>OX638311.1:68468875-78468875 GCA_951812415.1 Beris morrisii | reverse complement strand
TAGTGTAGATCAACATGCACATGCACTGACTTTTGGAATATTTAATTTTTATGCGATATGTATTTTTACCTATTACTTCCAAAATGTTAATCGTAACTCATACATATGTATGCAGCTTTTGTAGGTAATAATACGGCACATAAAAAAATAAAATTAAAATGACATGTTTATAATGGGGTTTTCTGAGAAAAACTACATTGATCACTGAATTTTAAGGGTTCACGTAGCAAAAATTGGTGTTTTCGAGTAAATATCTCAAGATTGGGTGCAGTTACAATTTAGACTGTTACATCAAATGAAAGGTAATTCGATTGCCTAAAAAACGAGTTATAACCCTTTGCCTTGTGATTATTCATTTTCAAGATATAACGTTTTAAGTGAGTGAGGGTACCGGTCAAAAACACTTTTCTTAACCACCCTGTATCTCCACTAATATTGAAAATTGACCCACCCTGTAGAACAATTTTTTTCTCCAAATATATCAAGGAATAACCCCTTACAAGGTCGTGCACGGAGTACCAAACACCCTGTATACAGGGTGTAACTAGTACTGAGGTTCAAACGAAAATGGGAGATAGAGGAACTTGTCCTGAGTAGAAAATCGTTCTACACTTACTCCCGTATTTGCACTGTTAAGGAGATAGCGCGATTTTAAGGACGAAGGATTTTGATCGTACATGTGATCACTGTTTGATCTCTAACTTCTGCTGTACTTAGCGTAACGTAATAATTCTGGGCTCGTTGGAAAGGACACAAATTCTTCTTTCTAATTGCTATCAACTGTGTCAATCAGTGTTATACTTTTTGAGAAAAATTCATTTAAATGACAGAAAAAGAATAAAAAATTAAAAAAAAATACAAAAAAGTCCTGTTTTCTCCAAGAAGGACCTGATTAACCACCAAATTTTATTACATTTTCGGAAAGCCCATAAAATTTCACTATACGTTTGATAACAGAATTTCTTCATAGGTTGAATTGTAAAAGAGCGGGGCTAACAGTTATCAAGCACGTTCCCTTCAAGTAAATCTGTATTGTGATAGGGATACAGTCCTTCTCCTTGCAGAATTCGGAACACTTGCATGTGGTTGATGCCTAATCGATGGCCGATGCGCCGGGTGCTTACCGTGGGGTCCCTAGCCGCGATGCGCAGTATGCGCTCCTCCGTGGCCACAGGTACCGAGTGTCGCCGTCCTGGATGTTGTGTCTCCCGCCACGGCTGCAGTGTACCTCGTTCACGAAGGTTCCGATGAATGCTGATGAACATCCGATAATGGGGGTACCAAGATCTGTCCGGATACCGTTCCCGGTAAACTCTTTCGGCTCGCCTAGCATTCCTGTCGCACAACCCATACACGAAGTGCATGTCTGCCATTTCTTCCGTGGTAAAAGACCTCTTATTGCTTGCCATGTTGCTCGTAATGATGTCTATGACATTCTGTTTGCTGCTGCTTCCTCCCGATGCTTTTATCGCAGAAAAATCTACGTAGGACGAAGTCATTCCTGTTCCTTAAGGGAGCAGGTAAACTCCACGCCCTACTTAAATGGATATTATTTAATTAACTTAAATGGATGTTAGTTAATTTACTTAAATGGACGCTATCTAATTAGTTGTTTTTACTTACCTGTAACATAATTTCCACACATAAGAGCAATACATGTGTTGTTAACATGGTTGCTCATTACTGCATCTATTTTGCGGTAAATTCTATGTTTAGCAGTATTTCCTACATGTGCAGGGAACTCACTTGTTGTTGCAAATATGAAGAAATTCTGTTATCAAACGTATAGTGAAATTTTATGGGCTTTCCGAAAATGTAATAAAATTTGGTGGTTAATTGGGTCCTTCTTGAAGAAAACAGGACTTTATTGTATTTTTTTTGAATTTTTTATTATTTTTGTGTCATTTAAATGAATTTTTCTCAAAAAGTATAACACTGATTGACACAGTTGATAGCAATTAAAAAGAAGAATTTGTGTCCTTTCCAACGAGCCCAGAATTATTACGTTACGCTAAGTACAGCAGAAGTTCGAGATCAAACAGTGATCACAGGTACGATGAAAATCCTTCGTCCTTAAAATCGCGCTATCTCCTTAACGGTGCAAAAGCGGGAGTATGTGTAGAACGATTTTCTACTCAGGACAAGTTCCTCTATCTCCCATTTTGTTTTTGTTTTGTTTGAACCACAGTACTTGTTACACCCTGTATAGACATATGCTTACGTACCCGTCAATGATGGACGTAAAAGGCTTCAAGGATTCAGCGCTCGGCAATTAACCAATACCAGAATAAAAACAAGCCAATCGTATAATACTCTAGATGAATACTGAACTCCAATTTATATTGTAGTTGGGGATAAAGTAGAATTACGTGTGTGCATGTTATATGTCCTTTCTTAAGGACTGCCATTAGATTGCTTCTCAAACCTAAAAGACAATATTCAGTGTTTAATTTCATATCTTGAACTGGGTAAGTCATCGAAAAAAAATGTCCTTTTTGAAGGACTTTCACATGGGAGGTGCAGGAAGGACTCCCTCGATTTCTTACATATTTATCCTTTTTCTTGGAACAATTCAAAAATGAACGTGTACAAAATTTCAAATTCGTAGCTTGAAGCGTTCAAAAGTTATCGAAAAATATTGTTGAACATGTGTCTTAAGGACATTTTGTATGGCAGCTACCAGAAGAAGTAAAAGGATTTCGCTGATTAGTAAACTCTACCTTTGTTTTTACTCAAAGCTAATTTGTACAAAATTTCCAATTCATAGCTAAAAGATTACTTGAGTTATAGTGAGTTCCGTAAATTAAGTAAATTCATTTTGACAGGATATTTGTATGGCAGCTACATGAAGGACTAATAGGATTTTTTGATAATCATACAATTAGCTCCAACTATTGGAAAAATAACACATACAAAATTTCAAAGAAGTAGCTTAAACCCTTCTGAAGTTATCGGCCAATATTCTTAACAAGTGTTTTAAGGACATTTTGTATGGTAGCTACCAGAAGGAGTATAAGGATTTCGCTGATTCGGAAACTCAAACTTCGTTTGTACTCAAAACTAATTTGTACAAAATTTCCAATTCATAGCTAAAAGATTACTTGAGTTATAGTAAGTTTCGTAAATTAAGTGAAGACGTTTTGACAGGATATTTGTATGGCAGCTACACGAAGGACTAATAGGATTTTCTTCATAATCATACATTTAGCTCCAACTATTGGAAAAATAACACGCACAAAATTTCAAAGAAGTAGCTTAAACCCTTCTTATCGGCCAATATTCTTGAAGACGTGTTTTAAGGACTTTTTGTATGGCAGCTACCAGAAGGAGTAAAGAGATTTCGCTGACTAGTAAACTCAAACTTCCTTTTTACTCAAAACTAATTTGTACAAAATTCCGAATTCGTAGCTAAAAGATTACTTGAGGTATAGTGAGTTTCGTAAATTAAGTGACTACATTTTGACAGGATATTTGTATGGCAGCTACACGAAGGACAAACAGGATTTTCTTCATAATCATATATTTAGCTCCAACCAGTGGAAAAATAACACATACAAAATTTCAAAATAGTAGCTTAAACCGTTCTGAAGTTATCGACCAATATTCATGAACACGTGTTTTAAGGACATTTTGTATGGCAGCTACCCGAAGGAGTAGGACGATTTTTCCCGTTAACGAACTAAGCCTCACAATTTCAACCAAACATCCAGATTCAAAATTTCAAGATCCTAGGTGAAGGTGTTCTTGAGTTATCGTGTTCACGGACAGACGGACGGACGGACGGACGGACGGACGGACGGACGGACGGACGGACGTCAAGCGGATTTGAGGTTTTTGGGCACAAATAAACAAATAATAATATATAACTTTTTTTCGTCCGAGGCTTGGTTCTATGCGTTACAAACTTCTGGGCTGGATTAAACTTATAATACTCTATATGATTTCATCTAGAGCAGTGTTTTCCAACCTTTTTTGTGCCATGCCCCACCTAAGCCTTTCAAAAATTATTATGCCCCCCTGTAACATATATGGTACATAATTTTTAATATTCAAAAATTAAAATCTTCAGTGAAGAAACTTAAATTATAGGTTTTAGAAAGAAATTACTAGGAAATTGTTGAGAAAACGCAGTAAGTAAATTTTAAAAACATATATTGGAGAACTGAAATTCAATTACAAAATAATTTTAATGAAATTTTTTTTATATTATATTAATTATTTAAATTTAGTGAGATCCTTGCTCTTGATGCTAGATGTAAAGAGATTCTTCTTTTTTTTAGCAGCATATCATTTATGGCACTAGATCCACATTCAGCTAAATATGGAGATGGAAATGGTAGCAATAGTTTTCTTGCACATTTGGTTGAATTTGGATATTTCATTTCTGTTTTCTCACAAAACCATGCCATCACTCCTTTTATATTAAATAAAGTTTTAACTGACTCATCATTTTGCATTTCTGTAAGTTCTTCTTGATACAGGATATTTGATATATCGGACAAATCCACTAACAGTGGCTGCATCATCCAACTTGGAAAATAAATTTTTTTCAAATCAGAAAATCTTTCTGTTAAATCAGCTGACAGAATTTTCAGATGATCGACAATAACAAGTACAGCGGTATCAGTCACTTCACCTTTTCTGGAGCCAATGAAACTTTTCAAAATTTTTCTTGAGAATATGTTTCTGACATAATTCAATAAATGTAATGAAACCTTAAAAAATCTGCCAACAGTCTGGGTGCAACTTTATTATTTTATGGGTAGAAGTCCGAAACGTGTTTAATGCTGAGATGCAGTGTAGGTTACTATGCGACTGACAACCTAAAAAATAACGTTCCAAATAGCCTCCTGGTTATTCCATAACTCAGAAATACTGAAATTGATGGTTTGATTAAATTCTCTTCTATAGTATGATTTTTTCCCAGATTGAGAGATGAGTAAGGAAATTTGGTAGCTAGCCTCGAAAGTACGGTTGACAGTTGCAGTATGAGCAGTAAATAGAGACTTTAAAGTTGCTCTTTTTTCAAAATTTTTTTTAAGTTTGAAAGTACTTCAAATTTGAATTAATATGAGCACTATGTTTTACCTTCAAATGCGCCTGAATACGACCCTGTTTCATTGATTCGTTGGTCAAGCATTGTTGGCATGAAAGACAAAAAGGTGACCTTTCGTCGTGAGCAGCGGGTATGAAACCAAATTATAATTATTCCTCGGAATATTGACAAATTTTTTTACGATGGGCTGAAGAATATAAATATGTATAAGATCAATTAAAAACTAAAAGTGAAGTATATGTTAAGATTGACAACACGAGAAAATTTGAGCCATGGTACAAATTTTAAAAGACAACCAAGTTCATCTCCGTGCTGCGATAGAACGAAGACTGAATATTATTTACCAAAACATTATTTTTAAGATACCTGATATTTTTGGACATCTCTAAACAACTTTCTGCTTTATTTATTATTTCATACTTGTAATTGTTTTTTAAGGTTTTTCCTAGAGAAAACCCGATTTAGTTTTTCTACACCCTAATCAGGCCGGAAAGGTACTGGGGTACCTACTATTGAAAATTTGAAATTTAGACGAATTTTAAATTAAAAGGAATATAATGAATCATTAAACACTAAGGACGGATACGAATAGTTTACTTCGTCATCGTCTACGTCTTCCACTCAAGAAGTACCAAATACATGAGCAAATTGAGTATCGCACGGGTAAGTGAGTGTGTATGTAATATAACAAAAGTAAAAGGCATAGTTTCCTTTAATTCGGTATATGGTACATATTTTTAAAATCAACAGTACCGTAATTGGCGGTTGCTTTTAAACTCTGGACGAGTCCATTTTCGAATTGCCCCCCTTAATAATCAAATTGACCCCCCTGTGGGGCGTGGGCCCCACGATGGGAAACATTGATCTAGAGTATAATTAATAACGACCACTAACGTATATCCATATTAAATAATAACCTTTTTATACTCTAGATGAAATCATATAGAGTATTATAAGTTTAATCCAGCCGAAAAGATTGTAACGCATAGAACCAAGCCTCGGACGAAAAAAAGTTATATATTATTTTTTGTTTATTTGTGCCCAAAAACCTCAAATCCGCTTGACGTCCGTCCGTCCGTCCGTCCCTCCGTCCGTCTGTCCGTGAACACGATAACTCAAGAACGCCTTCACCTAGGATCTTGAAATTTTGAATCTGGATGTTTGGTTGAATTTGTAAGGCTAAGTTCGTTAACGGGCAAAATCGTCCTACTCCTTCGGGTAGCTGCCATACAAAATGTCCTTAAAACACGTGTTCAAGAATATTTACCAATAACTTCGGAACGCCTAAAGCTACGACTTTGAAATTTTGTATGTGTTACTTTTTTAATAGTTGGAGCTAAATGTATGAATATCAAGAAAATCCTGTTAGTCCTTCGTGTAGCTGCCATACAAATATCCTGTCAAAATGTAGTCACTTAATTTACGAAACTCACTATAACTCAAGTAATCTTTTAGGTACGAAATCGAAATTTTGTACAAATTAGTTTTTAGTAAAACCAAAGTTCCAGTTTACTAGTCAGCGAAATCCTTTCACTCCTTCTGGTAGCTGCCATACAAAATATCCTTAAAACAGGGGTTCAAGAATATTGGTTGATAACTTCAGAAGGGTTTAAGTTACGACATTGAAATTTTGTTTGTATTATTTTTTCAATAGTTGGAGCTAAATATATAATTATGAAGAAAATCCTGTTAGTCCTTCGTGTAGCTGCCATACAAATATCCTGTCAAAATGTATTCACTTAATTTACGAAACTCACTATAACTCAAGTAATCTTTTAGCTACGAATTCAGAATTTTGTACAAATCAGTTTTTAGTAAAAACGAAGCTTGAGTTTACTTGTCAGCGAAATCCTTTCACTCTTTCTGGAAGCTGCCATACAAAATGTCCTTAAAATACGTCTTCAAGAATATTGGCCGATAACTTCAGAAGGGTTTAAGCTACGTCTTTGAAATTTTGTATGTGTAATTTTTCCAATAGTTGTATGATTATGAAGAAAATCCTGTTAGTCCTTCGTGTAGCTGCCATACAAATATCCTGTCAAAATGCCTTCACTTAATTTACGGAACTTACTATAACTCAAGTAATCTTTTAGCTATGAATTGGAAATTTTGTACAAATTAGTTTTGAGTAAAAACAAAGTTCGAGTTTACTAATCAGCGAAATCCTTTTACTCCTTCTGGTAGCTGCCATACAAAATGTCCCTAAGGCACGTGTTCAACAATATTTTCGATAACTTTTGAACGCTTTAAGCTACGATTTTGAAATTTTGTACACGTTCATTTTTAACTAATTCCAAGGAAAAGGATAAATATGTAAGAAATCGAGTGAGTCCTTCCTGCACCTCCCATGTGAAAGTCCTTCAAAAAGGACATTTTTGTTCGATGACTTACCCAGTTTAAGATATGAAATTAAACACTGAGTATTGTCTTTTAGGTTTGAGTAGCAATCTAATGGCAGTCCTTAATAAAGGATATACAACATGCACACACGTAATTCAACTTTATCCCCAACTACAATATAAATCGGAGTTCAGTATTCATCTAGAGTATTATACGATTGGCTTGCAGCCGATCGTGACTGCAGTATGTTTAAATTTGAATTATATATATATAACTTATGAATTATCACAAAAGGAATTTTTGTTTGCATGCACATTCATAGTCCTCTTTATAAGTAATCATTGTGTTTAGGTATCCTGTCCAGTGGAGGAACGAAGATGACACCGAGGTGCAAAGGGTTTTTGTTTTTCATTCTTCCGCCTATTTAGTAACATAGTGGAGTAAATCTCCAAGGAAAGGGGCCCTGGGGCTCCATCGGACAAGGATGGCATTTTCCTTGGCGGTCTCTGCTTCTCTCTTTCTTTCTCGTGTCGTGATTTCTATATATATGTGAGTCAGGACGGTAGTGGTTATATTCCTTCTTTTTTTCCCCCGCTTTTCTTTGTTCCCAATGTTTCTTGACAGCATATACGAGGATGGTGCCACTTTGGACAAAATTTTTTTTGAACCCCCCATCGGGTCCTGAGCAGTCGGCAAACGATGCTGTCAACGTCCAGAGGAGCCCATTAATTCTAGCTGCGAAATGGAGGCTGCCCTGACGGCGGCTGATAACATTTTCGCAACAAACTACAATATAAATCGGAGTTCAGTATTCATCTAGAGTATTATACAATTGGCTTGCAGCCGATCGTGACTGCAGTATGTTTTCTCCATTGATTCTTTTCAGAGGTAGGGAAAGAATTCGTTTAGATTTCTTTGAGAAAAAAGAAAATAATTATGAACAATTTTGGAGTAGAACTTTTTCAGAAATCGGAATGTAAAGAGGAGCGAATGTGTAAAAAGATGCGATAAAAGTTCCAGATGGTTTAATTTCTCAATGATAGTTGTTCTTAATTCAAATAAAAATGTACAGTCCCTGTTCATTGAATTAGGACCACTCACATTTTTTCTCATTTTTTTAAAGAAATTAACTGTAGCTCCACGAAAACGTGGTTTTTTCCCAAGAAGATTCATTTTACCTTGAGGCTGTAAAAATTGTGAATATAATATACCCTAAATGGAAAATCCAATCCTTCTACCCTTTTTTCAGGAGAGTGCTTTTTATCTGGCCCTCCCTTTACGTATTCAAGGCGATAGACAGGTATGTATATAAAACAGTGAAATTATCCCGAACTTCTCATTCTTTTTCAAATATTTGGAAAAAATTTGTCAAGTGGTGAAAAAAATATTGTGTTTAAGCAGTTTTTAGAAATTCCGGTGGTTTTGGTTTACATAGTTTCAGACATTTAAAAGTACGTGTGTTTTTTTGAGACTTTTGGTCAAAACAATAAAAATAGGAAAGTGTAAATTTCTTTATTGAACACCAAAAAGTTTTCCTTTCAAGAAATAGCAAGAAAAGAGAATGTTTCTCATCAAACTGTGATGAGAATCAATAAAGGAGCCTAGGAGAATCAAGGCCAAGTCAGCAATAAACGGCGGAATTGTCGCGAGAAAAGGAAGACAACGCCTTGAACGGATCGTAGGATTATTCAAAAGGCCTGCGAAAACCGTTTTCAATCCACGAGAAGCTTGCATCAAGATCTGCTGGGCAAAAGGATAGAGATATCCGGTATGACCTTAAGAAGGTGTTTACATGAAGCCAACCTTAAGTCGAGGCGACCAGCAAAAAAGCCTAAGCTCACAGCTAAAATGCGAAAAGCCAGGCTGGAGTTTGCTAGAGCTCATCAAAATTATACCGAAGCTCATTGGCAAAATGTAATTAATATTTAATATGGATGAATAAAGATTACATTGCCTTTATTTTTCGCTTGGAACTATAATTTTAAAAAATTGGTTTTATTTTGTTTTTTTAGGTGGCATTTAGTGATGAGTGTAGACTAGAGTCTGTGACGGAGAGACACCAATATGTTCGAAGAAGGCCATCAGAGAAATATGACGAAGCTTGCGTCGTGAAAACTATCAAACATCCAGCAGCCACAATGATATGGTTCTGCATCTCAGGCGATGGACCTGGACCGATCTTTTTCGTCGAAGGAATTATGAACAGTACCCAGTACTACGACGTGATGGACAACATTTTAATTCCATATTTCAACTTCTTGAAGTGCTGTGGAATAGGAAATATATTTATGCAGGATGTCATCGTGCCCAAATTATAAAAAACCTGTTCTCTATCTCTAATATCCCAATTCTTCCTTGGCCAGGCAATCCTCCCGACCTTAACCCTATCGAGAATGTCTGGAGTCCCTTAAAATCTGAAGTTTATTCCTCTCCTAATCCTACTCTTGATATCCTAAAAGAAAATATTGAAAATATATGGCAAAACAGCGAAGAAATCAAAAAATGATACAGCGATGCATGCCAGAAAGTAATTAATTCTAAGAGTGGCCCTACAAAATATTAACACCAAATCAAATTTTTAATACATAAAATATCATAAAACGAATAAAAAATCTAAAAAACAAAAAAATTATTTTTTATTTCTTTTCTACGAAGAGTTTTAGCATAAACAAAGAGAAAATATTAAAAAAACCTTAGTGGTCCTAATTCGTTGAACAGGGACTGTATATACTCGTACATATAAGACATGAAATATAAAGTTCATTGTAATGATGATATGGGAAATGTTACTGATTTTGGATCTCAACGATCGAAAATCGAGATCAAGACATTCTAAAATCCTAGTACCTATACCTAAAACAAATTAAAAATCTGCCAACAGTCTGGGCGCAACTTTATTATTTTATGTGTAGAAGTCCGAAACGTGTTTAATGATGAGATACGGTGTTGGGTATTATGCGACTGACAACCTAAAAAATAACGTTCTAAATAGCCTCCTGGTTATTTTTTGGTTGTCAGTCGCATAATACCCAACACCGTATCTCATCATTAAACACGTTTCGGACTTCTACACATAAAATAATAAAGTTGCGCCCAGACTGTTGGCAGATTTTTTTTATTTATTTACGTATTTTTTTTATCAATAGAATAATTCATAGTAGTAAAAGCGAATTCGATCACATTAAGCCTAAGAGATTTTCGGAATCAGTGAAATCTTGAACAATACCCCCAGGGGGTTTAATAGAGAAAAATACTTAAATCGGGGTTTTCCCCGACTACGTTTAAAGCTTATAGAAGTAAACGTGAATTCCAAGTCTCAATATACCTTAGGAATATATCAGAATTCGTGAATATGTAAACAACCACTTTACACCTCTTTAGGGGTTGAATATCGAAAAATTTTGAAAACCGTTAGTAGGCGCTTATATAAATAGGCCGCAGAAGTAAAATTGATTTGATAGCTCGACATGTCTAAAAGTTTTAACGAAATTTACGAAAATGTGGATTCACGGACATTTTTTTTAATCAACCTCTGAACGCCAATAAAAATATGAACTTTTTTTTGCTTTAATTACTCTAATAGTACATCTACATATACGTACTAAGTTTCAACTTTCTAGCATAAGCCGTTTCTGAGATATAAAAAACCACCCCTCTCCCCCGTACCTTGATACCCCTATCAAAAATTGTATTTTTCTAGGATGTCTCCATAGTGGCTCTATATAATCCTAAATTTTTAGCTTTCTATTCATTATGGTTTTCGAGAAATAAAAATCAGAATGTTTTCCTTTCTACCCCCTTTCACCATCACCCCCAACATCAACATTACCAAAATTTTTTTCCCTATTAGAAGTTTATCGACCCCAACTCCTGTAAAATTTTCAAGATCATATCTGATACGGTTTCTGAGATATAAAAATTACATTTTTTGAAAAATTGCTATCCCCCCACTTTCGTTCTCCACCTCCCCCCTCAAAAAATTTAGTTTCGGTAGACTCCTCTTGTGATCCCATATACAGAAACTAAATTTTATCTTCCTGGTGTAATTGGTTCGAAAGATATTGTAATCCAAAGTTTTTCACCCCCCACCCCCACACCCTACCTCCCCTCTTACAAATGTTAGCCCTTGTCTAATCTTGAAGTATCCCCAAGGACAACAACAAAGTTTCAATCTTCTGACATCAATGGTTCAGGAGATATCGAATTTAGAATGTTTCAATCCGGGCTTTCATGCGTCAAAGACTCATTGTTTTCCCCCCCACTTCCACACCCCTTAACCAATATCGACAATTTTTTTGCAATTGAGTCCATTATCATAGTACTACATAAGTTCCAAGTTTCAGCTTCCTAGCATAAGTGGTTCCTGAGATCTAGAAACCAAAATTTTTCGTCTAAAACGCTCCCCTCTCCTCTCCCCTTGTACCCCCACCCCACAAAAACATACCAGTCGTAGGGGTTCACCCAATCTACCCACCGTAAAAATTTCAATTTAATATCTCAACGGGTTTGGGAGCTACGCGCTTTCAAACGATTTTGCGTACGGCGTACGGCGTCTACGGCGGACAGACGGACATTTTTTTTTTTTTTGCTTTTTTGGGGTTTACTAGTCCTAAAACGTGTAAATACAAAATTTCAGGGTAGCAAACTTTTTTGAAATTTCAGGTCGATCACAATACTTTATTATTAAAAAATAATAAAGTAAAATTTATGATTGTCTGTAGGTATACTAGGAGCAAGCACCGAAAACAAAATTTAGGAGGGATTAGTTTCGTGCGGGGGTGGAGATGAAAATCTTTAGATTACGATATCTCACGAGCCAATTGTGCTACAAAAATGATATTCGGCTTGTGTATACAAGTCATAGAGATATATGTATATACTGGAGATGACAAGCAGCGATTGAGTTGAAGGCGGACGTCGTCGCATTCATTTGCACGCAAAACAACAATAATTGACATAACGAACCTGTTCTGTCTCACTCACTCTCACGCTAAAACAACAACAACGACCCTGTTTTGTCTCACTTACTCATCGTGTTTTTGGCTTCAAAGCGCTTTATACAAAACCGGTGGCTTGTCGTCTCCAATAGCTCTATGATACAAGTCTACAAATGGAGTTCGGTGAAAATAAAATGTTTTAAAGGGGCGTGGAGCATGGAAGTGTAGAGGATAAAAATTGTGCAACAAAATCACGTCTCATATTTCAAGAACAGTTAAAGATAGATGAAATGCGTAAAAGCGTTTTCAGAATTTTTTGAAATTTGAGTCCTAAGTGGGTGTAAAGGAGTTGTATAAATTTTCACGAATTCAACCATTTCTCTCCGGTTTAATTAGATATCGACGAACTTTTCACTTCCACGGGCTTATTTTGTAATCCACTAAAACTCGTTTTCAAGGATTTCGCCTGTTCCAGCCCTAAGAGGGTATAAAAGGGTTGAACACGTTTTCACAAAATCCGTCATATCTCTTAGGAGTGATACGACATCGAATTGTTTTTTAAGTAAAAATCTGCCAATGGTCTGGGCGAAACTTTATTATTTTTCGGGTCAAAGTTCGGGAGCGGTCAAAGTCGGAATGTATCATGAGTTGCTTCGAAATTATTAGATTTCTTGAAAAATTATTTTTGTTCTTAATATAACAATATTTAAAATAGAGATTTTTAGCCGATTAAACATTGAAAAAGTCCGTGTAGACTATTCGAATTTCAGTACATTATGTACACTAAAAGCCAATAGAAGCAAAAACGAATTTGTTGCCTTATCAGAATTAAGAGGTATGACGAATTGTTAAAACGTATATAAACCCATTACTTCCACTTGGGGTTTGAATTTCGATAAAATTGTGAAACAGGATTTTAAACGATTTCATAAGAAGCAACTTGATATCTCATGAGACAAGACGGATTTTGAAAAATTTGTGAAAACGTAAGCAAACCCTTCACACCTAATTGGTTTTGGAAATTCGAAAAATCGTGAATTGGTTGGCCGTAATAATCAATTTTATATCTCATCAGAACTAAGGGATGGCAAAAATTGTGAAAACATATACAAACCCTTGGGGGTTGAATATCGAAAAATTGAGAAATGGGTTTGTAGGCGATTATATAAAAAGTCTGTGGAAATGAAAAGCGATCTAATATCTCATCGAACCTAAGAAATATGTCGAAACTTTGAAAAGCATACAACCCCCTTACACCCATTAGGATTGAATATCTAAAATACTGAAATTGATTTTTTGTCTTTTTTATATAGGAAAGATATGCAACCTCCTTCCACCCACTTGGGGGTTGAATATCCAAAAATCCTGAAAGGAATTAATAAATAAATATGAAGACAGCACGAGAAAGTAGGAACCAATTCAATTTCTTATCACTTCTAAAAAAAATGACGGAACTCGTGAAAACGTGTTCAACCCGTTTATACCCTCTTAGGGGCTGAAAAAGGAAAAAACTTAAAAACGAGTTTTAGGCGATTATTACGCAAGCACGTGAAAGTGAAAAGATATTCGATATCTGATAAGACCTGGGGATATAGCAGAATTCGTGAAAAAGTTTACAACCCCCTTTGCATCCCCTTAGGGGTCTAATTTTAAAAAATTCTGAAAACACTTTCTAGGTATTTATATGAAGAAACCGTAGAATAAAAATGAATTCAATATTTGGGAAGACCTAATAGATATGACGAAAACCGTGAAAATATATGCATTCCATTTTCACTGATAATTTTTTTTGCCCCCCCCCCCCGAACGCCAATGGATATTTGAAATTTTTTTTTATCTAAATTAGTTTTCTAGTTGATTTACATAAACGTACCGAGTTTGAACTTTGTAGCATAAGCCGTTCTAAAGATAGGAAAAACACCCCCCACCCCCGTACCATACCACCCCTATAAAAAATTATATTTTTCCAAGATGCTACTAATATAGCTCTATCTAAATATCAAGTTTCAGCATTATATCATTATAGGTTGTCGAGATATTAAAATCGGAACTTTTTCCTTTTCACCCTCCCCCACCCTCACCCTCTACACCCTTATTTCCAAAATTTTGTTTTCTGCTAGGGGTCTATTAGGCCTACTTCTGGTAAAAATTTTAAGCATCTATCTTACACGGTTCTTGAGATATAAGACGTGATTTTTTAGAAAAATTCTTATCCCCTCCACTTTCTTGCTCCACCGCCCCCTTAAAAAATTTTGCTTTCAGCAGACTTCATTTGTAAACCTTTATACACAAACCAAATTTTATTTGTCTAGTGCAATTGGTTCGTGAGATATCGTAATCTAAAGTTTTTCACCCCCCACCCCCGTACGCCACTGCCCCCACTCAAATTTTTGTTTCCGATCTATTCTCCTAGTATACCTACAGATACTCATTAAGTTTCAATTTTGTGACATTAACCGTTTAGGAGATATGGATTTTAGAAAGTGTCGATCTCACCTTTTTTGCGTTTCGGACGCATTATTTCTCCCCCCACTCCCAAACCCCTTCACCAATATCTGCAATTTTTTTGCAAATAGGTCCACTACTAAAGCTCTATATAAATTCAAAATTTCAGCCTCCTAGCATAAACGGTTGCTGAGATCTAGAAACCAAAATTTTCCGTCTAAAACACTTCCCCCTCCTCCCCCCTCACACCCCCATCCCTCCAAATTTGGCCACTTTAAGGGGACTGCCCACTCTACCCACGAAAAAAAATTCAACTAAATAGCTCAAAGGGTTTGGGTGCTACGAGCCTTCAAACAATTTTGCGTACACCGGTAGACGTACGGTGTACGGCGGACAGACGGACTGAAATTTTTTTTTGCTTTTTTCGTGTCTACTCGTTATGAAACGTAAAAAAAAAAATTTTGGGGGTAGCAAATTTTTTTTTTTAAAAATCGATAACAATACTGTATTATTGAAATAATAAAGTAAAATTCCTCGAGCTTTCTTTATATTTATTTAAAAACTTCTTTTAGGATTTATGTATATTCGACCCCCAAGTAGGTGTAAGTGAGTTGCTTACATTTTCACAATATCTCTGAGGTTTGATATATCAATTTGGCTTTAACTTCTGCTGAGTTTTTATACAGGGTGTCCGGTACTCCGTTGTATCCGGGTTATTCCTTGATATATTTTTAGACAAAAATTGTTCTACAGGGAGGGTCAATTTTCAACATCCGTGGAGATACAGGGTGGCCAAGAAAAGTGTTTCGGACCGGTACCCTCACTCACTTAAAACGTTATATCCTGAAAACTAATAATCACAATTCAAAGTGTTATAGCTTGATTTTTAGGGATTTAAATTACTTACATTTGATGTAACAGTTCAAATTGTAACTGCACCTGATCTTGAGATATTTACCTTAAAACACAAATTTTTCTACTTTTATTCTAAAAATTCCGTGATCAGTGTAGTTTTTCTCAGAAAACCCCTTTACAAAAATGGCAGCTTAATTTTATTTTTTTTATGTACCATATTCTTACCTACAAAAGCTGCATACATATGAATATGTTTCATTTTACTATTTTGGAAGTAATATGCGAAAATACATATCGGTTAAAAATTAAATATGACATAAAGTGGCCCTCGTTCAAAAAACTTGTTTAAATTGTTGGTTCTACTTAAGAATTTTTATTGCCCATTTATTTATATTTTTGGTATAAAGGAAATCAATTAAATGTAAATGAGTTTCAACATAAGTGATGCACTTACCTGGATGTGGTAAGCAAAACTGGGTACAGGACTTTGCTTTTTAATGGGGTACCTAATAAAATAAGAAACTTATAAAAGCAAAAATACCTTCATATTTTTATCAGTTTCAGTTACATTGCAAAAATCTGCCAACAGTCTGGGCGCAACTTTATTATTTTATGGGTAGAAGTCCGAAACGTGTTTAATGATGAGATGCGGTGTAGGTTACTATGCGACTGACAACCTAAAAAATAACGTTCCAAATAGCCTCCTGGTTATTTCTTAGGTTGACAGTCGCACAGTAACCTACACCGCATCTCATCATTAAACACGTTTCGGACTTCTACCCATACAATAATAAAGTTGCGCCCAGACTGTTGACAGATTTTTTTTATTTATTTACGTATTTTTTTTAATCAATAGAATATTCCATAGAAGTAAAAGCGAATTCGATCACATTAAACCTAAGAGATTTTCGGAATCAGTGAAAACTTGAACAATACCCCCAGATGGTTTAATAGGGCAAAATGCTTAAATCGGTTTTTTCCCCGACTATGTTTAAAGCTTATAGAAGTAAAAGTGAATTGCAAATCCCAATATACCTAAGAAATATATCAGAATTCGTGAATATGTACACAACCACTTTACACCCCCTTAGGGGATATCAAAAAATTGTTCAGAGCGTTTCTAGGCGTTTATATAAATAGCCCGCAGAAGTAAAATTGCTTTGATAGCTCGACATGTCTAAACGTTTTAACGAAGTTTGTGAAAATGTGGATTCACGGACATTTTTTTTACTCAACCTCTGAACGAACGCCAATGAAAATCTGAACTTTTTTTTTTGCTTTAATTACTCTAATAGCACATCTTCATATACGTACTAAGTTTCAACTTTCTAGCATAAACCGTTTCTGAGATATAAAAAACCACCCCTCTCCCCCTATCAAAAATTTTATTTTTCTAGGATGTCTCCATAGTGGCTCTATATAATCCTAAATTGTTAGCTTTCTATTCATTACGGTTTTCGAGAAATAAAAATCAGAAGGTTTTCCTTTCTACCCCCTTTCACCATCACCCTCAACACCCACACCACCAAATTTTTTTTCTCAACTAGAAGTTTACCGACCCCAACTCCTGTAAAATTTTCAAGATCATATCTGATACGGTTTCTGAGATATAAAAATTACATTTTTTGAAAAATTGCTGTTCCCCACTTTCGTGCCGCACCTCCCCCCTCAAAAAATATAGTTTCGGTAGACTCCTCTTGTGATCCCATATACAGAAACTAAATTTTATCTTCCTGGTGTAATTGGTTCGGAAGATATTGTAATCTAAAGTTTTTCACCCCCACCCCCACACCGTACCACCCCTCTTAAAAATTTGAGCCCTTGTCTAATTTTGAAGTATCCCTAAGGACAACAACAAAGTTTCAATCTTCTGGCATCTATTGTTCAGGAGATATCGATCTTAGAATGTTTCAATCCCGTCTTTCATGCGTTAAAGACTCATTGTTTTCCCCCCACTTCCACACCCCTTAACCAATATCGACAATTTTTTTGCAATTCAGTCCATTACCATAGTACTACATAAGTTCCAAGTTTCAGCCTCCTAACATAAGTGGTTCCTGAGATCTAGAAACCAAAATTTTTCGTCTAAAACACTCCCCTCTCCTCTCCCCTTGTACCGCAACCCCTCGAAAATATACCAGTCGTATGGGTTCACCCAATCTACCCACCATAAAAATTTCAATTTAATATCTCAACGGGTTTGGGAGCTACGCGCCTTCAAACGATTTTGCGTACGGCGGACGGCGTACGGCGTCTACGGCGGACAGACAGACATTTTTTTTTTTGCTTTTTTGGTGTTTACTAGTCCTAAAACGTGTAAATACAAAATTTCAGGGTAGCAAACTTTTGTGAAATTTCAGGTCGATCACATTACTTTATTATTAAAAAATAATAAAGTAAAATTAGATGGTATCAGTAAAATTTAAAAAATAATTTCAAAATGCCTGAGTACTCTCATCTATGGAGAGTGTCAGGGAAATGCACTAGTGGCGCGATCGCTGTATCATCAAAGATATCATCATCGGCGGACACCTGACAGGAGAGTATTTCAAGACGTTTACAGAAGGATTCGGGAAACTGGCAGCATTAGGACAAGCAGAGTAAATGCAAATCCTGCGCCGATAATCGCTGTTCAGATCTATGAAAGAATATTGCATGCAGTTCAAAATGATTTATCAATCAGTATCTGACGCTTGGCATTGCAGTTGAACATCTCTAAGTGGAAAGTTTGGAATGTTTTAAAAGCAGAACGCTTGCATCCCTACCATCACACACCAGTGCAGGAGCTGCTATCTATTGATTTGCCCAAAAGGATGGAGTTTTGCAATTGGCTCCTTGAACGACAAATAGATGACGAGAATTTTATGAACAACATTCTTTGAACGGATGAGTCCCAATTTACCAGAGATGGTATCTCAAACTTCAACAACCTACATACGTGGGCTGAGAGCAATCCACACACAAGAAGAGCGGCATCATTTCAGGATAGATTCAGTGTCAATTTATGGGCAGGTGTGATTTGTGACGATTTCATTGGACCTATTAGGCTTCCGCCTACTCTAAATAGTTCCAATTACTTACATTTTTTCACAAATGATCTACAGGACTTATTGGACGGTATTCAACTGATACGATTGGCTTCCATGTTTTACCAACACGATAGTGCTTCTGCTCATTACGGCCGACAAATCACAGATTGGTTAAATTCCAATTATAGCAATCGCTCGATCGGTAGAAATGGACCGATACGCTGGCCTACGAAATCTCCTGATCTAACTATTACGAATTTCGTTGTATGGAGACGGATGAAGGATCTTGTCTATGCAACGGCAGTAGTACCATTGGAAGATCTAAATATCAGGATCGATGCGGCAGCAACAGAAGTATGGCAGGAGTTGAGGAGTATGAATACCAAGAGAACACTTGCAAAACGAGCTTTAGCGTGCATTTAAAATTAAGGTGGCCATTTTGACCATTTATTGTAACTAAAAAATATTGAAATAAAGCATAATAACTATTATTATTAAATTCTTTCAGTTCAAGCAAAGAATGTAGATCATTGCATAAAAGTGAAATGTTTTTGGAATCATAATTTTTTCTTAATTATTAAACTTATTCAATGCAAGTGTATACAACTTTTGTAGGCAATAATATGAGAAAAAAAAAGAATTAAATTAAACTGACATTTTTATAATGGGGTTTCCTGAGAAAAACTACATTGATCACGGAATTTTTAGGGTTGAAGTAGCAAAATTTGTGTTTTGAAATAAATATCTCAAGATCGGAAGCAGTTACAATTTGAACTGTTACATAAAATAAAAGGTAATTCGATTCCCTAAAAAACTATAGCTATAAAACTTTGAATTCTGATTAGTGGTTTTCAAGATATAACGTTTTAAGTGAATGAGGGTACAGGTCCGAAACTCTTTTCTTGACCACCCTGTATCTCCATAGATATTGAAAATTGACCCTCCCTGTAGAACAATTTTTGTATCAAAATATATCAAGGAATAATCCCTTCAAGGTTGTGCACGGAGTACCGGACACGCTGTATAATAGCCTTCAAACCGATTTGAGGATTTTTTTATAACCAACCCCGAAGGTCGTGTAAGGTGTTGGATACATTTTCACAAATTCCCACATATTTCATAGATCTGATGAGATATCGAATTGATTTTTACTTCCTAAGGCTTCATATATAATTGCCCAAAACTTAATTTCAGAATTTCTAGATATTCAAGCCTTAGGTAGTGTAAGGGTTGCAAACTTTATACAGTTTCGACGTATTACTTAGGATAGGAGATATCGGATTGGTTTTTACTTCCACAGACATTTTATATAACTACAAACCTATTTCAGGTTTTTTTGATATTGAACACCCTAATGGGATGTTTTTAAATGTTTGCCATCCCTTAGTTTTGAGATATACAATTGGTTATTTCTTCTACTATCATTTCATACAATAGCCAGTTGTGTGTTAGGCTACTTAATCAGCCTAACACGAACTAAAAACTGAAATAATGTGAGGGAAGTACCTTGCATCTTTCGAGGCTGGTTTAGCGGGATGAACCTAGCGACCTAAAGGACGCCGGTTAGTTGGGAGGTAAGGAAATAGAAATTCATTTGATAAATTTTGGTATTTACCTTTCGTTTTTAATTAATATCACACGCTCTTATACAATATCAAGTGTTAGACACACTTTATAGGGTTGGGGTCTTTTTCCCGTTTCCCAAAATCCCGTTTTCCCAAAATCCCGTGTTTTCCAAAATCCCGTTTGTCAAAAACCCGTTTTCGTGGATATAATTAATGTTTATTAATTCGGACGCCCGAATGTTATCCACGAGAAAAAAAAATAATAAACCAGCTCAAAAATTTAAATGTTGGTTGACGCTGGATGGGGAAACGGATTCATCTTCAGCCGGAAAACGAGCCTTTACGCGGTAACCAACGATTGAGATCACGCCGCGTCATAAAAACGTCATGTAAGAGAAGCTTCGTTCAATGGTTTAAAAAGAACTATTTGACGGTCGATAAAACAAAACTAACAAACCGAAAGACAACAAATGAAAACGGTCCGAACTATTCGCCTCAATTTTGGAGTATTTTTGATGATGCGAAAAAATTCACAAGAACCCAAAATTGAAGCTTGGCGACTGAAACTCGTCGTAGGTAAACCGCATATTGGAGTTTACAATTTGATAACAGAGCTATCACACGAACTCATTGTTGCGAATACTACTATTACCAAATTACGGACAGGTGGAATTCGGCCTATAAAGAAAAAGCAGCAGGCGAAAAACGAAAATATACGAAGAATTGTTGAAAATAGAGCTAATATGAATAAGGTGGATTCTCTTAAAAACATTTCATATAATTTTGCTTTAAATTAATTTGTCACCTTATATCAGAAAAATAAAATTACAAATATTCAAAAATAAATTGAATTCGAAAATATTATTTAATTATGTATAAAAAAATTGAATTCGAAAATATTATTTAATTATGTATAAAAAAATTTAAAAAAATAAATAAAAATAAAAATTTAAATAAAAACAAAAATTAGGAAAAAAATCGTTTCTGTAGAATACATGTTTCTTTGATTTTGAACAATATTATTTTGTTTATGTTAGTCGAGTAAAAAAACGCGATTTTAGAAACGGAATTTTTAAATTTTAGTGAGAAAATGGCATTTTGACAAACGAGATTTTGGAAAACGGAATTTCGAAAAACGGGATTTAGGAAAACGGGATTGTGAAAAACACGGTATTTTGGAAAACGGGATTTTGGAACACGGGATTTTGACCCGATCCCACTTTTATATTATTAAAAATGCATTCGACCCATAATGCTGATCTGGTTACGATATGTCGGTAAACATTAGGTCAAAACATTATGAGTCGATTGTATTTCAGGTCATTACGTCATCCGGCAACATTGTTATGTTTTTAGGCTGTATGAAATTCAAACCGGCATTTCGTAGGTAGTAGGTACCGTTGACCGGCTGAATGACGACTTGCAATTCGCGCAATAAGGTCGTTGGGTTTTGATGCCGATGCATTGTAAACAAACATTGACTTGTATTTACCTGTTTGTTAACACCGCGGACAGAAGAATCTTTTGATAAGGAAATGAATATGATCATTGCAAATAGACATAGACTCGTATTCGTATGTTTATTTACAATGCCAAAATACTGTGTGTGCAATGTGCAATTAATGTGATGAGGTTAGAATGTTAAATGAGTGCTAGATGATTTCTATATGCCGGGACGACGTAATGGCTACCCAGGCAAGAGCCTAAGGTACAACAAGTCTAAAACCCATTTTCACGATTTTTCGAAAGTCAACCCCGAAGTGGTTGTGATGGGTTTGTATACGTTTTCACAATTCGTCATATCTCTTAAGTCTGATTAGATAGCAAATTGGTTCTTACTTCTATGGGCTTTTAGTTGAGTCGTGACCACGTGTCTTTTTATATGTTTAATCGGCTAAAAATCTCTATTTAGATAATTTCTTTCTATTCTAAGGACAAAATTAACTTTCGAAGAAACCCCCTAATCTCGAAACAACTAATGTTACTCCGACTTTGATCGCGTCCCGGATAATGACCCACTTATGAAAGTCATGTGTTATATGTGTTTCATCGATGAAATTTTGTAATAATAGTGGATCACGCCCTTCTCAGATTCCATTACAGCAGCTCGTATATGTATATTCAAAACTCAAAATTCAATGCTAACCATGTATAGTACTAAGCATTTATCATTCGAAAAACTTTAATGAGATTGAGTCAGGTAAATAATGGCAATAGTCTGGGTGGCTTAGTGGCTAGAGCACTTGCCTTGGGCGCACCTGGTACCAGGTTCGAATCTGCTTGGTAACAAGTAATTTTCGAGAATGGTATTGGGTGCCGGACTACCAGTTCACTCAGCTGTAAATGAGTACCTGAGTTAAAAATCGGGGTAATAATCACGGACGAGCGTGTGGCTGACCACTGCACCTCCTAGTGTTCCGTTGGTCTAGTAATGAAGTAACTCTAGCATTACTTCAAGGCCTAGGCCCAATTTGAGCTGTTGCGCCATTGATTATTATTATTAAATAATGGCATACTAATATAATGTCGACAGTTTATAATTACTTTTGCTGTCTGGAGAACATAAAAAGGAGCTACAGTGCTAAAGCATATCCTAACAAAATTATATCGAGAGATTTATAGAGCTCAACTCCGTCTACTGTCGCATTCTGCAAATTTCATCCTGTCACGAAAATCTGACTAATGGAAAAATCGTACGTGTCCTGGCTAGAACTTGTCACTCTTCCTTCCAATTCTTGCATCTCGCCTGCATAGAAAACCGAATCTACGTAATGCTTCAGAAAATTGATGTTTCTAGCCAGATGATCCGACGACAAACATAATATAATAATTAATGCATGTGGGAGGACTCGGTAGTCTTGGAGTTGTGTTATACTGGGGACCAATTTCATGATATTTTGCTTGCCACCTTATTTAACTTTTCTGCCGAACTGTATGTGCTGTTTGTGTACAAGACCATGTTTGGTGAAAGCGGCATATTCTGTAAGGATTTGTGTTTTATACCAAAGTTCTGGATTGGTTCTAGTGAAATTTAAAAAATTAATTAATTAATTTTTAATTTATGAGGGTTCAGGCGCTTGATGACATGGAGCAAAATAAGAAGAAAGATTGCTCGAACACAATTAAAACAGAGACAAATGTTAAGGGTTCACATACCCCTGCACGCGCTGAAAACCGAGTAAATTTGAAAAATTATTACAAAGGTTATATGGTGAAAAAAAAATTTATTTGTTGAGTTCACATATCTTATTAACTATTCAGCTATAAAAAAAATAAATTTTTTTTATATTTTAATATTAACATTGTTTTTTACGGGTATAAACGGACTACTTATGAAAACCATGTCGCCTCCTGGTCGGCATCATAACTTCACCAAAAATAATAAAAAAAAATCTGCCAACAGTCTGGGCGCAACTTTATTATTTTTTCGGTAGAAGTTCGGAACGAGTTTAATTCTGAGATGCCAAAAACCAATACGATGTCTTATCACTCCTAAGAGATATGACGGAATTCGTGAAAACGTGTTCAACCAGTTTTTACACTCTTAGGGGTTGAAAAAGGAAAAACTTTGGAAACAAGTATTAGGTGATTATTAAATAAGCCCGTGGAAGTGAAAAGTTATTCGATATCTAATCAGACCTGAGGGATACGGCTGAAATCGTGAAATTTTATAATCCTCTTTACACCACCTTGGGGGTTCAATTTTAAAAAATCCTGAAAACGCTTTCTAAGTATTTATATGAAGAACCCGTAGAAAAAAAATGAATTCAATATTTCGAAAGACCTAATAGATATGACGAAAATTGTGAAAATATATGCATTCCATTTTCACTCATCATTTTTTTTGCCCCACTTCCGAACGCCAATGGATATTTGAATTTTTTTTAATCGAAATTACTTTTCTAGTTGATTTACATATACGTACCGAATTTCAACTTTCTAGCATAAGCCGTTCTACAGTTAGGAAAAACACCCCCCACTCCCGTACCATACCACCTTATAAAAAATTATATTTTTCCAACATGCTACTACCATAGTTCTATCTAAATACTAAGTTTCAGCTTTATATTGTTACAGGTTCTCGAGATATAAGAATCGGAACTTTTTCCTTTTCACCCTTCCCCAGCCTCACCCTCTACACCCTCACCTTCAAAATTTTTATTTCTGCTGGGGGTCTATTAGCCCTACTTCTGGTAAAAATTTGAAGCATCTATCTTACATTGTTCTTGAGATATGAGCCGTGATTTTTTAAAAAAATGCTTACCCCCTCCACTTCCATGCTCCACCGCCCCCTTATAAAATTTTACTTTCAGCAAACTTTATTTGTCAACATTTATACAGGAACCAAATTTTATTTCTCTAGTGCAATTGGTTCGTGAGATATCGTAATTTAAAGTTTTTCAACCGCCACCCCCGTGCGTCACTGCCCCCTCTCAAAAATTTGTTTCGGATCTATTCTCCTAGTATACCCACAGATGTTCATTAAGTTTTAATTATATTAATAGGAGATATAGATTCTAGAATGTCTCGATCTCGGCTTTCGACCGTTTCGGACGCATTGTTATTCCCCCCACTCCCACACCCCTTTACCCATATTATCATTTTTTTTTGGAAATGGGTTCACTATCGATGTTCTATATAAATTCCAAGTTTCAGCCTCCTAGTTTATGCTGTTACTGAGATCTAGAAACCAAAATTTTTCATCAAAAACGCTTCCCCCACCTCCCCCCTCACACCCGCACCATTCAGAAGGTGGCCACTTGAAAGGGTCTGCTCGGTCTACCAACAAAAAAAATTCAACTTAATAGCTCAAAGAGTTTGAGAGCTATAAGCTTTCAAACGTTTTGCGTACGGCGGACGGCGGATGGCGTACGGCGTACGGCGCACAGACGGACTGAAAATTTTTTTTGCTTTTTTGGTGTCTATTAGTCATGAAACGTGGAAAAAAAATGTTCAGGGTAGGAAATTTTTTTTTTTTCAAAAATCGATAACAATAATTTATTATTAAAATAATAAAGTAAAAGTTATCAAAATTAGAAAAAAACATACTGCACTCACGATCGGCTGCAAGCCAATCGTATAATACTCTAGATGAATACTGAACTCCGATTTATATTGTAGTTAGGGATAAAGTAGAATTACGTGTGTGCATGTTGTATGTCCTTTATTAAGGACTGCCATTAGATTGCTACTCAAAACTAAAAGACAATATTCAGTGTTTAATTTCATATCTTGAACTGGGTAAGTCATCGAAAAATGTTTTCCTTTTTGAAGGGCTTTTACATGGGAAGTGCAGGAAGGATTCACTCGATTTCTTACATATTTATAATTTTCCTTGGAACCATTCAAAAATTAATGTATACAAAATTTCAAATGCGTAGCCTGAAGCGTTCAAACGTTATCGGAAAATACTGTTTAACACATGTCTTAAGGACATTTTGTATGGCAGCTACCAGAAGGAGTAAGAGGATTTCGCTGATTAGTAAACTTGAACTTCGTTTTCACTCAAAACTAATTTGTACAAAATTTCCAATTCAAAGCTTAAAGATTACTTGAGTTATAGTAAGTTCCGTAAATTAAGTGAAGACGTTTTGACAGGATATTTGTATGGCAGCTACACGAAGGACTAACAGGATTTTCTTCATAAACATGTATTTAGGTCCAACTATTGCAAAAATAACGCATACAAAATTTCAATGTCGTAGCTCAAAGCCTTCTGAAGTTATCGACCAATATTCTTGAAGACGTGTTTTAAGGACATTTTGTATGGCAGCTACCCGAAGGAGTGAAACGATTTTGCCCGTTAACGAACTTAGCCTTACAAATTCCACCAAACATCCAGATTCAAAATTTCAAGATCCTAAGTGAAGGCGTTCTTGAGTTATCGTGTTCACGGACAGACGGACGGACGGACGGACGTCAAGCGGATTTGAGGTTTTTGGCCACAAATAAACAAAAAATAATATATAACTTTTTTCGTCCGAGGCTTGGTTCTATGCGTTACAAACTTTTGGGCTGGATTAAACTTATAATACTCTATATGATTTCATCTAGAGTATAAAAAGTTGAAAAAGATTGAAAATTGACTGAGTTATCGTGCCGACCATGTCTAAAAACATAGTTTCGAGAAAAATGCGTTTAAAGTTTTTGGTAGGTACAACGTGAACTTACGGCAAGTATCTTCGTGTTTTTCACAGATGGTCCTATAAACGACCTTGTTTTCTATGAAACCCAGCTTTTACGAAAAAATAAATGCTAAACGCTGCTGTTAAGAAAGGCGCGGCAATTAGAAAGGAAGCCGCTCCAAACCGATGTCTGGTGACATTATTGCTATAACTTTGTAATGGAGTGGAATTTTCTAAATTCTAATTTTTTTTTAAATCTTAAAAGTATAAAAAATAAAAATCTTGTAAAAAAAAAATAATCAATTTTTTGAAAATTTCAGGGTTATATGAACCCTTAACCCACATGATAATATTATGAGGTCGGATGTCCACAGTCGACACAAGCGTGCGGATTCGAGTTTTTACTTCGTACCTACATTAAGGATGTTGAAATATATCGATATATCGAAATAGCTATATTTTTTAAACGATATATCGATAATATCGCCCGCCAATTTAGCAATTTCTAGTTATGCCGAGGCATTTGGGGGTTCAAACCCCCCCCCCCCGGAAATGATGAAATTAAAAAATCACAGCTAAATGTAAGTAATACGCGACGTGTAAATTCTCTTACATACTAATTAGTTGAGCTGAGAAGTTGTAGTTTTCATACGAGTTTCAACTCAACTCGTAATTTCATGGAAACTAACTTGCCATGGAAATGGAAGCGTAGTTATGTGGTAGTTACCCAATAGGAAGTTCGAGGAGAACTCAATGAGTGAGCACATATGGAGGTATCTATATAGTATTACTATCAATGGAGCAAAAAAGGAGATTTTTAACAAAATTATGGAGAAAACCGCAACTTCTCTTTTTTCGCTCCAAATGAATAAAAATGGGATTACGAAGAACATTTTTGAGTTTTAATTTTTCTAGGAAAGTTACTCATATAATGATTTAAATCGCCATTCAGTTTGAGAATATCCATCGAACGCGTCGATTCTATCACGCAGTCGCAATTTAAAAATATATGATTTGAACTAATAAATTTGTGTTTAGTCTTGTGAAAAGTTGTATAGGGAGATTGTTTATTGGAAGAAAAATTTTAACATTAGCGTCTTGGTTGTAAATATATAGTAATTTTACGCCAAAAACGCGATTAGGGCTTTTTTTTAATTGAATGTAGGAAATTGTGTCAAATTTTACATTTAGGAAGTCTATAGCGAAACATCCTGTGCTAAAGAGTGCTTCCTGGGAGTTAAAATAAAATGTATTTTAATGAATATTTCACTAGCTAGCTCAGGCAATATTCTGAAAGTGGTTTACGAGATTTTTTCAGTTTAGTAACCACACCACGAAAATAAACAGTTTAGGTTTAGGTTTAGGTTTAAGAAGGGGCGCAGCGCTAAAACCACCACGCTCACTAGGCGCCCAACGAGCCCATTGCGATCCCTTCAGGTCCTCGTGGGCTATTCCATCACCTCAGAAACACTCCAATTCCCTGTAGAACCTGACTAATTTGTCATACCCCAACGACCTCAAATCCTTGATGCTCTCGAAGAAAAAGCTACCCAACCATTTCAGACGCCTCCTAGCGATCCCCGGGCATTCACACAGAATGTGAGTGATGTCCTCCACAGCATACAGATCATGGCAGAACCTTCACATGTCCGATTCCGCTATCCCTAGCCGCATAACGTGTTTACTCAGCATACAGTGCCCCGTTAGTGCTCCGACGAGCAGTCGCAGTTTTCCTCTGTCCCAAGTCAATATATACTTAGTCTTTTGACTATCCAGCTCGGGCCTCAGGGATATAGAAATCCTGCAGCTTGCCAGTCCTGCCCACCTAGAGTTGGTTGTCTTTTTAGAGCGCTCACCAATTTGCACTTTGATGCCGCATATCGGTGAACAAACATCCTCCTCAACCCTACCATTCGATGCCGATCCCGATCTCGCAAGCTCGTCCGCTCTTTCGTTCCCTAACCCATTACTGCACAAACTCCGTTTAAACGGATATTGTGCTTAATAAACTTTGTGCACTAATGGGTTAATATATTACTATGCCCTGGCACCCAGCAAATCTGTACTTTGTTCTGACTACAAAATACCTTTAGCACTTCTCGACAGCGCTTTACTAACTTGGATTTAATGGTGACCGATTCCCGCGCCCAGCCGTCAGGCTGTCAATGTAGAGTGAAATATTATGATCGCATATCTCCCCCATTAACAGGATGTTTGATGCCTGCAACACCGCCAGAATTTCCGCTTGGAATACGCTGCACATATCTGGCAGCTTAAACAACTTCCCTACACTCAGCTGCTCAGAGAAGACGCCTGCGCCAGTGCCGCATTCCATTTTCGATCCATCCGTATATACAGAGATTTCCCCTTCACGTAGTACCCTATTGTTCTCCCAGTCCACTCTACTAGGATACACAATTTCGTGTGGCGTCACAAAATCCATCCCTGCAATTAAGTAGTCCGTACTAATATCCGCCGGGTTTCCCAGAAATTCGCTGAGAATTGAACTATGCCCTTTAGAGCTCCGCTTAAAAAGTGCACAGCTCGATAGCCTAACTACTGTATTTGCCGCTACCTGTTTCACAAAGATATCCACTGGTAATAGATGCATAAACACCTCCAACGCGGCAGTAGGCGTTGTGCGAAGGGCTCACGTGATCATAACACAGGCAGTCCGTTGCACTCCTCCTAGTTCCCTAAGATTGTACTCTTTATCCATGGCTTTCCACCATACCACTGCCCCATAGGTCAGAATACAACCAGTGTACTATATTTGGTTTGAGACCCCAGCTTTTGCCCACGGTCTGCTTGCACGAGAAAAGCGCGTTATTTGCCTTCTTAATGCGCTCCTGAATATTCAATTTCCAGCTGAGCTTCCTATCCAGAATTAGACCCAGGTATTTAGCTTGTTCCGATGGTCTAAGCTCCACGCCTTCGAGCTTCGGCAGCCTAAATGCCGGAGTTCTATGCTTCCTTGTAAATAGCACCAATTCAGTTTTAGAAGCATTCACCCCCAGGCCGCATCTTCCAGCCCACTGGCTGAGTGTGCGGAGTGCAGATTCCAAAATGCTCGACAGCGTATCCAAAAACTTGCCCTTGGCGATTACCACAATGTCGTCTGCATATGACACGACCTTTATTCCTTGCTTTTCAATTTCCAGGAGAACCTCGTTCACAACGAGGAGCCAAAGAAGGGGCGATATCACCCCCATGAGGAGTTCCCCTCGAGGCCTGTCTTATAACATTGCCTTGCCCCAAATTAGCACTCACGATTCTGGTATTCAGAAGAGTCGTTAGCCATCTTGTCAATACCTCCTCCAATCCTATGCTATACAACGCCACCCTAATTGAATAAACAGTTTGCTTGGTCAAATTTGTAATGCTCAGTTCGTTAACGGGCAAAATCGTCCTACTCCTTCGAGTAGCTGCAATACAAAAAGTCCTTAAGATACGTGTTCAAGAACATTGACCAATAACTTTGGAATACCTACCACCATAAAATTTTGCATACGTTGGTTTTTAAAACGTTGCAGTTAAATGAATGAATATCAAAGTTCCCACGAGTCTTTTGCGTAGCTGAGTGAAAGTTCACTAGTCATCGAAATCATTCTACTACTTTGGGTAGCTAGATAAAGTCCTTAAGGGGAGCAAATGCTTAACAGTTTAAAAAAAAATAATTTTTTTTTACATATTTCGAAAGTATAAAGCGAAACGAACGTTGCCCAAGCAATAGCGTCAGTTTAGCTCGAAAATATGTCGTGTACGGTTGAATTTCCGAAACTAAAATGCCAAACTATCCTAAAGGAACGCGAGGTAAAATAGCTCGAAAATGTTCTAAAAAAGGATATTATCAAGCGAATCAATTCACAGATAAATGCGAGGAGAATACAAGTGAGCGTGTGAGTGAGTTAGATGTTGAAGGTTTATTATATGCGCCTGGAATCGCTGATTCAGTAAGTCACTAAAACCAATAGCAGTCGTATTGCAACCTTCAAACAGTTCTGACCTTTCCCGCGAGTTTACTTGTTAGAGAGTCTTGTGTTGAAGAGCTTTTCTACAGTGTGTGATTAATTTTTTCATTTCCTTTTTCACTACCGGTTAGTTCTACATCGTAAAATACGAGGTAAGGAACCTTCCTCTGCATGGAAGTAAACTCGGGCGGGGGGACCCGCCGAAACTACGAGGGTGAGTCAAATATAAACTGGACTTTTTTTATACACATTTATTAACAGTAATAATATTCAAATAAGAGTTTAATCATTTTTCTACATAGTCTCCTGCACGCTCTACACATTTTTTCCAACGTTTTGGCAGCTTAAAAATTCCTTGTTCATAGAAAGTTTGAGGTCGAGTTGTCAACCAGTTGCGCACGCGCTCCTCAACTTCTTCATTCGCTTCAAATTTTTCGCCTCCCAAAGCTTCCTTCATGGGACCAAACAAAAAATAGTCGCATGGGGACAAATCTGGGCTATAGAGAGGGTGCTCCAGGGTCTCCCAATGCAGCTCAATTAATTTATCCTTTGTCAATGCAGCTGAGGTTGGGCATTGTCATGGAGGACCTTGGGACCCACCTGGCGCAGACTTTTCGGAAGCCAAGATGATCTGTGATGATGGAATAAGCACTACCATGGCTAATACCCACTTCTGAAGCGATTTCATCAATAGTGAATCGGCGTTCACCCTCGATTAGATTTTGAACCGCTCGAATATTGTCATCAGTTACACTTGATCAGTTACACTTGATCGTGAGTTTCATTTTCTACACTTTCTCGTCCATTCTTAAATTTTCTAGCCCAATCAAACACTTGTGTCCGTGAAAGCGTATTGTCACCAAACTGCACCTTCAACCTAACCAAAATATTCGATGGTGAAACGTCTTCATTTGTTAAAAATTTAATAATAATACGTTGCTCAATGGATAAAGGAACCACTTGCTCACTCATGATTGCTACTGATCAACTGGAAGAATGAGCAGCCCGGGAGCGGCTGTCCGCACTCTTAACAAACAAACCTAAGACCCCCCCCCCCCAACCAGACCGCTCGGCAGAGTCTGAGACTCATAAAGATAAAAGTCCGGTTTATATGTGACTCACCCTCGTATTACGATCTTCTTAGCCCCGAAAACTCACCACAAAGAAAGAAAGCTAGGCCACTAAGCAACGACTTATACATCTTAAAACAATATCCCATGCTGAAACATGCCAAAAACCGTACACTTCGTCTGTCCCCTTCAGCCTCACGCAATGACCCAAAATTCCTTCTAATCAAAAACACGGATCCCACGAAGCCGTTAAGGTTCAACATTTTCCTATTGCATAAGGCTTTAGAATCAATCTCCACAGAATTCAAAAACGTTGAATTCGGACTGGAAATATCTTTGCGTTAGCTAAAAATTCCGCACATGCCGAATTAGCACTTGAATTCAAACAACTGTCTAACCTATGCGCTGTTACAATTACGCTACACCCAACCTTGAACTACTGCAAAGATGTCATAAAATGCCCACAACTTACTGACTTGACAGCCAACGAAATAGTCAAAGGATTGTAAGAACAAAACGTCACTGATTGCTTCAAAATAACTAAATTTATTCCTGAAAGCAACACCGTAAGAAATACACCAGTTCACATCTTAACTTTTAACACATATGAGATGCCAAAAGAATTGAAAATTGGTTTTCTTAAGGTGGACGTTGAAATTTACATTCCCCAACCAATGCAGTGTAAAAATTGTTATCATCTGGGACACACCAAAAAAAGATGAACACAACCAACAGCTTGTGAGGTATGCGCTCATCCAACACATAATCCTACAGAATGCACCTCGGTAAAATGTATCAATTGCAGTGAACAGCACAGATCCACAAACAAATTTTGCCCTAAATACATAAAACAAAAGAATATAATCCGGATCTCCACCATCAACAGAATTCCATACTACAAAGCCACAGAAATACTGAACGCTCAAACGTCGTCTCCAAACAATAACTCTTGCACAGAAACCTTCAAAGAAGCTCTACCCTATAAACCAAAAGCACGAAAAAGTCATGGGTCCTTATGTACAAACTACTACCATGTTAGCACGCGCGCTTGTGTTCGTGGCGATATTGAGGGTTAAATCGAAAAGTAAACATTTCCCCAACTTTTCCTCAAGTATGTTAAACATGCCGACCTCTTCCACCTTGAGTGAGTGAAAAAGACTAAAGTGTGATCGTCGAATGCTTATACATCCGATCATCAAGTGCGTATCTACTCGACCTGCAAATGCCATAATAAACTTAGACGTTGAACTGTTCAGTTCGTGAAACTCTACACGAAACTGTGATCACGGAACAAATAACTCTGCCGTCTAGTGCAATGGAAGTCGTGTTTCTTTTGTACTAGTGACAAACAACAAAATTGCATTCGGCGCCATGACCCGACGCCGGGGATCGATGCAGTGTCGACTGACAAAGAATAACGGGAAGGTGCCACATGCCACAGAGTTCTTATGCAATTTCATTCCTCCATTATTCGATGAGCGGTAGAACACAATTCATATGTAAATCCATTCTACCGATCCTCGATGATCGTTCAGGTGGACTTCGTATGCAATTCAGATTCACCCCTCATCGATGACCAGTAGGCTCTACTTCATACTGACTTCAAACTCACTATTCACTGAGTGCACGCATTGCCATCTCGTTCTTGCTCATTCCAATTTCAAATACAATGCGCGAGAGAAGATCTGTCATGTCGACGAGTGCGGATGAGATGGTCAGATGCATTTCAGTACGAGCAAGAAAGAAGTGCGAATACCTCACACGTATTCACAGACAGCAAGTACATAGCTGAACTTGTTCCCAACTGATAATCTTTTTTCAGCGACAAGTTTCGAAACTGTTCGCTGCCTCTTCATCGCCTCTTCATCGATGTTTGGTTTATAGGGTAGAATTTAAGTATAAACGCAAACCGCTACTGCAAAAAATAACCACCACTACTCAAAACCAAACCAACCCGCAAACAAATACAAACATCACAGAAAATTAAATAATACCCACTAATTTAACAAACTACACCAAACATAACAGATACTCCTACACTTTCCCAACTATATCAAGTCAACTCAAACCAATAATAACCAAATACCACCACAACTAACAACAGCAAGCAAAGCACCAATTGATACCCATACCAAATCCAATACAGAAAAAACTTACTACTATGAGCAAAATAAACATCCTGCAATGGAATATCAAAGGCTTTTGCAATAACTAAAATTTTCTAGAAATTCTTTGCCAAAATCACGACCTGGACATTATCGCACTGCAAGAAACGCACTGCCCATACAACTCCAAACCAGAATTTTTAAACACTTACGATTCAGTATTCCTAAACAATTCGACTAACACTAGAGCTAAGAACGGAGTTGGCATTTTAATCAAGAAGAATCTTACATACACTTTCAAAGAACTGCAGTGTAAATTTATTTCGCTAGCAGTTGAAGTAACGTCACCTCTTAAATTTTTATTAATCTGTATATACATTTATCCGAATGACAACATAACTCTAGAACACTTAGACAAAATTACCAGACACGCGACCCTATCACTCATCACCGTGGGCGAATTCAACAGCTGGAGTACACTGTGGGGTTCCACAAAGACCAATGTTAGAGGAACAGAAATTGAAAACTGGCTACTTGCTTCTAATCTGGTAGTACTTAATGATGGGTCAATGACACATTTCAGTACTCATAATTCCTTTACCCACATAGACTTAGCAATTTGTTCATCACAATTAGATCCAAAATGTAATTGGCGAGCCTTACAAGACCTTTATGGAAGCGATCACTTTCCGGCAATCACCACACTAGAAACTGGCAGAAAGAACACAACAAAACCCATCGCAAGATTTAAGACCCACCAGGTGAACTGGGCAAAATACAAGTCAAAAGTGGATGAGCTCTTAATGAATGCGCCGATAACAAGCAACATCAACAAAGAAGCTGCAATCATCAAAAAGGCAATAACTTGCAGTGGGAACATGTCAATCCCTCACACCAAGGGAACTTCAAATTTAAAAAAAAAAAAAAAACAAGTTCCTTGGTGGAATTTAGAGCTTGCCAAAATTAACGCAAAAAGAAAAGCAGCATTGCGCGAAATTAAAAAATCTCCCTCTACAGTCAACATTATTAAATATAAAAAAAGCAACGCTAAATTTAAGCGCGAATCAAAGATTTCGAAGAATGAATCTTTTGAAAAATTCAAGTCAATAAATCCAAACAGCAGCTCACAATTGATCTGGAATAAGATAAAAATACTCTCCGGAAACCAAAAGCAACACAAAATTAATCATATCCTCTCCAATGACTCCCTCCTCACAGATAATGAGAAGATCGGTAATAGGTTCGGCGACACATGGTCACATTACTCCAAATCTAACTTTTCCATTGAATTTAATGACTGCAGAGAAAGGTTCTACAACACAAGTCACTCTCTTTCACCCAATAGTAAAGCATTAGGCCCGGACTACATGGTCCGTTTTTTTTCGACTCCGGAGAAAATATGCTCCGCCTTCCGGAAAGAATGGAAACCATGTATCATAGAAATGTATGAGATTTTAGCTCGTCGACTACATGACTCCGGAAAAACGCGCGTCCGGTTGATCAGGAATTTTTTGACCTATCCGGAATTAAATTTCAAGAACATACAGAGTTGTATGAGCTCGACTACAAGTGCGTGTCCGGAATTTTTTTCGGTGTGATTTTATCACTCGAGTAGCTGTGCTCAATCGACATGGTCGATTCAGAGGAACGTTTTGGACTACAAATTTTGGACTCTAGATCTCAGAAACCACTTATGCTAGGGTGCTGAAAGTTCGAACTTATGGAGAACTATGGTAATGGACCCATTTGTAAGAAAATGGTCGATACCGGTTGAGGGTTGTGGGAGTGGGGTGAAAAACAATACGTCCATAACGCTTGAAAGCTGAGATAGAAACATTCTAAAATCCATATCTTCTGAATGATTCATGTCAGAAGGTTGAAACTTTGTGGTTGTCTTAAGAGATACCAGGAGATTAGAAAAGGGTTAAAGTTGTTAAAAGAGGTGATGGGGTGTAGGGGTGGAGGGTAAAAAAATTGGAATTACAATATCTTTCGAACCAATTGTACCAGAAAGATAAAATTTGGTTTCTGTATATAGAATTACTAGTGAAGTCTAGTAAAATTTTTGAAGCGCGGAAATAGGAAACAGCCATTTTTCAAAAAATTTAATTTTTATATCTCAATTTTACACGAGTTAGCACCAATAGACAAGGTAGGTGGGTGGAGGGTGGTTTTTCATATCTCAGAAACGGCTTATGCTAGAAAGAAAAAGAAGTTCAAAAGGCGTTTAGGTTAGGTTAGGTTGAGAAGGGTGGACTAAAGCAATGTGCCCCAGTCCATCACGAGAGATCACTGTGGATCCATTGTGGTCCCCTCGTATCAAAACTGGGCTCTAGACTACTGATTCTAAATATTGCTCTTCCTTATGAAGAGAATAGTTCTCCATAAAGGAATCATCGCAAGTTCTGATAGATCGGTTAAGGAGAATTTCCCCAAGTACCGATACCTGGTGCGCGCCAGACTATCACATTCACACACTAGATGCTCCAGTGTTGGCTCAACATTCTCATCACCACAGCGACACAGGTCAGCCATGGGTATTCCCAGCCTTTCTTCATGCCTCCCAAAGGGACAGTGTCCCTGCCCAGAGACAAAATGAAGCTCCTATCAAATTTCGGCCAGCAGATTCTTGCTTGCCGGCATCCCGAGAGATTCACCCAGGCCCCCTCCATCTGTCTGAGCGCTTCAATATCAATCATTCCCTTTACACATTCAATGGGACATAGAACGGACTCGTCGGCCAGCTCCATGCTCATCTCCGACCCCCTTCTGGTGAGCTCGTCTGGGTTTTCATTTCCAGGGAAGTCACTGTGACCAGGAATCCAGCTAATCTTCAGGTTGTTATTCATACCCACCATCTGCAATATTCTTTTACATTCTCCCACAAGCCTAGATTTAGTAATGTGCGCCTCAACAGCCTTGATGGCAGCTTGGCTGTCAACATAAATAGTTATTGTACCATTCACGCACTGTTTTCGCACAATCAACTCCGCTGCTTTTGTCAGCGCAAAAATCTCGGCCTGAAACACGCTCGAGCTATCCGGTAGCCGAACGATTCCATAATGTCAAGGTCACAAGAGTACACTCCCGCGCCCGTTCCGCTTTCCGTTTTGGAGCCATCAGTGTAGATAGCAACCGTGTCTGGGGCGATGACTCCAGATCGCCACTCCAGTCTGATGGGAATATTCATAGCATAGGAATGTCCAAAACTGCAAGACGGTGTCTGTAGTCGGTGCGCTCCGGCATGGCGGAACACAGGGAAATTGACAAGATCTTAGTGTGGCCTACACTGCCTCCCAACCAATAGCCTGCCTCACGCAGGCGCAAAGCACCCTTTGCTGCTATCGATTTTACCGCTAGTTCCAATGGGATTATGTGGAGCATTACTTCCAGAGCCTGCGAGGCCGTGGTACGTAAGGCCTCAGTGATCCCAATGAGTGCCATTCTTTGGATTCTGCTCATGGCAACCCTGTTAGTCCCGATCTCCAACGCATGCCACCACACCAGTGACCCGTAAGTAAGAACAGGTCTAACTACCGTGATGTACAGCCAGTGCACTATTCTCGGGTTAAGGCCCCAGGTTTTCCCTACCATTTTCTGACAAGCGTAGTAAGTATTCGATGCCTTCTTGATCCTGTCGTTAATCGTGAGTTTCCAGTTCAACCTAGGATGGAGATAGATTCCCAAGTACTTCGCACTAGGGGAGAGCGGGATGGTAACGCCATTCAAGCGTGGGAGCCTGAATTCTCGGTCTTTTTTCCTCGTAAAGAGGATAAGGTCGGTTTTCTCCGGATTGATGTTGAGACCGCAGTTACCAGCCCACCTACTCAAAGATTTGAGCCCAACTTCTAGTAAATCGCTCAAGGTGTCCAGGAACTTACCTCTCACCATCAGAACGATATCATCCGCGTAGGCAACCACCTTGACTCCGGTCAAAGATAGAGCCTGTAAAATTTCGTCAACCACTATGACCCACAGCAGTGGAAATAGCACCCCACCCTGTGCGGTTCCCCGGGTTGCTTTCATTCTGCTACATCCATCCCCCAGAGAGGAGTTGATAATTCTTCCCCCTAGCATCGACACAATCCACGAAATGAATGAGTCAACACCCAGTCTATTCAATGCCTTCTCGAACGCACTCGTCTCCACATTATTGAAAGCACCCTCAATATCTAGAAACGCTGCTAGAGTATACTCTTTCACATTCAAAGATTATTCCACCGTGTAGACGACCTCATGTAAGGCCGTTTCGACAGATTTTCCCTTCATATAGGCGTGCTGAGAAGCTGAGAAGCCTCTCGCGTCCAGAACACATCTGAGATAATAGTCCATCAGTCTCTCCATTGTTTTCAGTAAAAACGATAAGAGACTAATGGGTCTAAAGTCCTTGGCCAGGGTGTGGCTTGGCTTGCCAGCCTTAGGAATGAAAATCACCCTGACTTCACGCCACATCTTCGGGACATACCCGAGAGTTAGACAACTTCTAAAGATCCTCACCAAGGAAGGACCAATAAGTGGCATGGTCTTTTGCAGCATAATGGGCACCAGACCGTCCACTCCCGGAGACTTAAAGGGAGAGAAGGACATAACCGCACACCTTACCCTTTCAAGAGAGATTGTCCGATTTACAATGTCTACGTCCGCCACAGGGAGATCTACTACCTGAGATGAGTTCCCAAGCTCCGAGATGCACCCCGGGAAGTGCGTCTCCATCAGTAGATCCAGACTTTCCTGACTTGATTCCGTCCAGTTTCCGTCATTCCTCCTCAAGTACCCCGGAACACTGGGGTCCTTGGCGAGGATCCTACGCATTCTAGATGCTTCATTAATACATTCTATTTCCTCGCAGAGTTTTCTCCATGAACTTCACTTGGCGAAGTTCAGCGATGATTTAAATTCTTTTTGGCTGAGTATGTATGCGTCCCAGTCCAAATCATTCTGAGTTCTTTTAGCTTTCTTGAAAAGCCTCCTCACCTTTCCTCTCAGAGTTTCAAGATCCTTCGACCACCACTTCGGACCACCTTTCCCACCCCCATTTGAGAGCGGACAGGCCGATTTAAAGGCAGTCATCAAGGTTTCCGAAATCGTTCCCACCTCCCTATCAAGTAGTTCCGCACTGCTTAAGCTGATGTTTTCCTGCCTAAGGTTCCTACCGACCACCCTTACGAAATCCTCCCAGTTAGTTGTTTTGATGTTACGGAAGGAGTTACCCCGCACTACATCGCAAGATATCGTGAACATTATTATTCTATGATCAGAGAAGGATTCCATTCCTGAGACTGACCAGTTACCGACTTCAAACTTCGTGCCGTAGCTCGATCTTAGAGTTATGTCCAAGACTTCACTTCTATTTCTAATAACAAAAGTGGGATCATCACCTCTGTTGCATAATACAAGTTTGGAAGAGCAAATATATTCAAAAAGTGACTCAGCCCTACTGTTGATATTTCTGCTGCCCCATTGAGTGTGGTGAGCGTTAGCGTCGCACCCCACCACGATGTTGATCTTCTTCCTTTCCACCGTACTGATCAAGTGTCTGAACCCGTCAGGGGGTGGGTGTTCTTCGCTGTCATATGGAAGGTAGAGAGAGGTGACAATAATACTATTACCATCCGATCCCTCCACCTTTACTGCAGTCTGGTCACCATTGCTGTAATTGTTCAAGAGAAAAGAATTAATTCCTTTCCTAATCAGAATACAAGTTCTCTGCTTACCTGTATCCTTCGAGAAGAATAAATCAAATTCTGCCGATTTCAGACCCTGTATCCGATTGTTTAACAACCAGGGTTCTTGCAGGAGAGCCACATCTATTTTGCACAAATCAAGCAACCTCAAGAGATTGCCGGATGCGGCTTTGCTATGATGAAGGTTAAGTTGTAGTACCTTCATCATTGGCTTCCTTGGTTTCTGTTTCGCTCTGCGGGAATCTCACTGCCGTTCTGCTACATCCGTAGTAAAGTTCCCACTTCTTCTTTTCCAGGTCCGGGATCGCCTCCTTGTCCCATACCAATAGAACACGTTGTCCTCCGTTAGCTGGTGGGTCCCTCTTGGCGATACTAAGTCCCGCCATAGGAACATCCGGGTTCTGCTTTCTCAGCAGACCAAGAGTCTTCGCGTCCTCATAGGGGGGTCCCGGAACCCATACCCAGGTCTGCGGCTTAACGAGCGATGACTTCGGCACCACATCGAATTTCGCTCCGTCCCACAGATTGCCGATCCGAGATACGTAGCAAGAGAGCCGTGTCCGCGTCTGTTCATCCCTGCAGATCATGGTCCGCACCCCCCGATACCATGCAATGTCATCAATGGCAAAGGGGGCTTCTTCACTATCATTCAGCACCTGGTCCGTGATAGCAGACTCAACCAGAGCCCATCTCTCTCGGGAGATCCTGTAGTCAGAGACGCTCACATCCCTTATCGCCACATGGAACTCCTCCGGTACGTTCGAGATTGGACGCATGTTCGGCCGTGACGTCGTAGGCTGCGACATTGCAGGTCTCGGCTACTTCGCTTGGCTTTGCTCGCCCTCACACGACCGGATCCTCTTCTTCGATTGGTCCTCCCCAGTTATAACCGACGAGGGGTCCAATTCACCCACATCAGAGTACTTCTCCGATGGAGAGTGCAACTTCAAATATTCTCTTGCCCAGTTCGGAAGGAAGAAGAAGCAGTATTTGCGTACGTTGCAACGGCCTGCTCCTGCACCGTCTGACCAACCGCAGCCTCAGCGCCCGTCGAGCTAGATGACTGATTGTCACCAACGCCGGACAGAGAGCTAGGCTTGCAGGTATTGTCCTTCGTCTTTCTTTTCGTCTTGTTTATGTTTTGTTTTAAATTATGTTTTTCCATTTGATTCCCACGAGTATGCCCGGAAGGAAAGGTCCACTCTGGCAGAGCCGGCTTACCAGAGTAAGGCAAAGAATACTGTGGTTATTTGCCCGATCAACCACAGGAGCTCGTTCGTGACAGATTTAACCCTCAGTCTTTTATCCTTCGGCACGGTTTACAATACGCTCACACCACCTTAGAATTAGGTATTACCTCAGTCTTAATGACCACCGCGCACGATTGAGTACATGCGTGTAGTCTTGGCTGATCAATCGTAGGGACACAATGTCATCCACGACTGATCATTACCAGCGGGCGCCCACGTGGAGGACTAAAGATGAGGATTTGCGCCCGCCTCGAAAGGCGTTTAATGCTGACATGCGGTGTAGGTTACTATGCGATTGGCAACCTAAGGAATACACAGGAGGCTATTTGAAACGTTATTTTTTAGGTTGTCAGTCGCATAGTAACCTAAACCGCATCTCAACATTAAACGCGTTTCGGACTTGTACCTATAAAATAATAAAGTTGGCCCCAGGCAGCTTTTTATTGTTCTTTACAACGATCGCCAAACATATCAGTTTTTCGTAGCTTAAATTTTCCATAGCAGAACGCATTCATCACACCACGCTTGCGCGAAATCGTACCACGTGGCAATCATTGCATTCTAGCTACAAAGTATGCCGACTACAGCTTAAGAAAGCGATTCAAGACGCCAAGGACTCCGCATTCCGAGACCTGCGCGGGAACTCGGATATCGACCCCTGGGGCAAGGCGTACAAGGTAGTGATGAAAAGAGTAAGAGGACCCAGAGCACCGCAACCCTCGGATCCTGCGCTTATGGACAGCGTAGTGGCGGCACTCTTTCCACCACAGAGTGAACGGACGCAAATATATCATCTACCCGCAGATATGGGTAATATTATTCCCGTGACAGCTGAAGAGGTTCTACTGACACTACGTAAAGTGACCGACAACAAAACACCTGGTCTGGACGGCATCCCTAACGTAGCGATGAAAACGGCCATCCGGAAGGATCCCGAGACGTTCGCTAGGATGTACACAGCATGTCTCAATGAAGGAGTGTTCCCCGCTTTTTGGAAGCTGCAAAGACTGGTGCTGCTATTGAAGCCCGGGAAGCCACCTGAACAACCATCGGCATACCGGCCACTATGTATGCTGGACTCATTGGGAAAAGTACTGGAGAGCATTATCAGTAACCGACTGCAGGAGTCGCTCGAGAGACCTGGAGGTCTATCTGAGCAACAATTTGGATTTCGCCGAGGGAGATCCACCATCGACGCCATCCATGCTGTTATGAGAATTGCGCGTGATGCGACATCCGGTGAAAGATGGAAAAATGGCGACAAAAAGTACTGCGCAGTGGTAACACTTGACGTCAAGAATGCCTTCAACTCAGCGAGCTGGTTGCGAATAATGCAAGCAGTAAATAGTTTCAACGTACCGGGATACCTACAGCGAATTATAGCGAACTACTTCGAAGGAAGAGTTCTTCTGTATGACACCGAGGACAGCGTCAAGCGCTACGACGTTTCACGAGGAGTCCCACAGGGCTCAGTGCTTGGCCCCACATTATGGAACATCATGTATAATGACGTTTTTTGCATCGAGCTTCCAACGGACACCACATTGGTTGGCTACGCGGATGATATCGCACTAGTGGTAGTAGCGAAACATATCCACACCTTGGAAGTTCTGTGCAGTGAGGCGATCAATAGAATTATGAAGTGGTTAAGTAGTGCGGACCTAGAGTTGGCTTCGCATAAAACGGAGGCGGTTCTTTTGAGCTCTCGAAAAGTGCGCGAAGTTTTTACATTCAGAGCCGGAGAGCACGAGATCATCTCGCAGCCAAATCTGCGATATCTTGGGGTGTTAATTGACACCCGGATGTCCTTCAAGGACCATCTTCTGGCGATCAGCGAAAAGGCTTCAAAGGTGAATGGTGCACTCTCACGCATCATGTCAAACATTGGAGGACCACGCTCCAGCAGGCGAAAACTATTAGCAACGGCCACGAGTTCCGTAATGCTATACGCTGCACCGATCTGGGCAGATGCAACGAAGAAGAAATCGTATATAGCCGGAATCCGATCAATCTATCGTCTTAGCGCACTAAGGATTGCTAGTGCCTTTCGAACAGTGTCCGATGAAGCAATCGGAGTAATATCGGCAATGTTACCAATTGACATAATAGCGTGTGAACTTCAGCGACTCTACGTAGCAGCAGATGAAGCATCGAAAGTAGACGAGCGACGGCGCAGTATCCAGGAATGGCAAGGACGCTGGGAAAGCGCGAACAAAGGGAGATGGACATTCACATTGATCCCAAACATAGACAGCTGGATAAGCCGCAAACACGGAGAAGTGGACTTTTATGTGACCCAGCTGCTCAGCGGACACGGTTGTTTTAAGCAGTATCGTCACCGCTTTAAGCATGAGGAAGACCCGTTCTGTCCCAACTGCCCCCACGAGATTGAGGACGCGCGGCATATCTTACTGCACTGTCCCCGCTTCGACGTCGACCGAGCCGAGGTTGCGGAGGCCTTCGGAGAAGCTCCGACCGTAGAAAACCTCGTTAGACACATTTGTGACACAGCCCTCAAGTGGCAAGTTTTCCAGACTGCAGCAGCACGGATTATGTCGACACTTCGCCGCTTTGAGCGAATAAGAAACATTCAACGTGACGCACCACAGGAGACGACTGACTAGACTAGACAGACAATAACTGACGTTTTTAGCAATATTGCTATGACGGCCTCCCGACGAAATACCTAACGGTGGTTCCGGGAGGATCCATCCGTACGACTAAGGAGATGTTTAGCGGGTTAAAGTCCCGCACTGACTTAGGCTTTCGATGCTTTTACTCCTCGTTAAAAAAAAAAAAAAAAAACACCACGCTTGCTCGCAGTAGACTGAAAGCTTTTTATTCCGGACGCCTTGTAGTCGAAGCTGTCCGGAATCGGTTTTTTTTCGGAGTGGAAAAAAAACGGACCATGTAGTCCGGGCCTTACACATTGATTCGGAGTTATCTTCTTTTGAACTCCATACTACTCTCAAATTGCTGAAAGGCTCCACTCCCGGTTTCGATAAAATAACATATAATATGCTATCCAATCTATCGACCAATAGCAAAAATCGTCTCTGTTTGCTTTATAACAATATCTTTACCCCCGGAACTATACCGCAAATTTGGAAAACAGCCACAATTGTTCCCATTGCGAAACTGCTTAAACCAAAACATCTAGTAGACTCACATCGTCCTATATCCCTACTATCCTGCTTAAGCAAGGTGCTAGTGAAAATTATGGCAATGCGACTCTCCTGGTTCCTGGAAAATACTAATGCCATATGTGACGAACTAGTAGGCTTTCGGCCAAACCGCGGTTGCCTAGACGCCCACCTCCATATTGATCACTTTATAAGCCAGCAATTATCAAGCGCCAATCATGTGTCTATCCTAGCAATAGACTTCGAAAAAGCATTCGACCGTATTGGCGCCCACATAATTCTAACAGAACTAAAAGAACTAAGAGTTGGCCCAAAAATCTTCAGCTGGGTGCAAAACTTTCTTACCAACAGAAAATTTAGAGTCAGAGAGCTCTATAATGGTATCCCACAAGGGTCGCCGATTTCAGTCACCCTCTTTCTTATTGGCTTTAATGCGCTTTCCAAGGCCATAAACAATTCCAGAATCTGTAGACATGTTTCTTACGCAGACGACCTTTTCATTTTAATAAGAAACGGTTCGCCTACAGAAGCCACTACTAAAATAAATTCATTATTTAATATCATATCAACTTGGGCTAATAAATCTGGAGCTTTAAATTCTTTAAATAAATGTAAGCACTTGCATGTGTGCCGTAAAACTAGCTGCAATTCATTTACGATCGCATTGGGTCAAGACACGATAGAAAACGTCAGATGTTTAAATATTTTAGGCATTCTATTCAATGAAAGCTTCAACTGGAACGATCACATAGCAGCGACTCGGACTGACCTCATTAGGCGCCTAAATATCATAAAATACATTGGCAACAAAAACTCCGCAGCACACCCTAGTACTCTAGTTAACATCATGAAATCATTAATACTCGCGAAAATAGATTTCGGTTTTCCTATCTACGGTAAAGCTTCACCAAGCTAATAGCACCATATCACGCAGCAATACGAGCAGCATTAGAAGCCTTCCGAACCACACCAATTTGTTTCTCACTAGCGGAAGCCAACTTATCAACAATCCAGGCAAGAAGAGAGATGCTAACTGCCCTTATTATTCCAAAAATTACATTAAAATGCAACCGACTTCTGCAACTTGACCTTACACGTCTAAGTAAACGAAAAAAAGCGCTTAGAATACCATCGACAATTCAAATCTCACTGGATGTGGCAAAACAACTAGACATTCCACAAAAAGCGAAACCAAGCAAACTACAAACACAACCTCCATGGTCACTCCCGGATTACTCCATCAACAAATCCTTAGCGCATTATCCAAAATCTACTACCAAAGCACCAGTACATATTTCCATGTTCTATGAACTGCAAACTACCCTCCGCAATGATGGATGGCAACTTATATTCACTGCCGGTTAAAAAACAAACGATGGAGTTGGATCAGCAGCCGTTAAAAAAAATGGAGATCTCATCAAAATAAGCAGACTTAACCACTTTTCGTCAATCTTCACCGCCGAAGCTAATGCAATTTTAGACGCAACCGACTCTTCCACTAAAATCAAAGGAAAATTTTGTATTTGCACTGACAGTTTGTCAGTCGTTAACGCAGTTACAAATACAAACAGCAAACATACTGCAGTCACGATCGGCTGCAAGCCAATCGTATAATACTCTAGATGAATACTGAACTCCGATTTATATTGCAGTTGGGGATAAAGTAGAATTACGTGTGTGCATGTTGTATGTCCTTTATTAAGGACTGCCATTAGATTGCTACTCAAAACTAAAAGACAATATTCAGTGTTTAATTTCATATCTTGAACTGGGTAAGTCATTGAAAAAAAATGTCCTTTTTGAAGGACTTTCACATGGGAGGTGCAGGAAGGACTCACTCGATTTCTTTCATATTTATCCTTTTCCTTGGAACCATTTAAAAATGAACGTGTACAAAATTTCAAATTCGTAGCTTGAAGCATTCAAAAGTTATCGAAAAATATTGTTGAACTCGTGCCTTAAGGATTTTTTGTATGGCAGCTACCAGAAGGAGTAAAAGGATTTCGCTGATTAGTAAACCCGAACTTCGGTTTTACTCAAAACTAATTTGTACAAAATTTCCAATTCATAGCTAAAAGATTACTTGAGTTATAGTAAGTTCCGTAAATTAAGTGAAGACGTTTTGACAGGATATTTGTATGGCAGCTACACGAAGGACTAATAGGATTTTCTTCATAATCATACATTTAGCTGCAACTATTGGCAAAATAACACATACAAAATTTCAAAGACGTAGCTTAAACCCTTCTGAAGTTATCGGCCAATATTTTTGAACACGTGTTTTAAGGATATTTTGTATGGGAGCTACCAGAAGGAGTAAAAGGATTTTGCTGACTAGTAAACCCAAACTTTCTTTTTACTCAAAACTAATTTGTACAAAATTCCGAATTCGTAGCTAAAAGATTACTTGAGTTATAGTGAGTTTCGTAAATTAAGTGAATACATTTTGACAGGATATTTGTATGGCAGCTACACGAAGGACTAACAGGATTTTCTTCATAATCATACATTTAGTTCTAACTATTGGAAAAATAACACATACAAAATTTCAAAGTCGTGGCTTAAACCCTTCTGACGTTATCCACCTATATTCTGGAACACGTGTTTTAAGGACATTTTGTATGGCAGCTACCCGAAGGAGTAGGACGATTTTGCCCGTTAACGAACTTAGCCTTACAAATTCAACTAAACATCCAAATTCAAAATTTCAAGATCCTAGGTGAAGGCGTTCTTGAGTTATCGTGTTCACGGACAGACGGACGGACGGACGGACGGATGGACGGACGGACGGACGGACGGACGGACGGACGGACGGACGGACGGACGGACGGACGGACGGACGGACGGACGGACGGACGGACGGACGGACGTCAAGTGGATTTGAGGTTTTTGGCCACAAATAAACCAAAAATAATATATACCTTTTTTTCGTCCGAGGCTTGGTTCTATGCGTTACAAACTTTTGGGCTGGATTAAACTTATAATACTCTATATGATTTCATCTAGAGTATAAAAACCAACTAAGCTACGGAAATACGACATAAGCTTACCATACATAAAAACAAAATCAAGATACTCTGGATACCAGGACACGTTAGAATCGTCGGCAATGAACATGCAGACAAAATTGCGTCACACGCAACCGAAGCTCCTCTTCTTACTTCCAACTCATTATCACTAGTGGACTTACAAAAACATATCAAAACACTAGTTTTAAACAAGAGCTTGGAATTATGGCCGGAAAGAACCAACTACTACTCCACGGTCATAAACCCGAGAAAAGAACCATTCATTCTACCGAAACTGCTACACGTAGAGTAGCTATCGTTATCACTCGCATAAGGTTGAGACACACGAACCTTACACATAAGCATCTACTCGCCAAAACAACACCGCCCACATGCAATGAATGTCAATGCATCTTAGACTTTAACCACCTATTAATATGCCCAACCTATTCTTTGAATCAGTTCCTATTTGACTGACAAAATAGAAATATCGAAGATAATTGTAAAAATTTACTAAACCGATTATAATCTACACATATGTATAACTTTTAAATACGCATATCTTAATAATTTAAATCTAGATTTAAGTATGTTACATACTATTTACTTAATAGTCATTCCTGAAATTCATACACTAAGTATCATACAGCTGATGGTCTCTGCAACTAATGCTGTATAATAATTATGTATATTTATATACTTTTTATACTCTAGATGAAATCATATAGAGTATTATAAGTTTAATCCAGCCGAAAAGTTTGTAACGCATGGAACCAAGCCTCGGACGAAAAAAAGTTACATATTATTTTTTGTTTATTTGTGCCCAAAAACCTCAAATCCGCCTGACGTCCGTCCGTCCGTCCGTCCGTCCGTCCGTCCGTCCGTCCGTCCGTCCGTCCGTCCGTCCGTCCGTCCGTCCGTCCGTCCGTCCGTCCGTCTGTCCGTGAACACGATAACTCAAGAACGCCTTCACCTAGGATCTTGAAATTTTGAATCTGGATGTTTGGTTGAATTTGTAAGGCTAAGTTCGTTAACGGGCAAAATCGTCCCACTCCTTCGGGTAGCTGCCATACAAAATGTCCTTAAAACACGTGTTCAAGAATATTGGCCGATAACTTAAGAAGGGTTTAAGCTACGACTTTGAAATTTTGTATGTGTTATTTTTCCAATAGTTGGAGTTAAATATATGATTATGAAGAAAATCCTGTTAGTCCTTCGTGTAGCTGCCATACAAATATCCTGTCAAAATGTATTGACTTAATTTACGAAACTCACTATAACTCAAGTAATCTTTCAGCTACGAATTCGGAATTTTAAACAAGTTAGTTTTGAGTGAAAAGGAAGTTCGAGTTAACTACTCAGCGATATTCTTTTACTCCTTCTGGTAGCTGCCATACAAAATGTCCTTAAAACACGTGTTCAAGAATATTGCCGATAACTTCAGAAGGGTTTAAGCTACGTCTTTGAAATTTTGTATGTGTTATTTTTCCAATAGTTGGAGCTAAATGTATGATTATGAAGAAAATCCTATTAGTCCTTCGTGTAGCTGCCATACAAATATCCTGTCAAATAGCCTTCACTTAATTTACGGAACTCACTATAACTCAAGTATTATTTTAGCTATGAACTCGAAATTTTGTACAAATTAGTTTTGAGTGAAAACAAAGTTCGAGTTTACTAATCAGCAAAATCCTTTTACTCCTTCTGGTAGCTGCCATACAAAATGTCCTTAAGACACGTGTTCAACAATATTTTTCGATAACTTTTGAACGCTTCAAGCTACGAATTTGAAATTTTGTACACGTTCATTTTTAAATGGTTCCAAGGAAAAGCATAAATATGTAAGGAATCGAGTGAGTCCTTCCTGCACCTCCCATGCGAAAGTCCTTCAAAAAGGACATTTTTGTTCGATGACTTACCCAGTTTAAGATATGAAATTAAACACTGAATATTGTCTTTTAGTTTTCAGTAGCAATCTAATGGCAGTCCTTAATAAAGGACATACAACATACACACGCGTAATTCTACTTTATCCCCAACTACAATATAAATCGGAGTTAAGTATTCATCTAGAGTATTATACGATTGGCTTGCAGCCGATCGTGACTGCAGTATGTTTATTAATAAATAATAATAATAATAATAAAACCAATAGTTTTCTCTTATTGAAACTTTAAACGCCATTATCTCCAAACTGCATCTTCAAAAACTGCTCGTGCTGTAGCTCAAAAAGTTATGGATCGATTTGGCTGATTTTTTGGGAGCTTTCTGTCTATATCAATATCGGAAGGATATACTTAAAGTTTTGAGGATGTCGCGTAAATAAACTTCTTTTTATACTCTAGATGAAATCATATAGAGTATTATAAGTTTAATCCAGCCCAAAAGTTTGTAACGCATAGAACCAAGCCTCGGACGAAAAAAAGTTATATGTTATTTTTGGTTTATTTGTGGCCAAAAACCTCAAATCCACTTGACGTCCGTCCGTCCGTCCGTCCGTCCGACCGTCCGTCCGTCCATCTGTCCGTCCGTCCGTCCGTCCGTCCGTCCGTCCGTCCGTCCGTCCGTCCGTCCGTCCGTCCGTCCGTCCGTCCGTCCGTCCGTCCGTCCGTCCGTCCGTCCGTCCGTCCGTCCGTCCGTCCGTCTGTCCGTGAACACGATAACTCAAGAACGCCTTCACCTAGGATCTTGAAATTTTGAATCTGGGTGTTTGGTTGAATTTGTAAGGCTAAGTTCGTTAACGGGCAAAATCGTCCTACTCCTTCGGGTAGCTGCCATACAAAATGTCCTTAAAACACGTGTTCAAGAATATTGACCAATAACTTCGGAACGCCTAAAGCTACGACTTTGAAATTTTGTATGTGTCACTTTTTTAATAGTTGGAGCTAAATGTATGATTATGAAGAAAATCGTGTTAGTCCTTCGTATAGCTGCCATACAAATATCCTGTCAAAATGTCTTCACTTAATTTACGAAACTCACTATAACTCAAGTAATCTTTTAGCTACAAATTCCGAATTTTTTACAAATTAGTTCTAAGTAAAAATAAAGCTTGGGTTTACTTGTCAGCGAAATCTTTTTACTCCTTCTGGTAGCTGCCATACAAAATGTCCTTAAAATACGTGTTTATGAATATTGGCCGATAACTTCAGAAGGGTTTAAGCTACTTCTTTGAAATTTTGTATGTGATATTTTTCCAATAGTTGGAGCTAAATGTATGATTATGAAGAAAATGCTATTAGTCCTTCGTGTAGCTGCCATACAAATATCCTGTCAAAACGTCTTCAGTTAATTTACGGAACTCTCTATAACTCAAGTAATCTTTTAGCTATGAATTGGAAATTATGTACAAATTAGTTTTGAGTAAAAACAAAGTTCGAGTTTACTAATGAGCGAAATCCTTTTACTCCTTCTGATAGCTGCCATACAAAATGTCCTTAAGGCACGTGTTCAACAATATTTTTCGATAACTTTTGAACGCTTCAAGCTACGAATTTGAAATTTTGTACACGTTCATTTTTAAATGGTTCCAAGGAAAAGGATAAATATGAAAGAAATCGAGTGAGTCCTTCCTGCACCTCCCATGTGAAAGTCCTTCAAAAAGGACATTTTTTTTCAATGACTTACCCAGTTCAAGATATGAAATTAAACACTGAATATTGTCTTTTAGTTTTGAGTAGCAATCTAATGGCAGTCCTTAATAAAGGACATACAACATGCACACACGTGATTCTACTTTATCCCCAACTACAATATAAATCGGAGTTCAGTATTCATCTAGAGTATTATACGATTGGCTTGCAGCCGATCGTGACTGCAGTATGTTTTTTAGGTAAAAATTATCAAAAAAATAGTCGAAAATATAACATTTGATTAAGAGGCCTCCTACATTTTTTGTTTCATACTTTTTTTATAATTTTATAGATATGCTCGTATCTTTCCCCTACATCTATCACATCTGTCAGTATTCGAAAAATATTTTTATTTTCTGTTTAAGATTAATAGAAAACATACTGCAGTCACGATCGGCTGCAAGCCAATCGTATAATACTCTAGATGAATACTGAACTCCGATTTATATTGTAGTTGGGGATAAAGTAGAATTACGTGTGTGCATGTTGTATGTCCTTTATTAAGGACTGCTATTAGATTGCTTCTCAAAACTAAAAGACAATATTCAGTGTTTAACTTCATACCTTGAACTGGGTAAGTCATCGAAAAAAAATGTCCTTTTTAAAGGACTTTCACATGGGAGGTGCAGGAAGGACCCACTCGATTTCTTACATATTTATCCTTTTCCTTGGAACCATTCAAAAATAAACGTGTACAAAATTTCAAATTCGTAGCTTGAAGCGTTCAAAAGTTATTGAAAAATATTGTTGAGCACGTGTCTTAAGGACATTTTGTATGGCAGTTACCAGAAGGAGTAAAAGGATTTTGCTGATTAGTAAACCCGAACTTTGTTTTTACTCAAAACTAATTTGTACAAAATTTCCAATTCATAGCTAAAAGATTATTTGAGTTATAGTAAGTTCCATAAATTAAGTGAAGACGTTTTGACAGGATATTTGTATGGCAGCTACACGAAGGACTAATAGGATTTTCTTCATAATCATACATTTAGCTTCAACTATTGGAAAAATAACACATACAAGATTTCAAAGACGTAGCTTAAACCCTTTTGAAGTTATCGGCCAATATTCGTAAACACGTGTTTTAAGGACATTTTGTACGGCAGCTACCAGAAGGAGTAAAAGGATTTCGCTGACTAGTAAACTCGAACTTCCTTTTCACTCAAAACTAATTTGTACAACATTTTTAATTCGTAGCTAAAAGATTACTTGAGTTATAGTGAGTTTCGTAAATTAAGTGAATACATTTTGACAGGATATTTGTATGGCAGCTACACGAAGGACTAATAGGATTTTCATCATAATCACATATTTAGCTCTAACTATTGGAAAAATAACACGTACAAAATTTCAAAGTCGTAGATTAAACCTTTCTGAAGTTATCGACCTATATTCTTGAACACGTGTTTTAAGGATATTTTGTATGGGAGCCACCAGAAGGAGTAAAAGGATTTCGCTGACTATTAAACTCAAACTTTCTTTTCACTCAAAACTAATTTGTACAAAATTCCGAATTCGTAGGTAAAAGATTACTTGAGTTATAGTGAGTTTCGTAAATTAAGTGAATACATTTTGGCAGGATATTTGTATGGCAGCTACACGAAGGACTAACAGGATTTTCTTCATAATCACATATTTAGCTCTAACTATTGGAAAAATAACACGTACAAAATTTCAAAGTCGTAGCTTAAATCCTTCTGAAGTTATCGACCAATATTCTTGAACACGTGTTTTAAGGACATTTTGTATGGCAGCTACCCGAAGGAGTAAGACGATTTTGCCCCTTAACGAACTTAGCCTTACAAATTCAACCAAAGATCCAAATTCAAAATTTCAAGATCCTAGGTGAAGGCGTTCTTGAGTTATCGTGTTCACGGACAGACGGACGGACGGACGGACGGACGGACGGACGGACGGACGGACGTCAGGCGGATTTGAGGTTTTTGGCCACAAATAAACAAAAAATAATATATAACTTTTTTTCGTCCGAGGCTTGGTTCTATGCGTTACAAACTTTTGGGCTGGATTAAACTTATAATACTCTATATGATTTCATCTAGAGTATAAAAATATGACAAATGCAGCACTTTTTGCAAAAGACGCCTAAAGGAATACCCTATTACTCCGTTATTTTGTTTTGTAAAACAAAGTTGTAATAATATCATGTCAAAATTTTAAGGTGATACGATTATTTTATCACCATAAAAAATTCATGAAAAATGGCTCATTTCCCTACAATATAATTGGGAGTTCAGTATTTCATCTAGAGTATCTTACAATTGGCTTGCAACCGATCGTGACTGCAGTATATTTTTATACTCTAGATGAAATCATATAGAGTATTATAAGTTTAATCCAGCCCAAAAGTTTGTAACGCATAGAACCAAGCCTCGGACGAAAAAAAGTTATATATTATTTTTTGTTTATTTGTGGCCAAAAACCTCAAATCCGCTTGACGTCCGTCCGTCCGTCCGTCCGTCCGTCCGTCCGTCCGTCCGTCCGTCCGTCCGTCCGTCTGTCCGTGAACACGATAACTCAAGAACGCCTTCACCTAGGATCTTGAAATTTTGAATCTGGATGTTTGGTTGAATTTGTAAGGCTAAGTTCGTTAACGGGCGAAATTGTCCTACTCCTTCGGGTAGCTGCCATACAAAATGTCCTTAAAACACGTGTTGAAAAATATTAGCCGATAACTTCGGAAGGGTTTAAGCTACAACTTTGAAAACTTGTATGTGTTACTTTTCCAATAGTTGAAGCTAAATGTAGAATTATGAAAGAAATCCTATTAGTCCTTCGTGTAGCTGCCATACAAATATCCTGTCAAAATGCATTCACTTAATTTACGAAACTCACTATAACTCAAGTAATCTTTTAGCTATGAATTGGAAATTTTGTACAAATTAGTTTTGAGTAAAAATGAAGTTCGGCCTTACTAATCAGCGAAATCCTTTTACTCCTATTGGTAGCTGCCATACAAAATGTCCTTAAAAGACGTGTTTAAGAATATTGGTCGATAACTTCAGAAGGATTTAAGCTACGACTTTGAAATTTTGTATGTGTTATTTTTCCAATAGTTGGAGCTAAATGTATGATTATGAAGAAAATCCTGTTAGTCCTTCGTGTAGCTGCCATACAAATATCCTGTCAAAACGTCTTCACTTAATTTACGGAACTTACTATAACTCAAGTAATCTTTTAGCTATGAATTGAAAATTTTGTACAAATTAGTTTTGAGTAAAAACAAAGTTCGAGTTTACTAATCAGCGAAATCCTTTTACTCCTTCTGGTAGCTGCCATACAAAATGTCATTAAGACACGTGTTCAACAATATTTTTCGATAACTTTTGAACGCTTCAAGCCACGAATTTGAAATTTTGTACACGTTCATTTTTGAATGGTTCCAAGTAAAAGGATAAATATGTAAGAAATCGAGTGAGTCCTTCCTGCACCTCCCATGCAAAAGTCCTTCAAAAAGGAAATTTTTTTTCGATGACTTACCTAGTTCAAGATATGAAATTAAACACTGAATATTGTCCTTTAGTTTTGAGTAGCAATCTAGTGGCAGTCTTTAATAAAGGACATACAACATGCACACATGTAATTCTACTTTATCCCCAACTACAATATAAATCGGAGTTCAGTATTCATCTAGAGTATTATACGATTGGCTTGCAGCCAATCGTGACTGCAGTATGTTTATACTCTAGATGAAATCATATAGAGTATTATAAGTTTAATTATACTCTAGATGAAATCATATAAAGTATTATAAGTTTAATCCAGCCCAAAAGTTTGTAATGCATAGAACCAAGCCTCGGACGAAAAAAAGTTCTACATTATTTTTTGTTTATTTGTGGCCAAAAACCTCAAATCCGCTTGACGTCCGTCCGTCCGTCCGTCTGTCCGTTAGCACGATAACTCAAGAACGCCTTAACCTAGGATCTTGAAATTTTGAATCTGGATGTTTGGTTGAATTTGTAAGTCTAAGTTTGTTAACGGGCAAAATCGTCCTACTCCTTCGGGTAGCTGCCATACAAAATGTCCTTAAAACACGTGTTCAAGAATATTGGTCGATAACTTTAGAAGGGTTTATGCTACGACATTGAAATTTTGTATGTGTTATTTTTCGTGTAGCTGCCATACAAATATCCTGTCAAAATGTATTCACTTAATTTACGAAACTCACTATAACTCATTAAATCTTTTAGCTACGAATTCCAAATTTTGTACAAATTAATTTTGAGTGAAAATTAAGTTCGACTTTAGTAGTCAGCGAAATCCTTTTACTCCTTCTGGTAGCTGCCATACAAAATGTTCTTGAAACACGTGTTTATGAATATTGGCCGATAACTTCAGAAGGGTTTAAGCTACGACCTTGAAATTTTGTATGTGTTATTTTTCCAATAGTTGGAGCTAAATGTATGATTATGAAGAAAATCCTATTAGTCCTTCGTGTAGCTGCCATACAAATATCCTGTCAAAACGTCTTCACTTAATTTACAGAACTTACTATAACTCAAGTAATCTTTTAGCTATGAATTCGAAATTTTGTACAAATTAGTTTTGAGTAAAAACAAAGTTTGAGTTTACTAATAAGCGAAATTCTTTTACTCCTTCTGGTAGGTGCCATACAAAATGTCCTTAAGACACGTGTTCAACAATATTTTTCGATAACTTTTGAACGCTTCAAGCTACAAATTTGAAATTTTGTACACGTTCATTTTTGAATGGTTCCAAGTAAAAGGATAAATATGTTAGAAATCGAGTGAGTCCTTCCTGCGCCTCCCATGTGAAAGTCCTTCAAAAGGATATTTCTTTTCGATGATTTACCCAGTTCAAGATATGAAATTAAACACAGAATATTGTCTCTTAGTTTTGGGTAGCAATAATACGATTGGCTTGCAGCCGATCGTGACTGCAGTATGTTCTTTATCTCAGAAACGGCTTATGCTAGAAAGTTGATACTTAGTACGTATATGTAGAAAGCAAAAAAAAAGTTCAGATTTTTATTGGCGTTCAGAGGTTGAGAAAAAAAAATGGCCGTGAATCCACATTTTCACGAATTTAGTTAAAACTTTTAGACATGTCGAGCTATCAAAGCAATTTGACTTCTGCAGGCTATTTACTGGTATATAAGCGCCTAGAAACGTTCTTCAAAATTTTTCAATATCCAACCCCTAAGGGGGTGTAAAGTGGTTGTGTACAAACTCACGAATTCTGATATATTAGGTATATTGAAATTTGGAGTTCACTCCCACTTCTATAAGCTTTAAACATAGTCGGGGAAAACCGATTTAAGTATTTTTCGCTATTAAACCTCCTGAGGGAAAGTTTCAAATAGCCTCCTGGGTATTCCTTAGGTTGTCAGTCTCATAGTAACCGCATCTCATCATTAAGCAAACACGTTTCGGACTTTTACCCATAAAATAAAAAAGTTGCGTCTAGACTGTTGGCAGATTTTTTTCTAAAATGGCGGGCTAACTTAACATAATTTTAAGTATTCTGGTCGTAATTTATTATCAATGAAAGTGAAATTATTTATTTTTACGGCACAATACGGCACAATTTGAGCACAATTCAATACAATTGCTCAATGATACTTTTTTAAAAATGGCGGGGCTAACTTAACACAATTTTTAGTATTTTGGTCATAATTAATTATCAATGAAAGTGAAATTATTGCACAAGCACAATTGCTCAATTATTATTTTTTCCAAAATGGCGGGGCTAACTTAACATAATTTTTTGTTCATGGCCGTAACTAATTATTAACTAAAGTAAAATATTTTATTTTTACGGCACAATACGGCACAAATTGAGCACAATTCAGCACAATTGCTCAATTATATATTTTCTAAAATGGCGGGGCTAACTTAATAAACATCAGTTGAGTTCAAAACACACACACACAAACAAAAACAAATGAACAATTGGTATTTTTCTCGGAAAATTTATTTTTAAAATTTCGAAATGTACTGTGGAAACATTCATCGAACCACCGTGGAAATCGTTAGATGCATGTATATGTAGTTTATTTCGATTATTTTTAAGAAAATTTCTTAGATATTGGACAATAATAACTACAAACTCTATTTCATAAAAAACGAACACCCAAACTCTTGCTTCTCATGCTTTAAAATATATCTTAAGTTTGGTGTAAGAAACTGGGAAACATGTTACATATAATATTGTCAGGATGATACACTACATACATGTAGAACTACTTTATTATCACTTCCTTTCTGCGAAAAAGCGCTCACGTAACTCCGTGTTCTTTTTAAGAAGCTAAATGTCAGTATCATTTAATGCCAGCAAACTATAGCTCTATGACATTTCATTAGCGTAGGTACACAATTTTCTACAAGCTTGAGCGGAGCATCCTCACTTCCTTCAAGAATGAGTCGTTTTAATGTAGTATCGGCTATGCATAAGATTTAACTTTTTTGCCAGTCTTTTCGAGCAACAAGAAACAAGAATTATGTCGTACTTATAGCGACCGCTACAGATAGTGTAAATTCTTGATTTAATTAAGAAGCGTTGTACCAGTCTTCGATCGATTTCGTATCTTACAATTTAATTTGATGAATCGGCAACAAAAGGACGAAGTGACATAGTTCAGTGGTATAGGTTCTTCCTATTACATATGTTCTCGAGCTTTTGATATCGGCAAGAAAAAAATAAAAAATACAAGAGTCCATGGTAGGAATCCCTTTCGGATATTACGACAACGTTAAAAAATATCAAAAAGTAACAAAATAAAAAGCAAAAATATTTTTTCTTGTAAAGTAAAAGCCATTATGGTGGACTCATTTTCTTTTTTTTCTACACGATTGGAAATGGAAAAATTGTATAGGCAACAGGCACGCTGGCATCAAACATTATGTTAGACTATAGCAAGTGAGTTTAATGTTGTGGAAAATTCTTAGAGAACGATTTTTATTATTTTTTTCTTTTCTTTCCATAAAAGGGGCACATGCAATAGAGAAACAAATGGCCCCACTTCTCGAGGTAAGAGCCGGCTGGCAGACGTCCTCTTTCTCAAAGATAAATGTAAGCTTACCGCTTGGGAAATGGGGAAAGGGATGACGCACAGATGGGCTTAGCAATCAATTTAATATTCTGAAACGAATTTACTTTGTCAGAGTAGTCGCGTATCAGTTTGCTAGCTCTACATAGGGAGTGTGAGAGAGAGCGAGTCCTTTCTACCCCAAAATAGCCGTAATCGTTCCTCTTTCCACCATAAGGTCATTTAAGTAACATTTTCCTATCGAAAAGATATTAGACGCAAATTAAATGGGATGATGGTAGTCATAGTAATTCTACTCTATAAAGTAAATCATAAGTTCGATTTGGGATTTGTTCGACAAATTGAAATTATTGTTGTAACTTCATTTTTCTTTGTTTGTAGGCAAAGTTTCATTGGTTTAACGATTTAATAGAAGTGTGAAAATTTGCTGATGCATTTCGGGTGCATACGTTTTTACACACTAAAATTGTTTTATTTTAAACTGGGTAAGGTTTAAAGCATGATAAATAGATTGATAACTTGTATCGTATATTTCTGTTTTATTTTAAATATTTTTTGTTGATTGTTTTCTTTCAAATTTCGAAAAATTCTTGGGTTGTTAAAATAGTGATTTAGATTTAGATTTAGGTATAAGTGTACTTTACTATTAAAACATACTGCAGTCACGATCGGCTGCAAGCCAATCGTATAATACTCTAGATGAATACTAAACTCCGATTTACATTGTAGATGGGGATAAAGTAGAATTACGTGTGTGCATGTTGTATGTCCTTTATTAAGTACTGCCATTAGATTGCTACTCAAAACTAAAAGACAATATTCAGTGTTTAATTTCATATCTTGAACTGGGTAATCATCGAAAAAAAAAGTCCTTTTTGAAGGACTTTCACATGGGAGGTGCAGGAAGGACTCCCTCGATTTCTTACATATTTATCCTTTTCCTTGGAACCATTTAAAAATGAAAGTGTACAAAATTTCAAATTCGTAGCTTGAAGCGTTCAAAAGTTATATATTGTTGAATACGTGTCTGAAGGACATTTTGTATGGCAGCTACCAGAAGGAGTAAACGGATTTCGCTGATTAGTAAACTCGAACTTTGTTTTTACTCAAAACTAACTTGTACAAAATTTCCAATTCATAGCTAAAAGATTACTTGAGTTATAGTAAGTTCCATAAATTAAGTGAAGACGTTTTGACAGGATATTTGTATGGCAGCTACACGAAGGACTAATAGGATTTTCTTCATAATCATATATTTAGCTCCAACTATTGGAAAAATAACACATACAAAATTTCAAAGACGTAGCTTAAACCCCTCTGAAGTTATCGGCCAATATTCTTGAACACGTGTGTTAAGGACATTTTGAATGGCAGCTACCACAAGGAGTAAAAGGATTTCGCTGACTAGTAAAGTCGAACTTAATTTTCACTCAAAACTAATTTGTACAAAATTCCGAATTCGTAGTTAAAGATTACTTGACTTATAGTAAGTTCCGTTAATTAAGTGAAGACGTTTTGACAGGATATTTGTATGGCAGCTACACGAAGGACTAATAGGATTTTCTTCATAATCATACATTTAGCTCCAACTATCTGAAAAATAACATATACAAAATTTCAAAGTCGTAGCTTAAACCCTTCTGAAGTTATCGACCAATATTCTTGAACACGTGTTTTAAGGACATTTTGTATGGCAGCTACCCGAAGGAGTAGGACGATTTTGCCCGTTAATGAACTTAGCCTTACAAATTCAACCAAACATCCAGATTCATAAAATTTCAAGATCCTATTTGAAGGCGTTCTTAAGTTATAGGACTTTTAAATGCAAGGCGCAGGAAGGACTCACTCGATTTCTTTCATATTTACATTTTTCCTTGGAACCATTCAAAAATTACTGTGTACAAGATTTCAAATTCGTAGCTTGAAGCGTTCAAAAGTTATCGGAAAATTTTGTTGAACACGTGTCTTAAGAATTTTTTGCATGGAAGATACCAGAAGGAGTAAAAGGATTTCTGTGACTAGTAAACTCGAACTTTATTTTCACTCAAAACTAATTTGTACAAAATTCCGAATTCGTAGCTTAAGGATTCCTTGAGTTATAGTGAGTTGCGTAAATTAAGTGAAGCAATTTTGACAGGATATTTGTATGGCAGCTACACGAAGGCCTAATAGGATTTTTTTCATAATCATACATTTAGCTCCAACTATTGAAAAAGCAAAACATACAAATTTTCAAAGTTGTAGCCTAAACCGTTCCGAAGTTATCGGCTAATATTCTTGAACACGTGTTTTAAGGACATTTTGTATGGCAGCTACCCGAAGGAGTAGGACGATTTTGCCCGTTAACGAACTTAGCCTTACAAATTCAACCAAACATCCAGATTCAAAATTTCAAGATCCTAGGTGAAGGCGTTCTTGAGTTATCGTGTTTATCTAGAGTATCATACGATTGGCTTACATCCGATCGTGACTGCGTTATGTTTTATAACACAGTCGATTACTTCCAAAATAGCTGACTTGAAAATTGTTTCTCGGTTGACAACCGCGTAGTAATCTGTATCGCCAAAATACGAAATAAAAAGAAAAAAATGCAAATATTTTGGCTTCAATAGATATGTACTAGTATATCAAATTAATGTAGCAAATTTAAACTTTCTAGCTCAAGTAGTTCTTGACATACTCGAATATTCATACACTTCCAATTTATTGCTACTCTCTCAAGTGCGTCAGTTTTCTTCTGAAAAATTATATTTTAGTTAGCGATATTTATGAAATAAATTTAAACTTTCTAGTTTAAGCTGTTTTTGAGATATAAAAATCAGAAGATTTTCTCTTAAATCCCCTGCTTCCTTACTCTCCAATAACAAAACACAAGATTTAAAAAAAAACTTAATAATTAACTCGTCAAAAACTCACAATTTATTATATAACCATTAACCCGCTATTAGGTTTTAATTGATGTAACAAATATTCTGTAACTGAAAGCCATTATGTAATTTAATAAACCTCTAAAGACTATAGGTTATAGGAACATAGAACTAGAATAATGAAGAGCTATTTTTTCGCTGTAGTCACTACTACTGCCTGGCTGTATATAATTCCACATGTGAAAGGAGAGAAGATGAGTGGTTTGGATTATACGACTCATACTCTCTCTCGACCTTCATCTAGTATCCTAAACGAGAAACTTGGGATGATATTTGGAAAAGTCGTCTATCTTGTGGATATTCCCATATGCTTGCTACCATAGTCATAACTATCCCATGTCTAGGATGCTCCTAATAGCAATGTGTCTTGGCCTCTGCTATACGGTCGCTACAAGCTTCTGAGGAGATGTAAGAAGTGAAACAATACGATTATAGGTCAGGAATATATTACATGTAAAAATAGCCACGTAAGTTAGATGAAATTGCCTCTATGGGTCATAACCAAGCCTAATGTGTTTTATTGAGGGATGGTTTCGGCGGGGTTGCTTGCGGATCCTATTAAATGCTTTCACATTATTGTTGATGTAGTTATTAGCTGTTAAATTTGAACCTATTCGATGACTGTGCATGATTTATTTCCGGTTAATTGGAAACTGTTTAATTGAAGCGAATAAAACACAAAATATCGGTCATTTCATAATGTCCCGAATTCGATTTAATGTGAGTTTTTTTAAATAACTGTATTTCTACTACGCAATTACTTGGGAGTCTGGCAGTTGTAGCTAAATAAAAAATCCATTGAAATAGCCATCCATCCACTTAGCATCATCAGATAAAAAGGGTCTAACATCGAAAAGTACACAACTAAACATAATAAACCCCACCAACGGGATCACTGTGCTCTTGAAGTAAATTATTGTCGCCCGAACAATGATAACTCCATTTGATCCATATTCCATCGCACTCGCCATGGCTGCTATTCATCAAAAAAAAAAAAATTTACACGACTCCAATTATTGCTATCGATTCTTATCATCATCGCCCAAAAAACGAAACGACCGTTTCCAAACGTCGCACCCTCCACCATTAAATCCTTCACGCCATCCTTCTGCTTGTCGTTCGCAATGATAACACGACATTAATCCACTGTATTGACATTCCTTGCGAAAGCCTTTCTAGATGGACGCTTTCATCCTCAACAAAAGCATCTATTGAGGACGAAATTCGAACGAATGTAAACACCTTCGAACTTAGGGTCGAAATGAGAGTAAAGAAAAACCTACTTCTGTTATCGAAAATCTAATCTTGTATATACGTCACATGCTAGAAAAAATTACGAAAAATCCCTCCGAAATGTTGGAATTACTGATTCTTTCAGATAGCATCACCACCCCCACAACATTTCCCTGAAATTATATGTTGACAATCAAGTCAACAGGAATTAATTGTCCTGGACATTCGGCTTTCTTGCAATATCTAGAACGAAATGGGCCATCAATGATGCTATTTCGATGTGTTGCGTATCGCTTAGGGTCGTAAGGAGGTCCTTCCGCATTTTGTCGTCCCCAAAATGTCTTTCTAATCTCACAAGGATGTCGCCTCTTACTGACGTCAGCATATTATGATATTATCTTTGCTTAGAATACCTGCCAGGACTTTTCGGGATTTCCAAATATGTTCAGATCAAATGTCCCTATTGCTAGCAACGTAGCACGTAATAATTTTTCCAGTATTTTATTTGATTTTTATAAAGCCAAAAGACCTTCTCGGGTCTTGAAGAATTTTTTGTCAGTTTTATTTTAGTTAGGGCTATTGGGGAGCAAAGAACAATGTAATTTAATTTCTTTCCTATCTAGAATCACGTTTTATATTTTTATATGACAAAGGTGTAAAGTAAGATACTGAATTAATGCAGTTGGGAAAATATTTAACAGTTATTAAACTCCCAAGCAGTGACCTTACTGCTTTTCATTTGAGGCGAACTAGAATTAGTGAAAGTGGAATGCTGCTCTGATAATTATTATTATTTTTTTATTTTTTTCACCAAGATATAATTCATCATCATCATCATCAATGGCGTGACAGCCCGAATTGGGCCAGGGCCTGCAGGATACATTGTCTGAAGTCATCTCGGTTCAGCGCCCGCGTCTTCCAATTTGTGTATCTAAGAAGCGATCTGCAATCTGCGTCAACTGAGTCCTCGTAACTTTTCCGCGGTTTTCCCACCGGTCGTTTGCCCTGAGCTCTACCTTTCAGTGTTCGTTTGGGAATACTTCCGTCGTCCATTCGCTCCACATGCTTTGCTCATTGCAGCTTACGAAATTTTATAAGGGTCGATGCGGCTGGGTCGTCATAGATGTTATACAACTCATTGTTGTACCGGATACGCCATTTAGTGCCTTCTCTTACTAGTCCCAAAATTCTTCGGAGAATTCTTCGTTCAAAAGCGTCTATTGAGTTTTCAGATGCTTGGGTGAGAGTCTACGTTTCGCTTACATATAGTAGCACAGGTCTTATTATGGTCTTGTATATGCGAAGTTTGCTCTGCCTGTGCACTTTTTTCGATTTTAAGATCGTGAGAACCGTAAAATACGCCTTATTTGCTAGTGTGATCCGTTGTTTTACTTCGTCCCATTCGTTGCCGTCTATTACAAGGTGTGATCCCAAGTATGAGAAATGATCCACATTATCCAGGTTGTAGTCCCCCATCGTCATATTTTGTCTAGTTGGCGCATTTCTTCTTGTTTGGGTCATAAACTTGGTCTTATTATCATTGACCCTTAACCCGACATCCTTTGCCGCTGAGTCTAGACAGTGGAAGACTTCCTTCGATATAATTTACAGGAACAAATTCCTATTAGTAAACATCTTGACAAACAGCTGAGTTAAGAACTGATGACTAGATGTACTCATTTGTTTACTACAACTTTTCGACTGCAAGGGAAACCCGATTATAATATGAGAAAGCAAGGGACCGATATGATGCAAAATTCATAACTTCGACATTCCCGTCACTCCGAGTAAAGGTCATGTATATTCCAAAATCATTAAATCGCATAACAATTATCCTCCAAACCGATTATGTTCCCTTTAAAAGAAAATGTCACTCTGAATTTCTATTTATCAAATTATCCAAATAATATATTAAAAAAATCAATTTCTGCTCGTATATGAAATAACTTCAAATCACATACATTTTGCAGGATGGGTGTATTTATTCATGCAATGACAACTGAAAGGTTTTTAGGTCGATGTTTTTGGTTCAGCAGATTTCAATAGTTTGTCCACGTCGACACTCGTCCATATGTTCTTTTCTTATGCTCTCAGTCTACATAGTTTTCGTCCTTTTTTGTGATACACATCATGTATGCGACAAAAAGATAGTATGTAGCCTGCGCGGATGTATTTTAATTTTTCGGACCACTAAACAAATGGCGTTAACATAAAACTTTTTCAGGAAGGATATATGGCCTTATATAAAATACTACCGAAAATTTGAAATTTGGTTGGTCCATCAAAAGGATATGCCGCAATATCGTAATGGGGTAGATTTTACTTTTGTATTGAGACCTAGTCTCCACGCAATAAACAACCCAAGGCTCAAGGATTCTAAGAATGAACCGCAATGGATGGTACTTTAAAGAAGTAATGGCAACCACTTTCCGATTCAATGGATCCCTCTCCAAAAACACACCAAATAGCCTTTGGTCGTGGTACGATAGAGCGTAGCAATTTTATAGTAAACTCTTTGATGTTTATGGGAAGAGTGGTTCCTATGTTCAAGGACATGGGGCCCTATTCTAACATATAGCATTCTTTTGGTGTCGGATCGACTTGTTTTATGACATATTTTACTTTGTCGCCATGATTCGCTTGATTTACTTGGGACTACATTCCCAAAACGAATTTTTAGATTCTATTTCCAGATCATTTATTCCGTGATGGCGAACAGTGAACAGGAAGGAATAATATCTGATAGTATTGTTACTATTCATAGCCAATCGTAGGTTAGTCAAGATGCAATATGGAACTCCAGTTTAAATTGTGGGGTATAAAACAAGAGAATTGGGAGTGCACACACAGCTTTATTTTATTTATATGGTTTTATTTGCAGGATATGACCACGTGTTTCAATGAAATTTCTATGGACTACCCCAAAAAAGTAGAATGATTTTCCTCAAAATACACTCATCTTTCTTTTTTTCTTAAACTGAATTAAATAAAATTTAAATTTTGTAGTTCGATGCTCTACGGCCGCCCTTTATACGTCTTTTCGCTATAACGGTCTTGTAGAGAATGCTATCCAATTCGATTTTTCTTTTGCTATTGTAGAGAAGGAAAGACTGTTCGTTCGTTTTAATCTTTCTCGACTTTAATAACCTAAGTTTTACAAATTTTAATACAATCGTATAATTAATATAAAATGCAGCTTTGACTTACTTTAGTATCTTCGTAATCAAACTAAATGGCAAACTATTAGCACTTTTGTGTTTTAAACATGTAATAATTTTAATCAATTACGACGAGCTTTCCGTGGTGCACGCAGTCGCGGTTGTCCCGAAGAGGATCCGGTCGTGTGAGGGCGAGCAAAGCCAAGCGAAGAAGCCGAGACCTGCAATGTCGCAGCCTACGACGTCACGGCCGAACATGCGTCCAATCTCGAACGTACTGGAGGAGTTCCATGTGGCGATAAGGGATGTGAGCGTCTCTGACTACAGGATCTCCCGAGAGAGATGGGCTCTGGTTGAGTCTGCTATCACGGACCAGGTGCTGAATGATAGTGAAGAAGCCCCCTTTGCCATTGATGACATTGCATGGTATCGGGGGGTGCGGACCATGATCTGCAGGGATGAACAGACGCGGACACGGCTCTCTTGCTACGTATCTCGGATCGGCAATCTGTGGGACGGAGCGAAATTCGATGTGGTGCCGAAGTCAACGCTCGTTAAGCCGCAGACCTGGTTATGGGTTTCGGGACCCCCCTATGAGGACGCGAAGACTCTTGGTCTGCTGAGAAAGCAGAACCCGGATGTTCCTATGGCGGGACTTAGTATCGCCAAGAGGGACCCACCAGCTAACGGAGGACAACGTGTTCTATTGGTATGGGACAAGGAGGCGATCCCGGCCCTGGAAAAGAGGAAGTGAGAACTACACTACGGATGTAGTAGAACGGTAGTGAGATTCCCGCAGAGCGAAACAGAAACCAAGGAAGCCAATGATGAAGGTACTACAACTTAACCTTCATCATAGCAAAGCCGCATCCGGCAATCTCTTGAGGTTGCTTGACTTGTGCAAAATAGATGTGGCTCTCCTGCAAGAACCCTGGTTGTTAAACAATCGGATACAGGGTCTGAAATCGGCAGAATTTGATTTGTTCTTCTCAAAGGACACAGGTAAGCAGAGAACTTGTATTCTGATTAGGAAAGGAATTAATTCTTTTCTCTTGAACAATTACAGCAATGGTGACCAGACTGCAGTAAAGGTGGAGGGATCGGATGGTAATAGTATTATTGTCACCTCTCTCTACCTTCCATATGACAGCGAAGAACACCCACCCCCTGACGGGTTCAGACACTTGATCAGTACGGTGGAAAGGAAGAAGATCAACATCGTGGTGGGGTGCGACGCTAACGCTCACCACACTCAATGGGGCAGCAGAAATATCAACAGTAGGGCTGAGTCACTTTTTGAATATATTTGCTCTTCCAAACTTGTATTATGCAACAGAGGTGATGATCCCACTTTTGTTATTAGAAATAGAAGTGAAGTCTTGGACATAACTCTAAGATCGAGCTACGGCACGAAGTTTGAAGTTGGTAACAGGCCAGTCTTAGGAATGGAATCCTTCTCTGATCATAGAATAATAATGTTCACGATATCTTGCGATGTAGTGCGGGGTAACTCCTTCCGTAACATCAAAACAACTAACTGGGAGGATTTCGTAAGGGTGGTCGGTAGGAACCTTAGGCAGGAAAACATCAGCTTAAGCAGTGCGGAACTACTTGATAGGGAGGTGGGAACGATTTCGGAAACCTTGATGACTGCCTTTAGATCGGCCTGTCCGCTCTCAAATGGGGGTGGGAAAGGTGGTCCGAAGTGGTGGTCGAAGGATCTTGAAACTCTGAGAGGAAAGGTGAGGAGGCTTTTCAAGAAAGCTAAAAGAACTCTGAATGATTTGGACTGGGACGCATACATACTCAGCCAAAAAGAATTTAAATCGTCGCTGAACTTCGCCAAGCGAAGTTCATGGAGAAAACTCTGCGAGGAAATAGAATGTATTAATGAAGCATCTAGAATGCGTAGGATCCTCGCCAAGGACCCCAGTGTTCCGGGGTACTTGAGGAGGAATGACGGAAACTGGACGGAATCGAGTCAGGAAAGTCTGGATCTACTGATAGAGACGCACTTCCCGGGGTGCATCTCGGAGCTTGGGAACTCATCTCAGGTAGTAGATCTCCCTGTGGCGGACAATCTCTCTTGAAAGGGTAAGGTGTGCGGTTATGTCCTTCTCTCCCTTTAAGTCTCCGGGAGTGGACGGTCTGGTGCCCATTATGCTGCAAAAGACCATGCCACTTATTGGTCCTTCCTTGGTGAGGATCTTTAGAAGTTGTCTAACTCTCGGGTATGTCCCGAAGATGTGGCGTGAAGTCAGGGTGATTTTCATTCCTAAGGCTGGCAAGCCAAGCCACACCCTGGCCAAGGACTTTAGACCCATTAGTCTCTCATCGTTTTTACTGAAAACAATGGAGAGACTGATGGACTATTATCTCAGATGTGTTCTGGACGCGAGAGGCTTCTCAGCTTCTCAGCACGCCTATATGAAGGGAAAATCTGTCGAAACGGCCTTACATGAGGTCGTCTACACGGTGGAAGAATCTTTGAATGTGAAAGAGTATACTCTAGCAGCGTTTCTAGATATTGAGGGTGCTTTCAATAATGTGGAGACGAGTGCGTTCGAGAAGGCATTGAATAGACTGGGTGTTGACTCATTCATTTCGTGCTGGATTGTGTCGATGCTAGGGGGAAGAATTATCAACTCCTCTCTAGGGGATGGATGTAGCAGAATGAAAGCAACCCGGGGAACCGCACAGGGTGGGGTGCTATTTCCACTGCTGTGGGTCAGAGTGGTTGACGAAATTTTACAGGCTCTATCTTTGACCGGAGTCAAGGTGGTTGCCTACGCGGATGATATCGTTCTGATGGTAAGAGGTAAGTTCCTGGACACCTTGAGCGATTTACTAGAAGTTGGGCTCAAATCCTTGAACAGGTGGGCTGGTAACTGCGGTCTCAACATCAATCCGGAGAAAACCGACCTTATCCTCTTTACGAGGAAAAAAGACCGAGAATTCAGGCTCCCACGCTTGAATGGCGTTACCATCCCGCTCTCCCCTAGTGTGAAGTACTTGGGAATCTATCTCCATCCTAGGTTGAACTGGAAACTCACGATTGACGACAGGATCAAGAAGGCATCGAATACTTACTACGCTTGTCAGAAAATGGTAGGAAAAACCTGGGGCCTTAACCCGAGAATAGTGCACTGGCTGTACATCACGGTAGTTAGACCTGTTCTTACTTACGGGTCACTGGTGTGGTGGCATGCGTTGGAGATCGGGACTAACAGGGTCGCCATGAGCAAAATCCAAAGAATGGCACTCATTGGGATCACTGAGGCCTTACGTACCACGGCCTCGCAGGCTCTGGAAGTAATGCTCCACATAATCCCATTGGAATTAGCGGTAAAATCTATAGTAGCAAAGGGTGCTTTGCGTCTGCGTGAGGCAGGCTATTGGATGGGAGGCAGTGTGGGCCACACTAAGATCTTGCCAATTTCCCTGTGTTCCGCCATGCCGGAGCGCACCGACTACAGGACACCGTCTTGCAGTTTTGGACATTCCTATGCTGTGAATATTCCCACCAGACTGGAGTGGCGATCTGGAATCATCGCCCCAGACACGTTTGCTATCTACACTGATGGCTCCAAAACGGAAAGCGGAACGGGCGCGTGAGTGTACTCTTATGACTTTGACATTATGGAATCGTTCAGGCTACCGGATAGCTCGAGCGTGTTTCAGGCCGAGATTTTTACGCTGACAAAGGCAGCGGAGTTAATTGTGCGAAAACAATGCGTGAATGGTACAATAACTATTTATGTTGACAGCCAAGCTGCCATCAAGGCTGTTGAGGCGCACATTACTAAATCTAGGCTTGTGGGAGAATGTAAAAGAATATTGCAGATGGTGGGTATGAACAACAACCTTAAGATTAGCTGGATTCCTGGTCACAGTGACTTCCCTGGAAATGAAAAGGCAGACGAGCTCACCAGAAGGGGGTCGGAGATGAGCATCGAGCTGGCCGACGAGTCGGTTCTATGTCCCATTAAATGTGTAAAGGAAATGATTGATATTGAAGCGCTCAGACAGATGGAGGGGGCCTGGGTGAATCTCTCGGGATGCCGGCAAGCAAGAATCTGCTGGCCGAAACTTGATAGGAGCTTCATTTTGTCTCTGGGCAGGGACATTTGTAGACAACTTATAGGGGTCCTAACGGGACACTGTCCCTTTGGGAGGCATGGAGAAAGGCTGGGAATACCCATGGCTGACCTGTGTCGCTGTGGTGATGAGAATGTTGAGCCAACACTGGAGCATCTAGTGTGTGAATGTGAAAGTCTGGCACGTACCAGGCATCGGTACTTGGGGAAATTCTCCTTAACCGATCTATCAGAACTTGCGATAATTCCTTTATGGAGAACTACTCTCTTCATAAGAAAGAGCAATATTTGGAATCAGTAGTCTAGAGCCCGGTTTTATACGAGGGGACCACAATGGATCCACAGTGATCTCTCGTGATGGACTGGGGCACATTGCTTTAGTCTACCCTTCCCAACCTAATTTAACCTCACTAGTCAGCGAAATCCTTTTACTCCTTCTTGTAGCTGCCATTCAAAATGTCCTTAAAACACGTGTTCAAGAATATTGGCCGATAACTTCAGAGGGGTTTAAGCTACGTCTTTGAAATTTTGTATGTGTTATTTTTCCAATAGTTGGAGCTAAATATATGATTATGAAGAAAATCCTATTAGTCCTTCGTGTAGCTGCCATACAAATATCCTGTCAAAACGTCTTTACTTAATTTACGGAACTTACTATAACTCAAGTAATCTTTTAGCTATGAATTGGAAATTTTGTACAAGTTAGTTTTGAGTAAAAACAAAGTTCGAGTTTACTAATCAGCGAAATCCGTTTACTCCTTCTGGTAGCTGCCATACAAAATGTCCTTCAGACACGTATTCAACAATATTTTTCGATAACTTTTGAACGCTTCAAGCTACGAATTTGAAATTTTGTACACTTTCATTTTTAAATGGTTCCAAGGAAAAGGATAAATATGTAAGAAATCGAGGGAGTCCTTCCTGCACCTCCCATGTGAAAGTCCTTCAAAAAGGACTTTTTTTTTCGATGATTACCCAGTTCAAGATATGAAATTAAACACTGAATATTTTCTTTTAGTTTTGAGTAGCAATCTAATGGCAGTCCTTAATAAAGGACATACAACATGCACACACGTAATTCTACTTTATCCCCATCTACAATATAAATCGGAGTTCAGGATTCAATTAGAGCATTATACGATTGGCTTGCAGCCGATCGTGACTGCAGTATGTTTTAATAGTAAAGTACACTCATACCTTGCTATACGGCCGCCCTTTATACGTCATTTCGCTATAACGGCCTTGTAGAGAATGCTATCCAATTCGATTTTTCTTTTGTTATTGTAGAGAAGGAAAGACTGTTCGTTCGTTTTAATCTTTCTCGACTTTAATAACCTAAGTTTTACAAATTTTAATACAATCGTATAATTAATATAAAATACAGCTTTGACTTACATTAGTATCTTCGTAATCAAACTAAATGGCAAACTACGAGCACTTTTGTGTTTTAAATATGTAATAATTTTAATCAATTAGGACGAGCTTTTCGTGGTGCACGCAGTCGTGGTTGTCCCGGAAAGAACTCTCGTAGCGGTTGTGGGGTACGGCACTTTTCCTTTCATGCAATTCGCCGGCTTTTTTTCAGTGTTGCCAATACTCCTCCCCGGTACGCCGATCTCCTACATCGGCTTACCAGCTTCGGTGGCAGCACGACCATCATGGACTGCAAGTTTTACCGTTGGTCGTACGTAGATTCCCGAGGATGTTTGGACGACGGTTTGTCGGATGTTTTTGTTCCTACTTGCATGGGTCGCGATTACTTTTCCTTTCGGCCAGCAATTCCTGGGGTGGTTTTCATCAACGATGACAGGTTGGAACCAATTAGTACGTCTCGTAAGCGTTGGTAAATATTCTCGGGTCCATCATTTCCAGAATAGGTTAGCCAACATCTGGGAATTCATCCAGCTTTTCTTCAATACCAGTGAGTCATCGGAAAATTCTCCCGTAGGCTTTACGCCGTTTGATGATCCGATTAAGAAGAAATTCGGCGTAAGCGTCTCCTCGCTTTCGTCATTAACTTGAACGTAGGTTAGTGGGCGTGAATTTATAGTAATTTCGACTTCCAGCAGCATACTTTGCAGAAGCTCATCCGAAGGACTTTTCGACATTGTAATGTGGGATAGCGTGTTCTTGATCGACCGAACTAGTCACTCCCAGCTCTCTAGCATGTGTGGAGAGGCAGGTGGGATAAAGTTCCGCTTGGTAATTGAGTTGGTAAATTTTTCAGCAAGTTCGTTCCGATCCACTCGTTCTCAGGCCTCACGAAGTTCATGATTTGTTTCATGAAAATTGGTACCGTTGTTGTGGTCCGGTTTGGCCCCGACTCTCCCTACGCGCACCTCGTATCGGTGATTGGGTTCAATATTCGAACTTTGTCACAATTTCCGATGCGAGGTGATAAACTTTAATCAACCCAAAGGGCGGGTACCTTTGTTCGGCGGTCAGCGGGAAATCTGCAACATCGACTATCGATCAACAAAGTCCAACTCGGGTCAACTGCCGAGAATTGATCGATGGTCGATGCAGATCAGCAATTATCAGGCCGATGGATAATAATTGATTAAGCGATAATTGACGTGACGTCCCTCAAGAATCAAGTAGCCTCCGCGGTCGATCCGGTAGTAACTAATGAAGTGTAATGATTGTCTTAGAATCAAGTAAATATTAAAGTGTAATGTTTTCTTAGAATCAAGTAAATATTAATGTGCAATGTTTTTCTTAAAATCAAGTAAATACTAAAGTGTAATGATTGTCTTAGAATCAAGTAAATATTAAAGTGTAATGTTTTCTTAGAATCAAGTAAATATTAAAGTGTAATGATTGTCTAAGAATCAGGTAGCCTCCGCAGTCGAGCCGGTAGTAAATAATAAAGTGTAATGATTGTCTTAGAATCAAGTAAATATTAAAGTCAAATAGAAAAGTGTAACGATTGTCTTAGAAACAAGTAAATAGTAAAGTGAAATGATTGTCTTATAACTAATAGCCTGTTCAGACCGGAGATTTTATCTCACTTTCGATGTAATTGCACTGAAATCCAGTCGGAAGTAAGATGATTCTTCATACAAAATGTGTCATCGGAAGTCTGTACTTTCGGCGAAAGTACGATTTTTTCGGTGGGAAAACATGGCAGTACTGGTATCATTTCGATATTCAAACGATATTTTTTTCGAGACTCTAAACTATCAGCTGATGTGCATGTCAACTTCACTTTATGTTCGGTTATGTTATGAAGTTGGTGTTTTTAATCTTTGCGTTTTTTATCTGTGAAAATGAGTTCGGAAAGTATTATCAGCGTAAAACGACAGTATAAAAAAAGAATTCAGTGGAGTGAAGAAGAGGAGAAATGCCTTGTCAGCCTGTGGCAGGAGAAGATCCACATGTTAAGAGGTGTGAGAAAAAATTCTCACATCTATCAGGAGATCGCCCATGCACTTCTAAAAAATGGATACTCCATAAGCGCAGACGAAGTAAGAACAAAAATAAAAAATCTGTGCTTGAAATATAAGTATGTAATAGTGAATAGGTTTTTGAATCGCACTGCTTATACTCAACTAATATAATAATTTCAGATCGGAGAAGAAATTAGTGGGACCATCCGGCGGATCCCCATCGAATTGGCATCTTTACAGAGATGTCGAAGCAGTCCTAGCAGACAACAAAACTATGAATATGGACGGCTGCATCGAGGAGAGCTTAGCCATAAGTCTCGACGGATCATTTGCTTTTGAAGGTAAAAATGCCATACATTATTTCTTTATTTTATTTATTACTAGCCGCGTACCGCGGCTACGCTCGCTTCGCTTACGTTGTTCCATCGCTCCTGTTACTCCCGTTGCTCCCATTTTTCCCGTTGATCCATTGCTCCTGTTTCTCCCGTTGATCCATTGCTCCTATTTCTCCGTTGCTCCCATTTCTCCCGTTGATCCGTTGCTCCTGTTTCTCACGATGCTTCTGTTACTCCCGTTGCTACCATTTCTCCCGTTACTCCCATTTCTTGCTCCCGTTACTCCATCCTCCATCCCCCATCTCCAATCCACCATCCTCTATCCTACATCCTCTATCCATCATCCACCATTTTCCATCCACCATCCACCATCCCCATCCACCATCCTCCATCCACCGTCCTCCATCTTTCATCCGCCATCCTCCATCTTCCATCATCCATCCTCTATCCACCATCCACCATCCACCATCCACCATCCACCATCCACCATCCACCATCCACCATCCACCATCCACCATCCACCATCCACCATCCACCATCCACCATCCACCATCCACCATCCACCATCCTCCATCCTCTATCCTCTATCCACCATCCTCTATCCACCATCCACCATCCTCCATCTATCATCCCCCATTCTCTATCCTCCATCCTCTATGCACCATTCTCCGCCCACCATCCACCATCCTCCATCTTCTATCCTCCATCCTCTATCCACCATCCTTCACCCACCATCTCCCATCCTCCATCCACCATCCTCTATCCACCATCCCCCATCTACCATCCCCCAAACTCCATCATCCATCGTCCATTCTCTATCCACCATCCTCCATCTTCCATCCTCCATATTCCATCTTCCATCCACTATCCTCTTATACCATTTAGTAATATGAATAGGCATAACTAATACACCGAAAACGAACTGCCGCTAAATCATATGAAAAACACTCAAATGTTGAAATAGCTCCATCATCCATCCTCCATCCTCTATCCGCCATCCTCCATCTTCCATCATCTATCCTCTATCCACCATCCACCATCCTCCATCCTCTATCCACCATCCTCTATCCACCATCCACCATTCTCCATCTATCATCCCCCATTCTCTATCCTCCATCTTCCATCCACCATTCTCCGCCCACCATCCACCATCCTTCATCTTCTATCCTCCATCCTCTATCCACCATCCTTCACCCACCATTTCCCATCCTCCATCCACCATCCTCTATCCACCATCCTCCATCTACCATCCCCCAAGCTCCATCATCCATCCTCCATTCTCTATCCACCATCCTCCATCTTCCATCCTCCATATTCCATCTTCCATCCACTATCCTCTTATACCATTTAGTAATAGGAATAGGCATAACTAATACACCAAAAAGGAACTGCCGCTAAATCATATGAAAAACACTCAAATGTTGAAATAACTCGCGAACCACCAACTGTTAAAAAATTTTGTTAACGCAGAAACCATCGAGGGCGTACCCTCAACAAATCACCAAAGTTTCATCGCAATTGGATGAGTGGTTTAGGAGCCTGTACAGGACAAACAGACAAACAGACAAACAGACAGACAAACAGACAGACAAACAGACAGACAAACATTCATTTTTATATATAGAGATTATATAATAATTTCTTTATTTACTAGCAGGTCAAATTTCGTGAAGTCCATCAATCTCGGATCTTACATCTGACGAAATGGAAGCATCGTCATCGTCTGCACTGGTCCCAGCTAAAAGAAAAAAAAATACGGAGTCAAGAGAGATAATTGATACTTTGAATAAAATGACTGAGGCTGTGCAGCGGAAGACAGCCGTCCAGGCAAAAAGAAATGAATTGAAGGAGACGAGCAATAGATTGAAGGAGGAGAGCAATAAATTGAAAGCAGAACTCTTGCAACTGCTTAAGGCAGAAAAAAATAAAGATTGAGTTGTTAGTTAATAATATTAAAATAATGAATTAAAATTGAATTACTGTTGAACTTGTGTTGTGGTTATTTTAATTATATAAAAACAAAATACATTAAATACTCACACATATATTCGCAGATGGCGTCCCTAATTTTACCACCTTCTGGATTTGAATCTCCTACTACAGTTTCATTTGCAGGTTGTACGATATTGTTCGTGTGCTCGTGCTCCTGCTGACGTCTGAGCCAATTTTGGTTGATTGTATCGTTGTGCTCGTTCAAGAAATTGTGCAGTACGCAACACGCTTTAATTATGTTGGTTGCAGCATCCAAAGGAGATTCAATTCCTTTCCCTATCCGCCTGAATCTTCCTTTCAAATGTGCGAACGCATTCTCGGTGACCCTCCTGCATTTGGACAGAACGTAGTTGTACTTCTTTTGCTTTTGATCGGCAGTCAAACGAAACGGGTACGGTTTTTGTAAATACTCCGAAAGCCGGAAAGCTGAATCTCCTATTTTAAAAGGAGGTACTGTGACGTTCGTCAGCCTCTGGTTATTTTCTTTTAAAATTGCGGCTCCGGAAAGATAGGCTTTTAACCGCGACTCTTCGAATATTTTCGAGTCATTGCACCGACCAGGAGCTCCAACGTTGATATACATAAACCTGTACCTAAAAATAAATAAAATTGTGTACACATAAATGTACATTCCGGAATTATTGGTTCTTACCTGTGATCCACTAGTGCCAGTAGTACCATTGAATTCCATCCTTTATAATTATGGTAATCTACTGCGTGTGCGGCCGGAGGGGAAATCTGTATATGAGAACCATCTGAAAGATTTTGATCATAAAATAGTGTTTCAGTAATTTGAAAAATTGTAATTACCGATTGCTCCAAAGCACTGGACCATTCCAAGAGCACCGAAGCCATCAATGCATTCTTTCAATTTGGTTGCTGTAAGTGGGATTGTGTTCAAATATTGCGGCCTAAGAACACGCCACACTTTGTCACAGAAATCTTTTACGACCTCACTCACTGTTGATTTCCCAACACCAAACAAACCTGCTAGTACTTTGTACTCTGCCGATGATGCCAGAGCGTAGACACCTAATGCCACTCGTTTCCGCAGTGGAATTGCTTTTCTATAATTGGTGTCCTGTCTCTCCATAGCTTTCATGTGAGTGCATAGAATGTCGAAAGTTTGGGGAGTCATGCGTAAATGTTCTTTAAAATATTCAACGCCGTTCACTTGGAGAGAGTGTTCCCAAAAGGAACTAACGACTGACTAAAAATTGTTTACATTAATTTAAAGAAGCAACAATCGAGGAAATCTCAACTGAACAAACCTTTTTCCAAATCCTTTTGCTTTTTTGTATTCCGGATATGTGCTTTGCACACATTTCCATAATCTCTTCATCATTAGATGAATCGGAAGACGAAGACGAGTCGGATGAATCCAGAAAAACGGAAAGAATTTTACTTACATCCATTTCACTAATAGCAAAGAACAAAATCAAAATTGTATTATCTTCCTGTGTTTGACATGAAGACGTCAGTCAAAAGTCAACGAAAGTGGCTTGCGTTTGTGTGAATCAGCTGGCTTTCGATAAGAATTTCGCCAAAGTGAGCAACTTTCAAACGGCGGTCTGAACAGGTTATAAGAAAATAATAAAGAGTAATGATTGTCTTATAATCAATGATGTGTAATGATTGTCTTATAATCAACGCTTGAGGTGAATGATGAGTGTGTGAAGCGAGCCCTAGGAAGGAATCCACATAGGGGATCATTGGGTCACGACACCGTTATCGGAGAATATTTCTACAGGGTTTCCGTGCCGGGCCATGAATCTCTGGAAGCTTAGTATACATGAGTCTGTGGATAAGTAGGACGCCATTTCTACGTAGACAGCTCGTACCATAAGCCACGTAAAGAGAACTCCCCATCGTTTCTCTGATCTCCTTCCCAGCGTGACTTTCATAGGTCCGAAATAGTATATTCCGACGTAGGAGAACGGACGAGTGTACGAATCTACCTACGAGGTCGGCCATCTCTGGGGGTTTCGGTACTGTCGTACGATTTTTACAAGTTTGCCACCTTTTTTTCGGATTTTACTGCGATACTCAATCGTGGAATAATATATCGTTATTTCAGCTCATTAAGAACCGAGTCGAAGTTGTGGTGATGATATTTACGATGGTACCAATTTATTATAAGGTTCGTAATAGGGTGATCTCTCTACACCAATTACCATATAAATACGTCCGCGCGCACGCAGAACCCAGTTCGAGTCGAGATATGGTGACAGTTTCTTGTTTTTTAACATCAGTTAATCCTCCGATGACAGGTTTTTATTTATTTCGAGTATGGTGATCTCATCGGGGAAATATGCAGCTTGAGCTTGTTGATATAGTTTTATTTCGGCTTCTACATATTCTTCTTTCAATATCGGACCAGTTCGTTTTGTCGTTCGTTTGATGCTTCACTTTAAATTGTGAATGTAGCGTCGGACAAATACCATGGATTGAAGTAGTCTTATCCAACTGAAAAAACGTTGAGCATCTATTATACTTGAAATAGGCATGATGCTGTATAGCATATGAGCTCTCAACTCCTCGTTAGTGGAGTCGACTACATCTGGGCGAGCAGGCCAGTGCTCGCGCAGAAAATATAGGAAATCAGGACCACGAAACCATCTACTTGATGTGGTAAGCTCAGCATTTCTTTGCCATTTAGTAGTTTCATCTGCTACGTTGGACTTAGATGGTACCGAGTACCATTCTTCAAAATTTGAAGACTCTAGAATTTATCCCACTCGGAACACCACGAACTGTTTGTATTTGTGCTGCTCCGAATTAAGCCAACAGAGCACTGTCTTCGAGTCGGTCCAAAGAAAGCGTTATATAAATTTGATCGAGCGTCCGTCCTGTATGGTTTTGGCCAGACTGATCCCTAGTACTGCTGCTTCCAATTCTAGCCTAGGTATTGACATGACTTTAAGTGGTGCTACACGAGTTTTGGCTGCAATCAGTGACTATTCAACGGTATCATACCTCTCTAATCTGAGATATGCGGCGGCTCCATAAGCGTTCTCGCTAGCATCAATGAAGACATGAAGTTGGACATTATCGTCATAAGTAAATTCACTAGAAAGATAGCACCGTAGAATTTTAAGATTTTCTACTTTTGGAAGCAGGCGAAGCCACTGAAGACATTTCTGGTTTAAGTTATCATCGATCTTGTCATCCCACTGCGTTGTAGTTCTCCAGATTTCTTGTAATAGAATTTTGACATGTATCAGGATCAGGATTTGTAGTAATTCCCTTTTGGTGGGATGTCTATTGCCGTATAGCACTTCTCGGTTTTTGTTGTTGTAGATTATCCGATAAGTAAGGGTGTCGGAAGTCGTTCACCACCATAAGCCCAAGACTTTATCAGGTCCGCATTCAGGTGATGACAAACTTAACTTTTTAATGCTATCGACAGCGGTTCCGGTAATCGATTCGCAAACTGCTGGAGAGTTCCAAATCCAGTTTCGTATTTCGAATCCACCCTGGGCGTGAATTAGGCGGACCTCTCTGGCGAGCTTAATGACTTCAAGGTCCGTGTCGACGCTGTCTAATAAATAATCGACGCAATGATTTTTTATTATGGATTGAGCTGCCCTCGGAAGTTGTTCGCGAATCTCAATGCATTCTTGTTTTTCACGTATTATGCGCAGTTCGGAGAGCATGTCGCTCCGAAGGGCATACTCTTATCATATAGACGTCGGGCTCTTCTTTTAACGTATCACTTCGCCAAAGAAATCGCTGCGAGTGTTGGTCTTCTTTTCTTATTTCCACCTGATAAAACATTTCTTTAATGTCTCCACAGATTGCCACACGCCTCTCTCTGAACTTAAATAAGATTGATAACAATGACAATATCTGATCTGGACCTATCAGTAGCATCGAGTTTAACGAAATACCATGTGCCTTTGCAGCCGCGTTCCAGATGATCCGAACCTTTCCAGGTTTATTAGGATTGTAGACGGGAAAGATAGGCAAATACACAGGCAAATATCTAATTCGGGATCACGATCCATTCTCTTCTCCAAGCAATGTAGTCGTCGCTTTGCCATTTCATAGCTGGAGGGGAGATTCACTTCATCATACTTCCAAAGTAAACCAATTTCATAGCGTGCTTTCTCTTGTAGAACAGTTGAGTTCATTATACTCAAGGCTTTTTGGTCATCTTTCGACATGAGGCAAATATCCGTCCGCCGTATGCCAATATTGTCGATAGAGAAGAGTTTTTTGACTGCCGCATGAAAATCATCGTCGCGTTTTCGCTCGCATTCGCAGATGTGGAAACTATGTTAAGGATGTTCTAAATTTGATGACTCTCTTCTCCTCTCCGTTTGTATTATAGGCCCATATACTGCCCAACCGAGTCGTGTTTTCGACACCTCTGGCTGACTACTTTTACCCTCTCTGGACTTGAGCGGTAATCTTCAACTCCAATTGTCGAGTCCTATTAGGATACGAGGTGTAGCGTTATCGTATGACTCAATTGGAATCCCTTTTAAGTGAGAAAATTCTCTAGTTAGATCACATAATCGAATTGACTGCGTATTTAGGTCAAGACTTTTGACTGTGCGCACATTTGAAAGATGAAATGATTTGCCTATATTAGCCCTGATTGATATCGAAAGTGAATTTCTCCTTAAGTATTTCTCCGTTTGCTGCTTGTTTGCGGTCCACTTTAGACAAAGTGGTTCCAGGTTGCCATATAAACCTAGTTTGTCCCCTAGAGCATCTTCCATCAATGTTATTGAGGATCCATCGTCTAGAAAGGCGTATGCTGTTATAGTAACGTCGTTATTGTGAAGGAATACTGGTACAACGTGGAAGAGTGTGCCTTGGCTTTGCATCTGATGAGCGTTGCAATGTTGATTGACAGATGACTGATTAGTTTGCGTAGAACTATTCGTAACTGACGCAGCTAGTTTCTCGTATCGCTGGCTCATATTGGGAGCTGGGCTGATTAGTTCTTGCGTCGAAACAGAGCTTGAATGGTCCTTGTGCAAAGAACGATGATGTCTCAACGCCACAAAGACTATTTATTTGACATCGTTTTTGTCCATGTGGAGTGGGACACGTACGACATAGGCTATATTTTCGAACCATATTCCATCTTTGGTTGACATATAAATTTTCAAACTGTCTACAGTTTCTGATATCAGCACAATCTTTTTGACAGATAAGGCACCTAACATTCGATTCATTTTGGTTGTTTCCAGATGAGGATTTATCGTCGTTCTCTAAATGAGCTATTAAAAAGCCTTTTTTTTAGAAGATCGCTTATCCGTTTTCTTATCGTCAGTGCAAAGAATATTCCGAATAGTAGCATCACTCGCTGCTCTTGCAATCTCAAAGAGCCAATTGCTAAAGTTTGATATGGTCACTGCGACTAACGTTTGTTTGAACATAGCCCAATTAAGACGAATTTGCGAGGGTAATTTCTCTACTAGTTCCTGAACTAGGTTAGCCGTTAGCCCGGCGGTCTCCATGGTGGCGCAGATATTCTGAACCGACATAACGAAAGTCACTATTGACGTTCCATTCGCGGTGGTGATTCTTGCCTCAAGTTTTTCAACAAGGAGTCAGTTATCAGCTCCGGTCGGCCATAAAGTATCTTTAAGGTTTGAATAACCTCAGGAACTCTCGACGGTTACAACAGTCTAAATCTGACGGCGTCTAGCGCCGCGCCTTTTAAATATTTCTGCAGACGAATAAGATTTTCTGCGTTTGAATAGTTTGAATTACAATATCTTCCGACTCAATTGTGCCAGGAAGATAAAATTCGGTTTCTGTATATAGAATTATCAGAAAATTTTTGAGTGGAGAGGTGAAGGTGGGGGGACAGTCATTTTTTAAAAAATTAAATTTTTGTAGCTCAAGAACCGTATCAGATATCATCTTGAAAATTTTACAGGAGTTAGGATCAGTAGACCTCTAGCGGAAAAAACAATTTTGAGGGTATGGATGTAGGGAGGGATGATGGGAGAGAGAAGAAATCAAAAAATTCTGATTTTAATTTCTCGAAAGCCGCAAAGGATAGTAAGCTAAAAAATTGAAACTGCATATAGCTACTATAAAGAAATCCCAGAAATAGGGGTAGCAAGGTACGGGGGGGGGGGGTGGTTTCCATATCTCAGAAACGGTCTATGCTAGAAAGTTGAAACTTAGTACTTAGTACACTTAGTATGTAGAGTAATTGAAACTAAAAAAAACCTGCCAACAGGGATGGGATGTTGATATCGAAAAAAATATCGATATTGAAAAAAATATCAATATCGGCTGATGATATATCAAAAAAAAATATAGATATATCGAATATTTTCACCAAATGAAAAATAAATTCTTATCTCCATATTTGACGATAAGGGGAGCATATCGCAAAGGCTTTTCAGTGTAAAATTCATGACCCATTTTCTCAGAAACCACTCGAATGAAATTTTGGACAATTATTCTCTATTGCAAAACGAGCATAGTGGAGTAGGGTAGATAGGTACGCGTAATACGGACACACCTAAGAATGTCCGTTGTGTTACCACAGGATCATCGAATCCGGTCCTACTCGTCAAACCAGCTTGCAATGAAGTGTTGGATTCTCGCGACCTTTGTTTTGGCAAGGTCAGTGAGACTGTTGAAGAAGTAAGCTCCAAGATGAGCTTTTCTTCTGGCGGACATAGCTGGACAGGTACAGAGAAGATAAAGCACTGTCTCCTCCTCTTCCTCATCCAGGCAGCTTCTACAGAAGTCGTTTGAGAAGAGGTCGAGTCTTCATGCCGACCTATGTCCGGTCAGGACACCGACTGTGGTGTTGATATTCTCCCTTTTGAGCAAAGTCAGCCTTTAAGAGCGGTTTATATCCAGCTTCGGCCAGATCTGTCTCGACATGTAATACCGTCCGCCCATCTTGAGTTGGTTTTCTCAACTGAGTCTAATCCCAGTAGCAGTTTACATGTAGTGAGAGGCACACCCAGATTCCGATGTTCCTGCATAATCTGAAGGGTGGTATCACGCCGAGCGAGTTTGTCAGCCATACAGTTCCCTGGAATATCCCTGTGTATAACTGTTCTGCCATCTCCTTAAGAGATGATTGATATTCTACGGCGACCTTTAATGTTGTGGAGGCCAATTCCAAGGATTTTATTGCCGCTTGGCTGTCTGTGAAAATGTTAATATCACTAGTAGATATTACATTACACTTCAGCCAGGATAGGGCCTCCTTGATCGCCATAAGCATAGTGGAGTAAAATTTTATTATTTTTGCGAAGGTTGTATATATTGCACATCTAATTTTGACGAACAGAAATCGTGAGGTCAGTATCATATTATTATACATTAGGTGCGTTTTAATGCTCTCCAGAGTAGGATAGGATAGCATAAAAAATTTATATACAAAATAACAAAAACATTGCTGTTTTTACGATTCTTTATAACTTTTTTCCATAGATAGTAGGCTACATTAGAGAATTTATCGCGCATAGTTCCCCCAGTGAGCTCACTGGGGGAACTATTCCGGTTAAAATCTATATTCTAGCCTACTATCTATGGAAAAAAGTAATAAAGAATCGTAAAAACAGCAATGTTGTTATTATTTTGTATATAAATTTTCTATGCTATCCTATCCTACTCTAGAGAGCATTAAAACGCACCTATTATTAAATAATTAAATATTTTAAATTTAAAAAAACACAACTTTTCAGGAGAGGCACTTCTTGATCTCGCGAAGTCTTGCGGTTTAAACAGTTTTACCCAGAATTGAGTCTAAAATAAGAATTTAAGAAAAAAAGTTTTTTTTTACCTCAAAAGCGATATGCTCTCCTTAATAAAGATTACGGCGGTGCGCGGCTTTAAAAAGAAATCCAAAGCCAATAAATAAATGATATTTCGAAATCTAAAATTGTTCTTCCCTTCAATTTTCATACCAAAAAACAGGAATAAATGCGCTTTCGAAGTGATAATAAAAAGATACGAAAAAAAGATGTGACGCAGCAACGGATAGTTATGGTAAGCTGTGATTCTTTAATACACACATATTAGATAGATAGATCCTTGTGCACAGGATAGATAGTTGACTGGTTGCCCCCACCTACAGAAACCACGCGTCTTGCATCTTTTTGTTTTGACGGAAATAGACTTTGCGTAATTGACATCCCTCAAACATATTATTATATTATCAATTGGGCCTATTGCGACGGCCCTCTGGATTTTCTACGGTTCCTCTTCGATTCCATCGCTTTCAATGAAACTTAGTGTTTTTCGAAGAGGAATAGCCAGGAATTCCGATGGTTTCATGAAACCCTAACCGAAGTAATGAATTCTTTTATGAGAAAGTCCTTCACATTCACAGAGAATATGCTCTGGTGTTTCGTCTCCATCATCGCTAATTCTGCTCTCAGAGAGACTTATTCTATGCAGATGCTTCCTCATGTAACAATATGATCAGTCAGAGCTATCATTAGGGTTCGGGATAGATGTTTGCTTAATTCTAGTGTGAGGACAGAAATTTCTGGTGAAATTTCCACACACACACAAACAGCACGGTAACACTAAACATAAAATGTGGTAAACATGTAACACTGAATTAAAACTTAAAATAAGACAAATAAACAAACATTGAATTATAAAACTTAGAAGTACACAAATAAACAACAGTGAATTAAAATATAAATGTAGAATGAAGAAACAAACAACATGGAACACCAAAACATAAAGGAACAAGGAAAAGGGAAAACACATGGACGACATAAGACACAAAGCTGGAGAAAAAAATGCACATTTGCAAAATACCTGAAAAAGCCGGTAGGACCGCAACAAATGCCTCAGGCGACACTGTACGGCTGGATAAAACATACCGACAAAACCGTAAGATCCGAAAAGACTATATACTGGCGGCTGCATAAACCAACCCCGAATTATAAAATAGTGAAAAATGAAAATCGTCAGGAAAACCGGTTGTGACGAGTACCTATATAAGGACCAACGAGCAAGCAGAAGGAGGTCAGTCAGCAGTAACTAGTCTGCTACAAGGCAACGTGGACTTAAAGTTCCTCTTGTAGCAATATTGACTACTGACAGGACAACCGTCTCTAATCGGTTCCCAAGCAGGAGAAGGTAATGTGGACTTAAAGTTCCTCTTCAAAAGCTTGAGACCAATTAGTTTGTGTCCAGACCACGCAAAGTCGAGACGACAGGGAAAACAAGAAGACGGCGACAGAAACAAAGACAGCAAGTCAACACAACAAGCGAGGACAATAGAACGAAGACAACGAGTAAGGAGATGGAAGACAAGGAGCGAAGTCCAGGAGAGAAACAACAAAGACGATCGAAGACAACGAGTGAAGGAAGACAAGGAAAGGACAAGGAGCGAAGGCCAGAAGAGAAACAACAAAGACGATCGAAGAAAGAGAACGAAGACAAGGCAAGGAGAGAATACGACGAGTAAGGACAAGAAGCGGACGAAGACAAGACAAGGAGTCATAATAACTAATAAATATTTTGTAACCGATCCTGGCACCCGTTGAGCCTACCCTGGAAATTCAAGTCGTTACACTAGATATTCAGACGTTCTGTTTTCCGAAAGCTTCGGCATAAGTAACTTATTAGATTGCCTTGTAAAATATCAGCTAGAAATATATAAAACTTGCGGCCAAAGCATGAGTAGGTACATATATGTACACACAAATAAGCAGAAATGAGAAATGCCGTTCGAGTTCTAAAATATGCTATACTTATCAAAAAATATCGGGTCCGATAGTCGGATTTTAATATCAACATATCGCTATCGATATTATCGTTTAAAACATACTGCAGTCACGATCGGCTGCAAGCCAATCGTATAATACTCTAGATGAATACTGAACTCCGATTTATATTGTAGTTGGGGATAAAGTAGAATTATGTGTGTGCATGTTATATGTCCTTTATTAAGGACTGCCATTAGATTGCTACTCAAAACTAAAAGACAATATTCAGTGCTTAATTTCATATCTTGAACTGGGTAAGTCATTGAAAAAAAATGTCCTTTTTGAAGGACTTTCACATGGGAGGTGCAGGAAGGACTCACTCGATTTCTTTCATATTTATCCTTTTCCTTGGAACCATTCAAAAATTAATGTGTACAAAATTTCAAATTCGTAGCTTGAAGCGTTCAAAAGTTATCGGAAAATATTGTTGAACACGTGTTTTAAGGATATTTTGTATGGCAGCTACCCGAAGGAGTAAAAGGATTTCGCTGATTAGTAAACTCCGACTTTGTTTTCACTCAAAACTAACTTGTACCAAATTCCGAATTCGTAGCTAAAAGGTTACTTGAGTTATAGCGAGTTTTGTAAATTAAGTGAATACATTTTGACAGGATATTTGTATGGCAGCTACACGAAGGACTAACAGGATTTTCTCCATAATCATGTATTTAGCTCCAACTATTGGAAAAATAACACATACAAAATGTCAATGTCGTAGCTTAAACCCTTCTAAAGTTATCGACCAATATTCTTGAACACGTGTTTTAAGGACATTTTGTATAGCAGCTACGAGAACGAGTAAAAGGATTTCGCTGATTAGTAAACTCCGACCTTCTTTTCACTCAAAACTAACTTGTACAAAATTCCGAATTCGTAGCTAAAAGATTACTTGAGTTATTGTGAGTTTTGTAAATTAAGTGAATACATTTTGACAGGATATTTGTATGGCAGCTACACGAAGGACTATCAGGATTTTCTTCATAATCATATATTTAGCTCCAACTATTGGAAAAATAACACATACAAAATTTCAAAGACGTAGCTTTAACCCTTCTGAAGTTATCGACCAATATTTTTGAACATGTGTTTTAAGGACATTTTGTATGGCAGCTACCCGAAGGAGTAGGACGATTTTGCCCGTTAACGAACTTAGCCTTACAAATTCAACCAAACATCCAGATTCAAAATTTCAAGATCCTAGGTGAAGGCGTTCTTGAGTTATCGTGCTAACGGACAGACGGACGGACGGACGGACGGACGGACGGACGGACGGACGGACGTCAGGCGGATTTGAGGTTTTCGGCCACAAATAAACAAAAAATAATATATGACTTTTTTTCGTCCGAGGCTTGGTTCTATGCGTTACAAACTTTTGGGCTGGATTAAACTTATAATACTCTATATGATTTCATCTAGAGTATAATGAATGTAACTAATGAAAGATGAAATGAATATACGAATACAAAGTATGTGGTGGATAGCAAAAATTAATAAATTAAAAATATAGATTTTAAGTAAATTTTAAAGGAGCGCAGAAAATGATTATAAAAACTAAGACAATCATGGTTATACGCGCGAGGCAAACGAAGAAACGGGGAATTAAAATATGAATTTAGTGACGCGTGTGGTACAATGAAGGTATTTTGAGATCTGGAACGGATATTGTTATCTCTAAATCTAAGCTCAGCATAGAGATTGGAGTTGAAAACAAATATTAATTTATACAAAAACAACATGTCTAAATAAGATCTTTTGTCCTTAAGAGGTGAAAGACCAAGCAGCTGCAACCTCATGTCATACGAGGCATCTACAAAATTGAGTCTACGATAAAGAGATCTAGTGAAACGTCTCTGCACCGATTCCAATGCGGTTATGAGATACATATAGTATGGGTTCCACACAACTGAGCAGTATTCAAGGTGACATTTGAAAAGACTATTGTACAAGTTAATATAAAGAGCTAAGTTACAGAACGGATATGCAGCTCTCAAAATAAAACCATATAACCTGTAAGCACGCTTGCATATTTCCATAATATGTACATCAAATTTTAATCGAGTGTCAAATATAACACCTAAATCCTTGAAGTTGAAGACTTCAAGGAGAAGGGAGTCATCAATGTGGTAATTAAACTGAAGATAAGAGGATTTATTTGTATAACACATCTTGAAACATTTTTGCTTATTAAGGGATAGCTTATTTGCGGAGCACCAGGAGGATAGTTTATTGAGGTCATTTTGAAGAATGAGACAATCAGCGAAAGATTTTACTGGTCTAAATAACTTCAGATCGTCAGCATACATTAAATAATCTGAATGAAATTCTGAGAGAAGATCATTCACGAAAAAAATGAAAAGCAGTGGACCCAAGGTTGAACCTTGAGGAACACCGGATGTCGCAAGATAAGGAGCCGATAGCCATCCTTGGAAGATAACCATTTGCTTACGATTATTGGCTTTATTAGTAAGAGTAAACTTTCCCATTAATGATGGAACACAACTTCGTTCAAGTGGCTGTCTTGGCTGGCTGCGCAGTAGCGCATTCTGTCACTCCAATTTTATAAGACCTTGTTGATGGTTTCGGGCTGTAGCTCACGGATTGCTTGGATGATATTGACCTTAAGTGCTTGAATCGTTTCTGGATTGTTGGCATAACATCGATCTTTCACGGTTCCCCCCAAAAAAAAATCCTAAGGGGTCAAATCGCAGCTCCGAGGCGGCCAATTGACATCGCCAAGACGGCTGATAGCACGATTTGGGAATTTGGTGCGTAAAAGATCGATTGTGGCATGGGCTGTGTGGCATAGCGCGCCATCCTGCATGATCTAGAGGTCGTCCAAATCCATGTCTTCAATTTCAGTAAAAAAAAAGTTGGATAACATGGCTCTGTAACGTTCACCGTTGACCGAAACGTTGTTCCAATGGTCCAATGATGCCACCACTCCACAATCCGCATCAAACTGTCACTCTCTGTGGATGCATTGGCCTCTCGACAATAACGTGCGGGTTTTCCGAGCCCCAGATGCGGCAATTTTGTTTGTTAACGTAGCCGCCGAGATGAAAATGCTGGGGCTACACAGCACTCACTTTTAAATAAGTTTTCAATATTTCCCAACGTTGTTCAAGCGTAAAGCGACTCATTTCGTTCCGCGGATGATTCTGACTTTCTGTCAAGATTTCGAGCGGGAAACAGCTTTCAGTGTCAAAATAACCTATGATTTAAAAAGAAACCACTAGATGGCCCACCCTGTATTATTTTTTGTTTATTTGTGGCCAAAAAGCTGAAATCCGCTTGACGTCTGTCCGTCCGTCTGTCCGTTAGCACGATAACTCAGACCGCCTTGACCTAGGATCTTGAAATTTTGAATCTAGATGTTTGGTTAAATTTGTAAGGCTAAGTTTGTTAACGGGCAAAATCGTCCTACTCCTTCGGGTAGCTGCAATACAAAATGTCCTTAAATCACGTGTACAAGAATATTGACGAATAACTTCGGAACGCTTAAAGGTACGACTTTAAAATTTTGTATACATAGGTTTTACAATAGTTTGAGGTAAATGTAGGATTGTGAAAAAAATCCTATTCGTCCTTCGAGTAGCTGCCATACAAATATCCTGTTAAAATGTCTTCACTTAATTTATGTAACTGACTAGTATAACTCAAGTAATCTTTTTGCTACGTATTCGGAATTTTGTACAAATTAGTTTTGAGTGGAAACAAAGTTCGAGTTAACTATTCAGCTAAATCCTTTTACTCCTTCTGGTACCTGCCATATAAAATGTCCTTAAAACACGTGTTTAAGAATATTGACCGATAACTTCAGAAGGGTTTAAGCTACGACTTTGAAATGTTGTATGTGTTAATTTTCCAGTAGTTGAAGCTAAATGTATGATTATGAAGAAAATCCTATTAGTCCTTCGTGTAGCTGCCATACAAATATCCTATTAAAATATCCTCATTCAATTCACGAAACCTACTATAACTCAAGAAATCGTTTAGCCACGAAGTTTAAATTTTGTACAAATAAGATTTGAACGAAAATGGAGTTAGACTTCAGTGTCAGTGAAATTTCTTTACTCCTTCGAGTAGCTTCCATACAAAAAATCCTTAAAAAGATGTGTTTTAGAAAATTTGTCGATGGCTTTACAACCATTTAAGCTACAAATTTGAAATTTTGTACACATTAATTTTTGAATGGCTCCAAGGAAAAGTATAACCATGTAAGAAATCGAGTGAGTCCTTCCTGAATATTGTCTTTTTGTTTTGAGTAGCAATCTGATGGCAGTCCTTAATAAAGGACATACAACATGCACACACGGAATTCTACTTTATCTCCAACTGTAATATAATTTGGAGTTCAGTATTCATCTAGAGTATTATACGATTAGCTTGCAGCCGATCGTGCCTGCAGTATGTTTCAACTTAAGATGAATTCTTATCAATCATTTCGTATATGCTATTTTCTTGACTTATTTGTTTCGTGACTTTGTTACTAGACTTTCGATATCGATTAAGCTTATCATGATCATTTTCTTGTCACAAATGAAATGCGACAACGTCTCTTTAGGCTGTTTCTTTTTCCTCCACATTTTTGTCCTTATCAAAGGAATACATCCTTCAAATGAGAGAACGCTTTATCGGTAAATCAATCGAATGCAACAAATGACCGCCTTTACATTTTCAGCGATACGTCTAATAATTATTGTAATTGTGAATCCGGTTCGTTAACTTTTACATTTGTGATATGCCGTAAAAAGTCATAGGTTTATCCAGGATCGATGGAACCAATCGCCGGCCTTTTTCCGTCAATCACAGCGTAGGTATTAGCAGAAACATGTTAGACGAAACAAATTTCTTTGATTGTCACGCGCTGCGTTTATACTAGTACTTATGTACTATTGTTTATTTTGCACACTCTACAATTGTCGAATGCTGCGGCCACCTCAGACCATTTATAGACGATTTCTTTCGTCCTTTTGTTCAGGTGAAATTTTCCACGTAATGACGAATTTATCGTTACCTTAGTCTCGGCGCTTTGCTTATAATCAATTTTGATTATGGGACAAACTGTCATTATAATGGAGTGGAAATAGGATTTTAGTATTTCTTTTTGTAGGTAGGTCGGTATATTTCATTTTGGTCGGATGATAATCGGGATGGATGAATAGAATGAACAACACGAACAGGACTCTGACTGACCTGCTGTATTGATGAACGACCAGTCGTCCTTTTGCTACTCATCATTTTTAATTTTTCTTGATTTTTCCTACTTTTTATTCTCGCTATGGCTGTAATGATGAATGGGCGCTTTTGTAAGGATTTCATTTTTGTGCATAATAAGAAGAAGCTCTTGCTGGTATTACAGTGCAGTTTGGTCCCATTACGAATAATTATCTTTGTTGTACATTGTTACGGTCACCTTCGTTCTCGTTCAAGCTGAAAGGAGGAGAAGAATAAATATTTAAATAGGAAATCCAGTAATGGTAGAAACTCGTAGAATCACTGATAACTTACCTGCTGATCCAGAGCATTCCTTGTGAAGCAGCTTCATCTTTTCGATATCTAAAAAGAAACAACACCAAAAGGGAATTGGTTAAATCATTATTAGTTAAAACATAACTTCAGTAAAACGGAAGAGGAGCTGGAAGACGGTTATCAATACGTAGAATTAGGGATTATTTCTAGTAGGATTATTTAGGATTTAGGATTAAGTGAGTTGATATGGATATGTATTAATTATTAAGATTAGTTAGGATAGTTTAATTTAGGATAGGAGTAGGGTAAAATAATGGGAGAAGTCACGAATACAAAACAAAACAAACACAACACAATAAAACAAACACAACACAACACAACACGCAACGTACTGCAGCCGAGCCAGGGACAAACATCGAACATTATACACGAAAAGGAACACTACACGCGACGTAAACAAACACATCACATCACATCACTCAACACGAAATCACATCACTGAAAACGTAAACAAAACTTCACAAACGTAAACATTGACACCTACACTTTATTGAAGACGGAGAAATGTCAGATTTGACTTTGCGATGCAAACATGGCGGACTTACACGGTGAGAATGGCAAGTCGATAAGACAGATCAGCGAGGTTTGGGACCATGCTAAATACTGTATTATTAAAATAATAAAGTAAAAGTCGGATGGTGAATATAAAGTGGAAACCGAATCAATCGAGAGTGAAAGCTAACGAAATAAGAGAAAGTTATTAGATTTGAGTGAATGACCTGGAGAAAGCAGTCGTTGACCCAGGAAAACGGGGATTAACCGATTTAAAAGTTGATCCGAGGTTTCGCGGGAAGTACGGACCCGAAAACGGTCTCTTTTGCTGTGTAGAGTGCGAACGAATGGAAAGGGTCGTGTTTAGAACAGAGGGAGTTATTTTCAAAAAACGAAACGAACTTTTTGAACCGTGTTCACTAGTCGGTGACGGCACGATTAGAATTGTGCGATCTTGTCGAAGAATTCAGAGTGGCAACAGGACCAACTTCGAGGCCCCAGAATTTGGACGGGGAGAAGTGCAGAAGCCAGAACCGCGAAAAATTTGAGTATCACCAACCAAAACAACGACTTCGGCGGAAACCTTCGAGGGACAACGCACCTGAGGCGCCCTAGTTTTAAGGATCTTAGCCAGGTTAAAATAATTGTATTATTTGCTACCAAGTAAGTAATTTATTCTTTGAAGACGATTACTTCGTCAGTTTGATCAATAATAAATTAGAATTGTTTCTCTAGACATTGAATTTCTTTTATTTGGTGTAATTTTGTGACGTGTTTCAGCTCGCCTTCCGTTGTTTTCTTTGTAGTTACGCTTTGTAGTTTCTTTGTAGATACGCGTGAAACTTTTCCCGAATTAGTGATTCGGTCGGGGAAAAATTAAGAACGGGGCCCTTAAATCAAGGAATCACTGGCGCCCACGACCCTTCTCTGGGTTGGCCGGACAAGGCCCGTTCGCCCCTTTTGTATAGGGGCTTAATACGGTTTTTCCACCTGGAAAAACGGTAATAACATGCGTTAATAACCAGAAAGCTGTTCTGTATCGATAATTTCTCGAATGTACACAACTAGCGGACTAAGACTGACAGTGGCGGTCATATTGCTTTTCCAAGGGTTGGGGCCATTCAAGTTCAGTACCTACTGTAGAGAAAATAGGTGCGGTAGCTATCCGTTAATGCAAATGTTCAAATGCTATCGCTCATTTCCGTGGTCATTTCCGCATCTAAATCGCCAGATTTTGTCATACGAATTTCAGAACATTAACAATCATTAACATCGCTCTGAAGGGATTTCTTGAACATCGTTAAATTTATCAGCTGATTGTATGACATCAAAAATTGGAACCTGTATTGTATGATTGCAAATCTTTAAGATCTCTTTAAAATTGAATAGCATTGGTAGGAACTACAAAATAGAATTAATTGATTCCAAAGCTTGGTGAACATAATTTTCGATTTCAGTAGAATTCAATGTCGATCTTGATTTCGACAAAATAGAAGCCCAAACAGACTTCAAGATCCCTCACATGTATGAGAAATCTAGTAGATTTTGAGAGTTTTGTTAAAATGTCGAGATTTCGCCAAATCCAGCTTGAAATCTTTGCATGTAAGTAAGCTGTTTTTTGAGACCTCTAGAAAAGTAGTGTATTTAATTTTTATTAGTTCTACTATCATACATATTTGATGAAACTCAATATTGGGCATTAAAATCCGAATCCTATATCTCATAATCTAAAGACTTCAGTCCCGACGAAGAAGTGATCACCCCAGTTATTAAGTTATCGTACAATACTTAAAATCTACGAAAGAAATATTTTATGTCAATGTAATATATTAGGTTTATATATATAGTCTCCTTATTGAGTCGATCTATAGTTTAGATGACTGCCACCATAACTTAACCTAACCTACTCTCCTAATTCAAAAATTTAAAAAGTAAAACACGAAAATTCTCTAAAACTATTTTTAATTATAATAAATTTATAAGCAGTATCTTATACCTGATTTACATCGCAAGATTTTGACAACTAGAATTTGAAATCTCGAAAAGCGTTTACAACGCTCTGAATATATTTATTTGACAACGACTATGATGATAAAATGTTTAATTTATTTTGAAAGAGTTAACTTTTGAAAACGAGGAAATTTAAATTGAATGAACAAGAGTCGAAAACTTACAGTATCATGCAATTTGAAATTTTGTAATATTTTATTCAGGGCTGTTCAGTGACTATTATTTGTATTGAGGTTTTTTTCCCAAAATTTTTTTCGCGGTACCTGTTGTAATGGTTTTAATTAGTGTAAACAATATGTTTTAAGTTTCACCCCGATCAGAAAAAAAAAAATGAGATTCCGAAAAATGGGTCCCGATGTATTGACAAAACGGCCAAATAATATTATTCTGTGGATGATTGTAATTCTAAATATTCGTATATACATACGTGGGTTATTTATGATCGGAAATACCATCTAGTGGTCGTAATGAGAAAGTGAAATTGTTCATATTCAATCGGTTTCGACCGTACTTTGATAATGGTTAATAATACGAAGTTAGTATCGTCGGCAAAAATATTTGATTTCAAATGCTCAATATTATATTATAGGAAGAGAAAACGGTTCAGAAAGTCCTTCACCAAGTACGAAATAAAAACTATGACGGATTAGTGATTAAATGTCAAAAATCATCTTTTTCGTCCTTGCTGAAGGAGTCTTTTTTTTCATAATATTGAGGACTCGAAAATAAATGCTGCCGATGACACTAAGTTCGTATCGTTTACCGTTATAAAGTTACGCTCAAAAATTTATTTTTTAAGAAAAACTTCAATTGCTGAATTTAGGCACAGGATGGCATTTTCATTGGTACACCACCTATATATTTAGAGTAACAATCACCCACAGAATAATACCATATGTCGATATCTTGGTAGTTTTCGGAATCTTATACAATTTTTGTTTCTTTAAGGTCCTTGAGGCACTTATTCCCATATATTATCGAGATGAAACTTAAAATATTTTTTTACACTAATGCAAGCCCATCCTAATGGCTGCGAAAAAATTCAAAATTTTTTAATTGAGTGACTAGCTTTGAACTACCCTTTTTACCCGAGTAGATTTCAAATTCATCCAAATATGGGAAATATATTAGAATTTCATAGAATCTTATCGAAATCTCGACATTTCGGCAAATCGAGTTTTAAATCTTTGGATGTAAATCAATTATTAATATGTAATAGTTACTGTAAATACTCATAATAATTAAGTTCTTATAGCTGACTACAACGCAATATTTCAAACTAGATTTGTAGAAAATTCGTGATTTCGTCAAAACTATTAAGTTCTACTGGATTACCCATAAATTTGAATAAGTTTGATATCTGCTCTGTTGACTAGGTTTTGTGAAAACATAGTGCAAAATTCACTCAAAACGACCTGGACAGCAATGATATTGTGTTTCACTGCATTTACCACAATTTACATCTTAATTTAGGATTAGGATGCACATAATGAAAATTGCACCTATTGAAAATTGTCCAAGCATAATCCAAATCTAATTTTTTCAAAATTAGTTTCAAACAGTAAAAGCTACGTCCATAACATAACACACCACAACCCAAAGATTGATTACATATATTTATATTCGAAATTTTAGTACCTTATGATTGAAATATTTTTAATTAGTAAAGTCTTCTTTTCAATTAGGAGACAAAAGAAGGATTGAAGAAAGACATAAGGATAAATCAGATTTAATTACATTATACTTTATTAAGTGTATCTATAAATCTAATAGTCTCAAATAATTTTTCTTTAAAGCAGACGTGATAAAGTCATCATGGGTGACGAATTTGTTAAGGGCGGGGGCCATGGCCCCCATGCCCCCCCCCCCCCCATGACCGCCACTGAAGACTGACCACTTTGTTTCATTAATGAAATAAACGATATTACCATTTATTTTAAAGTTGCTATCCTAACGAAGTATTGATTATTCATGTATCGCAGTGCGAACCAAAAGCACAAGTGAGTCACTAACGATACATCTGGGTGAGATATATGTTCACACGTGAATCCAGTTACGATTCTTAGATAATAGAGCGTTCTCTTTTGTTACGCGTAAGTGAATCACCTAGGTGGACCTATCACGTAATAGCATATATTTTTGGATAAAATATCTCAAAAAAACATACTGCAGTCACGATCGGCTGCAAGCCAATCGTATAATACTCTAGATGAATACTGAACTCCGATTTATATTGTAGTTGGGGATAAAGTAGAATTACGTGTGTGCATGTTGTATGTCCTTTATTAAGGACTGCCATTAGATTGCTACTCAAACCTAAAAGACAATATTAAGTGTTTAATTTCACACCTTGAACTGGGTAAGTCATCGAAAAAAATGTCCTTTTTGAAGGACTTTCACATGGGAGGTGCAGGAAGGACTCACTCGATTTCTTACATATTTATCCTTTTCTTTAGAACCATTTAAAAATGAACGTGTACAAAATTTCAAATTCGTAGCTTGAAGAGCTCAAAAGTTATCGAAAAATATTGTTGAACACGTGTCTTAAGGATTTTTTATATGGCAGCTACCAGAAGGAGTAAAAGGATTTCGCTGATTAGTAGACTCGAACTTTGTTTTTACTCAAAACTAATTTGTACAAAATTTCCAAATCATAGCTAAAAGATTACTTGAGTTATAGTAAGTTCTGTAAATTAAGTGAAGACGTTTTGACAGGATATTTGTATGGCAGCTACACGAAGGAGTAATAGGATTTTCTTCATAACCATACATTTAGCTCCAACTACTGAAAAAATAACACATACAAAATTTCAAAGACGTAGCTTAAACCCTTCTGAAGTTACCGACCAATATTCTTGAACACGTGTTTTAAGGACATTTTGTATGGTAGCTACCAGAAGGAGTAAAAGGATTTCGTTGACTAGTAAACCCAAACTTTCTTTTCACCAAAAACTAATTTATACAAAATTCCGAATTCGTACCTAAAAGATTACTTGAGTTATAGTGAGTTACGTAAATTAAGTAAATACATTTTGACAGGATATTTGTATGGCAGCTACACGAAGGACTAACAGGATTTTCTTCATAATCATACATTTAGCTTCAACTATTGGGAAAATAATACGTACAAAATTTCAAAGTCGTAGCTTAAACCCTTCTGAAGTTATCGGCCAATATTCTTGAACACGTGTTTTAAGGACATTTTGTATGGCAGCTACCCGAAGGAGTAGGACGATTTTGCCCGTTAACGAACTTAGCCTTACAAATTCAACCAAACATCGAAATTCAAAATTTCAAGATCCTAGGTGAAGGCGTTCTTGAGTTATCGTACTAACGGACAGACGGACGGACGGACGGACGGACGGACGGACGGACGGACGTGAGGCGGATTTGAGGTTTTTGGCCACAAATAAACAAAAAATAATATATAACTTTTTTTCGTCCGAGGCTTGGTTCTATGCGTTACAAACTTTTGGGCTGGATTAAACTTATAATACTCTATATGATTTCATCTAGAGTATAAAAACACCCCCGTACCATACTACCCCTATAAAAAATTATATTTTTCCAACATGCTACTAATATAGCTCTATCTAAATACCAAGTTTCAGCTTTATATCATTATAGGTAATCGAGATATAAAAATCGGAACTTTTCCTTTTCACCCTCCCCCACCCTCTCCGCAAAAATTGCTGCTAGGGGTCTATTTTAATTAAATTTAATTGTTTTTAAAAAAATCTATCGCAATACTGTATTATTAGAAAATAATAAAGTAAAATTAACTTCAATATTTCTTACCCTCTTGTTATCCTATAAAATAAAATTTCAACAGAATTAAACTGAAACAACGATGAATGAACTTAACATCATTTAAAATTGTTCCCCTTTTCGGCTAAACTCAAGCTTTTTGAACTAGTGGTTAGTGAAGCTTTTTGGGATGGAAGAGCTTTTACGGCTAGAAATTTCAAATCGAATATATGAAAAACAAATCAGTAGAGAACGGCTATGGGTTTGTTTCTCTATTAGATCTTTCTCTATGGGCGAAGTCCTGAATGTGCGAGTTTGGATATTTATCCGAGACTCTTTGCGCGTTGAGCGCCCGATAAGGCCCGTCCGTCCTTTTTACAAACCATGTGAAGTGGTGAAGCCCAGGGACTATCTGACGGTCTACATCAGATGCCGCGATCTACCATCGACCAGTGGGTTACCCTTCCGTGACAATGAAATGATGAACCGTATGCACCTTACGCGAATTTTCTGTACTCGAGTGTAAAATGTTTCCGTGTTTGGTGAGTAGTGCTGTAACTGGACGTTTCTCGTGCATGGCTGCAAGAACAGAAGGTGCTGTTGAAGGTCTCTTCAAAACTTGACCTATGGCAGAGCTGACTTTCGGTGAGACATCGTCGCCTGAGATCAATAACCAGAACAAAAATCTGCCAACAGTCTGGGCGCAACTTTATTATTTTATGGATAGAAGTCCGAAACGTGTTTAATGATGAGATGTGGTGTAGGTTACTATGCGAATGACAACCTAAAAAATAACGTTCCAAATAGCCTCCTGGTTATTTCTTAGGTTGTCAGTCGCATAGTAACCTTTTTCCCTACTAGAAGTTTACCGACCCCAACTCCTGTAAAATTTTCAAGATCATATATGATACGGTTTCTGAGATATAAAAATTATATTTTTTGAAATATTGCTGTCCCTCCACTTTCGTGCTCCACCTCCCTCCTCAAAAAATTTAGTTTCAGTAGACTCCTCTTGTGATCTCATATACAGAAACTAAATTTCATCTTCCTGGTGTAATTGGTTCGGAAGATATTGTAATCTAAAGTTTTTCACCCCCCACCCCCACACCCCACCACCCGTCTTAAAAATTTTAGCTCTTGTCTAATCTTCAAGTATTCCTAAGGACAACAACAAAGTTTCAATCTTCTGACATCAATTGTTCAGGAGATATCGATTTTAAAATGTTTCAATCCCGTCTTTCATGCGTTAAAGACTCATTGTTTCCCCCCCCCACTTCCACACCCCTTTACCAATATCGACAATTTTTTTGCAATAGAGTCCATTATCATAGTACTATATAAGTTCCAAGTTTCTGCCTCCTAGCATAAGTGGTTCCTGAGATCTGGAAACCAAAATTTTTCGACTAAAACGCTCCCCTCTCCTCTCCCCTTGTACCCCCACCCCTAGAAAATATGCCAGTCGTAGGGGTTCACCCAATCTACCCACCATAAAAATTTCAATTTAATATCTCAACGGGTTTGGGAGCTACGCGCCTTCAAACGATTTTGCGAACGGCGGACGGCGGACGCGTACGGCGGACGGCGGACGGCGTACGGCGTCTACGGCGGACAGACGGACATTTTTTTTTTTTTTGCTTTTTTGGGGTTTACTAGTCCTGAAACGTGTAAATACAAAATTTCAGGGTAGCAACCTTTTTTGAAATTTCATGTCGATCACAATACTTTATTATTAAAAAATAATAAAGTAAAATTAGCTATAATCGTTAATTATAACATATTTAAAGATATCTTAAAAGGAAATCTCAAAAGATTTGTAGTTTTAATTGATAATAAAAAGAAAATTGTACATCCGTCGTACGAATATTTTTTGTCGTACGATGCATTCATTTTACTTTATTATTTTTTAATAATAAAGTATTGTGATCGACCTGAAATTTCAAAAAAGTTTGCTACCCTGAAATTTTGTATTTAGACGTTTCAGGACTAGTAAACCCCAAAAAAGCAAAAAAAAAAAAAATGTCCGTCTGTCCGCCGTAGACGCCGTACGCCGTCCGCCGTACGCAAAATCGTTTGAAGTCGCGTAGCTCCCAAACCCGTTGAGATATTAAATTGAAATTTGTATGGTGGGTAGATTGGGTGAACCCCTACGACTGGTATATTTTGTTTGGGTGCGGGTACAAGGGGAGAGGAGAGGGGAGCGTTTTAGACGAAAAATTTTGGTTTCTAGATCTCAGGAACCACTTATGCTAGGAGGCTGAAACTTGGAACTTATATAGTACTATGATAATGGACTCAATTGCAAAAAAATTGTCGATATTGGTTAAGAGGTGTGGAAGTGGGGGGGAAAACAATGAGTCTTTAACGCATGAAAGACGGGATTGAAACATTCTAAAATCGATATCTCCTGAACCATTGATGTCAGAAGATTGAAACTTTGTTGTTGTCCTAAGGGATACTTCAAGATTAGACAAGGGCTAACATTTTTAAGAGGGGAGGTGGGGTGTGAGGGTGTGGGGTGAAAAACTTTGGATTACAATATCTTCCGAACCAATTACACCAGGAAGATAAAATTTAGTTTCTGTATATGGGATCACAAGTGGAGTCTACCAAAACTAAATTTTTTAAGGGGGGAAGTGGAGCACGAAAGTGGAGGGATAGCAATTTCTCAAAAAATTTAATTTTTATATCTCAGAAACCGTATCAGATATGATCTTGAAAATTTTACAGGAGTTGGGGTCGGTAAACTTCTAGAAGAAAAAAAAATTTTGGTAGTGTGGGTGTTGGTGGTGATGGTGAAAGGGGGTAGAAAGGAAAACATTCTGATTTTTATTTCTCGAAAACCATAATGAATCGAAAGCTAAAAATTTAGGATTATATAGAGCCACTATGGAGACATCCTAGAAAAATACAATTTTTGATAGGGGTATCAAGGTACGGGGGAGAGGGGTACTTTTTTATATCTCAGAAACGGCTTATGCTAGAAAGTTGAAACTTAGTACGTATATGTAGATGTACTATTAGAGTAATTAAAGCAAAAAAAAAGTTCATATTTTCATTGGCGTTCAGAGGTTGATTAAAAAAAATGTCCGTGAATCCACACTTTCACAAATTTCGTTAAAACTTTTAGACATGTCGAGCTATCAAAGCAATTTTACTTCTGCGGGCTATTTATATAAGCGCCTACTATCGGTCTTCAAAATTTTTCGATATTCAACCCCTAAAGGGGTGTAAAGTGGTTGTGTACATATTTACGAATTCTGATATATTCCTAAGGTATATTGAGACTTGGAATTCACGTTTACTTCTATAAGCTTTAAACGTAGTCGAGGAAAACCCCGATTTAAGTATTTTTCTCTATTAAACCCCCTGGGGGTATTGTTCAAGTTTTCACTGATTCCGAAAATCTCTTAGGTTTAAAATAAGTGATCGAATTCGCTTTTACTACTATGAATTATTCTATTGATAAAAAAATACGTAAATAAATAAACAAAATCTGCCAACAGTCTGGGCGCAACTTTATTATTTTATGGGTAAAAGTCCGAAACGTGTTTAATGATGAGATACGGTGTTGGGTACTATGCGACTGACAACCAAAAAAATAACCAGGAGGCTATTTGGAACGTTATTTTTTAGGTTGTCAGTCGCATAGTACCCAACACCGTATCTCATCATTAAACACGTTTCGAACTTTTACCCATAAAATAATAAAGTTGCGCCCAGACTGTTGGCAGATTTTTTAATATTAAAGTATTTCTTATTGTTATTAAATCTATAGATATTTTCGTTTATGATATTCTTGAAAATGATATAATTAACAATCATAACTAATTTTTCAATCAATAACTGAGATTTCACAAAAACCTGGTAACGATAAGACGAATCGGGAGATTCGTTCGGTCGTGTGCAATGAATACAGCACCTAAGACCGGGAACTTGCACCGGTTGCAACTCCTTTTGTAGGTTATAATCATAAAAAACCCGCGAAAACCCTTAATGTGACGTCATAAAAATTTTTCTCGCCACCAGTCTGGCCTGTGTATTACGACGGCTCCGGCATAGCCGACTACGAATCGGTAAGAATCAAAATTGGTTGTATGCGCCCGATAGAAGAAAACCTATGACGAGCGCAACTTCATTCTTATTTGTAGTCGGTAAGAACATAATGGACATCGGTTGTATGCGGTCACCCTTAAGGCGAGCGTCCACTAGGGCCGCATCCCAATAATCCGCCTGCCATACCTTGGTAAGGTACGCGTCCACTAGATGCGGGCCGCATCGCAACGGTGCGGCGAGCAATTTTTTTTCTACGTACTTCGTTCCGTTGCGAGTGTCGTTCAGTGGACGCACTTCCATAACAATGTATGGCAGGCGGATTTTTGCGATGCGGCCCGTCCGCCCTAGTGGACGCCTGCCTTTATGGAAGTGCGTCCACTGAACGAGACTCGCGACGGAACGAAGTACGTAGAAAAAAATGCTCGCCGCACCGTTGCGATGCGGCCCGCCTCTAGTAGACGCCTGCCTTTAAAGTGCATTTATTTTATCGCAAAATTTATCGAACTATCATAGAGAACTACACTACACTTGCGGAGAGAGTAATAACACTATGTCGATAGAGTAGTTCTAAAGCATCGCTCCTATATCGTTATATGTAATATAAAAAAACCGACACGAACAGTTTGATATTCGCAAAGAGTTAAGGACATTTTCCAGCGCACAAAATCACAATTTAATTCCTCAAACTATGAAATGAGCTCACGCACACGTGCTCAGCACGAACCGACCGATATTTCGAAACGAGGAATAAGAAATTTAATTAAAAAATAAGAAAGAAAAAAATGGTTTAGATAGGCATCTCTAAATTTATCTCATTCTTTTTCCTCGCAATCTGATCGGTACACTTCTATTACGAAGCTGGATCAACATCGATTAGCACACTAACAAGACATCTACGCATTGCTTCTGTCTTCTAGATGATCCGAGGTCCCAAAATCAGATTGCGGTTGATTGCTAATCGATAAGACCAATACAAAACACTCGCCCCTGGGGTGCATAGAGGTCGTTAAAGCCGCCACAATACAATCAGCCGCAAGCTATTTTGGAAGCCTCACCAATATTAGTTCTCTTCTCAGTAAGTCATGGTTAGACGGCCAGACATTTTGAGCGCTCAATCCGAAGAAAAGAAAAATGTCCCTGCCTAACGGTTTCTTATATTCAGGTGATTTTTAATACCCGAACACCGAACGAGTTTCTTTTCAAATCCCAAACTCATCCCGAGACCCAGTCGCCGCGCTATGCAACGATCGGGGTAGACAATACTCCAGCCCACCTATCCAACACCTTTTTATATCACATACACAGTCCGCACACGGAAGTGGATCTTTTTTACTCGTTGAATCCATTGCTGAGTTCAATTTTTCCGTAAAACCTCGGCTCCCGAGAGAAGCATTTACATTTGCTAAACGAGTGCCTTGAGGCTCAACATCAAATTCCCATTTTAAGCTTGGGTCCAGATTTCGGGGTGGCTCTACACTCTGGCCAGAAAAAATCGTCGGCTTTAAAGAAAAACAAACTCATCGGCAAGAATTCGGAGCTACTTTTTTTTAAATTTCTGTGGTATAAAGCGATATCAGCTTAAGTCGAGAAAATAATTAGGCAGTTACGTGTATCAAAATTGATAAATAAAGTAATAAAAAATATATAAGAAGATCTTATTTTATTGAATTTAACAATACAACACAATAATAATACATTATATGAGATAAAAATCTATCAAACAATGGCAATTTTTTTAAAAAAATGCAATTGAAAACTTTAAAAATGATTTTTTCTTATCTCGACATAAGCTTTTATCGCTTTTTACCACAGATTTTATAATTAAACATTGGTAGCGAGATCGTTCTCCATGATCTCTCTTATAGCTATAGCTGTAGCTCCGGTAGATACTAGCAAAACAAACCGATTAGTAGTCAGTTTCCATATCGTGGACCTTTGTAGATAATTAGTTTTTCTTTCAAGCCGACGAAATTCCAACCCGGGTAAAGAAATTCCGACTGTTCTATTTTCACGTCGGCTTTCGTTTATTACTTCCTACGCGGCGAATATTTCTATTAAATGGTATAAACACAATTGTGACGAACTTCGCAAGCGGCGAGCGAAATTCGTCGAAGAAGTTCGCCTTCGTTAATGAAGAAACACATGTCGGGTGAATTTCGCCGTCGATTTAACGTTTGACGACAGTTCAACAAAGTGGAAACAATTTTTCAACGAAGTGTTTATAAAAGTGAAAAAAAGTGCGTAATATTGGATAGACTTGTGTATACTGTGAATGTTGTGTACATAGTGTTCCTTGCGTACACATTTTACAAAGAAATTGTGAACAGGAGACGGTGGTGAGTACGTCCAGTCAACCGTACCCGCGATTTGGACGGATTTTTCACAACAAATTTTGAAAAAATGAAGGATGGAGACGAAAAGCATTTTGCCTTAGCAACACGAATGAGCATTTCCAAATTCAATTTGTTGTTGAATCTCATTAAAGAACGTCTCGAACGTTGCTCCAGAAGGAAACCAATCGGACCAGAAATGCGCCTCACAATAACATTAATGTAAGCTTCACCGTATTGCAGTGTACTATATCTCACTGAAATAAAAAACACTGCCAACTGTGGCGGCGACGACAAAATTAGAAATTCCATTTAATCCAGCGGCAACGAAAAGCTCGCCCAACCGCTCGCCGTCGTAATTCTGCGTCAGTACGTGTGTTTCGGTACAATTTTAAAATTTTGACAGCGAACTTCGCCGCCGCTGGCGAAGTTCATCGCAATTGTGTTTATACCATAACGGACGGATCTTATTATCGCTTCGAAATAGAATTTAGAAATTTAATTTCACATTTTTATACTCTAGATGAAATCATATAGAGTATTATAAGTTTAATCCAGCCCAAAAGTTTGTAACGCATAGAACCAAGCCTCGGACGAAAAAAAGTTATATATTATTTTTTGTTTATTTGTGGCCAAAAACCTCAAATCCGCTTGACGTCCGTCCGTCCGTCCGTCCGTCCGTCCGTCCGACCGTCCGACCGTCCGTCCGACCGTCCGTCCGTCCGTCCGTCCGTCCGTCCGTCCGTCCGTCCGTCTGTCCGTTAGCACGATAACTCAAGAACGCCTTCACCTAGGATATTGAAATTTTGAATCTGGATGTTTGGTTGAATTTGTAAGGCTAAGATCGTTAACGGGCAAAATCGTCCTACTCTTTCGGGTAGCTGCCATACAAAATGTCCTTAAAACACGTGTTCAAGAATATTGGTCGATAACTTCAGAATGGTTTAAGCTACGACATTGAAATTTTGCATGTGTTATTTTTCCAATAGTTGAAGCTAAATATATGATTATGAAGAAAATCCTATTAGTCCTTCGTGTAGCTGCCATACAAATATCCCGTTAAAATTTATTCACTTAATTTACGAAACTCACTATAACTCAAGTAATCTTTTAGCTACGAATTCGGAATTTAGTAAAAATTAGTTTTGAGTACAAACGAAGTGCGGGTTTACTAATCAGCGAAATCCTTTTACTCCTTCTGGTAGCTGCCATACAAAATATCCTTAAGACACGTGTTCAACAATATTTTTCGATAACTTTTGAACGCTTCAAGCTACGAATTTGAAATTTTGTACACGTTCATTTTGAAATGGTTCCAAGGAAAAGGATAAATATGTAAGAAATCGAGTGAGTCCTTCCTGCACCTCCCATGTGAAAGTCCTTCAAAAAGGACTTTTTTTTCGATGACTTAACCAGTTCAAGATAAGAAATTAAACACTGAATATTGTCTTTTAGTTTTGAGTAGCAATCTAATGGGAGTCCTTAATAAAGGACATACAACATGCATACACGTAATTCTACTTTATCCCCAACTACAATATAAATCGGAGTTCAGTATTCATCTAGAGTATTATACGATTGGCTTGTTTTCTAGATAGGTTATCTTTAAGGGAATCTTAAAAATCGTCCATACTCCTTGAACTATGCGTGCGTTCATACAACCCATTTATTTGCATTAAAAAAAATCGGCCAACAGTCTGGGCGCAACTTTATTATTTTATGGGTAGAAGTCCGAAACGTGTTTGATGATGAGATACGGTGTTGGTACTATGCGACTGGCAACCTAAAAAATAACGTTCCAAATAGCTTCCTGGTTATTTTTTAGGTTGCCAGTCGCATAGTACCCAACACCGTATCTCATCATCAAACACGTTTCGGACTTCTACCCATAAAATAATAAAGTTGCGCCCAGACTGTTGGCCGATTTTTTTTATTTATTTACGTATTTTTTTATCAATAGAATAATTCAAAGTAGTAAAAGCGAATTCGATCACATTAAACCTAAGAGATTTTCGGAATCAGTGAAATCTTGAACAATACCCCCAGGGGGTTTAATACGTAAAAATACTTAAATCGGGTTTTTCCCTTATAGAAGTAAACGTGAACTCAAAATCTCAATATACCTTAGGAATATATCAGAATTCGTAAATATGTACACAGCCACTTTACACCCCCTTAGGGGTTGGATATCGAACAATTTTGGAGATCGTTAGTAGGCACTTATATAAATAGCCCGCAGAAGTAAAATTGCTTTGATAGCTCGACATGTCTAAAAGTTTTAACGAAATTTGTGAAAATGTGGATTCACGGACATTTTTTTTACTCAACCTCTGAACGCCAATAAAAATCTGAACTTTTTTTTTGCTTTAATTACTCTAATAGTACATCTACATATACGTACTAAGTTTCAACTTTCTAGCATAAGCCGTTTCTGAGATATAAAAAAGCACCCCCCTCCCCCGTACCTTGATACCCCTATGAAAAATTTTATTTTTCTAGGATGTCTGCATAGTGGCTCTATATAATCCTAAATTTTAAGCTTTCTATTCATTGTGGTTTTTGAGAAATAAAAATCAGAATGTTTTCCTTTCTACCCCCTTTCACCATCACCACCAACACCCACATCACCAAATTTTTTTTTCCTACTAGAAGTTTATCGTCCCCAACTCCTGTAAAATTTTCAAGATCATATCTGATACGGTTTCTGAGATATAAAAATGACATTTTTTGAGAAATTGCTATCCCCCCACTTTCGTGCTCCACCTCCCCCCTCAAAAAATTTAGTTTTGGTAGACTCCTCTTGTGATCCCATATACAGAAACTAAATTTTATTTTCCTGGTGTAATTGGTTCGGAAGATATTGTAATCCGAAGTTTTTCACCCCCCACCCCCACACCCCACCACCTCTCTTAAAAATTTTAGCCCTTGTCTAATCTTGAAGTATCCCTAAGGACAACAACAAAGTTTCAATCTTCTGACATCAATGGTTCAGGAGATATCGATTTTAGAATGTTTCAATCCCGTCTTTCATGCGTTAAAGACTCATTGTTTTCCCCCCCACTTCCACACCCCTTAATCAATATCGACCAATTTTTTGCAATTGAGTCCATTATCATAGTACTACATAAGTTCCAAGTTTCAGCTTCCTAGCATAAGTGGTTCCTGAGATCTAGAAACCAAAATTTTTCGACTAAAACACTCCCCTCTCCTCTCCCCTTGTAACCCCACCCCTCAAAAATATACCAGTGGTAGGGGTTCACCCAATCTACCCACCATACAAATTTCAATTTAATATCTCAACGGGTTTGGGAGCTACGCGCCTTCAAACGATTTTGCGTACGGCGTACGGCGGACGGCGGACGGCGGACGGCGGACGGCGGACGGCGTACGGCGTACAGACGGACATTTTTTTTTTTTTGCTTTTTTGGGGTCTACTAGTCCTAAAACGTGTAAATACAAAATTTCAGGGTAGCAAACTTTTTTGAAATTTCAGGTCGATCACAATACTTTATTATTAAAAAATAATAAAGTAAAATGTTTTAAGAAATCGGCTGCAATAAAGTTCCACTTAAAATATCGTAGTTTGAGTGATACTTTAAGCGTATGCACGCCGTAAGTTGTAATTTTGGTGCAGTTCGCTGCGTTCAGGACCAAATTCGGATTCGCGTTTTGACAATCATTCGACCGTTTTGGAATTACTGAAATGTCCGTGCCTTAGTTTTTTGACTTTGAGAAATTGCATTTCCCACAGCATTTGGTAGCCTTATCACCAAATCGTTCATGGTAAGAGCAGTAACCCTTGCCCGATCGTGACGAACTTTTCGCTCGACCACGGAAACTACCACTCCTATCACGTGAATGACCGTTGTTGTTCCGTACAGTTGTGGGGTGTCGGCTACTTGTGGGCAACACAAGTTGCAAACACTCCACACAAATCACTTAAAATCTAGTATTCATGAAATTTGAAAAATAAAATAGGATTTGCAAAAAAAGTGAGTTCAATAAAATTCATAGAAGCGAGAGCGTTAAATAAAAACTTGGTATTAATAATTAATTCATGAAATAACTAATGTTGTAATATTTACATATAACTAGTATAATTAAAGCTGTGATATTTACTTTCATCTATTATAATTATTTAAATTTACATTAAATTTAATAATTTAAGTTCGCAAAATATTTTCAATGGAAATAAAGTTATGTTGATAACAAACATTTAAGAAAGTGTATTTGTTAACTCGACACAGTGTCTCTGCTTTGTCTGGAGTTTTGCACAAGGTCGATGGTAGATTACTAACAGAAATTTGATTCTGAAGTATTCCAGACTCAATGGCTGTGTATTTGTCGGGATCGCGGAAGAAGAACTAGCAACTTGTGTAGGCATTGACATGGCTAAACAATATTTTGTAGACCTTGACGTTTCCGCAATCCTATCAGCGATCCCGGTCAACTCTTCGAGAGAACCTGAGGATTAGATTGCTTGTGTCTGAGACGGTAGACGTTGAAGCCAAATTTTTTTTTAAATATCATCAGTAAAATTAGTACCGGCTAAGGATCTCTAGACTGAACTCCCGAGGAAACCTTAGAGCTTCTGATGACCACTCCTTTCCTCGACTGCTCACCAGCTCGTTTCCCTGACTCTGTCAGTAACGATCATAGTCGAAAAGAAGGAAACCAAGCCTTCTCTAACTCAATAGTTGATATTGGCAAAATAAGCTGGACAATCGGATCTTTCTCTTCGTACAAATAGCCAGGACCCGATGGAATTATACCAGCAATGCCGCAACAAGCGGCAGACACGGTAATTCCTCGGCTAATGGTGATTTTCACAAGATGGTATTACGGTTCTTTTCGCTATAAACCGTTAAAACGGACCGCTAAAACAAGGTGCGAACGGGCCTTGTCCGCCCACACCAGAGAAGGGTCGTGTGCGCCAGTGGCTCCTTCCTTAAGAAGCCGTTCTCACCACTTTCGCCAACCGAACCACGAGTTCGGCGAAACCTAAACGAATTAAAAAAAAAACGACCGATACCGATGGAAGGAGATCTGAAACACGTCACACAATAAATACACAAACTAGGAATTCAATGCACGGATAAGATTTACTGCTGTCTTTATTCCAATTCAACTGACGTATTCATCTAAATAAACTTACTTGCTAAACAATTGTGAATAAACTTACTTGCGAAAAAAACGTGCTCTCTCTATCTGCAATCTTATTTTGACCTAGCTAAACACTTATATGCTAGGGCGCCTCTGGTGAAACTTCCCTCGACGCACTTCCGCCGTTTCCGTAGTCTGGTTAGATACTTTCCGATTTCTACGTTCGCTGGATACTTGATTTCTTCTCGTCGCGGCGAATTATCGGAGTTCACGTTCTTGGATTTCTGTGAGACGACTTTTTTCACTAATTTTCTCGGCCTTAAAAATCACTTCCTAATTTTACTCTTCGTGCCGTCACCGACTCGTGACGCTCGTTGCACGTTCTTTTCACTTTCTTTCTATGCTCACTTTAAATCTTAACTTCTCCGTCCTCACACACTGCTGACACTCGCAAAAGAATCAGTTTTCGGGAGCCTTGCATTCCGCGAAAACTCGGACCAGCTTTTTATACGGTTAACCCCCGTTTTACAGGTCAACGTTCGTTTCCTCCCGGTCATTCATCCCTCTTTCTCTCTCAGGTGCATATCTTTCTTCTTCCTGGTTCACTTTATATTCGCCAAACGACGATCTAGTCTGAACCCAAACCGGCTTAAAACTCTCACGGCGGCGCAGTATTCGTTTATGTGGCTGGAAATGACGTGACGCTTCAGAGTAATATTTACGTCCAATCGCCCCAGGAATACTGAGCGACAAAAAAATCAAACGATCCGATTCGATCTCCAGTATAGTTCCCACTTCAACTCCTAATGACTTCTTGCTTTCTTTCTTTACAGGTAGGCTTAGTTACGGATATACCCGTAACAATGTATTCAACTCAACCATGTTCCATCGCAGTGGAACAGGGTACGAGTGGTCTACATACCTTAGGTGGATAAACCTAGTCACACGACTGCGAAAGATTTTAGACCGATAATCCTCACGCCTTTTATCCTTAAAACATTTGAAAGAATATTGGATAATCACGTTTGCAACAAAATTGCAGCCTACTGTCACAATCACAACATGTCTACATAAAGGGCAAGGCTGCGGATACAGCCTTACATGAGGTAGTGTTAACAATTGAAAAATCACTCTCGTATAAGGAATATACACTCACCGCGTTCTTTAATATAGAGGGTTCCTTTAATAACGTTCGTCTTACTACTATTAAAAGAGCACTCCTATCGATGGATATGGAAACCAAGATTTGCAATTGGCTTCACCTAATGCTACACAACAGGATTATTGAATCCGAACTGGGACAGTGTCTTATTACAAAGTCAGTCTCAAGAGGCACCCCGCAAGGAGGTGTGATCTCGCCCATACTGTGACTTCTTGTTCCATGTTGAACTTGAGAACCTCGGAGCCAAGGCATGCGCATACGCCGACGACGTGGTCATCCTTATCTCAGGGAACCACCTACCAACAATTAGTAATTTTACAGAGAGAGCACTCAACAAATTACGACAATGGGCTAATAACAGCGGTTTAAGGATTAACTCCACTAAAACGGTGCTGGTCCTATTCACGAAGAAATACAAAATTCCAGATTTTGCTTTGGTAAAGATGGGAAAGCGTACAACGCATTTTACTCAAGCAGAAAGATGTTCGGTTACAGGTGGGGTCTCCAATCAAAAATAGTACACTGGATGTACACAGCCATAATAGGACCAATCTTCACCTATGGCGCTCTAGTGTGGTGAGAAGCGACTAGAAAGTCTTCATATCTAAGCAAGCTAATAAAAATACAGCGCCTAGCATAAATTGTGGTCATTAGCGCCCTCAGACCCACACCCACGGCAGAACTGGAAAATATTCTCCATCTACTAATGGAGACATACGTCAAAAGCATAGCTGCAAAAAGCGCTCTTAGACTCAAAGAGTTAGGTTACTGGCGAACTAAACCTGCTGGTCACAGTACCATTCTCACTGACTTCTCCCACACAGGGACAACTGGACGACAACAGAGCGATAGGGATATTCACCGACGGTTCGAAAATGACTTCTGGCACAGGCGCGGGGGTATTCTCACTCGATATTCTCGAGTCCTACAGGCTACCAGATCATGCCAGTGTATTTCAAGCAGAAATCTTTGCAGTACTTCAGGCTTGCAAAATTATCGAAGAATTGACAGCCAAACGGCTATCAAAGCCCTTAGTTCGTTCACAACACGATCCAAACTAGTTAGACGATGTCGCGGTGTTCTTAACTCCAACGGCACACGGCACAATATTACCCTCTGCTGGGTGACAGGCCACTGTGGAATCCAGGAGAATGAGCTAGCTCTCTAGTTCTAGGCTGGCACAAATTCCTCACCTTTAGTCCTACACGTGGGCGCCTGCCGGTAATGCCCAGTCGTGGATGACAATGTGTCACCGCGATTGGTCAACCAAGACTACACGCATGTACTCAATCGTGTGCCGTGGTCATTAAGGCTAAGGTAATACCTAACTCTAAGGTGGTGTGAGCGTATAGTAAACCGTGCCGAAGGATAAAAGGCTGAGGGTTAAATCAGTCGTGAATGAGCTCCTGCGGTTGATCGGGCAATAACCGCAATATACTTTGCCTTATTCTGGTATGCCGGCTCTGCCAGAATGGACCTTCCCTTTTGAGCTTACTCGTGTGATTCAAATGAATACAAAAATTAAAACAAAAAAGACAGAAAAGACGAAACGTAAGATGATGTATAACATCTGCAAGCCTGGCCCCCAGTCCGGCGTTGATGACAATCAGTCATCTAGCTTGACGGGGACTGAGTTGCATTAATACTGCTTTTCCTTCCTTCCGCAACCTCCCATGCACCCTACATGAATCTCCTGGGGATCAGTCCTTAACCGATTCACCTCGCCCTCCATCTCCCCTTCCTGAAAATCTTCCTTCACCTTCGACCTCGGGCGGAACCAGTTGCTCCCAATTGGGCTTAATAACACCGTAATAACGGTCGACCTAATGAGCGGCGTGGACGAATCTTCTGCGCTCCTCACGATGGCGGAGGAGGAAATGTAAGCATCTTCTCCTCCGTAATAATAGAAAGCTGGCCAGGAGGGCGATCAAAGCATTGAAAAGCATGAAAGGTACGAATTTGGAAAAAATCGAGTGAAAACCGAATGAGCTATCGCTTATCCAATCCAACAGACTGGACTGGGCTAAAGAATACCTAAAGCAGCATCCCCCATCGGAAAAGTATTCTGATGCGGGTAAATTGGGCCCCTCATCGGTTACAGCTGGTGAGGACCAATCGCGTAAAAAGAGAATACGTTCGTGTGAAGGCGACCAAGACCAGGCAAAAAAGCTGTGACCTGCAGTGTCGCAGCCCTCGACGACCCGGCCGGCTTCACGTCCAACGCTAGATATTCCAGAGGAGTTTCACGTGGCGATCAGGGATGTTAGCATCTCCGACCACAAAATATCCAGAGACAGATGGACCCTGGTTGAATCGGCAATAACGGACCAGTTGCTTGCTGACAGTGGCGAAAACCGGGATAAGCCCTTTGCTATCGATGACATAGGGTGGTATCGGGGAGTGCGGAATCTACAAGGACGAACAAACTCTGACCAGACTCTCTCGCTATGTGTCACAGATTGGCAATCTGTGGGAGGGGGCGAAGTTTGATGTGGTGCTTAAGGCCTCACTCGTTAGACCATAATCTTGGGTGTGGTTTCCGAGTCTCGCCTATGAAGATAAATAAATTCTTGGTCTGCTGAGATTTCAAAACCCGAAAGTACCAGGAGGGATCCACCAGTGAACGGAGGACAAAGTCTTCTGCTAGTTTGGGACAAGGAAGCTATTCCGGTCTTCGAGAAGAAGAAGTGGGAGCTGCACTACGGATGCAGTAAGATGTCCGTGTCCCGCAGAAAGAAGCGGAAATTCAGGAAGATGATGAAGGTCCTGCAGCATAACCTTCATCACAGCAAGGCCGCATCTGGCAACCTTCTGAGGGTTTTAGAACTGTTATTACGCCTAGAAATGATAAGAGTTAGTAACAATAATTCAATACCTTTTCGACCGCTTCAACTGAAGTCCGAGACCGTACATGTTGAGCACCTGCAAGCGTAGAAGTGAAAATTACATTTTTTCTATCGGAAATACTAATATTGTTACTAACCGCAATGCCACAAGGCTGAACCTTGTAAGTGAGACTCGTTTCGCTTCCACAGCTGGACACTATCCACTTAAAATATCGCTCAGGAATTTTGGTAAATATACGGAAATTGAACAGCTAAGAAAGACATATTGAAATTGGACGGCGGAATTAGTGATTGCTTTCCGATGTACCGACTTTTGACAGCTCGGTAAATTTAAAAACAATAACAACGCGCGTCGCCATGATGGTCCGAAGAGACTTTTGAATTCGAAACGAGTTAATGTTGTGTTCCAACTCATCCAATTCGCAACTGGAACAATTTCGGAAGAATTTGGAAATACTAGTACTAACTGTACGCACGGCCGCTGCTAGTTTTCGAGGTAACGGGTAAAATTGGAATCGGGGCATTTCGATCGTGACCGAGTGACCTAGAGGTGTTGAAAAGTGCGAATTTGGAAAAAATCGAGTGATTGAGTAGATCCGATCGAGAAGAAAAGTTTCACCGGGAAGATTTTGAAAACGTTGACTCTTTTCTGGGAGACAAACTGTGCGCAAAAATTATATAGACGCCGGTAATGTGAAATCCGAAGTTATTTGAAAACGATGAACCTTTTCTGAAAGACAAACTGTGCGCGAGAATTATATAGTCGTCGGTAATGTGTAATCCGAAGTTATTTGAAAACGTTGAGCCTTTTCTGGGAGACAAATTGTGCGCGAGAATTATATAGTCATCGGTAATGTGAAATCCGGAGATATTGGACAACGATGATACTTTTCTGAAAGACAAACTGTGCGCGAGAAACAAACTACATGCAAGACGGTAATGTGAAATCCGGTGAAATTTGAAAACGCGTAGCCCTTTTCTTGGAAAATAATCTGTGCTCGCAAATGAAATGGTAGACGGTGAAGAGAGATCCGGAAGATAGTGCAAATACGAGCATATTGTTGCGAGCTAGGGGTTCGCCGGGATTTCAAGTGAAACACAATTCGGTTAAAATAAAAATAAGTGATAATTTATTTATCCGCACTTTTATTTCACAGAATTATAATCGCACAATAATTCGCACTGTATGGCAATACCGCCCGCTTATACCATATATCGCTTGACTCGTTCACTTTCGTTCTCTCTCAACACGGTCGCGTGTACCCACTGGCTGTCACAGTCGACGTAATCAAAATTTCTGTGTCTTCGCTGAACGTTTCACCTGCTTATATATTAGCCGGTTGCAGTCTAGGTTGTACTTGAATGATCGTTCAGTTGTGGAATCTTCTCGAAAGCTTCAGAGCGTTTGATTTCGATCTTCGTGTGGTGTGTGCAGAGGATTCTAGTATATTGGAGAGCATTCGATAAGAAGAGAGATACAACCGTGCCGTTTCGCCTTATTTCTAATTGGGTTATTTTGCAACTAGGTATTCGGTTGTTGTTGTTTTCATTATGTGTAACGATCGAGTTGTACGGTTGCGCGGTTGCCAGGCTTACACGTAACAATATGAATAATATTGCCGGGATACGCAAAGCCACCTCCTTGTGACATACCCTGTGGGCTACGTGAAAATAAAATAAAAAAACAGGACTCTGCGGATGCGGTACGTGCCGGTTATACGGAGTTCGTAGACACCGAGGATCGCCAGTGGTACCCTAGTTATAAGATACTAAAAACATTCCATTGCCATATATGGTATATATACTTAGTTTATTTTTTTTTTCCTTGTGTAATAAATTCCATTTTTATACTCTAGATGAAATCATATAGAGTATTATAAGTTTAATCCAGCCGAAAAGTTTGTAACGCATAGAACCAAGCCTCGTACGAAAAAAAGTTATATATTATTTTTTGTTCATTTGTGGCCAAAAACCTCAAATCCGTCTGACGTCCGTCCGTCCGTCCGTCCGTCCGTCCGTCCGTCCGTCCGTCCGTCCGTCCGTCCGTCCGTCCGTCTGTCCGTGAACACGATAACTCAAGAACGCCTTCACCTAGGATCTTGAAATTTTGAATCTGGATGTTTGGTTGAATTTGTAAGGCTAAGTTCGTTAACGGGCAAAATCGTCCTACTCCTTCGGGTAGCTGCCATACAAAATGTCCTTAAAACACGTGTTCAAGAATATTGGTCGATAACTTCAGAAGGGTTTAAGCTACAACTTTGAAATTTTGTATCTATTATTTTTCTAATAGTTGGAGATAAATATATGAATATGAAGAAAATCCTGTTAGTCCTTCGTGTAGCTGCCATACAAATATCTTGTCAAAATGTATTCACTTAATTTACGAAACTCACTATAACTCAAGTAATCTTTTAGCTATCAATTCGGAATTTTATACAAGTTATTTTTGAGTGAAAAGAAAGTTCGAGTTTACTATTCAGCGAAATCCTTTTACTCCTTCTGGTAGCTGCCATACAAAATATCCTTAAAACACGTGTTCATGAATATTGGCCGATAACTTCAGAAGGGTTTAAGCTACGACTTTGAAATTTTGTGTGTCTTAATTTTCCAATAGTTGGAGCTAAAAGTATGATTATGAAGAAAATCCTGTAAGTCCTTCGTGTAGCTGCCATACAAATATCCTGTCAAAATGTCTTCACTTAATTTACGGAACTCACTATAACTCAAGTAATCGTTTAGCTATGAATTCGGAATTTTGTACAAATTAGTTTTGAATAAAAATGAAGTTCGGCTTTACTATTCAGCGAAATCCTTTTACTCCTTCTGGTAGCTGCCATACAAAATGTCCTTAAAACACGTGTTCAAGAATATTGGCCGATAACTTCAGAAGGTTTTAAGCTACGTCTTTGAAATTTTGTATGTATTATTTTTCCAATAGTTGCAGCTAAATGTATGAATATGAAGAAAATCCTATTAGTCCTTCGTGTAGCTGCCATACAAATATCCTGTCCAAACGTCTTCACTTAATTTACGGAACTTACTATAACTCAAGTAATCTTTTAGCTATGAATTGGAAATTTTGTACAAATTAGTTTTGAGTAAAAACGAAGTTCGAGTTTACTAATCAGCGAAATCCTTTTACTCCTTCTGGTAGCTGCCATACAAAATGTTCTTAAAACAATATTTTTCGATAACTTTTGAACGCTTTAAGCCACGAATTTCAAATTTTGTACACGTTCATTTTTAAATGGTTCCAAGGAAAAGGATAAATATGTAAGTAATCGAGTGAGTCCTTCCTGCACCTCCCATGTGAAAGTCCTTCAAAAAGGACATTTTTTTTTATGACTTACCCAGTTCAAGATATGAAATTACACACTGAATATTGTCTTTTAGTTTTGAGTATCAATCTAATGGCAGTCCTTAATAAAGGACATACAACATGTATACACGTAATTCTACTTTATCCCCAACTACAATATAAATCGGAGTTCAGTATTCATCTAGAGTATTATACGATTGGCTTGCAGCCGATCGTGACTGCAGTATGTTTCTTACATATTACGAACAATTCACTTCTTTAGAATTATGGTGTATGTGAAATCATGTGACGTCTTCCAATTTTAGTTATTCCCTTTTGTGTGAATTAGAAATCCGGGTGGAACGAATTCTACCCAGCTCCACAGCTGGCTTGGCAGAATAGAACGACGCCGAAAATTTAGTTGTGTGGCGCCCACCCCGTCTCGACGTCGTGCGCCCCTTTTCGGTAAGGGGTTGATTGAAGAACGGTACGTAAAACTGTGCAGAATCGACGTGGCCCTATTTCAGGAACCCTGGTTAGTTAATAATTGGATACAGGGACTAAAATCTAAAGAATTTGATCTGTTTTTTATTGAGGACACAGGTAAGCTAAGAACGTGTATTCTGATTAGGAAAGGAATTAATTACTTTCTTTGAACCGCAGTGAAGGTGGAGGGAACTGATGGTAATAGTCTTATTGTCACCTCTCTCTACCTTCCCTATGACAGCGAAGAACTTCCACCCTCTGATGGGTTCAGACACTTAATCAGCATGGCGGAAAGGAAGAAAAACATACTGCAGTCACGATCGGCTGCAAGCCAATCGTATAATACTCTAGATGAATACTGAACTCTGGTTTATATTGTAGTTGGGGATAAAGTAGAATTACGTGTGTGCATGTTGTATGTCCTTTATTAAGGACTGCCATTAGATTGCTACTCAAAACTAAAAAACAATATTCAGTGTTTAACTTCATACCTTGAACTGGGTAAGTCATCAAAAAAAATGTCCTTTTTGAAGGACTTTCACATGGGAGGTGCAGGAAAGACTCACTCAATTTCTTACATATTTATCCTCTTCCTTGGAACCATTTAAAAATTAATGTGTACAAAATTTTAAATTCGTAGCTTGAAGCGTTCAAAAGTTATCGAAAAATATTGTTGAACACGTGTCTTAAGGATATTTTGTATGGCAGCTACCAGAAGGAGTAAAAGGATTTTGCTGGACTAGTAAACTCGAACTTCGTTTTCACTCAAAACTAATTTGTACAAAATTCCGAGTTCATAGCTAAAAGATTACTTGAGTTATAGTGAGTTTCGTAAATTAAGTGAATACATTTTGACAGGATATTTGTATGGCAGCTACACGAAGGACTAACAGGATTTTCTTCATAATCATATATTTAACTTCAACTATTGGAAAAATAACAGAAACAAAATTTCAATGTCGTAGCTTAAGCCCTTCTGAAGTTATCGACCAATATTCTTGAACACGTGTTTTAAGGACATTTTGTATGGCAGCTACCCGAAGGAGTAGGACGATTTTGCCCGTTAACGAACTTAGCCTTACAAATTCAACCAAACATCCAGATTCAAAATTTCAAGATCCTAGGTGAAGGCGTTCTTGAGTTATCGTGTTCACGGACAGACGGACGGACGGACGGACGGACGGACGGACGGACGGACGGACGGACGGACGGACGGACGGACGTCAGGCGGATTTGAGGTTTTTGGCCACAAATAAACAAAAAATAATATATAACTTTTTTTCGTCCGAGGCTTGGTTCTATGCGTTACAAACTTTTGGGCTGGATTAAACTTATAATACTCTATATGATTTCATCTAGAGTATAATGAACATAACGGTGGGATGCGATGCTAACGCTCACCACACTCTATAGGGGAGCAGAGATATCAACAATAGAGGTGAGTCAATTTGAATATATTTCCTTTTCCAAACTTACAGTATGCACAGAGGTAATGATCCCACTTTTGTTATTAGGAATAGGTGTGAAGTATTGGACATTACTCTGAGATCGAGCTATAACGGTCTGTTGCAGAAATGAAATCCTTCTTTGTCCATAGAATAATTATGTTTACGGTATCCTATGACGCAGAGCGGGGTAACTCGTTTAGAAACATTAAAAGAACTAACTGGGAGAAGTTTGTAAAGATGGTCGGTAGCAATCTTAGGCAGGTAAACAGTAGCTTAAGCAGCACGGAGTTTCTGGACGGGGAGGTAGAAATGATTTCGGGAGCCTTAATGGGCGCCCATAGATCGCCTTGCCCCCTCTCTAATGGGGGTGGGAAGGGTGGTCCTAAGTGGTGGTCAAAGGGCCTTGAAAATTTGAGAGCAAAGGCGAGGAGGCTTTTCAAAAAAGCTAAAAGAACTCAGAGTAATTTGGACTTGGATGTATACAGACACAGCCAAAAGGAATTTAAATCTTAGCCGAACTTCACTAAGCGTAGTTCCTGGAGCAAACCCTGCAAGGAAATAGGATGCCTCAATGAAGCGTCAAGAATGCGAAGGATCCTCGCTAAGGACCCCGGTGTGCCTGGAAACTTGAGGAGGATTGACGGAAGCTGGACAGAATCAAGTTAAGAAAGTATGGATTTGCTGATGGATGTGCACTTCCCGGGGTGCATCTCGGAACTCAGAAATATCTCTCGAGCTGTAGATCTCCCTGTGGCGGACGCAGCCATTGTAAAGTGGACAATCACTCTGGAGAGGGTAAGGTGTGCGGTTATGTTATGAGGGAGTCTACAATAATGTGGAGACGAATGCGATCGAGAAGGCACTGAATAGCATGGGTGTCGACTCATTCATTACGTGCTGGATCGTGTCGATGCTAGGGGGAAGAATTGTTAACTCCTCTTTAGGCGATGGATGTAGCAGAATGAAAGCAACCCGTGGAACTCCTCAGGGTGGGGTGTTATCTGCACTACTATGGGTCATAGTGGTCGATAAAATTCTACAGGCTCTATCTTTGACCGGTGTCAAGGTGGTTGCCTACGCAGATGATATCGTCGTGATGATGGGAGGCAAGTTCCTGGACACCTTGAGCGATTTACTAGAAGTTGGGCTCAAATCTTTGAGCAAGTGGGCTGGTAACTGCGGTCTCAACATCAATCCGGAGAAAACCGACCTTATCCTCTTTACGAGGAAAAAAGACCGAGAGTTCAGGCTCTCACGCTTGAATGGTGTTACCATCCAGCTCTCCCTTAGTGTGAAGTACTTAGGAATCTATCTTCATTCTAGGTTGAACTGGATACTCACGCGATTGACGACAGGATCAAGAAGGCATCGAATGCTTATTACGCTTATCAGAAAATGGTAGGGAAAACCTGGAACCTTAGCCCGAGGATAGTGCACTGGCTGTAAATCACGGTAGTTAGACCTGTTCTTACATACGGGTCTCTGATGTGGTGGCATTTGCTGGATGTCGGGACTAACAGGTCTGCCATGGACAGAATTCAAAGAATTTCACTCATTGGGATTACTGGCGCTTGACGTACCACGGCCTCCAGGGCTTTGGAGGTAATGCTCCACATAATCCCACTGGACTTAGCGTTCAAATCAATAACAGCAAAAAGTGCGTTGCGTCTGCGCGAGGCAGGCTATTGGAAGGAATGCAGTGTGTGCCACACTAAGATCTTGTCAGTTTCCCTGTGCTCCGGCATTAGAGAGCGCACCGACTACAGGACCATGGGCGCCCACAGGTAGGGGCAAGAGGGGGCACTTGCCCCGTCCCCTGCATTTGACTATCGCTAAAAGTTGAGAAAAATGTTGAAGATCAAATGTTGTTGCATCTATTTTTGCCATTCACTGTAAAATCATTGTTCACATCTTTCATGCTTCGACTGTAGTTCTTAGTAATGGCACTAAAATGAAAATCAAACGAATCTATAGAAATAGATAATTAGCCCTTTTCCGGAATTGACCAAGGCCGCGAACTGAAGAAGAATCAGATCAGGCACATAACAGCAGACTGCAGTTTATGGTATTTCCAAATCGAGTAATAGTTCAAAGTGTTTTTTTGCATAAATTGTTACTATTTGTGATTAGTATTTAAATTGCTAGGTTTTCTTTTCTCGGCTGGATTGCAAGTAACAAGCATACATATCCATGTAAGTGAAGAGTTTTTTAAATTTTAACTTTCAAGAATGAAATGTATTTTACAATTTTGAATGTATTTTACAATTTTGAATGTATTTTACAATTTTGTTATTATCAATAATATTTTTTGTATCTTTGATGTAACTTTCTTGAATTTTGTTGTGTTTAAGGGCTCACATACCCCTCCCTGCGCGCTGAAAACCGAGTAAATTTTAAAAATTATTATAATGGTGAAAACAAATTAAATGGCTGAGTTCACATATTTTATTAACTAGGTATTTAACTATAAAAATTTTTTTTTTCAAATATTAACATTATTTTTTACGGGTATGAAAACCATGGCGTCTTCTTGTCGACATCATAACTTCACCAAAAATAATCCAATTTGCAAAAATAAAACATAATCTTGTAAAATAATGTAGTGGTAATAGTGTGATAGAGGGAATTTTTTTTTAAAAATAAAGATGTTACAGTATTTCAAACTTTAGCTTGCAGTTTAAAAAAAAAATTGTTTATCAATTTAAAAAAAAATTGTCCAACAAAAAAATTAAAAAAACCTCTCGTCACACTATAGAGAAAATAATAAATTATCAAAATTAAAAAAAAGTTCAAAAATATTGAAAATTGACTGAGTTAGCATGCCGACACTATCTAAAAACATAGTTTCGAGAAAAACGCGTTTATACTCGTAGCTCCTGGTAGGTAAAACGTGAACTTACGACTCGTCTTCCATTCCAGCTTCGTACTGTACCCCTTTTTCCCCTTGTATCTTCCTATAAACTTGGTCCTTTAAACAACTTTATTTTCTAAGCAACCCAGGTTTTGCAAACAAAAGAAATACGAAACGCTGCTGTCGAGAGAGGCGCGGCAGTTAGCCGTAGCCGTAACGTAGTGAAATTTTCTTCAAATTTTTTTTTCTAAATTCTAAATTTTGTTTTTTAATTCTTAAAAGTATAACAAATGAAAATCTGTAAAAAAAATCAATTTTTTGAAAATTTCAGAGGTATGAGAGCCCTTAAAATTATTGTTGTATTCAGTTAGCTTTTCATATAAAGCTATATGCTTCATGATAGTATCAAATAAAAATACGTCCCTGAAGTTAGTGGACACTTTTTGACGGAATCGATTAAATTCTTCATTATAATTTATTGCCCATTTATTGCGAAAAGCTCAAATTTATTGCTCCAGGATTGTGATTTTTACGCTAAAATAAGATGAAGTTAGCGGAATTTTTTTCGAAAAATTACTTATTCGCGAGTTGCATTGTTAACCCGAATTTATTGAATTTCAACCGATTCCGCCAAAAAGTGTCCGTTATCTTCAGGGACGTAATAAAAACGTGTAAATACAAAATTTCAGGGTAGCAAACTTTTTTGAAATTTCAGGTCGATCACAATACTTTATTATTAAAAAATAATAAAGTAAAATTGAAACGGACCAATGCCTTTCAATCCTCTTTCTTGACAACCTAGACAAAAAAGTTTATTATTTTCAGTTTGTGAAGCTTAAGACTGCGTTTGCTTCTCCGAAGTTTTGCGTCGCCAAAACGGGTGTCTCTTTCTTTCTCTCGTTTTTATCTGCCACGAAACTGGCGATAAGACGCTAAAACGTATAATTTTGCCGGTATAATTTTGACTTACAAGGACAAAAAGCATTTTAAAACTGAATCATTCAAAATTTTGTTATTTATTCCACAGTTCAAAGTATTTAATACAAACTTAATTTTAATTATGAATATACGAAAATATTTAAAAAAATCGGCAGATCCAGGATTTGGTGTAGACCATTAGATAAGTTATTTAATATTTCTTACATCGTATGAACGCAATAATGTAGCGTTAAAAAGTAATTTTAATTTTTTTAAAGAACCCAGATAGAGTAGGGTCAGCACTGTTTTCATCAGACAATTTTTGACAATTTTTGTTTCTTCTAAAAATATACATTTGTTGAAGTACATAATCTAAAGATCTTATTAAAAATCATTGTATTGAATTTTTTTTACTTTATTTTTATTACAATAAATCGCATCATTAAGACTAATAAACATTTTTATTTCAGCAATTAAGGTAATGAAACTACGGGGTGCATAGAAACGCCAAAGTTGTGACCTTACCATCTTCGATTCTTTTGAAAATTTTTGTACTTGAAGAACTAGTGACAACCCTCCCCTTTAAAATAAGCCCTAATTTATTGTTCTAGGATAAAAATTACAAAAGATATGCATTTTCAAAGAGGACTCAGACACCATTTTTGTGAAAACTTTAATATACTATAACTTACAAAAAAATGAGATAGAAACAAAAAAATTAAATTTCAATTATTTTTTTCACTAGTTCTTCAAGTGATACGAAATGTACGTATCCTAAAATACATTCATCTCGTCGTCAGATAATGGGCCCCTCTGGATCCGACAGCACTTTTCGCCGGCTATCTCAGGAGCTTGGGAGTGGGACAAGGACAAACGATCCAGAGGGGATACCATTCTTGCCGTGCTGTATAAAAAAAACCTATGTGGAGATATAAAAGGGACGGGACTTCCCCGCTAGTGTTCGCGAGCGACTATCGAGAGATACCGCACATACGGTGCATACCGGTAATTAACTCCGGTTCAACTGCTACGGCTTGCAGCACCGAAACCGAAACATGACCGAAATCCGTGAAGAGACAAGAGAAATTAAGGACTCGCCATTTCGCGCCTCCTCCCAGGATCCCCCAACGAGAATTACTTACTCGCACTCCATCTTCACCTAAAATCTAGACAAGAAAAAATAAAAGAAAACTTAAAACGCTAGCAAAACTACGCTAGAACCAGTACCACCTGAAAATTTACATATATAATATAAATGTGCAATCTAAAACAAAAAAAAAATAGCAATAGAGTAAGTAACAAATAAAAATAATTTTGTTTTTCAAGTAGTATTATTATTAAAGGAAATAGTTTCTTAAAAAAAATATGTACATATATGTAACCGCAGGGAATTTTTTTCAATATAAAGCGGATTTAATATCGTCCTCCGAGCCTAGTTTAATGTCTGTTGGTATTATTATTGTGTGAAGAGGCGGATTATTCACTTTTTATCAGTCACGACTTGACTTGATTCCGAAGGCTATTGTCCGTTCCTTCAAAAAAAAAATTTTTGTGGTGGTGCACTCACCCTTTTGTTCTTTGTTTTTTTTTTTTCACTGAGTTCTCACACTATGTTTATTTCGTTTTCGTTATTTTCACCGATTAGTTTTCACTTAGGTTTTTGGTTACTTCTTAGCTTTCTTTTTACTTTCACTCAAAAACTCGAATTTTTTTATTTGCTATCTTTATTTTTCCTGTTTTACGTCCTCACAATCAGACCGCACAACCGCCAATCCTCTAAAAAACTTTCCTTCCTCCTCGTCGCTGCTGGAAATTGGCGCCAACTCTTTTTATTTTCCCCACAGAGGGCAATACAGCGGTTACAATTTACAAAAAAAATAATGACTACAAACAAATTAATACCAATGAATAAATAGTTTTCGAGTGCACTGGTTCTCAATTGAATTTTCATGTAAATTAAACAAACTTAATACCAAAATTGAAGATAAAGTGCTAGGTCACAACTTTTACCTAAACTGCACCCACAACAAATACCACAACCAACAACCAATCAAAAAAAGTAAGTTGATCAAAAGAAAAACCAGGAAAAACATATATATAGGAACCAAAGAAGAAAAAAAATAAATGCAAAAATAAACTCAATGAAATGTGACATTTCGTCACACAAGTACACAAATTTTCAAAAGAATCGGAGATGGTAAGGTCATAAATTTCTTCATTTTTGGCGACTCTTGATGGAATGACCCATACTAGACGAGAGCAGGCTTCACCAAAGGGTTAATTCAAAACGATAGGTAGGAAATAGTATGATACCTACTCTAGATGAAGTACTGAACTCCGACAAATATTGTAGTTGAAGGTAAGCAGAATAAGCTTGTTGTTCAGACTTCTATCAGTTGAAGAAAGTCTGAACATGGCTATATTTCAGACGCAAAATGAAATGATTGTAAATGAAGGCATTCACATGGGCTTAAATTCACAATTTACATCTGATACATACATATCAATATGATAATACTAATGAGTCGCGTCGATGTGATTACACCTTGGTTACACAATCGGTTTTTTCGATCGACATGAAATTCACAATACAGTCAAATATGTAAGCTGTGACTGATCATGGCTCGCTTTGCTTACACAAAACTCTATTGAACCTAAAGTTACAGAAAATAGTCGTTAACATCGTTAACAAAATAAGGAATAAAAATTCAACCAAACATTCAGATTCCAAATGGAGTGGGGTGGTTATTTTATAAACATTTTGCCTTGCCCCTCCTGGAAGAAGTTATGTGGGCGCCCTTGTACAGGACACCGTCTTTTAGTTTTGGACATTCCTATGTTGTGAACATTCCCACCAGAATGGAGTGGGGATCTAGGATCAGCACTCCAGATATGTTTGCTATCTACACTGATGGCTCCAAGATCGGAAGTGGAACGGGGGCAGGAGTGTACTCTTGCGACCTCGACATCATGGAATCGGTTAAGCAACCGGATAGCTCGAGTGTGTTTCAGGCGGAAATATTTGCATTGACAAAAGCAGCTGAAATAATTGTGCAGAAACAGTGTGTGAATAGTGCAATAACTATATACGTTGACAGCTAAGCTGCTATAAAGGCTGTTGATACGCACATAACCAAATCTAGACTATTAAGCGAATGTAAAAGAACTTTGCAAGAGGTGGGTTAAACAATACCCTAAAAATCTGTTGGATCCTTGGTCACAGTGACTTCCTTGGAAATGAAAAGGCAGACGAGCTCGCCAGAAGGAGGTCGGAGATGAACATAGAGCTGGCTGATGAATCGGTTCTATATCACATTGAACGTGTAAAGAGAATGAATAATATAGAAGCACTCAGACAAACTGAAGGGGCTTGGACGAGTCTTCTGGGTTGCCGGCAGGCTAGAATGTGCTGTCCAAAACTTGATAAGAGGAACTCTAGTTTCATACTGTCTGTGGGTAGGAATAATTGTAGACAACTCATAGGGGTCTTAACGGGACACTGTTGTTAGGTAATTTAAAAAGTTGTTTTAATCAATTCAATAAACATTTAATTTATTCGATTTATTATTGTAGTTTTACAATGATTAAATTATTTGTTAGTTAATAAATTTATCACTAATATTAACTATTCACTTTTTAAATATTAACAATCTTATGAACTTATTAAATTATTTATTTAATAACTATATATGTTAGAATAAATTATTCTTTTAATTATTTATGATTCAAAGATATTTTATCTGTATTTAATTGATCTTAATTGATCTTATTCGTTAAACAGTTTTAATTAAACTGACTTTTCTCCAATCCATATTTTATTTTATTTTCTTCAATAATGAATTCCGAGTACTTGATCTCTATACAATAATACAGCGATCAAGCACTCTGTATAATTTATTAATTATATTACCGTAAATTTCTCAATATTTAAATGTGCAAAGTAATTAACAACCGCACCACCACACTGTCCTTTTGGGAGACATGGAGAAAGACTGGGAATACCGATGGCTGATCTATGTCGCTGTGGTGATGAGAGTGTAGAACCAACACTGGAGCATCTAGTGTGTGGTTGTGAAAGTCTGGCTCGTACCAGATATCGGTACTTGAGGAAATTCTTCTGGACCGATTTATCAGAACTTGCAATGATACCTTTATGGAAAACTGCTCTCTTCATAAAGAAGAGCAACATTTGGAATCAATAATTAAGAATCCGGTTTTATACGAGGGGAACACAATTGATCCTTAGCTCTCTAGTGGGAGAACAGCACGTTGCCGTTCCCATTGGGTCCATAAAACAGTCTATCGACTCACTATGCCTACAGTGTGCAGGTAATAGATGGTCAAACCTAACTACATGCTCAATATCAAAAACTCTTTGGCCCGAATATGACTACGGAAAAGCAAGTTTGCCCTGAGCCTTGGCAGGAAAGACTTTAGCACACTAATCGGAGTGCTTCCAGGGCACTGTCTGATCGGAAGACACGCTAAACGACTGGGTGTCGACGCAAATGATTTTTGTCGTAGCTGCGGTGACCCAGAAGTGGAAGAGTCAATCTTCCACGTCCTATGCTAGAATCCGGCTCTATCGGGAACGAGAAGACGGAACCTCGGCGCATATTTCCTCGATGACTTAGGTGATATCGATAAGAGAAAGCTATGTAACAGCAAATTTCATAAAAACCACAAAATGGTTTTAGGTTTCACGAGTTATCATACTCTAATGGGGAGCACAACGGACGAACGCTAGCGTCTATCCGAAAAAGGACGACAAAATCACCACCCCACATACCATGCCATACCAAGGACCTCATTTTACCGATCAACTGCGATGGTTTACAATCGCCGAGGTCCAATCCACTAACGAGTCGTTTTAATTTGGCATCCTCAGACTTCCCGAATCTTCGGATCATTGCGTCTTTCAAGCACGTATATGGAGTTGTTGGTGAAATGTGTTAAATGATATCCATTGCACTCTCACATTCCGCCGCACTCAACGTAATAAGCGTATGACTAAATTTTGTCATCTCTTCTGTTATAGATGCGACCGCGAACTCCATCCATCTATAATTCGAAACCATGCAGCCGGTAGTTTCTGAATTGAGACTACGACTACCCGTAAAAAAGATCCCGTGAACCCATCGGATTCGAGTCGTATTGCTGACGATTCCTTATTGACCTGTGTCAACGGATCGTTACCGTTTTCATTCAACATTATTAAATTAATGAGAAATACAAGTTGAAAAAAAATTTATCAAGCAAAAGCAAAATAATATCTCTTTACTTCAAGCAAGTTTTAAGTAGGTATATGAATAAAAGAAAATAAATGTTAAGATACTTGTGTAGATAATATTCTTTGTTTCTTTAAAGATTTTCATCTTTTAACAGAATACATAATAACAGCCGTTTCTTGGGCGTTGCAGCGTAATCAATAGTTGATTTCAACCGTTTCAGTTGAAAAGAAATAGTATGGCAATACAATTTATATACAGGGTGTTTGGCACTCCGTCCGTCACCTTGTAAGGGGTTGTTTCTTCATATATTTGGAGAAAAAAATTGTTCTACAGGGTGGGTTAATTTTCTATATCAGTGGAGATACAGGGTGGTTAAGAAAAGTGTTTTTGACCAGTACCTTCACTCACTTAAAACGTTATATCTTGAAAACGAATAATCGCAAGGTAAAGTGTTATAACTCGTTTTTTAGGGAATCGAATTATTTTTCATTTGATGTAACAGTCTAAATTGTAACTGCACCCAATCTTGAGATATTTACTCGAAAACACAAATTTTTGCTAAGTCAACCCTAAAAATTCAGTGATCAATGTAGTTTTTCTCAGAAAACCCCATTATAAACATACTGCAGTCACGATCGGCTGCAAGCCAATCGTATAATACTCTAGATGAATACTGATCTCAGATTTATATTGTAGTTGGGGATAAAGTAGAATTACGTGTGTGCATGTTGTATGTCCTTTATTAAGGACTGCCATTAGATTGCTACTCAAAACTAAAAGACAATATTCAGTGTTTAATTTCATATCTTCAACTGGGTAAGTCATCGAAAAAAAAGTCCTTTTTGAAGGACTTTCACATGGGAGGTGCAGGCAGTACTCACTTGATTTCTTACATATTTATCCTTTTCCTTGGAACCATTTAAAAATGAACATGTACAAAATTTGAAATTCGTAGCTTGAAGCGTTCAAAAGTTATCGAAAAATAATATTGAGCACGTATCTTAAGGATATTTTGTATGGCAGCTACCAGAAGGAGTAAAAGGATTTCGCTGATTAGTAAACCCGAACTTCGTTTTACTCAAAACTAATTTGTACAAAATTCCCAATTCATAGCTAAAAGATTACTTGAGTTATAGTAAGTTCCATAAATTAAGTGAAGACGTTTTGACAGGATATTTGTATGGCAGCTACACGAAGGACTAACAGGATTTTCTTCATAATCTGTTTCGGCGGCAGAGAAGTGTTAAATCCAGCCACACCAGCAGTTTTAACTCTAAGTTGCAGCCGATGAAGTAGCTTCAGTCGAGAACGAGGGAATAGAACTCGAGTGAAGAGGTTGTTTTAAAAAGGGAAGGATTTATAGGAACCGGCCACACCAGCCGTTACTATAAAATATAAGGGTTTGAGGAAACTTTAGGAGTGACAAATGAAAATACCTTTCAGTTGCCGGTTTTAGGTGGAGTGTTTATTATTTCGATATTCTTTAATATTTATAAACTTATTTTGCTTACTATCTATAATTACGTTAACAATAAAAAAGGAAATAATTTTGTTTATGTGCTAAGTTAAATGACCGCAAGAATAATGCAGGTCAGGTGAGTGCATTCATATAATCATATTTATGCTGACTAAAAGTGTCAGCACTAAATATCGATATACTGAATGACTACCCGACACACATTATTTCTGCGATCCAAAGTTCTTATGAACTCAAATGACCGCGACAATAATAATGCAATCTGCATTATTCACGCGGTGCATTGCACTTGTTCAGGTACTGAACATCTTGGGCGGCCGAAAGTAAAAACCCTGCTGAACTTTTCCATGAGTGATGTTGGATCGTCGTTGTCAGTCATCATAATGGCGACTTCGTCCTTCCTTCATGCGATGTATCCTTTGAGTCTCTTCCATAAGATATTGGCAGCTACCAGTACTATCAGTGTGATAAAAATGGTTGTTGTTGCTGGAGTGACGTGCTTCTTGATTTCCCGAAGCACCGTTGTAGGCGGTTTGATTTCGGAGAACTCCTTCGCAAAAAGTTGTTCGGAGACCTTGGTTATGGGATCCGAAATAGCTGAAGGATGTTGGAGCTCTGCTGAGAACCTCTCTGGTGCTACATCTTTAATAAAGCTGCTGGAAACTATCTTTTCTTCGTCGAGTGTTGATTGAAGCGATATCTCCTGAGTTTGAATTATGCAGTTTCCCGTCAGACGTATTATGCCTACATCCTTAAGCAGGATTTCTTCTCTTTCGCCATTACATACGATGTGTGCTGCGATTGGTTTATCTGCTACAAATAGCCAGGTGTTTTTCATCATTAGTTTTTTCCACAATGTTCGGGTGGTCGTGGTCTCGAATACTAGACATAGCGCTCGATTATGTCTGTTGTAGATTTCGTCAACGATGCAATTTGGTCGACTATTCATGCTGCTGATCAGGCCAGGAGAGCATATATATAGCTCTTCTTCCATCGTGCAGGATTTCAGCTGGTTTTCGTCTAATGTAAAGTAAACTTGCTGATTGAAATTTACTGCCAATGTTGGAGTACCGGTGGCGAGCATTGAATAGTGATTCTCTTGCAGCTTGTGTGGTATCGCTGTCACATGCATTAAATCATAACTGCTCCTATCGATTATTGTAAAATAAACGTAGACGGATATTGCGTTTCTTTCATGTTTCATCGTTATTCTTTTCTGTGGAGTCCGAAGTATTTTAAAATTAAGGCCGATCTTGTTTGAAACGCTTTGAATTGTCAAGTTCACCATGCTTAAAGGGGGAAAGCTCAAAATGCTTTCGTGTCCATATAGGGCCCTGGCTAGAATTGAATATCTTTGTTGGACTTCATCATAGTAATCCATGGCCGTGAGGTAGGTGGAAATCACTTGGATACTCAGCTTATTGTGGTCGACTTGAGTGTACCATCTTTTCATCTCGTTAATTGAATCAATTACTTGATTTACCTTTTCTCCAAAGTTGTTGAGCTTGTTTGCCATTACCGTGTTTGAGCTTGAAATTCGTGTATTTAAGAGCATGTTTTGTTGGTTAACAGCCTTCAGCATACTGTTTTGATTATGCTCTAGCGCGTCAATGTCAGTATAGACCTCGTCGTTTACTCCGAATACAGCTGTGAGAAATTTCCCAAAAAGACCTCTTCTCTTTCTCGAATATGGAGCAGATTTGACTTCCTGTATATGACCAATTATATCCTTCAGTCTTGATTTCATGTGTTGAGTAAGGGTGCCACAGTGCGTTATAGCTGATAATTCGCTCGTCTTGAGACACATATCTTCGATTTGTTTCAAGGTAGATAACACATTTTCCTCATCTTTTACCATATTATCGATGGGAAAGTTTACTTCCAGTCTTAGATTTCCACGAAAGACTTGAGCATGTCCTAATCTTTCAATATAGAATCCTCCATTTGGCGAGAAAATATTGTAGGTAGAGTTACTACCTAGCTGAATCCTTGGGTCGGCAAGTCCTAATGTTAGAAGTGACAGTAATAGTATGACCATGTTCAGTATCTTGGTGGCCCATGTGCACGGCGCGATCCTCGTTCTTTTTTGCTGAGCTCTTGGTTGTTCGACTGGCACTTCTTCTTGTTTTCGTTTTTGCGGAAGATGTTTTGGGACTGATCGCTTGAACGTTTGTGTGTGAAGTAATACTACCGGCGCCGCAGTAGGCTCTTCAGAGATTTCGACTGGAAGTTGACATAGATTTACAACTCCGACTTGTTTGAGCTTATTGCCGTGATATCTGACTGTTGCAGTTCGTACCTTACCATCTGACCCGGGCTGCACCTCGTGAATTCGTGCTACCGGCCACTGTGTTGGAAGCGTGTTATTTTCTTTTATGAGGACTAGTTCTCCTACTCTAGGATTTTCGGCGTTCTTAATCCATTTCGTTCGTCTCTGAAGGTTATGAAGATATTCAGTCGACCATCTTTTCCAGAATATCTGATGCACTGCTGTGAGGATCTGTCAACGTTCGTGTAGAGTCCTGCTTGACTTGTCTGGTTCAGGAAGTGCTAATAGTGGACGACCAATTAAAAGATGTCCTGGCGTCAAAGCTTCTAGATCGTTGGGATCGCTAGATATCGGTGTTATTGGCCTAGAGTTGAGACAAGCTTCGATTTGACATAAAACTGTTGCAAATTCTTCAAAAGTTGGAACTATTTTTGACTCATCAAAGACACGTTTGATATGTCCTTTAACAGATTTCACGCCAGCTTCCCACAATCCTCCAAAATGCGGTGTGGCGACTGGTATGAACTTCCATGTAACACCATCCTTTGCTGTGATACGCGCTACGTCGTTCGTTGATCGTTCAATGGCTTCTTGAATGTCCTTGTCCATTTGATTATTTGCACCAACAAAGTTTGTTCCATTGTCGCTGAATATTTCCTGACAAAGTCCTCTTCGGCAGATGAACCGCTTGAAGGCTGCAAGGAATGCTTCTGTTGACATATCACTCACCAGTTCTAGATGAATAGCTTTCGTTACCATGCATACGAATAAGGCAATGTATCCTTTCAATGTGGTCGTTCCACGTCCTTTGGACATTCTGGTTTTAAACGGACCAGCATAGTCGACTCCGCAATGTGAAAAGGCGTCTGATGGAGTTATACGCACGGCTGGTAGATTACCCATTACCTGCTGGTTATTCTTGTTTGCGTACTTGCAGCAGGTTATGAATCGATGGATTTCGTACCGAATAACCTTTTGGTCATATACTATCCAGTACCTCATCCTCAAGTAGTTACGAACGAGTTGCAAACCTCCATGCATGGTTCTTGTATGGGCTTCTTTTACGATCAGGTAGGTTATATGATGTCGTTGTGGCAATAAAATAGGATGTTTGGCTTCTTGCGAAATGTCTGCGTTTCGCAGTCTGCCACCAACTCGAAGGATGCCAAAGGCGTCGATGAAAGGAGCTAGACACCTTAATCTAGTGTTTGAATGCTTGTTCGCTCTTATGTCAGCTATGTCTTGAGAGAACTCTGTCTTTTGTATCAGCGATATGATTCTTAAATGAGCTTCTTCAAGTTCCTTGGGCTGTATTCTTCCAACTTTTCTTTCTTGACGTGGCTTCCTGACGTTGTGAATGAATCGAAGGCACAAACCCACTATTTTGATGAGTTTCGTTAGATCAGAGTAACGTTCCAAAAGTTCAATTTCTTCTTTTGTTGTGCTGATTAATGTAACTGCGGCAGGTGTTTCTATATATCCTACGTCTTGTAGCCATTCCGGTCCATTCCACCATAACGTATGATTTTGCAATTCTTTAGGACTGATTCCTCTTGAGGCACAGTCGGCTGGATTGTCCTTTGATTTTACGTGACTCCATTGCCATTTTCCGCCATCTAAGTTCTGAATCTTTGAGACTCTATTACCAACGTAAGTATCCAGAGAGGCTGGGTCTCTTTTGATCCATCCTAGCGTTATCATTGAGTCACTCCAGGCGAAGATTTGTGTATCCTCTATAGACATCGAATTCGCTGTTTGGTGAAGCAAATTTCCCAGTAGTACGGCTGCGTTTAGTTCAAGCTTTGGTAGCGATATCTTGGCCTTAATGGGAGCCACCTTAGTTTTAGCACAAAGAAGTGTGATCCTAATCGATCCATCAGAGCTAGTAGATTTACAGTAGACCACTGCTGCATATGCCGCTTCTGAAGTGTCGCAGAAGCCATGTAGTTCAACTTTACAGTTGTTAGCATAGTGAATCCAACGTGGGATTCTGATATCTTCTAAGCTTCGTAGTTCGCCTTCGAAGTTAATCGAGCGATCTAATATTTTGTCGGAGGAACTTGGTCCCAGTCTATCGCTGACTTCCAGATGTCCTGCATCAATATTTTAGCTCGAATTGTCACAGGGCCAAGCCATTGTAGAGGATCATAAATTGTTGCGATATTGGATAGCAACTGCCGCTTCGTTAGTTTTTTTGATTTGTCAAAGTCTGCAATCTTAAATTGGAATTCATCTCGGGCCGGATTCCAGATTATACCCAATGTTTTTAACGAAGCGTCCTCGGTAATATGTAGCAAACCCTTTTCTTTCGCTTCTTCGGGTATGTTGGCTAGTAATTCTGCGTTGTTACTCGTCCATTTTCTTAGATTGAACCCACCTTTTCTGAGCAGATCTGTTATTTCCGTTTGTAGAATCATGGCTTGTTCTTTCGTGGCAGACTCGAAGACTCGACGGGCTGCAGATCAATCAAATATCCGGCTCGACGGACCAATGTTTCGGCGGCAGAGAAGTGTTAAATCCAGCCACACCAGCAGTTTTAACTCTAAGTTGCAGCCGATGAAGTAGCTTCAGTCGAGAACGAGGGAATAGAACTCGAGTGAAGCGGTTGTTTTAAAAAGGGAAGGATTTATAGGAACCGGCCACACCAGCCGTTACTATAAAATATAAGAGTTTGAGGAAACTTTAGGAGTGACAAATGAAAATACCTTTCAGTTGCCGGTTTTAGGTGGAGTGTTTATTATTTCGATATTCTTTAATATTTATAGACTAATTTTGCTTACTATCTATAATTACGTTAACAATAAAAAATGAAATAATTTTGCTTATGTGCTAAGTTAAATGACCGCAAGAATAATGCAGGTCAGGTGAGTGCATTCATATAATCATATTTATGCTGACTAAAAGTGTCAGCACTAAATATCGATACACTGAATGACTACCCGACACACATTATTTCTGCGATCCAAAGTTCTTATGAACTCAAATGACCGCGACAATAATAATGCAATCTGCATTATTCAGGCGGTGCATTGCACTTGTTCAGGTACTGAACATAATCATACATTTAGCTCCAAGTATTGGAAAAATATCACATACAAAATTTTAAAGACGTAGCTTAAACCCTTCTGAAGTTATCGGCCAATATTCTTGAACACGTGCTTTAAGGACATTTCCCAACAAGAATTTTGTGCCCGATTGTTACTATAGTCACATTTTTAACACATCGACGTCACAGAAATGTTTTCGTTACCATTTTTTTGGAAATGTTAAGTGTTCGTGCCTTGTCAGTAACACTTCCCATTTAGGCAGTCTAAGTAACACAAAAACGCAAGTCTTCCCAAAAATGTTTCCATCTAGAAAAAATTCCCAAAATAGTATCAGTTCCCAAATCGCCGCCAAATTCTTTGGGAATTGTGCCATTCTCAGCGGAAAATATTCATCGTGCCTCTTTTGAAGCCAATCATAATTTAATCGATCAATGGGAACTCTACCTATATAGAAACATTGTAGTCAGTGTGTTCCTAGAAACCCCTTTTAGGCGCAGTATTGGAAAGTGTTACTTTATCGTTTGCCTTAGTGAAACAAATTAGGTACCAAGTCTAATTGGGCACACATACAGATTTGTATACTGCAGATGACAAGACACCGGGTTTTGTATAAAGCGCTTTTTAGCCAGAAAAGCTAGGTGCAATAGGGGTCTAGTGTCAAATTGCTGTTGTTTAGCGTGTTTCAAGAGCTGGTCATAATATAAATGCGAGTGAAAACAAGGGCCTAGTGTCAATTGTTGTTGTTTTGAATGTGGGTGAATGCGATGACGTTTGCCTTCAACTCTCTTGTGTCTAGACACCATAGAGCTACTGGAGACGACAAGCCACCGGTTTTGTATAAAGCGCTTTGAAGCCAAAAACACGATGAGAAGTGAGACAAAACAGGGTCGTTGTTGTTGTTTTAGCGTGAGAGTGAGTTAGACAAAACAGGTTCGTTATGTTAATTGTTGTTGTTTTGCGTGCGAGTGAATGCGACTACGTCCGCCTTCAACTCAATCGCTGCTTGTCATCTCCAGTAGGTATATAGATCTCTATGCTAGACACAATAAACTACATTTTAGGAATTTGAAATGACTATAAAGTAACTTCAGATCAATTGCAATGGCGAATAGAATTTTCATGAAGGATTTTAAATAAAATAAAATCTGTAATTTTGATATTGTATAGAATTTTTCAAAATTTCTGAAGTAAATTTGGTTTTAAAGACCGAATAGTAATTTTAACTAAAAGGGCTATTGCTTTAGAAGTATATTCTGTAAAATTTTATTTTTAAATAAATCAAAAAAAATTTCAATTACAACAATTTATCATGTCCCATGATTTTTCTATAAGTATTTATAGTATGTTTACAGAGAATATGAGTCCGTTTAGTAATTTTGCATTCCATTATGCTGATTATTTCAATTTCATAATTCTTTTATATAGAGATCTGTATATTTTTTAAGATATCCATTTCTCTTCATATTACAAGTATAAGCATTACAATACATGCATATTCAACTTTCGATTACATACATTTAAATACACATTCATAGTGTGTGGCTGTCCATCGTTCTGATGCAAAACTAAATAGGCATTGCTACCAACACAATTCCTTCATTGCGTTGCGCCACTTTCGGTAAATGGAAGACCCTTAAACGTTGCAGATACGAAACAGTGTGGCGAATCGGGAATATTTTTAAACACCACGACGTCGCAGTAACCCAAATGTGAACCATAATTTCTTGTTGGGTTTGTATGGGAGCTACCAGAAGGAGTAAAAGGATTTCGCTGACTGATAAGCTCGAACTTTGTTTTCACTCAAAACTAATTTGTACAAAATTCCGAATCCGTAGCTAAAAGATTACTTGGGTTATAGTGAGTTTCGTAAATTAAGTGAAGACATTTTGGCAGGATATTTGTATGGCAGCTACACGAAAGACTAATAGGATTTTCTTCATAATCATATATTTAGCTCCAACTATTGCAAAAATAACACGTACAAAATTTCAAAATCGTAGGTTAAACCCTTCTGATGTTATCGGCCAATATTCTTGAACACGTGTTTTAAGGACATTTTGTATGGCAGCTACCCGATGGAGTAAGACGATTTTGCCCGTTAACGAATTTAGCCTTACGAATTCAACCAAACATCCAAATTCAAAATTCAAGATCCTAGGTGAAGGCGTTCTTGAGTTATCGTGCTAACGGACAGACGGACGGACGGACGGACGGACGTCAAGCGGATTTGAGGTTTTTGGCCACAAATAAACAAAAAACTAGATGAATACTGAACTCCGATTTATATTGTAGTTGGGGATAAAGTAGAATTACGTGTGTGCATGTTGTATGTCCTTTATTAAGGACTGCCATTAGATTGCTACTCAAGCCTAAAAGACAATATTCAGGGTTTAATTTCATATCTTGAACTGATTACGTCATCAAACAAAAATGTCCTTTTTGATGGATTTTCACATGGGAGGTACAGGAAGGACTCACTCGATTTCTTACATATTTATGCTTTTCCTTAGAACCATTTAAAAATGAACGTGTACAAAATTTCAAATTCGTGGCTTGAAGCGTTTAAAAGTTATCGAAAAATATTGTTGAACACGTGTCTTAAGGACATTTTGTATGGCAGCTACCAGAAGGAGTAAAAGGATTTCGCTGATTAGTAAACTTGAACTTCGTTTTAACTCAAAACTAATTTGTACAAAATTTCCAAGTCATAGCTAAAAGATTACTTGAGTTATTGTACGTTCCGTAAATTAAGTGAAGACGTTTTGACAGGATATTTGTATGGCAGCTACACGAAGGACTAATAGAATTTTCTTCATAATCATACATTTAGCTCCGACTATTGAAAAAATAAAAAACATACTAAATTTCAATGTCGTAGCTTAAACCCTTCTGAAGTTATCGACCAACATTCTTGAACACGTGTTTTAAGGACATTTTGTATGGCAGCTACCCGAAGGAGTAGGACGATTTCGCCCGTTAACGAACTTAGCCTTACAAATTCAACCAAACATCCAGATTCAAAATTTCAAGATCCTAGGTGAAGGCGTTCTTGAGTTATCGTGCTAACGGACAGACGGACGGACGGACGGACGGACGGACGTCAAGCGGATTTGAGGTTTTTGGCCACAAATAAACAAAAAATAATATATAACTTTTTTTCGTCCGAGGCTTGGTTCTATGCGTTACAAACTTTTGGGCTGGATTAAACTTATAATACTCTATATGATTTCATCTAGAGTATAAAAATGTCAAAATGCCTGAGTACTCCAATGAAGAATATGCTGACATTGTGTTAATTTATGGAGAGTGTCGCGGAAACGGACGAGACGCGCGAAGGCTTTACCATCAGAGACATCCTCATCGACGGACACCTGACAGGGGAGTATTTCAAGACGTTTACAGGAGAATTAGGGAAACTGGCAGCGTAAGAACAAGCAGATGCAAATCCTGCGCTGATAATCGCTGTTCAGATTGATGAAAGAATACTGCAGGCAGTTCAAAATGATCCATCGATCAGTATTGGCATAGCAGTTTAACATCTCTACTTGGAAAATTTGGAGTATTTTAAAAGTAGAACGCTTCCATGCCTACAACACCAGTACAGGAACTGCTACCCATTGATTTCCCCAAATTGATGGAGTTTTGCAATTGGCTCCTTGAACGACAAATAGATGACGATAATTTCTCTCACAATATTCTGTGGACGGATGATTCCCAATTTACCAGAGACGGTATCACAAACTTCCACAACCTACATACGTGGACTCAGAGCAATCCACACACAAGAAGAGCGGCATCATTTCAGTACAGATTCAGCGTCAAATTATGGGCAGGTGTGATTGGTGACGATTTACTTGGACCTATTAGGCTTCCGCCTGCTCTAAATAGCTCTAATTACATACATTTTTTATCAAATGATCTACAGAACTTGTTGGATGATATTCCCCAGGTACGATTAGCTTCCATGTTTTACCAACACGATTAGGCTCCAGCTCATTACGGCCGACAGATCACAGATTGGTTAAATTCCAAGTATAGAAGATCGGTAGAAATGGACCGATTCACTGGCCTGCAAGATCTCCTGATCTTACTATTATGGATTTCTTTGTATGGGGACGGATGAAGGACCTTGTCTACGCAACGGCAGTAGTAACATTGGAAGATCTAAATACCAGGATCGATGCGGCAGCAATAGAAGAAAGGCAGCAGTTGAGGAGTATGAATACCAAGAGAACACTCGCCAAACGAGCTTTAGCGTGCATTCAAAATGAAGGTGGCCATTTTGAACATTTATCATAATAAAAAAAATTTAAATAAAACATAAAAACCATTATTCAATTCTTTCAGTTCAAGCAAGTAGTGTAGATCAACATGCACATGCACTGACTTTTGAAATATTTAATTTTGATGCGATATGTATTTTTACCTATTACTTCCAAAATGTTAATCGTAACTCATACATACGATGTATGCAGCTGCATATGCAGCTTATGTATGCAGCTTTTGTAGGTAATAATATATTTCATAAAAAAATTAAATTAAAATAACATTTTTCTAAAGGGGTTTTCTGAGAAAAACTACATTGATGACTGTTTATAAAGCGATGGACCTCTTTTGATCCACCGCTAGAATTTCACTCTTTTTAATTCACCTTAACTTTCTTCTCGTTAGATGCAATATCTACCGAAAGTTTCTGTTATTTGTGCCTTGGTACAAAACCAATGCACTCTTGAATTTAAAGAAATATGTTTAATGTTATTCGCACCGTGTCTTTATTTCGTCTGATTACAATTTACAAATTTTGAAAACTTTACAGTTAGCCACAAATGAAAATTATGCTGACCTAATGTCGGCGATTTAAAACATCTTATCCACAAAAAAATTGAATGCAACTTGATTCCCTGCATGCACATAAATTCTTCGCAAGCATGGGAAATTAACTTTAAGTGAAATATGAACTGAACTGAAATTTGGAATGTGTCTCAAAAACTTTACTTTACTGTGTCAACCAAAAATGATGACAATTGAATTTTTATAACAAGCAAAACGCTAAGAAAAATGAGAGGAACGAATTACAAAAAAAGAAGAACAAATTCAGGCACGAATTTGTACATGCTCCCCGCGTTAAAGGTTAGTTTAACTCTTCCTCTGATGATGCATTTAGGCGGAAGGCTTCAGCTGGTAGTTGCCTGGGTGACGGGATCGGATTTCTTTGTGACCTTGGTTGACATCGCTGCTTCATATGATTCCATAAGAGATATGTCATGGTCAGTAAGATCAGCAATAGTCCACCATAACTCAGGATAAATTGATGAGTGTCATGGTCCTGAACAGATGGAACGGGAATGTCCGTCTTAGTTTTTAAATCCTGAATGGAAAGCTGTAGCTCCTGAAAAATCTTCTTAAAAGACTTTTGGGAACGGCTGACACCGGAAAGTTCTGTTGATAGAGCGGGAAACTTTAATTCTGTGAAATTTCTTGTAGACAGTACTGAAGTTCTTATGGAGGAATGGTGCAGCTTATGAGCCTGAATCGTAATTGATTCTTCGTTTAGAGTACAATTTTCCTGTAGCTTGAGGATGCCGGTTCCCTTCAAGCTAATTTCTGATCTATAATTTTCACAGACGATGTTTATTATGGTGCTGTTCTCAATAAAATATATCCATTGGTTGGAGTTGAGTAATTGAATGTAGCGAGGAGGTGGTTTCCATTCTCTTAACTGACATTCCTTGGGTTCAACCAACTGGTTTAGGAAACTGAATTCGCAGGCTGCAATATTAGATCCTCTCCTATACAATGGATGCAATTGCTTGCACAGATAGCTAGCGTCCCCGATTCGAGTACAACTGGTCAGCTCCTCGTTGGAGAGAGGATAATATTGATCTCGATGAATGTTTAGGAGTAGACAGTTGGCTTCTAGTATCACTGTGACTACAGTGCCATTGATCGAGGTTGGCACGGCCACAAGATGAAGAATCTCAAAGCGTTGATAGGCGACCAACGGCAACTGTATCCTGAAGATCATTTGGTTGCCTGCTATCCGACCTTCGACCTTCATGAGCCGATAAACCATCGATAAGTCACCGTGTTGGACTGGTAGTCGAACTGAAGGCTTTAGATGCTCCTTGATTCTTAATATCTCGGCTTGCAGTTGTTGCGGCGTTAACAGTAGAGGATTTATCTTGCCATGATGTGTATCCATCAACACATCTAGGAAAGCAGCTTGGAGTCGCTGGTAGCTGTTCACAGTTAGCATGACTCTAACTGCAAGTGAAGAGGTTTTCGATTTCAGCAATTAAACCTTCAAACTGCGATATGGTAGGGATACATGAAGAATCTTCCTTGGAATGCTGACAGATGGAACTTAAGTATTGGACGCCTGCTTTTACTGTATCGAACTCTCTCCAGTACGGTGTCATGTCGTAATAGATGACCAGATTCCAGCTGTCCAAAATGAAATCAGCAGATCCAATTCTTTCGGAGTAAAGGCCGGGTGCCGAAGTAAATGGAGTAACCTTGATTGGTGTTCCAAAAATTGGTAATATAAAGTCAGTGAGGAGCATCAAAATTATTACCGATGCCATGGAACTAGGTTCCTTCCTTTTTGACGTACTGGTGGTTGCAGTACTGGATGAATTTGCGGTCAATTCATCTTCTACTTCTAGTGTTCTCTTCATTTCGCGCGATTGATGAGACGGGTCGTTATGTTCCATCATGGGGACTACCTTCTCTTCTGCTTCGACTTCTACTGGGAGAGGTGCCAGCTTGTGGATGGGCCGTTTTAAAACTCCAGAGGTGGTTCTGACTTCGGCAACTCGAACCGACTCGTCTTTTCCTTTGATCGTTCGGATGATTCTACCTAATTGCCATCTTAGTACGGGTAGATTATCATCTTTTATAATGACCATCATTCCGGGTTTCACATTCTCCATTCGCTGTTTCCACTTGTATCGATGCTGTAATTCACTCAAGTATTCAATCGACCACCTTTGCCAGATTTGGTGTTTGATTGCGCATACCAGTTTCCATCGTTGGGAGAGACTCGATCTTGATACTTGTGCGTGCATATCGACTATGCTGGTAAGCGGTTCGCCTATCAAGAAATGTCCTGGTGTCAGAGCATTTAGATCATTTGGGTTGGATGACAGTGGAGTTAACGGCCTTGAATTGAGAATCGTTTCTGTTTCGATTACTATAGTCTCCAGCTCTTCGTATGTCAATGAAGTTGATCCTACATTTTTTAGCAACAGCTGTTTCGCAGACTTTACAGCAGCTTCCCAAAGTCCGCCGAAGTGTGGAGTTCTTGGAGGTATAAAAGAAAAGTCCATTCCTTTGGAGACACAAAAATCTGTTATACCCTGTGCTGCCGGATTGGCGTAAACCGCTTCACTCAGTTCCTCTAATTGGTTCCGAGCTCCAACGAAATTTGTCGCAAATTATTTTTTCACAATGCCCCCGCCGGCCAATAAGACGTTTTAGCCCACCGATGAATCCTTCTGTGGTTAAATCCGTCACTAGTTCCCAATGGACGGCCTTGGTGGCAAAGCAGCAGAATACAGCTAGATACGATTTTTGTGGTCGTTTTCCACGAATCTTGAAGTGAGTCCAAAACGGTCCGGCAAAATCCACTCCAGTTTTGATGAAAGGCCGAGCTGGTTGAACTCGGTCAGCTGGCAGGTCTCCCATTATTTGTGTTAGCATTTTGGGTTTCGCTCTGGAACATTGAACACAGTTCTGCACCACGGATCTAGCAATAGTCATTCCCTTTATAGGCCAGTATTGATCACGTACTATTGCACGAAGAGCTTGTGGTTTGGCGTGCAAATTGTCGTTGTGGATTTGGGTGATGATAAGTTTTGTAACATGGTGACCGTACGGCAGCAAGATAGGGTGCTTGCTACCATAAGACAGATTGGAATGCTCCAAACGTCCACCGACTCGTAGAACATGCGCTCGATCCAAAAACGGTGTTAAACTGCTGATATGGTTATTATTGCTGAGCTGACTACCAGAATTTAGGATCTTGATTTCTTCGCCAAATTCTTGTCGTTGAATTTCGCGTATAATTGTGGTCAAAGCTTCGTCCATTTCTGACATAGATAACGACTGACCAGTTTTAGTAGTCTCCTTCCGACGACAAACTAGCCGTGTGAATCGAATGATGTAGGCCACAACTCTTTGCAGATGCCGGAATGAATTTTTGTGATCGATGCCGTAGATGAAATGAGATGAGTTTTGCGTAATGGATAGCACAAGTTTGGGTTGTCCTCTTTCCATTACGGTGTCTTCGGGAATATGTTTTTCCGGCCACATGCTTTCACTACCATGCAAGAAGAAGGGTCCATAGAACCACAAAGAACAGCCTTCCAGCTTCTCTGGTGCAATTCCTCGGGATAGCAAATCAGCTGGATTATCTTTTGATCCTACATGCCGCCACTGTTCTGCCGCCGAATATTCTTGTATTGATGCGATTCTGTTGGCTACAAAAGTGTGGAAGGATGAAGATTCTGCATGCAACCAATGAAGAACAATTTTAGAGTCGGTCCAGAAGAAGCATGATTGACTGGTCAGCTTCAGGTCCTTACGAAGACGGTGCATTAATTCTGCTGCTAACTTAGCCGCACACAGCTCCAAACGAGGGATCGTAGCTACTTTTAAAGGTGCAACTCTTGTTTTGGCACATAAAAGTTGTACAGTTCTAGTTCCATCCTGATGTATGGCACGAAAATATATCGCGGCTCCATAAGCCTTTTCTGATGCATCGGCGAAAGCGTGTAACTGCTGACTTCTGGGTACTTGACCGTTAAATACGTGGCGGGCAATTTTTATGTTGCTTAGTTTTTTCAACTCTTGGCGGTATTTTATCCACGTTGAATGCAGTTCCATCGGGAGAGCTGCATCTCAGTCCAGCTTAAGGTTCCATAATTGCTGAATAAATATCTTTGCAGTGATGGTGACTGGACTCAATAATCCTAACGGGTCAAAGACATGAGCGATGTCCGATAACGCGGTCCTTTTTGTGATCTTCGAGGAATCACTACAAGCTGTTCTAATGCTGAATACATCGGTTTTCGGTAGCCAACTTAGTCTTTATTTGGCTCACTTGGTCATCTTCAAAGTCTAATTGTAGAGCGACATCTTCATTGGGGATATCTTTTACAAGATCACTGTGATTGGCACACCACTTGCGCAATTTAAATCCGGCTGCTTGTAGTATTTGATTTATTTGATCTTTTTTACAAATAGCTTCTCGAAGGTTATTTGAGCCAGTCATTAAGTCATCCATGTAGAAGTCTTCTTTGATTGCTTGGGAACCTAGCTCATATTTGTCAGCTGATTGTACGGCTAATTGCTGCAAACACTTTGTTGCTAAGTAGGGTGCTGATGTCATTCCGTATGTGACTGTATTCAATTGATAATATTTAATCTCCTCGCTGGGATCCATTCTCCAAAGTATTAACTGGTATTTTCGATCGTCTTTGGCTACCATGATTTGACGGTACATTTTTTCGATGTCCGCGGTAAAAACGAAACGAGGCATACGGAATCGCAGCAGAATCGTAAATAATTCGCTTTGAATGGTTGGTCCAGTATGCATAATTTGGTTAAGACTCGTATTGGATGTAGTTTTAGCTGATGCATCAAACATAACACGAAGTTTAGTCGTCGTACTATCGGGTCGAACTACACAATGATGTGGTAAGAAGTAGTGCGGCGATTGAATGTCTCGTATGTTTACCCTGCTCATATGTCCCAAATCCATATACTCTTCCTTGAAGGCACTGTACATAGTTTTCAATTCGGGATTTTTCGCAAGCCGTTTTTCCAGTTGAAGAAATCGTTTAAGAGCGATATCCTTAGAATCACCGAGCATACTAGTCTGGTGTGAGAAAGGTAGACTCACTTCAAAACGTCCTTCAATTGTTCTTTGGACGTGTTGCTGGAAATGCGCCTCGCATTTCATCTCCTGGGTGGTCATTTGTGCGTTTGTTGGTTCCTTGTCTTCCATCTTCCAGAATTTTTCCATTTGTTCGGATAACTGAGCATCCTCAATGCTATTGATACCGCACATTGGTAAGGGTTTCCCTGACCTTCTGACTGTATTTATCTTACCAGCCACGACCCATCCAAATGTTGTATTTTGTAATATCGGTAATCCTTTTCCATGGTTTATTTGTCCTATAGAGATCAACTGGAAGTATAATTCTGCTCCGATCAGAATATCGATTGGACCTGGTTTGTTGAAGCTCGGATCTGCGAGTCTTATGTTGTTAGGTATCGACCAATTGGACTTGTCAAAACCATGTAATGGTTGCGGAGATGTTATTTGAGATAGAATGTAGGCTTCTATCTTGGTTGAAAAGTTGTTAATTCGGGAGTGAATTGCAAGTTCCACTTGACAGTGTACTTTCTGCGCAGTTCCTCCTATGCTGCGAATGCTGATTTTCGATAACATCGGTTGAAGAGAAAGTTTCTTAGCAGCCGATTCCGTAATCAAGTTCACCTGCGAACCGCTATCTAAAATAGCCCTGAGTTTCGTTGGATATCCATTTCTGTCCGAAACATTCAGAATGACGGTACTTAGCAGTACTTGGGATGTTGATGTTTCTGCTGCTAACGATACTGTGGTACTGCTTGAAGGTGCTTGATCCTGTTCTGCTCTTAAAGCAGCGTTGTTGCTAGGGATTGGATGATTCGGTTTTGACGTTACCATTTTATCATCCTTGTGAAGTATTGTGTTTCTTTTGGCATTGTTTACAACTCCTTGCAAGACATGTTGATGTGGTGTGGCCCTTTCTCAGACAATTTATGCACAACTTTTCTTTCTTTGCCGTTTGATATCTCGCAGTTGGGGTCAGAGAAAGAAATTTGGCACATGAAAATAGCTGATGACTCTGCTGGCACAAAATACAACTTGTATCCTTATCGGTAGCTAATAACGTGGATCTTGTGTTTGATCCTATTATTCTGCCACCACGTGGTTTGTTCGCAGTGGTGACGGCCTCGAGAGCTTGAAAACGCAGCTCCAGGAACTCTTGTAACTGCGTCAAGGTTGGCACTTCTCTGGGGTGCGTCAACTGTTGCTCAAATTGAGTGCGTGTTGCCTGGTCCAAACGCTGCAGTAGGATGAAGACGAGGATTGCATCCCATTCATGTACTGGAACATCCAAGCTTGATAGAGCCGGCAACACTCGTTTGTAGTGTCATGCAGAGCTCTAATTGCACTTGCATTTTCGCTAGTAGAAGGCGGTTGGGAGAGCAATTTGTTAATAAGAGAGTTTACTAACAGGCGCTTGTTCGCGTATCTACTCTCCAGGATGTTCCAGGCCGCTTCGTAGCCAGTATCGGAGATCGAAAGATGCTGGACCAGGGCCTTGGCTTCTCCAGTCAGATTACCCATCAGGTAAAACATCTTCTTTGCCTTGGGTAATTGCTGGTTATGGATGAGTGCTACGTATAGGTCACGAAATTGCTTCCATTGTAGGTAATTACCACTGAATGTGGGTAATTTTATTTCCGGCAATTTTATTTGTGTATTGAAATTCGATGAAATGGGAGGTTCTTCTGGTCGGACTGAATTTGAAAACTGTGAATCCAGCCGCTCTTGCAAATTTATCAAAACTTGTTGCACTTGCCTCTCTGTGTGTGCAACTAGCTCGGGCTGATAATCTGGACAGCTGCTTTCACCCATTATTTCCAAATGAAGATCGGATATTTTATGCCAATATTCCTGAATGCTAGCAATCTTTTGCTTATAGTAAGCTGATGATTGCCTTTGCTCCATGTTAACTTGAGCTGGCTCCAAAATGTTTTTTAGAGCCTCTATCAGAACCTTCTGCTGCCGAATTTGCCTTTGTTGCGCCGTATTCGGTGGATAGGTTGAACACCCGGCTGCACCGCTCAATTCAGCTGCATACGTCACATCCTTGCTGGCTGCTAATGCCTTGCTGTACTCCTTGTAGAGCTGCTCAACTTGTGCGAATAGATTCTCCGTGAAATAGGGATGATCAGCGTGTTGCTCGCGAAGTCCTTCAGCCGCTACATGACGAATGTTAAAAGTTTGCCATTCTCGCTCCAATGCGGCCACTCGATCCTTGATGTAATCGGGAGTCCGTCTCTGGGGCCCGTCTTTTTGAAATTGGTGAACTTTCTTTTAATATTTTCACCACTTTCAACTTGATCCGCATTTCGAAGCCTATTAATCTGTGTTTTAGCCCAGATTACGCTAGCTAATTTTGTGTGTAGTTTTTTAAAAAATCACTTTTATGAGACGGTTATAAAGATCACTTTTACGTTATAAAGATCACTTTAAAAATCACCTTTACTATATGATTCTAAAGATCACGTCGGGGTCACAAAATATGTTTATAAAGCGATGGACCTCTTTTGATCCACCGCTAGAATTTCACTCTTTTTAATTCACCTTAACTTTCTTCTCGTTAGATGCAATATCTACCGAAAGTTTCTGTTATTTGTGCCTTGGTACAAAACCAATGCACTCTTGAATTTAAAGAAATATGTTTAATGTTATTCGCACCGTGTCTTTATTTCGTCTGATTACAATTTACAAATTTTGAAAACTTTACAGTTAGCCACAAATGAAAATTATGCTGACCTAATGTCGGCGATTTAAAACATCTTATCCACAAAAAAATTGAATGCAACTTGATTCCCTGCATGCACATAAATTCTTCGCAAGCATGGGAAATTAACTTTAAGTGAAATATGAACTGAACTGAAATTTGGAATGTGTCTCAAAAACTTTACTTTACTATGTCAACCAAAAATGATGACAATTGAATTTTTATAACAAGCAAAACGCTAAGAAAAATGAGAGGAACGAATTACAAAAAAAGAAGAACAAATTCAGGCACGAATTTGTACAATGACTGAATTTTTAGGGTTGATGTAGCAACAATCTGTGCTTTCGAGTAAATATCTCAAGATTGGGTGTAGTTACAATTTAGACTGTTACATCAAAATACGATTCTCTAAAAACGAGTTATAACACTTTGTCTTGTGGTTATTCGTTTTCAAGACATAACGTTTTAAGTGAGTGTGAGTATCTCCACTGTTATTGAAAATTAACCCACCCTGTAGAACATTTTTATACTCTAGATGAAATCATATAGAGTATTATAAGTTTAATCCAGCCCAAAAGTTTGTAACGCATAGAACCAAGCCCCGGACGAAAAAAAGTTATATATTATTTTTTGTTTATTTGTGGACAAAAACCTCAAATCCGCTTGACGTCCGTCCGTCCGTCTGTCCGTGAACACGATAACTCAAGAACGCCTTCACCTAGGATCTTGAAATTTTGAATCTGGATGTTTGGTGGAATTTGTAAGGTTAAGTTCGTTAACGGGCAAAATCGTCCTACTCCTTCGGTTAGCTGCCATACAAAATGTCCTTAAAACACGTGTTCAAGAATATAGGCCGATAACTTCAGAAGGGTTTAAGCTACGACTTTGAAATTTTGTATGTGTTATTTTTCCTATAGTTGGAGCTAAATATATGATTATGAAGAAAATCCTGTTAGTCCTTCATGTAGCTGCCATACAAATATCCTGTCAAAATGTATTCACTTAATTTACGGAACTTACTATAACTCAAGTAATCTTTTAGCTATGAATGGGAAATTTTGTAGAAATTAGTTTTGAGTGAAAAGAAAGTTCGACTTTACTAGTCAGCGAAATCCTTTTACTCCTTCGGGTAGCTGCCATACAAAATGTCCTTAAAACACGTGTTTAAGAATATTGGCCGATAACTTCAGAAGGGTTTAAGCTACGACATTGAAATTTTGTATGTGTTATTTTTCCAATAATTGAAGCTAAGTGTATGATTATGAAGAAAATCCTATTAGTCCTTCGTGTAGCTGCCATACAAATATCCTGTCAAAACGTCTTCACTTAATTTACGGAACTTACTATAACTCAAGTAATCTTTTAGCTATGAATTGGAAATTTTGTAAAAATTAGTTTTGAGTAAAAACAAAGTTTGGGTTTACTAATCAGCGAAATCCTTTTACTCCTTCTGGTAGCTGCCATACAAAATATCCTTAAAACACGTGTTCAACAATATTTTCCGATAACTTTTGAACGCTTCAAGCTACGAATTTGAAATTTTGTACACATTAATTTTTGAATGGTTCCAAGGAAAAGGATAAATATGTAAGAAATCGAGTGAGTCCTGCCTGCACCTCCCATGTGAAAGTCCTTCAAAAAGGACATTTTTTTCAATCAAGATATGAAATTAAACACTGAATATTGTCTTTTAGTTTTGAGTAGCAAGCTAATGGCAGTCCTTAATAAACGACATACAACATGAACATACGTAATTCTACTTTATCCCCAACTACAATATAAATCGGAGTTCAGTATTCATCTAGAGTATTATACGATTGGCTTGCAGCCGATCGTGACTGCAGTGTTGTTTTTTCTCCAAATATATCAAGGAATAACCCCTTACAAGGTGACGGACGGAGTGCCAAACACCCTGCATAAATAAATTAATGTTTGTTTGTCCAGTATGCGCTCCTATACCATTCATCCGATTGCGATGCAACTTTGGTAATTTGTTGAGAGCACGTCCGCGAAGATTTGTGCATTAGTAAAATCATTTTACAATTGGTGGTACGCGAGTTATTTTAACATTTGAGTGAATTTCATATAGTTTTGCGGCCGTTCGTTCGTTCTCGGTGTATTAGTTATGCGTTCCTATTAACAAATGGTAAAGTTGGAAATTTTCAACTGGTGGAAATTAAGATAACCTTCCAAGTTAAACAAATTTTCAACAGCAGACTGTTGTATGACGGTTAGTGTGTAATTCTATGATAAGGAGCTCAGCAAATGGATCATTTTTCTCTTTTGTTTGTTTATTTGTCCCGTATGCGTTCCAATACTATTCATCCGATTGCTATGAAATCTTGGTGATTTTTTAAGAGCACGTTTACGGAGCTTTCTGCATAAGTAAAATCATTTTACAATAGGTGGCGCGCAATTCATTTCAACAAATGAGTGCGTTTCATATTCCTCAGTTTAGCGGCAGTTCATGTGTTTTCTGTGTATAAGCGCGCACAATTGACAAAATTTAACATCGGTAGCAACAGGACCGATGGGAGCAACGGTGTAACCGGAGCAACGGAAGAATAGGAGCAGCGGGAGCAATGTGAACAACAGAAGCAATGGGAGAAACCGAAGTAACGGCAAAACGAGAGCAACAGGAGTAACGGGATCAACGGGAGCAACGGGATCAACGGGAGCAACGCGATCAACGAAGCATGGGGATCAACAGGAGTAACGAAGCAACGGGAGCAACAGTAGTCAGGACTGGAAACCTCTGGCTTTTGAGTTTCGGAGGCATAGTGCCATTCAAACGTACGCGTTGCCGCAGGACGCGGCTAGTACTTCATATTTATAAACTTTATGTTATTTGATTAAATGTTAGTTGTTTCCGGTGTCAGTAGGGTTTCTGGTGTGAAACCCCAACACGAAATCCCCGACTGTTGATTAATCGCTGTCCTTGAGGACATGACAGTTAGAAAACCTTCACTGGATACGCCAGTTTTATAAGATTGTGTTGGACTAGGTCCGAAGGACCTGTTTCGTCATCGGAGGGAATAGACTCGTCAGAGGGTGTATCATGCCTACTATCCGAAACACCCTTACAGCTGGTGGAATTGCTGAGCATAATTTCTATATAGCGAACTCGAAACCAAATTTACAGTCCGCGACTTTTAAACTTAGCTAACTTCTTGCCATCGCAACCCTATACTAAAGGAGGTGGCGCTGAAGATCACCTAATATTTCAACCAATTTGGTGAAATTTTTGGTTGTACGCCAGGATATATACAGGGTGTAACTAGTACTGAGGTTCAAATGAAAATGGGGGATAGAGGAACTTGTCCTGAGTAGAAAATCGTTCTACACATACTCCCGTTTTTGCACCGTTAAGGAGATAGCGCGATTTTAAGGACGAAGGATTTTCATCGTACCTGTGATCACTGTTTGATCTCTAACTTCTGCTGTACTTAGCGTAACGTAATAATTCTGGGCTCGTTGGAAAGGACACAAATTCTTCTTTTTAATTGCTATCAACTGTGTCAATCAGTGTTATACTTTTTGAGAAAAATTCATTTAAATGACACAAAAATAATAAAAAATTTAAAAAAGTCCTATTTTCTTCAAGAAGGACCTGATTAACTAAGAAATTTTATTACATTTTCGGAAAGCCCATAACATTTCACTATACGTTTGATAACAGAATTTCTTCATGTTTGCAACAACAAGTGAGTTCCCTGCACATGTTGGAAATACTGCTAAACATAGAATTTACCGCAAAACAGATGCAGTAATGAGCAACCATGTTAACAACACACGTATTGCTCTTATGTGTGGAAATTATGTTACAGGTAAGTAAAAATATGACAACTAATTAGATAGCGTCCATTTAAGTAAATTAACTAACATCCATTTAAGTTAATTAAGTAATATCCATTTAAGTGGGGCGTGGAGTTTACCTGCTCCCTTAAGGAATAGGAATGACTTCGTCCTACGTAGATTTTTCTGCGATAAAAGCATCGGGAGGAAGCAGCAGCAAACAGAATGTCATAGACATCATTACGAGCAACATGGCAAGCAATAGGAGGTCTTTTACAACGGAAGAAATGGCAGACATGCACTTCGTGTATGGGTTGTGCGACGGGAATGCTAGGCAAGCCGGTACCATCATTATCGGATGTTCATCAGCATTCATCGGAACCTTCGTGAACGAGGTACACTGCAGCCGTGGCGGGAGACAGAACATCCAGGACGGCGACAGTCGGTACCTGTGGCCACGGAGGAGCGCATACTGCGCATCGCGGCTAGAGACCCCACGGTAAGCACCCGGCGCATCGGCCATCGATTAGGCATCAACCACATGCAAGTGTTCCGAATTCTGCAAGAAGAAGGACTGTATCCCTATCACAATACACTGGTGCAACAACTGTTGCCCGGTGATCGTGAACATCGGCGAGACTTTTGTCGTACCATGTTACTGCGAGCAGACGAACATCCAGCGTTTTTCGGAAGAATTCTCTGGACCGACGAATCGCAATTCACCCGCGATGGCATACACAATTTCCACAATATGCATGTGTGGACACGTGAAAATCCCCATACTAGCCGAAATACGTCCCATCAACATCGCTTCAGTGTGAATGTTTGGGCTGGCATCATCGGCAGAACTTTCATCGGTCCGGTATTTCTTCCCCCAATTCTCAATTCCACCAATTATGCCGAATTTTTGGAGGAAACTTTACCAGACCTCATAGAGGATATACCACTCCATGTACTGGTCAGGTACTGACCGTCGGTGGCTCGACGCGAATTTTCGGGATCGATGGATTGGTCGTGGCGGTCCCATTGCATGGCCTCCACGATCTCCCGACTTAACTCCCTTGGACTTTTATGTCTGGGGGTATTTGAAAAGCATCGTCTACGCAGAGGAAATTCATACACGAGAACAGCTCATTTCCCGTATCACCGAAGCATGCGATCAGTTACGAGCCCAACTACTGCGTGTGAACCCCACCAATGCCATTCGTCGGCGATACCACTTCTGCTTGCTCCACAACGGCGGACATGTTGAAAATTATTTGTAAACGTAATAAACTAAATAAACGTAATAAACTATACTTCAACTCTTTTATTTCGTCCTCACTATTATTAATCATACTCCTTCGGCGAATGACGGGTGTCAAACCAGATTTACTTGAAGGGAACGTGCTTGATAACTGTTAGCCCCGCTCCTTTACAATTCAACCTATGAAGAAATTGTGTTATCAAACGTATAGTAAAATTTTATGGGCTTTCCGAAAATGTAATAAAATTTGGTGGTTAATCAGATCCTTCTTGGAGAAAACAGGACTTTTTTGTATTTTTTTTTAATTTTTTATTATTTTTGTGTCATTTAAATGAATTTTTCTCAAAAAGTATAACACTGATTGACACAGTTGATAGCAATTAAAAAGAAGAATTTGTGTCATTTCCAATGAGCCCAGAATTATTATGTTATGCTAAGTACAGCAGAAGTTAGAGATCAAACAGTGATCATAGGTACGATGAAAATCCTTCGTCCTGAAAATCGCGCTATCTCCTTAACGGTGCAAAAACGGGAGTATGTGTAGAACGATTTTCTACTCAGGACAAGTTCCTCTATCTCCCATTTTCGTTTGAACCTCAGTACTAGTTGCACCCTAATAGCGCGACATCGAAACCCGCGAACAGCAATTTTTATTTTTTCGCTAATTTTAAGAATGGAATTTTTTCATGGTAAGCTACCATAGAAGCAAATTTGATTAAATGTTAGTTGTTTTCCGGCGTCAGTAGGGTTTCTGGTGTGAAACCCCAACACGAAATCCCCGACTGTTGCTTAATCGCTGTCCTTTAGGACATGACAGTTTATGTTTTTTTTTTCAAAAAATTAATATAATTATTACTTTATTATTAATTTTTTTGAACAAGTCTTTTTGCCTAATTATTTTAAAAATAAAGTATTGTTATCGATTTTAAAAAAAAAATTTGCTGCCCTAAAATTTCTTTTCCACGTTTCATGACTAAACACCAAAAAGCAAAAAAAAAATTCATTCCGTCTGTGCGCCGTCCGCCGTACGCAAAATCGTTTGAGGGCTTATAGCTCCCAAACCCTATATAAGCTATGAAATTTAATTTTTTTTTGTAAATAGACTGGGTAAGCCCCTTGAATTCCCAACTTTTTGTGGGCCGGTGTGAGTGGGAGGTAGAAGAAGCGTTTTAGACGGAAAATGTTGGTTTCTAGATCTCAACAACCGCTTATGTTAGGATGCTGAAACTTGGAATTTATATAGAGCTTCGATTCCATTTGCAAAAAAGTTGTTGATATGGGTGAAGGGGTGTGGGAGTGGGGGGAATAATAATGTGTCCGAAACGCTCGAACGATGAGATCGAGACAATCCAAAATCCGTATCTCCTAAACGGTCAATGTTTCGAAATTAAAACTTAATGAGCATTTGTAGGTATACTAGGAGAATAGACCGGAAATAAATTTTTGAGTGGCGGCAGTGGCGTGTGGAGTTGTGGGATGACAAACTTTAGATTACGATATCTCACGAACCAATTGCACTAGAAACATACTGCAGTCACGATCGGCTGCAAGCCAATCGTATAATACTCTAGATGAATACTGAACTCCGATTTATATTGTAGTTGGGGATAAAGTAGAATTACGTGTGTGCATGTGTATGTCCTTTATTAAGGACTGCCATTAGATTGCTACTCAAAACTAAAAGACAATATTCAGTGTTTAACTTCATACCTTGGACTGGGTAAGTCATAAAAAAAATGTCCTTTTTGAAGGACTTTCACATGGGAGGTGCAGGAAGGACTCACTCGATTTCTTACGTATTTATCCTTTTCCTTGGAACCATTCAAAAATAAACGTGTACAAAATTTCAAATTCGTTGCGTGAAGCGTTCATAAGTTATCGGAAAATTTTGTTGAACACGTGTTTTAAGGATATTTTGTATGGCAGCTACCAGAAGGAGTAAAAGAATTTCGCTGATTAGTAATCTCAAACTTTGTTTTAACGCAAAACTAATTTTTACAAAATTTCCAATTCATAGCTAAAAGATTACTTGAGTTATAGTAAGTTCCGTAAATTAAGTGAAGACGTTTTGACAGGATATTTGTATGGCAGCTACACGAAGGACTAACAGGATTTTCTTCATAATCATATATTTAGCTTCAACTATTGGAAAAATAACACATACAAAATTTCAATGTCGTAGCTTAAACCCTTCTGAAGTTATCGACCAATATTCTTAAACACGTGTTTTAAGGACATTTTGTATGGCAGCTACCCGAAGGAGTAAAAGGATTTCGCTGACTAGTAAAGTCGAACTTCCTTTTCACTCAAAACTAATTTCTACAAAATTTCCAATTCATAGCTAAAAGATTACCTGAGTTATAGTAAGTTCCGTAAATTAAGTGAATACATTTTGACAGGATATTTGTATGGCAGCTACATGAAGGACTAACAGGATTTTCTTCATAATCATACGTTTAGCTTCAACTATAGGAAAAATAAGACATACAAAATTTCAATGTCGTAGCTTAAACCCTTCTGAAGTTATCGGCCAATATTCTTGAACACGTGTTTTAAGGACATTTTGTATGGCAGCTACCCGAAGGAGTAGCACGATTTTGCCCGTTAACGAACTTAACCTTACAAATTCCACAAAACATCCAGATTCAAAATTTCAAGATCCTAAGTGAAGGCGTTCTTGAGTTATCGTGTTCACGGACAGACGGACGGACAGACGGACGGACGGACGGACGGACGGACGGACGGACGTCAAGCGGATTTGAGGTTTTTGGCCACAAATAAACAAAAAATACTATATATAACTTTTTTTCGTCCGAGGCTTGGTTCTATGCGTTACAAACTTTTGGGCTGGATTAAACTTATAGTACTCTATATGATTTCATCTAGAGTATAAAACATACTGCAGTCACGATCGGCTGCAAGCCAATCGTATAATACTCTAGATGAATACTGAACTCCGATTTATATTGTAGTTGGCGATAAAGTAGAATTACGTGTGTACATGTTGTATGTCCTTTATTGAGGACTGCCATTAGATTGCTACTCAAAACTAAAAGACAATATTCAGTGTTTAATTTCATATCTTGAACTGGGTAAGTCATCGGAAAAAAATGTCCTTTTTGAAGGACTTTCACATGGGAGGTGCAGGAAGGACTCACTCGATTTCTTACATATTTATCTCTTGTCCTGGAACCATTCAAAAATGAACGTGTACAAAATTTCAAATACGTAGATTGAAGCGTTCAAAAGTTATCGACAAATATTGTTAAACACGTGTCTTAAGGACATTTTGTATGGCAGCTACCAGAAGGAGTAAAACGATTTCGCTGATTAGTAAACCCGAACTTTTCTTTTACTCAAAACTAATTTCTACAAAATTTCCAATTCATAGCTAAAAGATTACTTGAGTTATAGTGAGTTTCGTAAATTAAATGAATGCATTTTGACAGGATATTTGTATGGCAGCTGCACGAAGGTCTAACAGGATTTCTTTCATAATTCTACATTTAGCTCCAACTATTGAAAAAGTAACACATACAAATTTTCAAAGTTGTAGCTTAAACCCTTCCGAAGTTACCGGCTAATATTTTTCAAGACGTGTTTTAAGGACATTTTGTATGGCAGCTACCGAAAGGAGTAGGACGATTTTGCCCGTTAACGAACTTAGCCTTGCAAATTCAACCAAACATCCAGATTCGAAATTTCAAGATCCTAGGTGCAGGCGTTCTTGAGTTATCGTGTTCACGGACAGACGGACGGACGGACGGACGGACGGACGGACGTCAAGCGGATTTGAGGTTTTTAGCCACAAATAAACAAAAAATAATATATAACTTTTTTTCGTCCGAGGCTTGGTTCTATGCGTTACAAACTTTTGGGCTGGATTAAACTTATAATACTCTATATGATTTCATCTAGAGTATAAAAACTACAAAAAGAACCACAATCCAAATTTTTTTCTCAAGATATGCTAGAATATGCAAAAGGAACGAAACATTTTCTTCCTTAGCGGGATTGCTAACAGTGAACTTTATCCACGTGGTTGTGCGTCACAAACAAAACAAACGGTACCGGCTGAAAGAAAACCGTTTCTTTTCGGGCGTAAATTTTTCACTGACGGCACCGCGTGTCCTTAAAATCACAGAACAAAAGAAAAAAAACCCAAAAGGCATCGAATGCCGCACAAATCACGCATAAAATGCAATCTTTCACGGATACTAGGGGTGCTCTCTGAGGCAACCGATCTTCAATTTCCTGCCGAAATTCGTGCAGAACCTCTCGGAAAGGGGCTCCATGGACGTAGCATGGAAACCACAAACAAATTACCGGAACACGGAGAAGGTGCTCCGACTAGAATTCGCCCGGACATTTTTAGTCCTTTAACCCCGAGGCTCGAGAAATTAATTGTAGATCATACCACACACGTAAAACACTTAATACGACATCGGATACGGCAGGTAAACTTCACTACATATTTAAGCAAAACAAAAAAAAATTGTCAATACAATTAAATATAGGGAAAAGAGCGAAGAAAAATTATGTCTTATCGGCCTCTTGGCAGTTATTAATAAGTTCGCGGGTCGGTATTTCTTTTGGTCTCATGTTGGCTTTATTTGAAAAAATATATTTAGAAAAAAAAAGTTGTGTACCGTTTTCTTGTTTTTCTTCTCTCCGCGTTTCCTTCTCCTTTGTGATCCTCCAATTGGGGTTCCAACTTTGCTGGCGGGAGCAGCCGTCTATTTCGGTTGATACTCGGGTCCTCCCAGCGAGCGTTCCACTTGCTGGCGGGAGCAGCCTTGTGTTTGGAGTCCTCCCAGCGAGCACTTCAATCAAAATCAAAAACCACACCGCACTACTTGGTGTGATTTTATTTTGAGTAAAACGACCGCTGCTGACGATCCTTATTCACCTTTCGAGTATCGTTTTAGGTGAGTGGTGAATATCGTTCATGGTATTGTGGTGATGGCGCAATGACAGTCAAGCTCAAAAGTACCTGTCAATAGGCAAATCGTTGTGACTTTAGTAAAATTCGTGTGCAGGCATTCCATTACAACAATGCAACACAACACAACACGCAACGTACTGCCGCCGAGCCAGGGACAAACATCGAACATTACACACGAAAAGGAACACTACACGCGACGTAAACAAACACATCACATCACATAACTCAACACGAAATCACATCACGGAAAATGTAAACAAAACTTCAAAAACGTAAACATTGACACCTACACTTCATCGAAGACGGAGAAATGACATATTTTTTTTGCGATGCGAACATGGCGGACTTACACGGCGAGAAGTGCAAGTCGATAAGACAGATCAGCGAGGTTTGGGTCCATGCTAAAAAGTCGGATGGTGAATATAAAGTGGACACCGAATCAATCGAGAGTGAAAGTTAACGAAATAAGAGAAAGCTAGTAGTTTTAAGTGAATGACCTGGAGAAAACAGTCGTTGACCCAAGAAAACGGGGATTTAACGATGTAAAAAGCAGACCCGAGGTTCCGCGGGAAGTGCAGCACCCAAAACCGGTCTCTTGGGATCAAGTGTGAGCTACAGTGTCGACGAAGTATTTTTTTAAGTGGAGATCATTTTGCGGTTACATTAAAAATAACCAGAGGTACGTGCTTCGAGCGTCACAAGTCGGTGACGGCACGAGTAGAGCGAATATATTATTTGTGCGAACCTGACGAAGATATCCAGAGTAGCCGAGGACCGACTTCGAAGCTCCAGGATTTGGACCGGAATAAGTGCAGAAGCCAGGACCGCGAAAAATCTGAATATCACCAAGCAAAACAACGACTTCGTCGGAAGCCTTCGAGGGACAACACACCAGCGGCGCCCTAGTCTTAAGGTTCTTAGCCAGGGTAAAATAATTGTATGTAAGTAAGTTATTCTTTGGAGGCGACTACTTCGTCAGTTTGATCAATAGTGAAATTAGAATTGTTTCCCTACCAAACCTTGAATTTCTTTCATTTTGTGTAAATTTCGTGACGTGTTTCAGCTCGCCTTCCGTTGAGTTATTTCTTTGATTTCACGCGTATTCGAAACCTTACCCCAAATTAGTGATTCGATTGGGGAAAGGTTAAGAACGGGGCCCTTAAATAAAGGAATCACTGTCGCCCACGACCCTTCTCTGGGTTGGCCGGACAAGGCCCGTTCGTCCCCTTTTGTATAGGGGTTTTAATACAGTTTTTCCACCGGGAAAAACGGTAGATCTGTCCGGATACCGTTCCCGGTAAACTCTTTCGGCTCGCCTAGCATTCCCGTCGCGCAACCCATACACGAAGTGCATGTCTGCCATTTCTTCCGTGGTAAAAGACCTCCTATTGCTTGCCATGTTGCTCGTAATGATGTCTATGACATTCTGTTTGCTGCTGCTTCCTCCCGATGCTTTTATCGCAGAAAAATCTACGTAGGACGAAGTCATTCCTGTTCCTTAAGGGAGCAGGTAAATTCCACGCCCTACTTAAATGGATATTATTTAATTAACTTAAATGGATGTTAGTTAATTTATTTAAATGGACGCTATCTAATTAGTTGTCATATTTTTACTTACCTGTAACATAATTTCCACACATAAGAGCAATACGTGTGTTGTTAACATGGTTGCTCATTACTGCATCTGTTTTGCGGTAAATTCTATGTTTAGCAGTATTTCCAACATGTGCAGGGAACACTTGATGTTGCAAATATGAAGAAATTCTGTTATCTAACGTATAGTGAAATTTTATGGACTTTCCGAAAATGTAATAAAATTTGGTGGTTAATCAGGTCCTTCTTGGAGAAAACAGGGCTTTTTTGTATTTTTTTTGAATTTTTTATTATTTTTGTGTCATTTAAATGAATTTTTCTCAAAAAGTATAACACTGATTGACACAGTTGATAGCAATTAAAAAGAAGAATTTGTGTCCTTTCCAACGAGCCCAGAATTATTACGTTACGCTAAGTACAGCAGAAGTTAGAGATCAAACAGTGATCACAGGTACGATGAAAATCCTTCGTCCTTAAAATCGCGCCATCTCCTTAACGGTGCTAAAACGGGAGTATGTGTAGAACGATTTTCTACTCAGGACAAGTTCCTTTATCTCCCATTTTTGTTTGAATCTCAGTACTAGTTACACCCTGTATATCTAAAAACTCATTTAAGGATTTTCGGATATTCAACCCCAAAGTGGGTGCAAGGGAGGCGCATATGTTTTCACAAATTTCTCAATATTTCTTAGTTCTGATGAGATATCGAGTTCATTCTTACTTTTTAAGGCTTCCTACATAATTCTCAAAAAGTTTGATTTCAGGATTTTTAGATATTCAACTTTATGATGACGTAAGGCTTTCGACATATTTCTTAGGATTGGTATATATTAAATTGGTTTTCACTTCCACAGTCTGTTTATATGATCGCCTTCGAATGCATTTCCAAATTCATGTAATGGCCCAAAACCAAATCACGAAAAACCTCCTAATCTACTACGACTTAGACCACGTCCCGGAGTATGACCCAATTATGTAATTCATATGCAATATGTGGCAGCGACGTAAGTATTCTAGCGCGTCCCCATTCTAACCGCTTTCCGAACTCTTTTTGGGTTTTCAGTCACATAGTAGCCTACACCGCATCTCAGAATTAAACGCTTTCCAGACTTCTACACAAAAAATAATAAAGTTGCGACCAGACTGTTGCCAGATTTTTTTATTTTATAACTGGTTGCTTGATTTCTATTTTAATTGAAATCAAACAACCGGCTACTTGAATTTTGCGATGTGTGGATGGCTTGACACAAGTGTTTTCCACATGTAGTCAAACACCCCACACACTGACGTGTGTGAAGTTGGCCCCACTTGTTGCAAATTTTCACAAAAATATGAAAGTTTGAAGAGCCTCCAGATGATACATTTTCCAGCTCCCAAAATTTACTAACTAATTGTTTTAAATTGTTTTCAGCTATGAAGCTGCCTTCGGTAGACAAAAAACATGATGATTTGTTATGGGTGTCTTCAATGCTACCTGATATAATCCATCTGAAAAGTTTTTTTTGTATGACTAAAGATGGGTTGTTGGTCAATCGAATTTGACCCACTGATAAAAGGTCGAAAAATAGAGCATCGCCAATTAATAGATCTACCTTTCTTGGCGAGTAGAACGCAGGATCCGCCAATTTTAAGTTCGGTGGTAAATTGAGCTTATTTACGTTGATGATCTGGGAAGGAAGCTGGGCTGAAATGCTTTTGAGAACGAGCGCTTCGAAAGACGTTGCGAAGTTGTTGACTCTGGATTTGATATGGAGTTGCGCTTTGGATTTGGACTTGATGTTGATGTCCATATCAGTGGGCGAGACGTTTAACGAGAGCTGTTGAATTAAGTCCTGGGTGACAAAATTGAGTTCGGATCCAGAATCCAAAAAGGCTCGACAAGTGATGAAGTTTCCTCTTTGGTTTTTGATGTCAATCAGGGCAGTAGCTAGAATTACCGTTAGTTTCCTTTGAGGCGACGGATCTGATATGTTGACCATGTTGAATTTCGATGATAATAGGGCATGCGAATAGTTTAAAGAGCTTTGAATTTGAGGAGATGGTGTACTGTTTTCATTCCCCGAGATCGATGGTGTTAACAATACAGGATCTTGTTGAATTGATGCACTGTTGACAACATGATTGGAAGTTACCTTATCATTTTGATGTTGAGTTGGAGGTAGAGCGCAAGAGGGTATGGTGCTCCCTTGAGCATTGTTTACATCGCCCTGCCTTGCATTGTCGAACGGTGTGGCACTTCTTTAAGCAGTTGATGCATAATCCTAATGACTTTACTGTGATGAACCAAGAGGATGGGCTTTTGGACATGAAGTCAGAACATTTGAATGACGACGTGCAATTTCCGTTGCAAAATAAACAAGCGGCTGCTGGTTGAGAAGCAGCAAAGGCAGATGAAGACGAATTTCCTTTAGTTGTATTGAAACGCTGCGAAGGATGCTTAGAATTCTCTTTAGAGGGTGACGGCTTTTCTTATTTTTTTTAATTATTAAATTAATTAACTTCTCTTTTTAAAAATACTAAAATCGCTTCGACTTGAGCGTCTCCCTTGAAGCCAATTGAGGACTCGCTTTCAGCAATTGAAGAGGATTCATGTGTTGGATCGTCAGCGTCTGAAGTGGATGCATTGAAGGATTGGTAAAACTCAACACGTAACTCAGTAGGCAAAGCCCGTAATAAAACAGGTTTGAGCATCACGAAATAGTGTAATGAAGGAACTCCTAAAGCTGTTAGTGATCGAGTGGAAGTTGTCACTAAATTGTATGACTGACGGAGACTTGCGACATCAGTCCTAGATCTTACCGGTTTTAGCGACATTAAATCACGTATTATGTTGTCAACTATCTTTTCGGTATCACCAAATTCTTCCTTCAACAAGGCGATTGCACCATCATAGGTGTACCGCTTGGAGTAAATCCGGCAATAGTGTCTGCCGCCTTGCCTGATAATGCGGATTGCAGGTAATTGAATTTGTCAGTGGCACTAAGTATGAGATTTTCGTGAACTGATGATTGAAATTGCTCCCAAAATGAATGCCAGTCTTTCATGTTACCAGAAAAACGCTTTAATTGAATCTTTGGTAGCGATATTTTATTCTCGACTGGACGAATAGTGGCTTCAGATGTACCAGAATGTTGAAAATGCCGTATTTTACTCAACCTCTGTAACGACTCGTTTTTCCATAGCCGGGGTAGGACTCAGTGGGTGTCCGGGTTTGCTACAAAACATTTATTTTTGATGACTTCACTGTTTATTAAAATTCATAAAATTCAGATTTCATATATGGTAAGGTGATTTTCGACGTCTCCGTTTTCCTGGTTTTCCCTGCTTCTGTTTCAGGCACTCTCTGCTTGGCTCTGCTCTGCTTCTTGTCCTCCTCTGCTCGACTCTTCTCTGCTTCTGGCCTTTCTCTGCTCGGCTCTCCTCTACTTCTGACCTTCGCTGCCTCTGAATTTCTCAGCTCGGTTTTCGCTTCTGCTTCTGACTTCCTTTACTTGGCTCTGCTCCTGGCTTTCGCTGCTTCGTTCTTCTCTGCTTCTGAATTTTCTCTGCTTGACTCTTCTCTACTTCTGCCTTTCGCTGCCTCGTCTTTCTCTGTTTCTGGATTTTCTCTGCTTGGCTCTTCTCTACTTCTGCCTTTCGCTGCCTCGTCTTTCTCTGTTTCTGGATTTTCTCTGCTTGGCTCTTCTCTGCTCCCGGATGTCTCTGTTTCTGACTTTCGCTGCTTCTGCCTCTGGATTATCCCCTGCCGTTGACTTTCTCTGCTTCCGAGGTGGCTATGCTTCTGCTACTGACTTTCTCTGCTTCTGGCTTCGCTGCTTCGTTCTTCCCTGTTCCCGGATGTCTCTGCTTCTGACTTTCGCTGCTTCTGCTTCTGGATTTTTCCGCTGCTGACTTTCTCTGCTTCTGAGGTGGCTACGCTTGAACTAGAAGCGGTGTCTTACTGTCGTGCAGTTCCAGGTTATGTGATTCGGATTCATCGAACACACCCTCACATAAAGTGGAGACTGAACAGTGACGGCCATGGAGTTCTCCTGACGTCTGATGTTCTCTGCTTGGACTCCTCTGCTTCCGATCGTCTTCGCTGCTTACTTTCTCTGCTTCTGGGGTGGCTACGCTTGAACTAGAAGCGGTGTCTTACTGTCGTGTAGTTCCAGGTTATGTGATTCGGATTCATTGAACACACCCTCACATAAAGTGGAAACTGGACAGTGACGGCCATAGATCCAGTACTTTGAAGTTCCAAAGCTAATGTATTAGAGGATTCATAGAACCCAAACAAAGCCAGGAAGATCGAGCTCAGCAATTCTTGAGTTCCTCAGGCGGATTAATAAAACCACGACCTTTGTTACAGAAGACTCGCTGCCCACTGGGTTGCCTTCTGTATTTTCGCTCGCCCTTATATTCCGACGAGAACACTCAGGGACCGCGAATTATAATTTTAGCAGTTTTTATTTGTGGTAATTTTCATTGTATTATAATTCGCGGTGCGTGCCTGCTCATGCCGGCATATAGTCTCGGTGGGTTTTGTATGGAATTTGCCGGCGGGTTTAGTCAGCCGCGCAACACCGCCTGTGGTTTGTTGTGGTTCCCGCTGGCATACAGGCTTTTTTTGCTCCGGCACTTTTTATTCCTTATTCTTCCAGGTTTCCATGTTCTATGTTCCATGTTCTATGTTCTATGTGCTATGTTCCATGTTCTCTGCTCTGTGCGTGTGTTATGTGATATATTTAGTAATTCATTTTTGTCTTGTTTCTTAGTTTTCTTTATTTCCATGTTAATTCATGTTACACTTTTATTCATTTGTGTTTTGTGTGTGTGTGTGTGTGTGTGTAAATTTAGTGTTGTTCTTAATTTTACTTAGGCCCGGACTACATGGTCCGTTTTTTTTCCACTCCGGAAAAAAACCGATTCCGGACAGCTTCGACTACAAGGCGTCCGGAATAAAAAGCCTTCAGTCTACTGCGAGCAAGCGTGGTGTGATGACCGCGTTCTGCTATGGAGAATTTGAGATACGAAGAACTGATATGTTTGGCGATCGTTGTAAAGAGCAATAAAAATGCCAACAGTCTGGGGGCAACTTTATTATTTTATACGTACAAGTCCGAAACGCCAAATTTTTTTTCTCCGCTAGAGGTCTAATGGTCCTAACTCGTGTAAAATTGAGATATACAAATTTAATTTTTTGAAAAATGGCTGTCTCCCGTTTCTGCGCTTCAAAAATTTTACTTTTACTAGACTTCACTTGTAATTCTATATACAGAAACCAAATTTTATCTTTCTGGTACAATTGGTTCGGAAGATATTGTTATGCAAAGTTGTTCACCCTCCACCCCTATACCCCACCACCTCTTTTAACAACTTTAACCCTTTTCTAATCTCTTAGTATCTCTTAAGACAACCACAAAGTTTCAACCTTCTGACATGAATCATTCAGAAGATATGGATTTTAGAATGTTTCTATCTCAGCTTTCAAGCGTTATGGACGTATTGTTTTTCACCCCATTCCCACATCCCTCAACCACTATCGACCATTTTTTTACAAGCGGGTCCATTATCATAGTTCTCCAAAAGTTCCAACTTTCAGCACCCTAGCATAAGTGGTTTCTCAGATCTAGAGTCCAAAATTGGTTGTCCAAAACGTTCGTCTGAATCGACCATGTCGATTGAGCACAGCTACTCGAGTGATAAAATCACACCGAAAAAAATTCCGGACACGCACTTGTAGTCGAGCCCATACAACTCTGTATGTTCTTGAAATTTAATTCCGGATAGGTCGAAAAATTCCTGATCAACCGTCCGGAGAAACCTGTGCATGCTCAGGTTTTTTTTCCGGACGCGCGTTTTTCCGGAGTCATGTAGTCGACGAGCTAAAATCTCATACATTTCTATGGGACATGGTTTCCATTCTTTCCGGAAGGCGGAGCCTATTTTCTCCGGAGTCAAAAAAAAACGGACCATGTAGTCCCGGCCTTAGTTTATAACAGCTCTGTTCTTCCGTGTGTGTGTATGTAGATCTAATTTCATAAGGCTGTATTTTGTATTTGTGTGTGTGGAAATTTGGTAAAATTTCCGTCTTCACACCTCCTAGAAAGACGAGCTAAAACCGATACAGCTCTGTCATCATATTCTGCGATGGATTCGCACTCGCGTACATAGTCTTCGGACTTTAAATTTGACAACATTTCGGAATTCTGCTGAAGCTAAGAAATCGTCCGGTCTTTTTCCTAATTTTGTCACTTGCCCTCTATAAACCGACCGCAGGGCGTTATTCATTGTTTAGGAAAAATTTCACTTAGATTTCATAGCAATTGTATCCAGAATTATCGTACTAGTTTGAATGAAAGTATGCACCGTATAGCACTCGACAGGCAAAGGAGCAGCAACCGGTATTAGTGAAAACGTTTTTAGGTGGAAATCCGAACGCGGCGTTCGTTTTACCTCATAAAAAAACCTATATGCAACAATTATGTTCACGAGAAATGTATGGTCTGAATCTAAAAGTAATTCCCGGGTTTCGGTACCAAACGTTGGAATTTGCAGCTTTTTACAAATTCGTATATTTTAAATAAAAAAATCTGCCAACAGTCTGGGCGCAACTTTATTATTTTTTGGGTAGAAGTTCGGAACGAGTTTAGTCCTGAGATGCAGTGCAGGTTACTATGTGACTGAAAACCCAAAAAAAAGTTCGGGATGCGGTTAAAATGGGGTCGCGCTAGAATACTTACGCCGCTGCCTCATATAACATATGAATTACATAATTGGGTCATACACCGGGATGAGATCTAGTCCTAGTATAATATCAGTTGTTACGCCATTAGAAGGTTTTTCGTGATTTGGTTTCGGGCCATTACAGGAAATCGGAAATGCATTTGAAGACGATTATATAAAAAGTCTGTGGAAGTGCAAACCAATCTAATATCTTATCAATCCTGAGAAATATGTCGAAAGCCTTACGTCCTATTGGAGTTGAATAACAAACATCCTGAAATCAACTTTTTGAAGATTATGTAGCAAGCCTTAGGAAGTAAAAATGAGTTCGATATCTCATTAGAACTAGAAATATGTAAGAATTTGTGAAAACATATGCAACCCCCTTGCACCCACTTTGGGGTTGAATATCCAAAAATCCTGAAATGATTTTTTAGATATATATAAAGAAAGCCCGAGGAAGTGAAAACCAATACGATGTCTTATCACTCCTAAGAGATATGACGGAATTCGTGAAAACGTGTTCAACCCGTTTTTACACTCATAGGGGTTGAAAAAGGAAAAACCTTGAAAATAAGTTTTAGGTGATTATTAAATAAGCCCGTGGAAGTGAAAAGTTATCTGATATCTAATCAGACCTGAGGGATACGGCTGAATTGGTGAATATGTATACATCAACTTTACGCCACTTTGGGGGTCTAATTTTGAAAAATCCTGAAAACGCTTTCTAGGTATTTATATGAAGAACCCGTAGGGGAAAAATTAATTCAATATTTCGAAAAACCTAATAGATATGACGAAAATCGTGAAAATATATGCATTCCATTTTCACTGATCATTTTTTTTGCCCCACTTCCGAACGGCAATGGATATTTGAATTTTTTTTTTAATCAAAATTACTTTTCTAGTTGATTTACATATACGTACCGAATTTCAACTTTCTAGCATAAGCCGTTCTATAGTTAGGAAAAACACCCCCCACCCCCGTACCATACTATCCCTATAAAAATTTATATTTTTCCAACATGCTACTACTACAGTTCTATCTAAATACCAAGTTTCAGCTTTATATTATTATAGGTTCTCGAGATATAAAAATCGGAACTTTTTACTTTTCACCCTCTCCCATCCTTACCCTCTACACCTTCATCCATTAAATTTTTTTTTCTGCTGGAGGTCTATTAGGCCTACCTCTGATAAAAATTTTAAGCATCTATCTTACACCGTTCTTGAGATATGAAACGTGATTTTTTAAAAAAACTCTTACCCCTCCACCGCCCCCTTAAAAAATTGTACTTTCAGCAAACCTTATTTGTCAACATTTATGCAGAAATCAAATTTTATTTCTCTAGTACAATGCGTTCGTGAGATATCGTAATCTAAAGTTTTTCAACCCCCACCCCCGTACGTCACTGCCCCTTTTCAAAAATTTGTTTCGGATCTATTCTCCTAGTGTACACACAGATGTTCATTAGGTTATAATTTCGTGACATTAACCGATTAGGAGATATGGATTTTAGAATGTCTCGATCTCGGCTTTCGAGCATTTCGGACGCATTATTATTCCCCCCACTCCCACAACCCTTTACCCATATTATAATTTTTTTTTGCAAATGGGTCCACTATCGACGCTCTATATAAGTTCCAAGTTTCAGCCTCCTAGCCTATGCGATTACTGAGATCTAGAAACCAAAATTTTTCGTCTAAAACGCTTCCCCCACCTCCTCCCTCACACCCCCACCACTCAAAAGGTGGCCACTTGAAGTGGTCTGCTCAGTCTACCAAAAAAAAAAATTCAACTTAATAGCTCAAAGAGTTTGAGAACTATAAGCTTTCAAACGTTTAGCGTACGGCGGACGGCGTACGGCATACGGCGTACGTCGGACGGCGCACAGACGGACTGCTACAGGGTAGCAAATTTTTTTTTTTTAAAAATCGATAACAATACTTTATTATTAAAATAATAAAGTAAAACATACTGCAGTCACGATCGGCTGCAAGCCAATCGTATAATACTCTAGATGAATACTGAACTCCGATTTATATTGTAGTTGAGGATAAAGTAGAATTACGTGTGTACATGTTGTATGTCCTTTATTAAGGACTGCCATTAGATTGCTACTCAAAATTAAAAGACAATATTCAGTGTTTAATTTCATATCCTGAACTGGGTAAGTCATCGAAAAAAAATTTCCTTTTTGAAAGACTTTCAGATGGGAGGTTTAGGAAGGACTCACTTGATTTCTTACATATTTATCCTTTTCCTTGGAACTATTTAAAAATTGATGTGTACAAAATTTGAAATTCGTAGCTTGAAGCGTTCAAAAGTTATCGAAAAATAATGTTGAACACTCGTCTTAAGCACATTTTGTATGGCAGCTACCAGAAGGAGTAAAAGGATTTCGCTGATTAGTAAACTCGAACTTCGTTTTTACTCAAAACTAATTTGTACAAAATTCCCAATTCATAGCTAAAAGATTACTTGAGTTATAGTAAGTTCCGTAAATTAAGTGAAGACGTTTTGACAGGATATTTGTATGGCAGCTACACGAAGGACTTATAGGATTTTCTTCATAATCATACATTTACCTCCAACTATTGGAAAAATAACACATACAAAATTTCAAAGACGTAGCTTAAACCCTTCTGAAGTTATCGGCAATATTCTTGAACACGTGTTTTTAGGACATTTTGTATGGAAGCTACCAGAAGGAGTAAAAAGATTTCGCTGACTAGTAAACTCGAAGTTTGTTTTCACTCAAAACTAATTTGTACAAAAGTCGGTATTCGTAGCTAAAAGATTAGTTGAGTTATAGTAAGTTTCGTAAATTAAGTGAATACATTTTGACAGGATATTTGTATGGCAGCTACACGAAGGACTAACAGAATTTTCTTCATAATCATATATTTAGCTCCAACTATTGGAAAAATAACACATACAAAATTTCAAAGTCGTAGCTTAAACCCTTCTGAAGTTATCGGCCAATATTTTTGAAGACGTGTCTTAAGGACATTTTGTATTGCAGCTACCAGAAGGAGTAATAGGATTTTGCTGATTAGTAAACTCGAACTTCGTTTTCACTCAAAACTAATTTGTACAAAATTCCGAGTTCATAGCTCAAAGATTACTTGAGTTATAGTGAGTTCCGTAAATTAAGAGAAGACGTTTTGACAGGATATTTGTATGACAACTACACGAAGGACTAACAGGTTTTTTTTCATAATCATATATTTAGCTCCAACTATTGGAAAAATAACACATACAAAATTTCAAAGACGAAGCTTAAACCCTTATGAAGTTATAGACCAATATTCTTGAACACGTGTTTTGAAGACATTTTGTATGGCAGCTACCCGAAGAAGTAGGACGATTTTGCCCGTAAACGAACTTAGCCTTACAAATTCAACCAAACATCCAGATTCAAAATTTCAAGATCCTAGGTGAAGGCGTTCTTGAGTTATCGTGTTCACGGACAGACGGACGGACGTCAAGCGGATTTGAAAAATAATATATAACTTTTTTTCGTCCGGGGCTTGGTTCTATGCGTTACAAACTTTTGGGCTAGATTAAACTTATAATACTCAATATGATTTCATCTAGAGTATAAAAAGTAAACTCAATGAAATATGAATTTATTCAAAAAAATTTATTTTTAAGATCGATAATAGCGAACGAGAAGCGAAAGACAAGTTTTTACCTAGACCGCGAACAAGAAGCGAAAGAAGTTGAAAAATGACTGCAGAAAATCTCTAATGAGAAACTGATCAGGAGAGAAACGAACAGAGATACATCCAGTAAAAAATATTGATGATATTTCTGTCAATGTGTGCGTGCCAACATATTTTTGTAGTGGTTACTTCTACTCCATTGAAAATTCGATAAGCTAACTCCCTCACAATCTCAGTAAAAATTATTTGCAACCGACATGTAAACCGGCCTTAATACTAACAAAAATAGTTGCCAGGAAGCAAAATAAGTTTTTATAGTAGTGAAATAAATGAAATTTTGATTTCAATTGCGCAGTGGCGCAGCAACATTATTATATGCATGGTATATAGCCGACTTCTGCGTACAAAGTTTTGTTTCGATTCACCTTGCGTAACAGAAATTAATACAAAATTTAGCCTAAGTGCCAACTTACTTTTTTCAATAAAAAACGGCTGAGTCTTCTACTTTCAACGTCCACGATGCTGGCAACACGGCTGGCTAAAGTCACACAAGCACTTTTTCAAAAATAAAATTTTAGTTTTTATCAGTCAGTTTTTACTAGCAGACGAGAGCTTCAATAGATCTATTCGTATCTAAAAGGTTGCTCTTATTATATATTGGGCAGTCCGGTTTTAAATAAGGGAGCATCCCATCCCTGCAGTGCTCGACAAAGTACACAAAATACATACATATTACTGCTTTAAAAATGTCCTGTAAAAAAAACTGTACTTAATTTTTTCAGCGATAAATTAGCTCGTGATGAGTTTATGTAAAATCAGCTGGGAACACTTTTCATTAGTTTCCGAGTTTTATTATTATAATAAATTTTTCTTTGGCATTAATAGCCAAAAAATCTTTATGGTACCATAAAATGTTGACCAAATACATAGATCAACAAGTATTGTGTATTCGTTGTAAAGCATTAAATACTTGAGGACATTACAATACTTCTAGGTACTCTTCAACAATTGAAAATGGTTTTATGTTATTCTAATCTCTTCGATTTGAAACCGTCAGAAACCGCATTTGAAAACTACAAAAAGACATTGCATACCGTAGCTATTTGAAAAGCGATGATACGATTTCTACTAAAAGTAAATATGAATAACCTCTTCGAATTTATTGTTAGCTTTCGGTGAGTGCAAGATAAGATTGAAACTCTGGACGACTGTGTTTAGAATGTGATAAGGATTTAAAGGATTTTCCTCTTCAGTGAACGTCAAGCGGTTTTCGTATTGTAGTGCTTGTATTATTTCGTAAGAATAATAAACCAACTATAGAGGATTTATCACTGTACTAGTTGTACCTTTTATTTGACGATGACACACATGAAAATAAAAAGTCATATCCTGCAGGATTTTCAACGTTTTGATAGACGAGTTTTCTCTAAAGAGCTTATTTTTCTGTTGTGTAATTATTTAATACTTGATTCCGTTCGGAATTTTTATGACAATAGAACAGGACATTTTTAATATTTCTCGATATGGTGATATCGGTACAGGAGGCGTCTCTGAGGCAATTAGCTTGGTAAAGAATCAAATATTTCCGACATCGTTTTCCATCATCGATACTTCCACCCTTAACCATAATGCTAAAGACCTTTTAGGCCCGGACTACATGGTCCGTTTTTTTTCGACTCCGGAGAAAATAGGCTCCGCCTTCCGGAAAGAATGGAAACCATGTCCCATAGAAATGTAGGAGATTTTAGCTCGTCGACTATATGACTCCGGAAAAACGCGCGTCCGGAAAAAAACCTGAGAATGCACATGTTTCTCCAGACGGTTGATCAGGAATTTTTCGACCTATCCGGAATTAAATTTCAAGAACATACAGAGTTGTATGAGCTCGACTACAAGTGCGTGTCCGGAATTTTTATACTCTAGATGAAATCATATAGAGTATTATAAGTTTAATCCAGCCCAAAAGTTTGTAACGCATAGAACCAAGCCTCGGACGAAAAAAAGTTATATATTATTTTTTGTTTATTTGTGGCCAAAAACCTCAAATCCGCCTGACGTCCGTCCGTCCGTCCGTCCGTCCGTCCGTCCGTCCGTCCGTCTGTCCGTTAGCACGATAACTCAAGAACGCCTTCACCTAGGATCATGAAATTTTGAATCTGGATGTTTGGTTGAATTTGTAAGGCTAAGTTCGTTAACGGGCAAAATCGTCCTACTCCTTCGGGTAGCTGCCATACAAAATGTCCTTAAAACACGTGTTCAAGAATATTGGTCGATAACTTCAGAAGGGTTTAAGCTACGTCTTTGAAATTTTGTATGTGTTATTTTTCCAATAGTTGGAGCTAAATATATGATTATGAAGAAAATCCTTTCAGTCCTTCGTGTAGCTGACATACAAATATCCTGTCAAAATGTATTCACTTAATTTACAAAACTCACAATAACTCAAGTAATCTTTTAGCAACGAATTCGGAATTTTGTACAGGTTAGTTTTGAGTGAAAAGAAAGTCGGAGTTTACTAATCAGCGAAATCCTTTTACTCCTTCTGGTAGCTGCCATACAAAATGTCCTTAAAACACTTCTTCAAGAATATTGGCCGATAACTTCAGAAGGGTTTAAGCTATGTCATTCAAATTTTGTATGTGTTATTTTTTCAATAGTTGGAGCTAAATATATGATTATGAAAGAAATCCTGTTAGTCCTCCGTGTAGCTGCCAAACAAATATCCTGTCAAAATGTATTCAATTAATTTACGAAACTCACTATAACTCAAGTAATCTTTTAGCTACGAATTCGGAATTTTGTACAAATTAGTTTTGAGTAAAAAGGATGTTCGAGTTTACTAATCAGCGAAATCCTTTTACTCCTTCTGGTAGCTGCCATACAAAATGTCCTTAAGACACGTGTTCAACAATATTTTTCGATAACTATTGAACGCTTCAAGCTACGAATTTGAAATTTTGTACACGTTCATTTTTAAATGGTTCTAAGGAAAAGGATAAATATGTAAGAAATCGAGTGAGTCCTTCCTGCACCTCCCATGTGAAAGTCCTTTAAAAAAGACATTTTTTTTCGATGACTTACCCAGTTCAAGGTATGAAGTTAAACACTGAATATTGTCTTTTAGTTTTGAGTAGCAATCTAATAGCAGTCCTTAATAAAGGACATACAACATGCACACACGTAATTATACTTTATCCCCAACTACAATATAAATCGGAATTCAGTATTCATCTAGAGTATTATACGATTGGCTTGCAGCCGATCGTGACTGCAGTATGTTTTTTGGTGTGATTTTCTCACTCGAGTAGCTGTGCTCAATCGACATGGTCGATTCAGAGGAACGTTTTGGACTGAAAATGTTGCTCTCTAGATTTCAGAAACCACTTATGCTAGGGTGCTAAAAGTTGGAACTTATGGAGAACTATGATAATGGACCCATTTGCAAAAAAATGGTCGATAGTGGTTGAGGGGTGTGGGAGTGGGGTGAAAAACAATACGTCCATAACGCTTGAAAGCTGAGATAGAAACATTCTAAAATCTATATCTTCTGAATGATTCATGTCAGAAGGTTGAAACTTTGTGGTTGTCTTAAGAGATACTAGGAGATTAGAAAATGGTTAAAGTTGTTAAAAGAGGTGGTGTGGGTGTAGGGGTGGAGGGTGAAAAACTTTGAATTGCAATATCTTCCGAACCAATTGTTCCAGAAAGATAAAATTTAGTTTCAGTATATAGGATTACAATTGGAGTCCAGTAAAAGTAAAATTTTTGAGGAGGGAGGCGAAGCGCGGAAATGGGAGATATCAATTTTTCAAAAAATTTAATTTTTATATCTCAATTTTACACGAGTTAGGACCAGTAGACCTCTAGCGGAGAAAAAAAATTTGAGGGTGTAGGGAGTGATGGTGGGAGGGGGTGGAAAAGAAAAAATTCTGATTTTAATTTTTCGAAAGCCACAAAGGATAGAAAGCTAAAAATTGGCAACTATATAGAGCCACAGAAAAATAAAATTGATGAAAGTGGGAGAAAGGTACGGGGGTGGAGGGTGGTTTTTCATATCTCAGAAACGGCTTATGCTAGAAAGAAAAAGAAGTTCGAAACGCGTTTAATGCTGAGATGCGGTGTAGGTTACTATGCGATTGGCAACCTAAGGAATATCCAGTAGGCTATTTGGAACGTTATTGTTTAGGTTGTCAGTCGCATAGTAATCTAAACCGCATCTCAACATTAAACGCGTTTCGGACTTGTACCTATAAAATAATAAAGTTGCACACAGACTGTTGGCATTTTTATTGTTCTTTACAACGATCGCCAAACATATCAGTTCTTCGTAGCTTAAATTCTCCATAGCAAAACTCACTGACTACAACGCATTCATCACACCACGCTTGCTCGCAGAAGACTGAAAGCTTTTTATTCCGGACGCCATGTAGTCAAAGCTGTCCGGAATCGGTTTTTTCCGGAGTGGAAAAAAACGGACCATGTAGTCCGGGCCTTAGAGTGTGTGACGTATTAATCAAAACAAAAGTTAATACGCCGGTAATAAAGGGTGTTACAATAACTCGTTCCGAAATTAAAACAACATTAAAAACAAATAAATGATGGAGTTAATAAAATTTTTATTTAAAAATATTATTTGATCCATGGCAATTAAGTACGGAGTAGAATATCACTCAAATGCTTGCTACGGCTTCTACGGCACACCTCGACCCGTTTGTCCAAATTTTTGATGAGATCACGGTACAATTTCTTCTCAATTAGACCAATATGGTTTGTTGTCTCGCCCTTCAGTTGTTGAATGGTGGTGGGTTTTTTGGTGTAAACCTTGCTTTTGAGATAACCTCAAAGAAAGAAGTCCAACGGAGTCAAATCGCATGATCTCGGTGGCCAATTGATTTCGCTGTTTCTGGTGATTATTCGCACGGGGAACTTCTGCTGCAATAATTCCATTGTTTCGTTGGCTGTGTGGCACGTCGCACCATCTTGCTGGAACCACATGTCGTCGATGTCATAATCATCCAATATTGGCCACAAGAAGTCGGTGATCATGGCACGGGACCGTTCCCCGTTCACTGTGTTAGAGTTGCCAGCTGTATTTTCGAAGAAAAATGGGCAATCACTCAACCAGCGCAAAATGCACACCACACAGTGACTTTTTGTGGATGCATTGGCCCTTAAATTTTCATCAGCCCATATTCTGCAAATCTGCTTGTTACATGCAGAAAGCAGCGGCAGAAGCAGAATTGGTTTAGAAAGCACATGATCATATGGCGCCTGTTTAAATGAAAGCAGCGGCAGAAACAGAGACGAAAAGAGTGCTGCTTTTTCGTTCTAAATACTAAAATTCTGTTTCTGCTTCAGTACTGCCAACGTAAATCCCTTAAGAATTGGGAATGTTGTTAGCAATGGAAATGTTAAATGTGTTAAAATTGTTTCCATATACTCGTATTTAATGATCATTTTAAGCGAAAAGCTCAGAAAAATCAACGGAAACAAAATATTTTCGTCCGCTCAAACAAGAGACTAAAATACTTGTGACTGTTGACAGTTAGCATGGACACTGTAACGACTTGTTTAGTTGCCGGGGTATGTTCAGCAGTTGCCAGGTTTGTTACAAATATTTATTTTTGATTTGACTTCACTTTAATTCAATTTAGTTTAAATAACACATTCAAATTCAAAATTCATTCTATACACTTCAAAATTCATGTTGTCTTCTGCACTGGCGTCTTGGCTCGTTGTTTCGGCTCGTCGTATCTTGCCTCGGCTCGCCGTACCTCGTCTCGGCTCATTGTTTCTCGTCTTGGCTCGTCAGTGCTCGCTGTATCTCGTCTCGGCTCGTTGTATCTCGTCTCGGCTCGTCGTCTTTTCGTCTCCGCTCGCCGTATCTCGTCTCGGCTCGTCGTCTTTCGTCTCTGCTCGCCTACCGATTGTGCTGGCTACACTTGACTCAGTGCGTTTAATCACGATGACTGGCCCTTTCTATTGTAAGCGGACTTATAGAAGCCACAGCCCTAATAATTGAATGGCATGGTCAGTGATGGCCGTTTACTCAGTCTTTCAATCATCTCGAGTCTATGGTTTGGCGGAATTATAGAATCCACAGCCCAAAGGTCATAGGTCGATTTGACTGAATACAGTTTTCAGTTTTTGCCTTGGCGGAATTATAAAATCCACAACCTCGACTACTGGCTGATCGCTGCCGACTGCCTACCTTCTGGTTACAAACACAAACACAAATTTTATTGACCAAAAAATTCTTAAGATTAATAAACTTATAAAGTAACAATAGTGTGTCTTAAGATTAATTGTACGTTCTCCAAAATTTGAGGAATTTACCACAATTTAAACAGAATAGCATTTTTTTTTTGATTACTTAATGATATGTGTATAAATACGGCAAAGCTAATGTATTATCCGGAAAAGGCCTAAAACCGGATGTGTGTAGAAAGAGGACTGACACATAACAAAACAAACATAGAACATAAATATAAACTATTTTAAATTTAGGAATTACATTTAAGTGCCTTGTCCCTAGCATTACCTAAAACTAGCTGAAAACTAAAGCGTTATTAGTGGATCTGAAAAGATAAAATGTCCTGAAACGAGAAAAGATATTAGCTTTATTTAGGTGTAGGTGGGGTCTATTGGTCCATGGAATATATTATACTACTACCGTCATTCCGTCGGTTGTAGTAAATGATCTTGTCTTCGTTATCAAAGAAATTGGTAGTTGTTATTGAAGGTATTGCCTTATATTTACCAGTTGAAGTGGCAGGATTATTCAGGTTTTGAATTAGAGTGTTATCAATACTGTCTAGTTTACTAGCGAATTTTATGGCAGTGGAGACTAAGAACTTGTCAATGCGTGGTATCTTGACTTCTTTATACAGAATAGAGTTTCTGGGAAATTTGTGCGAGAATGGGTTTCTAAGGTGACCCCCTAAGTATCTTACGCTCGAGTTGTCGCAGCAACTCCATCTGGGCAGACGAGATAGAGAACCAGATGGGAAAACCATAAGCGAGTATGGGACGTAGAAGTTGCGTGTAGAAAATGAGTTTGACTTTTGGGCTAAGTATACTGGAAGATTTCAGTAGTCTAGCATAGTGAGCGTAGAGAGCTTTGGTTTTTTGTTTCGTCTTTTTCAGGTGGTTATAAAATTGAAAATTGCTTGTGAAGGTAAAACCAAGATATTTTAGCTCTTTTTTGACGGGGATGAGGTCATCATTAATGACAATATTGAGGGTGTCAAGATTCCTGCGAGAGTTCTTGCGTGTGCTACTGTCACCATAGATCATGATTGCTTCGGATTTTTCCATCGATCGAGATATGGAGATAAGATGCTGATGTAGTCATTTATATATTTAGCTGCAGTGAATTTCGTCTTGTGGTGGGAATACAGGAGGATATCGTCAGCATAGCAGGAGTGGGTGGCGGGATGTCTGCTGTATATATGTTGTATAGAACGGGACCAAGAATTGACCCTTGAGGCACTCCTGCTGCAATATTGAAATTGTCGGAATAACAGGTTTTCACGATGGCATTTCTGTCAGTCAGGTAGGAATATATTGACTTACAGATATGAGCATTGAAACCATAGAGGAAATGCATCTTATAGATAATGCCCTCAATCCAAGTAGTGTCAAAGGAATTTTCGGTGTCTAGACTGCAGGCTAGAGTTGGCGTTTTTTCGTTAAGTCTACTGGTTATATCATTTGTGAAAACTCCAAGGGCATGTGTGGTGGAATGCTGTTTTCTGAAACCAAACTGATGTTTGGGAATTATATCGTTATCTTCAATATGGAGATTAATTTTACGCACCAGGAAGCATTCGTAGATTTTGCTGATAGTAGAGAGTAGGGATATGGGTCTATAGTTTTGTGGGTGGGTAGCGTTTTTACCGGCTTTTGGAATAGGGATTATAAGAGCCGTTTTCCAGTAATTCGGAAAGTGCCCATTGTTGAAACAGTGATTGAAGAGGACAGATAGGAGTGTCTGAAATGATTGGGTAGTTTTTTTTGAGAATGAAGCCCGGTATACCGTCAGTACCAGACGACTTCTTATTTTTCCTGGCCTTAATGTGGTATGCAACGTCATCAGCGTTCGCAAAATTCAGATGGAGCTCATTGTTAACCACTAGAGTTTTACTGCCAGGCAGACAAGGATCAGGTTGTTTATCAGATGGGGGTAGTGAGAACCTATCGGGGAAGGGGTGAAACTCGGTTATGTCCTGGTTTGCAGACATAGATGAGCTGAAGTTGAGAATTGGTCCAGTGTCTTGTACTAGTTTGAGAACTTGACTAGAAACAAATTCGTTTTCGTGGGGAAATCCCAGGCTCAAGTTCTTTTTGTGGACCGCTTCAAACTGGTGGGCAAGCAAATTAGCCTTATCTCGGTCAGATGTGATATAAGAATCGTTGTTGCTGGCAAATGGAGGAATGTCGTGAGAACAGAGCGCTCCAGAAATGGATTTAATGTTACGAAACGTGTTATTGTCCAGCTTAATGTTAGCGATCTTATTTGACCAGTATTCTTGGGTTTGTTTTAGAATTAGTTCTGAAATAATTTTCTGTGAGCAGCGTATAACAGATTTTAAACGATTGAAAGTTGGGTTGTGTCGATACGGCGATAACGGTTCTTCTTTTCAATAAGTTGAAGAATATTAGGAGGGAGTGGGACCAACGAATGTCGGTTAATGGTTATGTCTGGTACGCTCACATCGATGGCAGTTTTAAGTGCTTGAGTAATCACGACACTAGATAGCTCAATCTCTTCTTCGCCGAAATTCTTATCGACTGGAATATTGATACGACTGCACTCCGCGTCCAGGGTGGATTGAAAGAGCTTCCAATTGGCACGGCTGTAGTCCTTAATGATCGTTGGGTCTTGTTTCACAGGGGATGAACAGATTGTAACATTCAAAATTACTGCTCTGTGATCAGCTGGATAGTCAGTTGTATCGAGCACTTGAGATGGCGGGTTCGGAAAGTCTACTTTAATCTGTGTCGATACGAAAAAGATGTCAAGGAAGCTTTCAGTAGTGTTGCCAACTCTGGTGGGACCCGAGGTGGGTATGTACTCTAAGTTAGTTGAAGCTCTGTTATCCGTGTGCCATTGGTAGAGCGAGTAACCAGCGTGATTGGGATTTGTAACAGTGCTATTAAAAAATGGGTGTTTAGCGTTAAAATCTCCGCCTATGATTGTGATGCAATTAGTGGCGAGATGGAGGAGGGAGCTCAGGTCGTCCGAATTGATGGGGGTTAAACCGTTTTTGTGGTAGATGGAGGCAAGAAAGAGAAATTTGTTATTTTGTAGCGGAATTTTTATTGCTGTGCATTCCAGACTAGTTAGCCGCGATGTGTCAACAGTGATAAATTTTAATGAGTTGTGAAGAAGAATAGCGGTGCCACCTCCACGCCTACCAGAAGTTCGATCATTACGGATCATAGAGTAGTGCTTAAAGGACATTTTATATCTACTGTTCAGTTGGGTTTCTGTAAGCAGGACAATTTTCGGTTTGTTATTGGAAGGATTAGATTAAATTCTTGACGCTTATGATGGCTGATGAGTGAGTTTATGTTGAGAAGGACAATTTTAGGAGAGAATATCGATCAGTAGTTGAATCATTTTAGCGCGCTTGACGCTAATATCAGTTGAAGCGTTGTAGGTAGGCATGAAATCTTTCATATTATTAAGTAGCTGAATGAAGTCGCAGCTGAAGAGAGACAGGCATTCTTCATTGAGGAAGTTTATGGGATTTGCTTCTATGGATGGTTTAGAGGATGGTTTTTGCGGTGGTGGCAGAGAATTCATCCTTTCATTGAGGAAGGGATATTGGTTGGAGGTTTTCAGATGTTCCGTAAGTGGACTTTTGCTTTTAGCAATATTGCTATACGAAACGTTGCTTTGTACAAAGTTGTTGAACATTTTCGTTTTGTTGGCAGACTGTTCTCTTTGTATAGTTTTGCGCATTTCGTTGCGGGCTAGAATCTCGTGGTGCTTAGGGCAACCAGAGAAGTTTGCAGGATGATTACCGCCACAGTTAACGCTTGTGACAGTAAGCTCAATCCTTTCACTGATGCCATTAGAGTGAGTAATGGTTTGGAATTTTGGAGGTTCCTCTTTTTTTGGAACAGGGCAATCGCCGCGATCGTGAGTGAAGGTGCATTTAACGCATCTAAAGGGCATATGACAATTTTGGGCCACATGGCCGAAACGTTGGCAATTAAGGCATTGTGTGAGCCTGTTGCTTTTCCTTTTGCGCTCAAAACGAATGACACAAGGACCAAGAAGTTTGGTTTTAAGTAGGCTTTTTATGTCGCTATCGTGAGCGAATATAAGGAGCCAGACTAAGCGCGCATTGGGGTTTTTGCTGAGAGAGATTTTCCGGATGGAGAGCAAGTTTAGGTTGATCTTGGTTTCGGTGAGGTAATGTTTGACGTCATTTTCGTCGAAGGTTTCGCTGAAGTTGAATAGCACAATATTGTGCGGCGTTAGGTGCCTTGGGGTTTGGTAGTAGAAGTTGGTTTTCTCGGTGCTTAGAAAACTTTTCAGTGGCTCTACATCTTCAATTGTCTTTGGAATTATTTTCTTGATATTTTTATTGACAGACTCGATTTTGAAGTTGTTTTCACCAACAATTTTGTTAAGATTTTTTGTGAGCTCTTTGGGGTTAGGGTGGTATGTAGTAATACCAGGTGGCTTAATTTTACCGGGTTTCGCTGGAATTAGAGGAACAGCACTAGCACTAGTCCCTTCATCAACCTCCATACCCGTTTGTGTGTTGGTGGTTAGAAAGTCAGCAGTTGGTGAATCCGATTCGCGGTCTGCCAAAATTGAAAATTTATTCACGTAGGGGGAATCTACGTTTGGACGAGTCTCGGCGCGAGGGCGTTTCACCGGCACAGTCATAGAGGTATGGGGGGGTTTAGTATTGGACAGACTGTTTAGTTTAGTATTAAGCCCGTTAAACTTTTCACTTAAAACAACATACCTGTTCTGTAGATCCAGGTACATCTGCTTGTACGTCTTCCTTGGTTCATCGTTGACGGACGCTGCTTTCGATGCGGTAGATGGCACTTTATCCGGTGTGCGATGATCAGCTGTTGTGGCGTTGGTTGATGTAGAAGGCTCCATATCCAGTGGGATGGGGTACATAAAAGCCGGTGAGGTTGCTGGCACTTTATCCTGTGTGCGTCGTGTTGTCGTGTGTATCGATGAAGTTGATGATGATGATGTTGTCGGCACTTTATCAGTTGTGCGATGGGCTGTGGCTGTTGTTGAGGCGTCTTTGTTCATAGGTCCGATTCGCGGATCACGAGCGGAAAGGCTGTTGTTCATTTTTCGCATATCGGCATAGGGATCTATGCGGAAATCCTCCTGGTTCTGCTGGATTTTACCCTCCAGCTTGGGAAAAAACCACTACCACTATCACTATAACTGTTTTGCGTATCGGCTACAAATACGTCCTAATGTACGGTGGCCTTTAAAAAGGCAAACGTACTACAGGTCGGCTGCTTTCAAATGGTCCCGTTAAATCTTCAGCTACCTGGGCACGTCTGGTCTGTTCGACTAGCAAGCAGAGACTGATACCTTCTGGTTGTTCGTTGCAGACTATATATTCGCGAGAACATTTGTCGTCTGCGAATTATGTTATTGCAAAAATCATGTTTGTTTGATTTTTTTTTCATTTTTATTATTATATATTTATACTCTAGATGAAATCATATACATAGAGTATTATAAGTTTAATCCAGCCCAAAAGTTTGTAACGCATAGAACCAAGCCTCGGACGAAAAAAAGTTGTATATTATTTTTTGTTTATTTGTGGCCAAAAACCTCAAATCCGCTTGACGTCCGTCCGTCCGTGAACACGATAACTCAAGAATTTTGAATCTGGATGTTTGGTTGAATATGTAAGTCTAAGTTTGTTAACGGGCAAAATCGTCCTACTCCTTCGGGTAGCTGCCATACAAAATGTCCTTAAAACACGTGTTCAAGAATATTGGTCGATAACTTCAGAAGGGTTTAAGCTACGTCTTTGAAATTTTGTATGTGTTATTTTTCCAATAGTTGGAGCTAAATGTATGATTATGAAGAAAATCCTGTTAGTCCTTCGTGTAGCTGCCATACAAATATCCTGTCAAAATGTATTTACTTAATTTACGAAACTTACTATAACTCGAGTAATCTTTTAGCTACGAATTCGGAATTTTGTACAAATTAGTTTTGATTGAAAACAAAGCTCGAGTTTACTAGTCAGCAAAATCCTTTTACTCCTTCTGGTAGCTGCCATACAAAATATCCTTAAGACACGTGTTCAACAATATTTTCCGATAATTTTTGAACGCTTCAAGCTACGAATATGAAATTTTGTACACATTAATTTTTGAATGGTTCCAAGGAAAAGGATAAATATGTAAGAAATCGAGTGAGTCCTTTTTGCACCTCCCATGTGAAAGTCCTTCAAAAAGGAAATTTTTTTCGATGACTTACCCAGTTCAAGATATGAAATTAAACACTGAATATTGTCTTTTAGGTTTGAGTAGCAATCTAATGGCAGTCCTTAATAAAGGACATACAACATGCACACACGTAGTTCTACTTTATCCCCAACTACAATATAAATCGGAGTTCAGTATTCATCTAGAGTATTATACGATTGGCTTTTTTTTAATTTTTTATTTTTTTTTAATTCTTGTTTATTCTTACAATATATATACATATTTTACTTCGAGCTAGTACTCGGACCCACCGTTTTCGGCAGTTTATGTGGGCGGAAATTTTGTCAAGAATTTCCGTCCTTACAACACATTATTCCGTGCTTCTACCTTCGTTGGTAGTTAGCATGGACACATTCTTCTCTGCTTCTGCTTTTATATATACTCATAAAGCATAGCAAAAAGCAGCACTGACTACGCTGTTGTTTCTGCCGCTACTTTCTGTTTTTAATGTCTCACGACCTGTAACCACTGAGATGGAACGTAATCTATTCATGGTGCACCTTACCAACAATTTGCCAAAGACTGATCTACAAAAATATTGAAACAGATGTCAAACATTATTTGACGTTTAAGCGTGGTTCAAGCTAGTATTACACTGTTTGACCAAGTGGTGAAATTGCAGTAATAAGCAATGCCATAAGGCGAATTTGACCGAGCGGATATTCCGAGAATAATTAGAATTCGCTATTTCGCATTACTTATTACTGCAATTTGACCACATGGTCAAACAGTGTAATATCTGTGGTCACAGTGAATAACTTGGTAAGTCGAAAAATGGCCAAAATGGGATAAGTGTACTGTGGTCATCCTCCAAGTCTTATACGCACTGTGAGGAAGTTAGCAACTCACAACCCTAATGGTTTTTGAGTTATAAGGTGGGGGTTTCTTGGTATGTGGTAAAATTGTGTTTGTTATCTGCTAAGTCGACTTACCATAATTTTTTCCGTGTCATCATTCACGTGAAAAACCAGATAAGTCGAATTACCTAGTTTTTCGCTGTGTATCTGTGTTTTCAACTGCATTTATCCATTTATTCATCGTGCCAGATTATTCCAAGTGAAGTGTATTGTTTCTATGCATGGCTATGCTAAAAAAGGCGGTCATTTCATTATGAAAAAAACAGGATACCGAAGCTCAAAAATTTTTATGGAAACCAGTGCAGTGTGAAATGTAGTTTTTTAACATACCCTTAAAAAAAATTAACCATTCAAAATGATAAATTTTAGAAAAAAGGGTAAACATAATTTTGATCGCCTTCCCCTGGTTTCACTCGGACCAAGGGACCTCATCAGTTTAGAAAAGAAAAAACACATTCTCTATAGATTTCTTTCAAATCAAACAGGATGAGATTGACGATTAATCTCAAGGGGTAATTTTAATCTTAGGTAATAATAATTACCTAAGTTCCTTTTGGAGCTTCATTTTAGGGATTCATTTGTATTCGTTGTTTATGAATTTTTCCATTCATTTTTCTATTTGTAGCTTATATTTTTGTACCAATTGTAGTGGATATTATGCTTACGTTGTTTTTTGCTATTGTTTCGTAATAAAAGTTTTCTTAACTGTAACGTTTTGTTTTAATGGTATTTTTGTTAACTAAATGAAAGTACACCTAATTGACAAAATAAATGAGAAATAACAGCAAAGGAACTTAATATTATTAATATAACAGGTATGGGGAATAATCAGGTAAGTATGGTGAAAAAGTTGGGATGATCTGGTGCAATATCAGGTAACTAAACGTAAATCCTAAAAATAATTTCAGCAAATTAATAATTTTCAAACCACTAGATTTCGAACGTTATTTGATCACATTGATGTCAACAAAATTAATTTTTTCAAAAAACTGGATTTACAGGAATAGTTCAATAGTAACAAAGTGCTGCCCTGAAAAGTTTCGTTTTTCGACTTACCAAGTTATTCACTGTGACCACAGATATTAGCTTAACAATAAATTTCGGCACGAGTTATTTTAACACGCTTTATATAGTGCTTTCCCAGAATTACCTGGCCGAACTAAGGAAACACAAAAAATTTGGAAAAAAAAATTTCTCTATTTCCTTTCACACTTTTCTCAGCGATGTTGGGTAGCTTCGATACATTCTTTATAAGATAGTGAAAACTGACGAGCTCTTTACAATAAACGTCAACCGCAGACTCCATTTCTTCTCTGTTGGTAAATTTTTTACCACCGAACCATTTTTTTAAATTTGAAAACAGATAATAATCCGAGGGGCCTAAATCTGGCAAAAAGGGTGAGTGAGGAAGCAAGTGCAACTCATTGATTTTGGCCACCGCGATAACACTTTCTTAAACACTTTCTTTTTCGCCAAATGCGGTCGTTTTCCTTGATTTCATCACTCAAACGCTACAATAAGTTCACATAATACTCGCCGTTAATTGTTTTTCCGTTTTCTAGATAATCAATGAAAATTATTCCACGCGTATCCCAAAAACTGACGCCATGACCTGTGGAAGGTACTGCCTTCGCCTTCTTTGGAGCCTATTCTCAATTGTTAGTCCATTATTTTGACTGTTCCTTTGTCTCAGGTGTGAAGTGGTTGACACATGTTTAGTCCATGGTTATGAATCGATGCAATAACACGGCTTTATTGCCGTGAAACATCGCCAAACACTCGATTAAAACATCCTCACGACGCTGTTTTGCTCCATTGTGAACAAACGCAGTAGCCATCTTCAGCTAGTATTACACTGTTTGACCAAGTGGTCAAATTGCAGTAATAAGCAATGCCAAATAGCGAATTTGACCGAGCGGATATTACTTCACCATTTCTGTTTCATTTAATACGATCTCGTCTAAACTCAACTACTCTATATTTTATTGTTGTAAATGAAGGAGCAGACTCCTCCAGAGTATAATAGAGTTCGGCTTTGATACTGGTTGGACTGAAACCTTTCAAATGAAAGTATTGTATCACATAACGATAACGATAATTCACTAAGAGCGTTCGCTATTGAAGGCTGGCAAACGTAGCGTCTTCAACCTTCAAACTTAAGCCTTATAGGGATGGTGCTTTCTACCATAGTATTTTCTTTTAAAGAAAAGCTGCCATCTGTACGTCAGGTCAGGTACTTCTGGGACCGCCCTAGTATAAATAAAGCGGAGAGTTTTGAGGATATAATGATAGAATTAGGTTGGGAGCATGCATCACGACTTAAAATTAAAAAAATAAGTAGTTTTTTTGTTTAATATTTCATGCTTGTATTTTTTTTATTATTATTTCATTATTTCATTGTAATAATGCTTACAATTTTCTATTTTTTTCTTATTAATTTTCTGTATGTGATTTACTTATAACTTTTTCTTCGTCTACTCACTATTCCATCTTCTTCATAATTTAGTTCTTACATTTCTACTATAATACACGAAAGTTTACAACTAGTATAAACTGCATTCACTTCTTTAAATTATTTTTTTTTTCATAACCAATTCAGAATTATTTAAAGTGTCCACTAAAGATAAATAAAATGTAATTGAAATATATTACAAGGTTTTTTTATTTCCATTTTGAGCATTTTTCATTTATGAAATACCGTAAATATCTAATTAAATATTTAGAGATTTACTAAATATTTTATTAGATTCACGGTATTTTAGTTTCTATTTCATAAATTTAAAAAGGTTTACAATCTTATCTTAATTTATTATTAACTATATTCTATTAAATATTATGTTATGTATTTAATTTTATAAGCGTTTTGAATATAATTTTAGTTTTTGTTTTAATTGTGTAAAAGTCATTTGGATATAACGTAAATTATTACATAACAGGACGGTCAAATATAGTCAAAAGTATCCATTTGTTTTAATTTTTGTCTATTTTGTCGATTACATAAATGAAAAATTTATACAACGAGATTGCTTCATTATAATTAATAATATTCCTGTTTTTGTGTTTTTTTATAATATATCTATAACTTTACTTATATTTTAAAGTATTTTCTATTATTTTTTAGTAGTATTTCTCATCTTTTCTTATTTTTTATTATGCTTAAATTTTATCTAATATTCCTGTTAAATATTATTTTCGATTATAAAACAATCGAAAGTAGTGAAACTATCATGTACTCCTATTTCATTGCGACTATTAAACTTAATACATTTTTAGCTGATATTTTTACATGCTATTATTATTGTTAATTTATAAGTGGGTATGAAGTAAATTATAATCACAACTTCAAGTTCTAGGGGCTCACTATTGTTTGTAAAATATCGTATTATTTTCTAATACTTTCTTATTTACTAGATAATTATTTAAAATAAATTTAAATTGCTGGGAAAAAATTTCGGAAGTATTTTTGTGCATTATTTTGAAAAGTTTTCATAAAATACTACTGAAATGTTTCCCCCTTTTATATTAGTTAGTTGAAGTTGTGATTTATTTACTTACATTATTTTATTTATATTTAATAATTTAAGATTTATTTGATGTTATAATTACATCATTAATATTTTTAAAGATTAGATTAGCATCTACTGGTGTTTTGATTTTTATTCGTTATTTACACATAAAATTTATTTGTCTTTATATCTAAGTAATAAATTGCTGCAGTTGGAACTGAAATTTTAGTGAGAAGTTTATAAGTTTTACTTTTGTTTCTTGTCTTGGCCTTGGTAGTCGTCCTCATATGCATAGAATAAGTAAAGTTACTGCCTTAAAACTTTTTATTACAATATTCCAAAATCAATTATTTCATACAGTTAAAAAAATTCTAATTCTAAATTTTAAGTTTTAATTTCCTCGATCCTTTACTTTTAATTGATTGCAAAATCTTCTTAAATTCTCTTTTGTTCCGATCCGAGGTTTTTCAATCGTAGCCAGCTTTAAGGGAATATATTGGGAAAGGTAAATTCGGCTTCATTACCCACCTTTCACTTATGTATATTAGAATTTGTAAGGGTTGGCTTACTCGAAATCAACAAAAATTAATTATTAATTATAGATATTAATTGAAATATGACAAAAACGTTTCATAAAAATTTAACGAGACTGATTCACCGCTAAGTGTATGATATGTTATTATTAGTAAAAAAAACCTATGGCAATTAATAATTTTTGTGTTAATTAATAGATTTAAAGTAAAGTCCCTCAGCAAAATCAGTCCTTAACTGCAGCATTATTGGTCTATAATTTGTAGTTTTTCTTAACAATTATCTACATATTATTTATAAATTTCTCTAAGAACATAAAAAAAACCAGAAATGAAGTTTCATAACATTACTTTTTATATTATAATAGAAATACGATAAAAATAGCATTGGCACACGTGCCATCGGCGGCGATAATTCGTCGGGATGGTCGCCATCTCCCGTGAAATCATCCAATATTCATTATTTTTTTGAATGCTTTTCGGAATTCCGGATTGAAAATCGTATAAATCACCGGATTAACGAAGCTGTTCATATACCCGAGCCACGTGGTCAAGATGAAGGCCGTTACACCCGGTTGACAATCCATGCCCAGCTTAATGCACATCGCATCCATTATATTGCACGTGAAGAATGGCACCCAGCAAATTAAAAATACACCTGAGATCCATAAAAAAGACAACAGAAAGAAAAACAAGGATAAAAAGTTAATAAGATATAATGAACATGTGCGACGTCGATTCATGGAAAGTATTTTTGAATAATATTTCCCATACGAAGGAACAGCTCGGGTCCTTTCTAGAGGCGAAAAAACACATCACACATTGCATCCTTAGTGTATAAACTTACCTAAGACTATTGCTAGTGTTTTTGTTGCTTTGCGTTCCTTTTTCGCTGACGATTTTTCTCGTTTCTTTTTCGAAGCCTTGTGAACTTTATAAATTGTGAACCTGTAAAGGAAGAGAACTAGAATAAGATCCTTGTTGTTTTCGTTTCTGGACGTACTTTAGTGCACAAACTATGCCATGTTTAACAAGGAGAATTTCTCTGAATTTATTTTGCGGATAAGGGCGAAGGTCCTTTTGTCGTAATTTTTACAGAGACAATTTTAATGTGTTCTGAACTCGAGATATGGATGTAAAACCGTGTGTTTAAAAGGACGTGGGATAATATTATGAAACATTAAAATTGAAAAAAATTATATTCAAAATTGAAAGTGTAATCCTGTGTTTTAAGAACTTTTATGTGAAAGCCACCATAAGGAAAAGAGCAATTATTTGTATTAATACATCGAATTACATAAATCTGAAGCTCATTGCGTTCATGAGTTGATATAAGCCTAATTTTTTTTAATATTCGTATGGTAGCTACTTCATTTTATCTGTTTTTGTTTGCAGTATTAGAGTGAAAAAAATTTGAATTCCTAACTTTCCGGACTTTTGTGTAGGATGTAGCTGAGGAAAATTTTTACATCTTCGTTGAACTGTTACTTTAGTTAAAGTGAAAAAATAATTCGTCGTTCAGGCTGAACGATTTCTTGAGTTCCGAAAGATTAATACATATGTGTTAAGTAGAAGGAAACCGTAACATGAGGTCTTTTCGACTAGAGCTATTTTGCTTCATTTTGAAGAAGTGCTGTTATCAAACATATAGAAAGTTTCAAAATCACCTTGATGCTTGCGAATTTTTTTTATCCTTTCGGGAATTCTTCGATGCAGTCGACACGGTTGAATCGTTTCTCGCCAACGATAAAGCACCCTGTACTCCGTACCGTACAAATGATAACGGTTTCATGGCAACACTGAAAAAAGGATACAAAAGAGACTCATGACTTGTTACCGATACAGGATTACCCCAAAGATTTTTATTTCGGATCCACTTTCGACTTGCATACCTAAGCGGTTCTCGTTTCGGTGAACCATCAAATCCATTCCGTTTACTTATGCTACTACATTTTATGCTACCGCTGGGCATAGGACTTTCGGGCGGTGTTGATACTCCTCCTGCAACGACATCATCAACGTTTGATGGCGCATAACCAGAATCATGATTACCATTTGGATCGGCTACTACCAGCTGCGGCTGTGATGTGATTTGCGCAACAACGCTGCATTTCGAGAATAGTGATAACATTTTATTTTGATAATCATTTAAGAGCCTTAAGAGACCTAAGATTGTACATACTTTCCCGTCTCTTCCACAACAGTGGCTAACATAAATTCGGTTGATTTATCGTTGACGATGACCTGACAATCGTCGATATCCGGAGATCCGGCGTTTTCGTCGTCTTCCTCGTTTGAACCGGATGCCGTATTTGTTGGCTGCTCGTCGGGCATAATACGCGAACCACTTTTACTACTGTCCAATTGCGTTTCAGCCAGACGTCGGGTTTGCGCGATATTTTCAATTATACTGCCACCTGTTGTTAGGTCTGATATATGTGGCTTACGAGCTGCTCTTTGTTTTCTCGCTCGACTTCTTAGGGCCTGTGATTTTCGAAATGACTTTTAAAAATAATTCATAGATTAGCAAAGACAAGCGCACCTTAAATATATTCCAATATAAAAACACCATTATAATGCATGGTATGTAAAAACTGCTTAATGATGAGTAGACTATAAAATCGCTATTGTAGAATACGCACAAGTCGGGCACTCGGTCTGGAGTGTTGTTTAAACCTAAAACAATTGGAGATCCTATTGCGGCTGATATCGCCCAAACGAGAAGTATCGTAAGACACACTCGCCGACTGTTTTTATGCTTAGCGTATTTTATTGGTTGCGTAACTGCAATATATCTAAAACGGAAAAAAATTAAGAAATTTTGCTTATATTAATTTACTTTATTATTTTTTATAATAAAGTATTGTGATCGACCTGAAATTTAAAAAAAATTTGCTACCCTGAAATTTTGTATTTACACGTTTTAGGACTAGTAAACACCAAAAAAGCAAAAAAAAAAAAATGTCCATCTGTCCGCCGTAGAAGCCGTCCGCCCTACACCGTACGCCGTACGCAAAATCGTTTGAAGGCGCGTAGCTCCCAAACCCGTTGAGTTATTAAGTTGAAATTTTTATGGTGGGTAGATTGGGTAAACTCCTACAACTGGCATCTTTTGGGGGGGATGGGGGTGTAAGGGGGATAAAGGAGGAGCGTTTTAGACGAAAAATTTTGGTTTCTAGATCTCAGGAACCGCTTATGCTAGTAGACTGAAACATGGAACTTATGTAGCACTATGATAGTGGACTTATTTGCAAAAAAATGGTTGATAAGGGTTGAGGGGTGTGGAAGTAGGGGGAAAACAATGAGTCCGAAACGCTTGAAAGCCGGGATTGAAACATTCTAAAATCGATATCTCCTGAACAATTGATGTCAGAAGATTGAAACTTTGTTGTTGCCCTTAGGGATACTTCAAGATAAGACAAGGGCTAACATTTTTAAGAGAGGTTGTAGGATGTGGGGGTAGGGGGTGAAAAACTTTGGATTGCAATATCTTCCGAACCAATTACACCATTAAGATAAAATTTAGTTTCTGTATATGGAATCACATGAGGAGTCTACTGAAAATAAATTTTATGAGGGGGGAGGTGGAACACGAAAGTGGGGGGACAGCAATTTGTCAAAAAATTTGATTTTTATATCTCAGATATGATCTCAAAAATTTTACAGGAGTTGGGGTCGGTAAACCTCTAGTAGGGAAAAAAATTTGGGGGTGTGGGTGTTGTGGGTGATGGTGAAAGGGTGTAGAAAGGAAAACATTCTGATTTTTATTTCTTGAAAACCATAATGAATAGAAAGCTAAAAATTTAGTATTATATAGTGCTACTATAGAGACATCCTAAAAAAAAATTTTGATAGGGGTAGCAAGGTACAGGGGTGAGGGGTGGTTTTTTATATCTCAGAAACGGCTTATGCTAGAAAGTTGAAACTTAGTACGTATATGTAGATGTGCTATTAGAGTAAATAAAGCAAAAATAAGTTCAGATTTTTAGCGGCGTTCAGAGGTTGAGTAAAAAAAATATCCGTGAATCCACATTTTCACGAATTTCTTTAAAACTTTTAGACATGTCGAGCTATCAAAGCAATTTTACTTGTGCGGGCTATTTATATAAGTGCCTAGTAACGATCTTCAAAATTTTTCGATATCCAACCCCTAAGGGGGTGTAAAGTGGTTGTGTACATATTCACGAATTCTGATATATTTCTAAGGTATATTGAGTTTTGGAATCAGGGCGTTCGGTCGAATGTGCTTGTCGGGTTCAATCAAAACCCCAAGCACCGACCGGACGTTCTTTACTGCACAGAACTCACATATAAACGGCGGCTTTATCTGTATACTGTGTACATGAGAGCTTTCTAGATATTAGGTAAGTCAGACGCCGATGACGTCACTATGCGAACTGAAACCTCAGTTGAAAATTACTACCACCAGATGGCAGTATACGCGATTAAAGTGTGTATGTGCTAAACTTTAGATTACGATAGCTCTTTTGCTCTAAAGCTTATTTAAATTTTCACTATTTCAGCATTTTCACGCCCTGCGACTCAGCTGATAATGCACCATTTGTAGCAGGTAGAACAGGTTCGGTCGATGGTGGTAGCAAGGTATAGGTGTGGGGTGGTTTTTCATATCTCGTTCCCAAAAACTGTACATGGGTGTTATGGTATATGACCTTTATACAGTCCCGTTTCGTCGTATTAGTGTATACGAAACTTTGCCTGCTGAGCAGCTGATAATTTATCCAAGGCATTTATCAACAGGATTGTTAACCCTGCTAAATTAGCTTTTGAATTGATCCACATCGTTTTTTTCAATTCTGATTTAATCCAGTTGAAAAAAACGCACCTATTCTAAAATCAGGCGCGTAGCGTGAATCTTCGTAGGGCTAGCACAACGAATTTTTTGATTACTTCCTGGAATTTAGCAATCGAAATCTTATTTCTGAATGAAAATTACGTGTTTATGGTTATAAAATTCATAGAATTTGATGATCGTGTTATTGCGCTACCCCAACGAATTTTCACGCTACGCGTCTGTCTAAAATCCACATCTCCTAAACGGTTAATGTCACGAAATAACAACTTAATGATCATCTGTAGGTATACTAGGAGAATAGACCGAAAATAAATTTTTGAGAGGCGGCAGTGACATACGGAGGTGGGGGGTGAAAAACTTTAGATTACTATAGCTCACGAAGCAATTGCACTAGAGAAATAAAATTTGGTTTCTGTATAAAGGTCGATAAACAAAGTTTGCTGAAAGTAAAATTTTTGAAGGGGAAGGTGGAGCATGGGAGTGGAGAGGGTAAGAATTTTTTTAAAAACATACTGCAGTCACGATCGGCTGCAAGCCAATCGTATAATACTCTAGATGAATACTGAACTCCGATTTATATTGTAGTTGGGGATAAAGTAGAATTACGTGTGTGCATGTTGTATGTCCTTTATTAAGGACTGCCATTAGATTGCTATTCAAACCTAAAAGACAATATTCAGTGTTTAATTTCATATCCTGAACTAGGTAAGTCATCGAAAAAAAAAGTCCTTTTTGAAGGACTTTCACATGGAAGGTGCAGGAAGGACTCACTCGATTTCTTACATATTTATCCTTTTCCTTGGAACCATTTAAAAATGAACGTGTACAAAATTTCAAATTCGTAGCTTGAAGCGTTCAAAAGTTATCGAAAAATATTGTTGAACACGTGTCTTAAGGATATTTTGTATGGCAGCTACCAGAAGGAGTAAAAGGATTTTGCTGACTAGTAAACCTGAACTTCGTTTTCACTCAAAACTAATTTGTACAAAATTTCGAGTTCATAGCTAAAAGAATACTTGAGTTATAGTGAGTTTCGTAAATTAAGAGAAGAGTATTTGACAGGATATTTGTATGGCAGCTACACGAAGGACCAACAGGATTTTTTTCATAATCATACATTAAGCTCCAACTATTGGAAAAATAACACATACATAATTTCAAAGACGTAGCTTAAACCCTCCTGAAGTTATCGGTAATATTCTTGAACACGTGTTTTAAGGACATTTTGTATGGCAGCTACCCGAAGGAGTAAAAGAATTTCGCTGATTAGTTAACTCGAACTTTCTTTTTACTCAAAACTAGCTTGTTTAAAATTCCGAATTCGTAGCTAAAAGATTACTTGAGTTATAGTGAGTTTCGTAAATTAAGTGAATACATTTTGACAGGATATTTGTATGGCAGCTACACGAAGGACCAACAGGATTTTCTTCATAATCATATATTTAACTCCAACTATTGGAAAAATAACACATACAAAATTTCAATGTCGTAGCTTAAACCCTTCTCAAGTTATCGACCAATATTCTTGAACACGTGTTTTAAGGATATTTTGTATGGCAGCTACCAGAAGGAGAAAAAGGATTTCGCTGATTAGTAAACTCAAACTTCCTTTTCTCTCAAAACTAACTTGTACAAAATTCCGAATTTGTAGCTAAAAGATTACTTGAGTTATAGTGAGTTTCGTAAATTAAGTGGATACATTTTGACAGGATATTTGTATGGCAGCTACACGAAGGACAAACAGGATTTTCTTCATAATCATATATTTAGCTCCAACTATTAAAAAAGTAATACATACAAAATTTCAAAGTCGTAGCTTTAGGCGTTACGAAGTTATTGGTCAATATTCTTGAACACGTGTTTTAAGGACATTTTGTATGGCAGCTACCCGAAGGAGTAGGACGATTTTGCCCGTTAACGAACTTAGCCTTACAAATTCAACCAAACATCCAGATTCAAAATTTCAAGATCCTAGGTGAAGGCGTTCTTGAGTTATCGTGTTCACGGACGGACGGACGGACGGACGGACGGACGGACGGACGGACGGACGGACGGACGGACGGACGGACGGACGGACGGACGTCAGGCGGATTTGAGGTTTTTGGGCACAAATAAACAAAAAATAATATATAACTTTTTTTCGTCCGAGGCTTGGTTCTATGCGTTACAAACTTTTCGGCTGGATTAAACTTATAATACTCTATATGATTTCATCTAGAGTATAAAAATCACGTCTCATATCTCAAGAACGGTGTAAGATAGATGCTTAAGTTAAAATTTTTACCAGAAGTAGGCCTAATAGACAGACCCCTAGCAGAAAATAAAAATTTGAGGGATGTGGGTGTAGAGGGTAAGGGTGGGAGAGGGTAAAAAGTGAAAAGTTCCGATTTTTTTATCTTGAGAACCGATACTGATATAAAACTGAAACTATAAAGTATTTTGATAGAGCTATAGTAGTAGCATGTTGGAAAAATATAATTTTTTATAGGGGTAGTATAGTACGGGGGTGGGGAGTGTTTTTCCTAACTATAGAACGGCTTATGCTAGAAAATTGAAACTCGGTATGTATATGTAATACTGATTAAAAAAAATTTAAATGTCCATTGGCGTTCGGAAGGGGGGCAAAAAAAATTATCAGTAAAAATGGAATGTATATATTTTTATGATTTTCGTCATATCTATCCCTCTTCCAAAGTCTCCTCAAAATCTTCAACGAACACACAAATTGTTCGTGTTGTAAAAAAATCATTTCGGTTTGGCACTCCGTGTGCCACCTTGTAAGGGGTTATTCCTTGATATATTTGGAGAACAAAAATGTTCTACAGGGTGGGTCAATTTTCAATATTAGTGGAGATACAGGGTGGTTAAGAAAAGTGTTTTTGACCGGTACCCTCACTCACTTAAAACGTTAAATCTTGAAAACGAATAATCACTAGGCAAAGTGTTATAACTCGTTTTTTAAGCAATCGAATTACCTTTCATTTGATGTAACAGTCTAAATTGTAACTGCACCCAATCTTGAGATATTTACTCGAAAACACAGATTTTTGCTACGTCAACCCTAAAAATTCAGTGATCAATGTAGTTTTTCTCAGAAAACCCCATTATAAAAATGTCATTTTAATTTTATTTTTTTATGAGCCGTATTATTACCTACAAAAGCTGCGTACGTATGTATGAGTTACGATTAACATTTTAGAAGTAATAGGTAAAAATACATATAGCATAAAAATTAAATATTTAAAAAATCAGTGCATGTGCATGTTGATCTACGCTACTTGCTTGAATTGAAAGAATTTAATAATGGTTTTTATTTCAAATATTTTTATTTCAAATATTTTTATTATAACAAATGTTCAAAATGGCCACCTTCATTTTGAATGCACGCTAAAGCTCGTTTGGCGAGTGTTCTCTTGGTATTCATATTCCTCAACTGCTGCCTTACTTCTATTGCTGCCGCATCGATTCTGATATTTAGATCTTCCAATGTTTCTACTGGCGTTGCGTAGACAAGGTCCTTCATCCGTCTACATACAAAGAAATCCATAATAGTAAGATCAGGAGATCTTGCAGTCCAGTGTATCGGTCCATTTCTACCGATCCAGCGATTGCTATAATTGGAATTTAACCAATCTGTGATCTGTAGGCCGTAATGAGCTGGAGCACCATCCTGTTGGTAAAACATGGAAGCCAATCGAACCAGTGGAATAATAATTGGAGCTATTTAGAGTACGCGGAAGCCTAATAGGTCCAAGTAAATCGTCACCAATCACACCTGCCCATAAATTGACGCTGAAACTGTGCTGAAATGATGCCGCTCTTCTTGTGTGTGGCTCTCAGCCCACGTATGTAGGTTGCGGAAGTTTGTGATACCGTCTCTGGTAAATTGGGACTCATCCGTAAACAGAATATTGTTGAAAAAATTGTCGTCATCTATTTGTCGTTCAAGGAGCCAATTGCAAAACTCCATCCGTTTGGGGAAATCAATGGGTAGCATCTCCTGTACTAGTGTGTGATGGTAGGCATGGAAGCGTTTTACTTTTAAAATACTCCAAACCTTCCCAGTAGATATGTTAAACTGCAATGCCAAGCGTCGGATACTGATCGATGGATCATTTTGCACTGCTTGAAGTATTCTTTCATCAATCTGAACAGCGATTATAGGCGCAGGATTTGCATTTACTCCCCTTGTTCTAACGCTGCCAGTTTCCCTAATTCTCCTGTAAACGTCTTGAAATACTCTCCTGCTAGGTGTTCGTCGATGAGGATGTCTCTGGTGGTAAAGCCTTCGCGCGGCTCGTGCATTTTGGTCACACTCTCCATAAATTAACATCATGTCAGCATATTCTTCATTGGAGTACTCAAGCATTTTGAAATAATTTTTTAAATTCTACTGACACCTTCTTCTCTTAGCAACGTAACTAAAACTGATAAAAATATGAAGGTAGTTTTGCTTTTATAGGCTTTTTATTTTGTAAGACACCCTATTAAAAAAGACATAGTACCGCATCCAGTAGTACCTACCACGTCCAGGTAAAAGCATCAATTATGTTGAAACTCACTTACATTTCATTGTTTTCCTTCATACTTTAAATAGTAATAAATGTGCAATAAAAATACTTCAGTACTACCGACAAATTAAACAGATTCTTGGACGAGGTCCACTTTATGGCAATAACTTTTAAATATTTAATTTTTATGCGATATGTATTTTTACCTGTTACTTCCAAAATGTTAATCGTAACTAATACATATGTATGCAGCTTTTGTAGGTAATAATACGGCTCATAAAAAAATAAAATTAAAATTACATTTTTATAATGGGGTTTTATGAGAAAAACTACATTGATCACTGAATTTTTGTGTTTTCGAGTAAATATCTCAAGATTGGGTTCAGTTACAATTTAGACTTTTACATCAAATGAAAGGTAATTCAATTGCCTAAAAAACGAATTATAACACTTTGCCTTATGATTATTCGTTTTCAAGATATAACGTTTGAAGTGAGTGAGGGTACCGGTCAAAAACACTTTTCTTAACCACCCTGTATCTCCACTAATATTGAAAATTGACCCACCTTGTTGAACAATTTTTTTCTCTAAATATATCAAGGAATAACCCCTTACAAGGTGGCACACGGAGTGCCAAACACCCTGTATAAAAAAAAAAAACATTTTAAAAAATGTTAAAGAAGGTGTCCAACAAAAAGGGATGATATTCACAGAGTCGGTTTTCTTTCTATTAATATTTCCACTTACGCTTGTATGTATGTATATCATACATCATTTTCTCAAGAAACTCGACAATCACTCGTCGTGTGGCAAAAAGATGATGTGCAAAGTTTACTTTTTGGTTGCTTTTAATCTGGAAAATTTGGGTGGTGATATTTCTTCAATCAAGTGAGTCCTTCCTGCACCTCCTATCTGAAAGTCCTTCAAAAAGGAAATTTCTTTTCGATGACTTACCCAGTTCAAAATATGAAATTAAACACTGAATATTGTCTTTTAGTTAATAGAGGACATACAAAATGCACACACGTAATTCTACTTTATCCCCAACTACAATATAATTCGGAGTTCAGTATTCATCTGGAGTATTATACGATTGGCTTGTTTTTTCATGTAACACTCACAGAGGGCAGAGCATTCAAACACATATAGAATCTGTAAGTACATAAGTGATTCAATTTTGGATAGCCAGAGCCTGCCATGTGAACATAACAGGACTATAATCTTTGATAGCCAAAGCCCCTATAAAAATATCAGTAGATATCATAAATGATAGCCATGGCAGTCAATGTGTTAAAAATGTACATATTTTTTGAGTAACTTAGCATATGCAGGTCATTTTGATTTTTATCTTTTAGAAACGAGGTATGCTAGAAAGGTAAAACTTGGTATTGTGAGCACATCAATTACAAACCAAATTTTTAAGAACAACCTTCTACCTGCTTATGGTGAGGGAGAATTTTATAGTATCAGAAAAAGCCTCTAAACGCCACTAGCTAGACTTGATTTTATTAAAGTTAAACTACCTCACAAGTTCTCCTTGAAGATATTCAAAAGCAAAATTCAAAAAAAAATATGTTCTACAAAGGTATCACCTTCAGCAGCAGAAACTACCTCCAACGTACCGTGAATCATAAAACATGAGATCCTCGTGTCAATAATAAAATTAATTATCGCTGTCAGTGTCAAGGTAAAAGGTGTACTGGGGCTAATGTAATTTCGCATAATTGATGGAGTCTAAATTTAAGGCTTAAGAACATAAGAATCTATTTCGCAAGGGGCGTCGTACATGAATGTATAGAAGAGCATTCCACACATAACAAAAACGAAAATTATATTAGGGTGTAGGCGCATAAAGGTAATGCACGATGGTGACTTGTATGCGGCGTTTCATAGATATGATTGTTTGAGTAATGAGTGTGAAATTAAAGGTGGCACATAGTTCAAAATATTTAAATATATTTAACGTTTATTATGTGCTGTCACGTCTCGGTAATTGGTCGTAATTTATTTCTTGTATTGCTTATTTTAACTGCAAAACTATCAATCATCGACGACGCTGAAACTAATGGTCTTAGCATGTATATTTATGTGGGAGCGCGCTACTGTGATGCAGCAGCCGTCGGTGGTAAATAGGTCCCGTTGGGCACGCAACAGCCACCAGGAAGCAAACACCACACCGAGCGGAGCAGAACAAAGCGAACACCACACAGAGCGGGTCAGAACAAAGCGAGCAACACAGATTATTTTTCCGAAAACCGATTTTTATACCATTATTATTATTACATTATCATTATTACATTATCATTATTACATTATTATTATTACATTATTATACTTGAAATTCCATCATAAGGAGTCGCATTTTTTCTATCAGTGTCATTAAGTGATCGTGCCCAGTGAAAGTCCGACTCCACATTTATATTCTCAATTTTTATTAATTAATATAATGTAGGAAATAACTTAACTTATAATTTGCTGAAGAACAGTGATAAATCGAGTCTGTAAAAAAAAGTAAAAAAATCGGGGCAACTTTATTATTTTTGGGAAGAAGTCCGAAACGTGTTTAATACTAAGATGCGGTGTAGGTTACTATGCGACTGACAACCTAAAAAATAACGTTCTAAATAGCCTGCTAGTTATTCTTTAGGTTATCAGTCGCATAGTAACCTACACCGCATTTTAGTATTCTTAGTTTAATATCGAATAAATCGGCCTTTCCTTTTTATATTTAAGTCCTTTACGAGTGAAAGCCAATTCGATATTCGATATATCGTCTAATAAGACCTAAGAAATATACCACCACCACCGACCACCAATTCTATGTGGTCGTGAAAATTTACACAACCAACACCCTTAGGGGTTGGATATCAAAAAACTTGAAAAAATCTATTATATTTTTTTTTACTTCAGCTCTGTACATCAATCAAATTTTGAATATTTACTCCTGTCGTACTTCTACATATACATACTAAGTTTCAACTTTCTAGCTAACGCTGTTTCTGAGATATGAAAAACCACCCCCACCCCCGTACCTTGCTACCCCTATCAAAAATTTTATTTTTCTAGAATGCTTCTATACAGGGTGTAACTAGTACTGAGGTTCAAACGAAAATGGGAGATAGAGGAACTTGTCCTGAGTAGAAAATCGTTCTACACATACTCCCGTTTTTGCACCGTTAAGGAGATAGCGCGATTTCCAGGACGAAGGATTTTCATCGTACCTGTGATCACTGTTTGATCTCTAACTTCTGCAGTACTTAGCGTAACGTAATAATTCTAGGCTCGTTGGAAAGGACACAAATTCTTCTTTCTAATTGCTATCAACTGTGTCAATCAGTGTTATACTTTTTGAGAAAACTTCATTTAAATGACACAAAAATAATAAAAAATTAAAAAAAAATACAAAAAAGTCCTGTTTTCTCCAAGAAGGACCTGATTAACCACCAAATTTTATTACATTTTCGGAAAGCCCATAAAATTTCACTTTACTACGTTTGATAACAGAATTACTTCATATGTTGAATTGTAAAGGAGCGGGGCTAACAGTTATCAAGCACGTTCCCTTCAAGTAAATCTGGTTTGACACCCGTCATTCGCCGAAGGAGTATGATTAATAATAGTGAGGATGAAATAAAAGAGTTGAAGTATAGTTTATTACGTTTATTTAGTTTATTACGTTTACAAATAATTTTCAACATGTCCGCCGTTGTGGAGCAAGCAGAAGTGGTATCGCCGACGAATGGCATTGGTGGGGTTCACACGCAGTAGTTGGGCTCGTAACTGATCGCATGCTTCGGTGATACGGGAAATGAGCTTTTCTCGTGTATGAATTTCCTCTGCGTAGACGATGCTTTTCAAATACCCCCAGACATAAAAGTCCATGGGAGTTAAGTCGGGAGATCGTGGAGGCCATGCAATGGGACCGCCACGACCAATCCATCGATCCCGAAAATTCGTATCGAGCCACCGACGGACATTAGCACCATAATGCGCTGGCGCTCCATCGTGCTGGTACCAAAACCTGACCAGTACATGGAGTGGTATATCCTCTATGAGGTCTGGTAAGGTTTCCTCCAAAAATTCGGCATAATTGGTGAAGAAATACCGGACCGATGAAAGTTCTGTCGATGATGCCAGCCCAAACATTCACACTGAAGCGATGTTGATGGGACGTATTTCGGCTGGTATGGCGATTTTCACGTGTCCACACATGCATATTGTAGAAATTTTGTATGCCATCGCGGGTGAATTGCGATTCGTCGGTCCAGAGAATTCTTCCGAAAAACGCTGGATGTTCGTCTGCTCGCAGTAACATGGTACGACAAAAGTCTCGCCGATGTTTACGATCACCGGGCAACAGTTGTTGCACCGGTGTATTGTGATAGAAATACAGTCCTTCTCCTTGCAGAATTCGGAACACTTGCATGTGGTTGATGCCTAATCGATGGCCGATGCGCCGGGTGCTTACCGTGGGGTCCCTAGCCGCGATGCGCAGTATGCGCTCCTCCGTGGCCACTGGTACCGAGTGTCGCCGTTCTGGATGTTGTGTCTCCCGCCACGGCTGCAGTGTACCTCGTTCACGAAGGTTCCGATGAATGCTGATGAACATCCGATAATGGGGGTACCGAGATCTCTCCGGATACCGTTCCCGGTAAACTCTTTTGGCTCGCCTAGCATTCCCGTCGCACAGCCCATGCACGAAGTGCATGTCTGCCATTTCTTCCGTTGTAAAAGACCTCCTATTGCTTGCCATGTTGCTCGTAATGATGTCTATGACATTCTGTTTGCTGCTGCTTCCTCCCGATGCTTTTATCGCAGAAAAATCTACGTAAGACGAAGTCATTCCTGTTCCTTAAGGGAGCAGGTAAACTCCACGCCCTACTTAAATGGATATTACTTAATTAACTTAAATGGATGTTAGTTAATTTACTTAAATGGACGCTATCTAATTAGTTGTCATATTTTTACTTACCTGTAACATAATTTCCACACATAAGAGCAATACGTGTGTTGTTAACATGGTTGCTCATTACTGCATCTGTTTTGCGGTAAATTCTATGTTTAGCAGTATTTCCAACATGTGCAGGGAACTCACTTGTTGTTGCAAATATGAAGAAATTCTGTTATCAAACGTACAGTGAAATTTTATGGGCTTTCCGAAAATGTAATAATATTTGGTGGTTAATCAGGTCCTTCTTGGAGAAAACAGGACTTTATTTTTTTTAATTTTTGTGTCATTTAAATGAATTTTTCTCAAAAAGTATAACACTGGTTGACACAGTTGATAGCAATTAGAAAGAAGAATTTGTGTCCTTTCCAACGAGCCTAGAATTACTACGTTACGCTAGGTACAGCAGAAGTTAGAGATCAAACAGTGATCATAGGTACGATGAAAATCCTTCGTCCTTAAAATCGCGCTATCTCCTTAACGGTGCAAAAACGGGAGTATGTGTAGAACGATTTTCTACTCAGGACAAGTTCCTCTATCTCCTATTTTCGTTTGAACCTCAGTACTAGTTACACACTGTATAGTGACTATATATTCGTCAATTTTTAGCTTTCTATGCTTTGGGGTTTTAGAGAAATAAAAATCAGAATTCTTTTCGTTCCACTCCCTCCCACCGTCACCTCCTTCACCAGCGCCACCAACCTTTTTTCCTGCTAGTAGTCTACTGGCCCTAACTCCTGTAAAATTTCTAAGATCATATCTGGGTAGGCAGAAATCCTCGTCTTTGGTCCTCCACGTGGGCGCCTGCTGGAAATGCTTTTAGTCGTAAAGACCTGGGTCTTCCCGACTTTAGCAGCTAAGACTTACACGCATGTATTCAATCGTGCGCTGTGGTCATTAAGATTGAAATACCCAACTGAGTGTTTCTCCTGTGATGTCCTCCTAATACTTCTCCCTGGATCCAGGGTCAAATCCAGGGATGTCTGCGCTATATCGTGCCCAGGGACTAGTTGGTTGGGGCCCGCAAATCTCTTCCAATTGCTAACGGTGGCCTGCGGGGCAAAATTGGGCACCCCCCGCACGAACCCTTGCCTTTTCTTGATATGACGGCTCTGTTAAGATGGACCAACCCCTTCCGAGCATACTCGTGGGACCAAACATGAACGTAAACTTTAACAAATAAAAAACAAAAACAAAACCGAACCATAACTGATGCTCAGCTTGACATCGGTACTTCGTCTGAGGACGAACTTCTTGCCTCTAGTTAGGAGACAATTATCAGACTGGGCAACGCAGCGAGTGCGAGTACAAGTCAGAGTACACCCGTGCAGGCTCAACCATCAACATCCGGTCTACAACATCAGAAGGAGAATGCCAGCCATGGCATTTGGAAGCAGGTCAAAAAACGGAAGTCCGTCGGGGTCACAAGGAAATGTCGGTACTTGAAGGCTCTTTCATTTTAAGCAAGATTGCAAGATTGAACTCGTGAGAGGATATCGCGTAATCAGGTGCGCGGACAGCTACTCGTAGGATTTTCTCGGTGAATGTGTCGCTAAGATTAGAGACGCTTGGGACGGCATAAGACTCAAGCTTATCTTAGCTGAGGAGATTCCTAAAAGACCGAGAGCCCGCATCTGGATACCAGTTATGAAAATGCACAGCGAGAAAGTCCTTTGCGGTCTACGCCTAAAGAATCCGTCGATTCCACCTGATGAACGATGAGTGCCTGAGAGCACTCGAGAAAGCAGATTTTAAATTGCAGTTCGGCATCAGGCATACTAAAGTGAAAGTCTTTCACTCCTCAGGTCCAGACGGCGACATAAACTTTGTCGACAAAGCTAACGAGTTGTTAGAGGAAATAGGAGGAGACAGCCACAGACAGAAAGGAAGTCGGGAAGGAAACAGCCAATCAGAATGTTGAAGGTCGTTAATGTTAACCTGAGGCACTCGAAGTGTGCCTCGGATAACTTATTGGTCCTCCTTGGGGAAGAGGACATCGACATCGGCCTAATACAGGATAAACGACTTTACCGTAAAGGGGCTCCAAAACACTCATTACAAACTTTTCTATAATCACAAGCAAGGTAAGCCCAGAACATGCATCTTAGTTAATAAACAGATAAACGCTTTTATTTGTCCAAACTATAGCTCTGACAATTTAAGAGTTGCTAAACTGGAGATTCCAAATGGGGGAGACCTATACATCTCCTCGGTTAGTCTATATTAGTCTATGGCTCACGACCAACCAGCGCCACCCTGGGAACTGCATCATCTTACCGCCAGTATTTCATCGAAGAGGGGCCATCTTCTAGTGGGATTCGACGTCAACGCACGACATACGCTTTGGGGCAGCTAGGAGTCCAACGAATGAGGTGAGTCCTTATTTGATTTCATTATAAACTGTAACTTCTCTACTGTAACAGTGGTGACACCCCAACCTTCATTTTTCCGAGTACGGAAAATTTTCAAGGTTGGGAGGAAGCTCTGGATATTACTTTACTAACAGAAAATAACATTTATAATGTCGAGAATTGGAGAGTATCCAACTTGCAATCCTTCTCTGATCACAGGTGGGTCTTCTTCAACGTGAATCTCATGCCGGAGACTCAAAAGCCTTTTAGGAACCCTAAAAGAATTGACTAGAAGAAATTCGGTCAGGTCGCTAAATCGAAACTATCTAAAGCAACCAATCCTAACATCAAAATTATAGAAGATCTGGACGACAAGGTGGGGAAACTCAAACGAGCCATGAAGGTCGCGTTTAATGTCTCATGTCCTTTGAAATATAGTAAGAAAACGCTCCCCCATGATGTAGTGAAGACCTGTCTAGATTAAGGAAAATAACTAGAGAGGTTTTTAACATCTGTTGCAGGTGCAAGTCTTGGCAACCTTACAAGGAATTCCTCAAGATCTACAAGAAACACATTAGAACGGCCAAAAGGCAGGCTTGGACTGATCACTGTCAATCCATTGAGAGTGTCCGGGATTCGGCGAAGCTCAGCAATATTCTATCCAAGCAACACACGAACCCGTCGTTCTTGAAAAAGTCGGATTGGACCTGGACTGATTCCTCCGCCGAGACTCTGGAACTCTTGATGAACACTCATTTTCCTGGGTGTTAAAACAGCAGGATGGAGATGTCAAGCATTCAGGGTGTACAGTGTATACTAGTTATGGGTCCATACCGATATATGGTGATATTACCTAATACGAATATATCTGTGGTCACAGTGAATAACTTGGTAAGTCGAAAAATGGCCAAAATGGGATAAGTGTACTGTGGTCATCTTCCAAGCCTTATACGCACTGTGAGGAAGTTAGCAACTCACAACCCTAATGGTTTTTGAGTTATAAGGGTGGGGGTTTCTTGGTATGTGGTAAAATTGTGTTTGTTATCTGCTAAGTCGACTTACCATAATTTTTTCCGAGTCATCATTCACGGGAAAAACCAGATAAGTCGAATTACCTAGTTTTTCACTGTGTATCTGTGTTGTCAACTGCATTTATCCATTTATTCATCGTGCCAGATTATTCCAAGTGAAGTGTATTGTTTCTATGCATGGCTATGCTAAAAAAGGCGGTCATTTCATTATGAAAAAAACAGGATACCGAAGCTCAAAAATTTTTATGGAAACCAGTGCAGTGTGAAATGTAGTTTTTTAACATACCCTTAAAAAAAATTAACCATTCAAAATGATAAATTTTAGAAAAAAGGGTAAACATAATTTTGATCGCCTTCCCCTGGTTTCACTCGGACCAAGGGACCTCATCAGTTTAGAAAAGAAAAAACACATTCTCTATAGATTTCTTTCAAATCAAACAGGATGAGATTGACGATTAATCTCAAGGGGTAATTTTAATCTTAGGTAATAATAATTACCTAAGTTCCTTTTGGAGCTTCATTTTAGGGATTCATTTGTATTCGTTGTTTATGAATTTTTCCATTCATTTTTCTATTTGTAGCTTATATTTTTGTACCAATTGTAGTGGATATTATGCTTACGTTGTTTTTTGCTATTGTTTCGTAATAAAAGTTTTCTTAACTGTAACGTTTTGTTTTAATGGTATTTTTGTTAACTAAATGAAAGTACACCTAATTGACAAAATAAATGAGAAATAACAGCAAAGAAACTTAATATTATTAATATAACAAGTATGGGGAATAATCAGGTAAGTGGTGAAAAAGTTGGGATGATCTGGTGCAAAATCAGGTAACTAAACGCAAATCCAAAAAATAATTTCAGCAAATTAATAATTTTCAAACCACTAGATTTCGAACGTTATTTGATCACATTGATGTCAACAAAATTAATTTTTCCAAAAAACTGGATTTACAGGAATAGTTCAATAGTAACAAAGTGCTGCCCTGAAAAGTTTCGTTTTTCGACTTACCAAGTTATTCACTGAGACCACAGATATTCATTACGCGGTATTATAATATCTAAACTAATATTTGAATATTACTAATATCTACTGTATCATATTGAGCTGGTGCTTGTCGGAAAACAATCTTCATGAAATGATCATCGAATAGAGATTTATAACTATATTTGGTGGAGCTAAGCTAAAGAAAACATTACGGTATTTAAATTTTAAATGTCAATATGATCGCGAAAATACACTATTATTAGCAGCTTATTGTAGAATATCTAATTGCTGAAAAAATTTTAACTCGGTATAGACCTATGAACACAAAACCGAAAATACATGAAAATCAAAACTAAAAAAACTAACAAAGATGTTAAACGTTACGAACTTACCCCATTTAGCCATACTCAAACTTACGAGGTGCGAAATCACTCGGATTTACTCTACTACTCTACATTGTCCAATATATGTTAGTTATATTTAATCCAATTGTTATTTCCAAATATAACAACACCCACCCTTTCCTCTTTATATAACGCATAGATTTAGCAATCAATTTTTCCTTTACTTACTAGGATCCAAATTGCACTAATTTAGATACCAATCTACTCTTCTTTTCCTTATACAATAAATTTCATACATTGTCATTTATATCTTCAAAGCAGACAGTCCTTTCCCTTCCGATAAATGTTGAATTCGTTGTTTAAATCTACCATAATCTTTCCTTACACATTTACACTTTCCTTATTTAATGTGTAGGTGGTAGGTGCGAAATTGCATAGGTGTACTTTCCCAGACCTTTTCCTTCTTAAAGTACCTGCCTTCTTTCTCTAGAATGCGCTCAATATAGTTGTAAATTTTTAGTTTTCTATCCTTTGTGGTTCTCGAAAAATATTGAATAATATTTTTTTTCCTTTTCACCTTCTCCCGACATCGCCCCCTACAATCACACCTTCAAAATTGTTTCCCCTACTAGAAATCTACTGTGCCAAACTCCTGTAAAATTTCTAAGATCATATGTACTGTTCTTGAGATATAAAAATCTAATTTTTTGAAGGGAATAGGCCCTCACTTTTGTGCTTCACCACACTCAAAGTTCACGTTCAGTAGACTCCACTTGTAATCCTATACGGGTGTAACTAGTACTGAGGTTCAAACGAAAATGGGAGATAGAGGAACTTGTCCTTAGTAGAAAATCGTTCTACACATACTCCCGTTTTTGCACCGTTAAGGAGATAGCGCGATTTTAAGGACGAAAGATTTTCATCGTACCTGTGATCACTGTCTGATTTCTAACTTCTGCTGTACTTAGCGTAACGTAATAATTCTGGGCTCGTTGGAAAGGACACAAATTCTTCTTTCTAATTGCTATCAACTGTGTCAATCAGTGTTATACTTTTTGAGAAAAATTCATTTAAATGACACAAAAATAATAAAAAATTAAAAAAAATACAAAAAAGTCCTGTTTTCTCCAAGAAGGACCTGATTAACCACCAAATTTTATTACATTTTCGGAAAGCCCATAAAATTTCACTATACGTTTGATAACAGAATTTCTTCATAGGTTGAATTGTAAAGGAGCGGGGCTAACAGTTATCAAGCACGTTCCCTTCAAGTAAATCTGGTTTGACACCCGTCATTCGCCGAAGGAGTATGATTAATAATAGTGAGAACGAAACAAATGCATGTGGTTGATGCCTAATCGATGGCCAATGCGCCGGGTGCTTACCGTGGGGTCCCTAGCCGCGATGCGCAGTATGCACTCCTTCGTGGCCACAGGTACCGAGTGTCGCCATCCTGGATGTTGTGTCTCCCGCCACGGCTGCAGTGTACCTCGTTCACGAAGGTTCCGATGAATGCTGATGAACATCCGATAATGGGGGTACCGAGATCTCTCCGGATACCGTTCCCGGTAAACTCTTTCGGCTCGCCTAGCATTCCCGTCGCACAACCCATACACGAAGTGCATGTCTGCCATTTCTTCCGTTGTAAAAGACCTCCTATTGCTTGCCATGTTGCTCGTAATGATGTCTATGACATTCTGTTTGCTGCTGCTTCCTCCCGATGCTTTTATCGCAGAAAAATCTACGTAGGACGAAGTCATTCCTGTTCCTTAAGGGAGCAGGTAAACTCCACGCCCTACTTAAATGGATATTACTTAATTAACTTAAATGGATGTTAGCTAATTTACTTAAATGGACGCTATCTATCATAATTTCCACACATAAGAGCAATACGTGTGTTGTTAACATGGTTGCTAGTAGGTAAGACGACACCTGAGCCAGACAGTCGTGACGTCACAGGCACCGAGTGTTAATGACCTTAGGCAGTAGGCCAAGGTCATAAGACGGGGTTAATGACCCTATGCAGTAGACTATGGTCATAAGACGGGGGGTTAATGGCTTTATGTAATAGGCCAAGGTCACAGACATTAGTGTAGGTAGATGGCCTTAGACAACTGGATAAGGGCATTGGTATGGGTAGATGAGACGGGGTTAACGACTTTAGGCAATAAGCGTGTTAGATGCATTTTGCATAAGTGTGTCGGATGGTTTTTGTACGGGGAGAGGAATTTAAAAACAAATAGCATGTGCGTCTATTGGTTGCAAGATGCATTTTGATTCTTCTTTACGCCATGTTTTCTAGAAACTAGAGCCTCGGTTGCATGTAGATAATTTGCGGGAAGCCGGTTCTTGGGTTGGTTGATTTTTACCTTTTGTTGGTAGAATGTAGGTTACAAGTGCACATGTTGGCCGATTGATTCGTGTTTACATTTTTTTTGGTAGAATGCATGTCGGTTCTTGTGCGTGTTAAGTGTGTCGGATGCATTTTGTACGGGGAGATGAATTTAAAAAACAAAATAGCATGCGCGTCTTCTTGATGCAACTATAATGCGGTGAAGTCGTTATACCATTTATTTTATGCGATCTTCTCGAGTCTTTTGAACTTATGAGACGACTAATGTTGTTTGTATGTTTTTATTTTATGCAGGTGAATGCTATAATGATGATAATGAGTTGCAGTAAACTTTATGCACTGTGGACATTTTTACCTGTTATATTTTCACACTTGCATTTTTTCCGGTCCGTGGGACACGATCAGATTTGCTGTGATGTTGTTATACCATTAAGATTGGCACTGGGTCAAGTTCATGGCGATACAGGTGTATATCAGAGGTTATTGTCGATTTCGGCGGACAGCTTCTAGCTATCGGCGGACAGTTTGTGTGCGTGTGAAAGCATGTATCTGCGCCACTATTATTGCTTAATATTGTGCCTGAAAATTTCAAGTACTGAATGAAACAAGTTTTTTCCGTTTTTAGTTTTTTATTCAAAGTTCATATATTTAATTTCTTAAAATAGCTTAACTTTAATCTGGTTACAAAATTGATTATATTTCTTAAATAAAATAGGCGTAAGTAATTGTTCCATTTCAAGACACCGACGTTGAAACCTTAATCGATCTAGTGCGTAAGATTGCTAATTACCCTTTTCTACTACAACTATAGGCATACCAAGCTTTTTGCATGTTTTTCCGAAATTGGTGTGAAGTGGTGATAATTTTGGTTGAAAGTGAACAAATAAAGTAGGCTAGTTAATTGACAAGCTTCTGAGGTGAGAGGGGACATTTATATAAAAGAACTGAAATAAAACTTTTTTGGACACAAGGAAAATAACTAACTGACAATTTAAGCAACCACTCAATAAAGCAGATAGTCTGGCCAATCAGTACATTTGTCATTTTTATAACTAAAAACTAGAATTTTTCATGGTGAAGCTATCATGTATGGATTTCACTATTGCGTAGTGTTCTGAAATTGATCTAGATTGTTCACAGGGGAACTTGACTATTACATAAAGTTGTGAAATTCTTGGTTGTTCGGGGAGTTTGACTATTGCATAAAGTTGTGAAATTGTTCTAATCTTAACAGTTAACCTTGCCAGGAGAAAATTCAAAATGGCGGATAACTAAAAAATGGAAAATCCAATAATTTATCACTGAAGGTCACATATTTGAGTCGAACCACTCAATAAAGAAGAATAGTCTGGCCAATCAGTACATTTTGTCATTTTTATAACTAAAAACTAGAATTTTTCATTGTGAAGCTATCATGTATGGATTTGACTATTGCGTAAAGTTGTGAAATTGATCTAGATTGTTCCCAGGGGGGAACTTGACTATTGCATAAAGTTGTGAAATTCTTGGTTGTTTGTGTGCGTGTGTGTTTCCACAAGTGATTTCCTGGCAACCAGCATCTGAAGCGGATAGTTATTGTCAGAAATATCTGCGTCGAAAAAGTGTAAATCACTATACTATATTGTAAACACAATGTAAAGGTAAGTGAGTTCATTACAAAGTATCGGCAGAATAGAAAGTACCGTGAAAAATAGAACCAAATATTAATAATACCTTGGGCATCTGAAATAGATCCTTTTTATTTTTCAAATACGTATATTGCCAGAAAGGTGCAAATCACTATACTATATTGCAAACGCATTGCAAAGGTAAGTGAGTTCATTACAAAGTACCAGTGAAAAATAGAACTAAATATTAATAATACCTTGGGCATCTGAAATAGATCTTTTAGTTTTCAAATACGTAAATGACTGTTTCTGCCAATTAATACAGCTATACTCGAAAATTATCCGCTGTTCATGCATATTTTTCGAACATATTTAACCCATATGATTGCTGGTCCTGTATGTATTTAAGCCTTTCCATGGTTATTCCACGTTCTTTAAATTAAAAATTATCAAAAACACGTAGACGGCTATCTTATAACCGAGGAACTCTGTCAGAAAACTCGTACTCGTTTTTAAAAACTGATAAACCAGCTTGATTAGCTGTATAAAATTTATTAAACTATATAATACAAATCTTATTTACAATATTAATTCTTTCGTTACTACTAGCTTATAAATTAAATTCTTTTTTAAAAATTGAATGCTGTGCATGTTTGATATGTAGGAAAATTTAAAGGGGTCTTACAAGCACAGAAATCGTGTACAGTTATATCGATTTTACTACAGATTTTCTCTTATAGCTTTTTTAACACTCGAATATTTCTATGTATAACTGTAAAGGAGAATCATACATTAGGACCTTTTTGCAGGTCTAAAAAATTGCGCAAAATTAAATTAATACCGATCAAGATGCTATAAAGTTTAAATGAAAGTAACCTAAAAAGTGCAATTAAAAATATTTGGTCTTAATGGACTAAATCTTATCTAGAATTACATATTACTTTTATAAAAACTTCTTCCGTTTGTAACCAAAAGGAACAGAACTGTTATCTTCTCGAAATCGGCGCTTTTCTGATAAGGGCCTGTACTTTTTTATTTCGGATTTTGTTATAACCGAATGGTCCTTTGTACGTCGAAAGCTTTGCGTGGTCAATAAAATATATTGATTTTCCTCTGGATACAAAACCATGTTCTTTATTGTATCAAAATTTATCAGTTTAGAGGCCTCGTGTCAAGCGAGTAGCTTGCCAGCATACATCAGTAATAAGGATAACTCAACTATAAGACAGCAAACGCCTTTTAGTCAGTAATAAGAATAAGGATTTTAGCCAGTTCTTATCGAATATATCGAAAATGTCGCGCTTTATAATTATTAAAGATTGCGCTAGCCATGTGAAACGGTTTAATGTGCGCGGGAGGAAATTAGAATTCAAAATCAAATCAGTGCCTGATAACACGGAACCTACTAGCTGGATTAAGAAGTCTTTACAAGATATTGTAGAATATGCTGCTCAAGATCTTCAACCTACAGATCAGGTCGGAATTACTTTTTGTGGAGAAGGTTTCAAGGAACAGGGGCCCGCATGGATGAATTTTAGGGAGGCTGCTTCTATCAAGATGATAGATATTTGGGAGATGATTTCAAAGATTTTCCAAAGCAATTCTGCTGGGCTAAGTACGGATACATTTTGCTTAGGAATAACATCAGTACGCCTACCGTCTGGTACTGGTAGTGCAAGAAAATACAATTCTTTTGACGAGGAAAGTGCCAGTAAAATGGGGATTGTCACCATAAATAACAAAGACAATCTATGCCTACTTCGAGCCCTAGTTGTTGCAATTGCGGCTGTTGAAAAAGATTCTGACTACCGTAAGATTAGAAAAGATGCAGGAAAACTTCAGACTCGTCTTGCTATGGAATTACTGGCAAAATCAAAAGTTAGCATACCGAATGAGGGTGCTGGTATTCCGGAATTAAGAATACTTCAAGAGCTTTTTAAGGACTCATATAAAATTGTAGTCTATCAATACGGATGTAAAGGACGAAATGTTATTTTTGAGGGCCATACGGATGGTATGCGACTGAACCTGTTACATCATAAGGGACATTTCAACGTAATAACATCACTTACATCGGCCTTTTCTTGCGGCTATTTTTGTAATCACTGCAGTCAACCCTTTGATCACAAAAACAAACACCGTTGCAAAAAAACATGCCCCTGTTGTCAACAGGCTCCTGTATGTTCAAGTAATATAAAAAATAAATTCTGTAAAGACTGTAAACGAGAGTTTAGGGGACAAGAGTGTTACGAAAAACACCTAGCTGCTGGATCATTGGACAAGGGGAGCGTCTGTGAACAAGTAAAAAGGTGCATCGAGTGTCTCAAAACTTTTAACGCATGTAAAACACATATATGTGGAGAAATTTTTTGTAAAATTTGTAAAATCAACGTACCACAAGGGCATGCCTGTTTCATTCAGCCTGACAAGCGTAAACTACAGACCAAAAATATTCTTTATGTTTTCTATGATCTCGAAACACGCCAAGAAAAAATTGGCACCGAAAAAACAATAGAAGAACAAGCCTTGATTGGAGAAATAAAATTGCATGAGCCCAATTTATGTGTGTTTCAGCAAAGGTGTGACCAGTGTATTGATAAAAAACTAAATACGTGCAAAAAATGTGGTTTAAGAGAACATGTATTAAGAGTCAAACCAGTAGAAATTTTTTTGGAGTATTTGCTGAATCAAAGAAAGATATTCAAGAAAGTTATTGTAATTGCCCATAATGGACAAGCGTTCGATCATCAGTTCCTTCTCAAACGCATACTTTATCAGACAGACATAAAAGCAGAATTAATAATGAGAGGAACGAAAATTATAATGATGCGGATAGATAACGTTAAATTTCTTGATTCTTTAAATTATTTTCCCATGTCGCTATCGCAGTTACCGAAGGCCTTTAATTTACCATCGATTTTTAAAAAGGGCTATTTTCCGCATCTATTTAATACAATAGAAAATGAAGGTTACGCTGGACCACTGCCGCTAGCTAAATATTATAGCCCGAACTCAATGAAATCAGAAGATCGTAACACCTTCCAGAAATGGTATGAACAGCACAAGAATGAAGAATTCAACATGCAGCGAGACCTGGAGGAATATTGTAAAAGTGACGTACAGATCCTGACTGAAGCATGCCTGAAATTTCGAAATTTAATGATAAATGAATGTAGCGTTGACCCGTTCGTGGAAGCTATAACTATAGCCTCAGCGTGTAACCTTGTTTTCCGACGTAATTTTCTAAAGCCCAACACAATTGGAGTAATCCCTAAAAAAGGGTACCGTTATGCCGATAATCAATCGAAGGAGGCTATACAATGGTTATTATGGGAGGAGGATTAGCGCAAAATTAATATTCAACATGCAGCAAATGGAAGAGAAGCTGTAGTAAACGGAGTTAAAGTAGATGGATACTGCCACGAAACACAGCAAGTCTTCGAATTTCACGGGTGTTATTATCATGGCCACATCTCTTGCCTACGGCATAATCGTGACGACCCCCTGTATGATGACCCAACCGATACTCTAAATCGTCGATATGAAAGAACTGTTTCAAAAACTGGTCGCTTACGTACTCTTGGCTATGAAGTAATTGAAATGTGGGCTTGTGATTTTGATAGGCAGCTTAGTATCGATAAAGAGATGGTGAATTATTTGGACTATCACCCTCAGTTGAATAGTTCACCCCTAAAACCGAGAGATGCTTTTTATGGCGGGCGAACTGGAAACACCTATAGTTACTATAAGTGTAAACCCGGCGAAAAAATTAAATATATAGATGTGTGTTCCCTTTACCCATGGGTATGCAAAAATGGTAAATTTCCTATTGGACACCCAACGCTATATGTTGGAGATGATAACTGTTCTAAGCTTGATTTAAAGAAGATAGAGGGAATAATTAAGTGTAAAATACTGCCACCAGAAGAATTACTACACCCCGTGCTGCCTCTTAAGCAAAACAGTAAACTGATGTTTTCACTTTGTCGAAAATGTAGTGAAAATAAAAATCAGGACGAGTTTTGCCCACACTCTAATGAAGAAAGAGCGTTGATAGGAACTTGGGTAATAGATGAGGTGAAGAAAGCTTTAGAAAATGATTACAAGCTGCTCGAAGTATATGAGATATGGAGTTATGATGTGAAGCAATACAATAAAATAGCATCTACTGATGGATTGTTTACAGCTATGATGAATAAATTTATTAAAATGAAACAGCAAGCATCAGGTTGGCCTAGTAAATGCTCTTCTCAGGAAGCAAAAGACAAGTACATTGAGGATTTTCTGTCCATTGAAGGCGTCAAACTAGAGTTCGATCAAATTGTAAACAACACAGGCTTAAGATCTCTAGCCAAGCTGATATTGAATTCTTTCTGGGGAAAATTTGGACAGAGGGAAAATTTGCCAAAAACCAGCATAATAAATCAACCGTCGGAATTATATGAACTGCTTACCAATCCATCTATTGAGGTTTGCCATTTGCTCCCCATTAACGAAGAAACCGTGGTTGTCAACTGGGAGTATAAGGAAGAAGTGGACGAATGTTTACCTACAGTTAATGCTTGCATAGCAGCCTATACAACGACACAAGCCCGACTGAAACTGTACTATTATTTAGATCAACTGGGAGATCGCGTTTTATACTATGATACAGATTCCGTAATCTACATAGATAGAGAGGGAGAATACGAACCACCAACTGGAGGGTTTATAGGAGATATGACAGATGAAATTGAATCTTATGGTGCTGGTAGCTATATAACAGAATTTGTGAGTGGAGGGCCGAAGAACTATGCATATAAACTTTTTAGCACGAGAGAAAACACTGAAAAGATAGTTTGCAAGGTTAAGGGTATTTGCTTAAACTACGAGGCCTCTAAACTGATAAATTTTGATACAATAAAGAACATGGTTTTGTATCCAGAGGAAAATCAATATATTTTATTGACCACGCAAAGCTTTCGACGTACAAAGGACCATTCGGTTATAACAAAATCCGAAATAAAAAAGTACAGGCCCTTATCAGAAAAGCGCCGATTTCGAGAAGATAACAGTTCTGTTCCTTTTGGTTACAAACGGAAGAAGTTTTTATAAAAGTAATATGTAATTCTAGATAAGATTTAGTACCATTAAGACCAAATATTTTTAATTGCACTTTTTAGGTTACTTTCATTTAAACTTTATAGCATCTTGATCGGTATTAATTTAATTTTGCGCAATTTTTTAGACCTGCAAAAAGGTCCTAATGTATGATTCTCCTTTACAGTTATACATAGAAATATTCGAGTGTTAAAAAAGCTATAAGAGAAAATCTGTAGTAAAATCGATATAACTGTACACGATTTCTGTGCTTGTAAGACCCCTTTAAATTTTCCTACATATCAAACATGCACAGCATTCAATTTTTAAAAAAGAATTTAATTTATAAGCTAGTAGTAACGAAAGAATTAATATTGTAAATAAGATTTGTATTATATAGTTTAATAAATTTTATACAGCTAATCAAGCTGGTTTATCAGTTTTTAAAAACGAGTACGAGTTTTCTGACAGAGTTCCTCGGTTATAAGATAGCCGTCTACGTGTTTTTGATAATTTTTAATTTAAAGAACGTGGAATAACCATGGAAAGGCTTAAATACATACAGGACCAGCAATCATATGGGTTAAATATGTTCGAAAAATATGCATGAACAGCGGATAATTTTCGAGTATAGCTGTATTAATTGGCAGAAACAGTCATTTACGTATTTGAAAACTAAAAGATCTATTTCAGATGCCCAAGGTATTATTAATATTTAGTTCAATTTTTCACTGGTACTTTGTAATGAACTCACTTACCTTTGCAATGCGTTTGCAATATAGTATAGTGATTTGCACCTTTCTGGCAATATACGTATTTGAAAAATAAAAAAGATCTATTTCAGATGCCCAAGGTATTATTAATATTTGGTTCTATTTTTCACGGTACTTTCTATTCTGCCGATACTTTGTAATGAACTCACTTACCTTTACATTGTGTTTACAATATAGTATAGTGATTTACACTTTTTCGACGCAGATATTTCTGACAATAACTATCCGCTTCAGATGCTGGTTGCCAGGAAATCACTTGTGGAAACACACACGCACACAAACAACCAAGAATTTCACAACTTTATGCAATAGTCAAGTTCCCCCCTGGGAACAATCTAGATCAATTTCACAACTTTACGCAATAGTCAAATCCATACATGATAGCTTCACAATGAAAAATTCTAGTTTTTAGTTATAAAAATGACAAAATGTACTGATTGGCCAGACTATTCTTCTTTATTGAGTGGTTCGACTCAAATATGTGACCTTCAGTGATAAATTATTGGATTTTCCATTTTTTAGTTATCCGCCATTTTGAATTTTCTCCTGGCAAGGTTAACTGTTAAGATTAGAACAATTTCACAATTTTATGCAATAGTCAAACTCCCCGAACAACCAAGAATTTCACAACTTTATGTAATAGTCAAGTTCCCCTGTGAACAATCTAGATCAATTTCAGAACACTACGCAATAGTGAAATCCATACATGATAGCTTCACCATGAAAAATTCTAGTTTTTAGTTATAAAAATGACAAATGTACTGATTGGCCAGACTATCTGCTTTATTGAGTGGTTGCTTAAATTGTCAGTTAGTTATTTTCCTTGTGTCCAAAAAAGTTTTATTTCAGTTCTTTTATATAAATGTCCCCTCTCACCTCAGAAGCTTGTCAATTAACTAGCCTACTTTATTTGTTCACTTTCAACCAAAATTATCACCACTTCACACCAATTTCGGAAAAACATGCAAAAAGCTTGGTATGCCTATAGTTGTAGTAGAAAAGGGTAATTAGCAATCTTACGCACTAGATCGATTAAGGTTTCAACGTCGGTGTCTTGAAATGGAACAATTACTTACGCCTATTTTATTTAAGAAATATAATCAATTTTGTAACCAGATTAAAGTTAAGCTATTTTAAGAAATTAAATGTATGAACTTTGAATAAAAAACTAAAAACGGAAAAAAATTGTTTCATTCAGTACTTGAAATTTTCAGGCACAATATTAAGCAATAATAGTGGCGCAGATACATGCTTTCACACGCACACAAACTGTCCGCCGATAGCTAGAAGCTGTCCGCCGAAATCGACAATAACCTCTGATATACACCTGTATCGCCATGAACTTAACCCAGTGCCAATCTTAATGGTATAACAACATCACAGCAAATCTGATCGTGTCCCACGGACCGGAAAAAAATGCAAGTGTGAAAATATAACAGGTAAAAATGTCCACAGTGCATAAAGTTTACTGCAACTCATTATCATCATTATAGCATTCACCTGCATAAAATAAAAACATACAAACAACATTAGTCGTCTCATAAGTTCAAAAGACTCGAGAAGATCGCATAAAATAAATGGTATAACGACTTCACCGCATTATAGTTGCATCAAGAAGACGCGCATGCTATTTTGTTTTTTAAATTCATCTCCCCGTACAAAATGCATCCGACACACTTAACACGCACAAGAACCGACATGCATTCTACCAAAAAAAATGTAAACACGAATCAATCGGCCAACATGTGCACTTGTAACCTACATTCTACCAACAAAAGGTAAAAATCAACCAACCCAAGAACCGGCTTCCCGCAAATTATCTACATGCAACCGAGGCTCTAGTTTCTAGAAAACATGGCGTAAAGAAGAATCAAAATGCATCTTGCAACCAATAGACGCACATGCTATTTGTTTTTAAATTCCTCTCCCCGTACAAAAACCATCCGACACACTTATGCAAAATGCATCTAACACGCTTATTGCCTAAAGTCGTTAACCCCGTCTCATCTACCCATACCAATGCCCTTATCCAGTTGTCTAAGGCCATCTACCTACACTAATGTCTGTGACCTTGGCCTATTACATAAAGCCATTAACCCCCCGTCTTATGACCATAGTCTACTGCATAGGGTCATTAACCCCGTCTTATGACCTTGGCCTACTGCCTAAGGTCATTAACACTCGGCGCCTGTGACGTCACGACTGTCTGGCTCAGGTGTCGCCTTACCTACTGTTGCTCATTACTGCATCTGTTTTGCGGTAAATTCTATGTTTAGCAGTATTTCCAACATGTGCAGGGAACTCACTTGTTGTTGCAAATATGAAGAAATTCTGTTATCAAACGTATAGTGAAATTTTATGGGCTTTCCGAAAATGTAATAAAATTTGGTGGTTAATCAGGTCCTTCTTGGAGAAAACAGGACTTTTTTGTTTTTTTTTTAATTTTTTATTATTTTTGTTTCATTTAAATGAATTTTTCTCAAAAAGTATAACACTGATTGATACAGTTGATAGCAATTAGAAAGAAGAATTTCTGTCCTTTCCAACGAGCCCAGAATTATTACGTTACGCTAAGTACAGCAGAAGTTAGAGATCAAACAGTGATTACAGGTACGATGAAAATCCTTCGTCCTTAAAATCGCGCTATCTCCTTAACGGTGCAAAAACGGGAGTATGTGTAGAACAATTTTCTACTAAGGACAAATTCCTCTATCTTCCATTTTCGTTTGAACCTCAGTACTAGTTACACCCTGTATACAGAAACCAAATTTTATCTTCCTGCTGTAATTGGTTCGGAAGATATTGATGTCCAAAGTTTTTTACCCCCCACCTCGACACCCCACCACCCCCCATAATTTTTTTCGACCTTATCTAATCTTCCATTATCCCTTAAGATAACCACAAAGTTTCAACCTTCTGACATCAACCGTTCAGGAGATATGGATTTTAGAATGTTTCAATCTCAACTTTCAAGCGTTTCGGACACATTATTTTTCCCCCCACTCCCACACCCTTCAACCTATATCTACAATTTTTTAAGCAATTGGGTCCACGATCATAGTTCTACATAAGTTTTAAATTTCAGCCTCCTAGCATAAGCGGTTCCTGAGATCTAGGAAACAACATTTTTCATCTAAAACGCTCCCCTCTTCCCCTGTACACATCAATATCTTCCGAACCAATTATAGCAGGAATATAAAATATGGTTTCTGTATATAGGATTACAAGCGGAGTCTACTGAACGTAAACTTTTTGAGGGGGGAGGTGAAGCACAAAAGTGAGGGGCTATTCTCTTTAAAAAATTAGATTTTTATATCTCAAGAACAGTACATATGATCTTAGAAATTTTACAGGAGTTTGGCCCAGTAGATTTCTAGCAGGGGAAACAATTTTGAAGGTGTGATTGTAGGGGGCGATGTCGGGAGAAGGTGAAAGGAAAAAAATTTGATTTAATATTTTTCGAGAACCGCAAAGGATAGAAAACTAAAAATTTACGACTATATTGAGCGCATTCTAGAGAAAGAAGGCAGGTACTTTAAGAAGGAAAAGGTCTGGGAAAGTACACCTATGTAATTTCGCACCTACCACCTACACATTAAATAAGGAAAGTGTAAATGTGTAAGGAAAGATTATGGTAGATTTAAACAACGAATTCAACATTTATCGTATTTATATAAATACACACAATTATTCTTAAGCACTAGTTACAAAGACCATCAGCTATATGATACTTAGTGTATGAATTTCAGGAATGACTAATTAGTAAATAGTATGTAACATACTTAAATCTAGATTTAAATTATTAAGATATGCGTATTTAAAAGTTATACATATGTATAGATTATAATATTCAAATTAGTTTAAATAAATTGTTACTTTTTATAAGGTTTAGTAAATTTTTACAATTATCTTCGATATTTCTATTTTGCCAGTCATATAGGAACTGATTCAAAGAATAGATTGCGCATATTAATAGGTGGTTAAAGTCTAAGATGCATTGACATTGATTGCATGTGGGCGGTGTTGTTTTGGCGAGTAGATGCTTATGTGTAAGGTTCGTGTGTCTCAACCTTATGCGAGTGATAACGATAGCTTCTCTACGTGTAGCAGTTTCGGTAGAATGAATGGTTCTTTTCTCGGGTTTATGACCGTGGAGTAGTAGTTGGTTCTTTCTGGCCATAATTCCAAGCTCTTGTTTAAAACTAGTGTTTTGATATGTTTTTGTAAGTCCACTAGTGATAATGAGTTGGAAGTAAGAAGAGGAGCTTCGGTTGCGTGTGATGCAATTTTGTCTGCATGTTCATTGCCGACGATTCCAACGTGTCCTGGTATCCAGAGTATCTTGATTTTGTTTTTATGTATGGTAAGCTTATGCCGTATTTCCGTAGCTTAGTTGGTTTTTGCTGTTTGTATTTGTAACTGCGTTAACGACTGACATGGTGCATTTACACTCAGCGTTTGAGGCGAGCCTCTATCCCCACCAAAAAATCACCCAATCAGATGGCTTGTGGAGTCGCAAGAGTCTAACATTCTTCAACTTTTCTCCGACGCACGCTTCCATATGTGTACTCACATACAATGAACTGTGGTAGCACACATTTCGCAGCTCATCGTATTTCTGTCGTTTCGCACTCATAGGCATGTTGCGCCGCAGAGGCATTTTGAGTGTAAATTGCTTTCAACACAGCAAAGAACACAGCCGACGAAAACCGGTTTGCTATGGCCTGATGGGGGTAGAGACTCGCCTCGAGGCGAGCCTCAAGGGTGAGTGTAAACGCACCAACAAACTGTCAGTGCAAATACAAAATTTTCCTTTGATTTTAGTAGAAGAGTCGATTGCGTCTAAAATTGCATTAGCTTCGGCGGTGAAGATTGACGAAAAGTGGTAAAGTCTGCTTATTTTGATGGGATCTCCATTTTTTTTAACGGCTGCTGATCCAACTCCATCGTTTGTTTTTTAACCGGCAGTGAATATAAGTTGCCATCCATCATTGCGGAGGGTAGTTTGCAGTTCATAGAACATGGAAATATATACTGGTGCTGGGGTAGTAGATTTTGGATAATGCGCTAAGGATTTGTTGATGGAGTAATCTGGGAGTGACCATGGAGGTTGTGTTTGTAGTTTGCTTGGTTTCGCTTTTTGTGGAATGTCTAGTTGTTGTGCCGCATCCAGTGAGATTTGAATTGTCGATGGTATTCTAAGCGCTTTTTTCCGTTTACTTAGACGTGTAAGGTCAAGTTGCAGAAGTCGGTTGCATTTTAATGTAATTTTTGGAATAATAAGGGCAGTTAGCATCTCTCTTCTTGCCTCGATTGTTGATAAGTTGGCTTCCGCTAGTAAGCAACAAATTGGAGTCATTCGGAAGGCTCCTAATGCTGCTCGTATTGCTGCATGATATGGTGCTTTTAGCTTGGTGAAGCTTTACCGTAGATAGGAAAACCAAAATCTTTTTTCGCGAGTATTAATGATTTCATGATGTTAACTAGAGTACTAGGGTGTGCTGCGGAGTTTTTGTTGCCAATGTATTTTATGATATTTAGGTGCCTAATGAGGTCAGTCCGAGTCGCTGCTATGTGATCGTTCCAGTTGAAGCTTTTATTGAATAGAATGCCTAAAATATTTAAACATCTGACGTTTTCTATCGTGTCTTGAATTGCAGCTAGTTTTGCGGCACACATGCAAGTGCTTACATTTATTTAAAGAATTTAAAGCTCCAGATTTATTAGCCCAAGTTGATATGATATTAAATAATGAATTTATTTTAGTAGTGACTTCTGTAGGCGAACCGTTTCTTATTAAAATGAAAAGGTCGTCTGCGTAACAAACATGTCTACAGATTCTGGAATTGTTTATGGCCTTGGAAAGCGCATTAAAGCCAATAAGAAAGAGGGTGACTGAAATCGGCGACCCTTGTGGCATACCATTATAGAGCTCTCTGACTCTAAATTTTCTATTGGTAAGAAAGTTTTGCACCCAGCTGAAGATTTTTGGGCCAACTCTTAGTTCTTTTAGTTCTGTTAGAGTTACGTGGGCGCCAATACGGTCGAATGCTTTTTCGAAGTCTATTGCTAGGATAGACAAATGATTGGCGCTTGATAATTGCTGGCTTATAAAGTGATCAATATGGAGGTGGGCGTCTAGGCAACCGCGGTTTGACCGAAAGCCTACTAGTTCGTCACATATGGCATTAGTATTTTCCAGGAACCAGGAGAGTCGCATTGCCATAATTTTCACTAGCACCTTGCTTAAGCAGGATAGTAGGGATATAGGACGATGTGAGTCTACTAGATGTTTTGGTTTAAGCGGTTTCGCAATGGGAACAATTGTGGCTGTTTTCCAAATTTGCGGTATAGTTCCGGGGGTAAAGATATTCTTATAAAGCAAACAGAGACGATTTTTGCTACTGATCGATAGATTGAATTGCATATTATATGTTATTTTATCGAAACCGGGAGTGGAGCCTTTCAGCAATTTGAGAGTAGTATGGAGTTCAAAAGAAGATATCTCCGAATCAATGTGTAAGGCCCGGACTACATGGTCCGTTTTTTTTCCACTCCGGAAAAAAACCGATTCCAGACAGCTTCGACTACAAGGCGTCGGGAATAAAAAGCTTTCAGTCTACTGCGAGCAAGCGTGGTGTGATGAATGCGTTCTGTTATGGAGAATTTAAACTACGAAGAACTGATATGTTTGGCGATCGTTGTAAAGAACAATAAAAAGCTGCCTGGGGCCAACTTTATTATTTTATAGGTACAAGTCCGAAACGCGTTTAATGTTGAGATGCGGTTTAGGTTACTATGCGACTGACAACCTAAAAAATAACGTTTCAAATAGCCTCCTGTGTATTCCTTAGGTTGCCAATCGCATAGTAACCTACACCGCATGTCAGCATTAAACACGTTTCGAACTTCTTTTTCTTTCTAGCATAAGCCGTTTCTGAGATATGAAAAACCACCCTCCACCCCCGTACCTTGTTACCACTTTCAACAATTTTATTTTTCTGTGGCTCTATATAGTTGTCAATTTTTAGCTCTCTATCCTTTGTGGCTTTCGAGAAATTAAAATCAGAATTTTTTCTTTGCCACCCTCTCCCACCATCACTCCCTACACCCACACCCTCAAATTTTTTTTCTCCGCTGGTCCTAACTCGTGTAAAATTGAGATATAAAAATTAAATTTTTTGAAAAATGGCTGTTTCCTATTTCCGCGCTTCAAACATTTTACTAGACTTCACTAGTAATTCTATATACAGAAACCAAATTTTATCTTTCTGGTACAATTGGTTCGAAAGATATTGTAATTCCAAGTTTTTTACCCTCCACCCCTACACCCCATCACCTCTTTTAACAACTTTAACCATTTTCTAATCTCCTAGCATATCTTAAGACAACCACAAAGTTTCAACCTTCTAACATGAATCATTCAGAAGAGTTTAACACGAGTTTGTGGTTCCAAAACGGCCTCGGAGCTAATTGAGCTCTGTCTGGGAGACAGGGCTGCCACTTAAACCAACCAACCAGTCAAAATCATATCTAGTACGGTTCTTGAAATATAAAAATTAAATTTTTTAAAAAATGGTTCTCTCCCCACTTTTGTACTCCACCTCCCCTCTCAACATTTTTACATTCAGTAGACTCCACTTGTGATCTCATACACAGAAACCAAATTTTATCTGCCTGGTGCAATTGGTTCGGAAGATATTGTAATCTAAAGTTGTTTACCGCCCACCCCTACATCCCACTTCCCTCCTTAAAAATGTTAGCTTTTGTCTAATCTCCTAGTATCCCTTAAGACAACTGACACATTGTTTTTCCCGCCACTCCCACACCCCTCAACCGTTATCGCCAATTTTTTGCAAATGGGTCCACTATCATAGTACTACAAAAGTTCCAAGTTGCAGCCTCCTACAATAAGCAGTTCCTGAGATTTAGAAATCAAATCATTTTTTGTTTTAAGCGCGCCATACTCCTCCCTTTTGACACATCCACCCACCCAATCCATACCAATCGTAGCGGTTCACCCAATCTACTCACATTAAAAATTTCAACTTAATATCTCAACGGGTTTGTGAGCTATGCATCTTCAAACGGTTTTGCGTACGGCGGACGGCGTACGGCGTCTACGGCGCACAGATGGACATTTTATTGCTTTTTTGGGGTTTACTAGTACTAAAACTTGAAAATACAAAATTTCAGGGCAGCAAATTTTTTTTTAAATTTCAGGTCGATCACAATACTATATTATTGAAAAATAATAAAGTAATTACGGGATCAATCAATGGCACAATCTTAGCATCTTTTAAACCATCCGGCATTAGTCTAAAATCAATTTCCTTAGCATAATCTCAATATTCTATGAATTACGAAATTTCGATTTAGACACTAATTCCAAAAATCGACCATTTCTTTCCGTCTGCAATGAAAACCATTGAACCATTTCCGATTTAAAAACTTACAATAATACTTCTAAAGTTTATAAAATCTCGGCGCTATTTTGCCATGGCGAATTCAACGAGTGAGAAAATACCATAGCTCATTCGAATGCCTCATGGGCAGTCGATTTAGAAAAATTATATTTTGAGAACAAAGCACACATATCCTGTTTTCCCCATCTTCGATATTTTTTCCTGTAAACCGAATTGAGGATTAGACGAGCTCGAAAACATCCTTGAACGTGGTACATACAGAAGAGCACTGCTTCTGGGAGATTAGATGGAAACGAAATTCAGAGACAACAATCTAAAAACATTCATCACTTTTAGTATTGTCCGGCTTGCTTCCAGCGTTTCATGGCATATATGTAAATCATGTCCTTTGCTTCCTTCCCAACACTTAAACTGCATTTGTTCACGTAAATTTAGCTTTACGACAATGCAGAAGAATATGATACGTAGAGAAGGAAGGATTCGCTAGTAACGGTAAAACTACTTGTTGAGCATTTTGTGTTCGAATGGGGTACAGGTATAGAGATTTGGAGATAATTCAGTACAGGCATGGTATGGCTTGAGTTGAAGAAATCGTTTAGTCATGAAGTCCAAATTTTGGACAAATTTAAGTGAAAACAAAGTTTGAGCTTACTTGTCAGCGAAATCCTTCTACTCCTACGGGTAGCTCCTATACAAAAAGTCTGTTTTTCTATTGTGATTCACTCTTTTTTCTAACCACCATGCGATTGTACAAAACCTGTGAGACCTACATATACTATTGTTCGGATGAATGTTGAATTCCAACTGAACTTTATTATAATTGTACCTCTCAGTACAATTTTTGTCTATTAAGCATAAGCTATCATTTTACTAAGAAGGCGAAAGAATGTTCCCATTGTCGAGGATGTAGTAGTATAACAGGATCGGCGATAAATAAAATTTTGCCTAATGAAGTCCGATTGTGTTAGTTTCCAATTGCGTTTGCATGTGTTCCGTGCAGGCGTTAAAAAAGCCAAATGTGCGGGCCGCAATATGAAAGGGATTTTATTTTTCAACGCCGACGCTGTTATGAAAACAACTCTAGTGCAAAAAAATTTGACAGGCTGGCACAAATTTATCATTGCCTCTCTTTCGAACCGCATATTTTATCCTTCTCTTAACGAATTAGTCTCACATACAGGAACTTTACACACTACAGCCGATCCAGTTATACTACTACATCCATGGTTCGAGTAGTCTAATGAAATTGACCCGTCATCACGTTTAGTGATGTCATATGACGAACAGACTTGTTATTGTGGCTGGTACTGCGACACCTTCGCATGAGTGGGAAGTGCATGGGACTTGGGAACATCCCTTCGCCTTTATATTTGATGTCATTTGTTGAAATTGTATTACATATAATATTTCTATTTGATGTTGCTCTTTAACATTCTCCCCAGCGTTGAATGTTGAGTTCAACAATTTCCGCTGCCTCTTGTCCAACGATGAATTGCTCAAGTGGATGTTGATAGATGTGCCTTGGAGCCGGAAGTGGGGGTTGGGATGATTTTTTGACCAATGTCGCCACAGGAGGTAGCAGCTGATGACGATGGCTGCACCGACTGCTATGTAGCCCACGCTGAGCTGATGGAAGTCGTGATGGTTTAAGGCCGCAAAGTCATCTGTAATATGTAATCGACGTATCTTCGCTCGGAGCTTATCGATGTCATCAAAGAGATTGAAATGTCCTTAAGGTTTATTTGATAGTTCGGCCTCTTCGAAGGTTGTCACAAGATTCGACAAATTTCGAAATGACGCAAATGATGTCGTTAATTCCGAGCAATAGAGAGTGTGTGCTTGAATCGTGGTCACATTGTTTTTGACATGGCAGTCACCATTCAAGTTCAGCACCCCTGAGCCAGAGAGCGATTTTTGCATAACTCGTGTTCCACATTCAATGTTAATCATTGTTTGCTGCCTCATCACGTATATCCACCAGTGCTGTCGTTTTCCAGTATTTTAGGTAGCAGCGGCCAAACCTTTTGAAATACATAAACACCTACAACATTTTGTTTGTACTGTTAGTTTTTTATGTTTTGTAACTAAATTATTATAAAAACATACTGCAGTCACGATCGGCTGCAAGCCAATCGTATAATACTCTAGATGAATACTGAACTCCGATTTATATTGTAGTTGGGGATAAAGTAGAATTACGTGTGTGCATGTTGTATGTCCTTTATTAAGGACTGCCATTAGATTGTTACTCAAACCTAAAAGACAATATTCAGTGTTTAATTTAATATCTTGAACTGGGTAAGTCATCGAAAAAAAATGTCCTTTTTGAAGGACTTTCGCATGGGAGGTGCAGGAAGGACTCACTCGATTTCTTACATATTTATCCTTTTACTTGGAACCATTCAAAAATGAACGTGTACAAAATTTCAAATTCGTGGCTTGAAGCGTTCAAAAGTTATCCAAAAGTATTGTTGAACACGTGTCTTAAGGACATTTTGTATGGCAGCTACCAGAAGGAGTAAACAGATTTCGCTGATTAGTAAACTCGAACTTCGTTTTTACTCAAAACTAATTTGTACAAAATTTTCAATTCATAGCTAAAAGATTACTTGAGTTATAGTAAGTTCCGTAAATTAAGTGAAGACGTTTTGACAGGATATTTGTATGGCAGCTACACGAAGGACTAACAGGATTTCTTTCATAATTCTACATTGAGCTCCAACTATTGAAAAAGTAACACATACACATTTTCAAAGTTGTAGCTTAAACCCTTCCGAAGTTATCGGCTAATATTTTTCAACACGTGTTTTAAGGACATTTTGTATGGCAGCTACCCGAAGGAGTAGGACGATTTTGCCCGTTAACGAACTTAGCCTTACAAATTCAACCAAACATCCAGATTCAAAATTTCAAGATCCTAGGTGAAGGCGTTCTTGAGTTATCGTGCTAACGGACAGACGGACGGACGGACGTCAAGCGGATTTGAGGTTTTTAGCCACAAATAAACAAAAAATAACATATAACCTTTTTTTCGTCCGAGGCTTGGTTCTATGCGTTACAAACTTTTGGGCTGGATTAAACTTATAATACTCTATATGATTTCATCTAGAGTATAAAAATTCCAGTAGTATTCAAAACAGGCTCAGTTCTATTGTTACTTACTAAACATAAAAAATCTGCCAACAGTCTGGGCGCAACTTTATTATTTTATTTGTAGAAGTCCGAAACGTGTTTAATGATGAGATGCGGTTTAGGTTACTATGCGACTGACACCCTAAAAAATAACGTTCCAAATAGCCTCCTGGTTATTTCTTAGGTTGTCAGTCGCATAGTAACCTACACCGCATTTCATCATTAAACACGTTTCGGACTTCTACCCATAAAATAATAAAGTTGCGCCCAAACTGTTGGCAGATTTTTTTTTTATTTACTACGTTTAATGCTCATGGAAATAAAAGATAATTCCAAATCTCAATATACCTTAGAAATATATCAGAATTCGTGAATATGTACACAACCACTTTACACCCCCTTAGGGGTTGGATATCAAAAAATTTTGAAGATCATTACTAGGCGCTTATATAAATAGCCCGCAGAAGTAAAATTGCTTTAATAGCTCGACATGTCTAAGAGTTTGAACGAAGTTTGTGAAAATGTGGACTCACGGACATTTTTTTTCTCAACCTCTGAACGCCAATAAAAATCTGAACTTTTTTTTGCTTTAATTACTCTAATCGTACATCTATATATACGTACTAAGTTTCAACTATCTAGCATAAGCTGTTTCTGAGATATAAAAAACCACCCCTCTCCCCCGTACCTTGATACCCCTATCAAAAATTTTATTTTTCTAGGATGTCTCCATAGTGGCTCTATATAATCCTAAATTTTTAGCTATTTTTTCATTATGGTTTTCGAGAAATAGAAATCAGAATGTTTTCCTTTCTACCCCCTTTCACCATCACCCCCCAACACCCACACCACCCAAAATTTTTTTCCCTACTAGAAGTTTACCGACCCCAACTCCTGTAAAATTTTCAAGATCATATCTGATATGGTTTCTGAGATATAAAAATTACATTTTTTGAAAAATTGCTGTCCCCCCACTTTCGTGCTCTACCTCCCCCTCAAAAAATTTAGTTTCGTTAGACTCCTCTTGTAATCCCATATACAGAAATTAAATTTTATCTTCCTGGTGTAATTGGTTTGGAAGATATTGTAATCCAAAGTTTTTAACCCCCCCACCCCTACACCCCATCACCCCTCTTAAAAATTTTAGCCCTTGTCTAATCTTGAAGTATCCCTAAGGACAACAACAAAGTTTCAATCTTCTGACATCAATTGTTCCAGAGATATCGATTTTAGAATGTTTCAATCCCGTCTTTCATGCGTTAAAGACTCATTGTTTTCCCCGCCACTTCCACACCCCTTAACCAATATCGACCAGTTTTTTGCAATTGAGTCCATTATCATAGTACTACATAAGATCCAAGTTTCAGCCTCCTAGCATAAGTGGTTCCTGAGATCTAGAAACCAAAACTTTTCGTCTAAAACGCTCCCCTCTCCTCTCCCCTTGTACCCCCCCCTCGAAAATATACCAGTCGTAGGGGTTCACCCAATCTACCCACCATAAAAATTTCAATTTAATATCTCAAAGGGTTTGTGAGCTACGCACCTTCAAACGGTTTTGCGTACGGTGTCTACGGCGGACAGACGGACATTTTTTTTTTTTGCTTTTTTGGAGTCTACTAGTCCTAAAACGTGAAAATACAAAATTTCAGGGTAGCAAATTTTTTGGAAATTTCAGGTCGATAACAATACTTTATTATTAAAAAATAATAAAGTAAAATAAATCAAACAAAACTATCCACATTCCATCTAGCTAAGGCGTAAAAATATCAGACTTCTCATTTTATATAAATTTTAATTACCTAAGAAAGCTAATAATTCTTTAAATTATCAAATATTCAATAAAAATGTATTACTTTTTGTCCCAACTGCATAAATAAATATATATAATCACGTACAACAATTCAAATGTATTCTAAATTATGTTCAAAACAAAAAAAAATATCTTCTTTTAAAACCTAAATAAATATATGAAATCCTTAAATCATTACATATTTTGAATATAAAAAAATTAGACTTTATCTTGATTTGATCGGTTAAGCCTAGTAAGTACCTTTTAAAAAATGTTATAGGAGTACCCAACAACTTTGTCAGATATAAATGTTGGTATCTCGATATTTTAGGAGCTCTACCAGTTTATCTGAATAATCTGTATCGGATTATTAATATTTATTTTTGAAGGTTGAGTAAATATAAGTTTTCAGACTCTACTTTAAAATTTTCTAAGAAGCACTTACTAGGTTTTGAAATGAGACAGCCGTGATGCTTATTATCTCTTGTATTTAAAAATCAAAGTTTTCGGCGGTTCGCACTTCTCGGGAAAATTGTTATTAGCAAGTTCTTTGGCAATTAAGACAGCATTCACTGTACCAGTGAGAAGTGAATTTCTTTTCTTGTCCTTAAATAGATTAAATTCATAAAACTTTCTTTCGGCATTTGTACTTCTATGGGGGAAAGCGATTGTAGTTCCGATAAAATGTCTTAGAATGGGAAATATGGTTTGGTTTAATCCGTTTTCTGATTCAAAATATTTTGATAGAAATGATCGCCATTCCTCATTAAATATTACTACGTTAGCTTCATCTACTAAATTAAGGAATAATGACATCAAAGGAACTGAGGAAGATGACAAGTTTTTTGGATCAATGCACTGCAATGCGGCTAGAACTTCATTATCAAATTCAATCCGAAATAGAACTTGCTTGCAAACTTCAATGTAATAATCTCGACAGGCATCTTTAATATTATTTATATCTGCTTCTGGTATCAATATCTTATTTATTTAAATAGCAGCTTTTACACCAATATAAACATCTTTAATAGGTAAATGTATTTCCTCACTGTTGAAATCTACAACATTTCGTAAATAAATTGTGATTTTATAAAAATTTTAAAAATTGTTTTAAAACAAATTTTTTATTATTCGAAGCAAGATATGTATCATTGGTGCCTCCGCTTGAAATTCGATATTTATTTTGTTTGTTAAATTTAAAATATAGGTATACCAAAAACATAATGTATGCTCTATTTATTTCTGTCATTTCTGCGCATATTGAATGTGCTAAATCAGCGTTACTTTCTCGTTGATATCGTAATAAAATGTTGCAAAGGAACCTACTGCTCTAATATCCGTGCAACAACATATTCCAATGATAGCCACCTTCCTAGTGGAAGGGTAATTGTGGAGTGGATGTGCATGTGGATTGTGGAGTAAAGTAAAAGCGACAATCAATGCAGGGAAGAATTCAATTCACAATAGTTATAAAGATTAAATTTTTGGCGAATTATATTTTGGGTATTTTATTTCAAAAAAAAAAACACATACCTATAATTATAAATTATTTTTTTCATGCGGGTAGCATAATTGAAATTTGAGTAGTATAAGTAGTACGGACTTGAAATAGTAGTAAAATACTACTGTAGTAGCAAGTTCGGCAGCGCTGATATCCACTGCTTTGAACTGATAAGTTGAGTCCATCGAGGTACGTTATGTGCTCTAGAGATCTTGCACGCTTGGAACGACGTTGAGTTTGTGATGAATCCAATTTCACAGTCGCTCATGTTGGATCCCTTTCGGAATAGCGGATAAAGTTGCTTGCATAGACGACCGGATTGTGGTAGGGTGAAGCATGCTAACATTTCTTGTTCTGTCAGGGGATAATATTCGTCATAGTGTGAACTGATGATCAAAAATCGAGACGTTGGTTCTATGATAAAGAATGAACCGTTTACAGCGATTGAAACTGGTACGATTCGCAGCAAATTGAATGATTCGTATGAAGGCAATGGTAGTTTGATCCTGAAGATCGTTTCAGTTTTTGTCACACGAACTTCGATTGAAATAAGACTGTACGCCTCTAGTAGAATTCTTCTAGTTACTGGTAAACGTAATGTCGGTGATAGGTTCTCCCTTATGAAGGTCAATTAATGTCGTAATTGGCTTGGAGTCAACAACGTTGGGTTCACCTTGTCATGATGGGTGTCTATGATCACGTCTAGCAAGGTCGATTGAATTCACTGATAGTTGTTGATTGCCCAAATTAGGCGAATCGAGAGTACATTGAAGATTCCCAAAATTTGTTGAATTTGAACCCCGGTGGTGATTTCGTTTAGTCGGAGAATGGTATGATTTAGGTACTGCTCGTGTACCTGAAGTTGTGCTCCATCATTTCGGTTGATTTCTTGATTAGGTTTGCCGTTGAATCAATGATAGATGTTTGATCTTTTATCAACTCTTGCACATGTTGTTGATTGTCTTCAAGGTTGTTTATGATTTCAGACATTTTTTTTTGCGTATTCTGAATCTAATACTCCGAATAATGAACGAGCGATATTGGCAACAATGTCAAGTGGAGCTCGTTTGTATCTTGAATGCCAGGTGCTCGATAGTCTCTGAGAATTCAGTGTTGACTTGATTGTAAGTCACAGAGTTCTTCATGGATTTCCATGTTTTGATTAGCGTGTCCATTCCAGTTCTTATGGTTTGCAACTTTCTCCAATATATTTTCATGTCGTAATATACGACTATGTTCCATTCTTTAGGAGCCAGGTATGTAGGACCCATACCTTCGAAATATAGTCCTAATCCAGTCTTAAAAGGATGTATGGTGACCATGTCTTTGGCCAGAATCAGTAAAATCAGCCAATTCATCAGCAATAGGGTTATGGGTTAGATATTTCGTCGCGGTCGCTTGGCTGGACTGCCAACTTTGGTTTTGCATATTTTTGGTTTGGTCTGCTTACTGTGGAGTGTCTTCCTTGAAGTTGGCCTTATCCCGAACTTGTGAGCATTCAGGTTCCTAGCTGTCTTGTAATTCCACTGGCAGTGGTGCTAATTTGTATATTGGTCTCCTTAGTACTCCGGCTGTTGTTTTCACATCCGCGACTCGCACCAAGTCATCATTTCCCTTGATGGTGTTGATTATTCTTCCTAGCTGCCATTTGAGAGGAGGTAGGTTGTCATCCTTCAAGACCGACCATTGTGCCTGGTGCAACGCTGTTACACTGCTGTCTCCATTTTTGACGCTGCTGTAGTTCGCACAAATATTCCTTTGACCATCTCTGCCAGAACTGTTGCTTAAGTTCTGATATTTGCTTCCAATTTTTATGCAGTGGAGCCCTTGAGGCGTGTGCGTTCGGGTCGACAGTGCTCGCAAGCGGTTCTCCGATTAAAAAATGTCCTGGAGTTATCGCTGAGTGGACGTCTGGATTTCTTTACATTGATGTTAAAGGTTTGGAATTGAGAATTGCTTCTATATCAGTCATTATTGTTTGCAGCTGTTCGTAGGTTAGTGACGTGGCTGTGATACTCTTTTGGAACAAATGCTTGGCTGACTTGACAGCAGCTTCCCTCAAGCCACCGAAGTAAGGAGACCTAGGTGGTATGAACTTGAAGTCGATGCCTTGTTGGTGCAGAACTGCGTGATTTTTTCTTGGGCATTTGCATTGTGTATTGTTTTTATAATTTCCTCGTACTGGTTTCTTGCTCCCACGAAGTTAGTAGCATTATCACAGTATATGGTTCCGCAATTTCCTTGCCTGCTCACAAAGCGTTTCAAAGCCACGACGAAGGAATCCGTACTGAGATTACTAACTATACCGATGTGCACGGCCTTTGTAGCGAAGCAGCAAAAGATTATTGCGCAGAAATTCTGAGGCCTCTTCCCTCTTATGTTGAAATGGATCCAGAAGGGTCCGCACAAGTCCACGCCTGAATTGATGAATGGTCTTGATGGTTGAACTCGGTGAGCTGGAAGATTTCCCATGAACTGACTCAGAAGCTTTGGGCTAAATTTACTGCAACGGACGCAATTTTGCACTATTGATCTGGCAACATTTTTCACCTTGATAGGCCAGTACTTCTGCCTCGTTCTTGACAACAATGCTTGAGGGCCTATGTGGTGATTGTGGCTGTGAATCTCAGTCATTATTAACTTAGTCGCGTAGTAATGATACTGGAGCAAAATCTGGTGGCGAGCGTCGTAGGATAGAATAGATTCTTGCAGTCTCCTCCGACTCGTATCAATCCTTGCTCATCTAGGAATGGGCTCAGACTATGTAGACAACTGTTTGAGTTTATATAACTACCTTTTTGTAGTTGACTCAAATCTTCTTGCCTCGTGATGACAACTGATGCCTTGTTTAATTCGTCTACGCTAAGGTTTTTTCTTTTATGCGCTTCTGGAAGTAGTCCTATGATTTCAATGAACCTCAATACTTTTGCGACAGTTCGCTTCAGATGCTTAAATGAGTTCCGATGGTCTACATCGTCAATTATGAAAATTTCATTTATGGCCGATAACGTAGCCTTCGCCTGCCGCTTTTCTAGGTCGGTGGCTAAATCTGCTGGTTTCGATGGCCACGAGCTTTTAGGTGCATGGAGGAAGAGTGGACCATACCACCACAAACCACATTCCTTCAGATGATCTGCTGTAGTCCCTCTCGATGCCAAGTCCGCGGGACTGTGCCCTGTAGATACGTGGAACCATTGATCTTGTTTAGATCCATGCTATGTAGGTTAGGTTACAGTGGCGGCCAAAGCCTCACTTTAGCAAACTCTGCGTGCTGTTAAACGAGATTTCTTTAAGATTTGTGAAGGTCGGTGCACCAAGAGCCTTCACCCGTCTCCTAGCAAGAGCTGGGCAGTTGCACAGAAGGTGTTCTAGCGTTTCCCATTCCCCGGGTAGTTTACAGTTCCTGCAGAGATCATTAGTAATTAGCCCCGTTCTGTACGCATGCGCCCGAATCAAACAATTGCCGGTAATAATTCCGACTAAAGTTGCGCATTGTGCCCTTGGTAGTGCTAACAGGAGTTTAGTTTTTTTCTCATTTTGAGTGTTCCACATTTGTTTCTTGGTTCTGGAGGTTGATGTAGCCTGCCACCTAGCCTCGGACAGGCTTACCATCTTCTGCTCTAGGGAGTTGTGAACGACGTTAAGAGGCGGTGGTACCGAAACCGCGGTTTCTTGCCCAAGGTTTGCACCTTTTTTAGCGAGATCATCCGCGAGTTCGTTTCCTAAAATACCACTGTGCCCTGGAATCCAGCAGAGTTCCACTTTCCTATTTGAGCACAGTTTCTGTAAAGCGCGTCGACAGTTAAGTACTGCCGTGGATTTGATAAAGCAGGATTTCAAAGCCATTAAGGCTGCTTGGCTATCCGTATGAATAAAAACTGTTTTATCCCTTTTTCGCAATTTGTGAGCTATCTCCGCCGCCTTCTGAATTGCCAGTACCTCCGCTTGGAAAATACTGCAATTATTCGGCAGTCTGTAGCAAGAGTTTGCTGGAAGATCAAGTGAGTGCACGGCTGCGCCCACTCCGTTCTCCATCTTAGAACCATCAGTATAGATGTTAATCGACCCCGCAGTGTCACCGGTTCTTACCTCCCAGTACTCTCTGCTTGGTACGTTTATGGCGAACTTCCTGTCAAACCAGAGCTTAGGATCTGCATAGTCCGTAGTCCCTGTTGTAGATAGGCTGATGTTACTGTGCCCGTATGTACATGCTTTGAAATGATTGGACTCTCTGAGTCTTAGGGCGCATTTGCATGCTACGTATTGTGCGAACAGGTCAATTGGTGGCAGAGAGAGAAGGACGTTGAGCGAGTCTGAAGAGGTGGTACAAAGGGCGCCTGTTATCCCCAGTCATGCCTGTCTCTGCACCTTTTCCAACTTTTTCCTGTTACTTTGTCGAGTACTAGCCACCATATTAGCAGACCGTATAATAGGATTGGCCTAACTACAGTCGTGTAGATCCAGTGAGTGATTTTTGGCTCTAAACCCCACCTCCTACCGAACATTCTTTTGCACGCGTAGAAAGCGATGGTTGCATTAGATACTCGTTCTTCCGTATTGAGCTTCCATGACAGCTTGCTGTCTAGGATTACTCCTAGATATCGGGCATGGCCATTCAGGGTTAGCTCAGTGTTAGCCATCTTAGGCAGCTTAAGCTGTTGAGTCTTTGTTGTCCTAGTGAAAAGAACCAGTTCCGTTTTTAAAGGGTTAACGTTGAGCCCTCTGGTTCTTTACCAGTTTAGTAGCTTGTTAAGAGCCCGCGTTGTAAGCTCCGATAGCGTGCTTGTGTACTTTTCTGATGCTAGAATCACCACGTCATCAGCATAGGCTACAACCTCCACCCCCAAGTCGCTAAGATCTTTCAGTGCCCCTTTCAGAGTGAGTATCCACAAAAGTGGTGATAATACCCCTCCTTGTGGAGTGCCTTTATTAGTAATTTTGTAGGAATTAGCACTACCTCATTCCGACGATATAGACCTGCTTCTTAGCAGTGTTTTGATCCATTTACTTATGGTGCTGTGGACGTTTGCAGAGCCCAGAGCCTCAACAATTGTCTGCGTTGTAACATTGTTGAAAGCCCCTTCTATATTCAAAAAAGTTCCCAATGTGAACTCCTTGTACTCTAGCGATCTCTCGATTGTACCCACAACCTTATGCACAGCCGTGTCCACCGATTTTCCTTTGATGTATGCGTGTTGGACCTTTGAGAGGTGGTTAGAATCTATGGTTTCTCTGATATACCCATCTAGTATCCTTTCCAATGTCTTGAGAGTAAAAGATGTCAGGCTGATGGGTCTGTAGTTCTTCGGATTAACATGGCTACTTTTACCCGCTTTCGGTATAAATACCACTCGAGCGTTCCTCCATACCTGGAGTACGTAATTGAGTTTCAGGCATCCATTAAAAATCGCTTCCATCCGGTCCACGCGATTTGTACGGGTCGAAGGAGCTGATAGCCTACCTCACCCTGTTGGCCGTGAAGAGCCCTGGGATGCTCGTCATAAGCGAGTTGCTCCCTGCTGCATTGCGAGTATAGTCAGGATCCCGGCAGCCCGGAAAGTGAGCGCTTAAAAGGGCTTCAAGTGTTTCCTTGCTGTCCTTCGTCCAATTACCATCCATCCTACTCAGCAGAGCGGGCGGAGTGGGATTCTTAGATATAAGTTTCCTGAGTCTTGAGGCTTCCGACGTTCTCTCGATCTGGCTGCAGAAATTTCTCCAGCTGTCTCGCTTCGATTTTTTCAGTACCACCAAGGAGGTTGGGATTTTCTCGACGGGTTCCTACGGGGGCAAGCCTTTTCGAAGGCTTTCCTCAGAGTGTGAGTTAAAAAGTTTGTAGTATATTCCAGCGTGCGTGCATTCCAAATATATTTAGGTACTCTTCCTTCCAGTCTGTTCCTTACTATATCTGAAAACATCGCCCAATTTGTTTTTGCTGGATTTCTATACATTGAGATACTGGTGTTAATCCATGCTATTTAGAATCATTTGTTGTTTTTTCCACGAACATAACCTACTGCAACTTCACACCCCACAAATTGCACTTCAGTCTAGACTATGAAGATAAGGAATCACATATCATGGTTCCCACTAATCAGCGAATTTACTTCAGGCTACATGGAAGTTAAGCAAAATTCCATAGCACGTGACATATGATGCTAACACTGAGTATTTATGTGAACCAAGCAAATTTCAATGCACACTGGGGCAAGTGAAATATGCTTGGCTTTCTAACTTTTGTAACATAGAAGAATCTTGACTCCACGAACAGGTGGAGTCATCATTTTTTGATGAGTAAAATTGTATATAAATTAATGGCCATTACGGCTAAAAGTAGTACTGTGACACCTTTAAAGCATAAAGTATCGTTCGTTAAATCTTGTTTTTCTTGTTTTTTTTATTGTTGTTATTTTGTTCCAATAGTACTTTCTATTCATTGTGGCGTAGAAAACGCTCCGCGTCCACATTAAATTATTCAGATCTGTTGTGCTGACTTCTTGAATTGACGCTATATGGTTAGCTACGAATGTGTAATGGGACGGAGTCCGTCCAGAAGTAGCTGCGATGGTTCTAACTCAAGTCCTTCCTGATGCGATTCATGAGGGTCGCTGCTAACCTTGCAGCACATAGTTCTAGTCGGGGTATTGTTATGTTTCTTTTTGGGGCTACCTTCGATTTTGCGCACAATAATCTTACTGCAATGCGTCCATCTTGAAGAACTGATCTTATATATATTGCAACGCCCAATGCCTTTTTTGACGCGTCGGAAAACGCATGCAGCTACAATGACTGACTAAAGTTACCGCCGACCATGTGTCTCTGTATCTTTATAGTATTTGATTCGGCCAGGTTTCGTCGGAATTTAGTCCTTGGAGGAAGATCTTAGCTGTGACTATTACTGGGGTCATGAAGCCCAATGGATAAAATAAATGAGCGATGTCCGATAGCACCGTTCGCTTGGTCACAACGCTTTTGTCATCTCATTCGCTTTTGAACATAAATTCATCGGATCTTGGCAGCCTGGTCAGTCCCAGTGTTTTTACATGGTAAACATCGTCATCACAAAGTTCCAATACTGACGCCTTGTCTTCTGCTGCTATGGTTTGGAGTAGTGCAGGGTGATTAGCGCACCATTTCCAAAGCTTAAATCCTTCAGACTGGAGAATTTTACGCAGCTGGCTTTGAGCTTCCATAGCTTCCTGTAGGTTGTTAGATCCTGTCATGACATCTTCAACATAGAAATCCTTGATAAGTGTGGTAGCGCCCAACGGGTGCTGTCCTGCTGATTGTACTGCAAGTTTTTGCAGGCATTTTGTAGCTGGATATGGAGCCGTTCTAATTCCGTAGGTTAGTGTAATCAGCTGATAGTACTTCAATTCTTCAGTCGGCTTATCTCTCCGCACGATCAATTGGTATCTTCTGTCAAGAAGTACCTGACGATACATCTTTTCTATATCGGCTGTATACACGTATTTTGGTAGACGGAATCGTAGCAGAATGGAGAAAAGTTCTTCTTGAATGGTCGGTTCGGTGTGTAGAAAATCATTGAGTGAGACATTCGATGAAGTTATCATTGATGCATCAAAAACGACTCGAAGCTTCGTGGTTGTACTCTCAGGTTTCAATACGCCGTGATGCGGAAGGAAGCAGTGTGGAGTTTAAATTTCACTAAGAGGAACTTCCTTCATGTGTCCTAAGTTCACGTAATCTTTCATGAATTTCGTGTACTGCTCCTTCATTTTTGGATTCCTCATCCATTTGCGTTCTAACGAGTGGAACCGGCTGAGAGCTATATCCTTCGACGTGCTCAACTAGGACGGATCTCCTTTAAATGGCAGCTTTATGATGACGCGACCCGTGGGATCTCTTTTGACTTGCTGCGTAAAATGTGTTTCACATCTGACTTCTATTGCTGACATTGTTGACTTAGCGCTGTCAGGTTCTTCTTGCTTCCAAAATAGTTCTACCTGTTTCGTTAGCTTCTCCTCTTCTTCTGAATAGATGCCGCAGATTAGCTTTGTTGGTCCTGGGTTGAGGGTCCTTGCGCTTACTATCCACCCAATGCTGTGTTCAGTACGATTGGGAAGGTGTCCCCCATGGTTATTTCTCCGGGTGCCAGAAGCGCAAAAAAGAGTTAAAATCCTAGCGATAGGTCAATTCTTCCTGTTTGATAAAACGTGGAGTCAGCTAACTGGATGCCTTCCGGAATAGATTGTTGTGTCCAATAATTTTGAAGGCTGAAGTGTTGTAATTTGGGACAGGACATGAGCTTCAATTCGTGTTGAGAACTTCGACGATTTTGACAGTAGTTCAACTTTGACTCGTATTTGTGCGCGCTGTGGGTTATCGCCAATGCCTTGAATGTACAACGGATCGAGTGTTTCCCGTAGAGATAGTTGTTTGGCTAGTTGGTCGGTGTTGAGGAATTTGAGAAACACCGTTATTGGCGAGAGTTCCCTCGGATTATCGAGTGACTCTTCGTATAAGGAATGTGTTCTTGTATCCAACTTCTTGATTATGAGATGTAGGTACTATAATTGAATCCCATGACTCGATTGACACCCCAAGGTTCTTCAATCCAAGAAGGCACTCATTGGTAACATCATGCAAATTTTTGTCGGATGACGATGATTCTGGTTGAATTGTCGGTTGTGACAGCATTTTGTTTAGTAACGTTGTAACCAATACTCGCTTGTTATTGTATCGGAAATTCAAAATTTTCCATGCATCTGTGTAATTTTCGTTAGAAACTTGAAAATGTTGGATCAGGGCCTAGGCTTCTCCAGTTAGATTTGTAATCAAGTGATTTGTATCAATTTGAGATACAAATCATGGAACTGCGTCCATTGCAGATAGTCTCCATCAAACAATGGAATTGTGATTTGTGGCTGTTTAACCGTGCTGCCATGTGAATTCAGTGGTTCAGACTGACCTGCTGGTGCCTTTCTCGAATCTGCTAATTGCTGCTTTAGCGAAACAAGCGTGTCTTGAATCCAGGAGTCTAGACTGTACAGAAGTTCTGCATAATAGCCCAACGGCCTTGTTTTGGTGGTAATTTCCCAGATTTGCGGATCGTTTCTGGTTAATTCCAGTTGTTGTTTATGTAGGACGTCAATCTTCAGCTCATAGTAAACCTTTGGGTGTGGAGCATCCTGATTTGTCTCAACATCTTTTATCTGGTGCGTTACTCGCCGCACCAACGCTTTTTTTCGGCGCACTAATCGATGAACATCCTCGTTGTCGTCGTCATCATCTGGATTGCCGTTGCTTTTATTTTCACTGTCTGGCATGGGACTTGGGAACATTCCTTCGCTTTTACATTTTATGTCGTTGGGTGGAATTGTATTACATATTATATTTCTATTTGATGATGATCTTTAACAAAGTCCTTAAGACAAGTATTCAAGAATATTTTCCGATAACTTTTGAACGCTTCAGGCTAGGGATTTGAAATTTTGTACACATTAATTTTGAAATGATCTCAGGTAAAGGGGTAAGTATGCTAGAAATAAAGTGAGTCCTTCCTGCACCTCCCATGTGAAAGTCCTTGGAAAAAAGAAAATTTTACTTCGGTGATTTACCAAGTACCAGATATGAAACTAAACACTTAAGGTATTGTCTTTCACTTTCGAGTAGAACCCAATTGAGAGTCCTTAACAACGGGCAAACGACATGCGCACTCCTTAATCTAATTTATCCCCATCTAGAGTGTCATACGATTGGGTTGCAGTCGATCGTGACTACAGTATGTTTTACAATTTAAAAAGGAATAACTACTAATAGAAATTTGATTTAATCAAGTAAGAAGTCTCATATTTGGTATCATTATATTTTGATATTTATTACATGTTATATTTATTTATTTATTCATTCGGACACACTGTACAGATTTAAGAAACCCAATTACACAATCTGTTAAATAAAACAAAAATAAAAAAAACAAACGGGAGCCAGAAAAACAAAAAGAGAAAAAATTTTATAAAAGAAAAAAGAAGAAAGAACGTAATAGTAAAAACACAGGTAGAAAATTATTGTGTTAATAGTTAGAGTTAAAAGAAATTAAGTTAAGATTAACATCAGCCTGTGAAAATTAATGACCTGACTAAGATTTTGAAAGCTAAAAAAAAAAAAAAAAATACGGCGCACGTGGCCTTTAGCAAACCGAAAGCTAATAAATAAATGACATTTGATTTCGTTGCCTTCGGTCACAGTTGCCAAATTTAGCTATTTTTAGAGTCTGAAATTCAATTTCAATTTTATCATTGCAATTTCAATATCTGAGAGTTTTTTGATTGAACTATTGGAAATGTTGGTGAAAAGCGGAAAAGTCTTCTCTGTTGACTTATGAAATCAAAATAGTGCCTTTTTTGATCGAAATAAAGTTTCCGGATAGAAATACTGTTATTTTTTAAATATATTATTTTTAAGAAATAAGGATAAAAGGGGCAAAATCGAAAAAAGTATTAAGAGCAAACTTGATTTTAATTATTTATTAATGATATATTATATAGTGACATATTTTTAAAATGTAAGCTTATGAGAACCAGTACTTTTCTGGGACAGTTGTTAAGAATACTCGCTCCTTAATATGCTCTCCAGTAAGCCGACTGCGATTATTTGGCACCACAATATTTATTGCCGATGCAACTCTTTCGGATGACAACGATGAGGCAGGGACAATCAGGTATTTCTGATAGTTGCCTGGTTGCCTCGTCGTACATATATTTGTGTTGGCGCCTAAAGTGAAGATTTGCGTGCATGTGCCCGTCTATATCACGTGCCTTGAACCTAGTTTCGACAGATATGGTTTCCATGATCGAAAATTTTTTTTCTACTTTCAATGTTTCTGGCATCCCTCATAAATAATCAGAAATGCAGATTAAATGCAAAAAACCCGTTCGATTTCTAAAATATGCTATACTTAAAAAAAATATCGAGTCCGATAGTCGGATTTCAATATCGATATATCGATATATCGCTTTCTAAGATATCGACCGATATTATCGATATATCGTTCAAAAAATATCGCAATTTCGATATATCGAAATTTTTTTAACATTTGGGTTTGTTTTAAAAACCGCGCACCGCCGTAATCTTTATTAAGGAGAACATATCGCTTTTGGGGTAAAAAAAACTTTTTTTTTTAAATTCTTATTTTAGACTCAATTCTGGGTAAAACTGTTTAAACCGCAAGACTCCACAAGATCAAGAAGTGCCTCTCCTGAAAAGTTGTATTTTTTACGTTTGATCCATTTTCTCAAAAACAACTCATGCCACCTCTGCTGTCAGATAGAGTAGAAGGAAATTTAAAATGTTTAATTATTTAATAATGTAAAATGAGACTGACTTCACGCTTTCTGTTCGTCAAAATTAGATGTGCAATATAAACAACCTTCGCAAAAAAAATAAAATTTTATTCCACTCTGTATGCTCGTTTTGCAGTAAGGAATAATTGTCCAAAATTTCATTCGAGTGGTTTCTGAGAAAATGGGTCGTGAATTTTACACTGAAAAGCGTTTACGACATTTTCCCCTTAACGTTAAATTTGATACGGGAAGTGAGATAAGAATTTATTTTTCAATGGAAAAAATATTCGATATATCGGTATTTTAATTCGATCGATCTTTATATATCAAGGTACAGGGGTTAGGGGTGTTTTTTAATATCTCAGAAACGGCTCATGTTTGAACTCATGTGCGAAATGTCGGAGTCTAATCAGAGTTGCGTACACTGCCCAGAATTGGCATTGCATTATCCGCCAAGGCCTGTCGATCGGTATTGTTTTGGTACTGACAAACCACCAGACCAGTGTCGGGCCAAGAATTGGGTTATTATTGGTGTGTAAGCTCTTTCGGCATTGGCTCGACGGTCGGCTCTATATCGGGCACATCTTGGTAGAAATATTTTTCGTTTCTCAACATATCAATTGATTCGGCTTCAACCCTATTACAAGAATGTTTCAGATTGGTCTAGTGGGTAGCGTAGCGGAATGTGTGATGGAACCATTTTTCGAATTCGAGAATGTGCAACGTGTGTAAGTAAAATCAATTCGCATTTTTAAAAAAAATAATAATAGGAAAATAAATTCGTAGTTGTAAAAAAATAAATAAAAAACATACTGCAGTCACGATCGGCTGCAAGCCAATCGTATAATACTCTAGATGAATACTGACCTCCGATTTATATTGTAGTTGGGGATAAAGTAGAATTACGTGTGTGCATGTTGTATGTCCTTTATTAAGGACTGCCATTAGATTGCTACTCAAAACTAAAAGACAATATTTAGTGTTTAACTTCATACCTTGAACTGGGTAAGTCATCGAAAAAAAATGTCCTTTTTGAAGGAATTTCATATGGGAGGTGCAGGAAGGACTCACTCGATTTCTTACATATTTATCCTTTTCCTTGGAACCATTCAAAAATTAATGTGTACAAAATTTCAAATTCGTAGCTTGAAGCGTTCAAAAGTTATCGAAAAATATTGTTGAACACGTGTCTTAAGGATATTTTGTATGGCAGCTACCAGAAGGAGTAAAAGGATTTCGCTGACTAGTAAACTCGAACTTCGTTTTCACTCAAAACTAATTTGTACAAAATTCCGAGTTCATAGCTAAAAGATTACTTGAGTTATAGTAAGTTCCGTAAATTAGGTGAAGACTTTTTGACAGGATATTTATATGGCAGATACACGAAGGACTAATAGGATTTTCTTGATAATCATACATTTAGCTCCAACTATTGGAAAAATAACAGATACAAAATTTCAAAGACGTAGGTTGAACCCTTCTGAAGTTATCGGCAATATTCTTGAACACGTGTTTTAAGGACATTTTGTATGGCAGCTACCAGAAGGAGTAAAAGAATTTTGCTCATTAGTTAACTCGAACTTCCTTTTTACTCAGAACTAACTTGTACAAAATTCCGTATTCGTAGCTAAAAGATTACCTGAGTTATAGTGAGTTTCGTAAATTAAGTGAATACATTTTGACAGGATATTTGTATGGCAGCTACACGAAGGACTAACAGGATTTTCTTCATAATCATATATTTAGCTCCAACTATTGGAAAAATAACACAAACAAAATTTCAATGTCGTAGCTTAAACCCTTCTGAAGTTATTGACCAATATTCTTGAACACGTGTTTTAAGGACATTTTGTATGGCAGCTACCAGAAGGAAAGGATTTCGCTGATTAGTAAACTCGAACTTTCTTTTCACTCAAAACTAACTTGTACAAAATTCCGAATTCGTAGCTAAAAGATTACTTGAGTTATAGTGAGTTTCGTAAATTAAGTGAATACATTTTGACAGGATATTTGTATGGCAGCTACACGAAGGACTAACAGCATTTTCTTCATATTCATATATTTAGCTCCAACTATTGGAAAAATAACACATACAAAATTTCAAAGTCGTAGCTTAAGCCCTTCTTAAGGTATCGACCAATATTCTTGAACACGTGTTTTAAGGACATTTTGTATGGCAGCTACCCGAAGGAGTAGGACGATTTTGCCCGTTAACGAACTTAGCCTTACAAATTCAACCAAACATCCAGATTCAAAATTTCAAGATCCTAGGTGAAGGCGTTCTTGAGTTATCGTGTTCACGGACAGACGGACGGACGGACGGACGGACGGACGGACGGACGGACGGACGGACGTCAGGCGGATTTGAGGTTTTTGGCCACAAATAAACAAAAAATAATATAACTTTTTTTCGTTCGAGGCTTGGTTCTATGCGTTACAAACTTTTGGGCTGGATTAAACTTATAATACTCTATATGATCTCATCTAGAGTATAAACATACTACAGTCACGATCGGATGCAAGCCAATCGTATAATACTCTAGATGAATACTGAACTCCGATTTATATTGTAGTTGGGGATAAAGTAGAATTACGTGTGTGCATGTTGTATGTCCTTTATTAAGGACTCCCACTTGATTGCTACCCAAAACTTAAAGACAATATTCTGTGTTTAATTTCATATCTTGAACTGGGTAAGTCATCGAAAAAAAATATTCTTTTTGAAGGACTTTCGCATTGGAGTTGCAGGAAGGACTCACTCGATTTTTTACATATTTATCCTTTTCCTTGGAACCATTTAAAAATGAACGTGTACAAAATTTCAAATTCGTAGCTTGAAGCGTTCAAAAGTTATCGAAAAATATTGTTGAACACGTGTCTTAAGGACATTTTGTATGGCAACTACCAGAAGGAGTAAAAGGATTTCGCTGATTTGTAAACTTGTGGGGAGATGTTTTGCGGCAAAACAACTCAGGCCGAAAACACTCCTCACAAATTGGATCACAACGATCCAAGGACGCTGGCTGTCATTTCGATTCCTATATAAGGACGAGAAATCGAAGTGGCGCCAGTAGTTCGCCAACTGGCGGGCGACTCACTACACACTGCAAAGTGATGACGCCGATAGTCATCACTGCAGTTACACAAACAGCTGCGCTTAAAAAAGTGGTAGCAAAGACGACGGCTGCGATGTGAGCCGTCGCAACAAAGACGACGGCTGCGATGTGAGCCGTCTCAGCAAAGACGTCGGCAGCGACATTGCCGACGCAGCGAACACCACACCCCCGTGACGCGACGGCACCGAATACTGCCGTCACATCACGACCTTACAAGAGTTGGACTCTCGGCATAGCCGGGAGAACTCCAACGTATAAGGTCGTGGCGAATGTCCTTACAAACTCAAACTTTGTTTTTACTCAAAACTAATTTGTACAAAATTTCCAATTCATAGCTAAAAGATTACTTGAGTTATAGTAAGTTCCGTAAATTAAGTGAAGACGTTTTGACAGGATATTTGTATGGCAGCTACACGAAGGACTAATAGGATTTTCTTCATAATCATACATTTGGCTCCAACTATTGGAAAAATAACACATACAAAATTTCAATGTCGTAGCTTAAACCCTTCTAAAGTTATCGACCAATATTCTTGAACACGTGTTTTAAGGACATTTTGTATGGCAGCTACCCGAAGGAGTAGGACGATTTTGCCCGTTAACGAACTTAGCCTTACAAATTCAACAAAACATCCAGATTCAAAATTGATTTCATCTAGAGTATAAAAAATAATTTATTTTCGTTTCTTTTTATACTCTAGATGAAATCATATAGAGTATTATAAGTTTAATCCAGCCCAAAAGTTTGTAACGCATAGAACCAAGCCTCGGACGAAAAAAAGTTATATATTATTTTTTGTTTATTTGTGGCCAAAAACCTCAAATCCGCTTGACGTCCGTCCGTCCGTCCGTCTGTCCGTTAGCACGATAACTCAAGAACGCCTTCACCTAGGATATTGAAATTTTGAATCTGGATGTTTGGTTGAATTTGTAAGGCTAAGTTCGTTAACGGGCAAAATCGTCCTACTCCTTCGGGTAGCTGCCATACAAAATGTCCTTAAAACACGTGTTCAAGAATATTGGTCGATACCTTAAGAAGGGCTTAAGCTACGACTTTGAAATTTTGTATGTGTTATTTTTCCAATAGTTGGAGCTAAATATATGATTATGAAGAAAATGCTGTTAGTCCTTCGTGTAGCTGCCATACAAATATCCTGTCAAAACGTCTTCACTTAATTTACGGAACTTACTATAACTCAAGTAATCATTTAGCTATGAATTGGAAATTTTGTAGAAATTAGTTTTGAGTAAGAACAAAGTTCAAGTTTACTAATCAACGAAATCCTTTTACTCCTTCTTGTAGCTGCCATACAAAATGACCTTAAGACACGTGTTCATCAATATTTTTCGATAACTTTTGAACGCTTCAAGCTACGAATTTGAAATTTTGTACACATTCATTTTTAAATGGTTCCAAGGAAAAGGATAAATATGTAAGAAATCGAGTGAGTCCTTCCTGCAACTCCAATGCGAAAGTCCTTCAAAAAGAATATTTTTTTTCGATGACTTACCCAGTTCAAGATATGAAATTAAACACTGAATATTGTCTTTTAGTTTTGAGTAACAATCTAATGGCAGTCCTTAAGAAAGGACATACAACATGCATACACGTAATTCTACTTTATCCCCAACTACAATATAAATCGGAGTTCAGTATTCATCTAGAGTATTAAACGATTGGCTTGCAGCCGATCGTGACTGCAGTATGTTTTTACTGACACTCCAAAACAGGCAGTCAGTATCAAGCCAGAGTTTCACCAAGAGTAGGACCGGTGTGATCAAATCGACTTTGGCTCGGCAATGATTTGGTCTAGGCCACATACTCGACCCGAAGCATTAGCAACTCTGGCACCAGTACTAGGCCTGTGCTATGCCGTTCTGCTTTTCGTATATGGGAAAGTTGAAACTTAGTACGTATATGTAGATATGCTATTAGAGTAATTAAAGCAAAAAAAAGTTCAAATTTTTATTGGCGTTCAGATGTTGAGTAAAAAAATTTCAGTGAATCCACATTTTCACGAATTTCGTTAAAATGTTTAGACATGTCGAGCTATCAAAGTAATTCTACTTCTGCGTGCTATTTATATAAGCGCCTAGAAACGTACTTCCAAATTTTCCGATATCCAACCCCTAAGGGTGTGTAAAGTGGTTGTGTATATATTCACGAATTCTGATATATTTCTTAGGTATATTGAGATTTGGAATTCACTTTTACTTCTATAAGCTTTAAATATAGTCGGAGAAAAAACCGATTTAATTATTTTTCCCTATTAAACCCCCGGGGGTATTGTTCAAGTTTTCACTGATTCCGAAAATCTCTTCGGTTTAATATGATCGAATTCGCTTTTACTTCTATGGAATATTCTATTGAAAAAAAAAGTAAATAAATAAAAAAAAACTGCGAACAGTCTGAACGCAACTTTAATATTTTATTGGTAGAAGTCCTAAACGTGTTTAATGCTGAGATGCGGTGTAGGTTACTATGCGACTGACAACCTAAAAATAAAGTTCCAAATAGCCGCCTGGTTATTCCTTAGGTTGTCAGTTTCATGGTAACCTACACCGCATCTCAGCATTAAACACGTTTCGGACTTCTACCCCTGAAATCATAAAGTTGCGCCCAGACTGTTGGCAGATTTTTTATACTATCAGCAATGTATACTGATATTGTGGTGAATAAATAAGTTTGGCATATACAGATATGGTTACTCTGGTCAAACTGAAAAAGCCTTAGCAACAAAAAATGCAATGTTGCTTAGGCAACTCTTCCACTGAATCACTCAATTGAAGAAAATATTTTAGATTAATTACAGAATCTTTTTCACTACTTCGGCATCAATATTTTAGTTTTTAATATAACTTTGAGCCATTTCTCAATCAGAAAACGCCACAAGTAGAGAATCTTTTTAGATTATAATCCTGCAATGGTCTTGTTGGTATTTCTGTGTCTTGACATATTATCTATGTACTTACAGTAGACACAAGGTACTCATGTAAATTTCTCCATATAATTCTTAAAAAAAAAATTATATTATCAAAACTTTACGTTTGAAGGAAATGAAAAAATTCTTTTAACGACTTCAATAGGCTTCTGATGAATACATAATTATAATTAGATCCTTCAAAACTTCAATTCATTGTAATAAATGAAATATTACAGTTAAAGGACGTATAGATAATTCATTTTTATACTCTAGATGAAATCATATAGAGTATTATAAGTTTAATCCAGCCCAAAAGTTTGTAACGCATAGAACCAAGCCTCGGACGAAAAAAAGTTATATATTATTTTTTGTTTATTTGTGCCCAAAAACCTCAAATCCGCTTGACGTCCGTCCGTCCGTCCGTCCGTCCGTCTGTCCGTTAGCACGATAACTCAAGAACGCCTTCACCTAGGATCTTGAAATTTTGAATCTGGATGTTTGGTTGAATTTGTAAGGCTAAGTTCGTTAACGGGCAAAATCGTCCTACTCCTTCGGGTAGCTGCCATACAAAATGTCCTTAAAACACGTCTTCAAGAATATTGACCAATAACTTCGGAACGCCTAAAGCTACGACTTTGAAATTTTGTATGTGTTACTTTTTCAATAGTTGCAGCTAAATGTATGATTATGAAGAAAATCCTGTTAGTCCTTCGTGTAGCTGCCATACAAATATCCTGCCAAAATGTCTTCACTTAATTTACGAAACTCACTATAACTCAAGTAATCTTTCAGCTACGAATTCGAAATTTTGTACAAATTAGTTTTGAGTGAAAACAAAGTTTGGGTTTACTAGTCAGCGAAATCCTTTCACCCCTTCTGGTAGCTGCCATACAAAATATCCTTAAAATACGTGTTCAAGAATATTGGCCGATAACTTCAGAAGGGTTTAAGGTCCGTCTTTCAAATTTTGTACGTAGTATTTTTCCAATAGTTGGAGCTAAATGTATGATTATGAAGAAAATCCTATCAGTCCTTCGTGTAGCTGCCATACAAATATCCTGTCAAAACGTCTTCTTTTAATTTACGGAACTTACTATAACTCAAGTAATCTTTTAGCTATGAATTGGAAATTTTGTACAAATTAGTTTTGAGTAAAAACGAAGTTCGAGTTTACTTATCAGCGAAATCCTGTTACTCCTTCTGGTAGCTGCCGTACAAAATGTCCTTAAGACACGTGTTCAACAATATTTTTCGATAACTTTTGAACGCTTCAAGCTACGAATTTGAAATTTCGTACACGTTCATTTTTGAATGGTTCCAAGGAAAAGGATAAATATGTAAGAAATCGAGTGAGTCCTTCCTGCACCTCCCATGTGAAAGTCCTTCAAAAAGGACTTTTTTTCGATGACTTAACCAGTTCAAGATAAGAAATTAAACACTGAATATTGTCTTTTAGGTTTGAGTAGCAATCTAAAGGCAGTCCTTAATAAAGGACATACAACATGCACACACGTAATTCTACTTTATCCCCAACTACAATATAAATCGGAGTTCAGTATTCATCTAGAGTATTATACGATTGGCTTGCAGCCGATCGTGACTGCAGTATGTTTTGTTTTTTTTTTTTCTTTTCACCAAGTTTTTATGATTACTTTTCGATTTTTGCATGCCGACAAACAGTCACACAAAATCCCAACACCATTGAAATTTCCACTTAAGAATTTGTGCAACTTTTCTACCATTCTGCCCGCTTTTTTGCCGAATCCTCGGGATATCATTTCCTTCAAAGGAGATTTGCGGTTTCTAACCACGTATACGTAACTCGCGTATATGCTTAAAAGCTCAACAGATTTGGTTCTATGAACCTTGATCCTTCCGGGGATTGTGGAGTAAAATAACGCGAATAACACTTACACTTCACATGTTTTGGTGAACCTTTCTGATTTATTCGGATATAAAGTAGCAAGCGCCCGAAAGGTAAGCCAGCCAATTTACTTGCAAACATCACCGAGGGATTGACAAAAACATGCTTTTTAATTTCATAAGTCAATAGTAGGATAGACAATTATGCGAGGTGCGACTATGGGATGGCTGTTTTAGGAGTATACGATTTAAAGGCCGAAAGTTTTACTTTGACGTGGTAAATGCAAACGAACGAAGGTGCTCATCAAATATTTGGACCCAGGATTAGTTCAGGGTCTAATTTTTTTTAAATAAGCAAAGAACCTGGGGTAAAACAACTAAAGTCAACATATTTCATGCAGGTGGAAAGAATTCCGTTTTCGCTGATGGATATTCGCTACCCTCGAACCCGCATCAGCTTGTCAAGGTATTCTCCAGAGTTGTACAGATTTTCTTTTTGGTTTGAGGACAAATTGAAAAAGCCTTTTCTGGTCCGGATTTGATTATGTTTCATTGCAGATGTGGTTTTGGCGATTTTCACTTAAAACATAGGTACGCATTTGTTATTGTTTTTTAGGCTTGTGAGTTGTGGCTTTTAATAAATTTTGTTATGAAAGATTATTACTGTTGGTTTTTCGGATTGGAATTTACTGCGCTCTTATTTCGTATTCAATTTCGAGAAATGGGAATTTCATAAAAATTTAACAAATGCCAACAAGAGGAACATCCTTTTATGGAATTGAGTACTACTATGCCGCAGAATATTAATTTGTGGTAGGAGTTACTTGAAATGGAAAAATCACTAGTTATGTTATGCCGAGACTCCCATTAACCGTTCAATGTACTGGTAAATTGGAGGATTATATCTACAAGGCTATTTGAAATATGTTGCTTGATTTACATGAGTCTTTATTCTACACTCCACTCAAGCGATATAGTGCCCCTTTCCGAAATGATGCATGAGGAATATTCTTTTAATAGAATCAGGACGTTCGGTCGAATGTGTTTGTCGAGTTCAATCAAAACCCCAAGCACCGACCGGACGTTCTTTACTGCACAGAACCCACATGTACACGGCGGCTTTATCTGTATGCTGTGTACATCAGAGCTTTCTAGATACTCGCCATACATTTCACGCATGTGTATGCGTGAAAACAGGCAAAAGCTGAATTTATAATTTCATTCATCATTTTCAAGTCAGACGCCGATGACGTCACTATGCGAACTGAAACCTCCGTTGAAAATTACTACCACCAGATGGCAGTACACGCGATTAAAGTGTGTATGTGCTAAACTTTAGATTACGATAGCTCTTTTGCTCTAAAGCTTATTTAAATTTTCACTATTTCAGCATTTTCACGCCCTGCGACTCAGCTGATAATGCACAATTTGTAGCAGGTAAATGCACCCAGCAGGCAGAACAGGTTCGTACGATGGTGGTAGCAAGGTATAGGTGTGGGGTGGTTTTTCGTTCCCAAAAACTGTACATGGGTGTTATATGACCTTTATACAGTCCCGTTTCGTCGTATTAGTGTATACGAAACTTTGCCTGCTGAGCAGCTGACAATTTATCCAAGGCATTTACCAATAGGATTGTTAACCCTGCTAAATTAGCTTTTGAATTGATCCACATCGTTTTTTTCAATTCTGATCTAATCCAATTGAAAAAACGCACCTATTCTAAAATCAGGCGCGTAGAGTGAATCTTCGTAGGGCTAGCGCAACGATACGATCGCTAAAATTTGAATTTTTTGATTACTTCCTGGAATTTAGCAATCGAAATCTTATTTCTGAATGAAAATTACGTGTTTATGGTTATAAAATTCATAGAATTTAATGATCGTGTTATTGCGCTACCCCAACGAAGTTTCACGCTACGCGCCTGTCTAAAATCCACATCTCCTAAACGGTTAATGTCACGAAATTACAACTTAATGATCATCTGTAGCTATACTAGGAGAATAGATCCAAAACAAATTTTTGAGAGGCGGCAGTGACATACGGAGGTGGGGGGTGAAAAACTTTAGATTACTATAGCTCACGAAGCAATTGCACTAGAGAAATAAAATTCGGTTTCTGTATAAAGGTCGATAAACAAAGTTTGCTGAAAGTAAAATTTTTGAAGGGAAGGTGGAGCATGGGAGTGGAGCGAGTAAGAATTTTTTTAAAAAATCATGTCTCATATCTCAAGAACGGTGTAAGATAGATGCTTAAATTAAAATTTTTACCAGAAGTAGGCCTAATAGACCCCTAGCAGAAAATAAAAATTTGAGGGATGTGGGTGGGGAGGGTAAAAAGTGAAAAGTTCCGATTTTTTTTGTTTTGAGAACCTATACTGATATAAAACTGAAACTTAGTATTTTGATAGAGCTATAGTAGTAGCATGTTGAAAAAATATAATTTTTTATAGGGGTAGTATGGTACGGGGGTGGGGAGCAGTGCTGTCGTTTTGTTGTGTTGATCAGTACTACATTTCAGTTAAAGACAGTAGTATTTTAGAAAGAATAGTAGTACATGACTAACAAATTTGAGAATCGGAAAATTTTAAAGTTAGTCATTTATGGGGATTTGAAGTTTGCATTTAGTACGACAGGCACTACCCAAAAAACGATATACGAGTATGTACTTGTACAGTATATTGTGTTTTTCCGATAACCAAAAATTTTAAAAGCAGAACAAGGTTTTTATTAGCAACCAATACATGTATTAACATATTTTTCCGTAAATTTAATATATAAATAATTCTATTCTTTTTCATTCATAATTCTATTCCTTTTCATTCATAATTCATAATTTAAATTTACATCGGCAAATTACATATAAATTCTTTCTTTTTCTCTTTGGATAGTTATGTACACACATGCCTTATAAAATACTATACTCATACTGCAAATTTACATTTTTTTACTAATTTGTAGTAAATTCTAAATATGGGTATTAGGTATAATATTAAATAAGGTAGGAATATATATTTATAACTAACCTGATTAAATAAACTAAATGTAGCAGAAATTACAAGAACAGATTATCTCTGTTATAAAAACATATAAGGTACATATATTATTTGCTTTTGCCTATTAAACCTTGCTCAGTCTTTAATGATGGCCTTTTACAATTTTTATTTAAATTTATGTATCTCCATAAATTGGCAAAAGGCGTTTAAATTCAATCATTTCCTTTTTTAATAAAAAAAATTAAATAAAAAGTTTATAATACTATAGTATTAAATACAATATATATGAACATAACTACCATATACTGATTAAAAAAACTATATACAGTGGATGCCGCTTATTGTAATCACTTTGGGACCGGCCATAAACAATAACATTAACCGGATGATAACAATAGACGAAGGGGAAAATTATTCTCATTTGTTTTCCTACGCTTGAATATAGATTGCTAATATTATTTGTTAATATTATTTTTTTTATTCATTAAGTGTTATTTACAACTCTGGCTTCAATGTTTCACAAAGTTACAGAGAATATGAAATACTGTTTCCTCTTCCTCCTCATTAAGGCAGCTTCTACAGAAAGTCATTTGAAAAGAATCGCCGTCATTTAGCATGCCGGATTATAAGACAGTGTCTGGTCAGGACACTTACTGTGGTGCTGATTCTCTCCCTTTTTAGCGAATTCAGCATTGAAAAGCGTTTTAAATCCAGCTTCGGTCATATCTGTCAGCTCAGCGCGCCACTTCTATTAAACTGTCTCGAAAACTTACTCGAAGTTGAGCTCATTCTGTTGAACGAGATCAACATCAATAGCTTTCCGAAGCTACGAAAAGACTGAAATTTCTCATAGTAATCTATGATATGTATTGTCTTGTGTTTACAAAAATGTAAAACCAAGAGCAATCATCTTTAATTTTGAGATTGTCTTTATTTTTCCTTTTTGATCACATTCACATGAAGAAAAAAGAGGAGCGATTAAGAATAGTCACAAAACTTGTAATGTTGTATGAAACTCTGGCCCGAATTATAACATAAAGCGAATTTTTATTCCAATAAGCGATGAATTTCGTTTGTGGAAAATGGAACTAACTTGTTTTGATAACAAAATGCGGCTGATAACATTATCCGCGATTTAATAACGTTAAAAAATATTTTTCCAGAAAATTATACCTTCTTCTCTTTTTTATTTATCGATAATTATATACTAGAAAAAAATGGTATAAATTTAGTACTTACGGTATCTACCATGTTCTTGCAAAACTTTAACTTAATTTAATTTTGAAATTTAATATTTATATGTGCATTAAACAGCCACCAAACATAATTGGCTTTAATCTTACAAATTATATTCTCATGATATTTCAGTTATCCTCTAATATCGCTCACAAGAAATAATAAAAATAATCAGTCGTATTTTTATTTGAAAAAAAATTCTTGATTTCTGATTTAACAATGTGCGAAGATATCGTTAAATTTTGCCTCAAATATCTAGACTTAATGACATATTCGCAATGACATATCAAATCAGATATCAATACGACTGATTGTCATCAGTACCAGTATTCACTTATGGTATTTTTCAATAAGCTCTTTGCTTGGTACCCAATTTGCAGCATCTGTTCCAGTAAGCAACTCTTTCGTAGCCATTATTGAATTCACAATGGTAATGCTTAAAGCATTCCGTGTTTTATTTTTAATAAGCGCAAGCTCAGAAAAGGTTCTCTCCGCAGTTGCACTACTATGCAGGAGACATATTAATTAACTGATGAATTTCGTTAGCTTTGGAAACATTTTTTCATTTAAACCATTTTTCAACATAAATATTGTAGCCCAAAAATCTTCAAAATCTAAATTTTTTGGTACTATTGACTGATTTAGTACTAGTCGCCATTCAGCGTCTAAGTCTTCAATTTCATTTTCCTCCACCAAATTTGGCATTAAAAAAACAAAATTTGTCGTAGTTTCTGCCAAGGATGAGGGATTTAAACATTGTAGAGAACTTAGAAGTGCGTCATTGAAATTTATCCTCCATTGCGATGTGACTTTCATCGCCTAATCGTATTTGTACCAGATCATGAATATTATTATATGTATTTTTTAGGAAGTTGCAGCCCTCAAGCCTTAAGCTGCATTCATGTTTTATTTTATTTAAAATATTATACCGTAAATATTATACTTATAGAGTTTTTACAAAACATACGTAAAAATATATACGGCGACCGCTTATATAGTACCCAAAAATTCTATACGTGCTATACGGCTTTTATTCAGTCTAATTTCGACGTATAGTATACCAAACTTTGTCTGCTGGGTGGTTTAGTCAGTTTAGTAGGTAGTACAGTGTTATGAAAAAGTGTAAACTTTTGCAATGTAAATTGTAAAGTCCTCATCTAAAGTTTTTAAGAATTTATTTTTGGAAGAAATAGTTAGTATAAAGTCGAAAAAGAATTTCATTTTCGAAGCAAGAGTAGTACAAAATTGAAAGGAGTAGTACAGTAGTACATGAAGTTCAATAGTAGTACAAATACTACTATCGTAGTACAAACGACAGCGCTGGTGGGGAGTGTTTTTCCCAACTATAGAACGGCTTATGCTAGAAAATTGAAACTCTGTATGTATGTATATGTAAATCAACGAGAAAAGTAATACTGATTAAAAAAAATTTAAATGTCCATTGGCGTTGTCCCCGTTCGGAAGGGGACAAAAAAAATTATTAGTAAAAATGGAATGTATATATTTTCATGATTTTCGTCATATCTATTTCTCTTCTCCTCAAAATCTCCAACGAACACACAAATTGTTTGTTTTGAAAAAAAAAGCTTTTCGGTACAACAAAAAGTCGTGTTATATAAAAAAAAACATTTTAAAAAATGTAAAAAAAGGTGTCGGGTCCAACAAAAAGGGATGGTATTCACAGAGTCGGTTTTCTTTCTATTAATATTTCCACTTACGCTGGTATGTATGTATATACAAATTTGTGATATTCATTTTGCCAAGAAACTCGACAATCGCTCGTCGTGTGGCAAAAAGATGATGTGCAAAGTTTACTTTTTGGTTGCTTTTAATCTGGAAAATTTGGGTGGTGATATTTCTCCAAGCGATTGTCGGGTTTCTTTTCAAAATGAATATCACAAATTTGTATACAAGCGTAAGTGGAAATATTAATATATATAAATACATGTACTATCCCAGTTGTTCGCGAGTCTCTTTCGAGACATTGTCTTTATGGTTTGAGCATAGTGCTTGTCTCTTTTTATCACCAGAAAGAAAGAGATAGCAAGAAAACCATATATCTAGATCGTGTTAGGGGATCTATTTGAAGTGCAGAAAACAGCGTCATTACTTCGAACGCTACAACTGTCATCCGCCACTTAGCCGATGAAAATGAAATGCGCGAAAAGTGACCATTTAAGTTTTCTTCTAAAGTTCGGGTGTAATAAAAACGACACATTTGTTTTTTATATTTATTATATTGCAGTAAGTTAACTTCGACTGTGTCTCTGCACGTTTTATTTGATAACCCCCTTTCTTATTTACAGCCGATATCAATCTACGCGAAATATTTTTCATTGACTTGACGAAGTACGCGCTTATTTTAATCAGAAATACAATATAAATTTGTTGAATGTCGCTTTTGGTGTGTAGTAGGTAATAAACAGTACATTAAACATTATTTTTGTTTATTTTATTTTAAAGTAAGTATGACCACAAATCTAAATCCAAAACAAGCTATGAACTATGATCAAAAATAGATTTGCTATCCCGACATTCGCAGACATGTCTTCGAGATTTCGGGGAGCATTTGTCTCGATACCATATTTTCCCCCATAAGGCGTCTCGAAGAATCTCGCAGACTGACCAACATGTTTCCAAATAATCTGCGAGATTCGCGCAGACGCGACCAACTTGGATGTTTCAACTATGTGTCAAATATCTTTCATGCAAAATAGAGAAACAAAATGTTTTTAACACTCGATTAGTATATACATGCTTGGTTTTAAACCTTTTAGAATAAGGCCATTACGAGATATAAAAACTTAAATGCACTCTTAGACATGTCGCCTTAAAACTCGAACATCCTTCCTTACACGGTTCCTGAAATATAAGAACCAAATTAGTTTGTCTCTTTTGTCCAGCTTACCCCACGCAAAAAGTTAACGACGATCGATCTATTTACGATTAACCACTTGCAAAAATTGCATTGCTCTCCGAGCGGAGGAGTATCAAATGTAAACGTACAGGACACAGACGGAGATTTTTTGGAGGTATATATACAGGGTGTCCAGTACTCCGTGTGCCACCTTGTAAGGCGTTATTCCTTGATATATTTTGAGACAAAAATTGTTCTACAGGGTGGGTTAATTTTCAATATCCGTGGAGATACAGGGTGGTAAAAAAAGTGTTACGGACCTGTATTAATAAAACTAAAGTGGCCCGCGTCCGAAAAACCTGTTTAAATTGTTGGTTCTACTTAAGAATTTTTACTGCCCATTTATTTATATTTTAAGTATCGAGGAAATCAATGAAATCTTAATGGGTTTCAATATGATGGATGTGGTAGGTAAAACTGGGTACAGTACTTTGGCTTTTTTAGTGTGGTACCTAACAAAATAAAAAGCCAATAAAAGCAAAACTACCTTCATATTTTAATCAGTTTCAGTTACATTGCTAAAAGTAGAAGGTATTAGTAGAATTTAAAAAATAATTTCAAAATGCCTCAGTACTCCAATGAAGAATATGGAGACATTATGTTCATCTATGGAGAGTTTCAGGAAAATGCACGAGCCGCGCGATCGCGGTATCATCAGAGATATCCTCATCGACGGATACGTGACAGGAAAGTATTTCAAGACGATTACAGAAGGATTCAGAAAACTGGCAGCATTAAGACGAGCAGAATAAATGCAAATCCTGCGCCAATAATCGCTGTTCAGGTAGTTCAAAATGATCCATCAATCAGTATCCGACGCTTGGCATTACAGTTGAACATCTCTAAGTGGAAAGTTTTGAGTATTTTAAAAGCAAAACACTTGCATCCCTACCATCACACACCCGTGCAGGAGCTGCTACCCATTGATTTGCCCAAAAGGATGGAGTTTTGCAATTAGCTCCTTAAACGACAAATACTCGTAGATGACGAGAATTTTATGAACAACATTCTTTGGACGGATGAGTCCCAATTTACCAGAGACGGTACCACAAACTTCCACCACCTATGTACATACGTGGGCTGAGAGCAATCTACACAGAAGAAGAGCGGAATCAATTCAGCACAGATTCAGTGTCAATTTATGGACAGGTGTGATTGGTAACGGGATTTAGCTATTTCATTGGACCTATTATGTTTCCACCTACCCTCAAAAGTTCCAATTACTTGCATTTTTTAACAAATAATCTACAGGACTTTTTGGATGATATTCCACTGGTACGATTGACTTCCATGCTTGACCAACACGATGGTGCTCCAGCTCATTACGGCCAACAGATCACAGATTGGTTAAATTCCAATTATAGCAATCGCTGGATCGGTAGAAATTAGGAATGTTGAAAAAATATCGATATATCGAAATTGCGATATTTTTTTAACGATATATCGATAATATCGGCCGATATTTTTTAGAGCGATATATCGATATTGAAATCCGACTATCGGACCCGATATTTTTTGTTAAGTATAGCATATTTTAGAACTCGAACGGCATTTTTCATTTCTGCTTATTTTTGTGTATGTTGAAAATACCGAACGCAACGAGACTAAAGACCGATGAAAATACATAATTGAACGGACTTAACGACTGAACGAGGTTTCGTTCTTTTTCTCGAGCACTTCCTTTTCTCAACGTCACGAACGCGAACACGTTTTTGAACACTCTCTGTTCCGGAATTTTCCAATAATAAAACATTAAATATCGATCGTGTTTTATTTCATGGTGCCGAAACCCGGGATGAGAGTGAATAGTATAATCGATCATAACGAACGAGCGTGTTTGTGTTTACCTCGCGAACAATAATTCAAGAATGGAAATCGCGAACCGTTCGACCTATAGGGGTCAAGTAACAAAAATTGTGAATGCCGCAAATGAGTATTTGCGGTTACCGGAGTCTCAACCGTGCAGTGCAAATCCGGAACAACTGGATAGTATCAGCGAAGAAATCGGCGCATTTTTACAAAGATTGACCACTGCTTATGAAGGTCTTCTAAGGGCCAACGCCGACACACGCGCGCTTATTAAGGTGGACGATTTTGCAAGGGAATGCGAAACTATTGCTGATTACGAAGATAAGGCAGTCGGAACTATGGCCAGACTATCGCAACGTTTGGAGAAGGTGAATCGCGTTTTGAACCAGCAAATCGTCAGCAGTGTTCCAGTAGCAGGTGGTTTGCAAGACAGACACTCCGCAATGAAGATGCCGAAATTGCCGCTCAAAACCTTCTCTGGAGACTATTAGGATTGGCTTCCCTACTGGGAACATTTTAAAACAGTAATTCACGACAATCGTTCTCTTTCAGCGACCGACAAATTCGCCTATTTGGAGTCGACACTAACGGGCAGAGCCGCCGACACGATTGCTGGTTTTACGCCAATCGCCAGCAATTACGATGGTGCCATTGCGCTTCTTCAAGAAGAATTCGGCGACGTCGAAAAATTAGTAGATAAAGTCATGCAGCAACTCATGGGAATAGCGGTACTATCATCTGGAACAGATGCGAAGGGTCTCCGGCGTCTATACACAACTGTGACGACTTCTATTCGGTCTTTGAACGCCATGGGCGTTCCCCTAAATCATTATTCGATAATGTTGAAGTCTAAATTGCTACGATGTCTACCGGCCGATCTTCGCGTTAACTTTCATCGCCTTCACCCCAATCAAAACAGTAATGAGCAGGTTGATGATGTCACGACCACTGATGGCGCATCCATATCAGGAAGTAGTGAAACGTTAGGTTTCGTAGGTGATAAAAAAATGCAAGAATTACTCAAGTTTATTAAAAGAGAGGCTGAATCCCTGGAGAATTCATACGACGGAAATGAATCTCGGAAGCAACAAACGAAAACATATGCAACAGCAGCGGGGCTTTTTACGCCAGAAGTAAAGGAACCGTGCATATTTTGTGAATCAACAGATCACGGAACGAGGGACTGTGAAGGTCAATTGAGTATTGCAGAAAAGAAGGAGCTACTGAAGCAAAAGGGTCGTTGCTTTCGATGTTCAAAACAAAATCACACGTCTCGATTTTGTAAGGTTAAGTTTGTAAAATGCGGGAAGTGCGACGGTAAGCACATAACCTCAATGTGCGAACCAAATCGAAAAAATGAAATTAATACGGCGGCGCAGGCTAATGTAAATGTGTTACAAACTGTAAAAAATAATAACAGCGTTTACTTGCAGGCTGTTCGCGCTATTGCAGAAGGGATTTCAAGAACATTACTTCGAGTCGTTATTGATAGCGGCAGTCATTCATCTTACATCAAGCAATCTGTATCCAGAAAGCTAAGTTTAAAGATTATTGGACAACAGTCGGTCCAAATCATGCCATTCGGGACAGTAAAACGACCTAGCCCTCAGCTTTTCAATAAGGTAGAGATCATTCTTCGAAGTCAGTACAATAACAACAGAGTAAGGATCGAAGCTCTAGAGGTTCCGGAAATTTGCTTGGATGTTTTGGCAGTTCCAGATTTAAACGACATCAAGTTGAAGAGCCTCGAATTAGCTGACGTTAGTACAAATAATGCAGCTTGTATTGACGGTATTAGTGTTTTAATCGGCGGTGATTTTTACTGGTCAGTGATAACTGGTGAGACAAAATATCTTTCGGAACGACTTTGCGCGGTTAATTCCAAATTTGGTTGGACATTACTCGGTCCGGTGAACGTCGATAATAACAACGTACTTTGTTCGACAACGAGCGCTTTATTTTCGGGAACTCTTGAAGATCGATTCGACACGAAATGGTTGTGGGACACGGAAAGTCCGAAATGCGAACAGTTAGATAACTTCGATATGCGGGATCTTATCAGTTGGAATGGTATTCGGTATGAAGCTTCGCTACCCTGGAAGAACGGAGGTGTGATATTTAATGACAATAAAGCTTACGCGGTAGCGCGATTAAAGGGATTAACGAAACGACTCGCACGTGATCCACCGAAGTTAATCGAGTATGACTTAACGATCCGTAAAATGTTAACCGACGATATAGCGGAAATAGTACCAAAGAAATAGTCAAGGAAAGCAATGACTAATGTTAGGAAGGGCATTTTGGAGTGCTGGAAAGGACGACAGCTAGCGTTTCATTTCTTTTGGAAACGTTGGAAGGCTGAATACCTCCAGCAATTGAGATCGGTTCATTTTACGAATAACAACGGATCATCGCCACTGAAGGAAGGCGACGTAGTATTGGTTCACGCAGATAATACCCCACGCATTTCATGGAAGTTAGGAATCATACAGAAGGTATTCCCTGGTCGTGACGGCAAGATACAAGCTTGCGAAGTGCGGCTAGCGAATGGGATAATTTTGCGAAGGCCGATTCAGCTTTTATTTCCGTTGGAAATAAATCAGCCCGGGGCGGAGGATGTTGAAAATACCGAACGCAACGAGACTAAAGACCGATGAAAATACATAATTGAACGGACTTAACGACTGAACGAGGTTTCGTTCTTTCTCTTCGTTCTTTTTCTCGAGCACTTCCTTTTCTCAACGTCACGAACGCGAACACGTTTTTGAACACTCTCTATTCCGGAATTTTCCAATAATAAAACATTAAATATCGATCGTGTTTTATTTCAGTGTATATGTACCTAAGTACTCATGCTTTGGCCTCAAATTTAGCTATTTCTAGTTTATATTTTACGTGGCAATCTAATAGTGTACTTATGCCGAAGCATTCGGAAAACAGATCGTCAGAATATCTAAAATTAAGCAAACATCTGACGCGTAACCTAGTGGGAGCTCTGACTGGACATTGTTACATGAGGAAGCATCTCCATAGGATTAATCTCTCTGAGAGTAAAACATGCAGAATTTGCGATGATGAAGACGAGACACCAGATCACATTCTCTGTGAATGTGAAAAGACTTCATCACTTCGGTTAGGGCTTCATGAAACCATCGGAATTCCTGGCTATTCCTCTTCGAAAAACACTAAATTTCATTGAAAGCACAGGGATCGAAGAGGAACCATAGGTAATCCAGATGGACGTCGCAATAGGCCCAATTGAGGCTTCAATGACAGAAGTGACCAAACCAACCATTACACAAAAATCTAATATAATAGTGTAAATGAGGGATATCAGAAAAATTTAAACAAGAAACTATTTTTCGATCACGCAAAGTCTATTTCCGTCGAAACAAAAAGATGCAAGACGCGCGGTTTCTATAGGTGAGGGCAACCGGCAACTAACCTGTGCACAGGGATCTATCCGCTCAGTACCTTGTTGTTATTGGTTTTTAATCTAGCTCTTTCAAGCAGAAGGGATTTCAAAAACCCGGAGGAAAGTAATATGTTTGTGTGAAAGAGTCACAGCTTACCATAACTATCCATTGCTGCGTCACATCCTTTTTTCGTATATTTTTATTATCACTTCGAAAGTGTTTTTTGTTGTAAAAATTTAGTGAAGTGAAGAACAATTGTAAATTTCGAAATATCATGTATTTATTGGCTTTGAGTTTGTTTTAAAAGCCGCGTACCGCGTAAGGAGAGCATATTGCTTTTGGGGTAAAAAAAACTTAAATTCTTATTTTAGACTCAATTCTGGGTAAAACTGTTTAAACCGCATGACACCACGAGAACAAGAAGTGCCTCTCCTTAAAAGTTGTATTTTTTTACGTTTGATCCATTTTCTCAACAACCACTCATGCCACCCTGCTTTCAGATAGAGTAGAAGGAAATTTAAATTTTTTATTTATTTAATGATGTAATATGAGACTGATTTCACGCTTTCTGTTCGTCAAAATTAGATGTGCAATATAAACAACCTTCGCAAAAATAATAAAATTTTACTCCACTCTATATGCTCGTTTTGCAGTAAGGAATAATTGTCCAAAATTTCATTCGAGTGGTTTCTGAGAAAATGGGTCATGAAATTTACACTGAAAAGGCCTTGCGATATGCTCCCCTTAACATTAAATTTGATACGGGAAGTGAGATAAGAATTTATTTTTCATTGGAAAAAATATTCGATATATCGATATTTTTTTTCGATATATCATCAGCCGATATTGATATTTTCTTCAATATCGATATATCAATATTTTTTTTCGATGTCAACATCCCTGGTAGAAATGGACCGCTACACCGGCCTACGAGATCTCCTGATCTAACTATTATGGATTTCTTTGTATGGGGACGGATGAAGGACCTTGTCTACGCAACGGCAGTTGAAAGATCTAAATACCAGGATCGATGCGGCAGCAACAGAAGTAAGACAGGAGTTGAGAAATATGAATACCAAGAGAAATAGAAAAATAAAATTAAACTGACATTTTTATAATGGGATTTTCAGACAAAACTACATTGATCACGGAATTTTAGGGTTGAAGTAGCAAAAATTCTGTGGTAAAAAGCGATAACAGCTTAAGTCGAGAAAATAAATAGGCAGTTACGTGTATCAAAATTGATAAATAAAGTAATAAAAAATAGATTAAGAGATCTTATTTTATTGAATTTAATAATACAACACAATAAAAATATATTATATGAGATAAAAATCTATCAAACAATGGCAATTTTTTCAAAAAAAATCTGCCAACAGTCTGGGCGCAACTTTATTATTTTTTCGGTAGAAGTTCGGAACGAGTTTAATTTTGAGATGCGGTGTAGGTTACTATGTGACTGAAAACCCAAAAAAAAATTCGGGAAGCGGTTAAAATGGGGTCGCGCTACCGGCATACACCGGGACGAGGTCTAGCATAATATTAGTTGTTACGCCATTAGAAGGTTTTTCATGATTTGGTTTCGAACCATTACATGAAATCGGAAATGCGTTTGAAGACGATTATATAAAAAGTCTGTGGAAGTGCAAACCAATCTTATATCTCGATATGTCGAAAGCCTTACGTCCTATTGGAGTTGAATAACAAACATCCTGAAATCAACATTTTGACGATTATGTAAGAAGCCTTAGGAATTAAAAATGAATTCGATATCTCATTAGAACTAGAAATATGTAAGAATTTGTGAAAACATATGCAACCCCCTTGCATCCACTTTGGGGTTGAATATCCAAAAATCCTGAAATGAGTTTTTAGATATATATAAAGAAAGCCCAAGGAAGTGAAAACCAATTCGATGTCTTATCACTCCTAAGAGATATGACGGAATTCGTGAAAACGTGTTCAACCCGTTTTTACACTCTTAGGGGTTAAAATAGGAAAAACCTTGAAAACATGTTTTTGGTGATTATTAAATAATCCCGTGGAAGTGAAAAGTTATTCGATATCTAATCAGACCTGAGGGATACGGCTGAATTCGTGAAAATATATAATCCCCTTTGCACCACCTTGGGGGTCCAATTTCAAAAAATCCTGAAAACACTTTCTAGGTATTTATATGAAGAACCCGTAGAAAAAAAATGAATTCAATATTTCGAAAGACCTAATAGATATGACGAAAATCGTGAAAATATATGCATTCCATTTTCTCTGATAATTTTTTTTGCCCCACTTCCGAACGCCAATGAATATTTGAATTTTTTTTTAATCAAAATTACTTTTCTAGTTGATTTACATATACGTACCGAATTTCAACTGTCTAGCATAAGCCGTTCTATAGTTAGGAAAAACACCCCCCACCCCCGTACCATACCGCCCCTATAAAAAATTATATTTTTCCAACATGCTACTACCATAGTTCTATCTAAATACTAAGTTTCAGCTTTATATTGCTATAGGCTCTCGAGATATAAGAATCGGAACTTTTTCCTTTTCACCCTTCCCCAGTCTCACACTCTACACCCTCACCTTCAAATTTTTTGTTTCTGCTGGGGGTCTATTAGGCCTACTTCTGGTAAAAATTCTCTATCTACCATCTATCTTACATTGTTCTTGAGATATGAGACGTGATTTTTTAAAAAAAATGCTTCCCCTCTCCACTTCCATGCTCCACCGCCCCCTTAAAAAATTTTACTTTCAGCAAACTTTGTTTGTTAACATTTATACAGAAACCAAATTTTATTTCTCTAGTGCAATTGGTTCGTGAGATATCGTAATCTAAAGTTTTTCAACCCCCACCCCCGTACGTCACTGCCCCCTCTCAAAAATTTGTTTTGGATCTATTCTCCTAGTATACCCACAGATGTTCATTAGGTTTTAATTTCGTGACATTGACCGATTAGGAGATATGGATTTTAGAATGTCTCGATCTCGGCTTTCGAGCGTTTTGGACGCATTATTATTATATATATATATAAAGGGGTGTGTGAGTGGGGCCACACCCCTTTACCCATATTATCATTTTTTTTTGCAAATGAGTCCACTATCGATGTTCTATATAAATTCCAAGTTTCAGCCTCTTAGCCTATGCGGTTACTGAGATCTAAAACCAAAATTTTTCGTCTAAAACGCTTCCCTTACCTCTCCCCTCACACCCACACCACTCAAAAGGTAGCCACTTGAAGGGGTCTGCTCGGTCTACGAACAAAAAACATTCAACTTAATAGCTCAAAGAGTTTGAGAGCTATAAGCTTTCAAACGTTTTGCGTACGGCGCACATACGGACTGACATTTTTTTTTGCTTTTTTGGTGTCTATTAGTCATGAAACGTGGAAAAAATTTTTTCAGGATAGAATATTTTTGTTTTAAAAATCGATAACAATACTTTATTATTAAAATAATAAAGTAAAATGCAATTGAAAAGTTTATAAATGATTTTTTCTTATCTCGACATAAGCTGTTATCGCTTTTTACCACAGAATTTGTATTTTGAAGTGAATATCTCAAGATCGGGTGCAGTTACAATTCGAGCTGTTACATCAAATGAAAGGTAATTCGATTCCCTAAAAAACAAGTTATAACACTTTGAATTCTGATTATTCGTTTTCCAGATATAATGTTTTAAGTGAGTGAGGGTACAGGTCCGAAACACCTTTTTTGACCACCCTGTATATCCACGGATATTGAAAATTGACCCACCCTGTAGAACAATTTTTGTCTCAAAATCTATCAAGGGAAAACCCCTTACAAGGTGGCACACGGAGTACCGGACCCCTGTACACTAGTCCTCAAACGTGAAAATACAAAATCTTTTGGGTAGAATCTTATAATATTTTTTTTTAAATCGATCACACTATGAACATATACTCGTACAATTTTTCAAATAAGCAATAAAAAAAAGTAAACGAAATTCTTATCTCACCTGTCTATCGATATCGCGACTAAATTAAATATCGATGATGTGGAACATATCACATCCATTGCTATATAAAAATCACATACGAAATTTGGTAAAGACCATGCACCGTTTACCTGCAAATAGAACAAAAAAAAGTGTGTGTTAGTTATGTAAATTTGAAAAGTTTCGCAATCCTTTAGACTACTGAGAAGAGAACAACTCTACGAGCAAACTTAAAATCCTCCAGTCTCATACATTTCCACCTGCCCTTAAGACTTTAACATTTTCTAATATAAATGAATTCTTTGAATTTTTGGTCATAGAGCACCGTCCTTTTTACAGAACTTCTCTGGATTTTAAGTGAAGCTATCAATTCGATAAAACTTTTAAGAAGATCGACCTAAGGTCATCTTAAGGAAACCAATTTTGTTTTATTTTTCCAGTTTGCATAGAATACAGCCAGCAATATCCTTACAAGGATACTTTACTGTTTTAGATTTAATACTAGAGACAGAGATACGTACAACATGATATTCTATCGGTGCAAGGCCTCTTCTATCGCCGCCACAAACTAATTCGTTTGGATATGGTGCATATGAATGTACCACGTATGTAAATATGTATTGCAAGAAAATGAGACTTTTCCGCATGGCATCATACAAAGGCTACCCTAAAGTATTAACCCCGACAAACATTACTTAGTTGGAATCGGATTTCAAGTTTATCCGAGCTCAAGTTAGATTTAATGTGAAGGTACCCATGTAGTGTTATGTGATATTTGTGGTATCTTGTTATATGTATGTAGAATACTAGTGAATCTTGATACTAGGGACAATTAGTACAGTAGATGCCGCTTATAGTAATCGCGGATATTGTTATAAGCCGCATTTTGTTATCAAAACAAGTTAGTTCCATTTTCCACAAACGAAATTCATCGCTTATTGGAATAAAAATTCGCTTTATGTTATCATTCGGGCCAGATTTCCATACAATATTACAAGTTTTGTGACTGTATTCTTAATCGCTCCTCTTTTTTCTTCATGTGAATGTGATCAAAAGGGCAAAATAAAAACAATCTCAAAATTAAAGATGATTGCTCATGGTTTAACATTTATATAAACACAAGGCGATACATATCATAGATTACTATGAGAAATTTCAGTCTTTTCGTAGCTTCTGAAAACTATTGATGTTGATCTCGTTCAACAGAATGAGCTCAACTTCGAGTAAGTTTTCGAGACAGTTTAATAGAAGTGGCGCGCTGAGCTGACAGACATAACCGAAGCTGGATCTAAAACGCTTTTCAAGGCTGAATTTGCTAAAAAGGGAGAGAATCAGTACCACAGTAAGTGTCCTGACCAGACACTGTCTTATAATCCGGCATGCTAAAAGACGGTGATTCTTTTCAAACGGCTTTCTGTAGAAACTGCCTGAATGAGGAGGAAGAGGAAACAGTATTTCATATGCTCTGCAACTTTGTGCAACATTGAAGCTAGAGTTGTAAATAACACTTAATGAATAAAAAAAATAATATTAGATGCTTCGAGCAATCTATATTCAAGCGTAGGAAAATAAATGAGAAAAATTTTCCCCTTCGGCTATTGTTATCATCCGGTTAATGTTATTGTTTATGGCCGGTCCCAAAGTGATTACAATAAGCGGCATCCACTGTATATCTTGAGAAAGTGGCCAAAATTTTACCAGGCAAAGTTGCATTCGAATGGAGTAACATTTCTAATTAAGTCGAATTTAAAACGAAATTTGTTTGAATGTCCGAAAGCCAAAGGGATGAAAAACTTTTCAATGGATTTGGTAGTTTGCATGCATGGGATTAAAGCAGATTTTGCATAACCGATCGGTGATGTGTGAATATTTCGGTTTCCCTTATAGGTGATAACTTAGATGGGTTTATTATACAAATGCTTTTTTAGGCTGATTATAACAGACAATGGCACTGTGAACAACAGTCCTTAAAATTATCATATTAGGTGTTCCGTAGGAAGATATTTTAGTCCTCTTGGAAATCCCCTGTATTCAGTATCCAACTCAATTTCATTGGATGGTCTAAGTTATGCAGTTGTCTTTGGAGGATATAAATTTTGTCTTTGCTACCAAGGATGTTTTATTTTATTTTATAAACAAAACACAGATACGAAAGGTAAAGGTAATGTTAAATCTTTATGGTATACTTGGAGACGATAAATTATTCAGAAACCCCAGAAAAGAGTTAAAGACATGCTTACACTTGCATTAACTATTTCGATGCAGAAAGTACAACTGTTTACCGTGTAATGCAATAGGTAATAAGTAGGCCATGAAATGCCGATTACCATTATTGAAAGATGGTAATCGGCATTACATTATTAATTTATTATTATTAAGACTCGATTAATAAGTTATAGATACGGTAGGTAATAGCACCAATAAAAGATATTGAAGTCGACGACGACGATTAGTCCTTGAATCGCCGAAGTTTATTCTTTAGGTATGCCTTAAGGTGGTCTGGAGCAATTATTAAAGCAAATGATTGCCCAACGACTATTGCCGAAACTAGAGGAACGATTAATGGAGCAATACAGATAAATATCATGGTAGTTGTGGCAATAAATCGGCAATGTGGCAATATTTTAACAGATTGTTGGTATTGCTCGCCTTGTAGTTGCCGTGTTTCCATTGATCTTGAAAAATTTCGAGCAATTGTCTTCTTTCGGGAATAAATCGAAGTTCATTATTTCCTGTAGAGTATCATACGATTGGCTTGCACCCGATCAAGGCTGCAGTATGTCCAGCCAGTCAAAATTCAAATAACTGTTAATTGCGCTACAAAAAAAATCAATACCGTACCGATCACTGAGAGAACAGATTCATTGCTGCAATATTACATCGGTTGCAGGAAAAATTCCTACGAACCGAAACTCTTGGTTGGCCGAACCGAATTTTCGTTTATTGGTATCGAATTTATTTTCCGACAACCGAATTATTTGTCTAGCCAACCAGAATCTCTTAAAATTTTGATTGCCACAAATGCGCAGTTTCTTGGTAAACTCTAAAAAAATCTGCGGCGAAACTTTATTATTTTTCGGGTCAAAATTCGGGAGCGGTCAAAGTCGTAGTATATTATCAGTTGTTTCGAGATTATGACGTTTCTTGGAAAGTTAATTTTGTTCTTAAATTAAAAATATTTAAATATAGATTGTAACTTAAAATAGACATTGAAAAAGGCCGTGTAGATAATTCAAATTTCGGTATATTATGTACACTAAAAGCCCATAGAAGTAAAAACGAATTTGTTGCCTTATCAGACTTAAGAGATATGACGAATTGTTAAAACGTATAGGTTAGGTTAGGTGGGTACCTATTGGCAGAGATAGCTAACACCTAGACTGCTAGATGGGTCCATTGTGGTCCCACTGCACCACGGCACGGCGCCTACGGCTGATGGCTGTTTTATGGCTAATTCTCAAGAACAAACTGAGCCCAATTGGCCGCGGAATTGTTCTATCAAATATTTTTCCGTGTTTCTTGGTGCGAAGGAGAGGAGAGTTGGAAGGAATTGTGGAGAAGAAAGGGGATACCGAACTTAATCAGTTTTAGGAATGGGAAGGAAGATCAGGAATCGGACCGGGTATGGCAGTGTACTAGCAGGTGTTAATGATCATAATTTTTCAGTACTAATGGCTGTGATACAATCTACCAGAACAGCAAAGTTGCCTATAGTAAATCAACTACTGTCTGGCAGCTTTGATAATATTTGTGAATCTGATAAGAATGTAAACATTTGCTCAGGTTTAAATCTTTTACAAGTGACCCTATTAAACATTCCGCACTGTTCACGATTTATATTAATATTCTGAAACCATAACAACTGAAAAATTCATATAAATAAATTATGCATTGAGTGGGAATTGAATCCCGGTAGCAATTTTTTCAATACCTAGTACACTACCACTGGACTATACCCGGCTTTCTGTTAAAACGTATACAAACTCATTACTTCCACTTGGGGTTGAATTTCGAAAAAATTGTGAAACAGGTAGGAATAGGAAAGGTATATAGGAAACCTTAGGAAGTAAAAATGGATTCTATATATCATCAGATCTAAGCAATATGTAGGAATCTGTGAAAACATATGCAACCTCCTTACACCCACTTGGGGGTCGAATATCCAAAAATCCTGAAAGGAGTCAATAGATAAATATGAAGACAAAACGAGAAAGTAAACAAAACTCAATTTATTATCACTTCTAAAAGAAATGACGGAATTCGTGAAAACGTGTTCAACCCATTTATACCCTCCTGAAAAAGGAAAAAACTTAAAAATGGGTTTTAGGCGATTCGTGAAAATTCGTGAAAAAGAATACAACCCCTTTACACCCCCGTAGGGGTTGAAGTTCAAAAAATCCGGAAAACGCTTTCTATGCATTTATATGAAGAAGCCGTAGAATAAAAATGAATTTAATATTTGGAAAGATATGACGAAAATAGTAAAAATTATATGCATTCCATTTTCACTGATAATTTTTTTCGCACCCCTTCCAAACGCCAATGGATATTTGAAAATTTTTTTATCTAAATTACTTTTCTAGTTAATTTACATATACGTACTGAGTTTCAACTTTGTACCATAAGCCGTTCTATAGATAGAAAAAACACCCCTCACCCCGTACCATACAATCACCATAAAAAATTATATTTTTCCAACATTCTACTACTATAGCTCTATCTAAATACCAAGTTTCAGATTTCTATCATTATAGGTTCTCGAGATATAAAAATCGGAATCTTTTCCTTTTAACCCTACCCCAGTCTCACCCTCAACATCAACATTTTTTTTCTGCTGGGGGTCTATTAGGCCTACTTCTGGCAAACATTTTAAGTATCTATTTTACACTGTTCTTGAGATATGAGACGTGATTTTTAAAAAAAATTCTTATTCCCTTCACTTTCATGCTCCACAGCCCCCTTAAAAAATTTTACTTTCACCAAACTTCATTTGTCAACCTTTATACTGAATCCGAATTTTATTTCTCTAGTGCAATTGGTTCGTGAGATATCGTAATCTTAAGTTTTTCTCTCCCCACCTCTGTACGCCACTGCTCAACTCAAAAATTTGTTTTCGATCTATTCTACAAGTTGTGACATTAACCGTTTAGAAGATATGGATTTTAGAATGTCTCGATCTTGGCTTTCTAGCGTTTCGAATGAATTGTTTTCCCCCCACTCCCACACCCCTTCACCCATATCGGCAATTTTTTGCAAAGGGGTCCACTGTCGAAGTTCCATTTAAGTTCTAAGTTTCAGCTTCCTAGCGTAAGCGGTTGCTGAGATCTAGAAACCAAAATTTTTCGTTTAAAACTCTTCCACCCTCACACCCCCACCCTTCATAATATGGTCACTTCAAGGGGCCTACCCAGTCTATTCATAAAAAAATTTTCAATTTAATACCTCTAAGGGTTTGGGAGCTACGAGCCTTCAAACGATTTTGCGTACAGCGGTCGCCGTACGACGTACGGCGGACAGATGGACTGAAACTGGCTTTTTTCGTGTCTACTAGTCATGAAACATGAAAAAAAATAATTTGAGGGTAGCAAATTTTTTTTTTTAAATCGATCACAATACTGTATTATTGAAATGATAAAGTAAAATGGAGTTATTTGTGTTAAATCCTACACTGAATTCTTTTTTGTTACCTAGGAGGAGGTAGAGAACTCTTCTAAGACACTATTTTTCTACTTGAAATAAATATTATTATGAATCGAACCCGGTGTTGAAAGTTTTTGGATTGACGCGCGTAACCGCTGCGCCACCGAAGCCTTTCATTTTCATTTCCCTATGTGCAACTTAACTTATTGCGGAATTACTAAGTTACCGCAACATACATTCGGTTGGCGGAACACACATTCGGTTATCACAACTGAAAGATGCCGTAAATCGATTGTGATGATCAACATTCTATTGCAACAATAAAAATTGAGTTGCTAAACATATTTTTGTTCGGTTGTCTCAACAGAACCGCACAAACGAATTAAGTCTTAACAGAATGATTCTATTGCGTGTATCGCGTTTTTATTCCCTTGAAGGAATATTTTTAGTACAACCGAACACCTATTGCTTCAAGCCAATTCTTATTAGCATAAATGAACTTCGATTGCTGTAACAAAAATTTTATTGATGCAAACTTATGCCAACTAATTATTTCTCTCAGTGCATAATCCAAGAATCACGTTCGATAGTAAAGTTCACGTGGGAGTTCACAAAGATTCCAAATGAACGTCATAGAATCGCATGTATGTAATGGAAAATGAAACCTGCAATACTGACAGACTTTTTGGGCACGTCCATGGCATGACCATATTCCATTCATTCTACTCATATTCCACAGCATTTCAATATACGAGTAGCTGCCACAACTTTATCCTTTGTGCATCTACAACTCTTTTCTTAAAAAAAATCAAGCATTAATGCATGCACATTATTTGCACTTGCGCTATGTTTGATAATTTTCACAAATTTTACTTTATTATTTTTTAATAATAAAGTATTGTGACCGACCTGAAATTTCAAAAAAAGTTTGCTACCCTAAAATTTTGTATTTACACGTTTTAGGACTAGTAAACACTTAAAAAGCAAAAAAAAAAATGTCCGTCTGTCCGCCGTAGACGCCGTACGCCGTACGCAAAATTGTTTGCAGGCGCGTAGCTCCCAAACCCGTTGAGATATTAAATTGGAATTTTTATGGTGGGTAGATTGGGTGAACCCCTACGACTGGTATATTTTCGAGGGGTGGGGGTATGAGGGGAGAGGAGAGGGGAGCGTTTTAGACAAAAAATTTTGGTTTCTAGATCTCAGGAATCACTTATTCTAGGAGGCTGAAACTTGGAACTTATGTAGTACTATGATAATGGACTCAATTGCAAAAAAATGGCAGATATTGGTTAAGGGGTGTGGAAGTGGAGGGGAAAACAATGAGTCTTTAACGCATGAAAGACGGGATTGAAACATTCTAAAATCGATATCTCCTGAACAATTGATGTCAAAAGATTGAAACTTTATTGTTGTCCTTAGGGATACTTCAAGATTAGACAAGGGCTAAATTTTTAAGAGGGGGGATGGGGTGTGGGGGTGGGGGGTGGAAAACTTTGGATTACAATATCTTCCGCACCAATTACACCAGGAAGATAAAATTTAGTTTCTGTATATGGAATCACAAGAGGAGTCTTCCGAAACTAAATTTTTTGAGGGGGACACCTTCCGCACGAAAGTGGGGGCAACAACAATTTTACAAAAAATGTAATTTTTATATCTCAGAAACCGTATCAGATATGATCTTGAAAATTTTACAGGGGTCGGTAAACTTCTAGTAGGGAAAAAAGTGTTGGTGGTGTGGGTGTAGGGGGTGATAATGAAAGAGGGTAGAAAGGAAAACATTCTGATTTTTATATCTCGAAAACCATAATGAATAGAAAGCTAACAATTTAGAATTATATAGAGCCACTATAGAGACATCCCGGAAAAAATAAATTTTTGATAGGGGTATCAAGGTACGGGGGAGAGGGGTGGTTTTTTATATCTCAGAAACGACTTATGCTAGAAAGTTGAAACTTATAAGTAGATGTACTATTAGAGTAATTAAAGAAAAAAAAAGTTCAGATTTTTATTGGCGTTCAGAGGTTGAGTAAAAAAAATATCCGTGAATCCACATTTTCACATATTTCGTTAAAACTTTTAGACATGTCGAGCTATCAAAGCAATTTTACTTCTGCGGGCTATTTGTATAAACGCCTAGTAACGATCTTCTAAATTGTTCGATATCCAAGCCTTAAGGGGGTGTAAAGTGGTTGTGTACATATTCACGAATTCTGATATATTTCTAAGGTATATTGAGTTTTGGAATTCACTTTTAATAAGCTTTAAACGTAGTCGGGGAAAAACCGATTTAAGTATTTTTCCCTATTAAACCCCCTGGGGGTATTGTTCAAGTTTGCACTGATTCCGAAAATCTCTTAGGTTTAATGTGATCGAATTCGCTTTTACTACTATGAATTATTCTATTGATGAAAAAAATACGTAAATAATTAAAAAAAATCGGCCAACAGTCTGGGCGCAACTTTATTATTTTATGGGTAGAAGTCCGAAACGTCCTTAATGATGAGATGTAGTGTAGGTTACTATGCGACTGACAACCTAAGAAATAACCAGGAAGCTATTTGGAACGTTATTTTTTAGGTTGTCAGTCGCATAGTAACCTACACCGCATCTCATCATTAAACACGTTTTGGACTTCTACCCATAAAATAATAAAGTTGCGCCCAGACTGTTGGCCGATTTTTCTTCCTGTATCTAAAATCAAACTACATATACAGGGTGTTTGGCACTCCGTGTGCCACTTTGTAAGGGGTTATTCCTTGATATATTTGGAGAAAAAAATTGTTCTACAGGGTGGGTCAATTTTCAATATTAGTGGAGATACAGGGTGGTTAAGAAAAGTGTTTTTGACCGATACCCTCACTCACTTAAAACGTTATATCTTGAAAACGTATAATTACAAGGTAAAGTGTTATAACTCGTTTTTTAGGCAATCGAATTACCTTTCATTTGATGTAACAGTCTAAATTGTAACTGTACCCAATCTTGAGATATTTACTCGAAAACACAGATTTTTGCTACGTCAACCCCAAAAAATTCAGTGATCAATGTAGTTTTTCTCAGAAAACCCCATTATAAAAATGTCATTTTAATTTTATTTTTTTATGAGCCTGTTACTTCCAAAATGTTAATCGTAACTCATACATATGTATGCAGCTTTTGTAGGTAATAATACGGCTCATAAAAAAATAAAATTAGAGATTAGATATTAATGGCGCAATATCCGAAAACGAGTCTTGACATTCATCATACTTCGTCGAAACTCTCCGGTCATCTCGGTAACAAACGCAACCGTGATTTACCATCTGCGCCAATTCTGTCCTGTTTTCGCTTGCGTGGTTTGCCAGTATCCGATTTCCGTATACGTTCAAAATATTTGTAGCAATTCTATTGTGATTTACAAAACATGGAAGCCAATCGAACCAGTGGAATATCATCCAACAAGTCCTGTAGATCATTTGATAAAAACTGTAAGTAATTGGAGCTATTTAGAGTACGCGGAAGCCTAATAGGTCCAAGTAAATCGTCACCAATCACACCTACCCATAAATTGACGCTGAATCTGTCGCTTTTGGTAGAGGCTACACAGCTAATCGTTGTACCGGAAAAAATACTTAGCATGATCCTTCGTTCAAATCTATCTATCGATTTTTTTTATCAATTATTACCTTCTAACCTTCTAACATATACTACAGCTACTCCACCAATATCGAGAACAAACACTTTGAAAAAATATCCAATGATTTTGTGTGCTCTCAAATCAATTCGACAAATTAGGAAGTTCGGAACGTGCCATCAATCTTCGAAACAAAAAGGTGCAATCTTATCTATTTCATCTGTTGTCTCCATCCTTGAATGGGAATTATATACGTACATACTCCTGGCATTTCATTTCTTTAGCGCATTGTGGACATTATTTTAGGATACCATCGTCACAAATCTACCCGCAAAAAAACTGTTTAGTCATCAATTCACGTCGAGGCCTTACGGATAATACTGGTCGAGATATTAGATTAAATCCTGTTTCAAATATCCTTTTTCGAAGTTTTTCGAAATGCCTTCAAACATACGGACGACGGAATTAATTTTCTTTTCTTGTTCTGGGCTGTTTGCTGCCTTGGTATCTCGGAAGATTGTAAATCGAATTTAAATCAAACATGCATAAATAGTAAAAGACACCATCTGGTGTCCGGAGTTTCGCAGGAGAAGGATTTAAGGGATTTTCTTCTGTAGGATACAATTCAGGGATTTTTTGTGAGGCATGTAGCAAGTAAACTTCTTGTAGTATTTTTGTTCTGTTTATAGGCAGAAAGAATATCTGTAGAAATTTAAGAACGTAAGTATTTAAACCATTCTAAAACTTTGTTTCTTTAAATTAGTGTGTTTTTTTATTTGAACACCACGATCAGAGTAGCGTTTCTCAAAGAAGCATATTAGAGCCAGAGTTTTAACGCTATTATTGATTAATTTCCTTATGCTAATTTTATTTCAAGTTTTCACCGACAGCACTTCAAAATTTGACAATCAATAATAATGGCTTATCAAAAAAATAAAATGTAGTTAAGTGGTTATAACGGGCGCTCTTTCATATCACCTTTTTTCACCCGATCCCAAGAATTTTGATTTAAGGCATACCTATAATAAAAATGATGGAATTATTCACCTTTTTCCATTTTGCTTAACATTCAAATTCTTAATTCCTTAACAAACCCCTAAAACATCCATTCAAGAAAAAAATTAAATACCATGAATCTTTTGAATTTAGTATGGAAATTTATTTTGAATAAAAATTGGAAATTTTTCTCGATTTACACAAGACTTAATACTGTCAGTCTTTGCCATCAACTTACCCTTTTTCATTCTTTATCTTATTTCGTCATCGCGCTTTCGAAAGAAGCCTTAATTAAAGCCAGATCTAATGAGTTCGCGTTCTAGGAACCATCTTTAAATTATAACGGCCTCCAGACACAAGATGTATGAAATTCCCCAACAGGGAATAATACTTATTAGTCCTTTTTCGGTCCAAAAGACCTGCACCAAAAAACGAAATTCCACTCTACTGTCGGCCACATCATCCAACTTCATCGGAACAAAGATGATTAATTGTGTATAAAAGTTCACCGCAGAAATAAATTAAGATTCATTTGTTCGGATGGTTGTTTCATTCTGCGACTCCTTTTAGTCCTTTTCTTGGTTTCTGTAATTTTATTTTTCGCTCCTTTTTAACGGAATTTTTTCATCAGATGGAGATTTTATACTTTGGACAATTACATTTCGGTGAGAAACTCAGCAAGGCTTTGCGGGATAGCAAAGGAATCATGAAATACAGATTGAAAACTGAAGAAGAAAAAAATATGACTAAGGATAAAATGAGTAAAAGAAACGAAAGGACTTTCTAATAATGAAAGACTGATTTAATCCATTAACGGTGGGTTGATTTTTTTCTCATCCTTTTCATTATTATTTCCGTTCGGTTTCTTCCGTTGTTGCAATTAAAAAAGTTTTGTGTAGTGCTAACAAGGACAATGGCAAGTGCAACTAGGTGCGATTTTTGTGGATGAGGTTGTTTTGGAGTTTCTGTTTTGTACGATAATAATAGCGAAGAAAAATAAATTAAGACCACTTTATTAACCTCAAAGATTTAGCAAATTGCTAGTAATTTTTATATAGTGGATGTTCACAGCATGATTTAAACTTGCATTTGAAAGAATTATAGTTTTTATTTTAGTTTTAGAAACTCAGTATTCCGATGAGTAACCGCAATCTTTGCCTATGCCATGTCAATATTACCTTAGACTTTAGTCTGTTCAGCCTTGGCCAGAATTCCCTAGAGATCCTACAGCTCGTCAGCTCCTCCCACCTTGAGTTCGCTGCGTCCGTGGCCCGTTCTCTGATAACCACTTTGATGTCGCTTAGCGGTGGACTAACTCCCTCCTCCACAATTTCGGATGACGCCGATCACACTCTCGCCAGCTCATCGGCCAGTTCGTTCCCTGGTATGCCGCTATGCCCTGCTACCCAGCATAGTTGTACTCTATTCTGACAGCAAAGTACCTTGAGCACTTCACGACAGCGCTTCACTAGTTGGGATTTAATAGTCTCCGATTTCAGTGCATTCAAAGGCGGCTGTCAATTTAGAGTGAGATATGCTTACCACATATCCACCCATCAACATGATGTTAGCTGCCTGGAGCTGGATCGCCGCCATAATTTCCGCTTGGAATATACTGCAGGCATCTGGCAGCTTAAACGACTCCCGTGCACTCAGCTGCTCAGAGAAGACTCCAGCGCCAGTGTCGCATTCCATTTTTGACCCGTCCGTATATACGGAGAGTTCTCCCTCGCTCAATACCCTGTTGTTTTCCCAATCCTCTCTGCTTGGGTATATGACCTCGAAGGGTGATTGAAAATCATTCACCGGGATCATATAATCCGTGCAGATGTCAACCGGTTCATGTAGAAATTCGCTAAGAATTGAGCTGTGCCCTATGGATCTCTCCCTAAAGAGACCACAGCTCATTAGTTTTGCCGCTGCGTTTGACGCAACCTGCTAAATGAAAATATCAAGTGGTAAATAATGCATGCAAGCTTTTAGTGTCGCTGTTGGAGTTGTGCGCAGGGCTACTGTGATCATTACACAAGCAGTCTGCTGCACTCCACTCAGTTCCCTTCGGAGATACTTTTTGTCCGTGGTTTTCCACCACACTAGTGCCCCGATGAATGTATATCACGATGAATTCCCCGACTGGTGATTATTCGCTGTCCTGGCTACTGCCATCGAGGACATGACAGTTGGAAAACCTTCACTTGAGAAGCCAGTTAATAAGACTGTGTTGGACTAGGTCCGAAGGAGCTGTTTCGTCATCGGATGGCATAGCCTCGTCACAGGGTGTATCATGCCGGACAACAACAATAACTTCTTAAAATTAGCTTCTATAGTAGCTTCTCACCATGAAAAAATTCCATTCTCACGTATATCACGATGTTAAATATGTTGGAAAAAATTTTTTCAAAAATCAAGTCAAGTACACGTTTGACATGCTGTCTCGAAATATATCCACATTAAACTTTGTGCCATATTGGCAAATATTTGGCTTAACAAATTTGCAAAAAAATTTGATGACTACATATCTGAGTAAAAAAAAGCAAAATAAGAATGAAATTTTTTCATGGTGAGAAGCCACCATAGAAGCTAATTTTAAGAAGTTTTTTTTTCAGATGAGTTTCTGGTGTGAAACCTCAACACGAAATCCCCGACTGGTGATTAATCGCCGTCCTGGCTCACTGGATAGGCCAATTAATAAGACTGTGTTGTTAATAGGACTGTGTTGGACTAAAAGCAAAATATTTAACAAACTGGCCTACAGTCTAATGCAAGCTTAATACAAGTTTAACTCTTAAATTTTCAGTATCAAATTTTTGAAAAACGTTTTTAAAGTGGGTTCATATAACTAGATACACAATGAGCAATAGACAATGAGCAAATGAATTGAAGTCGTACGATTACATTGACACCATATATAGGATCTTTCAACAAATAAAAGAAGTTGTGTGTGTGATATCCACCCAATTCATTTTTTATTTCAAAGAATATGTTATAGCATTAAGTATGGATGTTTGATGAGTGACTTATGCACGATAAAATTGAACTGTTGCGCCTTATGCGCAATATACTTCCAAATGCTTGACCGAAACGAAATCCAATATCGCGCTTTGTGCACAATATTCTGCTCAAAATGCTCGATGAAATTCAGGTATTACGCCTTATGCACAATATTTTACCCAAAATGTTCGATGAAATTCAAGTATTGCGCCTTATGCACAATATTCTGCTTCCTTTGTTATGATTAAATAAGAGAAAACTCACTGTTGTGATGATTGTTACCTTTCTAATTTTATAAACGATGGTTACACTTCAACTGTCCGAATAGTAATGACTCAAAAAAAACTTGAAAGTGCAAAACTGCAATAGGAACTGAAGCTCCCGTAGGTAGGTGGGTAGGTAGGTAAGCGTGGCTGCCCGTGAGAACACGGACACACTTAGACCTGAAAGGTCCGTTGTGTTACCACAGGATCATCGAATCCGGTCCTACTCGTCGAACCATTTAGAGCTTGCAATGAAGCGTTGGATTCTCGCGACCTCCATTGCGGCAAGATCACCGAGACAGTTGAAGAAGTAAGCTCCAAGATGAGCTCCCGTAAGCTACATGCAAAACTGCAATAGAGACTGAAGGTCCCGAAAACTATATAATCGGTATTTAAAATACCTACGGCATGAATTTGCCGAGGCAGAAAAATTATAGAAATATATTGTTTAATCTTAAACATACCGCCGGCCTTGAAAGATCCAACTTTCAATTAAAAGAAAGAAAAAAATTATTAATGTAACTCCACTTTCTTGTTTCAGTTTTTTCAAGAGAAAAATAAAAAATTAAGTACAATGTTTCCAGAGAATTTTTCCAAGAGAACAATAAAAAAATTGCAAATACAATGTTTATTAAATTTCGTAAAATTCCAATGACGATTGTGATTACAGATGATCATGATGATGATGTTCTACTCCAGTGGTAGTACGGCAACCTTCGTGATTGAACGTTTGATAGTAGCATTTTTAGTTTTAATGGTATTAACTCGTACAATATTGTCATCTCCTGGATGAATGTCGACGATCCTGCCAAGTGGCCGAAATAGAGGAGCCAAATGTTCATCCTTGATAATGACGAGAGAGCCAATTAATTCGTTGCGAATCTTACTGTCGAATTGCATCTGTTGTAGATGCTGATAGCGCGTGAGGCGGTTGGATGGTACATCCTGAACGTCTTGCTGCGGTGCGACGTTGAGAGCAGCGCCAATGATAAAATGCCCGGGCGTTAAGGATTCAAGGTCGTTGGGATCATCGGAAAGGGATCAAATAGAACGCAGCTCAACACAGCCTCAATTTGTGCTAATAAAGTCGCGAATTCTTCGTACGTTAATGAGATAGTATTTACTTTACGTTTGAGATGAAACTTCGTGGATTTAATAGCGGTTTCCCAAAGCACGCCCATATGAGCGGATCGAGCAGGTATAAAGTGCCATTCGATTTTGTTCTGCTTCGCAAAGTTCTGTACCCTTGGGTCGATTTGAAACGATGTGACACGTTTGAGCTCGCTATTAGCTCCAACAAAATTAGTTGCGTTGTCGCTGTAAATACTTTGGCATAGTCCCCGACGAGATACAAAGCGTGTCAAGGCATTGAGAAATCCATCAGTGGTCAAATCGCTAACAAATTTTAGATGCATGGCTTTGGTGGAGAGACACACGACTAAGCATACATATGATTTTATCATTTTACGATTGCGACATTTTCCGTCCTTGCAAAGGTAAGGCCCTTCATAGTCGATGCCGACATTAGAAAAAACTCGACTTGGAGAAATTCTTTTCTCTGGTAAATTTCCCATTTGGGGGAACATTAACATTTGTCTCGCTCTAAAGCAGACAATACATTTTCTTAAAACGCTTTTAACGACCTGCCTCCCTCTAAGTGTCCAGTAAGTCTGACGAATTGTAGCTAACACTGTTTGTGTAGGTTTTTCCTGTGGATTTGCTCGATCAACAATCTTGTGAATTTGTGCTTCGATGGTAGCACAATAGGATGCTTGTGGCTAAATGGAAGTTCCGCGTTTCGAAGTCTACCTCCGACGCGGATTATCCCATTGTCGGCTATAAAAGGGTTCAATGATTTGAGTGTGCTCTTAGTAAATCCCCGACGACGACTGTCCACCTTGCCGTGGTGTTGGGGCTGAGTAGGGTCTTGCCCGAAACCAAGAGATAGTCAACGTCCTCCTCCCCTCTCCTTCCATCTCCCAATATCCCTTCACTCCATCTATCCGGGCTGGATCAAGGTGTCATACGACCCGTGCCGAGGATCGACCAGGCTGGGGGCCCATACAAATAGCCCAGTCGCGAACGGAGTATCCGGATACCTGGCGACCTCCGGATTAAATAGCCTTATCTGTACAATGCGGATCTCTGTGCAGATGGACCTTCGTTCTCCGCTACTCGTGGGAACACTATGTATTCAAAAAAACAAAAAAACACAAACAAAAAAACAGAGTCCGGATCTCTTAAAAAACCGGACGGAGAGACGGACGAAAAGTCATCCCTCTCCTCCACCCCAATGGGGTCATCTGCGAAGACTGCGGTCACAGAACCTGGTCCTAGCATCTCACCCGCGAGGACTCCGGTAACCAAACCTGGTCCAAGCGACCCAACATCCACGAAGACTTCGGCTCCCAAACCCGGTCTAAGTGGACATTTTCAAATGAGGACTTCGGTCGCCAAACCCGGTCCAATCACCACGGCCAAGACTTCGGACACCAGACCCGGTCTTGGCTCACTCAAGAAGGAGCGCAGGCCTCTCCCTACTGCGAAGGGGGGGAAGGGGCAAGCTGCAAATACCTTGGCTACCGAACCGGGTATTAGCACAGGAAAGGGAGCTGCTAACATCCCAAAAAGTACCGGCACAATCGGACTTCTAGGGACTGGTAGTGACCACATCTCCACGCCACATTGCTCCTTCTAAACTACTCTATAGAGAGAAGAAAACGGCCCAGGGAGTCCTGAAACGCCTCGGTAATATACCAGAGGAACAGCGGACGGACAAGCAACGGGCCTCTATTAATTGGGCGTTAAAGCTGACCACAGAGGGTTGGGGACCATCCAAAAAGGGTCAAGTGTCCAAGAGACACAGATCGCTGGATGAGTCTCCCGAGGCAGCTAAAAGGGCTAAGACGGGCAACTCAAGCACCGCGGCACCTTTAAAGCCCTTCAATGAAGTCCTGAAGGATCACCTCGTGATGGCCGTCATCGACAGAAGTGACGATGACGGAAGAATCACTCCAGATAAATGGAAAGATGTGCAGAGCGAGCTGGCGGATTGTTTTCTCAAACTCATGAGGGATCATCCTGGTCCTATCCCCTCCTGCCATGACGGTGGGTGGCATCAGGGCCACGTCAAGCTGGTGATCTGCTCCGACCAGAGATCGGCGGATTTCTACAAGGGGGCAATTGCTGGTCTAGGCGAGGTTTGGCCTGGAGCAAAGTTGGAGGTTGTGGCAAGGGAGGACATCCCAAGCCGACCTCGAACAAGAGCCAGGATACCAAGCAAGCCTTCCGACGCGGCGGCTGTCCTGGAGATCCTAAAGATCTGCAACCCAGATCTTCCAACGCACAATTGGAAGATCGCTAAGATGGAGGAGCCAAAAGGGGCCGAAAAGGAATAGACAAGAAGTCTTAGATATAACCCTGGTTTCCGATAATATCTCACACATGGTTAGCAACTGGAAGGTTTCTGAAGAAAATTCCTTCTCGGATCACCGCTACCTCCAATTTAATCTGAAAGATTACAAAACTATCCCACCGGCCTTTAGGAACCACAGGAGGACCGACTGGGTCAAATATAGGGAAACTCTTAGCAGCTTACTCCCATCCACACCGCCACTCCAACCGAGTAGCTCAGCTGACCTCGACAGTCTGGTCACCACCCTCACGCGCGCCCTAAACGAGGCACTGTCGAACTCCTGTCCTGAGAGCAGGCCAAGAGGGAGACAGAAGCCGCCATGGTGGAACGCAGAACTCGGGGCTCTTAGAAAATGCTGTAGGCAACTGTTTAACAAAGCCAAAAGCACCAAAGACGTTTGCGACTGGGACTCCTATAAAGGATCACTTCGTAAATAGAAATATGAACTGAGAAAGGCGCAGCGCAAAGCCTGGGGACTCTTCTGTAGTGAAATAGAAGATTCCTCCGAGGCATCCAGGCTCCGTAAAATTCTCTCTAAAAATCCAACCACACCATGCTACCTGAGGAGACCGGACGGATCTTGGACTACCTCAAGCAGAGAAACCATTGATCTCCTCCTGGACACCCACTTCCCTGGTAGCTCGCATGTTGAATCGGAGCGGGCAAGCACTGCAGGAAACCATGCACCGTTCAACTCTGACGCTCTTATAACAGAGACCAAGCTCCTCTGGGCGATAGAAGGCTTTAAACCATTTAAGTCTGCGGGACCGGATGGAATTATTCCTGCTGAAATCCAACAGACCTCGGATATAACTCTGCCTTGGCTAAAGGTTATCTTGAAAGGCTGCCTGGATCTAACCTACATTCCTGAAACATGGATGGAAGTCAGGGTGGTTTTCATACCCAAAGCAGGAAAAAGCTCTCATGTCTGCCCTAAGGACCTCAGACCTATCAGTCTATCATCCTTTCTTTTGAAAACACTGGAAAGACTAATGGATGTGCACATCCGCGACAATATTGACAAGCGTTTGCTGTCAATATCCCAACATGCGTACTGGAAGGGGAGGTCGGTCGAAACGGCCTTACATTCGCTCGTGCGCACCATTGAAAAATCACTTAGTATTAAAGAATACACCATGGTTGCCTTTCTCGATATCGAGGGAGCTTTCAACAACGTCAGACCAGAGGCAATCATTGACGCTCTTTCTATCCTGAAGGTAGAGTCCTCGCTTGGCGCGCTGATCAATTTGATGTTAACATCCAGGATTGTGAACACAAAGCTGGGCGAGTTCTCCTCTCGAAGGTTTGTCAGCAGAGGTACACCACAAGGTGGTGTGCTCTCCCCTCTTCTATGGAATTTAGTGGTCAACAAACTGCTATTGAGACTGGAAGGGGCGGGCTGCAGAGTGATTGCTTATGCAGATGATGTTGCAATTGCTGTCTCGGGAAAGCACCTCAACACGCTGAGTGAGATATTGCAGAATGCTCTCTCTATCCTCTCCAAATGGGCAGCTGAATGCGGGTTGGGTGTGAACCCACGCAAAACAGAATTAGTCCTCTTCACCAGGAAATATAAAATTCCTCACGTAGACCCTCCTTCTCTGAATGGTACTAGTCTAGTTTTCACCGATAGCGCAAAATATTTGGGTCTTATTTTGGATAGGAAACTTCACTGGAAACCTAACATTCAGGAACGGGTAAGGAAAGCAACAGTTGCGCTTTACTCGTGCAAAAAGGCCATTGGGAAAAAATGGGGTATGCAACCCAGAATAGTTCATTGGCTCTACGTGTCCGTCATCAGACCGATACTTATGTATGGTGTTATTGTCTGGTGGACGGCCTTAGACAAAGCAGTTAACTGCACCACCCTAGGGAAGGTACAGAGATCAGCATGCATATGCATCAGTGGAGCTCTGAGAACAACTCCCTCTGCAGCACTAGACATGCTATTCAGTCTGCCACCCCTAGACATTTTTGGCAAGCAAATGGCAGCCAGTGCAGCCATTCGACTTAGAGCCTCTACACAGTGGACTGCCATATATGCAGGTCACTCAACAATCTTGAATAACTTCAATGATATTTCTGAAAACACCGACTACACCCCTCCCAGTTATGATTTTGACAAACATTTCCTAACAACCATCCCAACCCGTCTAGAATGGGAAAGGGATTTGGTACGGACGGAGGAGTCCGCCCACATATATACGGACGGCTCCAAAACTGAAGGCGGAGTAGGTGGAGGTGTTTTCTCTGACATGCTTAACATTAGCAGCTCCTTCCGCCTTCCGGACCACTGTAGTGTCTTTCAGGCGGAGCTTATGGCGATCAAGGAGGCCTTGTCCTGGCTGAGGTGTAATGTAATATCTACTAGGGATATTAGCATTTTCACAGACAGCCAAGCGGCAATAAAATCCCTGGAATCGGCCTCAACAACATCAAAGGTCGCCGCAGAATGTCGATCATCTCTTAAGGAGATGGCAGAACAGTTCAATATTCTTCTGTGCTGGGTGCCAGGACACAGGGATATTCCAGGGAACTGCATGGCTGACGAACTCGCCCGTCGCGGCACTACCCTTCAGATTATGCCGGAACATCGGAATCTGGGTGTGCCTCTCTCTACATGTAAACTGCTACTGGGATTGGACTCAATCGAGAAAACCAACTCAAGATGGGCAGATGGTGTTACATGTCACACTGCGAGACAGATCTGGCCGGAGCTGGATCTGAAACGCTCTAAAAGGCTGACTTTGCTCAAAAGGGCGAATATCAGCACCACAGTCGGTGTCCTGACTGGACACTGTCTTATTGGTCGACATGCCAAAAGACTCGGCCTCTTCTCAAACGACTTCTGTAGAAGCTGCTTGGATGAGGAGGAGGAGGAGACAGTCCTTCACCTTCTCTGTACCTGTCCAGCTCTATCAGCCAGAAGGAAAGCTCATCTTGGAGCTTACTTCTTCAACTGTCTCGGTGATCTTGCCGCAATGGAGGTCGCGAGAATCCAACGCTTCATTGCAAGCTCTAAATGGTTCGACGAGTAGGACCGGATTCGATGATCCTGTGGTAACACAACGGACCTTTCAGGTCTAAGTGTGTCCGTGTTCTCACGGGCAGCCACGCGTACCTACCTACCTACCTAGTAAATCAAATTGAAAAACTTCCATTTGAACTATCTTAACGAGAGCAGTAGTAGCCCTTTCTAGTTCAGAATTTGTAATGATTCCGATCGTCCTTTCGTTGCATGCAGAGAGGGCGTTTTGCTTGAATCTAAGGCAGTGAGCTGTGATGCGTATCATTTTGTTGAATGATGAGTATCTTTGAAATAAGTTGTATAAGACACTAGCAAGAAGAATTATACCAGGTTTTCGTTCTTCATCAGTTGCAATGACCTTTTCTAGAACGGATTGTGGCCAGCAAGATGGATCCATTAGGAGCCAGACCGGACCATTCCACCAGAGCCTATGTTCCTTTAGAACACTTGGATTCGAACCTCTGAAAATTAAATCCGCCGGATTGTGCTCAAAAGATACATGTCGCCAGACTACACCATGCGTGAGCTGTTGTATCTGTGAAACGCGGTTACCTACAAAGGTTTTCCATCGATTCGGTTCACCTGATATCCAGTTCAATGTTACTGTAAAGTCACACCAACAGTATATATCATCTATCTGTATTTTAAGTGCTTTGCGAGCTCTCTTGACTAATTGAGCCAAAAGAAGTGCACCACAAAGCTCCAGCTTTAACAAGGAGAGTGATTTTATTAGTGCAACGCGAGATTTTGCGCAAAGGAGCCTTATCAAGACGTTGACTTCTGATGCAGATCTGATGTACAAACAAGCACCATATGCCCTTTCAGATGCATCACAAAAACCATGCATTTGAATATGCATCGCATCGGGAACAAGTAAAAGTCTGGGTATCTCGATTGCCTTCATTATTTCGAATTCGTTTAAATATCGTTGCCAAATACCGAGCAATTTCTCGGGCACAGGCTCATAACATGACAAGCCATGCTGCCACAATCTTTGCAAAATAATATTCACCTTTGTTATTATTGGGCACAATAGACCAAGTGGATCAAACAGCTGAGCTACCATCGATAAAATCGCTCTTTTTGTAGCCTTGTCGCTACACGAATTTTTAAAGTTGATTGAGTAGCAAAAAGAGTCGTTGTGAGGACTCCACAAAATACCTAGTGTCTTATGACCTTGATCAGAATTTAGTACATATGTTTCACAGGGTTCGGACTGCGAAGCTGGGTGATTGTTCAAAACTTCTGATCTATTGGACATCTTCCTTAGCTCAAAACCACCATTGCTCAAAACGCTTTCTAGGTCTTCTTTGAGTTTGATTGCAGATTGAATATCTTTAGCCCCAGTGAGGAGATCATTGACATAAAAGTCTGTGAGAATAGCTTGACTAGCATGAGGTAGAGTACTTAAGCTTTCGTTTGCGAGCTGCACCAGACAACGTATGACTAAGAAAGAGGCAGCGGCTGTGCCATAGGTGACCGTGTTTAATCGATACTCCTGCAGTTCTTCTCGTGGATTTTAACACCATGAAATCCTTTGAAGATCTCTATGTTCGTCATTAAGCAGCACCTGTCGATACACTTTCGTGATATCAACAGTTAGTACTACGTTATGTTTTCTAAATCTCAACACAATTGAGAATAGATCGTCCTGTAAAATCAGATCCACAGCCATAACATCATTGAGCGATAATGTGGATGACGTTTTTGCAGACGCATCGAAAATGACACGGAACTTGGTAGCCAAGCTCGATTCTTTTGTAACGCAATGGTGCGGCAAATAGTAGTGCAAATTTGCATTTGGGATCGAGTTCACCATAGTCACGTGATTCAAGTTTTCATATTCCGACAGAAATTCCGAATATTGCAGCTTGAGAGAACTATTCTTTTCAAGTTTTCGTTCCAAAGCGTAGAAACGTTTGACGGAATTCCGCCTTGAATCTCCCAGATTGTTGCAATTGTCCTTCAATGGCAACTTGACAACGAAACGTTTCAAATGATCACGTTTAACATTTTGTAGGAAGTGAGTTTCGCAGTCAAACTCTTCTCTTGACAATACTTTCCTATCAGAACACTCTTCTATTTTCGAAAATTTTCTTACCTCTTCATGGAGGCTTAGATGACAATACAATGGGCCCTTTTGAGAATTTGTGACTGGACCCGAAATGATCCATCCCAACCTTGAATCTTGCAAGATGGGCTGTTTGGGTCCCATTTTTATTTGATTGCAGCATAAAAGATCATTAAAATGTCAATATCACTAGGCTTGTAAAATTGAGGATCTGCCAGCTTAAGATTTGATGGAATTTTTAAATGTTCGAAATCAATTAACTTATGTGGAATACGACCTGTTATCGTATTTATCACTAAGAATGATAATGTTGTTTAATAGGATTGATGTACTGATTTCAACGTTATCTTTGCTCTTTGTTTTATATTGGTTTGTTCCATGTTGATCCCAGTTATTGACTGATGAATTACTATACCCTTATGGCCCAGTCTATGAAGTAAGTCTTGAGTTATGAATTTGGACTGTGAGCCACTGTCCAACAGAGCTCTACACAATACCTTATTACCCACATGGTCTTAAACCTCTATAATTCCAGTACAATGGGCAATCGCACTCGATGAATCGCTAGTTTCAATCAATGCGCTGTTACTAGTGATCCCTTCGATCACAGGATCAGAAACCTCTAAGTGCGACGATTCGCCAAATAGTTTCGATTGCAATTCGCGATGAAGTAAGGAGTTGTGCTTTTTATTGCATTTGCGACAACTACCCGATTTGCAGACTTGCGCCTGATGTCCTGGTCGTAGGCAATTAATACATAGATTTAGCCTTTTTATTTCTTTAAAACGTGACGATGGCGCCATGTCAATAAATTGCTTACACTGAAAAAGACTGTGAGATCCCTTGCACAGGTAGCAGGATATACTTGCTTGACACGAAAATACTTTCGAATTTGAATGCTTTCCTTGTTGAAAATTCTGATTCGAGTTGCTACTATTAGTAGGAGACTTGTTCGAAATTGTTTCTAATAGTTCGCATTTCCCCTTCAAAAACTTTACGAATTGAGTTATGGTTGAAAATGCTGTTGACGTGCTAGATTTTTCCCAGTCCCTTTTAGAGGTTGAATCCAATTTCGATACTATGGTATGTAACAAAATAGTATCCCAAGTTTCGACAGGCTGCCCCAATGTTTTTAAGCAACGATAATGTTTCAAAAACTCGTTCAAAACATTCCTAAGATCACTGTGCGATTCTTTATGCACTGGAGATAACTCGAATAATCCCTTCAAATGGGTTTGAACTATTATCTTCTTGTTTTCATAGCGTTCCTTAAGCAATTGCCAGGCAACGATATAATTACTGTCGGAAATCTCCAATGATTGTACAACCTGCAAATCTTCACCTCGCAAGGCGGATTGTAAATAATGGAATTGTTGTGAATTCGCTATATTCATGTTATCATGAATCAGCGACTTGAATAGGTCATAAAACCACTTGTCATACTCCCCTCCCAAAGTCAGGCAAGGATATTTGTGGCAACTTGATATTTTGAGTCGGTGCCACATTTTCACCGACCAAAGACTCCCGTTTTTTATGCCAGGAAGGGACCTGATTAATTACTCTTTGCTTCGCCCGTTCAATAAATTGATCGGATGAATCATCCAATAATTCAATTTTGGACTGAAGGCCGTTAAAATCGTTCCAAATCGTTTCGATGTTTTCCAAACGCGTTTGCAATTCAATAATTTTTTCATTGTCCTTCGACTCAATGAGAAAGTTATCGACGCACGTTACTTGCGACTTGCGCGACGTAGTATCAAAGTCTTCAAATCTTCGGCCATTTTATCAACACTACGGATAAAACCTAAATAAAATATGCAGAGAAGTTGAAAAATACGTTAACTTTTTTATAATATATTGGAACAGAACTTATGCGATGAAAATGAAATTTGAACAAAATCGACAATTGCAGATCTGTCGATTTTTATTTTATTGCCGGCCAATGCCACTTGATGCAAGAAATAAATGAAAGGACGCAAGAAAAAAAAAAAAAGAATAAGTAATAAAAAATTAGATTAAAAACCATAACGTTGTAGAGGTACCGTGATCTCGCTGTAATTTCAGCACGAGGTTTCGCAAAAAGAAAGGGCGAAACTGAACCTTTGAATTACCGGAATTCGAGAAATTCACCGTACCGCGACCAGTGATGCCAATTTAGTGCTTTCAGCGTTAAATTTTGTGCCCAAAATTTCGTCTCAGCGGACAAATAATTAGTTTTACCGCTTGCGCGTTATTTGAATATTCCTGCGATTGATATGAAAAAATACATTTTTAGTGCCTTTAAGTTGAAATTAACGCTCAAGATTTCATATTTTAGTGCTCAACCAAGAAAAATACTTGACAACACTGACCGCGACCACGTTTTTCAATAACCTTTCAATTTTCAATAACGTAAGGTTGAACATAATTTTTCACCCGCGTTTAGTATACGAATTTTATATTTAGCACTATGAGGTTGTGTTTTATGATAGGTAGGATAGAGAAGGTAGAAAATGGGGATTTACATGTGTACATCCGCGTTGTTCTTGTGGGCCGACCACTTTCACGAAATCGCACAAAATGTTCCGGCAACTTGTGGCGGCAGCAATACGGCTCCAAGAAAAAAGGATAACGATCCCGTCAATCGCTATCCGGCTCGACGGGCCAAAATGTTTGATGAGTGACTTATGCACGATAAAGTTGAACTGTTGCGCCTTATGCGCAATATACTTCAAACTGCTTGACCGAAACGAATTCCAATATCGCGCTTTGTGCACAATATTTTACCCAAAATGTTCGATGAAATCCAAGTATTGCGCCTTATGCACAATATTCTGCTTCCTTTGTTGTGATTAAATAAGAGAAAACTCACTGTTGTGATGATTGTTACCTTTCTAATTTTATAAACGATGGTTACACTTCAACTGTCCGAATGGTAATGACTCAAAAAAAACTTGAAAGTGCAAAACTGCAATAGGAACTGAAGCTCCCGTAAGCTATATGCAAAACTGCAATAGAGACTGAAGGTCCCGAAAACTATATAATTGAAATTTAAAATACCTACGGCCTGAATTTGCCGAGGCAGAAAAATTATAGAAATATATTGTTTAATCTTAAACAATGGAATACAACGTCGTTCATATGTCCCCGGCCCCGGCCCCGGCCCCGGCCCCGGCTTTGCTTGGTGGCGTAGAGGTTAAATTTCCGACGACTTTGTCGTATAAATCTGGCTGAATTTGCTGGATGGCATTCGTTACGTTGACTTAAAGGTCATCAATTGTTTGCGGATTATACGCATAAACTTGTGATTTAAGATATTCCCAAAGGAATAAGTCTAAAGGCGTTAAATCGCAAGACCACAAAGTATAACGATGCCATCAAATCGCTCGTGCACAATGGCTATCGTTACATGCGCTGTGTAGCACTTAGCGCCGTCCTATTGACATGTCGTCGGTATACATATCATCCAGTTTAGGGCACAAGAAGTTGTTATCGATCGTTTGATAGTTATGGCAACGCCAGTTTCGTTTTGATTTCGCCAGACCAAAATCCGCACCAAACAGTGACTTTTTCGAGATGGATTTGGTGCTGGATGGATTTGTATCTCGTGTAGATTGGTATGGTCCAAAATCCAACAATTTTGATTGTTCACACATCCATTCATAAAGAAATGGGCTTCGCCGTAAAAAATCACGCGATGCGCGAAACGTTTTTCGAACGAAGCTCTTATTTTGAAAATAAAATTTGATGATTTGCACACGTTCTTCAACGCTATATCCATCCATGGTGATTTGACATTCACTACTGAACAATTCACAACAAATTCGATGGATGTTGCTTTAACAACATGGCCGCAATAGCCTAACAAATTTCGAGCGTTCCTACTGAAACACCCTATACAATATACAAATGTACATACACTGTTTTAAAAAAATTCAAATTTTACTTCAAATTTCCAGTATATTTAATTTTTTCAAGTAAAAGTTCTCATTTCAAGCACTTTTACACGAAATTAGAAGTAAAAGTACTCATTTCAAGCACTTTTTCACGAAATTACTGGTATTAGTAAATTATTCATGTACTTTTCAACTGAACCGTGCAATTTACATGAAAAGTCTCACAAAATTACGCAACATTTCGTGTAAAATTAACTATATTTATATATGAATTGAAAATTACGTTCTGTTGTATGTAAACCACGAAGTTGTACGCTTCGTTCGATTTTGTTTTCTACTGAAATGAAAATGAAACGCCTTCGGTGCGCAGTAGCTACGCGCACCAAACCTACGGAGCAAAAGCAGAATTAATCGCGGGTTTGATTCTTACCTACAGCCTAAAACAGTTGGCTACAGCCTAAAACATTTGGCTAATAGTAAGTAAGTAAGAAATAATATTAGAAGTAGAAATAAGTGTATCTTAAAGAGTGCTAATTATTCACTTTTTTTTAGAGTGTAAATTCAAGAAAAGTGGATTTGCTGCTTTCAAAATTGAAATTAGTTGATAGCAAATTGAAATTTACTGATTGCAAATTGAAATTTACTGATCGAAAATTGAAAATTACATTCAAATTGACTATTACATCCCAATGTAAATTTACTTGAAAAGGTGAGGCATATTTGCCTACTATCAAAAAGATGCAAAATTCAATGGATTTTTTTACTGTGTAGTACATCTCTCTCATCTATGCTATGTACAGCTCTTGACCAAAAATACAACAAAAATTTGACACAACAAACGCAGCGTATCTCACTTTTGCTTTTCATTTTCACGTGACATCAAATTTTCACAGTTCTCGGGATATTATACAGAGAGGAAGAGAAGAAACAGATAGGCGAATAGAACAAAGTAACTACATACAAATTCCACTGAAATAGAGTTTCCCAAAATTTCAGAAAGTTTCAGGAATGGAGCCTATTATCATAAACACCCTGGCAAACGACTCTAAAGGCAATCTTGTTATTTTGACACCACGTTGTAACCAAGCCCGTTAAAGTTTACCTGAAATTGAAAACATTTCTTCTACCACGTAGAACAGAAGCGACACAGTGAGGATGTTCTGGGAAATAACCTCATCAACTGTATATGCAAATTTAGAAGAATTGCTTAATTAACAGCGCCATCTGCATTCTAACTACGACTTCTTGAGGTTTTAACTATCTACACTATCACCTTATCGTCACCGTCACAGCCAAATTATATCATCTGTTACAATACACGGCGGAAACTTGTAAAATGTATTGTATACATGCAGCACTTTTGAATCCAGAACGCGAAACATTAACAACCCTTGCATATTTCTTAGTTTCATCATACACCCTATCCGGAAAATAATGTCAGCCAGTTATGTAGCACTGTAACATTACCGGAACATAGTAAATTATCTCTCTACTATGAAACAATTTTGGACAATTATGTTTTTACGATAAATGGCACCAATCAGGACTTCGCTCAATTTAACCAATTACAAAGCAATTTTCAAGTTTTGCAATCATTTTTCAATCGCCTTTGGAGCTGTGAATTGATGGGTTCGAAAGCGTGAGTGAATGGCAAGGAGCATCAGAAAAAGGATAATGAAAATTTAATAGATTAAAAACATTCTGCAACGATAATAAAGAAACATTAACTTTTGCCCAGCAAAAGCCCAATTCATCAAAACTCTTCATATTATCTGAAAAAGTTTACCGACGGAATGCTTACAACTTGAGTTCCAGCAAGTCCTTTTTGGAACGATACTAGCAACTCAATTTTTTCGCTTAAGTTCTAAATGGCTTAGCCTGAAAGTTTTCTTTCTCGACATCTTGGTTGTGGCGGTGGCGATTGTCTAGATGTATCTAGCGCGAGAGAGAAGAAAAGGACTCGGAATTGTTGCTTGTGAACTTTCAGTCGCCGAATACAATCGTCTTACCATGGGAAATAAATGCCAGAACAAAACTAATTTAGAAAAGTAATAAATACTCGCATTCTCGAGCGAGTTTCCGTTTTAATGTTTGGGATTGAAAGAGGGTGGTTTTTCGCCCGAGAGTAGAATTAGTAGATACATGTAGCTGTAGGCACTTTGTTGGAGTTGTAATGTTACGCAATCTTTTATTGTGCGATGTAAGGACAAAAAACACCGTTCGAATTTTTTCAAGTCATGGAAGCCGACCGACTCAAACTCAACCTCCTCCGGACGAGGTTCAAGCCTAACTTTTTCAATAGATCTCTCTGACTAGTGCAATAATGGTTTCTAATTTACTACAGAAACTTTTCAACGTTGTAAGAAATTTCCATGAGGATTTTGTTGGAGGGATGTGTCTGGACTTAGAGGTGCTGTGTTTAATTGGGTGCCGGTAATGTGTTTGTTTTAATGACAACTGTCTGGAATGTTTTTTAACTTTAATGGAAACAATAGTTTTTTTTACATAAATTGGATTAGAATAGAATAGTAACGCTCACATAGGATTAAAGAGCAAAAAATAGTTAACTTGCACAATTTCTGTACATATTAAATTTATTATTAAATAGGCAAATGTAAAAGAAGCTCGTTGAGAAAAATCAATTATATATCTCATTAGACCTAAGAGATATGGCGGACTTCATAAAATATTGATTTCTTGCGTTTGTATTATATAAGAAACCCGTTAAAGTAAAATTATGTGATATACAATACATTGCATCTTAGAGATATCACGAAATTTATGGAAGCATATTCGACCCTTTCTTTAAACTCCTTTTTAACATACATACAATTTATATTTTTATTGTTATACAGTCATAACTAAAATATTCTATGATTATCCTAAGCAAAACGCAATGAATTATATTTATAAAAAACATTATTTGATTTTTTTCCCGACAATCATGTTAAAAACAGTAGACCAGTAGGAAAAGAAGCAGAAGTACCATAAGTTAAATCTTTTCTATTCCCAGAAAATTATAGTGTACAAAGAATATATTCCCTGATCTTTTAAATGGCTTAGTTCCATTTGCAATCTGACATCCCTAAGTGAAATGCATAAATTTTCTTGCAGGGAAATGCATTCTTACTATGCTTCGACTATTATCATAGCAAAAGAAAACTGCTTTCTTCTGTGCAGCATCCTTTAGAGTTTACAAAGATCTCTAAAATATTCAAGATTGTTTGTACTAGTTTATTTTTGTTGCTATTAAGTCCTTCTAAAAGGGTTCACGTTCTACACAAATGACCTGATACACGATCTTACACTCTTGTTTGTCTCATAGAGGACATGACCGATTCGAGAGGACAAACTATTTTTACATGATGAGGGCCCAACAAGTTGTGCGACATTTGTTTATGGAATTATCCGTGATTTGTTATTGTCTGCTATCATCCTAGCTATAGGCTGTAATGTACGGTTCCTCGAGCTCTTAAAGGACGTTGCCCAGTTAACATATAATGGCACTTACTAACTTGACTGATGGATAGGTAACACGTTGGGTCCTTTGCGTATATGTTCCATCGATTACGGATTTCGATATTACAGGCCATCAGGCGTAACATGAGTCGGCATATTGTCGCATAAGCGTGGAAGAATAGCATCACACGAACAGGACGGGTTATAAATTACAAAATCAACCCTGTGGGTATTATTACGCTTTACAATGTATTTGACTTTGAATTTGATTAACAGACAAGTGCCCGGATGGACAGCAACAATCCGGATAAATTATTCCGGTTATTGTTATTTACATTTCCTGATAAATGATTGTGGCTGTAAAATTTTTATTGTAATCCCCAGCAGTTTCTTGATTACCTCAAATCCTTAGGTCGGTGTTCTTGATTAATCACGGCAAGTGTTGAAATCACCAAAAGCCCCCGAATTTACTTATATGCAAATTTTCACGGGAGTTTCCGTTATGGTTTTGGGCAAATACACTACTCCGGAAAAAAATTTTTGCCATTTGTTTCGAGCAGCGAATTTCGAGCAAGATTTTCCTGCTTGTAATGTGACATTAGAGGTGTATTACACCAATTCTCTTTTCTGTTTCTCACTTGCGGATACGTGATAAACAGGTAATATAATCATTTGGGTACATCATATCTCACTTAGGACATACCTTAAGCACGTACGCGCGTACATCATTAGCGTTTATCAACTGCTAAGTGGCGAGATGTGGGGTGGAATCAAGGAACGCAGATAGGGTGCAGAAAAGCAGATTCTTCAAGACTTCGTCTGTGGTGTTCTTGTCGGTGGTGCGATGAACAAGATGACGATTGATTGAATTTATTTCTAGCAACTTTTTGGGGGAGTAATGAGCTAACCTTTTTCATTTTCTTTCGTGAGGGTGGTCGTGCCCCTTTTGGTTGATGTCTTGGGTTGGCTTGACTAGCTTAACTATAGCTGACGAAGTCAACGGGAGAGTAGACTAAATAATTTTTTATTCGATAAATAAAAACTAAATTTAAATTGTTCTGCTAGTAATATGACAAATCATTTTCTCTAGGTGATGTCCATGCAAACTTGCTTGCAATTTGCCCAAAACCTAGCAACGATGGCATAATATGTCCAGACGTAAAAGAACAGTCTGAAAGTTCTTAGATCCTTATAATAAATTTGAATTTATTATAACATGTTTATTCACGGTTGGTTGCATTCATTAATCGATTCCCATATTTTTATACTCTAGATGAAAGCATATAGAGTATTATAAGTTTAATCCAACCCTAAAGTTTGTAACGCATAGAACCAAGCCTCGGACGAAAAAAAATTGTATATTATTTTTTGTTTATTTGTGGCTAAAAACCTCAAATCCGCTTGACGTCCGTCCGTCCGTCCGTCTGTCCGTGAACACAATAACTCAAGAACGCCTTCACCTAGGATCTTGAAATTTTGAATCTGGGTGTTTGGTTAAATTTGTAAGGCTGAGTTCGTTAAAAATCGTTCGGGCAAAATCATCCCACTCCTTCGGGTAGCTGCCATACAAAATGTCCTTAAAACATGCCCTTAAATTTTGTATGTGTTATTTTTCCAATAGTTGCTAAATGTATGATTATGAAGAAAATCCTATTAGTCCTTCGTGTAGTCTTTTACTCCTTCTGGTATCTTCCATACAAAAAATTCTTAAGACACGTGTTCAACAATATTTTCCGATAACTTTTGAATGCTTCAAGCTACGAATTTAAAATTTTGACCACATTAATTTTTGAATGGTTCCAAGGAAAAGGATAAATATGTAAGAAATCAAGTGAGTCCTTTTTGCACCTTCCCTGTCAAAGTCCTTCAAAAGGGAAAATTTGTTTCGGTGATTCACCCAGTTCAAGATATGAAATTAAACACTGAATGTTGTCTTTTAGTTTCGAGTGGCAATCAAATGGGAGTCCTTAGTAAAGGACATACAACATGCACACGCGTAATTCTACTTTATCCTTAATTACAATATAAATCGGAGTTCAGTATTCATCTAGAGTATCATACGATTGGCTTGCAGCCGATCGTGACTGCTGTATGTTTCTTGGTGTATTTAATTTGGAGCAATACACACTTACACTCATCGTTTCTTTCCCCGTCCCAATTTTGTAGCAAAAGCAAAAGTTTTTTTTAACTCTATGCTTTAGTGGAGTAAACACACAACAATAATGGGATATAAAATATAATATAATAGTATTTTGCGAAATTCATGTTTTTTTCTTATCTGAAGCCTTTAGATTAAAGAAAAGTAATTTGATTAATTTAATAAAAGTCAGAAGCATTTGTTGTGGTCCTCAAACACATCCTTTCTGATACAAGTTTTTAATAACAACATAAGAGATCGCATATGCGTAGGTTCAACTATGTCAAACAATCTTAAACTTGTTCAAAATTCGAGAAAATCATTCCACCCTCTCGACTTCCGCCAAAGAAAAAAATCTGCCAACAGTCTGGGCGCAACTTTATTATTTTTTCGGTAGAAGTTCGGAACGAGTTTAATTCTGAGATGCGGTGTAGGTTACTATGTGACTGAAAACCCAAAAAAAAATTCGGAAAGCGGTTAAAATGGGGTCGCGCTAGAATACTTTCGCCGCTGCCTCATATAACATATTAATTACATAATTGGTTCATACACCGGGACGAGATCTAGTCCTAGTATAATATCAGTTGTTACGCCATTAGAAGGTTTTTCGTGATTTGGTTTCGGGCCATTACATGAAATCGGAAATGCGTTTGAAGACGATTATATAAAAAGTCTGTGGGAGTGCAAACCAATCTAATATCTCATCAATCCTGAGAAATATGTCGAAAACCAATATTGGAGTTGAATAACAAACATCTCGAAATCAACTTTTTGACGATTATGTAGGAAGCCTTTGGAAGTAAAAATGAATTCGATATCTCATTAGAAATAGAAAAATGTAAGAATTTGTGAAAACATATACAACCTTGCACCCACTTTGAGGTTGAATATCCAAAAATCCTGAAATTATTTTTTAGATATATATAAAAAAAGGCCGAGGAAGTAAAAACCAATCCGATGTCTTATCACTCCTAAGAGATATGACGGAATTCGTGAAAACGAGTTTAACCCTTTTTTACACTCTTAGGGGTTGAAAACGGAAAAACCATGAAAACAAGTTTTAGGTGATTATTAAATAAGCCCGTGGAAGTAAAAAGTTATTCGATATCTAATCAGACCTGAGGGATACGGCTGAATTCGTGAAAATGTATAATCCCCTTTACACCACCTTAGGGGTCTACTTTTAAAAAATCCTGAAAACACTTTCTAGGTATTTATATGAAGAACCCGTAGAAAAAAAATTAATTCAATATTTGGAAAGACCTAATAGATATGACGAAAATCATGAAAATATATGCATTCCATTTTCACTGATAATTTTTTTTGCCCCACTTCCGAACGCCAATAGATATTTGAATTTTTTTTAATCAAAATTACTTTTCTAGTTGATTTACATATACGTACCGAATTTCAACTTTCTACCATAAGCCGTTCTATAGTTAGGAAAAACACCCCCCACCCCCGTACCATACTACCCCTATAAAAAATTATATTTTTCCAACATGCTACTAATATAGTTCTATCTAAATACTAAGTTTCAGCTTTATATTATTATAGGTTCTCGAGATATAAAAATCGGAACTTTTTCCTTTTCATCCTCCCCCAGCCTCACCCTCTACACCCTCACCTCTAAAATTTTTTGTTTCTGCTGGGGGTCTATTAGGCCTACTTTCAGTAAAAATTTTAAGCATCTATCTTACATTGTGCTTGAGATATAAGACGTGATTTTTTTAAAAAATGCTTACCCTTTCCACTTCCATGCTCCACCGCCCCCTTAAAAAATTTTACTTTCACCAATCTTTATTTATCAACATTTATACAGAAACCAAATTTTATTTCTCTAGTAGAATGGGTTCGTGAGATATCGTAACCTAAAGTTTTTCAACCCCCACCCCCGTACGTCACTGCCCCCTCTCAAAAATTTGTTTTGGATCTATTCTCCTAGTATACCCACAGATGTTCATTAAGTTTTAATTTCGTGACATTAACCGATTAGGAGATCTGGATTTTAGAATGTCTCGATCTCGGCTTTCGAGCGTTTCGGACGCATTATTATTCCCCCCACTCCCACACCCCTTTACCCATACTATCATTTTTTTTGCAAATGGGTCCACTATCGATGTTCTATATAAATTCCAAGTTTCAGCCTCCTAGCCTATGCGGTTGCTGAGATCTAGAAACCAAAATTTTTCGTCTAAAACGCTTCCCCCACCTCCCCCCTCATACTCCCACAACCCAAAAAGTGGTCACTTCAAGGAACCTACCCAGTCTATTAATAAAAAAAATTTCAATTTAATAGCTCATAGGGTTTAGGAGTTATAAGCCTTCAAACGTTTTGCGTACGGCGGACGGCGGACGGCGCACAGACGGACTGAAAATTTTTTTTGCTTTTTTGGTGCTTATTAGTCATAAGACGCATAAAAAAAAAATTTCAGGGTAGCAAATTTTTTTTTTTTAAAAATCAATAACAATACTTTATTATTAAAATAATAAAGTAAAACGTACACAAACTTGTGTCGAGCACTTTGTAGCCGAAATTAAAAAATCCCATTTTATATCGTTTGTCCTTGCGAATAGTGTGGCAACATGACCAAAGTTTGATGGTGAGTTGCTAATCACTTGTCAGCCTCACGCGATTGGAAACTTTCCCTTTTACAAGAAAATTTTGGGCGGCAAATTTAACTTTAATAGACTACTTGCAGCTAGCTATATACTAAGTCAATAATTGTTTCGAAATTCGTAAATTTTTTCGGCTTTTCTTATTGCTCTTATTTTTTTCGAGTTAGTTAGAACTTACAATCTATTTTTGATTTAGTCATGTGTGTAGTTTGTAAACACATCATATACGCCGTTTGACGGATGCTAGGAAAGTAAAGTAAATGCGTGGAGTAGTGATGTAAGGGCTCCGTGAAGGAGTTGGAAAGAAGCCAATGTATTTTTATATTTTGTTCGTTGAGAAGACAAGAAAGAAATTTCCGAGAAGGGAGGAAAAGTTTTGCAGTTTTCGGGCTCATAATGTGAGCAATATTTATGAAAATACACACATCATCTCTTAACAAGGGGAAGAAGAAACGGATTTCTTTTTATTGAATTCCTTTCATGTGAATTTTTTGATGGGTGGGAGAAGGGCTGTTTTGCTGTTCAATCTATTTATAATTTCACAAAATACGGTCCTCTCTTTCTCTTCTATTTGAGAATAAATTTCGCTTGCGATATTGGGGTAGTTTCTTTTACAATTGTTACATTTCAGGGAATGCTTGAGTTGTTTACAATCTTATTTTGTCCGGAAATTAGGAGTCTATTTGATTTCGGTTTGCTATAGCAAACATGCAATTTGCGTAATGTATATATATTCCGAGGTGCGGAGAATACCCACAGGGTTAAGTTTTCTCCGCTGTTCTGATCATTCAATAAAATTCCTTTCGTAAAGTAATTCGACAACATTGCTCTAGTTTTGTGCTGGGGGAACAGTGGAACATAACTTTGAAGAAGTTTCCCCATTCAAGAACATTATAAGATGGGCCATCAGGTGGCGACAGAGTTATACTTTCTTAACTTTGGTATTATGCATAATTTCATTGAAGATTGTTTTGGCTGGTAGAAACTTTTGCCATTACTTATAGGTACAATATGACTGAAAAAGAAATGATATTGAAATAAGTTCTAAATTATGGACAGAGCGCTGGAGAACTTTTAAAATAACAACACATAGAATGAAATGAGAAAAGGTTATGCGTACAGACAAGTAGTTTATTTCTGAATTGATTTTTTAACTCGAAAATTTTATGTTATATATTTACATTTTTTTACTTTTTGCAGTCTTTAAAAAGCATTTTAAATATAGCAATGCTTTCGATTCGATTACAAATATTACACTCTGGTAATTCACTTAGCAAAATGAACTACAAGAATTGTTATACAAATTTGAGTAATATAAAATGTTTTTTAATAAAGTATTATAATGTGCGATTATATGTGTTTAAATAATAGGCGCTATAAACGTTATAAATTGTATAATTAGAAAAAATAATAATAAATTAATTAAAGAAATATACGTCCGTTCTCGTGGGTGGTAGTATTCAAGAGAAAGAAGAAAGAGCGGGGTACTGGGTCCAAGCCGGAAAAGGTCAGGACTTCTTCTTGCTAGACCATCTATTCGTATTTACCTCAATTGGGTATTGGGGTACTACTTTCTTCCCTACATCCTACACGCTGTCCGACCCGGACAACGTAGTCCATGGTTTCATGAACTCTGCACAGGTACTTGTTGTAGAAGGACCTTCATGACTGCCAATTTTTTTAACGTCGTAAGTGTCGTTCGATTTCATCTTGACGATTGTATAAGGACCGAAGAACTTTGCCTTCAATTTACGACCTGGTCCAAACTGTGTCCTTTTGATGGCGACGTAATCTCCAACCTCATATTGCGTTGCCTGTCTCCGACGAAGGTTGCACGACTTACTAATCTCTTGCTGTATTTTCAATATCTGCTGCTTTGCGTCACGCCTTTGTTCGTCTCGGTATTCTTCGAACTGTGCTTGGAATTCCAGTTCTATTAACTCTCGTAGTTTGATATCTTCGGGTCTACGCATTTTTACTCCAAATAGTAGTTCGAAAGGAGTCATGTTAATGCTTCTGTTATATTTATATTATTGTTGAATTCAAGACCATTTGCAGCCGATCTACGTGTTGGTATCATTTCGATGCATCATTTAAAGAGAACTTCGTAAGTACAGGGATGATAGTTCTATTAATCCGTTCGACTTGTCCATTGGCCCTCGAAAGTCCAGTCGTTATAGTGGAATGTGTTATTCCTTCGGCTTCGTAGTATGCTTCAAATTCGCACGATTTGAACGCAGTTCCTCTGTCTGATATACAATTCTATAAGGATTACCAAAAACGCTCTTTTGGGAGTCCAATTTGCTGATGGCCTCACAAGATGTTGTTGATTTCGACGGGTAGAGCCAAACGAACTTGGTAAACGCATCAACTACAACCAAAATGTGATTATAATTTTTCTTAGTAGACTCTAATGGACCAATATGATCGACGTGATAAGTAGAAATTGGAAAATCCTCCCTGTGTAGTGGATGCAAATATCCTTCTTGACGTCCTGCCTTCCGGTTAGCTATACTATCTGTGTTATCTGTAAGTAAATGTTTTAGTTTTTGAAAGGCTACATGCTGTTCTTGGCCAAACTGAAAACCGATATTTTTTCGTACAAGATCACTAAGTGGCTTCGTAATAATTGAATACTGTTCTATAAATTTACGAAAATATCCCGTAAGACCCAAAAAGCTTTGAACGTCTTTCAAAGTACGCGCAACAGGAAAGTTTTTTACCGCTAATATTTTATCGACCGACGGGTACACTTTTCCATCCTCAACTATATGTCCGAAAAATTCAACTTTTTTCAGCATAAACTGACATTTTTATACTCTAGATGAAATCATATAGAGTATTATAAGTTTAATCCAGCCCAAAAGTTTGAAACGCATAGAACCAAGCCTCGGACGAAAAAAAGTTATATATTATTTTTTGTTTATTTGTGGCCAAAAACCTCAAATCCGCTTGACGTCCGTCCGTCCGTCCGTCCGTCCTTCCATCCGTCCGTCCGTCCGTCCGTCCGTCCGTCCGTCCGTCTGTCCGTCCGTCTGTCCGTTAGCACGATAACTCAAGAACGCCTTCACCTAGGATCTTGATATTTTGAATCTGGATGTTTGGTTGAATTTGTAAGGCTAAGTTCGTTAACGGGCAAAATCATCCTACTCCTTCGGGTAGCTGCCATACAAAATGTCCTTAAAACACGTGTTCAAGAATATTGGTCGATAACTTCAGAAGGGTCTAAGCTACGACATTGAAATTTAGTATGTGTTATTTTTCCAATAGTTGGAGCTAAATATATAATTATGAAGTGTTCGTTGACCGATCGAACTCCATCGACATACGGCCGAGTCACATAGCTTTAAGGCATTAAACCAACATAGATATTTAGATAAATAAAACCTATTTTTTGTTTCTCAATAATTTGTTTATTAATGTAGTAGCCAAAAAATATCAAGTTCTACACCTGTATTATACGCCATCAGCGATTGCATGGTCTTTTGCCCTATTAGCAAAAAATAAAATATTTGAACTGCAGGTGTACAATGTGCACTAATTGCAATTTTGGGGTAATATGTACACTTACCTGTTCATATCACCGGATTAATGAATCGAACAAAAAAATAACAATGTCAGCAATATTAGCGTAAGAATTTTATATATAAGAATTTAGAAACAGTAATAAAGGAGTTAGTCAATTTTAAATCGTGTGTCATAAATCATTGTGAACCTTCCAGTCGCCCAGTTCAAACCTGTCCCCCTCACAATCCACAAGTGAAGTTAAGGTGTAAGAAATAAAAAAAACTATATTCTGAAATTGTGCATCGGTATTGTACCGAAGTACATATATCACAGTTGAACGGATTTTGCATTCGTTCAATAGAAAGACGCGGACAAGTAAAAAAACTTGTTCGCTAAATAAACATTGAAGAAAATCCTGTTAGTCCTTCATGTAGCTGCTATACAAATATCCTGTCAAAATGTATTCACTTAATTTACGAAACTCACTATAACTCAAGTAATCTTTTAGCTACAATTTCGGAATTTTGTACAAATTAGTTTTGAGTAAAAAGAAAGTTCGACTTTACTAGTCAGCGAAATCCTATTACTCCTTCTGGTAGCTGCCATACAAAATGTCCTTAAAACACGTGCTCTAGAATATTGGCCGATAACTTCAGAAGGGTTTAAGCTACGTCTTTGAAATTTTGTATGTGTTATGTTTCCATTAGTTGGAGCTAAATGTATGATTATGAAGAAAATCCTATTAGTCCTTCGTGTAGCTGCCATACAAATACCCTGTCAAAACGTCTTCACTTAATTTACGGAACTTACTATAGCTCAAGTAATCTTTTAGCTATGAATTGGAAATTGTGTACAAATTAGTTTTGAGTAAGAACGAAGTTCGAGTTTACTAATCAGCGAAATCCGTTTACTCCTTCTGGTAGCTGCAATACAAAATGTCCTTAAGACACGTGTTCAACAATATTTTTCGATAACTGCGAAAGTCCTTCAAAAATGAAATTTTTTTTCGATGACTTACCCAGTTCAAGATATGAAATTAAACACTGAATGTTGTCTTTTAGGTTAGTAGCAATCTAATAACAGTCCTTAATAAAGGACATACAACATGCACATACGTAATTCTACTTTATCCCCAACTACAATATAAATCTGAGTTCAGTATTCATCTAGAGTATTATACGATTGGCTTGCAGCCGATCGTAACTGCAGTATGTTTTTTATATTATTTCACTTGCACTTAGTTTCTGTACCTGAATTTATTTTTATTCCGTAAGCTGCAACATTTAATTTTATAGGTAGCCGATATTTTTTTCCCACGCAATAGCGCGTTCGATAAATTGCACCGAAATTTAGTCCGCTTGAATAAATGTATTATTTTTTCCAAAATAACGCTGATATCCCCGGTTGGGCCCCCAAAATGTGGGGTTATCTGTGTTTAAATAATAGGCGCTAGTTTTAGTTTTAGTTTTAAAAAGGGGCGAAGCGCTGAGCCACCGCGCACACTAGGCACCGAAAGGGCCCATAGCGATCCCTTCAGAACCTCGTAGGTCACTAAACATCCCGTAAACAACCCAGATCCCTAACGAACTTGACTAGCTTATCATGCCTTGCAACCGCCTGACCGCCTGACACTAACACAAAATATGGGTGATGTCCTCCTCAGCACATATGTCCAGGTAATACCTGCACACATCAGATTCAGCGATCCCCATACGCGTAGCGTGCTTCCCTAGCAAGCAGTGCCCTGTCAGTATTCCGACAAGTAGCCGCAGACTTCCCCTACTCCATGTCAATATCTCCCTAGTCTTTCGTCTGTCCAACCTTGGCCAGAGTGCTATAGAGGTTCTACAGTTCGTTAGCGCCTCCCATCTAGAGTTCGCTGCGTCCACTGCACAATCCCTCATACTTGCTTTAATTCCGTTGAAAGGCGGATTAACCACCTCCTCTACCATCCCGTCCAAAGCCGATCCTAGTCTCGCCAGCTCATCGGCCTGTTTGTTGCCTGGTACGTCACTATGCCCTGGTACCCAGCATAGTCGTACTCTAGTCTGACTACAAAGTACCTTGAGCACTTCTCGACAGCGCTTTACTAGCTGGGATTTAATTGTCCCTGATTTCAATGCATTCAAAGCCGCCTGGCTGTCAATATGGAGTGAGATATCCCGACCGAATAACCCCTCTATCAACATGATGTTACCTGCCTGGAGCACTGCCAGAATCTCCGCTTGGAATACACTACAGGCATCCGGCAGCTTCAAAGACTCCCTTGCACTCAACTGCGCATAGAAGACTCCAGCGCCAGTGCCGCATTCCATTTTGGAACCGTCCGTATACACGGAGAGTTCTCCCTCGTTCACTACCCTGTTGATTTCCCAGTCCGCTCTGCTTGGGTATACAACCCTGAAGGATGATTTCAAATCATTCACCGGGATCATATAATCCGTGCAAAAGTTGACCGGACCCTTAAGAAATTCCCTAAGAATGGAGCTGTGTCATATGGGTTTCTCCCTAAAGAGACAACAGCTCAATAGTTTTACAGCTATGTTTGACGCAACCTGCTTAATGAAAATATCAAGCTGTAAACTCCACTCAATTCCCTTTGGATATACTTTTTGTCTGTGGCTTTCCACCATACCAGTGCCCCGTACGTCAACCGCCGTATACAGCCAATGTACCATATTTGGTTTCAGACCCCAGCTCTTTCCCACGGCCTGTCTACAAGCAAAAAGCGCGTTGTTAGCCTTTTTAACACGCTCTCCAACATTTTCCTTCCAATTTAGCTTCCTATCCAAGATCAGGCCCAGATATTTCGCTTTTTCCGAAAGTTACAGCTCGACCCCTTCAAGCATTGGCAGCCTGAATTCCGGAATCTTGTGCTTCCTAGTAAATAAAACCAACTCAGTTTAAGAGGCGTTAACCCAGAAGCCACATCTTTTAGCCCACCTGCTCAGTGTACAGAGTGCCGACTCCAAGATGTCAGTAATAGTATCCAAGAATTTTCCCTGAACTAGTATAACGTTAACGTTATAAATTGTATAATTAGAAAAAATAATAGTAAATTAATTAAAGAAATATAAGGCTGTTCTCGTGGGTGGTTGTATTCAAAAGAGATAGAAGAAAGAGCGGGGTACTGGGCCCAAGCCGGAAAAGGTCAGGACTTCTTCTTACACTTAAGTTGATTGATCAAGACGTTGATTTAATAAATTTTCGAGGAGAAAATATAACTGTAAGATTTCATTTGAGCTTCTAGTTTGATTGTATACAAAAAGGATAAAATAGCTGAGCAATATATCTCATCTATCAGTTCATAAATACCTTCGCTACCAACAACGTTAAAAACTATGAAGTTAACTTCTTATAATAAAGCGTATCCAAAGTCTATAGCTCATATAATAAGTCAAGTACAAAAATCAGCAAACAGTCTGGGTGCAACTTTTCTATTTTATGGGTTGAAGTCCGAAACGTGTTTAATGCTGAGATGCAGGTGACTATGCGACTGACAACCTAAAAAATAAAGTTCCAAATAGCCTCCTGGTTATTCCTTAGGTTGTCAGTCGCATAGTAACCTACACCGCATCTTAGCATTAAACACGTTTCGGACTTCTACCCATAAAATAATAAAGTTGCGCCCAGACCCTTGGCCGATTTTTATTAAGTTTTAATTACTCTAGTAGCACATCTACATATAGGTACTAAGTTTCAACTTTCTAGCATAAGTCGTTTCTGAGATATGAAAAACCACCCCACCCCCGTACCTTGCTACCCTTATTTTTTTGGGATGTCTCTATAGTTGCCCTATGCAGTTTTAAATTTTTAGTTATCTATCCATTGCGACTTTCGAGACATTAAAATCAGAATTTTTTCATTTCCACAACTCCCACCACCCCTCCCTACACCCACACCCTCAAAATTCTTTTCTCCGCTAGAAGTCTACTGGACCTAACTCCTGTAAAATTTTCAAGTTCATATATGATACGGTTCTTGAAATATAAAAATTTCACCCCAACCTCCATACCTCACCACACCCCTTAAAAATGTTAACCCTTTTCTAATCTCCTAGTATCTCTCAAGACGACTACATAGTTTCATCCATCTGACATCAATCGTTCAAGAGATATGCATTTTAGAATTGTTCAATCCCTGCTTTCACGCTTTTGGACGCATTGTTTTCCCCCAACTCGCACACCCCTGAACCCCTATCGACCATTTATTTGCAAATGGGTCCACTATTATAGTACTACATAAGTTCCAACTTTCAGCCTCCTAGCATAAGCGGTTCCTGAGATCTAGAAACCAAAATTGTTCATCTAAAACACTACACCCTCCTCCCCCTCACACCCCCACCCATCTAATAGATACCACTCGTAGGGGTTCACCCATTCTACCAACCATAAAAATTTCACATTAATATCTCAAGGTGTTTGATAGCTACGCACCTTCAAACAGTTTTGGAGCATTCTGCGTACGGCGTCTACGGCGGACACATGAAAATTTATTTTTTTTTGTTTTTTTACGGCTTACCAGTCCTAAAACGTGAAAATACAAAATTTCAGGGTAGCAAATTTTTTTTTTTAATTTCAGGTCGATCACAATACTTTATTATTAAAAAATAATAAAGTAATAAGGAATACTACAGCTACTCCTGTGGAGAGCTCAAGTAAAACTTCTCCTATTTTTAAACCTATTGAATCGATAACTTTAGAATCTCTTCAGAATCAATTAACTGGTATAAATAAAAAGTTATCGAAACTAGAAAAATCAGTTCAATCAAATTTAAAGGGAAACAATGTTTTTGAAAAAGGCAATAAATTTAGATCTAAATCTAAAGATAGGAATGGAAAAAAATCTAATAGTGAATTGTGTTATTTTCATGAACATTATGGGTCAAAAGCTCATAGGTGCGTTCCTCCGTGCAAATTTGAGGAGACAAAAAATTAAATAATGTGTTAGTTATGGCGGATTCTAGCACTTGCAATTTTTCAAACCGCCTTATAATTTTCGATCCACTATCGAAATTAAATTTTTTGATTGATACTGAGGCTGAAATCTCAGTCATCCCTAAGAAACGTTTTTCTAATGTAGAAAAAGATTCACAATTATTTTTAACAGCAGCGAATTCAACTAAAATTTCAACTTATGGTCGTCAATTGATGGAATTGTCTCTCCAACTACGTAGAAATTTTAAATGGAAATTCATAATTGCAGACGTAGACAGACCTATTTTAGGTGCAGATTTTCTACGCAATTTTGGATTAATAATAGATTTAAAACGTAAATGTTTAATCGATCCGCTAACTAAACTAAATTCGCTTGTAGGTACTATTTTTAAAGGACCGACGCAATATCTATCGGTATTGTCTACTCCTGTTTTAGATTCAAGAGTAAAGAATCTGTTAAATACATATTTAAATTAATTCAAATAAACCAACCTCTGAATATAGAGATCTACATTCGGTGAAGCATTATATTGATACTAATTGCAGTCCTATCTTTGCTAAGCCTCGACGCTTATTTCCAGATAAATTAGCGGTCGCTAAAAATGAATTCAACCTAATGTTGGAAAGAGGCATTTGTAGACCTTCTAGCAGTCCATGGGCTTCACCATTACATATGGTTTTAAAAAAAGATGGAGGTTGGAGACCGTGCGGAGATTATAGATTTTTAAATCCAAAAACAGTCCCTGATAAGTTTCCGGTTCCGCATATACAGAACTTTGCAATAAATTTATTCAATTGTACTGTTTTCACAACTTTAGATCTGGAAAGCGAAAACCACTAGATTTGTTAAAAGTTATTTAGGAAATTTCCAACCAGTTTCAAGAAAATTTGAAACAATTCACTTAGATTTAATAGGTCCTCTTCCATCATCAAATAACTATCGTTATAGTTTAACAGTGATTGATTGATTTTCAAGATGGCCTGAAGGATTTCCTTTAATAGATAGCACAGCAAAGACCATAGCTTCGACTTTAATTAAGGAATATTTTTCGCGTTATGGTATTCCAATTTCAATTACAATTACCGACCAGGGAGCTCGGTTTGAATCGAAATTATTTTCGGAACTAAGTTCGTCTTTGGGATTTAAACGTTGCAGAACGACAGCATATAATCCTAAGGCCAATGGTATGTTAGAGCGGTGGCATCGCGTTTTGAAAGAAGCATTACTGTGTAAGATCATTACTAATTGGACAGAACAATTACCTTTCATTTTACTCGTTCTAAGGACTATTTTACGTGAAGATGCTGAAGCAACTCAAGCAAAGTTGATATACGGTCAGAACATTCGTTTGCCGTTTGAATTCATCCAAAATAGTAAAGATGCTAAATCAGTTGAAGTTCATGATTTCATACGCAGTCTTAGAGAGTTTATGTCTTCAGTAAAGCCTAGACCACCTGTAAACCATTCACTGCAAAATGTTTTTATATTTAAGGATTTAAAATATTGTTCTCACGTTTTCGTTAGTCGGGAACCGACCAATTTATCGTTATACACTCCGTATGAAGGTCCTTATCAGGTTTTAGAACGTGAAGAAATTTTTTTTACCTTATCAATAAATCAAAAACATCGAAAGGTTTCTATCGATAGACTTAAACCGTGTTTTATTCAATCTGAGAACTCAACTCATGAAACTAATAAACATGTTCAGTTTGAACTCACGTAATTTTAAAAATTACTTTTGGAAACTTTTCTGTTGTCATTCATTTTATCAAGTAGTCTTTGCCTTCTCTAAGAGGGGAGTGTGTGGTGCCGCGTCGCGTATTTCGATATTAACTCAGCTTGCTGCCACTGTCTATTTAGTTAGAATTTTAGTCGACTTCGATTTGAAAATGATTTAATCAAAGTCGACATTGTTTCAGAGAAAAAAAAACAATTAAAAAATTTTGAGTCATTCAACTTAAGATTTCACAACGGATACTTGTTTAAAATATACAGTGTACCAATAATGTCTTCGTACAGCAGCCATTTGAAACTCAACGGATTAAAAACAATAAATTGTTCCAAGAAATTTGAAAAAGTTTGAATGTAGATTTATTCATTAAACATTTTTATTTAATTTAGAAACAAAAACAAATCCATTTAAATTATTCAATACAAAGTTATTAACTAAAAATAAAACAAAGTCGACAATTTGCCTCCAATAATGTCTACACTTACAAAATAGTTCATGAAAAATCTTAAAAACTATAGATACATTTTTTGTTAATACTTAGTTGGGTAGCCTTTATTTTTAAACACGGCTTTAAGGCGGTGTGGCATCGATTCTACAAGTTTTTTTGCATAGCTTGGCTCTATTTTCGCCCATTCCTCCAGAAGAGCCTGTTTATACTCTAGATGAAATCATATAGAGTATTATAAGTTTAATCCAGCCCAAAAGTTTGTAACGCATAGAACCAAGCCTCGGACGAAAAAAAGTTATATATTATTTTTTGTTTATTTGTGCCCAAAAACCTCAAATCCGCCTGACGTCCGTCCGTCCGTCCGTCCGTCCGTCCGTCCGTCCGTCCGTCCGTCCGTCCGTCCGTCCGTCCGTCCGTCCGTCCGTCCGTCCGTCCGTCCGTCCGTCCGTCCGTCCGTCCGTCCGTCCGTCCGTCCGTCCGTCTGTCCGTTAGCACGATAACTCAAGAACGCCTTCACCTAGGATCATGAAATTTTGAATCTGGATGTTTGGTTGAATTTGTAAGGCTAAGTTCGTTAACGGGCAGAATCGTCCTACTCCTTCGGGTAGCTGCCATACAAAATGTCCTTAAAACACGTGTTCAAGAATATTGGTCGATAACTTCAGAAGGGTTTAAGCTACGTCTTTGAAAAGTTGTATGCGCTATTTTTCCAATAGTAGGAGCTAAATATATGATTATGAAGAAAATCCTTTTAGTCCTTCGTGTAGCTGTCATACAAATATCCTGTCAAAATGTATTCACTTAATTTACGAAACTCACAATAACTCAAGTAATCTTTTAGCTACGAATTCGGAATTTTGTACAAGTTAGTTTTGAGTGAAAAGGAAGTTCGAGTTTACTAATCAGCGAAATCCTTTTACTCCTTCTGGTAGCTGCCATACAAAATATCCTTAAAACACGTCTTCAACAATATTTTCCAATAACTTTTGAACGCTTCAAGCTACGAATTTGAAATTTTGTACACGTTCATTTTTGAATCGTTCCAAGGAAAAGGATAAATATGTAAGAAATCGAGTGAGTCCTTCCTGCTCCTCCCATGTGAAAGTCCTTTAAAAAGGACATTTTTTTCGATGACTTACCCAGTTCAAGATATGAAATTAAACACTGAATATTGTCTTTTAGTTTTGAGTAGCAATCTAATGGTAGTCCTTAATAAAGGACATACAACATGCATACACGTAATTCTACTTTATCCCCAACTACAATATAAATCGGAGTTCAGTATTCATCTAGAGTATTATACGATTGGCTTGCAGCCGATCGTGACTGCAGTATGTTTTAACTTAGGTTTCGAGCTAATATGATGAGTCCTGATCCTTTTTTCTAGCATATTCCACATGTGCTCAATGGGATTGAGGTCAGGACTTTGCGGTGGTGTTTTAAGCAAATGTGGAGTTTTGTACGCCAAGAACATCCTAGTATTATGAGCCATGAGCTTAGGATCATTATCTTGTTGAAAGTAAAAATCCTTTGATACACCCAATTTTTCAGCACTTGGCTCCAAATTTCTTTTCAGGATTTCAATATACGCCCGATGATCCATGATGCCTTCGATTATTTCCAAGTTTCCAACACCGCTGGCAGCCATACAACCCCATACCATTACGCCGCCGCCGCCGTGTTTTACGGTTTTAATGGTGTTTTTTGGGTTGTAAGCTTCCCCTGGGTTTCTCCACACTCTAAGTCTCCCATCAGACCCAAAAATGTTATATTTGGACTCATCAGAAAATATAACATTGCGCCAGAACTCGAGAGATGCATTTTGGTACTGCCGAGCGAAGTCCAAACGTTTTTTGCGATGTACGAGGTGTACGAGACTTAAATCCGGCATCAATCACGCATTTCCGTACTGTTTCCGGATGAACTTCTTTGTGATTGGAGTGAAGAAGCTCTGCACTAATTTTTGGTGCACTTATAAACGGATCCTTGGCAATCATACGCTTGATTTGCAGCCGATCTGCTTTAGTCCTGATTTAGGCTTATTTTCTACGCGGCCTTCATATTTAAAGCGCCCGATTACAGATTGGATAGTGGAACGGCTCCAATCCAGTAGTTTGGCTATTTCCGCGTATGATTTTTGCTCCTTTACGTGTGAATTCAATATAAGTTTACGCTCTTCAAACGACAAGTGTTTGCCAGGCATTATTTCGATTTATACTGAGCGAAACTCATAAAATTTTCATTTGGCAGTAAACACACTTGTTCGTTTGTTTACGCTTATTACAAACCGGTATGTGTGGCAAATAATTATGATTGATAATTAACAGTAAAGAGATCGACGGGTAAGCGAAACCTTAAATGTACGAAGACATTATTGGAGGCAAATTGTCGACTTAGTTTTATTTTTAGTTAATAACTTTGTATTGAATAATTTCAATGGATTAGTTTTTTTTCTAAATTAATTAAAAATGTTTAATGCATAAATCTGCATCAAAACTTTTTCAAATTTCTTGGAACAATTTATTGTTTTTAATCCGTACGAAGACATTATTGGTACACTGTAAATTAAATTTTCATTAAAAAGAATTTTCCCAATTAACTTAAATCATGATAAATTTAAATTGTGCTAACTAATAATATAATAATGATTTCATTTTTGGATCCAAACCAATTATTGAAGGCTTTGAAAATTAAATGAATTGTTAACTTGATAATAAGAAATCTAGTTTATTAAATGCTTTTAATGCGTTTAAGTTAGAATTGTTAAATAAAGAATTTATTAATTCAACAAGGATGCTCTTACTAAATAATTATTACGGATGCTCTTACTAAATAAATTATTACTGTGAGACCTCTTCAATGTAATTGCCTATGCTGTGGAGGACATCACTCACATTCTGTGTGAATGCCCGGGGATCGCTAGGAGGCGTCTGAAATGGTTGGGTAGCCTTTTCTTCGAGAACATCGAGGATTTGAGGTCGTTAGGGTATGACAAATTAGTCAGGTTCTGCAGGGAATTGGAGTGTTTCTGAGGTGATGGAATAGCCCACGAGGACCTGAAGGGATTGCAATGGGCCCGTTTGGCGCCTAGTGAGCGTGGTGGTTTTAGCGCTGCGCCCCCCCTTAAACCTAAACCTAAAACCTAAGTCTTTTGAGCGTTTTTGGAAATTCAACCCCTGAGAGTGTGGAAAGGGGTTGTGTACATTTTCACGAATTCAGCTATATAATTCAGGCCTGATTAGATATCGAATAACTTTTCGGTTCCATGGTCTTGTTTTATAATCGCGAAAAACAGTTTTTCAAGAGTTTTGCCTTTTCAATCACTAAGAGGGTGTAAAAGAGTTGAACACGTTTTCACGAATTTCGTCATACTTTTAGGACTGACAGACATCAAGTTGGTTTTTACTTCCTTGGTCTTTCTTTATAGACCTTTTATCTTGAAACTAATTTCAAAATTTTTGAATATTCAACTCAAGTGTGTGTAAGGGGGTTGCATCACAGTAGATATTATATATTATATCTCTTTAGGTTTGATGAGATATCAAATTGGCTACAACTTCTGCAGAATTTTTATATAATAGCCTACAAACCGATTTTAGTATTTTCTGATATCCAACCACGGAGGTAGTGTAAAGGAGTTACACACATTTTCACAAATTCCTATCATACATATTTCTTAGATCTGATTTCTTCCTATAAATTTGCCAGAAAGTTAATTTCGCGATTTTTAAATATTCAACCCAAACTGGTTGTAAGGGGGGGGGGGGGCATAGTAACCTACATCGCATTTCAGCATTAAACGCGTTCCGGACTTCTACCCAAAAAATAATAAAGTTGCGCCCAGACTGTTGGCAGATTTTTTATTTTCAAAGGATTTTTTTTTTAAATTTCACATGCAGCAGTAATAGTCGATCCAAATTTCATCCACATCAGTCTATTTTCACTTATCAGTGGATGAGTCATTCAACAATAAACAAATCTTGTAGAATTTAACAACAATGAAACCACCATGAGCCATTCTAGTACAACCAGGAATTTCACAACTATACATGCAATGCAAAAGGTGATTCACCCTTGATCCCAAGATCCCTATCCCAGATCCCAAGACCTCCATCACCGATCTCGTGAACCCTCTTGATCTTGACTGTAATCCTTCCTCCACCTTGACCTGAAGTATGGTAGACTTAAAGAATGGGCTATATTTTATTGTTCATTATTATCATTCAGATAAAAAATTAAAATAAAGCATTTTTCTATTAATTGTAGTAAAAATCGTATTTATGCTTCTATTAATATTTAATACATGTGGCTTTTTTTACTTAAATCAATAAAAATGTTTTAATCGGTTCAACAATTTTTTTTATTTTCAAGGAATCGTTGACTGATTTTCATTATGAAAGCCAATTTTTTATTAAGTTAATACTTCACGCTAAATAAAAATTTACTTTAATCAATTCCATATTTGTTTACTCAGAAAAAATTATATTTATAAACAAATCACTATCCCCTACACTCTCGCCCGTACAACTACAACAAAACTTATTTCATGCACCATTCGAATTAAACACTCTATTCCCACCCAATTATTATCATTTGACCATCGTTACTGTCCTCTCCATAATAGAGAATATAGTGTACATACAGGGAAATTTAATGTCATCCCATTATTTAGAATGTGATTGTAGAACCGCCTGAAGTTAGTAATCGATTCCTAAGCTCCGTATGAGCTTAAGCTAATAGCGAAATAAATTCACCAGGAATTTCATGTGTGTCGACCTTGGAAAAACAGCCGTAGGTAGACAAGTAGGTGGTAGCTACCACACACGACCAAGTGCAATGCATTGATCGTACCTTCAACACCTACGACTGGCAGGATAACAACGATTAAATTCCTGACACCTTGCCTCACAATTATTGGTAGATTTAAAAATTCATCATTTTCTGTTATATTTCGGTATGTCACGAAAGCGAAACGGGAAAGTTTCCCGGGCATAATGTTGCCAACGGTGTCATACTTTACTGATGTTTCGGGGCGGAAGGTCCTTAATTAATTCTTAAATTCCCTGGGGGAATCTAGTCTTGAATGGGACGAGTTGTTCTCACAGATCCAAACAGATTTCGGTATTCTATGAAAGTTCTCGCCTAGAAGAAAACTTCCGTCTAATTAGTCGCAGAAAACGAGTGTAATCAATCACTTAGTTTTTGTTTACTGTGAGAAGCCAGGACGACGGAGCTATGATTTTTAATTGAATTCTCACCGTACTAATGTAGCTAGAGGAAGAACGATCCGAATAACCAAACTCACACCTCTTCGGCTTCAAACGCTTTTCATCAAAATTGTCCCATTCGCTGGTACCAACCTGAAAGACTATGACGTTATCATTCAACAAAATCTACCTTTAATTCGAATGTTGGGCCTTTCTTTCTCTCACGTGTTTGTTTGTTTTTATTCCTGGCTCAAATCCGTCCCTTTGCGTTGACAGCTTTTAGATAAATTGCCCGATGATTGCGTAAAAATTGCGAACCAACTGGACCTCGGGGAGTTAAATTGAGTGATCATTGCATTGAGTGTGGAAGGTTGTATTTTTGCTACATCTATTTGGACCTTTGAACGTTGAGAATAACTCGAAAGGAGATCCAGGCATCGTCATCGTAATGACAACTACGATAAGAACATAGTGAAGTAGAGCGAAGCGTCAAACTTATTCCCCCGTGCAGAAACAAAGTTACGAATTGAAAGTCCTTCGGAGAATGACTAATGGAAGGTCGTTTCTTACGGGATTTTCAATGTTACGGAAAATTTTGTTCTTGGCTCCATGGGCGAATATCGATATAAATGTCTTATGTCCATTTTGTTGAGAGGAAGATGGTATATCAAAAACCTATCAGAATGTCCTTTTTATTTGTTTTCTTTGATGTGGGGTTTTTTTTTTGATAAGCTAGAAAATTGAATTTGAGTTTGATCAAGTCTTATGGAAAAAAGTGAACTAAGTAGCAAGGACACATCCATACAACTGGGTATACCTAAATTGAATTAAAAAGCGAGAGTTCAAACAGCATTGTGACATATCTCTTTAGAGGAAGCTTATAAAAAATATTAATTTCTGCTATTTCGTAGTTATTGCCGTTCTCATTCATGCCAGGAAATCGAAATCGCCTACAGGCTTTCTTCAAAAAATCAGGTACAGATTTTTGAGCGGATTATGTGATTTCCCCTCGTTCGTCGAAAATGTGTCAACACTATCAACTTGAAAAAAAACCAACATACTTTTAGCTACTCTACAATTTGTATAGCGTGCGGCGAGTCCTATTCTATTTGCTGATTGAATGATGAAAAACTACAAAAAAGGATCAGCACACACAATTGTCTGTATTGATACTTGAGTCGTTTCGTTTAGTAAATGCTGAATGTTTGTTTGAGGTGTTGTTTGTTTGAGTTCTTTAAGCGAAGGTATTGAGTTGAAGAATTGGCCAGCTACTATGCTAGTAACCTACATCGGTTTCAAGGGATGTTTATCGGCAGTATTATAGAAACTGTTGTTTTCAAAAAAGTCATGATATGTAAGAATGGTACGACGTTTGATTTCCATTGGTTAATCGGAGGATTAAAGTCTTGTAAACAGAAACTGAAATGGGAATGTAACGTTTTTAAGTAGGATTCTTTATTGAAGGGATACTATCCTTTTATTCGTATGTACTCTGTCTGCCACCTTGTAAGGGGTTATTCCTTGATACATTTGGAGAAAAAAATTGTTCTACAGAGTGGGTCAATTATCAATATCAGTGGAGATACAGGGTGGTTATGAAAAGTGTTTTTGACCGGTACCCTCACTCACTTAAAACGTTATATATTGAAAACGAATAATCACAAGGCAAAGTATTATAACTCGTTTTTTAAGGAATCGAATTACCTTTCATTTGATGTAACAGTCTAACTGTACCCAATCTTGAGATATTTACTCGAAAACATAAATTTTTGCTACGTCAACCCATAAAATTCAGTGATCAATGTAATTTTTCTCAGAAAACCCCATTATAAAAATTTTAATTTTATTTTTTTATGAACCATATTATTACTTACAAAAGCTGCATACATATGTATGAGTTACGTTTAACATTTTGGAAATAATGGGTAAAAATACATATCGCATAAAAATTAAATATTTCAAAAGTCAGTGCCATAAAGTGGACCTCGTTTACAAACCCGTTTAAATTGTCGGTAGTACTGAAGTATTTTTATTGCCCATTTATTACTATTTGAAATATGGAGGAAATCAATGAAATGCAAGCGAGTTTCAACATAATTGATGCTATTACTTGGATGTGGTAGGTAATACTGGGTGCGGTACTTTGCCTTTTTTAAGGGGGTACCTTACAAAATAAAAAGCCTATAAAAGCAAAACTACCTTTATATTTTTATCAGTTTTAGTTACGTTGCTAAAAGAAGAAGGTGTCAGTAGAATTTAAAAAATAATTTCAAAATGCCTGAGTACTCCAACGAAAGAATATGGGAACATTATGTTAATTGATATGAGAGTGTCACGGAAATGCAAAAGCCGCGCGAGCGCTTTACCATCAGAGACATCCTCATCAACGGACACCTAGCAGAAGAGTATTTCGAGAAGTTTACAGGAAAATTACGAAAACTGGCAGCGTTAGAACAAGCAGAGTAAATGCAAATCCTGCGCCGATAATCGCTGTTCAGATCGATGAAAGAATACTTCAAGCGGTTGAAAATGATCCATCAATCAGTATCCGACGCTTGGCATTGCAGTTTAACATATCTACTTGGAAGGTTTGGAGTATTTTAAAAGTAGAACGCTTCCATGCCTACCATCACACACCACTACAGGAGCTGCTACTCATTGATTTCCCCAAACGGATGGAGTTTTGCAATTGGCTCCTTGAACGACAAATAGATGACGAGAATTTTTTCAACAACATTATATGGACGAATAAGCACCAATTTACCAGAGACGGTATCAAAAACTTCCACAACCTACATACGTGGGCTGAGAGCAATCCACACACAAGAGGAGCGGCATCATTTCAGCACAGATTCAGCGTCAATTTATGGGCAGGTGTGATTGGTGACGATTTCCTTGGACCTATTAGGCTTCCGCCTACTCTAAATTGCTCCAATTACTTACATTTTTTAACAAATGATCTACAGGACTTGTTTGATTCCACTGGTACGATTGTCTTCCATGTTTTACCAAGACAATGGTGCTCCAGCTCATTACGGCCGACAAATCACAGATTGGTTAAATTCCAATTAAAGTAATCGCTGGATCGGTGGAAATGGACCGATATACTGCCTGCAAAATCTCCTGATCTTACTATTATGGATTTCTTTGTATGGGGACGGATCTTTTCTACGCAATGGCAGTAGTAATATTGGAAGATCTAAATACAAGGATCGATGCGGCAGTAATAGAAGTAAGGCAGCAGTTGAGGAATATGAATACCAAGAGAACACTCTCCAAACGAGCTTTAAGGCCTAAACACGGACCTCGACTGCGACTGAGCAGTCTCTGTCTTTAAAATACACAGAACTGTATGGCGATGCCCTCAATACTAACTTCGCTAGTCGTGGAACACTCTAATTCTAAGACCGCGATTGTAGTCTCAGATTTCAATTATTTCGCAGCAGGAAAAATTTCGTATACTATACGTTGAAACGAAACCGTATGCAAGTCATATAAGTGGTTAGACTTTTTGGGAATGATGTCGCCGGTTGCTGTATATATTTACTATTATAGTTTGTACGAGCACTATATATGGAATATTTACATGACGCTTTCAAAATGAATTGAATTCTGTTTACATTTAAGAGGAGACCGCGAAAGCTTAGTACATATTGTCTCTATCTTACATATAGACATGTAGAATTTTGATGACATTTTGCGCGAGTACGCTCTGCCTGCTGGGTTTCTATTCTCCAAATTCGTCCCGATTCCCATTCACTTCCTCGTTATTAATAAACGCAAACACTCCAAAGTGTTTAAAAACACTATATAAAATATAGGTGCTACCAGAAACACGTTCACTTTCAAAAATATTAAACAAAAAAGAAGTTACACATGACACTCGTTCTCCTTCTTGCTTGCATAGAATCGAAGTCGTAGTCGGTGTCCTGTTCAACACCAACTGCGTTGTCGAACCTCACGCCGAAAGGTAGGCAAATCGTAGTCGTAGTCAAGGTCCGTGTTCTGTTTTGTACTTTAGCGTGCATTCAAAATAAAGGTGGCCATTTTGAACTTTTATTATTATAAAAAAAAATTGAAATAAAATATAAAAACCATTATTAAATTCTTTCAGTTCAAGCCAGGAGTGTACATAAAAGTGGCACTGACTTTTTAAATATTTAATTTTTATGCGATATGTATTTTTACCTATTACTTCCAAAATGTTAATCGTAACTCATACATATGTATGCAGCTTTTGTAGGTAATAATACGGTTCATAAAAAAATAAAATTAAAATGACATTTTTATAATGGGGTTTCCGGAGAAAAACTACATTGATCACTGAATTTTTAGGGTTGACGTAGCAACAATCTGTGTTTTCTAGTAAATATCTCAAGATTGGGTACAGTTACAACAGTGACAGTTAGACTGTTACATCAAACGAAAAGTAAATTGATTCCCTAAAAACGAGTTAGAACACTTTGCCTTGTCATTATTCGTTTTTAAGATATAACGTTTTAAGTGAGTGAGGGTACCGGTCAAAAACTCTTTTCTTAACCACCCTGAATCTCCACTGATATTGAAAATTGACCCACCCTGTAGAACAATTTTTTTCTCCAAATATATCAAGGAATAACCCCTTACAAGGTGGCATACGGAGTACCAAACACCCTGTATAAATAAATTCCAGAAATTTTTCTTGCAAAAAAATGTCCGTCTGTCCACTTTCTACGCAAACTGTCCTTGCTAAACTTTTTAAGGTTGATCTTAAGACTAGGTAAAACTACTAACTAACTAGACTTAGACTGCAATAGAAAAAAATCTGCCAACAGTCTGGGCGCAACTTTATTATTTTTTTGGTAGAAGTCCGAAACGTGTTTAATACTGAGATGCGGTGAAGGTCACTATGCGACTGATAATCTAAAAAAATCTGCCAACAGTCTGGGCGTAACTTTATTATTTTATGGGTAGAAGTCCGAAACGTGTTTAATGATGAGATGCGGTGTAGGTGACTATGGCACTGACAACCTAAAAAATAACGATCCAAATAGCCTCCTGGTTATTTCTTAGGTTGTCAGTCTCATAGTAACCTACACCGCACCATAGCTTGACATGTCTAAAAGTTTTAACGAAATTCGTGAAAATGTGGATTCACGGACATTTTTTTTACCCAACCTGTGAACGCCAATAAAAATCTGAACTTTTTTTTTTACTTTAATTACTCTAATAGCACATCTACATATACGTACTAAGTTTCAACTTTCTAGCATAAGCCGTTTCTGAGATATAAAAAACCACCCCTCTCCCCCGTACCTTGATACCCGTATCAAAAATTAGGATTACGATGTCTCCATAGTGGCTCTATATAATCCTAAATTGTTAGCTTTCTATTCATTATGGTTTTTGAGTAATAGAAATCAGAATTGTTTTCTTTCTACCCCCTTTCACCATTGCCCCCAACACCCACACCACCAACATTTTTTTCCCTACTAGAAGTTTACCGACCCCAACTCCTGTAAAATTTTCAAGATCATATCTGATACGGTTTCTGAGATATAAAAATTACATTTTTTGAAAAACTGCTGTCCCCCCACTTTCGTGCTCCACCTGCTCCCTCAAAAAATGTAGTTTCAGTATACTCCTCTTGTGATCCCATATACAGAAACTAAATTTTATCTTCCTGGTGTAATTGGTGCGGAAGATATTGTAATCCAAAGTTTTTCACCCCCAACCCCTACACCACACCACCCCTCTTAAAAATTTTAGCCCTTGCCAAATCTTGAAGTATCCCTAAGGACAACAACAAAGTTTTAATCTTCTGACATCAATTGTTCAGGAGATATCGATTTTAGAATGTTTCAATCCGGGCTTTTATGCGTTTAAGACTCATTGTTTTCTCCCCACTTCCACACCCCTTACCCACTATCGACCATTTTTTTGCAATTGAGTCCACTGTCATAGTACTCATAAGTTCGAAGTTTCAGCATCCTAGCATAAGTGGTTCCTGAGATCTTGAAACCAATTTTTTTTGTCTAAAACTCTCCCCTCTCCTCTCTCCTCATACCCCCACCCATTGAAAATATACCAGTGGTTGGGGTTTACCCAATCTACCCACCATAAAAATTTCAATTTAATATCTGAACGGGTTTGGGAGCTACTCGTCTTCAAACGATTTTGCGTACGGCGTACGGCGTCTACGGCGGACAGACGGACATTTTTTTTTTGTTTTTTCGGGGTCTATTAGTCCTAAAACGTGAAAATACAAAATTTCAGGGTAGCAAATTTTTTTGAAATTTCAGGTCGATAACAATATGTACTTTATTATTAAAAAATAATAAAGTAAAATTCATCGCGGTAAATTACGTGCCTGGGAAGTGGCATTTCATTTTTTACGCAAGTGAGGGGAGCGGGGAGAAGGAGGTTGGAAAATGGATGGTGGCCTTGAAAGAAACTTCTGATGGTTATGTCTTAACAGAAGAGGGTGGAAATTTAATATAAAACTTTGTGTCAAATGTTTTACTATTTTCGCCGAAAAGTAGAGTCAAAGGTGTAATTGTCAAATTTTTCTTGTGTACATTGATATGGATTCTGTGTAGGCCAAGAACTTTACAATTGTAATTGTAGTTTGTATGCACGCTTAACAGCTGGAAGTAAACCTAGTTGCGTCGTTTGCTCGATTTTCGCTTGTATTAAATTGCATACATTTTGGAATAAATGTCTTTTTGCTGGGATTTTTGCCTTTTTTCAAGTTCTTGTTTGCCTTTTTAAATTTTTTAGATCCACAAAAGCCGTTCCCTGGCTATTATCAAGAAACATTTTTTTTTATAGCACAGTAAAGGCTCATAATAGAAGCATATGCATATGACGATAGTTATACTATGCCCAACACAAAATAGGTAACGTGTAAGAACTTCGAAATTTTGGTAGTAGGTGAGTCTTAAGATATTTGTTGGTGCGATATGAAAGGAGTGGTGAAAAATTTAGGGAAAATTTTCCATTTTTTATATCTCGAGAACGAAATATCAGAAGAATTTAAAACTTTGATTTTACATAATGTCTAACTAAAGGAAGCATTTTAAAAATAGAATAATCAGATACTTTAGGAAGTGCTTATAGAATAGAATGTGTATCTCCGAAGGTGCGCAGCTTAAAAAGTGAACATAGTTCGGACGACGAGATTGCGAATAGCTTGCCATGTTGATTTAGCATCTTGAATAAAGTTGTAAAACATATAAACACTTAAATTTTTTTAAATCGAGATATTATACAGTGGCTTGTTCGTACAAAAACATATCAACCAAATGTCACGTTCACAATAATTCTCTTAAATTAACATATTTCGCTCCATGGCATTGTAGAATAAATCACTTCCCTATTATAATTCTGTCATTAGCTATGACTAACAACATTTTAAATCTTTCGCGTTTTATTCGAGAAAAACCAGCTACACAAACCCATGCCACAGCACGACACAAAAATATTATAACAGATTCCATCTACATATGCCGAACTGAAGCCACGAAAATGCAAAAATATGTACATATAAGAAAACACCTCAGGTGGGTTGTGTTTGCTGGTCCTTAAATTACAGCTCTTGTTCAGAATTTTATTCGGTCGTCGGTCATGATATGACATAGTTTAACATACCGCATGAGCGGAGGTGCTTGGAGGATTTCAATATGAGGTCCAGTTCGAGCCCAAAAAAAATCACTAGAACCATTCCCGAATAATCATGAGTCCAACATGAAAGGAAATTAACATTTAAAGGACTTTTTGTTATGCCATCATGCTTAAGTTCACATGACTCAACTGCTTGTGACCCGATGCGAATCAGCATGAATTCTATTCTTAAGCCCTATGTCGAACACCCCGCCCTGTGGATGGTGGCGTATCTACGGTTTTTTTTATAAGTTTATTTATGCGAATGTATGTAAGTTTGACAACATTTTATTCGAAAGGAGCCATTACTGAATAGCGAGATATTGGGAAACTTTTCACGGCAAGAATATTCTCCAGAGAAGGTCAAAAGAATGATTTCAGTTTCGCATATACGAATGTGCTCAAGCCAAGAAAATTATAGGCGCCTCAAGTACTATTTTGAGATGGCTTAGCTATATTTAAGAGGACCGCAATAGAGAGCTCAGACTTGAATTGGATTTGTTTACTACAGTTTGTTGAATAATTACGGGTACGGTGCGTTCCTGCCTTATACGAAATTACTCGTTCTGTAAAGAACTGTTTTCGTTTACTTTTCTTACAGTACTTATTTAATTTTATTGTGAAAATTGTTCTTATAACTTTATTATTTTTTAATAATAAAGTATTGTGATTGACCTGAAATTTAAAAAAAATTTGCTACCCTGAAATTTTGTATTTTCACGGTTTAGGACTAGTAAATACCAAAAAAGCAAAAAAAAATGTCCGTCTGCCCGCCGTAGACGCCGTACGCTGTACGCAAAATCGTTTGAAGGCTCGTAGCTCCTAAACCCGTTGAGATATTAAGTTCAAATTTTTATGGTGGGTAGATTGGGTGAACCCCTACAACTGGTATCTTTTGGGAGGGTGCAGGAGAGGAGAGCGCTTTAGACGAAAAATTTTGGTTTCTAGATCTCAGGAACTACTTATTCTAGGAGACTGAAACTTGGAACTTATGCAAAACTATGATAGTGGATCCATTTGCAATGGTTGATAGTGGTTGAAAGGTGTGGGAAGTGGAAGTGGGGGAAAAAATAAGACAGAAACGCTTGAATGCCGTGATTGAAACATTCTAAAATCGATATCTCCTGAACGATTGATGTCAGAAGGTTGAAACTTCGTGGTTGTCTTTAGGGCTAACATTTTTAAGAGGGGTGGTGGGGTGTTCAGGGGAGGATGAAAAACTTTGGATTACAATATCTTCTGAACTAATTACACCAAGAAGATAAAATTTGATTTCTGTATATGGGATCACAAGTGGAGTCTACTGAAAGTAAACTTTTTGAGGGGGAATTGGAGCACCAAAGTGGAGGGATAGCAATTTTCCAAAAACCGTACCAGATATGATCTTGAAAATTTGACAGGAGTTGGGGTCAGTAGACCTCTAGTAGAGAAAAAAAATTTTAGGTGTGCGGTTGTTGGGGGTGATGGTTAAAGGGGTAGAAAGGAAAACATTCTGATTTTTATTTTATTTTAGGTGTGAGGTTGTTGGGGGTGATGGTGAAAGGGGGTAGAAAGGAAAACATTCTGATTTCTATTTTTCAAAAACCGCAATGAATAGAAAGCTAAAAATTTACGGCTATATGGAGTCACTATAATGACACCCTAGAAATTTTTGATAGGAGTAGCAAGATACGGGGGTGAAGGGTGATTTTTCATATCTCAGAAACGGCTTATGCTAGAAAGCTGAAACTTAGTACGTATAGTAGATGCGCTACTAGAGTAATTAAAGCATAAAAATAATTCAAATTTTTATTGGCGTTCAGTGGTTGAGTTAAAAAAAACTTCGTGAATCCAGATTTTCACGGATTTCGTTAAAACTTTTATCAGAGCAATTTTACTTCTCAGTGCTCTTTTTATATAAAAAAATACGTAAATAAATAAAAAAAACTGCCAACAGTCTGCGTGCGTTTAATTCTGAGAAGCGATGTAGGTTACTATGCAACTGACAACCTAAAGAATAATCAGGAGGCTATTTGGAACGTTATTTTTTAGGTTGTCAGTTGCATAGTCACCCACATCGCTTTTCAGCATTAAACACGTTCCGGACTTCTATCCAAAAAATAATAAAGTTATCCTCTTATTCCTTATTTTCCACAGTTTGAGTTTCGGCTGGTGCTACCGTTTTTCGGACATTCATCTTTCAGCATACTTTCCGTTGATGCAGGCATCATTACATCAGATGTATAGAACTTGAAAAAATATTAGGCCAATAGCCACTCTGTGGTTGTTACAAAGTAGTAGTTGTAGCTCAGGAGTAACTAAGAAATAAATATCTTCAATTTTTTTTAAGCACTGTACTTACGCGTAAAATAAAGTATCGCACTCGGTCCATTAAGAAAAAATTGCTTACATCCCCAGTAAAGACCTGAATTCAAACCCAGTTCAACCAAAGCCGAAGAAAAGCGTTAAGGCAAAAATTTATTTGATTCAAGGGCCAAGTAGCTAAGAGCAATCGAGCGAAACCTCCGCCGTATCTACTATATATATATATCATCATCCCAAAGGAAACCATCTATAGAAAAGGAAAATCCCAAAAACTTGATCACGTGGAAAAACGTCGAAAATGGAAATGTCCTCTAATATGAGCAGTTTTTTACAACGTTCGCATATTCCTTTATACGTTTCACACAAAAATATTTTTTTAGATTTCAGTGACTAGAAAAAATTACAAAATGATGGGTTCATTCGAGGAGTAGCACTTATATGAGTGGTTTTTATGTCGCACACTTTTCACTCCATTTAATTTTTTTTCAAAGGGAACAAGGTAGGCTCATGTTCGATTAAGAAAATAGCTCAACTTTTTTTTTAAGGTGTATGAGCGATGTCTATGGTGTGTTCATATAGAGTCCTTCCGATTATCACTCCAGCTGTGATGGACGCAATCCTGACGTTATGATATTAAGAGTTGGGAATTTTTTTTACGGAAAAAGGGCCATTTTCTTAATACGACGGAAACCATAATTTTAAGATAAGTAGTTTAAATTGTGTACGAAGGATAATGTATAAGGGATAAAAAATATCTCAAGGGCACGATTTTAGTTTACTTCCCATATTTTAAAATACACGAAGATGATGTGATTGGTTCATGCGGCACATAATTTGTACGATGGTGAAGATATCCAACAGCATTTGGGATTTATATCTGTACATATTCTTGTATGTCAAAGTATATAATTCACATTATAATACTTACAGTAATTTCGTGGAGTCAATTTCCCTCGAATTTACCTTGAAAGCAAAGACAGCATTGTAATAAAGAATGTATAGACTAGGAGGAACGGTACTCACTGTATTAATAAAAACATACTGCAGTCACGATCGGCTGCAAGCCAATTATATTATACTCTAGATGAATACTGAACTCTGATTTATATTGCAGTTGGGGATAAAGTCGAATTACGTGTGTGCATGTTGTATATAATTTATTAAGGACTCCCATTTGATTGCTACTCAAAACTGAAAGACAATATTCAGTGTTTAATTTCATATCTTGAACTGGGTGAGTCACCGAAAAAAAATTTTCCTTTTTTAAGGAATGTCACATGGCAGGTGCAGGAAGGATTCACTCGATTTCTTACATATTTATACTTTTCCTACAAAATTTCAAATTCGTAGCTTGAAGCCTTCAAAAGTTATCGAAAAATTTTGTTGAACACATGTCTTAAGAAGGAGTAAAAGGATTTCGCTGACTAGTAAACTCGAAATTATGTCAATATTCTTGAACACGTGTTTTAAGGACATTTTGTATGGCAGCTACACGAAGCAGTAGAGCGGTTTTGCCCGTTAACGAACTTAGCCTTACAAATTCAATCAAACATCTAGATTCAAAATTTCAAGATCCTAGGTCAAGGCGTTCTTGAGTTATCGTGCCAACGGATCGACAGACAGACACGGACAGACGGACGGAAATCAACGAATTTGGATTTTTTGGCCACAAATAAACAAAAAATAATATGTATATAACTTTTTTTCGTCCGAGGCTTGGTTCTATGCGTTACAAACTTTTGGGATGGATTAAACTTATAATACTCTACAGGGTGTTTGGCACTCCGTACACCACCTTAGAAGGGGTTATTCCTTGATATATTTGGAGGAAAAAATTGTTCTATAGGGTGGGTCAATTTTCAATAACAGTGGAGATACAGGGTGGTTACGGAAAGTGTTTTTGACCGGTACCCTCACTCACTTAAAACGTTATATCTTAAACATAACGCAGTCACGATCTGCTGCAAGCCAATCGTATGATACTCTAGATGAAACACTGAACTCCGATTTATATTTTAGTTCGGAATATATCAAAAGAATGAGGAGTGCACATACAATTATTGCATGACCTTTTATTTACAGGTAGAAACTTTTGTATAGTGGCTACTCGATTTATGGTTAAATGATTTCTTGAGTTATAGTGAGTTCCATAAATTAAGTTGGGACATTTTTACAGAATTTTTGTATGGCAACTACATGAAGGACTTACGGGATATTTTTCATATTAATACCTTCAGCTGCGACTATTATAAAAACAACGTAGGGGAGACTAGGTAGAAATGCACCATTTTTCATTAATTACTCCATATCTCCGAAGAAAATAGTGGAACTTGATTAATTTTTCTTTCTTTATTTGATCAAACACCTTGCGCAAATATTTTATTCATAACAAAGAGCAAAATATAAACAGAACTTGAGGACTAATGAAGAAGAACACAGTCAATCCAAATGGTGCATTTCTCCCATCATACGGGAGAAATGCACCACATTTTATATATATAGCCAACCCAAACAAAAACATGAAATATATTTATAAAAGTAACAAACAATAACGAACTAAACAGTAAATATATTAAACCTTTTTCGATTTTTATACTAATAAAAAATACATAATAGTAATAATTCAATGGTTTTATATAAGTTTTGATAAGTCAACGGATATTAAAATTTGAAAAATCTATTGCAAATTTGATATGTTACTGCTGTCTCCTTGTAGCAAGAATCCGTTCTGGTTGCATCAAAATAATTTGAATATCATTAAGATTTGTGGCCATGAATTCAGGCAAAGGAGGCATAACAATCTGGTGCATCTCTCCTTATATGCTCGTGGTGCAGTTCTACCGATTCCGACCAGATGGATATTTTTTATTTTTTTTATAAATAAAAACAAATAATAAACTAGCACTTTACTAAAACACACCTTAGACTACACGTTATATATATGCGTACCTAGAAAGGTTCACGACCGATAATTTGTCCTTAAACAAAAATGTAGCATATGCAACAAAATTTAGTTTCCTTAGCGTTTTTCTTTTTCTCCGAATAGCTGTTCGGCATTACTCGGTATTTTCACGATTCCTGAAAGCGATCGTATGGATAGCAAGGAGAAAGAGAATACTACTTCTGCTTTGCAGATTTTACTTATGGGCGAGCGACAATGACGAGTGGTGCGTTTCTACCTATGGTGCAGGGCTACCCGTTCTACCCTATACAAAATTTCAAGGTCGTAACTTGAAGCGTTCTAAAGTTATCGTTAAATATTGGTGAGCACGTGTTTTAAGAACTTTTGTATGACAGCTACTCGAAGGAGTTGATGGATTGCGCTAATTAATGAACTCGGTCTTACTTTTGATATAAAACTAATTCTTGTAAAATGTTGAATCCCTGCTTTAACTCGTACTAGAGTTATAGTGGATTCTGTAACTTGTATACATTTTTGAAGGACTTTTGTAGGCTGCTACAAGAAGGACTCATTCGATTTGCATCATATTCGGAACTTTCGTTTCAAACATGGTAAACTTAAAGTATTCAAAATTTCAAGCTCCTAACTTGAAGCATTGGAGCAATAATTGTGAATACGTGTTTTAAGGACTTTTGTATGGAAGGTACCCGAAGGAGAGGAAGGATATCGCCCATTAACGAACTCAGCCTTACTTTTTCCATTTTACAGGTGGTGACCAAATTTCAACTTCCTAGGCCAACGCGTTCTTGAGTTATCGTGCAAACGGATGGACGGACGGACGGACGGACGGATGGACAGCAAACGGATTTGGGGTTTTTGGTCACAACTAAACACAAAATAATATACAACTTTTTTTCGTCCGAGGCTCGGTTCTATGCGTTACAAACTTTTCGGCTGGATTAAACTTATAATACTCTATATGATTTCACCTAGAGTATAAAAACAAATAATCACAAGGCAAAGTGTTATAACTCGATTTTTAGGGAACCGAATTACCTTTCATTTAATGTAACAGTCTAAATTGTAACAGCATCTTGAGATACTCGAAAACACAGATTGTTGCTACGTCAAACCTAAAGATTCAGTGATCAATGTAGTTTTTCTCAGAAAACTCCATTATAAAAATGTCATCTTAATTTTATTTTTTTATGAACCATATTATTACCTACAAAAGCGGCATACATATGTATGAGTTACGATTAATATTATGGAAGTAATAGGTAAAAATACATTTATATATATTTCAAAAGTCAGTGCATGTGCATGTTGATCTACGCTACTTGCTTGAACTGAAAGAATTTAATAATGGTTTTTATGTTTTATTTAAAATTTCTTTATTATAATAAATGTTCAAAATGGCCACCTTCATTTTGAATGCACACTAAAGCTCGTTTGGCATTCATATTCCGCAACTGCTGCCTTACTTCCATTGCTGCCGCATCGATCTTGGTAATTAGATCTTACAATTTTACTACTGCCGTTGCGTAGACAAGCTCCTTCATCCGTCCCCATACAAAGAAATCCATAATAGTAAGATCAGGAGATCTTGCAGGCCAGTGTATCGGTCCATTTCTACCGATCCAGCGATTGCTATAATTGGAATTTAACCAATCTGTGATCTGTCGGCGGTAATGAGCTGGAGCACCATCGTGTTGGTAAAACATGGAAGCCAATCGTACCAGTGGAATATCATCCAACAAGTCCTGTAGATCATTTGATAAAAATGTAAGGAATGGTGAGATTCCATCTCCGCCGTGTCCCGTCACACTTTTGACATCGTCGTTTTTATCAGCGGCAAAACGTCACCGTCACCATAGGTACGAAGTTTGGATCCAAACCAACCCCCTATCGAAGGCAAATTAGTATTGGCTCTCGCCGAAAAAGTTGAAGTTGAGTCAACTCCCGACGATTGCCTCGGCGCGTCATAGAGCTTGTTTTTTATGTACATATGTATAATGTAGTCGGCGACGCAAAACGGCGGAGATGGAAACGCACCTTAATTGGAGCTATTTAGCTGAAGCCTAATAGGTCCAAGGAAATCGTCACCAATGTCGCTGTTCTTGTGTGTAGATTGCTCTTAGCCCACGTATGTAGGTTGTGGAAGTTTGTGATACCGTCTTTGGTAAATTGAGACTCATCCGTCCACAGAATATTGTTGAAAAAATTATCGTCATCTATTTGTCGTTCAAGGAGCCAATTGCAAAACTCCATCAGTTTGCGGAAATCAATGTTTAACAGTGAGTGATGGTAGGCATGGAAGCGTTCTACTTTTCAAATCCTCCAAACTTTCCAAGTAGAGATGTTAAACTGCAATGCCAAGCGTCGGATACTGATAGATGGCTCATTTTGAACTATTTGCAGTATTCTTTCATCAATCTGAACAGCGATTATCGGCGCAGGATTTACATTTACTCTGCCAGTTTCCCTAATTCTCCTGTAAACGTCTTGAAATACTCTCCTGCTAGGTGTCCGTCGATGAGGATGTCTCTGATGGTAAAGCGCTCGCGCGGCTTTTCCATTTCCGTGACACTCTCCATAAATTAACATCATGTCAGCATATTCTTCATTGGTTCACGTAGCAAAAATTTGTGTTTTCGAGTAAATATCTCAAGATTGGGTGAAGTTACAATTTAGACTGTTACATCAAATGAAAGGTAATTCGATTGCCTAAAAAACGAGTTATAACACTTTGCCTTGTAATTATTCGTTTTCAAGATTTAACGTTTTAAGTGAGTGAGGGTACCGGCCAAAAACACTTTTCTTAACCACCCTGTATCTCCACTAATATTGAAAATTGACCCACCCTGTGGAACAATTTTTTTCTCCAAATGTATCAAGGAATAACCCCTTACAAGGTGGCACACGGAGTGACAAACACCCTGTATATTATAAAAATGAATTTCCATTTGACCTCCTTTTTGCAAGAGTATGTCCCCTCCAATCAGATCTCCATTCTACCTCTTAAGAAATCATTTAAAAATATTTCTAGGGGAGCTTAAAACGAGGTCTCTCATGGGACTAATTCTGAAGCACTCGCCCAACTAGTAAATGTCCCGTGATTAATCCTGGAGTACTCTTCAGGGATGTTTTCTCCTGCATTTGACCTCCTTTTCGCAAGAGCATGTCCTCTGAAATCAGATCCTCCATTGTAACTCCCAATGAATCATTTAAAAACTGTTGTAAGGGTGCATAAAACGAGGTCTCTCGCACTTCTTTAGAGATGCTAGAACAACTCGCTTCGCTCTTCTTTTCTCCTCCTTTTCTTCGTTGCAATCTGTCTGCAATCTAAGTGCAGTGGAATTGTTTAAAAAAAACATACTGCAGATAGAGTAAGAGTATGTATTGTATTTAAAAATTAATTTGTGCATAATTTCAAATTCCTAGCTTGAAGCATTCAAAGCTATCGAAAAATAATCCTGAACATGTCTTAAGGACTTTTTGCATGGAAGTTACGTAAAGGAGTAGAATGATTTCGCTGACTAGTGAACTTTCACTTAAAAGTCAAAACTAGCTTGTACAAAATTCCGAATTATTGGCTGAACGATTTCTTGAGATATAGTGAGTTTCGTAATTTGAGTAAAGACATTTTTACAGAATTTTTGTATGGCAGCTACTCATAGGACTCGGGGGTACTTTGATATTCATTCATTTAACTGCAACGTTTGAAAGACCATCGTATAAACTTTATAGTCGGAGAGCTCGCGACAAAAAATCGCAAGAGTTTTAGGAAAGCTAATATTTTAGTATTTTGTTACATTTAGGGTGTATGTATGTAAATATACTAGAGTCAGCAGGTCTGACGTGGAGACACGTGGCTCTGGTGAGCTATCAAAGATGTCAACAAAATCAGAAAATGAAAGAGATTTAGGAAAGCTGAAAATTTACCAGGACGTAGCTTTTACAATGAAAAACTGAAAAACAATGGTCAGACAACCCCAACAGTAGGATCCACCCAGTCAGCCTGTCAAAAAAATCGGGTCTTCGCAAAAGTTTTAGGAAAACTGAAATTTGGTTCAGAAAATATCTATCATATATAATTTACAAGCCGCGTACCGCGGCTACGCTCGCTACGCTTACGTTGTTCTATCGCCCCTGTTACTCCCGTTGCTCCTGTTGATCTCGTCCTTCTCACCGTTTCTCCCGTTTATCCATTGCTCCTGTTTCTCCTATTGTTCACGCTGCAAAGCCAATGGTTTCTAGTCTTGCTTCCCGTCATTGAGGTGCATCCTCCATCCTCTATCCACCATTCTCCATTCTACATCCTCTATCCACCATCCTAGATCCTCCATCCACCATTCTCCATCTTCTATCCTCCATCCTCTATCCACCATCCTTCACTCACCATCTCCCATCCTCCATCCACCATCCTCTATCCACCATCCTCCATCTACCATCCCCCAAACTCCATCATCCATCCTCCATTATCTATCCACCATCCTCCATCTTCCATCCTCCATATTCCATCTTCCATCCACTATCCTCTTATACCATTTAGTAATAGGAATAGGCATAACTAATACACCGAAAACGAACTGCCGCTAAATCATATGAAAAACACTCAAATGTTGAAATAACTCCATCATCCATCCTCCATCCTTTATCCACCATCATCCATCTTCCATGCTCCATATTCCATCTTCCATCCACCATCCTCTTATACCATTTAGTAATAGGAATAAACATAACTAATACACCAAAAACGAACTGCCGCTAAATCATATGAAAAACACTGAAATGTTGAAATAACTCGCGAACCACCAACTGTTAAATAATGTTGTTAACGCAGAAACCATCGAGGGCGTACCCTCAACAAATCACCAAAGTTTCATCGCAATTGGATAAGTGGTTTAGGAGCCTATACAGGACAAACAGACAGACAAACATTCATTTTTATATAAAGACTAGCCGCGTACCGCGGCTACGCTCGCTTCGCTCCTGTTACTCCCGTTGATCCCGTTGCTCCCGTTGATCCATTGGCCCTGTTTCTTCCGATACTCCTGTTACTATCGTTGCTCCCGTTACTCCGGTTGCTCCCATTTCTCCCGTTGCTCCCGTTACTCCATCCACCATCCTCCATCCATCATCCCCTATCCACCATCCCCCATCCGCCATCCCCCCTTTCTCCCGTCGCGCCGTTGCTCCCGTTACTCCATCCTCTATCCACCATGCTCCATCCCCCATCCACCATCCTCCATCCTCCAGCCACCATCCTCCAACCACCATCCTCCATCCTCCATCCACATTCCTCCATCCTCTATCCACCATCCTCCATCCATCATCCTCCATCTTCCATCCTCCATCTTCTATCCACCATCATCCATCCACTATCCTCCATCCACCATTCCCTATCCACCATCCCCCATCCCCCATTTCTCCCATCGCGCCGTTGCTCCCGTTACTCCATCCTCTATCTACCATACTCCATCCCCCATCCACCGTCCTCCATCCCCCATCTACCATTCTCCATCCTCTACCCACCATCCTCCATCCACCATCCTCCATCTTCCATCCTCCATCCTATATCCACCATCCTCCATCCACCATCAACAGTCAGACTTCATTTGGTTAGAACGGGAAAAGTCAGCAGTCGCCGAAAGTATAAATGTCATGCTGTCTGTTTCTATGTGCGCAACAATCAATACAAGTGTCATGAAATAGTTCTAAGAAAGCTAAAAACTTACCACGAGGTAGTTTTTACAATAAGAAACAAAAAAAATCTGCCAATGGTCTGGGCGAAACTTTATTATTTTTCGGGTCAAAGTTCGGAAGCGTCATCAGTTGTTTCGAGATTATTAGATTTCTTGAAAAAATAATTTTGTTCTTAAAATAAAAATATTTAAAATAGAGATTTTTAGCCGATTAAACATTGGAAAAGTCCATGTAGACTATTCGAATTTCGGTATATTATGTACACTAAAAGCCCATAGCAGTAAAAACGAATTTGTTGCCTTATCAGAATTAAGAGATATGACGAATTGTTAAAACGTATACAAACCCTTTACTTCCACCTGGGGTTTGAATTTCGAAAAAATTGTGAAACAGGTTTATAGACGATTTCATAAGAAAGATTTTGAAAAATTTGTGAAAACGTAAGCGAACCCATTACACCTCCTTGGTTCTTGAAATTCAAAAAATCATGAAATTGGTTTTTAGGTCAGTACAACAAATGCGGAAATAACCAATTTTATATCTCATCAGAACTAAGGAATGGCAGAAATTGTGAAAACATGCAATCCCTTGGGGGTTGAATATCAAAAAATTGTGAAATGGGTTTGTAGGTGATTATATAAAAAGTCTGTGGAAGTGCAAAGCGGTTTAATATCTCATCAAACCTAAGAAATATGTCGAAACTTTGAAAAGCATACAACCCGCTTACACCCCTTAGGATTGAATATCTAAAAATACTGAAATTGACTTTTTGGCGCTTATATTGGAAATCTTAGGAAGTAAAAATTAATTCGATATATTATCAGATCTAAGCAATATGTAGGAATCTGTGAAAACACATGCAACCTTCTTACATACACTTGGAGTGGGAATTGAATGCCCAAAAACCCTGAAAGGAGTTAATAGATAAATATGAAGACAGAACAAGAAAGTAAAAACCAATTTAATTTATTATCAAAAGAAATGACGTAAAAACGTGTTCAACCCATTTATACCCTCTTAGGGACTGAAAAAGGAAAAACTGAAAAACGAGTTTTAGGCGATTATTACGCAAGCCCGTGAAAGTGAAAAGTTAGTTGATATCTAATTAGACCTGGGGGACAGAATTCGTCAAAAAGTATACAACCACTTTACACCCCCTTAGAGGTCGAATTTCAAAAAATCCTGAAAGCTGTTTTTGCGTTTCGGACGCATTATTTTTCCCCCCACTCCTTCACCCTTTCACCCATATCAGCAATTTTTTTGCAAATGGGTCTACTATTGAAGCTCTATATAAATTCCACGTTTCAGCTTCCTAGCATAAGCGGTTGCTGAGATCTAGAAACCAAAATTTGTCGTCTAAAACGCTTCCCCCACCTCCCCCTTCTCACCCCCACCCCTCAAAATAAGTCTACTTAAAGGGGTATACCCAGTCTACCCACGAAAAAAAATTCAATTGGGTGCTACGAGTCTTCAAACAATTTTGCGTACAGCGGTAGACGTACGGCGTACGGCGGACAGACGGACTGAACATTTTTTTTGCTTTTTTCGTGTCTACTAGTCATGAAACTTAAAAAAAAAAATGTTGAGGGTAGCAAATTTTTTTTTTTTAAAAATCGATCACAATACTGTATTATTGAAATAATAAAGTAAAACAATGGTCAGACACCCCAACAGTAGGAGTTATGTTGAAACCGATTCACATTTGATTGATTTCCTCGATACTTAACATAGTAATAAATGGGTAATAAAAATACTTAAGTAGAACCAACAATTTCAACAGGTTATTCGAACCAGGGTCACTTTATTTCATATTTAATTTTTAAGCGATATGGATTTTCGCCTATTCAAAAGTGGTAAATGTAACTCATACATATGTATCCAGCTTTTGTAGGTAATAATTTGGTAATAAAAAAATAAATTTAAACCGACATTTTTATAATGGGGTTTTCTGAGAAAAACTACATTGATTACGGAATTTTTAGGGTTGAAGTAGCAAAAATTTGTATTTTTAAGTAAATATCTCAAGATCGGGTGAAGTTACAACTTGGACTGTTACATCAAATGAAAAGTAATTCGATTCCCTAAAAAAACACTTTGAGTTGTGATTATTAGTTTTCAAGATAAAACGTTTTAAGTGAGTGAGGGTACAGGTCCGAAAAACTTTTCTTAACCACCCTGTATATCCACGGATATTTATAATTGACCCTCTCAGTAAATCCATTTTTTTTTCAAAATATATCAAGGAATAATACCTTACAAGGTGTCGCACGGAGAACCGGACGCCCTGTATATTTAATATTTTTAATTTCTTTATTTGATTCAATTTAAATTTCATTTTTCTTTCATTTTATTCAAATTGAGCTTTTTTTTCTTCCTTATTAATTTCAATTATACTTCTACTCTTGCACTAATTTCAGTTATATATACAGTGAAACTTCTATTACCGGACACCTCCGAAAACCGGACACCTCCCTATAGAGGACAGTTCTTTATTCCCCAATGAATTAGGTATTAAACTCGATACCCCCGAAAAGCGGACACCTCTTTATAGCGGACACTTTTGAATTCCCCAAAGGTGTCCGCTATAGAGAAGTTATACTGTACTATACTTTACTTATTAATAATTATACTCTAGATGAAATCATATAGAGTATTATAAGTTTAATCCAGCCCGAAAAGTTTTTAACGCATAGAACCGAGCCTCGGACGGAAAAAATATATGTATTATTTTGTGTTCAGTTGTGGCCAAAAACCACAAATCCGTTTGCTGTACGTCCGTCCGTCTGTCCGTCTATCCGTCTGTCCGTCTGTCCGTCTGTCCGTCTGTCCGTCTGTCCGTTTGTCCGTCTGTCCGTCTGTCCGTCTGTCCGTCTGTCCGTCTGTCCGTCTGCCCGTCTGCCCGTCTGTCCGTCTGTCCGTCTGTCCGTCTGTCCGTCTGTCCGTCTGTCCGTCTGTCCGTCTGTCCGTCTGTCCGTCTGTCCGTCTGTCCGTCTGTCCGTCTGTCCGTCTGTCCGTCTGTCCGTCTGTCCGTCTGTCCGTCTGTCCGTCTGTCCGTCTGTCCGTCTGTCCGTCTGTCCGTCTGTCCGTCTGTCCGTCTGTCCGTCTGTCCGTCTGTCCGACTGTCCGTCCTTCCGTTTGCACGATAACTCAAGAACGCGTTGGCCTAGGAAGTTGAAATTTTGTCACCACCTGTAAAATGGAAAAAGTAAGACTAAGTTCATTAATGGGTGATATCCTTCCACTCCTTCGAGTACCTCCCATACAAGAGTCCTTAAAACACGTATTCACAATTATTGCTCCAATGCTTCAAATTAGGAACTTGAAATTTTGCATACATACTAATTTTACAATGTTTGAAGCGAAAGTTCCGAATATAATGCAAATCGAATGAGTCCTTCATGTAGCAGCCTACAAAAGTCCTTAAAAAATGTATGCAAGTTACAGAATGAACTATAACTCTAGTACGAATTAAAGCAGAGATTCATAACTTTACAAGAATTAGTTTTATATCAAAAGTAAAACTGAGTTCATTAATTAGCGCCATCCGTCAACTCCTTCGGGTAGCTATCATACAAAAGTCCTTGAAACTCGTGTTTCAATTTCATCTAGAGTATCATACGATATTCCAATTAATCTCACAGTATCCGCTCGGTCTAATTCGCTATTTCGTATATCTTATTACTGCAATTTGACCACTTGGTCAGACAGTGTAATACTAGCTTTACTGATTACTAAATAATAATAATAATAATACAGTAGTCACGATCAGCTGCAAGCCAATCGTACGATACTCTACATGAAATACTGAACTCAGATTCATATTGTAGTTGGGGATAAAGTAGAATAAGGTTTGTGCGTGTAATTTGTCCTTTATTCAGGACTCCCATTTGGTTGCTACTCTAAACTAAAAGAAAAATCATAAGTTCCAGATATGAAATTAAACAATTTCATATCTGGAACTAGGTGAGTCACCGTAAAAAAAATCCTTTTTCAAGGACTTTCACATGGTAGGTGTAGGAAAAACTAACTCGATTAATATCTTTTCCTTAGAAATATTTAAAAATTAAGGTGTAAATTTCAAATTCCTAGCTAGAAGTGTTCAAAATTTATCGGAAATATTATTAACCACGTGTCTTAAGGATTTTGTCTACGCCAGTAGTTTTAGTTTGGTATCCAAAAAGTATTATAAAGTGTTCAGATCAATTATTATCGCTAACGTAATCAAGTAAAGTAATTAAAATTTAAATTCCATTTCAAATAGCTGTGGCACGGAGTTTTTTCCTGACCACACAGTTTTTTTTCGTTTCGTTTTTGCTTTCGTTTTTGTAGAATGCCTTCAGCACTGCAATTGGGCTCCGATTTCTATGCTCATACAATGTTTTTATAAACAAACGGTAGCTTATCAGTTTTCATACATGTGACCCTATGCTCAAGTCATCTAGAAAGCAATATCGAAATGAAATACGATACTATATCGGATGACTTGGGCGACGCGACGGGAAAATAAGCAAAGCCAAATAATAAGCATCATTGCTGATGCTGCAAATCGTAAATGTAAGAATTTAGAAGTAAGGAATTATAAGAATAAAAGTTTAGTTGTTATCTAGCATTAAAAGCGAGCAGTTCAGGCTTTCATTTTATATCGAGAAGTCTTCGGGTACAAGAACCTGAAGACACACCAACAGCAAAAATATCAGTGCCCTGCACTAGGGATGTTCCGACTAACCGTATTCGTATTCGTTTAAACGAATATTCGCCAAATTTTTTGTATTCATATTCGAAACCGTATTCGACAAATTGAACCGAAATACTCGAATACTATTCGAATACTAAGCAAGGTAAAAAAATAAATAAAAAACTGGATGTTGACGATAAAAAAATTAAATGCATTCTTTGCTTATTATTGTTTCTTATCCAAAATTAATAAAATAAGCATTTTCTTTTTTTTTCCTGGTTGATTTAAGTGGCAGCCCTGTCCTCTAGACAGAGCTCAATTAGCTCAATGGCCGTTTTGGAACCACAAACTCGTATTAAACCCGGATGTTAGGGGTTGTTATAACTGGGGAATTTAAAAGAGGAGTGTGAGGAAAATTGATCGTTACAACCATCCTGTACTGTTTAGGAAGAGAAATAACTCTCCAATTTGCATCCTCAAAATCTCCATCAGGTCTCCGTAGAAGGGTTTGCCTAGTGCTCGCTCTCGGGCTCTAGCTAAAGCCGGACATTCGCAAAGGAAATGAACGAGCGACTCTCGCTCATTAGTGTCCTGGCAGCTGCGGCAGTGTACATTGAACGGAATGCCCAATATGGCTGCATGATTTCCAATTGGCCAGTGACATGTACTAATCGCCGTGATTCTGGATATGTCTGCCGGATCTTGTATAGAAGATCGTCTGACTTGGCTCGGTTGTAAGATGGCCACATCTTCCTAGATATTGCGCAGGTGGTTAGGCTTTTCCATCTGGAGTTAGCCGCTGCTTGGAAGTAGGAGAGTATCTCCCCCTTGACAACTCCTAAAGGAACGTGAACTAGTTCTGCAAGAGAGCCGTGAAGAGCGGAGCCCTTCCTGGCCTGTTCATCAGACCTCTCATTTCCCACTATATCTCTATGCCCCGGGACCCAGAGCACAGTAATTTTGAGCCGCTACGCTAAACCGGCTAGTTCGTTACGGCATTGCTGTACCAGTTTAGAGGAGATGGTAGCCGAATTTAGTGCTTTGATTGCGGCTTGGCTATCGGTGAAAATAACGATGTTGCGTTTTGGCGATAAGTCGTGTTTTAATGTCCGACAAGCCTCACGGATCCCCAGTATCTTCGCCTGGAAAACGCTAGTGACCAGTCCAGTAGGTGGTAGGACTTAGCGACATTATGTGTATCTGAAAATATTCCTGACCCGACCCCGCAGTCCATTTTCGAACCGTCGGTAAATATTATCGTGTCGAAGTCTGTTTCCACCGCACGGCTCTTCCACTCCTCTCTAGTTGGAAAACCAACAGAGAAGCCTTTCGTTAACCCTGAAACCGTGTTTGGGGCACAGAGTGCCCCAAGCTATTTTGAAACAATAAATTAGAGACTTTCTAGTTTTATAACATAATCCCAATGCACAATTTTTTGAAACATATGATATGCACAAATACGTAAACAAAAGAATCGAACTGGTTATTCTGTGTTTTATTTGCTAAATATGTAAACGCAGAAAAAAGGGCAATTTCGTGTTCTGGGGCACTGCGTGCCCCAGAATATGCGTACATTGATCATTTGAAAACAAAACATTTAAATGCATGCATTTGATAAATCTATAAACAAAAATATATATGTAAACAAAAAAAGGCGATTTCGTGAATATGCGTATGTAGATCCTTTGAAAAGAAAACAGTTGAATGCATTTAGTTGCCGATGAAATTTGAAGAGATAATTACTTGAGTATTTTGTGATTTAATTTTATAGTTTTGTGATAATTTTGTTTTGTGTTGAGTGGAAATGGATGCTTTTTTGAAATTAGTGAACAATGCAGCGCGGCCAGAGTTATCTGCTGAGGAGCAAGACCTTCTTCAAAACGAGTTCGAAGTTTTTCTTCACAACGATGATGAGAATGGAACTGAAAACGTACCTATTGGCAGTGCAGATTTTCCTGCTGCAGATCATCCTATAGCAATTCCAAACGATTCAGATGATGAAGGAGATTCTGATCAGGATGTTTCGGACCTTGATGATCTAAACTGCGAGCATGAAGAAGTACAGGATGTACACGTTGTACAAATCATGGAGGAAATTCGCGAACAAGAAATTGCTGCTCAGCAAGAACTGCAAGAAGTCAATGAGGAAGAACTACCAGCCATAGAACCAAATAGGGGAATGCGTTATAAGGCTTGGTATACCTAGGTACGCAACCAGGACAACATCGTGCTAAAAACATTTCATATGATCTAGTGCTTCGGCTCTGCAATCGGTATCTAGATAACGGATACAATATCACTATCTATAACTTTTTTACAAGTATTCCATTAACATAAGATTTGTGCGCAAGAAACACTACTATTATCGGCACAATTAGGTCAAACAAACCGCAATTGCCGAAACAGTTCACAGATCCAAAAGATGTCCAACGTAGAGAAGTGTATTCATCAATTTTTTGCTTCTCAGATTGCATGAGCCTTGTGAGTTACGTATCAAACACGAAGAAGAACGTTTTATTGTTGTCAACTACACACGCGGATGAGGAAATAGATGAATCAACCAGAAAGCCTGAGATGATTATAGACTACAATGCGACCAAAGGAGGTGCTGACACGTTCGACCAAATAAATAGAACATACACTTGTAGGCGCAAGACTAACCGTTGGCCTATGACACTATTTTCCAATATGGTCGACGTAGCAGCCCTTGCTGCTTATCAGATGTTCGGTATTACTAATCCCACATCCGGTACAAGAAAAAATGTAAGAAAACATTTTCTTAAAACTTTGGCTGTTGAATTGGCAAGTAAGCACATCCGGAATAGAATGGAAAAAGGTTCACTACGGCAATCAGTCAAAACTGCCCTTTCATTAATTGGTTTTGAAGCTACAACTCCAACAGTGTTCCCTGCAGTTGCATGTGAAACATGCAAGGCTGATCGCAAACAAAATAAAGGAGACACCAAAACTACTGCTGTCTGTGATTTGTGCAACAACCCTACCTGTTCGAAACATTTTATTCGGGTTTGTCAAAAATGCTACGTTCCGAACTCATCTCCTATAAGTGATACTGACTCAGAAGCTGAATCATGTCTGGATATTTCAACAGCGCTATCTACCTCATCTGGACGGCCACATTCAAAACGATCCAGAACCCATTCACCTGTTTAATTTTGGTATTATATATAATTTATTATTTTGAACTAGTTTTTTCTTTTCATTACTTTGTGAACATTTTTATTTTGGTTTCAATATGCACATGATTAATTTTTCGAAAATACGGACAATGTTTTATTTTCTCTCCTTTTTCCAAACTCATATCAGCTTTTGCAAATCAAGAACGCTAATTAGCAAAGAAATAGCCGTATTTTCAACACACCACCCATATATTTTGTATGAAATGCATACTGGGGCACTGAGTGCCCCAGAGCACGATAAGTCCATTTCTTGAAGAGCACGGTTCCAGGGTTAAGATAAGTTTCGGGGTGATGTAGTCAGTCGGTGACGTAACCAATTCCTTTGGTAACTGTCCTAGGATATTACTATGCCCGTACGGCTTCGCAGTTCAGCACCCAGATTTTTTTTCTTTTTTTCTTAAAATTATAAAATTTGTTTGGTGAATTTAAAATTTTCTTTGATTAAATCAAATCACGAGATAATCATTTTAAAAAGAAATTATATACGCATAATCATAGATTAGGTTAGGTTACAGTGGCGGCCAAAGCCTCACATAGACCCACGAGGGTCCATAACGATACCACTAAAAAACAGGAGGCCCAGCTCCTCATTTAATTCAAAGGTCTTTGTTTCCGTAGCAAAGTTTAGCAGACTCTGCATGCTGTTAAACGAGACTTCTTTAAGATTTGTGAAGGTCGGTGCACCAAGAGCCTTCACCCAAACTTCAATCATCAAACTTCAATCATCAATCATCAATCATCAATCATCAATCATCAATCATCAATCATCAATCATCAATCATCAATCATCAATCATCAATCATCAATCATCAATCATCAATCATCAATCATCAATCATCAATCATCAATCATCAATCATCAATCATCAATCATCAATCATCAATCATCAATCATCAATCATCAATCATCAATCATCAATCATCAATCATCAATCATCAACAATCATCAATCATCAATCATCAATCATCAATCATCAATCATCAATCATCATCATCAATCATCAATCATCAATCATCAATCATCAATCATCAATCATCAATCATCAATCATCAATCATCAATCATCAATCATCAATCATCAATCATCAATCATCAATCATCAATCATCAATCATCAATCATCAATCATCAATCATCAATCATCAATCATCAATCATCAATCATCAATCATCAATCATCAATCATCAATCATCAATCATCAATCATCAATCATCAATCATCAATCATCAATCATCAATCATCAATCATCAATCATCAATCATCAATCATCAATCATCAATCATCAATCATCAATCATCAATCATCAATCATCAATCATCAATCATCAATCATCAATCATCAATCATCAATCATCAATCATCAATCATCAATCATCAATCATCAATCATCAATCATCAATCATCAATCATCAATCATCAATCATCAATCATCAATCATCAATCATCAATCATCAATCATCAATCATCAATCATCAATCATCAATCATCAATCATCAATCATCAATCATCAATCATCAATCATCATCATCAATCATCAATCATCAATCATCAATCATCAATCATCAATCATCAATCATCAATCATCAATCATCAATCATCAATCATCAATCATCAATCATCAATCATCAATCATCAATCATCAATCATCAATCATCAATCATCAATCATCAATCATCAATCATCAATCATCAATCATCAATCATCAATCATCAATCATCAATCATCAATCATCAATCATCAATCATCAATCATCAATCATCAATCATCAATCATCAATCATCAATCATCAATCATCAATCATCAATCATCAATCATCAATCATCAATCATCAATCATCAATCATCAATCATCAATCATCAATAATCAATCATCAATCATCAATCATCAATCATCAATCATCAATCATCATCATCAATCATCAATCATCAATCATCAATCATCAATCATCAATCATCAATCATCAATCATCATCATCAATCATCAATCATCAATCATCAATCATCAATCATCAATCATCAATCATCAATCATCAATCATCAATCATCAATCATCAATCATCAATCATCAATCATCAATCATCAATCATCAATCATCAATCATCAATCATCAATCATCAATCATCAATCATCAATCATCAATCATCAATCATCAATCATCAATCATCAATCATCAATCATCAATCATCAATCATCAATCATCAATCATCAATCATCAATCATCAATCATCAATCATCAATCATCAATCATCAATCATCAATCATCAATCATCAATCATCAATCATCAATCATCAATCATCAATCATCAATCATCAATCATCAATCATCAATCACCAATCACCAATCATCAATCATCAATCATCAATCATCAATCATCAATCATCAATCATCAATCATCAATCATCAATCATCAATCATCAATCATCAACATCAATCATCAATCATCAATCATCAATCATCAATCATCAATCATCAATCATCAATCATCAATCATCAATCATCAATCATCAATCATCAATCATCAATCATCAATCATCAATCATCAATCATCATCATCAATCATCAATCATCAATCATCAATCATCAATCATCAATCATCACAATCATCCATCCTCCATCATTCATCCTCCATCCTCCATCCTCCATCCTCCATCCTCCATCCTCCATCCTCCATCCTCCATCCTCCATCCTCCATCCTCCATCCTCCATCCTCCATCCTCCATCCTCCATCCTCCATCCCATCCTCCATCCTCCATCCTCCATCCTCCATCCTCCCATCCTCCATCCTCCATCCTCCATCCTCCATCCTCCATCCTCCATCCTCCATCCTCCATCCTCCATCCTCCATCCTCCATCCTCCATCCTCCATCCTCCATCCTCCAACCTCCATCCTCCATCCTCCATCCTCCATCCTCCATCCTCCATCCTCCATCCTCCATCCTCCATCCTCCATCCTCCATCCTCCATCCTCCATCCCCCATCCTCCATCCCCTCCATCCTCCATCCTCCATCCTCCATCCTCCATCCTCCATCCTCCATCCTCCATCCTCCATCCTCCATCCTCCATCCTCCATCCTCCATCCTCCATCCTCCATCCTCCATCTCCATCCTCCATCCTCCACCTCCATCCTCCATCCTCCATCCTCCATCCTCCATCCTCCATCCTCCATCCTCCATCCTCCATCCTCCATCCTCCATCCTCCATCCTCCATCCTCCATCCTCCATCCTCCATCCTCCATCCTCCATACCTCCATCCTCCATCCTCCATCCTCCATCCTCCATCCTCCATCCTCCATCCTCCATCCTCCATCCTCCATCCTCCATCCTCCATCCTCCATCCTCCATCCTCCATCCTCCATCCTCCATCCTCCATCCTCCATCCTCCATCCTCCATCCTCCATCCTCCATCCTCCATCCTCCATCCTCCATCCTCCATCCTCCATCCTCCATCCTCCATCCTCCATCCTCCATCCTCCATCCTCCATCCTCCATCCTCCATCCTCCATCCTCCATCCTCCATCCTCCATCCTCCATCCTCCATCCTCCATCCTCCATCCTCCATCCTCCATCCTCCATCCTCCATCCTCCATCCTCCATCCTCCATCCTCCATCCTCCATCCTCCATCCTCCATCCTCCATCCTCCATCCTCCATCCTCCATCCTCCATCCTCCATCCTCCATCCTCCATCCTCCATCCTCCATCCTCCATCCTCCATCCTCCATCCTCCATCCTCCATCCTCCATCCTCCATCCTCCATCCTCCATCCTCCATCCTCCATCCTCCATCCTCCATCCTCCATCCTCCATCCTCCATCCTCCATCCTCCATCCTCCATCCATCCTCATCCTCCATCCTCCATCCTCCATCCTCCATCCTCCATCCTCCATCCTCCATCCTCCATCCTCCATCCTCCATCCTCCATCCTCCATCCTCCATCCTCCATCCTCCATCCTCCATCCTCCATCCTCCATCCTCCATCCTCCATCCTCCATCCTCCATCCTCCATCCTCATCCTCCATCCTCCATCCTCCATCCTCCATCCTCCATCCTCCATCCTCCATCCTCCATCCTCCATCCTCCATCCTCCATCCTCCATCCTCCATCCTCCATCCTCCATCCTCCATCCTCCATCCTCCATCCTCCATCCTCCATCCTCCATCCTCCATCCTCCATCCTCCATCCTCCATCCTCCATCCTCCATCCTCCATCCTCCATCCTCCATCCTCCATCCTCCATCCTCCATCCTCCATCCTCCATCCTCCATCCTCCATCCTCCATCCTCCATCCTCCATCCTCCATCCTCCATCCTCCATCCTCCATCCTCCATCCTCCATCCTCCATCCTCCATCCTCCATCATCCATCATCCATCCTCCATCATCATCATCTCCGTGATGATCCGCGAACCGCAAAGATCCGTCAAGATCTGTTGAGCCGTCAAGATCCGCGAACCGCAAAGATCGGTAAAGATCTGTTGAGCCGTCGAGATCCGCGAACCGCAAAGATCCGTAAAGATCTGTTGAGCCGTCAAGATCCGCGAAACGCAAAGATCCGTAAAGATCAGTTGAGCCGTCGAGATCCGCGAACCGCAAAGATCCGTAAAGATCTGCTGAGCCGTGCAGATCTGTTGAACCGTCGAGATCTGTTGAACCGTTGAACCGTAAAGATCCGTTGAACCGGCTCAGATTCGTTGAACCGGCTCAGTTGGATCTTCTGCTTGAGCCGGTTCATTGAGCCGGCTCAGATCTGAGTTACCTATCTCTACCTGGAACCCAACAGAGTTCCACTTTCCTATTTGAGCACAGTTTCTGTAAAGCGCGTCGACAGTTAAGTACTGCCTTGGATTTGATAATGCAGGATTTCAAAGCCATTAAGGCTGCTTGGCTATCCGTATAGATAAACATACTGCAGTCACGATCGGCTGCAAGCCAATCGTATAATACTCTAGATGAATACTAAACTCCGATTTATATTGTAGTTGGGGATAAAGTAGAATTACGTGTGTGCATGTTGTATGTCCTTTATTAAGGACTCCCATTAGATTGCTACTCAAAACTAAAAGACAATATTCAGCGCTTAATTTCATATCTTGAACTGGGTAAGTCATTGAAAAAAAATTTCCTTTTTGAAGGACTTTCATATGGGAGGTGCAGGAAGGACTCACTCGATTTTTTACATATTTATCCTTTTCCTTGGAACCATTCAAAAATGAACGTGTACAAAATTTCAAATTCGTAGCTTCCAGCGTTCAAAAGTTATCGGAAAATATTGTTGAACACGTGTCTTAAGGACATTTTGTATGGCAGCTACCAGAAGGAGTAAAAGGATTTCGCTGATTAGTAAAGTCAAACTTTGTTTTTACTCAAAACTAATTTGTACAAAATTCCCAATTCATAGCTAAAAGATTACTTGAGTTATAGTAAGTTCCGTAAATTAAGTGAAGACGTTTTGACAGGATATTTGTATGGCAGCTACACGAAGGACTAATAGGATTTTCTTAATAATCATACATTTAGCTCCAATTATTGGAAAAATAAGACATACAAAATTTCAAAGTCGTAGCTTAAACTCTTCTGAAGTTATCGACCAATATTCTTAAACACGTGTTTTAAGGACATTTTGTATGGCAGCTACCAGAAGGAGTAAAAGGATTTCGCTGACTATTAAACTCGAACTTTCTTTTCACTCAAAACTAATTTGTACAAAATTCCGAATTCGTAGCTAAAAGATTACTTGAGTTATAGTGAGTTCCGTAAATTAAGTGAATACATTTTGACAAGATATTTCTATGGCAGCTACACGAAGGACTAACAGGATTTTCTTCATAATCATAAATTTAGCTCCAACTATTGGAAAAAATAACACATACAAAATTTCAAAGTCATAGCTTAAACCCTTCCGAAGTTATTGACCAATATTCTTGAACACGTGTTTTAAGGACATTTTGTATGGCAGCTACCCGAAGGAGTAGGACGATTTTGCCCGTTAACGAACTTAGCCTTACAAATTCAACCAAACACCCGGATTCAAAATTTCAAGATCCTAGGTGAAGGCGTTCTTGAGTTATCGTGTTCACGGACAGACGGACGGACGGACGGACGGACGGACGGGCGGACGTCAAGCGGATTTGAGGTTTTTGGCCACAAATAAACAAAAAATAATATATGACTTTTTTTCGTCCGAGGCTCGGTTCTATGCGTTACAAACTTTTGGGCTGGACTAAACTTATAATACTCTATATGATTTCATCTAGAGTATAAAAACTGCCTTATAAGCTGATGGTCTTTGTAACTAGAGCTTAAGAATAATTGTGTGTATTTATATACCTCTTATTAAAATATAATAATAATAATAAACTGCCTTATCCCTTTTTCGCGATTTGTGAGCTATCTCCGCCGCCTTCTGAATTGCCAGTACCTCCGCTTGGAAAATACTGCAATTTTTCGACAGTCTGTAGCAAGAGTTTGATGGAAGATCAAGTGAGTGCATGGCTGCGCCCACTTCGTCTTCCATCTTAGAACCGTCAGTATAGATGTTAATCGACCTCGCAGTGTCACCGGTTCTTACCTTCCAGTACTCTCTGCTTGGTACGTTTATGGCGAACTTCCTGTCAAACCAGAGCTTAGGATCTGCATAGTCCGTAGTCCCTGTTGTAGGTAGGCTGATAATCATAATTTAAAAAATTTAAATTTAATAAATAGCAATTTTATTGCTTTTTCTTTTTATTGCGTAGATAAGTCCGGCATTAATAAAAAATTGTTCGCTTGCGACTGAAATAGGTGGAGCTGATAGATATTTTCTAGCTATATGTCTGCCAAATCTTGATATTCTTGTCAATTTTCACACATGGCCATGTTCAGTGAAGTCTGAACACTAAGTACGCAAACAATTAATGCAGATCTCAACGAGAAATTATCTAAAATTACAAGCACAAAAAACAAAACGTTTCTGCTGAATGTGTTTAATGGGTTTAAGTCGCTCGAATGATACAAATTTTATCAATTTATCATGCGTAACCGTGTAACTCCCGACTGTCGAGAGTGAAGTGAATAATATTCGTATTCGTATTTGCGAATACAAGGAATGAATATTCGTATTTGTATTCGCAAATACAGACTTTAGGTATTCGGAACATCCCTACCCTGCACTATCAAGTTAGCAACGTCTTCAGGTACAAGAACCTGAAGACATTTTCATCAGGCCAGGCGGATTTGCATCCGACTGCCAAACTTGCGTCGCGGCTAAGCAAAAGAGCTTAGTCGCGTTGTAAACAGATTTTACTTTATTATTAATTTTGTTTGGAAGCTACCGGAACGAGTAAAAGGATTTTGCTGACTAGTAAAATCGAACTTCATTTTCACTCAAAACTAATTTGTACAAAGTTCCGAATTCGTGGCTAAACGATTACTTGAGTTATAGTTAGTTCCGTAAATTAAGTGAAGACATTTTGACAGTATATTTGTATGACAGCTACACGAATGACTAATGGCTCAGACTACTGGAAAATCAACACGTAAAAAATTTCAAAGTCGTAGCTTAAACCGTTATAAAGTTATCAACCAATATTCTGGAACTCATGTTTTAAGGACTTTTCGTATGTGAAATAGAGTAAAGGCATTTTACTGACTAATGAACTCGAACTTTATTTTCCCTCAAATCTATTTTGTACAAAATTTTAACTTCGTTGTTGAACGATTTCTTGAGTTATAGTGAGTTTCGTGAATTGAGTGAGAATATTTTTACAGGATTTTTGTACGGCATCTACTCGAAGGACTCATGCGATTTTTTCATATTCATACCTTAAACTGCAACTATTTAGAACACTAACGTATACAAGATTTTAAAGTTGTAGCTAAAGGTGTACCAAAGTTATTGGCCAATATTCTTGAAGACGTGTTTTAAGGACTTTTTGTATGGCACGAGAAGCAGAATTTTACACGTTAACGAACTTAGCCTTACAAATTCGACCAAACACCGGACGGACGTCAAGCGGATTTGAAGTTTTTGGCAACAAATAAACATAAATATTAGATAACCTTTTTCGTTCAAGGCTTGGTTCTAAGCGTTACAAACTTTTGGGCTGGATTAAACTTAAAATACTCTTAGATTTCATCCAGAGTATAAAAAGTAAATTTATACCATTTTTATTGCACGAATAAAAAAATTAATAATTATAAAAATCATCACTTTTTGTTCAGCTCGAAAATTAATAATATATCACGGTTTTTTCTGTTTTTTTAAGTTTATCTCTATATATAAAAATTCATGTTTGTTTGTTCCGTATGCGCTCCTAAGCCATTCATCCGATTGCGATGATCTTTGGCGATTTATTGAGGGCACGACCGCGAAGGTTTCCGCATTAGTAATATCATTTTACAATTGGTAGTACGCGAGTTATTTCGACATTTGAGTGTATTTCATATAGTTCAACGGCAGTACATGTGTTTTGTTTTAACGGTACAACATATCGATATTGTTATTCGCAGTTTCCTACTATAATCAAGATGCTCATGCGATGTTTCGTAAAGTAGGAAATAACTGCTGGTAACCAGAGTTGCCAGAGTTGGCCCTTGTTTTTTGTTTAGCTTTTTTGTTATGTCTTGTTTATATTGAATATATTTATATATTTTATCTAAGTTTATTTTCACTATAAAATGTATATTCTTTCATCATGGCGTAATTTGGCATTTTTTTAAAAGACCTCTGGCCCAATTTTTTTTTACTTTAAAATTGCGAGTATAATAACAATTATTTGATTTGTGATATAGAGTGAAAATTTATGAAGTGGCTACCAATTTTTCGTGTTGTTGTAGAATTATTATTAAAACACACTGCAGTCAAGGGCGCCCTTAGAGGTGGGTAAGAAGGGGCACCTGCCGCCACCTGTATTCCACCAATCCTCAAAATAATAATTTCATAAAATGATAGAAGGTATAATGTGCCAATTAAATGTGACTTAAATATTTTGCTCGCTTCTTCTGGTTGCCAGAGGTTATCCAAGCCCGGTTCGACGGACTAAAAACAAAGAATTTATTACATTTGTATTTGAACACAAGTATTACAAAAGTGAAGCCTTATTTAGGTCGATAGAGGCGCAAGGTTAGCAACGTTGGTAGGTGTTAGGTATTTATGAGGTTCACCCAAACTACCCATCCACAAAATTTAACTTAATATTTCAACGAGTTATCAAGCTGTTCTAAATTTAAATTTCCTGGAATATAAGTAATGAATTAAATTTATTTCACGGTACAGGCGTCAAGTACGACTTTTTTAAATTCTTATTTACTGTATAAAACTTTCCCCTTTTTTACCAGCACTTGTGTCCTTTTAAGTCTATTGTCTTTTTTACAATAAGTCAACCATATCCATGATCACTACTTAACTTCGTACAACGTTCAAGAAATCAGTTTAACCGGAGGGCGCTAGTATTTTACAAAAATTTTGTTTTTGGTAAAGAAAAAAGCTCTATTTCGTTTTAGACGAATTGTAAATTTTTTTTGTGTGTCTGTAGGTCGAATGAACTCTTTATTATCCTCGTTGGAGACCTTACTACCTTTGCTACCGCCTTTCTTTCAGCGATAGGTTTCCCATCTTAGCCACGACTGCAGTCACGATCGGCTGCAAGCCAATCGTATGATACTCTAGATGAAATACTGAACTCCGATATATATTGTAGTTGGGGATAAAGTAAAATTAGCAGTGCGTCTGTAGTTTGTTCTTTATTAAGGACTCTTATTTGGTTGGTACTTAAAACTAAAGACAATATGATCAGTGCTTAATTTTATATCTGGAACTAGGGAAATCAGCGAAAGCAAATTTACCCTTTTTCAAGGACTTTTGCAGGAAGGACTCACTCCATATATATCACTTAACCTGAAACTATTTAACAATTCTTGTGTGCAAAATTTCAAATTTCTAGCTTGAAGCGTTCAAAAGCTATCGGAAAATATTGTTGAACACGTGTCTTAAGGATTTTTTGTATTGAATCTACCAGAAGGAATAAAAGGATTCAGCTGACTAGTAAACTCGAATTTAGTTTTCACTCAAAACTAATTTGTACAAAATTCCGAATTCGTAACTAAAAGATTACTTGAGTTTAGTGAGTTCCGTAAATTAAATGATGACATTTTGAGAGGATATTAGTATGGCTGCTCCACGAAGGACTAACAGCACATACAAAATTTCAAAGTCGTAGCTTAAACTCTTTTGAAGTTATCGGCCAATGTTCTTAAGGACATTTTATTTGGCAGCTACACGAAGGAGTAGGACGATTTTGCCCGTTAACAAACTTATCCTTACAAATTCAACCAAATATCCAGATTCAAAATTTCAAGATCCTAGGTCAAGGCGCTCTTGAGTTATCGTACTAACAGGCTGACGAACGTCAAGTAGATTTGGAGTTTTCAGCCACAAATAAACAAAAAATAATATGTAACTTTTTTCATCCGTGGCTCGGTTCTATGCGTTACAAACTTTTTGGCTGGATTAAACTCAACAATCTCAAACAAAATAATTCACTCTAATATAATATAATATGTATATATATATGTATGAACCGCCCCTTCCTTTGAAAATTCCTGGATCCGCCGCTGAATCTAGACCATTTTTTAAAAAATAAAAATAAATGAATTCGGCACCCTCTTCAATTTTACATTGAATATGTGAACAAAAGTAATTCAAATAAAGGTAAATTTGTACTTATATTTTTGGTTGTTGTACCTACCTATTGCTCTAGATTCTAGAGTATAAATATACGAGTACAAGTTAGTGTTAAATCTGCGTTCTGAAAAAGAGCCATAAACGTGCGATATTACCAAATATTTAGTAGTCCGCCAAATGAGTTTTGTTGTGTTGGTACACCAGGTAGAAAGGTCGCACAGAAAAGAAGCTTCGACTTAAAAAATTAGGTTCTTCCAATTCGTTTGTCCAAACGAGTTTTTTTACGACGTGTCTTATGAACAGTAGTGGTTTCTGCACTGTGCTTTGAAATTTTACATCATAAATTCGAATAGTATTACAAGAAACGATTAGACCTTTTTTGGGAAATATCGTTTGGCCACCACTTTTGTCCTCCGATTTCATTGTATTTTGCACAAGACCACGATGGATGAAGGTCGAACGAAAACTGACACTCTCTATGCAAAGCGTCATTGGAAAAGAGTCACGCTACCTACATGCGTTTGAATCTAACATCTACCGGTTTTGTGGAAGTAAGAGAGTTTGACCAAAACTTGCTCATGATTGTCCTCTTGTAGAATATGCAATCAATTTTTTTTTTAAATAAATCAATGGGGGGGGGGGGGGTTTGAACCACCAACCCTCCCCGGTCCATACGGGCCTGCCCAGATCAGTTTAATCCTTTCGTTGTTTGCAAAGTAAATGCCATCATTTAAGTCAAAGCTGATGGCTTTTTTTATGCCTTTAAAGTGGGATAAAACGTATTTAAAATGAAAATATATAAATTAACAGCCATCAAATTTTCAACGTAAAAATACTGAAAAAGGGTACCTATTCAATTCGATCAATAACTTCATAGAAAAAGACGAATCCATTACAATAGTCGTGATTGCATGATTCGGGATTCCCGGGTAATCCGACATGACATTATCCTGCATACGAAATGGTGAAATATTCAACTAAATGTCCTCGCAATATTCGATGTTGTTATTGCGTTCGATGCTGGGTTATTCTTGTTAGTAGGGGATGAAAATGGGGTAAAAGCATCCATGCCAGGATACTCTATAGTACCGAAATATGAGTGACCATTTTAGTGTGTGTTGTAAAAGGTGCGTATTATATTTGCTGACGATATGCAATTCACCTGAATTGAATTCGAAGCCGGTGGCTTTGTGTAATATAATCCTGTTCCTTTCTGCTGTCAACATTCATCTCTGCTTGGAATGCTGTTGGTGGGATACGGGTTCGGGTTAGAACGAGGTGTTCGATTGAAGCTAGGAAGGCCAAAAGCGATTGAGATTCCTGATTAAATGGGGGGAAATGGATATACATACCTTTGGACAATGTGGAAAGTACTTTATCCTGTACCGAGCAAGAGCGGGCAGAAAAGCGAGTCCTTGTACATTCCGGAGTACGAATCAAATATTTCTATATGTACATAGGTATACCGTGAATATCAAATATACATGTAGTATATTGTTATTCAACTGGAAGTGAAAATTGCCAGTCAAGTTAAGTTTGTCATTGAATTGAGTAAGGGGTATTTTTTTCGACTGTATAGTAAAATATATTTTTGGTAATATTGTAGATATAAAAACGAGATTCAATTTAAAATACCAATTTCGAGTTTAACTCCATGCCTTGTAGCTGGAGGTGTTATACGAGTCTAGATGAAATCATATAGAGTATTATAAGTTTAATCTAGCCCAAAAGTTTGTAACGCATAGAACCAAGCCTCGGACTTAAAAAAGTAGTATATTTTTTTTTGTTTATTTGTGGCCAAAAACCTCAAATCCGCTTGACGTCCGTCCGTCTGTCCGTGAACACGATAACTCAAGAACGCCTTCACCTAGGATCTTGAAATTTTGAATCTGGATGTTTGCTTGAATTTGTAAGTCTAAGTTCGTTAACGGGCAAAATCGTCCTACTCCATCGGGTAGCTGCCATACAAAATGTCCTTAAAGCACGTCTTCAAGAATATTGGTAGATAACTTTAGAAGAGTTTAAGCTACGACTTTGAAATTTTGTATGTGTTATTTTTCCAATAGTTGGAGCTAAGTATATGATTATGAAGAAAATCCTGTTAGTCCTTCGTGTAGCTGCCATACAAATATACTGCCAAAATGTATTCACTTAATTTACGGAACTCACTATAACTCAATTAATCTTTTAGCTACGAATTCAGAATTTTGTACAAATTAGTTTCGAGTGAAAAGGAAGTTCGATTTTACTAGTCAGCGAAATCCTTTTACTCCTTCTGGTAGCTCCCATACAAAATGTTCTTAAAACACGTGTTCAAGAATATTGGCCGATAACTACAGAAGGGTTTAAGCTACGTCTTTGAAATTTTGTATGTGTTATTTTTGCAATAGTTAGAGCTACATGTATGATTATGAAGAAAATCCTATTAGTCCTTCGTGTAGCTGCCATACAAATATCCTGTTGAAGACAAAATCTAACACAGTTGCTCTTTCTTGTGAAAATTTTTCATCTCGTCATACATTCAAGGCTTTGAAACCTGCCGACTACTGTCTTCTCTAGTTGAAGTTCTCGTACGAAATTCTTCATGAAAAATATAAATAAAACCAATAGGAATCTTGTTACACGTTAGCTTCAAATCGATAAGCCAATTCAACATTTTACAAACATTTAAGGTTTATTATTTTTAGCTATAGACAGGCCCGTGCGCAGGATATCGTCAAGGGGCGGGGTGGGGTTTCAATATGTGGAAATAGCTACTGACGTTCACAGATTAGCCTTCATCAATGCTCCAACATTTTCTACGAAATCTAAGTCTGGTGAACGTCCCTGCATAAACGCGCTACATAAATCCACTGTCCTACACCCAACAGCCTACATGCGCCATCCAGTTTTAGAAAAGTTTTAGTTAGTGTTCTGCATCATAATATTTTCCTATAGGTATGCAGCGTGATTAATTTAGTAGTCTAAATCGGTATATTCATTGGTAATCGAAGTAATTTAGTAGTCAACTATCGAGTATCGTTAACGAGGAGTGAAAAAGACGGCAATATTGAAGGAAAGAGGTGGAAGATTACACATGTATATCGATACGAAGTATAAAAGTGGATTTCGTCTCTAGGCGCATATATTTTAACTGGAAGATTAACCGTGAGTGATACTACAGAGCTACCACGATAATAACAGGTAAAATTCTTGTTTGTTTCCATGCAGTACAAAGACGACTTCGATGTTTTAGATCGTTGTCCAGTTTTAGTATCCAATTTAAAATTTTTGTTATAACACATACTTGAGCAGATGGTAATAAAACCTTCTGATGCATTTTGACCATTTTGGAAGCGTTCAAATTGTCCGTAAAAGTGTACAAGTAAGTGCCAAATCTCCGATCTGAAAAAAACCCTAAACGTGCAGCATTACCGAATGCTTAGCAGTCCGCTGGATGAGTCTTGTTGTGTTGGTGCGCCAGGTACAAAGATCTCAAAGAAAAGAAGCTTCAACCGGCAAAATTAAGCAATGGTGCAGTGGAATCACAACGGACCCATATAGCGGTCAAAGTGCTAGTCATATCTGCCAATAACTAACCTAACCTAACCTAACCTCTGTCAGTTTTCAGAAAGTAAGGGAGTTGTACCAAAAGTTCAGTATGAATGCATGTGCTCTTCGAGAACATGCAATAAATTTTTTTCGAAATATACCCCAAACCCTCCCTCGTGCCCACGGTCCTGACTAACCAATTAATGATCTCATTAAAAATTCAATTCACATCCATAACGAGAACTTGCCAAATACATCTGACCTTTCGTACAACTTTTCTGTTGAGAACATGGTTTCTAGTGTAGAGACTGTAAATATGATTACCCATCTATTCACTATCTGAGCATCTTTACTATTCTATAGTCCAGAACGTCCGTCGTACGTCGGAGTAGTATCTTTAGGATACACTGTGTTATAGTACATTTTCAAATTAATTTATACAACTTTTCTGCACCATAAATCAACCATAACTTATGCAAAATACACCCCGTAGTTATACTTCATATATATCGTCAACATCACTATAGCTCAGGCAGTTTAACAAAAGGAACGAGTCTAATTAAATGCATTATCCGTCGGGAAAGTTTTCCGTTTTTTCTTCAAGGAAAATTTTTGTTAGCTCTGTAAATGCATTCCGAAAGGATGTAGTAGATAGTAGGACACTTCTAGTTGGAAAGAAGACATCTATTCTGCAATTTTGAAATGAATAGGTAGATTGCTTCTTGCGACTATTTGCGACTATTTGCGAACCACTTTTACCTATCCATTAGTTTAAAGGCAGATGTTTCACTAGGTCCATTGAAGGATTGTGCACGAAAGGGAAAGACGAAAATTTCGAGGAGAGGATGTTTTAGTTTAGCAAACGAAATTAAATCCTTTTGTTGATATTGGGAGAATTTAATTGAATTAAAGTTGTTTTCATTTGAGAAAGAATGCAATATTTCTGCAAATTTTGCTTTTCGACTGTTCTATATTTGAATTTTCCAGTTAAGTATTTTTTCTTTTACTTTCATTGCACTAACGTAGGATCCTGTAGGTAGCTCTAAGAAAATAATTTTGAAAATAGTCGTCTAACTATTCACGCTTATTCTGGAAAACGGCGGAGTTTTTATTCTCGCCGACTATGTGGTTCACATTCGATTCCTATTCATGGCACATGCGATTATCAAAAACGTTCTGAAACTGCTTTATCGACATACTTTAAAAACGTCTTTTACGTGTATTCGAAACCATATTTTAAGGCAGACACATTCTAATACTGTAAAGGTGAAAGATGGACCATCTCAAATTTCTCTTTATTTATTGCCAATTACTTTCTAAAAAAAGTTTAAAAACGCGACTATTTCATTGCGGATTTCAACTGTCAAATTTTCGAGAAAGTGAATCGTTCACGCGTTTTCAATAAATTATACTTGGGTGAATTACCTAAAATTTTGGAGTACAACTTAGCTCGAAACTTCTTTCCCATATTATCTGCACTTATGTTCAGAATAACTTTCACACTCGTTCTAATAGCGTAAACATATCACACTAAACTAAATTCGACCCAAAACTGGACTAATTTCAATTCATCGACAGCTTAAAATTTCTAAGCAAATAAATAGAAGAACGGACTTTCTTTAAAGATCCCTCTTTTGTGGCAATAGAGAAAAACAATGCAAATACCTCTGTACTACTATTTCTGCTACGAGTATTATAAAACCATTGTCTCTCTGAAACAAATTCACCTCCTGGGAGGTCTTTTCAAATGTGATCGTTCGTCTTATTGTTCCTTTTAAGAACAGGAAAAGTTTTTCCGATTCTTTTGTAAGTTGTTATTATCCGTACCGGCTGATTTTTGCAAGATCTGCACTTTCCTCTATCAAAAGTCCCATTGAAACTTCTTCCGATGAAAATTCCAGCCAATAATCTGCTCGTTGAAACCACACACGGCAGCACATACACACCGAACAAATAAAATTCGATAAAGGAGGTGTACTTGAAGAAAAACAGGACAAAATAAAGAGTTTTCTTTTGGACTTTTCTTTGTTCATACTCAATCGAAGCGAATTGAAGGAAAAATAATGGAAGAAAATATGTTCTAACCGAAAACATCTGATGCGGGAATAAGATCCTTAGTTTCATACACGGAACAGATGAAAAACTATTTAAAGATGATTCCTCGAAATCCATAGGATGCACGTTGAGACTGTAATGCTCCACTACCTTTCTCGATCTCCTGACTACCGAAGCTACAATGTGTTTTTAGCTTAAAGTCGAAATAGGCAAACTTGTATTCGAGCAACAGGACATATGGGTGTTACCCTTATCCTGCTGCATGTTGCGTGGACGTCTCACACGTGATGCTTTTGTCAGACAAAAATGCGAATAAATTATAGAAATATCAGTGTCCGTCGAAAAAAGCAAAAGCACCCTCAGTCATGAACTGCATAGAACTCAAATGCCTCAGACAGTCGAACACAATATACAACATTATCTAGCTGATGGAGTTATCTCCAATGCTTTAAATGATACTGCAGTATATCAGACATTTATTTTGCGTCCTCGTTTTAGGGGATAACCTCACGTCATGGTTATGGTATTTTGTGATGAATAGCCAGCATTCCGCACTAGAGTAGCGTGAAAATATTTTTTGCAGAGTGGTTTAATATACAGGGTGTTTGGCACTCCGTCCGCCACCTTGTAAGGGGTTATTCCTTGATATATTTGGAGACAAAAATTGTTCTACAGGGTGGGTCAATTTTCAACATTTTGGAAGTAATAGGTAAAATACATATCGCATGAAAATTAAATATTTAAAAAGTCAGTGCATATGCATGTTGATCTACACTACTTGCTTGAAGTGAAAGAATTTAATAACGGTTTTTATGTTTTATTTAAAAAAATTTTATTATAATAAATGTTCAAAATGGCGAGTGTTCTCTTGGTAATCCTATTTCTCAACTGCTGCCGCATCGATCCTGGTATTTAGATTTTCCAATGTTACTACTGCCGTTGCGTAGACAAGGTCCTTCATCCGTCCCCATACAAAGAAATGCATAATAGTAAGATCAGGAGATCTTGCAGGCCAGTGTATCGGTCCATTTCTACCAATCCAGCGATTGCTATAATTGGAATTTAACCAATCTGTGATCTGTCGGCCGTAATGAGCTGGATCACTATCGTGTTAGTAAAACATGGAAGCCAATCTTACCAGTAGAATATCATCCAACAAGTCCTGTAGATCATTTGATAAGAAATGTAAGTAAGCGTGCGTTTCCATCTCCGCCGTGCCCCGTCACACTTTTGACATCATCGTTTCCATCTGCGGCGAAACGGTCGACGCAAGGCTAAAACATCAGATTTATTATTTGTTAATAATAAAGTATTTTTTCCGTCACCATAGGTACGAAGTTTGGATCCAAACCAACCCCCTATCGAAGGCAAATTAGTATCGGCTCTCGTGGCTCTGTTGAAGTTGAGTCAACTCCCGACGATTGCCTCGGCGCGTCATAGAGCTCGTTTTTTATGTATGTAGAATATAGTCGGCGACGCAAAACGGCGGAGGTGGAAACGCACCATAATTGGAGCTATTTAGAGTAGGCGGAAGCCTAATAGGTCCAAGGAAATCGTCACCAATCACACCTGCCCATAAATTTACGCTGAATCTGTACTTATATGATGCCGCTATTCTTGTGTGTGGATTGCTTTGAGCCCACGTATGTAGGTTTTGGAAGTTTGTGATACCGTTTCTGGTAAATTGGGAATCATCCGTCCACAGAATATTGTTGAAAAAATTATCGTCATCTATTTATCGTTCAAGGAGCCAATTGCAAAACTCCATCCGTTTGGGGAAATCAATGGGTAGCAGCTCCTGTACTGGTGTGTGATGGTAGGCATGGAAGCGTTCTACTTTTAAAATACTCCAAACTTTCCAAGTAGAGATGTTAAACTGCAATGCCAAGCGTCGGATACTGATCGATGGATTATTTTAAACTGCTTGCAGTATTCTCTTATCAATCTGAACAGCGATTATCGGCGCAGAATTTGCATTAACTCTGCTTTTTCTAACGCTGCCAGTTTCCGTAACTCTCCTGTAAATGTCTTGAAATACTCCCCTGTCAGGTGTCCGTCGATGAGGATGCCTCTGATGGTAAAGCCTTCGCGCGGCTGGTCCATTTTTGCGACAGTCTCCATAAATTAACACAATACCTCCATTGGAGTACTCAGGCATTTTGAAATTATTTTTTTAATTCTATTGACACCTTCTTCTTTTAGCAACGTAACTAAAACTGATAAACATATGAAGGTAGTTTTGCTTTTATAGGCTTTTTATTTTGTAAGGCACCCTATTAAAAAAAGGCATAGTACCGCACCCAGTATTACCTACCACATACAGGTAAAGCATCAATTATGTTGAAACTCACTTACACTTCATTGTTTTCTTACATACTTTAAATAGTAATAAATGTGTAATAAAAATACTTCAGTACTACCGATAAATTAAACAGATTCTTAGACGAGGTCCACTTTATGGCACTGACTTTTGAAATATTTAATTTTTATGCGAAATGTATTTTTACCTATTACTTCCAAAATGTTAATCGTAACTCTGTATGGATGGAAATTCTGAGCTGAATTTCCACCCACATCAAATACCAAAGAACAGAGTGCCAGAGCGCATTGAACGAGGGACATAAAGTATTTAAGAGAATAATACACAGATCAAGAATTACACAAACACAAAAACATGAAAATCGAAGAAAGGAAACTCTTCCATTGCGGAATAATTCGCAGGTAATAAATGTTCTTACGGATATATAGTCTGCAACGAACAACCAGAAGCCAGGCAGTCGGCAGCGAGCAGCCAGTAGTCGAGGTAGTGGATTTTATAGTTCCGCCTAGGCAAAAACTGAAAACTGTATTCAATCAAGTCGACCTATGTCTTTTGGGCTGTGGATTCTATAATTCCGCTAAACAATAGACTCGAGGAGATTGAAAGACTGGGTAAACGGCTCTGACTATGACATTCTATTATTAAGGCTGTGGCTTCTATAAGTCCGCTTACAATAGAAAAGGCCAGTCATCGTGAATAAACGCACAGAGCCAAGCGTAGCCAGCACAATCGGTAGGCAGGAGCAGACCGAACGAGAGACGACGAGCAGGAGCCCAGAACGATTAGGCAAAGCTGAGACACCAAGAAGAAACGCGACGAGGCGAGGCGAGTAGAGACGAGAGACAACGAGTCAAGGAGAAACACTACGAGGCGAGCAGAAACGAGAGACAACGAATCAAAGAGAAACGCGACGAGGCAAGACGAGAAATACGACGAGCAGAGACGAGAGACAACGAGCCGAGACGACAGCCAACGAGTCGAGACGAGAGTTAACGAGTCGAGACGAGAGGCAACGATCCGAGACGAGGGACAACGAGCCAAGAAGAAACGCGACGAGGCGAGACGAGAGGCAACGAGCCGAGACGGGTGATACAGAGAAAATAGGAACGATGCAAGTGTATGAGGCGAATTTTGAATTTAAATATGTTAATTAAATAGACAATAAAGTGAAGTCAAACAAAAAATAAAATATTTGTAATGAATCCTGGCAACCGCTGAACATACCCCGGCAGCAAAAACAAGTCGTTACAACTCATACATATGTATGCAGCTTTTATAGGTAATAACACGGTTCATAAAAAAATAAAATTAAGATGACATTTTTATAATGGGGTTTTCTGAGAAAAACTACATTGATCACTGAATTTCTGGGGTTGACGTAGCAAAAATCTGTGTTTTCGAGTAAATATCTCAAGATTGGGTGCAGTTACGAGTTACGAGTTATAACACTTTGCCTTGTGATTATTCGTTTTCAATATGTAACGTTTTAAGTGAGTGAGGGTACCGGTCAAAAACACTTTTCTTAACCACCCTGTATCTCCACTGATATTGAAAATTAACCCACCCTGTAGAACAATTTTTTTCTCCAAATATATCAAGGAATAACCCCTTACAAGGTGGCGGACGGAGTGCCAAACACCCTGTGTTAAAAATCATTGAAGCAGTGTAACCTACTCATCAAACTTTGGAGAATACGAACGGACCCCTGTAACCGGTTTGGCGTTGTAAATCATAAAATTCTCACTTGAATTCAGGTATGTTGTTAGCATTAGAATAAAAGTAGCCAAGGAGGCAAGAACTAAACCCACGTTATTCACTCTTATTTTCTGATCGCCCAGTCCCTTAAAATTCAGTCTAATCTACGGACCTGACTATTTCGATATTGGTGCCGAAACCCGGGAAAGGATCGGATTTCGGAAGTGCGATAAAAGGGTTAAATCGGTGGCATAAGAAAAGTGCAATTACGCAAGAAGAAACGTGTAACGAAAACGTGGTTAACGAACGGTACGTATCACAAGGTTCTTATATGTTACGTACATATCGCTTCAGATAAGTAGCACTTGCCTCCATGGATATTGCAACGCGTGCATCGTTTCGTGGACAGATTACAAAATTAACGAAAAGTGCCCATGAATACATGCAATCTGCTGAAAGCCAAATACACGGTTGCACTTCAGCTGAGATCGACGGCATCGAAGAGGAACTAACGGTATTCTTAGAGCGATTAACGGTAGTGCATAATAGCTTGTCTCAAGCCAACGCAGAGGTACGCGCTACGATTAAGCTCGAGGATCAAATAAAAGAAAGTGAATCGATCGTTGAATACGATGATAAAGTCGTAAGTGTAATGGCTCGCCTGAAACAGAGACTCCTTAAGCTAAGAGAGGCACAAAACGCTAACATGCATATGGAAACGATATTCCCGAAAGTCCCAGCTAATGCAAATCGTCATACATTGACAAAACTTCCGAGGTTGAATCTTATGAAGTTTTCGGGAAATTTTATCGACTGGTTGCCCTTTTGGGAACAATTTAGAACTTCTGTGCACGAAAATTTAGACTTAAACGGTGCAGAGAAGTTCAACTATTGGCTGTCTCTTCTAACGGGTCAAGCGGCGGAGGCTATAGCCGGTTTCACACCTACGGAGCAGTGCTACGAGGCAGCGATTGCTCTTTTAAAGGAGGAATATGATGACCGTGAAAAAATTATAGACAAAGCGATGAGACATCTTATGTCTCTAACAGCTGTGAACTCCAGGCATGATGCGCTGAGACTCCGAAAGCTCTATAATTCGGTAAAGGCAAGTACAAGGTCTCTTTCCTCTCTTGGGATTCCGTCACTTCAATACTCGATCATGTTAAACACGGTGCTGTTGAAGTGAGTTCCAAACGAACTCCGAATTGATTTTCATAGAGCTAGTGCCGACCTGCAAGGCGCGCTCTGTACGTCGTTGGTAAAAAATAATGAACTTGAAATAGACTCGAATAGAAGTGAATGTTCTAGTGGCTCTGTGAACGGGGATGATCAAGTCGAGTCAATATTGAAGTTTTTAAAACGAGAGATCGAGTCCCTTGAGAAGGCCGGACAACCGCGTAGCTTACGGCAAGAAACGAGTACAAATAATCGAACGATAAAAACCGCGACAGGATTATTGACTCCTAGTGAAACAGATTTGTGTTTCTTTTGTTCATCACAATCGCATTCGACAGAAAACTGTAACGCAAAATCGTCGGTATCGTCCCCAAAGGATTCGACGGGCGTTAGACTTTCTTGGAAAATTCTCGAAGTGGGCTTTCGGGACTATGGACAGCGAGGATGCGCAGACCATATACGGCAAGCTTAGTATGCTAGAGAAATACGATGACCAGACATTCGACTTCTTAAAATGCCAAGTGACAGTGATGAACTCAAATTTCAACAAACTCAGCAAACCGGTGGAGGAGCTAATTACAGACATAGGCCAAATCTTGGACAATTTGCGAGAGCTAGGCACTCTTCACGATACACTCGCGCGGTCAACGAATATTGAATTCTCCAGACTAAAACTGAGAAACAATCCACAGAATTATCGATACTGGATGATCTGTATAGTAACCGGTTACATCCTTTTATCCTGGACGCAAAAGACGTCACCAAGATCTTGGAGGGACTGATTCTATCGGCTAATGCAAAACCATTTTTTCGCGACCTGTATTTCCTACATCAAGCGGCAAGAACGACGGTACTGCTAGGTGATCACACACTACTGATCAAAGTCGAAATCCCACTGCCAGAAGAGAATTTATATGCAGTGCAGCGAATCCACTACATCCCCACACGTCTGAACGAGCACTGGGATTTGCTGCTACGAAACCGGAAGGAATACATTGCCGAGTCCGAATTGCAGAGAACATTCATAATCCTGTCCCAACGAGACTTTGACCTGTGCAGACATGTGACATACAACGCCACGTCGACATTGGCTCTATGCGCACATAGCGAGGCTATCCTCACCAACGGGAGCCCGGAATGCCTGATAGAACTGCTCCAACACTCCTCATCAGCGGAAACTAGCTGTCAACATGTACCGGTACCAGCTACCCAGGGCGCTTTCACGAAGATGGTGGCTTTACATGCTTAGGCGTCCACTCGTCTTAACCATCACCTGTCCCGGAGCACAACATACCGTTAACTTGACCGGATTGGGTATTTTGAAGCTGATCTAACCTTTCGAAACTAGCAGCAAAGAGATCCTGTTGCCATTCGAGCAAACCATTAATTCGACATATGAGTTCAAACAGCCGCAGATTGACATTTCCAAACTGGCAGCAACCTTGAAGTCCAGTTTGTCCCAAGTGGAAACACTGTCGACCTTGCACATACCATGCAAACCATTACCCATGAGGATTGGTCGACATCATGGCCTGGTCAGTGCTCTAGCTGAGGAACAGAAGACCTTGGAATCGTTCCAGGAGGACATACAGCACGCTAACGTCGTCCGAGAGCTCACCAAATATGGCCAGGAAATCTCCGTCCATCGCTATTCCATGGCATCACTCGGGACATGTATTTTCGCTGTACTGTCAATGATTTGCATCAAGCGGAGGAAGTTAAGTAGGCCCGTAATCCCCTCGCAGCCTATAATCATCTCGCAGCCCGTGGTCACATCACGACCCACAGTTAGCAGTAAAAGGAATCACATCGAACTCGACTCCCCACCACGCACCTGCACACCCAAACCAGCCCAACCGTCAACAGTCAAGGAAGTAGAGGACCCCACGCAGCAGCCCAAATACGAGGTCCCCCACCCTCAGACACCGATGACCCGAGCAACGCCAACTCAAACCTCGAAGCGAAAAAATAACACCTTAACCTTTGCCTACGTGTGATCACGGCCAAAAATTTGCAAAAATTTGTCATTATGTATTTTTGTCGATTTTCTTAATTTTCGGGTTTTCATTTACATGTTAAATTCATTTCCATACATTTTTATTCAGTTATGTCCTAAAAATTTTATCTTAGTATATTTTCATTTGTTTAAGCCTAGTTTAAGTCCGTACTGTACACCGCTTGGGAGTAAATGCAAACACGTAGGATGGGGAGGGATGTTGTGCCCAGCCAAATGGCAGCATCCGACGTTTGCATTTCCTCTCGACCACTATTACTTTAAGCCAGACCAGTCGTTCTTCGTCCAGCACGTTAAAATTAATCAAGGGAATAGCAACAATTTAGCAACTCAATCATAAACAGATCGAGTTACAATGCTCGGCCTGAACTACGGTATTGTGACGTCAAGGCCATAGGTACTGGGAATGGTTCAGTTGTTGCTTTTTGCTGTTGTTTTTTTTTTTACCTAGCGATTTAATTGCAACCGTACACCAAATTGTCGCGACCCACAAATGGGCGTATTGCACTCGTACGGGATTGCACCATTTGTGGGTCACCCAAAACTGCCGATTCTCTTGATCGGCAACTTTTCTACTACGCGAACTTTGCAATGGGTTGAACGACTGGCCTATTTACGTTATTAAAGTTAGCATTAATTTAGTATTTAAAGTATTTACTGAAATGACTCGTCATCAGTAACTTTTTAAATGCAACGAGGAAACTCTGTTCAGAACAACTTAAATGAAACTAGTATTTTTACAAGCAGCAGAACAATTTTTATTTTACAAGGTAAAAATTCCACTGTGAATAAATTAACTTCCATTATTCTTTTTCAGCAAAAAATACCTAAAGGTAATTTGCGTCTCTTTCGGTTCCTACTGCGGCGTTCTCACGAATGCCCGAACCAATTTTCAGGAATTAAAAATATTCTCGTCGATTCTCCACTCAACGACGCAACCTTACTGTCTGTGATATCCTGGGGATATCGCGGACACAACATAACGAAAGGAAAAATTAAAGCACGATAATCGTTGTTTCAAATGTACCAAAAGCGGACATTCGTCAAAGTTTTGTCGTCAGAATATTAAGTGTAGTAGTTGTCCCGGTAGGCATGCTACAGCTATGTGTGACCCGAGTTTTCGTGCGGTTTCGAATCGTAGTGGCGCAGAGATGAATCAGATAACTAAATCTGTCGAAACTGAACCGACTACAAACCTCTGTTCAGCGTCTTATCGAAATGTACACACTGTTTTCCTCCAAACGGCCTGCGCTTGGCTACTATCGAATGAAGAATCGGAATCGGTTTTCGTACGGCTAATATTTGATGGCAACAGTCTTACATTCGGGAAACAGTGTCGTAAAAACTTAAATTAGAGCCCCTTGACATAGTGAATTTGTGCATAATGCCCTTCGGAAGTAGAGAACGCACACCGACACGCGAATATAGGCGGGTAAAGGTGCTCGTTAGAAGCCAGCACAACAATCAATGTGTCAGCATTTTCGGATACAGGGGGGGGGGGGGCTTGGAGGGGGCGGCCGCCCCCCCAAGAGCAATTTCGAATTTTCTAAACATACATACTTCAATCGTTCTCCGATTTTTTTTACTCCCCTGCAATGTGGACTGTAAGCACAGCACAGAACAGAACCATGATGGTGGATTTACCATACACTCAACGTTTGAGGCGCGCCTCTATCCCACCATAAAATCAACCAATCAGATGGCTCGTGCAGTCGCAAGAATCTAATATTCTTCAACTTTTTCTCGGACGCACGCTTCCATATGTGTACTCACATACAATGAACTGTAGTACCACACAATTCGCAGCTCATCGTATTTCTGTCGTTTCGCACTTATCGGCAAGTTGCGCCGCAAAGGCATGTTGAGTGTAAATTGCTTTCAACACAGCAAAAAACACAGCCGACAAAAACCGGTTTGCAATGGCCTGATGGGGGTAGAGGCTCGCCTCGAGGCGAGCCTCAAGGGTGTGTAAACGCAACATGATAAAAAAACTACAAGACAACATATTACGTAGGTAATAGGGTCATTCCATCAAGAACCGCCAAGAATGACGATATTTGTGACCTTACCATCTCGGTTTTTTTTTTGAAAATTTTTGTACTTTGAGAACTAGTAAAAAAATAATTGAAATTCAATTTTTTGATTCTATCTCATTTTTTTTGTTAGTTATAGTATGTTAAAGTTTTATTTTTTAGGCTATACTGTTTTTCAAAACATACTGCAGTCACGATCGGCTGCAAGCCAATCGTATAATACTCTAGATGAATACTGAACTCCGATTTATATTGTAGTTGGCGATAAAGTGGAATTACGTGTGTACATGTTGTATGTCCTTTATTAAGGACTCCCATTAGATTGCTACTCAAAACTAAAAGACAATATTCAGTGTTTAATTTCATATCTTGAACTGGGTAAGTCATCGAAAAAAATTTCCTTTTTGAAGGAATTTTACATGGGAGGTGCAGGAAGGACTCACTCGATTTCTTACATATTGTTACGTGTAAGCCTGCCACCGCGCAACTCGATCGATTACGAATAGGAAACAGTAACAACCGAATACCTAAGCTGCAAAGTAACCCAATCAAAAGCCTAGTTGAGAGTAAATTAGTAGAGCGGAGCTACACGATTATACCCCACTTCTTATCAAATGTGCTCAAATGCGCTCGAATGTATTAGAACAGCGTAGAGGGTCAAATGGGAAGATCTCTGGCTTTCGGGTATCATCTACACACACCACTGAACGAAGATTCAAGAACAGTCTCGACTACAGGCAACTGGTATAAAAGTAGATAAAGCTTTCAGCGAGGACACAGTAATTTTGATTACGTCGACTGTGACAGCCAGCGGGTACACGCGACCGTGTTGAGAGAGAACGAAAGTGAACGAGTCAAGCGATATATGGTATAAGCGGGCGGTATTGCCATACAGTGCGAATTATTGTGCGAATATAATTCTATGATTTAAAGTGCGATTAATAAATAATCACTTATTTTTATTTTAACCGAATTGTGTTTTACTTGAAATCCCGGCGAACCCCTAGCTCGCCACAATATTTATCCCTTTTTCTGAAACCATTCAAAAATGGACGTGTACAAAATTTCAAACTCGTAGCTTGAAGTGTTCAAAAGTTATCGACAAATATTGTTAAACACGTGTCTTAAGGACATTTTGTATGTCAGCTACCATAAGGAGTAAAAGGATTTCGCTGATTAGTAAACTCGAACTTAGTTCTTACTCAAAACTAATTTGAACAAAATTTCCAATTCATAGCTAAAAGATTACTTGAGTTATAGTAAGTTCCGTAAATTAAGTGAAGACGTTTTGATAGGATATTTGTATGGCAGCTACACGAAGGACTAATAGGATTTTTTTCATAATCATACATTTAGCTCCAATCATTGGAAAAATAACACATACATAATTTCAAAGACGTAGCTTAAACCCTTCTGAAGTTATCGGCCAATATTCTTAAACACGTGTTTTAAGGACATTTTGTATGGCAATAAACAAAAAATAACATATAACTTTTTTTCGTCCGAGGCTTGGTTCTATGCGTTACAAACTTTTGGGCTGGATTAAACTTATAATACTCTATATGATTTCATCTAGAGTATAATTAACTTGGGATCTCAATGGGATCGGTTCTCAATTATTTTACAGAAAAAGGGTCATTTAATCAAGAATCGCCAAAAGTCTGACCTTATCATCGCCGATTCTTTTGAAAATTTACGTACTCGAAGAATTCGTGAAAAAAAATATGATTTCAAGTTTTTGTTTCTATCTAATTTTTTTTGTTAGTTATAGTATGTTAAAGATTTCCCAAAAAAGATGTCCGAGTCCTCTTTGAAAATTCATATCTTTGGTCATTTTTATCCTTGAATAATAAAGTAGGGCTTATTTTAAAGATTGTTGTTGTTTCTATTAGTTAAAAAATGAGATAGAAACAAAAACTTCAATTTCAATTATTTTTTTCGCTAGTTCTTCATGTACAAAAATTTCCAAACGAATCGGAAATGGTAAAGTCACAACATTGGCGATTCTTGATGGAATGACCCATAATAAGATGAAAACAATATCATCCCGTTTTTGCTAAGTGCAGTCTATGTAGCTAAATTCACACAGAACTTGATCAAACAAAATAGCCAAATCAAAAAATTTCCGCCCTCCCCAACAGCAAAGTCTGGATCCGCCATTGTGTGTCAGTGTGATAGCAGTCGAGGTACCCGATATCTGTGTAGACACTTTACCGGCCCCGAGTACTACGTTCGCAAAAATGTCTCGGCTTACTTTGGCGGATTCTCGGTTAAAATACAGCAGGTGAATCTGTGCAGTTGCTTACCCTGGATCACTATGTAAAAAGGTTCTGGGAGCTGGAAGCATTGGCATATGTGGAAATACCGAGCCCATCGAAGAGGTTAGTTCCGACATCATACAAAAGAAGAACGACAGATAAGAAGCTCGTTTATTGTGAAAAAGCACGGTGAAGCTTCATGACAATCGCAGCAGTGCTTTAGCACGATTATAAGGGCTGATTTGAAAGTTGAAACAAAACGGCAAATTTTTAGAATACGACTCAGCTATGCGTGAACTCATCTCAACTGGAATTGTAGAACTCGCCAATTTTAAGCCTAAGGATCCGACAAAAGTGTTCTACTTTCCTCATCGACCTGTATATAAGAGAGACTCAACGACAGAACTCAGGATCGTTTACGACGCTTCAGCACATACATCTGGTAACCTTTCTCTAAACGACAATCTAATGACAGGTCCTAATCTTTTGCCGGACGTGCTATCAATTCTACTTAACTTCAGAAACGGTCAGATTGGGTTAGTAGCCGATATACAAAAGGCTTTTTTGCAAGTCTCATTGAATGAAGAGGATCGCGACGCTCATCGTTTCTTCTGGTTCCAGCAAAGGATAGAAAATGTTGATAGCTTGCCGAGTTATGAAGAGTTTCGAATGACGCATGTAACTTTTGGAGTTAGCTGCAGCCCGTTTTTGCTTGCTGCAACCTTGCGTAAGCACTTGCAATCCGAGTCGAAAACCTACCCAAATACCTGTATAAAACTTATGAAGTCCTTTTACATGGATGATTTAATTTGAAGTGTAGAAAGCAAAGAGATTGCTCTACAAGTTTATGAGGATGCCTGTGCTGTAATGAAAGGAGCGTCTATGAGACTGCATAAATGGAACTCTAACGATATCGAACTTTGTTCCGAATTCCGTCAAACGTCAGTAATTCCCGATGAGCAAAAGGTATTGGGTATATGGTGGTTTTGTGCGTCGGATAAAATGGCTGTCGATTTTAGCCATATTAGCGACAAACTCCTTACTAACGTAACGAAACGAAATATTTTGAAGTTTATCGCATAAATTTTCGATCCATTGGGGATTGTTGGACCCTTCACAATTGGATTAAAAATATTATTCCAACAAACGTGGAAGCTGAAATTGGATTGGTATCTCTATTAAAGATCTGGAATACCAGCACTTCCAATACAAAGAAATTAGAAAACATTATTTTACATCGCCCGATTTTTATGTCGGTCAGCTGCAAACGAAAGGAACTACACATATTTACAGACGCAAGCTCAAAGGCGTACGGAGCGGTAGCCTATGTTCGAAGCATTGGAGAGAACGAGAATATCAACGTGAAATATTTAGTTTCAAAAAACAGAGTGGCTCCACTAAACTTAAATGGCGAATTAGAACTTACACTACCAAAGTTGGAGCTAACAGCCGCTCTCATCGCCTCTCGTCTTTTGCGTTACCTTGATGAACGATTTGATGCGCAATTTTATTGCTACTACTTATGGTCCGACTCGCAAATTGCTCTTTACTGGATTCGCGGAGAAGCGAGAAAGTTGAAACCTGGCATCATGGGGAAAGCTGACGAAATGCGTCGCCTGAGTCATCGAGCTGTGTGGAAGCATTGTCCCGGAAATCAGAATCCAGCTGATCTCCTAACGCGTGGATTGACCCCCGGGAAATTAATGGACAATCCATTATGGCTTAACGGTCCACATTGGCTTAGCGACGAAACAGAAACTTGGCCCACATCGGAATTAAATGACCAGACGTACTTAGCGTCTTTCACTTGTACGTCTGTAATAGACAACGTAATGGTAATGGAAACATCTACGCCCGCAATATTTCCATGGAACTTAGAGAGATTCTGTAGCTATCTGAGGCTTTTAAGGGTGACTGCTACTGTACAACGTTTTGTAAATCGCTTACGGGGTAACGTATCTGCTGGTTACCCAACATCGATCGAACTTCAGAGGTCTGAGCTGCTTTGGATCAAGCTAGTTCAGCGACACGTCTTTCACACTGAAGTTTCAACTATAGAGTCTGGAAAGTCATTGCCGACTTCGTCCAGTATTTACAATTTAAATCCGATGATGGATAATAACGGAGTCCTGAGACTCACAACGAGATTATCGGAAGCTGAACTCGACTACGAGACAACTCATCCGGTAATTTTACCTAAAAATTCGTATCTTACTAATCTTATCGTTCTAGATGCACATGATCGAATGCTTAATGGAGGTATAAATGCAACACTTGTGCGTCTACGAGAAAAATGTTGGATACCACAGGCCAGATAGTTAACGAAAGCTACTGTAAGCAGATGTGGAGTTTGCCGGCGTCTAATACCCCAATTACATGTTGGGCCAACGTAGGCCAGCGCGAAGTCGGACAAGTGCAGGCCAACACCACCGTGCACAAGTGCTGCCATCCACACGTTGGCCATGATTTGTTTGACTTCAGCTGTCAGGTGTTCAGTGTGAACTGTCAATCGTGTGGTGTTCAACGTGAATTTCGTGTGATGGACGCAAACGAGGAAATAATTGCTGCAGCAGCAGTTAATTTAATGGCTTCCTGCAACAATTACATCAATATATACGGATGTCTGTCGTTCTTGAGTTCCAAACGATGACTGAGCGGCTAGCCAACATGTGTACGCCATTGGCCAAGCGTTCACAAATCCCTTTGATTTGTGACGAAAAACCGACACAGCGGCGAAGTAGCACCAGCGCCGACAAGTGGTAGCCAACGCACACAAGTGGACTGTCCACATGTTGGCGCTTGGACGCATTTGCTTTGGTTGGCCCAACATGTATTTGAGGCATTAGAGGAAAGGCAGCATCTCAACCTTTTGCGCCTCTTCCTAGACAACGTTTAACAACTACATGACCTTTCGAGACTACTGGCAAAGACTATCTATAACAAGACTGGACACTTAATACACATGCAGTTTTTGTGTAAAAAAAACAAAAAATCATTGCATAAGCGGAAGAAAGAAATCCGATTGAACAATTCCAATTCCATATTCTTATGGGAATTCTCATGCGAAGAAAAGAGTACGCTAATATGCAAAAATGAATGATTACACATTCGCATCTGTGTGCATCGTTTTTCTCAAAGCACGTAACAGAACGCATTTTTTGCGGCTGTTCTATTCTCAAGTGTTTCAGCATACAAATTTATAGGAACAATATGAGAAATGAAATCACACAATCACAGCTGAGCTGTGTCTGCACATGATTTGATGTAATTTTTTTTATAGGCGTTCTGTGAGGATGTCATTATATTGGTGAATGCGACTCGTTATCAGTTTTTGTCTCTTTTCTAATCATGTATCGTGCTATTGCTATCTACTTCTCTCATCTAATTAAATAAAGAAACCAAGGTCAAATTTTTATAAGAATAATACTGCGTAGTGTCCTGTCTTGTTGTAGATAGTCTTTGCTACCGGTGTAGACTTCGCTGGCCCGCTTTATGTCAAGACGAATGAGCCTACTACCCCTCCTATCAAAGTATACATCTTATTACTTACCTGCGCAGCAGTTCGTGCTGTTCATTTGGAACTTGTTCCATCTTTACGCAGCGAATCATTTCCATTTGCCTTTCGACGCTTTGTATCCCGTCGAGGTGCACCAAAATGCATCATGTCAGATAATTCTCGGACTTTCAATATTACCGTCTGAGGAAGTACAAGGATACGCGAGTAATCAAGGTATCGAATGGAGATTTATCGTAGAACGAGCTCCTTGGTGGGGCGGCTTTTGGGAACGCGTGGTTAAAAGCGTTAAGGATATCTTGAGAGTAACCGTCGGAAGATCAACTCTTACTGTGGAACAACTACAAACATTTCTGGTCAAGGCTGAAAGTACATTAACGAAGATCCTCTTGTTCTTTCACCACTGACACCAGCACATTTCTTGGTTGGTGGTTTTCTCATTCCATTGCGATCGACCCAAATGGCCAACGATTCCAGCGATTTTCGGACTGCTTGGAAAACCAGACTTCGTTTAACGGAATTATTCTTTCGAAGATGGAGAACGGAATACGTACGACAACTGCGATCTGCGCATATTAACGGAAAATGCTTTTCTTCAACAAAAAGGAAGGCGACATTGTTTTAGTTTATGACCCAGCTGTTCCCCACGTATTGTGGAAACTGGCTCGTATTGAAGAAACTTTTCCTGGTAGAGATGCAAAGGTTCGTGCTTGTGAGGTGAAGTTCGCTAACGATTCGCGACTTCGTCGGCCTGTTCAACTTTTACATCCGATGGAAGTAACCCACGAACCCTCCCATGGCCCGTCGGAGGATGTTAAAAATCATTGAAGCAGTGTAACCTACTCATCAAACTTTGGAGAATATGAACGGACCCCTGTAACCGGTTTGGCGTTGCACATCATAAAACTCTCACTTGAATTCATGTATATTATTAGCAGTAGAATAAAAGTAGCCAAAGAGGCAAGAACTAAACCCACGTTATTCACTCTTATTTTCTGATCGCCCAGTCCTTTAAATAAATTCAGTCTAATCACTCCTACGGACCTGACTATTTCGATACCCTGTATAGATGAAATCTCACTTCCTAGGGTATTTTCTTCATTAAAATTTAGAGGTTTTTCGTTTGTCCTAGCATACACGTGTGTATACTTCGGTGACTATTTATATGCGTTATATCCATTGAAGAAAGTGTAAGAGTGCGATGGTGCGACAGACTGCTGTATACACGGCGCGATAGTGCGACAGTGAAATTAGGCAATATTTACATTGTTTATGTTGTCAAACGTTGCGGTATCATTATGGAAAATGATTCAAGTAGAGCTGGTTGAAGCTGGAGCATAGAGATATATACTGGAGATGACAAGCAGCGATTGAGTTGAAGGCGGACGTCGTCGCATTCACTTGCACGCAAAAACAACAACAATTGACATAAGGAACCTGTTCTGTCTCACTCACTCTCACGCTAAAACAACAACAACGACCCTGTTTTGTCTCACTTCTCATCGTGTTTTTGGCTTCAAAGCGCTTTATACAAAACCGGTGGCTTGTCGTCTCCAGTAGCTCTATGAGCTGGAGTCACTGGTGAAGCTGGTTAAAATAAAACACAAAGCGAGGTAGTAGTCTGTATTTTAGTCGACTTAGACAGGGATTAAAATCAGTTTCCGTCCACTGAAGGGCCCCTATGTTAAATACTTATTTTTTTCGGGGTTGTTTCACTACATCCCAAACAATAAATAAATAGTACGCAGTATTAGTCATAGGATGCGAAGGCAAGAAGTTGGCTTAGTTTAGAATTTGCGATAATAAAATTGGTTTCAAGTTCACCTATATAGAACGGTCCTCAGCAATACCACCAGCTGCAAGGGTGTTTCGGATAGTAGGCATAATACAAGGCTATGCCATCCGATGACGAAACAACTCCTTTGGACCTAGCCCTTCTATGGTAGCTTACCATGAAAAAATTCCATTATTAAAAATAGTACACAATTAATTAAAATAAATTTGAATTTTGTTAATTGCGTTAAAACACTTTCGGTATTTTATTCTATTTATTTATCTTTATTACTTTCGTTTTCCGCTTTGTTTCTCGACTAATTGGAGACAAAGCCGTTCCAGCTTCTATAGACTTCCTTGAGCATCGCCGAAATGTCGGAGTACTCAGTATTTACTATCGATATTTTTATGGTAAATGTAGTAAGGAACTAAAGGAACTTATTCCCCTACTCTTAGTGGTCCCCCGTAATACTCGCCAAGCTTCACGCGCTCACGAGTATACCGTTCAGCCCCATTCGTGGAGAACAGTGAAATTTAGGCAGTCCTTTATCCCCCGAACATCGGTAATGTGGAACGCATTGCCGGCCGATCTGTTTCGTGATAAGTATAACCTTCAGCAGTTCAAAAACAACGTCCACCGACACTTCAGACGCTTCCCTCCCGTTTCACCGACCTAAATCCCCTGCCACACCATTTTATCCCCAACCTATGTCGTTTTAGCTGTGCGATCGCATTAAAGGGTGACCCCCTAAGTTATAACGACGGCCGTAAAAAAAAAAAAGTTTCGACTGGATTTTGCTCATCAATTTGTGTTTGTTCCACACTCTCACATCTTTCGTAGCTTTCTTAGCCACCTTTTTCTAAACATTTCCCTCCTTACGATCAGTTGCACTATGATCGACATCAAGAGTTGCTGAAACCAGTGGCGGTCATAGAGGGGGGGCCATGGCCCCCACCCGTAACAAATTCTTCGCCCATGATTATTTTATTACGTCTGACTTAAAGAAAAATTACATGAGACAATTAGATCAATAGATACACTTAATAAATTATAATGCACTTAATAAAGAATAATGCAATTAAATCTGATTTCGCCTTATGTCTTTCTTTAATATTTCTTTTGTCTTTTGTCTCCTGATTGAAAAAAAGACTGTACTAATTAAAAATATTTCAATGGAAAAGTAATAAAATTTCGAATAAAAATATATATAACTAGCCGCGTACCGCGGCTACGCTCGCTTCGATCACGTTGTTCCATCGCTCCTGTTACTCACGTTGCTCCCGTTTCTCCCGTTGATCCATTGCTCCTGTTTCTCCCGTTGATCCATTGCTCCTATTTCTTCGTTGCTCCCATTTCTCACGTTGATCCGTTGCTCCTGTTTCTCACGATGCTCCTGTTACTCCCGTTGCTACCATTTCTCCCGTTACTCCCATTTCTCACGTTGCTCCCGTTACTCCATCCTCCATCCCCCATCTCCAATCCACCATCCTCTATCCTACATCCGCTATCCACCATCCACCATTTTCCATCCACCATCCACCATCCCCATCCACCATCCTCCATCCACCGTCCTCCATCTTTCATCCGCCATCCTCCATCTTCCATCATCCATCCTCTATCCACCATCCACCATCTTCCATCCTCTATCCACCATCCTCTATCCACCATTCACCATCCTCCATTTATCATCCCCCATTCTCTATCCTCCATCCTCCATCCACCATCCTCTATCCACCATCCTCCATCTACCATCCCCCAAACTCCATCATCCATCCTCCATTCTCTATCCACCATCCTCCATCTTCCATCCTCCATATTCCATCTTCCATCTACTATCCTCTTATACCATTTAGTAATAGGAATAGGCATAACTAATACACCGAAAACGAACTGCCGCTAAATCATATGAAAAACACTCAAATGTTGAAATAACTCCATCATCCATCCTCCATCTTCCATCATCCATCCTCTATCCACCATCCACCATCCTCCATCCTCTATCCACCATTCTCTGTCCACCATCCACCATCCTCCATCTATCATCCCCCATTCTCTATCCTCCATCCTCCATCCATCATTCTCCGCCCACCATCCACCATCCTCTATCTTCTATCCTCCATCCTCTATCCACCATCCTTCACAAACCATCTCCCATCCTCCATCCACAATCCTCTATCCACCATCCTCTATCTAACATCCCCCAAACTCCATCATCCATCCTCCATTCTCTATCCACCATTCTCCATCTTCCATCCTCCATATTCCATCTTCCATCCACTATCATCTTATACCATTTAGTAATACGAATAGGCATAATTAATACACCAAAAACGAACTGCCGCTAAATCATATGAAAAACACTCAAATGTTGAAATAACTCGCGAACCACCAACTGTTAAATAATTTTGTTAACGCAGAAACCATCGAGGGCGTACCCTCAACAAATCACCAAAGTTTCATCGCAATTGGATGAGTGGTTTAGAAGCCTATACAGGACAAACAGACAAACAGACAGACAAACATTCATTTTTATATATAGAGATCAATCTTTGGATTGTGGTGTGTTTTGTTCAGGAAGTAGCTTTTACTATTTGAAACTAATTTTGAAAATTTGGAATTGGATTATGCTTGGGCAATTTTCGTTATGTGCATCCTAATCCTAAATTGAGACGTAAATTGTGCTAAATGCAGTGAAACACAATATCATTGCTGTCCAGGTCGTTTTGAATTGATTTTGAACTATGTTTTCACAAAACCTAGTCAGCAGAGCAGATATCAAGCTTATTCAAATGTATGGGTAATCTAGCAAATCGAGTTATATTATAATAGATTAGATAGTAGATTCAGCTATAAAAACTCAATTATGAGTATTTTTAGTGACTACTACTTGGATTTACATCCAACAATTTAAAACGCGATTTGCCGAAATGTCGAGATTTCGATAAGATTCTACCAAATTCTAATATATTTCCTATATCTGGATGAATTTGAAATCTACTCGGGTAAAAAGGGTATTTCAAACCCTAATCAAACCATCTTGAACAGTTGGGGGACTCTATTTAAAAAAAATTATTTTTTTTCGAAGCACCCATCATAATGTCTCGAATTAGTGTAAAAAAAAGTAAAAAATACGAAGAAACCAAAATTGTATAAGATTCCGAAAACCCCCAAGATATAGGGTTTATATAGTATCATTCTTTGTAACTGTAAATACACCCGTGGGGCACCATAAACGATGCGATCAAGTGCCGAAATTCAGTAATACATTTTTTTTTTAAATTTTCTCGTTTCAAAATGTTAAGTGCTACAAAATAAATTAAAAATTGTATCATCATTAGTCGTTCTCAAACAAATGTCTTCAGAGAGTTGTAAACGCTTTTCGAAATTTCAAAATCTACTTGCCAAAAGCTTACGATGTACGAGTAAATCAGATATAAGATACTTTATGAAGTTATTATAATTGAATAATAGTTTTAGAGAATTTCAGAGTTTTGTTTTATAAATTTTTGAATAAGGAGAGTAGGTTATATTAGGTTATGTAGCAGTCATATAAACTATAGATTGGCTCAATAAGGAGACTATATGAATATGTATAATATAATAATAAATAACATTGACATAAAATATTTCTTTCGTAGATTTTAAGTATTGCAGGATAACTTAATATCTTCGTCGGGCCTGAAGTTTTTAGATTATGAAATACAGGGTTCGGATTTTAATGCCCAATATTAGGTTTCATCAAATATATATGATAGTAGAACTAATAAAAGTTATAATAAATACACTACTTTTCTAGTGGTTACAAAAAACAACTAATTTACATCCAAAGATTTCAAACGGGATTTGGCGAAATCTCGAAATTTAAACAAAACTCTCAAAATCGACTAGATTTATCATAAATGTGAGAGATTTTGATGTCTGTTTGGGCTTCTAAATTTTGTCGAAATCGAGATCGAGATCGACATCGAATTCTACTGAAATCGTAAATTATGTTCACCAAGCTTTGATATCGATTAATTTTGTTTCCTAGTTCCTACCCATGCTATTCAATTTTCTGTTGCTTAAAGACAAACAATACAGGTTCAAATTTTTGATATTATACAATCAGCTGATAAAGTGAACAATTTTAAAGAAATCCCTTCAGAGCGATGTTAATGCTTTTTAATATTCTGAAATTCGGTTGCCTAAATCTGGAGATTTAGATGCTGAAATGAAAAGTTGATATTTTCAAGCAGTACTAACCGCAGCGATCATAGCATTTGCACAATTTCCATCCTCGCTGCATTAGCGGATAGCTACCGCACCTATTTTCTCTACAGTAGCTGCTGAACTTCAGTGGGCACCCTTGAAAAAGCAATATGACCGCCACTGGCTGGAACGCTACCTCGTTCCGATTTGATTAGTTCTGTGAAAGGATATAGCAAATTCGTCGTTCGTATCCTTCGATGCGCTCGTCTGAAGCAGACTTATATATGCAATTTTCGCAGTAAAAAATAATCAAAAATTTGTGGTTTAGCGTACAATTAAAGTTGTACTGCTTTTAAAAGATCTTCACTTCCTCTGCCAATTTCTCGATCAGTTCATAATAGGGATCTTCTGGGTAGGGGACCTCGAAATCGGTGTACTTGTTTTCAAGTTCTTCTTCTTCTGTAGTACTCCCAATTAATGCCTTTCTTTTCTGCTGGCAGAGATTCCACTCTCCTATTTAACGAAGTTGCGATCAATTTAAATTCGTTTATATTTTAACTAATAACTTACTCAATGTAGGACTTGTTCTTTGCTTGTACGCTTCGAAGATTTTGCACCTGGTTCTTGGGCACCTTTTAAATAATTCCACATAATTAACCGAAGCTGCGTGATAAACCTTTTCGAACTCATTGCACGTGTATTAATTATTTATGTAAATTTCCAGTGACATTTACATTTCTATAATAAACAGGGCTCCAAAGTAAACTTTGTTTTCAATTTTATTTAATTTTTTAAATTTTACAAGTTCAAGTTAAAACATTTTTATTTAAAAAAAAATATTGCGTGACGGAATTTGATAAATATTTAAATGTCAAAATAAAATTTCTCGTCAATGTCAAGATAAAATTATCGTGATAGTGCTATCGACTATCTCGTCAAACGTGATAGTGCGATAGTGCTATCGTGATATATCGCGAAAGTAACTATCAAGAAGTTTACATGATGAAAGTTATGATGATAGTAATTATCATGACATCAACTATCGCAAAAACTATCACATTAACGGGGCTTTAATTAAAATATGTGATATGTGTTTTTTTTGTAATAGTTACCCAATGTGCTACCGGATAGGTAAAAAGATAGTAAAAAGAAAAAAACTGATAGGTTAAGAAAAAACATGAATTATATGCGGTAAGCTTTTGCTTTGAAGTAAGACGCATAATACCTATTCAAATTAACTTTATAAAAAACTGTTGATAACCATTTTTGAATTTCGTATTCCTGAATTCATAGATAGATGGATGAAAACAAGCAGCTAAAATAACAGCGCAATAAATTCCAGTGAATTACTGCTAAAAAGCCCCTTTAAAATCAGATCTTTTCCAGTAAATTGTCCGTTTTTCAGTATTATTTAAAATTATGTACATATTTTACTGGTAGGATTCCTGAATCGTACGTCTGATCGTCGTTAATCTTTTTTCTTCCCTATTTCTCTCAAATTGATGATGACAGCGTGAAAAGTTCTACGCGAATCAATTTATTCATTGTGGAATGGTTTTGAATTCCAGAAACATGGACACAATGAACGGTCAGGATGAAAATCAATGAAAAATCATTATAACTTATTTATGTCTCGTAGTTTGGTGAATGTTATGTCTGACTCAATTTTGCAGTATTAGTTTTTCGACTAAAGAAAAAAAGTAGTTAATAAGAAATTCTTCCATAACCAAATCTATACACCAAGCAGGAAATTAATACGGGCTCTCTTATTAAAATATCTATGATATTGTCGAAATAATACATTCGTTCTTAAGTTTGCTCTCCTTATCGTCTTGGTCCTTGATTCGTTCTGATGTCTACGTATTTGGAAAATCTTTAGAGCGAATAGGACATAATGAACTCTCTTGTGACCAGTGCGGTGTTACTAATTGGGTTATGTAACTTGTGGCGTTTTCAGAGTTATTGGAGTGTTAAGAGTGGGGTTTCCTTATTTTTTTATTCTTCCTGTCTTAGGATTTGCAATATAGTCAGATGGATTATGTGTGTGTGCTTGAGGAGCTAGGAGCTTTTAACGAGTGATGTTTGTGAAAAAAAATTCTGTGGAGTTAAAGTGACATAGTCGATATTGTGGAAATTGATATGACGATTCGAGAGATTGTTACTATCTTCGAGAAGTTCCAGTATTTAAGAGGATTTTTTCTTATATTTACAGTTTATTATTTCTATGGGTATTCATTTTTAGGTAAGTCATATTATATATTTTTTATATGGGAATGCGGACGTTACTTTTAAAAGATTGTAACCACCACGAAAAAACCGTGGCCTTACTTAATGCTTTAGTAAAATAGAAAGAACAATACCTTTGTGGTTGTTTTAAAATAACTCCAGAACTGAGCAAGATAAGACCATTAAATTTCGACCATAAAATTAGAAAATACTTTATTATTAAAAAATAATAAAGTAAAATGATTTTCAAGAATAGTCCAAAAACATTTGCGATCAAAGTGTTTCGATTCACTTCTACGAGCTATTAAGACTCGATTTTTAATTCCATAAAACGTTCGTTTTCGTCGTTTTTCACAAAAAGCAACTATACGTTTTTAAAAATTCACTGAAATACACGATAAAACACATTTCATACGATTACGTTTTTTTAAGACCTACTTTTCTGTTCCTATTCGAAACGCAGGTTTTTTTTCAAATGAACACAGATTTTATGTTCAAAGATAAGCAAAATTAAACACGTATATTTCATAACCGCCAATAAAAAAGGGCTTGTGAGTTGGGCGCAATTATATGTCAATAGCGTTTTAATATCGAAAATGAAGTATGACCACATATTTTTTAAAAATTTTCTTGATTCAAGTAAAATCTTCTCGAATGTTTTCACAGACGTTGAATATGAACCTGAATAAAATACACGGATATAATATGTTATTTAGAATGTTTCACGATTGGTTGCTGCACAATTGTAGACAGTGAAAGGTCTTTATAGCAGATCGTCAAAACACAACCAAATCATTTCGTTATAAAGAATAACCAAAAGTAGTTTCAACTGATTCAAAAAAAATTCGACATTAGGAAAAAAAACATACTGAAGTTACGATCGGCTGCAAGCCAATCGTGTAATACTCCAGATGAATACTGAACTCCGATTTATATTGTAGTTGGGGATAAATTAAAATTACGCGTGTGCATGTTGTATGTCATTTATTACGGATTCCTATTAGATTGCTACTCAAAACTAAAAGACAATATTCAGTGTTTAATTTCATATCTTGAACTGGATGAGTCACCGAAAAAAAATTTCCTTTTTGAAGAACTTTCACATGGGAGGTGCAGGAAGGACTCACTTGATTTCATATATATTTATCCTTAACCTTGGAACTATTCCAAAATTAATGTGTACAAAATTTCAAATTCATAGCTTGAAGCGTTCAAAAATTGTCGGAAAATATTGTTGAACACGTGTCTAAAGGATTTTTTGTATTGAAGGTACCAGAAGGAATAAAAGGATTTCGCTGACTAGTAAACTCGAACTTCATTTTCACCCAAAACTAATTTGTACAAAATTCCAAATTCGTAGCTCAAAGATTACTTGAGTTATAGTGATTTCCGTAAATTAAGTGAAGACATTTTGACAGTATATTTGTATGGCAGCTACACGAAGGACTAATAGAATTTTCTTCCTAATCATAGATTTAGCTCCAACTATGGGAAAATTAACACATACAAAATTTCAAAGTCGTAGCTTAAACTCTTCTGCAGTTATCGGCCGATATTCTTGAACACGTGTTTTAAGGACATTTTGTATGGCAGCTACCCGAAGGAGTAGGACGATTTTGCCCGTTAACAAACTTAGACTTACAAATTCAACCAAACATCCAGATTCAAAATTTCAAGATCCTACGTGAAGGCGTTCTTGAGTTATCGTGCTAACGGACAGACAGACAGACGACGTCAAGCGGATTTGGAGTTTTTGGCCACAAATAAACAAAAAATAATATATAACTTTTTTTCGTCCGAGGCTTGGTTCTATGCGTTACAAACTTTTGGGCTGGATTAAACTTATAATACTCTATATGATTTCATCTAGAGTATGTATAATTAATAACGCTACAAAGGAGGTTATTATAAATAGCTTCTTTTATTTTAGCGTATCGCAAATCAACAAAGTATAATCGATATGTAGACGTAACTTGTCAATAAGAAATTCGAAGAACTTCACTTGGCTCAATCCTATTAGGTACAATAATTAGAAAAATTACTCACATTTTCCATGATCTTTGAAAACCCTCTGTAATTTCGATTCACTCCAATTATCTTTCGGGTCTTGTAATTATTGTCAGATATCCATGCTTGCCAGAATGCCATCGGAATTTCTATGGAAATTGGAGCTCCCACTGCAAACGGTAACAAGCACATAGGACCGGTACATTCGCTCCTTATTTTGCATAATATCGATTTGCAAATAACAATACCAAAAATCTAATTTCCCAGGGTGTTTACGCAGTATTTCGACTCGAAGAAACATCATCCCGATTCCCGATACGAAGTTACGCTCGGTATCCGGCACAATGTTCCGCAATTGCTTTTCGAAAACTATTCAAATATCTCCGGAAGCAATCAAATAAAACATTAATGCAAGCTTACGACTCGCTAACACATAGAGCAGTAGATACATCGCTTTAGATTCAAGCCGATTATTCTTTGTAAGATGCAGATTGTAGATGCTGTCTACTTGACTATTCCAAAGGTATGTTACTCGAGCAAATTCAAATCTTTTGAAACGTACATCTTGCAATAGGGATGGTGAAAAAATTTCGATATATCGAAATTGCGATATTTTTTAAACGATATATAGATAATATCGGCCGATATTTTTTAGAGCGATATATCGATATTAAAATCCGACTATCAGACCCGATATTTTTTGTTAAGTATAGCATATTTTAGAACTCGAACGGCATTTTTCATTTCTGCTTATTTTTATGTATGTACATATGAGTATGCATGAGTAGGTATGCTTTGGCCTCAAGTTTAACTATTTCTAGTTGATATTTTACGTGGCAATCTAAAAAGTTACTTATGCCGAAGCATTCGGAAAACTGAACGTCTGAATATGCTAAAATTGAGCAAACATCTGACGCGTAACCTAGTGAGAGCTCTGACTTAACATTGTCACATGAGAAAGCATCTCCATAGGATTAGTCTTTCTGAGAGCAAAATATGCAGAATTTGCGATAATGAAGATGAAACACCAGAGCACATTCTCTGTGATTGTGAGGGACTTTCTCATAAAAGACTTAGGGTTTCATGAAACCATCGGAATTCCTGGCTATTCCTCTTCGAAAAACAATAAGTTTCATTGAAAGCGCAGGGATCGAAGAGGAACCATAGATAATCCAGAGGGACGTCGCAATAGGGGCCCAATGACAGAGGTGACCAAACCAACCCCTACACGAAAATCTAATATAATACTGTAAATGAGTGATGTCAGAAAAATTGAAACTAGAAAACTACTTTTCGATCACGCAAAGTCTATTTCCGTCGAAACAAAAAGATGCAAGACGCGTGGTTTCTATAGGTGAGGGCAACCAGGCAACTATCCTGTACACAGGGATCTATCCGCTCAGTACCTTGTTGTTATTGGTTTTTAATCTTGCTCTTTCAAGTAGAAGGGATTTAAAACAACCGCACGAAAGTAATATGTTTGTATTAAAGAATCACAGCTTACCATAACTATCCGTTGCTGCGTCTTTTTTCGTATATTTTTATTATCACTTCGAAAGTGAATTTAGCCTTATTTTTTGTTGTAAAAATTTAGTGAAGTGAAGAACAATTGTAAATTTCGAAATATCCTTTATTTATTGGCTTTGGGTTTGTTTTAAAAGCCGCGCACCGCCGTAATGTGTATTAAGGGCTCATATACCCCTGAAATTTTCAAAAATTTGATTTTTTTTTTTTACAGATTTTTAATTTTTATACTTTTAAGAATTAAAAAAAAAACTTGAATTTAAAAAATTCCACTCCATTACAAAGTTATAGCAATAAATGTCACCAGACATCGGTTTGGAACGGCTTCCTGGCTAATTGCCGCGCCACTCTCAACAGCAGCGTTTAGCATTTATTTTTTCATAAAAGCTAGGTTTCATAGAAAACAAGGTCATTTATAGGACCATCTGTGAAAAACACGAAGATACAAGAGGAAGAAGGTGTACAGTACGAAGCTGGAATGGGAGACTAGCCGTAAGTTCACATTGTACCTATCAAAAACTTTAACCGCATTTTTCTCGAAACTATGATTTTAGACATGATCGTGCCGATAACTCAGTCAATTTTCAATATTTTTCAACTTTTTTTTTTTTAAATTTTGATAACCATTTTCTCTATAGTCTGACGAGAGGTTTTTTTAATTTTTTGCTTGGAAATTTTTTTATAAATTATTAAACGCAAATTTTTTAAAAAAACTGATTACTAAAGTTTGAAGTTCTGTAACTTATTTATTTTTGAAAAAAAAAAAAATTCCCTCCGTGAGACTATAACTACTACATTATTTTACAAAATTCTTTTTTATTTTTGCAAATTGAATTATTTTTGGTGAAGTTATGATGCCGACCAGGAGGCGCCATGGTTTTCATAAGTAGTCCGTTTATACCCGTAAAAACAATGTTAATATTAAAAAATAAAAAAAAATTTTCTTTTTTTTTTATAGCTGGATAGTCAATAAGATATGTGAATTCAACAAATAAATTTTTTTTCCACCATATAACCTTTGTAATAATTTTTCAAATTTACTCGGTTTTCAGCGCGTGCAGGGGTATGTGAGCCCTTAAGGAGAACATATTTGGAATATATACAACCTTCGCAAAAATAATAAAATTTTACTCCACTCTATATGCTCGTTTTGCAGTAAGGAATAATAGTCCAAAATTTCATTCGTGTGGTTTCTGAGAAAATGGGTCATTTATTTTATACTGAAAAGCCTTTGCGATATGCTCCCCTTAACGTTAAATTTGATACGGGAAGGGAGATAAGATTTTATTTTTCATTGAAAAAAATATTCGATATATCCATATTTTTTTTCGATATATCATCAGCCGATATTGATATTTCTTTCAATATCGATATTTGTTTTCGATATCAACATCCCTATCTTGCAATAGTACGTCCTCGAGCAGCTCTAACTTTGATATCGTCGAATCGAAATCCTCCAGAGAGACACTTTGACTCAAGGGGGTGTAAGGTGATTAATGATTTGCAATTGATAAAGTGATTGTGGGAGGCGAGAACTTTACGTCTCCTTTTCTAGGATCGTTTTTTCCGCCTGTCTGGAATTCAAAGTCGTAGACTAAATAGAAAGTCGAGAAACATTCAATAGAATCCTAGAAGGACTAAAGTATACTGGGTTTCAAAATTAGAGAAGGCAAAAGTAACGCTATAGAAACTTACAAGGATCGTACAACTGCGAAAAAATTGGACGGAAAGTAAATGCTGAAATAAGATAAATTATCGCAGATATACACACCACGGTTCTAGAGGGAGTTGTATAAAGCAGTTGGCTGCTTGTTTATCTGCAGAGAAAGTCAGACACTTTTGAAGCGCCGAATTTAAAAAAAAATACCCTCCTCTGTGCAATTGATGGCTACGCCACAGCAAACACGTAGTAGCTCATTAATTACACGGTGTCGGGATTGATGAAGTTTAGCTTAAAGATTTCGGGAACTCAAGAAGTTACCGTACGTAGAAGTACCTGCTCAACAGAAATAAAGTACTTGAAATAAAGCACACAGTGCATTCTTGGATGCTATTAGTACCAATACTTTCTGCTACTTCATATAAAGCTAATGGTTTAAGACAGTAGCGTAGGATCTTTAAGTTTCAAAAATAATTATTTTTTACCCAAATTATACCGGAATCTCCCACCATTTTCTTTTTGATTATCTTTACCACAATTAACGACACTGTTGTGTGGAACGCCCCATTTATAATTGTCGTCCATAAACTGGCCTATCCTCCGGTCATAAAACTATAAATGGGCTTCATTAAGTCCACAACCGGGATGAAATATGAGAGTAATAGTGTCGGGAATGTTAAAGTTACTTATAACCAACAAGCTGTTTAAGTACTTCCTTTGAGGTTCCCGCTAAGTTATCCGTTTCTATCTGATGTTCGCTGTTGCTCATGTTATAAATTTTCACAAAATTTCCATAACGCGACCGTATGAAAATAGAAAACCTCTGCCGCTTTTAACGATTGTCTAAGGTTTTCATCCGGTAGCCGTTCTTCATATGAACATAGAAGCTTGTATTTTCTATAATCTAGGAAATAGGGGCCAAAAAAATGCGAGCGGGCTCATATCGCGCCGGATATCCTCGAGTATCAAGCAACTGCCTACCTAATGGTGTCTGCACTAATTAATTGAAATTTATAAATATCGTGACCACACGTTCGTAAAATTTAAGGTTGAAAGAGAGATGTTTTTTTGCTGGTAGGTAGCATTTTTTTTTACGTTGACCGTACTTTTGGTTGCAAGCTGCAGCTCCAAAATCACTCACAAATTTATACTGGCCATCTGATGCGTGTATAAAATGGAGCTTTGAGATATTGATATACATAATTTTTTTCTATTGTGGCCTCTTAGGCCCGGACTACATGGTCCGTTTTTTTTCCACTCCGGAAAAAAACCGATTCCGGACAGCATCGACTACACGGGTCCGGAATGCGGCGGTAGAATGAAAGCTGCTACTGCGAGCAAGCGTGGTGTGATGAATGCGTTCTGTTATTGAGAATTTAAGCTACGAAGAACTGATATGTTTGGCGATCGTTGTAAAGAACAATAAAAATCTGCCTGGGGACAACTTTATTATTTTATAGGTACAAGTCAGAAACGCGTTTAATGTTGAGATGCGGTTTAGGTTACTATGCGACTGACAACCTAAAACATACTGTAGTCACGATCGGCTGCAAGCCAATCGTATAATACTCTAGATGAATACTGAACTCCGATTTATATTGTAGTTGGGGATAAAGTAGAATTACGTGTGTGCATGTTGTATGTCCTTTATTAAGGACTCCCATTTGATTGCTACCCAAAACTAAAAGACAATATTCTGTGTTTAATTTCATATCTTGAACTGGGTAAGTCATAAAAAAAAAATGTCCTTTTTGAAGGACTTTCACATGGGAGGTGCAGGAAGGACTCACTCGATTTTTTACATATTTATCCTTTTGCTTGGAACCATTGAAAAAAGAACGTGTACAAAATTTCAAATTCATAGCTTTAAGCTTTCAAAAGTTATCGAAAAATATTGTTGAACACATGTCTTAAGGACATTTTGTATGGCACCTACCAGAAGAAGTAAAAGGATTTTGCTGATAAGTAATCTCAAACTCAAAACTAATTTGTACAATATTTCCAATTCATAGCTAAAAGATTACTTGAGTTATAGTAAGTTCCGTAAATTAAGTGAAGACGTTTTGACAGGATATTTGTATGGCAGCTACACGAAGGACTAATAGGATTTTCTTCATAATCATATATTTAGCTCCAACTATTAGAAAAATAACACATGCAAAATTTGAATGTCGTAGCTTAAACCCTTCTCAAGTTATCGACCAATATTCTTGAACACGTGCTTTAAGGACATTTTGTATGGCAGCTACCAGAAGGAGAAAAAGGATTTCGCTGATTAGTAAACTCGAACTTCCTTTTTACTCAAAACTAACTTGTACAAAATTACGAATTCGTAGCTAAAAGATTACTTGAGTTATAGTGAGTTTCGTAAATTAAGTGAATACATTTTGACAAGATATTTGTATGGCAGCTACACGAAGGACTAACAGGATTTTCTTCATAATCATATATTTAACTGCAACTATTGGAAAAATAACACATACAAAATTTCAAAGTCGTAGCTTAAACCCTTCTTAAGTTATCGACCAATATTCTTGAACACGTGTTTTAAGGACATTTTGTATGGCAGCTACCCGAAGGAGTAGGACGATTTTGCCCGTTAACGAACTTAGCCTTACAAATTCAACCAAACATCCAGATTCAAAATTTCAAGATCCTAGGTGAAGGCGTTCTTGAGTTATCGTGCTAACGGACAGATGGACGGACGGACGGACGGACGGACGGACGGACGTCAGGCGGATTTGAGGTTTTTGGCCACAAATAAACAAAAAATAACATATAACTTTTTTTCGTCCGAGGCTTGGTTCTATGCGTTACAAACTTTTGGGCTGGATTAAACGTATAATACTCTATATGATTTCATCTAGAGTATAAAAATAACGCTCCAAATTGCCTCCTGGGTATTTCATAGGTTGCCAATCGCATAGTAACCTACACCGCATGTCAGCATTAAACGCGTTTCGAACTCTTTTTCTTTCTAGCATAAGCCATTTCTGAGATATGAAAAACCACCCTCCACCCCCGTACCTTGCTACCACTTTCAACAATTATATTTTTCTGTGGCTCTATATAGTTGTCAATTTTTAGCTTTCTATCCTTTGTGGCTTTCGAGAAATTAAAATCAGAATTTTTTCTTTTCCACCCCCTCCCACCATCACTCCCTACACCCACACCATCAAATTGTTTTTCTCCGCTAGAGGTCTACTGGTCCTAACTCGTGTAAAATTGAGATATACAAATTTAATTTTTTGAAAAATGGCTGTCTCCCGTTTCCGTGCTTCAAAAATTTTACTTTTACAAGACTCCACTTGTAATTCTATATACAGAAACCAAATTTTATCTTTCTGGTACAATTGGTTCGGAAGATATTGTAATTCAAAGTTGTTCACCCTCCACCCCTATACCCCACCACCTCTTTTAACAACTTTAACCCTTTTCTAATCTCCTAGTATCTCTTAAGACAACCACAAAGTTTCAACCTTCTGACATGAATCATTCAGAAGATATGGATTTTAGAATGTTTCTATCTCAGCTTTCAAGCGTTATGGACGTATAGTTTTTCAACCCCACTCCCACACCCCTCAACCACTATCGACCATTTTTTTACAAATGGGTCCATTATCATAGTTCTCCATAAGTTCCAACTTTCAGCACCCTAGCATAAGTGGTTTCCGAGATCTAGAGACCAAAATTTGTAGTCCAAAACGTTCCTCTGAATCGACCATGTCGATTGAACACAGCTACTCGAGTGATAAAATCACTCCGAAGAAAATTCCGGACACTACTTTTTATTGTTCTTTACAACGATCGCCAAACATATCAGTTCTTCGTAGCTTAAATTCTCCATAACAGAACGCATTCATCACACCACGCTTGCACGTAGTAGACTTAAAGCTTTTTATTCCGGACACCGTGGAAAAAAACGGACCATGTAGTCCGGGCCTTAGCAATTTTCCGTACAGTTCTTTTCGTTTTTTGCCTGAAGGAATCCAAGAGGTTCTTCCATTTTGCCGACGACTACTTACCAATATATCTGTCGTTCTCGCTCCCTGTCGTCCTTTTTTCAGAAAAAGATACAATTCTACTTAAAATACCGCCAGCTAATCGAATATTCATGAAATTTTTACTTTAAGAGATTGTCTCCAAGTGGGATAGTAGACTCAGTCGGATTTTGCAGATGTGGTTAATTCTAGAAATTGCTTTTGGCATTGAGGACCGAACAAATCTTCTTGTGTAAGTAAATAAAGCATAAAAACACACTTTTCAGAAAAGAGACAATATCTTGGTTTAATATAGGGAAACAAAACGAAGACTAAGTACATGTGAATACTCAACAAACCACGTTTATAATTGTCGCGATTTTTGAGCGACGATCGTTAACAATTCTTATTCCAGACTCAACCATAATTTTTTGACATTCGTATGTGTTTGATCGTGTATTCCATGAGTGTTCCAAGTCAATTCCCGATGAATTTCGAAGTTGAATTCCCCACGAAATTCCTGATTCAATTCATTAGGAATTTTCTTCTGTTGAACATTCTTTAGCACATCAGGACAACGTAATCTGCCTTTCTCGTTTTTCCTGCATACAATAGCTTTGGCTCCTTTTGGGTAGCAATAGCGCTGTTTTGAGACAATGACTAGGTAAAATTCGATCCCGTGACCTAATGTTTGTAGACGCAAGATAGTCCCGATTCCTCACCGTTGAGAGTTTTGTGTATGTCTTCTCAATTGTTGCGAAGAAAATTTGGAATAAAACCACTTCACCAATGTGCTACCAAGACCTCTATAATAAAAATCGTTGGTGAATTATATCATGAAGTTCATTAAGAAGTTGTTGTTGTATTTTATCAAGAGTTTCACTAAAAAGTATTCTAAGACAAAACAACTACCTCCTCATGGAACTGAATAATGAGAGCAGCTTTACTAACGAATAACTAAGTGTTCTAGAGGCCAAGACTAGATTGTAATTGTCGCGTTATCGAAGATGATATACCTGAATACTTAATATATTCGGACAAAGAAAACAGGATGGCTTTACTAATTCCATGGAGCGGCAATGTATTTGAAACAAATAGTACTATTAAATTTTTCAAATATTTTTCTCCCATATATTAATATAATTATCTTACCTCGGTCATTAGACGATATATTAATACTAATCCTTGAAAATGTTTACTATAATAAACGCTAGACATTTTATCTCAATTAGCCAGGCCTTTAAAAAATTGTATTCAATTGGAGGCAATCATGTTGCCCTTCACGTACTAAACTGCACTCATCAATACTCTTTTCTAACGAATTAGATATTCAAGGCTTATGTTCGTTGTCATCCTTGCTAGCTAGCTGGCTCTCACTTAGCAGAAATTCATTGCTATCTCGGGCAGCTAGAGTACTGCGACGAAATGCATATAAATCGTGCAGTTTCCTTATTAGAATCGCGGTAAGTGTATAGTGTTCGGAGCTTGCTACCGCGATTTTTATCACGTTATTTTAAATCAGAACTACCACTATGATTGCATGCCATTAGATAAAAGACGCCTGAAACCGGCTATTAAGTTGTCCGGTAATAATGGTAGCGTTGGTGAATTATAGCATAGCGCCTGCTGGCGACATCGGCCTTGAATACGGTAGCCAACTAGGAAATAGCTAGGATAATAGTTATAAGTACGAAGTTTAGTGTAAGGAAATTAGTCGATATTACTATCGAAATTTAGCACGTTTGATGTGTTCAACTTTTCATGAAAAGTGTAAAGATTTGGATTCATGAAACTTAAAAGTTTTAGACTGCCATGTACTATGTCTCATTTGCCTTACGAAATTACAAGTTATATGTAGGGTAGAATGGGTAGCCCTGCACCTTAGGTGCAGGGCCGGTCCTACCATATGTGCAAATGGCGCATTGAATCCGGGCGCCAAATTAAGGAAGGCAATAAAATCATACTAAATATATCTCTTTAAATATTTTGCTATAAATTTAAAACATACTTAGAAATTAGTTGAAAGGAATTTTTGCAGTGTTTTTCCATTTTTCCATTTTTTAAAAGCACACTTTGAATTCTCTTTCAAGAACCAAAACATTGAATCTTTTCTCTTAAAACTCTTCTTTCTCTTCGACACCGGCTAGTACAATTTTTCGTTTGTGCGATCATCTGCTAGTCCAATTTTTCATTCATAAGTTCATCAGCTAGTACAATTTTTCGTTCGTACGATTCATTTGGAGCACTTTCAATTTGCGCTCCCACGGCGCCCAAGCGCTTGGTGCTTATTTGATAGTGTGCTAAAAGGGCTCAGAACATGATTTCTATACAATAGAAAAAGATAGACATGGAGGACTATCGCGCCCTGCGCCACGAAATTATGTGGGGAAATGGCAAAAACGACATTTTTGCAAGAGGGGAATGTATGTTGTAGATGAATCATAAGAGAAGTAAATTGTTTTACATAAATCGAGCGAATGATTTGTTGTTCAACTCTTTTAACATTTTTGTGGAAAATTGGAGGGAAATCTTTTTTCACAAAGATTGACAGATTCGGGAGTGTTTGTTAAAGCTAAAACAATTAAAAAAACATATATTTCAAGTGCTTAAAAGTGGAAGTTATTCTACGATGCTTCCAGGGCAACGAAAGAAGCCTTCTGGCTGGGATATAAACAATGGAAAAAGGCACCAGATGCAGAAGCAAAACGTCAGGGAAGTTGCTTAAAAATTTGTTTTCATAGAAGTGCAGGAAATTTTAGTGAATTCGTTAATTCTTCCATCTCTGCTTCCAATTCCAACTCAGTTTCTAGCAATGCCACGATCGAAGCTAGGTCTGAAGGTCCTTTATTACCTTCCTCCGGTTGTATGGATTCGTTATCATCTCCCAGTTCTTATTCTTTGAATCATGAAGCAAGTTTCATTAGTCAAGAACCTGCTGAAAGTTATCCACCTATGCAAAGTCAATCGATTCAGTCTATCAGAGAAAGATTTAAATTATTAGATACTCAAAGCGATATTTTCAATTTTTTGTACGATATTCCTGGTCTTAGATTGTTAAGCACTGAATTACTACTACGAAAATGTCTTAATTTACAAAATGCTTTATCTCACAAAAATAGCTCAGATATAAACTACGTACAGCTTTGCGAAGAATTGAAAATGTTAGCTACGTTAGTACCTATTGGTTCGGGGAATTTAGACGCTCTTTACTTTATACACAAGACCAACTTAGAGAAAAAGGATCCAAACTCTGTTATTGTATTAAAAATTCTACTTACTTTACCTATTACCGTAGCATCAGGTGAGCGTAGTTTTTCGAAGTTGATAATTATTAAAAACTACTTAAGATCAACAATGACTCAAGATAGACTTACATCGTTGGCAACGATCTCGATTGAAAAAGATTTGCTAGATGCATTAAACTATAAGGACTTGATTAAGGACTTCGCCAAACTTAAAGCTAGACGAACCGCTTTTATTGTATAAAAATATTTAAAACATAGAACTTTCTATATAGTTATTTCATTAACCAATGATAAAACTTAACTTTATATGTTTTATGATCTAACCCATATGTAATAAAAAAAATCTGCCAACAGTCTGGGCGCAACTTTATTATTTTATGGGTAGAAGTCCGAAACGTGTTTAATGATGAGATGCGGTGTAGGTTACTATGCGACTGACAACCTAAAAAATAACGTTCCAAATAGCCTCCTGGTTATTTCTTAGGTTGTCAGTCGCATAGTAACCTACACCGCATCTCATCATTAAACACGTTTCGGACTTCTACCCATAAAATAATAAAGTTGCGCCCAGACTGTTGGCAGATTTTTTTATTTACTTACGTATTTTTTTATCAATAGAATATTTCATAGTAGTAAAAGCGAATTCGATCACATTAAACCTAAAATATTTTCGGAATCAGTGAAAACTTGAACAACACCCCCAGGGGGTTTAATTGAGAAAAATACTTAAATCGGTTTTTCCCAGCTACGTTTAAAGCTTATAGAAGTAAAAGTGAATTCCAAATCTCAATATAACATAGAAATGTTTCAGAATTCGTGAATATGTACACAACCACTTTACACCCCCTTAGGGGTTGGATATCGAAAAATTTTGAAGATCGTTACTAGGCGCTTAAATAAATAGCACGCAGAAGTAAAATTGCTTTGATAGCTAGACATGTCTAAAAGATTTAACGAAGTCTGTGAAAATGTGGATTCACGGACTAACGCCAATAAAAATCTGAACTTTTTTTTGCTTTAATTACTCTAATAGTAGCCATTTCTGAGATATAAAAAACCACCCCTCTCCCCCGTACCTTGATACCCCTATCAAAAATTTTATTTTTCTAAGATGTCTCCATAGTGGCTCTATATAATCCTAAATTGTTAGTTTTCTATTCATTATGGTTTTCTAGAAATAAAAATCAGAATGTTTTCCTTTCTACCCTTTTTCACAACCAAAATTTTTTTCCCTACTAGAAGTTTACCGACCCCAACTCCTGTAAAATTTTCAATATCATATCTGATACGGTTTCTGAGATATAAAAATTACATTTTTTGAAAAATTGCTGTCCCCCACTTTCGTGCTCCACCTCCCCCCTCAAAAAATTTAGTTTCTGTAGACTCTTCTTGTGATCCCATATACAGAAACTAAATTTTATCTTCCTGGTGTAATTGGTTCGGAAGATATTGTAATCCAAAGTTTTTCACCCCCCAACCCCACACCCCACCACCCTTCTTAAAAATTTTAGCCGTTGTCTAATCTTGAAGTATACCTACGAACAACAACAAATTTTCAATCTTCTGACATCAATTGTTCAGGAGATATCGATTTTAGAATGTTTCAATCCCTTCTTTCATGCGTTTCAGACTCATTGTTTCCCCCCCCCACTTCCACACCCCTTAACCAATATCGACCATTTTTTCGCAATTGAGTCCATTATCATAGTACTACATAAGTTCCAAGTTTCAGCCTCCTAGCATAAGTGGTTCCTGAGATCTAGAAACCAAAATTTTTCGTCTAAAACGCTCCCCTCTCCTCTCCCCTTGTACCACCACCCCTCGAAAATATACCAGTCGTAGGGGTTTACCCAATCTACCCACCATTTAATATCTCAACGGGTTTGGGAGCTACGCGCCTTCAAACGATTTTGCGTACGGCGTACGGCGGACGGCGTACGGCGGACGGCGTACGGCGGACGGCGTACGGTGTTATTACGGTTTTCCATAGTGTTACCTAAAGAGGAAACAAATCAAGGGAAGTAAGGTGCGCAAAAGGGTGTTACCTCCCGCCGATTTCGTCAACTCGGCAATTACTAACGCCCAGGAAGAACAGAACCGAAGTACTTCGGTTCAATATACTAGGTTCAATCATTATAGGCTATACGATATCACTTACCCATTAAAACCACTATCGTGCCGTGATATCCGGAGAGTCGCGTACCTCCTCGTAAGAAGGCCGGGCGGCCTAAAACGGAAGTCAAAGAGCGGAACCAGTACGCTACTACGCCTAAATAATGCACCGGAAATTGGGTGAGGTCTAGGAAAACCGAGTGAGCTAAATCAAGGTAAACCGAAATTGGAGGACGGAAATAATTTTAGTTTTCCGAAATACTATGTGAGTAATGTAAACAATAGGATAGAACTAGCTTTAGGGAAATATCAAATAGTCAATATGAATTAGATTAGAATTAGGACTAGTATTAAGAAGGCGACGTCGACTACACACTGAATTCAAAAGGGAACGTGCACTTAATCCCTCAACTCAACACCATCGAAGCCTGAACGCGGAGTAATAAGTTCATAATGCGCAAACAACCACAATCAAAAATTACCCAAAAGGTAAACAAACCTCACGCACGGATACTGCGCAGCCGCAAGAGGTTCTCAGCCGATAAGGTAGTTCGCCGTGGGTTGAACATGAGATAAAAAGCTGAAAGTAGAACTCGACTATAAATAACTAGACTATAACCATTACCTGCGAAATTAAGAGAAAGTACGACCAACGACCTAGTGAAAGCAGTCATCGACCTACAAAAACGGGAATTAACCGTGAACAAAAACTGACCCGAGGTTTCACGGAAGGTGCCGGGCCGAAAAACGGCTCTTCCCAAAACGAGTAGCAGTACGATAAGTCGGTTAGTGGTCAGTCGCGGACATTCTTTTGAAAATCTTTGATTTGAGTTTTTTTGTTTGAGGAACGTGCATCGAGCGTCACAAGTCGGTGACGGCACGAAAAGGAGATTACGCGGAATAATAAGCGTACCAGCAAAAGGCGAGAACGAGGAATCATCGTCGTCAACGAGGGGACGAGCGCCCTACATTTTTCCGTCGGAAGTCTACTGGACCAACGAGGGAAAACTCACCAGCGGTACCCTAGGTTTAAGTAGCGCAATAGTTCATTTTATAATCAATCTCTCAGTATATTGTTCGAGGATTAACTGAATTACATTTTCCTTACGCGTAACATAGCCTTTTAGTTCTTTTTCTTTGCGTACGAAACTTGTGTGACGTCGTCCAATTTTAGTTTCCGATTTCGGTGGTGCTCAAATTCCGGGTGCAAATACATTTCTACCCAGCTCCACAGCTGGCTAGGTAGTCATAGAACGGCGGCGAAAATTAAGTTGTGTGGCGCCCACCCCGTCTCGACGGGTTAGCCGGCTCGTCGTCGTTCGCCCCTAGACGGTAAGGGGTTTTAGAAAGATTAAACGTAAAATTGGCGCCCAACGTGGGGCCTTGTTTTCCGATAACGATTACGCTTTTGTGTTGATTTTTTTTTTTTCCTTTTCGAAAAGAATAACGTGCGCGTGAATTTATTTTATTAAATTTTGGGAAGGTCGATTAATATTTTTGCAACACTTTACTATTATTTTTTATATTTGTTTTATTTTCACTGGTTTTATTGAATTCTACATAAGTACAGTGGTGTGGTGAGTGATATCGGTGAGTAATAACATAAATAGCCGTGAATATTTTTTTTTGGGGATAATAGTGGCAATCAATTCTATTGTCTTGTTGGTAATTAGACCAAAATTCTGTTTCTGTTCTTCCACGGGAAGGTATAAGCCGATAGTATCGCGGATTTAGACATTTGAACATAAAAAAAAATAAGAAATACGACACTGCGTGTGTGCTGGGGGAAGTGAGAACCTTTTGGAGACGCACTATTTTTTTTTTTTCTCTTTTTTTTTTCCTCTGCTAACCGAAATGTCCACTCGAGGCACAATGCCGTTTGCCGTGGATCGTCTAAGCCAAGAGGAGTTGGGCTACGAGATGGCCATAAGGGGTCTTCCGGTAGATAAGGTAGACGGGATGAGGAAGTCACTAAGGGCAGCGTTGAAACGCGAGGGAGCGGGACACAGTCTGGTGATCGAAGATTATCCCTTTACAGTTGAGGAGGATATGATAGCTTTGAAAGCTAAAATCGGAGAAGTTGAGAAGTTAGTGTCCGGATTTACAGGGGACGATCGATACGCGGAATATCACAAGGGTTTAGCAAAAGTTGACTGGGGAATGCGTCGCTCAGGGCGAGTTCCAACAACTACAGCCGAAGAGAAATCGCTGGTAACGGAAATGAGAGGACAGTTCGTAATCCTGATGAGTGAGTTATTAGAAAAGGCGTCTGACGCCAACAACTCAACGACGGATGACGAACCGGGTCCGAGCCACGAATCGACCGGCGCCAAAAGTAAAAGGGGAACGAACAGGGCGAAGTCGGATAGAACGAAAGAATTTTTGGCACTGGCAGACCGAACGACTCCTATCATTCAAGGTTACGATCGTCCGGAGGGAGTGATAAACACGCTGAGGGAGGAAGAGAAGGACGAAGGATCAAGTGCGGACGAGGATCGGGGTAACAGAACAACTCCCGTCGGTATCAAAACTTCTCCTCGACCTTCGATAGCTGTGGCAAAGTGGGAACTAAAATTCACCGGCGATGGGTCGAGTCAATCGATTAGCTCGTTCTTGGAAAGGGTGGAGGAATTACGGGAAGCACGCGGAGTAACGAAAGCTCAACTGTTCCGTTCAGCCGTGGATCTTTTCTCCGACAAAGCACTCATTTGGTTTCGAGCAGTGAGGCCGGGGGTAGAGACGTGGGACGAACTAGTAGCTGAATTAAGAGCCGAGTTCCTACCACCGGACTATGACGAACGGTTGGAAATGGAGATCCGGCGCAGAACAATGGGGGCCGATGAATCTATCGGTATGTACGTCGCACTCATGCAGGGTCTGTTCCGCCGCTTAACAACTCCCTGGCCGGAATCAGCGCGGTTAAAGTTACTCCGACGAAATATAACGCCGTTCTACCAAACTCAACTGGGGTTGAAGAAGGTGAGCACCATCGCGGAGCTAATCCGTCTCGGGAGAGAACTGGAAGCCACCCGGATAGCAGTGGAAGCATTTGTCCCTCCACTTCCACATCGGGTCAAAGGTCTGCTAGAGCCGGATTTAGCGTACGTCGGGGTGGAGGAGGTTTGTGCAGTATCCAGCGGGATCAACAATATCGTCTGCTGGAATTGTAGGGAGCTAGGCCATAGTGCACGCGAATGCCAGAGGCCTCGCGCGTGTTACGTGTGCGGGAAGAACGGGGTGATCAGGAAATTTTGCAACCACTGCAATAAGTCTTCCGACATGAGTGGTCGGAACACAGGCAGAGCAACGGAGGGGAACAAAATAGCCGCGACTCCGAACACGAGGGAGCCGTCGGGAAACTCCCAGCAACCCCATTAGAGAGCGGCGCAGTGGGGATGGGAAACGGGATAGCCGTAAGGAGGACGTCGAGAGTATTGGAAGAAATCGCCCCAACCATTAACTACATTTTTTCCAAAATGAGTGGAGATACGAGACCCTACTTAGATGTCAAAATTTTCGACGTGGTAGTGTCGGGGTTATTAGATTCAGGAGCCTCTAGAACGATCGTAGGCGGAACAGGGTGGGATCTCCTTCGGGGAACTGGAGTAGCATTACAAGCTCCAAGGTCGCAATCTGTGGTGACTGCCAATGGAATGAAGTGTTCGGTGGATGGCTCGATTTGGATCCCGATTGAGGTGGAAGGGAAAACCAGATGGTTGAACGTACTCGTCGTACCGGACATCCCGTTGAAGTTGATATTGGGAGCTGACTTTTGGGCAGCGGCCGGAATAGTGGCGGACCTACAAAAGAGTTCTTGGGAGTTTTCGGATAATGTCTCCATATGTGCGATCGATTCACTGCAACCGCATGCGAAGCTGTCAATACAGGAAAGGGAGCAGTTATCGACCTTAGTTAAAGGGGAGTTCAGCTTGCTGGGGGAAGGAATTGGTTGCACCAACATGGTGGAACACGTAATAAAAACTAATTCCGAACCCATCAAACAAAGGTATTATCCCGTAAACCCGATCATACAAGTTCATATTGACCGGGAGCTGAACGAGATGTTGGACGCTGGAATCGTTGAACCGTCTAGCAGCCCATGGGCTTCCCCGATACTGTTGAAGAAAAAGAAGAATGGAACCTATCGGTTCTGTGTCGACTTCCGGAAAGTAAATAAGGTCTCAGAGCGAGATGCGTACCCGCTACCCTACGTGTCGGCTACGTTGGACAAGCTGAGAGATGCGAAGTACCTATCGTCGCTCGATATCAAGTCGGCATACTGGCAAGTGCCGGTGGCAGAGTCATCTCGCCAATTCACAGCATTCACCGTGCCGAATCGAGGGCTATTCCAATTCAAGAGAATGCCTTTCGGCTTACAGAACGCTCCAGCAACCTGGCAGCGACTGATCGATAGAGTCCTAGGAGCGGATCTGGAACCACACGTATTTGTGTATTTGGACGATATCATTATTGTCACCCAGTCATACGAGAAGCATCTGGAGGTGTTGCGGGAAGTTTTTAGCAGACTACGGGCGGCTGGTCTAAAGATTTCGAGAGAGAAATGTGATTTCTGCAGGTCAGAATTACAATACTTGGGGTATGTGATTAACGAACAAGGGTTAAATGTTGATCCAGAAAAGGTGGAATGCCTCGTCAAAATTCCGAGACCCTCGTGTGTAAAGGAAGTCAGACAGTTCCTCGGAATGGTATCTTGGTACCGCCGGTTTATTCCAGACTTCGCAACACTTGTATCACCATTGACGAATCTGTTAAAGAAGAACAAAAAATTCGAGTGGAATGAACCGTGTGACAGAGCCTTTTCTACGGCGAAAGTCAAACTCTCGACGGCACCGATTCTAACGTGCCCTGATTTTTCGTTGCCATTCACTATACAGACAGACGCATCGGGTTTCGGCCTAGGAGCGGTCCTAACACAATCGGTGGAAGGGGAAGAACGTGTTATCTGCTATCTAAGTCGATCACTAACAGCCTCCGAGCAAAAATTCTCCACAACAGAACGGGAATGCCTGGCAGTCTTGTGGGCCGTGGAAAAACTTAGGCCGTACGTCGAGGGTGCTAAGTTTCTGGTAGTAACTGACCACTACTCGTTGGTCTGGCTAAACCAGCTGAAGGACCCTTGCGGAAGATTGGCTAGATGGGCCATAAGACTACAACAATTCGACTTCGAGATTGTTCATCGGAAGGGAAAGGAACATTTTGTTCCCGATGCGCTGTCCAGATCTGTCCTAGTTAATGAGATTAGCACCGATAACGAAACCCCGGACAAGTGGTACCGGAAAATGTGCGAGGAAGTAAAGGCTCGACCGGAGGTATTCACGTCATGGAGAATGGAAGGGGATCAGTTACTAAAATATGTCCAAGCACCATACCCAGCCTTATCGGAGGAGGATGTGTGGAAGATAGTTCTTCCAAGAGGGAAGAGGTTAGCGGTAATAAAACAGTGCCACGATGAACCCACCGCGGGCCATCCGGGGGTGTTCCGCACCTTTACTAGAGTCGCACAGAAGTACTATTGGCCTAAAATGAGAGCGGATATCCAGCGATTCGTTGCAAGATGCACGGTGTGCCAAGCAGTCAAGCCGGAAAGAAGGCTGCCAGCGGGGCTGATGGCATCCAGAACGGAAGTGAGTCGACCATGGGAAATGCTGTGCGTCGACCTGATTGGCCCCCTCCCACGTTCCACAAAGGGGCACTGCTTTATTCTAACGGTAGTGGACTACTTTACAAAGTGTCCGCTACTCTTCCCGGTAAGAGCAGCCACGAGTGCTATGGTGAGTCGAATTTTGGAGGAACAAGTTTTTCTTTTATTTGGTGTGCCAAAATGGGTGGTATGCGATAACGGGGTACAATTTAAAGGAAAAGATTTTCAGCGCATGGTAGGGGGATACGGGACTCAGATTAAGTTCACAGCTTTCTACCACCCTCAAGCTAACCCGGCAGAGCGGGTCAACCAAAATGTGAAGACAATGCTGCGGGCATATGTCTCGGAGAACCATCGCACTTGGGACACGCATCTCGCGGCTATAGGGTGCGCGTTGCGAACAGCGACGCATGAGGTTATGGGGGTGACTCCGTATTATGCAAATTTTGGAAGGGAAATGGTGGTTCGTCACCAGGAAACCGACGACTTCCCAAATGGCGTAGTCACTGCGAGGCCGGAACTCTTAGCGGAACGCGCCGACGCTTTTAAAACCTTGAGGGATGAAATCGTCGATAGGATGAGAAACGCGGCAGAAAAGAGCAAGGGGCGTTATGATCTGCGCCGTCGCGATGTTTCATTTTTGCCCCAACAGCGCGTATGGAGAAAAAACTATGCACAGTCCGATGCCATGCGATTCTTTTCGGCTAAATTAGCGCCAGCCTATGTAGGGCCGTTTACAGTAAGAAAGAGAGTATCCTCGTCGACCTATCAGTTGATGGACAAAACCGATAGAGACGCGGGAATCTGGTACATTAAAGATCTGAAACCATACAACATATAAGAGGGTGGGAAGCGGATGCGAAGGAGAGAATTTCGGGGAAATCCTCTTGTGGTGAGGGGGAAATATTACGGTTTTCCATAGTGTTACCTAAAGAGGAAACAAATCAAGGGAAGTAAGGTGCGCAAAAGGGTGTTACCTCCCGCCGATTTCGTCAACTCGGCAATTACTAACGCCCAGGAAGAACAGAACCGAAGTACTTCGGTTCAATATACTAGGTTCAATCATTATAGGCTATACGATATCACTTACCCATTAAAACCACTATCGTGCCGTGATATCCGGAGAGTCGCGTACCTCCTCGTAAGAAGGCCGGGCGGCCTAAAACGGAAGTCAAAGAGCGGAACCAGTACGCTACTACGCCTAAATAATGCACCGGAAATTGGGTGAGGTCTAGGAAAACCGAGTGAGCTAAATCAAGGTAAACCGAAATTGGAGGACGGAAATAATTTTAGTTTTCCGAAATACTATGTGAGTAATGTAAACAATAGGATAGAACTAGCTTTAGGGAAATATCAAATAGTCAATATGAATTAGATTAGAATTAGGACTAGTATTAAGAAGGCGACGTCGACTACACACTGAATTCAAAAGGGAACGTGCACTTAATCCCTCAACTCAACACCATCGAAGCCTGAACGCGGAGTAATAAGTTCCCAATGCGCAAACAACCACAATCAAAAATTACCCAAAAGGTAAACAAACCTCACGCACGGATACTGCGCAGCCGCAAGAGGTTCTCAGCCGATAAGGTAGTTCGCCGTGGGTTGAACATGAGATGAAAAGCTGAAAGTAGAACTCGACTATAAATAACTAGACTATAACCATTACCTGCGAAATTAAGAGAAAGTACGACCAACGACCTAGTGAAAGCAGTCATCGACCTACAAAAACGGGAATTAACCGTGAACAAAAACTGACCCGAGGTTTCACGGAAGGTGCCGGGCCGAAAAACGGCTCTTCCCAAAACGAGTAGCAGTACGATAAGTCGGTTAGTGGTCAGTCGTGGACATTCTTTTGAAAATCTTTGATTTGAGTTTTTTTGTTTGAGGAACGTGCATCGAGCGTCACAAGTCGGTGACGGCACGAAAAGGAGATTACGCGGAATAATAAGCGTACCAGCAAAAGGCGAGAACGAGGAATCATCGTCGTCAACGAGGGGACGAGCGCCCTACATTTTTCCGTCGGAAGTCTACTGGACCAACGAGGGAAAACTCACCAGCGGTACCCTAGGTTTAAGTAGCGCAATAGTTCATTTTATAATCAATCTCTCAGTATATTGTTCGAGGATTAACTGAATTACATTTTCCTTACGCGTAACATAGCCTTTTAGTTCTTTTTCTTTGCGTACGAAACTTATGTGACGTCGTCCAATTTTAGTTTCCGATTTCGGTGGTGCTCAAATTCCGGGTGCAAATACATTTCTACCCAGCTCCACAGCTGGCTAGGTAGTCATAGAACGGCGGCGAAAATTAAGTTGTGTGGCGCCCACCCCGTCTCGACGGGTTAGCCGGCTCGTCGTCGTTCGCCCCTAGACGGTAAGGGGTTTTAGAAAGATTAAACGTAAAAGTGTCTACGGCGGACAGACGGAATTTTTTTTTTTTTTGCTTTTTTGGTGTTTACTAGTCCTAAAACATGTAAATACAAAATTTCAGGGTAGCAAACTTTTTTGAAATTTCAGGTCGATCACAATACTTTATTATTAAAACATACTGCAGTCATGATCGGCTGCAAGCCAATCGTATAATACTCTAGATGAATACTGAACTCCGATTTATATTGTAGTTGGGGATAAAGTAGAATTACGTGTGTGCATGTTGTATGTCCTTTATTAAGGACTGTCATTAGACTGCTATTCAAACCTAAAAGACAATATTCAGTGTTTAATTTCATAACTTAAACTGGGTAAGTCATCGAACAAAAATGTATTTTTTGAAGAACTTTCACATGGGAGGTGCAGGACGGACTCACTCGATTTCTAACATATTTATCCTTTTCCTTGGAACCATTTACAAATAAACGTGTACAAAATTTCAAATTCGTAGCTTGAAGCGTTCAAAAGTTATCGAAAAATATTGTTGAACACGTGTCTTAAGGACATTTTGTATGGCAGCTACCAGAAGGAGTAAAAGGATTTCGCTGATTAGTAAACTCAAACTTTGTTTTTACTCAAAACTAATTTGTACAAAATTTCCAATTCATAGCTAAAAGATTACTTGAGTTATAGTAAGTTCCGTAAATTAAGTGAAGACGTTTTGACAGGATATTTGTATGGCAGCTACACGAAGGACTAATAGAATTTTTTTCATAATCATACATTTAGCTCCAACTATAGAAAAAATAACACATACAAAGTTTCAAAGACGTAGCTAAAATCCTTCTGAAGTTATCGGACAATATTCTTAAACACGTGTTTTAAGGACATTTTGTATGGCAGCTACCCGAAGGAGTAATAGGATTTTGCTGACTAGTAAAGTCAAACTTTCTTTTCACTCAAAACCAATTTGTACAAAATTCCGAATTCGTAGCTAAAAGATTACTTGAGTTATAGTGACTTTCGTAAATTAAGTGAATACATTTTGACAGGATATTTGTATGGCAGCTACACGAAGGACTAACAGGATTTTCTTCATAATCATATATTTAACTCCAACTATTGAAAAAATAACACATACAAAATTTCAATGTCGTAGCTTAAACCCTTCTGAAGTTATCGACCAATATTCTTGAACACGTGTTTTAAGGACATTTTGTATGGCAGCCACCCGAAGGAGTAGGACGATTTTGCCCGTTAACGAACTTAGCCTTAGAAATTCATCCAAAGATCCAGATTCAAAATTTCATGATCCTAGGTGAAGGCGTTCTTGAGTTATCGTGTTCACGGACAGACGGACGGACGGACGGACGGACGAACGTCAAGCGGATTTAAGGTTTTTGGCCACAAATAAACAAAAAATAATATATAACTTTTTTTCGTCCGTGGCTTGGTTCTATGCGTTACAAACTTTTGGGCTGGATTAAACTTATAATACTCTATATGATTTCATCTAGAGTATAAAAATAATAAAGTAAGAATCCATCTAATCGCCATAAAATCTACTTATGTTAGTCTTTCACAACCCATACTTCAGAAAACATACCAAATTTTATAGTAATAATTCTAGCTGGACCGTTGTAATGATTTGATTTTTTGCAGTTGGAAGCCTAAATTGGGAGGGCCTACTCTTGTGATTATTCTTGCTCAGATATATTTTTTAATAGAAAGTTAATACTTGATAGTTTTGCGTAGGTATCTATGGGATCTTTTCATTTATACAGGTAGATCCAGTGTAAGTCAACAATATTTCGACGGTTAAAGGCCGGTTTACATGGCGGTTGCAAAAATTTTTTACTGAGATTGTGAGGAAGCTAGCTTATCGAAGTTTTAATGGAGTGGAAGCAACCACTGCAAAAAATGTTGCCACAAACACATTCACAGAAACATCGTCAATATTTTTTTCTGGCTATAATATCTGTTTGTTTCACTCCTGATCAGTTTCTCATTAGAGATAATCCTTCTCCCTCATAATCTCAGTAAAAATTGTTAGCAATATTCATGTAAACTGGACTTAAGTATACAATTTTTAAATTTTTTTCAGTGAAAAATGTGTTATATAAATTCATTAGGGCGTCCAATTGTATAGTGCACCGGGCGACGAAAAGTCTAGGGCCGGCCCTGCATAGGTGGAAATGCACCGCTCGCCATTGACGATCGCTCGTAAGTAAAATCTACAAAGCAGAGATAGTATTCTCTTTCTCTTTCCTATCCATATCATCGCGTTCAGTAATCGTTAATGCCGAACAGTTATTCGGAGAAAAAGAAACTAAATTTTATTATACATATATGCTACATTTTTGTTTAAGGACAAATTATCGGTCGTGAACCTTTCTAGGTAGGCATACATATATGTAGCGTGTAGTCTAATGTGTGTTTTAGTAAAGTGCTAGTTTATTATTTGTTTTTATTTAAAAAAATATCCACCTGGTCGGGATCGGTAGAATTGCACCACGAGCATATAGGAAGATTTGCACCAGATTGGTATGCCTCCTTTGGCTGAAAATGGCCTCCGATGGCCACAAATGTTTATGATATTAAAATCATTTTGTCACAACCAAACTTTCAAATTTAAATATCCGTTGTCACATAAAATTATTTAATTATTATTATTTGGTATTATCTATTATTTTTTATTAGTATAAAATTCGAAAAATGTTTAAAATGTTTATTGTTTAGTTTGTTATTGTTTGTTACTGTTGTAAATATATATTTTTTTTTTTATTTCAACTAATTTGGTTTGGGTTGGCTACATATTTAAAATATGGTGCATTTATCCCGTATTATGGAAGAAATGCACCATTTGGACTGACAGTGTTCTTCTATATTATGCTCAAGATCTGTTTATATTTTGCTCTTTATTGTGAATACAATATTTGCGCAAGGTATTTGATCAAGCAAAGAAAGAAAAATTAATCAAGTTCCTCTTTTTTATACGGAGATATGTAGTAATTAATGAAAAATCGTGCATTTCTACCCAGTCTACCCTATATAACATATCTATATCTTATATGTAAAAATATTTATCTAATCTTTAAATAGTAATTTATACATGTACTCTACAAATGAGATACGTAGCAGTAAACAATATCTCTATATATAAAAATGAATGTTTGTTTGTTTCTATGTTTTTTGTTTGTTTGTTTGTCACGTATGCACTCCTAAACCATTCATCCGATTGCGGTGAAACTTTGGTGATTTGTTGAGGGCACGCCCGTGAAGGTTTATGCATTAGTAAAATCATCTTACAATTGGTGGTACGCGAGTTATTTCAACATTTGAGTGTTTTTATATAGTTTAGTGGCAGTTCGTTCGTTTTCGGTGTATTAGTTATGCGTTCCAATTAACAAATGGTAAAGTTGGAAATCAATTGGTGGAAATTAAAACAAACCCTCCAAGATAAACAAATTTTTAACAGCAGACTGTTGTATGACAGTTACTGTGTAATTTTATGATTAGGAGCTCAGCAAATGGACTATTTTTCCCTATGAAGGTTTGTTTGGTTATTTTTTCCCGTATGCGTTCCAATACCATTCATCCAATTGCGAAGAAACTTTGGTGATTTTTCGAGGGCAGGCTCGCGAAGGTTTCTGCATTAGTAAAATCATTTTGCAATAAGTAGAAACCGCTGGCTTTGCAGTTTCGGTGGCATACCACCATACAAACGAGGACGTAGCTGCGGGACGCGGTTAGTATTCAATATAGAGAATCAATTTAACGTAGACAAATTTATATAATCGAAACTTTGAAAGATTGCACTAATTAAGAAAGAAAAATGTATTTCTATTTATTTTTACTAATTCTTCGAATAAACAAAGTTTCAAAAGGATCGACGATTGTGAGGTAACACATGTGGTCGATTCTTGATGGAATGAGCCTACTAGAAATAATTCTGCAATTCGGGCTACCATCTACACAATGATAGATTGAAAATAGCAGAGCAATGAGATAGATCAGCTTCTTACCTGCAATACAAGAATAAGACTGTAAGGAGGTCTACTTTGTAAAATAGCCAACAAATCAATTTCGATGGGTGCACATTACCGCCCCGAATGATTTAATTTCAGATTTTAATTTTTTGGGTGATTTTTATCATTTTATTACCGCATTGAATTCGAAATTGTTAATTATTGTTAATTTGCATTTTTAACGAGCTTGAAAACATATTTGTAGCGAATGAATTTTAAATACGCTTTTGCAATTTACGGTTGAGAAGAACTGCTGACCAATTGTTAATTTATAAAAGGAAAAATAAACAAGACGGTTTTTCCATGTTCGTTGGTTTTAATTGAAAATAGGAGTGAACGTGCAATCAGCGCTTAAGTGATAGTTACTATTACTTGTTTGTCAGTAATTTAAATAAATACCTAGTAGGTGATAATTTATGTGTTAATTGCGGCACATTTAAATTGTTTCTCTATACAAAGCAAAAAGTGAAAGAATTTATATGCATTAATGCAGCCATTTTTATCTACTTGTGTAATGGAATTGCATCTATATGCAATACAAGATTTGCGTACTGCGTAATGCACTGAAGCACCATAGCCATTGCGCGATTGATAGCAAGCAACAATTGATATTCACCACGCAAACGATACTCGAGTGCTGAATGTAAGATCACGGAAGCATCACGCGATGATGAAAGCCGAGAAACTGCGAGTCGTACTTCATCCTCGGACCAGGCCGGTCACAAGTAAATAAAACGGGTAGTACCAGTGAATCTTGGGGAAAGAGATAAACCACCAAAAACGACGGCTGCTCCAGCTAAGGCGTCACGTCCGCCTGAAGGACTCAGCTGGGATCCTGTTACGAATCCACAAGGAATAGACTAAGGAGGAACACCACCAAAACGACGACTGCTCCAGCTAGGCACCACGTCCGCCAGGAAGATTCGGCAAATGCGTTAGAGTCGATGTATCTAAGAAAACACGTAAGCTCTAGCGATTCTTTTTTCTTAACCTAAAATGAGCATGTTTTTTTCCGCTGTTATAATTTCACTTTTTAAATAATCAACTACAAATTGGAAATAACGCTGACTCGCTGACGCTGCATATTAAATCTAGATCTTTTGTCTTGGTTTTTTAACTTTTTTTGAGTGTCATTCCATAAGTCATACAAGAATTTTTTTTTGTATTGTGATGTGCCCGATTACAGTGTGCTGTGCCTCAGGGGCCCCACGGCCGCTATTACCAATGACGGGTTGACGGCTTATAAGTACCATCTTTTTCTGTTTCTTCCCAGCAGGCAAAGTTTCGTATACTGTACGGAAGAAAAGACCGTAGAAAGTGCGGATAAAGACCGTAGAATTCTAAGGTACGATGTCCGCGGCCGCTCTCTAAGTCTATACGTATAGTTTTGAATAGCACTATACGTATAGTTGCGTGGGAACACAATGTATTCAAAAAAACAAACAAACACAAACAAAAAAACAGAGTCCCGATCTCTTAAAAAACCGAACGGAGAGGCGGACGGAAGCTCATCCCTCTTCTCCACCCCAATGAGGTCATCTGCGAAGACTGCGGTCACAGAACCTGGTCCTAGCAACTTACCCGAGAGGACTCCGGTAACCAAACCTGGTCCAAGCGACCCAACATCCACGAAGGCTTCGGCTCCCAAACCCGGTCTAAGTGGACATTCTCAAATGAGGACTTCGGTCGCCAAACCCGGTCCAATTACCACGGCCAAGACTTCGGACACCAGAACCGGTCTTGGCTCACTCAAGAAGGAGCGCAAGCCTCACCCTACTGCGAAGGGGGTGAAGGGGCAAGCTGCAAATACCTTGGCCACCGAACCGGGTACTAGCACAGGAAAGGGAGCTGCTAACATCCCAAAAAGTACCGGCACAATCGGACTTCTAGGGACTGGTAGTGACCAATCTCCACGCCACATTGCTCCTTCTAAACTACTCTATAGAGAGAAGAAAACGGCCCAGGGAGTCCTGAAACGCCTCGGTAATATACCAGAGGAACAGCGGACGGACAAGCAACGGGCCTCTATTAATTGGGCGTTAAAGCTGACCACAGAGTGGTGGGGACCATCCGACAAGGGTCAAGTGTCCAAGAGACACAGATCGCTGGATGAGTCTCCATAGGCAGCTAAAAGGGCTAAGACGGGCAACTCAAGCACCGCGGCACCTTTAAAGCCCTTCAATGAAGTCTTGAAGGATCACCTCGTGATGGCCGTCATCGACAGAAGTGACGATGACGGAAGGATCACTCCAGAAAAATGGAAAGATGTGCAGAGCGAGCTGGCGGATGGTTTTCTCAAACTTATGAGGGAGCATCCTGGTCCTATCCCCTCCTGCCATGATGGTGGGTGGCATCAGGGCCACGTCAAGCTGGTGATCTGCTCCGACCAGAGATCGGCGGATCTCTACAAGGAGGCAATTGCTGGTCTAGGCGAGGTTTGGCCTGGAGCAAAGTTGGAGGTTGTGGCAAGGGAGGACATCCCAAGCCGACCTCGAACAAGAGTCAGGATACCAAGCAAGCCTTCCGACGCGGCGGCTGTCCTGGAGATCCTAAAGATCTGCAACCCAGATCTTCCAACGCACAATTGGAAGATCGCTAAGATGGAGGAGCCAAAAGGGGCTGAAAGAATCGCGACAATCGTGATCAATAAGGAGTTCCTAGCCCCTCTAGTCAACCTGAAGGGTGTGGTGAGATTTGGACTTAGTCATATCACACTCAGGGTTTACAAGGCGGACGCGACGAATCCCTTACCGAGCGCATCGAACATCGAGGCCTCGGAAGTGGAAACGGATCCCGCCTCTCACGTCGTCCTTAGTGACGACTCAAAACTCGCTGAGTCTGAACTGGTGTGTCAGGATCACTGCACCTTAACGGACGAAGGTGATCTCGACTCGGATACTGGATCGGATGAAGGCTCGACTGGTCCTCCCGTTAACAACGAAGATGATCTGTTGGCATCTGACCCGGAAGATGCGAACCAAACCGTGATCGAGGTTAATGCTGCAAATTAACCTCCACCACTCGAAAACGGCATCAGCCTCCTTACTTCTCCGTCTAGCCAGAGATGGAGAAGACCTTGTCTTGATCCAGGAACCATGGATTGTGCATGACGTGGTAACTGGTCTCAAGACTCCAAACTATACTCTGTTCTATGTAAGGAATAATGGCAAGCCAAGAGCATGCATCCTTGCAAAAACAGTTTAAATATATTTCTGCTACACAGCTTCAGCGATCCTGATACCGTCGCAGTCAGCCTTGAACTGAATAACAAGATTCACTGGCTGATCTCGGCTTATTTGGCCCATGACCATCAAGGTCCACTGCCGCCGAGGGTTATAAGCGATCTAATCACCGAAGCTAGTAAGCTCAACACTGGCGTCATCCTAGGGTGTGATGCAAATGCGCATCATGCAGTCTGGGGTAGCACTGACACAAACGAAAGAGGTGAGTTGCTTTTTGACTACTTTTTAAGCACTAACCTTCTTCTCTGTAACACAGGGCAAAAGCCTACCTTTATAACCAGGAATAGACAAGAAGTCTTGGATATAACCCTGGTTTCCGATAATATCTCACACATGGTCAGCAACTGGAAGGTTTCTGAAGAAAATTCCTTCTCGGATCACACCTACCTCCAATTCAATCTGAAAGATTACAAAACTATCCCACAGGCCTTTAGGAACCACAGGAGGACCGACTGGGTCAAATATAGGGAAACTCTTAGCAGCTTACTCCCATCCACACCGCCACTCCAACCGAGTAGCTCAACTGACCTCGACGGTCTGGTCACCACCCTCACGCGCGCCCTAAACGAGGCACTGTCGAACTCCTGTCCTGAGAGCAGGCCAAGAGGGAGACAGAAGCCGCCATGGTGGAACGCAGAACTCGGGGCTCTTAGAAAATGCTGTAGGCAACTGTTTAACAGAGCCAAAAGCACCACAGACGTTTGCGACTGGGACTCCTATAAAGGATCATTTCGTAAATACAAATATGAACTGAGAAAGGCGCAGCGCAAATCCTGGCGACTCTTCTGTAGTGAAATAGAAGATTCCTCCGAGGCATCCAGGCTCCGTAAAATTCTCTCTAAAAACCCAACCACACCATGCTACCTGAGGAGACCGGACGGATCTTGGACTACCTCAAGTAGGGAAACCATTGATCTCCTCCTGGACACCCACTTCCCTGGTAGCTCGCATGTTGAATCGGAGCGAGTAAGCACTGCAGGAAACCATGCACCGTTCAACTCTGACGCTCTTATAACAGAGACCAAGCTCCTCTGGGCGATAGAAGGCTTTAAACCATTTAAGTCTGCGGGACCGGATGGAATTATTCCTGCTGAAATCCAACAGACCTCGGATATAATTCTGCCTTGGTTATCTTGAAAGGCTGCCTGGATCTAACCTACATTCCTGAAACATGGATGGAAGTCAGGGTGGTTTTCATACCCAAAGCAGGAAAAAGCTCTCATGTCTGCCCTAAGGACCTCAGACCTATCAGTCTATCATCCTTTCTTTTGAAAACACTGGAAAGACTAATGGATGTGTACATCCGCGACAATATTGACAAGCGATTGCTGTCAATAGTCAATTCTGTCAATATCCCAACATGCGTACTGGAAGGGGAGATCGGTCGAAACGGCCTTACATTCGCTCGTGCGCACCATTGAAAAATCACTTAGTATTAAAGAATACACCATGGTTGCCTTTCTCGATATCGAGGGAGCTTTCAACAACGTCAGACCAGAAGCAATCACTGACGCACTTTCTATCCTGAAGGTGGAGTCCTCGCTTGGCGCGCTGATCAATTTGATGTTAACATCCAGGATTGTGAACACAAAGCTGGGCGAGTCCTCCTCTCGAAAGTTTGTCAGCAGAAGGTACACCACAAGGTGGTGTGCTCTCCCCTCGTCTGTGGAATTTGGTGGTCAACAAACTACTATTGAGACTGGAAGGGGCGGGCTGCAGAGTGATTGCTTATGCAGATGATGTTGCAATTGCTGTCTCGGGAAAGCTCCTCAACACGCTGAGTGAGATATTGCAGAATGCTCTCTCTATCCTCTCGAAATGGGCAGCTGAATGCGGGCTGTGTGTGAACCCACGCAAAACAGAATTAGTCCTCTTCACCAGGAAATATAAAATTCCTCACGTAGACCCTCCTTCTCTGAATGGTACTAGTCTAGTTTTCACCGATAGCGATAGAAAATATTTGGGTCTTATTTTGGATAGGAAACTTCACTGGAAACCTAACATTCAGGAACGGGTAAGGAAAGCAACAGTTGCGCTTTACTCGTGCAAAAAGACCATTGGCAAAAAATGGGGTATGCAACCCAGAATAGTTCATTGGCTCTACGTGTCCGTCATCAGACCGATACTTATGTATGGTGTTATTGTCTGGTGGACGGCCTTAGACAAAGCAGTTAACTGCACCACCCTAGGGAAGGTATAGAGATCAGCATGCATATGCATCAGTGGAGCTCTGAGAACAACTCCCTCTGCAGCACTATACATGCTATTCAGTCTGCCACCCCTAGACATTTTTGGCAAGCAAATGGCGGCCAGTGCAGCCATTCGAATTAAGGCCTCTACACAATGGACTGGCATATATGCAGGTCACTCAACAATCTTGAATAACTTCAATGATATTCCTGAAAACACCGACTACACCCCTCCCAGTTATGATTTTGACAAAAATTTCCTAACCTGTTTTCTCTGACATGCTTAACATTAGCAGCTCCTTCCGCCTTCCGGACCACTGTAGTGTCTTTCAGGCGGAGCTTATGGCGATCAAGGAGGCCTTGTCCTGGCTGAGGTGTAATGTAATATCTACTAGGGATATTAGCATTTTCACAGACAGCCAAGCGGCAATAAAATCCTTGGAATCGGCCTCAACAACATCAAAGGTCGCCGCAGAATATCGATCATCTCTTAAGGAGATGGCTGAACAGTTCAATATTCTTCTGTGCTGGGTGCCAGGACACAGGGATATTCCAGGGCACTGCATGGCTGACGAACTCGCTCGTCGCGGCACTACCCTTCAGATGCCGGAACATCGGAATCTGGGTGTGCCTCTCTCTACATGTAAACTGCTACTGGGATTGGACTCAATCGAGAAAACCAACTCAAGATGGGCAGATGGTGTTACATATCACACTGCGAGACAGATCTGGCCGGAGCTGGATCTAAAACGCTCTAAAAGGCTGACTTTGCTCAAAAGGGCGAATATCAGCACCACAGTCGGTGTCCTGACCGGACACTGTCTTATTGGTCGACATGCCAAAAGACTCGGCCTCTTCTCAAACGACTTTTGTAGAAGCTGCCTGGATGAGGAGGAGGAGGAGACAGTCCTTCACCTTCTCTGCACCTGTCCAGCTCTATCAGTCAGAAGGAAAGCTCATCTTGGAGCTTACTTCTTCAACTGTCTCAGTGATCTTGCCGCAATGGAGGTCGCGAGAATCCAACGCTTCATTGCAAGCTCTAAATGGTTCGACGAGTAGGACCGGATTCGATGATCCTGTGGTAACACAACGGACCTTTCACGTCTAAGTGTGTCCGTGTTCTCACGGGCAACCACGCGTACCTACCTACCTACCTACGTATAGTTTGGAAGAGCACTAGATGTAGAATATTTACGGCGATTCTACGTATAATATTTTAGGTGCTTATACGTACGTACAATATTCACGCCATTTCTACGAGTGGTGCAACGTATTTGCTTGCGCATTTTTTTTATTTCCGCCTTTTGTATAGAGAAATGAATGATTTGAAATTTGACTTATGAAGTCCTGACGCTGAACCTGCTGCCAAATTTCGAATCCTTCCATTCTAAATGTAAGACAGAAGTAATAAAAATGAGTATGCAAAATGTACCTGAAATGTGACTTCAAAAATACGATGCCAACTCGAAACCTTTGTTGCTCATGCCCTGAAGCTGAAAATAAAAAAGAGATGAATGCAGCTCGTCAAGCCTTGGGATATCCTGAAACTTTGTAAAAAAAATACATGTGATAAAATCCGTACAAATACGATTGGCGATGAAATTTGTATCGCCATGGAGAGTCGAATGATTAAACACGGAATGCGTCGCAATCAAAATTTTATTTGACTTGACGCTTGAAAGTTTTCTTGCTTCTTGCATGTGATAGGTGATATCCCTTTCTTACATATTGTGATAGATGTGTGTAGAAAATGTATTGAATTTTCCTTACATTTATACGGAGTCTTTTGTAATAGCTGAGTACATCGTATCGTATATATCGTACATATGGACTTATATGTCCGTTAAAAATGTGTAGAAATTTCACAACCATTCGATGGTCATGGTTGGCTGGTGGGGAACCTTACTTACAGTTCTACGGAGACGGTTTTCGTTCCTTGTCCCTTTCTTACACATGGAGCTCAATGGCTGTAGGAAATGTGAAGAATTTCGACTAGTTTTCCACAGGTACAATCTGCCTGTTGGGTTGTTTTGATTTGTTTTTCTGTTCACTTACACTGCTCGTTGTTTCGTTTTCTTTTCCTTTCGTTAGTTTTTGGTTTCGGCGTCACGCGGTGCCGATTGCAAAAAGTGTGGTAACGGTGGTTTCCCCGAAAAGCAACAGTCTTTCGGCAGGTACCGTTTACCTTTTTTCCCCAAGCTTTATTGGGTGACGCTCAACCGCGTGAAAATAGATCACCGAAAAGTGAAAAATTCTTTTTTTATTTATTTTCATGGTTTCTTTTGTCTATGTCTAAGGTTTTTTTTTAATTCTACGACAATTCTTGGCTCACAAATTGATTGAATCCGATTAGAGTTCATTAAGTTGGAGCAAAGATATTAGAATATCTTTATATAAGATGTCCCAACCAATATGAAATCAATCAATAAAGCTTTACGATTGGCGATAAAACTCTGGTGGCTATTAGAGCTTTTTATACTAATATTTGTAGTCCACTGTAAACATGCATCCGAAAGCTCTGTTTTATATCGTTTGGAAAGTCAACGTCACCGATTCCGAAATCGGTAAATTTAAATAAAACAATACATTTATTTGTCATTATTAACTAGTTTTTGGAAAAATTTTAGTTTAATATTTAACATCGGGTTAAATATTCGTGCTTTCACCCCCCGGTTGAGCTGCAGAGACGGGCGTGGCGAAGGTATTGGGTACCAACAAAACTAAATGTCACAGGACAACAGCACTTGGGCGCGATTTTGCGGAAAATTTCGACACACTGTTGCAATCGGCGTCGGATCAGCCAGCCTCACTCCTCGACAGTCCAGTGGCAAAAGAGGCTTCAGTCATCGTGTTCCATTTCGAGGAAACCTCGTTTCCTGCAAACGCTCACTCGTTCTCCATACCAGCGTTGCAGTATTTGGTCCAATTGGCCTAATGTTGGTACTGATTTTCTTGAATAAAGTTCCTTGGCCCTCTACTTAATGGCATGCGCCGGTGCTCCTTACTCAGGTTTTCGGGCTGAATTCTGCGCGGGTCGGTTCTCAGGTGGTTGTTAGTTAGGTAGTTGGTAACGTTACCGTGTCTTTAAACGCGGACCTTCATCCGCTCAAGTTCGAGTGCCAATTCTTCCTCTCAGCAAAAGAAATACTTCAAAATGAGAAAAAAAACTAATTTATTGAGCCAAACGTAAAGCAAAATGCCGTCCGCACGCGAAACCCATCTTCCCGGGTACCATATTCGAGCCTTGCGGGCCTTCGCTATTCCAAACGTAACAAGTGTTTTAAACTAATGAAAATTTCTAAAGGAACACCTTTTTTAATGTTTGTTATGCCATGCCCATCGGCGAGAAATCTTAGATTTTATGTTGTTGGTTCTTCTGCGCAAGAATTGTTCATTGAAAACGAAAGAGTCAACAAATTCGAAAAGAAATTCAAGACTGAGAATATTACATCAGTAATAACAATATTTTGATATACTGTCATATAGAAGTCCTTCAAACACGTGTGTAGATATCTTCAGTATGCTTTAGCCAGGAACTTAAATTCTTTGAAAAAGGACAGTTTTATAGGTAATCAGTTATTTGCTATCTACCTACAGTTTCAGAAATACTGTCATGTTTAGCTATCGTTTAGTGGTTACTTGAAGGTGAAGGTCATTATTCGCATTTTTAATTCAGTACCTACGTAGACATTTTGGTACATCACTGATTGAAAAAATTGTATTTTGAGGAATTTTGTATGGCAGCTAACTAAAGGAGTGAACCGATTTGGCCATTGAACCTAGCCCTGCAAATTCGAGCAAATAATCAGATTCTAAATTCGTGTGTTCGGAAAAGAAGATTTGGGATATTTGGCTATAATTGAACAAAACTACTATAAACACCAAATTTTCATAGGCCGAGCAGAACAATTCATTCTTGTAATTTATCTAATGAATTAAATGATCATAGAAACGCTGGTTTCATTCAGACGTAGAATTTTTAGAACATTCCAGGAAATGAACAAAAATATCGTGAAATTTAACGATTATCATGTTGAACTAGCACTTTGAATATTACCGCCATACTCGCTCCTGCCTCATATTCACATATGTATATAGCTAAAAATGATGTCCCACTGGTCGCGTTTCCGTGCAGACCAGACCAGTCCACATAGACCGGTTTGGTATTTTTCGGACTTGCATTTATGTGCGCATTTTCACAGTACGAGACTGGTTTGGTTTCAAATTGGTCCAAAATCAGTCCAAATGGACTGGTTTGGTTTGCGTTTATGCATACGAACAGACTGGTCTTACTATTATGGATTTCTTTGTATGGGGACGGATGAAGGACCTTGTCTACGCAACGTCAGTAGAAACATTGGAAGATCTAAATATCAGGATCGATGCGGCAGCAATAGAAGTAAGGCAGCAGTTGAGGAATATGAATACCAAGAGAACACTCGCCAAACGAGCTTTAGCGTGCATTCAAAATGAAGGTGGCCATTTTGAACATTTATTATAATAAAAATATTAGAAATAAAACCATTATTAAATTCTTTCAATTCAAGCAAGTAGCGTAGATCAACATGCACATGCACTGATTTTTTAAATATTTAATTTTTATGCGATATGTATTTTTAACTGTTAGTCCAAAATGTTAATCGTAACTCATACATATGTATGCGGCTTTTGTAGGTAATAATACGGCTCATAAAAAAAATTAAAATGCCATTTTTATAATGGGGTTTTCTGAGAAAAACTACATTGATCACTGAATTTTTAGGGTTGACGTAGCAAAAATTTGTGTTTTCGAGTAAATATCTCGAGATTGGGTGCAGTTACAATTTAGACTGTTACATCAAATGAAAGGTGATTCAATTGCCTAAAAAACGAGTTATAACACTTTGCCTTGTGATTATTCGTTTTCATGATTTAACGTTTTAAGTGAGTGAGGGTACCGGTCAAAAACACTTTTCTTAACCACCCTGTATCTCCACTAATATTGAAAATTGACCCACCCTGTAGAACAATTTTTTTCTCCAAATATGTCAAGGAATAACCCCTTACAAGATGGCACACGGAGTGCCAAACACCCTGTATATCTATGAACAGCAATAAAATATGGTTACTGCTTCGGCCTTCCCGCCGAAAGTCTCCTTCCTTGTGCTCTCCTAGTTCATTTCCTCTCTATTCTTTCTCCATCCTTTTCCTAGTCTGACTTCCTACTTTCCTTCTTCCTACACCTACCCAGCCCGCTGAAGATAGAGTACGGACTTCCCAAACCGAACTTTTCAGCCCCCTTTGTGCATAAAATTTAATGATGTCCATGGATACAGGTAAATTAAAAAGTAATTTACACACCTTAACAAATTTCGAATTTTATAATTTACGCTAGAAACTGTACCGTACCGACGTGGTCAGTAGATCACGGTAAAAAAAAGAATATTGAAGTACCGGCGTGGTCAGAAGATCACGGTAAAGAGAAAGTTTATTACACTGGGTGCGTTTACACTATTATTTTTATAAAGTGATTTTGAATGAGTTTAATGTTTTTTCTAAACGTCGCATTGGAAACGGCCGTAACATCACGTCGCATTGGAAACGGCAGTAACATCCTTGCCCAGTATACCGATGCTAGCACGGTCTACTTATTCTTCGGACATCGGATGTCTAGTGGTGCGAGTTTTACAGCATGCCTCGTTAAAATTCCAGTGATGGTTTGAATTGTTGCTTTACAGGCTTGGCCGTCTCTTCCAGGTATAGCTTCGACGACTATTCCCTTTTTCCGTATGTTACGTGGTTGGTTATTATCAACGATGATTACCACGCCCCCTTTCTCGATCGGTTTTGTACGTTTGAACCACTTTGTACGCCTCGTTAAATCCGGCAAATACTCGCGGACCCACCGACTCCAAAAGAAATTTGTATGATGTTACGATTTCTTCCAGTTGTTTCGCAGGATTAAAGCGTCTTCACCAAATGTACCAGGAGGCTTAAGGCCATTCGAGCTTCCCAGTAAGAAATGATTTGGTGTTAGCGCTTCTTTGTTGGCGCCTTCTATCGGAATATGTGTCAATAGTCGTGCATTTACGATATTTTCTACTTCCAGGAGCAGTGTACGAAGGAATTTAATTAGTTGTCCTGGAAATGATTCTTCTTGCATTCTATCGATGTTTATCTTTTGTAGTTCTTTTCGAAGTTCTTCATCGGCTCCCCGAAAATTTGTATCATTGTCACTATAAAGTTCTCTAGGTGTTCCTCTTCGAGCAGCAAAATTGCGAATTACCATTATGCAGGAATCTGTTAAAAAGGTGTGCACGACTTCAATGTGTATTGCCCTTACAGTGAGGCAAGTAAATAGTGCACCCCAACGTTTTTCAACTCGCCTCCCAACAGTGACGTATAATGCACCTAAATAATCAACCCCAACAAAGGTGAAGGGTCGAGTAAATGATGGCAATCGCGCCTTAGGTAGTTCCGCCATTTCCGCTGTCGTGGGTGCAGCTCGATTATTTTTGCATAGCTGACAAGTCTTGGCGATTTCCTTGATAAGTGCTTGGAGCTTTGGAATGATGAATTTCTTGCGCACTTCGTTCACCATAGTTTCGGAATTATGGTGATGATATTTTCGATGATAATAGTTGATGACCAAATAAGTTACATGGTGCTGCATCGGTAATAAAATGGGTCTCTTAACATCAAAGGCAACTCCTGAGGCAACATCAATGCGGCCTCGTACTCTTAGTGTACCATGGTCATCAATATACGGAAAACGTTTAAATAAGTGGCTGGATACTGGCAGTTGAGTCTTATCTGAGTGTGGCTGGCCCTTCTCATGTTTGAGAATGAAGATATTGTTACGTGTAAGCCTCGCCACCGCGCGACTCGATCGATTACGAATAGGGAAACAGCAACAACCGAATACCTAAGCTGCAAAGTAACCCAATCAAAAGCCTAGTTGAGTAAATAAGGAGAGCGGAGCAACACGATTATACCCCACTTCTTATCGAATGTGCTCGAATGCGCTCGAATGTATTAGAACAGCCTAGAAGATCAAGCTTTCCAGAAATTTCTACACACACCACAGAACGAAGATTCAAGAACAATCTCGACTACAGACAAGTGGTATAAAAGCAGATAAAGCTTTCAGCGAGGGATATAGTAATTTTGATTACGTCGACTGTGACAGCCAGCATGTATACGCGACTGTGTTGGTAGAGAGCGAAAGTGATCGAGTCAAGCGATATATGGTATAAGCGGGCGGTATTGCCATACAGTGCGAATTATTGTGCGAATAGAATTGAAGTGCGAATAATAAATTATCACTTATTTTTACCGAATTGTGTTTTACTTGAAATCCCGGCAAACCCCTAGCTCGCAACAATATCTTGTGCGTAGTGGTCAAACTGAGCCACCTGATAAAATTCTCTGCGGCTTCATATTCTTCCCAAGTTAACGGTCCCAGCGAAAGGGGTTTTCGATGAGTCTTTTTCCTTAAATTCGAGCAGAATCGTAACGCATATGCCATCGGTCGAACCATTCGCATTCAATTTGAAAAACGACTATCGTCGGTGATTATATTTTGTTGGTCATTATCGTGGAAGTGATGCAATCTTATCTCCTCCTCTGTTGATGTGTTACTCTTCGGCGTATGGATTGGCCAATATTTTTCGGATTGAACGAGAAATGTAGCTCTCTTAAACCATCTGTGGATGCATAAAATTCTGGCACACTAGACCACTTCGTAGCTTCATTGAGCTTGCTCGAAATCCAACGCCATTCTCCAACATCGGTAGTTTCCAATATTTCTCAGACACGAAACGAGACAAACTGCTAGTACTATCTTGGGTCTGAATTCAGCTAATTTAAGACTGTTTGAATCTGACCAAAATAATCGTCTTGAGATATTAATTGAATGCCCTTCAACTATGCTTGCCGCTAGTCTGGCTCCTATTAATGCAGCTTGAAGTTCAAGGCTTGGGATGGAGATCGGTTTTTTGTGGAGCCACTTTAGTTTTCGCGCCTATTACTGAGCAATTGACTCCGTCTGAGGACTCTAAAGTACGCTACTGCAGCGTACGCTAATTTACTTGCGTCAACAAAGATATGTAACTCTATTGACCGAATCTTCGAGAAGTCATCGCTACGATAACACCTTGGTACGCTCAAGTGTTCAATTTCAGGCAGTATTCTTATCCATTTCAGCCATTTGGAGTACAGAGAATCATGTATGTTATCGTCCCAGTCTAGGTTGGTACGTCAGATTTCTTGAAGTAACATTTTCATAGTAGGAAGCCAAGAGTCCCAAGGGGTCAAACACAAACATCAAAGTCCGTAATACTTCGCGCTTGGTAGGTTTACGTTTTCCTGAAAGTACATCTTTATCCACTTTGCTCAATGATAATTGGTACGTGATACAATCAGATTTTGTGCACTATCTCATTCCAAGGATTTTAGTAGAACTGAAATCAGGCTGCTTGCTTAGATTTCTATATTCTTGAAGTGTCTTCTCGTCGAATGCCATTAGGACTTCTTGTGAATTGGATGCCCAGTTTCGAATTTCAAATCCTCCCTCCAAGTGTATGCGCTTGACGTCGTTCGCGAGATTGATGACTTCTGCAATTGTGTCCGCACTATCCAGCATATCGTCCACGTAGTGGTTTTCTATGATAGACTTCACAGCTCTTGGAAGCATTGTGGATTAGCGTTTAGCATTCCTTTTACTTTATTATTTTTTAATAATAAGGTATTTTTTATGTACTGAGCCGAATTTGGTGAGCATGAAGCCCCAAAGGTCATCACTTGCATAACAAAGACATCGGGTCTTTATTGTTGAGGTTCATCCCGCCAAAGGAATCGCTGTGCATGTTGATCGGGCTTTCGAATAAGTACCTCGTGAAACATTTTACGTGTATTAACAGAAATTGCGTATTTGTGTTCCCGGAAACGGTATAGGACGTAGAGCAATGAAATCAATTCATCAAGCCCTTTGAGGAGGCAGGAATTCAAGGAAACTCCATCCACCTTGGCTGCTGCATCCCAGACTATTCTATGCTTCCCTGGTTTGTTATGGTTGGATTCGGCAAATATTGGCAAATACCAGGTGCGCGGATGTTGAACTTCTAGTTCTTCATGAGCTTACGTACATACCCCTTCAGGATATGCTCTTTTATAGTTTGCTTGATATAATTATGAATCTCTATATGCGTTCGCATTTGCTTTTCGAGACAAATCAAACGGCTGTACGCCATGGGGTAGCTATCCGGAAAAGATATCGAATCGTACTTCCACAACAAACCAGTTTCATATCATCCGTTTTTCTAACTCGTTGTCGATAATACGTGAGCGTTTGTCGTCGCTGGATTCGGACGGTATGCTGGGCACTCTGGTTGGTTGGTTAGTTTTTGTGTTGGCCGTCTGCCGAAAATAGGGCCCAATTAGCACAGAAAGCGTCGTTTTGATATCACAACTCGTTTAACCTGGTCGATGAGGGCTTATGAAGTAGATAGGGTAGACTGGGTAGAAATGTAACATTTTTCATTAATTACTTTTGTCCCATACGGGAGAAATGCACCACATTTCAAATATATAGCCAACCCAACCCAATTTAGTTGAAATAAAAAAATAAAATATATATTTACAACAGTAACAAACAATAACGAACTAAACAATAAATATTTTAAACATTTTTCGATTTTTATACTAATAAAAAATAATGGATAATACCAAATAATAATAATTAAAAAAATTTATGTAAGTTTTGATAAGACAACGGATATTTAAATTTGAAAGTTTGGTTGTGACAAAATGATTTTAATATCATAAACATTTGTGGCCATGAATTCAGCCAAAGGAGGCATACCAATCTGGTGCATATCTTCCTATATGCTCGTGGTGCAATTCTACCGATCTCGACCAGGTGGATATTTCTTTAAATGTTCTTTTAAATTAAAACAAATAATAAAATAAACACACCATAGACTACAGGCTATTTATACTCCTATATGTTTACCTGGAAAGGTTCACGACCGATAATTTGTCCTTAAACCAAAATTGTAGCATATATAATAAAATTTAGTTCCTTTAGGTATTTCTTTTTCTCCGAATAATTGTTCGGAATTACTCAGTATTTTAACGATTACTGAACCCGATCATGTGGATAGGAAAGAGAAAGAGAATACTATCTCTGCTTTGTAGATTTTACTTACGAGCGAGCGCCAATGGCGAGCGGTGCATTTCCATCTATGGTGCAGGGCTAACCATTTTACCCTATATAGTTTTACAGAGCTTGAATAGATTATCATATCCATCCGGAGCTGTTCAAGGAGGTAATCAATTCTCCAATCTTGTTTTTCGAGATCTCATCAAGATTATTAAAGGAGGGTTTGTCTAGTGCGTGAAGTCTGGGTGTAGCTAGAGCTGGACACTCGCAAAGCAGGTGGGTAACGGTTTCCTTCGTGTTTGTATCCCCACTGCTGCGGCAATTGACGTTAAAGGGAATACCCAGTCAGGCCGCGAGGTCGCCGATCGACCAGTGTCCCGTGCTGACTGCCGTGACTCTGGAGACGTCCACACGGCTCCTACTCAAGAGTTCATCTGTTCTGCTCCGGCAGTAGGATGGCCATATCTTCCTAGATATGATGCAGTTGGTAAATCCTCTGGAGTTGGCGTTAGTGAGAAAATGGGTGGATATTTGGCGTTTGACAGTCCCTAATCGGATCTGAACTGATTCTACGAGAGAACCCTGAAGAGCAGAACCTTGCCTAGCTAATTCGTCTGCTCGCTCGTTACCCTCTATCATGCTGTGTCGTGGGACCCAAAGCAGAGTAACTTTGACCTGACTTCCTAAGTAGGCTCGCTCCTCTGGGCACTGTTCGACGAGTTTAGAGGAGGTGGTAGCCGAATCTAAGGCCTCGATTGCGGCTTGGCTGTCAGTGAGGATTACAAAATTTCGCTTTGGCTTAGCATCTTGCTGCAAAGTCCGACAGGCCTCCCGGATTCCCAGTATCTCCGCCTGGAAACCACTGGCGTAGTACGGTAAGTGGTAAGACTTTGCGACATAGTGTGTCTGAGAAAACTCCCGCTCCGACTCCGCAGTTCATCTTTGAACCGTCAGTGTATATGAATGTGTTGAATTCGTGTAAAACTGAACCATTCTTCCATTACACCCTGGTTCGAAAACCCACAGCGAAATCCTTTTTGAAGGTCAGTATCGGGATAATGTAGTCGGTCGGCGATTTAACTATCTCCGCTGGTAAAGATTATGGAATGTGACCGTAAGGTTTGGCACTAAGCGCAGTACATGTAGATCGATAGGTAATAGATGCAACAATGCGCTCAAAGCTTCAGTCGAACAAGACCTCATCGCACCTGTAGACCCGACAGCTGCAGTTCTTGGAACTTTGTTGAGTTTGTTTATGTTATAACTCTTACTCAACGCTGGCCACCAGGCTAGCGATCCGTAGGTAAGAGTTGGACGTATTACGGCTGTGTATAACCACAGCACTATTCTTGGTTTAAGTCCCCACTTTTGTCCGAAGGTTTGTTTGCAGGCGTAAAAGGCGACACGTGCTTTCTCCGCCCGTTGTTCTATATTTACCTTCCAGCAGAGCTTCGTATCGAGCACAACTCCAAGCTACTTTGCACTGATGATAATGGTAGTTGATGGCCGTTTAGGCGGGGGAGGTTAAAGTCCGGTATTTTGGTTTTAGTGGTGAAGAGCATCAGTTCAGTCTTTTCTGGATTTACACCCAGGCTACAGCTAGCAGCCCACGTGTTTACCTTACCCAGCGCGCCTTCCATGATTTCACTAATTACTGAAGATAGCATCCCTGATACCTGTATAACCACGTCATCAGCATACGCCACGTTCATGACCATTAACCAGAGTAGAGGCGAGATAACACCACCTCTGCACACCGATTTTTCCAAATGGCTGTTGCCTAAGCTCGAGTGGATAATTCTTGTATTCAACATGGATACTATCCAGTTGCTGAGACATTTATCCACACCGAACTCGATGAGAGATTCTTGAATGGCCTCAGTATGAACTTTATGAAAAGCACCTTCAATGTCTAGAAAGGCAGCTAGGATATACTGTTTGTAAAGCTTTGTATATTCAATTGTTCGCACAACCTCATGCAGAGTAGTCTCTGTGGATCTTCCCTTGAGGTATGCATGCTGGGATTTTGAAAACGGAGATCTATCCAGGATCTGTTCCAAATGCATGTCTAAAATGAGCTCTAGTGTTTTCAGTACGAAAGAGGTCAAACTAATGGGTCTGAATCTTTCGCGAGTGCAAGACTGCGTTTGCCCTTTTTTGGTATGAACACCACTTTAACTTGTCTCCAAGTCTGGGGCACATGATTTAAGGAGATGCAACTTCTAAAAATCGCCACCAGCTACTATATCTTGTAGCTTCTGCAGAATAATTGGTATTATACCGTCGAGGCCAGGAGATTAATAAAAAAATAATAAATAAAATGCATTTATTTGTATCCGTGAGCGTAGCTCGTATGGATTGTATATATAAAATACATTGAGTGATTGATGGCAGATAATAATAAAGAGAAAAAGCAAAATTAGCAAGAAAAAGCAAGAATAATAAAAATACGATGTAATAAAAAATAATATGTAAAATGTAAAAGCAAGTGTTAAAAACAAAGAAAGAAGTTAATGTAATTTTAAATTAAGAAAGTTCAAAGTTTAAGTTTAATATATGTTCTTTTAATTTAGGTTTGAATTTGACTGGGTCCATCTTGATCGTTTGTGGAAGTTCGTTGTAACTTTTTATCGCTCTAGTCATTATTCCATTTGTACCATATCGTGTAGTGCGCGCAGATCAAGGTGGATATCATCTGCATGTCGAGTATTGTAGCCGTGGTTGTCGCTATGATATTCCAGAATTACGTTTTTTATTTGTGAGATGATTTTTTATCAGATTCATCTGATTCACGGATTCCAGATGATATAGTTCTTCTATAGTAAGAAGATGATGAGACTGATGGATAGTTTTTGTTCGTTCTCTTTTGTCAATGTTGTATAAGTTTTTAATTGCTTTGTTTTGTAATCGTTGGATTGGGATAAGCTTAGATTTGAATGCTGAACCCCAAATAGCTATCCCATATTGAATATGACTCAGAAATAGTGAATGCAATATAGCGCACTTATGTATGTCTGGAACGTTCGTACTTATCCGTCTGAAGATACCAGCTATCGGAGCAAGTTTTTTCCTGATGGATTGGATATGCGGGTCCCACGTGAGTTTCGAGTCTAGGCAGATTCCGAGGTATTTAAATTCGTCGGCTTTTGTAATTTTTTCATTGTTAAAATCTATATCAAGCGTTGATGAGTCATTGAAAAGCATGTATTTTGTCTTCCTGACATTAACGACAAGCTTGTGTTTACTCGTCCATCGATTGATTTGCTCGAGGTCCATGTTGATTTCTTGTTTTAAGGCTACTAGACTAGTAGCTGCATATGTTAGTACGATGTCATCTGCATAGAGAGATATTTTTCCTTTTAACTCAAGTGTGGTGATGGAGTTTGCATACAGGTTGTAAAGGATTGGTCCTAAGACACGTCCTTGCGGGACGCCTGTGACTACTGAACGTTTCGAGCTTTTAAAATTGTCGAGTTCGACATATTGCGACCTTCCAGTAAGATAATTTTCAAACCATGAATATGTGATACCTCTTATTCCTACAGCGAATAGTTTTTTTAGCAAGATGTTATGATCTACCATGTCAAAGGCCTTCGATAAATCGATGAAAACAGCGGCGGTTTTGTGTTGGTTATCGATCGCAGATTGAATTGTGGAAATTATATCAAAAAGAGCTGCTTTGGTGTCAGATTGAGGTTGAAATCCGTATTGGTTCTTAGATATTAGTTTTTTACTTTGAATGTATTCCTGAAGCCGGTTCTTAACAACTATTTCGAGTATTTTTTCCATTGAGGGTAGTATGCTTATAGGCCTGAAATTACCTAGGTCATGTATGTCGCCCGATTTGTGGATTGGAACTACTTTACTAATTTTCCATAAATCGGGGACGGCACCTTCGGCTAGCGATGCGTTGATGCTTGCTGATATGGGGCCAGCGAGATGTTCCTTACATTCCTTTAAGGTTTTAGTTGATATGTCGTCATAACCTGTGGAAGCGGTGTTTTTAAGTTGGCTAATGATTTTCAGTACTTCAATGTGGTTTGTTTCCTCAAAGTAAAATGGACTCATCGAAGCGTATTTTTCGTGAAACATGGTGTTGTTAGAGTTAGATAGTAACAACTGGACTACATTTGTAAAATATTCATTAACATTGTTCGCCATTACAGTTTTTGATTTATCGCCGTCAAGATTTTGAAGAAGCGGAGATGGTTTTTTGGCAATGTTTTTATCGTAAATACATTGTTTGATAGTGTTCCATGTACCTTGGATATTGTGAATATTATTGCTAAATTTCGTCCTGTAGTATGTGTCTTTAATAGTTTTTTTTAATGATGTTACTTTGTTTCTCCAATATAAGTACTCATGTTTCAGTCTTTCGTTATTTTTGTCCTTATTCGATTTGTTAAACCAGAAGTGTCTTGCCTTAATTGATTTTAATAGATTTTCATTCATCCATGGTTTTGTATATTTTGTTGTTGCCGGTAGTTCAGTTTTTGCAGACGTACTACTATTAATGCGACCTTGCAATTCATTGATCAATGATGATAACATTGTAGAGGTAGATTTCGTAGTGTCTATTATAATTGGACTACTGTCAAGAATTTGCCTTAGTTTATTGTGATCTACCTTTTTGGGATATCGGTTTGTGCTATGATCGTTCTTCGTGCTGTGTTGGTAGATATTATTCTCAAGTTCTATGAAAATAATTTTGTGGTCAAGTAGTTCGTGCGGGACCAGTTGTAAATTCAATTGTTGTGTAAGGTCATTAGTTAGCACATGATCGAGGTTAGTATTGGTAGGAATTCTGGTTGCAGTGTTGTAATTACAAAAGTAGTAGTTGTTACTATTGACTTGGTCCATATAGTTTTTTATATTCGGTGTCAGATTTAATAGATCGAAGTTCATGTCGCCAACAATGAGTGTGGGTGTATTAGTTGACATTAGGATTTTCTCGAATCTGTTTAGGAAATTGTTTATTTCAGTAGTGGTCGTAATTGGTTCTCGATAAATTCCTATCACAGTCAGTGTTTTTGTTTTGGAGAGTAATTGTACTCCGATGAAGCTGTCGTTGTCATTGCTGTTATCAAGAATTAGGCTATGGCGCAGAGAGTCGTGAACAAAAATAACTGCGCCGCCCCCTCCTCTGTTGGATCTGCAGGCAAAATAGCTGTTGTAGTGGTTTATGGAGCAGTACTTTGAAATTTCTGAATTCAGCCAGGTTTCAACTACTACTATGATATGAATTCGATTTGGTGTGGTATTTATTATGTGTTCTATATCCGAAATTTTGTTTCTTAAACTTCGTGAATTTAAGTAGACAATTTTAAGAGTACCGGGTTCGGTAAAGTGCAGTGTCGTAAGTGTTCTTTCATTTATGTTGTACGTGTTTGGATAAAATGGCAGGGTGTAGTTATTCAAAAGCATCTAGTTGTGAGTGGTGTTTCAAGTGAATAGTTTTAGAATTTTGATCCTTTCTTATAAGAACTCTGCCATGTTTTACCCAAACAAATTGAATTGTGTTGTTTCGTTTTAAATCTCTTGCTTTCTTGTGGAGAAAATTATTACGTGGTGTTAGTGATGGATTTATATATATTGGACGCTTGTCCTCGATGACGGCAAGTTGGTTCGCTGTCAGTTTTATAGTTCGGCTTTTTGCTAGAATTTCATCGTGAAGTGACTTTGTATTAGTTTTAATGACTAAAACTGGCGGGAAACCAGACTTCGGCCTTCCTCGGGTCAAACGTCGCGACTCGATAGCGAAATTAGCCGAATCAACTGATTTAATGTCGAGTTTTGTGAGGAGATTCTGAAAAATGGTTGAACAATTTTCATTTTCAGCCACTGGAACTCCCGCGATCTCAAATGTTGACGACAATTTGTCCTGTTTCTGCGCATCGATACTATATTCCAGGTTATTAAACGGTGCTTCAAGGTGAACATTTTTATTTCGTATAGAGGTGAAAAGGTGAAAAGGATTGCCCAACAAGTCATCCTCTTCATTTTCAGCCACTGGAACTCCCGCGATCTCAAATGTTGACGACAATTTGTCCTGTTTCTGCGCATCGATACTATATTCCAGGTTATTAAACGGTGCTTCAAGCTGGACATTTTTATTTCGTATAGAGGTGAAAAGGTGAAAAGGATTGCCCAACAAGTCATCCTCTTGTCGACAATCAATTTAGTATAGTATTCTGATATTCGCCGCTAACCCTGAAGGCTTTGGGTGTCCGCGCGGCTATCCCTAGATCTTTGAAAGTGGGTATTCATTAAGGTGTGAAAATTCTGTATTCTATTTTGATTTTTCTTTCTTGAAAAGGGAAAAGTCAATTTCAATCGTTTTTCATTCGTGCATTTTCGTTGTTCGCCGTTTCAGTCATGAATCGAATAGCTCTTGAGTTCATCGCTTTTACATGCGGGAATATGATAATGACAGAATAAGCGTGAACAATACTACAGCATGAGTGGGGGAAGTATTATCGGTTTGAATTTATGGTTTGTTGTTTCGTCTTTGCCGTCGTGTAATTTCAGATGTCGAGTGTCGTGTCTGTTTTATAATCAGTCATCACTCATCATAAAGCTATAGCTATAGTCACTTAGTCAATAGTGTATCAGTGTTCTGCGCATGACATCACTCAGAGTTCAGAATTCATATCTAGTAGCACCTTGATAGGCAAGGTAATGATCGGTGATTTTTATATATTTTCCTTAGATGATGGAATAATATTTGTACAAATGAAAGTTTGAGTTTAAAATAAAATAGTACTCCTATATTTTTATGTGACAATTTTCTTCATATTATTATTTCTCTTGTCTTTATAAATCATATTTCATTCTCTTTTTAAAGTATGTATTCGCAATTCGAATGAAATCCCTAATTCTATAATAATTTCATTTTCATTTTTTGGACAATCGATATCTTTCGCGTTTTCTAATATCGATTCTGTTTCTGCAAATAGACAAGGAACTGTTAGCATTTTGAAATACAGTTGAAGATAATATTTCAAAATTCTGCTGTATTTTTCTATGAAATCCTTTTATGGTTTTGAAAGATCTCCTCAGATAGATGGTTTACTCAAGTTCACCAGTAATTATCGGTTGGTTGAATTGCAATCTGTGGAGAACTACAAGATGCGCCATTTTTTATGTCGGTATGTAAACATTGAATAACTTTAACATTTTTCAACAGATTGACTTGATTGGACAAGTTTTGGAAACGTCAACTCAGAAGAATATTTCTGACAGACCGTCGCTTGGAATACGGCCAAACGGTCGCTCGAATGGTTGACACTGAACATGATTTTTGGAAGCAAATTTTGTTGACCGACGAGGCCCATTTCACATTCTTTGGCGGCGTTAATAAGCAAAATTGCCGCATTTGGGGAACGGAGAATCCACACGAGATCCATGAAACGCCATTGCATTATCAAAAAGTGACTGTTTGGGCCGAAGTTTGCGCCAAAAACATCATTGGGCCATTTTTTTCCGACAAAACGAAACAGTCGATGGAAAACGATATCGGTGGATGTTAGCTCATTATATCTGCATGCAAATGCATGAAAAAGGTCTGTCTGGTTACTGGTTTCAAGAAGACGGTGCGCCATGCCATGAAAATGAAACAATTCAGTTTCTGCAACGAAAATTCCCTGGACGTCTGATGTCGAAAAAAGGCGACATTGACTGGCCACCGAGATCACCAGATTTGACTCCTCTGGACTTCTTTTTATGGGGTTATTTGAAAAGCAAAGTGTACGCCAGCAAGACTCAGACCATTGACGAGCTCAAAGCACACATTCGTGCCGAAATCATCGCTATACCGCCCAAGATGCTCAAAAAACTAATGGAAAACGCAGCAAAAAGGGCACATTTAGTTGTGGCCAATAGAGGCAGCCACTTGATTGATGTTGTATTCAAAAACTAATCCAAATAAATTATAAAAGACCAAATTGTATAAAAATCCCTCAGACATAAAAATCAGTTATTTTTATTCAAAGTTAGTTAATGTTTACATACCGATATAAAAGATGGCGCACCCTGCATTTTTTAATTTAGGCGAATAAGACCTACTAAATTTTCTAGTCCATCCATTAATAGGAGGAATTATTAACAGTTTTGAATCATTTGCATAAATTGGTACAAACCGGAGAAAATTGGCTCTATATCAGGTGTATTATCTATAATTGCGTTCGATATATTTATAGAACTACCATCATTGTGTCCAACTATGTAGCTTCGGAGCCTGAACTGGAACTCACGTTGGTCAGGACGATCATGTAGGCTACCTTTACTACGAATGACAGAGAAAAAAAACTTTCAGTTACCCATTTCGAAAATTTCGAACAGAATCGTTTTGTGAAAAATATCTTGCAAATCCTTGCGGCGGCTTGTTATAATTTCTTCAACATTTAACTTTCGACAATTCACAATACTTTATTTTTTAGGAAAGCGAAGAACCGAGTTTACTTGTTCCGATAGATTTTTTTTTTATTGTCACTATTACACCCATAAATAACACCACGCATTGTCAACAAATTTTCATTTGCACCATACTAATAACAATAATAACTCAAAAACGCTAAGTATACAAAATCGCCTAGCTAGCACTCAAATTGTTACAAATCTGTTACAATACAGGTCATACATTCTTTCTCTGTTAAACGACTCCACAATATTGCTTTGAACGTCATAAATCAAGCTTCTTGAATGCTGTACTAAAAAAAATACACCTTTCAAAATATAAAATTTTGGCTTACGACTCGCCTCAACTATAGAGGAAATAGTGTATTGCACGAAACGATTTTAATTTTCCTGCAGTAGTTTCACTAAATTTTCTCGACAGTAATATTTTGATAAGGCCTTGCTTGTAATATTTTGTTATAAGTGCTGGAATCACCATCAGCATCAATTATTTGTGAGTATATCAAACCACGTTTTATTATAAAAGTCTTGAAACCTTCTAAAATTATATCAGATTCCATGCTTGTAGAGCTACCATCGTGTTCTGAAGGGCTCTGACATTTATTTTCAGCTTTCTTGCTTCTTACTTATTTTTCACTTACATGTAGAGTACTTTTTTTGAATATAAAATGACTATTGCCGCTACTCTCGAAAGGACTGGATAGTTTGTACCATAGAACCTTTTTGACCAACAGCCATCGGCAACCACAGTAATTACGGGAATTCCATGTTCACATACGCTTCCAATATCTTTTGCATGATCTGCTTCTAACTGCGCAGCATCCATCATAGACTTCTCAGATACAACATCCAACCAATTACAAACCTTTGTCTGAACCTTTCTGTACGTTTTTTTTGGTCATGAAAAGAATTTCTAATGGTGCAAATAGTTCGTCCAAATTATTGTAGCCGATTCCTATGGAATGAACCGCTGTCACGGTAGTTGCATTGATATCCATATCACTATCTACATTTGAAGGTATTGTTTGAAGATCGAAACAAGAGGAACACATTTTACATTTCAATTTAAACATAGATATGAATCCATTTCGTATTTCAGATATTATTTTGATTTATGACAAATCACATCCATCCAAATCGAATAGAATCATTTTATCAAACAAATATTTAAAACTTACAAAAAAATTTTAATATGTGTTTTTTACTTTATTATTTTAATAATAAAGTATTGTTATCGATTTTTAAAAAAAACAAATTTTCTATCCTGAAAAATTTTTTTTCCACGTTTCATGACTAATAGACACCAAAAAAGCAAAAAAAAATTTCAGGCCGTCCGCCGTCCGCCGTACGCAAAACGTGTGAAAGCTTATAGCTCTCAAACTCTTTGAGCTATTAAGTTGTATTTTTTTTTGTTGGTATACCGAGCAGACCCCTTCAAGTGGCTACCTTTTGAGTGGGGTGGGTGTGAGGGGAGAGCTAAGGGAAGCGTTTTAGATGAAAAATTTTGGTTTCTAGATCTCAGTAACCGCTTAGGCTAGGAGGCTTAAACTTGGAATTTATATAGTACATCGATAGTGGACTCATTTGCAAAAAAAAATTATAATATGGGTAAAGGGGTGTGGGAGTGGGGGGAATAATAATGCGTCCGAAACGCTCGAAAGCCGAGATCGAGACATTCTAAAATCCATATCTCCTAATCGGTCAATGTCACGAAATTAAAACTTAATGAACATCTGTGGGTAGGAGAATAGATCCGAAACAAATTTTTGAGAGGGGGCAGTGACGTACGGGGGTGGGGGTTGAAAAACTTTAGATTACGATATCTCACGAACCAATTGCACTAGAGAAATAAAATTTGGTTTCTGTATAAATGTTAACAAACAAAGTTTGCTGAAAGTAAAATTTTTTAAGGGGGCGGTGGAGCATGGAAGTGGAGAGGGTAAGCATTTTTTTAAAAAATCACGTCTCATATCTCAAGAACAATGTAAGATAGATGCTTCAAATTTTTACCAGAAGTAGGCCTAATAGACCCCCAGCAGAAACAAAAAATTTGAAGGTGAGGGTGTAGAGTGTGAGACTGGGGAAGGGTGAAAAGGAAAAAGTTCCGATTCTTATATCTCGAGAACCTGTAACAATATAAAGCTGAACCTTAGTATTTAGATAGAACTATAATAGTAGCATGTTGGAAAAATATAATTTTTTATAGGGGTGGTATGGTACGGGGGTGGGGGTGTTTTTCCTAACTATAGAACGGCTTATGCTAGAAAGTTGAAATTCGGTACGTATATGTAAATCAACTAGAAAAGTAATTTTGATTAAAAAAAAATTCATATCCATTGGCGTTCGGAAGTGGGGCAAAAAAAATGATCAGTGAAAATGGAATGCATATATTTTCACGATTTTCGTCATATCTATTAGGTCTTTCGAAATATTGAATTCATTTTTTTTCTACGAATTCTTCATGTAAATGAACCTAGAAAGTGTTTTCAAGATTTTTTGAAATGGGACCCCCAAGGTGGTGTAAAGGGGATTATATATTTTCACGAAATCAGCCTTATCCCTCAGGTCTGATTAGATATCGAATAACTTTTCACTTCCACGGGCTTATTTAATAATCACCAAAAACATGTTTTCAAGGTTTTTCCTTTTTTAACCCCTAAGAGTGTAAAAACGGGTTGAACACGTTTTCACGAATTCCGTCATATCTCTTAGGAGTGATAAGACATCGGATTGGTTTTCACTTCCTCGCGCTTTCTTTATATATATCTAAAAACTCATTTCAGGATTTTTGGATATTCAACCCCAAAGTGGGTGCCAGGGGGTTGCATATGTTTTCACAAATTCTTACATTTTTCTAGTTCTAATGAGATATCGAACTCATTTTTACTTCCTAAGGCTTCTTACATAATCGTCAAAACGTTGATTTCAGGATGTTTGTTATTCAACTCCAATAGGACGTAAGGCTTTCGACATATATTTCAGGATTGATGAGATATTAGATTGGTTTGCACTTCCACAGACTTTTTATATAATCGTCTTCAAACGCATTTCCGATTTCATGTAATGGCTCGAAACCAAATCACGAAAAACCTTCTAATGGCGTAACAACTGATATTATACTAGGACTAGATCTCGTCCCGGTGTATGCCGGTAGCGCGACCCCATTTTAACCGCTTCCCGAACTTTTTTTTGGGTTTTCAGTCACATAGTAACCTACACCGCATCTCAAAATTAAACTCATTCCGAACTTCTACCGAAAAAATAATAAAGTTGCGCCCAGACTGTTGGCAGATTTTTTTTATTGCGACAACCTTCCCCTTTAAAATAAGCCCTATTTTATTATTCTTGGATAAAAATTACCAGAGATATTCATTTTCAAAGAGGACTCGGACACCATTATTGCGATAACTTTAACATACTCGTACTATAACTAACAAATAAAATGAGATGGAAACAAAAAATTTAATTCCAATTATTTTTTTCAATAGTTCTTCAAGTACAAAAATTTTCAAAAGAATCGGAGATGGTAAGGTCACACCTTTGGCGATTCTTGGTGGAATGACCCATGTCTAAATCTCCAGTACTCAAAATTTTCTTATACAATATGTCTATTGTTACATGTAAACCTGGCAATCGCGCAACTCAAAGACAATCGAAGAAAATGTAGAGAAGAAACTTCGAACTTTTGAAGATAAAATTACAGAAAAGACATCTGTGATTGTGGAGAAAGTTGAACGTCTAAAAAGGGACTTTGATAACGTGAAAGCAACTGGAGTCATCAAAACAAAACACGTTACGCATAAAGATCTCAAAGCTCCGATCTTCGATGGACAAACACCGTGGGCTATCTATAAGACCCAATTTGAGGCTGCCGCGAGAAATAATCATTGGAATGATTTGGCGCTAAGAGGTCCACCAGCAGAGGTTCTTCAAACGATTCCTCAAGAGCAACAACAAGACTTTTCGACGTTGGTACAGACGTTGGATCTTCATTACGGCAGTGACCACATGCGAGAGATATACAAAACACAACTTTACAACCGAAGCCAAAAGACTGGTGAAACACTTTAAGAGCTGGCGCGCGATATTGAACGACTTACACTATTATCGCTTCCCAATGCGCAAACACAGCAACGCAACGATACAGCTGTTTTCGCATTTAACAATGCTGTACAGGACAGAGAAAAATTGGCAGGAAAGAAAACGATTGGCGAAGCCTTAGTATATAACTACCGAGTTCGAGAAATAACAGAAGAGTGTGCATGTCAGAGAGCGGAGTACACCAAACGGAGCGAAGGATCTGGTGCCCCTCGATGTTGGAATTGCGGACAGGCAAGACACTTAAGACGCGACTGCCGAAAACCAAGAAAAGCTAAACAAAAAGGAGAACGAGGCGAACCGTCACGAGAGCACGCTTCGCCTAATCATAGTCCGGGAAACGAGTAAAAGCCAACTTCATGGGGCAGAAGTTGGCTGGTGGAATCGACGCCCCCGGAACCATCATCGCAGTTTCTCGACTACATCGTAACGAAAACGACTTATGCATGAGTGGTCGAGTCGACCAATTAAACTGCATAATAACAATTGACACAGGCGCAACACGATCAGTACTAAGATCTGACCTTGTAGACCGTACTTGACTTCATAACACCAAAAAGTACGCACTTCGCACAGCAACAGGAGAAACTACTACAGTCCATGGGGAAATATCACGTGACATCCAGCAATAATGAAGTGGCGGAACATCAAAATACCAATGGAAATAATATCCTCCAACCCAACCAAGCTGCGAGTTATATTGTGCGAAGATGCGGATATACCAAAGTCATCAGAGAATGGGCAGAGCTCGACGGTGATCTCGGGAGCCACCGATTCTACCTCATCGAACCAGAAACGACACCGTCATTACGAAGTCTAATATTGGGAAAAACGCTAGTAAAAAGAAATGAGAAGATGATTGTACCTATAAGAGTGCTCAACGTTTCGGACAGCATTACCAGCGTAAAGAAAGGAGATATAGATACTGAAGAACATCTTGACGTAGCCTCTAAAAATAATTCAAGAAGGAAGAATAATGTAACATCAGCAGTTCTTCAATCAAGCAACCTTAGAGGAGCACAACACAAGCAAGCAGTGGATTTGATCGAAAGATTCAACGACGTCTTCTCCACCGGTGATGAGGACTATGGCAGAACAAACCTAGTGAAGCATCGTATAGATACCGGAACTGCTACACCGATACGTCAACTCCCAAGAAGAGTACCACTAGCAAAACAAGGAGAAGTGAATTCAATGGTCAAAACCATTGAGCATCAAGGAATAATCGAAGAATCAAAGAGTCCGTGGATATCGCCAGTGGTGTTGGTAAAGAAAAAGCTTGGCAGTACCCGATTTTGCGTGGACTACAGACAACTAAATGATGTTACGAAAAAGGATAGCTATCCACTACCAAGAATCGACGATATCATGGACACCCTGACAGATGCTAAATGGTTCTCAACGTTGGACCTGAAAAGTGGGTACTAGCAAGTGGAAATAGACGAAAATGATAGAGAGAAAACAGCATTCTCTGTCGGCAGCGGACTGTGGCAATTTATCGTGATGCCGTTTGGCCTACGTGGCCCTAGTTGGAAACCTTGTCTCGTTTACCTAGATGATGTGATCGTTATCAGCAAGACCTTCGAGGAACATCTGAAAAATCTACAGGAAGTCTTCCAGCGACTGAGGGCGGCAAAATTGAAGCTGAGTCCGAAAAAGTGCACTTTGTTTAGTGCAGAAGTAAAGTACTTGGGTCACGTCGTTTCAGCTGATGGTGTAAAGACGGATCCGGAGAAGATACTGGCAGTCAAAAATTGGCCTAGTGATAAACGCCAGCTGCGTAGCTTCCTAGGATTAGCGACATATTACCGTCGATTCGTAACAGATTTTGCCAACACGGCGAAATGTCTTCATCAGCTAACAAAAAAAGGAAAACCATTTACTTGGAATCAACAGTGCCAGGAAGCATTCGAGAAAATTAAAGATCAACTTTGCGACTCCCCAGTTCTGGCGTATCCAAAACCAGGTCACGGTTTCATCATAGACACCGATGCTAGTAATGTCGGTATCGGAGCAGTACTATCACAGGAGATCGACGGACAAGAGAGAGTGCTATCATACTACAGCCGAGTACTCTCAAAATCAGAAAGGAACTATTGCGTAACTCGCCGAGAGCTATTAGCCATTGTAGAAGCCACAAAACATTTTCACAAATATCTCTATGGTCAAAAGTTCCTTCTTCGAACGGATCACGCATCGCTTAAATGGCTACTTCAGTTTAAAAATCCCGAGGGCCAAGTAGCAAGATGGATAGAAAGGCTGGAGTCCTACGATTTTGAAATTGTTCACCGAAGAGGGAGAATTCACTGTAATGCCGATGCGCTCTCACGACGTAATTGTCCGCCAAACTGCAAGCATTGTCACCGCGTAGAAGAAAAAGAAGTCGGAGAAACCATTCAGCGAATAACAACCAAACCAAAGGATGGATGGAATCAGCAAGAACTAGAAGATGCCCAACAAAAAGATCCAGATATTTCACCGATCATGGCATGGAAAGACAAAATGGAGCGGCCTGAGTGGAAAGACATCTCACAATTCAGCGAAACCTTAAAGAGTTATTGGGCACAATGGAACTCCCTCCACCTAGACGGCGGGTTATTAAAACGGAAATGGGAAACCGCTGACGGAACATCGCATCTCATGCAAACCATTGTCCCGCATTCTAAAGTCAAGGGCAAGCTTTTCGACTAATTCTTTCAATAGTGATGGATTAACCATATGTGACAATAGTCCGGAAGCTTTCATTGTCGCGCATAAATTTTTTTACGATTAACGAAAATGAAATTAATGTTTCTAGCCTGTCAGATTTCGGCTTGTAACTAATCGTTCCCAGCAACGCGTTGATATTGAGTTCTGTCTTGCCATACAGCATGCGAAGGGTATCGATGACCGCCGGAACGTTATATGGAAGTAGTAGGCGATATCTAACTGCTGCGAACGCTTTGTCTTTTAAGCACTTTTGTAGTCGAATTAAGTTTTCCGCATCTGAGAAGCCGCAAACACGTGTTGATTCTTCAAAAGAGCTGATAAATATCGACCACTTCTCAGGATTTCCGTTGAAACCGGGTAACTCCTTCAGCGTGACGTGCCTAGCAGCAAGCTGAAACGGAGAAGGCGTCGAATGTTGATAATTATTCCTTTCAAACGCGGCAGTTAAGACAGCTGGAGCTTGCTGAACGTAGCTTGAACTTTGAAGTGGTACATCGAAGGAACTGGCAACTGAAACGAAGCGAAACTTGAGTATGGTTGGTAAGGTTGAGCCGCAGTCCCTGCGACCGATGTGTTAAAGAATTTGAACCCATTTGATTAGGCGCGTGCGAAGATGAGCAGGAATGTAGCTAGCTAGACTACACATTGGTGTACAAATTTGAGCCACAGCGGTAGCATCCGGGGAGTTTTGATCACGTTTGATGTGGCGCATACGAAAGTGAAACAACTGGATTGCAAAAGCTTGAGGTTGGTGTACCTCGATTGTACGCGTGTGGTTGAACGATCATTGTAGGCTGTTCTACAATCGATGTAGCAGGCGGCGCTTGCAGATATTCTGGTCTGGCCGCGGATTTATTTAAAGCAGCGTCCGGTGAAAGGCATCGAAGATGCGGCGTCGAGAAAGTTTGGTTAGGTTCTTCTGTGGCGGGTTTAAACACTACACTCGATGTAGGGATGTTCACTTGTGAGTCAATCACAACATTTTTCTTTGAAAATGGCTTAAGCGCAGAAACCCACTTGGCCACTGACTCCGTTTTATTAGGAATTCGAACACTAACTACAGCATTGTCGCTGTCACTTTCCAATCCCTGCATTTCATTTAGAACTTTGAACTTGTTGTCTAAATACTGCTTCTAAATTTTCCTTTCTTCTTCGAACCTGAGAAGTTCAAGTTGGTGGCGCTTTCGCAGCGATGCTCTTGACGTTCTCGATGACGTGACGGATCGGTTGTCGTTATTGACTGTTTGAGCCAAATTTTGGATTGAATTCGCTTTCGATACAGGCGCACTTGAACCGTCGCTCTTTGCACAATGAAATTCTTTCTCCGTGATAGAGTCGGCGACACCCGCACAGGTAAAATGATACCATAGGTCACAAACGTCGTACTGGATCATTTGGCTTGTATCGAATTCCGTGCATAGCCCGCAACTTTGCTCCGGCAGACTCGATGCCTTCTTCGGAGGCGTTTGAGAGGTCATTCTCGACTTCCCAAAGATAGTTTAATTGACGGTCAAATAAATTGAAGGAATTGTCAGGACAATAATTAAAATTGACAGTTTTCGTGGGTTGTAGAAAACTTCAATTCATTTTGCTGTTTTATCTACATATAAACAAATAATGTAATGTATTATTTTTTAAAATTAAAAAGTAATTTACACACCTTAATAAATTTCGAATTTTATAATTTACGCTAGAAAAGGTACCGGCGTGGTCAGAAGATCACGGTAAAGAGAAAGAATATTGCACTGGGTGCGTTTACACTATTTGTTTTATAAAGTGATTTTAAATGAGTTAAAACATCACGTCGCATTGGAAACGGCCGGAACAACTCGTTTAATTCAAATTATTTACTTTCGTATTTCGTTCGTTTCGTTCGCGTAATACTATGTTCAGACTACGAGATTAACGCGTTTAATTCGAGTTAAACGCGTTGAAAAAATTTCTCAAGCGCGTTAACGAAAACACGTAGCGTATAACCGAAAATATGTACTGCGACCCTCGCGGAAATCGAAGTAAACTTTAAAAGAAACTATTTAATGCTGCAGAAACTGAATTTTGTGCTTGTGCAACGACTGCATTAGCTAATTAATTCACTTTTCATTACTGCTATACAAACACTTGTGTTTCAAATAATTTAGAAACCATAAATTTGCTAATGAAACAGAGCTGAATATCTACTTGTCAAAACAAATCACGTCAAGCAGTCATGTATCAAAATAAAACGAGTTGTCTAGTGTGAACACAACTTTTTTAACTCTTTCATTTTGCCTACTTAAGGCCGGTTTACATGACGATTGCAAACAATTTTTACTGAGATTGTGAGAGAAGCAACCACTGCGATGACATTCACGTACACTCCCCACCAGTTTATGGCAAATTATTTTAGTTAAGAGCGAGACAATTAACAGAAATGTAATGGAAGTGAAGCAAGCATTGTAAGAATTATGTATCTACTATTTGCTTTAAAATAAAAAAAATCTGCCAACAGTCTGGGCGCAACTTTATTATTTATGTGACTGAAAACCTAAAAAAGGTTCGGGAAACGGTTAGAATGGGGTCGCGCTAGACTACTTAATCGCCGCTGTCACATATGTATAACATATGAATTACATAATTGGGTCATACTCCGGGAAGAGATCTAAGTCATAGTATAATATCAGTTAATACGCGATTAGGAGGTTTTTCGTGATTTGGTTTTTGGCCATTACATGAAATCGGAAATGCATTTGTAGGCGATTATATAAAAAGTCTGTGGAAGTGAAAACCAATCTGATATCTCATCATTCCTAAGAAATATGTCGAAAGCCTTACGTCCTATTGGAGTTGAATATCTTAAAATAATGAAATCAACTTTTGACGATTATGTAGGAAGCCTTAGAAAGCAAAAATGAATTTGATATCTCATTAGAACTAAAAAATATGTAGTAATTTGTGAAAACATATGCAACCCCCTTCCACCCACTTTGGGGTTAAATATCCAAAAATCCTGAAATCAATTTTTAGATATATGTAAAGAAAGCTCGAGGAAGTGATAACCAATCCCATGGCTTATCACTCCTAAGAGATATGACGAAATTCGTGAAAACGTGTTCAACCCGTTTATACCCTCTTAGGGGTTGAAAAAGGAAAAAACTTTAAAACGAGTTTTAGGTGATTATTAAACAAGCCCGTGGAAGAACAAAGTTATTCGATATCTAATCAGACCAGAGGGATATGGCTGAATTCGTGAAAATGTATACAACCCCTTTACACAACCGTGGGGTCGAATTTCAAAAAATCCTGAAAACACTTTTTAGGTATTTATATGAAGAATCCGTACAATAAAAATTAATTCAATATTTGGATAGACCTAATAGATATGACGAAAATCGTGAAAATATATGCATTCCATTTTCACTGATCCTTCAGTACGCCAATGGATATTTGAAAATTTTTTTTAATCTATATTAATTTTCTAGTTCACTTACATATATTCCGAATTTCATCTTTCTAGCATAAGCCGTTCTATAGTTAGGAAAAACACCCCCCACCCCCGTACTATACTATCACTATAACAAATTATATTTTTTCAACATGCTACTACTATAGTCCTATCCAAATACCAAGTTTAAGCTTTCTATCATTATAGATTCTCGAGATATAAGAATCCGAACTTTTTCTTTTTCACCCTTCCCTACCCTTACCCTCTGCACCCTCTGCACCCTCACCACGTAAATTTTTTTTACCGTTAGGGGTCTACTGGTCCTACTTCTGGTAAAAATTCTAAGTATCTATCATACACCGTTCTTGAGATATAAGACGTGCTTTTTTAGAAAAATTCTTATCCCCTCCACTTCCATACTCCACCGCCCCCTTAAAAATTTTTACTTTCAGCAAGCTTTATTTGTCAACCCTAATACAGAAACCGAATTTTATTTGTCTAGTGCAATGGTTCGTGATATATCGTAATCTAAAATTTTTCGACCCCCACCTATATACGCCACTGCCCCCTCTCAAAAATTTGTTTCCGATCTATTCTCCTAGTATACCCACAGATGTTCATTATGTTGTAATTTCGTGAAATTAACCGTTTAGGAGATATGGATTTTAGAATGTCTCGATCTCGGCTTTCGAGCGTTTCAGACGCATTATTATTCGCCCCACTCCCACACCCCTTCACCCATATCAGCAATATTTTTGCAAATGGATCCACTATCGATGTTCTATATAAATTCGAAGTTTCAGCCTCCTAGCCGAAGCGGTTACTGAGATCTAGAAACCAAAATGTTTCGTCTAAAACGCTTCCCCCACCTCCCCCTCACACCACACCACGCAAAAGGTGGGCACTTGAAGGGGTCTGCTCAGTCTACCAAGAACAAAAAATTCAACTTAATAGCTCAAAGAGTTTGAGAGCTATAAGCTTTCAAACGTTTTCCGTACGGCGGACGGCGCACAGACGGACTGACATTTTTTTTTGCTTTTTTGGTGTCTATTAGTCATGAAACGTGGAAAAAAAAAATTTCAGGGCAGGAAATTTTTTTTTTTTAAAAATCGATAACAATACTTTATTATTAAGATAATAAAGTAAAATGGATCCCAAAGGAGATATTAAATTTTTGGTTAATATTATCTTTGAAGATTGTGAATGTAAACAAGAAAAAAGAGATCTACCTTTAATAAAAAAAAAATAAACGTAAAATTTGGGTTCGTGATTTCTCTAAAAATTGGGGGCAATATGGTGCACCATTGTGAACGGATTAAGTGAAAGCGATCCCCAAGTTTGCATTCTTTAGTCATTCCTTTACTCCATACGAAAAGTCATTAAAACACGTGTTCATGAATATTGACCGATAACTTCCAAACGGTTTAAGCTACGACTTCTAAATTTTTTATGTGTTGATTTTCCAATAGTTCGAGCTAAATGTATAATTATGAATAAAATCTCATTAGTCCTTTGTGTAGCTGTCATACAAATATTCTGTCAAAATGTCTTCACTCAATTTACGAAACTCACTATAACTCAAGTAAACGAACAGCGACGAATTCGGGATTTTGTACAAATTAGTTCTGAGTGATAACAAGGTTCAAGTTTACTACTCAGCGAAATCCTTCTACTCCTTCGGCTAGCTCCCATACAAAAAGTCCTTAAGACACGTGTTCAACAATATTTTTATGAAATTTTGTACACATTTATTTTTAAATGGTTCCAGGTAAAGGGATAAATATGCTAGAAATCGAGTGAGTTCTTTCTGGATCTCCCATAAGGAAATCCTTAAAAAATTTAAATTTTTTTTCGGTGACTCGTCTATTTCCAGACATGAAATTAAACACTAATGATATTGTCTTTTAGTTTCGAATAGCAACCAAATGGAAGTTATTAATAAAGGACAAATTATTTAAACTTAAACTACTTAAAGCTTATCCCCAACTACAATATAAATCGGAGTTCAGTATTTCATCTAGATGAACATACGATTGGCTTGAAGCTAATCGTGAGTCCAGTATGTTCAAAAATAAAAAATCTGCCAACAGTCTGGGCGCAACTTTATTATTTTTGGGTAGAAGTCCGAAACGCGTTTAATTCTGAGACGCGGTGTAGGTTACTATGTGACTGAAAACTTAAAAACAGTTCGGGAAGCAGTTGGAATACGGTCGCGCTACAATACTTACACAGCTGCCACATATAATATATGAATTACATAATTAGGTAAAACAACGGGGCGAGGTCTAAGTCGTAGTATAGTATCAGTTATTATGTGATTAGGAGGTTTTTCGTGATTTGGTTTTGGTCCATTACATGAAATCAGAAATGCGTGTGTAGGCGATTATATAAGAAGTCTGTGGAAGTGAAAACCAATCTGCTATCTCATCAATCCTAAGACATATGTCGAAAGCCTTACGTCCTATTGGAGTTGAATATCTAAAAATCCTGAAATCAACTTTTTGAAGATTATGTAGGAAGCGTTAAGAAGTAAAAATGAATTAGATATCTCATTAGAACTAAGAAATATGTAGGAATTTGTGAAAACATATGCAACCCTCTTGTACCCACTTTGGGGTTGAATATCCAAAAATCCTGAAATGAGTTTTTAGATATACTCGTATAGTATAAAGAAAGCTCAAGAAAGTGAAAACCAATCCGATGTCTTATTACTCCAAAGAGATATGATGAAATTCGTGAAAACGTGTTCAACCCGTTTATACCCTCTTAGGAGTTGAAAAAGGAAGAACTTCAAAACGAGTTTTAGGTAATTATCAAACAAACCCGTGGAAGTGAAAAGTTATTCGATATCTAATCAGACCTGAGGGATACGGCTGAATTCGTGAAAATATATACAACTCAAGAACCCGTTGGCCTAGGAAGTTGAAATTTTGTCAGCACCTGTAAAATGGAAAAAGTAAGGCTAAGTTCGTTAATGGGCGATATCCTTCCTCTCCTTCGGGTACCTCCCATACAAGAGTCCTTAAAACACGTATTCACAATTATTGCTCGAATGCTTCAAGTTAGGAGCTTGAAATTTTGAATACTTAAAGTTTACAATGTTTGAAACAAAAGTTCCGAATATGATGCAAATCGAATGAGTCCTTTGTGTAGCAGCCTACAAAAGTCCTTCAAAAATGTATACAAGTTACAGAATCCACTATAACTCTAGTACAAGTTAAAGCAGGGATTCAAAATTTTACAGGAATTAGTTTTATATCAAAAGCAAGACTGATTTCATTAATTAGCGCAATCCATCAACTCCTTCGGGTAGCTGTCATACAAAAGTTCTTAAAACACGTATTCACCAATATTGAACGATAACTTTAGAACGCTTTAAGTTCATAGGCGTGCCGTGGCCTTAAATCTGGAAGGGGCCGCGGCCGAATGGATCAGGACATACGACTTCTTCCGAAAGGCACACAAGCTTTACATACAAGTTCGTCCGTTTTGTGCTTACAAATCAGATGTTCGTATAAACAACGAATGATTAGTCTTAGGTTGCGACTTTAAAATGTTTTATACATTGCTTTTCTACTAGCTGCAGTTGAAGGAAAAAATTTTAAATAGTCCTTAGATATTCGGCGCCTGTGGTCTACTAAAAATAATGCGCCCCTCGTCATAAGAAAATACAATTTTGATGGCTAGTGGAAGCGGCAAATGTAAAATATAAAAGTGTCAGAATTAGACAATTTTATACCTTCGGATTTGTAAAGGTTAAATGATTCTATATTTCGTTTCGTTTTTCTAAAGAAGCGTATAATCAAATAATGCTTTCAATTGTATTATCAACTTTTTGAAGTGATATATTAATTTTATCTATGATTTATAATATTTCGTTCCAAAATGCTACCATAATAACAGTTTCCAGTGAGTTGAACTTATTTAACAACCCCTCATCTTCAAATTTTGTTGCAGGCTTTTGAAAAATATCTTCCAAAATTTTATTCAAAGCATCTTTAAAATTTCCATAACCGGAAACAATTGCCTTCACTGAATCAGCTCTTGCTGACCAACGAGTGTCGCTTAATTTTTTGGACACTTTGTTTTCTTAATGCTAGCGTATCTGTCAAAATCATCTTGATGTTGACGCGGCAAAGAAATTGCATAAATTTTAAAGAAATAAAAATAATTTAGTTGCTTGTACGTAGCATTCCGCCGCCGACTCTCCAAATTTAAATCTTAAATTTAAAGACTGTGCTGCACAGGGTACGTAAATGGCAAAATTTTTATAGATTTAATGCGCGCTTGGATGCCGCTGTACATACCCGACATATTAGATGCATTATCATAAGATTGCCCTCTACAATCTTCCAATTTGATATCGAAATCTGATAATAGTTTTAAAAAACAATCTTCCATTTCTGCGCTCTTGTGGTCAGTATTTTCTAAAAAAAATTGAAACATAACATCAATAAAATGCCGCTCCCAAAAGGCTTGCGCCCCAGGGCTATAGCTCATATAGCCCTGTGGTTAGGGTGGCCCTGTTCCTATGAGTCCTCCTTCGAGTAGCTGCCATAGAAAAATCCTGTAAAAATGTCTTCACTCAATTTACGGAACTCACTGTCTTTTAGTTTCGAGTTCTAACCAAAAGAGAGTCCTTAAAATTGAATTCAATGTGATTGAGAGATTCGAGAATATATTTTGAGTAGTAGCAGCGATGCCAGATTTGAATATTTTTCTTCAATTCGAAGATTTTTAGCGTTCACGAAGATTTGAAGATTTCGATGGATATGTAGAACCTTTTTTGTATTCGTAAGATGTTTTCTTCAATTTCGATAAAAAAATTGTATTTATACATTCCTAGCTTATTTTCTATTGGTTTCGCAATTCTCACTTAACGTTATTATTTATGATTACTATTATATTTATAATATTATATATGTATTTAAGCGAAAAACCAAAAGTTTTCTGATTTCATTACCATCAAAGATATAATTCAAAATGAATAATATACTGGTAAGACTTCAGTTACAAAAAATTGTTCAAAACTATATACTAAGAAATCGAAATATACGAATCCAATATCGTAGGTATGTATTTCATAAAAAACTCGATATATTCAAAAACCAAATAATTTATTTATTCTAGGATCTCATAACATCAAAAAATATTTGATGCAAATGTCGTTATGCTTAAAAAAAATGTTTACTTTAATTTGTTAAATTGAAAACACCTTCTAACATTCAAAGATATTCTCAAAAACATACTGCAGTCACGATCGGCTGCAAGCCAATCGTATAATACTCTAGATGAATACTGAACTCCGATTTATATTGTAGTTGGGGATAAAGTAGAATTATGTGTGTGCATGTTGTATATCCTTTATTAAGGACTCCCATTAGATTGCTACTCAAAACTAAAAGACAATATTCAGTGTTTAATTTCATATCTTGAACTAGGGATGTTAATATCGGAAAAAAATATCGATATATCGATATATCGATATTGAAAAAAATATCAATATCGGCTGACGATATATCGGTGAAAAATATCGATATATCGAATATTTTTTCCAATGAAAAATAAACTCCAATGCTGCATCAAAATAAACATTAATAAAAAAATACGGCGCACGCGGCTTTTAGCAAACCGAAAGCTAATAAATAAATGACATTTGATTTCGTTGCCTTCGGTCACAGTTGCCAAATTTAACTATTTTTAGAGTATGAAATTCAATTTCAATTTTATCATTGCAATTTCAATATCTGAGAGTTTTTTGATTGGACTATTGGAAATGTTGGTGAAAAGCGGAAAATTCTTCTCTGTTGACTTATGAAATCAAAATAATGCCTTTTTTGATCGAAATAAAGTTTCCGGATAGAAATACTGTTATTCTTTATATATATTATTTTTAAGAAATAAGGATAAAAGGGGCAAAATCGAAAAAAGGATTAAGAGCAAACTTGATTTTAATTATTTATTAAGGGCTCATCACCCCTGAAATTTTCTAAAAATGGATTTTTTTTTTGCAGATTTTTATTTTTTATACTTTTAAGAATTAAAAAAAATTAGAATTTAAAAAATTCCACTCCATTACAAAGCTATAGCAATAAATGTCACCAGACATCGGTTTGGAGCGGCTTCCTGGCTAATTGCCGCGCCACTCTCGACAGCAGCGTTTCGCATTTATTTTGTTCGCAAAAGCCGGGTTTCTTAGAAAACAAGGTCATTTATGGGACCATCTGTGAAAAACACGAAGATACAAGAGGAAGAAGGTGTACAGTACGAAGCTGGAATGGGAGACTAGCCGTAAGTTCACGTTGTACCTACCAAAAACTTTAAACGCATTTTACTCGATACTATGTTTTTAGACATGGTCTGCACGATAACTCAGTGAATTTTTAATATTTTTCAACTTTTTTTTTTTTATAATTTTGATAACTATTTTCTCTAGTCTATTGAGAGGTTTTTTTAATTTTTTGCTTGGAAATTTTTTTATAAATTATTAAACGCAAATTTTTTTTTAAAAAACTGATTACTAAAGTTCGAAATACTGTAACTTATTTATTTTTGGAAAAAAAAAATATTCCCTCCGTGAGACTATAACTACTACATTATTCCACAAGATTCTTTTTTATTTTTGCAAATTGAATTATTTTTGGTGAAGTTATTATGCCGACCAGGAGGCGCCATGGTTTTTATAAGTAGTCCATTTAAACCCGTACAACACAATGTTAATATTAAAAAAAAAAAAAATTTTTTTTTTTTTTATAGTTAAATAGTTAATAAGATATGTGAACTCAACAATTCAATTTTTTTTTCACCATATAACCTTTATAATAATTTTTCAAATTTACTCGGTATATGAGCCCTTAATGAAATATTATATATTGACATATTTTTAAAATGTAAGCTTATGAGAACCAGTACTTTTCTGGGACAGTTGTTAAGAATACTCGCTCCTTAATATGCTCTCTAGTAAGCTGACTGCGATTATTTGGCACCACAATATTTATTGCCGACGCAACTCTTTCGGATGACAACGATGAGGCAGGGACAATCAGGTATTTCTGATAGTTGCCTGGTTGCCTCGTCGTACATATATTTGTATTGGCGCCTAAACTGAAGATTTGCGTGCATGTGCCCGTATATATCACGTGCCTTGAACCTAGTTTCGACAGATATGGTTTCCATGATCGAAAAATTTTTTTCTACTTTCAACGTTTCTGGCATTCCTCATAAATAATCAGAAATGCAGATTAAATGCAAAAAACCCGTTCTATTTCTAAAATATGCTATACTTAAAAAAAATATCGAGTCCGATAGTCGGATTTCAATATCGATATATCGATATATCGATTTTTACAATATCGGCCGATATTATCGATATATCGTTCAAAAAATATCGCAATTTCGATATATCGAAATTTTTTTAACATCCCTATCTTGAACTGGGTGAGTCATCGAAAAAAAATGTCATTTTTGAAGGACTTTCACATGGAAGGTGCAGGAAGGACTCACTCGATTTCTCACATATTTATCATTTCCCTTGGAACCAGTTAAAAATGAACGTGTACAAAATTTCAAATTCGTAGCTTGAAGCGTTCAAAAGTTATCGAAAAATATTGTTGAACACGTGTCTTAAGGATATTTTGTGTGGTAGCTACCAGAAGGAGTGAAAGGATTTCGCTGATTAGTAAACTTGAACTTCGTTTTTATTAAAATTAAGTGAAGAAATTTTGACAGGATATTTGTATGGCAGCTACACGAAGGACTAATAGGATTTTTTTCATAATCATACATTTAGCTGCAACTATTGAAAAAACAAGACATACAAAATTTCAAAGACGTAGCTTAAACTCTTCTGAAGTTATCGGCCAATATTCTTAAACACGTGTTTTAAGGACATTTTGTATGGCAGCTACCAGAAGGAGTAAAAGGATTTCGCTGACTAGTAAACTGGAACTTGCTTTTCACTCAAAACTAATTTGTACAAAATTCCGAATTCGTAGTTAAAAGATTACTTGAGTTATAGTGAGTTTCGTAAATTAAGTGAATACATTTTGACAGGATATTTGTATGGCAGCTACACGAAGGACTAACAGGATTTTCTTCATAATCATATATTTAGCTCCAACTATTGGAAAAATAACACATACAAGATTTCAATGTCGTAGCTTAAACCCTTCTGAAATTATCGACCAATATTCTTGAACACGTGTTTTAAGGACATTTTGTATGGAAGCTACCCGAAGGAGTACGACGATTTTTAGCCTTACAAATTCAACCAAACATCCAGATTCAAAATTTCAAGATCCTAGGTGAAGGCGTTCTTGAGTTATCGTGTTCACGGACAGACGAACGGACGGACGTCAAGCGGATTTTAGGTTTTTGGCCACAAATAAACAAAAAATAATATATAACTTTTTTTCGTCCAAGGCTTGGTCCTATGCGTTACAAACTTTTGGGCTGGATTAAACTTATAATACTCTATATGATTTCATCTAGAGTATAAAAAGCTGGTTACATTCAAAGTCGTTTGTAAACTTGAAGAAAATTTTGTTTCAATTTCAAAATTTTTCATGGGATTCTTGTTGTTTTCAAAAACAATTTCCAATTTATTTTGCTAAATTGAAAAAATCTTGTAAAGCTCTCGTCAGATCGAAAGAACAATGATTGTAAAATTCAAAAATGTCTTTTTATTGTTAAAAGTCAGTTGAGATTTGCTTCGTTCATTTTAGAAGATTCTTTTATATTGTTTGTATTGTTAAAAAATATTTTAAAAAAAAAAATTGGCAACAAAAAGTTTGCGGATAGGAAAGAATTACTTTTCTGAAAGGGGCCAGAATTATTTTTCTGGGGGGGTCCCGGCCCCTCCTGCCCCCCCCCCCCCCCCAACGGCGCGCCTATGTTGAAGTTACGACTTTGAAATTTTGTATACGTTGATTTTATAATAGTCGCAGCTAAAGGTATTAATATGAAAAATATCCCGTAAGTCCTTCATGTAGTTTCCATACAAAAATTCTGTAAAAATGTCCCAACTTAATTTATGGAACTCACTATAACTCAAGAAATCGTTTAACCATCCATCGAGTAGCCACTACACAATAGTTTCTACCTGTAAATAAAAGATCATGCAATAATTGTATGTGCACTCCTCATTCTTTTGATATAATCCCAACTAAAATATAAATCGATTGGCTTGCAGCCGATCGTGACTGCGTTATGTTTATTCGTAATTTTTTCTTTTCTCTCTATTATACCTGTACATAAATTCATAAATCATCTGAATACTACAAATTCTAGACATAAATTTCAGTCTTAACTAAGACCGCTCCTAAGGCAAATCATCAATCAATCCAAGAGAAAACACCTTCGGACAAATACTTTTCACAGTATTTTGCGAAATAATAAATAGCACAAAAATAAATACGAAACCATCACAATCCTCAGTGTAAAATATCCCGGGAAATACTTAAATTTCGGCTTCATGTACAAATCCACTTTCACCTTAAAAACAAAAAATTAAGATAGATTGGATGTAATCTAATCTATCATCTTCCAATCCATCAGCGAGTGAAAAAAAATACATAACATAAATTTACGGCCCAATTTTTCCAGTTTTCGTTTGAAATTTAATAAAAGTCGGTACATACCTTGCATCAAATACCTACCCCTTGGTATTACCTTCGCAGGAAGAAGGTGGATGCGAATACATGCTGCATTATACCTTGCCGGCAATTTAGTGATGGTAAAATATATATTGGAAGAAACTTTCATCAGGTTGTTTCTATATAATTTTAGTAAGGTAATGGTGACGGTTGCCCGATCGGTATGGTACTTAGAACGTAAATCTTTCGCGGAAAAAATATTTTTTCGGATTTTTCTTTCCTTAGTAATTTATGGGAATCTTGCGGCAATTTTAGACTAATACTCCGTCTAATAGTATAGGTGAAGTGATGGCAATGGTAGTCGGGTCACGTTTAGAATTTCAATTAGACGCTGGTATTTTGGGCTCCGCTATTTCCACATTTTTACATTGATTCACCCTAGGTGAAGTGATTCGGAAGGACATAATAAAACGGCTTTGGTTTATTCGTGACCGAATGAAAGAACAGGAGTTTAATTGAAATTTCAAAGTATACATTTAAATTAATTCGCTAGGTGAATATTTCACCGGCAAATAGTCGGCATAGCGGATGGAATGATTTGACAGTCAGAAAGGACTTTGCCGCACTAGATAAACCACATTTGAAGATGAACTTTTTGGCTCCAGAATCAGCGATAACAAACTGTTGCCCTGATGAAGTGGTAACCACTGCAAGAAAATACGATTTTTGTAACTACATCTATTGGAGAAAATTTAAAAATATATTTTAAGAAGCAACTCTTAATATTAATTTCGATTTATTCTAGTCAAGGTGGCGTTCTATATCAGTTTGGAGGTGCGTGTGATAGTCTTCAGAGATGGCTCTAACATCGAGAACAAGTAGCAGCACCATCGCATAGCAGAACTTTTACATGGCAGCACCACAGGACTGCCGCGCTGAATACCTTCACCTTCTGTCTAGGAAGGAATGACTCATTCCGCCGTTGAATTTCCATCCGCAAGGAAGTAATTTGAACTGTGTACCTTTTTAAATAAATTAAATGTTAAAATATATAGTGCTTTTATTATACGCTATAAACTTGTAGTAGCAGTGTGGCAACATCTAAGTTCTGCGTTGACCGCTGAACGCCGTTTTTGTCGCTGAAGTGAACGTTTTCCTGCGAACAACCTTCTTGAAAAAACGTTCTTAAGTCTCCGCGCCTTGAATAGTTAAGACCAGTGGCGGTGCTGCTAGTTTTGGCGCTCGGCGCACTTTCTACGTTTTGGTTCTCCAAATTTTATATTTTGTTTTCGAAAAATGAACTATAATTTTCAAGATTTAGTATGATATAAATAGAGCAGATGGTGTTAAAGTGATCCCTGCTGTTAATTTGGCCCGCTAATTATTTCTAATAATTTACAATATCATTTATGGTTTGTGTTACATATCGGGCTTTCTGATATGTAACAGATAAACACAATAGAACAAAACTAAAATAAATTGCTTATTCATGGGTCATTCCATCAAGAATCGCCAAAGTTGTGACCTTACCATCTCCGATTCTTATGAAAATTTTGTACTTGAAGAACTAGTGAAAAAAATAATTGAATTTCAATTTTTGTTTCTATCTCATTGTTTTGTTAGTTATAGTATGTTAAAGTTTTCGCAAAAATGGCGTCCGAGTGCAATTTGAAAATTCTCTCTGGTAATTTATATCCTAGAATAATAAAATATTTTTCAAAACATATCAAAAAATCTGCCAACAGTCTGGACGCAACTTTATTATTTTATGGGTAGAAGTCCGAAACGTGTTTAATGATGAGATGGTTACTATGCGACTGACAACCTAAAAATAACGTTCCAAATAGCCCCCTTTTGAAATAATTTTTTAAATTCTACTGACACCTTCTTCTCTTAGCAACGTAACTAAAACAGAGAAAAATATGAAGGTAGTTTTGCTTTTATAGGCTTTTTATTTTGTAAGACACCCTATTAAAAAAGGCATAGTACCGCATCCAGTAGTACCTACCACGTCCAGGTAAAAGCATCAATTATATTGAAACTCACTTACATTTCATTGTTTTCCTTCATACTCTAAATAGTAATAAATGTGCAATAAAAATACTGTAGTACTACCGACAAATTAAACAGGTTTTTAAACGTGGTCCACTTTATGGCACTGACTTTTAAATATTTAATTTTTATGCGATATGTATTTTTACCTATTACTTCCAAAATGTTAATCGTAACTCAAACATATGTATGCAGCTTTTGTAGGTAATAGTATGGTTCATAAAAAAATAAAATTAAAATGACATTTTTATAATGGGGTTTTCTGAGAGAAACTACATTGATTACTGAATTTTTAGGGTTGACGTAGCAAAAATCGAGTAAATATCTCAAGATTGGGTGCAGTTACAATTTAGACTGTTACATCAAATGAAAGGTAATTCGATTGCCTAAAAAACGAGTTATAACACTTTGCCTTGTGATTATTCGTTTTCAAGATTTAACGTTTTAAGTGAGTGAGGGTACCGGCCAAAAACACTTTTCTTAACCACCCTGTATCCAGTGGCGGTCATAGGGTGAGGCCATGGGGGCCATGGCCCCCCCTAACAAAATCGTCACACATGATTACTTTATCGCGTCTGCTTTAAAGAAAAATTATATTAGACTATTAGATTAATAGATAGACTTAATAAAGTTTAATGCACTTAATAAAGTATAATGCAATGAAATCTGATTTTCCTTTATGTCTTTCTTTAATATTTCTTTTGTCTTTTGCCTCCAGATTGAAAAGAAGACTGTACTAATTAAAAATAATTCAATCGAAAAGTAATAAAATTTCGAATATAAATATATATAATCAATCTTTGGGTTGTGGTGTGTTATGTTAAGGAAGTAACTTTTAATGTTTGAAACTAATTTTGAAAAATTTGGATTTGGATTATGCTTGGACAATTTTCATTATGTGTCTCCCAATCCTAAATTAAGACGTAAATTGTGGTTAACGGAGTGAAACACAATATCATTGCTGCCCAGGTCATTTTGAGTGCATTTTGAACTATGTGTTGCAAACGTGTTTGGATAGGTTGCCTCGCGGTATTAAAAACGGTCTTCAGTTCTGTTCAGCGTCTTTTCTTTATTCATAGAAAGAGCTTTTAAACCTAGTGTTTAATGTAATTTTCTTTTTAATAGACAATAATTCAATAGTTCGTAAAATTCTTACTTTTTTAGTTCAAATTCGCTGGCTTATTCCCTCGTTTACGTTTGACGTTTTGCTGCCGGAACTCAGTGTACCAACCATTAGATAGGAAAAAAGGTGTTTTAGCACAGTGGTGCAGGTTATTTCAGTTTATGCAGGGTTCTCGAACCGCTGTTGGCAATACTCCTCCCCGGTACGACGACTTCCTTGGTCGGCTTACCATCACTATCGTCAATTTTAAGGTCGAGGACAGCTAGCTTCACGGCCGGGCGTTCGTAGATGCCCGAAGCAGTTTGGACTGTGGCGCGTCTTACCTGGCCATCCTTGCTGGTTATAGTTTTTAGCACTCTTCCCATTGGCCAGCTATTTCTGGGAAGATCGTCGTCGACGATTATTACGATGTCGTCTTCCTTTATGGGCTTAGCAGGGTGGTGCCACTTAGACCGTCTAGTTAGGGTTGGAAGGTACTCTCTAATCCATCTCTTCCAAAAGGCATTGGCGAGCTGTTGCGATGTGTGCCAACTTCTTTGTAACAGGGCACCGTCGTCCGTAAAGGTTCCAAGTGGTTTGGAACCGTTTGATGAACCGAGAAGAAAGTGGTTCGGTGTTAGAGCTTCAGCGCTCTCGCTATCGATCGGGACGTAAGTTAGCGGTCGAGAATTGACCGTAGCTTCTACTTCCAGTAACATACTGTAGAGCATCTCATCGGTGGGATTTCTCGTCGGCAAGATCCGATATAGGGTGTTCTTTACCGACCGTACCAGACGCTCCCAGCTTCCTCCCATGTGTGGGGATACGGGAGGATTAAAATTCCATTTGGTTCTTGCGCTGGTGAACTCTTCTGCTAGCTTATTTTTATCCGTATGTTGTATGGCTTCTTGTAACTCCCGGTCTGCACCCTTAAAGTTAGTGCCGTTGTCGCTATAGATCTCGATAGGATTGCCTTTTCTGGCAATAAATTTCCGCAAGCACAATATGCATGAGTCCGTGGACAAGTTCGAGGCTACTTTGATGTGAATGGCTCTGATGGTTAAGCATGTTATGAGTACACCCCACCGTTTTTCAGTTTTTCTTCCGTTTGTGACCTTCATGGGCCCGAAGTAGTCTATTCCGATAAAGGAAAACGGGCGTGTGGAGTACGAGAGTCTCGCCAGTGGCAGATCTGCCATCTTCGGTGGAGCGGGCAAAGCTTCGCGATTCTTGCACGTCTGGCACTGCTTTCGGACAGAACTAGCGGCTACTCTTAGGCAAGGAATCGAGTATTGTTGTCTCAGCTCGTTTACTACAGTTTCGTGGTTTTGATGATGGTATTTCAAATGATACCATTTGATAATAAGGGTAGTTATATGGTGTGCTCTAGGGAGCAGAATAGGCCGTTTTGTGTTGTAGTTAACACCTATCGCTGCGTCAATTCTCCCGCAGGTTCGAAGGACACCTTCTGAGTCCAAGTATGGACTGGTTTTATATAGCTCGCTGTTTTTGCCTATCTTTCGTTTCTTTTCGACCGGAAGATCGATATTTGACTGAAGTATGGTCATTTTGTCAGCATAATGGGCTAACTGAGCTTGTCGATAGAGCTGGTTCTCAGCATTTAGGTATTCCTCCTGCGACACGGGACCACTTCTCCGTACAACACCTCTTCTTCTCTGGGTTGAATTGTGAATGAAGCGAAGAACAAATGCCTGAGTTCGTAGAAGGCGATGCCAGGATGAGAAACGTTCGGATTCTATGAGTTCCGTGATGGGACCACCCCAGTGAATCATATGTGCACGAAGTTCTTCGGTGGTTCCTGGTGGAGCAATCGGTTGAGGCCATTTATTAGGAAAATCACGCAGAAACTCAGGTCCTTGAAACCATCTACCGGATGAACTCATTTCAGGAGTTCTTACCCATTTAGTGGCTTCGTCAGCTACATTTAGTTTTGATGGGATCCAGCGCGATTCTGACATCTCTGTAGACTCCAAAATCTCCCCGACACGAAATGCCACGAACTGCTTGTATTTCCGTTGTTCGGAATTGAGCCAAAACAATACGGGTTTGGAGTCGGACCAGAATAAACGAGAGGAAATAGCGATCGAGTGTTCCCGTTGAATATTGGTAGCTAGCCGCACTCCCAACAGAGCTGCCTCCAGCTCTAGCCGCGGAATTGATACGGTTTTTAGAGGAGCCACTCTCGATTTAGCTGCAACCTCAGGAAGTAAACGAATCCAACGAAGCCACCTTTCATGATGTTCTCCTGCAATACGTTCGTCCCATCCAATTGATGATCTCCATATGCCCTGTAGTAGGATCTTGAGGAATATCAGAAAATTGGCAAGTAGGCCGAGTGGGTTGTATATAGTCATAAGTGTGCGCAGCACTTCTCGCTTCGTCGGCGGACGAGTTTCTGACAGTATTTCATTGTTCTTTTCGGTATAGGCAATGGAGTACATGAATGTATCGGACGTTGTACACCACCACATTCCAAGTACCTTTTCTGCACCCTCCTCTGGACTCATACTCAAGTTCTTTTTATCTTTTAACGAAGTTTCATCGAGAGAGTTCATTATACTACGTGAGTTGGAAATCCAGTTTCTAATATTAAATCCGCCTTGTGCTTGTATGAATTTAACGTCGCGCACTAGCTTAATACCTTCCTCTTCAGAGTCGACGCTGTCTAGAAGGTCGTCAACGTAGTGGTTTTTAGTTATTGCTTTAACCGCTCTCGGGAACTCTTTGATGTAGTTCAATGCGTTTTTGTTTTTGATGAATTGGGCGCAGCTGGGTGAACAGGTTGCACCAAAGGTCATGACATTCATAATATAAACTTCGGGTACTCTAGCGGGAGAATCGCTCCTCCAAAGGAACCTCTGTGAATATCGGTCCTCTTCTCTTATTTGAACCTGGTGGAACATTTCCTGTATGTCTGCGCAGATAGCAATTGGTCTCTCTCTGAATCGATATAGAACGCCAGGTAAATATGTCAGTAAATCTGGTCCTTTTAATAGCGCAGAGTTTAAGGAGACTCCCTCTACTGTAGCTGCGGCGTCCCATACGATTCGCATCTTGCCTGGCTTGGCGGGATGCGTGACTGGGAAGATTCTTCGTCTGAGAGTTTCCGAATATACCCTTTTGCAGTGTGGTCGTCGATTCTTTGCTGTAATACTTGTGCTAGTTCTGGATCTCGGGACAGTCGTTTTTCCAAACATCGAAAACGTCTTTCTGCCATGGCGTAGCTGTCAGGAAGCTTAATTTCCTCATACTTCCATAGTAATCCAGTTTCATAGCGCGAGTTTTTTCTTCGGGTAGTAGCATTCAGGATTTCCAGAGCCCGTTGATCTTCTGCTGATGAGAGGTATTTTCCTGGATTTACAACACCAACTCCTTCCAGAGAGAAGGACTCTTTGACTAGTTGGTGAAGGTCGCTTTCGCACTCACATATGTGAAAGCTGTTATGTTTGGAATTTGCGGGCTTATTTGTCCATTCAATATTTCTGCAGGAGCCATACACTACCCATCCAAGGCGAGTCTTAGATGCAATGGGCTCATCATGTCCACCTTCTTTTGATTTAAGTGGTAACCCTAATCGCCAATTATCGAGTCCAATCAAGATACGGGGAATAGCTTGTTCGTATGAGTCTATGACAATATCCTTTAAATGCGGAAACATGATGGCTAGGTCATTTGCACGAAGAGTTTGCTTTGGCAGGTTTAACTTCTTTACTGTGCGAGCATTCGATATTAGAAACTTACTTGAATTTTGGTTGCTGGTAACTTCCACTGAAACCTTCTTGGAGTTATCTTCTATTCGGTGCGTATCGGCCGTCCATTTCAGACAAAGGGGCTCATATTCTCCTTCTAGTCCTAGTTCTTCTGCTATATCTTCTTCTATGAGCGTTAAGGATGATCCATCGTCCAGGAAGGCAAAGGTTTGTACTTTCGTTTGACCCTTACTTAGCGTAACAGGAACTATACGAAACAGGATAGTTTGACTTGTTCGCTGAGCATTACGATGCAAACCCACTGTCTGTGCTTCTACCGCTGCAGAGTTTTTTGGAGGTTCTACCGTTGCTGGAATTTTTGAAGCTTCTTGATTGTCATTGTGTAGTAAATAATGATGAAAGCGGGTGCAGTTCCTTACTCCACATTTGCTTCTCACGTTACATGGACTTCTAAGATGTGAGAAGAGGCATGTTCGGCATAGCTTGTGGCCTCGGACGGCATTCCATCTCTCGTTATGGTCCAAATCACGGAATTTAGGGCAATCTGCAACAGCTTTACAATCTTTGTGGCAAATACAACATTTACGGGGTCTGGATTTGTTGTTTTGTTTAGATTCTGTCGGCTCATCTTCCGTATGGGCATTGATGTATCCTTTTCCTTTAGTGTTGGCAGGTCGCTTATCCAATTTGGGATCAGCGAACAATAGAGTAATATCACCAGCTGCTTCAGCAATTCGGTATAACCATGAACTAAATGTTGAAATTGTTGCTGCTGGTATTCCCTGCTTGTATAAGGCCCAATTTAATTTCAACTGTGCAGGCAGCCTATCACAGAGTTCCTGCAGGAGCATCGGGTTGCAAAGGTGAGCATGCAATCCGGATGCCTCCATCGTAGCACATATATTTTGAACCGACAGAGCGTATTTCACTAGAGTGTCGAGTTTTTCAGCTTTTGGAGAAGGTTCTTGTCGCAGCTTCTCTAGAAGTGAGTGTATTATTAATTCGGGACGTCCGAATAGCATCCGCATAGATTGTATTATGCCCGGAACATTCGATGGTAGCATTAGTCTTCCTCTCACTGACTCCAACGCGATTCCTTTTAGACACTTTTGCAGGCGGATAAGGTTTTCTTCATCAGTGAAACCACAGGTTCGGGTGGAGTTTTCGTATACTGCGATAAAGAGTGGCCATTCTTCTGGACTACCGTTAAAGTTGGGCAGCTCTCGAAGCATGGAGTGTCTTGGAGAAGATTGTTGATAGCTTATTCCTGTTACTGGGGCTAGATGTGGCTCTATGTTGTTTTGGAGACTCATATTGCCGGCCACGGCACTAGAGTCTACCGGCTGTTGATGCATTTGTCCGGTCGTCGCACAGGATCGTAGACCCAAATTAGCAAAGTTCGTTGTCGGAACCTGTACGCAGGGAGTTAAGTACGATAACAAATTTGGTTCGTATTGATGAGTAGTCCCGTTGCTTTTCGAGATATCAGGAATATGTGTGACAGTTGGCATCGGTGTGTTCCATACACCAGTTGAGCAGCTAACAGGCTGATTGGTGCCGTAGTTCGAGTACGGAAACAAATTTGGTTCACATTGGCGAACGATCCCACTGCATATCGGAGCAGCAGAAATATTTGTAGTTTTTCTTATAGGTGCAGTCAATGCACCAGTTGAGCAGCTAACGGGCTGATTGGTACCATAGCTCGTCAAGTACGGTAAATTGGAGGCGTCAATCGAGTTTGGAAACGGATTTGGTTTCAATTGGCTTACCTCATCAACAATTGAATACCGCAACAGGTTCGGCACATCAGTGAAAACAGCCTTACTGCACATCGGAGCAGTAGAAACATGTGCAGCTGTTTGCCTTGACGTAGTGAGTGCACCAGTTGAGCAACTAACGGGCTGCTTGGTATCGTAACTCGTCGGGTACGATAGACTGGGAACGTAAGTCTGGTTTGGAAATGGATTTTGTTTCAATAGGCTTACCTCATCAGCAATTGAATACCGCAACAGGCTCGGCACATCGGTGAAAACAGCCTTACTGCACATCGGAGCAGTAGAAACATGTGTAGCTGTTTGCCTTGGCGTAGTGAATGCACCAGTTGAGCAACTAACGGGCTGCTTGGTATCGTAACTCGTCGGGTACGATAGACTGGGAACGTAAGTCTGGTTTGGAAACGGATTTGGCTTCGATTGACTTACCTCACCAGAAGTTGCATACGTTAACAAGTTCGGCACATCTGTACAAACAGCTTTACTGCACATCGGAGCAGTAGAAACATGTGTAGATGTTTGCATCGGCGCATTCAATGCACCATTTGAGTAGCTAACAGGCTGATTAACACTGAAACTCATCGGTACTTGCGGCTTCTGAAGGCTGTCATCCACATCTGTCAGCCAAATTCTAACCTTCTCAGCTGACTTTTCGGTAGATTTTGTGTGTGAAATTTCACTGTTTGCCCCATCTGCTTCCTCCAGTTGTTGGAGAAGGGCATATTTCTTGTCCAGGAACTCTCGCTGCATCTGCTTTTCCTCCTCCAGCTTTTGTAATTCCAGTTCGATTCTCCGACTGGAGGATGTTTTCGATGGCCGCGACGAGCTCTTACTCTTCGGCATCTGGTTCGCATTCTTTTGACCGGAACATTCCTCGCAGCACCACTCCTGGTGCTGAATATCATCTGTTACGCCGACACAGGCGTAGTGGCTCCATTCGTCACATTTGTCGCACTGTACCATATAGTCTGTATCTGGATTTAGACATTTTTTACAGTGATACCCGAATGTCGCAGATTTCGAGGTTAGGTTCTGCGGTGGGGACCGCGCAGTTCTTGAAGATGTTTCAAATGCTGATTCAGTGGTGCGGCGGGACATCTTCACGTGGAATTTTGAAATCCGTATTTGTGCACTTTTAATAAAAAAGTTTAAAAGATTTGTTGCAAACGTGTTTGGATAGGTTGCCTCGCGGTATTAAAAAACGGTCTTTAGTTCTGTTCAGCGTCTTTTCTTTATTCATAGAAAGAGCTTTTAAACCTAGTGTTTAATGTAATTTTCTTTTTAATAGACAATAATTCAATAGTTCGTAAAATTCTTACTTTTTTAGTTCAAATTCGCTGGCTTATTCCCTCGTTTACGTTTGACGTTTTGCTGCCGGAACTCAGTGTACCAACCATTAGATAGGAAAAAATGTGTTTTAGCACAGTGGTGCAGGTTATTTCAGTTTATGCAGGGTTCTCGAACCACTGTTGGCAATACTTTGTTTTTACAAAACCTAGTCACCAAAGCAGATATGAAACTTATTCAAATTTATGGGTAATCCAGTAGATATTAATAGTTTTGTCGAAATAAAGAGATTTCTGCAAACTCAGTTTGAAATATTGCGTTGTAAATTAGCTATAAGAACTTAAGTGTAAATATTTACGGTAACTATTACATATTAATAACTGATTTACATCCAAAGATTTAAACCTCGATACGCCGAAATGTCGAGATTTCGATAAGATTCTATCAACTTCTAATATATTTCCTATATTTGGATGAATTTGAAATCTACTCGAATTTTTTTCGTAGCATCCATCATAATGGCTCGATAATATATGGGGAATACGTGCCTCAAGGACCTTAAAGGAACCGAAATTGTATAAAATTCCGAAAACTCCCGAGATATCGACATAGGGCCTATATAGTATCATTCTGTGGGTGATTGTCACTCTTGGTGTACCATCGAAAATCCCATCTAGTGCCTAAATTCAGCAATTGAAGTTTTTCTTAAGAAAGAAATTTTTGAGCGTAACTTTGTAACGGTATACTGTACGAAGTAAGTGTCATCGGCAACATTTCTTTTCGAGTGCTGAATGTTATGAAAAAAAGAAAAAAAGAGTCCTTCAGCAAGGACGAAAAAGATGATTTTTGACATTTAGTCACTAATCCGTCATAGTTTTTGTTTCGTACTTGGTGAAGGACTTTCTGAGCCGTTTTGTCTTTCTATAATAATAATATTGAGCGTTAGAAATCAGATATTTTTGCCGACGCCACTAACTTCGTATTATTAACCATTATCAAACCGAAACCGATTAAATATGAAAAACTACACTTTCTCATTACGACCACTGGGTGGTATTTCCGATGGTACATAACCTATGTATTTAGAATCGCAATCATCCACAGAAAAATATTATTTGACCGTTTTGTCAATACATTGACATTTTTCGGAATCTCTCTTTTCTTTCTGATCGGGGGTAAACTTAAAACGTATATTTTTTACACTAATTAGAACCATTATAAGAGGTACCGCAAAAAAAATCTTTTGGAAAAAAATCCTCAATACAAATAATAGTCACTAAACAGATTTCCCTGATGCCCTCAAATTATCTGTCACCACAACTACCTGTATAAAATATTACAAAATTGCATAATAATGGAAGCTTTCGACTCTTGTTCATTCAATTTAAATTTCCTCGATTCCAAAAGTTAACTCTTACAAAATAAATTAAAAATTTTATCATCAGAGTCGTTGTCAAACAAATGTCTTCAGAGCGTTGTAAATGCTTTTCGAGATTTCAAAATCTACTTGCCAAAGTTTTGCGATATAAATCAGGTATAAGATACTGCTTATGAAGTAATTATAGCTGAAAATAGTTTTAGAGAATTTCCGAGTTTGGTTTTTTAAATTTTTGAATTAGGAGAGTAGGTTAGGTTAGGTTATGGTGGCAGTCATCTAAACTATAGATCGACTCAATAAGGAGACTCAGTGAATATGTATATATCTCTATATATAAACATATTGCAGACACGATCGGCTGCAAGCCAATCGTATTATACTCTAGATGAATACTGAACTCCGATTTATATTGTAGTTGGGGATAAAGCAGAATTACGTGTGTGCATGTTGTATGTCCTTTATTAAGAACTGCCATTAGATTGCTACTCAAAACTAAAAGACAATATTCAGTGTTTAATTTCATATCTTGAACTGGGTAGGTTAGGTTAGGTTAGGTGGGTAGCTATTGACAGAGATAGCTAACACATAGACCGCTAGATGGGTCCGTTGTGATCCCACTGCACCACGGCACGGCGCCTACGGCTGATGGCTGTTTTTGGCTAATTTTCAAGAACAAACTGAGCCCAATTGGCCACGGTATTGTTCTATCAAATATTTTTCCGTGTTTCTTGGTGCGAAGGAGAGAAGAGTTGGAAGGAATTGTGGAGAAGAAAGGGAATCCGAACTTAATCAGTTTTTAGGAATGGGAAGGAAGATCAGGAATCGGGGCGGGTATGGGAGTGTACTAGCAGGTGTAAATGATCATAATTTTTCAGTACTATTGGCTGTGATACGATCTACCAGAACAGCAAAGTTGCCTATAGCAAATCAACTACTGTCTGGCAGCTCTGATGGTATTTGTGAATCTGATAAGAATGTAAACAGAACTCATTTGCTCAGGTTTAAATCCTTTACAAGTGACCATGTTAAACATTCCGCACTGTTCACGATTTATATTAATATTCTGAAACCAATAGAAACTGAAAAGTTCATATAAATAAATTATGCATTGAGTGGGAATTGATCCCCGGTAGTAATGTTTTCAAGTCATCGAAAACAAAATTTCCTTTTTGAAGGACTTTCACATGGGAGGTGCAGGAAGGACTCACTCGATTTCTTACGTATTTATCCTTTTCCTTAGAACCATTTCAAAAGGAACGTGTACAAAATTTCAAATTCGTAGCTTGAAGCGTTCAAAAGTTATCGAAAAATATTGTTGAACACGTGTCTTTAGGACATTTTGTATGTCAGCTACCAGAAGGAGTAAACGGATTTCACTGATTAGTAAACTCGAACTTCGTTTTTACTCAAAACTAATTTGTACAAAATTTCCAATTCTTAGCTAAAAGATTGCTTGGGTTATAGTAAGTTTCGTAAATTAAATGAAGACGTTTTGACAGGGGCAGCTACACGAAGGACTAATAGGATTTTCTTCATAATTATATATTTAGCTCCAACTATTGGAAAAATAACACATACAAAATTTCAAAGACGTAGCTTAAACCCTTCTGAAGTTATCGGCCAATATTCTTAAAGACGTGTTTTAAGGACATTTTGTATGGCAGCTACCAGAAGGAGTAAAAGGATTTCGCTGACTAGTAAAGTCGAACTTTCTTTTCACTCAAAACTAGTTTGTACAAAATTTTTAATTCGTAGCTAAAACATTACTTGAGTTATAGTGAGTTTCGTAAATTAAGTGAATACATTTTGACAGGATATTTGTATGGCAGCTACAAGAAGGACTAACAGGATTTTTTTCATCATCATATATTTAGCTCCAACTATTGGAGAAATAACACATACAAAATTTCAATGTCTTTGCTTAAACCCTTCTGAAGTTATCGACCAATATTCTTGAACACGTGTTTCAAGGACATTGCCCGTTAACGAACTTAGCCTTACAAATTCAACCAAACATCCAGATTCAAAATTTCAAGATCCTAGGTGAAGGCGTTCTTGAGTTATCGTGTTCACGGACAGACAGACGGACGGACGGACGGAGGGACGGACGGACGGACGGACGGACGGACGGATGGACGGACGGACGGACGTCAAGCGGATTTGAGGTTTTTGGCCACAAATAAACAAAAAATAATATATAACTTTTTTTCGTCCGAGGCTTGGTTCTATGCGTTACAAACTTTTGGGCTGGATTAAACTTATAATACTCTATATGATTTCATCTAGAGTATAAAAATGAATGTTTGTCTGTCTGTTTGTTCTGTATAGGCTCCTAAACCACTCATCCAATTGCGATGAAACTTTGGTGATTTGTTGAGGGTACGCCCTCGATGGTTTCTGCGTTAACAAAATTATTTAACTGTTGGTGGTACGCGAGTTATTTCAACATTTGAGTGTATTTCATATAGTTTAGCGGAAGTCGTTCGATTTCGGTGTATTAGCTATGCGTTCCTATTACTAAATGGTAAAGTTGGACGATGGATGTTAAATAGGGGATAGTGGAGGATGGTGGATAGAGGATGGAAGATGGAGGATGGTGGATGGTGGATGGTGGATGGTGGATGGAGATGGTGGATAGAGGACGGAGGATGGTGGATGGGGGATGGTGGATAGCGAATGGAAGATGGAGGATGGTGGATGGAGGACGGTGGATAGAGGATGGTGGATAGAGGATGGAAGATGGGGGGATTGGGGATGGTGGATGTAGGATGGTGGATATAGGATGGAGGATGGAAGATGGAGGATGGTGGATGGAGGATGGTGGGTAGAGGATGGAGAATGGTGGATGGGGGATAGAGGACGGAGGATGGAGGATGGGGGATGGTGGATAGCAGATGGAAGATGGAGGATGGTGGATGGAGGACGGTGGATAGAGGATGGTGGATAGAGGATGGAGGATTGTGGATGGAGGATGGTGGATGGAGGATGGTGGGTAGAGGATAGCGGATGGTGGATGGGGGATGGAGCATGGTGGATAGAGGATGGAGTAACGGAAGCAACGGCGCGACGGGAGAAATGGGGGATGGCGGATGGGGGATGGTGGTTGGAGGATGGTGGATGGAGGATGGTGGATGAAGTAACGGGAGAAATGAGAGCAACCGGAGTAACGGGAGCAACGATAGTAACAGGAGTATCGGGAGAAACAGGACCAATGGATCAACGGGAGCAACGGGATCAACGGGATTAACAGGAGCGATGGAACAACGTGAGCGAAGCGAGCGTAGCCGCGGTACGCGGCTAGTACCTAATAAATTACATTGTCATAAAATATTTCTTTCGTAGATTTTAAGTATTGTAGGATAACTTAAGGGGGGTAAGGTTAATTCGGTGAAAAAAGGCATACTTTCAAGATTTTTTTTAGACGATACAGGTAATGCCGGTATATTTGATTTCATTTTTATATAATAATACAACATCAGAACTATATTTTCCAAAATTTCCATTTCAAAATATTTATAAATAGGCAAATCAGCAAATCTTCGCAGACGCCTCGAAAAAAAGGTGTTTTGCGGTGTACGCTACAACTCGTTACTGGATCATGTGAAACAAAAAAATCAAAATGCGTTTATTAAGTGAGATGTTTCTCGAAGTAACGCCGTCGAGTTTATTTTTATCGATTTTTTCATTTTTGGTAGCACTTGGAAGTCAAAAACGTGATTTTCGCTAAAAAATTCGGAAAATTTTTTATTGTCAAATAAAAAATAATGATGAAAAAAAAACTCAACGGCGTTACCTGGTGATTTATGTGTAGAAATAGTGTACAGAATTTCAAAAGAATCGGTGCAATAGATTTTGAGTTTTGCACACTAAGCGTCACATACAACTGCGTACACCTATAAACTGTTCATACCTCCGTTGATTTTGCTCCGATCGACTTGAAATTGACACAATACTCTTGAAATGTTGTACATCATACGTGTAAGAGATCTTGAAGTCTGTTTGGGTTTCTAAATTTTGTCGAAATCGAGATCGACGTCGACTTCTACTGAAATCGAAAATTATGTTCACCAAGCTTTGAAATCAATTAATTTTATTTTCTAGTTCCTACCCGTGCTATTCAATTTTCCATTGCTTAAAGACTTACAATCATACAACACAGGTTCAAATTTTTGATATCATACAATCAGTTGATAAATTGAACGATGTTAAAGAAATCCCTTCAGAGCAATGTTAATATTTTCTAATATTCAAAAATTCCTTCATCCACGCTGTATTAATGGGTAGCTACCCCACCTATTTTCTCTACAGTAGCTACTGAACTTCAATGGCCACCCCCTTGAACAAGCAATATGACCGCCACTGCCTGTATCTCCACTAATATTGAAAATTGACCCACCCTGTAGAACAACTTTTTTCTCCAAATATATCAAGGAATAACCCCTTACAAGATGGCACACGGAGTACCAAACACCCTGTATAGTAGTTCGCAGAACATTCGTACTACTCCTACACGACTATTAATGCTACTTGGGTATTGCTTGCACTTCTCGACAGCGCTTTAAAATACTTGCTGGTATTTTATAGTCCCCGTCACAGCCGCCTGGCTGTCAATGTAGAGTGAGATATCCCAACCGCATATCCCCCCATCAACATGATGTTACCTGCCTGGAGCACTGCTCGAGTCTCCGCTTGGAATACTCGTATACTACAGACGTTCGGCAGCTTAAAAGACTCCTTTACACTCAACTGATCAGATAAGCGCCCTGAACGATGATTTAAAATCGTTCACCGGGATCATATAATCAAAAGTACAAATGTCGACCGGACCCTCAAGAAATTCCCTAAGAATGGAGCCGTGTTCCGTCAATCTCTCCCTAAAGAGGCCACAGCTCAATAGTTTTACCGCTGAGTTTGACGCAACCTGCTTAATGAAAATATCAAGTGGTAAAAGGTGGATGCAAACTTCCAGTGCTGCTGTTGGCGTTGTACGCAGGGCCCCTCTGATCATTACACAAGCACTCCGCTGCACAGCACTCAGATCCCTTTGGATATACTTTTTGTCTGTGGCTTTCCACCATACTAGTGCCCCGTACGTCAGAATGAGTCTCGCAACCGCCGTGTACAATCAATGTACCATATTTGGTTTCAGATCCCAGCTCTTTCCAACGGCCTGTCCACACGCAAAAAGCGCGTTGTTAGCCTTTATAATACGCTCTCCAACATTGCCTTTCCAATTTAGATTCCTACACTGAAAGAAAAAATGTGATTCTTCCATAGTTGCAGTGACCATAATTTAGTTATTATAATTTTATTAAAATTGTTATGGTTGTCCTTGCCATAGCTTATAATTCACATAAACAAACTATGGTTGCAATAAACATATTTGGTGATTTTAAATTAATAAGGTCGGCCTAACCATTCTTGTTACATGATGTAAAAGTATTTTATGATAACAGCAACTATATTCCATGATCAGTACAACTATAGAAATTTATTGAATATTTCTCACAACTATACTATGGCTTGAACCATTTTGCACGATGATATTAAACATATTATGGTTATCGAAATTATGAAACAAATATGTCATAAAAAGACGAAATCCACAATTTCTTCCACAGTGAAAGGTATCGTTCGTGAGTTAGGTTAATTTATAGCTGTGCTTACAAGCGAAATGTATTCAAGTGAAGTTGAAATTTTAAAATTGAACTGTTAATAATTAAGAAATATGTATATGTATTGAAATTTCTTATTTTGTATAGGTACATTGAAAATATTAAGATTTTTTCCAGTTATGAAAATATATTTATATTCAACTTAACAATATAATATAATATAAATTTTTAGTACAATTTACTCTTGAAGATTTGCAAAATAAAAATATTCATAAGAAAATACGCAGTTTTTCCAATAACTATAATTTATTATTACAAAATACTCTGACTGTACAGAAATGTGGACTTCATAAATTTTCAGCGATATGGGAAATCATTTTATCCGGCATTTGACGGGACTTGTCTAACACACAGAGACAAGAAATAAGAAAGTAAGTTTGTAATGAGAAGTGAATCTCATTTTAAAGTGAGTGAGGATCCCCAGTGCTATTTTTTATAATAAAATATTATAGTATCTTAGTGTTCACAGCATTATGGTTATTGGTTATAAGAACCATTCATCATTGTTTGTCTCAACCTTAGCTCTGTTTGAATCAAGCATATTAATGTGTCTTAGGATCGTAATTATAGTTCTCACAACCATGTTCTGTAATTGTTACAAGCATTTATATGATTGACGTAATTAGAATATATTTATCATAAATAAAGTCATAAGATACTGAATGTTCAACAAAACATAAGTTAAGTGGATAGAACCAAAACTATGTTTGCGTTAACCATACAACAAGTTTTCGTTTGTTTGATTCAATCATAACACATTTCTCAAAAACATAAGTTGTAACAATCAAATTACAAATATTTTCATGATTGATATAATCATACTATGTTTAGAGCAACAAGACAGTAAAGTTAGTACAACCATAACATCAGTTATCAGAACTATCTTACATCTTGTTACGAGGTTCACGCAACTATAAATTCAACCATAGTAAGGCTCTCCCAAAATATGGTTACCGCAGTCATATTTATACTCTAGATGAAATCATATAGAGTATTATAAGTTTAATCCAGCCCGAAAAGTTTGTAACGCATAGAACCGAGCCTCGGACGAAAAAAAGTTATATAGTATTTTGTGTTTAGTTGTGGCCAAAAACCCCGAATCCGTTTGCTGTCCGTCCGTCCGTCTGTCCGTCCGTCCGTCCGTTTGCACGATAACTCAAGAACCCGTTGGCCTAGGAAGTTGAAATTTTGTCAGCCCCTGTAGAATGGAAAAAGTAAGGCTAGGTTCGTTAATGGGCGATATCCTTCCACTCCTTCGGGTACCTCCCATACAAGAGTCCTTAAAACACGTATTCACAAATATTGCTCGAATGCTTCAAGTTAGCAGCTTGACATTTTGAATACTTAAAGTTTACAATGTTTGAAACGAAAGTTCCGAATATGATGCAAATCGAATGAGTCCTTTGTGTAGCAGCCTACAAAAGTCCTTCAAAAATGTGTACAAGTTACAGAATCCACTATAACTCTAGTACAAGTTAAAGCAGGGATTCAAAATCTTACAGGAGTTAGTTTTATATCAAAAGCAAGACTGATTTCATTAATTAGCGCAATCCATCAACTCCTTCGGGTAGCTGTCATACAAAAGTTCTTAAAACACGTGTTCACCAATATTGAACGATAACTTTAGAACGCTTTAAGTTACGACTTTGAAATTTTGTATACGTTGATTTTATAATAGTCGCAGCTGAAGGTATTAATATGAAAAATATCCCGTAAGTCCTTCATGTGGTTACCATACAAAAATTCTGTAAAAATGTCCCAACTTAATTTATGGAACTCACTATAACTCAAGAAATCGTTTAACCATCCATCGAGTAGCCACTATACAATAGTTTCTACCTGTAAATAAAAGGTCATGCAATAATTCTATTTGCATTCTTTTGATATAATCCCAACTAAAATATAAATCGGAGTTCAGTATTTCATCTAGATTGGCTTGCAGCCGATCGTGACTGCGTCATGTTTTTTCTTTGAGTGTATCCAAGATCACACCTAGATATTTCGCGTTTTCCGATTGTTGCAGCTCGACCCCTTCAAGCCCTAAACCAACTCACTTTTTGAAGCAAATTGAAACAAACAATATTTATTTATAATAATTTAAAGTTTTAGTGATTAAACTTTTCATCTTAACAGATAAGTTATAAATATAGCACTAGGCAGTGAGGAACAACAATAGGTAATATATAATATTCTGCCAATCAATCTATCAATCTATAACAAATTCGGTTGAAATACATCAAAACCTCGATAAAGCAATCAAAAACAAATAACAAGATTGTAATAAATAACCAGAAAATTTGCGTACATATTATATCATCATCCTGAATTCATTTTCTCATATCCACATCAAATAATTTGCCAATTCCGGATCTTATTTGCTTAAAAAACCCTTCAAACAAAACGATTGTGTATATCCCCAAAAATCTAGTCCCTTTTTTCCTTTTCGAATAAAATGCTCCATAACATATTCCTTATTTTGTTCCTTCTTAAATTCTATGAAAGGAAAATATTGTAAAATCTTAGAAAATCCCAAAAGCGGGCCGACAAAAAAGAAACAATTTTCCGTATTCTAAGAATTCCATAACACGAACATCCCTGTAATATGCAGCGCTAAAAAAAACTATTTCGTCCTCCATCCACACGGGAAAAACAAACGATATCGGGAAAAATAAACGATATCATAGAAAAATAGGACTCCGAAGGAAAAGTTTCCTATACGACGAACTATGGAGAAAAATTTAAATTTTTCATCTTCAAGACTCTAGTCTGTGGAATTTCTTAGTTGAGAGGGTGGAGGCACAAGCGATAAGTTCACTGATAAATACAAAACACAAATGCGTGGATTTCATATGCAAATAATAAAGGATTACCATCCTGGGAGGTATACAGTTGGTAAGTTCCTAAAAAATACATATAACATATGCAAGAGATGTGAAGTATAGGAGGTGGCGAATAAATAAAACAAATGTGAAATTTATTTTTACCCTTTTTTCCCCGGTTCCCTTTCATTTTGTCGCACCCCGAAAAATACGCAAATTTATTTAAAATAAGAAGCCATCGAAAATGGAGTCCTGCCCTTTTTATCGCAGATCCCCCGAAAAAGAACTACCAACAGAAACCTTGCATTATGCCATTGAAATTTTACGTATTCTCTTATATTAAAAATTGGTCCGATTTTTTATGAAGGTGTATTGTATGTATAAAAGAATATCGTGTTGCCAAATTTAGCAGAGAAAAGTAGAAAACAAATTTTTATCCCTTAACATCGGAGTCGGGTTCACTTTTGACACTTTTAGGTAGATTATCCGACTGTATCGGCATAATTTAATAGGAGGATTATACTATATCTATAAAACATATGTATATATAGTTTAACATTTCATCATAAAATGATTTTTTATTGTTCTTTGTATGATTGAGAGGGCTTTGTAACACTTTGTGGCGATTAGTCAACAAGAAATTCAATTTAGGGCAAGTTCAATTATTTAATGAAATTATGTCGAATTCGGCTCGCAAGCATCTTCACCTCTGACCCCAATAGCTGTATAACTTTGTACATATTTGTATATTTTAAAATTAAATGAAAGGCTTAGTTATAGGTACTTCTGCCCATTAAGTTCCACTAATATTTCATACTTTGTATAAATAAAATATTATCCACCAGGAACTTCCACTTAATTAACAAAAATTCAATTCCATTAAACAAAATTTAATCTCACTCACAATTTATACATACCTATCATTTTTCCCTAAATAATAATATTTCTCTGTAGAAAATTTAAAATACTAATGCCTTGAATTCCAATTTACAGAAAACGCTCCTCGAGACAGCTTCGCCCACCTGTATTTCAAACAAAAAAATTAGAATTTACCCGAAAAAGCTGCCATGGTTTTCTTCACCATTTTTCGGTTTTAATTAATTTCTTTTCATGCGAAATAAAAAAAAATCTTTTAAAGGATCATCCTTCAAAAATAATAAAATTCTTCAAGGTAGGTCGGTTGCGATATGCCGTCAATTTCTAGGTTGCCAACGATTTAGTTTCGACCGAAGCTGGAAGAACCGCAGAAGAGAGCTCTTACTCATAAGTTTTAATAAAAATTAAAGTTTCTCTAAAGAAAAAACGGAAGGAATTAATTTTGTCTACCTTGTTTTTATATTCCCAGGAACAAGAATACCTACTACACAAAGAGGTCGAATTCGTAACGAAATGACGATTTTACTTACCTGTACTGCTCAACTAACACCCTTAGCGAATAATTAAGACAACACCACAATCAAGTCACTTGAAAGTTTATAACGATAATATTGTTATTCAGTCTGAAGGTAAATCAAAGATAACCCTATGTATACAATTTCACAAGGTGTTTTGTTTTCTTGTTATTCACCCCGTGGGCCTTTTTCCGTTCGCTTATCTTATGGCCACGTCTTTCAAATTCCGTCGCTATTTGTTTTCCGAAAAAACCCTTCAACATCTTTACACAGGACATGAAGGTTGTACGAAACTGGGCCGGGTCGGTGATAAAGGACGACCTTGTAAAGTTTTCTAGCGTGAAATCATCTCAACCAATGAAAAGTTGTACGTATAGATAAAGGTGGTAAGTTTGATGGATTTTATAAGTGATCGGAAAATTTGGAAAATTATAAGACAGGCGGTGATGAATCTTGATTGCCGGTTCTTAAACACTTTCAAATTTTTTTTTAAATGTGAATATACCATATGTATGTATATTCCATAGTAGAGCTATTATAGAAGCTAACTTACAATTTGTTTGTGTGCTTGCCAGTGCCTGAGCAGTTTGTGAAGATCATGTCCTTGTCAACAGGATAGAACGCTACTTGTGTTAATCAAAATGAACTTGAGTGTATGACAAATGAGAAATTTTCACTAAAACGAGAGTTTGAGTATTGCGTTATAACATTTCTTTGAACGCGGCTTAAAGATTACAACAACATTAAGAGCGAAGAAAGAAGTCTGTATGATTTCCGATTTCCATAATATACCACAAACTGATTCTTCAAATGAAAGCGAATATTCAAAACCCCTATGAGGTCATCCTACTCGATTTCACACTTCTATACAAACAGTGTGCTAAGTACAATTCACAAGATACTTTCCTCATACACATATAAAAGTCTTTTTGCAAGAATACTGCCTGTAGTTGTCCGCAAGCGACACGGAAATGTTCAGAAGAGAAATTGTCTTAAGGGCTGAAATCCACAACAATAATAAAAGAAAAGATGGCGCAGCCTCCTACCCAGTGCAGATATTGTAAATTTTCCTTAGTTTTCCTTAGTATGAACTATTCACACAAGGACTGTTTCTCACGTTCACTGTGGGTTCCTCAGCATTTTTACTGCCTAGTGGGCAAGTTTAGAGCAGTGTTTCCTTTCTAGTTGAGATGTTTTTTCAGGTGTAGATGACGATGATAAAAAGAACGGAAAACACAAAAAAGGATACGCTGTCACCATTTGGCACCTTTACAACATACTCTGAAACTTTGCAATATTTTTCTTTAAATTTAGGTTAGACAAGTTACAGAGCTTAGCCTCAGATAAAATGTGATTTAAGGATGTTTTGTTGGAATTTAAGGTTTGGTCCGTATTTTATTCATGTGAACAGTGGTCACATTGTATTTTGTTGTTTAGATTTGGAGATTCTCTGTGATTATTAGGAACATATCTGACTGTTAAATGAATGAATGAATGTCCATATATGTTGTATAATTTAGATAAAACAGATTTTTTTAATGCCGTAAATATTCTTCACCGTTTGACACACATTTCTAACATATTCAATTCACAAAAACTTGAATAGTCTGTGACGTTCTATATTTTGTAAACTTGCTCATTCAATCTACCCTGTAGGAAAAGTGGTAAGGCCTGTTTTAAGTAATACCAAAATCAGACCTGATTTCGGCCAATCGATAGGCCCAAAACGCAAGGTATGACGTTCGCTGGACATGTATGATATGAATCATACCACTTTGGATGGAAAATTAAACGGTATGATTTCACTCACTCCAAAATCAGATCTGATTTTGACCTATCGATAAGTCCGAAATGCATGGTCTGATTATTCACCATATGCGTATGATATGAATCCCATCATGGTCTAGGGAAAGTCTTAAGGCCAGATTTTAGTCACAATAATCAGACCTGAGTTTAGCCTATTCGTTAGGTCCGAAATGAAAGCTATGACATTTAATGTACGTGTATGATAAGATTCATACCTTTCTGAGGAAAAGTTGAAAGGTCTGATTTTAATACAGCAAAATCAGACCTAATTTCGGTCTATCGATAAGACCGAAACGTCCAATAGAATATGTTGATCATCACAAACGATTTACGGCATCTTTCAGTTGTGATAACAGAATGTGTGTTCCGCCAACCGAATGTATGTTGTGGTAACTTATAGTTAATCCACAGTAAGTTAAGTTGCACATAGGGAAATGAAAATGAAAGGTCTTCTGTGGCGCAGTGGTTACGCGCGCCAATCGAAAAACATTCAACACCGGGTTCGATTCCTACATATAGCCATGGGTTTTATTAAGTCAGTAAGTGAGAAATAATATTTGAAGTAGGAAAATAGTGTCTTAGAAGAGTCATCTACCTCCTCCTAAGTAATAAAAAAAATTCAGTGTAGGATTTAACACAAATAACTCCATTTTTTTTAGATATTACTAATATGGTAAGAGTCAGAACCAAATGTCAGGTCTGATATTTCATACTGGTTGGGTGTGCATATCGTGAATAAAATCATGGAACGGTCAGGTACAAATCAGCTGTGATTTATATAGTAATCGTAAGATATGACACAGGTATTACTACCAATACCTGATTGTGATTTTATGTGTCAGATCTGAAATTTGACTGTATCGATATGGTGTGATTCATGAAGGACTCGCAAGCCGTAGGTATGATTAGTATGGTAAGAGTCAGACCAAAATGTCAAGTCTGATATTTCATACTGGTTGGGTGTGCATATCGTGAATAAAATCATGGAACGGTCAGGTATAAATCATAGCTGTGATGGTATCGCAAAACAATAGCTGATTCAGATCTGAATCATGCCTATTTTTCCTGCAGGCTAGTGACTAGATAAATTAATAGTCAGGTAATTTTTCTTGATACTTGATGAAAGTGTCCACATCTATCAAATTGTTTCTGATGAAATGTTGGTATGACTGAAAAAATGTAATATTGATATTATTTAACACATGAAACTTTAAAATTTGACAGAATTTCTAATATGTAATTGAACAGTGGCGGTTTTTTGCATATTGTGAAATTTATAATTGGTTAAGGTTAAGGAGATGTACGCAAACAAATTTCTTTTGTTATTGAAGAAGCTATCAACTACACATTATCTTTACAATACCTTCTTGTGACCTAAATTTTCACAACCTTAAATGTAATGATGGTGTATAATAATCACTGAAAATCTCATTACGTAAACTTCGTTCTCTCATTAGTAACAAATATTAAATTTTGGGCCAATTAATTATCTTAATTTCTCCCGAAACACAAATTTAATTGGGAAAACATGACAAACATTATAACATTAAGTACATCATGTCGTACAAACACATATAGCACTGAAGTTAATTCAAATTTGTATTTAAGCATTGTGTCGTGTTTTCAAACAGGTCGAGGCTGAGGGATTTCGGCGAACATTTGCATTCCAGTCGGCTATTCGAAAGCCAGATATATACTCAACAGAAAGCAGTCGGTATAGCCGTAATATAGCAACTATAAGACAACTCTTTAAGATAAAAGTGAAATTAGCGTAAAGCTACTGACTAGTAAAATATGCACATTCAAATATCCAAGGCTCAGAATAAAGGAGTGCAAATATAAAGCATCTGCGTATCTTACTGCCTTTAGACAAAAATCGTTTTCTTGCTGGTCAGCCTTGTTCTTTGCCGAGGGCACCAATTAGAAGAGATTCATTGAATTCCCGCTTCCACCAAAAGCCAAAATTATTCGACAGTAATGACTAGGTACAAGAGTCTTTAAAAAAATGTTTGAAGTTAAAACTTCGAGATCGTATCCTTCTTGTTGTCTTGTCTCGCCGAAAAATTGGATCAGTTTCGCTTGTTTCCTCTGATTAGGGTCTTTTTAAAATTCGTAAATTTCGTTGATGATTTTACGCCATCGAAGAATTTCACGATGGCAATGCTGAAGTCACTCCTTCGATTTAATTCCACTGAGAAACGCACAGATTCAATTAACGAATACTCAATTAGGCTGAAATAGAGAGCAAGCATGAATTTATGGTCGAGTAACTTTTAAAAACTTTTCTCTATCCTACTGTAGATTTGAGACTGAATAAAATTCTTGATCATATTCCTTATTCTTATCACATATCGAATTCTGCTCAAATTGGTACGTGATTTGGGTTAAGTCCCAAAAGAAGGGTGGGTTTCACATTTCTCTCTGACAACATACGATTTTAATATACTTGATAGCCTGGTCCCCAACGACTATCTTGTCACATCATAGCCCATGTGATTTCTTAACCTTGTCTAAAGACAAAACTTACATACAAAACCTGAAAACTTTTTCCTTTTCCCGAAAAGTTCTAATGGCCCAGTCCTGCTCCTAGTTTCGGTATATGAATCAGATTTACATACTATAGGCATTTAAGGATTTTATTTATTCGGTTGCCATGCTTATGCCGCTGACCCAAATAGTCATGCAATACCTTTTGATCAGTGGCGTCTTCTCAGGGTGTGCACTGCACACCCGGTCATTGCAGCAAAAATTCCTGAACCGAAAGGTGCTTGCAAAAGCCATAATGCCATTCTCATTCACATGAAATAAATAGAAAAATTTGGACGATGGAACACCTGATTTTCCACTTGTTCCACTAATTTCATAGGGCTTAACGCTAGATGGCGTTGCCAGCGCTTAAACGAATTACGAATTTATCTCGGAATGACCATTTCGCAATTGTAATTCGAATGATCGGATGATTGACCAATTCGACAATTTCATTGTGACAAACGTGATGCGGAATGATCATTCGACTAGGAATGATCATTCGATTGCGTCGTCTGCCTAGGGTATAATACCCTAGGCAGACACACGTCTATCGGAATTACATTCAATCTGTCAAAATATTAATGTTGTGGGAATGCTGAATAAAAGTTGGAATTTTTGCATTGGCACACGGCTACGTATTATCTTATGAAATAGAGTGATAGAAAAGTACTAATATGACAGCAATTGTGAACGAAACGTTAGAAAGATTAATCGTAATTAATGCACACATGAAATAAATAGAAAAATTTGGACGGTGGAACACCTGATTTTCCACTTATTCCACTATTTTCATAGTGCTTGGCGCTAGATGGCGTTGCGAGCGCTTGAACGAATTACGAATTTATCTCGGAATTACCATTTCGCAATTGTAATTCGAATGATCGAATGAATTACCAATTCGACAATTTCATTGTGACAGACGTGATGCGGAATGATCATTCGACTAGGAATGATCATTCGATTGCGTCGTCTGCCTAGGGTATAATACTCTAGATGAATGCTGAACTCCGATTTATATTGTAGTTGGGGGTAAAGTAGAATTACGTGTGTGCATGTGGTATGGCCTTTATTAAGGACTCCCATTTGATTGTTACTCAAAACAAAAAGACAGTATTCTGTGTTTAATTTCATATCTTGAACTGGGTAAGTCATCGAAAAAAAATGTCATTTTTGCAGGACTTTCACATGGGAGGTGCAGGAAGGACTCACTCGATTTCTTACATATTTATCCCTTTCCTTGGAACCATTTAAAAATGAACGTGTACAAAATTTCAAATTCGTAGCTTGAAGCGTTCAAAAGTTATCGAAAAATATTGTTGAACACGTGTCTTAAGGACATTTTGTATGGCACCTACCAGAAGGAGTAAAAGGATTTCGCTGATTAGTAAACCCGAACTTCGTTTTTACTCAAAACTAATTTGTACAAAATTTCCAATTCATAGCTAAAAGATTACTTGAGTTATAGTAAGTTCCGTAAATTAAGTAAAGACGTTTTGACAGGATATTTATATGGCAGCTACACGAAGGACTAATAGGATTTTCTTCATAATCATACATTTAGCTCCAACTATTGGAAAAGTAACACATACAAAATTCGAAAGACGTAGCTTAAACCCTTCTGAAGTTATCGGCATATATTCTTAAAGACGTATTTTAAGGACATTTTGTATGGCAGCTACCAGAAGGAGTAATAGGATTTCGCTGACTAGTAAAGTCAAACTTTCTTTTCACTCAAAACTAACTTGTAAAAAATTTCGAATTCGTAGCTAAAAGATTACTTGAGTTATAGTGAATTTCGTAAATTAAGTGAATGCATTTTGACAGGATATTTGTATGACAGCTACACGAAGGACTAACAGGATTTTCTTCATAATCATATATTTAGCTCCAACTATTGGAAAAATAACACACACAAAATTTCAATGTCGTAGCTTAAACCCTTCTGAAGTTATCGACCAATATTCCAGAACACGTGTTTTAAGGACATTTTGTATGGCAGCTACCCGAAGGAGTAGGACGATTTTGCCCGTTAACGAACTTAGCCTTACAAATTCAACCAAACATCCAGATTCAAAATTTCAAGATCCTAGGTGAAGGCGTTCTTGAGTTATCGTGTTCACGCACAGACGGACGGACGGACGTCAAGCGGATTTGAGGTTTTTGGGCACAAATAAACAAAAAATAATGTATAACTTTTTTTCAACCGAGGCTTGATTCTATGCGTTACAAACTTTTGGGCTGGATTAAACTTATAATACTCTATATGATTTTTTCATCTAGAGTATAAATATAGGAGTACTATTTTATTTTAAACTCAAACTTTCATTTGTACAAATATTATTCCATCAACTAAGGAAAATATTTAAAAATCACCGATTATTACCTTGCCTATCAAGGTGCTACTGTATATGAATTCCGAACTCTGAGTGATGTCATGCGCAGAACACCGATACACTTTTGGCTAAGTGACTATAGCTATAGCTATATGAGTGACGGGTATAATACCCTAGGCAGACGACGCATTCGAATGTACATTGGGGGAATGATCATTCGCATTCAATGATCAATGAGACACACGTATATCGGAATTACATTCAATCTGTCAAAATATTATTGTTGTTGGAATGCTCAATAAAAGTTGCCATTTTTGCATTGGCATGCGGCTACGTTTTATATGTTGAAATAAAGTGATAGAAAAGTGCTAATATGTCGGCAATTGTAAACGAAACGTTAAAAAGATTGATAGTAATTAATGCACACATGAAATAAATAGAAAAATTTGGACGATGGTACACCTGATTTTCTACTTGTTCCACTAGTTTCATAGGGCTTGACGCTAGATGGCGTTGCCACCGCTTGAACGAATTACGAATTTTTCTCGGAATGACCATTTCGCAATTGTAATTCGAATGATCGAATGAATGACCAATTCGACAATTTCATTGTGACAAACGTGATGCGGAATGATCTTTCGACTAGGAATGATCATTCGATTGCGTCGTCTGCCTAGGGTATTCCACAATATTGGCTTGCAGCCGATCGTGACTGCAGTATGTTTTTATGTGACAATTTTCTTCATCTTATTATTTCTCTTGTATTTATAAAACATATTTCATTCTCTTTTTTAAGTATGTATTCGCAATTCGAATAAAATCCCTAATTCTATAATAATTTCATTTTAATTTTTTGGACAATCGATATATTTCGCGTTTTCTAATATTGATTTCAAAAAGTTTCTGCTAATAGACAAGGAACTGTTAGCATTTTGAAATACAGTTGAAGATAATATTTCAAAATGCTACTGTATTTTTCTATGAAATTCTTTTATGGTTTTGAAAGATCTCCTCTGATAGATGGTTTACTCAAGTTCACCAGTAATTTGCGGTTGGTTGAATTGCAATCAGTGGAGAACTACAGGATGCGCCATCTTTTATGTCGGTATGTAAACATTGAATAACTTTGACAACAGACTGACTTGATTGGCCAAACGGTCGCTCGAATGGTTGACATTGAACCTCATTTTTGGAAGCAAATTTTGATGACCGACGAGGCCCATTTCACATTCTTTGGCGGCGTTAATAAGCAAAATTGCCGCATTTGGGGAAAGGAGAATCCACACGAGATCCATGAAACGCCATTGCATGATCAAAAAGTGACTGTTTGGGCCGGTGTTTGCGCCAAAACCATCATTTTATCTGCCCGCATATGCATGAAAAAGGTATGGATGGTTACTGGTTTCAAGAAGACGGTGCGCCATGCCATGCAAATGAAACAATTCAGTTTCTGCAACGAAAATTCCCTGGATGTCTGATGTCGAAAAGTGGCGACATTGACTTGCCACCGAGATCACCAGATTTGACTCCTCCGGACTTCTTTTTATGGGGTTATTTGAAAAGCAAAGTGTACGCCAGCAAGCCTCAGACCATTGACGAGCTCAAAGCAAACATTCGTGCCGAAATCATCGCTATACCGCCCGAGATGCTCGAAAAACTAATGGAAAACGCAGCAAAAAGAGTACATTTTGTTGTGGTCAATAGAGGCAGCCACTTGACTGATGATGGCCAAGCTAGCACTCAAATTGTTACAAATCTGTTACAATACAGGTCATATATTCTTTCGCTGTTAGACGACTCCACAATATTGCTTTGAACGTCATAAATCTAGCTTCTTGAATGATGTACTAAAAAAATACAGCCTTCAAAATATGAAATTTTGGCTTACGACTCGCCTCAACTATAGAGGAAAAAGTGTATTGCACGAAACGATTTTAATTTTCCTGCAGTAGTTTCACATCAAATGATTTTTGCACAAAATTTTCTCGACAGTAATATTTTGATAAGGCCTTGCTTGTAATATTTTGTTATAAGTGCTGGAATCACCATCAGCAATCATTTGTGAGTATATCAAACTACGTTTTATTATAGAAGTCTTGAAACCTTCTAAAATTATATCAGATTCCATGCTTGTAGAGCAACCATCGTTTTCTGAAGGGCTCTGACAATAATTTTCAGCTTTCTTGCATACAGGGCAATACTTATTTTTCACTTACATGTAGAGTACTTTTTTTGAATATAAAATGACTATTGCCGCTACTCTCGAAAGGGCTGAATAGTTTGTACCACAGGACCTTTTTGACCAACAGCCATCGGCTGTGTACTAGAAGATTTACTAAAAAAAACAAAATTAAAATTTTTTTTTCTATATCAACATTTCTTTGTTTAGAAAATAGAATATTAAAGGTTTCGTAAAAATGGTGTCCGAGTTCTATTTATAAATTCATATATCCGTTTATTTTCCCGTAGAATAATTAATTGGGTCTCATTATAAAGAAAAAGATTGCTGCAATATAAATAACTTATTATGGAAAAAAATATCATTGAAATTTGTTTGTCAAGGATAACGAATTTGTGATTTTGATTATTAATTCTTCGAATACACACAATTTGAAAAAAATCGGAACTGATAAGGTGTGAGGCCGGACGTCTTTTCATAAATTAAAACAACTTTCAGCAGGCATTATTTCTTCCAAAACAGTATGTATTTCAGTTTCACACCCCGGTCTATTCCTAATTGGAAACAACCAATATTAATTACACATTTATGCATATGTAGAAAATAAATACAAAATTTTTTTTTGCATTACTTTCTTTCTCACAATAAGCTTTTCGAATTTTTTTCTGATTCCTCTCGAAATAGCGGGTATGATTCTTTGTATTTGCATATTTTTTCGGTTCCATTAATTTCACTTACAACTTTCACTTTGAATTCTCAATAGAAACTGTCGCGATATCATACTCCAGTTCTATTATAATACAAACATTAGTCCCACGAAGCAAAATGGTGGGTTTACGTGTATGACGTTTGACATTGTCGACGAAAACAGTTCCACTTCCACCGAGCTTATTGTCTTATATTCTGTTGTTAAAAACTGTCGCAATATATTATAAAAAAATACGAATAAAAATTGTCCTTGAAAGTTTTTTCAAGGATAACGATTTTGTCATTTATGTGGGATCGGGACAAAGGACAGTGAGAGCAGAGCGTAGGACGACGCGATCGGGTCGTACATACAGCCGCTGATCGTTCCACTCTATAAATTCTATAAACTCTATAAATTCTATAAACTCTATGATCTCATGTACGAACGCTTCCCGTTCCATAAATAATAAGTTCTCTGTTATTCTACAAATTATCGCATGTACTAACGTTTCCCGTGCTACTCTACGACGAATGAACGAACGTGACAGAAGAAACGGGTAAAAGAGAACTGAACGAAAAACGAAGGCGTCAGTTCAGCATAGGAATTCGGAGAATAAAGAAAATCAAGAAATCAAAATGAAGTTTTCTTTTATTTAAAAACCGACTACAAAAATTTATAAAGCAGACAAGCTGAAAGAATCTTTGTAGAACCAACTCTACATTTAAATTTTTTTAAATTTTTTATATATTGTTTATTATACTGTTTTTCAAAACATATCAAAAAATTAACTTAGGATCTCAATGGGATCGTGGTCAAAAAAATCGAAGAACATCAGTGGTTCTCAATTAAGGCTAGTGTAGTTCTCTAATAATTTAATTAGATTTTTTTGACCGCGATCCCCTTGAGATCCCAAGTTAATTTTTTGGTACGTTTTGAAAAACGGTATAACCTACAAAATATAAAAAAATAAAAAAAATTAAAGATAAACAAAATCGTTATCCTTGAAAATAAAATTTCAAGGATAATTTTTATTCGTATTTTTTTATATTGCGACAACCTTCCCCTTTAAAATAAGCCCTATTTTATCATTCTAGGATAAAAATTACCAGAGATATGAATTTTCAAAGAGGACTCGGACACCATTATTGCGATAAATTTAACATACTATAACTAACAAATAAAATGAGATAAAAAAAAAATTTTATTTCAATTATTTTTTTCACTAGTTCTTCAAGTACAAAAATTTTCAAAAGAATCGGAGATGGTAAGGTCACACCTTTGGCGATTCTTGGTGGAATGAACCATGTCTAAATCTCCAGTACTCAAAATTTTCTTATACAATATATCTATGTATAATACCAATTCACATCGTCATGTGGATATAGTGTCATTTGTCGACCACGTAAACCCGCCATTCAGTCCCATCATCGCCTAAGCCTAGTCTGGTTCTTCTTCTTAGTTAGTTAGGGGAAGTACGAATATGCCGAAAGAAAAACAACGAAGAAAAATTTGGCGTGGACAATACGTCTGCATCGTTCGCTGTCTAGCAGCGAACTAACTTTGAATTTACAGAATAAATAGTGTTGTAGGTTTTCAAATTATTTGAAACGCGTAACTATTAAAAATCAATAATTTTTTCTTTGATTTATCTTCTAGATATACCAATTAGTTATACTATCTATGAAACTTTTCAATGAAATGCGGTTTTCTTATGTAATTTCTACCATGAAAATCGTGAAAAATTGCTTCAGTTTGACTTCATATATTATTAACAAAAATGAAAATTTTTTAAAATTTGATCTATTTAGGATATTCTTTAAGATTTTTTCTAGCATTATATTAATGAAAATGGCATGTTAATTATTCAAGAAATAGGTAATAAATGCACTTAAAAAACTCGGATTTACGCATTTTAAAAAATGTTCAAGGGTTGTTGCGCTAATAGCAATTTTTCCAAATACAGTTTTGAATTTTTTATCTATTGGCGACGTAGTTTACATACCAGCTAATAAAGTGGTATAATTTATTTTGTTTTTTTTTTGCTATTGAAGTGAAAAATGCTTTTGAAAACAGCCATAAATCAACAAAATCGCATTTAACGTGCACATGGGGCCTTAAGTTTGACGTCGTACGCCAAGTTTTCTTAAAATTGCAGGAAGAGTATAAGTACAGTATAATCTCGATAATGTGGTTTTGCCAGTAAAGTGAACAATCATTTTTTTTTTAAATGTCTCTTGTAATGTGCACGGTGGTAATTTTAGCGCCTCTATAATGTGAACATGATTATCTATAAAGTAACACTCCGTTCATACAGTTATGGGCGTTGATATATATTTTATCCGAAACAAATGAAGGAATCTTAGCTTAACTGTAATTATTTTAGATTTTGATTTGTTTTGTATTGATTGATCAATGCAACAATGATCAATCAAGTGCTTAAGTGTACAGTTCTCGCGCGTGTTATCTTGTTCGAGCATTGAAGAAGTCATCTACAGCATGTATTTTTCGTCTCCAATAAAGGGAACACCTCCAAAATGTGAAATCAGTCGGTTTCAATTAAGTACACATTATCGAGATTATACTGTATGTGTAAAATTGAGTTTTTCGTTCATGTACCCTCTATAGAAAAATTTATGCATTTACCCTTCGAAAAACGATAACTCGAGAACACACTAAACTAAGAAGTTGAATTTTGGAATCCTGATGTCTGGTCGAATATGTACCCGGGCAGTTTAATTTAAATTTGTTCACACTATAATTTTTCACCATTTAAAGTTATACACCCTTAAGAAAGGAATACTAGAATTATTTCAACTTTACGATATCTCGAAAATGCGATATTCTGGATAGACGGGCTGTGATCTCTTTGTCCGAGCTGAGTTTTTCTCTCAAACCTTCCCAAATAGTTGTTTTTACCGGGGATAAGTTCGTAGCCTATAATTTTTTGAAAAAGAATAAAAAATTGGATCTGAAGAAGAGCGTAGGGCCATGTTATGAGTGCGATTGGAACCCACGTCATCTGGAATGATGGACCAGCACGTACACACTAGGCTACCGAAGCTAGATATTAGCAATAATAAGCTTCATTCGAAGCTACGTTTACTTTTCTTTTAATAATAAATAAGACCACGAAACTTGTTTCAACTTTTTCGCCTCAACTAATAACAGTCACAAGATAAATCTCATCCGAAATTTATTTTGATCCGACCGGAAAAAATTCGAAGCACAACTTATGACCCTTTTCCGATTAAATCAGCTCCGAAACGACAGGCAGAGTATTATATAGTCACAACTTCATCTATTTTTTTCTGTCCCGAAAAAAGTTTCATTACTTAAAGGTCAATTTGACCGGTCTTCTGGAACCAACTTGGGAACTTAATAAATCAACCGCTATTTGGGCTTTCGGCACATGAGAAGATCCCGAATCGGTTGCAATCATCCTGGCCAGACATTCCCAATATCGGGTAGCACTCTCGATACGAAAAGATAGTGTCCTCGTTCATTTTCAACCGCCCTGGATGTGTAAGTACACACAGAGCAAGATGAATGGCCCTCAATAAAAACCGCACCCATAAGTCGTTAAATTGGATCAATATATCGTACGACAGAAAAATTTAGAAGAATGTGATCTTCACATAAATGGTATCAGTTCCATAGTTTCCTTAAGAATATGAGTTCGAAGTAATTGCGGTGGGAAGGGTGAAGAATTTCGTGTATCTGACAGAATTTTTTAGGGTGGTGTGTCTGATGGTATTAAGTGCTATGTTCTTTCCGACGAGAGGTTACCACATTTCATTTTAATCGATTCCGATAGTGGTCTTGAACGATGTCCTTCCGAATTCTCGGTCCACTCGTAGGACATTTTATCTAATCGGAATCGGAGACAGATATATGCCGTATGAAAAAATAAGGATATTCATTGTGTACCTAGGGAGTTTCTGGAAAGGCCCCTAGTTGCGGGTGGTAATGAAAAACTCAATAATACACCGAAATCGGCTTCATAGAGAGGTGTAGAAAAGTTATTAGAATTACGGCACAGAACAGCATGGATATTTTTATTTATTACATCTCGATGGCAAGGCTTGGATCTTACATATAGATTTTCGGGTTTCATTTTTTACGTTTTTAGCTTTTGAACTGCTGCTTTTGAAGTTATATTGAAAACTGAAATAATTAATTAATGAAATTAATTAAATAATACAGAAGAAATATTGTTGTCCATTTCTTTAAACAAAAATATTGGTGCATGGATATTCTACAAATATGTTATTTGATATTCGTGGCAGAAAAGAAAATATCCCAAGCAGCACAAAGTCTCAAGCTAGTATTACACTGTTTGACCAAGTGGTCAAATTGCAGTAATAAGTAATGCGAAATAATGACAGTAAAAAACTAAAAAGCTATATGCGAAAAAAGTAATATTGAAGTTGTAAAAACCATAAAAAAATCTGATCACTGTTGAATTTAAACTAGATTAAGCTAAACATATGTACATATTTTGGAAATAAAATCAATCAATCAATCAATCAATCAATGCGAAATACCGAATTCAAATTAATCTCACAGTATCCACTCGGCCAAATTCGCTTTCTCGCATTGCTTATTACTGCAATTTGACCACTTGGTCAAACAGTGTAATACTAGCGTCAGTAAAATATTGGCGACGTCCATTCTACAACTATATAGTCAGAAGATTCCGAGCAGTAGTAAATACGGAGTTAGCTTTTCTTATAACACCACCGTACTGACCATAGTTCGTATATTTCTTATATCTACTAATATGCTACGAATATGTAACCCTGACTTTCTCGTCCTAAATCCAGAAATAGTGACTATATGATAACTGGTGTAGCGGCACCGTGGTCGTACCGCCACATTAGGGCACTGATTGTGCTGCGAAAGCTGGAGCCAGCGCCCGGGGGCGAGGATTGCAGGAGCTGTAGCGCTGAGACGGCTGACAAACCGTATCGCCTGCGTCCGGGGGCGATTGTTGTACGAGTTGTAGCACTGATCAGTGCTGTCGTTTTGTTGTGTTGATCAGTAGTACATTTCAGTTAAAGACAGTAGTATTTTAGAAAGAATAGTAGTACATGACTAACAAATTTGAGAATCGGAAAATTTTAAAGTTAGTCATTTATGGGGATTTGAAGTTTGCATTTAGTACGACAGGCACTACCCAAAAAACGATATACGAGTATGTACTTGTACAGTATATTGTGTTTTTCCGATAACCAAAAATTTTAAAAGCAGAACAAGGTATACTACATAATAGGGTTTTTATTAGCAACCAATACATGTATTAACATATTTTTCCGTAAATTTAATATATAAATAATTCTATTCTTTTTCATTCATAATTCTATTCCTTTTCATTCATAATTCATAATTTAAATTTACATCGGCAAATTACATATAAATTCTTTCTTTTTCTCTTTGGATAGTTATGTACACACATGCCTTATAAAATACTATACTCATACTGCAAATTTACATTTTTTTACTAATTTGAAGTAAATTCTAAATATGGGTATTAGGTATAATATTAAATAAGGTAGGAATATATATTTATAACTAACCTGATTAAATAAACTAAATGTAGCAGAAATTACAAGAACAGATTATCTCTGTTATAAAAACATATAAGGTACATATATTATTTGCTTTTGCCTATTAAACCTGGCTAAGTCTTTAATGATGGCCTTTTACAATTTTTATTTAAATTTATGTATCTCCATAAATTGGCAAAAGGCGTTTAAATTCAATCATTTCCTTTTTTAATAAAAAAAATTAAATAAAAAGTTTATAATACTATAGTATTAAATACAATATATATGAACATAACTACCTTATGCTGATTAAAAAAACTATATACAGTGGATGCCGCTTATTGTAATCACTTTGGGACCGGCCATAAACAATAACATTAACCGGATGATAACAATAGACGAAGGGGAAAATTATTCTCATTTGTTTTCCTACGCTTGAATATAGATTGCTAATATTATTTGTTAATATTATTTTTTTTATTCATTAAGTGTTATTTACAACTCTGGCTTCAATGTTTCACAAAGTTACAGAGAATATGAAATACTGTTTCCTCTTCCTCCTCATCCAGGCAGCTTCTACAGAAAGTCGTTTGAAAAGAATCGCCGTCATTTAGCATGCCGGATTATAAGACAGTGTCTGATCAGGACACTTACTGTGGTGCTGATTCTCTCCCTTTTTAGCAAATTCAGCCTTGAAAAGCGTTTTAGATCCAGCTTCGGTCATATCTGTCAGCTCAGCGCGCCACTTCTATTAAACTGTCTCGAAAACTTACTCGAAGTTGAGCTCATTCTGTTGAACGAGATCAACATCAATAGCTTTCCCAAGCTACGAAAAGACTGAAATTTCTCATAGTAATCTATGATATGTATTGTCTTGTGTTTACATAAATGTAAAACCAAGAGCAATCATCTTTAATTTTGAGATTGTCTTTATTTTGCCTTTTTGATCACATTCACATGAAGAAAAAAGAGGAGCGATTAAGAATAGTCACAAAACTTGTAATGTTGTATGAAACTCTGGCCCGAATTACAACATAAAGCGAATTTTTATTCCAATAAGCGATGAATTTCGTTTGTGGAAAATGGAACTAACTTGTTTTGATAACAAAATGCGGCTGATAACATTATCCGCGATTTAATAACGTTAAAAAATATTTTTCCAGAAAATTATACCTTCTTCTCTTTTTTATTTATTGATAATTATATACTAGAAAAAAATGGTATAAATTTAGTACTTACGGTATCTACCATGTTCTTGCAAAACTTTAACTTAATTTAATTTTGAAATTTAATATTTATATGTGCATTAAACAGCCACCAAACATAATTGGCTTTAATCTTACAAATTATATTCTCATGATATTTCAGTTATCCTCTAATATCGCTCACAAGAAATAATGAAAATAATCAGTCGTATTTTTATTTGAAAAAAAATTCTTGATTTCTGATTTAACTATGTGCGAAGATATCGTTAAATTAAACTGATTGTCATCAGTACCAGTATTCACTTACGTATTTTTCAATAAGCTCTTTGCTTGGTACCCAATTTGCAGCATCTGTTCCAGTAAGCGACTCTTTCGTAGCCATTATTGAATTCACAATGGTAATGCTTAAAGCATTCCGTGTTTTATTTTTAATAAGCGCAAGCTCAGAAAAGGTTCTCTCCGCAGTTGCACTACTATGCGGAAGACATATTAATTAACTGATGAATTTCGTTAGCTTTGGAAACATTTTTTCATTTAAAGCATTTTTCAACATAAATATTGTAGCCCAAAAATCTTCAAAATCTAAATTTTTTGGTACTATTGACTGATTTAGTACTAGTCGCCATTTAGCGTCTAAGTCTTCAATTTCATTTTCCTCCACCAAATTTGGCATTAAAAAAACAAAATTTGTCGTAGCTTCTGCCAAGGATGAGGGATTTAAACCTTGTAGAGAACTTAGAAGTGCGTCATTGAAATTTATCCTCCATTGCGATGTGACTTTCATCGCCTAATCGTATTTGTACCAGATCATGAATATTATTATATGTATTTTTTAGGAAGTTGCAGCCCTCAAGCCTTAAGCTGCATTCATGTTTTATTTTATTTAAAATATTATACCGTAAATATTATACTTATAGTGTTTTTACAAAACATACGTAAAAATATATACGGCGACCGCGTATATAGTACCCAAAAATTCTATACGTGCTATACGGCTTTTATTCAGTCTAATTTCGACGTATAGTATACCAAACTTTGTCTGCTGGGTGGTTTAGTCAGTTTAGTAGGTAGTACAGTGTTATGAAAAAGTGTAAACTTTTGCAATGTAAATTGTAAAGTCCTCATCTAAAGTTTTTAAGAATTTATTTTTGGAAGAAATAGTTAGTATAAAGTCGAAAAAGAATTTCATTTTCGAAGCAAGAGTAGTACAAAATTGAAAGGAGTAGTACAGTAGTACATGAAGTTCAATAGTAGTACAAATACTACTATCGTAGTACAAATGACAGCGCTGGCACTGATCCGGCTGGATCCAATGTCGCCTGCGTCCGGGAGCGATCGTTGTACGGGCTGTAGCTGAAGTGAAGAGTGAAGACCGAGATCGCCTGCGTCCGGCTTGCCAGCTCCGATAAGAGCTGTGGTTTGGTTTAACACCTTGTTAAACCGACATCAGTTCCAATAAGAACTGAAGTCGGATTATTCTACTCAGTTGTATGCGCTCTGAGAAGACGTTCTAAGTTATTTGTGGAGAGTCGGAATTAAACGCCTGATCGGCTTCGATTCAAATTCACTAATGATTTATTTTCTTACAAACTAGTCTATTTACCTAAAATAAAAATTAGTTCTGGTTTCTGCCATGCTAAAAGCATTTCACAAAGTTCTAAGTGCATTTCATAAAGTTTAATTGTTCTAATATTTTGTATTCATGGTTGACCTAACGGGTCCAATTAAAATAAAAATTTAAATATTTCGTGTGCCATTTAGCTGGACACAGTGACGTCCATCTAAATAGCCCACACTGGATATATGCTTTTAAAGTCATCAACGGTATTTAAAGCCTAGTACGGACCTCGATCAACATTTTGATTCCCATATGAAATGCATGTAAAAAAAGTTATCAAAATTTTGATTGCTCGATTTTCGCGTTGGTTTTCTGTTTTGTGGTACGGAGTTCGAGTCAAAATTTTGCTTCGATTTGACAGTTTGCTCATTGACCAAAAGATGGTGCTGAAACCGTAGAGACCAATTTTCCGCCACCATTTAAATGTGCTGCTATTTAATTTTGCATTGCGGTACGATAATTTTGACATCTCCTGATTTGAATTTGAATTTGAATTTGTAATTTTTTTTTCAAATTGACTTTGGTTTTTGTGATATCGAGAATTTTTTTTAAACCAAAGCGGATTTTCAGATTTAAAGATTAAAATTAACCGTGGCCGATATTATTATCCATGACACTTAATTACCATAAAAAACACGCGTATGATAAATTTAATTTTTGAAAATGTAAATGTCAAACAAACAGCTGTTTACTTCTCCACATTATTCTACACAACGAATTTTTCACTGTAGAGATGGTAGAGATATATGGTAAATTAGCGAGTCAAAATTTTGATCGAGGTCCGTACTAGGCTTAAAGTTGCAATAAAGTTTCCAAAACTCATTTCAATACTTCGTAGTCACAATAACTAAGTTTGAAGTATCATACATGTTTGACTCTAAGATGCGAAAGAAATTTAAACACACAACGATATATTACAAAAAAGTGAAAAATTATTTTAATTATAATACGTCTGCATTGCGGTCAAGTAAGAAATTTACTTCTTAAAGAAATAAGATTACAATGAGAAAACAAAATTTAAAGTAGCCACCTATACACTTACACTCAATAATAGACTTAGGGCCATTATTACGATCTTCAGTTATACTCTAGTTGGAACTTAAACTGGAAGTTTTGTATGAAAATCTGTCAGTTAAAGTTCCAGTTAGGACGTAACTGAACATCGTAGGAACGGGCCTTAGACGTACAACGGTTTTAATAGATGTTATTATTACCGATATATGACTGATATGGGACTTGGAAGTCATAAGGCGTATATTGCACGCATATCAGTTAATATAAAGTTACTATTACTCAACCTACGGTTATAAATTGCATATTAGCAGCAACTACCGCTCTAAGGGATTGAGTGCTACGAGCCTTCAAACAATTTTGCGTACACCGATAGACGTACGGCGTACGGCGGACAGACGGACTGAACATTTTTTTTGCTTTTTTCGTGTCTACTAGTCATGAAACGTGAAAAAAAAATTTTCAGGTTAGCAAATTTTTTTTTTATAAACGATCACAATACTGTATTATGGAAATAATAAAGTAAAATGGGACATCCTTTAAATATAAAGTAATGTACAAGAGTCACATCGCAATAAATTAAAGTTGTTTATGTAAATTTAGTATAAATTAGGAGGGCTCAGTCGAGGCAGAAATATCACATGAATATAAACAAACAGTATTTTGGTTCAATATGAAAGACGATTCCCTTTCGATCAGAACCCGACTAAACTGTTGTCTAGACCGCTATATGCACAGCAGCTTATGGAAATGCGTATACACCCACATAAAAAATCACATAAAACCGACTTCTTATTTCTGATCCGAGTAAAAAACATTTGGGGTTTCCCTGTTTAGGTTCCAAACCTTTGGTGACATATCCTGGCCTATTGAAAAAAAGGCGTACGAATTTAATAGACGTGTTACCTTTCCCAAATTAACACTATAGCTGGCCACATGGTAGACAGACACTATGTTTTGAGGAGAGGCCAGTTTTTAAAAGATCAATTAGTTTGAATATTTTGGGATTTTCCGAAATCTTTCCATTCTTCAATGAATATATCCCTTCAATCACAGTTTTGTCTGAGATATTTTTTTATGGTAGCATGACCCCCCCAGGCCCCGGATTGGACCCTCCCAGAAAAATAATTCTGGCCCCTTCCAGAAAAGTAATTCCTTCCTACCCGCAAACTTTTTGTTGCCAATTGTTTTTTCTCAAATGTTTTTTCACAATACAAACAATATAAAAGAATCTTTTAAAATTAACGAAGCAAATCTCAACTGACTTTTGAAAATAACAAGACATTTTTGAATTTTACAATCATTGTTCTTTCGATCTGACGAGAGCTTTACATGATTTTTTCAATTTAGCAAAATAAATTGGAAATTGTTTTTGAAAACAACAAGATTCTCATTCAATCTAACCAGCTTTTTTTGAGAATATCTTTGATTTTTACGAGAACTTTAGAAGATGTTTTCAATTTAACAAAGTAGAAATTGGTTTTAAACATAACGACATTTGCATCAAATATTTTTTGATGTTATGAGATCCTAGAATAAATAAATTATTTTTAAATAGAATTGGTTTTTGAATATATCGAGTCTTTTATGAAATACATACCTACGATATTGGATTCGTATTTTTGGATTTCGGAACAATTTTTTGTAACTGATGTCTTACCAGTATATTATTCACTTTGAATTATTACTTTGATGGTATTGAAATCAGAAAACTTTTGGTTATACGCTTAAATACATATATAATATTATAAATGTAATAGTAATCATAAATAGTAACGTTAAGTGAGAATTGCGAAAACAGCGAAAACAATAGAAAATAAGCTAGGAATGTAAATATTATATAAATACAATTTTTTTTATCGAAATTGAAGAAAACATCTTACGAATACAAAAAAAGCTTCTACATATCCATCAAAATCTTCAAATCTTCGGGAACGCTAAATTGAAGAATTGAAGAAAAATCTTCAAATCTGGCATCGCTGCTACTACTCAAGATATATTTTCGAATCTCTCAATCACATTGAATTCAATTTTAAGGACTCTCTTTTGGTTGGTACTCGAAACTAAAAGGCAGTGAGTTCCGTAAATTGAGTGAACACATTTTTACAGGATTTTTCTATGGCAACTACTAGAAGGAGGACTCATAGGAATAGGACCACCCTAACCACAGGGCTAAATGGGCTATAACCCTGGGGCGCAAGCCTTTTGGGAGCGGCAATTTTTATTGATGTTATGTTTTAATTTTTTTTAGAAATTACTGACCACAAGAGCGCAAAAATGGAAGATTGTATTTTAAAACTATTATCTGATTTAGATATCAATTTGGAAGATTGTAGAGGGCAATCTTATGATAATGCTTCTAATATGTCGGGCCAAGCGCGCATTCAATCTATAAAAATCTTACCATTTACGTACCCTGTGTAGCACATTCTTTAAATTTAATTGGAGAGTCGGCGGCGGAATTATTAAATTATTTTTATTTCTTTAAAATCTATAAAATTTCTTTGCCGCGTCAACATCAAAATAGGAAATTTTGAAAGACACGCTGTTTCCGGTTATGAAAATTTTAAAACTGCTTTGAATAAAATTTTCGAATATAATTTTCAAAAGCCTGCAGCAAAATTTAAAGATGAGGGGTTGTTAAATGAGTTCAACTCACTGGAAACTGCTATTATGGTAGCATTTTGGAGCGAAATATTAGAAATCATAGATAAAGCTAATATATCACTCCAAAATGTTGATACTACAATTGAAAGCATTATTTGATTATACGCTTCTTTAGAAACGAAACGAAAAGAAACGAAATACAGAATCATTTAACCTTTACAAATCCGAAGTTATAAAATTGTCTAATTCTGAAACTTTTACATTTTGTATTTGCCGCTTCCACTAGCCATTAAAATTGTATTTTCTTATGACGAGGATTTTTAGTAGCCCACGGGCGTCGAACATCTTAGGACGGCACTGCATAGGAACTATTTCAAATTTTTTCCTTCAACTGCAGCTAGTGGAAAAGCAATGTATAAAACATTTTAAAGTCGCAACCTAAGACTAATCATTCGTTGTTTATACGAACATCTAAAAAAAGCATGTGTGCCTTTCGGAAGAAGTCGTATGTTCTGAGCCATTCGGCCCCTGGCCCCTGCCAGATTTTAGGCCACGGCATGCCTATGGTTATCCGTACTACTGCTCGTAACTGAATTTATTGGTATCTGTTTTATGCTAGGACCTTACCTGTGCCTATCAGGACGCAAATTGACATATTCCGGGACGCAACACTAATGTATCGCCGCTAATCTTCTATCGTCCCACTATACGATAGCCGTCGGGCTGTGTGCAATCATCAAAAGGCTTAGCGTCAGCAATTGCGCGATAACGCTAAGTTATCGCTTCTACAGTTGCAGAAGAATGGCGCGGAATTAGGAATGACACTATCGCGCTAAACTTAGGCTATAGCCGATAAATCGCTAATGTGCCTACTTGATTGTGCCTTGTTTAGCGCGGAATTTTCATCGGCACATATTAGCGCGCTACGCAGATGAGTTCCTAGCATTAAAGAATTTACCTGCGCGTCTTAAGTTCTTGGTTCATTTTTCCTTATCTTCTTTACTTTTGATCGAGTTAAGAAATAATAAATATATTCTCTAATTTTATATTACCATCTTCATATAATAAAAAGGTTTATATTCAAAATTTGATGTGTTTATGGTGTGTCTCGTTCCAACACACACGTAAATTCACAACGACGGCATAAGACTATTATACTTGTAGTTCCCATCCACTGTAACTATCAGATAAGAGTGTGCTCGGTGCGATTAAAACGGTGCCCAACTGTTCAGCCCAGTCCAGTACGCGCCTACCTCTAAAGCCAGGCGTCCACTAGGGCGGACGGGCCGCATCGCAAAAATCCGCCTGCCATACATTGTTATGGAAGTGCGTCCACTGAACGACACTCGCAACGGAACGAAGTACGTAGAAAAAAAATTGCTCGCCGCACCGTTGCGATGCGGCCCGCCTCTAGTGGACGCCTGCCTTAACAGTCCATACGGCCGGTCAGAATTGGGGCACGATTATTTCACATCCGATTCAGACCGATCGTATGCACACAAACACTTTTACTCAATTTTGCACTAAAATTGAATTCAAAATTACCGTCCAATTTGACAGTCGTGCTTACAGTGCATATGCTCTAAACTTTGAGCAGTCTAAGCGCCAGAAAATGTAATTTTCATAATGTTCATGCAAATTGTAGGCGTGTGAACGCGATTCGGGCCGGTTGTGAGCGCGCTAAAAATGCAGAAAGCGTAATTCGAATCGGGGCCTATATGAATGTATGACAAAATAAAAAGCTTCCTTGAAAATATTTATACTTTCACAGCGTTTCCACAAAACCTTCAAGCTCAGTTTGGGCGCTACCTATCGACGAATAGTCAAACTATTTTAACCTTTTCTATGCAAAAAACTGTTTCTTAAAATTAACCCCAATTTAATTTATTTGTTGGGGGGACGTTATTTTTTTCCATTATATGTTAGAAAACAGTCTTATCAAAGTTATATTCCGAAAGAATACTTCTAAAAATAAGGGCGAAGTAGAAAAAAAAGGCATTGGAAAGCAGTGTTTTTTATTATTAATTTTTTTAATTAAAAAATCAAAATATTGAAAATCCACAGCCGAGGACTTGTTAAGAATATTCTTCTCTTCGGATTAACGTTCTTTTCAGATCATTTTTATCCAATAGAAACGTTGTATGAATGTTTGAAAAGTGAACAAATTTAGCAAAATTTTAAAACATCTTCCCTTTAAATACTGACAACTTTTCCACATTTCAAAAAATCGAAAAAGTGCTTCCGAGGATTAATCCGAAAAGCATCATTCTTTCTAATTTACTCAAAACCAAAGTATTCTGAAATATAGCGTCAGTTCTATGAGTGTTTGAAAATCGGCTTTTTTCAGCTTTTTTCACAATTATGAGAGGAGCCGCCTTAATGTGAAATATTTGTTTGTATATTGCTCCACTTTATAAAAGGAAATAATTAACCCTTACACTTACTTACTTAAGAAAATCAGAAAGAAAACTTTGTTTTAATCCTTTTTAATTAATCTAATTTTTTTAAAAAAAAACATATTTTTTAAAGGATCACTTTCTTAAGGCGCTAATTTTTTTGAGAAATGAAAGTATTATGTTCACAATAAATTTAAATTTGTTTGAAAAATTGATCCAACGCATGAAATATACGGGTCTATTCTGTGTACAGCCACAAGTCACAATCTTAGCGAAGAGTCACAATTTGGATATTACAAAAATTGCTAGCAAGATAAGCAAATTTAAAGTTTCGTGAAGTTTCAATACTTAATATTGAAAAATGGAACGTTTGTTATATTTGCTGCTGTAATTACTGGAAGAAGCTGACAAAAGTAATTTAACATAGAACTAGATGACTGTTTTACATTTTGTGTAATTAACGGTCGTTAAGAAGAGCCAAACTCCGATAGTTGAGGAACGTAAGTAATCCGTTTTCGGCAATACATTTGAGAGTTACTTCGGACTTCGATATGTTTTGATGTTCACTAAGGCACAGAACTTTGCATTATAATCATTCAACGTCATTGACCACTGACACTAACAGTACATCATCATTTTCATATGACTCCAACTATGTGGAGAAATTATTGTGACCTTTCTTGTGACTGCAACGCGAGAATGCCAAAAAACTACTCGATCCCAAGCGCAGTCACAAAGTTTTAGTCACAGCAGGTTGTGACCTGTAATAGGTCACAATTTCAGAATAGGGCCGATAGATGAGTTTTTTATAATACGTATACGTATGTTGCATTTCGTTTGCCATATTTCATGTTCCAGAAATTCTCAACTATAAAAATAATTGAGGATTCAATTATAATAATATTGATTATATGTACATATACACGCATATTGAAAATATCTTTATTTATTTATTTTGTGGTTGAGCATGTAGAAGCCTTATTGCTTCTCGAATCACGACCGGAGTGGTCCTTTGTTCCTGGCTCTTAACTGACAGAAAGACGTAATGAAAGTTTGTCAGCGGTAGCAATTACTTATGTACAACGTCGGTAGGACGTTGTTTATGGGTTATACAAACCTGTATACAATTCGATATGACGTCATGCTGACTTCCAAATTTTTCGCCACGAGGTCGCGCAAGGGTCGTTCGAACGTCGTCAATCCCACATATCGGGTAATTATGACAGTCAGAAGTCATTTCTCCAAGTCACGCTAACTGATAAATGTGGGAATAGCGACTATATTGTATTCCTTGGGATTATTATTTATATCATATTTTAGCTTTAAACAGTAATTGCAAAATAAAAGCAACAACGGGGTATTCCAGTATTAAAATATTACTTCACGGAACCGTTGATCTAAATTTTTTCCTTATTATTTTACAAGCCTACTTATTAGATCCCATCGTATGATGGTACATTTATTCTGTATTAGTTCTGTAGGCCGCTATTTTCGAAGTTATTTGCATTTAATTAAAATTATTTAATGATTTGAATAATTCTTGTTATTAAAAAAGAATACAAAAGAAAACTTAAATATTTCAAAATGTTTATAAGTGACCTCTTTCCTGATGCTCCGATTAGACGGTCACCGAAACCCGTCAATGCATCATTGGCACTCTGACGTCAAAATTACGTAGAATGTAGTCACAAAGTTGTCAATTCAGTGTCAATCCATGTGATCGTCATTTTTGTGACACGTCAATGCATTGATAGTAGAATTGACTACCTAATTGACACAAGTTTTTGTGTCAATGCGTTGACAAGTATGAATGACCGTGTGATCACCCTGTTAATGCGTTTGCGACGAATTGACACATGTTTTGGATGGGTCGTCAATTCATTGACACTGTCCTATGGATTGACATGACACGAAATTCTGCCGTGTCCTTTCTCTACAAATTGACACATTGGCAACTTGTTCGAACGGAAATTATTTAATTATGAGTTTTCTCTTGCTTTTATTTTTACTTTATTATTTTTTAATAATAAAGTTTTGTGATCGACTGGAAATGTCAAAAAAATTTATTAAGACCGGTTTACATGGCGGTTGCAAGTAATTTTTACTGAGATTGTAAGGGAGAAGGAAAATCTTTAATGAGAAACTGATCAGGAGTGAAACGAAGGGAGATATATCCAGTATAAAATATTGACGATATTTCTGTCAATGTATGCGTGCCAACATTTGTTTGTAGTGGTTGCTTCTACTCCATTGAAAATTCGATAAGCTAGCTCCCTCACAAACTCAGTAAAAATTGTTTGCAACCCCCATATAAAGGCCGGTTTACACTGAAATTTAGTATTTTTACATTTTTGGACTAGTAATCCCGAAAAATTGTAATTGTAATATTGTACGTAAAAGCGTTTAAATATGTGTAGTTCACAAACGCGTTGAGGTATTAAGTTGAAATTTTTTTTGTTCGTAAATTGAATAATCCTCTACGAGTGGTATCTGTAGGGGGTGGGGTGAGATTGGACCTTATATTAAGCTATGATGGTGCATCTAGGTATTTTAAAAAAAAAATTCGATATGGATTGAGTGGTGTAGGAGGACTTTCGAAACGCTCGATAGCTGAAATTCAAACATTATAATCCCCTGAAGGTTGAAACTTTGTGGTTGCCTTAAGGGATACTATCTGCCTAGACAAATACTAAAATTCTTAAGACGGGAGTTGGGGTGTTGAGGTGGGGTGCAAGAAACTTTGGATGACAATTTCTTCCGAACCGATTGTACTAGGATGATAAAGTTTGAGTTTTGTATACAGGATTACAAATGAAGTCCATTAAACTAAAGCCAAAAAAATCAGATTTTAATTTACGACGTGGTTCTATGTTGCAACCTATTTCTCATCTTTATTAACGACCTTCTGTCGTCAACTCACAATCCAATTCATAGTTTTGCAGATGATAGTACACTGCGAAATGTCTTTAATTTCGACTCTGCTGAAGAGGCACGTGGCTTCATACCACACTGAGTTATTAGGTCCATTGAACTCAACTCAGACCTCAATCTTATCTTGAAATGGGTCGAGAAATATAGAGTACAGTTCAATGCCTCCCTTAAACGAGATGTTCCGACGTCGGTCTGAAATATATCCTTTGGTGGCGTACAAATTTATCCTTCTGCTGACTTCAAAAATCAACAACCTCCTAAATTGGAGCCAACACATCGTTCATATCCTAATTGATTCGTCCAAACGACAAACGCCTTGGTATTCTACGTACGTCTAAAAAATTCTTTTCAGCGTCTGACTTAGCTACAATTTGCCAGGCATATATGAGACAGCGTCTTGAGTAGAATTCGAATAGCTGGGTTGAGGCCCCAAAATCAAATTTAGCCTTGCTCAATCGTGTTCAAAAACATACTGCAGTCACGATCGGCTGCAAGCCAATCGTATAATACTCTAGATGAATACTTAACTCCGATTTATATTGTAGTTGGAGATAAAGTAGAATTACGCGTGTGCATGTTGTATGTCCTTTATTAAGGACTGCCATTAGATTGCTACTCAAAACTAAAAGACAATATTCAGTGTTTAATTTCATATCTTAAACTGGGAAAGTCATCGAACAAAAATGTCCTTTTTGAAGGACTTTCGCATGGGAGGTGCAGGAAGGACTCACTCAATTCCTTACATGTTTATCCTTTTCCTTGGAACCATTTAAAAATGAACGTGTACAAAATTTCAAATTCGTAGCTTGAAGCGTTCAAAAGTTATCGAAAAATATTGTTAAACACGTGTCTTAAGGACATTTTGTATGGCAGGTACCGGAAGGAGTAAAAGGATTTTGCTGATTAGTAAACTCGAACTTTGTTTTCACTCAAAACTAATTTGTACAAAATTTCGAGTTCATAGCTAAAATAATACTTGAGTTATAGTGAGTTTCGTAAATTAAGTGAATACATTTTGACAGGATATTTGTATGGCAGCTACACGAAGGACTAATAGGATTTTCTTCATAATGATACATTTAGCTCCAACTATTGGAAAAATAACACATACAAAATTTCAATATCGTAGCTTAAACCCTTCTCAAGTTATCGACCAATATTCTTGAACACGTGTTTTAAGGACATTTTGTATGGCAGCTACCAGAAGGAGAGAAAGGATTTCGCTGATTAGTAAACTCGAACTTTCTTTTTACTCAAAACTAACTTGTACAAAATTCCGAATTCGTAGCTAAAAGATTATTTGAGTTATAGTGAGTTTCGTAAATTAAGTGAATACATTTTGACAGGATATTTGTATGGCAGCTACACGAAGGACTAACAGGATTTTCTTCATAATCATATATTTAACTCCAACTATTGGAAAAATAACACATACAAAATTTCAAAGTCGTAGCTTAAACCCTTCTTAAGTTATCGACCAATATTCTTGAACACGTGTTTTAAGGACATTTTGTATGGCAGCTACCCGAAGGAGTAGGACGATTTTGCCCATTAACGAACTTAGCCTTACAAATTCAACCAAACATCCAGATTCAAAATTTCAAGATCCTAGGTGAAGGCGTTCTTGAGTTATCGTGTTCACGGACAGACGGACGGACGGACAGACGGACGGACGGACGGACGGACGGACGGACGGACGGACGGACGGACGGATGGACGGACGTCAGGCGGATTTGAGGTTCTTGGGCACAAATAAACAAAAAATAATATATAACTTTTTTTCGTCCGAGGCTTGGTTCTATGCGTTACAAACTTTTCGGCTGGATTAAACTTATAATACTCTATATGATTTCATCTAGAGTATAAACATGCATTCCGACTAATTGGAGACGAAGCCGTTTCGCTTCTATAGACTCCCTTGAGTATCGCCGAAATGTTGTAGTACTCTATATTTACTATCGATATTTCAATGGTAAATGTAGTAAGGACTAAAAAATCGTATACCTCCACTCTTAGTCGCCGACCGTAATACTCGCCAAGCTTCACGCGCACAGAAGTATACTGTTCAGCTCTCTTTTTGTGAAGAACAATGAAATTTATGCAGCCTCTTATCACCCGAGCATGAGTAATGTGGAACACATTGCTAGTCAATCTGTTCCCTGATAAGTACAACCTTCAACAGTTCAAAAACAACGTTCACCGACACTTCAGACGCTTCCCTCCCGTTCCGCCACACTGAATCCCCTTGTAGAGAAGCGTCCGAGGAATATTAAATTCAGAAGTCCGTTTTTAGGTTAAATGTAGCGACGGCTACAAATTTATTTTCTGTTTCTATATAATTATGTTATAGATTTTTATTTCTTCTTTTTTATATATGGATTTCATTGACCTCTTTTGTTTTCTCTCTACGTTTCTTATATCTTTTAATTACTATAATTCAAATTATTATATTTTAACACTGTTTTATTCAAATTTCTTTGCAGCTGCAAAAATGGCGTTCAAATCTGGACCGAAGTGAAGTTGACCATTGTTCAGCTAATTCTAATTTTTTCTTCTGATCTATTTCGAGGGTTGGGTGGCGTTGTTTACACCCCTACCCCACCATTTTATCCCCAACCTATGTCGTTCTAGCTGTGCAATCGCATAAAAGGGTGACCCCCTAAGTTAATACGACGGTCGTAAAAAAAGTTAGGTTAAACAAAAGTCCTTGAAACGGAGTTTTTTTTAACATTTTACGAATCTCGTTATATCTCTTAATGTTCAGACTACGAGATTGACGCGTTTAAATCGAGTTAAATGCGCTGAAAACACTTCCCGGACGTGTTTACGAAAACACGTAGCTACTACGCGTTTAACCGAAAACATGTACTGCGACCCTCGCGCAAATCGCAGAAAACTTTGGAAGAAACTATTTAATGCTAGAGATACTCAATTTTGTGCTTGTGCAACGACTGCATTAGCCAATAAATTCCCTTTTCATTACTGCTATACAAACTAATTAGTTTCAAACAATTTAGAAAGCATAAATTTGATAATGAAACACAGCTGAATATCTACTTGTCAAAACAAATCACATCAAGCTATCATGTATCAAAATAAAACGAGTTGCCTAGTCTGAACACTACTTTTTTAACATGTTAAATTTACCTACTTAAATGCGTTTAAAATGCATAGTCTGTACAGGGTATTAGACATTTCTAGTTATCAAATTAATTTTAGTTCTTAGTTCTGCTGGCTCTTTTTATAAGCGCAAAGGAACGTTATTCCAAATTTTATAATATCCAACCTCTAAGGGGGTGTTATGTGATTGTGTACATTTTCACGAAGCCTTAACCAATCCTTCCTCCAAACGCGGCGCTTTCGTGACATGTCGGCAAAGTCGTTATCATCGCTCTTCAATATACATATAAGCCGCTAAAATCGCTATACAGGGTGTTTGGCACTCCGTCCGCCACCTTGTAAGGGGTTATTCCTTGATATATTTTGAGAAAAAAATTGTTCTACAGGGTGGGTTAATTTTCAATATCAGTGGCGATACAGGATGGTTAAGAAAAATGTTTTTGACCGGTACCCTCACTCACTTAAAACGTTATATCTTGAAAACGAATAATCAAAGTGTTATAACTCGTTTTTTAGGGAATCGAATTACCTTTCATTTGATATAACAGTCTAAATTGTAACTGCTCCCAATCTTGAGATATTTACTCGAAAACATAAATTTTTGCTACGTCTACCCTAAAAATTCAGTGATCAATGTAGTTTTTTTCAGAAAACCCGAAAAATGTCATCTTAATTTTATTTTTTTATAAACCGTATTATTACCTACAAAAGCTGCATACATATGTATGAGTTACGATTAACATTTTGGAAGTAATAGGTAAAAATACATATCGCATAAAAATTAAATATTTCAAAAGTCAGTGCCATAAAGTGGACCTCGTCTAAGAACCTGTTTAATTTGTCGGTAGTACTGTACTGTACTGAAGTATTTTTATTGCAATGAAATGTAAATGAGTTTCAACATAATTGATGCTTTTACCTGGATGTGGTAGGTACTATGCCTTTTTTAATAGGGTGCCTTACAAAATAAAAAGCCTGTTAAAGCAAAACTACCTTCATATTTTTATCAGTTTTAGTTATGTTGCTAAAAGAAGAAGGTGTCAGTAAAATTAAAAAAATAATTGCAAAATGCCTGAGTACTCCAATGAAGAATATGCTGACATTGTGTTAATTTATGGAGAGTTTCGCGGAAATGGACGAGCCGCGCGAAGCCTTTACCATCAGAGACATCCTCATCGACGGACACCTGACAGAGGAGTATTTCAAGACGTTTACATGAGAATTAGGGAAACTGGCAGCGTTAGAAAAAGCAGAGTAAATGGAAATCCTGCGCCGATAATCGCTTTTCAGATTGATGATATAAACACAATTGTGACGAGCTTCGCAAGCGACGAGCGAAATTCGTCGAAAAAGTTCGCCTTCGTTAATGGCGAAACACAATGCGGGCGAATTTCGCCGTCAATTTTATGCTTATTTATTTATAATTTTATGCTTTTTACTTACCAATAGATTAAAAAAACACACAAAATGCAATTTTCGCCAAAATATGTGTCGCAAGAACTTGTTGTGTCTAATTTTCACTGCCAACTGAAATAAAAAACACTGCCAGCTGTGACGGCGATGGCAAAATTAGAAATTACATTTAATCCAGCGGCAACGAAAAGTTCGCTCAACCGCTCGCCGTCGTAATTCTGCGTCAGTACGTGTGTTGCGGTACAATTTTAAAATTTTGACAGCGAACTTCGCTGTCGCTGGCGAAGTTCGTCGCAATTGTGTTTATACCATGATGAAAGAATACTGCAAGCAGTTCAAAATGACCCATCGATCAGTATCCGACGCTTGGCATTGCAGTTTCACATCTCTACTTGGAAAGTTTGGAGTATTTGAAAAGTAGAACGCTTCCATGCCTACTATCACACACCAGTACAGGAACTGCTACCTAGTGTTGCTTCAACATCGACAGTCTATCGATAGTTTTGTACTATCGAAACAATCGATAGGTTTTAAAAACTATCGATAAGGCAATTGGCATAAAGATGATAAACAGCATTACCCGTGCGTCGTACTCATCCATCACCTTAAGGGAAAAACCATGCATGCGAAAACAGATGAATGTGTGTACATGATGATGATAGCGAATCACACGTATGTCCCGAGGCCTATACGTTTTAACTGAAAGATTGCCGGTTAATGCTACGGCGGAGCTCCGGCGGACTTATCCGGCAATTTTCTTGCAGGGTAGTTGAATGTACATGCTGCGAGTGTATTTGCCCCTTAACGTCAATTATGGAGTTTGAAATCGTGGGATTTACCCGAAAGAATCTTACGAAATATCTTGTAAATACAGTTTACAGTAATTTTTTAAGAATACGCGTCTTTTATTGGATCCAGACAAATCAACGCGGAATTCTTAACGCAATTTTTATGTAGGTATTCCAACTACATCAGTTTCTACGTAAAGATTTTTTCCTGCATATAACTAATAAATAATATCCTTGCAATAATTTTTGTATTATTCATGTCTTTGTTAGTATTTTCGTATTTTTTAAAATAAAATGAACATACTGTTGAAATTCTACACAATCTATGATTAAGGAAAACTCTACCACACTTTTGAACACTACTGCTACCCATTGATTTCCCCAAACGGATGGAGTTTTGCAATTAGCTCCTTGAACGACAAATAGATGACGATAATTTTTTCAACAATATTCTGTGGACGGATGAGTCTCAATTTACCAGAGAGGGTATCACAAATATCCACAACCTACATACGTGGGATCAGAGCAATCCACACACAAGAAGAGCGGCATCATGTCAGCACAGATTCAGTGTCAATTTATGGGCAGGTGTGATTGGTGACGATTTCCTTGGACCTATTAGGCTTCCGCCTACTCTAAATAGCTCCAATTACTTACATTTTTTATCAAATGATCTACAGGACTTGTTGGATGATATTCCACTGGTACGATTGGCTTCCATGTTTTACCAACACGATGGTGCTCCAGCTCATTACGGCCGACAGATCTCAGATTGCTTAAATTCCAATTATAGCAATCGCTAGATCGGTAGAAATGGACCGATACACTGGCCTGCAAGATCTCCTGGTCTTTCTATTATGGATTTCTTTGTATGGGGACGGATGAAGGACCTTGTCTACGCAACGCCAGTAGTAACATTGGAAGATCCAAATAGGCAGCAGTTGAGGAATATGAATACCAAGAGAACACCCACCAAACGAGCTTTAGCGTGCATTCAAAATGAAGGTGGCCGTTCGTCAATAATTGACACAATGACGATTGACACTCAATTGACACTGAAACGACGCATTTTTACGTGACGTCACAGTGTCAATGCATTGACGGTTTTGAGTGACCGTCTAATCGTAGCATGACGCAATTACAAATTATGTACTTTAAAAAATTTCATTCGCAATAAATCGCTATTCACTTTCTCCCATTTTAATATTGTTCTAATCACACATCAGAGATCAACTGAGCGTTATCGTCTATTTACATATTACGCGTTTGTCGATCAGTTCAAACCTCTCCGCACCTCACACAGTATGTATACACAATAATACACAATCTAATTAGCTTTCCTATTGAATAGTTGAGATATGTATGTTAAGCTCATATCTGAATTGGATAATACGGGCTGAAATTATAGTTACATCCCTGTGTGCAGCTATCGTCATTCTATCGTCCCTGTATCTCGTAGGCATTAATTTGACCTGCAATTACTCTTTGTGCACTATATCTCCCTGAGCCCAATAATTCGCCCACCAGTTATACGATTTACCGCCAGTACAGAGAATGGATATGGCAGTATTTATATAGGTCCCTGGTCCACAGAAAATGGGAAAATTTTCAATTGGAATGTATCGTCCGTTACAAAATATTTTTCAATCGTCCGCGTTCGCAAATGTTTGAGGATTATCTCGCAGTCGCAGGTATTTCGCGCTATGGATACTATCCAGTGGTTATTGGCTTTCGGATATGCTCGTCATAATAGGTTCGTACCAAACATACAATTATACACTGTTCTGCTTTGATAGAGCAATACAAATAATCATTTATTATTATAAACAATTTAGTTCACTAACTCTATAATCCTTACTCATACCCTCTTTGTTTAGTGAGTTAAATAACTTTCACAAACAGCATATCAACCTCATCGCAGAATGGCAATTAAAACATAGTTCAAATAAGTACTTCGTACTAGAAAGGATGATGCAAGGATGATGCAACCTTAGAGGTTGGTTCCGAAGACAAAATAAATAGAAATTTATGGTACAACCATTTTTGGAATTTTTAAATTCTAGATTGCGAAAGCTTTTTAGCGTTTAAATCGTGGGATTCTTGAAAAACTAACTTCACGTCGGATACGCATAAGTAATAACTCTTATCAACTTTTTCGTTGTGCCCATAATATGGAAGCCTGTAGCTGAATATACTTTAAGTCTTAACAGTGTTATACACCACCTGTCTACGCTTCATCTCGGATAACAAAAAAATACGTTACAAACAAGGAAAGGCTTCTTTACCCAAAACTTTTACTGTATATCCACCTCAACGATTACCTTACTGAGAACCATTCTCGATAGATACTATAGAGCAACAGGAATACAATTCCATCCTTATCCTCTCCGTCATACATGCTCTTTTATATCACAATCAAAGCTACAACAGGTAATATACTTTCAGAATGTAAAAACCTGGGAAAATATCGTCAAAGAAGAATTTTCGCATTGCCTGTAATTGAGAGCGCAGCCAAGAAAGTAAGATCCTTTTATTGTCGCCGTGATGCTACTGTAAACGAAAACTTCGTCGTTTCTTTGGAACATCCTTCCGATTCTTGTACCGGAAATGCCAAGGAATATTGAAATGGCGGTAAATTGATACTGGACGAACTTTTCGAATGGAACTTAAAGGGATGAAAATTTTCGAAATGCTTTTAACTAAGCGAGCGGGTGGACCAACGACGACGATGAGAAAATATTGTGAGGAAGCTGGAACGAATCGAAATTAGAATTCTGTGAACTGTACTGGCAGCTTGCTAAACTGAAAACTCACGATCGTTCTAGATGGGATACTCGAGTCGAAAGTTGAAAGTTCTCAAGGACTCAGTGATGGTGTTTCGGTAGCTACATTAAATTGAATGGAATATAATTTAGAAGGAACTGAACCGATTGCAATTCTGTTTACAAGAGTTTGAAGTTGAAAAGCTACTACATGTTAAATCGTTAAAAAAAATTCGCTTTCATTATTATCAAATTTGAAGAAATTTTTGAAACGTTAGTATAATATTTGAAAAATTATTATCGATTGTTTTACTCCTGAAACTTTTTTAATTTGATTATTATATATAGATTTTTTTTGTCCCATCTTGGTAAACACTGAAAATTAGTGAAGAAGTTGCGAATTGAGAATCTAACAGTAGTGCCCTACAAATTTCGGAAGCTAATTATAGATTAAGAAAAGAGCTTGACGAATTTTGGGTAGTAACATTTCGAATTCTTTGAATTGGAAGGAGCATGAAATTCTTAGGATTCGATCATAAATATAAGTTGTTTTTTCTTCATTTAAACCGGTTAACATTTACTAAACCTACATTTGCCCCGCAACTCGAAAATATAATTTCTATATCTGGGCCTGAGTATCTTAATACACAAATTTGATCACTTTTACCATTGACTTTCTAAAGCAACTCCGAAATGCCGGTTACCTTGCTATTTTTAGATATATTTTTATGGTGCTTGTTCGAAAGAACTCGCAGTGACCTGTAGTGCTGCACGTGGGAACGAGTTGATTCACAATCCACCTTTTTATGCTCTAGATGAAATCATTTAGAGTATTATAAGTTTAATCCAGCCCAAAAGTTTGTAACGCATAGAACCGAGCCTCGGACGAAAAAATTTTATATTTTGTGTTTATTTGTGGCCAAAAACTCCAAGTCCGCTTGACGTCCGTCCGTCCGCCCGTCTGTCTGTCCGTTAGCACGATAACTCAAGAACGCCTTGACCTAGGATCTTGAAATTTTGAATCTAGGTGTTTGGTTGAATTTGTAAGGCTAGGTTCGTTAAGGGGGAAAATCGTCCTACTCCTTCGGGTAGCTGCCATACAAAATGTCCTTATTGACTTATATTGACCAATAACTTCGGAACGCCTAAAGCTACGACTTTGAAATTTTGTATAATTTAGTTTTTCAATAGTTGGAGCTAAATGTATAATTAGGAAAAAAATCTTATTATTCCTTCGAGTAGCTGCCATACAAATATCCTGTTAAAATGTCTTCACTTAATTTACGAAACTCACTATTACTCAAGTAATCTTTTTGCTACGAATTCGGAATTTTGTACAAATTAGTTTTGAGTAGAAACGAAGTTCGACTTTACTAGTAAGCTAAATCGTTTTACTCCTTCTTACCTGCCATATAAAATGTTCTTAAAACACGTGTTTAAGAATATTTGCCGAGAACTTCAGAAGAGTTTAAGCTACGGCTTTGAAATTTTGTATATGTTGATTTTTCAATAGTTGGAGCTAATGAGCTATGATTATGAAGAAAATCCTATTAGTCCTTCGTGTAGCTGCCATACAAATATCCTGTTAAAATATCCTCATTCAATTCACGAAACTTACTATAACTCAAGAAATCGTTTAGCCACGAAGTTTAAATTTTGTAGAAATAAGATTTGAGCGAAAATGAAGTTAGACTACGTTTGTCAGTGAAATTTCTTTACTTCTTCGAGTAGCTTCCATACAACAAATCCTTAAAAAGACGTGTTCTAGAAAATTTGTCGATGGCTTTACAACCATTTAAGCTACGAAAATAAAATTTTGCACACTTTAATTTTTGAACGGTTCCAAGAAAAAGGATAAATATGTTAGAAATTGAGTGAGTCCTTCCTGCACCTCCCATGTGAAAGTCCTTCAAAAAGGAAATTTTTTTTTCGATGACTTACCCAGTTCAAGATATGAAATTAAACACTGAATATTGTCTTTAGTTTTAAGTAGCAATCTAATGTCAGTCCTTAATAAAGGACATACAACATGCACACACGTAATTCTACTTTATCCCCAACTACAATATAAATCGGAGTTCAGCATTCTTCTAGAGTATTATACGATTGGCTTGCAGCCGATCGTGACTGCAGTATGTTTCGTTATTGAAGACTTCCAAATTCGAAGAAAAACTATTGATAAGACCTGGCGCCTTGAACACTATCAGAATTACTTTATTATTTTAATAATAAAGTATAGTTATCGATTTTTTAAAAAAAAAAATTGGGTACCCTGAAAAATATTTTTTTCACGTTACATGACTAATAGACACCAAAAAAGCAAAAAAAATTGTCCGCCGTACGCAAAACGTTTGAGAGCTTATAGCTCTCAAGCTCTTTGAGCTATTGAGTTAAATTTTTTTTGTTGGCAGACTGAGCAGACCCCTTCCAGTGGCCATATTTTGAATGGTTGGGGTGGGAGGGTGGAGGTGGGGGAAGCGTTTTAGACTCAAAATTTTGGTTTCTAGATTGGAATTTATATAGAGCATCGATAGTGGACCCATTTGAAAATATACTGCAGTCACGACCGGCTGCAAGCCAATCGTATAATACTTTAGATGAATACTGAACTCCGATTTATATTGTAGTTGGGGATAAAGTAGAATTACGTGTGTGCATGTTTTATGTCCTTTATTAAGGACTCCCATTTGATTGCTACCCAAAACTAAAAGACAATATTCAGTGTTTAATTTCATATCTTGAACTGGGTAAGTCATCGAAAAAAATGTCCTTTTCGAAGGACTTTCACATGGGAGGTGCAGGAAGGACTCACTCGATTTTTTACATATTTATCCTGTTCTTTGGAACCATTTAAAAATGAACGTGTACAAAATTTCAAATTCGTAGCTTCAAGCGTTCAAAAGTTATCGAAAAATATTGTTGAACACGTGTCTTAAGGACATTTTGTATGGCACTTACCAGAAGGAGTAAAAGGATTTCGCTGATTAGTAAACTCAAACTTTGTTTTCACTCAAAACTAATTTGTACAAAATTTCGAATTCGTAGCTAAAAGATTACTTGAGTTATAGTAAGTTCTGAACACTTTAGATTACGATATCTCACGAACCAATTGTACTAGAAGAACAAAATTCGGTTTCTGTATTAAGGTTGACAAATAAAGTTTGCTGAAAGTAAAAATTTTTCAGGGGGCGGTGGAGTATGAAAGTGGAGGGGATAAGAATTTTTCTAAAAAATCACGTCTCATATCTCAAGAACAGTGTATGATAGATGCTTAGAATTTTTACCAGAAGTAGGCCAAATAGACCCCTAGCCGGAAAAAATTTTGTGGTGAGGGTGTAGAGGGTGAGGGTGGGGGAGGGTGAAAAGGAAAAAGTTCAGATTATTATATCTCGAGAACCCATAATTATATAAATCTGAAACTTGGTATTTAGATAGAACTATAGTAGTAGCATGTTGAAAAAATATAATTTTTGATAGGGATAGTATGGTACGGGGGTGGAGGGTGTTTTTCCTAACTATAGAACGGCTTATGCTAGAAAGTTGAAACTCGGTATGTATATGTAAGTCAACTATAAAAGTAATTTAGATTAAAAAAAAATTCAAATATCGATTGGCGTACAGAAAGGGGGCAAAAGAAAATATCAGTGAAAATGGAATGCATATATCTCTGGCCACAGGGAAAAGGTAGGTAAGTCTAAAAACGAAACTATTCAGAGCAGCACTTTTTTGCTATTTTTACTATTGAACTATTCCTGTAAATCCAGTTTTTGTGAAAAAATTAAATTTGTTAACATCTCAGTGATTAAATAACATATAACAATAACTTCTTCACAGTGCGTGTAAGTCTTGGGAGATGACCACAGTACACTTATCCCATTTTACTATTTTTCGACTTACCAAGTTATTCCCTGTGACCACAGATATTTTCACGATTTTCATCATATCTATTAGGTCTTTCCAAATATTGAAGTCATTTTTATTCTACGGATTTTTCATATAAATACTTAGAAAGTTTTTTCAGAATTTTTTCAAATTCGACCACCGTGGGGGTGGTGTAAAGGGGTTGTATAAATTTTCACGTAATCAGCCATATCCCTCCGGTCTGATTAGATTTCGAATAACTTTTTACTTCCACGGGCTTGGCCTAAAACTTGTTTCCACATTTTTTTCTTTTTCAACCCCTAAGAGGGTATAAACGGGTTGATCACGTTTTCACGAATTCTGTCATATCTCTTAGGAGTGATAAGATATCAGATTGGTTTTCACTTCCACAGACTTTTTATATAATCGCCTACAAATTCATTTTCGATTTCATTTAATGGTCCAAAACTAAATCACGAAAAACCTCCTAATCACGTAACAACTGATATTATACTATAACTTAGACCTTGTCCCGGAGTATGACCCGTAATTCATTTGTTCTATGTGGCAGCGGTATTTTCTAAGTATTCTAGCGCGACCCCATTCTAACCGCTTTCCGAACTTTTTTTTAAGTTTTCAGTCACATAGTAACCTACACCGCGAATTGAACTCATTCCGTACTTAGTACATAATAAAGTTGCGCCCAGACTGTTGGCAGATTTTTTTTGTTTAGTGTTGGAAAATGTAGTTTCTTGTAGAAATTGAACTTAAAGAGTTTGTTGAAATAGTTGCGATCATAACGGTATGTTCCGTGTGCGTATCTATAGACAATATTTTTTTACATCTGTCATACAAATTCTTCAATTTAACTATACCCATAACAATAACTAACCCATGTCGGTTTTTATTATGAAAGAGTATTACATAAAGCCTAGTATGGACCTCGGGCAAAATTTTGAAACCCATATAAAATGCGTGTAACAAAAGTTGGCAAAATTTTGCCAACTCGATGTTCGCGTTGGCTTTCATATATGTATTAGTAAACTATATTGCTAGCGGCACTTGTAAGAGTCAGTATCGTTGTTAACAGCTGTGGTAGTGGTAGTTTAAACGTTACTGGATTTTAATTTAATATTATAATATTTTTTATATTTTGTATAATTCAAATGGTTGGAACATTTAAAAAAAATAACACTATTTTTCAAATTACATATCTTATTTTGTGAAAATTATGTAACTGCTGCTAATTTGAAATTATGAACAGTACAATTTCTTATAAAACGTATTTTTCGCAATTAAATATTTTTATTTACAATGTTCAAATTTCATAAAAACTTGATTTGTATTAAAACTTTTTACTCCCCGTCCTTGATTCTTTACATTTTTGAGACAAAATCAACAGCTGATTCTGAATTTTCCAATTCAACTCGTGCTTATTGATTTTGTATGGAAAAATATGACAGCTAGCAATATAGTTCTAATACATATATGTTGGCTTTCTGTTTGGAGTACGTGTCAAAATTCTGCCACGATTTGACAGTTCGCTCATCGACCAATAGATGGTGCTGAAACCTTGGAGACCAATTTTCTGCCAACATTTAAATGTGCTACTATTTAATTTTGCATTGCGGTACGATAATTTTGACTTTTCCTGTCAAGTTATTTGAATTTGTCAGTTTTTTTTTTAAACCGAATTTGGTTTTTGTGATATCGAGTGTTTCTTTGAATTTTTTTTTAAACCAAAGCGGATTTTAAGATTTTTTATGCGCGTATAAAATTAACCGTGGCCGATATTATCCATTACATTTAATTACCATAAAAAACACGCGTAGAATAAATTTTATTTTGAAAAATGTAAATCAAACAACTGTTCCCAGCTGTTTACTTCTCCACATTATTCTACACACCGTGTAGAGTTATATGTAGTAAATTAGCGTGGAAAAATTTTGCCCGAAGTCCGTACTAGGCTTAAGACTTATAATATTGGGGACTTGCATAAGTCTCAGCCGTTTCCCGACAGATGGTGTTATCTTAGCCTTTTTTCATCGGACAATAATGCAGCCAACTTTATCGTGAAGATCACCCATGACAGTATATGTATTGTTACGTGTAAGCCTGGCCACCGCGCGACTCGATCGATTACGAATAGGGAAATAGCAACAACCGAATACATAAGCTGCAAAGTAACCCAATCAAAAGCCTAGTTGAGATCGGAGCAACACGATTATACCCCACTTCTTATCAAATGTGCTCAAATGCGCTCGAATGTATTAGAACGGCGTAGAGGGTCAAATGGAAAGATCTCAAGCTTTCGGGTATCATCTACACACACCACTGAACGAAGATTCAAGAACAGTCTCGACTACAGGCAACTGGTATAAAAGTAGATAAAGCTTTCAGCGAGGACACAGTAATTTTGATTACGTCGACTGCGACAGCCAGCGTGTATACGCGACCGTGTTGAGAGAGAACGAAAGTGAACGAGTCAAGCGATATATGGTATAAGCGGGCGGTATTGCCATACAGTGCGAATTATTGTGCGAATATAATTCTGTGCATTTAAAGTGCGATCAATAAATAATCACTTATTTTTATTTTAACCGAATTGTGTTTTACTTGAAATCCCGGCGAACCCCTAGCTCGCAACAGTATGTTATTTCGCCGAAATATAAATTACATATATTTTCATAGAGTTTAAACATGTCGAGTTACGTGCCAAAAAAAAAATAGTATTTGCGGGAATTATTTTTCCATTGAAGCCGAAAAACGTCGAACACCGTTTTTTTCATGAGTGAACAGCTGATCCATAGAGATATAAATACTGTAGACGAGAAGACGTCGTTTTTGTATGAAGTACTTTGAAGCCAGATTGGACCTTTTTGTATGGAGCATTTTGTAGCCAGGTAACAGTGAAATGCAAATAAGACCAAGTATAATGTAAATGTGAGTGAGGCATGATATACCCTCTGACGAGTCTATGCTATCCGATGACGAAACAGCTCCTTCGGACCTAGTCCAACACAGTCTTATAAACTGGCCTATCCAGTGAAGGTTTTCCAAACTGTCATGTCCTCAAGGACAGCGATTAATCAACAATCGGGGATTTCGTGTTGGGGTTTCCCACCAGAAACTCCACTGACGCCGGAAAACAACAAAAAACTTCTTAAGACATGTTCTTTACTAGTTATTTTAAATAAAGCATTCATTTTCACGAAAAAAATAGCTGGAACTTATGCAAGTCCCCAATAGAATTCATGGCAGTTACTGTCTTTGATTTCGGTATCATATAACGCACTTGACGTAGATATGTATCATTTTTCACAGGGAACTTTTTTTACGCGATATATCCAAAGAAAAGTTTCGCTCTTCTGAGTTGGTAGTCGGGGCTTATTGAATTTTATATTTTCTAAGAACACTCACTGCCTGAATATTAATAGATTTTTCTGTTAGGATCATGATTATGAGTAGGTATATATATTATGAGTAGGTATGCGCTATGCTATGGAAGCATATTGTACCGTGGTGGGCATTGTAGGTAGGCTTGTGAAACGGATAACCAAAGTAAACCATCGAGAAGTTCAAAATTACCGTTAATATGTGCAAAACATCTGGGCAGGCAAACCTTGTGGAGACTCTATCCTTATTCTATAATATATACTTTCCCGAAGAAATATATACATATATACAAATGCTTTTGATCAACTTCACACGGGAACACTTTGAATGGAAAATGCAGGAGAATATCGTTCAGCATACATTAGAACACAAGTGGCTGCAAGTTTACAGGTGCATTAATAGTATAACACATCAAGCTTATAGCTAGAGGGTTAGTATAGAACCGTAAACCAACCGGATTGTAATCGTGTCATGTTGTACTCGTAGTTCCATTTTATCTGTATTTTTTTACGATAAACGAATGAACAGGCTTTAATACATATACAGTCTTGAATGGATACGTATAAAGTTTCAAATTCAGTAAATCAACTTGCGAGAAACACGATTTACTCTTGAAGTGCTTTCAACTTCAACACCAGCTTTCGTGACAGTCCGTGTTAAAATCTGATTAAGTAGTTTAATTTCAGTAAATGTAAAATAGAAAAGATATCTTTTTCCGATTCAGATATAAATATATAAAGGCTACTTGAGACTTTGCTATCTAGCAGGAAGATATGTTAATAATTCTTGCTGAAACAGTCTACTATTTATTTAGGTGCCGAATTAAATAAGATCCTTTAAAATTGAAATGAAACATCTATCAAACTGGATGCTATTTTATTATTTTTCAATATTCACCAATACGAATTAAAACACAGTCCAAGATTCAACTTCCAAGCATAAACGGTTTCCGAAATAGGTATGTAATTTGCCATATGTTTCGTACTAGTGAAAATTAAAAGTAAAAAGAAAAGGTTGGGTTTTTTTTGGTCATTTAAAAAATGGAAAAAATTATATGCTAAAACTAATAGTTTTCTCTCAATCCTATTCGTATCATGCCGCTGTTACCAACCAAGGAAATTAGTTTTTGGGCAACACATAGGTGTGCAAGAAATCGTTTTTTTTTGCATAATTATTGAGCCATTTCGTGTATTAATTCCTTTTCTTGCTAACATTATTTCGATATTAATTTTCGTGGGAAAATTGAAACGAAGAACAACAAAGTTTGTATGATTTTAAAAAATTTCCAAACTTTTTCTCTTCTTTCTGATATTTCTTTGAGTACACACTATTTAAAGCTGTAACAAGTCAATTCAAAATTGAACGTACAAGCTATAATTTACGACTAAGAAAAACAAATATTTCTACTCTCCAAATTATACATTCAATCGGTCAAAGTTATCCAATTCAAATCACATCTCGTTTATGTTCACCCGCAATCCATTCGCTACCTTGCTCCTTGGTCAGACATATTGCAATCAATTAAGTTCATAAATTCAACCCTGAAGGTATTCTATGTTTTTTTCAGCAAACTATATGAATGCCCCCTCACTGTTCCGGCCAATACACCATTCATTCAGGTACGGTTATGCGGGTGAACAAGGACTTTCGGTTCAATGGATGTTCTACACCGTCATGACCATCAGTGCCAGCAGCTATCAATCTCCTTCAATTTTGTTTTCGGCTAACTTCTTCATTCAGATACGTTGGTTGTCCTGTGCATTTTTCCCTCGTTGACGCTAAAGCATCCTCAATGTTTTTACACATACCCGCACAAATACTAGTTATTTAACCCGGAAATTCGACTTTCATATTGTGTGAAGTTTTGGTTTTATCTCCTTTTTTCGTATCCTCAGCATTCCAGTGAAATAAACCAAAGCTCAGATAAAAAAATTGCTAAGGTCAAATGGAGGAAATAGTACAGAAAAAAGGTAGATCGAAAATAAACAGGACTAAAATCTACTGTGTCATACATACAAATGGCCTTACAGAGAACTGTACGAATCACTGCCAGTGACAGATTTCTTTTTTAAGTTCTTGACTTTATTCTGCCCTCTCCGGCTCTCATTCTGATCGCAAAACACTTGTTTGCTGGGTACATCCCTTACAATTCGTGTACTTGTCACCTTTCTGTTCAGAATTACGAAGTACTACCCTTAAAATCCTTCCATATCCTTCATGTGGATGACACAAGGATGTTGTGAAAACAGTAGGACAGGCCGCGGAAAAGAGACGAAACAAACTGTTATAGGCGTTTTGAAGGATTTAAAACAACACGGATTATATACATATGTATATTATATGAAAGAACCATATCACATGAAATGTAACCAAAAAATAAGGACAACTTTTTGATCGATCAGAAAAAATTGACATTCAAGCATATGTAAATAGATACTTAGGGAGCTCTAAGAACTTATAAATGTATGAAGTGAATTTTTTTAATTATTATATTTAAGTGGTACTGCTAACAATTTGTAAGGGTTTTTTGATGTTAAATCAAACAACTGTTCATAGCTGTTTACTTCTCCACATTATTCTACACACCGTGTAGAGTTATATGTATAGTATATGTAGTAAATTAGCGTGGCAAAATTTTGCCCGAAGTCCGTACTGCTAACAATTTGTAAGGGTTTTTTTTCTGATCCTTCCTTTTTTAAGTTATGTCGAAATAGGACAGTGTTCACCTTTCGCCACTCTTATTTCTCTCTTGACCTCAACACTGTGTCTCCATTCCAACCTAGCTTCTTCTTAATGAACCCAGCGTCTTCGAGTGAGTTACAGCATAGACTTTTCAGTTCAAAGAATTGCTATTCTACTTAACAACGTCTTTGGAGGAATCACTAAGTCTAAAAATTTCTTGGAACAAAGGTTTCATTTTGATATACCTTTCAGTATTTCCATTTAGAGGATTAGCGCTCCTACTAACCACTTCTTTCCTTCGGGTTGTAACAACGTTCGTAAAATATTTTTTTTTAATGCATTAGGAGATTATAGAGCTAATTCTAGTGCAGCACTATATGATTCACAACGCAATTTTATATTCTGAAGTTCAATTTTTTTAACTTTAACTTGCACTTGCACGGTAGATATTTATATACATAAAAACAAAACGTTAAACATTTTTCTATTGTGAAATAATCACGCTTATTCTGGAAAACGGCGGATTTCTTATTCCCGCCGACTATGCGGTTCATATTCGATTCCCATTCACGGCTTATTGAAAACGTTCGGAAACTGCTTTATCGATATACTTTAGAAGCGTTTTATCCGGTTGGTTGGTTGGTTTAAGTGGCAGCTCTGTCCTCTAGACGGAGCTCAATCAGCTCAATGGCCATTTTGAAACCACAAACTCGTATTAAACCCGGATGTTAGGGGTTAAAAAATTAGTGCAAGGAAAATTTATCTGTTATATCCATCCTGCACTGTCCAGGATGAGTAATAACTCTCCAATTTTCTTAACCGAAATCTCCCTCAGGTCCCCGTAGAAGGGTTTGCCTAGTGCTCGCTCTCGGGCTCTAGCTAAAGCCGGACATTCGCAAAGGAAATGAACAAGCGACTCTCGCTCATTTGTGTCCTGGCAGCTGCGGCAGTGTGCATTAAACGGAATGCCCAATTTGGCAGCATGATCCCCAATTGGCCAGTGACCTGTACTAATCGCCGTGATTCTGGAGATGTCTGCCGGGTCTTGTATAGAAGATCGTCTGACTTGGCTCGGTTGTAAGATGGCCACATCTTCCTAGATATTGCGCAGGTGGTTAGGCTTTTCCATCTGGAGTTAGCCGCTGATTGCAAGTGGGAGAGTATATCTCTCTTGACAACTCCTAAAGGAACGTGGACTAGTTCTGCAAAAGAGCCGGGAAGAATGGAGCCCTTCCTGGCCAGTTCATCAGCCCGCTCATTTCCCACTATGTCTCTATGCCCCGGGACCCAGAGCACATAAACTTTGAGCCGCTCCGCTAAACCGGCTAGTTCGCTACGGCATTGCTGTACCAGTTTAGAGAAGATGGTAGCCGAATCTAGTGCTTTGATTGCGGCTTGGCTATCGGTGAAAATAACGATGTTGCGTTTTGGCGATAAGTCGTGTTTCAGTGTCCGACAAACCTCACGGAACCCCAGTATCTTTGCCTGGAAGACGCTAGCGTGGTCCGGTAGGCGGTAGGACTTAGCGACATTATGTGTATCAGAAAATATTCCTGCCCGACCCCGCAGTCCATTTTTGAACGGTCGGTAAATATTATCGTGTCGAAGTCTGTTTCCACCGCACCGTTCTTCCATTCCTCTCTAGTTGGGAAACCAATAGAGAAGCCTTTCCTCAAGCTCAGTTTGGGGGTAATGTAGTCAGTCGGTGACGCAACCAATTCCTTTGGTAACTTTACCAGGATGTTGCTATGCCCGTACGGTTTCGCAGTCCAGCACCCAGATTCTTTGAGTCTGACGGCATTGTTTGATGCTATGTTTTTTATATAAAGGTCGATTGGTAGGAGGTGGAGTAGCACGTTTAGAGCATCGGTCGGGCATGACCGCATAGCACCTGTGATGCCTATTGCTGCACTTCATTGAACTCGACTGAGCTTAGTTATGTTATAATCCTTACTCAAAGGTGGCCACCAGACTAGCGACCCGTAGTTGAGAATTGGATGTATTACGGCAGTGTTCAGCCACAAAACCATCCTAGGTTTGAGTCCCCACTTCTTGCCGAAGGTTATTTTGCAGGCGTAGAAGGCCAGATGGGCTTTATCCACCCGGTTTTCTATGTTTAGTTTCCATCTCAGCTTTGAATCGAGGATAACACCAAGATACCTTGCCCTGGAGGAGAGCTGGAGCGGTTGCCCGTTGAGGCGGGGGAGGTTAAAGTCTGGTATCTTGGTTTTCCTGGTAAATAGCACCAACTCAGGATCCGGATTTAACTGAGGCCACAGCCGGTAGCCCAAGTGCTTACCTTACCCAGAGCTCCATCCATGATCTCACTGATCACAGAAGGGTATATTCCTGAGACCAAAATCACCGGATCGTCCGCATACGCATTCACTGTGATTCCCTCCCTGTCTAGTCTCACCAGGCTTTTATTCATAACCAATGGCCAGAGTACATAGAGTTGAGATAACACCTCCCTGTGGTGTTCCTCTACGCGCGTGATTGGTCAAGTTACTGTTTCCTAGCTTTGAATGGATAATTCTGGTTCGTAGCATGGATATTATCCAATCGCTGAAGCTTTCGTCCACCACCAGTCGGTGAGGGATTCTTGGATAGCTTCAGTGTGGACGTTGTTGAAGGTCCCTTCCATATCTAGAAAAGCTGCTAGCGTGTATTGCTTGTAATCATATCGTATGCTCAATCGTACGCACGACTTCGTGGAGAGCCGTCTCTGTCGATCTCCCCCTGAGGAAAGCATGCTGAGATTTGGAGAACGGTGACCTTTCCATACCGATAATGCGCTCCAGTGTCTTCAGCACGAATGATGTTAGGCTAATGGGTTTGAAATCCTTCGCGAGTTCATGACCTGTCTTGCCAACCTTCGGGATAAACACTACCCGGACACTTCTCCAGACATAGGGCACATGATTTAGTAGGATGCAACTTTTGAAGATTTCCACTTGCCATGGAACCCGGTTTTTTGAAACCATATTTTAAGGCAGAAAAATCTCCAAAATTCTAATACTGTAAATGTAAGAGATGGACCATCTTAAATTTCTCTTTATTTATTGCCAATTACTTTCTGAAAAAAGTTTAAAAACGCTACTATTTCATTGCGGATTTCAACTGTCAAATTTTTGGGAAGGTGAATCGTTCACGCGTTTTCAATAATTTAAAATTGGGTGAATCGCAGTTCACTGTCCCGCCGGCGGATTCCAGAATAAAGCCTAGTATCCAGATCGAGTGAAATTTCGCTTACCTCTCACTGCGCTCATTCCGCTGTGAAATTAGTTCGTGAACGTTACCGAAAGATGTCGTTTGATCAAACGCAAAAAAAACAACAATTTATTTTAAATTTTAAATCAATTTATTTTATATATGAAATAATCAATATTTCCTTTCGGTATAATGCGTTTCAAATGGCAATAAGTGAAAAGGACAATGTTTTGTGGACCAAACAGGGCACAAAAAATTATTGCTGTGTGCTGTTTGCTATATAATTTTTTGATGTCGGAAAATGACATCGAGTATTTCCCACCGAATTATGCTGATGAATTGGATGAAGGAGGTAAGGTTATCCAGTGTGAATGGTGAAAAAGGATTTCGAACGACAGTATGGTTAATTCGTCATTGAAAGACAACACTGAACGTCCATCAAAATAAAAAAAACTATAAGGGATTTCCTAATGCAGTAGGCCATGTAATAATATTTTCCATTGTCGTTTGCATTTCAAAACAAGACAAAACGTCACAATTTCACCGTGAAACTACGATGCACGCTCATTTCGCAGCGGAATCTTTGCTCAACACCATCTGTTTGCAATTGGCAATTTCTCTTGAACTGGATACTAGCTGCGAAATGAAAGCGAAAAAATTGTTCACTAGCATTTTGCTCGGTTTCTATACTCTCGATGAAATCATATAGAGTATTATAAGTTTAGTCCAGCCCAAAAGTTTGTAATGCATAGAACCAAGCCTCGGACGAAAAAAAGTTATATATTATTTTTTGTTTGTTTGTGTCCAAAAACCTCAAATCCGCCTGACGTCCGTGCGTCCGTCCGTCCGTCCGTCCGTCCGTGAACACGATAACTCAAGAACGCCTTCACCTAGGATCTTGAAATTTTGAATTTGGATGTTTGGTTGAATTTGTAAGGCTAAGTTCGTTAACGGGCAAAATCGTCCTACTCCTTCGGGTAGCTGCCATACAAAATGTCCCTAAAACACGTGTTAAAGAATATTGGTCCATAAATTCAGAAGGGTTTAAGCTACGACATTGAAATTTTGTGTGTGTTATTTTTCCAATAGTTGAAGCTAAATACATGATTATGAAGAAAATCCTGTTAGTCCTTCGTGTAGCTGCCATACAAAAATCCTGTCAAAATGTTTTCATTTAATTTACGAAACTCACTATAACTCAAGTACTCTTTTAGCTACGAATTCGGAATTTTGTACAAGTTAGTTTTGAGTGAAAAGGAATTTTGGGTTTACTAATCAGCGAAATCCTTTTACTCCTTCTGGTAGCTGCCATACAAAATATCCTTAAAACACGTGTTTAAGAATATTGGTCGATAACTTCAGAAGGGTTTAAGCTACGACTTTGAAATTTTGTATGTGTTATTTTTCCAATAGTTGGAGCTAAATATATGATTATAAAGAAAATCCTATTAGTCCTTCGTGTAGCTGCCATACAAATATCCTGCTAAAATGTTTTCACTTAATTTACGGAACCCACTATAACTCAAGTAATCTTTCAGCTATGAATTGGAAATTTTGTAGAAATTAGTTTTCAGTGAAAACGAAGTTTGAGTTTACTAGTCAGAGAAATCCTTTTACTCCTTCTGGTAGCTGCCATACAAAATATCCTTAAGACACGTGTTCAACAATATTTTTCGATAACTTTTGAACGCCTCAAGCTACGAATTTGAAATTTTGTACACATTAATTTTTGAATGGTTCCAAGGAAAAGGATAAATATGTAAGAAATCGAGTGAGTCCTTCCTGCACCTCCCATGTGAAAGTCCTTCAAAAAGGACATTTTTTTTCGATGACTTACCCAGTTCAAGATATGAAACTAAACACTGATAATTCTCTCTTTTAGTTTTGAGTAGCAAGCTAATGGCTGTCCTTAATAAAGGACATACAACATGCACACACGTAATTCTACTTTATCCCCAACTACAATATGAATCGGAGTTCAGTATTCATCTAGAGTATTATACGATTGGCTTGCAGCCGATCGTGACTGCAGTATGTTTTTTGCATGTGTTGTTTTGATTTCACTCGATCTGGATACTAGTCTTAAGAAACGAACTGTCGAGATGAAAATTTAAGGAGCAAAGAAATTCTGGTGGTATCTACAAGGACTGAATAAGTGTTTGATACAAGATTTGATCGACTATTTCTTGAGTATTGAATCGAAATACAACGTCTTATGTCGTGGAAGCTATGTTCTTAATCATCCAAAAACGAAGTGACGTCAATAGAACCAATCTAAGTCAATAGAACCAATCTATTATTACTGCAAGCACAATAATGTATCTTTTTAAAGTGAAGAACATGTAGAGACCTCTCTTATATACATACAATATATAGTGCCCATGCGTTCGGATTCTACCCATGCTTATTAATGATGGACGAAGAAAAAAATTTACTAGAAACAGCAACAACACCAGGAAACAGGGGCAGTTTGTTAGTGTCCAATGTCTAAATGGGTCATAATGGAACCGAAAGAAATGTTTAACTATAGTTGTCTTATAACACAATGAACATCAATATCCCATCATATTGAACATATATGCATAGGTAACTAATGAATTTCGTTAAATTTTGCTAGATCCTGGCTTATTCGTCTCGCACTACTTTCAACGAACATAACGCACTTTCAACACGATTGCCACACAGCTTTTCTTCATTTACCATCTCAAAACCTAATTTCGTTGTCGTGAACGTTGGAATGCTGGGACCATTTCTGGTTGTGCGTCAATCGATCCTATGACGGTATACGCTCGAATAGATCCAAGCCTTGTCAAGTTGATTACGAAGCGATAACATCGATTTGCTCAATTGTAATATTTCTCAGTGAAAGACAATAATAGCGGACTGTAGTCCGTATACTAACAGAACGTTCTATTACTTTGATTTTCACACAGAGAATATTTGAATTCAGAAGTCTTTTTTGCATAGATTTCACTCCGGCTTTCTTTCCGGAGACAGGATTTTCGTTCAACCGGTTATAGGAGGCTGTTTTCACTGGTTTTGATGAGATTACGTTTCATGAAAACCTTCTATAAGCCATTCAGGTAAAGTTTATTTTGCTTTATTTACCGCCAATTTGATAAAAAAGATATAAAAGGTTTTTTTAGAGAAGATGAAGGACATAACAAGCCATTTTACTGTTGAGTTATTAGTAATTGTATTATGACCAGTAATGGTAATGGCATGTATATAAATGATTACAAACATGGGCAAAACATGTTTAGTTAATAGAGATTCGGTAGAGCGGAGTTTGGTGTATTTCGGAGGTTGAAATCGCCCCAAGTTTTTCACTATTCACAGAACAATATTTTTGCATACAGATAGTTACCCGAAGGCTCCCATAAGGCTGTATGCGGAATTCGAACCATCATTCTGAATGATGGAATGCGAAGGTCCCCAGATCAGGTTGCCCTCTCGTTAGTTTTGGTGTTTAATATCAAATTTTCTACTTTACTTTATGTTTATTTTGATTGAGTTAATTTAAGTTAATTGAAGTTTCAATATGGGCTTTGGCTACGTTACATTACTGTACTCTATCGGACTTATTGATCTTGTTTTGATATCCTAATTAAATGAATCACTAAATAAATAAGTAAAGAAATTGAATTAATATCTTTAATATATTTAATATTAAAAATTTCAGGATATGAAATTGAATTATAAAAGTTTTATTTTCGGGGACATTATTTACGCACACGACGTGTTTATTTTAATTCCGTTATTGAAATCATTTTCACATTTGGAAACCCCTCGTGTAGGTATTTGATTCTTTTTTTCTACATTAAGTCCACGATAAAACCATCCGCCACGTTTTTTACTACGTATCTACTTCTGATGTCCTGTCTCCAAGTAACCCCCACCTGCACCTGAGTAAATCGTCACAGGGAAAAATTTCACCTGTAGGAGAGATAATTAAGAGCCATGCTATAGCCCGGGCAATTATTTATTTGTCCACTGTTTTTTTCATCTATTTAAGGATAACCTCCCTTTCTTATTTTTAAAAATTATTCGGATGTTTTACTTCTTTTTTACCCTGTAAAACTTGCATAACCATATATATACCGAAACCTTCATTCGAAATCGCTTCTGGACTGTTATTATTATTTTATCTTGTATTTTCCTTATGTATTTTTTTAAATTTTCAAGCACCATTCCAGGAACAAAAATGTACTAACGGCATGTATATTCTACGCTACGGCACCGAAAAAAACTGGACTCATTACCTTCAGAGCAGAACGGACTAAACAATTTTCAAAAAATTTTAATTATACTTGGTAGCATTTTCGGTTAAATATATCGCGAGTTTATTTAATTACGAACTTGATGATTGTATTTCTACCAAGCTCATTATTCTGCAGCATTTTGTATCAAAACATAAACGTTTTCATTTTAATCCACCATTTTTTCTTCCTCTGATAAATTTTTTATTAAAAGTTTCTACCGACCGGCCTCGTTTTTATCCTACATCCAGCCATAATGCATTATGTGTATAATCCTTACAATTCATATTCGCATTATCATCTGTAGAAAATAAAATTGTCGCTCAACGAAAAACAGAACTATGTGAAAATATTATCCAATTTTCATCCGCATAATAAGCCATTCATTTAAGTAGGTTTTTCATAGTATAAAATAAATTAATTATTTCTCTATTAATAATAAACGCATAAGTACGCTACCTGTGCACAGAACTCAACTTTCGGAATACCATTGTCACTGAAGTCGGTTCTTATATAAGAGATTTGATTTCATCTGAATATTGACGAGCAATAAAAACCATGGAAACGTCTATTTTGAACCTTCTAATAAGACCTTTTGCGGTTTGTCGGGATGTTTATTTCGGTATAACTGGAAACTTGTTCAACGGATTTTGATTAAATTTTATGGACCACCAGGTTTTGGTCTAAAATAAGTATAAAGTTAAAGACGGTAAACTTTTTTTGAAAAACAAATAAAGGTTCACCTTTTACATGTATAGTGTGGTTTATTGATATTCCAAAAAGATTTGTAGTTTTATACTGAACTAATATCTTCAAAAAAGGCGAACATTGAGCAAATACACATCCATTTTGCCTCTATTGTTACAACCTACCCTGGCAACCCATGCTACTCGATCGGTTTCTGGTAAGAAGAACAGCAACCACTGAACACTTAGCTGCAAAGTATTCGATTGGCTGCATTGTAATACATAAGGTGAGAGAGAAAAGGCGTCGCAAAATCTTCGGCAACGTTCGAGAAGAGTTACTTTTCCCTTATCGATTGTTCCACCATCTACATACGCATACACCAGAACAGTGTGAAAGTTTCTCGACTTTTCTCGTTCTCGAACATTCCACACACACCACCGAATAACCGAGAAGGCTCTCGCCTACATAACAAGCAGTTTATAAGCAGATTGCATTTCCTTATATCTCTGTGCGAAACCGTAAATAAATCTACAGCGCGAAGTATTAGTAAAAGCGATTGAAAGCAAAGATAGAGAGTGATCGATTTTTATATAAAATTCGGATGGCGTTGCCGGTAGTACGATTATATGTGCTATTATTTAATGCGAATAAATTATTGTTCTTCTCAATTTTAAACGAATTGTGTTTTACTTGAAATCCCGGCGAACTCCTAGCTTGGAACAGTATCTATCCAAAAACCGTTGAAGTATGCGTTGAATTGCTTCCAGTCGTCCACTGCAGCTTACTTCAGTTAATGAAATTTTCGACATTTAACCGGTCAACTAATTCTGTATTCTGATTTAAAACAAAAAACACTTTCTGGAAAAATAAATCACAGAAGAAAGTATAACAGATGGAGTTTTTCAGTATTAACTTCTTATACTCGTAAATGTAAAGAAAAATAATGAAGAAATTTAATGGAATTTCCACAGATCCTACCAGCCGTGTCAGAAATTGAGACCTACTTAATATTTGGGACTTCATAGTCAGTCCACAAAACAAATTTCTGATGCGAGAAACGTTTCTCGAAAACTATTCACGACAAGAATTTCCGCAACCAAACCAACAACCGCAATTTTGTGTCAAAGAATTTTCTAAGTTTACAAAAGAATTTGTCCATGCAGAAAAACAAAATAACTGGGGCAAAGAGAATTTTAAGTATTTCGAAGGATGCACCTAGATAATTTAATGCCATTCTTGCAATATTCCGGAGTATTTTTTCTGCAGTTATTTCTTATTTTTCCGGCTCTCACTTGACTATAATATGATTTTTTTTTTCATTCGCAAAGAACGAAAAGATGAACACAGCTAGAGAAAATTGAATAAAGTCTTGCGAAAAAAGATGATGCTGGAGATATTTTCTTCATTTTGTCTGGAAATTGGTTTCATGCCATGACAACCTGAATTTTTTCTCAATAATTAAATTATCTACAGTACGTGACTGAAATCCACTTATAGGACATGATGTGGGTGATGAACAGCAAGACGAAGCGCGTCTTAATAGTGCCGCGGAACTCAAATTGGTTTTTGAAATATTTTCGTTCGTTTTTGAACGATGCTTTTGTAATGTTCGTTTTAAGTGACCACCTAATTATTTTGGAAGTATCCAATTAGTAGATATATGGTTTTATGTATGCAACAGCATTTCTGTTTGCTCGTTCATTGAAAGAGCAGGAATAATTGCATACCGAAAGAAATTGTCAGTTGGCATTAGGTTCCTTTAGCAAAATATTATTTGACGCAAATGTGCTTTAATTATCGTAATCGCAATTTGTAGACAACAAACGGTGTTCGGTCAAAATAAGAAATATTCGTTCTTTCGGACAAACATTCGGTTCTAGCAATATTATATTCGATAACGATAACCTTCTCATAATTATTTTCAAATTTTGTAAGAAATTTAACGGTTACATTGATATAACGGAATGACTTTAATGTCTAGCAACCAAATTTCGATCGCTACTAAAGTTTGTTCGTAACTCCAACGGCACGTTGATCAACACAAACGAACCCTGTCATTATTCAGTTGCAGTAACTAAAGTTCTTTTGTCTCAACCAAAATTCTGTTGTCTCAACCGAAATTCATTTACAATGCGGGATCTTGAACGGTTGCTGTGATTTTTGTTTGAAAGTTCATACAGAATAGTTCTGCTGGTGAAGTGTGAAGTAGCAAATAAAGTATTAAAGTTAAAAAACAGTGAAACAAAAGTGTAGGCTATAAAAATATAAGTTTATATTTGCGTTAAGAGTTTTTGATTAGATATGTGCACATACATATGGTAGTTGTCTCATTTCAATAGTATGGCCCTTTTACTTTATTATTTTAATAAAAAAGTATTGTTATCGATTTTTAAAAAAAAAAAAATTTGCTGCCCTGAAAATTTTTTTTTATACGTTTCATGACTAATAAGGACCAAAAAAGCAAAAAAAAATTTCAGTCCGTCTGTACGCCGTCCGCCGTACGCAAAACGTTTGAGGGCTTATAGTTCCCAAACCCTATGAGCTATTGAATTGAAATTTTTTTTTAATAGACTGGGTAGGCCCCTTGAAGAAACCAATTTTTGGTAAATGAGTGTGTGAGGGGGAGGGAGGAAAGGCGTTTTAGATAGAAAATTTTGGTTTCTAGATCTCAGCAACCGCTTATGTTAGGAAGCTGAAACTTGGAATTTATATAGAGCTTCAATAGTGGACCCATTTGCAAAAATATTGTTGATGTGAGTGAAGGGGTGTGGGAGTGGGGGGGGGGAAATAATGCGTCCGAAACGTTCGAAAGGCGAGATCAAGACATTTTAAAATTCATATCTCCTAAACGGTTAATGTCACAAACTTAAAACTTAATAATCATCTGTAGGTATACTAGGAGAATAGATCGGAAACAAATTTTTGAGAGCGGGCAGTAACGTACGGAGGTGGGGGGGGGGGTGAAAAACTTTAGATTACGATTGACCAATTGCGAACCAATTGCGCTAGAGAAATAAAATTTGGTTTTTGTATTAAGGTTGACAAATAAAGTTTGTTGAAAGTAAAATTTTTGAAGGGAGCGGTGGAGCATGGAAGTGGAGGGTGTAAGAATTTTTTTAAAAAAATCACTTCTAATATCTCAAGAACGGTGTAAGGTCCATGCTTAACATTTTTACCAGAAGTAGGCCTAATAGACCCCCAGCAAAGAAAAAAATTTCAGGGATGAGGGTGTAGAGGGTGAGGGTGGGGGAGGGTGAAAAGTAAAAAGTTTCTATGGTTGTATCTCGAGAACCTATAACGATATAAAGCTGAAACTTTTTATAGGGGTAGTATGGTACGGGGGTGGATGGTGTTTTTCCTAACTATAGAACGGCTTATGTTAGAAAGTTGAAATTCGGTACATATATGTAAATCAACTAGAAAAACAAATTCTGATTAAAAAAAATTAAAATATCCATTGGCGTTCGGAAGTGGGGTAAAAAAAATTATCAGTGAAAATGGAATGTATATATTTTCACTGTTTTCGTCATAACTACTAGGTCTTTAATATTCAATTAATTTTTTTTGTACGGATTCTTCATAGAAATACCTAGAAAGGATTTTTTGAAATTCAACCCCTAAGGCAGTGTAAAAGGGATGTGAATAACACCAAGCGTTTTTGGTGTGTTTTAGGGAAAATGCCCGAGTATCACAAATAATAAAACTATGTAACTGTACAATGATAAATTATGCTTTATTGAGCTTCTATGCAAACGATTCAGTCAATAGTTGTAATGATACTGAATTAAGTTATGGACTGCGTTGAGGTGCATCGGCATGACCGTTTTGCCAGATTAAACATGCCGCCCACCTTGAAAGCCCTGGATTTCGAAATTAAGTTGTTAAGTGTCCACAGGCAGTGGACACACGTTGACTACTGATCTCTTGAAGGCTCCTGTTGCCGTCTTCACAGTAACGGCTCTGACTAAGCCATCAGATCCAGGATGGACCTCGATTATGCGACCAAGCTGCCATTTCAACGGTGGCAAATTTGTGTCCTTCATGAGAACTAACGTATTAACGGTGATGTTGTTGGACTCGTCTTTCCATTTGGTTCTGTTTTGAAGTGTGTTGAGATAATCCGACGACCATCTATTCCAAAAGTGTTGATATAAAGCCCGCAATCGATTGTATCGATTCAGTCGATTGATGTTTTCTTCTTTGATCTGTGGTTCGATTATAGACGTGAGTGGAGCACCGATGATGTAATGTCCAGGAGTCAATGCTTGGAGATCGTTAGGGTCAGCCGACAACGGAGAAATCGGTCGTGAATTCATGACTGCTTCAATTTGTATGATAGTGGTGTTTAATTCTTCGTACGTAATTCGTGATGTACCAATAATACGATGCATGTGAAACTTAGCTGTTTTGACGGCAGCCTCCCACAGGCCTCCGAAATGCGGTGACCGCGTTGGAATGAATTTCCACTGTATTCCGTTGTCCTGGCATGCGATGATATGCGATTATATCCTCTTGATGTTGTTGTGAATAAAAAAGTCGTCGTAGTTCTCCCCAACAAAATTAGTGGCATTATCAGAATACAGAACTGAACATTTACCACGACGTCCGATGAATCGTTTCAAGGCCAGAATGAAAGCCTCCGTTGTAAGTTCTGAGACCAGCTCCAAGTGCACTGCTTTCGTAGCGAAGCATATGAAGATCGCCACATACACTGAGTGAGACTTCGGCAATAATATTGGATGTTTGGCATCATATTGTAATTGTGAGTGCTTGAGACGACCTCCCACTCTAATAAGACCCTCATGGTCAATGAAGGGATTTAATCCTTTTAATGCACTACGTCCAGGCAGTTCTTTTTGTGACGCAAGAGTGTCGAACTCTACCTTGAAGAACTGTTGCTGTAGTATTTTGACAATTGTCTTACAGCCTTGATCTAGCGCCTTGATCGTAAGATATCCTGACGAACGCCTGGTACGATTGCGGCATGTTGTGATAAATATTGTGACATATGTGAAAACTCGCTGTAAGCGAGAAAACGAATTAGAGTATTTATGATTATCTAGCAAAGTCGTTGGTTCTGTGGCGACTAACATCAAGTATTGTTTGCGCTCCTCTGGTGGGTTCTCCACTTTTATGAATGTAGCTGACTTCGATGATTCACTTGAACATTCTCTCAGAAAATGTGGACCATTGAACCAGATTGTTGATGACACTAGTTCTTCCGGGTACACGCCTCGGCTGATAAGATCGGCAGGGTTGTTTTCACTTCGAACGTGTCTCCACATGTAACCTTTTGTGAGCTCTTGTATTTTTCCTACACGATTCGCGACAAATGTGGACCATTTATAAGACGGTTCTGATATCCATGTAAGAGCGATGGTAGAATCACTCCAACAGTAGACCTGCTTTATAGGAAAGTCTAATGCCGGCAAAGTGTGCTGAAGTAGTTCAGATAGAACCAAGGCCGCCTTTAGTTCTAAACAAGGAAGTGATATATTTTTTAACGGTGCTACTCTTGATTTACCGCACAGAAGTCGTACTTGTGCTGGGCCTTGACTCCCGATGGACCGGCAATATATACATGCGCATATGCCTTTTCACTGGCGTCTGCAAACCCATGTATTTCTACGGCAGAGTTAGGTAATATAACATGGCGAGGAATTCGAAGATCATTGATGCCGATTATTTGTTGGTGATATTTCTGCCATTGTGTCTCCAGCTGCTGGGGGAGTGTCTCATCCCAGTGAATATTAAGTTTCCACAGATTCTGCAACAGAATTTTCCCTTTGACGACAATTGGGTTGATGATTCCTAATGGATCAAAAATACGAGCAACTTCAGCTAATAGGGGAGACTAGGTAGAAATGCACCATTTTTCATTAATTACTACATATCTCAGAAGAAAATAGTGGAACTTGATTAATTTTTCTTTCTTTATTTGATCAAACACCTTGCGCAAATATTTTATTCATAACAAAGAGCAAAATATAAACAGAACTTGAGGACTAATGAAGAAGAACACAGTCAGTCCAAATGGTGCATTTCTCCCATCATACGGGAGAAATGCACCACATTTTATATATATAGCCAACCCAAACCAAATTAGTGGAAACAAAAACATGAAATATATTTATAAAAGTAACAAACAATATCGAACTAAACAGTAAATATATTAAACCTTTTTCGATTATTATACTAATAAAAAATAATAGAACATACCGAATAATAATAATTTAATGGTTTTATATAAGTTTTGATAAGTCAACGGATATTAAAATTTGAAAAATCTATTGCAAATTTGATATGTTACTGCTGTCTCCTTGTAGCACGAATCCGTTCTGGTTGCATCAAAATAATTTGAATATCATTAAGATTTGTGGCCATGAATTCAGGCAAAGAAGGCATAACAATCTGGTGCATCTCTCCCTATATGCTAGTGGTGCAATTCTACCGATTCCGACCAGATGGATATTTTTTATTTTTTTTTTATATATACAAACAAATAATAAACTAGCACTTTACTAAAACACACCTTAGACTACACGCTATATATGTGCCTACCTAGAAAGGTTCACGATCGATAATTTGTCCTTAAACAAAAATGTTGCATATATAATAAAAGTTAGTTTCCTTTGCGTTTTTCTTTTTCTCCGAAAAACTGTTCGGCATTACTCGGTATTTTAACGATTCCTGAAAGCGATCGTATGCATAGCAAAGAGAAAGAGAATACTACTTCTGCTTTGCAGATTTTACTTATGGGCGAGCGCCAATGGCGAGTGGTGCATTTCTACCTATGGTGCAGAGCTACCCATTCTACCCTATCCGTCTTTTGGTGAATGGGCGTCTGCTTTCGTTGTCAGTCGTCTGGTGCAGGAACATGAAACTGTCTTGGTTGGGATTCCAAATGGGCCCTAAAGCTTTGACAACCTCGTTATTGTTGATGTACATTAAAGGCTCCCTTTCTTCTGATGGTATGTGTCATCCGGTATCCTTGAAGATCGTCTTCAGGGTTGTTACGCCAAATAATGCATTGCCAATTGCGATCATTTTCTTGCATTGAAACTTGGCGATACATTTTGACAATGTCAGCTGTCACAACGTAGCGGTAGGTGCGAAAACGTATTAATAAACTGAACAGGTTGGGCTGTATAGTTGGACCAGCCATTAGTACGTCATTGAGCGACTGTCCACTCGAAGATTTGCAGGAGGCGTCGAATACGACCCTCAACTTTGTGCTTGAGCTATCATCTTTGAAGACGCCGTGATGAGGCATGAAGTACCTTACTACTTTAGAATGTGTTGCGACATCAAAGGGTTCCATATGATTTAAGAACAAGTATTCCTCCATAAATTCTGTGTATTGTTGTTTCAGTGTAGGAAGTCTACACAGTTTCTTTTCCAAAACTAAAAACCTTCTAAGTGCGATTTCAAAAGATTCCCCAATAATATCGGTGGACTTCATGAATGGAAGCCGAACAGCATACCGACCGTCTGACAAACGACGAGTGTTCTGGACGAAGTGTTGTTCGCATCTTTCTTCCTCCTCTGATAATGATGTGGTTGGCGCTCCGTAATTTTCTGAGATCCAGAACTGTTGAACAAGGTGATCTAGTCTATCATCAGACTCTTCGTTGCCTTGAATGCATGTGTTCGCTGCGACCGTGACACCTGATGAAGTTCCTGTAGGTCCAGCAACGATCCATCCCAATAACGTTTTCTGGATCGTGGGTAGGTTGTTGCCAATTTTGATTTGACCGACTGCAAGTAGTTCAAAGAATAATGTCGCTCCGATGAGAATGTCGACACGTTAAGGCAGATGAAACGTTGGATCCGCTAAGACAATGTTGTCAGGAATGTTCCATTCCTGGGTGTCAATCCTATGATTTGGCTGAACAGCTGTTAATTTACGAAGGACAAGGGCATCAATGGTTGCCCTGAAGTTCGACTGACGTGACTGCAATGACAGTTGTACTGAGTGATGAACCAGAGAGTCTGTTTCTCCAATTCCATTAACGATCACGTTGACCTTAGTTCGCTTCAACTTCAATAGCTGTGCACAGTGCTCTGACACAAAGTTCATCTGAGAACCAGAATCCAATATAGCTCTGCAGGTTAATAGTGCCCCCGTGTGATCCTCAACACCGATTAGCGCGGTGGCTAGTATGGAAGCTTGATGACTGGCACAATCGCTGATGTGTAAGGTGGAGGTTGAATTTGTATTATCAGCGATGAGAGCTGCCGTTTGACTTTGATCGGTCTTTGGCTCTACGTCGTTTTTGACTACGTTAGGATGAGACTCAAAGTGGGATTTTTTACATATTTTACACCTACCTGCCTTACACTGACGGATACCGTGATCGGGATTCAGGCAATTGATGCACAAATTTCGCGTCTTTGCTTCACTAAAGCGTTGAATGAGTGTAAGTTTCAGCCAATCTTGACATTTAAAAACGGAATGCGACGTGTCTTTGTATATTATGCATCGTTTTGAAACAGCCGATGCTGCAGCAGTTGATATGAACGTTGTTGAATTATGAATCCTATTTTGATTCGGTTGTTTTGTCATTTGACGTTGGCTGACGTTTGGCAATTGACGTTGACTGACGTCTACTGAAATGATGGCGAGTGCCCGACAACGGCATTCTAGAAACTGGCGAAACTGGTCCCATGTTGGTATCTCTGTAGTGGTAGAACACTCCTGCCACTTTGCTTGTGTTTCGATGTCCATTTTGCTTGCTATTAAATGAAGCAACAGAGAATCTGCGAGTTGTTCCTTGGATTCTATGTATAACAGTGCGCGAACATGACAGTTCGCGGAGTCCAAAACATCTCTTAATTGTTGGGTTGATTTCTTACCTACACTAGGCAAGCCGAAAAGTTCAGCAATGTGAGATCGGACGATGAATTCAATTTTAAGTAATTCGATTGATACTGAAAGTCCTGATCTTCTTGTATCGCATACAATGGAGAGTCTTTCGCAAGAACAACCAATTTCCGCGTCACTCTGCAGTCTTTCCTGTCATGCAGAGGACGCTTTTGTCAAAAAATCGTTAGCAGTAACCTTACAAAAAAAAGTTTAATTTTGAGTAAGTAGCCTCTGCGATTTTAATATACATACGAGGGCGGTCCGACAAGTACTTAGCCTCAGGGCCGGATTTCTCATAGAACTAAAAGGTTCTGTAGCACATGGCCCCCAAATTTTAAGGGGCACCCAACAAATTTCACTGGGGCCCGAAATTTTCATATACACCAATACCTCGCTTTCGCGATGTTTCAGTTTGCGACGTTTCACATTGCGTCGAAAAAAAATTGGCGAATAAATTTGCGTCATTTCACATTGCATCGTAAAAAATCTAAACTATGACATAGGTAGGTAGGTACGCGTGGCTGCCCGTGAGAACACGGACACACTTAGACCTAAAAGGTCCGTTGTGTTACCACAGGATCATCGAATCCGGTCCTACTCGTCGAACCATTTAGAGCTTGCAATGAAGCGTTGGATTCTCGCGACCTCCATTGAGGCAAGGTCACCGAGACAGTTGAAGAAGTAAGCTCCAAGATGAGCTTTCCTTCTGGCTGAAAGAGCTGGACAGGTACAGAGAAGGTGAAGGACTGTCTCCTCCTCCTCCTCATCCAGGCAGCTTCTACAGAAGTCGTTTGAGAAGAGACCGAGTCTTTTAGCATGTCGACCTATAAGACAGTGTCCGGTCAGGACACCGACGGTGGTGCTGATGTTCGCCCTTTTGAGCAAAGTCAGCTGTTTAGAGCGTTTTAGTTCCAGCTCCGGCCAGATCTGTCTCGCAGTGTGACATGTAACACCGTTTGCCCATCTTGAGTTGGTTTTCTCAATTGAGTCCAATAGCAGTAGCAGTTTACATGTAGAGAGAGGCACACCCAGATTGCGGTGTTCCGGCATAATCTGAAGGGTAGTACCGCGTCGAGCGAGTTCGTCAGCCATGCAGTTCCCTGGAATATCCCTGTGTCCTGGCACCCAGCACAGGAGAATATTGAACTGTTCAGCCATCTCCTTAAGAGATGATCGACATTCTGCGGCGACCTTTGATGTTGTCGAGGCCGATTCTAAGGATTTTATTACCGCTTGGCTGTCTGTGAAAATGCTAATATCCCTAGTAGATATTACATTACACCTCAGCCAGGACAAGGCCTCCTTGATCGCCATAAGCTCCGCCTGAAAGACACTACAGTGGTCCGGAAGGCGGAAGGAGCTGCTAATGTTAAGCATATCAGAGAAAACACCTCCACCTACCCCGCCTTCAGTTTTGGAGCCGTCCGTATATATGTGGGCGGACTCTTCCATCCGTACCGAATCCCTTTCCCATTCTAGACGGGTTGGGATGACTGTTAGAAAATTTTTCTCAAAATCATAACTGGGAGGGGTGTAGTCGGTGTTTTCAGCAATGTTATTGAAGTGATTCAATATTGTTGAGTGACCTGCATATATGCCAGTCCACTGTGTAGAGGCCCTAAGTCGAATGGCTGCATTGGCTGCCATTTGCTTGCCAAAAATGTCTAGGGGTGGCAGACTGAATAGCATGTCTAGTGCTGCAGAGGGAGTTGTTCTCAGAGCTCCACTGATGCATATGCATGCTGATCTCTGTACCTTCCCTAGGGTGGTGCAGTTAACTGCTTTGTCTAAGGCTGTCCACCAGACAACAACACCATACATAAGTATCGGTGTGATGACGGACACGTAGAGCCAATGAACTATCCGGGGTTGCATACCCCATTTTTTGCCAATGGCCTTTTTGCACGAGTAAAGCGCAACTGTTGCTTTCTTTACCCGTTCCTGAATGTTAGGTTTCCAATGAAGTTTCCTGTCCAAAATAAGACCCAAATATTTTGCACTATCGGTGAAAACTAGACTAGTACCATTCAGAGAAGGAGGGTCTACGTGAGGAATTTTATATTTCCTAGTGAAGAGGACTAATTCTGTTTTGCGTGGGTTCACACCCAACCCGCATCCGCATCAACTATGACATAAATTTCATATAAATCAAAATGGATATTTGCCACTGTATGCAGTGTAAACACGTATTCAAATGCAGTATGCACTGTAAACATGTCTAACAAAAAAATTACATATATTAAAAGGGAAATCCCAACTACAGTTTATTTTGATTTTTGTTAACAATTCTGTGTAAGAAATTTACATTTGTTTTCAGTTTGCTAAAAGTTTTTGAAACGAAAAGTGTGTTTTTTAAAGTTTCTCGTAGATACGTACTGAAAAATAAAATTTATTAGGCAAATTTTTTATTTTGGAATCTGTTTTCGTAAGTTGTTTTTTTGCAGCTTCAATTGGTAATCATTATTTTTTTTAATCAGAAGGATAATAATCATGAGTGGAAAAGTTGAAAAAAAGAAATCGATAAGGCAATAACGCTGGAAACTAAATTAAATATTTTGAAGCGTTTTGAGGCAGGAGAACGAGCTGTTAAAATAGCTAAAGCACTTGGACTAGCAGAATCTACTGTGAAAACATTAAGAGATCGCGACGGCAGTAAAATTAAAGAAATTGGAAAAGCAAAGACGCAAAAAAAATAGCTCGTGCAAGAGATTTTCTGCTAGTAAAAATGGAATCCTTACTTTCTTTATGAATTGAAAAACAAGTACATGACCAAGTTCCACTAACTAAGAGCATAATTCAGGAAAAAGCAAAAAAATTATATGAAGATCTTGAAAAACAATCAATGCCAAATGATATGGAGAACGGGAATGCTGATGAAAGGCAACCAAAGTTTTCAGCGAGTCAAGGCAGGTTCGAGAGATTTAAAGTACGCCAAAACCTTTATAATGTAAAATTAAAAGGTGAAGCAGCTAGCGCCGATACTGTTGCAGCTGCGAAATTCCCCGCTACTTTAAAAGCCATTATTCATAGCAAAGGACTAACCCCTAAGCAAGTTTTTAACGTTGAGGAGACGGGATTGTTTTGGAAAAGGCTACCGAGCAAAACATATATTTCTAAAGCAGAAAAATCAGTTTCAGGACGTAAGCCAAGCAAAAATAGACTCACTCTTCTTTTAGGCGGAGACGCGGAAGGAGATTTCAAACTTAAACCGTTTCTTATTTACAACTCAGAAAATCTTAGAGTAATGAAAGGCGTAAATAAAAACATACTGCAGTCACGATCGGCTGCAAGCCAATCGTATAATACTCTAGATGAATACTTAACTCCGATTTATATTGTAGTTGGGGATAAAGTAGAATTACGCGTGTGTATGTTGTATGTCCTTTATTAAGGACTGCCATTAGATTGCTACTGAAAACTAAAAGACAATATTCAGTGTTTAATTTCATATCTTAAACTGGGTAAGTCATCGAACAAAAATGTCCTTTTTGAAGGACTTTCGCATGGGATCGATTCCATACATATTTATGCTTTTCCTTGGAACCATTTAAAAATGAACGTGTACAAAATTTCAAATTCGTAGCTTGAAGCGTTCAAAAGTTATCGAAAAATATTGTGGAACACGTGTCTTAAGGACATTTTGTGTGGCAGGTACCAGAAGGAGTAAAAGGATTTTACTGATTAGTAAACTCGAACTTTGTTTTCACTCAAAACTAATTTGTACAAAATTTCGAGTTCATAGCTAAAATAATACTTGAGTTATAATGAGTTCCGTAAATTAAGTGAAGGCTATTTGACAGGATATTTGTATGGCAGCTACACGAAGGACTAATAGGATTTTCTTCATAATCATACATTTAGCTCCAACTATTAGAAAAATAACACATACAAAATTTCAAAGACGTAGCTTAAACCCTTCTGAAGTTATCGGCAATATTCTTGAACACGTGTTTTAAGGACACTTTGTATGGCAGCTACCAGAAGGAGTAAAAGAATATCGCTGATTAGTTAACTCGAACTTCCTTTTCACTCAAAACTAACTTGTTTAAAATTCCGAATTCGTAGCTGAAAGATTACTTGAGTTATAGTGAGTTTCGTAAATTAAGTCAATACATTTTGACAGGATATTTGTATGGCAGCTACACGAAGGACCAACAGGATTTTCTTCATAATCATATATTTAGCTCCAACTATTGGAAAAATAAGACATACAAAATTTCAATGTCGTAGCTTAAACCCTTCTTAAGTTATCGACCAATATTCTTGAACACGTGTTTTAAGAACATTTTTTATGGCAGCTACCCGAAGGAGTAGGACGATTTTGCCCGTTAACGAACTTAGCCTTACAAATTCAACCAAACATCCAGATTCAAAATTTCAAGATCCTAGGTGAAGGCGTTCTTGAGTTATCGTGTTCACGGACAGACGGACGGACGGACGGACGGACGGACGGACGGACGGACGGACGGACGGACGGACGTCAGCCGGATTTGAGGTTTTTGGGCACAAATAAACAAAAAATAATATATGACTTTTTTTCGTCCGAGGCTTGGTTCTATGCGTTACAAACTTTTCGGCCGGATTAAACTTATAATACTCTATATGATTTCATCTAGAGTATAAACATACTGCAAGCCAATCGTATAATACTCTAGATGAATACTGAACTCCGATTTATATTGTAGTTGGGGATAAAGTAGAATTACGTGTGTGCATGTTATATGTCCTTTATTAAGGACTGTCATTAGATTGCTACTCAATCCTAAAAGACAATATTTAGTGTTTGATTTCATATCTTGAACTGGATAAGTCATCGAAAAAAATGTCATTTTTGATGGACTTTTACATGGGAGGTGCAGGAAGGACTCACTTGATTTCTTACATATTTATCCTTTTCCTTGGAACTATTTAAAAATGAAAGTGTACAAAATTTCAAAAACGTAGCTTGAAGCGATCAAAAGTTATCGAAAATATTGTTGAACACATGTCTTAAGGACATTTTGTATGGCAGCTACCAGAAGGAGTAAACGGATTTCGCTGATTAGTAAACTCAAACTTTGTTTTTACTCAAAACTAATTTGTACAAAATTTCCAATTCATAGCTAAAAGATTACTTGAGTTATAGTAAGTTCCGTAAATTAAGTGAAGACGTTTTGACAGGATATTTGTATGGAAGCTACACGGAGGACTAACAGGATTGTCTTCATAATCATACATTTAGCTTCGACTACTGGAAAAATAACACGTACAAAATTTCAAAGACGTAGCTTAAACCCTTCTGAAGTTATCGGCCAATATTCTTAAACACGTGTTTTAAGGACATTTTGTATGGCAGCTACCAGAAGGAGTAAAAGGATTTCGCTGACAAGAAAAGTCGAACTTTCTTTTTACTCAAAACTAATTTGTACAAAATTTTGAATTCGTAGCTAAAAGATTACTTGAGTTATAGTTAGTTTCGTAAATTAAGTAAATACATTTTGACAAGATATTTGTATGGCAGCTACACGAAGAACTAGCAGGATTGTCTTCATAAGCATACATTTAGCTCCGACTATTGGAATAATAACACATACAAAATTTCAATGTGGTAGCTTAACCCCTTCTGAAGTTATCGACCAATATTCTTGAACACGTGTTTTAAGGACATTTTGTATGGCAGCTACCCGAAGGAGTAGGACGATTTTGCCCGTTAACGAACTTAGCCTTACAAATTCAACCAAACATCCAGATTCAAAATTTCAAGATCCTAGGTGAAGGCGTTCTTGAGTTATCGTGTTCACGGACAGACGGACGGACGGACGGACGGACGTCAAGCGGATTTGAGGTTTTTGGGCACAAATAAACAAAAAATAACATATAACTTTTTTTCGTCCGAGGCTTGGTTCTATGCGTTACAAACTTTTGGGCTGGATTAAGCTTATAATACTCTATATGATTTCATCTAGAGTATAAAAAGCCTTCCCGTACATAGGCGATCAAATAAGAAAGCGTGGATGACGTCTGCAATGTTTAAAGACTGGGTTTGTGAATGTGCTATTCATGAAATAAGATCGTATTACTCTAAAGAAAACTTGGATTTTAAAGCTTTGATTATTGTTGATAATGCTCCCAGCCATCCCATTTACATTGATCATTTATCAGACAATTTAACATTTTTATTTATGCCACCAAACACTACTTCAGTTATCCAATCAATAGATCAAGAGGTAATTTCAACGTTCAAAAGCTACTATCTGAGAAGAACGTTCAAACAGCTTTTAAACGCTATTGATGATCCACAAAAAAATAGCACAATTCCAGAATTTTGGAAAACATTTAACGTACTGGATGCAATCAACAATATTTCAGAATCGTGGAATGAAGTCACACCCACTTGTATGAATGCTGTATAGCGGAAGATATAGCCAAAATGTGTTCGTAAAAACCCTAACGCTAGTCATATTGCAGATGTTGGTGACATATCTGCAATTTGTACAGAAATTGTTATTCTGGCAAAAGAAAATGAATTTGAGGGAATGGACGAAGCTGGTGTGAAAGAGCTTATTTCAACACAAAATGAAGACACGACCAATAATGATTTGAGGGAATTTGATTTAGAGTTGGCGTATAAAGAAAATTCAATAAAAAATTTAATGGAAACTCCTGAGCCAAAAATGCTTACTTCAAAACAAATTAGCGAAGCTATGGCCCTACTTGACGAAGTCGCTTCTATTTTTACACAAAATGACCCTGACGAAAAAAGGAGTTCAAAAGTTGCACGATCCTTAACTGATTCCGTAAGTTGCTGCAAGGAGATTTATTTGGAACAAAAAAAGAAACCGATCCAGCAAACTTTGGAAAAATATTTGCAGCCATCAGTATCCACGTCTACACATCGAACAATTGCTGCATCGTCCGGTACAAAATCTCCAATAATACTATGTTCAGACTAGGAGATTGACGCGTTTAAATCGAGTTAAATGCGCTGAAAACACTTCCCGGACACGTTTACGAAAACACGTAGCTACTACGCGTTTAACCCAAAACATGTACTACGACCCTCGCGGAAATCGAAGTAAACTTTGGAAGAAACTATTTAATGCTGCAGAAACTCAATTTTGTGCTTGTGCAACGACTGCATTAGCTAATAAATTCCCCTTTCATTACTGCTATACAAACTAATTTGTTTCAAACAATTTAGAAAGCATAAATTTGCTAATGAAACACAGCTGAATATCTACTTGTCAAAACACATCACATCAAGCTATCATGTATCAAAATAAAACGAGTTGCCTAGTCTGAACACTACTTTTTCTACATGTTAAATTTACCTACTTAAATGCGTTTAAAACGCATAGTCCGTACAGGGTATAACGCTAGATTCTGATTCTTCATAAAAATTAATTATCAATCTAGGTAGATTCTAATACTATGTTCAGACTACGAGATTGACGTGTTTAAATTGAGTTAAATGCGCTGAAAACACTTCCTGGACGCGTTTACGAAAACACGTAGCTACTACGCGTTTAACCGAAAACATGTACTGCGACCCTCGCGGAAATCGAAGTAAACTTTGGAAGAAACTATTTAATGCTGCAGAAACTCAATTTTGTGCTTGTGCAACGATTGCATTAGCTAATAAATTCCCTTTTCATTACTGCTAAACAAACTAATTGGTTTCAAACAATTTAGAAAGCATAAATTTGCTAATGAAACAGAGCTGAATATCTACTTGTCAAAACAAATCACGTCAAGCTGTCATGTATCAAAATAAAACGAGTTGTCTAGTGTGAACACAACTTTTTTAACATGTTAAATTTACCTACCTAAATGCGTTTAAAAAGCATAGTCTGTACAGGGTATTAGAGTAATGAAAAAAATATTGAATTGTTACTTTTTTTCAATTTTAATAAATTTTTTGTTTTAGTTTTAAAAAATATTGAATTCTTACGTTTTATTTTAATGTTAATGAATTCTTACGTTTTAATTTTCTGTATAAATAAATAAATTTATTGGAAACTGGAAATTGCTTTGTTTTTGATAAAATAACCGTTTGGATTTAGCATTGGAACGTATGCATCTTTAATATTTTAGCACACTTCCATACAAAAAGTGATTTCGAATTGCGACGTTTTGCTTGCGACGAATTTTTTGGGAACCAATTATCGTCGCAAAGCGAGGTATTGGTGTATTCAATACAATAGAATTAAATCCTATTGAGTTGACGCTGGGCGAGATTTGCATTCCCTGCTGGGCGTTGCGAGTGCGTTCAGAAGTCAGCTCTTCGCTGACATTGGAGCGCACCCGCTTATTATAACTTAACTCAACTTCTAACTTACAAACTAGTTTTACATAATTCTAAATTGTACATAGGTTGAATAATGGAATATAAATTTCTATTGTTACGATCTTTAGTGTTTTACCGTAAAGGGTCGCTGTCGGCGTTCTTTGATACTACCGGCGCAAAATATCGGATTGCAACGACAATAGAATTAGAATTTTTATTATTTCAAAATAGAATTTCGATTTTAAATTATCGGATTGCAACGACAATAGAATTTGAGATTTTATTATTTCAGCGAAAATAGAATTTCGATTTTAAATTACCGGATTGCAACGACAATAGAATTTGAGTTTTTATTATTTCAACGGAAATAGAATTTCGATTTTAAATTTCTATTGCTCCAGTAAAAATAGGATTTCAATTTTTATTGTTTCAATAATTGGGTCGCTACACACTCCCCTTCCAGCGAAGCACATCTAAGAAAAGAAAATATTGTCATGTCACGTCTTGTTCTGAGGAATCTGAAAGGATGTACGCGGGTTTTACTTGGTCAATTGAAATTGAGGAATTTTTTCCGTTTACTTCGATGACAATTTGCTTACGGAAACGACGAATTGCCTTGCAAGATCCTTCGTAGGGAGGGGTTAAACCTGGTCGTAATTTGTCGACTCTGACGAAGATAAATTTGCAAGCATTAAGATCTTCCGGGAAATTTATTTTTTTTTTGAAAATTAATGCGTGTGTCTTGTGGTTTCATGTTGCTTATAGATTGTTTTAGTTTCTTTACGAAGTCATGGTGATTTACGTTTTCGGAGCCGTGATTGTCCACAAAATATTCCCCTGGTACCTTCAGACCATGTGCTTTCATGTGCCTATGAAATCGCTCGACCAACCCGTTTGCTTGGGGATGGTAAGCAGTAGTATGCACACAGTGAGCGCCTAATAGCTTTGTCAGCTCTGCAAAGAGTTTTGATCGAAATTGGCTCCCTTGGTCCAACGTGGATTCGAGTGGCACGCCGAAACGCGGTATATATTGCTGTACGAATGTTTCTGCTGTGGATACTGCAGTCATGTCTTTCATTGGATAAGCTTCCGGCCATCGTGTGAATCTGTCTATGACTGTTAGAATGTATGGTGGAAGCGGACCGACAATATTCATGTGTATGTGCTCGAAACGTTGAGATGGTAATTTAAAACGTTCGAACTCTGTACGTGTGTATCGATGCACTTTGGCTTTTTGACAACCAATGCAGGTTTTAGACCAATTGTCAACATCACGATTCATTGAAGGCCAGAAATACTTTGAGGAGAGCTGTTTTCGAGTTGCTCTAATGCCTGGGTGTGAGAGATTGTGAATTGATTTGAAAACACTCTTTCTTAGACCTTGTTGAACATAAGGGCGACTGCTTCCTGTGCTCGTATCGCACCAGATCTGGTCTGGGTAGAAAGGAATAGTCTTAAGTTCCATTTTGTATTTTGATTGTGTGTTTTTCGCATTATCTACGAGAGACTTGAGTTCCTCGTCCCCTAATTGGTTATCCACCAGGTTCTTTAGGCTTAGTGTTATTGTGTTGACATCTATGTTCTCAATGCGAGACAGTGCATCAGCGACGTAGTTTGTTTTCAGGCTAATGTGTTTCATGTCTGTTGTGAACTGGGAGATATAATCTAGGTGTCGGGTCTGACGGGGAGAACGCTCTGTTTTTGAAGGGATGGCGGTGACTAGTGGCTTATGATCTGTGAAAATAGTGAAGTTTCGGCCCTCCACGAAGTATCTAAAATGTTTGATGGAAAGGTAAATTGCTAAGAGTTCCCTGTTGAATGCCGAATATTTTACTTCCGCTGGAGATAATTTTCTGGAGAAAAAAGCGAGTGGTTGCCATTGTTCTTTTTGACGTTGCTGTAGCACTGCTCCAACTGCTATGTCTGAGGCATCTGTGGTGATGCTATATGCAGCATTTTCACAAGGATGCATTAAAAGTGTAGCATTGGCCAGCGCATTTTTAACTTTGGAAAAACTTTCCTGGCATTCTTCTGTCCATTGGAACAGTTTTTTAGGTCGTTTTAGCTTTTGGAGTTGTGCTACGTGATTGTGAATAGGTGCGAGTAGCTCTGCTAACTTGGGTATAAAGCGGTTATAATAGTTTACCATCCCAACAAATTTTTGAATTTGCTTTATCGATGATGGCACTGTTAATTTTGTGATCGCTTCAACTTTTTCTTCCATTGGACAGATTCCTTTGCTAGATACGGGGTGGCTAAGGAAATTTAATTCTGGGACGCCTAATAAGCACTTAGAGGCTTTGATGCACAAACCATACTCTGATAATCTTTGAAAAATGGTTTCGAGATGCTTTTCATGTTCTTTTTCGTTGCGGCTTGCTATAAGGATATCGTCTATGTAGACGAATACAAATTCAAGACCATTGGTCACTTGGTTGATAAACCTTTGAAATGTTTGTGCGGCATTTTTTAAGCCGAAAGGCATGCGGGTAAATTCGTACAGTCCAAATGGAGTGGTTATGGCCGTCTTGTGTACGTCTTCTGGAGCTACCGGTATGTGGTATGCTCTGACCAAATCTATTTTGGAAAAAAGGCTGCAACCTGTTAAGAACATAGAAAAATTTTGTATGTGTGGCACCGGGTATCTGTCTGGCACCGTAATCGCGTTTAATCGCCGGTAATCCACGCATGAGTGCCAGTCTTTACTATCCCTTTTGGGCACCATGTGTAACGGTGACGATGCTGGAGAGGCCGACGGTCGGCAAATTCCAATTTGAACCATATGCTCGAATTCGAATTTCGCCGTCTTGTATTGTTCGGGGTTGAGTCTTCTTGGTCGGGAGCAAAGAAGTATTCCCTGCGTAGATATATAATGTTGTACTGAATGTTTGATTGGAATGTTGAAGTTAGCAGGAAATTTTTTTAGTATCAATCCGAATTGGTTTTCGATGCTAAAATTCCGTGGTGTTGGGGTTTCCACCTTAATTGTATTTATGCTGGAAGTTAATTTTGTAGTAGAGTCGATAAGTTTTTTATGTCTCAAATCTACCAGGATATTAAATTTTTCGAGAAAATCCGCCCCTATAATGGACTTGTTGATCGATGCGATCAAAAAGGAAGGAACGAAATCGCGTCGCAGACCAAGGTTGAGTTTCAGCAATCTGGTTCCATATACCGTTCGCTGCAGTCAGGAAAAAATCGCTTTCTGTAGCTACCGAATTGGATGTATGGTATGGAATAATAGAGACATCTGCCCCTGTGTCGATTAAAAAATTTATTTTGTTGATTTGTTCTGTGACGTATAAGCGGCGTGATGAGCTTTGAAAACTTCTGTTTGCCGCTAGATCAGAAGTGCAATCTAGTTTTTTTGAAGACGAAGATGCTGTATTTTTACTTGATTCCTTGTAGTTGCAAGGCTTTTGGCATTTACTGGCTTTGTTAGCATATTTACGGTGGTACCAGCACATTTCTTGTGGTATGTCTTTTGGCTGTTCTTTATTGCGAGAACGGCTACAACTTCGTTACTTACTCTGAAAGGTAAGGTTTTTCATTTGCTTCTGAAGCTCTTTTATTTCTTTATAAAGCGTTGCTAAATTTTCTTGAGATTCGACAGAGCAAATTGAACTTGAATTTGGTAATGCGTCCCAAATTTTGTCCGCTAATATTAGCATGTCCTTATGCGCAATTAAGGCGATATTGACTGGTTGCAGTAATCTTCGCATCCAAAGCTTGCGAATTAGTTTGTCATTTATTGGCTCGCTAGACCCGGCAATATTCGACAAGGACCTATAGAATTCGGATGGTTTCCTATCCCCAAGTTCTACATTTCCCAATAGTTGCTCGATTCTTTTCTCTTCACTAAGTGAGTGTCGATTGATGAGGGTTAATTTTAAATGTTCATACTTTGAATCATCGCTTGGTGGGTTTTGTATGGTATCAAGTACGGTTTCTATTACCTGTTGCGGTAGTGGTGCTATGACATGATTGTATTTGCTTATGTCTTTGCGAATTTTTCCTATCATAAATTGAGCCTCTGCCTGAATAAACCAAACCATCGGGGAATTTGACCAGAATGGCGGTAACCTTATTGAAAACGTTGAGAGGTTTTCAGGAGAATTATCGGCTCCATCCTGACCCTCTTGTGAGTGCAGGTTTTTATCCTTATTCTCTTCCATCTATTATATGACAATATTTTGCTTCCTATCTTGATTTGCCTATAAATGACACCGAATCAATTTAATTTACCGCGGTTTTTTTTCTTGCTGGGAAAGGAGTACCGGAGGGTTGTCCGTCTAATAATATTAGTATTTGTTTTCCCAAAACGAGAAAAAAAAATGTATGTAATGTTACATGTAAAATTATATGTAAAAGTAATATTATCGATATTTCTTTCGCGTGCACTTTCTTCAAACTCTATCTTAACCAGAACATTTTTAATGTGTTTTTGACCGATATTTAGCACTTTTTTATATTCTTCAGAAGTTGCCCACCGATTTTATTTTACTTTATTATTTTAATAATAAGGTATTGTTATCGATTTTTAAAAAAAAAAATTTGCTACCCTGAACATTTTTTTTTATACGTTTCTTGACTAATAAGCACCAAAAAAGCAAAAAAAAAATTCAGTCCGTCTGTGCGCCGTACGCCGTCCGCCGTCCGCCGTACGCAAAACGTTTGAAAGCTTATAACTCTCAAACTCCTTGAGCTATTAAGTTGAATTTTTTTCTGTTGGTAGACTGAGCAGACCCGTTCAAGTGTCTTTTTGCTTTTTTGGTGTCGTGAAATGTATAAAATTCAGGGCAGCAAATTTTTTTTTTTAAATCCATAAATATCTTTTATTATTAAAATAGTAAAGTAAAACAATTGAATTATGCAGTATTAACTTTCTCCGTTAGAAAATGCCACAGATATTCAGTAATCATAGAATATTTAATTATTAAAAGACATACAGTTACTTCGCATAGGTGTTTTCCAGCTTGTGGTCAGCTTATTACGAAAATCCATGTATCATGCAGTACACTACAACTTGCAATATCTATTACCTTCATTTTTATTTCTGAGGAAAATTTACTTTTATGAATCATTCTACCTACGTACACTACACACTAGTATTTTTAGTTATCATAAATGCACTTGAACTCATTCTGGATGTCATATGTTTATGTAACCATTTTTCAATGTTTCCAGTGATATGCAATTTTCTAAACAATTTCATTCCCATTAAGCTCTAGATCAAATAATAGATAAGTGAATTCAAATCAGATTTATTATTCTTAATGACAACAATTTTCCATTGTACTTAACTTACAGACAGTATAATAAAATTTATTGTTAAGAAATTTATTACATAAATCAAAAATTTATATTACAATGTAATCGTAGATAGGTTAGAACGGTTTTCAATTGCGTATAATCATACCTATAGTTTTCAATTTAAATAAATTAAGTTATAAAGCATAGTACTGGCCTATGATCTAGCTTAAAGTTTCCGAAGTTTCATGCAAACGGGTTGCGAGGGGGGAGGTGGGGGAAGCGTTTTAGACGGAAAATTTTGGATTCCAGATCTCAGTAACCACTTAGGCTAGGAGGCTGAAACTTGGAATTTATATAGAGCATCGATAGTGGACCCATTTGCAAAAAAAATTATGATATAGATAAGGGGGTGTAGGAGTGGGGGGAATAATAATGCGTCCGAAACGCAAAAAGCCGAGATTGACACATTCTAAAATCCATATCTCCTAATCGGTTAATGCCACGAAATTAAAACTTAATGAACATCTGTGGGTATACTAGGAGAATATATCGGAAACAAGTTTTTGAGAGGGGGCAGTGGCGTACGGAGATGGGGGTGAAAAACTTTAGATTACGATATCTCAAGAACCAACTGCACTAGAAAAACGAAATTCGGTTTTTGTATTAAGGTTGATAAATAAAGTTTGCTGAAAGTAAAAATTTTTAAGGGGGAGGTGGAGTGTGGAAGTGGAAAGGATAAGAATTTTTCTAAAAAATCACGTCTCATATCTTAAGAACAATGTACGATAGATGCTTAGAGTTTTTACCAGAAATAGGCCCAATAGACCCCTAGCAGGAAAAAAAATTTTGGTGGTGAGGGTGTAGAGGAGTAGGCTGGGGGAGGGTGAAAAGGAAAAAGTTCCGATTCTTATATCTCGAGAACCTAAAATGACATCAAGCTGAAACTTGGTATTTAGATAGAACTATAGTAGTAGCATGTTGCAAATATATAATTTTTTATAGGGGTAGTATGGTACGGGGGTGGGGGGTGTTTTTCCGAACTATAGAACGGCTTATGCTAGAAAGTTGAAACTCAGTATGTATATGTAAGTCTACTAGAAAAGTAATTTTGATTAAAAAAAAAATTAAATATCCATTGGCGTACAGAATGGGGGCAAAAAAAATTATCAGTGAAAATGGAATGCATATATTTTCACGATTTTCGTCATATCTGTTAGGTCTTTTCAAATATTGACTTTATTTTTATTCCACGTATTCTTAATATAAATACCTAGAAAGCGCTTTCAGGATTTTTTGAAATTCGACCACCACGATGGTGTAAAGGGGTTGTATACATTTTCACGAATTCAGCCGTATCTCTCCGGTCTGATTAGATATCGAATATATTTTTACTTCTACGGGCTTGTTTAATAATCACCTAAAACACGTTTTCAAATTTTTTCCTTTTTCAACCCCTAAGAGTGTATAAACGGGTTGAACACGTTTTCACGAATTTCGTCATATCTCTTAGGAGTGACAAGACATGGGATTGGTTTTTACTTCCTCGGGCTTTCTTTACATATATCTAAAAACTCATTTCAGGATTTTTTAATATTCAACCCCTAAGTGGGTACAAGGGGGTTGCATATGTTTTCACAAATTTCTACATATTTCTTAGTTCTAATGAGATATCAAATTCATTTTTACTTCCTAAGGCTTCCTACATAATCGTCAAAAGTTGATTTCAGTGTTTTTAGATATTCAACTCCAATAGGATCTAAGGCTTTCGACATATTTCTTACGATTGATAAGATATCAGATTGGTTTTCACTTCCACAGACTTTTTATATTATCGCCTACAGATGCATTTCCGATTTCATGAAATGGCCCAAAACCAAATCACTAAAAATCTCATAATCACGTAACAACTGATATTATATTACGACTTAGACCTCATCCCGGAGTATGACCCAATTATGTAATTCATATGTTATATGTGGCAGCGGCGAAAGTATTTTAGCGCGACCCCATTCTAACCTTTTCTGAACTTTTTTCTGAGTTTTCAGTCACATAGTAACCTACACCGCTTCTCAGAATTGAACGCATTCCGAACTTCTACCGAAAAAATAATAAAGTTGCGCCCAGATTGTTGGCAGATTTTTTTTATTGCAATACGATATTTTGTCACTTTTGTGAAGAAAAATATATAATACCGGTCTCTTGCGTATATGCACTAACACGAAAAAAAAAATCAGTTGTTAAACTTTCGGATTTGTAACAATAAAATGTAACTTTGGATATGACAATGTAAGACTGTAATTGTACGATTAATTTGATGTCAGGTGTATTATTACAAGTAACGCAAATAATTTTTGTTTTAAATTTTGGCTTTCAATTTCTGTACATAACTTTTGAATAATAAAGTGTTATGTTCTAGCGAAATTAATTTTTAGCAATCAAATAAATGATAATATAAGATTATAAAAATGATAGGAAAAAAAATTTTCGACGTTTCGCCGACTTACGGAATTGATTTTTTTGATACAAAAACTTTCCTATGTTGTGGCGGGTTGTGTGATGCTGCAGATCTTGTCTACGAAATGTTCCAAGCGGCGTTGAATTGTCGGCTTTCGTTATGATGCGTCGTGTGATGCTCCTTTGTGCGGTGTTATAGAAAGAAATGTTGCTGTAATGCTGATATCACATATTCGATGATGCAGTGATGAAAACTGTTGTGACGATGATCTTGTAGATTGGATGAAGCAGCAATAAAAATTACTGTGCCGCCGATATTGGAGATTCTATGGCGCAGCGACGTTAATATTGTGGATTCGACGACCAAATTACGAAATTTTTTTCGTTAGCACCTTCGACTACCGTATTCTCCAGTGCTTGATTCCACCAAATCACTTTTTAGAATATTGGAGGAATATTTTTTAGTACAAATGAACACCTATTGCTTCAAGCAAATTCTTATTAGCATAAATGAACTTGCTGCAATAAAAATTTTATTGATGCAAACGCATGCCAACCAATTATTTCTCTCTGTGTACCGACCCAAAAATTCATTCATTTCCCGTAATCCGACTCCCTTAACTATTTTAACCCCAAACTTAGTCTGATTAAAAAAGCTTATCATGGGCTAACTATTTCTTGTTGATTCTTGGCTATTAGTTTCAGATTTTGTAGTTCGAATCAAAGTTTAATTATTCCAACTCTCAGCTATTGTTTGGATTATTTTTTTTCTCTATTGTAATGAAATATAAGTTGAAATTAATTAAATTAATTTTTAATCAGTAATAACTTGTGCAAAAAAAATTTAGGTTACAAGGATCATCAAGGAGGAAATCTGATGCGCAACACTTTGGTAGATGCATTGCCTTGCATACAAAGTGCTCCGGATATTAGTTCGAATCCCTAGGACGTAGTACCGGGAATCGTTTACACTAGATTGCGAATATTAAAATTTTCACCTCCCGAGGGGTAAGGTGTAAGGAGTGTAGCAAACTCTGGGCGAAATCGTGAGTGCAAAGTGTTATGTACACTTCCACTCACACAAAATATACTGAATCCGCCGTAGATAGTTGGAATCATATCCCTTAAGAATTCATACGGAGGATACGTTGACGGCAACATGTGGCTAGGATAATGAGCAAGGATGAAACTGTAGAGATGGAATACGAACAGTTTTGTGCATAGGAAACTCGACTACAGGCTGATTCAGGATTTCATCTGCTGAATTATTCATGTGAAGTGCAACTGGTGGTTACATGAACAACACACCAGGGAGCAGAATCTTCTTTCGAACGGCATGACAGCGACATTTATAGCTAGTGTATGCATTTCGGCATTGGTAAATACTCGATTCCATTATACCGCTGGCAACACTATTTTCAAAAATATACTTCCCAATAAAACGTAAGGTAATTAGTCATTAATCCTATCTAATTATAATATGAACAGGGATTCTTCAGGGGGAATTGATTATGTCGATTTGAGTAATTTGGATTGCGGATTTTGATGTCGTTATCAAAATATTATTTTAGTTATACCAGTGGCAGAAAGGGAGCACTCAGTTAAGATGTATCAGAAAAGGCGCGCTCAATCGATCCAATTTTTTACTGCTTAAATAAACCAAACTTCTAGTATACGATCCTAAATGAAGTAAAAAAGTCGAGAATTTTTTTTATTATTTCCCAAATTTTGATCGAAAAGTGTCTTTCAGCTAGTCCAAATGTAAAAAAACCTGTCAAGAACTCTATATCTCTCAGCTGAACCAAATTAAAAAAAAATGTTAAATACTCTCCAAAACGAATGTTACAGAAATGTCAAAAACAAATAAAACCTTTATATTTAACTTTGAGTTGGCGCAAAATGTTTACCAACATTTTGAATGACTCTTTCGTATAATTATAATGGCTAGAGAAATGTAACGATAATACATAATGATTTTCAAGTTGCAGTTTATGCAAAAAAATCGTATTTCGAATATCACAAAATTGAAATACTTCAATGGTTTTTTCCCCCGATTATATTTAACGCATTTAGAAGTGAAAGTGAATTCGATATCTCATTAGACTTAATAAATAAATCAGAATTCGTGAAAATGTACACAACCACTCTTAGGGGTTGAATTTCGTAAAATTTGGAGAAACATTTCTAAAAGATGTCTAAAAGATTTAACGAAATTCTTAAAAATGTGGAAAAACCCCTATTTTTACTACACCTCTGTACACCAATGAAAATCTAAACTTTTTTTTGCTTTAATTACTACAGTAGCACATCTACATATTCGGACTAATACCCTGTACAGAGACTATGCATTTTAAACGCATTTAAGTAGGTAAATTTAACATGTTAAAAAAGTAGTGTTCAGACTAGGCAACTCGTTTTATTTTGATACATGATAGCTTGATGTGATTTGTTTTGACAAGTAGATATTCAGCTGTGTTTCATTAGCAAATTTATGCTTTCTAAATTATTTGAAACCAATTAGTTTGTATAGCAGTAATGAAAAGGGAATTTATTAGCTAATGCAGTCACAGAAGCACAAAATTGAGTTTCTGCAGCATTAAATAGTTTCTTCCAAAGTTTATTTCGATTTCCGCGAGGGTCGCAGTACATTTTTTCGGTTAAACGCGTAGTAGCTACGTGTTTTCGTAAACGCGTACAAGTGTTTTCAGCGCATTTAACTTGATTTAAACGCGTTAATCTCGTAGTCCGAACATATAAGTTTCAATTTTCTACCACAAGCTGGTTCCGAAATATGAAAAACAACTCCCCACCCCGGTATCTTGATCTACCCCTATCAAAAAATTTTCTGAAGTGTCTCTATGGCTCTAGATTTCCATTGGCGTATGTAGGATTTTTGTCTGGGTGGGGCCAGGCCAAAAGTTCAATTGCGGCGTATATAATGCCAATAAAAACGCTGTAAAGTACATACAGTGTTAATGAAAATCGCTCATCAATGGTATTGATCCGCTTATTTATATTAAAAAAGTGCACATTTAATAACAGTCTACTAGGTCACCACAATCAGGCGTAGTCGTAAGAGAGCGTAAACAGGCTCGTCATTTAATAGATACATTATGCATATTTGGGAATAGTGGGTGGCTTTTCAACAGAATTGTATCTAAAATACAAACAAATATAGTAGAATATAATAATAATAATATATTTCATAAAATTAAGAATTAAGCACATTCATATAAATTATTTTAATTGAATTGATTGAATACAGGGTGTAACTAGTACTGAGGTTCAAACGAAAATGGGAGATAGAGGAACTTGTCCTGAGTAGAAAATCGTTTTACACATACTTCCGTTTTTGCACCGTTAAGGAGATAGCGCGATTTTAAGGACGAAGGATTTTCATCGTACCTGTGATCACTGTTTGATCTCTAACTCCTGCTGTACTTAGCGTAACGTAATAATTCTGGGCTCGTTGGAAAGGACACAAATTCTTCTTTACTAGTCCTAAAACGTGAAAATACAAAATTTCAGGGTTGGAAATTTTGAAATTTCAGGTCGATCACAATACTTCATTATTAAAAAATAATAAAATAAAATAGCAATAAATTGACTGAACAAAACTACATAAAAATAAAATGTAATGGAATTAATTGAGTAAGATTAAACTTAATGATATAAAAACACGAATGAAAATATATCGTAAATAAAATAGGATTGGAAATTGACAGCATCAAAAGCATAAGAAGACGATTCATAATAAACGCGATTTTATCATGGATCGAACAAATTATACAGAAAAAAACGAAACTAAAAAGGTAGGTATCACACATTCAAAAATGGTATGTATCTGCATATGATTTTATATTTTCTAATTAAAAACATACTGCAGTCACGATCGGCTGCAAGCCAATCGTATAATACTCTAGATGAATACTGAACTCCGATTTATATTGTAGTTGGGGATAAAGTAGAACTACGTGTGTACATGCTGTATGTCCTTTATTAAGGACTCCCATTAGATTGCTACTCAAAACTAAAAGACAATATTCAGTGTTTAATTTCATATCTTGAACTGTGTAAGTCATCGAAAAAAAATGTCCTTTTTGAAGGACTTTCACATGGGAGGTGCAGGAAGGACTCACTCAATTTTTTTCATATTAATCCTTTTCCTTGGAACCGTTTAAAAATGAACGTGTACAAAATTTCAAATTCGCAGCTTGAAGCGTTCAAAAGTTATCGAAAAATATTGTTGAACGCGTGTCTTAAGGATATTTTGTATGGCAGCTACCAGAAGGAGTAAAAGGATTTCGCTGATAAGTAAAACTCAAACTTTGTTTTCACTCAAAACTAATTTGTACAAAATTCCGAGTTCATAGCTAAAAGATTACTTGAGTTATAGTGAGTTCCGTAAATTAAGTAAATTCATTTTGACAGGATATTTGTATGGCAGCTACACGAAGGACTAATAGGATTTTCTTTATAATCATATATTTACCTCCAAATATTGGAAAAATAACACGTACAAAATTTGAAAGAAGTAGCTTAAACCCTTCTGAAGTTATCGGCCAATATTCTTAACACGTGTTTTAAGGACATTTTGTATGGCAGCTACCAGAACGAGTATAAGGATTTCGCTGATTCGTAAACTCGAACTTGGTTTTTACTCAAAACTAATTTGTACAAAATTCCCAATTTATAGCTAAAAGATTACTTGAGTTATAGTAAGTTCCGTAAATTAAGTGGAGACGTTTTGACAGGATATTTATATGGCAGCTACACGAAGGACTAATACGATTTCCTTCATAATCATACATTTAGCTCCAACTATTGGAAAAATAATACATACAAAATTTCAAAGACGTAGCTTAAACCCTTCTGAAGTTATCGGCCAATATTCTTGAACACGTGTTTTAAGGACTTTTTGTATGGCAGCTACCAGAAGGAGTAAAGGGATTCCGCTGACTAGTAAACTCAAACTTCCTTTTCACTCAAAACTAATTTGTACAAAATTCCGAATTCGTAGCTAAAAGATTACTTGAGTTATAGTGAGTTTCGTAAATTAAGTGAATTCATTTTGACAGGATATTTGTATAGCAGCTACACGAAGGACTAACAGGATTTTCTTCATAGTCATATATTTAGCTCCAACTATTGGAAAAATAACACATACAAAATTTCAAAGTAGTAGCTTAAACCGTTCTGAAGTTATCGACCAATATTCATGAACACGTGTTTTAAGGACATTTTGTATGGCAGCTACCCGAAGGAGTAGGACGATTTTGCCTGTTAACGAACTTAGCCTTACAAATTCAACCAAACATCCAGATTCAAAATTTCAAGATCCTAGGTGAAGGCGTTCTTGAGTTATCGTGTTCACGGACAGACGGACGGACGGACGGACGGACGGACGGACGGACGTCAAGCGGATTTGAGGTTTTTGGGCACAAATAAACAAAAAATAATATACAACTTTTTTTCGTCCGAGGCTTGGTTCTATGCGTTACAAACTTTTGGGCTGGATTAAACTTATAATACTCTATATGATTTCATCTAGAGTATAAAAATATAGCAAAATAGTGAAATGATGTTGAATTTGATATGCATCACATTAAGAATAATTCTTTTGATAGATCTAATTATATTTAAAATTAAATCAATTATTTATTTATAATGTGGTTTTTGGTCTCCTAATTTTTTTTTAGATATAATTAAAGTTCTAGCTAAAGATGCAATTTTTTTTACAACCTATGTAAGAGGGTTGTCTGGCAAGTTTCCGACCTTAACATGAAGATGGCAGCACTCGTCAACAAATGCTAGGGACTGTGTTTGCCCACCTTTTGAAAGGTACTCACCAAAATTTCAGCCATTTTGGACTCGTAGTTGCTGTTTAACAATCGCTTGAGTGAGTCGATGTGAGTGTTTTTGTGAAAATTGATAAAATCGAGTATCGAGCTGTCATTAAGTATTTGTTTTTAAAAGGCAATACGCCTACGCAAATCAAAGCCGAGTTGGACGCTGTGTATGGGGACTCTGCATAATCATTTACCATCGTGAAATTTTGGGCAGCTGAATTTAAACGTGGGCGTACCAGCTTGGGAGACGAGGAACATTCGGGACGATCAAAAACTGTAACCACTGACGATGACATCGGTCAAGTTCACCAAATGGTGCAAGACAACCGTCGAATAAAAGTGAGAGAGATAGCAGAGGCTATGGATATGTGGCAACATACTTTCCGCAGTATGAACGGAAGTGGTAACACACCTTCGAAACAGCATCGTATTCACACACACATACGTATATAATAACCAACTCTTCAACGGATGCATACACACATCCAACGATTATAAGAACTAACACTTATAAATTATACAGTAACGAAATCCTTTATTATTAAAATAATAAAGTAAAATCAATCTTCTTCAACCTGCAAATTTAGAGCGAATAACTTATAAATCAGTTAAAATAAATAACTTAACCAATAACCAAGAAATCTTTTAATCTGTGGCACGAGTTCCAAAGATATGTCCCAAGAACGTGTTTGTTACATATTGTTACATGTAAACCTGGCAACCGCGCAACCGCGCAACTCGATCGTTTCACATAATGGAAACAGCAACAACCGAATATCTAGTTGCAAAATAACCCAATCAGAAACCTAACTGAAGTAAATAAGGCGAAACAGCACGATTGTATCTCCCTTCTTATCGAATGCTCTCCAATGTACTATAACCCTCTACATGCACCACCGAACAAAAATCAAAATCGAAAGCGCTAAAGCTTTCGAGAAACATCCACATCACCGAGCGAACATTCAAGTACATCCTAGACTGCAACCGGCTAGTATAAAAGCAGGTGAAGCTTTCAGCGAGGACATAGTAATTTTTATTACGTCGACTGTGATAGCCAGCGTGTATACGCGACCGTATTGGTGGAAAGCGATCGATTGCGTGTGATCGAATCAAGCGATATAAATAAGCGGGCGGTATTGCCATATAGTGCGAATAATTGTGCGAACAGAATTAAAGTGCGAATTAAATAAACAATCACTTATTTTTATTTTAACCGAATTGTGTTTTACTTGAAATCCCGGTGAACCCCCTAGCTCGCAACAATGTTGAATAAAGATTTAGGTATGAGAACACTGTCCGCGCGTTGGCTGCCGCTTTTGCTCACGTTGGACCAAAAACGAGTTCGAATGAAAAATTTTGGTTTCACCAAGACAATGCGCCATCTCACACCTCAGCGATTGCCATGGCGAAAATCCACGAATTACGGTTTGAACTACTTGATCATCCTTCTTACTCACCAGATCTAGCCCCAAGCGACTTTTTTTGTTCAATAAGCTAAAAGTTGCGATCGAAGGACATGGATTTTCGTTAAATATGGAGGCCATCTCATTCCTAGACAAGTATTTTGCAGAGAAAGACGTCGAGTACTATTTGGGTGGGTTAAAGAGATGGGCGCATCGCTGGGAGAAATTACAAGGAGAATATGTAGCAAAATAAAAATAAATTTGAAGAAAAAATGTCTTGTATCTTTGTTAGGTGGGAAACTTTTCAGACCACCCCCGTACATATTTGGCTGATGAATCGAAACGAACATCAAGCTTATGCTAGACTTAATGCTTGAACGCTAAATATTGGATCTCGACAATTTGCCAAAAACATTTCAGGAGTAAAACAATTTGAGAAACAAAAATTTGATGATTAAACAATCGGAGAAAATAGAGAAATATTTGACAATGGAGCTGCATTCAGGCTAATACAAGCTTTATGCAAAGTAATTCCGATTATGTGCATCGAAAATTGGCTGTCTGGATAAAGTCGGACATCAGTGCTAAGGAAACCACTGAATGACTGGTTTTATTTTATTTTGTCACCAAACTTAGTGCTAATTATTTCGAATACCCATTGTTCTTATATGTACGTATGTATAAATCTTTTGTGTTTAATAAACCTTTTCTAGACTGGAAGCTTTAAGCGTTCTGAATCTGTTAACTTTCGTCTTTGTTTAAATTTTATACAGTTTATGCGTTACCAGAGGAGATAACCTAGTATAACTCTATACATATTCAAGTCAAAGGCACTTGTAAAAGGACAGAAGAGGAAAATGTCCTAAAGTGGAGAAGTCCAAACAAAAGCGAAATTCACTTTGCAATATGTTCACATTGTTATCTCTCCTTTTACAAAACTTACGTTTAACTTTTTTCTCGACTGGTTCATGTTCTTCTTTTCGTCTAATTTTTCCATGGTTTTCAGTGCACAATAGTACCGAAATGCTTTTAGTTAAAAACTTAGAGATCTACATTTTATTTAAAGAAGTTAATAATAAGTTAGGGAATTTAAGTATAACAAGTCAAAGATCCGAAATAGTATAGAGGTAGTTTCTTAAAATAATGGGTTTTATTAGAACCTACGACCCCTGTAACGAATCTAACACTAGGCGTCATACCTTATCTCCTATTATTGTATGGTCCAAAATAAACGAGCAAAACTGAATAATTTAATCGGGATTCACGACTATCGAATATGCAAATCCGGGCGAAAATAAACTTCTTGATTCTCTGAACATCCCGAAAATCCGCTTCATTCCAGCCAGCCGGCTTTTTTGGAAATTATCCAAATAACAATTGCCTACCATGTCATTTAAGTCACGTTTGTCGCATGAAAGCAACAGATTCTTCTAAGTCGATATAAAACCCTTTAACCACACGTCGCCACGTTGAAGTTTCGCGACCACTCTTTCAACGAAACTTCTCAATGTACCCTCATGTAAAACAAAGAAACTATGAAATCCCATTTGAGAAAAGACACCATCCCTGCGAGCTAAAGTTTCTTTCATTCCATTAGTTTTTTCTAAGAAGAACTCACATTTCCTACTAAATCCTTTTGCTTCTTGTTCAAATTGTTTTCTTATATCGTTTTCCTCCAAGCACATATCCATAGACAACCTGCCAACATCCTCTTTAAAATCTCACAACTTATGATATCTATGTGGTTGAACCGCAGCAAATCTGCCTTTCGTTAAGAAAAAATTGTATAACATTAATTTGTTCTACACTTTCACTTATAATATATAAATTTACATAAATTATTTTATATTTACGTAGGGCTGGTGGTTAAAGTTGTCGTAGCTTACCTGCAAAAAACAAAGAAAACACTAAATTTAATAGACATATTAAATAAATATCACTAAAAAATTAAGCTAGTCACATTGGTCTATGCTAATACTGGGAACGTGGGTTTCAATCACACCTACTCATTATCACCTGTGGTCTAAGCTCATATTTCCGTATACGGCGGACGGTCGGTTTTATCTATTTTACTTTATTATTTTAATAATGAAGTATTATTATCGATTAAAAAAATTGCTACATGCATAGTAGACAGTAGACTAAGCAAAATAATAAAAGTCCGTCTGTACGCCAGCTGGCGCCGTCCGTCTCGTACATCCCAAACCCTTTAAGCTATTAAGTTGATTTTGCTGTGTGGATAGACTAAGTACACCTTTTTAAGTGGTCACCTTTTGAGAAGTGGGTTTTTAATGGGGAGGTAGGGGTAGTAAGGTGCCAGATTGGGCTATTTCACCCGATTTGGGCTTTTTAAATACTCAATTCGCGGGTGCAAGTTCCAAAAAGCTACTTAGCTTTTGGGCTATTCGTCCAACGCATATTGTGTTATTTTTTTAGTTTACAACACAAATAAAACATATCACAAATCCTCTTACCATTAAATTATGGTTCTCGTTCCTCTCTAATGAAAAATAATAGTTCATACGATATCTATCTGGTATTTGCAAACTACAATTCATTTAGAATCGGTTCATTATTTCTAGACTTTCTACAAATGCACCACTTTCATTCAAATTATGGGCATCCATAGAAATATAATATAATATTCAAGAAATAATGGATTTACCAATATTAATAACTGCCGTAGAGTTCCCTTTTTTCATAATTTATTAATTATTATTTGTGATGAATTAGTGGGTTACAAACACGTGTTGCAAAAATTAAAATTATTGTTACAAAGTTATTGTTACATGTGTACTCTGGTAACCGGAACAACTTACTTATTATTGATATTAAAGTTTCCAGAGAAAAACAATAATCTTGCAATATCGTAGAGAGCTCTATATAATTTTCTATATTATATTTCTATATAATAATCCGTGTACCTGTAGACTGTTGTACCTGTGGACAGCTTAAGTATTGCCCAAATTCAAGTACTTACAGAAACTAAGAAAACGTATTTAGGGATCCTTTTTCATATGTGGCAACCCTCACTAAGTGTCATTTCGCATTCTTCAACGGTTCCATTTTTCTAGGCTGATAAAAAAAATTATCGATAAAAGTAAATTTCTGAGTTCTTTTACTCAATGTATTTTAAGTTTCAAAACTCGATTTCGTTACTAATCTTTATGCTGTGTGAAGTTTATTATTCAATTCAATTCAATCGATATTTATTAGTTTCCACTTATGTCTACCATCTTATAATTTATAATTTAGAGAACAGATAATTCAATACCTTAACAGCTAAATTAAATCTAGTTAGCACAGCAAAGCGAAGCATCTACGAGAATTTTAGTGAAATAAATTCAAGGAAAAATTTATACAAAAAACCTTGTGTAGTGAGTGTGAAGTTTATTAAATATTATTTATATTATAACTGTATCGGGAGACCTTTTTATTAAATAGATAAAATGCTATGAAGAGTTTTGTTCAGAGTGTCGTAAATTGTACCTGTGGACAACATTTTATTTGTACTTTTGGACTGTCCATAGGTACACATATTGTCCATAAGTTTTAAATCTGTTATTATTTGTTTTACATTCACTTCACTAGTTGTCGACAAGTTCACAAGTGTCTCTTTTCTCTCGCTCACGTATTCAGCTTTTTTTCTAAAGCTTTCTGCTAAAGTATAATTTTTTATTTCTCTCGGTCCCGGATAAAACGTATTGCCGAATCTCACAATTGATCCGAAACAGTGATGCCAACTCGTGGGGAATTCCCCTTTTCGTGGGGAATTTCAGTCTAAATTTTATTGAAAGGGGAAAAGGGGAATCAGCACTATTCGAGATAAATTATGGGGAAAACCAAAACTCTCTGAAATTCCTTACCACAAGCACAACACCGACTTCAACGTCGACTTGTGGAGATTAGAAAAACAAAACAGACATTGTAGTGTCATCTGTGAGAATTGGTGTGGACCAATTAATGCAGTGGCATTACTGTGGTCCACACCAATTCCACACAAACAATCAGTTCAGTGGGGGTTTTTTTTTGGAGAGTGATCTGACAGCTAAGGAAAGAAAAAAAGGTGAAGGCGAAGTTTTTTGGCGCGGACGAAAAGTTTTGGCGGGTCCGGAAGGAGAAAGTGTGAAAAGATGTAAATAAATAAACGGCGCGCCGCTAAATCGCCTGTGAAAATTAAACATTCCATCCGTTCAAGTTCTAGTTTTAATTATTCATAAAATGCATTCCTAAGGTCGCGTAATGTTACTTTCTACTCGCGACCGTAAGTTTACTCATCGCGGATTCCAGTGAACCAATATGACGAACCTTCGCGCACGGATTATGTGTTAATAGCTCCCTACTGTTGTGATTGCACAGTGATTTGATCTTAATTAAAATGATATTTTGTTAAAAATTTTAAAAAAATATTTGCAATAGTCATTGTTAGTAAATTCTTTTTACGAAAAATACAAAGCAGCAGTAGAACTTCGAAAAAAAGTGACCCGCAAAAGTTTTCAGCCAAATTAAAAAAAAATCATAAAATAGAATAAATAAAAAAAAACATAACAAATTAAATTAAAAATTATTACAAGTTAAAAATAAATTAAAATTGCATTAATAAATTAAAAATTAAAATAAAAAAATATGACAGACAACTATGGGACAGAAACTGACTCGGACTGAAAAATAAACATAAAATATAAAAAAAAAATAAATAAAAATTAAAATACTTAAGCTAGAAAAAAAAGACAAAGAGAATGCAGTAGTCAAGAGGTATTTTTTTTTAATATTGTTTGTTTCTTTTTTTTTTGGTTGGTTTCTTTTTGTATTGGTTTAAATTTTTAGCTCTGTAAAAATGGCTTAATAGAGCGTCATTGAGATGGATCTTCTTGTTTGAAGACCTTCCGCCCCCTCATTCCTCTCTTTAGGGGCCATACGTTTGATATTCTTTCAAGGATTAGTATGGCTATGGTAGGGTGGGCTAGACGGCGCACAACAGCAGCGCAAGTCGAGTTGAAGGGAGTTTTCTCGGTCTCTCATGACCGATTGGGAATCTTATCCTAATTTTATCACCCGGGTAAGTCGGCGTGAAATTTTTGTTGTACAGGCCATGGGTTTTATGGTCTGAGGTGCAAACAACGTACCCCCCCACAGCCGCAGCTAGCCCGGAAGCCAGCAAGCACGTCGCTCCAGTTTGCACTTCAGCCACCAATTCGGACGTAGGTGGAATTGGACCTCTGTTTCCCGATCCCAACCTTCCCTTCGGTTATTTTGACTTTTTTAAGTCGAAATAACCACTCCAAGACCTCCACCACAACAAAATGGCGCCCAACGTGGGGCTAGCCAAACCAGCGCGTAGTTCACAACGCGTGATGGGACAATATGCGAGAGTCGGAAAAAATGCCGCATAAAATTTGTCACATCAAATGGACTTACAATTTGACTGGTAGCGACTTAAAATAACGCTTAAACAGCACCTACAAGTTAAGTGAACAAGCTCTTTTGTTACTTCACTTACTTCTATTGTAGTTCGAATTTACAGCTGGACATTGTAAAACCTTCACCTTTAGGCGCCATCAGAATTCCATATGAAGGGGCAGCCTTTTCTATCTGTGGGTTCGAATTGGACTTGTTGTGGGTTAAGTAGGGTCTTCAAGACCCATCTAACTGATGTATTGTAGGTATCCTTTTGAAAAGCTGGGCTTGCCTTGACTTAGCGGGCAAGTCGTCAGACGATTGGGCAGACTACCTGCAATATATGTTTTAGAATGGTGAGGAGAAGATAATACTGAAGTCTTCAAAAGAGTTCCTTATTTCCTTATTCCATCCTTTTAGAGTTCCTATAACGTAAGATTAAATTAAAATTATGTAGTATAATTTTTTTTAAATTTTAAGTCTTAGGACAATTTTATTTTTCATATTAGTATTTTATTCTATTTTTCTTTTGTATTATCCCATTTTTTTTATATTTTCTCAATTCCAATTTTCCCAGAAAGTTGAAGAGGCTGAGATTTGCCTTTTAACTCGACCTAGCAGGAGAGAGGATGAAGTTTGGGAGGTGGATAGCGAGAAGATCCATCACGTTTTGATTTTTATTCCGTTCGCTTTAATGGAATAGTTTTTTTGTCTTTGATTTTTTTTTATTATTTGCATTTCTTGATTGATTTTGGCTTTGCTTTACGATTTTTTTTTGCGATTTTCTTTAATTTCGAAGAGACGAATTTCGAGCCTTATATATTTAAAAATTTGCATAATTTTTTTTTGCTTTCGTTTATTTGTTATAATTTTATATTATATTTGCTTAAATTTCAAATTCCATTGATTCACTACACCTAGATGTTTTGACTTGCACGCATCATAATCTTCTTTTCTTTAGGTTTGATTGGCTTTATTTTAAACTACTTATTTTTTTTGTTTAGATCCTTAGTTTGAGTGATATTTTTTTATAGTAATATATTTACCTATGTAAATATTTATTTATTATAGGCAGTTTTTTTTTATTTTGCATGTTAGGTTATATTCTTCCGTATCATTAGTTATTTATTTGCTTTTTGTGCATGGTTTTGTAGGATTAGTGAATTATTCATTTATTTGTATATATATTCTTAGTTTAAATTTTTTAGATTTAGTTGTTAAATTTATTTTTTTTGTTGGATTAGTTTAATTTTTCTTAGATTTAGTTGTTATTTTGTTAGTTTAAATTTAGTTGGCTTAGTTAGTTTATTTCTTTTTGGTTATAGTAGTTTAATATATTGTGTAGGTAGTTATTAGATTTTTTTTTATTATTAATTTTTGTAGTATAGCATTACTCTTAGAACATTTATTTATTATTATATATATTTTGAAGTTTAATTATTTTTTGTTTTAGTTTTCTCTTTATATTTATTTGGGATATTTAGTTTAGCTAGTGTAGAATATTTATTAGATTTATTTTTATTTGAACTTCTTTCTTTTGTTCCCTTTTTTTTTTTTCAATCATGCCACTGTCACGAACACCGGAACAAGGGGTTGAAGACGTGCTGTGCACTATATGCCAGGAGTGGGTGGGATTGGACGATGAAGTCCGCACAAAATGTGGGCACCGTTTCCACGAAAGGTGCATAGAGAAGTGGGTGAGGGAAAAGCAGAGCTGTCCCACTTGCCGGAATCATCTGGGCAAGTCGGACTAATGGTCTTTCCGGGGAGTACAGGGAGCGATAGCCGCCCCTGGACCGTTGACAAGAAGCAGGGCTCAGTTAACGGTCCCACAGCTTCAAAGAGATGGAGTTTCTCTCCTTAGGGAGCCAAATTTGGATCCTCCACACGAGCTGGGCGGCGGTCAAGCCTTCTACGCTCCGGACGGAACAGTGGTCACCGACCAAGAGAGGGGTAAAGGCCTACCGACACCACCACGACTACCACAACAACCACAGCCACTACAACCGATGACGACAACAGTTGATGAGATCACTCAACTGATTCGCACTGTGCTGAGGGAGGAGCGATCTCATCAATTCCAAGAGTCGCGCAGTGATCGTTCACGTTCAACGAACCACACCTCCAGGGCTACAGGTGCTGCTCGAGCACCTGAGAGGGCTCAGCCACCACAATATCCGGTCGCTCGGTTCGCTGATCGCAGGAGCACCGGACCAAACTATAGACGCCGCAACACTACAAGTCCCATACGGACATGGCGTCTAAAATTTAATGGAGACGCTAAAGTGTTGCGAGCTGAAGAACTTATATATCGCGCCGAAGCTCTTGCGACCAGCGGATATGGACTTGCTCGCACGCAGCTTTTACATGCTGCTTGACGGCCGTCCGAACAGTTGGTTCTGGACCTGGCACAGGTCCAATCCAATGCCAACTTGGGCGGTACTTAAACCTGCATTTTTGCAGACATGGGGTGTGCGAGCAAGTGACTGGGACATAAGACGGCAAATGTTAGCCAGACGTCAGGTCCCAAGCTAGTCCTATCAGATGTTCGAGCAGGACTTGTGTGAGCTCCGTAACTTGCTGTCAAATCCGATGCACGACGGAGAGTTCGTGGAGCTGGTGCGGGGAAATTTGTTGCCAAGCACGCAGCAACAAATTTGCCTGCAACAAATTTGGTCGCTTGACCATCTTCGACAGATAGTGTCCAGAGTCGAAGATATTAGACGGTCCACCAGATACAGCTACTCGAGTCACGCCCGAGTTGCTGAAGTCGTGGAGCCTCCTACAGAGGTTTGTGATGAGCGCAATGGTTCCGAAGCCATGGCAGCAATTACATCTGGGGCTCCACTAAAATGTTGGAGCTGTGAGCGTACAGGTCACAGTTACCGACTGTGTGCAGAAGCTCCCAGGGGTATTTTCTGCTATGGCTGCGGAACAAAAGACGTTTTGCGACCGCATTGTGCTCGTTGCAATCGGGAAAACACCGGAACGGAAGGAACCACTTCGGAAAATTCTCGTCCTTTTCGGAGCAACCCACAGCAGCCACCCAAAACGTAGGAGACTCTTCGATCTCCGCAACTTGTGGTGATGATGACGCATCGCCAGTCAGGTCAAATACACCGGACCTGACAAAACCATCGGATTTGACAAATGCCACGACTGAGTCTCATCCAGTCGTAATTCTTCCCAAATCCCTACTTCCTGTTCGCAAAGCACCTGTACCTCGGAAACCTTACCATGTAAGACTGAAGGAGTACATGGAGGCACGCGACAGGATTTTTAACGACTCTAAATCCCCTTTTGTTAATATTTCTTCTTGTTCCACATTTCAACCTTCCCCTGATCCAACCCCTAAAAAGGTGATTTTACGTTTACGCGCATTTTGGCGTAAAGTTCGTGAGAGAAAGAAGGCAGTAATATCGACGATTGTCTCCGAACCTTTTGATGTACGTCCCTATGCTATGGTCTCCCTTTTCAAAGTAAACGTTAAAGGTCTTTTAGACAGTGGTGCGAGCATTAGTTGCCCAGGAGCCAATGCACTAGAACGCCTTGAGCGAGCGCAAGTGCATTGGAAGCCGATTTGCCACGAGGTGAAGACAGCTGATGGTGCTTCACAGAGGGTGGTGGGAAGTGTGACGACCGAAATTCAATTTCGTGGAGTTACACAACCTATTACTCTTTTCACCGTGCCGAGTTTATCTCAGGATTTATATATTGGGGTAGACTTCTGGCGAGCCTTCCATCTTGCTCCCAGTGGCGTGGCGTCCATGGAAGCAAGGGAAGCATTGCTTCCCTTACATTTTGCGGAAAAATATTATATCTAAAATGCGTTTTCTAAATCGCGCAAAAAAACTCGCGAAAAAAATTTATGTTTCAAACATTTTCTTTGACACAGTCTAAATAAAAGTTCGCAAGAAACTACACGCGAATATCGCACACAGCCGATTTGGCAACACCACGAAAAAGCCAAGCGAAAAGAATCCAAGAAGAAGACTCATGGAAGCAATTTCAAAGTTGCATCTATGAGCGTTCATTTCATTCCGTAGTAAGCCCACTGTGACGTCATGAAAAAAAATTTTCGTACACGCCACGGTGGATGCAATAAAATATTTGCTTCCACACATTCCTGGCTGCGGCGATGAAGCTATCAGCAAGCAGAGATCTGATAAGAAATAAGTGCTACCAGAGTAGGATAGGAATTGAATTTTGATCGAAGTTTGGAATTGAATTGTGGTAAATAGTTGAATTATATTTAATTTGGTTTTTAGATCTCAGGAACCACTTACGCTAGGAGACTGAAACTTGGAACTTATGTATAAATATGATAGTGGACCTATTTGCAAAAAAATTGTCGATAAGTGTTGAGGAGTGTGGGAGTGGAGGGGAAAGCAATGTGTTCGAAGTGCTTGAAAGCTGGGGTTGAAACATTCTAAAATACATATCTCCTGAACGGTTGATGTCAGAAGATTGAAACTCTGTAGTTGTCTTAAGGGATAATAGGAGATTAATCAAAAGCTACAATTTTTGAATCTGGTGGTGGTATGTAGGGGTTGGGGTAAAAAACTTTGGATTAGAATATCTTCCGAACCAATTATACCAGCAAGGTAAAATTTGGTTTGTGTATATAGGATTACAAGTGGAGCCCATTAAAATTTTTGAGGTGGGAGGTGGAGCACAAAAGTGGGGCGATAGCCATTTTTAATAAAATTTCATTTGTATGTATATCTCAAGAACCGTACCACATATGATCTTAGAAATTTTACAGGAGTTAGGCCCAGCAGATTTCTTCTTCTTGAAGGGGCTGATGGTGGGAGGGGGTGGAAAGAAAATAATATCGATTTTTAATTTTCAAAAACCACAAACCATAGAAAGCTAAAAATTGACTACATGAAGCCAATAAAGAGGTATCCTAGAAAGGCAAGGCAGTGGGTTGGTGGTGGTTTTTTAAATTTCAGAAACGGCTTATGAAGAAGAAAGTTGGAACTTAGTACGTATATGTACGTATGCTACTCAAGAAATTAAAGGAAAAAAATTCAGATTTTTAGGCATAGAGGTTGAGTAAAACAAATGTCCGTGAAAAGGGATTTTTCCACATTTTCACGATTTCGTTATATATATTGGACATGCCGATATAGATTTTATTTCTGCGGGTTCTTTAAGTAAGCACCTAGAAATGTTTTTTTTTTTTTCAATTTTTCGATATCCAACCCATTAGGGGGTGTAAAGTGGTTGTGTACATTTTCATGAATTTCCATATACAGTATAACTTCTCTATAGCGGACACCTTTGGGGAATTCAAAAGTGTCCGCTATAAAGAGGTGTCCGCTTTTCGGGGGTATTGAGTTTAATACCTAATTCATTGGGGAATAAAGAACTGTCCGCTATAGGGAGGTGTCCGGTTTTCGGAGGTGTCCGGTAATAGAAGTTTCACTGTATTAGGTTTAATGAGATATTCAATTCACTTTTATTTCTAAAGGCTTTAAATTTAATTGAAGAAAAATTTGATGCAAGCATTTTTTGATATTAAACCCCTGGGAGTTTTCACGAATTCCGAAAAACTTTTATGGCTAATGAGATCGAATTCGGTTTTACTTTTATTGACTCTTCTATTCAGAAAAATACGTAAATAAATAAAAAAAAAATGTGCCAATACTCTGGGCGAAACTTTATAATTTTTTTTATAGAAGTCCGGGACGCGTTTAATGATTAGATGCGGTGTAGGTGACTGCGACTGACAACCTTAAAAAATAACGTTCCAAGTAGCCTTCTGGTTCCCGTTCGTGATTGCTGGGTGCTTTTATATTAGTAATGTTAAAAGTAGCTAATGGAGGAGGTTCAATTAATACGCAGTAAATTTGTAGGTAGAATAATAATAATAAATTTTGGATATTAACCAATTGCTTCCCCTTGTTGAATTATCACGCCACGCCACTGCTTGCTCCATCCATCATCAGTTGTGTCAACACACAAACCACCTCTTCGCAACATGATGCTACTGCGATGCACCCTTTAACGGACAAAGATGTTGAACGTTTAGAGAACGTTAAGTCCAAGTTCCCTTCTTTCGAACTTCACGGTTTGGGAAGGACTAACGTTCTCGAACACGAAATCGACGTAGGAGAAGCGCGCCCCATCAAACAAAGACACTACCCAGTATCGCCTGCGATTCAAAACCTCATGTATGGCGAGGTCGATCGTATGCTGGCAATGGGAGTGATAGAGGTTAGTTTGAGTGCGTGGAGTTCGCCGGTAGTACTCGTGAGGAAACCAGGGAAAGTCAGGTTGTGTTTGGATTCTCGAAAGGTGAATAATGTGACGAAAAGGGATGCATATCCACTTCCACATATCGACGGAATCCTTAGTCGATTACCACGAGCCAATTACATAACCAGTCTTGACCTGAAGGACGCCTTTTGGCAGATTCCTTTCGAGGCTAAGTCCCGTGAAATGACGGCGTTTACCATTCCCGGACGACCCCTCTATAATTTTACCCGGATGCCATTTGGGTTGTGCAATGCACCCCAACGTATGTGCCGTTTGATGGATCGTGTTATCCTACCCGAACTGAAGAACCAAGTATTTGTTTATTTGGACGATCTATTGTTGATCTCGGAAGATTTCAATTCCCACTTGGTTTTGTTGGCGGAAGTTGCCGAATGCCTAAGGAAGGCTGGACTTACAATCAATGTGGGAAAAAGTAAGTTCTGTTTGAGGGAAGTGAAGTACCTCGGATACATTGTTGGAGATGGAGGCCTGAAGACAGATCCGAAAAAAGTCTCGGCCATGGTCGATTACCCTTCGCCGAAATCCGCACGTCAGGTTAGACGCTTTCTTGGTATGGCTGGATGGTATCGACGATTCATTTTCAACTTTGCAGCCGTGGTCTCACCGATCTCAGACACGCTGAAAAAGGCCGACAAATTTACTTGGACTTCAGAGGCGGAAACTGCGTTTCAGTCTGTGAAGGCCATGTTAACTGCGGCCGCTATATTGGTAAATCCAGACTTCACTAGACCATTCGTAATACAATGCGATGCTAGCAAATCTGGAGTGGGGAGTGTTCTTTTCCAAGAGAACAATGATGGATCGGAATCTCCTATTGCGTTTATGTCCCAGAAGCTCAATTCCGCTCAACGCAACTACAGTGTTACAGAGCTTGAATGCTACGCCGCTGTGTTGAGCGTGAAAAAATTCAGAGCGTACGTGGAAGGGACATCGTTTAAGATTATAACGGACCATGCGAGTCTCAAATGGCTGATGTCTCAAAAGGATCTTAGTGGACGTTTGGCTCGCTGGAGTTTGAAGTTGCAAGGCTTCGACTTCGTGATCGAACATCATCGTGGTAGCCTGAATATTGTACCCGACGTCCTCTCTCGCGTATACGAAGACGGATTAAATGCGCTGATCGACGTTGCACCCATGGTTGACTTGAGCTCTTCAGAATTTCGGAATCCGGAGTATGAGGATCTGAAGGCAACTGTGGAGGCAAACGCCCCTCGGTTTAAATTTTAAGCTCTGTAAAAATGGCTTAATAGAGCGTCATTGAGATGGATCTTCTTGTTTGAAGACCTTCCGCCCCCTCATTCCTCTCTTTAGGGGCCATACGTTTGATATTCTTTCAAGGATTAGTATGGCTATGGTAGGGTGGGCTAGACGGCGCACAACAGCAGCGCCAGTCGAGTTGAAGGGAGTTTTCTCGGTCTCTCATGACCGATTGGGAATCTTATCCCAATTTTATCGCCCGGGTAAGTCGGCGTGAAATTTTTGTTGTACAGGCCATGGGTTTTATGGTCTGAGGTGCAAACAACGTACCTCCCCACAGCCGCAGCTAGCCCGGAAGCCAGCAAGCACGTCGCTCCAGTTTGCACTTCAGCCACCAATTCGGACGTAGGTGGAATTGGACCTCTGTTTCCCGATCCCAACCTTCCCTTCGGTTATTTTGACTTTTTTAAGTCGAAATAACCACTCCAAGACCTCCACCACAACAACATTCTTATTTCATTGCGTCTAATACTTATTGCGTCTCATTGTTTACAAGTGATCGTATGTAGGTTTAGGAGTCACATATAAGTCCAACTTGCCAACACGTGACTCATTATCCAGTCACAGTCATCTGACGAATCAATAACAGGATAAGCCCTGGCTACTGCCATTGAGGATATGACAGTTGAAAAACCTTCAGTGGCGAAGCCAGTTTAAGAGAGTGTTGAACTAGGTCCGAAGGAGCTTTTTCGTCATCGGATGGTACTCGCTCATCAGAGAGTAAATCATGCTTGTATTGCTGACGATTTTTCTATATATGCGATATAGAAAGAAACTCGTTTCCACGAATTATATGCTAGTGAAATTTGGCATAGCCTAATTTTTTCAAATAACTGCTTTATATATTATATATTATAGTAGCATCACGAAGCTCGCTTCGATGTTTTAACCGGCTTACACTAGAGGCGCTGCATGTGCTTTGCCAATTCCCTCTTATCCTACGCGTTCGTTCCATCAGTTCATTCATTTGCTCTTTCTACTATGCAAGAGGTTGATTGGTTCCGGTGCGGCGCGCGGGGAAATTGTTTAGTGGAATCTTTCTCTGTCAGTCCGTCTCAAATGGCTTAGGCGATGTCGAATTTTAATTTTTTGCTGTGCAGGAAAGTGGAGGCTCATGTCTCGCTTTTATATTTTTTTCCATCGTTTAGACGAATATTTTTGCCAGACTATCGTTTTCCCGGAAATTCTTGAACTTTAGGAATTTCGACATTTCGGGTTTTCAATCCTGCAAAATTATTTTTTTTGCAATGATATTATTTTTTGTATGGAAAATAATAGTTTGACTGGTCCAATGAGAAATATTAATTCTGTTTGCAACACTTCTGTGTTAAATCGTAGTGAGCGAGATCGGGTCAAAATACCGTTTTCTGAAATACCGACTTCACTCAATTTGTGAAAATATCTTTTAGCCACTAAAGTTGAAATTTTGTACAAATGAGTTTTAAGTGAAAATTACCTTCAAGTTTATTAGTTAGCGAAATTCCTTTACTTTTTCCGAAAACTAACATTGTAACACGACTACTACGATGGACTCAGCACGGCAACACTCAACGCCCATATTCACCACGCAGCAGACATATTATTTCCCCAGGACAACGTCTGCACCTGTTCACCACAGCGTGGGAACTAGTTCCGAGAAGGGCACTATAAATAGTGCAGCCGGTTCTTCTCGGAACTCAGATCAGCTTGAGCACTCTAGGGTCTCACACTGATCGCACATATAATAAATATCTACTATAATTCTAGATTGCGTTATAATTGGCGACCAACTTGTGGCACAACTACGACCACTATTTGAAGAAGAGGAATTACCACGGTTCCGGTATGAAGAAGCCACCGCAACAGGATGGCTATCCAAATGACGGAAGGACAGCTACTGCAGTTGATAGCTGCTCTACGACCGCCAGATTCTCCGGCTAACGTTCTCCCGACCGGGAATTTCACCAACTGCCCAGCGAATTTTGATGGCAGTCGAGGAGTTCATCGCAGCTGCCTCCGTGTACAAAGATGTTGAAAACATCTCCGACCAGAGTGCCATTGCAGGCCTTCCAATGCTGCTTAAAGACGTAGCTGCAACTTGGTGGCAAGGCGTGAAGGAGCAGGTTACGACTTGGGATGAGGCAAAAATCCTACTCCGCGGCGCTTTTTCCCCAGCGAAGCTCGCCTACCAAGTCTATATGGAGATCTTTGATGCACGCCAAGACGATTCCACTCCGACGGATCTTTTCATCTGCCGTAAACGAGCGCTGCTCGCTCAACTACCAGCAAAATCACACTCTGAAGCGCAGCAGTTGGACCTTATTTTCGGGCTACTAAACTTAAACATCAGAAGCCATATCGCACGGAACAGCATTTCGTCGTTTGACCAACTGTTGCAACAGGCTAGAGCGTGTGAAGAGATCACCAGAGAGAGGAAGCAGGAGCATCGACTACATAAAGAAGAACCTAAAATCAACTTCAAGAAACGCATCAAGTGCGACTCTTGTTACAACTTCGGACATACCGCCGATGTATGTCGCAAACAGCAACGCTCGAGTTCTAACCAGCCTTCGGATACCAGAACGTACTCTGCAGCGGTCACATGTTATGGATGTGGTCGACCAGGAACAGTACGAAGCCGCTGTCCAACCTGCAGCAAACCAAAGGAGTTACCGGCAGCTAACTTTTGTTCCATCGAGGCTAGCGATAACCTAATACTTCGCAATCGTCCCGTCGTTCAACTCGAAGTAAATGGTATCGTTGGCTATGGATTCATCGACACCGCCGCTAGAGTTAGTGTAGCCAGCTATCGACTATACCAGCAATTGAAGCGCACTGGCTGTACTTTCATCACAAAAACAACTAACGTTATTCTGGCAGACGGAATAAAAAGAGAGACAGAGGTCTTTCTTACAAGCGTCAACGTCTCAATCCATGGCCGAACTCTACCACTCAAGTTTCTCGTCCTCCCTGATTCGATCGACAACAGAACGCTGCTAGGAGTGGACTTCATCGAAAGTGCTAATATTGTGCTGAACATTCCTCAGCGCTTTTGGTATTTCGGCGATACCCCGAAAGCAAAATTTCAGTTGTTGCAAAAGGAAAATGCAGAACCGACCATCATTCAAACATTGGACGTGGCAGCGAAACCAGACACACCAGAGCGAGTATCGAACAGAATACCCGATTACATGGAGTTACTGAAATCACCTCAACGGGCATTCACCGTTCCTGACCCGGTCAGTCCAATCGCTGATACATCGAAACTTGGTCCACCGAATTCTTGGGAATTCACCGATTCCCCGCAACGGCAATTTTATGGTTGTATCCCAGAGCCGATCAGTCTCATCGGAGACACACCAAAACGTAGAAGGACATCAGATGAGCCGTTGGACTATTTGGAGAAACTTACTTCACCATTACGGCAATTCAATATTGCTATTCCGGATCCAATCAGTCCACTAGCTGATACGTCGAAACGAACAGTGATGAAAATAGTTCGTGACTTCGCAGACATCGAGTTGTCTGAAGTCAATATTGAACCAGCCCTGAACGATGACGAGGCTACAGAGCTTACAGATGAGCAGCGAACAGAGCTTATAGATGAGCAGCGAACAGAGCTTAAGAAGATTCTGTTCAACAACATCAATCTTTTTAACGGAGACGACGAGCAACAAGACAGTCGCGAGAAGTTGAAGGAACTTCGCACAATGGCATCTATACAAACAGATGAAACTCAGTCGTTCGCATTACGGACGAACTCCAGTGATTATGCCATCGGTGCAGATCTACTGCAAGGGGAGGCGGAAGACGAAGGACACGTAGAATACGCGAGTCGCTTGCTCTCACCCGCTGAACGCAACGACAACACCACTGAACGAGAAGCCCTGGCTGTAGTTAATTGCGTGGCAATTATAACGCAATCTAGAATTATGGTAGATATTTATTATATGTGCGATCAGTGTGAGACCCTAGAGTGCTCAAGCTGATCTGAGTTCCGAGAAGAACCGGCTGCACTATTTATAGTGCCCTTCTCGGAACTAGTTCCCACGCTGTGGTGAACAGGTGCAGATGTTGTCCTGGGGAAATAATATGTCTGCTGCGTGGTGAATATGGGCGTTGAGTGTTGCCGTGCTGAGTCCATCGTAGTAGTCGTGTTACAACATACAAAAAATCCTTAAAACACGTGTTCAAAAATATTGGCCGATAAATTCAGAATGCTAAAAGCTAGAAATTTTTTCAGAATTACGCATAATAAACTACCTAAGAATAATAAAGTTGCGCCCAGACTGTTGTTCGACTTGCAAAGTCGCGCAATTTCTCGACGGAGTGAAGCCGTAATGTAATGAAGTGCAACAAGATCGGGTCAAAATCTCATTTTATAAAATACCGACATACGCAGCTAAGTTAGAGCAGCGCATCTTAACGGTTAGGTTGAACATTTTTCCCGTTTTCCAAAATCACTATTGCCAAAATCCCGTTTTACTTTATTATTTCAATAATACAGTATTGTTATAGATTTAAAAAAAAAAAATGTGCTACCCTCAACATTTTTTTTTACGTTTCGTAACGAGTAGACACGAAAAAAGCAAAAAAAAATTCAGTCCGTCTGTCCGCCGTACGTCTACCGGTGTACGCAAAATTGTTTGAAGGCTCGTAGCACCCAAACCCTACGAGCTATTTATTTGAATTTTTTTCGTGGGTAGAGTGAGTAGGCCCCCTGAAGTGACCAAATTTGGAGTGGTGCGGGTGTGAGGGGGGAGGGGGAAGTGTTTTAGACGGAAAATTTTGGTTTCTAGATCTCAGCAACCGCTTATGCTAGAAGGCTGAAATTTGAAACTTATATAGAGCTTCGGTAGTGGACCCATTTGCAAAAACAATTGCCGATATAGGTGAAGGTGTTTGGGAGTGGGGTGAATAATAATGCGTCCGAAACGCAAAAAAGCTTAGATCGACACATTCTAAATTCCATATCTCCTAAACGGTCAATGTCACAAAATTGAAACTTAATGAATATCTGTAGGTATACTAGGAGAATAGATCAGAAATAAATTTTTGAGTAGATTACGATATCTCACGAACCCATTGCACTAGACAAATAAAATTTGGTTTGTGTATAAAGGTTGACAAATGAAGTTTGATGACAGCAAATTTTTTCAAGAGGGCGGTGGAGCATGAAAGTGGAGGGATAAGAATTTTTCTAAAAAATCACGTCTCATATCTCAAGAACAGTGTAAGATAGATGCTTAAAATTTTAAAATTTTTTTTAAAATTACCAGAAGTAGGCCTAATAGACCCCTAGCAGAAAACAAAATTTTGGAAGTTAGGTTATAAAGGGTGAGGGTGGGGGAGGGTGAAAAGGAAAAAGTTCCGATTTTTATATCTCGACAACCCATAATGATATAAAGCTGATACTTGGTATTAAGATAGAGCTATATTAGTAGCATGTTGGAAAAATATAATTTTTTGTAGGAGCAGTATGGTACGGGGTGGAGGGTGTTTTTCCTATCTTAAGAACGGCTTATGCTACAAAGTTGAAACTCGGTGTGTATATGTAAATCAACTAGAAAACTAATTTAAAAAAAAATTTTCAAATATCCATTGGCGTTCGGAAGGGGCAAAAAAAATTATCAGTGAAAATGGAATGGTGCGGGTGTAAGGGGGGAGGGGGAAGTGTTTTAGACGGAAAATTTTGGTTTCTAGATCTCAGCAACCGCTTATGCTAGAAGGCTGAAATTTGAAACTTATATAGAGCTTCGGTAGTGGACCCATTTGCAAAAACAATTGCCGATATAGGTGAAGGTGTTTGGGAGTGGGGTGAATAATAATGCGTCCGAAACGCAAAAAAGCTTAGATCGACACATTCTAAATTCCATATCTCCTAAACGGTCAATGTCACAAAATTGAAACTTAATGAATATCTGTAGGTATTCTAGGAGAATAGATCAGAAATAAATTTTTGAGTAGATTACGATATCTCACGAACAAATTGCACTAGACAAATAAAATTTGGTTTGTGTATAAAGGTTGACAAATGAAGTTTGATGAAAGCAAATTTTTTCAAGAGGGCGGTGGAGCATGAAAGTGTAAGGAGGTTGTATGCTTTTCAAGAATTTTTCTAAAAAATCACGTCTCATATCTCAAGAACAGTGTAAGATAGATGCTTAAAATTTTAAAATTTTTTTTAAAACTACCAGAAGTGGGCCTAATAGACCCCTAGCAGAAAACAAAATTTTGGAAGTTAGGGTATAAAGGGTGAGGGTGGGGGAGGGTGAAAAGGAAAAAGTTCCGATTTTTATATCTCGACAACCCATAATGATATAAAGCTGATACTTGGTATTTAGATAGAGCTATATTAGTAGCATGTTGGAAAAATATAATTTTTTGTAGGAGCAGTATGGTACGGGGTGGAGGGTGTTTTTTCCTATCTATAGAACGGCTTATGCTACAAAGTTGAAACTCGGTGTGTATATGTAAATCAACTAGAAAACTAATTTAGAAAAAAATTTTCAAATATTCATTGCCGTTCAGAAGGGGCAAAAAAAATTATCAGTGAAAATGGAATGCATATATTTTCACAGTTTTGTCATATCTATTAGGTCTTCCCAAATATTGAATTAATTTTTATTCTACGGCATCTTCATATATGTAAATACCTAGAAAGTTTTCAGGATTTTTTAAAATTCGACCCCTATGGGGGTGCAAATGGGGTTGTAAACTTTTTCACGAATATCCCCAGGTCTTATCAGATATCGAATATCTTTTCACTTTCACGTGCTTGCGTAATAATAGCCTAAATCTTGTTTTTAATTTTTTTCCTTTTTCAGCCCCTAAAAGGGTATAAACGGGTTGAACACATTTTCACGAATTCCGTCATTTAATTGGTTCCTACGTTCTCGTGCTGTCTCCATATTTATTTATTAACTCCTTTCAGGATTTTTGTATATTGAACCCCCAAGTGGATTTAAGGAGGTTGCATATCTGATGATATATCGAATTCATTTTTACTTCCTAAGGTTTCCTATATAAAAAAGCCAAAAAATCAAATTCAGTACTTCAGATATTCAATCCGAATGGATGTAAGGAGGTTGTATGCTTTTCAAAGCTTATACATATTTCTTAGGTTCGATGAGACATTAGATCGCTTTACATTTCCACAGACTTTTTATATAATCGCCTACAAACCCATTTCTCAATTTTTGGATATTCAACCCCCAAAGGGTTTGCATATGTTTTCACAATTTTTCCATCCCTTAGTTCTGATGAGATATAAAATTGGTTATTACTGTATTTGATGTAATGACCTAAAAACTAATTTCCAGATTTTTCGAATTTCAAAAACCAAGGGGGTGTGAAGGGTTTGCTTACGTTTTCACAAATTTTTCAAAATCCCTCGTGTCTCATGAGATATCAAGTTGCTTCTTATGAAATCGTCTAAAAACCTGTTTCACAATTTTTTCGAAATTCAAACCCCAAGTGGAAGTAATGGGTTTGTATACGTTTTAACAATTCGTCATATCTCTTAAGTCTGATAAGGCAACAAATTCGATTTTACTTCTATGGGCTTTTAGTGTACATAATATACCGAAATTCGAAAAGTCTACACGGACTTTTTCAATGTTTAATCGGCTAAAAATCTCTATTTTAAATATCTTTATTTTAGGAACAAAATTAATTTCCCAAGAAATCTAATAATCTCGAAGCAACTCATGATATACTCCGACTTTGACCCGAAAAATAATTAAGTTATTATAAATATTTAAGTTTGGCAGATTTTTTATGGAGCAATAAACATTAATTTTATACATTACATTTCTTTTTCATTTTCACCACTGTTTTGAATTTTTCATATATATGTTTATTATTCACACACACAGTTGAGGCAAGGAGAATGACACCCCAAGTGTTAAAATCGGTCAGGTCGCGTACAAACTACGAATGAACATACAAATTTTTGGTGAAACAATAATAAATAAATAATAAACACGTTTTTAGTCGAATAAAAAACAGGGATATAATTTTATAATTTTAAAAAGAAAACAATATTTTCGAAATGGGAAACGGTTTTTTTTAAGAGCGGTATTTTGGAACACGTGATTTTGACTCTATCACTCGAATGACACCTCAATTGTCAAAATCTGGATGATTGCTTACAAATTTCGACCGAATAATTGAATGAAATTTGGATCACATATCTATGACCAAAATACACAACATATTCCTTAAGATGTGCTGCGCAGCTTTAGTTGGGCAAGAACAGCGGAATTTTTAATTTTAATAAGAAAACGAGATTTTATTAAACGGGATTTTGGCTTAACGAGTTTTTGACTTAACGAGTTTTTATGAAACGGGATTTTGGGACAACGGGATTTTAGATCGACGGGATTTTTGGACAACGGGATTTTAGAACACGGATTTTAACCCGACCCCTTAGTTGGCAATAAATTGATCCACGAAACACATTCTTTCCGACTTTGCAACGAAGTCGGGCTCTGAAGCAAGAACTTTTCAGACAAATGATATTTGATCTTCCGGAAAGTTAAAATATGACATCCCCTTGTCACAACAAGCATTTTGCAATCTATGCGGGTTCGTTGAAGAAGATAGAAAATCAGTCATATCTCACTCCCCTCTTCATCCTGCAATGAAAATTAAAAACGCAAGAAATTCATTCATAGCTAACTCGATTCTTCGCTCTTTTCACCGCAAAGAACATTGAAAAGACAGACGAGATGAGAAAAGAATGATGTGTGGAAAGGAACAGCAAAAAGCTCTCGAATCGGAACATGTTACGCCATCTTTTGAGCTAAGGTGAAGTTATTCGTGATACTACTATAATATATAAATACAATGATGCAACTTAACTTAATGTCTAATGTGGATTAACTAAGTTAGGTTAGGTAGGCACCTATTGGCAGAGATCGCTAGCACATACATAGACTGCTAGATGGGTATGCTGTGATCCCACTACACAATGGCACGGCGCCTACGGTTGATGGTTGTTTTTGGCTAATTTTCAAGAACAAACTGAGCCCAATTGGCCCTGGTATTCTTCTATCAAATATTTTTCCGTGTATCTTTGTGCAAAAGAGAGGAGAGTTGGAAGGAATTACGAAGAAGAAAGGGGATACCGAACTTATTTTTAGGGATGGAAAGGAAGATCAGTAATCGGGCCGGGTACGGCAGTGCACTAGCAGGTGTTAATGATAATAATTTTTCAATACTATTAGCTGTGATACGATCTACCAGAACAGCAAAGTTGCCTATAGCAAATCAACTACTGTCTGGTAGCTCTGATGGTGTTTGTGAATCTGAAAAGAATGTAAACAGAACTCATTTTCTCAGGTTTAAATCCTTTACAAGTGACCCCTATTAAACATTCCGCACTGTTCACGATTTATATTAATATTGTATTCCGAAATCAATAGCAGCTGAAAAAAAATTCATAAATAAATTACGCATTGAGTAGGAATTGAACCCCGGTAGCAATGTTTTTAAACCTAGTACACTACCACTGGACTACACCCAACGTTTTAACTAAGTTACTGCAACATACATTTGGTTGACGGAACACACATTCGGTTATCACAACTGAAAGATGCCGTAAATCGTTTGTGACGATCAACATTCTATTGCAACAATCAAAATTGAGTTGCCAGACATTTTTTTGTTCGGTTATCTCAACAGACTCGCACAAACGAATTAATTTGATTATATTAACAAAATGATTCTATTGCGTGTATCGCGTTTTTTATTCCCTTGAAGGAATATTTTTTAGTACAACCGAACACCTATTGCTTCAAGCAAATTCTTATTACCATAAATGAACTTCGATTGCTGCAACAAAAATTTTATTGGTGCAAACTCATGCCAACTAATTATTTCTATCAGTGTAAGAGCTGAAGATTCCTCCCATCGTTGTTCCAGACCTGCCCCGGCTATCAATAATTGCCATAATGGAATCACTGAAGATAAATAATTATCAGGTAAAATGAATGTCAATTCTTCTCGAAACCACCGAAAATTATGACGAAGTACATAGCCACCTGCTAGCTAGGAAAGTAAACTTCTTTACCCACTGTCGAGCGGACATGCTTCCGACGAAATTTGTACTCTCTGGACTCCACGACATGTCTTGTGAAGAACTTAAGAATCATCTGAAGTCAACACACGGAATCATTTGTCTTGACGTCAAAAAATGTATCACAAGGAACTCGCAGACATACTATGTATACAGGGTGTTTGGTACTCCGTATGCCACCTTGTAAGGGGTTATTCCTTGATATATTTGGAGAAAAAAATTGTTCTACAGGGTGGGTTAATTTTCAATATCAGTGGAGATACAGGGTGGTTAAGAAAAGTGTTTTTGATCGGTACCCTCACTCACTTAAAACGTTATATCTTGAAAACGAATAATCACAAGGCAAAGTGTTATAACTCGTTTTTTAGGGAATCGAATTACCTTTCATTTGACGTAACAGTTTAAATTGTAACTGCACCCTATCTTGAGATATTTACTCAAAAACATAGATTTTTGCTACGTCAATCCTAAAAATTCAGTGATCAATGTAGTTTTTCTCAGAAAACTCCATTATAAAAATGTCATTTTAATTTTATTTTTTTATGAACCATATTATTACCTACAAAAGCTGCATACATATGTATGAGTTACGATTAACATTTTGGAAGTAATAGGTAAAAATACATATCGCATAAAAATTAAATATTTCAAAAGTCAGTGCCATAAAGTGGACCTCGTCTAAGAACCTGTTTAATTTGTCGGTAGTACTGAAATATTTTTATTGCAAATTTATTACTATTTAAAGTATGTAGGAAAACAATGAAATGTAATTGAGTTTCAACATAATTGATGCTTTTACCTGGATGTGGTAGGTAATACTGGGTGCGGTACTATGCCTTTTTTAATACGGTGTCTTACAAAATGAAAAGCATATAAAAGCAAATCTACTTTCATATTTTTATCAGTTTTAGTTACGTTGCTAAAAGAAGAAGGTGTCAGTAGAATTAAAAAAATTATTTCAAAATGCCTGAGTACTCCAATGAAGAATATGCTGACATTGTGTTAATTTATGGAGAGTGTTGCGAAAATGGACGAGCAGCGAGAAGGCTTTACCATCAGAAACATCCTCATCAACGGACTGCTGACAGGGGAGTATTTCAAGACGTTTACAGGAAAATTAGGGAAACTGGCAGCGTTAGAACAAGCAGAGTAAATGGAAATCCTGCGCCGATAATCGCTGTTCAGATTGATGAAAGAATACTGCAAGCAGTTCAAAATAATCCGTCGATCAGTATCCGACGCTTGGCATTGCAGTTTAACATCTCTACTTGGAAAGTTTGTAGTGTTTTAAAAGCAGAACGCTTCCATGCCTACCATCACACACCAGTACAGGAGCTGCTACCCATTAATTTCCCCAAATGGATGGAGTTTTACAATTGGCTCCTTGAACGACAAATAGATGACGATAATTTTTTCAACAATATTCTGTGGACGGATGAGTCCCAATTTACCAGAGACGGTATCACAAACTTCCACAACCTACATACGTGGGCTCAGAGCAATCCAAACACAAGAAGAGCGGCATCATTTCAGCATAGATTCAGTGTTAATTTATGGGCAGGTGTGATTGGTGACGATTTCCTTGGACCTATTAGGCTTCCGCCTACTCTAAATAGCTCCAATTACTTACATTTTTTATCAAATGATCTACAGGACTTGTTGGATGATATTCCACTGGTACGATTGGCTTCCATGTTTTACCAACACGATGGTGCTCCAGCTCATTACGGCCTACAGATCACAGATTGGTTAAATTCCAATTATAGCAATCGCTGGATCGGTAGAAATGGACCGATACACTGGACTGCAAGATCTCCTGATCTTACTATTATGGATTTCTTTGTATGGGGACGGATGAAGGACCTTGTCTACGCAAGGGCAGTAGTAGCATTGGAAGATCTAAATACCAGGATCGATGCGGCAGCAATAGAAGTAAGGCAGCAGTTGAGGAATATGAATACCAAGAGAACACTCGCCAAACGAGCTTTAGCGTGCATTCAAAATGAAGGTGGCCATTTTGAACATATATTATAATAAAAAAAATTTAAATAAAACATAAAAACCATTATTAAATTCTTTCAGTTCAAGCAAGTAGTGTAGATCAACATGCACATGCACTGACTTTTGAAATATTTAATTTTTATGCGATATGTATTTTTAGCTATTACTTCCAAAATTTTTATCGTAACTCATAAATATGTATGCAACTTTTGTAGGTAATAATATGGTTCATAAAAAAATAAAATTAAAATGACATTTTTATAATGGAGTTTTCTGAGAAAAACTACATTGATCACTGAATTTTTAGGGTTGACGTAGCAAAAATCTGTGTTTTTGAGTAAATATCTCAAGATTGGGAGCAGTTACAATTAAGACTGTTACATCAAATGAAAGGTAATTCGATTCGCTAAAAAACGAGTTGTAACAGTTTGCCCTGGTATTATGCATTTTCAGATATAAGATATAACGTTATAAGTAAGTGAGGGTACCGGTCAAAAACACTTTTCTTAACCACCCTGTATCTCCACTGATATTGAAAATTAACCCACCCTGTAGAACAATTTTTTTCTCCAAATATATCAAGGAATAACCCCTTACAAGGTGGCACACGGAGTACCAAACACCCTGTATAGTCTACTTTGAGCGTGGTACCACTAAACTGCTGAGCTCAGGGCAACTATAACCGTCATCCACCCCGTAGTGCATTGGAATTTTTATACTCTAGATGAAATCATATAGAGTATTATAAGTTTAATCCAGCCTAAAAGTTTGTAACGCATAGAACCAAGCCTCGGACGAAAAAAGTTACATATTATTTTTTGGTTATTTGTGGCCAAAAACCTCAAATCCGCTTGATGTCCGTCCGTCCGTCCGTCCGTCTGTCCGTGAACACGATAACTCAAGAACGCCTTCACCTAGGATCTTGAAATTTTGAATCTGGATGTTTGGTTGAATTTGTAAGGCTAAGTTCGTTAACAGGCAAAATCGCTCTACTCCTTCGGGTAGCTGCCATACAAAATGTCCTTAAAACACGTGTTCAAAAATATTGGTCGATAACTTCAGAAGGGTTTAAGCTACGACATTGAAATTTTGTATGTGTTATTTTTCCAATAAGTGGAGCAAAATATATGATTATGAAGAAAATCCTGTTAGTCCTTCGTGTAGCTGCCATACAAATATCCTGTCAAAATGTATTCACTTAATTTACGAAACTCACTATAACTCAAGTAATCTTTTAGCTACGAATTCGGAATTTTGTACAAATTAGGTTTGAGTGAAAAAAAAGTTTGACTTTACTAGTAAGCGAAATCCTGTTACTCCTTCTGGTAGCTGCCATACAAAATGTCCTTAAAACACGTGTTCAAGAATATTGGTCGATAACTTCAGAAGGGTTTAAGCTACGACTTTGAAATTTTGTATGTGTTATTTTTTCAATGGTTGGAGTTAAATTATGAAGAAAATCCTGTTAGTCCTTCGTGTAGCTGCCATACAAATATCCTGCCAAAACGTCTTCACTTAATTTACGGAACTTACTATAACTCAAGTAATCTTTTAGCTATGAATTGAAAATTTTGTACAAATTAGTTTTGAGTAAAAATGAAGTTTGAGTTTACTAATCAGCGAAATCCTTTTACTCCTTCTGGTAGGTGCCATACAAAATGTCCTTAAGACACGTGTTCAACAATATTTTTCGATAACTTTTGAACGCTTCAAGCTACGAATTTGAAATTTTGTACACGTTCATTTTTAAATGGTTCCAAGGAAAAGGATAAATATGTAAAAAATCGAGTGAGTCCTTCCTGCACCTCCCATGTGAAAGTCCTTCAAAAAGGACAGTTTTTTTCGATGACTTACCCTTAAGCACTGAATATTGTCTTTTAGTTTTGGGTAGCAATCTAATGGCAGTCCTTATAAAGGACATACAACATGCACACACGTAATTCTACTTTATCCCCAACTACAATATAAATCGGAGTTCAGTATTCATCTAGAGTATTATACGATTGGCTTGCAGCCGATCGTGACTGCAGTATGTTTATTAGCGCAATCGAAACGTCCCAACACAGTATCGTCTCGTAACTGTGAACTCTATGGCCACGGGTCAACGTACTGCCTCCTTCCTTCCAGATGTTTGATATGTAGCGGACCGCACAAACACTCTGATTGTACTTCTGAAAACATTGAAGAGATCTAATGCGCAAACTGTGGAGATAAACACCTCGCCAAGGACCACGAATGCCCGAAGAGGAACAAATACAGTCAGATTAGGCAGAAATCATCGTCGCATAGAAGAGACAAAATTTAAATAACCCTGCAAGTAAGCGCTACCCGAAAGTACGCATGCATTCAGAAGATTCAGTACAGTGCACCAGAATTTTTCTGGTGTTAGAAATTTCTTCGAGGGGATGTAACTCTCCTTTATATGCTCGTGCAACTGGCAAAGCACGTTTGAAATGATCAACGACTGCGACCTGCGACATTCAAATTTGAACCTTCAAATCTGTGATATGCTTTTTTTAAATTATGCGATTATCATAGGCCAACCTGCAACTCGGGTAGCGCTTTCTTGCAGGGATGGTGCGTGCTACATATTATTGCATATGTACACATATGCAATAAACATTAGCAGAACGCGCCATCCGACTTCCCAAAACTTCTAGTTGTTTTTCTGCGTCGCAAAAATTTCGGTATCGGTTTCCGTATTTTACCCGGTAGCTACCGGTTAAAGTTAACCAGGAGTAAAGAAGACGGCAATATTAAAAGAAAGAGGTAGAGAATCACACGCATGTACACCGATACGAAGTATATGAGTTAATTTTGTCTCGAGGCATATTCGTTTTAACTGAAAGATTACCGGTTAATGCTACGCCGGAGCTCCGGCGGACTTATCCGGTAATTTTCTTGCAGCGAAAGCAACCTTACAATACCTTTACAAAATTCGACACCAATTTTCCACCTATACACGTAAGTCGCGCTCCTTACCCTGCAAGAAAGCGCTACCGAAAGTACAAACACATGCATTACATCCAACACTCTGACATCAAAATTGTTTAATTGTATGCGATACATGTAAACTTTGGAGTACATGGCCCTTTTCCAGTCTTATGTGCCATCAAATGTTCGCGTAAATTAGTCGAGCGAACCTATCTGCTGCACTACTATCATTTCTGTTCTACTGCACTTAGGTACCTGACGTTTTTGGATATTTCTAAACTTCTTGCTTTATTTTTTATTTCATACTTATCATTGTTTTTTTTAGGTTTTCCTTATTGAAAAATGATTTTTTTCTTCTAGACATTAATCAGCACTAACAGGTACCAGGGAACCTGGGATGGAAAATTAAGACCGATTTTGAATTGAAAGGGATATGTAGTTAAACTATAGGGTACCATTACCCTGTAATTTACCCGTTAAATCGTACTGGCTTCGCTTCCAAATTTCTATGCATTCAAGTAGTTAATTTAGTATGCAACTATAGGGTATCATTACCCTCGTTTTGTAATTTACACTATGGGATTGGATTAATTTAACGGCTAGCTACCGGGTAGCTCTTTGCAATATAATACGGTGGCAAAGCAAATGACAGTTCCGCGCATCGACTACAACTACCGTTAATGAAACTCTGTTATCACCGCAGCAGCTGATCCAGATGTCTACAGAATTGATCAACAACCTTGCCAAATGCAAAACAAAACACGACCAATTTCTAGTTCTCACTAATTTACTCGTAGCTATTAAGTTTCTTTACAATGGTTAATTTTAAGAATTTAAATACACTTCTTTGTAATGCCCAAAGCATCCGAAAGAAATCTATCGAGACATTCGACTACATTGTTGACTCAAATATTGATATTGTCATACTAACAGAAACCTGGCTCAAACCACACCACAAACTTTCGCATTCCAACTATGTAGTCCACAGGAATGAAAGGATCGATGCAACTGACTGAAGTATCGCTATCATTGTTAATAAAGGCATCAAACAATCAATCGTACCCAGTGTTAAAACCAAAATTATCGAGACCATCGCAATCAAAATTGAACACTCCAATACGATCATCGTTGCTGTTTACTTTCTTGGGACAAAACTTAATGCAACTAAACTAAAGTATTTCAAAGACGATATTAAACTTTTGTCAAATTATAATCAAAGGTATTTACTCTGCGGTGACTTCAACTCTAGACATCGCCATTGGAACTGTGACAAAGCGAACAAAGCTGGAAAAATAATCTTTGACCTTATTTGCAAATATAATCTCTTTATTCATGTACCTTCCGAACCAACCTTCCATCAACCAAAAGGAATAGACTCAACTTTGGATCTCGTCATCAGTAATGGCCTTGTCCCAATCTCTCAGCCAATTACTGTTCATGCGCTATTAGTCGTAGAGCTCGCGACAAAAAATCGCACGAGTTTTAGGAAAGCAAATATTTTAATATTTGGTTACATTTAGGGTGTATGTAAATATACTAAAGTCAGCAGGTCTGACGTGGGGACACCTGGCTCTGGTAAGCTGTCCAAGATGTCAAAAAAATCAGAAAAATAAAGAGTTTTAGGAAAGCTGAAAATTTACCAGGACCCCAACAGTGTGACCCACCCAGTCAAAAAGATGTCAAAAAAATCGGGTCCTCGCAAGAGTTTTTGGAAAGCTGAAATTTGGTTCAGTAAATATCTAATATATATAATTTATGAAAATAACAGTCAGACTTCGTTTGGTTAGAACGGGACCAGTCAGCAGTCGCCGAAAGTATAAAATTCATGCGAGCGCGATTTTTGTTACTATGTGCGAAACAATCAATACAAGTGTCATGAAAGAGTTCTAAGAAAGCTGAAAATTTATCACGGGGTATTTAAACAAAAAAACAATGGTCAGACACCCCAACAATAGGACCCACCCAGTCAGCACCCCGCAAAGGTGTCGCAAAAATCTGGTGCTCGTGGTTTCTGTTACTATGTGCGCAACAATCAAAACCAGTGTCATGCAAGAGTTTTAAAAAAGCTGAAAATTTACCACGGGGTAGTTTTTACAATGAAAAACAAAAAAACAAAGGTCAGACACCCCAACAGTAGGACCCACCCAGTCAGCACCCCCGCAAAGGTGTCGCAAAAATCGGGTGCTCGTGGTTTCTGTTACTATGCGCGCAACAATCAAAACCAGTGTCATGCAAGAGTTTTAAGAAAGCTGAAAATTTACTACTGGGTAGTTTTTATAATGAAAAACAATGGTCAGACACCCCAACAGTAGGACCCACCCAGCTAGTACCCCCGCAAAAATGTCGCAAAAATGAGGTGCTCGTGGTTTCTGTTACTATGCGCGCAACAATCAAAACCAGTGTCATGAAAGAGTTCTAAGAAAGCTGAAAATTTAGCACGGGGTAGTTTTATAATGAGAAACAAAAAAGCAATGGTCAGACACCCCAACAGTAGGACCCACCCAGTCACATCCCCCGCAAAGGTGTCGAAAAAATCGGGTCCTCGTAAGAGTTTTAAGAATGCTGAAATTTGGCACAGTATAAATCTATTAAATATAGTATATGAAAATAACAGTCAGATGCACGTATGTTAAATACTCGAATACTTGTGGATGCCTATGGTGACAGTTTTTTATCGGAAACAATGTGCAGAGATTGGATTCGTCGGTAATATTGATCTGAGCGACAAGAACCATGAAAATCGGCAGAGGAAGGTTGAGGACCATCAATTGCAGACTCTTTTGGACGAGGACATACCCAACCGCAACAAATGCTTGCCGAGCAATTGCATGCATCTACGTGCTATGGGGAAGGTTCAAAAGATCAGAAAATGGGGGCTGCATGATTTGAACGATAGGCAAATAGCGACGCCAATACACATGCAAAATCGTGCTCGCCAGACAAAAAATAAAGTCGTTCCTGCATCGGATTGTGACTGGCGATGAAAAGTTCATATATTTTGAGAATCCAAAACGAAAGAAATCGTGGATTGATCCCGGCCAACCATCAACATCTTCCCCAAGACCAAATCGCTTCGGACTGAAGACGATGCTGTGCGTTTGGTGCGACCAGCAGGGTATCGTCTACTATGAGATGTAGAAATTTGGTGAAACTGTCAATGTCCACCGCTACCACCGACAACTGATCAAATTGCACCGTGCTCTGAGTGAAAAAAGGCCCGATTATCAACAAAGACATGACAAGCTGATTTTCGTTCACAACAACACACCATCGCACACGTCAAAAATGGTCAGCAACTACTTGGACACACTCAACTCGGAGATGCTACCCCCTCCCGCTAATTCACCAGACATGGTCTCTTCAGACTACCACCCATTTTCGTCTACGGGCCACTCGCTTGCTCAGCAGCATTTTGATTCTTACGAAAACGATAGAAAATGGCTTGATGAGTGGTTTGCCTCGAAAGTGAAGGAATTTTTTTGGTGTGGTATCCACAAATTGCCCGAGAGATAGAAAAAAATGTGTAGCTGGCGAGGGAAAGTATAGGGTGTTTTTTTAGGTGCATGAGAACTTAAAATTATAATACAAGACAGGAATGAAATTTTTTTATTATATTCTGGTAGATAATTTCATGGCATTTATTTTTTAAGTATGATTTCCGTCATATATCCGCCGCGGCTACGAGTTACATGGTCCATTCGATCAGTCCAATTTTTGACTACTTTTTCCAATAAATCTGGCCGTATGCCATCAAGAGTTGCTGGTTTGTCGGTATAAACGCATGACTTAATATAGCCACATAAAAAGTAATCCAGAGGCGTTAAATCGCACGAACAAGGTGGCCAGTTAACAGAACCACTTCTGGAAATCAAGTTATCACCAAATTGATTTTGCAATAAATCGATTGTTAAGCGCGCTGTATGGCAAGTTGCGCCGTCTTGTTGGAACCAAATGTCGGCGATGTTTAGCTGATTAATTTATGGAAACAAAAAACCAGTCAGCATGGTTCGATAGCGCTTGCCATTCACTGTAACGGCAGCTCCTTCCTCATTTCGAAAGAAATAAGGACCGATGATGCCGCCAGCGTGTAAAGCGCACCAAACAGTCAATTTTAATGGATGTAATGGTGATTCGTTAAGAGAAGAGTAAAATTAGTGCGAAAACGATCAATAACTGCACGAATTGCTTGCTCACTAGGCCGATTATGTTGACCATAAAATGGACGAAGTGCTCTATGAACTTCGCGAACAGATTTATTTTTTTCAAAGTAAATTTCCACAATTTGGAAACGTTGTTCTGGCGTTACACGATTCATGATGACTTACCAAACCTTACTGAACAGAAATGTCAACACAGTTTGACATTCTCAGCTGTCAAACCACAGTTATCGATATCGATAGTTCTCATGCACCTAAAAAACACCCTTTACTTTGAATAAATTTGTTATTGCTTTCTATGAAAAAAACATGTGTTTTTCTGACTAAAAAGCAGCTGATTTAATGTTATACAATTGGTAATTATAATACCGTGCGGGGGTAGGGGGGTGAACAACTTAAGATTACGATATCTCATGAACCAAATGCGCTAAAAAATTAAATTCGGTTTATATATAGGAGTCATGAAATGCGGATTGATGAAGATAAACTTTTTTAAGGGAGTGGTGGGGAGGATAAGAATTTTTCTAAAAAATCACGTCTTATATCTGATAGATGTTTAGAATTTTTATGGAAGGTAGTAAAAATGGGGAAGTAGATATAGGGTGTGTGGATGGGGGAACCTGCAAATGAAAAAATTCCCATTTTTATACTATCGAATCTCTAAAACTTGGTATTTAAATAAAGCTATAGTAGTGGCATGTTCGAAAAAATATAATTTATTATAGGGGTAGTATGGTACGGGGTGGGGGTGTTTTTCCTATCGGCTTTTACTAGAAAGTTGAAACTTGTATATAAATCTACTAGAAAAGTAATTTAGAGAAACAAGTTTTGATATTTCCATTGGCGGAAGGGGGGCGAAAAAAAATATCAATGAAAATGGAATTATATTATATATTTTCACGAATTTCGTCATATCTCTTAGGTCTTCCAAAATTTCGAATTCACTTTCATTTCACAAATTTTTCACGTAAATGCCAAGAAACTAGTTTGAGGATTTTTTGAAATTCGACATCTAAGGTTATGTAAAGGGGTTGCATACATTTTTATGAATTCAGTCGTATCCCTCAAGTCTTATTAGATATGGAATAACTTTGTACTTTCACAGACTTCTTTTATTATCGCTTACAAGCGGTTTTCAAGTTTTTACCTTTTTCAACCACTACGAGGGTAGAAACGGGTTAAACACATTTTCGCGAATTCCGTCATTTCTCGTAGGAGTGATAAGACATCGGATTGGTTTTCACTTCCTCTGGCTTTCTTTATATTCAGACTGGACTGGCCCGCACGAACACGCGAGCAATCAGTATTAGTCAACTTTAAGCGAGTGACCATTTTAGCCGAAGTTCAGTTGGGACATTATACGTGAGCCATAGAGAAAGATCTAATAGAGAAACAAACCCATAGCCGTTCTCTACTGATTTGTTTTTCATACATTCGATTTGAAATTTCTAGCCGTGAAAGCTTTTCAGGATTTTTTGAAATTCGACCCCTAAGGGGGTGGAAAGGGGGTAGTATATTTTTTCACGAATTCTTCCATATCCCTCAGGTCTGATTAGATATCGAATATCTTTTCACTTTCATGGGCTTGCGTAATAATCGCCTGAAACTAGCTTTTATGTTTTTTCATTTTTCTGCCCCGAAGAGGGTCCGTCATATCTTTTAGAAGTAATAAAAAATTGAAATGGTTTTTACTTTCTCGTGTTGTCTTCATATTTATCAATTAACTCCTTTCAGGATTTTTGGATAGTCAACCCCCAAGTGGATGTAAGGAGATTGCATATCTGATAATATATCGAATTCATTCTTACTTCCTAAGGTTTCCTATATAAGCGCCAAAAAGTAAATTTCCGTATTTTTAAATATTCAATCCTAGGTGGTAAGGGAATTGTATGCTTTTCAAAGCTTCGACATATTGCTTAGCTTTCATGAGACATTAGATCGCTTTTCATTTCCACAGACTTTTTATATAATCACCTACAAACCCATTTCTCAATTTTTGGATATTCAACCCCCAAAGGGTTTGCATATGTTTTCACAATTTTTCCATCCCTTAGTTCTGATGAGATATAAAATTGGTTATTACTGTATTTGATGTAATGACCTAAAAACTAATTTCCAGATTTTTCGAATTTCAAAAACCAAGGGGGTGTGAAGGGTTTGCTTACGTTTTCACAAATTTTTCAAAATCCCTCGTGTCTCATGAGATTTGAAGTTGCTTCTTATGAAATCGTCTAAAAACCTGTTTCACAATTTTTTCGAAATTCAAACCCCAAGTGGAATTAATGGCTTTATATACGTTTTAACAATTCGTCATATCTCTTAATTCTGATAGGGCAGCAAATTCGTTTTTACTTCTATGGGCTTTTAGTGTACATAATATACCGAAATTCGAATAGTCTACACGGGCGTTTCCAATGTTTCATCGGCTAAAAATCTGTGTTTTAAATTTTTTTTTTAAGAACAAAACTAACTTTCCAAGAAACCTCATAATTTCGAACAACTGATGATATACTCCGACTTTGACCGCTCCCAAACTTTGACCCGAATATAATTAAGTTTCGCCCAGACCATTGGGAGTTTTTTTTTAAATGGTTGTTATTACGTGGTGCAGCAATCTCATTAGAATTGCAGTAAATGTTTACTGATTTCCGTTTAATAGACTTTTATGTCATTTTGTAATTGTTTTTTATTTCTATATATATTGTTGTATCCGAGGTTTTTGTGCGTTAGTAATGTTCATATGGCATATTTTACGTTACGTACTCACGAAAATACATATAGGATTAATAAGTTCTCTCACCAGATATAATAAGTAATATTTATATCGGTTTTTATTTAAATCTGATCCAATTCCTGCGAGTTTATTTCATGGACGGAATAGTGTGGTAGTATCCGATGGGAACACGAATAAGATTTAAGCCCCGTCCAATATTTTACTAATATATTCAGAAATTTCAATCATGCTCGTACATGCAAACAGAAACAACACGTTTTTTCCGATTTTTGTGAACTTGTTCTTTTGAAATTACACGTATTTTCACCAATGTATCCAACTACCTATATTAGTTCATTTTACTTTATTATTTTTTAATAATAAAGTATTGTGATCGTCCTGAAATTTCCAAAAAATTTGCTACCCTGAAATTTTGTATTCTCACGTTTTAGGACTAGTAGACCCCAAAAAGGCAAAAAAAACATATCCGTCTGTCCGCCGTAGACGCCGTACGGCGCACGGCGTACGCAAAACCGTTTGAAGGCGCATAGCTCACAAACCCGTTGAGATATTCAATTGAAATTTTTATGGTGGGTAGATTGGGTGAACCCCTACGATTGAAAACTTGAGGGGTGTGGGTGAAAGGGGGGAGGAGGAGAGCGCGTTTTAGACGAAAAGTTTTGGTTTCTAGATGTCAGGAACTGCTTATGGTAGGAGACTGAAATTTGGATCTTATGTAGATCGTGGACCTATTTGCAAAAAAAAGGTTGATAAGGGTTGAGGGGTGTGGGAGGGGGGGGGGGGGGAAACAATGTGTCCGATACGTTCGAAAGCTGGGATTGAAGCATTCTAAAATCCATATCTACTGAACCGTTGATCTCAGAAGTGTGAAACTTTGTAGTTATCTTAAGGGATATGAGAGTAGACAAGGGCTAAAATTTTTAAGAGGGGAAGTGGAGTGTAGGGGTGGGGGTGAAAAACTTTAGATTACAATATCTTCCGAACCAATTATACCAGGAAGATAAAATTGGTTTTTGTATATATGATCATAAGTGCAGTCTACTGAATGTAAAAATTTTGAGAGGGGAGGTGAAGTACGAAAGTGCGGGGATAACCATTTTTCAAAAAATTAAATTTTTATATCTCAAAAACCGTACCAGATATGATCTTAGAAATTTTACAGGAGTTAAGCCCAGTAGACTTTTAGCAGGAAAAAAAATTTGGTGGTGCTGGCGAAGGGGTTGACGGTGGGAGGGGGAGGAACGAAAATAATTCTGATTTTTATTTCTCAAAAACCGGAAAGCATAGAAAGCTAAAAATTGACGACTATATAGAGTCACTGTAGAAGTATCCCAGAAAAATAAAATATTTGATAGGGGTAGCAAGGTACGGGGGTGGGGGGTGGTTTTTCTTATCTCAGAAACAACGTATGCTAGAAAGTTGAAACTTAGTATGTATATGTAGAAGTACTACAGGAGTAATTAAAGCAAAAAAAAATTCTAAATTTTATTGATGTACAGAGCTGGAGTAATGCGTTGCAGATCACTATGCGACTGATAACCTAAAGATTAAACAGGAGGCTATTTAGAACGTTATTTTTTAGGTTATCAGTCGCATAGTGACCTACACCGCATCTCATCATTAAACGCGTTTCGGACTTCTACCCAAAAAATAATAAAGTTGCGCCCAGACTGTTGGCAGATTTTTTATTATTGTATTATGTAAGATATTATAATAGTACAAACAACTATAATAGATATGTGTCGATATTTCATTATTTTTGCTCTTCACTAACCTTTAATTATTATAAATTCAAACATTCATTTAAGAAGGCATTTGCCATTAGTACCTATATACCTACGTATTTTGTTTGCTCGTCATTAACATTCGTCATATTTAAATATTCATTAAAAAAACAAGTTTGAATTTACTTCATAATTTTGACTTCCTGTATCCTGTTAGCGAATTCTGTAACAGTAATTTTTCGTTCGATTTGCTTGATATTATGTTTTTTAAGTGCAAATATTGTGTGCATAATGTTAAGCTCCTAACTTGAAGAATCGTTAATACGTGTTTTAAGGACTTTGGTATAAGAGGTACTGGAAGGAGTGAAATGATATCGCCCCTTAACGAACTTAGTCTTACAAAACATATTAGATCGTGAAAAAATGTGACCGTCATCCGCTCCTGAGCTATCCTGCCAACAAACGAACGGACAAGCGTTTTTGGAGTTTTTGGTCATAGTTGAACGAAAAATAATAATTACATTTTTTTTATCTGTGGCTCCATGGTTTGCGTTATATACCTACCTTTCGGACCTGAACAATTTTTTTATATATTTTATTTTTCAAATGGCTCCACAGTCGAAAATCTACATAAGTTCCTAGTTTCAACTTTCTTTTGTAAGCGGTTGCTCATGCTCCCTCCTCTTTCCTCCATCTTATCCGCAGTCAAAAAGTCACCACTCTACCCTGTCTACCCACTTAAAAAATTTCAATTCAATAGATCAAAGGGCTTGTGGGAAAATTTGAGGTCAAGTAGTCGTTAAACGAAAATTTAAAATATCAGGGTAGGGGAATCATTCGCATTGAAGAAAGCTTTCAAGTACGAAAACAGTAACCTCCTTACACTTCCCCCAAAGTCGCTTTCATTGCCCACAAGTAACGGATCAGACAATGTTAGAGAGTTGTCTCTCTATTAGTACTTACTCTATGCGTGAGCTCAACTGAGGGTTCCAAATTTTAATTTAGTGACAAGTCTCATTGCTAATATATCAAATACTAAATTTCCATAAAGATTCCGGACAAGTTTACATACAAACTCCGAAAGAGGACAACTTAACCAATACCATTAAATCGAATGGGTAGGATAAGACCCTGCAAGAAAATTACCGGATAAGTCCGCCGGAGCTCCGGCGGAGCATTATCTGGTAATCTTTCAGTTAAAACGAATACGCCTCGGGACAAAATTAACTTATATACTTCGTATCGGTGTACATGCGTGTGATTCTCTACCTCTTTCTTTTAATATTGCCGTCTTCTTTACTCTTGGTTAACGATAACCGGTGGTTACCGGGTAAAATACGGAAACCGATACCGAAATTCTTGCGGCGCAGAAAAACAACTAGAAGTTTTGGGTACATATGCAATAAACACTAGCAGCACGCGCCATCCCTGCAAGAAAGCGCTACCTGAGTTGCAGGTTGGCCTAATGTGATAATCGCATAATTTAAAAAAAGCATATCCCAGGCTTGAAGGTTCAAATTTGAATGGCGCAGATCGCAGTCGTTGATCATTTCAAACGTGCTTTGCCAGTTCCACGAGTATATAAAGGAGAGTTACATCAACTAGAAGAAATTTCTAACACCAGACAAATTCTGGTGTCACTGTATTGAATCTTCTGAATGTATGCGTACTTTCGGGTAGCGCTTTCTTGCAGGGAGAGCGAATAGTCAAAACACATATAGCGCCTCTACTGTAAGCCGGTTAAAACATCGAAGTAAGCTCCGTGATACTACTATAAGATATACTACAATGCCAATACTGAAATGTTGTTCTTTTTTAGGTCTATTTTCCAAGTTCTTGGAAAACTTGGAAATTATATAACTTGGAATTTATATAGAGCTTCGCTTCATTTGCAAAAAAATTGCCGATATGAGTGAAGGGGTGTGGGAGTGGGGAGAATAATAATGCGTCCGAAACGATCGAAAGCCGAGATCGAGACATTCTAAAATTCATATCTCTTAAACGGTTAATGTCACGAAATCAAAACTTAATGAAAATGTGTAGGTATACTAGGAGAATAGATCGGAAACAAATTTTTGAGTGAGGGCAGTAGCGAGCGGAGGTGGGGGGTAAAAAACTTTTGATTACGATATCTCACGAAACAATTGCACTAGAAAAATAAAATTCGGTTTGTGTATAAAGGTTGATAAATATAGTTTGCTTAAAGTAAAATATTTTAAGGAGGCGGTGGAGGGGATAAGAATTTTTCAAAAACATTACGTCTCATATCTCAAGAACAGTTTTAGATAGATGCTTAGAATTTTTATCAGAAGTAGGCCAAATTGACCCCTAGTAGGAACATTTTTGAGGATCTGGGTGTAAGGGGTCAGGGTGAGGGAGAGTGAAAAGGAAAACGATTTGATTTTTATATCTCGACAGCCTACTCGTATAATCATGGAAAACTAAAACTTGGTATTTAGATAGAGCTATAGCAGTAGCGTATTGGAAAAATATATTTTTTTATTGGGGTAGTAAGCTACGAGGGTTGGGGGTGTTTTTCCTATCTATAGAACGGCATGTGGAAAAAAGTTGAAACTTGTTGACTTAACGTAGATCTATTAGAAAAGAAATTTAGATAAATTTTGGAATATTCATTGGTGTACGAAAGGGGGCTAAAAAAGTGGTCAGTGAAAACGAAATGCATACATTTTCACGAATTTCGTCATATCTCTTAGGTGTTCTAAAATTATGAATTGATTTTCATTTCACGGATTCCTCATATCAATACCTAGAAAGTGTTTTCATTGTTTTTTGAAATTCGACCCCAAGGGGTGTAAATAGGTTGTATACATTTTAACGAATTCAGCCGTATCACTCAGGTCTGATTAGATATTGAATAACTTTTCACTTCCATGAGCTAGTTTTATAATCAACTAAAACTCATTTTCAAGTTTTTTCTTTTTTCAACCCCTAAAAGGTTAAGAACGGGTAAACTCGTTTTCACGAATTCCATCATATATCTTGGGAGTGATAAGACATCGAATTGATTTTCCTCGGGCTTTCTTTATATGTATATAAACTTTTATTGCACATATTTTTTTCTTCTTTGATTTTTTTTTGTTAAATAAAAAAGAAGGTGTGCAATCATGCACTACGCAGACTTCTGCTTTCTGTTACGGCTGGCACGCCAGTACTATACTATAATCGTATTTGCATATTTCGCCCTATTATTGCATTTATTTTGCGTTTGCGTCTTCCTAAAGATTGTCTTTAGCTTCTTTGGCGAAGTATAATGATCGTTGGCGTTGAAACATATATTTTTTTATTTACTTTTTTTTGTCGTAATAATGCCGCTAAGTAAATAAAGCGTTGAAAAATGAACCCAATCGTCTAATCGCCTTAACCTGAACCTCTGCAAGGGGCCATAACCAAATTTGCTCATTTTTCGGACAGTCATGGCTGAGGTAGGGTGGGAAGACAGGGCGCTAATAACACCAAGCGCACTGAAAAATCGCGAAGCCGCGCAACTCCATCGCTTCTTGGTCTTTCACGACCTATGGGGAAAATATGTCCCATTTTAAAACACCCTGGAGTAAGTCGGCACGAAATCTTTTGTTGTACAGGTCATGGGTTTACGGTCTGGAATCGGAACAAAAAACCTCCCGCAACTGCCGTAGCTAGTCCCGGCCGCCATCAAGCGTGTCGCTTCCGTTCTGATTTCAGCCACCAATTCGAACGTAGGCGGAATTGGCCCTTCTTTCCCGAACCTTTCCTTTCCTTCGGTTATTTTGACTTTTTCAATTCAAAATAATCACTCCAAGGCCTTTGTTCACAACATCGGTGTATTCACAATCGGCTTTTTCAGCTGGACGACCTGGATCACATTTTGATCCTTTAGTCCTTCTAAAATATCCTCCTGCGAGAGGAACCTAATAGAGGCTGCATAAACGAGCCCCTTGCAAGTGTTCAGCCTGACATGTAGTTTTTTTTCGAAGTTTTAAGAAGGGGCGAAACGCTGAGCCACCACACTAGGCACCAAAAGGGCCCATAGCGATCCCTTCAGAGCCTCGTAGGTCACTAACCATCCCCTAAACAACCTAAATCCCTAAAGAAATTGACTAGCTTGTCATGCCCTATCAACCTTAGGTCTTCCAAATTGTCCAAGAAAAGACTGCCCAGCCACCTCAGTCGCCTCCTTGCAACCGCCTGATACTCACACAAAATGTGGGTGATGTCCTCCTGAGCATATAGGTCAAGGTAGTACCTGCACACGTCAGAATCAGCAAATCCCATACGCATAGCATGCTTCCCTAGCAAGCAGTGCCCCGTCAGTATTCCGACGAGTAGCCGTAGACTTTTCCTACCCCATGTCAATATCTCGCTAGTCTTCTGTCTGCTCAACCTTGGTCAGAGTGCCCTAGAAGTCCTACAGCTCGTTAGCGCCTCCCATCTAGAGTTCGCTTCGTCCGCGGCACACTGCTTGATACGTGCTTTGATTCCCTTTAGTGGTGGACTAACCACCTCCTCTACCATCCCGGCTGACACCGAACCTAGTCTCGCGAGCTCATCCGCCAGTTTGTGCACTGGTATGTCACTATGCCCTGGTACCTAGCATAGTCGAACTCTATTCTGACTACAAAGTACCTTGAGCACTTCTCGACAGCGCTTTACTAGTTGGGATTTGAAAGTCCCCGATTCCAATGCATTCAAAACCGCCTGGCTGTCAATGTAAAGTGAGATATCCCGACATGCGGTCAGGATATCAACATCAACATGATGTTACCTGCCTGGAGCACTGCCAGAATCTCCGCTTGGAATACACTACAGGCATCCGGCAGCTTCAAAGACTCCCTTGCACTCAACTGCGCATAGAAGACTCCAGCGCCAGTGCCGCATTCCATTTTGGAACCGTCCGTATACACGGAGAGTTCTCCCTAGTTTACTACCCTGTTGCTTTCACAGTCCGCTCTGCTTGGATATATAACCCTGAAAGATAATTTGAAATCATTCACCGGGATCATATAATCAAAAGTACAAATATCGACCGGACCCTTAAGAAATTCCCTAAGAATGGAGCCGTGTCCTGTGGATCTCTCCCTAAAGAGACCACAGCTCAATAGTTTTACCGCTGTGTTTGACTCAACCTGTTTAAAGAAAATATCAAGTGGTAAAAGGTGGATGCAAACTTCCAGTGCTGCTGTTGGCGTTGTACGCAAGGCCCCTCTGATCATTACACAAGCTCTCCGCTGCACTCCACTCAGTTCCCTTTGGATATACTTTTTGTCTGCGGCTTTCCACCATACCAGTGCCTCGTATGTCAGAATGGGTCTTGCAACCGCCGTGTACAACCAATGTACCACATTTGGTTTTAGACCCCAGCTCTTTCCAACGGTCTGTCTACATGCAAAAAGTGCGTTGTTAGCCTTTTTAATACGCTCTCCAATATTGCCTTTCCAATTTAGCTTACTATGCAAGATCTGGCCTAGATATTTCGCTTTTTCCGATAGTTGCAGCTCGACCCCTTCGAGCATTGGCAACCTGAATTCCGGGATCTTGTGCTTTCTAGTGAATAAAGCCAACTCAGTTTTTGAAGCGTTAATCCCAAAGTCACATCTGACGACTCCAAGATGTCCGCAATAGCATCCAAAAATTTTCCCTGAACTAGTATGACTATGTCAGCCACGTAGGCCACAACCTTGATTCCCTTCTTCGTTCACTATAAGGAGCCACAGAAGGGGCGATATCACACCACCCTGTGGAGTACCCCTCGAGGCTTGCCTAATTACCTGCCATGTAGGTTGCATTTAATTGGAATGCCATTAATTTAGGTGGATTTGATGAATTTCTGCGAGTTTCTAGGAGTAGACTTTCTTCCCTAATGAAGGAAGCATTAGAATAGACGGTAGAAATTTCATCTATTCCTTTTTTAAACACGAAAACGTTGTACCGCTACAGAGACTTGCCTGACGAGGTGGATTGAACCACAACAAACTTGGGTAAAGGAGTTGCGGGTTTTGGGATAGTGGAAGAGAATCCGGGTACTAAACCGACAGTGGAGGCACTATAGGGGATTGCTTATTGTCACTATCTGTGCTGCATTGAGAGTCAAGAAGCTCGCGTGGCACTAAACTTTTGCATAAATTGCCGCAAATGTCCGGTACTAAAAACTCGACCATCGGCTTGAGTGGGTAGAAGAACTTTGGGGTGAAAAAAGGTCCGCAGGGGGTGGTACAGCACACGAGTGGTCGCACTTCCTAATATTGCGCCAGGAATCGTTTCGATATCACTTGGGAACACCAACACTGCCTTCAAATCAACAACTCGTGAACGTCATCTCGCATTGACGTTTGACTAGCGAGTGAAATAATAGTGTGTTTCCTACCATGTCATTGGATCCTTAGTAAGGTGCCCAAAGAGCACAAAAATGCTTTAATATTTATTGAATGATTGTTCAACTTTCGCCAGGGATAAATTGATTGGCAGCAACTTCATATTACAACAGGACAATGTTCACAAATCAATAATTGTAACAAATTTTTTAGCAGTTATTGGACAAAACATCTTTCCATGGCCTCCCCAAAGCTTTGATCTCCATGTAATTGAAAACATTTGGCACTTGATGAAGTCGAAAATTCGGCAAGAAATTGAAAGGTTGGCTAGGGAAGTGTGAAAAGATGTCACAAACATGTGGAGTAATATACCAACGACCATGTTGCAAAACCTGCGCCGCGGTTCTGGCGACATGCGAATTGCCTAAATTTCACATATTTCCCTTCATTTTCGAAACAGGAAAATTTGTCGGTTTCATGAGGCAAGGCTGTTGGCGAATATTTTCGTAACCTTCCTAGGTATTCAAATTGAAATTCGCATATGTGAATTGAGGAAACTGTTTGTTAAATATTAGGTCTGTTCTTTTTGACTGATTGATTGGTTGCAGGGTGTTGGAAAGGGGGGAAGGGCAATGCGTCCGAATTGCTCAAAAACTGAGATTGAAACATTCTAAAATGCATATCTCCTGAACGGTTGATGTCAAATGGTTGAAACTTTGTGGCTGTTTTATGGGATACTAGTGTGGTGGTGCAGTTTACATTTGTTTGGTTGGTTTTAAGATTAGAAATTCACTGCAACATTGATCAATAAATTATTGAGAGTACTTGATTTCTATATTATTGAATAGAGATCAAGTACTCGGATGTTTTGATAAAAATAAAAAATGAAATATGGAATATGAAAAAGTCGGTTCTAAAAAATCCTTTGAACGAATAAGATAATTTACTATCAAATTAATTCAGATATAATTCTGTTAATAAATAATTTAGTCTATTAAATATATATCATTATTAAATAGTTAATAAATAATTTCAATATATTGTTGATAATTAATAACTAATGATTAATTCAGTGAATATTGTAATATCTACTAAATAGTATTTTTAATATAAAATTTCATTTATAAATTGAAATAATTAAATGTTTAGTTAATTGATTAAATCAATGTATTCAATTACTTAACACTAGGAGCCTAGACAAGGACTAACATTTTGAAGGAGGGAAATGTGGGGGTGGAGTAAAACACTTTGGATTACAATATCTTCCGAACCAATTATACCAGGAAGAGAAAATTTGATTTTTGAAGATTGGATTATAAGTCGAGTCTATTGAAAGTAAAATTTTTGAGAGGTTAGGTGGAGCGCAAAAGTGGGGGGACAGCCATTTTTAAAACAAATTTATTTTTATATCTCCAGAACCGTGCCATATATGACCTTACAAATTTTACAGGAGTTAGGCCCAGTAGACCTCTAGCGGAGAAACAGTCGTTTTTACTGACTGTTTCTGTCAACGACAAATGTCAAAACTTTAGTGTGGCACTTTCAAAATAAAAATGAAACCATTTTCGAAATGGGGTATGTTCGAATATCAATTTTGACACATTCGAAATTAGCGAAAAATTCGCAAGGGAAATTTGCGAATTGTCGCAATCGAATCGAATCGAATCGTGGCCCTGATCGGTTCTATGCCTAGAAGGCTTAAGGTGGTTATTGCGGCAAAGAGTGGAAATACAAAATACTAAGGAAGTACTAAATACATAATTTTATAGATTTTAGCCTTTGAAACTAATTTGAAATTTTTTTTTTTCACTTTTATAAAAACCTGTTATACGTGCACAAATAATTGTGGCACGAAAATGCTGTGTACAAATAATTGTGGCATCTTTTCTGTTATTAATTTTGCTTATACATACTCTTTTTTAAAAAATTGTTTATTTTTTAATATTGTTTTAGGCTAAAAAAAGAAATGAATATAATTTTATTGTTATTATTTCTAAAAGTAATAGTACTTTCTCTTTATCTTTTACGCTAGAAAAGGTTATGCACAAGTAATTGTGGCACCGACTGTATGTACTCCATCCACTCGTATTGGTAAGTTACAAATAGCAAATATGGCGGACTTACCATTTCTAACATGAACTGTGATGGTAAATTTACACTCAACCTAATACATATATGATTTTTTCCAACTATGTACTTTGACAACCATTCTACCCAGCAAACACAGTACTACTTCCATAGTACTGCTAAAGTAATGAACAAACGCCTGAATGCTTTCGCTGCATATGATAGAGGCTTTGCCCAAAACTTCACCTATTTATTTCTTGTATATAAACGTGTGTGTTATATGTTTTTTTTCATGAATAAACCTATTATCCATATGCGAGAGTAGGACAGAAAAAGGACAAAGACTAGATGTAACAGTAATGGTATAGTACTGCCAAAGGCATGATTGCGCATTATAAGAAGTGCTTTTGTACTACCGCTAAAAGTAGCTTCGGAAATAGTATAGCAGTACTATACATTGACTGCGCGCGCATAAATTTAAGAGGAGTATAGCAGTACTTCTGAATGCACCATATATTTCTTTCCTTTTTCTTAAATGCGATTAACAGGCTTATGCAATTTGCGCAAATAGGCTTATTCAAGTCAAGTTTAACAATGAGGTGTTGAGTAACCCTTTGCGCAAATTGTATTACAGTGTAAATCAATCTTTACACGAGACCTTCGCATCCACACTTTGACTAACTGATTCGGAAATGCTCGGAAAACTAAAAAATCATCTAAAAAAGTATGTACATTGACTCGAAAAAGTCAATAAACATGCATGAATATCTGATCAGAAGTTTGGCAGTAGTATAGCAGTACTTTTAAATTTGTTTGGAGAAGTGGAATACACAAACTCACCTAAAACGCATCAAATACATAGACAAATGCATTGCACTAGTATGCAAAGTGCTGAACTCGCGTTTGCTGGGAATGCTTAAAACGTGAAAATATAAAAAAAAACATACTGCAGTCACGATCGCCTGCAAGCCAATCGTATAATACTCTAGATGAATACTGAAGTCCGATTTATATTGTAGTTGGGGATAAAGTAGAATTACGTGTGTGCATGTTGTATGTCCTTTATTAAGGACTGCCATTAGATTGGTTCACAAAACTAAAAGACAACATTCAGTGTTTAATTTCATATCTTGAACTGGGTGAGTCACCGAAAACAATTTTATATTTTGAAGGACTTCCACATGGAAGGTGCAGGAAGGACTCAATCGATTTCTTACATATTTATCCTTTTCCTTGGAACCATTCAAAAATTAATGTGTACAAAATTTCAAGTTCGTAGCTTGAAGCGTTTAAAAGTTATCGAAAAATATTGTTGAACACGTGTCTTAAGGATTTTTTGTATGGAAGCTACCAGAAGGAGTAAAAGGATTTTGCTGACTAGTAAACTCGAACTTCGTTTTCACTCAAAACTAATTTGTACAAAATTCCGAATTCGTAGCTAGAAGATTACTTGAGTTATAGTTCCGTAAATTAAGTGAAGACATTTTGACCGGATATTTGTATGGCAACTACACGAAGGACTAATAGGATTTTCTTCCTAATCATACATTTAGCTCCAACTATTGGAAAAATAACACGTACAAAATTTCAAAGACGTAGCTTAAACCCTTCAGAAGTTATCGGCCAATATTCTTGAACGCGCGTTTTAATGACATTTTGTATGGCAGCTACCAGAAGGAATAAAAGGATTTCGCTGACTAGTAAACTCGAACTTACTTTTCACTCAAAACTAATTGGTACAAAATTCCGAATTCGTAGCTAAAAGATTACTTGAGTTATAGTGAGTTTCGTAAATTAAGTGAAGACATTTTGACAGGATATTTGTATGGCAGCTACACGAAGGACTAACAGAATTTTCTTCATAATCACACATTTAGCTCCAACTATTGGTAAAACAACACATACAAAATTTCAAAGACGTAGCTTAAACCCTTCTGAAGTTATCAAACAATATTCTTGAACACGTGTTTTAAGGACATTTTGTATGGCAGCTACCCAAAGTAGTAATAGGATTTTGCCCGTTAATGAACTTAGACTTACAAATTCAACCAAACATCCAGATTCAAAATTTCAAGATCCTAGGTGAAGGCATTCTTGAGTCATCGTGCTAACGGACAGACGGACGAAAGGACGGACGGACGGACGGACTTCAAGCGGATTTGAGGTTTTTGGCCACAAATAAACAAAAATTAATGTATTACTTTTTTTCGTCCGAAGCTTGGTTCTATGCGTTACAAACTTTTGGGCTTGATTAAACTTATGATACTTGATTTCATTTAGAGTATAAATATATAAAACTATTATTTATTTTTCATTTATTTTAATATTAACATCAGTGCTAAAATTTACTGAAGCAATTACTACAGGTTTAAAAAGCCATGTGGCACTTCCACCGTACCGAACTGATGTACAGTGAGTCGCAAAGAAAAAGAGCCACCTATTGCCCTACAAAGTATTAGCGAAAAATGGGTTGAAAAACAAATCAGATTAAAAATATTTTCATGTACTTTTATTACTTGAAGTTCAATATTCCTCTCAAGAACTTTTTTTTTATTTTTGCTGTTACTTAGTCTAAACAAAATTAATGAAAAGCAAAAATTTCCAAAAACCTAGGTCACAAAGAAAACGAGCCACTTGGCATTACTGTGGCTGAAATAACGGTAAACTTTTCGGAGAATGATAATGTTGGAAAATTTGTAGAGCTAATACTGCAGTTGTGCATTTTCAAGTGAAATGTGAAGATGGGTCGATATACAAGTGTTGAATTCAGACAGCAGGTTATAGAATTTTATAAGGACGGGAAGTCCCAAAGAGATATTGCTGTTATCGCAAAAAAAATTGCGGAACTGTGCAGCATATTATTCATCGTTTTAGTAGAGATAACAGAATATCAAATAAACCAAAAGAAGACAGACAAAAAACCTTTTCAAAGCGAGATGAAGCGTTTATTTTGCGAGAGGTTAAGAAAAATCCTCACATTAGCGGTCCGAAATTAGCCGAAATGGTCAAAAATCGATTAAATATAGATGTTAATCTGGAAACAGTTAGGAGAGTTCTCAGAAACCATGGTTTCAATGGAAGAGTGTCCCGAAAGAAACCATTTATTAGCGCAATCAACCGTAAGAAACGCTTACAGTTTGCACGCACATATGTGCTGAAAGACATATACTTCTGGCAAAAGATATATAAGGATATAAACTGTCTAAAACTAGTTAAAATTGTTTTTGATAGGTTTTATTTACAGATGAAAGTAAATTTAACTTATTTGGATCAGACGGAAAGCAAATGGTGTGGCGGAAAAAAAAAACACTGAGCTTCAACCTCAAAAACTTACACCAACTGTAAAACATGGTAGGGGTTCAGTAATCTTCAACAAGTTGATGGCATAATGGACAAATATGGATATATTGACATTTTAAAAAAAAAATTACAAAGAAAGTGTCCAGAAGTTGGGGATTGAAAGGATAACGACCCGAAACACAAATCACATAATGCTCGTTTATGGCTAATCTATAATTGTCCGCATGTGCTGGATGTTCCACCACAGTCTCCGGACTTAAATATAATTGAAAATTTATGGGCCATTCTGGACAAAAATATACGGAGGCACAACATTTCTTCGGAAAAGGATCTTCTGGATGCCTTACAAGAGGAGTGGCGAAAAATTCCTTCCACTTACACATGTAAGCTATTAGAGTCGATACCAAAACGACTGCACGCAGTTATTGCTGCTAAAGGCGGACCAACCAAATATTAACAACCTATTTTTATAATTTTTTTTCATGTTTTTTGAAGTGGCTCTTTTTCTTTGTGACCTATATTTTTGTAAATTTTTACTTTTTATTAATTTTTTGGACTAAGTAACAACAAAAATAAAAAAAAAACATTATTAAAATAAATATTGAACTTCATGTAATAAAAGTACATACAATTTTTTTTAATCTAAGGTGTTTTTCAATACATTTTTCGCTAATACTTTGGAGCTTACCCAAATAACCGTCTACAATTTACAAATGATTGAAATTTATTTACACTTTAGCTACAAAAAATATTGCAAATTTACAGAAAATAGTATGAAGTTTCTTATTGCAAAAACCTGTAAATAGATACGAAACATTATTTAATAAACAATAGCAGTAATTCGAATTTTTAAGACGTAAATTTGCTTGAATCGTAGCGTAATTTTTATGTGCAAAATTAAAATACCATCAAACCGAGACAATTGCAATTAGTTTCGTTTTCCATAACCAAAAAAAAAAAAAATCATTTAAAATCAATCGACTCCTGAAGTATTAAAGTACGCTGTGGATACAGTGTAGTGCCAAAAGTTTCGAACTATATAATCACTGAGAGAAATAATTTGTCGGCAAGAGATTGTTTCAATAAAATTTTCATTGCAACAATTGAAGTTCATTTATAATACTAATAAAAATTAGTTTGGAGTAATAGATATTCGGTTCTACTAAAAAATATTCTTTGAAGGGAATAAAAACACAATACGAGCAATACTTATGTTGTTTGCACGATTTTGTTAAAAAAAACGAACAGAAAAATGTCTACCAACTCAATTTTGATTGCCGCAATTTAATGTTGGTTGTAGAATATTGATCATCACAAACAATTTTCGGCATCATTCTGCTGTAGTAACCAAATGTTTCTTGCGCCAACAGAATGTATGTTGCGGTAATAAAGTTAATTCACACAAAGTTAATGAAAGGCCTTCGTTGGCTACGCGCGCCAATCCTAAAACTCTCAACGCGGGTTCGAGTCCTACCTACAGCCATGGGTTTTATTAAGTAATGCTGTTATGACCCTGGCTATTTTTGCTGCTTTAAAGCGGCTAGAAAATCCAAATGAAGAGAGATAGAGACTTCAACATACAATTTAGACATTAGTGTGAAAGGGACAGTACGAACAGCAAAAATATGAGTAACTGTCAAAAAAAAATCCACTTCACAGCGCATTCGAGCAGTGTTTCACAACGTTCTAGCAGTTAATCCAAGAAAAATCTACTGGCGGCTAGATTTTCCAGCCTCTTGTTTTTGACAGTTCGTTATGTATTAATTATGGAATGTTTCATGTTATGTTATGAAACGCGCTGAAATCAGTATTTTTCATAACAAATCAGTTGTTAATTTCGTCTACTAGATGCGGGTAGCATCGGAAAGGATATTTTTATCGGTAATCTCTTTCTCTCAATATTGGTCGCCTTGTCACACGGTTGACTTTTATTGCACTTGCCCAGTTGGTCGCGAGTCTCTTTCGAGACGTTATCTTTATAGTTTCAGCATAGTGCTTGCCTTTCTTCATCACTAGATAGAAAGAGAGAGCAATAAAAACATATGCTCACACCTCGATCTATTTGAAGTGCAGAAAACAGCCGCATTAAATCGAACACTGCAAATGTCATCTGGCACTTAGGCGAAGAAAATGAATTGCGCAAGAAGTGAAAATTTAAGATTTCTTATCAAGTGCGGGTTTAATAAAAGCGAAATGAGATGTGTCACTATATAATACGTAGTTTCTTTTTACATTTTTAATATTGTGGTAAGTTAACTTCGCCCGTGTTTCCCCACGTTTCATTTCATTACACCTTTTTTTATTTTCAGACGATGTGCACCTACGTGAACATTTTTTCACCGGCTTGAAGGAATACGCGCTTATTTTAATCATTTATAGGTATATATGTATATATGAATTTGTTGAATGTTCGTCTCGGTAAATATTGAATAAACAGTACATTAAATAATATTTTTGTGTATTTTATTTTGAAGTATGTATGAGCACAAAGTCAAATCCACATCAAGCTATCCTGAAAAAGATGGCGCTGCACCAATTAGAAAATTGCTATACCGACATTCAGCAGACATGTCTCCGAGATTTCGGGGTGCACGACATGTCTGAAATCTGCGAGAAATCTCGCAGACGCAACCAACTGGGTGAGAACTAGCCAGTGTCATAACAGTATAAGTAAGTAAGAAATAATATTTGAAGTAAGAAAATAGTGTCTTAGAAAACTTCTCTATCTCCTCCTATGTAACAAAAATGAATTCAGCCTAAGTTTTTTAAGAGTATACCAACAACCCGCTAATTTGTTGTCGGAAAATATATTCGATACCAATAAATAAAAATTCGGTTCAGCCAACCAAGAATTTCGGTTCCAAGAATGGAATACCAATTTTTCATGCAATCATTGTAATTCGTTTGGCATATATTTCTATTGCAGCAATATATTTGTTCTCTCAGTGTACATACGTATATTTATATATTCATAGATACATTACATTATCGATTCCTGCAGGACATTTTCTGTAGAAAATGAATAGTCTCAAGATGATCAGTAGTCTATAGTCTGTGTTAGTTAACGCTTGAAATTAATTGTCTTGGCTCTTAGACGTAACATGTCACGAGAAATATATCTTATCTATTACATGCATACCCGCCCAGTGTATGACTTCAACTATTAACAGCTCTCTGATTGAATAATATCGCAGACATACCTTCAGTGCACAGGTGAACACAAACGCCGGATAGTAGTGATGTACCTACTCCAATAATTATACTCTAGATGAAATCATATAGAGTATTATAAGTTTAATCCAGCCCAAAAGTTTGTAACGCATAGAACCAAACCTCGGACGAAAAAAAGTTATATATATTATTTTTTGTTTATTTGTGGCCAAAAACCTCAAATCCGCCTGGCATCCGTCCGTCCGTCCGTCCGTCTCTCCGTTAGCACGATAACTCAAGAACGCATTCACCTAGGATCTTGAAATTTTGAGTTTGGATGTTTAGTTGAATTTGTAAGGCTAAGTTCGTTAACGGGCAAAATCGTCGTACTCCTTCGGGTAGCTGCCATACAAAATGTCCTTAAAACACGTCTTCAAAAATATTGGTCGATAACTTCAGAAGGGTTTAAACTACGACTTTGAAATTTTGTATGTGTTATTTTTTCAATAGTTGGAGCTAAATGTATGGTTATGAAGAAAATCCTATTAGCCCTTCGTGTGGCTGCCATACAAATATCCTGTTAAAACGTCTTCACTTAATTTACGGAACTTACTATAACTCAAGTAATCTTTTAGCTATGAATTGGAAATTTTGTACAAATTAGTTTTGAGTAAAAACGAAGTTCAGGCTTACTAATCAGCGAAATCCTTTTACTACTTTTGGTAGCCATGTAAAATGTCCTTAAGACACGTGTTCAAGAATATTTTTCGATAACTTTTGAGCTCTTCAAGCTACGAATTTGAAATTTTGTACACGTTCATTTTTAAATGGTTCCAAGAAAAAGGATAAATATGTAAGAAATCGAGTGAGTCCTTCCTGCACCTCCCATGTGAAAGTCCTTCAAAAGGAAATTTTTTTCGATGACTTACCCAGTTCAAGATATGAAATTAAACACTGAATATTGTCTTTTAGGTTTGAGTAGCAATCTAATGGCAGTCCTTAATAAAGGACATACAACATGCACACACGTAATTCTACTTTATCCCCAACTACAATATAAATCGGAGTTCAGTATTCATCTAGAGTATTATACGATTGGCTTGCAGCCGATCGTGACTGCAGTATGTTTTTTCTTAACTTTAACCTGCGGACATATCACGATATCCTGGACTCCTGCTACTACACGTTAGGACTTTACCATATAAATTTATTTATGAAATGTTCGACTTGTTCTTTTAACATAAAAGCGAAACTTTATTCAAAAGTTTTGTGATATTTTCCTTTCAATAACATTAAAGTGAGTTTTAACACTGGAATACAAGACAAGACCGGTATACAGTATACTCACAGAGATAGATACCTAGAATATACTTACTACGATTTAGTAAAGTGTAAAACGTTTCAGGATCATTTGATGCTTTCTCAAGTGTACACTAAGTGGTTTTTGGACTAAGAATTCAACCATAAAAGTTTTAGAGACTGGGTGGGAGACATAAATTTTCGTTGGAATTTTGGATTTAGATACATGCAACTCATACATACGTATACTTAGAACAGAATTTCGAGAACCTATGGCAGGATATCTGACAAATCGTCTAAGGTTTTTTTTTGGAATAGGTATGGGATTGTAATTCCACTTGTCAGTGTCAGTGTATTTGTTTTAACATGTCTCATACTTGGCTATTTATTAGTTGCTATGAAAGCTATCATTAAACATTACAAAGCAAAAATGCTTGCGATAAAAGAGAAAGTCGAAAATGATAAAACGGATCGCGTCGACCAGTGTCGTAGCAACGGGGGGGGGGGGGGGGGGGTTTTTGGGGATAACACCCCTCCCCCCCGGAAATGATTAGCTCACCTAATAAGTTATAATTACACATAATAGGACGTTTTCTTTATTTAAGACGAAGTACCTATTATAAAAGCATTAGAAGGCTATCCAAATACCGAATAATTTCTAGAAAAGTATCGCAGATTTTCAGGCAATCTCTTAACGTTTTCATTTTTCACTGGTCTGAGACTGTCACTGCAGTCGGAAGTTATTTTCCAATTCATCTTAACGCGTCTATTCATCAGCACGAAAAAGCTAGAGTGGAGTAGCGTTGAACGAAAGTCTGTGAAGGCGTTTTCTTACTGCTTGTTTAGTGTTGGTCTCTAATCTCCAACTTCATTTGCTTTCCAGTTACAAAATCCAAAGCGTGCGTAAGTGCATATAAAATATTGGTGTGTAGTGATTTTGTGAATATGACTTCAAAAGAAAGATCACCATCAATTATGGATCGGTGATCGATAATAAAAAGTTAAATCTCTTTACGAACAATAATAATGATTCAATTCGAAATGAAGGTACGTCAAAGAATGTGAACAAAACAAGTAGGTTCTAACTATCAGAAGCTTATGAATTCAATCCTTTTCTTTATTAGTTTAATATAATAAAGTATAGTGATCAATTTAAAAAAAAATTACCAAAAACGCAAAAAAAATTAAATCAGTCTGTATGCCGTCCGCCTTGCGCGAAATCGTTTGAAGACTCGTAGCTTCCAAGCCCATTGAGCTCACCATTATCAATGGCGTGACAGCCCTAATCAGGTCCTGGCCTCCTGGCCTCCAGCTGCTAAGTTTTAAGATGGCTTTGCTATCTTCACCAACCGAGTCTTCCTATCACTTGCGTGGTATGCGTACTTGCATGTTACCACTCGCTTCGCCTTTATGGTGCATTTACACTCAACATTTGAGGCGCGCCTCTATCCGTTGAAGCCTGTGGCCAGTGATGCCAATTTAGTGCTTTCAGCGTTAAATTTTGTGCCCAAAATTTCGTCTTAGCGGACAAAAATTAGTTTTAACGCCTGCGCGGTATTTGAATATTCCTGCGATTGATATGAAAAAATACATTTTTAGTGCCTTTAAGTTGAAATTAACGCCCAAAATTTCGTGTTTTAGTGCTCAACCAAGAAAAATACTTGGCAACACTGCTTGTGGCCCATCGTAGAGTTGATACAACTTATGGTTGTATCTTACGAGTATTTGTCATTTCGTTCCATTTTGTTAGTACCGTCAAAATTGGCGTATATGGGGTTGGTATATTCTAAACCTTAGATAGAACTAGACACTCCAAGATAGACATTGGAAGTCATATCTTGAGAAAGATTGAGCGAAAAATCTCTAAATAGGCTGCAAAAGCAAATTTCAGGATGGTATCTTGTTATAAGCACTATTACTACCATATGCCTCATCGACGGTCCTATGATAAATAATTGTATTATTCGTGAAATTCACATATTTTTACACACTTATTCCTTTCCACGGATTTCTTTATTACATATGAAACATGCAAGTCATATTTCAGTTCATGGCATAATACAGCTGCAAATGTCAGATAAATCTCTTTATTCCCATATCACCCGAACCCATCAGACCAATTTATCTTCTCCTAATTAACAGCTGGATACAGGTTCCATTTTATATTCATACCTATGCCTGATAGTCTTCATCTAACGTCATGACAATGCAATTACTTTCTTTAATTAGTCATGAGATAGCTCGTCATCAAACTAAAGGCCACTTTGTATACAACAACTGATGCTTGTTGATACCGAGTTTTATAATAAAATTATATTGTTCTGTCATTCTAGTGTTCATCTCTTCCTTGGACGTAGGTATTGTTCTTTGAGACTTTGTATGTTAATCAATTATGTATATAGTTAAAATTACTTTAAGTTTGTCCTATTGCTTTATTTTTATTATATTTTTTTAAATAATAGAGTCTGCCACTCCAATCCTTTGTGTGAATCTTAGTCCGAACATTCGTAAGGTATAGTCGAGGGATGAATGTCACATCAGTGGAAGGACATTACGTTGTTGTCAAGTTCTAAGCGACACCGATAGCAGCATATTGGAAATAATGTGATTTGATCGGGTGTTTTCGTCTGTGGCTTGGTTGGATCAGGTCAATTTTACTCTATTATTTTTTAATAATAAAGTATTTTAACATCGATCGAGCGTATAAATAACAAAAATCAGCCAACAGTTTGGGCGCAACGATATTATTTTTTGGGTAGAAGTTCGGAACGCGTTTAATGCTGAGATGCGGTGTAGATTACTATTGGACTGACAACCTAAAAAATAACTAAGAGGCTAAGAATGGAATTTTTACATATTGAAGCTTCCACAGAAGCTAATTTTCAGAAGTTTTTTTTTGTTGTTTTCGGCTTCGAAGGAGTTTCGGGTGTGAAACACCAACACGAAATCCATACTGGGATTAATCGCTGTCATGGCTACTGCCATTGAGGACATGACAGTTGAAAAACTTTCACTGGAGAAGCCAGTTTTTTAAAACTGTGTTAGACTAGGTCCGAAGGAGCTTTTTCGTTATCGGCTGGCATGGACTCATCAGAGGGTGTATCATGCCTACAATCCGAAACACCCTTACAGCTGCTCGTATTGCTGAGGATTTTTCCGTATATGCGAAATAGCTACTAAAATCATCCATCCACATCCCTCTTAGGGGTTGAAAAGTGAAATATATTGAGAAAGGGTTTTAGATGATTGTAAAGCAAAAGTTATTCGATATCTAATCAGACCTGATAGATATGGCTGAATTCATGAAAATGCATACAACCCCTTAACACTCCCTTAGGGGTCGAATTACAAAAAATCCTGAAAGCTCTTTCTAGGCATTTATGTTAAGAATACGTGGAATGAAAATTAAAAAAAATATGATCAAATAAAAGATATGATGATTCGTGAGAATAAATGCAATCTATTTTTATTGTTAATTTTTTGCCCCTCTTCCGTACTCCAATGGATAATTGAAAATTTTTTCATCGGAACTACTTTTCTAGCAGATCTGCATGTAAACACTAAATTTCAACTTTCTAGCATAAGCCGTTCTATAGATTGGAAAACACCCCCGTATCATAATACCCCTTATAAAAATAATATTTTGGCAACATGCCACTACTATAGCCCTATCCAAGAATCAAGTTTCAGCTATCTATCATTATGGGTTCTCGAGATATAAAGATCTGAACTTTTTCTTTTTCACCTTTTCCTCCATCCTCACCCCTACACCCACACCACCAATTTTTTTTCTGCTAGGGGTCTGGTAAGCCTACTTTCCGTGAAAATTCTAAGAATCTATCTTAAACTTTTCTTGAGGTATGATACATGATTTTTTAGAAAAATTCTTATCTGCCCTCCTCCTTGCTTCTCCACCCCCTTAAAAATATTAATTTTATTTTCAGCAAACTCCATTTGTCAAATTCTATACATAAACCAAATTTAATTTTTCTTGCGCAATTGTTTCGTTAGACATCGCAATCTAAAGTTTTTCACGCCCCACTTCCGTACGCCACTAACCCTCTCATAATTTTGTTGTTGCTCTAATCTCCTAGTCAGGGCCGGTCCCACATATTGTAGCGCCCGGTGCACTCAGTGGGCTGAGCACTCCTTCATCTTGAAACAAAATCTAATGATGGAAAAAATTAATTATTAAAAATAAGTTAAATTTTTTAGACATCAAAAATCTAAATTCATTCTATACTAATAACAACAAAAAATATAAATGTTGTTTAATATTATGATTCATTTCACATAATAGGTAAGCAACTAATATGTTCCAAAAAAAACATTCTTTTTCGTTTCTTTTGTTGCCAAAATTAAAAATTTACATACCAGAATGTCAATCTCCAGTATTTAAAATTTTTTCCACAGTTTTTTTAAAAAAAAGAATGCTAAGCTAACGTCGTCCGTGGACCATTGAAAGGGTAGTATTCGATGAATAAAATTTCATATTTTTGTAGAAGAAAATAGCCATTTTGCATTAATTACCTTTTAAGTAACTGTGAAATATTTTTCAAGATCAACACTTATTCAGATTGAAATTCCGATGAAATAAAGATACTTAATTTTCGTAAAATCGGTTTCTTTAAGCGGCTCATTTACCACCTTTATCTTCTTAAGGGGGAACATCCGAGTAGAAAGCAGAAAAAATAGGTGAATTTTAGAAATTATTATCTCAAAAACTATTTGCTCGATTTTCTACAGGTTGGTTTTATTCGAAAGTATATATGTTGAGGTTCGCTAATAATTTCTTTTTTTACAAATATATATCAACCGGGGGCGCTGCTGTCATGGGCGGCGTAAAGAATGTCCGTCGCTCGCACGTTCTGCGGTTCCCAAGATTACATGCAGTCGGTTGATCCAAAACAAAAATTTCAAAAAGATTCTGAAAATGTAAAGTATGATGGATGCCCTTCGCTACGTAGGGTTTTTGAAATAAAAATTTTTTCACGAAATGCCGGCCGATTGAACTTTATTTTCAGTTTTTAACCTCAATTATCGACCTTTCTGGCTTGAAAAAAAAGTAAATAAGTAAAAAAAAAATCCTACGTAGCGAAAACCTATCCAAAAATATTGTGTAAAATTATGGAAGCAATCGGTCTAGCTGTTATCCCAATATTTTGGGGACCGTCTTTGAATAGTATGTTTCGAGATAATCGCGTTTGAATGACGTTTGAAAGAGATAGTAGAAACCGAATTTTAATAATAATACAATAACATTAACATATAGTAATGTAAAATAATAATGGATTACATTCTTGTGCGTTGCATTTCTCTGTTTTCAATTTAACTTTCGAGAATTATCGCAAAAACGTAATGTTTCATGACTTGAAATAGTAATGCAGACAATTTTAAAATTAAAAAAAGGTAGTGAATCTGCTATATATGTAGTAAAACGGTAACGCTGCTCTATATAGAGAATTCACGAAGGGCCCATTCCGGTTAATTGCCTATTACTTTCACAATTATTGGAATTTCAATATGAAATTTACACAGAATATACAAACTTTAAGGTGAGCGAAAAAAAAATTTGGAAAAAAAATTTTTTTTCTACTCGGATGTTGCTCTTTAAATTGTTCAGTTCGCCCCTTTCAACAAAAAGTAAGTAACTCAGGCTTGCTCGTTAAATATTTAATCGTGAACAGGAACCTAAATATATCCCAAACATGAACCAATAACAATAAATGGAACTAACCGACAGAACAGCAACCAGAAAGTGTGACTTTGGCACACCTCAAAATACACGGCTACTCATACACACGAAGTTCTGAGTGTGTAACGGGGGCGATTGAACACTCGAAGCAAAGTGTGCCATTGCGCCTGCCCGGACTGATGTTTTCCATCCGACATTAATTTCGCATGGTTCGTGGACATGATATTCACTCACTCATCAGAAAATCGTACCATCCGGAAAATAAGATCGGGTCACATCGAGTTGTAGGTTTGCAGTTTTGTTTCTTTTTAATTTTCGAAAAGATTGATCTAAATAATCACGAAAGAACATAATAGTCAAATTATCTATAATTAGATATGGTGCTGATCAATATGCGCCCTTTCGGTGTTGCGCCCCGGTCACAGTGTGCCAATGAATACACTAAAGAGTCGGCCCTGCTCCTAGATACCTACAGACAATCATTAAGTTTCAATTTCGAGATATTAATCGTTTAGGAGATATGTATTTTACAATATCTTGATCTTAGGTTTCGAGCGTTTCGGACTCATTATTTTTCCCGCCACCCTACACCTCCCCATCCAAATGGACAATTTTTTTGCAAAAAGGTCCACTATCAAAGCTTTATATGAATTCTAAATTTCAGCTTCCTAGCATAAGCAGCTGCTGAGATCAAGAAATCAAAATTTTTCGTCTATAACGCTCCCCCCACTCCACCCTAAAAAAAATTGCACTTAAACTAAAAGAGTTTGGGATATACGAGCCTTCAAACGATTTTGTGTACGGCGGACGGCGTGGCGTACAGACGAACTACCGTAAAAAAAAATTGTTCAGGATAAAATTTTTTTTTTTAAAATCGATAACATGACTTTTTTATTAAAATAATAAAGTAACAAGCAATGAATTACATTGTACATATTATACAGCTTTAGACTTTAATAAATATCAGATAGGTGGTAAATTATAATCAATTCGAAGCTTATGAAAGCATAAGCTAATACCTTCTCAGAAATTTTTCAAAAAAAAGAACGTCACTCAATTTACACTGAATGATTTCAAACCTCTACCATTATTCAATTTTCTCAATTTAATCCCCAATATGACATCTTAAAATCCTATCCGTCTTATAGGAAGAAAAAAAAAGGATCTTTGAAAATCAAGGATCATCAAATGTCATCTTTATATGATATCCTTCTTAGAGAAATTCTTCTAGTCCGGGAGAAAAAAATGTACCTATATAAATCGGAGGATAAGATTCTATTCCATAAAGACTTTAGTCCTCTATAATATCCTTGGCCGTCTTATTCCGTATACATATCCTAGTCCTTAGGAGTAGAAGAAGAAGCCTTTTCTTTTTTTTCTTCCTTTTCTTTCTTGCGTTCGTATGTGTTTCTTTTAGAGAGCAATACTGAACAACTCACCGCACCAGTGAAACAATCACGCAATCTCCCGAATGTGTTTATAGGGAGTCATCATCACGGCATGGATTCTACAAATATTACATTTGTTCTATGGCAGTAGTATTTCTTCGACCTTTCCTTGACTCTTGAATTTTAGCTATGCAATGATAGATGGATCGGGAGCAGTCATTTCGCAACGGGAACATATATCCTTATCACAGAACCATGTCAAATAAAATTGAAACATGTCACATATATAGATAGAAAAGACTAAAGCTGATTTTGTTTCACCGAAAGCATAGAAAAACGCAAAGGATGCTATCCCAAAGGACAATGTTATCCCTTACTTCAACGTATGGCATGTGTATACATAGCGTTGTCTTATGGGTATGCTTCCCAAAATCCATTATCCTTTTGCATTAAATTTCATCAGACTGGGAACTTTCCCTATTTATGGTGGTTACGTATAAGGATATTCTTGATATCGAGTAGGTTAGGTTATGTTCCCGACCGGTCAAACAGAGTGGAAAACGAAAGCCCTTAATGGTCATCATCATCTCTTCGAGAATAATGAAAGGAAAATTAAAAAGGCGACTATAAAAACATAAACTAAACTGTCCTTCTTTTGTTGTTAATATAATAATTTCGGTTAAATTCTTTATATGGATCGGTTCTAGGACAATCATCCCTGACTGAGTATAGAATATGGTTTGTCTGGAGCGTTCACGACAATGACATACCTTTTTTTTATCTACAAGGCCACAAGTCTTGTTTGTAGTAAAGCTCAGGTCCTGGGAATTTCTGAAATCAAGACTGATCGAAGATTAATACCGTCTGAGACTTTGCCAATTTCTCTGTGAGTCACTCATTTCTATATTGTGCCTCAGTAATTTCGGGGTTAATACTCGTCAGTATGCATGATGCTGGTGAGAGTATTTGGTTTGAATAGGAGTTCTGACCCAATAAAGCATAAGGACGAATAGAACTAACTATATGATACAGGTCGCATATACCTAAGGGAAATTACCGATATATGTATGCGAACAGCTATTAGTTTCGATTGAATATTTAATGTATCTTATGGGACAATATTTTCATTTATGGATAGCTTCCATTTTAATGCGAATATTGGCAACACTGAGTAGAACAAATAAAAATTCAAGAGAATTTTTTTGATTTATGTTGCGAAAAGCAGCACTAGTTTTTCTTTCCCAAACGCAGAAAAAACAGTAATAGACTCCCTTTTTTAAACAATGAAAAAAACAGTTTTCAGTTGGATTAGTACTCTAGGTTCTTAATACACGCGTACTCTACTAGCTACTTAATAAAATTAGTCGTTTAAAACTGTTGTACCACAGCACCACAGCGAACTAGAACCCAGTTCCAAATTGTTACAAGATCCAAGAGCTCAAGATTGGCGAGCAAAGGATTAAATAGACTCGACTCGTTTCTTACTTTAACACCAATGTATTGTTCATACTATGCTGCTTACAATAAATGTCTGTATTACTTTCTGCCAATCCCTTTCTGGATACATGAACTTCAATAATTAAAATTCAATTATTCCAAGAAAAGAATCAAAATCTAATAAAATCGCGCCAGATCAATCTTCAATCCCATTTTCCTTACAATTTTATTTAATGCTCGAACCATTTTCCATCCTGCTAAATATGTCGTACAATTTTAAAAAGACGGATGACCTGAGTTATTAGATAACTCATCGAATGAAAGGACATTGAAGCGCTTTGTTCACTTTGGCGCACAGTTCCGACTTTATCTCAGAGTATAAACATAAAGAATAAAGGACCTTCGTCCTGTACGGGTTTCGTCTTGAAGGACTGCTGCTGCTCTTGCTGTTGTTGCACTTTTAGTCATTTTCTATTGCCGTATAAAATCCTCCTTTGGATAAAGATTTCCGTCAAGAAGACAGGAGGTTTCTGCACAGATGAGAAAATAATACTGAAATTTAAGGACACATTTCGCTATGGTGATGCCCTACAAAGCTATCCTTCTGTTTGTTCATCCTTTCAATATATTGCAAGAAGCAATTTTCAATATACTTGCGGTTTGTTCATAACCTTTTTGGTCAGGAACATAATTCACGTGTTTTGATCATATCCCTTTCGCTGTGTTGAGGCTAGGACGCTCAGAAAATGGAGCAACAATATCCTGTGAAGGTTGTTTCAGACGTGCAACTTTTACGGTTTCAGTTTGCCGTAATTTTCCCCCGATCAAGAAAACTAAGAATTTTGTTGCAAGACTTTAATAAAATTGTGTGGTTTCTAGGAGGCTGCGAAAAAAATATATACGGAATTGAAGGTTGGAAAGTTTCTTATATGATTTATTTTTTTATTGCTAAGATAAAGACCTAAGCTGCTAAGACTACTAATAAGAAACGTTCCTCGCTCTAAAGCTAATCATCTGAAAATATTTAACTGTTGCTCTACGTTTTTAAAATTTGCCATACAGCGTTGTTAAAGCCCGTAGAATTCTAGGGTACGATGTCCTCGGCCGCTCTGTAAGTGTATACGTATAGTTTTGAAGAGCACTAGCCGTAGAATATTTACGGCGATTCTACGTATATTATTGTAGGTGCTTACTTACGTACGTTGCTTGTGCGTACAAAATTCACTCCATTTCTACGAGTGGTGCAACGGATTTGCCCGCCCATTTTTTTATTTCTTCCTTTTACATAGAGAATGGAAGGATTTTAAATTTGACTTATGAAATCCTGACGCTGAATCAACTGCCAAATTTCGAATCCTTCAATTCTAAATGTAAGCCAGAAGAAGTAATAAAAATGAGTATGCAAAAAGTACCTGAAATGTGACTTCAAAAATACGTTGGCAAATGGCAACTCGAAACCTTTGTCGCTCGTGCTCTGAAACTGAAAATAAAAAAAACATGAATGCAGCTCGTCAAGCCTTAGAATATACCGAAACATTTAAAAAAAAATACATGGAGAGTCTAATCTTCAAACTTCAAAACTCAAACACGGAATGCGTCGCAATCAAAATTTTATTTGACTTAACGCTTGAAAGTTTTCTTGCTTCTTACATGTGTGTGGGTGTGATAGATGTGTGTAGAAAATCTTTTGAATTTTCCTTACATTTATTCGGAGTATGTTGAGTATATGCATTTCTATCGTACATATGGACATATATGCCCGTTGAAAATGTGTAGAAATTTCACGACTATTCGATGGCCATGGTTGGCTGGTGGGAAACCTTACTCACATTTCTACAGAGACAGTTTTCGTTCGCTGTCCCTTTTTTACACATGGAGCTCTATGGCTGTAGAAAAGGTGTAGAAATTCGATTAGGTTTCTACAGGTATGATCTGCCTGTTGGGTATAGCCGCGCAGCTGAATTGAACATAAAAAAACAGAGTCATAACAAACAAGTTCCATACAAATCGCAACAATTTTGTATGGCGGGTGCATGACTTGGATGATAAAAACTAAGTTGTCTATTAAAGTGCAAGCTTTTGTTAGGCAAAGCAAAGTTAAATAGTTTATAAACATATTTAAAAATGAGAATTAGATAAGTTTTCTCATCTGGAATTGAGTTTTCATCGAAAAAAATATCGCAATTTTCAGCAATGTCGTCATTCCGCCATTTAAAATGCAGTTAAATTGCTTATTTTTTTGAAGATAATTTTTGTTATATGAAACACAGTGCATATTGCTATGATTCTGAACATTTGTTATTCAGTATCGACTCTAGAGGGTTCATCAATTCCAAAGTTTTGTATTAAAACACCTCGCTTTGGGATAATAAAATATTGTTACGAATTCGTTCCAAAAAAGATTCTCCAATGAACTGGTATATTTTCTTGTTTTGATCCGTGACGTCACACATCACATAAAAAACGAGGCATTTCTCACGACGAACTGTCATATGTGCGCGGCCTGAGTTTAAGTCGGCGGTGGCATGAGCTCAGACCCGGAGGGATCTGAAAGAAGCTACCGGAGGTGTGTTCAAGATACCAGCTATAGCTGCTTCGAAAGCATAGCATAGCAATAAGACTGTATCAACTGTCAAATTCAGACATAGCAGAGCCCTATGAAATATAGCCGCGCAGGGACGCGTTCGCAAACTAACTCCAGAAAGAGTAGAGTAAAAAACATAACGCAGTCACGATCGGCTGCAAGCCAATCGTGTGATACTCTAGTTGAAATACTGAACTCCAATTTATATTTTAGTTGGGAATATATCAAAAGAATGAGGAGTGCACATACAATTATTGCATGACCTTTTATTTACAGGTAGAAACTTTTGTATAGTGGCTACTCGATGGATGGTTAAGCGATTTCTTGAGTTATAGTGAGTTCCATAAATTAAGTTGGGACATTTTTACAGAATTTTTGTATGGTAACCACATGAAGGACTTACGGGATATTTTTCATATTAATACCTTCAGCTGCGACTATTATAAAATTAACATATACAAAATTTCAAAGTCGTAACTTAAAGCGTTCTAAAGTTATCGTTCAATATTGGTGAACACGTGTTTTAAGAACTTTTGTATGACAGCTACCCGAAGGAGTCGATGGATTGCGCTAATTAATGAACTCGGTCTTGCTTTTGATATAAAACTAATTCTTGTAAAATTTTGATTCCCTGCCTTAACTCGTACTAGAGTTATAGTGGATTCTGTAACTTGTATACATTTTTGAAGGACTTTTGTAGGCTGCTACATGAAGGACTCATTCGATTTGCATCATATTCGGAACTTTCGTTTCAAACATTGTAAACTTTAAGTATTCAAAATTTCAAGCTCCTAACTTGAAGCATTTGAGCAATAATTGTGAATACGTGTTTTAAGGACTCTTGTATGGGAGGTACCCGAAGGAGTAGAAGGATATCGCCCTTTAACGAACTTAGCCTTACTTTTTCCATTTTACACGTGGTGACCAAATTTCAACTTCCTAGGCCAACGGGTTCTTGAGTTATCGTGCAAACGGACGGACGGACGGACAACAAACGGATTTGGGGTTTTTGGCCACAACTAAACACAAAATAATATATAACTTTTTTTCGTCCGAGGCTCGGTTCTATGCGTTACAAACTTTTCGGGCTGGATTAAACTTATAATACTCTATATGATTTCATCAAGAGTATAATAATCGTTCGGAAGTGTAGAGTAGTGTTAATTTTACTCTAATGACGTAATAGAGTTGCGATCGAAAACGACAGAGTAGAGTAAAAAGGGGTATAACTCTACTAACTTTAGTCATGAGCTGGGTTACAAGGAGTTAGAAACGTCATGTGTCACCCGAAGCATCAAGGGGTCAGTATTTTTGAATACATTGCGTGTCAGTATAAACTTTTGTCAAAAATCTTTAGTTGCAGTTATAAAACTTTGGAATACCACTTCCTTTTTCTCCATTTTAATAAAAATCACACATCAAATGAAATTATCAAACTTCAATCTCATGTCAATTCTGAATATGACTCTCGGGTAACTCTATCCGTTCCTTAATATCAGAGTAGAGTTTAATCTCATTTGAATGTGTTAGTTAACTCTGAAGGTAACTCTAATTCTATGTTCAGACTACGAGATTAACGCGTTTAAATCCAGTTAAATGCACTGAAAACACTTCCCGGACTCGTTTACGAAAACAAATAGCAATTTGGTGAATTTCCAGAAGTGGTTCTGTTAACTAGCCCCCCCGTTCGTGCGATTTAACGCCTCTGGATTACTTTTTATGGGGCTATAATAAGTCATGCGTTTATACCGACAAACCAGCAACTCTTGAAGCATTGGAAGCCAATATTCAAGCCACTATTGACGCCATACGGCCAGATTTATTGAAAAAAATCTGCCAATAGTCTGGGCGAAACTTTATTATTTTTCGGGTCAAAGTTCGGGAGCGGTCAAAGTCCGAGTGTATCATGAGTTGCTTCGAGATTATGATGTTTCTTGGAAAATTATTTTTGTTCTTAATATAAAAATATTTAAAATAGCGATTTTTAGCCGATTAAACATTGAAAAAGTCCGTGTAGACTATTCGAATTTCAGTATATTATGTACACTAAAAGCCCATAGAAACAAAAACGGATTTGTTGCCTTATTAGAATTAAGAGATATGACGAATTGTTAAAACGTATACAAACCCATTACTTCCACTTGGGGTTTGAATTTCGAAAAAATTGTGAAACAGGTTTTTAGACGATTTCATAAGAAGCAACTTGATATCTCATGAGACACGAGGGATTTTGAAAAATTTGTGACCCTTCACACCTCCTTGGTTCTGGAAATTCGAAAAATCATGAATTGGTTGCCGTAATAATCAATTTTATATCTCATCAGAACTAAGGAATGGCAAAAATTGTGAAAACATATGCAAACCCTTAGGGGTTGAATATCGAAAAATTGAGAAATGGGTTTGTAGGCGATTATATAAAAAGTCTGTGGAAATGAAAAGCGATCTAATATCTCATCGAACCTAGGAAATATGTCGAAACTTTGAAAAGCATACAACCCCCGTATACCCATTAGGATTGAATATCTAAAATACTGAAATTAACTTTTTAGCTTTTTTTATAGGAAACCTCAGGAAGTAAAAATGAATTCGATATATCATCAGATATGCAACCTTCTTACACCCACTTGGGGTTGAATAACCAAAAATCCTGAAAGGAGTTGATAAATAAATATGAAGACAGCACGAGAACGTAGGAACCAATTCAATTTCTTATCACTTTTAAAAGAAATGACGAAATTCGTGAAAACGTGTTCAATCGTTTTATACCCTCTTAGGGGTATAAAATTAAAAACAAGTTTTAGGCGATTATTACGCAAGCACGTGAAAGTGAAAAGATATTCGATATCTGATAAGACCTGGGGATATAGTAGAATTCGTGAAAAAGTTTACAACCCCTTTTAAACCCCCTTAGGGGTCGAATTTTTAAAAATCCTGAAAACACTTTCTAGGTATTTATATGAAGAAGCCGTAGAATAAAAATTAATTCAATATTTGGAAAGACCTAATAGATATGATGAAAACAGTGAAAATATATGCATTCCATTTTCACTGATCATTTTTTTTGCCCCCCCCTCCGAACGCCAATGGATATTTGAAATTTTTTTTCATCTAAATTAGTTTTCTAGTTGATTTACATATACGTACCGAGTTTCAACTTTGTAGCATAAGTCGTTCAATAGATAGGAAAAACACCCCCCACCCCCGTACCATACTACCCCTTTAAAAAATCATATTTTTCCAACATGCTACTAATATAGCTCTATCTAAATACCAAGTTATAGCTTTATATCATTATAGGTTGTCGAGATATAAAAATCGGAACTTTTCCTTTTCACCCTCCCCCACCCTCACCCTCTACACCCTCTGCTAGGGGTCTATTAGGCCTACTTCTGGTAAAAATTTTAAGTATCTATCTTACACTGTTCTTGAGATATGAGACGTGATTTTTTAGAAAAATTCTCATCCCCTCCACTTTCATGCTCCACCTCCCCCTTGAAAAATTTTGCTTTCAGCAAACTTTATTTGTCAACCTTTATACACAAACCGAATTTTATTTGTCTAGTGCAATTGGCTGGTGAGATATCGTAATCTAAAGTTTTTCACCCCCCACCCCCGTACGCCACTGCCTCCACTCAAATTTTTGTTTCCGATCTATTCTCCTAGTATACCTACAGATATTCATTAAGTTTCAATTTTGTGACATTAACCGTTTAGGGGATATGGATTTTAGAAAGTGTCGATCTCACCTTTTTTGCGTTTCGGACGCATTATTTTTTCCCCCACTCCCAAACCCCTTCACCTATATCGGCATTTTTTTTTGCAAATGGGTGTACTACTGAAGCTCTATATAAATTCCAAATGTCAGCCTCCTAGCATAAGCGGTTGCTGAGATCTAGAAACCAAAATTTTTCGTCTAAAACACTTCCCCCTCCTCCCCTCTCACACCCCCGCCCCTTCAAATTTGGCCACATCAAGGGGCCTAGCCAGTCTATTCATTAAAAAAAATTCAATTGAATAGCTCAAAGGGTTTGGGAGCTACAAGCCTTCAAACGATTTTACGTACAGCGGTCGACGTACGGCGTACGGCGGACAGACGGACTGAAATTTTTTTTTGCTTTTTTCGTGTCTACTTGTCATGAAACGTGAAAAAAAAAAAGTTCAGGGTAGCAAATTTTTTTTTTTTAAAAGTCGATAACAATACTGTATTATTGAAATAATAAAGTAAAAGGAGTCAAAAATTGGACTGATCGAATGGACCATGTTACTCGTAGCCGCGGCGGACATATGACGGAAATCATATTTAAAAAATAAATGCCATGAAATTATCTACCAGAATATAATAAAAAAATTTCATTCCAACAATATTTCTGTCTATTTTAATAATATATAATAAAATTTTATAATTTTAAGTTCTCATGCACCTAAAAAAACACCCTATACATATTATATTTATTTTCCGAAAATTCTGTTTTTGGTTTAATAATTTTTTCATTGAACTAATGAAACTGTTATAATTCTGCAATAATTCGTTACTCTGGCTAGGCTCGAAATCTTTCATTCGAAATCTTTCATTTCGAATCGAAATCTGAACGACATTTCGTACCGAAGTTTACACTACATTTCATACTGAAGTCTGTTCGAAATTTCGTACCGAAATCTTTCCGAAAAGTCGGTACGAGTTCGCAGCTACATTTCGTTCCGACATCTGTCAACCCCCTCATATAGTTTCCGATACGACTTCGAGACGAAATCCGCTCAGAAATCGGCATCCGACACCGACAAGGTGGAGCGATTTCGGAACGAACTCGGAACTTTTGGTTTGCTGGGGAGCTTGGACAGATCTAGTGTCAAATAGCAAGCACGAGAAAGTAGCTTTTTGGTTGCTTTGGACCATAGAGCTACTGGAGACGACAAGCCACGGTTTTTGTATAAAGCGCTTTGAAGCCAAAAACACGGTGAGAAGTGAGACAAAACAGGGTCGTTATATCAAATTATTGTTGTTTTAGCGTAAAATCGCGAAAGAAAGAGGGTTTTTATGGAATTAAATAATTTAGTTGCACGTGTTGATGATCTCCAGTACATTCCATATTTGAACAGTTTATAGTTTGTCAACGATTCACGAAGTTTCACCGTACGGCTGAAAGTGGTTAGAAGTATTTTCGTTCAAAGGAATGAACTTTAAGCCGTCAGTAGAACGAACCTGTTAAAGTTGATGATTATCCTTATCATTTTTATATGAAATTATGTTCCTTTCGTGTGAATTAAATATGCCTTGCCGTCTTCCATTTCAAATGGTAATTCGATGAAGGCATTGCAAACCTGAAAAATCCGCGATGCGTGTAGTTCCTATTGTTTTATTATTCTTGTGAATTTTTATGATTTCTTATTATGGCACTCACTATGTTGGTACATGTTTATAGGAAATGTATTTTTATGTTACCCATTTGCGTGTTTTGGCTATTTTTTTCCATTATTGCTAGCCTAAGTTTTCTTTTTATGCTCGTCTACAGTGGTTTTATGGCATTCATTCATCATTTCATTGATTTTTTCTGGAGTAAGCTCAATTCTATGCTACGCTACGGTTTCATATTTAGTTTGCATCAGGACTTGGTTGCGATGGAGGAAAGATAACGATGGGCTTTTATTTTTGATACTGTGAAGGATATCAATGTGAAATGATTGACCTGAAAATAGAAGTCAGCGTGCCCTGAAAAATTCAAATTGATTCCTGTGGTAGCATTTGAAAATAATGACCATATTTAGGTTATTGTTTGCAGTCAGTAGAGGCGTAATGGAATGACCCAGATTACGACTAAGTAGGTTACTGAATAATATCCTTAACTTAAAACAATTGAATTTTATCAGATGATTTACCCAAATCAAACAAATTGTCTGTAGCTTAGGGAGACTGTGTTACATCTTTTTCTTGCATTTCGACAAAATCTTTTCGATTTCCAACTATCCTTTCATTTATCCCCTTCCCATCCCGGTAAATGTGTGAACAAGTTAAATCTGGATAAAAACTATGTTGAGGATCTTCAAGAGAAAACTCTGATCTTAAGAAGGGACGTCCGAAATGTCACATTATCGAAGAGGACTTAGGCTCAATTTGGGCGAACTATCGAAAAAGAAATGTATTATCCAAAAAAGTTATAAAATATATTATTTTTTGGATGGGAATAACGAAGTGGAGAGAAGTAGAAGTGAACTTTTTACTGTAACAGTATGGTACGAAGGTGCCATGTTTTTCCATCTCAAGTACGTCTTATGCTAGAAGCAATACTAGAAATACAATATTGGTATGATCTCTGATGAAATATCGAATTAGTTTTACTTCTGCGAGTTCTTTATTTAATCACCTAAAAATCAATTTCCGGCTTTTTCCAATATACAATCCCTAAGAGGGTGAAAAGGGGTTGTATGTTTTTACGAATTCCATCATCTTTCGCACGTTATTTTTTATACATAAAACATATAAAAAGTCACGATCGGCTGTAAGCCAATCGTATGATACTTTAGATGAAATACTGAACTTCTATTTATATTGTAGTTGGGAATAAAGTAGAAAAAGGTGAGTGCATGTTGTTTGCCCTTTATTAAGGATTCCCATTTGGTTGCTACTCGAAACTAAAAGACAATATCATAAGTGTTTAATTTCATATCTGAAACTAGGTGAGTCACCAAGAAATTTTTTTTCCTTTTTGAAGGACTTTTACATGGGAGGTGCAGGAAGGACTCACTCGATTTCTTATATATTTATCCTTCTCCTTGGAGCCATTTAAAATATTAATGTGTACAAAATTTAATATACCTAGCTCGAAGCGTTCAAAAGTTATCGGAGATATTGTTAAACACCTGTCTTAAGGATTTTTTGTATGGAAGCTACCAGAAGGGGTAAAAGGATTTCGCTGACTAGTAAAATCGAACTTTGTTTTCACTCAAAACTAATTTGTACAAAATACCGAAGTCGTTGATGAATGATTACTTGAGTTATAGTGAGTTCTGTAAATTAAGTGAAGACATTTTGACAGTATATTTGTATGGCCGCATTTAGATCCAACTATTGGAAAAATAACACATACAAAATTTCAAAGTCGTAGCTTAAGCGCTCACATACCCCTGAAATTTTCAAAAAATTGATTTTTTTTTTACAGATTTTTATTTTTTATACTTTTAAAAATTAAAAAAAAATTTAGAATTTAGAAAATTCCACTCCATTATAAAGTTATAGCAATAAATGTGACCGGACATAGGTTTGGAGCGGCTTCCTGGCTAATTGCCGCGCCTCTCTCAACAGCAACGTTTCGCATTTATTTTGTTCGCAAAAGCCGGGTTTCATAGAAAACAAGGTTATTTATAAAAAAAACACGAGGATACAAGAGGAAGAAGGTGTATAGTACAAAGCTGGAATGGGAGACTAGCCGTAAGTTCACGTTGTAACTACAAAAACTTTAAACGCGTTTTTCTCGAAACCACGTTTTTAGACAGTATCGGCACGATAACTCAGTCAATTTTCAATATTTTTCAACATTTTCCTTTTTTTAAATTTTGATAATTATATTCTCTACAGGGTGACGAGAGGTTTTTTTTTGGTTAGACAATTTTTTATAAATTACTAGCCGCGTACCGCGGCTACGCTTGCTTCGCTCACGTTGTTCCATCGCTCCTGTTACTCCCGTTGCTCCCGTTGATCTCGTTGCTCCCTTTTCTCCTGTTGATCCATTGCTCCTGTTTCTCCCGTTGATCCATTGCTCCTGTTTCTCCCGTTGATCCATTGCTCCTGTTTCTGCCGTTGATCCATTGTTCTGGTTTCTCCCGTTACTCTCATTTCTCTCTCTATCCACCATCCTCCATCCTCTATCCTCTATCCACCATTCACCATCCTTCATCTACCATCCCCCATCCTCCATCCTCTATCTACAATCCACCATTCTCCATCCACCATCCCCCATCTTCCATCATCCATCCTCTATCCACCATCCTCCATACCTCATCCTCCATCCTCTATCCACCATCCTCTAACCACCATCCACCATCCTCCATTTACCATCCCCCATTCTCTATCCTCCATCCACCATCCACCATTCTCCACCCACCATCCACCATCCTCCATCTTCCATCCTCCATCCTCTATCCACTATTCTCTATCCACCATCCATAGTCCAACTTTACCATTTAGTAATAGGAATGCGTAACTAATACACCGAAAACGAACAAACTGCCGCTAAATCATATGAAAAACACTCAAATGTTGAAATAACTCGCGTACCACCAATTGTTAAATGATTTTGTTAACGCAGAAACCATCTCCCACTATCCTCTATCCACCATCCTCCATCTACCATCCCCCAAACTCCATCATCCATCCTCCATTCTCTATCCACCATCCTCCATCTTCCATCCTCCATATTCCATCTTCCATCCACTATCCTCTTATACCATTTAGTAATAGGAATAGGCATAACTAATACACCGAAAACGAACTGCCGCTAAATAATATGAAAAAAACTCAAATGTTGAAATAACTCCATCATCCATCCTCTATCCACCATCCTCCATCTTCCATCCTCCATATTCCATCTTCCATCCACTATCCTCTTATACCATTTAGTAATAGGAATAGGCATAACTAATACACCAAAAACGAACTGCCGCTAAATCATATGAAAAACACTCAAATGTTAGAATAACTCGCGAACCACCAACTGTTAAATAATTTTGTTGACGCAGAAACCATCGAGGGCGTACCCTCAACAAATCACCAAAGTTTCATCGCAATTGGATGAGTGGTTTAGGAGCCTATACAGGACAAACAGACAAACATTCATTTTTATATATAGAGATTAAACACAAATTTTTTTTAAAAAACTGATTACTAAAGTTTAAAATACTGTAACTTCTTTATTTTTGAAAAAAGAAAAATTCCCGCCGTCACCCTATAACTACTACATTATTTTACAAGATTCCTTTTTTATTTTTGCAAATTGAAATATTTTTGGTGAAGTTATGATGCCGACAAGGTTGGTTGGTTGGTTGGTAGTCCATTTATACCCGTAAAAAATAATGTTAATATTAAAAAAAAAATTCTTTTTTTGTTTTAGTTGAATAGTTAATAATATATGTGAACTCAAACATTTAATTTTTTTTCACCATATAACCTTTATAATAATTTTTCAAATTTACTCGGTTTTCTGCGCGCGCAGGGGTATATGAGCCCTTAAACATTTCTGAAGTTATCGACCAATATTCTTGAACTCGTGTTTTAAGGAATTTTTGTATGACAGCTGCCCGAAGGAGTAGGACGATTTTTCCTGTTAACGAAATTAAGGTGTTTTTGAGTTATCATGCTAATGGACAGACGTCAAGCGGATTTGGATGTTTTAGCCACAAATAAACAAAAAATAATATATACCTTTTTTTCGTCCGAGGCTCGGTTCTATGCGTTACAAACTTTTGGGCTGGATGCTGGATTAAACTTATAACACTCTTAGATTTCATCTAGAGTATAATAATGATTGATTTGATCCCTTCATGCAAAATGGGCAATTCCTTCCCAACTCAAAGTTGGTGAGAAATTCCCCATTTGGGCACACTTTCTCAGCTTAAAGAACTGGTGACCATACTGTCTCCTTGTTCAATGAGCTGGAAAATTTTTCACCGTTTCGAGATACTGATGCATGTATGCCGACATTGGGCTCAATATGTCTATTAAATCTATACCATAACCCAAAAGTACTCCCCAGTGCACAACGCACTGGTATAAGGGGTAGTACCGTGATATAAGCTATATGTTATCTATTCCGTTAATTAGAAGAAGAGAAAGAAATAAAAAAAAGTAATCGGAAAATGTAAAAAAAAAAGAGTTAATAATTACTAGAGATGAGACGAATATATTAGTATTCGCTATGATATTACTAATATTTGGATATATTAGATATTAGGAATATGCCGATATCAAATATTCGAATATCATGATATTCATTTCCCATCGACCCCTTCTCATAACATGGATTTACCGATCTATTTATTCTTTATTTACTTGGATCTAAATTCAACTAATTTACCAATCTACTCTTCTTTTCCTAATACAATAAATTTCATGCATTGTCATTTATATCTTCAAAGCAGACAGTCCTTTCTCTTCCAATTAATGTTGAATTCGTTGTTTAAATCTACCATAATCTTCCGTTACACATTTGCACTTTCCTCATTTAATGTGTAGGTGCGAAATTGCACAGGTGTACTTTCCCAGACCCTTTTCTTCTTAAAGTGCCTGCCTTCTTTCTCTAGAATGCGCTCAATATAGTAGTAAACTTTTAGTTTTCTATCCTTTGCGGTTCTCGAAAAATATTGAATCAGATTTTTTTCCTTTTCACCTTCTACCGACATCGCCCCCTACAATATCACCTTTAAAATTGTTTTCCCTTCAACCTATATCGAAAATTTTTTAAGCAACTGGGTCCACGATCTTAGTTCTACATAAGTTCTAAATTTCAACCACCTAGCATTAGCGGTTCCTGAGATCTAGGAACCAACATTTTTCATCTAAAACGCTCCTCCTTCCTCCCCCTTACACATCCGCCCCTGAAGGGTGTGGGAGTGGGGGGAAAAATAATGTGTACGAAATGCTTGAAAGCTGGGATTGAAACAATCTAAAATCCATATCTCCTGAACGGTTGATGTCAGAAGGTTGAAACTTTGTGGTTATCTTTGTGGTTATCTAAACTTTATTATTTTTCGGGTCAAAGTTCGGGAGCGGTCAAAGTCCGAGTGTATCCTGAGTTGCTTCGAGATTATGACGTTTCTTGGAAAATTATTTTTGTTCTTAATATAAAAATATTTAAAATAGCGATTTTTAGCCGATTAAACATTGAAAAAGTCCGTGTAGACTATTCGAATTTCAGTATATTATGTACACTAAAAGCCCATAGAAGCAAAAACGGATTTGTTGCCTTATTAGAATTAAGAGATATGACGAATTGTTAAAACGTATACAAACCCATTACTTCCACTTGGGGTTTGAATTTCGAAAAAATTGTGAAACAGGTTTTTAGACGATTTCATAAGAAGCAACTTGATATCTCATGAGACAAGACGGATTTTGAAAAATTTGTGAAAACGTAAGCAAACCCTTCACACCTCCTTGGTTCTGGAAATTCGAAAAATCATGAATTGGTTGCCGTAATAATCAATTTTATATCTCATCAGAACTAAGGAATGGCAAAAATTGTGAAAACATATGCAAACCCTTAGGGGTTGAATATCGAAAAATTGAGAAATGGGTTAGTAGACGATTATATAAAAAGTCTGTGGAAATGAAAAGCGATCTAATATCTCATCGAACCTAGGAAATATGTCGAAACTTTGAAAAGCATACAACCCCCGTATACCCGCTTGGGGGTTGAATAACCAAAAATCCTGAAAGGAATTAATAAATAAATATGAAGACAGCACGAGAACGTAGGAACCATTCAATTTCTTATCACTTTTAAAAGAAATGACGAAATTCGTGAAAACATGTTCAACCCTTTTATACCCTCTTAGGGGTATAAAATTAAAAACAAGTTTTAGGCGATTATTACGCAAGCACGTGAAAGTGAAAAGATATTCGATATCTGATAAGACCTGGGGATATAGTAGAATTCGTGAAAAAGTTTACAACCCCTTTTAAACCCCCTTAGGGGTCGAATTTTTAAAAATCCTGAAAACACTTTCTAGGTATTTATATGAAGAAGCCGTAGAATAAAAATTAATTCAATATTTGGAAAGACCTAATAGATATGACGAAAACAGTGAAAATATATGCATTCCATTTTCACTGATCATTTTTTTTGCCCCCCCCTCCGAACACCAATGTATATTTGAAATTTTTTTTTATCTAAATTAGTTTTCTAGTTGATTTACATATACGTACCGAGTTTCAACTTTGTAGCATAAGTCGTTCAATAGATAGGAAAAACACTCCCCACCCCCGTACCATACTACCCTTTAAAAAATCATATTTTTCCAACATGCTACTAATATAGCTCTATCTAAATACCAAGTTGTAGCTTGATATCATTATAGGTTGTCGAGATATAAAAATCGGAACTTTTTCCTTTTCACCCTCCCCCACCCTCACCCTCTACACCCTCAGCACCAAAATTTTGTTTTCTGCTAGGGGTCCATTAGGCCTACTTCTGGTAAAAATTTTAAGTATCTATCTTACACTGTTCTTGAGATATGAAACGTGATTTTTTAGAAAAATTCTCATCCCCTCCACTTTCATGCTCCACCTCACCCTTGAAAAATTTTGCTTTCAGCAAACTTTATTTGTCAACCTTTATACACAAACCGAATTTTATTTGTCTAGTGGAATTGGCTGGTGAGATATCGTAATCTAAAGTTTTTCACCCCCCACCCCCGTACGCCACTGCCTCCACTCAAATTTTTGTTTCCGATCTATTCTCCTAGTATACCTACAGATATTCATTAAGTTTCAATTTTGTGACATTAACCGTTTAGGGGATATGGATTTTAGAAAGTGTCGATCTCACCTTTTTTGCGTTTCGGACGCATTATTTTTTCCCCCACTCCCAAACCCCTTCACCTATATCGGCATTTTTTTGCAAATGGGTGTACTACTGAAGCTCTATATAAATTCCAAATTTCAGCCTCCTAGCATAAGCGGTTGCTGAGATCTAGAAACCAAAATTTTTCGTCTAAAACACTTCTCCCTCCTCCCCCCTCACACCCCCGCCCCTACAAATTTGGCCACTTAGAGGGGCCTAGCCAGACTATTCATTAAAAAAATTTCAAGTGAATATCTCAAAGGGTTTGGGAGCTACAAGCCTTCAAACGATTTTGCGTATAGCGGTCGACGTACGGCGTACGGCGGACAAACGGACTGAAATTTTTTTTTGCTTTTTTCGTGTCTACTCGTCATGAAACGTGAAAAAAAAATTTTCAGGGTAGCAAATTTTTTTTTTAAAAAATCGATAACAATACTGTATTATTGAAATAATAAAGTAAAAATCTGATTCAATATTTTTCGAGCACCGCAAAGGATAGAAAACTAAAAATTTACGACTATATTGAGCGCGTTCTAGAGAAAGAAGGCAGGCACTTTAAGAAGGAAAGGGTCTGGGAAAGTTCACCTATGCAATTTCGCACCTACCACCTACACATTAAATAAGGAAAGTGTAAATGAGTAAGGGAACATTATGGTAGATTTAAACAACGAATTCAACATTTATCGGAAGGGAAAGGACTGCCTGCTTTGAAGATATAAATGACAATGTATGAAATTTATTGTATAAGGAAAAGAAGAGTAGATTGGTAAATTGGTGCAATTTGGATCCTATTAAGGAAAGGAAAAATTCATTGCTAAATCTATGCGTTATATAAGGAGGAAAAGGTGGGTGTTGTTATATTTGGAAATAACAATTGGATTAAATATAACTAACATATATTGGACAATGAAAAGGATAGTAGAGTAAATCCGAGTGATTTCGCACCTCGTAAGTTTGAGCAAGGGTAAATAGGGTAAGTTCGTAACGTTTAACATCTTTGTTAGTTTTTTTAGTTTTGATTTTCATGTATTTTCGGTTTTGTGTTCATAGGTCTATACCGAGTTAAACATTTTTCAGCAATTAAATATTATATAATAACCTGCTAATAATAGTGTATTTTCGCGATCATATTGACATTTAAAATTTAAATACCGTAATGTTTTCTTTAGCTTAGCTTCACCGAATATAGTTATAAATCTCTATTCGATGACCATTTCATGAAGATTGTTGTCCAACAAGCACCAGCTCGATATGATACAATAGATATTAGTTTAGATCTTATAATACCGCGTAATGAATATATTCGTATTAGGTGATATCACCATATATCGGTATGGACCCATCACTAATAATTACTAATAAATACAATGTTTGTACTCTTTGAACTGTTCGTACACTTCAATACCGGCCAACACACATGCAGTAACACAAATCTTGCCCCTTATTGGAAAGACGCGTCTGTGCCATCAAACCGACCTTGGCTTTTCTCACCTGAAAACAAAACCTTCAAGAAACACATTATTCACAGTAATTATCACATTTTTTATTCATAAAAAAGTTAAATTATTTCTTTTACAATTCTATTCTTTCGATAACTGGCAAGTATTTCGAACGAATACTCTTCGTAACAAAAAAACCTTAAAACTAATCTTAACTGAGTGGCCGTAAGCTTCTAGAAGGTCGCCTGCTCTAATTCATTCTTTGTGCAAGTCTTTATCCCGTTAATAATCGCTTTGTTGCGCAAGTTTACATCGTTCGACATAAGCAAGATTTGCGGTCCATTTTCCCTGATTTGCAGGCAGCAATTCAAAATACTGTCGTCTGGCGAATCGATGCGCAGCATCCGCCGAATCGATTCGGTTGCATTCTGTCCTAAAACTGATTCGTCGTGTGTCTCAAATTTTCGATTTAAGAACTTGATAGCTCGAACGGCCATTGTCGAGATCGCTTCGTGTTTGCGTTGCTTAAGACGATCAAGTTCCTGAATGACGATGTACGGTACGACCAGAACCGTTTGGCCAGTATCGCCTAAACTTGGTTTCGTCAGATCCTCCAGGAATGACAAGTTCCGAAGGAAGACATTCGTATCGATTACGATATAGAAATTCTCAGGTTTAATCGTTAGTTGGCTGCTGTTGGTCTCGGCGAGTTTTTTCAGCAGGTTTTCACGGATCAAGTCGTAGTAGTCGGATAGAGTGCTGCTGTTATGGTCGGCTGGTGGCTCCGATCGGATATTTTCAATTTCTTTGCTTATGGTATACTCCCAGTCCATCGGAGTGGCATCGTTGGGGCAAATTTCAGGCGACAAGTTACGCACTGGAGCAGTATCTTTGTTGGTGCTGGGCTTTTCTTCGAGGTTATTCTGCTTTAATAAAAAATTTCGTAAATGGTTCAACCGGTCGTTGGCCGAAATTGGCTTACAGCTCCCTGAATTGAAATTGAAGGACGGATTTTTTACGCCAGGCGTGAATTTAAAGGCTGTCTCGGTGAGTTTGGCGTGAAGTTCACTTTTTTTTTCTGTGTCAGTGCTTGGAGTATGGCACGGCGTTTCTTTCATACATTTCTTCACGATTTCGTTGGACACATCGTTGGGTTTTCTTTTGCGTGGATTTGATTTACTTACCAACGGTTTGATTTCCACCGGGCGAGGGAATGTGGCACGTTCCTTTGTTTCGGCGCATGCCTGCGCCAGGCTATTCGGCTTCTCCTGTTGAACATTTGTCGGACTCCGTTCATTTATTACGGTAGCCGCAACGGCGGATGTGCTTTTCTCTGGCCCGCTAAAAGGCAAAGAACGTTTCTTCACTGCCTGGCGTTCAATCGAAGTCTTCTGTTTGTTAACTGGACTCACACTTTTCAATAAATTCAAGAAAGCTGAACTCTTCACTAAGTTTGCCTGCTGCTCCTTGGCTAGATGATGCTGTAATTTTCTCAAGCGGTCCTGTGCCGGAGTTCTACCTAGGGGTCTTGTCAGTACTTTAAGATTGTGTGATTTCGTCGAACTGCCCGATTGCTTGACGACACCGTTCACTATTCCGTCTTTCGCCCATGATCTCTCGCCCGTTTTCGTATTAAAGTAATAAAAATGGCCAGGCCGCGACGACGATTGCCTTTTCACCCAGTTCTTTTGTAAACTTTTATCGCACATTCCACAACCGAAACTGAACTTCTTTTGACATTTGTTTGTAGAATAAGCTGTCATTCGATTTATAAATGCAAGTGAAAGTGACAGCCAACAGTGTCTTACAATTTTTTATGTGAATGGGTTCACATCACTACCAAAACTGCAGCCATTTTGATAACTTTGTGACGTAATTGATGGAACTTGCGCACAAGAATTGTAAAAGAAAATTTTCTTGCTAAAAATAACGCATGTGCAGAAGAGGTCGTTTCTTCGTAACCGGTAAAAAATGAAATTAATACACACTTTCGAGAAATATCTGTTTCTTACTATTTGCAAAAATATAGAAGAAAATTCGAAACATCAAATCAAAATTCCGATTTTCTTTTGTATTGTTCTATAATTTTTGCAGTAAAACGGAACAGTCTGGACAGTGGCGTATTTAGACATGATTTTCAGGTGGGAGGGGGGGGTCAGCAAGGAAATTAATATTGACCTATTTCAACTTCAAATTAATCACTAAAGTTCGATATTATCTACAAGTAGTTGATATGTTACTAATGAATTATTAATGTTTAAGTTATTAAACAACTTATGAACAGATTTCTTTTTTACCTGAAGTATTCTCGCGATTAAAAAATATTAAAACACGAATCCGTTAAAAAATCGAGCCGAGTACTTTTCGCGTATGTACATAATTCAATTGAGTAATTTTGCAGTTAGTGCGATTCACTTTCGATGAGTTTATCTTGTTCTGCGCACATCAGTTGAATTTAAATTCATTAAGACCTTTGTAAGTGCTAGTTTCAGGCCTTGGTAGTCTAGTATAAGTGTACTAGTCTATCATCTCAGAGGTCAGAGGTTCGAATCCCATCCATGACATTGTCCTTCGCTTTTCCTTATACCCAGTTTTCCTTACTTTTCAACAATATGTAATCTCCCAAAAAAGCAATTGCGAATTATCCAGTGCCATTCTCCTCTCACCCGCTGCGGTTGGAACCTATCTCCGAAAAAGAAATTATGTTTATGAAGTTTTGAGAGAAAAACTAAAATCAGATTAAGGAACGACCGTAATGTCCCAAATCGATCAGAGAAATATCATTGAACAGGGCAAGGCTATCCAGACTTCTGCATATGTATGTATTTGCATAGCTTAGCTTAAGGTAGGGTCACTAGATACACACACAACACTCTCTACCTAGGGTTTGGCAGATACGTCTAATTCGGTCGTTTCTGTACTAGAAATTGTAATTTAACCTCACAAAAATCGCCTGTTTATGTACTAGTTCGCCTGTTTTTGTACTAATGAGAATTGCTATCAAATTGCGTTTTTGAAGTGTGTTAGTGCGAATATGTGAAGAGTCGGAAAAAGAGCTGTCGGTTCCCTTCCACAATTCTAGTACTTCTTTTTCTTTGGTATGGAAGTGTGTGTGCGCGAAATTGTGGTTTTCAATTGAAAATTTCCGTATTTCTTTCATTTCTTTTATGGAAATTTACAATTTTGCAGCGAAAAGTCAATCATTTCGAATGTTTAGAAAGCAAAATCCCATAAACATGAAACAAAATTAAATTTACTGGTTTTTCACCTTGGTACGCATCTGCCAAACCCCTCTTAGAGGCTGTTTTGGTGTGAGTGCGTATACAGTAACCCTAGCTTAGGGTAGGGTCACTAGATACACAACACTCTCTACCTATGGTTTGGCAGATACGTCTAATTCGGTCGTTTCTTTACTAGAAATTGTAATTTAACCTCACAAAAATCGCCTGTTTATGTACTAGTTCGCCTGTTTTTGTACCACTGAACATTGCTCTCAAATTGCGTTTTTGGAGTGTGTAAGTGCGAATATGTGAAGAGTCGGAAATAAGCTGTCGGTTCCCTTCCACAATTCTAGTACTTGGTTTTCTTTAGTATGGAAGTGTGTGTGCGCGAAATTGAGGTTTTCAATTGAAAATTTCCGTATTTCTTTCATTTCTTTTATGGAAATTTACAATTTTGCAGCGAAAAGTTAATCATTTCGAATGTTTATAAAGCGAAATCCCATAATCATGAAAAAAATTTAAATTTACTTGTTTTCCACCTTGGTACGCAACTGCCAAACCCCTCTTAGAGGCTGTTTTGGTGTGAGTACGTATACAGTAACCCTAGCTTAAGGTTGTTGGTAGTTTTCCAAAAAGAAAAACATAACAATTAAATGTTAAAATGTTTTATATTTTTATGACTTACTTACTATGAATTCAATTTGAAAGAAATAAAGTATTATAGGTATATTACATAATAACAGAAAAAAAGACTAATACTCGAACATGAAATAATTAGCAATGGAATATAAAGGTCTACAAGATGAATTTCCTATTCTTCTGTGCAAACATGTTGATCACTTCATCTGCTGTCACAGAGATCTCCCGATGAATGCTTAGAAGAGCAAGTCCATTGAGTCGATTTTCTCCCGTAGAATTTCTTAGATAGGACTTCAATCTTTTCATAGTTGAGAAACTACGCTCAACGCTGGCAACTGTCACAGGGAGAGTAGCTCCTATTTTCAAAACTTGAAATACATTTGGGAACATGATTTCGTCACAGGAATTCAATGCTTCCATGAAGGTGTATGGACATTCATTTGCTGTAGTCCATCTTCGCTTCCACAATAGAACCTCTTTCTCAATAATGATTTCACATGAAGCCGTCTCATTTGGCCACTGTTTCAATATAATTGCTATAGTATCATTGATTTGATCCTCAGTCAGATCGATTATTTTTTTCGGAATGACGTTTTGGATGATAGAAAGTGTTTTTTTGTGTTTTATGAATTTTTGCTCTAATTCAGATATAAAATGATCAACGAATGGTATAAACACAGATTGTCGATAATATTCTTCTCGTGAATTTAAAGCATAATTGTCTCTATGTCGTTGACAATTAATAACTCTCGGTATCTTTATTTCTTCTCCTATTTGTTCCGCTATTTTAGTGATTACCTTAACTGCTATGCTTTACTAAAAACCATTCGATATTTGGATTGTCTTCTAATGATTTTATAATTCTTCGTCTTAAATAAAAAAAAACTCCTGTTATGTGTACTTTATGAGGTGCGCTAATCATTTCGGGGGGGAGAGGGGGGGGGGGGTGGTTTTTTATCCCCAAACCCCCCCCCCCCCCCCCCCGTTACTACGCCACTGAGTCTGGACAATATTGGCATTGAGATCAAAAGACGGAAAAAAAGCTCGAAATGGAAATCCGCAAGAAACGTATGGAGATGAATAATCGGAAAAAAATGTTTGGAAGTTAAAACCTTTTGATGACTAGAATTCAAGGTAAATAGTGCAAGGTTTTGTTTTCTGAAGAAAAACTCTGTTGGGTCCCTGTACCTTTGTCCATGTCATACAAAAAGTCAATAGGTCTGTTCTTTTTGGCTACACCTTCTACACTTTTCTACACTAACTTTTGAGTGAGTGCAGAGAGGTGAAGAGGGTGAATGAAAAAAGGACAACAACAACTAATAGGTTTGTTCTTTTTTCATTCATCCTCTTCACCTCTGCACCCGCTCAAGAGTTAGTGCAGAAAAGTGTAGCAAAAAGTAGCCAATCGTGCGACAAGGCGAACAACATTAAAAGAAAGAGATACCGCTCTTTTCGACGCTAGCTGCATCTAGTAAACGAAATTAACAACTGGTTTGTTAAGAAAAATACTGGTTCTGGCGCGTTTCATAATGCTGTTATGACACTGGCTATTTTTGCGGCTTTAAAGCGGCTAGACAATCCAAATGGAGAGGGATAGAGACTTTAACATACAATTTAGACATTGGTGTGAGAGAGACAGTCCGAACAGCAAACTATGGGTAACTGTCAAAAAACAATCCATAACTGTCAAAAAAAAAGCGGCAACAAAGCGCATTCGAGCAGTGTTTCGCAACATTCTAGCAGTTAATCCAAGCAAAAACCGCTGGCGGCTAGATTTTCCAGCCGTTACCGACTAGTTTTTGACAGTTCGGTACGTATAAATTATAGAAAGTGCCATGTTCTGTTATGAAACGCGCCAGAACCGGTATTTTTCTTAAGAAACCAGTTGTTAATTTCGTTTACTGGATGCCGCTACCGTCGGAAAGAGCAGTATCTCTGTCTTTTTATTGTTGTTCGCCTTGTCGCTCGATTGGCTATTATTGTACTTTTTTCTAGCGAGAAAATAGCCAGTGTCATAACAGCATAACATCACATTACATTTTTCATAATTTATACGTACCGAACTGTCAAAAATTTTCTTGAACTAACTGCTAGAATGTTGCGAAACACTGCTCGAGTGCGCTTTGTTGCCGTTTTTTTTGACAGTTATGTATTGTTTTTTGACAGTTACTCATAGTGTTGCTGTTCGGACTGTCTCTCTCACACCAATGTCTAAATTGTATGTAAAAGTCTCTATCCCTCTCCATTTGGATTTTCTAGCTGCTTTAAAGCCGCAGAGTCATAACAGCATTACTCACATTTAAGTTGTTCGTACTGTTTCTCTCACACCAATGTCTACATTATATGTTAAAGTTTCTATCTCTCTTCATTTGGTTTTTCTAGCAACTTTAAAGCGCCAAAAATAACCTGTGTCATAACAGCATCATAAAGAGCCGTACAGAATGAACGCATCGCAGTCGGACTGGAATGTCAAAATGACGCAACGAGATGCAATGAAACGTTGTGAACCGCAAGTAAACGCTGCATGAACACAATGGCCGTATTGAGTTCGCAGTTTTATTAGTGTCAATAATCAAAGCGAAATTAATATGGACGCGAAAATCGGTGAATTGCTTTTAATGCTAATCGAAATCTCTTACATTTTCCATTTTATTATTTTCTTTTTAAAATTATACAGTGCGTTTTAGGTTATGATAAGGTCATATTTGTCATTTCGATGCGTTCACTTGCGACCATTTCAAATATTACGAACTTACTTGCGGCTGGCTGCGACCCATAGCGTTCATTCTGTGGAGCTATATATCATGGATGTAGTAGTATAACTGGATCGGCTGTATTGTGTAAAGTTGCTATATGTGAGACTAATTCGTCAAGAGAAAGACAAAACATCGATGTGAAAGAGATATACTGAACATTTGTTCTATTATGTCAAATTGATTTTGGACTTGTAAAAAGCACGAAATAAAAAAGTAGTTTTCTGCAGTTAAACGGTAAGTAAATAACCAGTTTTTGATCAAAATTAACGAGGAGTGAACCGTGAAACTTTTTTCTAAACATTTTCAGTAAGAACCATTCAGGAAAAAGTAAAAAAATTGCAATGAAGTGCGAAGTGAACGATTGTATGAATAAATCGCATTGCCGGCAAGGAAAATCGTTTTTCAAGTAAGTACACTATATAAATTACAATTTAGTCAATTGATCAAAACATTAATAGCCCAACTTTTCGAAATTAGTGCTAATTTAAGTGAAAATTTAAACGTTTTATCTATAAAAAAAAAATTGTTTACGTTTTAATGACAATCATTTCTGACAGTTGTTTTCATCACAACGTCGGAGCAAAAACATTTCTGGGGTAGAGTACATATTATATAGTAATAAAACTATGAATAAAATCGGTGAATTTTTAAAAAGTGCTATTGAGAATCAATTTAAAACCAATAATAAACAATTAAATTAACCAATAAATTACCTCCTTCAGATTTCCTAAGATTATTGAAATGAGGAAAATGTGGTTGGGAGCACTAAGGGAGCCGAACTTAATCGTAAGCAAAGGAAAGTGATATGTGAGGATCACTTTTTGGAATCCGAAACTCTGTTATTTCCGGTAAACGCTACAAAGGGTAAATAAGCGTAGCAGTTCCTTCCCTGAGCATTAATATGGTAAGTAAAAATTACATACATATGTATATTAGGTAATCTAGCCAATCTCAAATATCTATAATATGAAATAAATTGACTCTACATATATTGAAGGGCCAGTGTTGAGCAACACTGTTTTCGTCATTTTATTTATTTATTATTAAATCTTTCTATTGCCAATTAAATTTTAGGGCTACGAAACGGGTATGGAATCTCAATGTAATGGAAATATATCGCTTCCATGTTACGATGTACCAGCGGAAACGGTTAGCTACATACTATTAAAAATTTTATTTGTGTTATTAATGTAATAGTTTATTTATTATAGAGTTACTCTTTTGAACCTGACACTGACGATGGTGAAACAGGGCTGTTTACTTATTGTGTAAGAATGGAATCAGTAAATATAATTTCATATAACGCTATAGTATCTGTATTAATTTTTTTTTTTTAATCTTTCTGGTCTTAGACTCCTGTAGAATTGGTACATGAAGTTTTTCCTTTACCTATTTACGTTTCAACAAATATAGCTGCACAAAATTTATCAAATGTATGTTATAATTACTTCTGAAGGTTTATTTGAATTATGAATGATAATAATTATTTCTCTCTGATCATATGTGGGGTTAGGTGGAAAATGGACCCACTCCAGTTACGTTTGTGGGTACTGCTTATTATTACATAGTTTAATTAGAATAAAAATGCTTTCTGTTCCATTTCTGTTTAAATAAAAAATGTTCCTAGCTAGTAAAGTGTGTTACTGGTTATTTGTTATTTGTTAGACCAGTTAATTATTAAACTTGGAGAAAATTAATAAGTAATATCTATTATTAATTTTTTAGGAAATAAAATGTCTATAAAAGAAGCTATGGAAACGTCTGAAGATAGTTCTTTAGATTTGACTGAAAGGCGTTTAAGGACTAGGGCAAAACTAGGCAAATGAAGGGAATGTGTCCGGAACAAAGGCAAAGTTATTAACAGATTACGTTAGATGAAGGAAGACACAGAAAATACTTCGTGTGAAATTTTGACACTCCAATCCGACTGTGATGCGTTCATTCGGGGGTGTGTTCAAGATGCCAGCAATAGCTGCCCAGTGCATTGGCGGATTCAGGGGGGGGCGGAGGGGGCGGCCGCCCCCCCCCCCCCCAAGAGCAATTCCGAATTTTCTAACTACTCTACTTCAACCGTTCTCCGATTTTACTTTATTATTTTTTAATAATAAAGTATTGTGATCGACCTGAAATTTCAAAAAAATTTGCTACCCTGAAATTTTGTATCTACACGTTTTAGGACTAGTAAACACAAAAAAGGAAAAAAAAAAAATGTCCGTCTGTCCGCCGTAGACGCCGTACGCCGTCCGCCGTACGCCGTCTGCCGTCCGCCGTACGCAAAATCGTTTGAAGGCGCGTAGCTCCCAAACCCGTTGAGGTATTAAGTTGAAATATTTATGGTGGGTAGATTGGGTAAACTCCTACGATTGGCATCTTTTGGGGGTGGGGGTGTAAGGGGGGATGAGGGGGGAGCGTTTTAGACGGACAATTTTGCTTTCTAGATCTCAGGAATCACTTATGCTAGGAGGCTGAAACTTGGAACTAATGTAGTACTATGATAGTGGACTCATTTGCAAAAATATGGTCAATAAGGGTTAAGGAGTATGGAAGTGGGGGGTGAAAACAATGAGTCCAAAACGCTTGAAACCCGGGATTGAAACATTCTAAAATCCATATCTCTTGAACGATTGATGCTAGAAGTTTTGAAACCTTGTGATTGTCCTTAGGGATACTTCAAGATTAGACAAGGTCTAAAATTTCTAAGGGCGGTGCGAGGGTGTGGGGTGGGGAGTGAACAACTTTGGATTACAATATCTTCCGAACCAATTACACCAGGAAGATAAAATTTAGTTTCTGTATATGAGGAGTCTACTGAACTTAAATTTTTTGAAGGGGGAGGTGGAGCACGAAAGTGGGGGGATAGCAATTTCTCAAAAAATTTCATTTTTATATCTCAGAAACCGTATCAGATATGATCTTGAAAATTTTACAGGAGTTGGGGTCGGTAGACCTCTAGTAGGGAAAAAAATGTTAGGGGTGGGGTGTAGAGGGTGATGGTGAAAGGGGGTAGAAAGAAAAAAAATCTGCCAACAGTCTGGGCGCAACTTTATTATTTTATGGGTAGAAGTCCGAAACGTGTTTAATGATGAGATGCTGTGTAGGTTACTATGCGACTGACAACCTAAAAAATAACGTTCCAAATAGCCGCCTGGTTATTTCTTAGGTTCTCAGTCGCATAGTAACCTACACCGCATCTCATCATTAAACACGTTTCGGACTTCTACCTTTAAAATAATAAAGTTGCGCCCAGACTGTTGGCAGATTTTTTTATACTCCACTGCAATGTGGACTGTAATTGGCATTTACTGTAGTTCTGTGGTGCAATGCAAAGTACAGAACAGAACCATGATGGTGGATTTACCATACACTCAACGTTTGAGGCGCGCCTCTATCCCCACCATAAAATCAACCAATCAGATGGCTCGTGCAGTCGCAAGAGTCTAACATTCTTTCAACTTTTTCTCCGACGCACGCTTCCATATGTGTACACACATCCAATGAACTGTGGTACCATACAATTCGCAGCTCATCGTATTTCGAAATTTGCGACCTTACCATCTCCGATTCTTTTGAAAAATTTTGTACTTTTAGAATTAGTGAAAAAAATAATTGAAATTCAATTTTTAGTTTCTATCTCTTTTTATCCTTGAAATTTTTTTAAAGGATAATGATTTTGTCCTTTATCCTTGAATATCTCAAAAGGGGTTTTTTTTTATATTTTTTAGGCTATACTGTTTTTCAAAACATACCAAAAAATTAACTCTGGATCTCAATGGGATCGGGGTCAAAAAAATCGAAGAACATTATAGTGGTTCTCAATTATTTTATAGACAAAGGGTCATTTAATCAAGAATCGCCAAAAGTGTGACCTTATCATCGCCGATTCTTTTGAAAATTTGTGTACTCGAAGAATTAGTGAAAAAAAAATATGATTTCAAGTTTTTGTTTCTATCTCATTTTTTTGTTAGTTATAGTATGTTAAAGATTTTCCAAAAAAGATGTCCGAGTCCTCTTTGAAAATTCATATATCTGGTAATTTTTATCCTTCAATAATAAAGTAGGGCTTATTTTAAAGATTGTTGTTGTTTTTATTAGTTCAAAAGAATCGGAAATGGTAAGGTCACAACTTTGGCGATTCATGATGGAATGACCCATAATAAGGTGAAAACAATATGATCCCGTTTTTGCTAAGTGCAGTCTATGTAGCTAAATTCACACAGAACTTGATCAAACAAAATAGCCAAATCAAAAAAATTTCCGCCCCCTCCCAACAGCAAAGTCTGGATCCGCCACTGGCTCAGTGCCTCGAAAGCATAGCATAGCAAGACTGTAGCAACTGCCAAATTCAGCCCTCTAAACTATAGCCGCGCAGCTGAATTGAACATAAAAAACCATAGTCATAACAAACATGACAGCTCCATACAAATCGCAACAATTTTGTATGGCGGGTGCATGACTTGGATGATAAAAACCAAGTTTTCTATTAAAGTGCAAGCTTTTGTTAGGCAAAGCAAAGTTAAATAATTTATAAACATATTTAAAAATGAGAATTAGACAAGTTTTCTCATCTGGAATAGAGTTTTCATAGAAAAAATTAGGTTGAAAAAAATTTCGCAATTTTCAGCAATGTCGGCTTTCTGCCATTTAAAAAATGTGCAGTTAAATTGCTTATTTTTTGAAAGATAATTTTGTTATATGAAACACATTGCATATTGCTATGATTCTGAACATTTGTTATTCAGTATCGACTCTAGAGGGTTCATCAATTCCAAAGTTTTGTATTAAAACACCGCGCTTTGGGATAATAAAATATTGTTACGAATTCGTTCCAAAAAAGATTCTCCAATGAACTAGTATATTTTCTCGTTTTGATCCGTGACGTCACACATCACATAAAAAACGAGGCATTTCTCACGACGAACTGTCATATGTGCGCGGCCTGAGTTTAAGTCGGCGGTGGCCATAGCAAGAAATAGCTTATTCGGGTTTTGGACAGCCAAAAGCAGCTTCTATAGCTTACAACAGCTGTTCGACACATCCATACGCATGTCAGCGTAACATATGACACATATTATAATAAAATTAAGTGAAAATTAGCACTACTAGTAGTGTCCTTAAATTTTTCGCTTATTTCCATTGTTAATAAAACATCATTTTCCATTTTAAACATTCAAAATGACGTTGAGACGAAACTAACAGCTACGCACACATATGAATACTGGAATAGCTACTTTCTTGCTACAGTCCGGAGTATGATCAACAAAAAGTAGCTATGGAAGCAGCTTTTTAAAAATGTTGGACAGATCTAGTGTCAAATAGCAAGCACGAGATATAACTTTTTTTTTATTATTTTTATTTAACTTTAGTTTTAATACCAGTCACAAATTATGTCCATTAAGTTAGCCCCGCCATTTTAGAAAAAAATATACTTCAACAATTGTGCTGAATTGTGCTCAAATTGAGTTGTATTGTGCCGTAAAAATTAATAATTTTACTTTCATCGATAATTAGTTCATGTACAAAAAATTATCATGCTTATTCTGGAAAACGGCGGTTTTTTTATTCCCGCCGACTATGCGGTTCACATTCGATTCCCATTCACGGCATATGCGATTATTAAAAACGTTCAGAAACTGCTTTATCGACATACTTTAAAAACGTCTTTTCCGGGTATTTGAAACCATATTTTAAGGCAGAAAAATGTCCAAAATTCGAATACTGTTATGACACTGGGTATTTTTCAAGCTTAAAACAAGCGCAGGAAAACCCAATCGTGCGACAAGGCGAACAACATTAAAAGAAAGAGATTATCGATAAAAATCGCTAGCGGCATCTAGTAAACGAAATTAACAACTGATTTGTTATGAAAAATACCGGATCCAAAGAGTATGAGATAGAGGGGAAGCGCGCATATAAGCTCCATAGAAAAAACCGTATCGAGTTTCAGCACCTCCATAGTCTCAGTCGATTACTACATTTGGAACTGGTTCGAATCCGCGCTAAATGTTATATCGGATAATAGATTGAGAAGCTATATGGTATTAATTTAACCGAACAGAATTCAGACTATAAGGTACAAATAAATATAAATAAAGTATTCAATGTAATTTTACTCCGAGAAACTAAAATAATATAGCTTAAGTTTGAGTTTATTGCCACAGGAAAAAATTACCAAATGTATTTACATAGGAATCACTTATAAACTAGACAATTACACCGACTTTTTGGTGTCTTATTGATTTCGATGTGAAAAAAATTCTTCATGCCTTCATTGAAGCTCTTTTTCTCGATGATGATGTAATTGGTTTTCGTGAGACATCGGTATTTCATACCAAATTTACGTCAACAAGTACAAGATCCTTAGTTACTTCCCGTCTCTTGCTTTCCGAGAATTTGCCTTCTATAAGAACAAAATATATGAAACAAAATAGGTAGCACATATTAATTGTAGTAAAACTAGCAACTGCAGAATCGCAACTTCATCCATACCTGCCATCCATGCCTGCGAATGACATCCATTTCGCACAAGGCTGAGATCTGGAAAAGCCTCACTCCAATTAGTTTTTTTGGTTTAAACAATTTTAAAACACTCACTGAACACTCGTTTCTTATTCATTTTAGTTTTTTTTTTGGTTTAAACATTTTTAAAATACTCACTGAACACACGTTTTCTATTCGTAGGAACAACCCGTTCGGTTAAAAAATATTACCGAATAAATAATTTGACGTTTATTGCAAAGAGTTTAAGAGTTTATTGCATTTACAGTTTAATGTTTTCAGAGCGTGGTAGTCGACTGAGAATACAGATAGTGCTGCTTTTCGAATACGGTTTGCTTCCACTCTACCTCATTCTCTTTGACCGGATCTAGCGCGTTTCACAACATAACATGACACTTTCCATAATCTATACATAACGAACTGTCAAAAAAAGCGTGTAGCGGCTGGAAAATCTAGCATTCAGTCGATTTTTCTTGGCTTGAACCATAGAAAAAGATCTAATAGAGAAACAAACCCATAGCCGTTCTCTACTGATTTGTTTTTCATATATTCGATTTGAAATTTCTAGCCTTAAAAGCTCTTCCATCCCAAAAAGCTTCACTAACCACTAGTTCAAAAAGCTTGAGTTTAGCCGAAAAGGGGAACAATTTTAAATGATGTTAAGTTCATTCATCGTTGTTTCAGTTTAATTCTGGTGAAATTTTATTTTATAGGATAACAAGAGGGTTAAGCCTAAAGCCCCGAACACAATGCTCCCGTTCCGTTCAGCTGTCAAAGTAGACCTTATGGGCTGACCATGTAAATGCACACAACGGTCGTAACGGAACGGATCGGAAAAGTTGACCAAAATTCAACTTTTACGGATCACATAACCTCACTTGTCGTGACGGAACGGAACGGAACGGGAGCATTGTATTTGGGGCTTCAGTTATAATGGTTCCGATCCGATCCGGCAACGTCGGAGGGGAAAAATTTCTAGGCACAATGATTCCGTTCCGACATCCATCAAAGTGACAGGTGTAATTTTGATTTTTAGTGAGGCGAAGGAGGTGGTGAAATTCAATAATTCACCTCTTATGCTGTTATGACACTGGCTATTTTTGCAGCTTTAAAGCGGCTAGAAAATCCGAATAGAGAGGGATAGAGACTTTAACATACAATTTAGACATTGGTGTGAGAGAGACAGTCCGAACAGCAAAACTATGAGTAACTGCCAAAAAACCATCCATAATGCTGTTATGACACTGGCTATTTTTGCGGCTTTAAGGCGGCTAGAAAATCCAAATGGAGAGGGATAGAGACTTTAACATACAATTTAGACATTGGAGTGAGAGAGACAGTCCGAACAGCAAAACTATGAGTAACTGTCAAAAAACAATCCATAACTGTCAAAAAAAAAGCGGCAACAAAGCGCATTCGAGCAGTGTTTCGCAACATTCTAGCAGTTAATCCAAGAAAAATCCACTGGCGGCTAGATTTTCCAGCCGCTACAGACTTGTTTTTGACAGTTCGTTATGTATAAATTATGGAAAGTGTCATGTTATGTTATGAAACGCGCCAGAACCAGTATTTTTCTTAACAAACCAGTTGTTAATTTCGGTTAATGGATGCCGCTAGCGTCGGAAAGAGCGGTATCTCTTTCGTTTAATGTTGTTCGCCTTGTCGCACGATTGGCTATTATTGTACTTTTTTCTAGCGAGAAAATAGCCAGTGTCATAACAGCATTAGCGTGGGAACGGATAGAAGTTGAAAGTTGGTTAACTTTACCCCTCCGCTTTGTGTCTCTGCTAATTACCGGAACGATTGTGACTAGGCGTTCCGAAATTCCCTTTAGATGTGTGTCGGATGGAGAAACTCAACACTCTCCATTTTCCGGATCGGATCGGATCGGAACCATTATAACTGAGGCTTAAGAAATATCTAAGTTAATTTTACTTTATTATTTTCTAATAATACAGTATTGTGATCGATTTTTTTAAAAAAAAATTTAATTTATTTAAAATAGACCCCTAGCAGAAATTTTTTTTTTCATTTTCGTCATATCTATTAAGTCTTTAAAAACATTGAATTCATATAAATACCTAGAAAGCGTTTTCAGGATTTTTTTAAATTCGACCCCTAAGTGGATGGAAAGGGGGTTGTATATTTTTCACGAATTCTGCCATATCCCTCAGGTCTAATCAGATATCGAATATCTTTTCACTTTCATGGGCTTGCGTAATAATCGTCTGAAACTCACTTTTAAGTTTTTATTTTTCAGCCCCTAAGAGGGTTGAACAAGCTTTCACGAATTCCGTCATATCTTTTAGAAGTGATAAGAAATTGAATTGGTTTTTACTTTCTCGTGTTGTCTTCATATTTATCTATTAACTCCTTTCAGGAGTTTTGGATATTCAACCCCCATATGGAGGTTGCATATCTGATAATATATGGAATTCATTCTTACTTCCTAAGGTTTCCTATATAAGCGCCAAAAAGTCAATTTCCGTATTTTTAGATATTCAATCCTAGCGGGTGTAAAGGGGTTGTATGATTTTCAAAGCTTCGACATATTGCTTAGCTTTCATGAGATATTAGATCGCTTTTCACTTCCACTGACTTTTTATATAATCGCCTACAAACCCATTTCTCAATTTTTGGATATTCAACCCCCAAAGGGTTTGCATATGTTTTCATAATTTTCCATCCCTTAGTTCTGATGAGATATAAAATTGGTTATTACAGTTCAGTTCAGTTCAATTTATTGCCAAATATAAGTTTACATTATTTAGTATAATTCTGATTCAATCTTATTCTAGGTATAATTATACACTTAAATAGTGTGTAAATTAGAGCGATTTTTTTTTTATTTTATAATTACAAGTAGTGTACATATTTTTTTTTTTTATTTTAATTCATTAGACTTAATTATTAAATTGAAGTATTCCACATCGGCAATATATGTGAATAATTAGTAACATTAGGGTGGTGTATATTGCACATTACCCGAGCCAAAAGTAAGGAAATCGAATAGATAACTTCTACTGTATATATTTATTATTATTTACCACTATAAGTTTATAGGATAAGGCATAGCGAAGCATGAGTTTTTTTTTTTTTTTTTGTTTAAATTTATTTATTTTTCTTTTTTTTGCCTTTTATGAGGTCGCATTTTTCATCCCCTATGATGTTGTGAATCTCGACTTTTATAAAAGCTTATAATTTCATTTTGGTTTGAGTTATTTAGTATTGATTCAGTATTAAAATTAACTGGCGATAGATAAAAATTATCCAAATTTGACTGTTCTCGTAGATTATTTAAATGTATGTTTCGAATTAGATTATTCTGATGTGAATTTAAATTATTTCTTCTTTTGATCCACAGATTTATTAGGTAAGCCATAATAGGTGATATCCCCGATTCGCGGTACAAGGTCGCGTTAGAGAAATATCTATCCCTCAGTCTATATCGTTTTGATATACAGTGGCGAATTACTTTCCTTTCAAAGGCCTCCGTGAGTTTAGCTGTCGTTGTTGATATTGAGAACCATACCGGGTACCCATAAGTTATAATCGGTCTTATAAGTTGCTTATATAGAAGCAACTTAGATTCACCAGATAATTTCTTCTTAAGGTGTATTACGGGAGCCAACATGTTGAATATATTATTAGCGCTTTTAAGCTTTGCTTTTACATGGTCGTAGAAGCGGAATAGGTTATTAAAGTTTATTCCTAAATATTTTGTACTATTTTTTAGTGGTATAACTTCCCCATTCAGATCCAGTGATAGATTTTTACTTTGTTTAACTGCATTTCTAGGACCCTTGCCACTAGCATTTCTAATGCAAATGAGAGACGATTTATTTGCATTGATAGTTACACCCCAAGTGTGGTAGTACTCATTAATTATTTCTAAGTGCTCCTTTACGTTGATTAAACCCTTACGTGGGTCTCGTGCTTTTGAATATACTACAGTATCATCTGCATATAAAAGTGCCTGCGAGAGGCTAGTAGTATGTGGAAAGTCGTGGAGAAAAAAGTTGTAGAGTTTGGGACCTGTTACAGAACCTTGCACTACTCCCGATTTAACATCTAAAAAGTCTGAACTTTCGTCACCTATCGTAACAAATAACTTTCTGTTTGTAAAGAAGCTATAGGATAGCCTTAATAGTGGAGCCGGGATATTTTGGGATATAAGTTTATATATCAGACCTTTTACCCATACTAGATCGAAGGCTTTTTCAACATCTAAGGAGCAAATTACTGTTGCCTTTTTATCGTTGAGGTTTTTAGTTATGTATGTAATTTCAATAATGCATATTCTGTGGAATGGGATCTCCTAAATCCAAATTGTTCATTCGGAATAATATCATTCGTGTTGCAATATAAGTCAAATTGTTCAGCTAATGCTCTTTCTAAAAGTTTCCCCACATTAGAGAGCATTGAAATAGGCCGAAAATTTCCGATATCGTTTGAAGTTTTATTTTTTGCGATCGGAATTAGTTTGGCTACTTTTCATATACTTGGAAAATATCCATTGGTTATTACTGTATTTGATGTAATGACCTAAAAACCAATTTCACGATTTTTCGAATTTCAAAAACCAAGGGGGTGTGAAGGGTTTGCTTACGTTTTCACAAATTTTTCAAAATCTCTCGTGTCTCATGAGATATGAAGTTGCTTCTTATGAAATCGTCTAAAAACAGGTTTCACAATTTTTTCGAAATTCAAACCCCAAGTAATGGCTTTATATACGTTTTAACAATTCATAATATCTCTTAATGCTGATAGGGCAGCAAATACGTTTTTACTTCTATGGGCTTTTAGTGTACATAATATACCGAAACTCGAACAGTCTACACGAGCTTTTCCAATGTTTAATCGGCTAAAAATCTGTGTTTTACATTTTTTTTTAAGAACAAAACTAACTTTCCAAGAAACCTCATAATTTCGAACAACTGATGATATACTCCGACTTTGACCGCTCCCGAACTTTGACCCGAATATAATTAAGTTTCGCCCAGACCATTGGCAGATTTTTTTTTTAAATGGTTGATATTACGTGGTGCAGTAATCTCATTAGAATTGGAGTAAATGTTTACTGATTTCCATTTAATAGACTTTTATGCCATTTTGTAATTGTTTTTTATTTCTATACAGGGTGCGCCATCTTTTATGTCGGTATGTAAACATTGAATAACTTTGACATTTTTCAACAGATTGACTTGATTGGACAAGTTTTGGAAACGTCAATTCAGAAGATTATTGCCGACAGACCGTCCACGTCGCTTGGAATACGGCCAAACAGTAGCTCGAATGGTTGACACTGAAACTGATTTTTGGAAGCAAATTTTGATGACCGACGAGGCCCATTTCACACTCTTTGGCGGCGTTAATAAGCAAAATTGCCGCATTTGGGGAACGGAAAATCCACACGAGATCCATGAAACGCCATTGCATGATCAAAAAGTGATTGTTTGGGCCATTTTTTTTCCGACAAAACGAAACAGTCGATGGAAAACGATATCGGTGGATGTTAGCTCATGATGTCTGCCCGCAAATGCGTGAAAAAGGTCTGGATGGTTACTGGTTTCAAGAAGACGGTGCGCCATACCACACTGCAAATGAAACAATTCAGTTTCTGCAACGAAACGTCTGATGTCGAAAAGAGGCGACATTGACTGGCCACCGAGATCTCCAGATTTGACTCCTCCGGACTTCTTTTTATGGGGTTATTTGAAAAGCAAAGTGTACGCCAGCAAGCCTCAGACCATTGACGAGCTCAAAGCACACATTCGTGCCGAAATCATAGCTATACCGCCCGAGATGCTCGAAAAAGTAATGGAAAACGCAGCAAAAAGGGCACATTTTGCTGTGGCCATTAGAGGCAGCCACTTGATTGATGTTGTATTCAAAAACTAATCCAAATAAATTCTAAAGAACCAAATTGAATAAAAATACCTCACATATAAAAATCAGTTGTTTTTTTTGATAGTTATTCAATGTTTACATACCGATATAAAAGATGGCGCAACCTGTATTTATGGAAACGATTTTATGTGTTTTTGAAGAAGATCTGCTACTAAAATTTTCGCAAGGGGAACATCGCTGGCTGAGTCTATGCTAAGGCTGTGGCTTTTTACAAGTCCGCTTAGTATGATCAAGGCCAATCACAGTCAGTAGGACACAAAACACACTGAGCTAAGCGTAGCCATCCCGGAGAAGCAGCCAGAAGCAAACTTCTAGAACGAGAGACGATAAGCCCAGAAGAATAAGCAGAAAGACGAGACACGGCGAGCAGAGACGAGCAAGCAGCGAAGATACGAGGCGAAAGACGAGATACGACGAACGGAGACGAGCAAGCAGTGAAGATACTAGGCGAAGGACGAGATACTGCGAGCAGAGACGAGCAAACAGTGAAGATACGAGGCAAAAGACGAGATACGGCGAGTAGAGACGAGCAAGCAGCGAAGATACGAGACGAAGGACGCGATACGGCGAGCAGAGACGAGCGAACAGTGAAGATACGAGGTACCACGAGCCGAGACGATAGGGCAAGTACTAGTAGGCAGTAAGATACGTGGTGAGCGGTCAACGGAGAACGAACTGAGGCGAGCAGCAGAAGAAAATCAAATTTGAATGTGTTCTTTAAAAATGAAATAGAAATAAAGTGAAGTCAACGAAAATAAATGTTTGTAACGAATCCTGACAACCGCTGAACATACCCCGACTATAGAACACGTCGTTATAACTGGAGAGGACTCGGGTTATATGGTTTTATTCAAGTGCTAGGAATGGCTCTATCTGCGGAACTGAGAAGGATGGAGTTAAAATTATCAATTTGTCGATGCATTCTGTCGTTAAAAAGGAAATATCCTCGATGGTTTTTATACTCTAGATGAAATCATATAGAGTATTATAAGTTTAATCCAGCCCGGAAAGTTTGTAACGCATAGAGCCTTCGACTAAAAAAAGTTATATTAATGGAATGAGTCCTTCGTATAGCAGCCTACAAAAATCCGTCAAAAATGTGTGCAAGTTACAGACTCCACTATAACTCTAGTACGAGTTAAATCAGGGATTCAAAATTTTACAGGAATTAGTTTTGTCTCAAAAGTAAGATTGAGTTCATTAATTAGCGTCATCCGTCAACTCCTTCGGGTAGCTGTCATACAAAAGTCCTTAAAACACGTGTTCACCAATATTGAACGATAACTTTAGAACGCTTTAAGTTACGACTTTGAAATTCTTTATACGTTGATTTTATAATAGTCGCAGCTGAAAGTATTAATATGAAAGATATCATATAAGTCCTTCATGTAGTTGCCATACAAAAATTCTGTAAAAATGTCCTAACTTAATTTATGGAACTCACTACAGCTCAAGAAATCGTTTAACCATCCATCGAGTAGCCGCTATACAATATTTTCTACCTATAAATAAAAGGTCATGCAATAATTGTATGTGCACTCCTCATTCTTTTGATATATTCTCAACTTCAGTTCAGTATTTCATCTAGAGTATCATACGATTGGCTTGCAGCCGATCGTGACTGCGCTATGTTTTTAGTAGCGGTACACTACACATATTATTTGATTTGATGTTAAAACTTACCGGAATGAACTGAGTGCAGTATGAGTTATAAGTTGACCAATATACTCTGGGCAGTTGGTTAGTACTAGGTCTAATGTAGAAGGGTTTCCTCTTACCGACGCAGGAAAGTAAGTGGGTGAACTACTATGGAGTAGATGAAAACACTATAACTCAAGTAATCTTTTAGCTATGAATTCAGAATTTTGTACAAATTAGTTTTGAGTGAAAAGAAAGTTTGGCTTTACTAGTTAGCGAAATTCCTTTACTCCTTCGGGTAGCTGCCATACAAAATGTGCTTAAAACACGTGTTCAAAAATATTGGTCGATAACTTCAGAAGGGTTTAAGCTACGTCTTTGAAATTTCGTATGTGTTATTTTTACAATAGTTGGAGCTAAATGTATGATTATGAAGAAAATCCTATTGGTCCTTCGTGTAGCTGCCATACAAATATCCTGTTAAAACGTCTTCTCTTAATTTACGGAACTTACTATAACTCAAGTAATCTTTTAGCTATGAATTGGAAATTTTGTACAAATTAGTTTTGAGTAAAAACGAAGTTTGAGTTTTCTAATCAGCGAAATCCTTTTACTCCTTCTGGTAGCTGCCATACAAAATGTCCTTAAGACACGTGCTCAACAATATTCTTCGATAACTTTTGAACGCTTCATGCTACGAATTTGAAATTTTGCACACGTTTATTTTTAAATGGTTCCAAGAAAAAGGATAAATATGTAAGAAATCGAGTGAGCCCTTCCTGCACCTCCCATGTGAAAGTCCTTCAAAAAGGAAATTTTTTTTCGATGACTTACCCAGATATGAAATTAAACACTGAATATTGTCTTTTAGGTTTGAGTAGCAATCTATTGGCAGTCCTTAATAAAGGATATATAACATGCATACACGTAATTCTACTTTATCCCCAACTACAATATAAATCGGAGTTCAGTATTCATCTAGAGTATTATACGATTGGCTTGCAGCCGATCGTGACTGCAGTATGTTTTTCCTTATCTTGGCTACATGCGCCACCCGTAAAATATGCTGCGACAACTGTGAAAGCACCCGCATATAAGGTCACTTCTACGGCTATAGTTTCGAAAATTTGTGTGTTAAGCGAAGGTAAAACTTTGTGTGATATTATTCTGTAACTACTGCAACATCGACAGCACGTCACTAAGATCCACAAAGTATTTGTTATTCAATATCATTTCAGCATTTATACCAGCAACGTATCCTTTTTTTTCCAGAAAATTGGAACATATAGAATTAAAAGGACTTTTAAGTACCTACTGGAAGTAATATGTGATTTCGTGAGTATTCAGATTGGAACTCGACATTAATTTTATTTATCAATTTTAAAACATATGAAAAGAAATTCAAGTCTGTTTTATTAACTACATTCAGTTTACAATTATTTCATCGACTAAGAATTCTACTCTGCTCTAAAGAATCTAAAGAAATCGACGGCCACACCGATAATTGTAAGGGTTTATTCTCAAAAGTCTCTAGAAGGTCTTGGAATTCGGATACACGCTTGTGACTATGGGAGGGGAAGAAAAATATATTCCTAACTAATTTTTCTAATTCAGTTGGAAACTTTTTTTATGCTGCTGACGAGCATAAATTTAGGGAATGACAAATGCAATTCATAGTGAATAGAAAGTGATTTTCTTTTTCGAAAAGAGCTCTAACTCTATTTTTCCCCATCATTATAACCGCGTCCAAGCTAATCATATTGAACAATTTTTTATCTTTACTTTTTAGGAATGTACATATACGTATGGTATAAAAATTGGTCTTGCATTCGATTATCTTAATTGTAGCAGGGATAAGAATATATCTTTAACTCTACCGATGTTAAAATCGAAATACCGGCAAAGGACCACCAAAGACTTGCAATTACTGACGTCGGTACTTTCATCTATAATCAAAGAAAACTTGATTATTTTTTAAACCTTTTTGTACATTAAACAGATGTTCAGTGTTAAGCAATCCTAGAGTTGTCTCGGTGGTCTTTGTCCTTCCACATTTTATTGATTTTACAATTTTGGAATCATGTGCAATATTTTTTTTGTTATTTCTATCAACTTAGTAACTAGTGAAAATGTCAAGTTATTTTATTAAGGGGGTTTTTTTTCCAAATTTTTTTTTTCACTCATCTTAAAGTTTGCAGTCTTAGGAATATTGTGTGTAAATTTCATATTGAAATTCTAAGAATTGTGAAAGTTATGGGCAGTTAACTGGAATGGGACCTTCATGAATTCTCTATATAGAGCGCCATTCAAACGCGATTATCTCGAAAAATACTTTTCAAAGACGGTCCCCAAAATCTTCGGAAAACGGCTTGACCGATTGCTTCCAAAATTTCACATAATATTTTTGGATAGGTTTTCTACTTCGCTACGTAGGATTTTTTTTTTAACTTATTTACTTTTTTTTTTATCAAGCCAGAAAGGTCGATAATTGAGGTTTAAAACTGAAAATCAAGTTCAATCGGCCGCCATTTTGTGAAAAATTTTTTTTTTCAAAAACCCCTACGTAGCGAAGAGCATCATACTTTACATTTTCAGAATCTTTTTGAAATTTTTGTTTTGAATCAACCGCCTGCATGTAATCTTGGGAACCGCAGAGCGTGCGAGCGACGGACTTTCTTTACGCCGATCCTGACAGCACCGCCCCTGATTGATATATATTTATAAAAAAAAATTATGAGCGTACCTCAACATATATACTTTCGAATAAAACCAACCTGGATAAAATCGAGCAAATAGTTTTTGAGATAATAATTTCTAAAATTCACATATTTTTTCTGCTTTCTACTCGGATGTACCCCCTTAAGTACATTATAATTTTTAATTCTGCAATTTTTGCCGTTTCCTTTTCTTATTCTCCGAAAATGGTACATCCAGGAATTTGATTTGATTTTTCATTGATTTTTTACGTTGAATATGATCGATCGTTTTTTGATGCCGTTTTAAATTTATAACGTTGTTATTCAAACATTTCAAACAATATTTTTAAAATGGATATTCACTCTTTTCTTGAAGCCAACCAAATTGCTCAAAATTTTTGTTTGTTTCTAGTTAACTTTTATCAAAACCACGATTGACTACTCGCTTAAAGCATGAACTAAACTAACATCCATTTCATTTTGTTTGGTAGTTTCACAAGAAGACGAACATGATGGGGATGGATTTTCTTTGTTTTTGATTCTTGTCACAAACCTACCTGGTGAAAAATTAAAAAAAATGATTTAAGTACAATGTCTACGTTTTATTCCTGACCATTTCTTTCTTTGTTTCTTTTTAATGTGCAGTTTTGGCGGTTATGACATGAATGACTTTTCTGTAAACTGCTTGCGTTTGTTCTTTCCTCTACATGATTTGAAGAGCTAAACATTATCAAATCTCATAGATATATTGGGTAAACGTAAGCGTTAAGTAATGACAATGCGAGAGAAATTGCACCACTGGTCTTGCCAATTCTGTATCGGAAATAGGAATAATAACGAAGTGAAAATGGATTGACTTCATTCTGGGCTGAATGATAAAGAATCCTTAATCTGAACCAAAACCATGATTTTTTTTTGTATAATTTTCAGTGTCTGTTCATGTAAAGCCCATTTACAACCTACAAGGAAGACCCAAAAGATTACTTCCCAGAAGAAAATAGGGATTGGACGGCTGTCTTTTGCTTAGGTACTACAACAACTTCCATAAATCCGCTACAATTCCTTTCCATATTTTTTATATTTACACCAAACTAGGTATCAAGGGGTTAAAAAAATAAGAACCAGGTTAGTTGGTCCGTTCTTTGCGTACGTGCGATCATAAAAGCAGAGTATGTCACACATCATAATCGTGATACGAAGAGCTTGAAGTCATACCCTACTCCTACGATACGCAGTGCCACAAGTGTGTTTTGGATTCTTTCCGTTGGGTTGCTATTGTGTGACAAATAAATTATTACCATCATCAAAATTACGAGAGAAACCACTTTTCACACTCGTAAACTGACATAACCCACCGACTATTAGGCTAGGCTAGACTCGAGATTTATTGTGTACGAAGACCGACCTTCGGTATCCTTTTCGTTTGCTTAAGGATCTAAAGCTTAGAACACACTTGCCATCAGCCAAACCATCCCTTCCGTCGTCGAAGAGTGCCATACCAGGACGAAAGTTAAAAGGAGTAAAAAGGAATCATATAAATCATAGTCGTCCAAGTCGCAATGTCGAGATCCTTAAAAAAGGCAACATTTCCTGAAGCAAAAGGAAAAGGCCCTGAAATGTGTCACGAACATTTCAACTAGTTCCTAATAAAATTCCCCAACAAAAATTTGTTCCTTTCGAACGTGATCTGGCATTCAAAAATCGTTTCTTTGATGTCGAGAATGAGCAAAGATCCTTATTGTTACTTAAAATAAGGACCAGACCTTAACTTCGGTGGCAATTTGACATGTCCTGCTTTAGTTTTCCAGTCACATTTCCAGCAGCTTTTCATTTTTATCATTATATTACATGGATCGTTAAAATTTACTTTTGTTACGTACAATTTTTACGGTGGTTTGAGTTAAGGGTGGCTAATAGAGATGACGGTTTGATATTATGTAAGACTCATAGGAGAAGGTGTGTGAATGAATATGGGGCCTTATACGATGCTTGGTTAATTTATGGAAGGGAGTGAAGCAAACGTAGTGGAAAAAATTCTGCACAATATGGGCACCGTAAAAATGTTTAAGGTGGGCTCAAGTTTTTAGTACGGATAAGAAGTTTTTACTGTTAGACCGATAGGACAATATAAATAGGATAAATGCTTAGGAACTGCGGTGTTCTGTAGTATAAATTTGCTGTAGTCGCAGTTATTTTTGGTAAGAATATTTCTAAGTATGTACCTACTATGATGATTTGCTTATAGTAGAATAGAGAACAGAACATACCAGCATAATGGTCAAACAACCGGAGCAGCTACACTCACAACGGAGTCCTCACCAAATTTGCGACTGAACTTGTATCGCAAATTTAGTGCTACTTTTTTCATTTTAGATTCCAATCTTTCTTCTAGTAGTTGGATCCTCTAGTAATGTTGGTCAATTATTCAAAGGATTTTTGTATTGGGAGCTACTTGAAGAAGTTGAGAGATTTCGACCACTTACTTTTGATTCATGTAAAATTTCTACTTTTCAGCTAGATTTCTTGAGTTAAAGTCCATTCCGGAAGAAATATATATATATACTCGTATATATGTATATTTTGGCCGGGATTTCAAGTAAAACACAATTCGTTTAAAATCAAAATAAGTGATAATTTATTAATCGCACTTTAATTCTATTCGCACAATAATCCGCACTGTATGGCAATACCGCCCGCTTATATATCGCTTGACTCGATCACTTTAGCTTTCTACCAACACGGCCGCGTATACACGCTGGCTGTCATAGTCGACGTAATAAAAATTACTATGTCCCTCGCTAAAAGCTTCGCAGGCTTTTATACTAGTTGGCTATAGTCTAGACTGTTCTTGAATGTTCGCTCGGTGATGTGTGTGGACGGTTCTCGATGATCTTGATCTTCTACACTGTTGTAATTTATACGAGAGTATTCGATCCCCTTCGAATTGTCCCTTATATAATTCAACTCGGCTCTGATCATTGGCGGATGCAGGGGGGGCGGAGGGGGCGGCCGCCCCCCCCAAGAGCAATTCCGAATTTTCTAAACATACATACATTTTTTTTCACTCCACTGCAATGTGGACTGTAATTAGCATTTACTTTAGTTCTGCGGTGCAATACAAAGCACAGAACAGAACCATGATGGTGGATTTACCATACACTCAACGTTTGAGGCGCGCCTCTATCCCCACCATAAAATCAACCTAGAGTCTAACATTCTTCAACTTTTTCTCCGACGCACGCTTCCATATGTGTACACACATACAATGAACTGTGGTACCACACAATTTGCAGCTCATCGTATTTCTGTCGTTTCGCACTTATAGGCAAGTTGCGCCTCAAAGGCATGTTGAGTGTAAATTGCTTAAATTCACAGCCAACGAATATCGGTTTGCAATGGCCAACGCACCATGATAAAAAGCCTACAAGACAACATATTGCGTAGGTAATAGGGTCATTCCATCAAGAGCCGCCAAGAATGACGAAATTTGTGACCTTACCATCTCCGATTCTTTTGAAAATTTTTGTACTTTAAGAACTAGTGAAAAAAATAATTGAAATTCAATTTTCTGTTTCTATCTCATTTTTTTTGTTAGTTATAGTATGTTAAAGTTTTCGCAAAAATGGTGTCCGAGTCCTCTTTGAAAATGAATATCTCTGGTAATTTTTATCCTGAAATAATAAAATATGGCTTATTTTAAAGGGGAAGGTTGTCGCAATAAAAATTATCTTTGAAATTTTTCTCAAGGATAATGATTTTGTCCTTTATCCTTGAATATCTCAAAACGGGTTTTTTTTTTATATTTTGTAGGTTATACTGTTTTTCAAAACATACCAAAAAATTAACTTGGGATCTCAATGGGATCGGGGTCAAAAAAATCGAAGAACATTATAGTGGTTCTCAATTATTTTATAGAAAAAGGGTCATTTAATCAAGAATCGCCAAAAGTGTGACCTTATCATCGCCGATTCTTTTGAAAATTTGTGTACTCGAAGAATTGGTGAAAACAAAATATGATTTCAAGTTTTTGTTTCTGAAAGTTATAGTATGTTAAAAATTTCCCAAAAAAGATGTCCGAGTCCTCTTTGAAAATTCATATATCTGGTAATTTTTATCCTTCAATAATAAAGTAGGGCTTATTTTAAAGATTGTTGTTGTTTTTGTTAGTTAAAAAATAAGATAGAAACAAAAACTTGAATTTCAATTAATTTTTTCACTAGTTCTTCAAGTACAAACATTTTCAAAAGAATCGGAAATGGTAAGGTCACAACTTTGGCGATTCATGATGGAATGACCCATAATAAGATGAAAACAATATGATCCCGTTTTTGCTAAGTGCAGTCTATGTAGCTAAACTCACACAGAACTTGATCAAACAAAATATCCAAATCAAAAAAATTTCCGCCCCCCCCAACAGCAAAGTCTGGATCCGCCACTGGCTCTGATTGGGTTATTTTGCAACTAGGTATTCGGTTGTTGCTATTTCCATTATGCGAAACGATCGAGTTGCGCGGTTGCCAGGTTTACATGTAACATTACTCTCTCCTTAGTTCGTTCCGATCCCCTCGTCATGGGCGCCATGGTACTTCGTTAGTCTATCGAGGTGTACCACTTTCATTTTAGTACGAGGTTCTTGATGCAACTGAATGCGGTACACTACATCATTTAACCGGTTGATGATTTGGTAAGGTCCTTCCCAATTGCGCTGTATAGCTGAACTAAATCCCCATTTTGGAATCCTGATGAATTCGCCCGTTGATCATACCTCGTCTTCATCCGATCGGTCGCCAAATTAATTTTATCTCTCACCAGGTTGTAAATGGTGTGTTTGTCGATGTCGAAGATCCGAGACGTAATCCTTTGGATTTGTTGGTTGGTCTGGTGGCACTCCAAACATTAGCTCCGCGGGGACTCGAATATTTTTTCCGAAGATGACTCGGGAGGGAGTTTCTCCTGTTGTTGCGTGTACCGATGTTCTGTCAGCTATTAGAAATAGAGGAATGTGTTGATCCCAGTCCTATTGCCTTTTGCTGACGAGTTTGGATAGGTTCGTATTCAATGTCCTATTGAAACGTTCCACTATTCCATCGGACTGTGGATGTAGTGGAGTTGTCCTCGTTTTATTTATTCCCAGCATTTGATACACGTGTTTGAATGTTTGAGATTCAAAGTTGCGCTCTTGATCGGAGTGTAGTTCACGTGGAACTCCAAATCTGCTCACCCAGTTGGTGACAATTTGTTCTGCAACGGTAACTGCTTCTTGATTTGGAATTGCGTAAGCTTCGGGCCACTTGCTGAAATAATCGATGACCACAAGAATGTAGCGATTACCATTCTCTGATTCCGGAACTGGTCCAGCAATATCCACAGCAATTCTCTCGAATGGAGCTCCCACGTTGTATTGTTGCATTTCTCTCTTTGATCTGCGTTGCTGGCCTTTACTCAATGCACAGGTAATACACTTACGGCACCAATTTTCGACTTCATCTCGGAGATGAATCCAATAGAACCTCTCTCGTATCTTTGCCAAGGTTCTATTTACACCTAAATATCCACCGGAAGTAACTTCGTGATACTCCTTCAGAATTTCCTTGACTTTAGAATGCGGACAATGGTTTGCATGAGATGCGATGTTCCGTCAACGGTTTCCCATTTTCGTTTTAATACCCCACCGTCTAGGTGGAGGGAGTTCCATTGTGCCCAATAACTCTTTAAAGTTTCGCTGAATTGTGAGATGTGTTTCCACTCAGGCCGCTCCATTTTGTCCTTCCATGCCATGATCGGTGAAATATCTGGACCTTTTCGTTGGGCATCTTCCAGTTCTTGCTAATTCCATCCATCCTTTGGTTCGGTCGTTATTCGCTGAAAGGTTTCTCCGACTTCTTTTTCTTCTACGCGGTGACAATGTTTGCAGTTTAGTTGACAAGAACGACGTGAGAGCGCGTCGGCATTACCGTGAATTCTCCCTCTTCGGTGAACAATTTCAAAATCGTAGGATTCAAGCCTTTCTATCCATATTGCTACTTGGCCTTCGAGATTCTTAAACTAAAGAGCCATTTAAGCGATCCGTTCGAAAAAGGAACTTTTGATCATAGAGATATTTGTGAAAATGTTTTGTGGCTTCTACAATGGCTAATAGCTCACGGCGAGTAACGCAATAGTTCCTTTCTGATTTTGAGAGCACTCGGCTGTAGTATGATAGCACTCTCTCCTGTCCGTCGATCTCCTATGATAGTACTGATCAAGAAGCTACGCAGCTTGTGTTTAGTGTGCGGAGTAGGCCAATTTTTCACTGCCAGTATCTTCTCCGGATCCGTCTTTACACCATCAGCTGAAACGATGTGACCCAAGTACTTTACTTCTGCACTAAACAAAGTGCACTTCTTCGGACTCGGCTTTAATTTTGCCGCTCGCAGTCTATGGAAGACTTCCTGTAGATTTTTCAGATGTTCCTCGAAGGTCTTGCCGATAACGATCACATCATCTAGGTAAACAAGGTTTCCAGCTAAGGACACGCAAAACAAATTCCATTAGTCATAGCATCTGTCAGGGCGTCCATGATGTCGTCGATTCTAGGTAGTGGATAGCTATCCTTTTTCGTAACATCATTTATTTGTCTGTAGTCCACACAAAAACGGGTACTGCCATCCTTTTTTTTAACCAGTACCACTGGTGATATCCACGGACTCTTTGATTCTTCGATTATTCCCGGATGCTCTATGGTTTTGACCATTGAATTGACTTTTCCTTGTTTCGCTAGTGGTACTCTTCTTGGGGGTTGACGTATCGGTGTAGCACTTCTGGTATCTATGCGATGCTTCGCTAGATATGTTCTGCCATAATCCACACCGGTGGAAAAGACGTCGCTGAATCTTTCGATCAAATCCACTGCTTGCTTGTGTTGTGCTCCTCTAAGGTTGCTTGACTGAATTGATGTTACTTGATGTTACACTATTCTTCCTTCTTGAATTATTTTTAGAGGCTACGTCATGATGTTCTTCAGTGCCTATACTCGTCACCGCCGAGATTGGTTCGCAGCTGCCAATTACATCTCCTTTCTTTACGCTGGTAATGCTGTCCGAAACGTTGAGCACTCTTATTGGTACATAAATCTTCTCATTTCTTTTTACTAGCGTTTTTCCTAGTATTAGACTTCGTAATGCCGGTTTCGTTTCTGGTTCGATGATATAGAATCGGTGGTTCCCGGGATCACCATCGAGCTCTGCCCAAATAACATTCTACGATGGCTTTGGACTTTTTTAATTTGTCGACTCGACCACTCATGCATAAGTCGTTTTCACCACGATGTAGTCGAGAAACTGCGATAATGGTTCCGGGGGCGTCGATTCTCCAAGCCAACTTCTGCCCCATGAAGTTGGCTTTTACTCGTTTCCCGGACTGTCATTAGGCGAAGCGTGCTCTCGTGATGGTTCACCCCGTTCTCCCTTTCGTTTAGCAGTGCAGCCGTAACAATAGTTGGTACCTTTTCTTGGATTTCGGCAGTCGCGTCTCAAGTGTCCTGCCTGTCCGCAATTCCAACATCGGGGGGCACTAGATCCTTCGCTGCGCTTGGTGTACTCTGCTCTCTGACATACACACTCTTCTGTTATTTCTCGGACACGATAGTTACTCCGCGAGCTTTGCTTGGTAGCTTCGAACGTAAGCCCATATACTAAGGCTTCGCCAATCGTTTTCTTTCCTGCCAATTTTAACGCCTGCTGCAGCTCTCTGTCCTGTACAGCACTGTTAAATGCGAAAACAGCTGTATCATTTCGTTGCTCTATTTGCGCATTGGGAAGCGATAATAGTGTAAGTCGTTCAATATCGCGCGCCAGCTGTTGAAGTGTTTCACCATTCTTTTGGGTTCGGTTGTAGAGCTGTGTTTTGTAGTTCTCTCGCAATGAAGATCCAATGTCCGTACCAACGTTGAAAAATCAGGTCATCGTCGTTTCGAGAACTAAGCCTGCTCGTAAAATTATCCAGTCTGAAATGTCTACAACAATTTCTATAAATTTATAGCAATGGTGTAACGAATTAAATTGCGTGGTCTGTCCTATCTGACGTTGCCTTCATTTGTGACTTATAATGGGTGTTTTTTTAGGTGCATGAGAACTATCGATATCGATAACTGTGGTTTGATAGCTGAGAATGTCAAATTGTGTTGACATTTCTGTTCAGTAAGGTTTGGCAAGTCATCATGAATCGTTTAACGCCAGAACAACGCTTCCAAATTGTGGAAATTTACTTTAAAAAAAATAAATCTGTTCGCGAAGTTCATAGAGCACTTTATCCATTTTACGGTCAACATAATCGGCCTAGTGAGCAAGCAATTCGTACAGTTATTGATCGTTTACGCACTAATTTTACTCTTCTCGATTCAAAACCATCAACAAGACAAAGAAATGTGCAGTTTACACGCTGGCGGTATCATCGGTCCTTATTTCTTTCGAAATGAGGAAGGAGCTGCCGTTACGGTGAATGGCCAGCGCTATCGAGCCATGCTGACTGAATTTTTGTTTCCAAAAATTAATCAGCTAAACATCGCCGACATTTGGTTCCAACAAGATGCAACTTGCCATACAGCGCGCTTAACAATCGATTTATTGCAAAATCAATTTGGTGACAACTTGATTTCCAGAAGTGGTTCTGTTAACTGACCCCCTCGTTCGTGCGATTTAACGCCTCTGGATTAGTTTTTATGGGGCTATATTAAGTCATGCGTTTATACCGACAAACCAGCAACTCTTGAAGCATTGGAAGCCAATATTCAAGCCACTATTGACGCCATACGGCCAGATTTATTGGAAAAAGTAGTCAAAAATTGAACTGATCAAATGGACCATGTAACTCGTAGCCGCGGCGGACATATGACGGAAATATATTTAAAAAATAAATGCCATGAAATTATCTACCAGAATATAATAAAAAAATTTCATTCCAACAATATTTCTGTCTTGTATTATAATTTTAAGTTCTCATGCACCTAAAAAAACACCCTTTACTACAGATAAGTGTATCTCCAGTAATATATCAGAAAACACTTAGCTTAACAGCCAATACATACTATCAATTAATCAGCCGATCTGGAAGCTCTTAACGTGAGTTAATAAAAAAATTAACACGTTCATGTTTCTCATTTAATCGACTGAATGACAGCACTTTTCCTTCGATTTCTTTGAACTAAGCATATAATGACCCGAAAATGTTCCATCATTTTACCCGGTATACCCCATTAAAACTGATTCCATTTTATGGTCATAATCACCAAGGATCGTCTACATGTGTACCAGTGCCATCACCATCTTCCGGGTACAAGAAGTAATGCAATTAACTCTGGCACCACTGCTCGCACTATGATGCGAGAATTTTTGTTTTTGTTCGGGAGCTTCCCTCAAATCAACCCTCCTGTCCTGCGAAAAGAAGGATATTTATCGTTACGAACATTCTCACGCTCAGGATAAATAAATTTCCGGCAAGGAAGGATCATAGAATCCACCACCAAGTCGACCAGAATGGCGCAAAAAATGAACCAAACGAAGAATTCGAGAAGAAAATTCCGTAAAACCGGGAAGATATAGTTGTGGAGGGGAGTACAGGCAAGATTGGAATGAAGAACAGATCTCAACCCGAACCCTGTAAATACGTCATCGTTGAGGACATAATGTGTGATGGGCGGATGAGAAGCAGGATACCATTTCATGCCTTCGAATGAAAATATTATAGATATAAGACGAAATGATATTGATTAAGGTTTAATCTGATTTCAAGGCGAAAAAGATTTAGGTGGTTGCTTTCTGTTTTTTCTTTCATTTTCCCTTATATCCTTCCGAGGATTCGGGGCTCGAACTTATCCAATTGGGAACATTTTAGTGTGCGTGACATTGATTTCAATTTTAAAAGCTCATGTTTACAGACTATATGATAAGAAATTTTATTCGGGGTGACACAATTGCCTCCTGTTTCCCTTTTTTGGATTGAGGATAGACTTACTTTGAAGTATCTACTTATGATACGGGTTTTGGGATATTTACGTCAATTTAAAAATGTCTCATGATTAGATCTAATTTTGCTGGTTATATTCGATATCTGTGGGGTCTAGACTGTGGCAAGATAAAGCATGATATATATGTATATATCTACATATTTATTTATTTATTTTTGGAAATATGAAGACAAGCAGCTGGTACATAGATGTTAACAACAATTTTAATGGGTATTTTATGGAGAACTGTATCACATTTATACCACGATTTGATGTTTGAGGTGTGGGTGGAAATTTTTATTTAATTTCACTGTTTTTTTTTAATTCCTAGTGCGTTATTCTGAATATGATAAGAAGATGATTCTATAAACGTTCCGTTTCGGTTGCAGAAAAAACAACACATTATTAGTGTTGGCGAGGAGCAACCCCGACGGACGTTAAGAAGAAATTTTGATTCAAACATTTAACCGCCAAATGGCAATACCAAGTTCCGCCATTTGGGCATTTTCTTTTTTTGTAAAGGCCATTTGGGCATTATTATTTCCCTTCGTGATTGGCAGCAAGCAGGGAAATTACAACCTCATTCTCGCCGCCACGACCGAAGAGGGCACACTAAAGTGTAAGTAATCAGCTGATCGCTAGTGCATTTCCATTTTTATATTTTTATATTTTGCCTTGTAACTTATTTGTCAATTTCCAACAATACAGGAAATAAAACTCATTCCATCATTAACGACAGAGTTATTATTTGTACCCCTTAAGGAGAGGCGGCGGAATCGTCGCAAAATCGTACGAAGCGCGAAAACGATTTGCAACATCTTTTATTTCACTTTAAGCGTAAAGTTGAAGGGTCCAGAGGTGCACTAGGAGCATTGGCCGCTGGAGGAGCTAAATTTGAAGGGTCCAGAGGTGCATTAGCCGCTGGAAAAGCAAACGGAAACCGAGAAAAAACCACAGGTGAGTACCTTTGAGAGTGATTTGGGGGTATTATCGGTGGGATAATTGATCGGGAAAGATAAACGTGAAACGGGTCGCGCCGCGAGCAAAAGTGATAACGGGTCGCGCTGCGAGAAAAAGTGATAACGGGTCGCGCCGCGAGGAAAAAGTAATAACGGATCGCGCTGCGAGAAAAAGTGATAGCGGATCACGCTACGGTAAAGAACAGTTATGCCCACCACGCGGGGAGCTACAAGCAGACTGGCGTCCGACGAACAGGACGGGGAGAACGTCACGCAGGACGACCCCAATCTAACGGTGCGCGAACAATCGCCAGAAAACGCGCCAGCAGAGTCGGTAGAAGTAAGGTTAGAACGGATGATGCAGCTAATAATAGATTTACAAGCCGAAGTTAGACGGAGCACCAATCTCGTCCAAGCACCGGAACAACGGGAAATGGTAACGGCTTCTCCGACAAATCAAAGTGAAAGCGCAGCTGAAGCTGAGGTCACGCTGGCGGCGGCCCTGAGTGATTTGAGCCGAACATTGGCCACGTCAAGGCCCGAAGGTGGTCGAAGACTACACGATCTGCCCGAATTTGAAGGGCGTGCCGAAGATTGGCCCATGTTCAAGGAAGCATTCACGATGACAACAGCTGAATACCGCTATAACGAGCGTTCGAACATGATGCGACTTCAGAAAGCGCTGAAGGGGAAGGCGAGGGAAGTCGTCGAGTGTCTGCTTGTGCATAGCAGAAACGTCGAACGAGTGATGGAAACGCTACAAGAGCGCTTTGGGAGGCCAGAACAACTGGTAAAGAGCCAATTAACACGAATTCGGAGCTTTCCGTCGATAGCAGAAAATCGTATTGAGCAGTTGGTGCCATATGCGACGAAAGTGCAGAATCTAACCTCATTTCTGGAAGCGGCAAATTGCGACCACCATCTGTCAAATCCCACCCTAATGGAAGAGCTTATGATGAAGCTGCCAATACAAAGGAGATTGGACTGGGCCAGACACGCGATCACCATACAACCAAGGGCGACCATACGACACTTCAGCGATTGGTTGCAGGAGTTGTCGCGTGTAGTAGTCAGTGCCTGCGTGAACATCAACGAGCCGCCTCGACCAGCTGACAGCAGAGGTGACGGACGGACAAGATTCTTCCATTCTAATGAAGTTGGAAATCGTGAAGGTAGCTGCGCACTGTGCTCGAAGGAACACGGGATAAGTGATTGTAGACGCTTTCTGGAAATGAACTACGGGCAGAAGTGGCGATGTGCTCGTCGACGCAAATTGTGCTTCAATTGTCTAGGAAGCGGACACAGAAGCGATGGTTGCAGTTTGCAGCACAAGTGCGGAACAACAAATTGCAGTAAGAAAATACACCAACTGTTGCACGAAAGTCAAGTCAGAAACGAAGGTCAGCAACAGGAACAGCGGCAAGAACAACAACAAGTTTTCTCGAATACCTTGAAGCAACCTGCCAACCAGAAGCTGCTGTTCAAGATATTACCAGTAACCGTATATGCAAATGGAATTCACGAGAAATGTTACGCGTTCTTCGACGAAGGTTCGTCAACGTCATTGATGAGCGAAGGTTTGGCGAAACGTCTTGGGCTAAAAGGCCTTAAGGAAGACTTAACGCTACAGTGGTTTGGAAATAGAACAGTCACGGAGCCGTCAAATCGTGTCGACGTGAAAATTTCGGGAGTTTGGAAAAATAGCAAGAAGTTTGACTTGCGAAACGTCAGAACAATTAATAACCTCCAGCTGCCGACGCAGACACTTGATCTACGAGAAATCCAGTCAAAATACCGCCATATGAAGAAGTTGCCGATTCACGAGTACAGTCGGGCTACGCCGGAGCTGTTGATAGGGCTTGACAATGCCCATTTAGGAATATCGCGAAGAGTTGTAGCCAATGGATGCGAAGGACCCGTGGTAGTAATGACCAAACTTGGCTGGGTAGTCTTCGGAGGCCGCAGCGATGGCAGTGATAGTTCAACCGCGCCTGCATTCTTTGCTCAAGTTCACTGCGCGAAAGAAGACGATACGCTGGAGCAGCTATTCAAAGAATTTATCGCCGATGACAATTTGGGAGTTCGTGTCACTGAGCGATCTATCGAGCCGAAAGAAATTTTACGTGCGAAACAGATCCTGGAGGAAACCACAGTACGCGTAGGAGCGCAGTTCGAGACAGGACTATTGTGGAAGAGCCAAGACGTAGCCCTACCCAACAGCCGTGCGATGGCTACTAAGAGATTTCTGTCGCTAGAAAAGAAGTTCAGGCACGATGAAAATCTTCGGGTCGAATATACGCGCATCATGGAGGATCATGTCAAGAAAGGTTATACGCGGAAATTAAGCCAAGAAGAAGCAGCGAATGAGGAACAGCGCACTTGGTACCTTCCTCATTTCGGAGTGCGTAATCCTAACAAACCAAACAAATTGCGACTTGTATTCGATGCAGCGGCGGAGGTTAATGGCACGTCGTTAAATTCGTCCTTGATCAGCGGAACAGGTCACTGTCAGCCTTTAAACACAGTCTTGATGAAGTTCCGGCAGCGACCAGTAGGAGTGTCAGCCGATATAGTCGAAATGTTCCATCAGGTAAAAATCATACAGAGGGATCAAGCGGCTCAACGATTTGTATGGCGAGCAGACCCAAATGACCCGATTGAGGTGTATGTCATGACTGTCATGACTTTTGGTGCTACGTGTTCGCCGTGTTCTGCCGAATACGTGAAAAATCGGAACGCACGAGACTTTTACCAGAGGTATCCCGAAGCAGTGGACGCTATAGTGAACAACCATTACGTGGACGACTTGGTACATTGTTTCGCTGATGAACTGGAAGCTGCACGAATCACTGAAGAGATAATATGGATCCATAACCAGGGAGGTTTTGATTTAAAAAGAATCGTCTCGAATTCCAAGGCAGTTAATGAAAAATTTAGTGAAGGGAAAGCTGATTTCATCGTGAACCTAGAAGGGAGTAACGTGGAGCACAATCAAAAAGTTCTCGGAATGCATTGGAACACCGAGAAAGACACCTTGGGTTTCGTTCTGTCATTTGGAAAGGTGGATCCTGCGTTGTTGAATGGACAAAGGAGACCCACTAAGCGAGAGATACTTCGAATTATGATGTCAGTATTCGATCCGTTTGGCTTGGCCGCGGAGTACTCACTGGTGCCAAAGCTATTGATGCAGTCGTTTTGGCGAAGGCAAGTGGGCTGGGACGATATCATTCCTGAGGACTCGTACCAAATGTGGACGAAATGGATGAATATGTTGGATGATATAAAGATTTTGAGCGTCTCCCGTTGCTATGGAGACGAATTTATGACGAAACCTGTGGAATTACACGTGTTTGCCGATGCAAGCGAGACAGCTTACGCTGCGGCAGCCTACTGGAGAATATCTGGAGATGCAGAAGTGTCTACAACGTTCGCAATTGGAAAGACAAGGTGCGCGCCTATGAAACTAACGTCGGTTCCGCGTTTGGAACTGCAGGCGGCAGTACTAGCTACGCGCTTGCGCCAAATCGCACTATCTTGCCACGACGTAAGGCCTATAAGGGTGTACATGTGGAGCGATTCGAAGACAGTCTTATCCTGGATAAGATCGGATCATAGACGCTATAAACCCTACGTGGCACATCGAGTAAACGAGATCTTGGAAGGCAGTAAGGAGATAGAATGGAGATGGCTTCCAAGTAGCCTCAATCCGGCTGACTTCGGAACGCGTGTGAAGAATGGCAAGCGAAGGTCATTTTGGGTGAGTGGACCCGAATTTCTTCTGAAGGACGAGTCAGAATGGCCGCGAGCGGAGTCCTGTATCGACACGGAAACAAATGAAGAGCTGCGCCCCAAATTTACTCTCCTTTTAATGAAGGCCGATGGTGAATTTTTTCAAAGATTCTCATCCTTTACACGGTTAAGAAGAATTGTAGCCTGGATACTACGCTTTCGCGACAACTGTTCACTAAGGGTAAACGAAAGAAGGCGCGCGGGTCTCAATATGGCAGAGATTCGGAGATCAGAAAGAGTGATCTGCCGAAGCGTTCAGATGGTGGCATATGCCGATGAATATAGCTCGCTGAAGAAAAACGGAAGGGTGAGCCCTAGCAGCGATTTGCGGAGGCTAACGCCTTATGTGGATGAGCACGGTGTGATACGTTTGGACGGTCGTATAAATGAAGCTAAGGCGATTGGGCCCTTGATGCGTAGGCCAATCATTCTCCCGAAAAATCACCACGTAACGGACCTAATCGTGAATAGTTATCACCGAATTTGGAAGCACCAAAACGAGGGAACGATTATAGCTGAGATTCGACGGAGCTATTGGATTCCGAATATAAGAGTGGCGGTTCGTAGAGTAGCCAAGAGGTGTCAGGTGTGTAAAAACGAGAAGGCCAAACCAGCTACGCCGCTTATGGGTCAATTGCCTGAAGATAGGCTAACTCCGTACGTTAGACCTTTCACGTACGTCGGATTAGATTACATGGGCCCGTTCTCGATTGTGATTGGACGTCGCAAGGAAAAGCGATGGATTGCGCTTTTCACATGCTTAACAACGCGGGCAATACATCTGGAAATCGCGAGGGACCTCTCCACGGATACATGTTTGATGTGTATACGTAATTTCAAAAGCAGACGCGGAACTCCTGTACGCATCAGATCCGACAATGCGACAAATTTTGTGGGAGCCGATCGAGAGTTAAAGCGACAGACGATCGAATTTGATCATGGCCGGATTGCAGACGTCCTCGCGGACAGCAAGATCGAGTGGCTATTTAACTGCCCTTTAAACCCCCATGCAGGTGGTTGCTGGGAGCGCTTGGTGCGCAGCGTGAAACGCGCGATGGGACACGCATTGTTGAAGGAAAGCCTGCAAGAGCATAGCTTGTACAGCATGATGTGTGAAGCCGAAAACCTGGTAAACTCGCGTCCGTTGACTCACATCCCCATAGACACGCCCACCGATGAACCTTTAACCCCTAATCATTTTCTCTTAGGTACAGCTAACTCAGATCAGACGCCTCATCCTCACAATGAAGACCTGCGCGTAACAAGGAAGCAGTGGCGAAAGGTGCAGCAAATTTCGCACAGTTTCTGGAAGAAATGGATTTCGGAGTACCTACCGGATTTATGCCGAAGAACCAAATGGTATCAACCCGTGAAACCACTCGCCGCCGGCGACACCGTGTTGATATGCGACAACAGCGTGCACCGCTCCAGGTGGCCAATGGGCAGAGTGCTCCGAGTATTCACAAGCAAGGACGAGCAGGTTAGAGCAGCGGAGGTGCAGACCAAAACAGGCGTCTTGAGACGCCCAGCATGCTTACTGGCCAGATTGGATATTGGTGAATCAGACGCGGACTAGATTCACGGGGGCCGGGATGTTGGCGAGGAGCAACCCCGACGGACGTTAAGAAGAAATTTTGATTCAAACATTTAACCGCCAAATGGCAATACCAAGTTCCGCCATTTGGGCATTTTCTTTTTTTGTAAAGGCCATTTGGGCATTATTATTTCCCTTCGTGATTGGCAGCAAGCAGGGAAATTACAACCTCATTCTCGCCGCCACGACCGAAGAGGGCACACTAAAGTGTAAGTAATCAGCTGATCGCTAGTGCATTTCCATTTTTATATTTTTATATTTTGCCTTGTAACTTATTTGTCAATTTCCAACAATACAGGAAATAAAACTCATTCCATCATTAACGACAGAGTTATTATTTGTACCCCTTAAGGAGAGGCGGCGGAATCGTCGCAAAATCGTACGAAGCGCGAAAACGATTTGCAACAATTAGTTCAACAAAAGAGATGGCATATAGAATACACTGTACTCAGATAGTGTAATTGTCAAATTTTTGTTTTGATCGTTCCTCTGACATCATTTGACAGGAATAATTTCTGCTGAACATTTTTACGAGTACGTCTTACCAATCCATTAGATTTGACCTAAATTATATTATAAAAATTGAATATTTTAATCATATTTGGAGTCAAAGAGGTATTTGACTTTTTTTTATTTTTCTAGTGAAATATGTGAACTTGTGGCATACAGTCTAATACAACCTTTAGATTGATGATTTTAAGAGATATCCTTGAAAATAGACACAAAAGAAATTCTTTTCTAATTTTTTTTTTATTTTTTCTTGTTAAACTCATCCAAATCTATCTCTTTAATTTCCTCCCTTATAAAGAAGATGCTGGGTACGCCGTATTAACTGAATAAAGGTCGGAAACAATTTAAATTTAGAAAAGCGTTTTACGATATGCTTCCACTGCCCCGAAATCTAGCGACATCGCAAATCTACTAGATTCTCCATACAGTACTGAGACTCCCAAATCGCGAGATTATAGCAAAACTTGTACTGAAACCGGTCTGTACAGCCCAGCCCTGAAACTTATGTTTCACAACGTTCACACTTCACCACAATATTCGCTTCACATATTTCAAATAAGTATATTTTCCAAATTACTTGCTCGAAATGCAATGTTTGGAATTAAATAATTTAACTTTTTGATTTATACGCACCCATCATTAAAACTGTTAAAATATTACAAAACAAGTTAAAAATTTTGACACACTCGGAGTCTGTCCAATGTTCAGCTATAGCTGCTTCGATAGCATTTGATAATCTTAACTTGTGAAATGTCACAATTATGAAATGGCCGTGAATTACTGAAATTTGTACGATATAAGTGAAATATAAGTCGTAGTGTTATGCGGTCGATTACGCGCGAAGTGAATGTGATCTTCGGGCATCAAGCGAAAGCTATGGAGCGACTCGAGGAACACAATAACCAGGTGCTTTCTTTGGCACGTTCCGAAGGGACTATATTTTCACGGAAGTCTATGAGTGCCGTGGATCGGTGAGTGTCGCGTAAAATTGTTCTCGCAAGTTTATTACTAATATAATTTTTTCAGATCGACAAGAAGAAGCGATTACATTCAAATTGCTTATTTCTTTCATACCGTGCTCTTTCGAGAGGAGCCACAGTTGAACTTGAAGTTGAAATCTCAGATGAGACGATTTATTACGCTGATCGATACGCTTTACAATTTTAACATAATTAATATGTCCTAGCTATTAGCAATATTACGTACTTTAATATGGAAACGTAGATAACAAAATGAATATTGAATAAACATTGCCAATATACCACATACATAAATAACAATATAACTAAAATTTAATGGGCGATATCCTTCCACCCCTTCGGATACCTCCCATACAAGAGTCCTTAAAACACGTATTTTTGCTCGAATGCTTCAAGTTAGGAACTTGAAATTTTGCATACTTAAAGTTTACAATGTTCGATTAAATTTGAGCCCAGACTTTTGTGAGAAGTCCGTTTTTGTTGAAATTAATTTTACCTGGAGTTTCACTGATTTTTTCGTGGGATGTTTTAACTCCAAAACTATAAGCGGGAAATTGGTCCAAATGGATCTTTTCTGTTTGATAGGCTCCCGGAGCAGGAATAAGAAAACGAAAGTTATTTTCTATGTAAACTTTTAATGTTTGTGGGGTATTTATTTTCTTTACATAGGCTTATATCCAAAAGGAGCAAAAATAATTCTCGGTTCTTGGTATCTCATCAGTAACTATGAAGGACACGTGTGGTGGTCTTCGTTAAGTTCTTATAATGCAAAGCTAATCCATCAAATCTTTTAAGAAGTTATTTTTTCTATATTTGCATATGACACACATAATAGATACTTACAAGTAGGACTAGTAAACCCCAAAAAAGGAAGAAAAAAAATAATTACCGCGTAGCTCACAAACCCTTTGAGATAAAAAGTTGAAATTTTTATGGTGAAATACAGGAAAAGAATTGAAAATAAAGATTGCAGTCATAGTTATAAATCACATTTTATTATAAATATAAAATCAAAATTTACAGCATCATGGATTCTCTAAATCAATAATAAACATTAACGTACATACATTATGAAAAAAAAATTATAACCGATTTTCCCAATGTGCCGGTATTGCCGCCGCGTGACATTTGCGGCGGTGTTGGCGGTTTTGTTGTTGGCGGTGGTCCAACCGATGGATTTGTGCTAAGCGATTGAATTGAGCCCTGTTTGGGAGGGGGAGGCAAAGACGTCATTTGTGGGGGGGGGGGGGGGGTATTTGCCCCCCCTGAATTATGTATTTTTATAGAAAATATATATCATATGTATATTTATATGTAAAAGGGTGAATATGGTGTCCGAGTGTACATATGGCACAGATAGTATACATCGATCTACATTTGGAAATTGATGTATATAAACTAAATTAAAACACTTTGTATACACCACGTAAAAAAATATGAAGGATTTTGGCTTTCAAAATTGATGGCTGCATGCAGATAAAATTGACTTTTAGTATTCAGGGAAATACTGTTTTCAATGAATACATGTAAGAATATAGTATATCAACAAATTTGCCTTGACAGAAGTGAAAAAATCAAGCAAATAAAACAGCTTAAAATTTTATCGTCATGTTTCTACACTAGCGCGTTCTTTTTGGCTGTTCAAAATTGGTGTAATCATGGTTTCAGACCCTAACTCTTTCCATGTCTACACGCAAAAAGCGCGTTGTTGGCCTTTTGAATACGCTCTCCAACATTGTCTTTCCAATTTAGCTTCCTATCCAAGATCAGGCCTAGATATTTCGCTTTTTCCGATTTTTTAACAGCCTAACTAATCTAAACCAAAAGGACCTTTTCAGGGACACACAGAAAACTATCAAAAGAGTAGTCATTATCACCTACCTACCTAGAAACCTAGTTACCTAGTTAAGAAATCCTTATGAAACTACCACTACCTCGGCCAACATATTTTAAATGACATACAAGGTATAGACCATTCTGGTTATAGTAATGACGACTTTCTGAAAACAACAATAGTTCTTTACGCTCTGCAATTAACCAAAAATTACGTCCGAATAAATGCGAATAATATTACAAATAAAAAAAAAATTAAACTGACATTTTTATAATGGGGTTTTCTCAGAAAAACTACATTGATCACTTAATTTTTAGGATTGAAGTAGCCAAAATTTTAGTTTTGAAGAAAATATCTCAAGATCGGGTGCAGTTATAATTTGAACTGTTACATCAAAAGAAAGGTAATTCGATTCCCTAAATACTAGTTATAACACTTCGAATTCTGATTTTTAGTTTTCAAGATATAACGTTTAAAGTGAGTGAGGGTACAGGTCCGAAATCCTTTTCATGACCACCCTGTATCTCCACGGATATTGTAAATTGACACACCCTGTGAAGGTGATTACGGTGACCGGGCATTTTAAAAGTTGTTCATATATTTTACGTAATGGTAAATATTGGGTTCGACTTTGGATGTGTTTTACATATATACATGCAAAGTCAGTACCCATATCTACCTTTACATGATATAATGAAATTACATGAACTAAAGCAAAAGGTATCGGTCCCGGTAATTATCTCTACAACGCAGTTTATTTATTGAAATGATCGTCTTTTGTTTTTAACTTTTGAGAAATGGTAACAGCCCAGCAGGCAAAGTTTCGTATACTACCCAACAGGCAGATTGTACCTGTAGAAATCTAATCAAAATTCTACACATTTTCTACAGCCATTGAGCTCCATGTGTAAGAAAGGGACAGCGAACGAAAACCGTCTCCTTGGAAATGTGAGTAAGGTTCCCCACCAGCGAACCATGACTAGCGAATGGTCGTGAAATTTCTACACATTTTCAACGGACATATAAGTCCATGTGAACGATGGAGATGGCATATACTCAGCTATTACGGAAAATTCAATAGATTTTCTACATACATCTATCACAAAATGTAAGAAAGGGATATCACCTGCGTAGCCACACGCGACGCATTTCGAGTTTGAGTTTTCATTTTCAGTGAAGGATGAAGATTAATCATTCGACTCTCCATGTCGATACGTACGAATTTCAATCGTATTCTTACGGACTTTATTACGTATATTTTTTCTAGAAAGTTTCAGGATATCCCAAGGCTTGATGAGCTGCATTTATGTTTTTTTTACTTTCAGCTTTGGAGCACGTGCTAGCAATGCGACAAAGGTTTCGAGTTGGCAGTGTATTTTTTAAGTCTCATTTTAGCTTACACTTTGCATACTCATTTTTATTACTTCTGCCTTACATTTAGAATAGAAGGATTCTTTTTGTCTATACTATCTACACAAGTGCATAAAGTGTACACTTTTACTGTTCTTTTTGACGAGTGATGTCAGAGCCCGTTGTTCTTTTTGTCGAGTGTAGAGTAGAAAGTGCACACTTTCTACACTCGCCCGAGAGCAGGTGTAATTTCTTTCCATCTGTCAAAATTGATGGCTGCATGCAGATAAAATTTACTTTTAGTATTTAGGGAAATACTGTTTTCAATGAATACATGCAAATGCAATATTGTTTAGCAATAACTTTGCCTTGACTGAAGGCTGGCAAGCCAAGCCACACCCTGGCCAAAGACTTTAGAAACATTAGTCTCTCATCATTTTTGCTGAAAACAATGGAGAGACTCAGATGTATTCTGGACGCGAGAGGCTTCGCAGCTTCTCAGCACGCCTATATGAAGGGAAAATCTATCGAAACGGACTTACATGAGGTCGTCTCCACGGTTGAAGAATCTTTGAATGTTAAAGAGTATACTCTAGCAGCGTTTCTAGATATTGAGGGTGCCTTCAATAATGTGGAGACGAGTGCGTTCGAGAAGACATTGAATAGATTGGGTGTTGACTCATTTATTTCGTGCTGGATTATGTCGATGCTAGGGGATAGAATTATCAACTCCTCTCTGGGGGATGGATGTAGCAGAATGAAAGCAACCCGGGGAACCCCACAGGGTGGGGTGCTATCTCCACTGTTGTGGGTCATAGTGGTCGACGAAATTTTATAGGCTCTATCTTTGACCGGAGTCAAGGTTGTTGCCTACGCGGATGATATCATTCTGATGGTGAGAGGTAAGTTCCTGGACACCTTGAGCGAGTTACTAGAAGTTGGGCTCAAGTCCTTGAGCAGGTGGGCTGGTAACTGCGGTCTCAACATCAATCCGGAGAAAACCGACCTTATCCTCTTTACGAGGAAAAAAGACCGAAAATTTAGGCTCCCACGCTTGAATGGCGTTACCATCCCGCTCTCCCCTAGTTTGAAGTACTTGGAAATCTATCTCCATCCTAGGTTGAACTGGAGACTCACGATTGATGACAGGATCAAGAAGGCATCGAACGCTTACTACGCTTGTCAGAAAATGGTAGGGAAAACCTGAGGCCTTAACCCGAGAATAATGTACTGGCTGTACATCCCGGTAGTTAGACCTGTTCTTACTTACGGGTGACTGGTGTGGTGGCATGCGTTGGAGGCCGGGACTAACAGGGTCGCCATGAGCAGAATTCAAAGAATGCCACTCATTGGGATCACTGGGGCCTTACGTACCACGGCCTCGCAGGCGTTGGAAGTAATGCTCCACATAATTCCATTGGAATTAGCGGTAAAATCAATAGCAGCAAAGGGTGCTTTGCGTCTGCGTGATGCAGGCTATTGGATGGGAGGTAGTGTGGGCCACAATAGGATCTTGTCAATTTCCCTGTGTTCCGCCATGTCTGAGCGCACCGACTACAGGACACGTTCTTGCATTTTTGGACATTCCTATGCTGTGAATATTCCCACCAGACTGGAGTGGCGATCTGGAATCATCGCCCCAGACACGTTTGCTATCTACACTGATGGCTTCAAAACAGAAATCGGAACGGGCGCGGGAGTGTACTCTTGTGACCTTGACATTATGGAATCGTTCAGGCTACCGGATAGCTCGAGCGTGTTTCAGGCCGAGATTTTTGCGCTGACAAAAGCAGCGGAGATAATTGTGCGAAAACAGTGCGTGAATGGTACAATAACTATTTATGTTGACAGCCAAGCTGCCATCAAGGCTGTTCAAGCGCACATTACTAAATCCAGGCTTGTGGGAGAATGTAAAAGAATGAAGATTAGTTGGATTCCTGGTCACAGTGACTTCCCTGGAAATGAAAAGGCAGACAAGCTCGCCAGAAGGGGGTCGGAGATGAGCATAGAGCTGGCCAACGAGTCGGTTCTATGTCCCATGTGTAAAGGGAATGATTGATATTGAAGCGCTCATACAGATGGAGGAGGCCTGGGTGAATCTCTCGGGATGCCGGAAAGCAAGAGTCTGCTGGCCGAAACTTGATAGGAGGAACTCTAGCTTCATTTTGTCTCTGGGCAGGGACATTTGCAGACAACTTATAGGGGTTCTAACGGGGCACTGTGCCTTTGGGAGGCATGGAGAAAGGCTGGGAATACCTATGGCTGATCTGTGTCGCAGTTGTGATGAGAATGTTGAGCCAACACTGGAGCATCTAGTGTGTGAATGTGAAAGCCTAGCACATACCAGGTATCGTCACTTGGGGAAATTCTCCTTGACCGATCTATCAGAACTTGCGATGATTCCTTTATGGATAACTACTCTAAGGAAGAGCAATATTTGGAATCAATAGTCTAGAGCCCGGTTTTTATACGAGGGGACCACAATGGATCCACAGTGATCTCTCGTGATGGACTGGGGCACATTACTTCGTCCTACTCCTTCGGGTAGCTGCCATACAAAATGTCCTTAAAACACGTGTTTAAGAATATTAGCCGATAACTTCGGAAGGGTTTAAGCTACAACTTTGAAAATTTGTATGTGTTACTTTTTCAATAGTAGAAGCTAAATGAATGATTATGAAAAAAATCCTGTTAGTCCTTCGTGTAGCTGCCATACAAATATCCTGTCAAAATGTATTCACTTCATTTACGAAACTCACTATAACTAAAGTAATCTTTTAGCTACGAATTCGGAATTTTGTACAAATTAGTTTTGAGTGAAAAGAAAGTTTGGCTTTACTAGTTAGCGAAATCCTTTTACTCCTTCTGGTAGCTGCCATACAAAATGTCCTTAAGACACGTGTTTAAGAATTTTGGTCGATAACTTCAGAAGGGTTTAAGCTACGTCTTTGAAATTTTGTATGTGTTATTTTGCCAATAGTTAGAGTTAAAAATATGATTATGAAGAAAATCCTATTAGTCCGTCGTGTAGCTGCCATACAAATATCCTGTCAAAACGTATTCACTTAATTTACGGAACTTACTATAACTCAAGTAATCTTTTAGCTATGAATTGGAAATTTTGTACAAATTAGTTTTGAGTAAAAACGAAGTTTGAGTTTACTAATCAGCGAAATCCTTTTACTCCTTCTGGTAGCTGCCATACAAAATGTCCTTAAGACAAGTGTTCAATAATATTTTTCGATAACTTTTGAACGCTTCAAGCTACGAGTTTGAAATTTTGTACACGTTCATTTTTAACTGGTTCCAAGGAAAAGGATAAATATGTAAGAAATCGAGTGAGTGCTTCCTGCACCTCCCATGTGAAAGTCCTTCAAAAAGGAAATTTTTTTTCGATGACTTAGCCAGTTCAAGATATTAAATTAAACACTGAATATTGTCTTTTAGTTTTGAGTAGCAATCTAATGGCAGTCCTTAATAAAGGACATACAACATGCACACACGTAATTCTACTTTATCCCCAACTACAATATAAATCGGAGTTCAGTATTCATCTAGAGTATTATACGATTGGCTTGTAGCCGATCGTGACTGCAGTATGTTTATTTATTTATTTATTTCAGAATGATGCCCCCTTATAAGATAAAGAAGCCCATTGATTGTTCGGCCAGGTCTGCAAGGGCATATGGCACATCGCCTTACATATTTTGTACATCCAAATAGTAATAATACAAGAAAGAAAGAAATAATAATACAAGAAAGAAAGAAATAGAAAACCGCAAAAGAAGAAAGTATACAAAGATTGATTAAATGAAATACGTAACGTGTAAAAAGATATGTCAAAAGCAAAACAACTAAAATTCATGCTTAATACTAATTAGTTCATGCTTAATACAAACTAATTCATGCTTACATCTAATAAAATATCGATAAATTTATAGTGTAAACTCAAAAATGAGAATATATAAAACGTAGAAATATTAATGCTTCTAATTAAAAATGAAAAATGTAATTCTTATTTCTAATACATATGTATATTAAATTCACAGTAAAAAGGAAAAGTAAAGAACAAAAAAAAATATATACACAAATTAGAATAGATTCGTACTAGCAGGGTTAGCGGCTATGGTCAAGCGTGTAAGAGTAACCAAAGGCTCACGGTCGCTGTTATGTTGCAACTGCTGACTAGAGCTGGAAAACTATCGATAGCGCTATCGGCACTATCGATGGTTTTCTGCTATCGTCACTATCGTCGATTGTTTTTCACTATCGTCGATAGTTTTCGATAGTGAACTGTCGATTTTACGTTGATACCTAGTGTCATAAAATGGTGCAGAGGTCAGGATTGCCAGGTCAGACTATTTATTGCCAATTGGGCTACATAGACCTTGTTGTCGCTACAAAAAAATCAAAGTTTTGATTTATCTAACTTGGGCTATTTTTGATTTGATTCGGCAAATTATGGGCTATCTTGAATTCAACAAATTTTGGCCTATCTTGGTACCAATTTAATTCTATTGTGAATGGTTTGTACATCGATTCCCAGCAGACTTAGTTCATTATACTATAACGAAAAAGAATACTGGATAAACACCATAGAATTCTAGGGTACGATGTCCGCGTTCGCCGTATATGTCTACGCGTATAGTTTGAAAGAGACCTAGACGCAGACTATTTACGGCGATTCCATGTATAATATTATAGGTGCTTTTACGTTACATACTCGTACGTACCTTCTTTCAAAATTTGCTCGCACATGTTTTGCATTTCCGCCATTTACATAGAGAAATTAGGGATTTGAAATTTGGCTTATGAAGTCCTGGCGCTAGCTGTCAAATTTCCAATCCTTCCATTCTAAATGTAAGACAGAAGTGAACAAAATGTGTATGAAGATGTACATATATGTGTTCTTCAAAAATACTATGCTAACTCGAAACTTTTGCATTCCTAGTAATAATAGTACCGTAGAGCGGATATTTTCCCAAATAAAATTGATAAAAAAGCTTAGGAATAAATTAAGCTAGAAATATTGGGTGCAATTTTAGGAATTTGAATACGAATTCAGTTAACCATTCTATGTTGCAAAGATTTTCTAGTAACGAAGGAGATATTAAGTCTATTTAAAACAGGGTATATCAAAATCAAATATCCGAGGACAGAACAGGAAACATGTATACAAGAGTTTATAGAATAAGCAGCAGAGTTTTAATTTTCATATTTTTGTTCTTACTCTTTATTACTAATGGAATATTATATTTATTTTGTTTTTTTCCTTAATTTTACCGAAATAGTGGATATATTAAACTAAAATTGTAGAAATGTATTTTTGTATCTATTTTATTTATTTTTTATACTCTAGAGGGAATCTGGGAGTATTATAAATTTAATCCAGCCCAAAACTTTGTAACGCATAGAACCAAGCCTCGGACGAAAAAAAGTTATATATTATTTTTTGTTTATTTGTGGCCAAAAACTCCAAATTCGCCTGGCGTCCGTCCGTCCGTCCGTCCGTCTGTCTGGCCGTTAGCACGATAACTCAAGAACGCCTTGACCTAGGAACTTGAAATTTTGAATCTGGATGTTTGGTTCAATTTGTAAGGCTCAGTTCGTTAACAGGAAAAGTCGTCCTACTCCTTCGGGTAGCTGCCATACAAAATGTCCTTAAAACACGTGTTTAAGAATATTGATATATAACTTCGGAATGCCTAAAACGACTTTGAAATTTTGTATACGTTTGTTTTGCAATATTTGGAGCTAAATATATGATCATGAAGAAAATCCTATTAGTTCTTCGTGTAGCTGCCATACAAATATCCTGTTAAAATGTCTTCACTTAATTTACGAAACTCACTATAACTCAAGTAATCTTTTAGCTACGAATTCGGAATTTTGTACAAATTAGTTTTGAGTGAAAACGAAGTTCGAGTTTAGTATTCTGCGAAATCCTTTTACTCCTTCTGGTAGCTTCCATACAAAAATCCTGAAGTCACGAGTTCAACAATATTTCCCGATAACTTTTAAACGCTTTAAGCTAGGAATTTGAAATTTCGTACACGTTCATTTTAAAATGGTTTCAACGAAAAGGATAAATATGTAAGAAATTGAGTGAGTCCTTCCTGCACCTCCCATGTTAAAGTCCTTGGAAAAGGATAATTTTTTTTTCGGAGACTCACCCAGTTTAAGGTATGATATTAAACACTGACGATATGGTCTTTTAGTTTCGAGTAGCAACCAAATGGTAGTCTTTAATAAAGGACACACTACATGTTTACACACCTTATTCTACTTTATCCCCAACTGCAATATAAATCGTAGTTCAGTATGCCATCTAGGGTTTAATACGATTGGCTTGCAGCCGATCGTGACTGCAGTATGTTTTTGTATGAAAACAATTTGGGTCATTTGTAGTGTTATTTGAGTTAAAAAAAGGATTTTGAAATTGTGAAACCATATTTGGCTTCGTATGCATTAGAGGGTTAATGCTTTAGAAACTGAATTTTGTGCTTGTGCAACGACTGCATTAGCTAATTAATTCACTTTTCATTACTGCTATACAATCACTTGTGTTTCAAATAACTTAGAAAGCATAACTTTGCTAATGACACAGCTGAATATCTACTTGTGAAAACAAATCGCGTCAAGCTGTCTTGTGTCAAAATAAAACGAGTTGCCTAGTGTGAACACTACTTTTTTAGCTCATTCATTTTGCCTACTTAAACGCGTTTAAAACGCATAGTCTGTACAGGGTATAAAGCCGGTTTTCCACCAAACGGACAAAACATAAATACATAACAAACTCATGTCGAAAAAAACAAATCTACAAGTTTTCACCAAATTTTTACAAACTCTTGTTTTTTTCAATTGTTTCTATTCTGTGTTTCGTATCCCGACCAGAAGCAGTAACTTCAAAAGGTTTCGGTGTGTTTTCCAACTGAGTCCGCTTCGGGGAACACTGAAGTTGTGTTTTTTCAGTTTGTGTTTTTCGGTTCGAAACCGTAAATTTTCCATGTGTCAAGTGATTTTTTATTATTCTTTCTTAAGTATATTGTGAAAAATTTTCCTGTTTCTATTATTGATAGTAATAGAGCCTCCTGCATATACATATGTAAAAGCCGTGCAGTACACACTTCCCCGAAGAAAGATCCAGCCACAATTGGGTTATTAAATACGTAAAAACCCAACAGTGGCCAGATCTTGATGGGGGGAAAATGCATACTTCATGGCTTTAATATATAGGAGACTCTGACAATGACTAAAAATTTTCCATTTGGCTATTTATTTCAACTTAAGCCTAGTATCCAGGTCGAGTGAAATTTCGCTTCACATACAAAACACATACAAATCACATACAAAAAAACCGAGCGAAATGCTGGTGAACAATTTTTTGGTTTTCATTTCCTTTGGTAGTATCTAGTTCAAGAGAAATTTCCTTTGTTTGGAGTTTATCAAACAGATGGCGCTGATCAAAGATTCTTCAGCGAAATGAACGTACACCGTAGTTTCGCGGTGAAATTGTGTCGTTTTGTTTAGTTTTGAAGTGCAAAGGACAATGTAAAATATTAATATTGACAAGTGCGAAGTGACAATGGAAAGTATTGATATTGACTTTGTAAGTAGTTTTAAGATACTTTTAAACATTTAAATACAAATTTCCATTTATTTTTTAGGTGGATAATAGACGTAGAACCCATTTTAACTTTAGAAAATCGCAATGGTGCCAACGACATCAAAATGTAGAAAAAACTTTGGGAAAAAATTATTTTTCTTTGAAGGAGAAGAAGAAATTAGCGGGTGTGATGAAGTTGCACCCAGAAATATGAGATCTGTAGCACAAAGAGCACTATAAGTCGCTCTGCCTGATTCGCGCTTGGGCTGATATAGGTCAAAAGATGCAGAGAAGTTATGCATTCTATATTTTTTTTATATTTCATTAACATTTAAATCATTGTTAATTACAGAACAGGACTGCAAGTTGGCATGGGAAGCCATTCGCGACAGCAGGCGGTATTACATCAACGCTAGTCATAAAAAAAATCTGGCAGTGCAGGCGGAGATATCTGCGAAATAGCAGAAATGGGAACTGGGCGAGGACTTGGCGTATCTTCCAGACACTGCGAAGAAGAGAAAGTACGTTTTACATTAATCTTAACCATTTTATATTAACCTTTAATTCATTATTCACAGAACATTGACCAGAGAAGAATTCAATACCAGCGCGGACTCTGCCCCAACAACAAGCTCCGACTATTCATACAAAGTTAAAACAAATTTTATATATAAATGTATAGATCTAAAATTATGTTCTTATCATAGACTAAAAGACAGCGACAAACCTCAACGTGTGAGAGTGACATGGTATTCTTGGGGCACCAATTGAAAAAATGATCGAAATATGCAAAAAATTGACGACAGTGCCTTCGTCTCCGCTTGACACGGAAAATCCTCTTCTCGCACCATACATGGAGATACTTAAAAAAAATAATGGAGCGGCCGTTAGGTCACCTATTGTTTTGAATTTCAAACTTGTCGAGATGCACTTAGCATCGTTAGTAGGGAATAACCAATAGTTATTTCTTTTTGTATAAATAGTTAAGTTTTAGTAAATAAATTTTTAATAGTGAATTGGAAGTCGGTATAGTATATCGCCCCCAGACGCTGGCGGTACATACGAATGTAGGGAGCCAATAGCTGGATCCACGACATAATTGGTGACCCCGACGTCGGAGTCACACACACTTGTCGACCCCGACACACTTCCTCAGAGGAGTCAGCATCATCAAAATCATATTAGCAGCATCGGCATCATCATATCAGCAACATCGGCATCATCATATCAGCAACATCAGCATCATCATCAACATCAGCGTCAGCATCATCATAAACACCAGCATCATCATCAACAACAGATCTTCAACAGCAAAAAAAGCGTATGTAAATTATTTTTTTTTTCTTATTTTTGGTTTCTTTTATTTTTATACATTGCCAATATTTGAGTGATTAAAAAAAAAGAAGTGTAAACATTTTGTAATACGATCGGAATTTGGCTCTAGTGCGCGCGACAAAGTTTCATTATTACGGGTTGTGTCGGAAACATTATTGAAGTTCTCGAATACTTTCGCCACACGCATTTCTTTTCGTTTCGTTTTGCGGATTATACGCGATTTAGCTCTTTCCTGATTAATATAAGTGATTATTATTTTTGCCAAACGCTACGTTTGGACAATTCCAATTTAACGCACGCTTCTGTGTCATTTCTATTGAAGATGACAGAAGAAGAGGTTGAAGTTGTGTTCATTAAACTCCCAACTTTTTGGGAAAAGGCACCCTCTGCTTGGTTTTTGGCAGCAGAGGCTCAATTCGCTGCCAAAAATATCAGGAAAGACGAGAGTAGATATGCATACGTTCTAGCTTCACTTCCTGTGGAGGCAATCAATTCGGTGATCGATATACTAAATACTCCTCCCGAGTCCAATAAATATGAAAATTTAAAGTCTACGTTGATTAAGCGCCATAGCGCCTCAGAGGAAAGAAGACTAGAACAATTGCTAAACTCTGAGGACTCTGGCGATCGTAAACCTTCGGAGGTATTTCGACATATGTCAAACCTTGCAGGAAATATTTCCGCCATAGGTGACACTCTGATTCAAACTCTCTGGGAACGAAAACTGCCCGCAACAGTTTCCATTCCTTTAGCAGTCGCGAAAGACCAGAGATTCGAACAGAGACTCGAATTAGCAGATAAAATGTGGGAAGTGACCCAAAAACCGAGTATTAATGCGATTGTGTCTACGCGTGATAACGAAATAGAATCTCTCAGAAAAGAGATTAGTGAGCTCCTGAGCACCATTTTTGATTTTACTCGCGATCGAAAACCTAACCGCAATCGCAGTCGTACTCGGGGAAATAGTAGGTTTAATAAGGATTGGCAATAAAAACGTGCGCAGTCGGGTGACAAATATTGTTGGTATCACGAACGTTTTGCCGACAAGGCAACGAAATGCGTGAGTCCGTGTAGTTACGCACCCAAAAAGTCTAACAAAACAAAAAACTAGGAAACCCGACTGTCGCCGCTACAGACAGTCAGATAAAACCAGCACCACGTTTATTCGCGCATTGCTCTATAAACAAGTGCAAATTTTTAATCGACACTGGTGCGGAAGTGTCAGTAATACCATAATCTCTCTACCCAAAAGAAAAATTCACCAAGAATGAAACCAATCTCACCACGGCAAATGGCACTTCCATAAATACTTTTGGTGTAAAACTTTTAAAACTCGACATTGGTTTGCGTCGGCCTTTCAATTTTCCTTTTGTCGTAGCCGAAGTTCAAAGACCGATTATTGGCATAGACCTGTTAAATAAATTCTGCATTGTCATAGACATGCGCCAAAGAAAATTGGTTGACTCAACGACTATCTGTTGCCGGAATCGTGTGCAAGGGTTTTTCAGACCCTCCGAAGCAGCCCATTGATAATAGCACATATGGAAGCCTTATTAGAGAATTCCCTTCTCTCACTACAGCTCCGGATTACTCCTTACCTGCAAATCACAACACACAACACACCATATCGTGACTACTGGACATCTTCCGTTTTCCAAACCCAGGCGTTTAAAGCCCGAAAAACTAACTACAGCTCGAACAGAATTCGACCATATGTTGCAGTTGGGAATCTGCCGTCCTTCTTCTTCACCCGTCTCTTCAGCTTTACATTTGGTGCCCAAAAGAGACCCCATCGATTGGCACCCTTGTGGCGACTATCGTCGTTTAAACGCGATAACCACACCCGATCGTTATCCGATTCCACACATCCATAATTTTTCGCTTCAGCTTCATGGATGTACAGTTTTTTCAAAAGTGGATTTGGTTCGAGCATACCATCATATTCCGGTAGCAGAAGAGGACGTGTGTAAGACGGCAATCACGACACCGTTTGGACTTTTTGAGTTCACACGGATGCCTTTCGGTTTGCGCAACGCAGCACAAACCTTTCAGCGCTTTATGAACGAAGTAACGCGAGAACTCCCTTTCGTTTTCGTCTATATTGACGACATATTAGTAGCAAGCAAATCTCACGAAGAACATGCAGATCATCTTCGAAAACTGTTTGTACAACTAACTTCGTATGATCTCAAAATCAACAGGGCAAAGTGTATTTCCGGCGTTGAAGAAATTGATTTTTTGAGCCATAACATCAATAAAGATGGAATTCTACCGTCACAAATCCGCATTCAAGCTATTAAAAACTTTGCAAGTCCGAACTCTCTTCGGCTTACTCAGCGTTTTGTGGGAATGGTAAATTATTACCACAGGTTCATCCCCAAGCTGGCAGAGTTCTTAGCACCAGTTCACACTCTTGTCGCGCAGTATTCAAATAAAAAACATAAAAACAAAACATTTGAGTGGCCACAGGAGTGTGAAGACGCAATTACAAAAATTAAAAAAGCTATAGCTGCTGCAACGCTTCTGGTTCACCCTTTGAACGATGCCAAACTACGACTCACTGTGGACGTATCAAATATTGCAGTGGGCGCCGTGCTAGACCAGTTAAGTGAAGCCAAACAGTGGGAACCTGCCGAATGCAAATATTCTACTTTCGATCGCAAACTTTTAGCAATATTCCTTGCAATCAAACATTTCGCACATTTCTTAGAAGGTCGTTGCTTCACTGTATACACGGATCACAAGCCCCTAACAACAGCACTAACGACGAAAGCGGATCGAAGCCCTAGACAAACACGGCACTTAGATTTTATCGCTCAACATACGAGCGATATACGTCACATCAAAGGCCGTGACAATGTAGTGGCCGACTTATTATCTCGCGTAGAAAATATTTCAGTATGCTCTGTAGGTGTCGAGAAATTAACTATAGAGAACCTGATCAAACTTCAGAAGAGCGATCAGGAGTTGGAGGAAATGCATTCCGCATCCAGGTCAAAAGACTCAAAATTCAAACTCGAAAAGCGAGTTTTTCCTACTATAGACGATCCGGTATGGTGCGAAGTTACGAAGGCACAATTTCGCCCCTATGTACCCACAAACCTCCGTACAGTGGTTTTTAAGTCGCTACATGGTATGACACACCCCGGAATACGCGGTTCAAGAAAATTAATCAGCGATAGGTATTTTTGGCCAAGTATGAACGCCGATATTAAGCGTTGGGCCGAAAGTTGCATTAGTTGCCAACGCGCCAAAATAACACGGCATACTAGGGCACCTCTTAGCGATTTTGCACTACCAAACAGAAGATTCGATCATCTGCATATGGATCTGGTCGGTCCTCTGAAGCCTTCAAATGGTTTTAGCTACCTTTTGACGATCGTGGATCGTTTCACCCGTTGGCCAGAGGTATATCCGCTTCGAGATATCACAGCTAGCACTGTCGCAACAACCTTTTTCCGAGAATACATCTCTCGTTTCGGTGTACCTTCCAAAATTACTACCGGGCTCACAATTCGAGTCCAAGTTGTTTTTCGAACTGAATAAATGCCTTGGATCTCACAGAATTCGCACGACGGCTTATCATCCACAAGCGAACGGAATGGTCGAGCGTTTTCACCGCCAGTTGAAAACAGCGTTAAAATGTCGCGAAAACCAGACGCATTGGGCAGAAGACCTCCCCGTCATCCTCCTAGGACTTCGAGCAGCTTTCAAATCAGATTTGAACTGCTCCCCTGCGGAATTAGTTTACGGTCAGGCTTTAAGACTTCCAGCCGAGTACTTTATTGACAACACTGCCGGCGATTTCGAACCAGCAACTTTTGTCACCCAACTGCGTGCCAAAATGAACCAACTCAAACCCAAAAACACTAGAAAAAGCAATATCCCAGTTTACGTTCCAAAAGAATTGGAAAACTGCGATCAAGTATTTGTTCGAGTCGAAGGTATTAAACCGGGTTTACAACCGCCATATGAAGGTCCTTACGCGGTCATTAGGAAATTTAGAAAACATTATGTGGTAAAGATCAATGAAAAACATTCATCAATCAGCATAGATCGCTTAAAACCGGCTTTCATTTTAGAACCGAGTTCCGATGGTACACAAAAGAAAGTAAGTTTCAAGTAAAAGCACGTAAATTTCAAGTAGAATCAAGTAAATTTCAAGAAAAATCAACCTTTTGTATTATTATTATTTTTTTATTTTTACGCCTTCGTCTGGAAGGGGGGTGATGTGGGTCATTTAGACGGACTCCACTGTGTCCAGCTAAATGGCTCACAATATCCGTGCAATAAAATTTGTCAGAATGCACTTAGTATTCCAAGTTGACCGTTAGGTCACTTATTGTTTTAAAAATTAAAATTTGTCAAAATGCACTTAGCATTTGAAGTGGCCGTTAGGTCACCTATTGTTTTGAATTTCAAACTTGTCGAGATGCACTTAGCATCGTTGGTAGGGAATAACCAATAGTTATTTCCTTTTGTATAAATAGTTAAGTTTTAGTAAATAAATTTTTAATAGTGAATTGTCGCGACGAAAGGTCGCAAGTATTTTAATAAAAACAAGAACCGTCTTGCGAAGGCGCATTACGCAACATATACCGTCGCCAGCTACCCGCTCGACGGACCACGGACTAGTTTCAGCCCGCTGCCAGGTACGGACGCGCCCCAAAACTCGACATCAGTTCTTATTAGAACTGATGTACCTATATCAAAGAGTAAAAGGTAACCAGTTCTTTTAAGAACTGCTCAAATACGGCGCCGTCGTACAGCAGCTTATATTGCCCCGGACGCTGGCAGTACCTGGCAACGAGGCAAACTCAGCGTCGCATACGGCCGCTTATATTGCCCCCGGACGCTGGCGGTACCGCTCCAGATACTGGATCGCTATCAATATCGCGTCCAGCTTTTCATATCGCCCCCGGACGCTGGCGGTACTTTGCGTCGAGGCAAACTCACCTCCGCATACGGCCGCTTATATCGCCCCCGGACGCTGGCGGTACATACGAATGTAGGGAGCCAATAGCTGGATCCACTACACCAGTGACGGAAAAGCTATGCTTCGATTTTATTAAACAGATTAACTCAAAACTATTATAATTTAATTCTAAACATTTATAATTTAATTAAAATCTTTTGTAATTGAATTCAAAATTTTTAATAATTTTTAATAAAAACTGTTCAATATATCACATTAAAATTAAACTGTATACGTCATTATTATCTGCCAAGAAACTTCTCCAACTGGTGAATTGACGTACTGCATTAGGGAATTCCTTATACGAGTATATTTTTGTATTTTGATGGACGTTCAGTGTTGTTTTCCAATGACCATACTGTCGTTCGAAATCCTATTTCTCCATTCACCCTCGATAACGTTACCTCTTCATCCAATTCATCAGCATAATTCGACATCAAAAAATTATGGAGAAAACAGCACACAGCAACAATTTTTTGTTCCCTGTCTGGCCCACAAGACATTGCCCTTTCCCCGCATTGCCATTCGGAACACATTATACCGAAAGCAAATATTGATTATTTCTTATTTAAAATAAATGGATTTTAAATTTAAAATAAATAGTTTTTTGTGTTTTGTCAGTTTGACTTTTAACAATTATCGCACGACATCTTTCGGTAACGTTCACGAACTAATTTCACAGCAGAATGAGCGCATTGAGAGGTAAGCGAAATTTCACTCGATCTGGATACTAGGCTTTACTTTTTCGACAGTTCGGTTAATACAACTTTGTTCTCGAATTGTCGGACAGAGGTGGGGAAAAAAATGGCCGTTAAAAAGAGCTGTACATATTTTAATGAATTTCGTCATATCTCTTAGGTCTGATGCGGTATCGATTTCAACAAGGAAATCTGACGTTGATTTAAATGTTTTCATAGCGCGATTTTCCTAGTTTCAAAAGGCATGATTCAAGTGAACAGTCAACTCGTAAAAATAAAGTTTAGCAAAAGTATTGAAGGTAATGTATAGATTCTAGCTATTTAAATGGCATACTCAGTACGAGTATAGTTTTAATGAGAGTCACACATTCCCACGTCTTTAATTGTTCAATTTACACATTTCGTGTCTACTACTTGCTCCTTTAGGAAAGGTTCCAAATCAAACAACTGGGAAAATCAAATATATTTTTACTTAACTTTATTAACGGCATGTGGAATCTACATGCATAGCACTAATGCCAGAGCCGCCTTCATCATTTCACCAACACAGTTTCGAACCGCCCTTACTTGCTCGGTAGGAATAACTTTGCACTTTTCCATAATAAAGTCGACTGGTATAAAAAAAATCTGCCAATAGTCTGGGCGAAACTTTATTATTTTTAGGGTCAAAGTTCGGGAGCGGTAAAAGTCGGAGTGTATCATGAGTTGCTTCGAGATTTTTAGATTTCTTATGGAAAATTAATTTTGTTCTTAATATAAAAATATTTAAAATAGAGATTTTTAGACGATTAAACATTGAAAAAGTCCGTGTAGACTATTCGAATTTCAGTATATTATGTACACTAAAAGCCCATAGAAGCAAAAACGTATTTGTTGCCTTATCAGAATTAAGAGATATGACGAATTGTTAAAACGTATACAAACCCATTACTTCCACTTGGGGTTTGAATTTCGAAAAAATTGTGAAACAGGTTTTTAGACGATTTCATAAGATGCAACCTGAAATCTCATGAGACAAGACGGATTTTGAAAAAATTCTGAAAACGTAAGCAAACCCTTCACATCTCCTTGGTTCTGGAAATTCGAAAAATTGTGAATTGGTTGGCCGTAATAATCAATTTTACATCTCATCAGAACTAAGGAATGGCAAAAATTGTGAAAACATATGCAAACCCTTGGGGGTTGAATATCGAAAAATTGAGAAATGGGTTTGTAGGCGATTATATAAAAAGTCTGTGGAAATAAAAAGCGATCTAATATCTCATCGAACCTAAGAAATATGTCGAAACTTTGACAAGCATACAACCTCCTTACACCTTTTTGGATTGAATATCTAAAATACTGAAATTGACTTTTTGGCTTTTTTACATAGGAAACCTTAGGAAGTAAAAATGAATTCGATATATCACCAGATATGCAACCTCCTTACACCCACTTGGGGGTTGAATGTTCAAAAATCCTGAAAGGAGTTAATAAATAAATATGAAGACAGCACGAGAAAGTAGGAACCAATTCAATTTCTTATCACTTCTAAAAGAAATGACGGAACTCGTGAAAACGTGTTCAACCCGTTTATACCCTCCTAGGTGGAAAAAGGAAAAAACTTAAAAACAAGTTTTAGGCGATTATTACACAAGCCCATGAATATGAAAAGATATTCAATATCTGATAAGACGTGGATATAGTAGAATTCGTGAAAAAGTTTACAACCCCCTTTGCACCCCCTTAGGGGTCGAATTTTAAAAAATCCTGAAAACACTATCTAGGTATTTATATAAAGAATCCATAGAATAAAAATGAATTCAATATTTGGGAAGACCTAAAAGATATGACGAAAACCGTGAAAATATATGCATTCCATTTTCACTGATAATTTGTTTTGCCCCCCTCCGAACGCCAATGTATATTTGAAATTTTTTTTTATCTAAATTAGTTTTCTAGTTGATTTACATAAACGTACCGAGTTTCAGCTTTGTAGCATAAGCCGTTCTATAGATAGGAAAAACACCCCCCACCCCCGTACCATACTACCCCTATAAAAAATTATATTTTTCCAAGATGCTACTAATATAGCTCTATCTAAATACGAAGTTTCAGCTTTGTATCGTTATAGGTTTTCGAGATATTAAAATTGAAACTTTTTCCTTTTCACCCTCCCCCACCCTCACCCTTTACACCCACACTTCCAAAATTTTGTTTTCTACTAGGGGTCTATTAGGCCTACTTCTGTTAAAAATTTGAAGCATCTATCTTACACCGTTCTTGAGATATGAGACGTGATTTTTTAGAAAAATTCTTATCCCCTCCACTTTCATGCTCCACCGCCCCCTTCAAAAATTTTGTTTCCAGCAAACTTCATTTGTCAACCTTTATACAGAAACCAAATTTTATTTATCTAGTGCAATTGGTTTGTAAGATATCGCAATCTAAAGTTTTTCACCCCCCACCCCCGTACGCCACTGCCAAATACTCAAATTTTTGTTTCCGATCTATTCTCCTAGTATACCTACAGATATTCATTAAGTTTCAATTTTGTGACATTAACCGTTTAGGAGATATGGATTTTAGAAAGTGTCGATCTCACCTTTTTCGCGTTTCGGACGCATTATTTTTCCCCCCCCTCCCAAACCCCTTCATCTATATCGGCAATTTTTTTGCAAATGGGTCCACTACTGAAGCTCTATATAAATTCCAAATTTCAGCCTCCTAGCATAAGCGGTTGCTGAGATCTAGAAACCAAAATTTTCCGTCTAAAACACTTCCCCCTCCTCCCCCCTCACACTCCCACCCCTCCAAATTTGGCCACTTCAAGGGGCCTACCCAGTCTGTCAGTTTAATTTAATAGCTCAAAGGGTTTGGGAGCTACGAGCCTTCAAACGATTTTGCGTACAGCGGTCGACGTACGGCGTACGGCGTACGGCGGACAGACGGACTGAAATTTTTTATTGCTTTTTTCGTGTCTACTCGTCATGAAACGTGAAAAAAAAAATTTTGAGGGTAGCAAATTTTTTTTTTTTAAAAATCGAAAACAATACTGTATTATTAAAATAATAAAGTAAAAATCATAAATGGAATATTAAGGCGCTTGGGTTGGTTGGGCATATAGATACCCACGTTACTTTAAAGCATTACGATCTACTTAATGCATAACCGAGATAGAGGTAGGCTAGATCACATCGAACGTTTTAAAGGTGAAAAATTCTTGCCCTTATCGGAATGTATGAACTATATGGCTGGCATACATTTCGCGAACGAAATACCAGCTCCGAAGACCAAACAGGATTTTATTTATTCAGTGACACACGGAGTAGAATAGCGAAAAGATGAAAAGCTCCAAATGTGGTAAAATTGAAATAAAAACTACTAGAGTCCGGGACTGAGAAAATACGAAATTAAGATTTTAGGCTGTTCGTTGTGTTCTAAACAAAAAAAAAGCTTATGCGACATAAACTTCATATTATAATGCATGTGTCCCGCTGAGATTGATCAAATATTGAAAAGGTAGTAAAATATTTCGCAATTGGTGGTGTAATATGTCGCGTTTACGTGCAGACCAGACCAGTCTAAATAGACCAGTTTGTTCGTACGCATAAACTCAAACCAAACCAGTTCATTTGGACTGATTTTGGTCTTGATTTTGGTACGGACCAAATAAAAGCAAACCAGTCTCGTATTGTGAAAATGCGCACATAAATGCAAGACCGAAAAATACCAAACTGGTTTATGTGGACTGGTCTGGTCCGCACGTAAACGCGACCATAGACATCGTGGTTATTTAAAAAATTTTAAATAAAGGCCGTGACACAATAAAAGCAGCGGCAGAAGCAGAATTTAGAAAGCACAGGATCATATGGCGCCTGTTTAAATGAAAGCAGCGGCAGAAACAGAAACGAAAACAGTGCTGCTTTTTCGTAATAAATTCTAAAATTCTGCTTCAGTACTGCCTTTAAGAATTGGGAATGTTGTCAGCAATGGAAATGTTAAATACAGGGTAGGCCAAATACAAGTTTCTTTTTAAAAATGCAATAAAATGAACAAAATTAAATTTTTTTCGATTGTGACATGACGCGCCATCCTGCATGAACCAGAGGTCGTCCAAATACATGTCTTCAATTTCAGTAAAAAAAAAATCGGATAACATGGCTCTGTAACGTTCACCGTTGACCGAAACGTTGTTCCCAGCCTCATTTTCGAAGAAAAATGATCCAATAATGCCACCATTCCACAATCCGCACCAAACTGTCACTCTCTGTGGATGCATTGGCTTCTCGACAATAACGTGCGGGTTTTCCGAGCCCCAAATGCGGCAATTTTGTTTGTTAACGTAGCCGCCGAGATGAAAATGCGCCTCGTCAGAAAAGATGACTTTTCGCCCAAAATCGTTGTCCAATTCAAGCTGCTCTAAGGCCCAAATTGCGAAGCGATAACGAAGCGGATGGTCGTGCGCCTTCAATTGCTGAGTCAATTGGACCTTGTAAGCGAACAATCCGATATCTTTGTGCAGAATTCTCCTCAGGCAGTCCGTGTAATGTTAAGCTGTTGAGATCGACGGCGAGTTGATGTTCGTGTTCGGCTACAGCAGCCACATTCTCGTCTGGTGCGCACAGACGACGGGAGCCATGAGTGTTGTCCACTAGCATGCTAGTCTCACGAACTTTTTGCACAAACTTGCGTACAGCAGGCGCGGTGGGTGCTTCATTTCGGCCAAAACTTCTTTTCAAAAAACGCACTGTTTGGACTACACAGCACTCTATTTGGAAATAAGTTTTCAATATTTCCCAACGTTGTTCAAGCGTAAAGCGGCTCATTTCGTTCCGCGGAGGTATGATACTGACTTTCTGTCAAGACTTCGAGCGGGAAACAGCTTTCAGTGTCAAAATAACCTATGATTTAAAAAGAAACCACTAGATGGCCCACCCTGTATTTCAAAATTGTTTCCATATACTCGTATTAATGGTCATTTTAAACGAAAATCTAGGAAAAATCAACGGAAACAAAATATTTTCGTCCGCTCAAACAACAAACAAGAGACTAAAATACTTGTGACTGTTGACAGTTAGCATGGACACATTATACCGTACTTCTACCTTCGGTGGCAGTTAGCATGGACATATTCTTCTTTGTTTCTACTTTTATTTAAATTCATTAAGCAGAGCAAAAAGCAGCACTGACGACGTTGCTGTTTCTGCCGCTGCTTCCTGCTTTTATTGTGTCACGGCCTCGACTTTAATGAAAATAGCAGGGTCAAAAAAACTCGTTGTTTTTTTCTCTTTTTTAGGGAAAGTTCTGAATGATTGACTTTTACATTTTTGATTGCATTATTGTTTCATTGCAATAGTTTATAGTAATGACCTGGTCTATACGACCAACAGCCCAACCATAATTTCGCTATACATACATACGACGTTTCGATTATTGTAATCAAACGTTCAGTGTATAGACTAGACTATTGTTGAGTTTGGATTTCTGTTTATTCTCCGGGCAATAACTAATAAAGTGCCGATGGAACATCGCTGCAGCGCATAAGAATGATAATAACTCCTCTCGACTACTGGGTTGAGGATGTTACTCAGTGTGCTACAGAACAGAGATAATGGAGTATTCTCCAATGAACGTTTTTTTCCTATCTTCCTATCTTTTCTCAGAGACAAGAAAATATTTTATTCATAGAGAGTCAAGGTCTGTTTTATTGACGAAGAGTAGAATTCGGTGTAAAGGAGATGCTATTGTGGTGGTAGAAGTATAATGGTTATTCTCCCGTGTCTATCGATTTATTTGTACTGCATGCGAAACATCTGATCTCTCAATGGTGTTGTAAACTATTGACAATTTCTAATGTCGATGAAAGCGGCTGAAGGTAAAACCTGGTTTGAGCTAACAACAGTACCAAAAGTGTCTTTTTTTATGGGATTTGTTCGAAGGAATAAGTTATTTGTGAATGTTGTTTCGAACGAATGGCGCTCGGTATAATGTTTTTTTTTTTTCACTTTTTGTACCTAAGCACAAGATGATAGACAATACCTTTGGATATACACATCAGTGATCCACTGAATTAAGATACCTAAAAATACCTAAGTTAAATTAATTCCAAATTTTATTAGACCTTCATCTCATTGAGTTTGCACAAATATTGACCAGGAGCTAATTTGTTATCAGTCAACTTTTTCTATAGCACTAAAAGTTACTAAGATTAGTAGGTACAACTCTTCAAGTTTAGGTGAAAATCCACAGGAAAATTAAAAAAAATGTGAAATGTAGGATTAAACAAAAACAGAATTAGGTCGGGGCTAAGAAGAATCCGGAAAACTAATATAACAATAAAGGAGAGAATGAGAACAGTTGTTAATGATAACAATCTGAACAGAACTTAAAAGAACGATCATCATCATCATCAATGGCGCGACAGCCCAAGTCGGGCCCTGGCCTCCTGAAGTTGTCGTCTCCAATCGTCTCGATCCAAAGACCGCGTCCTCCAGCTGCTAACTTTTAAGATGGCTTTGTTGTCTTCATCAACCGTGTCTTCCCATCGCTTGCGTGGTTTGCCTACTGGCCTGTTACTGCTGGCTTTGCCTTTAAGAGCACGTTTGCGGATTCTTCTGTCTTCCATCCGCTCTACATGACCAGCCCACTGCAGTTTACGTAGTTTGATGAACGTTGAAGCTTCTAGTTCCTTGAAAAGTTGATAAAACTCATGGTTGCATCTTATTCGCCAGTCCGTTCCTTCCTTCACAGGTCCCAAAATTATTCGGAGGACCTTCCTTTCGAATGCGTTAACTGCTTTTTTGGAAGTTCGCGTTGATGTCCACGTTTCGCTGCCATAACAGAGCACAGGTCGTATAATAGTTTTATATATTCGCAGCTTATTGTTCCTGTGCACTTTCATGGATTTCATTATTGGAAGTACCGAATAATACGTTTTATTTGCTAGCATGATCCGTCGTTTGATTTCGTCCGTTTCGTTGCCGTCTTTTGCTAGATTAGCCCCAAGATATATGAAGTCAGTCGATATCCCGATCTTCTCGAAGGCAGACCTCTTTTGACTGTGCAAGTCCGCGATTGGTGTTTTTAGTAGTGACCTTACCCTTTATTCCCTTTTATAGTTATCCCATAAAGTTTAGTGTAACTGCTAGGGTAAGTTTACCACCCATGAGTGCCGACACAGGCGGGGAAACCCGCCAAAACTACTGGGCCACCCTGGAACCGCTCAAGAAATGACGAATCCCAACACCAAACCTGAATTCGCTCAAAGAGTTCCCCTTTAACTCCGTTAAAACGGTTAAAACGCACAGCCACAATTTACAATGCCCGAAATTCATTGTGATAAAAAAATGTTGCCGCAACAACAACAATTCGCTCTTTTAACATTTTTAGCGTCACGAAAGCTTTAGAGTCATTATCAACTGAATTTCTGAATGTATCATTCGATCGCAGCGGAAACTTAATCGTATTTACCAAAAGCGAAGCACATGCTGAACGCATAATCAAAGCCAAAACCCTTTCCAACCTGTGTAAAATTGAAGTATCACTTCACCCAACACTCAACAAATGCAAAAGCGTTGTAAAATGCTTTGACCTTATGAATATGGCAACAAAAGACATCATTAAGGGTCTAAAGAAACAAAATGTGGTAGACTGCTTCAAAATAACAAAATTCAGACCAACAGACAAAATGGTTAAAAATACCGCAGTGCATATCCTCACATTCAACGCGTTCGAAATCCCCCAAGAAATCAACATCGGTTTTCTGAAAGTCAAAGTCGAAAAACACATCCCACAACCTATGATTTGCAAAAACTGCTTTCGCATAGGAGACACCGCAAAAAGATGCACCCAAGCCATGACTTGCGAGGTGTACTCAACACCATCCCATGATCCAACACCCTGCAAAGCCGTCAAATGCATCAATTGCAACCAAGAGCATAGATCAAATAACAGACTTTACCCAAAGTCCAAAAACAAAGAGCTATTCTGGAAATCTCAACGCTTAACAAACTACCACACTACAAGGCAATCGAAGTCTTCAACGCACGTAATCCCGTAAACTCAAATTCAAAACCGGTTCAAGAGGAATTGGGCACAGCTATCGCTTTCAGACTAAAACGCATCTCTGCCAGTGATCACAATAAAAACGCATTTCTGGTATCAGCCTCTCCAAACACAAACATAACTCCTCTATTCATACCCACCTCAACAAACAAAAACGAAACACTTGCAAATAATCCTAATAGCATACATACAAAAACCAACACATCAACCCACTTTATAACATAAACTCCGAAACGACAACCTCATCACATCAAAATCATACTCACTCTCATACAATTATCCCCAAACAAAATCAACTCAAATCTACTATTCACACTGTTTCCCTCTCCGATGACTCTATGGATGAATAAGTTCAAAATACTGCAATGGAATATAAGCTTTAAAAACAATCTTGAATACCTTCATACAATCTCCAAATCCATAGAACCTGATTTAATAGCGCTCCAGAGGAAACGTATCGTGCACACCATCAAAACCCAATATTCTCAAATAATTACGACTCTAAAAACAATAACAATACAAATACTTTATTATTAAAAAATAATAAAGTAAAAGCGGTATAGCAATTCTTATATAGAAAGAAATTGCATACAGGGCAGTCGACCTACAATCACCATACCTGGCACTTGCAATTGAAGTTACAACTACAATTAAATTTATAATAATTTGCGTATACATCCAGTACGAAGATAACCTTACCTCTGAGAACCTTGCAAGGCTCACAGAACAAACAACTCTACCGTGCATAATTGTAGGCGACTTTAACGGCTGGAGTACCCTTTGGGGCTCTAGTCACCCCAACGCAAAAGGCAAGCAAATAGTGAATTGGTTAATAACGTTTGACCTACTGCTTCTTAACGATGGTTCCCCCACCCACTTCTCAACCCATCCGTCACTAACACATCACTTAAGCATCTGTTCAGCCCAACTTGCACCTTTATGCCAATGGGAAATTCTCGACGACCTGTACGGTAGTGATAATTTTCCCATAATAACATCGCTTTCAATCGCAAGTAACAAGAAAATTTCTCCTTTTCTACCGAAATTCATTCTAAAAAAGGCAAACTGGACAGAGTAGTCGAAGGCACTTTAGATCTAATCCCCATATCAGATAACATTAATAAGGAAGCGGCATCCATTAAAAAGGCCATTCTAATAGGAGCCAATAATTATATTCCGCACTCCAAACCCCCTTCTGGCAAAACAAGTCGGTACACTCCCTGGTGGTCTACGGAACTAGCAGATTTAAACAAGGTTAAAAAATCGACCTGGCGCCAGCTCAGGGCAAACCCCACAACTGATAACCTGATTGCGTACAAGCGAATGAATGCAAAATTTAAGCGAGCAATGAAATTGGCTAAAGAAAAATCGTTCGAAAACTTTACGGAATCCATAAGTCCAGTCTACTCCACAGAAGACATGGGACACGATTGGTCGACTTGCTGGAAACTTTAAACGATCGCGAATAAGTCAAGTTATCATTAAGGACAATATTTTAACTGAAGATGTAGATATTAGTAATGCATTTGGAGCGCATTGGTCATCCTATTCAAGGGACGAAAATTACTCTCCTGCATTCAGGGAATATAAGTTCGGTCACACACAATCCTACAACCCCAAAAGCAAACAAATCGAAAACGATATTAACCTGTCCGAACTTGAATTCGTACTTGATCAAGTTAAGGGCAAGACTCTAGGTCAAGACAAAATATCATACGACATGCTTAAGAACTTAACCAAAAACACCAAAGTTCGATTATGTGCACTGTGCATCAAAATCCTGCAAACGGGTATTACACCCGAAATATGGAAAACGGCACTAATAATCCCAATACCCAAACCGAAAACTTCTAAAATTTCTCTCAAAGGATATCAACCCATCTCCCTACTGCCTTGTCTAAGTAAAATTCTCGAGAAAATCATAGCAGCTAGAATCTCTTGGTTCACGGAACAAGGAAACTCGATAAACGACGAGCAATTTGGATTTCGTCCACACAAAGGCTGCCACGATGCCCATCTTTATATTGACTATCTAGCTAGTCGACAAATTTCGAATCGCAACCACCTTTCTATAATTGCACTCGACTTCGAGAAAGCATTCGACCGCATCGGCCCACACGCTGTCCTCAAGGAATTACAAAACATCGGCATCGGTCCTAAAATACTAAACTGGGCTAAAAACTTTCTATCGAATAGACAATTCCGAGTCCGAGTAAACAACACGTTTTCGTTTGGCATCTCTAAAATGGCACCCCACAAGGATCGCCGATCTCAATAGTCCTATTCCTAATAGCTTTCAATTCATTATCCCGAACCATTCTTAACACCAGTCTCTGCAATCACATCGTATACGCCGATGACGTATACTTAATTCTAAAATCAACATGCACGGTAAAACTAGCCAACGACCTAAAACAAATCTTCGACTTAATCTTGAATTGGGCATCCGTAAACGATGGGAAACTTTCTCTTAAGATTTCTTACATTTGTAAGCACTTACATGTATGCCGTAAGACCAGATGTGCACCGTTTAACATCGCAATCGGGAACGAGAACATCGAAAATGTAGACTACATGAACATCCTTGGAGTAATTTTCAACAAAAGGTACACGTGGAACCACCATATCGCTAAATTGAGGACTGACTTCATAAAACTGCAGAATATCATCAAATATCTGTCAAGCAAACATTCCAAGGCCCACAAAACATCCCTAATACTAGTATCTGCCGTCATCCTATCGAAAATTGACTACGGCCGTACTTTATTTGGGAAAGCACCAAATAGTACATTACAAAAATTGAAGGCACCCTACCATGGACCATGGAGCCGTCCGAGCTGCACTGGGTGCGTTTCGCACCACTCCAGTCGTCAACCTACTTACCGAAGCGAACATCCACAATCTCGAAATACGCATCAAGACACTCACAGCAAAAGTAATCACCAAAGTCTTATTCGATAACAACAAATTACTTACAAAGGAATTCACCAACTTAAAAAAACGAAAGAAGAAATCCAGAGTGCCTTCAACACTAGAAATAGCGCTGCGATACGCGAATGAAATGGGCCTACCCTCTCGGATCAAACACGAAAGCAACTGGCAACTACAACCCCTAGCAAGCACGAGCATCAAAAACATAAATAAAGAATTAGCAGCATATCCAAAATCAAAAACACCAAACTTGCAGTACTAAATCACCTTCCGAACCATCGTCGAACGCTACAAGGAGCAAGGTTCTCGGTTCCTTTTCACTGATGGATCTAAATCAGAGCACCTTACTGGGTACCCCGTAGTAAAAGAAGACGAAGTTATCACAGTCGGGAACCTACTTAACATCTGCTCAAACTTTACAGTAGAAGCAGTATCCAGCAATAGAAGCAATAAAATACGCCACCAAACAGAAGGGAAAATATTGCATATGCACCGATAGCCTTTCAGTCCTCAATGCGATACATAACATCAGAACAAAAAATTACCTTGTCACTGAAATAAGAAGCAAATTAGTATCGCAACCGAAGAAATTAACACTGATCTGGATACCAGGCCACGCCGGAACTAAGGGCAACGAATTTGCCGATCAATGTGCGAAATACGCAGCAGAAGCGCCACTCATAACAAACAATAGCTTCACCAGCACAGATGCCAAAACAACTATTAGCCGGCACTTCTTCGAAGTGACAATAAACAATAGATGGTCCCCTGTATTCAACTTCTATACACAAATTATAAATCCGGATAAAGAAACCTTCATATTCAACATAAATATTCCACGTATGTATTCTATAGCCATCACAAGATTAAGACTCGGACATACAAAAATCACGCACCTCCACAAAATCACGAAACCGCCTCCGCCTAACTGTGATGGTGCATTTACACTCAGCATTTGAGGCGAGCCTCTATCCCCACCAAAAAATCACCCAATCAGATGGCTTGTGGAGTCGCAAGAGTCTAACATTCTTCAACTTTCCTCCGACGCACGCTTCCATATGTGTACACACATACAATGAACTGTGGCAGCACACAATTCGCAGCTCATCGTATTTCTGTCGTTTCGCACTCATAGGCATGTTGCGCCGCAAAGGCATTTTGAGTGTAAATTGCTTTCAACACAGCAAAGAACACAGCCGACGAAAACCGGTTTGCAATGGCCTGATGGGGGTAGAGGCTCGCCTCGAGGCGAGCCTCAAGGGTGAGTGTAAACGCACCATGATGTTATAATTATATTAAGAAATAAAAAAAAAAATATATGAAGTTATCCACACTCTTCACATTATACTCCGCAATTGTTTCATTCTGTCTGATTGGCGTTCTCTTTCTTGTTTGCGTCATTATTTTCGTTTTACTTATTAAAGACTGCCATTAGATTGCTACTCAAAACTAAAAGACAATATTCAGTGTTTAATTTCATATCTTGAACTGGGTAAGTCTTCGAAAAAAATTTTCCTTTTTTAAGGACTTTCACATGGGAGGTGCAGGAAGGAGTCACTCGATTTCTTACATATTTATCATTTTACTTGGAACCAGTTAAAAATGAACGTGTACAAAATTTCAAATTCGTAGCTTGAAGCGTTCAAAAGTTATCGAAAAATATTGTTGAACACTTGTCTTAAGGACATTTTGTATGGCAGCTACCAGAAGGAGTAAAAGGATTTCGCTGATTAGTAAACTCGAACTTCGTTTTTACTCAAAACTAATTTCTACAAAATTTACAATTCATAGCTAAAAGATTACTTGAGTTATAGTAAGTTCCGTAAATTAAGTGAAGACGTTTTGACAGGATATTTGTATGGCAGCTACACGAAGGACTAATAGGATTTTCTTCATAATCATATATTTAACTCCAACCATTGGCAAAATAACACATACAAAATTTCAAAGACGTAGCTTAAACCCTTCTGAAGTTATCGACCAAAATTCTTAAACACGTGTTTTAAGGACATTTTGTATGGCAGCTACCAGAAGGAGTAAAAGGATTTCACTGACTAGTAAAGCCAAGCTTTCTTTTCACTCAAAACTAATTTGTACAAAATTCCGAATTCGTAGCTAAAAGATTACTTTAGTTATAGTGAGTTCCGTAAATTAAGTGAATACATTTTGACAGGATATTTGTATGGCAGCTACACGAAGGACTAACAGGATTTTTTTCATAATCATTCATTTAGCTTCTACTATTAAAAAAGTAACACATACAAATTTTCAAAGTTGTAGCTTAAACCCTTCCGAAGTTTCGGCAGCTACCCGAAGGAGTAGGACGATTTTGCCCGTTAACGAACTTAGCCTTACAAATTCAACCAAACATCCAGATTCAAAATATCAAGATCCTAGGTGAAGACGTTCTTGAGTTATCGTGTTAACGGACAGACGGACGGACGGACGGACGGACGGATGGACGGACGGACGGACGGACGTCAAGCGGATTTGAGGTTTTTGGCCACAAATAAACAAAAAATAATATATAACTTTTTTTCGTCCGAGGCTTGGTTCTATGCGTTACAAACTTTTGGGCTGGATTAAACTTATAATACTCTATATGATTTCATCTAGAGTATAAACACAAATTCGTTTAAAATCGAGCATGTGTGGAGATGGTCTATGTCATAAAGGGTTAGAGATAGTGAGAGAAAACCAGAAATATTTCAATGTGTTCGTGTTTTTTTAACAATTGCGTGGTCAAAGCGGGAGCAAGATGATAGGTGAAGGGTTCTTATCGGTTTTGTTCTCTCTCGAAATATGATGTTTATGTGGTAAAATAACTTCACTAAGTTTCTGTGCAGATATATGGTCATTACATCCGCCTGGCGTAACCCGACTTCTTTGGCAGCGGAGTCAAGAATGACAAATACCTCCTTAGCACTAGGGAAGGATCTTGCGAGGATGTTTATATCGTCAACGTATGCTACTAGTTGAGTAGACTTGAATAGTAGTGTCCCATTGGTGTCGACTGGGGATTTTTGGATGACATATTCTAATGCCAGGTTGAAAAGAATGGGGGCTAGACCATCTCCCTGCTTTAAACCACATTCCGTTCGAAAACTGGTTGTGGAATCGGTTTGTATTCTTACTTGGGATTCAGTGTTCGTCATTGTGTGTCTCGTCAGTCGGACTAATTCTGGTGCGATTCCAAAATCAAGCATGATTTGGTACAATACCGAATACCCTCCTGTCGATACTGTCATATGCTTGTTTAAAATCTGCGAAGATTTGGTGCACATCTGTGTTATATTCCCTGCATTTTTGAAGCACCTGTTTCACCGAGAATATCTTGTCTGTTGTAGATCGTACGATTCTGAATCCACCTTGGTATTCGCCAATTGTTTCGTGAGTATAAGACTTAAGGCGACGTTTAATTATTTTTGTCAGTATTTTGTAGGACGTACACAACAATGATATTCCTCTGTAGTTCTCACAGCAGAGTTTGTCTCTTTTCTTATAAATTGGTTATATAATGCTTTTTCGCCAATCGTCAGGTATATTTTCCTCTGTCCAAATCTTACATATCATTTTGTGTAGTATTTCCACGACACAGTTTCCACCGTTTTTCAGAAGTTCAACTGGTATTTCGTCAATTCCCGGCGCTTTGTTTAGTTTCTGATCACATAGGGCTGCTTTGATTTCGTCTAGTGTTGGTCATTGATGGTTCTTCTTCGTCAGTTGAAACCTCAATTGGGATGTTATCGGTCGTAATCAGTGCTAATGGAGTGGGATTGAGAAGATGCTCGAAGTAGGAAGCCCATCTCCTTTTAATTTCTTGTGTGTCGCTGATGATGTTGCCCTCTACGTCTTTGCAAAGGCCGGCTTTGGGCTTATATCCCCTTTGTAAGTCTTTTACTATTGCGCACGCGTCCCGGGTTTTATTTTGTCTCATATTGTCGTCCCTTTTTTCTATCTTGTCATTATGGTACTTCCTTTGCTTTCGCCTGCAGGTTTTTTTTTGCAAATCCACTAAGCTCGTCATATTTATCTTTCTTGGCTCGTGTTGGTCGGTCAGTAAAAATTTTGTAAGCCTCGATCAACAACCCAAATCCGTCCTTGACCTCCTGGATACATCGCTTCATCTCGATCCCGTGATTTCGCTTTCCAGTTAGAAAATCCTTATGCAATTTACTCCTTGCGTCGATTGGGTTCATTTACGTGTTTTCCATTGGTTTTTGCGCTTCAAGCATGTTTTCGAATTCTTCAATTGGCCATTATTGCAACTTAAGAAATTTTGCCAGGATAGATGCTGCCGTTTCCGATTTTCTAGATTTTCCTTTCTTTATTGGTTCTAGGAGCCGCCGTAGGATTCTTCGTTCAAATACGTCTATGGAGTTTTTAGGTACCTGCAATAGTGTTCACGTCGCACAACCGTATAACAGCACAGACCCTTTTATGGTTTTGTACGAAATTTATTTCCCTGTTGCCTTGAAACGAAACCTTGACAAGTAATTATATACATATGTATTTTTTTTATAGTCATAACAATTAAGTAAATTGCGCTTCTATAGGGTGTTTTTTTAGGTGTATGAGAACTTAAAATTATAATACAAGACAGAAATATTATTGGAATGAAATTTTTTTATTATATTCTGGTAGATAATTTCATGGCATTTATTTTTTAAATATGGAAATCAAGTTGTCACCAAATTGATTTTTCAATAAATCGATTGTTAAGCGCGCTGTATGGCAAGTTGCGCCGTCTTGTTGGAACCAAATGTCGGTGATGTTTAGCTGATTAATTTTTGGAAACAAAAATTCAGTCAGCATGGCTCGATAGCGCTGGCCATTCACCGTAACGGCAGCTCCTTCCTCATTTCGAAAGAAATAAGGACCGATGATACCGCCAGCGTGTAAACCGCACATTTATTTGTTTGTTGATGGTTTTGAATCGGGAAGAGTAAAATTAGTGCGAAAACGATCAATAACTGTACGAATTGCTTGCTCACTAGGCCGATTATGTTGACCGTAAAATAGACGAAGTGCTCTATGAACTTCGCGAACAGATTTATTTTTTTTAAAGTAAATTTCCACAAATTGGAAGCGTTGTTATGGCGTTAAATGATTCATAATGACTTGCCAAACCTTATTGAACAGAAATGTCAACACAGTTTGACATTCTCAGCTATCAAACCACAGTTATCGATATCAATTGTTCTCATGCACCTAAAAAAACACCCTTTACTTAAAAATCATGCAATCATATCGCGAACCTTACATACTTTTACATAAAACACAAGACTAATCTTACGCAAAGCCTTTGAAAATTGTTAAGAACGACTAAAATAATAATTTTAATGCTGCCTATTATCTGTCCGAAATATGATAACAATGACTACCATAAAATTCCTTTGCGTAATCAAAAAGGAGGAACTTTAGATCGGCAGGTACTCTAAAGCTTAAAGTAGGTAATAATTTCATCATACCCTAGGTTTGCATACCCTTCTCTCTTATTCCCATCTGGCCTAAAATAAAGGCGAAGCCAATCTTAACGAAACGTGAAACACTCAGTTTCAAGGTTTTTGCATGTTACCTAGTAACTTAGGTAAGATATTCGGAAAATTTTAAGAAGCTTCCCTTTTCGCTCGCCGTTTATTTTCCCTACTTTGGTGGAGTTTGTTGAATTTTATTCTGGGAGGTCTATCTCTCCACGTACCAACTGTGGAATACAAATGAAAATTACGTTTTCGAACAGAGCTTATCGGTAAGTTTAATTTAAATATATGGTAGGCAGGTATACGCAAAGGGACAAATTCTGACCCAACAAACTTTTCATCTCCAGTAAGTCTCTTCGATTTCATCTTTGAAAATGTTATGCATAACTGAAAAGGGGACAAGAAAATATCGTGTTCCGGACACACTTTTGTTGAAAAAATTCCATGAAGATAAGTTTTGATATGCAAAGGGCTCTGTTTTTATATTAGTCGGACGACTAAATGATTACGCTCGCCTAGAGAAAATAAGAATAGATATTCTTCTAGAATAGTAGGTTTCGGTTACGATGGTGTTGCCTAAGCTGGTGATAAAGACTTTGCTATAAAGAAAGATCTACAAGATGTTAAAAAGTCTCTTCACTTTACTTCTATTCGAGCAAATTGTGTCCGCAAGGGATGACAATAGTGGTGCCAACAACAGCACCAGTAACATCAGAAAAATAATGTAAAACTACCGAACATAGGAGAAGCTCAAACATTTCGTGACAGAGATACTGACAGGAAATGAAAAGGAATCATCAAACAAATCTCTAAGGACTTCTAATGAGTTTATAGTGACTAGAGCCTTTCGCAATTCGAGATTCAGTTCCAGGGATATGTTGGGATAGTAAACCACTGAAACGGAGATTGCATTCCGCTTTGAGTTCGAGTGCATCAATCAGTTGAGGAGAATCCTATATCAAAAATGTGATAGTGGATTTTGTTCGATGCTTGTTAGTGGTTAGCTGCTACGAAGTCAAAGTGTGGACGTGTCCATTCGGAATAATATTTAGACTAAAAGACAAGTTTTGTCTATATGGCTGGCACGAACCTTCTTTGTTCATTGTTCCGACCAGAGTGGAGAAAAAGTGTCGCACTGCTAAAGTCAGTGGTGTTGGTGATTGGAAGTGAAACTGACCGCAATAAACGAGTACCAAGTCCTGAATTTTATAGTTTTTAGGTTTTGTATTTCTTATATTTTCAGGTTAGGTTAGATTATGAAGCGGCTGAACCCTCACTTACACCCCAATAGGTCCATATCCAATCTAATGCCCAAATAAATGCAGACCAACGCCAGCGTGCGTGACCGTGGTTCGCAAGTTTCAGTTGACAATTGTCAACTGTTCAGTGTCAAAACCTTGTGACTTGTGGTCAAAAAACCAACACAGTGGCGAAGTCGCACCAGCGCAGAGCCTCCTATATATAAAAGCCGTCGGGTAGGTTGTAAGATAGTGTGCGTGGGTGACCATCCGATATTTGACAGTTTCGGTTTTCGTGTGGTAGCTGAAAAGTGCTCGTCCAATATCGTGTGTAGGTTTTGTGCAATTATTTTAATTTATTGATAAGTTATAAGTGAAAATGGTTGAAAATATAAATACAGGGTGGGCCAAAGTTTCTTTTTAAAAATGCAATAAAATGAACAAAATTAAATTTTTTTCCATGTATTATGGCTTTATTAGTAAGAGTAAACATTCCCATTAATGATGGAACACAACTTCGTTCAAGTGGCTGCCTCGGCTGGCTGCGCAGTAGCGCATTCTGTCACTCCAATTTTCCAAGACCTTGTTGATGGTTTCGGGCTGTAGCTCACGGATTGCTTGGATGATATTGGCCTTAAGTGCTTGAATCGTTTCTGGATTGTTGGCATAACATCGGTCCTTCACAATCGCAGCTCAAATCGCAGCTCCGAGGCGGCCAATTGACATCGCCAAGACGGCTGATAACACGATTTGGGAATTTGGTGCGTAAAAGATCGATTGTGGCATGGGCTGTGTGGCATGGCGCGCCATCCTGCATTAACCAAAGGTCGTCCAAATCCATGTCTTCAATTTCAGTAAAAAAAAAAGTCGGATAACATGGCTCTGTAACGTTCACCGTTGACCGAAACTTTGTTGTTGTTCCCACTCCCACTCACTTTGGAAATAAGTTTTCAATATTTCCCAACGTTGTTCAAGCGTAAAGCGACTCATTTCGTTCCGCGGAGGTATGATACTGACTTTCTGTCAAGATTTCGAGCGGGAAACAGCTTTCAGTGTCAAAATAATCTATGATTTAAAAAGAAACCACTAGATGGCCCACCCTGTATTTCGAGTCTGTATTTCATTTTCGCTTTAAAACTTTTGCGAATTCGCAATTGATTTAGAGAAAACTTACAAAAATATTTTGCTGCGCAAAAGTGTGGTTAGACTAGAAATGTTTACAATGTTCAGAAAATTTTGCATTATTTATTTAATTATTTATTAAGTGACATAATTCAATTAGAGTTGTTATTTAATATGAATTAATATGTTTAAAAGTGCGTGATTCTTTTAAATAATTATAGAAAGTCAGTTAATAATAATATTACGACCCATTCCGAAACTCGAAAAATTTTAAATTTTAAATAAAAAATGTCGATGATTATTAATCAAACGAATCAAGTGATATATTTATGTTAATTTAGTTAAACATTCATTTTCATATTTATTTTGTTTTTGACACTGCTTTTCATTATTTACAATGCTTTTATTTATTTTGTTTTTTTCCTTTTTTATCTGTTACTATTGAACTATATGTGATATTTTTAATGTTTAACGTTATTTTTCTTATATTATTTCCTATTTATTTCATTAAATATATGGTTATTTGAATTAAAAGCAGTATTTTTGTTATTATAATAATAAACTTATTAATAAACTAATAATTAATTTATTTGAAAATAATAAAAAAAAAATTTGATAGAGTCGTTTCTTTTGTATTATTCCAAGCACAAGATTTTCCTTTCCTCAATCCAGTGATGACTCTAGGGAAGTTATATAAGTTAAGCAACCAATAATTTACGACGTATTCTGATTTTTCATTTCGGAATAAGTGCTGGAAACTATTGGATTTTTCAGTTGTATATTAGAACTTTCGACTATTACTTTCTTTCATATACATGTGTATTTAAGTATTTTGGAATAAACCCTAAAACTTATTGGAGTCCACCTTTGGGCGGAGTAATTGAGCATTTATACGGAAATGTGTATTAATCCAGACTCCGGATCGATCAACCTCGGTCAATAGTTAGAAATAATGTAGTCCCAAGCAATATAGACTACTAGATTCGATAGTTTACTTCTTTCAAAGGCAGTTGGGTAACTATTTCTCTTGCATAGCCAAAGGCTTTAGTAGCCAGAACCACCTACTAAATTCATAACAATAAATTTATTCATTAAAGTTTTTTTTGTGACATTTCGCAAAAGGTTTCTTGGTGCTATCTTCCACAGTCTTCGAGGGAAAATCTGTATCGGAATACTGAAAGGTATCTAAAAACTGCCTTTCTATTATGTCTCTAAGATATGTATTTACATTATCTGCACTTATTAATTGACACCGCATAAAATAATTCATTTGATATTAATTTTATCGTTCGAACATTACCCTATTTAGAACAAAGTGCCTGGTATAGCAGTGAAACAGTCGGTCACCCTTGGCCTATGCATGTGTGAGTGCGAGATTCTACCCGATGGCTTTCATATATAGGAGGCTCTGACCAGCGTCGACAAGTGACAGCCAACACACCCAAGTGGACTGTCCACCAGTGGCTGTTCGTGCCTTTCTTAGCAGGTGAGGCTGAATTGGAATATTAAAACACGACTTTGTCGGACGAAAGCTATATGAGTAAAGACGTCGGTTTACTGCGGAAAGTCATTAAGTAACATTTTCAAAACAAAAAATCACTAGATCTTGATAAATTTTTCCTCTGTAAAATGGTGAGGCTCAGCCTTACTAGCCTCATGTGGCGAGCCGCCACTGCAGTCCACATATGTTAGTGCTTTACTGCATTTGCATTGGTTGGCACAGCCGACTTTAACTATAGCCGCGCAACTGAATTGAACATCTGATAACCGGAGTCATAACAAACATGACATCTTCATACCAATCGCAACATTTTTGTATATGAAATGCATGCCATGCAAAGTTTTCTATTGCCGCATTTCCACTATCGCCTTCATGTGCATGAGGCCGCGAACGTGAACTAGCGCGTATGCGTATGTGGAAATGACACATTCGCGTTAGTTTCCAACTCAAGTCGAGAATCGCGTAGATTCGCGTCGATAGCGGTGTTTAGACGCACATCAAAGGGATTTGCACCGAGCACGAACGTAGTGTTTCCAGTATAGTCTATGCAAATACACTACTCCATCAAGAAAAAAAATTTTGAAGAATGCATTTTGTAAACATTCCAATTTAATGGAATTTAATTTTTTCTGGAATGTTGAAGGAATGGTTCTCTATACATTTTTTGTATAAACTATAATTACATACTACTGTATGTAATACATTACTCGTATTCCCGCTGGGACTGAACTGAACGCCTGCTAGCCCCCACCAGTCCCACTAACATTCGCATTGACATAAGCGTCGAGGTTTTTGACGCACATCAAAGGGATTCGCATTGAGCTCGAATGTACTGTTTGCACTATCGTCTAGGCATTCGCGTTCAATGCACATTTCACGGCATATTGAAGTGCAAGATTCTGTTGGACTAATTCAAGTGATATAGTTTATAAAGTTTTAAAAACGAGAATTAGACTATTTTCCTTATCTGGAATTGAGTTTTCATAGAAAAATAAGGATGAACAAATATCGTAGTTTCTCACCACAGAAATGTCATATGTGCGGGACTATAGTTAAAGTCGTCGTTGATTCGGAGGACAGAAAAGCCCTACATGTGGGACATCAAAGGATCTTTTGTCGGCGTCGATCCGCCCGTACCTGTATAGATGCCGACGTTGAGTGGTTTTATGACGAGTTATAGTATATGTTTCTGTTATGACACGATACGGAACATCTTGCCCCCTTGAGAGAGCTTGTGGATCAATAAGTTGGAATATTTAATTAATAAGAATCTCGAATACCAGGAAGAAATTGTTCTTAAGGATGAAATGAGAAAGGATACAATTTTGATAAGTGTAATGATTATGAAGTGGAAAGGATGAAATTTTGTTAATTGAAATGTTTAAATATTTTTAATTGCATTCTGCATCGCGGAGCAATAGAGACAGCTTTCCACGTTACGGTTGATAATTCCGGCTTCGGTTTTGAGTGAAACCATTCTGATAATACCATTTGCCCCAGCGTGAGTTTTGATAACGTGACCAATTTTCCAATGGAGCGGACGTGTGTCGTCTTCCTTGATAACAACAATTGTTCCTTCAGTGATAGCATGAGCGCCTTTATTCGATTTGCTCCTTACGTTCAGTCCGTTGATGTATTCCTTTTGCCATCTTTTCCAGAAAGCTTGTTTGATCGATTATTGGTCGTATTTGAGAAATTTCTCTCTGGCAGGTTTTTCAGTGTGTTGCCGATTAGAAAATGTACTGGGGTGAGAGTCATGGGATCATTAACATCTGTTGAAATAATAGGTTGATGCAAATGAAATGGCGTTTTCCTCTATGAACTGAAGTCAGTAGCGATTTTCATATCTCAAACTGTCGCCAGATGGCACAAGTGGTATTGGGTATTGAAGTATAAATAACCCTACATTTACTCATGGAGTCATTTCAGTTTTGGACTTCATGGAGATCGGACAGAAAAAAAATGAATTCGTCAAAAACGGATAATTTTCCTTTATGAATTTAAGCTTGGCCACAGCGCAACGGAGGCGACCGAAAACATCAACAGGGCATTTGGAACTGATACGGTAAACAAATGAACCACACAGCGATGGTTCGAAAAATTCCGATCAGGAGATTTGACCCTTGAAAGTGAGCCAATTGGTCACCCAGGACCTTCGATCGACAACGATGAGCTGAATTTTTTAGTGGAATCTATTCACGCCAAACTGTAAGGGACATTGCAGAGAAACTGGGCGTACACTATTCGACAGTTTCCCGGCACTTGCAACAGCTCGAAAAAATCAAAATGCTTGATAAGTGGGTTCCACATGAGCTTACTGAGCAAAACATGACGCGTCGACTGGAAATTTGCAGTTCCCTGCTCTCCCGGAAGATAAACGATCCGTTTTTGAACAGAATAGTGACATATGATGAAAAGTGGATACTGTACGACAATCATCGCCGATCGGCACAATGGTTGGATGCTGATGAGACCCCAAAACACATGCCGAAATCAGGCCTTCATCCGAAGAAGATAATGGTGACTGTTTGGTGGTCTGTACTTCTGCAGCTGGAGTTATTCACTATTCCTTTTTAAAGCGTGGTGACCCCATTAATGCAGAGACGTATTTTGCCCAACTCGATGAAATGCATCATAAATTGAATATTCAACGGGCTAGATTGGTTAACAGAGATGGAGTTATACTGCTTCATGACAACGCACGGCCTCCTGTTTCAAGAACAAAGGTCCAAAAATTAAACGAGTTGTAGCATGAGACTCTTCCTCATCCACCATACTCACCAGAGCTTTCGCCAACCGAGTACCACTTTTTTAAACATTTGGATAATTTTTTGGCGACCAATCAAATCGATAATGAAGCAGCCATCAAAAGTGCCTTCGAGGACTTTCTTCGCTCTAGAAAGTCGGACTTCTACGAAACTGGCATAAATGCACTTGTATCTCGTTGGGAGAAGTGTATTTCATGTTCTGGTTCCTATTTTGATTAATAAAATTATAGTTATATAGTTTTATAAAAGTTGCAGTTGTTTGAAATTGTTTGAATTGCAACAACCTAATAGCAGTTAGTTAGTGGCCGTGAATTTAGGATCGCTTCGATCTCGATCACAGGTGTTGAAGTCTTCGAAAGAAAGAAGTGTTTCGCGGATTACTCGTCGCATATGGTACTTATATGATTTCACGGCTGCCTCCCATAGACCTAAAGTACCTTCTCTTGTGAGATATCTTAGGACAGTTTCTTGGTGAGATTGTGAGATGATCTGTGCATAAATTTTCATTTCGTTATTGCATCCGACGAAATTGGTTCTATTATCGTAGTGTAGTACTATTACATTGTCCTTGTCGTGCAACGAATCGTCTGAGTGCTGCAATAAATCCTTCTGTAATGAGATCACTAACAACTTCGTTATGTACTGCTTTGCTGGCGTGACACACGAATACCGCGACGTAGGCTTTGATTCTAATGCGATTGCGATGCTTTTTCTCTTTGATAGAGTAGAATGAAGAATGGTCGTGCCGCTTCTGTGACTCGTTCTGTAGGTAGCTTACCCATGATGTTGTCAGTTTGGAAATTTACTCTGTTGCACCTTGTGCATTGGGGAATCACTTCACGTACTTCATTCCGTTTATAGGCCAATATTTCTTTCTCACGGCGTATAACGTTGCTTGTATCCCGGGATGATTCTCATCAATTACTATGGTTACGTCGTCAACCTTAATGGGTTCTACTCGTTGAAACCATTTTGTTCGTCGCGTTAAATTAGTTAAGTATTCCCACCGTCTCCAAAAGTTGTTCGATAGATTTTTTGCGATTTTTCAGTTTTTTCGTAGTATGATTGGATCGTCGCTAAATATCCAGGTGGCTTCTGACCGCTGGACCAGCCGAGCTAGAAATGGTTCGGCGTTAGGGCTTCTTCGTTAGGATAGGTATAAACGTGAGTGTTCTTGAGTCTACGATGTTTTCGATTTCTATCAATAACAATATCATCATCAAAATAATGAGACAATCGTGAACTAAATTAATTATTAAGGTAATAATCCCATGTTTATTCGTAAAACATCGTTATCGTTAATCGATATCGTCGATAAGGTGAGCGATTATGTGATCTGCTATCTTTTGATATTTGTTCCAGCTGGTTGGTTAGACGTTTCCGATTTCTGTGTAGATTCTGACCATAGAGTTTATTTTTAGCCATGCTAAGTTCTTCAGGTGTTATTGGGCCTTAAGGTTTCTTATAAAGCGGAGTACATAGGGTAAAGTACCCATTCCTGAGCCCCCATAAGAAAAATTTTTAGTTTGAGTCTTCCGCATCTTGACATAACAAAATATTTTGGTTACCTGTTTTTTTTGTTCTAAGGACTATGTAAGCAGCTATTGAACTAAATAATCAGTTTGACGTTTGCAAAGAACATTATTTAAAAAATTTAATAATAGTGAAAAAAGACCAGTGTGCCCAGTAATGAGCCCTTTTTTTCCAATACTGAGTCCCCCCAAAGAAGGTGCGAATTTCTCTAGAATACAATTTTTAACGATGATATATACATGGTGTCCGGTACTCCGTGCACATCCTTGTAAGTTTTTATTCCTTGATATATTTTGAGAAAAAAATTGTTGTGCAGGGAGGATCAATTTTAATTTTTTTTTCTTTGATCAAATACCTTGCGCAAATATTGTATTCATAATAAAAAGCAAAATATAAACAGATCTTGAGCATAATGTAGAAGAACACTGTCAGTCCGAATGGTGCATTTCTCCCATCATACGGGAAAAATGCACCACATTTTAAATATATAGCCAACCCAAACCAAATTAGTTGAAACAAAAAATATAAAATATATTTACAAAAGTAACTGTTTAATCTGGCAACACGGTCATGCCGGTGCACCTCAACGCAGTCCATAACTTACTTCAGTATCATTACAACCACTGACTGAATCGTTTGCATGCTCAATAAAGCATCAGTTATATAGTACAGCTACATAGTTTTATTATTTGTGATACTCGGGCATTTTCCCTAAAACACACCAAAAACGCTTGGTGTTATTCATGGTCCGTCGAGTCGGATGTTAAAATCCGAAGATTAAAGTTTTATTGCAAATATTGCAAACTTAGAAAATTGCTATTCAATTTACCGTTCGAACCGCGTGTGTAAACGTGTGATTGAAGTGAAGAACAGAGTTTTGTACGATCACCATCGGAAATATCAGTCGCATTTGAACACAAAACATGTCTACGTCCGACGAAGAGCAATCTTCAGGCAAAATCGCTGCGGATGCGAAGAATCTTTCCAAATTGAGATTGGAGCGTGGAGTAGCGACGATGCAGCAGACAAAGATGAAGACATATGCAGAGCAGCGAGCCAGCGATGCAAACATTCCAGAATTGGAGACTAAACTTCAACTCCTCGAATCATACTTCACCACGTTTAATCGGGTTCAGGCAGCAATCGAAATATTGGATGAAGGGGAGGTAAATTCCGACAAACGCGATCAATACGAAGAATGCTATTGCAACATAAAAACTAAGTTGCTAACATACATTCAACGCGGTACCAGAAAGTTTAGTGAAGCAACAATAGGAAACCAATCGACATCCGAAGTGACACAGCGACGCTCGGTACATTTACCTAACATTCTGCTTCCTAAATTTAGTGGTGAACCTACAAAGTGGCTCGACTTCATTAGCCTGTTTGAACAAATGGTAGATGGAAACAATGACCTGGATGATATAGAGAAGTTTCATCATTTGAGGTCATGTCTCACCGGCAATGCTTCAAAGATAGTATCGTCGTTAGAGCTCATACCCGAAAATTATCGAGAGGCGCTTGCTGCATTGAGGGAGCGCTACGAAGACGAATCATTTATCGTCCGATCTCACATTGCTGAACTTTTCGGATTGCCTAGTGTAGGTAAGAAATCAACCCAACAATTAAGAGATGTTTTGGACTCCGCGAACTATCACATTCGCGCACTGTTATCCATAGAATCCAAGGAACAACTCGCAGATTCTCTGTTGCTGCATTTAATAGCAAGTAAAATGGACATCGAAACACAAGCAAAGTGGCAGGAGTGTTCTACCACTACAGAGATACCAACATGGGACCAGTTTCGCCAGTTTCTAGAATGCCGTTGTCGGGCATTCGCCATCATTTCAGTAGACGTCAGTCAACGTCAATTGCCAAACGTCAGTCAACGTCAAATGACAAAACAACCGAATCAAAATAGGATTCATAATTCAACAACGTTCATATCAACTGCTGCAGCATCGGCTGTTTCAAAACAATGAATAATATGCAAAGACACGTCGCATTCCGTCTTTAAATGTCAAGATTGGCTGAAACTTACACCCGTTCAACGCTTTAGTGAAGCAAAGACGCGAAATTTGTGCATCACGGTATCCGTCAGTGTAAGGCAGGTAGGTGTCAAATATGTAAAAAATCCCACCATACGCTTCTACACTTTGAGTCTCATCCTAACGTAGTCAAGAATGACGTAGAGCCGAAGACCGATCAAATTCAAACGGCAGCTCTCATCGCAGATAATACAAATTCAACCTCCACCTTACACATCAGCGATTGTGCCAGTCATCAAGATTCCATACTAGCCACCGCGCTAATCAATGTTGAGGATCACACGGGGGCACTATTAACCTGCAGAGCTATATTGGATTCTGGTTCTCAGATGAACTTTGTGTCAGAGCACTGTGCACAGCTATTGAAGTTGAAGCGAACTAAGGTCAACGTGATCGTTAATGGAATTGGAGAAACAGACTCTCTGGTTCATCACTCAGTACAACTGTCATTGCAGCCACGTCAGTCGAACTTCAGGGCAACCATTGATGCCCTTGTCCTTCGTAAATTAACAGCTGTTCAGCCAAATCATAGGATCGACACCCAGGAATGGAACATTCCCGACAACATTGTCTTGGCGGATCCAACGTTTCATCTGCCTCAACGTGTCGACATTCTCATCGGAGCGACATTATTTTTTGAACTACTTGCAGTCGGTCAAATCAAAATTGGAAACAACCTACCCACGATCCAGAAAACTTTATTGGGATGGATCGTTGCTGGACCTACAGCAACAATCATGTGTCACGGTCGCAGCGAACACATGCATTCAAGGCAACGAAGAGTCTGATGATAGACTAGATCACCTTGTTCAACAGTTCTGGATCTCAGAAAATTACGGAGCGCCAACCACATCATTGTCAGAGGAGGAAGAAAGATGCGAACAACACTTCGTCCAGAACACTCGTCGTTTGTCAGATGGTCGGTATGCTGTTCGGCTTCCATTCATGAAGTCCACCGATGTTATTGGGGAATCTTTTGAAATCGCACTTAGAAGGTTTTTAGTTTTGGAAAAGAAACTGTGTAGACTTCCTACACTGAAACAACAATACACAGAATTTATGGAGGAATACTTGTTCTTAAACCATATGGAACCTTTTGATGTTGCAACACATTCTAAAGCAGTAAGGTACTTCATGCCTCATCACGGCGTCCTCAAAGATGATAGCTCAAGCACAAAGTTGCGGGTCGTATTCGACGCCTCCTGCAAATCTTCGAGTGGACAGTCGCTCAATGACGTACTAATGGCTGGTCCAACTATACAGCCCGACCTGTTCAGTTTATTAATACGTTTTCGCACCTATCGCTACGTTGTGACAGCTGACATTGTCAAAATGTATCGCCAAGTTTCAATGCAAGAAAATGATCGCAATTGGCAATGCATCATTTGGCGTAACAACCTTGAAGACGATCTTCAAGGATACCGGATGACGACAGTTACGTACGGAACGAAATCTGCGCCATTTTCGGCAATACGAACTCTTCAGCAACTCGCCATGGATGAAGCAGAAAGATACCCGCTAGGAAGTCAGGTACTTAATCGCGACTTCTATGTGGATAACATGATGTCAGGATCTAACTCCTTGCAACATTTATCGAACATCATACACCAAACTACTGCGTTACAAGAGCGCGGCCAACTTCCGCTACGTAAATGGTGCTCAAATAATTTAGAGGCTATTAGACACATACCATCGGAAGAAAGGGAGCCTTTAATGTACATCAATAATAACGAGGTTGTCAAAGCTTTAGGGCTCATTTGGAATCCCAACCAAGACAGTTTCATGTTCCTGCACCAGACGACTGACAACGAAAGCAGACGCCCATTCACCAAAAGACGGATATTAGCTGAAGTTGCTCGTATTTTTGATCCATTAGGAATCATCAACCCAATTGTCGTCAAAGGGAAAATTCTGTTGCAGAATCTGTGGAAACTTAATATTCACTGGGATGAGACACTCCCCCAGCAGCTGGAGACACAATGGCAGAAATATCATCAACAAATAATCGGCATCAATGATCTTCGAATTCCTCGCCATGTTATATTGCCTAACTCTGTCGTAGAAATACATGGCTTTGCAGACGCCAGTGAAAAGGCGTATGGCGCATGTATATATTGCCGGTCCATCGGGAGTCAAGGTCCAGCACAAGTACGACTTCTGTGCGGTAAATCAAGAGTAGCACTGTTAAGAAATATATCACTTCCTCGTTTAGAACTAAATGCGGCCTTGGTTCTATCTGAACTACTTCAGCACACTTTGCCGGCATTAGACTTTCCTATAAAGCAGGTCTACTGTTGGAGTGATTCTACCATCGCTCTTACATGGATATCAGAACCGTCTTATAAATGGTCCACATTTGTCGCGAATTGTGTAGGAAAAATACAAGAGCTCACAAAAGGTTACATGTGGAGACACGTTCGAAGTGAAAACAACCCTGCCGATCTTATCAGCCGAGGCGTGTACCCGGATGAACTGGTGTCATCAACATTCTGGTTCAATGGTCCACACTTTCTGAGAGAATGTTCAAGTGAATCATCGAAGTGAGCTACATTCGTAAAAGTGGAGAACCCGCCCGAGGAGCGCAAACAATACTTGATGTTAATCGCCACAGAACCAACGACTTTGCTAGATAATCATAAATACTCTAATTCATTTTCTCGCTTACAGCGAGTTTTCACATATGTCACAATATTTATCACAACATGCCGCAATCGTACCAGGCGTTCGTCAGGACATCTTACGATCAAGGAGCTAGATCAAGGCTGTAAGACAATTATCAAAATACTACAGCAACAGTTCTTCAAGGTAGAGTTCGACACTCTTGCGTCACAAAAAGAACTGCCTGAACGTAGTGCATTAAAAGGATTAAGTCCCTTCATTGACCATGAGGGTCTTATTAGAGTGGGAGGTCGTCTCAAGCACTCACAATTACAATATGATGCCAAACATCCAATATTATTGCCGAAGTCTCACCCAGTAATAGACGCTCTTTTTAACCATTTCCATAAAATTATGCTACATGCGGATGTCTTGCTTTGCTCAACAGTATTCGGCAGCACTACTGGCCGATAGGAGGAAGAAGTACTGCCAGGAGAATAGTACACAAATGTGTTCAGTGCTTCCGTTGTCGACCCTCCTCCGCCAATCAATTAATGGGTGAGCTCCCACCGGAGCGCGTTCAACACCAACAACTACGACCATTCGTTACAACGGGAATCGATTTTTGCGGTCCGATGTATATAACTACCCGCATCAGAGGCAAGGCTGCAATCAAGGTGTATGTGGCGATCTTCATATGCTTCGCTACGAAAGCAGTGCACTTGGAGCTGGTCTCAGAACTTACAACATTCTGGCCTTGAAACGATTCATCGGACGTCGTGGTAAATGTTCAGTTCTGTATTCTGATAATGCCACTAATTTTGTTGGGGCAAAGTCGCAGTTGGGAGAACTACGACGACTTTTTTATTCACAACAACATCAAGAGGATATAATCATCGCATGCCAGGACAACGGAATACAGTGGAAATTCATTCCACCGCGGTCACCGCATTTCGGAGGCCTGTGGGAGGCTGCCGTCAAAACAGCTAAGTTTCACATGCATCGTATTATTGGTACATCACGAATTACGTACGAAGAATTAAACACCATTATCATACAAATTGAAGCAGTCATGAATTCACGACCGATTTCTCCGTTGTCGGCTGACCCTAACGGTCTCCAAGCATTGACTCCTGGACATTACATCATCGGTGCTCCACTCACGTCCATAATCGAACCACAGATCAAAGAAGAAAACATCAATCGACTGAATCGATACAATCGATTGCGGGCTTTATATCAACACTTTTGGAATAGATGGTCGTCAGATTATCTCAACACACTTCAAAACAGAACCAAATGGAAAGACGAGTCCAACAACATCAGGACACAAATTTGCCACCGTTGAAATGGCAGCTTGGTCGCATAATCGAGGTCCATCCTGGATCTGATGGCTTAGTTAGAGCCGTTACTGTGAAGACGGCAACAGGAGCCTTCAAGAGATCCGTAGTCAACGTGTGTCCACTGCCTGTGGACACTTAACAACTTAATTTCGAAATCCAGGGCTTTCAAGGTGGGCGGCATGTTTAATCTGGCAATACGGTCATGCCGGTGCACCTCAACGCAGTCCATAACTTACTTCAGTATCATTACAACCACTGACTGAATCGTTTGCATGCTCAATAAAGCATCAGTTATATAGTACAGTTACATAGTTTTATTATTTGTGATACTCGGGCATTTTCCCTAAAACACACCAAAAACGCTTGGTGTTATTCAGTAACAAACAATAACGAACTAAACAGTAAATATATTAAACCTTTTTCGATTTTTATACTAATAAAAAATAATAGAAAATACCGAATAATAATAATTCAATGGTTTTATATAAGTTTTGATAAGTCAACGGATATTAAAATTTGGAAAATCTTATGCAAATTTGATATGTTACTGCTGTCTCCTTGCAGCACTAATCCGTTCTGGTTGCAGCAAAATAATGTGAATATCATTAAGATTTGTGGCCATGAATTCAGGCAAAGGAGGCATAACCATCTGGTGCATATCTCCCTATATGCTCGTGGTGCAATTCTACCGATTCCGACCAGATGGATATTTTTAATTTTTTTTTTATAAATAAAAACAAATAATAAACTAGCACTTTATTAAAATACACCTTAGACTACACGCTATATATGTGCCTACCTAGAAAGGTTCACGATCGATAATATGTCCTTAAACGGAAATGTAGCATATTATAATAAAAGTTACTTTCCTTTGCGTTTTTCTTTTTCTTCGAAAAACTGTTCGACATTACTCGGTATTTTAACGATTCCTGGACGCGATCGTATGGATAGGAAAGAGAAAGAGAATACTACTTCTGCTTTGCAGATTTTACTTACGGGAGAGCGCCAATGGCGAGTGGTGTATTTCTACCTATGGTGCAGGGCTACCCATTCTACCCTACCTTTACGTACACTAGGAACGAAACAAGCAGACCAAACCATTATGACATAATGGCATGACATAAATATCTGGCAACTTTTGATTAGGATCGTCTCGCCACAAAAATCGCTCGGCTTGTTGGTCGGACTTTTGGATAAAGATTTGGTGGAACATCTCTTGAATGTCACCTGCTGCGACGATCTTTCGCTCTCGAAACTTGCATAGTACGTGTTGAAGCTAGGTAAGTTCGTTCGGACCTTTGAGAAGAGCCGAGTCTAGTGATACTGCATTTATGGTAGCTGCTGCATCCTATACAAGTCGAAGCTTTCTTGGCTTATTCGGATTAATCACGGCGACAATTGGTAGGTACCAGTAGGGTTACTGTATACGCACTCACACCAAAACAGCCTCTAAGAGGGGTTTGGCAGATGCGTACCAAGGTGAAAAACCAGTAAATTTAATTTTTTTTCATGTTTATGGGATTTTGCTTTCTAAACATTCGAAATGATTGACTTTTCGCTGCAAAATTATAAATTTCCATAAAAGAAATGAAAGATATACGGAAATTTTCAATTGAAAACCACAATTTCGCGCACACACACTTCCATACCAAAGAAAAAGAAGTACTAGAATTGTGGAAGGGAACCGACAGCTTTTTTTCCGACTCTTCACATATTCACACTAACACACTTCAAAAACGCAATTTGATAGCAATGTTCATTAGTACAAAAACAGGCGAACTAGTACATAAACAGGCGATTTTTGTGAGGTTAAATTACAATTTCTAGTACAGATACGACCGAATTAGACGTATCTGCCAAACCCTAGGTAGAGAGTGTTGTGTGTGTATCTAGTGACCCTAGTCAATAGTAGTGAAGTTATTCAATTGGAATATTCTTTTTATCTCTTCTCTTTTCGCCGTTCAGTAGTCACTAGTCATTCACTAGTCAGCACACGTTCGATTGAACTGTTCACTTACTCTATTTTCTTCTCTAACTTGCCGTTCAGTAGTCACCGGAAGTTCAGTTGTGCTGGTGTGTGTCTGTTTTCTTCAGTAAACAGCCGTTCACTTAGTCACACAGCACTAAGTAGAAGCGAAAACGAAATTTTCTGTCAAATCACATACAAAACCCACTAATAATTTTCGCTCAAACGAAAAATTCGTATGGAAAATTTCGTTTCGCTTCTAGTTAGTACTAGGCCTTAGGCGGGAAGAATACACAATGAACAGCACAAAAAACTTAACACCTTAAATATTAATGTAGAGAAAAAAAACGGTTGTATTTTTATTTCATTACACATTTTTATTTACAAAAATCAGCTTAGATGGTTTTGATGATGTCATTCGTGTTCTCTTCTCTGTAAATAGATAAATAGATAAGTCGGAGCAAACATAATTAGTACTTTTTTGAAATTCGGTCAAATGGAAATTTGATAAACAAATACAACTCAATCAAATATCAACTACAGCCAGTTTTTTCTGGCAAAACTAATGTTAAGAATTACTTTATAATTACAAAGCTCACATTCCCCGTGCATTATGTTTTTGTTTAATTTGAAAACTAAACTGTTCAATTAGTGTAAAAATGAACTTTACTTGTTGTAACTGAAGAGACAGCACTGTTTTTAATATTCATGTAATGCAAAATACAATGAACGCATATAAAATGAATATGAATATTATAAACCCAAGAAAGAAGAGCAGTTATGAAGAATTAAGTTGTGTCTTCGCTCTGTGTGATTCTGGGTAATATCGAGACGGACGAAAGGAGAAGATTTGTTGGTTGTCTGTCTCTTTCTCCCCGTGTTCGTACAGTTCACTCTGTAAGTCTTAATTCTACCTTCATACATTTTTAAATTTTTTTTTCGAATTGAACCGTAGTTCACCAAAATGACTGAGTTACTTCACTTACTTTACGTACTCACTTTATTTAAGTGTTCTTTTAGAGTAGTTCACTCTAGATGACACATTTTGTCGAATGCTACAAGAATATCAAAAACATAACAAACTATATAAAAAACTACGCTCACGTTTGTTTGGTGCTATACTATCGTTACTCCCTTTGCTTCCGTTGTGCCGTTGCTCCCGTTACTCCACCCTCTATCCTCCATCCTCCATCTTCTATACATCATCCATCATCCACCGTCCATCATCCCCCATCCACCATCCTCCATCTTCCATCCTCCATCTTCCATCTTCCATCCTCCATCCACCATCCACGATTCGCTATCCCCTATCCAACATCCATCGTCCAACTTTACCATTTAGTAATAGAAACGCATAACTAATACACCGAAAACGAACGAACTGCCGCTAAACTATATGAACTATACTCAAATGTTGAAGTAACTCGCGTACGATTTTGTTAACGCAAAACTTTCGCGGGCGTGCGCTCAATATATCAACAAAGTTTCATCCCAATCGGAGGAATGGTTTAGGAAGGGAAACGGGACAAACAATTAGAGATAAAATCGCGAAAAAATTGGAAAAATGTTGAAAAAACAATTGTTTTTGATTCGATCGGTACCACTTCACAGGAACCATCGCGGGACTATTCTACATGTTCCCTGAAAATTTGATCAAAATCTGTTGAGCGGTTTAGGAGTTCATAGGGAACATACGCACATACATCCTCTTTTATATATATAGATATAGATATCTAGTGATCCCGCTCAGTGCTAAATACAATAAACGAAGGAAGGAAACTAGATTTCTTTCTGTACATTACAATTTACACGAATATATTTCCCAATCGTATAGTTCACCAAAAGAACTGCTCTTATATCGTTTACTTAAAAATTAACAAATAATTCGGAGAAGTCGTTTCTAATAAGCTCCGCAGCAAAACAGAAACCAGTCATTTTCTTTTGTAGTCGAAACTTAAGCTACACCACAAGGGAATAATTTCCACCAATTAAACGATGGTCTATAGTATTGTAGACCGAAAACCAAAAACTTTCCTTCACGAAAACTTTTCCTCTCAATAATCCCCTGACATTGTTTGGTTTCCTTTTTCAGGCAAATTTTAGACCTGGTAATACGCCCGGTTATATTGGATGGTGGTTGGTGGCTTTCTAGGTTGTAGAATAAAACACCATCTCGACCACGAGGGTCGAATTACAACGACCAATAAAACATGAATTGGCGGAAAACATCGTCCAAGAGTCATGTTAATTTGTTGGCCACCGCTTGCACCTCATTTTCCGGACGAGTAGAGCAAATATTCGCCTGAATTTAGCTCCGAACAATGTCACTGTAATTATTGCTAACAATAAGCAACTCTGACGGGGATGGTTTGTCGAATGTACCAAACGGACGATATAATGTCGAAACGAATTTGCTTAAAAATGATATCCTCATGGGAATACGAATGTTGAAAAGTCAATCAGTGACCATGATTATTCGATAATGACGTCAATGCAACCCCACTGTATTATAATAAAAACACCGTGGTATAAAAACCAGCTAAAGTACTCTAAACCAAAAAATTCTTAATTACGCTGCAACATGAAAATTTTGCTTCAATTCAATTCAGAGTAAACTTTGACGGGGGTGGAGGTTTAAGTTGTGTGGAGCGCTTCCATAGTATGAGGTGAGAGGTTACAATTATTCAGGGTGGTTTACGTCTATACTAAAAATTTTTTGTTCTGATTTAGATCATCGCACTCAGATTACGTTTGCCATTACCGCCGAGCATTCTGGATTCGGAGGTTAAGTTTAAGGTTACACTAAAATAATATCGTTGTAATGTTGTTATGCTACGAAACACGAATTTTTATTGCATAAGAAAAAGGGAAATTAACGGGAAATTATTTCGAAATAAACACAGTAATGAAGTCTGGTAGTATGTTAAGGCAACGGAAAGAAAAATACAAGAACAGCTTTTGATGGATGTCTAGAGATTATAGATGGTCAGGACATGTTCGAAATGGTGTAAACGATCAGTCATAATTCATCATAAAATCATTAGAGTGTGAAACATTAGCCCCGTACTTTTTCATTCAATTTTCGAATAAGTATTAATGGACGAAGTGAGACTTCGGTACATTGAGCTAAGATATTTTTATAGGATTTTTGTATGGCAGCTACTCGAAGGACTCATAGACTCATTCGTATTCATTCATTTAAGTGCAACTGTTGAAAAACCAACGTATACAACATTTCAAAGTCGTAGGTTAAGGCGTTCCGAAGTTATTGGTGAATATTCATGAACATGTGTTTTAAGGACTTTTTGTATGGCAGGTACCCGAAGTAGTAAGACGTTTTTGCCCGTTAACGAACTTAGCCTTACAAAATCGACCAAACATCAGGATTCAAAACTTCAAGATCCTAGATGAGTTCCTGAGTTATCGTGCATACGGACAGACCAGACGGACGTCAAGCGGATTTTGAGTTTTCGGCCACAAATAAACATATCTACATATATAACTGTTTTTCGTTCGATGCTCCGTTCTATGCGTTATAACCTTTTCATTTCATCTAGAGTATAAGAACACGTACAAAAATCATTTAGAGATTAGACAATAATTTATCTTAACAGCCATGGTATATTATTTGTTGCTATTTTTGCAAGTTATTATTTTAATCTTATTTGTGGAAAATTTTATGTTCAAGGAAAAATTTAGGAATCAGAAAACCTGTTTCAGTTAAACTTAATGAGTAACTTAAATTACTACTAATTAAATAAATATAAGGGTAGTTTTAGTGGTTAATGACTTTTGTAATCCTACAAAATTTATAGTTGATCTACATTATAGTTATAACTAATGTTTATAAACTAATGATTTATATTAGTATATTTATCTACAATTTCCATAAAAAACAGCTTTATCTTTTCCTTTATTTAATCTAATATAATTTTTATAATAAATGTTTGTTTTTTTCTAATTCATTATATTCACTTCCTTTTAATTTGTTTAAAACTTACAAACCTGTAACGGATAATATTCGGTTGAGCATAAAAAATATAGCAAAATAGAGGGTCCTTCTTATAATGTTCACAATACATTATTTCCATAAGTTCAAAATCAAATTCCATGTAAATATTCATTTGACTAGAATTGTATGATATTTACCACCCTATTGAATAAAGACGGTAGATATTTCAGAAGTATATATCTCAATCTCGATGTGTATTTTGGAAATGGATCCTACTCAATCGACGAATCCTTCCAATCTCCAGCGGTATCTGTAGATTTGCTGATTGACAAGGAAATATATTCAGAAATATCGTTCCTTTTGAGGAGACAGGAGAGACTTGGTTTGACATTTCGAATGAAAAAAAATGCTATACATATATGACTCCGTTCATGACTTGTGTTCTAGATTTTTCATGAGGACGTTGTATAAACGTAATGTCCATTGCATCAATTCTTCCGTTGAGTACAACCCCTTCTGCAATATTTTCCCTTCTTTAGAAATTAGAAATCACATTTTCAATGGAAATTCAGTATCCGTACGATTTTTTTCGTATTTCCGTCCATATCCGTTTCCGACAGAATCAAGGATTCAGTTTACACATGATAAATTCATATAAGAGTGCAAATATTCCTCTTGAAGAAAATATCTTTTCGCTGGCGCTGTCCCTGGCTGGATCACTCTTTGGTTTGAGCTACCTTTTTAACGTGGAGAACGGTTCTATCAACATAGAGCCGCGGGATAAACGAATGTTTGTGAAACTCTTGCATGGTATTTTCAAACCTGTGATATTTTTTTTGTTACTTTAAATCCAACTTAGTACTATTGTGCAGTTCCTCTCAGTATCTGTTGAATTTTGGAATTTCGATGAGAAGGATGTATTTTTTTAACAAACGACTTCAGGTTTTAGATAATCCCTTTCCGGAGTAAAGTATGGGCAAATAAATGTTTGAATTGATAAATATTCGAGGGATTTTGAATGCACGTGCGATTTACTATTCAGTAATTGATACTCTAGTGATATGTAGATTATGATGCCACTGTGTCAAGTGTCAATAAATGCTGCTTACATAATTGAATATGAATATTTAAACGAACATCTGCATTGTAAGATAAAATTATCTTATAAGGTCCTAGTTATTCCTTGCAGACGGACATAATTACTATCATTATGGACCGTTCCTGGTTCATTTTTCTCTTTTCTTTCTAAAATCTGATATTACCAATTTATATTTTATATACGTGCCCTCGACCCATTAATTTCTTTTCATTATCTTCATAAGCCAATAGTATTACCACAGATATGATGATAACTAATTGGTGTTAATACGATATTAAATATCATCCGCCAATTTTATTTGGATCGAATTTCCTCTTTATTCTTTTATATTGCTCAACGAACGAATATTCCACTTTCATTGTGTTGTAATGGTATGAAATAAAATCGAATTTAGGCGTATGGATTAAATCTAGACTTACCAAAACATAAACGGCAAATGGCATCACAACAACAGCCACTAGTAGATCAGCTAATGCCAATGATACTATGAAATAGTTGGTCACTGTTTGTAATGATCGTTCACGACACACGGATATTATTACTAAAACATTACCGAATAATGTTAAAAAGGGAAATAATATTAATATCAGTGCCCAGTAATTGTGATGAACTGTAATGAAAGAAAAGGTAAAATAATTTAATTAATAGTTTTATTGAGTAATACATAAAATAGCGAATTATATTTCATTCTAAGGGTTTTTTTTATTTTCCTGCAGGAGAAGTTTATTTATTGTAATTGTTAAATTTATTATCATAGGATAAACATACTGCAGTCACGATTGGCTGCAAGCCAATCGTATAATACTCTAGATGAATACTGAACTCCGATTTATATTGTAGTTGGGGATAAAGTAGAATTACGTGTGTGAATGTTGTATGTCCTTTATTAAGGACTGCCATTAGATTGCTACTCAAAACTAAAAGACAATATTCAGTGTTTAATTTCATACCTTGAACTGGGTAAGTCATCGAAAAAAAATTCCCTTTTTGAAGGACTTTCACATGGGAGGTGCAGGAAGGACTCACTCGATTTCTTACATATTTATCCCTTTCCTTGGAACCATTTTAAAATGAACTTGTACAAAATTTGAAATTCGTAGCTTGAAGCGTTCAAAAGTTATCGAAAAATATTGTTGTCTTAAGGACATTTTGTATGGCAGCTACCAGAAAGAGTAAAAGGATTTCGCTGATTAGTAAACTCGAACTTCGTTTTTACTCAAAACTAATTTGTACAAAATTTCCTATTTATAGCTAAAAGATTACTTGAGTTATAGGTAGTTCCGTAAATTAAAAGAAGACGTTTTGACAGGATATTTGTATGGCAGCTACACGAAGGACTAATAGGATTTTTTTCATAATCATACATTTAGCTTCAACTATTGGAAAAATACTACGTACAAAATTTCAAAGTCGTAGCTTAAACCCTTCTGAAGTTATCTACCAATATTCTTGAACACCTGTTTTAAGGATATTTTGTATGGCAGCTACCAGAAGGAGTAAAAGGATTTCGCTGACTATTAAACTCGAACTTCGTTTTCACTCAAAACTAATTTGTAAAAAATTCCGAATTCGTAGCTAAAAGATTACTTGAGTTATAGTGAGTTTCGTAAATTAAGTGAATACATTTTGACAGGATATTTGTATGGCAGCTACACGAAGGACTAACAGGATTTTCTTCATAATCATATACTTAGCTCGAACTATTGAAAAAATAACAAAAACAAAATTTCAATGTCCTAGCTTAAACCCTTCTTAAGTTATCAACCAATATTCTTGAACACGTGTTTTAAGGACATTTTGTTTGGCAGCTACCCGAAGGAGTAGGACGATTTTGCCCGTTAACGAACTTAGCCTTACAAATTCAACCAAACATCCAGATTCAAAATTTCAAGATCCTAGGTGAAGGCGTTCTTGAGTTATCGTGCTAACGGACAGACGGACGGACGGACGGACGGACGGACGGACGGACGGACGGACGGACGGACGGACGGACGGACAGACGGACGGACGGACGGACGGACGGACGGACGGACGGACGGACGGACGTCAGGCGGATTTGAGGTTTTTGGGCACAAATAAACAAAAAATAATATATAACTTTTTTTCGTCCGAGGCTTGGTTCTATGCGTTACAAACTTTTCGGCTGGATTAAACTTATAATACTCTATATGATTTCATCTAGAGTATAAAAAGAGGGAAGAGTAGGGGAAGAAAAAAAATACTTCGTGCTTTTTTTAGTCTAATGCTAGATTTAAGTTGAGGTCATTCCTTATTTCCTGATAATATACCTGTAGCATGTTTTTAGAATAAAATAAAAATCGATTAAAATAAATAAATAGATAATTTATTTAAAAAAAAAATAACGTAAAATTAACAAAAAACACTATCACGCAAAAATAAGAAACACCTAAGACTTTTATTTTAATTGCTCAATTGTAATCGATCAGATGCAAGCAGAAATAGTTATAAGTGTTTCGAAAAGCATATTTCCATATGAAATTTCTTGGCCACCTGCTGCATCTAGAAACGTAAACATAGTTTTGGCGGTATATTCGTTCTGTAACGGAGCATGGTTTATTGAGCGATTTTTGAAATTCCATCCCTTCATGGGTTGAAAATAGGTTCAACATGTCTACTTCACAAATCCCAAGGAAATATCCTCTGTATACGTATTAGTAACCTGTATAAGTTTTCACTTATACAGATTAGTAATACGTATAAAATTAATTTCGTGATTTGTGGATCTTTAACCCGTAACAATATCTATCTATCAATAACCTTTCGGCCAGATGAGTTATCGAATTAATTTTCTGCGATGAGAATTCTCACAATAACAAAGCAGGCGAAAGCAAGCCAAGCCACACATTTCAAGAACATGAGGATTTAACCGATTGAAATCTTTCTACTCCGAAACTATCCAGCTTATATCGATCGATCATTTCTGTCCAAGAAAAATACATGTTGTTCATTATGGATTCTAGTATTCATTAAATTAAGTATTATTCCAGGAATAGCCATAAAAATTATCTCATTTTCCCAAAATAAATGAATTAAATTATCATTCGGAATAGAAATCAACAATTAAATAGTCAATTTCGCACAACCGCTATCCCCATTTTGTAACCCAGAATCGCACTATAAAATAACCATAAAAGCAAAACTCTAGACTGAAATTTTTACGATCCATTAATAATAATTTATCATCATCCAAACTCTGTAATCTGGTTGGAAGAAAATTGCAGTTCCTATTGAGATTATATTAGCATAGCAAGCATTCCGGCAAGCTGTTTCCATTAGTCTCTTTAAGAAAGGACAATTCCTTGTCAAAGGGTCCGAAAATCGTTCAAAAATCTGCCTGCGATTCCCATAGCCATAACACAATAAAACTCATTATATAATTTGCCTAGTATTAAGCGGGCGGATTTAGCATCACTTCGATGTGAGAATTTCGTCATTTTCATCGAGACCATCCTTTTCGGTCTGGTCTTAATTATTTCTGAAAACCACACAAATCAGTTTGTTATCGCTTGCCCATTTTCATCACTAGTACGGTCGGTCATTTTATTGCCATTTTCGGAATCTAAATAAAACCCCTTTAACACACAATTAACCTCTTCTCGTAGGATCATTTTCAAATCTTTAAATCAACCCCCGAAATAGTAAAAGATGTCGTGATTTAACCTTTTGAGGAATAGAAAGATAGGATGAGCTTTGCTCGAGAGAAGAACAATTAGAAATTAATTCCCGAAAGGAGAAGAATAACACAGGAAAGTGAAGACATTCAAAGATTCTTTTAAATCGAATTTAATTGTTGAAAATGCGGGGTCATGATAAGGGAATAAATACATTTAGGGTTACAATTAATTTATAAACTGTTATTATACATACTTTCCGAAATTAGATAAATTTTTTTTGTAAGAGGTCAATAAAATAAATAATTATATGATAAGTCATGCTATCGCATGTTTGACTAGAAAATTTTGGGGATTTGTGTAGGGAAAATAAAACAATTTAGCATCAAAAATAGTCAAATATTTGACAAAGGCTTAAGTCATCAACTAATTGTATCTTATTATAAAAGGTAAATGATAAAGAGTGGTTTCGAAGGATTGAGGGCATCGAGTTAAAAAAAGAAATCTGAACGAAACTCACCTGCTGTTATTTCGGGACACGTCGTCGAATTTGTTGCCGTACAGTTCGTCTTAAAATCGAAATCCGTCGCATTACCAAATCCCGGGGTTGTTCCGCCACCATTTCCACTACTGCCTGTCCCCGTTCCATTATAATTATAAAAATATTCGCCGAAATCCTCAAGTAAGAGCATAAAATTACTACCACCTGTTTCATAGTTTTGTCTACCGCCAGCAATATCATCACTTCGGTTAAAATTGGCGCTGCCGTAGTCGAAATCAATACCGCCGCTACTCAACGCTTCGGCACTACCAATCGTACCGTAATTACCGTTACCCGTATATGCACTGAACAATAATCTTGAATAAGTTCGATTAGTCGTTTGATTTGAAGCGCCACTTGATGCTGCACTCTCGTCGTATAATTTAAAATAGTCTGGCGAATTCCAGGTGCTATTCTCGGCAGAAATCATTTTCACCGAAAAATTATTCTTCTTACTCAAAATGCTCGACTTGCAGTTATTTTTATGTCATCGTTTAGCTTCTTGCACTAGTCGATTTCGTAAGTATCCGAGGCCCAGATAGGATCACAATACTTTTGCAAGGTTTGAAATCTGATGGGCCATGATGATTGGCGAAGATCGGTGATCAAAGCACCCGGCTGGCGAAAGGCTTATAATTTCCGATGATCCAGGTCAGGCAAAAGTAATGCTACTGATTACTTTCACGTACAACAGGTTCTGTAAAAAAAAATACATTTTTATAAAATTTAATTTTTAAAAATCTGAACGTTAGTGTAAGCGATATCCATCCGGTCCTTAAAATGCGGTCAACGGATAAATAATTTCGCATAAAGTAATTAAGTGCAGTTGTTGCAAAGTTCTTTACGTGATTTTCCATACCAAACCTTGCAATAAATAATTTACGGGTGTATTCATCCTAATAAAATTATAGCAACAATAATGGCACCGTTTCGTGCAGTATGTGTGTTATTGCGTTTCAAGCGGAATTTTTGAAGAAAAATTTCCTCCATAAATAAAACCTTTATTCATTACGCTATTTTTCGCAGCAGCCAATCGATTGCTTCATAAGAACTTTCAATTTTTTATTCCAATACTTGGAGCATAGCCTCCCATAAATTCCAACTCATCGCGATATAGAGCTTCCTGAGCGTAATTTCAAATTTTACGAGTTAATTAAAAATTCCTCTTGGATTTTATTATTTGAATCTAATTCTCATTTTTTTATGAAAGACCAAGTATCTTGAAAATGTCCTCTAGGATGGCCCAAGACAATGTCGCACCGAACATATAGGTGATACCTATAGAGAGATATATTATATTGCCAACGCGGATACCCCGGGGAAGTGTTATCCTGGTTGTAGTTGCTGCTAGTGTCTTGTACAGAGCAAAGCTAACTCAGGATCCGTGTACTTTTTAATGTTCCCGATAAAAAAAATCAAATAGCTGTGCAGAGTACTTACTCCTGCCCGACACAGGGAGATCCTTTATGAAGGCATTTAGAGTGTGAAATTATCATCAAACGTTTTCGTTTTTTTACTTTTGCTTTTATCACGGCATCATGTTGAAGGAAATATTACAGGATGTGGATGATGGGAAAAGGAAGCTTTAAAACATAAAAAGAGAAGAAAATAAAACAGTTTTAGGAAAAGGAAATGTAATTAAACGTGATTCATTGCCTCCCGTCTTTCATTAAGTCTTTTCGATTCATTGAGGATTCTAGTACATTTGGAAGTTTAACTAAATTCCGCTTTATTCACGTTCTTTTAGAATTGTTGCTTTCGAAAGGCTGCAGTTTGATTTTTATTCGTATTAGAATAGTCGACAGAATGTGAATTTAGTGGAAACAATCCACATTGTCGAAACCCGTTTTGAATGATTAGGGGTAAACCTTCTGTATCCAAAACAATTTTCAATAGCGAACAAAATGTTGTTTTCGTGAGGACCATACTCGTATGTGGGTTTTTTAGGTTGCTTTTCTCAATTCGCTACTGTATTACTTTATTATTACAATAATACAGTATTGTTATCGATTTTTAAAAAAAAAAAATTTGCTACCCTCAAAATTTTTTTTTTCACGTTTCATGACGAGTAGACACGAAAAAAGCAAAAAAAAAATTCAGTCCGTCTGTCCGCCGTACGCCGTACGCCGTACGCCGTACGCCGTACGTCTACCGGTGTACGCAAAATTGTTTGAAGGCTCGTAGCACCCAAACCCTATGAGCTATTTAATTGAATTTTTTTTTCGTGGGTAGAGTGGATTGGCCCCCTAAAGTGACCAAATTTGGAGGGGTGGGGGTGTAAGGGGGGAGGAGGGGGAAGCGTTTTAGACGGAAAATTTTGGTTTCTAGATCTCAGCAACCGCTTATGCTAGGAGACTGAAATTTGGAATTTATATAGAGCTTCGGTAGTGGACCCATTTGCAAATTGCCGATATAGGTGAAGGGGTTCGGGAGTGGGGGAAAAAATAATGCGTCCGAAACGCAAAAAAGGTGAGATCGACACATTCTAAAATCCATATCTCCTAAACGGTCAATATCACAAAATTGAAACTTAATGAATATCTGTAGGTATACTAGGAGAATAGATCGGAACCAAAAATTTGAGTGGGGGAAGTGGCGTACGGGGGTGGAGGGTGAAAAGCTTTAGATTACGATATCTCATGAACCAATTGCACTAGATAAATAAAATTTGGTTTGTGTATAAAGGTTAAGAAATGAAGTTTGATGAAAGTAAAATTTTTTAAGAGGGCGGTGGAGCATGAAAGTGGAGGGGATAAGAATTTTTCAAAAAAATCACTTATCATATCTCAAGACCAGTTTAAGATAGATGCTTAAAATTTTTACCAGAAGTAGGCCTAATAGACCCCTAGCGGAAAACAAAAGTTAGGAGGTGTGGGTGTAGAGGGTGAGGGTGGGGGAGGGTGAAAAGGAAAAAGTTCCGATTTTAATATCTCGACAACCTATAATGATATAAAGCTGAAACTTGGTATTTGGATAGAGCTATATTAGTAGCATGTTGGAAAAATAAAATTTTTTATAGGGGTAGTATGGTACAGGGGTGGGGGGTGTTTTTCCTATCTATAGAACGGCTTATGCTACAAAGTTGAAACTTGGTACGTTTATGTAAATCAACTAGAAAACTAATTTAAATAAAAAAAAAATCAAATTTCCAATGGCATTCAGAGGGGGTACAAAAAAAATGATCAGTGAAAATGGTATGCATATATTTTCACGGGTTTCGTCATATCTATTAGGTCTTCCCAAATATTGAATTCATTTTTATTCTACGGCTTCTTCATATAAATACCTAGAAAGCGTTTTCAGGATTTTTTAAAATTAGACCCCTAAGGGGGTGCAAAGGGGGTTGTAAAATTTTTCACGAATTCTACTATATCCTCACGTCTTATCAGATATTGAATATCTTTTCACTTTCACGTGCTTGCGTAATAATCGCCTAAAACTTGTTTTTAAGTTTTTTCAGCCCCTAAGAGGGTATAAACGGGTTGAACACGTTTTCACGAGTTCCGTCATTTCTTTTAGAAGTGATAAGAAATTGAATTGGTTCCTACTTTCTCGTGCTGTCTTCATATTTATTTATTAACTCCTTTCAGGATTTTTGGATATTCAGCCCCCAAGTGAGTGTAAGGAGGTTGCATATCTGATAATATATCGAATTCATTTTTACTTCCCAAGGTTTCCTATATAAAAAAGCCAAAAAGTCAATTTCAGTATTTTAGATATTTAATCCTAATGGGTGTAAGGGGGTAGTATGCTTTTCAAAGTTTCGACATATTTCTTAGGTTTGATGAGATATTAGATCGCTTTTCATTTCCACAGACTTTTTATATAATCGCCTACAAACCCATTTCTCGATTTTTGGATATTCAGCCCCCAAGGGTTTGCATATGCTTTCACAAATTTTGCCATCCCTTAGTTCTGATGAGATATAAAATTGGTTATTACGGCATTTGATGTAATGAGCTTAAAACCAATTTCACCATTTTTCGAATTTCAAGAACCAAGAGGGTGTGAAGAGTTTGCTTACGTTTTCACAAATTTTTCAATATCCGTCTTGTCTCATGAGATATCAAGTTGCTTCTTATGAAATCGTCTAAAAACCTGTTTCACAATGGAAGTGGAAGTAATGGATTTGTAAACGTTTTAACAATTCGACTATCTAATTCTGATAAGGCAACAAATTCGTCTTTACTTCTATGGGCTTATAGTGTACATAATGTACTGAAATTCGAATAGTCTACACGGACTTTTTCAATGTATAAAATCTTGTTCTAAAAATCTCTATTTTAAATATTTTTATATTAAGAACAAAAATAATTTTCCAAGAAATCTAATAATCTCGAAGCAACTCATGATACACTCCGACTTTGACCGCTCCCGAACTTTGCCCCGAAAAATAATAAAGTTTCGCCCAGACCATTGGCAGATTTTTTTCAATGGTTTAAAAACACTGACGTATGCAGGTTAAAGGATATGTGTAGCTTTCCTAAGCAATTCAGGATAACTACCTATTTGAAAAATGCTACCTAATTTTTATTAATTGGCCGTAATAAGAAACGGAGCTTTTGTTTCCGGCCACGGTCGGTAATTAAATTTAACTGAAAATTATAACATAAATACCGGCCAGCCAAAATCTTTTTAAATAAATAAAAAAATATCGCAAACTTTAGCTAATAACTAGAATACTATGAGAATGGTATTTTTCATGGTGAGAGCCTACCATAGAATCAAATTTGTTTTTAAAGTTTTTGTTGTTTTCCGGAAAACAACAAAAACTTAAAAAAACTGGAATACTATTTGTCATCTGCTAGAAAAGCAGAATACAAAGCCCGAAGTCCTTAACATAAATTAATATTTACCTATTTTCTGTGCCTCGACTTCTAAAGAAAATTGAAGAATTTCACGCATGCACATGTCAAAGCAATCCACTGACTACTGAACTCGAAAATTTTTCGGAGTAATCAAATAAAAAAAAGTTTGATTTCAAATGTTTCAGATATAACCAACAGAGTGCATTTTTTGAGAGTGTGGCCGGGAACTGGGGGTGGCCGGAATTAGAATGCTTTACCCCACAAATGAACTCAATTTGTCGATTTGTTTTCAGAAATGCTTCGAAGAAAACAGATTTTTTTTAAATATTATATTATACAAAATTAACAATGTTAAACGAATAAAAATGTACTATATACTTATGTATGTATAAAACTTTGTCAAATTTTATAGTTTGTGATATGTATGGTACATTCCCCAATATAGTTTGGACTTGCATTGCATTTAATTTTATTACACTTACAGTAGAATCCTGTTGGCTGCTAAATCTAAAAGTTTTAAAAAAATGTCAATTCACGAAAGGCATATTTTATAAAATAAGATTTACGGAAGTGCCCAAATTACTTTCTAGAGCAAAGATATGACCAAACCGTTGTCGCCCAAATAACTTTAAGTCTTACAAAGAATTTATTGAAATTGATTCATATTCGTAACATATAAAGGCCGGTTTACATGTCGAATGCAAACATTTTTTACTGAGATTGTGAGATTCGATAAGCTAGCGAATTTTCAATGGAGTAGAAGCTACCGCTGCGATGTCATTCACATACACACCCTACCTGTTTATGGCAAATCATTTTAGGTAAGAGCGAGACAACTAACAGAAATGTAATGAAAGTGAAGCAAGCGTTGTAAGAATTTTCTGTGTTCAACGGTTTTTATGATTTGCAATCGTGTCTACTGTTTATACTCTAGATGAAATTTGAGAGTATATTATTTAATTATATACATAAGCAGTGCAATTTGCCCCCTTATGGACTTGGCACTTTAAAACGATGCCTGCGCAGATTTATCTAAATAAATATTTTATTATATACTCTAGAAAAAGAAAAAGTTGCTTATTATGTTTATATTGTTACATGTAAACCTGGCAACCGCGCAACAGCGCAACTCGATCGTTTCACATAATGGAAACATCAACAACCGAATACCTAAGCTGCAAAGTAACCCAATCAAAAGCCTAGTTAATAAGGAGAGCGAAACAACACGACTATATTTCCCCTCTAATCGAATGCGCTCGAATGTATTAGAACAGCCTAGAAGATCACATGGAATGCTCTCAAGCTTTCCAGAATATTCTACACACACCACCCAATGAAGATTCAAGAACAGTCTCGACTACAATCAAGTAGTATAAAAGCAGATGAAGCTTTCAGCGAGGGACATAGTAATTTTTATTACGTCGACTGTGACAGCCAGCGTGTATACGCGACCGTGTTGGTAGAGAGCGAAAGTGATCGAGTCAAGCGATATATTTAATAAGCGGGCAGTGCTGCCATACAGTGCAAATTATTGTGCGATTATAATTCTGTGAATTAAAAGTGCGGATAAATAAATTATCACTTATTTTTATTTTAACCGAATTGTGTTTTACTTGAAATCCCGGCGAACCCCTAGTTCGCAACAATTGGTGTCAGAAGTGGGATTTCAAGGATTAATTCGGGTTGAAATTGCGAACGGACAAAGTGAGAATTTTGTGCGCTGTGAAGTGAATTTAAAATTCTCGAACGGACAAAGTGGGAATTTTGGTGCGCGAATAAAGTTTTCAAACTGTGAAGTAAAGTGAAAATTCTCGAACGGACAGGGAGAATTTTGTGAAATCGAATATTCTCGAGTGCTCTAGTGAGCGGTAACTTTAATTAGTGAAGTGGAAAGTTCTCGTACGGACAAAAAGAGAATTTCAGTGAATTTGTATCGCGGAAAAATCTTTAACGGACAAATAAAAGATAGTGAAAATGCCGCGTTATTTAAAAGACTTAAAATTAATGGAGCTGAAGGAAGAGCTCGGTAGACGCGAATTATCTACAACTGGGAACAAGTCCGAACTTGTCAGCCGAATGATCGAAGTGCTTGAGGCTGAAGGTAAGGACGCAAACAGTTTCGAGTTCCCAATCGAAGAAGCTCATGCAGGAAGTGGTGAGGACTGTTCCGGTACACCAGATTCTCTGACGCAGTTAATTCAGCAAATGATGAACCAACAAAGACAGCTCTCAGCAGACCTCTCAGCAGATCTCAACCAGACGTCGAAGGACATTAACAAGAAGTTAGATCAGACATCAACAGACCTTAACGAGAAGCTAGACCAGACTTCGAAGGACCTCAACCAAAAATTGGAACAGCAAAGCGAACAAACGAAAGAGCTAAAAGAAGATCTAAATAATAAAATAGACACCATGGGTAAAATAATCGAAGAAAATCTGGAGACGAAACTTCGAACTTTTGAAGATCAAATAACGGAAAAGACATCAGCAATTGTAGAAGAAGTTGAACGCTTAAAAAGGGACTTTGATAACGTGAAAGCGACTGGAGTCATCAAGACAGAACACGTTACACACAAAGATGTCAAAGCTCCGATCTTCGATGGACAAACGCCGTGGGCTATCTACAAAACCCAATTTGAGGCTGCAGCGAGAAATAATCATTAGAATGATTTGGAACGAGGAACGGCTCTTATATTGGCGCTAAGAGGTCCACCAGCAGAAGTTCTTCAAACAATTCCTCAAGAACAACAACAAGATTTTTCGACGTTGGTACAAACATTGGATCTTCATTACGGCAGTGACCACATGCGAGAGATATACAAAACACAACTTTACAACCGAAGCCAAAATACTGGTGAAACACTTCAAGAGCTGGCACGCGACATTGAACGGCTTACACTATTATCGCTTCCAAATGCGCAAACAGAGCAACGCAACGATACAGCTGTTTTCGCATTTAACAATGCTGTACAGGACAGAGAGCTCCAGCAGGCGTTAAAATTGGCAGGAAAGAAAACAATTGGCGAAGCCTTAGTATATGGGCTTACGTTCGAAGCTGCCAAGCAAAGCTCGCGAAATAACTACCGAGTTCGAGAAATAACAGAAGAGTGTGTATGTCAGAGGGCCGAATACACCGAACGAAGCGAAGGATCTGGTGCCCCTCGATGTTGGAATTGCGGACAGGCAGGACACTTAAGACGCGACTGCCGAATACCAAGAAAAGCTACCAACTATTGTTCCGGCTGCGCTGCTAAACAAAAGGGAGAACGAGGCGAACCGTCACGAGAGCACGCTTCGCCTAATCATAGTCCGGGAAACGAGTAAAAGCCAACTTCATGGGGCAGAAGTTGGCTGGTGGAATCGACGCCCCCGGAACCATCATCGCAGTTTCTCGACTACATCGTGGTGAAAACGACTTATGCATGAGTGATCGAGTCGACAAATTAAACTGCATAATAACAATTGATACAGGCGCAACACGATCAGTGCTAAGATCTGACCTCGTAGACCGTACTTGGCTTCATAAAAGCAAAAAGTACGCACTTCGCACAGCAACAGGAGAAACTACTACAGTCCATGGGGAAATATCACGTGACATCCAGCTTGGAGATTTGACATTCTCGCATGTATTCGTGGTAGCTGATATTACCGACGAGTGTATCCTTGGAATGGATTTTCTGAAACCACACGGTATCCAGCTGGACCTAGGACAACGAATAATGAAGTGGCGGAACGTCGAAATACCAATGGAAATAACATCCTCCAACACAACCAAGCTGCGAGTTATATTGTGCGAAGATGCGGATATACCAAAGTCATCAGAGAACGTTATTTGGGCAGAGCTCGATGGTGATCCCGGGGACCACCGATTCTACCTCATCGAACCAGAAACGACACCTGCATTACGAAGTCTAATACTGGGAAAAACGCTAGTAAAAAGAAATGAAAGGATGATTGTACCAATAAGAGTGCTCAACGTTTCGGACAGCATTACCAGCGTAAAGAAGGGAGGTATAATTGGCAGCTGCGAACCAATCTCGGCAGTGACGAGTATAGACACTGAAGAACATCATGACATAGCCTCTAAAAATAATTCAGGAAGGAAGAATAGTGTAACATCAGCAGTTCTTCAGTCAAGCAACCTTAGAGGAGCACAACACAAGCTAGCAGTGGATTTGATCGAAAGATTCAGCGACGTCTTCTCCACTGGTGATGAGGACTATGGCAGAACAAACCTAGTGAAGCATCGTATAGATACCGGAAGTGCTACACCGAGACGTCAACCTCCAAGAAGAGTACCATTAGCGAAACAAGGAGAAGTCAATTCAATGGTCAAAACAATGGAGCATCAGGGAATCGTCGAAGAATCAAAGAGTCCGTGGATATGGCCAGTGGTGCTGGTTAAGAAAAAGGATGGCAGCACCCGCTTTTGTGTGGACTACAGACAACTAAATGATGTTACGAAAAAGGATAGCTATCCACTACCTAGAATCGACGATATCATGGACACCCTGACAGATGCTAAATGGTTGGACCTGAAAAGTGGCTACTAGCAAGTGAAAAGTGGCTACTGGCAAGTGGAAATAGACGAAAATGATAGAGACAAAACAGCATTCTCTGTCGGCAGCGGACTGTGGCAATTCATCGTAATGCCGTTTGGCCTGTGTAATGCTCCAGCTACGTTCGAAAGACTAATGGAATTTGTTTTGCGTGGCCTTAGTTGGAAAACTTGTCTCGTTTACCTGGATGATGTGATCGTTATCGGCAAGACCTTCGAGGAACATCTGAAAAATCTACAGGAAGCGGCAAAATTAAAGCTGAGTCCGAAAAAGTGCACTTTGTTTAGTGCAGAAGTAAAGTACTTGGGTCACATCGTTTCAGCTGACGGTGTAAAGACGGATCCGGAGAAAATACTGGCAGTGAAAAATTGGCCTACTCCGAGTGATAAACACCAGCTGCGTAGCTTCCTAGGATTAGCGACATATTACCGTCGATTCGTAAAATACTTTGCCAACACGGCAAAATGTCTTCATCAGCTAATAGAAAAGGGAAAGACATTTACTTGGAATCAACAGTGCCAGGAAGTATTTGAGAAAATAAAAGATCAACTTTGCGACTCTCCAGTTCTGGCGTATCCAAAACCAGGTCATAGTTTCATCATAGACACTGATGCTAGCAATGTCGGTATCGGCGCAGTACTATCACAGGAGATCGACGGCAAGAGAGAGTGCTATCATATTACAGCCGAGTACTCTCAAAATCAGAAAGGAACTATTGCGTAACTCGCCGAGAGCTATTAGCCATTGTAGAAGCTACAAAACATTTTCACAAATATCTCTATGGCCAAAAGTTCCTTCTTCGAACGGATCACGCATCACTCAAATCGCTACTTCAGTTCAAGAATCCCGAGGGCCAAGTAGCAAGATGGATAGAAAGGCTTGAATCCTACGATTTTGAAATTGTTCACCGAAGAGGGAGAATTCACGGCAATGCCGACGCGCTCTCACGTCGTCCTTGTCCACCAAACTGCAAGCATTGTCACCGCGTAGAAGAAAAAGAAGTCGGAGAAACCATTCAGCGAATAACGACCGAACCAAAGGATGGATGGAATCAGCAAGAACTGGAAGATGCCCAACGAAAAGATCCAGATATTTCACCGATCATGTCACGGAAGGACAAAATGGAGCGGCCTGAGTGGAAACACATCTCACAATTCAGCGAAACCTTAAAGAGTTACTGGGCACAATGGAACTCCCTCCACTTACACGGTGAGTTATTAAAACGGAAACGGGAAACCGCTGACGGAACATCGCATCTCATGCAAACCATTGTCCCGCATTCTAAAGTCGAGGAAATTCTGAAGGAATGTCACGAAGGTACTTCCGGTGGACATTTAGGTGTAAATAGAACCTTGGCCAAGATACAAGAGAGGTTCTATTGGATCCATCTCCGAGATGACGTCGAAAATTGGTGCCGTAAGTGTACTACCTGTGCATCGAGTAAAGGCCCGCAACGCAGATCAAAGGGAGAAATGCAGCAGTACAACGTGGGAGCTCTATTCGAGAGAATTGCTGTGGATATTGCTGGACCATTTCCGGAATCAGAAAATGGTAATCGCTACATTCTTGTGGTCATTGATTATTTCAGCAAGTGGCCCGAAGCTTACGCAATTCCAAATCAAGAAGCAGTTACTGTCGCAGAACAAATTGTTACCAACTGGGTGAGCAGATTTGGAGTTCCACGAGAACTACACTCCGATCAAGGGCGCAACTTTGAATCTCAAACATTCAAACACGTGTGTCAAATGCTGGGAATAAACAAAATGAGGACAACTCCACTACATCCACAGTCCGATGGAATGGTGCAACGTTTCAATAGAACACTGAATTCGAACCTATCCAAACTCGTCAGCGAAAGGCAACAGGACTGGGATCATAGAGCTACTGGAGACGACAAGCCACCGTTTTTATATAAAGCGCTTTGAAGCCAAAAACACGATGAGAAGTGAGACAAAACAGGGTCGTTGTTGTTGTTTTAGCGTGAGAGTGAGTGAGACGAAACAGGTTCGTTATGTCAATTGTTGTTGTTTTACGTGCAAGTGAATGCGACGACGTCCGCCTTCAACTCAATCGCTGCTTGTCATCTCCATTATATATATCTCTATGACTGGGATCAACACATTCCTCTTTTTTTAATGGCCTACAGAACATCGGTACACGCAACAACAGGAGAAACTCCCTCCCGAGTTATCTTCGGAAAGAATATTCGAGTCCCCGCAGAATTAATATTTGGAGTGCCACCAGACCAACCAACCCATCCAAAAGATTACGTCTCGGATCTTCGACATCGACAACACACAATTTACAACCTGGTCAGAGATAAAATAAATTTGGCGACCGATCGGATGAAGACAAGGTATGATCAACGGGCAAATTCATCAGGATTCCAAGAGGGCGATTTAGTTTGGCTATACAATCCCAAACGACAGAAAGGCAGGTCACCGAAACTACAGCGCAATTGGGAAGGACCTTATCAAATTATCAACCGGTTAAATGATGTTGTGTACCGCATTCAGTTGCATCAAAAACCTCGTACTAAAATGAAAGTGGTACACCTCGATAGACTAACGAAGTACCATGGCGCCCCTGACGAGGGGATCGACTCTGTTCGGGACGAACAGGAACTAAGGAGGGAGTAAAGTTACATGTAAACCTGGCAACCGCGCAACAGCGCAACTCGATCGTTTCACATAATGGAAACATCAACAACCGAATACCTAAGCTGCAAAGTAACCCAATCAAAAGCCTAGTAAATAAGGAGAGCGAAACAACACGACTATATTTCCCCTCTAATCGAATGCGCTCGAATGTATTAGAACAGCCTAGAAGATCACATGGAATGCTCTCAAGCTTTCCAGAATATTCTACACACACCACCGAATGAAGATTCAAGAACAGTATCGACTACAATCAAGTAGTATAAAAGCAGATGAAGCTTTCAGCGAGGGACATAGTAATTTTTATTACGTCGACTGTGACAGCCAGCGTGTATACGCGACCGTGTTGGTAGAGAGCGAAAGTGATCGAGTCAAGCGATATATTTAATAAGCGGGCAGTGCTGCCATACAGTGCAAATTATTGTGCGATTATAATTCTGTGAATTAAAAGTGCGGATAAATAAATTATCACTTATTTTTATTTTAACCGAATTGTGTTTTACTTGAAATCCCGGCGAACCCCTAGCTCGCAACAATATATTAGTGGCCAAAACCCCAAATCCGCTTAACGTCTGTCCGTGCGGACGATAACTCAAGAACGCCTTGACCTAGAATCTTGAAAATTATTAAACTAGTTTTGAGTGAAAATGAAGTTTTCGTTCATTAGTCAGTAAAATTCATTTACTTCTTCGGGTAGCTTCCATTCGAAAAGTCCTTAAAACACGTGTTCAATAATATTGGTCTAGAACTTCAGACAGGTTTAAGCTACGACTTCTAAATTTTGTATGTGTTGATTTTCCAATAGTTCGAGCTAAATGTATGATTATGAATAAAATCTCATTAGTCCTTTGTGCAGCTGCCATGAAAATATCCTGTCAAAATGCCTTCACTCCATTGACGGAACTCACTAAAACGTAAGAAAACAGTCAGCCACGAATGCGGCATTTTGTACAAATTAGTTTTGAGTGATAACAAGGTTCAAGTTTACTACTCAGCGAAATCGTTCTACTCCTTCGGCTAGAGCCCATACAAAAAGTCCTTAAGACACGTGTTCAACAATATTTTCCGATAGCTTTTGATTGCTTCATGCTAGGAATATGAAATTTTGTACACATTTATTTTTAAATGGTTTCAGGTAAAGGGATAAATATATAAGAAATCGAATGAGTTCTTTCTGCATCTCCCCCAAGGAAATCCTTGAAAAATTTAAATTTTTTTTCGTTGACTCATCTATTTCAAGGACATGAACTTAAACACTGATGATATTTTTTTTTAGTTTCGAGTAGCAATCAAATAGAAGTTCTTAATAAAGGACAAAGTACTTAAACTTAAACTACTTAAAACTTATCCCCAACTACAATATAAATCGGAGTTAAGTATTTAATCTAAATGAACATACGATTGGCTTCAAGCCAATTGTGAATCCAGTATGTTCAAAAATAATTTTTTTGGATTGCGAAGAAGAAATTAATTTTTTGGTTTGAATTATCTTTGAAAACTCCAAATCTAGAAAAGAAAAAAAAGTCCTAATCTTTGGTTAAACAAATGTCGGCCATGGAATAAACGCAAAAGTAACTATAAAATTTAGTATTGCAAGGAGCTACAAATATCGAATATATGGCGAACTAGAGATACCAGAGTAGAAAATTACGAGCAGTAACCATAAAAATATCTCAGTTCGAGCACTTTTTATGGCAACAAAAAAAATTTTCACACACACTTTCACAGAAATATCGTCAATATTTTTTACTGGATATAATATCTGATCAATTTCTCATTAGAGATTTTCCTTCTCCCTCACAATCTCAGTAAAAAATGTTTGCATTCGACATGTAAACCGGCCTTAAGTCAAACCAATTACTATTTATAGTCATATTTTGTAATAAAGAATTTTTATACTCTAGATGAAATCATATAGAGTATATTAAGTTTAATCCAGCCCAAAAGTTTGTAACGCCTAGAACCAAGTCTCGGACGAAAAAAAGTTATACATTATTTTTTGTTTATTTGTGGCCAAAAACCTCAAATCCGCTTGACGTCCGTCCATCCGTTCGTCCATCCGTCTATTCGTTAGCACGATAACTCAAGAACGCCATCATCTAGGATCTTGAAATTTTGAATCTAGATGTTTGGTTGAATTTGTAAGGCTAAGTTCGTTAACGGGCAAAATCGTCCTACTCTTCGGGTAGCTGCCATACAAAATGTCCTTAGAACACGTGTTCAAGAATATTGGTCGATAACTTCAGAAGGGTTACTTTAAGGGTATTAGTCCTTCGTGTAGCTGCTATACAAATATCCTGTCAAAATGTCTTCACTTAATTTACTATAACTCAAGTAATCGTTTAGCTATAAATTCGAAATTTTGTAAAAATTAGTTTTGAGTGAAAACGAAGTTCGAGTTTACTAGTCAGCAAAATCCTTTTACTCCTTCTGGTAGCTGCCATACAAAATGTCCTTTAAACACGTGTTGAAGAATATTGGTCAATAACTTCAGAAGGGTTTAAGCTACGTCTTTGAAATTTTGTATGTGTTATTTTTCCAATAGTTGGAGCTACATGTATATTTATAAAGAAAGTGCTATTAGTCCTTCGTGTAGCTGCCATACAAATATGCTGTCAAAATGTGTTCATTTAATTTACGGAACTCAATATAACTCAAGTAATCGGTTAGCTATGAATTCGGAATTTTGTACAAATTAGTTTTGAGTGGAAACGAGTTCGAGTTTACTAGTCAGCGAAATCCTTTTACTCCTGCTGGTACCTTCCACACAAAAAATCCTTAAGACAAGTGTTCAACAATATTTACCGATAACTTTTGAACACTTCAAGATACGAATTTGAAATTTTGTACCCACACATTAATTTTTGAATGGTTCGAAAGAAAAGGATAAATATGTAAGAAATCGATTGAGTTCTTCCTGCACCTTCCATGTGGAAGTCCTTCAAAATATAAAATTTTTTTCGGTGACTCACCCAGTTCAAGATATAAAATTAAACACTGAATAATGTCTTTTAGGATGGAGTAGCAATCAAATGGGAGTCCTTAATAAAGGACATACAATATACAAACACGTAATTCTACTTTATCGCCAACTACAATATAAATCGGAGTTCAGTATTTCATCTAGAGTATCATACGATTGGCTTGCAGCCAATCGTGACTGATGTATGTTTTCAAATAATTTTAAAGCTTAATCTATTAGCAAGAAGTCGCCCAAATAATTTTTAGTTATATTTACAACGAAAAAGTTGCTCATGTAATTATCTAGGTATTAATTGTAGACACTGTTTGTGGTCCATTTAAGATTTTTAAAGTAGTTCATTTAAACTTTTCAAAAGTTCTGGCTCGACAATCTCAGACTGAAGAAAGGTCAGAGATATTATAAAATTCAACTCGAACTACAAAACTCGTAATAGCACCAGTAGAGTTGACAAAGACGCATACAAAGACTCAAAAACGTGCAGTTCTTTTAAAATAATCTACTAGGAAAGATAAGCGTTACGAGTAGTGATGGGTCGGTCGCGAACGATTCGGTCGAAATGACCGAGTCAGTACTATGACCGAATTAACTCGAGTTATGTGAAATGAAACAAGTCGTTCAATCGGACCCTGTTTTGTCGTCTCACTTCTCTGGCTTCAAATCGCTTTATACAAAGCCGGTGGCTTGTCGTCTCCAGTATCTCTATGTACCCAATGTTGATACTTGATAGCCGTACAGCGCCAGAAGTTTTTCTTTGTGTCGGTCTGTCTGTACTCGGTGCTCGAAGTTAGCTAATGATTACATTAAGGACACTTTAGGGTAAAATGCGCCAATAGAAAATCGAAATCGAAACTAAACAATTTTTCTGTGTCAAAATTTATGAATTCAAAGAACATTCAAATTCATTCATTAACCGTACATTCTCTATAAATTCCAAAAATTAAATCATTTTATTTTTTTTCCTGGAATTCATAAAACCGACCTTCGAGTTCGATTTACTCTTGGCGCGTTATCCCCCTAAAGTGTCTAAGTCTAATCTTACGGTGCCTTTGAAATTCGAATATCGACCGACCAGCCACCAGCGACCACCGAAGACCGACCGACTCGAAAACTCGAGTTAAAAAGCTTTTTCTAGTGACCGCTAACCCAAAAGACCGACCGATCGAATCATGGAAGTGCACGAACACCGAAGTGGCCGAAATTACTTAAATGACTCGCTAACCCAAATGCCCACCGATCTTTTGGGTTAGCGGGTCATTTAAGTTAGCGAGTCATTTGGGTTAGCGAGTCATTTGGGTTAGCGGTGACTAGAAAATGCTTTTAACTCGACTTTTCGAGTCGGTCGGTATATTTAAACTTCGAAGGCAGCGTAAGCGTATGGTTAGACATCGGACACTTTAGGGGGATAGTGCGCCAAGAGGAAATCGAATTCGATGGTCGGTTTTCGAGGAAAAAAAATCAATTCCAATGATTTAATTTTTGGAATTTATAAAGAGTGCACGGTTAATGAATAAATTTGAATATTTAAAATCAGTAGGAAAATTATTTGGTTTCGATTTCGATTTTCTCTTGGCGCATTTTCCCCCAAAGTGTCTATAATGGAATTATTCGAGCACCGAGTACCGACACGAAAAGCCAAATTGAAACTTTTGGTGCTATACTGCTATCAACGTCGGGTATGATACGATAATATTTTTTCTAGTGACCGTTGACCGATCGCCCGACTTGTTCTTTTTCGTATTTCGTGAGTCATTTCGGTCGGTCGGTCATTTCCATCGAATCATGTAAGTGACCGAAATGACCCAAATGACCGAATCTTTTTAATCGGTCACTTCAACGAAAAGACTCGGTCATACTGGGTTAATGAAATGACCGATTTATCCCATCACTAGTCCAGAATATAATCGAAAACCTTTACCTTTACGCGTCGCGTATTAGTTACATTTAGTTGTGAGTTCTTAATTACATCATTTTGGGGGGGGGGGGGGTTTGAACCCCCAAAACGCCCCTGCGTTCGCGCCTGATCAGAGCTACCAGACAGTAGTTGATTTGCTATAGGCAACTTTGCTATTCTGGTAGATCATGTCACAGTTAATAGTACTGAAAAATTATAACTATTAACACCTGCTAGTACACTGCCATACCCGGTCCGATTTCTGACCTCCCATCCCTAAGCTGACTGGACTGTACACTGCAGTGTATTAAAGGCTAACCTCCTAAGTTTAGTTCGGTTTCCGTAAAAAATCGATATCCTATCTGAACAGGCTAAAAATTTTGACGTTGCCATAGAAGCTATTAACGACGTACGAGAGGAGTTGGAAAAAGAGGGAATTTCCACGGACGCAGTCATCAACATTGTAACGACTCGTTTTCCAGGGTAGGCTCAACGGGTGCCAGAATCCGTTACAAAATATTTATTAGTTTCTAAACTTCACATTATTACATAAATTTTAACTTGATTTCATTTGGATTTCTCCTTGCGTCATAGCTCGCCTCTGCTCAACGTGACTCGATTCGTGATTCTGTGAGTACGACTAAGCTCGCCTTGCCTTGACCCTCTCTGCTCTGCTCTCTCCCTGTCTTCGTCTCTCTGTGTTACCTTTGCTCCCCCTGTCTTCGTCTCCGCGTGTGGCCTTTGCTTTGTTCTCCCTGTCTTCGTCCTACCCTGTTTTCGTCCTTCCCTGTCTTCGTCTCTCTGCATGGCTTCTGGTTTATTCGTCTTGGCTCTGCTGTGTCTGCTTGTCAGACACGTTGTGGCTCGCCTTTGCTAGCCGCTGCTTTGCTCGCCGTGGCTCGCTATGCACGTCGTGGCTCGCTGTGCTCGTCGCTGCTTTGCTTTGCTCGTCGTGAGAGCCGGGTGTAGTACAGTGGTAGTGTACTAGGTCTTGAAAACATTGCTACCGGGGTTAGATTCCCACTCAATGCATAATTTCTTTATGTGAATTTTTCAGTTGCTATTGGTTTCAGAATATTAATATAAAACGTGAACAGTGCGGAATGTTTAATAGGGTCACTTGTAAAGGATTTAAGCCTGAGCAAATTAGTTCTGTTTACATTCTTATCAGATTCACAAATACCATCAGAGCTGCCAGACAGCAATTGATTTGCTATAGGCAACTTTGCTGTTCTGGTAGATCGTATCACAGCCAATAGTACTGAAAAATTATGATCATTAACACCTGTTAGTACACTGTCATACCCGGCCCGATTCCTGATCTTCCTTCCCATTCCTAAAAACTGATTAAGTTCGCTATCCCCTTTCTTCTCCACAATTCCTTGCAACTCTCCTCTCCTTCGCACCAAGAAACACGGAAAAATATTTGATAGAACAATACCGCGGCCAATTGGGCTCAGTTTGTTCTTGAAAAATTAGCCTAAAAACAGCCGTGCCGTGGTGCAGTGGGATCACAACGGACCCATCTAGCGGTCTATATGTTAGCTATCTCTGTCAATAGCTACTCACCTAAGCTAACCTCACCTAACCTTGATCGTCGTGGCTCGCTCTGCTAGTCTCTCTGCTTGGCTCTGATATGCTCTGCTGGGCTCTTCTGGGCTCTGCTGGGCTAGTCTCTAGTCTGTTTGGCTTAGCTTGGCTCAGCTCTGCTCTGCTTGGCTCATCTTCTGCTTGGCGCAGCTCTGCTCTTCTTGGCTCTGCTCTGCTTGGCTCTGCTCTGCTTGGCTCTGCTCTGCTTGGCTCTGCTCTGCTGGACTCGTCTCTGCTCTGCTAGGCTCAGCTCTGCCCCATTCCGAGGAAATCTAGGAAGTCCAAAGAAAGGGCCCCGAGTGTAATTTCCTCCAAAGAATGGCGTAAAATGCATAAGCTTAGAGAACAAGAAAAGCAGATCAAAATTGAAGGCGTTAGAAAACGAAATGAAGAACGTTTAAAAAGGAAACAATATTGAGTTAATAGAAAAATAAGAAAAGTAAATCTCTAAAAATCTCGTCCTTTAAACCAAAGCAAAAATGTCCTTTTTGCCAAGAAGAACTTATAACTGACGTACAGGATGACTCCTTAAAAAATGTTGAGTGCGATAAATGTACATGATGGTATCACCTAAAATGTACAAATTTTGATTCATATTCACAAGCCGTTGAAAAATATTGTTTTGGCTGAAATATTTGTCAGAATCAAAGTGATCCATAATATATGTTCATAGAACTATGCCAAACTATCAGTCCTTAATGTGATTTTGTTATTTTTTATTAGATTATTTTGTTTCGTAACTTGAATTTCTTATTTAAATTACATACCTATTTTTATATAGACTGAACAAAAGCTTAATTTGGAATTAAACTATTTGAAAATGAACTGAATTTATGGTATATCTAAATTTTTTTAATGTATAATAAATAAATTGTTTGTTTGAAAATATAAATATTTTTTTCATATTGATTCATCTTCAACTTGCCCGGAAATTGAATAATTTTTGGCCGGAATTAGAATTTTGGTGGCCGGAAATTGAATTTGTTGCTGGTCTTTGGAAAAATTTAAAAAATTATTAGGTGTACAAATAAGTTCGTATCGTAAAGGCCCGCAACGCAGATCAAAGGGAGAAATGCAGCAGTACAACGTGGGAGCTCTATTCGAGAGAATTGCTGTGGATATTGCTGGACCATTTCCGGAATCAGAAAATGGTAATCGCTACATTCTTGTGGTCATTGATTATTTCAGCAAGTGGCCCGAAGCTTACGCAATTCCAAATCAAGAAGCAGTTACTGTCGCAGAACAAATTGTTACCAACTGGGTGAGCAGATTTGGAGTTCCACGAGAACTACACTCCGATCAAGGGCGCAACTTTGAATCTCAAACATTCAAACACGTGTGTCAAATGCTGGGAATAAACAAAATGAGGACAACTCCACTACATCCACAGTCCGATGGAATGGTGCAACGTTTCAATAGAACACTGAATTCGAACCTATCCAAACTCGTCAGCGAAAGGCAACAGGACTGGGATCATAGAGCTACTGGAGACGACAAGCCACCGTTTTTATATAAAGCGCTTTGAAGCCAAAAACACGATGAGAAGTGAGACAAAACAGGGTCGTTGTTGTTGTTTTAGCGTGAGAGTGAGTGAGACGAAACAGGTTCGTTATGTCAATTGTTGTTGTTTTACGTGCAAGTGAATGCGACGACGTCCGCCTTCAACTCAATCGCTGCTTGTCATCTCCATTATATATATCTCTATGACTGGGATCAACACATTCCTCTTTTTTTAATGGCCTACAGAACATCGGTACACGCAACAACAGGAGAAACTCCCTCCCGAGTTATCTTCGGAAAGAATATTCGAGTCCCCGCAGAATTAATATTTGGAGTGCCACCAGACCAACCAACCCATCCAAAAGATTACGTCTCGGATCTTCGACATCGACAACACACAATTTACAACCTGGTCAGAGATAAAATAAATTTGGCGACCGATCGGATGAAGACAAGGTATGATCAACGGGCAAATTCATCAGGATTCCAAGAGGGCGATTTAGTTTGGCTATACAATCCCAAACGACAGAAAGGCAGGTCACCGAAACTACAGCGCAATTGGGAAGGACCTTATCAAATTATCAACCGGTTAAATGATGTTGTGTACCGCATTCAGTTGCATCAAAAACCTCGTACTAAAATGAAAGTGGTACACCTCGATAGACTAACGAAGTACCATGGCGCCCCTGACGAGGGGATCGACTCTGTTCGGGACGAACAGGAACTAAGGAGGGAGTAAAGTTACATGTAAACCTGGCAACCGCGCAACAGCGCAACTCGATCGTTTCACATAATGGAAACATCAACAACCGAATACCTAAGCTGCAAAGTAACCCAATCAAAAGCCTAGTAAATAAGGAGAGCGAAACAACACGACTATATTTCCCCTCTAATCGAATGCGCTCGAATGTATTAGAACAGCCTAGAAGATCACATGGAATGCTCTCAAGCTTTCCAGAATATTCTACACACACCACCGAATGAAGATTCAAGAACAGTATCGACTACAATCAAGTAGTATAAAAGCAGATGAAGCTTTCAGCGAGGGACATAGTAATTTTTATTACGTCGACTGTGACAGCCAGCGTGTATACGCGACCGTGTTGGTAGAGAGCGAAAGTGATCGAGTCAAGCGATATATTTAATAAGCGGGCAGTGCTGCCATACAGTGCAAATTATTGTGCGATTATAATTCTGTGAATTAAAAGTGCGGATAAATAAATTATCACTTATTTTTATTTTAACCGAATTGTGTTTTACTTGAAATCCCGGCGAACCCCTAGCTCGCAACAATATATTAGTGGCCAAAACCCCAAATCCGCTTAACGTCTGTCCGTGCGGACGATAACTCAAGAACGCCTTGACCTAGAATCTTGAAAATTATTAAACTAGTTTTGAGTGAAAATGAAGTTTTCGTTCATTAGTCAGTAAAATTCATTTACTTCTTCGGGTAGCTTCCATTCGAAAAGTCCTTAAAACACGTGTTCAATAATATTGGTCTAGAACTTCAGACAGGTTTAAGCTACGACTTCTAAATTTTGTATGTGTTGATTTTCCAATAGTTCGAGCTAAATGTATGATTATGAATAAAATCTCATTAGTCCTTTGTGCAGCTGCCATGAAAATATCCTGTCAAAATGCCTTCACTCCATTGACGGAACTCACTAAAACGTAAGAAAACAGTCAGCCACGAATGCGGCATTTTGTACAAATTAGTTTTGAGTGATAACAAGGTTCAAGTTTATTACTCAGCGAAATCGTTCTACTCCTTCGGCTAGAGCCCATACAAAAAGTCCTTAAGACACGTGTTCAACAATATTTTCCGATAGCTTTTGATTGCTTCATGCTAGGAATATGAAATTTTGTACACATTTATTTTTAAATGGTTATATATATATAAGAAATCGAATGAGTTCTTTCTGCATCTCCCCCAAGGAAATCCTTGAAAAATTTAAATTTTTTTTCGTTGACTCATCTATTTCAAGGACATGAACTTAAACACTGATGATATTTTTTTTTAGTTTCGAGTAGCAATCAAATAGAAGTTCTTAATAAAGGACAAAGTACTTAAACTTAAACTACTTAAAACTTATCCCCAACTACAATATAAATCGGAGTTAAGTATTTAATCTAAATGAACATACGATTGGCTTCAAGCCAATTGTGAATCCAGTATGTTCAAAAATAATTTTTTTGGATTGCGAAGAAGAAATTAATTTTTTGGTTTGAATTATCTTTGAAAACTCCAAATCTAGAAAAGAAAAAAAAGTCCTAATCTTTGGTTAAACAAATGTCGGCCATGGAATAAACGCAAAAGTAACTATAAAATTTAGTATTGCAAGGAGCTACAAATATCGAATATATGGCGAACTAGAGATACCAGAGTAGAAAATTACGAGCAGTAACCATAAAAATATCTCAGTTCGAGCACTTTTTATGGCAACAAAAAAAATTTTCACACACACTTTCACAGAAATATCGTCAATATTTTTTACTGGATATAATATCTGATCAATTTCTCATTAGAGATTTTCCTTCTCCCTCACAATCTCAGTAAAAAATGTTTGCATTCGACATGTAAACCGGCCTTAAGTCAAACCAATTACTATTTATAGTCATATTTTGTAATAAAGAATTTTTATACTCTAGATGAAATCATATAGAGTATATTAAGTTTAATCCAGCCCAAAAGTTTGTAACGCCTAGAACCAAGTCTCGGACGAAAAAAAGTTATACATTATTTTTTGTTTATTTGTGGCCAAAAACCTCAAATCCGCTTGACGTCCGTCCATCCGTTCGTCCATCCGTCTATTCGTTAGCACGATAACTCAAGAACGCCATCATCTAGGATCTTGAAATTTTGAATCTAGATGTTTGGTTGAATTTGTAAGGCTAAGTTCGTTAACGGGCACAATCGTCCTACTCTTCGGGTAGCTGCCATACAAAATGTCCTTAGAACACGTGTTCAAGAATATTGGTCGATAACTTCAGAAGGGTTACTTTAAGGGTATTAGTCCTTCGTGTAGCTGCTATACAAATATCCTGTCAAAATGTCTTCACTTAATTTACTATAACTCAAGTAATCGTTTAGCTATAAATTCGAAATTTTGTAAAAATTTGTTTTGAGTGAAAACAAAGTTCGAGTTTACTAGTCAGCAAAATCCTTTTACTCCTTCTGGTAGCTGCCATACAAAATGTCCTTTAAACACGTGTTGAAGAATATTGGTCAATAACTTCAGAAGGGTTTAAGCTACGTCTTTGAAATTTTGTATGTGTTATTTTTCCAATAGTTGGAGCTACATGTATATTTATAAAGAAAGTGCTATTAGTCCTTCGTGTAGCTGCCATACAAATATGCTGTCAAAATGTGTTCATTTAATTTACGGAACTCAATATAACTCAAGTAATCGGTTAGCTATGAATTCGGAATTTTGTACAAATTAGTTTTGAGTGGAAACGAGTTCGAGTTTACTAGTCAGCGAAATCCTTTTACTCCTGCTGGTACCTTCCACACAAAAAATCCTTAAGACAAGTGTTCAACAATATTTACCGATAACTTTTGAACACTTCAAGATACGAATTTGAAATTTTGTACCCACACATTAATTTTTGAATGGTTCGAAAGAAAAGGATAAATATGTAAGAAATCGATTGAGTTCTTCCTGCACCTTCCATGTGGAAGTCCTTCAAAATATAAAATTTTTTTCGGTGACTCACCCAGTTCAAGATATAAAATTAAACACTGAATAATGTCTTTTAGGATGGAGTAGCAATCAAATGGGAGTCCTTAATAAAGGACATACAATATACAAACACGTAATTCTACTTTATCGCCAACTACAATATAAATCGGAGTTCAGTATTTCATCTAGAGTATCATACGATTGGCTTGCAGCCAATCGTGACTGATGTATGTTTTCAAATAATTTTAAAGCTTAATCTATTAGCAAGAAGTCGCCCAAATAATTTTTAGTTATATTTACAACGAAAAAGTTGCTCATGTAATTATCTAGGTATTAATTGTAGACACTGTTTGTGGTCCATTTAAGATTTTTAAAGTAGTTCATTTAAACTTTTCAAAAGTTCTGGCTCGACAATCTCAGACTGAAGAAAGGTCAGAGATATTATAAAATTCAACTCGAACTACAAAACTCGTAATAGCACCAGTAGAGTTGACAAAGACGCATACAAAGACTCAAAAACGTGCAGTTCTTTTAAAATAATCTACTAGGAAAGATAAGCGTTACGAGTAGTGATGGGTCGGTCGCGAACGATTCGGTCGAAATGACCGAGTCAGTACTATGACCGAATTAACTCGAGTTATGTGAAATGAAACAAGTCGTTCAATCGGACCCTGTTTTGTCGTCTCGGTGCTCGAAGTTAGCTAATGATTACATTAAGGACACTTTAGGGTAAAATGCGCCAATAGAAAATCGAAATCGAAACTAAACAATTTTTCTGTGTCAAAATTTATGAATTCAAAGAACATTCAAATTCATTCATTAACCGTACATTCTCTATAAATTCCAAAAATTAAATCATTTTATTTTTTTTCCTGGAATTCATAAAACCGACCTTCGAGTTCGATTTACTCTTGGCGCGTTATCCCCCTAAAGTGTCTAAGTCTAATCTTACGGTGCCTTTGAAATTCGAATATCGACCGACCAGCCACCAGCGACCACCGAAGACCGACCGACTCGAAAACTCGAGTTAAAAAGCTTTTTCTAGTGACCGCTAACCCAAAAGACCGACCGATCGAATCATGGAAGTGCACGAACACCGAAGTGGCCGAAATTACTTAAATGACTCGCTAACCCAAATGCCCACCGATCTTTTGGGTTAGCGGGTCATTTAAGTTAGCGAGTCATTTGGGTTAGCGAGTCATTTGGGTTAGCGGTGACTAGAAAATGCTTTTAACTCGACTTTTCGAGTCGGTCGGTATATTTAAACTTCGAAGGCAGCGTAAGCGTATGGTTAGACATCGGACACTTTAGGGGGATAGTGCGCCAAGAGGAAATCGAATTCGATGGTCGGTTTTCGAGGAAAAAAAATCAATTCCAATGATTTAATTTTTAGAATTTATAAAGAGTGCACGGTTAATGAATAAATTTGAATATTTAAAATCAGTAGGAAAATTATTTGGTTTCGATTTCGATTTTCTCTTGGCGCATTTTCCCCCAAAGTGTCTATAATGGAATTATTCGAGCACCGAGTACCGACACGAAAAGCCAAATTGAAACTTTTGGTGCTATACTGCTATCAACGTCGGGTATGATACGATAATATTTTTTCTAGTGACCGTTGACCGATCGCCCGACTTGTTCTTTTTCGTATTTCGTGAGTCATTTCGGTCGGTCGGTCATTTCCATCGAATCATGTAAGTGACCGAAATGACCCAAATGACCGAATCTTTTTAATCGGTCACTTCAACGAAAAGACTCGGTCATACTGGGTTAATGAAATGACCGATTTATCCCATCACTAGTCCAGAATATAATCGAAAACCTTTACCTTTACGCGTCGCGTATTAGTTACATTTAGTTGTGAGTTCTTAATTACATCATTTTGGGGGGGGGGGGTTTGAACCCCCAAAACGCCCCTGCGTTCGCGCCTGATCAGAGCTACCAGACAGTAGTTGATTTGCTATAGGCAACTTTGCTATTCTGGTAGATCATGTCACAGTTAATAGTACTGAAAAATTATAACTATTAACACCTGCTAGTACACTGCCATACCCGGTCCGATTTCTGACCTCCCATCCCTAAGCTGACTGGACTGTACACTGCAGTGTATTAAAGGCTAACCTCCTAAGTTTAGTTCGGTTTCCGTAAAAAATCGATATCCTATCTGAACAGGCTAAAAATTTTGACGTTGCCATAGAAGCTATTAACGACGTACGAGAGGAGTTGGAAAAAGAGGGAATTTCCACGGACGCAGTCATCAACATTGTAACGACTCGTTTTCCAGGGTAGGCTCAACGGGTGCCAGAATCCGTTACAAAATATTTATTAGTTTCTAAACTTCACATTATTACATAAATTTTAACTTGATTTCATTTGGATTTCTCCTTGCGTCATAGCTCGCCTCTGCTCAACGTGACTCGATTCGTGATTCTGTGAGTACGACTAAGCTCGCCTTGCCTTGACCCTCTCTGCTCTGCTCTCTCCCTGTCTTCGTCTCTCTGTGTTACCTTTGCTCCCCCTGTCTTCGTCTCCGCGTGTGGCCTTTGCTTTGTTCTCCCTGTCTTCGTCCTACCCTGTTTTCGTCCTTCCCTGTCTTCGTCTCTCTGCATGGCTTCTGGTTTATTCGTCTTGGCTCTGCTGTGTCTGCTTGTCAGACACGTTGTGGCTCGCCTTTGCTAGCCGCTGCTTTGCTCGCCGTGGCTCGCTATGCACGTCGTGGCTCGCTGTGCTCGTCGCTGCTTTGCTTTGCTCGTCGTGAGAGCCGGGTGTAGTACAGTGGTAGTGTACTAGGTCTTGAAAACATTGCTACCGGGGTTAGATTCCCACTCAATGCATAATTTCTTTATGTGAATTTTTCAGTTGCTATTGGTTTCAGAATATTAATATAAAACGTGAACAGTGCGGAATGTTTAATAGGGTCACTTGTAAAGGATTTAAGCCTGAGCAAATTAGTTCTGTTTACATTCTTATCAGATTCACAAATACCATCAGAGCTGCCAGACAGCAATTGATTTGCTATAGGCAACTTTGCTGTTCTGGTAGATCGTATCACAGCCAATAGTACTGAAAAATTATGATCATTAACACCTGTTAGTACACTGTCATACCCGGCCCGATTCCTGATCTTCCTTCCCATTCCTAAAAACTGATTAAGTTCGCTATCCCCTTTCTTCTCCACAATTCCTTGCAACTCTCCTCTCCTTCGCACCAAGAAACACGGAAAAATATTTGATAGAACAATACCGCGGCCAATTGGGCTCAGTTTGTTCTTGAAAAATTAGCCTAAAAACAGCCGTGCCGTGGTGCAGTGGGATCACAACGGACCCATCTAGCGGTCTATATGTTAGCTATCTCTGTCAATAGCTACTCACCTAAGCTAACCTCACCTAACCTTGATCGTCGTGGCTCGCTCTGCTAGTCTCTCTGCTTGGCTCTGATATGCTCTGCTGGGCTCTTCTGGGCTCTGCTGGGCTAGTCTCTAGTCTGTTTGGCTTAGCTTGGCTCAGCTCTGCTCTGCTTGGCTCATCTTCTGCTTGGCGCAGCTCTGCTCTTCTTGGCTCTGCTCTGCTTGGCTCTGCTCTGCTTGGCTCTGCTCTGCTTGGCTCTGCTCTGCTGGACTCGTCTCTGCTCTGCTAGGCTCAGCTCTGCCCCATTCCGAGGAAATCTAGGAAGTCCAAAGAAAGGGCCCCGAGTGTAATTTCCTCCAAAGAATGGCGTAAAATGCATAAGCTTAGAGAACAAGAAAAGCAGATCAAAATTGAAGGCGTTAGAAAACGAAATGAAGAACGTTTAAAAAGGAAACAATATTGAGTTAATAGAAAAATAAGAAAAGTAAATCTCTAAAAATCTCGTCCTTTAAACCAAAGCAAAAATGTCCTTTTTGCCAAGAAGAACTTATAACTGACGTACAGGATGACTCCTTAAAAAATGTTGAGTGCGATAAATGTACATGATGGTATCACCTAAAATGTACAAATTTTGATTCATATTCACAAGCCGTTGAAAAATATTGTTTTGGCTGAAATATTTGTCAGAATCAAAGTGATCCATAATATATGTTCATAGAACTATGCCAAACTATCAGTCCTTAATGTGATTTTGTTATTTTTTATTAGATTATTTTGTTTCGTAACTTGAATTTCTTATTTAAATTACATACCTATTTTTATATAGACTGAACAAAAGCTTAATTTGGAATTAAACTATTTGAAAATGAACTGAATTTATGGTATATCTAAATTTTTTTAATGTATAATAAATAAATTGTTTGTTTGAAAATATAAATATTTTTTTCATATTGATTCATCTTCAACTTGCCCGGAAATTGAATAATTTTTGGCCGGAATTAGAATTTTGGTGGCCGGAAATTGAATTTGTTGCTGGTCTTTGGAAAAATTTAAAAAATTATTAGGTGTACAAATAAGTTCGTATCGTTTTTTTTTAAATTTGAGCCTTTATTGTGGGAAATTGGTTACATAATTATGTTTTAAAATATTGTCCATCGCTAGCCACAATCTATGCCATGTTTCATCTTTCTGCAGCATGCGAATTCCGTGTTGAAAAAACTCCACGTCCTTTGAGGCTCTCCACGAATCGACCCAATTTTTGGCATCTTCGTAAGAACGGAAGTGCTGGTCAGCCAGGACATTTTTTATCGATCGGAATAGGTGGTAGTCGGAAAGGGCGATGTCTGATGAATACAGTGGGTGGGGTAGGACGTCCCATTTCAGTGTTTCCAGGTAGGTTTTCACAACATGTTTCAACATGTGGCCAAGCGTTGTGGTGTAGCAAAATCACTTTGTCATGTCTCTGCTCATATTGCGGCCGTTTTTCTTTCAATGCTCGGCTCAAACGCATTAGTTGTGTTCGATAAAGAGGTCCTGTGATGGTTTCACTCGGTTGCAGCAACTCATAAAACACCACGCCGAGATGGTCCCACCAAATGCATAGCATGACTTTGGAACCATGGATATTCGGCTTTGCGGTCGATGTTGATGCATGGCCAGGGTATCCCGACGATTTTTGGCGCTTCGGGTTCCGTAGTGTATCCACTTTTCATCACCAGTGACGATACGATGCAAAGGTCCTCTCCTCTTTTGTCGTTGGAGTAGCTGTTCGCACGTGAAAAAACGCCGTTCGACATCTCTTGGCTTCAATTCGTACGGCACCCAATTTGCTTGTTTTTGCACCATTCTTAAGGCTTTCAGACGATGTGTAATGGCTTGCTGAGTCACATCCAACGAATTCGCAAGACTTTGTTGTATTTGGCATGAATCTTCGTCCAGTAGTGCCTTCAATTCTGCGTGTTAGACATTTTTTGGCTTCCACGTCAAAATCACCTATTTTGAAGCGACGAAACCATACGCGACACATTGGTTCACTAATAGAAGACTCACCATACGTTGCTGTAATTATTCCACACGCCTCAGCCGCAGATTTCTTTGAATTAAAACAAAAAAGTAAAACTTCCCGCAAATGACGCTTATTTGGCTCAAACTCCGGCATGTTTAAGGACTCATAAGTAACTGACGCCGATAAAATTTTACAAATGTAATGATGGGTAATTGTTGCAATATATCTGATCTTGCCATATTACGAGCTTGATCCGGCATTTTTTTTCCAGTATTTCGTGTTAGCGCCATCTATATGAGAATGCCGGGAACTTATTTGTACATCAATATTAAAAATAGTATTAATTGGATATTTCTAATACACTACATATACAAAAAAAAATCATATTCACAAATCAATCATCGGTTTTTTAAGACTAATATTACACAATTTACTACTGAATTTTAAAGTAAAAAAAGTTAAGTGCCCGGTAATTGGGTATTTTACCCTATAAACTACATCCCATATCAAGTATTATGACTCAATAATATCCCTGCAAGAAATTTACCGGTTAAGTCCGCCGGAGCTCCGCCGTAGCATTAACCGGTAATCTTTCAGTTAAAACGTATAGGTCTCGGAACAAAAATTAACTTATATACTAATACTTCGTATCGGTGTGCATGCGTGTGATTCTCTACTTCTTTCTTTCAATATTGCCGTTTTCTTTACTCCTGGTTAACGATAACCGGTAGTTACCCGGTAAAATACGGAAACCGATACCGAAGTATATAAAGATGAGTAACATCCACTAGAAGAAACTTCTAACAACAGAAAAATTTTGCTGTCACAGTATTGAATTTTCTGTATGCATGCTTACTTCTGGTAGCGCTTTCTTGCAGGGATATCTCTTTAAACATATAGGTACAAATGTTGACTTCATCATATTTATTAAACTGTTGTTTTCTGATGAGTCAGAAACACAAATGAAAATAGTACAAAATTTGCACCAAAAAGACAAACACAGTTTTCAAACCATTTTTCTTTTCAAATAAAAGTTTTTCATACACATGGCGTTCTATCCAAGGTGATAGTTTCGAGTGGAAGTCTTCAAAGATTGCTCTGGCACAGAAAAAAATATGTTTGTGCTTAGACTACATGTCTATTTACTGGTTGATGCTTCCTTTTCACATTAAAGGTAGCGAAATTCAACTGGTGGCTATGACTGTTCTGGCCTCATCCACTTCGTTCATAATTTGCTTCCAAGTACTCCAATCAAGGACTACTTGATCTATTAACCTTTCGAAAGATCCATCCCTATCGAGGTTAATCGTTTCGAAGTCCTACATTCCTGTTCCCTCTTACGAAGTAACCAAGCAGCCGAAACATCTTCAGTTCCAGTCAATTACCACTAAGTCAAGCGATTACCAAATTTAATTTCGAATGATTGGCTTACAAGTTGTTGTTTTCCCGAAATCCCAACGTTACAGCGTCATAGTAGTCGCTCGTAATATTGATAGGTGGAAGACGCTCCAGGCCAGAAGGTACTTAACTATCAACCGCAGAGTCCATAAGAGCGAAAGTTTGTCTTGGAAAACTCTCAACGGACGAGGGTAAATACGAGTTCTGTCCCCGGATTATTAAATATATATGTATGTATATAGAGGGTGAGAAGGGCGGTATATCGCGTCGATAATATCGACAGCAAAAAGGCCAACTTTCGAATGACTTCGGGCTGCGGTATTATATTGGATTACTCATCTGCTTCTTCACAGTGCCAATGATGTCCTTCTCCAGCGTTATCCTAAGCATGCAAATTCTATTCGCCTACCTACCAACTACTAGTATTTTATTATTCAAATTTCATAGTCATGGTCACTTATCATTTGAAGTCGTTCATGTCGAAAAACTTTATGTTCAATTTTATGCCATGCTCTAGCATCGTCAACCTTGAAATTCAGGTGAAAAAAACAAAATTTTCCTTAAAGAAAAATTTTCCTTAAAGAAAAATTTTCCGATAATTATATGGACAACAATTTCCATAGAAAAATCTTTGTAAAAAAGTACCTATGTATATGAAAAGACATTCCGAAGGAAAAACTCTACCTCATTTCATTCAAAGTTCTGATGGTGTTTCCCGAGTCGAAGCATTATGGGGAGTTAGACATCAACTTGAGTCTTATACAAAAGTTTGTTTATGCAAATTTTTCGATGAGGCTTTCAAAATGAATTTATCGATCTTATGAACTGGATATAAGATGATGATGATGGTGTCTAAGATTGTCATAACACGAAAAGAATTTACATTAATCCTTTGGAGAATCCATTAGGGTAGTGGTTTTGTTCTAATTATTAGTTAGTAATTTTTTTAGGTAAGGTTAGTCATTTAATTGTTGTAGTATAGTATGAGGACGATAATCGACATTCCAAAGAGTAAAATTGTTGTTGAAATTGTTGAGAATTAATTCAAATCAAAATATTTAAGTATGTATATGTAAGTAAGTGGCTAGAGCACTTGCCTTCGGTGCACCTGGTACCAGGTTCGAATCTGCTTGGCGACAAGTAATTTTCAAGAATGGGATTGGGTGCCGGACTACCAGTTCACTCAGCTGTAAATGAGTACCTGAGTTAAAATCGGGGTAATAATCACGGACGAGCGTGTGGCTGACCACTTCACCTCCTAGTGTTCCGTTGGTCTAGTAATGAAGTAACTCTAGCATTACTTCAAGGCCTAGGCCCAATTTGGCCGGTTGTGCCATTGATTATTATTATTATAAAATATTTAAGTACTTATTTTTCCAAGCGTCCAGTAGTCAAGTTGTCTAGAAATAGTCATTGGGCTCGTATACACCGCAATCAAGGGCGCCCATAGAGGGGGGAAAGAGGGGGTACTTGACCCCACCTGCATTCTACCTTCCAGTATTTTAAAAACACCATTTCGTCACTTGAATAATTCTTTTTTTAATATAGTGTAAATAAGACCTTTTAATTGTTCTATTACACATAATTTATTGAACTGTTTTCAAAACATATTTTTATTTGTATTTAAAGAAATTTCACTTGTTAAAAATTAAGGTCTTGTTACTTACTGCAGAAAAATTGGATTGTAATTCAAATAGAAGTAGACAAAAAACATACTGCAGTCACGATCGGCTGCAAGCCAATCGTATAATACTCTAGATGAATACTGAACTCCGATTTATATTGTAGTTGGTGATAAAGTAGAATTACGTGTGTGCATGTTGTATGTCCTTTATTAAGGACTGTCATTAGATTGCTACACAAAACTAAAAGACAATATTCAGTGTTTAATTTCTTATCTTGAACTGGTTAAGTCATCGAAAAAAAAGTCCTTTTTGAAGGACTTTCACATGGGAGGTGCAGGAAGGACTCACTCGATTTCTTACATATTTATCCTTTTCCGTGGTACCATTTAAAAATGAACGTGTAAAAAATTTCAAATTCGTAGCTTGAAGCGTGCAAAAATTATCGAAAAATATTGTTGAACACGTGTCTTAAGGACATTTTGTATGGCAGCTACCAGAAGGAGTAAAAGGATTTCGCTGATTAGTAAACTCGAACTTCGTTTTTACTCCAAACTAATTTGTACAAAATTTCCAATTCATAGCTAAAAGATTACTTGAGTTATAGTAAGTTCCATAAATTAAGTGAAGACGTTTTGACAGGATATTTGTATGGCAGCTACACGAAGGACTAATAGAATTTTCTTCAAAATCATACATTTAGCTCCAACTATTGGAAAAATAACACATACAAAATTTCAAAGACGTAGCTTAAACCCTTCTGAAGTTATCGACCAATATTCTTAAACACGTGTTTTAAGGACATTTTGTATGGCAGCTACTAGAAGGAGTAAAAGGATTTCGCTGACTAGTAAGGTCGAACTTTGTTTTTACTCAAAACTAATTTGTAAAAAATTCCGAATTCGTAGCTAAAAGATTACTTGAGTTATAGTGAGTTTCGTAAATTAAGTGAATACATTTTAACAGGATATTTGTAACAGGGTATTTGTACACGAAGGACTAATAGGATTTTCTTCATAATCATATATTTAGCTCCAACTATTGAAAAAATAACACATACAAAATTTCAATGTCGTAGCTTAAACCCTTCTGAAGTTATCGACCAATATTCTTGAACACGTATTTTAAGGACATTTTGTATGGCAGCTACCCGAAGGAGTAGGACGGACGGACGGATGGACGGACGGACGGACGGACGTCAAGCGGATTTGAGGTTTTTGGCCACAAATAAACAGAAAATAATATATAACTTTTTTTCGTCCGAGGCTTGGTTCTATGCGTTACAAACTTTTGGGCTGAATTAAACTTATAATACTCTATATGATTTCATCTAGAGTATAAAAATTAAGATTAATAAGGCAAGAACATTGTTTTATTGGAAGACGTAATTAAATTTCACACCCAGGATTTTTTCTACCTAGAAGTTTGGTATGACTTATGAAAAATACATACCATCTGCTTATATGTATAGTGTTTTCTTATACATCCTTTCGACTTTGTACTCGGAAAGAGGGTATTTTCAAACATGCAAAATTTTAAGGTATGTCGATTAAAGTAGCAGGATTAGAAGGATGTTAGTAACATTAGTACGTAACTTTTTGTGAAACCACGGTTATCACTTTTTAGTTGCACTTTATAAAAGAAAGAAGAATTGCTCAATTACGAACTGGTTAAAAATAAATGTGAATAACTGCGAAAGTTTTTGAGCTAGAGCGATAAATTTACCCTACTAATCCAGCTTCTTCTTAGCATTTACTATAGCTTGAATACGGTTACAACTAATTCCAAGTCTTCAAGTTGACTTAGCAGAAGGCACTAATTTGTGTAAAGACTTTTGTATGGCAGCCTAAAACAGTATCTTCTTTTCATTCAGTTTTCCAGTTTTGATTCTATCAAAATAAGTGTAACTACATAACCCCCTCCTCGAGAATTTTGTCTGATCTTAATCAAAAAAAAGCTTTTATTCCCAATACGATTCGTTCCATAATTATCTCTCCTTCGCGAAAATATAGGAATCGTTTTTATTAATTATTTTTGTATGGTAGCTAATTGAAAGAGTACCGCAATATTGTCAGTTCCTGCAATATTTAATTAAAAAAAATTTCAAATTCTAGAAGTCATCACTTGTTTTGAGGAATTTTGTATGCGATTTACCCGAAAAAGTTGGGCGATTTTACTTATTAACATATTCTAAGAAAAATTTCAACGTCTCTGTATTTTTCTCCTATCTCCCGGTTCGCAGATATTGTTTCGTGGGGCAGAAAAGGTTCAATGATTCTTAACTGAGTGAAATCCACATTCATTCTATTCGTCATAAGATGTAGCTCCCGAAATTCCAAACTCCTTTTATAAGCCATAGTTCTACCCCTCCCTACGAAACGTTCTATGAGCGCCCATGACCGCAATCCGTAATACGTATTATACTGTTCTCGGAATTAAGTTAATACGATTGCCGTTTTTAATGACTGAGGGCATTAAACTAATTTACTTTGTTTTAAACGTCATATGTGAAGTTGACGTGCAGGTGAAATGTCACACGCCAAAGAGATATTCCAATTGAAACATAATTGTTTGTCGTTTCCATCACTCTTCAAAAAATCAATTTTATTCAACAACGTCCTCAAAACATTGCACACCTTCGATTGTAAATAGAACTACATAGCTCAGCGTTAAAATTCATTAATTCTTGGACGGAGTTCAATGAGCACTTCATCATGGAGTTATCATTATTATTTTTTTGCATCTCCGATATGGAGTTAATCCGCACTAAGTTAAGTTACTACATTGGGAAATAAAAATGAAAGGCTTTCGGTGGCGCAGCGACTTCACGTACCAGACCAGAAACTTTCAACGCGGGTTCGATTCCTACCTACAGCAATGGGTTTTATTAAGTAAATAAATAAATATTGTTTGAAGTAGGAAAATAGTGTATCAGAAGAGTTGTACATAGGAAAATTTTTGCCTGGAGTGTAGGATTTAACACAAAAATTTAGTTAAATCTCCACACCGAAATAACGTTTACTTCCAATTCCAACCCGTTCGAAGGTGTGAGAGCTTACAGCGAAAAGTGATGGATGTGTGGCGACACCATAAGCATCAATATTAAAATTAAAGTAAATTAAAACATCAATCTTAAAATTAAGTTTTACATAAAACATCAAACTTAAAATTAAAGTAAATTAAAACATCAATTCAATTGAACATGAATTCAAAATTATCATTTTATTAATCAGACGTTAATTTATGCCTAAAGTAAATTTCCCAGTATTTTTGTATATTTTATTTGAATCAGTAGATCAGGCAACATTGTTACACATGATATAAAAACGAAATGATAAAATAAAAGCCTTCTTCTCTACCGAACATCCGAGCACCTCAGTTGTATTTTTTAAAACCCGAATCCAAAAATCCACAGGTACCTACGATCGAATAGCATTAGTGCTATAGATGTTATACATAGAACTCCGTTTCGGAGATTAAACAACACCTCTTTTCTTATTCGTATGGATAAACAAGAGTGAAATTAAAAAAAAATGGTAAATCGCAAACAACAAATTATTTTCCATAACTTTTTATTAAGTTGCAGTAGAAACTATTGTAGAATTAACGAATTCTTCAATAGCAAAGTAAGGTTGGTAAATTTTTGTTAATGTTATCTTGCAGCCCCACTTTGGTAAACCGCAATAATACCAAAAGTGTATGGAAATCCGTTCATAGAAGTACCACTTGGGAAATTGCTGCCTTGGACGGGACCCAGGGACCTCTGTCAATAGAAATGGACTACTCATATCAGATTTTCACATACAATACATACAATACTTTTGAATTTAATATTTAAATGAAAACCTTTTATTAAAGTGCGGCGTTACGAAATCGGATGGATCGATAGAAATGGACCGATACACTGGACTGCAAGATTTCCTGATCTCACTATTATGGATTTCTTTGTATGGGGACGGATGAAGGACCTTGTCTAGGCAACGCCAGTAGAAATATTGGAAGATCTAAATATCAGGATCGATGCGGCAGCAATAGAAGTAGGGCAGCAGTTAAGGAATATGAATACCAAGAGAACACTCGCCAAACGAGCTTCAGCGTGCATTCAAAATGAAGGTGGCCATTTTGAACATTTATTATAATAAAAATATTTGAAATAAAAACCATTATTAAATTCTTTCAATTCAAGCAAGTAGCGTAGATCAACATGCACATGCAATAATTTTTTAAATATTTAATTTTTATGCGATATGTATTTTTACCTGTTACTTCCAAAATGTTAATCGTAACTCATACATATGTATGCAGCTTTTTTAGGTAATAATACGGCTCATAAAAAAATAAAATTAAAATGACATTTTTATAATGGGGTTTTCTGAGAAAAACTACATTGATCACTGAATTTTAAGGGTTCACGTAGCAAAAATTTGTGTTTTCGAGTAAATATCTCAAGATTGGGTGTAGTTCAAATTTAGACTGTTACATCAAATGAAAGGTAGTTCGATTGCCTAAAAAACGAGTTATTACACTTTGCCTTGTGATTATTCGTTTTCAAGATTTAACGTTTTCAGTGAGTGAGGGTACCGATCAAAAACAATTTTCTTAACCATTTTTTCTAAATTGACCCACCCTGTAGAACAATTTTTTTCTCCAAATATATCAAGGAATAACCCCTTACAAGGTGGCACACGGAGTGCCAAACACCCTGTATATAAAAAAAAATTTCTTTTTTTAAATTATTGCCTTCGATTAATTCCAGATTCCTTTCGAATTTCAACTGACATAAATCGTCTTGCGACTTCAAGCAGCTGTTTCATCTTTAACGTGGTTTTGTCTAGCATTCGTTCATGCATTGAGCGAATGTGATATGGACAAATTAATACGACAACGGGTGAAACCTTTTCTCTATTAAAGAATATATTGTCTACTAATATTATTTCTTTATTTAGGTAAATGGATGAATAGACTTTTGGTTGGGTCCGCTTGAGAAGATGTAGTGAATTCATCCATACTCTGTGTCTGAAATAGTATTCTATTCTATTCTATTCTTAAATATACTTCCAGTACTCTAACGTTTATTTTATTGTTTTATTATTATCTATCAGTCATCTTTGCCTTACATAACTAAAATTTATTATTTTTTCAGGAGAAGCACTTTCATTTTGGAATTTGATTAAAAGTTTAATGCCGCGAAATACTTTTTCTTTTGTGAACACTTAAAACTTGTACAGTTAAAAATGGGTTGTTTTACAAGATCAAAATGCCGTAAATTTAAAGTATATTTTTTGAAAAAAGGGAATATTGATGTTTTTTTATTTTTAATCGCACGATAGTTTAGTTGAATGGCTAGTGGCTATACAGATATATGGAGGAGCGCACACCGATCGTTTGGTTTCGTCCATGTAAAATATGGTGCGTAGAGCTGTATCAAAACTTTCACCGAGGCAGTTTTCGAATATATACTTTTATCTTATACCATGTCTGAAAATTCGGATATGTATATTTATTTTTCAGTATCTTTGGATATTTTTCTCAGGTTTCCATTACATAGCCACGTATTTTGATGCTTCTGAAAATTTTATTTACAGTTTCTATACTTATCCGAACATCCTCTTTTTTGAAGAGAGCTCGTTGATGAAATATGGTTTTAGAATCGATCGATTTTCGATTCTTAATTATTGTATCATCTAGTTTTAATATTGTATTTCAGCCTAAGATACCGTCTTCTGATTTTTTCATAAAGTCTCCATCATAAATAGCGCGACTGTCCAAATGGGGCCCTGACATCCTGAATTTGTCGCCTCCAATCGTCTCGATCCAAAGGCCGCGTCATCCAGCTCCTAATTTTTAAAATCGCTTTCCTATATTTATCAACCGAGTATACCTACCTTGCGTGGTTTGCCTATTGGCCTGTTACCATTCGCTTTGCCTTTAGAAACACGTTTAGGGATTCTTCTACCTTTCATTCACTCTAGATTGCCAGCGCACTGCAGTTTACGTAGTTTGATGAACGTTAAAACTTCTGGCTCATCGTAGAGTTGATACAAATCATGGTTGTATCTTATTCGCCATTCTGTTTCTTTCTTCACAAGTCCCAAAATTCTTCGGAGTACCTTTGTTTCGAATCCGTTAATAAATAATAACAAGACATAATTCTACCATCTGTCAATTTTAATTATAAAATAGAAAATTGAACATTATGAATGTTTATAACGGTTTTGATTTGCGAATGCAACGGTCAAAACATAGCTGACACCAAAATTTCCTTTTCTGAGTTCGAAGACAATACACTCCATCTTCTTCTAATGCTGTTATGACACTGGTTATTTTTCGAGCTTAAAACAAGCTCAGGAAAATTCAATCGTGCGACAAGGCGAACAACATTAAAATAAAGAGATACATAGGCGTGCCGTGGACTGAAATCTGACAGGGGCCAGGGTCCGAATGGCTCAGAACATACTACTTCTTCCGAAAGGCACACATGCTTTTCATACAAGTTCGTCCTTTTTGTGCTTACAGATTGGGTGTTCTTAGTCTACGACTTTGAAATGTTTTATACCTTGTTTTCCCAATAGCTGCAGTTGAAGGAAAGAATTTAGTCTTAGGCTACGACTTTGAAATGTTTTATACCTTGTTTTCCCAATAGCTGCAGTTGAAGGAAAGAATTTGAAAAAGTTCCTATGAGTCCTCCTTCGAGTAGCTACCATGCAAAAATACTGTAAAAATGTCTTCACTCAATTTAGGGAACTGACTGTCTTTCGAGTAGCAACTAAAAGAGAGTCCTTAAAATTGGATTCAATGTTCATGATTGAGAGATTCGAGAATCTATCTTGAGTAGTAGCAGCGATGCCAATTTTTCTTCAATTTGAAGATTTTTAGCGTTACCGAAGATTTGAAGACTTTGATGGCTATGTAGAAGTTTTTTTTTGTATTCGTAAGATATTTTCTTCAATTTCGATAACAAAAAAAAATTGAAATTATAAATTCCTAGGTTATTTTCTATTACTTTCGTTTAACAGCTTCGTTTTCGTTTATATTTTCTCATCTATATTCATGTTCAAAGCCAGTCAGTACCGGCAACACAGATATAATTACTGAAAATAACGTTTTCTTCGATCGCGTTTCATTTGTTCTTTGTCGGGACACAAAATTAAAAGTAAACAGTATTTTATCCAGAAAGCTGATTTTGCTAAAATAAGTGAATCTTTTAATTTGAAAAGATTTTTACGAGGTACAACGAACTAATGTTTTGAATTTAAGAAGCTTTTTTTAAATTTACAAGACAATTAAAGATCGTCTTGTATATTTCAAAAATTCTTCTGAAATTGAAAAACTTGTTAAATCTTTCTTGTAATAATTCGCGTCGCTATTCGTTTGCATTTTTTTCAGTTGCAATGCAAACGAAGCGATCGGAATTTTAGAAAACCCCCTGAATTTCTACTTTAATTTCCAAAATTGAAAATATCTTGTAAAGTTCTCGTAAAATATAAATATTCTCAAAAAAAGCTGGTTACATTCAAAAACAAATCTTCTTTAATTTAAACTTGAAGAAAATCTTGTTGCAATTTCGTAAAACTCAAAAATATTTCATGAGAATCTCGTTGTTTCAAAAACAATTTCCAATTTATTTTGCTAAATTGAAAAAATCTTGTAAAGCTCTCGTCAGATCGAAAGAACAATGATTGTAAAATTCAAAACTGTCTTGTTATTTTTAAAAGTCAGTTGAGATTTGATTAGTTAATTTTAAAAGATTCTTTTATATTGTTTGTGTTGTTAAAACACATTTGACAAAAAAAACAATTGACCAAGCCGGGATCCTGGGTAGTCCCAGCCCCTCCTGGCCTCCTGGCGCGCCTATGAAGAGATACCTCTCTTTCCGGCGCTAGCGGCATCTAGTAAACGAAATTTGTTATGAAAAATACAGGTTCTAGCGCGTTTCACAACATAACATGACACTTTCAATAATTTATACATAACGAACTGTCAAAAAAAGCGTGTAGCGGCTGGAAAATCTAGCCCCCAGTGGTTATTTCTTGGCTTGAACTGCGCGAATTTTGCGAAACACTGCTCGAATGCGCTATGTTGCTGCTTTTTTTGAGAGATTGCGCTATGTTGCGGCTTTTTTTGACAGATACTCACATTTTAGCTGTTCGGACTGTTTCTCTCACACCAATGTCTACATTGTATGTTAAAGTTTCTATCTCTCTTCATTTGGTGTTTCTAACCGCTTTAAAGCGCCAAAAATAAACAGCGTCATAACAGCATAATACTGTCGATCTGATTGCGTTTAACTTTTTCCGGCACAAGAAGGAAATTAAATTACCCAAATATATCCCTCAACTTTCGAAGTTCCAAAATACAGCTAAAATCTTGTAAAAAATTATATTTCTGAATGAAACTAGAATAAAAGTTATTATCAAAAATCATTTTATGTTGATTGACAATTTAAGAACGATATCTTACTTAAATTTATATAAAAAATGTTCGAGAAGTGCAAATCTCGGTTAATCATGTACAATCTTTTCGAAACTTCAAATCAGAAAACTTGTCCCACATGAGATAGAGAAATAGGTAGTCCATCTATATTGACAGGTCCCTGACGCGACCCCATAATTGTCGACATTTTGTCACAATAAATAAATGTGGACGAATCATTCCCACAATCTCCGTTGTGTTCCATGGCCGTCTTGTATGACTATTTGATTTGTTTCCATTTCACGTCCAAGCTACCAGTCTCGCGCGTGAGGCCGCCTTTTATCATTTCTGCCGAAATGACCTTCATTAATTCTGCAGCTCGAAATCTTTTGCCGTCGCACATTTCCATAATTTTGTGCTCTTCGCTCCAGTGTCTATTTAGTTTTTTGTTCGTCATTTCGAAATAAATCACCAAAAAAAACTAAACATGAAAATAAACAATTTGCAAGCTACTAATGAAACTATCAAACTTTGACAGTTCAGGTTAGAAACCGAAATCGGGAACAGAGAAATTAGTACTGCCAACATAAAGTTGTTACTGTTCTCGGCTTAATTTAGTCCAGTTCTGATCCTGAACCGAACTAGACTTAAGGGGGGATCCTGCTTTAGAAGGCTCAAAAAATCGATTTTTTTTTATTGCTTAAATCGATTCCTAATGTATCTAAGAATATGTATCCAAAGTTATAGAGGCTGATTCACAATATTTTCAAATATTCAGCACTAAACGCAGTGGGGTGTCGAGCAGGTATACGAGCGCTAGGGCAGCTTTAAGAGCCGTACAGAATGAACGCATCGCAGTCGGATTGGAATGTCAAAATAACGAAGGGGAAAAGACGAGTTTCAAATGCATGTGATTGTATGTAGCTGCACGGAATGAACGCAATGGGTCGCAGACAGCCTCAAGTAATTTCGTAATATTTGAAATGGTCGCAAGTGAACGCATCAAAATGTCAAATATGACATTATCATAATCTTACCCAGTTGGTCACTTGTCTCTTTCGAGACATAATCTCGATGGTTTGAGCCTTAGGAATCATATTGCATGCCTTTCTTCAATACTAGATAGAAATAAATAGCAATACAAACATGTGCTCCCACCACGATGTATTTGAAGTGCAGAAAACGACCGCAGATAAACGAAGAGATCGAATACTTGAGATGACGTCTGCCACTTAGAAAAGTCATGACAAACTAAATTCGGAATAAATTTTGTCGTAGGTATTTATTCAATTCGCACAGAGTACGTCTGAATAGTAGTATGTGATAATTTTATTCTGATAAGTTTGTTTCACCCGGGTTTAATTTGAGTTTCCTCTTTTCAGATGATGTTAATCTTCTTGCATTTCACCACCTCTTGGTCGAATGTTGTGGGTGAAAGTGTTTTTGCATGCATTATAAAGTGAATTATTGTTGTTCTCAGTGATGTTTTTTTTAATTACTAAATAAAGAGTACTTTTCATTAAATATTTTTTTTTTTACTTTATTATAAGAAGTATGAGCACAAGAAAATATAGAAAAATCTATTAATATATAGATAGCGCTGATTGTGAAAACATTTAGCTATCCCGACATTCAGCAGACATGTCTCCGAGATTTCGGGGTGCAAATGCACCCCGAAAAATACACGGTATCGAGACAAATGTCTCGATACCGTGTATTTTTCCTACAAGGCGTCTCGAAGAAATCTCGCAGACAGGCCGACATGTCTTCGAGAAATCTGCGAGAAATCTCGCAGACGCGACCAACTTGGTAAACATAGTGTGAATTTTAAGAAGAAAACAATAAAATGAAAAATGAAAGAGATTTCGATGAACATTAAAAATAATTCACCGATTTTCGCGTTCATATCAATTTCGCTTTGATTATTGACACTGATAGAACTGCGAACTCAATCCGGTCATTGTGTTCATGTAGCGTTTACTTGCGGTTCACACCGTTTCATTGCATCTCGTTGCGATATTTTGACATTCCATCCCGACTGCGATACGTTCATTCTGTACGGCTCTTAAGTTAGTCGCCTATGTTTATTTCGCTTGTCAATTCGAACTAAACCTTAATACGGACTATGGTAATACCGGTGTACGAGACCATTGAGGTAACTTCTGTCCAGAATACAAGCGAGAAGCGGCGGGTAGTTTGGATCTTCGAGGGTGTATCTCGGCGTAGGTTAAGAAAATATTAATAGAAATACTAATTTATTAAAAGAATTTAAAAAAAACAGCTTTTAAGTTCTACAATCTCAGGAATTCGAACCATATTTTGATAAATATCGCCAAACTAAAGTTACTAGTTAAGAAAAGAACAGTTTCCTACTTAAACATACCGCAGTCATACAAGCCAATCGTATGATACTCTAGATGAAATACTGAGCTCTGATTTACATATATTGTAGTTGGGGATAAAGTAGAATTAGAATTAGAATTATCCTTTATTAAGGACTCCCATTTGGTTGCTACTTGAAACTAAAAGACAATATCGTGGAGACAATATCAGTCATATCTTGAACTGGGTGGGTCACTGAAAAAAAATTTTTCCTTTTTGAAGGACTTTCACATGGAGTTTCAGGAAGGACTCACTCGATTTCATACATATTTATCCATTTCCTTGGAACCGTTTAAAAATGAATGTGTTCAAAATTTCAAATTCCTAGCTTGAGGCGTTCAAAAGTTATCGGAAAATATTGATGTACACGTGTCTTAAGGATTTTTTGCGTGGAAGGTACCAGAAGGAGTAACAGGATTTCGCTGACTAGTAAACTCGAACTTCGTTTTCACTCAAAACCAATTTGTACAAAATTTCGAATTCGTAGCTAAAAGATTAGGAGGGATATTTGTATGGCATCTACACGAAGGGCTAATAGGATTTTCTTCATAATCATACATTTAGCTCCAACTATTGGAAAGTCAACACATACAAAATTTCAAAGTCGTAGCTTAAACCCTTCTGAACTTTTCGGCCAATATTCTTGAACACGTGTTTTAAGGACATTTTGTATGACGATTTTGCCCGTTAACGAACTTAGCCTTACAAATTAAACCAAATATCCAGATTCAAAAATTCAAGATTCTAGGTCAAGGCGTTCTTAAGTTATCGTGCTAACGGACAGACGGACGGACGGACGGACGGACGTCAAGCGGATTTGGAGTTTTTCGAACCAAATAAACAAAAAATAATATATAAATTTTTTGTCGTCCGAATCTCGGTTCTATGCGTTACAAACTTTTGGGCTGTATTAAACTTATAATACTCTCAGATTTTGTCTAGAATATAAAAAGCCGCTCCTTATCTAGAAGAGTATTAACGGTCTGTTCCGAATTCAAAATTTCATCAAAGTTGCCCACAAAAACTTTGGAGCGAAAAATTAATGATCTTGTATCTCAGCAATTGCTTGCGCTAGAAAGTTGAATATGGAGTGTCCTAAAATTATACTTGTTTATTATAGAATTAAAATGGGGCAATATAAAATGTCTAAACAGCTTTTACCGATTTTATATTTCGTATAATGCTTAATGTGTTTGCGAAAACATTCAAATTTTTATATGAGAATGTACATATTGTTGCGAGCTAGGGGTTCGCCGGGATTTCAAGTAAAACACAATTCGGTTAAAATAAAAATAAGTGATAATTTATTTATCCGCACTTTTAATTCACAGAATTATATTCGCACAATGATTCGCACTGTATGGCAGCACTGCCCGCTTATTCCATATATCGCTTGACTCGATCACTTTCGCTCTCTACCAACACGATCGCGTATACACGCTCGCTGTCACAGCCGACGTAATAAAAATTACTATGTCCCTCGCTGAAAGCTTTATCTGCTTTTATACCATTTGTCTGTGGTCGAGACTGTTCTTGAATCTTCGTTTGGTGGTGTGTGTAGAATATGCTGGAAAGCTTGAGAGCATTCCATGTGATCTTCTAGGCTGTTCCAATACATTCGATCGCATTCGATTAGAGGGGAAATATAGTCGTGTTTCTCCTTATATACTACGTTTCTGATTGGGTTATTTTGCAACTAGGTTGCTACTGTTTCCCTTATTCGTAATAGATCGAGTTGCGCGGTTGCCAGGTTTACATGTAACAATATTGTTGCGAGTTAGGGGTTCGCCGGGATTTCAAGTAAAACACAATTCGTTTAAAATCAAAGTGATAATTTATTAATCGCACTTTAATTCTATTCGCACAATAATTCGCACTGTATGGCAATACCGCCCGCTTATACAGGGTGTTTGGCACTCCGTCCACCACCTTGTATGGGGTTATTCCTTGATATATTTGGAGAACAAAATTGTTCTACAGGGTGGGTTAATTTTCAATATCAGTTGAGATACAGGGTGGTTAAGAAAAGTGTTTTTGACCGGTACCCCTACTCACTTAAAACGTTATATCTTGAAAACGAATAATCACAAGGCAAATTGTTATAACTCGTTTTTTAGGGAATCGAATTACCTTTCAATTGATGTAACAGTCTAAATTGTAATTTCACCGAATCTTAAGATATTTACTCGAAAACACAAATTTTTGCTACCCTAAAAATTCGGTGATCAATGAAGTTTTTCTCAGAAAACCCCATTATAAAAATGTCATCTTAATTTTATTTTTTTATGAAGCGTATTATTACCTACAAAAGCTGCATACATATGGATGAGTTAGGATTAACATTTTGGAAGTAATAGGTAACAATACATATCGCATAAAAATTAAATATTTCAAAAGTCATTGTCATAAAGTGGACCTCGTCTAAGAACCTGTTTAATTTGTCGGTAGTACTGAAGTATTTTAATTGCACATTTATTACTATTTAAAGTATGTAGGACATCCTCATCGACGGACACCTGACAGGGGAGTATTTCAAGACGTTTACAAGAGAATTAGGGAAACTGGCAGCGTTAGAACATGCAGAGTAAATGCAAATCCTGCGCAGATAATCGCTGTTCAAATTGATGAAAGAATAATGCAAGCAGTTCAAAATGATTCATCGATCAGTATCCGACCCTTGGCATTGCAATTTAACATCTCTACTTGGAAAGTTTGGAGTATTTTAAAAGTAGAACGCTTCCATGCCTACCATCACTCACCGGTACAGGAGCTGCCACCCATTGATTTCCCCAAAACGGATGGAGTTTTGCAATTGGCTTCTTGAACGACAAATAGATGAAGATAATTTTTTCAACAATATTCTGTGGACGGATGAGTCCCAATTTACCAGAGACGGTATCACAAACTTCCACAACCTACATACGTGGGCTCAGAGTATTCCACATACAAGAAGAGCGGCATCATTTCAGCACAGATTCAGCGTCAATTTATGGGCAGGTGTGATTGGTGATGATTTCCTTGGACCCATTAGGCTTCCGCCTACTCTAAATAGCTCCAGTTACTTACATTTTTTATCAAATGATCTACAGAACTTGTTGGAGGATATTCCATTGGTACGATTGGCTTCCATGTTTTACCAACACGATGGTGCTCCAGCTCATTACGGCCGACAGATCATAGATTGGTTAAATTCCAATTATAGCAATCGCTGGATAGGTAGAAATGGACCGATACACTGGCCTGCAAGATCTCCTGATCTTACTATTATGGATTTCTTTGTATGGGGGCGGATGAAGGACTTTGTCTACGCAACGGGAGTAGTAACATTAGAAAAGCTAAATATCAGGATCGATGCGGCAGCAATAGAAGTAAGGCAGCAGTTGAGGAATATGCATACTACTGCTTTTATACTAATTGGCGGTAGTCTAGACTGTTGTTGAATCTTCGCTCGGTGGTGTGTGTGGACGGTAGTCGAAAGCTTGAGAGTATTCGATTTGATCTTCTATGCTGTTCTAGTACATTGGAGAACATTCGATTTGAACGGAGGTGCAATCGTGTTGATCCGCCTTATATATACTTCAACTAGGTTTCTGATTGGGTTACTTTGTAGCTAGGTATTCGGTTGTTGCTGTTTCCATTATGCGAACCGATCAAGTTGCGCGGTTGCCAGGTTTACATGCAACATTACTCCCTCCTTAGTTCCTGGTCGTCCCGAACAGAGTCGATCCCCTCGTTATCGGCGCCATGGTACTTCGTTAGTCTACCGAGGTGTACCACTTTTGATTTCTATTGAAACGTTCCACCATTCCATCGGACTATGGATGGAATGGAGTTGTCCTCATTTTGTTTATTTCCAGCATTTGACACACGTGTTTGAATGTTTGAGATTCAAAGTTGCGCCCTTGATCGGAGTGTAGTTCTCGTGGAACTCCAAATCTGCTCACCCAGTTGGTGACAATTTGTTCTGCAACGGTAACTGCTTCTTGATTTGGAATTGCGTAAGCTTCGGGCCACTTGCTGAAATAATCGATGACCACAAGAATGTAGCGATTACCATTCTCTGATTCCGGAAATGGTCCAGCAATATCCACAGCAATTCTCTCGAATGGAGCTCCCACGTTGTATTGCTGCATTTCTCCCTTTGATCTGCGTTGCGGGCCTTTACTCTATGCACAGGTAATACACTTACGGCACCAATTTTCGACATCATCTCGGAGATGGATCCAATAGAACCTCTTTCGTACCTTTGCCAAGGTTCTATTTACACCTAAATGTTCACCGGAAGTACCTTCGTGATACTCCTTCAGAATTTCCTTGACTTTAGAATGCGGGACAATGGTTTGCATGAGATGCGCTGTTCCGTCAGCGGTTTTCCATTTTCGTTTTAATACCCCACCGTCTAGGTGGAGGGAGTTCCATTGTGCCCAATAACTCTTTAAGGTTTCGCTGAATTGTTAGATGTCTTTCCACTCAGGCCGCTCCATTTTGTCATTTTGTCATTTTGTGAATGGTTTCTCCGAATTCTTTTCCTTCTACGCGGTGACAATGTTTGCAGTTTAGTGGACAAAGACGACGTGAGAGCGCGTCGGCATTACTGTGAATTCTCCCTCTTCGGTGAACAGTTTCAAAATCGTAGGATTCAAGCCTTTCTATCCATATTGCTACTTGGCCTTCGAGAAGCTGAAGTAGCCATTTAAGCGATGCGTGATCCGTTCGAAAAAGGAACTTTTGACCATAGAGGTATTTGTGAAAATGTTTTGTAGCTTCTACAATGGCTAATAGCACTCAGCGAGTTACCCAAAAGTTTTTTTCTGATTTTGAGAGCACTCGGCTGTAGTATGATAGCACTCTCTCTTATCCGTCGATCTCCTAAGATAGTACTGCTCCGATACCAACATTGCTGGCGTCGGTGTCTATGATAAAACCGTGGCCTGGTTTTGGATACACTAAAGCTAGAGAGTCGCAAAGTTGATCTTTTATTTTCTCGAATGTTTCCTGGCACTGTTGATTCCAAGTATATGGTTTTCCCTTTTCTGTTAGCTGATACAGACATTCCGCCGTGTTGGCAAAGTCTTTAACAAATCGACGGTAATATGTCGCTAATCCTAAGAAGCTAGGCAGCTGGTGTTTATCACTCGGAGTAGGTCAATTTTTCACTGCCAGTATTTTCTCCGGATCCGTCTTTACACCATCAGCTGAAACGATGGGACCCAAGTACTTTACTTCTGCACTAAACAAAGTGCACTTCTCGGACTCAACTTTAATTTTGCCGCTCGCAATCGCTGAAAGACTTCCTGTAGATTTTTCAGATGTTCCTCGAAGGTCTTGCCGATAACGATCACATCATCCAGGTAAACGAGACAAGTTTTCCAACTAAGGCCACGCAAAACAAATTCCATTAGTCTTTCGAACGTACCTGGAGCATTACACAGGCCAAACGGCATTACGATGAATTGCCACAGTCCGCTGCCGACAGAGAATGCTGTTTTCTCTCTATCATTTTCGTCTAATTCCACTTGCCAGTACCCACTTTTCGGTTCCAACGTTGAGAACCATTTAGCATCTGTCAGGGTGTCCATGATATCGTCGATTCTAGGTAGTGGATAGCTATCCTTTTTCGTAACATCATTTATTTGTCTGTAGTCCACACAAAAACGGGTACTGCCATCCCTTTTCTTAACCAGTACCACTGGTGATATCCACGGACTCTTTGATTCTTCGATTATTTCCTGATGCTTAATGGTTTTGACCATTTTCCTTGTTTCACTAGCGGTATTCTTCTTGGGGGTTGACGTATCGGTATAGCACTTCCGGTATCTATGCGATGCTTCACTAGATTTGTTCTGCCATTATACTCATCACCGGTGGAAAAGACGTCTCTGAATCTTTCGATTAGATCCAGCGCTTGCTTGTGTTGTGCTCCTCTAAGGTTGCTTGACTGAAGAATTGCTGATGTTACATTATTCTTCACACTTGGATTCTTTTTAGAGGCTACGTCATGTTGTCCTTCAGTGTCGATGCTAGTCACCGCTAAGATTGGTTCGTAGCTGCCAATTACATCTCCTTTCTTTACGCTAGTAATGCTGTCCGATTGGTACAACCATCTTCTCATTTCTTTTTACTAGCGTTTTTCCTAGTATGCCGGTGTCGTTTCTCGTTCGATGAGATAGAATCGGTGGTTCCCGGGATCACCATCGAGCTCTGCCCAAATAACATTCTCCGATGACTTTGGTGTATCGGCATCTTCGCACAATATAACTCGCAGCTTGGTTGTGTTTGATGTTGTTATTTCCATTGGGATTTCGATATTCCGCCACTTCATTATTCGTTGTCCTAAGTCCACTGGATACCGTGTGGTTTCAGAAAATCCATTCCAAGAATATATTCGTCGGTAATGTCAACTACCACGAATACATACGAGAATGTCAAATCTCCAATCTGTATGTCACGAGCTATTTCCCCATGGACTGTTGTAGTTTCTCGCGTTGCTGTGCGAAGTGCGTACTTTTTGGTGTTGTGAAGCCAAGTACGGTCTACGAGGTCAGATCTTAGCACTGATCGTGTTGCGCCTGTATCAATTGTTATTATGCAGTTTAATTTGTCGACTCGACCACTCATGTATAAGTCGTTTTCACCACGATGTAGTCGAGAAACTACGATGATGGTTCCGGGGGCGTCGATTCCACCAGCCAACTTCTGCCCCATGAAGTTGGCTTTTACTCGTTTCCCGGACTGTCATTAGGCGAAGCGTGCTCTCGTGACGGTTCACCCCGTTCTCCCTTTCGTTTAGCAGCGCAGCCGAAACAATAGTTGGTAGCTTTTCTTGGTTTTCGGCAGTCGCGTCTTAAGTGTCCTGCCTGTCCGCAATTCCAACATCGGGGGAATTGCTCCTTCGCTCCACTTGGTGTACTCTGCTCTCTGACATACACACTCTTCTGTTATTTTTCGGTAGTTACTCCGCGAGCTTTGCTCGGCAGCTTCGAACGTAAGCCCATATACTAAGGCTTCGCCAATCGTTTTCTTCCCTGCGAATTTTAACGCCTGCTGCAGCTCTCTGTCCTTTACAGCACTGTTAAATGCAAAAACAGCTGTATCATTTCGTTGCTCTATTTGCGCATTGGGAAGCGATAATAGTGTAAGTCGTTCAATATCGCGCGCCAGATCTCGAAGTGTTTCACCATTCTTTTAGGTTCGGTTGTACAGTTGTGTTTTGTAGATCTCTCGCATGTGGTCACTGCCGTAATGAAGACCCAATGTCTGTACTAACGTCGAAAAATCTTGTTGTTGCTCTTGAGGAATTGTTTGAAGAACCTCTGCTGGTGGACCTCTTAGCGCCAATATAAGAGCCGTTCCTCGTTCCAAATCATTCCAATGATTATTTCTCGCGGCCGCCTCAAATTGGCCCACGGTGTTTGCCCATCGAAGATCGGAGCTTTAAGATCTTTGTGCATGACGTGTTCTGTTTTTATGACCCCAGTCGCTTTCACGTTATCAAAGTCCCTTTTTAGACGTTCGACTTCTTCTACAACTGCTGATGTCTTCTATGTTAGTTGATCTTCAAAAGTTCGAAGTTTCGTCTCCAGATTTTCTTCGATTATTTTACCCATGGTGTCTATGTTATTATTTAGATCTTCTTTTAGCTCTTTCGTCTGTTCGCTTTGCCATTCCAATTTTTGTTGAGGTCCTTTGCAGTCTGGTCTAGCTTCTCGTTAAGGTCTGTTGATGTTTGATTTAACTTCTGGTCGAGGTCTTTCGACTGCTGTTCTAACTTTTGGTTAATGTCCGTTGGAGTTTGGTCTATTTTCTGACTTTTTGTTGGTCCATTTTCTGGCTGAGGTCTTTCGATAGTTTGTGGGGTGTCGGCTACTTATGGGCAACACGGGTAGAAAACACTTCACACAATTCGCTAAAATCAAGTATTCGTCGAGAAAAAATTATTAAAAAATAAGTCATTCAGAAAAAATTTAATCAGATATAATTTTTGATGTTGCGGGCTTGAGTTAAAAATAAAAACAACGACAAAATTTATTTAATCAGTGATCGGTGACATTTTGTAATTTTGTAATCTGCGATAATTAATAATTTCCTATAATTTAAAAAGCTGTTATTATTATCGATGAATTTCATGTTAAAAAGTTTATATAATTAAAATCGTTATAAAATAAATAACATTGGTTCTGTTATACAAGATTATAATATAACATCGAACAATTGGTGACCCCGACAACAAAAATACGCAGCGCCTATTTTTAAAATATCATCAGCATTAACATAACGGTATTGTAGCAACGCAGAAGCAACAGCAGTTACAACAACGGGAATAACATGCACATCAGTTCAAGATTAGCGAGGATATCAAGTTTACCTACAATACCACAACATCACCAGCAACAAATACAGCAACAATATCAACATCAACGCTAAATAAATAAGAAATAAGCAGATTAAGTATACTATTTATTTATTTTTGTAAGATTTTTTGAATAGTGTCGTTGAGAACTTTCTGAGGTGCGCGATATTGCGTTTTAGTTTGATTTTCTGTTTCGGTGATTTCTACTTCTCTATTATCCACTATTTTTAAATACATTTAAATGTCAAACGAAGACAGAAATAATCCGTTGGCACGGGCCAACGATGATGCATCAGTTCGACTCAGCTAATACCCTTCCGCGACTGGCTGCGGTCGCGATTTTGGACCTCGAACCCGGCCGCATGGTTCCACATTATGGATGCACAGTTTGCGGCTGCGTCCATAGTCGCGGAATTAACTAAATTTAATCACGCGTTAAGCATGTTAAGTACGGCGGAATGTGAGCAAGCGATGGACATCATCGAAAACATTCCGCCAGAGACTCCATACAGCTATTTCAAGGATACGATGATTAGGAGATTCGGGGAGTCCGAGGACGCCAACTTGAAGCGTTTGGTCAGCGGCTTGGACTTGGGCGATTTTAAACCGTCCCAGTTGCTCGGCCAGATGCCTTCGCTCGCTGGTAGCAATTTTTCAACAGACATCTTAAAAAAGTTTTGGCTACAACGTCTTCCCTCGCAGACACAAGCAATTCAAATCACGGTGTCCACGGGCCCCCTCGATGAGTTGAGCGAGATTGCTGACAGGATAGCTGTCGCGAAGGCTCACTCCCAAATAGCTAGTACGTCTGCCACTACATCGACAAACATGCAGCAGTTTGGTTTTGAATCACTTCAAAAGCAAATTGCTGCGTTAGTGAGCACTATCAGTGATCTCGCTCAAAACACTAGACAGAGTCGAAACTTTGAACGGCAGTCCGGCTCACAGCGCAATGGTAGAAGCAAATCACGCGGCCGATCCAAAAGCACATCACATTCGGCAAATGGTTATTGCTTCTACCATGAACGTTTTGGGGACAAAGCAAAGAAATGAAAATTCCGCACCCAAAAAACTAGGTCAGGTGTTGGAGATGGCGACTTCTAGCACTTGTCCAAAGTCTAGTCGCATAATTATTTTGGAGACAACATCTGGCCTGGTTGGTTGGTTGGTTTACGTGGTGGCCCGTCTGCCGAAAACAGGGCCCAATTTGCACAGGAAGCGTCGTTTTGATACCACAACTCGTTTAACCTGGTCGTTGAGGGCTGATGAAGTATATGTGTAGTTTTACAGAGACCTAGGGCTTGAATGGATTATCATATCCATCCGGAGCTGTTCAAGAAGGTAATCAGTTCTCCTATCCTGTTTTTCGAGATCTCATCGAGGTTATTGAAGAAGGGTTTGCCTAGTGCGCGAAGTGTGGCTCTAGCTAGGGCGGGACACTCGCAAAGAAGGTGAATGACAGTTTCCCTCTTATTTGCATCCCCACAACTACTGCAGTTGACGTTAAACGGAATACCCAGTCTGGCCGCGTGGTCGCCGATCGGCCAGTGACCCGTGCTGACTGACGTGACTCTGGAGACGTCCACGCGGCTCCTGCTCAGGAGTTCGTCTGTTCTGCTCCGGGAGTAGGATGGCCATATCTTCCTAGATATGACGCAGTTGGTCAGTCCTCTCCATCTGGAGTTCGCGTTTGTGAGAAAGTGGGTGGATATTTGGCGCTTAACAGTCCCTAGTGGGACCTGAACGGATTCTACGAGAGAGCCCTGAAGAGCAGAACCTTGCCTAGCTAATTCGTCCGCCCGCTCGTTACCCTCTATCTTGCTGTGGCCTGGGACCCATAGCAGAGTAACTTTGGCTTGACTTCCTAAGTTGGCTAGCTCTTCTCGACACTGTTCGACGAGTTTAGAGGAGGTGGTAGCCGAATCTAAGGCCTTGATTGCGGCTTGGCTGTCAGAGAGGATTACAACATTCCGCTTTGGCGTAGCGTCTTGCTGCAGAGTCTGACAGGCGTCCCGGATCCCCAGTATCTCCGCCTGGAAGACGCTGGCATAGTCCGGTAAGTGGTAAGACCTTGCGATATAGTGTGTGTCTGAGAAAACTCCCGCTCCGATACCACAGTTCATCTTTGAACCGTCAGTGTATATAACTGTGTCGAATTCACTTATAACTGAACCATTCTTCCATTCCGCCCTAGTTGGAAAACCTACAGCGAAATCATTCTTGAAGGTCAGTCTCGGGATAATGTAGTCGGTCGGCGATTTAATTATTTCCGCTGGTAAGGTTTCTAAAATGTTACTGTGACCGTAAGGTTTGCCAGATTCCTTGAGTCTGATAGCGCTACACGACACAGTACTTCTGATATGTAAATCAATAGGTAATAAATGCAACAATACGTTCAAAGCATCCGTCGGACATGACCTCATTGCACCTGTAGTTCCGACGGCTGCAGTTCTCTGAACCTTACTGAGTTTGTTTATGTTGTAACTCTTACTCAATACTGGCCACCAGGCAAGCGATCCGTAGGTAAGAATTGGACGTATTACGGCTGTGTACAACCACAGAACCATTCTTGGTTTAAGTCCCCACTTTTTGCCGAAGGTTCGTTTGCAGGCGTAAAAGGCGATACGTGCTTTCTCCGCCCGTTGTTCTATATTTAACTTCCAGCTGAGCTTTGTATCGAGCACAACTCCAAGATACTTCGCACTGGATGATAATGGTAGTTGATAGCCGTTTAGGCGAGGGAGGTTAAAGTCAGGTATTTTGGTTTTAGTGGTGAAGAGCATCAGTTCCGTTTTGTCCGGGTTTACACCCAGGCCGCAGCTAGCAGCCCACGTGTTTACCTTACCCAGCGCACCTTCCATGATTTCACTAATCACTGAAGGGAACATCCCTGATACCAGTATAACCACGTCATCCGCATACGCCACCACCCTAACCCCTTCCCTCTCCAGTTTTGCTAAGATCTTGTTCATGACCATTAGCCAGAGTAGGGGCGAGATAACACCACCCTGGGGTGTTCCTCTGCACACAGATTTTTTCAAATGGCTGTTCCCTAAGCTCGAGTGGATAATTCTTGTACTCAACATGGATACTATCCAGTCGCTGAGACATTCCTCGACACCGAACTCGATGAGAGATTCTTGAATGACCTCAGTATGAACGTTATTAAACGCACCTTCAATGTCTAGGAAGGCAGCTAGGGTATACTGTTTGTAATGCATTGTGTATTCAATTGTTCGCACAACCTCATGCAGAGCAGTCTCTGTGGATCTTCCCTTGAGGTATGCATGCTGGGATTTTGAGAACGGAGATCTGTTCAGGATCTGTCGCAAATGGATGTCTAAAATGCGCTCTAGTGTTTTCAGTACAAAAGAGGTCAAACTAATGGGTCTGAAATCTTTCGCGAGTTCATGACTACGCTTGCCCACCTTCGGTATGAACACCACTTTAACTTGTCTCCAAGTCTGGGGCACATAATTTAGGGAAATGCAACTTCTAAAAATCGTCACCAGCCAGGGGACTACTATGTCTTGTAGCTTCTGCAGCATAATTGGTATTATACCGTCGAGGCCAGGAGATTTGTACGGTAAAAAGCTATTGATTGCCCAACAAGTCTTCCTCTCGTCGACAATCAATGTAGTGTCGTAGTCTGATGTTCGCCGGTCACCCTGAAGGCTTTGGGTGTCCACGCGGCTATCCCTAGATCCGGGAAAATGAGTGCTCATTAAGAGCTCCAGTGTCTCGGCAGTGGAGTCTGTCCAGTTCCCGTCTACACGCTTCACAAACGACGGGTTCGTGTGCTGCTTGGACAGTATCTTACTGATTCCCGCAGAGTCACGGGTGCATTCAATGGATTGGCAGTAGTCCACCCAAGCTTGCTTCTTGGCTGTTCTAACAGATTTTTTGTATATTTTTAAGCAATCCTTATAAGGTTGCCAGTACTTGTGTTTGTAGCAGATGTTGAAGACATCTCTGGTAATCTTCCTGAGATTGGATAGGTCTTCGTTCCACCACGGGGGGAGCGTTTTCTTACTATATTTCACTGGACACGATTGATCTGGCCTACGATTTCTTGTGGATACCAGTGCAGACATTTCGGTTGTTCCCAAACATCGTGACGACCACCGCGCTGCGAATCTAAACTTGGTTCTGGCTGCAGCGAACTGCACCAAGATCTCGACATATGGTCTTAAGACACTTAAAGTTTCACTCAAACTTCGACGGAATTTTGAATGGAACTTTATCGTCGTTGACGTTGATCGACCAATCCTAGGAGCTGACTTCCTACGACATTTTGGTTTGGTTATCGATGTCAGACAACGCTGTTTGATCGATCCGCTTACCAACGTCAGTTCAGCCATCGGTCATGTTTTGAAGGGACCTTCCACAGAACTATCTGTCCTAGCGGCCAAGCACGAGAACCCTCGGGTTACAGCACTGCTTAACAGATATCAAAATATTTTACACGCTAACAAAGAAAACACGTCGAAAATGCACACGGTCCGCCATTTTATTGTCACAGAAGGGCGACCAACCTTCGCGATTGCGAAGGCTGAGTTTGGTAAAATGGTTGACCGTGGTATTTGCAGACCGTCAGACAGTCCATGGGCCTCTCCACTTGACATGGCCCGTAAAAAGGATGGAAGTTGGAGACCTTGCGGTGACTACCGGGCACTTAACGCTCAAACAGTCCCGGATAAATATCCGATCCCGCACGTTCAGGATTTCGCCCAGCAACTTCATGGCTGTTCAGTTTTCTCCACAGTCGGATTGGAACGTGCATATCATCAGATACCTCTGAACGAGGATGACGTTCCAAAGACGGCGATCACGACACCTTTCGGTTTGTATGAGTTCGTGCAAATGACGTTCGGTTTGCGCAATGCTGCACAAACCTTTATTTTTTCTACTTTGAGGGATCTAGATTTTTGTTTCGTCTACATTGACGACATCTTGATCACCTCAAAGTCAGAGGAAGAGCATTTCGTTCATCTCGAAACGCTTTTTCAGCGACTTGAAATGCACGGTTTGGTGAAAAACTTCGCGAAATACCACTTCGTAAAAACTCAGGTAGATTTCTTGGGACACACCAATGACGCAAATTGAATTCGTCCAATTGCTTCAAAAGTCGAAGCCTTAGTCTCCTATCCGCAACCAACTACCCTTCACGAGATGAGGCGTTTTCTCGGTATGATGAACTTCTACCGAAGGTTCATACCTTACGCTGCCTTGTCTCAGTCTATATTAGACAAGTTCACGGAAGGTAGTAAAAAGAAACGCGATAAGTCGGAACTTCAATGGAGCCCGGAGTCTTTGGAAGCCTTCGTTTGCTGTAAAAAGCAATTAGCGCAAGCTGCGACCCTTGCTTATGCTTTTTACTCGGAAGCAATTTCGCTTATGGTCGATGCTTCGCACACAGCCATCGGGGCTGTGTTACAGCAGAAAGTATCGAATGCCTCGCAGCCTTTGGCATTCTTCTCGAAAAAACTTTTTACAGCACAGCGGAAATATAGTGCGTATGATCGCAAGCTTTTGGCAGCTTACGTTGCCATAAAGAACTTCAAGTTCATGCTGGAAGATAGAACTTTCACGCTATTCACTGATCACAAACCACTTATCTTTGCTTTCAAGCAAAACGCAGAAAAGGCGTCTCCACGCCAACTTAGGCATCTGGACCTCATCGGTCAGTTCACGACGGATATACGTCTCATATCTGGTGTGGATAACGTTGTCGTTGATGCATTGTCCCGCATCAACGAACTCATAATCCCATCGACGGTGGATTATTCTCAGATAGCGGATGCGCAACTGATTGATGAGGAGTTAACTTCCGTCAAAAATTCAACGAGTCTGAAAATGTTACCAATTAACATTGAAAATTCCTCCCAGTAACTATGGTGTGACGCATCGCAAAGGACTTTGCGACCATACATACCTGCGACGTTGCGCAAGCAACAGCTAGGCTTTTGGCTGGAAAGTTCGTCTGGCCATCAATTAACAAAGATTCCCGCACTTGGTGCAGACATTGCATAGCGTGTGGAAAAGCTAAAATCAAGCGACATGTGAAGAGTCCTCTCGGCTCCTTCGAGCCAGTAACTGCAAAGTTCACCAACACTCACATCGACTTGGCTGGACCGCTTCCAACTTCGGAAGGCTTCAGTTACTGTCTTACTGTCATCGATCGATTTACTAGATGGCCGGAAGCATATCCAATTGCGGACATTCAAGCATCCACTGTTGCTACCTCGCTGGTGAGGGAATACATTCTGCGATACGAAACTTCACTCACAATTGTGACTGAGCCTCCAGTACCTCGATCATTCGGCTGACAAGATCAGACTTGTTCCCTATTGTAGATAATTCGCGTCTACCGAGCTCTTCCTTCAACTCCGTTAGTTTTAAGACTTTTAAATAACGCGGAATTTTCACTATCGATTATTTGCCCTTTAAAGATTTATATTTTTTGCGATATAAATTCACTCAAATTCTCTTTTTGTCCGTACGAGAACTTTCCACTTCCCTGTTCAAGTTACCGCTTACTAGAGCACTCTAAAATATTCGATTTCACAAAATTCTCCCTGTCCGTTCGAGAATTTTCACTTCACTTCACAGTTTGAAAACTTTATTCGTGCACCAAAATTCTCACTTTGTCCGTTCGAGAATTTTAAATTCACTTTTTCCACTCGCGATTTCAACCCGAATTAATCCTTGAAATCCCACTTCTAACACCAATTGTTGCGAGCTAGGGGTTCGCCGGAATTTCAAGTAAGACACAATTCGTTTAAAATCAAAATAAGTGATAATTTATTAAGCGCACTTTAATTCTATTCGCACTGTATGGCAATACCGCCCGCTTATATATCGCTTGACTCGATCACTTTCGCTTTCTACCAACACGGTCACGTATACACGCTGGCTGTCACAGTCGACGTAATAAAAATTACTATGTCCCTCGCTGAAAGCTTCATCTGCTTTTACACTAGTTGGCGGTAGTCTAGACTGTTCTTGAATCTTTGCTCGGTGATGTGTGTGGACGGTACTCGAAAGATTGAGAGCATTCGATTTGATCTTCTACGCTGTTCTAGTACATTTGAGAGCATTCGATTAGAAGAGAGGTACAATCGTGTTGCTCCGCCTTATATACTTCAACTAGGTTTCTCATTGGGCTACTTTATAGCTAGGTATTCGGTTGTTGCTGTTTCCATTATGCGAAACGATCGAGTTGCGCGGTTGCCAGGTTTACATGTAACAATATGTATTCACTGATTCTGGGTCATATTCTAAAAAAAGACTTTAAAGAAAAACATCTCACGACAGGTTATAATACATTTTAAATGAAAAATTTAATTATCATCAAAATTATGGTTGGAGATAATAAAACGTGGGGAGTTTAGCATTGCGATTCCTTTCTGCTACCTTGTCTGTGTCGGAGGTACGTCTAAGTCTAATATGCCAATGTAGTTACTGATCCAAATGTAGTTTTTTCAATGTCTACGTGCAGATTTTCATTTGCAGGTGCGCCAAGTGCGTGTTGAAATGAAATTCCAAACAATGAAATAAATTTCCACCTTTAAGGTATATCTAAAGTTTCTGTTATCGGTAGAAATCATGTCTAAACCTAGGCAATAAATTGCACGCATAAAATCATATAACCAAAACCACATCATAACATACATGTTGGTGAGCCCACAGCCACGGCCCATAGGTCGAAATGTGATACGATATTTCTATGATAATGGAAAAGTTGACGAATTCCATACCCATACTCATCCTATTTACCATCATACAACTCCCAAATGACGTGGGGAAAACGGAAACCGAAAAGAAAAAGGCCTCGCCCATCGCTGCACATCCATAGTAAAGATTTTCCGTAGAATATACGAAATCACGTTTGCATGATGATATAAGTCAAAGCCTACCCCCTAGTGTTGTCCTGGTTATCCTGGCACGGCGCGCGGTGTTTGAATAATAACCGACCGACCGAACCAAGAAAAGAAGTGTTGGCATCGCAAGCCATCCAGCGCCACATAACACATAATGCGAGTGATTTTTTTATAGATGCTATGCTATGTGAGTAGATCCTAGCCATGTCATCCTGCGGTAGTTATCTGTGGTTTTTCAGTTTTAATCCGTTTTAAGGATTTCAGTCACGCAACTTAGTCATTGAAAGCTAGCTGGAATCCTCGGGGTGGGCAAAGCACGGGCGGTTGCTTCGTTCCCTATATATCCTGGGGGAATATATAGATATCATCTGCACACAGTTGAAATATTCACAACCCTACCCAAGGTTGTGAATATTGTTCGGGGCGATGGAAAAACAAGGAAAGAAAAAAGTGTATAAGCGATTCAAGCAAGTTGAGATTTCTACTGAGAAGGAGTACGTATACCCACAAACGATCATCTTGACAAATATCCTGGAGTTGATGGTGACATTGTTTTCTTTCGCTTTAATCCTTGTGGTGTCTATACGATGTGCATGTGGCAAATTTATTTCGTAGGATTGGTATAACACTCTGACGGATTAAATATCTTTACGCCCCACCATACGATTGACGCCAGTTGCCCCCCAGAAAAGGTATACTATACTACACGCCTCACTCGCTCTAGTCCCCTAACACAACACTTGAAAAGAAATGGTGAATGATTGAAATTTTATAAATGAGACATTGTCACATTTTTAACATTAATGAAGGAGATCAACTCACTCAGGTGTGTTTTTAAGGACATGACCAGATGCTACAAGAGAGAGTTTTATTAATTTATAATTTATGGCCCATTTCTTTTGTGTTGGCAATTTCTTAAGAATTTTAATGATTGTGTTATAAATTCAGCTTTAAATTAGATTCAGTAATAAATGGAAGATGTAATCGAGCAACATTAGTCGCGTACAATTACATCAATAATGAGCTCATCACCAGTAGGGATGATACATAGAAATTCGGACCTGATTTTGCGAAATCTTGAGATTTCGACAAAACTCTATCGAAATGTACTAGTTTTCACGTTCACAATCAACCACAAAATTCACTTTCATTCATAAAAATTTATAAATTACTTGCTCGGAATGCAAGCTGGGAAATTAAATAATATTATTATTTGTTTCCTGTGTAGGATTTTAAGGTTGACTGGGATAGACTGGGATTGCTCAAAACCGAACCTTCTTCGTTAAAAGTTTATTCATTACTAACTGCTAAAAACTAAAACTTACGACTAACTAAACTACCTTACTAGCTATTCCAATTATACATTATATAGAAAATATTGTACATAATATTCAAAGTGTATTTTACCTTCGGTGCATTAAGCCATAGGCTTTACCGTAAAGGGTCGCTATTGTTGAACAATAGCGAACAGCAGCGAACAATTCCAAATTCTATTCAAATGGCTAACAACATTTGGGTCGTATTTCTTTCTCATTGTAATTTCATTTCATGTTACTTCTAAATTTTAAATTTAACGATTCCAAATATCGGTCCAGCCAAATTTTTTGAAATTATAATATTGAAATTTTTATTGCAACAACCTTGGGACGCTACACCTGCTGATGCTAGTCAGTCTTCCATTCAGTGTTGTGAGGTGTTGGAGTTTAAAATTCACACGAAAAAGGGAATTTTCCCACCAATTGTATTGAAAAAACCCACACATTTTCACACAACCACTTTACTTAATTAACTATGTTAGACATAATAATAATAATTGAATAATACAAAATAAATTTATTATTTTATATTAACTATAAAGCTTCTCTCTAATAATATAAATAAATAAAAACAAAAACATTTTCATAAAGCAAAAAAAATCTTTATAATATATAAAAACATACTGCAGTCACGATCGGCTGCAAGCCAATCGTATAATACTCTAGATGAATACTGAACTCCGATTTATATTGTAGTTGGGGATAAAGTAGAATTACGTGTGTGCATGTTGTATGTCCTTTATTAAGGACTACCATTAGATTGCTACTCAAAACTAAAAGACAATATTCAGTGTTTAATTTCATATCTTGAACTGGGTAAGTCATCGAAAAAAAAGTCCTTTTTGAAGGACTTTCACATGAGAGGTGCAGGAAGGACTCACTCGATTTCTTACATATTTATCCTTTTCCTTGGAACCATTTAAAAATGAACGTGTACAAAATTTCAAATTCGTAGCTTGAAGCGTTCAAAAGTTATCGAAAAATATTGTTGAACACGTGTCTTAAGGACATTTTGTATGGCAGCTACCAGAAGGAGTAAAAGGATTTCGCTGATTAGTAAACTCGAACTTTGTTTTTACTGTAAACTAATTTGTACAAAATTTCCAATTCATAGCTAAAAGATTACTTGAGTTATAGTTAGTTCCGTAAATTAAGTGAAGACATTTTGACAGGATATTTGTATGGCAGCTACACGAAGGACTAATAGGATTTTCTTCATAATCATACATTTAGCTCGAACTATTGGAAAAATAACACATACAAAATTTCAAAGTCGTAGCTTAAATCCTTCAGAAGTTATCGGCCAATATTCATAAGCACGTGTTTTAAGGACATTTTGTATGGCAGCTACTAGAAGGAGTAGAAGGATTTCGCTGACTAGTAAACTCGAACTTCCTTTTCACTTAAAACTAATTTGTACAAAATTTTGAATTCGTAGCTAAAAGATTACTTGAGTTATAGTGAGTTTCGTAAATTAAGTGAATACATTTTGACAGGATATTTGTATGGCAGCTACATGAAGGACTAACAGGATTTTCTTCATAATCATATATTTAGCTCCAACTATTGGAAAAATAGCTTAAACCCTTCTGAAGTTATCGACCAATATTCTTGAACACGTGTTTCAAGGACATTTTGTATGGCAGCTACCCGAAGGAGTAGGACGATTTTGCCCGTTAACGAACTTAGCCTTACAAATTCAACCAAACATCCAGATTCAAAATTTCAAGATCCTAGGTGATGGCGTTCTTGAGTTATCGTGTTCACGGACAGACGGACAGACGGACGGACGGACGTCAAGCGGATTTGAGGTTTTTGGCCACAAATAAACAAAAAATAATATATAACTTTTTTTCGTCCGAGGCTTGGTTCTATGCGTTACAAACTTTTGGGCTGGATTAAACTTATAATACTCTATATGACTTCATCTAGAGTATAAAAATTGTATAGTAGCCTTTTGACTAGTAAAAATTTTGCAAGTTGTGCAGCTTGTAATGTTTGTCAGATGGCTCACAATTGAAACAGATTATATCTTCAGCCTTGAAAGTTGAACGGATTGAAAAAATTGCATTTAGTGAATCTTCTCCAATTCTATTTCGTTTTCAAGTCTTTACTTCGGTAACAATGGAATATATTCTTTCCGAGTCGGCATTCAAATGCGGCTTTTATTTCCATTTTCAAAGCTCCATCTCGTATGTAGAGTAAAGTCATCACTCATCAATACTGTTTTTGCCCAAATTCAAACGAATTTATTCGAGAACAGGCAATTATTCCCTTTTTCTTTTTTTAATTTTTAATTTAGAGGTTGAAAATTCCCAGAATATGGGAAATTTCCCACAATCTCACACCACTACTTCCATTGCTAAAAAATCTAAATTCACACAAAATAAATTAAAATTTTTAACACAATAGTTAGCTGTAAAAATTTTAGAGCTATTAGGCTATTTGTTTTTATACTTTAGATGAAATCTGAGAGTAATTTAAGTTAAATCCATTCGGATGTTATATCCCTTAATACAGGGCCGGTCCTACCATATGTGCAAATGGCGCATTGAAACCGGGCGCCAAATTAAGGAAGGCAATAAAATCATACTACCTACCTATATCTCTTCAAATATTTTGCTATAAATTTAAAACATACTTAGAAATTAGTTGAAAGGAATTTTTCCAAACATTCCACACTTTTTCCAATTCATATTATAGATTTTGCAGTGTTTTCCATTTTTTAAAAGAACACTTTCAATTCTAGTTCAAGAACCAAAACATTGAATCTTTTCTCTTAAAACTCTTCTTTCTCTTCGACACCGGCTAGTACAGTTTTTCGTTTGTGCGATCATCTGCTAGTCTAATTTTTCATTCATAAGTTCATCACCTAGTACAATTTTTCGTTCGTACGATTCATTTGGAGCACTCTCAATTTGCGCTCCTACGGCGCCGAAGCGCTTGGTGCTTATTTGATAGTGTGCTAAAAGGGCTCAGAACATGATTTCTATACAATAGAAAAAGATAGACATGGAGCACTATTGCGCCCTGCGCCACGATGAATTATGTGGGGAAATGGCAAGAACAACATTTTTGCAAGAGGGGAATGTATGTTGTAGATGAATCAAAAGAGAAGTAAGGAAAGGAAGTAAGAAAAGGAAATTGGTAGGAAAATTCACATCTATCCCTAAGGACAACAACAAAGTTTCAACCTTCTGACATCAATTGTTCAGGAGATATTGATTTTAGAATGTTTCAATCCCGTCTTTCATGCGTTAAAGACTCATTGTTTCTCCCCCCCCCCCCCCTTCCACACCCCTTAACCTATATCGAACATTTTTTTGCAATTGAGTCCATTATCATAGTACTACATAAGTTCCAGGTTTCAGCCTCCTAGCATAAGCGGTTCCTGAGATCTAGAAACCAAAATTTTTCGTTTAAAACGCTCCCCTCTCCTCTCCCCTTATACCACCACCCCTCGAAAATATACCAATCGTAGGGGTTCACCCAATCTACCCACCATAAAAATTTCAATTTAATATCCTAACGGGTTTGGGAGCTACGCGCCTTCAAACGATTTTGCGTACGGTGTACGGCGGACGGTGTACGGCGGACGGCGTACGGCGGACGGCGTATGGCGTCTACGGCGGACAGACGGATATTTTTATAAGTTTAATCCAGCTCGAAAAGTTTGTAACGCATAGAACCGAGCCTCGGACGAAAAAAAGTTATATACTATTTTGTGTTTAGTTGTGGCCAAAAACCCCAAATCCGTTTGCTGTCCGTCCGTCCGTCCGTCTGTCCGTCCGTCCGTCCGTCCGTTTGCACGATAACTCAAGAACGCGTTGGCCTAGGAAGTTGAAATTTGGTCACCACCTGTAAAATGGAAAAAGTAAGGCTAAGTTCGTTAATGGGCGATATCCTTCTACTCCTTCGGGTACCTCCCATACAAGAGTCCTTAAAACACGTATTCACAATTATTGCTCAAATGCTTCAAGTTAGGAGCTTGAAATTTTAAATACTTAAAGTTTACAATGTTTGAAACGAAAGTTCCGAATATGATGCAAATCGAATGAGTCCTTCGTGTAACAGCCTACAAAAGTCCTTCAAAAATGTATACAAGTTACAGAATCCACTATAACTCTAGTACGAGTTAAAGCAGGGAATCAAAATTTTACAGGAATTAGTTTTATATCAAAAGCAAGGCCAAATTCATTAATTAGCGCAATCCATCGACTCCTTCGGGTAGCTGTCATACAAAAGATCTTAAAACACATGTTCACCAATATTGAACGATAACTTTAGAACGCTTGTATACGTTGATTTTATAATAGTCGCAGCTGAAGGTATTAATATGAAACATACTGCAGTCACGATCGGCTGCAAGCCAATCGTATAATACTCTAGATGAATACTGAACTCCGATTTATATTGTAGTTGGGGATAAAGTAGAATTACTTGTGTGCATGTTGTATGACCTTAATTAAGGACTGCCATTAGATTGCTACTCAAAACTAAAAGACAATATTCAGTGTTTAATTTCATATCTTGAACTGGGTAAGTCATCGAAAAAAAATTTCCTTTTTGAAGGACTTACACATGGGAGGTGCAGGAAGGACTCACTCGATTTCTTACATATTTATCTTTTTTCTTGGAACCACTTAAAAATGAACGTGTACAAAATTTCAAATTCGTAGCTTAAAGCGTTCAAAAGTTATCGAAAAATATTGTTGAACACGTGTCTTAAGGACATTTTGGATGGCAGCTACCAGAAGGAGTAAAAGGATTTCGCTGATTAGAAAACTCGAACTTTATTCTTACTCAAAACTAATTTATATAAGATTTCCAATTCATAGCTAAAAGATTACTTGAGTTATAGTAAGTTCCGTAAATTAAGTGAAGACGTTTCGACAGGATATTTGTATGGCAGCTACACGAAGGACTAATAGGATTTTCTTCATAATCATACATTTAGCTCCAACTATTGGAAAAATAACACATACGAAATTTCAAAGACGTCGCTTAAACCCTTCTGAAGTTATTGTCCAATATTCTTAAACACGTGTTTTAATGACATTTTGTATGGCAGCTACCAGAAGGAGTAACAGGATTTCGCTGACTAGCTAAGCCAAACTTTCGTTTTACTCAAAACTAATTTGTCCAAAATTCCGAATTCGTAGCTAAAAGATTACTTGAGTTATAGTGAGTTTCGTAAATTAAGTGAATACATTTTGACAGGATATTTGTATGGCAGCTACATGAAGGACTAACAGGATTTTCTTCATAAACATATATTTAGCTGAAACTATAGGAAAAATAACACATACAAAATTTCAATGTCGTAGCTTATACCTTTCTGAAGTTATCGACCAATATTCTTGAACACATGTTTTAAGGACATTTTGTATGGCAGCTACCCGAAGGAGTAAGACGATTTTGCCCGTTAACAAACTTAGCCTTACAAATTCAACCAAACATCCAGATTCAAAATTTCAAGATCCTAGGTGATGGCGTTCTTGAGTTATCGTGTTCACGGACAGACGGACGGACGGACGGACGGACGGACGGTCGGACGGACGGACGGACGGACGGACGGACGGACAGACGGACGGACGGACGGACAGACGGACGGACGGACGGACGGACGGACGGACGGGCGGACGGACGGACGGACGGACGGACGGACGCACGGACGGACGGACGTCAAGCGGATTTGAGGTTTTTGGCCACAAATAAACAAAAAATAACATATAACTTTTTTTCGTCCGTGGCTTGGTTCTATGCGTTACAAACTTTTGGGCTGGATTAAACTTATAATACTCTATATGATTTCATCTAGAGTATAAAAATAATAAAGTAAAATCCTGTAAAAAGATCCACACTCAATTTACGGAACTCACTATAACTCAAGATATCGTTCAACCACGAAGTTGAAATTTTGTTGAAATTATTTTTGAGGTAAAATGAAGTTTGAGTTCATTAGTCAGTAAAATTGCTTTACTCCTTTGGGTAGCTTCCATACAAAATGTCCTTATAACACGTGTTCATGAATATTGGCTGATAACTTCTATACTACCCCTTATACCAGTGCCTACGTATTGACTGGGGAGTACGTTCGGGTTAAGGTTAAAACTAATTATACTTACATTGAGCCCAATGTCGGCGCACATGCCTGAGTACGTCGACACAGTGAAAATTTTTCTAGCTCATTGAACTGAGAAACTGTACCCAAATGGAGGCTTCTTTTCCAACTGTTGGGATTAAATCAATTACTAAAAGAAATAAATAAAAAAAAATTGATTTTTCAATAGTTTAAGCTAATGGCGTGATTATGAACAAAATCTCATTAGTCCTTCGTGTAGCTGCCTTCCAAATATCCTGTAAAAATGTTTTGACTCAATTTATAGAACTCGCTATAACTCAAGTAATCGTTCAGCCGTGGATTCAGAGTTTTGTACATTAGTTTGGAGTGAAAACAACGTTCGAGTTTACTAGTGAGTGAAATTTGTTAACTCCTTCCAGTAGCCCGCATACAAAAAGTCCTTAGAACACGTGTTCTATAACATTTTCCGATAGCTTCAAGCTAGAAATTTAAAATTTTGAACACAATAATTTTACTTTATTATTTTTATACTCTAGATGAAATCATATAGAGTATTATAAGTTTAATCCAGCCCAAAAAGTTTGTAACGCATAGAACCAAGCCTCGAACGAAAAAAAATTATATACTATTTTTTGTTTATTTGTGGCTAAAAACCTCAAATCCGCTTGACGTCCGTCCGTCCGTCCGTCTGTCCGTGAACACGATAACTCAAGAACGCCATCACCTAGGTTCTCGAAATTTTGAATCTGGATGTTTGGTTAAATTTGTAAGGCTAAGTTCGTTAACGGGCAAAATCGTCTTACTCCTTCGGGTAGCTGCCATACAAAATGTCCTTAAAACACGTGTTCAAGAACATTAGTCGATAACTTCAGAACGGTTTAAGCTACGACTTTGAAATTTGGTATGTGTTAATTTTCCAATAGTTGGAGCTAAATGTATGATTATGAAGAAAATCCTGTTAGTCCTTCGTGTAGCTGCCATACAAATATCCTGTCAAAATGTATTCACTTAATTTACGATGGTCACTATAACTCAAGTAATCTTTTAGCTACGAATTCGGAATTTTGTACAAATTAGTTTTGAGTGAAAAGAAAGTTTAAGTTTACTAGTCAGCGAAATCCTTTTACTCCTTCTAGTAGCTCCCATACAAAATGTCCTTAAAACACGTGTTTATGAATATTGGCCGATAACTTCAGAAGGGTTTAAGCTACGTCTTTGAAATTTTGTACGTGTTTTTTTTCCAATAGTTGGAGCCAAATGTATGATTATGAAGAAAATCCTATTAGTCCTTCGTGTAGCTGCCATACAAAAATCCTGTCAAAATGTATTCACTTAATTTACGAAAGTCACTATAAATCAAGTAATCTTTTAGCTATGAATTGGGAATTTTGTACAAATTAGTTTTGAGTAAAAACAAAGTTCAAGTTTCCTAAGCAGCGAAATACTTTCACTCCTTCTGGTAGCTGCCATACAAAATGTCCTTAAGACACGTGTTCAAGAATATTGGCCGATAACTTCAGAAGGGTTGAAGCTACGTCTTTGAAATTTTATATGTGTTATTTTTCCAATAGTAGGAGTTAAATGTATTATTATGAAGATAATCCTGCTAGTCCTTCGTGTAGCTGCCATACAAATATCATGTCAAAATGTATTCACTTAATTTACGGAACTCACTATAACTCAAGAATTCTTTTAGCTACGAATTCGGAATATTGAATAAATTAGTTTTGTGTGAAAACGAGGTTCGAGTTCACTAGTCAGCAAAATCCTTTTACTTCTTCTGGTACCTTCCATAAAAAATTCTCAATACACGTGTTCAACAATATTTTTCGATAACTTTTGAACGCTTCAAGCTACGAATTCGAAATTTTGTACACGTTCATTTTTAAATGGTTCCAAGGAAAAGGATAAATATGTAAGAAATCGAGTGAATCCTTCCTGCACCTCCCATGTGAAAGTCCTTCAAAAAGGAAATTTTTTTCGATGACTATCCAGTTCAAGACATGAAATTAAACACTGAATATTGTCTTTTAGTTTTGAGTGGCAATCTAATGGCAGTCCTTAATAAAGGACATACAACATGCACACACGTAATTCTACTTTATCACCAACTACAATATAAATCGGAGTTCAGTATTCATCTAGAGTATTATACGATTGGCTTGCAGCCGATCGTGACTGCAGTATGTTTTTTATTTATTAACGTATTTTTTTTATCAATAGAATATTCCAAAAGCAAAAATCTTTGTTTTCGAGTAAATATCTCAAGATTGAGTGCAGTTACAATTTAGACTGTTACATCAAATGAAAGGTAATTCAATTACCTAAAAAACGAGTTATAACAATTTGCCTTGTGATCTCGTTTTCAAGATATACCGTTTTAAGTGAGTGAGGGTACCGGTCAAAAACATTTTTCTTAACCACCCTTTATCTCCACTGATATTGAAAATTGACCCACTCTGTAGAACAATTTTTTTCTCCAAATATATCAAGGAATAACCCCTTACAAGGTGGCGGACGGAGTGCCAAATACCCTGTATATCGAAGTTCAGTATTTCATCAGACGATTGGCTTGCAGCCGATCGTGACTGCAGTATGTTTTAAATTAAAGTGGATTCCAAGAATTTTCATGTGAAAGAGAAGGGCTAAATCGATCACTAACGACGAACTTGACCTTAATTTTTATGCAAAACTAATTTGTGTAAAAATTTTGAACTATTTTTCTGATGCGGGGTTCAAAAGATGAATGCAATTAATTTTTCAAAAATGTATGTACGGAGGCTCTACAATAGAAAATCTCTCCCTCTCTCTCTCTCTCTCTCTCGATTTTCTTTATATTAATTTTTTTTATATGCAACTCTATTAGAAAATTACGTCTTCCATATTATAGTTCTGACTTGAAGCGTTCTGAAGTAATTAGCCAGTGTACTCAATAATAAATACAACTATAACTTAAATTATCTGCTCAAAAACAATAAATTTAAAGAATTAATAGAAAGATGGAAACTAAAGAATATCTATACACTAGTGTAAGCCCAGTAAACAATAGCCTAGAAATAAAGATAACATACCTAACTTGTCTCAAAAGCTCACAAAATTAATTTAAGATGATGGTCTAAGTCACTAGTTCTTAAATAATAATTGTGTATATTTATAGGCCTATAGCACACCAGAACAGATCTCGAAAAAGGTGCATAAAACTGAAAAAACCAAACCAGTAGTCAATGACAAGGTTCAGGTCTCCCCGACAAAGACCAAACCAGCCTCTACAGTAAGTGCTAAAATAGCAAAAGGAAAGCCGGTGGAAGGACAGAGCTCGCTCAACCCAACGCCGTGCACTTCCAAGCTCTTATACAGAGACGTAACGTCTCAAATGAAAGTAGCTATTACGCATTCTATGCACCCTGCGGTCACTCTCACCGAAGACCAAATGAGAGACGTCAAGCGGTCCGCATGCACAATTTATTGCACAAAGTCAGACTAGCGGCTGGCTCTCCATCACGTGCAATAACAAACCAACCAGGGACTGGATCATCAGGATCACTCCTATGCTAAAGCCCTGGAAGGATGCGCAGCTCATTGCGGTAGATAGGTCCGAACTACTGAAGGCAACTACCTGCGTAGCTTATGTCCCACCAGGATTCGAATTGACAGGTGACAAGTTCAAGCTCTGTCTAGGCAAACAAAACCCAAACCTCAGGACCGAATCATGGCGGGTTTTCCGTATTGTGAAGGAGAAGAATGGCGGACAGACCTTTGTCTTCTCTGTAGACGACGCTTCAATAGCTGAGCTAGAACCACTTAAGTGTCGTCTATTCCTGAACTTTTCAGATATCCAAGTGAGGATTAAAAAGGAAGGGACAGAGAAAGTCAACACCGAAAAGGTAACTACGCAAAATACCACCGGTATCAGAACGGAAACTGCGAAGTGTGCAGATGCCCTGGTCAGAGACATTAGCCTTCAAGCAGGATCATCCAAACCAGCAGAAAAAGCAGATGTTCAGGGCAGAGAAAACAACACTCAACCTGCAGCATCACAAGCTCCTATACCCATGCATGTAGAGTCTAAAACTGAAGTAACTAGAACGCCCCAACCCGGACCGTCACAAGTGGAGTGGACTAGAGTCCAGCGCAGAGTTAAACCTCATGCAAGCTCCTCCAAAGGCCCAACATCTGAGGAAAAAACTTTCGCTAAAAAGCAACTCAAGCCACAGCGCAACACTATCAAAGATCTACAATCCGGAGGGAAGAAGGCGACCACCAGTGCTGTCGGCATTGCAGAGGCGGATTCAGCGCATCAGAGATGCTGCTCAGGCGGCTTACTCTGACAGGGCCAACCCGACTGCCGATCAATGACCGCCTTCAGGTGCCTTCAAGTGAACCTGCAACATGCAAAAGCATCGTCAGCAGTCCTTTCTCGCAGGTTCACTGAAGCTCACCTTGACGTCGGTCCTATCCAGGAGCCACATATAACGGAGGACCAGGTGAGAGGCTTGACCGTGGGTGAGCTCTTGTATGACTCTACCAATACCGGTAGACCCAGAACATGTTTAATTTATAAGAATACTGAATGTGTTCCAATTCTAGGTTACTGTACGAAGGACGTTGTAGCGGCCTTTGTAGAGCTGCCGTTCCCGGAGGGCAGGACAGATCTCATCATATGCTCAGCCTACCTTCTCGGGGATTGCACTGAACCAGCGTCACCCGTCATCAGGGACATCGTCGACCTATGCTGGAGGACTAATAAGCAGCTGGTGCTTGGCTGTGATGCCAATGCACATCACACTATGTGGTCAAGCTCTAACATCAATGAACGGGGTGAGTTGCTTCTAAATTTCATTTATACTAACAACCTAAATATTCTTAATAGAAGTAACAAACCCACTTTCATAAACAGAGTCAGGCAGAAGGTCTTAGATCTTACCATTTGTACTCAATTCCTGAGCACAAAAATCTGCAACTGGCACGTCTCTAATGAGACTTCTATGTCAGATCGTAGGCATAACCTATTCAACATGGAATCTAATATCATTTTGTCCGAAACGTACAGGAAGCCACAAATGACGAACTGGGAACTCTATGACCAGGAATTGTCGGAATGCATGGCCGGCACCATACGTAATATTAAGGACATTGACAGCATGGAAATAGCATCAGAACAAATACGCAATGCTATTGAAACTGCTTTCAACTCATCCTGCCCGGAAAGGTCCTGAGCAAGTCACAGGAAAGTAGCCTGGTTGAACGCAGCACTAACTAAGCTCAGATCTCAAGCAAGAAAGCTCTTCAATAGGGCAAAAAAAAAAAACTGGTGAGTGGGAATCGTACAAAACGGCTCTAACAGAGTACAACCCCGAAATTAGACGTTCGAAGAGAAATTCGTGGAAATTGTTCTGCCAGGGTATAAACGATTTACCCAGCAGCGCAAGAGTACACAAAATAATTTCTAAAGCACACACTAACAAAATGGGCTTATTAGTGAAACCCGATGGCTCGATTACCGAAAATGGGAACCAGACGTTAGAACTTTTAGCTCAAACTCATTTCCCAGGATCTTCAACCATATAACCAAGCAATGAAGAACGATACACCGTCCCAAAGCCGAGTAGAACAACCATATTGGACTGGAAAAACTCAGCCAAGATCTTCACTGCTAACAAGGTTAAATGGTCTATACGTAGTTTTAAACCATTTAAATCTCCTGGAGAAGACAGGATATTTCCCGCTTTACTGCAAAGAGGAATGGATCATCTTCTACCAACACTGTTATCCATATTTAGAGCAAGCCATGCATGGGGTTACATACACATTTCCTGGCGTAATGTTCAGGTGATATACATACCAAAAACAGGTCGCCGTTCGAGCAATAATCCTAAGTCGTATCGTCCTATCAGCTTAACGTCATTTCTCTGGAAAACTATGGAAAAGATTATTGATAGACATATTAGAGATGGGGCTTTGAAATCTCAACCGTTACACTCCAATCAATATGCATATCAACCAGGGAAGTCTTCAACCCACGCCTTACAAAACCTAGTCACGAAAATCAAGAAATCGATTACGGACAAGGAAATAGCTGTGGGTTGCTTCTTAGATATCGAAGGGGCTTTTAACAACACTGCCTACGAAAGTATCTACTCTGCTGCACAAAAGCGTGGTATTGATCCAAAAACCTGCAGTTGGATCAAGGCCATGCAAGAACGCAGAAAAATAACTTCGACACTAGCCGACTCATCAGTAACAGTCACAGCTGCGAAAGGCTGTCCACAGGGTGGGGTACTATCACCCATCCTCTGATGCTTAGTAGTGGACGACCTTCTTCAAGACCTAACAAATTCCGGAGTCACGGTACAGGGTTACGCTGATGACCTTGCCATCCTTGTTAGAGGTAAATTTGAAGAGACGTGACAGATCTAGTTCAGAATACCCTAAACCAGATAGCAACCTGGTGCACTAAAGCAGGATTGGGTATCAACCCAAAGAAAAGCATAATTTTTGCATTCACCAAAAGGAGGTGTAAGAACAAGTTATCTAAGTCTACTCTTTTTGGAGAATCCATAGAGTATGCTAGTGAGGTAAAATTCCTGGGTATCATCCTGGATGAAAAGCTTACTTGGAATGCTCATTTGGACAAAGTTCTTGAAAGGGCCAGAATCTCTCTCTGGGGACTGAAAACTAACCTACTGGATGTATACCGTAGTGGCTAGGCCCATGATAACTTACGCGGCATCCGTCTGGTAAAAGAAAACAAAGCAGAAAACTGCTCAGCTTAAGCTGACTAAATTACAAAGACTGGCATGCCTGGGTATTACTGGGGTGGTACGCACCACTCCCACAGCTGCCTTAGAGGTGCTTCTCAACCTAGCACCTCTACACTTAGAAATACAGAAAGAAGCTAGGTGCACGACATACAAACTTTTGAGCTCGGAGGACGAGTCAGAGCGCAAAGCAGCCTGCCCAACTCTCTCCGCTGAACTCAACAAGGACCCCATACTAGCGACACCTCTTTCTGATTCAATGGTACAGAAATTTAATTTCACAAGGCCAAAGGTTGTCCTTCCTGAAAGGGAGGATTGGGCCACAAACAAACCCACTCCAAAACCAGCATCTATAATCTGGTACACAGACTGATCTAAAACGGATTAAGGTGTAGGAGTAGGAGTTTATGGAGTGCGCCCAAATGTAAAATTCTACTGTAGCATGCACATAACATCCATTGTTTTTCAGGCGGAGACTCATGCTATTAAACTATGCATTAGAGAAAATATCAGACGTTCAAATCTACTCCAAACTTGTTTGGAATTGCCTCCAATGCCTGATTAAATCTGGAAATAAGAACAGCGTTAACCTCATTTGGATTGCGGGACACAGCGGCTATGAAGGTAATGAAATGGCCGACTTAATGGCTAGGAATGAATGAATGAACATCTGAATGTGGCAAAAATCGCTAAGTGCCATTCACTGGGACTTGGCACCAGGCAATAGGCACTCAAAGCTTTTTATGTCAAAACATTCGGAAAAAAGAACATCTGATTATCTAAAATTAAGCAGATATCACACCCGAACCCTAGTGGGAGCTCTGACTGAACATTGTCACATGAGGAAGCATCTCAATAGGATTGGTCTCTCTGAGACTAAAATTTGCAGAATATGCAATGACGAAGACGAAACACCGGAGCATATCCTCTGTGAATGTGAGGGTTTAGCTCACAAAAGACTTCGTCACTTCGGTCAGGGTTTCATGGACAATCGGAATTCCTGACCATTCCTCTGAAAGCGCAGGGATTGAAGAGGAATCATAGTCAAACCGTGGGGACGCCACGACAGGACCAACTGTGGCTGCAGTGACAGAGGTTAACCATACCAACCCCTATTTCCAATCTATCTATCTATGCCTCTTATTGAATTATAAATAAAATATCAGCCGGTGTTTTGTTTTGTGGGAGCTATCTGAAGGGGGAGATTTTCAATATACTCGTGTGTAGTTTGTGTTATTGTTTTCGCCCCATTATTCTACCCATTGTAGGAACAATATGAAAACTATCCATTTACATTGACTAACGATGAAATGCAGTACTCAATATTTTGTGTTACTCAATCAACATTTATAGTTTTATCCTCAGTTTTTTTGAATTGTAAATCACATCCCCTCGAATGAGTTTCATTATGATACTAAAAATCCCAAGGGCGATTGGTCTTCAAACAACAGTTAGGGTTAAAAGGGGAAAAAATTGGAAATGTTCTTCATGACTAATTAGCTTTTTATAATATCCAGCCTGCTATTCTCACAAATTACAAGCAATATTAGGAATGGGTGTGAAAAAAAACTTTACATTGTCGGAAAATCATAAGTAGTCAATTTCAGAACAGCCAAAAACCAAGGACTATCTTCTGATATTTCGTGTCATGTCCTCACTACTCTTCTCCATCCACAATCCTAAATGAATCCATCATATCTATGTCACGTTGGGCAGAGTACAAACGAGAAAAAAATTCACAACAGCTCCCCAGATTCGTTTTGTCTTCTTAAATCATTGCAAAGTATATAAAAAACTTCAAACACGAAATAAAAATAAAGTATACGAATCGGAACACGCAAAAATTATATCTTTGTTTTTAATATTAAGAGTAATCGATTTTGAAACACACAGATGTGTATATATATACATCCCGATATTGTCCTTTCATATTTCAACCGGGATTTGATATGTTCAACAGTGATTTCGTCCTGGAAATTCAGTAGAGGAGAATAAATCCCACACATTTATATGTGAAATTGATGAGTCCTTTGATCGTTGTCCGGGTTGCCCTATTTCTGACCCGTTTTCAAAGTCAATTGCATTACGGTCGTGGAATAGAAGGTTGATGGTTACAGGATATACTCGAAAATGGTTTGGATGATTGGACGCCAGGTTGTCATTAACATTCCAGGAACGTATCATATTTTGTTATGCTGGTTACAGAACCTTACATAAATATGAGATGAGCTGCTGATTTTGTGAAGATGAGGGAGAGAAAATAATGTTAAAATGCCTTTGCGCATAAAATTCAACACCATTTTCGGATCTTATTGAAATTGTTGTTCTATTTTTTATTAAATGGTAAATCTACTTGCTTCACTCTAGCCCTAGGTTTTTGTCATCTGGAAGTTCATAAGGGCCTAGATTAGTAGCTTATCTGCACGACCGTTCAACCAACCACCCATGTATCTATTGCCAATACGCCAAGCCTATCAGTAACGCACATCTCAATTTAAATACATTCCAGGCCTATGTCTTTTATTTCAATTTCTTAACACATTCTAGCAGAGCAGAGTTTCTATCTGATCCTAGAGGACACTAGATAAGGCAGATACATGCTAATACTTGCTCATCGTATCGGGCCGAAACATACAGTTTATGTGGCGGAAAACGCCAGGACTCGCTACAAGCTGTCGTAGTTTTAAATGCTCGACTCTAGAATAGTATAGCCTTGTCCTACTTGTCTATGTAATACGTCTCCATTAATATGCTGTCCCCTATCCAGCTAAACCCTGAGTTATTTTAACCATAGAGGAGAAGTAAAGCTCTGTTCTAAACATGCTTTTCTGAATAATGCAAGTCACAAAACGCTCTTAATCTGAATTTCGCTTTTACTATGCATATGCTAATTCAACACTAATCCTTCACCGCTGTGGTTTTTATACTCTAGATGAAATCATATAGAGTATTATAACTTTAATCCAGCCCAAAAGCTTGTAACGCATAGAACCGAGCCTCGGACGAAAAAAAGTTATATATTATTTTGTGTTTATTTGTGGCCAAAAACCTCAAATCCGCCTGACGTCCGTCCGTCCGTCCGTCCGTCTGTCCGTGAACACGATAACTCAAGAACGCCATCACCTAGGATCTTGAAATTTTGAATCTGGATGTTTGGTTGAATTTGTAAGGCTAAGTTCGTTAACGGGCAAAATCATCCTACTCCTTCGGGTAGCTGCCATACAAAATGTCCTTAAAACACGTGTTCAAGAATATTGGTCGATAACTTCAGAAGGGTTTAAGCTACGACATTGAAATTTTGTATGTTTTATTTTTCCAATAGTTGGAGCTAAATATATGATTATGAAGAAAATCCTGTTAGTCCTTCGTGTAGCTGCCATACAAATATCCTGCCAAAATGTATTCACTTAATTTACGAAACTCACTATAACTCAAGTAATCTTTTAGCTACGAATTCGGAATTTTGTACAAATTGGTTTTGAGTAAAAAGAAAGTTCGACTTTACTAGTCAGCGAAATCCTTTTACTCCTTCTGGTAGCTACCATACAAAATGTCCTTAAAACACGTGTTTATGAATATTGGCCGATAACTTCAGAAGGGTTTAAGCTGCGACTTTGAAATTTTGTATGTGTCATTTTTTCAATAGTTGGAGCTAAATGCATGATTATGAAAAAAATCCTATTAGTCCTTCGTGTAGCTGCCATACAAATATCTTGTCAAAACATCTTCACTTAATTTACGGAACTTACTATAACTCAAGTAATCTTTTAGCTATGAATTGGAAATTTTGTACAAATTAGTTTTGAGTAGAAACGAAGTTCAAGTTTACTAATCAGCGAAATCCTTTTACTCCTTCTGGTATCTTCCATACAAAAAAATCATTAAGACACGTGTTGTACAATATTTTCCGATAACTTTTGAATGCTTCAGGCTAGGAATTTGAAATATTGTACACGTTCATTTTTAAATGGTTCCAAGGAAAGGGATAAATATGTAAAAAATGGAGTGAGTCCTTCCTGCACCTCGCATGTGAAAGTCCTTCAAAAAGGACATTTTTTTTCGATGACTTACCCAGTTCAAGATATGAAATTAAACACAGAATATTGCCTTTTAGTTTTGGGTAGCAATCAAATGGATATAAAGGACATACAACATGCACACACGTAATTCTAGTTTATCCCCAACTTCAATATAAATCGGAGTTCAGTATTCATCTAGAGTATTATACGATTGGCTTACAGCCGATCGTGACTGCAGTATGTTTTTTGTTTTTCATTTTTTTAACTAGTAAATTTTTTGGTATTTTAACCAAACATCGATGAAGAGGCAGCGAACAGTTTCGAAACTTATCTCTGAAAAAAGGTTATCAGATGGGAACAAGTTCAGCTATGTACTTGCTATCTGTGAATACGTGTGAGGTATTCGCATTTCTTTCTTGCTCATACTGAAATGCATCCGACCATCTCATCCGCACTGTTTGACATAACAGATCTCCTATCGCGCATTGTATTTGAAATTGGAATGAGCAAGAACGAGATAGCAATACGTGCACTCAGTGAACAGTGAGTTTGAAGTCAGTATGAAGTAGAGCCTACTGGTCATCGATGAGGGGTGAATCTGAATTGCATACGAAGTCCACCTGAACGATCATCGAGGATCGGTAGAATGGATTTACATATGAATTGTGTTTTACCGCTCATCGAATAATGGAGGGATGAAATTGCATAAGAACTCTGTGGCATCTTTGCCGGTTGACACTGCATCGATCCTCGGTGTCGGGTCATGGTGACGAATGCAATTTTGTTGTTCGTCGACTAGTGCAATCGAAACACGACTTCCATTACACTAGCCGGCAGAGTTATTTGTTCCGTGATCAGTTTCGTGAAGAGTTTCACGAACTGAACAGTTCAACGTCTAAGTTTGTTATGGCATTTGCAGGTCGAGTAGATACGCACTTGATGATCGGGGCTCTGTTCATAATTTCTGCTATAGCTGCTTTTGTATGCTTTTGTGTGTCTAAAGCAACCAAAAAGCTGCTTTCTCGTGCTTGCTATTTGACACTAGATCTGTTCAAGATTTTTAAAAAGCTGCTTCCAAAGCTGCTTTTTGTTGCTCATACTCCGGACTATAGCAAGAAAGCAGCTATTGCAATATTCATATGTGTGTGTAGCTGTTATATATCTTGGTCGATCTACCACATGTCTTCCCTTCGGATACCAGTGTAGAGCCTATAAATTAATCACAGTAATTCTCTCTAATGGTCAAGCTGATAGCTTCTCCTATCTAGGGTTACTGTATACGCACTCACACCAAAACAGCCTCTAAGAGGGGTTTGGCAGATGCGTACCAAGGTGAAAAACCAGTAAATTTAATTTTTTTTCATGTTTATGGGATTTTGCTTTCTAAACATTCGAAATGATTGACTTTTCGCTGCAAAATTGTAAATTTCCATAAAAGAAATGAAAGAAACACGTAAATTTTCAATTGAAAACCACAATTTCGCGCACACACACTTCCATACCAAAGAAAAAGAAGTACTAGAATTGTGGAAGGGAACCGACAGCTTTTTTTCCGACTCTTCACATATTCGCCTAACACACTTCAAAAACGCAATTTGATAGCAATGTTCATTAGTACAAAAACAGGCGAACTAGTACATAAACAGGCGATTTTTGTGAGGTTAAATTACAATTTCTAGTAAAGAAACGACCGAATTAGACGTATCTGCCAAACCCTAGGTAGAGAGTGTTGTGTGTGTATCTAGTGACCCTACTCCTATCTACATTTAATGAGATAATTGTAGTTCATCTACGTTAGTTTAGACTAATGAGTTTCACCAATTTTTTACGACAAATGGTAAATTTCGTCCGTTATCCTAAGCTCTAAATAAAAGTCTGTCTGTATGTGACATGTAATATATCGTACATATATAATTTATAATATTATGAACATTGCATTATAATTATTGTTTATACATATTTCCTTCTTCGACAGTGCTATGGGTCCAGCAATATCAAAGAATCGATTCCTTGCAACAAAGAGGTGTGGTCATATGTAGTGTTAACACATGTGGAACTAACCGATAATACATATTTAGATATTGGTGTTAATGTATAATAATTATGGAGCGAAAAAGTGTTAAGTTCTAATGTTTTACTATTTTTTTCTTAAGCACTGCGGCTACTAACTAAATCAATTCCTTAGATTGACATACCCTAATTCAATCTTTTTGTACCTATTTATTAGCCACCTTGAATATTTGATAAAACGATAAAAATAAATGATTAAACTCAACTGGAACGCACATACATGATTGTGCATGTAGCGTTTTTCCACAATGATCAACATTCGCCTATCGTTTACTCTACCCAGGAACCTTGAAATAGTTGTTGTACGGGACAATCGGGACATATACCACCTCTGATAGATGTAAAAATTGATTTTACAGGTAACTTCTAGATGGGAAATCTCATCGAAATGTTCTAACAGAATGTTAAGTGCCCGCACTCGTACCAGCGCAATCTATCCCACCTTTTCACCCTTATACTCCTGCACTACACTCTTCAAGATTAGGTAGCAGAGAAGACAAGAACTCTTGAAAGGCAGTATAAAAAAACAGCAGAAAAATTGAAGAAGAATTGCGAGATAAAGGAAACTTCTATCGTATCGTCGTGGCGTCCTGATTTGATTGAAATGGATCGCAAATTTGATAAAATGTAAAGAAAACCTAGAAAAAATCTTTCACCCTCGGAAGGCGACGCGAGAAAATGAAGCTCTAAAAAAATATACCTCACCTCCCACAAGAACCGAGGAAATCAACGGGCGTGTCCTTCCGCCCTTATAACAGACCGTCAACGGAACAACATAGAGAAATGTGATTGCGATATTGTGTCGCGCCCAGTAACGTAAAGATGGTGTTTCACTGCAGTATTACGAAGAGGGTGGTGATTTGATTTACAAGTCGTTATTGGGTGAAAGTTCAAAGTTAATGATGCTAACTAATGGCAGACACAGCAATTCAGCAGAAGCAATTGCCTTCTTTGCGCTAGCTGATCTAATTGTTGAGCACATGAATGGAAAATAATGGGCTCTATAATACGGGCCGATGAAAAATACTCAAATGCTTTAGAGAAATTTTGATAACAAAAAATTCAGAAGCCTTGATCTTTTCCTATCTTGAATCCTCCTCCACTCATGTGGATCCAGATATTTTATCTAAGGGAACGCAGTGCGGTTCAATTAAATTGGGTAATTGAACTACCGCCCTTTTAAAATTGCTAAAACAGGCATCAATGTCCCCATTGTTTAGGTTTCAAGGATGGATGTTTACACAGCGATCTCACCGTACTAACAAAGGTTTCCGCTGAAACTTTTAACAATGACCCAAACACAGCTCCCGCAGCTATAGGTATGATTCAATAGCAAGGCTTAACTGGGATGCCACAATGGGGACTCGTAATGCAACCCATATACTGCAGTACAGCATACCATGTCGTCGTGTATTGACGAAAAAAAGCATAGTGCTAAAAAGCGGAAGGCTTCATATTTTCGGTATTTTGGTTTCCGTATATCACCGTATATGTTTATATTTATGCGGGTTTTTGGAGAGAGTATCCTGCAAACAGGGAATTGTGAAAATTGTGATAAAATAGGTTGTAAGATTTTTTTTGTTTTATATGTGGCATTATTCCTTCTGGAATAGGAAAATATTTTATAATTTGGAAAATTCAACTATATGGAGTATAGAACATATAATAAAGAAACATAGATGCACCCATTACAAAGAAACCAGCTAATCAGGATCCTATAATTGGACCAACTACCAATTAGTCGACACGTTACGCTTTTGCTCAAGTTTTTCATACATTTGCCTCAATATGTGACCCAAACTGTTTAAAGGGACCTTATTTTGTCAGAGGTGAAAATTGAGTTTATGAAATCATTGGATAAAGTACACAATTCTGAAGGGAATGCAGTAAATATAGCGCAAAAATTTAAAAAATTCGAAGTGTATCGACCTAAAAGGAGACTTTGTTGAGAAATAACGATTCTTGGTTAGATCGGGTACTTCTGGGACTACCCTCGTATTATGCTCCTACATCTTGCACATAATTAATTACCACCTCTTACTTGTATACGTATAAATTTCTACCTTATCTAATGCTGTTATTGCACTGGCTAGTTCTCAAGTGCAATAAATGTGTAATAAAAGTAAATCGTGCGACAAGGCGACCAATATAGAGGGAAAGAGACTACCGATTAAAAATACCCTTACCGATGCTACCGGGATCTAGTAGACGAAATTAACAACTGATTTGTTATGAAAAATACTGATTTTAGCGCGTTTCCTAACAGAATATGACACTTTCCATAATTTATACATAACAAACTGTCAAAAACAAGTCTTTAGCGGTTGGCCACCAGTGTGTTTTTCTTGGATTAACTGCTAGAATGATGCGAAACACTGCTCGAATGCGCTATGAAGTGGATTTTTTTTTTACAGTTGTGGATTGTTTTTTGACAGTTACTCATAGTTTTGCTATTCGGACTATCTCTCTCACACCAATGTCTAAATTGTATGTAAAGTCTCTATCCCTCTCCATTTAGATTTCCTAGTCGCTTTAAAGCCGCAAAAATAGCCAGTGTCATAACAGCATTATGCAATCAATATTTTGTGAGGACGGAAATTTCCAGTGAATTGAATTACAAACATAACACAAATTAAAACTTAGAACTAAGAACATTGAATTACAAAGACAACACGAGCTAAGACTTAGAGCTAAGAACATTGAATTACAAACAACTGTGATACGAAACACAAAGAAAAACATGAAACACAGAACCTGAAAAACACACAACAAAGGCTGATAAGGGAAAACAATTTGGAATACACCTGGAAAAGGTCAGCGGGATCACAAAAGCGCCCCAGGCGACGCGATGCGACAGAAAAACCCGCCGACAAGTATACGAAATCCCAGCGAGACTATATACCGAGGAAGGCATACACCGGCCGCGAATTATAAGTAGGCAAAATTTATCCCATACAAAATTACTTTCATAAAATAATTCGTGGATAGCGAATGTTTGTCACTAAATATATAGTGAACGAATCAACCAGAAGTGGAGCTCGGTGGCAGTGATCAAGTCTGCAAAGAAGGCAAGCGAGGTTGCACCTCCTCTTCTAGCAACATTGAAAACTGACCGAACAGTCGTCCTAGGCGATCCTCAGACGGGATAAGGCTAGCGAGGTTACACTTCCTCTTTGAAAGTCTGGGGTCAATTAGGTCTAGTCCAAGCCGAAGCACAAGACGAAGCAGCGAAGCAAGACGACAGCAGCGACGCACAAGACAGAGCCACAAAGCAAGGCGACAGAAGCGACACGCCAGACGCTAGCAGCAAAGGCCAATACGACAGCAGCGAAGCCAATACGACCGCAGCGAAGCCAGGACGAACGCGGCGAAGCCAAGACGACCGCAGCGAAGCCAGGACGAACGCGGCGAAGCCAAGACGAACGCAACGAAGCCAGGACGAATGCAGCGAAGCCAAGACGAACGCAGCGCAGCCAAGACGACTTTGCCAGAACCAAGACAAGCAGACACAGCGCAGCCGAGACGAACAAAGCAGAAGCCACACAGAGAGACGAAGACAGGGAAGGACGAAGACAGGGTAGGACGAAGACAGGGAAAACAAAGCAAAGGCCACACGCGGAGACGAAGATAGGGAAGGTCGAAGACAGTGAGAGCAAAGGCCACACAGAGAGACGAAGACAGGGAGAGAGCAGAGCAGGGATAGTCGAGGCAAGGCGAGTGTAATCGTACCCGCAGCATTACTATCGAATCACGTTGAGCCGAGGCGGCGATCAGGAGCAAGTCAAGGCGAGTAGAGCAGACGCGAGGAGGCGAGCAAGGAGAAAACCCAAAGGAAATCAAATAACAAAATATATGTCATCAATTAGAGTAATAAAGTGAAGTCAATCAACGAAATAAATATTTTGTAACGGACACTGGCATCCGATGAGCATGTGGTATTATGTAATAAAGCTCTTATAAAACTTTTTATTTATTATTAATTATTAATTGAAATTATTATATATTATTAATTAACTTAATCAACAATTTGTAAATTTCGTTATAAAATTTTTAATCAACCTAATTCTCGCTCGATATTTTTCGACTCTGTTTTTCTTCTGTTTTTTCCAGCGACCGGTTGATTGATTTTTATTATGAATCAAAATCAAGCAACCGGCCACTTTGACTTTATTATGTGTGAAGTGTTTGCTACATGCGTTCCACACATGTAGCCCACACCCCACAAGCATACCCCGGAATTTGAGTCGTTACAATTTTTCATAACAAATCAGTTGTTAATTTCTTCTACTAGATGCGGCAAGGGTATTTTTTTATCGGTAATCTCTTTCTCTCTATATTGTTCGCCTTGTCGCACGATTGACGTTTATTACACTTGAGAACTGTTTTAGATTTAACATATAATTCTTTTTATTTCAGAAAAAATCTTAAACAAATTAAATAAATCAAATTAAGAGAATACCATTTGAAGTAACTCAATTTGTCTAATCAACTTCATTTCTTTTCTAAACTTCCAGCCTATTCAGTTAGACTGGATGAATAGTAGCATATGGTACAAAGTATAGTAGCATTTACAACAAGAACTAGCCAGTGTCATAACACTATTATCCAAAATTCTTGATTTTTCAAATGTAGAAATAAGTACTTTACTAAATTGCTTTTAAAAACTAACCAATTTCTAAAATTCCCGTACATTACATCTTACAATTAGGTGACAGCATAAAAATGCAAAAAAGTGCTTGCTAATAAATTAGAAGGACAAAAAATCTGCTCCGAAAACTAAATACAATCCCTACACCAAATAATCACCCCCGAAGCAAGACAAATTGAAAGTCATTTGTCATCTTATCAATTTCTCCAATGAATTTTTCGTTCATCCCTACGTAAACAAAACTGACACTATTTCTATTAGCTCCCGAATACCATCTTCCTTAGGTATCCTTAAAAAGAGTTCCCTTGTCTTCAGACCCGTGAAGAAATCCATTATGGCAGTGACTGGTTCTGTAATTGAAACATTTTGTCTTCGTTTTTTTACCGGTTCATTCTATCGGATAGATACCACAGAATAGCAGAGGTTTAATCCTTTCGGGGGTTTTCGGCGGTTAGGAGAAAGGATGGTTGAAATTCAATATCAATAGGATGGAAATGGAGGTCGAGTGGATACTAAGCCCAAATTTATAATTCCACTTAATCGATACTGACGCACGTCACTATGTTTCGAACAGAGTCCGCAGCCACAGGCTTCTATTGCCCGCCGCATGAATTCTCGAGATCCGGATGGAGCAGATTTTCTGTTTCATCATGACTAATGACGCCAACTACCTTTCATTGAACCGAAAAGAGGATTTGTTTCGGCCCGATGTATTTATAGGTTATAACCCGACCGAAAATTGGTCCCGTTTCGTTTTTATAGCCCCTTCGAATGGGTCAGCCAGGAGTCAGGACACCGGAAAAAAAATTCTGACATTGCCAATTTTGTGGGGTTTCTAATTAATAGGACTCTGTTTTCGTTTGAAATGTTTTTTTCTTCCCCAATTGACCCACAAAAGCATGGGTAGAAACGATTCGAAATGTTTTGTGCTTAACTTAACCATCACAAATACTAAATCTTTGAAATTAAAAGATCTTCTGGGAAAAAAGTAGTCTACTATTGGAATTATAACGCGAAAAGAAACAAGTGTTCCTAGTCGACTTCGAGCATATCAATCAAATTTCAAGAGCTATAGCAAAGACTATCTATAACAAGACTGGACACTTTTTGGTGTAAAAAGACCAAAAAATCATTGCATAAGCGGAAAAAAGAAATCCGATTGAACAATTTCAATTCTTCTCTTCCGTGCGAAGAAAAGAGTACGCTAATATGCAAAAATGAATGATTACACATTCGCATCTGTGTGCATCGTTTTTCTCAAAGCACGTAACAGAACGCATTTTTTGCGGCTGTTCTATTCTCAAGTGTTTCAGCATACAAATTTATAGGAACAATATGAGAAATGAAATCACACAAGCACAGCTGAGCTGTCTCTGCACATGATTTGATGTCATTTTTATACTCTAGATGAAATCATATAGAGTATTATCAGTTTAATCCAGCCCAAAAAGTTTGTAACGCATAGAACCAAGCCTCGAACGAAAAAAAGTTATATAGTATTTTTTGTTTATTTGTGGCCAAAAACCTCAAATCCGCTTGACGTCTGTCCGTGAACACGATAACTCAAGAACGCCTTCACCTAGGATCTTGAAATTTTGAATCTGGATGTTTGGTTGAATTTGTAAGGCTAAATCGTCCTACCCCTTCGGGTAGCTGCCATACAAAATGTCCTTAAAACACGTGTTCAAGAATATTGGTCGATAACTTCAGAAGAGTTTAAGCTACGACATTGAAATTTTGTTCGTGTTATTTTTCCAATAGTTGGAGCTAAATATATGATTATGAAGAAAATCCTATTAGTCCTTCGTGTAGCTGCCATACCAATATCCTGTCAAAATGTATTCACTTAATTTACGAAACTCACTACAACTCAAGTAATCTTTTAGCTACGAATTCAAAATTTTGTACAAATTAGTTTTGAGTGAGAATATTGGCCGATAACTTCAGAATGGTTTAAGCTACGTCTTTGAAATTTTGTATGTGTGATTTTTCCAATAGTTGGAGCTAAATATATGATTATAAAGAAAATCCTATTAGTCCTTCGTGTAGCTGCCATACAAATATCCTGTCAAAACATCTTCACTTAATTTACGGAACTTACTATAACTCAAGTAATCTTTTAGCTATGAATTGGAAATTTTGTACAAATTAGTTTTGTGTAAAAACGAAGTTCGAGTTTACTAATCAGCAAAATCCGTTTACTCCTTCTGGTAGCTGCCATACAAAATGTCCTTAAGACACGTGTTCAATAATATTTTTCGATAACTTTTGAACGCTTCCAGCTACGAATTTGAAATTTTGTACACGTTTATTTTTAAATGGTTCTAAGGAAAAGGATAAATATGTAAGAAATCGAGTGAGTCCTTCCTGCACCTCCCATGTGAAAGTCCTTCAAAAAGGACATTTTTTTTCGATGGCTTACCCAGTTCAAGATATGAAATTAAACACTGAATATTGTCTTTAAGTTTTGAGTAGCAATCTAATGGCAGTCCTTAATAAAGGACATACAACATGCACACACGTAATTCTACTTTATCCCCAACTACAATATAAATTGGAGTTCAGTATTCATCTAGAGTATTATACAATTGGCTTGCAGCCGATCGTGACTGCAGTATTTTTTTTATATGCGTTCTGTGAGGATGTCATTATATTGGTGAATGCGACTCGTTATCAGTTTTTGTCTCTTCTTTAATCATGCCTCATGCTATTGCTATCTAGTTCCCTCATCTCATGAAATAAAGAAACCAAGGTCAAATTTTTATAAGAATAATACTGCGTAGTGTCCTGTCTTGTTATAGATAGTCTTTGGCTATAGCTTCTAATGTTAAACTTTGTGAAATACGAGTATTTGATAATTTTCGTTATCAAATGGAGCCACTTAGCGTAATCGTCAAATTTTTGTTTGTTAAATAGTATTATTTGTCTAACAATAGGCCTATTTTGCCATATTGACCGGTTAAGACTTATCGAAAATAAATGCAAATTTAAAAAGTTCTAAATCTCATTTTAAAGACACGTAGACAAGAAATCTGTAAGCGTAAGCGGTTAGGAAAACCAGGAGAAGAGCCTTAGAATTGAATTGGTTGTTTAAGCCGCGAACGAGCAGAGTTTAAAATTACTACAAGAGGCTATCCTCGAAAATGGAAATGCGCTTTTCTCTTTTTTTTTTCTTTCCAACTTATTTTTTTTTCCTGAAATCATTTCACAATCATTTATGCAGCCCAATGGATTCATTTAATAGGAAGCCGAAGTTGGAATTAAAATATCAGATCAGCAGTTTTCCATTAGCAATTCAAATTTTCTATGCATCCTGAAATCTCATTTTCGCGCGCTCACATCCAATTCGTTCTTGTTCTACCGCTGCTAAAACCCATATCTTGAATCCAATCCGCACAGGGTGTATAATATTCTCTGCCGCTATAATTGTCTGAAATTAAATTCACGTTTTATTTTACCTTTGATTTCCCACTGGCATGTAAATCCCCAAATAAGAAAAATGAAGGATCCTATTTTGCGTTTTTCTTCTATTTTTTCACTGTAATCGGACGTGGCGTTTAGCCCTTCAAAGGAGCAAATTTACTTTTGTTATAGTCGTTGGTTGGTGTTTTCATGTGGGAATTGACGTAGACGTCTTTTTTCAGTTGCTAGTAAGGGATGGTGTTTGGGGATCAGTGTAAAAAATCCGGTGTTAAAGGATAATCCATTTATAATATGAAAAAAAGACGAGGTGTTGATAGCATGTATATTACGTACGAATGTAGGTTGAAGTTGAAGTATTAAAAATGTCAAGGTTGTGAAAGGGGTACATTTTCAGATTTTTTTTTAATAGTAGAACAAGTAATTTATTTTGATTAATTTCCTTACCCGTCATAACCCCAATGTTGAAATTGCGCCTTGATTAGCACTAACCAAAGTAGAGTTCTGCCTCAGTCGGGCATTACGTGCGGTGGCTGCAAAACAAAGCTTCTAGGAATGGAATAAAATTGTGACTCGGTACTTTTTTTACTTCGATATAATTCGCGGAAATAAATTCAATGCTTTAAAAATCTCGACAAACACCACCTAACTAGGGTGATAGGAGAGAGCATTGGACGAAACAGTTGAATTTCGGTGGAAGTCCAACAAGTGAAAGTTTTTCACTTATCAGAAACGCTTAAGGGCACATATACCCCCTTTTATTACAGATTTTTATTTTTTATGCTTTTAAGAATTAAAAAAAGAAATTAGAATTTAGAAAAGTCCACTCCATTACAAAGTTATAGCAATAAATGTGACCAGACATCTGTTTGGAGCGGGTTCCTGTCTAATTGCGCGCCACTCTCAACAGCAGCGTTTAGCATTTATTTTTTCGCAAAAGCTGGGTTTCATAGAAAACAAGGTCATTTATAGGACCATCTGTGAAAAACACGAAGATCCAAGAGGAAGAAGGTGTACAGTACGAAGCTGGAATGGGAGACTAGCCGTAAGTTCACGTAGTACCTACGAAAAACTTTAAACGCATTTTTCTGGAAACTATGTTCTTAAACACGGTCGGCACGATAACTCAGTGAATTTTCAATATTTTTCAACTTTTTTTTTTAAATTTTGATAACTATATTCTCTATAGTCTGACGAGAGGTTTTTTTAATTTTTTGCTTGGAATTTTTTTTATAAATTATTAAACGCAGTTTTTTTTTTAAAAAATTGATTACTAAAGTTTGAATTACTGTAACTTATTTATTTTCGAAAAAAAAAAATCCCTTCATCAGACTATAACTACTACATTATTTTACAAGATCATTTTTTATTTTTGCAAATTGAATTATTTTTGGTGAAGTTAGGAGGCGCCATGGTTTTCATAAGTAGTCCATTTATACCCGTATTAAAAAAAAAAAAAAAATTTTTCTTATATGTAGTTCAATAGTTAATAAGATTTGTGAACTCAATAACGAAAATTTTTTTTCACCATATAACCTTAATAATAATTTTTCAAATTTACTCGGTTTTCATGCGCGTGCAGGGGTATGTGAGCCCTTAACGAGTAATACCGGATCGGTCTTTATTGCATAAATTATTAACAATTTTCAATACCGTGAAAACGGCATTACACGCACATCACTAAATTTTAAACATATCTGAAAATCACTGGACTGTAAAATAATATTAAGTCTTTTTATCAGGCAACAAATTATCGTTTGCTCCAATTTTTCCTATCTCGTCTTTGTCTCGTTTGAGTAAAACTCTATAAAAATCTGCTTTTCGTTATTAACACATATTCCAAACAATTCCAATTTCGACTTTATTACGGTAATATTTCCCTTTTTCATTTGACTCCGAAATATTACAAAATTAATTTCCCGAAAAGGATACAAAAGTCCATTAAGTGAAAAATATCCCAAACACTAGAGTTAATATACCTAAGTTCAAACCGTTTTTCAAACAAATACACAACCCAAAACGATGAATTCGAGAAAAATGTTCGGACCAAAGGCAAGTGAATAAAGTGAAATAGCACATCCTTTCTGTCGCTCTAATTGCTGTCGAAGACCCTTAATTTCAGGACTATTAAACGAAAATTACTCTGGAATAAAAAATTTATGCGAATGGAATTTAGTTTGAGATTGGATGAATGGAAAAATTCCCGGGGATTTAGTAGCCCTTATTTTGTGCAAAAGTAGGAACAGGCGACAACCAGCCTCCCAAAACTCCAAGCTAATTTTCGTAAAAGGCCAGATGTGCTACATTGTACTACTTAGTCGTGTCTCTTTGTATTTTATAGTTCCCGGAAAACTATCCGGGCATTCGGCCAACCACCGAATAATCTCATGCCTTCTACGCATCTCTTTCCGTGGACCGGGCTCAAATTACAACACGCACAGCTAGAGTGGTCCCGAAAAGTTCTACTCACCGAAAGGCAATTGTATATAACTGGAAACTCCCGGGACGAACATGTTGAATAGCGGAGAACGGGTTATATTTAACCCGACAATGCCTTCCAAAAATAATATGTTCCTTGTTTTTCACGGAATATTATTTTACTAATGGGGTGTTTTCCTAGATCCTAGATGAACACATGCAGCTGCTGAGGTGGCTCATTAAAACCACGGTTTACAGTCGTCGAGAAATCTGTCGCTGACTGGTCCATGTACCGAATTCAAATGGCCTAGTAGTTAGGAACAGGCCTGAACATCCCCGGAATTTTCCTCCGTGGAGATAGCTTGTTAGAAAAATCGTCTAGGCCATCCTTACTGTTTTCCAGAAATAAATTGAAGGGAAAATAAATAGCTTCTAGTGCGGGAAGAAAAGCGGTGTTGAGATCGTCCTTATATTCTGTATGTTGAAAATTGCCTTTGATAAAGTGTGGAGTGTTGGAGATGTCATCATTATACTCTGTTGCGCGCTGTACACATTCCTAGGTATAGATATGGTTAACAATCCCCACACTTGATTGTCCAATTTTTCGTTGTGTAGTCGTTTATCACTTGTCCGTGTAATCTTATTTAGTATTGCTCATTGAATACCTAATAGGAAATGGTTTAATTTACACGATTGTAATTGGATACACTTAAGAGCTTAACCACTATTTAAGGCCTTTTATTTAGGGTATCTGAAAATAATATAAGGACATCAATTCGGAAGAATGATATGTCAACCTTTAGATATTCCCTAAAAGTTTCAAAGGATAAATAGAAACTGAACCACTTTTTAATTAAACCGGGAAAATCTAGTGCAGAGGAAATAATGGACAAGAATATTATGGCACGTACATCATTAAGTGAGGCTATTCATTTATAAATTTTTTAGACCAAAGTCAAAATCTGTTAACAGTCTAGTCGCAACTTCATTATTTTTTGGGTAGAAGTCTGGAACGCGTTTAATGCGGAAATCCGGTGTAGGTTACTATGGGACTGACAACCTAAAGATTACCTAGAAGGCTATTTGGAACGTTATTTTTTAGATTGTCAGTCGTATAGTAACCTATAATTGGCACAAACTTGGGGGTTGAATATCCAAAAATTCTGAAAAAGTTGTTTAGATAACTATAAAGAAAGCCCGAAGAAGTAAAAACAAATTCGATGTCTTATCAGTCCTAAGAGATATGACGAAAACGTGTTCAACGCTTTTGTATCCTCTTAGACTGACCGCACACTGAAAGAGCAAAAACAGTTTTAGTCAAAAACGCTTTTGACTAAACATGACTATGAGACTATGTCGCTTGTGTGGACGGAGATTCTCGTATAAATTCCCGGTCACAGACACAGAACATCGAATTAAACATAGAACAGAATTTTACTTGTTTTGTGATTTGCGGTCGCTGTATGTGCCTGACACTGTAAAATCACCAGCGAACAAGCAGAAGGGACAGTAGTCAGTATGCGAATAACGTTATGGATTTATAATTCCCCTTATAACAATGTTGACTACTGAGATCGACCAATTCGGCCTATGTACTGTGTTTGGTTTCCTGATTTATAATTGCACCAACACACAGAATCGAAAAGGACGCACTGGGAGGTCAACCGTCTCTAATCGGTTCCCAAACTGGACGGGGTTGTGTCAAAAAACGTGGGCAGAGAAGCAGTTTGGTGACAAATTCGCCCAAGTATAAGGTTATGGTCGATGATCTATGTCGGGAATTAGATGATCGAGACGCGACAATACGTGCTTTTAGGGAAGCAGAGAAGAACCAAAGGATGGCTGAACTAAATAGGAAAATTGACATGCTTAACCTGTCTATGACGCACATGAGTAGCGGTACTACCGAAGCACTAGACCGTTTCTCATTTACCGATATTGAGAGTTCCTGCAGAAAGTTTAACGGAACAAGAGATGGAATTCAGATTCAGGCGTGGATAGAGGATTTCGAAGCCATGGCCCAAATCTTAATTTGGAGTGACATGAAAAAGATGGTATTCGCTAAACGCCTATGCGAAGGACCCGCCAAGCTGGCGTTAAGTGCTAAAGATGAGCTAAATACTTTGCGCAGCTTAAAAGAATTCTTGTTAGCTGAATTCAAGGTGAAAGAAAATAGTGCGTAAATATACGAGTTAATCCGAAATCGTAAGAAACGACGTGCAGAATTTCGTTACGAATACTTTCTGGTGATAAGAGAGCTAGCTAGAAGAGCTAATCTTGAAGACGACGCTATAATAAAATTCGTATGTGACGGCATCGAAGGTGACGATAGGAACAAATTTATTTTACTCGCTTCAAGGGACTTAGTGGAGTTTGCGAAACTTCAATACCCAAATCATCGGGAAGAGAATCAACTAAAACAGACGGAAATAAAATCGTTGTCTTAATTGTGGGTTGCCAGGTCATATTTCGGCAAACTGTACTAAGAAAAAATTGGGCATTAAGTGTTTTTCTTGTAACGGCTTTGGTCACAAAAGCAAAGATTTCCCGAAGAAAGCAGATAGTAGCAATAGCAAAGTGGCCTTCGTTCAGGAAACTGTTAGAATGAGTGAGCATGACATGCTTGGGGAAATCAGCCTGTGTGGACTCAGTATCAAAGCTTTGGACAAGATTGCTACCAGAATATTGACGCTCCGAATTTGACAGGTGAACCTATCACTTTTCACACTATGAGATTACTTTGTGCGGATATAACGGTAGATGGAAATAATTACGCCGAAACTTTCCACGTGGTATCCCAGAAAATTTTGCCGAAATCCGTCATACTAAGCAAATAGTTTTAAAGTTTAGTGGAGGTTTTAATTAGACCAGACGCAATTATTATAGTACCTTTACAGAACAAAATGATTTCTCTATTGGCAGTAGCCACGGAAGAGCTGAACGTAGAGGAGTCAGTTGCACTGTCAACGAAAAAAGAGTAGAGGCATTAGTGAGGAACTATACACCAAATAAATCTGCGAGGTGATCTGGATTCGAAATGAAAATTTTGTTGAAAGATGAGAAGCCTATCAGGCAACAACCACGGCGTTTAACTCACGCTGAATATGAAATAGTTTCCAAGTAAACACAACAATGGTTGGATGAAGGTATAATCACCGAGAGTGAGTCAGAATTTTCAAGTCCAGTAGTCCTGGTGAAGAAGAAGGATGGGTCAACAAGATTGTGCATCGATTATCGGCAGCTTAACCGAGTTCTCACAAGGGATAATCAGCCTCTACCGCACATCGAGGATCAACTTAGCCAATTAAGCAAAACGAAAATATTTACGACGCTGGACCTTCGAAATGGATTCTTTCATGTGCCAGTCGCGAGTGATTCTCGCAAATATACTACCTTCGTGACACCTATAGGCCAGTTCGAATTTACTAGAGCACCATTCGGACTAAGCACCTCACCAGGAACGTTTCAAAAATTTATGAACCGGATATTTAGTCGACTTATACGCAATGGAGTGCTGGTAGTCTACATTGAGGACCTAATTATCCCTACGGAAAACATCGAACAAGGATTAGAGGCTATGCAGACAGAGTTAAGAGTAGCGGAAAAAAACGGTTTAGAGATGAAATGGTCGAAATGCCACTTTCTAAAACGCCGAATCGAATATTTGTGGTACGTGTCCCCCCTTCCAACACCCGTCTAAGACGCTTTCCCCACCTCCCACTTCCCCCCTCATACCCCACCCTTCAAAAAGTGGTCACTTCAAGAAGCCAGTCTATTCACAAAAAAAATTTTAAATTTAATAGCTGATAAGCTTTGTGAGCTATAAGCCCTCAAACAATGTTGCGTACGGCGGACGGCATACGGCGCACAGATGGACTGAAATTTTTTTTCTGTAAATTAGTCATGAAACGTGGGAAAAAAATTATCAGGGTAGCAAATTTTTTCTTTCAAAAATCGATAACAATACTATATTATTACAATAATAAAATAAAAACTGCCTACGGTCTGGGCGCAACATTATTATTTTATGGGTAGAAGTCCGGAAAGCGTTTAATGCTGAAATGCGGTGTAGGTTACTATGCGACTGACAACCTAAAGAATAACCAGGAGGCTCCTGCACGGATATAAGTTTAAATTAATTACTTACTGTGCAGCATTTACATGTACGATGGCTAAAAAGGATATACATCCAAAAATTGCAAGATGGGCTCTAGTTTTAGTCGAATTTGATTTACAGATAGAACACCGAAGTGGTCGAAAGATGCAGCACGTAGATGGCAACCTGTTATCCTGATGGTTGAAGAAGATAGCTTAATACCGAAGATGCGAGCAGCGCAGGATCGAGATGACGGATTAAAAGCTATAAAGAAAGACGACTACCATCTCGAAAAAGACGTCCCAGCAAGCATTTTCTTCCGAACATTGTCCAAAAAGATTCCGACACTTCGAATGGTCTCAACATTAAACACGTTTCGGACTTCCACCCATAAAATAATAAAGTTGCGCTCAGACTGTTGGCAGATTTTTATACTCTAGATGAAATCATATAGAGTATTATAAGTTTAATCCAGCCCAAAAGTTTGTAACGCATAGAACCAAGCCTCGGACGAAAAAAACTTATATATTATTTTTTGTTTATTTGTGGCCAAAAACCTCAAATCCGCTTGACGTCCGTCCGTCCGTCCGTCCGTCCGTCCGTCCGTCCGTCCGTCCGTCCGTCCGTCTGTCCGTTAGCACGATAACTCAAGAACGCCTTTACCTAGGATCTTGAAATTTTGAATGTGGTTGTTTGGTTGAATTTGTAAGGCTAAGTTTGTTAACGGGCAAAATCGTCCTACTCCTTCGGGTAGCTGCCATACAAAATGTCCTTAAAACACGTGTTGAAAAATATTAGCCGATAACTTCGGAAGGGTTTAAGCTACGACATTGAAATTTTGTATGTGTTATTTTTCCAATAGTTGGAGCTAAACGTATGATTATGAAGAAAATCCTGTTAGTCCTTCATGTAGCTGCCATACAAATATCCTGTCAAAATGTATTCACTTAATTTACGAAACTCACTATAACTCAAGTAATCTTTTAGCTATGAATTGGAAATTTTGTACAAATTAGTTTTGAGTAAAAACATAGTTTGGGTTTACTAATCAGCGAAATCCTTTTACTCCTTCTGGTAGCTGCCATACAAAATGTCCTTAAAAGACGTGTTCAAGAATATTGGTCGATAACTTCAGAAGGGTTTAAGCTACGACTTTGAAATTTTGTATGTGTTATTTTTCCGATAGTTGGAGCTAAATGTATGATTATGAAGAAAATCCTATTAGTCCTTCGTGTAGCTGCCATACAAATATCCTGTCAAAACGTCTCCACTTAATTTACGGAACTTACTATAACTCAAGTAATCTTTTAGCTATGAATTGGGAATTTTGTACAAATTAGTTTTGAGTAAAAACGAAGTTCGAGTTTACTAATTATTGAAATCCCATTACTCCTTCTGGTAGCTGCCATACAAAATGTCCTTAAGACACGTGTTCAACAATATTTTTCGATAACTTTTGAACGCTTCAAGCCACGAATTTGAAATTTTGTACATGTTCATTTTTGAATGGTTCCAAGTAAAAGGATAAATATGTAAGAAATCGAGTGAGTCTGTGGGGAGTACGACTTTAATCAATACACTTGTTTCGAACACTCCACACATTGTCAAAATCAAGTAGCCGGTTGTTTGATTTCAATTAAAATAGAAATCAAGCAACCGGTAAAAAAAAAAGGTAAAAAAAAATCAGAGGGAGGAAAAAAGAAAAACAGTTGATAAATAGAATTTCAAAAAGTCGGTCTAAAAAATAATATGTTTAATTTTCATTTTTAAAAATAATGTATTACTTGAATAATGTATTACTTGATAATTAAGTAAAACCTACGAGTTTATTATAAATTTAAATCGTGTTTAATATACCACGATAAAATCGTGTTTAATATACTACGATAAATGATGACCCCGACAACAACAACCACGCAAATACAAATATATATTCCTAAATATTCAACGACGAAATAAAAGTGTTTAATCACGGCATAATTTTATTTGTCTCACTATTTTTTTTCAACTATCGGTTATGCCGCAACGCTCAAGAAACAGCTGCTATTAATTATTAATAGAAGAAAATCAGAAGAATAGAAGAATGGAATAGAAGAAAATCAGAAGATTCAAAAATATAAATCTACATAATCAGAAGATCTATATCATCTAAATAAAATCTATATCATCAGAAGATTCAGGATTATCAATCAACAGCATCTGAACATTTAGTAAATCGATATTTTTATTTTTCTTTTGATTAGTGCTCTGATTTATTCTATTTTTCTCTCTTATATATTCTATTTTTTTTATTTTTTTTTTCTTTCTCTCTTGACTTATATAATCAATAACAAACACATTAATTTCATAATGTTAAACGAAAACGTTAACGATATTTTGTTAAGTAATTAATTATAAACCATTTTTGTAACCCACTGTCGCTATCCACTTTGGCATTAGTTCGTTTGCGTGAATAAATTTTCCTTTCCTTCTTCACTTGACCATCATCGTAACCGGACGTGTTTTTATTGGGGTTCTGCTTGGAAGTAGCTGCACTCTGCGAATTGCAAACGAACATTTTAACAGGTTATGGGCCCAGTATCCAGCCGTCCACTAGCAACAGCCCAGCACGCAAGATAATAAAAGAAAAGAAAAAAACGCATCCCAGACAAACAAGGTAACATAAAAAAATTAGACTTTTTAGTAAAAACAGTGCGCGTCTCAAAAATTTATCGGGACTGTAAAAAGTGCGGATCGCGGTTTTAATTAAAAAACTTATCGGAACAGAAAATAAAAGGGTGTCGTATTTTTTGGTAAATATGGATTCGGGATCCACAAAAATAGAAAAACTACAAGACGCGAGTCAGTACACCATTTGGAAATTCCAAATTAGAATTTTATTGAGTGCGGGAGATCTGTTGGAAATCGTTAATGGCAGTGCGGGCAAGCCGACAAAAGGTGAAAATCAGTCTCTTAAAGATTATAATGCGAATTACAATAAGTGGGAAAAAGGTGACCGAAATGCTCAAAAAATTATTGCCATGAGCATTGGTCAAGCACCGTTACTTCACATTATCAATTGCCAAACGGCATCCGAAATGTGGCAGAAGTTAGAAACGGTATATGAACAGAAGTCTACGACTAATGTTCATATGTTGCAACAACGCTTTTATGCGTTTTGTAAAGATCCTGCTGATGATATTGCAACGCATATATCAAGATTACAGAACATATCTCGTCAATTGAGAGATGTTGGGGAAAATGTGTCAACGTCTATGCTCATCACGAAAATATTGATGACTCTACCTGACAATTTTGCACATTTTTTTTCGGCTTGGGAATCGACCCCATATAATCAGCAAACCATTGAAAATCTAACGAGTCGGTTAGTGATGGAAGAAGCTCGAATGTATTTGCAACAGCCAGACACAGAAAAGTCAAGTGCGCTTGTTGCTAAAAGAAAAAATTTCACGAATAAATCGCCGTCGAGATCGAGTTCGCGTGTTAACGCTGGTTCTAACAGTGAACTTAACATGAAGCAAGGTAAATGTTTCGGCTGCAAAAAGAAAGGGCATTGGAAGCGAGATTGCCCAAATCAAAAAAATGTTTCGAACTGTGAAAAGCGGGGAAATGCACTCATTTGTGATGCTAATCTTAACAATTCAGTAAAACTTGATAATTATAATTATAATTGGTATCTTGACTCTGGCGCGAGTGATCATATGACTTCAAGAAGTGAATTATTTATTAACTTCAAAGAATTTAAGGAACCCTTAATAGTTAGACTGGGAAATGGGGATCGCATTACCGCTACGGGATCTGGTGACATAAACATTTTGGCTTTCGACGGTAAAAAGTGGATTGAAAAACACCTTTCACAGGTGTTGCTTGTTCCAAAAATTAACCTAAATTTGTTTTCGTCTAATAAAGCTTTGGACAAGGGACTGCGAATGGAGTCGGATAATCAAACCTGTAAATTTATTAGCAACAGTGACGGATCTATAGTTGCAGTGGGAGTGCGCGAAAAGGAACTTTTTAAGATGCTTTTTAAGGCAAATAAAGCGAATAAGATATCTGCTAATATCGCCGCGAAGCAGATTTTACCGATACGCGTGTGGCATGAAAGGTTATGTCATCAAAATGTGGAGCGAGTACGAAGTGTACTTCAGGATATGAACATTGAATTTAAGGACAACGACAGTTTCTTTTGTGATGCATGTCTAATCGGAAGGCATCATAGAGCTCCATTTAATAAAAGTGAAAGTAAGACAATTTCCGCCGGTGATCTTGTGCACGTGGACTTGTGTGAACCCATGCAGGAAATGTCGATTGGCGGATCGCGTTATTTTATCTTATTTAGAGACGACTTCACTAACTTTCGGGTAGCTTATTTCATAAAAGAAAAATCTGAAGTGTGCGGAAAAATCCAAAAATTTCTTAATCGTGTAAAAACTGACACTCGGCGCGATGTCAAAATTATTCGTTCGGACAATGGTTCAGAGTTTATAAATCGTCAAGTTGAACAATTACTCGAAAAATTCAGTATACGGCATCAGAAGACAGTTCCATATACGCCTCAACAAAACGGTAAGGCGGAACGTGATATGCGAACAGTTGTTGAAGCAGCACGAACTATGATTCACTCGAGAAATCTATCGCTGAAATTTTGGGCTGAGGCTGTAAACACGGTAATTTCAGTTCTCAATTGTTCTGGATCGAGTTCAATACATGAGAAAAGTCCGTACGAACTTTGGTTTTGCAATAAACCAGTGATTGATAACCTCAAAGTGTTTGGGAGTGACGTATTCGTACATATACCGGATCAGAAACGTCGCAAACTGAATCCGAAATCTAAACGGGGCATTTTTGTTGGCTATGCAGAGAATACAAAAGGGTACAGAATATACATTCCGGAAACAAACAAAGTTGAGGAATCACGGGATGTCATCTTTAAAACAGAAGTCGGTTGTGAAGATGCACTTTTAAAGGTGCCTGAGAAGGAATTGGAGCATTGTGGAGAAATTGGTAATATTTTTGATGCTTCAGCTGGTGAATCCGATACCACGCATGATGATGTCCAACCGGATGAATTTTCTGATTCGGCGGATAGCTCTTTAATCGATAAATCGAAAGAGAGAACTCCGATAAAGGATAGGCTACGTGGTAGAATCAAGTCTTCAAATTTTTCGTGTCTAGAAGAAGGGCACGCTTTTGTTATGCAGACGGAACCGATGAACTATGAGGATGCTATCAAAGGTAAAGATTGTAAAAAATGGAAATTTGCAATGGACGAAGAGATGGATTCCCTTCACTCAAATGATGCATGGGATCTCGTCAATAAACCGAAGAATCACAAGGTGTTGGATAATAAATGGGTATTTAAAATCAAAACTCAGGACTCCAATTCAGAACGGTTCAAGGCCAGACTAGTGATACGCGGCTTTAGACAGGAATATGGTATAGATTACTAAGAGACATTCAGCCCTGTAGCTAGATTCACATCTATCAGATCAGTATTGGCGGTTGCAGCAGCGCAAAATCTCCAGTTAAAACAATTCGACGTGAAAACAGCATTCCTTTATAGAAATTTGGAAGAGCAGATTTACATGCACCAACCAAAGGGGTATGATGATGGATCGGGTCGTGTATGTAAGCTCAAGCGAAGCCTGTATGGCCTTAAGCAAGCTTCTCGATGTTGGAATGCACGTTTCACAAAGTTCCTTCAGGATTTCAACTTTCGGGCGACTGCAGCGGACTCGTGTGTGTTCGTAAGGTGCGATCAGGGTCGATCTACGATACTTGCACTTTATATAGACGACGGCCTTATAGCGGCAACAAGTGCAGCAGATGCGGAAACGTTGATTGCTGAATTAAAGAAAACTTTCCAAATAAAAGTGCTCGAGGCAAAACTATTCTTAGGATTGCAAATCAAACAAGATCGAAACGGTTCTATCTTCATTTGTCAATCTTTATATGCAAACAAATTATTGCAGAGGTTTAACATGAGTGATGCAACATGTTGTACAACCCCGGCTAATATTTCTTTAGTTGCTGACACTACAATCAGTGATGAGGAAAATTATGATGTGATCGACTTTCCTTTTCGAGAAGCAGTTGGAAGTTTAATGTATCTGGCAATAGCGACAAGGCCTGATATATCTTTCTCACTTGGAGTCATCAGTCGACACATGGAAAAACCTTCTAGAGTACACGTGAATGCCATTAAGCGTATTCTTCGATATATCAACGGCACGAAGTCATATGGTATATTTTTCGAACATTCCTCTAAATTTGAATTAAACTGTTTTAGCGACGCGGACTATGCTGGTGACATCGTAACAAGACGGTCAACTAGCGGATTTGTGACGTTTTTGGGTTCAAGCTGACTTTCCTGGAGCTCGCAAAGACAGAAATGCGTTTCACTGTCTACAACAGAATCGGAGTATATTGCAGCAGCGGAAGCAGTAAAAGAATTAATCTGGCTAAAGCGGTTAATGGTCGATCTACTGGCGGATATAGCTGTTCAAGCATTATTGTTAATGGACAACCAAAGCGCAATACGCTTGATCAAGAATCCGGAGTTTCATAAGCGGACAAAGCACATCGACGTCCGTTTTCATTTTATTCGAGAAAACTTCAATGAAGGCGCATTCCAGCTGCAGTACGTTTCAAGTGCCGATCAGATCGCAGATGTTTTGACGAAACCACTGGCAAATCAGAAATTTCAACGGTTCCGAGAACTGATGGGAATTACAAAGAGCAAATGAATTTTTATTGTATAATGTTTTAAAAATGAATACATTTGTATCTACTTCAAGTTTTTGGATCATACACATAAGAGTTTTGTATTATATAAAGTTTCTAAATTTTTGAATTACTAATATAAACTTTTGAATTATATAGAATCTAATTTTGATTAACTCTTGATTGTGTTAAAACACTTTTAACTAAAATTTTTATAAAGTGGGAGTGTTAAGTATTTAATTATAAACCATTTTTGTAACCCACTGTCGCTATCCACTTTGGCATTAGTTCGTTTGCGTGAATAAATTTTCCTTTCCTTCTTCACTTGACCATCATCGTAACCGGACGTGTTTTTATTGGGGTTCTGCTTGGAAGTAGCTGCACTCTGCGAATTGCAAACGAACATTTTAACATATTTTGACACAGGTCAATAGTGAATCGCCAGCAATTCGACTCGATTCTGATGGGTCCTCGAGATCTTTTTCGCAAGTAGCTGCAGTCTCTATTCAGAAACTACCTTTCTGGTCATCCAATCCGACTGCATGGTTTCGGATTATGGAGTTCGCGGCTGCATCCATAACAGTCGAAATAACCAAATTTAATCATGCGCTTAGTATGTTAACTGCGGCGGAATGTGAGAACGCTATTGATATCATTGAACACATTGCGCCAACAACTCCATATACATACTTGAAAGAAGCGATGATCCGAAGATTCGGGGAGTCTGAGGATGCCAAATTGAAACGGTTAGTTAGCGGATTGGATCTCGGCGATTGTAAACCGTCGCAGTTACTCGGTAAAATGAGATCCTTAGCCGGTAATAATTTCACTGACGATATTTTAAAAAAATGTTGTCTTCAACGTCTACCATCTCAGACACAAGCAATTTTGGCTGCATCCTCAGGTTCCCTCGAAGAGTTGAGCGAGATCGCTGACAGAATTGAAGAAACTTCTAGATCTACAAAAGAAATTTTAGCTGTGTCAATGCCTACACAACTTGCTGGCATTTCTTCCGCGATACCGACTAATGCACAACAATTGACTTTGGAATCACTTCAGAATCAAATTGCTATGTTAACTAATTCTGTCAGCGACCTTATGCAAAATTATAGACAAGGCAGAGGCACTGTACCGAACTCCAACGGACATTCACGTGGTAGAAGTGGTAATTTTCGTGCTCGATCGAGAAGTTCGTCGCGATCGGGAAAGGGATATTGCTTTTATCACGAACGTTTTGGTAATAAAGCTATCAAATGTCAAGGGAAATGCACCTTCCCAAAATCAAAAAACTAAGTCGAGTGTTGGAAATGGCGACTTCCGGCACAAGTCCGACCTCTAGTCGCCTAATTTTATCGGACAAAACATTCGGCTTACGTTTTCTAATTGACACAGGCGCGGATGTTTCGGTGATTCCAAAACGTTCGAATTATCGTCGAAACGCGAATCCGAACTTGGTCCTGAGCGCAGCGAACTGCACCAAAATTATGACTTATGGCTTGCATACAATTATAGTTTCACTCAAATTACGACGAGATTTTGAGTGGAACTTTATTGTTGCTGACGTGGACCGGCCAATTTTAGGTGCTGATTTCCTAAAGCATTTTGGTCTGGTCGTTGATCTCAGACGACGTTGTCTGATCGACCCACTCACAAATGTCAGTTCAGCCATGGGTCAAGTTTTGAAGGGACCTTCAACAGCACTTTCTGTTCTTGCAGCCATGCACGAGAACCCTCGGGTTACAGCACTTTTACACAAGCACCAAGACATTTTACACTCAAGCACAAAAAATTCAGTAAAGATGCACACGGTCCGTCATTTCATTGTCACGGAAGGGCGACCGACATTTTCCAAACCACGACGCCTTTCACCCAATCGTTTATCGATTGCAAAGGCTAAGTTTGGCAAAATGATGGATCGCGGCATCTGCAGACCATCAGATAGTCCTTGGGCGTCACCACTTCATATGGCCCGCAAAAAGGACGGAAGTTGGCGACCTTGTGGGGATTATCGGGCGCTCAACGCGCAAACAGTCCCGGATAAATATCCGATCCCGCATATTCAGGATTTCGCCCAACAACTGGATGGCTGTTCTGTATTTTCAACGGTCGATTTGGAACGTGCATATCACCAGATACCTCTGAACGAGGATGACGTTCCAAAAACGGCAATCACTACACCTTTCGGTCTTTATGAGTTCGTACAAATGACTTTCGGATTGCGCAATGCTGCACAAACCTTTCAAAGATTCATCTTTTCAATTTTGAGGGATCTAGATTTTTGTTTCGTCTACATTGACGACATCTTGATCGCCTCAAAATCAGAAGAGGAGCATTTCGTTCACCTCGACACACTTTTTCAACGTCTTGAAAACCACGATTTGGTGATCAATTTCGCGAAATGCCACTTCATTAAGAATCAGGTTGATTTTTTGGGACATTCCATTGACTCGAGTGGTATTCGTCCAATCGCTTCTAAAGTCGAAGCAATTATTTCCTATCCGCAATCGACTACCGTTCACGAGATGAGGCGTTTTCTCGGTATGATCAACTTCTACCGAAGATTTATACCTCATGCTGCCACATCTCAGTCTATTTTAGACAAGTTCACCGAGGGTAGTAAGAAAAAGAGGGATAAGACGGAACTTCAATGGAACCCTGATTCTTTGGAAGCCTTCGATTGCTGTAAAAAGCAGTTAGCAAAAGCTGCGATTCTAGCTTTTCCTTCTTCCAAGGCAGCACTTTCGCTTGTGGTTGACGCTTGAGACACAGCCATCGGGGCTGTGTTGCAGCAGAAAGTATCAGGTGCCTCGCAGCCTTTGACATTTTTTTCGAGAAAACTTTCTGCAGCACAGCGAAAATATAGTGCATACGATCGCGAGCTGTTGGCAGCTTACATTGCCATAAAGCACTTCAAGTTCATGCTGGAAGGCAGAACTTTCACTCTTTTCACCGATCACAAACCCCTAATCTTCGCTTTCAGACAAGATTCTGAAAAAGCATCTCCACGTCAGCTTAGACATCTGGATCTCATTGGTCAGTTTACAACAGATATTCGACACATATCTGGCACGGACAATGTTGTCGCTGACGCATTATCACGTATCGATGAGCTTGTAATTCCACCAACTGTAGATTACGCTCAGATAGCGAATGCACAACTGACCGATGAAGAATTAACTATCGTTAAAAAACTAACTAGCCTTAAAATGTTACCTATTGACATTGAGAACTCCTCCCAGCAACTTTGGTGTGACGCTTCGCAAAGTATTTTGCGACCCTACATACCTGCGACGTTGCGTAGGAAGATTTTCGATGTGGTTCATGGTACGGCTCATCCAGGTGCTAAAGCGACAACTAGGCTTTTAGCTCGGAAGTTCATCTGGCCATCCATCAACAAGGATTCACACAGATGGTGCAGAGAATGCACAGCCTGTGGTAAGGTCAAAATTTCACGTCATGTGAAAAGCCCTCTCGGTAAGTTCGAGCCAGTAACAGAAAAATTCACCACCATTCATATTGATTTGGTCGGTCCACTTCCTACTTCGGAAGGTTTTACTTACTGTCTTACCGTCATTGACCGCTTCACAAGATGGCCAGAAGCATATCCAATTGCGGACATTCGTGCAACAACCGTTGCTACCTCGCTGGTCAGAGAGTTTATTCCACGTTACGGAACTCCTCTCACAATTGTGACTGATCAAGGAGCGCAATTCGAAGCTCAACTGTTCGCAGAGTTGGGCAGGGTTTTGGGGTTTAAGCGTAGCAGAACGACTGCATACAACCCCAAAGCAAACGGTATGCTCGAACGATGGCATAGAGTACTCAAAGACTCTTTGATGTGCAAAGTGTAACGAATAATCCGCTAGAACGTTCAGTTGGCAATCGTCATTGCCGAAATTTTGAACGTAGCCTGGCAGACTGAAAGTCATCCTCCATCTGTCGGAAGAAATCGTCATCTCTTCACCAAAATGGAGGATAGCTTCCTTAGGTTTTCGTTGACTAGTCGTCATTGGACGACATATGTCTCACGGACGGCCATTGAAACGACTGAGCATCTAGCATAAAAGCACGTGCTAGCTCGTCGGATGGGGTGAGGTTGTCGATTCGGTCCGTGAACACGATATTTATGCTCGTTTGGGCTGACGAACGGGTTGGAGAAGTCCCGTTCTAATTGTCAGCGGGCTGAGAAAGGATTGTAAGGTACGGGGGCCAGATACAAATTATTGGGTGGAGGACATGAGGGTAAAGGATGATAGGTGTTATGGAAGGAACAACTAGAGGAGGTCACCCGACGGGCGATCAAATCTGATAAGCCACCAAGTAGCGATGACATTTTGTCATCCTAGAAACAATCCGTCTGATGACTGAGGTGTTTGTGGCTCAGTCGTGCCAAGATGCTAAGGCAAGACTATTGCGGCCGGACCAAGGCCATGCCAGTGCCAACGATTTTCCAGAAAGGAAATCGTCTGGCAGTCGCATTGGATGTGGTCCGATCGGAATATGTGAGCCCTATAGGCTGATGTGTGTTTGTCGCCGCTCGTCATTATATACTTGAAAAATTGCGTTTAATACCTAGTTGACCGCAACCGAAAGAAATTGTAAAGATCGACTGACGAAATGTGGACAAACATTTGCAATATTTCTAGACCATAATACCGAAAATTTTACCGTACAAGTTGTCGTCACGGTTCGCCCTAATCTATCTGAAGTCAACCCCAACAGAAGAAATATCGAATGCGTAAGTGAACGAAACGAATGGCAAGGTTATCAATTCTAAAAGGGATTAAGTTGGTGACCGATTACTTTACATCACACGTAGACAAACTGCTTCTAAGTGAATTAATCCAGAAATGTCATCCGGATGGAACAACCTCTCAGGCTTGAAAAGACTAATAGTTCCCCCCTTTTTTTTTCTTCTTTTAAAAAAAATATATCACAAAATACTAAGAAATAGTCTATGGTAGAAGCCAATCAATTTTCTTTATTTAAGTTTTAATTTTCGTAGATTAATTTTCGTTTTTTTTTAAATTTAAGTTTGTTTATATTAGCGTAATAATATCAGTATAATAACTTAAGATGTAGAAAATGGCAAATTAGTAACAAATATGATTATAAAAGTTCGTAGGCTTATGAAGAAACACAAATGAGATGATTTTTATCAAAAACTTTTAGTAATAAATTAGACTCAACACTTTCAATGTCGAAATTGTGTGCCGGTTTTGAAAAATTTTCACGTCGGCCACAAAATTGTAATATAATAAAATTAAGCAATGAAGCAATTTAATTTACTACTGTTTAACACGACATTCAAATGAATATATAATAACTGCTGTTTTTTTTCACCAATTTCAACATGGTTTCATTGAAACCGTGCAATTCCAACAAGCCATTCGAATACAAACATTAGTTTACAACAAATTCGAAATTTTCAACAAATTAAAATATTATACTGATATTATTACGCTAATATAAACAAACTTAAATTTAAAAAAAAACGAAAATTAATCTACGAAAATTAAAACTTAAATAAAGAAAATTGATTGGCTTCTACCATAGACTATTTCTTAGTATTTTGTGATATATTTTTTTTAAAAGAAGAAAAAAAAAGGGGGGAACTATTAGTCTTTTCAAGCCTGAGAGGTTGTTCCATCCGGATGACATTTCTGGATTAATTCACTTAGAAGCAGTTTGTCTACGTGTGATGTAAAGTAATCGGTCACCAACTTAATCCCTTTTAGAATTGATAACCTTGCCATTCGTTTCGTTCACTTACGCATTCGATATTTCTTCTGTTGGGGTTGACTTCAGATAGATTAGGGCGAACCGTGACGACAACTTGTACGGTAAAATTTTCGGTATTATGGTCTAGAAATATTGCAAATGTTTGTCCACATTTCGTCAGTCGATCTTTACAATTTCTTTCGGTTGCGGTCAACTAGGTATTAAACGCAATTTTTCAAGTATATAATGACGAGCGGCGACAAACACACATCAGCCTATAGGGCTCACATATTCCGATCGGACCACATCCAATGCGACTGCCAGACGATTTCCTTTCTGGAAAATCGTTGGCACTGGCATGGCCTTGGTCCGGCCGCAATAGCCTTGCCTTAGCATCTTGGCACGACTGAGCCACAAACACCTCAGTCATCAGACGGATTGTTTCTAGGATGACAAAATGTCATCACTACTTGGTGGCTTATCAGATTTGATCGCCCGTCGGTGCAAGACACCACCGCGATCGTCATCGAACGAATCGATTCATCAGCGCGATTCACCATCACCACCACCACAGCGAACCGTAATTGAATCGTCGTCCACCAATCAACAATGTCCGATTGAATTGGATCGACCGATCAAGGCTGATCCTGATGCCGCTACGATTAGTGATGACGAGGACGAGTATATCAGTAGTCGGCCGGAACATGATCGTAGCAAGCTGGATGATGAATATCCTCCATTGAATTACAACGAGGATTCAGACTTTGATGGTCGACAAGTGGTTGATGATGAGGACGATGAACGGCCGTTGGATTTATCGTTGAGTACGGCTTTGGGTCGGAGACGTGCTCGGACATATTCGGCTGGAACGGATTCGGATGATTCGGGTGGTCCCGGTGAGGATAAGGGACAAGGTCGAGCATACAAGAAGAGTCTTATGAAACGATACTATACCGAAATTCCAATTATTAAACAATCGTCGAGTCCACCACCAGCTTCGCATCGCCTCCACCAGCATCAACAATCCTCGCTATCGGCAGTCGCAGCGGCAGCAGCAGCTGCAGCAGCACTTCACATCAAAACCGAACATCCGACAATATCCGTTGCGCAATCGCAGCAACAACAATCATCGCAACACGGCGGCAATACAACAGTGAATCCTAGCAATCATCAACATCCTCAGCAACAAAACGCAGCTCAACATCGGCCTCTTTTACACAATTTGCTGAGCGGTGCACCAATTCACACCACTCCATATCACAGAAATTACTACCTATCTCTACCGCCAAGTCCAGCCGATAGCGGAGTTTCCGACGTGGATAGTTCGAGTTCGGGCGGTCAACCTTGTAGTGACGAATTAAAAGCGCGGCTTGGTATGCCACCACATTGTCCAACACAGGGCCATGTACCTTCCGGACCATTTCTACATCCAAATTTTTATCATAATTCTCCGCCCTTAAGAAATATTTGGAATAATCGGAGCGTTGGATTAACGGACAGCTATTACCTACACTCGATGACCGGCGGAGGAGGTGGAGGAGGCGGCGGAGGCTATACAACATCACCGCATTTCCCCGCACCGTCACCACCTCGTTCGAATGGCGGCGGACAAACGCATCATTCTCTGCACCACCATCATCACCTGACAAACGGTAACGGTCCGGTAGGATCAGCAACGGGCCTACATCCGCAAAGTGTTATCCAGGCGGCAACATCGAGCGTCAACGACGATCTCTCCTACATGCTCGAACTAGGCTTTCCTCCCCGAAAATTCAAAAAGCCACGAAAGCCAAAAATTGAGATGGGCGTAAAACGAAAAAGTCGCGAAGGATCAACAACTTACCTGTGGGAATTCCTTTTGAAGCTTCTTCAAGATCGCGAATACTGTCCCAGGTACATTAAGTGGACGAATCGCGAGAAGGGCGTCTTCAAGCTGGTCGATTCGAAGGCTGTTTCGCGACTATGGGGCCTACATAAAAACAAACCGGACATGAACTACGAAACAATGGGACGAGCTCTTTGCTACTACTATCAACGTGGAATCCTTGCCAAGGTCGATGGGCAACGATTAGTCTATCAGTTTGTCGATGTTCCCAAAGATATTGTCGAGATCGATTGTACCGGAGTGTAAATTTATCGCACCCTCTATAATTTATTCTCCATTGTACAAAACCACACACACAGCACACCTTTACTAAAAAAAAAAAAACAAAAACAAAAAATTACCTTAGATAAATTAAAAAAATATATATATTTAAAAAAAGGAAAAAAGTGAAACAAATACCTAAATAAAATTGTTGTAAATTGTAGTCTAAAAAACACTTCTTAGCGTATAATTCTGTTAATTTATTAAAATGAAATGCCGCGTGAAAAACAACCTCGGAAAATGGTAAATTTTTATCATAATTCGTAGTTTCGATGGGCAACAATTCACGCAAATCAATTGTATCTCATATTAGTAAAAAGAAAAGAAAAGTGTAAACTAAAGCGACCACCAACTAAGAACCACTGCCTAATTTTTAATTATAAAATAATTTGTTTTTTTTTGTTTTCTTTCAACTCTCTACACACATTTGGTAATTGTCTTTTGTAAATTTACTTTCGTCCCCGTCCATTCCTCTCCCCTTATTCACGATAAACCTCCTTGTAATTTAAAAAAAAAATAAGTAGAGAAAAGGAAACACATTAAACCTAATTAAAAAATTCTAGAAATAATGCAATTATTAATTTCTTTTTTTTTGCATTTTGTACATTTGTTTTGTTTAATTTAATTTTATCATGAATATTTTATTTTTAATATTAATTATATTATTTTCTATTTTGAAGGTATCTAGCTTAAATATTGTTCGTTTTTTTTATTATATAAAATATACATAAAAAATATCTTGTAAATTTTTCTTTCACACACAAACAAAAAGCCCCTCAACACTCAATCAAATAAAATTGTATATTTAGTAAACAAAAACAATATAGCCACTAAGCTTTTACTGTTTTTACTTCTTATTGTTCTATAATTTTGTTTATATTAGTTTGTAATTTTATTTTTAATTTAAGGCGTATTTTTTAACAATGATATTTTGCAAGAAAAAAAAACAAAAAAGAAAGTCCTAGTTTATAAATTTTATCTTTTATTTTTTCCCTCGACGCTACTTATTATTTAAAACAAAAAAAACACAAAACAAAACAAAACATTTTATTTCTTATTAATTTTGGTATAATTAAATTAAGTTCGAATTAAATTTAAAAGAGCAGCAAAAAAAAATTTCGGCAATGACGATTGCCAACTGAACGTTCTAGCGGATTATTCGTTACAAAAGTTTCAGAAGGATGGACCCGCGAACTACCATTCATTCTTTTAGGACTTCGTTCCATCATCAGAGAAGATGCTGATGCCACACCGGCTGAACTAGTTTACGGTCAGAATCTGCGTTTGCCATACGAACTTATACATTCAGACACAACACAACAAATTTCACCTAGTGACTATGTGCAAAGGCTGCGGGAGGTCATGCGTTCGGTGAAACCTCAACCACCTTCTTCACACACAACCACAGGCACATTCGTCTTTAATTCACTTAAAGCCTGTGATCATGTGTTTGTGCGCCAGGACTTGGTTCGAAAATCGCTTCAGCCACCGTATGGAGGTCCATACAGGGTCATTAAGCGTAATGAGAAGTTTTTCACCCTGAGTATTAAGGGCAGAGAGAAGAATATCTCAATTGACCGCCTTAAGCCCTCATTCGAAACTTCGGTTTATCTCCCTCTGAAACCGATCAAACGCATTGCGTTCGCGCAAGATGCAGCTGCCCCATCCATAATTCAAACCAGGTCACGGACGGGTTCAGGACGAAAAACAATCGAGAAAGTCCGGTAGCCTTTCTCTAGGAAGGGGGTGTGTGGGGAGTACGACTTTAATCAATACACTTGTTTCGAACACTCCACACATTGTCAAAATCAAGTAAAATAGAAATCAAGCAACCGGTAAAAAAAAAAAAAGATAAAAAAAAGTCAGAGAGAAGAAAAAAGAAAAACAGTTGATAAATAGAATTTCAAAAAGTCGGTCTAAAAAATAATATGTTTAATTTTCATTTTTAAAAATAATGTATTACTTGAATAATGTATTACTTGATAATTAAGTAAAACCTACGAGTTTATTATAAATTTAAATCGTGTTTAATATACCACGATAAAATCGTGTTTAATATACTACGATAAGTCCTTCCTGCACCTCCCATGCGAAAGTCCTTCAAAAAGGAAATTTTTTTTCGATGACTTACCCAGTTCAAGATATGAAATTAAACACTGAATATTGTCTTTTAGGTTTGAGTAGCAATCTAATGGCAGCTTTTAATAAAGGACATACAACATGCACACACGTAATTCTACTTTATCCCCAACTACAATATAAATCGGAGTTCAGTATTCATCTAGAGTATTATACGATTGGCTTGCAGCCGATCGTGACTGCAGTATGTTTTTTATTTATTAACGTATTTTTTTTATCAATAGAATATTCCATAGAAGTAAAAGCGAATTCGATCACATTAAACCTAAGAGATTTTCGGAATCAGTGAAAACTTGAACAATACCCCCAGGGGGTTTAATAGGAAAAATACTTAAATCGGGTTTTCCTCGACTATGTCTAGAGCTTATAGAAGTAAAAGTGAATTCCGAATCCCAATATACCTAACAATTTGAAGAACGTTTCTAGGCGGTTATATAAAAAGCCCGCAGAAGTTAAATTGCTTTGATAGGTATAGACATGTCTAAAAGTTTTAACGAAATTCGTGAAAATGTGGATTCACGGACATTTTTTTTACTCAACCTGTAAACGCCAATAAAAATCTGAACTTTTTTTTAGCTTTAGTTACTCTAATAGCAAATCTACATATACGTACTAAGTTTCAACTTTCTAGCATACGCCGTTTCTGAGATATAAAAAACCACCCCTCACCCCCGTACCTTGCTACCCCAATGAAGGATGTCTCTATAGTGGCTCTATATAATCCTAAATTTTTAGCTTTCTATTCATTACGGTTTTCGATAATAAAAATCAGAATTTTTTTCCTTTCTACCCACTTTCACCAACACCCCTTACACCCCCACCCCTAACATTTTTTTCCCTACTAGAGGTCTACTGACCCCAACTTCTGTAAAATTTTCAAGATCATATCTGATACGGTTTCTGAGATATAAAAATGACAATTTTTGAGAAATTGCTATCCCCCACTTTCGTGCTCCACCTCCCCCCTCAAAAAGGTTACGTTCAGTGGACTCTTCTTGTGATCCGATATAAATTTTATCTTTCTGGTATAATTGGTTCGGAAGGTATTATAATCCAAAGTTGTTGTTTGGTCTACCCACCATAAAAATTTCAACTTAATACCTCAACGGATTTGGGAGCTACGCGCTTTCAAACGATTTTGCAAACGGCGTACGGCGGACGTCGTACGGCGTCTGCGGTGGACAGACGGACATTTTTTTTTTTTTTTTGGTGTTTACTAGTGCTAAAACGTGTAAATACAAAATTTCAGGGAATCAAATTTTTTTGAAATTTCAGGTCGATCACAATACTTTTTTATTAAAAAATAATAAAGTAAAATTAAACATCCAACAGGGTGTATTTAGAAATCCCAGCCGTATTGTCACAGATAGAGGTACCGGATTCACTTCCAACGCGTTCGAAGATTATTGCAGACATGAGAGTATTGAACATGTGGAGATCCCCACACAGTGCCGGATTTCCCATAGGACTAAAAGGTTCTGTAGCACAGGGCCCCCAAAAAATTTCACTGGGGCCCGAAATTTTCATATATTCAATACAATAGAATTAAAACCTGTTGAGTTGCCGCTGGGCGAGATTTGTATTCCCTGCTGGGCGTTGTGAGTGCGTTCAGAAGTCAGCACTTCGCTGACATTTGAGCGCACCCGCAATTGCCGCCAATCTGACACCGGGCGCGGGAAGACCGTTAGGTGATAGAAGCCGGCGTGGGTTTTCGAGATTATGACAACTCTTAGTAATTCAAAATCAGATAACCAAAATTAAGCAAATGGCATTCTGAATAAAATGAAAGAATTCGATACTAACGAATCGCTTCAGAGCGCTGGTATTGATTTACTGACTGTATGTCAACTATATAGGTCTTTGTCAGGTTTTCTGAATAAATATCGAGATTGTTTTAATAATATAGAGGCCGAAGCAAAGCAACTTGTGGATGATCATCAATATAGAAAATATAATAGAAGAACAAGGAAAAGAGCACGTTTTTTTGATGAAGGCGATGCAATAGAAACGGAATTGTCTGCACGTGAAAAATTTCGCGTAAAAATCTTTCTGCCGATAATCAACTGTCTGTATCAGGAATTAGAGAAGAGAAGCGCAGCGTACAACAGCATTGAACATTTACTTGGATTTTTAACGAATTATCAATTGCAGAAATTGAAGATAAATGTAAAGCTCTTATAAGTGCATATCCCAATGGTTTGAAGATTATATTTCGTTATTTCGTTTATGAATTCTTACAATTTTCTAAAATTGTTAAGAACGAAAATATTGCAAAAACTAAGCTCGCACGTATGAGCGAATTACTGGAGCACGGTAGTTCAATTCTTCGCACGTTTCCAAACGTAAGGATTTCGTTGCGAATGTATTTGACTATACCTGCAACAAATTGTGAAGGGGAAATATCCTTCTCTACTTTAGCAAGGATTAAAAACTATTTGCGTAATACAATTGGCGAAAATCGTTTGAACTCACTTTCTCTAATGTCAATAGAGTTTGACGTACTAAAATCGATTGACTTTGATGAAATAATAAATGATTTCGCTAAAAGTAAAGCACGAAATATTCCCATATAAATGAGCATATTTTTAAAAGGAGCTAAGATGAGTAAGCAATTAAGGAATTGATAAATATTTCAAACTTTTCAAAATTCTTTACCATAGTCTTCATGATTTGAGATCATCTGGTTCAGTTCAAAATCCACTTTTATCATATAAGGCTGCCCTGATGATACACTCCCAAAAACTAAGTAAAATCCGTTTTGATCTCCACTTCGAAGAAAAGAAGCAGTGAGCAGTTACCATTCAATCCACCAATGATTATCGTGAGAGAGAAGGTGATATTTTGATGTTTATTTAAGTAAGTTCGGTGCCAGTGAAATAATTGAAGATCTTTTGATTTAGAAAAATTCCATGGATCCAAAGCTTTCTGAAATTTATAGTGACAATATAAAATACGTATCTGGCCTTAATGTTGTTTGTCGGTTAAGTTGCTGGTTTGGGTTTAGGTTTAAAGGATGTTGTTTGTCGGTTAAGTTGCTGGTTTAGGTTTAAACCTAAACCTATACCAGCAACTTAACCGACAAACAACATTAAGGCTAGGTACGTATTTTATATTGTCATAGTTATAATAGAATCCTTGGAAAAAAATGAATTATTGAAAATAGTGGGATCCTCTAAAAAATAATGAAGTATGTGAAATAAATGAGAGTCTGGCAAAGTTTTTGCAGTTGTGGTATTGGCACGCAATGGAAGAAAGCTGATATCTTTGGTGAACAAAAATTTTTTTGCGGCAAAATGTGATACAAAAAAAAAAAAAATTTTTTCAAATATTTTTCCGATTAGGAAAAAAATTAAAAAAAATCATAAACCTTAGTTTTTAGGGGTCCCCAAAAGTGAAATAGCCCCGGGCCCCTTCATAGGTAAATCCGACCCTGTCCCCACGGGTGTCCCTCGTGGAAACGGACAGGTGGAAAGATTTCATAGAGTTACTATTGCCATTTTGACAAGGTTATCAATTACATCAATGGAAAATTGGTTCAAGCACATCACGCAGTTGCAGAAATGGAAATCGAATACAATCGAAGTATAGGAACTACACCTTTTGAGTTGCTTATTCGAACAAAAATGAAGTCAGTAGAGGACGTGAACTTAAATGACAGTACAGTATCAATGGAGAAATAGCGATCTTATTTCATGAAGAACGGGAGCAACTAAGAAGTCTTGCGGGTAAAAAAAATCCTTGAGGTGCAGCAGGAGAATAGCAAAAGTTACAACAAACGCCGAAAACTACCTACAATATAACTTTGGGGATTTAAGGCCGGTTTACATGTCGAATGCAAACATTTTTTACTGAGATTGTGAGGGAGAAGGAAAATCTCTAATGAGAAACTGATCAGGAGTGAAACGAACAGAAATTATATCCAGTAAAAAATACTGACGATATTTCTGTGAATGTGTGTGTGAAAATATTTTTCATTGCCATAAAAAGTTCTCGAACTGAGATATTTTTATGGTTACTGCTCGTAATTTTCTACTCTCGCAATAAATTCGATATTTGTAACTACTAGCAACGCAAAATTTTATAGTTACTTTTGCGTTTATTCCATGGCCGACATTTTTTTAACCAAAGATAAGGACTTTTTTTTTCTTTTCTAGATTCGGAGTTTTCAAAGATAATTCAAAACAAAAAATTAATTTCTTCTTCGCAATCCATTTTTTATTTTTGAACTTACTGGATTCACAATTGGCTTCAAGCCAATCGTATGTTCATATAGATGAAATACTTAACTGCGATTTATATTGTAGTTGGGGATAAGTTTTAAGTAGTTTAATGTTTAAGTAGTTTGTCCTTTATAAAGAACTTCTATTTGGCTCGAAACTAAAAGGCAATATTATCAGTGTTTAATTCCATGTCTGGAAATACATAGATGAGTCACCGAAATTTTTTTTTACTTTTTCAAAGATTTCCTTGTGAGAGATCCAGAAAGAACTCATTCGATTTCTTATATATTTATCCCTTTACCTGGAACCATTTAAAAGTAAATGTGTACAAAATTTCATATTCGTAGCATGAAGCAATCAAAAGCTATTGGAAAATATTGTTGAACACGTGTCTTGAGGACTTTTTGTATGGGAGCTAGCCGAAGGAGTAGAACGATTTCGCTGAGTAGTAAACTTGAACCTTGTTTTCACTCAAAACTAATTTGTACAAAATTCCGCATTCGTGGCTGACTGTTTTCTTAAGTTTTAGTGAGTTCCGTAAATGGAGTGAAGGCATTTTGACAGGATATTTTCATGGCAGCTGCACAAAGGACTAATGAGATTTTATTCATAATCATACATTTAGCTCGAACTATTGGAAAATCAACACATAAAAAATTTAGAAGTCGTAGCTTAAACCTTTCTGAAGTTATATGCCAATATTATTAAACACGTGTTTTAAGGACTTTTCGAATGTAAGCTACCCGAAGAAGTAAAGGAATTTTACTGACTAATGAACGAAAACTTCATTTTCACTCAAAACTAATTTAATAACTTTCAAGATTCTAGGTCAAGGCGTTCTTAAGTTATCGTCCGCACGGACAGACGTTAAGCGGATTTGGGGTTTTGGCCACTAATATACAAACATAATAAACAACCTTTTCTTTTTCTAGAGTATATAATAAAATATTTATTTATTTATTTATAATCATGTCCTGCTCAGATAAATCTGCGCAGGCATCGTTTTAAAGTGCCAAGCCCATAAGGGGGCAAATTGCACTGCTTATATAATAAAATAATATACTCTCAAATTTCATCTAGAGTATAAACAGTAGACACGATTGCAAACCATAAAAACCGTTGAACACAGAAAATTCTTACAACGCTTGCTTCACTTCCATTACATTTCCGTTAGTTGTCTCGCTCTTACCTAAAATGATTTGCCATAAACAGGTGGGGAGTGTATGTGAATGACATCACAGCGGTTGCTTCTACCCCATTGAAAATTCGATAAGCTAGCTCCCTCACAATCTCAGTAAAAAATGTTTGCATTCGACATGTAAACCGGCCTTTAGTTGCAATTTAATGAACCCAATTTGGAGTCGGATTGAAAATAAGTCCTAAGTACTTAGGACCATACCGTGTTATGCAAGCTAAACCAAACGACAGGTATGATGTCGAGAAGGTCGGGAATCATGAGGGTCCACAAAAGACATCAACTGCTGTGGATTATATGAAATACTTTGCAACATTCGAGTCTGACGACGAAGAGTCCTGCGACGCAGATAACGATGACAACATTGCGCGAACGCAGGGAGAATTTTAGGGGTTGAAACCCCCCAAAATGATGTGATTAAAAAATCACAATTAAATGTAACTAATACGCGACGCGTAAATTCTCTTACATGCTAATTACTTGGGCTGAGTTAAGTTGTAGTTTTCATAAGAATTTCAACTATGAAAACTAACTCGCCATGAAAATTGAAACGTAGTGATGTGGTAGTTACCCAGTAGGAAGTTCGAGGAGAACTCAATGAGGGAGCAAATATGGAGGTATATATTATAGTATTACTATCAATGGAGCAAGAAGGAGATTTTTAACAAAATTATGGAGAAAACAGCCAATTCTCTGTTTTTGCTCAAAATGGATGAAAATGGGATAACGAAGAACATATTTGGGTTTTAATTTTTCCAATAAAGTTACTCATATAATGTTTTAAATCGCCATTCGGTTTGAGAATTTCCATCGAACTCGTCGATTCTATCACGCAGTCGCAATTTAAAAATATCTGATTTGAACTAATAAATTTGTGTTTAGTTTTAGTTTTTTTAGTCTTTTGAAAAGTAGTATAAGAAGATTGTTTGTGGTATAAAATCTTAGCATTATCGTCCTGGTTGTTAATATAGGGTGGTTCAAATACAAGTTTCTTTTTAAAAATGCAATAAAATGAACAAAATTAATTTTTTTTCCATGTATTATGGCTTTATTAGTAAGAGTAAACATTCCCATTAATGATGGAACACAACTTCGTTCAAGTGGCTGCCTCGGCTGGCTGCGCAGTAGCGCATTCTGTCACTCCAATTTTCCGAGACCTTGTTGATGGTTTCGGGCTGTAGCTCACGGATTGCTTGGATGATATTGGCCTTAAGTGCTTGAATCGTTTCTGGATTGTTGGCATAACATCGGTCCTTCACAATCGCAGCTCCGAGGCGGCCAATTAACATCGCCAAGACGGCTGATAACACGATTTGGGAATTTGGTGCGTAAAAGATCGATTGTGGCATGGGCTGTGTGGCATGGCGCGCCATCCTGCATTAACCAGAGGTCGTCCAAATCCATGTCCTCAATTTCAGTAAAAAAAAAAAGTCGGATAACATGGCTCTGTCGTTCACCGTTGACCGAAACGTTGTTGTTGTTCCCACTCCCACTCACTTTGGAAATAAGTTTTCAATATTTCCCAACGTTGTTCCAGCGTAAGGCGACACACTTCGTTCCGCGGAGGTATGATACTGAAACTGAAACAGCTTTTAGTGTCAAAATAACCTATGATTTAAAAAGAAAACACTAGATGGGCCACCCTGTAGATAGTCATTTTACGCCAAAACCCGATTAGGGCTTTTTTTAATTGAATGTAGGAAATTGTGTCATTTAGGAAGTCTATAGTGAAACATCCTGTGATACAGATGTACAAGTTAAAATAAAATTTATTTTAATGAATATTTCACAGTACATAGTTAGTTCCGAAAAGTGGTTTGCGAGATTTTTTTCAGTTTAGTGAGAACTGAACGGTACGAAAATAAAAAGTTTGTTTGGTCGAATTTGTATGGCTAAGTTTGTTAACGGGTAAAATCGTCCTACTCCTTCGGGTAGCTGCCATACAAAAAGTCAAACGTTGCAGTTAAGTGAATGAATATCAAAGTTCGCACGAGTCCTTTGAGTAGCTGCCATACGAAAATCCTGTAAAAATGTTTTCACTCAAATTACGGAACTCACTATTACTCAAGTAATCGTTTAGCCACGAATTCGGAATTTTGTTCAAATTAGTTTCAAGTGGAAGTTCACTAGACAGCGAAATCATTCTACTCCTTTGAATAGCTTCCATACAAAAAGTCCTTAAGACATGTGTTCAAGATTATTTTTCGATAGCTTTGAATGCTTCAAACTAGAAATTTGAGTTTGAACAAATGAATTTTTAAATGGTTACAGGTAAAAGGACAAGTATGCTAGAAATCGAGTGAATCCTTCTTGCATCTCCCATGTGAAAATCCTCCAAAATGAAAAATTTTACTTTCGGTAACTTATAGTTATAGATATGAAATTGAACACTGATGATATTGTCTTTTAGTTTCGAGTTGTAACCAAATGAAATGCCTTCATAAAGGACAATGCACTCCTGATTCTACTTTACCCCAAGCGATAATATAAATCGGAGTTCAGTATTTCATTTGAAGTATCTTACAATTAGCTTGCAACCGATCGTGACTGCAGTATGTTTTTTAAATAATTCCACTGCACTTAGATTGAAGATCAGATTGCAACAACAAAAAAGGAATAGAAAAGAAGAGCAAAGCGAGGTGTTCTAGCATCTCTAAAGAAGTGCGAGAAACCTTGTTTTATGCACCTTTACAACAGTTTTAAAATGATTTCCTGGTAGTTACAATGGAGATCTAATTTCAGGGGATATGCTTATGCAAAAGGAAAGGCCAAATTGAGGAGAAAACGAGGTACTCGAACCTCCCTGAAGAGTACTCCAGGATTAATCACGAGACGTTTACTAGTTGGGCGAGTACTCCAGAATAAGTCCCATGAGAGACCTCGTTTTAAGCTCACCTAGAAGTACTAGAATACTCTTGCAAAAAGGAGGTTCAATAGAAATTCATTTTACTTTATTATTCTTTAATAATAAAGTATTGCTATCGCAATATGCTAGGAGGCTGAAAGTTAGAACTTATGTAGTAATATGATTGTGGACCCATTTGCGAAAAAATGGTCGATAGGGGTTAAGGGGTGTGCGAGTGGGGGGGGGGGGAAACAATGCGTCCAAACGCTTGAAAGCTGGGATTGAAACATTCTAGAATCCATATCTCCTGAGCGATTGATGTCAGATGGCTGAAACTTTGTAGTTGTCTTAAGAGATACTATGAAATTAAAAAAGGGTTAACATTATTAAGGGGTGTGGTGAGGTATGGGGGTGGGGTGAAAAACTTTGAATTACAATATCTTCCGACTTAATTGTGCCAGGAAGATAGAATATATAGAATTACCAGTGGAGTCTACTGAACGTAAAATTGTTAAGGGCCGTGGTGAAGCGCTGAAGTGGGGGGACAGTCATTTTAAAAAAAAATTAAATTTGCATAACTAGAACCGTATTAGATATGATCTTGAAAATTTTACAGGACTTAGGACCAGTAGACCTCTAGTATCTAATTTTGAGTGTGTGGGTGTAGGGGGTGATGGTGGGAGGTGGTGGAAATGAAAAAATTCGGATTTTAATTTCTCGAAAGCCGCAAAGGATAGAAAGCTAAAAATTGAAAACTGTATAGAGCTACTATAGAGACATCCCAAAAAAATAAATTTTTGATAGGGGTTGCAAGGTACGGGGGTGGAGGTGCTTTTTAATATTTCAGAAACGGCTTATGCTAGAATTTTGAAACTTAGTAACTATAAGCAGATGTGCTACTAGAGTAATACAAACTAAAAAAAATTGGCCAACAGCCTGGGCGCAAGCAACTTTATTATTTTATGGGTAGAAGTCCGAAACGTGTTTAATGCTGAGATGCGGTGTAGGTGACTATGGGACTGACAACCTAAGGAATAACAAAGAGGCTATTTGAAATATTATTTTTTAGGTTGTCAGTCGCATAGTAACCTACACCGCATCTCATCATTAAACACGTTTTGGACTTCTACCCATAAAATAATAAAGTTGCGCCCAGACTATTGGCCGTATTCTACTAACGATATAATTTTCTGTGTTCGCGCCTGACGACAACACACAATAAGTTCAACTGATTGCCCTAGAGTTTTAAAATAATGCCCAAAATCTTTAAAGAGAAAAGAAGAACCGCCTTTACTTTGACGCACAAGCAATAAACTGGTACAATTTAACAACGACGAATTTAACACCGACGACTTTATTAACGACGAATTCAACAACTTCGAATTTATCAACGACGAATTTAACACCGTCAAATTTATTAACAACGAATTCAACAACTTCGAATTTAACAACGACGGCCAACCAATGAAATTTACGATGATTGAAGCAACGACGAACAGATACGACGATAAAAGTTAAAACGAGAAAAACAGCGACAACGAAAATAAAACACGAAGACGACGTAGATAACGACGTTCGGACGAAGCGCAATTTGATCATAGCTTTCATCTTTGTACCGAGGACGCTAGAGAACTCAGGGCGGCCGAGTGTGGGAGATGAAAGGTTGCCTGCCCATGCAACGAACGGTATAACTGGATGAACCGGAAGAAGAAAAGACAGCAGCGCAGTCGAAGATTCGAAGCTGAATCGAGCTGAAGAACTATTTTGTAATTTTATGAAGTAAATAAAAGTGAATTGAAATCATAAAATCTTTAAATCTTTAAATCCTACATTCATATTCCCTCAAAAGTAAGTTGTACAAAATTTAAACTTTGTACCTAAACGATTTCTTGAACTATCGTGAGTTCCATAAATTGAAATAATTGAGTACCTACATGTTAATAGGATTTTTGTATGGCAGCTACTTGAAGGACTCATGGAAACGTTTTCATATTCTCACCTTTAACTTAAACTATTGGAAAACCAAATTATACAAAATTTCGAAGTCGTAGCTGATGGCGTTCCGAAGTTCTTGGCTAATATTCTTGAACACGTGCCTTAAAGACTTTTTGTATGGCAGCTACCCGAAGGAGTAGGATGATTTTGTCTGTTAGCAAACTTAGCTTTACAAATTCGACCAAACATCCAGATTCAAAATTTTAAGACCCTAGGTCAAGGCTTGTGCTTACGAACAGACAGACTGACGGACGGACCTCAAGCGGATTTGGTGTTTTTGGGCATAAAAAAACATAAAATAATATACAAATTTTTTCGTCCGAGGCTCCGTTCTATGCGTTACAAACTTTTGGGCTTGATCAAACTTATAATACTCTCAGATTTCATCTAGAGTATACAAATTACAGTAATAACTACATGGCATTAGTCATCAGTACAAAACTTGGCACCTGATTTCTCAATATTTCTTTAGATCCATCTTATTGCACAGGATGTTCATGTTGGATTGTATTGGTATTTGATAGTGATATCCACAAAGTGGTGAGACTGTAGCAACCCTTCAGCCATTCAGGTGCTGCAGGAGCAGAAATCGAGAACAAATTGATGAAATGACACCAAAGTGTGTGAACATGATGTGATAAAAACATCATTGATAGAATCGCTTTTGTGCGGACCTACGGCGGAAATTTGGTTGTAATAATTTATTTCGTAAATAATGTAACAAAAAACCAACTTTACTGATACCACTGTAAATTGTCGAGGAGTTATTGCCGAGATTGTGGTCCGCCGCACTTCCCGAGAAATATAATTGAAAAAATCCCTATTCAAGGGCAATTAGTTGGCTATTTTTTCTCCAACCCTTTCTTCAATAGAAATACTATAGGTTTTTTTGGTGTATGATAAATCTTCTTCTTCTTTTCCCTTCAACTTCATTAAAAGTTTCTCCTGATGGGGTTGTCATAGCAATTTTGGGGATTCTACACGATGATGGATATCAGGAATTGTTGTATTCTACGGGTGTGCTAATTATCGAATGCTTTTGTTTTTCTCGCTATTCCTTTTTCTGTTCCTGTTTTGAATAGTCGGAAAATTGTTTGGGCCTCCTAAAAAATTAGAGCGAAATAGCTTATATTGCAGAACAATTGTTCCGAGCTTATTGCGAAACAAAAACAGGGGACAAATGTAGCTCATGAATGTTTTATGGCGCGTGGAATGTTAATTTGGTTTTCTGAATTGGTCCCATGTTTTTAGCTAAAGGTCCTTGAGACGCGACTACTTTCGTCAAATGTGGTGCTACGAAGACCGTGTAGATATTTTGGGAGGTTTCGATTGTTTGCCGTCATGCAGGATTGCAAGAAAATAAGGCGAAGAAAAAAAATTATTCATGGACGCCCTATAACTAGTATTACGTTACCTATGTAATATATGACACATCAATCAAGTTGGAAAACTTATTTTTCTGAAGTTAGCTTTTCTGTTTTTGATATCGATCTAAGTGCTTGATTTAGAAAAGGGTAAAAGTATTTTGAGATTGGTATCTAAACTTATACTACGAGTTAAAACGAGTTGCCTAGTCTGAACACTACTTTTTTAACATGTTAAATTTACCTACTTAAATGCGTTTAAAATGCATAGTCTGTACAGGGTATTACTTATTTTTGTAGACATTTATGGAATTTCATACATTCCTTTTAACACATAGAATGCCGTGTCAAATCAATCGGGCTGAAAACGGCTTTGGACCGTAAATCATTTTGGAACAATAATTGATATTACGGTTTAAAGCGAGAAGTTCAAAATTTAGTATCTAAGAAACGGCTTATTCTAGAAAGTTGAAACTTATAACTTAAACTTAAATATAGATACTGGGGGTGTACATAGAAAAAAACATTTTTTTTTTATGTGACGCAGTATCTGAATAAAGCTCGCCTCCTTAAACAACGACCTTTCTATTGTTATATCTCGCAAATGCTTAAAGCTATTTTCGTATGTAATTGTTATTTGCAGTATTTAGTGATACATATTATGGTGTTCGCATTTTTAATGCTTTAAAATTTAGTCTAATCTAGATGATGTTCTTAATATCCAACAAATGTTTTATGTCCTTAAAAGAAAGGGAATTTAAAACTTTAGTGACCTTTTCGATTCGATACCATAGCTGGTAATATCATGCTTTCCATTTCCCATATTTCAAACTTTCATAAAAAAATAGACTAATTAAATTCATCGTAACATTTATGTGTCCTTCGCCACAAAAAGTACTTCCTTATCCAATTTACACCTACTCCTTAATGAAGTCCTTCGAAAATAACATAATAGACTGGGTGCGTATCTTTGAGTAGGTGTTGAGCACAACGCACACATATGCAGCTTGTATTCTAGGACGCTTCCCTGTTTTATTTGGTCATAAAATATCCTTCCTCATGACCTTTTACAATGCTATCTTTCCAGTAATAAAAACCACTGACGATGTTATCGTAGGACATAAAGCATTGAAGACTTCTTCTCTTAGACATTTGAATTTTTCGAAATATAAGGGTTTAAATAAGGAGGCAACGGTGTGCATGCACTTGTCTCATATATCCTTTATGATAAATTCAAAACCGAAACGAATCGAGAGGGAACTCTTTTTTTCTTAATGACGGTAACCTTTCAGAGTCAAATACGTGGCCTTAAACTAGTTTTGAATTCCTGAATTGTCACATCCTTACAAATACTTACGTACTTTCCCGATTACTTATGCTTATGCCATTCACAAAACTATCATTTTTCCCTTTTCCGGTAATGGTAGTAGGTGGTTAAATGTAGTTTTCATCGTATACTTATGATGTATACACTTTCAAGACATTTTTAACATATATATCATGCACGCAAACTTTTTAATTAAATGCAAATTGAAAAAGTTAATATTGTAAGAGAGTGGAATAGGCGAAAAACGTGTGAGCAATGAAACTTCAAAGTGTGTCTTTTTTATGGTCGAAGGTGTTGAAAATCTTCAAGTTATAACTTTAACTTTTCGCTGAAGAGCTGCTGAAAACATTAAAACAGAACGATGACAGATAATTTGATGGGTACAGTGCATAATGTATGCAATGTCGTTGAATGAAATTTGAAGGTTTTGCGACATTCATTAATGTGACATAATGGAATGGTCGACAATCTTGATGGTTTTGAGGGATAACAGTAGCATTGAGTCTTCATTGTATTGGAATTCATAGCCGTTCTATATAAATATATTTTAAAAGGATCAAGGTAACTTTTCATAAAGATATTTACCGATCGAATGTCTAGATGAGCCCTCTCTGTACTTCGTAAAGGCGACGATACTGTCATTGGTCAACCCGTGACCAAACGCACAGTTGACTGTGGTGCAACGGAAAGACATACTCGATGGGGCAAAAGGCAGAATCTGGGTTCCAGCGCCAATTATGGCAAAAGGAGGATGTCTTACACATGCTCCGATACCAAAATTCAACGATCCCGCCGGGTGACTTGGAGATATATAAGGCGGAGGAACCAACGGAGACTAGGGCCAGATGCCGTCTCCACCATTAAGGAGAACGGTGGGCAACAGGTCTTCGCTATTGGGGTGGTGACCATCAAATTCTTTGACAAGAACGTGATTGACACCTCAGAAGTTGGATCGTTAAGCGCCAATCCAGGCCCTGGCGACAAGCTGGAAGTGGGGTCATCAAGTGCCAATCCAGGCGCTTGCGACCAGCTAGATACAGAAGGTGCCAAGGGTGCCCAGGTTGAGTGCGCTCTTTCCGATGTTTCGGATAGTGCAAACAAACCTGCAGCACTCTAAAGCAGCCACTGCCAACCTTTGTGCGTTTCTCAACGAGGAACCCATCGACATCGCTCTGATCTAAGAGCCATGGATAAACAGAGGTAAGATTCAAGGCCTGAAGTTGAAAAACTTCATGTTATACCACGCCCGCAGCCACAATAGGCTAAGAACGTGTATTCTCGTCAATCGTAATATTGACCTGTTTCTACTTTCCTCCCGCAGCTCAGAGGACCTCGCCGTGGCCAGATGCGAAAGAGGGGGCGGGGTCTACCCCCTTTTCTGGTGGCCTCGATATACATGGCACACGACCGCGGCGCTCCAGTGGGGCAGCTCGGATATCAACGACAGGGATGAGTTTCTTTTTGATTTCATAATTAACTCCAATCTAGTAATTTGCAATACGGGAGTGGAGCCAATCTTCGTGACTAAAGTCAGGAGTGAAGTGCTGGATATCACGCTCGTCTCGGACTCTGTTGTTATCAGGGTGAATAAATGGAGGGTCGCGCATCATTCTCTGATCACTGCTTGATTAGGTATGATGTGATGAGCAAAGCCCCCCCCCCCTAATGCGCCGTTCAGAAATCCGCGCAAGACAGATTGGACCAAATTTGCCAGACTGGTCTCGAATAACTTGGCAGAACCGCCGACGAGCCCTATAGAATCCTGGCTGGAGTTGGACAAAGAAGTCGATATGCTGACTGGGAAGTTGGTCGACGCTTTTAACCGATCGTGCCCTATTAGCAAACCCTCAGGGAAGATATATCCTCCGTGGTGGGATGCCGACGTTAGGCTGTACAGAACCATCTCCCGAAGATTGTTCAACTTAGCTAAGGACAGTAATCTGCGTGAAGGTTGCGGGGCCGAGCGAGTGTCTTGGGGACGCTTCTGTGAATCAATCGAGGAGACTAGCAAAGCTGCTGTGCTGAGAAGAATTCTATCAAAGGACCCAGTCACATCGTGCTACCTCTGGGATTCGGCGGGGGGTTGGACGGAGTCTAGCAGCCAGACTTTGGAGCTGCTAATGAGTGTCCATTTTCCGGGTTGCTCCGAGGTACCACAGGATAGCACAGACAGTCCAATGAACGAGTACGTGGGGCGTAAATCCTGCAACTCAATAGTCAGCTTGGAGAAGATAATATGGGCAATCAATTCTTTTCTACCTTTTAAATCGCCAGGAGTAGACGGGGTTTTTCCAGCTATGATGCAAAATATGCTGCCCTGGTTAATTCTCTGGCTACAGGCGATTTTCAGGGGATGCCTTGCTCTCGGCCACATTCACTGCAAATGGAGGGAGGCGCGAGTTATCTTCATACCCAAGGTGGGGAGACCGAGCCACATTTTGGTGAAGGACTTCAGACCCATAATTTTTACCTCCTTCTTGCTCAAAACCGTCTAAAGGTTGCTGGAGATATACATCCGCTACAGAGCGGGGGTTATTGCCCTGTCGGGCTCACAGCACGCCTATACCAAAGATAGATCGACCGAAACGGCGCTATATCAGGTAGTTTTGGAGATTGAGAAGTCTCTGTCTTTTAAAGAATTCACTCTCGCGGCCTTCCTAGATATCAAGGGTGCCTTTAACAATTTAAAAGTTGAGGCGATATGCGATGCACTGAGGGTGGATATGGGGCTTTGTAACTGGATAGCCGCAATGCTGAGCAGCCGTGTCATTGAATCGACACTGGGCAGTAGCAGAGTGCGCAGGTACACGGCCTGAGGTACGCCGCAGGGAGGGGTGTTTTCACCACAAAACCACAACTGTGGCTCCTGGAAGTCAATACGATACTGACCTCGCTAACCCGTCAGGGCGCGAAGGTGACGCGGACGACTTTTCAATTCTGATATCGGGTAGGTTCCTGCCCACTAGTATAAGTGACCTGCTCGAAAGGGCACTCAAACTAGTGAGCGCGTGGGCGGACAGCTGTGAACTGGGGGTCAATGCCTCAAAGACAGAGTTAGTCCGCTTCACGCGTAGAACCAAAATCTCGGAGTTCACACTCCCTAAACTGGGGGGTCTCACCCTACAGCTTAGAGACAATGCTAAATACTTGAGTATAGTTCTAGATCGGAAACTAACCTGGAGTAAGAATATCGATGAGCGACTAAGGAAGGCTTCAGGAGCTCTCTATCCTCGCAAAAAGATGTTTGGGAAAAAGTGGGGGATTCAGCCAGGGATGGCACACTGGATGTACACGGCCATAGTCAGGCCAATCCTACGGAATTTTAGTGTGGTGGGTAGCGCTGAAGAAATCCACCTATATACCTCAATAAACTCACCAAGGTTCAACGTCTAGCTTCCACAGGAGCAACAGGCGTACTTAGCACTACACCTACGGTGGCACTAGAGATGATTCTTCATCTTTATGGAAAGAGTGTAGCAGCAAAAAGTACCGTGCGACTAAGATAGTCAGGCAGCTGGGTATCTAGACCTGGAGGGCACAGCTATATACTCGGACGGTTTAGTGAATGTAACCTGTTAGAGGATACAGACTATTTGATTCCGCAGCTCGAATTCTTTAGGAGATTCTCAACGAGGATCCCTAGCAGAGAGTGGTGGAATGTGGATCAGCCCCACGAAGGGGTCTTTCTTATCTACACGGATGGTTCGAAGACAGACGCGGGTACAGGGGTTGGAATATTCTCCGCGGACCTGAACCATAGCGAGGCATTCAGAATACCGGACTGGACTGCTGTAGCGTATTTCAGGCAGAGATGATGGGAATAGTTCAGGCTTGTAATCTGCTAGAAGATTGTGCAATGTGGAACAAGCCCGTCGTCCTCCAATTTGTTGGGTTCCCAGTTACAGCGGGATTCCGAGCAACGAGGCTGCGGATGAACTCGCAAGGAGATGTTCGGTGCTGAATCAAGCGCTATCTCTTCCAGTGAGGAGGCCAATTGAGGACTAAACAAGCTATCAACGTGACGGCCATATCGGAGGCTAACACGAGGTGGTCAGGCCTTACATCGTGTCTCGCGGCCAGGCAGCTCTGGCCGACCCTAAGTGCGAGCAGGACAAAGTTCATCCTACTCGGAGATAGGAATACTCTTCGTATCCTAATTGGTGTACTGACGGGCTATTGCCTGATCGGCCGGCACGCCAGAAGACTAGGTGTTGCGTACGTTACAGATCTGTGCCGCAGCTGTAGTGAACCCGATGCCGAGGAAAGTATTTTCAATGCTTTGCGAATGCCCTGGTCTGGCTAGGAGGCTGAAACATACTTTAGGTAAGCGCTTCGCCATGGACTTGGGCGAATTCGCAAACATTAATCTAGACAAGCTGCTGCAGTTTCTCAGCCTGGCAGGGTAGTTTACCTAAGATGTGGTCTTGGGCATAGGGGTACTTCTTCCCGTACATGTGGGTTCACAACGGACCCATTGGCGGTCTATGTGTTTGGTCGCTTAAAGTTGCCACCCACCTAACCTAACCTAACCTAACCTAATCTGTGTCGCAAGAGTTTCGGTATCGGTTTACGTATTTTACCAGTGAACTACCGGTTACCGTTAACCAGGAGTAAAGAAGACGACAATAGTGAAGGAAAGAGGTAGAGAATCACATGCATTACACCGACACGAAGTATATAGGTTAATTTTGTGCCGAGGCATATACGTTTTAACTGAAAGATTAACGGTTAATGCTACGGCGGAGCTTCGGCGGAACTTCGGCGGACTTAACTGGTAAATTTCTTACTTGGAATACTACAAAAAATTTGTTGTCACCAGTATTGAATTTTCTGTATGTATGCGTACTTTCGGGTAGTTCGTTCTTTCATGGTTGTGTAATTACACAAGTGTAAATTAGTTAAAAATTATAGTATTATTAAGTTCAATTCTTTACATTCAACCAAATAGACCACATTCTAATAGAGAAAAGGGCGACCTCAAGGATTTTCGACGTACGTACATTTCGAGGTGCTAATTGCGACACAGACCACTACTTAGTTAAGACCAAGTTCCGATGTCGAATAGCAAATCAAGGACACCCAAAAACATAACCAGTTCCTAAATTCGACATTGGAAAGCTCAAAGATAAGAAAGTAGTTGCGAAATACATATCAGCCTTGGAGAGGCAGTTCGCGACAATACTGAACAACACCAGCATACCAATAGAAGAAATGTGGCAAAACATCAAAGATGGCATCACATCCGTCGCAGAGGAGGTGATAGGACAACAACCCCGGCGCAAAAGAAATGAGTGTTCGACAGCGAATGCCAAGACGCATTAAAGAGAAAAAATAAAGGTTACAAAATATTAACAGAACGGCCGACACGAACCAAACAGGATTTGCAAACAAAATCTGCAGACAGAAAAAATGGAAGTACAATTATGATGAAATTAAAAACATGAACGAACAATTTAAATTACACAACACAAGAGCCGCATACTCCCTAGTTAAAAGGATGAAAAAGGGATACCAACCAAAGACGAGCCTCTGTAAGGATACAGAAGGCAATATTATAAGTAATGCGGAAGAGATAAACCTAAGATGGACGCAATATTTTGAACACCTTCTCAACCCGAGCCCATCATCCGCACGAACAGCAGCAGCAGATATAATAACAACCGAGGTAACAGCTGAGGAAGGATCCTCTTCGAGTCCTCCCACACCCGAAGAAGTAAAAGCAGCCCTGAGGAACCACCCAAACAACAAAGCGCCGGGCACTGATCAAATTCCAGCTGAACTTCTGAAAGCCGACGACACCTGCATAGCACATCTCCTACACAGATTGATCTCGGATATATGGACGCAAGAAGCACTTCCTGACGATTGGCGCAGGAGTATCATATGTCCAATTTATAAAAAAGGCGACAAACTCTGCTGTGAAAACTACCGAGAAATATCCCTGTTGTGTACGTCTTATAAGATCTTGACGAAAATTCTAGAAAAGAGAATTAAGCCCTTTGCTGATAAAGTAATTGGTGAATACCAGGGTGGATTTAGAACCGGGAGATCGACCACGGACCAAATATTCTCAGTTAGACAGGTGCTTGACAAGTACTGGGAATTTAACATTGATGTGCACCAGATATTTGTGGACTTCAAACAGGCATACGACAGTATCGACAGGCGCGTACTGTATAAAATAATGATGGATTTTGCAGTTCCACCGAAACTGGTTCGGCTTACAAGTTATTGTCATAACCGATTCTCTGTCACAAGTCAGAGTGGAAAATGATCTGACTTCCAGCTTTAGAACTGACAACGGGCTTATACAAGGTGATGGCCTGGAACCAATGCTTTTTAATTTGACACTTGAACATGTTGTTCGGAAACTTCCCGTTGACACCAAGGGAACACTATGCTTCAAATCCAACTAATAGCATATGCCGACGACATAAATATACTTGCAAGATCCCTGGAGAGTGCCAAAGAAATATTTGTAAACCTTGACTCGGTAGCAAGCGAAGTTGGACTACGTATTAACGAAAACAAAACCAAAATCATGACACAAACTAGGAAAAACACGCCAATTAGACAAAATATTACAGTAGGAGACTTTAACCTAGAAAACGTAGACAACTTATATCAAAGGATGGAATCGAACGCATCAAAATTAAAAGAAGAATAATGATGGCAAATAAGACGTATTATTCGGTACTCCCAATAATTAAAAACAAAAATGTGCATAGGAAAACAAAGCTTAAACTATACAAAACAATTATAAGACCTCTGCTATGCTATGGCCGCGAAACGTGGACATTGACTCAGGCCTCCGAAAAATTAGTTAACGCCTTTGAAAGAAAAGTCCTCAGAAGAATCCTCAGACCTGTGAAGGAAGACTCGATCTGGAGAATACGATACAATAGAGAATTGTATGCCATCTTTGAAAATCAGGAAGTATCGATCCTTATAGAATTCAAAAAGCTACAATGGGCTGGTCATGTGGAGCGGATGGATGACGGAGGAATCGCCAAACGCACACTAAAGGGAAAAGTTAATGGACAAAGACCAGTTGGAAAACCACAAAAGCGCTGGGACTCTATTGACGCAGACAGCAAATCACTGCTATTGCTGTTATGCCACTGGTTATTTCCTCGCTAGAAAAAAGTACAATAATAGCCAATCGTGCGATAAGGCGAACAACATTAAAAGAAAGAGATACCGCTCTTTCCGACGCTAGCGGTATCTAGTAAACGAAATTAACAACTGGTTTGTTAAGAAAAATACCGGTTCTGGCGCGTTTCATAACATCACATGGCCCTTTCCATAATTTATACGTACCGAACTGTCAAAAACAAGTCTGTAGCGGCTGGAAAATCTAGTCGCCAGTGGTTTTTTTTTGGATTAACTGCTAGAATGTTGCGAAACACTGCTCGAATGCGCTTTGTTGCCGTTTTTTTTGACAGTTATGGATTGTTTTTTGACAGTTACTCATAGTTTTGCTGTTCGGACTGTCTCTCTCACACCAATGTCTAAATTGTATGTAAAAGTCTCTATCCCTCTCCATTTGGATTTTCTAGCCGCTTTAAAGCCGCAGAAATAGCCAGTGTCATAACAGCATGAGATTCACAAACTGGAGGACGTGGTCACTGAACCGAGAAGGCTGGAGGCGGCACATTCTGGAGGCCAAGGTCCGATTTGGACTGTAGCGCCATCGTAAGTAAGTAAGTAAGTAAGTAAGTTCAATTCTTTATAGAAAAAATTATCTTATTTACGTTATATTGGAGACTCAATGCCTTTTACATGGAAGTTTCTTTTAATCGGAGATTGAAAATTTTCTTTCGGTCTGTACTATAATACTCCTATCTCTATCATCTCCGGTGTTTCTCCAGGCTCATGCTGTTATGACACTGGCTATTTTCTCGCTAGAAAAAAGTACAATAATAGCCAATCGTGCGACAAGGCGAACAACAATAAAAAGACAGAGATACCGCTCTTTCCGACGCTAGCGGCATCTAGTAAACGAAATTAACAACTGGTATGTTAAGAAAAATACCGGTTCTGGCGCGTTTCATAACAGAACATGGCACTTTCCATAATTTATACGTACCGAACTGTCAAAAACTAGTCGGTAGCGGCTGAAAAATCTAGCCGCCACCGGATTTTTCTTGGATTAACTGCTAGAATGTTTCGAAACACTGCTCGAATATGCTTTGTTGCCGCTTCTTTTTTGACAGTTATGGATTGTTTTTTGACAGTTACCCATAGTTTGCTGTTCGGACTGTCTCTCTCACACCAATGTCTAAATTGTATGTTAAAGTCTCTATCCCTCTCCATTTGGATTGTCTAGCCGCTTTAAAGCCGCAAAAATAGCCAGTGTCATAACAGCATCAGCCTTATAACCACTTTATTCCTAATTTTTATTAGACTCTTCCGCTCTTCCCTGTCAATTGCATTCAATTCAATCGCAGAGGCGCATATGTATGTCTTCGGCACACTCTAAACACTGTGAGTTATACTGTTTTTTTGACATTACGGCTTATTTGAATTTCTGAAATAGAGCAGTGAAAACCAAATAGAGTTTAATATGTCGCTTTTATCTCAAATACAACATAAACGCATCGTTCACATTTCCACCTGTTGGAAATAGAAATTAGAAAAAAAAACAATTTGATTGGATGCAGTGAATAATTGATATAGCACGTAATATCTCTCACACTTGGAACTTCATATGATCCACTTAACGGTTACACGTGATTATAAGCCCTGCTATGGATCCAATCTCGGTGCCACGCCTGTCAGTGAGCTGCCCCTTTTCTTAATTAAGTGCGTAGCATGTCAATTGTTCTTCCCTTTGCTCGACCAGCTACCTGATTTATATATATTATTATAGACTATGAAGTTAGCTTGGCATACAATTGAGCAAAAATGCATTGCCCTTTTTAACGTTCAGTACAGGGTAAATTTTGTTTAACTTTTGACACTGTCCCTACTAGTTGAACATGGGACTTAAGTTCTAGGACGTAGGGCAGCTAGAACCAGAACTCGTACATAAGCTTTTCTATCGTTCATATATCCCTTTTCAAAGTCCATGATCTTAGTCGACCTTTAAATCGATAAACTACCCAAGTGAAAAGGATAATCCTAAAAAAATTTATTCAAATATATTTCAGGTTCGCTCCTTTTTAACTTGAACTTAATTCATTTGCTCAAGGTACTTTTTAATAATTACTGCTCAATGTCATATCTTAAACACTTCATTCCAGAACTGCATGTAATACTGTTATTAACGCATTATATCCTTGTAGGAGCACAATTCCTTTTGCTGCACAGTGTAGCTAAATTGAATATACGCCCTTAAGTGATGTTCGGGAGGGAATAAAATGATTATTAGAAGTATTACAGTTTTCATAGGTTAGACGTGGCGTAATGAAAACGAATGTAATGACCTCCGTTAAATGGATCTTTAAAGCTTGCAGGCTCTGCCTCTCATGATGGTGATAATGACAACGACGGTAGGCTCCATCATTGGCTTAAGCTGAGGAAGGATACCTTCATATTCATTTTTCGCTTCCTATCTCTTTTTCTTGTTTTTAGCACGTTCTAAGCGAAATATCCGTGTACTTTACCTCTGATTTCGGAAGAACGTAGTCGAGGTAATGGTTAAGAAATTTTATTACTGCTAAGTACGTATGAGCGTACGAAAGAGGCAATTATGGATAACGTAGACCATTTTAGAAATCATCGCGATAATGACTGGAAATGTACGACTTTCAGGGCTATAACGGTTATAGCTACATATGGTTCCCACGAGAAAAGAAGGAATCATAAATAAAAAAAAAATCTGTTACGGAGGAGTTTGAATTAAAAAGAGGAAATGCCAAGGATTTATGAAGTGACGGGTTTCAAGGCAGAATTGAATTAATATAGAGCTGGGTACAGTTCTTATTTATATGTAGTAGGAAGTTAGCTCGGGAATATAAACTAAACAATAATTACTTTTCGTAATGGTCTTGATTTTTTGAGGATAAGATTTTTATACTCTAGATGAAATCATATAGAGTATTATAAGTTTAATCCAGCCCAAAAGTTTGTAACGCATAGAACCAAGCCACGGACGAAAAAAAGTTATATATTATTTTTTGTTTATTTGTGGCCAAAAACCTCAAATCCGCTTGACGTCCGTCCGTCCGTCCGTCCGTCTGTCCGTGAACACGATAACTCAAGAACGCCTTCACCTAGGATCATGAAATTTTGAATCTGGATGTTTGGTTGAATTTATAAGGCTAAGATCGTTAACGGGCAAAATCGTCCCACTCCTTCGGGTAGCTGCCATACAAAATGTCCTTAAAACACGTGTTCAAGAATATTGGTCGATAACTTTAGAAAGGTTTAAGCTACGACTTTGAAATTTTGTATCTGTTATTTTTCCAATAGTTGTAGCTAAATATATGAATATCAAGAAAATCCTGTTAGTCCTTCGTGTAACTGCCACACAAATATCCTGTCAAAATGTATTCACTTAATTTACGAAACTCACTATAACTGAAGTAATCTTTTAGCTACGAATTCGGAATTTTGTACAAAATAGTTTTAAGTGAAAAGGAAGTTCGAGTTTACTATTCAGCAAAATCCTTTTACTCCTTCTGGTAGCTACCATACAAAATGTCCTTAAGACACGTGTTCAAGAATATTTTTCGATTACTTTTGAACACTTCAAGCTACGAATTTGAAATTTTGTACACGTTAATTTTTAAATGGTTCCAAGGAAAAGGATAAATATGTAAGAAATCGAGTGAGTCCTTCCTGCACCTCCCATGTGAAAGTCCTTCAAAAAGGAAATCTTTTTTCGATGACTTACCCAGTTCAAGATATGAAATTAAACACTGAATATTGTCTTTTAGTTTTGAGTAGCAATCTAATGGGAGTCCTTAATAAAGGACATACATCATGCACACACGTAATTCTACTATATCCCCACTACAATATAAATCGGAGTTCAGTATTCATCTAGAGTATTATACGATTGGCTTGCAGCCGATCGTGACTGCAGTATGTTTATTTTTTGGAGTAGGTCGAGATTCATATGTTTGATCAAAATTTTTTATTAGTACCTGTACCTCACCTTGTTCAACTTCAATTTGGATTAAGATCCAATCTTTAAGGTCAACAGGATTTTACTCATACGCCATTAATGAAATGAAAAGAAAGCCGCTCGACAAGAAACTGAGAGACTCCTTTCCTTGATGATTTAGGACGATACTCGTATGTACATTGTGCAAATCGTTTTAAATTAATTTTACCAGAAGAATTTTCTATATCTGCTTAGAGTAACTGTAAACGAACTAACAAAAATATCTATTATCTACAGTGACGTTATTCACCGATATTTTCATTTGTAGGGCTTTGCTTTGTGATGTGCTGTAGTGATGTGATTTGCTTTGACAAGTAGATATTCAGCTGTGTTTCATTATCAAATTTATGCTTTCTAAATTGTTTGAAACCAATTGGTTTGTATAGCAGTAATGAAAAGGGAATTTATTAGCTAATGCAGTCATTGCACAAGCACAAAATTGAGTTTCTGCAGCATTAAATAGTTTCTTCCAAAGTTTACTTCGATTTCCGCGAGGGTCGCAGTATATGTTTTCGGTAAAACGCGTAATAGCTACGTGTTTTCGTAAACGCGTCCGGGAAGTGTTTTCAGCGCATTTAACTCGATTTAAACGCGTTAATCTCGTAGTCTGAACATAGCATAAGTAAGCTTTTATTTTTGTATTTGGACCGGTCCTATTAAAATGTTAATACCTTATAATTGAACCAGTCCTTAAAAGGTTCCTGGATATCTGTACCACCTATTCGAACCATTTTTCCCGGTTACCACTAAGTGAATTTATCGGTGTATATGGAAGCGTACAAGGCGTTTGTTCTTAAAAACGTAAATATTTAATAATCGACTTTGTTATTAAGTGCAGAGAGCCTAATAGACAGTATAACAAAGTCTCCAGCTCCAGTTGCTTTAGATTTTCATCCGAAAACAGGTGTGATGATCTCGCTTCGCTTCGAGCTAGATCGAATTCGCGTAATAGTATGTCTGCCACATCATTTTCATCACTACATACATATGTACATACTTACTCCTTACTCGTACCTAGATGCATACATAAAATTACGTATAGCACATCATATTTGCACAAATCCATCTGATCGAAGCTCGAAGGAATCAATAAATAATTTCCTTCACCTAAAAAAATTCGAATGAAAATCTAAAGAAAACTCAGACATGACCCTAGTTCGCTATACACGTTTCGAGAAATGGTTAACGGCACGGTACGAGTATGTGTATATGTTGTATGTATGTTACATCCTTTCAATAAGGAATACGAAAGTTTTGTCAAACAGCCTAATGATGTGAAAAACACGTGTTAAACACTTGAACTACAAGTAATCGATCTCACTCAATGATTATCGACTTAATCTACTTAGAACCTTTACGAAATATGTATACATAGTCTATCGATGGTATCCTCCCTCTTAGTAGCTAGAACAAACTGACCCTCCGATGAAAAGTTAAGGTCTTTCCCGCTTAAGGGTTAATACAGAAATATGGGAGTTTATTTTCCTTCAACAGCAAAGACTCCATGCTGAAATCTAGCTTAAGTTGATGAGCTGGAATATGTGTGCTGATACGTACATTCTCCAAGTTTAACACACAAGCGATAGTTATCATCACCACTTCCGTCCAGTATTATGTTGTTTAACCTAAAGCTATTTTAAAGAGCTGCTTCGGACGCTCGCTAGACACTCTTATCCAACAATCCTTTGAAGCAACTGAAAGCAAAAGGGACCTTTTTTTTCAGCACCGGGTCACACACTTGTTCCCGGTGTAATATGGGAAATAAGCCCCGGAAAATTCGGATCCTATGACAAAACAAAAAAAGAACACTGCCATCATCCTTTTTTTAGATGGTTGAATATACTCTAGATAGCTGCTACTGAAAGCACAGAACGACCAGGCTGGTTGTATAGGCAAGGATATACCATTTCAAAGGGCTCTCAGAAAATATACTTAACAGCATCAAGTGGTGGAATTCAATTTAGTCACTGAAGGTCGTTGTCTTAAAAGTTGATTTTAAGTCGGTCGAAACCAAATTACAAAACAAGGATATGAACTTGTGTAATAATGCTAGAAAATTACATGCTATTCCAGGTGATATTCAGGTGGTGCCCGTTATGGTTGCGTATCCCATAAAAAAATTTCTCTGCCTATTTCCTTTCACGCACGCACTTTTTAATGAAGAAAGATATCAGGGCGTTAACAAAACAGCACTTAACATCACTTTAAGAAATTATTTTCCTTTGCACTTTTCTCCTCGAGAACAAGAACAACAAACACTCCACAAAAGGAATTATTCACTTCGAAACGATTTCTTTTTTAAAAATTAATAAAAAAAAATTATCACTTAAACACGCACTAAGGAGCGACTTTCTTTCGTTCGGATTTCATTTAAAAAACTATAGACAAAAACAATGAAATCAGAAAAAAACACAAGGATTAGCTCTTAATAGCAACCAGAGAAAGATTAAATCAGAGGAGTTTTAAGTATTTTGCCCGCGGATTATATCGGTGAGATTATTGACGACACATGTGAACTGGGCGGCGTATCAAGCCCCACTGATATTAAGATGCTCCCTACAGAAAGGAGGATATTTACAAGCAACGTACTTCTATGAACCTCTCGGAGGTGTAGTAACGGTGACGGCGGTGGTCGAAAAGAGTCCTGTTGCGATGAGAAGGCCACTCAGAGGATGAGATCTGGCCGTACGATTCGCGACTCGACTTCTTTGAGAGCTCACCATCCCAGCGAGACGTTCAGGCGCTCAATCGTCCTACGAAGGGGTATCACCGAATTCGCCGTAATATGTATTTCACCCATACAATGAATGAGATGAGGAGTTTCGAATATTTTTCGAATATTCTCAAAAGGGGTTGGGTTGGGTTGGTTTTGTACGGAGGAATACAAAATGAAGGACATATAATGCCTTCAACCAGTGACATTGAACTGGAGATAGGGGTTGTCGAGTCTTGGTTGGCAACATGTTCCTATAAAAGCGGAGAAAATCGAGCTTCGTGGTTCTTATATAGTTTTTTCCTGGGTAGTAAAAAATTCTTAGATTGAAGTGTAAAGCTTCTGGCTGCTCGGGAGAATAAATGGAAAACAACCAATTTGCCTTGTTTATGCAAAGTGTATATGTATCTGATGAAAATATTTACAAAGCAAATAAGCATCGTGAAGAGAGAAATACTTAGTGTGTAGGTACTATAATTTTTTGGCTATAACTTTTCACACAAGTCACTTTTGTGCTCGTCAGAAAGAATTTAGTCAAAAAGAATTCTGTAGTAATTATAATAAAACATACTTGGCAATATTTTTCATTCTGCTAAAAAACTCTAGTTCTTTATATTTTGTTAATTGTGATCCATTTCGTAAAAATACAAACTGACTAGAAGACTTAACTTAAAATTAAAACATAAAAAAACTTTTCTTATGATACCTACTCTAAATAAAAAATAATTTCGTGATGGTAACACAAAAGAATGGGGAGTGCACACACAGCATGTTTAAAAAAACCTATTTTGTGTAAAATTATACTTCGATGCTGACCGATTCCTAGAGTAATACTAGGTTCTGAAATATGAATGAACAAATTTTCCAATGACTTTTGTATGGGGACTACACGAAGAACCTACTCGAATTTTTAACACTGAACAAAAAACTATGTAAATTTTTCCGTTCAGCTGGATTAAAATTATTATATTTTATGATCTTATCTAGATTCTCAAGTATAAAAAAAGTGTATACGCCGTTTTCATCATCCGAGCAAATAATGGACAGATATTATTTAAACTAAAAAGTCTACGAATAGTCCCAGATAGCACAGCCAAAAAAGAACATATCGCCATAAGGTTAATTTGATATTCTTCTTGTTTTGTTGCAAGTGATCACTTAGCATGATACGAGTCACGACTCTACAAAATACTTTCGTCTATGAAATTATCTTGTCTAAGTTCAATATGCACACAGTAGAAGCGACAAGAGAAGGTCGTTTCAGTCGTGTCAATACATCCCGAAAAATCAACTACAAAGAGCAGCAACGGAGGCTATATAATTTGTTCTATGCCAAACTATATGCCACCCCAAATACTGCACAAGGACCATTCAAGTCAATAATAGACTATTGTACAGGACGACGATACCGGGACAAGAAGCAGTGGTTGTGTCAGATTGCATAAAGGAAACACCGCACTTATCCCATTTCGTTTGTGAAGTAAGTCCGACAAGTGTAGGCTGGAGAACATTTGAGGGTGCTAGCGAGAAATATCTATGAAGCCATTAAACCAGTTGATGTTGTCCTTAAAACCAAATTATGATGACAATTCGGGGTTTTACGAAAGGAAGCGTACTATAAGATAGGAATGAACTTCGTACACGATTGGACTCTTTAGAGTTCTAGCGAATTTTCGGATGTCCTGAAATACAAGATATGGCGCTGTTACTGTCATATAACAGAGACATTCTGGTGAAATTTATAGGTGCACATTGCCCATTATTTTAGCAACTAACTATTCAAGGCTATTTTTGACCACAACTAGTAAGCTTAGAAATTGTTAAGTATAGCATGCAGTATACTGACGTGTAGAAGGGCGCTACTTTTACCGACTGATGAAACGTTTACAATCGAAAATCTGAAAATACGAAAACCGACTGCTATTGATGAAAGTATGTGAAATTCGATAGTCTCTGGAAAAAAATGAATACAACAGGTTTCAGCGCAAGTACAAGTTGGGATGATTTTCAAAATTTTATGATAAATTGTTGGAGGATTTCGACTATTAGATGAGTAACAGGAAGTAAATCGCAATTTGATAGATAGATAGATAGATAAATTTATTGAAATTCATTAAGTTGTATAATAACAAGTTAAAATTTGTTCAGTGATTAGATCTTAATCTTTACAGCTGTAATTGATAAATTTGTATTCAATTGCAGAAACTTACGTTAATCTGTTACAGTAATATGTTCAAGGAAAAATTTTGTTAGGGAAGAAACCTTGCTTGAATGAACCTTAATGACTAACTTAAACACTACTTAAACCTAAACAAAAACTAAAATAAAAAAAATAGATTAAAATAATGACGCTAGTTGTAGCAGTAACTAGCCAAGGAAGAGACTAGAGGATTGTCTATCGTTTCGGACATCGTTAGAAGTTTTGTTAGCCTGGTTGCAGCAAGTTCCTGGACGTTGAGCACTCCACTGTCGCTGTGTAATGCCTTCGTTGAGTAATAAAATGGTTTATTTAAAATAATCTTTAGCGACTTATTTTGCGAAACTTGCAATTTCTTTTTGTGGGACAGAGCACATTTAGCCCAGACAGGAGCACCGTACGTCAACGTGGGCTGCATGATAACCTTGAAAATCAGTATTTTGTTTGCTATTGATAGAGATGATTGCCTGTTTATTAGTGGAAATTGGAAATTGAAAATCTTGAAGCATGCATTTTCTATGTGGTTATCAAATGTAATTTTCCTGTCTAGCGTGAGACCAAGGTAGGTTATAGTGTCGGACCAAGGAACAGTTTGTCTAGCGAAGTTGACTTCACGATTCGGAAGATTAGAACGCTTTCTTTTCTGCTGTAAAATATAGCTTTGGTTTTTGTACGGTTGATTTTTATTTTCCATCTATAGTAGAATTGATGGAGACGGTCTAGGAATGTTTCCAAAGCTACAATGATTTCGTCGGCGTCATCTCCGTGAGTATAGAGACAAGTGTCGTCCGCGAAAACTGCCATTTCACAGTTCGGGTAGGTAGGGACGTCTGCAGTAAAAATACTGTAGAGTGTCGGGCTTACACAGGAACCTTGAGGAAAACCCGCAGTGATGGTTTGAGTGCTTGAGGTGGTTGTCTTGACTCTCACCGAAAAGGTTCGGTCCGACAGGAAAGAATTGACTATTATTACTAAATAGTTTGGGAAAGCGTAACTTAGCAGCTTGTATATCAGTCCTTCGTGCCATACGGAGTCGAAAGCCTTTTCAATGTCGAGGGATACCAGCCCTACTGATTTTTTCGCACGTAGAGAATCTTTTATGTAACCGGTTACTCTGAGTAATTGGTGATTTGTAGAGTGTCCTCGTCTAAAGCCAAATTGGAAGTCAGGTATGATTCGGTTATTTTCTACACATTTTTGAATACGATTTAGTACGATCTCTTCAAAGACTTTACTTAGTGTAGAGAGCAAGCTTATAGGCCTGTAGTTGTTAGGGTAACTGGCATCTTTGCCCGGTTTCGCAATTGGAGTGACGATTGCATTATTCAGTGTGGTGGGAATACCTAGCTTGAGGCAAGAATTGAAAATAAAGTTTAATAAAACGACCGATTTCTTTGTCAGGTTTTTAAGAAGAATATTTGGCAGTTTGTCTATCCCTGGTGATTTTTTGGTCTTCAACCTTTTATAATTTCTCGAGTCTTGCAAAAATCATTAGCGGAATTTGAAACTAAAAATAAATTTCTTTGCATTGAAATGTGTTTTAGTATTTTTGAAGGTTGTTTTACTGTATATCACTTTGTCAAATATTTGAGTACCGATTCTCTCTTGCGAATACAGCCAGATAGGGTGATAAAATTTTTGTTTTTCAGATTGTTTTGTTTTCTCTGTAGAAGACGTATTTAACTGAATTTTTTGATAAATTTTGCTGGTCAAATGTTAGACAGCTTTCAAAAATTTGCACGTAGAATGATGGCGATCGCTAACAGCACAAACACGAGGTAAAATCTATTCCTTGAAATAGAGCAGTTCTATTTAAAATTCTGAAAAAATAATTCACTACATATACAAACACTTTCTCATATTTCTCCCCAAACTGCTTTCCCCACATAATTACACAATTTTCAATCACCGCGGAACTGCAAGCTGGATTACGAGTTTGCTCTTAAGAAAATTATTAGATATCTAAGTTAAAGCTTAGTTTTAATTTTAATTTAATTTACATAATACAAAGCAGGAAAAGGAAATTCACAACGAATAGGTTTAAAGCTAGAACTAAGTTCAAATGGAAATTTACAGGGCGATGTAAATGTCTGTAATGTGGCACGAATTTTAATTTGTTCTTTTTTGCGATATTTTTAATTTTTTAATATACAGTTCCCGAAATTCCTGGTCCATATGAATATCCACCACCAATTCCAGAATAGGTTGAGGGGTAGCTGCTACTGTATGAATTGTATCGAGTGTTATAAGGATAACTTCCGCGAGAGTAGCCAGTATTGTATCCAGTTCCGGAGTAGTATTGCGAGTTGTAGCCATTGTAGCCGTTGTAACCTAAATAGGGGATGAGTAAAATCGTAAAAAATTATTCACACCTTTGGTTAATACGAAATGGATCGTACCAAGTCCTAAAACCCTGCTGTATGATGGGTAGGATGAATATCCCCCATTGTATGCTCCTAGTCCTGAGTTGTATCCTACGCCATTGTTGTAGCCCAGACCGGAATTGTAGCCGAGTCCTGAATTGTATCCAAGTCCAGAGTTGTATCCAAGACCTGAGTTGTATCCAAGTCCTTGGTTGTATCCAAGACCTGAGTTGTATCCAAGACCTGAGTTGTATCCAAGTCCTTGGTTGTATCCAACACCTTGATTGTATCCCAGGCCTTGATTATATCCTGGTGCTGAGTTGTATCCAAGTCCTGAATTGTATCCCAATCCAGTAGTACCTAATCCGCCATTATATCCAAGATTGGAATCGTAGGCGGAAGCGTATCCCCCAACTCCGCCCGAACCTCCGTAAATTCCACGTTTTTCCTGTTTCTTTACCGACGATAATGGGCTTAGTTCTTGCTGTTGTTGTATCTGCTTTTGACCTTGTTCGACACTATCTTCAGCCACAGCTATGACTATGCATAGCAAAGTAGTTAAAGCCTGAAATAATCCGCAATTTCTTAATTAGATTCTTTATAGTCCTGAGAAGATACACACAACGAGCACTTACAACGAACTTCATATCTGATTCTTGAGTAAAACTGAACTAAGATTGGGACGCTTGGCGTAAACTGATGATGATCTTGAAGAACTCCATCCTATATATATTTATACCCCCAACAAAAACTGCTCCCACCACTTAGACGCATATACTTCTTCTTTCCATACAAATCTTATTAGTCACTTTACTTTAAATATCAATCCACCGGTGTGCATAAAATTCTCATATCTTCGACAAACGATTTGCAAAGCATAAGTTTATCTCGTCGTACAGTCACTAAGAGTTGGATTGTGTAACCGAACAATGAACGCCTTTTTCATTCGACCAATTTACTTACTTTACTTCACGTAACTACTAAATACCTGTGATATCTACTTGAGACCCTATAACGAAACACACACGCAAAATTACCATGTCAATCAGCGGTCGACTCTTCTAAAGGCTGCTTGTTCTTTTTGTCGGTATCTTGTAAACAAATTGCTGATTTTAAACAATATTTCTACTGTATTGTGAGGGTGAGAATTTGTCAAGAAATAAGTGCGAAAATTTTTGAAAAGCCAAAAATAACAACAGATTTTAGATGACCGCGTTCGATATTATTTCAAAATTTAGCGTAACAATTTATATAAAATTGCAAATATTTTTGGAGCGTGGATTTTGTCGAATTTAGTGGGTATATAAAAAAGTTTATATCTATCTACTGTAACAATTAAAAGCACCAAATAAGAATTTTATGCGAGTTTTACAAACTTTATTAGTGCAATACCGATATTTTAGGAATTGGTCACAATATATTGACAAACAATTTAATCCCTATCGCTAGAACCATCCTGATCAAAATTCGCTTTAGTCATTGCGTACATTGTATAATAGAATTATTGGAACATCAAAATAATTATGTGTATGTTCTACTCTATTCTAAATAAGAAACTTTTGTTTTCGTTTTCTTAGGGATTTTATTTTAGGTGGAGCGGATACACCGTAAAATAAGTGTCAATATTTTATTTTTCTGATAATATTTGCAAAATAAAATGTTTACAATATCATATAATGTCCCTACCCTACCTGAAATAAAATAAGAAAGCTTCTAATATATAAAAATGAATGTTTGTTTGTTTGTATGATTGTATGTTTCTATGTCCCGTATGCGTTCCTAAACCGATTGCTATGAAACTTTTGTAATTTATTGAGAGCACGCTCGAGAAGGTTTCTGCATTATTAGTAAAATCATTGTACAATAGGTGGCGCGCGAGTCATTTAAAAAAGAATGTATTTCATATAGTTTAGCGGCAGTTTGTGTGCTTTCGAGTTGAGTTAAATCAAATACAAACAGAGACATTTCAGTTTGTGTGAACAAGTGGCGTTGATTGTGGAATTCCAGTTGTCGGTCAACATTAGATAATATATATCACTTGCATTTTCTTTGCTTTTTCCAAGTGAATTTATTATAGTCGTCACAAAATATTACTTTACAGAATAACATAACATAAATTTATTTCAATTTTAAAAATTCTTGTTACAATTGTCTATAATTCCAGAGATCAGATTGTACACCTTTGCATCTGTAGTTACAGTTTAGCACGTTACTAAGATTAGTTCTCTACTACAAACTAACTTACAATTTAACTTAAAACAAAATGTAAATAATTAGGGAATAGTAATTACTAAGAACGGATATTTAGGTGTCTGAGAAGTATGTTTTAGGTTTTTCGGATATTTGAAATAGGTTGTTTTAGGTTAAATTCACATTGCATTTTTTTGCCCACCATACTAATTGTAGCCATAGCGATGTGTAGCGGTTCCAAGAATGCGACGGCTATTAAGCAAATATGTATGTACAGAGACTAGAAGATCCACCTATAAAGATCCACCTATAGAAAAATACTTCAAGCGATTTACTTTCTACATTAAAAGCATGTATTTATTTTAGGAGCATACATTTTCCCTGGATTTCTTTAAAAACCCTTTTCAGTTTAGAGAGAACTGTTTCTCCTACTTGTCCGGGAATATGTCTTTGAAGAAGGGTGTCTATTACCTCGTTCACGTGGTAGCGTAGTGTAGTGTAGCGTATTATGAAATCCGGTTGATATATGAGTGTTCACGTGAAGTGAATTGACGTTTCGCACTCTTGATTATTAATTGACAGCTGTCACAACTGGTATTTATTTTATTAAAAAAAAATTACATTCCTCGTTTTATTTCTTAAATAACCTATCTTCTTTTATTTTTCAGCGAAATGGAGTCATTAAAGGCACTGGTATTAGAATCGTTGAGAAAATCTGCCACACACATTTCTCACGAGTGTCATTCAAATCCATTGAAATACCTTTTAACTCAATTTTTACACAACGCGAACACAAAAACTTGAACAGCGAAACAAATAAAGTTGTCTGTCAACATAATTTTTTGACAATTCACTCGAAAAGTAATACGGAGCGCAACGGCAAGTGTTCTCGTGGGAAGGATTAGCAAATCCACTACACTACACTACGCGGTTTTGCTACGTTGTAGAAAAACCGCTCCGTAGCAAAATTTCGTGTGTTCACGTGGTACTACGAAGTGCTACGTAGCGGTACGTCGTTGACCACGTGAACGAGGTATATTACGCTTAAATACGGGAAAGGGGTGTCTATTACGCATCTTTCAACTCAAGATTCGAAGTCTCCAATTTTTCAATAAGATGTGGTAGATCTGAAAATACGCTTTGATGAATGCAAGCTGTCCACATATTTCTTCACTTTGTAGGGCAGATTTCGCTTTTACAATCGAAGCCGTGTCGTCGACAACCAAAACTTGCATGACCTCTTTGATTCTTTCAAGGTGCGTAGCATAGTATAGAGCAGCAGAAATCCATGTTCCCCATCACGTCAATACTGCTTCCGACGGAAGAGGTACTTCCGGTAGTATTTTTCTGAACTTTTGAATCCTATAAGAAGCTTCAAGGAAAACTTTCTTAATGGAGGAAATCAAAGCATTAACTTCTGGATAGTGGCTTATAATCTCTTCTGCGATACGATGGAGACCATGAGCAAAGCAAGTTACGTGAAGTACATTTGGATACAGAGCTGCCAGTACTACGTCAGCCTTCAACATATCGTCTTAAGTTTCAGACAAGTACCTGCCCATATTAGGTTTTTTAGGTTCTTTTAAATTTAGCAGTATTAGGTTTTTTTAGGTTCTCTCAAATTTAGCAGAAAGACTCCAATATACTGGAATTGGAAAAGTACCAAACGCTTTCGCTCTTGGTTGCAAGAAAAAAAATAGGTGAAAACCTAAGTTGTAATAAACCGGTCCCTAGTAATTACTAACAATAGGCTAAATATATCAGTATATGTATTATCGGAAAGTTATAATTAGCGGGTTGTCGTTAGACAACCGTAACGGGACCGTAACGAAAATGAAAAAAGTTTGGATTCGGCCAGTACCTGTATATTATAAACACCAGCATCAGCGTGTAGTAGACAATAAACTTACGTTTGCTAGCCACATCGAAAACGTTTGCTTCAAGGTTTCAGAATGCCTTCATGCGTTGTACCCTCTTATAAACAGAAAATCCTCCCTTTCTGTGAAAAATAAAATCTCAATATTTATTGTTGTAACACAACCTATCATTTCCTACGGTGCTCCCATCTGATTCAATGCGCTAGCATTCACAAAAAGAAACTGCAGATCTGCCAAAACAAGTGCCTTAAAATAGCGACGAATAAACCTTTTTACTTCTTGTCTTTTCATGAATTCCTTCTTTAATAAATTTGGTAACTCTATAGGGTGTAACTAGTACTGAGGTTCAAACTGGGAGATAGAGGAACTTGTCCTGAGTAGAAAATCGTCTACACATACTCCAGTTTTTGCACCGTTAAGGAGATAGCGCGATTTTAAGGACGAAGGATCTTCATCGTACCCGTGATCACTGTTTGATCTCTAACTTCTGCTGTACTTAGCGTAACGTAATAATTCTGGGCTCGTTGGACCTTTCACAAATTCTTCTTTCTAATTGCTATCAACTGTGTCAATCGGTGTTATACTTTTTGAGAAAAATTCATTTAAGTGACACAAAAATAATAAAAAATTAAAAAAAAATACAAATAAGTCCTGTTTTCTCCAAGAAGGACCTGATTAACCACCAAATTTTATTACATTTTCGGAAAGCCCATAAAATTTCACTATACGTTTGATAACAGAATTGTAAAGGAGCGGGGCTAACAGTTATCAAGCACGTTCCCTTCAAGTAAATCTGGTTTGACACCCGTCATTCGCCGAAGGAGTATGATTAATAATAGTGAGGACGAAATAAAAGAGTGTTACGTGTTATTTTAGCGGCAGCGATCACCCTCACTACACCCTCTTTTCCTTCCCCAGGTCAGAACCAAGTGGTGTGAAGGGACGGAGAGTCACACTCGCCATTAAGGGTCCAGGCTCTACCGAGAGTGCGGCGGCTGAGGAACCACAGAGGTGGAGGAGCACATAAGACATCGTTGAAGACGCACTTACTTATGTTTTTATTTTAATACGTTCTTTTATTTTGTTTTGTTTAAGCATTGCCTGAAATGAAACATCAGAAATGTTATTGATTTTGATAATTTATAAGATACCGTTCCAGAAGAGTTCCAGTTCCTGCTGTTGTATTAGGGAATGGGCTCCTCTACGATCTTCCCGCGTAACGGATCGGGTTTTAAATCATACGCGTAACCTGGTAGGGAAAGGAAGGGTTAGACAGATTCGCGAGCGATCGACAAGTTCAAAACCCATCTTCCGACACTGCCGTTCACGTCGGATAAACGAAAGCCAGAAGCCGGAATATTGGTTCTGCGATCGATTTCTTCTTACGCTAGGAGAGCGGATATTAAGGACCCCTACACGTCCAGTTACCGTAGGCGAATTCCGGTAGCGGATGGGGTGCCTTAAAGACATACCAAGGAGGACCTGCGTGGTAAGCGATCGCTACGACGGAAGCACGCAGAATACTATCGGTTCCGGAGCTACCACGGCAAAGTTTCAGACAAGGCGAAGTTTAATACACTTCCGGGAAAAGCATAAACATCAAACACATAAACTGACAGCTGAAGCCGAACTCAGAAGTCTGTCAGACGGCCAAAAGATGGCGGTCGTTGTTTCGCGTAGTATGGAACGCGCGGAAACAACACACGAAATTGGCAAAGGCATTGCCCCCCCCCGGGGGTATATAAGCAGCGAACACGATTGCGCGGGTCTCTCTTTTGTTCGGTTTTGGAGTTGAAGTAGTGAGTGAAACGGTTGTCGGTTAAAGTCCGTTGGAGATTTAAAAAAAAAAGGAAAAAAAGGCAAGTGGAAGGACACTGAGAAGGACGGAGTGATTCTGGAGAGAAGGAGCCTGGCGAGGAAGAATCTGGCTTATGAGGAGGAAAGGCAAAAGCATTTTGGTGACGACTGGAAGGAATAGGTCAGCTAGTGAGGCAAGAACGGTAGAGTCGGGGTGCGCGACGTAATTACCGACACAGGTACTTTTTCCCTCCCTTATTAGGTTCGCGGCCGTTATCGCCGAAACGGAGAACGATAGATCGTAGAGGGTCTCATCGATGGTAATCTATCTGGAGCGGTGTCCGTTCTTTTTTTTTCCTTATCTATATATTATTTATTTGTTGCCTTTTGCATTATAAGTGTCCCGAGAAATACCAGCCGTGTTTTATTTCGTGGAACGGAGGGTTTCCTAATCCCCCTCCATCTTAAAGATTAGGTGGCGCCCATTGAGGAGGATATCGTCGAAAGTAGCTCCCGACGTCCCTTACTTCGGCTGAGCGTAGCCGGCGCAAGTGAAGTTGGTGACGGTAGGACCGGAAAAGATTAATTGAGTCTGCAGCCGAGTGGTTAGGGCGAGTGACTTGAACCCGAGAGGTACAGGTTCAAGACACGGAGCAAGCAGGCATTAATATACGTTTTATTTTATTTTATATATATTTTTTTTTGGGTTCTTCTCGGTGCCAACCCCAACTAATTACCCAGGATCGTAAGGGTAATAATTGGCGCCCAACGTGTTTGAGACTACTTTCTTCGTAAGTTTAGTTAAAAAAGTGAAAAGTGAAAAAAAAAAGTGAAGTGAATATTAGATATATCGGTTTATTTCTGGCGTGAACGGAATTTGGCAAATTTTCGGTTTAAATTGCGGAACTTTTAATATTGCGGATGGCATAACGGTCGTTTGAATTAGCGGACATCCAGGTGATTAAATTCAAAAATTTCTTTTCCGTTGATTTCGAGGCTTGAAAATCGTTGACCTCGTCAATTTATTTTTTTTTATTTTATACCGGATTCTTTTGCACAGTGTCCTAGAATAGAAACAATATTTTGTGTGCTCTGGTAGCCTAGTGGTTAGAGTGATTGAACAAGTTTTTGTTTCAACGGTAAGTGTGAACACGGGTTCAATTCCTTTTGAAATAATTTATTTTTAGTTTATATTTTTTTTTATTCTCGTAGCGATACATTTTAGTATCCTAAACATATATATATTTTATTTAAGAAGACGGATTATCAATTCGATCTTTGTTTTATTGGCTTACACTGCTTCATTATTTTAGCTGCTTGTTTCAAACCAATCAGTACGACGACTTACATCGGCTATCGGAATTAAGGAACTCTAGTGGAAAGGAAACATAGTGTAGCTAGGAAAAAGTTTTTTTTTTTTGTCCGGATTTTAAGATTATTCGTCAAATAAACGGAAAATTGGAATTGAATAATTGAATTTTATTTATTTTTTTTTATTACTTCTTTGCTTAATTTGTGTTACGATGGACATAAACAGGCTATCTGCGGAGGAACTTAAGTACGAATTGGCGGTACTAGGTATTGAGGGCAAGACTGTGGATGGGATGCGGAAGCAACTTCGATCGACGTTAAAACGTTGTGCAAGTTTTTCACGCCCCGAATATCCGTTCTCAGTGGAGGAGGACAAAGAGGCTATAGAAGAAAAATTGAAGGAGATTCGCGAACTCTTGTCGTTATTTGTGGGAGATGAAAAGTCGTCAGAATTTAAAAGAATAGACACGAAGGCGTGTTGGGTGTTGAGGAGAATTAGCAATTTTCTGGATCTGGATCCTGATTGTAAGGATTATGTGGCAGAAGTGCGACTTAAGGTTGCCGATATTCATGTGGAATTGGACGACAAGGCCACGAAGGAAGGGGATGATATCGCAGGGATCAGCGATATGTTGGGTAAAAGCATCGGACCAAAACATACTTCGTCTCCGAAGACAGCGAATCCGGATCCAACAGATTTGTCAGCTAGTTTTCTGCACTTAATGACGGCAGGTAAAGAACGGAAGTTGGGGAGGGAAGTGGCTGCGAAAGAGGGTGAACCAAACCCGGAAGAGAGGATTGAGAAGTCATCGGTTCAAGTATATAAATGGGGGGTTAAATTTTCGGGTAATGCAGGAGAGTCACTTAGCTGTTTTCTGGAGAGAGTGGAAGAGTTGAGGGAGGCGAGAGGATGTTCCCTCGCGAATCTTTACAGCTCCGCCGTCGACCTATTCGAAGGGAAGGCGCTGATTTGGCTGCGGGCGAATAAGCCGTTTATTAAGAATTGGTCGGACTTGGTGTACAACCTGAAGCAGGAATTCCGCCCTCCCGGCTATAATGATAGGTTGCTGGAGGAAATCCGCCGTAGGACCCAAGGCGAAAATGAAAGCATTGGCATGTTTGTCAGCGTCATGTTAAGGCTATTTGGAAGGTTAGATGTGCCCTGCAATGAAGGAATGCAGCTTGCCTTCATTCGAAAGAACTTAGCTCCGTTTTATTCAACCCAATTAGCTTTCCTAGAGATCCTCTCCATCGATCACCTGGTAAATGTAGGAAGAAAATTAGAGACAACTCGCTATAATGTTGAGAGCTACATACCACCGCCATCAAAGAAGCAAATGAACCTGTTGGAACCTGACCTGGCTTATGTTGAGGTCGCTAATGCTCAATTTAGCCAACAGGTTTGTCAACAGTCCGTCCTAACAATTGGAGCATCTAGTGGACAAAATATTCAGGCGGACCGTAGTAACCAGCCGTTTAAATGTTTTAACTGCAACGGTGACGGACATTTGGCAAATCGTTGTCGTCAGCCAAGACGTTGCTATGGTTGCGGTATGGAGAATGTCATCCGTAGGAATTGTTCGACTTGTGCGGGAAAAGACCAGGGAATTCAGGGCGCGGCAGAGCAATGAATTCCCAGGTAATTCCAGCTGCCTCAAACGGAGGAAGAGATGGGGGTACCAATATTGATGAGTGTGGCCTCAGTATTGGTATGAGTAGTTCAGTTGAGAAGCATAGTATTGATGAGTGTGGGCTCAATATGAGTAGAAGTTTCTCCGCTGGAAACAATAGTGTTGATGAGCTTGGGCTCAATGCTGAAAGCAGCTCTACCGACCGAAAGGATAGTGTTGTTGAATGTGGGTCCTCCGACGAGGACAGTATTATTGATGACGTTGGGCTCAAAACTGGAAGTGGTGCGGTAGTCGTGGGTGATTACTTTATTGGCGGCGATCACAATACTAACAAAAATCGGAAGGATGTCGGTATGAATGAGTGTGGTCTTGATACCGGTAATAGTTCGATGATCGAAGCGATGAGTAAAGACGAATCTGCCCTCAATATAGGTGGGAAGTTAGACCGGATCCATGTAGATTATGCCCTCGAGCGCGGCTCGGGCGACAATCGGCCGTACTTACTGGTGACAGTGTATGGAATTAAGATGCTGGGCCTGTTGGACTCAGGTGCATCACGGACGATTGTGGGAAAGGAAGGTTGGCGGATTCTTCGGGGTTTGGGGTTTAATGTGGGGAAGACGTCGGTGGCCTCGGTAGCGTTAGCGGATGGTTCTGGGGTAGTGGTGTTGGGTACGGTAGTGGTTCCTTTTAGCGTAAAAGGAAAGGTGGGTTTGATGGATGTGCTGGTAATTCCCTCATTACCACAAATGCTTATTTTGGGGGCGGATTTCTGGGCGAAATTTGGGATTGTTCCCGATCTTAGCGATAACAGTTGGGAATTTTCAACCCACGCACAAAACTTAGCCGCTCTTGAACCTATGGTCCATCCATCGGACTTAACACCTCAACAAAACCAACTTATACTCCAACTAACAACCAAGTTATTTGGTACGATGCCAGGTGGGTTGGGCTGTACGCACTTAGTAGAACACAAGATTAGGACTAACTCAGAACCTATTAAACAAAGGCACTATAGCATCTCGCCAGCCGTGCAGCGACAGGTCGATATGGAGCTTAAGACTATGTTGGGGGAAGGTGTAATTGAACCCTCCCAGAGTCCGTGGGCGTCGCCTATCGTATTAGTTCGGAAGAAGGATGGGAAGTTTCGTTTCTGCGTCGACTTCCGAAAGGTGAATAAAGTCACAGAACGAGATGCTTACCCCTTACCTTTCGTCTCGGCCACGCTAGACAAGTTACGTAATGCGAAGTTCCTTTCGTCCCTGGACATTAAGTCCGCCTACTGGCAGATTCCGATGGAGGAAAAATCAAAACCAATCACGGCATTTACCGTACCCTGCCGAGGGTTGTTTCAATTTAAGCGGATGCCTTTTGGGCTTCACAATGCTCCTGCGACTTGGCAGCGACTCGTCGACCGTGTTTTGGGTGCGGATTTGGAACCACACGTATTCGTGTATTTAGACGACATCATTATCGTGACCCAAGATTTTGAGAAACACCTGGAGGTTTTGGAGGAGGTGCTCAATAGATTGGCGAAGGCAGATCTTCGAGTGAGCCCTGAGAAATGTAAGTTTGGCCGAACCCAACTGAAATACTTGGGATACGTGGTGGACGCTCATGGACTACATGTAGACCCAGACAAAGTGGAGAGCATTGTCCACATACCGGCTCCAAAGTGCGTGAAAGAGGTGCGTAGCTTTGTGGGGACCATATCCTGGTACCGACGTTTCGTTCCGAATTTCGCGGAGCTGACGAAACCACTGAACGAGCTCTTAAAGAAAAACCGCAAATTCGTTTGGTCGGTAGAATGTGAGGAAGCGTTTCGTGCGGCCAAAGAGTGTTTGATTTCGGCTCCGATTTTATCATGTCCGGATTTCGATCGACCGTTCGTGGTACAAACAGATGCGTCCGATTTCGGAATCGGAGCCGTACTGACGCAGAGCTTTGAGGAAGGAGAGAAGGTGGTCGCGTACCTGAGTCGGTCCTTGACAAAATCGGAGCGTAACTATTCAACCACTGAAAAGGAATGCTTGGCTGTAGTCTGGGCGGTTGAAAAGCTGCGTCCCTATCTCGAAGGAACGAAATTTACGGTGATTACCGATCATCATTCGTTGGTGTGGTTGGCAAACCTGAAGGACCCCTGTGGGCGATTGGCAAGGTGGGCGGTGCGTATGCAACAATACGATATGGAGATCGTTCATCGCAAAGGTAGAGATCATGTCGTTCCCGATATGTTGTCGCGTACGGTTCCACAATTATCCGCTCTAAGTGTCGTAACGACTGACCCCTGGGTGGATAAGATGAAAGGTAATGTAGAGAAAGACCCTCTAACTTTTCCGGATTGGCGTGTTGAAGATGGTAAGTTATTTAAACGTGTAAATCAGCGTTACCCCGACCTTAATGAGGAGGGCGACGAGTGGAAATGGGTGGTACCGAAGGGTGCAAGGAAGGATTTGTTGGTAAAATGTCATGATAACGCCTTAGCGGGTCATATGGGTGTGCATAAGACTTTTGCGCGCTTGGCTGCGAAAGCATATTGGCCCAAAATGAAGGCGGACACTTCTAAATACGTTCGTATGTGCCAGGTATGTCAGAAGGTGAAACCAGAACGTAAAAAGACAGCTGGCTTAATGACCGAGCGAAAAGGTGCCAACCGACCTTGGGAGATGATATCGGTCGACCTAATCGGACCTCTACCCCGCTCGACTAGTGGCTATACCTATATTTTGACGGTGGTAGATTACTTTAGTAAATTTCCGTTGTTGTTTTCCCTGCGGTCGGCTACTACCCAGGTATTTGTCGAGCCATTGAGCGAGACGTGTTTTTGTTGTTCGGAGTTCCGAAGATTCTTATTTGTGACAATGGATCGCAGTTCATTAGTAAGGATTTTCGGGCTCTTCTTAATTCCTATGGAACAACCGTATGCTATACTGCTCATTATCACCCTCAGGCCAACCCCGCAGAAAGGATGAACCAGATCATCAAGACAACCCTTAGGTCCTATGTGTCGGAGAATCACCGTACGTGGGATACCCATTTAGCGAAGGTTGCGTGTGCTATACGTACGTCAGAGCACGAGGTTCTAGGAGCAACGCCATACCTAATCAATTTCGGAAGAGAGATGGTGGTCGATGGGGGAACTACTACGCTGCCCGCGGAGGGTTTTGAGGAGATATCAGAGTCTTCGGTTGAAGGGTATTTAAATCGTATGAAGTCCTTAAAAACCCTACGTGACGATGTTAAACGGAAAATGAGTATGGCATCCAGTAGATCGAAAGAAACGTACAACGCGCATCGTCGAGAGGTGGAATTTCTACCAAATGAACTAGTATGGCGCCGGAATTTTGCGTTATCTAACGCGGCAAATTTTTATGCCGCCAGTCTAGGGCCCAAATATGTCGGACCTTTTAGAATCAAAAAATGCACGTCATCTCACACGTACGTGTTGATGGACGATAAGGACGTCGAGAAAGGAACCTGGAACGTGAAGGATTTGAAGCCATATCACGCAAAAGAGAATGGATAATGTCAAAAGTTTGAAAAATTTCATATTTTGTATTAATTACTAGGTTTGGGTCTCTGTACGTCTTGAGTTCGTTTAGTGTTGTTCTCTTAAGCTTGATGGCTGTTGTAGTCTTGTTGATGCACTGGATTGTAGACCGGTCATGAGGTATTTTAATGGAAAATTTCTTGAGGAAGAAATTTTCCAGGAGGTGACGGTGGAATTGTTACGTGTTATTTTAGCGGCAGCGATCACCCTCACTACACCCTCTTTTCCTTCCCCAGGTCAGAACCAAGTGGTGTGAAGGGACGGAGAGTCACACTCGCCATTAAGGGTCCAGGCTCTACCGAGAGTGCGGCGGCTGAGGAACCACAGAGGTGGAGGAGCACATAAGACATCGTTGAAGACGCACTTACTTATGTTTTTATTTTAATACGTTCTTTTATTTTGTTTTGTTTAAGCATTGCCTGAAATGAAACATCAGAAATGTTATTGATTTTGATAATTTATAAGATACCGTTCCAGAAGAGTTCCAGTTCCTGCTGTTGTATTAGGGAATGGGCTCCTCTACGATCTTCCCGCGTAACGGATCGGGTTTTAAATCATACGCGTAACCTGGTAGGGAAAGGAAGGGTTAGACAGATTCGCGAGCGATCGACAAGTTCAAAACCCATCTTCCGACACTGCCGTTCACGTCGGATAAACGAAAGCCAGAAGCCGGAATATTGGTTCTGCGATCGATTTCTTCTTACGCTAGGAGAGCGGATATTAAGGACCCCTACACGTCCAGTTACCGTAGGCGAATTCCGGTAGCGGATGGGGTGCCTTAAAGACATACCAAGGAGGACCTGCGTGGTAAGCGATCGCTACGACGGAAGCACGCAGAATACTATCGGTTCCGGAGCTACCACGGCAAAGTTTCAGACAAGGCGAAGTTTAATACACTTCCGGGAAAAGCATAAACATCAAACACATAAACTGACAGCTGAAGCCGAACTCAGAAGTCTGTCAGACGGCCAAAAGATGGCGGTCGTTGTTTCGCGTAGTATGGAACGCGCGGAAACAACACACGAAATTGGCAAAGGCATTGCCCCCCCCGGGGGTATATAAGCAGCGAACACGATTGCGCGGGTCTCTCTTTTGTTCGGTTTTGGAGTTGAAGTAGTGAGTGAAACGGTTGTCGGTTAAAGTCCGTTGGAGATTTAAAAAAAAAAGGAAAAAAAGGCAAGTGGAAGGACACTGAGAAGGACGGAGTGATTCTGGAGAGAAGGAGCCTGGCGAGGAAGAATCTGGCTTATGAGGAGGAAAGGCAAAAGCATTTTGGTGACGACTGGAAGGAATAGGTCAGCTAGTGAGGCAAGAACGGTAGAGTCGGGGTGCGCGACGTAATTACCGACACAGGTACTTTTTCCCTCCCTTATTAGGTTCGCGGCCGTTATCGCCGAAACGGAGAACGATAGATCGTAGAGGGTCTCATCGATGGTAATCTATCTGGAGCGGTGTCCGTTCTTTTTTTTTCCTTATCTATATATTATTTATTTGTTGCCTTTTGCATTATAAGTGTCCCGAGAAATACCAGCCGTGTTTTATTTCGTGGAACGGAGGGTTTCCTAATCCCCCTCCATCTTAAAGATTAGGTGGCGCCCATTGAGGAGGATATCGTCGAAAGTAGCTCCCGACGTCCCTTACTTCGGCTGAGCGTAGCCGGCGCAAGTGAAGTTGGTGACGGTAGGACCGGAAAAGATTAATTGAGTCTGCAGCCGAGTGGTTAGGGCGAGTGACTTGAACCCGAGAGGTACAGGTTCAAGACACGGAGCAAGCAGGCATTAATATACGTTTTATTTTATTTTATATATATTTTTTTTTGGGTTCTTCTCGGTGCCAACCCCAACTAATTACCCAGGATCGTAAGGGTAATAAGAGTTGAAGTATAGTTTATTACGTTTATTTAGTTTATTACGTTTACAAATAATTTTCAATATGTCCGCCGTTGTGGAGCAAGCAGAAGTGGTATCGCCGACGAATGGCATTGGTGGGGTTCACATGCAGTAGTTGGGCTCGTAACTGATCGCATGCTTCGGTGATACGGGAAATGAGCTGTTCTCGTGTATGAATTTCCTCTGCGTAGACGATGCTTTTCAAATACCCCCAGACATAAAAGTCCATGGGAGTTAAGTCGGGAGATCGTGGAGGCCATGCAATGGGACCGCCACGACCAATCCATCGATCCCGAAAATTCGCGTCGAGCCACCGACGGACATTAGCACCATAATGCGCTGGCGCTCCATCGTACTGGTACCAAAACCTGACCAGTACACGGAGTGGTATATCCTCTATGAGGTCTGGTAAAGTTTCCTCCAAAAATTCGGCATAATTGGTGGAATTGAGAATTGGGGGAAGAAATACCGGACCAATGAAAGTTCTGCCGATGATGCCAGCCCAAACATTCACACTGAAGCGATGTTGATGGGACGTATTTCGGCTGGTATGGGGATTTTCACGTGCCCACACATGCATATTGTGGAAATTTTGTATGCCATCGCGGGTGAATTGCGATTCGTCGATCCAGAGAATTCTTCCGAAAAACGCTGGATGCTCGCAGTAACATGGTACGACAAAAGTCTCGCCGATGTTCACGATCACCGGGCAACGGTTGTTGCACCGGTGTATTGTGATATTGATACAGTCCTTCTTCTTGCAGAATTCGGAACACTTGCATGTGGTTGATGCCTAATCGATGGCTGATGCGCCGGGTGCTTACCGTGGGGTCCCTAGCCGCGATGCGCAGTATGCGCTCCTCCGTGGTACCGAGTGTCGCCGTCCTGGATGTTGTGTCTCCCGCCACGGCTGCAGTGTACCTCGTTCACGAAGGTTCCGATGAATGCTGATGAACATCCGATAATGGGGGTACCGAGATAGTGGCGGATCCAGACCATGCTGTTGGGGGGGCGGACATTTTTTTAATTTGGCTATTTTGTTTGATCAAGTTCTGTGTGAATTTAGCTACATAGACTGCACTTAGCAAAAACGGGATCATATTGTTTTCATCTTATTATGGGTCATTCCACCATGAATCGCCAAAGTTGTGACCTTACTATTTCCGATTCTTTTGAAAATGTTTGCACTTGAAGAACTAGTGAAAAAATTAATTGAAATTCAATTTTTTGTTTCTATCTCATTTTTTAACTAACAAAAACAACAACAATCTTTAAACTAAGCCCTACTTTATTATTCAAGGATAAAAATTATCAGAGATATGAATTTTCAAAGAGGACTCGGACATCTTTTTTGGGAAATCTTTAACATACTATAACTAACAAAAAAAATGAAATAGAAACAAAAACTTGATATCATATTTTTTTTTCACTAATTCTTCGAGTACACAAATTTTCAAAAGAATCGGCGATGATAAGGTCACACTTTTGGCGATTCTTGATTAAATGACCCTTTTTCTATAAAATAATTGAGAACCACTATAATGTTCTTCGATTTTTTTTACCCCGATCTCATTGAGATAATTAATTTAATTATTAATTATTAATTTTTTGGTATGTTTTGAAAAACAGTATAGCCTAAAAAATATAAAAAAATAAAAAAAAACCGTTTTGAGATATTCAGGGATAAAGGACAAAATCATTATCCTTGAAAAAAATTTCAGAGATAATTTTTGTTGCGACAACCTTTCCCTTTAAAATAAGCCATATTTTATTATTCTAGGATAAAAATTTCCAGAGATATTCATTTTCAAAGAGGAGAACACCATTTTCGCGAAAACTTTAACATACTATAACTAACAAAAAAAAATGAGATAGAAACAGAAAATTGAATTTCAATTATTTTTTTCACTAGTTCTAAAAGTACAAAAATTTTCAAAAGAATCGGAGATGGCAAGGTCACAAATTTCATCATTCTTGGCGGTTCTTGATGGAATGACCCTATTACCTACGCAATATCTTGTCTTGTAGACTTTTTATCATAGTGCGTTTACACTCACCCTGAAATAACGTTCCAAATAGCCTCCTGGTTATTTTCTAGGTTGTCAGTCGCATAGTACCCAACACCGTTTCTCATCATTAAACACGTTTCGAACTTCTACCCATAAAATAATAAAGTTGCGCCCAGATTGTTGGCAGATTTTTTTTATTTATTTACGTATTTTTTTTATCAATAGAATAATTCATAGTAGTAAAAGCGAATTCGATCACATTAAACCTAAGAGATTTTCGGAATCTGTGAAATCTTGAACAATACCCCCAGGGAGTTTAATAGAGAAAAATACTTAAATCGGTTTTTCCCCGACTACGTTTAAAGCTTATAGAAGTAAAAGTGAATTCCAACCTTAGAAATATATAAGAATTCGTGAATATGTACACAACCACTTTACACCCCCTTAGGGTTTGGATATCGAAAAATTTTGAAGATTGTTACTAGGCGCTTATATAAATAGCCCGCAGAAGTAAAATTGCTTTGATAGCTCGACATGTCTAAAAGTTTTAACGAAATTTGTGAAAATGTGGATTCACGGACATTTTTTTTACTCAACCTCTGAACGCCAATAAAAACCTGATTTTTTTTTTTGCTTTAATTACTCTAATAGTACATCTACATATACGTACTAAGTTTCAACTTTCTAGCATAAGCCGTTTCTGAGATATAAAAAACCACCCCTCTCCCCCGTACCTTGATACCCCTATCAAACATTTTATTTTTCTAGGATGTCTCCATAGTGGCTCTATATAATCCTAAATTTTTAGCCTTCTATTCATTATGGTTTTCGAGAAATAAAAATCAGAATGTTTTCCTTTCTACAGCTTTTCAACATCACCCCCAACACCCACACCACCAAAATTTTTTTCCCTACTAGAAGTTTACCGACCCCAACCCCTGTAAAATTTTCAAGATCATATCTGATACGGTTTCTGAGATATAAAAATTACAAATTTTGAAAAATTGCTGTCCCCCCACTTTCGTGCTCCACCTCCCCCCCTCAAAAATTTTAGTTTCGGTAGACTCCTCTTGTGATCCCATATACAGAAACTAAATTTTATCTTCCTGGTGTAATTGGTTCGGAAGATATTGTAGTCCAAAGTTTTTCACTCTCCACCCCCACAACCCACCACCCTTCTTAAAAATGTTAGCTCTTTTCTAATCGTAAAGTATCCCTAAGGACAACAACAAAGTTTCAATCTTCTGACATCAATGGTTCAGGAGATATGGATTTTAGAATGTTTCAATCCCGTCTTTCATGCGTTAAAGATTCATTGTTTTCCCCCCCACTTCCACACCCCTTAATCAATATCGACCATTTTTTTGCAATTGAGTCCATTATCATATCATTATCGTACTACGTAAGTTCCAAGTTTCAGCCTCCTAGCATAAGTGGTTCCTGAGATCTAGAAACCAAAATTTTTCGTCTAAAACGCTCCCCTCTCCTCTCCCCTTGTACCCCCACCACTCAAAAATATACCAGTCGTAGTGGTTCACCCAATCTACCGACCATAAAAATTTCAATTTAATATCTCAACGGGTTTGGGAGCTACGCGCCTTCAAACGATTTTGCGTACGGCGTACGGCGGACGGCAGACGGCGTACGGCGGACGGCGTACGGCGGACAGACGGACATTTATTTTTTTTTTGCTTTTTTGGGGTTTACTAGTCCTAAAACGTGTAAGTACAAAATTTCAGGGTAGCAAACTTTTTTGAAATTTCAGGTCGTTCACAATACTTTATTATATTAAAACATACTGCAGTCACGATCGGCTGCAAGCCAATCGTATAATACTCTAGATGAATACTGAACTCCGATTTATATTGTAGTTGGGGATAAAGTAGAATTACGTGTGTGCATGTTGTATGTCCTTTATTAAGGACTGCTATTAGATTGCTACCCAAAACTAAAAGACAATATTCAGTGTTTAACTTAATACCTTGAACTGGGTAAGTCATCAAAAAAAAATGTCCTTTTTAAAGGACTTTCACATGGGAGGTGCAGGAAGGACTCACTCGATTTCTTACATATTTATCCTTTTCCTTGGAACCATTCAAAAATAAACGTGTACAAAATTTCAAATTCGTAGGTTGAAGCGTTCAAAAGTTATTGAAAAATATTGTTGAGCACGTGTCTTAAGGACATTTTGTATGGCAGCTACCAGAAAGAGTAAAAGGATTTTGCTGATTAGTAAACCCGAACTTTGTTTTTACTCAAAACTAATTTGTACAAAATTTCCAATTCATAGCTAAAAGATTACTTGAGTTATAGTAAGTTCCATAAATTAAGTGAAGACGTTTTGACAGGATATTTGTATGGCAGCTACACGAAGGACTAATAGGATTTTCTTCATAATCATACATTTAGCTCCAACTATTGGAAAAATAACACATACAAGATTTCAAAGACGTAGCTTAAACCCTTTTGAAGTTATCGGCCAATATTCGTAAACACGTGTTTTAAGGACATTTTGTACGGCAGCTACCAGAAGGAGTAAAAGGATTTCGCTGACTAGTAAACTCGAACTTCCTTTTCACTCAAAACTAATTTGTACAAAATTTTGAATTCGTAGGTAAAAGATTACTTGAGTTATAGTGAGTTTCGTAAATTAAGTGAATACATTTTGGCAGGATATTTGTATGGCAGCTACACGAAGGACTAACAGGATTTTCTTCATAATCACATATTTAGCTCTAACTATTGGAAAAATAACACGTACAAAATTTCAAAGTCGTAGCTGAAATCCTTCTGAAGTTATCGACCAATATTCTTGAACACGTGTTTTAAGGACATTTTGTATGGCAGCTACCCGAAGGAGTAGGACGATTTTGCCCGTTAACGAACTTAGCCTTACAAATTTAACCAAACATCCAAATTCAAAATTTCAAGATCCTAGGTGAAGGCGTTCTTGAGTTATCGTGTTCACGGACAGACGGACAGACGGACGGACGGACGGACGGACGGACGGACGGACGGACGGACGTCAGGCGGATTTGAGGTTTTTGGCCACAAATAAACAAAAAATAATATATAACTTTTTTTCGTCCGAGGCTTGGTTCTATGCGTTACAAACTTTTGGGCTGGATTAAACTTATAATACTGTTGCGAGCTAGGGGTTCGCCGGGATTTCAAGTAAAACACAATTCGGTTAAAATGAAAAATAAGTAATTATTTATTCAATCGCACTTTTAATTCACAGAATTATACTCGCACAATAATTCGCACTGTATGGCAGTACCGCCCGCTTATACCATATATCGCTTGACTCGTTCACTTTCGTTCTCTCTCAACATGGTCGCGTGTACCCGCTGTCTGTCACAGTCGACGTAATCAGAATTAATGTGTCTTCGCTGAATGCTTCACCTGCTTATATACTAGGCGGTTGCAGTCTTGAATGTTCACCGGTGTACTTGAACGTTCGTTCAGTTGTGGAACCTTCTCGAAAGCTTCATAGCCTTCGATTTCGATCATCGTTCAGTGGTGTGTGCAGAGGATTCTAGTATATTGGAGAGCATTCGATAAGAAGAGAGATTGTTTCGCCTTATCTTTAGCTAGGTTTCTGATTGGGTTATTTTGCAACTAGGTATTCGGTTGTTGTTGTTTTCATTATGTGTAACGATCGAGTGCACGGTTGCGCGGTTGCCGGGCTTACACGTAACAATACTCTATATGATTTCATCTAGAGTATAAAAATAATAAAGTAAAACTACTACTACCACTACTAAAAGTTTTTATTGTTGTCAAGAAGGGGAGAAATTTGGAATAGTTTACGAATCTTTTTCAAGGGTAGATAACATTGAATTCCATTTAGTATTGCCATTGTATTTATATATTATAGTAGTATCACGAAGCTCGCTTCGATGTTTTAACCGGCTTACACTAGAGGCGCTTCATGTGCTTTGCCAATTTCCTCTTATCCTACGCGTTCGTTCCATCAGTTCATTCATTTGCTCTTTCTACTATGCAAGAGGTTGATTGGTTCCGGTGCGGCGCGCAGGGAAATTGTATAGTGGAATCTTTCTCTGTCAGTCCGTCTCATATGGCTTAGGCGATGTCGAATTTTAATTTTTTGCTGTGCAGACTGGGCGGGGAGAGGAAAGTGGAGGCTCATGTCTCGCTTTTATATTTTTTTCCATCGTTTAGACGAATATTTTTGCCAGACTATCGTTTTCCCGGAAATTTTTAAACTTTAGGAATTTCGACATTTCGGGTTTTCAATCCTGCAAAATTATTTTTTTTGCAATGATATTATTTTTTGTATGGAAAATAATAGTTCGACTGGTATAATGAGAAATATTAATTCTGTTTGCAACACTTCTGTGTTAAATCGTAGTGAGCGAGATCGGGTCAAAATACCGTTTTCTGAAATACCGACTTCACTCAATTTGTGAAAATATCATTTAGCCACTAAAGTTGAAATTTTGTACAAATTAGTTTTAAGTGAAAATTAACTTCAAGTTTATTAGTTAGCGAAATTCCTTTACTTTTTCCGAAAACTAACATACAAAAAATCCTTAAAACACGTGCTCAAAAATATTGGCCGATAAATTCAGAATTCTAAAAGCTAGAAATTTTTTCAGAATTACGCATAATAAACTACCTAAGAATAATAAAGTTGCGCCCAGACTGTTGGCAGATTTTTTTATACGACTACTATTTTGTTCGACTTGCAAAGTCGCGCAATTTCTCGACGGAGTGAAGCCGTAATGTAATGAAGTGCAACAAGATCGGGTCAAAATCGCATTTTATAAAATACCGACTTACGCAGCTAAGTTAGAGCAGCGCACCTTAACGGTTAGGTTGAACATTTTTCCCGTTTTCCAAAATCACTATTGCCAAAATACCGTTTTACTTTATTATTTCAATAATACAGTATTGTTATAGATTTTTAAAAAAAAAATTTGCTGTCCCCAAAATTTTTTTTTTACGTTTCATGACGAGTAGACACGAAAAAAGCAAAAAAAAATTTCAGTCCGTTTGTCCGCCGTACGCCGTACGTCTACCGGTGTACGCAAAATTGTTTGAAGGCTCGTAGCACCCAAACCCTATGAGCTATTTAGTTAAATTTTTTTTCGAGGGTAGAGTGCGTAGGCCCCCTAAAATGACCAAATTTGTAGGGGTGGGGGTGTGAGGGAGGAGGAGGGGGAAATGTTTTAGACGGAAAATTTTGGTTTCTAGATCTCAACAACCACTTATGCTAGGAGGCTGAAATTTGGAACTTATATAGAGCTTCGGTAGTGGACCCATTTGGAAAAAAATTGCCGATATAGGTGAAGGGGCTTGGGAGTGGGGTGAATAATAATGCGTCCGAAACGCAAAAAAGGTGAGATCGACACATTCTAAATTCCATATCTCCTAAACGGTCAATGTCACAAAATTGAAACTTAATGAATATCTGTCGGTATTCTAGGAGAATAGATCGGAAAATTTGAGTGGGGCTGTGGCGTACGGGGGTGGGGGGCGAAAAACTTTAGATTACGATATCACACAAACCAATTGCACTAGACAAATAAAATTCGGTTTGTGTATAAAAGTTGACAAATGAAGTTTGCTGAAAGCAAATTTTTTTAACGGGGCGGTGTAGCATGAAAGTGGAGGGGATAAGAATTTTTCTAAAAAATCACGTCTCATATCTCAAGAATAGTGTAAGATAGATGCTTAAAATTTTTACCAGAAGTAGGCCTAATAGACCCCTAGCAGAAAACAAAATTTTGGAAGTGTGGGTATAACGGGTGAGGGTGGGGGAGGGTGAAAAGGAAAAAGTTCCGATTTTTATATCTCGACAACCTATAATGATATAAAGCTGATACTTGATATTTAGATAGAGCTATATTAGCATTTTGGAAAAATATAATTTTTTATAGGAGCAGTATGGTACGGGGGTGGGAGGATGTTTTCCTATCTATAGAACGTCTTATGCTACAAAGTTGAAACTCGGTGTGTATATGTAAATCAACTAGAAAACTAATTTAGAAAAAAAATTTTCAAATATCCATTGGCGTTCGGAGGGGGCAAAAAAATTATCAGTAAAAATGGAATGCATATATTTTCACAGTTTTGTCATATCTATTAGGTCTTCCCAAATATTGAATTCATTTTTATTCTACGGCATCTTCTACCCCTAAGGGGGTGCAAATGGGGTTGTAAGCTTATTCACGAATTCTACTATATCCCCAGGTCTTATCAGATATCGAATATCTTTTCACTTTAACGTGCTTGCGTAATAATCGCCTAAAACTTGTTTTTAAGTTTTTTTCCTTTTTCAGCCCCGAAGAGGGTATAAACGGGTTGAACACATTTTCACGAATTCCGTCATTTCTTTTAGAAGTGAAAATTAATTGGTTCCTACTTTCTCGTGCTGTCTTCATATTTATTTATTAACTCCTTTCAGGATTTTTGTATATTCAACCCCCAAGTGGATTTAAGGAGGTTGCATATCTGATGATATATCGAATTCATTTTTACTTCCTAAGGTTTCCTATATAAAAAAGCCAAAAAATCAAATTCAGTATTTCAGATATTCATTCCTAATGGGTGTAAGGAGGTTGTATGCTTTTCTAAGCTTCGACATATTTTTTAGGTTTGATGAGACATTCGATCGCTTTACATTTCCACAGACTTTTTATATAATCGCATACAAACCCATTTCTTAATTTTTCGATATTCAACCCACAAGTGTTTGTTTATGTTTTCACAATTTTTGCCATCCCTTAGTTCTGTTGAGATATAAAATTGATTATTACGGCCAACCAATTCACGATTTTTCGAATTTCCAGAACGAAGGAGGTGTGAAGGGTTTGCTTACGTTTTCACAAATTTTTCAAAATCCCTCGTGTCTCATGAGATATCAAGTTGCTTCTTATGAAATCGTCTAAAAACCTGTTTCACATTTTTTTCGAAATTCAAACCGCAAGTGGAAGTAATGGGTTTGTATACGTTTTACGTTTTGTATACGTTTAAATTCGATTCTTCTATTGGCTTTTAGTGTACATAATATACCGAAATTGAAATAGTCTACACGGACTTTTTCAATGTTTAATCGGCTAAAAATCTCTATTTTAAATATCTTTATTTTAGGAACAAAATTAATTTCCCAAGAAATCTAATAATCTCGAAGCAACTCATGATATACTCCGACTTTTACCGCTCCCGAACTTTGAGCCGAAAAATAATAAAGTTTCGCCCAGACCATTGGCAGATTTTTTATGGATAATATAAATGCCCGGGTCCGAGCAATAAACATTAATTTTATACATTACATTTCTTTTTCATTTTCACCACTGTTTTGAATTTTTCATAAATATGTTTTTTATTCACACACACAGTTGAAGCAAGTAGAATGACACCCCAAGTGTTAAAATCGGTCAGGTCGCGTACAAACTACGAATGAACATACAAATTTTTGGTGAAACAATAATAAATAAATAATAAACACGTTTTTAGTCGAATAAAAGACAGGGATATAATTTTATAATTTTAAAAAGAAAACAATATTTTCGAAATAGAATCTTGGGAAACGGTTTTTTTTTAAGAGCGGTATTTTGGAACACTTCAGAAAAATGATATTTGATCTTCCGGAAAGTTAAAATATGACATCACCTTGTCACCACTATATAATCAGTACATAAATATTATTGTGTACTATAAATTGTTAATATATACATATACTTTGTGTATATACATAATCGCAACATAACACTCCACTGTTGTTATGCTCTGCTCTTTGCGTCTGCACCGCCGGTATTTTCTGGTGCGCGTTGCGACTAAATCAAAGTAATGAGGTCAACGAACAAGCATTTTGCAATCTATGCGGGTTCGTTGAAGAAGATAGGACACGCAAGAAAATCAGTCATATCTAAAGATGAGACGAATATATTAGTATTCGCTATGATATTACTAATATTTGGATATATTAGATATTAGGAATATGCCGATATCAAATATTCGAATATCATGATATTCATTTCCCATCGACCCCTTCTCGTACCATGGATTTACCGATCTATTTATTCTTTATTTACTTGGATCCAAATTCAACTAATTTACCAATCTACTCTTCTTTTCCTTATACAATAAATTTCATACATTGTCATTTATATCTTCAAAGCAGACAGTCCTTTCCCTTCCGATTAATGTTGAATTCGTTCTTTAAATCTACCATAATCTTCCGTTACACATTTGCACTTTCCTCGTTTAGTGCGAAATTGCACAGGTGTACTTTCCCAGACCCTTTCCTTCTTAAAGTGCCTGCCTTCTTTCTCTAGAACGCGCTCAATATAGTAGTAAATTTTTAGTTTTCTATCCTTTGCGGTTCTCGAAAAATATTGAATCAGATTTTTTTCCTTTTCACCTTCTCCCGACATCGCCCCCTACAATATCACCTTTAAAATTGTTTTCCTTGCTAGAAGTCTACTGGGCCTAATTCCTGTAAAATTTCTAAGATCATATCTGGTACTGTTCTTGAGATATAAAAATCTAATTTTTTGAAGGGAATAGACCCTCACTTTTGTGCTTCACCTCCCCCCTTTTGGACTAGGTCCAAAGGAGGCATGATACACCCTCTGACGAGTCTATGCCCTCCGATGACGAAACAGCTCCTTCGAACCTAGTCCAACACAATCTTATAAAACTGGCGTATCCAGTGAAGGTTTGCCAACTGTCATGTCCTCAAGGACAGCGATTAATCAACAGTCGGGATTTCGTGTTGGGGTTTCACACCAGAAACCCTACTGACGCCGGAAAACCACTAACATTTAATCAAATTTGCTTCTATGGTAGCTTACCATGAAAAATTCCATTCTTAAGTTTAACATCTTTGTTAGTTTTTTTAGTTTTGATTTTCATGTATTTTCGGTTTTGTGTTCATAGGTTTATACCGAGTTAAACATTTTTCAGAAATTAAATATTATGTAATAAGCTGCTAATAATAGTGTATTTTCGCGATCATATTGACATTTAAAATTAAAATACCGTAATGTTTTCTTTAGCTTAACTTCACCGAATATAGTTATAAATCTCTAATCGATGATCATTTCATGAAGATTGTTGTCCAACAAGCACCAGCTCGATATGATACAGTAGATATTAGTAATATTCAAATATTAGTTTAGATATTATAATACCGCGTAATAAATATATTCGTATTAGGTGATATCACCATATATCGGTATGAACCCATCACTAGTCATATCTCACTCCCCTCTTCATCCCGCAATGAAAATTAAAAACGCAAGAAATTCATTCATAGCTGACTCGATTCTTCGCTCTTTTCACCGCAAAGAACATTGAAAAGACAGACGAGATGAGAAAAGAATGATGTGTGGAAAGGAACAGCAAAAAGCTCTCGAATCGGAACATGTTACGCCATCTTTTGAGCTAAGGTGAAGTTATTCGTGATACTACTATAATATATAAATACAATGGTATTACGTAGTATAGCTAACATCTCTCGTATAACCTTAGTGAGATAGTTAACTTTGAATTAGTGGAAGCGTTTTCCTTTCTTGAATAATTACCTTCAGCTTATTGTCAATTTCTGGATTCCAGAGCCTGTTAATTATTTTTTTCGCGTAGTAGATTTTATCGCATCCCATATTTTAGTATTAAAGTTAAGATTAGATCATCTATATGTTCAATCTTAGTGATGCCAGCTAGATTCATAGAGGTGGTTCATACTGATTTATTTAGTAGCGATTGGAACTTTGGCCAGTTTGTGTCATTGAAACAAGACGTCTCTGCCTGCGATTTCAAAACTTCGGTCGCCTAATCGATTAAAAAGGTCATTGGAAGGTGGGGATAAGATAAAGCGCATAGTGTAATTAGGCTGTGATATGTTCACCATGCTGTCGCTAATGACAAGATCTAGAGTTGAGTCTCCACCATTTGTTGGATGGAATGTAGGTTCCGAGGGAGTGTGTATAAAAAGGTGTTTATTACAAATCAGACCAAATAGAATTTTGCCAGCTTGATAAGCTTTGGCACAATTCCATAGCCTGTGCCTAGCGTACAGGTCTCCGCATAAAATGTACTTATGTTGTAAACTGATCAGTTCGAGATCGTTTTTAAACAGTTTTAGCTTATTCGAATTGAGCTTGGTGCCAGCAAAGTAAGAAACAATGATGGTGGTGTTAATTTTAATTTGAATAGCAATGGTCTCTATTATTTTCGTGTTAAGAGGTGGTAGAAGTTTGTGTTTTATAAATTTGTTGACGCAAAAATTACAAACAAGACAATCGGATAAAAATTTTATCAAACAAATAAAAAGAACATTGCTGGAAATTGACCGAAAAAAATTTGAAAGAGAGTTTCTGGAACCAAAGTATGCCAAATAGCATCTTAGCATAAGAATCTTCAAATGGAATTCCAAACAAAATTCACCATAAAAGTAGTTTCCCCTTAACATAAGAATCTTCAAATGGAATTCCAAACAAAATTCACCATAAAAGTAGTTTCCCCTTAACATAAGAATCTTCAAATGGAATTCCAAACAAAATTCACCATAAAAGTAGTTTTCCCTAGGTAAAGATCTAATACATTGAACACTTTAAATTAAAATTATTATCTTTTTTTCCAATCTAAAATACTATTTTGTTTTCTTTTTTATAAACTACCTTTAATTCTTATTGTATATATTTTTTAAAGAGTCTTTGAAATCTAAATGTTTAAATGTTTAAAATTAATTAAATAATTAAAAAAGTAAAAAAAAATATTGACAGACCTGTTTTACTGCGAGAGTAAGTATGAATCGCTGAACCGTTATGCCGCGTTTCCACTATCGTGCGAACCTGTGTGAACTAGCGCGTATGCGTATGTGGAAACAGCACGTTCACGTTAGTTCGCAACTCTAGTCGAGAATCTCGTAGATTCGCGTCGATGCCGGTGTTTGGACGCACATCAGAGGGATTTGCATTGAACACGAATGTTGTGTTTCCACTACCTATGCAAAGACACTACCCCAGCACGAAAAAGAATGTTGACGAATGCATTTCGTAAACATTCCGATTCAATGGATGGAAGAATTACCATACTTTTCATATTTATTGTTTTCTGGAATGTTGAAGGAATGATTCTCTATACATTTTTCAGAATGCGAAAAAGGTACATTTTAATAATCTTGCATAAACTATAATATTACATACAGTACATAACACATTACTCATATTCCCGCTGGGATTTAACTGAACACCTGCTAGCTCTCACCAGTGCCACTCACATTTGCATTGACATTTGCGTCGATGGCGGTTTTTGTACGCACATCATAGGGATTCGCATTGAACACGAATGTAGTGTTTCCACTATCGCTTATGCATTCGCGTCCAATGCACATGAATGCCATAGTGGAAACGCTGCATTAGATTTCTCATTGAAGTTGAATTTTTTTAACATAAATGGAATTGTGCTCGTGAACTTCTTTCAAATATTTAGCCAATTTTTCAGGGCGCATTTTGTGCAATCTAGAGAGAACAATTTTAATGGGTCTTTTAAGGTACGCGTCCACTAGACGGGTCGGGCCGGGCCACATCGCGAAAATCTGCCTGCCATACATTATTATGGAAGTGCGTTCACTGAAGGCGGGCCGCATCGGTGCACGATGGAACTCACTGGCGGATAGCTTTGAGAGCGAATTTTTGCTCGTGCAGAATTTTTAGATGTAAATAAAACAAGTTGTGTGTGAGATGCCCACAAATCGCTCGTGCAGAGTGTCCATCGTGGTATGCGCTGTGTGGCACGCAGCGCCGTCCTCTTGGAATCACATGCCGTCATTATTCATATCATCCAGTTCAGGCCAGAAGAAGTTACTTGTCATCGATCTGTTGACGGTTATGGCAATGCCAGTTGCGTTTTGGAAGAAGTACGGAACGATGATTCCACCAGACCGCACCAAACGTGTGACTTTCCCGGGATTCATTCGGTGTTGGTGTATCTTGTCCCAAATCCGACAATTTTGCTTGTTCATACGTCCAGAACTGAACAACGGGACATAATGGATGCAACGGAGCAATGGGAGTAACGGGAAGCATGATTGGAAACCGCTCGCATTTACAGAATTGAATGAGCAACGGAACAACGGGAGCACTGGGAATAACGGGAGCAAGGAGAACAACAGGAGCAAGACTGGAGACCGCTCGAATTGCAACGCATGCTGGGGTATTATTTTGTTGTGCTCGCAAACAAAAAACCCATAATGAGGGAAAAGCACTATGCAGCAATAATGCAAATCATAGTGAAAGGTTTTGTAGTAAGTTTAGTGCTGCGAAACTGCAACATACAAACGTCAAAGTAGCCGCGGGACGTCCGGCGGCTAGTATAATATATTCAAGAATTAAAGAAAAAATTATTTGGCTATTTGTTGAAATTTTAGTGGCGACAATAAAAGCGCTTCTTCAGACAAGACCACAAGAGATTTAGATTGCCCGAGATAATAATTTGTATTTTTTTATCATTTTCAAAAAGCCTTTATTATTATTGTAAAAAGCTCTTCACTTTTAGTATCTAGTGAAAAAATAACAATAAAAAAATTTAAACAATATCACTTAATTCCTATGTTCGTAGAAATTTTATTCTTTTTGTCAAACAACGTGTAACTTATGGCTCGAAAGAGCGTTTGTGGTTAATATAAAATTGAGTCCAAATTTATTCTTGCATTTAAATATGTATAATAGATTCTATTGAAATGTAATAGAATTTTAACTATAACAAATGCGTCTACTGCCAGCCAATAACAATTAGTCGGAGGGGCTATATTAAAAGAATTTTTTTTATGTCAAACCTCTGTTTTCGACATTGCACTAATAAATTGAAAGTACTTACCGAGAAAATTGGAAAGTACGTAAGTATTTTCAAACGTTAATTAGTTCAATGCATAGAGATATATACTATACAGGAGATGACAAATAGCGATTGAGTTGATTGCGGATGTCATCGCATTCCCCAACAACAATTGACATAACGATCCTGTTTTTTCTCACTCACATTTATATTATGTCCCACTCTTGAAACACGCTAAACAGCAAGAATTTGACACTACGCCCCTGTTTTGTCTCACTTCTCTGGCTTCAAAGCGCGTTATACAAAACCGGTGGCTTCTCGTCCCCAGTACATACAGGGTGGGCCATCTAGTGGTTTCTTTTTAAATATATTATATATAAATATATATAATATATATTTTGACACTGAAAGCTGTTTCCAGCTCGAAATCTTGACAGAAAGTCAGTATCATACCTCCGCGGAACGAAATGAGTCGCTTTACGCTTGAACAACGTTGGGAAATATTGAAAACTTATTTCCAAAGTGAGTGGGAGTGGAAACAACAACAACGTTTCGGTCAACGGTGAACGTCACAGAGCCATGTTATCCGACTTTTTTTACTGAAATTGAAGACATGGATTTGGACGACCTCTGGTTCATGCAGGATGGCGCGCCAGCCAGACAGCCCATGCCACAATCGATCTTTTACTTTTACTTCTATGGATCAATGTTCCCCCCTTATTCGTTCCCAAGATATGCTAATCGAAATTTGTTTGGAACCCTCCTTCGTACGCCATTGTTAAGATTGAATGTAACGCCCAAATTTAATCTTTTTATCTTACGTTTACGAGATATAAAAATCTAGATTCTGCTCTTAAAGTTGTACCGCCCCCACTTTCGTACGCTTTTCCATCCCTCAATTAGACTATAAACTATTAGAATTTGCAATATACTCCTGTATATATAAGTTTCAGATTTCAACTTTCTGGTGTTTATCGTCCCTTTATTGTGAGCACGTGTTGCTAATTGAAAAAAAAGTATTGATATATACATATACATACATATGAATATATTAAGTTAAGTTAACGGTTAAATTGCTTTGAAGGTCTGTTGCACTTCAGCTTTGTTTATGAACGCTTGTGCTCTTGAACTGAATTATCTTGGTAATTTATCCTTTTCAGATGTTTTAATAATTCCGCCCTACTGTAATTCAAGATTCGCCGAGAAATGAACACGCGCGATTGATAGGTGAGTTTGCTCTTGCTATTATATTAATCTGATTTTAAGACATTTCACCAGTTCTTTTGAAGAAACAAACAAGAACATAAAACCATGCTTTTAAATTTTAACTGAATTTTTCTCTTTTAACTTTAAAATGAAATGAGTTTTAACCAGAAAAATATGTTTTACAGATCTCAATGATTGCACCAAGATCTTGAATAGCTGTCTTCATGTAATGCTTATGTAAAAATTTTTTAAATAAAATTGATTTAATGAGTAGATACTCGTATATCGTTTTATTGATTGAACGTGGGAGAGACTTATGAAGGTGAAGAGTAAGTATTTAGCACAGGCGCCCTTCAGTGGACCGAAACCGAACAGCTTTACCAGTGACTCCAGCTGCAACCAGCTCTACTTGAAACATTTTCCATTATGATACCGCAACGTTTGACAACATAAACAATGTAACTGTTGCCTAATTTCACTGTCGCACTATCGCGCCGTTAATACAGCAGACTGTTGCACTGTCAAACTCTCACACTATCGTGTTATGCTCTCGCGAAACTACTATCGTTAAAAACTATCACCGTGAAAACGGGGCTTTAGTCACTTAACAAAGACTTGTTTTGACATCAGTCAGCCATGCATTTTTAGTGATTCCTGTTGTTGTCGCAGTGCCTTGACAAGTTGACAACCAGAATAATTGAACTTTATGTCAGACCCGGACGTTTTCAGTAAGCGTTCAAAGTTAATTGAAAAGATACACACGCCTTTACGAAATAAAGCTGTGTCAACTTTGGTTTACAATATATGACCGGAAGGTTGTAATTAATTTTATTTATATTAAATATTTAAAAAAAATTATATACTAAACAAACAACTAAGCCAAACTCAAAATTACCCACAAAGAACTCCAACAAGACAATTAACGCAATATTCCGGCAGCTTTATTTTGATGCAATTATAGGAGCAAACAATAATTAAAATTAGGTAGAAAAAATTCGAAGAAAAACACAAAATTCTATAATTTTGCAGTTATGTTTGTATATTTTTTTGTGCAATACTTAGCACCTCATTTTAACGACGGAGCAAAAATATTTCCGAAGACAATGTCCCATTGTAGCTGGAAGCGATCGTCCAGCGTCTTAAAGATCTTTGATGTCGAGCCCATAACTACTCACCTGACTGTTTAAAGCTTGAGCCATGCATCACCTAGGTAAGTGCTTCAACCTTTGGTCATAAACTTTAATCCACGTCATGACGTGCTGGTCGAGTTGAAAACAAAATAATCTTATGCCGAAGGTTATGTTTGATAGGGAGGCTGTGTCTTATTGTGGCCCCATTCTTTCCATTTTCTGGGTACTTGGTTTATGTGGTTGAGGTTGTGGGAATCGTAGATATTGGAAAATTTCTAAGGTACTTCTACCGACTGTCGGTTGACAATTTTTTTTTCTTTCGGATATATTAAGTATGCTTATAGTTAGAATTGTTTGTATATTACAATAAATTGTCGACATCTGCGTCTGGAAGACCGCAAATTTTATCTAAGGTTGTTACGAATTTATCCTTGAATGAGCCGGTCTAGTGTGTGCGAGTGCGTAGTTGAAGAAAGTTTTCTTGCTCTTGTATAGCAGTCGTTGCTGAAAGTGGCCGTAATATTTTTAATTGCTCAAAATGAAAAAAGGCCCCAAGAATTGATTACTACAAATGGTAAGAAAATTGAAAATGTGAGTACATCGGATCTTGGTCTCTGGGATATATCGCCTCTAGTGCACTCGATCCAGGAACCGCGTCCTCCAGTTGGATAATCTCTCCATATATAGTTTTGTCAAAATTTGAATATAGTCGAGTTTATCTCTTATTAACATTTGAAATTTAGCGCAATGGGGTGTTAGTATAAATATTCTTTATTTATTTTATTCATATTACAAGCACACAAGGTACAGATTATAAAAAAATCTATTAGGCAATATGTAGTAAAAATAAATTCTATAAGTCGAACTCTTTACAACCAAGCACTTTGAGTTCGACTATATCTTAAAACTGTTGTAGTTATCATTTAAGTGTTGTAGTAGAGTCAGATATACAACTTTTAATCTGAGCTATTTAATAATTGTAATTTAAAATGATTTACATGTACAAAGTCGTCTGTAAAGTTTTGATAAAAAAATTTACAACAAAAAATTGCATTCAGTTGAATAAAATATTTATTTCGCTAAAGTCTAAAGTTTTTATACACTAAAAATCTAACAAAAATAACATTAAAAATATTTCATAAATAAAATAAAATAATAATACTCGTCGCATTTTTCGGGAATTTTTTGGTAGCGTACGTGACACGGGATGATTAAGTGTATTTTGATGCTGAAATGGCAGCTGATTTTCCTATGTGGGGATGATTCAAATGAGTGCCATATTGGATAATACCACCACTAGAGTAATCCGGGGTGGCACCTGATCCGCTATGGCCAATCGGTCCGAGTAGGGGTCTCGCAGTGGAATATACGGGTGTGGATGGCGTTGGGTAGAATACTTGCTGCGCTAGCGGTCCTGCTCTTGCAACTTGTGTTGGTGTTGCAGAGTATTGTCTTACCAACGATACGTAGCTGGCAGCAGCACCTCCGTCGTTTGAATAATGCCCTTGGACCTGTTTGTATTGTGGGGTAGGATCAGCAGGTGCGACAATTTGTTTAGATGCTGCAATTTGAATGGATGGCTGAATTGAATAGCCTGAAAATTAAGGACAATATTAAACTTGATGCATACTATTTCAAAATATTAGAGCTTACTATAGGAGGGTTGTTGATGATGGTAGGCTGGTGCTTGGATTGGTTGTGCTGCAGCGTAGTATTGCTGAGGAGTTGCCGCTACTGCTGTTGGCTGTGGCTGTGAACTAACCACACGCTGTTGTTGGTGAAATTGTTGAGGTTGTTGATGGACTTGAGCAGCAACATATTGTTGCTGTTGGACCGGAGCAGCAACATATTGTTGTTGTTGGACAGTCAAAACGGCATGCTGACTTTGGGCGTTAGAAGGTGCGCCTGTATAAATCGAGTGTTGGTGTTGTGGTTGGGATTGCTGTTGCGCAGCGATATGAACTACCTGTGTTTGTGGTAGAATTGAATTATGTGGAGCCGAGGGGTATTTGTTTAGCGGTGCTGTACTGGCGAAAATTCCAAATTGTGGAGCAGGTGAATAGTGCAGTGGTCCGCCACCTCCTTTCGAGTAGTGCAGGGAGTTGGGATGGTAGGATGCCAGGATCATATGAACAGGTTGCTGATAGCTAACCGCTTGGTGAGATGGAGCCGCATATTGTATGGGTCCGTATTTTGATTGATGTTGGTAGACTCCTGGATAGGGCACTTGATCCTGATATGCGTTACGATAGTTGTTCGGCGCGTAAGTTAGACCAAGATCGTATTTTGAATAGTGCGGCTGAAATTTATGTTGAGAAAAATTTAATAGTATTTTTGTTTCTTTATCTCTTTGCTTATGCCTTTTGAGCTACTACAAGCTACATAGTCAATTTTCGATTGTAATAAATGTCATCATCGTGTGGTTTTGAAATGTGCCTTGTTAAAAAAAAAACGTTTATGGGCCATAAGGACAGTGCTGTTGAAAGACATGTCCGCCATCTTTTTGATGACAATTTCCATGACTGGAGTTGTTTTCGAACAAATTTTGGATTAGCTTTTATTACCAGCTTGTCAGATAATCGTTACAGCCATATAATAACAATACGCCCCTATTACCTTTCCCACATGTATTTCAGATTATATGAAATGTATTTCAGACTATATAACATTATTTTCAGATTAGGTAAAATGTATTTCAAAATAGTGAATTGTATTTCAGATACGATAAAATGTATTTCAGAATAGTAAATTGTATTTCAGAATACATAAGTTTGAATTCAGAAAACGTAAATTGTATTTCAGATACCATTGAAGCGATCTCCGTGGCAGGTGTGGTGTCAATGGGGAGAAGAAGGGGTTCATTTACCTCGCTGTTGGCAAATGAACCCATTAAGATTATTCTACACCGGTGGGAAGACATGGGAAGACATGGGAATCATGAATCAGATTTGATAATTGTTTGTGACAATGCCCTATGCCATGCCAGACTGGAGGCGGCTACAGAGAAGTGAATTAGCATGGTACTGCAATCTTGCTACGTCTTTCGCCATATTCTCCAATGCTTAGGTAAGTAGGTACGCGTGGTAATGCTTAACCCTGCTGAGCATATTTGGTCGAAAATCAAGAGCTTTGTAAAAGGCTTCTTGGAGCTACCAAATGTCACTGGCACAGGCTTTGGTGAACAATGTTTGATGTACCTAGAGGAAATCATCGATCAAGCGAAAGGTACAATAGCTGGTTGTGCTGGTGCGGCGCAGCATACTACCACTTTTTATGACAAAGCTTTGGCATTTGTTGATATGCATATGAGAAATTAAGTTTTAATATTTTCGGTATCAATTTAAATGTTATGTTATGTATGTTCTGAAATGCAATTTACGTTTTCTGAATTCAAACTTACGTATTCTGAATTACATTTCACTATTCTGAAATACATTTTACCTAATCTGCAATACAATTTACATAATCTGAAATAAATATTATACAGGGTGTTTGGATCACTGAATTTTAAGTGTTCACGTAGCAAAAATTTGTGTTTTCGAGTAAATATCTCAAGATTGGGTGCAGTTACAATTTAGGCTGTTACATCAAATCAAAGGTAATTCGATTGCCTAAAAAACTAGTTGTAACACTTTGCCTTGTGATTATTCGTTTTCAAGATATAACGTTTTAAATGAGTAAGGGTACCGGTCAAAAACACTTTTCTTAACCACCCTGTATCTCTACTAATATTGAAAATTGACCCACCCTGTAGAACAATTTTTTTCTCCAAATATATCAAGGAATAACCCCTTACAAGGTGGCACACGGAGTGCCAAACACCCTGTATAGTCCGAGATACATGTGGGAAAGGTGTGGAGCGATTCATTCTATAGCGTCAGATATTATCATATAGAATATATATTTTATTACTTAACAAAATCTTCGGCGTCATGTTATTCCCCCTTATTTTATTCTTGAGAATAGGTCCACAGATTTTGAATAAATCTGGGGAAACATATATTTCGTTTTTATTTTTTGCTTTTAAAAATTCGTGCAAAACCGTGCTACTTTTGTATAATTTAATAATTTTAGGTGTAATATATTAAAAGAATTATCCGTTTTATCAAACAAATAAATCGATTAACGAAAATTATTATACTTTTAAATTCAATTATAGTGAAAAGAGTTAGAAAATTAATTTAGTGTGGAATGGGATAACGAATGCCGACGTTAAATATATTTTCATCCCAGCTAATGTATCTAAAGAAGAACAATAAAAGCTTAGGTACCTATTGTATAATAATTGCAAAAATAATTTATTCTGCCGTGTAATATAATTGTTTGCAAACTAAAATCCTAAATTATATTTGACAACAACATTGCGTTTCAACGCAATTTACCGCACCCAGCATTACAAATATATTACCTTTAAAAATCTTTTAAAATAAAAAGATAGATAACATATCAAGTATATTAAGTAGGAACAACAGAAACTTTAAACATGAAAACCTGAACATCATGCAGATTATTATACCACAAAGTGCAAAGATATGTTCAAAATCTCTTAGTCCTACACCGTTTTCCCATAATAAAAATATCTATAAGGTGAAAGAAAAGCTCTAAACGTCACCAAGCAAAAAAGCCATAAACAAATATTCCACCTGAAAATGTAAAACATTTTCATAAAAATATGAACATAGAAAAGCACCATTAAATTGAATATCTGAAACAATAGCTACCAACTTTCTAATGTGAATTATTAAAATAATCGCGTAAAACTTTAACAGATCATCGACTGGTAGCTAGCCTAGCTATAAACTTATTAATAAAACCGAGTTGACAGTATAAGCAAAAGATACAAAAATAATATGCACATAACTTCGTAAGCTGGTATCAAGTTCCTCTCAAGTTCAACGCCCATACCTTTCTAAATGGTCGCAAGAATTCATCATATTACTCATATGTCGCTTGGCGATTTTATAAAGGTGGATTTTCTCGACAACGCTCTTCTCGTTTTTTAAATGTTAAGTGTTCAATCTGGTAATTATTTAAACCAAATGACCAGAAGAATTACTGGTAAAACGAAGAGATAACTAACTAAAAGTTGAGCATTTCTACAATTTATGTGGTCAGTAGCCACTTCCAGAAGACTCACTTTCACTTGAACTTGTTGATTTTTTGTATTTATTCCGCTTCTTATCCGAACCTCTTAAGTAATTCCCGGAGACACACATTTCTTTTTGCCGTTCGACGTTGATTTACACCCTGTTTTATTACATACTTATAGGTTATGGTAACCGATCTCCTTTACTGTTAATTTATTTTTCGGATTAAATTAGGAAAAAAACAGATGGACAATAGACAATATTTTCAAGTTTTTTTTTGGGTGGTAATGGCTCATTGAAATCTTGATTGTGATTTTTCCACAAATTGGAGAGGTCTCATAATTTTCAAGTAATTGGAGTAAAAGGAAGAACGAATTGTAAATTGCTACCGAGTGACTTTCAAAATTATTTGATTATAGGAAGTGGACAGTTAATTGTGCATCAAGTGGTGAAGTGGAGTGCCGATGTGGTTAATGCGACGAAACTTGGAATTTAATTTTGCAGATTTTTACCTTTTACTTTATTATAAAAATTGTTTACGATAAAATGTGGAAGTATACGTCATATTCCGTATACTTTCGGTTTCAGCTCTTCATCTTCAAATTTCCGTAAGATATGGAAAGTTAGAATATTGTGGGTAGAAAGATTGTGATTTATAATAAGTGGATGAATAGTACCTAGCTCGAACGGAATATTTATAACGAAAATTAAATTCGGTATGATATTTTAATATTAAGTTGAGCTATGCATAAATTATTAAAAAAAATAAAAGAAAGTTGGGTTATAAAACAGCACTCGAATGTGTTAAGTACAGAATTTATAGGTGAAATAAAAATAAATCAAAAAATTGACAAAAAAAAACTATAAAATTATTGCGGTCTAAAACTCACTATACAATACTCGTACGTTTCACTACACACATTCAGTCTTGATTTCAGTCTTCAAGCGCCCGAATAAACGTACTCAGTTTAATATTTTTAATCTTAGCCCTCAATCGCACGATATACTTTGTTTTACCCCACACTGAAGCATGCCACTGCACATGGCTGCCATTTTCTCTTTGTAAGGCTTCTGTACCACGTAACTACAAAAATTTCAGGTTTTTCCTTTATAGCCATGCAAACCGTGATATGTTAGAAATGACATTGTTAGATCTGTAAGGATCTATGTGTAAGGACAAGGACCACCGAGGTATGGCGTGTTAAACAAAAATTATCGGCAGACAAATGGACAAATTTTTTAGGGTGTACTAGTTCTAAAACGCGAAAAGACAATTTTTAACCGATAGAAAATAGTCGAAAAGTTGGACCAGAAAATTGCTATAAATCGACAAAGTTCTCCATTTCGTAAAAAATAGTTTTTTTTTTTAAATTAATAATAATATTACAAATTTTGGAATTATTAAAAAATCCAAAAACCGAAATTCTCAAAAAAAAAAATTAAATTACCAAAACATATAGCAATTACCATCTAAGTTAAATACGTACTTTATTATATTTTAAATAGTTAGTAATAGTAACTAACTGAAATTATTTTAAATAACTAAAATTATTTCAATATTTTATTTTATATTTAAAAAAGAAACATTAAAAACATCAAATTTAAAACTTTTGAATATAAAAGCAATTTGAAGAAAATTAAGTTTTCGTCATAATTGCAGACTCTAGATTATTTTACAAGGATACGAAATAAGTATATAGTATGAGAGATAGAATTGAACTATAAAAATGTTTGAAATATTCACAACAGTCAAAAAAATTACGGATAAAGTGATAAATAAACAAATATAGCAGTCTACAAAAGAATTTAAAAAATACATTCTCGAAAATCATGAAGTTTTAATTTGAAATTATATCTACTTCATATTTTCTATTCAGGGCTTTTTATTTTCAATTAAAAAGATTAAATGTAACAAATACGATTAGTAACTTTGGGAATTTTGGCACTTTTAGCGATTCCGTCACATTGAACATAAACATTTTAGTTTTGCGGGAGAATATTCAAAACATAGTGCAAATATTTTTATATGTACTCACTTTATTTTATTATGTTTTTCTTTTATTTTGTTTTTGTTTTATTTAGTAATCCTAGTTTAGGAAAAAAAATCAATCTCTGGAATATTCAGTATATATACGTATATAGGTATATATATAAATATATATAAATAAATATTTGTATATATATATTATATATATATACCTCAGAAGCAAAGTACGCTAGGTCCAAAATATTAAAAGTTCAGGAAAGCACTTTAAGTTTTTCTTACAACATGTTTTGCATGAACTTAAAATGTTATTGAAACGGTTATAAGTAGTATGTACTCTTGAGTGAGTGACTGAGCATATAATATAAAATTTTCGATCCAAATTACTTTGTCTCTAGGGTACAAACTGAAAAATATTGGATATACCCTGCGGTTGAAATTTGAAGCTAGAAAAGTCGCAAGGGACATACCTGTGCAGTTTGAGCGGTCACATAATGTCCAATTGGTCCTAGTGTATTGACGTATTGTACTCCACCGATTCCCTTACCTGAAATATATTTAATTTTTAATTCATTTAATCCAACCAAACTTTCGCTAATAACTTACCACCATGATCGTCAGGAAGAGTTTCTCGCTTATTCGATGGCAGAAAACTTTGTCCACCATAGCCATCTTTTGTGGACGTATCACTAAAAGCCCGGTTAAGCGTTGCCAAAAGCAATAAACTTACCTGTAATAGATCAAAATAATACCATCATTTAATCAAAGAGTAATTCGTAAAAAGTTATTAGCTGGCACGATCACTTACCACGATCTTCATTCTTGCAATATATGCGCACTTTCTTTCACTTTATGTTGAGTTCTACACCGATCACTAGTAGTGCGTTAAATTCTTTCTGCCTTGTTCCATGCAATTCCGAAAACACTACTTTCGACACTATAAAATAAAGCGCGATCACTTAAGCACTTTATACTCCTGATCAGAATGATCGCACTAATTTCTAATATACGAGCGTTTTATGGTTTTGGCGCTTAGACAAAAATCTTTTGCTGAACTTACGAAGAGTCAGATCGGTTGAATGTTTGAACAGAAAGTGAAATTGAAAAGTGAATTGAAATGATTTTTATACATTATCATGATCGCAAACTAAGAAAGAGGGTTCCTCCACATATGCCGGTGAAAGAGGTAAACGACGACGACGATTATGTGGTTAAGCTAAAATTTCGTATAAGATCACTTTTTCAAAAAAAAAAAGTTATAATATAATAATAAATATGACTTTAACTACTACCGAGGTCTTTAATATCATTTCAAAATCGTCTCATAGCGTGCATTTTCTTTGGACGATTTTCTTGTTTTTTTTTTAAATTTTACTTTATTATTTTAATAATAAAGTATTTCTTTTGCACTGATATAAATTATGTTAAGATAGCGTAGGTACTTCTAACTTATAAGTAAAAATAATTAAAATTGTTGCGTCTAGAAAATTATAGTTATTGCCTTTTGCTTTCAGTATTATATTTATAACTAGATGTGATTAAAATGACGCCCTGGCTAGTTGATTAATTAATAGGGTAGAATGGGTAGCCCTGCACCATAGGTAGAAATGCACCACTCGCCATTGGCGCTCTTCGGTAAGTAAAATCTGCAAAGTAGAAGTAGTATTCTCTTTCTCTTTTTTCTCCATACGATCGCGTTCAGGAATCGTTAAAATACCGAGTAATGCCGAACAGTTATTTGGAGAAAAAGAAAAACGCAAAGGAAACTAACTTTTATTATTTATGCAACATTTTTGTTTAACGACAAATTATCGATCGTGAACCTTTCTAGGTAGGCACATATATAGGGTGTAACTAGTACTGAGGTTCAAACGAAAATGGGAGATAGAGGAACTTGTCCTGAGTAGAAAATCGTTCTACACATACTCCCGTTTTTGCACCGTTAAGGAGATAGCGCGATTTTAAGGACGAAGGATTTTCATCGTACCTGTGATCACTGTTTGATCTCTAACTTCTGCTGTACTTAGCGTAACGTAATAATTCTGGGCTCGTTGGACCTTTCACAAATTCTTCTTTCTAATTGCAATCAACTGTGTCAATCGGTGTTATACTTTTTGAGAAAAATTCATTTAAATGACACAAAAATAATAAAAAATAAAAAAAAAATACAAAAAAGTCCTGTTTTCTGCAAGAAGGACCTGACTAACCACCAAATTTTATTACATTTTCGGAAAGCCCATAAAATTTCACTATACGTTTGATAACAGAATTTCTTCATATTTGCATCAACAAGTGAGTTCCCTGCACATGTTGGAAATACTGCTAAACATAGAATTTACCGCAAAACAGATGCAGTAATGAGCAACCATGTTAACAACACACGTATTGCTCTTATGTGCGGAAACTATGCTACAGGTAAGTAAAAATATGACAACTAATTAGATAGCGTCCATTTAAGTAAATTAAGTAATATCCATTTAAGTAGGGCGTGGAGTTTACCTGCTCCCTTAAGGAACAGGAATGACTTCGTCCTACGTAGATTTTTCTGCGATAAAAGCATCGGGAGGAAGCAGCAGCAAACAGAATGTCATAGACATCATTACGAGCAACATGGCAAGCAATAGGAGGTCTTTTACAACGGAAGAAATGGCAGACATGCACTTCGTGCATGGGTTGTGCGACGGGAATGCTAGGCGAACCGAAAGAGTTTACCGGGAACGGTATCCGGACAGATCTCGGTACCCCCATTATCGGATGTTCATCAGCATTCATCGGAACCTTCGTGAACGAGGTACACTGCAGCCGCGGCGGGAGACACAACATCCAGGGCGGCGACACTCGGTACCTGTGGCCACGGAGGAGCGCATACTGCGCATCGCGGCTAGGGACCCCACGGTAAGCACCCGGCGCATCGGCCATCGATTAGGCATCAACCACATGCAAGTGTTCCGAATACTGCAAGGAGAAGGACTGTATCCCTATCACAATACACCGGTGCAACAACTGTTGCCCGGTGATCGTGAACATCGGCGAGACTTTTGTCGTACCATGTTACTGCGAGCATCCAGCGTTTTTCGGAAGAATTCTCTGGACCGACGAATCGCAATTCACCCGCGATGGCATACAAAATTTCCACAATATTCATGTGTGGGCACGTGAAAATCCCCATACCAGCCGAAATACGTCCCATCAACATCGCTTCAGTGTGAATGTTTGGGCTGGCATCATCGGCAGAACTTTCATTGGTCCGGTATTTCTTCCCCCAATTCTCAATTCCACCAATTATGCCGAATTTTTGGAGGAAACTTTACCAGACCTCATAGAGGATATACCACTCCGTGTACTGGTCAGGTTTTGGTACCAGCACGATGAAGCGCCAGCGCATTATGGTGCTAATGTCCGTCGGTGGCTCGACGCGAATTTTCGGGATCGATGGATTGGTCGTGGCGGTCCCATTACATGGCCTCCACGATCTCCCGACTTAACTCCCATGGACTTTTATGTCTGGGGGTATTTGAAAAGCATCGTCTACGCAGAGGAAATTCATACACGAGAACAGCTCATTTCCCGTATCACCGAAGCATGCGATCAGTTACGAGCCCAACTACTGCATGTGAACCCCACCAATGCCATTCGTCGGCGATACCACTTCTGCTTGCTCCACAACGGCGGACATGTTGAAAATTATTTGTAAACGTAATAAACTAAATAAACATAATAAACTATACTTTTATTTCGTCCTCACTATTATTAATCATACTCCTTCGGCGAATGACGGGTGTCAAATAAGATTTACTTGAAGGGAACGTGCTTGATAACTGTTAGCCCCGCTCCTTTACAATTCTGTTATCAAACGTATAGTGAAATTTTATGGGCTTTCCGAAAATGTAATAAAATTTGGTGGTTAATCTGGTCCTTCTTGGAGAAAACAGGACTTATTTGTATTTTTTTTTAATTTTTTATTATTTTTGTGTCACTTAAATGAATTTTTCTCAAAAAGTATAACACCGATTGACACAGTTGATAGCAATTAGAAAGAAGAATTTGTGAAAGGTCCAACGAGCCCAGAATTATTACGTTACGCTAAGTACAGCAGAAGTTAGAGATCAAACAGTGATCACAGGTACGATGAAAATCCTTCGTCCTTAAAATCGCGCTATCTCCTTAACGGTGCAAAAACGGGAGTATGTGTAGAACGATTTTCTACTCAGGACAAGTTCCTCTATCTCCCATTTTTGTTTGAACCTCAGTACTAGTTACACCCTGTATAGAGTGTAGTCTAAGGTGTATTTTAGTAAAGCGCTAGTTTATTATTTGTTTTTATTTATAAAAAAAAATAAAAAATATCCATCTGGTCGGAATCGGTAGGTTTATCTCACGAGCATATAGTGAGATAAGCACCAGATTGTCCTTTGACTGAATTCATGGCCACAAATCTTAATGATATTCAAATTATTTTGCTGCAACCAGAACGGACTCGTGCTACAAGGACAGCAGTAACATACCAAATTGGCAATCGATTTTTCAAATTTTAATATCCGTTGACTTGTCAAAACTTATATAAAACCATTGAATTATTATTATTCGGTATTTTCTATTATTACTTTATTATTAAAGTATTGTTATCGATTTTAAAAAAAAAAAAATTTGCTTGTCGTCTGTGCGCTGTACGCCGTACGCAAAACGTTTGAAAGCTTATAGCTCTCAATCTCTTTGAGCTATTAAGCTGAATTTTTTTTTGTTAGTAGACCGAGCAGACCCCTTCAAGTGGCCATCTTTTGAGTGGTGGGGTGTGAGGGGGGAGGTGGGGGAAGCGTTTTAGACGCAAAATTTTGGTTTCTAGATCTCAGTAACCACATAGGCTAGGAGACTGAAACTTGGAATTTATATAGAACATCGATAGTGGACCCATTTGCAAAAAAAAATGATAATATGGGTAAAGGGTTGTGGGAGTTGGGGGAATAATAATGCGTCCGAAACGCTCGAAAGCCGGTATCGAGACATTCTAAATTCCAGATCTCCTAATCGGTTAATGCCACGAAATTAAAACTTAATGAACATCTGTGGGTATACTAGGAGAATAGATTCGTAACAAATTTTTGAGAGGGGGCAGTGACGTACGGGGGTGGGGGTTGAAAAACTTTAGATTACGATATCTCACGAACCAATTGCACTAGAGACATAAAATTTGATTTCTGTATAAATGTTGACAAATAAAGTTTGCTGAAAGTAAAATTTTTTAAGAGGGCAGTGGAGCATGGAAGTGGAGGGGGTAAGCATTTTTTAAAAAAATCACGTCTTATATCTCAAGAACAATATAAGATAGATGCTTAAAATTTTTACCAAAAGTAGGCCTAATAGACCCCCGGCAGAAAAAAAAATTTTGAAGGTTAGGGTGTAGAGAGTGAGGGTGGGGGAGGGTGAAAAGGAAAAAATTCCGATTTTTATATCTCGAGAACCTATAACAATATAAAGCTGAAACTTAGTATTTAGATAGAACTATAGTAGTAGCATGTTGGAAAAATATAATTTTTTATAGTGGTAGTATGGTACGGGGGTGGGTGGTGTTTTTCCTAACTATAGAACGGCTTATGCTAGAAAGTTGAAATTCGGTACGTATATGTAAATCAACTAGAAAAGTAATTTGGATTAAAAAAAAATTCAAATATCTATTGTCGTTCGGAAGTGGGGCAAAAAAAATTATCAGTGAAAATGGAATGCATATATTTTCACGATTTTCGTCATATCTATTAGATCTTTCGAAATATTGAATTCATTTTTTTTCTACGGGTTCTTCATATAAATACCTAGAAAGTGTTTTCGGATTTTTTAAAATTGGACCCCCAAGGTGGTGTAAAGGGGATTATACATTTTCACGAATTCAGCCGTATCCCTCAGGTCTGATTAGATATCGAATAACTTTTCACTTTCACGGGCTTATTTAATAATCACCTAAAAATTGTTTTCAATGTTTTTCCTTTTTTAACCCCTAAGAGTGTAAAAACGGGTTGAACACTTTTTCACGAATTCCGTCTTATCTCTTAGGAGTGATAAGACATCGGATTGGTTTTCACTTCCTCGGGCTTTCTTTATATATATCTAAAAACTCATTTCAGGATTTTTGGATATTCAACCTCAAAGTGGGTGCAAGGGGGTTGCATATGTTTTCACAAATTCTTACATATTTCTAGTTCTAATGAGATATCGAATTAATTTTTACTTCCAAAGGCTTCCTACATAATCGTCAAAAAGTTGATTTCGGGATGTTTGTTATTCAACTCCAATAGGGCGTAATGGCATAACGACTGATATTATACTAGGACTAGATCTCGTCCCGGTGTATGACCCAATTATGTAATTCATATGTTATATGAGGCAGCGGCGTAAGTATTCTAGCGCGACCCCATTTTAACCGCTTCCCGAACTTTTTTTTTGGGTTTTCAGTCACTTAGTAACCTACACCGCATCCCAGAATTAAACTCGTTCCGAGCTTCTACTGAAAAAATAATAAAGTTGCGCCCAGACTGTTGGCAGATTTTTTTTATTAGTATAAAAATCGAAAAGGTTTAATATATTTACTGTTTAGTTCGTTATTGTTTGTTAATGTTGTAAATATATTATATGTTTTTTGTTTCAACTAATTTGGTTTGGGTTGGCTATATATATAAAATGTGGTGCATTTCTCCCGTATGATGGGAGAAATGCACCATTTGGACTGACTGCGTTCTTCTTCATTAGGCTCAAGATCTGTTTATATTTTGCTCTTTGTTATGAATAAAATATTTGAGCAAGGTGTTTGATCAAATAAAGAAAGAAAAACTAATCAAGTTCCACTATTTTCTACGGAGATATGCAGTAACTAATTAAAAATCTGCCAATGGTCTGGGCGAAACTTTATTATTTTTCGGGTCAAAGTTCGGGAGCGGTCAAAGTCGGAGTGTATCATGAGTTGCTTCGAGACTATTAGATTTCTTGGAAAATTATTTTTGTTCTTAATATAAAAATATTTAAAATAGAGACTTTTAGCCGATTTAACATTGAAAAAGTCCGTGTAGACTATTCGAATTTCAGTATATTATGTACACTAAAAGCGAATTTGTTGCGTTATCGGAATTAAGAGATATGACGAATTGTTAAAACGTATACAAACCCATTACTTCCACTTGGGGTTTGAATTTCGAAAAAATTATGAAACAGGTTTTTAGACGAATTCATAGGAAGCAACTTGATATCTCATGAGACAAGACGGATTTTGAAAAATTTGTGAAAACGTAAGCAAACCCTTCACACCTCCTTGGTTCTGGAAATTCAAAAAATCGTGAATTCGTTGGCCGTAATAACCAATTTTATATCTCATCAGAACTAAGGAATAGCAAAAATTGTGAAAACATATACAAACCCTTGTGGGTTGAATATCTAAAAACTGAGAAATGGGTTTGTAGGCGATTATATAAAAAGTCTGTGGAAATGGAAAGCGATCTAATATCTCATCGAACCTAAGAAATATATTAAAGCTTTGAAAAGCATACAACCCCCTTACACCCATTAGGATTGAATATCTAAAATACTGAAATTGACTTTTTGGCTTTTTTATATAGAAAACCTTAGGAAGTAAAAATGAATTCGATATATCACCAGATATGCAACCTCCTTACACCCACTGGGGGGTTGAATATCCAAAAATCCTGAAAGGAGTCAATAAATAAATATGAAGACAGCACGAGAAAGTAGGAACCAATTCAATTTCTTATCACTTCTAAAAGAAATGACGGAACTAGTGAAAACGTGTTCAACCCGTTTATACCCTCTTAGGGACTGAAAAAGGAAAAAACTACAAAACAAGTTTTAGGCGATTATTACGCAAGCACGTGAAAGTAAAAAGATATTCGATATCTGATAAGACCTGGGGATATAGTAGAATTCGTGAAAAAGTTTACAACCCCCTTTACACCCCCTTAGGGGTCGAATTTTAAAAATCCTGAAAACACTTTCTAGGTATTTACATGAAGAAGCCGTATAATAAAAATGAGTTCAATATTTGGGAAGACCTAATAGATATGACGAAAACCGTGAAAATATATGCATTCCATTTTCACTGATAATTTTTTTTGCCCCCCCTCCGAACGCAAATATTTAAAATTTTTTTTTATCTAAATTACTTTTCTAGTTGATTTACATAAACGTGCCGAGTTTCAACTTTGTAGCATAAGCCGTTCTATAGATAGGAAAAAAACCCCCACCCCCGTACCATACTACCCCTATAAAAAATTATATTTTCCCAAGATGCTACTAATATAGCTCTATCTAAATACCAAGTTTCAGCTTCATATCATTATAGGTTGTCGAGATATTAAAATCGGAACTTTTTCCTTTTCACCCTCCCCTACCCTCACTCTCTACACCCTCACTTCCAAAATTTTGTTTTCTTCTAGGGGTCTATTAGGCCTACTTCTGGTAAAAAATTTAAGTATCTATCTTACACTGTTCTTGAGATATGAGACGTGATTTTTTAGAAAAATTCTTATCCACTCCACTTTCATGCTCCATCGCCCCCTTAAAAAATATCTATATACTATATCGGCAATTTTTTTTCAAATGGGTACACTACTGAAGCTCTATATAAATTCCAAATTTCAGCCTCCTAGCATAAGCGGTTGCTGAGATCTTGAAACCAAAATTTTCCGTCTAAAACACTTCCCCCTCCTGCTCCTCACACCCCCACCCCACCAAATTTGGCCACTTCAAGGGGCCTAGCCAGTCTATTCATAAAAAAAATTTCAATTTAATAGCTTAAAGGGTTTGGGAGCTACGAGCCTTCAAACGATTTTGCGTACAGCGGTCGACGTACGGCGGACAGACGGACTGACATTTTTTTTTGCTTTTTTCGTGTCTACTCGTCATGAAACGTGAAAAGAAAAATTTTGAGGGTAGCAAATTTTTTTTTTTTAAAAATCGATAACAATACTGTATTATTGAAATAATAAAGTAAAATGGTGCATTTCTACCTAGTCTCCCCTACTACTTTTTAATTTGATCAATTTGTGCAATAAATTTATTTTTTGTGCTTAGTAGCAGTAACGAATGAAACAATTTTTGAAATTTATGAGTTCAACGAATTATGGAGTTATGCAAATCAAGAGAGAAATGTGAACATTAATCTATATTTTTTTAGTAATTGGCTAGGTATGAATAATGATTTTAATCCATCTATTACAAAAATAAATTAAATATTATACTAACATGAATAAATTTTGTTTTGTCATTATCCAAAGACAAAATACTTCAATTTTGAACATGACAGTAGCTAGTTACTGTTAAAATTTTTCCAAATGGTCGCGTTTATGTGCGGACCAGACTAGTTTAAATAGACCGGTTTGGTATTTTTTGCTTGTGCGCTTTTTATAGTACTAGACTGGCTTGGTTTCATTTGGTTCATACCAAAATCAAGCTCAAAACAAGTTCAAATGGACTAATTCGATTTAGGTTTATGCGTATGCCCAAACTGGTTTCTTTGGTCTATTTTGACTGGTCTGGTCCGCACGTATACTTGACTAATAAAATTCAGTGTTAAATCAATCATCTTTGTCGACGATAATTGATCTAAGGTCTTTACTGTTTGTTTCAATATAGTTTCTGATTCAAATATTTCCTGAATTATTTTTCTAGTAATAACTTCGCTTTAAGATTTATGACAATGGTGGCTCAAACTTGAACCAAGTTAATATTGTATAAATAATATCTTTGCTTTAATATTGGTGAAAATCTTAGAAGCTATTGGAGGCTGAAACTAGGCAAAATGTGAAAGAGAAAACATCTCTAAATAGGCACTGAATAGAAATCTGTTTGGAAGATGTATGGCGATTCGTTCTAAAACAAGCGTTTTGTACAGCGATGCCGTAGATGCTGGATGCAGGAAAAACATTAAACATTTAGTTATTTTACTGGAGTAAAATAGTGCTGAGTTATAATGGTTAGATAGATAGACTTGGGGTTGGTATGGTTGCCTCTGTCACTGAAGCTTCCATTGGCCCTATTGTGACGTCCACCAGGATTATTTATAACTCCTCATCGATCCTTGCGCGTTCAATGAAGGTTAGTACTTTTCAAAGAGGAAGCCAGGAATTTCGATGGTTCGATGAAGCCCTGACCGAAGAGACGAAGTCTTTTGTGAACAAGTCCCTCACATTCACAGAGGATATGGTCTAATGTTTCGTCTTCTTCAAATTCTGCATGTTTTGGTCTCAGTGAGAATGTCCAGCCAATGCTCCCACTAGGGTTCGAGTCTGATATCTGCTTAATTCCAGATAATCAGACATTCTTTACTCCGAATGTTTTGGCATAAATAGCTTTGATTATATGTTGCAGTGATAGCATTTTGCGATTTTGTCACATTCGAATGTTCATTTTTGCTGTGCTTTACGGTACCCCACAGAATGGATGTGGTCCCACGAAGCTTGCTTCTGAACCTTTTCCAGCCATTGTGTCGGCCATTTCGTTACCTTGGTAGTCGCTGTGTACCAGGATCCTGGTTGGTTGGTGGGTTTACGTGGTAGCGTGTCTATCGAAGACAGGTAAAAAGACCAATTAGCACAGGAAGCGCCGTTTTCATACCACAACTCGATTAACCTGGTCGTTGAGGGTTGATAAAGTAAATACATAGTTTTACAGAGACCTGGGGCTTGAATGGATTATCATATCCATCCGAAGCTGTACAAGAAGGTAATTAGTTCTCTAATCTTGTTTTTCGAGACCCGTGATCCTAATAAGATTAACTCTCTTCAGGTTTCCGAGTTCAATCAGACACTGGAGGTAATGCCAAACAAGATTTGAGTGAATTTGAACTGACTGCAGAGCCGATAGAGCTGCTCTGCTGTCTGAGAGAGATATACATATGTGTTGGTTTTTATAACCGCGTGTGATATTTTCTCTAATGTAGAGTTCAATAGCATGGTTCTCTGCCTGGAAGACAATGGATATTACGTGCATGCTACAGCAAAATTTAACATTTGGGCGAACTCCATAAACTAATGCTCCTACACCGTGATCTGTTTTGGATCACTCTGTGCAACAAACTATGGATCCCGGTTTTGCAGGAAGTTTATTTGTCGCCCAATCCTCCCTCTCAGGTAGGATAACTTTGAATTGCCTTATGAAATTAAATTTCGGTACCATTGAATCAGAAAGAGGTATCGCTAGTAAGGTTAAGTACCTCTAAGGCAGCCGTGGGAGTGGTGCGCATCACCCAGTGATACCCAAGCAAGCTAGTCGTTGTATTTTAGTCAGCTTAAGCTGAGCAATTTTCAGCTTTGTTTTCTTCCACTAGACGGATTCCGCGTAAATTATAATGGGTCTACTAATGACGGTATTTATCCAGTAACTTCTAGTTTGAGTACAGTTAGTTTTGGACTCAGTCCCCATTTCTTTCCGGAGAGAGATTCCGGCCCTATCAAGAACTTTGTCCAAATGAGCATTCTAAGTGAGTTTTTCGTTCAGGATGAGTCCCAGAAATTTCACCTCGATAGCATACTCTGGAGATTCTCAAAAAAGAGTTAGGCCTAGTTAACTTGTCCTTACACCTCCTTTTGGTGAATGCAACAATTGGGATTTTGTTTGGGTTGATACCCAAACCTGCTTTAGTACACCAGATTACTACCATTTTTAATGTACTTTGAACTAATTCTGTCACCGTTTCATCAAATTTACCTCTAACAAGGATGGGAAGGTTGTCAGCGTAACCCTTCTAGATTTTGTTCTGAGGTCCTGAAGAAGGTCGTCCACTACTAAGCATCAGAGGATGGGTGATAGTACCCCACCCTGTGGACAGCCTTTCGCAGCTGTGACTGTTACTGTTGACTGTTGATGATATAATGGTTAGGTTTTTGTAGAGGCTCAACAGTTATGTAGGATTAATGTTGGGGCTATTAACACAGAGATTGGAAACTCCATTGTATCACCATTGTAAGAAAATACCGGATTGGTGATCTACGCTTCGTAAGACTATATTCTATACACTATTGTAAGACAGCTTTAATTGAGCAGTGACTTCCCTCATAATTCTCCTTTAATTAATTTTCTTGGTTCTGTTATCTCGTCCTTTTATTTTATATAGGTTTTTTAATCAAAAATTCGCCGCACCGTTTATTTTCCGAGGATGAGTTGTTCGCCTATCACCCAACCATATTGAGGAAAAATGTGAATGAAAGAACAGTTTGGGATATTTCTCAAAAGCAAAGAAAACTGTCATATGTAAGAATTGAGTCCAGGACTTATGAGGTGATAAGGAATTTATGTTCTAATGACACCTTGATGTGATCAAAATTTTGTGCCGAAAAATGTGTACTTCTAATTTTTTATAGCACTTTAGCAGTCGCTAGAAGTTTCTGCAAAAATTAAGAGGTAGCAGAAAATATAAAAAAAAATTAACTGAGGAAAAATATTTTTTTTAATTAATGGAGTGGATTTCGTGTGAAGCTTTGTTGTTCCTTCTTCCATATTGAGTTTAGTGTGATGACATTAGTTCCACTGGCGTTCAGCAAAGTTGAAAATATAGTTTACTTTATTATTTTTTTTATAATAAACTATTGTGATCAACCTAAAATTTCAAAAAAAAATTTGCTACCCTGAAATTAGCAAACATCATAAAACCAAAAAAAAATGTCCGTCTGTACCCCATACGCAAAAGCGTTTGAAGGCGCGTAGCTCACAAATCCGTTGAGATATTAAGTTAAAATTTTTATGATTGGTAGATTGGGTGAACCACTACTACTGATATCAGGTGTGAGGGGCGGAGGGGAGAGCGTTTTTGAATTCTAGACCTCAGGAACCACTTAAGCTAGGAGGCTGAACTATAAAACTTTGGATTATAATATCTTCCGAACCAAATGTACCAGGAAGATAAAATTTGGTTTCTGTATATAGAATTACCAGTAGAATCTACTGAATGTAAAATTTTTAAGGGTGACTTGAAGCGCGGAAGTGGGGAACAGCAATTTTTTAAAAAAAAAATGTATTATACAGGGTGTAACTAGTACTGAGGTTCAAACGAAAATGGGAGATAGAGGAACTTGTCCTGAGTAGAAAATCGTTCTACACATACTCCCGTTTTTGCACCGTTAAGGAGATAGCGCGATTTTAAGGACGAAGGTTTTTCATCGTACCTGTGATCATTGTTTGATTCTAACTTCTGCTGTACTTAGCGTAACGTAATAATTCTGGGCTCGTTGGAAAGGACACAAATTCTTCTTTCTAATTGCTATCAACTGTGTCAATCAGTGTTATACTTTTTGAGAAAAATTCATTTAAATGACACAAAAATAATAAAAAATTAAAAAAAAATACAAAAAAGTCCTGTTTTCTCCAAGAAGGACCTGATTAACCACCAAATTTTATTACATTTTCGGAAAGCCCATAAAATTTCACTATACGTTTGATAACAGAATTTCTTCATATATGCATCAACAAGTGAGTTCCCTGCACATGTTGGAAATACTGCTAAACATAGAATTTACCGCAAAACAGATGCAGTAATGAGCAACCATGTTAACAACACACGTATTGCTCTTATGTGTGGAAATTATGTTACAGGTAAGTAAAAATATGACAACTAATTAGATAGCGTCCATTTAAGTAAATTAACTAACATCCATTTAAGTTAATTAAGTAATATCCATTTAAGTAGGGCGTGGAGTTTACCTGCTCCCTTCAAGAACAGGAATGACTTCGTCCTACGTAGATTTTTCTGCGATAAAAGCATCGGGAGGAAGCAGCAGCAAACAGAATGTCATAGACATCATTACGAGCAACATGGCAAGCAATAGGAGGTCTTTTACAACGGAAGAAATGGCAGACATGCACTTCGTGTATGGGTTGTGCGACGGGAATGCTAGGCGAGCCGAAAGAGTTTACCGGGAGTTATCCGGACAGATCTCGGTACCTCAATTATCGGATGTTCCTTAGCATTCATTGGAACCTTCGTGAACGAGGTACACTGCAGCCGTGGCGGGAGACACAACATCCAGGGCGGCGACACTCGGTACCTGTGGCCACGGAGGAGCGCATACTGCGCATCGCGGCTAGGGACCCCACGGTAAGCACCCGTAATAAACTAAATAAACGTAATAAACTATACTTCAACTCTTTTATTTCGTCCTCACTATTATTAATCATACTCCTTCGGCGAATGACGGGTGTCAAACAAGATTTACTTGAAGGGAACGTGCTTGATAACTGTTAGCCCCGCTCCTTTACAATTCAACCTATGAAGAAATTCTGTTATTAAACGTATAGTGAAATTTTATGGGCTTTCCGAAAATGTAATAAAATTTGGTGGTTAATCAGGTCCTTCTTGGAGAAAACAGGACTTTTTTGTATTTTTTTTTAATTTTTTATTATTTTTGTGTCATTTAAATGAATTTTTCTCAAAAAGTATAACACTGATTAACACAGTTGATAGCAAGTAGAAAGAAGAATTTGTGTCCTTTCCAACGAGCCCAGAATTATTACGTTACGCTAAGTACAGCAGAAGTTAGAGATCAAACAGTGATCACAGGTACGATGAAAATCCTTCGTCCTTAAAATCGCGCTATCTCCTTAACGGTGCAAAAACGGGAGTATGTGTAGAACGATTTTCTACTCAGGACAAGTTCCTCTTTCTCCCATTTTCGTTTGAACCTCAGTACTAGTTACACCCTGTATATCTCAAGAACAGTACCAGATATGATCTTGAAAATTTTACAAGAGTTATCACCAGTAGACATCTAGCAGAGAAAAAAATTTTTAAGGTGTATGTGTGATGGTCGAAAGGGGTGGAAATGAAAAAAAATTTATTTTTATTTTTCATACAATGGTGGAGTAAAAAAAATGGTCGTGCAAAGGGTTTTTCTCACATTTTCACGAATTTCGTTAAATCTTTTAGACATGTTGAGCTATTATAAATCAATTTTATTTCTGCGGGCTCTTTAAATAATCCCCTAGGAAGGTTTTTCCAAATTTTTCGATATCTTACTCCCAAGGTGGTGTAAAGTGGTTGTGTACATATTCACGAATTCCGATATATTTCTTAGGTCTAATGAGTAGAATTCATTTTCACTTCTGGAAGTCTTAAATATAATCGGGAAAAAAACCGATTAAGTATTGTTCCGATACTAATCCTTAGAATCGGCCTCGACAACATCAAAGGTCGCCGCAGAATGTCGATCATCTCTTAAGGAGATGGCTGAACAGTTCAATATTCTCCTGTGCTGGGTGCCAGGACACAGGGATATTCCAGGGAACTGCATGGCTGACGAACTCGCTCGACGCGGTACTACCCTTCAGATTATGCCGGAACACCGGAATCTGGGTGTGCCTCTCTCTACATGTAAACTGCTACTGGGATTGGACTCAATTGAGAAAACCAACTCAAGATGGGCAAACGGTGTTACATGTCACACTGCGAGACAGATCTGGCCGGAGCTGGATCTAAAACGCTCTAAACAGCTGACTTTGCTCAAAAGGGCGAATATCAGCACCACAGTCGGTGTCCTGACCGGACACTGTCTTATAGGTCGACATGCTAAAAGACTCGGTCTCTTCTCAAACGACTTCTGTAGAAGCTGCCTGGATGAGGAGGAGGAGGAGACAGTCCTTCACCTTCTCTGTACCTGTCCAGCTCTTTCAGCCAGAAGGAAAGCTCATCTTGGAGCTTACTTCTTCAACTGTCTCGGTGACCTTGCCTCAAAGGAGGTCGCGAGAATCCAACGCTTCATTGCAAGCTCTAAATGGTTCGACGAGTAGGACCGAATTTGATGATCCTGTGGTAACACAACGGACCTTTTAGGTCTAAGTGTGTCCGTGTTCTCACGGGCAGCCACGCGTACCTACCTACCTAAGCCCACTTGGGGACTACAATTGATACGTTTGAGACGAGCATTGAATGATCATAGCCCACTATTCCAGCAGAGGCAAGATAAAGTGATTTAGCAGCACGACGATGCTCGGCCTCATGTTGCACGAGTGGTAAAAACCTTCTTGGAAACGATGAAATGGGAAGTCCTACTTCACCCGCCGTATTATCCAGACATAGCTCCTTCTGATTATCACCTACCGATCGATGACTCATGGTCTAGCTGACCAGCACTTTCGAAATTACGACGAATGCAAAAATTGGGATGATTCATGGATAGCATCTCAAGAAGAGTCATTGTATCGACGTTTAATCCGTATGCTGCCCGAAAAAGTTGTGGCGCTAGCTGGACAATATGTTGAGTAATACATTTCTAATAATTTTTTCACAATAGTGCCTTGAAATTGACAGAAAATCCCTCAAAACTTATTTGCCCACCCAATAATTTCAAAAAATCTGCCAACAGTCTGGGTTCAACTTTATCATTTTTTGGTGTAGGTTACTATGCGACTCACAACCGAAAGAATAACCAGTAGGCTATTTGGACCGTTATTTTTTAGGTGATGATACGCGTAAAATTCATGTATATGAATGTGGTGGCGAAAATGGATTGAAGTGGAAGTGAGATGTAAGTGGGTGATCTGGGGTGCACAGTGTCAAAAGAAAGAGACAGAAGAACAACAGTTTGTAGTGGAAGTGAGATGCAAACATAATGAAAGCTATATGTTGGGTGCAGGCTGTCACATTTCATGTTGCTGCTGATTGGCTAAAGGCTTACCAACATTCATACTTTCATGTACCAACACAACCAGATTGCATTACGAAAGTTCTCAGCCATTCTATATACTTCCATGGTTCCACAAAATGGTTTAAAAAATAAATAAATAATATTATATATAAATAAACATTGATCAACTATGGATCCTATTTCTAAATTTAAATTTTCTTATGTTTGGTCCTTGCTGTTATGCAAAATTCACCATTGGTAAGTACTTCAATTTGAAATTGAAATCCGGTAAAAATGTCTATATGATATCATATCTACCTACACCAATAGTGTTATGTTGTTTTGTAGGATCTTGTGAAAGTAGTTCTTCGATTGTTTGAAGGTATGTTATAGCACCCAGTTTTACCAATAATTTCCACCGACCTTCACAGAAATAAGTATCAACAATGCAATTGTTCAATAAACACAAGAAATATGAGCAGGGATGTCATTTCAGTTTTTTCTAGGGGGGGGGGGGGGGGGGGGGGCAAGATGTTATGTTTGTATATATTTTTATATATAAATATACATGTTATATATAATCTATAAAAATACATAATTCAGGGGGGGGGGGGGGTCAAATGCTCCCCCTGCCCCCCTACAAATGACGTCCCTGAATATGAGTATGTTCTAGTAGGAATTGAAATATCTGAATTGCTTACATAAAAATTGGATATATTATCGGAAATATTACAAACATAGAGAAAATATTCTAACGCCCAATCTAAGTAAGTAAGAAGTGGGTAACTAATTATTATGGGACTTTTTTTTAAATGGAAAATTACTTAATTTTGACCGATTTTTCGTTAAGCTGCAACTTATTAGGATAATTAGAGCATTTAGCGCAAGCAATTATAGCAGGTATGTATTTGTGAGGCAGTCTTGCATTCCAATAATTAATCTTAAAGATTTACATTAATTTATCAATACTACGTTCTTAAAAAATTTCTTAACTTTCCGTTTTGTTCGGCAATATCATCGAGTTACCTTGTTGCAGTCCAGTCGTCCAGATCGCTTTGAACTTAGTAGAAACGAAATCGAAAGTAATGCTAACGCCCCATATCCATGTTTGTGCGAACTATGTAAGATGTTAGTCGTGTAAAAAGTTCGCTAGAAACCGGCTTGAAGTGCCTTGCGGATCAGTACATTAGCTCTTTTAACGTCCGGCAAACCATAGATAGTGGCAAAAATGTCGATAAAAACTGCGGCAAAAAACGCAACCGATATTTTGTTTATAAAATGTAACTATGTATATTAACTCGATGAATTTGGTTTCAAACGGCAAATCTCACATAAAATTTCTTTGAAGATTAGTAAATCGTAAAGAGATACCGTGTATGTAAACAAGCCGCGATCAGGTCGACGATCTTCATAAAATATTTGAAATTCACCTGACGAGTGTGTAATGTACTTGGAGCGTAAGTTGCATCTTTAGATAGCCGCACGAAAGATGTTATGAAATGGTAGAGAGAAGTACCGACAAGACAATCTATAGATCCACGCATGTCCAATTAAGTCGTTTAAATACTACAGAATAAATTACTGATTGAATGTTAGCAACCAATTAGGACGGCTATTGTAGTGAAACAACTTTTTTTATTATTTGTTTTGTGCAAGGAGTTATGAAGATTGGATGGTAGTTAGTACTCGATATGATCTATTGTAGTTGTTTGTGTTATTTTTGTTGAAGGGGTTTTCAGATGGAGTTGCACTGGTGGTAGTATTGCTATTCATTCAAAATGAACATAGTTTTGGCAACCATAATTATATCAGGTGTACAAATAAGTTCCCGCCGTTCTCGTATAGATGGCGCTAACACGAAATTCTGTGAAAAAATGGCGGATCAAGCTCGTAATATAGCAAGATCAGACATATTGCAACAATTCCCCATCATTACATTTGCAAAATTTTATCGGCATCAGTTACTTATGGGTCCTTAAACATGTCGGAGTTCGAGCCAAATAAGCACCATTTGCGGGAAGTTTTACTTTTTTTTTTTAATTCAAAGAAATCTGCGGCTGACTCTTACCAGATGATCAGAGAAACTTATGGCGAGTCTTCTATTAGCGAATGAACGTGTCGCGAATGGTTTCATCGCTTCAAAATGGGTGATTTCGGCGTGGAAGACAAGGAGCCTTTCGGCCGGCCAAAAAATTTCGAACACGCAGATTTGGAGGCACTACTGGACGAGGATTCATGCCAAACACAGCAAAGTCTTGCGGATTCATTAGATGTGACCCAACAAGCCATTGCACGTCGTCTGAAAGCCTTGGAAATGATGCAAAAGCAAGGAAATTGGGTGCCGTACGAATTAAAGCCAATAGACGTCGAACGGCTTTTTTTCACGTGCGAACAGCTGCTCCAACGGTAGAACAGGAAAGGATTTTTGCATCGTATCGTGACTGGAGATGAAAAGTGGATACACTACGACAACCCCGATGCGCCAAAAATTGTGGTGATACCCTGGCCATGCATCAACATCGACCTCAAAGCCGAATATCTATGGTTCCAAAGTCATGCTATGCATTTGGTGGGACCATCTCGGCGTGGTGTTTTATGAGTTGCTGCAACCGAGTGAAACCATCACAGGACCTCTTTATCGAACACAACTAATGCGTTTGAGCCGAGCATTGAAAGAAAAATGGCCGCAATATGAGCAGAGACATGACAAAGTGATTTTGCTACACCACAACGCTTGGCCACATGTTGAAACATGTTGTGAAAACCTACCTGGAAACACTGAAATGGGACGTCCTACCCCACCCACTGTATTCATCAGACATCGCCCTTTCCGACTACCACCTATTCCGATCGATAAAAAATGTCCTGGCTGAGCAGCACTTCCGTTCTTACGAAGATGCCAAAAATTGGGTCGATTCGTGGAGAGCCTCAAAGGACGTGGAGTTTTTTCGACGCGGAATTCATATGCTGCTTAAAAGGTGGGCAAAGGTTGTGGCTAGCGATGGACAATATTTTAAAACATAATTATGTAACCGATTTCCCACAATAAAGGCTCAAATTTAAAAAAAAAAACGATACGAACTTATTTGTACACCTAATATATTGATTCCAAATTTAAATCAATTCATAGCCAAATGCGAAAAGTTCTACGCTACAAACACTGGAGTCCAGTCTTTTACAAGAGATTATTTTCGTGGGCAAAGAAAAAGAAAGATATGTACTGAAAACAGCAGTATTATATCCTTAAGAGCGGTGTCACTGTATTTGAATTTATATTTGACGTGCACGGAATCTACTGTCCAGACCCTGTTTTATTTAATGATTATTCCATGTTTGAGAAGAACAAGTAAGTACAGTTTCATGGTTTCAGATTCCTGATATGCATATGTTGAGATAACAATTAAATTGACACTGAGAAAAGATTTTCTGCGCTAGAAACAAATCCTATCTAATTATATCCCGACGTAATATTGTCATTTATACTAGAAAAACACGTAAGTAAATAAAAAAAATCTGCCAACAGTCTGGGCGCAACTTTATTATTTTATGGGTAGAAGTCTGAAACGTGTTTAATGATAAGATGCGGTGTAGGTTACTATGCGACTGACAACCTAAAAAATAACGTTCCAAATAGCCTCCTGGTTATCCCCTCTCCCCCGTATCAACCCCTATCAAAAATTTTATTTTTCTAGGATGTCTCCATAGTGGCTCTATATAATCCTAAATTTTTAGCTTTCTATTCATTATGGTTTTCGAGAAATAAAAATCCCAATGTTTTCCTTTCTACCCCCTTTCACCATCTCCCCCAACACCCACACCACCAAAATTTTTTTCCCTACTAGAAATTTACCGACCCAAACTCCTGTAAAATTTTCAAGATCATATCTGATACGGTTTCTGAGCTATAAAAATTACTTTTTTTGAAAAATTGCTGTCCCCCCACTTCCGTGCTCCACCTCCCCCCTCAAAAAATTTAGTTTCGGTAGACTCCTCTTGTAATCCCATATACAGAAACTAAATTTTATCTTCCTGGTGTAATTGGTTCGGAAGATATTGTAATCCAAAGTTTTTCAACCCCACCCCCACACCCCACCACCCCTCTTAAAAATTTTAGCCCTTGTCTAATCTTGAAGTATCCCTAAGAACATCAACAAAGTTTCAATCTTCTGTCATCAATTGTTCAGGAGATATCGATTTTAGAATGTTTCAATCCCGTCTTTCATGCGTTAAAGACTCATTGTTTTCCCCCCCACTGCCACACCCCTTAACCAATATCAACCATTTTTTTGCAATTGAGTCCATTATCATAGTACTACATAAGTTCCAAGTTTCAGCCTCCTAGCATAAGTGGTTCCTGAGATCTAGAAACCAAAATTTTTCGACTAAAACGCTCCCCTATCCTCTCCCCTTGTACCCCCACCCCTCGAAAATGTACCAGTCGTAGGGGTTCACCCAATCTACCCACCATAAAAATTTCAATTTAATATCTCAACGGGTTTGTGAGCTACGTACCTTCAAACGGTACGGCGTACGGCGTCTACGGCGGACAAACGACATTTTTTTTTTGCTTTTTTGGGGTCTACTAGTCCTAAAACGTGAAAATACAAAATTTCAGGCTAGCAAATTTTTTTGAAATTTCAGGTCGATAACAATACTTTATTATTAAAAAATAATAAAGTAAAATCATAGTTAACAGTATTCTTGCAACTTTATTACTTTGAGCAAAGTTGAAGAGAGTACAGCATAAATTGTTAAGTTATTATTATACGTTATATATATATATGTATGGTATATGTAACTTAACTTGGCTCTCCGGAAAAATCGCCCTACTGAAAGATGACTGGCGAGTGTGCGAAGAAAAAACATCATTAAATCCTTATTGCAGACCATTCTGGACACCCATCTTACGCAAACAATTGACATACCAAAACGATTATGTGGGATGTTCGAAATTGTTGAAGACGATACTCCAAGTTTCTCCGCAAGTTGCTTTATCTTCAAACGGACATCCTCCAATATTAAAATTTTGAAGAAGTTGCCTGTATCCGTCTTTCAGACCGCGGATCGTCTTTGTTAATTTACCAATTGTAAATTGGATGATCCGAAAGGCATGGAGTCATTGTGAACTGATTCAATTTTTTCTAGGCAGATTTTACATGTTTTTTTTTTGCTTTGCAAGAAATAATAATTTTCTCCAACATTGACTTACATACAGGACACTAATTCGAATGATATTAATAGGATCAGTCCGAAAATAAGTATTTGTATTATTGAGGGTCGTATATACAATATCCAATTAAAAGGACTAGCTTTTGTGGTTCATTACTAAGGGAGCTGTACCAAGTACTGTATACTTTTTGAATATTTAAAAATACAATGGAATTGTATTCTGTTGCGAAGCGAACGTGCCCGGCACAAGATGTCGTGGCCATCCATGGAAAATCTGCCCGTCATGATTTAATGTAAGATTTTTCTTTTCATCTGTACGTTGAATTATGTGAATAATTGTAAATGTAATTTTTTATATAATAGTTTTAGCAACTTAATGAGGAATAAAGAGCTCAAAAAAAGTTTGTTACCCTTGGTACCCGTCAGAATAACCTAAAAATTAAATTTGCGGCAGCTAATTTGCTACATCGAAACCGTCCACACCGCACACTCTGCTCGTGTAATAGTCCGGACTAGTACAGATTGGAAGTCTGGTGCCGTGGTCAGGTTAGTGTGACAATTTGGTGCTGTTCGAGCTGACGGCACTGAGATATAACAAATGGAGACCTCGATTTGCTATCTCACATTGCCGACGTTTTTAAAATGTCAATATTTCGAAAAAGGTGTCCATGATAACCCGAGGTTCTGCATTGTTGAACAAAATTCTGATGATTTTAAACATTCATTAGATTTAAAATTGGTAATGCAAGTGAAATAATTTTTGATTGAAACATTTCTTTATGTTTCTTTCAAAAATTCAATTCATTTTAAGTTTAGAGAAACTTCGAAAGTTATCCGGGGTACAAAGTCGGATTGAGCCACTGATGACCTGAATCTTAAGAAGGAAAGAGTTAGTAGCACGGTATGTATGTATTAAGGCGAGAAGGAAAACAATGAGAGGACCATCAGATTAGGCAACATGAAAAATGAAATTCGAATTTTTAGGTGTAATTTCGAATTGAAAAATTACCAAATAATTTGAATATGATAAATACTTTTTTGGATAAACAAAGGAATTGAAAGAAAATGAGTTCATAAAATTGCAACTAAGCTGTGTAAATTTTACAGGTAATATTGGCTACTGCAGTACGAATATAATACCATATTCTTATCGGTATGGCGCCAAATTCAAAAATAACGTATTACATGCTCAACCGTTATAAGTATTGCTGAAACTGTTATTTCCCAAGAAATTTATTAATAAAAAAATTGAAGTAAACTGTGAGTTATGAATTTCGAACGCAAAACGCAACTTCTCACCATCAAATCGAACAATTTGAATTGTCAGATCTGATAATTCAGATTGAAAAGTTTTTAATTTTATTTAAGTTGTTGCCCATGTTGTTCGAAATTCGAAATTTTGAGAAGGAGCGAGAGAGTACGATTTCATCGGCTATTTCAATCTGTCATATCGTATAGAGAAATGAGCTGATGGGGTCTCCATTTATATAGCTCAGTGGTCATATCGTATAGAGAAATGAGCCGATGGGGTCTCCATTTATATAGCTCAGTGGTCATATCGTATAGAGAAATGAGCCGATGGGGTCTCCATTTATATAGCTCAGTGGTCATATCGTATAGAGAAATGAGCCGATGGGGTCTCCATTTATATAGCTCAGTGCTTACCACCAAGAAACATAAACTCATAACCCAACTAATCACGCGATACACAAGATCCATTCAAGCGATGACAGTTCGAAAGATCCGCTGACAACCACTCGACATGAGGGTCATTCAAATAAAAGTGAGGTTACAGTTGACAATTTGTTTTGTTCCCGTCAAATTCTGACTCAAAGTCACGTAACCGCAAGACAAGTAATGCCGAAGGAACTGCCGACATTCTCAGGAGATCCTCTGGATTGGCCCATGTTTCTGTCAGAGTTTGAATCATCGACTAAATGCTGTGGCTACAATAATGCCGAAAATATGACCCGTCTTCAAAAGTGCTTGAAAGGAACACGTAGTGGAAGTATTTCGATTGCTGAGAATGAAATTTGGGCGACCTAATCAACTAATTATTCATTTAGTTGCAAAGGTTAGAGCCGAACCTGCACGGAAGTCCGACAATCTTCATCAGCTTATCCACTTCGCTATTTCGATTCGTAACCTAGTAGCAACAATTGAAACGGTTGGGAAACTCCCCAATTCCCTCAAACTCGATTGGGCGCGATTCAAAATAGCAAAAGGTTCTGTCAACGTTTTGGATGCTGGATATTCGAAATTGCTGAACTCACTGCCAGAGGCTTAAAGACATGTCCAGATCAGCTCGTTGGTCGCTCGTGATGGAAAACGCCTCTGCTTAGTGTGCTTCGGTTATCATCATACATCCCGCTCTACTTCTTCGAAACCTTGCGGCCTGGAGAATTGTACTAAACTACACCATCCATTGCTTCACCGTTCACAAAAAGTGATACCACCCGCGCCAACGCCCGAAAAACAAGAACTGGCTCAAGTCGTAAACGCTCATCACACTAATGGTAGATTATGCCTGTGACACTATATAATGCAGTTAAATCGATCGACACGTATGCATTCCTCGACAAAGGATCATCCCTTTCGCTGATTGAGACCAGCTTGGCAACTTCATTAGGGCTGAGTGGAGCAACAGAAAAGTTGTGTATAAGATGGACTGGACACTCTAGGCGTAACAAGAGGCACTGTTTGGCGTAAGAACGATTGCAGAGCTCAAACTGCCTGGACAAAGCATTCACGCCGAAAGCATAAAATCTCGATTCCGGCATCTGAAAGATGTTCCATTATCTTCGTAGGAGCACGCCAAACCGCAACTGCTAATCGGCCTAGACAATTTTAAGGTGTGTCTTCCACTAGAAGTCAAAGAAGGTGGCTGGCGTGAACCATATGCAACGAAAACGCGAGTTAGATGGGTTATAGGTGGTCCAACTGTGAGACCAAACCCGAATCCGTCGCTTAACCTCAACTTGCACATGTGTGACTGCACTCAAGACAAAAATCTTAATCAGCTTGTCAAAGATTTCTTTGCTGTCGAAAGCTATGGAATAACAAAGGAAATGACGATTGCGGAGTCATGTGACGAGAAGAGAGCGAAATGCATCCGCCAGTCTACAACAAAGAAAATTAAAGACCATTACGAAACGGGTCTGTAAGGTTGTTTAATTTAAAATCTTATTTCAGTAAACTCTTACACTTTTCATTTTTTATACGATTATCTTTTTCAATAGTTGACACTTGACTCAATATTTTTTAGCAAAAATTAACAAAATCAAATTTTAAGGCTACTACAATAAAATATTACTTTACAAAATTAAAATGAAATTGTGCTTGAATTGTGTTTGCTGCTACATCACTCCCCTTCCAGTATGACCGCTGTCATATGATTTTGAACTTTACGGTCCTTCCATAACGCGTTGTGTACTTCTTTGGAAATAGTTCGTTTTATAAGGGGAACTCCAAAATGATAGTTAATATTTTTCTTCAATGGATTTAGCTATATCAAACCAATATCAGTTGTTTTCAATCCCCGGTCGACCTGAAATTAAAAGATATACGTATTTATAAATTGCGAATTTACTTACCTTTTTGATGTCAGCTGGACTTCACTATGACATTTCGCATGGCACTAGAATTGGAACATGGCGGGAAAAGGCACGAAAAGTTTGAAAAAATTTACAAAAATTATTATTTTTGGGTGATTAAAACTCCCTTTTCGCTCCAACTACCTTTTGCGCGGCGCAAAAGGTAAGTTAAGTAAATTCGCAATTTTTAAATACGTATATCTTTTAATTTCAGGTCGACCCGGGGATTGAAAATAACTGATATTGGTTTGAAAATGCAAAACCTATTAAAGAAAAATAAAAAAAAAATTTTTGGAGCGCCCCTTATATAACGAACCTTTGGATGACTTTCTTCCTTTCGATTTGTTTCTATGTCTGGCTTCAGATGAATATTCTCTTTCTGATCTGGTTCATCGTTTTCTCCTTTGGTGATGAAAGCTGGTTTTAAACGATCAATTGACACGTTTTGATGTTTTCCTTTTACCAACAATTTGAATATTTTATCGCCCCGCTTAATAACAGGATATGGTCCATTATAGGGAGGCTGGAGAGGAGTGCGCACAGCATCGATTCGAACAAAAACGTGCGTATAATGTTCTAACGCGGGATGTACAAAAAATTTGCTTCCAGTGTGATGTGATGTAACGGGTGGTTGAAAATTTATCATTGTTTTTCTAAAGGTTTTTATGAAATCGCCATCTTTGATGTTCTCCTTCGAGGAACCGAAAAATTCCCCCGGAATACGAAGAGTTTGGGCAAAAACCATTTTAGCCGGCGTAGATTTTATGTCTTCTTTCGAAATACAACGTAGTCCCAACAAAATGAGGGGTAATTCGTTGATCCAGTCGTTTGAAAGTTTGGTCTTTAATGACGATTTTAACGTTCTGTGCCATCTTTCAATTATCCCATTCGATTGTGGATGATAACTTGTCGTACGCAGGTGTTGTACTCCCAGTACTTTGTTCAATGCGTGGAACAATTTCGACTCGAACTGTCGTCCTTGATCGGTTGTGATTTTCGACGGAACACCATAACGCGATATCCAACCAGACAATAGGGCGTCAGCTACGCTGTCTGCGGTTATATTTGTTAGCGGAATTGCCTCAGGCCAGCGTGAAAATCGGTCAATGACTGTAAGGATGTACGAATATCCCTTCGAGACATGCAATGGACCGACCAAGTCGACATTTATATGATTGAACCTGTCTGTTACTTCGTGGTAATTTTGAATAGGTGATCTGGTGTAGCGGTGTACTTTCGATCTTTGGCACGGAATGCAGTTTGTTGCGAAATTTTTGCAGCCCCGTCGTAGGTTTTTCCAAACAAAACGCTCTTTTACAAGGCGTGTAGTTCCACGTACGCCTGGGTGTGATCTATTATGTATTTTTTCTAGTATTCTTAAACGAAAGTTCTTCGTTATGTAAAGGTCTTGCTTTTTTACCTTTTATATCGCAGACAAGCTCTATGCTCGAGTTTGGAATAGCGATGCGCTTTAGTTGAAGAGATGTTGAATTGGAGCGTAAGGATGTTTAATTCTTCATCGGTTTCTTGATCTTTTGCGATTAACTCGAACATAATATCCTCAGAATTTATAGTTTGAATTCTTGACAGTAGATCTGGGATAATATTTGTTCTGCCTGCAATATACCGAATATCAGTGGTAAACTGACTAATGTAGTCTAGTTGTCGGGCTTGACGAGGTGACGCTTTTCATGTTTTTGGTGAAATACGAAGATTAACGGTTTATGGTCCGTGTATACTCCAAATTGTTTACCTTCTAGCATGTGTCGGAAATACTTGATAGCCTCGTAGATTGCTAATAGTTCACGGTCATAGGTACTATATTTCTTTTGTGCATCGCTCAATTTTCTTCAGAAAAATGCTAGAGGCTTGCATTCATCATTTTCTATTTGGTGTACAACAGCGCCTATTGCCAAGCCTGATGCATCTGTTTCCAGCACTATTGCTGCTGTCTTCGATGGATGGACTAGTAGCAGTGCGTTTGCTAACATTGTCTTGTACTCTTCAAAAGCTTTGGTTGCATCATCTGTCCAGTTTATTGTTGATTTGTCGTTTTTACATTTCCTTTTATTAAACATTGCAACCTATTTTGTATCGCAATTGCATTTGGTAAAACACGTCTATAAAAATTTATCATTGCTATGAATCTTCGCAATTACGGCTTTCGAAATTGTACAATCGCTTCCACTTTACGTGGTAACGGTAATATTCCCTGTGACGTTACTAAATGGCCTAAGAATTCTATTTGTTCTTTGGCGAATTTGCATTTATCCAGGTTTGTTGCTGTTGTTGTTGTTGTTGTTTGCTGTGGAGGAAGACACGCAGCAATGCAGCGCATCTTGAGCATTCAGGCCAATATGGCCCATTATACTCGAATCCCCCAGTCTCTACCCGAACTTTTTCGTCCTCCTCACGAATTTCAAGAGCTCAGGTAGGGAGCGAGAACGGAGTTCTTCCATCCTCATAACATCAACGCCGTATACGTGCATTCTCGCAAAAGAGTAAGCTGGTCACTGAAGAAGGAAATGTTCCGTTGTGTCGTCGCTCTCGTCGCAAGCAGTGCACATGGGGTCGTCAGTGATTCTCAATCTGACTAGGTGTAGGCCACACGAGTTATGCCCTGTGAGGACACCAACCATACTACCACATTCCTTTCTGCTCAATTTGAGAAGAAAAGCAGCGGTTCGTCCACTTGGTCCCTCAACAAGGTTTCTAGTCTGCCGCATTCCCGGAAGAAGCCGCCATCTCTCAATGTGCGATTTACTCACCCACTCAGCAATGGCAGCCCTAACAGAGGCAACCGGCACACCAAAAACTGGTTCTGGTCCGACCATGGCTGACTCCGATCCAGCCCTTGCTAATGCATCAGCTATTTCATTGCCAGTTATACCCTGGTGGCCTGGAACCCATATGAGCTTTAAGTCATTGAATCTGCTAAGAGAATTCAACCGTTCTTTACACTCACGTACCATCTTCGAAAAGACGATTGGATTATCTAGGGATTGTAGAGATCATCCTGCCTCTCCATCTTCCCTCTATAATCCATTCTACTGCCTTAAGGATCGCATAAACTTCAGCTTGAAATACCGAAGAATGTTTTCCTAGGGCGAAAGAGGACCTGAGATCTTCAGTCTGCAGGTACATTCCAGCTCCCGACCCGTCTTCAGTCATTGAGCCGTCTGTATAGAATATGTCAGTGAATTCGCTAAGCAGTGCGGACTGGTTTTCCCATTCCTCCCTACTCGGGATCTCCACCTGATATTTCCTTTTGAGCATACAGGTCGAAGTCATAGCATCCGAAGGCATATCGAAGATGGGGTTCCCAGACAATCTTCGAGCCATTTCTCCATGACCCGTGCAATGCTCTTTCCTCCACAGGCCTAATCTCATTAGTCTGTGTGTAGCTCTCATTGCTTCTGCCTGAACAACAATGTCAAGCGGTGGCAGATTGAGCACTGCATCGAGTTCCGCACCCGGTGTGGTACGCAAGGCACCTGTTACACCGATGCAGACTGTCCTCTGTAGTTTAGCGAGACTAGCTCTAATGTATGCACATTTGGACTTAGTCCACCAAACCACTGATGCATAGATTAGGATGGGTCTTATAATAGCTGTATATAGCCAATATACCATTGAAGGCCTAAGACCCCATGTTCTTTCAAAAGCTCTCCGGCACTGCCAGAATGTTACAAGCGCACGGTTCGCCTTTGTATCTACATGTTCCCTCTAGAGAAGCTTGCTATCCAGGATAACTCCAAGATACTTAACTTTCTCCGAGAGCTGAATAGTTTCACTCTTCAGCATTGGTAACACTAAACCTCCAGTCTTTCTTTTCCTAGTAAATAAAACTAGAGCGGTTTTGCTAGGACTCACAGAAAGTCCGTGTCTTTCGCACCAGCTATCGATAACCCATAGGACTCTCTGCATTTTGTCGCATACATCCCTGAGCGATAGCCCGACAGCTAGTGCAGCCACGTTATCAGCGTAAGCTTGTACGTGAATATGCAGATCCTGCAGTTCGAGAAGCAGAGAATCGATGAGCATACTCCACAACAATGGCGAAAGGACCCCGCCTTGAGCACAGCCCTTACTGACCCCCGTTGTAGCATATTGCCCATCCCCCGTCTCCGCGAATAGCATTCTCTGTGTGAGCATGGAGTGAATCCACTTAACTAAAATGTCATCGACCCCATGTCTTTTGGCAGCATCACACAGTGATTCAAAGGGCGCACTATCAAAAGCACCCTCAATGTCCACAAAAAGGCCCAGCGCGTGCTTTTTCCGGTCCAGCGCCCTTTCAATTCTGGATACCAGAGAGTGGAGCGCTGAATCACAAGACTTTCCGCTCTGATACGCATGTTGTTCCGAACAAAGAGGATGCGCTTTGAGAGCCACTTCCCTAATGTGCTTCTCTACCAGTCGTTCCAGACTTTTCAGAACAAACGATGTTATGCTGATTGGCCTGAAACTTTTGGGCAGAGTATAGTCGTCTCTCCCTGGCTTCGGGATAAACGCTACTCTAACCGGTTGCCATGAAGATGGGACGTATCCATGCGCCAAGCATGCAGAAAATATCTTTCTGAGGATCGGCACTAGAACATCTGCCCCCTCTTTTAGCATTATCGGATAGACGCCGTTTACTCCTGGTGACTTGTAGCTGTCAAATGATGAAATTGCAAATTTCACCGTCTCAGCTGTCACTACAGCAGACGCCGTATACCAACTACGCCTGGGCGCTCTGTCTTCGGACGGACAGAGTGTCTGAACCATGCATTGATCGCTTTCGATCACCTGATTTCCTGGGAAATGGGTCTCAAAGAGGGTTCTTAGTGACTCCATTCTCGAAGTGGTATACGTACCATCAGGTTTTAGCAGGGAGTCAAGCCTAGCCGTATTGTCTTTCTGAAAGACTTTATGCAACCTAGCCGTTTCCCTGGTTCCTTCCAAACTCTCGCAGTAGTTCCTAAAAGAGGCTAGTTTTGATGTTTTAACCAGCTTCTTACATTCCCTCTGCGCTGTTCGGTAGTGATCCCAGTCGGTCTCTGAACCACTCTTAAGTGCGCGATTCAGAAGCCTTCTGGTGGTTTTTCTGAGCTTCTGCAGGTCCCCAGTCCACCAGGGGACTGTGATTCCGCATCGACTCTTGCTGACAGGACACGATTCCGCAAAACATTGACTTAAGGTTAGACTTAGACAAGAAGTCACTTCCTCAATCATATCTGGCGTCCTCATCTTACGTGGTGTTTGAGACCTCTCCTGTAAGAGAGATCTGAACAAAGTCCAGTCTGCATTCCTGGGATTTCGTATAGCCGGTATGACAGGTTTGTCAGCCGCCAGTCGAAATTCCAGATATCTGTGATCCGACAGAGTTTCCTCTTCCAGGACGCGCCAATCTATTATGGATTCCGCAATCCTAGAAGACGACAACGTCATATCTATCACTTCCGTCCGCCTCGTCGTAACAAACATTGGCTTGTTGCCTCTGTTGTTTACTACAAGGCACGAGGACATAATGAACACCAATAACCGCTCACCCCTTGGATTGCATTTGCTGCTGCCCCAAACAGTGTGTTGAGCATTAGCATCGCATCCAATGACAAGCTGTAAGTTATTGGTGTCCGCGAATCTAACGAGCCCGGTTAGCTCTCTGGATGGGGGAGGTAATAACGAGTCATACGGAAGGTAAGCCGACACTACTATTATGTCTTGTCTCCTACCCTCCAATACATTAGACATTTTGACTGCTACGACATCTTGACAGGTGAACTGCATCAACATCGTCGCCTCTATCATATTTGATATGAATAGAGAAGCACGCCTCCCTGAATCGAATCCAGTCCACAGACTCGCCTATTACGAATCCATGGTTCCTGAATCATAAATACATATGGGGATGAATGCAGTTTGCTAAGCCTCCTACTTAGTAAAGCAGTAGCAGCCTTAGCATGTTGCAAGTTGATCTGGGTAAATATGATGCCGCAGTTAGCCATTCAAAATAAAAACCCCTATCATTGACTTCAGATTAACCGTGCCATAAGCACAGGTACTTTCTTCAATCATTGGTCGAATTGGATTAACAGAGAACACACTACCAGTACTTTCCTCATCAGACTTCGGATTCAGATAAACCGTCCCCAAGTTGGTTGCGGTACATTCTTCCTCCAAGGGCCGAATCGGATTAACCGTTCGTGCATTATCGGCACTGTCCTCATCGGCAAACAGTAAATCCTCAATGAAGTTACTGAGATCCAGTGGTATGCTCCCACTGCAACCTGGATCACTCACTGCAGTCGTACATGATGGTGGGGCCTCCAAAATCCGAGCCCCGGCCGCATCAGCAGGTGGATTCCCAGACTGTGCCTGGTTACCACTTGGAGAGTCTAAATCTATAGGCTTATCCATCATGTTTTCGTCTTTCTCTTAGTTGACACAAGTGTCTTAAGCCCCCTCACCACGACAAGGTAGAAAGACGACGAGGGAGTACAGTAGTGTAGTATATCCAGGTTTACTATCAAACCGTGTTGAGATAAACGTTCACACACTATTCTAACGTGCATTTGGTGCTGATCGATATTATCACTCGCTATGAGAATATCGTCTAAATATGCTATTGCGAAGTCAAGACCTCGTAATACTTCGTCAATTAAACGTTGAAACGTCTGAGCCGCATTTCTTAGGCCAAATGTCATGTATACGAATTCAAATAACCCGAACGGCGTGATTATTGCGGTTTTCGGAATATCAGCAGGATCCATTGGTACTTGGTTGAAAGCCTTTTTTAAATCAATAGTACTAAAAATATGTTTTCCATGTAGTATGCATACAAAATCTTATATGTAGACGACATCGTAATAATCTAATCGTCCAATAGCTGGACGCGAGGAATAGTGACAAGCGTCATGAAGGGTAAAGGAGACCAAGTCCGATCGGCGGTTGTGAGGACTGCGAGAGGCGAATATCATGGGCCGGTAATGAAGATCGCCGTGCTCGACATCAAGACGAGAGAAGATCTTATAGTAAACGACCATTGAGGATCGTTGACTAGGGGGGAGGATGTTGCGAAGCGAACGTGCCCAACTTCAAATCGGCACAAGATGTCGCACCGATCCAACCTGCCCGACATGACGCTTCATCCTCAGCTCCTTCTTTTCTGAATACGAGCTGATACTCCAAGGAAACAAAATTTAATGTTAGATTTTACTTTTCATCTGAACGTTGAATTATGTGAATAATTGTAAATGTAATTTGTTATAGTTTCAGCAACTTTATGAGGAATAAAGAGCTCAAAAAAATTTACTTCAATTCCAAATTAAATTTTTTTTTAAACGACCTCAGAAATAATAATATAAATATAAATAATATGTACCACAATACTATACGAGTATATCCAATATTTGGGACATGTATCTTACTAGGGTAGTCCCAGAAGTATCCGGCCTAACAAAGAAGACACAAATAATTTGAAAAAAAATATCTTTATTTCTAAACATAGTCTCCTTTTCGATCAATACACTTTTCCCAGCGATGTTGGATAGCTTCGATACCCTCTTTATTGAGTATTGTAAGAAATGTCGAGCTTCTCAAAATAACCAACAACCGCAAATTCCATCTCTTCTCTGTTGGCAAATTTTTTACCGCCGAGCCATTTTTTAAGTTTGAAAAGACAAAATAATCTGAGCGGATTGAATCTGGCGAATAAGGTGAACCTTAACTCACATTGATTTTGACATGCATAGTGCGTATATCTATAGAATGCATGAGTTAGGAGTTCACTTCAGTTATCTTTACTTAATTTACGATGTTTTTTTATTGGCACCTTTAAATCCTTTACAGTCAGCATTTTCATTCATTTGTTGTAACTCATTGTACAAATTATTTTAAACCATTCGGGTCCTACTTTAATCGCGTTGTGTTCTTATACCATGGATACACTGTTGTATACAAATTACTTTATTCAAATCATGATATACGATACAAGATGGCCTGATACACAGCCCATACATGTTATACTTTGACATTTAGATAAAATCGACAAAATTTTTGATTTCAAGCGTCTATCAATCGTAGTATTGTGCTTTTATTGTGATATTTTAAAATTAATATGAATTCAACGCAGCAACAAAATTGAATGGAACTTTTAATTAATATGGGATAGCAAAAAATGCATTCCAAAATTTTAGCAGTGAAGAAAAAAAGGCTTCGACTGCTAGCACTTCGTGCCAAACGTCGTAATACCTTGGATACACAGCTCGTATACAAATCATAATATCGTCAATATCACCAGTGTATCAGCCAATAATCTGCATATAGTACGTCAACGAGCTGATATCTACATAATATCCAACCTGTTTCCTTGTACACAGTGCGACAAATAAGTTCCGAGACTCGAACCATATCTGAGTAACTAGTAGGGCCATCTATGTCCACAGACCGGCGTTTGAAAGCTGAGACACTCCTCTTCCCGGTAATACCAATTTTGTTGAAATTGGTTGATAGATAGCAAAGTTATGACAGTTCTCCCAAAACAACTTTTTTGTCGATGTTGAAATATTAAAATGTTGCTCAAACAATGCTCATTACATTCTTTGATAGCAAAAGTATTGTCCACAGGGAATTCGTTCCAACTGGCCAAACAATTACTGGCGCATTTTATCTCGAAGTTTTGAAGCGTGTGATGGCCAGAATCGGTCGTATTCGACCCGAATATCGTGATCCAGAGAACTGGATAATGCACCGAGTCACACCTCACTCATTGTTCGTCTACTTTTGGCTCAGAATCAAGTCTGTGTGTTGAATCATCCACCATATTCACCTGATTTGGCCACATGCGATTTCTCTCTATTCCCGAAATTGAAATTGAAGTTGAAATGATGTTTGTTTTTAATGACACTTCGACCATCAAAACAGCTTCAACACGAGCACTAGGAGCAATTCCACAAAATGAGCTAGAACACGCATTCAAATCACTGTTCAATCGCTGTAACAAGTGTATTGAAACTGTAGGAGAATATTTTGAATAAAAAAATGAAAAATATCCAGATTTTTATACTCTAGATGAAATCATAGAGAGTATTATAAGCTGAATCCAGCCCAAAAGTTTGTAGCGCATAGAACCAAGTCTCGGACGAAAAAAAGTTGTATATTATTTTTTGTTTATTTGTGGCCAAAAACCTCAAATCCGCCTGACGTTCGTCCGTCCGTCCGTCCGTCTGTCCGTGAACACGATAACTCAAGAACGCCTTCACCTAGGATCTTGAAATTTTAAATCTGGATGTTTGGTTGAATTTGTAAGGCTAAGTTCGTTAACGGGCAAAATCGTCCTACTCCTTCGGGTACCTGCCATACAAAATGTCCTTAAAACACGTGTTCAAGAATATTGGTCGATAACTTCAGAAGGGTTTAAGCAACGACATTGAAATTTTGTATGTTTTATTTTTCCAATAGTTGGAGCTAAATATATGATTATGAAGAAAATCCTGTTAGTCCTTCGTGTAGCTGCCATACAAATATCCTGTCAAAATGTATTCACTTAATTTACGAAACTCACTATAACTCAAGTAATCTTTTAGCTACGAATTCGGAATTTTATACAAGTTAGTTTTGAGTGAAAAGGAAGTTCGAGTTAACTAATCAGCGAAATTAAACATACAAAATGTCCTTAAAACACGTGTTCAAGAATATTGCCGATAACTTCAGAAGGGTTTAAGCTACGTCTTTGAAATTTTGTATGTGCTATTTTTCCAATAGTTGGAGCTAAATGTATGCTTATGAAGAAAATCCTATTAGTCCTTCGTGTAGCTGCCATACAAATATCCTGTCAAAAAGTCTTTACTTAATTTACGGAACTCACTATAACTCAAGTATTCTTTTAGCTATGAACTCGAAATTTTGAACAAATTAGTTTTGAGTGAAAACAAAGTTCGAGTTTACTAATCAGCAAAATTCGTTTACTCCTTCTGGTAGCTGCCATACAAAATGTCCTTAAGACACGTGTTCAACAATATTTTTCGATAACTTTTGAACGCTTCAAGCTACGAATTTGAAATTTTGTACACGTTCATTTTTAAATGGTTCCAAGGAAAAGGATAAATATGTAAGAAATCGAGTGAGTCCTTCCTGCATCTGCCATGTAAAAGTCCTTCAAAAAGGAAATTTTTTTTCGATGTTCAAGATATGAAGTTAAACACAGAATATTGTCTTTTAGTTTTGGGTAGCAATCAAATGGGAGTCCTTAATAAAGGACATACAACATGCACACGTAATTCTACTTTATCCCCAACTACAATATAAATCGGAGTTCAGTATTCATCTAGAGTATTATACGATTGGCTTGCAGCCGATCGTAACTGCAGTATGTTTTCTTTTAATGATGTTTTCCATGACCAGTCTCGAAACTTATTTGTCGCACTGTGTATATAAATTCGATGATTTTAGTTGATATAGCATTCTTTTAACTGCCATCAGCGCCATCTAAGAGTGAAATCAAATGAAATTCCATTGAATGACAATTGTAGATTTTTATATCCTTCCGTCAGTTATAATTATTTGACAATGTTTTCATTTTTGTGTGTGATGTGATGGTCCGCTTTCTACATTTGTTTATTAGCAATGAAAGTGCTTTTCGCCGCAACATTTGGCACGAAGAGCTAGCAGTCGAAGCCTTTTTTTCTTCACTGCTAAAAATTCGGAATGCACTTTTTACTGTCCCAGATTAATTAAGAGTTCCATTCAATTTTGTTGCTGCGTTAAATTCATATTAATTTTAAAATATCACAATATGAGCAGAATGCTACGGCTGATAGACGCTTGAAATTTTGTCTTTGACACCTAAATGTCAAAGTATAACATGTATGGGCTGTGTATCATGCCATCTTGTATCGCATATCATGATTTGAATAAAGTAATTTGTATACAAACAGTGTATCCATGGTATAATGCGTTCTGCAGCTCGTGTGTTGTAGAAGTGTATTTTGCTACTGCCTGTTCGTTTCATTGATGACTTTCGTTGTTGGTTCTTTATTGCGTGAATGTCTTTAGTTCCTTGTTCCTGTATGTTCAACTTTCCAGTCATATACATAGAATTCTATGATTGGTGTTGCTCTGGATAGGTTATCTAAAGCTTTAATACCTTTGTTAACTGTCTTTCTAATTTTTTGTGTTGTTGAGAAGTGTTTGACTCCATAATAGCGTTCCATAGGTTGCTAATTATAACAATGTTCCTTTATTGACGTCATCAGAAAGATGTTTCTTCATAGTGCATCAATCATCCACAAATTTTAAGGCGAGCATATCGTTGTTGGGGTTAAAACATATAATTTTTTCATATTCTTATATTAGACTCAATTCTGTGTAAGACTGTTTAAACCGCATGACTCCACGAGGTCAGGAAGTGCCATAAATATAGCTGTGAAGTTGGAAGGGGCGGGTGAAAAGTGCAACAAAAAAAAACACATTTATTTTAGAAAAAGACAAAAATCGAAAAATTACATAAACAAAACTTATGCTGTTATGGCACTGGCTATTTCCTAGCTAGAAAAAAGTGCAATAATAGCCAATCGTGCGATAAGGCGACCAATATAGAGAGAAAGAGATTACCGATAAAAAATACCCTTGCTGATGCTACCGGCATCTAGTAGACGAAATTATCAACTGATTTGTTATAAAAAATACTGATCTTAGCGAGTTTCATAACATAACATGACACTTTCTATAATTTATACATAACGAACTGTCGAAAACAAGTCTGTAGCGGCTGGAAAATCTAGCCGCCAGCGGATTTTTCTTGGATTAACTGCTAGAATGTTGCGAAACACTGCTCGAATGCGCTTTGCTGCCGCTTTTTTTTGACAGCTATGGATTGTTTTTGCCTGATTTCTTTAATCATGGTATCACTGTTATTTACGTTCGATATTGAATTTAATACTGATAAGCTATCAGAGAAGATTGTTACGGTCACCTTCGTTCTCGTACAAGCTGAAAGGAGGAGTAGAGTAAAAATTAAATAGTAGAACAAGTAATGTAAGAACTCGTAGAATCTCTGATAACTTACCGGCTGAGCCAGAGCACTCCTTGTGAAGCAGCTTCATCTATTCAAAGCCTAAAAGAAACAACACCAAAGGGAATTAGTGAAATAATTATTTTCTTTTTTCGCACACACATGGAAGTCGAGCTAAACTCGAAAATAGGAAACAGAAAAACGTGAATTTGTAGTTATGGTTAGTTATGTTAGGATGAAGAATATATATAATCGAATTAGAGTTACATTAGTTAGTTATAGTTAGATATTAGGAATAGGAATAGGAAAAATGAATTAGTATGAATTAGTAAGATTAGGGTTAGACTTGAACTACAATTGGAAATTAGCACACACCACGCAACATCGAATCACGAATCCCATCACATCACATCACATCACATCACATCACTTAAGACAGATCACATCACGGAGGACCAATCACATCACTTGGGACAGATCACATCACGGAGGACCAATCACATCACTCAGTGCAAACATGGCGGATGTATACTGCGAGAATTACAAGTCGATAAGGCAGGTCAGTAAGGTTTGGGTCCATGCTAAAAAGTCGAGTCGAGAGTGAAAGCTACCGAAGAAGAGAAAGTTATCAGATGTAAGTGAACGACCTGGAGAAAGCAGTCGTTGACCCAGGAAAACGGGGATTTACCGATTCAAAAAGCTGACCCGAGGTTTCGAGGAAAGTGCAGCACCCAAAAACGGTCTCTTTTGTTAAGTGAATTGATACGGGAACATCGAAACGAGGAAGAAGTCTCAAGTGACTTGTTACGTGATCATTAGAAGGGAGAAATCGGAAATCGCCAGTGAATTGATACGGGAACCAAGAGCAGTAGGAAGATCGCAAGTGAATTGTTACGTGATCATCAGAAGGAGGAAGAAATCGTATATGGTCGCAGTCTTCAGAGAACAGAACAGAGGAGAAGCTGTGCAGCGATCGAGAATTATTCGAGTTATCATCGTGGGACATCGCACCAGAGGCACCCTAGTTAAGGATAGCTAAAATAGTTGGTAAAGAAGTAATCATAGGGAGATAAGATAAGTAGAATCAGAGGATAGGTCCTTTTAAAGATTATTAAATTCCATTTCTTTCCCATTACATTACAATTGTGTTATTCATCCATGTTTGTGACGTGTTTCAGTTCGCCTTCCGTGGTTTTCTTTGTGTATACGCGCGCGCGAACCTTTTCCACGGACTCGTGATCCGGACGGGGAAAAGTGTAGAACGGGACCCTCAAAAAGGGATCATTGGCGCCCATGACCCGTCTCTGGGTTGGCCGGACAGGGCCCGTTCGCCCCCTTAATGCGGGGGTTTTAAAACGGTTTTTCTGTCGGGAAAAACGGTAACAAGATACAGAATTTTCCTCTATTTTTGACTGCGAAGACAACAGCGTCTAGTATGGCTTTTGCCTCTGCACAATAGACTGACGCCATTTTGGGTAGTGCGCCATGCGCTACTATGTGATGATTTTGTTTTACGACTGCAAAGCCGACGCCGTGTTCTGATTTCGAACCGTCTGTGTAGAGAAATTGCCATCCTAAGTTCTGTAAGTTGTTTGATAGTTCGCGGAATAGCTGAATAAAAGTGTCTCTAGGAGTAGTGTCTTTTGAGTGGGTTGTTAATTTCTTGCAGATCGTCTTTTCTGAGAGCGACCAAGGTGGGTTAGATGTCAGCTTGCAGGATGAAGTTTTACTCGGTATTTCGATTTGCCTAGCAATTTGTAGGCTAATTTGCATGGTTGAAGGGATTCTGGAAGTTGTCTTTCTTTTACTTAGCTTTGCGAATTCATTTTGTAATAAGTTGTTACCGTTGTTGGTGATCTTAGGGATGAGAAGAGCGGTAAGATATTCTTTTCTGGTTTCGATGGATGGAAGGTTTGCTTCAGCTAGAATGCTCGATATTGCAGTCGTACGAAACGCTCCTAGAGATGAGCGTATTGCGGCATGGTATGGAGCTTTGAGAGGCTGTAGAGTGCTGGGCGGGCATTTTCCGTATATCGGAAGTCCATAGTCAATTTTTGAGAGGATGATTTCTCTGGTGATGTTGATCAAAGTAGTGGAGTGTGCAGCGGTGTTTTTATTACTCAGGAACTTTATGATATTCAGCCTTTTTATGAGATCAGTCCGGGTTGATGTTATGTGGTCAATCCAAGTGAATCTTTGGTTGAATTTGATGCCGAGAATGCTCATGCATCGGACGTTTTCGATGTTGTTCTGATTGATGGTGATTATAAAAGAAGAGTAGCTCGTTTTTCTACAGACATGCAGGTGTTTACATTTGTCGATCGAGATTTTTGCGCCCGAATTAGCTGCCCAATTCAAGATTATGTTGAAAACTAAGTTGATTTTATTTACAGCTTCAATCGAACATGCATTCTTAACAATAAGAAAAAGGTCGTCTGCGTAAATTATATGCTTACAAATTTTGGAGTTATTGATCAATTGAGAGAGGGCGTTGAATCCAATGAGGAACAACACGACGGATAGGGATGAGCCTTGCGGAATTCCGTTATGTAAAGGCCAAGTCTTGGAACGGGTGCCTGCGATTTGGACTATAATTTTTCGATTGCTAAGGAAATCTCGGATCCAATTGAATATCTTAGGCCCAATGTTCAGTTTTTTTAATTCGTTAAGAACGGTGTGTGCAACTATGCGGTCAAATGCCTTTTCAAAATCGATGCCTATTATAGATTCGTGGTTTCGGCTAGAGATTTGTTGGCTGATGGTTTGATCGATGTAAAGGTGGGCGTCTGTGCAACCTCTGTTCGGTCGAAAACCTACTTGTTCCGAGCTGAGTGCTTTAGTATTTTCTAGGTACCAGAACAGTCGGCGGGAAATGATTTTCTCCATAACTTTACTTAAGCAGGGTAAGAGTGTAATAGGACGATAGCTTTCTAAGGCAATTTTCGGTTTGTTGGGTTTTAAGATAGGAATGGTAGTAGCTATTTTCCACATTTGAGGGATGGAACCTTTATGAAAGGAGTTGTTGTAGAGGGCACAGAGACGCAATTTGCAAGGGGTATATAAGTTTTTAATCATTGAGTAAGTTATTTTATCTAGTCCAGGAGTGTTGCCTGAGAGTCGGGAAATGGCAGAGTTGAATTCGATTAAGGAGATATCGGTTTCTATCCGTAGGGCCTTGGCGTTAGGAGTTAGGTGTTGTGAGCTTGAGAAAAAGTTGTTCCTGCTTCGAATAAATTCGTTGGAGAAGCTGGACTGAGAGTATTCCGACCAACTAGCAGCGAACTTGTCACAGATACTCTCCGGAGTTGTGAGTGTGGAGTTATTGGATAGGATTATATGTATGGATGTAGTTTTGTGATTACCGCATAGGTTCCTGATTTTCTTCCATATATGTTGTGGATTGGAGTTAGGATTGATTGACTCTGTGAAGTTTCTGAATGTCTCTTTTTTGGCCAATTTCATTTCGCGTTTAAAAATAGCGTTCAGCTTCTTGTACTCTAAGACGTTGTGTTGGGAATGAGAGCGTTTTAGTGTATGCCAAGCCGATTTCCGTTGTACATTTAGTGCAGCTAAATTCCTGTTCCACCATGGTGGCGTTCGGTTTTCTCTGTTTAGGGTTACCCTGTATGTGAGGAATGGAGGCGTTGGCAGCTGTTTTAATTGCGCGTTTAAGATTAGCGCATTCCTTATTAGGTTCGTTTGATGGTGGTGTTTGTTCTAATATGTTCTTCACTACCCGTCTGAATTTAGACCAGTTCGCTAGTTTAGTGATGAATCTAGGTAGGGGCTTGTTTTTTGGTGTCTGTCCTATTTTGATCGAGGTGATGGTGGGAAAGTGGTCACTGCCGTACAGATCGTTAAGTGTGCGCCATTCACATTTTGGGGCTAGGTCTGCGGATCAGATTGCTAGGTCGATGTGTGTAAGCGAGTTATGTGTGCTGAAGTGGGTAGGTGAGCCATCATTTAATAATATTAGGCTATTGTCTGTCAGCCAATCTTCTATTATTTTCCCCCTCGCATTAGATTGGTTGGAGCCCCAAAGAGTACTCCAGCTATTGAAGTCACCGACTATTATAAGCGGGTGCGGTAAACTGTCTGAAATTTTTTTCAGGTCATTAAGCGACACTAGTTCATCTGGGTGAATGTACAAGGAGATAATTGTGAATTTCGTAAGAGCTGTTGTTATTTCTGCGGCTTGCGATATATACTTGCAGTTTAAGTCAATGTATGAGTACGCAAGGTTTTTATTGACTAAGAGAGCAATGCCGTTTTTTCCGCTTGTGTTGGTGGGTTTATTTAAAAATACTGCGTCGTATTTTTTAAGGAAAGATGGATTTGCTTGGTATGGGCAGTGCGTTTCCTGTAGAGCTATAATATCAAGTTGGTGCTGCTTGCATAGGAGATCAAGGTAGTTGTAGTTGTTGTGGAATCCGTTTATGTTCCATTGAAGAATGTTTAATTTACTCATGTTGCTTGTTGAAAGATGAGGCTGTGGTTGTTGGAGCGACTGTAGGTATTGCCGGGATATGTTTGAATGTAGTGAGTTGTGAGCTTTAATTTGAAAATTTGCTGTTGTTGTTTGTGTATTTGTCGTATAATGTTGCTAGTGAAAATTCTTGTGGTTCAGGTTCGGGGAGATTGGGTTTAGTTGAAGTAGTTGGCTGTTGAGGGGGGTTAGGTTCAGGTGAGGTGATATTTGGTGTGTTGTCGGTTTTTGGGTTTTTTTCGACGATGGTTGCCGGTTTGGGAGAAGGATGCGGTAGTGTGGTTCTGTTTTTTATTTTTAACGCTTCTTGTAAAGTTTCTATTACTGGAAAGTTGTTTGTTGATTGAACTTGCGTGTTTATTAATTCGGTAGCTTTGCGAAACGATATTCTATTGACTGTTGCTAATTGAGTGATCTGTTTTTGTTTCATATAGCGTGGGCAGGATTTGTTCGTGGCTCTGTGTTCTCCGTTACAGTTGATGCATTTGACCTTGGTGCAAACGCTTGGGTCGTGTGTTGGGTTAGCGCAAACTTTGCAGTTAGTGATCTGAGTGCAACGCTTTTTAGTATGGCCCAGACGATGACAGTTTTTGCACTGTAGTGGTTGCGGGATGTATTTTTCTACTAGAACATTGAGGAAGCCGATCTTAATTTCTTTAGGTACATCGAATGCGTTGAAGGTCAAAATATGAACCGATGTGTTTCGAGCGCATTTATTTTCGTGGTTAAATCGCGTTATTTTGTAACAGTCGGTCACGTTTTGATCTTTTAGTCCTTCGATTATGTCTGTTGTCGACATATCTGTAAGTTCAGTGCATTTTATAACTCCTTTGCAGGAATTAAGTGTGGCATGTAGACTGATTTCGATGTCACAGAGGTTGGACAGTTTCGTTTGTCTTAAAACCCTTTCAGCGTGAACGGAATCTTTGGCTAGGACAATATTGTTACCGAGGCGGTCAAAAGAGACATCTAGAAATTCTTTAGAGATACCTTCTAATGCTTTGTGGAGGGAGAAAATGTTAAATGATTTGGGAGGTTTAGATGTGTCTTTATTTTTTATTAGTAGGAATTTTTTGCAGGATTTTGAGGTTATGGAGTTGATTTGTGGTCGGTTGGTAGGAGTTTTATTTTTAGTTATATATGGGAATTCTGAAATATCGGTAAGGATGGGTTTGGGAATTCTAGGTTTTTTTTTTGTTGGAGAGTTATCCGAATCAAGTAGGTGATAGTAGTTCCGGCGGGTTGCCCCGCCCGAATCGACGTCCATGGCTACTGAATCTTACCTCGATGATAATTAGAAAATTTGACAAAACTAGAAAGCAGGTACAACTTTTTCTCTCACTGAACACAATATAACAGGGATAAATCGCTCAAATTTTCTAAAGCAAAAAATTGAACTGCACTCTTCGACTGTGTAATCGGTACTGGCGTTATGTATAAATTATGGAAAGTGTCATGTTATGTTATGAAACGCACTAAGATCAGTATTTTTTATAACAAATCAGTTGTTAATTTCGTCTACTAGATGCCGGTAGCATCATCAAGGGTATTTTTTAGCGGTAATCTCTTTCTCTCTATATTGGTCGCCTTGTCGCACGATTGACTTTTATTGCACTTGAAACTAGCGAGGAAATAGCCAGTGTCATAACAGCATTAAAGCCGCAAAAATAGCCAGTGTCATAACAGCATTAGAAAAAACTAAGAACAAGATACATAAACGAAAGATTTCACAAAAACAATGCCAATGCCAGCGAAAATTTGAAGCAGCACCTATCATGTTGTAAAAACAAAGTTTTTTCGTTTTTTTACTCTCCTGAAAAGTAGTATTGTTTTTATGTTTGACCCATTTTCTCGGAAACCATTCATCCGATTGGTGTGATTTTTTTTGTTTTACTGCTCTCAGATAAAGTGGAAGGAAATTCGAAATTTTTAATTATTTAATAATGTAGTAAGATACTGACATGAAGCTTTCTGTTCGTCAAAATTAGAAGCTACTTCTACTCCACTCTATCAGCTTGTTTTGCAGTAAGGACTAATTGTCTAAAATTTTATTCGATTTTATTGGATAACTGGTTTCTGAGAAAATGGTTCGTGAAATTTACACTGAAAACTTCTCGCGATATGCTCCCATTAATTTGCTTCTAAAAATTGTGCGCCTGAAGCAACCACCTCCGTGGCACCCCGGCTACACTACTTCTTTGATACAGAAGATGCTTGGAATTTTTACTCGAGGTACAATAATGCTGTTATGACACTGGCTAGTTCTCAAGTGCAATAAATGTGTAATAAAAGTAAATCGTGCGACAAGGCGACGAATATAGAGGGAAAGAGACTACCGATAAAAAAATACCCTTACTGATGCTACCGGCATTTAGTAGATGAAATTAACAACTGATTTGTTATAAAAAATACTGATCTTAGCGCGTTTTATAACATAACATGACACTTTCTATAATTTATACATAACGAACTGTCAAAAACTAGTCTGTAGCGGCTGGAAAATCTTGCAGCCAATGGATTTTTCTTGGATTAACTGCTAGAATGTTGCGAAACACTGCTCGAATGCGCTTTGTTGCAGCTTTTTTTTTTGACAGTTATGGATTGTTTTTTGACAGTTATGCTGTTATGACACTGGCTATTTCCTCGCTACAAAAAAGTGCAATAATAGCCAATCGTGCGACAAGGCGACCAATATAGAGAGAAAGAGATTACCGATAAGAAATACCCTTGCTGATGCTACCGGCATCTAGTAGACGAAATTAACAACTGATTTGTTATAAAAAATACTGATCTTAACGCGTTTCATAACATAAGATGACACTTTCTATAATTTATACATAACGAACTGTCAAAAACAAGTCTGTAGCGGCTGGAAAATCTAGCAGCCAGTGGATTTTTCTTGGATTAACTGCTAGAATGTTGCGAAACACTGCTCGAATGCGCTTTGTTGCCGCTTTTTTTGACAGTTCTGGATTGTTTTTTGACAGTTACCCATAGTTTTGCTGTTCGGACTGTCTCTCTCACACCAATGTATAAATTATATGTTAAAGTCTCTATCCCTCTCCATTTGGATTGTCTAGCCGCTTTAAAGCCGCAAAAATAGCCAGTGTCATAACAGCATTACTCATGCTGTTATGACACTGGCTATTTCCTCGCTAGTTTCAAGTGCAATAAAAGTCAATCGTGCGACAAGGCGACCAATATAGAGAGAAAGAGATTACCGCTAAAAATACCCTTGCTGATGCTACCGGCATCTAGTAGACGAAATTAACCACTGATTTGTTATAAAAAATACTGATCTTAGCGCGTTTCATAACATAACATGACACTTTCTATAATTTATACATAACGAACTGTCAAAAACAAGTCTGTGGTATGTTAAAGTCTCTATCCCTCTCCATTTGGATTGTCTAGCCGCTTTAAAGCCGCAAAAATAGCTAGTGTCATAACAGCATGACACTGGCTATTTCCTCGCTAGAAAAAAGTGCTATAATAGCCAATCGTGCGACAAGGCGACCAATATAGAGAGAAAGAGATTACCGATAAAAAAATACCCTTTCTGATGCTACCGGCATCTAGTAGACGAAATTAACAACTGATTTGTTATAAAAAATACTGATCTTAGCGAGTTTCATAACATAACATGACACTTTCTATAATTTATACATAACGAACTGTCAAAAACAAGTCTGTAGTGGCTGGAAAATCTAGCCGCCAGCGAATTTTTCTTGGATTAACTGCTAGAATGTTGCGAAACACTGCTCGAATGCGCTTTGTTGCAGCTTTTTTTTTGACAGTTATGGATTGTTTTTTGACAGTTACTCATAGTTTTGCTGTTCGGACTGTCTCTCTCACACCAATGTCTAAATTGTATGTAAAAGTCTCCATCCCTCTCCATTCGGATTTTCTAGCCGCTTTAAAGCCGCAAAAATGGCCAGCGTCATAACAGCATAAGACAACAACTCCTTTCGGGGGTCTGAGGTGGCAGGCTTTGAATATTAGTTTTATAATTAACATTTTAACAATCTAATCTATGGGTCGGGGGTCGAAGTGTGGACATTTATGTATCTTTTTATTTGGCATATATTTATGATTGCAATTGGGAACTTTTGCATTTATTTTGTTTTAAAAAATCAATCAGGGGAGGTGAAATTATATGATATAATTTAGCAATCCCTTTAATCACCTATTTCTTCTCAAGTACAAAGTTAATAGTCGTACATGCCTTGCAGCGGTGCACTTTAGATGCATACGCAGTTCGCTTTAAAGCCTAGTACTGTGTTTCGAGCGAAACGAAATGAACTGTCAAATTATAAAATATAAAAAAAATGAATATTTCTCTAATTTTTCGCGACGAAATATTTCGTTCGTTTTTCAGTACTGTGTTCATGGGCGGAATGGACAGATGTCGCTTGGGTTAGTTAAAGTTTTGTTTCCAAGGGTATGGTACCCTTGCATGAGAAGCGAAATATTTGACAATCCAAAATTTTCAACCGTTCGCTGTCAATTCAGTTCGTTTGTGCTCGGGAAATTTTGTGAGTTATATTTTGTTGTGTTGTGTGTCGAAATTGTAATTTCTTCCGAATATCTTAATTGTTTTCAAATTTCGCGCTTTAATTTCACTGACATCTAGTGGCGAACTGTATAGTTTATTTAACTCTACTTCGAATGTACCTTTTTCGTTCGTTTTCGTTTCGCCGAACACAGTACTATACTTAAAACCGAATATTATTGTCGAACCTTTTTCATTTGTCCTATTACGAGATCTTTTACGGGCCAGTTCCTCCTCGGGCTTCATAACAAACTTGGGCCAACTCCACGCTGGTTGTTATTTCGATCCCTGTAAAAAGGGCGAGAAATCGTTGTGGCTGCCAGTAGACCGTTGGTCAGTCAAGAGTCCACTCAAGATGCACCGCCAATGCAGCTGGAAAAGAATTCAAAAGGATACATATATTGCAGAAACAGTTTTCGCTAGATGCTCCTGTCATTGTAAATGCGTTAAAAATTAGTATCAGTAAAAACGAGAATTCAAAAATCGGCAACTTTATTTATTTGTATGTGATAGACCTCTATCCCAAAAATTATAAGGTGTCCGCAACTGCTGAATTTTTCTTTTAGTTTTAAATTTAATTCGGTGGCTATGAACATATTTAAAAAAAAAATTAATCCAAAAAATGAACGGTCATTTTACCAACGAATTTTCGCGCCAACAATTATTCCATCCACACCACGAGAATCGCACTGCTCGCTGGTTTCGTAACTCAGATTCCACATTGTTCAGTGAACTGTCAAGATAAAATTCACGGTTATGTTATAGTAAAAATCTTTATACCCGCAGAAAATTTACCGTGAAACCAGGCAATTTCTTAACTTAAATCACCCGCCAACACGATGTCCTTTCCAACAAAATCAGAGCGTACGCGGTGCTATACTGATCGCGACACGTACTGGGCCTGCCTGGACAAATACGGCACCGCAGCCGCCGAGGGCGAAATTCCTAGCCAGTGCAAGACGCTTCGGAAAGCTTTCGAGACGGCCTGCCCCGGCCAGTGGGTTAAGCACTTCGACCGTAAGCGCCTCTACGAGCTGTTTCAGGCGAAAATCGCCAAGGGCATCGACCCGCTCGAGGAACGCAAATGAAACGAGCCGCCAGTGTGTAATTTTTTATTCAGTTATCTCCTAGAGTCATAAAAATTACGTTTGTAAATTAAACTAAGTCGCAAATAGCGGTGTTTTGTTTGTCGGTCGGGTGAGATGGGGTGAAAGTCGCTCAGTCCTCGGAGCGCGAGCGTTTCTCTACTTCTATGGAGACGATGTGCTTGCCGGGAATCATCACGTTGCCAAGGATTCGAGCTTCGCCGTCCTCCTTCAGGTACTCTGCGCACATCGCGAGCACAATATTTGCGTCTTTGTCCGTGCAGTTGAAAATACCGACAAGAATGCGGCCATCCGTGATGACAACGCGAAACGAGCGGGCCAGCCAGCTCCGGAGATCCGCACGGCCCGGGGTTAAGTCTTCCGGCAGGATTTTCACGATTGCCTGCAAGTATACGAAATTAGAGCTCGCATTTTGAGAAAGAAATAGGCTGAAGTTACGTCCTGTCGCCGCATTGCTATTTTTCCAGCCTCCGAAAGGTCCTCAACGCTTGAAAAACTCATTAATACCCGCCGAAACTTTGATGCTGCTGTTGAATGTCTACAAATTTTCAATTTTTTGCCCACTTGACGTTGACAGTTGACCGCTTGTCAAAATGGTGGTTGACTGCTAGATGTCTCTGCGATCATCTGCGAGAGGAAATCAGCTGTCGCCTAGTGAAAACTAAAAGGGGCCCGAAACCGAAGCAACAAGCAAATGTGGTGCTCGTTGCTCAACAGGTGTAGGAAGTTTGGTTTTTTTCTTGTTTCCAGCGATATCTAAGAAAAGGAAATTTACGGCACGTAATTTGTGTAAATGGTGGGGACTTAAATCTGACGATTCTTGTGCATTGTAGGGAAAAAGATTTGGCGCCCAGCGCACTTAACAAAGTTCAGATTTCAGTTCGACATTGCGAGAAAATGTCGGAAGTAGTTTTTGCAGTAATCACTGGTACAATCTGCCCAAAATGTAACTAGAGCCGGTTAGAATTAACTCCAATGCTTTGTTTCAGTTAGTGACTCGTGCTATAGCAAAACGGCCGAGGACACAAGCGGGCCATGTCTGGTTCAATTGGTCGAGGAAGCGTTCCAAGCCTCATCCGTGCTAACCGAAACAATCCCGGACGAGCAGAGCGCAATCAAGGCTGCACTGTGCATGTACACCGATGAGAAGCGCGTTCAAGTGATTCTGACGACCGGCGGTACGGGTTTCGCTTCTCGTGATGTAACTCCCGAAGCAACTCGTGATGTAATTGAACGCGAATGCCCTCAACTCGCACTGGCCATGGCCCTGGAGAGTTTCAAAAAGACTCCGTTTGCTTCATTGTCTCGTGCTGTTTGTGGCATCCGGGCAAAAACTCTAATTGTCAATTTCCCGGGTAGTATTAAGGCCGTGCGGGAATGTTTCGACGCCATAAAAATGGTTCTGCCGCATGCCATCCAACTGATCAGTGACGACTTGAAACAGGTACGGATAGTTCACGACAATGTTCAATCGAGCGTGCAAGAAATTCCGCGTCACATTTGCCCGCACAAGACGGGAACGGGTGGTCCGTCCGACCGTAACTCTCCATTTCCCATGATATCGGTTCAGGACGCTTTGCAAATTGTCCTGCAGAAAGTAAACGCGCTGGGTGCGTCGAGTTTCAGGGAGTTTTTGCGCAATTTTGAATCGCCTGTTGATATTCCGCCGTTTCGAGCTTCGGTTAAGGACGGTTATGCGTTGAAGTCGTCGGGATTTTCGGGCAGCAAGAAGGTGGTAGGGTATATTGCAGCCGGCGATCCTGTGAGTGACTGGACAATAGTATTTTTGGTTCGTGTTTTATTCTCTATATTTTGTCCGTAGGTCAATAGTTTCGAGCTGAGCGATGACGAGTGCTTTAAAATCAACACTGGAGCAGCGTTGCCGGCCGATTCGGACTGCGTCGTTCAGATCGAGGACACTAAATTGCTAGAGAAACGAGCCGACGGAACGGAGCTGCTGGTAGAAATTTTAGTGGATCCAAAACCGCTGCTAGATGTGAGGTAAGAACCGTTTTTACTAATTGGACAATGGTTGTAGTTGTGTCTGAAGAATATGAGCTTCAGTGTTGAAGATTTAGAGCAATCTAAACATCCGCGTTTTATGCAAGTGAAACTCATTTTCTATAGAGGAGACATGGAAGCGGACAGCAAAAAAAAGTTAAAGTGGACGAAATATCGACAAATCTAATACTGAAATTAATACACGCAAGTTGAAGTGGCAGTGAGTATTTTCTGCCAGAATTATGCAAGAAAAAAACTAAAACATTCAAAATAAGAAACTTTGAAACGATATGGTCCGCTAGAACATCCAGAGCACTCAGGGCCGGTCCTACCATATGTGCAAATGGCGCATTGAATCCGGGCGCCAAATTAAGGAAGGCAATAAAATCATTCTATATCTCTTATGCGATAAATTTAAAATTTTACCCGATAAAATGATCAAATATAGGGTACTAAGTAATTAGTTAAAGGATTTTTTCCTTACATTCCATACTTTTTCCAACATTTTGCAGTGTTTTTTCATTGTTCCTTTTTTTTAAGAAAAGCACCGTGTCAATTCTCTTTACTGCTACATCGGTAATAAAATATGAAATTCGTTCAAAAACCAAAAAATTGAATCTCTTCTCTTGAACCTCTTCTTTCTCTTCGACACCGGCTAGTACAGTTTTTCGTTTGTGCGATCATCTGCTAGTACAGTTTTTCATTCATACGTTCAGCGGCTAGTACAGTTTTTCGTTCGTACGATTCATTTGGAGCACTTTCAATTTGCGCTCCCATGGCGCCGAAGCGCTTGGTGCTTGTTTGTTAGTGTGCTAGAAGGGCTCAGAACATGATTTGCACACAATAGAAAAAGATAGACATGGAGCACTATCGCGCCCTGCGCCACGATGAATTATGAGGGGAAATGGCAAAAACGACATACGACGACATTGCAAGAGGGGAATGATGTTGTGGATGAGTCATAAGGGAAGTAAATTGTTTTAACCCGAATAAGCCCAAGCAAAAATTGAAGTGGATGCTATTTATCATCATTGAATCAACAAATTAATAGAACTTATCAAGACTTGGTATCCATACATTTTCAATAACTTCTAACAATTGACAATGGAAAAGTTCTCTGAAAGTTGGTGGGTGGGTTCTACACAGACCATAGAGCTAATGGAGATGACAAGCCACCGGTTTTGTATAAAGCGCTTTGAAGCCAGAGAAGTGAGACAAAACAGGTTCGTTATATCAAATTGTTGTTGTTTTGCGTGTTTCAAGAGCGGGACATAATATAAATGTGAGTGAGAAAACACAGGTTCGTTATATCAATTGTTGTTGTTTTGCGTGTAAGTGAATGCGACGATGTCTGCCTTCAACTCAATCGCTGCTTGTCATATCCAGTATATATATATCTATGACACAGACTAACAATATTGAAACTGATGTTCCATTAATGGTACGATGGGGATGTCCGGGTTAAATAAATCGAGCGAGTGATTTGTTGTTCAACTCTTTAAACATTTTTGCGGAAAATTGGAGGGAAATTGGCGGGAAAATTTTCTTTTTCACAAAGATTGACAAATTTGGAAGTGTTTGAAGAAAGAATTTAAAAAAATATATATTTCAAGTGTTTAAAAGTGCAATATTTACTACGATGCTTCCAGGACAACGAAAGAAGACTTCAGGCTGGGAATATAAGCAAAGGAAAAAGGCACGCGATGCAGAAGCAAAACTTCAGGGAAGTAGTTTGAAAAATTTTTTTCATAAGAGTGCGGGAAATTTAAGTGAAGTCGTTAATTCTTCCATCTCTGCTTCCAATTTCAACTCAGTTTCTAGCAATGCTACGATCCAAGCTAGGTCGGAAGATCCTTTATTACCATCATCCGATTATATAGATCCGTTGTCATCTCCCGGTTCTTGTTATTTGAATCTGGAACCCAGCTTCATTTGTCAAGAACCTCATGGAAACTATCCACCTATGCAAAGTGAAGATTCAAATTTTGACCAGTCTTTGCTTTTTGATGATCCTGATAGTGTTGTGATATTAGGGAGTTTTGATGACCCTGGCAATTGGTCAAATTTGAGTGACCAAAATAGGCAGTATATTGTTGAGAAAGGTCCACTTCAAATTATTAATTATAAATTTCCAATTCGTAATAAACGGAAATTTAATATAAATTCATATTCCAGAAAGCTTGAAAATGGTAATACTGTCCCGCGCGATTGGCTAGTTTATTCTATTTCGAAGGACGCAGCATTTTGTTTCCCATGTAAATTGTTTTCTGTAGAAAATATTAGTTCATTAGGTTGTGCCGGGTTTAGTGACTGGACTCATTTGGCAAGAGCCTTAAATGACCATGACAACAATAAAAAACATATGGAAAGCTATAAGAAGTGGACGGATTTTGAGGTAGGATTAAGAACTAATACTACTGTGGATGTAGATTTACAACGCCAATTAAATGTTGAAGCGCAACATTGGAACGACGTATTGAAGCGTCTCATTATTTGTGTTCAGTTCCTTGGATCACAAGCTCTTGCGTTCAGAGGAACTTCCGATAAATTATATGACAGCAACAATGGAAATTTTTTGAAATTAGTTGAAGCTATTTCATACTTTGACCCTGTGTTAAGTACGCACCTTAGGCGAATATCTAATAAAGAAACAATGAACAAATACCTGAGCAAGAATATTCAAAATGAGCTAATTGATATAATTTCGAATACAATTAAAGCCAAAATCATTCAATATATTAAAGCTGCCATATATTATTCAGTTATCGTGGATTGTATACCTGATAAAAGCAGAACAGAACAAATGACATTAGTAATTAGATTCGTTCATTATGAGAAGGAAGAATATAGTATTAGGGAACATTTTATTGGGTTTTTAGAAGCATGTGATACTCCAGGAAAGGGTCTTACAAAAATGATTTTAGACGAGCTAAAAAAAAATAATCTAGAAATTGAAAACTTGAGAGGCCAAGGATATGATAATGGCTCGAATATGAAGGGTAAACACGCTGGTGTGCAGAATTTGATAAGGCAGATAGAACCTAGAGCATTTTTTGTACCCTGTGCATCACATACATTAAATTTAGTTGTTAACGACGCAGCGAGTAGTTGCTTAGATGCAGTTATCTTTTTTGATATCGTTCAAAGTCTTTATACCTTTTTTTCTGGTTCAGTTAATAGATGGCAAGTTCTCAAATCAAATTTAAAAACTTTAACCCTTAAGCCACTTAGCGATACTAGGTGGGAAAGTCGAATCGATGCCTTGAGGCCTCTGAGACATAATTTATCTGATGTATACGAGGCATTAGTAGAAGTTTCTGAACTGGGAGATTTGACTGTTAGAAATACTGCAGAATCCTTGATTAAGAAATTATTAGAGTTTAAATTTATTATTAGTTTGGTAGAGTGGCACAATATTTTAGAAAAAATTAACATTGCTAGTAAATATTTACAAAGCCATTGCATTAATTTGTGTGCTGCTAAAGATATTTTAAAAAATACTTTGCAATTTTTGGAAGAATATCTCACTGACTTAGGATTCGAGAATACACTTTTATTAGCCAAAGAGATTGCACACAATTTAGATGTTCCATACACTTTTCCCCAACGCTCAACGTACCGTTCTCGTAAAATAAGACCGATGTTTTCATACGAATGTCCAGATGAAGCCTTACTAGATCCAGAATTAAAATTCAAGATAAATTTTTTTTTTAGAATATTAGATCAATCGATCCAGTCTGTCAGAGAAAGATTTAAATTATTAGATTCTCATAGCGATATTTTAAATTTTTTGTACGATATTCCTGGTCTTAGATTGTTCAACACTGAATTACTACTACAAAAATGTCTTTATTTACAAAATGCTTTATCTCACAAAAATAGCTCAGATATAAACTACGTACAGCTTTGTGAAGAATTGAAAATGTTAGCTACGTTAGTACCTCTTGGTTCGGGGAATTTAGACGTTCTTAACTTTATACACAACACCAAATTAGAGAAAATGATGCCAAACTCTGTTATTGTAGTAAAAATTCTACTTACTTTGCCTATTACCGTAGCATCAGGTGAGCGTAGTTTTTCGAAGTTGAAAATAATTAAAAACTACTTAAGATCAACCATGACTCAAGATAGACTTACATCGTTGGCAACGATCTCGATTGAAAAAGATTTGCTAGAAGCATTAAACTATGAGGACTTGATAAAGGACTTCGCCAAACTTAAAGCTAGACGTACAGCTTTTATTGTATAAAAATATTTAAAACGTAGCTCTTTCCATGTAGTTATTTCATTGACCAATGATAAAACTTTACTTTATATGTTTTATGATCTAACTCATATGTAATAAAAAAAATCCATCTGATCGCCATAAAATCTACTTATGTTTCACAACCCATACCTCAGAAAACATACCAAATTTTATAGTAATAATTCTAGCTGGACCGTTGTAATGATTTTATTTTTTGCGGTTGGAAGCCTTAATTGGGAGGGCATACTCTTGTGATTATTCTTGCTCAGATATATTTTTAATAGAAAGTTAATACTTGATAGTTTTGCGTATGTACCTATGGGATCTTTTCATTTATACAGGTTGATCCAGTGTAAGTTAACAATATTTCGACGGCTTCCGTTTGAGAAGACTGAAATCGTACGGCAGGTAGTTTTTTGTAATAATGTACAGGGTATTTTGTTTGTATATTTATGTTACAACATCTAAAATAATCAAAAATCAAGTTCAAGCTACCTCTTTTGTAGCGTGGAAATCCTATATTTTAAAGAAATTTTTTTTTAAAATAATTTCCTTAATTTATTCCTGTTATGATAACCTTTTGACCTTGAGTATAACATTTTTGATTTTTTTTTTCAGTGAAAAATGTGCTATATAAATTCATTAGGCGTCCCAGTGTATAGTGCACCAGGCACCGAAAAGTCTAGGGCCGGGCCTGAGAGCACTAGATCTTTGTCTTAATTTTGGACGCAAACCTGGCGGACTGAAAGTCATTCTCCATCTCTCGGAAGAAGTCGACATTTCTTCACCAAAATGAAGGGTAACTTTCACTATGTTTCGTTGACTATGTCGTCATTAGACGACATTAGTCCCACGGACGCACTGAAGCGACTGAAGCGACTGAGCATCTAGCAACGTGCTAGCTCGTCGGATGGAATGGATTTGTCATTTCGGTCCGTCAACACGAATAATATGCTCGATTTTGGTTCCGACGAATGGGTTTGAAGAATCCTATTCTATCTGTCAACGGGCTGAGGAAAGGATTAAGGGAAACCGGGTCAGACACAAAAAATGAGGTTGTGGAAATGACGGTGAAGGATGATAGGTAATAGGAAGGAACATATGGAGAAAATCACCCGACGGGTGACCAAATACGATGAACCACTATATGGTGGTGATATTTCGTCAATAAAAGGGATCCGTCTGGCGTCCAGCGCTTTCTAAACACTATTCGCTGTTCGGTGTTCGCCAGCATACGAACCATCGAGTAAGTTGAAAGACCGTTGACAATAGAGAATCTCATCGCGGAGTACTTGGCCAAAAGCAACTAATCAATCCCACCCAATAATTAATAGAGATCGAATCAAAATACTTTTCAGGCGAAATGAATACGTGAAAACATTTAATAAAATGTTTCTCCTCAACCATACGAGTACCAGTGTTTTAGGCTTCGAATAAGATTGTACTTCTCGGATACCAATAAGCAACGCCCGCAAATCCAACATAGACCCATACGTCTTGGCTTAAACAATTCGTTCAAATATTCGTAGATATCTATCACAACAATCTTCTGCATTTTTTTTTATGTTTACGCGTGAAATCGACGCATCTTTTCCGAATTGCCAAATGATGAAGTTGAGTTTCGTACATTCGTTCGAATATCGTTCGAAATCGACATACTAATAGTATGTCGCCTTTTTCCATAAACACTCTTCTCGTTTCCGTTAAGGATCGTGAGAATCTGGAGCTACTCAACTTCCATATGCAAAAGGTCGCGATTAAAATGCATAAAGGTCCCAATTTTCAAAAGATGAAGTGAATTCAGCATGTGCAGGTTTACAAGACAGCAAATAGAAGGAAAGTTAGGATCTTTTACATTCCGGTTTTTAATCCTTTGTGACATCCATCTTATTTGTTACAGATATAGATCGGGATTAAACTTCAATTGGTTTGCTTAGGAGCAAGCAGATATGGTCATTTGAACGGTACAGTACGTTTGGGTTGACCCCGTTTGGCGAATTAATATTGTGCTGTGCCTTCAGTATACTTGTGACGCATTCAAAGATATTATTTTAATTAGCATCAAAACCGTAAAAACAACTTTGCAGGTTTCAATTCATTTCATTTATATTTGAAGATTTGGTATACAGTAGCTATCGCGTAAGTTTTAATTTATCGACGTATATATTGTGTATTAGCCAAATTTCACCAAACAGTTTACACGTAGTGGAGCACGAAATACTTTATTCCAACTTACTAGCGCATATAAGAATTAATATAAGAATTAATAAATTAACCATTTTATTTTTTTATTTTTTTTGCTTAAATCTGAAAACTTCACGGCAAGTATCGAAAGCGATTATGCCAATCTTATAATTTATTCCGAAATGCGCGAAACAAGGCCCAAATCTCATTAAATAGAAACCTATATCTGACTTTTACACTCTGCAACAGAAACCCATGACACGTTCATGCCAAAAATTTAAAACCAAACTGATATCTTTGCCGGCATAACGAACGGGGGAGGGAATACGGGGTAACTTGGCTTAAATTTTATTGTTTACCAAAGAGAAATGAAAATATGAACAACGGTCCACAATTTCCACCGAGAATCCGTGTTTACACCACTCGTCCGATTATATATCGACATCGTCCTCGAGTATCTCCCGCAACAGGTGCTTTAGGCTTACGTTTGAACCATAGAGATATATGTACTGGAGGTGACGAGCAGCGACTGTTTTGAAGCCGGACGATTCCTCGCAAAGGACCGGCAATAAACACTGCTACTATTAGCATCTTACTTACATTTATGTTATACTCCGGTCTTGAACACAAAAAACGCCAAACATTTGAATACTAGGCTACTATTTGCATTTCACTGCCACCTGGCATCAAACGCTCCATACAAAAAGGTTCAATTTGGCTTCAAAGTGCTTCATACAAAAACGGCGTCTTGTCGTCTCCAGTATTTATATCTCTATGGTTTGAACCAACACAACTTCCCATAAGTTTACTTCACCTAATTAAATAGTGTTAATAACATTTCTTCCTCTGAGTCTTTCCACCTCGTCTCCAATTATAAATCCATTCCAACCTGTACATTAGATTAAGTAATAAGTTATGTATAAGAGATAAATAACCACTTAAGAACTACACTTCTTGCATCTCTGGTGACTTAAGGCTTCACTCCTCCTCTGTTTATACGGGACATCATCGCAGTCTTTATCTTGCAACGACAAACCTCTTTTAGTGCTGTTTAATTTCGCCAAAGCAAACAATATACGTTTTTAATATTATGTGAAAAAAAATTTTTTTTTTGTAAATAAACATCTCCATCTGCATCTGAATTAAAAAAAAATTAGATAACTTAAACTTTATAATATATGTATTTTTCATACTTAATATGATCTAATAATGAAAACCTAATTTAGATATTACGTACAGATTGAGGGTCCTTATTATTGTTAATGAGAATGTTGAGTGGATTGGGTGTGGCTCTGACCAGTCATTTAGTCAAACGATTTAATTTCAAATATTTTGCTTCGGTCTGATTTTTTTATATTTTTTTAAAATAATTTCGCTTAAATTAACAACAAATCTTCATCATCGTTCAGTTCGTCGTTGTCGTCGAGTCCATTCATAGGACTCATATCTTGCAGTTCTCACGTGACGTTGATAAATATTGCTTCTTCTCCTTGAAGGTCGTCGGCACGTTGGACCGGACATTAAGCTCGAGAATTGACTCAGGTAGCGTTTATCGTATCACCATCCGTTGACTTTATTATGTGCAATTCCGGCATCACAGTATGTTGAGGAACGTACCTGCGCCCAGTAATTCACCTTGGCCAATTCAAGATCGCAGATTCTCAATTTAGTAACGATAAGTTACACTGCAAGCAAGGAATAAAAGTCGCAGAACTGGGTAAATGGCATATATCTCGCTAGTGTTGCACCAGCTAACAGGATGAACCTACGGATAAACAAAAAAAAAGTATGGAACGGCTTCATGCTGGTGGACAGTTGGTCCGTGTTTACGTGAGCGGCTTCCGGTACGTGAAAACGCACTAGCATTCATTCAAGGGTCCTGTGCAGAGCAATCCGTTGTGGATGCCCACCTTGCGGCATCGTATAGTCGTCGCCACCCTATTTCAGAATTCCAAACGGGGACTTGCCAACAAGTGCCTGATGATTGGAGGGGTTGGTAGGTGTTAAAGATGGCAGCAAGCTTCGCTAACGATGCGCATCACGGAGCGAGGGATGATGATAACTGTGTTGAAGATCGTGTTAGCGAGGTGGCTCCCTTAAATTTCCGTAGCTTGGCGTGTTCCCATGATACATAACCCCTGCGAGTTGAGTCCCGGAGCACTGTTTTGGTGAATCAGCAAGAATCAGCATCCATGGTAATGGCTGCTCCCGAATTTCTCACACGACAGCTTTTCGATTTTTTTTGTTACCATTTCCCACAACGTTTAAGGGGGAACATCAAAGTAGAAAGCAGAAAAAATAGGTGAATTTTATAAATTATTTGACCGTATTGTGAATGTCACGTCACGTCACTTCGATGCCGATTCAACGTGTCACGTCGATCGAAAAGAACCGATTGTGTAACCGCATCGACGTGACTCATTAGCATTTCCATATTGATATGTATGTGTCAGCTGTAAATTGTGAATTTAAGCTCATGTGAATGCTTTCATTTACAATCATTTCATTTTTGCATCGACGTTAATTTTTTTCAGGCGTCACGGACTGGAATCTCATCGACGGAAAATGACGATCAAAGTGACAACTGTCGATGACAATCGACATTCACAATCGCTTTTTCAGGCGTCGATGTCGAATCGGCATCGAAGTGACGTGACGTGACATTCACAATACGGTCAATTATCTCAAAAACTATTTGCTCGATTTTAGCCAGGTTGGTTTTATTCGAAAGTATATATGTTGAGGTACACTAATAATTTTTATAAATATATATCAACCGGGGGCGCTGCTGTCATGGTCGGCGTAAAGAATGTCCGCTCGCACGGTCTGCAGTTCCCAAGATTACATGTAGTCGGTTGATCCAAAACAAAAAATTCATTCTAAAAATGTAAAGTATGATGCGCTTCGCTACGTAGGGTTTTTTGAAAAAAAAAATTTTCATGAAATGGCGGCCGATTGAACTTTATTTTCAGTTTTTAACCTCAATTATGGACCTTTCTGGCTTGATAAAAAAAAAAGTAAATAAGTAAAAAAAAAATCATACGTAGCGAAGTATTAGGTTGTTGCAAATGAAATATTGTTTTTCTCTATGAAGTGAAGTCAGTTGCGATTTTCATGTCTCAAACTGCCGCCAGGTGGCACAAGTGGTATTGGGTATTGAAGTATAAGTACCCCAACATTTACTCATGAAGTCATTTCAGTTTTGGACTTCATTGAGATCGGACAGAAAAAAAGAAAAAAAATGGATTCGAGTTTCCTTTATGAATTTAAGCTTGGCCACAGCGCAACAGAGGCAACCGAAAACATCAACAGGGCATTTGGAACTGATACGGTAAACAAACGAACCACACAGCGATGGTTCGAAAAATTCCGATCAGGAGATTTGACCCTTGAAAGTGAGCCATGTGCCATGAATTTTTTAGTGGAATCTGATTCACGCCAAACTGTAACGGATATTGCAGACAAATTGGGCGTACACTATTCGACAGTTTCCCGGAACTTGCAACAGCTTCGAAAAATCAAAAAGGTTGATAAGTGGGTTCCGCATGAGCTTACTGAGCAAAATATTGACGCGTCGACTGGAAATTTGCAGTTCCCTGCTCTTCCGGGAGAGAAACGATCCGTTTTTGAACAGAATATTGACATGTGATGAAAAGTGGATACTGTACGACAATCGTCGCCGATCGGGACAATGGTTGGATGCCGATGAGACCCCAAAACATATGCCGAAACCAGGCCTTCAGCCGAAGAAGATACTGGTGGTCTGCAGCTGGAGTTATTCACTATTCCTTTTCGAAGCGTGGTGAAACATTAATGCAGGGAAGTATTGCGGCAAATATTGTATTAATTACTGTGTTTAATGTTTCGCCACTGTCGTTTTTTATTTATGTTTCAGTTATTTTGATTATATTAAATGGGTAACCAAAGTAGCTGATTAGTTATGTAAACAATAATAACAATTGATAGAATTGAAAAAACAGTTGAACTAAAATATTTCATCCGTTAACATTAAAAAATATATAATAATAGTTTATTAACTAAATGTTGTAATAAAATAGTTTATTAACTTAATGTTTTAAAAACGAATGTTTATAACGTATTGTTACATAAAAACCTGGCAACCGCGCAACCGTGCAACTCGATCGTTTCACATAATGAAAACAACAACAACCGAATACCTAGTTGCAAAATAACCCAATCAGAAACCTAGCTGAAGATAAGGCGAAACAACACGATTGTATCTCCCTTCTTATCGAATGCTCTCCAATATACTAGAACCCTTTGCATACACCACTGAACGAAGATCGAAATCGAAAGCTCTAAAGCTTTCGAGAAGATTCCACACTGAGCGAACATTCAAGTACATCCTAGACTGCAACCGGATAGTATAAAAGCAGGTGAAGCTTTCAGCGAGGGACATGGTAATTTTTATTACGTCGACTGTGACAGCCAGCGTATATACGCGACCGTGTTGGTAGAGAGCGAAAGTGATCGAGTCAAGCGATATATGGTATAAGCGGGCGGTATTGCCATACAGTGCGAATAGAATTTAAAGTGCGAATAATAAATAATCACTTATTTTTATTTTAACCGAATTGTGTTTTACTTGAAATCCCGGCGAACCCCTAGCTCGCAACAGTATTATAATTTAATTGAATAAATTCTAAAGCTTTATTCGGCTAAGATGTTAATAATAAAAAGTTAATAAAAGTGTATCAATTTAATTTTTAAGCTCTTAATAATAAGAGATAATAATTTATCAAATTCATCCATGATTCATATAAAGGAGAATAAAAATAATATAAGACTTGATATTGAATGTATCTAATTCATTTACTATTCATGTAAAGAAGAATAGTTGTAAAGAGGAGACTTTACAGTATTGTGCCCAACTCGATGAAATGCATCAGAAATTGCGTGTTCAACGGCCTAGATTGGTCAACAGAGATGGAGTTATACTGCTTCATGACAATGCACGTCCTCATGTATCAAGAACAACGGTCCAAAAATTAAACGAGTTGCAGTATGAAACTCTTCCTCATCCACCATACTCATCAGACCTTTCGCCAACCGACTACCAATTTTTTAAACATTTGGATAATTTTTTTGCGACCAAATAATTCGATAATGAAGCAGCCATCAAAAGTGCCTTCGAGGACTTTCTTCGCTCTAGAAAGTCGGACTTCTACGAAACTGGCATAAATGCACTTGTATCTCGTTGGGAGAAGTGTATTTCATATGCCGGTGCCTATTTTGATTAATAAAATTAAGTTTTATAAAAGTTACAGTTGTTTGAAATTGCACTACCAAAAACGACATTTCATCTGCAACAACCTAATAGAAAACCTATCCAAAAATATTGTGTAAAATTTTGGAAACAATCGGTCAAGCCGTTTTTCGAAGATTTTGGGGACCGTCTTTGAAAAGTATGTTTTGAGATAATCGCGTTTGAATGACGCTCAATTCACGAAGGGTCTATTCCGGTTAATTGCCCATAACTTTAATTTTTATTGGAATTTCAATATGAAATTTACACACAATGTTCTTAAGACTACAAACTTTAAGATGAGCAAAAAAAAATTGTTTAGATAAAAAAAAATTGTTTAGATAAAAAAAATGTTCTACTCGGATGTTTTTTTATGATCAAAGTCGAAAGGATTTACTCACTGAGATATAAGAAATGCAGACCTCATCAGCTTATTTTTGTATGGAATTTGACAGTTTGAAATAGCCGATGAAATCGTACTTTCTCGCTCCTTCTGAAATTCCGATCTTCGAAACATGGGCACCAACTTTAAAAAAAATTAAAATTTACAATCCGAATTGTCAGTTCTAATAGTTCCCATTGTTTGATTTGAAGGTGAGTTATTACCTCTGAACTAGGCACAGTTTTATTCGTTTCGTTTCGGGTCCGAGAATACGAATTGAGACGATTATAACTGTTATAACGGTTGAGCATGTAATACGTTATTTTTGAATTTGGCGCCATTCTGATCAGTAAATGACACTATATTCGTATTGCAGTAGCCAATATTCCCTGTAAAATTTATACAGCTTAGTTACAATTTTATAAACTCATATTCTTTCAAAACCTTGCATTGTTTATCCTGTAAAGTATATAAACATTTTAAAAAATGTGAAAAAAGGTGTCGGGTCCAACAAAAAGGGATGATATTCACAGAGTCGGTTTTCTTTCCATTAATATTTCCACTTACGCTTGTATACAAATTTGTGATATTTCCACTTACGCTTGTATACAAATTTGTGATATTCCCACTTACGCTTGTATACAAATTTGTGATATTCATTTTCACAAGAAACCCGACAATCGCTCGTAGAAATATCACCGCCCAAATTTTCCAGATTAAAATCAACCAAAAAGTAAACTTTGCACATCATCTTTTTGCCACACGACGAGCGATTGTCGAGTTTCTTGGGAAAATTAATATCACAAATTTGTATACAAGCGTAAGTGGAAATATCACAAATTTGTATACAAGCGTAAGTGGAAATATCACAAATTTGTATACAAGCGTAAGTGGAAATATTAATAGAAAGAAAACCGACTCTGTGAATATCATCCCTTTTTGTTGGACCCGACAACTTTTTTCACATTTTTTAAAATGTTTATTTTTTATACATATATCACGACTTTTTGTTGTACCGAAAAGATTTTTTTACAACACAAACAATTTGTGTGTTCGTTGGAGATTTTGAGGATACTTTGTAAGAGGGTAATTTATACATAACCGCTGTCAAAAACAAGTCTGTAGCGGCTGGAAAATCTCGTTCGATGGTGTTAGCAAGGTATAGGGGTGGGGTAGAGATGGGAAATTCGGATCTTTTCAATGAACCGGTTCACCGGATCTCGCTCTTTTCATTGAACCGGCTCTTTGAGCCGGTTCAAAAGATCCAGGTGGATCTTTTGCACTGCCGTACAAGGGGACTGCAGATTAATATTGAAAAACCGAAAACTAATTTAAAAATAAAAAAAAGTTATGAATAAATTATGAGCTTTAATGAAAATACTCAAAGTTGATTATTCAGGCAATGCTGGGGGTATTGCGGGAAATAATAGGAAACTAGTTTTAAAAAATATTGGATTTGACGGCATAACAATTGAATGTCTAAAAATGTTAAAAGATTTTATCTCAAAGCCTCTAACACACTTAATTATTTTTAACCTTTCGAAGAGTGTATTCCCTAAAATTTAGTATACACTCAACAATTATTGACTTATTTCCTTAATATATATCGTTGGAAAAATAGTTGAAAAGGTTGCAAAATAGAAATTAATGAGTTTCTTTAAAAGACATAAAATATTGAACGAAAGTGAAAATATTTCTATGGCAAGAGCGAAGCGCACTTCAGTCAAACATGAACGCGAAAAGAGAGTTTTAATCCTTTTAGGCACACAGGGCTGCGCAAAAGGTAGTTGGAGCGTAGCGCGCGTCCGCCAAACATGAACGCGAAAAGGGAGTTTTAATCCCTTAAGCCCTGCAAATTTTGAGGTAGCGATATCTTTTAATTTCAAGTCGAGCGGGGAGTGAAACAAATTGAAATTGACTTAAAAGTGGAAATACCATAAATGAAAAATGTAAATTTTCATTTTGGAGTTTTGGTGTCCAGTAATACTTTTTCCTTAATCTATCTTCCATCTCCTCTTTTTAATTTATAATCTTTAATCTTTAATATTTCATCTTTAATCTTCAATTTTCAATCTTCAATCTTCAATTATCAATCTTCAATCTTTAATTTTCAATCATCAAACTTCAATCATCAAACTTCAATCTTCAATTTTCAATCTTCAATCTTCAATCTTTAATCTATGATCTTTGATCTTTAATCTAAACTCACTATCCTCCACCATTCATCCTCCATCATCCATCGTCCATCATCCATCCTCCATCGTCCATCCTCCATCATCCATCCTCCATCCACCATCATCCATCCTCCAACCACCATCATTCATCCTCCATCCTCCATCCACCATCATCCATTCTCCATCATCCATCGTCCATTGTCCATCCTCCATCATCCATCCTTCATCCTCCATCATCCATCGTCCATCCTCCATCCTCTATCCTTCATCCTCCATCCTCTATCCTCCATTGTCCATCCTCCATTCTCCATTCTCCATCCTCTATCCTCCATCCTCTATCCTCTATCCTCTATCCTCCATCCTCCATCCTCTATCCTTCATCCTCCATCGTCCATCGACCATCCTCCACCCTCCATCCACTATCCTCCATCCTCCATCCTCCATCATCCATCCTCCATCCTCCATCCTCTATCCTCCATCCTTCATCCTCCATCCTCTATCGTCCATCGAACATCCTCAATCATCCACCCTCCATCCTCCATCATCCACCCTCCATCCTCCATCATCCTCTATCCTCCATCATCCATCATCCATCCTCCATCATCCTCCATCCTCCATCCTCCATCCTCTATCCTCTATCTTCCATCCTCCATCCTTCATCCTCCATCCTCTATCCTCTATCCTCCATCCTCCATCCTCTATCCTTCATCCTCCATCGTCCATCGACCATCCTCCACCCTCCATCCTCTATCCTCCATCCTCCATCATCCATCCTCCATCCTCTATCCTCCATCCTTCATCCTCCATCCTCTATCGTCCATCGAACATCCTCAATCATCCACCCTCCATCCTCCATCATCCACCCTCCATCCTCCATCATCCTCTATCCTCCATCATCCATCATCCATCATCCATCCTCCATCCTCCATCATCCTCCATCCTCTATCCTCCATCCTCTATCCTCTATCTTCCATCCTCCATCCTTCATCCTCCATCCTCCATCGTCCATCGAACATCCTCCATCATCCACCCTCCATCCTCCATCATCCATCCTCCATCCTCCATCATCCATCCTCCATCCTCCATCATCCTCCATCCTCTATCCTCTATCCTCCATCCTCCATCATCCATCCTCCATCATCCTCCATCCTCTATCCTCCATCCTCCATCCTCCATCCTCTATCCTCCATCCTCCATCCTTCATCGTCCATCATCCATCCTCCATCCACCATCGTCTATTGTCCATCGTCCATCCTCCATTGTCCATCCTACATCGTCTATCATCCATCGTCCATCCTCCATCATGCATCGTCCATCCTCCATTATCCATCGTCCATCCTCAATCCTGAATCTTCCATCGTGAATCCTCTATCCTGAATCCTCCATCCTCCATCTTCAATTTTTCATCTTCTATCCTCCATCCTGAATCTTCCATTCTCCACCATCCATTTTCCATCTTCATCTCAAAAATTCACAAACCTTTAAGATCCACGAGCCGTGATGATCCGCGAACCGCAAGATCTGCCGTGAAGATCTGCAAACCACAAATATCCGTAAAGATCTGCTGAGCCGTCGAGATCCGCGAACCGCGTAGATCCGTAAAGATACATCGTTTTTTTCAATTGTGATCTGATCCAGTTGAAAATAACACACCTAATAAGAAATTAAATTTATCTGAGCTTTGCCAGTTTTCACGCATACGCGTGTACTACCATCTAGCGGTAGTAATTTTCAACGGAGAATTCAGTTCTCAGCGTCTGACTTGAAAATTTTATAAAAATTCATCTGAGTTTTTGCTAGTTTTCACGCATACACATGCGTGAAATGAAAAAACATGCTTTTAGAAAACTCTCATGTACACAGCATACAGACAGAGCAGCCGTGTCCATGTGAGTTGGCTGCAGTAAAGATACGTAGTCGGTGCTTGGGGTTTTATTGAACCCGACAATCACATTCGACTGAACGTTCTGATAACAAATGCAAATAATTTGGTATTTTTTGCTAACTGTCAACAATCACAAGTATTTTAGTCTCTTGCGTAAGCGGGCGAATATATTTTGTTTCCGTTGATTTTTCTGAGCTTTTAGTTTAAAATGATCATTAAATACGAGTATATGGAAACCATTTTGACACCTTTAACATTTCCATTGCTGACAACATTCCCAATTCTTAAGGGATTTATGTTGGCAGTACTGAAGCAGAAGCAGAATTTTAGAACGAAAAAGCAGCACCGTTTTCATTTCTGCCTTTGCCGCTGCTTTCATTTAAACTGGCGCCATATGATCCTGTGCTTTCTAAAAAAATTCTGCTTCTGCCGCTGCTTTCTGCTTTTATTGTGTCAAGGCCTTCCTCAAGATTCTGGTCATCTGTGGCTTAATCCTAATTTGTGCCCCGGATAACTTTCGAAGTTTCTCTAAACTTAAAATGAAATGAATTTTTGAAAGAAACCAACAGAAATGTTCATCAAAAATTATATTATTTGCATTACCAATTTTGGATCTAATGAAAGTTTGAAATCATCAGAATTTTGTTCAACAATGCGGAAACTCGGCTTATCATGAACAACTTTTTCGAAATATTGACATTTGAACGCTGGCTATGAAGATAGCAAATCGAGGTCTCTATTTATTATATTTCAGTGGATTTACCCGAAATAATTGCGATTGGCGTTCTTTGAAAGCTGCTGATCGGAACTATTTAATTTGACGTAACCTAACCACTTCTCTCGTAAGTAGCTTTCCCGACTTTCACTTCCCGAATTGATAATAATAAAAACTTTAATACGCGACAAATCGGTTAGAAAGAGTGTCGGCTAGTTTGTTTTCTAGATACAAAATTCTACGCTTCGGTTGAGTAATTGGTTATGGCATGGTTATGGCTATCAAATACTAAGTATTGACCTACCTCCTTAGATTATATATAAAAGGATTGGACATGCCACTATAAAAAAGAGCCAAGTTGTTTTATGCGCATGTCGAAGTAAAAGCTGCATGGGCGTACAAAACTGATAATTTTAGGGGCAACAATTTTGGCTCGCATTTTAAAAGTTTTTTTGCATATATTAAATATATTGCATAAGCACACTGCAGTCACGATAAGCTGCAAGCCAATCGTATGATACTCTAGATGAGGACGATTTTGCCCCTTAACGAACTTAGCCTTACAAATTCGCCCAAACATTCAGATTCAAAATTTCAAGATCATAGATCAAGGCGTTCTTGAGATATCATGGCCCCAAATAAGCACTAAATAATATTTAACTTTTTTTGTGTTCTGAGGCTTCGTTCTAAGCATTACAAACTTTTGGGCTGGATTAAACTTATAATACTCTCCGATTTCATCTAGAGTATAAAACTATCTATCTCTTTGTAATCTATGTATGTATGCTTTACAGATGCATGTTATTTTATTATATATGTACATATTTACTTATGATCTTGTACGATTCTGTAACTGAAATCTCGGCGAAATACCAGAAACGACTAGTTTTTTCAAATGCTTACTTTTTTAATAAACACCAAATTTCGATATTTCGTCAGACTTATTTTTAACAATAATGCAACAATTTTTCTATTACTAAATTAATATGAAGGGTATATTGTTGTGAACTCAAGGGAGATTAGTCATCGAAATGATTTCTTTCGATGCAAATCATTTGTACAGAAATGGATATTTTAATAAATATTTCTTTTGAAATATTCACCTTTGTAAAGCTTTTGGATGGCCCCAAATATAACGTTATTTTGCTACACCATTGGATCCAAGATCCAAGCCGTTCAGGTTACCATGACAACCAATAAAAACAAACAACAAAATATTCCTTCATAATTATTTTACGTGTGTTTTTGACAAGCATGGTGCTGTCAAAATAATTTTGGTCTCTATTTTTTTCGTGCTTTTACACCGGGGTGTCCTATCCTTAGTTACCTTATCTAAGCCTAACTCCACCGTTTTTTAGTTCTTGGTCACAAAAATTGCTCGATTGACGTTTCCGGGGTGATTTCGCGCATACAGCGGTTCGGGCTTAAACCTAAGGTGGCTCATTTACATAATTTTTATTAAATCTGAACGAACGCCACTTTTCATTCCAATACTTGGCTAGTCCTTTCCGTCATAAATCGCCGAAGGTTTCCTTTCCGTTTTCTGGCTGCTCGCAAGTTTCACGCTGTTATACCCGGCAAACATAACATGAATATGGAAATTTGCTTAGGCGCTGTACACATTGCACACGACCGAACGAATTTTCCGATACGAATTTTCTTTTTTCTGCTTATTAAATCTTCAGTTATTAGAAAATTGGTTGAAATCGTTAATTATAACATTTTCAAGAATATTATAAAAGAAAATTTCTAGGAATTTGGATTTTGATTGATAATACTAAACAAAGTCCGTCTGTCGGTACGAGCCGCAGTCGGATTGGAATGTCAAAATGCCGCAACGAGATGCAATGAAACGCTGTAAACCGCAAGTAAACGCTGTATGAACACAATGACCGGACTGAGTTCGCAGTTCTATCAGTGTCAATAATCAAAGCGAAATTGATATGGACGCAAAAATCGGTAAATTATTTTTAATGCCCATCGAAATCTCTTTCATTTTCCATTTTATTATTTTCTTCTTTAAATAATATAGTGCGTTTTAGGTTATGATAATGTCATATTTGACATTTCGATTCGTTCACTTGCAATCATTTTAAATATTACGAACTTGCTTGCGACTATCTGCGACCCATAGCGTTCATTCTGTTTAGCTACATACAATCACATGCATTTGAAACTCGTTTTTTCTCCTCCGTTATTTTGACACTCCAATCCGACTGCGATTGCGTTCATTCTGTACGGCTCTTTAGACCTTGTTGCTTTCGTCACTAAATGCAACTAACTATGAACACGACTGGAACCAGAAACCAGAGAAATCTAAAGAAAATATGAACCATTTTTTCAGAATCCTGGGCAAAAAATTTAATTTTAAGAAGCAAATCCAGAGCAGAATCTGATGAATTTAAGATGTTTATGAAATAAAAAGATTCTCTTCTTTCTAACTTAAACTTTTCAGACCTGTTGGTTGTGACCTGAAACGCTGCAGTCGACTTTTTCCATCACTGGACATTTCAGACGTAGCCATAAGATCGCTGATGGCATCGGTTGGCCATCACTACGATATTCGAAAACCAAAAATCGGGATAATCTCAACAGGAAATGAACTGGTACGGCCGACCGATCCGTATCTGCCCGGTAAAATTTTCGACTCGAATACAACAATGCTCGAAGAACTGGTAGAGAATTTCGGCTTTAAGTGTTGCACTAAGGCGGTGGTGAGCGATGAGTACGGTTGTCTTGCGATTTAAATTTAAACAATATTTTAACAATATTTGCAATAAATTTTAGCTTTGATTTTGTTCGTAAAACGATCGAAAATATGTTCACGGAAGTAGATTTTATAATTTGTTCAGGCGGCGTGTCGATGGGCGACAAGGATTACATCAAACCGGTACTGGAGGAGTTGGAATTTAAAATTCATTTCGGTAGGGTGAATATGAAACCGGGGTAAGGCTAAATATTTCAAAAATATAAACTACTCACACGTGCAAACGACTTTCACGAATTTAATCCAGAAAACCAATGACGTTCGCCTCGAATCGTACAAAATATTTCTTTGGATTGCCAGGAAATCCGGTTTCAGCGTTTGTTACATTTCATATTTTTGCGTTACCTGCGTTGCGCTATGCATGCGGCTATGATATGACGAAAAGTCGTCTTGCCGTTATAAAAGTGAAGGTAAATAGTCTACTTGTTTTTGTTGTGACGGTTTGTCCTGATTTGAATCTTTGTCAGGTTGAAAATGACAAAATCCAATTGGATCCGCGGCCGGAATATGTTCGGGCTACGATCACATCACGGAAAGGAGAACTATGTGCCATTGTAACGGGAAATCAGGTTAGTTTTTTTGAATTTGTCTAATTTTCAGAATATTTGGAATGAATATCAAATCTGAGGTCAGTTCAAAGATGTAATTAGGGTTAGATTCAGCCCAAATATCCGCATTGACATCACAACAATTGTAGCGCAATAAACTACTCTATTATTTTCTACATCTTTGTTGGCTTGTATGTTGATATAGTCAATCATGAATTTCATAAAAAAACTGTTGCTAGACAATTTGATAAAAATAGCTACTACCTCAGCACCTTAATCTTTAAAAAAGAGTTCGTGCTAAGTTTCTGTCAGTTTTATATGGAGTTCTATAAAAAATGACGGAAATGTTTCAACATATAAATCCCAGCTTCTTTAGTTTCAGCCTATCATATACTAAATGCCAATTTGAGTTTCGAAATGGAGTCATCGTAGCTTACATTGGCATTTTTTGATTGGAGACTGATCCAATCTGCTATGAAAACCTTCGTCGAATTGGTTTTTTAATATCTTTTCACAATTTTGACCGTTAAATCTTTGCAATGATTTGAACATTTTGACTGCTAGATTTTTTCCAACAATTTTGATAATGTTATTCCAGAGGTCAAAAACTTTTGTCTGCTCGATTGGGTTGACAGGGCGCTTAATAATAGTCATGTTGCATCCCGCTCAACCTGGGAACATAGTGAGGAAGATGATTCTATAATGCAATATGACGGAAATATTACTTTTGATTAAGCGGGACATACCATACATTCGATTCTTGGACACCGAAACTGCCATAGAAGTCCTTAGTACTGTCTATAATTTTCTAGCTACCTAACACATTACACATTTTCTTAATTTTAAATCTAGTTCGGTACCATAAAAGTAAGCCAAACCAGACTAGACCTATCGCCCGATTCTGTTAAAAACTAACAAAAATAACAAACAAACGAAATTAATACAGACAAATAACAAAATTAACACCTGAAATAAATAAGAATAATTTAAAAATAAATAAAAATCATAGATGAGCAGCCGTCTTCAGAGCATTTTGAGTGCTGATGTTCTACTCCACTTACCCGGGTGGACAGAGACGAAACAATACGTTGTTGCAGGCGAATGGCTTGATGCTTGTGTTTTGAGATGCGACTTTATTTCAAATTATGAATCTTAAAAATTGTTCATGTTTTTTTTGCAAAGTACATTTATTTAGCTTTAGACGAAATAAGTAACACATTTTTTTGGATTTTCTAAGGGGTTAATTTTAATAAATTTGTTTTCAAATAAATTTGTAAAATGGTTGTCTTATTTTAATGTTAGTTCCCATCCATTTACATTCTTTGGGTTCATTCTAATTTAATATTGCGCATTAAAAGCTACATCATATTGTTTCAAATTTAAAAAATATTTAATATTTGTTAAAAAAAATTTGTTATGCACAATTTTTGTCGTCTACAGAAGAAAAAATATATTTTTGAGATTCGATAAAACACAATTGAAAAGAATGTTCGAGGTTCGATCGATTTGCTCGAGCAAGAACCGATTTGTACTTTCGTGCCAACGAAGAAGACGACGTTGTGATCTTCTGGAAGTATCGACAAATTCTAATATGCAAGATGATTTCCTTTTGCTCTTGAATATGTGTCTTACGATATCTAGGTACTTTGTGTTGCATCCTTCACTACAAAGGTAAAAAAACAAAAAAACAATAGAAGTTTCATTTGGAAGTGAGTTAATTGTACAGCTGGAAGAGAATTCCAGGACATACATGTGGCTAGCAGTGCAAAACTAGCATATCAGATAAATTCACATCGCGAAAGAATTAAATAGGAATTTGGCCTCGCCTTAGGCGCCCAGTTTTACACTCAAATAGCGTGCTAGCGGTTATCCACAGATTTAAATCTTAATTACTTAAGTACCAACGATTCATAAGAGGAACACGAACCGCGGTTAGCAGTGCCGGAATTTTCGTGCTTCGAGCACAACACTTTCCCAGAAAAATGCGTCCCTAAAATTTTTGTGTGAGCACATTTTTTTCTGGCTCTCGTGTCTTATCTTTTTTTTGGGACATAGTGCAGAAAAAGCGCTCTCTGAGACACTGCTATGTCTTCCAATGATTTCTTTCATTTCGCCTACGAATATTTAAATATTTTCCCGTTTTGAAATAATATAGCATTTTCCCGTTTTGCAATAGTATAGTAGAGTACATACACTCCTGATATATGCATTAGGTTCTCCTTTTCGATGCGATCCACCTTAATTTTTCTATTGTCGATGAGAAAAATTAATATAAAATTCGAAATACACTAGAAAACTTTTTAATAGCCAACAACACGTTGAGCACCAATTTACCAACAAACCTCAGCAGTATTTTCTTTTTTATCGTTTTTTCGTGAGATCTTTGGTTTTCTCCTTGAATAACATGTTTTAAGAAATCATTTTAATTTTCACTTACTGCGAATAACACTCAATTCCCTATTTTAATTTACCAACAAAACAATAGAAAATAAAATAAGCAACTATTTTCTTAAATTTTATTTAAAATTAAGATGCCGATATGATGTACTAACATATAATAATAATATAATATTTACAAAAGTAATGTCCTATGTACAAAAATAAAATTTAGCAAATATAAAAAAGAAATCGAGGATTTCGGCTTCTTATTAACTTAAAACTAGACATAAAAAGAAAAAATCGGCTACTATGTAATTTCCTATTTCAAGTACACTCTTAAGGCCGGTTTACATGTTAAATGCAAGTAATTTTTACTGAGATTGTGAGGGAGAAGGAAATCTCTAATGAGAAACTGATCAGGAGTGAAACGAGCAGAGATATATCCAGTAAAAAATACTGAAGATATTTCTATCAATGTGTGCGTGCCAACATTTTTTTGTAGTGGTTGCTTCTACTCCATTGAAAATTCGATAAGCTAGCTCCCTCACAATCTCAGTAAAAATTATTTGCAACCGACATGTAAACCGGCCTTTATACGAATTTGCAAAAGCTTGTTTCAGACTATATCACTTTTTCCAATATTTGACTCTTATGATTGGAAAAATATTGCAATCGTCAGATTTGTATTTTTGTCAAATTGTTTTATTTGAAATATTATAATTTTTTTTTTATCCCAATTTGACTTTATTTTTTGTCAGTTTTTTTAGTGAAATATTTGACACCGTGGCATATAATGTAATACAAGCTTTACGACAGAAACCACACGCTTACTTATTATAAGTATGTACTTCGAATCCTATAACACCGAATAATAATAATAAAATAAAATGATAAACTGTAATGAAGAAATTTCCTCCATTTTGTTTTCGAACAAGAAAAACATTAAACATCTTTATCTATTTTTCCACAACAGATGAAATAGAACACAATCTGTAAATCCTTAAACTCTCTGAACTGGTCTACTATCCGGTCGTAGACGAAATGATGATCGACATGGCAACGTTAGATTAAATTTACTATTTCGTACAGCTAGTTCGTATCGTTCTTGAGGTCTTGGGTCCCATAGAGCCTGCTCTATAACACCTAAAGCACTTGCAGTCAAAACTTCAGCAGAGTATTGCATCGGGGAACCGTCAGCGTCGGCGATGTCTGTGAAATGGAAAGAAATTTTTAATTAATTCTTAAGAATCTGTCAGTTAAGCTAAGTTTTAGGTGGGTGATGATCATATTACCCAATTTGGTAGGAAAATCCTTATTTCAATATTTAATATTTCAATATTTATTTAATGCATTGAAAGCGACAACTACAATGTTCTTAAGTGATATAAAATTATAAAACAAAACATACTATATGGTGTTGGGGCTCTATAAAGTGCCTCTGCTGTAACGCCATTCGTATCCAAAGCGATAACGCTGATTCCATACGGTTGTAGTTCCTTCCTCAGCTCCTCGGCACAACTCTCAACTGCAATTCTGGAAGCTGTGAACGCAACTAGACCATCACCAGTATTACCAGCTCCCAAATAAATCAATCTTCCACGAGTTGGTTTTAATAGTCCTAAAAAGGATTTCGCCACTCGTAACGATCCCAAAATATTGGTCTTCAGCATAGTCTCCCATTGTTGAACGTCTTGATTCTCGATCCTTCCTCGAAATACAGTTCCAGCGGTATTGATCACAGCCATAATTCCACGCTCTCCGGCATTCATGTGTGCACCCATAGCTTCCGTCGTCTCACGAAGTACGTCTTCGCGCGTCACATCCAACTGCATCGGTACTATTGAGCCTTGAATCGGTTCATCTGAACTTTCTCGCATCTTCATCCAGCCGCGAAGTAGTTTAGCTGGTAACGAATCAACAGCGTCCTTCATACCAGCGAACACTCGGCATCCTCTATTGGCCAGATGGGTACATAGCTGTAGTCCTAAAGCTGTATCTGCGCTGGTGATCAATACAGTGCCGCTTTGAAGATCAGCCGATCCGGGCCTGGTTGCTCGAACCTTACACAGCAAATAGAGTAACAACGCTCCAGCTATCGAGAACAGCGCAAATAGCTGTATTGCAAGAACCAGTGCAGTCTGTGGTTCCATTATGACATTTCTGAAAAGATAAGAAACATACAGAATATTACTAATAGCTCATTTGCCTCTTTGCTCTCATAACATTTCCGCGAACAATAGGTCTGAATTTTAAATTCTTTTCATTTTTAAACTGCTGTGAAAAAGTCACACTTGAAGTCTGCATAACAGTCGTGAGAAAGTTTACTGAATAGTTCTCAGACCATTGACTATCATCATGCTGCAGATTGTCTATTTTTTCACAAAGCAGGTACGAAAATTGTAATATTGAAAGTGAAAATTTCAAGGTAAACAAAAAGAAATGGAATTTGAAAAATTTAAAAGATATATATGATGATCGTAACAAAAGATCGACCCGTAGTGGATAATGTGGAGCATTTATGCATCTTTAATAGTATCCATACTCAGTTGTTACTCTCTAAAAAATAGCGTGAGTAAAACGAACCGAAATTATGGATTAGATTGTAATGGTTGAAAATGATAAAAAAAACAACAAGAAGATAAGCGTTGTTGCGGTCAAGATCAATGATCGTGTGAAATTTCAGACGAAGTTAAGTCGGGAGTTTGTAATTGCCGTGTGTAATTCGCATTTATTTCGAAGATATAATGGTGGCTTATGGTTGATTGAGTTGAGTGATCATTTCGTAAATATGATTAATCATCTAACAATTTTGTTTATAGACATGTGTTTCAAGTTTTGAATTTAGGATTAGATTGTTTGGGCCTTCAGTAAAAATTAGTGATTCGTTCTTGTGTCTAAAATTAGATTTTATTCCACTCTGTTAAATATTTGACCATTTTCGCTGCCAAATTCTATCGGGATAGTATGATCGCATCAAAATAGACTCCTTCGTTTCTATATTTTTCAAAAAGAAACTAATGGTAAACAAAAAGATCTAAAAATTTTTTTAACATATTGAAATCTATGGTCTCCTGTGTTTATATAGATGTTAAATTTTGTAGATTTTTCGCTACATTTTTAATCGCCTAAAAAATCGCCGTTTTTGCAAAAAAGTACAAAAGCGCGAGCCCTTAATAATTACCAAGTCTTAGCTTTCTTTTGTTTGTCTGATGGTTCCAAATCAAAAAATTGATTGGGTGCTGCCGGGTTCAACTGCTGTGTAATTCCTATATCCTACTTCAACTAGAGGTCGTGGGTTTGAATTCCACGTAGCCATGGGGTTAATAAAACAAAATGACCAGTACCTTAGAAGAGCACTGTTGCTGCCCTGTCCCACAGAAGTGGTTATATAGGAATTGAAAGAATCGCAACAAACACCCAGGTCGAAATTTTTTTTCAAATGATCGTTTTTCTACCATATTGCCATATACTCGTAAGTTTAAAGTTTCAACTTCCAAGCATAAGCGGTTCCTGACAAAGAAACTCATCTCAAAGGGCTTGCAAGTCTTCAAGGAAGTAACGTACGATGAACAGTGAAAATAAAAAATCAGGATATTATTTTCTTTTAAATCGACCACAATATTTTATTCTTGAAATAGTAATAGAGGAACTTATCTCTGAAGTTTTTGAATTCGGACAAGTTACTGTCTTAGATCTTTTGTTTTTGAAAGATTTTCATATCTTGTGGATTACTGAATTGAAATCCAAAACTATGATTGAAGATTAGTTAAGGGTAGGGAATAACTGTTCTTTTATTTCCAACAAGCAAGGGGCGATGAAAAAAAAGGTAAATAACGTTCAAGAAAAAAACTGTAAGGGATTTTGGGAAATTTCTTTCAATTAGACTCTAATTTCAATTTGGCGGATAAGTCCTACATGGTTTTGTTGCCGTGATTTACAGAAGAAATTATTTGATTGGCAACAAGTACATTGAACTTTTCAATTTTAAATTAAAAGCGTAATCGCAATCGCAACCATTGGAAAAGAGAGACTAATCCAATACGGAGAATTATATAACAATAGAGTCTGAGAGTCGTGCCTTCAATCAAAAGTAAAATTCAATATTCAATTATTCCTCCAGTAAAGTGGCAAGATACTCGCATCCGCCACCTCATCTCCTATCGCAATTAATCACAGATTCTAACAAGCAAAAAATTCCGTTGAATTGCACTTAATAAAAAGTGTCTTTGGATTTCGTCTTAAGAAACCATTGTCCATTCCAGTCCAGTCATTCACTTTCAACGGCCCGTAGGTCCTATGAGAAACGATCGAGCAGCGTTTGATTGCCGCTCGATCGATTGAACTTTCTATTATGACTGGATTATGTTATGGGTACCTCCGGTGGAGTTAGGCCTAAATTTCTCCACTTTTATTACCGCGCTGTAGGCAAAATGCATTGAAGCATTGAGAAAAGAGAACGCACAAAACAAGCAGGCGATTGATGCAGCAATTAGAAATCGATGCATCCATTTTTTCACCGATTACAATCAGTGGCGTTGGGCTATCCTCTATACATGTTTCACGATCAATCGCTCAAGCCGCAATTCTGATCCGATTTGAAATGATTTTTTGTACAAAAAAAAAACTAAGCGAAAAACCATCTAAATTTGTATTAAAAACAGAAAAATAACTTTCCAGTTTCCACGAGTATTTATGCAAGAAATTGTTTTTAATATTGTTAACATAGCAAAGAGAAAAGCAATGTTGGGGGTTTAAAGGCAGCTATTGCGGTATGGTCACAGTCTCGCTAGTTATATGGCCACTAGTAAGTGAAAATCTGACTGCTGCTTACATGCGATGCCCATTGCATACGTTACAATTGAATTGTGCAAACGCAATTGCGAACAACAAGAAAAACGTTAACTATCGGAACAACAAACACAAAAACAGCAATAGCCAACTCGGTCAATGCGCTTGCGGCTTACGTTTTAAACTTGGCGCGCACGATTTTAATCGCCACTTTGTTACGATCGCATTGTTTCCATCAGCGAAGGTGTTCGTTAATTGGAAGAATTTATTGATAAAGGAATTAATGACGATTTTCTATCAACAATTTCTCATTGTCCAGAGCTAGTACATTACATACCTATAATTAGTGAAATTGAAAATTCGCAACAGGTGCATACTACTTGGACGGTTCAATTGGGGGATATTGTACTGATGGAATTTTTTATTGGTTTTCGTAGAGGCAGTAAATTGAATGACCTTGATTGGATTATAAATATGGGTGGCCAGTGTCTTTGGGGCACTTGGAAAGAGACGATTGAAATGTATTCCATGTACGTACTTGTTCACTAATTTCACTTTATTATGCCACCCAGAATTATCGTCGATTTGAGGAAACTGAATCGTTTCTATTGTAGAGCAGACAGCGTTTGTGAAAATAATTTTGCATACTCGGTCACTATCTTGCTCCCAGCTCCACAAACTAATATATTAACCTGATCTCACAAGAATCTCACAACAAAGGCGTTTGTATTTTTCCCAGACCTGCTTGAAGCTATACTATACGAACTATCGAAATGGTCATCTGACTTTCATCTAAATGTGTGACAATTAAAAAAGCCATCTGAATTTTTGGGTAGAATAACCTTAGAGTGCAGAACTCTGATTCCATAACAAGGCGTTTTTTCAAGACCAGTATGCTTATCGTTTCCGACTTCTATTTAAAAAATAATAAAGTTGCGCCCAGACTGTTCGCAGATTTTTTTTATTTATTTACGTATTTTATTTTTCAATAGAAGATTCAATAGAAGTAAAATCGAATTCGATCTCATTAAACCTAAAAGATTTTTGGAATTCGTGAAAACTTGAACAATATCTTGGCCCGTCAGTCGAAAACAGGTCCCAATTAGCTCAGAAAGCGCCGTGATACCACAACTCGCTTAACCTGGTCGGTGAGAACTGATGAAGTAGATACAGAGTTTTACAGAGACCTGAGGCTGGAATGGATTATCCTATCCATCCGGAGCTTTTTAAAAAGAGAATCAGTTCTCCAATCTTATTTTTGAAGGTTAGCGAAGAGAGGCTTGCCTAATGCACGAAGTCTGGCTCTACCGGACACCAGGGACGTCATTTCAGTTTTTTCTAGGGGGGGGGGGGGCAAGATGTTATATTTGTATATATAAATATACATATGTTATATATAATCTATAAAAATACATAGTTCAGGGGGGGGCAAATGCCCCCCCACAAATGACGTCCCTGCCGGACACTCGCAAAGAAGGTGGATAACAGTTTCCTTCTCATTTGCATCCCCCCCAACTGCGGCAATTGACGTTAAAGGGAATACCCAGTCTAGTCGCGTGGTCGCCGATTGACCAGTGACTCGTGCTGACCGCCGTGACTCTGGAGACGTCTACTTCCTGCTCAAGAGTTCGTCTTTTCTGCTCCGGCAGTAGTCAGTCCTCTCCATCTGGAGTTCGCGTTTGTAAGAAAGTTGGAGGATATTTGGCGCTTAGCAGTCCCTAGTTGGACTTGAACGGATTCCACGAGACCATTTACACCCCCACCCCAAAATTATTTTGCCTGCTAGGGGTCAATTAGGCCTACAATTTTAAGCATCTGTTAAACTGTTTTTACGATATGAGATGTGATTTTTTAGAAAAATTCTTATCTCCCCCCACTTTCACGCTTTTCAGCAAACTCCATTTGTCAAGCTTTGTATACAAACCAAATGTTATTTTTCTAGTGCACATGGTTCATGAGATATCGTAATCTAAAGCTTGTTAGATTGATGGGATCTATAAACCAAAATTTTCCGTCTAAAACTTCAATCAGAAAATGATTGAAAAAAATGTATTATTTATGTAAAGGGTGTTTTTTTAGGTGCATGAGAACTTAAAATTATAATACAAGACAGAAATATTGTTGGAATGAAATTTTTTTTATCATATTCTGGTTGATAATTTCATGGCATTTATTTTTTAAATAAGATTTCCGTCATATGTCCGCCGCGGCTACGAGTTAGATGGTCCATTCGATCAGTCCAATTTTTGACTACTTTTTCCAATAAATCTGGCCGTATGGCGTCAATAGTGGCTTGAATATTGGCTTCCAATGCTTCAAGAGTTGCTGGTTTGTCGGTATAAACGCATGACTTAATATAGCCACATAAAAAGTAATCCAGAGGCGTTAAATCGCACGAACGAGGAGGCCAGTTAACAGAACCACTTCTGGAAATCAAGTTGTCACCAAATTGATTTAGCAATAAATCGATTGTTAAGCGCGCTGTATGGCAAGTTGCGCCATCTTGTTGGAACCAAATGTCGGCGATGTTGTTACATGTAAATGGACGGGCAAGTCCTGGTTGTTCTAGATACCTTCTGATTTCCTTTTCAGGTCAGCACTTTAGCGGAAGGCATGAAGAGCGACCGAATCAGGTCCGAAGTAGGCCCAACCGGGGATGCTGCGGCGGCTAAATTAGGATTAGGTTTAAAATTTGATTAAAAATAGTATACCGATCAGTTGGATCTCAGCCCCAATGTTGCGATGGGAACTGGGTCCCTCTACGTTTCCCCGCGAACAAATTTAGATTTCCAAGCCGGAAGGAAGCCTGGTGGGGAGACGGAAATGCGAATTCGCGAACTCCGCTCAATGTTTTCCCAACCTCCGACACCGCCGTGCACTGCACCAAAGCCAGCCACAAGATATCAAATCGTCACGTTGCTGATTCCGCCGTACGGTCAGAAATCCCCACAGACTCAGCTGCCGTACGTGAATTCCGGCAGCTGGTGGAATAAAAGGATCACGACTGATGTAGGAGGCCGGCCAGAATTTGGACGCCAAATTGAACCCTCGAGGCAGGGACGTCATTTCAGTTTTTTTTATTGTGGGGGCAAGATGTTATGTTTGTATATATTTTTATATATAAATATACATATGTTATATATAATCTATAAAAATACATAATTCGGGGGGGGGGGGGGGGGGTGGGCAAATGCCTCCCCCTGCCCCCCACAAATGACGTCCCTGCCTCGAGGAATAGTCTTTCCTGTCAACACCTGGCAGATGCGAAAAACAACACGACCCATGGCTTAATGCCATGTCAAACGTCAGAAAATAATGGGAACGCCAGAAACGAGACAGGCAAATACCCGAGGCGCAGCCTACTTAGGGCGAAAACTTGTGCTGCCCGGAGCCTTTCGTGGATTTACCTGTGAACAGTGAAGAACGTTTTTTTGAATTTTGGTTTCCCGTCCGGAGTTTGTTTTAACGGTGGAGTATTTTTTTGGAAACGGAGTTTGTTCAGGAAGTCGGCGGCTCCTTGTTGGGAGTTTTGGAACGGTGGAGCGTTACAGCAACAAAGGAAACAAAGGAAAAAAAGAGACCGACGTGCTGGAGTTAGTGGCTGGATAAGAACGGAGTTGGCGAAGTTCGACGGGAGTGGAATTGGCAAGACGGGAGGTCATAACGAACCTGCAGTAACGGCGGGGTCGGAGTACGCGTCGTTGACTTAGTAAGAAGTAGCTAGAAAGCTCAAGGAACCAGGTATTTTCCCCCTCTTCACTAGGCTTTTCTCGCGTAGATTTCGTAGACCAAACGGGACGTAAAGGATCCCACTGGAGAAGATCCAGCGGATTGGTTGCTTGTTTTACGCACATACTTTGGTTTCATTTCTTTCTACATTTATCTCTACATTTATTTCTTTAAATATAATTTATTTCTTATTATTTTGCTTATTATGAAACGTGGATTATTTTAATTTTCTTTTCTTGGTCAATATATATTTTTGTGATTTCTTGCCTCTATCAATTCGTTCGTGTTTTGTTTAACGGAGAGGTTTCCCAATTTTCCTCGAAGTATAAATTGGGTGGCGCCCGGTAAGAAAGTAGTTTTCGGATAGGCCCTTCTTCGACTGAGCGAAGCTCGGCGCGTGATTGGAGTAGGCTCGTGGAGTCAGGAGAAAATACTCGTACGGTGGTTGAGGTAACAGAGCAGACGCCTTGAAGGCAGCGAGACTTTGGTTCGATTCCGTGATTCTGCTTAGTTTTTTTTTGTTGTTCCTCCGCCAATTCCAAGAATTTCCCCTTGAAGAAAAGGGGTAATAATGTTAGCTGATTAATTTTTGGAAACAAAAATTCAGTCAGCATGGCTCGATAGCGCTGGCCATTCACCGTAACGGCAGCTCCTTCCTCATTTCGAAAGAAATAAGGACCGATGATGCCGCCAGCGTGTAAACCGCACCAAACAGTCAATTTTAATGGATGTAATGGTGATTCGTTAAGAGAAGAGTAAAATTAGTGCGAAAACGATCAATAACTGCACGAATTGCTTGCTCACTAGGCCGATTATGTTGACCGTAAAATGGACGAAGTGCTTTATGAACTTCGCGAACAGATTTATTTTTTTCAAAGTAAATTTCCACAATTTGGAAGCGTTGTTCTGGCGTTAAACGATTCATGATGACTTGCCAAACCTTACTGAACAGAAATGTCAACACAGTTTGATATTCTCAGCTGTCAAACCACAGTTATCGATATCGATATCGATAGTTCTCATGCACCTAAAAAAACACCCTTTATAATGTTAACAAAGCCGCAATACAACTAATATAAATGTTGTTTGAATTATGAATAACTAGCTCGATGAGTCCAATATATTTTCGAAAAACATCTATAGAAAGTCCTTCTTTAACTCGTAGCTAATGTCCGTAAGACGCGATCATATTTGAATAAGAGCACTGAAAATCTCATTAAATTTTTGTGTTACTTTTTTCACGCTGCGTTACCTTCGTACAATATTTGAGGATATTAATTAAATTTTCGGAAATGGAGAAAAAAAAATATATTCGAAATATAGCTTAATTCTCATCTCTCCGCCTACTAACAAATCACTTCTTCACCTGCGCAAAAATTTTAAGCGCAATCAACTTTCGCTTGCGTCCGAAAACCAAGAGATCATTGTCCGAACTGTATTTTAATATATTGTTGAACTGAAGTGGTTATTAAAAGATATAGGAGAAGACGAGGTCATTTGAAGAAGTAGACACCGTCTAATGCACACTGTATTGACCGATCCGGCCACCTGCACTTGCTGTAAGAAGAGCCGTCTCTTTACTTTCCTGATTGCCTCATATCAGACATTATCATCAAAATAGTGTTGATTTCAAACAACAATTATACCACCTGTACGTCTTCGTTTTACCTTAACCATGGTATAAAGCCTACCTTAAGTTTTTTTTGTTAAATAAAAAATGGCCTTCTTGTTGTCGTGTTGCACTCGATGGTTCGCTGATTTTTTCGTTAAGCTTCGGCTGGTTCCATTAAAAATTACCCATATTTTAAACCCTAAGACGGTGAATATGAGTGGTAATTTCATTTTGTTTCTGCATAAGATAGACGACTAGCAACTAGCATTAATGACTATATATTACGATTGTTGTTTGTGTCGACTAGGCTCATTTTTAGAAACTCAGTTGTATAGCGGACCATATGAAACTTGTTACGAAAGGTTATTTGCGCGATGTTGTAATCTGAGATGTTATGCAGGAATTTACGCGAAAAATGCAACTAATATGGGCGACAAGTTGATATATCTATGGGCGAATCAAGTTTTGGTGCGTGTTTGGTGAAAGGTATTTACATTGGAAGAGAAATTTCAGGGAAATGCAATGTACTTTATTTTTTCATTACTTAAATGTAACTGGGTGAATCTGTATAAATTCCATTTAAGTATTCACGCGCATAAGTCCAGTGCAGTACAGTACATATTTGATATTTCGGAGAGGATTTGACTTCGATATTTCCAAGAAAATCCAGTCATATTCAAAGAATCCTTGTAAATGAAATTGAACTGCACTGACCAATATCATCTACAAGAAACAGGGTGGCTCTACCCTCTCTTGGGAGTTTCTTGAGCATGTGCTGTTTAACATTGCCATGGAAACTTTCAATTTAATTCAATTAGATCCTCAGTATCTAGTGACATGGAGTGATATGTAGATTGTAGATTTGTAAAAGGTAGAGGACGAGGCAATCCCGAATCACTGCCGCCTCAGTAGGCCTATTGTGTTTATTCTCCCTTGTTATAATTCACTTAGGACGGTTATACAATACATTTTAATTTGCTCTTGAGCGAGTTCGACATGAGTTTCAATGGTGTTTGAAAGTAATGCCCAAGAAGTCGAAGTCTTCTGTGTGCGAGTTCTTCGCAGTGGCATAGAACGTGCTCTGCAGTTTCCTCTTCTTCTTCACACAATCTGCAAATTTCGTCTGAAATCAGTCCAATCGTATGGAAATGATTTTTAAGCTTATAGTGTCCTGTAATTAGCGCGGTCAAGCGCCAGAACTGATTCCGGCTCATTTTGAGTAAATCGGAGTTTCGTTTCTTGGAGTGACCTTCCAAGAACAGTTTGGACTGTCTATACCCCAACGTTCTTTGGATGTTAATCCAATCGAAAAGTCTTTCTTTTGCCGCAGCTGTTGGCATTCCACAGAAGGGCACTGGTTCTGTGCATTTTAAGTCAGTTTTTTTTTCGCTAACTGGTCCGCAGACTCATTGCCTACAATATCACTATGTCCAGGAACCCATACCAGTATGACTGTATTCGACTTCGCTAGTTTCTTAAGTTCTTGTAAGCAATCACACACTAAGTGGGATCTAAAGCAAAATGCTTGTAGAATGTAGATCTTCTAAAGTTTTCCCTGATGCATAATTCAATTGCATGAATTTCTGCTTGGAAGATCGTAATTGACTTGTCGAGGCTGGCATATATGTCGACTCTTGGTCTGTGTCCATATACCCCAGCTCCAACTCCCTCATTTGGTTTGGAGCCATCTGTATACCAGATAAGTGCTCCCTTTTCAAATTCAGGCATATGTGTTTCCCGTCCTTTCGGTGTGGGAACACTACTTTGAATGGTATTTCAAAGTTATATCTTGGTACGCGATATTATCCGAAAGCGGAATGCCGAGAATAGGGTCGCTTTCAAGCTCTCTCACAAGGTCTGTAGAGAATATTTTCTTTGCTTCGGTTCCTCAGAAGTTAGAAGTCGGTACGTCATGAGGCTAGCTTTTTTTATACACACAGGTGTAGAGGTGAAAGATTTAAGATCATCTCAAGTGGTGCAGTAGAACTAATTCGCATTGCCCCAGTGATAATTGTATAGGCCAATCTTTGCAGTTTGCAGTGCTCCCTTTTCAAATTCAGGTATATGTGTTTCCCGTCCTTTCGGTGTGGGAACACTACTTTGAATGGTATTTCAAAGTTATATCTTGGTACGCGATATTATCCGAAAGCGGAATGCCGAGAATAGGGTCGCTTTCAAGCTCTCTCACAAGGTCTGTAGAGAATATTTTCTTTGCTTCGGTTCCTCAGAAGTTAGAAGTCGGTACGTCATGAGGCTAGCTTTTTTTATACACACAGTTGTAGAGGTGAAAGATTTAAGATCATCTCAAGTGGTGCAGTAGAACTAATTCGCATTGCCCCAGTGATAATTGTATAGGCCAATCTTTGCAGTTTGCTTAGTTGGGTCTTGCGCCACCATACAGATGACGCAATATGATTACTGGTCTGATTATTGATGATTTATTACATCCAGTGAGCGATATTTTTTATTTTTTAAACCTCAAGTTTTACCAAGAAGGCTTCTACCGGTTCAAAGAGATATCCTAGCTTTCTTACTAGTGCGTTCAATTTGCGCATTCCAGTTCATCTTAGCATCCAAGGTTACCCCAATATATTTGATCTCACTGGAAAACTAGATCCTTTGACCTGAAAGCGTTGGTCGTTTGAGTTTGCTCTAATTATTTTTTTTCGTGAAAGCAACGATAGTCGTCTGCTCTTAAATACGAAATGTATTGATATATATTATTTTGGCTTAATCTGTTGCTAAACTACATACTCCGAAACATGTTTCTAACATTTTTTACCAATTACAAGAAATAGTGGAATTTGTGTAAATATATTAGGGTAAATTTCCTATATGCCTCAATACTGGATATCCAGTATTAGGGTAGTATCCTAGCAGTAGTAGCTAGCAGACATGGTAGGTTGGTAGGCTTTTCAAAATGTGCTGTACATCGCATATTGACTGAACATTTGGACATGAGAACGCTGTGCGGAAGATGGCTGCCGCGTTTGCTCACAGTGGATCAAAACAGCGTCTTCAGCATGTTTCATCGAGTGTTTGGGGATGTTTCACAGCTATAAAGCGGAGTTTTTGCATTGATTCATAACCATGGATGAAACATGTGTCCATTACTTCACACCTGAAACGAAGAAACAGTCAAAACAATGAACTAACAGGGTAAGGTCATGGCGTAAGGTTTTTGAGATCCGTGTGGGATAATTTTCATTGATTATCTTGAAAAGAGTAAAACCATTAATGGCGAATATTATGCCAACTTATTGCAGCGTTTGAGTGATGAAATCAAGGAAAAACGCCGCATTTGACAAAAAAGAAAGTGTTGTTTCATCAAGACAATTCACCCGTTCACATATCCGTTATCGCGGTGGTCAAAATCAATGAGTTAAAGTTCATTCTATTCGCCAGATTTAATCTCCTCAGATTATTTTCCCTTTTCAAACTTAAAAAACTGGCTCGGTGGTAAAAAATTTGTCAACAGAGAAGAGGTGAAGTCTGCGGTGGACGGATATTTTGAGGAGCTCGACAGTTCTCACAATAAAGAGGGTATCGAAGCTATCCAACGTAAGTGTATCGGTCGAAAAGGAGACTAAGTTCAGAAATAAAGATATTTTTTTTCAAATTATTTGTGTCTTCTTTGCTAGGTCGGGAAGAGGAGCTCAATTGCTTTCAGCAGGCTCAACCAATACCAATTCGCTTATCAAGCTGGTAATTCGACAGTTAGCGCTCTTCACAATTTAGTGCAAAAAATTGAGAAGACGTTGACAGCCAAGGAAATAGCGTTGTGCTCTTTTCTTGACGTTGAAGGGGCCTTTGACAACACTTCCTACAAATCCATTGAATTACTTACTCGTAAAATAGGAGTAGAAGAAACGGTAACGAGATGGATAGTAGCGATGCTTGACTCTCGTAGAATCTCGGCTCAGATCGGAGGTAAAGGTCTCACTGTACGAGCGATGAAGGGATGCCCTCAGGGAGGCGTACTCTCCCCACTACTGTGGTGCATTGTTGTAGATGATCTCCTTAAGGATCTGAGTATCAAAGGTTTTGAGACTCAAGCATACGCTGATGAGCTGGTGATCACTGTAAGAGGTAAACATGATTGTGTCATTTCGGACCGCATGGAAGAGGCCCTAGAGATAGTAGATCACTGGTACATCCAACAGGGATTAGAAGGAAGGGAAGGGAAATCCAAGTAAAACAAATATAGTGCCATTCACTGGAAGACGGAAGGTAAACTTAAGGCCCCGATTGTGAGAGGAACTACAATTGAATTCTCGTCCGATGTCAAATACTTGGGAATTACCTTGGACAAGTGTTTGACTTGGAAATTACATCTTAAAAACATCTCCACACGAGTAACATTGTCTTTTATGACGTGTCGAAGGCTCTGTGGTATCACTTGGGGTCTCAGACCAAATATGGTATACTGGACATACAAGTCTATTATAATACCAATGATCACATATGCCGCTATGGTGTGGTGGCCAAAGGTTGAACAAATCACAGCACAGAAGGCCCTGCAAAAAATTCAGAGGCATGCTGTTCTTAGTATTACTGGGGGACTTAAATCATGTCCCACTGCTGCAATGGAAGCCATGATAGCCTTGGCCGCATTACACTTAGAGATAAAGAAGGAGGCTCTGAGAGAGGCCATAAGGCTACAGCAGTACAATAAATTCAAGGCAGGAGACCTTGTCGGTCACCTTAATTTACAATTCTACAGGAATTTAATCAGAAGGACCTAACCGACTCGAACGAAAGGTCACCATATATGGTGACTCTGGGAGATCGTGTATCATGGCAATCTGGTCTACCAGATTTTGGGGAAGGTGCTTCAGTCTGGTACACGGACGGCTCTAAGACCCATAGAGGAACTGAAGCGGGCGTATTTGGACCCAATTGTAAAATATGGACGGCAATGGGACAAACCGCCACTGTGTTTCAGGCTGAGGTACATGCCATAGAGCTGTGCGCAGGTAAACTTCTACTGAATTAACCAAAAGGCGCCACAGTTATTATCTTATCTGACAGCCAAGCGGCACTGCTAGCGCTGAAATCTTATTGTTTCCGCTCTAGGCTTGTGTGGGACTGTCATACTCTTCTTAAAGAGCTGGCACATCATAATAGTCTAACCCTGATGTGGGTACCAGGACATGAGGGTATTCCGGGTAATGAATCGGCTGACCAGCTAGCTAAGCGGGGAGCCAACTCACCATGATTGGCCCGGAACCATTCTGTGGAGTTGGTAAAGGCTTCATTAAGGATGGCATTTTAAAGTGGGTTAATCTTCAGGTGGAATATTATTGGAACTCACTTTCAGGACTTAGACAGTCAAAGAAATTCCTGACTTTCTCAAGTAGGATAGCGTCGGAATTCCTTTCCTTAAGCAGGTATAACGCACGGGTTACAATGGGATATTTTGCCGGAGATTATTTCCTCAATTATCACCTTAAGATCATCGGTAAAGTATCACTAGATACATGTCGATTCTGTGATACCACATCTGAAACCACAATTACAATCACACATTTTGTGTGATTGTGATGCAGTGGCCAGATCAAGAAGGCAGATTCTCGGTGGATTTGCTTTCATCTATGACCTGTCAAAGACTCCCCTGAGTTAAATCGCCTCCTTTGTCAAAGGAATCGATATGGACTAGGGAATGGCTAAGAGCCAGGAACAAAAGACCTCTTAGGTCGTAGTTCGAGAAGTAGTGAGGCTTCTATAGGCTCTGCCAGATAAATAATAATAATAATAATAGGTCGGGTACTTCTGGGACTACCATAGTAGATACATGTCCCAAATATTGGATATCATCCAGTATTGTGGTACATTGTTAAGTTTATATTATAATATTATTTTTAAGGTCATTTAAAAAAAAATTATAATGATAAATTGAAGAAAATTTATCAATTTTTTTTGTTTTTATTTCAAAGCTTATTGGATTATTTATCTTTGTTAATGTATTGAATAAAAGGTTTTAAACATAATTCCATTGTTTTTTTAAATTTTCATAAAGTATCCAGCATTTGGTACAGCTCCCTTATCATGTTTAGTCCTCTCTGCAGTATGTTTGATATAGTAACTTCAAACTTGTCTCGTACTAGAATGGTTATGTCGTCGGTGTAACATTGAACATCTATACCAGATGTGCTGAGTCTGGTTAGTAGTTTACCGACCTCAATTAACCACAGTAATAATGATAGCACTCCTCCCTGCGGGCAGCCTTTTGAGGCCGTGATTGTAAGGGTTTCATCTGCTAGTGAGGACTTTATTACCCGTTTCGCTAAAATAATGCATATCCTCCTGCAGGTGTTGGCATCTATGGCCCGCTCCTAAATAGAATTGTAAATGTATTGGAAAGGGGTGTCATCAAAAGCTCCCTTAAGATCCAGGAACCCACCATCCGCAACTTCTTTCCACTGGATAGATTTGTATATTTTTGTGAACAGATGTCAGTGCATGAATCGTCGATTTTCCTGGCTGATAGGTAAATTGATTAATATGCAATGGATTCACTACTAGTACTCTACATGAGGTAGTAAGGACCATAGAGAGTACGCTGCATAATAAAGAATACACAATGAGTGTCTTTCTAGTTGTTGAAGGAGCCTTTAATATTGTTGAGAGGGATGCCATTCGGAAAGCCCTGCTGAATGCAGGGGCTGATCTGGGCATTACCAACTGGATCGACGGCATCCTTGAAAGTAGAATGATACATGCATCCATTGGTGAGAATGAAATATCTGGAACTGTGTCCAGAGGTACCCCGCAGGGGGAGTTCTGTCACCTCTACTTTGGGTATTAGTTGTCGATCCTATTTTATCCCAGCTCGAGAGGGACGGGATTAAAGTGGTAGCGTACGCTGATAACCTAGTTATACTGGTATCTGGCAAATTTCTACCCACGATAGCTAACTAGTGCAGGGAGCACTACGGAAATTGCACAAATGGGTGGCAAGTTGTGGTTTGGGGGTTAACCCCACAAAAACTGAGCTGGTTCTTTTCACTCGAAAGAGATCAATACCCCCTTTTACAATTCCAGAAATAAGTAATACCATTCTGGAGCTTAAAATTGAAGCTAAGTACCTAGGAATTATTTTTGACGCTAAGCTTAACTGGAAGAGAAACCTTGATGAGCGCATCAAGACTGCAACAATTGCTTCATTTTCTCAGCCGACATGAGCATTCAAGTATACTTTCGTCTGCCGGACTACTGCAGTATTTTTCAAGCCGAGGTTTTTGTCGTAAGCAGTGCAGTGGACATACTAAATTCCGTGACAAATCTTCCCGAAGAGTCATTTATAAAGATTTATATAGACAGCCAAGCAGCAATGAAAGCTCTAAGCTCGAACCTTGTTAAGTCAAAGCTAGTGAGGGAGTGTAGGGAGCGTCTGAAAACATTGGGCGCAGCTCATAAGGTTCTCCTGTGCTGGGTTGCGGAACTCAAAGGGATACCAGGAAATGAGGCAGCCGATGAGCTGGCCATTGAAATGGCTGCTATACATGCAACCCAAACGGTAAAAATACCGCTCTAATACGTCAAGAGTAATCTTGACAGGGAGGCAATGGAGCTGACCAATGGCAGATGGTTCAACCTAACTACGTGTGAAACCTCCAGGCAGCTATGGCCAATAATACATCCTAGAAGGACTGCCGATCTTCTGAAAAGAAGTCGTATAGAGACCCGTAACATTACGGCAGACATGCACAAAACTTAGGCGTTCAATATAATGAGTACTGCAGAAGCTGCAGAAGTGAAAAAGAAGAGATCGTTAGGCATCTACTTTGTGAGTGTCCCCAGCTAGCCAGCTAGCTGTAGGTTCAGAGCCATGGGCAGTTACTTCTTCTCACACTCGGGGACATGGCTGGAGCACGAATTGATGAACTAGCCAAGTTCATTCGCATCTGTGGTTGGTTCGACTAGCTTTTTCCCTGTAGCAATGCTACGATAACTCCCTATATGTGACTTCATTATGGTGTCATGGGTGTGGTATCACAATGGACCAACCGAATGGCATAAGTGAGTCGATCCATAGTTTGGATGGCTGCCAGTATAACCTTACCTAACCTAACTATTAGTGGTCCGTTTCTAATACGCCTGTCCAAGATTTTTTCCATGGTTTTCAATATAAAAGAAGATAGACTGATGGGACGATAATTATGGTTTGTCACTTGGTCTTCTTCCCACTTTAGGTATGTATGTCAACCCAATCATTGACCATCGTTTTGGAATATAGCCCCAAGCGTGGCTGGCTCTAAAGATCTTTGTAAGAAGTGAAATTGGGTTAATCCTTTTTGTGGATACCATCTTCTCCTGCTGCCTTATGTGCATATGGCTCAAATACGTTTCCTGCCCATTTTATTTTATTTGGTGTGAAGATCCTGGTCGCTATTCTCTAATTATCGGGTATTGGTCGAGTGAGAGCCTGAGAGTTGTAGAAGGAAGTTGCATCATTAACCTTCATCGAGCCTGGACAGTTAGTTTGGGTTAATAGCTCCAGTGTCGCTTTTCCTGACTCAGTGAAGGTATAGTCGGGCTTCTCTATGAGCGATGTAATTTGAGTGTTGCTTAGAGAGTACTCCGTGAATTTTTACGCTGCTGTGAAGATCATTTATATCTTCACAGAATTTCTCCCACGCGCCTCTCTTCGCAATTCTGATCTCCTTGTTGTAGTTTTTTAGGGAGCTGGAGTAGGAGTTCCAGTCCCCGGTCGCTCTTGCGCGGTTCTCGGTACTCTCGGATCTCAATTTCGCGAGTTTATTTGTTCACCGCGGGCACAGCTCTGTCACACTTTTTTGTCGTTAGTGGACAGTATTGGTAGCCGCATCAATTTGAGCACTTGCAATTTGAATACTGTCCACACTCCGGACGGTGCCTATTGAACAAGCCATTTGTTTTGGCAGAAGTTGGTAAACAAGCTCCCAGTCTGTTTCCTCGGCTGTCTATATTGTTCATCAGACACCTTATCTGATTCTATATTAAATTTAATCTGAAAATGGTTGATTGTTCGTTTGAAACATGCCAGTTTGAAATCTTTATGCTACCAAACTGGGTGCTTTCTAAATGTGGGTTTATTCATTCTATTTAAAATCTCAAGGTTATTAATATTAATAAATTCAAGTAATGACTCACCCCTTTTATTGATGTTTGGGCTTCCCACAGTGTGTGGTGAGCATTTGCAACCAACGAGATTTTTTCCTGACGCAGAGCTAGATAAGTGACATAAGGCAAGTGAAAAATGGAAGTTAAAACTAATTGTGTTATGTCTGTCTACTGTCTACTTTTAACTTTTTGCGTAGTTAATTTTTAAGTCAGCTCCATAGCTTATAACCTCATGTATTGAAAATTTGTGTCCCAAATAAATTTTGGTTGGTAGATTGGTTCAACTTGACTACAACTAGTCGTACAACTACGACAACTGACGAAGTCAATGACTGAGTAGATTTTAACATTTTTAATTGTATAAGAAAAATATAAAATTTGTTTGCTCTAAATGTGATAAGCAAGTTTTTGTGGGGTATTTCCATTCAAATTCGCCAAAACCTGGCGAAGACCTGCATTATTATATGTGAACGCAATCGAACCTAACTATTTCTAAAAAATAATAATAAATAAAATAACGATGGTACAAGAAATTGTACTTCTTCTTCAGGATTTTTCTGTTATACTTTTAGAGATTTTTGTACTGAAAAAACCTTGAAGTATGTATATCTACAAACAACTGCCAAAATTAAAAGTAAAAAGGTGGTGGTAAGGTGGTAAAAAACAAAAGGATGTAAATTAGTGACCTAATATTCTAAATTTCAAATTGTAAATGAGTGCCAAACTTGACCATTTTTGAACTTTCTCAATCCAACAAAAAATCAAATGCTGAACTTTAATTGCCAGACAAGTTCTTGAACTGAATAGATGCAAATACGGATAGCTAACTACTTACTTGTCTAACAACTTTACTTTTTTTGGAAATTATATTAAAATTGTAGGAGGTAGCTTTGAACTATTCAAATACGAAGATTCAAGGCAGCAACTACCCACTCACCTTTTTTATATCACTCTTGAAAATATTCTTGTGACTCTAGGGCGTGAAAGTTCAAATCTTAGAATTATCTTTTCTATTCATACATATTCATATTATTGTCTTTGCAAAATTCCTTTCTAATCATTCACATTTCATAAACTGTCCACCTACACATAAACAATATAGCGTTCAATCAACCAGACTTAAATATAATTATGTATCTTTTTGAAATTACCTCTGAGAAAGTTTCCCTCCCTTCAACAACTGTACTAACAATTTCATATCGATCGTAATGATATTGAATTGTATCTATTGCGATTATAACAAACAATAGTAAATACAAATTTAAATTTTATGTTGAATTCTGAGACCTCGTGCTATTAAAATCATCAACAATTGTGGTCACAAAAACAGTACACTTTGGTTTTAATTTTCAAAGATCGTCGTAAGATTTTGATCGCTTCCTCAATAATTGTGCTAAAAAATTCGAGGAGCTTCCAACAAAAACATAACGAGATATCTTAAAATTTTTATTTAACAATGAAAATAAAATTATATCACCTGATCACAAATTGAATATTGCAATCATCACTAGGTCTTACAATCGTAGCAACAAAACTATCGTAGAATAATTCGTATGCAGAGATTCATGTACATATAATGGAAATATTGCTGATCATTGAAATGATTGAAGATTTGTCCATCACTGAAACACTATTTCAGATGAAGATTGCTTAATTTCGTTTCAGGCGTACTTTCAATTTTGGATCGTGCCGTACGATCATTACCCGTACTAACCCGAAGTATTCCAAGTTGTTTTATACAGGTTGCATCTAGTTAATTGCTGAGCATATTTTACAATTTTTAAAAACTCTCGGGGGATTAATAGTGTAAACATTTCTTAATTACGATCGTTTTGGATGACGGTGTATACCGAGTGAGCATAAATCTGCGAATCTGTACGATCAGTGTATGGCCTCCCTTTCAAATTCAAGCCAAAACTGAAACCCAGTCAATTTAATTGAGCTATGCTATGCCGATCGTTTTAGTTGTTATGCAATTTTGATAGCGTATATGCAGTGCAGTGCGTTGGCTAGCTGAATTGATCACTTAATAGTATACCGATTGAAATAATCGTGTTTTTCTTAATTTGACATTAAACCCGACTAGTTAATGTAATTAAATGGCTAATTAGTGCAGTAAAAAACGATCTCTTAATTAGGGAAAGTTTCGTAATGTCATTAAACTGAAGATTTATGGTGCATACAGAGGATATGCGATCGATTTAATCTGTAATTGTTTTGCTGTGAAAGTTTCAGTCTAAGAAGACTTGTTTTAAGTGCAAACCTAAGCTTCGGCCTGGAAGAAGATGCACTTTAATTTATGTGATAATTTCTGTATTTATCGTTGGGTTATTGCCAATTATTATTCCTAGTTGTAAGATGACCAGTTTGATTCTCAGAAGCCAATGGTCTCGAGTATGGAAATTTGATGGTGGTATTTAAATTGAGACGAAAAAATATTATGGATGGGTACTAAACAAGTAACGCTGAACTGAAATAATGCACTTAATACACTGCAATAATGAAATTCTTTAATAGAATGATAAATAAGGAAGAGAATTAAATATGAAATACCGTAGTCTTTCTAAAATTAGCACAATTATTCGTTCACCACAAAAATTAACTTTTAGAACTACAATTTTTGCAAATAGTAACTTGAATCTGCCTAGATCTGCTCTCTATGCAGTGTGTACAAAATCTGTTTTCCATCATGACCCTCCTTCAGCGTAACCATTCCCTTCTTGGAGGAATTATTATTATTGAACGATTGGAATATAGCCTATTGCTTTTATTGAAATATCAAATTGTTCTTTTTCAGATTATTCAGAGCTGCGTGTTTCCGCGAAAATTAATTTATTAATAAAAATAATAAACAGATAAAGATAAAAGTGACACCCTTTACTCAAAACATGATAAAAAAGTGTATAATATCAATAACTGACCGTCCGTTAATTCGAAATTTCCGCTCGTAGGAATATATAATATAATAATATAAAATAAAAACCAGTGAAAACGTTGCCAGCTGGGAGAAAAATGGTGAGTCCATATTTTATTACACGCGTTTTTAATATTGTTGGCCAAGGTTTATAAAATCCAATCGAAAACTAAACCGATATTAAGAAAAGGGGTGATTCTAGCCCGTAAGGCACTCGACTAGTAACTTTGAGTTTTTCTCTAACTGAGATTGGGGTGGGCCTTTGAGAAAAGTTGAGCGGGAAAAGTTAGAGCCTAAAAGTATAAAGGAGTACGAGATCAACAAATAAAGATTCCGATTTGAAATCTTTAAGGAATTTAAATCGATGAGGCAAAATAAAAGGCCTGTAGGTGGATTGGTGGTGTATCTACTATCCACCCAGATCGTTGCATACCGCGATCACTGGGTTTTGAAAAGAAACTCGTTTGGGGTTGGGATAGAGAAGTATCCCAAAATTAGGAAACAATAGGTGTGTTTAGGTGCATTTATCCAGATCTGAGTAGTGATTAAAATTTACATTGAAAACACCATGAATATTGCTGTTTTTGTTATTTTTATTGCTTTTCCCTGCAGATAGTAGGCTAGAATATACGAGTAGATTTTAGCAGGAATAGTTGCCCCAGTAAGCTCACTGGGGCAGCTATTTGCGATAAATTCTCTAATATAGCCTACTATCTATGGAAAAAAGTTATAAAGAATCATAAAAACAGCACTGTTGTTGTTATATTGTATATAAATTTTCTAACCTACTCTTTTCTGCATAAGTGCGCAAAAAAACACACCTAATATTATCCTTTTCTTCTGCTTCTGTCTGGATAAGTAAGTAATACGTCTAAGGAGCGCTAAAACTGTTTGGCTGTCCGATCATGACTTACTGCAAAGGGAACTAATACTGGCGAGCCTTCCAAAATAGCTCACGGCTGATTATATTGTGGCAGCTCCAGCGACTTTCCTGCACCCCACGGGCGAGTGCGGCGTAAATTTTTTAAATCCCGTTTCGTTATTCGGCTCATCTAGGAGGTAGAAGCAATAATTTCGTATACGCCAAATTAGTCTGCTAGCCGATGTTGATCCAGTTTCGCAGTAGAACTTTAAGAGTGGGCGGATCAGATTGCGTAGAAAAGGAATGATATATATAGGGTGTTTTTTTTTAGGTGCATGAGAACTTAAAATTATAATACAAGACAGAAATATTGTTGGAATGAAATTTTTTTATTATATTCTGGTAGATAATTTCATGGCATTTATTTTTTAAATATGATTTCCATCATATGTCCGCCGCGGCTATGAGTTACATGGTCCATTCGATCAGTCCAATTTTTGACTACTTTTTCCAATAAATCTGGCCGTATGGCGTCAATAGTGGCTTGAATATTGGCTTCCAATGCTTCAAGAGTTGCTGGTTTGTCGGTATAAACGCATGACTTAATATAACCCCATAAAAAGTAATCCAGAGGCGTTAAATCGCACGAACGAGGAGGCCAGTTAACAGAACCACTTCTGGAAATCAAGTTGTCACCAAATTGATTTTGCAATAAATCGATTGTTAAGCACGCTGTATGGCAAGTTGCGCCGTCTTGTTGGAACCAAATGTCGGCGATGTTTAGCTGATTAATTTTTGGAAACAAAAATTCAGTCAGCATGGCCGATTATGTTGACCGTAAAATGGACGAAGTGCTCTATGAACTTCGCGAACAGATTTATTTTTTTCAAAGTAAATTTCCACATTTTGGAAGCGTTGTTCTGGCGTTAAACGATTCATGATGACTTGCCAAACCTTAATAAACAGAAATGTCAACACAATTTGACATTCTCAGCTGTCAAATCACAGTTATCGATATCGAAAGTTCTCATGCACCTAAAAAAACACCCTATACATACATAGAGATTTTCATCTACAATTAGTTAAGGTTTTTGATTTTTTAATTAATTAAATCTTATTTTTCTCGTTTCGAACTATCAGTCGGTTGGACGTTTCCAGCACGTGCGTGAGCTGAATGCACAGTTTGAGAAGTTCAGTTGTGATTGTGCGCCGCGATCTGAACTCTGCGAATAACAAACTGTTCGGTCGAATCGGGTCGCGAAATCGCTTTAGTGCAAATGAAGCAATTGCAGAAGGCAGTTACGAAAATGGTGAGTCCTCTGTATAGTTATTTAATTTATATTTTTGTTATTTGTTTTTTACCTAACTCATTGCTTTCTCAGAGTATTTTACTAGTATTTTATTAAATCAAGGAGACCAGCGAGCTACAGAGCAGTTTATACGTACATAAGACTAAAACAGAGCTTTCTTGTTTCGCCATTAAAATTTAACTAATTCTAGCTCTAGATTCATATTTGCTATGTGATAGTTATTATTTGCATTTCACTGCCACCTGGCATCAAACGCTCCATACAAAGACGTTCAATTTTGCTTCAAAATGCTTCTAAGTGCTTCATTCAAAAACGGCGTCTTGTCATCACCAGTATTTCTAGTATACGAGTATCTCTATGGTCTGCAGTAACGTAATTTGTACATGGAAATTTTAAGCCAATTCGAATTAATCGTGTAATACTAACTTATACCGTTTAGATTATGTGCATAAACGCTTCATAAAATTTAAATAATTGCGTACATAGACAGATATAATTATCGTTAATTGCAAACCGTAACCAAGAGTAACAAAATCGTCTATTATATACAAGTATTTACTTGCAAGGATTTATGTAGCTTTTCTTACTCAATATAGAGTTTAAGTGTTCAAAACAAACAAGTCGATTGTTGGATCACTTTTAGCGCTACAAATTCACCTCTTCACTGGCCCCTATTGGACTTGATAATTCGAATTTCATGACATGCCATCATATACCTGTACCAGTGGCTATGCTTGTAAAAAATGAGCAGGTAATTTATTGGAAATTGCTGTTTAATGCCGGCATCATCCATATTTCTAAATCGAATCTTATGAAATTAAATTTCAGTTACCAAAACAAATATAATTGCGTTAAATTTATTTACCATAAATATCACATGAGATTTACTCGTAATCCGGCTGCTTCTTTCTCCATACGGTGCATTTTGAGATTCGATTTGTTTCATCATAGTTATGAAAATTCAACAGGTAGACTACAGGTGAACATTCCCAATATACAATATAATGTTAATAATAATAGCAATCATACCTCCTGGGAGTAAATTGGCGGAGCTAAAAAAACATCATACTTTCAAATTTCATTCGTCACGATGTTTCCATTGATTTCGGTCACCGTCAAATTCATAGACGGGTTTCTTGGGGGTTTAAAAAAGCAAGTTTGCTTCAAAATTAAACCAGGTGGGACATTAAGAGGCTTAACTCGTTTTCTTGAAGCGGTTGGGCGTGCCTGTCTTTTAAAAAATTTTGTTTATATTTATTTTTGTAGAGATAAATAAATAAAATAGTTGCAATTATTAACACGTTTCGCACGTCAAGGTGGCAACAAGGTGATTTTTAAAAGGTTTGAAAATAAAAGTTTATCTTAACTAGTTCTCAGTGACCCATCGACCTATGCTAGTTATGCTAGGCTGTATTATGATATAACATATCGTAATTGAAATAGAACTTGTTCAACATGTTGTTTATACCGGTCGACCTTGGATATGATGTAAGCAAAGTTTTTGTTGATGTCATTAATAATAACTCACTTTAATAGACATTTATGTGAATTTTTGTTACTCGTTATGGCCTAGAATTGTATTGTTAGAGATGATGAAGAATATATTTTATTATTCTAATGATTTCGTAATCAAATATAAACACAGTTTGGAATTTATGTTCAAATTCATAAATAAGTTAAGTTTTATTCAATTTGGTTTAACCCTAAACTCGTTTTTTTCAAACAATAAATTAGAGACTTTCAACACATAATTACTTTGTAGACAATGTTTTATTTTCTCTTCTTTTTCCAAGCATATAGTATCGGCTTGCAAAGATCCAAAACGCTAATTAGCAAACAAATAACTGTATTTTCAACACACCATCTATATATTTGGTATGAAAAACATACTGGGGCACTGAGTGCCCCAGGACATGATAAGTCAAATTTTTGAGTGGGCACGGTTCTATGGTTAAGGGGGTCATTACAGGAAAATTGAAAAAAAGATTGATTTTTTTTATTTCATTTGCTGAAACTAAACATATTTATAAACAAAATGATGCTATTAACACATTTTTTTTCGCACCGTAGGGGCTAGAAATTCGTCTCCAAAGAAAGCAATGACTGTGGGACTGCTTTTAGTTTGTTCGCTCTCTTGTAAAGTAGAATTTTTTTTGTTTATGCTCCTTTTTCTCTGGTATACGAGATATCAATTAAATTTTTTTTTTAGTTTGTTCATGGCAATCCTGAGATCATCTGGTGATAAGCGGGAATTTGAAACTGTAGCCGAAATCAAGTCTTAGTCTTTCAAGCATGTCAAGATAGGCTCGATTTTTCAAAGTGATATAAAATCAGTTTAAATAAATGCAAGTCAATCGGATGAACGGTTTCAGAGAAAAAGGAACATGAAAATGCATGATTTTTTATGTATTTAAAACGGCAGCTGTAGTGACCTCCTGAATCAGTGGGTTCTAGCTTTTGAAAAGTAGTCAAATACTGGTAAAATGAGACGATTGTGTGGTAAAATTTAAAAATATGGATCTAATATTAAATTCTAAATATCTACAACCTAAAATGGTTTGAAGTTTGTACGTATACAGTAGTGTACTGGAATACATAACTTTCTTTAGTTAAATTTGAATAAAATTTTAAAACTTTCCCAAGTGAAAAGGTTTATTAAACAATTTTTGGTAAAAGAATGCCAACATTTTGACAATTTAGTCTTATCAAGTTTTTTTTCGTGCTTCTTCGTTAACATGTTATGTAATAATACCTGTTATGTAATTTCTTTCCCTACATGATTAAGTTTTGATAGGCATCTATCGATGTAGCTTAAAATTGTTTGTCCATGTCAAAATTGTCGATAATTTATATTTCAAAAACTGCAACATTAGTATTTAATTCTTGTTTTAAGAAAAGTCTATAGAGAACTGATTCAACCGCAGTATATAATGAAGCTATATAAAATATATCCATAGATGTAATGTGTATAATAGCATTGATCTGTCATACCAGTAATATTGAAAAAAACACTGATCATTAATAATATTGTTGTGAGCTAGGGGTTCGCCGGAATTTCAAGTAAAACACAATTCGGTTAAAATAAAAATAAGTTATTATTTATTCTTTGCACTTTAATTCTATTAGCACAATTATTCGCAATGTAACAAACAATCGAGTTGCGCGGTTGCCAGGTTTACATGTAACAATATTATGAAAGTTATTAGTATCTTTCCAGTCAATAAATTTATAGTATAAAAGAAACAGCGAGAAGAACAATAGTTAAATACCATTTCACACTAATATCCGAGAAAATATTAACTATATTAATACATAATAATCTCATTAAATTGAGACGTTATTACTTTCGAGCGTAAGTTTGTTCGATGTTTCCCTCAAAATAATACCGTCTCTTTTGGAACCTTCACCGTCTTCTTAATGTTGTTGTTGTTAAATAAATTGTATTACTCCAAGACTTTTATAGAGCAAGCAATTAAAAAAACTTGTACACGTTTTTGAAGAAGAAAAAAAATTCAATGCAATATTATTAAGATATGAAAAAATTACGTAGGTATTTTTGGTAGTTACGACGAAGGTTGTTATTTCCAATTGAAAAATGATATTTCCGACACATACATACATCGTTCAGAAGTAAATGGATGGAAAAAAAATTACATTCATACATACTAAATTCTATTTTAATTGTAGAAATATAAATTTATTGGATATATTAAACATTATACAGTGTGTTTGGCACTCCGTGTGCCACCTTGTAAGGGGTTATTCCTTGATATATTTGGAGAAAAAAATTGTTCTACAGGGTGGGTCAATTTTCAATATTAGTGGAGATACAGGGTGGTTAAGAAAAGTGTTTTTGACCGGTACCCTCACTCACTTAAAACGTTAAATCTTGAAAACGAATAATCACAAGGCAAAGTGTTATAACTCGTTTTTTAGGCAATCGAATTACCTTTCATTTGATGTAACAGTCTAGATTGTAACTGCACCCAATCTTAAGATATTTACTCGAAAACACAAATTTTTGCTACGTGAACCCTTAAAATTCAGTGATCAATGTAGTTTTTCTCAGAAAAACCCATTATAAAAATGTCATTTTAATTTTTTTTTTTTTTTATGAGCCGTATTATTACCTACAAAAGCTGCATACATATGTATGAGTAACGATTAACATTTTGGAAGTATCAGGTAAAAATACATATCGCATAAAAACTAAATATTTAAAAGTCAGTGCCATAAAGTGGACCTCGTCCAAGAATCTGTTTAATTTGTCGGTAGTACTGAGGTATTTTTATTGCACATTTATTACTATTTAAAGTATGAAGGAAAACAATGAAATGTAAGTGAGTTTCAACATAATTGATGCTTTTACCTGGACGTGGTAGGTACTACTGGATGCGGTACTATGCCTTTTTTAATAGGGTGTCTTACAAAATAAAAAGCCTATAAAAGCAAAACTAGGTAGGCAGGAAATCCTCGTCTTTAGTCCTCCACGCGGGCGCCTGCTGGTAATGATTAGTCGGGATGGATCTTGATTCCTCCGGATTACTCAGCCGAGACTTACACACTCGCATCAATCGGGTGCTGTGGTCATTAAGATTGAGGTACCCAAATGTGTGTTATTACCCCGTTGTGTTGTTTACCCAAAACCAATTTCCCTTCCAACCCCAAGTCAAGGTGGAAATCCTCGTGCTGAGGACTGCATGGCTAAGGGGGTAAGCTCAGTCGCGAACGATAAACTCCAGATACCGGGCGACCTCTGGTTTAAATTAGCCTTCCCATGGTAATGCGGTGCTCTGCCATGGGCGACGCCCATTTTTCACGCGCTACTCGTGGGAATTACATGAATCAAAAAAAAAAAAAAACAACGACGTTATAGAGGGAGATAGACGGGAACCTAGCGTTCTGTCAAGTGACGACGATTAGGTTTCGCTCTCGTCCAACTCGCTTGACGACAGGTTCGGGAGCTTGTCGACGGAGGATCAGCTTCTGGCACCGGTCGAAGACGCTGATGTTACCCTGACCGGTGATGTGCAGGACGGCTTTGAGCGCACTGCTATTGCTTGTGGGGTGAGCACAGTTGTCTGCAGCACTGCTGACCTAACTGGTGAGACTCGGACTGGTAATAAGCAGTCCTTTCTTGCCGGGGAGGCCACAGAAGTTGCACATAGTAGGGATGTTGACCTGGACCTAGATGTTGACACAGCCGTTGATGAAGGCACCGAAGATCAGGGGTGTTTTAAGTGGGTAAGGGTGGGCAAGAGTAGGGCAAACGCACACCTGCAGGCGAAGCGCAGGATGCGATCGGCTTTACGCAAGATTGCCAAGTATGAAGCTCTGGACTTCAGTCAGCTCAGTGATTGGGAGAAGGAGCAGTACGATAGGGGAATAATAGTTGCGTCGGATGCAGGCCTTATCAAGTATCTGGGCGACTGCAAAAAAAGGGCTGCTGAGTTAAGAGCAAGCGCGGAGGCGTCAGTTTCGCGCAAAGGGGAAGTGGCCGGAACCTCTGGCATATCGGAGGGGAGGCGGGAAGATGGAAAGGGGGCATCCGCAGTTGAGAGCGGGGTGATACAGGGGAGGGTACTCGAAGCGGGGACTTCTGCGGGCTCAGCCCATCATGTGGCTGGACCCTCAGCGTCTAAGGTGGAGGGAAAGAAGGAGGGCTTTAGGGCGAAGCGGGTCAGATCCGACGATACGGTGGCTGCGGGGGAGGCGAAGAAGACTAAGGCTTCTATGTCCTTCCAGGCAACTACTGTTGAGGATAAGCTCCGCATTGCCCTGGTTAATGAGCAGGAACCCAGCGGACGGCTCCTTATGGATCAGTGGCTGCAGATCGAAGGCAAGATCCTCGATGCATTGCTGACCCGGTATTGGACGGGGGATTCTGACCTGGACCTGCGGTTTGACGGAGCAGGCTGGGACGGAGGGCACAAAATTATCGCGTGCGGTAATTGCCGAACTGGGCGAGTTATGGGAGGGTGCCAGGCTTAAGGCGGTCTTTCCGTCGGAATTGGCGAACTACATCCTACCTAAGGCATGGGTGTGGGTTCCCAGGCCATTCCTGGAAGCGGAGAAGGTTCTGGATCTCCTTAAATTCCAGAACAGGGAGCTCAAAGCGGGCAGCTGGAAGGTGCTTAAGGTGGGGCCGAAGCAGGAGTTTGGCCAGCACTTCCTCCTGGCCCTCAGCAGGGATTCGTTACCATACCTGGAGCAGTGCAAAGGGATGGTACCGTTCGGACTGGGCAGGGTGCTGGTAAAACCATCACTACAAAAGAGGGGTATTGAGGAGGCGGTTCCTACTGATGTTGGAGGTGATACAGATCAACCTCCACCACAGTAAGGTGGCAACCGCTTGTTTGGCGGCCTACATGGCGGAAAAGGGAGTCTCTGTAATTCAGGAGCCCTGGGTTAACGGAAAGAACGTTATCCAGGGACTCAAGCTCCTGAATTACAAACTATGCTACAAGAAATGTGAAGGTAAACCCAGGGCATGCATATTGATAAAAATAGAGCTAAAGTCTTTTTTGTTGAATAATTACAGTAATGAGGACTTAACGGCAGTTATCTTAGAGAGGGAGAAGGGTAAGTCAATGTGTCTGGCGTCGGCTTACCTACCATACGACAGCGCGGATGTTCCAGCGGCAACAGTGCGGGAGCTCGCAATGTGTAGAAAATGGGATACTGTCATCGGATGCGATGCGAACGCACACCACACGCAGTGGGAATGTACCAACACCAATGAACGGGGTAAGTCTCTTTTTGATTTTATTATGGGTACCAATCTTAGGATATGCAACACAGGGTCAGACCCCACATTCATAGTAAGGAACCGGAGGGAAGTGCTGGACATCACGCTAGCCACTAACTCCAGTACTTTAAGAGTTGATAAATGGAAGGTCTCAGATAGACCATCTTTCTCGGACGATTGCTGGATTCTCTTCGAAATTAACTTCGAGCAGGTGAGAATACAGCCGGAAAGGAATCCTAGGAAGACAGATTGGGATAGGTTCCACAGAATTACGGAGACGGATTTACCGCCTCCTCCGGTGGAACTGAAGTGTGGAGAAGAGATAGAGGATTGTGGGAGTTTTCAATGCTGTTTTAGTTAACGCTTTCGAAAGGTCCTGTCCGCTGCCCAGGGCCCCAAAGAAAGCTAACCCACCTTGGTGGAATGGCGAACTCAGGAAATTAAGGGAGTCTAGTAGAAAACTGTTTAATAGGGCAAAACGAGACGGAAATGAGGCGGACTGGGACAGGTACAAAGCCAGTCTCAGAGTGTTTAAGTATGAAATTAGGAAGCGTAAAAGGGAGTCGTGGAAAGGTTTCTACGAATCTATTAGCGGAAGCTCCGAGGCGTCTAAGCTACGGAAATTACTTTCCAAGGAGCCATGTACTCCGAGCTACATTAGGCGGAGCGACGGAACATGGGTGGAGACTAGTCAAGAGACGCTAGAGCTTTTGATGTCCACTCACTTCCCTGGAAGCACATCGCTGGATGGGCACCCTACGGGAAATGGAGCTTCATTGGCAAATCATGAGATTGTTCCGGGAGGGATGGTCGAACTACTAAGTGAGGAAAGGGCCAAATGGGCTATAGGAACTTTTGCTCCCTATAAATCACCAGGACCAGATCGCATCAGGCCAATCATGCTACAAAGAGCATCTGTGGCAATCCGAAATTGGCTAAGCACTATTTATAGGAGCTGCCTGTCGGTGGGGTACGTCCCATATGCCTGGCGGGAGGCGCGTGTCGTTTTTATCCCGAAAGCCGGCAGACCCAGCCACACAACAACAAAGGACTTTCGACCAATCAGTCTATCGTCCTTTGTGCTCAAGGTACTTGAGAGGCTTTTGGAAACGCACATTCGGAATCTATGTGGAAACAGGATGCTGTCAGGCGCACAGCATGCTTACATGAGAGGGAAATCTGTAGACACAGCCCTGCATGAGGTAGTGGGGTCTATAGAATCTAGTCTGGAGTATAAGGAATTTGCTTTATCAGCTTTTCTGGACATAGAAGGGGCTTTCAACAACGTGACAGTGGAAGCAATTAGGGCGGCGTTGTATAGCATAGGATTGGAGGAGGTATTGACAAGATGGCTAACGACTCTTCTGAATACCAGAATCGTCAGTGCTAATATGAGGCAAGGCAATGTTATAAGACAGGCCTCGAGGGGAACTCCTCAGGGGGGGTGATATCGCCCCTTCTTTGGCTTCTATTACCAGTGGATATCTTTGTGAAACAGGTAGCGGCAAATACAGCAGTTAGGCTATCGAGCTGTTCACTTTTTAAGCGGGCGTAGTTCAATTCTCGGCGAATTTCTGGGAAGCCCGGCGGATACTAGTATGTACTACGAAATTGTGTATCCTAGTAGAGTGGACTGGGAGAACAATAGGGTACTACGTGAAGGGGAAATCTCCGTATATACGGATGGATCGAAAATGGAATGCGGCACTGGCGCAGGCGTCTTCTCTGAGCAGCTGAGTGTAGGGAAGTCGTTTAAGCATCTGGCAGCTGTGCAGCGTATTCCAAGCGGAAATTCTGGCGGTGTTGCAGGCATATCAAACATCCTTTTAATGGGGGAGATATGCGATCAGAATATTTCACTCTACATTGACAGCCTGGCGGCCATAAAGGCGCTGGAATCGGTCACCATCAAATCCCAGTTAGTAAAGCGCTGTCGAGAAGTGCTAAAGGTACTTTGTAGTCAGAACAAAGTACAGATTTGCTGGGTGCCAGGGCATAGTAATATTTTAGGGAACGAAAGAGCGGACGAGCTTGCGAGATCGGGATCGGCATCGAATGGTAGGGTTGAAGAGGATGTTTGTCCACCGATATGCGGCATCAAAACGCAAATTGGTGAGCGATCTAAAAAGACAGCCAACTCTAGGTGGGCAGGACTGGCAAGCTGCAGGATTTCTAGATCCCTGTGGCCCGAGCTGGATAGTCAAAAGACTAAGTATATATTGACTTGGGATAGAGGAAAACTGCGACTGCTCGTCGGAGCACTAACGGGGCACTGTATGCTGAGGGAACACGCTATGCGGGGTAGGGATTGCGGAATCGGACATGTGTAGGTTCTGCCATGATCTGTATGCTGTGGAGGACATCACTCACATTCTGTGTGAATGCCCGGGGATCGCTAGGAGGCGTCTGAAATGGTTGGGTAGCCTTTTCTTCGAGAGCATCGAGGATTTGAGGTCGTTAGGGTATGACAAATTAGTCAGGTTCTGCAGGGAATTAAAGTGTTTCTGAGGTGATGGAATAGCCCACGAGGACCTGAAGGGATCGCAATGGGCCCGTTTGGCGCCTAGCGAGCGTGGTGGCTTTAGCGCTGCGCCCCTTCTTGAACCTAAACCTAAAAGCAAAACTACCTTCATATTTTTCTCAGTTTTAGTTACGTTGCTAAGAGAAGAAGGTGTCAGCAGAATTTAAAAAATTATTTCAAAATGCCTGAGTACTCCAATGAAGAATATGCTGACATGATGTTAATTTATGGAGAGTGTGACCAAAATGCACGAGCCGCGCGAAGGCTTTACCACCAGAGACATCCTCATCGACGGACACCTAGCAGGAGAGTATTTCAAGACGTTTACAGGAGAATTAGGGAAACTGGCAGCATTAGAACAAGGAGAGTAAATGGAAATCCTGCGCCTATAATCGCTGTTCAGATTGATGAAAGAATACTGCAAGCAGTGCAAAATGATCCATCGATCAATATCCGACGCTTGGCATTGCAGTTTAACATATTTACTTGGAAGGTTTGGAGTATTTTAAAAGTAGAACGCTTCCATGCCTACCATCACACACCAGTACAGGAGCTGCTACCCATTGATTTCCCCAAACGGATGGAGTTTTGCAATTGGCTCCTTGAACGATAAATAGATGACGACAATTTTTTCAACAATATTCTGTGGACGGATGAGTCCCAATTTACCAGAGACGGTATCACAAACTTCCATAACCTACATACGTGGGCTGAGAGCAATCCACACAAGAAGAGCGGCATCATTTCAGCACAGATTCAGCGTCAATTTATGGTCAGGTGTGATTGGTGACGATTTACTTGGACCTATTAGGCTTCCGCGTACTCTAAATAGCTCCAATTACTTACAGCTTTTATCAAATGATCTACAGGACTTGTTGGATGATATTCCACTGGTTCGATTGGCTTCCATGTTTTACCAACACGATGGTGCTCCTGTTCATTACGGCCGACAGATCACAGATTGGTTAAATTCCAATTATAGCAATCGCTGGATCGGTAGAAATGGACCGATACACTGGCCTGCAAGATCTCCTGATCTTACTATTATGGATTTCTTTGTATGGGGACGGATGAAGGACCTTGTCTACGCAACGCCAGTAGAAACATTGGAAGATCTAAATATCAGGATCGATGCGGCAGCAATAGAAGTAAGGCAGCAGTTGAGGAATATGAATACCAAGAATACACTCGCCAAACGAGCCTTAGCGTGCATTCAAAATGAATTTGGCCATTTTGAACATTTATTATAATAAAAATATTTGAGATAAAAACCATTATTAAATTCTTTCAATTCAAGCAAGTAGCGTAGATCAACATGCACATGCACTGATTTTTTAAATATTTAATTTTTATGCGATATGTATTTTTACCTATTACTTCCAAAATGTTAATCGTAACTCATTCATATGTATGCAGCTTTTGTAGGTAATAATACGGCTCATAAAAAAATAAAATTAAAATGACATTTTTATAATGGGGTTTTCTGAGAAAAACTACATTGATCACTGAATTTTAAGGGTTCACGTAGCAAAAATTTGTGTTTTCGAGTAAATATCTCAAGATTGGGTACAGTTACAATTTAGACTGTTACATCAAATGAAAGGTAATTCGATTGCCTAAAAAACGAGTTATAACACTTTGCCTTGTGATTATTCGTTTTCAAGATTTAACGTTTTTAGTGAGTGAGGGTACCGGTCAAAAACACTTTTCTTAACCACCCTGTATCTCCACTAATATTGAAAATTGACCCACCCTGTAGAACAATTTTTTTCTCCAAATATATCAAGGAATAACCCCTTACAAGGTGGCACACGGAGTGCCAAACACCCTGTATTATAATAGGACCCATGTTTCGTCCATGGTTATGAATCGACGTAAAAACTCGGCATTATTGCTGTGAAACATCGCCAAACACTCGATTGAAACATCCTCACGACGCTGTTTTGTTCCATTGTGAGCAAATGCGGAAACCATCTTCCGCACAGCTTTTTCATGTCCAAATGTTCAGTCAATATGCCATGTACAGGACTTTTTGAAATGCCTATTGCTAACTCGCGCACTTTCAGTCGACAATCATCCAATACTATTTATGGTGGTATTGCTGAGGATTATTCTATTTTTCGGTTTGGTTATTCATACCTCTGTACAAGTAGACAGCAATCGTTTATTATGCAACTAGCTTTTTATACTCTAGTTTGAACATTATTTATGTATCTTGTTGGGATTATTACATCGCATTAATGTATTAATGCTATTATATTTATATTTATATTTTTTCGCATGTATAGGGTCTTTCAATAGGGACGCTCGAAATTTGTTAGGTTATAGCGGCCATATTGTTAAAGCAACGTAGTAGTATATCGCAAATCACAATGGCAATAGATAATTGAGCCATTAATAGTTCATCTCAGTCTCTAACAACTTTATTGTACTGCAAATGATATGAACTGTTGTGTGAGTTTTCTCAACGGCAGCTACTCTATACACTATTCATTATTATCTTGCGCCCCACATTTGTCGTTTTAAATCTTACAAGTATTTTCATGGCTATTAAAAATTAACAATCACACATTCTCAGGACTATCTGGAACTGGGGCTAGGAAAAAATTATTTTATACGTTTTAGTCCGTCTTAAAACATGTTTTTTTTAAATTTTTTTTTATTTAAATAATTATTTTCTGCTTTTTAGTCTTGTGTGTGTGAAGTTTTTCAATCGATTTTAAACATTTTGATGAGATTATAAAAGAGATATGTTCGTCTGTATGTCTATGAATGCGATACCACTTCATCAACTTATTAGATTTTGGAAAACAAACGTTAGTACTTTATTATAAGTGTGAGCTTAGTAATAGGGTTCCGTACGAAACCCTAACGAGCAGCCAGACCAGAAAGCGAGTAAATATTGTATTGTCATCCAGTTCTGAGCTATGTTTAAAGTTGCAAGTCTCTAGCTAATCTGGAAGATAATTGAAAATAATTGCAAAACTTGTGCCGAACAGCTACCCGAAGGAATAGGACAGTTTTGCCCTTTAACGAACTTAGCCTTACAAATGCGACCAAACATCCAGATTTAAAATTTCAAGATCCTAGGTCAAGGCGTTCTTGAGTTATCGTTCTTGAGTTATCTTGAGTTATCGTGATAGACAGACGGACGGACAGACAGACGTCGGATTTGGAGTTTTTGGCCCCAAATAAACAAAAAATAATATATAACTTTTTTTCGTACGAGGCTCGGTTCTATGCGTTACAAACTTTTGGGCTGGATTAAACTTATAATACTCTCAGATTTCACCTAGAGTATAAAAACGTAGTAAAATATCAAACCCTGAAATCTTTCTGTCAGGGATACTCCAAGGATAACTCTAGAAAAGTGGGAAACAGTATAAATATAACTATCTAACGAGATGTAACAAACCAAAGTGACGATTTTTGCACACTTTGTATATATGTATAGGAACTTCAAAAATCTTATGACGAATTGGAGGCTTTAGCTTAGGAATGTGTTAAATAAAAAAGGACGTTGCTGTCTTCTAAGCGCGATTATCTATTTCTAGTGGAGTCTTCTATATTTCCTATATGACGCATCGGCGATTCTAATGGTTTCAAATATATTTTTCTGAGACCTCAGTTGATAAACCGTTATACTACTACCGAGACGCCGTGGAACTTTGCGGCAATAATAATATGAAGATACTTAGGTCGTATTCGAATGCTTTGCTTCGTCTACGTCTAGTTATAACAGATTATGACGTCAGACACAGGAAAGCTGTATCTCAATTCCTTTTCGGTTCGTGCCTTGACTACTTTCACGACAGCTGAGCTATGAGTCAATCTTAGCAAACGTAAAAATATTCAAATTTTTCTATTGAATTTAATTAAATTTTTAAATTATGAAGTGTCAACTAAGCAGCTTTTGACGGTTTAGCTAAGCTTTTTCTAAACTGTTAATATAATAGCAATGCTATGCTGTGACGTCAACATAGACGTAGGCGAAGCAAAGTATTCGAATACGTTCCTAATAACGTGCTTAGTGGTAATTTATTCCATTGCTCAGAGTCGCAAATGTATGCAATGTCCTGTTTTCTGTAAAAGGGAATTGCTCGATTTTTGTGGAATTCACGCTCAAACGGCAACCTACAGCACATATAACAAAGTCTTGGCGATCCTCCGATTTGCCGACCGCGAATGAAAGTCAAAAATGCTCTGCCTCGCAACTAATTAAAACACTAGTCACAAAATCAATAATATAGCTTCGATATGTTGAATACAATTATTTATTATGACGCGCAAGCCAAAATCGGCTCTTGGCCGCTGGATGATACTTTTCCGATCGAATCTAGTGCATTAGAATCATTACTTTATCCAATCTAGAGTTTTGACTAAAAATTTCGTGACACACATGTGTGATACAACCCTCAAGTGACAAGTCTTCAGACTACAGCAGCGAGGATTATGTTCGCACTTCGCCACTGTGTGAGCATGAATACCGTAAAACACGACGCTGCACAGGAGACTCATAGACAGACAATAACTGACGGTTTTAGCAGTAATGCTATGACGGCCTCCAGAAGAAATACTTAGCGGTGGTTCCGGGAGGATCCATACGAGCGACTGAGGAGATGTTTAGCGGGTTAAAGTCCCGTACTGACTTAGGCTTTCGATGCTTTTACTCCTCGTTAAAAAAAAACTAGAAATTATGCAGCATACTTTCATTTTTTGTCCGGGTGATAGTCCTTCAACGAAAATAACTGTACAACGTTGTGGACTTCTGATTAACACTTTGACTGCCACGCGTATTTGCAATAAAATCTCCATCAGGCCACCCGTGCCGCTGTAGGAAGCGTGGTATAGATTATTCAGACCAAATGGTTTCTTATGCCACGGTGATTAGAAAAGGGATCAAATGGTATCGAAAACTTTCAACTTCTGCTGGGAATTTCAGTTGTAAACGCTTTGGTGCTTTACAAAATTGTGACAAAGAAAACTGTAAATATTAGAAGATTTAGAGAATTGATAGCTTGATTATTAGGACTGCCTGAAGATATAACCAAGCCTTCTGTTCCACAAAGAAGGCATTATATCGCCGTTCGCAAAAATAATTTTGGAAAAAACATTAGACGCGCATGCAACCGATTTCAATTTTGCAGAGAATGTTTTAATGTTTTACACTGCAAATAATTTTTTAAATAAACCATTTTTATAATAATGTAATAGTTTTATTATTTACTGTGGAATATTTGTCCAAATATTTTCGAAGATCCCCTGTAAGTAGTCAAATAAGCGTCACCCGAATACGGGTGACACGGCCCGATGAGAACTTTTACTGTCACCCGAATACGGGTGACGCGGCAGTCAAAGTGTTAAATTTAGGGAAAATTTTAGTTTAATTTAAAATAGGGTAAACTCAGGATATTTGTCCCACTGGGATAGATGCCCCAGTTCTAAAAGATCCAACTTCGAAGGTTTACCAGCAATGGATGAGGTAGCGTTGAGGCTTCTAAGGGTAAGCAGATTTATCTCTTTTCATTGAGTGCAAACTCTTTCCAAGAATCGCTGCAACCAATTCAAACTCACACAAAAACCTCATCAATGGCGCGACTCGAATCCTACCTGAGTTGTATCATTTTCAATTCTTCTGACAAAATAAGCACAGACACGTGGATTTATCTTTCGGCAAGCTCAAAAGAAATCGACTTACCCATGTCTACATTAAGGTAAGTCCAACCCGCCCAGCATGAATTGTCGATTCATAAAAACGGCTAATATTAGGTATATGTAACTTCGCATTCTCTAAAAGAAGCCAAGTCATTTTGATGAGTTGTCTTTAGCTAAGTTCACAATATACAGGCTAGACTGAGACAGTCTTTCATCTGCATTCATCTTATTACAGAATGAAAAATAGATGCTATCTAAACAATTTCTCCTATAACTACATTACGAACCACTAAAATATTTCGAGTGATTTATTACACAAGTGTAAATCAATTGCAAACTTTCTTCTTTTCATGGGTAGAGAAGGTTCACGACTACGTTGTTGTCATAGCATAAGTGGCACACACACGTTCAGACAGTAATCGTGCTATCTTAGATCTACCGATAATTTATCGAAATTTACTATTGAGATATTCAAACTTTATTGACTTCTTGCAAAAACAATTTGAAGTTCACCATAATAGTTATGTACATTATAAAAAAAATACAATACGGAACAAATCCAATTTACAATCCTAGAAAATCGTTCAAGTGTAGATCAAATAGTTGGCTAGGGCCGCGCTGCTTCACCGATTTGATGTCAAAGTCATTTTTTACATTGGCCGTAGGTATATCGGTAAGTTTGGAAAAAATTTACATAAATACTTTGTCTTGAACGTATTGTCCCTTAATGTAATTAGATTTGTTAAAGTTTGTAAATATTTCGCGTTACTTACCTTTATGTTCAATCTTCAGGTAAAATTATGACTGGTCAATTATCCAATTGTAATCCAAAAGCTGGATTCGGTAATTTGATCTTATACGCTATAGCACACCGCGATAATTCACTACTCGGTTTACTAATTGCAATCTCAGGTGTATTATGTAAAGAAAATACCGAAGATATTACACTATTTTGTTGGAGAACACAGTCTCTAATTAAAAGCACCGTTGTACTTGTGGTCAGTCTACTTAGAAATTCCAAAGTGCCTATATTCCCTATGTAAGAAAACAACCGATCGTACAAATACCGGCCACTTTAACTGAACGATCACTGTGCTCTTTTCGAACGAAGAAAATCGGCAGAAACTTTATGCTCAGAACTGAAATAAACTAACTTTATTTTTCAAACCAATAAAGCTACCGAACTTCACCAGGCAAAACCGTAAAGCATACTAACTGAAAAATTTGAACGCGCTTGCGATCATTTGCTTGGGCGCTGTCTTTGCTCATTCTCCTATGTATAACCTTACCTTACAGCCAGACACCTTTTTCTTATACTACACGTGATTATAGTCGCTATATGTTTGTACGTTTCTTGACTTTCTTACCTCCACGATCGCGATCATATCTCTTTCCAATACAATACGATCGCTGTGACTGGTTTTTCAACACGATCAAGAATATATACTTAAGTCGACCTTAGAGTGATCCTTAGGAATATGAAAATAAAATAAGAACTCGTTGATCTGACCTGATCTGTAGGTGGTCGTGCATGGGAATAAACACCTGGGACATACGAGTACATTGATGCTTCGACTGTTAAGAAGACGACTCTCTGATTTTCTGTTCTGATGTTCTGAATAATATGACTGTTGTGCGAATCTTTTCCCAAGAAATTCGGATAGAATCGATTAAAATACTAGAAAATACTTTCGAATTAGAAAAAATCGACTACTGTTAGCTGAATTATTTACCGGCCACATATGATTTGGTCAAAGAACTTGTTTTTACAGTTGATTAGCATTCTTAAATTTTTAAACATTGGCGCAGTGGCGCTGATCATGTGATACTGTTCATCTCACATACTCTGCCGTGATAGTGCATTTTAAATTGAAAGAAAACGCCCGCTGAGCCACTCTTTTGTATAGTTCGAATAAGATAGTCAGGGGAATAACCTTTTTGGAGTATGAATGATTTCTAAAATACATATAAAAGTGATCTTCTAGTGCGTGTTTGCCGGTAAACTAAGAAGATTTGTTGGAAATTTTTGAAACAGTTTCAAAATTTTATTTCCTTTTCTGGAATAAGCTGCTAGTTTTAAACTTTTGGGGCTTACACAATGTTATGGAAAAAAACTGAACTTTTACGTAATTTTGACTTAAAAATTTTGGCTTACCTTGATGGTCCGGATTTTATATTGCTCCAATAGTTTCATTAAACTGACCATGAAATTGGTCTTATGTCTTATTTCATAAAAATTATAGTTATTATGAAACTCCCTTCATTATACTGTTGAGATGGTGAACGTACACCATCCGCCTTAAAAATAAAATAAATTCGAAGTTTGACCGCGTTCTTTAAAGACTTTTGCGCCCTTATTCTTCTGGTTAGCTGTGCGAGATAGGTCCAAATTCTTGATTTTTAAATAAAGAAAACTGAGTTACAAAGCAACCATTTAATTATAAAGTCCGTCATAAGATAATCTGGGTATGCTCAGGACCGCATCAGATATCATTCCATCTTTTATGACTGGTGATCTTCGTAAATTTTGTTGAAACTATCTAAAATTACTCACGAATAGATCTATACTAATTGCGTATAAAAATTGTTGATACTATTTTGTTATTAATTTTAATCATTTTAAGTAAACATTTATTTACTACAGGGTGAACTTAAGAAAATTGATTAGAGTTTGATATAGGATCTCTAGATATCTGAGTTAGGGTAACTGGACTGGTTCACTTCTTTGTTATGGTAATCATCCCTGTTGGGTCGCCAGTTATTACAAATAAAATACGTCCCAACTTGTGGGCAGCTCCAATTCAACTAATATTTATTTCAACAAAAATTGCTCTTAAATAGAAAACATGAATAATCTTTGGTATACTGAAAATTAAGTAAATGCACCAAGATTGATTTAAATAAGTGTACCGAGTTTTAGGTACATAATGCAATTTGCACCTAATCCATACAATACACTTTGGGTGCTATTTTATGTTGTTGTTGTTTCCTACGTATCGTCATAAAATTTTGGGTTTAGACCCTAACGGGATGCGCTATTGTATTGTACATTCTAGCAATGCAATTGTCGGTAATTGCAAGTGCTAGTACATGACGATACTACAGGGTGATTCGTTTTATTAATTTCTTCTTTCTTTTTCTTGGAAGTTTTGCGCGATTTGATATTTGATCGCTACATTACCCCCTTTCCAGTGAAAACGATATATGCAAAAAAAAAAAACAATTCAATTCAAAAAAAAATTAATGATTCTTCGAGAATCTTACTTTTTTAGTGTGTGTATTCTCGCTGTCTTGCTTCTGTGTCGTTTCGAAAGCGGGCTTTTGGCGGTCGATTGAAATGGACTTGTTTTTACCGCGTACATTTACGACGAAATGTTTTCGAAACCTTCTTACGACCGGATACGGTCCTTCGTAAGGTGGATTCAAAACAGGCTTAACTTTGTCTACCCTAATAAATACATGTTTGCACTTATCAAGTGATTGGGGGATGAAAATGTCTGGATTTTTGATTGTTCGGGGTTCTGTTGGCTGGAGATTTCTCATATGGTCTCTTAACCTGTCTATAAAACCATCTAAACTTAACTCTTTTGTGATGTTCTTATTTCCGAACAATTCGCCTGGAATTCGTAATGTTTGCCCATAAACCATTTCTGCCGGAGTAGAGTTCAAATCTTCCTTAAAACAGACTCTTAGTCCTAACATTACGAACGGTAGCTCTTCGCACCAATGTGGAGTATTGCATCTGGACATTAACGACGCTTTAATTTGTCTGTGTAGCCGTTCTACAAGACCATTTGATTGAGGGTGATAAGACGTTGTTCGGATTCTGGTCGTGCCTAATAGGGTTGAAAGCTGAGCGAATAGCTTGGATTCGAATTGGGAACCCTGATCAGTAGTTATTGTAGTCGGCACTCCGAATCGAGATATATACTCGCTTGCGAATGTTTTAGCTACTGTTTCTGCGGATATGTCAGCGATAGCGTACGCTTCAGGCCACCGTGTGAAACGGTCGATTATGGTGAGTATGTATGACTTTCCTTGAGATGTAGGAAGAGGACCGACCAAATCCATATGGATATGGTCGAACCTACCAGTCGGTATATCGAATTTTCCGGGTAAAGATTTGGTGTGTCGGTGCACCTTCGATTTCTGACATGCAACACATGATTGGACTGAATTTTTGATATCAGTGTTCATGTTGGGCCAGAAATATCGTTCAGCTATTAATTTTCGCGATGCTCTGATACCTGGATGTGAGAGTGAGTGCAATTTTGAGAAAATTGTTGTTCTAAGTGCATCTGGCACGTATGGTCGATTTTTTCCAGTGCTGGTTTCGCACCAAATTTTCCCGTCGGCTAAAGGTACGTCGACTAATTCGAGTTTATACCTAGAGGGTTGCGTTTTGTTCTCGATCAAATTTTTCAAACCCATATCTTCCTTTTGCTGATTACTGAAAGACGCAAAATCGATATTGTGATGTATTGTTGAGATTTCGGAGCCTAGTCGCGAAAGGCTGTCTGCTACAACGTTTTCCTTACCAGATAGGTGGCGAACGTCAGTAGTGAACTCGGCAATATATTGCAAATGTCTTGTTTGCCTCGGACTCCTTTCGGATTTGGATTTCATGGCGTATATGAGGGGTTTGTGGTCTGTGAACACGACAAATTCTCTACCTTCAATAAAATATCGGAAATGTTTTATTGACAGATACACGGCTAATAATTCTCGATCAAATGCCGAATATTTTATTTCTGCTGGCGATAGTTTTCGAGAGTAAAACGATAACGGCTGCCAGCAATTGTCGCTGAATTGTTGTAATACAGCCCCTATAGCTATGTCGGAAGCATCAGTTGTGATGCTATATGGCTTGTCATGTAAGGGGTGTACCAGTAAAGTTGCTTTTGACAGTTCGTTTTTAATTTTTTCAAAAACGATGTTGCAGTTTTCGGGCCAGGAAAAGATGAATTTAGCATTGGATTTTTTCTGTTTTTGTGATGTGGTAATATGCGAGTAAATTGGCGCTAAGAGTTCTGCGAGGCGAGGAACGAAACGATGATAGTAGTTTATCATGCCTGCGAATCTCTGAGCTTGCTTTATGGCGTTTGGAGCTGCGTAATTTACTATTGCATGTACTCTATCCTTTGAGGGTGTGATTCCATCTTTTGATACTGTATGGCTTAAAAATTCGAGGGATGTTGTACCGAAAACACATTTTGTCGGTTTAATTGTAAGACCGAACTTGACCAATCTCTCGAATAATAGTTGTAGGTGGTTATGGTGTTCATTGTCGTTTTTGCTAGCTACCAATATATCGTCGATATAGACGAATACGAAATCCAATCCCATTGTGACTTCATTCATGAAACGCTGAAACGTCTGTGCTGCGTTTCGAAGTCCGAAACTCATTCTGGGAAATTCAAAGAGACCAAACTGCGTAGTAATGGCTGTTTTATGAATGTCTTCCGGAGCGACCGGAATCTGGTGATACGCTCGAAAGAGATCGATTTTTGAAAAAATTGAGCAGTTTGCCAGTTGCATTGTGAAATCCTGAATGTGGGGTATTGGGTATCGGTCTGGGATAGTTGCTGCGTTTAATCTGCGGTAATCTCCACAGGGTCGAATTTCGCCACTCTCTTTTTTCGGCACTATTTGTAATGGCGAAGATACTGGAGATTTTGAAGCTCGGCAAATTCCGAGATCTACCATGTGTTGGAACTCAAGCAGAGCAGCCTGATGTTTTTCAGGATAGAGGCGTCTAGGTCTAGAGAATGGTAGTTGTCCTTCAGTCACGATATGATGAACTACGCTATGTTTAGGCGGATGGCTAAAATTAGTAGCGGCTGTTAAAGAAGGATACTTCCGAAGAATGTCGCCGTATGTACTATTTATTGCAAAGTTTAGAGGGCTAGGTGTGTCTGCGCTTATGGCACCTATGTTCCTACTAAATTTGGTAGAGTTATCTATAAGGCGTTTGCCTCTGATATCCACTACCAAGTTAAATTGGTCCAAAAAATCAGCGCCTATTATAGGCCTGTTAACTTGGGCGATTATAAATTCATGTATGAAAGACCGTCTTAATCCAAGGTCTACTTTGATGATTTTGCTGCCAAAAGTTCTTATATGGGTTCCATTAGCAGCGGATAAGTAAAAAGTGGAACTTTCTTTCAAACTGTTTTTGAAAGAGTTTTGTGGGAGAACTGATCGATCTGCTCCGGTGTCGATCAGGAAACTAAGTTTATTGATTACGTCTCTGATGATGAGACGGCGGCTTTTTGTAAGCACCCCACTGTCCGCCGTATGTACAGTGGGATGTTCTAGTTTGTTGGTAATTTTTGAGAAGAGGATTGCTTTTTGTAATTGCACGGTTCAATACATTTTTGTGCATTATCCCCGAACTTGTAATGGTACCAGCATGTCGATCGTTGGTTTTGGGGTTGCCTAGATCTGGAAGATGATTGATTGCGAGATGAGTTTTGCTTCCTACTTACGGATCGTGATTTTCTGTTATGTGAAAGGTTTTTTTGTATTAACTCTTTCAATTCCCTTATCTCACTCTCCAGTTTCTCTATCTTCGCACTATCAGTGAAACTTGATTGTTCATGAACAGCCGATATTTTATTAGAGTTTTGCATAGCCTCCCAAATTTTGTCGGCCGTGTCTAAAATAGACTTCATATCGTTGTCCATCTGAGAGATGAGCGCGATACTTATTAAATTTGGGATTCTTGAAAGCCACAATTTTTTGATAAGTTCTTCACCGACAGTTCCAGAAGTGCCTGCCAATGATTTCATTCTTCTGAAAAAATCGGATGGCTTATTGTCGCCGATTTCCTCGTCCGAAATAAGTTTTCGAATACGAGCTTCGATACTTAGAGAGTGCCTCTCGATGAGAACTTTCTTTAAATTCGCGTAGAGGTTTTCGTTCGGAGGATTCTCTAAAATATCCGTTAAGGACTCTGCTATGTCTTGCGGTAAGGCGGCAACAACATAGTTGTATTTTGTAACGTCACTCGTGATCCTGCCTATAGCGAATTGGGAGTCCACTTGTATGAACCAAGTTGGAAGACTCTTTGGCCAAAACGCTGGAAGCCTTATTTGGATCCGGCTCACTTCACTATAAGTTTCTTTGCTTTCAGAGGGAGCACTAGATATATTATTTTCGGTGGGCACTGAATTACCGGTTTGCCCATTCCGACTTCCCGCGCGGTCGCCTTCTTTTGGCAATGGAAGCATGGTTTACCCTCTTGTGATATGCAGATTTATAACGATTAAAAAAAAAAAATATATATCGCATAAGAGGAACCAAAAGCACGAGAAACACAAACCAAAAAAAAATCTAAAAACACTATTATTTTCCGAATTAGCAGTTTCACTTGGGGGCGTTTGTTTTTCTATCGTAACCCGTTCTGTTTCATGCACAAATAAGAATATTGTTCGCGGTAAGAAAAAGAAAGAGGAAATCACTGTATTTCCGAATTAATACTTTTGGTAACTTGCCAACGTTTTCCAAAATGTTATAAAAAAAAAAAAAAACAAAGCACCGAACTGTATTGTATGTTTAAGGTACTTACATGAAATTTTTTACTTTTTCCAATCCTGTCGATTTAACTGATGAGTTGCTGTGCATGATAATTTGATGTTGCTGCATACTTGTTGATAATTAAATGTTGAGTTGCTGCGTTGCTGGTGATTTTTAAACTTCGACGAGACTTGAGTGATGATTCTAGTCGTTTCCAAAGAAAATCCTTGTTGATGCTGTTTGATGCTCAAAACGTACTATGGTACGGATCGATTTGCGGTACGGCTCGCCTACTGCGAACCCTGAAAAGGGCTGTTTGGCGGATACGCCGTCGTAATTGATGAAACCCTAATAAGGGCTGTTTAGCGGAAGCACCGCCGTTGTGACTTCTGAACCCTGAGAAGGGCTGTTTAGCGGAAACACCGCCGTTGTAATTTTTGAACCCTAAGAAGGGCTGTTTAGCGGAAACACCGCCGTTGAAATTTTTGAACCCTAAGAAGGGCTGTTTAGCGGAACACCGCAGTTGCGTAATAACCCTGAGAAGGGCTTTTTAGCGGAAAAAATACCGCCGTAGTTTATTAACCCTGAGAAGGGCTTTTTAGTATTAGCTGCTTTTACTCTTTGTTGTTTGGGGTTGTGCGTTCAACCCTCACGGGATGGCCTACTGCTGCGCTCCAGTTATCCATCGGGTTGGGCTGTTACCGGTATAGTTTTTGGCAAACGCCAGTGAGGTTTCGGGGTCACCAGTTGTTGGGTCGCCAGTTATTACAAATAAAATACGTCCCAACTTGTGGGCAGCTCCAATTCAACTAATATTTATTTCAACAAAAATTGCTCTTAAATAGAAAACATGAATAATCTTTGGTATACTGAAAATTAAGTAAATGCACCAAGATTGATTTATATAAGTGTACCGAGTTTTAGGTACATAATGCAATTTGCACCTAATCCATACAATACACTTTGGGGGCTATTTTATGTTGTTGTTGTTTCCTACGTATCGTCATAAAATTTTGGGTTTAGACCCTAACGGGATGCGCTATTGTATTGTACATTCTAGCAATGCAATTGTCGGTAATTGCAAGTGCTAGTACATGACGATACTACAGGGTGATTCGTTTTATTAATTTCTTCTTTCTTTTTCTTGTGGAAGTTTTGCGCGATTTGATATTTGATCGCTACATCCCCGTAATCACTTCCCCGGCTTCAAACGGTGACTTGTCGTCTCCAGTATAGGGTAAACTCAGGATAGATGGCCCACTGGGATAGATGCCCCAGTTCTAAAAGATCCAACTTCCATAAACAAAATCACATCAACTTTGTAATATATTGCGACCTCTCGTTTATGCCCATTCTGTCTGACGATGGCGTTCATGCGAAGTGAATGTATCATTTTCTTTTCAGGACATGAATATTCTCGCGTCTAAAAATGCATCAAATAATTATTTTGCTGTTCTGAATAAGTGCAGTTCATTTTTTTTTTAGGTAAAATATTTTTGTATTTAGTTTTGTCACTCATAGTATAATGTTAAGTTCACGTTAAAGCGAGTTTTATGCTGAATATGTTGTTTTATACGTATACTTTTAAAATTGAGCAGGCATCTATCCTCGACGAAAAGGATAGTTGTCTCGTTTTCCGAGAGGATAGTTGCACTTTGGGGCATAACCCTTAATTGCGGCCATCTTAGGTGCATTAGTTCTAGGTAGGTAGGTACGCGTGGCTGCCCGTGAGAACACGGACACACTTAGACCTGAAAGGTCCGTTGTGTTACCACAGGATCATCGAATCCGGTCCTACTCGTCGAACCATTTAGAGCTTGCAATGAAGCGTTGGATTCTCGCGACCTCCATTGCGGCAAGATCACCGAGACAGTTGAAGAAGTAAGCTCCAAGATGAGCTTTCCTTCTGGCTGAAAGAGCTGGACAGGTACAGAGAAGGTGAAGGACTGTCTCCTCCTCCTCCTCATCCAAGCAGCTTCTACAGAAGTCGTTTGAGAAGAGGCCGAGTCTTTTGGCATGTCGACCAATAAGACAGTGTCCAGTCAGGACACCGACTGTGGTGCTGATATTCGCCCTTTTGAGCAAAGTCAGCCTTTTAGAGCGTTTCAGATCCAGCTCCGGCCAGATCTGTCTCGCAGTGTGACATGTAACACCATCTGCCCATCTTGAGTTGGTTTTCTCGATTGAGTCCAATCCCAGTAGCAGTTTACATGTAGAGAGAGGCACACCCAGATTCCGATGTTCCGGCATAATCTGAAGGGTAGTGCCGCGACGGGCGAGTTCGTCAGCCATGCAGTTCCCTGGAATATCCCTGTGTCCTGGCACCCAGCACAGAAGAATATTGAACTGTTCTGCCATCTCCTTAAGAGATGATCGACATTCTGCGCGACCTTTGATGTTGTTGAGGCCGATTCCAGGGATTTTATTGCCGCTTGGCTGTCTGTGAAAATGCTAATATCCCTAGTAGATATTACATTACACCTCAGCCAGGACAAGGCCTCCTTGATCGCCATAAGCTCCGCCTGAAAGACACTACAGTGGTCCGGAAGGCGGAAGGAGCTGCTAATGTTAAGCATGTCAGAGAAAACACCTCCACCTACTCCGCCTTCAGTTTTGGAGCCGTCCGTATATATGTGGGCGGACTCCTCCGTCCGTACCAAATCCCTTTCCCATTCTAGACGGGTTGGGATGGTTGTTAGGAAATTTTTGTCAAAATCATAACTGGGAGGGGTGTAGTCGGTGTTTTCAGAAATATCATTGAAGTTATTCAAGATTGTTGAGTGACCTGCATATATGGCAGTCCACTGTGTAGAGGCTCTAAGTCGAATGGCTGCACTGGCTGCCATTTGCTTGCCAAAAATGTCTAGGGGTGGCAGACTGAATAGCATGTCTAGTGCTGCAGAGGGAGTTGTTCTCAGAGCTCCACTGATGCATATGCATGCTGATCTCTGTACCTTCCCTAGGGTGGTGCAGTTAACTGCTTTGTCTAAGGCCGTCCACCAGACAATAACACCATACATAAGTATCGGTCTGATGACGGACACGTTATTTATTTAATATATGATTACCTTTAATTATATGAATGTCTGATTAGGTTTCTTGATTTTTTTTATCTTCAGTTAAATTGATGAAAAATTGGTTCATTGTTCCATACCAATAACTCAAAAGTGATAAAAGTCTTAAAAACATCTTGCAGCTTAATAAAGATTGAAAAATTTAGAAATGTACTGTCTTTTTCCCATTGGGCATCTATCCCACATGCTCGATTACGCATCGGGACATCTATCCCAAGCTCTAGGCATCTATCCTTCTTATGACGGGCTTGCAAAATCTATAATGAGTTCGAATATAGGGATTATAAAAAGGGATTATATTCACAGAGTCGGTTTTCTTTCTATTAATATTTCCACTTACGCTTGTATATAAATTTGTGATATTTCCACTTACGCTTGTATACAAATTTGTGATATTTCCACTTACGCTTGTATACAAATTTGTGATATTAATTTTCCCAAGAAACTCGACAAAAGATGATGTGCAAAGTTTACTTTTTGGTAGCTTTAAATCTGGAAAATTTGGGTGGTGATATTTCTACTAGCGATTATCAGGTTTCTTGGGAAAATGAACATCACAAATTTGTATACAAGCGTAAGTGGAAATATTAATAGAAAGAAAACCGACTCTGTGAATATCATCCCTTTTTGTTGGACCTGACACCTTTTTTCACATTTTTTAAAAAGTTTATTTTTATATATCACGACTTTTTGTTGTACCGAAAAGTCTATATTTACAGGAGGGCGTCCTCGTAACCGATACTACCAGAAAAGATTCATGGCTGCCATGTGGCAATTTTCTGCGAAGGACCCGAGACCATTCAGAGGACATCAAGGCCAACCGAGGAAACGCCGAGACGAGCCAAGGGAACGCCAAGCCTGATCTCGCGAGTAAAATTTGTCTCCAGTGACATTTTTATTTTTAACAAGTTTCCGTTTATTACAATGTCACGCGTAACCTTTATTATTCAATAAAGTTATAATTGAAAACATATACAATGTGTGGTTTGACGTCGTTCCTGAAACTCGCAAGTCCCTGTATCGAGCCACCGACGGTATTAATCTCCAACAGAATTAAGGAACCGATGATGATCTGGCAATTCAACAAGTGCCGCAAGTCGAGCAATTTGGCTTGGTCCAAAATCAAGATCTGAAAGTTACAAAATAAACAGAATCCGATGAATGAGAGAATTCGAGGAGGGCTTCATACCTTGACATTGATGTTGTGATGAAGAATCCGTACGAAAAAATTAATTCCATATTTGGAAAGACCTAATAGATACGACGAAAATCATGAAAATATATGCATTCCATTTTTACTGATAATTTTTTTTGCCCCCCTTCCGAACGTCAATGGATATTTAAATTTTTTTTAATCAGTATTACTACTCTCGTGGATTTACATATACATACCGAATTTCAATTTTCTAGCATAAGCCGTTCTATAGTTAGGAAAAACACAGCTCACCCCCGTACCATACTACCCCTATAAAAAATTATATTTTTCCAACATGCTACTACTATAGCTCTATCAAAATAGTGAGTTTCAATTTTATATCAGTATAGGTTCTCAAGATAAAAAAATTTGAACTTTTCTCTTTTTACCCTCCCCACCCTTACCCTCTACACCCTCATCCCTCAAATTTTTATTTTCTGCTAGGGGTCTATTAGGCCTACTTCTGGTAAAAATTTTATAATTTAAGCACCTGTCTTACACCGTTCTTGAGATAGGAGACGGGATTTTTTAAAAAAAATCTTGCCCTCCCCACTCCCATGCTCCACCTTCCCCTTCAAAAAATTTGCTTTCAGCTAACTTTGTTTATCGACCTTTATACAGAAATCGAATTGTATTTCTCTAGAGCAACTTCGTGAGCTATCGCAATCTAAAGTTTTTAGCATATACAGATTATTAGCATATACTCGTACATACTTAAATCTCGTGTACTGCCATCTGGTGGTATTAATTTTCAACGGAGGTTGGTTCGCATAGTGACGTCATCGACGTCTGACTTGAAAATGATCAATGAAATTATAAATTCATCTGAGCTTTTGCCAGATTTCACGCATACACATGCGTGAAATGTATGGCGAGTATCTAGAAAGCTCTCATGTACACAGCATACAGATAAAGCCGCCGTGTACATGTGAGTTATTTGCAGTAAAGAACGTACGGTCGTCCGTGCTTGGGGTTTTGAACCCGGTATCGGAATTAAGAGATATGACGAATTGTTAAAACGTATATTAGCCATTAATTCCACTTGGGGGTTGAATTTCGAAAAAATTGTGAAACAGGTTTTTGGACGATTTCATTAAAAGCAACTTGATATCTCATAAGACATGAAGGATTTTGAAAAATTTGTGAAAACGTAAGCAAACCCTTCACACCCCCATGTTTTTTGAAATTCGAAAAATCGGGAAATTGGTTTTTAGGTCATTACATCAAATGCCGTAATAACCAATTTTATATCTCATCAGAACTTAGGAATGGTAAAAATTGTAAAAACATATGCAAACCCTTAGGGGTTGAATATTCAAAAATTGAGAAATGGGTTTGTTGGCGATTATATAGAAAGTCTGTGTAAGTGAAAGGCGATCTAATATCTCATCAAACCTAAGAAATATGTCGAAGCTTTGAAAATCATACAATCCCCTTACACCCTCTAGGATTGAGTATCTAAAAATACTGAAATTGACTTTTTGGCTCTTATATAGGAAACCTTAGGAAGTAAAAATGAATATCATCAGATATGCAACCTCCTTACACCCACTTGGGGGTTGAATATCCAAAAATCCTGAAAGGAGTTAATAGATAATTATGAAGACAACACGAGAAAGTAGAAACCAATTCAATTTCTTATCACTTCTAAAAGAATTGACGGAATTCGTGAAAACTTGTTCAACCCTGTTATACCCTCTTAGGGGCTGAAAAAAGAAAAACTTAAAAACAAGTTTTAGGCGATTATTACGCAAGCCCTTGAAAGTGAAAAGATATTCGATATCTGATCAGACCTGAGGGATATGGCCGAATTCGTGAAAAAATATACAACCCCCTTTCCAATTAAATTAAATTAAATCTAAATTATTTGAAAATATATGTATGCATTCCATTTTCACTGATAATTTTTTTCGCCCCCCTTCCGACCGCTGATGGATATTTGAACTTTTTTTTATCTAAATTACTTTCCTAGTTAAGTTACATATACATACCGAGTTTCAACTTTGTAGCATAAGCCGTTATACATATAGGAAAAACACCCCCACCCCCGTACCATACTACCCTTATAAAAAATTATATTTTTCCAACATGCTACTACGATAGCTCTATCTAAATACCAAGTTTCAGTTTTAAATCATTATAGGTTCTAGAGATATAAACATCGGAACCTTTTCCTTTTCACCCTACCTCACCCCAACATTTTTTCTGCTAGGGGGCAGGCAGAAATCCTCGTCTTTGGTCCTTCACGTGGGCGCCTGCTGGAAATGCTATTAGTCGTAAAGAGCTGGGTCTTCCCGACTTTAGCAGCTAAGACTTACACGCATGTATTCAATCGTGCGCTGTGGTCATTAAGATTGAGGTACCCAACTGAGTGTTTCTCCTGTGCTGTCCCCCTAATACGTCTCCCGCTCCTATGCGTCCTGTCCAGGGTCAAATCCAGGGGTGTGAGCGCTGTACCGTGCCCAGGGATTAGTTGGTTGGGTCCCGCAAATCTCTTCCAATCGCTAACGATGGCCTGCGGGTTAAAATTGGGCATCCCCCGCAGTACCCTTACCTTATCTTGACATGCCGGCTCTGTTAAGATGGACCCAACCCCTTCCGAGCATACTCGTGGGACCAAAAATGAACCTAAACTTAAACAAAAAAAAAACAAAAACAAAACCGAAACCATAACTGATGCTCAGCTCGGTACTTCGTCCGAGGACAAACTTCTTGCCTCCAGTCAGGAGACAACTATCAGACCAGGCAACGCAGCGCGTGCGAGTACAAGTCAGAGTACACCCGTGCAGCCTCAACCATAAACATCCGGTCTACAACATCAAAAGGAGAATACCAGCCATGGCATTTGGAAGCAGGTCAAAAGACGGGGTCGCGAGGAAATGTCGGTACTTGAAGGCTCTTTTCATTTTAAGCAAGATTGCTCAAAATGAGGAAGCGGGTACTGTAAACGAGCGCGATGCGGCGGACAAAGCTTTCTACCAGGCGATTGTAGAGGAGCACAACAACGCCTAAGAGAGAAACCGCCGAAAGAACGGGAATCTGGGAAGCGTAACAGATCCCAGGATGAGGTGGATCATGCTACTAGGAGAAGAAAGATTCCCAAGCCCAGCACACTTCATAACGTACGTGGTGTACGTGGTGGAAACGCACTTCCAACATCAGTCAGCGGGGTTCAAGCGAAGAAAACCTTCAGCGAAACTGCAAGAAGCCACCTTGAGGTTGCATTGGTAGATGAGTTATCTGCCGGTAAACTTACCGCTGAGGCGTGGCGCAACGTGGAAGCAGAGCTTTCGGAGTCGATACTGGCCCACCAGAAAAATTACGGAGGACCTGTGCTTGGCTTTGACTCCGGTGAACTCGTGAGAGGATACCGCGTAATCAGATGCGCGGACAGCTACTCGAAGGATTTTCTCGGTGAAAGTGTCGCTAAGATTAGAGATGCTTGTGACGGCATAAGACTCAAGCTTATACCGGCTGAGGAGATTCCTAAAAGACCGAGAGCCCGCATATTTCATACCAGTTATGAAAATGGACAGCGAGAAACTCCTTTGCGGTCTACGCCTACAGAAGCCGTCGATTCCCATGGATGACTGGGCGGACATCAAAGCAGAGGAACCGCTACGAAACAGGAGGACCTACCTCCTCCTCCTCCTTAACGAGGAGTGCCTGAGGTCACTTGAGAAAGCAGATTTTAAACTGCGGTTCGGTGTCAGGCATGCTAAAGTAAAAGTCTTTCACTCCTCAGGTCCAGACGACGACATAGACTTTGTCGACAAAGCTAACGAGTTGTTAGAGGAAATGAGTATCGCAGGGAAGGAGACAGCCACTGACTGCAAGGAAGTTCGGGAAGTAAACAGCCAATCAAAATGTTGAAGGTCGTACAGGTTAACCTGAGGCACTCGAAGTGCGCCTCGGATAACTTATTGGTCCTCCTCGGGGAAGAGGACATCGACATCGGCCTAATACAGGAGCCATGGGTAAACGACTTTACCGTAAAGGGGCTCCAAAACACTCATTACAATCTTTTCTACAATCACAAGCAAGGTAAGCCCAGAACATGCATCTTAGTTAATAAACAGATAAACGCCTTTATGTGTCCAAACTATACATCTCCTCGGTTTATATGGCTCACGACCAACCAGCTCCACCCGAGGAACTGCATCATCTTACCGCCAGTATTTCATCCAAGAGGGGCAATCTTCTAGTGGGATGCGACGCCAACGCACGACACACGCTTTGGGGCAGCTCGGAGTCCAACGAACGAGGTGAGTCCTTATTTGATTTCATTATAAACAGTAACTTCTCTATATGTAACAGTGGTGAAACACCAACCCTCATTTTTTCCGAGTACGGAAAATTTTCAAGGTTGGGAGGAAGTTCTGGATATTACTTTACTAACAGAAAATAACATTTATAGGGTTGAGAATTGGAGAGTATCCAACTTGCAATCCTTCTCTGATTACAGGAGGATCTTCTTCAACGTGAATCTCATGCCGGAGATTCAAAAGCCTTTTAGGAACCCTAAAAGAATTGACTGGAAGAAATTCGGTCAGGTCGCTAAATCGAAACTATCCAAAACAACCTATCCTAACATCAAAACTATAGAAGATCAGGACGACAAGGAAATTCGAACGAGCCATGAAGGTCGCGTTTAATGCCTCATGTCCTTTGAAATATAGTAAGAAAACGCTCACCCCATGGTGGAGTGAAGACCTGTCTAGATTAAGGAAAATAACTAGAGAGATTTTTAACATCTGTTACAGGCGCAAGTCTTGGCAACCTTACAAGGAATGCCTCAAGATCTACAAGATCTACAAGAAACGCATTAGAACGGCCAAAAGGCAGGCTTGGAATGATCACTGTCAATCCATTGAGAGTGTCCGGGATTCGGCGAGGCTCAGCAAGATTCTATCCAAGCAACACACGAACCCGTCGTTCGTGAAAAAGTCGGATGGGACCTGGACTGATTCCTCCGCCGAGACTCTGGAACTCTTGATGAACACTCACTTTCCTGGGTGTCAAAACAGCGGGATGGAGACGTCAAACATTCAGGGTGTATAGTGTATACCGGAGGAAGACATCAATTCCGTTATCAATGAAGAAAGAATTTCCTGGTTTATTAACAATTTCTCTCCTTACGAATCCCCTGGCATGGACGGCATACTTCCAACTATGCTGCAGAAACTACAAGATATAGTTGTTCCATGGTCTGTGGAAATTTTAAGAAGTTGCATCCTACTAAATCATGTGCCCTATGCCTGGTGAAGTGTCCGGGTAGTGTTTATTCCGAAGGTTGGCAAGAGAGGTCACGAACTCGCGAAGGATTTCAGACCCATTAGCCTAAAATCATTCGTGCTGAAAACACTGGAGCGCATTATAGATATACATGTGAGGCAGACCCTGGAAAGGTCACCGCTATCCAAATCTCAGCATGCTTACCTCAGGGGGAGATCCACGGAGACGGCTCTCCACGAAGTGGTGCGCATGATTGAGCATACGGTAAACTACAAGCAATACACTCTAGCAGCCTTTCTAGATATATAAGGAGTTTTCAACAACGTCCACACCGAAGCTATCCAGGAATCTCTCACCGAACTGGGTGTGACCGAAAGCTTCAGCAATTGGATAATATCCATGCTACGGACCAGAATTATCCATTCAAACCTAGGAAAGAGCAATTTGACCAAGCACGTGCGTAGGGGAACACTACAGGGCGGTGTTATCTCACCTCTACTCTGGCTATTGGTCATGAATAAAATTCTAGTAAGACTAGACAGGGAGGGAATCAAAGTGATTGCGTACGCGGATGATCTGGTGATTTTGGTCTCAGGATTATTTCCTTCCGTAATTAGTGAGATCATGGACGGCGCTCTGGGTAAGGTAAGCACCTGGGCTACCGGCTGTGGCCTCGGTGTAAATCCGGATAAAACTGAGTTGGTGCTATTCACCAGGAAAACCAAGATACCAGACTTTAACCTTCCCCGCCTGAACGGCCAACCGCTCCAGCTCTCCTCCAGCGCAAAGTATCTTAGTGTTATCCTTGATTCAAAGTTGAGCTGGAAACTCAACATAGAAAACCGGGTGGGGGCTTTCTCCACCTGGCCTTCTACGCCTGCAAAAGAACCTTCCGCAAGAAGTAGGGACTCAAACCAAGGATGGTTTTGTGGCTGTACACTGCTGTAATACGTCCAATTCTCAACTACGGGTCACTAGTCTGGTGGCCCGCCCTGAGTAAGGACTATAACATAACTAAACTCAGTCGAGTTCACCGAAGTGCGGCAATAGGCATTACAGGTGCTATGCGGTCATGCCCGACCGATGCTCTAAACGCGCTACTCTACCTCCTACCAATCGACCTTTATATAAAAAACACCGCATCAAACAATGCAACAAAGAATCTGGGTGCTGGACTGCGAAGCCAAACGGGCATAGTAATATACTGGGACAGTTACCAAAGGAATTGGTTACGTCACCGACTGACTACATAACCCCCAAACTTAGCTTCACGAAACGATTTTCTGTTGGTTTCCCAACTAGAGAGGAGTAGAAGAACGGTGCGGTGGAAGCAGACTTCGACACGATAATATTTACCGACGGTTCAAAAATGGACTGCGGGGTCGGGGCAGGAATATTCTCAGATACACATAATATCGCTAAGTTCTACCGCCTCCCGGACCACGCAATCGTCTTCCAGGCAGAGATACTGGGGATCCGGGAGGCTTGTCGTACACTAAAACACGACTCATCGCCAAAACACAACATCGTCATTTGCACCGACAGTCAAGCCGCAATCAAAGCACTAGATTCGGCTACCACCTCCTCTAAACTTGTTCAGCAATGCCGTAACGAACTAGCCGGTTTGGCGGAACGGCTCAAAGTCACTGTGCTCTGGGTCCCGGGGCATAGAGACATAATGGGAAATGAGCGGGCTGATGAACTGGCCAGGGAGGGCTCCGCTATTCCCGGCTCTCTTGCGGAACTAGTCCACGTTCCTTTAGGAGTCGTAAAGAGGGTCATACTCTCACACTTCCAGACAGCGGCTAACTCCAGATGGAAAAGCCTAACTACCTGCGCCATATCTAGGAAGATGTGGCCATCTTACAACCGAGCCAAGTCAGACGAACTTCTATACAAGACCCGAGCAGACGTCTCCAGAACCACGGCGATCAGTAGAGGTCACTGGCCAATTGGGGATCATGCAGCCAAATTGGGCATTCCGTTCAATGTACACTGCCGCAGCTGCCAGGACACTAATGAGCGAGAGTCGCTCGTTCATTTCCTTTCCGAGTGTCCGGCTCTAGCTAGAGCCCGAGAGCGATCGCTAGGCAAAACCTTCTACGGGGACCTGATGGAGATTTCAGGGAAGAAAATTGGACAGTTATTACTTTTCCTGAACAGCACAGGGTGGTTATAGCGATTCAATTCAGTCAATTTTTCTCACATTCATCTTCCGTATTCCCCAGTATCAACAACCCTTAACATCCGAGTTTAACACGAGTTTGTCGTTTCAAAACGGCCTCTGAGCTAATTGAGCTCTGTCTGGGTGACAGGGCTGCCACTTAAACCAACCAACCAACCAACCAGGGGTATATTAGGCCTACTTCTGGTAAAAATTTTAAGTATCTATCTTAAACTGTTCTTGAGATATGAGACGTGATTTTTTAAAAAAATGCATATCCCCTCCACTTTCATGCTCCACCGCCCTCTTAAAAAATTTTACTTTCGGCAAACTTTATTTGTCAACCTTTATACACAAACCGAATTTTATATGTCTAGTGCAATTGGTTCGTGAGATATCATAATCTAAAGTTTTTCACCCCCCACCCCTGTACGCCACTGCCCCAACTCAAAAATTTGTTTCCGATCTATTCTCCTAGTATACCTACAGATATTCATTAAGTTTCAATTTCGTGACGTTAACCATTTAGGAGATATAGATTTTAGAATGTCTCAATCTCGTCTTTTTTGAGTTTTGGACACATTATTTTTCCCTCCACTCCCACACCCCTTCACCGGCGTTTGAAAGCTGTGACACTCCTCTTCCCGGTAATACCAATTTTGTTTAAATCGGTTGATAGATAGCAAAGTTATGACAGTTCTCCCAAAACAACTTTTTTGTCGATGTTGAAATATTAAAATGTTGCTCAAACAACGCTCATTACATTCTTCGATCCACAGGGAATTCGTTCCAACTGGCCAAACAATTACTGGCGCATTTTATCTCGAAGTTTTGAAACGTGTGATGGCCAGAATCCGTCGTATTCGACCCGAATATCGTGATCCAGAGAACTGGATAATGCTCCGAGTCACACCTCACTCATTGTTCGTCAATTTTTGGCTCAGAATCAAGTCTGTGTGTTGTGGTAAAATAATACTAAAGTTCCATCCGAACACCACACTCCCCTACAATGCTTATTGTGCATGCCATACGATCTCTAGCAGTTGGACGATTGCTAGAGATCGTACGTCAGCATAATTCTATGGTTACTTAATACCTAAGAATAGTTGTTGTGGAATTATTGAAGGTAGCATAATTCCACACAAGCATAGATATAGATAGCAATAAGGAATTTAGCATGGTAAGCGTATTTTACATATAAATTAATTGGTAAGCAAGAATAAAGCGGATCTTTCAGTAGACCGTACAACCGTCTATTAGTCTCGGAGTACAGCTGCCCAGCTTCTCCAAAAATACCTTTTGAGTATAGCCCCCAAAGGCTTTTCTACTCGGAGCATAGCTGCCCAGCTTCTCCAAACAAACTACTTCTAGAGTACAGCCCAAGGGCTCCTCTATTCGGAGCATGGCTGGCCAGCTTCTCCAACCAACCGCGAGTATCACCACAAACGATACCTTCACATGGCGACCGTGACATTGTGCCGAAAACTCTTCCGTACCCTCGTTAATATTATAGAATTTCGCTTTGCCGTGATATGTACACGCTATACCCAATAAACGCCGCAATCCCAAAATACGTGACCACGCAGCCTGTGGCAACCAACGAAGAAAAAACAACAGGACCACAAAGAACTCAAGCAAAGAAATCCTACAACATATTGCTCACAAAAGCAAAAAAAAAAGATCTAAACTAACGTAAAATGACCTATTTCCGACCACCTAAGACCCTGCAAATATTTTTTATTCATATAAAGCAAACAATTATATGTTTCTTTTTAAACATTTTTTTTACGGATTCATAACATGCTACCGATACTCAATAAATTCAATTTTGGTATGATATATTTATATATTGATATAAAACATGGTTGGAAATAATTAATTTCATAATGATGGCAATCTTCCTAATTCCGACCACATAAACAACTATTTCCTTATACCGACCGCACATTAGCCTATTTCCGACCTAGGTGTTCTATCATATAAAACAACATTGTTGTTGCATATTATTAACGATATTTTTTTTTTTTATTAAATTTGATGAAGAAAATAGGATAATAAAATAATTAATGCAGATTCCATTAATTTTTTTTATTAAGTGTATAAGATTATACTAACATAAAATGTATATAAGCTTTATATAGATAGGAATATATAATATATTTGAAATGATTTCAATTAATGATTCCAAGTAATGAAAAAATACTTTATTATTAAAAAATAATAAAGTAAAATATGTTTTAAATTTTATCTTTATCTGATAAAGAGAACATGTGGCTCAAGGCCTTTTAAAAAATAAAAATTGTACAAGATTCTGAAAAAGCCACTAGGGGAGGCGGACTAAATATTGGATACGTTCGTAATACTGGATACCAGTCATGAGGGTATAGAGACCAATAAAATAGTAGATAAGAGACGGATCCGCTGTTCGCCCAAGTGGACCATTCTGTGGAATCTCAACCTGATCCAACAAGATGGAGGCATAAGGTTCAGGGAGAAAAAAAAGAAGTGTCAATACTAGGCTACACTGTCCAGTCTCCGAGAGGCCAATACCGAACCACTTGGGATTTTGCGATACCAATTTTGTGGTCGCATATCTTCTTAACAGAGTACATAACCTAAAAAAATATTTTAAGGAGTAGTGTGATTATTATTTTAAAAATATTTGTGAAATCTATCGTGTTGTTTGGATCATCTATTTTTTCCCCCACTTTGCCACTTTATCGACAAAAGACAAAATAACAGGCACACACAAACAGTTAATTTGACACAGGTTCAAATTATATTCAGCTGTTTCGTTAAATTATCAAAAATGGAAAATTTAACAGTTACATCAAGTATGCGAATTTGCAATCCCATGTTAGCAATAGTAACTGATAGTCTGTGCAGGTTCTGCCAAATGGAGGTAAAAACCTGAACACATTCTGTGGTATTGTGAGGCAAACTGCAATTCCAAATATACTACACGTACTAGCCGCATCCCGTCGCTAAGTTCTCGTGTGTACGGTACACCTCCAAAACTGTATTAAAGAACATTCTACTACGATCTGCATTATTGTACTGCTTTTCCCCATACATCATTTTGTTTTTTTGTTTGCGTGCACAACGAAATAATATTCCGACACGCATTGCAGTATGAGCGGTGTTTCCATTACTTCCATTACTCCCTTTGCTTCAGTGCCCGTATTATTCCCGTTGCTCCGTTGAATGGGGGACAAACAAACAATCAAATCATTCATTGAAAAAAAAGTATTCATTTTCTGTGGTCCTGATCATAAAATTACACACGAATCGTAATGCAACAGTCAGCTGCCAAAAATTTGTCTATCTTGGAGGATTGTTTTAATTTCAACCAGGTGGACATTTTCAATTTTACCATTTGTCAATGGCATAAATAATACACCGAAAACGCACGAACTGCCTCGAAACTACAATATATAAAAACAGTCAATTATTGAAACGACTCGCGTACCACCAATAATTGTAAAATGATTCTACTAATTCAGAAACCTTCGTGGGCGTGCACACAACAAATCACCAAAATTTCATCACAATCAGATGAGTGGTACAGAAACTCATACGGGACAAACAAACAAACCTCAACTTTTTTATATATAGAAATACAGTATGTCAAGAATGAGTTTACACATAGAAAATAAATTCAATTTTTGAACTTTCTAATCAAAAAATACTACTTTTTATTTATGTATATAATTTTTTTTTATCAATTATAGTTATTTACAGTATTTCAAAAAGTTACATAAAAAAAAGTACAAGTTCAGAGCAAAAGAAACGAAAAGAACAACAAAAACAATAATTACCAAATTTTTTAAGTGTCAAGTAACTCTTTTCACAACTGCTTTTGTTTGCACGAATTCAACGATGAGCGATACATTTACCCTAATCTTTGCTCCGCATTGTAAATTTATATGAATTTGTTTGTAAGTTGATGATTAATTTTTACTTTATACGCATCATAAATAAAATATTGTGTTTTAAAAATGCCTGACAAGAGGTTATCGTTTGAGGTGGTTCAGCTGGTATACTACAATCACCAATTAGGCAAAAGTGTACAGGAGCTGTCGGAAATGTTCTCTGTAACACGGAAGACAGTCCATAATGTTTTAAATCGAGCTGAAAACGAGGGTAGATTGGAGCCAAAGCGTGGAGGTGGTCCTAAACGAAAAATAACTGATCGTGCAGAGCGCGTAATGATGAGGAAACTCGGTGAAAACCCTCAGATTTCAACCAGAACTCTTGCAAGGGAACTTAGGGAAAAATGTGATGTTGTTGTTTCCCATGAAACAGTACGACAGACAATACTGCGAAACAAATACTCATCAAGAGCTGCACGTAAGAAACCGCTGCTTTCTGCACAAAATATCGAAAAACGTTTCTCCTTCGCTATGATGCACATTTCGCAACCTGTTGACTTTTGGGACGACGTCATATTCTGCGATGAAACGAAAATGATGTTGTATTACAACGATGGACCAACTAGAGTGTGGCGCAAGGCGTTAACATCGTTAGAAAATCGCAACATCATTCCGACAGTTAAATTTGGAAAGTTGTCCGTTATGATTTGGGGGTGCATCTCAAGCAAAGGAGTAGGAGACATAGCTTTTATCGAGAACACCATGGACGCCCAACAATATTTGAATATTTTGAAAAAACATTTGACAAGCAGTGCGAATAAATTTGGGTATATTAGAAACAATAAACCGCATTTTAAATTTTATCAGGACAACGACCCAAAACATAAGGCGCAAATAGTGCGGATGTGGCTTCTGTATAACTGCGGCAAAGTGATGGATACACCAGCCCAGAGTCCCGGCTTAAATCCAATAGAAAATTTATGGGTCCACTTAAAGAAACAGGTCGCTAAAAGGCAACCTAAAAATCGAACAGCATTAAAAACAGCAATACTAGAAGAATGGCAAAAGATACCGAGCAATTATGACCTGGAAAAGTTGGTTAATTCCATGAAAAAACGGCTACAATGCTAAAGGTGGCCATACTAAATATTAAATATGTTTTAAGATCAAGTTCTTCATTAATAGTAAATTTAATTAATCAATTCTTATTTTTTTCTATCTGTTGTGAAAAGAGTTATTTGACACTTAAAAAATTTGGTAATAATTGTTTTTGTTGTTTTTTTTCGTTTCTTTTGCGCTGAACTTGTACTTTTTTTTATGTAACTTTTTAAATACTGTAAATAACTATAATTGATAAAAAAAAATTATATACATAAATAAAAAGTAGTATTTTTTGATTAGAAAGTTCAAAAATTTAATTTATTTTCTATGTGTAAACTCATTCTTGACATACTGTATATGTATGTTTAATTTTATTAGATAAATCGCAAAATTAAAATGTAATTTCCACTGAGTAAACTTGTTATCCTGCTGTATGGCTACTAGGTCGGAAATGGGTAAACCGATCAAATTTGATGTCCTAATTACCGACCAGTGATATTAGTAGATTTAATCTAAGGCAAAACTAATATAGAAACATAAATTTCGCATCAAAGAACATACTGCAGGTATTTATATTTAAATAGAAACCAATTTATTACTTAAACCGTCAAATAGAGCCAAAACTCTTAAACGAAAAAGGTATGGATTCTGCAATATATATCAGTTCAAGAAGGTGATAGGTCAGTTTCATGTGAACTTTCGAGATCTAAAATATATATATTGAGTAGGTCGGAATTGGGATCAAAGACAGTAAAGACAATAGTATAATCATAAAATATCGATTTTTACTATTTATAGTATATAAACATAATATTTTAATTTTTTGAAATATTCCCTTGATATTCCCTAATACCGACCACTGGTCGGAATAAGGACATTACATGAAATCAGAGAAGCCTATTTCCGACCACTTCATTTTATTTGTTTGTTTCACGAATTCTATGAATTTAAATTATTTTTTTATATTTCAATACAAATTAAATGTTTATAAAGCCAATAAGACCTTAATTACTCACTCTGATGAAAGCTAGTCTTTTAAATTTACGAAAAATAATGAACCAAAAATTTCGATTTTAGGCTTAAATTACATGTTTTTTGGTCCACCGCCGATTAATTTAAACCACAATGTTAAGAAAGGACATGCAGATCCCTTTGTGCACAGCAAATGGATAGAGAACACATGTGGAAATATATTGAAGAAGAATTTACCTTATTACTCGCGATAATAAAAATATATTAATAAAAAACCAAAATGGTCGGAATTAGGAAGATGGTCGGCAATAGGTCACTTTACGTTACATGAAAAAAAATAATAACAAAACAAAAATGTAAAAAAAAAATTTTTTTTTTATTCGCAAATATAACAATCTCAATTTATCACTAAAAATGTAAGAAACAAAACCTTATGATACAATTAAATTTTTTTTAATATAACAGTTCTTTTTCATAAACTACAAAATGGGAAGAACCCAGTCAAAAACAGTAGATAACACAGGCGAGGTGAATAACTATATAGAAATAAAAGATTCTGTAAACATTGTCAATACCGAAATAGTAATACTTCTTTACGTGTTGGTTGGCATTAAAATCCTCGAGCTCCTCCACATTATTTATAAAAACCATAAAAAGGGACTAAAACGTAAGTACCAAAGCACAATTCAACTTAAAGCATAACTGCCCGATAAATAGCTCTAGAGAATGCTTCATTCTAAATAATCTCTACATGGAGAAACTGTACGAGTTGAATGCAGCACTACAAACGATCCTAAACAATTTCAATAAAAGTAAAAACAGACCCTATACCGAGAAAACACTAAACGAAAAACAAAAGCAAACGTCAGAAATACTAAAAAATGCAAAAGAATACATAAATTCAATAGAAACTTCGAAGGAAGCTGCGGAAACTATAGAAGAACTATATAAAAATATAAAAAGCACTGCAGCCCAAATATTTGATCTAATAGCAAAAAACGACAAGATGGCTTTTGACATAAAAACGGCGACGTCTCTAATTAAACATTTCGACGGAAACACAGACGAAACCGAATCCTTCATAGAATCTATTAAATTACTAGACGAACTAACACCCGAAGAAAATAAAATAATAATGCTGAAATTTATAAAAACACGCATAACCGGCAATGCAAAATACTCCATAAGCGAAGAAACAAACACAGCCAGCAAGTTAATAGATAAATTAACGCTAAAGTTCTCGTCAAAATTATCTTTTGATGCAGTACTAGCACAAATTAAAATGTGCAAGCAAGGCCAGACAGAAATGTCGGATTTCGCAAAGAAATTAGAAGACCTGTCTAGACAGCTTACAAGGGCATTTATAACAGAAAAAATTGTTTCAGGGGAAACTGCCGAAAGACTATCAGAAAAATTCACTGTGCAATCATTTATCGAGAATGTTTCAAACCATGAAACATCACTAATTTTACGCGCAAGCACTCTAACCACACTCTCAGAATCGCAAAAGCAAATACAATACGTTAAGAGAAAAACAAACGTAGGACCCGACGCACTATTAAGAATAGAAATAGACATCGAAGATTTAAAAAGCATTAATATACTCAAAGTAAAAACAAGAGCAATGGAAAAGAAAAATAATAATATAGATTAAAATGATGACATCGCAAAACAGCCGAATGAAACTCCAACAGAACAGATTGATCAACTGTATGTTTCGGAAGTATTATCACCATCGGAAGTAACGCGATTACCAGAACTATCGTTTACAATCACCCAAGATCCTAAAGGATATATAAACGTAGAAACAAAAGTATGCAATAAAGACAAATCATGGATAAAGCGGATAATAAGAATAAAAAATACCCAATCTATCGAACTGGCACTAGAGCAGGAACTCATAGAAGTGGACATAATAAAAATGAATAATAATTTTCAGACCAAGACTCTGAAACTTTCGGCCGAAAAAATAATAAATCAAACCGCATTCAAGGAGTTAGCTAACAAGATACTTAAAAATACATGCATACAAATATACAAACCACAAATAGTAATACAGGACAACACGAAAATAGACGAAATAATGAAAAACTTTCATTCAATACCAACGGGTGGTCATCTAGGACAACATCGAATGTATAAGAAACTAAAGGAAATATACAAATGGGAAAAAATGAAAAAAACAATTTCAAATTATGTAAAAAACTGTGAACTATGTAAAAAGAACAAACACCAAAAGAAAAATAAAGAATTGACAGAAATCACAACTACTCCCGTTAAAGTATTCGACATCGTATCCATAGACACTGTAGGACCTTTCACCAAAAGTAACAAAGGCAACCTATACGCAGTCACCATCCAATGCGATTTAAGCAAATACGTAGTAATAACCCCCATAAAAGATAAAGAAGCAAACACTGTCGCAAGAGCGTTAGTAGACGCATTTATACTAACTTACGGACCAATGAACAAATTAAAATCCGACCTGGGAACTGAATACAAAAACCAAATTCTAGCGGAAGTATGCAACACTTTGCGAATTAACCAATTATTTGCAACAGCAGCCCATCCAGAAACGATAGGCTCATTGGAAAGGAACCACAAGTGCCTAAACGAATATCTGCGAAGTTTCGTAAATGACAACGAAGATGATTGGGACGACTGGCTCCAGTACTATACCTTCTGTTGTAATACAACTCCAAATTCCGTACACGGATATACACCATTCGAACTAGTCTTCGCAAAGAAAGTCAATCTACCATCAGAACTATATATATCCAACCCAGACCCGGTATATAACCACGACCTGTACAGCAAAGAACTAAAGTTCAGATTACAAAAGTCCATAAGCAGTGCAAGGCATTTTCTAGAAGCATCAAAATTTAAAACAAAATCACACGAGGATATTAATGCCAAACCTCTATCGATTAACGTAGGCGATAAGGTGTTGTTATCAATAGAGAGTAGAAAAAAAATTAGATCCACTTTACCGGGGTCCATACACTGTAGTTTCGGTTGATAATGTTAACTGTACAATAAAAGACAATGACAACAATATGCAAAAAATACACAAAAATAGGTTACGAAATATAAATAAACCTGTAAAGATAAATACAAAACTACAGAATAAAATTAATTATAATATATCGGATAAATAAGCTTTCAATATTAATACATATACAAAATTATAACTACCGAATAAAATTAATTATAATAACATTGTACAAATAAGCTTTAAATACTGAAATAAATACAAATCCATATATACAAAACTACTGAATAAAATTAATTATTATATATTATAAAAATAAGCTGTAAATATTGATACAAATACAAAATTATAAAACCATTGAAAAAATACTAATGAATAAGATTGATTATAACACATTATAAGTCCTTAATATTGATATAAAGACAAAATCGTAACGATGTAAAGCAACCAATGAAACTTACGTTCCATTTTTTTTAGGGGGAAGGTGTGGTAAAATAATACTAAAGTTCCATCCGAACACCACACTCCCCTACAATGCTTATTGTGCATAGCATAATTCCACACAAGGATAGATATAGATAGCAATAAGGAATTTAGCATGGTAAGCGTATTTTACATATAAATTAATTGGTAAGCAAGAATAAAGCGGATTTTTCAGTAGACCGTACAACCGTCTATTAGTCTCGGAGTACAGCTGCCCAGCTTCTCCAAAAATACCTTTTGAGTATAGCCCCCAAATGCTTCTCTACTCGGAGCATAGCTGCCCAGCTTCTCCAAACAAACTACTTCTAGAGTACAGCCCAAGGGCTCCTCTATTCGGAGCATGGCTGGCCAGCTTCTCCAACCAACCGCGAGTATCACCACAAACGATACCTTCACAGTGTTGAATCATCCACCGTATTCCCCTGATTTGGCCACATGCGATTTCTCTCTATTCTCTCTATATAAATTGAAATTGAAGTTGAAAGAATTTTTTTTTAATGACATTTCGACTATGAAAACAGCTTCAACACGAGCACTAGAGGCAATTCCACAAAATGAGCTAGAACACGCATTTGAATCACTGTTGAATCGCTGTAACAAGTGTATTGAAACTGTGGAGAATATTTTGAATAAAAAAAATTAAAAATATCCAGATATTTTCTTTTAATGATGCTTTCCATGACCAGTCTCGAAACTTATTTGTCGCACTGTGTATATACCGGTTGTCTTTTAATGAAGAAACCAAGATTTTCATTATATTATAGTGTAGCGTTATAATTTGGAGTATCTTCATGTCATCATCTTCGTCTGACAAGTAACTAAAATGTTTCTTCTTTGAAGATTTGGCGAAATCGAAGATCTTAGGAACAAGTAAACTCCATTTTTTATGAAACATATTATCATCTATGTCCATTAGAGAAACGAAGTCTTCCAACAAAAATGGTTCTGCCAATAGATGAGACCATTTCGTTTTTATATCTAACATTGATGGGTTGTCGATCAAATATGATTTTTTGAAGGAAAACTTCTAAACATTTGCATTATTTCCATTAATCTAGTTTATGATTTGCTCTGCGGCAAAAAAAGGAGACTGTTTGTAGTCTCTGATCATGATCACTACCCAAGAACTTGCACCTTCAAATAAATTAATACTCACCGTAAACAAGACAGCACTAATTATTAATATACATACATAGGATTACTTCAGACACTTTTAAATAAAAACAGACGCAACACGAGGCACTTAAAAAAAAATTTACTAAAGGATTTTCAGGTGAACTTTCCGCGACTGCGATCGAAATACTTTTAGGCTTGTTTCACACTGTGGCATCATGACCGTAAGTGATGCAAATGCATTAAATGACATAGTCCCGACATTGCATCGCCAATACGTTTTTTTTTTCTTCCGAAAATGAGTTTATTGTTTTTTGGTTTTTCCATAATCCCAAACATCATGCGAACTAGCATTAGACAATAGAATGGTTCCATACAAAAGAAAATCGAACGAAGTGTCCAATTTGCTGAGAGCCCCGTGAACCTTAGCCAAGATAAGACCCGAGTTAGTAATATTAAAATATCGTGCCAAATTTTTATGAGATTCATTAAATTGATTAAAGTAAAGAGAGATGGCGAACGATAGTGACGACGGTGAACAAGCTGTGTGCAGAAATTGTAAAAAAATCGTGAAAACCTGTGAAAGTGCTATTAAAATGTGTGAAAATTAATGACAAGGAAAGTAAAGTTGCAAAAACTGGATGTGAAAGTGTTGTGGCTCTGCCCGGAAGACCAGCAGTTGTTCGACAGAATTGTTAACAACCAACTCGGAGAAATTCTGAAGGCTTGCGACACTACTGGTAAGGGTTTGAAAAAAGTAGTCGAGATGACGGAAAAAATCAATGCAAAGGTAAGTGAAATTGAGATGAAAGTCGGATCACCGACAAGTAGCGGCACTATAACCTATGCATCAATTGCAAAAACAGCGGTCAATCAAGCAATCAAACGGGACGTTAAATTTAACGGCGGGATTGTTATCAAACCCAAAAAGCACCAAAACAGTGACACCACAATGGCACTGATCCGACATGAAATTAAACCAGAAATTCTCAAGACCTGAATTGTCTTCAAAAAACCGATCTCAAATGGAGGAATTTTAATAAAAACTAATAGTTCGGACAACGCAGAGATATTAATGAAGGAAAGGAAAAACAAAATTGGGGACTCATGTAATATCGAACTTATAAAACAAAGAATGCCGTGTTTAGTAATTTACGGGCTTGAAAAAAAAAATACATCAGCGAAGAACTTTTAACCCAAATAATGTCACTTACATACGAGTAATAGCAACATAGACAAGAAAGCACTTCTTAAAGTAATTCACACCCGAATAAGCTCAAAAACTAATAAAATAGACACTTTTATTGAAGTAACCTTAGATAAGCTAACTAAGGATAGGACACCCCGGTGTAAAAGCACGAAAAAAATAAAGACCAAAATTATTTTGACAGCACCATGGGATCCAAGGATGCCAAGGGATCTTGCTTATCAAAAACACGTAAAATAATTATGAAGGAATATTTTGTTAAAAATACAAGTTTTCAATACTATTATTGATTATTTTTGCGTGACGTTTCGGACTCGACTGAGTCCTTTATCAAACTCGGAACTCGTTTCGGACTCAGTCGAGTCCGAAACGTCACGCAAAAATAAACAATAACAGTACTGAACCCGGAAAACTTGTATTTTCAATTCAAAATGTACTGTGAAAACATTCACCAAGAATATTTTGTTGTTTGTTTTTATTGGTTGTCATGGTAACCTGAACGGCTTGGATTTTGGATCCAATGGTGTAGCAAAATAACAACATATTTGGGGCCATTCAAAAGCTTTACTAAGATGAACACTTCGAATATGCAACTGTACTTAGAAAAGAAGTATTTCTTAAAATATCCATTTCTGTACAAATGCTTTGCATCGAAAGAAATCTTTTCGATGACTAATCTCCCTTGAGTTCACAACAATATATACTTCATATTAAATTAGTAATAGAAAAACGGTTGCATTATTGTTAAAAATAAGTCTGATGAAATATCGAAATTTGGTGTTTATCAAAAAGTACGCATTTGAAAAAGCTCGTTTCTGGTATTTTGCCGAGATTTCAGTTACAGAATCGTACCAGATCATAAGTTAATATGTACATATAAAATAAAATAATATGCATCTGTAAAGCATACATACATATATTACAAAGAGATAGATAGTTTTATACTCTAGATGAAATTAGAGAGTATTATAAGTTTAATTCAGCCCAAAAGTGTGTAACGCTTAGAACGAAGCCTCAGAACACAAAAAAAGTGCTTATTTGGGGCCAAAACGTCCGTCCACCCGTTCGTCTGTCCGTTAGCATGATATCTCAAGAACGCCATGATCTATGATCTTGAAATTTTGAATCTGAATGTTTGGGCGAATTTGTAAGGCTAAGTTCGTTAAGGGGCAAAATCGTCCTCATCTAGAGTATCATACGATTGGCTTGCAGCTAATTGTGACTGCAGTGTGCTTATGCAATATATTTAATATATGCAAAAAACTTTTAAAATGCGAGCCAAAATTTTTGCCCCTAAAATAATCAGTTTTGTACGCCCATGCAGCTTTTACTTCGACATGCGCATAAAACAACTTGGCTCTTTTTTATTGTGGCTTGTCCAATCCTTTTATATATAATCTAAGAAAGTAACTGGGAATTTATTCAAGCTGCTTGTGAATAACTATTATACATTAACATTGATTTTAGTAGTCACTACTGCAGATAAGATTACAATGTACTGCGATGCTTTAAATGTCAAAGATACGGTCACTCTTCCATGGTTTGTAAACAAACGGCGGATACCTGTGCTAAATACGCAGGCCCGCACAGAACAAATAATTGTGATGAACTAGCAGGTACAGTTCAATGTAATAACTGCTCCATAAAGGGTCAACTAATTGTCAACACAGAGCAGATAGTGTAGAATGCCCGGAATATAAAAAAGCAGTAAGGGCTGTCCAAAGTAAAACCGACTATATTTCAAATACATTATGAATAACACAAAAAATTTTAAAATTATGTATGCCAATTTAAGAAGCATGAGAAATAAATTAGACGTAATTGAAGCCCATTTACAAAGAAACCAATATTTTTAAAAACTAATTTTCAATGAAACTTGGTTGTATGTCAACGAAATTCAGTATTTCAATCTGAAAGGGTTTTGTGTCATTCATTTTTGTCGGGATTCTGGTCGTGGGGGTGGAACGGCTATCTTTATAAGAAATAATATAAAATTCAACACTTTGCTAGCCGATAGATCCTAAAATACCATATTAGTTGAAATTCATATCAATAATGCTCCAATTAAAATTATTACTTTCTACAGGGCTCCTAACGAACAAGCGGACATTTTCATTGACTATCTAGACTCACTGTTCTCTAAGTACCCTAAGCTTCTTTCTATAGGGGACACAAATATTAACATACTACACGATGACTTGACATCTCAAAATTATACCGAAATGTTAGCCCTTAATAATATCGAAATTCTCAACAACTTACCAACAAGATGCAATGCACGTACTTCCACTCTGTTAGACCATGTTTCAACTAATTGCTGCCTGATTGTGAACTCTATCGATCTTACTCTGGACGATTGGCCAGATCTAGACTACAGGGTGATCACATTAACAATTAAGAATGTCCATATTAACAAGGCAAAAATGGCAAAAAACAGCATAAAGGTGATCAATAAGGAGGTTTTCTTCAGTCAAACAGCTATAAACCTGCGGACTTCAGAAGACGATTCAATCGAAAGTATAGTATTATAAACGCCATAAAATCAGCAAAGTTTACAGCTACAACTATAAAATCTAGACCAACAAGAAATAGTAAATGGATCACAAATGACATACTAAAACAGATAAAGGAAAAAAACAAATTGTATAAAAAAATAATCAAGGATCCAAATGACGTGAACGTAAAATATGAATACCACAAAAGCAAAAATGAAACAACCGAAAAAATTTGACTAGCCAAAGCAAAATATTACAGCCTACAATTCGCAGAGACAGACGGCAACCCGAGAAAACTTTGGAATATTATCAGGGAAACTACTTCCAAAGGTAACAGTACCGATATCAAAAAGGGAATAAATGAATTGGACACGTCTTCTGGAACCTCTAGAGATCACACAATCATTGCGAATCTTCTGAACGATCACTTTGCTACGATTGGAACCACTCTAGCGGAAAATCTAAAAAATAATGCCAACGCTAAAGTTTTCCTTAGACAGACTTGCCCTCGTAGCCCGAATACAATGTTCCTCTTCCCCAAAAAAATTGCTCCGATCATATGAGTTATAAGAAGGAGTAATTATCTACATACCCACATAAAGGAGACCCTCTGCAACTCATTTATCTTATCTAATATAACTTACGGTCTAATCATTTGGAGCCAAACATCGAAAAATAATCTGGATAAAATTTATAGGATAATGAACAAAGCCAATAAAGCAATATGTAATCTACCTAAGCTGACGCCATCGGAGGAACTTTACCTAACCTATAAGAAACTGAACATCTATCAACTTGTGAGGTTAGAAAGTATAAACATAATTTACAGCGTCAAAAACGATCTTATTAAGACCTCGATCAAAATAACATATGGCCAAAATGTACACAACTTCAATACACGAAGCGCAAATTCGATAAGACAGCAATATTGTCCAAGAACAGCTCGAATAAGGAATTACCCTATTTTTGAAGCTATCATAGAATTCAATGCGTTCCCTAGCAATATTCAGCTTGCAAAAAATATCGGGCATCTGAAAAAACTAGCAAAGACATATCAACAAAAATCTTCCAACAGTCTGGGCGCAACTTTGTTATTTTTCGGGTAGAAGTTCGGAACGCGTTTAAGATTGATGCGGTGTAGGTTACTATGTGACAGAAAACCTAAAAAAATGGGTAGAATGGGGTCGTGTACTCCGGGACGCAGTCTAAGTAGTAGTATAATACTACGTAGTTATTACGTTCTTAGGAGGTTTTTCGTGATTTGGTTTTGGGCCATTACATGAAATCGGAAATGCCGATTATATAAACAGTCTGTGGAAGTGAAAACCAATCTAATATCTCATCAATCCTAAGAATATCTTGCATATCTAAAAATCCTGAAATCGACTTTTTCACGATTATAAAGGAAGCCTTAAGAAGTAAAAATGAATTCGATATCTCACTAGAACTAAGAAATATGTAGGAATTTGTGAAAATATGTGCAACCCCCTTGAACCCGCTTTGGGGTTGAATATCCAAAAATCCTGAAATGGGTTTTTAGATATATACAGGGTGTAACTAGTACTGAGGTTCAAACGAAAATGGGAGATAGAGGAACTTGTCCTGAGTAGAAAATCGTTCTACACATACTCCCGTTTTTGCACCGTCGATTTTAAGGACGAAGGATTTTCAGCGTACCTGTGATCACTGTGTGATCTCTAACTTCTGCTGTACTTAGCGTAACGTAATAATTCTGGGCTCGTTGGAAAGGACACAAATTCTTCTTTCTAATTGCTATCAACTGTGTCAATCGGTGTTATACTTTTTGAGAAAAATTCATTTAAATGACACAAAAATAATAAAAAATTAAAAAAAAATACAAAAAAGTCCTGTTTTCTCCAAGAAGGACCTGATTAGCCACCAAATTTTATTACATTTTCGGAAAGCCCATAAAATTTCACTATACGTTTAATAACAGAATTTCTTCATATTTGCAACAACAAGTGAGTTCCCTGCACATGTTGGAAATACTGCTAAACATAGAATTTACCGCAAAACAGATGCAGTAATGAGCAACCATGTTAACAACACACGTATTGCTCCTATGTGTGGAAATTATGTTACAGGTAAGTGAAAATATGACAACTAATTAGATAGCGTCCATTTAAGTAAATTAACTAACATCCATTTAAGTAGGGCGTGGAGTTTACCTGCTCCCTTAAGGAACAGGAATGACTTCGTCCTACGTAGATTTTTCTGCGATAAAAGCATCGGGAGGAAGCAGCAGCAAACAGAATGTCATAGACATCATTACGAGCAACATGGCAAGCAATAGGAGGTCTTTTACAACGGAAAAAATGGCAGACATGCACTTCGTGTATGGGTTGTGCGACGGGAATGCTAGGCGAGCCGAAAGAGTTTACCGGGAACGGTATCCGGACAGATCTCGGTACCCCCATTATCGGATGTTCATCAGCATTCATCGGAACCTTCGTGAACGAGGTACACTGCAGCCGTGGCGGGAGACACAACATCCAGGACGGCGACACTCGGTACCTGTGGCCACGGAGGAGCGCATACTGCGCATCGCGGCTAGGGACCCCACGGTAAGCACCCGGAGCATCGGCCATCGATTAGGCATCAACCACATGCATTTATTTCGTCCTCACTATTATTAATCATACTCCTTTGGCGAATGATGGGTGTCAAACCAGATTTACTTGAAGGGAACGTGCTTGATAACTGTTAGCTCCGCTCCTTTACAATTCAACCTATGAAGAAATTCTGTTATCAAACGTATAGTGAAATTTTATGGGCTTTCCGAAAATGTAATAAGATTTCGTGGTTAATCAGGTCCTTCTTGGAGAAAACAGGACTTTTTTGTATTTTTTTTTAATTTTTTATTATTTTTGTGTCATTTAAATGAATTTTTCTCAAAAAGTATAACACTAATTGACACAGTTGATAGCAATTAGAAAGAAGAATTTGTGTCCTTTCCAACGAGCCCAGAATTATTTCGTTACGCTAAGTACAGCAGAAGTTAGAGATCACACAGTGATCACAGGTACGATGAAAATCCTTCGTCCTTAAAATCGCGCTATCTCCTTAACGGTGCAAAAACGGGGGTATGTGTAGAACGATTTTCTACTCAGGACAAGCTCCTCTATCTCCCATTTTCGTTTGAACCTCAGTACTAGTTACACCCTGTATAAAGAAAGCCCGAAAAAGTGAAAACCAATCCGATGTCTTATCACTCTTAAGAGATATGACGGAATTCATGAAAACGTGTTCAACCCGTTTATACCCCCTTTGGAGTTGAAAAGGGAAAACATTTAAAAACAAGTTTTAGGTGATTATTAAACAAGCCCGTGGAAGTAAAAAGTTATTCGATATCTAATCAGACCAAAGTGATATGGCTGAATTCGTGAAAATGTATACAACCCCTTTACACCATCGTGGGGGTTGAATTTAAAAAAATCCTGAAAACACTTTCTTGGTATTTATATGAAAAATCCGTTGAATAAAAATGAATTCAATATTTGAAAAGACCTAATAGATATGACGAAAATCGTGAAAATTTATGCATTTCATTTTCGCTGATAATTTTTTTTGCCCCCCTTCTGTACGCCAATGGATATTTGAATTTTTTTTTAATCAACATTACTTTTCTAGTTGGTATTTAGATAGAACTGGGTGGTGTTTTTCCTAACTATAGAACGGCTTATGCTAGAAAGTTGAAACTCGGTATGTATATGTAAGTCAACTAGAAAAGTAATGTTGATTAAAAAAAAATTCAAATATCCATTAGCGGAAGGGGGGCAAAAAAAATTATCAGTGAAAATGGAATGCATATATTTTCACGATTTTCGTCATATCTACTAGGTCTTTTCAAATACTGTATTCATTTTTATTCCACGGATTTTTCATATAAATACCTAGAAAGTGTTTTCAGGTTTTTTGAAATTCGACCCCCACGATGGTGTAAAGGGGTTGTATACATTTTCACGAATTCAGTCATACCCCTCCGGTCTGATTAGATAACGAATATATTTTTACTTCTACGGGCTTGTTTAATAATCACCTAAAACTGGTTTTCAAATTTTTTCCTTTTTCAATCCCTAAGAGGGTATAAACGGGTTGAACACGTTTTCACGAATTCCGTCATATTTCTTAGGAGTGATAAGACATCGGATTGGTTTTCACTTTTTCGGGCTTTCTTTATATATATCTAAAAACTCATTTCAGGATTTTTGGATATTCAACCCCAAAGAGTGTGCAAGGGGGTTGCATACGATTTCACAAATTCCTATATATTTCTTAGTTTTGATGTGATATCGAATTCTGTTTAACTTCCTAAGGCTTCCTATATAATCGTCAAAAGTTGATTTCAGTATTTTTAGATATTCAAGTCCAATAGGACGTAAGGCTTTCGACATATTTCTTACGATTGATAAGATATCAGATTGGTTTTCACTTCCACAGACTTTTTATATAATCGCCTACAAATGCATTTCCGATTTCATGTAATGGCCCAAAACCAAATCACGAAAAATTCTCCTAATCTCGTAACAACTGATATTATACTACGACTTAGACCTCGTCCCGGAGTATGACCCAATTATGTAATTCATATGTTATATGTGGCAGCGGCGTAAGTATTCTAGCGCGACCCCATTCTAACCGCTTTCCGAACTTTTTTTGCGTTTTCAGTCACATAGTAATCTACACCGCGTCTCAGAATTGAACGCATTCCGAACTTCTACCGAAAAAATAATAAAGTTGCGCCCAGACTGTTAGCAGATTTTTTTCTTTAACCCCGTTAATCTTTAGTGTTCTAATGTTGAATTTTTTTTTATACTCTAGATGAAATCATATAGAGTATTATAAGTTTAATCCAGCCCATAAGTTTGTAACGCATAGAACTAAGCCTCGGACGAAAAAAAGTTTTGTATTATTTTACTTTATTATTTTTTAATAATAAAGTATTGTGATCGACCTGAAATTTCAAAAAAATTTGCTACCCTGAAATTTTGTATTTACACGTTTTAGGACTAGTAAACACCAAAAACGCAAAAAAAAAATGTCCGTCTGTCCGCCGTACGCAAAATCGTTTGAAGCCGCGTAGCTCCCAAACCCGTTGAGGTATTGAGTTGAAATTTTTATGGTGGGTAGATTGGGTGAACCCCTAAGGATGGTATCTTTTAAGGGGATGAGGGTGTAAGGGGGGATGAGGGGGGAGCGTTTTAGACGAAAAATTTTGGTTTCCAGATCTCAGGACCCACTTATGCTAGGAGGCTGAAACTTGGAACTTATGTAGTACTATGATAGTGGACTCAATTTTCGATAAGGGTTGAGGGGTGTGGAAGTGGGGGGGAAAACAATTGGTCCAAAAACGCTTGAAAGGCGGGATTGAAACATTCTAAAATCCATATCTCCTGAACGATTGATTTCAGCAGATTGAAACTTTGTGGTTGCCCTTAGCGATACTTGAAGATTAGACAAGGGCTAAAATTTTTAAGGGGGGTGGTGCGGTGTGGGGTTGGATTGTGAAAAACTTTGGATTACAATATCTTACGAACCAATTACACCACGAAGATAAAATTTAGTTTCTGTATATGGGATCACAAGAGGAGTCTAATGAAAGTAAATTTTTTGAGGGGGGAGGTGGAGCACGAAAGTGGGGGGATAGCAATTTCTCAAAAAATTTAATTTTTATATCTCAGAAACCGTATCAGATATGATCTTGAAAATTTTACAGGAGTTGGGATCGGTAGACCTCTAGTATGGAAAAAAAATTTAGTGGTGGGGGTGTAGGGGGTGATGGTGAAAGGGGGTAGAAAGGAAAAAAATTCTGATTTTTATTTCTTGAAAACCGTAATGAATGGAAAGCTAAAAATTTAGGATTATATAGAGCCACTATAGAGACATCCTAGAAAAATAAAATTGTTCATAGGGGTATCAAGGTACGGGGGAGAGGGGTGGTTTCTTATATCTCAGAAACGGCTTATAGTAGAAAGTTGAAACTTAGTACGTATAGATGTGCTATTAAAGTAACTAAAGCAAAAAAAAAAGTTCCGATTTTTATTGGCGTTCAGAGGTTGAGTAAAAAAATGTCCGTGAATCCACATTTTCACGAATTTCGTTAAAACTTTTAGACATGTCGAACTATCAAAGCAATTTTACTTCTGCGGGCTATTTATATAAGTGCCTAGTAACGTTCTTCAAATTTTTTCGATATCCAACCCCTAAGGGGGTGTAAAGTGGTTGTGTAAATATTCACGAATTCTGATATATTCCTAACGTATATTGAGATTTGGAATTCACTTTTACTTCTATAAGCCTTAAACGTAGTCGGGGAAAACCCCGATTTAAGTATTTTTCTCTATTAAACCCCCTGGGGGTATTGTTCAAGATTTCACTGATTCCGGAAATCTCTTAGGTTTAATGTGATCGAATTCGCTTTTACTACTATTAATTATTCTATTGATAAAAAAAATACGTAAATAAATAAAAAAAATCTGCAAACAGTCTGGGCGCAACTTTATTATTTTATGGGTAGAAGACCGAAACGTGTTTAATGATGAGATGCGGTGTAGGTTACTATGCGACTGACAACCTAAGAAATAACCAGGAGGCTATTTGGAACGTTATTTTTTAGGTTGTCAATTGCATAATAACCTACATAGCATCTCAGCATTAAACACGTTTCGGACTTCTACCCATAAAATAATAAAGTTGCGCCCAGACTGTTGGCAGATTTTTTGTTTGTTTGTGGCCAAAAACTCCAAATCTGCCTGACGTCTGTCCGTTAGCACGATAACTCAAGAACACCTTCACTTAGGATCTTGAAATTTTGAATCTGGATGTCTCGTTGAATTTGTAAGGCTAAGTTCGTTAACGGGCAAAATCGTCCTACTCCTTCGGGTAGCTGCCATACAAAATGTCCTTAAATCACGTGTTCAAGAATATTGACCAATAAATTCGGAACGCCTAATGCTACGACTTTGAAATTTTGTATACGTTGGTTTTTCAATAGTTGGAGCTAAATGTATGATTATGTAGAAAATCCTATTAGTCCTTCGTGTGGCTGCCATACAAATATACTGTTTAAATGTCTGCACTTAATTTACGAAACTCACTAAAACTCAAGTAATCGTTTAGCTACGAATTCGGAATTTTGTACAAATTAGTTTTGAGTGAAAACGAAGTTCCAGTTTACTAGTCAGCGAAATCCTTTTACTCCTGCTGGTACCTTCCACACAAAAAATCCTTAAAAAACGTGTTCAACAATACTTTCCGATAACTTTTGAACACGTCAAGGTACGAATTTGAAATTTTGTACACATTAATTTTTGAATGGTGCCAGGAAAAGGATAAATATGTCAGAAATCGAGTGAGTCCTTGCACCTCCCATGTGAAAGTCCTTCAAAAAGGTAATTTTTTTTTCGATGACTTACCCGGTTTAATTATTTTTATTTATTTATTTATTTTTGATGAGTCCCGATTACAAATGCGAACCCATCAAGAATTCGGCCAGGCCCGTAGAGCATATGGCACGTCGGTGACAATATAGTACAATTCAATCTGTGCTGTGATTAATTCATGTGTAAAGCAAAAATTATGTTAATATAGCTAAGAACAATTTAAGAATGCAAAATGAAAATAAAACAAAATGAAGCAAAATAGATAATGAGATAAAAGAAAAGCATAAGAAACATGAATTCAACTTATGTCTAATTAGACTTAAGGCAAGTGTCTAATTTAAAATCAATTAAGAATAATGTATTGAGAGAGAATGAGAGCAAAAGTAATAAAATCAAAAGTAATAAGCATAAACAATTGGAATTCATACTTATATCTAGCAAGCAAAGTAGGAAAGGAATTCAAACTTATATCTAAGGACTGAATGGTTAAATTAAGTGCTTAATGTGTAGGTGTTCTAGGAGTTGGAAGAGGGGGTCGGTATTGGAGGGATCGAGGAGGGAGCTAATGGGAGGGACCGAGTTGTGAAAGAAACGGGTGGTTTTGATACAGTTGGTCAGTATGTGGTCGACGGTGAGCGGAACCTGACATTGAAGGCAACCGGGTTGCGGCGTTTTGGTGATCCGGTACTCATGAGTCATTCTAGTGTGACCCAGTCTGACGGCTTCCTTCCTGTCCAGTTGGGGGCTGGTGGATAGGTGTTGGTCCAGTGTTTAGCCAGAAAGGTGGTGTGGTTGGCCCAGTGTCGTGAATTTTGCAGTACTAGGTTTTTTCTCGCCGTCCGTCGTACGAAACTGATGTGTGGTGGGAGGGCTTCTTCCTCATGCGATGAGATAGTGGTCTTAGCAAGCTGGTCGGCTCTTTCGTTGCCAACTATTCCGACGTGACTTGGAATCCAGAAGATACTGGTTCTGGCTTTATTGGCTCTTATTGAGTCTTGGAGTCGGCGTATTGTCGGGTCGGTGGCTCGAGGGTTGTATAGAGCTTCTACCGCTGATCTGCTGTCGGAGAATATAACAGCCGGGACGGCGGCTTGTATGGCTGCATTTGCTGCTCTGTCTATTGCGAAAATTTCCGCTTCGAATACGCTGCTGTCCGGGTGCAGCTTGAAAGATAGTTGTGTAGAGGGCACAGTTGTATTGGCCTGGTACATGATGAAGGCTGCTGCTGTCTGGGTGTTGGTTTTAGACCCATCCGTGTAGTACCTGGCGTACCCGAACAGCTCTTCCAGGTGCCTGTGATGTAGTTGTTGATACAGCTCGGCAGGAGTGTTTGCTTTCGTGGGGTATCGCGAGCTGGTTCCAGGGTGGATAGGGATCTTTGCCTGGGATGGATGGAAAGGGAGTGAAGTATGGGAGGAGGAATGTTAGGGCAGTGGAGAAGGAGGGTGGAGTGGGCGTTCCAAATGGCGGAGTTGAGGGCTCTAGGATTGGAGAGGTCGAAGGCTGATGTTAGTGTGTTGTCGATGATCCGGTGATGAGGATTTCTGGGGTCAAGGCAGCTTTTGACTGCGGTGTTAATTTGCCCCTTCGCTATCATAGTGTTAAGATGATCGCATCCAGTTTCGATCAGCAGCGAGTCGATGGGAGAGGAGCGATATGCACCTAGAGCAGCTCTCAGGATCTTGTTGATCGCCACCTGAATTTTATAGCGATTGGTTTTGGTAGTGTTCGAGTATATAACTAGGCAGTATTGTACGTAGCCACGAATGAGAGTTTGTGCCACATGAACGATTGCAGCGGTGCTGGCTCCCAGGTTAGTGGAGGCAAGAGCACGGACTAAGTTGTTAATTTTACCGAGCGCGTCAATAATGTGGCGGATATGCGCGTTCCACGACAATTTTGGAGTGAAAGTAAGCCCGAGTATTTTGCACGAGTTGCGCGATTGGTAAGGTATTTCGTCGGATCGTATTACTCTTGATATTCTTTTTCGCGAAAATGTTATTAACTCTCCTTTATCAAAGGGTAGCTTTGCTCCAGTTTGGGTGCACCAATTGTCAATCAGGTTCAGGTTAGGGTGGGTGGAGGTAATGAGGATGTTGTCAGCATATATGTAGTGTGAGGTATCTGGTATGTCGGATAGGAGCTGGGAAAAAGAGTGAATGTATGTGTTGAAGAGAAAGGGTAATAGGGGTGAACCCTGTGGTAGTGCATTTTCGAGTTTGTAATGTTTAGAGGTGTATCCGTTGGCTCTAAACGTAATGGTTTGGGACGATAGGAAGTTATCAATTGACTGTACGAATCGGGAATCAATTCCCCAGATAGATAGCTGTTTTGTAACGACGGTCTTGATTACCCGGTCGAAGGCCTTCTCAAGGTCAAGGGACAGGGCATGGAACTCCTGTTTTTTGGAGAGAGCTAGTCTGGCGTGGTGTTCAAGATCGAGCAGGAGAGAGGTTGTACCTCTCCCCGGCCTAAAGCCGTGCTGCTCGGCCGACAAAACATTCTCCAGTAGGAGGCCAAGTCTCCTGCCCAAGATCTTTTCGAATACCCTCGACAGGCAAGGGAGCAGCGAGATAGGACGGAGATCCTTAGAGGTTAGTGCTGAAGTAGAAGTGTTGGATCTCTTGCGGATGGGCACTTGAACAGCCCTCTTCCACATGTGCGGAAAAAAGCCCTGCGCCAGGATCAGGTTGTAGAGATCCACCAGCCTGAACTTCAGGCCATTGGTGGACTCGTTGATCATCTCGCAAGTGATCCTATCGTGTCCTGGTGCTGATCCCTTGCAGGAACTAAGCACCGAACTTAGTTCCGCAAAAGAGATAGGGTAACCAATGATTCTATCTGGGTCAGGTGAAGGGACTGTGATGTTATGAGGTGCTGACCGTTTGTCAGCAAGTTGTTCGGGAGAAAAATTCGAATCCGAAGAATATGCAGTCCAGGATAGAGCAAGGTGTTCAGCGATATGCAGGGAGTCTGTAATAGAACCTGGGTCAGTCGTTAAATTGGGGATCAGACTGGGAGGTCTGCCCCCGAAGACAGATTTAACTTTCCTCCATGCATCGGCTAGATTTAAGCTGGGATCGATGGAACGAGCAAAAGAGTTTCCGTTTTCTCTTTTTGCAGCTTTAATCTTTATCTTGGTAATAGCCGCCTCACGACGGTACGTGACTAGGTTTGTATCCGTCGGGTGCCTGTAGAAATTTTTCCAAGCTCTATTCTTGGCTTTTATGGTATTCATGATATCCCTATTCATCCAGCGTGGTTGAGAACATTGGATGGGGTTAGATACGGGTATTGAGGGAGCTGCTGCAGAGCGAAAAATACGAGTTAACTGTGCGACTTCCTGGTTCACATTGCCCGAAACCGGGTATCTCTCTGCCGCTTCGTCCATGGTCACTCTAAACTTTTCCCAGTCGGCACGTGAAGTGACGTACCTGGTGGTTGGTCGATAGTTAGCCAATCCTTGCGTCGATCTTATGATGGTGGTGGTCACTGCCTTCCGGGTTAGAGTGGAGTTCCCATGTCAGAAACGGAGCAAGCCTAGAGGGGGCGAGTGTTAAGTCGATGGCTGTCAGGGTTGTTCTGGCCGAGATAAGAGTAGGCGAGCCATCGTTGAGGAGGACAAGGGATGCGCCCTCAATCCAGTCCGCCACCAACCTCCCCCTGCTATCCCAACGCTCACCTCCCCATAGGGGACTGTGAGCGTTGAAATCACCACCATATATGGTGTTACGGGAAAGTTGATCTGACAGACTGGACAGGTCAGCATAGGAAAGCCCCCGTCCGCACTCAAGATATGCCGACACCACAGTCAGCTCAGGCTCAGATCTGACCGTGACAGCACAAGCCAGAATGTCAACACTCAGCTCCACCTGTTCAAAAGCTATAGAGCTGTGAATCAAGATAACGACACCTCCGTCTCTGCTCGTTCGCTGGGTGTTTAAACCAATATAATAATAGGCTCCGAACCGTGATGGTTCTTCGCCCAGGAGGATATTAGTTTCTTGCAACAGAATTATATTGGGATGGTACCGGGAGATGAGGATGTCTAGGTGAGGACGAAAAAAAGTTATATATTATTTTGTGTTTATTTGTGGCCAAAAACCTCAAATCCGCTTGACGTCCGTCCGTCCGTCTGTCCGTCCGTCCGTCCGTCCGTCCGTCCGTCTGTCCGTGAACACGATAACTCAAGAACGCCTTCACCTAGGATCTTGAAATTTTTAATCTGGATGTTTGGTTGAATTTGTAAGGCTAAGTTCGTTAACGGGCAAAATCGTCCTACTCCTTCGGGTAGCTGCCATACAAAATGTCCTTAAAACACGTGTTCAAGAATATTGGTCGATAACTTCAGAAGGGTTTGAGCTACGACATTGAAATTTTGCATGTTTTATTTTTCCAATAGTTGGAGCTAAATATATGATTATGAAGAAAATCCTGTTAGTCCTTCGTGTAGCTGCCATACAAATATCCTGTCAAAATGTATTCACTTAATTTACGAAACTCACTATAACTCAAGTAATCTTTTAGCTACGAATAGGGAATTTTGTACAAATTAGTTTTGAGTGAAAACGACGTTCGAGTTTACTAGTAAGCGAAATCCTTTTACTCCTTCTGGTAGCTGCCATACAAAATGTCCTTAAAACACGTCTTCAGGAATATTGGCCGATAACTTCAGAAGGATTTAAGCTACGTCTTTGAAATTTTGTTTGTGTTATTTTTCCAATAGTTAGAGCTAAATGTATGATTATGAAGAAAATCCTATTAGTCCTTCGTGTAGCTGCCATACAAATATCCTGTCAATACGTCATCACTTAATTTACGGAACTTACTATAACTCAAGTAATCTTTTAGCTATGAATTGTAAATTTTGTACAAATTAGTTCTGAGTAAAAACGAAGTTCGAGTTTACCAATCAACGAAATCCTTTTACTCCTTCTGGTAGCTGCCATACAAAATGTCCTTAAGACACGTGTTCAACAATATTTTTCGATAACTTTTGAACGCTTCAAGCTACGAATTTGAAATTTTGTACACGTTCATTTTTAAATGGTTCCAAGGAAAAGGATAAATATGTAAGAAATCGAGTGAGTCCCTTCTGCACCTCCCATGTGAAAGTCCTTCAAAAAGGACATTTTTTTCGATGACTTACCCAGTTCAAGATATGGAATTAAACTGAATATTGTCTTTTAGTTTTGAGTAGCAATCTAATGGTAGTAGTTAATAAAGGACATACAACATGCACACACCTAATTCTACTTTATCCCCAACTACAATATAAATCGGAGTTCAGTATTCATCTAGAGTATTATACGATTGGCTTGCAGCCGATCGTGACTGCAGTATGTTTTTTTTTTATCTTTAAATTTATTATATTAATTTTTAAATTCTTTAATTTAGGTGGGTGTATCATTTTGTGTTACCTCTAATACCAGTTCACTGTACTGACTGAGGAGCACTTATGACACATCAAGTTGAGCCCAATGTCAGCATACAGCATGAGTATGTTGATATAGTGAAATTTTTCCAGTTCGATGAGCTGGTGAAACTGTACTGCCTCCAGCTCTTTGTACTGAGAAAGTGTGCCCTTGACGTGGGACTAATTCAGCCTTTTTAATAAAAAAAACTTCGTGGTTTACTTGAAAAAGAACGTAATTTTCAATTCATATATAAATATTGGTAATTTTACTCGAAATGTTGCGTAATTTTTTGAGATTTCTCATGCAAATTGTACGGTTCAGTTGAAAAGTACATGAATAATTTACTAATACCAGTAATTTCGAGTAAAAGTGCTTGAAATGAGTACTTTTACTTGAAAAAATTAAATATACTGGAAATTTCAAGTAAAAATTGGATTGAAAGTTAATTTTTTTTAAAACAGTGTAGGTAAAAATGGTAGACAGTATAAAAGATCGATAACTAAATAAATGCGTGTTCTTTATTACGTTGGATCAATAGTTAGTTACGAAAAGTAATAATGATAATAAAAAAAATTGAGTTAAACTAATAATTCTGGTACTTCAAGAAAGAAAAATTAAAGAACTGATAGTCCTTATACTTACAACTTATACTTGCCCCCTCACGTCTTTATACCTTGTCGTGGTGAGGATGCTTAAGGTACTTTGTACCGAACTAAGAGATTGACACAGTATGCATGGGAGCTCTGTAGGTGCGGAACGTTGCTCGTTCGTGAACTTCACCATGATAATGTAAACCTTGACTGACGTTTTGACATTGACAGACCAGCAAAAAAGTTTAAGGATGCGTTGGTATTAAAATACAAAATTTTGTTATGTACCTATTGAATAACCCTTTAAAATCTACAATTTATGTTTAAAGAAAATATTCATGCTTATTCTGGAAAACGGCGGATTTTTTATTCCCACCGACTATGTGGTTCACATTCGATTCACATTCACGGCACATGCGATTACTAAAAACGTTCGGAAACTGCTGTATTTGAAACCATATTTTAAGGCAGAAAAATGTCCAAAATTCTAATACTGTAAATGTGAGAGATGGACCATCTCAAATTTCGCTTTATTTATTGCCAATTACTTTCTAAAAAAAAGTTTAAAAACGCGACTATTTCATTACGGATTTCAACCGTCAAATTTTCGAGATCAATCTTTGACGCGTTTTCAATAATTTAAAACTAAGTGAATCGCAGTTCACTGTCCCGCCGGCGGGTTCCAGAATAAGGGTAAATATATCCTTTTATAATAAACAGTGCAAAGAACAAAATAATTTTAGTTTTATAAATTTATGAATGTATAAATGTTTTTTATATAAATTGAATTTATTTGTTTGAAAGTTATAAACTTCGCACACTATAAACATTATTTGTTTTTAAATTTAAAATCACGATTTACACAAAACCGGAAACAAGTGAATTAAACGACTAAAGGCGCTGTACACGTTGTAAACGACCGAACGAATTTTCTGATACGAATTTTCGTTTTACTGCTTATTGTCAAATCTTCCGGTATTAGAAAATTGGTTAAAATCATTAATTATAACATTTTTAAGAATACCATAAGAAAAAATTTCCAGGGATTTGGATTTTGATTGATAATATTAAAAAAAAGTTCGTCTGTCGGTACGAATATTTTTAGTCGTACAACGGATTCATTTTACTTTATTATTTTAATAATAAAGTATTGTTATCGATTTTTTAAAAAAAAAATTTGCTACCCTGAAAATTTTTTTTCCACGTTTTATGACTAATACGAGTAGACACCAAAAAAGCAAAAACAAATTTCAGTCCGTCTGTGCGCGGTCCGCCGTACGCAAAACGTTTGAAAGCTTACAGCTCTCAAACTCTTTGAGCTATTAAGTGCAATTTTTTTTTGTTGGTAGACTGAGTAGACCCCTTCATGTGCCCACCTTTTGAGTAGTGGGGGTGTGAAGCGGGAGTTGGGGGAAGCGTTTAAGACGGAAAGTTTTGGTTTCTAGATTTCAGTAGCCGCTTAGGCTAGGAGGCTGAAACTTGGAATTTATATAGAGCATCGATAGTGGACCCATTTGCAAAAAAAAGGATGATATGGGTGAAGGGGTGTGGGAGTGGGGGAAATATTAATGCGTCCGAAACGCTCGAAAGCCGAGATCGAGACATTCTAAAATCCATATCTCCTAATCGGTTAATGTCACGAAATTAAAACTTAATGAACATCTGTGGGTATATTAGGAGAATAGATCAGAAACTTTTTGAGTTGGAGCAGTGGCGTACGGAGGTGGGGGGTGAAAAACTTTATATTACGATATCTCACGAATCAAATGTACTAGAAAAATGAAATTCGGTTTCTGTATTAAGGTTGACAAATAAAGTTTGCTGAAAGCAAAATTTTTTAAGGGGGTAGGATGCATGCCCCACTGCAAGGGAGGGGGTAGGAATTTTCTTAAAAAAATTACGTCTCATATCTCAAGAACGGTGTAAGATAGATGCTTAAAATTTATACTAGAAGTAGGCCTAATAGACCCCTAGCACAAAATAAAAATTTCAGGGATGAGGGTGTCGAGGGTGAGGTGGGTGAGGGTGAAAAGTAAAAAGTCCTGTTTTTTATATCTCGAGAACCTGTAATGATATAGATCTGAAGCTTAGTATTTGGATAGAGCTATAATAGTAGCATGTCGGAAAAATATAATTTAATTTAATTTTTATAGGGGTAGTATGGTACGGGGGTGGGGGGTGTTTTTCCTAACTATAGAACGGCTTATTATAGAAAGTTGAAATTCGGTATGTATATGTAAGTCAACTAGAAAAGTAATTCTGATTAAAAAAAAAATTCAAATATCCATTGGTGTTCGGAAGTGGGGCAAAAAAATTATCAGTGAAAATGGAATGCATATACTTATTTTTTACTTATTTTATTTCGGGTTTTTAATATAAATACCTAGAAAGTGTTTTCAGGATTTTTTGAAATTCGACCCCGAATGTGGCGTAAAGGGTTTGTATACATTTTCACGAATTCAGCCGTATCCCTCAGGTCTGATTAGATATCGAATAACTTTTCACTTCCACGGGCTTGTTTAATAATTACCTAAAACCTGTTTTCAAGTTTTTTCCTTTTTCAACCCCTAAGAGTAAAAAAACGGGTTGAAAACGTTTTCACGAATTCCGTCATATCTCTTAGGAGTGATAAGACATCGGATTGGTTAGCATTAAATACGTTTCGGACTTCTACCCAAAAAATAATAAAGTTGCGCCCAGACTGTTGGCAGATTTTTTCTTTTTATTATCAATTAAAACTACAAATTCCTAGAGATTTTCTTTCATGGTATTCTTGAAAATATTATAATTTACAATCATAACTGAGGGAGAAGTAAAATCTCTAATGAGAAACTGATCAGGAGTGAAACGAACAGATCTGTGTTAAAAAGCGATAACAGCTTATGTCGAGATAAGAAAAAATCATTTTTAAAGTTTTCAATTGCATTTTTTTAAGAAAATTGCCATTGTTTAAATTCAAATCAATTCAAATTCAATAAAATAAGATCTCTTAATATATTTTTTATTACTTTATTTATCAATTTTGATACACGTAACTGCCTAATTATTTTCTCGACTTTAGCTGTTATAGGTTTTTACTACAGAGATATTATATCCAGGAAAAAATATTGACGATATTTCTGTGAATGTGTTTGTGCCAATATTTTTTGTTGCCATAAAAAGTTCTCGAACTGAGATATTTTTATGGTTACTGCTCGTAATTTTCTATTTCGATATTTGTAGCTCCTTGCAATAATACATTTTATAGTTACTTTTAACCAAAGATAAGACTTTTTTTTCTTTTTCAGATTCGGAGTTTTCAAAGATAATACATACCAAAAAATTAATTTCTTCTTCGGAATCCATTTTTTATTTTTAACCATACTGGAGGCACGATTGGCTTCGTATGTTACTCTAGATGAAATACTGAACTCCGATTTATATTGTAGGTTGGGATAAAGTAGGATTAGGAGTGCACATGTAGTTTTCCTTTATTTAGTACTTCCAGTTAGTTGCTACTCGAAACTAAAAGACAATATCATAAGTGTTTGATTTCATGTCTGAAACTAGGCTAGTCGCCGAATTATTTTTATAATTTTTCTAGGATTTTCATATGGCAGGTCCCGGAAGAACTCACTCGATTTTTAGCATATTAATCCCTTTACCTGGAACCATTTAAATGTGTACAAAATTTCATATTTCTAGTATGAAGTAATCAAAAACTATCAGAAAATAGGGTTGAACACGAGTCTTAAGGCGTTTTTGTATGGCAGATAGCCGAAAGAGTAGAAGGATTTCGCTGAGTTTAAACTTAAACCTTCTTTTCACTCAAAACTAATTTGTACAAAATCCCGAATTCGTCGCTGATCGTTTTCTTGAGTTATAGTGAGTTCCGTAAATTGAGTGAAGACATTTTGACAGGATATTTGTATGGCAGCTACACAAAGGACTAATGAGATTGTATTCATAATTATACATTTAGCTCGAACTATTGGAAAATCAACACAAAAACAATTTAGAAGTTATCGGCCAATATTCATGAACACGTGTTTTAAGGACTTTTCGTATGGGAGCTAACCAAAGGAGTAAATGAATAACTAATGAATACAAACTTCATTTTCATTCCAAAGTAATTTGATGAATAATTTATTTATTCCTATATATTTTCTTACCATATAGTAAGTGACAATCTTTCACTAGCACTAATTGATTCGCGGACGCAATTCTTTTATGTAATATGTGGACCGACTATCTCCAAAAGTTTTTGAAAATCTTGAGGAGTCATTCGCAAATAATTCCTGAAAAGCTGGGGATCGCTTTCACTTAATCCTTCACAATGGTGCAATGCGTAATTTAATATCTCCTTCGGGATCAATTTTTTTATTTTAAAGCAAATAGTAGACACGATTGCAAACCATAAAAACCGTTGAACACAGAAAATTCTTACAACGCTTGCTTGTCTCGCTCTTAACTAAAATAATTTGCCATAAACTGGTGGGGAGTGTATGTGAATGTCACGCAATGATTGCTTCTACTCCATTGAAAATTCGATAAGCTGCTCCCTCACAATCTCAGTAAAAAATGTTTGCATTCGTCATGTAAACCGGCCTTAAGCGGTCAAGGTAATACCACAAAAAAAAAATCTGCCAACAGTCTGGGCGCAACTTTATTATTTTATGGGTAGAAGTCCGAAACGTGTTTAATGATGAGATACGGTGTTGGGTACTATGCGACTGACAACCTAAAAAATAACGTTCCAAATAGCCTCCTGGTTCTGAGATATAAAATTAAATTTTTTGAGAAATTGCTATCCCCCCACTTTCGTGCTCCACCTCCCCCCCCAAAAATTTAGTTTTGGTAGACTCCTCTTGTGATCCCATATACAGAAACTAAATTTTATCTTCCTGGTGTAATTGGTTCGGAAGATATTATAATCCAAAGTTTTTTTTTCAATTGAGTCCATTGTCATAGTAATACATAAGTTCCAAGTTTCAGCCTCCTAGCATAAGTGGTTCCTGAGATCTAGAAACCAAAATTTTTCGTCTAAAACGCTCCCCTCTTCTCTCCCCTTGTACCCCCACCGCAAATATACCAGTCGTAGGGGTTCACCCAATCTACCCACCATAAAAATTTCAATTTAATATCTCAACGGGTTTGGGAGCTACGCGCCTTCAAACGATTTTGCGTACGGCGGACGGCGTACGGCGTCTACGGCGGACAGACGGACATTTTTTTTTTTTTGCTTTTTTGGTGTTTACTAGTCCTAAAACGTGTAAATACAAAATTTCAGGGTAGCAAACTTTTTTGAAATTTCAGGTCGATCACAATACTTTATTATTAAAAAATAATAAAGTAAAAATTAAAAACTACATGCAAAAAGCGTAGTTTTTTACACAACGACAAATTTTACACATTACAAGTGGACAATTTCATCCGTTGTTGCAATTTTACTTCCCAGCCAGTAAATTGTTACCGTAAATGTGTAAAAATACAAAGTTTTAAGAAATACTTTCAATTTTGTTAAATTTAATTAAATATATCAATTCATAATATTTTACTGCTTTAAGGACAGTTATTTTCCCCAAATTTTTTACTGTGTACTGAACTCCTTTTAAGCCTTTTTGGATTTTAAATCGAAATATTAAGAAATTATTTTGTATGCGTTTGTTTATGTAACATGTAGAAGGAACAAGAACAACTAATTTTATATCTCTAGATAGATCGATTACGAAATGGGGTTGGTCTGGTTACCGCTGTCACTGAAGCCTTAGTTGGCCCTATTGTGACGTCACCCTGGATTATCTATGATTCCTCTCCAATCCCTGCGCTTTCAAAGAAGCTTAGTATTTTACGAAGAGGAATGATCAGTAATTTCGATGGTTCCATGAAACCCTGACCGATGAGCTAATCCCTCACATTCACAAAGGATGTGCTCTGGTGTTACGTCTTCGTCATCGCAAATTCTGCAAATTTTGGTTTTAGAGAGATCAATCCTATAGAGATGCTTCGCCATGTAACAATGATCAGTCACAGCTCCCACTAGGATTCGGGTTTTATGTCTGCTTAATTTCAGATAGTCAGATGTTCTTTTCACCGAATGCTTCGGCATAAAAAGCTTTGAGTGTCTGTTACCCGGTGAATGGCACTTAGCGATTTTCGCCACATTCGGATATTCATTTTGGCTGGGCTTAACGGAACCACACAGAATGGATGTGTCCCATGAAGTCAGGCTCTGAACCTTTTCGAGCCATTAAGTCGGCCATTTCATTACCATCGTAGCCGCTGTGTCCCGGAATTCAAATGCGCTTAACTCAGTTCATGTTTCCGAATTCAATCAGGTATTGGAGGCAATTTCAAACAAGTTATATAGAATATATATTTGTTGATTTTTGTAACCCCATCTGATATTTTCTCTAATGCAGAGTTCAATAGGATGTTATGTGCATGCTGAAGTTTAATTTGACATTTGGGGGAACTGCATAAACTCCTGCTCCTACACCTTGATTTGTTTTAGATCCGTCTGTTTTCCGGTTTTAGAGTGGGTTTGTTTGGGGACCAATCCTCCCTCTCATGTAGGACAACTATGAATGGCCTTGTGAAATTAAATTTCGGTACCATTGGTCGAGTTTACGTGCAGACCAGACCAGTCCACATAGACCGGTTTGGTATATTTCGGTCTTGTATTTATGTGTGCACTTTCACAGTACGAGACTGGTTTGGTTTCATTTGGTCCGTACCAAAATCAAGACCAAATCAGTCCAAATGGACTGGTTTGGTTTGCGTTTATGCGTACGACCAGACTGTTTTTTTTTGTCTATTCAGACTGGTGTGGTGGTGCAGTTTACGTTTATTTGGTTCATTTTAAAATTAGAAATTTACTGTAAAATTAATCAATAAATTATTCAGAGTGCTTGATTTCTATATTATTGAATAGAGATCAAGTACTCGGGACTTGTTAATGAAATATAAAAAGTAAAATATGGAATGTGGAGGGTCAGTTTAATAAAAACGGTTAAATGAATAAGATCTATTAAGATCAATTATATTCAAAATAAATCTTGGAATCATAAATAATTAAATGAATAATTAATTCATACATATAATTAATAAATAAATAATTTAAATAAGATTGTTAATTTTTAAAAGTGAATAATTAATATTAGTGAGAATTTGATAAACTAATAAATTAGTAAATCATTATAAAACTACAATTGTAAAATTAAAGAAATTAAATGTTTAGTGAATTGATATTAACAAATATTTTCAATTACCTAACACTGGTCTGGTCCGCACGTAAACGCGACCATTGAATCAGGAAGAGGTATCGCTAGTATGGGGTCCCTGTTGAGTTCCGCGGAAAGAGTTGGGCAAGCTGTTTTGCGCTCTGACTCGTCCTCCGAGCTCAAAAGTTTGTATGTACTGAACCTAGATTCTTTCTGTATTTCTAAGTGTAGAGGTGCTAGGTTGAGCAGCACCTGTGCGCATCGTCCTAGTGATACCATAGCCGGCATGTCAGTCTTTATTATTTAGTCAGCTTAAGCTGAGCAGTTTTCTGCTTTGTTTTCTTTTACCAGCCGTATGCCGCGAAAGTTATAATGGACCTGGCAACGGCGGTATACCAGTTCCCAGTTCTTTTCGAGAAGGCTCCTGCAGGTTCAGAGAGAGATTCTGGCCCTTTCAAGAACTTTCTTCAAGTGAGCATTCCAAGTGAGTTTTTCTCCCAGGAATTTTACCTCACTAGCATACTCTGGAGATTATCTAAAAAGAGTAGGCCTAGATAACATGTTCTTACACCTCCTTTTGGTGAATGCAATAATTGCGCTTTTTTTGGGTTGATACCCAATCCTGCTTTAGCCCACCAGGTTGCGACATGGTTTAGGGTATTTTGAACTAGCTCTGTCACCGTCTCTTCAAATTAACAAGAAAGGCAAGATTGTCAGCATAACCCAGTACCGTGACTCCGAATTTTGTTAGGTCTTGAAGAAGGTCGTCCACATAAGCACCAGAGAATGGGTGATAGTACCCTGCCCCGCGGACAGCCTTTCGCAGATGTGACTATGTCAGTTGAGTCGGCTAGTGTCAAAGTTATTTGTCTGCGTTCTAGCATGGCTTTGATCCAACTGCAGGTTTTTGGATCAATACCACGCTTTTGTTCAGCAGAGTAGATACTTTCGTGGGCAGTGTTGTCAAAAGCCCCTTCTATTTATAAGAAGCAACACATAGCTATTTCCTTGTCCGTAATCGATTTCTCGATTTTCGTGACGAGGTTTTGTAGAGGGTTGTAGACTTCCCTGGTTGATATGCATATTGATTGAAGTATAAGAGTTGTGATTTCAAAGCCCCATCTCTGATATGCAAGTCAATAATATTTTCCATAGTTTTCAAGAGGAATGACGTTAAGGTGATACGATACGACATATGATTGTTGCTTGGACAGCTTTTTGGTACACGGTTGAAAATCTTGGAATAATTTTAATACAAATTTCCTATTCATATAAATCCATTACTTATTTCTATAAATCTTATAGATTTGCTGTATATCAAATGCATAAATGTTTTATTAAATTTGATAAAGATAATTACAAAAGTATTTTATATGAAACTAGCATATATATCTATAAGCAATTGGTGTAAGCATTGTTTATAAAGTAATGTTATTAATTGTATAGTTCTACATATATGAAAGTATTCAATTCTATCAGGTATATTCTTAATAAGACGTAATATATGAAAATGGTTTAAACAAGAGCGATATTAATCTTATATGTTACAAAATTGTAACCTTGAATAAAATTTCATATAAAAATAACAACCAATATATGTAATACCCTATATGAAGTACATATTATGTTAGCTGAAAAGGTAAATAAATAAATTTAAAACTATATATCTGATTGTAATATAAATTTATTTTGCTTTTTTTAAATGTTTTACACAGCTTATATTCGTATATTTAAAAAATATTATTGAAAATGTTAAAAAAAATTTAAATCCAGTTTAAAATTGATATAAGACCATTATAGTACATATACACTTTAATTTTGATTATAATTTTTTTACAAAAGAGGGAGTAGAGATTGGGTATTTTTTTAGTAAATGTGTAAAGTACCACAACAAGATTTTTAGCTTTGGATTAAATTTACAAAACAGATTTCATCTACAGTATAATATTATCATATACGTACCTAAGTCTCTTTCATACTCAGTATGAAGGATTATTTTTTCCCGAATTTTTTACAGCTGCAAATATATGCTGTTCGTAATAACCCCATTCGCTTATTAAAGATGTAGAGCAATTATTGAAGCGTAAGTCAAAATCATTGAGAATCTAGAATATAATATTTTAAGTTATGAAGTGTATGGTCAATAATTTTAACGTTACCAATTCCGGGCAGATATAAAAATGAGGACAATGTTCATAGATATTAAAGTCAACTGATTTGCTTGTTTGACTTCTGTAGCCCACAGTTAATTTAAATTTTTGTTTCGCCAGCTGTAGTTCTTCCGGTAAAGTCACATTTCTCAGTTCAGCTAAATATTTTCCAACCTTCAAAGTCTTCTAATAGACATGGTCCACCTGTTGTCTAAGAATGTGTTGTTTGAGTGCCTATAATGGGTGCATATATGAGTTAAATTCACAAAAGATATAACAGGAACTTATTACATCTGACGTAACAATTAAATTTGGTCCAAATTCTGCATTTGTTCTTGTAACCGCTGTTGGCAGATATTCATGCAATATATTGGCAGAATTAGATGACAAGTTGTGATATATCTTCCTTTTTAACTGCAGCAAAAAATGTGATTGGTGTCCATAGAACTCAATAGGTATACTGCAGAAATATGTTAGGTCCTATTTCGGCTTTATGTATATTTTCAAATCCGCCAAAATCGTCAAACTGAATATTACAAGATTGCGGCGGTACAATAATTATGTTTGAAAGTACTAATTCATAAAACTTAATTACTCTTATTTGTTAACGAAACAGAAAAGGATTCAAAACAATACAATAATATTTGAGAATGTTAGGGTTGCTTTTCGGTGTAAGTGGAGGTTCTTGAAGATCCCTACACGAAATTTTCTGAACTTGCAACGTGTGCGAATAGTTAAGAACTTTCGAATACTTACTACGATATACGAAATCCTCTTAAGTTAAATTATTCGATTCATCGCCTGGCACTTTTAGTATTTGCACAATTTTGATTTCGTTTCCAAAATCCACAGTGACAAAATAACCCGGCAGCATTTTTTCACTTCGAAATTCAACGCGCAAGTAAAGAAACAAAAGGCGAGTTAAACTTGAAATGCGCAGTTTGTTTTGTACACATATTTCTGAAAATGTTTCCCTTTTATAAGGTTAAGGTATAAAATTTAACCCTTGTTTATATTTCATCGCGTATTAAATTGATAAATGTTTGCTTATGCGAATGAAGCTCATATGGATCAACTTATAAAATTCATATGAATGGTTCCGATCATAACTGATTAGTAATTTGTATATAGATATTAGTTATAAATTTTATATTTTTCAGCTTTAATTAAATACTATTTGAATATGCAACTGCATATTATACGAATTTCTTATAAAATCAATTACATATGTGTACTGAAATGTATTTATAATTACCCATTGAATGGTTTCTATTGGAAAAATCGTGTGGGTAAAAGCTATACCAGTATTCGAATTAAAAATTACCCCAATTTTTTCAACCGTGTATGTACTCGTATATCACTCACCTTAACGTTACGCCAGAATATGGGTATGGAACCCCATGCGTGGCTTGCTCTGAATATAGGTAAGTAATAGTGTTGGTAGAAGATGCTTGCGCTGCTAGGTAAATCTTTTATACCCTGACAGAACAGTTTCTACGAATTTCTCTCCGCATGTCTAATTTCGTGGTTGTACTTTATTAAATGTTGTTTGCAACTGACAACCTAAAGAATATCCAGGAGGCTATTTCGAACGTTATTTTTTAGGTTGTCAATCCCTTAGTAACCTATATCGCTTCTCCGCATTAAGGGGGACTGGTACCCACTTCCCAATCGCACTAGTTGCTATGCAAAATCTTGCTCTTGCTCTGCTTCATGTACCCTTTTCTCGAAAACGGTGTATCCTACGGGGTTCGGGTTTTGGGGATTTGTTTGTTTGTTTGTTATATGTTCCTTTTTGTTTTAACGAGGGGGTTTTAAAAAATATCATTTGGTTGTTCAGTTATATATTTTTAAAATTTTTTAAGAAAAAACAGATTTTTTAACTTATTTCAATTCCACACCAAAGCAAGCAATGGCAACAGAAATCATCCTCCGTTGATTGTTGTTAAATTTGCGACTATCGACCTAAAAGTCAGGTTCATTACACAGATACGTGCTAAACGGCATGCTTACCAGCAACAAAATTTATGTAAACGATAGCTTGAAATCGTAATCCATATACAATCCATAAAGCTGCGATTGCTCTACTATGAAATCAAAAAATTGCTGCTTGCTATATAAAGGTCTTCATAAAGAGAAATGCTACAACAGAACATCTAAACGAGTACCTGCAGATTTGAATCGACCAGCTGACGGGGGAGACTTGCAGCGACATTTCTATTTTCTTTGTATTTTATCTATATTCTGTTTTTTTTCTCTTCTTCTTTTCTTATATTTGTTATTATTTTTTTTTTTCTTCTTTTTTCTTATATTTATTATTTTTAACATGCAATTAAAGTAGGTAACAATTTCAGTTTATATATTCCGTTTCTTTTATAGAATTATTGTTTTTTCGATAGTCATAATAATGTTCCCGTGTTACCATTTCGTTGTTTATGATGCTCATCGCTTTGTTCACTTACATTTATTTAACTTTGATAATAGATAATTGCAGTGATGGTTTGCGCGAGGCGAGTTCGACTGGTTACTATTCTACTATATTCCCAATATTATTTTCACTTCTGCCTTCAAATCTAATAAAAAATTTTAATATCTGTCACATAAATATTCGGAGTATTTTCTCTAAAGTTGAAGTATTAAGATCCAGCTTCAATAAGACGAATTTGCACGCCATTATGATTTCGAAAAGTTGGCTGGATCCCGACACTCCCTCTGGCATAGGCGTGCCGTGGCCTAAAATCTGGCAGGGGCCAGGGGCCGAATGGCTCAGGACATACGACTTCTTCCGAAAGGCACACATGCTTTTCATACAAGTTCGTCCGTTTTGTGCTTACAAATCAGATGTTCGTATAAAAAACGAATGATTAGTCTTAGGTTGCGACTTTAAAATGTTTTATACATTGCTTTTCTACTAGCTACAGTTGAAGGAAAAATTTTTAAATAGTCCTTGGATATTCGGCGCCCGTGGTATACTAAAAATAATGCGCCCCTCGTCATAAGAAAATACAATTTTGATGGCTAGTGGAAGCGGCAAATACAAAATATAAAAGTGTCAGAATTAGACAATTTTATACCTTCGGATTTGTAAAGGTTAAATGATCCTGTATTTCGTTTCGTTTTTCTAAAGAAGCGTATAATCAAATAATGTAGTATCAACTTTTTGAAGTGATATATTAATTTTATATATGATTTATAATAGTTCGTTCCAAAATGCTACCATAATAACAGTTTCCAGTGAGTTGAACACATTTAACAGCCCCTTATCTTCAAATTTTGTTGCAGGCTTTTGAAAATTATTTTCCAAAATTTTATTCAAAGCATCTTTAAAATTTCCATAATCGGAAACAATTGCCTTCACTGAATCAGCTCTTGCTGACCAACGAGTGTCGCTTAATTTTTTGGACACTTTGTTTTTTTAATGCTAGCATATCTGTCAAAATCATCTTGATGTTGACGCGGCAAAGAAATTGTATAGATTTTAAAGAAATAAAAATAATTTAGTTGCTTGTACGTAGCATTCCGCCGCCGACTCTCCAATTAAATTTAAAGACTGTGCTGCACAAGGTACGTAAATGGCAAGAATTTTATAGATTTAATGCGCGCTTGGATGCCGCTGTATATACCCGACATATTAGATGCATTATCATAAGATTGCCCTCTACAATCTTCCAAATTGATATCTAAATCGAATAATAGTTTTAAAATACAATCTTCCATTTCTGCGCTCTTGTGGTCAGTATTTTCTAAAAAAAAATTAAAATATAACATCAATAAAATTGCCGCTCCCAAAAGGCTTGCGCCCCAGGGCTATAGCCCATATAGCCCTTTGGTTAGGGTGGCCCTGTTCCTCTGAGTCCTCCTTCGAGTAGCTGCCATAGAAAAATCCTGTAAAAATGTCTTCACTCAATTTACGGAACTCACTGTCTTTTAGTTTCGAGTTCCAACCAAAAGAGAGTCCTTAAAATTGAATTCAATGTGATTGAGAGATTCGAGAATATATCTTAAGTAATAGCAGCGATGCCAGATTTGAATATTTTTCTTCAATTCGAAGATTTTTAGCGTCCCGAAGATTGGAAGATTTCGATGGATATGTAGAAGCTTTTTTTGTATTCGTAAGATGTTTTGTTCAATTTCGATAAAAAAAATTGTATTTATACATTCCTAGCTTATTTTCTATTGGTTTCGCAATTATCACTTAACGTTATTATTTATGATTACTATTATATTTATAATATTATATATAAAAGTTTTCTGATTTCATTACCATCAAAGATATAATTCAAAGTGAATAATATACTGGTAAGACTTCAGTTACAAAAAATTGTTCAAAACTATATACTAAGAAATCGAAATATACGAATCCAATATCGTGGGTATGTTTTTCATAAAAAACTCGATATATTCAAAAACCAAATAATTTATTTATTTTAGGATATCATAACATCAAAAAATATTTCATGCTAATGTCGTTATGTTTAAAACCAATTTTACTTTATTATTTTAATAATACAGTATTGTTTTCGATTTTTAAAAAAAAAAAATTTGCTACCCTCAAAATTTTTTTTTCACGTTTCATGACTAGTAGACACGAAAAAAGCAAAAAAAAATTTCAGTCCGTCTGTCCGCCGTACGCCGTACGTAGACCGGTGTACGCAAAATTGTTCGAAGGCTCGTAGCACCCAAACCCTTTGAGCTATTTAGTTGAATTCGTAGATAGACTGGGTAGGCCCCTTGAAGTGAACAAATTGTGAGGGGTGGGGGTGTAAGGGGGGAGGTTGGGGAAGCGTTTTAGACGAAAAATTTTGGTTTCTAGATCTCAGCAACTGCTTATGCTAGGAGGCTGAAATTTGGAACTTATATAGAGCTTCGATAGTGGACCCATTTGCAAAAAAATTGCCGCTATAGGTGAAGGGGTTTGGGAGTGGGGGGGGGGGGGAAATAATGCGTCCGAAACGCAAAAAAAGACGAGATCGGCACATTCTAAAATCCATATCTCCTAAACGGTTAATATCGCAAAATTGAAACTTAATGAATATCTGTAGGTATACTAGGAGAATAGATCGAAAACAAATTTTTGAGTGGTGGCAATGGCGTACGGGAGTGGGGGGTGAAAAACTTTAGATTACGATATCTCACGAACCAATTGCACTAGACAAATAAAATTTGGTTTGTGTATAAAGGTTGACAAATGAAGTTTGATGAAAGTAAAATTTTTAAAGTGGGCTGTGGGGCATGAAAGTGGAGGGGATAAGAATTTTTCAAAAAAATCACGTCTCATATCTCAAGAACGGTATAAGATAGATGCTTAAAATTTTTACCAGAAGTAGGCCTAATAGACCGCTAGCAGAAAACAAAATTTTGGAAGTGTGGGTGTAGAGGGTGAGGGTGGAGGAGGGTGAAAAGAAAAAGTTGTGATTCTTATATCTCGACAACCTATAATGATATAAAGCTGAAACTTGGTATTTAGATAGAGCTATATTAGTAGCATGTAGGAAAAATATAAATTTTTATAGGGGCAGTATGGTACGGAGGTGGGGGGTGTTTTTCCTATCTATAGAACGGCTTATGCTGCAAAGTTGAAACTCGGTATGTTTATGTAAATCAACTAGAAAAGTAATTTAGATAGGAAAAATTTTCAAATATCCATTGGCGTTCGGAGGGGGGGGGGGCAAAAAAAAATGATCAGTGAAAATGGAATGCATATAGTTTCACGGTTTTCGGCATATCTATTAGGTTTTCCCAAATATTGAATTCATTTTTATTCTACGACTTCTTCATATAAATACCTAGAAAGTGTTTTCAGGATTTCTTAAAATTCGATCCCTAAAAGGGTGCAAAGGGGGTTGTAAACTTTTTCAAGAATTCTACTATATCCCCAGGTCTTATCAGATGTCGAATATCTTTTCACTTTCACGTGCTTGCGTAATAATCGCCTAAGACCGATTTTCAAATTTTTTCCTTTTTCAGCTCCTAAGAGGGTATAAACGGGTTGAACACGTTTTCACGAATTCCGTCATTACTTTTAGAAGTGATTAGAAATTGAATTGGTTCCTACGTTCTCGTGCTGTCTTCATATTTATTTATTAACTCCTTTCAGGATTTTTGGATATTCAACCTCCAAGTGGGTGGAAGGAGGTTGCATATCTGATGATATATCGACTTAATTTTTACTTCCTAAAGTTTCCTATATAAAAAAGCCAAAATGTCAATTTCAGTATTTTAGATATTCAATCCTAATGGGTGTAAGGGGGTTGTATGCTTTACAAAGCTTCGACATATTTCTTAGGTTCGATGAGATGCTTTTCACTTCCACAAACTTTTTATATAATCGCCTACAAACCCATTTCTCAATTTTTCGATATTCAACCCCCAAGGGTTTGTATATGTTTTCACAATTTTTGCCATCCCTTAGTTCTGATGAGATATAAAATTCATTAATACGGCCAACCAATTCACGATTTTTCGAATTTCAAAAACCAGAGTTTGCTTACGTTTTCACAAATTTTTCAAAATTTCTCGTGTCTCATGAGATATCAAGTTGCTTGTTATGAAATCGTCTAAAAACCTGTTTCACAATTTTTTCGAAATTCAAACCCCAAGTGGAAGTAATGGGTTTGTATACGTTTTAACAATTCGTCATATCTCTTGAGTCTGATAAGGCAACAAGTCCGTTTTTACTTCTATGGGCTTTAAGTGTACATAATATACCGAAATTCGAATAGTCTACACGAGCTTTTCCAATGTTTAATCGGCTAAAAATCGCTATTTTAAATATTTTTATTTTAAGCACAAAATTAATTTTCCAAGAAATCTAATAATCTCGAAGCAACTCATGATATACTCCGACTTTGACCGCTCCAGAGCTTTGACCCGAAAAATAATAAAGTTTCGCCCAGACCATTGGCAGATTTTTTACTTTTATTTGTTAAATTGAAAACATCTTCTAAAATTCTCAAAAAAAGCTGGTTACATTCAAAAACGTTTGTAAACTTGAAGAATATCTTGTTACAATTTCGTGAAACTCAAAAATTTTTCATGAGAATCTTGTTGTTTTCAAAAACAATTTCCAATTTATTTTGCTAAATTGAAAAAATCTTGTAAAGCTCTCGTCAGATCGAAAGAACAATGATTGTAAAATTTAAAAATGTCTTGTTATTTTCAAAAGTCAGTTGAGATTTGCTTCGTTCATTTTAGAATATTCTTTTATATTGTTCGTATTGTTAAAAAATATTTGAAAAAAAAACAATTGGCAACAAAAAGTATGCGGATAGGAAGGAATTACTTTCCTGGAAGGGGCCAGAATTATTTTTCTGGGAGGATCCAAGGCGGGGTCTGGGGGGGTCCCGGCCACTCCTGGCCCCCCAACGGAGCGCCTATGCCTCTGAGATGATTAAAATGCCGGGCTTTAAAATTTATCGGAATGATCGAGCTAAAACAAATCAAGTCGGCCGAAAAATTAGAGGAGGTGGTGTTGCAATGGAAGACACTTAAAACTTCAGAGTCGAGGCTTGAATTTACTAGGTTGCGAAATCGGGTAAGTCTATTATGCAATCAAGCCCATAAAAAATATGTGAATCAATTGCTTAATCCCTGCTTGCCCTCTGACCCTTTTTGGTCTTATGTTGCAAAGCTTGGTTTGCATGGAGTTGCTAAATCTACAGTGCAAAACGGTTTTGATGTTAATGAATTAAACAAAAAATTCATTCTTCAAATCTCACGTACCTTGGGCGTGATCCCTCTGTTAGCTTTTCTTTCCGAAATGTTACCCATGATGAAGTTCTGATAGCTATCTCTCATGTAAAGTCCAATTCAATTGGTCCTGATCACGTGTCCATAAAATTTGTTAAATTATTGCTCCCCATCATTCTTCCGTACGTTACGTGTATATTTAATATCATATTAACTTCGTCGGTCTATCCTTCGGCTTAGAAAGTGGATAAAATTATTCCCGTTCCCAAAGTCGCTAATCCTGATATAAATGACTTCCGTCCCATCAGTATTCTCTCAAGGCTATCTAAAGCTTTTGAATATTTTTTACACTCGCAATTAAGTAAGTTTTTTGAAAGACAATAAATTGCTAAAAGAATTTCAATCTGGTTTCCGAGCTGGCCATAGTACTAACCCTAACACAGAGTTACTTGAAATTTCAGATAACATTCATTGCAGTATTGATAAAAAGATGATCATATATATTACTACTTGACTTTAGCAAAGCATTTGATTCTATTGATCACAATCTGCTTTGTGAAAAGCTGAAGAATATTTTTCATCTCGAGCAGTGTGCTATTAACGATATCAGGCATTACTTAACAGATCGATCTGAATTTGTCTTTTTAAATGTATCACAGTCAGACCACCTTTCTGTCGAGTGCGGAGTTCCTCAAGGATCCGTTCTGGGTCCTCTACTGTTTTGTATTTTCATCAACGATCTCCCTGAATGTTTTGCTGAAGCAAACTGTCGGCTATATTCGGATGATGCCCAGATCTTTTTAAACTGCTCTGTTTCGAAATTAACTGAATCTATATATAAAATGAATGACGAGCTTGATGCAGTTTCCCATTGGACGAATATAAATAGTCTAAAGCTTAATTGTAGTAAAACTCAATCCATTGTAATTTATTCGAGAGAAATTGATACTCAAAATCTTCCAAAATTGTGCCTAGAAGGCGAAGCGATCGCCTACCTAAATTCTGTGAAGAATCTAGGAATGATCTTTAATAAACGTTTCAATTGGTCTGACCACATCAATCTGATTGCTAAGAAGGTGTATATTATACTGCGTAAGCTTTGGAAACTATCTGCGGTGACGTCAATGCAATCAAAAATAAAACTAGTCAATTCATTGATTCTTCCTCATTTCCTATACTGTAGTGTTTACTCATCAATGAGCGTAGTTGGGGAAAACAAACTTAATGTTATTTTCAATAACTGTACTGATGTAAATAAATCTATCCTAAACTGTACATTTCGGAATTTCATGAAATTTAGATATATTTCCTTTTTATGGAAGTTAATGTTCACTGGTTGTCCGCGATACCTGTTCAAAAAAATTGTACTTTGCAAATCATCAAGAGCTCTTGCGTTAGTTGTACCGCGACACTGTGGTAGATTTCGTCATCTATCATTCTTCGTCAGGATAGTCTCGCTATGGAATTCGCTTCCGTCCTCTCTAAAGGTACTGTCTGGCTGGAACTGCCGATCTTCGCGGTCAGCAGTAACTGTCGGCAGTAGACTACTGCTTCAGGCAAAAACAAGCTGTCATGTCTGTTTGCGACTGCTCGGCAGTTGACGGTCGTGACGTCATCGACTCGGCCGCGCGACTGCCGATACTTGACTGCTACGTGACCAGTGCAGCAGTGAGCAGTCGCGTTCAATACACAGTTCAGTTCGGAGTTAAATTTGAGTTTGACAAAGCAAAGTGAGAAAAATCTGTGAGTATTTTTTGTTTTGGAGTTTAACTTTGTTTATTTTTTTATTCTGATTGATGTAGGAAAAATGTCGAAAAAAGGATTTTCGGACAGCGATGACGAGAAGTTACGTTCGTGGCCACAATACACTTTACGATCACAGCCACGACCGATTCCGAAATGTAACTGCAAAAAATATATTCTGGAGAGAGATAGGAGAAATAATTAATAAAGATCGTAAGTACCTATATTTCTTGTTTATTTTATAAGTAAATATAATAAAATTAAAAAGAACAGTATTACAAATGCATGTTATTAGAGGTTATAATACAAAGAAAATTTTTACAAGATTTCAGCATGAGTTATTAGTGTAGTCTGTAGTTGTAATCATTGGTTTGTAGGTTGACATACATAAGTAATTCTTGAAAGCATCGCGGACTTCAAACCCTATAGTTTGGGAGAACCCTCCATGTCGACTCAATAGAGTAAAGTTTTCGTTTAAACAAATTTCATTGTCGAGTTCATAGAAAGGTCGTCCGCGTTTTTCTAAATAACCATCCCTGAGTAGATTGTGTAGGCAGCATGAAGCTAAAACTACTTTTACTTTATTATTTTTTAATAATAAAGTATTGTGATCGACCTGAAATTTCAAAAAAGTTTGCTACCCTGAAATTTTGTATTTACACGTTTTAGGACTAGTAAACCCCAAAAAAGCAAAAAAAAAAAAATGTCCGTCTGTCCGCCGTAGACGCCGTACGCCGTCCGCCGTACGCCGTCCGCCGTACGCCGTACGCAAAATCGTTTGAAGTCGCGTAGCTCCCACACCCGTTGAGATATTAAATTGAAATTTGTATGGTGGGTAGATTGGGTGAACCCCTACGACTGGTATATTTTTTTTTGGGTGGGGGTACAAGGGGAGAGGAGAGGGGAGCGTTTTAGACGAAAAATTTTGGTTTCTAGATCTCAGGAACCACTTATGCTAGGAGGCTGAAACTTGGAACTTATATAGTACTATGTTAATGGACTCAATTGCAAAAAAATGGTCGATCTTGGTTAAGGGGTGTGGAAGTGGGGGGGAAAACAATGAGTCTTTAACGCATGAAAGACGGGATTGAAACATTCTAAAATCGATATCTCCTGAACCATTGATGTCAGAAGATTGAAACTTTGTTGTTGTCCTAAGGGATACTTCAAGATTAGACAAGGGCTAACATTTTTAAGAGGGGAGGTGGGGTGTGGGGGTGTGGGGTGAAAAACTTTGGATTACAATATCTTTCGAACCAATTACACCAGGAAGATAAAATTTAGTTTCTGTATATGGGATCACAAGTGGAGTCTACCAAAACTAAATTTTTTTAGGGGGGAGGTGGAGCACGAAAGTGGGGGGATAGCAATTTCTCAAAAAATTTAATTTTTATATCTCAGAAACCGTATCAGATATGATCTTGAAAATTTTACAGGAGTTGGGGTCGGTAAACTTCTAGTAGAAAAAAATAACCAGGAGGCTATTTGGAACGTTATTTTTTAGGTTGTCAGTCGCATAGTACCCAACACCGTATCTCATCATTAAACACGTTTCGGACTTTTACCCATAAAATAATAAAGTTGCGCCCAGACTGTTGGCAGATTTTGTTTATTTATTTACGTATTTTTTTTCACATGTGTCGGATCTTAAATTCACTGTGGTATAAAACACCCGAAAAATCTGGGATAAGAGCCCGAAAGCGTTTTCAAAAACACGACGCGCTCGTGAAAGTTGATAGTTGAAGTTTGCTTTTGATTGATCTGTGCTGGCTGCTAATCGAGTATAAGGTTTGAGCAGGTGCTTTTGCAAACGGAACGCTTCATCGCCAACTACTACAAATAGCATTTTCACGTCATTTAGTGGAAGCTTTTCATCTCGTGGAAAACCGACATCTACCGCAATGAATTTGCAGTTAGCATCAACCAATCCCAAAAGAACAATGAAGAAGTAACCTTTGTAATTCCAAAAAAGAGAGCCACTTTTCTCAGGACAGCGTATCCTTATATGTTTTCCATCTATAGCAGCGCAACAGTTAGGGAAACCGCAAAGTGTGTTGAATTCTTCCGCACTTTTCCTGAAGTATTGTTGAGAAGGACTAGGCAATAAAATATGGATACCAAACGTTTGCACAGAGCTTCCAACGTTTCGCAAACTATGACACTCACGTAGTTATGTGATATTCGAAAAGCATACCCGAGGGACACAAAACTTTCCCCTGTAGCTAGGAACCTGTAACATAAACAATATTTACAATGAATTAATGAAAAATAAATATAAAAATTATAATATGAACTAACAGAAGGGTCTATAATTTAATTTTTCTTCCAGATCAACAATGCAAAAAGAGGTGGAAGGATTTGCGGGATAAATATTTTAAAATTTTACGCAAAGAAAAATATAGCACAGGATCAGCTGCACCGAGTTGCTCAAAAAAATGGACAATATTTGACAGCTTATCTTTCCTAAGCGACGTCGAAAGGGAGCGCCAATCTTTTTGCTCGTTGTCGCCGCATCAACAGTCACTGTTTGTCGAAGTACCAGATGAACAAGGTGTCGGACCTGTGCTAGAGTCTCCAGTGGTAACTCTGACAAGTGGTTCTGAGCGTTCTTCTGCACTGGCAAGGAGAAGGAGGACACCGTGGGATTCTATAAAGAAAAGGGGTGAGGACCGCTTGGATTTATTGCAGCAGATTGTGAAGAGCGAAGTGGATGACGACGACGTGGATCTATTCATGAAAAGCATTGCTGCGTCGTTGAAAAAATTACCGCAGAAATTTATAAACAAAGCGAAAATGGGCATTCTGAAATATTAAACAGAACTTGTTACGAATATGTTTTCGGCCGCTTGGGCAGCCTCCATTTCGCTTCCAGAATAATGGGCCCCTTTGGACCTAGACAGCATATTTCGCCGACTGCTCAGGAGCCGAGGGGGGGTTGAAAAAAATGTGTCCAAAAGGGGCACCATCCTTGTTGATGCTGTCAAAAGAAGAAAAAAACCTATAAGGAAAAGAATGAGGAAGAAAACCAAGGGGAACAAAAAAACATAGCCGCACCACTACCGTCGCGACTCATTTACACATCTAGAACCGCGGCCCGAGAGAGAGAGGAAGAGAGGAGAGATCGGAAATACCAAAGCCATCCCTGCCTGATGGAGCCCCAGGGCTCCCTTCTAAGGAGATCTACTCCATTATGCCACCAAAATTATATGAGCGAACGAAAAAACAAAAAAAAAGTAAGAAAATTATGCAACACGCTGTCGTCTTTGCTTCTCCACTAGACAGGAACCTGTACAAAACGCTACTTGGAATAAAAATTATAAGTTATACATGCAAGAGAAAAAAAATCATGTATAGTTCGTCAATTAATATATAATTCAATAATTCAAGGAAAAAAATTATGATTAATGTATTTAGTAATTTATATGGATTTTATTAAAGTGATCGTGTTGGTTGATCGTTGAACGCTGCATCGTTGGGGCCCTTTACATCCGTTTTTTAGGCGGTTACATGCATGTTTAACAAAGAAAATTTTTACCTGCAGGGTTTTTTCTCCTTCGTACTGAGTTCAGCCGAGATTTTGCTATTAGGTTGAACCACACAAAAGTTTTATAGTTTTAGTTCTATAGTTTTTCACTTCAGCCACTGTGCGAATAGTTATATAGCTTTAGTTTTAAAATTGTTCACTTGAGTCACTTGCGAAGGTAGTTCAAATTGTTTTTATCACTCAGGAAGTCAAATTGTTTTAGGGGTTTCACTTTTTCAGTTTTAATATTTTTCCGGGAAATTATGTCAAAGTACACTTTTCGATCGTTTTTGAGTTTTTATCCACCCACTTCAGCCGTCACACCCAGAAGCCAATATTATATCGAAACGATCACTGTATGACTACACCACAACACATTTTGAGTTTGAGACCATTTGCATGAAAAAGAAATGAACATCTATATAAAGAAAATTTAGTCGGGCTGCGTTCGTAACAATCGTGGGGACGACCCAGACCCAGGAGAGACGTCTCATAAAATTAGCCGGGCTTCGTATATAAAACCAACTGAAAGGGATGGTTGTCTAATAATTAGGTCTTAATATCCTTACTGTGGTATATGCCAATAATGTTTCCGGTTCCATCCTCAAGTTGATAGGAAACATTTCCTATCTTTTCTTTTATCTTGGCTTCAATAAATTTCGGAGCAAACTTAGCTGCAAAGCGATTGACGGCACTACTTTGTACAAAGTTTCTTACATATACTGTTTGCCCTGGTACAAAGGATTTGGGTGTACTACGCAGGTTGTAGGTATGCGCACTCTTTTTGGAAGCTAATTCTAGATTTTGGCATATTTTGTCCTGTAACATTCGGATACGTTCGATATGGGGTGTTATGGATATATCCCCCTCTCCTAAAGAGTTTAAAGCTTGGAGGAGCTCATAATCTGATCCATGGCGTATTGCGTGATAGCCAAACATCAAGAAATGCGGTGAGTAGCCAGTCGAAGCGTGTACCACATTTCGAAGTGCTGACGATGTCTCGCTGAGATGATCATCCCAATTTCGGTGATCAGAACCCACATACGAGCGTATGGCCGATAAGATGGTTCGGTTGACCCTTTCGGAGGCATTAGCCTGTGGTGCATAGAAAGGAGAAAGTGTGTGCTTTACACCAAAATTATCCAAGAGCGTTTTAAACGCTCTGGCAGTAAACTGTCCGCCATTGTCTGAGTGGATATATTCGGGAACACCGTAGGTTAGAAATACTTCATTTTCCAGAAACTTAATGACACGATCTGATGTGGCGCTCGGCATTGATTTCAACCAAACGAATTTCGTGAATTTGTCCAGCACAACAAAAATGAACTTGTTTCCGCCAATTGACCGAGGATACGGACCCAAGAAATCAATGTACAAACGTTGCATGGGACGAACGACTTCAACTCTTTCACCCATTGGGGGACGCATGGTGTGGTTCGCGGGCTTGCTTTGTTTACAAACTACACAGGATGCAACATAATTAGCAACGTCCTGTCGTAGCTTCGGCCAATAGTAGAACCTCTGTAAAAGTTCCACCGTCTTTTGTACTCCGCAATGAGATGAAATTGGGTCATCATGCGCCTTCGAAATCAGTTCTTCAGTTGCTGAATGTGGCACCCACAGTTTATGCATTGGGATGTCAGTGTTTGCCACGGTTTTGGGGTTAGTGCAGATAAAAATTTTCCCATCCAAAACACTGAGATTCGAATAGCGGTTCGGGGACTCTGATATTCGAGAGACTAAATCAGTGTACGTCGCGTCATCGAAAGCTGTCATTGGTACGGCTTCATCGACATGGAACGGAAAATCTTCCTCCAGCTCTAATTCGCTACAAAACACTCGCGAAAGTGCATCCGGAACAACATTTAGCGTGCCTTTCCTATGCTCAATTTGGAATTTGAAACCCTGCAGTTTTAAACTCCATCGTGCTAAGCGCCCAGACAAATCCTGTTGCTGCATGAGCCACTTTAAGCTTGCATGATCCGTAATTATCGTGAACTCAAGTCCTTCGACGTAGGCCCGAAACCTCTTCACGCTCTGGACAGCAGCCAAACACTCTAGCTCTGTCACACTGTAGTTACGTTGTGCAGCGTTGAGTTTTGCAGACATGAAGGCTATCGGATGTTCTTCACCTAAGTCCGTCTTTTGGAACAGGACGCTCCCGATGCCTGTGGCACTTGCATCGCATTGAATGAAGAATGGTCTTGAAAAGTCCGGATTTATCAATACCGGCGCGGTTGTGAGGAGTTCCTTCGTCGCCTTAAAGGCCTGATCTGCAGAGCCATTCCACATGAATGCTTTCTTTCCCTTGAGTAGGTCAGTTAGCGGTGAAGTGACTGAGGCAAAATTTGGTATAAATCTCCTGTACCAGCCGGCCATACCCAAGAATCTGCGCACTTCCCGTGTGCTTTTGGGGATCGGGTACGCCGTAATACCAGAGATTTTTTCCGGGTCAGTCTTAAGTATGCCGTCACTAACAACATACCCTAAGTATTTTATTTCCTTCATGAGGAATTTGCTTTTCTCCACATTTATTGTGAGATTGGCAGTTCGCAAGAGTTGAGCAACATGATGAAGAAGATCAAAGTGTTCTTCCAATGTGCTGGAGGTGATGAGCAAGTCATCCAAGTAAACGAATACCTTGTCGTGAAGCTGATAGGGAATGACTTTATGCATTAGACGGCACATTGTTTGTGGCGCGTTGCACAACCCAAAAGGCATGACCGTAAATTGGTAGAGCGGTCGCCCAGGTACCGTAAACGCAGTTTTATCGCGCGAAGATGGACTCAATGGTATTTGCCAAAAAGCATCCTTTAAGTCCAGACTCGAGATGAATTTAGTAGCTTGCAAACGCGAGAGAAGACCGTCAATTAACGGAAGGGGGTAAGCGTCCTTACACGTAACCTCATTGATCCGCCGAGCGTCCAAACACAACCTAACTTTTCCATTGGCCTTGCTCTTCAACGTTACTGGAGAACACCAAGAGCTTGAACTCTCCTCGATTACGCCTAGCTCTAGCATCCGGTCCAGTTCATCGTAGAATTGCTTTTGAACGACCGGGGATACGGAGTAATGACGCTGCTTAACCGGTGCTGCGGAACCCACATCAATTTCATGTGAAACTAGAGAGGTTTTCCCTAAACCCATGCGATTGAATGATGGAAACGAATCTGCGACCTCTCTTAGTTTTACTCTGTCTTCTTCACTCAAATTATGTTGTACGGAATTTATAGGGGGTGGTTGCCAAACTATTTCTTCAACCTGCGTTGGAGCCAATCCAAAAAGATCCCAGAAATCAATGCCCAGGTATAAAGGGTTTTTCAGGGATGGAGCAACTAGAAATCGCATCATTCGACTCTTTCCTGCGAATGTAACCAAAACACGAACATAACCCAATACTTCGCACTTTTGACCGCATGCGGTAGATAAGTGTGAATGCAGAGAATGAACCGGTAGTGAGAGATCTGTGATGAGTTTGGACCCTTCGGCCCCGAGTACGCTCGAACTGGCACCACTATCAAGTAACCCCTTAAAACGTTGCCCTTTTATAAATATCTCGGCATACGGACGGTTGTCGCCATTTATTTGGAAGATTGATGACACATCGGCTTGTTTTAATTGCCGACGAATTTTCCAGTAACGGAGGGAACGTGATAAGCGTGAGCGTTTACGATTTGGTGGACTAGTCTGACATACCTGAGTTTTAAGTTTAGTTGGAATTGAGATCTTTCCTATATTGTGGATTTGGGTGGCGGATCCATATTGGTAGTCTGGTTCTGATAGGGACTCTTTGTAGATTGGATGCGACTCGTCCCAGTTTGATTCGCACTCCTCTGACCGTTTTCCGACTTCCGTTTACATGTTGCGCAGTTTGGTTTTACAACGTTTGGTGTACCGCATCCGAAGCAAAACGTATGTGTGATTTCCTTTGCACAATCGGAAAATACGTGTCCAATATCTTTACAATTCCAACAGATTGCCATTCCTCTCCCTGAACCGGGTTCCCGTTGTACTACACCTTTAGATCTTTGCGCTGTGCTTACGTGAGCGTCAACTTGGATTTCGCTGACATGTTTTCGACCAGAGCAATTCGAGTCACCATCATACCCAATCCTCTTCCAAGTATCTTCAATGGTGACGCACCTTCTCTTCAACTGCATTACAGTTTCAAAGTCGATCCCAGCTAAATGTGCCTGTAATCCTGGACGCATATTGCGCCACAGGATTTGTTGCAGCTGCTGATCTGACAAAGGTGAACACAGCTGAAGAGCAAGGTTATCAATTGCATCCGCGAAATCCCGAAATGGTTCCTTAGCTTTCTGAAAGCGACCGTCTATTAACCTACGGACATCTAAATCTGTGTTTTGTGTGTCAAAGCGCTCTCGTAATGAATGGCAAAATTCAGGCCATATAATATCAGGCATAGTTTCCCGCAGAGTCCAATACCACTCAGCAGCTGGACCTCTCAATAGAACAAAAATCTCCGAAACCAATTCCAATTCGGAAATCCCATTTGATCTGCCCAATGTCTCAACCCTGAAAAGAAACCTATTGACATTCATGCTCGTGCTAGATCCATCAAAAGTAACACCCCACTTTGACATCGGAATAAAACGCTTTTGACCATGTGCTGCAAAGTTCGTATTGCGCGAAACAGGGATAAAATCCTGACGAGTGCTTGAAAAAGGCCAAGCAGGTGCTTGATAATTTAGCGGTGCCTGTTCGCGTTCCTGCACTTGTGCTGGAGAAATGTCATTGTGAGCCTTCAGTCCTCTTTCCGGAGCATCACACTCGCCGATACTGTTTGGAGCTTCTACTCCAGGAGCCCCTCCTTGGAATTTAAGAAATGTAGGTACTAAAATTTATCTCTGAAAGCTTTCGATAAAAAGTTTCCAGGGCTACCTCATCAGGCTTAGCTAAAAGATCCTCAATCACCGAATTTAGCTCTTTGATTTTTCCTAAATGTTCCCGACCCGTAGCTTGAATCGACCCCGAAGAGCATTTCACTAACCGCGTTAAACGACCAGTATAGTGCTTGAGACGAGAAAGACACTTATCCAAATCATCAGATTTTCCCCTCTTACACTCTTTTAAAATACTGGAAATGTCGTCTAAGCCCTCTTGACAATTTTCGAGTTCCCTTGGTAGATCTCGGAGAATGATTTCCGGCAAATTTGAGCTTGGTCTCAAGACCGGTCTTTCCTTTTCCAACTTCAGCTGCGACTCAAGACTTTCCAACTGGCCCAGACCCGTCCCACTAATGCCACGAATGATGCATTCCATCTGGAACTCATCGGGTTCCAAATGGTCCACGGTGAAATTCATTGTATTGAATGCAAATATATAGTAATAACCAAAAAAAAATAAAGAAAAATAAAAAACAATGTGCGAAATAAAGATGCACAAAAAAAATATAATATACGAAATCCTAAAATCCTTGAATTGCGTACATGTGAATAGTCAATAACCAAGTGTGTTGTATAATCGTAAAGAAATCAAAGGGGGTCCTGGGATCCACCAGACTTCGGAATGCAACCTACTCTCTCTCTCTCTCTTTGTATAAAAGAAATTCGGGAAAACCCCAAATAAACAATTCGCTCCCAACCGATGGCTGCGGTAGATGGTACGACGTGCTATAGCTGACCATACTAAATTATTTTAGAATTACAAAAAAAATTCGGGAAGCTCATCGATGTGATTTCTGTTTCGACAAACGAAATTATTCGTGAAGCTGCACAACAATTGCTGCAACTGACGGAACCGCCCGGATTAAATTCCGCGAGAAATCAAATCGAGTCTTAGTTCGCGACATTGAATAGTGGTTTTGTACTTACACAGGTATTCGATAGGTCATACGAAACCGACGCAAATGCGGATAACCTGTGCGCACACCCGTAAACAATGTGATTTTAGCAGGGGTTAGATAAAAACAAGTATATTCGGCTTCAAAGTAGCTCGGCACTTAAGGTGTACTTGTATCCCCTAATTGAAGAAAGGAACGCGCGAAAATAATTGAAAATGCTCAACCATAACTCCAAACAATTACAATAACTTTTTACAAGGAATAGAAAAAAATCTACAGGAAAAAAATAATGAACACGCACATTTATGTACGACGTTACTCATTATGAATCGTAAAATTATTCTTAATTGAACTCTAAAGTGTTGTTGTACCACCTAGCAAACGAGGCACTGCATATTGTATGCAAAATTCCAGTCACAACAAAGGCAATCAGCTGTGAGAAGGTTGAAGGTATTGAATTGCATATTTCTAGGATATTGCGATTTGTATTAATTGTTCAGCCATGTAATAAGTTACCTAAGCAGTAGCTTCAAGTCAACTCATGGCAACCATCACGCGGGTGAACCTGGATCGAATCCTCAAATGGACCGATTTTTTTATTTAAGAATTTTCGGAAATATGCAATGACATCGCTGGATAGGCAGGCGCTATACAAAAATATCCAAAGTAGAAAGCAAATCCGGTTGCAACAACACCAAGAATTTTAACGAAAAAAAAATTTAATGAAGTTAAGCGAAGTCATTCGCCTCTCAGCTAGAACGGAAAATTTCCTAAGCCTGTATTTGATATTGCTTGATATGAAACTGGATCCGTATAATTAGAACGGGATTAGGGATATTACAATTAAAAGAAAGACATGAAATTGATTTTAATTGTATAGGTAGGAAATTGGAAATTTTTAAGGCAATAGAAATGTAGACGTGTACACACACACACCTTGGGCGCCACTGTTACGAATATGTTTTCGGCCGCTTGGGCAGCCTCCATTTCGCTTCCAGAATAATGGGCCCCTTTGGACCTAGACAGCATATTTCGCCGACTGCTCAGGAGCCGAGGGGGGGTTGAAAAAAATGTGTCCAAAAGGGGCACCATCCTTGTTGATGCTGTCAAAAGAAGAAAAAAACCTATAAGGAAAAGAATGAGGAAGAAAACCAAGGGGAACAAAAAAACATAGCCGCACCACTACCGTCGCGACTCATTTACACATCTAGAACCGCGGCCCGAGAGAGAGAGGAAGAGAGGAGAGATCGGAAATACCAAAGCCATCCCTGCCTGATGGAGCCCCAGGGCTCCCTTCTAAGGAGATCTACTCCATTATGCCACCAAAATTATATGAGCGAACGAAAAAACAAAAAAAAAGTAAGAAAATTATGCAACACGCTGTCGTCTTTGCTTCTCCACTAGACAGGAACCTGTACAAAACGCTACTTGGAATAAAAATTATAAGTTATACATGCAAGAGAAAAAAAATCATGTATAGTTCGTCAATTAATATATAATTCAATAATTCAAGGAAAAAAATTATGATTAATGTATTTAGTAATTTATATGGATTTTATTAAAGTGATCGTGTTGGTTGATCGTTGAACGCTGCATCGTTGGGGCCCTTTACATCCGTTTTTTAGGCGGTTACATGCATGTTTAACAAAGAAAATTTTTACCTGCAGGGTTTTTTCTCCTTCGTACTGAGTTCAGCCGAGATTTTGCTATTAGGTTGAACCACACAAAAGTTTTATAGTTTTAGTTCTATAGTTTTTCACTTCAGCCACTGTGCGAATAGTTATATAGCTTTAGTTTTAAAATTGTTCACTTGAGTCACTTGCGAAGGTAGTTCAAATTGTTTTTATCACTCAGGAAGTCAAATTGTTTTAGGGGTTTCACTTTTTCAGTTTTAATATTTTTCCGGGAAATTATGTCAAAGTACACTTTTCGATCGTTTTTGAGTTTTTATCCACCCACTTCAGCCGTCACACCCAGAAGCCAATATTATATCGAAACGATCACTGTATGACTACACCACAACACATTTTGAGTTTGAGACCATTTGCATGAAAAAGAAATGAACATCTATATAAAGAAAATTTAGCCGGGCTGCATTCGTAACAAACTATCCGAAACTAGAAGCACCAGCCGCTGCAACTAGCCCGAATCCACCTCCACTGCAAACTCATTCTGATGAGAATGTTGAAATTATTTTCAATCCATGTTACTGAACTCTATTACTTTAATACTGAATTAATTTTTTTTTCATTTTTGTGTGTTTTTCTTATAAATAATAAATACATTTGAATAATGAAAAATGTTTAAATTTAGAGATACGATATTTGAGATTCCATTTTCTACTAATTTTTTTTACTTACCTTAATGTCACTGCCAATTTGTGTTCTGCGTTGATTGGAGTTTGTACTGCATTCGTAGCTGTTTCTTTTATCTCTGCCCACACCATGCTCAGGATAAAATCAAACTGATCTGGGTTAAGACGGAAAAAATTTCTAAACTTCTGTTCATCATTTCGCAAGTGACCGTTTATTAAACTTGCAAAAAATCCTTCAGTAGTTCGAGTTTGGAATATGCTACTAGGCTCACGTCTTTTTAGCAACATTATAATTTTATCCTCCTCTTGTTCCTCTTCAAACAAAAAATCCAAAATGGTGTCGTAATCAATTCTCCGAACTCGCAGCGTGTGAATTTGCGACTAAAAACAATCTCATCGCGGCAATTCGCCGTTGCGGTGAGCAGTTTCAGCGAGAGTGCAAAGCAGCCGCGGTGAGCAGTTGCGGTTGGCAGTAACTGCTGACCGCGATGGTCGGCAGTACCAGCCAGACAGTACCTTAAGGCGTATTACTGCGTACGCCAATTTTTGTGAGCATTGTTGTTTTGAGCATTTCGCGTGATTGGACTGAGGCTTCACTTTTATTGTTGTTTCTCTTTTTGTGTATACTACATATGTAACTATCGAAAATTCAAATTCTAATATACTTATTTTCTTTCTTTTTAATACTTAATCTTTTTACTTCATTAATCGCTTTATACCATTTTTCATTCTTGTTTTTCCTCTTTAACTTAATTTTTTTTTTCTTTTTATTTATTAATTTTTTCTTGGTATTTCATTCTTATTCTTTCTTGCAAACTTATAATGTAAACAAATTGTAGAGACTAACCGTCTCATTGTATATATACTTTCATAAACAATAAACAACAATAAACAATAAAAAATTGGATTGAAATGATTTTTTTTTAAAACAGTGTAGGGGTGATCCTGATGATCCAGTCCCTGGATGATTTGTTATTGCACGTGATGGAAAGCCAGCCACTAGCCTGACTTTGTGCAATAAATTCTGGATGCGGTCCGCCAGCTACAATCTTGTCCACCTTGTCCATGGTTGATAGCTTGACGTCTCTCATATGGTCTTCGGCGAGAGTGAGATTATGCATAGAATGCATAATAGCCACTTTCATTTGAGACGCTACGTCTCTATATAAAAGTTTGGTAGTGATTGCCATTGGGTTGAACGAGCTCTGTTCCTTCACCGGCTTTCCTTTTGCTGTTTGCGCGTTCTTCAGAGGTTGGTTTGATCTTTGTCGAGGAGACCTGAACCTTGTCATCGACAACTGGTTAGGTTTTGGTATCCTGAACTGTGTCCACCATCTGATCTACCTCTTTTGTCAGTGTGTGTTTTGAAACCTTCCTAATCACGTTTAGCCACAAGTTCTCTGACTTGTCAACACACTTCTTCCGAATCCACTGAGTTTCGCCCGGTGCACCCAGGAAATCGTTCAAGGCATCACATTTATACACCATGCAGCACTCGCCACGAATACTTATACACCTTGGCTTGAGTCATTGGCGGATACAGGGGGGGGGGGCGGAGGAGGCGGCCGCCCCCCCAAAAGCAATTCCAAATTTTCTAAACATACATACCTACTTCAACCGTTCTCCGATTTTTTTTATTCCACTGCAATGTGGACTGTAATTAGCATTTACTGTAGTTCTGCGGAGCAATTCAAAGCACAGAACAGAACAATTATGGTGGATTTACCATACACTCTACGTGAGGCGCGCCTTTCTCCCCACCATAAAATCAACCAATCAGATGGCTCGTGCAGTCGCAAGAGTCTAACATTCTTCAACTTTTTCTCCGACGCACGCTTCCATATGTGTACACACATACAACGAACTGTGGTACCACACAATTCGCAGCTCATCGTATTTCTGTCGTTTCGCACTTATAGGCAAGTTGCGCCACAAAGGCATGTTGAGTATAAATTGCTTTCAACACAGCAAAGAACACAGCCGACGAAAACCGGTTTGCAATGGCCTGATGGGTGAGAGGCTCGCCTCAAGGGTAAGTGTAAACGCATCATGATAAAAAGACTACAAGACAACATATCGCGTAGGTAATAGGGTCATTCCATCAAGAACCGCCAATAATGATGAAATTTGTGACCTTACCATCTCCGATTCTTTTGAAAATTTTTGTACTTTAAGAACTAGTGAAAAAAATAATTGAAATTCAATTTTCTGTTTCTATCTCATTTTTTTTGTTAGTTATAGTACGAGTATGTTAAAGTTTTCGCAAAAATAGTGTCCGAGTCCTCTTTGAAAATGAATATATCTGGTAATGTTTATCCAGGAATAATAAAATATGGCTTATTTTAAAGGGGAAGGTTGTCGCAATAAAAATTATCCTTGAAATTTTTTTCAAGGCTAATGATTTTGTCCTTTATCCCCGAATATCTCAAAACGTTTTTTTTCATTTTTTTATATTTGTACAGTATAGCCGTTTTTCAAAACATACCAAAAAATTTACTTGTGGTCTCAATGAGATCGGGGTCAAAAAAATCGAAGAACATTATAGTGGTTCTCAATTATTTTATAGAAAAAGGGTCATTTAATCAAGAATCCAAAAGTGTGACCTTATCATCGCCGATTCTTTTGAAAATTTGTGTACTCGAAGAATTAGTGAAAAAAAATATGATTTCAAGTTTGTGTTTCTATCTCATTTTTTTTGTTAGTTATAGTATGTTAAAGATTTCCCAAAAAAGATGTCCGAGTCCTCTTTGAAAATTCATATCTCTGGTAATTTTTATCCTTGAATAATAAAGTAGGACTTATTTTAAAGATTGTTGTTGTTTTTGTTAATTAAAAAATGAGATAGAAACAAAAACTTGAATTTCAATTAATTTTCTCACTAGTTCTTCAAGTACAAACATTTTCAAAAGAATCGGAAATGGTAAGGTCACAACTTTGGCGATTCTTGATGGAATGACCCATAATAAGATGAAAACAATATGATCCCGTTTTTGCTAAGTGCAGTCTATGTAGCTAAATTCACACAGAACTAGATCAAACAAAATAGCCAAATCAAAAAAATTTCCGATTTTTCATGCAGGAAGTTTTTCTCCCAGCAGTGATCTTGAAGGTCCGCTTAAAGTTAGGAATATGGTGTTCTACCCATAGCAACCACAAACCTTATAATAGAAATTCAAGTTGTAAAGACCAGGAAATCACCTTGACGACAAAACTCAATTATCATCAATTTCTTATGCAAAGAACATCAGAAACCATCACACGGGACAAATTAGCTGGCCGCGTAACCACAAATTACCTTTACGAAAACCAACGATAAAAACGTTATTTGAAAACCACATTCCGTTCCAAATACCCATAAAGTCTATTGGCTTGAATAGTCTCAGTATGTTTTACGCTTATGGCGACATCGTGGCTCATTTCCCGACTGCGGAGTCAAATCACGCACTGAGCTGGGGCTCTTCACAGATTACGAACTTTAAGATCACAACAAACAAATAAAATTCCATAGCTTATGATAGCGAAGACCTATCTTAAGATCGCTAAACTACTTTGAGATTTACAACCAGGTTTTTACAAGTCGAACGACCACTCCCAGACTCTTCATTATGTCTATTATTACAATACTAGCGGCATACTGTGATCGACATGCAGTTCAAAGCACTTTGGAATGATTTTTATTTAATTTCTTTTTCTTTATTTTTTTTTCTTATCATCAAAAACCTGTAGTGTAGTTAGTGCGATCGTTTTCAAAGTTTTCAGAAAAATTCGATTGTATTGACAAAGTGCTTGACATACTTATCCTATTTCGAAATCATCTATTTATGGGCATTTTAGATTGAGGCCGCCTCACATGACAGCATGAATGCGGAAGCTGGCAATTATGCTGTACGACTGGCTGGTCTGGAAGAAACATTTTCGTATATGATTTATGCAAACCGAAATCGAGGTCGTAATGGGAAATTTATTAAAAATTATGCTGATATACAAATCATACGTAGGCAATAATATGATAGCGGATATCTTAACTTCGATATGTTAAGAAAAGTTCAAAGACTCCCACGTTTTTCTAATTTGCCTAAAATTATTGTAAATAACTAGTTTTTAGAAATCTTTGTATGAAAAGGTTCGAAAACTGGATTTTGTTTTTAAATTGGGAATGGATACATATCGATATATAAAAAAGGTTATATGTTTTTTTTCGTCTCCTTTCTATTAAATATTGCCTTAAGATACAAATAACTGGAAAGTTAAAATTAAATCCAACAAAAAGAAGAATTTAATTCTCATTAAAACGTAATGAGCAGAAAAATTCTACAATTGCACGCACATAATAAATTGCCGGCTTACTTACTCTTAGCACTATTACTACGATATTCAGTTAAACTCTAACTGGAACTATACCGGAAGTTTTTTATGAAAATCTGTTAGTTAAAGTTCCAGTTAAAACGTAACTGAACATCGTAAAAACGGGCCTAAGGGTACCGATACGACTGTGTTTTGTAACCTGATTTCTTCCTTTTTTCGCGCTGCAGCTCAAGTCGCACCTTGGCCTCACCGATGATCTACCTCCAATGGTGATTTGAGATTGGTATAGCAATTATGGCATCAGAAAACTAAGGAAGTAAACACAGCAATCAGCATAAAAACATTGGAAAATAAAAAATATGCAGCAACAAATAATATGTAAATGTACTGTTGTATGTCAATAAATTAGAAAAAATGTTTAAAATTATAAAAACCATGACAATAAAATTAATCATCCGTCTGCCAAAAATTAAAATTTTTGTGATCGAATCGTGAAATATAGGGGATCGTAAAAATAAGATTAATTCATTTTTTACTGATCAGTTGATTGATAAACAAATTCTTCTTTTTCTTCTCTGAATATTGTTTAGCCCGAAAATATTATCTACTATATAATTTTAAACTTGAAACTATAGAGATATATATACTGGAGGCGACAAGCCACCAATTTTTTTTAAAGCGCTTTGAAGCCAGAAAATTAAAATGCAACAGGGGCCTAGTGTCAAATTGTTGTTGTTTAGCGTGTTTCAAAAGCGGGACATAATATAAATATAATTCAATGCATTTTGAAGGGGACATGTAAATATTCCATATATAGTGCTCCTACAAACTATAAAAATAAATACCGGCAACATCGTTCCCAAAAAAGTCTAACGGCGGCTTATACGACATGCATACGATTTCGTTTCGACGTATAGTATACGATACTTTTCCTACTGAGCAATAATAAAAATCCGAGATTACAATTGGCAGCCCTGTGAGAGCAGCCGCAGTCTCAGAATTAGAGTGTAGCATGACTACGCTGTCGAAGCTATTATTGTGGGCATCGGCATACAATCCTGTGTATTCTAAAGACCGTGACTGCGCAGTCCGTAGTCGAAGTCCGTGTTATGTTTAGGCCCTATGAGTTACCAACGAAACGTTTACAACTAGCTCAGGATGATTTTAAAGCTATAATAACTCGCCTCAACGATGTGCTGATCGCTTTATTTTATTAATTCTGTGGTCACAGGGAATAACTAGGTAAGTCGAAAAACGAAACTTTTCAGGGCAGCACTTTGTTACTATTGAACTATTCCTGTAAATTCAGTTTTTTGAAAAAATTAATTTTGTTGACATCAATGTGATCAAATAACGTTTGAAATCTAGTGGTTTGAAAATTATTAATTTGCTGAAATTATTTGTAGGATTTACGTTTAGTTACCTGATTTTACACCAGATCATCCCAACTTTTTCACCATACACCTGATTATTCCCCATACTTTTTATATTAATAATAATAAGTTTCTTTTATTTTGTCAATTAGGTGTACTTTCATTTAGTTAACAAAAATACCATTAAAACAAAAAGTTACAGTTAAGAGAACTTTTATTACGAAACAATTGATACAAAAATATGAGCTACAAATAGAAAAATGAATGGAAAAATTCATAAGCAATGAATACAAATGAATCCCTAAAATGAAGTTTCAAAAGGAACTTAGGTAATTATTATTAGCTAAGATTAAAATTACCCCTTGAGATTAATCGTCAATCTCATCCTGTTCGATTTGAAACAAATCTGGATGGATTGACGGCTGATCATTGGTTGCCAAGTTTCGATAGAAATCGTGGAAAGCTGGATCTATCAAAGGCAATAGATAGAGAATATGTTTTTTTCTTTTCTAAACTGATGAGGTCCCTTGGTCCAAGGGAAACCAGGGGAAGGCGATCAAAAATACAATGTTTTCTCTTTTTTCTAAAATTTATCATTTTGAATGGTAAATTTTTTTCAAGAGTATGTTAAAAAAATACATTTCCCGGTTCTTAACGGTATTGCAACCACTGCACTGGTTTCCATAAAAATTTGTGATTTTCGGTATCCTGTTTTTTTATAATGAAATGACCGCCTTTTTTTAGCATAGCCATGCATAGAAACAATACACTTCACTTGGAATAATCTGGCACGATGAATAAACGGATAAATGCAGTTGATAACACAGATACACAGCGAAAAACTAGGTAATTCGACTTATCTTGTTTTTCTCGTGAATGATGACTCGAAAAAATTATGGTAAGTTGATTTAGCATATAACAAACACAATTTTACCACTTACCAAGAAACCCCCACCCTTATAACTCAAAAACCATTAAGGTTGTGAGTTGCCAACTTCTTCACAGTGCGTATAGGTCTTGGAAGATGACCATAGTATACTTATCCCATTTTGGCCATTTTTCGACTTACCAAGTTATTCCCTGTGACCACAGAATTAATGTAAATGTTAAGTTGGGACGACATCGGTTCGACTTCTTAGTTAGAAAATGGTTAAAACTCAATTTAAACCTCTCACACAGAGAGAAATATTCAATGTAAAATCATCTAAGTCGCCGTAGGCGTTAATATTTGTATGCAATTTTAAAATTACTTAAATTTTACAGTAGGAATTAGCTAAATTGCATTCACCTAAGGGTACTGCATTTAGTATAACATGCCGTAAAAAAATTGTTGATTTAACATCGAGCGGGTTATGCAGTTCACATACGACATTAGGCGTTTTACAATAGGTGTTTTATATGTTTAATTTGTATAAATTGACTTGCCTAAGATCTTCGGTAATTTACCAAAAAAAATGTTTTAAAATTCCAACATTTGTTTTTTGGTTCCACTTTCCTTAGGACTTAGGCAATTTAGCATAGGTATACAGATATACAAACAGTTAAACAAATGAAATGTGAATGAAATTATTCTCATAATGTGTAGATTTCCTTAGGAATTATGCATTTCAACAAACATTTCTGTAATTTGCAAATGCAGCTTCTACCACGTGTGCATGCTTAGTGTGTTTCTCATTCAGTGATTCTTGTGATTAAGATTGTGCGTGTCTAGTGAGAATTCAAAAACAAAACACAAATATTGGAAGTAATAAGTTATAAATATAACAAGTAATACATTGGAATCCAAGTAAGTACCTATCTATCTTATTAAATTAATATATTCTGTAAGTACATCATTATTAATTTCGTTTTTTTCGATATGTACAGCATTTCATAATTGTACAATATGTACTAGCTGATAATATTGTGATGTAAATGTTGGTAATGGTAATGTGATGTTAAATTTGATGACGTTCAGGGAGTCTTTCATTTAAGTTCTAAACCTGATACACCTTCAGCACGTCCCGTTCCGGACTATGTATGTAACATTAACTCCCCTGCCGCAGCTATTAATGTAAGTTAAACAAGAATGTAAGTTTAATTCGCACTATAGGAATCAGCACATTTCTTTTATTTACTCATATGCAACTGTTACTGAAATTTTAGAAAAAACCGAGCAAGGGAAAAGTCTGTTAAGATTTTACGAAGCAGAAAAGAAGTTAACGCCAAAGGAACGAACTGATCTTTTTCATAAAGTAGTGCAGCATTTTATTGAACATGATAAAAGTCTCTCAGTCCAAAACATAAAACATTTGGCAGAACAAACTATTTTTCTTTTTTCCGAATGGAACCTTGGTAATAATCCTTTTTCTTTTGATAATATTGAATTCATTTTATGACACTAATTTTTATAGGACACATATTTCACACCCGGAAAATATAAAAATCCGCCTAAAGGGAAACTATGGGATCGGTACCAAGGACGAAAAAGATCTCTGAAAAAGCTGAAAGCATACCAAACACCAAAACTGCTTTTAAAAGGCGTTGACCTTGCAGATCAAAATGACAATATCGGTGATGCGCAATGTAAAATCTTGCGAATGATCTGAAGTATGAAAGGAATTGGGATGTGATAGTCTCAAAATGGAGACAAACAGCTTCCTTAAAATAACTTGTAGTATGGATGCAAATCTAGAACGGATTATAAAAGATTGGCCACTTTATAAATATTCAAAAGCACCAGAACTGGTAATTCCTGATATTTTACATATAATATATATTGTAAAAATAGCATAACTTTTTTATTAGGTTGAAATGGATTACAGCCAAACAAAAATTTTAATTTGAATAACAAAAACTCTGTACGGAAATGGCTTGAAAGACTCAGCATCGAAAACATTATTTGTTAAATTTAGCAATGATATTCCGAATCTTGACATAGGTAAAATTTATTGTCCTTGCAGGTTTTAACACTCACTATGAAAATATATTTAACAGATAATATTAACATCTATAATTTGAGACTACTACATGCCATTATTGCGCCAACTACAAAAGTAGTCCGAGGTCAACACATTAAGCATACAATACAGGATTCGCAAAATTCATTTACTATTGAAGTCAATAACAGTAATGAAATTGATGGCATACTTGCAGTCAAAAGACAAGAATGTAAAGAAAAGAAAACCACATTATTTTTAAATAATATTTTTATACTAGGAAAGCAATTTAAGTTCATAAGATTTTATGTAAGCGGTGACGACATCAAATTTGAGTTTGAAACATATTTGAGTGCAGTTCAATTTTGTTTCAAACTGACATATGTCCTCAATTTAAAATTTGCTGATGAATATATTTCTGTATGAAAGCTTATAGAAAAGTATCCGGTGATAGAAACACTCATTAAAGATTTTCAGTTGTAAAAAAATTAAAAATTAAATAAAAATAAAAATTCGAAACAATACTAATTTTATATTAAAATTGATTACAAAATTAGTAAATATTTATTGGTGCCCAAGACCATATTTTTGACTTATACTTGACTTTTGCGTAATTTTTTATGATTATTTGTGTAAATTGTATTTCAACACTTATGTGATATGCACAAGTTGTAGTTTGATTCAGCTTAGGTAAATTTGTAAATTTATTATACGAATTACGTAAAATTCCTAATAGGTGAACCTATGACCTTTTTAGGTCTAAGTGTGTCCGTGTTCTCACGGGCAGCAACGCGTACCTACCTATCTAGGTGAAATACCTAAGTAGTATATAGTAAAATACGTTATTGATATTAGGTAAGTAACCTAATTGAAATTAGGTAAAATACAAAATTAGTAATTACGTAAAAATCCTATTGGTGTTAGGTGAAATACCTAATTGGTATAAGGTAAAATACGTTATTGATATAAGGTAAGTAACTTAATTCGAATTAGGTAAAATACAAAATTAGTATTAGATAAAATACCTTATTGGTTTCGGTAATTTATTGTATACCAATTAGGTAAAATACCTAAAAATTGTTCAAATGTACATGGTTCGAAAAATGTAATATTAACTAATTTATTTTAGGTATATTACCTAAAGCCTTAGTTGACTGTTTAATGCCGAAGCCCTTAGGCAAATCAATACCCGATCTAAGGCATTTTTACCTATGAATTTCTTTCTGTGCAGTCACGAAAAAAGCTCCAATTATCCTGATGGTCATTAAATGACTAATAAACTTTTGAGTTATTCCTTTGATATCCCGTAACTTTGTGACAATGAAAATATGTATCTAACTTCGTGCCGACATTACATTGATGAGAGATTATTTTTGGAAATATAAAAAAATACAAAGGATCAAATAAAGATCGGCAGCATTTTCGAAAACAAAAGGGCAATATTAAATTCGTTAGTAAAAACTATTTAATACAATCAGTTTCACCAGTTTCAAATAATCAAATTCGAATTCCCAATATCTAGTATTTTCAATGAATATTACTGGATAATATAATTCTTTAAACTTGAACATATTTTAATCTTTACATCTAATGTATAATAAGGTGTGGTATGAAAATAAAAGCAATTGTAGAGGTCTGTAATCCTTATGAAATTGCATTCTACATAAAACAATATATTCAGAGTACTTAGGTTAGGTTAGGTTGAGAAGGGTGGACTGAAGCAATGTGCCACAGTCCATCACGAGAGATCACTGTGGATCCATTGTCGGAGTATTGTCAGAGTACTTACTAGAACCAGCGTTTCGAAACTATTTCAATTATCAATTACAATTGTTTTTCTTCAATACAAATTAGGCTACTTGCTCATTTGAAACCAATAAATAATATTGTTAGCGTCTAATTACGCATGATGTCATTTTTTAAAATTACATATTTACGTACACCGTACAATACTCAACAAAAGTAAAAATCGCAGACTTACTGAAGCAGATCCTTATTAAGCATTATCTGACTATAATTTCATATTTCTTTTTGGCATAGCCACTTGTCAAAAATCTCCTGACTTTCAGCCCACATATCAACGAGTTTAAATTGCTTTATAATTGTACTCTGCATGAGCTTATACTTAATATTTTGCCCACAAGTATTTTGCGAGCATCTCAAAAACAAACTCTACTAGTATACGAGTAATTAAAATAATCACTGTCCAGAAAACTTTCATTTCATAACGATACATAGGTAGATCGGTAGTAGGTACCTACCTGCTTATTATATTAAGAAGACAGAAAACTAAGATAAGCAAATCCATTAACCCCAAACATTGTGCTAATTTTACTGATTGTCAGAAAGGTGCTGGTAAAAGTCTTGGCAGAACTACGTGGCTTAAAGTTTCATAAAATTTCTTATTCGAAATACAGTAAGACAAACATACTATATACCTAGTCGACCTTCCTCAAGATCACGCTTATTGTTGTGTTTATCTTAAAAATACGCGATGATGACACAAAAAGTTGCCAATACCATCGCGATCGACGCCAAATCAAGCTCAACTAACGGGTTTTTAAAGGTGGAAATAAATTTTGTGCATGATCACTTGAAATATTTCTGTAAATAAACTATAGTAGATTAAACCCCACGAAAATATTGATCAATTTTTTAAATAACTAACACGATCAATATCACGATCCGCTCATAAGATCTCGTGAGAACTTTAAACAAATAAAATTTAACTAGAGGTACAGGCATACAGGCATAAAAACAACCGAGCGATCAATAAATAAATAAGAGTATATAAACTGAACAACTCTGTACCTAAGTATGTCACAGGTGATCAACATCTGTCCAATGCAAGGTTTTTCTATTATTTTCAAGGTAATGGCACAGTAAAGAATTTTCGCCGAATAACATTTTTACTTTAAATCTCTATACGATCGTTAATCCAAAGATCATTTTTATAGATTGTCATAATCCCATAATGGAGAACTCCGACTTTGAATATTTTCCCAAACAACAAAGGTAAACTATTCTAATTACATATTCCACTCCGCCAAGATCTATTAGATGAAAAATACGAATATAAAAAAATACAAGTTTGTCAAGGTCGCAGGTAGAATCATTCGACGATCGTTTGATTCCGAGTCATAATTGTATGCAAATTTAATCGACCTGTGCTATGCTATTTCTGGAGATTAACCGATGATCGTATATTGCTTCATTTTAAATTGATCTTGTCATCATCATCTGCCAGCCTAGATGATGATCATGCAAAATATGAAGAAAAAGTGTGAGAAAAGTCGGATGTAGAGAAAAAAACTTTACTTTTTGATCATGCTCTAGTGAGTGCTGAGTGTGATATAATAAGCATTACATACAGCGTTTTTCAAGCTACTGAGAGCTACATACCATACATCTTCTTTTCTTTGGCTTCTCAACACACGTTTCTAATGATTATTGCTTCCGTTTTTTGGTCGTGTGTCTAATTTCAGTTTGCCCATGTGCTTCCTAATGAATTATTACAAGTTTTACTTTTTTGGTCTACTAATAATTAATAATTTTTATTTCGCCGGACACTTGAATATATTAAATTAGGAAATATTATGCTTCTTAGAAACAATCATAATTCATAAGCTATAATGATATGTTTCTGATTAGTAATCAGAAATTGTTCGGAAAAATTAAGCGGAATAATATTAAAAAATCTGCCAATGGTCTGGGCGAAACTTTATTATTTTTCGGGTCAAAGTTCGGGAGCGGTCAAAGGCGGAGTGTATCATGAGTTACTTCGAGATTATTACATTTCTTGGAAAATTAATTTTGTGCTTAAAATAAAAAAATTTAAAATAGCGATTTTTAGCCGATTAAACATTGGAAAAGCTCGTGTAGACTATTCGAATTTCGGTATATTATGTACACTAAAAGCCCATAGAAGTTAAAACGAATTTGTAACCTTATCAGAATTAAGAGATATGACGTATATGTACAAACCCATTACTTCCAATTGGGGTTTGAATTTCGAAAAAATTGTGAAACAGGTTTTTAGACGATTTCATAAGAAGCAACTTGATATCTCATGAGACACGAGGGATTCTGAAAAATTTGTGAAAACGTAAGCAAACTCTGGTTTTTAAAATTCGAAAAATCGTGAATTGGTTGGCCGTATTAATGAATTTTATATCTCATCAGAACTAGGGGATGGCAAAAATTGTGAAAACATATACAAACCCTTGGGGGTTGAATATCGAAAAATTGAGAAATGGGTTTGTAGGCGATTATATAAAAAGTTTGTGGAAGTGAAAAGCATCTCATCGAACCTAAGAAATATGTCGAAGCTTTGTAAAGCATACAACCTCCTTACACCCATTAGGATTGAATATATAAAATACTGAAATTGACATTTTGGCTTTTTTATATAGGAAACTTTAGGAAGTAAAAATGAAGTCGATATATCATCAGATATGCAACCTCCTTCCACCCACTTGGGGGTTGAATATCCAAAAATCCTGAAAGGAGTTAATAAATAAATATGAAGGCAGCACGAGAACGTAGGAACCAATTCAATTTCTAATCACTTCTAAAAGTAATGACGGAATTCGTGAAAACGTGTTCAACCCGTTTATACTCTTCTTAGGAGCTGAAAAAGGAAACAACTTAAAAATGGGTTTTAGACGATTATTACGCAAGCACGTGAAGTTGAAAAGATATTCGATATCTGATAAGACCTAGGGATATAGTAGAATTCGTGAAAAAGTTTACAACCCCCTTTGCACCCCCTTAGGGGTCGAATTTTAAAAAATCCTGAAAACACTTTTTAGGTATTTATATAAAGAATCCGTACAATAAAAATGAATTCAATATTTGGGAAAACCTAATAGATATGACGAAAACCGTGAAAATATATGCATTCCATTTTTACTGATCAAATTTTTTGCCCCCCCCCCCCCCCCACTCCGCACGCCAATAGATATTTGAAATTTTTTTTTATCTAAATTAGTTTTCTAGTTGATTTACATAAACATACCGAGTTCCCACTTTGTAGCATAAGCCGTTCCATAGATAGGAAAAACACCCCCCACCTCCGTACCATACTGCCCCTATAAAAAATTATATTTTTGCAACATGCTACTAATATAGCTCTATCTAAATACAAAGTTTCAGCTTTATATCATTATAGGTTGTCGAGATATAAAAATCAGAACTTTTTCCTTTTCACCCTCCCCCACCCTTACCCTCTACACCCACACTTCCAACATTGTGATATGAGACGTAATTTTTTAGAAAAATTCTTATCTTAAGAATATTGGCCGATAACTTCAGAGGGGTTTAATCTACGACATTGAAATTTTGTATGTGTTATTTTTCCAATAGTTGCAGCGAAATGTATGATTATGAAGAAAATCCTATTAGTCCTTCGTGTAGCTGCCATACAAATATCCTGTCAAAACGTCTTCACTTAATTTACGGAACTTACTGTAACTCAAGTAATCTTTTAGCTATGAATTGGAAATTTTGTACAAGTTAGTTTTGAGTAAAAACAAAGTTCAGGTTTACTAATCAGCGAAATCTTTTTACTCCTTCTGGTAGCTGCCATAGCAAATGTCCTTGAGACACGTGTTCAACAATATTTTTCGATAACTTTTGAACGCTTCAAGCTACGAATTTGAAATTTTGTACACGTTCATTTTTAAATGGTTCCAAGGAAAAGGATAAATATGTAAAAAAAAAATGTGAAAGTCCTTCAAAAAAGACACTTTTTTTCGATGACTCACCCAGTTCAAGATATAAAATTAAACACTGAATATTTTCTTTTAGGTTTGAGTAGCAATCTACTGGCAGTCCTTAATAAAAGACATACAACATGCACACACGTAATTCTACTTTACCCCCAACTACAATATAAATCGGAGTTCAGTATTCATCTAGAGTATTATACGATTGGCTTGCAGCCGATCGTGACTGCAGTATGTTTAATAATGAAAACGATTTAATATGTAAAGATGAGAATGGATTAAAAATTTGATCTAATAAAAAATAAATCAAATAATTAATTAAATTAATTATTTGGCTCAGAATGAGTCCATTACAATTGATGGATTCGATGCACAATTTAAATCGATTAATTGATTATATTTTTATATTAAATTAGTTGATTTATTATTTTTGATTTATTGAATGTAATTGATTGATTTAAATAAAACTTTCTGGATCATCACAAGTACGTGCACGAAAACACTAACCTAGTTACTCTTTCCGGGGCAGGCTATGAAGGAGGTAAATTTTAGAGTTAAAGAGAAACGTTGCCAAAAATAAGGCGCCATCACAATAAGAACATCTCTTCTCTGTACTAAATAGATTTCTCCCCTTGGCGTATTTATAATATATACAGGATTTTCACCCACTGTACGTAACCATTACTCTTTTCTTTACTTGATAAAAGTAGAGCGTATGGATCCTTAAAGGAAATTCTATACTTCAGCCGTCCACATCTCTAACTAACTTCGTGAAATTATCTTTTGAGTAGGAATAGGGAAATATTGGGGTTTGTGAAAGGCTCTCGATTTCATTGCGGTATAACGGCTATAATACCGCTTGACTAGTCTTGTATGCAATACTGACTTGAGGTTCCTCCCAAGTTGATCATTCAATACAGTCATTGTTTCAACCAGTCGCAGTACCGACTGCAGTTTCCGGTACATTCTCTTGTCTTAATTAGATTTAGTAAATTAGTATACTGGTAATACTTTTAATGATTTCAATGAGTTTTCCGAAATCACATCAATAGCATGTCACTATTAATTAGTGCGAGTAACTTTCTCAAAACTACTTATTCTGTACATCCGTCTGTGTGGGTTAAATTTGATTTAGTCCATGTTATTGCCTTTAATTTGAGGAAGTTTAAATTAAGAAATTGTAGTTTCCGCTGTGTTATCCGAAGGTAATGTTACGGAGTATATCCGTAACTGAGCCGACCTGAAAAGAAAGAAAAGCATATAGTCTATATTAGTATGTTAATAGTAAAATGGTATTGGAAATAACTTACCGTCGAATTGCTTAATATCTTCCAGAAGGCCTACACAGTTCCTTGCGCGGTTGGCGCTCCAAACATTTGCACCTAAAATGAAATTCTAGAAATTTATTAGTAAAATGAAGATCTGTACGAGAGAAACAGACGGACGGAATAATTTAGGAATTTTGTAACAGGATTAGGATTGGTTGTTGAGTAATGCATTTGTTTTAACTAAACAATTCTCTTGTTTTCTTGCAAGATGACGACCAAATCAACCCGTAACACCGAATCTCAGCACTAAACGGACTTCTACCCAAAAAATATTTTTTTATTTATTTATTTACGTATTTTTTCAATAGAAGATTCAATGAAGTTAAAGCGAATTCGATCTCATTAAACCTAAAAGATTTTCAGAATTCGTGAATACTTGAATAATACCTTACACCCTCAGGGTGATTAATATCGTAAAATGCTTAAATCCGTTTTTTCCCGTTTATATTTAAAGCGTTTTTTTTCCCGTTTATATTTAAAGCTTCCCCGTCGACGACTGTCCACCTTGCCGTGGTGTTGGGGCTGAGTAGGGTCCTGCCCGAAACCAAGAGATGGTCAACGTCCTCCTCCCCTCTCCTTCCATCTCCCAATATCCCTTCACTCCATCTATCCGGGCTGGATCAAGGTGTCATACGACCCGTGCCGAGGATTGACCAGGCTGGGGGCCCATACAAATAGCCCAGTCGCGAACGGAGTATCCGGATACCTGGCGACCTCCGGATTAAATAGCCTTATCTGTACAATGCGGATCTCTGTGCAGATGGACCTTCGTTCTCCGCTACTCGTGGGAACACTATGTATTCAAAAAAAACAAAAAAACACAAACAAAAAAACAGAGTCCGGATCTCTTAAAAAACCGGACGGAGAGACGGACGAAAAGTCATCCCTCTCCTCCACCCCAATGGGGTCATCTGCGAAGACTGCGGTCACAGAACCTGGTCCTAGCATCTTACCCGCGAGGACTCCGGTAACCAAACCTGGTCCAAGCGACCCAACATCCACGAAGACTTCGGCTCCCAAACCCGGTCTAAGTGGACATTTTCAAATGAGGACTTCGGTCGCCAAACTCGGTCCAATTACCACGGCCAAGACTTCGGACACCAGACCCGGTCTTGGCTCACTCAAGAAGGAGCGCAGGCCTCACCCTACTGCGAAGGGGGGGAAGGGGCAAGCTGCAAATACCTTGGCTACCGAACCGGGTATTAGCACAGGAAAGGGAGCTGCTAACATCCAAAAAAGTACCGGCACAATCGGACTTCTAGGGACTGGTAGTGACCAATCTCCACGCCACATTGCTCCTTCTAAACTACTCTATAGAGAGAAGAAAACGGCCCAGGGAGTCCTGAAACGCCTCGGTAATATACCAGAGGAACAGCGGACGGACAAGCAACGGGCCTCTATTAATTGGGCGTTAAAGCTGACCACAGAGGGTTGGGGACCATCCAAAAAGGGTCAAGTGTCCAAGAGACACAGATCGCTGGATGAGTCTCCCGAGGCAGCTAAAAGGGCTAAGACGGGCAACTCAAGCACCGCGGCACCTTTAAAGCCCTTCAATGAAGTCCTGAAGGATCACCTCGTGATGGCCGTCATCGACAGAAGTGACGATGACGGAAGGATCACTCCAGATAAATGGAAAGATGTGCAGAGCGAGCTGGCGGATTGTTTTCTCAAACTCATGAGGGATCATCCTGGTCCTATCCCCTCCTGCCATGACGGTGGGTGGCATCAGGGCCACGTCAAGCTGGTGATCTGCTCCGACCAGAGATCGGCGGATTTCTACAAGGAGGCAATTGCTGGTCTAGGCGAGGTTTGGCCTGGAGCAAAGTTGGAGGTTGTGGCAAGGGAGGACATCCCAAGCCGACCTCGAACAAGAGCCAGGATACCAAGCAAGCCTTCCGACGCGGCGGCTGTCCTGGAGATCCTAAAGATCTGCAACCCAGATCTTCCAACGCACAATTGGAAGATCGCTAAGATGGAGGAGCCAAAAGGGGCCGAAAGAATCGCGACAATCGTGATCAATAAGAAGTCCCTGGCCCCTCTAGCCAACCTGAAGGGTGTGGTGAGATTCGGACTTGGTCATATCACACTCAGGGTTTACAAGGCGGACGCGACGAATCCCTTCCCGAGCGCATCGAACATCGAGGCCTCGGAAATGGAAACGGATCCCGCCTCCCACGTCGTCCTTAGTGACGACTCAAAACTCGCTGAGTCTGAACTGGCGATGGAACTGGACCCGGTGCAACCCGAGTCCGACTCAGTACTGGCGTGTCGGGATCACTGCATCTTAACGGACGAAGGTGATCTCGACTCGGATACTGGATCGGATGAAGGCTCGACTGGTCCTCCCGTTAAAAACGAAGAAGATCTGTTGGCATCTGACCCGGAAGACCCGGAAGATGCGAACCAAACCGTGATCGAGGTTAATGCTGCGAATACTGCAAATTAACCTCCACCACTCGAAAACGGCATCAGCCTCCTTACTTCTCCGTCTAGCCAGAGATGGAGAAGACCTTGTCTTGATCCAGGAACCATGGATTGTGCATGACGTGGTAACCGGTCTCAAGACTCCAAACTATACTCTGTTCTATGTAAGAAATAATGGCAAGCCAAGAGCATGCATCCTTGCAAAGAACAGTTTAAATATATTTCTGCTACACAGCTTCAGCGACCCCGACACCATCGCAGTCAGCCTTGAACTGAATAACAAGACTCACTGGCTGATCTCGGCCTATTTGGCCCATGACCATCAAGGCCCACTGCCGCGAGGGTTATAAGCGATCTAATCACTGAAGCTGGTAAGCTCAACACTGGCGTCATCCTAGGGTGTGATGCAAATGCGCATCATGCAGTCTGGGGTAGCACTGACACAAACGAAAGAGGCGAGTTGCTTTTTGACTACTTTTTAAGCACTAACCTTCTTCTCTGTAACACAGGGCAAGAGCCTACCTTTATAACCAGGAATAGACAAGAAGTCTTAGATATAACCCTGGTTTCCGATAATATCTCACACATGGTTAGCAACTGGAAGGTTTCTGAAGAAAATTCCTTCTCGGATCACCGCTACCTCCAATTTAATCTGAAAGATTACAAAACTATCCCACCGGCCTTTAGGAACCACAGGAGGACCGACTGGGTCAAATATAGGGAAACTCTTAGCAGCTTACTCCCATCCACACCGCCACTCCAACCGAGTAGCTCAGCTGACCTCGACAGTCTGGTCACCACCCTCACGCGCGCCCTAAACGAGGCACTGTCGAACTCCTGTCCTGAGAGCAGGCCAAGAGGGAAACAGAAGCCGCCATGGTGGAACGCAGAACTCGGGGCTCTTAGAAAATGCTGTAGGCAACTGTTTAACAAAGCCAAAAGCACCAAAGACGTTTGCGACTGGGACTCCTATAAAGGATCACTTCGTAAATACAAATATGAACTGAGAAAGGCGCAGCGCAAAGCCTGGGGACTCTTCTGTAGTGAAATAGAAGATTCCTCCGAGGCATCCAGGCTCCGTAAAATTCTCTCTAAAAATCCAACCACATCATGCTACCTGAGGAGACCGGACGGATCTTGGACTACCTCAAGCAGAAAAACCATTGATCTCCTCCTGGACACCCACTTCCCTGGTAGCTCGCATGTTGAATCGGAGCGGGCAAGCACTGCAGGAAACGATGCACCGTTCAACTCTGACGCTCTTATAACAGAGACCAAGCTCCTCTGGGCGATAGAAGGCTTTAAACCATTTAAGTCTGCGGGACCGGATGGAATTATTCCTGCTGAAATCCAACAGACCTCGGATATAATTCTGCCTTGGCTAAAGGTTATCTTGAAAGGCTGCCTGGATCTAACCTACATTCCTGAAACATGGATGGAAGTCAGGGTGGTTTTCATACCCAAAGCAGGAAAAAGCTCTCATGTCTGCCCTAAGGACCTCAGACCTATCAGTCTATCATCCTTTCTTTTGAAAACACTGGAAAGACTAATGGATGTGTACATCCGCGACAATATTGACAAGCGTTTGCTGTCAATATCCCAACATGCGTACTGGAAGGGGAGGTCGGTCGAAACGGCCTTACATTCGCTCGTGCGCACCATTGAAAAATCACTTAGTATTAAAGAATACACCATGGTTGCCTTTCTCGATATCGAGGGAGCTTTCAACAACGTCAGACCAGAGGCAATCACTGACGCTCTTTCTATCCTGAAGGTGGAGTCCTCGCTTGGCGCGCTGATCAATTTGATGTTAACATCCAGGATTGTGAACACAAAGCTGGGCGAGTTCTCCTCTCGAAGGTTTGTCAGCAGAGGTACACCACAAGGTGGTGTGCTCTCCCCTCTTCTATGGAATTTAGTGGTCAACAAACTGCTATTGAGACTGGAAGGGGCGGGCTGCAGAGTGATTACTTATGCAGATGATGTTGCAATTGCTGTCTCGGGAAAGCACCTCAACACGCTGAGTGAGATATTGCAGAATGCTCTCTCTCTCTATCCTCTCCAAATGGGCAGCTGAATGCGGGTTGGGTGTGAACCCACGCAAAACAGAATTAGTCCTCTTCACCAGGAAATATAAAATTCCTCACGTAGACCCTCCTTCTCTGAATGGTACTAGTCTAGTTTTCACCGATAGCGCAAAATATTTGGGTCTTATTTTGGATAGGAAACTTCACTGGAAACCTAACATTCAGGAACGGGTAAGGAAAGCAACAGTTGCGCTTTACTCGTGCAAAAAGGCCATTGGCAAAAAATGGGGTATGCAACCCAGAATAGTTCATTGGCTCTACGTGTCCGTCATCAGACAGATACTTATGTATGGTGTTATTGTCTGGTGGACGGCCTTAGACAAAGCAGTTAACTGCACCACCCTAGGGAAGGTACAGAGATCAGCATGCATATGCATCAGTGGAGCTCTGAGAACAACTCCCTCTGCAGCACTAGACATGCTATTCAGTCTGCCACCCCTAGACATTTTTGGCTAGCAAATGGCAGCCAGTGCAGCCATTCGACTTAGAGCCTCTACACAGTGGACTGGCATATATGCAGGTCACTCAACAATCTTGAATAACTTCAATGATATTCCTGAAAACACCGACTACACCCCTCCCAGTTATGATTTTGACAAAAATTTCCTAACAACCATCCCAACCCGTCTAGAATGGGAAAGGGATTTGGTACGGACGGAGGAGTCCGCCCACATATATACGGACGGCTCCAAAACTGAAGGCGGAGTAGGTGGAGGTGTTTTCTCTGACATGCTTAACATTAGCAGCTCCTTCCGCCTTCCGGACCACTGTAGTGTTTTTCAGGCGGAGCTTATGGCGATCAAGGAGGCCTTGTCCTGGCTGAGGTGTAATGTAATATCTACTAGGGATATTAGCATTTTCACAGACAGCCAAGCGGCAATAAAATCCCTGGAATCGGCCTCAACAACATCAAAGGTCGCCGCAGAATGTCGATCATCTCTTAAGGAGATGGCAGAACAGTTCAATATTCTTCTGTGCTGGGTGCCAGGACACAGGGATATTCCAGGGAACTGCATGGCTGACGAACTCGCCCGTCGCGGCACTACCCTTCAGATTATGCCGGAACATCGGAATCTGGGTGTGCCTCTCTCTACATGTAAACTGCTACTGGGATTGGACTCAATCGAGAAAACCAACTCAAGATGGGCAGATGGTGTTACATGTCTGGCATCAGTAATAGTTTCATTGTATTGAGACGATGAGGTGACTTTCTACATTTCGGATAAAACACGATGTGCTCCTTTGAAGTTCGTTCCATTATCACTGAAGATTTCTGTGCATTTGCCGCGTCGAGCAACAAATCGTCGTAATGCAGCAAGAAAAGCTCAATGTGAATCGCTTTTGTGACGAAGCAGACAAATAAAGCGATATAACCCTTAATGATTTTAGGATTCCTGCCACGAGATAATCGAAGCGTTAATGGTCCCGCATAGTCACATCCAACGCGAGAAAATGGCTTGGAATATGTCACTCTTTCGCGGGGTAGTTGACCCATGAGTTGTTTTGAGGTTTCCTTGCGTTGGCGAAAGCAAGGAATGCAGTTGAACACAACTCTCCGGATTAAATTGCGACAACCGATGATCCAAAACTCCTGCTTCAAAATGGTGAACAGTTGCTCAATGCCGACATGCAGATACTTCTGGTGAGCATGTTCCACGATTAACTGTGTGATGCGATGATTCTTGGGAAGTATTATAGGATGTTTTACTCCATATGGAAGGTTGGAGTGTTCTAAGCGCCCTCCAACGCGAAGAAGTTGATTCGAGTCTATTGTCGGTGTAAGTTTCCGTAGACTGCATTTTGGTGAGACTTCGTGACCGGAACTAAGCGCACGAATTTCTGAAGCAAAGGACGTTGCTTGTATAAATCTGAGGCAAATGTTTTTAGCTTCAGTCAATTCACTAGTATTTAGTGCGTTTTTATACTCTAGATGAAATCATATAGAGTATTATAAGTTTAATCCAGCCCAAAAGTTTGTAACGCATAGAACCAAGCCTCGGACGAAAAAAAGTTATATATTATTTTTTGTTTATTTGTGGCCAAAAACCTCAAATCCGCTTGACGTCCGTCCGTCCGTCTGTCCGTTAGCACGATAACTCAAGAACGCCTTCACCTAGGATCTTGAAATTTTGAATCTGGATGTTTGGTTGAATTTGTAAGGCTAAGTTCGTTAACGGGCAAAATCGTCCTACTCCTTCGGGTAGCTGCCATACAAAATGTCCTTAAAACACGTGTTCAAGAATATTGGTCGATAACTTCAGAAGGGTTTAAGCAACGACATTGAAATTTTGTATGTTGCAGCCGATCGTGACTGCAGTATGTTTGGTATGTGAACTCGTTTGGAGATACTATAATGTATAAATCGTCTACAATAGGCGATAATGCGAATTACCTTTGTCCAGGATAATATTCGTTCCAATAAGGTTGGAAGAAAATGTTCACCCAGAGATAAATGTCCTGAAACAATAGCATGTGTCTCAGGAGTAATTAATGGTTTTTTACCTTGATTTACAGAACAGCTTTCAGTGGTTGAGAGTTCAATATCTTGCTTCAAGTGTGTTGCAAGATCAAGTTTTAAACATGGTGGACCGTGCCACCAAAGTGAATGATCCAATAAGACTGATGGTAGAAGCCCTCTGGATGCACAATCGGCCGGATTCATTTGCGATGTGATATGCCGCCAACAAGATCGGGGCAGTGTGTCTAGGATCTCTGATGTGCGGTTAGCCATGAATGTCTTCAGCGAGCGTGGTTGAACCGATAGCCACGCCAGAACAATTTTTGAATCGGTCCACGCGAAAAACTCTGAATCGTTTATCTGTAATGAAAGCTTTATGGATTCAAATAAAGGACTGAGAAGTACCGCTGCACAAAGTTTAAGTTTTGCGACAGTAACTTGTTTCAAAGGTGCAACCTTTGTCCTTGCTGCCACTAACACGACATGATTTTCTTGCGAACCGACACTACGACAATATATTACCGCGGCGTAAGCCTTTTCCGAGGCGTCATAAAATCCATGATATTCGTAATCATTAGTATTACAGTATTTTACGCGCGATCCTTAAGCCCGAAACATAATGCTCCCGTTCCGTTCCGTTCCGTTCAACTGTCAAAGTAGACCTTATGGGTTGACCATGTAAATGCCCACAATGGTCGTAACGGAACGGATCGGAAAAGTTGACCAAAATTCAACTTTTACGGATCACATAACCTCACTTGTCGTGACGGAACGGAACGGAACGGGAGCATTGTGTTTCGGGCTTTAAGCTATTTAAACGCGAAAGTTGATTTCGAACTTCAATAAACCGGGTGGAGATATCGCTTGGGACCTCGTCATCCCAGTCAACATTGCGTAGTCATAGTTCTTGAAACAGTGATTTCAACACGATTGTTGTCGGAGCTAAGAATCCCAGCGGATCGAATATTCTCGAAGTGTCTGACAGTATTTGACGTTTTGAACATTTTATATATTTGGGCAATGAAACACTGAACATAAATTGATCGGGTGCATGATTCCAACGAAGTCCCAATACCTTCGTTGAGTTTGTTTCAAAGTCTATAGGTGAACATTCTAATATTTCACTTGGAAGTGTTGTAAGAAGGCTCCAGCACAGGGACGTCATTTCAGTTTTTTCTAGGGGGGGGGGGGGGGCAAGATGTTATGTTTGTATATATTTTTATATATACATAAATATACATATGTTATATATAATCTATCAAAATACATAATTCAGAGGGGGGCAAGGGCAAGGCCCCCCGTCTCCCCCGCAAATGACGTCCCTGCTCCAGCATTTCGAACTCCACTTTCGTAGATTAAAGCCTCCTTTAGACAATAAAAGAATTAATTGTCTGCAAAGTTCGACGGTTTCTTCGACTGTATCAGCTCCAGACAGCACATCATCCACGTAGAAATCTTCTTCGATTACAGCAGCAGCTACAGGTAATTCGTTTTTGTAGTCAAGTTGCTTCAATGTTCGTATGGCAAGATATGGAGCAGCCGAAGTTCCATACGTTACAGTTTGTAAGCGATAATGTTGCAAGGGTTTAAGCGGATCATCTCTCCACACGATTCTCCGGTAGTCCCGATGATCAGCAATCCAAATTTGCCTATACATCTTTTCGATGTCCGCTGAAAAGACATATTGATGCTTACGAAATCGTAGACAGATTGAAAATATGTCTCTTTGAATTGATGGACCAACTAATAAGCAGTCGTTTAGTGAAACGCCAGACGTGGTGTTCGATCAACCATCAAAGACGACTCTAGTTTTGGTAGTGGTACTTTCTTCTTTGAAAACTGCATGATGAGGTAAGTAGAAGCACTCTTCAAAAGGCTTCGTGACTTCTGCTGATGGTACGGGCACCATATGACCAAGTTCTAAGTATTCCGATATGAAATGTACATAGTTGTTTTTTAATGACGGATTATGCTGAAAGCGACGTTCCATTGCCTTCATCCGATTTGTCGCCTTGGAGAGGGATTCACCAAGGTGATTCACATTCTGAACTTTGAAAGGTAGTTCGACGACGTATCTTCCATCAGCTGAACGAGAATGTGTTTTAACAAAGTGGCTTTCTGCTTGAGAATCTTCATCTTTGAGAATTGGAGTGTATGACGCTTCTTCCAATTCCCAGAAGCGCCTAAGGTTTGAATCAATGTCTTCAAGTGCTAAGTGACTTGAGACGAATTGGGTGACAGAATATTATTGGTCTGTCCAGAGAGAATCCAACCGAATATTGCTGACAATGCTGAGATGGCTCCATTAAGATTGCAGGTAGCCTCCGGTTGTATAATATTCAGAAATTTATCAGCTCCAATAAGTATATCAATTTGTCCTGGTACATGAAAGTTCGGATCTGCCCATTGCAGATGCTCCAGCTGATTAAATTCCATCCGATTGATTGGAAAGTTGGGTAAAGATGCACTAATTCGATTAACTACAAATGCCGAGATCTCCACTGAGTTTTCATTGTAGATCGACCGCAGTAAGAGAGTAGTTTGTCCTCTAGTAACTCCTGCACTAGCTGAAGACAAACCCTTGATTGAATTCTTGCATTAGTTCGAGAGAGTTGAAGCATTTGAATACATGATTCCGTCACAAATGATACTTGTGAGCCGGAATCCTACAGAATACGACAATGTTAATTGTTTCCATGAAGATCCTGGACCAAAGCTATGGCCGTAGGCAATAACGTGTTCGTACAAGAACGAGATGTTGGAGTTGAGTGAAGAGTACTAATTGTTTGTTCGGGTGACAACGAAGTTGTCCCGCTTTCAGAGTTTGAAGGAGAATGAACGATTGTGTGATGCGACTTATCGCATATTCGACAACGGTGTTTTGATTTACAGTTATTGGATGTATGACCGAACCGAAGCCAGTTATAGCACAGTTTTTCCTGTCTAACAAACGCGCGTTTATCTTCGGTCGATAGAAGTTTGAAGTTTTCGCACTGATGTAACAAATGATTCAGTTTGCACTTTGGACACGAAGGGTTGGTTGCTGCACATGGAAGTTTCTTGCCTATCATCATCACATCGAGATTCCACGAAATCAAGAAAGTCACTGAGAGAAGGAAATTGTTCCTTTTTTAATTCTGCCCACTTTTGTTGTGTAGTTTCATCAACTTTGGTTAGTGAAATATAAATTAGCCACGGATCGCTGCTTTCCGCTTTAGAATCTAACGCGCGTAAGCCTCTCACGACTTCATCAGCCGTATCACTTAGTTTGCGTAAACCGTTAGCCGTACACGAGGTAAGGTTTGGAAGGTTCATAAAACGTTTTATGAACGATTTCGCGATGTGGTCCTTTCTATCGTAACGACTGTTCAATTTTTCCCACGCTTCCTTATAATTTGAGTCGGATATTGTCAGATGCTTAAGCAAATTCAATGCATCATCCGCGAGAAAGGTTTTTAAATAATGAAACTTTTGACTTGAAGTCAAATTTGAATTTTCATGAACCGTGCTCACATATAAATCCCGAAAAGACATCCATTCACTTGGTTTACCAGAAAATTGTTTCAGTTTTATTGCTGGGGTCTTAAATAATCTGTAGGCAACGAGGGTTGACCGTTATGTAGCAGTAGCGAACGAGCACTTTCACCGTTTGAAATTTTTCGATAGCTTTCGTTTTCTAATGCCCGAATAAGAGTAGAAAGTTGAGATTTACACGTAAAATATTTGTTTTCAAACTCTATACTATATTGGTCTTCCACAAATTCTCCTGGATCATCTGCAAGAGCCATTAACTCGTCCAGAATTTGTCTATAGGATGTCCAACATTCTTCCAGTTTTGCGTCTCGAATTGTTAGCTCTTCAATAGAAGTTTGTGAAGGATTCGAAAGACCATCAAGGAATTTGAAAGCCTTGTTAGATGCGCTTTGATATTTCCACGCTTTGCACGCAACACATCCATTTGGGACGTTAAATGGAAACCGTAGCGCATGCACAAAGAATTTATAAATCTATAAATACCGTTTGCGTTTCGTATTGAATAAAAACGCGTGTCACTCACAAACAAGAAAATGATACCGGTTCAAAACTATAAAACACTTCCACAACTTCTTATTTCCGATTTTGAATAATGTGTACTCGCAATATGTATAATAAGTACTGTATACTTAGCTTGATTATGATACTTAGCTTGATTATGATTGATTATGATTGATATGGAATTGTAGTAAAATTACTAAACCTTGGTTACTAGTAGGTAGAACCTTCCGTGTCGACGGTCAGAATACAAAAAGGCTGATTTAACTTAAAATTCAAAAAATGTAAAGTATACAGCTGGTTACAGTGACGGCAATATTGAAAGACAATATTCAAGTTACTCAAGTTACAATGAAGGCAAAGATTAGCATACAATGTTTCGTATTTTTAAAGCGAATCTTGAACACCAGCTTTCAAACGTGTTGAGCACATTGTTTTTCCACACACTCCCACACAATATTCAACCCCTATCGACGCTTGTAATTAAATATTATAGTTCTACATAATTTCCAACTTCCAGCCTCCTAGCATAAGCGGTTCCTGAGATTTAGAAACCAATATTTTTCGCCAAAAACTCACCCCCTCCTCCCCCGCCCCCTCCAAAAGCTATCATTCGTAGAGGTTCATCCAATCTGCCCACCATAGTAATTTCAACTTAATATCTCATCGGGTTTGTGAGCTACGTGATTTCAAACGGTTTTGCGTACGGCGTCTACGGCAAATATACGACGGTTGTCCGAAAAGTTTTCGACCTCAACATGAAGATGACAGCACTCGTCGGAATGTCTCGAGAAGATGCGACAAACAGAGAGCAGGAGACATACCTGCTTTTCACGGCGAGATTGGCAGCTACGCGGACTGACGTGAGGGGAATAGCAAAAGACCCCGATCTGACAGCAGTACGCTCGAACAAGGCGCCGATTTCAAAATAAAAACACCAATGCGGGTTGAACCCTCAAGAGGGCAACCCGCTATGGCTAAGGAGCAACGGTGTAAGGTGGGTGATTTGAATGCTAGTATCATACCCCAGCCAACGCCAAGCACATCCAGAGTAGCTTATAGTAGCGTGGTAACACAGCACAAAATTGCTATTCTGCATGGGCTTCATCCGGAGCAATCCTTAAATGAGAAGGAACTCATCCAAATTAAATCCTCTTTGCTGGATGAGATGGACAATATCGAGGGGGACACCTTACGACCCCAATTTATTGCCAGTGCCCATAGAGACGGGTGGTTGGCAATTACCTGTAATAATTCTCCAACCAGAGATTGGGTAAAGCGGATGGTGGCAATCATCAAACCCAGGACAGGAGCGCAACTAAAAGTGGTTGACGGTACAGAAGTTCCGAAATACCACACTTACATGACCTACGTCCCTCCTGAAGACAACAAGTCTAAGGAAAAATTTGTGAGTAGGATTGGAAGACAAAACTCTAACCTGCACACAGAGAGCTGGCGCGTTCTAAGAGTAGACAACTTCGATCTCTTCAATGCGGTCTCCTTTCTGGTTGACGATAAGTCAGCTGCAGATATCAAAAAAGTGAACAGTAACCTTTTCCTAAACTTCTCAAGGATCCACATATGGATCAAGCACGAGAAGCAGCAGGAATAACCCGAGGCGGAGAAAGTCTACCGCGATCGGGCGCCCTGTGCAACGGCGACCTCTGAAGGCACAAGCAAGGAATCTACCAAAGATCCTATGGCTGAGCCCTTAGAGATGGAGGTGACAACAACCTCATGTCACCCCACAGATCCCCAGGTTCAACTTGGAGCGGTAGTAGAAAAGCCCGACTCGATGAATCCAGTGTCTCTAGATGCCCTTGTGCTCAGCGACAAACTGGACTCGGGGAAAAATTGAACATGTGGATCAGGTGTGTCTAGATAAATCTACACCAGGCCAGGGCAGCAATGGCTGTTCTCGACCACAGATTTAGAGAGGACCATCTTAATGTTGCCTTTATCCAGGAGCAGTATACCCTGCGGAACCAGATTGAAGGTCTAGCACATGAGCTTCTCTACGAGTCAGCTGCTGAAGGCAGACCTAGAGCTGGACTATTATTTAGTAAAAATATTAACTAGATTTTAGCGGCGTGGCGTCCATGGAAGCAAGGGAAACATTGCTTTCCTTACATTTTGCTGAAAAATATCTAAAATGCGTTTTCTAAATCGCGCAGGAAAATCGGGAAAAAAATTCATGTTTCAAACATTTTCTTTGGCACAGTCTAAATAAAAGTTCGCAAGAAACAACCCACGAATATCTCACATGGCCGAATTGGCAACACCGCGAAAAAGGCAAGCGAAATAAACCTAGAAGAAGACACATGGAAGCAATTTGAAAGTTGCATCTATGAGCGTTCATTTCATTCCGTAGTAAAACCACTGTGACATCATGAAAAAAAATTGTCGTACACGGCACGGTGGATGCAATAAGGTATTTGCTTCCACGGGTAGTAGAACACATTCTTGGCTGCAGCGGTGAAGCTTTCAGCAAGTAGAGATCTGATAAGAAATAGGTGCTACCAGAGTAGGATAGGAATTAAATTCTGAACAAAATTTGAAATTGGATTGTGGTAAATAGTTGATTTATATTTAATTTGGTTTTTAGATGTCAAGAAGCACTTACGCGACAAGGCTGAAACTGTATGTATTTTTACCTATTACTTCCAAAATGTTAATCGTAACTCATACATATGTATGCAGCTTTTGTAGGTAATAATACGGCTCATAAAAAAATAAAATTAAAATGACATTTTTATAATGGGGTTTTCTGAGAAAAACTACATTGATCACTGAATTTTAAGGGTTCACGTAGCAAAAATTTGTGTTTTCGAGTAAATATCTCAAGATTAGGTACAGTTACAATTTAGACTGTTACATCAAATGAAAGGTAATTCGATTCCCTAAAAAACGAGTTATAACACTTTGCCTTGTGATTATTCGTTTTCAAGATTTAACGTTTTAAGTGAGTGAGGGTACCGGTCAAAAACACTTTTCTTAACCACCCTGTATCTCCACTAATATTGAAAATGGACCCACCCTGTAGAACAATTTTTTTCTCCAAATATATCAAGGAATAGCCCCTTACAAGGTAGCACACGGAGTGCCAAACACCCTGTATACAGGGTGTAACTAGTACTGAGGTTCAAACGAAAATGGGAGATAGAGGAACTTGTCCTGAGTAGAAAATCGTTCTACACATACTCCCGTTTTTGCACCATTAAGGAGGTTACGCGATTTTAAGGACGAAGGATTTTCATCGTACCTGTGATCACTGTTTGATCTCTAACTTCTGCTGTACTTAGCGTAACATAATAATTCTGGGCTCGTTGGAAAGGACACAAATTCTTCTTTCTAATTGCTATCAACTGTGTCAATCAGTGTTATACTTTTTGAGAAAAATTCATTTAAATGACACAAAAATAATAAAAAATTAAAAAAAAAATACAAAAAGGGCATGTTTTCTCCAAGAAGGACCTGATTAACCACCAAATTTTATTACATTTTCGGAAAGCCCATAAAATTTCACTATACGTTTGATAACAGAATTTCTTCATATTTGCAACAACAAGTGCCCTGCACATGTTGGAAATACTGCTAAACATAGAATTTACCGCAAAACAGATGCAGTAATGAGCAACCATGTTAACAACACACGTATTGCTCTTATGTGTGGAAATTATGTTACAGGTAAGTAAAAATATGACAACTAATTAGACAGCGTCCATTTAAGTAAATTAACTAATATCCATTTAAGTTAATTAAGTAATATCCATTTAAGTAGGGCGTGGAGTTTACCTGCTCCCTTAACGAACAGGAATGACTTCGTCCTACGTAGATTTTTCTGCGATAAAAGCATCGGGAGGAAGCAGCAACAAACAGAATGTCATAGACATCATTACGAGCAACATGGCAAGCAATAGAAGGTCTTTTACAACGGAAGAAATGCCAGACATGCACTTCGTGTATGGGTTGTGCGACGGGAATGCTAGGCGAGCCGAAAGAGTTTACCGGGAACGGTATCCGGACAGATCTCGGTACTCCCATTATCGGATATTCATCAGCATTCATCGGAACCTTCGTGAACGAGGTACACTGCAGCCGTGGCGGGAGACACAACATCCAGGACGGCGACACTCGGTACCTGTGGCCACGGAGGAGCGCATACTGCGCATCGCGGCTAGGGACCCCACGGTAAGCACCCGGAGCATCGGCCATCGATTAGGCATCAACCACATGCATTTATTTCGTCCTCACTATTATTAATCATACTCTTTCGGCGAATGACGGGGGTCAAACCAGATTTACTTGAAGGGAACGTGCTTGATAACTGTTAGCCCCGCTCCTTTACAATTCAACCTATGAAGAAATTCTGTTATCAAACGTATAGTGAAATTTTATGGGCTTTCTGAAAATGTAATAAAATTTGGTGGTAAATCAGGTCCTTCTTGGAGAAAACAGGCCCTTTTTGTATTTTTTTTTTAATTTTTTATTATTTTTGTGTCATTTAAATGAATTTTTCTCAAAAAGTATAACACTGGTTGACACAGTTGATAGCAATTAGAAAGAAGAATTTGTGTCCTTTCCAACGAGCCCAGAATTATTACGTTACACTAAGTACAGCAGAAGTTAGAGATCAAACAGTGATCACAGGTACGATGAAAATCCTTCGTCCTTAAAATCGCGCTATCTCCTTAACGGTGCAAAAACGGGAGTATGTGTAGAACGATTTTCTACTCAGGACAAGTTCCTCTATCTCCCATTTTCGTTTGAACCGCAGTACTAGTTACACCCTGTAGAGCCAATATAGAGGTATCCTAGAAAAAATATGTTTTTTTTTTTTATATCTCAGAAACGGCTTATGCGAGAAAGTTAGAACTTAGTACGTATATGTACGTATGCTACTGAAGTAATTAAAGGAACGAAAATTCTGATTTTTATTGGCATAGAGGTTGAGTAAAACATATGTCCGTAGAAACGGATTTTTCCACATTTTCAAGATTTCGTTATATATAATATTTTGGACATGCCGAAATAAATTTTGCTTCTGCGGGTTCTTTATATAAGCACCTAGAAATGTTTTTTCCCAATTTTTCGATATCCAACCCCTTGGGGGGTGTAAAGTGGCTGTGTACATTTTCACGAATTTCCATATATTGAGTCTAATGAGATATTCAATTCACTTTTATTTTTAAAGGCTTTAAATTTAATCGAAGAAAAATCTGATGCAATCATATTTCGATATTAAACCCGAGTTCCGAAAAATCTTTTAGGATTAATGAGATCGAATTCGGTATTACTTCTATTGACTCTTCTATTAAAAAAAAAATACGTAAATAAATAAAAAAAAAATCTGCCAATCTCGGAGCGCAATTTTATTAATTTTGTTTTGGTAGAAGTCCGGAACGCGTTTAATGATGAGATGCGGTGTAGGTGACTGCGACTGACAACCTAAAAAATAACATTCCAAATAGCCTCCTCGTCCCGTTCTTGATTGCTGAGTGCTTTTATATTAGCAATGTTAAAAGTAGCTAATGGAGGAGGTTCAATTAATACGCAGTAAATTTGTAGAATGAATAATAATAATAAATTTTTGATATTAACCAATTGCTTCCCCTTGTGGAATTATCACGACACGCCACTGCGATATTTCTATTCCAGAATTCAGCAACCAACCAAGGACCAAGTTGCAGCATTGCTAGACGTCATCACTGAGGGGAGTAAAGTTCAGATTGTCATGTGCTCTGGTTCAGATTGTCATGTGCTCTGGTTCAGGGAGATAACCAGAGCACATGACAATCTGAACTTTACTCCCCTCGGTGGTGACGCAGCAACTCCGTATTTCGAATTAATGCAGAGACTCATCCAGTTCTGTATCAGGAAAAATTTACAACTCACCGTTGGATGTGATGCGAACGCTCACAAATCTCGGACATTAACAAAAGGGGTGAGTCATTACCTGAATTTATAAGTATTAATAAACTAGAGTTTCTAAACAGAATAAACCCACATTTAGAAATGAAATTAGAGAAGAAGTTCTTGACCTCACTCTAAGCACCCAGTTTGCTAGCACAAAAATTTCAAACTGGCATGTTTCAAACGAACCATCAATGTCAGACCACTTTCAGATCAGATTTAATATAGAATCTGATAAAGTGCCTGAGGACCTTCTGTCAGAGCAAATGGCTTGTTCAATAGGCACCGTTCGGAGTGTGGACAGTATTAAAATTGTAAGAGCTCAAATCGGTGCGGCCATAAATACTGCCTGCACTAGCTCCTGCCCACTAACAGTAGCGCAAAAATTCACCGAGAACTCTCGAAGCAACACTCAAACAAGATTGGGCTCCTTTACTAGGTCAGGAAAAGAGACACTGGAGCTATTAGCCCAAAATCACTTTCCTGGCTCGGTGGCGGTTAATGACACAATTTCCTTCTCTAACTCTGAGGCTCTTTCCCGATCAATACCAGAGAATTGGAGAATAGCGACGAAGATCTTCACACCAAATAAAATAAGATGGGCAGTAAACTCCTTTGAGCCATATAAGGCACCAGGAGAAGATGGTATCCACCCTGTATTCCTACAGAAACGATTATCCCATCTGCTTCCGCTTCTTACAAAGATCTTTAAAGCTAGCCTCGCCTGGGGCTATATTCCAAAACGATGGACTATGATTAGGTTGATATACACACCTAAAGTGGGAAGGAGACCAAGTGACAAACCAAAATCATACCGTCCAATCAGTCTATCTTCTTTTCTATTGAAGACAATGGAAAAAATCTTGGACAGGCATATTAGAGACGGACCACTAGCGGTGAATCCATTGCACATTAATCAATTTACCTATCAGCCAGGAAAATCGACAATCTATCCAGTGCAAAGAGGTTTCGGTGGGTGGTTTCTGGATGTAGAGGGAGCCGTTGATAACACCTCTTACCAATACATTTACAATTACATCCAGGAGCGGGGTATAGATGCTAACACCTGCAGTTGGATAAGGTTCATGCTAGCAAAACGAGTTATAACGTCCTCACTAGCAAATGAAATACTTACAATCACGGACTCAAAAGGTTGCCAGCAGAGAGAGGTGCTATCACCATTACTGTGGTCAACTGCAGTCGATAAATTACTAACCAGACTCAGCACATCTGGTATAGATGTTATAGGTTACGCCGACACCATAACCATCCTAGTACGAGGCAAATTTGAGGACACCATCTCAAACATATTGCAGAGAGGACTAGACATGGTAGCACTCTGGTGCACAGAAACTGGGTTAAACGTCAACCCAAAAAAGGCGACTATCGTTGCTTTCACGAACAGGAAGAACCGGAGCAAACTCAAATGCCTCATGCTTTCCGGTGAAGGGTACGAATTTTCCAGTGAGGTCAAATATCTGGGAGTAACCTTGAACTGGAATGCGCATATTAAACGCATTACTGAGAAAGCTAGTATCTTTGGACCTGCAGAAGCCTTTTTGGTAAAAATTTGGGTTTAAAACTCAATATTGCTCACTGGATGTATACGGCAATAGTCAGACCAGTGATCACTTACGCGTCATCTGTATGGTGGCGCAAAACCTTACAGATAACTGCACAGACCCAACTAAGCAAAATGCAAAGGTTAGCCTGTACAACTATAGTATATGTAATATGGCAGCACGATTATAGCAGACTGCGGTACTGCTGGACCAGCAGATGGACATGGTTCTTTCGGCCATGACTGAAGTGACAGCTAGACGTGATCGTAAAAAGAAATAAAACATTGATTAAAATCACAAAGTCGCCCGCGTTTTATTAAATAATACATGGCGCAGTCGATAAAAACAGGAGTTGAAAAAGTGAAATTTAATAAAATTTTTGTGTATGGGAGTTACGAAGAAGAAACTCCTCGATAAACTGTATTCAAGACCGCGTGGCAGACCGCCGAAAAACCGGGTAATTGTAAAATACAATATGGACTATATCCAAAAAATCGAGCTGTTGAAGCTAGAAGGTAATGTGGCTGAGAACTGGTTGAAATTCAGACAGAATTTTGAAATTTTTGGTGCAGCCATCGAAACCGACAAGAGGCCAGACACGGTTCAAGTAGTGGAAGAAGTAGTGGAAGTGTTCTACTCTCAAATGTAATAGAGGCTTTTGAGGATTTCTGCAGACCCATAAAGAATGAGGTCTACGAATCATTCGTGTTCCACAGTAGAAAACAGGATGAGGGAGAACCTTTTGATACCTTTCTAATGGGCCTATGGATACGAGTCTACAGAAAAGGCTCCTTGAAACAGATAACCTAAATTTAGTAAGAACAATTGAAGTTGCGAGAGCAGCGAAAGCAACGAGAAAACGCATCATGGACATGCAAAAACCATCGACGAACAGCTTTACCAGAATAGAAGAAATCAACACACGAACCCAACAGAACAATACATCTGTATTGTACCAGGCTCACAGGCAAGATAAAAATATATTTCAACCAAAAAATAATTACGAGTATAATAAAACAAGTACATTTATAGAAAACAAAACGTTTAACAATAAAAAATGTGTAGGTCAAAAAAATATTATATTATATAATATTGCAATCTGGTCCATAAACGGAGACAATGTCCCGCGTTCAGAAAAATTTGTAACAATTGTGGAAAACCAAATAACTTTGCCGTGGCGTGCAGAACTAGCTTAAACACTGTTAGAGAGATCACACAGACAGCAGACGTCGGAGACATTTTCCAATTAGATCAAATAACAAGTAAGTCTGGAAAGCAAAACTTCGGGAAAATAATAATGATGTTAATGTTTTACAGCGTAATTTCATAGAAAATGTAAAAGATGCCAAAATAAAAAAAAAGTGATACAATAATTTAAGCTGGAACAAAAATTGTTGGCACTACAAATTTAGTATGTGCATATAAAAACATAGTGTCCTGCCAAAACTTCTTAGTCGTAGATAGTAATTATAATGTACCGATTTTAGGATTACCGGGATGCATTGATTTCGGCCTTATCGAACGAGTTTATAGTGTAACAGGGAACGATAAAAACGATTTTATCAAGAAAAATGTGGACTTGTTTGAGGGATTAGGCTGTTTTATAAAAAATTTGGAAATTATGCTATATTACATGCAAATGCACAGTGCAGTGTGAAACCTGCTCGACGGATACCGTTAGCCATTATGGAATCTGTGAAAGAAGAATTGAACAGAATGGTTAAACAAGGTGTGATAATAAAAGCTGATGAACCATCGACTTTCGTATCAAATCTTGTTATTGTGGAGAAAGAAAACAAAAAGCTGAGATTTTGTCTGGACCCAGAAGACCTAAATCAGACAATCATGGAGAAAAATTATTTAATTCCATCGTTTGAGCAGTTAGCCGAGAAACTGAATAACAAGAAGTTCTTCACGGTTCTAGATCTAAGAGATGGTTATTGGCAAGTACAATTAAGCAAATCAGCAAGTCAGTTATGCAGTTTCAGTTCTCCTTTTGGATGTTACAGATTTCTTCGATTGCCCTTTGGTATTAAAACCGTTCCGTAGATGTTTCAAAAATTAAAAGAAAGAAATTTCGAAAATATTTCGGGTGTTGTGATATATATCGACGATATTCTGGTAGGAGCCGAAACAATTGCAGAGCAAGGTAATGGAAAGGGCGAGGAAATTGAAGATTAGATTTAACAGTACAAAACGTCAGTATAGAGTGAGTGAGGTTAGATATCTGGGGCACGTAATTTTAGAATCGAGGATCTCGTGTGATCCCAACAGGGTAATTGATTTAACCACCAAAAGGTAAAAGGGATTTACAAAAGTTGTTAAGAATGATAAATTACATGAGAAACTATATCCCGAATTTAGTTGAGATTTCACAACCGTTGCGAGAGTTGTTGAAGAGAATATGATTTTCCAATGGTTGCCTATACATAGTCAATGCTTGAATACAATAAAAAATATAATTATAGAAGCACCAATGTTGAAAAATTTTGATATTACTAAGGAAATTACGATAGAGACCGATACTTCTAAGTACGGTTTAGGCTGCTCATAAAGGCAAGCCCATCTCGTTTGCTTCACGCAGCCTAACGGACGCAGAAATTCGATACGCGCAAATAGAAAAGGAACAGTGGTTTTCACGTGTGAAAAGTTTCACTACTATATCTATGAAGAAAGGTTTCAATTCGCAGTGATCACAAACCACTTGAAAGCATAATGAAGATGGATTTGAATCGAATACCGTCAGCTCGACTTCAGCGAATGAAATTAAGATTAGGAAAATATATGTTGGGTTTAAAATATACCCCTGGAAAATATTTATATGTTGCAGACTTGTTGTCTAGGTATTCCAATAGAGATGAGGAAAAGGAAGAATTTGAGGACCTCAATGAGTTCGTACATTCACTGAATATAAGTGACACGAAGGTTAATGAATTTAAATGAGAGACAAATAATGATGAGAGTTTGAAAGAGTTGAAACGGTTATTGATTGAGGGATGGCCCCAAAATAAAAAGAGTTTAAATGATAACATGAAATTCTATTGGAGGTGTAAAGATGAGCTTCTAGTAGAAAATGACCTAATATTTAAGGATGAAAGAGTTATTGTCCCACTTAGTTTTAGGAAAACAGTACTGGTACAATTACGTAGGTCCCATTTAGGAATTGAAAAGTGCAAACAAAGAGCAAGAAGATGTAGTATATGCCAGAAATATCGAAATATAAATGCTAAAGAACCTATGTTGTCTCATGAGATTCCAAGGTACCCTTTTCAGAAAATTGGAATGGATATTTGCCAGTTTTCTAATAAGGACTATTTAGTTATTTGCGACTTTTATTCGAGATATCTCGATATTTTATCGCTACGACATAAAACGGCAGAAGAGGTTGTCGAGAAACTAAAAACATCTTTTTCAAACCATGAAATTCCTAGGCATATAGTAAGTAGGTGATAACATGCCCTTCAATTCATACTACATATTCTCAGAAATTTTGCAATACTTATGATATTAAATTGATAACTACAAGCCATACCTACTCTCAAGCAAACGGCTTTCCAGAAGAAGCTGTGAACATAGCAAAAAACTTATTGAGGAAAATAAAAGATATTGGCGAAGAACTATGGATCGCCTTGTTAGAATATAGAAATACCCCCCTAAAAGAAATAAATGCATCCCCGGTAGAACTCCTAATGAGTCGGAAAACGCGGACATTAATAGCGGCAAAAGAGGAATTATTTGAACCTTAGAATATACCAAACATAAATAAAAACATTATTGCTAAAAACTTGAATCACAAAAAATACTACGATCGAAATGTAAAAAAACAGCGAATTTAAAAAGGGAGACAGTGTATGGTGGTTTAAAAGTTAAGTGAAAGGTTGGGTACGAGCTCGCATTGCAAGCATCCACAATAGTCCAAGATCTTACTGGATCGAGTTGGAAAATGGTACTCTGTTGCGTCGTAATTCAAAATTTTTAAGGGCACGCCATGAGTAGGTGCATTGATTTTCAGCAGTTTGAAAAAATAAAGAAGAAATATGCTATGTCTATTTTGTTTCGATTTTATCTATGATTTGTTTTACACTGTAAACTGGCAAATATTTATGTAATTGTTGGCGCAATAATTTTTTTGTACTAGATATTTTTTTTTCTGAAATTAATCATCAGCTAAACGTAACTGTACAAAGTTTTTTTTTTTAAATAATAAGAAGAAAAAAAATTAAATAAAATAAAAGAAATTAGAAATTAGTATATCATAATATTGTAATGGAATAAAACTCGAAGAGGGAGGTGTAGTATATGTAATATGGCAGCACGATTATAGCAGAATGCGGTACTGCTGGACCAACAGATGGACATGGCTCTTCCGGTCGTGACTGAAGTAACAGCTAGACGTGATCACAAAGAGAAATAAAACATTGATTGAAATCACAAATTCGACCGCGTTTCATTAAATAATACAACAACTATCTCTGGGGCAATGCGAACCACTCCTATTGCAGCACTTGAGGTGATTCTAAATCTTTTACCTTTACACCTGTATGTACAAAAAGAAGCCAGGCTCATGACGTACAGACTTCTAACTTCTGAGGATACGGAAGCAAAAAAATAGCCTCCACAGACCTTGTAAGAGAGCTTGAGAGCGACCCTATTCTCGGCATTTTGCTTTCAGATAATATCGTACCAAGATACAACTTTGAAATACCATTCAAAGTAGTGTTCCCACCCCGAAAGGACGGGAAACACATATGCCTGAATTTGAAAAGGGAGCACTTATCTGGTATACAGATGGCTCCAAGGCAAATGAGGGAGTTGGAGCTGGGGTATATGGACACAGACCAAGAGTCGACATATATGCCAGCCTCGACAAGTCAAATACGATCTTCCAAGCAGAATTCATGCATTGAATTATGCATCAGGGAAAACTTTAGAAGATCTACATTCTACAAGCTTTTTGCTGTAGATCCCACTTAGTGTGTGATTGCTTACAAGAACTTAAGAAACTAGCGAAGTCGAATACAGTCATACTGGTATGGGTTCCTGGACATAGTCATATTGTAGGCAATGAGTTTGCGGACCAGTTAGCGAAAAAAAGAGCTGACTTAAAATGCTCAGAACCAGTGCCTTTCTGTGATATGCCAACAGCTGCGGCAAAAGAAAGACTGTTGGACTGGATCCACTGGACAGGGACGGTGGGGTGCAGACAGTCCAAACTGTTCTTGGAAGGTCACTCCAAGAAACGAACCTCCGATTTGCTCAAATTGAGCCGGAATCAGGTTCGGCGCTTGATCGCGCTAATTACAGGATACTGTAAGCTTAAAAAGCATCTACATACGATTGGACTGGTTTCAGACGATATTTGCAGATTGTGTGAAGAAGACGAGGAAACTGCAGAGCACGTTCCATGCCATTGCGAAGAACTTGCACACAGAAGACTCAGACTTCTAGGACATTAGTTCCTAACACCATTGGAACTCATGTCTAACTTACTCAAGAGCATATTAAAATTTATTGATATAACCGTCCTGAGTGAGTTATAATAAGGGAGGACAATCACAATAGGCCCACTGAAGCCGCAGTGAATCGGGATTTTTTTTATAGGCCGTCCTCCACCATCTATAATCTAATCTAATCTAACTGTTTTTTGTGAAAATGGATAAAATCGAGTATCGAGTTGTCATTAAGTATTTGTTTTTAAAAGGCAATACGCCTACGCAAATCAAAGACGAATTGGACGCGCCATCATTTACCACCGTGAAATTTTTGGGCAGCTGAATTTAAATGTGACCGTACCAGCTTGGGAGATGAGGAACGTTCGTGACATCCAAAAACTGTAACCACTGACGATAACATCGGTCAAGTTCACCAAATGGTGCTAGACAATCGTCGAATTAAAGTTAGAGGGATAGCAGAGGCTATGAATATGTCCCAAGAACGTGTTTATCACATATTGAATACAGATTTAGGCATGAACATTTAACCCGTCCAAATATTACTCGGCGTCTTTCTCTGCAAAATAATTGTTTACGAAGGAGATGGCCTCCACATTCGACGAAAATCTTTGTCCCCCGAGCGCAACTTTTAGCTTATGGAACAAAAAAAGTCGCTTGGGGCTAGATCGCTGGTGAGTAAGAAGGGTGGTCAAGTAGTTCAAACCGTAATTCGTGGATTTTCGCCATGGCAACCGCTGAGGTGTGTGACACGCATTGTCTTGGTGAAACAACATTTTTCTTTTCCGCAAATGTGGCCTTTTTTCAGCAAGTAATGATGCTTAGTATGCTCCTGTAATAGTTTTTCCTTTTTGAAGATAATCGATTAAGATAACTATGTGACTATCCTAAAAAACAGTCTCCATCACTTTCTTAGCCAAAAAAACAGTTTTTGCTTTTTTGGAGCCGATTCTCCCTTCGCAATCCACTGTTTTGACTGTATTTTTCTGGGCTATAATGGTGTATCCAAGTTTCATCTACAGTAATTATTCGGCGAAAAAACTCAGATTTATTGCGCCTAAAGAGATGGGAGCATCGCTGTGAGAAAGCTTAGACTTACAAGGAGACTATGTAGAAAAATAAAAATAAATTTTAAAAAAAAATTTCTTGTATTTTTGTTAGGTCGAAAACTTTTCAGACCACCCTCGTATTTTTTTTTGCGTGAACGTGAAAATATAAAAATTTCAAGGTAGCAAATTTTTGAAATTTCAGGTCGATCACCATACTTTATTATTAAAAAATAATAAAGTAAAATACCTGCTACATTTCCGATCGCTCATTTGCTACTTTACAATACCATTATTTTCTTTTAATCAATCGCATTGCATCTGTTTGTTTTCATTTTCATTACCAAACTCACCCAAATAATGTTCCGCTTTCATATCGTACATGGTAACAATATGGAATTGAGGCTTTATGGTTTTCCTGCATTATAAACTTTAAAATTTCTGTCGTGTTGTGACCATTAACTTTCCAGTTTCTATACACCTGAGATCTGATAGTCTCGAATATACGCAGTGTCTAGGTAGATGTGATGTGAATGAACGCACTTAATGGTTACGTATTCACAAGTGATATCCTTAGGCGCTATATTTAATAACTGGTATCGATAATATCTTATATTTTGTAGTATTGGCACTTGAAGGCAACGCTAGTCAAGATCCGTAGCTACTTCGTCGGCTTAAGGAATCTTACCTTCACTAGTGTCTTCTTCGCTTGAACAGGCTTATGTTGCTCCACAAAAAACCAAACAGTGTAGTGTTCATTTGACGCTGTACGGCTAGATAAGACGAAAACTCGTTTCCCTATAGTATTATTGGTTAATATAAATACAGAGAGGTACTTACTTACATTTGACTTAAGTAAGAAGTTAAAATGTGAGTAGTTGAAGTAGGTTACAAAAAATGTATTTCACGTGCTAAATTACCTAGAGAAGAAATACTCCTAATATTAAAAATAAAATTTAGCAGCGCTAGTAGCTTTGGACCAAGATTTAAATTTTGTAAGTAGGACCGGGGACAGTAGAAACAAGGGACAATAGAAACAATGGTCATAGTAAACGCAATCCTTGGTTTAAATTAAGCTTCAAAGTGTCAAACGAAGCGTTTCTAAATACCCCTGGTATCTATTAATAAACCGTTGAGTAGAGTCAAATGTTGATTGCCGGGATCTAGGTTGAAGATTGCTGAAAGATGCCGTTCTGAAAGAATTCGCGAATTGACCTGCCTATCTCTCAACTGAAGAGCTCCCTATCAGAAAAACCCGGAAGCCGGAACAACAACGAGAGAAGTATGCTCAACGTATAGGACAGCAGCATCGTGATGCTATCGCTGCGGATCATGTAATTAATTTTCAGAATTTAATTGATCGTTTTGAAAAAAAAGCGAATTTTTTTATGGTGTTCAAAACAGTAATGACGTATGTTGCATTGAATGTTGTTTTCATCGACTTAACAGTGAAATTTTTCGTGTCGAATGAGGAGATAAATTTAAAACTGCTTAATTAATATTTACCAATAAACTCTAAATTAACCAAACAGTTAAATCATATAATAGCTAGCTATCAATCGGAACGCAATTAAAATAAATCAGAACTTTAAATTACGTATTCTGTTCAAAAAATACAAAAACTAATATCAAACTGTTTTAAATTCCCAGCAATCGCAGCGAAAAAGGCAAAAGGTTTATAAAATAATCCCCACTCCATTTGGAATCTGAATTTTTGGTTGAAATTTTAACGCTAAGTTTGTTAACGGGCACAATCGTTCTACTCCTTCGGGTCCATACAAAGTCCTTAAAACATGCGTTCAAGAATACTAGCCGATAACTTCAGAACGATTAAATCGCTCAAATCCTAGTCGTAAGGATTTTGTAAACGTTCATTTTCTAGTAATTGCTGAAAATCTTTGAGTCCTTCATGTAGCTGGCATACAAAAATCCTGTAAAACTGTCTTTCTGTTTTTCTTGCGGTGATTAACTTAAAATTCCAGATACGGTATTAAAAATGGGAAACACTGTCCATCTCCCTCGATTGGCAACCAAGCGATAGTTTTTAAAAAATCTGCCAACAGTCTGGGCGCAAATTTATTATTTTTTGGGCAGAAGTTCGGAACGAGTTTAATTCTGAGATGCGGTGTAGGTTACTATGTGACTGAAAACCTAAAAAAAGTTCAGGAAGCGGTTAGAATACTTACGCCGCTGCCACATACGAGTATAACATATGAATTACATAATTGGGTCATACTCCGGGAAGAGGTCTATGTCGTAGTATAATATCAGTTAGGAGGTTTTTCGTGATTTGATTTCGGACCATTACATGAAATCGGAAATGCGTTTGTAGACGATTATATAAAAAGTCTGTGGAAGTGAAAACCAATCTAATATCTCATCAATCCTAAGAAATATGTCGCAAGCCTCACGTGCTCTTGGAGTTGAATATCTGAAAATACTGAAATCAACTTTTTGACGATTATGTAGGATGGTCAAATGCAATCAAAAATGCTTTACTAAATACTTCGCGCAGAAATTGACCCTCGTATCGCTTCGCCTGTAGTAAAAACTGTGTCGTGCTTCTTTGTATATATACTATGTTCAGACTAGGGTCACTATATACACAACACTCTCTACCTAGGGTTTGGCAGATACGTCTAATTCGGTCGTTTCTGTACTAGAAATTGTAATTTAACCTCACAAAAATCGCCTGTTTATGTACTAGTTCGCCTGTTTTTGTACTACTGGGAATTGATATCAAACTGCGTTTTTGAAGTGTGTTAGTGCGAATATGTGAAGAGTCGGAAAAACAGCTGTCGGTTCCCTTCCACAATTCTAGTACTTGGTTTTCTTTAGTATGGAAGTGTGTGTGCGCGAAATTGATGTTTTCAGTGGTAAATTTCCCTATTTCTTTCATTTCTTCTATGGAAATTTACAATTTTGCAGCGAAAAGTCAATCATTTCGAATGTTTATAAAGTGAAATCCCATAAACATGGAAAAAATTTAAATTTACTGGTTTTTCACCTTGGTACGCATCTGCCAAACCCCTCTTAGAGACTGTTTTGGTGTGGGTGTGTATACAGTAACCCTAGTTCAGACTACGAGATTAACGCGTTTAAATCGAGTTAAACGCGTTGAAAACACTGCCCGAACGCGTTTACGAAAATACGTTGCTACAACGCGTTGAACAGAAAACATGTACTGCGACCCTCGCGGAAATCGAAGTAAACTTTGAAACAAACTATTTAATGCTGCAGAAACTCAATTTTGTACTTGTGCAACGACTGCATTGGTTAATTAATTCACTTTTCATTTCTGCTATACAAACACTTTTGGTTTAAATAATTTAGAAAGCATATATTTACTAATGAAACACAGCTGAATATCTATTTGTCAAAACAAATCACGTCAAGCTGTCGTGTATCAAAATAAAACGAGTTGCCTAGTCTGAACACTACATTTTTAACACGTTCATTTTGCCTACTTAAACGCGTTTAAAACGCATAGTCTGTACAGGGTATTAGGAAGTAAAACTGAATTAGATATCTCATCAGAACTAATAAATAAATAGGAATGCACCCACTTTGGGGTTGAATATCCAAAAACCCTGAAATGAGTTTTTGGATATATGTAAAGAAAGCCCGAGGAAATGAAAACCAATCCGATGTCTTATCACTCCTAAGAGATATGACGGAATTCGTGGAAACGTGTTCAACCCGTTTACACCCTCCTAGGGGCTGAAAAAGAAAGAAAACTTGAAAGCGAGTTTTAGGTGATTATTAAACAATCCCGTGGAAATAAAAAGTTATTCGATATCTCATCAGACCTAGGGGATACGACTGAATTCGTGAAAATGTATACAACACCATTACATCACCTTGGGGGTCGAATTTCAAAAAATCCTGAAAACACTTTCTAAGTATTTATATGAAGAATCTGTAGAATAAAAATGAATTCAATATTTGGAAAAACCTAATAGATATGACGAAAATCGTGAAAATATATGCACTCCATTTTCACTGATAATTATACTCTAGATGAAATCATATAGAGTATTATAAGTTTAATCCAGCCCAAAAGTTTGTAACGCATAGAACCAAGCCTCAGACGAAAAAAAGTTTTATATTATTTTTTATTTATTTGTGGCCAAAAACCTCAAATCCGCTTGACGTCCGTCCCTCCGTCCGTCCGTCCGTCCGTCTGTCCGTTAGCACGATAACTCAAGAACGCCTTCACCTAGGATCTTGAAATTTTGAATCTGGATGTTTGGTTGAATTTGTAAGGCTAAGTTCGTTAACGGGCAAAATCGTCGTACTCCTTCGGGTAGCTGCCATACAAAATGTCCTTAAAACACGTGTTCAAGAATATTGACCAACAACTTCGGAACGCCTAAATCTACGACTTTAAAATTTTGTATGTGTTACTTTTTCAATAGTTGGAGCTAAATGTATGATTATGAAAAAAATCCTCTTAGTACTTCGTGTAGATGCCATACAAATATCCTGTCAAAATGTATTCACTTAATTTACGAAACTCACTATAACTCAAGTAATCTTTTAGCTATGAACTCGGAATTTTGTACAAATTAGTTTTGAGTGAAAACGAAGTTCAAGTTTACTAGTCAGCGACATCCTTTTACTTCTTCTGGTAGCTGCCATACAAAATGTCCTTAAAACACGTCTTCAAGAATATTGGTCGATAACTTCAAAAGGGTTTAAGCCACGACATTGAAATTTTGTATGTGTTATTTTTCCAATAGTTTGAGCTAAATGTATGATTATGAAGAAAATCCTTTTAGTCCTTCGTGTAGCTGCCATACAAATATCCTGTCAAAATGTCTTCACTTAATTTACGGAACTCACTATAACTCAAGTAATCTTTTAGCTATGAACTCGGAATTTTGTACAAATTAGTTTTGAGTGAAAACGAAGTTCGAGTTTACTAGTTAGCAAAATCCTTTTACTCCTTCTTGTAGCTGCCATACAAAATATCCTTAAGACACGTGTTCAACAATATTTTCCGATAACTTTTAAACGCTTCAAGCTACGAATTGGAAATTTTGTACACATTAATTTTTTAATGGTTCCAAGGAAAAGGATAAATATGTAAGAAATCGAGTGAGTCCTTCCTGCACCTCTCATGTGAAAGTCCTTCAAAAAGGAAATTTTTTTTTGATGACTTACCCAGTTCAAGATATGAAATTAAACACTGAATATTGTCTTTAAGGTTTGAGTAGCAATCTAATGGCAGTCCTTAATAAAGACATACAACATGCAGACACGTAATTCTACTTTATTTCCAACTACAATATAAATCGGAGTTCAGTATTCATCTAGAGTATTATACGATTGGCTTGCAGCCGATCGTGACTGCAGTATGTTTTTTTTGCCCCCCTTCCAAACGCCAATGGATATTGGATTTTTTTAAACAATATTACTTTTCTAGTTGATTTACACATACCGAGTTTCAGCTTTGTAGCATAAGCCGTTCAATAGGTAGGAAAAACACCCCCCACCGCCGTACCATACCACCACTAAAAAATTATATTTTTCCAACATACCACTACTATAGTTCTATCTAAATACCAACTTTCAGATTCATATCATTATAGGTTCTCGAGATATAAAAATCGGAACTTTTTCCTTTTCATCCTCCCGCACCCTCACCACCAAAAATTTTTTTTTGCTGGGAATCTACTTGTGGTAAAAAATTCTAAGAATCTATCTTACATTGCTCTTGAGATATGAAACGTAATTGTTTAGAAAAATTTTTCCCTTCCACTTCCATGCTCCACCACCCCCTTAAAAAAATTTCAGCAAACTTTATTTGTTAACCTTTATACAGAAACCGAATTTTATTTTTCTAGTGCAATTAGTTCGTGAGACATCGTAATCTAAAGTTTTTCAAACCCACCTCCGTACGCCAGATGTTCATTAAGTTTCAATTTCGTGACATTAACCATTTAGGAGATATGGATTTTAGAATGTGCCGATCTCGGATTTCGAGCGTTTCGGGCGCATTATTATTCCCCCCACTCGCACACCCCTTCACCCATATCACCAATTTTTTCAAATGGGTCCACTATCGAAGCTGTATATAAATTGCAAGTTCAGCCTCCTAGCGTAAGCGGTTACTGAGATCTAGAAACCGAAATATTTTCTTTGAAACACTTCCCCACCTCCCTCCTCACACCCACACCACTCAAAAGGTGGCCACTTGAAGGGGTCCGCCCAGTCTACCAATAAACAAAAAATGCAACTTAATAGCTCAAAGGGCTTGTGAGCTATAAGCCCTCAAATGTTTTGCGGACGGAGTGAAATTTTTTTTTACTTTTTTGGGGTCTAATAGTCATGAAACGTGTAAAAAAAAAATTCAGGTTAGCAATTTTTTTTTTAAATCGATAACATTACTTTCTTGTTAAAATAATATATAATAAATATATTTGATAATAACGAAATTGTAAAATACAATAATTTATGTCATTCTTGAAAGTATGAATAAGAAAACTCGTCACTTATATGTATTGTCATGCTTGTCGTGCTTGTCACTTGCAATCCAGCCGAATTTTTATATTTATAAACAAAAAACAAAAACTAGCAATTCAACGAAAATCGTAACGAAAAATCTTGTAAAACACACGCTTGGTCGTTCGATTTGGAAATACACTGCAGTCTGCTGTGTCGTGCCTGATCTGATTCTTCTTCATTACGCGGCCTTGGTCAATTGCGGAAAAGGGCTAATTATCTAATTCTATAGCTTGATTTGATTTTCATTTTAGTGTCATTACTAAGAACTAAAGTCGAGGCATGAAAAATGTGAACAATACTTTTACAGTGAATGGCAAAAATAGATACAACAACATTTGATCAATGAAATATGATTTTTCTCAACTTTTAGCGATGGTCACATGCAGGGGGGCAAGTGCCCCTTCTTGCTCACCCCCTGTGGGCGCCCATGTACAACTGTCATCCGCCACTTAGCCGATGAAAATGAAATGCGCGAAAAGTTACCATTTAAGTTGTCTTCTGAAGTGCGGGTGTAATAAAAACGACGCAAGTGTGATTTGAAATAATGGGATGTGTTACATTATTTGTTTTTTATATTTATTATATTGCAGTAAGTTAACTTCGACCGTGTCTCTGCACGTTTCATTTGATAACCCTCTTTCTTATTTCCAGCCGATATCAATCTACGCGAAATATTTTTCATCGACTTGACGAAGTACGCGCTTATTTTAATCAGAAATCATCATCATCAATGGCGCGACAGCCCAAATCGGGCCAGGGCCTGCAGGATACATTGTCTGAAGTCATCTCGGTTCAGCGCCCGCGTCCTCCAATTTGTGCATCTAAGAAGCGATCTGCAATCTGCGTCAATTGAGTCCTCGTATCTTTTCCGCGGTTTTCCCACCGGTCGTTTGCCATGAGCTCTACCTTTCAGTGTGCGTTTGGGAATTCTTCCGTCGTCCATTCGCTCCACATGGCCTGCCCATTGTAGCTTACGAAATTTTATAAGAGTCGATGCGGATGGGTCGTCGTAGATGTTATACAACTCGTTGTTGTACCGGATACGCCATTCAGTACCTTCTCTTACTGGTCCCAAAATTCTTCGAAGAATTCGTCGTTCAAAAGCGTCTATTGATTTTTCAGACGCTTGGGTGAGAGTCCACGTTTCGCTTGCATATAGTAGCACAGGTCTTATTTTTAATCAGAAATACATATACATAAATTTGTTGAATGTCGCTTTCGGTGTGTAGTAGGTAATAAACAGTACATTAAATACTATTTTTCTTTATTTTATTTTGAAGTAAGTATGACCACAAAGCTAAATCAAAAACAAGCTATGATCAAACAGATGGCGCTACACCAAACATAAATTTGCTATCCCGACATTCGCAGACATGTCTTCGTGGTTTCGGCGAGCATTTGTCTCGATACCGTGTATTTTTTCCCATAAGGTGTCTCGCAGACAGACCGACATGTCTCCGAGAAATCTGCGAGATTCTCGCAGACGCGCCAACTGGGTAGGGTTTGAATATATTTCTGCAGTTTCAACCTGTAATTCATAGATGGCGTCAGCCATGGAACTTGTGGACCGTAATAAAATTGCGTCAAAATGGCGCCTAATCTAACCATAAACATTCTACAAACACATGTCAAACATGTGCTATTTGCACGTACACACCTCCCAATTGGAGTAGAGAGAGATTGATTGCAATTGACATATTGCCCTCTTCTTCTGTCTCGGAAGCTGCGGCATATAAGAAACATGTAGCACGAGCACGATGTGCTAGCTCTTTTTTCTTAACCGGAAAATCCAGAAAATTAAGAGAAAAATTAAATACCATTAACGAAAGATAAGTGTGTCGCTTTTCGTAGTGTGGTGTGGAATTCGAACGAGGGCGCTCTTCGAAATTTCCGAATACGACATGGAAACACTTTCGGTTAGGAAAAAGCTCTTTTGTTGTATTTTACAAAGCGGAAAAAAAGTGGGTTTGGCTTCGACTCCGAAAACTTGTAAACTCAGTGACGTTTCGGAGATCGTTCGTAGCTTTTGGTTCGTTTTCTTCTCGGCGAGAACGCGTTTAGTTTTATTATAACCGTGAAATTAAAGAAAAACCTGACTTAAAGTCCACTAATACCAAGAAACTTTTTTCTGTAAAATATCCCGTTCATTGAGAACTTTATTGGTTTAAAAGGAAAACGCAGTATCGAAAAACGTTCGGCTGCACGGTTTCCGCCGTACCTGACTTTCTACCCGACGAAAAATAACGCGAGACGTGATAAGTAAGTGAAAAAAGATACAACAAAAGACGTTGACAGCTGGTGCATTACATTAGTGACACGTAAAGAGCTGGTTCAGACCTCGGAGTTGTGAGAGCGAGTGTAAACAGCGAGTGGCTGGTGTGCCCTCTTCAACTTTTCCTCGCGTTGACCCGTACGCGCGCGTTAAGGGGTCACCGAGAAGAAGAAGAAATCTTTTTTTTCTTTTTGCTCTCCATCTTTTATAAAAATCGAGCGGTTTTTTTGCCTAATTTCTTGCTGGCGTTCCAGTTCGTCAAGTTGGAGCTATTTTTATCCAAACAAAAAATATACCCTATACGCTGTAGTTAAGGGAAACACCCTGGAAAATTCGCGTTGACAGATACAAGATGTGAGCAAAGTTGTGACAGTGTCAATAGTGAAGTTCGTCACGCCGCGTTGATGGTTTGATCGAGGTGCGACAGCCACCAGTGGTGTATTTTGTGTTTTTTTTTCATCAGCCGTATGAGAAAGAAGAGTGCGGCATTATCGGAAACAGTTCGTCTTCCTTCCTCTTTTTTTTCCCATCCGAGTATGTTCTTTTAATGCCTTTTTGAGAATGCAATCCGCGCCACGATGCAGAAAAACACATGCAAAAGCGATGTTTGCAGTGAACAAAATAATTAAAACTGCAGTTTTATCCAGTGCAGTTTTTTCAAGATAAAATTAAGTGTTTTATTTGTTGAAGCAGAAAAACAGATGAACGCATTCTGCGCCACCTTAAAGGATAAATCGAAGGAGAGAATTGTTGAAAGGATTAAACACACACTCAAAACAACGTACATTTCCATTGAAGTGAGTGGCTCTATTTTAAGGAATATGTCTAGCATGCACATAATGTTCGTGTTCTATGTAGATGAGAAGTTTATCTGATTGGAATGCAAGTTGTAAGGAAAATAAGAGGGTTGAAGATAAAGGACAAATGACATTACCAGGTTGTACAATTTTCATAATAGGAAGCAGGAATGAGACTTACAAAACAACCAAAATTATAGTGAAGTATTTTTAATTGAACCACGTAGGGAGCACAAAATTTTGTGCCTATTCACACATGGTACATATTATACAGGTTCATTATAAAAAAGCACCTTCATCTAAAGAACAAAACAAAACAGAATATCAATACAAGCTGAGTTCTACCATATTTTAAACGGGTTGCAGAGTTCCACGAAATTCGTCGTTACTACTATTAGCTATTACAAAGTGAAAAGTATATGCAGGACATTAGGGACATCATGCGATATGGCAGAGCACTCTGAACTATAGCCGCGCAGCTGAATTGAACATAAAAAACCAGAGTCATAATAAACATGACAGCTTCACATAAAGCGCAAAAATTTTGTATGGCGGGTGCATGACCTGGATGATAAAAACCAAGTTTTCTATTAAAGTGCAAGCTTTTGTTAGGCAAAGCAAAGTTAAATAGTTTATAAACATATTTAAAAATGAGAATTAGACAAGTTTTCTCATCTGCAATTGAGTTTGCATAGAAGAAATTAGGTTGAAAAAAATATCACAATTTTCAGCAATGTCGGCATTCCGCCATTTAAAAAATGTGCAGTTAAATTGCTTATTTTTTGAAAAATAATTTTTGTGATATGAAACACATCCGAACATTTGTTATTCAGTATCGACTCTAGAGGGTTCGTCAATTCCAAAGTTTTGTATTAAAACACCGCGCTTTGGGATAATAAAATATTATTACGAATTCGTTCCAAAAAAGATTCTCCAATAAACTGGTATATTTTCTCATTTTGATCCGTGACGTCACACATCACATAAAAAACGAGGCATTTCTCACGACGAACTGTTATATGTGCGCGGCTTGAGTTTAAGTCGGCGGTGGATATGGTCAAACAGATGTGGTCCAATTACGGAGTGACCAATTTTCAGGTTACACTGTGGTTAGACAGTATTAACAACCAACAATCTATGACAAAAATTTCATATTAAAAATAATCTCTCGAATCTATTAAAATTCCTTAAAGTCCGTGTACACAAACTGTGGAATCAGTTTAAAAAAAAATGTTGAGAAGTTTAATTTGTCTGTTTTGGAACAATATCCTTGCAAAAAAACTACCATAGCTGTACAATTGAGATTAACATTTAGAAGCAGTTTTCAAATTTACCAAATTAATAGACTTCCGCAAAAGCCATTGTCCAAATGTTTTGAGAATATGAAAAACTATGTAAATAAAGTACTAAATAAAGTAAAAACAAAAACATTCCAAACATATCGATTCACATTTTAATCTTTTTATGTATGGTGGGGGCTTAACAAAGAGGAGTGGATGATTTCCTTAATGTCGTGTTCAGAAATATGTTCTTTAGGCCCGGACTACATGGTCCGTTTTTTCCGGTCCGGATAGAATAGGTCCCGCCTTCCGGAAAGAATGAAAACCATGTCCCATTGGAATATACATATGAGATTTTAGCTCGTCGACTACATAACTCCGGAGAAAAAAACCCTAGGTATGCACAGTTTTCTTCGGACGGTTGATCCGTAATTTTTCGGCATATCCGGAATTAAATTTCAAGAATATACAGAGTTTTATGAGCTCGACTAAAAGAGCGTGTCCGGAATTTTTTTTTTGTGCTCTTAGATAGATTTGGAAAGGCAGCAATAATGGCACTTCAGTCCGTTCAAATCTACTCCAAACTTGTTTGGAATTGCCTCCAATGCCTGATTGAACTCGGAAATAAGAACAGAGTTAGTCTCATTTGGATTCCGGGACACAGCGGCTATGTAAGTAATGAAATGGCCGACTTAATGGCTAGGAAAGGTTCAGAAGCTGACTTCATGGGACCATATCCATTCTGTGGGATACCATTAAGCACAGCCAGAATGAACATCCGAATGTGGCAAAAATCGCAAAGTGCCATTCACTGGGACTTGGTACCGGGCAACAGGCACTCAAAGCTTTTTATGCCAAAACACTCGGAAAAAAAGGACATCTGATTATCTAAAATTAAGCAGATATCAGACCCGAACCTTAGTGGGAGCTCTGACTGGACATTGTCACATGAGGAAGCATCTCAATAGGATTGGTCTCTCTGAGACTAAAATTTGCAGAATATGCAATGACGAAGACGAAACACCAGAGCATATCCTCTGTGAATGTGAGGGTTTAACTCGCAAAAGGGTTCGTCACTTCGGTCAGGGTTTCATGGACCCATCGGAATTCCTGACCATTCCTCTTCGCAAATACTAGGCTTCACTGAAAGCGCAGGGATCGAAGAGGAATCATAATCAAACCGGGGGACGTCACAATAAGCCCAACTGAGGCTGCAGTGACAGAGGTTAACCATACCAACCCCTATTTCCAAATCTATCTTTGGTGCTCTTATATCAGTCGTGTAACTGAGCTTGATCGAAATGGTTGATTCGGAGTAATTAATTTTCACGATCGAAATATGTCCCAACATATGGAATAGATGTTTACTGAAATACCACAATAAAAGTTTAAGAGATATGAGTACCTCATGGCAGAGCATCTGTGAGGATGTGTGTATAGTTTGGACTATTCTTTCAAACGAAGAAAAAACGAGAAACATACCAGGTGTATAAGCTTAAAACGATCGTTGACACATAGATGGCGTTAGTGAGCGTGTTAAGCAACCTAGGGGCGCCATTTTTTTTTTATTTAAGGGTTCGTTAGTTGTTAACATTGATCAGTGCACATCGTCACAAATTTCATTCAACAACATACGTTTGTCCTGTGCTGATCATGTCTAGTTTATTGCCAGAAAAAGAGCATTGCTTTTGAAGAAAACGGCTGCTGAATCGCATCAAATGCTTGTGGAGGCCTATGGTAACAATGTTTTAGTAGAATCAATGTGCAGGGCTTGGTTTCGTCGATTCAAAGACGGCAATTTTAACCCGAGCGACAAGGAGCGCGGAAATCGGCACAGGAAGGTTGAGGATGACCGATTGCAGGCTCATTTGGACGAGAACGATACCCAATCGCAAAATACGCTTGCCGAGCAATTGGATGTTACTCAAGCAGCCATTTCCATGCGTCTACGTCGTGGGAAAGGTTCAAAAGATCGCAAAATGGGTGCCGCGTGAATTGAACGAGAGGCAGATGGAGCGACGCCAAAACACATGCGAAATGTTGCTCGCCAGACACAGAAGAAAGTCGTTTTTGCATCGGATTGTGACTGGCGATGAAAAGTGGATTTATTTCAATAATCCAAAGTGCAGAAAATCGTGGGTTGATCCTGGTCAACCATCAACATCTACCGCAAGACCAAATCGCTTCGGACGGAAGACAATGTTGTGCGTTTGGTGGGATCAGCAGGGTATCGTCTACTATGAGCTCTTAAAATCTGGTGAAACTGTCGATGCCCACCGCTCCCACCAACAATTAATCAAATTGCACCGTGCTCTGCGTGAAAAAAGGCCGGAATATCAACAAAGACATGACAAGGTGATTTTCCTCCACGACAACGCACCATCGCACACGTCAAAACTGGTCCGCAACTACTTGGACACACACAACTGGGTGGTGCTACCCCCTCCCGCTAAGTCACTAGACCTGGCACCTTCTGACTACCACTTGTTTTCGTCGATGGGTCACGCGCTCGCTGAGCAGCACTTCGGTTCTTACGAAGACGTCCGAAAATGGCTTGATGAGTGGTTTGCTTCGAAAGAGAAGGAATTTTTTTGGCGTGGTATCCACAAATTGCCCGAGAGATGGGAGAAATGTGTAGCTAGCGAGGGTGAGTACTTCGAAGAAATTTGTTTTTGTTTTCTTGGAAAAAAAAACATGTGTTTTTTTGACTAAAAAACGATTGTTTTAAGCTTAAACACCTGGTAAGTCTTAATAATTTAATTTTGTGACATGTAGGATATATATCTAACGCGTAGAGTGAACTTTTGTAGGGCTAGCTCAACGATACGATCAAAATATTGTACATTTTTTTGATCACTTCCTGAAATTTAGCAATCAAAATTTAATTTCTGAATGAAAACTACGTTTTTATGATTATAGAATTCTATGAATTTCATGATCGTGTTATTGGGAAGCCCTACGAATTTATAATAAGTGATAAATGATACCAGCATTATGCGGATGTATTTACATTTGCGCCTTAGTATATTGCCATGAGACTTCGCAACTAGGCGATATGAAATAATCCTCAAATTGTTCACGTATTGCATTGGCTGTATACGAACTTTGTTCAATCCCATGTGCGAAATCCCGGAGTCCAACCAGAGTCCCGTACACTGCCCAGAATTGGCATTGCATTGTCCGCCTAGACTTGTCGATCGGTATTGTTTTGGTACTGACAAACCACCAGACCAGTGTCGGGCCAATCCTAGTGATCAATACTCCCACTTGATCTGAGCCGACTTTGGTCCGAGTTGCTGGGCCTATATCGGGCCTAGAATTGGCTTATTATTGGTGTCTAAGCTCTTTCGGCATTGGCTCGACGGTCGGCTCTGTATTGGGCACATCTTGGTAGAAATATTTTTTGTTTCTCAATATATCAATAGATTCGGTTTCAACCCTATTACGAGAATATGTCAGATTGGTCTAGTGGGTAGCGTAGCGGACTAATGTGTGACGGGACCATGGTTCGAATCCGAGAGTGTGCAAGGTGTGTAAGTAAAATCAATTCGCATTTTAAAAAAAAAAAAATAATAGCAAAATAAATTCGTAATTTAAAAAAAGAAAGAAAAAAATAATTATAATTTTGATTTTATTTTTGTTTCTTTTCTTTACTGAGGCTCAGTATCGGGCCAGAGTTTCACCAAGAGTAGGACCGGTGAGATCAAATCGACATTGGCTCGGCAATGATTTGGTCTAGGCCACATACTGGGCCCGAAACATTAGCCAGTACTGGCAACTCTGGCATCAGTACTAAGCCTGTGCTGTGCCGTTCTGCTTTTCGTACATGGGATGTTCAAGTCAACATTGTCGGCAATGTCAAAAGAGTACGAACGAGTCTTTTTGAATCGATAAGTCTGACGAAATTGTGCAAAGCGCAAGCAGCTTTTGTTACCTTAACAGAAATCTGGCTGCAAAAACCATATTGCAATATACATACATAGCAGCACTCATTACACCACGCTTGCTCACAGTAGACTGTAGTCGAAGCTGTCCGGAATCGGTTTTTTCCGCACCGAAAAAGAAAGGAATATGCATACCGGACCTAAAAGACATTTTGAAAATATACTTCAAAGAAGCTGTTGGCCTCGGTGGCCTAGTGACTAAGTGTGTTAGTCTTAATAATGCCCCAATCCTATCAAGCCATGATGGACTTATCACCTGTACTGATAGCTAGCGAACTAATGCTCATCTATTTCCTTCTTTGAAATTTAAAAGTAAAATACCAAAACCATATTTAAATATCGACGATGGAAATTGTCTTTTCCTAATTAATTATGGGGAAGAAGAGATTGAATGACACGTTTTCTCTGCTGCTATTGCATGGCAGAAGAGCCATCACTTTGTGTATGCTTAATTTCCGGTGTTCCTTAAGGTTAATTTTACTAGACAACATGACGTTACCCTCAGTAATGGGAACCACCTATATTCATTGCCTACTCAATTTATTTTTCAGTTGCTGTACCATCCTGTCTGACGACATAGAGTAGCAGTAATATAATATTTCTTTCGAAACTACAGCAATTTTCTGAAAAACAATTGCATCTTATGAACATTTTTTGAAGCCTGGTAACGCTTTCTTTGACATTCAACTCACTCCTTTTCCCAGATCTTCTTCCGAATAGAATTTTCTCTTCACGTATCCTGTCTTCATATAGAATTTCTCTTTCCGTCTTAAAAATCTCTCACATTACTCTCCGCTTATTGATTTTTCATTATAATGCCATACATACTCTCAGCCACGGACAATGGGACTAAGGAGAGAAGAGTAGCAACCTATGATAGTGTATAGGTACAGTATGCACATTTCAGGTTCGTTCTCCCTCATTGATATATTGGAAATTTTCCCTTTCGACGTCAAGGACATTCGTACCGATAATGAAGGTAGAAAAAAATAAGATGGGATTAAAAGTAAGATTTACGATGAGATGCAGCATCATCACTTTGTAGTGATTAGATATTTTTAAACAAAAGATATTAATATGCTGGTGTAACACATTTCTATGATGGGTATGGTTTATTAGGGAGCTGTTTCTGTTCCCTGCCGATACTATGAGGGATATCGATCGATTTACATAGAGAGAATGGAGGTATTTGATGTTACAGGCTGGCCGATTCGGTCAAGATGTCCAAGGAAACATTTTTTTGTTAAAGTTTGTTTAAGCAATTTCTTACGTGCGAAAAAGCCTAATATTACTTGAACCTGATGACATTTTCATAACGTTAAGAACATATTGTTGCGAGCTAGGGGTTCGCCGGCATTTCAAGTAAAACACAATTCGGTTAAAATAAAAATAAGTGATAATTTATTATTCGCACTTCAATTCTATTCGCACAATAATTCACACTGTATGGCAATACCGCCCGCTTATACCATATATCGCTTGACTCGATCACTTTCGCTCTCTACCAACACGGTCGCGTATACACGCTGGCTGTCACAGTCGACGTAATCAAAATTACTATCTCCCTCGCTGAAAGCTTCACCTGCTTTTATAGTAGCCGGTTGCAGTCTAGGATGTACTTGAATGTTCGCTCGGTGATGTATGTGGAATCTTCTCGAAAGCTTTAGAGCTTTCGATTTTGATCTTCGTTCGATTCTAGTACATTGGAGAGCATTCGATAAGAAGGGAGATATAATCGTGTTGCTCCGCTCTCCTTATTTACTCAACTAGGCTTTTGATTGGGTTACTTTGCAGCTTAGGTATTCGGTTGTTGCTGTTTCCCTATTCGTAATCGATCGAGTTGCGCGGTGGCCAGGCTTACACGTAACAATATGTTCGCACCGACTTATTAAGATTTAGTAGACGCTCACATTTGTTTTATATCTCGAGTAGGTATATATACTTCCGAAATAAAGATTCTGAATCGTTCTAAAATCGAATTATGTGATATTTTTGGAGAACTTTATTCACTAATCATGAAAGTCAGATTATAAAGAAGATCGTGAAAGAATTTAACTGATATGATACTTTTGATTCTAAGGGACATACTACTGGTTTCCATTCGCGCATTTCGTTGTGTTTACGGTTAGGTACGGCAAGAGTTGCTCTCAAAGTGATCCAGTAGATGGGACAACCATTGGCTCTGACCTGAATAAAATTAGCTTCTTGGACTATTCACCGCAAGACCAATTAAGGCCTTTTACACCATCTTTTTGCATTCCCATTCCATCAATTGTGACTAAATGTTGGATACACTGTAAAATGGTTTTTGGGGATTTGAAACGGATTTGGTAGTGCACTAGCATGTGTTAAATAAGTCTCAACGGTTATCTACGCAGAGAAACATGCCACTTTTACTGAGTTTCTATACATGATCTTTGGAATTTCTTACAGTACAGCTAGCTGTAGGTTCATAGCGAGATAGAATTTGCAGAGTTCCGACTACTTTTTCAGTCATTCCTGGGGAATAAACTTACCTTTTCAAGTTTCTTACATCATTGTTAATTACGGGAGCATGCTACATTCAATGGTTGAAAATCGTTTCTGGCTTAGTGTTACACTCTTTTCGAATAGTCGCTTCACATTGCCAGCACTTGTAACTCAGCTTCGCAATACTTAAACCAAACATTGCCCATATCTGTACAGCGTCTGTTTGTTGCCATGAATATGTTTGGCAAAGTAAATTATCCGCAAAATGCTTGCGATCCTTCCAAATGGTGTCTTTGTGTATACCATTTAGCCCAGCTATATATATTCCACGTACCTATATAGGGGATATATATTGCTATGTTTGCAAGGGGAGCTTCCAGCTCCCCAATGAGATATGGATGGTATGATGGGCGCATTCTGTAAAAGCCTCCTTAAATAGATATAATACCCATTTTGCAACTTGCTCCTCCTGACGCCATGGTTGTGTCCTCTTCACTTCTCTATCTCGTCACCATCATCGTTGTCATCAGACTTGTCGTCAGTCATCCGAAGGAACATATTTCAGGAACGCAAATAATAAGGCGGCGGACTTAATGGAGTCTGCTGGCAATGATGGAAGGCAATGGTATTAGGGATGGTGGTGCCTAGCTATTTACTTATAACGCTTTTATTCGGTTTCTTTTCGCTTTGGGATGCCGGTTGGTTTTACCTTCTTTTTTTTACAAACATACTCTCAGCTGAATCTTTGAATGGGGAGCAGGACAAAAGCTTAAAACTTTATCACGTCTGGGAATTATCTGCCCTTTGGGTAAGATTAGAGCACTTAAGTTATTTAGCAATTAAATTAATTGTGTCGGCGTGTTGTGTGTAAACCTATAGATAGTTGAAAAATGGGTGTGTAGGGTTGGGGAGCTAAATACAGAGAATGGCAATTTAATTGAATATCTTGATTAGTAGAAGAGACAGGCGAGTGAAATGTCGGATATACTGAAAAAAGTTTAATATGGTTAGAAGGAAGTCAGATGTATTTAACATATGAGCAGATTTGACACAATTTTAGAAGGATACGTTAAAAAGAAATGGAAAAGTTGATAGAAAGATGTAATAAGGCTTCAAGGTTTTTAGATGTTCAAAATAAAATAAAAGTAAAAGAGAGATTTATAATATATAATAGGTATGTTACAAATGTCAGTTAACATGAAAAGCTTGATCTACCTCAAGGATTTATCAAAAATAGTTCATACAAAAAATCACTTCCTAGTTCAATTCTGAACGAGTTATTGTAGGCTCGCTTAAATGAAATTTTGCATGGACTTTCGTGTGGCTGCTGCTCGAAATCCTGACTGGATATTCCTCAATTTTAATTCCATACTAGCAGGTACTCGAAGGAGTGAAAACATTGCGACAGACGAAATGGTGCACCTAATACCGGGACTTGACCATCGCCTGACACTGGGTTGTGCTCGACGGAAACCTGTGAATAATTATTCATTATATAAAAATTGTATTTATGTACATACTTATATTAAAATTGCAATATATGTACACACATTAAAATTGCAGCATTACGAAAACTATATTTCGACCTATTTTTTGTTTCTTTTTTGTTTGAAAAATTGGAAGGGGTAGTTTCTGCCCAATATTGAACAGCCTAAATCGCTTAAATAATAGGTATATGTACTTTTTTACCGCGAATTCTTCTGATTAGTATTTGCACCGAACTAGCACGTTAGCGTGTCTGGTAAATATTCTTTGTTCAACAACTAACACTAATGCAAAATCAGCAAAAAAAATTGCATATTTGTCAAAAACCCAATCGATCTGATCTGGGTGATCAAATGTTTCAAAAAATTTCACAAGATCACTTCAGAAACTCAAGGGTCAAATTCCTATAATATAAGATAATAATGGTCACTGTAATGCGGCGAAAATAATAGTGATAAGAGAGATCGTATAAATTACCGTTAATTTTGAAAATAGTTTTCTCGAATTATTTGTAGATGTCGCGGAGAAGAAAACACCTAAAAGTATGCTTTGGTTGAGAACATTGCTGTTAAGTAAAATATCGTAAAATATTACGGTGTTTTCTAAGTTGTAACAAAAAGCTCTGAAAAATAAAAGTTTGGGTAGATAATTTACTTCTGTTCGACAAAAAGATAATCAGCAAATTTTGATTTGCTTCCTCTTCTTGACCTGTGATACGTCAATAATAAAATTTGTATGTAAAGCTGTATACAATTTATTAGATGGTCATTACACGGATAAAATTCTCGTCCTTGCCTAGGAACACGTAATTTACAACCCCCTACATGAAAAGAGGTCAATAATTTGAGAATTAACATGTAGCTGGCAATTTCAAGGGTTGTAACCCTTTTACTTTATTATTTTAATAATACAGTATTGTTTTCGATTTTTAAAAAAAAAAAAATTTGCTACCCTGAAAAATTGTTTTTTCACGTTTCATGACTAGTAGACACGAAAGAGGCAAAAAAAATGTTCAGTCCGTCTGTCCGCCGTACGCCGTACGTCGACTGGTGTACGCAAAATTGTTTGAAGGCTCGTAGCACCCAAACCCTTTGAGCTATTTAGTTGATTTTTTTTTCGTAGATAGACTGGGTAGGCCCCTTGAAGTGAACAAATTGTGAGGGTTGGGGGTGTAAGGGGGGAGGTGGGGGAAGCGTTTTAGACGAAAAATTTTGGTTTCTAGATCTCAGCAACCGCTTATGCTAGGAGGCTGAAATTTGGAACTTATATAGAGCTTTGATAGTGGACCCATTTGCAAAAAAATTGCCGCTATAGGTGAAGGGGTTTGGAAGTGGGGGGGGGGGGGGGAAATAATGCGTCCAAAACGCAAAAAAGACGAGATTGACACATTATAAAATCCATATCTCCTAAACGGTTAATATCGCAAAATTGAAACTTACTGAATATATGTAGGTATACTAGGAGAATAGATCGAAAACATATTTTTGATTGGGGGCAGTATCGTACGGGGGTGGGGGTGAAAAACTTTAGATTACGATATATCACGAACCAATTGCACTAGACAAATAAAATTTGGTTTGTGTATAAAGGTTGACAAATGAAGTTTGATGAAAGCAAAATTTTTAAAGTGAGCTGTGGGGCATAAAAGTGGAGGGGATAAGAATTTTTAAAAAAAATCACGTCTCATATCTCAAGAACGGTATAAGATAGATGCTTAAAATTTTTACCAGAAGTAGGCATAATAGACCGCTAGCAGAAAACAAAATTTTGGAAGTGTGGGTGTAGAGGGTGAGGGTGGGGGAGGGTGAAAAGGGAAAAGTTGTGATTTTTATATCTCGACAACCTATAATGATATAAAGCTGAAACTTGGTATTTAGATAGATCTATATTAGTAGCATGTTGGAAAAATATAAATTTTTATAGAGGCAGTATGGTACGGGGGTGGGGGGTGTTTTTCCTATCTATAGAACGGTTTATGCTGCAAAGTTGAAACTCGGTATGTTTATGTAAATCAACTAGAAAAGTAATTTAGATAAAAAAAATTGTCAAATATCCGTTGGCGTTCGGAGGGGGGGGGCAAAAAAAATGATCAGTGAAAATGGAATGTATATAGTTTCACGGTTTTCGGCATATCTATTAGGTTTTCCCAAATATTGAATTCATTTTTATTGTACGACTTCTTCATATAAATACCTAGAAAGTGTTTTCAGGATTTTTTAAAATTCAACCCCTAAGGGGGTGCAAAGGGGGTTGTAAACTTTTTCAAGAATTCCACTATATCCCCAGGTCCTATCAGATATCGAATATCTTTTCACTTTCACGTGCTTGCGTAATAATCGCCTAAAACCGATTTTCAAGTTTTTTCCTTTTTCAGCTCCTAAGAGGGTATAAACGGGTTGAACACGTTTTCACGAATTCCGTCATTACTTTTAGAAGTGATAAGAAATTGAATTGGTTCCTACGTTCTCGTGCTGTCTTCATATTTATTTATTAACTCCTTTCAGGATTTTTGGATATTCAACCTCCAAGTGGGTGGAAGAAGGTTGCATATCTGATGATATTTCGACTTAATTTTTACTTCCTAAGGTTTCCTATATAAAAAAGCCAAAATGTCAATTTCAGTATTTTAGATATTCAATCCTAATGGGTGTAAGGGGGTTGTATGCTTTACAAAGCTTTGACATATTTCCTAGGTTCGATGAGATATTAGATCGCTTTTCACTTCCACAGACTTTTTATATAATCGCCTACAAACCCATTTCTCAATTTTTCGATATTCAACTCCCAAGGGTTTTTATGTCTTCACAATTATATATATGAAATTAATTATTACGGCCAACCAATTCACGATTTTTCGAATTTCAAAAACCAAGGGGTTGTGAAGGGTTTGCTTACGTTTTCACAAATTTTTCAAAATCCCTCGTGTCTCATGAGATATCAAGTTGCTTGTTATGAAACCGTCTAAAAACCTGTTTCACAATTTTTTCGAAATTCAAACCCCAAGTGGAAGTAATGGGTTTGTATACGTTTTAACAATTCGTCATATCTCTTGAGTCTGATAAAGCAACAAATTCGTTTTTACTTCTATGGGCTTTTAGTGTACATAATATACCGAAATTCGAATAGTCTACACGAGCTTTTCCAATGTTTAATCGGCTAAAAATCGCTATTTTAAATTTTTTTATTTTAAGCACAAAATTAATTTTCCAAGAAATCTAATAATCTCGAAGCAACTCATGATATACTCCGACTTTGACCGCTCCAGAGCTTTGACCCGAAAAATAATAAAGTTTCGCCCAGACCATTGGCAGATTTTTTATTACTCAATGGAATGCTCCGATAGCATTAGCAATTCAAAATATCCTAGTTTTTTGTACGATGTGAAAAGTAACGACAGGCCATCGAATTCTTTTCAGGGAGTGTACAACATCTTATCGTCTCCATATCTAAAAACAAAGAGGAACTTTTATTTTGTGACACTATATATTAATGGGAGGCCAGGGCCCGATTTGGACTGTCGCGCCATTGATAATGATATATTAATGAGTCTTGTAACACTATACTGTATTCCAGCCACATTGACTTAAGCTTAATTTTTCCTTACAGCGGGAGGCAGTTATCCCTATTTTTTAGAAGTACGTATACGTCGTTTTTGTAAGTAATTTCAACATATTCTCTTCTATTTCAGATATGGGAGCCAAGAAACCAGTCACGACTCCAACAAAGCAGACTAAAACTCATGGAAGTATGAAAGCTCGACTTCGCCCACCTGCTAAAGTTGGCAGAGCGAAGATTACGAGCAAAAAAGCAGGTGTCCCTTTAGCTAAACTGACGAAGTCTGCCGACAAGCCTAGTTCATCTCAAAGTAAAAGGGAAGATACCAAAGAGTCGTCACAGAGAACTGAATCAATTCCGAAATCCACCATTTCTAAAACAATTAAAAAGTCAATAGATTCCGGTAGTACGCGTAGTGCGTCTCCGAAAAAATCTCCTCTTAGACAGAAACCTGCTGATGATAAAAGCAAGGCTATCAAGAAAGTTATTAAGAGTTTGGACATAAAAATTAGTGGCTTTAAAACGATTGTTGCCGATGAACAAAAAGTCGAGTGCAAGGCCTCAATATCGGAAATTGTAAAAACTAAGTCAAGAGCAGCTTCGGCTAAGGTCAGCCCTGGGCCATTGGGAAAGAATATTACTAGCAAAAGGGATGATGAGGTAGTCAAAAAGCTTCAATCAGCCGGCTCTTCAGGCATAGAAGTGAAGAGGCAAGAAACCAAAGAAATTAAACTGGACTGCGAAGAATCTCGAAGGGGAAAAGGTAAAGAAATACCGGAAGGAGGTAATCCTGTTTTGAATGAAGGTCTCAGTAAAGTAGGCCCAGGAAAGATAAAAGATGAAAATAAGTCAAAGTTTGTAAAACTTTCCGAGGTTAAACCGCAGCAGCCCAAGATTGCAAGAGAAGGAATAACTAAGCTCGAGGAAGTGAAAGATAAGTCTAAGATAATAAACAAGCAGTCGAAGAAATTTCTGAAATTTGTTGTGGAGAAAAAGGATGAAACCAGAAGTGCTGAAAAAATTCCTGTAAAACCTGCCGAGAAAAATGAACCAAAAAAGACTAAGGAGTCTGTTAAACCTGAAAAAAATACATCGCCAAAAAAAGAATCTGAAGGAAAGCCCAAGGCCACAATCATAAAGGATCGACCGAAAGTTAGGCCCAAAACACAAGAAAAAACTGTAGAGCTCTCTAAAACATCCACAAAAGGATCTATTAATCCAACTACGATAGTATCAAAGCCTGAGGCACAGCATGAACTGAAGGAACCAAAAAGTCCGGCAAAAATTTGTGTAGAAACAAAAGTTAAAGAAACAGATGGAAAGCGCATCGACTCGTCACTTTTTACACCCATTCCGGAGACTCCGAAGGAAGTAAAGCAGGCAACTGTTAAGAAAACTTCATTCTCCTCAGCCAAGTCAACCACTGGTGGTTGCAAGTTGCTTTCAGTTCGAGAACGTCTCCAGAAAAAATACGTCCGCGATAAGGGAAGCACATTTAAGGCATTCAAAGCCACAAAGCAGGTAAAACCAATCAAGAAGAATACTACTCCTGAAGAAGAAGTGAAGGAGTCCGAAGACGCGCAATCACCAGAACCGTCTCCACTTAAAAAATCCGTCAACACTACCGCAAAGCAAGAAAAGGACATTTACGACTTCAAAACTGAATCCGAAAGTGAAGATAACATTAAAATGAATCTGCTTAGCGAATCAGCTGTGCTCTCTAAAATACATTTGGATAAAAATAAAGATAGGAATAAAGAACTAGAAGATAACGCAAAAGAAGCGAAGGTAAAGGAGTCTGACAAGGATAAAGACTTTTCGGACGAAGACGATCGACCACTACAGATGACCAAAAAACTACTAGATAATGCGAAAGACGAGGATGAGAAGCCGCTAAGTCAGTGCATTGATTTAAAACCAATGCCAATTAAAATCAAAGAAGAAGTGAAGGTCGAGTCGAAGAAACCAGTAAAGATGCCAACGAAAGTTGCTAAAACCAAACCGGTAAAGAAACCGCCACCAAAACGCAAAGAACGTATCGAATCTTCAAATAGTTACGATAGTGGAAGTGAAGATAGCGATGATGCGTCTTCAGAAAGTTGTCACGATTTCGGACCAAAGCGACACCGAATGGCATCACTCAACGCACTAGCCAAGGTGCAGTGCCTCTACGAAAATGAATCTCGAACAGCCCACGAATTGGGTCTCTCAAAAAGCTCACAAATTCCAAAAATTCGAATAATAGCGTCGGGCAGTAGTTCAGATGAAGAAGAAAACGCTGCTAAGAAACTTAAACTTAAAGCTGATGAACCGAAAGAAACTGAAAAGGACGAAGACTCTGCGCCAGAGGAAGAGAACAAGCGTGAACTGCGAAATGCTCCGGGACTTCGAGGCATGGGTAAACATTGGGACTTTAATGACGGGTCTAGCTTTGAAAGCGGCCATGAAAGCGACATTACATTCCGACGGTACAGTGATGATAAGGCTAAAACTAAAAAGCGAAAGATTGTCAAAGCCAAAGCAGTACTGAAACTCAAAGAAAAGGCCGAGCCGAAGCCAAAGAAACCTGCTGTGGTCAAAGCAGCCAAAAAAAAGCCCAAGCAGTCGTCCGATTCGAGTGACGACGATAGCAAGAGTAGCAGCGCAACGTTACCGATTGATTCCGCTCCGAGTAAGAAACGGAAACGGGATGAAGTCGTTTCGGAAGTTAAGACAACCGTGCTGGCATCTAAGCGTATGGCAAGTTTGAATGCAAGTGCTATAGTTGCAGCCACTTATGAAGTGGAACGGCATTTAGATCGCAATCTTGATTCGGATTGTAGCAGTTTCGAAAGTTTCCCGGAGATACTGAAAGTGCAGACTACGAAAAAAAATAAGGACGCTATTAAACCGGATCCAGCTGATGAGGCGAATAAAGAAGGCAATCGGCCAACATCTTCCAGTGTTGTAATTGTTCAGGATACGGATGTGACCATTACCGGCGTTTATGTTAATTCAACGACCGGATCTAGTCAGGAAGCCTATTGTAAAATGCAATACCGTGTGCAATCCAGCGTGACAGAGGAACGTGTTCTGCGACCAAGTTCGATTGATCCGCCAAAATCCTATACACCGCTCGGAGCGTTATCTAGCATGAGGCCGCCTGGTGCGGCAGCTGCGACTACGACTCCATTGGATGGTAAGTATTTAGATCCACGCGGAACTATCAGTGCAGGCCATAACTTCTTTAATTTTTTTATTTCAGATCTGACACCACCTCTGCAGCAACAAACCTTCCAACCTACCATCATCAATCATGAGCAACCGGCTCCACCCCCGCAACCAAATACACATATCTATCCGCCACAGTTACCGCCACACCATCATCATCATTCTCAACCCACTTCCCAAGAACAAATGCTTCACTTGCATCATCAGCCCACACCAAAATATCACCACATGCATCACCATCATCATCAGCAGCCACCACTGGCACAGCCACGGTGTGAATCACCACTGCGCTATCCGCACGGGGTATATCAGAACGTGCAGCCCCCGATGCCTCCACCGCCAAATTCGATATCCATATCGGGGGGTGGATCAAGTGCTTTTTGTGCGCCGATGCAACAATCTCATCATGATATAAGTGGTGGGTATGTTTTTTTAAAGTTTTGGAAATATTTTGGAACATGTCGTTAAATATATAATATAACTGCTAATGATGGGGTTAAACAATTCGCTTTAAATTTTCGACATGAAAATGAAAACTATGCAAGATAATTCCCTCAAAATATGGTAGATCCAATTTCGAGAAAAAAAAAATATTACATGTAGCCTAAATTGCTCTTATGTGAACAGAACTACTGGTAAGAAGCTTAGAATTTCCATTCCCATTCATCGGTGTTTGTTGATCCTCTTGGCAAATTTCCAATTCCACAAGGATTTGTTCGAAACCTTAAATAGACTGACATTCTGTAATCTTGCCTCGATTTGATGGTGTTGTTGTTAGGCAAAGGATATCGAAAGAAAGTTTTGTTCTGTTAGTGCTAGGTATTATTCGCGTCGGAGCGAAATTACGTAACTAAAATGTGAAAAATTTGCCAGAATATTTCTTGCCTTCATTTTGTTTTTGTTCTAAACAAATTAGCTCCTTGTATTTTCCGTATAAAATCAACAAAAGAAAATTATCCGTCAGTCCGCCCTGAGCGAACGCCTTTGTGAAGTTCAAATTGTTGCAGTGGGTAAATTCGGTGGACCAATAGGAATTAGAGCAAAGTTTTAAACGAAAAACATTTCTTAATCACAGGCACATTAGTTAAAACTAGAATTTACTTTAGAGATATGGCAGTGGAAAACAGTGCATTTGGAGAGCTTGAAGTCTGACATCAAGACATTCTAAAATTCATGTCTCCAGAACAGTTCTTAGTGATAGCTGCCAAGGTACGGTTGATGCTAGAGAGTTGAAACTAATTATATTATAGTATTATATTTATATACCAAAAACACAACCCTATTAAAATGAATGTAGTACCAGTCAGTTCTAGCTTATTGAAATTTTTTTTTATCAGGAACTCAATTTATTAATAAAATAATCATAAATTTATACATAAACCCCTTGCTATCTTCATATCGGAAGCAAGGAATCCGGAATGTACCGACTCTCGTTTCTTTTATTTCTCGTTTTTCGTTTATTTGTAACCCTCTAAAACACCTTGTAATTAGAATGAATAATAACAGGTTGCTCTGCTATACATCCTGGAGTCTGTCCAATGTTCAGCTATAGCTGCTTCGATAGCAGCTATAGCAGCTTTTTTCTGTCCAATGCAACCAAAAGCTGCTTTCTCATGCTTGCTATTTGACAGTTATTCTGTCCAGTATTTTCAAATAGCTGCTATCATAGCTGCTTTTCCATGCTTAGAGTACGGACTGTAAGTAAGAAAGCACAGCTATATTACATAAGTATGTGTGTGACATTTTGTTTCCTTCAAATGGGGAAAAGTCAATTGGAATGTTGATAATCGTAACTTGTGAAATGTCACAATTATGAAATGGCCGTGAATTACTGAAATTTGTGCGATATAAGTGAAATATAAGTCGTAGTGTTATGCGGTCGATTACGCGCGAAGTGAATGTGATCTTCTGGCATCAAGCAAAAGCTATGGAGCGACTCGAGGAACACAATAACCAGGTGCTTTCTTTGGCCTATTCGGGAGCGAATTGAAGAAGTTGGACAACGTTCCGAAGGGACTATATTTTCACGGAAGTCTATGAGTGCCGTGGATCGGTGAGTATCGCGTAAAATTGTTGTCGCGTAAAATTGTTGTCGCAAGTTTATTACTAATATAATTTTTTCAGATCGACAAGAAGAAGCGATTACATTCAAATTGCTTATTTCTTTCATACCGTGCTCATTCGAGACGTGCCACAGTTGAACTTGAAATCTCAGATGAGACGATTTATTACGCTGATCGATACGCTTTACGATAATAATCGTGCGGGTCGTCGTTGGATGATTTGTTTTGTAAGGAACAGGCAAGGAACCAGTATGATATTTGGCGTGTTTTTTGTACATTTATCCAGAGTAGAGTAGTTCCTGTGTGCTCGCAAAATAGAGCAATTGCCCTCCGCAAGACACAATCCAGAGCGATAGCTTGTACCAGTCGCCAGGACTTATTCACTCCTTAATTTCTCAATTATTTGACTCCATTTCAAGGACGACACGCGACAGTACCAATCAATTTTTACTCTTTCGTCCTCACGGTATGTCAGATTCATTGCCACTATCGGCTCTGAAGAACTGTTTGCGTTCGATCGTACATTGTCGAGTTTGTCCGAAATGCAATCGAAAGATTACTGGGAACAATGGGAGAAGCATCGATAAAGGCGACAAGCTGTTACGCGATCCGTAGTAAGACGAATAGAAAATTAATCTTAACTCACCCGGACATAAAGAATTCCGCACTTTTAACAAATGAAAAAAAAACAATTTCTTTTAATTTTTATCCGTATTTTTGTTGATCGTATTAATGTTTGGTAAAGAAATGTAATAATTTATTTCACAAATAATATATTAAAGTTGAACAGCGGAAAGTGATGTACAAAATAAATACAAAAATATTAAATTTTAAGGGTAACTGTAAATTGTTATAAAATAGCTGTACCAAAATAAAAACGAGACGATATTTTACTGAAATTCCTTTTTTTTTATTTAGGTCCTGTGTGAATGACACATCATCGGCGCTCTAACTGAGATTACTGCTATAATTAGGCTTTTCTATCCGATCCTGAGATTGATAATTTCTTGGAAGAAATTGTTTAACATTAATATTTAAGCTTGACTTGGGATAAATTCTTTAACGTCTGTGTTCAGTCTTACTTGTGTTCGTTCCTGTAAAGAAAAGAAGTCGTTTATCTAATGCTAAGTAAGAAATAGAGAAAACAGCCTACAGTCTCATTGTTTTGCGTTGAAGCGTCTTCAGTAGGATCATTTGGAAAATCAGCTTTTATTGCACTATTTTCCCGAGTTCCGGTACTATCCTCTGCTTCACTAAACTCATCTTCGGAGTAGTCAGTTGTTATGGACTTTAGGTGAAGAATAGAAGAATCAATGTTATGGTCTTATTAAAATTTCGTTGACTTACGCTTACTCCTGTTGAATTTACGTCCTTCTTATCCCTCTTTCGGAACCGATAACGGGCTCTGTCTTGATATCCGTAATTGTAGTATTTTCCGACAACGTTTGGAGGCGTTTCACTCAAAATGGTTAAAATTAATAAGGTTCTTTTCAACTGAAATTTGCGAGGAGTAACTTACAAAACTTTCTTCGTTGTCCTTTGAGCCATCTTCAGCTCTACTGTCCTTATCCGCTTCAATTTCAGCTTCTTTGGCGTCCTGAGGCACTACTTGCTCCTAACTTTCCGCATTATTTTCGATAAGATCGTCTGAAATGAATTGGGGAACACATGCATTAAGCTTCGATTATGGAAAACAGTGTTTCTATCCATTAACTCACCTCGTTCAAATCTTCATTTGGATTTTCAATGCGAAAAAAACACGTAAAAAACACGATTGCACTCTCGGTCTGGTCAAAACCCGTTCTTTAAACTACAATTAAAATTCTAATTAGATTCCGCGGCCGATACCAATTTTTGTCATAAATAACATGAATGTCACGTCAATTACACATGTATGCGTCAATCAGCTGTTGTAAGCTATTGAAGCTGCTTTTTGCTGTCCAATACCCGCCAGTGCTTTTTCTTGCTATGGCTGAATTTGACAGCTCGAATTCGTATACTTTGCTATGCTATCGAAGCAGCTATAGCTTGCACATTGGACAGACTCCTGGTAGCAAACTGTTCGATGGAAACCTTCAATTTAGTGCCTTAAATTGTCACGTAGCTGGGTGACTGACGGTTGCTAATGATTTTAAATAATACACAATGTAGCTTAGCCACCTTGACGAATTAAATGTTCGTCTTTCAGGTACATTTTCTTAATGTTTTTTTTTGCCAGGTGAGAAATAAAAATCACAAAATATTAAAAGGTAATTATCTCGCTTGCGACTACCCGCCGTAATGTAAACGTTAGTACGTGACAGTGTTTTGAAACGAACCGATAGGAGCACAGCTATCACCTTGCCGAGGTAAGAAATGAGCTTTATTTTACCGATGGTGTAGGTGTAGTGCACTTTTTTAAGTTCATAGCACTAATGGAATTGTATGTGTATAACGTTGATAAAGCTATTCAACCTGCATACAAGACTAGACTCTTTTCTCTCTAGTCAGAATTCTGGTCTTCTAAACCATCTCGAGAGTATCTATATCGGAAATCTAAGAGTGTGCGCAATACGTAAGTAATGTTGAAATATCTTAAGCTTCCGACCAGAGTTTAAGTGGGTGTAGTGGGTAAAAGTGTGGGATGCAAAGCTTCTCAACGAAGCAGGTGGTAGATTCAAAGTGCGGAAACAAGGGACTGTTTGGCAGTATTTTTTACGCATTAAAATGCAATCTATGGTGCAGTTTAGGAATATATTACGAAATTTCATTGTGATTTTAGTTTTAACTAATTTCATACTTAAGACAAAATATTGCAATTTATGTAAGAAGGTGAAACCTAACTACATGCTTAATATCAAGAACTCTTTAATACAATCTTTAGTAATTTGTTTAATTTCTGGTTCTAATTATGTCGTAATCTATTTAGATCCATTTTAGTGATCGTCGATGAACGCCGAATTTTTGGTTTTTGCTCTTCTCTTCACTTTTGAAATATTTATTTATTTTTATTCACATTTTTAAGTTTTTCAGTTGCTATTGGCTTTGAAATATTAATATAAATAGTGAACAGTGCGGCATGTTTAATAGGGTCACTACTAAAGGATTTAACTCTGAGCAGATGAGTGATATTTACATTCTTATCAGATTCACAAACACCATCAGAGCTACAGGAGTTGATTTGTTATAGGCAACATTGGTGTTCTGGTAGATCATATCACAGCCAACATCACTAAAAATTATTAACATGTACTAGTACACTGTCATATCCGGCCCGATTTCTGACTTCCCATCCCTAAGCTGACTGGACTGTACACTACTGTGTATTAAAGGCTAACCTCCTAATAGTGTTGCTTAAACATCGATAGTGTCGAATTTCCATAGTATCGATATTTTTTCACTAAACCATCGATACTATCGATGCTATCAGAAGTACAGTAGAGTGTTCCTTAATCAAAGATTGTGTAGAATTTCAACAGTATAGTCATTTTATTTTAAACAATACGAAAATACTAACAAAAGCATAAATAATAAAAAAATTATTGCAAGGATATTATTTATTAGTTATATGCAGGAAAAATTGATAGTTTTCAAAAACAAGATATACATACATATGCAAATTTAAATTCAATCAAACATACTTCTATTTTGGTTTAGGAAAAGCAAGGTATTTAGATTTTTATCTTTAAGTCTATTGCGTTTCGCAGTCATTATGTCACCAGCTTTGGAAAATATTCTTTCCGCCGGAACTGACGTAGTTGGAGTACATAATTGAGAATTGAGTACAGATTGAGAATTCTCGGAGAATATTTGTTGATTTTCCCAATATTTCAAAATATTGCAGCGTTTGTCGGTTGGTGACCTTTCAATATATTGGCATACGTCTATCATAAGATCAGTTACTGCAGTCGATACCGAACGTGGTTGACTATTTGCAGCCGTTCCTTAACTGAACTTATTACTGACTGGCGAACTTCTTTCCCTTGTGCCGTTTTTAATTTTCCCTCAAAGCTGGCCAATTTAAAAGTAATTTCTCGAGTAAGTGAAATTATCATTGAAGAAGTTACATATTTCTCGCCTGAAATATTGGTTGTTGCATTATCAAATGGCTCAAGAAGAGCTAATATTTCTTCTATAGCATTGTAATTTTCTGCGGTGAGTGAAGGCGGTGCCCTTGGACATTCATTCATGGCAATTGCTAGTTCTATTCGCAACTCAAAAATCCTTTTTAAGATATAATATGAGCTATTCCAACGAGTCGCTACTTCCTGGTTCAGCTTAAGCTTCATTGTATTGAGTCTTTTTTGAGTACTACGCAAAATATCACTGCTGCTTCGGAAAAAAAGGGCACAATGGATTTATATTTAGACAAAATTTCGGAAAATGTTTTAACTTTGAAAGAATCCTGCACTGTCAAGTTGAGACTATGTGCAAAGCAAGGCAAATGCCGAATTTTTAAAATTTGCTGATGTCTTCTTCATACTGGCAGCGTTGTCTGTAACTAAAGCCTCGTGTACACTAGCAAGTAACTTGCGACATTTCTTGCTAGAGTAATTTGCTGCGATGTTTACACTATCTGCCAAATCGCAGCAATTTTACTCTAGCAAGTAGCTCTTCAAAAATCTTCCAAATAAAACTTGCTTATCCTTGTATACTTCATCATCAAAGTTTCGTTGAACTGTCAAAACGAAAAAGAAAAATCCCGCAACTCTGGATATAGTTTCACATTGGTAATGAACAAAAACGTGTCTTCGGAGTTCCACTTGGATTTTCCATTCATATTTCGCACGTAAACTAGAAAACTATGACACCTAAGACTGAACTTAATCTCACTTCCAATGCAACTGTACTGACTTGCAGAAAAATTTCGGAACCGATCGGAACTTTCTTGCGAGATTTCAACTCTCGCAAGTTAGCGTGTACATTCACAACTTGCTTGAAAAGGCAAGCATTTGCTGGCTAGAGCAAAAACTTTGGCAAATGCGCTCTCGGAACCGTGTACACATGCAGCAATAAATGTCTTAGAGCAACTCTAGCAAGTTTTACTTGCAAGTGTACACGAGGCTTTAGGCAACAATTAATAGCCTGGAAGTGAAATTAAGCAATATGGTAATATATAATAGCCAACAAGAGCAATAAAAACAGATTTTAAGATAGCAAGTAATTTACCTTTGCTATTACTTTTGCTGTGTGATGACCTGCAATTTTATATACTTTCAGCAAAGGAGAAATAATTTTTTCGTCTTGGATGAAGTGGCAAGTGACAGCCAGAATGCCCTCATTAGTAGTACTTGTCCACATATCTGCTGTTAAGCTTACATCAGTACATTTCGATAGTGCCAACTTTAGTTTATTTTGTGTATCGTTATAGTACTCTGGAATTAGCTTATGTTTAAGGGTATTTCTATCGGGCAATTCATATTTAGCATTCAACCCATTGACAAATCCTTTGTGATCTGAGGTTCTGTAGGGCAACATATCTGTTGCAATCATTTCAACGTATAAGTTGTCAAGATTTCGTTTGATTTTAGATTTTTCATCATAAATTTGGTCTCTAGCAAAATAATTTTTTACCGACTGCCTGGGCTTTATGTTAGGCGGTGCTACATCAACTTCTTCTTCGCCTGTATTGTCAGTGTTGTTAGAACCTATTATATTATTATGTTTTCGCTTTAGATGATCGCCGAGGTTACTGGTATTGCCGGAGTGTTTGTATTCCTTTTTTTTATACAGTCATGTATACGCAATCTGAATTCATTGGTACACTCATTGCAAAAACACACATTCATCTGTTTTCGCATGTTTGTATTTGGCCCTTAAAGGGATGGATGGGTACGACGTACGAGTCATGCTGTTTATCATCTTTATTCCAATTGCCTCGATAGTTATCGATAGTTTTTAAAACCTATCGATTTTTCCGATAGTACAAAACTATCGATACTATCGATAGACCATCGATGTTTAAGCAACACTACCTCCTAAGTCCAGTTCGGTATCCTTAAAAAATCGTCAAAAAATAGTAGAAATATGGACTTATAACTAAACAAAGAACACAAAATTGTTGCGAAAGTATTATATTAGGTGTGTTTTACTTTATTATTTTAATAATACAGTATTGTTTTCGATTTTTAAAAAAAAAAAATTTGCTACCCTCAACATTTTTTTTTTCATGTTTCATGACGAGTAGACACGAAAAAAGCAAAAAAAAATTTCAGTCCGTCTGTCCGCCGTACGCCGTACGTCGACCGCTGTACGCAAAATCGTTTGAAGGCTCGTAGCTCCCAAACCCTTTAAGCTATTAAATTGAATAGAATGGGTAGGTCCCTTGAAGTGGTCAAATTTGGAGGGGTGGGGGTGTGAGGGGGGAGGAGGGGGAAGTGTTTTAGACGGAAAATTTTGGTTTCTAGATCTCAGCAACCGCTTATGCTAGGAGGCTGAAATTTGGAATTTATATAGAACTTCAGTAGTGAACCCATTTGCAAAAAAATTGCCGATATAGGTGAAGGGATTTGGGAGTGAGGGGAAAAATAATGCGTTCGAAACGCAAAAAAGGTGAGATTGACACATTCTAAAATCTATATCTCCTAAACGGTCAATGTCACAAAATTGAAACTTAATGAATATCTGTAGGTATACTAGGAGAATAGATCGGAAACAAAAATTTGAGTGGGGGCAGTGGCGTACGGGGGTGGGGGGTGAAAAACTTTAGATTACGATATCTCACGAACCAATTGCACTAGACAAATAAAATTTGGTTTGTGTATAAAGGTTGACAAATGAAGTTTGATGAAAGCAAAATTTTTGAATGGGGCGGTGGAGCATGAAAGTGGAGGGGATAAGAATTTTTTAAAAAAATCACGTCTCATATCTCAAGAACAGTGTAAGATAGATGCTTCAAATTTTTACCAGAAGTAGGCCTAATAGACCCCTAGCAGAAAACAAAATTTTGGAAGTGTGGGTGTAGAGGGTGAGGGTGGGGGAGGGTGAAAAGGAAAAAGTTCCGATTTTAATATCTCGACAACCTATAATGATATGAAGCCGAAACTTGGTATTTAGATAGAACTATATGGTAGTATGGTACGGGGGTGGGGGTGTTTTTCCTATCTATAGAACGGCTTATGCTACAAAGTTGAAACTCGGTACGTTTATGTAAATCAACTAGAAAACTAATTTAGATAAAAAAAAATTTCAAATATCCATTGACGTTCGGAGGGGGGGGCAAAAAAAATTATCAGTGAAAATGGAATGCACATATTTTCACGGTTTTCGTCATATCTATTAGGTCTTCCCAAATATTTAATTCATTTTTATTCTACGGCTTCTTCATGTAAATACCTAGAAAGCGTTTTCAAGATTTTTTAAAATTCGACCCCTAAGAGGGTGCAAAGGGGGTTGTAAACTTTTTCACGAATTCAGCCATATCCCTCATGTGTGATCAGATATCGAATACCTTTTCACTTTCACGTGCTTGCGTAATAATCGCCTAAAACTTGTTTTTAAGTTTTTTCCTTTTTCAGCCCCTAAGAGGGTATAAACGGGTTGAACACGTTTTCACGAGTTCCGTCATTTCTTTTAGAAGTGATAAGAAATTGAATTGGTTCCTACTTTCTCGTGCTGTCTTCATATTTATTTATTAACTCCTTTCAGGATTTTTGGATATTCAAAGGAGGTTGTAAAGTAGGTTGCATATCTGGTGATATATCGAATTCATTTTTACTTCCTAAGGTTTCCTACATAAAAAAGTCAAATTCAGTATTTTAGATATTCAATCCTAATGGGTGTAAGGGGGTTGTATGCTTTTGAAAGCTTCGACATATTTCTTAGGTTCGATGAGATATTAGATCGCTTTACATTTCCACAGACTTTTTATATAATCGCCTACAAACCCATTTCTCAATTTTTCGATATTCAACCCCCAAGGGTTTGTATATGTTTTCACAATTTTTGCCATTCCTTTGTTCTCATGAGATGTAAAATTGATTATTACGGCCAACCAATTCACGATTTTTCGAATTTCCAGAATCAAGGAGGTGTGAAGGGTTTGCTTAAGTTTTCACAAATTTTTTAAAATCCGTCTTGTCTCATGAGATATCAAGTTGCTTCTTATGAAATCGTCTAAAAACCTGTTTCACAATTTTTTCGAAATTCAAACCCCAAGTGGAAGTAATGGGTTTGTATACGTTTTAACAATTCGTCATATCTCTTAATTCTGATAAGGCAACAAATTCGTTTTTCCTTCTATGGGCTTTTAGTGTACATAATATATTGAAATTCGATTAGTCTACACGGACTTTTTCAATGTTTAATCGGCTAAAAATCTCTATTTTAAATATTTTTATATTAAGAACAAAAATAATTTTCCAAGAAATCTAATAATCTCGAAGCAACTCATGATACACTCCGACTTTGACCGCTTTCGAACTTTGACCCGAAAAATAATAAAGTTTCGCCCAGACCATTGGCAGATTTTTTTCAACTGGATCAAGATCAAAATCATTCGTTTTACATTGAAAACAACAACAAAGAGATGATCCAAAAACATAATGGGATTAAAGTTGGATCAATTTTTCGCTCTAAAGCTTATTTAAATTTTTACTATTTCAGGATTTTCACAGATGGCGCCCTGCAACTCAGCCGATAATGCACCATTTGTAGCAGGTATTTGCACCCAGTAGGCAAAACAGGTTCGTTCGAAGGTGGTAGCAAGGTACAGGGGTGGGGTGGTTTTTCATAGCTCGTTCCCAAAAACTGTACATGGGTGTTATATGACCTTTATACAGTCCTGTTTCGTCGTATAGTATACGAAACTTTGCCCGCTGAGCAGCTGACAATTTATCCAAGGCATTTACCAACAGGATTGTTAACCCTGCTAAATTAGCTTTTGGGTTTGATCCACATCGTTTTTTTCAATTGTGATCTGATCCTAGTGTTGCTTAAACATCGATAGTCTATCGATAGTTTTGTACTATCGAAACAATCGATAGATTTTAAAAACTATCGATAAAGTAATTGGCATAAAGATGATAAACGGCATTACCCGTACGTCTTACCCATCCATCCATTTAAGGGCCAAAGACATGCATGCGAAAACAGATGAATGTGTGTTTTTGCAATGAATGTGCCGATGATTTCAGATTGTTTATATGTACATATATGACTGAATAAAACAAAAGTCTTATGCTTTCTATTTTCTATGCATTTACAACCAAATGGAGACAGAGCATGTATACTATTTAAGATTCATTAGTTACGTTGAATGTACATGCTGCGAGTGTATTTGCCTCTTAACAACAAGTATGGAGTTTGAAATCGTTGGATTTCCCCGAAATAATCTTACGAAATATCTTGGAAATACAGTTTACAGTAACTTTTTGAGAATACGCGTCTTTTATTGGATCCAGGCAAACCAACGCGGAAGTTCCAAAGCCTATGTCCCAACCTTCTACATCTACTGAACAAAGCAAATTAGATGAATTACTTTTCATGCCAAATAGCCAGCCACGTTCGGTATCGACTGCAGTAACTGATTCTATGATTGACGTCCACCGATATATTGAAAAGCCGCCAACCGACAAACACAGCAATGTTTTGGAATATTGGGCAAAATCAACAAATATGCTCTGAGAATTCTCAAAGCAATATTTATGTATGTATTCCAGCTACGTCAGCAAAGAATATTTTCCATGCTGGCGATATACTCGTAATGACCACGAAACTTAAGGATAACCCTGCTTTTCCTAAAAAAAACATAATTACCTATGCTTGATTGAATTTAAATTTGCATATGCACCTATATGTACATGTACGATTATATATTTTGTTTTTGAAAACTATCAGTTTTTCCTGCATATACCTAACAAATAATATCCTTGCAATAATTGCTGTATTATTCATGCCTTTGTTAGTATTTTCGTATTGTTTAAAATAAAATGACCATACTGTTGAAATTCTACAGAATCTATGATTAAGGAGCACTCTACTACACTTTTGATAGTATCGATCGTTTAGTGAAAAAATATCGATACTATCGAAATCCGACACTATCGATGTTTAAGCAACACTATCTGATCCAGTTGAAAAAAACACACCTATTAAGTCAATTACAACGTGTTATTTTAGATACGACTGAAAAAGATGCCTACCTACGGCACGCAGGCATATGAAAAAAGCCAGTTTTAGGGAAAAACAAAATCGTTCGACTGCATTAACTTCATCGAACAATTTTCTGAATTATCCTTTTCTACTTGCGAAAACTGTCTAGACAGATATGATCATAATTTCAATTAAAAGTAAAGTTTCTGGTAAAATTCATGCCATGTCTCATTTTTAAATCGAAGCAATTAAATAATGTTCCTCTAGAAACAACTTGATCATAATGAAACTTCGATGGACCTGACACAAGATAGTTATTGATCTTTGGTCTTATTGTTGAATAGCGATGAGGAGTTAGTACTATGCTGGTCAAAAAACTTTTATTATCATCTGATAATAACCGATGGCCAAGGATTAATCAGATATCATCAAAAGATTCCAACTCTATCCTGGTTCGAACTATTTTTTTGTTTGGTAAAAGGTCCGTAAGGTACAGCGAAGAATAATCCTTGACAGAAATTTGTATTAAATAAGTAAATGTAAAGTTAATGATCCCTGACTGAGAATTCTTCTTTATGCCGTTGTCCCATGTCCCATACATCGAAACCTGCTAATTGAGACTATATAATCGGACATTCTACTATCCTAATCTCCAAATCGGACCATGGTCATACCTGCCTATATAATTGCTTTTTAAAACCAAACTGGCAGACGAAGACAAAATTAGTCTCAGTATGGAGTTGGGAGTAGAAACTCTTCCGATTCATGTAGTGTTGAAGGGACATTCATAGCAATATTAAATTAAACGCCAAAATTGAACCAAGTAACCCTTCATCTTTGAATTCGGTCGGGCATATTAAAACGTGATTACTGTGTAATTGGACCGGTCCCATTAATAAGAACCCTCCAGGTTTCACTGCGCTCGTATTTAACGTTAAGGTATGTGCATCAACTGGGCAGGCTATACTTAACAATTAATTTACATGCTATGGATTCGAACCACACCTTTTAATATCCTTAAATCGCGTTATAAATACATCACATGAATCACATCAAATAATTAAATCACCTGCACAACAATCTGCTGGAAATCGTTTTTTTATTCCATTGTTACATAATAATGGAACTTCCCGTTGGACAGCTTACGTAATTTCTTACATTCTAAACACTTTTCTTTACTTCTAAGTCTACGAGTCCAGTTAAAAGTCCCAGCAGAATAGGAAATAGTAAAGCACTATAAAGTCAACTGAATCATATGAACGGAGCAGCCATACAGGAGAAGAATATCCTGCTTTTATCCAGCTTCTCGGTTCGCCAAATCCTCGACATGTTTGTAGTAAAAACTTCAAGATGATTTCATCTAACAAAAAGTTCCTAGACCGTCGCGACGACGTCAGCAACAGTAGATCCTGGTGTTCTATATTTAGTGAAGTTATACATCTCGGGTCTTTTGAAAACATGTAGAAGTTAGTAGAACCGAGCTCCTTGCTGGAGATTGGTTTATGTGAAAGACAATAGGACAGAGAACGTATTTAGAGCAAGGAGATGGGCACAACGGCCTGTTTTTCCTCGACTGGTAATAAGGGAAAGTTCCTATCCAAAGCTCGTTTCATTCTGATGTACAGAAGCATAGAACAAGTCCATACGAAGTTCTGGAAGAATGGGCAATTTTCTATAATTTTTCCTTCCTTTTTCTTATCCTAGAAGAGGCTCAGACAGTCACGTGGGTTCCACTTGAGGCTTTAGGAAATGAACAAAATAGAAAACTCCTAGATGAGTAGACTCTTATCGTTTAAAATAGGAATTTTCCGATAGGAAAGAATGACATCCATACACTCGCATTCTGAATAGTAGTAGGTGGGCAGACCCGTTTTCGAGTGGCAGATTCAATTTGCTGGCATAGACAACAATTCGATTGATTTATGAACGTTAAGAAATGAGTGCGGAACCGACGAAAGGGCAGACAGAAACGTTTTTGGTATAGAACTTATTTTATATATGGAGATGGGAGGGGGTGGTAGCAGGCAAGGAAAGCTGTCGAGCCGTGAAAAGTTTCTAGGTGAATAATTTGAAAGGACTTTCTTCATTAAATATGAATAGGAAGGAAAAAAATTAGTGGTTCTTAATTAAAATTGCTAGACAAAAAAATCAAGGAAATGTTAGATTACGTTAAGATTATAGTTATTTTTAGTAATATTCTTACTCTCTAAATAATTTTATTACAAGATTTAACATGTCATCTAAAAAATATTGATTGTAGTAATGAGCATTCCTTACGATGTGCCACAAATTCAACTCACCGTCCGTCTGTATGAACACCCGATAAATCGAAAACGTTAAATGTATAATTATATAAGGTAAAAAATGTTTTCATCAATATTGACCGATAATTTCAGCTAGAAGTTGGAAAATAGACTCTGAACACGTGTTTACAAATATTAGCCAATAATATATGAATTCTTGATAATAGCAGTTTAAAATTTTCATACCTTTCAAATTAAGTAAGCGTTTTAGTGCTGTCTCCATACAAAAGTCCTTGAAATCTTTCATAATGCACTATAATTCAGTAAATCGTTCAACTATGAAGTCAAAGTTTCACACGAATTAAATGCTTAAATGAGGTCGAGTTATTTAGTGAGCGAAATCGTGCCACTTTTTTGAGTAGCTCTCGTACGAAAAGTGATTACACTTTTTGCATGATGATGAGTCCTTAAAGCTAGGCATTAAAGCTTTAGACTTTAGTTTTTCATTATTTTAAAGTTCGAAAATAAGAATAAGTATGTACTTACCATACAAATCTTCTACACTATATTTTAAGTTTTTACTACTCATCAATACGAAATCGAAATCAAAACTTGCACACCTTTCTCACCTTCCACCCCGTCAAGTTATTTATGTTTATTATGTTCCGCTATTTCATTTGATTGCAATAATACAAGATTCAACTTTCTGGTGTTAGGCAACAACACATGAAAATCAAATGTTCCTTCTCTTATGACAAATTGTTTTTTACCAGTACCAGAATAACCTTTATTTCATGTAGAGAAACAGTCGTCTCTAAATTTTATTCTGCCAGTACCTATCTCAATCATTTATTTTCATTTGGTTTTATTAAGGTAAGCGTCCACTAGAGGCGGGCCGCATCGCAACGGTGCGGCGAGGATTTTTTTTTCTGCGTACTACGTTCCGTTGCGGACCTCGTTCAGTGGACGCACTTCCACGATTGTTTAGTTTCGGTGTGCGCCCTTCCATATAGCTTCTAGCCATTAGCCATTGAACTAAACTCGCGCTATTTTAAATCTCTAGTCTGCGGGTACTCTAAAGCCTCGTGTACACTAGCAAGTAACTTGCGACATTTCTTGCTAGAGTAATTTGCTGTGATGTTTACACTAACTGTCAAATTGCAGCACTTTTACTCTAGGAAGTATAGCTCTACAAAAATTTTGCAAGTAAAACTTGCTTATCCGTGTACACTATTATACCTGAAACTGAACTGAACCTCACTTTCAATGCAACTGTACTGACTTGCTGAAAAATGTCGGAACCGATCGGAACTTGCTTGCGAGATTTCAACTCTCGCAAGTTAGCGTGTACATTCACAGCTTGCTTGAAAAGGCAAGTACCCTGCAAGAAAATTACCGGATAAGTGGAGCTCCGCCGTAGCATTAACTGGTAATCTTTCAGTTAAAATGTATAGGCCTCGGGACAAAAATTAACTTATATACCTGGTATCGGTGTACCATACATACGTGTGATTCGCTACCTCTATCTCCATCTCTTTCACTCCTAGTTAATGATACCCGGTAGCTAGCCGTTAAATTAACCCAATCCCATAGTGTAAATTACAAAGCGAGGCCAGTACGATTTAACGGGTAAATTACAGGGTAATGGTACCCTATAGTTACATACTATATTAACTACGTGAATGCATAGAAATTTGGAAGCGAAGCCAGTACGATTTAACGGGTAAATTACAGGGTGATGGTACCCTATAGTTTAACTACATATCCGTTTTAATTCGAAATGTGTCTTAATTTTCCATCGCAGGTACCCTGGTACCTGTTCGGGCTGATTAAGGTGTAGAAGAAAAAAATCCTTTTTCAATAAAAAAAACCTAAAAAAAACAATGATAATTATGAAAAAAGAAATAAAGCAAGAAGTTTAGAAATATCCAAAAACGTCAGGTACCTAAGTGCAGTAGAACAGAAATGATAGTAGTGCAGCAGAGGTTACGGCGTTGCGGGATAGGTTCGCTCGACTAATTTACTCGAAAATTTGATGGCACATAATACTAGAAAAGGGCGATGTACTCCAAAGTTTAAATGTATCGCATACAATTAAACAATTTTGATGTCAGCAAGATGCAAGAAAGCGTTACCCGATAGTACGCATACATACAGAAAATTCAGTACTGTCAACAAAATTTTTCTGGTGTTAGAAGTTTCTTCTAGCGGATGTAACTCTTCTTACATACTCGAAAAACTGTCATAAAATGTTTGAAAAGACGATTGACTGCGACATTCAAATTTGAACCTTCAAACCTGGGATATGCTTCTTTATATTTTTTTTTAATTATGCGATTATCACATTAGGCCAGCCTGCAACTCGGGTAACGCTTTCTTGCAGGGATGGCGCGTGCTGCTAGTGTTTTATTGCATATGTACACATATGCAATAAACAAAAGCAGCACACGCCATCCGACTTCCCAAAACTTCTAGTTGTTTTTCCGCTTCGCAAGAATTTCGGTATCGTTTTCCGTATTTTACCGGGTAACTACCGATTATCGTTAACCAGGAGTAAAGAAGACGGCAATATTAAAAGAAAGAGGTAGAGAATAACACGCATGTACACCGATACGAAGTATATAAGTTAATTTTTGTCCCGAGTTCTATACGTTTTAACTGAAAGATTACCGGTTAATGCTACGGCGGAGCTCCGGCGGACTTAACCGGTAAATTTCTTGCAGGGGTGTTGGATTTAATGCATGTGTTTGTACTTTCGGTAGCGCTTTCTTGCAGGGTATTTGCTGGCTAGAGCAAAAACTTGGGCAAACGCGCTCTCGGAACCGTGTACACATGCAGCAATAAATGTCTTAGAGCAACTCTAGCAACCTTTTCTTGCTAGTGTACACGAGGCTTTAGTCTACACATACTCTACATACATTCCAAGTTACAGCTTCATAGTATAAACCATTCCTCGGTTTTTATATCTCACAAACTTTTCTTTCTAACCCTCTGTTATTATATATATTATATCGCCACCACAAATTATTTTACCACTGCAAGGCGTCGAGCAATTCTACTGTGAAGTGGTGGTAGTAGTTTGTAAAGGTAGTGCAAAGGTCATTCTATGACATAACATCCCTTAAGGTGTATTAATGTCCTTCAAGTTTCACGACAATGCATTTAAATGGAGAGAGGCGGGTGACGAAATCTACAGCCCCGATTCACATGCATATTTACTTTAGTTTCTTTTCGTGTGGATCTCGGATTTCGTGCACAAGAGTCCCGAATGAAAAAGTTCTGCGCCTAGTGGGTTGTGGGTGCATACAGCAAGCTTTCACCCACCCCATGCAATCCCCTTGGGTGCTTACTACAGTGGCTATGTGAATTAGGCCTGAAGTGATAATGCGGAAGTTGAATTCTTCAACGGTTTCTTCCTCCTAAACAATTGGACCTTTCGGAACATGCTGTATGTGGTTTTTTTCGAGAAGGCGGCTTCATTTTAGATGGATAGTGACGCTTCATCCCTCGATGAGGTAACCGTGGAAGAAAGCTGCAATACCCGAAGGCGACTGATCTCAATGGCTGGAAGCTGGATGGATGTTGAAAATGGAGGAGTCTCGTGGGTACGAATTTTCCACATCATCGTTCGTTCTTTTCGTTTGGATTGGCTTTTCCTAGCCTGACGACCGACCTCATGCATAAAGCAAAACGGTCTGAAGAGTAGCTTTTTTCACCTATACTTCAGCATTTCCTTCTGAACTCGAGTTGAAATGGATGGAAATTTTCCGTACGATGTGAAGTCGTCATCTAGAAGCTTCGGTAGTGTCTAGTGTCTAGTACGCCACAGTTTTCCTCACGTTTTCCGGTTTCAATACAATCTTACGACCGCGAATCCGCGAAGAAGTGTTGCGTGAATGTTTATAAGAATGCTTATGGGCCCCAAGCTCATCCGGCACATACACACTTCCATAAGTCTCGAATTTGTGATTTTTACTTGCCACTTCGAAGTGTGTGACTATAGTGCGCATTTAGTATTTCATTGGTTGTGACCGTTCTCGGTGACGCAGTGTTTTAAATGTTTCTTTTGGTATATTGCTCGCTTTACGAACGTAAAATACTTTAAAATGCGTTGCGTTCCATGCTAAAAACCTAAAAGGTGTCAATTTCTTTCCGGTATTTTTAAAAGAGAGTGAGAGTGGACCTTATAAACAGTCAAGGATTACAGTGAAAATTACAGGAGTTGATTATAGCTGCTTGCTGGGTAATTGTTTAGTCGCAGTTTATTTGAAACTATTCTGTGGTGACGTCATGAGAAACAGACAGAACTACTACTTGTTGGAAGTGCTACAGTAGAGCCACTATGGGTGCAACTGGTATCCTTTTGGGAGATTAACTCAACCGCGTGTCCTTCGGTACACATACTCTCTGATGGCAATCGATTCGTACATGGGCACTGTGTTGACCTACTTACATACGTTTTCTACATGTATCGAATGTGTGTGCAGTAGTTTAGGATGAGATGAAGGTCAGCTTGATGGTTGCTTCCGTCTATTTGTTGTGAATAATGAACAATCCTGTGTTGAAGTGATAATATTTCTTCGGTTAGGAGTTGTGCATGTTTTGTATGGCACTCTTTGGTCGAATAACATTGCAAATTAAAAACATTGAATTCCAAGCGACTGTGGAAACATAGTTTGTAAAGTTATGTGTTGATCTTCAGCACTAAATGATATGAAATTCTAAAACAGCTTTGAATCGTAGAACGAAAAAACTTTATTAAGATTTTATACATGTAACAGGTGGCGCAAACAGTATGATTCCATAACAAAATGCGCCATTTTCAAATTAAAGGTTTACTACTCTCCGTTTCAGGGTCATTCGATATGTAACTAGGTTCGCACAAACAGGACGACAGCAATATCTGCATTAGGATGAAAAAGACAATTCATTATGAGATAAGCTGACTTTTTTGCAATTGCTTGAACACAAGCGTTTCGAATAAAAGTGAAAAATATTATAATTTAGATAAAATTGGAATTCGTGGTGTGATTCAATCCTCTTTTTTGCGGTTACATTGAGTAAGTCATTCTTATGAGTCTGTAAGACTTTGTGTGAACGAATTCCAGTTAGACAGGACCAGCATCAACATTTGTTAAGACGCTAATAAACATTTCAAAGGTCAACGATATCATTTTGGTCGATTGAGGAGTTAGCAGAGGTCAAAAGTATCTCAATTGACCAAGTACATTTCATTTTCCGTAACGAATTGCTTACTCCGGAGAATAAAGGAAATCGCACATCGGAAAATGTTTGCAACTCACCCCAAAGAATCCAATGGAGTTTTTACGGCGTTTTGTAACAATGAACGCCGCCGCAAATGAAATAACAGTAACACTTGAAATTGGATAGCACGAGGATAAACGGCTCCAAAAAATCCGAAATCCGTTATATGAGCTGGTGACAGTTATGGGAAGGGATCGACGAAGATCGGTTACCTCGAGAAGAGAAAAAACCGCCAATGGCGTGTAGTGCACATCCCTATTGGACAGATTTCAGGAAGCTATTGCGGAGAATCGTCCTGGAATGGTCACGGAAAAGCTTCTTTGTTAGGAATTCTTTCTTTATATAGTTATCATGTTGAGAGTTTTATAAAAGATTTTTTAATAAAATCTATTTCAATTTATTTATTTTTATGTTCATGACTTCTAAACATTTTTATAACTCACTTCTGCCGGTTTTCCACCAAGCAGACAAGTTAAGTTTTTGTTTTGTTCATGTTTTTGAAAGCATGGAAAACCAAAACTCGAACTCGAACAAATCTAAAACACTGTTTCAACCAAACCGACAGTGCTCTATCGCAGTTTTGTTTTCAGTATCTCCACGAAGCGGTCTCAGTAAGAAAACACACCGAAACCTTTTGAAGTTACCGCTTCTGGTCGGGACACGAAAAACAGAACAGAAATAGTCGAAAAAAGCTCGAGTTTGCACAAAAATGATGAAAAGTCAAAGATTTGTTTTTTTCGACACGAGCTTTTGCTGAGTTTTTGTTATGTCCGTTTGGTGGAAAACCGGCATTCCACACATAAAATAGACATATGCTAAAGCTAAACATTTTGGTTGATTATGTTGACCCAACAATTTCATAAAATCGATTGAACAAACAAACATTTAAGTATAACCTTGAAAGATTAACTTTGTGATCGGGGAAATATGATATTATATAAGATAAGAGAACATAACAACCAACTTAACGTCTGAAATATACAAATTATAAACAAATGTAATCAATTTCCTAAAGCTTTAGAATCGTGTTCAAAAAGCAACACTTATCATAGAAAGAAGCGTACATAATCAAAATTTGCTCCAATTCTCGCACTCTCTTAAAAGATCAAATTTCGGTAGATTTTTGTTGTTATTCTGATCCAGAATAACTTTTTTTTCCTCAAGCAATCTGTATTTGTTCCTATACCATTCCGATAAGGAATAAGAAGCATCAGGTACTATGTTTTCGTTAAAGTGGATAGTTTATTTGTTTGTTTTATTTCTGAAAACATTGCGGAATATGTCAAGGAGTTGGATATGATTCTGCTTAATAATAAACTTCAAAACAAAATACAATCCAATCGATCAAAATACTCAATAAAAAACCACTAGCTAAGAATAATAGAAACCAAAGATATTTATTCAAGACTATGGAGCCTTATGCTTCAAAAGATCACTATCTACATAGTATCCGATCAAGTACTAATGAAGTCATTTTTCAACTGTTTTTCTAATTAAATAAATTTCTTGATGATTATGAAACTCTTTTGACTGATCATAATTTCGATTGGAATTTCTAAAAAGACTTCTTCAAAATGCTGCAGACTATATCATACAAGTCTAAGTCCTAAGTGTGACACTAAATCCACTCTAACTATAACGCACATACAATAAAATACAACCAGTACGAACATTCGATGTTTTTCTATTAAAGAATGTTTTCCTCTATTCAACTTATTTCTTTTATATTTATTAATTGAAAACAGCATATACTCTATGTCTGCTTTGAGATATCTTGCGAAAATTCAATAGAACTAATATCCTCTGAACCTCTGTCTCTTCTATGACGCGACGAGACTTTACCAAGATACCGAACTACATTTTCACTAAAACCCATACAACATTCCAATTCTCCGTCGAACCAACTATAAAATCAGGATCAGAACTAGGTCACATTAGATTAGCGCGCAGCGAACTCCTTTTTTAACATCCCGGTTTTTGCCTATATGTATAGAGGTACTACCCGAAAAAAAAGCTTGAAAGGATTTCCTTTTTTTTGTCGACATCGACCACTATATGCTATTCGCTGCTATTTTACCGAAAATACGCCGTCTTATTCAGGGATTGAGAACTATACAAAAGACGTCATCGTCCTCGGTATTCGCAACTGCCGTTATGGTAGTCATCTTCTTAAATTTCGATCGTCATCGCCCAAATTACGACAAGAGAGTGGATAAAGCGCGCATTGAAAAGAAGAAGCTAACTGGGAACTCTGTGGGATTATGTATGGGTAAATATACGACAAATCTAAAGACGATATTAAGCAGAAGACATACATATAACAAAAAACCAGGAACAAAATAGTCCGATGGAAAAGGATACACAATTCTATTCTATAGTTATCAGAGGAAAGGAGGGTCGACTCTGGATTAGAGTCTTTTTTAAAGGGTTGGGTAAAATTCTGCAAAAGAACTGGATCAAGAACGAGTATCACGTGAATGTGAATCTAATAAGGGGTCGAATTTAAAGAGGTTCTAGAAGATTACTTAGGTGAGAAAATTTTGACATAGCAATACAGTCCACTTTTGTATCTTTTGGATAATTTACAAATCTGTCAAGACACAATTTCTAAAAAATAATTATTAAATTGAAATATTCAATATGAAAAGTTTAACATAAATACCATCTTGTTTTAAGAACAGCAACGCTGCCTAGAATAAATATGTTACTGACGCTTATTGCTATGTGTAATATGTGTGACATCAGTAAAAGAATGCATGATAGAATTCATGACTCGTTTCATTCTTGAGAAATCTATTAAAAAAACTAGTGCATTTATAGATTGTTTATTATCAATAGTTTGAGGACTAAAAAAGAAAATAGCACCTGGCGAACTTTAACTAATACTCGTAGGAGGAATTTTTGGAAATCCTACTGCCTCTTCCCGTTTTCTGTTGTATTTCAAATTTCACCTGTTATTCACACAATAATAAAGTTTCGCTCATAATAATTTGTTTTAACAAATTCTTTCTAGAATTTGTTATTTTTACATCCAGACCAAGAGTTCATCCACCTCTCCAAATCATTAGTCACATCCTCAGGGAACATGAAAACTCTTTGAACGACGGATGATCAACTCAAGACTTATAGATGATAAAAACATTTTCTTTTCATGTTTTCCTATCCCAACGGATCTATAAAAAGCAGTGGCCTTGAATTCTGGGCTCTAATACGAGCTTATGGTACTATAGTATAGATACAGCCTCTTCCTTCCTTCCTTCCTATTCAATTATTTTACAAGCATATGAAAGGATTCGTATACTACAATTGTAGGTTTCTTTTCCTGCCATACCACCCTCACCCTTCGTCCTGTTTTTTTTATTCTGGATACTACGCAGTTTTATCTTCATACGATATACGTTTGGACATAGCGTTGTTGTTGTCTAGGGTTAAAAAAGGCTTTTTGTTCTCGCGTCATATCCTCTGCACACCATCACAGTCGAAAAAAACAACACCGACAACTACAGAACAGATTCATTATATGGAAAAAAACTGCCTGACAAGAATGACACGGTCCTCATATACAATTTTCGTCCTTATGTCATTCAATATATTCCCCACCCTATCAACATCCCACATCTGGATACCATGCAAGAAGCAGTGCTTATTGTTAAGTAGTGAATAATTTCGTTCCATAATAGGCACTATGAGAACGGAAACAGCAGGACTGATGCAAAAATTGTAACTGCTTGGAAAATTCCTTTCTCTCTGTCTCTTTCTATCAAAACTGCTGCTTCCTTAGCAAGTGTTCAAAAAAATTTAAAATGTTTGTTTAAGTGTGTAAAGACAAAGGATGACTATGCAAGCACGAATGAAAAGTTGGAATACAGATGACCTTTCGAATAACTGTATGTATGTTATACACTTTTCTGGAAAGTAGAATGTTAACCCACCCATCCACATTCTGAGCTGCAAAATCTATTGCAATTATTGTAAAAAATAGGTCTGGGATGAAGGACAAGGAAATTATTGAAATGTTTTTTAAATTGTAGACACAAATCCCAAAGGATTAGAAATTGGATGAAAAAGCAAAAAAAATCAATAGACTAAAGCGAGAATTGGTTTGAACTTGGATCACGACATCCTTATACATATACAGGGTGCGCCATCTGCAGCATCGGTATGTAAATGTTGAATAACTTTGCCATTTCTCAGCTGATCGGCTTATTTCGCAATGTTTTGGAAACGTCAGTTCAGTACAGTTTTAACCATGAAGAACTTTACACTAAAAGAACGCGCCGAAATAGTGACGCTGTACATCGAAAATAATCGTGTCATCGTGCTAACTCAACGTGCATACCGACGCAAATATCGCGATAGAAAACCGCCTTCCGACAACACAATTAGTCGATTACTCGATTGGCCAAGAATTTTTTTGACCACGGGACTGTGGCTAGTCGTATTGTTGTTTGTAAGCCTGGCCCAAGACGTTCCAATGAGGTTATTGATGCAGTGAGAGAGAGTGTTGCCAAGAGTCCAAATGTGCCGTATCGCCGCCAATCGCAGCAGTTAAACGTCAGTGGATCCACCATGAGGCGTCTTTTAAGGACGATCTTCATTTATTTCCGTACAGGGTGCAATTGTGTCAAAGAATAATGCCCACCGACAAGCCGCGTCGCTTGGATTACGCTAATAACATCCTGAGACTGGTTGAATGCGAACCGAAATTTGGCAGCAAATGACTGACAAGGCACACTTCACTCTCTCTGGACGTGTCAACAAGCAAAACTGCCGCTTCTGGGGCTCTGCAAATCCACTCGAGATTCTTGAACTACCATTGCACGATCAGAAAGTCACTGTTTGGGCCGGCGTTTGCTCGAAAACCATCATTGGACCGTATTTTTTCAAAATTGGCGAGACTGTCGATGGGAATCGATATCGGTGGATGTTAGCGCACTTTGTTTGTCCGGAGATGCGTAAAAAAGGTTTAAACAACTTCTGGTTTCAACAGGACGGCGCGCCATGCCACACTCCAGATCAAACAATGCGGCTCTTACAGAAGTAGTTTCCTCGACGTGTCGTGTAAAAAAAGGCGATATTGACTGGCCACCAAGATCACCAGATCTGACCTCTCCCGACTTCTTTCTGTGGGGTTTTTTGAAAAGTAAAGTGTACGCCAGCAAACCGAAGACAATTGAAGAGCTCAAGAGCAATATTCTTGCAGAGATGGCCGCTATAACGCCGGAGATGCTGGAAAAAGTCATGGAGAATGCCGCAAAACGAGCCAATTTAATAATCGCAAGTGACGGCGGTCATTTGATCGACATCATATTCAAAAAGTGATCTAGACAAATTGTATTGAACCAACCTTCAAAATAAAAAAAATAAATTGGAAATTCGTCTATGTTTACAAAAGTTATTCAACATTTACATACCGAAGCTACAGATGGCGCACCCTGTATATAATAATCATTTGTAGTAAAGTGCATAAGCTTTTTCTAACTGATCGATGTTGCTAAACAAAATTTCTTAATTAGTACAGAAATATCGTCTCATATATTATAGTTTTACCTTTTTTATGCGTTTCTTCCAATACCGAATATAACCGATATAAATATAAAGTCAGTTTTTAATTTTATAAAAAAGCAAATCTTTTATTAATATAATACCTACATCACATTTCTGCGCAACAAAAAAAATATAACAACTGACTGTAAACTAACTAAATTTACAGCTTCTTGATGTTTACCATTTTCCGGATGAACCATCAGAACCACCAAATATCCATACGTTTGGCGAACCACTACCTTCATTAGATTGCCATCCATTCGATGATTGACTCTTCGATCCACCATCAGCTTGCCATCCGCCAGATGAGGCTCCACCATTATTCCACCCGCCTGAATATCCACCATTACCACCTCTCAATGACCATGGACTCGTTGATCCTGATCCTGATTTCCATGCACTTGATAGTTCACCGTTGACTCCTCTTTTTGCTGGACTATCAGCTTGCCATCCATTTGAACCACCGTCACCTCTGCCTCCTCCTGATTGCCACCCACTTGCATCTCCACCGGATTTCCAAACGCCTGCTGATCCATGGTTGAGTCCTTTTGATTGTTCTTCGGCTTGCCATCTATCATCTGTCTTCGATCCACCAGTGCCGGAATGCCATGCTCCTAGTGATTCATCACCGAGTCCTCCTTTTGATCGGCCATAAGTTTGCCAACCACTTGAAATATCATTCGGGTTTGAACTGCTGCCGTCGGATTGCCGTGCACCTGATGATCCTCGACCGAATCCTCCTTTTGATGGAACATTGATCTCCCAACCATTTGAAGAACTATCGGCTTGCCAACCACTATAAGCCTTCCACCTGCCAGCACCCCCTCTTATTTGTTCGACACTTTCATGTCCGTCTTCGCCAGATTGCGCTTCCCAACCTTTTGTATCACCATTGGCTTGCCAACTGTTCGAACCTCCATCAGCCTCCCATCTGCTAGCGTCTCCTGTTTCTCCGCCAGATTGCCACGCGTTTAATGATCTTCCACCGAGTTGCCCTTTTGTTTGACCAATGGTTTGCAAACCACTTGAAACATCGTCGTCATTCGAATCACCACCACCGAATCGCCATGCGCCTGCTGAGTCATAACTTTGTCCTCCTTTTAATGGATCATTGGCTTGCCAACCATTTGAATCATTATCGGCTTGCCAATTGCTTGAACCGTCATTAGCCTTCCATACGGCAACATCTCCTATTTGGCCACCATTTCTACTGCCAAGACCTTTAGATCCACCAACTTGCCAACTACTTGAACCAACATCATTTTGTCGTCCATTTGATTCAGCACCGCTCCCAGATCCACCTAATTGCCATCCGTTTCCGCTTTGATGTCCTCCTTTGTTTGACGAACCTTTTGTTGAATTCTGGACTTGCCATCCGTTTGCACCATCATCGCCTTGCCAACCGCTTAGAATACCATTCGTCTTCCATTCGCCACCGCCTCCTACTTGCCAACCGCCACCAGGTGCTCCAGATTGCCCATATCCAACATTGCCGGATTCCCATCCAGCTCCTCCGGATATTACACCAATCTGCCATCCGCTTTTGCCTCTATTACCACTACCGGAATATTCTTTTTGACCACCACCACCTGAGCCTCCAAGGTGTCCTGCTGAAACAGCAGCTGATAGAGCTACCAAGCAAACGAAAATATTCATCTTGTTATTAATTGAACTCGACAAATGGAACTGATGCCAATAGCTTTCCAACTTGATGTTTTATATACTAATTATTTAATTTGCATATTGTTATATTTGTACCTTCTGGCACTAATTATCGGTTTATTACGGCGAAACCTAAGATATTGAACGTTTCGGTAAGCGATTTCCGGATAATCTCTTACAGTGAAATCACTGCGGGAAAAAAATATTGATGACTTCTTTAAATCTTCAAAGACTAAATACAATAGGTTGTGTATTTTTGCCAAAATATAGAAATTTTATCTATTTTTCACAAGGTACTTTCCATAACATAAGTTTCAAGGGTTTCATTATTCAGAAACGTTCTTTAATGTGTTATACCTAATTAATTTTAAAAGTAAATGTGTTTGAGAATGGAGAAAAATTCTACCGTGCCCTCTTTTATTATATTATTCGAATCGTTCTGGTTTCCTAAAATATTTATGGAACCCATTCTTATACCATGGATTCACAGCTAAAATGCAAACCATGGTATTGAAATCGTAGTATTGAAAATAGCTGCATATGATACACTGCACATTTGGTATGATTTGACAGTATCTGTCATAAGCAAGCAACGACATTTAGTTGCGATACACGCCACACAATTGGGGAATGACACTACTAGCAGTAAAATGCATAGTATACTAGATACAATTATCGAATTTGTATACCATGAAACAGGTTCAACACTAGATATATACCAGTTCGTTTATCTCGTATATGCTTAGTATTGGGTGATACACTGCTGGTATTGACGATATTATTCTTATTCTTATTCTTTATTTTTATACGGTAAATTCATTATAAAATAAATACAGATGATATATAAAATGTTTAAATCATTAGTTGCGAAATAACGCTTTAATGGAAGCAGTGTTACTGTTGAATAAATCAATGAAATTGCTAAATTTGTTACCAACTCTCATTAATCGTTCTGGGAGTCCATTCAGCCCATTATGATATCAATACCAGCAGTGTATCCATGGTATTAGCCTATCATCCAACACAAGGAAGAAATGATAACTCTAGCTTAAACAGAAGAAATTAAAACTAGAGTGTATAAATTTTAAACTCGACTTTGAGTCGAAAAAAAAGCGTGAGTAAAAAGAACTGCGTATTATGACAGCCGATCGAGTGAGTATTTACTTGAAAGAAATGTCAAATTCACACGACTGCTGGAAATGAAGTGACTTTCCAATTGTCGAGTTTCATAGTACCAACTTTAGCTCGAGTCGAGTTCAAATGTGAGTCGAGTTACTCACTCGACTCGAGTTTCGTAATAGGCCCTATTATTTTCCTTTTAAATTTTAAATCACGCCTTACACAAAACCACGAAACAAGTAAATTGAACAGCGAGGCGATCAAGTTAATACATATCACAAAAAAAAGTTACTACGCATCAAGTATCAAAATTACATGCAAAATGCGTAATTTTATACACAATGACAAATTACTACGCATAGAGTAGAGTAACTTCGGGTAATGGGGTATTTGTTTTCCGTCTATTGCTCGTAAAGTTTCATGAAAAAATTAACCATTATTAGCCACAAATACTAATTAATTAGTTTCTTGTCATTTTCCATTTAATTTAGACTATTTTTCAAATTTATTGAGAATTTATTTTGAAAAATATATCACTATGCCTATAAGTTTATCTAGAATACTTGGCGGTTAATGTGGTATACACTGGATGGTAAATGTGGTATACTGTACCATACATATTACCCGAAACCTATTTCAAATAATATATACTGCCTTAATATGTTATTAAATAATTAATATATCTAAAGTATAACAGTATTATTATGTTTATTTCAGTTTTTATTAAACAAAATAAAGAACAAATTTTATAGAAGATAATAACTTTAAAATTTTAATAAAAATTAAAAAAAAAAATAAGAAAATATGCCTTTTTAGCAAGAGTATGCAAGTATTATACAAAAATCTGCCAACAGTCTGGGCGCAACTTTATTATTTTATGGGTAGAAGTCCGAAACGTGTTTAATGCTGAGATGCGGTGTAGGTTACTATGCGACTGACAAGCTAAAAATAACGTTCCAAATAGCCGCCTGGTTATTTCTCAGGTTGTCAGTCGCATAGTACCCAACACCGCATCACATCATTAAACACGTTTCGGACTTCTACCCATAAAATAATAAAGTTGCGTCCAGTTGGCAGATTTTTTTTATTTACTTACGTATTTTTTTTATCAATAGAATAATTCATAGTAGTAAAAGCGAATTCGATCACATTAAACCTAAGAGATTTTCAGAATCAGTGAAATCTTGAACAACACCCCCAGGAGGTTTAATAAAGAAAAATACATAAATCGGGTGTTTCCCCGATTACGTTTAAAGCTTATAGAAGTAAAAGTGAATTCCAAATATCAATATACCTTAGGAATACATATATCAGAATTCGTGAATATGTACACAACCACTTTACACCCCCTTAGGGGTTGGATATCGAAAAATTATTTATAAATAGCCCGCAGAAGTAAAATTGCTTTGATAGCTCGACATGTCTAAAAGTTTTAACGAAATTCGCGAAAGTGTGGATTCACGGACATTTTTTTTACTCAACCTCTGAATAAATAAAAATCTGAACTTTTTTTTTGCTTTAGTTACTCTAAAAGCACATCTACATATACGTACCAAGTTTCAACTTAAGATAAAAAGAAGATATAAAAAACCACCCCCGTATCTTGCTACCCCTATAAAAAATTTTATTTTTCTGATGTCTCTATAGTGGCTCTATACAGGGTGTTTGGCACTCCGTCCGCCACCTTGTAAGGGGCTATTCCTTGATATATTTGGAGAAAAAAAATGTTCTACAGGGTGGGTTAACTTTCAATATCAGTGGAGATACAGGGTGGTTAAGGAAAGTGTTTTCGAGCGGTACTCTCACAACCTTAAAACGTTATATCTTGAAAACGAATATTTTTTTTAATTCTACTGACACCTTCTTCTTTTACCCATGTACGAAAAGCAGAACGGCACAGCACAGGTTTAGTACTGGTGCCGGAGTTGCCAGTACTGGCTAATGTTTCGGGCCCAGTATGTGGCCTAGACCAAATCATTGCCGAGCCAATGTCGATTTGATCACACCGGTCCTACTCTTGGTGAAACTCTGGCCCGATACTGGGCCTCAGTAAAGAAAAGAAACGAAAATAAAAGTATTATTACTATTGCGAATTGATTTTACTTACACAGCTTGCACACTCTCGGATTCGAACCATGGTCCCGTCACACATTAGTCCGTTACGCTACCCACTAGACCAATCTGACATATTTTCGTAATAGGGTTGAAACCGAATCAATTGATATGTTGAGAAACAAAAAATATTTCTACCAAGATGTGCCCAATACAGAGCCGACCGTCGAGCCAATGCCGAAAGAGCTTAGACACCAATAATAAGCCAACTCGGCCCAAAGTCGGCTCAGATCAAGTGGGAGTACTGATCACCAGGATTGGCCAGACACTGGTCTGGTGGTTTGTCAGTACCAAAACAATACCGATTGACAAGTCTTGGCGGACAATGCAATGCCAATTCTGGACAGTGTACGGGACTCTGGTTGGACTCCGGCATTTTGCACATGGGATGCGGCAGCAATAGAAGTAAGGCAGCAGTTGAGGAATATGAATACCAAGAGAACACTCGCCAAACGAGTTTTAGCGTGCATTCAAAATGAAGGTGGCCATTTTGAATATTTATTATAATAAAAAAAATTTAAATAAAACATAAAAACCATTATTAAATTCTTTCAGTTCAAGCAAGTAGTGTAGATCAACATGCACATGCACTGACTTTTTAAATATTTAATTTTTATGCGATATGTATTTTTACCTATTACTTCCAAAATTTTAATCGTAACTCATACATACTCGTATGTATGCAGTTTTTGTAGGTTGTAGGTATGGTTCATGAAAAAATAAAATTAAAATGACATTTTTATAATGGGGTTGTCTGAGAAAAACTACATTGATCACTGAATTTTTAGGGTTGACGTAGCAAAAATTTGTGTTGTTGAGTAAATATCTCAAGATTGGGTGCAGTTACAATTTAGACTGTTAAATGAAAGGTAATTCGATTCCCTAAAAAACGAGTTATAACACTTTGCCTTCTGATTATTCGTCTTCAAGATATAACGTTTTAAGTGTGTGAGGGTACCGGTCAAAAACACTTTTCTTAACCACCCACAGTTATTGAAAATTGACCACCCTGCAGAACAATTTTTTCCTCTAAATATATCAAGGAATAACCCCTTACAAGGTGGCGGACGGAGTGCCAAACACCCTGTATAATCCTAAATTTTTAGCTTTCCATTCATTACGGTTTTCGAGAAATAAAAATCAGAATTTTTTTCCTTTCTACCCCTTTTCACCATCACCCCCTACACCCCCCCCCCCCCCCCACTAAATTTGTTTCCCTACTAGAGGTCTACCGATCCCAACTTCTGTAAAATTTTCAAGATCATATCTGATACGGTTTCTGAGATATAAAAATTAAATTTTTTGAGAATTTGCTGTCCTCCCACTTTCGTGCTCCACCTCCCCCCTCAAAAAATTTACGTTCTGTAGACTCCTCTTGTAATCCCATATACAGAAACTAAATTTTATCTTCATGGTGTAATTGGTTTGTAATCCAAAGTTTTTCAACCCCCAACCCCACACCCCACCCTTAAACATTTTAGTCCTTGTTTAATCTTGAAGTATCCCTAAGGACAACCACAAAGTTTAAATCGTCTGGCATCATTCGTTCTGGAGATATGGATTTTAGAATGTTTCAATCCCGGTTTACAGGCGTTTTGGACTCATTGTTTCCCCCCCCCCCCCACTTCCACACCCCTCAAACCCTTATCGACCACTTTTTTGCAAATGAGTCCACTGTCATAGTACTACATAAGTTCCAAGTTTCAGCCTCCTAGCATAAGTGGTTCCTGAGATCTAGAGACCAAAATTTTTCGTCTAAAACGCTCCCCCCTCATCCCCCCTTACACCCCCAGCATCCGAAAAGATACCAGTCGTAGGAGTTGACCCAATCTACCCACCCTAAAAATTTCAACTTAATACCTCATTGGATTTGGGAGCTACGCGCCTTCAAACGATTTTGCGGACGGCGGCTACGGCGGACAGACATTTTTTTTTTGCTTTTTTGGTGTTTACTAGTCCTAAAACGTGAAAATACAAAATTTCAGGGTAGCAAATTTTTTTGAAATTTCAGGTCGATCACAATACTTTATTATTCAGTGGCACTTGTGGCAGTTTGGATGGACCAGTCGCACACTGAGTACTTGCATCAGTTTTAAGTGTAGTCTCATTAAAGTCGATATTAGTAAACTTTATTTATTGTTTTTATTTGTCGTATTACCAATCGGAGTGCACACGAAACCAAAAATAAATAGCGAAGATAGGAAGCGACGACGGGAGGACTCTCCTCCCAGTATTCTCATTAGAGATCAACTGAAGTCCTTCAAGACAGGAACATACAACATGGCCCCGCAGAAACAGCCGGCTAATCGATTCCAGCCCCTAGCAGACTTAGCCAACAATGCTGAACTACAGGTAACTGTAACGCCATCAAAAATTATAATTCCACCGATCACCGTCACCGAACTAGGCATCAGCGGTATATCCGCCGTTATGAATCAACTCCACATTAAAAATTTCAATAAGAAGCCGAGGGCCTCTGGAATTGATTTACTCGTATACTGCATCGAAGACTACGAAAAGCTACACGATCATCTGATTGAGAAAAAATTTAATTTTTTCACTCATCAACGTTCCGACAAGCGACCAACGAAAATTGTACTGTCCGGGCTCCACGACATGGAATGTAAGGTATTAATGAACCATCTGACCGAAAACCATAATATCAAGTGCTTGGATATCAAAAAGTTTAGTATCAGCGCAAAAAGGTTCAAAGAGCAAGTAAACTATATTCTATACTTCGAGCGAGGTACGGTAAAGCTATCCGAGCTAAGAAAAATTATTGGAATCATGCATACTATCGTAAAATGGAGCTTCTACAGACGTAATCAAAAGGGACCCACCCAATGCAGGCAGTGCCAAGCTTTCGGAAACGGCTCTTCACACTGTCACATGAAACCGAAATGCCTAATCTGTGGCAAAGAGCATGACAAATCCGCATGCCTCGCAGCTCAGCCCGATGAAATCAAGTGTGCCAACTGTGGACAGAATCACTTATCTAACGACAACGCATGCCCGAAACGTTTAGAGTATAAGCAACTTAGACTTTAGAACTCTGTGTCTAGCCCTAAGATTATTAACCTAAGTCTTTCTAACAATAATTATAGTAAGGAATTCCCAAATTTAACGAAACGTGGTTATACAGCCCAACCAGCAAGCTTGAGTGATCGGAATACCGCAGCTAGGTTATCTTATAGTCAAGTTATCACAAACAGCTCATCCAGGAGTAATTCTTTTGGACGGCGAATTAATTCGGATGCTTCGGAAGAAGAATTGTTCTCTCCCGAATCACTTATAGCGCTAACCACCGATCTAATTAGCAAACTTAGTTTATGTAAAACAAAGGAACAGCAAATTAAAGCTGTTGTAGAAGTCACAACTAAATTCCTCTATGGCAATTGACCATAATTGCAAAAATATTAAATTTCTACTGTGGAATGCTCAAAGTTTAAGAAACAAATCGCTCGAAACTCTTGATTTTCTGTTTGAAAATGATGTAGATGTTTTTATTGTTACTGAGACTTGGCTAAAACCAACAAATAAATTATATGATAGTAGGTACAACATTTATAGAAACGATAGAGAAGATCAAACTGGAGGTGGCGTCGCGATTTTTATTAACAAAAAATTAAAACATATAGTTCGTCGGCCTATTAAAACCAAGGTAATCGAAAATATCTCTGTAGAGCTGACCGATTCCAATACCACTATAGTTGCAGCGTATTTCCCAGGGACACAATTGACTACCTCCAAACTTAAACAGTTTCAAGACGACCTTCGACTACTTAGAAACACCAGCAACAATCTTCTCCTTTGTGGAGACTTTAACGCAAAGCATAGGCACTGGAATTGTGTAAGAGCTAACAAAGCAGGTAAAATTATATTTGATGAGCTGCTAAAAAGCGATCTTATCGTCCATACTCCAACAGAGCCCACATTCTACGCACCCCATGGGCACGACTCGACGTTAGACCTAGTTATTAGTCGTGGCGTCATAAACATCACGCAGCCAACCACATTACATCAGCTCTCTTCCCCCCATCTCCCTGTTGAGTTTTCAACTATTGATAAACTCCAGCTTAACAACTTTGAGGACAACGTTCTTAACTACTCAAAAGCTAACTGGACCAAATTCAAAAATTTACTGAGTATGGCTATCAATCTATCAAACATCAACGGTTTGCAACTTAACTATGATGAAATCGATGAAAATATTGAATCCCTAACGCAAAATATCCTAACTGCTGCAAGAAAATGTACTCCTGTACTGAAATCTAAAAACTTTCGGTTAAGCTTAAATCCACACACAAAATTTCTAATAACCGAACGCAATAGACTAAGGCAAAAAACGCTAACTGGAATAATCTACTGAAAGACTTCGATAAGGGCTCTGTACAGTTTTGGAAACTGAACAAACTCCTAAAAAGAAGGGGACAGTTTAGCCCATTCTTAATTTCCAACAATAAGAAAGTTTATTCCAGTAACCACAAAGCAGAACTATTAGCAGACAAATTTTTGGAAGCTCACCACATTACATTTCACACCGTCTCCGATATCGAACCAATAGTTAACGAAACTGTCGAGGGCTTTTCAAATACCTTAACTGACCTCAGTGCAAGTCTGTTTTTCAAACCTAATGACATTAAATCAGTCCTTAAGCAATCAAAGATCAGGAAATGCCCGGGCCTGGACAACATCCCGATGATATTACTTAAAAATCTTCCTAAGAAAGGTCTTGTCTATCTAAATTATGTTTTCAATAGTTGCTTACGTTTGGGCTACTTCCCGCAAAAATGGAAGGAAGCGGCGGTTATCGCTCTTCCCAAGCCGGGAAAACACCAAACAGATCCTAGCAATTACAGACCAATAAGTATATTGTCAAGTATTGGTAAAATATTCGAAAAACTGATTCTCAAAAGAATGAATACTTTTCTGGAAAACGAAAATATTCTCCCACATTTTCAGTTCGGGTTCCGCCAAGGTCATTCGACAAATCACCAGCTATATCGAGTAACCAAAGATATTAATAAGGCATTTGAAAATAAGAAGTCTGTGGGGATGATAGTCCTCGATATAGAAAAGGCCTTCGATTCGGTGTGGCATCAAGGCCTAATATACAAGCTAATTGAACTAAAATGTCCTACATATTTAGTCAAGCTTATATCTTCCTTTCTAACATCGAGATTCTACCAAGTTAAATTAAAGTCATCCCTTTCAAATAAACGCAGTATACCTGCAGGCGTGCCGCAAGGCTCATGTCTCAGTCCTATGCTATATAATTTGTTCACATCTGACCTTCCTAAAATGAATGACTGCGAAATCGCCTCCTTTGCTGATGATACTGCCTCGTACTCTAGCTCAACGGACCCCAGTATAATCATTTACAATCTTCAACTACAACTGGAAGCCTTTTCAGAATTCTTCAAAGATTGGAAAATCAAAGTTAATGTGGATAAAACGCAAGCTATTTATTTCACGAAAAGAAGAGCTAAGAGATACCTTCCCTACCCCTCTATTAATGTTTTGGGCCAATCGATAAATTGGAGCAATGATATTAAATATCTAGGCGTTTACTTGGATAAGAAGCTCACATACCATCAGCAAATAGCCCAAGCGGCCTCTAAAACAATGAAAAGTATTAGAATAGTATATCCCTTCATAAACAGGAAATCGAAACTGTCCCTGGAAAATAAACTGCTTACATACAAAATGGTGATGCAGCCAATGCTGCTCTATGGCGCTCCTACTTGGAGGTGTTGTGCCAAAACTCACAAGAGAACTCTTCAAATTGTGCAGAACAAATGCTTGAAGATTATACTTAATAAACCGTGGCACTAATCTACGCGATTACTACACGAAAATGCGCGCATTGCTTTGGTTTACGATACCGTACAGACATTAAAACAACGTTTCTTGCTTCGTTGCACAGCCGCGGAAAATCCATTGATCCCCTCTTCGCTTCAACCATAGCAAGAGCCTTTAAGTTAAGTTTTTATGTAGTAGTTAAGTAGTTTTAAGTTAGATTATATACGCAGGAAGGTTTTGCTCCATTTTCCTTCAGAAAGCCACAATGATTCGTTAGAGACATAAGCGTCCGTGCTATAATTTAATAACAATTGATGTAGAGACGAAAGTCTGCACAGAATAATTATAAGTTAGCTTAAGCACAAAATGTTAATACTATGGAAAAAATATATACATCTATCTATCAATACTTTATTATTAAAAATATTAGACGTTGTAGAACCAAATTCATAATATCAATTTCATAGTTTAAATTTATGTATAGCGAAAGCATAAGAAAGTATATACCATAATAACCGCCATATGGTATTCCACATTGTCCGACGGCCATTTGTACCAATAATTCTATCGTAAAAAATTAAAACCATAAAAAAAGAGCGAACTAACCTCAGTAAATAAATATATAACAACACAAGTCACTATGTATATAATATAAATAATTTTTGTTGCCGTCGACTTTCGGCTTTAAAATGACAGTTTTTCAATCGAGAAACAAAAATTTGAAATCCCTGTTCGAGCTTCTTTATCCAACTGCTGAAAAACAACTAAACTAATGAACCTGCTAAAACATGTCAAGGTATAATATGTTAACAACATTCCTGACCATAAGAACAGTGCTATCATAACATCATGAATAATGGAACTATACCACTTTACCCGCATATACCATATTACCCGAAGTTACTCTATCAAAACTACATGCAAAATGCGTAATTTTATACACAATGATCAATTTTACACATTAAATGTGGAAAATTTCATGCGGTGTTGCAATATTACTACCCAGTCAGTAAATTTATGAATTAAATGTGTAAAAATATACAAAGTTTTAAGAATTACTCTCAATTTTGTTAAATTTAATGAAAATTCGTAAATTTACTACATCAATGCGGAATATTTTACTGCTTTAAGGACAGTAATTTTGACAAATTTTTTTTACTGTGTAGCCTAAGATTAAGTAAAACTGTGATTTAAAGTTTATTAAAATCTTAGCTAAAAAAATTAAACCTATACGCTGCAAGATAAAATTGATACTTCAGCAAACCTTAAAAAATATAAAATGAATGAACAAAGCAAAATTCGCATTATTACTGGTAATAACTTAAAGCTAACAAATTAAAATTAAAAATTCGTGTAATTAGATCTAAACAACAAATAAAAATTACGATAAAACTAAATACTATTTAAACTTAAGAAATGTAAATGAAGTTGAATTAAAGCCTAAAATTAAATGAAACATACAAGTAAATAAAGCTTTAAATTAAGTAAAAAGTAAAGTAAAATTAAGTAAAATAAAATGCACTCTAAGCCGAATAAAATAATGTAAATTCATTAGAATCCAAAAACTAAATAAACCTCAAGATAACATTAAATAAATTAATGTTATGCATCGATTTTAGAAAAGAAGATAGACTGATTGGACGGTATGATTTTGGTTTGTCACTTGGTCTTCTTCCCACTTTAGGTAGTATATCAACCTAATCATAGTCCATCGTTTTGGAATAAAGCCCCAGCCGTGCCTTTACATAGTAGTCTATAGTCCAGTCAGCTTAGGGATGGGAGGACAGAAATCGGGCCGGGTATGGCAGTGTACTAGTAGACGTTAATATATGTATGTTAGTGATGTTTGGATGTGATATGATTTACCAGAACAGCAATGTTGCCTATAACAAATCAACTCCTGTAGCGCTGATTGTGTTTGTGAATCTGATAAGAATGTAAATAGAACTCATCTGCTCAGTGTTAAATTCTTAAATAGTGGCCCTATTAAACAGTCCGCACTGTTCACTATTTATATTAATAAAATAGCAAAGATCTTTGTAAGAAGCGGGAGCAGATGGATTAATGGATACAGGGTGGATACTATCTTCTCTTGGTGCCTTATATGGCTCAAAGGAGTTTACTGCCTGTCTTATTTTATTTGGTTTGAAGATCTCCGTCGCTATTCTCCAATTCTCTGGTATTGAACGGGTGAGAGCCTCAGAGTTAGAGAAGGAAATTGTGTCATTAACCTCTACCGAGCCAGGAAAGTAAGTTTGGGCTAATAGCTCCATTGTCTCTTTTTCCTGACCCAGTGAAGGTGCCACCGGGCTTCTCGAGGACCCCAATCTTGTTTGAGTGTTGCTAGGAGAGTACTCCGTGAATTTTTACGCTACTGTGAAGATCATTTATCTCTTTAAAGAATTTCTATCTTCGCAATTCTGAGCTCCTTATTGTCGTTCGTTGGGGAGCTAGAGTAGGAGTTCCAGTCCCGCGTCACTCTTGCGCGGGGAGAATCTACTAGCCTCAGATCCCAATTTCGCGAGTTTATTTGTCCACCAGGGTACAGCTCTGTCATTCTTTTTTGTTGTTTGTGGACAGGACCAATTGTAGGCAGTATTGATGCCCGCATCAATTTGAGCGCTTGCAATTTCAATACTGTCCACACTCCGAACGGTGCCTATTGAACAAGCCATTTGTTCTGACAGAAATTGGTCCAAAATTTTCCAATATGTTTTCCTCGGCTGCCTACATTGTTCCTCAGGCACTTTATCAGATTCTGATCTGAAAGTGGTTTGACATTGATGGTTCGTTTGAAACATGTTAGTTTGAAATTTTTGTGCTAATAAACTGGGTGCTTAGAGTAAGGTCAAGAACTTCTTCTCTAATTTTATTTCGAAATGTGGATTTATTCCCTCTGTTTCAAATCTCTAGTTTATTAATGCTAATAAATTCAAGTAATGACTCACCTCTTCTGAAGTAAATTTGCTTTTAAGGACCGGACAGTAATTTTAATGAGAAGGGATATTGCTTCAGAAGTATATTTTAAAAAATTTTATTTTTAAAAAATCAAAAAAAATTCAATTAGAAGAATTTGTCATGTCCCATGATTTTTCGATAAGTATTTATAGTACGTTCACTGAGAATATGAATCCGTTTAGTAATTTTACATAACATTATGCTGATTATTTCAATTTCATAATTATTTTATATAGAGATCTGTATATTTTTTAAGATATCTATTTCTCTTTGTATTGCGAGTATAAGCATAACAATACATGCATATACAACTTTCGATTACATATATTTAAATATACATTCATGGTGTGCGGCTTTCCATCATTCTGATGCAAAACTAAATAGGCATTGTTACCAACACAATTCCTTCATTGCGTTGCACCACTTTCGATTAATGGAAGACCTTAAAACGTTGCAGATACGAAACGTTGTGGCGAATCGGGAATATTTTTAAACACCACGACGTCGCAGTAACCCCAATGTGGACTATAATTTCTTGTTTGGAAATCTGTGGTCGAGCGCAGCAACTGCTGCCCTGGCCTGGTGTAGATTTATTTGGATACGCCTAAACTCCATGTTCCATTTTTTCTCGAGTCCAGTTCGGCACTGAACACAAGGTCATCTAGAGACACTGGATTCATGAACCAGGGTGACATGGGGTTGCTGTTACCTCCATCTCGAAGGGCTCAGGCATAGAATCAGAGAGGATTTAATTTCAATAAGTTTCTTCTCATTTAAGGATTGCTCCGGATGAAGCCGATGCAGAATAGCAATTTTGTGTTGTGTTACCACTCTACTATATGCTACTCTGGATGTGCTTTGCTTTGGCTGGCATTCAAAATACCCGCCTTACAGCGTTCCACCTTGCCTATAGAAGGATATCCCCTTGAGGGTTTAACTCGCCTTGGTGTTTTCCTTTTGAGATCGGCACCTTTTTCGGGCGTAATGCTGTCAGATTCGGGTCTGTTCATATTCCCCTCACCAACGTCAGTCCGCGTAGCTGCCAATATCGCCTTGAAAACCGGTATCTCCATTGCAGATTTTATTGAAGCAGCGTCTTCGGGATGCTCCAGTGAAGTATTCACGCTCAGGCTGCTGCTCTCCTGCTGCTGAACTCCTAATGATTCTGCAAGTTCATTTTGTATCTGATATGGGTCTTCATCGAGTACTGCTTCCAATTTTTCGTTTTCTAATTTTTTCGGGGCTCCAGAGTGATCTTTATCTTCGACAAAATCATTATTTTTAAAGCGTCGAAACCAATCTCTGTTTCCGCTAGACCATGGTCGCCGTAAGTCTCTACAAGAATTCTATGTGCTTCAGCTGCAGATGAAAAAAGTAATGCAGTAAAATTCCGCGCAGAAACTCTTTTTTTGTACGATACTCGATATGTTTAACACTATGAAAAACTATGTTGTTTAAACTTCGGCGAAATAACATATACTGTTATTTCAAGCCTAATGGTGGAGCTTCACGATGAAAATGGCTGCAGTATGGCCCGATGCAAAAAGGCTACGATAACACCATCTGTCGGCAAACAGCTGGAACTTATTGAAGTCCCCAATACCTAAATCTTAAGCCTACTAAATTTTAAATAAGCTTAAATTAGAATATAAAAAAATCTGCCCATGCATGGTCTGAGCGAAACTTTATTATTCGTTCGGGAAGCGGTTAAAAGCATATAACACATGAATTATGTAATTGGGTCAAAAAAAAATCCTACGTAGCGAATAAGAAAACCTATCCAAAAATATTGTGTGAAATGTTGGAAGCAATCGCTCAAGCCGTTTTCCGAAGATTTTGGGGACCGTCTTTGAATAGTATGTTTCGAGATAATCGCGTTTGAATGACGCTCTATATAGAGAATTCACGAAGGGCCCTTTCCGGTTAATTGCCTATAACTTTCACAATTATTGTAATTTCAATATGAAATTTACACAGAATATTCTTAAGACTACGAACTTTAAGATAAGCGAAAAAAACTTTGTTCTACTCGGATTTTCCCCCTTAAGAGATATGAGGAATTCTTAAAACGTATCCAAACCCATTACATACACTTGGTAGTGAAAACCAATCTAATATCTCATCAAATCTAAGAAATATGTCGAAGCTGTGAGAAGTATACAACCCCCTTACACCCCCTTAGGGTTGAATATCTAAAAATCCTGAAATTTACTTTTTGGCGATTATATAGTAATACTATGTTCAGACTACGAGATTAGCGCGTTTAAATCGAGTTAAATGCGCTGAAAACACTCGGACTCCCAGACGCGTTTACGAAAACACGTAGCTACTACGCGTTTAACCGAAAACATGTACTGCGACCCTCGCGGAAATCGAAGTAAACTTTAAAAGAAACTATTTAATGCTGCAGAAACTGAATTTTGTGCTTGTGTAACGACTGCATTAGCTAATAAATTCCCTTTTCATTACTGCTATACAAACTAATTGGTTTCAAACAATTTAGAAAGCATAAAGTTGCTAATGAAACACAGCTGAATATCTACTTGTCAAAACAAATCACATCAAGCTATCATGTATAAACATTAAACGAGCTGCCTAGTCTGAACACTACTTTTTTAACATGTTAAATTTACCTACTTAAATGCGTTTAAAATGCATAGTCTGTACAGGGTATAAGCCTTAGGAAGTAAAAGTGTATTCCATATCTTATCAGATCTAGCAATATGTAGGAATTTGTGAAAACATATGCAACCTCCTTATACCGACTTCGGGGTTGAATATCCAAAAATCCTGAAAAGAGTTCCTAGATAAATATGAAGACAGCGCGAGGAAGTACAAAACAAATCAAATTCTTATTACTCCTAAAAATATGACGGAATTCGTGAAAACGTGTTCAATTCTCTTAGGGGTTGAAAAAGGAAAAAACTTAAAAACAGGTTTTAGACGATTATTATCAGCCCGTGGAAAGGAAATGATATTCGTTATCTAATCAGACCTGAGGTAGGTTAGATTAGGTCATTTTCTTTGGTCATTTTTTTTTTGCCCCATTCCGTACGTCGAATTTTTTTTAACCTAAATTACTTTCCTAGTAGATCTACATACATCTACCAACTTTCAACTTACTTACTTACATAATCCGTTCTATAGATAGGATAGCTCCCACCCCCGTATCATACTACCACTACAAAATATCATATTTTTCCAACATGCCACTACTGTAGCTGTATCTAAATAGTAAGTTTCAGCTATCAATCATTGCGGGTTCTCGAGATATAAAAATCGGAAACTTTTCTTTTTCACCCTCACCCCCTACACACACACCTCCAAAATTATTTTCCCTACTAGGGGCCTACTTCCCATAAAAATTTTAAGCATCTATCTTAAACCATTCTTGAGATATGATTTTAAAGAAAAATTCTTATACCCCCCAATTCCATGCCCCACTGCCTCCTTTAAAAATTTTACTTTTGTCAAACTCCATTTGTTGACTTGTATATACTTGCCTTCGGCGCACCTGGTACCAGGTTCGAATCTGCTTGGCGACAAGTAATTTTCGGAAATGGGATTGGGTGCCGGACTGCCAGTTCACTCAGCTGTAAATGAGTACCTGAGTTAAAAATCGGGGTAATAATCACGGACGAGCGTGTGGCTGACCACTTCACCTCCTAGTGTTCCGTTGGTCTAGTAATGAAGTAACTCCAGCATTACTTCAAGGCCTAGGCCCAATTTGGGCTGTTGCGCCATTGATTATTATTATATACTGTTGCGAGCTAGGGGTTCGCCTGGATTTCAAGTAAAACACAATTCGTTTAAAATCAAAATAAGATATAATTTATTAATCGCACTTTAATTTTATTAACACAATAATTCGCACTGTATGGCAATACCGCCCGCTTATATGTATATCGCTTGACTCGATCACTTTCGCTTTCTACCAACACGATCGCGTATACACGCTGGCTGTCACAGTCGACGTAATAAAAAAATGACTATCCCTGCAAGAAAATTACCGGATAAGTCCGCCGGAGCTCCGCCGTAGCATTACCCGGTAATCGTTCAGTTAAAACGTATAGGCCGCGGGACAAAAATTAACTTATATACTTCGTATCGGTGTACATGCCTGTGATTCTCTACCTCTTTCTTTTAATATTGCCGTCTTCTTTACTCTTGGTTAACGATAACCGGTGGTTACCGGGTAAAATACGGAAACCGATACCGAAATTCTTGCAGCGCAGAAAAACAACTAGAATTTTTGGGAAGTCTGTTTGCGCGTTCTGCTAATGTTTATTCCATATGCGTAAATATGCAATAAACACTAACAGCACGCGCCATCGCTGCAAGAAAGCGCTACCCGAGTTGCAGGTTGGCCTAATGTTATAATCGCATAATTTAAAAAAAAACATATCCCAGGCTTGAAGGTTCAAATTTGAATGGCGCAGGTCGCAGTCGTTGATCATTTCAAACGTGCTTTGCCAGTTGCACGAGTATATAAAGGAGAGTTACATCCACTAGAAGAAATTTCTAACACCAGAAAAATTCTGGTGTCACTGTATTGAATCTTCTGAATGTATGCGTACTTTCGGGTAGCGCTTTCTTGCAGGGTATGTCCTTCGCTGAAAGCTTTATCTGCTTTTTTACCAGTTGTCTGCAGTCGAGACTGTTCTTGAATCTTCGTTCGGTGGTGTGTGTAGCGGGTTCTAGTGAGCTTGAGATCTTTCCATTTGATCCTCTACGCTGTTCTAGTACGTTCGAGCACATTCGATAAGAAGAGGGGTATAATCGTGTTGCTCCGCTCTCCTTATATACTTCAACTAGGGTTCTGATTGGGTTACTTTGCAGCTTAGGTATTCGGTTGTTGCTGTTTCCCTATTCGTAATCGATCGAGGTGCGCGGCTGCCAGGCTTGCACGTAACAATACGTACCGAAGTTTATTTTTCTAGCGTAATTGGTTCGTGAGATATCGTTATCTAAAGTTTTTCACCCCCGCACGGCGCTTTCCACACTCAAAATTTTATTTCTAGTCTATTCTCCTAGTATATCTACAGACAATCTTTATGTTTCAATTTCGTGACATAAACCGTTTAGGAGATATGGATTTTAGAATGCCTTAGGGCCCGTGTCACAGTCGAAGCTTAAACCAAAAATTTTGTTTAAACTTAGGAACAAACGAATAAGTTCCTAAGTTTAAACCAAATTTTCGGTTTAAACTTCGTCTGTGAAACCGGCCCTTAATCTCGGCTTTTGAGCGTTTCGAACGGATTGTTCCAACCCCCCCCCCAATACCCCTTTATCCATATTGACAGTTCTGTGGGAAAAAGCGATAACAGCTTATGTCGAGTTTTCAGTTGCATTTTTTAAGAGAATTGCCATTGTTTGATTGATTTTTATCTCATATAATATATTATTATTGTGTTGTATTATTAAATTCAATAAAATAAGATCTCCTAATATATTTTTTATTAGTTTATTTATCAATATTGATACACGTAAGCGCCTAATTATTTTCTCGACTTAAGCTGTTATCGCTTTTTACCACAGAATTTTTTTTGCAAATGGGTCCACTATCTTTCCAAGTTTCAGCCTCCTAGGCTAAGCGGTTGCTGAGATCTATAAACCAAAATATTTCGTCTAAAACGCTTCCCCCACCTCACCCTCACACCCTCACCACTTAAAGAGGTGCACCGAATCTATCCACAAAAAAAATTCAACTAAATATCTCAAAGGGTTTGGGAGCTACGAGCCTTGAAACAATTTTGTGTACAACTTTTTTGTGTCTTAGTCATGAAACGTGAAAAAAAAAGTTCAGGGTAGCAAATTTTTTTTTAAAAATATATCACAATAATCAACAATTTATTATTTCAATAATACAGCAATTATTGAAATAATAAAGTAAAATTAAAAAATAAAATAAATAATAAAATAAATTTTAAATCAAATAAACCTTGAACCTAAGAAGATAAAATAGAAAAATTAAAATTGTAATCCAAAGAAAATTTCTCCGTTGTTAAGATCAATAAGGGGACGTACTTAAAGAGGCATTGAATAGATCAGTTTTGGTTTTTCCCTTGCTAAGTTTCCAATACTATCCGCTATACCCATTTTCTTTTTTGGTAGAACCTATTCCTCTAAAGTTCATAAATTGTTATCAAGCATTATTTCCTTACTCCCTATCGTGCTAAAATTCTAAAATTTACTACTCCAACTCCTGACTCCGACTTCTTTCGTTTTATTATGGCGCTCGCCCATCCAACGACATTTTAAATTATTATTTTCAGTTGGATTTGAAGTCGATAGATCTGTACCAATTGCAAATCCAATTCTTTCCAGAAGTAACTGACTCCTCGACTCTTGACTCAAACTTCACAGCCCTGGATAAAACTGTTGGAACTGAAATCGAACTATATGGATTCGTTTCCCTAAATAATTCCTTAAAATTGCTTGTATTTAAAAGTAATGAATTATGTGGTTTTTAAAATGTTGTAATAAGACGTACAGCGTCGAATGTCTAATGATTTAAGGTAAATGGTAACATCCTATAAATGCGGAAAGCTTGACTCCAATCAAATAACAGCGGAACGATGTATATCCGCTAGTTAATTAGTAAATCAATTAATCAATTTCGGTAGTTACTCCTACAAAACATAATCTTGAAATTTACACACTTGGTGTATCTTTTTGTCCGCTTTGGGCTACTGACTTTAATTCAATTTCCAGCTGTGCACTTATGCAATCCTTGCAAGTATAATGCACAAAATGGATGGCTTTTGGCGAGCATCCGAAACGCAATAGCATACATTTTTAATTTTAATCAAATAGATTTTATATTTCATAAGTGGCGTTTGCTCCACATAATTTTTCTGTTTGTGTTTGTTTGCGGTATTTCCACCGATTGGTTAAAACTAGCCAGTAATTGCCTTCCAATTACCGAAATCAAATCATCAGAAGGTTAAAATTCGAGCGGATATCGGTCAAATCGACAATGTGGCCGGACAGCATCGAGACTAATACGTCCTTCAAGAGATCGATATCTGGGCTATTTGCCTTAGATACCATAGGGAACAATAGTAGAAGTGCCTTCGGCGGCAAATTAAACATCTTCAAAGCATCTCGAAACTAACTGGCTGTGTCTAATCCGCAATAATACCTGCCCGGCTATTGCGGAACAGTCGAAAGGAAAAATAACACGCGTTTAATTCAACTAAAAGAGATGTAATAACTTCCGACCATGTTTAAGTTCTTGTTGATCGTAGCGTGGAAAGTAAAAGTACATAGAAATACAGCGCGATACGAGTAGACTATCTGGTTCAGCGCTCTATTATCTTGCTGGGCATGGGCTATTGTAAGATTCGTTCCGTATGAAATTACCGAAAAATCATTGCAAAGTGTTTTTCTTCGGCAGATCGGTTGCATCCCCATCCAAACTGGATGAAGAGATTATCCAGCGGTCAAGCGATGGTGGTAGCACCTAGGTGATGTATAAATACATCAAGTTGGGAAGCAATTTGTATCAGTTCCATCTGTCCAGTTTAACTTACCACACGATGAAAATTTTTGTTTGCCTGTTAGCCCTAACAGCTGCTGCTACTGCAGGAAACCTCGGTGGAGGTGGCGGCGGTGGCGGTTGGAAAGGATCTTCCGGCGGAGGATATGGAGGAGGTAACGGATGGCAATCCGGCGGAGGATCAGGAGGCGGATGGCAACTAGGAGGAGGAGGTGTTGGTGGGGGCGGGTGGAAGTCTGGCGGAGGTGGTGGTGGCGGTGGCGGATGGAAATCTGGTGGAGGAGGCGGTGGATGGAAATCTGGCGGAGGTGGTGGTGGTGGTGGAGGTGGATGGCAACTGGGTGGAGGAGGCAGCGGTGGCGGATGGCAATCAGGAGGAGGAGGTGATGGTGGAGGATGGAAATCTGGTGGTGGATCAAGCGGTTGGCAATTAGGCGGTGGTGGCGGAGGATCATCAGGCGGATGGAAGGGAGGACTCGGCGGTGGTTCATCAGGAGGATGGCAATTAGGCGGTGGTGGCGGAGGATCATCAGGCGGATGGAAGGGAGGACTCGGCGGTGGTTCATCAGGAGGATGGCAATTAGGCGGTGGTGGTGGAGGATCATCAGGCGGATGGAAGGGAGGACTCGGCGGTGGTTCATCAGGAGGATGGCAATCCGGTGGCGGATCCTCAGGTGGATGGAAAGGAGGACTTGGCGGCGGATCATCAGGTGGATGGCAATAAAGGAGGGGGTGGTGGTGGATCATCAGGAGGCTGGACAGGAGGTCTTGGTGGAGGCTCATCCGGCGGTCGGCGATACATAGGAGGATGATCATCCGGAGGCTTGTAAAATGCAGTTTCAGGTCCGCAACAAATTGTGATATGATTTTTGAACTTTTTTAATAAATGCATATTTTTTATAAAACTAACATTTCAATATCTTTATAAATTCATAACGCTGTGCTCCAAATTACTCTAATACTTCACGGAAAATATCTCGCCTTCATTTGAAATAATTGCAATAAATTGCATCTCAATAATTACCCTCATTTATTTTGCACATACCCTTTCGAATTGTGTTAATGTTTGCGGAGAAATAACTGCAAATTTTTCATGAATGTTTTTGGGTTGCGCAACTTACGTCAATTTATTTGGAACGAACTTGAAAAAGTTACGTTCTCCGTAATTATTTTATTTTTACTCTAGATGCATTTTTTTTTTGTTCCAATATGCATTAAAAACGCTATATCGGGTTGTCTTTTCGAATCCATTAGGTTTAGTTTAAAACTGTGAATTTTAAACTCTGTATGCATTGCGTCATAAAGCTTCGATACCAGCCAGTAACACAAGACAAATTTATTATTCTAGAACTAGTAGGGTTTGCTGGCTGTAGTGTTGGTTTATAGGAACTTGAGATGTGTTTTCCGAATAAGATGAAATCTCAGAACCTGTCTTTCGAGTAACTAGCGAGTCATTAGAACTGTGTTATTTCATTGCACAATAATTTGTGAATATGTAATGAAATGTTGGACATGAACTCTATCAAGGACATTAGTTCCTGATGTGTGACTTCCGCTATTCTGACTTTAATTAACTGCTTGCGGCCGAACCACCATGCTTTTTTCTTTCTGCTTCCAACCGTACTTTTATTCTTTCAGTCTCTTTCTTTTTCTTTAAGGGCTCATATACCCCTGAACGCGCTGAAAACCGAGTAAATTTGAAAAATTATTATAAAGGTTATATGGTGAAAAAAAATTGAATTGTTGAGTTCACATATCTTATTAACTATTTAACTATAAAAAAAAAAAAATTTTTTTTTTATATTAACATTTTGTTTTGCGGGTTTAAATGGACTACTTATAAAAACCATGGCGCCTCCTGGTCGGCATCATAACTTCACCAAAAATAATTCAATTAGCAAAAATAAAAAAGAATCTTGTAGAATAATGTAGTAGTTATAGTCTGTCGGAGGGAATTTTTTTTTTTTTCAAAAATAAATAAGTTACAGTATTTCGAACTTTAGTAATCAGTTTTTTAAAAAAAAATTTGCGTTTAATAATTTATAAAAAAATTTCCAAGCAAAAAATTAAAAAAACCTCTCGATAGACTATAGAGAAAACAGTTATCAAAATTATAAAAAAAAAAAGTTGAAAAATATTAAAAATTGACTGAGTTATCGTGCCGACCATGTCTAAAAACATAGTATCGAGTAAAATGCGTTTAAAGTTTTTGGTAGGTACAACGTGAACTTACGGCTAGTCTCCCATTCCAGCTTCGTACTGTACACCTTCTTCCTCTTGTATCTTCGTGTTTTTCACAGATGGTCCTATAAATGACCTTGTTTTCTATGAAACCCAGCTTTTTCGAAAAAATGAATGCTAAACGCTGCTGTTGAGAGTGGCGCGGCAATTAGCCAGGAAGCCGTTCCAAACCGATGTCTGGTGACATTTATTGCTATAACTTTGTAATGGAGTGGAATTTTCTAAATTCAAATTTTTTTTTTAATTCTTAAAAGTATAAAAAATAAAAATCGGTAAAAAAAAAAAATCTATTTTTTGAAAATTTTAGGGGTATATGAGCCCTTAATAATTATTCTTCTAACTTTACTTCTGCTTTTTCTACTGCGGATATTCTTCTATATTCATACTTATATTTTCATTTTATATTTGTATACTCTAGATGGAATCTGGGGGTATTATTAGTTTAATCCTAAGCCTAAGCTATATATTATTTTTTGTTTATTTGTGGCCAAAAACTCCAAATCCGGCTGACGTACGTCCGTCCGTCTGGCAGTCTGTCCGTTAGAACGATAACTCAAGAACACCTTGACCTAGGATGTTGAAATTTTGAATCTGGATGTTTGGTGGAATTTGTAAGGCTAAGTTCGTTAACGCGCAAAATCGTCCTATTCCTTCGGGTAGCTGCCATACAAAATGCCCTTAAAACACGTGCTCAAGAATATTGGCCGATAACTTCGGAAGGGTTTAAGATACGGCTTTGAAATTTTGTGTGTGTTGATTTTCCAATAGTTGGAGCTAAATGTATAATTATTAAAAAAATCCCATTAGTCCTTCGTGTAGGTGCCATACAAATATCCTGTTAAAATGTCTTCACTTAATTTACGGACCTCATTATAACTCAAGTAATCGTTTAGCTACGGATTCAGAATTTTATACAAATTAGTTTTGAGTGAAAACAAAGTTCGAGTTTACTAGTCAGCGAAATCCTTTTACTCCTTCTGGTACCTTCCATACAAAAAATCCTTAAGACACGTGTTCAACAACATTTTCCGATAACTTTTGAACACATCAAGCTAGGAATTTGAAATTTTGTACACATTCATTTTTAAATGGCTCTAAGGAAAAGTATAAATATATAAGAAATCGAGAATTCCACCTCCCATCTGAAAGTCCTTAAAAAAGGAAATTTTTTTTCGGTGACTCACCCAGTTCAAGATATGAAAATAAACACTGATGATATTGTCTTTTAGTTTCGAGTAGCAACCAAATGGTAGTCCTTAATAAAGGACATACTACATGCACACCTATTTCTACTTTATCTCCAACTACAATATAAATCGGAGTTCAGTATTTCATCTAGCGTATCATACGATTGGCTTGCAGCCGATCGTGACTGCAGCGTGTTTTTTGTATAAAACGATTGGCCGTATTTTTTTCCTTTATTTCACTTCACATAATCGTATATGCTTTGAGTTGTTACTCTTTTTTAGTGTACGTTAATCATCAATAGTTTGATTTTTCGATAATATCAATATATTTTCAAAAACTATCGATACTATCGATGTTTTTAAAAATTTTATAGAAACATATAATATACATAAATATTTTTTAAAACAAACTGCACTTTCAAATACCTACATAATAATAAAAAAATAACTGCATATGTAGTACTTATTCCTTTGCGAAATATTTTCAATTTTGCTTCAAGAAAAGCAACTCGTTAAGGTCTATTTATGGTCTATCTTTTAAAAAGATTACAGACACAACAGTCTCTCAGTAAAGAGCGCTGTTACTGTCATTGTCATATTCAAAAGAGATAATAAAGAACTAAAAAAATAATCTTTATGAAAATGTTTTTTGAGACACTACTGGTCATATTACTATAATATGTACTAATATTAAAAATATTACTTCTAACAACGTTTCTTCACAAATTGAAAAATAAAATCCTGTAAACACTTGACTGACGTTAGAAGTGTTATCACGCTCTAACAAATTTCATCGGGGCTACTTTAATATTTCGTTTAAGATTTAACTGGGAAACTTTTTTCAACTATCGATCGTAAAACAATCGATTATAAAAACACATCGATATTTTAGATAGTATACTTAAACATCTATATTATCGGTAGCACTATCGATGTTTAACGTACACTAAGTACTCTTTATTGCTGTGCAGACCATAATACAAGGTTGATATTTCAGCTTGTACAAAAAGATAAAAATATCTTAAATTTTTGCTCAAAATAATATCTAACTAATTTCGTTCGTGGGCATTTTAAAAAAAAAGTTATATGAAGTCGAGATTTTTATAATAATTATTTATTTAGCAGGTAAATTACAAACGAACATATATCCGTTCGAATTTTAGCAATGACATACCGCTTAAAAAATTAAAATATTGAGGAAGAAAACGAAAAAAACCAATCAATCTAGTTTGGTTATTTGGTATATTTTGGGGACTCATCTTAAAATCTTCTTATTTTTACAACCATCCGTCTGATTTCCATCCAGACTTTCCAATTTGCCATCCGCTTCCACTGCCGTATCCACTGGCACCAGTCCATCCACTGCCACTACCCAAACCGCTTGCCCATCCGTTTCCACTGTCTAAACCACTGCTCTTCCATCCTGAACTAGAACCTCCCAATTGCCAACCGCTGGACCCACTTCCCCTTGATTTCCATCCATTTCCGCCACCATATCCTTCGCTGCTTAGACTACCGGTCCAACCATTGCTCCCGCCACCTAATCCTCCTTTCCATCCACCAGAACTGGCGCCTAGATTCCATCCGCTGGAGATTCCACCAATATCCCATCCGTTACCATCGCCATATCCACCACTGTTGCTTGCTCCCGATTTCCAGCCTGAGCTTAATCCGCCAGTCCAGCCACTTCCTGAGCTCAATCCTCCATTCCAACCACTACTGCCAACTCCTGACTTCCACCCGCTTCCTGAGCTCAAACCACCTGTCCATCCACTTCCCAGGCTTATTCCACTTGACAATCCACGGCTGGCTCCGGGCTTCCATCCATTTCCCGAGCCCAATCCACTACTCGACTGCCAGCCGCTGGAGATAGCGGGTTTCCAACTTGAACTCGCAGAGCTTAATTCTCCGGTCCATCCAGAACTCTTCCATCCACTTCCGCTTCCGTAACCGCTCAGAGCGCTTAGAGCGCCGTATTGGCTAGCGATGCTAAGTCCAGCTCCAGCACCACCACCAGATTGCCATCCGCCACCTCCTCCAGATTGCCATCCACCACCTCCGCCAGATTGCCATCCACCTCCGGACCAACCACTGCTTCCTCTACCTCCGATAAATCCAGCCGAAACAGCCGATGCTAGGGCCAATGCACAAACGAATGCGTTCATCTTGCTTGCGGTCGAATTGCAGGAGAATTCAAGACTGATGCCCAACGATTCCTACCGGCCAACTATTTATACTTGGAAGTTGCGTAACTTCGTTACTCCACGATACAGACAATGGCAACCTTCAGAAACGAACTTGAAATTGCTCGAACCTATTTTCCGTTTTCTTGTAATTAGACTATAATGATGATGTCGATGAGCATTATCATCAATGCCATAATTGATCTGCACTTTTACTTTTTTCGAGCGCCAAGTGTGCCCAAGTTATGATACACATACCGGAACAAATTTAAGCCACAGACACGGTCAGGGGTCGTTTGTATTTTTCTTAAATTAAATATTGCTATTTTTCGTTGTGACCCTCTTGGTGGAACCTGAGAGATTACTTTAATCCGTAAGATCCATGATAGATTTCAAAAAGAATTGCCAAGGAAGTTGAGATTATGACGAGAAGGTTAGTGGTAGTATGAATGTTGATGCAGGTGGTTTTCTGACGCACGTGCGTGTGAAAAGATTTTTATTAAAAAATGCATCTAGAAACATGGTCTCAAAAATTGTCGCCACTCTCATTTTGTATTTCGGGTTCTTGATACTACGATTTGATTTTTACGCACTTCATTAGGCTTAGTGTATATCGGCTTCACGATAATTAACGAGCTAACAAGTTTGTTTTACTTAATTACTGAAATATATTGACACTCGGGTTAAAAAAAGGTGCATGATTATGTTCCTGCGTTCTGAAGGCAAGATTACACTGGCGAATTAAGGCCTAACAACTTATTTCAAAATACATTTTAATACTTGCTCGTTTTTTATACTATCAGTAACTATCAGATTCCAAAATTCGAAATATAAATCATAAAATTTCTACCAAAATTCCACACAGACGAACCCACCCAATAATTTTTCTACTATTCAAATTAGAGATTTTACACCATTAATTTTCGCATTCGTATTTTAGTTTAGGACAGAAAATCGATAGATCGCGTATAAAATTATGGACGTGATCCACGTACAAAATAAGAATTGACTTTGAAATTTCATACGTATTAATCTGAGCCAAGTGAACAGAAAAAAAGCACAGACGGCCGGCGTCATAAAATCTGCAATTAAATCGACATTGGTATGCTTATACATAAATCTACTACATGTGTGATACATTCTTTAGTTTTCAATCGAAAACATGAATTATAACAAATTATATTAATTAATAGTAGATATGTTTAATTGAATATGTACATTGAGAAGAGAACTTTACGAAACCATGTACTTGATATCTTTAAAAGAATAGAAGTCGAAAAAAAAAAGGTTTTCCGGTAAACCAATAATAGAAGTAGAGATGGCCGAATCAGTTTATTTGAGTGAAGTACTTCTGAACTAATCACTCACTTCAAAGAGTGAGTTCAGTGAAGTACTTCAATTGAATTATACATTTACTCTGTTTTCTTCTCTAACCAGCCGTTCAGTTGTCACTCACTAGCCAACAGGGCGCTCATACAACATTTCGTAGGGAGGGGCAGAACTATGGCTTATAAAAGGAGTTTGCAATTTCGGGAGCTACATCTTGTGACGAATAGAATGAATGTGGATTTCACTCAGTTAAGAATCATTGAACCTCTTCTGCCACACCAATACAATATCATCAGCGCACCGGGCGATGGGGGAAAAATACAGAGAAGTTGAAATTTTACTTTGAATGCGTCAGTAAGTAAAATCGCCCAACTTCTTCGGGTACATCGCATATAAAATTCCTTAAAAAAAGTGATGACAGTTAAATTCTGGAATTTAAAAATTTCGCACGATTTATCTTTTTTTAATTAAATATTACAGAAAAATAGAACTGACAATATTACGGTACTCTTTCAATTAGCTACCATACAAAAGTTCTTAATAAAAACGATTCCTATTTTTTCCCGAAGAAGCGATAACTACGGAACGGAACGTATTGGGCATAAAAGCTTTTTTTGTGATTAAATTAAGACAAAATTCTCGAGGAGGGTGGTTACGTAGTTACACTTATTTTGAAAGTATTGAAACTGGAAAACAGAGTGAAATGAAAATAAAGTTTTAGGTTGCCATACAGAAATCTTTAAAAAAATTAGTGCTTACGTTTCTGGTGTTGTTCAAGCTGATGTAAATGCTAAGAAGAAGCGGGGTTAGTAGGGTAAATTTATCACTCTAGCTCAAAAACTTTCGAAGTTATTCACATTTAAGTTAAACCATTTCGTAATTGAGCATTTCCTTTTTTTAATAAAGTGCAGCTAAAATGTGATAACCGTGGTTTAACAAAACGTTACGTATTAATGTTACTAATATCCTTCTGATCCTGCTACTTTAATCAATCTACCTTAAAATTTTACATATTTGGAAACACCCTCTTTTCCAGCACAAAGTCGATTGGATGTATAAAAAATATGTGAACAGATGGGTACTTTATCTCAGGAAACCATTAAGACCTTTGGGTTTTCCTCTATTTTTCAAAGGTCATACCAAACTTAGTGTATTTCTACAAAAAAAAAAATTCTGAGTGTGAATTCCGTCTTCCAATAAAATAATGTCCATACCTTAGTAATCTTAATTTTATTTGTCTACTTAAATTTGAATTACAATCCATTTTCTGCAGTAAGTAAGAAATCCTTAATTTTTAACAAGTGAAATTTCTTTAAATACAAATGCAAATAAAAAGATGTTTTGCTTTTATTTTTCATTGAAAACAGTAAACAGTGTTGATTTAGTAACTAGTTGTTAATAGTTTAACAAATTATGTGTAATAGAACAATTCAAAGGTTTTAATTACACTACTATGCATCACAAAATTATTTGTACCGTGGAAAAAAAATCCAATCTTCAAGTAAAGCCATGTTTAAAGTGTGCTTAATTGCTTTTGGGAAAAATATGTTTGGAGGGAAAGGAAGCGACTGATGTCCTTAAAATACCTAATAACAAAGTTAACGCAATTTATTTAAAGCAAAGGAATTAAAAGCAAAAAACATTTTAACAAAATTATTTGTACCATTGAAATTTATTCACAAAATTATTTGTACTTCATATAATAATACTGGAAAATACCAGAAATAAAAAGAAAAAGTCATTCTTTTTCGACATTTAATATGAGGTGCTGCCTCCCTTTGCATTTATTACTGCTTGCAGTCGCCTTGGAACTGATTCCACTAAATTCATCGTTATTTCCTTGGGAATATTATTCCAAATATCAATTATTTCATTCCTGGCAGCTCGTTGCGATTTTCCGATTTTATGTTTGATTTCTGGTTTACGTAATGCCAAAGGTTCTCAATCACATTCAAATCCGGGATCTGACGGGGCCAAGGTAGAAGCTCTTGTTGAATTTTGTTAAAAAATAGAGTAATTTGATGACCTTTGTGGATAGAAGCATTATCTTGCTGCAGTATGAAGTCCTCCCCAATCAAGGCCTTTGCTGACTGTAAGGCGTTATCATTAATAGTTGCCAAATAAACGAACTGGGTAACTTTTCCTTTTAGTTCAACCAGTTTTCCTATACCGTTGTATGCCATACAGCCCCAAACCATTATTTTTCTGCCACTGTGCAGGCGAAATGGAATGGTTCGCTGTTGTTTTTTTCTTAAGGCAGGAGTGGTACGATAATATTCTTTGTCATATGATCCATCTACCAAAAATGCTGACCCATCTGTCCACAGAATGGTTTTCCAGAAGTCTAAGGGCTTATCAATATATTCTTTTGCAAATTACAGTCTGCGAACTTTTTTTTGCTCCGAATTAAAGTGTACCTTCCTTTTTACATAACATTTTTTATTCGCTTCCGCCAACCTCAGTCGAAATGTCATATGACTTATTTTGTGTTCACGGTGCAAGTTAACATTTTAAAGCAATATTTTAATTGGAATTGGGTCATCTTTAGTCACCGCTCCAACGATTTCCCGATCTTCTCTATTGGATGTAACACGTTTTCTGCCCCTACCGAGTGCCGTTTTCAAAGTTTTTGTATTATTTAATTTCCGAACTTGATACAAAACGGTATTTCTATGACACTTAAATTGTTTTGCTATATTAGTCAAAGTAACAACGGCTCTGTACTGACTAATGATATATACTTAATCCTCGAATAACAGCTCTCGCACTTTCGGCATTTTCACACAATATTTAATCGTCACACTTGTATTGAGCACGAAAAACAATTGAGAACTTAATACCTTACTGATTTCAGTTAAAATAACTAACGGTAGTCTCATATTTTCTCAGAAATAATAGTGTTACCATGGGGTACAAATAATTTTGTGAATAAATTTCAATGGTACAAATAATTCTGTTAAAATGTTTTTTGCATTTAATTCCTTTGCTTTAAATAAATTGCGTTAACTTTATTATTGGGTATTTTAAGGACATTAGTCGCTTCCTTTCCCTCTAAACATATTTTTCCCAAAAGCTATTAAGCGCACTTTAAACATGGCTAAACTTGAAGATAGAGATTTTTTTCCATGGTACAAATTATTTTGTGATGCATAGTATATTAAACAAAAGAATTATTCAAGTGACGAAATGTATGATTATAATACTGGAAGGTTGAATACATTTGGGGCAAGTGCCTCCTCTGGCCCCCTGTATGGGCGCCCTTGCTATCCAATTAGTCGTTTAGTTGTGATTATGGGTTGGCTAATAGGAAAATGAACGATGTACAGCTATTCTCTCTTATAATAGAATGGAACATGCAAAATACCGCGCTCATATGAATGAAATGTAATAAACCGCGAGAGAGAAAAACTGTACTTTGTGAAGAATTAAGTTCAATCTTCGCTGCGTGTGTTTCAGATGGACACGGAACTGGATGAAACGAGAAGACTGTCTGTCTCTCATCTCCCCGTGTTCGTCTTCTGTTAGTTCTTGATTCTTCCTTTCTTCGTTTTCATTCATCTTTCGAATTGAACTGCAGTTTAATACACACTCACTCACTTCAATGAAGTGTTCTAGAGTAGTTCACTCGTAAATATAAGTCATTAAAAATACAAAAAGTTAACCCAAAGGGACATCATTTAAAGTTTCTTTAAAATTTTCAATAAACTGTTTCAAAACAAGAGATCTATATATTTTTTAGTTGAAGATTATTTATCTTTAAATAGAAAAACAAAGAAGTTAATAGTAGCGATTTTTCAGGTTATTTTCAACACACAAGTCACTTTTCAAATATTTTTTTTCAATTTATCATTTCCGATTCGAAAACTCTTAGACTAGTGAAATACATCTTACTCGTAAGTGCACTTAGCCGAAATCGAGCCAACATAAACGACAACTTCATCCTGCATATCGAAACACCCATCATAAATCTTATGGAAATTACAACCTATCATAAGCACACCTAGTTACCGTTTAATCGTGACATCATAATTATTCTTTAGCATGTTACATTTAACCAATTAGTACCCCTCTTGACAAGGCTCAACTCAAGTAATAATTATGGGGATGTGATGATTGTAGAATGCTTGTTTTATTTCCCGTTTTAAGAAGCAAGACAGACAAACAAAAAACAATTTTTCAAATGCAAATTAAATCCAAAACACAGCAGATAATCGCATCGTTTTCATTAGTTTCACCAAGGAGCTAACAAGAATAAGAATAGATTACCCCACAAACCTGGGACCTCACTAGAAGCTTGCAACCACCCATCAACATACATAGAATCAACCTATGTAAGATAAGTCCACGCAAACAACCACTTCAGAACGTTTCCTTCCTGTACTAATGAAACAGAATCCGGTAACTAACAGAAGCAATGTGTTCAACTTGGAAATCGTCACGCAAATTTAAATATTGGGTGTAATACTCGTATCACCGAAAAAGAGTTACCGCGCGCGTGGGTGGATGGGGTAGGAGGTTCTCCTTATGGCACGTAAAATTAACACATTGCTTCTTACATCCCTTAGCCAAGGCACGGCATCTACTAACTTATGATCCGAGATTATTAGGGGGCGTTATGGTAGAAAATTCACCTTATGTATGATGCTTGAAAACGGGCAGAAAAAATATCTCACCGTGACCTTTTGTTTATTTTGTTTTATTTATGGAATGTATTTTGTGGTGACGAATGATGAGAATGTATTGTTTGGAGCGGCACTTTAGTAGTTTAAGATGTGCGATAAGATGCTATGGCTGCTGACGTCTTAATGTGCTCGCGAGTGTGAAGAAATGTGAGTGCTCGTAAAAGAGTTTTGTTATCACAAAATCACCGGTTGATGAACGACGAGTTTATTACAGAGATGTAACCTTATTCCCTACATACGGATCACTTTCACCACCGTTCATATCGTTACTGCTTTCGGAAATTCTAAGTTATAAAGATCACTGCAGTTGGCTGTATTTAAAAATGGCATGTGCAAATTTGGAGCTGAATAAAACCTCAATTTTCTAGATCTCTTGCTTCAGTTTAAAAAAAATCAAATTTGGTACGTATTTATAGAATTACTCTAAGAATTCAAGTTTGAAGAATGGGGCAAGTGGAACAATGGTTCTTGAAGCAAACTTAAAAAATAAAATAAATTTACGGCCAGTAATATTTTTAACAATTGAGCAAGAAATTAAAGGAGATGCATTTAAAAAAACTCGGGTAAAAGTTTGTTGCAGTTGAAGCTTATTACAAATAAAAACACTGCGAACAAAATTACATTTGCTTACGTTTCACGAACAACTCTCTAACATGGCCAATAACTCCCGAATATATATTGTAAAAGTCAGAAATTGAATACATCAAATACTAATCGATGATGAATCTACCTAAATATTTTAGCTCTTTGAAATTACAGTCGTAGGGATGATAGGTATAATTCATCATCAAAAAATTAAGAACTTACGGGGTTCGTTGTTGAAGCGACAACTCAATTTCCAGGCTGTCAACAAACTCATTGATTATGAACTCCACGAAGTATGTATTCCGGCTAAAATTATTATAAGGTCTAAAGGACGACGAGGAAATGGTTCTATGTTTGATTGATTGATAGAATCGTTGGACAAAGAGCAGTCAACAATAACTTTAGAGTGTGTTGTGGACATATAAAAGTTTACATTCATAACTAGCGGCCCTTTTTTTATTTTATTTATTTTTTTATCATCCTTTTATGGGGGTCTGTCGTGATAAATTACCATTTTGGACGAAATAACACTGAAGAAATTTAAGGTCAGTAATATTCACATTTCGCCATCGTGTATAATTATCGAAACATATCCATGATATCTATCTCGTATCGTCACGGATTTGTACTTTGTCATTTTTTATGTATACATACTTTCCTTTTACTTCTCCGAAATTTTGTTATTGTATTTTATGACTTTGGAAAAAAAATATGGAAAATGAAAATTTATTAAAGTAATTTCAATAGAAGAAGGGGAAAAAATTGTCATTGGCTTTGGCGGTCTTAAAAAGTAAATATTCTGGTGGCGCAACAATAATCCAAAAAATTCTTAAATTATTTGTTTTTTTTTTTTTTAAATTTGTTCACTTTTGGCTATTGTAAATGTAATCTTCTTTCTCTCTCTACTTTAACTTTATCTTTAGTTATATCATCTCAATTACCACATTTTACCAGTTTCACTTTGAAGAAGACCCTACTTAGATAAAATGTAACACTCCTCTATTCATCTTCTAAAATTTTAAACAAGTCAAGAGATTCTCCGAACTCTATGAAAATTTTTAGTAATTTGTGCTTACAAATCACGTAGTAGTGGTCATCGCGAGACAAACCAACCCTTATCCTTCGGAGTTACGTTACCTTTCGCTGTCGTTTCATTACGCCTTAGTTATGAGGACTGTGTTGCGTGAGAGCTATGAAATGGCATCAAAGCCATGCATCTAAGGATAATAAAGTACATAATATGTTTATTGAGAGTTATTTCCAACTCAAATCCTTTGATTTGTTGGTTTCAAATAACTCATAAGTACGAGTAAGGTACGTATCTTATGTTATGATGGCAATAGATGGTCAAACCTAACTACATGCATGTTCAATATCAAGAACTCTCTGGCCTGAATATGATTACGTGAAAATCAAATTTGTCTTGGACCCGAGCAGGAAAGATGCCAGCACACTAATTGGAGTGCTTACAGCGCCCTGCCTGATAGGTACACACTTTAGACGACTAGGTGCCGAGAGAAATGATATTTGTCGTAGCTGCTGTGACCCAGAAGTGGAAGAGTCAATCTTCCACGTCCTATGAGAGTGTCCGGCCCAATCGGGAACGAGAAGATGGAACCTCGGCGCATATTACCTCGATGACCTTGTTGATATCGATAAAGGGAAGCTACGTAACTTAGCGAATCATATAAAATCCACAAAATGCTTTTAGGTTCCATGAGTAATGAGGAGGAGGAGGAGGGTGATGTCATCACCACCCCACATACCATACCATACCATGTTACGAACGTTATCTTGCGCCCTTATCCAGTGCAGAGCGGGTTACTGACATGGGAAAACAACAAAAAAGACAAACCTTTGTTCAACAGTCTATTTGCCTCGTCGAGCTTTTCCCTTTTCGGGTCATTTTTTCAAACTTTAAATATCTACTTATTTGAAAATTATAACATCGCCATTTCACTCCATTATAAAATCTAATGAAACCCTAATAAGTCACACCACATTTCGACTTACAGGTTGTCCATAAAACTGAACGCAAATGAACTGCTAGACTACCCCTGGAAATTTGGTGGAATGAGAACAAAGAAAGTTTCATTAACAATTCTCATTTAGCTACTTCATATTATTATACGGAGTTATAGGTAATACCATTATCAAGTGAAAATTCACCCAACCGTCTCGCGCCAAAGAAAACGGATAGGAAATGAAATCATGTAGCAATTAGTATGGGGAAATTGAATTTGTGGGGTGACTCGAAGGTTGCTTCCGTATAATCGAGAAAGGTATTCATTCCACTACTATATTAAAAAACTTGATGATAAAGTCTAAAATAAAATGAAACCTTTACATTCTTAACTCTTTACCTATCCGCCTGACTTGAATGCAAGGCAAGAAGGTTTGTTTCGTTCGCAACCCTTTCATGCTTGAGGACCAGTCGGATAGATCTATAGCCGTGTACTTAGACCTATACCTAGCCTTACATATTGTTGCGAGCTAGGGGTTCGCCGGGATTTCAAGTAAAACACAATTCGGTTAAAATAAAAATAAGTGATAATTTATTTACCCGCACTTTCAATTCACAGAATTATATTCGCACAATAATTCGCACTGTATGGCAGCACTGCCCGCTTGTTCCATATATCGCTTGACTCGATCACTTTCGCTCTCTACCAACACGGTCGCGTATACACGCTCGCTGTCACAGTCGACGTAATAAAAATTACTATGTCCCTCGCTGAAAGCTTTATCTGCTTTTATACCATTTGTCTGTGGTCGAGACTGTTCTTGAATCTTCGTTCGGTGGTGTGTGTAGAATATGCTGGAAAGCTTGAGAGCATTCCATGTGATCTTCTAGGCTGTTCCAATACATTCGATCGCATTCGATTAGAGAGGAAATATAGTCGTGTTGTTTCTCTTTATATACTGCGTTTCTGATTGGGTTATTTTGCAACTAGGTATTCGGTTGCTACTATTTCCCTTATTCGTAATAGATCGAGTTGCGCGGTTGCCAGGTTTACATGTAACATTACTCCCTCCTTAGTTCCTGTTCGTCCCGAACAGAGTCGATCCCCTCGTCATGGGCGCCATGGTACTTCGTTAGTCTATCGAGGTGTACCACTTTCATTTTAGTACGAGGTTTTTGATGCAGTTGAATGCGGTATACAACATCATTTAACCGGGTGATGATTTGATAAGGTCCTTCCCAATTGCGCTGTAGTTTCGGTGACCTGCCCTTCTGTCGTTTGGGGTTGTATAGCCAAACTAAATCGCCTTCTTGGAATCCTGATGAATTTGCCCGTTGATCATACCTCGTCTTCATGCGATCGGTCGCCAAATTTATTTTATCTCTGACCAGGTTGTAAATTGTGTGTTGTCGATGTCGAAGATCCGAGATGTAATCTTTTGGATGGGTTGGTTGGTCTGGTGGTACACCAAACATTAATTCCGCGGGGACTCGAATATTCTTTCCGAAGATGACTCGGGAGGGAGTTTCTCCTGTTGTTGCGTGTACCGATGTTCTGTATGCCATTAAAAATAGAGGAATGTGTTGATCCCAGTCCTGTTGCCTTTCACTAACGAGTTTCGATAGGTTCGAATTCAGTGTTCTATTGAAACGTTCCACCATTCCATCGGACTGTGGATGTAGTGGAGTTGTTCTCGTTTTGTTTATTCCCAGCATTTGACACACGTGTTTGAATGTTTGAGATTCAAAGTTGCGCCCTTGATCGGAGTGTAGTTCACGTGGAACTCCAAATCTGCTCACCCAGTTGGTAACAATTTGTTCTGCGACGGTAACTGCTTCTTGATTTGGAATTGCGTAAGCTTCTGACCACTTGCTGAAATAATCGATGACCACAAGAATGTAGCGATTACCATTTTCCGATTCCGGAAATGGTCCAGCAATATCCACAGCAATTCTCTCGAATGGGGCTCCCACGTTGTATTGCTGCATTTCTTCCTTTGATCTGCGTTGCGGACCTTTACTCGATGCACAGGTAGTACACTTACGACACCAATTTTCGACGTCATCTCGGAGATGGATCCAATAGAACCTCTCTCGTATCTTTGCCAAGGTTCTATTTACACCTAAATGTCCACCGGACACCTTCGTACCTTCGTGATACTCCTTCAGAATTTCCTCGACTTTAGAATGCGGTGATTTGCATGAGATGCGATGTTCCGTCAGTGGTTTCCCATTTCCGTTTTAATAACCCACCATCTAGGTGGAGGGAGTTCCATTGTGCCCAATAACTCTTTAAGGTTTCGCTGAATTGTGAGATGTCTTTCCACTCAGGCCGCTCCATTTTGTCCTTCCATGCCATGATCGGTGAAATATCTGGATCTTTTCGTTGGGCATCTTCCAGTTCTTGCTGATTCCATCCATCCTTTGGTTTGGTCGTTATTCGCTGAATGGTTTCTCCGACTTCTTTTTCTTCTACGCGGTGACAATGCTTGCAGTTTGCTGGACAAGGACGACGTGAGAGGCGTCGGCATTGCCGTGAATTCTCCCTCTTCGGTGAAGAATTTCAAAATCGTAGGATTCAAGCCTTTCTATCCATCTTGCTACTTGGCCCTCGGGATTCTTGAACGGAAGTAGCCATTTAAGCGATGCGTGATCCGTTCGAAGAAGGAACTTTTAGCCATAGAGATATTTGTGAAAATGTTTTGTAGCTTCTACAATGGCTAATAGCTCTCGGCGAGTTACGCAATAGTTCCTTTCTGATTTTGAGAGTACTCGGCTGTAGTATGATAGCACTCTCTCTTGCCCGTCGATCTCCTGTGATAGTACTGCGCCGATACCGACATTGCTGGCATCAGTGTCTATGATGAAAATATGACCTGGTTTTGGATACGCCAGAACTGGAGAGTCACAAAGTTGATCTTTTATTTTCTCGAATGCTTCCTGGCACTGTTGATTCCAAGTAAATGTCTTTCCCTTTTCTGTTAGCTGATGAAGACATTTTGCCGTATTGGCAAAGTCTTTTACGAATCGACGGTAATATGTTGCTAGTCCTAGGAAGCTGCGCAGCTGGTGTTTATCACTCGGAGTAGGCCAATTTTTCACCGCCAGTATTTTCTCCGGATCCGTCTTTACACCATCAGCTGAAACGATGTGACCCAAGTACTTTACTTCTGCACTAAACAAAGTGCACTTTTTCGGACTCAGCTTTAATTTTGCTGCTCGCAGTCGCTGGAAGACTTCCTGTAGATTTTTCAGATGTTCCTCGAAGGTTTTGCCAATAACGATCACATCGTCCAGGTAAACGAGACAAGTTTTCCAACTAAGGCCACGCAAAACAAATTCCATTAGTCTTTCGAATATAGCTGGAGCATTGCACAGGCCAAACGGCATCACGATGAATTGCCACAGTCCGCTGCCGACAGAGAATGCTGTTTTCTCTCTATCATTTTCGTCTATTTCCACTTGCCAGTATCCACTTTTCAGGTCCAACGTTGAGAACCATTTAGCATCTGTCAGGGTGTCCATGATATCGTCGATTCTAGGTAGTGGATAGCTATCCTTTTTCGTAACATCATTTAATTGTCTGTAGTCCACACAAAATCGGGTACTGCCATCCTTTTTCTCAACCAGCACGACTGGCGATATCCACGGACTCTTTGATTCTTCGATTATTCCCTGATACTCCACGGTTTTGACCATTGAATTCACTTCTCCTTGTTTCGCTAGTGGTACTCTTCTTGGGGGTTGACGTATCGGTGTAGCACTTCCGGTGTCTATACGATGCTTCACTAGGTTTGTTCTGCCATAGTCGTCATCACCGGTGGAGAAGACGTCGCTGAATCTTTCGATCAAATCCACTGGTTGCTTGTGTTGTGTTCCTCTAAGGTTGCTTGACTGAAGAACTGCTGATGTTACACTATTCTTCCTCCTTGAATTATTTTTAGAGGCTACGTCATGATGCTCTTCAGTGTCTATACTCGTCACCGCTGAGATTGGTTCGCAGCTGCCAATTACATCTCCTTTCTTTACGCTGGTAATGCTGTCCGAAATGTTGAGCACTCTTATTGGTACAATCATCTTCTCATTTCTTTTTACTAGCGTTTTTCCCAATATTAGACTTCGTAATGCCGGTGTCGTTTCTGGTTCGATGAGGTAGAATCGGTGGTCCCCGGGATCACCATCGAGCTCTGCCCAAATAACGTTCTCTGATGACTTTGGTATATCCGCATCTTCGCACAATATAACTCGCAGCTTGGTTGTGTTGGAGGATGTTATTTCCATTGGGATTTCGATGTTCCGCCACTTCATTATTCGTTGTCCTAGGTCCAGCTGGATACCGTGTGGTTTCAGAAAATCCATTCCAAGAATACACTCATCGGTAATATCAGCTACCACGAATACATGCGAGAATGTCAAATCTCCAAGCCGGATGTCACGTGATATTTCCCCATGGACTGTAGTAGTTTCTCCTGTTGCTGTGCGAAGTGCGTACTTTTTGGTGTTGTGAAGACAAGTACGGTCTACGAGGTCAGATCTTAGCACTGATCGTGTTGCGCCTGTATCAATTGTTATTATGCAGTTTAATTTGTCGACTCTACCACTCATGCATAAGTCGTTTTCACCACGATGTAGTCGAGAAACTGCGATGATGGTTCCGGGGGTGTCGATTCCACCAGCCAACTTCTGCCCCATGAAGTTGGCTTTTACTCGTTTCCCGGACTATGATTAGGCGAAGCGTGCTCTCGTGATGGTTCGCCTCGTTCTCCTTTTTGTTTAGCAGCGCAGCCGGAACAATAGTTGGTAGCTTTTCTTGGTTTTCGGCAGTCACGTCTTAAGTGTCCTGCCTGTCCGCAATTCCAACATCGAGGGGCACCAGATCCTTCGCTCCGTTTGGTGTACTCCGTTCTCTGACATACACACTCTTCTGTTCTCGAACTCGATAGTTATTTCGCGAGCTTTGCTTGGCAGCTTCGAACGTAAGCCCATATACTAAGGCTTCGCCAATCGTTTTCTTTCCTGCCAATTTTAACGCCTGCTGGAGCTCTCTGTCCTGTACAGCATTGTTAAATGCGAAAATAGCTGTATCGTTGCGTTGCTCTGTTTGCGCATTTGGAAGCGATAATAGTGTAAGTCGTTCAATATCGCGCGCCAGCTCTTGAAGAGTTTCACCATTCTTTTGAGTTCGGTTGTAGAGTTGTGTTTTGTAGATCTCTCGCATGTGGTCACTGCCGTAATGAAGATCCAATGTCTGTACCAACGTCGAAAAATCTTGTTGCTGCTCTTGAGGAATTGTTTGAAGAACTTCTGCTGGTGGACCTCTTAGCGCCAATATAAGAGCCGTTCCTCGTTCCAAATCATTCCAATGATTATTTCTTGCCGCAGCCTCAAATTGGGTCTTGTAGATAGCCCACGGTGTTTGTCCATCGAAGATTGGAGCCTTGAGATCTTTGTGCGTAACGTGTTCTGTTTTGATGACTCCAGTCGCTTTCACGTTATCAAAGTCCCTTTTTAGGCGTTCAACTTCTTCTACAATCGCTGATGTCTTCTCTGTTATTTGATCTTCAAAAGTTCGAAGTTTCTTTTCTACATTTTCTTCTATGGCTTTACCCATGGTGTCCATCGTCTGATTTAGATCTTCGATTTTGTTGTTCTGCTGCTCCAACTTTTGGTTGAGGTCGTTAAGGTCTGTTGATGTTTGATCTAACTTCTTGTTAAGATCCGCTGACAGTTCACTTTGTTGGTCTAATTTCTTCGAAGTCTGATCTAGCTTCTGATTGAGGTCTGTTGATAGTTGACTGTGTTGTTGACTTTGGTGGTCCATTTTCTGATTGATGTCCGTTGAGGTTTGGTCTAATTTCTGACTTTGTTGGTTCATCATTTGCATTAACTGTCTAAGAGAGTCTAATGTCTCAGAACACTCATTACTACTTGCTGCGCGAGCTTCTTCGAATGGAAACTCGAAATTGTCTGCGTTTTTACCCTCAGCCTCAAGCACTTCGATCATTCGGCTGACAAGTTCAGATTTGTTTCCAGTTGTTGATAATTCCCGTTTACCGAGCTCTTCCTTCAGCTCCATTAGTTTTAAGTCTTTTAAATAACGCGGCATTTTCACTAACGATTATTTGCCCGTTAAAGATTTTCCGCGATTCAAATTCTCTTTTTGTCCGTATGAGAACTTTCCACTTCACTAATTAAAGTTACCGCTCACTAGAGCACTCGAGAATATTTGATTTTACAAAATTCTCCCTGTCCGTTCGAGAATTTTCACTTAACTTCACAGTTTGAAAACTTTATTCGCGCACAAAATTCTCACTTTGTCCGTTCGAGAATTTTAATATCACTTTTTCCACTCGCGATTCTAACCCGAATTAATTCTTGAAATCCCACTTCTGACACCAATTGTTGCGAGCTAGGGGTTCGCCGGGATTACAAGTAAAACACAATTCGGTTAAAATAAAAATAAGTGATACTTTATTTATCCGCACTTTTAATTCACAGAATTATATTCGCACAATAATTCGCACTGTATGGCAGCACTGCCCGCTTATTCCATATATCGCTTGACTCGATCACTTTCGCTCTCTACCAACACGGTCGCGTATACACGCTCGCTGTCACAGTCGACGTAATAAAAAGTACTATGTCCCTCGCTGAAAGCTTTATCTGCTTTTATACCATTTGTCTGTGGTCGAGACTGTTCTTAAATCTTCGTTCGGTGGTGTGTGTAGAATATGCTGGAAAGCTTGAGAGCATTCCATGTGATCTTCTAGGCTGTTCCAATACATTCGATCGCATTCGATTAGAGGGGAAATATAGTCGTGTTGTTTCTCCTTATATACTACGTTTCTGATTGGATTATTTTGCAACTAGGTATTCGGTTGCTACTATTTCCCTTATTCGTAATAGATCGAGTTGCGCGGTTGCCAGGTTTACATGTAACAATATTTTATCTTATTTGCGAACTGGCACAGATTCACTTTGCCAGAATGCCTTCAGGCACTATTTCATTTCAAAAAGTCAAATTTGCGTGTCATCCTGATGGCAACTCGATGTTTTTATGCTTAACACATTGTTTGATTATAGTTCTGCTTGTTGTTAGCTAATTTTTTAATAAAATTCCTTAATGAACGGTATGATGTGACATGTGAGACATACATATTGCGACTTACTGAAGTTCAGAGTCTCTTATTTTAAGGGGCTTATCGAAACTCTATGATTTTTTGTTCAAATTAATTATAAAAGAGCTTTCAAACTAATTTCAAGTATGCATATTATATTTTGACATTCGAAAAATTTTATCATAATTAAATTTCAAATTAAATATTGTATTAGACTATATTGCCACTTCCAACACATGGCCTATTTTGACTGTCAAAATTTGGCTTTATTTTGGTAACATTTTGGTGGCGAATTATGAAACGATTGCGTGAAAGAGTTCGCAGGAAGAGGCCTGATTTGTGGGAAAATCAATCCCGGGTTCTTCATCATGAGAATGCATCCACGTACACGGCTTTCCTTGTTCTTCAGTTTTTTGCCACAACGGGTACCACAGTTCTCGAGTACCCTCCATATTAGCCGAATTTGGCTCCCTACGACTTTTTTTTATTTCCTTAAGTCAAAGAAAAATTAAAAGGGCACCATTTTCAGACTTTAGAGGCAATTAAAGAGTCATCGTCAGAGGCATTGGGGGCAATTAAAGAAGAACAATTTCTGGAATGTCTAGAAGCGTGTAAAAGGCGAATGGAGAAGTGCATTAGGGCCCAAGGGGATTATTTTGAAGGGTGTCATGTGTACAAATTCAATAATTCTAATAAATGATTTTTAAAAAATCTTGTCCGCGAACTTTGTTGTCAGACCTCGTAGTCTAATACAAGGTTTTCTCTTTCTCTTCCAATTTTTCAATTAATGTAGTATACTTATTTAACTTAATATTATCTTTCTTTTCTTTTCAGGTAAGTCCTCATAACTACTATTTACTGCGTATAAAACGTAAGTATTTAATATTTATTGCTTATTTTGGATAATTACTTTATTATTTTAATAATAAAGTATTGTTATCGATTTTTTTAAAAAAAAAATTTGCTATCCTGAAAAAATTTTTTTCCACGTTTCATGACTAATAGACACCAAAAAGCAAAAAAAAATTTCACTCCGTCTATACACCGCCGCCGTACGACGTACGCAAAACGTTTGAAAGCTTCTAGCTCTCAAACTCTTTGAGCTATTAAGTTGATTTTTTTTTGTTGGTGGACTGAGCAGACCCCTTCAAGTGGCGACCTTTTGATTGGTGGGTGTGTGGGGGATGTGGGGGAAGCGTTATAGGCGGAACATTTTGGTTTCTGGATCTCAGTAACCGCTAACGCTACGAGGCTGAAACTTGGAATTTTTATAGAGCTTCGATAGTGCACCCATTTGCAAATAATTCCTGATATGGGTGAAGGGGTGTGGGAGTGGGAGAAATAATATCGAGAAATAATCGAGACATTTTAAAATACATATCTCCTAAACGGTTAATGTCACGAAATTAAAACTTTATGAACATCTGTAGGTATACTAGGAGAACAGATCGAAAACAAATTTTTGAGAGGGGGCAGTGGCGTACGGAGGTGGGGGTGAAAAACTTTAGATTACGATATCTCACGAACCAATTTCACTATTAAGGCTTTCAGCAAACTTTATTTGCTGAAAGTAAAATTTCTTAAGAGGCGGTGGAGCATGGAAGTAGAGGTGATAAGAATTTTTCTAAAAAATCACGCCTCATATCTCAAGAACAGTGTAAGATAGATGCTTAGAATTTTTACCAGAAGTAGGCCTAAAAGACGCCTAGCATAAATTTAAATTTTGGGGGTGAGGGTGTAGAGGGTGAGGTTGGGGGAGGGTAGAAAGGAAAAAGTTCCGATTTTTATATATCGAGAACCTATAATCATAAAAAGCTGAAACTTAGCATTTTTAAAATTCGAGGTGGTGTAAAGGTATACCACGAATTCAGCCGTATCCCTCCGGTCTGATTAGATATCGAATAACTGTTTACTTCCACGGGATTGTTTAATAATCACCTAAAACTCGTTTTCAAGTTTTTTCTTTTTTCAACCCCTAAGAGGGTGTAAACGGGTTGAACACGATTTCACGAATTTCGTCATATCTCTTAGGAGTGATAAGACATCGGATTGGTTTTCACTTCCTCGGGCTTTCTTTATATATATATCTAAAAACTGATTTCAGGATTTTTGGATAATCAACCCCGAAGTGGGTGCAAGGGGGTTGCATATGTTTTCACAAATTCCTACTTATTTCTTAGTTTTTTAATGAGATATCGAATTCATTTTAATTTTTACTTCCTAAGAATTTCTACATAATCGTCAAAAAGTTGCTTTCAGTATTTTTAGATATTCAACTCCAAGAGGACGTAAGGCTTTCGACATATTTCTTTCGATTGATGAGATATCAGATTGGTTTTCACTTCCACAGACTTTTTATATAATCGCCTACAAATGCATTTCCGATTTCAGGTAAGGGCCCAAAACCAAATCACGAAAAACCTCCTAATCTCGTAACAACTGATATTAGAATTGTAACTTCCATTTCAAAACAAGTATCAAGAAGTGACTATCTCTCTACTGTATCTAAACAATTATTTGACCTTAAATCCACTCATGGAAGCATATTATTCAGTGTTCTAAAAACTATATCCACTTTTTTAAATATTTAGACTACAGAAAAAAATATTTTCTTTTTCTAATAACCTATGATTCGTAAGCTTAAGAAGATGAAAATAGCATGTACAAACACTTGCAATTTTTATACTCTAAATGAAATTTGAGAGTATCATAATGTTGCGAGCTAGGGGTTCGCCGGGATTTCAAGTAAAACACAATTCGGTTAAAATAAAAATAAGTGATTATTTATTAATCGCACTTTAAATTCTATTCGCACAATCATTCGCACTGTATGGCAATACCGCCCGCTTATACCATATATCGCTTGACTCGTTCACTTTCGTTCTCTCAACACGGTCGCGTGTACCCGCTGGCTGTCACAGTCGACGTAATCAGAATTACTGTGTCTTCGCTGAACGCTTCACCTGCTTATATACTGGCCGGTTGCAGTCTAGGTTGTACTTGAATGATCGTTCAGTTGTGGAATCTTCTCGAAAGCTTTAGAGCTTTCGATTTCGACCTTCGTTCAGTGGTTTATGTACAGGGTTCTAGTACATTGGAGAGCATTCGATAAGAAGAGAGATACAATCGTGTTGTTTCGCCTTATCTTCTTCTAGGTTTCTGATTGGGTTATTTTGCAACTAGGTATTCGGTTGTTGTTGTTTTCTTTAGGTGAAACGATCGAGTTGTACGGTTGCGCGGTTGCTAGGCTTACACGTAACAATAAGTTTAATCCAGCCCAAAAGTTTGTAACGCATAGAAAGGAGCCTCGGACGAAAAAAAGTTATATATTATTTTATGTTCTGTTGTGGCCTAACACTTGAAATCCGCTTGCTGTCTGTCCGTACGAATGATAACTCAAAAACGCCTTGACCTAGTATCTGAAATTTTGTATCTGGATGTCGAATTTGTAAGGCTACGTTCGTTAACGGGGAAACACGTCCTACTACTTCAAAAAGACCGTAAAACACGTGTTCAAGAATATTGGCCAATAACTTCGGAATGTCTTAAGCTACTACTTTGAAATTTTGTTACCTAATAGGTCTAGTTAAAGGTATGAATATGAAAAATTTCATTAGTCCTTCGTGTAGCTGCCATACAAATATCCTGTTAAAATGTGTTCACTAAATTTACGGAACTCACTATAACTCAAGTAATCGTTCAACCACGAACTCGGAATTTTGTATAAATTAGTTTTGAGTGAAAACAAAGTTCGAAGCTTATCAGTTTTCGAAATCCTTTTACTCCTTCCGATAACTTGTAAACACTTCAAGCTAGGAATTTGAAATTTTGTTCATTGTAGTTTTTAAATGGTTTCCAGGTAAAAGGATAAATATGTTAGAATTAGAGTTAGTCCTTCCGGCACCTCGGTGATTCACCTAGTTCCAGATATGAAATTGAACATTGATGATATTGTCTTTTAGTTTCGAGTAGCAACCAAATGAGAGTTCTGAATACAGAACAAACTACATGAGGTCTCTTTATTCTACTTTGTCCCCAACTACAATATAAATCGGAGTTTAGTATTTCATCTACAGTATCATACGATTGGCTTGCAGCCGATCTTGACTACATTATCTCTTTTTAATTGCCTTTAAGAACACTTCAAAGAACGGAAAAATCTCAAAAAAAATCTTTCAATGCATACTCTTTTGATGGTTTTCGAAATACTTAATTGGTACGAGTATAATATTCACTTTCTATCTTGTTCACTCTTAGAATAGGCTTGTTCAAACACTTTTGTCAATAATTCTACAAGCAGCTGTACCTTTAGTTAAATCAGTGATTTCAAGCATTATAGCATGTCACCTAAATCTTAAAAAATCGACGTAATATAATTCATAAGATTGGATATGCAAAATGACCTTATAAAGTGAGCCATTACAATATCGGGCAAGCATCCACCTTGCTCCAATCCGCCGCAATCGTGTCAAAGAGCCAGACCTCCATGGACACGAAAATGCACCATTATGCAATAACATATAGTTGACGACGATAAAAATAAACAAGGACCCCCCGCAGCAACACTACAACAACAACAGAGCTGAAACATTCCGATCCGTGCGGGTTTGCGGGCTTGAACTTTTCTTAACCCATACTACAACCTGCTTCTTTTCGTTGTCACCTTCATTCTCTGTGAAATTATTATAAAACTTGTTTTATAAAAATGGGTCATGGATTTAGTTCTGGTTAATTGCAGTAGTCTAAGACCTTTTATAAAATGAAATCATTTCAAAATGCGTAATCAATTATTTTTAGGCCCTGAAGGAAGATATCGTTTTAATCAAGCTGTAGGGGCCATATATTTGTGTCTTGTGGGACATCACCTTTTTCCTGTAATTTAATTGTCGATTGGTCCAAAAGATGCTCGTAGAAGCGTAACGCACTTATTTCATTCTTTCGTTTCAGGCGAAATTCTTCGACTTGGTCGAACAGAAACCACCAAATAATTTTATTTGTTGGGAGATTTTCTGGTTTGTTCACTTATCCCGTGTGCCCAATTCTTGGCATTTTTCAAAACTCATCCGTATATATATACTAAGTTTTGATGGTCATGGCTGCTGGTCTTTAAGATTGCGTCCAGGGTTGAATTGTGAAGGGTCTCAACTAAAAAAAGTTACTGTCTTGCTCGTTGCTTTCCCACGACTTGGTTCCAATGTGTGGCCGACTTTTGAAATTGTTCACAGTAGGCAGACTATCTCATCCGTCATACTTGAGAAGCGAGTATTTTTCTGCTTCTGTACATTCAATTAGAGCAAGTTTTCGGTTCAAAATAAATGCGGGGAAGAGTAAAAAACGAATTAAAAAGAAAAACTTAAACATCCGATCAACAAAATAGGGCCACCAATTCGGAGAGTACTTTTTAAAATTAGAGTACTATGGGAAAATGTGGGCCTTTAAAGGGTCACTTTTTGGGTTTTTTCGTGCACATCTGAAAGGTCTGTTTCAAGACTTATTTTGGCTTGTGTAAAGTGGAATAAAAGCAGAGTGGAAGATCGTAAATACAAGATTTAGTCGTTCAGTATAAGTTGACTTAAACGGAAATAATGATTTATATCGAGCTCTCAGTACTTAATTGTAACCAAACATGGTTTTAGTTGAAAAATTTCGATTTATTTATCTGTGGTACTGATTACACTGGGACGTTGAAACTAGGTTTTTATATAGAGATATGATTGTGGACCGATTTGTAAAAGCTGAAATGAAGACATTCTAAAATTCATATTAAACAATTCATGCGACAATGATTAAAACTTGGCAAATGTGTTTCGGAAAGTGTACTAAAAATCGCCCAACAGTCTGGGCGCAACTTTATTATTTTATGGGTAGAAGTCCGAAACGTGTTTAATGATGAGATACGGTGTTGGGTACTATGCGACTGACTACCTAAAAAATAACGTTCCAAATAGCCTCCTGGTTATTTTTTAGGTTGTCAGTCGCATAGTACCCAACACCGTATCTCATCATTAAACACGTTTCGGACTTCTACCCATAAAATAATAAAGTTGCGCCCAGACTGTTGGCCGATTTTTTTTATTTACTTACGTATATTTTTATCAATAGAATAATTCATAGTAGTAAAAGCGAATTCGATCACATTAAACCTAAGAGATTTTCGGAATCAGTGAAAACTTGAACAATACCCCCAGGGGTTTAATTGAGAAAAATACTTAAATCGATTTTTCCCCGACTACGTTTAAAGCTTATAGAAGTAAAAGTGAATTCCAAATCTCAATATACCTTAGGAATATATCAGAATTCGTGAATATGTACACAACCACTTTACACCCCGTTAGGGGTTGGATATCTAAAAATTTTGAAGATCGTTACTAGGCGCTTATATAAATAGCCCGCAGAAGTAAAATTGCTTTGATAGCTCAACATGTCTAAAAGTTTTAACGAAGTTTGTGAAAATGTGGATTCACGGACATTTTTTTTACTCAACCTCTGAACGCCAATAAAAATCTGAACTTTTTTTTTGCTTTAATTACTCTAATAGTACATCTACATATACGTACTAAGTTTCAACTTTCTACCATAAGCCGTTTCTGAGATATAAAAAAGCACCCCTCTCCCCCGTACCTTGACACCCCTATCAACAATTTTATTTTTCTAGGATGTCTTCATAGTGGCTCTATATAATCCTAAATTGTTAGCTTTCTATTCATTATGGTTTTCGAGAAATAAAAATCAGAATATTATCCTTTCTACCCCCTTTCACCATCACCCCCAACACCCACACCCCCAACATTTTTTTCTCTATTAGAAGTTTACCGACCCCAACTCCTGTTAAATTTTCAAGATCATATCTGATACGGTTTCTGAGATATAAAAATTACATTTTTTGAAAAATTGCTGTCCCCCCACTTTCGTGATCCACCTCCCCACTCAAAAAATTTAGTTTCGGTAGACTCCTCTTGTGATCCCATATACAGAAACAAAATTTTATCTTCCTGGTATAATTGGTTGGGAAGATATTGTAATCCAAAGTTTTTTACCCCCCACCCCCACACCCCACCTCCCCTATTAAAAATGTTAGCCCTTGTCTAATCTTGAAGTATCCCTAAGGACAACAACAAAGTTTCAATCTTTTGACATGAATAGTTCAGGAGCTATCGATTTTAGAATGTTTCAATCCCGTCTTTCATGCGTTAAAGACTCATTGTTTTCCCCCCCACTTCCACACCCTTTAACCAAGATCGACCATTTGAGTCCATTATCATAGTACTATATAAGTTCCAAGTTTCAGCCTCCTAGCATAAGTGGTTCCTGAGATCTAGAAACCAAAATTTTTCGTCTAAAACGCTCCCCTCTCCTCTCCCCTTGTACCACCACCCCTCGAAAATATACCAGTCGTAGGGGTTCACCCAATCTACCCACCATAAAAATTTCAATTTAATATCTCAACGGGTTTAGGAGCTACGCGCCTTCAAACGATTTTGCGTACGGCGTACGGCGTCTACGGCGGACATTTTTTTTTTTTTTGCTTTTTTGGTGTTTACTAGTCCTAAAACGTGTAAATACAAAATTTCAGGGTAGCAAACTTTTTTGAAATTTCAGGTCGATCACAATACTTTATTATTAAAAAATAATAAAGTAAAATGAACTGTGTGGTAACCAGCCAACAATTTATTTCGAATCACGTCTAATACTTTAAAGGAATGATTTTTCGGGGTAGGGGTATAAGGTGTGAAAGTAGGGGAGCGTGAAAAGTAAAACATCTAGAGGCAATACGATAGAAGGCTAAAACTTGGCAATTGTTTTGGGATACGGAAATGAAACGTTTAAAAATAAAAAATAATAATAGTGGTAGGAGGGTACAGAGGTAGAGTGTTTTTATACTCTAGATGAAATCATATAGAGTATTATAAGTTTAATCCAGCCCAAAAGTTTGTAACGCATAGAACCAAGCCTCGGACGAAAAAAAGTTATATATTATTTTTTGTTTATTTGTGCCCAAAAACCTCAAATCCGCCTGACGTCCGTCCGTCCGTCCGTCCGTCTGTCCGTGAACACGATAACTCAAGAACGCCTTCACCTAGGATCTTGAAATTTTGAATTTGGATGTTTGGTTGAATTTGTAAGGCTAAGTTCGTTAACGGGCAAAATCGTCGTACTCCTTCGGGTAGCTGCCATACAAAATGTCCTTAAAACACGTGTTCAAGAATATTGGTCGAAGGGTTTAAGCTACGACTTTGAAATTTTGTATGTGTTTTTTTTCCAATAGTTCAAGCTAAATATATGATTATGAAGAAAATCCTGTTAGTCCTTCGTGTAGCTGCCATACAAATATCCTGTCAAAATGTATTCACTTAATTTACGTAACTCACTATAACTCAAGTAATCTTTTAGCTAGGAATTCGGAATTTTGTACAAATTAGTTTTGAGTGAAAAGAAAGTTTGACTTTACTAGTCAGCGAAATCCTATTACTCCTTCTGGTAGCTGCCATACAAAATGTCCTTAAAACACGTGTTTATGAATATTGGCCGATAACTTCAGAAGGGTTTAAGCTATGTCTTTGAAATTTTGTATGTGTTATTTTTCCAATAGTTGAAGCTAAATGTATGAATATGAAGAAAATCCTATTAGTCCTTCGTGTAGCTGCCATACAAATATCCTGTCAAAACGTCTTCACTTAATTTACGGAACTTACAATAACTGAAGTATTCTTTTAGCTATGAATTGGAAATTTTGTACAAATTAGTTTTGTGTAAAAACGAAGTTTGAGTTTACAAATCAGCGAAATCCTTTTACTCCTTCTGGTAGCTGCCATACAAAATGTCCTTAAGACACGTGTTCAACAATATTTTTCGATAACTTTTAAACGCTTCAAGCTACGAATTTCAAATTTTGTACACATTAATTTTTGAATGGTTCCAAGAAAAGGATAAATATGTAAGAAATCGAGTGAGTCCTTCCTGCACCTCCCATGTGAAAGTCCTTTAAAAAGGACATTATTTTTCGATTACCCAGTTCAAGATATGAAATTAAACACTGAATATTGTCTTTTAGTTTTGAGTAGCAATCTAATGGCAGTCCTTAATAAAGGACATACAACATGCACAAACGTAATTCTACTTTATCCCCAACTACAATATAAATCGGAGTTCAGTATTCATCTAGAGTATTATACGATTGGCTTGCAGCCGATCGTGACTGCAGTATGTTTTAACTCAGGAATCGTTTGGTACGTAGACATATTATATGTTCAGAATCATCATCTTTTTTGTTTTTCCCATTTTTTGCCTTTCCCATAAAGTCAATTCCTCCGTGCGGCACTTTTCTGTAACGTAATTGTTTATAGAATATTATTTGTTTTAAATATCTTTCCTGTGCTCATGCCTGCTCCGATGGAAGCTTGGTCAGCGGATTTCACAAGCATAAGGTGTTCTACCCGATCGTGCTTGGGGGGTCCGCTGCCAAGCTTGCATTTTTCTAATCATCGGAGCTCGCATGGCTCAGAACTTTAAAGTGCCCTTTGTGTTTACCTTATCACATTTTGTGTGAGCTCCGATTTCCTATGCCTCAGCGTCAAGATATTATGACGATGAGGCATGGGAAATCGGCGAATCAGCATTTTTTTTTGTAAGTGGACATTAGGTCCACAAGCTGAAGAATCGAAAAATAAAATCACTTCATTACGAATCGTCAATTGGGACAGAGCTCCCTTGTTTTTCACTTAAAACCCCTTGTTGCTGCAGAGGTCCATTGTACCTCTGTAGTCAAAAACATAGTACCACAAGTGTATCACTTGTGGCAAACGCGACCCTATCACCACATTATTATAAAAAAGTGAGTGTACTCGTGCAAGTGCTTAAGCAAAGCTGCAGCGGTACATTGCACCGCTGCCGCCTACAAGTGCGCGTTAACAGCATCTTCTTAACACTCACAACGGTGAGCAAAATAGCTCAACCGCAACATTGGTGACCCCGACGTGATTCCGGTCGCACAATATCGTTCGCCACGCATTGCGTCGTAGCAGCATTTCATCGTTCTGTGCACTAAGTCCTCGTATTGACTATCGTTCGCCACGCATTGCGTCGTAGCAGCGTTTCAACGTTCTGTGCACCACGTCCTCGTATTGGTCTCTCGTTCGCCACGCATTGCGTCGTAGCAGCGTTTCATCGTTCTGTGCACTACGTCCTCGTATTGGTCTATCGTTCGTCACGCATTGCGTCGTAGCAGCGTTCCATTGTTCTGTGCACTACGTCCTTTTATCGTTTTTCGCACACTGCGTCGTCGTATCGCTTCTGTGCACCACGTCGTCGTATCGCTTCTGTGCACCACGTCGTCGCATCGTATCATCGCTCGCCACGCATTGCGTCGTAGCAGCCTTTTGTCGTTTTTCGCACGCTGTCGTTGTATCGCTTCTGTGCACCACGTCGTCGTATCGCTTCTGTGCACCACGTCGTCGCATCGTATCATCGCTCGCCACGCATTGCGTCGTAGCAGCCTTTTGTCGTTTTTCGCACGCTGTCGTTGTATCGCTTCTGTGCACTACGTCGTCATATCGTTTCATCGCTCGCCACGCATTGCGTCGTACCAGCCTTCTATCGTTTTCGCACATTCCATCGTCATATCGTTTGCTACGCACTGCGTCGTCGCTTTGTTTACGCAATTATTCGTCGTTTCTCTGGAGTGCATGCGCAATCGAATTGCCGTCATCAGATTAGTCGAGATCTGCTCCAGCCACATTTGTTGCAACGTCTGCTTGCTTCACTTATTTGGTTCTTGCTCATTGGTGGAGTGCACGCGCAACTACTAGACCATCATGCCTACAATGGAAGAACTGGTCGTCCAACAAAGGACCACCGGGTCCGAAATCCAACGTGTCGTGTCCAACTACAAGCGCGACTCAGCAGACCGGAAAACCGTCGAGTATCTCCAGAAGAGACTCGGAATGCTGGAGAAGCTGTGGGAGCTGTTTGACGAGACAGACCTCCAAATTCGGACCTTGTATGGCTCGCAAATCGACCATCAATACTTCGCTCAGGACTACTACATGTTGATGCGAGATGGCTACGACAAGGCAAAAACCGACATCCTAACGAGGTTGTCGATCTTTAGCGGCCAGGAAGACACCTTTCCAATCGACGATGTTAAAATCCCCCCGCAGACACCCGGTTTGCCCAGCCAGCCAAGTGCTGAGAAGGTCTCCATCGCTGAGGATTGCCAGTCCAAAGGAGCCATTCCTAAGCTTTCGTCAACCAGTACAGCTGGTCAGACGGTAAGCAACGCGGCAATCCAGAAGCAGAACTCCCTAATCTCTGCCCAGCAGAGATTTTTGTCAGGAGTTTTTGCCAGCAGCGATCAGCTATCCGACCAAGCTTGCCGAATCAAGGCCAAGCTCATCGAACAAGGTTGGGACAGCATCCAAAAATACCATCAACAGGTTTGGGATCAGGTGGAAGACCCGATCAGCCAAGGCTATGACGTTGAATCGTTTTTCAACCTCCAAGAGCAGACGACCAAAATGCTGATCGATCTGCACCAGCGAATGGATGTGCAACCGCACAAGCCACCAGAGCTTACTAACGTTCAACCAATCGCAGCATCTCCGATCGCGATGAAGCTTCCGCAGATAGCGCTCCCAAAATTCGATGGGGACTATCTCAAATGGAGGCAATTCAGGGACCTGTTCGTCCAACTGGTCCACAATCAGCCCATAGCCGACTGCCAAAAGCTATGGTATCTAAAGTCGAGTTTGTCGGGAGAGGCCGAGCGGCTGATTCGGCACTTCACTCCCGCCGACGCCAATTACAGTGCAGCGTGGAAAATCATTAATGATCGCTACGAAAACACTAGATGGCTCGTTTCCGCGCTCTTGAGCAAACTTTTGTCGCAGCAAGCCATGTCGCAGGACAACTGTGCCAGCATTAAGTCGTTGCATGACACCACCCAAGAGTGTCTCTTCGGATTGCAAAATTTAGGCTTAAACACCACGCACTGGGATCCTCTCCTGGTGCATTTTCTCGTTCGGAAGCTGGACAGAACTACTCATTTGCTGTGGGAACAATCGCTTAAGGAACCCAAAACACTGCAGTCTATGGCTGACCTCCTGCGCTTCCTGGAAACTCGCTTCCATTCTCTGGAGGTATTGGGATGTAAACCACGTCAACAGAACGAGGGAGGCATCAGGGGGGCTAGCTCATCGAAGGTGCTAGCTGTCTCCGCCAACGAAGCTTGCCTTCACTGCAAGGGTAGCCATCGGTTGAACGCGTGTCCCGGCTTCCTAAAACTCTCTACGTCAAATCGCTTCGCAATCGTTAAAAATGCCAAGCGATGCATTAATTGCTTTGGACTTGGCCATAACGCCGGTAATTGTCCTTCCTCCACGTGCCGCAAGTGCTCTAGGCGACACCATACGCTGCTGCATTTTGAAGCTGAAGTCGTCGCCAAGGCCGCTGTTTCCAACACTGCGAAAAGGTCAACTGGCAAGCCGGCTCATTCTGCAGTCGATCTTTCAAACATTCCATCGACCTCCGCATCATCGTCTAACCTGCCAGCCAATGAATCCAAGCAGAATCAATTAGCATCGCTAGCCACTAAGACTAAAACATCCTACGTAATGCTCAGTACGGTTATTCTCAACGTGATGGATGCCAATGGTGTACCGGTACAGTGCCGTGCCATCCTCGACTCTGGATCCCAACTCAACTTCATCACTCAGCGACTAGTGGTAAAACTCGGTCTCAGAACTTCTTCGAGTGATATTCGCATCGAAGGTATCGGCCAAGGGCGGCAGCAAAGCCAGCGGCGAGTCAATCTGAGAATTTCGTCCCGCACAACCTCGTTCGGCGCCCGATTGGAGGCGCATGTACTGCAAGACATTGTGTCGCACCAACCGGTACGAGACATCGACACGTCCAAATGGTCCATTCCACGAAATTTGGTGCTTGCTGATCCTGATTTCAACCTATCGAGACATATTGACATTCTCATTGGGGCGGATCTCTTCTACGCAATACTATCGGTGGGTCAAGTCAAGCTAAGGGATGGCCTGCCCATTCTCCAAAACACGCTGTTTGGCTGGACAGTTTCGGGAAGGGTTCCCACCTCAAATGCCGACGATCCAACTGTTGCATCATGCTGCGTCTCAAGCGAAACCGAGGAAGCTCTCCAACAACAAATGGAGAGATTCTGGAAGTTGGAGGAAGTCGGTGAGGAGAGCAGTTTGACCGCCGCCGAAACATACTGCGAAAACCATTTCGTGAGCACCTTTGCTCGCGATGCATCGGGACGATTCATTGTCCAACTACCATTCTCTGATCGCCTTCACAGCTTGGGAGAATCTAGGGAAATCGCACTTCAGCGCTTCTTTGCCTTGGAACGGAAGCTATCCAAAAACGCTGAATTTAAGGCCCAATATGTGGAATTCATGCGCGAGTTCCTTGACTTGGGGCACATGCAGGAAGTGCCTCACACACAATGGCAGGCTCCTCACTACTACTTGCCACATCATGCGGTACTGAAGCCTGATAGCAGCACCACGAAACTTCGAGTGGTATTCGATGCATCAGCCAAAACTTCGACAAATGTGTCGCTAAACGAAGTGCTCCACACCGGCCCTACAATTCAGGACGATGTCTTCTCCATCTTGTTAAGATTTCGAATGCCTCAGTTTGTCGTCACAGCTGACATCGAAAAGATGTACAGACAGGTTCAGGTTAAAAAGGCGGATAGAGCATACCAGAGGGTACTTTGGAGAGAGAATCCAAATCAGGATCTCAAACATTTCGAATTGTGTACCGTGACCTATGGCACGACCTGCGCGCCTTACCTCGCCACTCGATGTCTCAAGCAGCTGGCTGTAGAAGAAAAGGAACGTAATCCGCTCGGAGCCCAAGCGCTCCTCAGGGACTTCTACGTCGATGACGTCTTGACAGGAAGTGACAATCTTCCAGAGCTGCTAGAAACACAACGGCAGCTCCAGACAATTCTGCAGCGAGCCGGATTCAACTTGCGTAAATGGTGTGCCAACAACTCTCGTCTACTCGAAAAGATATCGCCGAAGGACAAGGTGCTACAGCTGGATTTCGATAGCAAAAGCGAGGATAATACCAAAACTATGGGATTGACCTGGCTGCCGAAAACAGACGTGCTCGCAATCAGATCTAAGTGGCCGGAAGGCGGCAGAGTAACCAAGCGCACTGCTCTCTCTGACATAGCCCACATTTTCGACCCGCTAGGACTCCTCGCTCCAGTAGTGGTAGTGGCAAAAATATTCTTGCAGCAGCTATGGGTGCTCAAGCTTGATTGGGATGCAGCACTTCCTCAAGAGCTGCATTCAACATGGACGAGGTTTAGAGAAAGCCTCCAAACGCTAAGCGATATACGTATTCCCAGGCATGTACTGACCCAACGGCAATCCAAAACCATTCAAGTACACATCTTTGCGGACGCATCGGAAAAGGCCTACGGCGCGGTAGCCTACGTCCGGTCGGTGGACACTGACAATATAGTGGCAGTAAGATTGTTGTGTTCGAGAAGTCGTGTAGCACCAGTCAAGCAAATCACACTCCCTCGTCTTGAACTGTGTGCTGCGAAACTGGCAGCCGACCTATCAGATCGAATCCGTTCCGACCTCAGAATGAATAATCTGGCGGTGTTTCTGTGGAGCGACTCAGAGATCGTCCTGTCCTGGATCAACACCACTTCGTCGAGTTTTCACACATTTGTTGCAAATCGTGTGGCTACGATACAACGGTTAACCGCAGCACGGCAATGGCGCCACGTAGCCTCCAAGGACAATCCTGCGGATCTGCTTTCCAGAGGGACCCAGCCGAATAAATTGGCATCAACAAACATGTGGTTCTACGGCCCTCTTTTCCTGCATGGCATTGAGTCCAGTTGGCCTCCAGTTTTCGAAAAACGCATGGAGCATCCCGACGAGAAAAGAGACAAGCCAAAGGTCGTGTTAGGCGCGGTACAGACGTCAGAAGGGAATCACATCATCGACTATATCGACCACAAAAACTCCTTCAGACACCTACAACGTATTATTGCCTACATCCTGCGCTTTGTGAAGAGACTCCAACGAAAACGCGTCCCACCTTCCGGGTCCTGTCTGTCAGTGATCGAATTGGACGATGCCGAGATTCTCATCATCAAGGTCATGCAACGGAGGGAATACGGCGACGAACTGGCTGATATTGGTCGCTTTGGAGAAGTCAGGAAAAACAGTCCACTTTTCGAGCTCACGCCTTTCATTGACCCAACAGGGGTTCTTCGAGTCGGCGGGCGTCTAGAAGCTTCTAACCTTCCTAGTGATGCGAAGCACCCCATGGTCTTGCCCTACTCATCGTCATTGACTAAGCTTCTGCTAACTGATCTGCACCTGGAAAACAAACACGTTGCCCCGGGAGCTCTTCTTGCAATGGCAAGACAGAAATATTGGCCGATAAAGGGCAAGACACTCGCTAGATCGATTGTGCATCATTGCGTTAGATGCGCAAGGGCAAAGCCAAAACTAATGTCTCAGCTCATGGGAAACCTGCCTGCCGATCGAGTACAACCTGCGCGTCCTTTTCTAAACTCCGGTGTCGATTTCTGTGGTCCTGTCTGGACCCACTATAAACTCCGTGGCAAGCGTCCACAAAAATCTTACATTGCGGTCTTTTCCTGCTTCGCAACCAAGGCGGTTCACTTGGAGCTGGTAACCGATCTGACTACGGATGGCTTTCTTGGAGCTCTTAGACGTTTCATCGGCAGACGAGGTCATTGTCGCAACATCTACTGCGACAATGCAACGAATTTCGTTGGGGCAAGGAATCAACTGCAGGATTTAAAAGACATCCTACAGTCATCGAAAACACTCGACAAGCTCGCCTATGAGTGTAGTCTCAAAGGCGCCGACTTTCATATGATTCCTCCCCGCTCACCACACTTCGGCGGTCTTTGGGAAGCAGCTGTGAAGTCCGCCAAGTACTTGCTTTATCGAACACTTGCTGCGGCTTCGCTTACTTACGAAGAATTGGAGACGGTCGTCATCGAAATCGAGGCCATTCTGAATTCGAGGCCAATTACGCCTATGTCAGCTGATCCAAATGACTTAAGTGCCCTAACTCCAGGCCACTTTCTCATCGGAGAACCACTCACCGCTTCAGTCGAGGCAACTGCACAGCCCTCCAAATCTACCTTGCTTACTCGTTGGAAGCTTGTTGCCCACTTAAAAAACGAGTTCTGGCGCAGATGGTCAAGGGAATACCTAAGCACGCTGCAGCATCGCCACAAATGGAATCAGCGTGAAACGAACATACAACCTGGCACACTGGTCGTATTGAAGGAAGATAATCTACCACCGTTAAAATGGCCACTAGGACGTGTTGTCAGGGTCATGCCGGGAAGGGACGGTTTAGTGCGTGTTGCAGAAGTACGTACAGGCAACAACACGCTCAAACGTGCCATACATCAACTCGCTCCGCTTCCTTTAGATACACAAACGGAAGATGTCGACGCTGAGAGACAAGCCGAGGACGAACAGGACACGTCGCAATCCTCACCTTGGCTAAACCCCACACCAAGCACATCGGCTGGGTCCACCTCGAGACCCCGCAAAAAGACTCGCACATCGCTTGCGTCAGCAATGGTCACATTGCTGATTGCATGCCTAAACTTGTCATCGGCTACAATCGCACGGCCTTTCGAAGCCACGAAATTCGAATCCAACCCCGGCATATATTTTGGTGGCTTGGGCACAGCCAACATTATCACCAGCGAATGGAATTTGATTGCATATTACGACATGCAACCGTATTGGGACGAACACAAGTTTCTGATCAAATGCCAACGCACCTTGCATGACCTATGCGCAGCTTTCATGACAATTCACAACGACAGCAACACCAATTCCTGTCAAGGATTTTTGCAACAATTTCAGAAGACTTGGGATGAGGTGTCCACTAGCAACAGCCTTCTGCTCCCCAAAACGTCACTGCGGCACAAAAGGGGGGCCTTGAACTTTGTCGGAAACATGGCTAACGCACTATTTGGTGTACTTGACGAAAAATACGCTAACACAATGGCATCGACCATCGACGCCATCAGTGATAACGAAGAGCATCTCAATCAATTGATGCGAAATCAGACGTCAATCCTTGATGCTACACTCAACATCATCCAGAGTGATCGCGCCACGATGGACCAACAGCTGCAGCACATGGAAACGCAGCTTAACAACACCATCGAACAGATGAAGGAAATCCGCGACGTCATACAACAGCAGAAGTTAATGCAGATATTCACTTCAATGTCATTGCAAGCGGTTCTGGCCATTTCAAAATACCATCGTGTACAGAATGCACTGATTGATGTACTAGCCAACACTCATCAGGGATTTGTCAGTCCACTACTGCTCTCTCCCAAGCAATTCATCCAAGAGCTCATGAAAATCAAGAATAGTCTGCCAGACTCAGCGAAATTGCCTACCACAGAAAATGATGTCTTACAATTCTATAGACTCGTAACTATAGAAGGCAGACCCACAGCGAGGTATATCATTTTCAAGATTCGGATTCCATTATTGGCACCAGAAGACTTCGAGCTGTTCCAGGTCATTCCGGTGCCAACAAGGATTAACGAAACATTTGCCGCCATACAACCGTCGTTTCCTTTTCTAATCATGAGCCTACACCGTGATCAATACTACGCGCTAACTGAAACGGAGCTACTGTCTTGCCTTTCTGTTGCAGAAGGCAAACACCTATGCAGACAAAAACATCCTTTGTATCGCAGAGGGTCCCCCATCAGTGCTTGCGAGATCCGGCTTTTTAATCATAATCCAATCGACAGCTCTTGTCAGATTATGAACATGGGCGCCGGTCCACATTGGATTCAACTCGCGGATCCAAATCAATGGATATATGCCCTAGATCACGCCACAACTGTCAACGTTGTTTGTGGCAACAACGTTACTCAAGCTACCATCGAGGCTACCGGCGTACTTAAACTTCGAAGCGATTGCGTGGTCAAACAGGATTTCATCACCATTCAGGGCCATTCTATAGTCACCACGCAACTCAAGATGTCGTACGTACCTACGCTAAATCTGAGTGACACTCTAACGTCAGCACAGCTCAGTCCGGTACTACAGTTGGCATCCCGTTTTCGTCCACACGTGTCCGACATCCAGACACTGAAGAAACAACTGGACCATCTCCACCATGAGTTGCCCCGTCAAAACAAACACCGTGACGCTCATTATCTATCTATCGGCTACATCGGCTTAACAATCTGTTTAGCTCTCATCGCCTACCTCGTCTGGAGATGTCGTCAACGCGTGAAACAGCGAACACCAACGCCAGCTCCACGGACCCTACGGAGCCTCAGCAATCAGGACTTCAGCGTGGATTTCAACGCTTGAGCTCAAGCGCTCAAGGGCCGGGAGGATGTTCAGAATCATCATCTTTTTTGTTTTTCCCATTTTTTGCCTTTCCCATAAAGTCAATTCCTCCGTGCGGCACTTTTCTGTAACGTAATTGTTTATAGAATATTATTTGTTTTAAATATCTTTCCTGTGCTCATGCCTGCTCCGATGGAAGCTTGGTCAGCGGATTTCACAAGCATAAGGTGTTCTACCCGATCGTGCTTGGGGGGTCCGCTGCCAAGCTTGCATTTTTCTAATCATCGGAGCTCGCATGGCTCAGAACTTTAAAGTGCCCTTTGTGTTTACCTTATCACATTTTGTGTGAGCTCCGATTTCCTATGCCTCAGCGTCAAGATATTATGACGATGAGGCATGGGAAATCGGCGAATCAGCATTTTTTTTTGTAAGTGGACATTAGGTCCACAAGCTGAAGAATCGAAAAATAAAATCACTTCATTACGAATCGTCAATTGGGACAGAGCTCCCTTGTTTTTCACTTAAAACCCCTTGTTGCTGCAGAGGTCCATTGTACCTCTGTAGTCAAAAACATAGTACCACAAGTGTATCACTTGTGGCAAACGCGACCCTATCACCACATTATTATAAAAAAGTGAGTGTACTCGTGCAAGTGCTTAAGCAAAGCTGCAGCGGTACATTGCACCGCTGCCGCCTACAAGTGCGCGTTAACAGCATCTTCTTAACACTCACAACGGTGAGCAAAATAGCTCAACCGAGAATTTTGTACACATTAATTTTTGAATGGTTCCAAGAAAAGGATAAATATGTAAGAAATCGAGTGAGTCCTTCCTGCACCTCCCATGTGAAAGTCCTTTAAAAAGGACATTATTTTTCGATTACCCAGTTCAAGATATGAAATTAAACACTGAATATTGTCTTTTAGTTTTGAGTAGCAATCTAATGGCAGTCCTTAATAAAGGACATACAACATGCACAAACGTAATTCTACTTTATCCCCAACTACAATATAAATCGGAGTTCAGTATTCATCTAGAGTATTATACGATTGGCTTGCAGCCGATCGTGACTGCAGTATGTTTTAACTCAGGAATCGTTTGGTACGTAGACATATTATATGTAATAATTATACTATTGGGGACTTCAATAAGGTCCCGTCGTGTCCCGACAGAGGGTGTTATCTTATCCTTTTTGCATCGGGCAATACTGCAGCCAACTTCATCTTGAAGCTCCACCATTATGCTTAAAATGACAGTATACTCGTATATTATTCCGCCGAAGTATAAAACACATAGTTTTTAATAGCGTTAAACATATCGAGTTTCGTGCAAAAAAGATTATTTGTGGAGATTTTTTTGCATTATTTTTTTCAAAGAAAATCTGCAGCTGAAGCAAATAAAATTTTTGTTGAGATTTACGGCGACCATGCTCTATCGGAAACAACATTGGTTTCAAAAATTGATTTTGATATTGAAAATAAAGAACACTCTGGCGCACCGAAAAGGTTTAAAGACGAAGAATTGGAAGTATGACTCGATGAACACCCATGTTAGACACAAGATGAACTTGCAGAATCATTAGGAGTTCATCACACAACAGTTACAAGGTTACCAAGTGTTTAAAAGCATTAGGAATGATTCAAGAGCAAGGAAATCGGGTGCCGTTCGAATTGAGGCCGAGAGACGTTGAACGCAGTTTCTTCACGTGTGAACAGCTGCTCCAACGGCGGAAAAGGAAAGGTTTTTTGTATCGTATCGTTACTGGTGATGAAAAGTGGATACAGTACGATAACCCGTAGCGTAGAAAATCGTGATCCTTCGGATTTCTACTTGTTCCGATGATGCCGAAAAATGCCTCGATTCAGGGAAAATCTCTTTCTGCTGTCAGAAAAATGGAAGAAAGTAGTAGGACAATACTTTTAATGACATGTTCCTTACCAATTTTTTGATGTAAAGCATTTATTTTCACAAAAAACGGTTGGAATTTATTAAAGTCCCTAATAAAAAATCTGTCAACAGCCTGCTCGCAACTTTATTATTTTATGGGTAGAAGTCCGAAACGTGTTTAATTCTGAGATGCAGTGTAGGTTACTATGCGACTGACAACCTAAAAAATAACGTTTCAAATAGCCTCCTGGTTATTCCAAAATTTTTCTCCGCTAGAGGTTTACTGGTCCTAACTCCTGTAAAATTTTCAACATCATATCTGATATGGTTCTTGAGATATACAAATTTAATTTTACTTTTTTATTTTTTAATACGCGTACGCCGTACGCAAAACCGTTTGAAGGTGCGTAGCTCACAAACCCCTTCAGATATTATGTTGAAATTTTTATGGTAGGTAGAATGAGTGAACCCCTACGAGTGGTATCTTTTGGTGGGGTAGGTTGTGAGGGAGAGGAGGGGGAGCGTTTTAGATGAAAAATTTTGGTTTCTAGATCTCAGGAACCGCTTATGCTAGGAGGCTGAAAGTTGGAACTTATGTAGTACTATGATAGTGGACCCATTTACAAAAAAATGGTCGAAAGGGATTGAGGGGTGTGCGAGTGGGGGGGGTGAAACAATACGTCCGAAACGCTTGAAAGCTGGGATTGAAACATTCTAAAATACATATCTCCTGAACGATTGACGTCAGATGGCTGAAACTTTAAAGATGTCTTAACAGGTTATAAAATGGTTAACATTTTTAAATAGTGCGATGAGGTATAGGGGTGGGGGGTGAAAAAGTTTGAATTACAATATCTTCCGACTGTCCAATTGTGCTAGGATGATACAATTTGGTTTCTGTATATAGAATTACCAGTGGAATTTTTGAGGGGGGTAGGAGAAGCGCGGAAGTGGGGAAAGTCATTTTTCAAAAAATTAATTTTTTTATAACTTAAGAGCAAAATAAAGTGTAGATGTGGTAAAGACAGACTATAAAATTTAAATCAATATTACTAACACGTCATATCCCTTCTTGTTTGCTCATCATTTCAACCCTATATATTAGGTGCGTTTTTTTAGCGCACTTATCCAGAACAGAGTAAGTTAGAAAATTTATATACAAAATAACAACAACATTGCTGTTGATTAAATGTTAGTTGTTTTCCGGCGTTTCACACCAGAAACAATACTGACGCCGGAAAACAACTAACATTTAATCAAATTTGCTTCTATTTTAGCTTACCATGAAAAAATTCCATTCTTAACATTGCTGTTTTTTGATTCTTTATAACTTTTTCCATGGATAGTAGGCTAGTACTACGTTTACATGGAGGATCGAAAGATTGATAGATCGAAAGATCCAAATTTGAATCGCGTATATGACTACACCGGATCGAAAGATCGAAACATGGGAGGATCGAAATGACAAGTAACATAACCTGAAGTCTTTCTTTAATCGTACAAGTTCGAAGTGCAGTACATAAAAATGTCAAATTTAGCAGTCTATGAAAATGCTAGAAAATCAATTTTTATTGTAATGAATTTGTGACGATCGAACTTTCGATCTTTCGATCCGGGTTTACATGAGAAGTTCGATCCGATTTCGACTCGATTCAGGTTGAGAAGTTCGTTCGCATCGAGTCGATCTCATTCCAATCCGATCTGCGTTTACATGAGATTTTAGAGGATTGAATCCGGATTCAATCCTCCATGTAAACGTAATATAGATTAGAGAATTTATTTCGAATAGCTGTCCCAGTGAGCTTACTGGGTGAGCTATTCCGGTTAAAATCTATATTCTAGCCTACTATCTACAGGGAAAAGCAATAAAAAATAACAAAAATTGCAATATTCTTGGTTTTCTCTTTAGATAAGGTAACTCAAGATAGGACACCCCGGTGTAAAAGCACGTAAAAAATAGAGACCAAAATTATTTTGACAGTACCATGGGATCCAAGGATGCCAAGGGATCTTGCTTGTCAAAAACCTTAGATAAGGTAACTAAGGATAGGACACCCCGGTGTAAAAGCACGAAAAAAATAGAGACCAAAATTATTTTGACAGCACCATGGGATCGAAGGATGCCAAGGGATCTTGCTTGTCAAAAACACACGTAAAATAATTATGAAGGAATATTTCGTTGTTTGTTTTTATTGGTTGGCATGGTAACCTGAACGGCCATTTCTGTACAAATGCTTTGCATCGAAAGAAATCTTTTCGATGACTAGTCTCTCTTGAGTTCACAACAATATAGTCTTCTCATTAAATTAGTAATAGAAAAATGATGGTCTGACGAAATATCGAAATTTGGTGTTTATCAAAAAAGTACGCATTTGAAAAAGCTATTTGTTTCTGGTATTTCGCCGAGATTTCAGTTACAGAATCGTACCAGATCATAAGTAAATATGTACATATATAATAAAATAACATGCATCTGTAAAGCATACATACATAGATTACAAAGAGATAGATAGTTTTATACTCTAGCTGAAATCTGAGAGTATTATAAGTTTAATCCAGGCCAAAAGTTTGTAACGCTTAGCCTCAGAACACAAAAAAAGTTAAATATTATTTTGTGCTTAATTGGGGCCAAAACGTCCGTCCACTCGTCCGTCTGTTCGTTAGCATGATAACTCAAGAACGACTGGACCTATGATCTTGAAATTTTGATCTGGGCGAATTTGTAAGGCTAAGTTCGTTAAGGGGCAAAATCGTCCTCATCTAGAGTATCATACGATTGGCTTGCAGCTGACCGTGACTGCAGTATGTTTTTGCAATATATTTAATATATGCAAAAAATTTTGAAAATGCGAGCTAAAATGTTTGCCCCTAAAATATATAAAATCAGTTTTGTACGCCCATGCAGCTTTTACTTCGACATGCGCATAAAACAACTTGGCTCTTTTTTATGGTGGCATGTCCAATCCTTTTAGGTATATAATCTAAGGTTTTCTCAATGTTAATTTTAATCACTACTCTGATCTAGATAAATAAGTAAAAAAACACACCTATTAGGGTAATAGTTTTTAATTTTAACTTTAAAATTCTGTAGACTAATAGAGTCTTTTATTTGATCTGGTAGCTCATTGAATAATTTGATTCCAGCGTAAGAATAGTGATTTTGCCCCAAATTCGTTCTCCTCCGCGGCAATAAAAGTTCATGGAATGTTCCTCCACGAGTATGGTTGCTGTTACGTTTAATATCTCCCCTTTGTAGTTTCTTGTAAATTTGTATACTGTAACGACTCGAATTTCCGGGGTAGGCTCATCGGGTGCTGGGATCTGTTACAAAATATTTATTTGTTATTCGAATTCACTTTATTATTATTAGTTGACATACATTAAATATTTTTATTTGATTTCCTCTGGGTTTTCTCCTTGCTCGCCTCCGCGCGTCTGCTCTACTCGCCTTGACTTGCTCCTGATCGCCGCCTCTGCTCAACGTGATTCGATTGTAATCCTGCGGGTACGATTCCACTCGCCTTGCCTCGACTCTCTCTGCTCTGCTCTCTCCCTGTCTTCGTCTCTCTGTGTGGCCTTTGCTCTCCCTGTCTTCGTCCTTCCCTGTCTTCGTCTCCGCGTGTGGCCCTTGCTTTGTCTTCCCTGTCTTCGTCCTACCCTGTCTTCGTCCTTCCCTGTCTTCGTCTCTCTGTGTGGCTTCTGCTTTGTTCGTCTCGGCTGCGCTGTGTCTGCTTGTCGTGGTTCTGGCAAAGTTCGTCGTAGCTTGTCGTAGCTGGTTTTAGCCCGACTCCTGGCACGACTCTGCTTGCCTTAACTTGACCCTGTTTCTGATCGTCATCTCGACTCTGTTTGCCTGATCTGCTCTGTCGACGATTGCTATGCTCTGTTCGCCTGTTCTGATCACCGTAACATGTTCTCTGCTGTACGTTTCTCTGCGCGTCGTCGCTGCTTTGCTCTGCGCGTCGTGGCTCGCTGTGCACGTCGTGGTTTGCTGTGGTCGCTGTGTTGCGCTGCGCGTCGTTGCTGCTTTGCTCTGCGCGTCGTTGCTGCTTTGGTCTGCGCGTCGTGGCTCGCTATGCACGTCGTGGTTCGCTGTGGTCGTCGCTGCTTTGCTCTATCCGCTGTTACTACGTCTCGCTGCGTTGGCTTACGCTGGCTACGTTCCTTCGTCGTCGTCTTCTCTCGGCTTCCTGCGGCTGCTACGTCTCGTTGCGTTGGCTAGGTCACCTCATCGTAGTCTTCACTTGGCTTCCTGCGACTGCCACCAGTATAGATAGTCTTTTCGGATATTGCGTTCTTTTCGGTGGGTCTTATCCAGCCGTACAATGTCGCCTGATGCATTTGTTGCGGTCCCACCGGCTTTTTCAGGTATTTTGCCAATGTGCATTTTTCTTTAGCTTTGTGTTTTATGTCGTGCATGTGTTTCCCTTTTCCTTGTACCTTTATGTTTTGGTGTTCTATGTTCTTCGTTCTACGTTTATATTTTAATTCAGTGTTACATGTTTTGTGTGCGGAGATTTCTCTAGAAATTTGCGTCCTCACAATACTAGCGATAGTATTGAATATTTTATCAATATCGAGGACATTTATTATAGAGTATACTTGTTCTGTACTATATCTACGCGGTTTCTTTAGTAATATTTTTAGTACCATGTTTTGCAAAATTTTTAATGGTTTTAATGCAGTTATTATAGCCCCTCCCCAAGCAATTATCCCATATTGTAACACTGAATGTATTACAGCAAAATAGAACATTTTTGTTGCTGCTTTTATCAAGAATGACCTTACGGTGAAACATACGGGAACTAACATCTTTATATCGTGTACAGACTATGTGTTTTAAACGCGTTTAAGTAGGCAAAATGAACGTGTTAAAAAAGTAGTGTTCAGACTAGGCAACTCGTTTTATTTTGATACATGACACCTTGACGTGATTTGTTTTGACAAGTAGATATTCAGCTGTGTTTCATTAGCAAATTTATCCTTTTTGAATTATTTGAAACAAACGTGTTTGTATAGCAGTAATGAAAATGAATTAATTAGCTAATGCAGTCGTTGCACAAGTACAAAATTGAGTGTCTGCAGCATTAAAAAGTTTCTTTCAAAGTTTACTTCGATTTCCGCGAGGGTCGCGGTACATATTTTCGGTTAAAGGGTTTGTAACTATGTGTTTTCGTAAACGCGTTCGGGAAGTGTTTTCAACGCGTTTAACTCGATTTAAACGCGTTAATCTCGTAGTCTGAACATAATATTAGACGCTTTACAATGCTGGCAACCCGAGTAGAAATTTAATCAGGCGGGAATCTGGCCCAGATCTGTCGTGCCTTAAAATAAATCCGGCCCAGATCAGGCGAACCCAATGTGGGCCTCATCAGGGTGTAACGCTCTCCCGAATATCGGCCTGACATGGCGCCTGACGTAAGCCTGATTTAGCCTAATTCTGGGCCGGACTTGAGCCTGATCAAGCCCAAACATGAGCCAGAGTAAGGTCTTACCGAAACTTGAGAAAAAAACTAATAATAATAATAACAAATTTTTTTTCCTTTTGTTTTCTTCCAACTACGAATTTATTTTCCTGTAAATTATTATTATTTGTTTGAAAAATGCGAATTTATTTTACTTACACCTTGCACACTTTCGGATTCGAACCATGGTCCCGTCACACATTAGTCCGCTACGCTACCCACTAGGCCAATCTGAACATTTTCGTAATAGGGTTGAAATCGAATCACTTGATGTTTCCAATTAGACATGTCGAGCGAAGCTCGCTTGCACACTTCCGTAAACCCGTTGGTATTTACTTCTATAAGGCCTTATAGAGGTTATTGCCGAAGCTATGGTTTCTACAATGTTCAGTTTCCGCTCGCAAGTCCTACGGAAGCTTTACGGAAGTTAAAAGTTTACAACCTGCGCTCAAAAACCTTACCGAAGTTTTATCGAAGTCTATGCGAAGTTTGTTTGCAAGTTGGGAACCCATACTACATATACTATATCTGTAGTACGGGTTATTTATAACAGTTCGAGCAGGCTTGCCTTACTCATACCAGACGTGGTCCTGATCCGGCGCAAGTTTGACGACCCTGATCATACTTGCCTTACTCATACCAGACGTGGCCCTAATCCGGCGCAAGTCTGGCGAGCCTGATCAGGTTTGCCTTACTCATAACAGACGTGGCCCTGATCAGGTATATGGCAAATCAGGCTAGCCTGAGAAAATTTCTACTCGGGAATATGTTCATCCCACCTAAGATGTTGGTCAAAAATTACACCTAGATACCTCGTACGGTTTACATTTTTAAGAGGTTTGCATTTGCAATTAGAGGAGCAATCTTTTGAATGGACAGTAACACCAAAAGGTGGAGGAATATCTCCGCTATTATACGCAAAAGTTATATATGTACTTTCTTCCATGTTAAGTGTCATAGAATTATTATTTAACCATTCTTTTATTAATAAAAGGCTGTAGTTGGCTTTAATCTTAACTCCACCCCAACAAATAGAGCCGTATCAACGGCAAAAGATATTAAATCTCCTTTGATTTGTTGCTGATACAAATCATTAACATATATTAAGAATAGTACTGGACCGAGCACTATTCCTTGTGGTACCTACTCCGTAGCATGTAAGGACGGAAATTCTGACTAAATTTCCGCCCACACCAACTGCCGAAGAACAGGACCAGAGCACAATAAATTAGGTAGAGCATGAATCACATAGAACATAAGAATAACATGGAATAAAGATACATAGAACTTATGAGAACAATACAGAGATCATGAATTACACAAATAAAATAAACACGATTTTGCTTTAACATAATTCGCACCCGACAAATGTTCTCACGAATAGTCTTCAACGAACAAACAGAAGGCAAGCAGTCGGCAGCTATCAGCCAGTAGCAAAGGTTGTGGATTTATAATTCCGCCTGAGCGAAAACTGAAAACTGTGCTTCAGGTCAAATCGACCTATGTTTGTGTTGAGGCTTTATAAGTCCGCCAAACTATAGAATCGAGGATCTTAACGACCGTCACTGACCGGTGAAATTTTATAAGAAGGCCGAGGCTTTATAAGTCCACTTCTAGTATTCTGGACGCTGAGACAATGCTAAGGCGGAGGCTTTATAAGTCCGCTTAGTATAGTCAAAGCCAGTCGCAGTCAGTATGACAAACACACGTAATCGGCCAAGCAAAGCAGAGATTAGCCACGCAAAGCAGAGACTAGCCCAGCAATAGAGCCAAGCGAGACAGAAACTAGCCCCACAAAGCCACGCAGAGCAGAAACGCCACGACGAGCAGCGACGCGCACAGAACGAGCCACGACGAGTAGGTCAAGCGCGACGTAGACGACATGACACTCAGCGACAGTGTCAGGTAAGGCGAGCAGAGTCGTGCCAGGAGTCAAGCTACGACAAGCCACGACGAACGACGCCAAACCCACGACAAGCAGACACAGCGGAGCCAAGACGATCGAAGCAGAAGCACACGTAGAGACGAAGACAGGGCAGGACGAAGACAGGAGAACGAGCAGAGGCAACACGCGGAGATGAAGACAGGGGAGGACGAAGACAGGGCAGGACGAAGACAAGGAGAACGAGCAGAGGCAACACGCGGAGACGAAGACAGGGAAAAGCAGAGCCGAGAGAGTCAAGGCAAGGCAGAGTCAAATCATGTAGAGCAGAGGCGTTGAGCAAGACTAAGTTAAGGCGAGCACAGCAGATGAGCAACGGCGAGCGAACGACGGGCATAGACGGATCACGAGACGAGATGCGGCGAGCAGAGGCAAACACGACGAGTCCAGACCAGATACGCAAGCACAGAAATCGAGCCAAGACGAGATACAGCGAGCAGAGGTGAGGTAAGCACAGAAATCGAGCCAAGACGAGATACAGCGAGCAGAGGCGAGTTACAACAAGCAGAGGTGAGATACGGCGAGCAGAGACAAGAAATCGAGTCAAGACGCGATACAGCGAGCAGAGGCGAAGTACGGCGAACAGAGACAAGGTTAGGTTAGGTAAGGTGGGTGGTAGACAAGGAGTCGAGCAGAGGCGAGATACGGCGAGCAGGGACAAGAAGTCGAGCCAAGACGAGATACAGCGAGCAGAGACGAGACACAGCGAGCAGAAGCGAAGTACGGCGAGCAGAGACGAGTTACAGCGAGCAGACGAGATACGTCGAGCCAATAGACAACATGAATTTTGGAGACAATAATGAATTTTGAATGTATTATCTAAAACCAAATTAAATGAAAGTGAAGTTAAACAAGAACAAATTTTTGTAACGAAACCTGGCAACCACTGAGCATACCCCGGCTACAAAACGAGTCGTTACAAGCAGAAGGAACGTTCCTGGCTTGATTCATGATTAATTTTCACAATTTGCTTACGATTACCTAGGTAACTTAAAATTCAATCTATTAATCACTTTTTTAAGTTAACTTCATGTAATTTCTTTATTATATTGGAGTGAGGTATAGAGTCAAAAGCTTTTGCTAGATCGAGAAAAACTGCGCAGGGTTTACTACCGTTGTCCATAGGCATATTGATTTTTATACTCTAGATGAAATCATATAGAGTATTATAAGTTTAATCCAGCCCAAAAGTTTGTAACGCATAGAACCAAGCCTCGGACGAAAAAAAGTTATATATTATTTTTTGTTTATTTGTGGCCAAAAACCTCAAATCCGCCTGACGTCCGTCCGTCCGTTCGTCCGTCCGTCCGTCTGTCCGTGAACACGATAACTCAAGAACGCCTTCACCTAGGATCTTGAAATTTTGAATCTGGATGTTTGGTTGAATTTGTAAGGCTAAGTTCGTTAACGGGCCAAATCGTCCTACTCCTTCGGGTAGCTGCCATACAAAATGTCCTTAAAACACGTGTTCAAGAATATTGGTCGATAACTTCAGAACGGTTCGAGCTACGACATTGAAATTTTGTATGTGTTATTTTTCAAATAGTTGGAGCTAAATATATGATTATGAAGAAAATCCTGTTAGTCCTTCGTGTAGCTGCCATACAAATATTCTGTCAAAATGTATTCACTTAATTTACAAAACTCACAATAACTCAAGTAGTCTTTTAGCTACGAATTCGGAATTTTGTACAAGTTAGTTTTGAGTGAAAATAAAGTCGGAGTTTACTAATCGGAGAAATCCTTTTACTGCTTCTGGTAGCTGTCATACAAAATGTCCTTAAAACATGTCTTCAAGAATATTGGTCGATAACTTCAGAAGGGTTTAAGCTACGTCATTGAAATTTTGTACGTTTTATTTTTCCAATAGTTGGAGCTAAATATATGATTATGAAGGAAATCCTGTTAGTCCTTCGTGTAGCTGCCATACAAATATCCTGTCAAAATGTATTCACTTAATTTACGAAACTCACAATAACTCAAATAATCTTTTAGCTACGAATTCGGAATTGTGTACAAGTTAGTTTTGAGTCAAAAGGAAGTTCGAGTCTACTATTCTGCGAAATCCTTTTACTCCTTCTGGTAGCTGCCATACAAAATATCCTTAAAACACCTGTTCAACAATATTTTCCGATAACTTTTGAACGCTTCAAGCTACGAATTTGAAATTTTGTACACATTAATTTTTGAATGGTTCCAAGGAAAAGGATAAATATGTAAGAAATCGAGTGAGTCCTTCCTGCACCTCCCATGTGAAAGTCCTTTAAAAAGGACATTTATTTTCGATGACTTACCCAGTTCAAGGTATGAAGTTAAACACTGATTATTGTCTTTTAGTTTTGAGTACCAATCTAATGGCAGTCCTTAATAAAGGACATACAACATGCACACACGTAATTCTACTTTATCCCCAACTGCAATATAAATCGGAGTTCAGTATTCATCTAGAGTATTATACGATTGGCTTGCAGCCGATCGTGACTGCAGTATGTTTTTATTTAGTAATGCAATAGCATCATGTGTGCTATGACCTAATCTAAAACCAAATTGATTGTTGGAGAGCAATTTGTTTTTGTCTATTTCTATAGTGAGCTTATATTTTACTACTCGTTCTATAATTTATGCTACATTAGAAATAAGAGATATTGGTCTGTAGTTGCTTGCTTTAGCTTTATCTCCACCCTTAAAAATAGGAGTAATTATAGTTTTTTTTTTGGAAATATCTGGAAATATCCCAGTTCGTAAGCTTAGATTTATTATACATATAAGTGGTTTTTTTTATATAGTTACAAATAATTTTTAAGCATTCAACTGTAATTTCGTCAAACCCAGGGGTAGTGCCTCCGTTTAAGTCCATTATTATGGTTTTTATATCACTTTCGCAAATATCTTCAATCGCAGAGTTATTGTTAGTCATAGTCTTAGAATTTGTAGTCACTGGGAAAGTTGTAATTTGTCCCGCAAGTCTTTGGCCTACATGAGTGAAATGTTCATTAAAAACGTCAGCTATCTCTTTAGGATTTTCGCTTGCATTTAGTGGTATATTTTCGTGAACAATACTAGTGATTGTTTTATATTGGTGCTGTTTCCCTATAGCTGCATGAATTGTCTTCCATACTTTTTTACCATTGTTACCAGAGTTATGTAGCATTTTTTGAAAATAAGAGCTTTTAGCAGTATATATATTTTGATTTAGTTGATTTCTATATTTTTTATAGTATACTTTGAGCCTTTCATTGGATGGATTCCTTTTTAATGCTTTACTGAGTTTATTTCGTTTTCTAATTGAGGTAATAAGACCCACCGATATCCAAGGTTTTCATTTCTTATTATTACTATTTGACTGAAGGTTTTTGTTTTTGTATGTTTTGCAATTAGATCTAGAAGTATATTATGAAAAAGTAGGGAAGCTTCATCTACACTCGTGTCCATTAGTATTTCATCCCAGTTAATAGATTTGATTCCTTCGACTAAGTTTCCATAGTTAATTCTTTTAATCATTTTTGGATTCTTAGCATTATTTAAATGATTATTAGTTTTTAACAGTAAAATAATGCTCTTGTGATCTGTAATATTTGTATCTACTACAGCCGATGTTATTTTCTGAAATACGTCTGTATTTAATTTTTAGAAAAATATGGTCAATACAATATGTTTCTCGAGTGCTGCTATTTATTACGCTAATAAATCCCATTTCATTGAGCATGCTGTTATATTCCGCACTCGCCTTGTTTGACCTGTCTCCTATATCCATGTTGGAATCCCCTGTTAGAATGATATTTTCATCTTTTAAGTTTTCGAATATTTTTTCTAGTTCTTCATTGAATAAATAAGTACAATAATTCGGTGATCTGTACATTGCTATTACTTCGAAGTCTAAATTTGCAACTTTAAATTTTGCTACAAGACAAGTGGCACCCTGTAGAATGATCTCTTTGAAGACTATTACAGGAGTTAGGACCAGTAGACCTCTAGCGGAGAAAAACATTTTGAGGGTGTGGGATTGATGGTGGGAGGGGGTGGAAATGAAAAAAAATTTGATTTTAATTTCTCGAAAGCCGCAAAGGATAGAAAGCTAAAAATTTAAAACTGTATAGCGCTACTATAGAGACATCCCAAAAAATAGGGGTAGCAAGGTACGGGGATGGGAGGTGGTTTTTCATATCTCAGAAACGGCTTATGCTAGAAAGTTCAAACTTAGTACCCATATGTACATGTGCTACTAGAGTATTTATAACAAAAAAGAAAATCGGCCAACTGTCTGGGCGCAACTTTATTATTTTATGGGTACGAAGCAGGAAGCTATTTGGAACGTTATTTTTTAAGTTGTCAGTCGCATAGTCACCTATACCGCATCTCAGCATTTAACACGTTTCAGACTTCTACCCATAAAATAATAAAGTTTCGCCCAGACTGTTGGCCGTTTTTTTTTTAAAAAAATGGCTGTGTCCACACTTCCGCGCTTCACCTTCTTCCTCAAAAATATTACATTCAATAGACTCAACTGGTAATTCTATATGCAGAAACCAAATTTTATCTACCTGGCACAATTGAGTCGGAAGATGATGTAATTCAAATTTTTTTACCCCCATCCACATACCTCACCACACCCCTCCAAATTTTTAACCCTTTTCTAATCTCCTAGTATTTCTTAAAATAACTACTAAGTTTCAGCCGTCTGACATCAATCGTTCAGGAGATATGGATTTTAGAATGTTTTAATCCCAGCTTTCAAGCGTTTTGGACGCATTGGTTTTTCCCCCACTCGCACACCCCTCAACCCCTATCGACCATTTTTTGCAAATGGGTCCACTATCATAGTTCTACATAAGTTTCAATTTTCAGCCTCCTAGCATAAGCGGTTCCTGAGATCTAGAAACCAAAATGTTTCATATAAAACGCTCCCGTCCTCTCCTCACACTCCCACCCTTGCAAAAGATATCACTCGTCGGAGTTCACCCATTCTACCTACTATAAAAATTTCAAGTTAATATATCTCAAGGGGTTTGAGAGCTACGCACCTTCAAACGGTTTTGCGTACGGCGGACAGACGGACATTTTTTTTTACTTTTTTGGGGTTTACTAGTCCTAAAACGTGAAAATAAAAAATTCCAGGATAGCAAATTGTTCTGAAATTTCAGGTCGATCACATTACTTTATTATTAAAAAATAACAAAATAAAAAGTATTTTTGTTAAAAAAAAATTGGAGGTCAGAAAGGGCTTAATATATTTTTGCAAATTCCGATATGCTTTTTTTAACACACTTTATCAAAACGTATAAAATCCAGTTTCAAGTATTTTTCGCCATTCGCTGAATGGGGTCAATAAGAGTTGAATATGTTTTCATGCATTTCGCCTTATCTCTTAAGTCTGATGTGATAACGAATTTTCTACACATTCATACACAATATCCTAAAAATTAATTTAAGAACTTTTCGATATTTAATCCCTAAGGTTGTAGAAAATGGATTCTGAAAATATATTCATACGAATTCCATCACAACTCTCAATTTAAATATATTTTTATATATTTTATTATTAATTAAATTCGTTTTTATACTTCTACTGATGGTTGTTTATTTTTACTTTTTTTTTTGCGAGTGCGATAATGAAACCGAAGAATTGTTCCTTAAAATTGTTGCTCACGTTCTCGGCAAGTCGGAGTCAGCAGTTGGAGTCGGAACGGAAGTCGGAATTTTTTAACTTTCGAGCGAGAGTTGAATTCAGATATTTGCTTATCGACGTCACAATTTAGTTCAAAACATGGGTGTAATGATTAATGTTATCACATTGCAATTATCACTGAAATGTTGTTGCGTCAACTGTCTGGTAATAGTGCGTTGTTAAGCCTAGTACTGTGTTCCGAGCGAAACGAAATGAACTGTCAAATTCCATATAAAAATAATGAATTTTTCGCGACGAATGGGCGGAATGGACATTTGCAGTAGTCACTAATAGATGGCGCTTGGGTTAGTTAGAGTTTTGTTTCCAAGGGTACGGTACTCTTGTATGAGAAGCGAAATATTTGACAATCCAAAATTTTGAACCGTTCGCTGTCAATTCAGTTCGTTTGTGCTCGGGAAATTTTGTGTGAGTTATATTTTGTTGTGTTGTGAGTCGGAATTGTAATTTCTTGCCAATATTTTAATTTTTTTCAAATCTCGCGCGCTTTAATTTCACTGACATCTAGTAGCGAACTGTATAGTTTATTTCACTCTACTTCGAATGTACCTTTTTCGTTCGTTTTCGTTTCGCCGAACACAGTACTATACTTTAACAATGACATTGAATTTGTCAGGTCGGACATAATCGTATGTATACGAGCAGTGTGATGAAATTTGCGTAAGTACATGTCCAATTGTTTGCACAGTGGGTGTAGTTACTCGTATCTGACGTCAATCTTGGCAGCAGTCATCAAGGAGTTCCAAGTGCTAGTCATATGGTAAACATTGCATGGCTTCAGTTCTACCTTCATATTGAAAGCTAGTCACTGAGAACGCTTCTTTGACTCCTTAGGTACAGAAGTGATTTCTTCTGTGGATTGACTAAGAGCTTGTGTTAAACGCAGCGACACATGATCTGTCATAAGTAGAACCAAACCGCCCTCCATCGACAATATTACCTACCCGGTCCTCACTATTAGAGATGCGTACAATAGCTCCAAGCTGCAATATGATTGGATTTTATGGGCAATTGTGACTGGAATTCATTATGTTTCTTTCTAGCCGTCGACAACGATGAGGACGCCATCCAACCCTCATTACTTAAAGACATTATCCTTGACGCCGTGCTTAGAACAGCGTTCATGTCGTCTTCCGAGCAGGCATCATTACCGCGTACTGAGGAAAGCAGCGTTTTGTCGGTGGTTGATGGATTATTAGCTAGGAGTTGGGAGAGGAAGGAGTTCGAATATCGATGATGACATTGGATTGGATCACTAGCAATTTTTGCTTGGGATGGGACGACATCAATGAATGGATTGGACGTTAAGTGCGGTGTATTATCGTATGCTAGATGGGTGCGATTTTGATGGGTTTTTGTTTAGCGGTTAGCAAGCACAAGTGGTTTTATTGTATGGTCCTAGACTCAGAAATAGTAATTTGAAGATCCGATGTAGGGAGGAAGAACAACGTATGTTTCTTTTTCACTCTGTTTGGACTATTGATTTTTTTCATTATTAATGAACTTTCTGTTAACGACTCTATTCACGACACGATGGAGGGTCTTAATTGGAAGGTATTTAAAGAACTTGTTGATCAACTCAATAGTGAACTCTTAATTAAACCAAAATGTAATATCATGATGAGATAGAGTTGGAAGTGAGAGATGACGACAATTGGGGAGTGTGTCTAGAATTGATAATTTTGACTAGGTACGTTTTTAGCGAAATGTTGTTGAATAAAGTGATTCAATATTGGATAAGGAACTGGAGAACCAACTAAGGAGTTTACTATTGAGTCTAAATATGGTAACAGTTTATTGCTTTTGACAATATTACATCTAATACTGATTTTTAATAGGTAAAAAGATTTTAGGTTTGGGATTACTTTATTTTAATCACAGAAACCTCAAGCATTAACTTCATTCCATACTAGTGCTGTGCTGCGCAGGATATCGGAGTCGTCAGAAACTCGCAACTTCACGAAGAATAAATTAATAAAATTTATTATCTTTTTTTTACTTTAATAATTTTATTGAAATTTTACAACTATAGTAGACGGGAATACGGAATATGAACAAAAAAAAGAATATAAAATGATTTTACTAATGAAGCAGAAACCTTCGCGGGCGTGCCCACAACATATCACCAAAGTTTCATCTCAATCGAATGAATGTCTTACATTTCTCCACTCTTAAGTTTGAGGGTACTAAAATCGCGAAAAAATTGGAAAAATGTCGAAAAAAATTGTTTTTGATTCGATCGGTACCAAACTTCACAGGAACCTTCCCGAGACTATTCTACATTTTCGCTGAAAATTTGATCTAAATCAGTTGAGCGGTTTAGGAGTCATACATACATCCTCTTTTATATACATATGTATATGGTAGATTAGTTCCAGTGGTGAAATAAATGTGAGTATAAGTGTTCTCAATTCTGCCCTTCTAAGAGCGCCATTGAGAGATCTTCTCGTAATGTTTCATCTTCGTAATCGTAGATTTTGTGTATCTTGCGCTCAGTAAGACCAATCATGTTTAGGTGCTTCCACATTTTCCCATTTTGTCATGACTTCCTAATTCTTACTTTTACTAGTATTTATTGAAGCTTTATACTTTAATTTATTAAATTTTTTCTCCGTTTTAGGATTTTGGAATAGTTTGAATCAAGGATAGAATTGGTGGTGGTGCTTGATTCAGAAAACTACAGTTCCAAAAGTAATGCAAAACCCTTCATCCTTGATTTCGTTGTAACCTAGAAAAAAAGCCTTTTTTTGTGATCACATACACCTCAGTTCTATTACACTGTGAATCACTTCTTAACTCTGGAACACAGGGATATTCCACTATTAGATGCTAGAAGTTTAGAACTAGAGGGATAAAATAATTTAACGGTAACCATTTTGTAATCTGCAAATTGTATTGTGAGAAAATGGGCACTCTCGTTCAGTGGCGGATCCTGACTTTGCTGTTGGGGGGGGGGGGGGGGGGCGGACATTTTTTTGATTTGGCAATTTTGTTTGATCAAGTTCTGTGTGAATTTAGCTACATAGACTGCACTTAGCAAAAACGGGATCATATTGTTTTCATCTTATTATCTGTCATTCCGTCAAGAATCGCCAAAGTTGTGACCTTACCATTTCCGATTCTTTTGAAAATGTTTGTATTAGAAGAACTAATGAAAAAAATAATTGAAATTGAAGTTTTTGTTTCTATCTCATTTTTTAACTAACAAAAACAACAACAATCTTTAAAATAAGCCCTACTTTATTATTCAAGGATAAAAATTACCAGAGATATGAATTTTCAAAGAGGACTCGGACATCTTTTTTGGGAAATCTTTAACATACTATAACTAACAAAAAAATGAGATAGAAGCAAAAACTTGAAAACATATTTTTTTTTCACTAATCGGCGATGATAAGGTCACACTTTTGGCGATTCTTGATTAAATGACCCTTTTTCTATAAAATAATTGAGAACCACTATAATTTTCTTAGATTTTTTTGACCCCGATCCCATTGAGATCCCAAGTTAATTTTTTGGTATGTTTTGAAAAACAGTATAACCTACAAAATATAAAAAAATAAAAAAAAACCGTTTTGACATATTCAAGGATAAAGGACAAAATCATTATCCTTGAAAAAAATTTCAAGAATAATTTTTATTGCGACAACCTTCCTCTTTAAAATAAGTCATATTTTATTATTCCAGGATAAAAATTACCAGAGATATTCATTTTCAAAGAGGACTCGGACACCATTTTTGCGAAAACTTTAACATACTATAACTAACAAAAAAAATGAGATAGAAACAAAAAATTGAATTTCAATTATTTTTTTTACTAGTTCTTAAAGTACAAAGATTTTCAAAAGAATCGGAGATGGTAAGGTCATAAATTTCGTCATTCTTGGTGGTTCTTGATGGAATGACCTTATTACCTACGCAATATGTTGTCTTGTAGTCTTTTTATCATGGTGCGTTTACGTTTACTCGAGGCGATCCTCTACCCCATCAGGCCATTGCAAACCGGTTTTCGTCGGCTGTGTTCTTTGCTGTGTTGAAAGCAATTTACACTCAACATGCCTTTGCGGCGCAACTTGCCTATAAGTACAAAACGACAGAAATACCAAGAGCTGCGAATTGTGTGGTACCACAGTTCATTGTATGTGTGTACACATATGGAAGCGCGCGTCGGAGAAAAAGTTGAAGAATGTTAGACTCTTGCGACTGCACGAGCCATCTGATTGGTTGATTTTATGTTGGGGTAGAGGCGCGCCTCAAACGTTGAGTGTATGGTAAATCCACCATCATGGTTCTGTTCTGTTCTGTGCTTTGCATTCACCGCAGAACTATAGTAAATGCTAATTACAGTCCACATTGCAGTGTAGTAAAAAAAATCGGAGAACGGTTGAAGTATGTATGTTTAGAAAATTCGGAATTGCTCTTGGTGGGGAGGGGGAGCGGAGGGGGCGGCCGCCAATGCTCTTGTTCCTTTTACAAAATAATATCAGCCACATTTTAATTCAAGTATTCTAATCATTATAGAATAACGGTATTAGTTGCGATAATCCTTTCATCGTTCTCATAAAATATTCTGCAACTTCTGGTCAACCCAAATGAAAAGCCATCACTCTTCCAGTTCGGCTTATAATGTTCTAGTAGCATATAATACGGTCCAGCATAATGCAGTAAAGAGAGCTCATTTCTTTTGCCACACCACTCATCCCTCATATTCGATCCCAGAATAATACGCAGAGTGGTTGCTGCCAAAACCAGTTTTCGTACCATAATATATGTGTGAATTTTGTGGGTAGGTACACTACTCAACCTCCCTCGGTATAAATGTTATAAAATGCCAAAAAACCTTTTCCATGAATTCGTTAAATGAAAGTTCCTACCCGAGAAAAGTCTATAGAGTCATAGTAGCGAACGAACATATTGGGGCCCTTTTTTCTGGTTATGGTAACACAAGGCTATAGGCCTGTATGATACGTTCAGGTCTCTTTAGTTCAGGTCATGTCTTCCATATAACAAGCTCTCTCTATGATATAAACTATGTTTGGTCCACTTTTCCCTCCTGTCATATAACACGCTAATGCCAGGTATTATACACGTTCATTTTGAACGCATGAAATGTAGCCAACATAAAAATTTTCTCGCCAAATAAAGTCATTATGCAGTATGGGGACAAGTGAATGGTGACGGTGACGGTCCACCATATAGACCGATCCCGCATTTAATGAAAGTTAAAATATTAACACGTAGTTTTATGCGAAATGCTTTGAAAATACGTGATTTGGTAAATTAACAGAAAAGATAAACAGAAAATAAATAATTGAAAGAGATGTGAATAACGAGATAAAGGAATTATGTAAAGATTTAGATTTTATTAAGTTACGCGTAGCGTAGTCTTGCGGAAAAATTTTGACGGATTTTGTTTCCTGCTAATTCACATTTTTGAAAAGTTAATAAGTATCGCGTCAGTTTTACGAAACTCTAGTAACTATTATAGTAAACTCTAGCTCTTAAAAACATTTTATTCACTCTTGGAAAATTGAACTTGACTGAGTTGAATAGTGGTTGTATCCGGCTTCTAGAGCTATTTTTAGTACTACATTTGTTTGTCAAACTCTTCAAATGAGGGCACCAAATCAAAAAAAATTGGCTTGAAAATTATATTAAGTAACATTCAGTAAAAATTTTCCATTTGCTCCTCCTGGAAAAAATTTACGTTTTTACGTCGACATACAGATCGATGTTCCTGCTCCCAGTTTTGGCTATGGATGTTTTGATAAAGGACAACACATCAATGAATTTTTACTAAAAACGAGGCAATCGAAACCTGTGCGTAAGCTTTCTTTTTTCTTAGCATTTGCGATAAGATCGCGACATCTTAAAGAGAAAAATACGAGAAGTCAAAATTTTCAGTTGCATTTATCTAAATTATCACCAGAGGTACACGAACATGAGTTACAGAACTCCTGCAACTGCATCGCTATAATCGTTATTCACAAATACAAATTTATATTTGTAATTGCCGCTAAATTTCAAATCTGGACGCCATAGAGTACAAAAGCAAACGAACCTTTAAGCCTTTACTAAGCTCCCAAAAACAAAAACCATTTCCTTGTAAAAAGCGACCCCGAAAGACTTCTTTCCTCTCATTAAATTCCCAGCAATCTAAAAGCAGTAATGAGATACAAAGCAAGTTACCGTAAAAAATTCGTCCTTCAGATACGTATAACTTGAGCGGAACTTGTGAACTTACAAAAAAAGAGCATTTTGCACGTACTAAACCGAACACATAATTGTATCCTTTATTATAACTGTCATCTTCATAACTTTACATTTGTTTAGTCTCTTGTGGGCAAAGACATTTCTAACGCAAAACAGGTTTAAGCTCCGAATAAAATGAGTATCAGACATATTCGTATCTACAGGTTTGTAACTATATTCATATATTTTGCAAAATAGCATTAGAGCAAATCTGCTAACAGTCTGGGCGCAACTTTATTATTTTATGGGTAGAAGTCCGAAACATGTTTAATGATGAGATGCTGTGTAGGTTACTATGCGACTGACAACCTAAAAAATTACGTTCCAAATAGCCTCCTGGTTATTTCTTAGGTTGTCAGTCGCATAGTAACCTACACAGCATCTCATCATTAAACACGTTTCGGACTTTTACCCATAAAAAAATAGAGTTGCGCCCAGACTGTTGGCAGATTTTTTTTATTTATTTATGTATTTTTTTTATCAATAGAACAATTCATAGTAGTAAAATCAAATTCGATCACATGAAACCTAAGAGATTTTCGGAATCAGTAAAATCTTGAACAATACCCCCAGGGGGTTTTTCCCCGACTACGTTTAAAGCTTATAGAAGTAAAAGTAAATTCCAAATCTCAATATACCTTAGGAATATATCAGAATTCGTGAATATATACACAACCACTTTACACCCCCATAGGGGTTGGATATCGAAAAAATTTTAAGAACGTTACTAGGCGCGTATATAAATAGCCGCTTTGATAGTTCGACATGTCTGAAAGTTTTAACGAAATTCGTGAAAATGTGGATTCACTGACATTTTTTTTACTCAACCTCTAAACGCCGATAAAAATCTGAACTTTAGTTACTCTGAGAGCACATCTACATATACGTACTAAGTTTCAACTTTCTAGCATAAGCCGTTTCTGAGATATAAAAAACCACCACTCGCCCCAGTACCTTACTACCCCTATGAACAATTTTATTTTTCTAGGATGTCTCTATAGTGGCTCTATATAATCCTAAATTTTTAGCTTTCCACTCATTACGGTTTTCGAGAAATAAAAATCAGAATTTTTTTCCTTTCTACCCCTTTTCACCATCACCCCCTACACCCCCACCACTAAATTTCCCTACTAGAGGTCTACCGATCCCAACTCCTGTAAAATTTTCAAGATCATATCTGATACGATTTCTGAGATATAAAAATGACATTTTTTGAGAAATTGCTATCCCCCCCACTTTCGTGCTCCCTCCCCCCTCAAAAAATTTACGTTCATTAGACTCCTCTTGTGATCTTATATACAGAAATTAAATTTTATCTTTCTGGTGGTATTGGTTCGGAAGATATTGTAATCCAAAGTTTTTCACCCCCCAACCCCACACCCCACCACCCCACTTAAAAATGTTACCCCTTGTCTAATCTTCAAGTATCCCTAAGGGCAACCACAAAGTTTCAATCTTCTGACATCAATCGTTCAGGAGATATGGATTTTAGAATGTTTAAATCCCGGCTTTCAAGCGTTTTGGACTCATTGTTTTCCCCACACTTCCACACCCCTCAACCCTTATCGATAATTTTTTTGCAAATGAGTCCACTGTCATAGTACTATATAAGTTCCAAGTTTCAGCCTCCTAGCATAAGTGGTTCCTGAGATCTGGAAATCAAAATTTTTCGTCTAAAACGCTCCCCCCTCATCCCCCCTTACACTCCACCCCCTTTAAAGATACCGTACGTTCACCCAATCTACCCACCATAAAAATTTCAACTTAATACCTCAACGGGTTTGGGAGCTACGCGTCTTCAAACGATTTTGCGTACGGTGTATACGGCGTATACGGCGGACAGACGGACATTTTTTTTTTTTTTGCTTTTTTGGGGTTTACTAGTCCTAAAACGTGTAAATACAAAATTTCAGGGTAGCAAATTTTTTTGAAATTTCAGGTCGATTTCAATACTTTATTATTAAAAAATAATAAAGTAATATTGTAAGTTGTTATGGAATACTCTACAACATGGTGTAGCTACATAATTTTTGTTTAGTTTATTATTATCATAAGTTGATTTTGTAACGTCGTTATTATTTTATTTTTATTATATAGGTGATATCGAAGGCTGGGAGTATTTTTAATTTCGATCCCAATACCTTTTACTTGTGCAATAAAATTAGGTAGACATTCAAAATAAGAACCTTTTTAACGATTTTTTAAGTTGTCTTTTTTCTAATATAAAAACTTTACTCCATGCTACGGGTTGAATATGGAAAAATCGTGAAATTTATTTTTAGGAAAAAAATTTTTTTGTTTCCTTTTGTTTTGATCTAGATTCTTCAAACCTTCAGGTTCTTCCACTGAGATATATAAATGGGGACCCCATCAGCTGATTTCTCTATACGATATGACAGATTGAAATAGCCGATGAAATGGTACCCTCTCGCTTCTCAAATTCCGAATTTCGAACAACTTAAATAAAATTAAAAACTTTTCAATTTGTATTATCAGTTCTGACAATTCAAATTGTTCGATTTGATGGTGAGAAGTTGCGTTTTGCGTTCGAAATTCATAACACAACTCACGGTTTACTTCAATTTTTTTTTTCAGTTTCAGGAATATGTATAACGGTTGAGCATGTAATACGTTATATTTGAATTTGGCGAATGAATCGTATTATATTCGTACTGCAGTACCCAATATTCCCTGTAAAATTTATACAGCTTAGTTGCAATTTTATGAACTCATTTTCTTTCAATATACCTTGCATTGTTTATCCTATAAAGTATTTAACAAATTCAAATTATTTGGTAATTTTTCAATTCGAAATTACACCTAAAAATTCGGATTTCATTTTTCATGTTGCCTGATCTGATGGTGCTGTCATTGTTTCCCTTCTCGGCTTAATAAATGCAGAAACCGTGCTACTAACTCTTTCCTTATCAAGATTCAGGTCATCCGTGGTTCAATCCTAATTTGTACCCCGGATAACTTTCGAAGTTTCTCTAAACTTAAAATGAATTGAATTTTTGAAAGAAACCAAAAGAATGTTTCAATCAAAAATTATTTTAGTTGCATTACCAATCTTATGAGTGTTTAAAATCATCAGGATTTTGTTTAACAATGCGGAACCTCGGCTTATCATGGACAACTTTTTTCCAAATATTGACATTTTAAAAACGTCGGCTTTGTGAGATAGCAAATCAAGGTCTCCATAGTTATACATCTCAGTGGGTTCTTCTGAATAATAATTTCCAAAAAGTACTGTTTTGGTACATATATAATAATTTTCTCGCGCAATATGTACGCAAATACCTGCATTTTGTACAATAATAGTAAAAATCGATTTTCTATCGCTTCAAATTTTTTTATTTACGGTCATACCGAAAGCCTTTAGAATGTCATCACTCGAAAAATGTCATTAATATCAACTTATTTTCTCTCGAAAAAGTATAAAATGAAGAGAACTTGATTTTCCTGTTCCGTTCCATTTTCGATCCTTTTCACAAAAAACATACCCACATACATATATGTATATGCTGCAAAATTTATATATGCACAAAATCTTTTTATAAATATTACCCTATGACAATATTGCCATATCTATACATGGTCATATGTTCCAGGATGACAACAGTGTTCGCGATAGTGTGTTGGCCTCCTGTAAAAGTTGCTTGGAGTCTTACCACTAAGTGAAATATGCAAATCCAGTGTACATACTTACGAGTGGCACGTTATCCTTCGGAGGACAGATATAGGACATCGGACTGATTTGTAGCCCTGTGTCTTGACATTTTGTTGGTTATGGCGGCTTGATACATTTGTCTTAACTAAACAACTGTTGATGTTTCTTTGTTCTCTCGCGTTACAAGGAGGTTACGAGGTCGTTCTAAAAATGTTCTATTCCACTTCTCTGTAAGGGGCCCTGGCTGGTGAGTTCAAAGGGGGCAGTGTTATATTTATCGAATGGGCCAGTGATGCAAGGAACTGAACCCTGTGCTGATTTTCAGAAGTATACAATACTTCTCGCTCTCCTTTCCTACACATACTACACACTTCAGAATTGAAATCAGATTTTTTTTATATCCACCCTGTTAAGGTGGCAATACTACGATGTATCGCACCATATTCAAATCGGACACATTGAGATTTATTAGGGCAAGTGTTGACTTTCTGCTGTGCGAGGGAAGCACCACCACCTCCAAGCTCAAACAACAGTAGCCCATCACTAGCTGAACTCGACGGAACTGCGGATTTATTGAGTTATATTAGGGTTTCGGATCAACAGCAATAACTACCCTTCAAGCATTTGTGTTTCGAAATGGAAAATAGCATAGGGATGATGTTGGTTTGTAATGGAAAACAGAAATGTTCAACAGGAAAATTGTGTCAAGGTGAGGAAATTTTATTATGGAAGTTAATGGCAAGCTTTACTGTAATCATGTTGAAAAGGGTCAGAACATTTATTGCACCCTTTGTAAATTGAATTGGAGTGGAAATAGAAAATTGGGTTAGACAAACTGCGGTTTAATTAAGTGAGTAGGTACAAGGCTATATTCTGTGTTGAGTTCTGGTACAATGATTAAGTTGTGACTCTGTAACTAGTTGTAAAATTTGGATTTCTGCTGTACTTGAAGTCTATCCAGTCAGAGCCACCCTATCTAAAAAGTAATGTAACGAACACCGACTTAAAGGAAAAGCATGTAAATTTTTTTTTAAAAGAATAATATTATTTTTTGATTTACAACCTTACCCACGTGGGGGTTGAAATTCAAAATATGTAAAAAACTTCTCTTATTAGAAAGTTGAATTTTTATTCTTACAAGTTCCATAGATTCATGTTTCCACAATTTTTTTCGATTTCGGCATCGAGGATCCAACAACAACTGGAGAGATTAAATGAAGTGAAGATCTCGAGAGTAGAAATCATTTTTTTTTTAGCGCCGAACTTAGGGGTTAACCTTTAACACAGTAATGTAAGTCCAGTCAGTTTAGGAAGGGAAAATAAAAAACAATTTAAGGAAAATAGGATAAAAGGATATTTCAACTATTGCCGATCCTACGCATAAACCCAAAAAACTATTAATCTGAGATATTGTGTTGGTGTATTACTTTTTCGTAAATTATGTATGTACTTTACAGCCACATTTATATATCCACCCAATTTATGTAATGAAACGAAATGTTGCGCAATACAAAATTAATAAGCAATAACGTCATAACTTTCCATTGTCGATTTATACTACGCTTTTATACTCCGCAATATTTTCTCACTTCATCCTCCAGCTCATTTTATGTATATTTCTTCAAATCAACATCTGCCTTATATTTAGGTAATAATTAGCTATGGCGTGTCCAACCAACCATCTAATATTAAAATCCTTTCAATGTATGTATAGATAAAAACAGACAACCACAGCACACGAAATGTCCCGTAGCGAGTCGAACCTAAGAATTAGGTCACGTGCCAAAACTCCTATTCCATCAATTTTCCCAACAACAACACGATGTTCATACATTTTTGGTCCCAAAATATTTTAATAACAGTCCACTTAGGGTCTTTTTCGTATGGCGCTCCTAACCTGGCCAGCTGTTTCCCCTAAGAATTTTACCTGAAATACGGAGGTACCTCTGCAATCGAGCAATATCTCTTAGGACAGATCTGATGAAGAACAATAAAAACAAGACTATAATAATAAACGCGGCTCGCGCAGATGATAGCTGATTCCAGCGGTTCCAGCTACCCACCGAGTATAGTATGAATGAATATAGCAATAAAAAGCAACAACAAGCTGCATACAACAACTATAGATGCAGGATCCCAAGACAGATGTTTCTACTCTTCTTAAGAAGTTCTTCGCAGTTTTTTGCTCTTCGTTTTACCTTAACGTAGCTCTATATCACCTTCGCTCTTTTGTTATTATGTGGTAAAAAAAATTGTAGAGCAACATGACAATAATCTAGAAACTTTCTATAATACTTCATATCCTCCTTATACTCGTAGTTTCAGGAAAAAATGCAAGTGAAGTACAGCAAGGGCCCAAGCACAGTACCTTGAATATACCTTCCATTTCCCATTGTTTTGATATTGGGAATGGTATTATATAGTGTTAGTACCTACAACCGGCTTTATTCGAGACTTTTCGTTATAGCTTTGGTTGCGTGATTACAAAGGAATATCGAAAATAAAACAACTGCAGAAGCTGTCAAAATTAAGGCTTTAGGCCATTTTGGCATAGAAGGTCTTTAAGTGAATAGTCACTACACAACAACTACAACGACCAAATCCAAGAGCGACTGTTGTAAGTCGGATAAGAAATGGACATGATGAAAGATAAGACAGCTATTATGTCCTCTAAGTGAAACAGATGGGATAATAATTACTTTTGGATGAAAACAAAATTGGGGATAGTATGATTGTGGTGGGAACCTTAGGGCTTAATTAAGATACTTTATTCATGAGATGCTAAATACATAGTTGGATGCGTACAAAATTTTATTCGAAAAGGGCTGTTTATGGTTCTTAGCAAAACTAACATGTTGAGGCCGTTCTCTTATAAGTAATGAGTGAAAACTATTAATTAAATCTTTTTACTGTTTGAAATTGGTGTAGTGAATGTCTAAAAAGTTCGATACTTTGACTAGTTACAAAAACTAGAAAAACTACTAAAAATTGAAGCATTGATTTTAATCTTGGGAAGCTGCGCTCAATGTTCCTTCACTTCACAGGCACTGTTAGTTACTGCGTAGTTACTACGTATATACAATTTTTTGTTTTTAACAATTCGAATGTGCTAGTAATGATTGCATTTAGCTCCTAGATGTAGTATATAGTGCCACAACACTAACCGACAACCTGTGATAAGTCAGAAATATGCAACTGGCCGTGACGAAACAAACAACTCCGTTGCAAATGAAAATACTAGTTTTTCGGGTAAAATACTGTTTATTTTTAATTTTTTGTATGACGTTTCGGACTCGACTGAGTCCTTCATTTATGTTTATTAAAGCACTCAGTCGAGTCCGACACTTTAGACAGAAAATTTAAAACAAACAGTATTTTACCCGGAAAACTAGTATTTTCAGTTAAAAATGTACTGTGAAAACATTCAGCAATGTAGCGTCTTATCTAGTCGCGCAATGAAGTCCGGAAAACATTACAACGTACCTCTTAAGAGCCGTACAGAATGAACGCATCGTAGTCGGATTTAAATGTCAGAATGACGGAGGGAAAAAACGAATTTCAAATACATGTGATTGTATGTAGCTGCACAGAATGAATGGAATGGGTCGCAGACCGTCGCAAGTAAGTTTGTCATTTTTGAAATGGTCGCAAGTAAACGCATCGAAATGTCAAATATGACATTAACATAAGCTAAAACGTGCTGTGTAATTTTAAGAAGAAAATAATAAAATGGAAAATGAAAGAGATTTCGATGAGCATTAAAAATAATTCACCGATTTTCGCGTCCATATCAATTTCGCTTTGATTATTGACACTGATAGAGCTGCCAACTCAATCCGGTCATTGTGTTCATGCAGCGTTTACTTGCGGTTCACAGTGTGCCATTGGCGGATACAGGAGTGGGGCAGAGGGGGCGGCCGCCCCCCCCCCCCTCCCCCAAGAGCAATTCCGAATTTTCTAAACATACATACCTACTTCAACAGTTCTCCGATTTTTTTTACTCCAATGTCCAATGTGGACTGTAATTAGCATTTACTGTAGTTCTGCGGTGCAATGCAAAGCACAGAACAAAACCATGATGGTGGATTTACCATACACTCAACGTTTGAGGCGCGCCTCTATCCCCACCATAAAATCAACGAATCAGATGGCTCGTGCAGTCGCAAGAGTCTAACATTCTTCAACTTTTTCTCCGACGCGCGCTTCCATATGTGTACACACATCCAATGAACTGTGGTACCACACAATTCGCAGCTCATCGTATTTCTGTCGTTTCGCACTTATAGGCAAGTTGCGTCGCAAAGGCATGTTGAGTGTAAATTGCTTTCAACACAGCAAAGAACAAAGCCGACGAAAACCGGTTTGAAATGGCCTGATGGGGGTAGATGCGAGCCTCAAGGGTGAATGTAAACGCACCATGATAAAAAGACTACAAGACAACATATTGCGTAGGTAATAGGGTCATTCCATCAAGAATCGCAAAAAATTACGAAATTTGTGACCTTACCATCTCTGGGTCTTTTTTGAAAATTTTTGTACTTTAAGAAGTAGTGAAAAAAATAATTGAAATTCAATTTTTTGTTTCTATCTCATTTTTTTTGTTAGTTATAGTATGTTAAAGTTTTCGCAAAAATGGTGTCCGAGTCCTCTTTGAAAATGAATATCTCTGGTAATTTTTATCCTGGAATAATAAAATATGACTTATTTTAAAGAGGAAAGTTGTCACAATAAAAATTATTCTTGAAATTTTTTTCAAGGATAATGATTTTGTCCTTTATCCTTGAATATCTCAAAACGTTTTTTTTTTATTTTGTTATATTTTGTAGGTTATACTGTTTTTCAAAACATACCAAAAAATTAACTTGGGATCTCAATGGGATCGGGGTCAAAAAAATCTAAGAACATACTGCAGTCACGATCGGCTGCAAGCCAATCGTATAATACTCTAGATGAATACTGAACTCCGATTTATGTTGTAGTTGGGGATAAAGTAGAATTACGTGTGTGCATGTTGTATGTCCTTTATTAAGGACTGCTATTAGATTGTTACTCAAAACTAAAAGACAATATTCAGTGTTTAATTTCATACCTTGAACTGGGTAAGTCATCGAAAAAAAATGTCCTTTTTAAAGGACTTTCACATGGGAGGTGCAGGAAGGACTCACTCGATTTCTTACATATTTATCCTTTTCCTTGGAACCATTCAAAAATTAACGAGTACAAAATTTCAAATTCGTAGCATGAAGCGTTCAAAAGTTATCGGAAAATATTGTTGAACACGTGTTTTAAGGATATGTTGTATGGCAGCTACCAGAAGGAGTAAAAGGATTTCGCTGATTCGTAAACTCGAACTTCCTTTTCACTCAAAACTAACTTGTACGAAATTCCGAATTCGTAGCTAAAAGATTACTTGAGTTATAGTGAGTTTCGTAAATTAAGTGAATACATTTTGACAGGATATTTGTATGGCAGCTACACGAAGGACTAACAGGATTTTCTTCATAATCATATATTTAGTTCCAACTATTGGAAAAATAACACATACAAAATTTCAATGTCGTAGCTTAAACCCTTCTGAAGTTATTGACCGATATTCTTGAACACGTGTTTTAAGGACATTTTGTATGGCAGCTACCCGAAGGAGTAGGACGATTTGGCCCGTTAACGAACTTAGCCTTACAAATTCAACCAAACATCCAGATTCAAAATTTCAAGGTCCTAGGTGAAGGCGTTCTTGAGTTATCGTGCTAACGGACAGACGGACGGACGGACGTCAGGCGGATTTGAGGTTTTTGGCCACAAATAAACAAAAAATAATATATAACTTTTTTTCGTCCGAGGCTTGGTTCTATGCGTTACAAACTTTTGGGCTGGATTAAACTTATAATACTCTATATGATTTCATCTAGAGTATAAAAATTATAGTGGTTCTCAATTATTTTATAGAAAAAGGGTCATTTAATCAAGAATCGCCAAAAGTGTGACCTTATCCCCGGCGATTCTTTTGAAAATTTGTGTACTCGAAGAATTAGTGAAAACAAAATATGATTTCAAGTTTTTGTTACTATCTCATTTTTTTTGTTAGTTATAGTATGTTAAAGATTTCCCAAAAAAGATGTCCGAGTCCTCTTTGAAAATTCATATCTCTGGTAATTTTTATCCTTGAATAATAAAGTAGGGCTTATTTTAAAGATTGTTGTTGTTTTTGTTAGTTAAAAAATGAGATAGTAACAAAAACTTGAATTTCAATTAATTTTTTCACTAGTTCTGCAGTGTGCACACAGCGTTTACTTGCGATTTACACCGTTTGATTGCATCTCGTTGCGACATTTTGACATTCCAATCCGACTGCGATGCATTCATTCTGTACGGCTCTTTAGTGATGTAAGCACCATGAGCGTAATTCGGACCACGGCCTTAGTTTTAAGGACGCTGTTTTTTAATAGGTGTGTTTTTTGCTCATTTATCCAGATCAGAGTAGTGATTAAAATTTACATTGAAAAAACCAAGAATATTACTATTTTTGTTATTTTTTTATTGCTTCTCCCTGTAGATAGTAGGCTAGAATATAGATTTTAACCGGAATAGCTGACCCAGTAAGCTCACTGGGCAGCTATTCGAAATAAATTCTCTAATCTATTAATGTTCTTTTCTACTTGTATGGCGGAATTGGCAAATCGGTCTTCTTGGATGTTATTTCTCGGACTGAATTTGAAACATAGCGGCTAGTACTTTCGTCCGAAATGAATTTTTCCTGGAAGGTTCTCAGCATAGTTTTTTCCGTGGATAGGTTGTTAGCCTAGTGCCCAGTATGAAGGGAAAGTTGGAAATAGCATTTCTTTTATTGAAAAGCGTAGGACCATGTCTTGAGTCAAACCCATGACCTCTGACATGTCACTAGGCTACTTTGTTTTGGTGTCACATAATTAAACCGTAGTTCATATACTATTTAATGTTCCCTAATCACCATCCAGCTATATATACAATTCATTATACGTACATTGATCATTTAATCAAAACTTCCTCAGTTTATGGCTTACTTTCGTCATACAACAGAAATTCTTCAGTATTTTACGAGTTTTCGACATCTCACAATAGAATAGATGATTCTTTGAAGAAAATTTTATTTCTTTTTCGCAAAATGAAAATTATTTAAATTCGATTCACTTGGCTTTTGCGATTTTCTCATCATCTCTGCAAATTTAATTTGCAATGAAAAATAATCGAATTTTGGTAAATAAAATTAATTTTTTTTAGTGAAAATTCTAGTCGTTGAATAATAAAACAGAAATAGCCAGTACGACGTTCGTCGATTTTGTAGCCACTAGAAAATCAAAAAAATTACAAAGCTAATCCAGAATAAGGTGAGAAAAAGAAACCAACGACGGTAGATAGGTAGGTCATTCATTGGTTTATGGGTGGATGGTTAATGAAACACTGAAGACGCAGCAATATTAATTTCAAAGTTATTCACATGTGTTAGGTATGTAAAAAAACCTACCTATTCCTCATGAAAACTTTTTAGAACTTCTACAGCAGCTCCTCTGTCCTCTCATCATCAAAATGTTAACTAAACCGTAACCAAGTCGGAGGAAAATGCAATTTTGATTGCTTTCGTACTCACCTTTCTTGATAAGATCTTAAGGAATGATTCGAGTATCTTACGTACAATACGTTGGATGATGGTGTACAAGATAACGGTCAAATAAGTAGAGTTTGCATCTCAACCTGACCATGACGATTATTATTATACGATGTAGAACAAACCGCTGACTATTTGGGTTGGCTTTATGGCGGTGTATGTCTCGAATAGCTCAAAGTCCACGTTTATAATGTTTATTGACTCTGGATTTTGCTCGATCTATTTATAGAAGCAAAAGAAATTACTATGAAGTTCTAAAATAGGGTGGCCCAAAAACACTCACTCGATGTTGTTTTGCTATATGTTTAAAATAAAACGACATAATATCATTTTTTTTTAATGTTTATTAGGACGTTAAATTTTTTTTTCCATTACTTTTTGAAGATAATATCGGTATAGCAAGCGCCGCCATTGTTGATGTCCATTTGGGGTCTTTTTGCCGCATCTTCAATCGTTTTGGCAAGAACTTCGTGAGATAAATTCTCACACTCTTGTTGGATATTCTCTTGTGGCTTGTTCTGATAGACACGTGACTTCAAAAAACTCCAAAGAAAGAAGTTTAAACCGGTTAAATCGGGCGATCTTGCCGGTCAGTGCAAATCGCGAAAACGAGACATTAGACGACCCGGAAACGCATCCTTCAAAAAGTCTATTGTCGCGCAAACTGTGTGTGCGGTTGCACAGTCTTGTTGAAACCACATGTCCTCCAGTCCCAAGTCATCAATGTGCGGCAATAAAAACTCGTTGATCATGGTTCTGTATCGCTCACCAGTCACAGTAACGCGTTACTCACGACGTCCTTGATAAAATGATGCCCGATGACACCTCCAGTGTAAGTGGCGCACCATGCAGCAGTGACTTTGAGTGGATGTAATGGCTTTTCGTGAGTGATACGTGAATTCTCAGTGCCCCAGAAGCGCAAATTTTCTTGGTTTACGTATCCGTTCAGATGGAAATAGGCCTCGTCGCTCGTTACGAATTTCGACCGAAAATCGTGCACATCGTCGTATTCCGCGATCTTGAGGAGTATAGCGTTCAATGGCTTGTCGACATGTATTCTGCATCTGTTTGCTTCACAAATATCAAATAAAAACTGACAGTTGCCGCCATTTGCAAAAGTTATAACACCTTCCAATAGGGTGATTAATTTTGGGCCACCCGTTCCATATTAACTGTTCAATACCCGTTTGAAAAATAAAAAATAAAAAAAAGGAACATTTTAAAACATGGATAAATAAAACAATTTCACGTAAAAAATTAAATTAAAGGCCAAAATTGCAGTCAATACCACTTGTCAATGGAATTTTGGCATGCTGTAAATAAAGAGAAATGTTGTTTTGTAATCACTGATTAAAGTTACCCAGGGAAAAATTTAACCAGTGGAAAAGTTCCGGTTTTCTACGATACCCAGGGATTTAACCGGCGATTTGACAAATTTTGTATTATTCACGATTGAAGTTATGACAAGATTTCATTTGAGGTATAATTGGAGAGATTCTGACCAAGAAGACGACTAGAGCTTCGCCAATACAAAATGGCACAAGGAATCGACATCGATATATGGGACGAGAAAGACTGTTTCTGCCGATTCCAATTTACAAAGCCAACAGAATTTTTTTCTTTTTCACCGTTTTCCACCCTTACTCCTTACACCCGCTCCCTATAGTTTTTTGTTAGGGGTGTTTCAGGACCAACTCCCGTATTAATTGTAAAACAGTTCTCAAGATATGAAAAGTGCTTTTTTATAAAAATTCTTATACCTTCCATGATCCATCGCCTCCCTAAAAACATATATTCAGTAAACTTCTATTGTCCATCTTTAAACAAACATAAGCCAGTCATTTTTCTGGTTTAATTGGTTCGTGAGACATCGCAATGCAAGGTTTTTTACCACCCACCTACGCCACTGACCACTCTCAAAAATTTATTTTCGACCTATTCGCCCAGTTCCTAGTCTATAAGCAGGTATCAAGTTTGAACTTTGTGACATTAACCGTTCAGGAGATGTCGATTTTAGAATGTCTCGACCTAAGCTTTCAAGCGTTTCGGACACATTGTTTTTGTCCGAACTCATTGCAAGTGGGTATACAATATCATAGATCTATGTATGTAAGTTTCGAATTTGATCTTCCTTGCGTAAGTGGTTCCTAAACATAAAAACCAAAGTTTTTCTTCTAAAGCGACACCCACATCGCCGCTCACCCCTCTACCAGAAACTTTATCACTTGAAGGCGTCCACTCAATCTACCCTACCAGTAAACTTGAATAGCTCCTAGGGTTTGGGATATAGAAGCCTTCAATCGACTGTACGCACTGTGAAATCCAATCACCCGGTTGCACACACTCAGAAAGCTCTCGGAATCAAATGGGATGGTTCCCGTTGAACGTGTGAGCTGTGCATCAACCATGAAAAAATTGCAGTCAAAAATTCTCATTTTTTCCTCAAATTAAAAATTTACATATTCAAAAAGAAAAATGTTACATTCTGTAAATAATTAATAAAATTTTTGATGTTTGACTGGAAAAATAATGGAAAAATTGAAAACCAGCCGTTTACCATAGATAACCCGACCTATTAAATTGCTAACCTGAGGTGAATAATACAATTTTATACCCAGATAAATTAACCAGTGATTAAAGTTAATACATCGGATAAGTTAACAGCTGATTAAGGCAAAAATAACCCGAGGTGAATAATACGGCCTAAGTGTTACGTAAATTAATTTTAGTTTCCCATGTGGCTACTTGTACAATTTACATATATGATTGATATTATAAATTACTTCAATGAAGATAATTTCACCCTCCAAATTGTAAAATTACATATATCATGTGATTTATGTTTACTATTAGCAAAAATATTAGAATCTCTTTATATAAGATGTCCCAACCAATATAAAATAAATCAATAAAAGCTTTACGATTGGCGACCAATCTCCGGTGGCTTTTTATGCTAAAATTTGGAGTCCACTGTAAACATCAATCTGAAAGCTCTGTTTGTGGAAAGTCAACGTCACCGATTCCGAAATCGGTAAATTTGACTAAAATAGGATCAGGATTTGTGATTATTGTCTATATAGTATATCTCAGTAATTTTGATTTTATTGTTTTGCACATTTTAGTGAATTCATTATTATGGAGAAACATAATGTTGAAAAAACAAACTTGAGTTGCAAACTAACGCGAATAGGCCGTTTCCACTTACGCATCCGCGCTAATTCGCATCATCCAATGCACATGAAGGCGATAGTGGAAACACGGTATATGATTATTACCGCCATACGCCTCATATTCACATATGTATATACATATGTAGCTAAAAATGAGTCCCATTGACAATCCGATAAAAAAAACCTGCCTTTGATTGATGATTTGTTGTTAGTTGGCGAGCTTTCACTCCAACATACAGTGGGTTACAACATAAATTCTAAAACTTTTCAATAGCCACCGGAGTTGGGTCGCCAATCGTAAAGCTTTTCAAATTGATATTGACATGCTTGGGACATCTTATAGTTTCTACTGTCTCTGCTATAAGTCATGTGAAGTCATGTTTACAAAGCCATGTATATATTTATTACAATTCCGAATTTTAATTTTGCTATATTCGATGTTGGCAAATAGTTGCCAACATACGAGTATGTATAATGTTGTAAAAAGATTTAACTGTGTCTCATTAGTTGAGACATTAAGCAATGTTTTGAATATTTCTGATATTTTAAATATTTCGGGAAGATATTTTCGACATCGTGCTTTAAATTGATAGAAATGAAAGCAAATCACTTAATTCAGTTGCAATTGGCAACGCTTTTATTACATGCCTTAAATTTTGGCAATTTGCTACCGTAGGTATCGTGCCGTCTTACAGTGGCAGATGCCTTTTTAAACCGCATGTGACGCATCGCATGCGATTGTGTGTCTACATATCCTACATACTTGTAGATGCTCCTATTACATCAGTAGATTTTTGTCAGTTCATTCTACCACTGATTTATAGATAAGTAGTGCCAGGACATTCATGTTTCAATATATTGTAACCATTTGTTGATTTCGCTTCAAATTATTTATCAGATCGTTGAACGCGTATAACATTAAAAATTTTCCGTAAACTTATTTTATAAAATTTGTATTAAAAATTAACTTCCAAGTTTCTGTTGCCATCTCCGGACTCTTCTCGAAAAGTTATTCTCCCATTGAAGTTTACGTCCCTATTGCCGACTTTTACCCACTACAAGCAAGAGGACGGAAATTTTCACCTGAATCGAATCGATTTTTTGTATTACCTCGACTTTCAAGTCCTTGATCGTGCATATGACATGGACTAACAGTACGAATAGTAGAAGTCACCTCCACCAATCAACCGATTCTATGGAAAGGAGCACTCAGCATTCTCTTTTCAGTTTTCAGTTTATGCCCTATATCGGGAAGCACAAGGACGTAACCTCAGTCAAATGAATTTTACGTACTGTTCGGGCGTAAAATTCAATAGAAAAATAATAATATTATGATGGGGAAGAACAGAGAGGGGTGGAGAAAGTGTGAATAAGAACCGGAGGCTAGCTACCTCCTCCTAAAGCTGAAGTTCAAATTTACTAAAGGTGAAATTTTCGGAAACGATTAAATTTTTAATGATGTCATGAATTTGATTATTGTGCGGAGTGGATCTTTGGTGAATGAAAACGAAATTTGAAAGGTAACATTGATGAGGGAGGAGAAGAGTAGCCGGAGGATATGCGAATAAAAAGTTATTATTTTATTTACTTATTTATTATTTTTTTATTGGTTTTATTTTTGCAGGATTGTAAAATTTATTTATATATTGAGTTTCATTGCGCTTCTTGGTATATATAAAATTGTCATATTGTGCGAAACTGTATTTACGATTTAATTAATAAAGTGGATGAAATTGGTAAAGTTGAACAAAGATCAGTCGAATTTTATTAGGGATAAATATTGCTGAAAGTACATAAGATATATTAGAATTTGTGTATAAAACCAAATTGGGATGTTGTGATTTAAGTACGGCTATACGGGGAAAGTATAGTATGTATATACAGATGTTAAATGGAATATATTGTCATTGCATCAAGAATCGACCACAGGTGTGACCTAAGCATCCCTGATTCCGTTGAAATTTTGTGTACTCGATGAATTAGTGAAAAAAAAATAGAATTTAAATTTTCACAATCTTATTTTTTTGATAATTATAGTATATTAAAGATTTTGCATAAATGGTGTCCGTGTCCTCTTTGAAAATGCATATCTCTGTTAATTTTTATCATAGAATAATAAAAAAGGGCTTATTTTAAAGGGGAAGGTTGTCGCAATATAAAAAAATACGAATAAAATTGAAATTTTTTTTCAAGGATAACTAACGATTTGGTCCTTTATCTTTGAATATCTGAAAAAGCATATCTTCAATTTTTTTTTATATATTTTGTATATTTACCAAAAAATCAACAGAGCAAAATTGCATAGAGTTTCTCTTACAAATTATTTTCCTAATATTCCAGATAATTAGTTAAAACAGTTGTCTAATAAATTCCGCTGTTTTGTATCTATTCCTGAAGCTATAAAATTACCAGAAGATACAGCATTCAAACTCCGAACGTACGCTTTCTCTAACAAGTTTTTCTTCCAACTTCCTCCTTGCACTATGATATGGCTCCGTAGCGTATAAATTTCGAATGTACATAATTCCGCTTATACATTCATTGGGCTTTTGTGTCGTCTTATTTCTCTTCCAATGTCCGAAATAGAGAAAAAAATCTGTAATAGATAGTAGGTATACCTATGCCTTTATACGAGCAGTGTGTACCCAAAGATGTGTTATTCCCAATGTACAGCATGTCATGATCGGCCCATATTTTCTGGCAAAGAGCTACTACTATCGCCAATGTACCTATTCGCCATCATCTTCATGCTTGAATCTTATTCTTCGCTTTTATGGTCGTCGTCTTCTGCATCGGATTTGCTTTCCTTGCCGCGGCGGTTTTTTTGGATTCTTTTTGCCCTGGTATTTTCTTCATATCGCAAATGTGTGTCTAGCATTTATTATAGTCGGAGAAAAAAACTTATCCAATTTAAGGCTAGATAGATAAAATGGCAGAGCAAACTTAACCCAAAGGACACGAGGCTATACATAACAAATCGAAAAGAACTGGTCAATATACTTGTGCGGGCTACTGTATTTTTGTATTGTGCTGGCCAAGCTGCAGATGCCCTTAATCTTCATTCACTTCTTGCAACGATAGTCTGAGAATCTTGCTTCCGTCCTCTGCTCTAGAATCGCTTCACTATGAGGTCCATATCATAGAAGTTCTAACTTTGGAAAATATGGGTATCACCTTCTTTCTGTTCTGATTATGTATACGGTAGTCTCTATGTCCAGAAGGTTGACTTTTTGGTGAGAGTGCAGTAAGTCCCCCCCCCCCCCCCCCCTCCACCTTGGCGTACATCGTTATGATAGGAAACTTTTAAGTGTATGCTTTCGTTTCTCAACCTCATAACTTCTTCTTGATTCGAATAAGGTGTTTCCTATTGAGAAAGGTACTGACTATAAGTATGATCTCGGTACTGTATGTCATGTGTACTAACCAGAATTAGTAGTTTTGTGTCGATATCTCCGCATTTTTCGTTCCAGGATGCTTGACTGGAGTCGTGAAGAAGAGAAATCATTATGCAGATTTCTTCTCCTTGTCATATAATCTCATATTTTTAATCCTTTATTATTAGTGAATATTATCATTCCTACTAACATGTTGCATATTTTGCCGAAGACAAAGAAGTGATTCACCTCCTCGTGCCGCCGATACAGAAACCAGATTAACTAAAGTTGAATGAGTCATTAGCATTTCCCTGTCATCAAACAAAATAACAATAATTTTCCTATATTTCTTTCGCAATAAGCGAAAACAGTAGACTAACTAATAGCTGAAAGTTATCACAACACACGGGGTTTCTTTCCAATCTTTTGCTTAATTATCGGAAGATAAAGATTCTACGAAAATTGCCAACCTCGATTTGTATGAAACTATTATTAACTTAGTATCTAGAGTGATACTGTTCTTGGAATTTAGTTTTCTCTCAATTTTTGTGCATATATGTATATATACAGGGTGCGCCATCTTTTATGTCGGTATGTAAACATTGAATAACTTTGACATTTTTCAACAGATTGACTTGATTGGACAAGTTTTGAAAACGTCAATTAGAGAATATTGCCGACAGACCTTCCACGTTGCTTGGAATACGGCCAAACAGTCGCTCGAATGGTTGACACTGAACCTGATTTTTGGAAGCAAATTTTGATGACCGACGAGGCCCATTTCACACTCTTTGGCGGCGTTAATAAGCAAAATTGCCGCATTTGGGGAACGGAGAATCCATACGAGATCCATGAAACACCATTGCATGATCAAAAAGTGACTGTTTGGGCCGGCGTTTGCGCCAAAACCATCATTGGGCCATTTTTTTCCGACAAAACGAAACAGTCGATGGAAGACGATATCGGTGGATGTGAGCTCATTATGTCTGCCCGCAAATGCGTGAAAAAGGTCTGGATGGTTACTGGTTTCAACAAGACGGTGCGCCATGCCACACTGCAAATGAAACAATTCAGTTTCTGCAACGAAAATTCCCTGGACGTCTGATGTCGAAAAGAGGCGACATTGACTGGCCACCGAGATCTCCAGATTTGACTCCTCCGGACTTCTTTTTATGGGGTTATTTCAAAAGCAAAGTGTACGCCAGCAAGCCGCAGACCATTGACGAGCTCAAAGCAAACATTCGTGCCGAAATCATCGCTATACCGCCCGAGATGCTCGAAAAAGTAATGGAAAACGCAGCAAAAAGGGCACATTTTGCTGTCGCCAATAGAGGCAGCCACTTGATTGATGTTGTATTCAAAAACTAATCCAAATAAATTCTTAAGGACCAAATTGAATACCAATACCTCACATATAAAAATCAGTTGTTTTTTTTTCAAAGTTATTCAATGTTTACATACCGAAATAAAAGATGGCGCACCCTGTATATATAATTTTCGCATAGATTTTGAAATGATTTCTGCCTATCAGTTAGAAGGATGTGGTTTTTGTTGTCAGATTAATTGTGGTTCATGTAGGTTTTAAATTTTAAATGCATATCGCAAGATAAGACCGACATTCTTCAGAATTTTGGTAGTAAGAAATAATAATTTCAGTTTGTTGTTTATGCATTTTTCCTTAAAAAAGAATGGCAAAATTGGTTTAGATTTTTCGTAGTATCAACCTTTGCAGTCTGTAAAATTGATTTCGTAGTATTATTAGACCTAATTTTTTCCTGACACTTGCTGAACAAGAAAGCCAACCCCACAGTGCTAACTATGTACATTTTAAAAACCGACGAATATCTCAAAGTTCTATTCAAAGCTACTAGTTAACAAATTGTGTATATGAAGCAAATTTAAGAATAATGTATTTATTTGAGAACCACACAAGATTATAATATACAGGGTGTTTGGCACTCCGTGTGCCACCTTGTAAGGGGTTATTCCTTGATATATTTGGAGCAAAAAATTCTTTCATCAATCTGAACAGCGATTATAGGCGCAGGATTTGCATTTACTCTCCTTGTTCTAACGCTGCCAGTTTCCTTAATTCTCCTGTAAACGTCTTGAAATACTCTCCTGCTAGGTGTCCGTCGATGAGGATGTCTCTGGTGGCAAAGCCTTCGCGTGGCTCGTGCATTTTGGTCACACTCTCCATAAATTAACATCATGTCAGCATATTCTTCATTGGAGTTCTCAGGCATTTTGAAATAATTTTTTAAATTCTACTGACACCTTCTTCTCTTAGCAACGTAACTAAAACTGAGAAAAAGATGAAGGTAGTTTTGTTTTTATAGGCTTTTTATTTTGTAAGACACCCTATTAAAAAAGGCATAGTACCGCATCCAGTAGTACCTACCACGTCCAGGTAAAAGCATCAATTATGTTGAAACTCACTTACATTTCATTGTTTTCCTTCATACTTTAAATAGTAATAAATGTCCAATAAAAATACTGTAGTACTACCGACAAATTAAACAGGTTTTCAAACGTGGTCCACTTTATGGCACTGACTTTTAAATATTTAATTTTTATGCGATATGTGTTTTTACCTATTACTTCCCAAATGTTAATCGTAACTCATACATATGTATGCAGCTTTTGTAGGTAATAATACGGCTCATAAAAAAATAAAATTAAAATGACATTTTTATAATGGGGTTTTCTGAGAAAAACTATATTGATCACTGAATTTTTAGGGCTGACGTAGCAAAAATCTGTGTTTTCGAGTAAATATCTCAAGATTAGGTGCAGTTACAATTTAGACTGTTACATCAAATGAAAGGTAATTCGATTCCCTAAAAAACGAGTTATAATACTTTGCCTTGTGATTATTCGTTTTCAAGATATAACGTTTTAAGTGAGTGAAGGTACCGGTCAAAAACACTTTTCTTAACCACCCTGTATCTCCACTCATATTGAAAATTGACCCACCCTGTAGAGCAATTTTTTTCTCCAAATATATCAAGGAATAACCCCTTACAAGGTGGCACACGGAGTGCCAAACACCCTGTATATGAATGAATATTCAATTCTATATACCCTTATGTAATAATAACGTAAATGAAATTTTAATTATATAAAATTTAAAAGAAGTAAATGAAAAAAAGCAGAGAAATTTAAATTGTCCAAACACAAAAGCAAAATTTAAAAAAAAGTTTAGATAATTTTTAAATAACTGAAGGAAAGAAATAATGAAACACCAGAATTCATTAGATAACTCAATTGTTTCCGTTGGACGAATTGTATTATTGGGGCTCATAATTCTGTATATAATTTGGCACCGATCTCTAGCCTCAACGCTATCTACTCGTACTCGTAAATGTAAAAAGTAAAACCTGCACTTCGACTTAGGACACTAACATCGCTTTTTCTGAGCTGCTTATATGCATGTATATCTTTTTTTTTCTTAGACCACTGGTGACAAGGTACTCGTATATCTTTTTTTTTCTTAGACCACCGGTGACAAGGTACTCGTATACTAGATGGGATTCGAACTCACGCCCGCTGTATTTAGAGTCGCGTGTAAGCCACTATGAGGCTACTAATGTGTTTAGTTTTTTGGACTCATTAATGATGCGAAGATCTCAATCATTTCAACGCCAATAAAGCAAATTTCTCAACAACAACTATCAAATTCTAATCGAGCAAGAATCAAAAAAACATTTCTTGTTTGTTTTTTCTAATCTTAAACACTACAAAAAAAAAGAAATCTCTCAAATCTTCGGCGTTTTTCTTATCGCCCGATGGCCTTCTTCATCAACTAATTACCACCACCCATTCCCCTCTCCCCGTCTCCACATCCATCTGAAGTATTTAAGATATAGTATCTAATCCTGTTTGAGTTTAGGCGTACACAACAAAAACCGACCTTGCCTCGTGGTATTTGTTGACCGCGCGACTTAATCGCAGCTCATCTCAAACACTAAATACTATCTTCTCCAGCTATCAATTTGCGAGCGAAAAGTAAGGCTTAATGCCGATAATATTAAAATGTCGTCTTAATACTCATATCTCTTAATAATTGTCAATGTCACTTGGTATAGCAATTAGCGTAGCTCGAAATTATCAACTCGCTCCATTAGCAAAGTATCGTGCATCTTCCATAATTTCAAAGGGAAAATTGTGGAAAAAAATAACATTAGTATGAATTGTCATTGGTGTCCAATAAATTTGGTCCTTGGCTGTTTGTATTTGGCCGATATCTGCCGACTGCCGAGCATTTTAGCATTGAGTGCGAGTTTGCGCGCTCCCCATCTCAATCTCAACTGGTGGAGAGAGCTTTTTTTTATCACATCTCAGAACAGAAAACGAACACCCCGCAATATCACCACAGTTCAATTTGCAATGGTATGACCTCGATTCGATGATACTAAGGATGGTCGACCGATCCAACTCCAGCTTAGTTAGCAGTTTCGGGGTGATTAAGGAGATGACCTATTGCTCTTTTTGTATTAAGTGGATTTCAGGGCTGAGGGTCCACTGACTTTTCTGTCGAAGATGGAGTAGAGGGTTGGAGGGTAGTTTTCAATCAGTTTCGAACCTATTAACCCCTTAGCATCTGATTCCAATGCAATTTTCTTCAAGGATTTTCCATCGGGGTGGTATAATTGCTTCCAGCTCTTTTTCCGGACTTGATGCCCTGTTCAATGCGAAACTTACGAACGGAGGTAGCTCCTTTATAATAATTGTATGTGCTCTGTATGGGGTGTGCAATAGTTTCGACGCGTCGTACTTTTCACGGGCTGGTTGGCAGCTCTTTTCGTCGTCGTCGAGACTACGGCAACGATCCGGTTATTGGTTTCACACGTTTACATGTTGGACTTTTGTGTGTCAGCTTCAGCAGAGCCCGAAGCCCGCCAGAGACTGCTCAGTGCTCAGATCAGGCTGAGTGCTTCAGTTTCGCTGTACGTGCGGTTCAAGGCACATCATAACTTTTAAGAACACTTTGCCTTCGTGCTTATCGTCGTACTGGCGATTAAATTATTTTTGATTTTTTCGTGAAAATTTCTGCCTTTTCCGAAACGAAAACGCTTTTTTTAAATAAGGTAATCTAATCGGTGGTCGAATTAAGAAAAAACGAGATTTTTATAAATTCTATAAGGTTACGATACCGCTGCGGACGACGCAATTTCCTATGAGCGCAATTAATCGCATGTCGCGCTGCTTTTCGTAATTTTGAATTGTCGCGCTAGTTCTAATCCGTCCATTGAATAATGTGCGTCAGTGTGTTGTGATGGAAATTATTGGGCGCTGATTTATTTTAAATTATATCTCGTGGATAGAGAAGGTGATTCCGGAATTTCCAAGGCACGTGTTTTGTATGTGTGATCTGGACAGAGTGTTTTGGTCATCTGTTCCAGAGGTGTATAACACGTGCTGGAAGAGTGGAGGTAGTGCCCGGTTTGCGTAGTTTTGTGCAAATAATATGTAAAAATGATGTCTAATTTTATGCTTCGTTACTATTGTTTTTCGATGTTGTTGGTGATTTAACAAACTATAATTCACCACTATATTGTGAGAACTGCCACTTTTTAGTTGGAACAGCTGTTTTGTAAAAGAAAGCAATACGGATTACGTCTAGTTTGAAATTGAAAAATTATCTCCGAATTTGAATCCCCGAATCAATTGTGTCCCCCTTAAAGTGTCAACTGGTCAAGGACATAAGTGTATTCATTTCAGACATCATCCTTATCACAATCTCTTCTATGGCTAACACTTTGTGTATATATTGTACATAGTAAATAATACTTGATTAGAGTAATATACTTCGATTAAAAGCATTTACCCAGTTCAATTTTACTGTGACTCATCTCTCATTATGACTTAATGACGGAAATTGACGCAGTACTAAGTTTCATATTATGAAATTGTTTTAGTCTTTGGATCAAAAATATCAATGTTGATAACAATTCGTATGCATAAACAATAACACGTAATTTATCCATTTGGTTGTAATGCGAAATATGTTTAATTTCATAATGAGTTGAAATTTTCTTTTAGAATCGTGACTTTTTCACAATTATTTATGCCAATTTGAACCTCGTATGTTAAAAGCATGGCAATAATTATGCCAAAAACTTACTATAATTAGAAAATTGTTGAAATTAAACACTTAGATATTCACTTAAGGCTGTATTACCCTGTTTGCCACTACACTAAATTTACGCCACCAATTGCAGTCAGATAGTCGATAGATAATCGTCACATTTTTGCTTGATAGATTTTGTTTTTTGGCCCAAAACAATTTGATTCAATTTTATGTTACATTTTTGCTGTCAAATATTTGACAGCATGGCATGGCTTAATAGCTCGGGTGTTCAATGACACCTTTTTTGATTTTGAAAAACGCCCTCACAAAATTTAGCTTTTTCTTGGAATTTTTTCAAACTCAAAACAACTGTATGAGAAAAAAAAGAAAAATTTACCAGCGGCAAAACAGAAGTGTTCTACGCGTGGGAAACCGATGTTTTCTTAATAGGATCCTCTTTTTCCTGGTTACTAAAATCAAGGATTTCATGGTCATATTTTTTGTAATAGCTACGGTATTTTTTGCACACCTATAATATTTAATTAGATTCGTTATAACTAAGACCTAGACTGCACACATCTTCCAACCAGCAGACCTCTTCAGAAAAAAAGCACCCAGCACAACTTCCTATAACAAATTACAAAGCATTACCTGTCGAAAAGTTAATGACCCAATATTAGGAAAGGTAAAAATAAAAAAAAATGCGTTGTCATCATTATCGAAATGTTCCCTATCTACCATTGCAATACAACAATACTATGGAAGCTTAAAATTGAATTTTGGTACAAAAAAATATATACTAACAAGAAAAATTGGCTTAATTGGCGGGAAGCCGGTCTTAGTTTGAATCAAGCTTCCGAATAATAAAAGCCCCCTTTGGCGAATAAAAACAACAACCGTAAATGATGTTTGAAAAAGTTTATAATTTACAAAAAAAAGAATCTTTTAATTTTACAGTGGCTATTCTACACAAGTGTACTTACTGCTATATCTGAAGAAGTTGAAATTTTTGACGAGAAAAATCTTTAAAAAAATGAAATAATCATACAAAAAAAATGTATATAAATAATAAAATAATCGCGAGTGAAGTGTAATACAAAAAATACTAATTATAATAAACTCCTGGATTAAAACTATCGATGTACAACAACTTTACCTAGAAACAACGCCTTACATATTTTGTGGATTACCAGTTTTATTTTAATTTTTTTTTGGATTACTACTGATTTTCTTATTTTGGTAATTTAAAAGTACTAAATTTTTAACAAAATTGTAAATTATTGAAACTTTAAATTTATATATGGCAAACGGAGTACAATATTATTATAAAAAAATCTAATTATTAGGTACATTTCACAAAAAAACAGATGATTTCTAGATATCATTTTGAGCCGTGTGCTTCTTTTTATTGCATCTATAAGGGTATAATTAATAGATCCATTTGGTATCTAGTAATTAGTTGAGGAAGCTAAAATATACCTGGGTTTCATTTTTATTATCTAGCCACTACCCAATATCTGTCAACTTAAAGTGTGCCAATAGCTAGGTAAATATTCGCTTGTCACTGTATTAGTTGGTGAGAGAATTTTGAGATATAAATTTTAGTAGTTTTAAAAATAGTATTACATTTGGGTCGTTATTACCCTATGTTTGACTTTTTTTGGGAGTAGCAGATTGACTTCAGAACAGTCATTTGCAAGGGAGAAAATATTGCATCTGTGAAGAAATAATGCATGGAGCAGCTATAGATTTAACGAATGTAGCACTTGGTTTCTACGCCAAAAAAGATGGCTCATACGTAATAAATATTTCACCAACGGAATTTTTTCGGCCTTTGAATTTATTTGTCATTCGATTGATTATAACAACTTTCTCGTAATTTCCTTGAAAATATCGGAATGTTTCCTTTGAACACCCACGTAATATTTGTTTTGTATTGTTACTGTAACTTTAAATGTGACTCTTCAGGAAACTTTTCAATTTGATTTTAAAATATTCATAGTTAGACGAGAAACCAACTTTTTCCCAATTCACTTCCAAATCCCTTCTAATATATAAGAAGTTACCTACCTATCAAACATTTGTAAGATGTATTTTATCATCATTGTAAAATTTCTCTACATCTTCAGCATATGTAGCTATTTTTAATTTAAAGGAGATTGATTTTGTTTTTGATTCCTTTCATATTCACTTCTTTTGGAAATTTATCGTTCATTCAGTTAGGACCAGTAGACCTCTAGCGGAGAATAACCAGGAGGCTATTTGGAACGTTATTTTTTAGGTTGTCAGTCGCATAGTAACCTACAGCGCATCGCAGCATTAAACACGTTTCTGACTTCTACCCATAAAATAATAAAGTTGCGCCTAGACTGTTGGCAGATTTTTTAAAACTGAGTTAAGATCATGAAATACATGAAATGCATAACAACCTGTCTATTTCTGAATTTAAGAAATTGGTTATAAATGCTAACTAGATCTACGAATTTTGGCATGTTGTCAAATATTTTACGAATACAGTCAAATTTTTAGGCAAATAAAATAATTTGGCAAACAAAAATTTGGCGAATATAATCACATTTTTCCCATATCCATTAGATACTCGAAAACGTTTGTACCCTTCCTTTCATTCTTTGCTGTGAGGCCGGCTGAGCTTTATTATTTCAAACATTTCAATAACAATAAAATATTTCTAACTGCAATAAGTCTGTTAATTTTTTTTGTATTAATTAATTTATAAACGTCTACTATTACTACTTAGCGTACTACGCATTTAAAAAATTTACCATCATCCTTTTCAAAAGATAAATGATGTTTCCACAATGGCTTACCGTCGCTTATCATATCATCGAGTTGAGACAGTAGTCACTTTAGAGTTTAGGAGGCTTTTAGAGAAACTAATATAATTAATATGTACTCATAAAATGTTAATTGTATTCATGGTGGATTTAATCAAATCAGAAGTCTGCATAGCTCCCGACTGTCTGGCATGCATATCAATTATGTAGCATAAAGTATTGACCATTGAAATTCGTTATTTCATCACCAATGAGTTTAAGATGTGTTGAGGGCGTGTTATGGAAGAGGAGGGCAATGACTATTGTGATGCATGAGGAGGATAGGATCATGGTCAAATAGTCCTTGCAAATCTTTGATATCATAGTGGACATGGGTTAGTCTTACAGTCTAGTCACAGAGTGCATGAATAGAAATTGAAATTGAAAATGTGCAATGCATTTCCAACAGACCATCTGAATTGGCCGGATGAATCTAGATTCATATCGAAAGGAGTTTTCTTTACTATTTTAATAATAAAATATTGTTATCAATTTTAAAAAAAAATGTAATTTGCTATCCTGAAATTCACGTTTCATGACCAGTAGACACCAAAAAAGCAAAAAAAATGTCAGTCTGTCTGTACGGGAGGAGGTGGGGAGCGTTTTAGACGAAAAATTTCGGTTTCCAGATCTCAGCAACCGCTTTTGCTAGGATGTTGAAACTAGGAATTTAAATAGGGGGGGAAAAGCATTGGGTTCGAAACTCTCGAGAGCCGAGCTCGACACATTATAAAATCCATATCTCCTAAACAGTTAATGTCACGAAATTGAAACTTAATGATTGTCTGTGGGTATACTAGGAGAATATACTGTATACAAATTTGGAGGGGGGAGGGGGTCAGTGGCGTGCGAGGGTGAACAGTTTTAGATTACGATATCTCACGAACCAATTGCGCTAGAAAAATGAAATTCGGTTCGTGCATAAAAGTTCTGAAATGCAATTTGATGCCGATACACTTTTTAAGGGGGTGGTGGGGCAAGGAAGTGGGAGGGGATAAGAATTTTTCTAAAAAAAATCACGGCTCATATTTCAAGAACAGTTTAAAATAGATGCTTACAATTTTTACAGGAGTTAGGTCTAATAGACCCCTAAAAGAGAAAAAAATTGGCGATGTGGGTGTATGAGGTTAAGGTGAGGTAGGGTAAAAAGGAAACATTTTTTTTATATCTCGAGAACCCATAATGATGGATCGCTAAAATTTTATATTTAGATAGAGGTATATTAGTGGCATGTGAGAAAAATATAATTCTTTATAGAGGTAGTATGGTACGGAGGTGCGGGGTGTTTTTCCTATCTATAGAACGGCTTATGCTAGAAAGTTCAAACTTAGTGAGCATATGTAGATCTACTAGAAAAGTACTTTAGATAAACAACATTTTTTATATACTGTGGAATCCGCTTATTATGATTTCGCTTATAATTACAAACCGTTTCGTATGATACAACTGCGCCAAAAACTTTAGTTTTCATATAAAAAGCATGCATTTTAATTGATGTCTTCGGTTAATATGACAAACCGCTTATAATGACGCGTTTTCCTTATATTGATGTGTTTTTTTCTTATAAATTAGTTTGGTTATTATGACGTTCATTGTCTATTGTTTTTCACATGGACTCACGCTCCTCATGCTATAAATTATTTTCTGGGAAGATTTTGTTTAGTGGCAAATTTTCGTCTAGTGTTGCACTTTGCACATATTTTGTTTTATTTTCACGCGAAAAATCCTCCCCAACGTTTTAATTGGGCCTAAACTTTTCCTGCACATTCTGCTTTATATGACGTCCGGTTAGTATGACCTAATTGCGATTTCCTTTAAGCGTCATTATGAACGGACTCTACTGTATATTGGTGCATGGAAGGGAGCAACAAAATTATCAGTGAGAATGGAATGCATATATATTGTTGCGGGCTAGGGGTTCGCCGGGATTTCAAGTAAAACACGATTCGTTTAAAATCAAAATAAGTGATAATTTATTATTTTACACTTTAATTCTATTCGCATACATTATTCGCACTGTATAGCAATACCGCCGCTTATATATCGCTTGACTCGATCACACGCTATCAATCGCTTTCCACCAACACGGTTGCGTAATACACGTCACAGTCCACGTAATAAAAATTACTATGTCCCTCGCTGAAAGCTTCACCTGCTTTTATACTAGTTGGCTGTGGTCTAGACTGTTCTTGAATCTTCGCTCGGTGGTGTGTATGGACGGTACTCGAAAGCTTGAAAGCATTCGATTTGATCTTCTACGCTGTTCTGCTACATACGAGAACATTCGATTAGAAGGGAGGTACAATCGTGTTGCTCCGCTTCCTTATATACTTTAACTAGGTTTTTGATTGGGTTACTTTGCAGCTAGGTATTCGGTTGTTGCTGTTTCTATTATGTGAAACCGGACGAGTTGCGCGGTTGCCAGGCTTACATATAACAATATAATCACTTAAAAACTACTTTTCAAGTTTTTTCTTTTTCAACCCCGAAGAGGGTAAAAACGGGTTGAAAACGTTTTCCATTCCAACAGTCTGGGCGCAACTTTATTATTTTATGGGTAGAAGTCCGAAACGTGTTTAATGATGAGATGCGGTGTAGATTACTATGCGACTGACAACCTAAGAAATAACCAGGAGGCTATTTGGAACGTTATTTTGACATGTGTATAAAGGTTGACAAATGAAGTTTGATGAAAGCAAAATTTTTCAAGAGGGCGGTGGAGCATGAAAGTGGAGAGGATAAGAATTTTTCTAGATGCTTAAAATTTTTACCAGAAGTAGACCTTATAGACCCCTAGCAGAAAACAAAATTTTGGATATGAGGGTGTAAAGGATGAGGGTGGGGGACGGTGAAAAGGAAAAAGTTCCGATTTTTATATCTCGACAACCTATAATGATATAAAGCTGATACTTGGTATTTAGATAGAGCTATATTAGTAGCATGTTGGAAAAATATAATTTTTTATAGGGGCAGTATGGTACGGGAGTGGGGGGTGTTTATCCTATCTATAGAACGGCATATGCTACAAAGTTGAAACTCGGTATGTATATGTAAATTAACTAGAAAACTAATTTAGATAAAAAAAATTTTCAAATATCCATTGGCGTTCGGAGGGGGGCAAAAAAATTATCAGTGAAAATGGAATGCATATATTTTCACGGTTTTCGTCATATCTATTAGGTCTTCCCAAATATTGAAATTATTTTTATTCTACGGCTTCTTCATATAAATACCTAGAAAGTGTTTTCAGGATTTTTTAAAATTTGACCCCTAAGGAGGTGCAAATGGGGTTGTAAACTTTTTCACGAATTCTACTATATCCCCAGGTCTTATCAGATATTGAATATCTTTTCACTTTCACGTGCTTGCGTAATAATCGCCTAAATCTTGTTTTTAAGTTTTTTTCTTTTTCAGCCACTAAGAGGATATAAACAGGTTGAACACGTCTTCATATTTATCTATTAACTCCTTTCAGGATTTTTGGATATTCAACCCCCAAGTGGGTGTAAGGAGGTTGCATATCTGATTATATATCGAATTCATTTTTAGTTCCTAAGGTTTCCTATATAAAAAAGCCATAAAGTCAATTTCAGTATTTTAGATATTCAATCCTAATGGGTGTAAGGAGGTTGTATGCTTTTGAAAGCTTCGACATATTTCTTAGGTTCGATGAGATATTAGATCGCTTTACATTTCCACAGACTTTTTATATAATCGCCTACAAACCCATTTCTCAATTTTTCGATATTCAACCCCCAAGGGTTTGTATATGTTTTCACAATTTTTGCCATCCCTTACTTCTGATGAGATATAAAATTGATTATTACGGCCAACCAATTCACGATTTTTCGAATTTCCAGAACCAAGAAGGTGTGAAGGGTTTGCTTACGTTTTCACAAATTTTTCAAAATCCCTCGTGTCTCATGAGATATCAAGTTGCTTCTTATGAAATCGTCTAAAAACCTGTTTCACAATTTTTTCGAAATTCAAACCCCAAGAGGAAGTAATGGGTTTGTATACGTTTTAACAATTCGTCATATCTCTTAAGTCTGATAAGGCAACAAATTCGATTTTACTTCTATGGGCTTTTAGTGTACATAATATACCGAAATTGGAATAGTCTACACGGACTTTTTCAATGTTTAATCAGCTAAAAATCTATATTTTAAATATTTTTATTTTAAGAACAAAATTAATTTTCCAAGAAATCTAATAATCTCGAAGCAACTCATGATATACTCCGACTTTGACCGCTCCCGAACTTTGACCAGAAAAATAATAAAGTTTCGACCAGACCATTGGCAGATGTTTTCCTTGATTTCAGCGCTCAAACGCTGCAAAAAGTTCGCATAATATTCGCCATTAATTGTTTTTCCTTTTTCAAGATAATCAATCAAAATTATCCTACGCGCATCCCATAAAACTGACGCGATGACCTTGCCTGCAGATGGGACTGCCTTCGCCTTCTTTGGAGCCTATTTTCCACTAGTCCATTATTTTGACTGTTCCTTCGCCTCAGTTGTGAAGTGATAGAGACATGTTTCGTCCATGGTTATGAATCGACGCAAAAACTCGGCTTTATTGCTGTGAAACATCGCCAAACAGCTTATTTGGTCGTCCACTACGTTGTTCGTCTTGACAGCTCGTACGCCCTCGTTTAAACTCTCCCACTCAATATTTTATTGTTGTAAGCGAAGGAGCAGACTCCCGCCAGAGTGGAATCTAGTTCGGCTTTGATATTGGTTGGACTGTGACCTTTGAAATGAAAGTATTGTATCACATACGAATACCAATTATTTTCATGTTTAAAAATTCACTGAGAGCGTTCGCCATTCATGGCTGCCAAACGTAGCGTCTTCAAACTTCATACTTAAGCCTTATAGAGATAGTGCTTTCTACCATAGTATTTTTTCAAACAAAAACCGCCATCTATACGTCAGGTCGGGTACTTCCGAGACAGCGATGGTATTTCTTAGATCTGACGAGATATCGAATTCATTTTTACTTCGTACATAATCGGCACAAAGTTGATTTCAAGATTTTTAGATATTCAACTCTAAGGGGGTGTAACGGGGTTACATATTTTTCATAGCTTTCGACATATTTATTACGTTTGATGAGATATCAGATTGGTTTTCACTTTTACAGACTTTATATTATCGGCTACAACTGCATTTCCGAACGGTTCACCATCTGTGTTTTTATGTCGCATAAATAACAAGTCTTTGAGCAGTAGGCCGAAATTTTGGAATTTGGCTTGATTCATCTCGATGACATCGAAAGGGCGCTTTGCTTTTGCACCTCAAACGAGTTGATACCAGTCTGTAGGATGATGAATTTCTGCAGTAGTCCGTTTTTTCGTTCGTTCGATGATTGCGTGATCGACATCGCACTCCATATGTGTATGTCCGGGAACAAGGAACTTCTGATCGATGATTTCCAAGCTCGGGTGGTCCTCCGAAACACACAAAATCTGAGAAAATTTCCGAATTTTATTGACGTTCCGTTGCAAATTGATACTTTCTGCATACAGTTATTACTTACTTTGGGAAGAATTAACACTTGAATCAGGCAAATATTCATTGATCAGATCCATTTTATTTCGGAGTATATTTCATACTCGCAGAAGTGGTGTTGTCGAACGAGACCGCAAACCAATTGAGCCTTTGTGCTATTCCCCAAAACAAACAAACTGCCGTGCCTAGCTGTCAACACGCGATAATAATACAACAAGTAATAATACACTTTATCGCCGAAGAAATCGAAGTTTTTCGGCATTTTTCAAGCAGAACCGCATAAGTCCACCGGACTTATTCTGTTCTGCTTAACGCCGCGAGCGTTTTCCGCTGTTTCATGGGCACAAATCTCGAATCCTATAACGCATCATAGATGCATGTTATGTTATGTTATGACGTATACGCAACCTTCAATTTAATAATGAATCCCGAATGGAAACAGTGCTTGCCAGTCGCTTGACATTTAAACGTCGATAACTCCAAAAGTTGAAAATGTGACTTATGCGGTTCTGCCATATGACCCAAGAAATATCCTACGTGTTGTAGCCATTCCGGTCCATTCCACCATAACGTATGATTTTGCAGTTCTTTAAGACTGATTCCTCTAGAAGCACAGTCGGCTGGATTGTCTTTTGATTTGACGTGACTCCATTTCCATTTTCCGCCATCTAAGTTCTGAATTTTTGAGACTCTATTAGCAACGTAAGTCTCCAGAGAGGCTGGGTTTCTTTTAATCCATCCTAAAGTTATCATAGAGTCACTCCAGGCGAAGATTTGTGTGTCTTCTATGGACATAGAATTTGCTGCTTGGTGATGCAAATTTCCCAGCAGTACTGCTGCGATAGCGATATCTTGGCCTTTATGGGAGCCACCTTAGTTTTAGCACAAAGAAGTGTGATCCTAATCGATCCATCAGAGCTATTAGATTTACTATAGACCACTGCTGCATATGCTGCTTCTGAAGCATCGCAGAAGGCATGTAGTTCAACTTTGCAGTTGTTAGCATAGTGAATTCAACGTGGGGGATTCTGATGTCTTCAAAGCTTCGTAGTTCGCCTTCGAAGTTAATCCAGCGATCTAATATTTACTCGGAGGGCACTTCATCCCAGTCTATCGCTGACTTCCAGATGTCCTGCATCAATATTTTAGCTCGAATTGTCACAGGGCCAAGCCATTGTAGAGGATCATAGATCGTTGCAATATTGGATAGTAACTGCCGCTATCTATCTGCTATCTTAAATTGGAATTCATCTCGGGCCGGATTCCAGATTACACCCAATGCTTTTAATGAAGCGTCCTCGGTGATATGTAGCAAACCCTTTTCTTTCGCTTTTTCAGGTATGTTCGCTAGTAATTCTGCATTGTTACTCGTCAATTTTCTAAGATTGAATCCGCCTTTTCTGAGCAGATCTGTTATTTCCGTTTGTAGAATCATGGCTTATTCTTTCGTGGCAGCACCGCTCAGCATATCGTCGACATAGAAATCATTTTTTAGTGTATTCGAGGCAAGCGGATATTTTTCTACCTCGTCATCTGCTAGTTGTACCAAGCATCTCACGGCTAGAAATGTGGCACTAGCCGAGCCATATGTGACAGTGTTGAGTCGATATTCTTCAACCTTTCGCCATAGGATACGATGAAAATTTCGGTCTTCCACTGCTAGTCTTATTTGGCGAAACATTTCTTCGATGTCGACAGTGTAAACGTACTTATGCTTCCTCCATTTCAGCAAAATTTGCGATAGATCCTGTTGCAACTTGGTTCCGGTATAGAGTAAGTCGTTCAAACTGCTTCCGTCTGATGTTTTGGCTGAAGCATCGAAAACTACTCGAAGCTTTGTAGTAGTACTGTCTCCTTTGAGAACCGGATGGTGAGGTAGGTAAAAGACGTTTTGAGTATCACCAACATAAGGTGGAACTTTTTCCATATGCCCAACCTCAAGATATTACTCTAGAAATTCGTTATATGCTCTTCTCAAATGTGTATTTTTTTCAAGCCTATTTTTGACTTGCTTGTATCTTAATAACGCTCTGTTTCTAGACTCTCCAAGTGATTTTAAGTACTTGTCGTCTTTAAATGGGAGTTGAACTGTATATCTTCCATCGGTATCTCTGCTATGGGTTGTTTGAAAGTGTTCTTCGCATCTGATTTCCTCTATTGTAGGCGCTCTCTCGCCTTCTTCATTATCCATCTCAAAAAATCTTTCCACTGTCTTATGGAAATCTGTCATAGATATGTGAGATGATATTGTTTTTGACTTTAGTTCAGCATTGGGTCTGGCTTTTCCTGACAAAATCCTGCCAAGTTTCGTTTTTTGTGCGATTTTCTTTTCTGAGGCCCTCTTCAATTATCTCTTCGAAGGTATACGCACCAAGAATCATATCAATTCTGCCAGGTTTTGCAAAACTGGGGTCTGCGAGATTTAATGTGCTAAGTCGACTGGAATTGCTTATGTGCACTCGCTGATCTAGTATCACCGTAGTGAGTTTGGGCATGATCAGCGCCTCAATCAGCAGAGTGAAATTCGATGAAAATCTTGGCGAAACCGTAAGCATGACCTTGCTTCGAACTGTTGAGGAAGTAGTTCCACCTGCTGGCCAAAATACTTTGGGTTTGTAGTCCAAGTTGTTTCACGGTTTTTGAGGTCATAAAGGATGATTGTGTACCAGGATTAATCAAGGCTAGTAGTAGGAGTGGCTGTCCAGAGTTTGTTGATACGTTAACTTGAGCAGGGGTCATATCATTATGCGTTACAGATGACTTTTTAGTTTGGTCACTAGTGGCAACGTTAGAATTTATTGTCTTCGAGCTGGCGAAATGCAGTAATGTATGGTGAAGTTTATTGCACTCGAAGCAATTGCGCTTACTTTTGCATGAATCAATTTTTACATTGATTGTTTGCGGAAATGAACTTTTGGCGTTAATCGACGGTCATCTTCTTGAATTTTTCGCAAAGATATATAGAATGTTGTTCTTTGCAATATGTGCAAGCAATTTTAGTCATTGATGTGAAGGTTTTTTTACTGGTATGAGCTTCGTGCGCATGTGGCTTTATTGTTGTCAAGACTACATGTCTTTTATGTCTTATGTTTTATGTCTTTTTAATAAGAAGTCGTATAGCTGTTGTATGACTGGCATTTCTCTACTGTTCCCTAAACTCTCTTCGAACATACGCATGCTTTCACTATCGAGTTTCCGCATAGCCATGTGAACTATAATTGGGTCCCAATATTCGGTATTGTAACCCATGTTTTTTAGGGCAGCAAGACAGTTGCGCAGCACATTATACAGGTTAATGATTCCTGTCGCACTTCTATGTTCGACTTTCTTCATGTCCAACATTGTGTCTATGTACGACATTCTCATCTTTTTATTGTTTGCGAATCGTTCTTATAGCATTATTACGGCCATATCATAATTTAGTGCATCCAGCTGAAGATGAGAGATATCATTCTTTGCTTCTCCTTGCAAATAGCTTACCAGATACTGCATCTTCTGGATCGATTCTACCGTGAAGCGGTTAATTGTAAATGAAAGATTTATATGAATTTATAGGCTATAAGTAATAAGGTTGAGGAAACTTGGGAATGGTAAAGAAAATACGTTTCGTTTGCCAGTTTTATGTGGAGTGTTTATTTTCTCGAAATCAATTAATATTTATAAACTATTTTTGCTATCTATCTATAATTACGTTAACAGTTTCGATATATAAAAGTAAAAGAATTTTCAATTACGTACCTATTTCATGTGTTAGATGTGGCAGTGACGTAAGCATTCTTGTGCGACCCCATTTGAATCGCTTCCCGAACTTTGACCCGAAAAATAATAAAATTTTGCCCAGACTGTTTGCACATTTTTTTATATTAGTTTTTTTCGATTTAACGAATCATTTCGAGGTAAAAGTAACAGGCAAGCGAATGCGATAAGTGTAATTTTTGCCATTTTCTTCTGAAGGTGATCGACGTAATGGTGATGATTCCAAAAATTTATGATAAAATTATGATAATATTAAGGTTAGTTGGTTTTTTTCGCCTTTTTTTTTTCTTTATTTATAAAGACGGTAATGATATTGTCATGGCACAGAGTCGTGTTGCAATGCGGGAATAAGAGTAATCCGATCGGTATTAAGTACAAAACTTGTCTTGACTGGTGTTTCTTCTTGATCTCTGCCTAGATTTAGTCAATTTGATGGAGTTTTATACTGTGCGGCGTATATTTTTCACAAAAAAATTACATTGTCGAAAATAAACCTTTAACCATCAGTTTGGCTCCAATTTAGACGCAGTACTTGCATGGAAATAGAACCTTGACGAGTTTGTGAAATTGGTTAGGGTATGGTCTTTCTTTCACATCCACTTTAGGCAGAAATAATCGAATGTAACATCTTCACGCGGTCCCGTATTGCAATAGTGCGCTGTTTTTCTCAAACGTTTAATTTCTTTTCCATAAAAAAAATTATTATGTTTAAAAAAAAATTATTGGGGATACGAATAAGTTTCTGTCGTCTGGACAGTCTGGACGAAACTGTATTATTTTTCGTGTCAAAGTTCGGGAAACCACGGGACGCGGTTAAAGTCGGATTATAACATCAGTTGTTTCGAGATCAGGAGCTTTTTTTAAAGTGTATTTGTGGTTAGAATAGAAGTAAAATTATCTAAAATACAAAGTTTTAGGAGATTAAACATATACAAGTAGACGACTCGAATTTCGTTATATTATTTACACTAAAAGCCAATAGAGTAAGAGGAAATTGGCTGCCTCATCAGACCTAAGAGATATGACGAATTGTGAAAACATATACAAACCCATTATATCTTCGGGTATTTCTAAAATTGTGAATTGGTTTAAAGGTCATTACCTGAAATGCCCGTAGAAGTAATAACCAATTTTATATCTCGTCAGACCTAAGGAATGGTGAAAATTATGAAAGCGGTTGAAACGCTCTTACACCCTCCTTGCTTGTATATCCAAAAATCCTGAATTTAATTCTTGGGCGATTATGCAGAAACCCCGAGGAAATAAAAGTCAATTCGATTTCACATCAGATATAAGAGGTATGTTGGAGTTCGTAAAGCCATATGCAACTCCTTTACACCGCCTTCGGGGTTGGATATCAAAAAATCTTAAAATAAATTTGTATGCTGTTATATAAAAGTTCGTGAAAGTTAAGACCAATCTGATATCTCATTAAACCTAAGAAATATTGCGAAAACTGTCAAAAACAACAATCATCTTAGGGTTGAATATCGGAAATCCTGAAACTAGTTTTTAGATAAATATATAAAGAAACCCGGGGAAACAAAAACCAATTCAATGTCTTGTCACTCCAAAGAGATATGACGGGAGTTCGTGAAAACGTGTTCAACTCTTTTATACCCTCTTAGGGGTTGAAAAGTGTATAATCCTAAAAATAGGCTTTAGTCGATTATATGTATAACAAGCTCATGGAAGTGAAAAGTTAAATGATATCTGAATCTGAATTCGTGAAAATTTATACAACCCATTTCCACCCTCTTAGGAGTCGAATTTCAGAAAATCCTGGAAGCATTTTCTAGGCATTTAATGTTAAGAATCCTAATAATAAAAACTAATTCAATATATCAGAAGACCTCAGAGATTGTCGAAATTCGTGAAAATATTTACATACCATTTTCTCTGATCACTTTTTTGCTTTTTTGTTAATCTAAATTTTTTAGATTAACAAAAAATTTTTTAATCTAAATTACTTTTCATCAAATTTCCATTTTCTAGCATAGATGGGAAAATACCCACCAACCCCTGTACCATGCAATCTCTATGAAAAATTAAAAGTTTTCACAATCCACGATTATGGGTTCTCGAGATAAAAATTCTTCTCCCCACCACTTCCACGGTTCACCATCCTCTTATAAAATTTTATTTTCATCAAACTGAATTTATCGAGTTGTTTACACATACCGAATTTCATTTTTCTGGCGCAATTGGTTCGTGCGATATCGCAAAGTTCTTTACCCCCGTCCCCGCACGCCACTGAACTCCCACAAATTTTCTTTCCAAACTATTCTCCTAGTTTACCTACAGACAATTTACAATTTTCTGGCACAATTGGTTCGTGAGATATCGTAAAGTTCTTTACCCCCGTCCTCGCACGCCACTGCCCCTCAAAATTGTCATTCCGATCTATTCTCTTTGTTTATCTACAGACAATTTACATTAACCGTTTCGGAGATATTGATTTTAGAATGTCTTCATCTCAGCTTACGAGCATTTCGGACGCAATATTTTCCCCCCACTCACACACCCCTACATCCACATCGAACATTTTTTTGCAAATGGGTCCGTTATCAATGAATTCCTAATTTCAGCCACCTGGCTGAGCAAAATCAATTGGCAAATGGTAAAGTTGGAAATCGCCATCTGGTTGAAATAAAAACAACCCTCCCAAATTTTCGACTGCTGACTGTTGTATGGTGGTTTATGTGTAATTTTATGATTTGGAGCTCAGCAAGTTTTCCATTCTTTCTAAATAAAAATTGATGACAATCGGTGCAGTTGATAATAACGTATTCATTTCCAGTTCTAATTTCGAAAATGTTACGCTCGAACCCCCACAACTAACTCAGAAAATGGAATGAGCGGTTTAAAGTTCGAAATAATTTCAAAAATGTTTAATATTCCGAAAAAAATTAATTTGGCAAAATTTTAATTATTAACGCACACCATTTTTTCGTAACATTTTTCTTTTAATTTGGTACTTCAAATTGATGTCTTTAAAGAATTAATTTTGTTTATGATATGTAATGATACGTTTGTCCTTTTTACTTTATGCGATATTTTGGAGTAAAACACTTTAAGTCGCTCGTAATCTCAATTTTGTATGAAAATAACAACTGCCAGTTTCTGCCTATCTTGAAAGGTTCCCAAATTTGCCACCAGAGTACACGGTATATTTGTCAATTGACGAATATTAAAGTTGGAAATCTCCACCTGGTGGCAAAAAAAACAACCCTTTAAGATAGATAAATTTTTGTCAGCTGACTGTTATATGGCGGTTCGTGTGTAATTTTGTGATTTGGAGCTCGGGAAGTTTTCGATTCTTTCTTAATTTCATTATGAAAGACATAATAAAAATTGATGACGATCGGTGCGGTTGATAGTAAAGTATTCATTTCCGGTTCTACATTCCGAAAACGTTAGACTCAAACCCGCACAACGAAGTCAGAAAATGAACAATTTTTCTTTATGAACGGGCGGTATAAACTTCGAAATAATTTCACAAATGTTAAATATTCCGGAAAAAAGAAATATGGAATAATTTATAAATTATTTAAAAGGAACATAAACCGTTTTTTCGTTACATTTTTCTTTCATTTTGGTGCTTGAAATTGGTTTCTGAAAAAAATAAATTTTGTTTTTGATATGTTATGTTGTTTGTCCTTCTTATTTAATTATGAGGTTCATTTAAATTCAATTTAAGCGATATTTTGGAGTAAAACACTTTTATTTGAGCTCAATCTCAATTTTGTATGAAAATCACATGCAACTGCCAGTTTCTGTCTATCTTATAGGGTTCCGAAATTTGCCACCAGAGCACATGGTATATTCGTCAATACCTTAGATAAGGTAACTAAGGATAGGACACCCCGGTGTAAAAGCACGAAAAAAATAGAGACCAAAATTATTTTGACAGCACCATGTGATCCAAGGATGCCAAGGGATCTTGCTTGTCAAAAACACACGTGAAATAATTATGAAGGAATATTTTGTTGATTGTTTTTATTGGTTGTCATGGTAACCTGAACGGCTTGGATCTTGGATCCAATGGCGTAGCAAAATAACGTTATATTTGGAGCCATCCAAAAGCGTTACAAAGGTGTACATTTCGAACATGCAAATGTACTTAGAAAAGAAATATTTATTAAAATATCCATTTCTGTGCAAATGCTTTGCATCGAAAGAAATCTTTTCGATGACTAGTCTCCCTTGAGTTCACAACAATATAGCCTTCTCATTAAATTAGTAATAGAAAAATGGTTGCATTATTGTTAAAAATAAGTCTGACGAAATATCGAAATTTGGTGTTTATCAAAAAACACATTTGAAAAAGCTACTCGTTTCTGGTATTTCGCCGAGATTTCAGTTATCGTTTCAGAATCGTACCAGATCATAAGTAGATTTGTACATATATGATAAAATGACATGCATCTGTAAAGCATACATACATAGATTACAAAGAGATAGATAGTTTTATACTGTAGATGAAATCGGAGAGTATTATAAGTTTAATCCAGCCCAAAAGTTTGTAACGCTTAGAACCAAGCCTCAGAACACAAAAAAAGTTAAATATTATTTTGTGCTTATTTGGGGCCAAAACGTCCGTCCGCCCGTCAGTCTGTCCGTTAGCATGATAACTCAAGAACGCCTTGACCTAGGATCTTGAAATTTTGAATCTGGATATTTCGGCGAATTTGTAAGGCTAAGTTCGTTAACGGGAAAAATCGTCCTCATCTAGAGTATCATACTATTGGCTTGCAGCTGATCGTGACTGCAGTATGTTTATGCAATATATTTAATACATGCAAAAAACTTTTAAAATGCGAGCTAAAATTGTTGCCCCTAAAATAAATAAAATCAGTTTTGTACACCCATGCAGCTTTCAGTTCGACATGCGCATAAAACAACTTAGCTCTTTTTTATGGTGGCATGTCCAATCCTTTTATTTATATAATCTCAGGTCAATACTATCATTTGAAGCCTAATGGTGGAGCTTCATGATAAAGTTGGCTGCAGTTTTACACGATGCAAAAAGGCGAAGATAACACCATCTGTCAGGAAACGACCGGAACTTATTCATAACCATGCTATTTTTTTCTTATCACCACGCTCCCACAAGAATTATTGAACCTAAGATCAAATCATATATTCACAAAACCAAGTGTAAGAATAAAATTATGTTAATATCTTTTCGCCAACAATACAATTATTAACTATCATTTAAGGTGCATTTCCATCTCCGCCGTTTTGCGTCGCCGACTACATTCTACATACATAAAAAACGAGCTCTATGACGCGCCGAGGCAATCGTCGGGAGTTGACTCAACTTCAACTTTTTCGGCGACAGCCGATACTAATGTGCCTACGATAAGGGGGGATCCAAACTTCGTACCCATGGCGACGGAAAAAATACTTTATTATTAACAAATAATAAATCTGATATTTTAGCGTCGTGTCGACCGTTTCGCCGCAGATGGAAACGATGATGTCAAAAGTGTGACAGGACACCCGTGTCGGCGACGCTAAACGGCGGAGATGGAAACGCACCCTTAGAGATGGCATTCATACATAAAATTTGTCGAGCGTTCAAACGACGAAAACATTGCTGCTGCATAGTCGATATAATTTATCGGCTTCAGTTCAAAACAGAACGTAAAAACTACTACTGGGAAAAATAGTTGAAAAGAATAAAATCAAGAAAACAGAAGTGTGACAAGTCAAGGCATCCGTAAAAATAAGTCGTCACCATGTGACCAATCTGGTGCGCCACTATAGAACTGCAGTCCCACATCACGTAATTTGCAACACCAGAAATATGTCATAGATGTCAACATACATCATATGTAATATTGGATTGGATTTAGTTGGGCACTGTGTGTAGATTACTCAGGATAACTAAGATCTCTATGATGTATAGGGCGAATCGAGATTCTTCCAGAATAGCACCAATCCATATTACGATACACTGACATAGTTATGTAAATTAATTAAACACGGATGGGGTTCTTCTACGTTGTTAATATTTCCAATAGACGGGTTATACTCTTGTATGTTATATCTGTTTTTGCTGTATCGAATCTTTGATGCTGTGATGAAGTATACTATGAATCGCAATCATTTATTAATAGAGGCTGTCATACTGCTTGTCGTTGGGCTAGTGCGTAACTGCAGTGATGAATTACTGCACTAAGGCTTACGTGTATGCACAATCTACAGTTTGAGTGCAGCAGCTCGTTTACTTGCTATATTACCAGGGCTACTTTAGATGATTATAGCCTATATGATTTCCTATGCTCTTTTTAATTGTTCCTTTTAATCAGAATTCCACCTGGAAACTCATTTGTCTTGGTATATTGCAGGAGGAAAAAAATTAAATTCTAAAATTTAGTTAAGGGTACGTTTAAAATGTTATATCCAAAAGCGTGGTTGTTTAATTTTAGGCATTATCTCAACATGCGTTTGCGATGTAACTTGCTATTTTTGTGTGTAGATAGACACTTATAAGTTGCATTGATGCCTCGTCCGAAAAGTAAACTTTTGAGGGTGAATTTAAATATTTCAACCAAGGTTTTTTCGTTAATAAAATTTTTCGTTGAACATATTACTGTAACAGATTAACGTAAGTTCTTGCAAATAGAATGCAAATTTATGAATTGTAGCTATAAAAATTAAGATCTAATCACTGAATTAATTTTTAATTTCTTAAATTTTAACTTGTTACTATACAACTTAATGAATTTGAATAAATCTATCTATCAATCTAAACATTTGAACTCGCTAAAGGGTTCAAATATGGTATCATATTGGTAAATACTCTGTACATGTTTTGAAAAATAGGCGGAATTGAAGAGGATTAAACAGTTTTTTGTAAAACATTACATACATTAACATGAAAATAGTTTTAGCACATAAATTATGTTAAGTAGTACGCGTAGTAAATGAATTATTATGGCGGGTATGGTGGCTTTTAATTTCGCACATTTTATATTACCATATACTAAGTATATAAGGAGTAGTTACAGTAAATATTTACGAGTATTGAGTTCATACTTGATTTCAAAATAGACTTCAGTCAATGATACAAACGATGGATAAAGCTGTGGTTCCATATAATTGAGTTAGAAAGCATACATTCTATATTCTACAGTTGATAGAAAGCCAAGTACTAACTAGATAGATAGATAGATAGATGTTTATTTCGTTCCAATAAATATTTATAAAAAGTATTTGTACAATATTTCTGTTGAGTTGGTGCTCAGATCGCATATCTTTTCAGCCATAGTAATTCAAAGTGTTTCTTTTGTGCATAAATTGAAGCTATTTGTGATTAGTGTTTAATTTGCATAAGGAAAATTGGAACAACAAAAACCTTATTGGTACCTTAAAACTAGGCTAAACTAAACTAAATTAAATTGACGTGTGAATACAAATTGACGTGTGAATACAAATAGTGTAGATTATTTTATAATGGAAGGATAGAGAGAACATAGAGAAAGATCTAATAGAGAAACAAACCCATAGTCGTTCTCTACTGATTTGTTTTTCATACATTCGATTTGAGATTTATAGCCTTAAAAGCTCTTCCATTTTAAAAAGCTTTACTAACCACTAGTTCAAAAAGCTTGAGTTTAGCCGAAAAGGGGAACAATTTTAAAGGATGTTAAGTTCATTCATCGTTGTTTCAGTTTAATTCTGGTGAAATTTTATTTTATACGATAACAAGAGGGTAAGAAATATTGAAGTTCATTTTACTTTATTATTTTCTAATAATACTGTATTGTGATCGATTTTTAAAAAAAAAAAATTCAATTTATTTAAAATAGACCCCTAGCAGGAAAAAAAAATGTTTTTGGTGCGGGTGGGTGAGGGTGAAAAGGAAAAGGTTCCGATTTTTATATATAGAGCTACTCGTATATTAGTAGCATGTTGGAAAAATATGATTTTTTATAGGGGTAGTATGGTACCGGGGTGGGGGATGTTTTTGCTATCTATAGAACGGCTTATGCTACAAAGTTGAAACTCGGTATGGATATGTAAATCAGCTAGAAAAGTAATTTAGATAAAAAAAAATTCAAATATTTATTGGCGTTCGGAAGGGGACGAAAAAAATGATCAGTGAAAATGGAATGCATATATTTTCACGGTTTTCGTCATATCTATTAGGTCTTTAAAAATATTGAATTAATTTTTATTGTAAAATTTCTTCATATAAATACCTAGAAAGCGTTTCAAGGATTTTTTGAAATTCGACCCCTAAGGGGGTGGGAAGGGGGTTGTATATTTTTTCACGAATTCTGCCATATCCCTCAGGTTTGATCAGATATCGAATATCTTTTCACTTTCAAGGTCTTGCATAATAATCGCCTAAACCTTGTTTTTAAGTTTTTTTTCTTTTTCAGCCCCTAAGAGGGTATAGAAGAGTTGAACACGTTTTCACGAATTCCGTCATATCTTTTAGAAGTGTTTAGAAATATGATTGGTTTTTACTTTCTCGTGTTGTCTTCATATTTATCTATTAACTCCTTTCGGGATTTTCGGATATTCAACCCCCAAGTGGGTGTAGGGAGGTTGCATATCTGATAATATATCGAATTCATTCTTACTTCCTAAGGTTTCCTATATAAGCGCCAAAAAGTTAATTTCCGTATTTTTAGATATTCAATCCTAGTGAGTGTAAAGGGGTTGTATGCTTTTCAAAGCTTCAACATATTGCTTAGCTTTCGTGAGATATTAGATCGCTTTTCACTTCCACAGACTTTTTATATAATCGCCTACAAACTCATTTCTCAATTTTTGGATATTCAACCCCCAAAGGTTTTGCATATGTTTTCACAATTTTTCCATCCCTTAGTTCTGATGAGATATAAAATTGGTTATTACGACATTTAATGTAATGACCTAAAAACCAATTTCACGATTTTTCGAATTTCAAAAACCAAGGGGGTGTGAAGAGTTTGCTTACGTTTTCACAAATTTTTCAAAATCCCTCGTGTCTCATGAGATATCAAGTTGCTTCTTATGAAATTGTCTAAAAATCTGTTTCATAATTTTTTCGAAATTCAACCCCCAAGTGGATGTAATCGGTTTGTACACATTTTAACAATTCGTTATATTTCTTAAGTCTGATAAGGCAGCAAATTCGGTTTTACTTCTATGAGCCTTTAGTGTACATAATATACCGAAATTCGAATAGTCTACACGGGCGTTTCCAATGTTTAATCGGCCAAAAATCTCTATTTTAAATGTTTTTTTTTAAGAACAAAACTAACTTTCCAAGAAACCTTATAATTTCTAACAACTGATGATATACTCCGACTTTGACCGCTCCCGAACTTAGACCCGAATATAATAAAGTTTCGCCCAGACCATTGGCAGATTTTTTTTTTCAAATGGTTGATATTACGTGGTGCAGTAATCTCATTAGAATTGGAGTAAATGTTTACTGATTTCCGTTTAATAGACTTTTATGTCATTTTGTAATTGTCTTTTTATTTCTATATATATTGTTGTATCCGCGGTTTTTGTGCGTTAGTAATGTGCATATGGCATATTTCACGTTACGTACTCACGAAAATACATATAAGATTAATAAGTTCTCTCACCAGATATAATAAGAAATATTTATATCGGTTTTTATTTAAATCTGGTCCAATTCCTGCGAGTTTATTTCATGGACGGAATAGGTAGTATCCGGTGTGAACACGAATAAGATTTAAGCCCCATCCAATATTTTACTAATATTCATAAATTTCAATCATGCTCGTACATGCAAAGAGAAATTTTATTTTGTTATGCATAATGAGTATTAAAACGAGGTATAAAAAACAACACGTTTTTTTCGATTTTTGTGAACTTGTTCTTTTAAAATGACACGTATTTTCACCAATGTATCCAACTACCTATGTATATTAGTTCATTTTTATTATTGTATTATGTAAGATATTATAATAGTACAAACAAATATAATAGATATGTATCGATATCTCATTATTGTTGCTCTTCACTAACCTTTAATTATTATAAATTCATACATTCATTTAATAAGGCATTGGCCATTAGTGCCTATATACCTACGTATTTTGTTTGTTCGTTATTAACATTCGTCATATTTAAATATTCTTTAAAAAAAAACATTTACTTCATACTTTTGACTTTCTGTATCCTGTTAGCAAATTCTGTAACAGTAATTTTTCGTTCGATATGCCTGATATTCTCTTTTTTAAGTGCAAATATTGAAACATTAATGTGTGTATAATGTTAAGCTCCTAACTTGAAGAATCGTTAATACGTGTTTTAAGGACTTTGGTATAAGAGGTACTGAAAGGAGTCAAAAGATATCGCCCCTTAACGAACTTAGTCTTACAAAACGTATTTGATCGTGAAAAAATGTTACCGCTATCCTGGCAACAAACGAACGGACAAGCGTTTTTGGAGTTTTTGGTCATAGCTGAACGAAAAATAACTATTACCTTTTTTTATCTGTGGCTCCGTGATTTGCGTTATATACCTACCTTTCGGGCATGAACAATTTTTATACTCTAGATTTGGTTGAATTTGTAAGGTGTATTTCACAATTTTGTTATTATCGAATATATTTTTTTTATTTTTGATGTAATTTTTTTGAAACATAATTTTTCCGTCATATTTTTGAATTTTAATGCTATTGTATTTACATATTACTGTGATCAATTAGTCATCTCTCAGGCATTGGTCTAAGTCATAGAGATACTGGAGACGACAAGCCACCGGTTTTGTATAAAGCGCTTTGAAGCCAGAGAAGTGAAACAAAACAGGGTCGTTATATGAATTGTTGTTATTTTGCGTGAGAGTGAATGCGACGACGTCTGCCTTCAACTCAATCGCTGCTTGTCATCTCCAGTATATATATCTCCATGGGATAAGTTATTTTTCTTGAATTTTGTTGTGTTTAAAACTATTGTTGTATTCAGTTAGCTTTTCATATAAAGCTATATGCTTCATGACAGTACCAAATAAAAATTGAAACGGACCAATGGCTTTCAATCTTCTTTCGAGACAACCAAGACAAAAAAAAGTTTATCATTTTCAGTTTGTAAAGCTTAAGGCTGCGTTTCAATCTCCGCCGTTTTGCGTTGCCAAAACGGGTGTCCCGTCACATTATTGTCATCTTCGTTTCTATCTGCGACGAAACTGTCAACACAACGCTAGAACGTATAATTTTGCCGGTATAATTTTGATTTACAAAGACGAAAAGCACTCTAGGACTGAATCATTCAAAATTTTGTTATTTATTCCAGAGTTCAACGTATTTAATACAAAATTAACTAATGGATATACGAAAGTATTTAAAAAAATCGGCAGATCCAATGACAGAAGATATTCCTTTATCAAAAATATTACGCATCGAAGAAGATAGCGATGACAGTTTTACTGTTAGTAGTAGTGCAATAACTACTACTACATGAGGGTCCGAATACCTGTAGTTAGCCTTTTTTAAGAACTATCGCTTGGTTGCCTGTCGAAAGAGATGGACAGTGTTTCCCATTTTTAATACCGTATCTGTAATTTTAAGTTAATCACCGCAAGAAAACTTTTACAAGGGGCCTGCAAGAAGGACTTGATTTTCAATATATCAATATATAATATACCTGTAAGTATTATAAAATTAACGTATACGAAATTTGAAGTTCCTATCTGAAAGCATGAAGTTATAGGCCAATACTCATGAACATGTGTTTTAATGGCTTTTGGAAGAGTGTTATCCGAACGAGTGTAAGGATTTGTCAAAACTAATTCCTCTAAAATTATGACTTCCTAGCTCGACAATTTGTCTAATTACAGTGAATGAATGGACACATTTTTCAAGGCAGTTTATCGGCAGCTAATCGAAAGAAAGTTTTGTATGAAAATCTTTCAGTTAAAGTTTCAGTTAGAATGTAACTGAACATCGTAGGAACGTCCCTAACTCGATTTATTTCAACCTAATTCCTTTTAGCAATTGAAATATTAAGTTGTGCAAAATTTTAAATTCCAAGTTACAGAGTTCTGAAGTTATTGGCCAAATTATTGGGACTTTATTTGTGGGAGGTTCCCGCATAAGAAGAGGAATTTTGCTGACTAATAAACCCGAACTTTATTTTAAAACAAATTTAATTCGTGTAAAATTCTTACTCATGTTTTTTTGAGTTAAAATGAGTTCCGTAAATTGAGGAAAGACAGTTTGCCAGCTACATGAAGGACTCAAAGATTTTCTGCAATTATTAGAAAAGGAACGTTTACAAAATCCTTACGACTGGGATTTGAGCGATTTAAGCGTTATGAAGTTATCGGCTAATATTCTTGAACGCATGTTTTAAGGATTTTGTATGGAGCCGAAGGAGTAAAACGATTGTGCCCGTTAACGAACTTAGCGTTAAAAATTCAACCAAACATTCAGATTCCAAATGGAGTGAGGGGTTATTTTATAAAACTTTTTCCTTGCATTAATTAATTTTAATTTTCCATAGGAAAAAATATCTTTGTATTTTTTCCAGCCCAAGTACTAATTAGAAACGAAGCGAAACGAAATTTCACATACAAATGTTTCATTCGAGCGAACATTTTTAGTGAATTTTGTACGTGATTTGATAGAACATTACGTTTTCGCTTCTAGTTAGTACTAGGCTTTACAAATAAAATAGTTTAAAGTAGTGCGGTCAAAAAATTTTTACCGGTTTTGAAGGTACGACCGGGCACATATTTAACTATTTTCTTTGCTTGCCAAGTTGTTTTACTGGCTCTGGACAATACCAATTTTACGTGGAAAGTTTGTTTTGTAAATTTTTTTTTGGCTAATATAAGCTAAATTTATCTTTTTATTCAACGTCTTCTTATGTCCCATTTAACATTTTGAATAACAAAAATTGCAATATAAGTAAGTCTTTGAACGTCGGCCTGGCGTAGTAGATGCGACTCAGAAAAGAAGCGTAAAACGGCTGCTCCAAACAAGGATAACGATTACAATTGTCAGCAGAAAACAGTATAAATCTACATGACCTTGACTATTTATAATCTCTCCAAATTTGCGACATATTATACGCCGTATCGAATCTTTTATCTAATCAAATTTTTTCAAGGTTACATGCGCATACTATTCAAATAATTTTTCAATTGTGTATCCGAAATACGAGCGATGCAATAAAATTTATTGAAGGCTATTTTTGTGTGACGAAAATCGCACACTCTTTCAAACCACCTTGATAATTTTGACGATGTTTGATTAGAAGTTTGTACGTTGAAAAGCAAAAAAGCATACCTAAAACGAAATATTTATTTCGTATTTTACTTGATTTTTAGACAGGTGCGTCACATTAGGTTTTATCTTCGAAAGCGCTCAAGCCAACACACATTTTATCGCAGAAATTATTGCACGGAAGTTGTTCTTTTGTGTAGATAAAAATCGAAAATGAAAAATCCATAAAATACTAGGTTCGATTAGATAAGCATATAGAAAACACAATATACAAAAGTAATTGATAATACTAAAGTTTCAGGTTGTTTTTAGCTTGTTTTCAAAGTTTTTTTTTTCAATACTAATATTGTCTGAACTTTTTTCGACCTGATCTACAGTTGAACTGATTTGTTAGTCGCCTGTCAAAATTGATATCAAAATGAGCTATCCAGTTAACTACACAGTTATTATGTGGATTCTTATTTTATTTAATAGAAAAATAAAGTCGTAATTAAAATAAATTTCTAAAGTTATCATAAAAAAAATATTCGATCGAGATATTTGCTAAAACATACATGTCTTCGTAATTTTAAGATATTTTCCAAAAATGGAGCGCGATTGTATAATCAGTTTGATAAATAAAATTAAAGAATGTTAAGGTTTCATCGTTTTTCTTTTTATTAAAAGTTTAGAGCTTGTTATTTGTTAAATTTTTTTTTATTTATTTATCTTATCCAAGTTGATGAACACGGTGTAAGGGAATCTCGAAGCAAGTTTATATGACGTGTGGGGTTTTAACAATCTTACCGATGATCTCTGGATGATAAAGTGTATTGAAGCCTGTTGTGAATCAAATATCCTTGATATATTCTTGTCTCAAAAATTAATAAGTTAATAACAAAAACTTAGAATAAATTCTGAGCCGACAACCTAGAATTGTATTTTGCTGGACAGTTAGAAAACACCCAGCACCCGTTAGCATAACCCAAGATCATTGCAACTAGCTATTTGTTTTTTCAATCAATCTTTGAACCCTCAAACGACAAGTTATCTTAAGTGCTTGAAGAAAAACGTCACCCATCACTTCATAATGTTTCTACACATCGTTCATACTGTTCCCATCACTTCATACTGTTTCTACACATCGTTGCCTATTAACACCACTTAATCCTGTTCCGTGTGCCAATTTTACCATTCAGATCCGGTGATCCCAAAAGTTAATTATTCTGAGCCATATGCAAAGTAAGTTCGTTGTTGCAAGAGCAAGCTATCTATTATTTTAACGATATTGCGTAATGATCTTCCAGATTAATGACTGCAAGTGCTTAAATTTGATCTATTTTACACAAACAAAAAATTGTTTTGCAGTTAAATTATTGTACAAAAAAGGCAACTTTTTCATATTTCGTAGATTGTATATAATTTCATGTTCAACTTGTATAGGTCACTTGATCAAACGCATCGATCACCGACAATTAGCTTAGCACGGTAAACTGATCTATTACGAAACAACCGAGGCTTTTAAGATAGATCACTAAATTGAAATAGGTTTTTATTCAGGTATACTATACCTACCTGCCAGGTGTTTTAATCCAATCCCAAAATCAGATACATTCTCGTACTTAGTTTTTAAATCGTATCCCAAACATTATCATTGTCGCTATGGATAGAGCGAAAAATTGTGATCATGCTGGGATCTGTAAAAAAGCCGCAATGAAATTTACGCCAGTGTGACGATGAATTGCGATCGGCGGCGGCATTTCAAAAAGCAGTTCACCTTAAAAAATGTTCAATAAAGATTGGTTGAGAGACAGGCGCGGCTAGAAAAGTCAAACACCTCAGATTACCTTCATAGAAACGATCTCGAAGATCGTTGAAACAGAGAAACTATGGATGGTATGGAAGTTGGTGGTGATCATGGATCGTATAGCTAAGGCCGGGCGACGGGAGCGTGCGTAATCAATGATTTACATTTATGGGCGATTATTCGTAGTGCGAGGCGATCAGATTTGATTCGGATGGATTTACTTCATTTCTTTATTATTATATGTCACCATCTAATTTTACTAATTTTTTTTTTAGATTTTATAGATTTGTTTTGTTGGTTATTTTTGGCTTTTTCCTAGACAAATATAGTGTTTTTTTAACTACGCGCCACGCTACCCAGAGTACATCGCTATAAACAAGTGAGATAGAAATCTATTTTTAAAATTAGTATGGAGGTCGATCGATTCAATTTTTAGTTACATACTCGTATGAGTTGGGTGTAGGTATATGCAGTAGCAGTATTCTTAATAGTCAAGGATAGAAATTCAAATTTGTTTACAAATCCGTGGGGAAGCTAAAGTGTTTTGTGAATATTGCATATTGTCACGTAGGTTCTTTTTAACGGGCTCAACTAGATTTGGCTGCCGAAAAGTCTATACAAAACTTGGAGCTATCGGAAATGACTGGCGCCAGACTCTTGCTAGAGTTACAATTAATGTTCGGTTTCTCGAGAGTTTTGTGTTTTTTTGCAAAAATTTAATTTGGCAAGTGGTTTATCTGAAAGTATTAAAATTGTGTTAAAAGAATTCCAGAAAGTCGTAAAAACAACAACTATAAACTTGAATTTTTAATCGTAAGATTAACGTCTTAGATAATACAACAACAACGAAATGGACATCATTTTGGAGTGATCCACAATCCCCGGCTCCAAAATTCTCGAAATCTAATGATGTATACAGAATTTCGGTATACAAAATAGCAAAATTTTCGAGATTAAAATCAATAAATACCTGCAAAATATTGTTTCTTGCAAAAAACCTTAGATAAGGTAACTAAGGATAGGACACCCCGGTGTAAAAGCACGTACGAGTATGAAATAGAGACCAAAATTATTTTGACAGCATCATGGGATCCAAGGATGCCAAGAGATCTTGCTTGTCAAAAACGCACGTGAAATAATTATGAAGGCATATATTGTTGTTTGTTTTCATTGGTTGTTGTGGTAACCTTGAACGGCTTGGATCTTGGATCCAATAGCGTAGCAAAATAACGTTATATTTGGGGCCATCCGGAAGCGTTACAAACGTTAACATTTCGAACATGCATCTGTACTTAGAAAAGAAATATTTATTCAAATATCCATTTCTGTACAAATGCTTTGCATCGAAAGAAATGTTTTCGATGACCAGTCTCCCTTGAGTTCACAACAATATAGCCTTCTCATTAAATTAGTATTAGATAAATGGTTACATTATTGTTAAAAATAAGTCGGACGAAATATCAAAATTTGGTGTTTATCAAAAAAGTACGCATTTGAAAAAGCTGCTTCAGTTACAGTTACAGAATCGGATCATAAGTAAATATGTTTATATATAATAAAATAACATGCATCTGCAAAGCATACATACATAGATTACAACAAGAGATAGATAGTTGTATCCTCTAGATGAAATCTGAGAGTATTATAAGTTTAATCCTGCCCAAAAGTTTGTAACGTTTAGATCGAAACCTCAGACCAAAAAAAGTTAAATATTATTTTGTGCCTATTTCGGGCCAAAACCTCTAAATCCGCTTGACGTTCGCACGTTAGCATAATAACTCAAGAACGCTTGGACCTATGATCTTGAAATTTTGAATATGAATGTTTGGTCGAATTTGTAAGGTTAAGTTCGAGCATGGCTCGATAGGGACGAGAACGGCGACGAATCGACATTCCGTCCTCTTCTTCAACACTTCGCGCTACAGCAGCAATATTCTCCTCGGTACGCACATTTCTTTGTCTTGTTGATGGTTTTAAATCGAGAAGAGTAAAATTAGTGCGAAAACGATCAATAACTGCATTGCTTGCTCACTAGGCCGATTATGTTGACCGTAAAATGGACGAAGTGCTCTATGAACTTCGCGAACAGATTTATTTTTTTCAAAGTAAATTTCCACAATTTGGAAGCGTTGTTCTTGCATTAAATGATTCATGATGACTTGCCAAACCTTACTGAACAGAAATGTCAACACAGTTTGACATTCTCAGCTGTCAAACTACAGTTATCGATATCGATAGTTCTCATGCACCTAAAAAAACACCCTTTACATGCACGTTCTTTATTCTACTTTATCCCCATTTACAATATAAATCGAAGTTCAGTATTTAATCTAGAGTATCATACGATTGGCTCGTAGCTGATCGTGACTGCAGTATGTTTATGCAAAAAACTTTTAAAATACGCGCGAAAATTGTTGTCCCTAAAATATTCAGTTTTGTACGCCCATGCAGCTTTTACCTTAACATGCGCATAAAACAACTTGGTTCTTCTTTTATTGTGGCATGGCCAATCCTTTTAGGTATATAATCTAAGCAAAAAACCAACCATCTATATATATGGTCTCTTTGTAATTAGCCTACTTTACATTGCATACCTTACAATGATAAATATTGAAAAAAACAAGCATTTTTAAACAGCGTTTCCGCATAAATTTTCAGAAAACAAAATCCTCGACTGAAATCCTCAAAGTCCACCAGTTTATTGAACCAACCAGGGCGCGGTGATTGATTCCATAAAATTACGCAAAAGCCGTAGTTCTGTTTTCTGGATATTCTACTCTTTTCCATTTTGGAATTTTAAGTTCCGGGATTTTTTGTAATCAGGATCTTGTAATCCGGGATTATTTACCTAACTCCATACTCTTTATTCTTCCCGCTAAGTAAGCTTCATGAATTTAAAATTTATCAATTTTTTACACGAAATTGTTTTTCAGTCCCGAAAAGTCACTGTTTTGTGTCAAATAGCAACCTAATCGTTCCATTGAAAGTGGCACCTGTTAAAATCGTCCTCGGTTCTGCTTCGGCACTCGTCTAGAATAAATGCAAGCTGCCATATTGGGACCATCCAGATACCTACCCTTCGGGGAACAATTTATCAATTCACTTAACCGTAACAACATTCGAAATTTAGTGCGGCGACACACAAGAAATTCTGTAGAAATTATCTTCTGCTGAAGTTCAAGATTAAGTAGCTGAGATCGATGTCATTGGGACACATGGTAGAATACATTGCTGACATGAATGAAATTCTTTTTTGGGAAGCTTGCGAAAAAGACGAAAACCTGGTTGGATGGAATAAAGAACGTGTGGGGTATTACGCTCTACTCTGTAATAACACCTGAAGAGCTGCCTGAAGATATCGAACATGTTAGAAAAAGTGATCGGACTTAGTAAGTGCGACAGAACAATCGCAAACAAAATACAAAATAAATTACATAATATACAGTGTACCAATAATGTCTTCGTACAGCAGCCATTTGAAACTCAACGGATTAAAAACAATAAATTGTTGCAAGAAATTTGAAAAAGTTTGAATGCAGATTTATTCATTAAACATTTTTATTTAATCTAGAAACAAAAACAAATCCATTTAAATTATTCAATACAAAGTTATTAACTAAAAATAAAACAAAGTCGACAATTTGCCTCCAATAATGTCTTCGTACACTTACAAAACATTTCATGAAAAATCTTAAAAACTATAGATACATTTTTTGTTAATACTTAGTTGGGTAGCCTTTATTTTTAATCACGGCTTTAAGGCGGTGTGGCATCGATTCTACAAGTTTTTTTGTATAGCTTGGCTCTATTTTCGCCCATTCCTCCAGAAGAGCCTGTTTTAACTTAGGTTTCGAGCTAATATGATGAGTCCTGATCATTTTTTCTAGCATATTCCACATGTGCTCAATGGGATTGAGGTCAGGACTTTGCGGTGGTGTTTTAAGCAAATGTGGAGTTTTGTACGCCAAGAACATCCTAGTATTATGAGCCATGTGCTTAGGATCATTATCTTGTTGAAAGTAAAAATCCTTTGATACACCCAATTTTTCAGCACTTGGCTCCAAATATCTTTTCAGGATTTCAATGTACGCCCGATGATCCATGATGCCTTCGATTATTTCCAAGTTTCCAACACCGCTGGCAGCCATACAGCCCCATACCATTACGGCTCCGCCGCCGTGTTTTACGGTTTTAATGGTGTTTTTTGGGTTGTAAGCTTCCCCTGGCTTTCTCCACACTCTAAGTCTCCCATCAGATCCAAAAATGTTATATTTGGACTCATCAGAAAATATAACATTGCGCCAGAACTCGAGAGATGCATTTTGGTACTGCTTAGCGAAGTCCAAACGTTTTTTGCGATTTACTTCACTTACCAGTGGCTTCCTGCGAGGTTTACGAGACTTAAATCCGGCATCAATCACGCATTTCCGTACTGTTTCCGGATGAACTTCTTTGTGATTGGAGTGAAGGAGCTCTGCACTAATTTTTGGTGCACTTATAAACGGATCCTTGGCAATCATACGCTTGATTTGCAGCCGATCTGCTTTAGTGAGAATTGCAGGGCGTCCTGATTTAGGCTTATTTTCTACGCGGCCTTCATATTTAAAGCGCCCGATTACAGATTGGATAGTGGAACGGCTCCGATCCAGTAGTTTGTCTATTTCCGCGTATGATTTTTGCTTTACGCTCTTCAAACGACAAGTGTTTGCCAGGCATTATTTCGATTTATAATGAGCGAAACTCATAAAATTTTCATTTGACAGTAAACACACTTGTTCGTTTGTTTACGGTTATTACAAACCGGTATGTGTGGCAAATAATTATGTTCGATAATTAACAGTAAAGAGATCGAAGGGTAAGCGAAACCTTAAATGCACGAAGACATTATTGGAGGCAAATTGTCGACTTAGTTTTATTTTTAGTTAATAACTTTGTATTGAATAATTTCAATGGATTAGTTTTTTTTCTAAATTAATTACACATGTTTAATGCATAAATCTGCATCAAAACTTTTTCAAATTTCTTGGAACAATTTATTGTTTTTAATCCGTTGAGTTTCAAATAGCTGCTGTACGAAGACATTATTCGTACACTGTAAGAGTACAAAAGTACAAATATTCGAATGAATATCCAACAATAATCTGGATCCTGAGAGGGCCTTAGTTAATCACTTTATAAACTCTTCGGCGCTTGATTCGCCCGGGCAAGAGCATTTGCAAGTTCCCAAACTTTATAACTTCTGCAAGTCTCTCCACGGTCTACCGAATTAAAATCTGCTACGTTTAGTACCATTTATTATGCTGTGGTTTGTTTGATTTGTCGATGAACAAGGTGAAAAACCAACGTAACCGGAACATTGTAGAAATCTTCTGCAAGAATTTTTCTTCAAAATTCGGGGCAGGTGCAATCGATCGATTATTGAGAGTCGAATGATCGCCAAAATACGATAAATAATGATGTTCAGAAGATTAAGGCCATACAGCTGATGCTGCATGAGAAACTGGAATTAAATTTATGCGTAAAGGGTTTGCAGAACATGTGTCCCGGATGATGAGATCCATAGGGATTGAAAAAATAAAAACATCTTTTATATGAAACTTGAGCGCAAATTGTTATTCCATTGTGGGATATACCCATAGAGATATAAATACTGGAGACGACAAGACGCCGTTTTTGTATGAAGCACTTTGAAGCATTTTGCAGCAAAATTAAACGTTTGTTGCCAGGTGGCAGTGAAATGCAAATAGTAGCCTAGTGTTCAAATGTTTGGCGTTTTTTGTGTTCAAGACCGTAGATGTAAGTAAGATGCTAATAGTAGCATAGTGTTTATTGCCGGTCCTTTGCGAGGAAAACAGTCGCTGCTCGTCATCTACAGTACAAAAATTTCTATTACGTGAAAATAAGTCAAAATATAGTTGAATGATTAGAATTCTGTGGTTTCTATTCCAAATCTCCTTTCTCAAAATTCTTTGTCTTTCGGATAAATAACTGGTTTTTCAAATTTTATGTTTTTATCTTGTTCTAAATCTACCTAGCAAAATTATATGAAAAGCTTTCAAAATCAAATTATTTTTCCATCACTGAGCTCCTCCAGCAGGGTTTCTAGCATCTCTTATATCAACGACCGCGTGTCATAAGAGACATAAAATTTTGAAAATTAGGGAAATTTTAAAAACTAGGCATTTCCTAGGAGATGTATAAAAATTATCCCAATATTGTTAATTTTGTTAATTTTTTACACCTAAAGTCAAACTTTAAAAAATGTTCATTGCCATGAATTTTTCAATTTTTATTTTGTTTGGCGTTACAAGTTAAAAGGTCTCATGTGCGAAATGCCGGAGTCCAACCAGAGTTGCGTACACTGCCCAGAATTGGCATCGCATTGTCCGCCAAGATTTGTCGATCGGTATTGTTTTGGTACTCCCACTTGATCTGAGCCGACTTTGGTCCGAGTTGCTGGGCCTATGTCGGGCCTAGAATTGGCTTATTATTGGTGTCTAAGCTCTTTCGGCACTGGCTCGAAGGTCGGCTCTGTATTGGGCACATCTTGGTAGAAATAGTTTTTTGTTTCTCAACATATCAATTGATTCGGTTTCAACCCTATTGCGAGAATATGTCAGATTGGTCTAGTGGGTAGCGTAGCGGACTAATGTGTGACGGGACCATGGTTCGAATCCGAGAGTGTGCAAGGTGTGTAAGTAAAATCAATTCGAATTTTTAAAAAAAAAAATAATAGTACATCTGTATTCAAATCTCAAAAACGGCTTATGCTCGAAAGTTGAAACTTAGTACCTGTATGTAGATGTGCTACTAGATAATTAAAGCAAAAAAATGTTCAGATTTTCATTGGCGTACAAAGGTGGAGTTTTTTTTTTATATTTTCACGAATTTCGCTAAATATTTTAGACATGTCGAGCTATCAAAGCAATTTTACTTCTACGGACTTTTTATATAATCGGTGAAAAAGTGATTTAAGTATTTTTTGATAGGGGAGGGGAAGGGTTTAAGGTATTGTTCAAGTTTTCAGGAATTCCAAAATTCTTTTAGATTTAATGAGATCTTTTACTCGCTTCTATTGAATCATCTATTGAAAAGCAAATACGTAAATAAATAAAAATAAGGTAAAAAATCTGCCAACAGTCTGTGCGCAACTTAATTATTTTATGGGTAGAAGTCCGCAACGCGTTTAATGCTAAGATGCGGTGTATGTTACTATGCGACTATCAACCTAAGGAATAACCAGGTGGCTATTTGGAACGTTTTTTTAGGTCGTCAGTCGCATAGTAACCTACACCGCATATCAGCATTAAACGCGTTTCGGACTTCTAACCAGAAAATAATAAGGTTGCGCCCAGACTGTTGGCTGTTTTTTCTGACCTTGTTAATAGAATAAACAAAAACACTATTGAATATGCAACATTCTTCTTCTCGTGTTTTCTGATCGTTGTGTATACCATTAAGTTAATCGAAACTATGCCATAGTATTCAGACACTTCCAACTTAGACTGGTTTTTTTGTACACAGTGTAATGAAGTTTTAGTTTGGTAGTCAGTTGTTATGGTCATCAAACTATTTAGTTAATCCGTCAAATATGTATCTGCAGCCTATTGCATACTTCACTTAGAAAACTTTCCAGACACTTATAAAAGTCGGTTCCTGTTCTGAATCAATACATTTTATCCAAAAAAGAAACATTTTTTCGCTTTTACATCGTCAGCAAGGCTTTGGTTTCTGTCCCATGTCGATAAGTTAATCAACACTTTACAAGCACTGTTCCATTGTAAAGGTATGTCTTGTGAATTATAGACAGTTTCTCGAAGAAACTATGTCGCGATTTCACCTTGTATATGGTGGGCTGCTTGGTGCACTAAAAGAGAAAATACAATTTGAAACCATTGGCTAAGTCGTACACAATTTCTTTAAGATAGTTCACTGTGCAATATTTTGTAGCCAACGAAATGGGCGATAACTTCAATACGGCAGAGCATGGATTTTCTCAAGAGTCCTTGAGGGCTAAAATTATATCGTGGTCCAACGAAATGAATTAAATAGAAACTTGCAAGGGATGATACCGGTTATCTAAGGACGAAGGTATGCAAACTGTCGCAGGCTATATTGTCTTCATTACCACAAAGAAGCATTTAGACTGCCATAAACAAGTATAAGCACGCCGAACTTGGCGACAGGAGAAAGTTTCGTTAGTCTAATATTTGTTCGTCTTTCTATAGCGGCTTTTATCTTCCCAAACCATTTCCTTGGGTGATAAATGGGATATGGGCGACTGGAAGGTGAATGGTACATAGCCTTTCCTATGCCATTTTAGCCAACCCGCTACTGTTGAACTCTTGCGATTGGCTCTTCTGGTTTCGCGCTTGCTGGAGTTTGTCTTGTGGAAAGTTTTCCAATGTTAGAAACTACCGACGAAATTATGGAAATCCGCACACGCACCAGATTAAAAATCGCTTACAACCTCTCCATTTGGTCCTGTCTTGTGGATTACAGCATTAATACTCTGCCAGCGGTGGTAATACACCCAATTCTCCTTTTACACGGTCTTTTTTTACACGATTTTAAAATAACACGGTCCACGATGAAGAAGAAATACCACTTTTTTACACGAATTTTTTGATCCCACACGATTGCAAAAAATCATACATCATCATACAGTCGAAATGCTCTATTAGAGAAAAAGAAATAACTTTTGGTGATTTGGATCGAGAATTTACAGCAGCAAAAAAATACCTATAGTTGGAAAACTTTTAAAAGAAACATACAGCAGTCACGATCGGCTGCAAGCGAATCGTATGATACTCTAGATGAAATACTGAACTCCGATTTATATTGTAGTTGGGGATAAAGTAGAATTATGTGTAGAATTACGTATGTCCTTTATTAAGGACTCCCATTTGATTGCTACTCAAACCTAAAAGACAATATTCAGTGTTTAATTTCATATATTGAACTGGGTGAGTCACCGAAAAAAATTTTCCTTTTTGAAGGACTTTTACATGGAAGGTGCAGGAAGGACTCACTCGATTTCTTACATATTTATACTTTTCCTTGGAACTATTCAAAAATTAATGTGTACAAAATTTCAAATTCGTAGCTTGAAGCGTTCAAATGTTATCGGAAAATATTGTTGAGCACGTGTCTTAAGGATTTTTTGTATGGAAGGTACCAGAAGGAGTAAAAGGATTTCGCTTACTAGTAAACTCGAACTTCGTTTTCACTCAAAACTAATTTGTACAAAATTCCCAATTCGTAGCTAAAAGATTACTTGAGTTATTGTGAGTTTCGTAAATTAAGTGAAGACATTTTGACAGGATATTTGTATGGCAGCTACACGAAGGACTAATAGGATTTTCTTCATAATCATACCTTTAGCTCCAACTATTGGAAAAATAACACATACAAAATTTCAAAAACGTAGCTTACACCCTTCTGAAGTTATCGACCAATGTTCTTGTACACGTGTTTTAAGGACATTTTGTATGGCAGCTGCTCAAAGAAGTAGGACGATTTTGCCCGTTAACGAACTTAGCCTTACAAATTCAACCAAACATCCAGATTCAAAATTTCAAGATCCTAGGGGTAGGCGTTCTTGAGCTATCGTGCTAACGGACAGACGGACGGACGTCAAGCGGATTTGAGGTTTTTGGCCACAAATAAACAAAAAATAATATATAACTTTTTTTTCCGAGGTTGGTTCTATGCGTTACAAACTTTTGGGCTGGATTAAACTTATAATACTCTATATGATTTCATCTAGAGTATAAAAAGCATTTATAATATACAAACGACAGCAGGAAGTTGAGCCATCAACAAGTCTTCAGGTAAGCAAGAAAGTGATATTTAATGCAAGTGAGAGATGGCTACCAGGGTTCATAAAAAGACACGCATTTCACAATGTGAAAATAAAAGTTGATCTAGCATCAGCAGATGAAAATGCTGCAAAGATCTTTCCAGAAAAACTACTAAAAATAATCGAAGATGGCGGTTATAATCCAGACCAAATATTTAAAGCCGATGAAACGGGATTGTTCTGGAAGAAAATGCCTTCCAGAACCTATATAGCAAAATCGGAAAAATCTGCCGGTGGTTTCAAAGCGGTTAAAGATCGGGTGACGTTCTTGTTCAGTAGTAACGCATCTGGCGATAGGATCTTAAAGCCTTTATTAATCAACCGTTCGTTAAAACCAAGAGCTTTAAGAGGCCAAAACATTAAAGAGCTTCCCGTTCATTGGATGGCAAATAAAAAGGTATAGATAACGACCGATTTATTCAAAAAATGGTTCTACGAATGCTTCGTTCCTGAAGTCAAGAAATATATAGAACAAAAAGTAATTTTACTCGTCGATAATGCTCCCATCATCCTGTGCGAGATCATCCAAATATCCAATTGGTATTTTTGCTGCCTAATACCACATCCTTGATTCAGCCATTGGATCAGGGTATAATAGCAACATTCAAAATGTATTATATTAAGCAAGCATTTAAATATATTTTGGATTCAGTCGAGGAAGAAAACATGGCGATCGTAGAAGCATGAAAAAAAATTAAACGATAATGGATTGTGTTACAAATGCTTCCTTTGCCATAAAACAACTTCGTACATCTACCCTTAATGCTTGTTGGAGAAAAATTTGGACAGAATGCGTCAACAGTGAAAATTCTGTTATACAAACATCAGTTTTGTGCTCTGAAATTATAACTCTATCTATGGTGGTGAAGGCTTTGGTAACATGCATAGCGATATCGATGATATCGATGAACCGATGACTCATAAACCTTTGGATGAGGAGGATCTGATCGAAATGATAACGGATAACAATAATATTGAGGAACATAATGATGAAGATGAAGGTGAAGTTAATCAACTAAAAGCTGGTTTAATTCGCAAGGGTTTGAAAGTTTGCTACAAGTATGGCACATCATTTTCTCACTCATGATACCGACGTAGAACGAGCATTAACGTTTCAACGTAATCTGCGGGTTAGTACCGCTGGAACCTGTATAAGCAACTTGAAAAACAAAAAAAAAACAGATTTCTTAATAAAAATTAAGCTAACATCAGAGGACGTTATTATCGAACGGAAGTCTTTGAGAGGTTCAAGCTAATTAAATGTGTTAGAAATATCAAGCGATGAAAGCAATCCAGTCAAAAATAAACGTGCCCGCCTATTTTGAGTGATGATAGTTAATAAGCTTTATATTTCATTAAAATTTTTATTTTTAACTAACGAATTCTGAAACATTGAATGTTGTTTATTTAATAAATGAATTATATTTTATGGAATTAACATACGAGTAGTATGGGTTTTCCTTAATTTTTTTTGCACGGTTTTTTGAACAGCATGTAGTTATTTTTTCAACATTCACGGTTTTTTTTAAATTGTGGAACACATCTACGATTTTACTATGAGTAGTATGTCTCTTTTACCCGGTTTTTTATACACGGTTTTTGTTGAAACGTATCTACCGTGTAAAAGCAGAGTTGGGTGCAGGTTGATACGAATTTCAATCGGCTGTAACTATCGCCCAAGTGGTTTGAGCAATTTGCGCATGAAGATCGACTAAATAGCTTTGCCGGGCAGATAAGAGTGTGCGCACCATGGATGTAGTAGTATAACAGGATCAGCGATAAATAAAATATTGCCTAATGAACTCCGATTGTGTTAGTTTCCAATTGCGTTTGTATGTGCTCAGTGAGGGCGTTAAAAAAAACCAAATGTGCGGACCGCAATATGAAAAGGATTTTATTTTTCAACGCCGACGCTGTTATGAAAACAACTCAGGAGCAAACAGATTTGACATGTTTTGTCCTTCTCTTAACGACATACATATAGGGATCAAAAATTACATATAGGAACTTTACACACTACAGCCGATCTAGTTATACTACTACATCCATGGTGCGCACCTCAAAGGAATTAAATAGTTGCCTAACTAATAGCTGAATTACATCACCTGATTTTGACAACTAGATTTCGAAATTTAAAAAAGCGTTTACATCGCCCTAAACACTGTTTTACATTTAATAAATTTAGCAGCTTTTGTGTCAAAATTTTTAATTTATTTTGTAAGATTTTATAATTTTTAGTAATGAAAATTTGTCCTGCATGGGTCGAAATCAAAAAATTAAATTTATTTTTAGACCATGCATTTCGAGCAAGTAATTTGAAAAATTTATTTGAAATATGTGACAGTGAATATTGTGGTGAATTGTGAACGTGGTGAAACATAAATTTCAGGGTTGTGCAGGTCAGATGATTTCGAGCTGAATTTTCACCAAATCCAGTAATTTGAAGAGATTTTAAAATATTAGGTTGTTGTAGATGAAATATCGTTTTTGGTAGTGCAATTTGAAACAACTGCAACTTTTATAAAACTTAATTTTACTTCATTATTTTTTGAAAAACAATGCGTCCAAAACGCTTAAATTGAAACATTCTAAAATCCATATCTCCTGAACGATTGATGTCAGATGGCTGAAACTTTCTTGTTATCTTAAGAGATACTGGGAGATTAGAAAAAAGTTAATCTTGTTAAGGGGGGTGGTGAGGTATGGGGGTGGGGTGGAAAGCTTTGAATTATAATATCTCCCGACTCAATTGTGCCAGGAAGATAAAATTTGGTTTCTGTATATAGAATTACCAGTGGAGTCTACGGAATTTTTGAGGGGTGTGGTGAAGCGCGGAAGTGGAGGGACAGACATTTTTCAAAAAATTAAATTTGTATATCTCAAGAACCGTATCAGATATGACCTTGAAAATTTTACAGGAGTTCGGAGAGTGTGGATGCAGAGAGTGATAGTGGGAGGGGGTGGAAACGAAACAATTCTGATTTTAATTTCTCGAAAACCGCAAAGGATAGAAAGCTAAAAATTGAAAACTGTATAGAGCTACTATAGAGAAATCCCAGAAAAAAATTTTCTACTTCTACTTTCTCATTGACTTCGTCAATTCAATTGTGAGAGGAATTTCATGTTCATAACGTCATAAACTTCATGTTCATGACGTCATTAGGTGTGTTTTTTTCAACTGGATCAAGATCAAAATAATTCATTTTACATTGAAAACAACAACAAAGAGATGATCCAAAATCATAATGGGATCAAAGTTGGATCAGTTTTTCGCTATTAAAGCTGCTTTCAATTCATCTAAGCTTCCACTATTTTAGCATTTTCACAGACTAATTCAATTTGTAGCAGGTATTTGCACCCAATAGTCTAGAATATTCGTGGGAAACCAATACATTTTGTACGGAAATTTAAGACTATATATAGAGACAGCATGACAGTTCAATATTCTTCTGTGCTGGGTGCCAGGACACAGGGATATTCCAGGGAACTGCATGGCTGACGAACTCGCTCGACGCGGTACTACCCTTCAGATTATGCCGGAACATCGGAATCTGGGTGTGCCTCTCTTTACATGTAAACTACTACTGGGATTGGACTCAATTGAGAAAACCAACTCAAGATGGGCGGACGGTGTTACATGTCACACTGCGAGACAGATCTGGCCGGAGCAGGATCTAAAACGCTCCAAAAAGCTGACTTTGCTCAAAAGGGCGAATATCAGCACCACAGTCGGTGTCCTGACCGGACACTGTCTTATAGGTCGACATGCTAAAGGACTCGGTCTCTTCTCAAACGACTTCTGTAGAAGCTGCCTGGACGAGGAGGGGGAGGAGACAGTCCTTCACCTTCTCTGTACCTGTCCAGCTCTATCAGCCAGAAGGAAAGCTCATCTTGGAGCTTACTTCTTCAACTGTCTCGGTGACCTTGCCTCAATGGAGGTCGCGAGAATCCAACGCTTCATTGCAAGCTCTAAATGGTTCGACGAGTAGGACCGGATTCGATGATCCTGTGGTAACACAACGGACCTTTTAGGTCTAAGTGTGTCCGTGTTCTCACGGGCAGCCACGCGTACCTTCCTACCTACTTACCTAGAGACAGCATGTTCAAAATTATTGAAAAAGCCTTTGAATTTCTGTGCATTTTCTACAGAGTTTCATCGCTACATGCAATAAAGGGAACCTACCCGTAGTTTCCTGTCCATACAGTTTATCCAAGGCATTTACCAACAGGATTGTGAACCCTGCTAAACTAGCTTTTGGGTTGATCCACATCGTGTTTTTCAATTGTGATCTGATCCAGTTGAAAAAAACACACCTTATTGTAACAGATCTTACGGGTATTTTTAGGAAGACGTATGTAGCTTTCCGCAGAAACCTTTTACCTTATTCTGGTTACATAGCCGAACTGCGTAAGCAAATGTTATTAATATAATATTTGAGAAAATTAATCAAGAAAGAAAATTCTGAAATTAAAAAACTCGCCGTGACTTTAAGAGCTTTTTTTGTTTAACGTTCGAAAAATGTATGTACTTTGGGATTTGTAGAGTGAGTGGAAGACTTTTCCTTTTCCTTTTCCTTTTCCTTACAATATCATTTTTATCGTCAACTGGTGCGAAGAAAAAGCGTCTTTCTTCTTCAAACAAAGTACTTTTTTTGCCGGTGTTCTGAATGTAATCGCGAGACGAAAATTCAGTTAAATTTTAACTTTAACCGAAGGTTGTGAATAGAAATATCAACAATAAAGAAATATATGTGGATTAGTTAAATAGGAATAGGATTATAGGAAATAAACTCGTTGGGATGTTCGGTAGAGAAAAAGGTTTTTTACATTTATTACTCGCTTTTATATAATTCATTACAAGATGTTACCCGATTTGCTTTCGTCAAGTTGAAATTTACAATAATAGGAAATTTACTTTAAGGGATTAAAAACATGAGGAATTAATTAACATTTAATTAAAATAAAATGATTTTGTTAAATTAATGATTAATAAAAATAAACTTGATTTAATTGAACTGATGTTTAATAAAAATAAACTGATGGTTTTTGGTGTCGCCACAGAAACATAAAAATTAATCGAATGCATAAAAAAGAAAGGAAGTGAAATTTTGAATTAAAGAAAAGGATTGTTGTTTTAATTTTAGGGTTTGTGAACTTTACAAAAAGCGCATTGGCATTTGTGACCGCATCCGCAAAGTTTTTCTTTTATAGTAACGGAATTTCTTATATCCACTATGAAAATTTAGAACGTTTGAGCAATTTTAAGGTAAAAATACAACAATCCACAACCGATTTAAACGAAAATGCGGTGTGCTAGAACTCTGCGTTTTTATCGTAGTGTGAACTTGTGTTCGGCTGGTGTAAGAGCGAACTTACGAACCTATCCTGCAAGAAAATTACCGGGTAACTCAGCCGGAGCTCCGCCGTAGCATTACCCGGTAATCTTTCAGTTAAAACGTATAGGCCGCGGGACAAAAATTAACTTATACAGGGTGTTTGGTACTCCGTGTGCCACCTTGTAAGGGGTTATTCCTTGATATATTTGGAGAAAAAAATTGTTCTACAATTTTTATGCGATTTTTACCTGTTACTTCCAAGATGTTAATCGTAACTCATAGCTTTTGTAGGTAATAATACGGCTCATAAAAAAATTAAATTAGAATGACATTTTTATAATGGGGTTTTCTGAGAAAAACTACATTGATCACTGAATTTTAAGGGTTGACGTAGCAAAAATTTGTGTTTTCGAGTAAATATCTCAAGATTGGGTGCAGTTACAATTTAGACTGTTATATCAAATGAAAGGTAATTCGATTGCCTAAAAAACGAGTTATAACCCTTTGCCTTGTGATTATTCGTTTTCAAGAGTTAACGTTTTAAGTGAGTGAGGGTACCGTTCAAAAACACTTTTCTTAACCACCCTGTAGCTCCACTAATATTGGAAATTGACCCACCCTGTAGAACAATTTTTTTCTCCAAATATATCAAGGAATAACCCCTTACAAGGTGGCACACGGAGTGCCAAACACCCTGTATACTTCGTATCGATGTACATGCGTGTGATTCGCTGCCTCTATCTCCATCTCTTTCACTCCTAGTTAATGATACCCGGTAGCTACCCGTTAAATTAGGCCAGTACGATTTAACGGGTAAATTGCAGAGTAATGGTACCTTATAAATTAACTACATGAATGCATGGAAATTTGGAAGCGAAGCCAGTACGATTTAACGTGTAAACTACAGGGTAATGGTACCCTATAGTTTAACTACATATCCGTTTTAATTTTCCATCCCAGTTACCCTGATACCCTTTTTCAATAAGAAAGACCTAAAAAAAACAATGATAAGTATGAAATAAGAAATAAAGCAAGAAGTTTAGAAATATCCAAAAACGTCAGGTACCTAAGTGCAGTAGAACAGAAATGATAGTAGTGTAGCAGGGGTTACGGCGTTGCAGGATAGGTTTGCTCGACTAATTTACGCGAAAATTTGATGGCACATAAGACTAGAAAAGGGCCATGTACTCCAAAGTTTAAATGTATCGCATACAATTAAACAATTTTGATGTCAGGGTGTTGGATTTAATGCATGTGTTTGTACTTTCGGTAGCGCTTTCTTGCAGGGTACTACTAGGGTGTACCCTTGTGAGTATTACGAGCTGAACAGTAGAACAGTAGAAAAAGCAGTTGCATTTGTGTTAGTTTAATAGTCAGGGATCGGGTTTTGTGGACTTTGTCTTTTTTTGGTTCATATTGCCTTTTTTGTCCTTTTTGATCTATTCTGCCTTTTTTATCCATTTTGTTCATTTTATCCACAGGATTGTCCAGCTAAATAAAAATTAGCTGCGCCTAACCCACCGTTGACACGCTGTAAGATGATGTAGCTTGCGTTGGATTCTTGAAGCAATTGCTTGCAGATGATACGGTTTTTATGCTTCCGTTTTATTAATTTTACTGCTGCTGAAATAAAAAATAAATAAAACATGTAAAACATGAAGGATTCCAAAAATTAAAGAAATGTTATATATTTCTTTGTTCTTAAATGGTGTTGAGAACACTAAGCTTCCAAAAAATATTGATTTCTTCTTAAACAGTGTTGAGAACGCTAAGCTGCCAAAAAATATGGAAGTAAACCAAGTTACATCGTTTGCTTGGTTTTTTTTGCCTTTTTGCAAGTTCTTGTTTGCCTTTTTTCAATTTCTTATATATTTTTATAGGTTATTTTAGAGAAAGGAATATAGAGTGATTCACTTTCAATCGGAGAAACTTGTATAGAACATAGGTAAAATAAGTTTATAGAGTATTTTAAAAGAAAATCCAGTTTTCACGAATTGCCCCGCATACTTATAATTTCAATAAATGAAAGTCCACTCGTTTCACCTAAAAAATATATTATACTGTTGTCGGGTTCGTCGGGATTTCAAGTAAAACACAATTCGTTTAAAATCAAAATAAGTGTTAATTAATGATTCGCACTTTAATTCTATTCGCACAATTATTCGTACTGTATGGCAATACCGCTCGCTTATATATCGCTTGACTCGATCACACGCTATATCAATCGCTATTCACTAATACGATCGCGTACTAGTTGACTGTCACAGTCCACGTAATAAAAATTGCTATGTCCCTCGCTGAAAGCTTCGCCTGCTTTTATACTACTTGGCTGTCGTCGAGACTGTTCTTGAATCTTCATTCGGTGGTGTGTGTGGAATGTTCTACAAGCCTTGAGAGCTTTCGATTTTGATCTTCTACGCTGTTTGGAAGGTGTTCCCCTTCATATATGTTCCGCCCCTTATATACTCAACTAGGCTTTTGATAGAGTTACTTTGCAGCTAGGTATTCGATTGTTGCTATTTCTATTATGTGAAACCGATCGAGTTGCGTGGTTGCCAGGGTTACATGTAACAATACTAATGACTTTTATGTACGATAACAACTTTTGCTCGTACGTAATATCTCCATTGAGCGGTACCGTCATAAGGAGTAGTATAGGAGTCAATCATATGGACCTGGTCAAGGTGCTAAATTTCATCATGAAGTCAGGCAACATTGCAAGGACTCCTTAAAATTTATACGCTTACTTCACAAGACCTGGATCAATTCATGAAATTCGATAATACTTGGAACGGGTTTGTGGAAAAGGAATGTACCTCGTGGCATTTATGCTTCTGGACCCAGTCAACGTGTGAATTTCATAAGAAGTGAAATCGGCTTGGCGAAGAAAGAACTCTTCTAAAAGCTCTTACAGTTACTTACGATAACTTCACGAGAAACGAAGGATTTTTATACTTGGATCCATCCTAGAGTGCAAACAAGAGATTGAACCGGTTCAGAAAACGAAATGGATGTCTGAAGGTAGGCGAACCTCACGCCGAAAAATAGGCAAATCGTATTCGAAGGCGCAGGTTCCTGTTCTGTTTTGTATTTTATTCTGAGGAAGGTGGAGTTAAAAAATAAGTATTCAGACCAAATGTGAGTTTAGTCTCATTTAAATTTCTTAATGAAACATAATGAAGCAATGGCCCTTTTTATTTGCTTAAGAACCAATACCCTTTTCACAATTTCATTCATTATTCAAGGACCTTCAGAAGAAACCTACAAAAATTTAAATACAGGAGTTGAGATACTCGATTGAATGAAATGAATTAATTATAATTGACTGTAGTGAAATTCAACTTCATTAACTAACTCTAAAGTGAATTTTTACCGGTAGGTAAATAAATAATCGTAATCATAAAATCATTTATGCAAAATTGTGTAGTCCCGCCGGTAGCTATCTAACTAAGTATGTGAACTGAAGGTTGGTGCAAACAAGACGACAGATTTCCTAGTAGTACATAGCTCGCATATCTACCGATTACCGCTCAACAATATTGCTAATATAAATATTGTCACGACATGATTAAATCATTAGGATTAAAAACAAAGATCAGCCTCGAAACATAAAATATTTCCTTATGAGTCAAATTAAAGATACCGAGCTTAATGATGAAGATTTTTACGAAATAAGAATATAAATTAGGTAGTGCACTGCTGTGATTCAAACGACAGTGGTTCCGAAATATGCATACGTCCGGTTACCGAATATGTAGATAATAAATTTTTTTGAAAAAAAACATAATTTTTATACCCAAAAATAAATCAAATTATTTTGTAACGACTGTCGAGTGATTCCTGCTAGGCAGGAATTCTCAAAAAGTTCAAGATGCCTGAAATCGATTAGCAACTTCCACATGAATCTTTTTTTCAGCCTTACCGAACCTAATCTTTCACTCACATCTCATCCATTCAGATAGAACTTTTAACCGCCTACAATATGTCGAAAAACAATTGATTTCAATTTTAAGCTCGAGTAAATTATACCTTTCAACTCTATACTTATTCCGTCGAAATTTCTCTGTACATTTGTTTTTCAATTATCATTAGTTTGAACGTTACGTAAAAACTACACAAGCCACATTAAAGAACAGAAGAAGAAATTTAGCTGATGGTACGACTATATTGCTGCATATCATCATTCACTTTCAGAACTTTGTCCAAACCTCTTACGGCAGGAATTGTAAGTAGTTACTAAAGACTGTGGTTAGTTAGAGATGTTTCTTGTTTCATTCGTTTCGGGATTATCCGGAAGCTAATGATTCTATTCATGTTTAACAAAATGATGAAGTCAAGGTTCGCCTCCTACTGTTGTCACTTCCTTTTTTGTATAGGTGTTTTCTTGTTAATTTCCCTGTATACTAAAGATCGTCATTATTTCATAGTCCGCCTTCTGTACTACACGTTACAACTGGCGATTAGGTTCGGAGACAGGTAGGTAGGTAGGCGCCTTCAATCCTCAGGTATCTCCATCTATCTATTCAATTTGTTTGGTTTTCAATAGTTCGATAGAGGCGTTATGGGAGCCCGAAGTCTGACGTTGGTATATTATTGAAGCGAAGATTTTTCTTTAAGATTCCATTAACAGGGGCAGCGAATTTATAAAGCTAATGGCATTTTAATGAGTCATTGTTCACTGTTAGACTGTAAAATTGCAATTTTATAGGTTTGATATTGGTAGAGGGCAATGTTGTCGTTAATTTGGGAAATTCGACTGGATTTCCGTATTAATTTTTTTTAAATTAATTTCACGTTTAAATTGTGGTAAAAAAACATCCTTGTCAACAACCAATAGTGTACGTTGTTGTTTGTATGTTTCAGAATCACTGTGTAAAAGTCATAAAATTTAATTTAAAGATTTGTTAAATTCAAATTATAAAAAATTGTAATAAGGGATATAATGAAGAAATGAATTTCATTTGATCAGTAAACATGTTTATGTACCTCGATTTTCCTTCACTTTAATCATAAACACGCAATATGCATAAACAAGTATTTATATCGTAGTCCTCTGTTAAGGATAACTACAACTGGTTCTTGCATATTTGAAATTTCTAGCACAGTTTGCCATATTTAAATTGCATCACAATCTTTCTTTCGATCGTGTAGAACTAAAATTCTAAACTATGCCTGTGATATTCAAAAATTTGTTGAACCTTATGAAAAAAATATGTAATAAAAAATGCGTAAATTAAGTGCTTAAAAACTAGTAAATCAATTTTGAAATTAAATAATGCCTAATAAAAAAAATCTGTGATATAAAAATTATATGTGCTAAAAAGAAAAATGAAAGGTTGTAAACTGTGTCAAATGTTCGATCAACAAGAATCAATGGCAAAAAGTGGCAGCCTAATGTCGACTTCAAAACTAAACGCAAGCAGCAGTAGTCGTCACTTGAACTACTGCAATCACATAGCTCCGATAAGAAGCTCAAGTGTCGGCAGTAGTGGCAGTACATGCGACACCGGATCGTCATCCATGTCATCAGCTTCATCATCCTCGTCAATACTATCAGTGCCATCACCAACTACAATTTTACCATCACCTGGTACTGGTCCTGCTAATTTGACGGGTGCTGCTCCTCCTGGCAGTACAATGGCAGCTAATCTTGCACAATCTTTTGCCATTCTACAGCCACATTTCCGTGATATGTTTTATGCAGCGCACTTATTAAGAGGTGAGCCCACGTCATATCCTTATATCTTCTACTCCAATTCTGACTTACATGCTCAATCAATCCGAAGAGGATTTAGTTACAGCACAATTAAAATTACAGTGCACAATTATTATAGGTCATAAGTGCGTTGATGATTTACTTGTAGATAGCTATTTATTAATTGGTATAGATTTTGAAAAAAATGAAATTTAGAATCGTTTATTTTAATAAAAAAATTTACAGCTGGTCAAATATTTTCGAATTTAAGAAATTATCCAAGAACGTATTCGATCAAATCGAAACCTATAAATCGCGCGCTATTCCTGGAACAGAGTCATTCTTCTGTCCGATCTTTCTTTTTCTATCGTAACTGTTGTTTCCAACCATCGCCCAGCCGGTTTCCGTTGAATAGAATTTAAAAAAAAAAAGTATAAATTACATTATTCACGTCTGGTAATAAATAATAATAATAAAATTAGTTGCAATAGTCGTTGGATGGCGGTAGACGAAAAGAAGGCATTTAGGCTGTCCATTCGTTCCACCCGATTTTACCATCTAGCTACGATCGGTATTCGGTTCAAATTTGAACCGAATTATTTTATTAAATTTGAACCAAATTATTTTATTAAATTTGTACCGAATTATCTTATTAAATTTGAACCAAGGATAATTAACGCCCGTGGTTACATTAACTCTGTCCCGATTGAGTAGATTATAACAAAGTAAGTAAACCTTTTGTTATATGGCGTCGTAATTAGTTCTCTAAAATTACATACTAAAAATAAATTAAACTCGTTCATGAATTTTCCCAAAAAAATTGAAATCCGCTTAAATTGAGTTGTCTGGTAAAGTACCTGCACGACTTCCGACTTTTTTAGTAAAATTTCTTAACAACAGCAAAAAGTACAAATGAGATGATCTACCTACTGAGTCTATAAACGAACTACAGCCCGTTCGCCTTATTCCATAGCGCAGTACTTTCGCATAGAAATTGTTAATAAAAATCTTGGATGGCTTCCAATTTATCTATCCCGAGTTTTCGAATTTGTTTTACCTTCAAAACAGTTTTTGGTAGAAAATCTTTCTACGGATATTATATCGATTTTATAATGGTAGAATGCCGTAGAAGCTTTCAGAGCTAAAAGGGAACAACATACAATAAAAGGGAACAACTGGAATGTACATAAAAAACTTTTCATACTCCCATGTTTGACCATAACATAGATGCAATTATAGAAATTTAATTAAGACTTCGTTTGCCAAAAAATTAAATTCAATCATCTTTACATTCTTATCAGATTCACAAATACCATCATAGCTACCAGACAGGACTTGATTTGTTATAGGCAACATTGCTGTTCTGGCAGATCATATCATAGCCAAACATCACTAAAAATTATTAACGTCTACTAGTACACTGCCATACCCGGCCCGACTTCTGACTTCCCCATCCCTATTCTGACTGGACTGAACACTATCTGTGTTGAAAAGAAAACCCTTAAACTTTGAATTTTATTTTATATTTTTAAATGATTTGAAATTTCACATATACTCTTTCCTGTTGAAGGCATAGTTGTTTTTCCGGCTACAGGATGTTAGCATATCACCAAATCACTAATGAAAAGTATTGGAAATTGAATGTTAGGAAAAGCATAAGACAATGGCATGAATAGAATTCGAGCCAATGATAGGCTAACCCCCAAAAAAGGCTAACGAAGATACATCCTCTAAATTATTCTTTTTTATCAAAAATATAGTGATATAAAAAATTTTATCAATAGTACTTTCACCAAATGACACAAAAATTTCAAATTCTTTTTTTTACCGTGTATTGGCTTCACTTTTCAAAAAAAAAGAAACATTTAACATTATTCGCTTACGAGTAACGTCTTCGAAAATTTGATATCATTACTTGTTTATTAGTAGAAAATTAAATCATACAATATTACAATACTGGCGCCAAAATTCATTCCTTCTGCTTCCATTTTGAGTCAGGGTTTTCCGACAAAAATAAATCTGTCCGTGACCGTCATAAAGTCCAATCAATCAAAATCTTCATCTATGGTATACTCGTAGAGTAAACTCACCGAAGAATAACGTAAAAAGCCGTAAAGAACACAGAAGACGATGAAGAACATAAGATTTTTAGAAAATGTTAAAAAAAGGTTGCGGTGGTAATATATTACATTACCTTTTTATTGCAAAGAAATGTCATGACAATCGTTTATCAATCTCTGCGCAATGCTCACCTTTTGTTACACGATCATCATCATTGCCATTTCTATACGTCACCAATTCAAGCCATTGTCATTCAAATTGACAGTGTGACGTTTTGGCATGACATTTTTTTTGTTTGTCTTCCTGTTTGTTTGTTTATTCCTCTGCCATCTTTTCCGACCGATTTCTTTTGTTATCTTCATGTATGTAATGTACACTGAAAGTCTATTACAAACAGAACTACATACCTTGACGAATTATTATAACGTTTTGCAGACAGACCATTGAAATAGTCAACATAAAATCGACTCGAAAAACGTGCTTGAGCACCAAATCATGCTATTTTCGGGCTGAAGTGTTGAAGCAATTGTGTTTGTAGTGGGTACCATTTAGTTGATCAGATTTTGCCAAGATTGTGTTGTTTATTTTCGAATGTTAAAATGATGTAATAATTGTATTTTTAGATTACATACCTACATAGTTTGATTTTATTCTCGAACTTACAAATGATTAATAAAATATGATTAAGTTGATGGCCTGCAGAAAGGTTCACTGATTTTATGCAAGCAATTTTGATATTTAATGTTTGTTCAAGATTTGGTTGATTTTTTATTTTTTAACATAGGACTTTATGTACCTACATATCATTGTCTGTCAATTTACTGTTTCTGTCAACTAACTCTTTCGAACGTTTTTTAATAAAATTAATTTTGAAATGATCAAATCCAAAAAAAATGTATGTCAAATTTTGAAGAGTGTATCAAAATCTTGTTTCAATCAACAAAAAAAAAATTCTTGCGAACGTTTTTGGTTCAGTAAATCAAATCGGTATTATAGTTTTTATGTCGCACATAAGACTCAAAAATCTAGACTGTTCTGGTAAATATTGTACCAATGATATCATTATAAAAGAAAATGGAAAATATTAATATTGTTGCACAAAGCACAATTCGTTTAAAATCAAAATAAGTGTTAATTTATGATTTCCCACTTTAATTCTATTCGCACTGTATGGCAATACCGCCCGCTTATATATCGCTTGACTCGATCACACGCAATATCAATCGCTTTTCACTAATACGTTCGCGTATTAGTTGACTGTCACAGTCCACATTTCACATAATAAAAATTAAAATTAAATTAGTTGGCTGTGGTCTAGACTGTTCTTGAATCTTCGCTTGGTGGTGTGTGTGGACTGTAGTCGAAAGCTTTAGAGCATTCGATTTGATCTTCTACGCTGTTCTGCTACATACGAGAACATTCGATTAGAAGAGAGGTAAAATCGTGTTGCTCCGCCTCCTTGTATACTTCAACTAGGTTTCTGATTGGGTTACTTTGCAGCTAGGTATTCGATTGTTGATGTTTCCATTATGCGAAACGATGGAGTTGCGCGGTTGCCAGGTTTACATGTAACAATATTATCTTAATTCAAATGAAGGATGAACATTTCATTGTAATCTTCAAAACAATTGTACGCTACATACCCTTAATGAAAGGGACTAGGGGATCTAGTCCATTTTAGTAGCTTAAAAGCTGAATATCAATTCTCTTAAACGAAGTTGGTGTAATAAAATATTACAATTTTACAACGCTTAATTCATATGTCCTTTGAATTTAAATCCAAAATTCGCTGTTTCATTATGATTTGTTATAATTGCACTTTATGATTGCGAATTTTGTTACATCTTTGGTTTTTTGTACACCTAAGATCAAATTAATGGAACACAGCTAGTGCATGCAGGATCGACCAGCAATAGTAACGGCATGGCTCGATGACAGCGAACTATGCCGTCGCAGCAACGACGTCGGTAGCGACTATATCGACGCCGCACACGCCACACCATCGAATATTGCCGTCGCGACTCAAGTGCTTATAAGCGCACCAATACCTATTGGTTGAATTTGCATTAGCTTTTTTTGAGTAACTGTATACATATAACGAGATTGCTTTAACAAAATCGATCAATATTCTTCACTAAAAAAATAGAAACTGATTTTGAAAACATGAACAACAATACTTTTGAATTATAGATATTTACTTACTAAATTAAATTAAATAATCACTGATTGATAATATCTAAATCTTTTTCTTTTCAGGTAAGCCGATTTTTTAAACCGCAAGTACCATATTCCTTTTATTTTTACGATTTCTTCATTCATAAAATTTAAATTAATACATTAAATGATGAATTTTCCACGAACACTGCGACTATTTTCGCATTTTCTGATTGGGATCGCAATTTAATTCCATACACGCTACCTTTCAAAGGGATTTTTCGCGTTCTAATGAATTCTGTTTGATGTCCAAATTAATTAACAATGAAAGACGGTATCCTGTTGGCTGAAATCGAAGTATACTTCTAAATTTTACATAAGTAGTGTCAATTTAGGTAAGTGGGTCCAGGTATGATAGTATGAACGTGCAGCTAGTCTGTCATATACAGTGGTCGCGGGATGAATTTCACTCATGATATGGTCCTGTACCTCTCTATTTTACCCAGTTTTTTCACTTTTCAAAAATATCCATTCCAAAATATGTATCTGATTTCTAAATCCAAAACCTAGTGCAATCATCGATGAGGTCATGAACCGATTTAGGGTGTAGTGCCATAGAAAAGGAAGACGATTTCACGCAGTTTCCATACTGCAATATTATTTTAAATATAGGGCACTGTAGTTCTGGCACACATTTGTAATTTGGTTACTAAAGGCTTTCAGGCATTGCCCAAAGCCAGTAGGTGAACGGGTCACAATATCTCTTCAAATTTGAGGTAATGTTCGAAATATATAATGTAATATATTGTTTTGAAATTAAGCTTCTCTACCAATCTATAGTGTGGCGAGCTTGGTAAATAATAGATTTTGTCACTTTAGCTTCGTTTTAGACGACAAATTTTGGTTTCTAGATCTCAGCAACCGCTGAGACACGTGGTATTTATATGTGCTTGAAACTATCAAAAGCCGAGGTCCAGATATTCTAAAATCCATATCTCCTAAACCGTTAATGTCACAAAATTCAAACTTAATGATTCTCTGTAGTTGTACCAGGAGAATAGATCTAAAACAAAATTTTGAGGTGAATCAGTGGCGTGCAGAGGGGGGGGGGGGGGGGTGGTGAAAAGCTTTATATTACGATATCTCACGAACCAATTGCACTAGAAAAATAACATTCGGTTTGTGTATAAAGGTTGAAATATGAAGTTTGCTGGGCATGGAAGTGGAGGAAGGATAAGAATTTTTGTAAAAAATCACGTCTCATATATCAAGAACAGTTTAAGGTAGTGTTATGGTCCGCCATACGAGTATCCTGCAAAGAAGAGAAGAGGAATGTCAGTTTCCGGTAGTCTAAGTATTATATCGATTTAACTCACCGAATTGGTCATCGAGGAACTCCTTGCGGATGCATTTCCCTCTGGGCCTCTCCCAACTTGTGGTGCATATCTAAAAATAAAGATACATACATTCGAAATTAAGGAACGAACTTCGACTCTGTGGTGGAGGAAAGACTGGTTGACGGGTATAAAGATAGGATTATGTATGAGTTAGAGTTAGGATAGGTTTAGGGATTAGTGGATTAAAAAGGCGAATAGGTATGAACAGGTGGAAAGTAGTTAGGATAGGTAAATACAGGAAATTATTGGTCGATGGTGACCGAGACGACGACGTGAGTGTCCGGGAGCGATCAAAGTGTCACGAGTATTACGGCGCGCCTTTAAACTGTGATCTTTTGTTCAAAGGAAAGAACCTTCCGCACGACTTGACACTTATCCGGAGGTATCACAACAAACGCGAGTGACGAATAAAACAATAATAAACAATATCGATAAAAATCCACCGCGAGTGACATGTAAACAAGATCAATAAAAACAAACGCGAATGACATATCAACAATAACTAAATTGACATTTACTGCGATTGTGATGTTCGCGATATGCCAATAGAGTGCAGTGGCGCGAGTATGTGATTGCGAATAACCGGTGGTTCATGAATCGGGTACATGCAAGTCACCAGATAACGTTATGGTGCGCGAAATACTGCGCGGATCGGACATTGACTCGATTGGAATAATCCCGCGGGATTAGCGGTTAGAAGTTTTCGCGGACAGAAGATACGGTGTGATCGAGGCTTTTTGATCGAGAGTGGAGTAGAGATCGGACGTAAACCGGAACGACGACATAGTGTACAATCGAACCGAAAGGGTTTTAACAAAAGAATTTAAAAAGTGATGCAAGAGAGGATCAGTCGAAAATTACGAGTTGGTGAAGACTTATGAGAAATAGTTTTGAACTACGTTACATTGGTGAACGCGAGAAGTTATTTATTCGGTTGACTATTGAAGCAGAGAAGCGGAGCGACTACGGCGGCGGATAATTGGTGTTATGTCTGCGGCAGGAGATCGGCGACCATCAGAGACGTCCTAGATAAGTAGAACAGAACGTAGACAGGGTTTATCTCATTATTAAATATCCAAGAGCGTAGATAGGGCTTTCTTTATTATTAAAAAATACTTGTTATTCTTTCTTTTTAAACGCCAGCTTTTGCTTTACTCTATGTGTAACAATTTTGTGACGTCTTTCAGGAATTCTTCCCACTTAGGAGTAGTTCGAGTCGTGACGGTAACTTTTCTAGACTCGTGATTCGGTCTAGAAAGGAAGAACGAAAGCCTTAAATTGAATCACTGGCGCCCACGACCCGTCTCTGGGTTGAGCCGGACAAGGCCCGTTCGCCCCTTTGTTTCAGGGGTTGGTATAACGGTTTTACCTAGCATTTTTACGGGAAGTAAGCCTAATAGACCCCTTGCAGAGAAAAAAAATTTGGGGTTGTGGGTGGTGTAGAGGGTGAGGATGAAAAAGAACAAGTTCCGATTTTTATATCTCGATTGAGCTGAAACTTGGTATTTAGATAGAGATATAGTAGTGGCATGTTGTGAAAACATAATTTTTTATATGGGTAGTATTTCACGGGGGTGAGGGGTGTTTTTCCTATCTATAAAACAGAAGAAGAAGAAGTTGAAACTCGGTATGTATATGTAAATCAACTAGAAAATTAATTTGGATTAAAAGAATTTCAAATATCCACTGGCGTTCGGAAGGAAGCAAAAAAATTATCTGTGAAAATGGGATGCATATACGAGTATTTCATGACTTTCGTCATATCTCTGAAGTCTCCTTATATGTTGAACTCATTTTTATTCTACGAATTCTTCGCATAAATGCCTAGAAAGTGTTTTAATTATTTTTTGATTTTTGAATTTTGAATTCGACCCCTAAGCGGTGTAAAGGGGTTGAATGCATTTTCACGAATTCAGCCATATCACTTAAGTTTGATTAGGTATCAATTAACTATTTACTTCCATTAGCTTGTTTAATAATCACTTAAAACCCGTGAGTGATATGACTTCGAATTGATTTTTACTTGCTCGGGCTTTCTTTGTATGTATCTAAAAACACCTTACAGGATTTTTGGATATTCAACCCTCACTTTTCCAGATACACTTATTTCCTCTTCTAATATTATTTCTTACTACTCTAAAACACTTGACTGTAGGTAGGAATCGAACCCGTGATCAGTTGTAGACTGTTGGCAGATTTTTTTCATTTATTTACGTATTTTTTTATCAATAGAATAATTGACGGGCTTAGAACCAGAGGGGTACAAGTGACAATTTCGCGAAAATTAAGTTAATAGCAAGAAATGTCTCTTTAGAGTGTCTGCTGCCTATTACCAGTGGCGCACAGGTGCAAGAGTAGCTTAAGGCTGCTATATGTTAAAAAATAAATCCAATACTAAACGGAAAAGCACCAATGATACGAGCCAGAGGGGTACAAGTACGACTAGCACTCCTTTTTAACGAGTGCAAATCAAAATACTCTCCGTTTTTTACATTTCAGACAGATGAGCCGACCGGGTACGATTCGGACTACGAGTAACCGTACTTAGTTTCATTATTCAGCCCTTATGTTCAATATAAAAGTTCGATTTTTGTTGCCTAGTTTTTTATTAATAAAGACTGAATAAATTATTAGGTAACTAACATACTGTGTTACAAAAGTTGTCTTTCCTTGAAACCTTAAAGAACACTTCATCATCTCGTTATATTGCGGTGAAGAAGTGCATGTACTGACAAAAATTCTGCCATCAGTCTGGGCACAACTTTATTATTTTACAAGTTTCAGCCTCCTGAACCGCGTAAGCGGTTCCTGAGATCTAGAAACCAACATTTTTCATCTAAAACGCACACCTCCTCCCCCTCCCCTTCACACCTCAACCCCCCAAAAAAGATAACACAAATTTTAACTTAATATCTCAACGGGTTTGTAAGCTACGCACCTTCAAACGGTTTTGCGGACGGCAGACAGACATTTTGTTTTTTTTTTGAGTTTACTAGTCCTAAAACGTGAAAATACAAATTTTTTTAAATTTCAGGTCGATCACACTACTTTATTATTAAAAAATAATAATGTAAAAATGTGCCAAGTATTTACACGAATCTTTACTGCATAATTGGTACGCGAGATATCACAATCCAAAGTTTTTTACGAGGCAAAACTTTTTTTAGAAAACGTCTCCTCCACCTCCCCCTAACACTCTTCCCCAAGGGTACCACTCGTAGGAGTTCACCCAATCTACCTATAAAATTTCAAAAATAATAAAGTAAAATACATGGAAATACGTCAAAGCTCAGTGCCAGAGGGGTACAAGTGCAATGTTTCCCGAGTTCAGACCACGTTAAACAGTATATCTCGGGAAATTATATATATTTCTTTTTGGCCCCGCTGTGGGATTTAGAATAATAAGTCCCTAAGAGGAAAGCCGATCAACCCGGTCGGTAGGTCTTAGCCATAATTATTGACACTTAAAAGACTTTAATATGATTTTACTCGAAACTACTTGAATTACACTTGTACCCCTCTGGTTTTAAGCCCGTCAATTCATAGTAGTAAAAGTGAATTCGATCACATTAAACCTAAGAGATTTTCGGAATCAGTGAAATCTTGAACAATACCCCCAGGGGGTTTAATTGAGAAAAATACTTAAATCGGGTTTTCCCCGACTACGTTTAAAGCTTATAGAAGTAAAAGTGAATTCCAAATCTCAATATACCTTAGAATTATATCAGAATTCGTGAATATGTACACAACCACTACACACCCCCTTAGGGGTTGGATATCGAAAAATTTTGAAGATCGTCACTAGGCGCTTATATAAATAGCCCGCAGAAGTAAAATTGCTTTGATAGTTTGACATGTCTAAAAGTTTTAACGAAGTTTGTGAAAATGTGGATTCACGGACATTTTTTTTACTCAACCTCAGAACTCCAATAAAAATCTGAACTTTTTTTTTGCTTTAATTACTCTAATAGTACATCTACATATACGTACTAAGTTTCGACTTTCTAGCATAAACCGTTTCTGAGATATAAAAAACCACCCCTCTCCCCCGTACCTTGATACCCCTATCAAAAATTTGGATGTCTCCATAGTGGCTCTATATAATCCTAAATTTTTAGCTTTCTATTCATTATGATTTTCGAGAAATAAAAATCAGAATGTTTTTCTTTCTACCCCCTTTCACCATCACCCCCAACACCCACACCACCAAAATTTTTTTCCCTACTAGAAGTTTACCGACCCCAACTCCTGTAAAATTTCCAAGATCATATCTGATACGGTTTATGAGATATGAAAATTACATTTTTTGAAAAATTGCTGTCCCCCCACTTTCGTGCTCCACCTCCCCCCTCAAAAAATTGAGTTTTGGTAGACTCCTCTTGTGATCCCATATACAGAAACTAAATTTTATCTTCCTGGTGTAATTGGTTCGGAAGATATTGTAATCCAAAGTTTTTCACCCCCCACCCCCACACCCCACCACCCCTCTTCAAAATTTTAGCCCTTGTCTAATCTTGAAGTATCCCTAAGAACAACAACAAAGTTTCAATCTTCTGACATCAATTGTTCAGGAGATATCGCATTTAGAATGTTTCAATCCTGTCTTTCATGCGTTAAAGACTCATAGTTTTCCCCCCCACTTCCACACCCCTTAACCAATATCGACAATTTTTTTGCAATTGAGTCCATTATCATAGTACTACATAAGTTCCCAGTTTCAGCCTCCTAGCATAAGTGGTTCCTGAGATCTAGAAACCAAAATGTTTCCTCTAAAACGCTCCCCTCTCCTCTCCCCTCATACCCCCACCCCTCGAAAATATACCAGTCGTAGGGGTTCACCCAATCTACCCACCATAAAAATTTCAATTTAATATCTCAACGGGTTTGGGAGCTACGCGCCTTCAAACGATTTTGCGTACGGCGTCTACGGCGGACAGACGGACATTTTTTTTTTGTTTTTTTGGGGTTTACTAGTCCTAAAACGTGAAAATACAAAATTTCAGGGTAGCAAATTTTTTTGAAATTTCAGGTCGATCACAATACTTTATTATTAAAAAATAATAAAGTAAAATGGCAACTTTTATTGAGCATTCCAACAACAATAATATTTTGACAGATTGAATGTAATTCCGACAGACGTGTGTCAATGTTGTTCATTGAATGCGAATGATCATTCGCCGAATGATCATTCGAATGTGTCGTCTGCCTAGGGTATTACTGCTTCTAAAAAACTTCCTTGCGAAGTATGTGTCATGTTTGTTTCACAATAGACGGGTTTCAACATAATGTTCCGAAAAACTCCATAGCCGGCGAGTGTCATTCCTTCCACGTTCCTTTTGGGGGAAGACCTGACATTATTTCCCGTTGAAATGCTATTGAACTCAGTTTCGGAGCCCAAATAACTCAATTTTTCTTAGAGTGGGGAATGAGTATGAAAGAATAATTATTTTGGATTTGAATATGTCTTTTTTATGCATGGGTAAGTAAAAGCGTCCCACTATACGAGTATGTGCGATTCGAAGATCCCACGACATCTAGAATGATAGACTAGCACGCTTATACTAGGAAATAATGCACCTTAAATTGACGTCTCATTTTACTTCCTTGATAGATGTAATAAATAACAGGAATAATTGGTAACTTCTTGTGATCGAAAATAAGACGAGAGCTGAAAAAAGGCATGGATCGCTATAAGTAGGTACGTTAGATACCTTTCTTCCTATACGTCCACTGAGAGAACCAGGCCTGGATATCTTTTTAACTACTGTGTTCAGTGTGCACATAGTAGCTAATTCTTGTCTTGTTGTGTATCCGGTTCAATGGCCAATTATGCGTTCACATGATGCACAAGAGTGAGACAGACATACCTCGTATTATATAAAGAGCGGGAAAATTTTGAAAAAGCAAAAACCACTTTTACTCTAAAAAAGCGCTGACTTATAGCTCACGATCTGTCAACGTTTTTCTTTTCGTTATATTTTGTACTCACATTTATGTTTGCGTCTAACATTTTAAGACTTGAAATCGTAATGTTGGAAGTTGGATAGTACTCGTAGGTAACTGTATGTACGTCAGTTTGGTTTTTTACTGGTTTTATTCCATTAGGCATTATGTCGTCTCATGCGCATGCGCTTAGTTTTTTCACTTCGAAACGTTTCGGAGTCTTTAGTTACCATAAAGGCACTGTAAAGAAAATGTGTACAGTGCAAGAACGAACCGTGTGCAGTTCAGTCAGCTCTCAGTTATGGATGAATTCGAAGCGTTTATGATCATTTTCTCTGTAGCTGCCTACTATGTAGCTACTTATAAAACTATTGGCACTATAGGCAAAGACCTATAGGTACCTATGGCATATGCAAGCGTACTGTTAATGCAAGAATACGGTTTGTTTATACATCCAACTTTTTTTGCGATCAAAAAGTGTGGAAAGCCTACAGTTTCGAATTTCTTCTCGGCAACTTAAATTGTAGTTTTTTTCAAATTTTCAACTTTTGGTATATACTCGTAGGTATTATAGATATATAGCTAAATGTGATTATCAGGCCTATTCTGTGTACAGTCACAAGTCACAATTTTAGCGGAGAGTCATAATTTTAGAAAATCTGTGACTTTTTATATTCTAGCATTAGCCACAATTTTGACGTTTTTAAAAAACATGACATCACTATCGAAATAGGTGATCACAATGGCCAGCCAGGCAAACAAACTTAACGTTTCGTGAAGTTTCAGTACCTAGGTACTTAATATTGTTACGTGCAAGCCTAGCAGCCGCGCAACTCGATAGATTACGAATAGGGAAACAGCAACAACCGAATACCTAAGCTGCAAAGTAACCCAATCAAAAGACTAATTGAGTATATAAGGAGAGCGGAGCAACACGATTATACCTCTCTTCTAATCGAACGCGCTCGAATGTACTGGAACAGCGTATAAGATCAAATCGAATTCCCTCAAGCTTTCGGGTACCATCAACACACACCACCGAGCGGAGATTCAAGAACAGTCTCGACTACAGACAACTGGTATAAAAGCAGATAAAGCTTTCAGCGAGGGGAATAGTAATTTTTATTACGTCGCCTGTGACAGCCAGCGTGTATACGCGACCGCATTGGTGGAAAGCGATCGATTGCGTGAGATCGAATCAAGCGATATAGATAAGCTGGCGGTATTGCCAAATACTTATTTTTATTTTAACCGAATTGTGTTTTACTTGAAATCCCAGCGAACCCCTAGCTCGCAACAATATTGAAAAAATGGAATGTTTGTTATATTTGCTGAGGTAATTACTGGAAGAAGCTGAACAAAAGTAATTTATAGTAAATTAGATGGCTGTTTTACATTTTGTGTGATTTAAGGGCTTTAAGAAGAGCTACACTCCGAAACTTGAGGAATGCAAGTGATCCGTTTTTATTAATGGACAATACATTTGAGAGTTACTTCGGGCTTCCACTTTTTAGACAGGAAAAGTTTAGTTTACTAACGCACACAACTTTCAAATATACACTTCCCTGCAAGAAAATTACCGGATAAGTCCGCCGGAGCACCTCCGTAGCATTAACCGGTAATCTTTCAGTTAAAACGTATAGGCCTCGGGACAAAAAAAAATCCTTTTTCAAAAAAAAACCTAAAAAAATCAATGATAAGTATGAAATAAGAAATAAAGCAGGGACGTCATTTGTGGGGTTGCAGGGTGGGCATTTGACCCCCCCCCCCTGAATTATGTATTTTTATAGATTATATATAACATATGTATTGATAGATTATATATAACATATGTATATTTATATATAAAATTATATACAAACATAACATCTTGCCCCTCCCCCCCCCCTAGAAAAAAACTGAAATGACGTCCCTGAAATAAAGCAAGAAGTTTAGAAATATCCGAAAACGTCAGGTACCTAAGTGCAGTAGAACAGAAATGATAGTAGTGCAGCAGAGGTTACGGCGTTGCGGGATAGTTTCCTGCCTCTCCTGAATACTTTGTTAAGTTTCCAGAGTTTTCTAGAACCTTTGTCGATTTCGGATAACATTTTGTTCCAGCTTAAGTTCATGTCCTTGAATTTCTCGAAGTTTATTACTTTTTGAAGGCGGTTGATCTCGGTTTTGAATACTGGGTCCCGAGTTCTTTGCCATTGGCGTGGTTTGATGTTTCGCTTTATAATAAGTTCCTTTATATACGGAGGCAGTAAATTTTCTTTGCGGAGGGTCTTAACTTTAGGTGCACATCGTTTTGCAAGTTCCAGTATTGTGTTAGAAAATATATCAACCATTTGGACAAAGTTTATCGGTTACCAATCGTTTGTATTTTACCCAATTGGTTTTAAAGAAATTGGGGAAATTAAGAGTATCGTCGGGAGATTTAGGTTGGTTAATAATAAAAAACTCAACCGGAAGGTGAGGCGAAGAGAGGTCATTAATTGTAGTTGGTTGAGTTATGTTAACTCCAGAGTTAATGATTAGGTCCAGAGTGGAGCCCCTACCCAAATTGGAGAAGAATGTATGACTGCTAGGTGGATGCACAACACTTTAACTGTTTTCTAAAAAGTTAAAGAGTTCCTTGCCTGCTGAATTCGCTCTTAGGCAGTTCAAGTTGCGGTGTTTCGCGTTAAAATCACCACAGAGGAGAATATTGTTTTTATTTCGAGTAAGTGCTTTCAAGTCATTCCGGAAGTACCTTAACTTTTCCGCGTTAACCTTAGTCCCAGGGAAATAAGCTGCTGTGATTAGTAGGGAGTCATTTAATTTGATTGTAATATTTTCAATTACCTTGGTGTTAGTGATTGGAAGCGCAACGTGTTTTAGTTTCCTATTGATCAAGATCATTACGCCGCCACCTGTTTGGTTCTCTCTGTCGTTTCTGTACACTTTATACTTAGAGCTAAAGAACTTATCACTAGGTTTGAGCCACGACTCGGTTATTATTACTATGTCTATAGAATTAGTTTCTAAATAGTCTAAAATTTCTGTTCTTTTGTTACGGATGCTTTGGGCATTCCAGAGTAGACACTTAATATCGAGATTATCCATTATAGAGGAATTTGCAAGCCAGTTCGATTAGCGCCATGCACTGTTGTTGTCTGCTTTTGCAACCGGCTAGTTTGGAAATTAGCTCTGTTGAAATTTGGAGTAACTCATCAGTAGTAAATAGGACTTCAGGAGATTTATCCGGTGCGGGTGCGTGTGCGCCTGTGAGTGTTGAACGATTTTGCAAGTTTTGACTTGGTAATTGTGGAAAGTCGCGTGAACTTGACATATTAACTTGTGCTTTCGAAGTGATGTTAATAGTTTTTGGTGATTGATGCCGACGTTGGGAGATGTTACTTTTGATTGCAACATATTGCTTTAGTTTTGGGCATGATTTGTCTGATGCAAAGTGTCCGCCAGAGCAGTTTGCGCATTTGATGTCTTCATCGTTCGTTGCTGTGCATATAGAGTGCGGATGGGCTGCACTGCATATCATGCACTTAACCTCCATATGGCAATGGGATGATCCGTGGCCAAACATTTGGCAATTGCGGCACTGAGTAGGTCCTATGCGCCTGTTTTTGTAGTACTGCCAACGTACAATAGTGTGCATGATCGCTTTTATTTTCCTTAGGTCTGCGATTTTGACAGTGTAAGAATGGAAATTCTACGAATTTCCACTCATACCAAATTGCTAAAATGAACACGTAACACTAATACATTGAAGTACAAACACAACACAAATTAAAACTTAGAACTAAAAAAACATTGAATCACAAATACAACACAAATTAAAATTTGGGACCAAGCATTTTTAATAAAATACAACACAAGAGCTCAATACATCAAACATGAAACACAGAAGCTGAAAAGACACACAAAGGCTGAAAAGGGAGAAAATTTCAGAATGTACCTGGAAAAGGTCAGCGGGATCACAAAAACGTCCCAGGCGACGCAATGCGACAGAGAACCCGCCGACAAATATACGAAATCCCAGCGAGACTATATACCGAGGCAAGCATACCCCAGCCGCGAATTATAAAAAGGCAAAATTTCTCCTACACAAAATTTGTTCCACAACATAATTCATGGGCAGCGAATGTTGATCACTAAATATATAGTGAACGAGTCAACCAGAAGAACAACTCGGTCAGCAGTGAACAAGTCTGCTAAGAAGGCTAGCGAAGTTGCACTTCCTCTTCTGGCAACCAGTGAACTGTCTGGACAGTCGTCCTAAGTGATTCTCGGACCGGACAAGGCTAGCGAAGTTGCACTTCCTCTTAGAAAGTCCGAGATCTATTAGGTCTAGTCAAAACCGAAGCCAAGTCGAGGCGAGACAAGACATAAACAGCAAAGACGAGCGTCCTAAACGATCAGACCGGATAAGGCTAGCGAAGTTGCACTTCCTCTTAAAAGGTCAGAGATCCAATAGGCCTAGTCCGAGCCGAAGTCAAGTCGAGTCGAGTCGAGACATTGGTAGCGAAGACGTAAACAGCAAAGACGAGCACATGAGCAGTGACGACGAGCAGTAAACACCCGAGACAAGAGGAACGAGGCAAGGCGAGGACAGGGCCAAGCCGTAAGCAGCGGTGGCAGGCACGAGGGCAGTGAAGACGAGAGCGGCGAAGCAAAGCAGCGGACAGCGGCGTACAAGACGAGAGTAGTGCAGGGAAAACCAAGATCTAAGCAGCAGAGATGAGCATGTGAGCCGTGAAGACGAGTACGGCGGAGCAAAGCAACGAGCAGCGACGTATCAAACGAGGGCATCAAGGGGAAAACCAAGACGTAGACGGCGAAGACGAGAGCAGCAAAGCGAAGGCAAGGAGCAGCGAAGGCAAGGAGCAGCGAAGACAAGGAGCAGCGAAGGCAAGGAGCAGCGAAGACAAGGAGCAGCGAAGACGCAAGCAACGGAAGTAGCCGTTAAAGCGAGACGAGAAGAGCAGCAACGCCCAAAGCGAAGCCGAGACGAAGGCGAGCAAGCAGATAAATTAAACGAAATTGAATTATGAATTATAAATGAATATATACGTATATGGTAAATAAAGTGAAGTCAAACCAAATAAATATTTTGTAACGGACACTGGCTCCCGATGAGTATACCCCGGAAAAGAGTCGTTACAGGAGAAAAATGGAGAATGTAAAAGCTTTCCTCGGCATATTTTTTGTTTTGTGTGTGAAATTGTTTCACATCGATGCATGGAATGTTGATTTCCAGAAGATGCTTTTTTAAAATGGCAGGATCCATTGAGTGCAGACCTGATAGCAGAATTTTTACTGGACGTATATCTCTACGGCTGAAGGTAAAGAAGTGTACTTTTTTCGAAGTAAGGTGTTCGACGGTCTTCTCAAAAGATTCGATTGAGGTTAAGAGCAGTTTCTTACCTGTTGACATTAAACTTATTGAGTGATCATTGATGCCGAGTGACTCCATTATTATGTCGATGGTTTTTCGGTCCAGAGACGGAAATACAAGTGCTGGAGGCTTAACTTGCTTAGAAGGTGATGTCGTTGCTCTGGTACTGTTCCCGTTTTCCTCTAGATCAGATAGAGGCTGGAATCTGTTCGAAGAACTGGCCATATCGGCCGTAGGTGTAGCTTTAAAGGACGGTTTCGCCATTTTTATTTTGTCCCTTAGCATAATATTTTCGGGTACATCTCGTACCCGTTTAATTTCACTTGGTAACAATATGTCTTTAATTTAAGGCCCGCGCAAACAGAAATATTTATAGTTAATAATAAAAATCGGTTTCGCGCGAAATTAATAAATAACTCAAATTCACTTTGCTGTGTTACGATGCGAACTCTCTGAGAGCACTTTCGAGACTGAAAATATAAATTATACTTCTATTTACGCAATATGTCGGAACTCATCTTGTTAATATAAAGTAGTACAATTGTTTACATACAAGATCAAATACACCTGAAAAACCGTAAGAAATAGTTACAAACAAATTTGTAGATAATACCATGGATACACAGCTTGTATACAAATTACGTTATTCAAATCATGATATGCGATACAAGATAGCATGATACACAGCTCATACATGTTATACTTTGACCTTTAGCTATCAAAGACAAAATTTCTTCGTGTCAAACGTTGCAGTATGATGTTCCGTCGAATAGAACTTTCATTGCTAATAAAGAAATGTACAAAGCGGCCATCATATCACACACAAAAATGAAAACACGCTCAAACAATTTTAACTAACGGAAGAATATAAAAATCCACAAGTGTCATTCATTGGAATTTCAGTTGATTTCAGTAACAGATGGCGCTGATGGCAGTTAAAAGAAGGCTATATCAGCTAAAATTATCGAATTTAATATACAAGGAAACAGGTTGGATATTACGTCGATATCAGCTCGTTCACGTACTATATGCACATTATTGGGTAATACACTGGTCATATTGACGATATTATGATTTATATACGAGCTGTGTGTCCAAGGTATAAGATTATGGTGTACAAATGAAAAGTAATACAAACTTATTACCACAAACATTTTACTGTCAAAAGTAATTTCGTTTTACAGTCTTTAATAAATAATCTACATCTCTAAATTAAAAAACACATTTGCGAATATTGTTAACACACAAATAAAAGTTTATAAATTCACCTATGAAATGAGCTTAGATTGGTTTCACTCTTACGAAGACTAGACGAGCTTGCCCAAGTGTGACAGTATAAACACGCTTCACCATACCTCCCCGGTTCTCAATATGAATTAGGGAATCATCCCCTTATAATTATACTGATTGGGGGCACGCACTTTTGACACATCAAGATCACTGATGCTGTATGTTGACATTAGGTTCATGTCAACATACAGCTTCAGTATGTTGATATGATCCAGTTGAGCTGAGAAATTGTGCTGTCTAAAGTTCTTGGCCCTGATTTTGTGTATCCAAGCGTATCATATAATCTTGTCGAAATTAAAATTATTATTAAAGTCAGTACTGGGTCATTCCATCAAGAATCGACCACAGGTGTGACCTTACCATCGCCGATTCTTTTAAAAATTTGTGTATTCGAAGAATTAGTGAAAACAAAATTTAATTTCAATATTTTGTTTTTGTTTCTATTTCATTTTTTTGTTAGTTATGGTATGTTCAAGATTTCGCAAAAATGGTGGGATAACGATTTGTCTTTTATTCATTAATTAAATTATTAGAGAACTAAACTAGCTTAAATTTATGATTTTAAGAGCCGGCCATATATCTAGCATCATAAAATTAAATCCTCGTTACATACGAGTAAGTACTCGTATTATAATTAAAATAAGAGAGAACCACTAATGTTCTTAGATTGTTTTGACCCCGATCCCATTGACATCCCAAGTTCATTTTTTGGTATGTTTCGAAAAACGGTATAATACATAAAAATAAAAAAAAATCTCAAGAATAATTTTTTTTCGTATTCTTTATATTGCGACAACCTTCCCCTTTAAAATAAGCCCTATTTTTGTTTGCGCGCCGATCGCAGCATTAAGCTTACTAGCTTAATGCAACCACACCAGTTGAATAAGCCTATCGCTATGTTGTCGTACGAATGTGTGGCTGCAGTCCCAGAATAGAAGTGCAGCATGTAATATTTTAGGGTAAGGTTTATTATAGTTACGGCCACACCAGCCGTAAATACAATTGGGAAGGGAATTATTCGTTCCTAATGGTTGTAAGGAACGGATAATTATAAGGGTTATAGGAAACTGGGAGCGCAAAATGAAATACGTTCTTCGTGCGTATAAAATAAGGATTGATTTATTCAATGTTCTTAAAGAATATTTATAATAAAAAAGAGCTTAATCTAAGTAAATATTAATAATTAGGTTTAAGCTTAATGATCGCACAATGCATACGGAAAATTTAGCATACGTATGAAAAAATGCATTGTGCGATCATTTTACATGCTTGAAGTTGTAATGTGGGTCAATTGGTTGAATGATAGCACACAAAAGTTGCTTACCATTGATGGGTAATTATGTGCGATCATTCACCCAATTGTGTCATCAAAAGGATGCACATTTTGTCGACTCGTACATAGACCTTTTGGTTTAATTTGCAGCGTTTTGATGACTTTCTGTATTTTTATGATAAAAATTAACAGAGATATGACTCGAACACCATTTTTCCGACATACTTCTTTAACATGCTACTTATAACTATCAAAAAAAAAATTAGATAGAAACAAAAAATTGAAATGGAATTTTTTTTTCACTAATTCTTCGAGTTCAATTTCGTCATTTTTGGCGATTCTTGATGGAATGACCCAACTCAATCTCAATTCACTGTTTCGTGTTCATGCAAATCTTGCAGATAACTGGTATTGACTCTTATACCTCGTTCACGTGGTCAACGACGTACCGCTACGTAGCACTTCGTAGTACCACGTGAACACACGAAATTTTGCTACGGAGCGGTTTTTCTACAACGTAGCAAAACCGCGTACTGTAGTGTAGTGGATTTGCTAATCCTTCCCACGAGAACACTTGCCGTTGCGCTCCATATTACTTTTCGACTGAATTGTCAAAAAACTGTGTTGACAGACAACTTTATTTGTTTGGATTTTCTCAACGATTCTAATACCAGTGCCTTTAATGACTCCATTTCGCTGAAAAATAAAAGAAGAAAAGTTATTTAAGAAATAAAACGACGAATGTAATTTTTTTTTAATAAAATAAATACCAGTTGTGACAGCTGTCAATTAATAATCAAGAGTGCGAAACGTCAATTCCCTTCACGTGAACACTCATATATCAACCGGATTTCATAATACGCTACACTACACTACGCTACCACGTGAACGAGGTATTATTTGGTATGTTTATTTGGTCTACTAAGTCTTTCCGTTCTTTGAGTATAATTTTCAGATCATACATACCCTTGTTCTATTTGAATCGGAAGACTAATCTAAAAGACATTATTTCTAACCAAAAATTTGCTCTACCTATCTATCTCCGCGCTCTACGTGAAGTAATTTCTTTTCCGAAATTTCAAAACAATCGACTTCGATACGCATCTTCGCACGTTCAAAAAAGCAATTACCAATTGCCGCTTTAAAAATTAACACCATACCTTTAAAAAGATCTTAAGCGAAAAGTTCATATACCTTTAGACCATTGTTTAGAATTTCCCTAGAGCTAGATAGTATGTAAAATAAGGTTTGTCTTTTCGGCCAGGCCAAGTATGTCATTGAACTGTGCGGCATTCTAGTGTGTAGTTCATACATACATACCTTGGTATCGGCTAGTACTCTACTCACACTAGTAGAAATACAGAAAAGCCTAATGCAGAATTAATTATTTCTTTGACCTAGACTAAACACCAACTTGCAGAATGTTCAGTCGGCTTTACTTTATTATTGTATTACCTTTCAGATGTGCTGTTGTTTTTTTTACTCTGTAATGAAGATATGAATTTTTGACCCCATTTCTATTAGCTCGAATTAAAGCAGGACTAATATGAGGCAGAAATAATACGATCATAAAAATTGACCATCTTATGATATGTGATCCGCAACATGATGATCCACTCATTAAATGCAATTCTAACTCAGGTCAATGATTTCCATATGATCGGGTCTAGTTTTAAGATGGTGATCAGTGCGCGATCGCTTCCATATGATCATGCCTTCTTGCTTCTTGCAAGAAATGGCCCGTAGCGAAGGAATCTATTGCGCATACAGCGTCGAACAAAAGTCTACGAACACACGAGTGACGGATATTTGGCGAGGTAGCAGCAGGAAGGGTTATTGGATTTTTTTTAACCAATTTAGCTATCTTTAGGAACAGTGCCTCAACAAGAAGGATTTTGTCTTTGCTACTGATCGCGAGGGATGAACGAAGCAGGATAGACTATGCATTCGTTCTTCAGCTAACTCGAAAAGTAACTTTTAACTACTGCATTTTTCTGGAAGACTTCGGTAGTCTAGTAGCTAGCACACTTCTTTATTAACACTGTTAGCGTAGATTTTGAATCGCACTTAAGGGGGAACATCCGAATCTAAATTTTTTTTTCGCTCATCTTAAAGTTTGCAGTCTTAAGAATATTGTGTGTAAATTTCATATAGAAATTCCAATAATTGTGAAAGTTATGGGCAATTAACCGGAATGGGCCCTTCGGTTTGTCTTCCAAACCAAACTTTAACCGCGATTATCTCGAAACATACTTTTTAAAGACGGTCCCGAAAATATTCGGAAAACCTCGACCGATTGCTTCCAAAATTGAACACAATATTTTCGGATAGGATTTCTACTTCGCAACGTAGAATTTTTTTTCTCACTTAATTACCTTAGATTAATAGATTAAGGTTAAAAAATGAACACGCTATTTCGTGAAAAAAATTTTTTTTTTTAAATCTTAAGATGCGATACATGACATTTTTAGAATCTTTTTGAAATGTTTGTTTTAGATCAAACGACTGCATGTAATCTTGGGAACGGTAGACCGTGCGATCGAAGAACACTTTTTACGCCGGCAGTCGATATATATTTATAAAAAACTTTGTCAGCGTACCGCAAATGTAATGTAGTTCCTCAAAAGAGCACTGTTACACAAGACGGAAGCAACAAATATGTTTATATTCTTGTCGATCCTGGTTGACTCTTACCGACGTTAACTGCAGAAATGTATTTCCTCTTAAGAAATGTTGATGAATTGCACGTAAGTTTGTTGGTTTTTAATTGCTTGCATGATCAAAGAGGTGTGCGCAAACTTTTATCCGTAACTGTAAGTATATGAGCAATAGTCATACAAGGAGTACATGCTTGAACTGGCGTAAAAACCTGTCAACGTACAGTTAGTCTGTTAATTTTAAGCGCGATTGCTAGTTTCGATCGTTCATTTTTTTAATTGTATTTTAAGCAAAAAATGAGGATATACCGTCCGAATACAACAAAACTCTACAAACGGATCGAACAGTAAAGCGATCGAGCGAAGGAATACCGTCTCTAAAACTTTTAAAAATTGAAAAAAAACCTAACATTCTGCACTATGTACTCAACAACTAGCACTTGTAATCGGTGAAAATTTTCATAGATCTTTTTATTAGTCAGCTATAGGGACATTAGATCGCTACGAATGGCAGCATTCTAGTGTTCAACCTGTAGGTCGATTGTAATGCATTTTTATCGGTTTAAATGTTCGTTTCATATAGTTTTCTTGGTGGTTGGTAGCCTTTGAAAAACTGATCGGCGATCGTGCAACGATCATGCGAACCGAAAGGTGGTTTTCTGATAGAAAAATCTAGCTCCAGCTTCGGTTTCTTTACTGCAAAGTAAAAAGAAGGAGTTATTTAAACGCGCAATTCAAATTGATCGTAAGTGATCTTAGATAGTAATTGTCGCACGCGTACGTTCAACTTGTTATGCTCGCCGCGAACCTCTACTACAGCGTCTTGCTGCAATCACTTTTGACGACGGCATCTAGTAAGTGTATCTTATAGGTATCTGGCTTACATTTAGTGTGCAGATTGTAACGGCAGTTATTGCGCTGCTTTGATCAAATCTTAAAATGTCTTTTGACTTAATGGAATTTATACGGTTTTTTAATTGCACGACTAATAGCCCGCCTTGTTATCAATTTTCTTATTGAATATTTGTAGATTACCTTCAAACTTTGTGTTTCTTTAAATCAATGATTTTGGTGGAAAAATTATAATAAATTAATTTAGGCTTCGTGATTTCCACAGAACTCCATCAGCACCTACTTAAAAAGGTCCGAAAGTGAATTTTCTCTGGATGTTTATCAAGCAAAGAGAGAAAGTTTTTCATAAAAAAAATCGAATTCGTGATCATGTTGTAAAGATTTTATGAAATCTTCACCGTGTATTTTTTCACTTCATAGTCGTACCTGTCTTGCACTCCTTCTCTTCAAGTTTGGTTTAAAGTGCTTACCACGCGATTGATGTTTATTTAAATTTTTCGTCGACATTCTTCACCATATTCGTCTGCAGCTTTTATAATCTGCGCCATCCGTAATATCGCCGGTAAATTACCTAACCTGTCATTAAAAGTTTTACTAAATAAGATGCTATTAAATGCCTCATAGGTAGATATTGAATTTCTTCGAGTTTAAATAACACACACCTGGCGCATAAATTTTCCATAGGGAATGAAAGTATCGATAACTTTCTGAAAATAAGAAGAATAATCGAGTTTAAGAGATATTGAAAAATGATTTTTTAAGAATTAAGTAACTGAGTGAAAAGAGTTAAGATTAATTGCTGCCTGCAGTTTGTTATTGAAAAGTTTCAATAAAATTGCCCCTAACTTACCTCACCCCATTATTTTTTGACTTCTATTTCTTCATCAATTTACAAAATTTTGATTTACTAGATCAAGTGGCTCCAAGTTTTCGTTCCTCTCGTGACATTAAAAACTATATTTTTAGAAAAGATAACTTACTAAATTAAGCCGTTTCTGAGATATAAAAATCAGACCATATTCTGCTAAGCCATCCTCCCTTCTGCTCCCATCACACGCTATTAACAATAATTATTATTCGCAAAGGGTTCCTGAGATAACATATTTGCGTTTTGAGATGAAACTGTATTCTCTATAAGTATACAGGGTGTTTGCCACTCCGTCCGCCACCTTGTAAAGGGTTATTCCTTGATATATTTGGAGAAAAAAATTGTTCTACAGAGTGGGTCAATTTTCAATAACAGTGGAGATACAGGGTGGTTAAGAAAAGTGTTTTTGGCCGGTATCCTGACTCACTTAAAACATTATATCTTGAAAACGAATAATCACAAGGCAAAGTGTTATAATTCGTTTTTTAGGGAATCGAATTACCTTTCATTTGATGTAACAGTCTAAATTGTAACTGCATCCAATCTTGAAATATTTACTCAAAAACACAGATTTTTGCTACGTCAACCCTAAAAATTCAGTGATCAATGTAGTTTTTCTCAGAAAACCCCATTATAAAAATGTCATTTTAATTTCATTTTTTTATGAACCATATTATTACCTACAAAAGCTGCATATATATGTATGAGTTACGATTAACATTTTGGAAGTAATAGGTAAAAATACATATCGCATAAAAATTAAATATTTAAAAAGTCAGTGCATGTGCATGTTGATCTACATTACTTGCTTGAACTGAAAGAATTTAATAATGGTTTTTATGTTTTATTTAAAATTTTCTTACTATAATAAATGTTCAAAATGGCCACATTCATTTTGAATGCACGCTAAAGCTCGTTTGGCGAATGTTCTCTTGGTATTCATATTCCTCAACTGCTGCCTTACTTCTATTGCTGCCGCATCGATCCTGGTATTTAGATCTTCCAATGTTACTACTGCCGTTGCGTAGACAAGGTCCTTCATCCGTCCCCATACAAAGAAATCCATAATAGTAAGATCAGAAGATCTTGCAGGCCAGTGTATCGGTCCATTTCTACCGATCCAGCGATTGCTATAATTGGAATTTAACCAATCTGTGATCTGTCGGCTGTAATGAGCTGGAGCACCATCGTGTTGGTAAAACATGGAAGCTAATCGTACCAGTGGAATATCATCCAACAAGTCCGTCAATGTAAGTAATTGGAGCTATTTAGAGTGGGCGGAAGCCTAATAGGTCCAAGGAAATCGTCACCAATCACACCTGCCCATAAATTGGCACTGAATCTGTGCTGACATGATGCCGCTCTTCTTGTGTGTGGATTGCTCTGATCCCACGTATGTAGGTTGTGGATGTTTGTGATACCGTCTCTGGTAAATTGGGACTCATCCGTCCACAGAATATTGTTGAAAAAATTATCGTCATCTATTTGTCGTTCAAGGAGCCAATTGCAAAACTCCATCCGTTTGGGGAAATCAATGGGTAGCAGCTCCTGTACTGGTGTGTGATGGTAGGCATAGAAGCGTTCTACTTTTAAAATACTCCAAATTTTCCAAGTAGATATGTTAAACTGCAATGCCAAGTGTCGGATACTGATCGATATATCATTTTGAACTGCTTGCAGTATTCTTTCATCAATCTGAACAGCGATTATCGGCGCAGGATTTGCATTTACTCTGCTTGTTGTAACGCTGCCAGTTTCCCTAATTCTCCTGTAAACGTCTTGAAATACTCCCCTGTCAAGTGTCCATCGATGAGGATGTCTCTCCATAAATTAACACAATGTCAGCATATTCTTCATTGGAGTACTCAGGCATTTTTTTATTTTTTTTATTATTTTTAATTCTTCTGACGCCTTCTTCTTTTAGCAACGAAACTAAAACTGATAAAAATATGAAGGTAGTTTTGCTTTTATAGGCTTTTTATTTTGTAAGGCACCCTATTAAAAAAGGCATAGTACCGCACCCAGTATTACCTACCACATCCAAGTAAAAGCACCAATTATGTTGAAACTCACTTACATTTCATTGTTTTCCTACATACTTTAAATGGTAAATGTGCAATAAAAATATGTACTTCAGTACTACCGACAAATTAAACAGGTTCTTAGATGAGGTCCACTTTATGGCACTGACTTTTGAAATATTTAATTTTTATGCGATATGTATTTTTATCTATTACTTCCAAAATGTTAATCGTAACTCATACATATGTATGCAGCTTTTGTAGGTAATAATATGGTTCATAAAAAAATAAAATTAAAATGACATTTTTATAATGGGGTTTTCTGAGAAAAACTACATTGATCATTGAATTTTTAGGGTTGACGTAGCAAAAATCTGTGTTTTCGAGTAAATATCTCAAGATTGGGAGCAGTTACAATTTAGACTGTTACATCAAATGAAAGGTAATTCGATTCCCTAAAAAACGAGTTATAATACTTTGCCTTGTGATTATTCGTTTTCAAGATATAATGTTTTAAGTGAGTGAGGATACCGGCCAAAACACTTTTCTGAACCACCCTGTATCTCCACTGATATTGAAAATTAACCAACCCTGTAGAACAATTTTTTTCTCCAAATATATCAAGGAATAACCCCTTACAAGGTGGCGGACGGGGTGCCAAACACCCTGTATATAGGAAGAAAAAAAACTTAAAACCCTGCTCATATAGCCTTTAATAATGCGTTCGAAGCACTCGAGATCGAGACATTGTAAAATCCATATCTCCCAAACGGTTGTCACGAAAACTTAATGATTGTCTGTAGGTATACTAGGAGAATTGATAGTGTTTCAAGAATTTTTGTAATTCGCCCCTAAAAGGTGTAAAGGGGTTATACATTTTCACGATTTCAGCCATATCCCTCAGGTCTGATTAGATATCGAATAACTTTTCACATCCACATGCTTGTTTTATAATCGCCTTAAACCCGTTTTCAAGATTTTTCCTGAAAGGGTTGAACAAGTTTTCACGAATTACGTCTCTTAGTGTTAAATATAGCAGAATCAATAATTTAAATACTTTGCTTTTTTTAAAACTATTGTTTTCTTAATTCCATCACTTAGGACTAATAAGACTTCGAATTGGTTTTTTCTTCCTGGAGCTTTCTTTATAGTTATCTGAAAACTTCTTTCAGGAATATTGGATATTCAACCCCCAAGTGTGTGTAAGAGGTGTTGCATACGTTTTCACGTTTTCGTGTAGTGGCCTTTCACGATTATATTTTCACAAATTTTTTAAATCTGTAGTGTCTGATATGATATCAAATTGCGTTTTATGTAATCGCCTAAAAATCTATTTCACTATTTTTTCAAATTCAAAATCTATATGTATGACCCAATTACGTGTTCCCCCATTTTAACCGCTTCCCGAACTTTGGCCCTAAAAATAATACAGTTTCGCTCAAACTATCGGCAGATTTTTTTTCTACTTCGCCTAGAGTTTAGCTCAACAGCCAATACAATTTAAATGCATATATCGTGATTGAAACATAATTCAACTTTCCCGAAAATACACTTTTTCTGTAAATCGAACACAATCTAAATCATCCCAACACACCCGCCAAAGAATGAGGAAGCGAAAGTAGATGCAACCATCCATGCTCGTTGATCCGTGCTTCACACAACCGCCAATAAAAAATATAATGCTTATGTTTTAACCCCATATTCGCAAGCTCCGTTTAAAACAATTTGCACGTCATTTAAGCATGAAACTGTGTGAATAAGTGGATAAAGTATAAGCAAACTCTTTCAAGACTGCAATATATTATCTAATTAAAAATAGTTTTTTCCAACTGCACTAGCAACTATAAAGTCGGAACAAAGGGGCAAAAGAAAATCGCACCCACTGCTGCCTATTCCTTTCCCAGTTAATATTCATACTATTTACATGCGTTTTAAATACTGTGGTAGGTATTCAGAGCGTAGTCGAGAGGAAACGAAAGGTATGAAAAGCCATCAAAAAGTGCAACAGGTATGATCGTTACGTTTCTGTGTGTATAGCGCGGTCTCCATATAAAATCACTACAAAAAAAACTCATCTCTGCTGTTTATGTTAGTTGCAATCTTTTCTTGTTTCTGTATAGTGCTTAATGCGCTTTCACTAGTTTGTTAAGAAAATATGGGATAATGGTTAAAATTTCACGATTCCAATCGTGATAACTAATAACATCAAATGTTTTAGATCTTGAGGAGAGCATCCGTTTCGATATGTATGTTTCAAGTTGTTAGTAAAATCAGATCGTCTGACACCGATAGGTCACCAACAGTGCTCATTCATAAGACGTGATCCTGGGCGATCGCCTTTACCTGTGTCCAATACTCCTTTTTTTCTTCTCTCCTTTTTTATTCGTCCCCATGTATTTCTTTGATGATCCTCTTCCTAGAGACTTCTAATCCAGAGCCAGTTTGGAGATATTGTGCTCTGGCTTCTTCAAGGTATCACAATGGTCGGCCAGTTTCGTCGCTGAAGCTCAAAGCACAAACAATTCATATATTACGATCTCTTTTTGTTACGAGGTAGATTATATGGGATACCAGGATACAAAGCGTCTTTTGTATAAGTTCCAGTGCAACGAAGTTTTAAGCGCGAAAGTTAGGGAACCTAGCCAACCACCATATTCCCAGGTACCCCAATTAAACTTCAGAAAAAGGAACTTAGCAATATGTTATATACAGTGGATGCCGCTTATTGTAATCGCGGATAATGTTATAAGCCGCATTTTGTTATCAAAACAGTTGGGTTCCATTTTCCACAAATAGAATTCATTGCTTATTTTTTTCATCGTTTATTGTTATCACCCGGTTAATGTTATTGTTTTTGGCTGGTCCCAAAGTGATTACAATAAGCGGCATCCACTGTACAATGTATTCAAGTAAATTAGAAAAACATGATTTAATCTTTTCTGGAAAATGTAAAATACAACAATAGGAACAGATCATCATCCAACAGTGACCGAACAATTTTATCAGTATATGATCACGAATCAACAATTACATAATCATCTGATTATGCCGATCGACTTACGTGTGGTACCTTCTGTATGATGAGTATGCTAAAAAAAGACGCAGGTTAATCTTTTGTAAATTTCTGCGCTAATTAACGAAGGTGTTGTAAAAGTCAGCAATCGGTTCTACTTTGATTTGGAACAGGATTTTTTTTAAATGAAATATGAAAATTACGAAGATCACTTTTATAATTTTTATACTTTTAACTGATTTTTTTTTAACAATTTTTGTGTTTTTTATTTTTAGGCTACTATCAACCAGCCGGCCCATTGATATCTCCTCATGTTCTGCCACCGGTGGTCCAATCAAATGCGGCCCCAGTTTCGACAAAACAGCTACCGTCACCTATCGAATCAGATCAGCTACAACAGCCCCCGCAATCAACCTCAACAGCCGAAAGTTCGGACAGTGAAGTTCTGATTACAGGAGGCGATTTAGCAACATTCCGCTATCCAACGCAACAACAACAGCCGCAGCAACATCAGTCGTTATCTAGCCTATCGGCGTCCCAGCAGCAGCAGCAACAACAGCAACAACAAAATTCACCATACTCGCGACCAATACATCCAATGCATTATACAGCAGCATATCCGCCCAGTTATTATTCCCCATATCCGAGTGATGCGATGTGCTATTCACCACCCTATCAACCATACTATCCCGCTAAAGTTTACCAAAGTGCACCGACATATCGCCGATATCCATCATACTATCAGGCCGGTCCGCCACCACCGAACGAACTCTACGATCCGCAACCGCCCCAATCAAATGCGCCGCAACCTCCACCACCACAATCCGGATCTCAGTTAGTACCGAGCGGGCCTAGTGGACCCCAACATATCGAACATTATCCCGGTCCGCCAGGATTTTATTCGGGCTACAGTCCCGGCGGTGGACAGTGCTATTCGCGTGGCATGCAACCGCCATATATGGGTAAGGAAAAGTATGGTTATCCAAGAATTTATCACAGTTGTGTTTCTATGTGATAACTGTTTTCAATAGTTTTATCATTTTATCCGGCTTTTATCGTTCAGTTCCTAGTCTTTCAGTTCAAAAATTATATTTTTCATTTGTAACTCGAATGATGCTATTTTGTTCAGGTGTATATTTGAAATCGTGTCATTGTTCTTAATACTTGAAATATCTCGCCCACAGAGTATCCAGCACCATGTCCGTGTCCAATGCAATCGTGTCCAAAAAACGTCCATACTGGGCCTCTTATTGGTAGCAACAACAGTGGCAGCAGCAACAACAATACGATCAGCAGCAGCAACAGTGCGAGCAATATTACAACGAGCAACTCGAGCAGCAGCAACAACAGTATTTCCAATACCAACACCATCATCAATAACAGCAGCAGCAGCCTTAACAATCTCAGTCAACAGTTGAAATCCAGTAAGGGTCCAGTGAAAACACACAGTCATCTAATGGTACAACATGAACCACCACAATCTAATCTATCAAACGGACAAGCGATTCTTTCCAAGTCGCATCATCACCATCATCATCTCCATCAATGCAAAATGGAAATTATTCAACCTCTAAAATCCGAGATGAAAACCGATCTGATCGGTGACACGATCACTTCTACCGAGAATCGAAAGACCGGTCAATACGAGGAGACAGTAGTACCGCCAACACCACCGTCAACCTACACGGTCAACGATAAACTCGGCGAACCGGAAGCAACTCCAAGCCCAGCTCGCGGCTCCACCGGCTTGCCAACTACTGTTCCCGATCAGAACGATAATTCTGCCGCTCAAGCCCAAAGTGTAGTGTCTTTGGGACCGGTCAATTTATCGCAACCATCCAATACACTGATCGCCTTACAGCAAGTGGATAGTGAAGCGAATGGTACCAATATGCCTTCAACGATAGGACGAAAGGCACGCATTGGTAAAACCATGGCGAGGGAAATGATGTACGGCGCGCATGCTATGCATCACCTCCACCATCCGCATTCTCAGGTTTTCAATAGTCACCCACATCTTCACCATCGTCTTCCTAGTCATAACAGCACATCAGAAGCTAATAAGTGCACACTACCGGAACCACTCCTAATGCCGATCGCAATCAAGCCCGAACTGGATCGGATCAAAAAGGAAGAAATTAAAATGGAAGAAGAAGACGATGTGGTGATTCTCGAGGAGGAGGTAAAAGAAGTAAAATCTGAACCAGAAAGTGTTGAAGTTCTCGATAAATCTTCCGATTTAGAAGTAATTGAATGTACAGATCTCGACGATGATGACTCTATGCCACAACCCAACTCAAAACGAATGAAAATTCTTGACAACAAATCACAGTGCAAGAAATCGCCATCTAACGGATACAAGAGCCTTATCAAACAGACAGAACCAAAGCCATACCTTTGCTTAAGCCGGAAATCCGATAAGAGAAATCATTTCAGGAAATATTCAAAACTCGGCTCAAAAAACGGAATACGTAAACGCCAACTGATGCTCACGGAGCAGCAAAAGAAACGCCTTTCCATAAGAAAACGAAATCTTATCAAAATGGAAAAGAAACGTCAGGCAGCATCTTTGGCCAAGTCATCTGCTAAAGCGGCTGCGACTGCTGCTTCACAAATTGTTGCTAGCTGTGAAGAAGACTCATTTTCTTGCTCTTCCAAATTAGATAAGTCCAATTCACTACCCGACCACACTAACGAATCCCGAGGATATTTCTCTGAACCGGACGTTCGATCCTTATCGTCACGGAAAGTTAAAAAGTCCCGATCGAGCGAAACCCGTTCCAAATCGGAAACGAAAAAATCGCTAACTCGAAAAGTTACTACAATCGAGCGATCGGGTCTGTCTAACCTAACGCCAAAGTTGCCTGAAAATTCCAATGAAGAAAAAATACCTAAAGCTTCCAAAAAGACATCAAAATGTTTTAAAACAAAATCCAAATCCCAACTACCATTGGATGAGGACGGGATTACCAATCGCGACCCTGATCAAGCAAACGAGCCTTCAACATCTTATCCATCAGGTTGTCCTAACACGATAGGAACAACAACAACCACAACTAATAATAATGATTTCTTTGAGCATAATAACAACAAGACTATGGCATTTCGGTGTGTAACTACATCGACAACATGTCGAGTCGCGTCCGCGTGGAATGGAAAGAGATCGCGAGCGAGAGGATCTCGTTTCGGCAATAAGAAACGGCCCAAAATTCGCCACTATCAAACTGAAGTTGACGATTCGATTATTCCGCGAAAAACTAACGCTGTGCCAAAATGGAATAATGGTTGGTCATGGAATGGCGAACCGTTTCAGGGAAAGGTTTTCCTAAATGTAAGATTCCAACAAATTACCACATCGAATTGAATTAATAAATGCCATTTTTTGTTTTGCACAGAGTGATGACCCCTTAGTGATACGGACATGCTACCCAGCCATGCAACACTCAGAAGGCGATGTTATACGGCCCAGAGATTGTGTACTACTCCGGGCAGGCAGTAAGAAAAATGAACTACCCTATGTCGCTAAAGTTGCGCATTTATGGGAGAATCCTGAAGACGGTTTGTTTAGAATTTCATAAATTTGAATTTGTTGAAATATCATCGATTGGAAATTTTCTTTATGCGTTTAGGTGAAATGATGATGTCTCTCCTTTGGTACTACAGACCTGAACACACGGAACAAGGACGACAGCTTAACGACTCGTCCGACGAAGTTTTCGCATCAAGGCATCGAGATCATAATTCAGTGGCTTGTATTGAGGATAAATGTTATGTTCTTAGATTTAGTGAATATTGCAGGTACAAATATTCCTCATTTTGAAAGTATGTTTTCAGATTTTCACATCCCACAATATACAGATTTTTTTGCCAAAGAGATTTTAAAACGGGAATTTTGCGTAGGAGTTATTCCATGAAAAATCGTCGATATATGACCTTGCCATCGCCATTTTTTTTCGAAAGTTGGTACACATGTTGAATTAGAGAAAAAAATGTAATTTATATGATATTTTTTTCACTAATTCTTTAAGTGTCCAGAGTTTCAAAATAATCGGCGATAGAAAGGTCACAAATTTCGTCATTTTTGGCGATTCTTTATGGAATGACATCCTTTTGAATTTTGATGCATTCGTGTTTAAAGATGCTGTCTGCATCTTGAGTCTTGGTATAAGGTGGTACACCTCTTACCAATTGCTGCTGAACACTGCAGTGCAATTTAAAAACTTCTGGAATTGCTAGCACAACTGCAGCAAGAAACATTTTTCTCTTCATTTTCCCTTTTCATCAATAACGGGATTCTTCCTATTTATAAAAATTTAGCTTCGGATTCCGGGTATTTCATGTCAGCATTTTGAATTTCGGGATACTCAAAATTCACCGGTTGTTTGGCGATCGTCCAACAAAGTATCCCTAGAAATATGAACAGTGTTGCGAAACTTCAGGAGATATATGAAAGTACTGCTAAATTCGATGGGAAAATTATTAATGAAGTGGCTATCAGTGGCGGCTCGTGCCTTTCTTAGCAGGTGAGGCTGAATTGGAATATAAAAACACGACTTTGTCGGACTAAAAATATATGAGTAAGGACGTCGGCTTACTGCGGAATATGTATCATTATGATGATTTTTTCCTCTATAAAATGGTGAGACTCAGCCTCACTAGCTTCATGTGGCGAGCCGCCACTGGTGGCTATGTTCTCCATTTGAGCCATACAAGCGAAGTTCAAAATTTAATCCGCGTATTGCTCGAAATCTACACACGATTTGACACTACACTTTTCTACAACTTATCCTTTGATCCCTAATAACCCATTTTTAATCTAATCATTTTCATTCAGCTACCTCCAAACAAAAATTGAAAAAAAGACTTACATCTTTTCTAGATATCGTCGACGAGTACGAGCAGCCGAAGAAGGAATTGAAGAAAATCAACTCGTTCCACTCTTGAAAACCTTTAGCAATATTCCAAAAGTTCCAGTGACAACTAATCCGGAACAAGTTATGTTTTGCCAACGAGTCTATGAATTTCGACTGAAACGTTTGATGAAAACATCTACAAGTTAAACAAACAAGAAAGCATCAACTAACTAAAAAATTTTAAATTTAAGATTTTTCTAACAAAAACTATTTTTTTGTTACAAACCATAATAATATTATAAAGGCATAGAGTATAAGAAAAACATAAAAATGTATTTAGTGGAACGAGAGAGAAAGAGCGAGAGAGAACGTACCTACATGATTCTTAAAAGTAAAAAGTAAAATACTAGATCTACAATTTTTATTATTTTTGTCAGTGATGTATTTTCGAATTTTGGTCGCCTGCGGAAAGTGCGGAGAGAAAAAGTTCAGTTTTTGTTGTTGTTTTTTTTTAAATAAATATTTAAATTTACGTCGGTAAAAAGATGAAATTGTTTTTAATATTATTTTCAATACTTTTATTTTTATTCGCTAACTTATTTCACCAATTATATTTTTAACTGATGCATTATACATGTTATGTGTATATCTATTTTCGTTTCCATAGTCTAACTATAAAAAAATTCCATGACTATTTAGAGTAGGTCAGTATGTCTTAATTTAAAAGTTTAGTAGAGATTTGAACGTTTCAATGTATGTATATTCCCAATTTTCAGCCTCTACAATATTTTACTGACTTCAAGAAAATTTTGGAGTACCAGAAAATCAATCCCAAGCTCCTAGTCCACCGATTTCATAAAGCAAGGCAAAAGCTACCAAATAGTCACAATAAATTGTAAATTAACTTGTTAAATATTTTTGTTTGTTTTGTTTTCTTTTATTTATTAATTTCTATTTAATTTAAAAAAAATGCAATTTTGATTGCTGAAGCAAAACTAAAAGTAAATCGAGTCAATCTAAACTAGGTGTTGAGAATTCAAATTGAATAATACTATCACGCAAAATTAAACGGTTATAGGGTAACAGCAATAAACAAGCCTTTTACCCACGTTATAAACAATTATTAAAATTAATTTTTTTATACAAACAAAACAAAGTGAAAATAAATTAAAATCAAACCTCGACCCAAATATTAGCAAATAAAAGATTTATATTATTACAAAAATGGGTAAAGTTAAATTTCTTTCCTTATAAACCCGTAATGTTATAGAGCAGTGAAACAAAAATATTAATTTAAACAAAAAAATTTACTTATAGAGAAAATATAAATTCAAGTAAAAAAGAAAAAAATTACTTAAATAAAAAACTAAAATGATAATAATGGGAACATTTAAAAAGAACAACTTAACGAGATTAAATAAACAGAAAATACTATTAAATCAGACTCAAAAAGAATGAATTTAAAGCGAAAGCAGTTTAACAAAATCAACAAAATAAACTACAAGAAATAAATAAGCACTTTGCACACCGATGAAAACAAAAATTAACTGCGTACATAAAATAATTAACTATAATAATAAAATATTTATATTTGTAAAATATATACAGTATATATTAGATTTGTAGAAAAAAAAACAAAAAAAAATATTTATAAATAAATGAAGAACAAGGAAAAACATTATATATGTTGACGAAAAAAAATATTCTGTTTTATATCCATTTAAACCTTTTTCAGGCTCTGAAAGTACGAGGCAGCTACTATCATTGAAGTCTCCTTTTTCAAAAATCGAAGAAAATTTAAAATGGAAAATCTAATACTTGCACATCAAATTAAAGTTAAGCTCAACATCTTAGCCAAAGAAAATGAAAATCGGATTAAATCTGTCAACAGTGTCTTGGCGAAACTTTATTATTTTTCCGGTCAAAGTTCGGAGAGCGGTTAAAATTGGGTCGCGCTAGGATGCTTACTCCTCTACCATGTATAACGTATGAATTACTTAATTGGGTCGTACTCCGGGACGCGATCAGAGTCGGAGTTTAATATCAGTTGTTTAGAGATTAGTAGGTTTTTTGGAAAGCTAATTGTGTTCTTAGAATAGAAATAAAAATGTCTAAAATACAGAATTTTAACCGATTAAACATATAAAAAAAGGCCATGTAGGCGATTCGAATTTCGGTATGTTATTTACAATAAAAGCGCATAGAGAACCAAGAACCAATTCGCTGCCTCATCAGACTTAAAAGTTATGTCGAATTGTGAATGTAGGATATCTATGAAATATGTAGGAATTTGTTAAAATGTATGTATGTGTCCTTACACGACTTTGGAATTGCATATCAGAAAATCAATTTGTAGGTTATTATATAAAAACTTTACAGCAGTTAAAGCCAAATTGATATATCATCAAACCTAAGAGATATAGCGAAAATTGTGAAAATACCCATTTGGGGGTTGAGTATCCAAAAAGTCTGAAAGAGATTTTTGGTAAATATAAAGACAGCCCGAGGAAGTAAAAACCAACTATCTTATCACTCCTCAGGGATATGACACAATTTCGAAAACGTGTTCAATTTTAGGGGTTGAAAGAAAAACAAATTTTTTCTAGGGATTGAAAAGAAAATTTTGTTTGCTCGGGGTCTATTAGGCCTACTTTCTATAAAAATTCTAAGGATCTATCTTAAACTGTTCTTGAGATATGAGACGTAATTTTTTAGAAAAATTCGTGTTCCTTCCACTTCCATGCTCCACGACCCCTTAACAATTTTATTTTAAGCAAACTCCATTTGTCGATTTTTATAGCGCAATTGGTTCGTGAGATATCGTAATGTAAAGTTTTTCACACCCACCTCCGCACGCCACTGACCACCCTCAAAATGTTGTTTCTGGTCTGTCACGAAATTGAAACTTAATGATTGTCTCTAAGGAGAATTCCGTAGAGGCAATCATTAAGTTTCAATTTCGTGACATTAACCGCTTAGGAGATATGAATTTTAGAATGTCTCAATCTCGGCTCTCAAACGTTTCGGGCGCATTGTTTTAACCCACTCACACCTATACCGAAATATTTTTTGGAAATGGATTCACTATCAAAGCTCTCTATAAATTCCAAGTTTCAGTATCCTAGCGATCTAGAAACCAAAATGTTTCGTCTAAAACGCTCTCCCCATCGCCCTCTCACACCCACACCCCTCAAAAGGTGCCACTTAAAGTGGTGTACCCATTCTACCCACACAATAAATTCAACTTAACAGTTTTTTTGTTTTGGTACTAAGAAATACGGAAAATGTTATTTTTTTATCAATTAATAAAATGGAATTTAGATCTTATTTTTGATATTTCATTGAAAATATTTTGGAAAGCCGGAATCGATCGAACAAAGTAGGCAACAATTGAAATGCTAAAATAAATTATTTGAATCATAATAGGCGTCCTGACTTCTGAGAAAAATTCTTAATTGAAATGTGTATGTAGATATTTCTGTTAAGTCGATTTAATTGCCTTATTCCAGACTCATGTTTATTTGTTTACGTGCTTCTGGATAAATTCGAGTCTTGTTCCTGATTTATGTTACCAAACGACTTCAAAATAATGCTTTAATGCTATTGTGATACATTCTTGCAGGAAGTGGATAATTGAATAAATCTAGAAGCGCTAATAAAAACATGTTTAAAATACTACCATTTGTCGGACTTAAGAGGTTAGGGGCTTAAAAATAAAACCGGGACTTACGAGGGCGGATTGATAATGACGTGGAAAAATCAAGAAGGAGTGGGCAGGTAAGGAATTCGTTATTTTTTTTACCTGGACCATCCTTAAATAGATTACCTGCAAAGTTTAAGCCTGATACCTCGTTTAGTTTTCGAGAAACAGCCGTCTAAGCAAGTCGACTTATAAAAATTTTTAAAAATGGATAAAAATGAATTTCGTGTGTTGATTAAACACAATTTTTTAAAAGGGAAAACAGCTAAAGTAACCAAAGAAAAATTAGGTAAGCATTATGGGGACTCTGCACCATCGATCCGAATGATTTACAAATGGTTTTCTGAATTCAAGTGTGGTCGTACGAGCACACAAACCATACCAAGTCCAGGTCGTCCAAATGAGGTCACCACGCCAGAAATGATCGATAAAATCCATGATATCGTGATAGAAGATCGTCGAGTAAAAGTGCGTGAGATAGTTAACGTAGTAAGCATCTCATTTGAACGTGTTTGGAATATTTTGAAAAACCATTTGGACATGAGAAAGCTATCCGCAAGATGGCTGCCGCGTTTGCTCACAATCGGCTAAAAACGCAATCGTGTGACAACTTCGCAGCACGGTTTGTAACTGTTTTAACGTAATGCAAATGAATTTTTTCGTTGATTCGTAACTGTTGATGAAGCATGGATTCACCACTACACTCCAGAAACCAAACAACAGTCAAAACAATGGAAGGATGTCGGTTCAAGGAGGCAAAACCGTTCTATCGGCTGGAAAGGTTATGGCGACAGTTTTTTGGGATTCCAATGGAATGATATTCACCGACTACTTGGAGAAAGGAAAAACAATGACAGGAGCATATTATTCTGAGTTATTGGTTCCATTGGATGTTGAAATCAAGGCAAAACGGCTTCATTTGGCGAAGAAAAAAGTGTTGTTTCATCACGACAACGCTCCGGCTCACACGTCCGTTGTTGCAACGGCAAAACTGTTTGAATTATGGTACGACTTGCTCCCTCACCCACCGTATTCTCCAGATTTGGGACCCTGCGACTTTTTATTATTTCCAGACTTGAAAAAATGGCTTGCTGGAAAGAGATTTTCCACGAATACTGACGTCATAAGTGAAACCAACGCCTATTTTGAAGGGTTGGACAAATCATATTATTTGGAAGGGATCAAAAAATTGGAAAAACGCTGGACTAAGTGTATCGAGAAAAATGAAATAAATTTTTCCGGATAAAATTATGTTTTCTTAATTTTTCCACGTCATTATCAATCCGCCCTCGTATGTTGCTTTTGGTAAGAAGGGCTCGTAAGAAAACGGTTGTCGTAGCTCTTGCCTATGAGGCGAAATATCGAGAATTAATAAGCGAACAATTTTGTGAACCGTAATAATCAAATATTGCTTATCAGGGGTCGATTCGGACTAAACAGAATATTCAGAGTTGCGTGAATTGTTCATCACCCAGTCCAAAGACGCGTATTCATCCTATGTGACTCATATGAGAATTGCTATTAAAAGTAAATTTAAACGGTTTTGGAATTTCGTCAATGCAAAAAGGCGAACTGATGGCATCATCTTACGATGATGTGACCAGTGCCGATCCAGCATTATTAGTGAACTTTTTGCTGATTTCGTACTGCTTTTGTCACCCCTAACAACGGCATGAATTTTAATAATTTTGACAACCTGACAAAATTTCCTCCTACTACATTGGGAATGAAAGATCTCGTAATTGATGGATCAACCGTCCTCAAGTTTATCTCTACCATTGCTGAGAGCTTTCAATGTGGACCAGATGGTGTGCCATCTGTTGTGATAAAAAGGTGCTCTAGATCTCTTAACTCTCCTCTGTGTTCTTTATTTATTAATTCGCCCCTTCGTTGTGGAGAATTTCCTGGTGTTTGGAAATACTCCACGATAACTACCCTGTATAAAAAGGGAAACAAATTTTGATGACCGTCGAGGCCCATTTCACACTCTTTGGCGGCGTTAATAAGCAAAATTGCCGCATTTGGGGAACGGAGAGCCCACACGAGATCCATGTAACGCCATTGCATGATCAAAAAGTGACTGTTTGGGCCAGCGTTTGCGCCAAAACCATCATTGGGCCATTTTTTTCAGACAAAACGAAACAGTCGATGGAAAACGGTATCGGTGGATGTTAGCTCATTATGTCTGCCCGCAAAATCCGTGAAAAAGGTCTGGATACTGGTTTCAACAAGACGGTACGCCATGCCACACTGCAAATGAAACAATTCAGTTTCTGCAACGAAAGTTCCCTGGACGTCTGATGTCGAAAAGAGGCGACATTGACTGGCCACCGAGATCTCCAGATTTGACTCCTCCGGACTTCTTTTTATGGGGTTATTCGAAAAGCAAAGTGTACGCCAGCAAGCCTCAGACCATTGACGAGCTCAAAGCAAACATTCGTGCCGAAATCATCGCTATACCGCCCGAGATGCTCGAAAAAGTAATTGAAAACGCAGCAAAAAGGGCACATTTTGCTGTCGCCAATAGAGGCAGCCACTTGATTGATGTTGTATTCAAAAACTAATCCAAATAAATTCTAAAGAACCAAATTGAATACAAATACCTCACATATAAAAATCAGTTGTTTTTTTCAAAGTTATTCAATGTTTACATACCGATATAAAAGATGGCGTACCCTGTATTAATGACGTGAGTTCGGTTATTTTTAGCTATGCAGACGATGCAACAAATTTTCGGAAAATCTGCTGTGCCGACGATATCATTTTACTGCAAAACGATTTGCAACAATTTTTTGACTGGTGCAAGTTAAATTACTTGCCGTTAAACATTAGTAAATGCACCTTTTTATCATTCTCCAGGCAAAAATATCATTAAACTGGATCTAAGTATGTATTAGACGGAAACACGTTACTTAAAATTGACAAAGTACGTGATATTGGGTTTCATTTTAATAAACTTTTTACTTTCGACGATCACGTCGATCATATCGTCAACAAAGCTAACTCCGTCTGGGATTTTGTGAGACGATGGTCTAAGGAATTCAATGACCCTCACATTACGAAGACTCTGTACTGTGCTTTTGTTCGGTCTGTTCTTGAGTATCGTGTCCAGTTTGGGCACTTTACTACAGGAATCACATCAATAGGATTGAGTCAGTACAGAGAATATTTCTGAGATTTGCGCTAAATGGTCTTCCATGGGTAGACCATTTACGCCTTTCTTCCTACTTCAAACGCATTCAGCTATTCTCACTGGTGTCACTTGAGAATAGACGATGCCTTCTTACTGCTGAAACTGCGTAAACCTAGTTTAGGATATATAAAGCTTGATATATCCTAGCGAACAACCAAAAATTCCACCAAATTGGTTGAAATATTAGGTGATCTTCAGTGCCATCTACCTGAAGTATTCGGATGCGAAACCAAGAATGTTACTTAGTAGAGTAAAGTACCCGAATGTGGTATATGGTCGCAATGTGGAATACCCCCCTAACTTCGAATTGCTTCACTATAAAAATGTCATCTTAATTTTATTTTTTTATGAACCGTATTATTACCTACAAAAGCTGCATACATATGTATGAGTTATGATAACATTTTGGAAGTAATAGGTAAAAATACATATCGCATAAAAATTAAATATTTCAAAAGTCAGTGCCATAAAGTGGACCTCGTCTAAGAACCTGTTTAATTTGTCGGTAGTACTGAAGTATTTTTATTGCACATTTATTACCATTTAAAGTATGTAGGAAAACAATGAAATGTAAGTGAGTTTCAACATAATTGATGCTTTTACCTGGATGTGGTAGGTAATACTGGGTGCGGTACTATGCCTATTTTAATAGGGTGCCTTACAAAATAAAAAGCCTATAGAAGCAAAACTACCTTCATATTTTTATCAGTTTTAGTTACGTTGCTAAAAGAAGAAGGTGTCAGTAGAATTAAAAAAATAATTTCAAAATGCCTGAGTACTCCAATGAAGAATATGCTGACTTTGTGTTAATTTATGGAGAGTGTCACGCAAATAGACGAGCCGTGCGAAGGCTTTACCATCAGAGACATTCTCATCAACGGACACCTGACAGCATTGGCGGATACAGGGGGGGGGGGCGGAGGGGGCGGCCGCCCCCCCAAGAGCAATTCCGAATTTTCTAAACATACATACCTACTTCAACCGTTCTCCGATTTTTTTCACTCCACTGCAATGTGGACTGTAATGACCACAGAACAGAACCATGATGGTGTATATACCATACACTCAACGTTTGAGGCGCGCCTCTATCCCCACCGTAAAATCAACCGATCAGATGGCTCGTGCAGTCGCAAGAGTCTAACATTCTTCAACTTTTTCTCCGACCCACGCTTCCATATGTGTACACACATCCAATGAACTGTGGTACCACACATTCGCAGCTCATCGTATTTCTATCGTTTCGCACTTATAGGCAAGTTGCGCCGCAAAGGCATGTTGAGTGTAAATTGCTTTCAACACAGCAAAGAACACAGCCGACGAAAACCGGTTTGCAATGGCCTGATGGGGGTAGAGGTTCGCCTCCAGGCGAGCCTCAAGGGTGAATGTAAACGCACCATGATAAAAAGACTACAAGACAACATATTGCGTAGGTAATAGGGTCATTCCATCAAGAACCGCCAAGAATGACGAAATTTGTGACCTTACCATCTCCGCTTCTTTTGAAAATTTTTGTACTTTAAGAACTAGTGAAAAAAATAATTGAAATTCAATTTTCTGCTTCTATCTCATTTTTTTTGTTAGTTATAGTATGTTAAAGTTTTCGCAAAAATGGTGTCCGAGTCCTCTTTGAAAATGAATATCTCTGGGAATTTTTATCCTGGAATAATAAAATATGGCTTATTTTAAAGGGGAAGGTTGTCGCAATAAAAATTATCTTTGACATTTTTTTCAAGGATAATGGTTTTGTCCTTTATCCCTGAATATCTCAAAACGGTTTTTTTTTTATATTTTTTAGGCTATTATGTTTTTCAAAACATACCAAAAAATTAACTTGGGATCTGAATGGGATCGGGGTCAAAAAAATCGAAGAACATTATAGTAGTTCTCAATTATTTTATAGAAAAAGGGTCATTAATCAAGAATCGCCAAAAGTGTGACCTTATCATCGCCGATTCTTTTGAAAATGTATGTACTCGAAGAATTAGTGAAAAAAAAAATATGATTTCAAGTTCTTGTTTCTATCTAATTTTTTTTGTTAGTTATAGTATGTTAAAGATTTCCCAAAACAGATGTCCGAGTCCTCTTTGAAAATACATATCTCTGGTAATTTTTATCCTTGAATAATAAAGTAGGGCTTATTTTAAAGATTGTTGTTGTTTTTGTTAGTTAAAAAATGAGATAGAAACAAAAACTTGAATTTCAATAATTTTTTTCACTAGTTCTTCAAGTACAAACATTTTCAAAAGAATCGGAAATGGTAAGGTCACAACTTTGGCGATTCATGATGGAATGACCCATAATAAGAAGAAAACAATATGATCCCGTTTTTGCTAAGTGCAGTCTATGTAGCTAAATTCACACAGAACTTGATCAAACAAAATAGTCAAATCAAAAAAATTTCCGCCCCAGGGGAGTATTTCAAGACGTTTGCAGGAGAAACTGGCAGGGAAACTGGCAGCGTTAGAACAAGCAGAGTAAATGCAAATCCTGAGCCGATAATCGCTGTTCAGATTGATGAAAGAATACTGCAAGCAGTTCAAAATGATATATCGATCAGTATCCGACGCTTGGCATTGGAGTTTAACATCTCTACTTGGAAAGTTTGGAATATTTTAAAAGTAGAACGCTTCCCTGCCTACCATCACACACCAGTACAGGAGCTGCTACCCATTGATTTTCCCAAACGGATGGAGTTTTGCAATTGGCTCCTTGAACGACAAATAGATGACGATAATTTTTTCAACAATATACTGTGGACGGATGAGTCCCAATTTACCAGAGACGGTATCACAAACTTCCACAACCTACATACGTGGGCTGAGAGCAATCCACACACAAGAAGAGCGGCATCATGTCAGCACAGGTTCAGCGTCAATTTATGGGCAGGTGTGATTGGTGATGATTTACTTGGACCTATTAGGCTTCCGCGTACTCTAAATAGCTTCAATTACTTACAGTTTTTATCAAATGATCTACAGGACTTGTTGGATGATATTCTACTGGTTCGATTGGCTTTCATGTTTTACCAACACGATGGTGCTCCTGCTCATTACGGCCGACAGATCACAGATTGGTTAAATTCCAATTATAGCAATATTCGGCCGTTAGGGCCCAAAGCATAATATTCGATTCGCTTTGTATAAAATTAAATCCAATTTTGAAAACAAAAATGAAACCTTTTGTTATTTTCCGATCAACAAATGTAAAATTCAGTCCTATTGTAATAAACACGAATTGTATTACAATAGGAATGAATTCCGTAAAAATCCGGACCGATATTCAGACCCGGTAAAACGATTAGTTTTTGTGAATTTGAAATTTTAAAGTAAAAACCAAAACTGTACATATATTTGTGAATTTAGTTGTAAGAGTAGGAAATAAATTATGTTTAGTCTAATAGCAACCGCTGGCGACACAAGTCGTGTTTTTATTTAATACAAATTTGGGTTCTGACCATAAGATCTCCATAGGCCTACTTCTGGTAAAAATTTTAAGCATCTATCTTAAACTGTTCTTGAGATATGAGAAGTGATTTTTTACCCCTCTCCACTTCCATGCTCCACCACCCCATTAAAAAAATTTACTTTCAGCAAACTTTATTTGTCAACCTTTATACAGAAAGCAAATTTTATTTCTCTAGTGCAATTGGTTCATGAGATATCGTAATCTAAAGTTTTTCAACCCCCACCCCTGTACTTCACTGCCCCCTCTCAAAAACTTGTTTCCGATCTATTCTCCTCGTATACCTACAGATGATTATTTAGTTTTAATTTCGTGACATTAACCGTTTAGGAGATATGGATTCTAGAATGTCTCGATCTCGCCTTTCGAACCTTTCGGACGCATTATTTTTCCCCCCACTCCCACACTCCTTCACCCATATCAACAATATTTTTGCAAATGGGTCCACTGTCGAAGCTCTATACAAATTCCAAGTTACAGCTTCCTAACATAAGCGGTTGCTGAGATCTAGAAACAAAATTTTTTCGTCTAAAACGCTTCCCCCACTTAAAGTTCAAGGGCCCTACCCAGTCTATTAATAGCTTATAGGGTTTAGGAGTTATAAGCCCTCAAACGTTTTGCGTACGGCGGACGGCGCACAGACGGACCGAAAATTTTTTTTGCTTTTTTGGTGCTTATTAGTCATAAAACGTATAAAAAAAATTTTTTAGGGTAGCAAATTTTTTTTTTTAGAATTCGATAACAATACTTTATTATTAAAATAATAAAGTAAAAACAATAAATTTAATATGACGGCGAGAGAAATGTTAACATTTTGCCACTTTTTCCCACTAATAATTGGTGACTTGATTGACACGGATAATAACGTATGGAAATTTTTCTTAAATTTGTTAAAGATGATTGACTTATTGTTAATGTCATCATTTGGTCAGGAAGATTTAAAATTACTAAAAAAATTAGTATCATTTCATAACAAAAAATATGTTGAATTATTTAAAGATTCTCTAAAACCCAAACACCACTTTTTAACGCATTATGTTTCCATAATAGAGCATTCAGGTCCGTTAAAGTCACTTTGGTCATAAAGATTTGAAGTAAAGCATAAGGAAATAAAAACATATGCTAGAAATACAAATACACGTTCCAATATATGTTATACCTTGGGCATGAAAATGTCTTTTAAATTCTGTAATAGAATTAAGAAAAATCAATCATTAGAAAGCATTTTTCCTGATTATACAACCAGAAAACGATTGGATATGACAGAGCATTTCTCTTTGCTGTCTGATTATTTCGGTAAAGAATTAAGTGATTTTTTTTGTTTTTCAGCATTACGTACTGTGGAACTATTTACAAAAGCGACTATTTATTAGCTCTAATTAAGGAAAATAAGAAAATATGTAAGATTAAGTGTTTTTTTGAATATATGAAACAATGGTACATTGTGTGCGCATGTAAATATTATTAGATACGATGATCACTCTATGAGTTTTATTATTAATGAAACATCAGAATCTGCATTAGAAATTAAGCACTTTGAAGAATTTGATAAACCACCGACCCATGTGTATTATTTACCTAAAGGAAAGCCAGTTGTAAGAATAAAAAATTTCTTTTGATATACTTATTTTATTCTAACAGAATAATAATAAAACATAAATAAAATGTAATTACAAAGTCTGTACTCGAACTGAAATTAAAAATAAAAAAGAATTCACTACACGAAACGTTTTATACTGTCATTTTGAAATTTGAAGAACAATTTACAGCTTATGAATTGCCGACAATATGGGTTTTATGTAGATCCACTAATCCATTGCTTTGCTCATTGTTCAGTATGCGCATCGTAAATTAAACAAAATTGATTGGAATAAACTTCGTTGTATCTATAATGTTAATGATCCTCGTTGATTTTACTTAATACTTTACGAAAACATGATCTTGATTTAACGACACATTTTTTTAAATCCATATAACACTTCATTAAAATAACGGAATTAATTTGGTTATAATTTACTAAGCGCATCGTAAATTATAACTAATTTATTGGATTCCATTTAGTTGTATCTACAATACTTTTCATTAATTTAACCAATAATTTTACGAAATCTCGATCTAGATTTAATAATACGCTTTTTATAAACTAACATAAGACTTAGTCAAATCATCGAAAAAAGTTCTACAATACCCTAATCGTTCTTTTTACGAATATTTTCAATGGCTCGAAATCAATGTAAAAATTCGTAAATTTTATGGAAATTTTCGTATATTCTACATATTAAATATTTTTCTGAGTGTACCTCTCCTTATTTTTCCTTCACCGATGTGTTCCACCTACATATAAACCAGGTTTCAGGTGTGTAACGTTGTATGAGCAACTTCCAAGTCTCAAAAATAGTACAATTAAATACAGAATATACAGGGTGTTTGGTACTCCGTGCACGACCTTGTAAGGGGTTATTCCTTGATATATTTGGAGAAAAAAATTGTTCCACAGGGTGGGTCAATTTTAAATATTAGTGGAGATACAGGGTGGTTAAGAAAAGTGTTTTTGACCGGTACCCTCACTCACTTAAAACGTTATATCTTGAAAATGAATAATCACAAGGCAAAGTGTTATAACTCGTTTTTTAGGCAATCGAATTACCTTTCATTTGATGTAACAGTCTAAATTGTAACTGCACCCAATCTTGAGATATTTACTCGAAAACACCAATTTTTGCTACGTGAACCCTTAAAATTCAGTGATCAATGTAGTTTTTCTCAGAAAACCCCATTATAAACATGTCATTTTAATTTTATTTTTTTATGAGCCGTATTATTACCTACAAAAGCTGCATACATATGTATGAGTTACGATTAACATTTTGGAAGTAATAGGTAAAAATACATATCGCATAAAAATTAAATATTTCAAAAGTCAGTGCCATAAAGTGGACCTCGTTTAATTTGTCGGTAGTACTGAAGTATTTTTATTGCCCATTTATTACTATTTAAAGTATGTAGGAAAACAATGAAATGTAAGTGAGTTTCAACATAATTGATGCTTTTACCTGGATGTGGTAGGTAATACTGGGTGCGGTACTATGCCTTTTTTAATAGGGTGCCTTACAAAATAAAAAGCCTATAAAAGCAAAACTACCTTCATATTTTTATCAGTTTTAGTTACGTTGCTAAAAGAAGAAGGTGTCAGTAGAATAAAAAAAATAATTTCGAAATGTCTGAGTACTCCAATGAAGAATATGCTGACATTGCATTAATTTATGGAGAGTGTCGCGAAAATGGACAAGCCGCGCGAAGGCTTTACCATCAGAGACATCCCCATCGACGGACACCTGACAGGAGAGTATTTCAGGACGTTTACAGGAGAATTAGGGAAACTGGCAGCGTTAGAACAAGGAGAGTAAATGCAAATCCTGCGCCTATAATCGCTGTTCAGATTGACGAAAGAATACTGCAAACAGTGCAAAATGATCCATCGATCAGTATCCGACGCTTGGCATTGCAGTTTAACGTATCTACTTGGAAGGTTTGGAGTATTTTAAAAGTAGAACGCTTCCATGCCTACCATCACACACCAGTACAGGAGCTGCTACCCATTGATTTCCCCAAACGGATGGAGTTTTGCAATTGGCTCCTTGAACGACAAATAGATGACGACAATTTTTTCAACAATATTCTGTGGACGGATGAGTCCCAATTTACCAGAGACGGTATTACAAACTTCCACAACCTACATACGTGGGCTGAGAGCAATCCACACACAAGAAGAGCGGCATCATTTCAGCACAGATTCAGCGTCAATTTATGGGCAGGCGTGATTGGTGACGATTTTCTTGGACCTATTAGGCTTCCGCGTACTCTAAATAGCTCCAATTACTTACAGTTTTTATCAAATGATCTACAGGACTTATTGGATGATATTCCACTGGTACGATTGGCTTCCATGTTTTACCAACACGATGGTGCTCCTGCTCATTACGGCCGACAAATCACAGATTGGTTAAATTCCAATTATAGCAATCGCTGGATCGGTAGAAATGGACCGATACACTGGCCTGCAAGATCTCCTGATCTTACTATTTTGGATTTCTTTGTATGGGGACGGATGAAGGACCTAGTCTACGCAACGCCAGTAGAAACATTGGAAGATCTAAATATCAGGATCGATGCGGCAGCAATAGAAGTAATGCAGCAGTTGAGGAATATGAATACCAAGAGAACACTCGCCAAACGAGCTTTAGCGTGCATTCAAAATGAAGGTGGCCATTTTGAACATTTATTATAACAAATTTTTTTTAAATAAAACATAAAAACCATTATTAAATTCTTTTAGTTCAAACAAGTAGTGTAGATCAACATGCACATGCACTGACTTTTGGAATATTTAATTTTTATGCGATATGTATTTTTACCTATTACTTCCAAAATGTTAATCGTAACTCATACATATGTATGCAGCTTTTGTAGGTAATAATACGGCACATAAAAAAATAAAATTAAAAACATACTGCAGTCACGATCGGCTGCAAGCCAATCGTATAATACTCTAGATGAATACTGAACTCCGATTTATATTGTAGTTGGGGATAAAGTAGAATTACGTGTGTGCATGTTGTATGTCCTTTATTAAGGACTGCTATTAGATTGCTACTCAAACCTAAAAGACAATATTCAGTGTTTAATTTCATATCTTGAACTGGGTAAGTCATCGAAAAAAAATTTCCTTTTTTGAAGGACTTTCACATGGGAGGTGCAGGAAGGACTCACTCGATTTCTTACATATTTATCCTTTTCCTTGGAACCATTCAAAAATAAACGTGTACAAAATTTCAAATTCGTAGCTTGAAGCGTTCAAAAGTTATCGAAAAATATTGTTGAACACGTGTCTTAAGGACATTTTGTATGGCAGCTACCAGAAGGAGTAAAAGGATTTTGCTGACTAGTAAAGTCGAACTTCCTTTTCACTCAAAACTAATTTGTACAAAATTTTGAATTCGTAGCTAAAAGATTACTTGAGTTATAGTGAGTTTCGTAAATTAAGTGAATACATTTCGACAGGATATTTGTAAAGCAGCTACACGAAGGACTAACAGGATTTTCTTCATAATCATATATTTAGCTCTAACTATTGAAAAAATAACGCGTACAAAATTTCAAAGTCGTAGCTTAAACCTTTCTGAAGTTATCGACCTATATTCTTGAGCACGTGTTTTAAGGATATTTTGTATGGGAGCTACCAGAAGGAGTAAAAGGATTTTGCTGACTATTAAACTCGAACTTCCTTTTCACTCAAAACTAATTTGTACAAAATTCCGAATTCGTAGGTAAAAGATTACTTGAGTTATAGTGAGTTTCGTAAATTAAGTGAAAACATTTTGGCAGGATATTTGTATGGCAGCTACACGAAGGACGAACAGGATTTTCATCATAATCGTATATTTAGTTTTAACTATTGGAAAAATAACACGTACAAAATTTCAAAGTCGTAGCTTAAACTCTTCTGAAGTTATCGACCTATATTCTTGAACACGTGTTTTAAGGACATTTTGTATGGCAGCTACCCGAAGGAGTAGGACGATTTTGCCCGTTAACGAACTTAGCCTTACAAATTCAACCAAACATCCAAATTCAAAATTTCAAGATCCTAGGTGAAGGCGTTCTTGAGTTATCGTGTTCACGGACAGACGGACGGACGGACGGACGGACGGACGGACGGACGGACGGACGGACGGACGGACGGACGGACGTCAGGCGGATTTGAGGTTTTTGGCCACAAATAAACAAAAAATAATATATAACTTTTTTTCGTCCGAGGCTTGGTTCTATGCGTTACAAACTTTTCGGCTGGATTAAACTTATAATACTCTATATGATTTCATCTAGAGTATAATGACATGTTTATAATGGGGTTTTCTGAGAAAAACTACATTGATCACTGAATTTTAAGGGTTCACGTAGCAAAAATTGGTGTTTTCGAGTAAATATCTCAAGATTGGGTGCAGTTACAATTTAGACTGTTACATCAAATGAAAGATAATTTGATTGCCTAAAAAACGAGTTATAACACTTTGCCTTGTGATTATTCGTTTTGAAGATATAACGTTTTAAGTGAGTAAGGGTACCGGTCAAAAACACTTTTCTTAACCACCCTGTATCTCCACTGTTATTGAAAATTGACCCACCCTGTGGAACAATTTTTTTCTCCAAATATATCAAGGTATAACCCCTTACAAGGTCGTGCACGGAGTACCAAACACCCTGTATAATATTGATAGATGGTGAGTAGTCTTAGTTCTTATATTTGTTTGCTTTGTATCTCTGTTTTTTAGGTATTCTAATTGTTCTGTTGGTCCCGGTCGTATACGGATACGCTTTGGATTATTCTGACGGCACTTCTCCTACTGCTTGTTCCAACTCTTCTGTCTCCTTATGTTGATCATTTGTTTGGTTTTCGATGATTGTTACGTACTCTTGACTGTTTTCGACTGGTAATTTACATATTTTATTAACTGGCCGCTTTATTGTGGAGTCACCTTCGTAGCGTAGACCAACTTCTCCGGGGTAAGTTTCGATGACTCGCGCTAATTGCCATTTTGCTGGTGGAGTTTGTTCATCTTTTATTAGTACTAGCTCTCCTATTTTTATATACTCAAATAACCTCAGCATAATTTGAGTACTTATAGTAGTCAATTATGGAGGTGAAGAAAATTTCAAATTAAAATAAAAGAAAACAATCAATGTTTAATGTTAATCTCTTTAATACTTGTAAAATTATGCGTACTTGTTAAATGGTTGTACAAAAAGGAACTGCGACACAGTGACCAATGCAGCTTATTTATACATATCTAGTTTTGAGATAACATCATGGTTCATGATGATCATTGATTTTTGACCCTTGCAACTATTGATTTATGAGCTAGTTGTTCAGCTTCTTTATGTTATCATTTGCAAACAAGAATATATCTTTGTTTTCAAATGCGTCAGCTTGACTAATTTTAGGGCATGCTGTATATATGACTCGCCCCTCCTTAGAAATCGGCTCCTGACGATTAATTAGAATTGACGATGAGAATCTTGAGTAGAGGTATATTGCTGTTATTATGATTAAAATAAGTACTATTCCGTCGGTGAGGTATGATATCCAGTCTCCTTTGTATTGATTGTACTTGAGCATTTTTATTTCTTTGTTATTGTCGATATGTAAATTGCGCAGATCTTTGATGCTGATGTTCTCTGTTTGTTCGTATTTTATTCTTTTGATAATATTTGGTAATATAAGGCTTTCTTGATATTGTTTATATTCATTAGAATATGTTTTGTTCTTAATTTCTATCGTACAGTTTTTATATTTGATTACATTATTTCCTTTAATAGTAAAATTATGGTTATTACAATTATGTCTTATAGTAGTCTCTTGTAAGTTTCTTGTTACAATAATATCCTTGTTAATAAGTTCTATTTCTTCTAGTATGTTACGTCTCATTTGACAAATTTGAACATGAGTTTGGATAAGATTTCTAATACAATGATTCTTAATTTTCTTTAGTTTCTGAATTTCAAAAATTCCAGAATCTTCGTATAATTCTTCGTTGTTACTTATAATTGATTTTATTACAGTTTCTAGTTCTAATTCATCCTTATTGGGTATGGGTATTATTTCTATTTTATAATATTTTTTGCTTGAAAAATTAGGAATTTGGATAAATATGTAAATACTTTGTTTATATTGTCCTACTGCTATTTTGATATTTTTCATATGCTTTATATCTATTTTATTTGTGTGTATTTCTGTTGAAGTTAATATATTTTTCGTTAATAATCCTAATTTGCAGTTTAATATGATATCTTCAATTTTCTCTAATTTTTTAAGAATATAATTCAAATTGTCTGTGAATGCTTCTTTTATTAGTATTTGATCTAACATTCTTTTCATTTCGTTTTTTTCTAGTATATTTTCATTTAAATTATATGTAATTTTTTTATTCTGTTCGTTTACTTTATTTATAACTGCATTAATTTCTTTTTCGAATTGAGTATTGATTTTAGTTTGATTATTTGTTGCATCTGTTAGTATGTCAAAATTTGTACTTATAGTCTTGAATTTGTCTTGTATTTCCTGTCTGTCGTCATCGTCCATCGTTCCTCCTATCCATCTTAAAAGTTTGCCATGAAGGTTGATTAATCCTCGTCTTTTCCTATTATGTGGTGTTAGCTCATATATTTTGTCAATAATTTCTGTAACTATATTTTTAATGTTAGTGTCGTTCTTGAAAACTTTATATCCATCTGTATCTAGTGTTTTGCCTAATAATATTTGGTACTGTTTGATATCTATTTCATGCATTATCTGTGTGTAATTATCTATCATATCTAATTGTTTCGTTCTTATTAGAGTATAACCGTTACCTATTGGTAATTCCGTAATTTCGATTGATTGTCCTATAGCTGTTCCTAGTACGATGATCAGAATGAGTAGTCCTAGAAGAGAGGATTTTATGTATATTTCTTTCGTTTTTTTAAATTACTATGATGTATTTTATGATTTAATCTTGTATCGTAGTAAATATTATTTCTTTTTTGTAATCTTATTTTCTTAAATTTATTGCGTATTTTTTCTGTTCCTGTATTTATTCTTACATAGTTTGGATCTATATCATATGTTATAATGTTCTTATTAAATTTATCTGTTCTATCTTTTTGCGCTCTTATCATCCTATTTCTGATTTCTGTTAATTGTGCTTGTGATAAATTTTCGGTATGTAATGTTAAAGGAGTTTCTTTTGTAATTGAGTGTATACTCCTATTGTAGCAAAGTACTGCTTGGGGAATCAGCGATCTTTCTGGTTTATTTGGGAACCTTATTTTTAAAAGTCGGAGGTGTTCGTTTAAAGTTCCATGGAATCTTTCTATTTCACTGTTGCCTGTGTGTGCATTCGGTGATGTGAAATGAAGTTCTATACCGTTTTCTTGGGTTAGGGTCTCTAAACTTTTTATCAATTCTCCACCATTGTCTGAATTTATTTTTTTTGGTTTTGGGTTTGAGGACATATATAATTCTAATGCTCTTATGATTTCACTCGGATTTCTATGTTGTAAATCATATATTTGTGCGTGTTTACTGAATCTGTCGATTATTGTTAAGTGAGGTTTATTTTTTTTAATGTACCATATATCTATGCTGATTTCGTCATGGGGATTTTCTGGGATTGGTTTCTTTTTCATTACTGGTATAATGGGTCTTCTTTCATATTTTCCTAAGTTGCAAGTATGGCATTTGTTTATTAGTTTCTGAATTTGAATTTTTAAGTTAGGATAATAAACGTTCTGTTTTAGTTGTTGAAATACTTCGTCTATTCCTCTATGATTATTTCTTTTGTGTTCTTTCCAAATTTCTCGATTGATTTCGTCTTCGTTGCAATCTGTCAATATTGTGTTACTACGTATGATTTTGATACGGTTCGAAATATCTCGTTTTACAGCTGTTTGTTGAAATTGATTAAATAATGTTTCATCTGATATGTATACACATGTTGTTTGGTTGTTATTAAAATGGTTAGTTATTAAATATTTAAATGATTTTTCATCTGGTTGTTGGATTATGAATTCTTTGCGTGTCTTATTTTTTGATGGGTTAGTTTTTAGTGTCCTGTTATTTGGTCCAGTTTTAATAATTATTTGGTTTTTAAAGAAATTTATGGGATTCTGTGTTATGGGTATGTATAATGAGTCATCTTCGTCAGCGCTATGTATGGTAGCTCTATCAGATGTATCATCGAAGTTCATGTCCATACTTTCGTTTTCTTCATCATTTATTATATTGGATTTTATATTCTCGATAGTTGGTCGACTTAATGCGTCAGCCACAGTATTGATTTTTCCTTGAACATAGTCTATTTCATAATCATATTCTTCTAACATAAGTTTCCATCTTATCAGTTTTTGATTAGGTTCTTTTAGGCTGCTTAACCATTTTAGAGGTCGGTGGTCTGTCAATATTTGGAATTGTACACCATACAGATAAGGTCTAAAATATTTGCAGGCCCATACAATAGCTAATAATTCTTTTTCTATTGTTGCATAGTTCGCTTCATGGTCATTAAGTGTTCTACTGGCATAACAGATAGGGTGATTGTCTTGTGATAATACAGCCCCTAATGCATATTGTGATGCATCAGTAGTTAGCGTAAATTTTTTTTCGAAATCTGGATAGATTAGAATTGGTTCGGTAATAATCATGTTTTTGAGAGTTTTAAATGATTCAACATAATCAATGTCTTCAGAATTTATTCTACTATTTTTTTTTAATCTTACGGTCATTGGTTTGGCTATATGTGCAAAATCCTTTATAAATTTTCTGTAATACCCCACTAAACCTAAAAATCCTTTGATTTGTTTTTGAGTTTTTGGAATTGCATAATCTTCAATCGCCTTAATTTTGTTTGGATTAGGTTTTATACCGTCTACTGATATAATATGTCCCAAGAATTCTGTTTCTCGTTTAAGGAATTCACTTTTGTCGAGTTGTATTTTTAAATTAGCTTTTCTTAATGTTTGAAAGATTTTGGTAAGAGATGTTAAATGTTCTTCTAGTGATGTGCTGTATATAATTACATCATCTAGGTATACAAAACATATTTTTCCTATATGTTCGGCTAACACGTTGTTCATCATTCTTTGAAATGTTGCCGGTGCATTTTTCAAACCGAACGGCATTCTTCGGAATTCATAATGACCTAAATTTGTGCTAAAAGCTGTTTTTTCTATATCTTTCTGCTCTATTTCTATTTGGTGAAATCCTTTAGCAAGATCTAGAGTCGTGAAATACATGCATCGTCCTAATTTGTCCAATATGTCATCAATTTTTGGTAGAGGAAATTTATCTGCCTTAGTTTTTTCATTTAATTTTCTGTAGTCTACTACAATTCTCCATTTTTTCTTACCTGAAGCATCATCTTTTTTGCTTACTATCCAGATAGGGGATGAGTATGGTGATTCGGAATGTTGTATTATTCCTTGATCAAGCATCTCTCTCATTTGTCGATTGACTTCATCTCTATGAACATGAGGATATGTATAGGTTTTTGCATATACAGGTCGATCATCAGTTGTTTCGATCTTGTGTTTGATTTTATTTGTGAAAGAAAGGTCAGTTCCCTCCCGGAAGAATATATCCTTGTAAGTCTTTATAATATTTAGAAGTTTGGATTTTTCTTCACAATTTAAATGGTTTGTACGAATTTTAGATTCAATGTTAACAGTAGTTTCAAGTTGGTTGAAATTAATAATTTCGAATGATTCTAATATCTCTATTTCTTGGCTAGGGTCTTCAGGATACCAATGAAGTTTCAATATTTTATCTTTTAATTGGATTGTATTATCCCCATAATTGATAATTGGTTTCGTTGCTTGCAGAATATTGTTTCCTAACAAGACATCGAAAAATTGGTGAAATTGTATTTCAGCGAATTGTATCTTAGATTCTTGATTGGGATCAATTTCTTTAAATATTGGTACCGTGTGTAAATAATCTACTTTTACTTCTTCTTTATTGAACTTTATTTTTAATGTTTCTCGTAAAGAGGTTTTAAATTTAGGGTGAAATATATTTTCATTAGCTAAACTAAAGGTTGCTCCTGTATCTATCATTGCTTTCATTGGTCGAGTTTTCGTTTCAATTAAGATATAAGGAATCTTGAATTTTCGTCTAATTGTTCCGAGGCTGTTATGTGAAAATCCTGATTGGTAGGGTTAGTATTAATGTTTGTATCCATTGGTTCTAAATAGCTATTTCCACTTTGTATTGTTCCGTTATGTCTTGCTTGTTCTCGTGGAGTATTGTTATAATTTGGATTTCGCGGTGTGTTATTTTGCCTAATATCATCTCGATTATTATTATTATATAGTCGATTCTGATTTTGATAATTCTGATTTTGATAGTTCCGATTTTGGAAATTCTGATTTTGAGTACGATAATGACTGTTAGGGTTAGTATTAATGTTTGTATCCATCGGTTCTGGATAACTATTTCTACTTTGTATTGTTCCGTTATGTCTCACTTGTTCTCTGAGGGGATTATTATAATTTGGATTTCGTGGTATGTTATTTTGCCTAATATTGTCTCGACTATTGTTATTATATGATCGATTCTGATTTTGATAATTCTGATTTTGAGTACGATACTGTGTCTGTCTTAATTGTGGTCTAGAGTAATTTTTAGTAAAGTGTAACTTATTAGTTTCGCTTAAAATTTTTTCGGCTTCCTCGAGAGTTGCCGGGTTTCTACTCAATAGGATTATATTGCACAATTCTGGTAAACCGTTTATAAATGTTTTCAAAGCAATTTGTTTATAATGTTCTATGTTAATTTTCAATCTAGCTTCGTCACTAGTTTCAATTTTATCTTTTGAAATTAGGTTTTTTAAGTTTAATCTTATATCATTTAAATAATCAATAATATTGCCTTGCATTTTACAAGCTCTAAGATCTTCTAACAAACTGTATATATTCCGTTTTTCTCCGAAATTATCTAATAAAATCTCTTTTATTTGAGTCCAATTCAGAGTGTCAACATTTAGATCTATAACTATTCTTGCTTTACCTGTAAGTTTCGATTTAATTTTTTGAACAAAATAAGGTGCTGCAACCGCTGGTAATGTCATAATGTACGGAGTGATAAAATCAATCGCCTCCGTGAAGCTGCCAAGTTTTGAACTATCCCCATTGAATTCGGGTAAGCTGTCCAAATATTTTTCAGGATTCGGTTCCCATGCCATTTTTGTGCTGTCTGAATTTTAACTAAGTTGATCTCGTTCCGTAGAATAATCGTTTTTATTTTGTGGATATTTTCTGTATCCTTTCACTGTTCTAACTTATGGTGTTAGGTACCTTTATTAAGTTTCCTCAGCTGATAACAGGGAAACGAGCGAATTCTCTGAAAATTCAGCTCTCGACTTTGCAATATCGTTTGTTAAATTCACAGATTTTATTTAACTTTTCACTGTTCCAACTTATGGTGTTAGGTACCTTTATTAAGCTTCCTCAGTTGATAACAGGGAAACGAGCGAATTCTCTGAAAATTCAGCTCTCGACTTTGCAATATCGTTTGTAAAATTCACAGGTTTTGTTTCACTTTGTTTAAAGGAATAATCAAAAAAAATTTTTTTTTTCTGAGTATCCTACCGACTGCGCCACTCAAATAACCTCAGCATAATTTGAGTACTTATAGTAGTCAATTATGGAGGTGAAGAAAATTTCAAATTAAAATAAAAGAAAACAATCAATGTTTAATGTTAATCTCTTTAATACTTGTAAAATTATGCGTACTTGTTAAATGGTTGTACAAAAAGGAACTGCGACACAGTGACCAATGCAGCTTATTTATACATATCTAGTTTTGAGATAACATCATGGTTCATGATGATCATTGATTTTTGACCCTTGCAACTATTGATTTATGAGCTAGTTGTTCAGCTTCTTTATGTTATCATTTGCAAACAAGAATATATCTTTGTTTTCAAATGCGTCAGCTTGACTAATTTTAGGGCATGCTGTATATATGACTATATTTTCTTGTTTTGTCTGCCACTTTGGTCTCTGTTGGAGTTACTCGCCTGACCATGCCTTCCAAAAATCAGTGCTAAGCTTCTGCACTAATTGCCAGCGAGTAATGATGTTTATATTGTTATACTCACATTCGGGCGGAGCAAGTGGTGCGGAACCCATTAAGAAATGACCTGGAGTTAAAACCAGCAACTCATCAGGATTGTCGCTAATAGGACATAGTGGTCGAGAGTTCAAACATGCTTCGATTTGATTTAGTACTGTCGTTAACTCTTCAAACGTAAGAGTGGTTTCCCCAATTACTCTTTTTAAATGTTATTTTATTGATTTAACTCCGGCTTCCCATAAACCGCCAAAATTGGGTGAAGCTGGAGGGTTGAAGTGCCATCTGGTTCCATCAGAAGCGATAAGGTTGGCTACTTCTTGAGTAGATTTTTAAATGACGAACTGGAGATTATCTTCCATCAATCTTTTTGCCCCTACGAAATTGGTTCCGCAGTCGCTATAAATATGGGCGCATTGTCCTCGCCGGGCAACGAAACGCTTGAAGGCTGCAAGAAATGCTTCACTAGTTAGATCACTAACCGCTTCAATGTGGATGGCTTTGGTTGCGAGGCATATGAATATCGCAACGTATCCCTTGTATGACTTGCATCCACGTCCTTTTGACATCCTGATTTGTAGTGGTCCAGCGTAGTCTACTTCTGTATGTAGGAACGGCTTGGGTGGATTCACTCGTTCAGCCGGTAGGTCTCCCATTGCTTGTTGTAATACTTGCCCTTTATATCGAGCACACGTAACGCATTTATGTATGTATTGTCGTATAGCGTTTTTTGCAAGTGTCAGTTGATTCCCTCCATGTAAAGTCCTTGAATGTGCGTCTCTGATTTTTAACATTGTGAGGTGGTGATCGTATGGTAGAATAATTGGATGTTTTTGATTGAATGCTTATCCTGATTGCGCCAACCTTCCTCCGACTCGGAGGATCCCTTTTTCATCAATAAACGGATTAAGCGTTAACAATTTACTCTTTGAGGCTAGACTTTTCTTTTTGTTTATGTCTACTATTTCTTCGTGAAATTCTGATCTTTGAACCATTCGAATTATTTGTTCTTGTGATTGCTGTAGTTCTGTTACTGTAAGATTCATTGACTTTTGTTTTTCTGATATTTTGCAATTATTTATGAACCGACAACAGTAAGCAGTTGCTTGTATTAATTTTCGGAAGCATGACACTCTTTCGATTATGTCGCAATCGATTTTGTGAACCTGCATGGTGAACGCAACTTGTTTTGATTCACATTCGTCTTGTATTTTGGTTTCGATATTTGTTTGAGGTCATTCTGACTTAGGTAGACTTAACCAACTAGGTCCGCTCCACCACAGACTATGGGTTCTCAATTCAGATGGCTTGAGTCCCTTGGAAGCACAATCTGCAGGATTTTCATTCGTTCGTACGTAGTTCCATTGACTCAGGTTTGTTGTGGACTGTATTTTTGTAACTCGATTACACACGAAGTTCTTCCATCTACTAGGGTTACCTCTAATCCAACCCAGAACGGCAGTTGAATCTGACCACAAATGGATGCATTTATTTTCGATATTCAATGATTTTGATACGTTCTAAATTAATCTGGATAACAGTTTAGCTGCGCATAGTTCAAGACGAGGGATGGTTAAATCTGAATTTATGGGAACTACTTTTGATTTTGAGTTGCTAACCGAACTGTATCGTTGTTTTGCCTGTGCCTATTTTACTATACACGACTGCCGCATACGCCTTCATACTTGCATCACAGAAACCGTGCAGTTCTAGCTGCCCATCATTCGGTCTATACTTAATCCATCTTGGTATGCTAATTTCTTCTAATTTCGGGAGTTCATTTTTATAATTCTTCCAATTATTTGCTATATCTTCTGGTAGAATGGTGTCCCAATCACAGCCTGCTATCCATACCTCTTGTAACAAAAGTTTTGCTTTTAGTATGACCGGAGTGAGCCATCCTAATGGATCGAATATCCTCGCCGTATCAGATAAAAGTAAGCGTTTGGTATATTTCTCTGGAACAGTTTGTTTGTTAACTTTAAACTGGAATGTTTTAGTTGTCGGACTCCAGTGAATACTGTTGAGTTGTCAAGCGACAACTCATAAATTTCCTGCTGGGCGGTTGCGAGTGACTCAGAATTCAGCATTTCGATGAATTTTGATCGCACCCGCAACTGCCACCAACTTAGAGCGAGAAAAAACGGACCGTTATTCGGTAGATGCCGGAAACGACAAGCCGGCGTGCTAGCGGCACTTTTTTTGAGGAGTGCTTGGTGAACGCGACGCGAGAAAACGCTCCGCTTCGTCGCGATAATTCAAGGGATTTTCTTGCGATATTCGTTCGTATCGTTTCTGTTTTCGTGTGTCGGAGTCGAGATCCATTTTAAGCAGTGCTGCACAGTTCAAACTTCACAGAAAACGTCGGACCTCTCTGACTCGAGTGTTTTCGCAGAAAAAATTTTTTTGGTGCAATTTTCTGATTTTCTAGTCGCGCGAACGCGAACCAACGACAACGAATGCAACCGTACAATGCGCAAAATAAGCCAACGATCCGCAAATCATAAGTTCTCTAGTTTTAAGATGTTTCGGAAAATGTGAAATTCTGCGTGAAAAATGTTTCTGTGAAGTTTTGCTCTTCTTGTGCGGACGGACGACGAGTAGTGATGGGTCCATACCGATATATGGTGATATCACCTAATACGAATATATTCATTACGCGGTATTATAATATCTAAACTAATATTTGAATATTACTAATCTCTACCGTATCATATCGAGCTTTTTCGTCATCGGAGGGCATAGACTCGTCAGAGGGTGTATCATGCCTCCTTCGGACCTAGTCCAACACAATCTTATAAAACTGGCGTATCCAGTGAAGGTTTTCCAACTGTCATGTCCTCAAGGACAGCGATTAATCAACAGTCGGGGATTTCGTGTTGGGGTTTCACACCAGAAACCCTACTGACGCCGGAAAACAACTAACATTTAATCAAAGATGTTAAACGTTACGAACTTACCCCATTTACCCTTGCTCAAACTTACGAGGTGCGAAATCACTCGGATTTACTCTACTATCCTTTTCATTGTCCAATATATGTTAGTTATATTTAATCCAATTGTTATTTCCAAATATAACAACACCCACTCTTTCCTCCTTATATAACGCATAGATTTAGCAATCAATTTTTCCTTTCCTTACTGGGATCCAAATTGCACTAATTTACCAAACTACTCTTCTTTTCCTTATACAATAAATTTCATACATTGTCATTTATATCTTCAAAGCAGACAGTCCTTTCCCCTCCGATAAATGTTGAATTTGTTGTTTAAATATACCATAATCTTACCTTACTCATTTACACTTTCCTTATTTAATGTGTAGGTGGTAGGTGCGAAATTGCATAGGTGTACTTTCCCAGACCCTTTCCTTCTTAAAGTGCCTGCCTTCTTTCTCTAGAACGCCCTCAATATAGTAGTAAATTTTTAGTTTTCTATCCTTTGCGGTGCTCGAAAAATATTGAATCAGATTATTTTCCTTTTCACCTTCTCCCGACATCGCCCCCTACAATCACACCTTTAAAATTGTTTTCCCTGCTAGAAATCTACTGGGCCAAACTCCTGTAAAATTTCTAAGATCATATCTGGTACTGTTCTTGAGATATAAAAATCTAATTTTTTGAAGGGAATAGCCCCTCACTTTTGTGCTTCACCTCCCCCCTCAAAAAGTTCACGTTCAGTAGACTCCACTTGTAATCCTACATACAGAAACCAAATTTTATCTTCCTGCTGTAATTGGTTCGGAAGATATTGATGTCCAAAGTTTTTCAACCCCCACCTCGAGACACCACCACCACCCATACTTTTTTTAGATCTTATCTAATCTTCCATTATCCCTTAAGATAACCACAAAGTTTCAACCTTCTGACATCAACCGTTCAGGAGATATGGATTTTAGAATGTTTCAATCCCAGCTTATAAGCATTTCGGACACATTATTTTCCCCCCCCCCCCTCCCACACCCTTCAACCTATATCGACAATTTTTTACGCAATTGGGTACACGATCATAGTTCTACATGGGTTTTAAATTTCAGCCTCCTAGCATAAGTGGTTCCTGAGATCTAGGAATCAACATTTTTCATCTAAAACGCTCCCCCTTACACATCACCCCTCTCCAAAAGACACGCCATCACCATCCATCGGTTCCATGATATTGTATTGGAATATTCCCTACCATATATTAGATCAGATTTCCATATTCGTATGTATTCACTGATATCACATATTTCTATGGATTCGCTGATATCAAATATTCACGAATATTTTATATTCACTAATATTTTATATTCACTAATATTTGATATCAGCGAATCCATAGGAATATGTGATATCAGTGAAAACATACGAATATGGATATCTGACCTAATATATGGTAGGGAATATTCCAATATCATATCATGGGACCGATGGATGATGATGATGTCTTTTGGGAAGGGGGGAGGGGAAGGATATGTAAGGGTGAGGAAGGAGGATCGTTTTAGATGAAAAATGTTGATTCCTAGATCTCACGAACCGCTAATGCTAGGTGGTTGAAATTTAGAACTTATGTAGAACTATGATCGTGGACCCAATTGCTTAAAAAAATGTCGATATAGGTTGAAGGGTGTTGGAGTGGGGGGAAAAACAATATGTCCGAAATGCTTGAAAGCTGGGATTGAAATATTCTAAAATCCATATCTCCTGAACGGTTGATGTCAGAAGGTTGAAACTTTGTGGTTATCTTAAGGGATAATGGAAGATTAGATAAGATCTAAAAAAGGTATGGGGGGTGGTGGGGTCTCGAGGTGGGGGTTGAAAAATTTTGGACATCAATATCTTCCGAACCAATTACAGCAGGAAGATAAAATTTGGTTTCTTTTATATAGGATTACAAGTGGAGTCTACTAAACGTGAACTTTTAGAGGTGGGAGGTGAAGCACAAAAGTGAGGGGCTATTCCCTTCAAAAAATTAGATTTTTATATCTCAAGAACAGTACCAGATATGATCTTAGAAATTTTACAGGAGTTTGGCCCAGTAGACTTCTAGCAGGGAAAACAATTTTAAAGGTGATATTGTAGGGGGCGATGTCGGGAGAAGGTAAAAAGGAAAAAAATCTGATTCAATATTTTTCGAGCACCGCAAAGGATAGAAAACTAAAAATTTACTACTATATTGAGGGCGTTCTAGAGAAAGAAGGCAGGCACTTTAAGAAGGAAAGGGTCTGGGAAAGTACACCTGTGCAATTTCGCACCTACCACCTACACATTAAATGAGGAAAGTGCAAATGTGTAACGGAAGATTATGGTAGATTTAAACAACGAATTCAACATTAATCGGAAGGGAAAGGACTGTCTGCTTTGAAGATATAAATGACAATGTATGAAATTTATTGTATAAGGAAAAGAAGAGTAGATTGGTAAATTAGTTGAATTTGGATCCAAGTAAATAAAGAATAAACAGATCGGTAAATCCATGGTACGAGAAGGGGTCGATGGCAAATGAATGTCATGATATTCGAATATTTGATATCGGCATATTCCTAATATCTAATACATCCAAATATTAGTAATATCATAGCGAATACTAATATATTCGTCTCATCTCTAACGACGAGTGGTTGATTTTTTTTGTTATTTCGACGTGGATTCCGTGTTCGTGCGTTCCGTCGCAAAAAAAAACCCTCAAATCAGTAAATTTTCCGATTGATCCTGGCGGCCGGATTTCTCGGTGAAATTCGTAAGAAAAAGGTGCCCCCAAAAAGAAGTGTTTGTGCGGTGTGAAACGTTTCCGCCCCCCCCGGAAAAGAACACGAGGAAAAAAAAAAAGGTCCATATTAAAATTTAAAGCACCAAATTAAATAAGAATTGGATGCGGCCGGATTGGAGCGTGGTAGCGTGAGATTTGTATGAAATTGTCGTCTTTTGGGTCGGTTGCACGGAAAAATATCCAAAAGTAACGCGCATAGTCGTTTTCCCACTTGAGTTAAACTCATGATGAATTATCAAAAAAAGTGATTATCCAATGCGGCGACGATCACAATATTCCCTTACATGATAAATGACGCGTCCCTTTTATAAGAACACCGCGAAAACGGGAAACGAGAAATTCAATCGATTCAACCAATTTTACTTTATTATTTCAATAATACAATATTGTTATGGATTTTTAAAATAAAAAAAAATTTGCTACCCTCAAAATTTTTTTTTTACGAGTAGACACGAAAAAAACAAAAAAAATGTTCAGTCCGTCTGTCCGCCGTACGCCGTACGTCTATCGGTGTACGCAAAATTGTTTGAAGGCTCGTAGCACCCAAACCCTTTGAGCTATTTAGTTGAATATAGGTGAAGGGGTTTGGGAGTGGGGGGAAAAATAATGCGTCCGAAACGCAAAAAAGGCGAGATTGACACATTCTAAATTCTATATCTCCTAAACGGTTAATGTCACAAAATTGAAACTTAATGAATATCTGTAGGTATACTAGGAGAATAGATCGGAAACAAATTTTTGAGTGGGGGCAGTGGCGTACGGGGGTGGGGGGTGAAAAACTTTAGATTACGATATCTCACGAACCGATTGCACTAGACAAATAAAATTTGGTTTTTGAATAAAGGTTGACAAATGAAGTTTGCTGAAAGTAAAATTTTTTAAGGGGGCGGTGGATCATGAAAGTGGAGGGGATAAAAATTTTTTTAAAAAATCACGTTTCATATCTCAAGAACGGTGTAAGATATATGCTTAAAATTTTTACCTGAAGTGGGCCTAATTGACCCCTGGCAGAAAACAAAATTTTGGAAGTGTGGGTGTAGAGGGTGAGGGTGGGGGAGGGTGAAAAGGAAAAAGTTTCAATTTTTATATCTCGAGAACCTATAATGATATAAAGCTGAAACTTAGTATTTAGATAGATCTATATTAGTAGCATGTTGGAAAAATATAATTTTTTATAGGGGCAGTATGGTACGGGGGTGGGGGTGTTTTTCCTATCCATAGAACGGCATATGCTACAAAGTTGAAACTCGGTATGTTTATGTAGATCAACTAGAAAACTAATTTAGATAAAAAAAAATTTCAAATATCCATTGGCGTTCGGAGGGGAGGCAAAAAAAATGATCAGTGAAAATGGAATGCATATATTTTCACGGTTTTCGTCATATCTATTAGGTCTTCCCAAATATTGAATTCATTTTTATTGTACATCTTCTTCATATAAATACCTAGAAAGTGTTTTCAGGATTTTTTAAAATTCGACCCCTAAGGAGGTGCAAAGGGGGTTGAAAACTCACGAGTTCTACTATATCCCCAGGTCTTATCAGATATCAAATATCTTTTCACTTTCACGTGCTTGCGTAATAATCGCCTAAAACTTGTTTTTAAGTTTTTTCCTTTTTCAGCTCCTAAGAGAGTATAAATGATAAGAAGAAAGAAATTTTCCAATGTTTAATCGGCTAAAAATCGCTATTTTAAATATTTTTATTTTAAGAACAAAATTAATTTTCCAAGAAATCTAATAATCTCGAAGCAACTCATGATACACTCCGACTTTGACCGCTCCCGAGCTTTGACCCGAAAAATAATGAAGTTTCGCCCAGACCATTGGCAGATTTTTTGTTCTGTTGCTGCCGAATTTCTAAGTGCTGCTTCGTTTGTACCCTGTTGCGTTCAATTTGAGTATCGCATTCGCGAAACCGCAATCTCTCGGGAATTCTTCCGATCCGGGTGGATTTACGCATTTATTATGGTTAAATTTGAAAATTGTGATTGAATTGAAGTAAAAATGAAATAAACCAAATCGAAGGAAAGAAGAAAAAGAAGTTGGCCCGACCAATTAAAAATCCCCATTAAAATAATAATATTAAATTAATTAAAAATGAATTAAAATTAAATAAAATAATTAATAAAATATAATAAAACAACATGACTGACAAGGACAAGACGGACTGAAGAATTAAATAAAATAGAAAGTTAATATAAAAAGAAAAAAAAGTTATTGGACGAGAAAAAAGAAATCATGGGGTGAGTTACCTAAATTTGTTTTTATATGCATTAATTTTTTTTGTTTTTAGTTTTTATATTTTTTTAGAATTTTTGTTTTTATAATTCTTTCGTTATTTTGAGCCATATAGTGTGTTTTTTTTTTGCAAAAATAATTAGAGGCTAAGATGAGCCAAATTATAATGAACCCGAGCGTTTAAGCTCCTCCACCCTGAACCTCAATAAGGGGCCATGACATATTGTTTAATTAGGACAGTCATGGCTGAGGTAGGGTGGGCAGACAGGGCGCTATACCATCTAAGCGCCCTGACAAATCTCGAAGTCGCGCAATTCCACCGCTTCTTGGTCTTTCACGACCTATTGGGAAAATAGTCCCATTTAAATCACCCTGGAGTAAGCCGACACGAAATTTTTTGTTGTACAGGCCAAGGGTTTATGGTCTGAAATCTGGGCAAGAACCCCCCCACAACTGCCGTAGCTAGTCCCGGCCGCCAGCAAGCGTGTCGCTTCCGCTCGGATTTCAGCCACCAATTCGGACGTAGGAGGAATTGGCCCACTCTTTCCTGAACCTTCCTTCCCTCGAATATTTTGACTTTTTTCAAGTCGAAATATTCACTCCAAGGCCTCCGTTCACAACAATACCTAACGTTTAATTGTTTCTCCGTCATTGATTTCCAAGATTCCATGTTCTCGTAGTTCCTCTGGTATATTTTCTACAAGGTCTATTGTTACTAGTCCATTTTCGCAGTTTAAAGAGTGGCCAACAGTTTCGTCCTATCTCTCTGAAGTTGTTTAGCTTCGTTGTACGTATTCGCTCCTGCCATCATGTCGTCCACGTAAAAATTGTTTAACAAAATTTGCGATGCATAGGGATAATTCATTGCGAGATACGGTGCTGAACTGGTTCCATGTGTCACTGTTGTAAGTTTGTATTTCCTTATTGGCTCTGTTGTTGAGGATCGCCATAGTATTCTTTGATAATTCTGATCATCTTGATGTATTTTCACTTGTCGGTACATCTTTTCGATATCGGCTGTAAAGACATATTTATGTTTCCGCCATTGCAATAAAATTTCTGATAAATTCTTTTGTAATCGAGGACCATCTTGTCGTTCAAGCTTTTATTTTCTGAGCCCTTTGATGATGCATCGAATACCACGCGTAGCTTTGTTGTAGTACTGTCATTTTTCAATACAGCTTGATGAGGTATGTATATGTAGTAGCTATCATCGCATGAATTTGGTATTTCCGCTATTACCATGTGGTTTAGTTTAATGTATTCGTCCATAAAATGCTTGTATTGTAAGGACATTCATCACGACCTTATACGTTGGAGTTCTCCCGGCTATGCCGAGAATAAAACTTCTTTAAGGTCGTGGGCGACGGCATTATTCGGTGCTGTCGTGTGTCTGGGGGTGTGGTGTTCGCTGCGTCGGCAATGTCGCTGCCGATGTCTTTGCTGCGACGGCTCACATCGCAGCCGTCGTCTTTGTTGCGACGGCTCACATCGCAGCCGTCGTCTTTGTTGCGACGGCTCACATCGCAGCCGTCGACTTTGCTACCGCTGTTTTAAGCGCAGCTGTTTGTGTAGAACTGCAGTGATGACTATCGGCGTCATCACTTTGCAGTGTGTTGTGAGTCGCTTGCCAGTTGGCGAACGACTGGCTGCCACTTCGATTTCTCGTCCTTATATAGGAATCGAAATGACAGCCAGCGTCCTTGGATCGTTGTGATCCAATTTGTGAGGAGTGTTTTCGGCCTGAGTTGTTTTGCCGCAAAACATCTCCCCACAGTATCCTTCAGCTAATGTTGGATTCGTTAAACATTTGCGCTCATTTTGGAATAGTCTGGCAAGTGCTCTTTTCTTAGTCTCACCCAAAGATGGATTTGTTGTTTTAAACGTAATTTTGACAGTATATGTTCCGTCTTTATTGCGATAATGTGTGTTTTGGTAATGCTTTTCGCATAAATCGTCCGCGTTGGAAATTGTTGATCAGTTTCTACTTCTTCTTGTTCCCAGAATTTACGCAACTGTGTTTGGATAGTAAGGTTGGATACCATGCTCACTATTTTAGTTTCTGGTTTATGGTTTCTGGATTTGCCTGAAATGATCCATCCCAGTTCGGTATTTTGACATATCAGTCCTTCGGCAGGCTTTATTACACCGTCCAGTAATATTTCGCTATACACGTCTGCTCCAAGGATCATATCTATTGCGCCAGATTTATCAAACTTCGGGTTAGCTAAGATGAAGTTCTTCCAGTCTGTTTTGGAATCAAAATTTGACATGGGTAATCGACCTGTTAATTTGCGTAAGACGATTGCTTCAATGTCAAGACAGAAACTTGACGAAAACCTTGGTTCGGCCTGTATGTATATTTTAGTCTTAGCTGTTCCTGCGCTTGTTGCTCCTACTCCGGTTACTTTAGCACGAATCTTTTCTCGCACAAGTATAGTCGCTGTGCTGTGTTCTCTGTAACGAACGACGCCTGCGATCCTGGATCAACTAAAGCGCGTATTGTTTCCAGATTTCCTTTGTTTGTCCTAGCTCGTAATACCGCAGTTGCTAATAATATATTTCTGCCTTCTCTGACATGATTGCTTTTTATTTCGTTTTGCTTATCTGCACTTTCTTTTGGTTTAGGGTCCATGTGAAGGAACGTATGATGTGTTTTTTGACAGATTTGGCATTTCTTCTGGCTAAAACACTTTCGCTGTTTGTTGTGTAATAAACAGTTGTAGCACAATTTATTTTTAGTAATAAAGTCCTTGCGCTGCTGAACTTTGATTTAATGCTTGAAACTCCTGGCAGTTGTAGATGACGTGGGATTTTCGACAGTACTGGCACTGTAGTGTAGTTGAAGTATGAAAACTACGAGACTGATTATTTAGTTTTTCATGTGAACCTGCTTTCTTACCACCGCTCCTTGAATCGAGTTTCCTTATGTCCCTTAGAGATTCAAGCGATTGAAATCTGGTCTGCAAAAACGTAAAAAATGCATCTAGGGTCTGAACTTCTTTTGGATTTTCTAACGATTGCTCGTAAAGTTTCTGGCTCTCGTAGTCCAATTTTTGTAGTAGGATGTGAATAATTAACGGTCCCCACTCTACTGTATTTATACTCAAATTATTAATGGCATACAAACATTCTTTAGCTGTATCGTGGATTCGTTTTAAATCATTGGCGGATTCTGACTCTAACTTGGTTAATGTCAATATGGTTTGTATTTGAGTAGATACTAATTTTCGAGTGTTATGATATCTCTTATTCCGTAATTTCCATGCACCATGCATCAGTATAGTTAGCATTCGAAATATCGAGATGTCTGATTATCTGACTGGCTTCCCCCTTTAGACTTGTCTTAAGATATTGTAACTTAATAACTTGGGGCAACTTTGTATTGTTGTGTATAACTTGTACAAATATGTCATGAAAGGCAGTCCATGCGTTAGTATTTACCATCAAAGGTGGGAATTTCGAAACGAGGTAGTCGTACATCGTTTTGGCATTCGGTAGTTGCAGCCGTGCCCGTTTCTGCCTTCATTTCTCGTAAGTTGATCAATACTTTTGTCATCTCAGCGTCGAATATTTCGTATAGATCAATAGAATTTTTGTATCCTACGGTGTCGTATGAACTATCGTCACTTTCGGTTATTATTTCTTCATGTAGAAACTTCACACTCCGCCAATCTTCCATTAAACTTTCAATGTAGAAATATAGTAGACTTGGAAAGTTTGACACTAGTCGGGACTCCTCTAATTGAATCGAGAAGAGTCTGTACTTTAAATTGTTCTCGTCTAACAATTTAGTGTTCTGGCAATGGCTCTTCGCTATGCCAGACGTGGATTGTTGTTGACCATCCAGTGAGACTTGTAGTTCATGAAGCAAAATCTTAGTTTGCGTGTAACTTTGTTTAACTTGTTCGTAAAAATTGTTTTTGAAGTACTCGTGATCGTTGTTCTTATACTCCACTAGTTTTTGATGGCGTGTTTCGAACTCATCCCAGAGTGCTTCAAGGTTTTGTCTTTTTTTCGTAACATACTCATTGTTTTTTCTGTCGTTAGGGTCTTTCCTTAGATTGATCAAACATTTAGATATGTTTGACCCTGTCTCATGTTGGCTTGTTGCCAATGTCTCCATGATGGTAGAACACTCGATGTTCTTGTATTAACGATGTTCGGCAGTATCGTCCTAATCAAATAGTTTCAGATCGTATGCTTTACTTAACGGTTGTAAGGCTTTGAGTTTTATTTCCTTGGTCGGATGGCTTCCACTCAAAGGTTGTAAGGCTTCGAGTTTTTTTTCCTTGGTCGCACTTCCTTCTAGACTTCCTTCCTTCTGTTGTTGTGGCTGCAGCGGTTTCGGGAAGAGTAAGTGCTGCGTACATGACTTCCTTCTTTCTGATGTTGTGGCTGCAGCGGATTCGGGAGGAGTAAGTGTTGCGTACAGGACTTTCTTCCTTCTGTTGTTGTGGCAGCAGCGGAGGAGCAACTGTTGCGTACTGGACTTCCTTCCTTCTGTTGTTGTGGCTGCAGCGGCTATAGGATTATTATTTTTTAAATACTTGCGATGAAGAGTATTCTCTTCCTTCAGGCGTGCTGGTTATTTATCTGATATCCGGCTCGACGGACCATGTCGCGACCACTTCTGGCCGGGTTAAATGATACTACTGATTTCTGGATAACTACTGCATTTATTCCTAATTTCATACATGCTTATATTCTAAAATAATGCTTACGGTCTAATAATTGATTGGGGTCGATTTTTCTAGTGGGATCATGCAATAAGTGCTTACATGTATTAATTTATTAGTGGGTGAATTCGTCATCGTACCTTAAAGTTATTGTTAGTTTTTGTTATGGTTAATTTTGTGTCATTAGAACATATGCAATTGATACATAGGTCACTTTATGTGTGCCATAATGAGTCGCGCTAAGTGCGTTGTGATCATGTTACTGTGAATCATTCTGGCACTATTAAATTTTATTATGTTTGAATGAACATCGGTACACGCAACAACAGGAGAACCTCCCACCCGAGTTATCTTCGGAAAGAATATTCGAGTCGCCGCGGAATTAATGTTTGGAGTGCCACCAGACAAACCGACCCATCCAAAAGATTACGTATCGTATCTTCGACATCGACAACACACAATTTACAACCTGGTCAGAGATAAAATTAATTTGGCGACCGATCGAATGAAGACGAGGTATGATCCACGGGCGAATTCATCAGGATTCCAAGACGGCGATTTAGTTTGGTTATACAATCCCAAACGACGGACGGGCAGGTCACCGAAACTACAGCGCAATTGGAAAGGGCCTTACTAAATCATCAAAAGCTTAAATGATGTTGTGTACCGCATTCAGTTGCATCAAAAACCTCGTACTAAAATTAAAGTGGTACACCTCGATAGACTAACGAAGTACCATGGCGCCCATGACGAGGGGATCGACTCTGTTCGGGACGAACAGAAAACTAAGGAGGGAGTAATGTTACATGTAAACCTGGCAACCGGTGCAACTCGATCGTTTTGCATAATGGAAACAGCAACCGAGTACCGAGTAACCTAATCAGAAACCTAGTTGAAGTATATAAGGCGGAGCAACACGATTGTACCTCCCTTCTAATCGAGTGCTCTCCAATGTACTAGAACAGTGTAGAAGATCTAATTGAATGCTCTTAAGCTTTCGAGTCTACACACACCACCGAGCGAAGATTCAAGAACATTCTAGACTATCGCCAATTAGTATAAAAGCAGATGAAGCTTTCAGCGGAGGACATAGTTATTTTTATTACATCGAGTGTGACAGCCAGCGTGTATACGCGACCGTGTTGGTAGACAGCGAAAGTGATCGCGTCAAGCGATATACAGGGTGTTTGGCACTCCGTGTGCCACCTTGTAAGGGGTTATTCCTTGATATATTTGAAGAAAAAAATTGTTCTACAGGGTGGGTCAATTTTCAATATTAGTGGAGATACAGGGTGGTTAATAAAAGTGTTTTTGACTTAAGACGTTAAATCTTGAAAACGAATAATCACAAGGCAAAGTGTTAAAACTCGTTTTTTAGGCAATCGAATTACCTTTCATTTGATGTAACAGTCTAAATTGTAACTGCACCCAATCTTGAGATATTTACTCGAAAACACAGATTTTTGCTACGTCAACCCTAAAAATTCAGTGATCAATGTAGTTTTTCTCAGAAAACCCCATTATAAAAATGTCATTTTAATTTTATTTTTTTATGAGCCGTATTATTACCTACAAAAGCTGCATACATATGTATGAGTTACGATTAACATTTTGGAAGTAATAGGTAAAAATACCACCCTGTATCTCCACTAATATTGAAAATTGACCCACCCTGTAGAACAATTTTTTCCTCCAAATATATCAAGGAATAACCCCTTACAAGGTGGCACACGGAGTGCCAAACACCCTGTATATCTAAAAACTGATTTCAGGATTTTTGGATATTCAACCCCAAAGTGGGTGCAAGGGGGTTGCATATGTTTTCACAAATTCCTGCATATTTCTTAGTTCTAATGAGGTATCGAATTAATTTTTACTTCCTAGGGCTTCCTACATAATCGTCAAAAAGTTGATTTCAGTATTTTTAGATATTCAACTCCAATAGGACGGAAGGTTTTCGACATATTTCTTAGAATTGATAAGATATCAGATTGGTTTTCACTTCCACAGACTTTTTATATAATCGCCTTCAAACGCATTTCTGATGTCATGTAATGACCCAAAATTACGAAAAACCTCCTAATCGCGTAACAAGTCACATAGTAACCTACACCACGTCTCAGAATTACGCGCGTTCCGGACTTCCACCCAAAAATAATAAAGTTGCGCTCAGACTGTTGGCAGATTTTTTTACTTGTTATTATACAACTTAATGAATTTCAATAAATCATCTATCTATCTATCTGTCTATATTTAGATTTGACTTGAAATATCTAGATTCATTATACGTTTAACATTGGGATTATCATACATATTGTTACATGTAAACCTGGCAACCGCGCAACTCGATCGGTTTCGAATAATGCAAATAGCAACAACCGAATACCTAGTTGCAAAGTAACTCAATCAGAGCCGAGTTGAAGTATATAAGGGCGGAACAATTCGAAGGGGAACACCTTCTAATGGAATATTCTCGTATAAAACAGAACAGCATAGAAGCTCAAAATCGAAAGCTCTAAAGCTTTCGAGAACCGTCCACACACATCACCGAGCGAACATTCAATAACAGTCTAGACTATAACCAACTAGTATAGGGTGTTTTTTTAGGTGCATGAGAACTTAAAATTATAATACAAGACAGAAATATTGTTGGAATGCAATTTTTTTTATTATATTCTGGTAGATAATTTCATGGCATTTATTTTTTAAATATGATTTCCGTCATATGTCTGCCGCGGCTACGAGTTACATGGTCCATTCGATCGGTCCCATTTTTGACTACTTTTTCCAATAAATCTGGCCGTATGGCGTCAATAGTGGCTTGAATATTGGCTTCCAATACTTCAAGAGTTGCTGGTTTGTCGGTATAAACGCATGACTTAATATAGCCCTATAAAAAGTAATCCAGAGGCGTTAAATCGCACGAACGAGGGGGCCAGTTAACAGAACCACTTCTGGAAATCAAGTTGTCACCAAATTGATTTAGCAATAAATCGATTGTTAAGCGCGCTGCAATACAGTGCGAATAGAATTAAAGTGCGATTAATAAATTATCACTTATTTTGATTTTAAACGAATTGTGTTTGACTTGAAATCCCGGCGAACTCCTAGCTCGCAACAATATATTATCGTATATATATTGTCGTACATATAGCGGTAAATGTACATAGAAAAGGTATTAAATTGTGCATATTAATATTTATATGAAAAATTTTTCTATCTTTCTTCACTGTCTTACATGTGGAGCTAAATGTCCGTTAAATTTCCAATTAAGTTCATGGCTTTGGTTTTTATAAGTTTATGAAATAACACGTTCAATATTTGCGGATGAATGTGGAAAGGTGAAAATATTAAATACAAAATTACATAAGGTTACAAACGCCTTCCGATCACCTATCTGGACAAAGGAAAGATCTTGCCAAAACACTTCTATATTTTCTTGTTATACAGCACTCCGTGTGCCACCTTGTAAGGAGTTATTCCTTGATATATTTGGAGAAAAAAATTGTTCTACAGGGTGGGTCAATTTTCAATATTAGTGGAGATACAGGGTGGTTAAGAAAAGTGTTTTTGACCGGTACCCACACTCAATTAAAACGTTATATCTTGAAAACGAATAATCACAAAGCAAGTGTTATAACTCGTTTTTTAGGCAATCGAATTACCTTTCATTTGATGTAACAGTCTAAATTGTAACTGCACCCAATCTTGAGATATTTACTAGAAAACATAAATTTTTGGTACGTGATCCCTTAAAATTCAGTGATCAATGTAGTTTTTCTCAGAAATTATAAAAATGTCATTTTAATTTTATTTTTTTTATGAGCCGTATTATTACCTACAAAAGCTGCATACATATGTATGAGTTAGGATTAACATTTTGGAAGTAACAGGTAAAAATACATATCGCATAAAAATTAAATAAAATATATCAAGGAATAACCCCTTACAAGGTGGCACACGGAGTGCCAAACACCCTGTATATATTAGAATTATTGTTTCGAAAATAATTATTTAACAGTCTAAATTCATCATCGAGTTTTTTTAATTTATAGTCTTTAACAATAATGTCCTTTCAATGTATAGCTCTCACTAAAATGCTTTTCTTGTTGATTTTGATATCTATGGACAGTGAATTGATTCCGTTGATAATTGGCACAATATAATAGGATAAGTGCATTCAATTTTACTGGAAAAGGGTTTTAGAATTTTGTTATAAAGTAAAAAGAAAGAGGTGTCCAGTAACTAGGTAAGAAGATCAGCATAAAAGTAAGTAGATGTACTTATTTTTAGCTAGAGTTGCCGATTCAGTTCCAAATTTGAGACCGAAAGAATCAGCAGGAGTAAAATAGTTCCAATAATTTGACATAGGAAGCAATTTCCCAAACGAAATTTTGCTTGCTGGGTTGTTATTACCAAACGTGTGTTGCTGGATATCTTAATCAAAAATTTCTGTTGCAGCTAATTTCGTAGTGAAATGTTGCCAAATCTGTCGAAAATCGAATCTTTTTACTGTTGAAATTTGTTCCATTAATTAACGTTAACTAATCCATTATGTCGATTAATCAACATCACTCATATCGATAGATAAAATAGATTTCTTTAAAAAAAAATAATCGATTTGTCGATTAATTGAATCGAAATCGAACAACCCTGCTCTGAACATTTCTCAAAGATTTCGGTAAGAAAAATCCCACGTAACATCGTCAACCTCGCCATATGGAAATCTTTCGGAAATCGCACGGATTTCTAGTCTGGAATTCCGACAATATGAAGAACTTTCCACCAGAATTTCGTGTTTTTGGTCTGCTGGGTATGATCGTTTGAATTATAATGAAAATTGTCAATAAAAGTACGATATAAAAAAATTAAACAACTACAACAGGAACCTTCCAGATTAGTTTCTTATCCAATATAAATAGTTCATATTTCACAACTGGAGGAATCTTCTAAATTCATTTGTAAGTAAATAAATAAATGTATTGAAAATCTAGTGCGTCGTATTCACAACACACAGGTGCATTAGTTAAACAATCAGATATGCTAATATTCAACAAGTGCTGACTTGAGTAACCGCAGACCAGAGATTTTTAATCGCGCTTAGTTGAATGGCTAATGGCAGAGCCCTCTGAACTATAGCCGCGCAGCTGAATTGAACATAAAAAAACAGAGTCATAACAAACATGACAGCCCCATACAAATCGCATCAATTTTGTATGGCGGGTGCATGACTTGGATGATAAAAGGCAAGTTTTCTATTGAAGTGCAAGCTTTTGTTAGGCAAAGCAAAGTTAAATAGTTTATAAACATATTTAAAAATGAGAATTAGACAAGTTTTCTCATCTGGAATTGAGTTTTCATAGAAAAAATTAGGTCGAAAAAAATATCGCAATTTTCAATTCAATTTTCCAATGTCGGCATTCCGCCATTTAAAAAATGTGCAGTTAAATTGCTTATTTTTTGAAAGATAATTTTTGTTATATGAAACACATTGCATATTGCTATGATTCTGAACATTTGTTATTCAGTATCGACTCTAGAGGGTTCGTGAATTCCAAAGTTTTTTATTAAAACACCGCGCTTTGGGATAATAAAATATTGCTACGAATTCGTTCCAAAAAAGATTTTCCAATGAACTGGTATATTTTCTCGTTTTGATCCGTGACGTCACACATCACATAAAAAACGAGGCATTTCTCACGACGAACTGTCATATGTGCGCGGCCTGAGTTTAAGCCGGCGGTGCTAATGGCTATGCTGCTATATCCCAGTAGGAAAAGGTAGGAGTAAGCAGCAATGATAAAAGAGCTTCTTAAAGAGTTAGAACACCTTCCACATTCCATTCTTTCCTTTCTTCTTTCTTATTCAAAGTGGGTCAACAAAGAAGAACTTCCTCTTTGCCTTTTATTAAAAACAAGGAAAGAAGTGATTGCTCAGCAGAGCACGAGTAGCAGCAGTGTAGTAATCACTTATTATAGTGCACTTGTGTAAGAGCTTCTTCAAGTAATAAAACGTCTTACAATTCATTCTTTTTTATTCAAAGTAGGTTGGTGAAGAAGAACCCTATCTTTGACTTGCTTTCGAAGCAGTGAAAGAAGTAATTACTTTGCAGATGCGTGAAACTGCATTGTAGTAGCCACTTATAGAGCGATTGCTTAAAATTGAAAATTAAATAATTGGAAAAAAAATTTATTGCAGCAATCATTTTTATTTTGAAGAAAATATAAATATACATAATTTTTAAATTCAAAAAATTAAAAAAAAATGCACTCTAAAACACTTTGAAAATTACGCACTTCGACACTACGACTTAATCACTGCACAACTGAAACTGAACAGGAACATAAAAAAAGCATCGCACCCTTTTGTTTCACATGAAAAAGAAACAAAAGGAATTCGTTTTTGTTTTATTTTCACACTAAATACATCGAGTGACACTCAACTCCTTCCACTCTGCATTCTATTGGAAGGAACATTAGAATCAATGCAGAAAACATTGATGTTGGCAGGTGTACGTTAATGGTTTGAAGCCATTATATCATGCCTTCCCCTTGGAAGGTCTTCCGAATTCTCCTAGGATGGAAGGGCCCACACCGATCGCTTAGTTTCGTCTAAACTAAATAGTTGAATATGAACAAGACAAATCCCTTTCGATCGATGTGCGTCTGAACTATCGCACGGCGTCTGAACTATCGCATCTCGATAGCGCACACTCATTAAATTAAAAAACTCATTGATCCGATTTTTTCTCTGAATGCATTTGGTCGTGTCTTGTGTGTAAAATGTAAATATATCTGTCTGGCGTGATGTAGATTGCAGTATTTAATACTCCGCCAGCGGTGATGATAGGTTGATACGTGTACCAATTGACTGCAACTATCGGCCGGTGATTTGAGTAATCTGTGTATGGATCGCCTAAACAGTTCAGTGAAGCAGAAAAGAGTGAGCACCGTTCGATGTGATTAACCAGTTGCTCAACTGCTTAGTCTCAAATATGCGCTAACCCTTAGTGATTGTGCCCTGCGATCTTCCAACCCAAAGTTAAAACGCCATTCCTTATACTCGTATAAAAATATTTAATGAGACTCAAAAGCAGCAGTTTTGTATCCGTTTATAACATTTTTTCGATTCGTTCTTTTCTTTTCTGACACGATAAAAAGAAAAACTAAATATTTATCCTAATCTTCAACTTAAACAGAGCAAAACAAAACTAAATTGTAAAACTTAAAACTAATAACACTAGTCGTGAAAAAATTGTTTTTCCACCCGCTTGTTTTATTTTGTTTACAGCAGGCATATCGGCTTCAGAAAAGCCTCTAAATTTTCTTGGAACAATAAAATTAGATCTTACGCGTTGTGATCAGTTTAATAAGTAAAATGTAATTTTACCATTCCGTCGTTTTGCTAAGAAACTTATTAAAAAATGATAATAACTTTCTAGGCCGTAAATCACAGAGTTACCAGCAGAACTCGGTCGTCTCGTATCCTTTTTTCTCTTTAGTTTGCACATTAAAAATTTCTCTATCTACATAATGATAAAATTGTGGTCAAAAGGGAAGGCAATTTTCATGGGATTGTCGTCTTCAATTTCGCAGGTTCGTCCAGGTGAGTTGAGCATCAGCGTTGTCTCATTTCGAACGACGCGGTTCAACCTGCTTGGCCAATTCGGCCAGAACGTCCTTGTAGATGACGGGATCCAAATTCCGGCCTAGCATGTAAATAAGCCACCAATCACCGATATCTAGTTTATTTGAAAGAGCGGTGCATATTTCGCGTGGTACCATACGGTTTCGGGCGTTCAACAATCTTGGACGTATCCTTGGCATGAAGATAATCAAACCGCTAGAAAGAAAATCACAGAAAAATTACAAAATTTAAATCTATAATGTCATCTTACCGATAAATAAGCAGGCCGACAAGAAGGATAGACAGGATGATGTACCAGAACCATATAAAGACGTAAGTCTTTTCGTTGACTATGTTCAGTGGTAGAATGCAAAGCGAGTCGTGCTTTTGAATCGACCCGGACGCACCGTATTTATGAAAGATACACTTTGTAACGCGTGGGAAAATATAGACCATTGGGTCGACACGTTGTTCCTGTGGTATTTCTGAAAAGTCCATGACACGTAGACCGTAGGCCATAAATTCGCCGTCGAAAAATCTATTCATAAGGTAGAGCTGCACGATTATGTTTACGAGGCAAAGTGCTTCGCATGCCCAATATCGAATTGCATACAGTTTATGGCGCTAAAATGAAGCAAAATTAAAAAAATTAAATCAAAACTGAAAATAACTAGAGCCAAATCCGTACACATTTAAGGAAAGGGGTCTACGACTCAGGTATCCAGAATCTTTATCACGAAATAGTCGTTCCATGATTTTCCTGTTCGAACAACGAGCTCTCAGGAACCATATTAGAAACCTACTCAACTGGACGAAACCCCCCAAAAAAGTGATATAACTATAAAAAGGTAGTGGCTCATGCCAAGGCTTTATGATTGGAATGAACCCTGCATAAACCATCTATCAGGAAAAGTTTTTACTAGCCGGAAGTTTCAATGAATACAACAACTCATTTCAACTAATTGTTAAGCATTATTACCTCTTTTCGAACGACTTCTGTAGAAGCTGCCTGGATGAGGAAGATGAGGAGACAGTCCTTCATCTTCTCGGTTCCTGTCCAGCTCTATCCGCTAGAAGAAAAGCTCATCTTGGAGTTTACTTCTTCTACAGTCTTAGTGACCTTGCCGCAATGGAGGTCGCGAGAATCCAACGCTTCATTGCAAGCTCTAAATGGTTCGACGAGTAGGATCGGATTCGATGATCCTGTAGTAATACAACGGACCTTTTAGGTCTAAGTGTGTCCGTGTTCTCATGGGCAGCCACGCGTAACGTGAATCTTCGTTGGGGTAGCGCAACGATACGATCGCTAAATTTCGCGGAATTTTTTGATAACTTCCTGGAATTTAGCAATCGAAATTTTATTGCTGAATGAAAATTACGTGTTAATGGTTATAGAATTCATAGAATTTGATGATCGTGTTATTGCACTACGAAGTTTCACGCTACGCGCCTGCTATCTACCTACCTGAACAAACACTTTACCGCCGGAACTAATAACTCTAGTGAACCCAACAACAGTTACGCTTTCGGAAACCCCACTATCAGGGAAAGAGAAACTGCAGCGATCATTGCGACGGGTTGGTGTTCTACTAAAATACCATTCACAACATCTTGTTAGACTACAAAACAGGGAGCAAAGAGAAAAGCATGTCGAGCATCCAATTTCTAGGATCTAGAGCTTACCATAAAAATATAACATTAAAAATTGCAAACAAAATAAAGAGCAAATGAATCAAAGTTTAAATAGAAAAGGATCGACTGCAGAGATTGCTGTCAATTTTAATAATTAGCAACATTATTTCAAGCCAGACTTGTAATTTAATACAATAAAAAGAACGAATGCTCCATCAAACATTATAAAGGGTTGTTGTGAAATTGAACCACAAATGTTATAAGCTCATGTACTCGTATATATATGTAATACAAACATTATGCAAACTATATTCATGTTAAGATCAGATATCTTCTACATTTTTCATTCCAAGAAAATCTCGTGATAATTCTGCCCAAGATATCTGCAGAATCCAAACAGAAACATTCTCGGAAAAAATACAACGAATTCAATTTTGGTGTGTCGAGTGCATAGAACGCCCCACTGACTCAAATTGAAAGTCTGTCTTAAATTAAGAAGCCAGCAGATGCCTTAAGATCACTTAAAGTACACAACACATGTTGCACACGTAATGATATGTACAATATTTTAGTAGTCTGGCGACATACTCGTATACAATTTGAAATTAAAAGTACCGGAAAAATTTATTCATGCATTCGAAATTAATGATTGTCGTCTGTACGAAATCCGCTTGTGACACACCTACATTCATAAGAAGGTTAAAAAGATAGAGATAGTTACCGATATATTACCTTAATATGCTTGAGAAGATAGTCCAAAAGGTGTCCTTTCTTTACACATTTCTCATCTTCCGGACAGATTGCCATATTCAAGCCCATTACAATCGTTCGGAGAAGACCACCCTCGAACATGTCCCACAGGAATTTCGGAGTGTAGCATGCTATCGCCTGGAATTAAAAGGTTTTATTATTTTCAACTTTATTTTTTTTAATAATAAGTATTGTGATCGACCTGAAATTTTAAAAAAATTTGCTACCCTGAAATTTTTGTATTTGTACGTTTTAGGGTTAGTAAACCCCAAAAAAGCAAAAAAAAACATAACGCAGTCAACATCGGCTGCAAGCCAATCGTATGATACTCTAGATGAAATACTGAAATCCGATTTATATTTTAGTTGGGAATATATCAAAAGAATGAGGAGTGCACATACAATTATTGCATGACCTTTTATTTACAGGTAGAAACTATATTGTATAGTGCAAATTGACTTTTATATCCAATTTTTACTTGAAATTTCCAGTATATTTAATTTTTTCAAGTAAAAGTATTCATTTCAAGCACTTTTACTCGAAATTACAAGTAAAAGTACTCATTTCAAGCACTTTTACTTGAAATTACTGGTATTAGTAAATTATGCATGTACTTTTCAACTGAACCGTACAATTTACTGGAAAAGTTTCACAAAATTACGTTCTTTTTCAAGTAAACCACAAAGTTGGTCGCTTCGAGCGATTTGGATGTCTACTGAGATAAAAATGCAATGCCTTCGGTGGCGCAGTGGCTACGCGCACCAAACCTACGCACCAAAACTAGAATTGATCGCGGGTCCTGTACCGGAATTCTGTACAGGGCGAGTCGCCCAAAATATCGTCCAAAAACCGAAATTGACAGCTTAGCGATTTTGTGCACTGGCGTCTCGCCTATTAATTTGCCGCCTACTGCCATTCTGCCACAAAATTGAGCAACTGGCGAGAAAAAAGCGATTTCGTGAAATCACTTCTCGCTTGTCACGCATATTCTTTTCGCCTATTATTCTCGCCTAGTCCTAGTGGAGCCGAGTTGTCTGTTTACATTATTTTTCAATGTTATGCAATAAGTTGTAATTAAAAAACATAATGCAGTCACGATCGGCTGCAAGCAAATCGTATGGTAGGTACTCTAGATGAAATACTGAGCTCTAACTTTAATTGCAGTTGGGGATAAAGTACGATAAAGAGAAGGTATGTGGTTTGTCCTTCAATAAGGACTCTCAATTGGGTGCTACTCGCAAGTAAAAGACAATACCTTCATTATTCAATTTCAAATCTGAAACTTAGAAAATCACCGAAAGTGAATTTTTCCTTTTGGAGGAACTCTTAAATGGCAGGTGCATGAAGGACTCACTTGATTTCTATCATTTCTATCATATTTATCCTTTTACCTAGAACCATTTAAAAATGAATGTGTACTCAATTTAAATAACCTACACTGAAACGTTCAAAATTTATCGGAAAATATTCTTGAATACTTGTCTTAAGGAGTTTTTGTATGCGAGCAACCCGAAGGAGTAGAATGATTTCGCCGACAAGTACGCTAAAACTTTATTTTCACTCAAACCTAATTTGTACAAAATGTTGACTGCGTGGCTAAACGATTACTTCAGTTATGGTGAGATCAGTAAATTAAGTTAGGTAATTTTAACAGAATTCTTGGATGACAGCTACACGAAGGACTCATGAGATTTTTTTCGTATTCACACATTTAGCTGCAATTATTATTAAATCGCCGTATTTAAAATTTCAAAATTGTAAAGTGTTCTGAAGTTGCCGTTCAATATTGGTAGTGGATTCTGTAACTTGCATACATATTTCAAAGACTTTTGTAGGCTGCTACGCGAAGGACTCATTCGATTTGTATTATATTCGGAATTTTCGATTAAATCAATGGATTGTTAATGTGTGCAAAATTTTAACTTCCTAACTTGAAGATTTCGATCAATAATCGTTTTAATGGCTCTTGTACGGTTCCAATAGTTGGAGCTAGCAGATTTGGAGTATCCCAAATAACTCAAATAAGCGAAAAATAATAAAAAAGGAAGAAAAAAAAAGTCTTCCCGGAGATTCGAACCAGCGACACACTGATATAAACCCACCGCTCACGCCACACGACCACCGCTTCTCGTTTTCTTGATGTTCTTACAGCCTACTCCACTTGTGCCAGTCGCCCTCAGTCGAAGATGGGGAAATTGACAGTAGCTCAATTTGACTCGTCACTTACTTTTGTCCCATTGCACAAAATCGCTAAAACCGACAAGGGCCAAAACGGTATGGGCGAGAAAATCTTAAAAGGCGAGTCGAGTCGACTTTGCACAGAATTCCACTACTGGTTCGATTCCTACCTACATCCAAGTGTTTTATTCAGAGTAAGCCAGTAAGTAAGAAATAATATTAGAAGTACAGTGGATGCCGCTTATTGTAATCACTTTGGGACCGGCCATAAACAATAACATTAACCGGATGATAACAATAGACGAAGGGGAAAATTTTTCTCATTTGTTTTCCTACGCTTGAATATAGATTGCTAATATTATTTTTTTTATTCATTAAGTGTTATTTACAACTCTAGCTTAAATGTTTCATAAAGTTACAGAAAATATGAAATACTGTTTCCTCTTCCTCCTCATCCAGGCAGCTTCTACAGAAAGTCGTTTGAAAAGAATCGCCGTCTTTTAGCATGCCGGCTTATAAGACAGTGTCTGGTCAGGACACTTACTGTGGTGCTGATTCTCTCCCTTTTTAGCAAATTCAGCCTTGTACAGCGTTTTAGATCCAGCTTCGGTCATATCTGTCAGCTTTTATTAAACTGTCTCGAAAACTTACTCGAAGTTGAGCTCATTCTGTTGAACGAGATTAGCATAAATAGTTCAGAAGCTACGAAAAGACTGAAATTTCTCATAGTAATCTATGATATGTATCGTCTTGTGTTTACATAAATGTAAAACCAAGAGCAATCATCTTTAATTTTGAGATTGTCTTTATTTTGCCTTTTTGATCACATTCACGTGAAGAAAAAAGAGGAGCGATTAAGAATAGTCACAAAACTTGTAATGTTGTATGAAAATCTGACCCGAATGATAACATAAAGCGAATTTTTATTCCAATAAGCGATGAATTTCGTTTGTGGAAAATGAAACTAACTTGTTTTGATAACAAAATGCGGCTTATAACATTATCCGCGATTACTATAAACGGCATCTACTGTATATAATATTTATTAAAGGGTGCTAATTTATACACCTTTTTTTTTAGAGAATATAGAGTGCTAATTATACTCTTTTTTAGAGAATATATAGTGAATTTGCTGCTTTCGAAGTTGAAATTAGCTGAATGCAAATTTAAATTTTTTGATTGCAAATTGAAATTTACTAACCAAAAACTTGACTATTACTTTCCAATGTAATTTTACTCAAAAAAGTTAGGCATATTTGCCTACTATCCAAAAGATGTAAAAGTCAATGGATTTTTTTTACTGTGTGGCTACTCGATGGATGGTTAAACGATTTCTTGAGTTATAGTGAGTTCCATAAATTAAGTTAAGACATTTGTTGCGAGTCGCGTCCTAGTGCGTGGCGGCAAGAGGAAATTATCCAATCTTGAAATTGAAAAAATATAAGAACAATATGAATCGCATTCCCTTTTTTGTGCAGTTTTTTTCTTTTCTTCTTCCTCTTCTTTTCTCGCTACAGTCAAGGGAATCTAACTATTAATTGTTATATTGTCTCATTTATTGATATTTGTATAACGTAACAGAGCTTAAAAAGAAAAAAAAATAAATAAACATGTAGAAACTCAACGAAAGACATTTCGAAAGACCCGGGCTCAACCTTCGCGCCGTACAGTGGCGAGATTCGAAAATGCGCCAATGTTTGTTCCCGCGTAAAACACCAAGGGAAAAACCCGTTTTTTTCACAAGGGGAAAAAGGCAGAAAAATGAGGAGGAAGGAAACGCATAGGGGATTGGGATTGGAAGAACGAGGTGAAGCAGGTTGTGCGCTGTGCGAAGATAAACGAAAAATTACCTTAAAATATAATACGTTACATTAAATATAGTACATTAAAAAAACAAAAAAAAAAACATTAAGTGGAGAAGAATTAAAAATTACGGGTGTGAAGTGGTGCACCACAGAGAAAAAATCAGTGCAACGAACTATAAAAGTTGAGAACAAGAAACAAAAAAAACTTGTGCAGTATAAAAAAAAAGCAAAACTAATTTAGTTATTGAAGTGTACAATATTTGAAAATCAAACGAAAAGTTAAAAACACACGACATAAAAACCGGTGCCGCAACCCCTGTAGCCTGCAACGACCATAGAGGCCCCAAGGAGCGAAAAGGCCTCCCGACACTCGGATCATTACGGACGCAACATCAAGCCCCATCGTAAAATTCAACATTTTATATTAAAACGATCTAATTATCGATCAAAGTAATTTTTTTGCGATCCTAATAATATATCTCATTAAGTTAAATTAACGCTATTTCATTTATATTATTTGTTATTCCTATTTTGGTTTCAACATTAGGATTACCTGTACTGTAGATGTCGGTGTTTTTTTTTCTTAGCTAATAATTTTCAGATGGAGTAGTGACGCTCCGTGAGCATGCCAGGGGCTTCCACAACATGTAGCCGCTTTATTTGATTTCCTTTTCACCTTCCAACCCATTCTTAATTTTATTAATTTCAGCACATACAAGGAGGAGTGCTCTTCGGGTCCAAATTCACCCCGCCCACGCTCCTGATTAGCCAGCAGAAATGTGCTGCACTGATCCGAAGAGCCTCCTTATAAATCTGGAGCCCTACCGAGGCTGCTTAGTGGCCGAAAAGGTAGTTTCGCTACACATTTTTACAGAATTTTTGTATGGCAACTACATGAAGGACTTATGGGATATTTTTCATATTAATACTTTCAGCTGCGACTATTATAAAATTATCGTATACAAAATTTCAAAGTCATAACTTAAAGCGTTCTAAAGTTATCGTTCAATATTGGTGAATACATGTTTTAAGGACTTTTGTATGACAGCTACTCGAAGGAGTCGACGGATGGCGCTAATTAATAAACTCGGTCTTGCTTTTAATATAAAACTAATTCCTGTCAAATGTTTACTTCCTGCTTTAACTCGTACTATAGAGTTATAGTGGATTCTGGAACTTGCATAAATTTTTGAAGGACTTTTGCTACACGAAGGACTAATTCAATTTGCATGAACTTTCGCTTCAAACATTGTAAACTTTAAGTATGCAAAATTTCAAGTTCCTAACTTGAAGCATTCGAGCAATAATTGTGAATACGTGTTTTAAGGACTTTTGTATGGGAGGTACCCGAAGGAGTGGCAGGATATCGCCCATTAACGAACTTAGCCTTACTTTTTCCATTTTTCAGGTGGTGACAAAATTCCAACTTCCTAAGTCAACGCGTTTTTGAGTTATCGTGCAAACGGACAGACGGACCGACAGACGGACGTACAGCAAACGGATTTGGGGTTTTTGGCCACAACTGAACACAAAATAATATGTAACTCCGAGACTCGGTTCTATGCGTTTCAAACTTTTCGTGCTGGATTAAACTTATTATACTCTGTATGATTTCAGCTAGAGTATAAAAATGTCCGTCTGTCCGCCGTACGCAAAAGTGTTTGAAGGCGTAGCTTACAATTCCGTTGAAATTTTAAGTTGAAATTTTTATGGTGGGTAGATTGGGTGAACCTCTACGAGTGATGTCTTTGGGTGGGGGAGGGTAGTTGCTAGGTGAGGAGGGGCGAGAGTTTTGGACGAAAAATTTGGTTTCTCAATCTCAGGAACCGCTAGGGGATTCAAACTTGGAACTTATGTAGAAGAGTGGAACCATTTGCAAAAAAACGGTGGATAGTGGTTGAGGGGTATAGGAGTGGGAGAAAAAAACAATGCGCCCAAAATGCTTGAAAACCATTCTAAAATCCATATCTTCTGAACGGTTGAAGTCAGAAGGTTGAAACTTTGCAATTGTCTTAAGGTGGAACAACATCCGAGTAGAAACATTTTTTTTTAAAAAAATTTTTTCGCTCATCTTAAAGTTTGTAATCTTAAGATTTATTGTGTGTAAATTTCATATTGAAATTCCAATAATTGTGAAAGTTATGGACAAGTAACCGGAATGGGCCCTTCGTAAATTCTCTATACATATAGGATCACAGGTGGAGTCTACTGAATGTAAACTTTTTGACTTTGAGATAGCCATTTTTCAAACAATTAAATTTTTATATCTCAAAAACAGATATGATCTTCGAAATTACACAGGAGTTGGGGCCAGTAGACCTCTGGCAGGGAAAATATTTTTGGGGGTGTGGGTGATAATGAAAGGGGGTGGAAAGGAAAACATTCTGATTTTTATTTCACAAAAAACCGCAAAGAATAGAAATCTAAAAATTTACGACTATAGAGCCACTATAGAGACTTCTTAGAAAAATAAAATTTTTGATAGGGGTACACGGATCGGGGGTGGGGGGTGTTTTTTTATATCTCAGAAACGGCTTATGCTAGAAAGTTGAAACTTAGTACATATATGTAGATATGCTTAAGTAATTAAAGCAAAAAAAAAATCAGATTTTCATTGGCGTTCACAGGTTGACTGAAAAAAAAAGTCCGCGAAAAAGGTTTTTCTACATTTTCACGTATTTCGTTAGATCTTTTAGACATGTCGAGTTATCAAATTAATTGTACTTCTGCGGGCTCTTTGTATAAGCGCCTAGAATTATTTTAAAAATTTTTCGATATCCAACCCCATTATTAAACGCGTTCCGGTCTTCTAACCAAAAAATAATAAAGTTGCGCCCAGACTGTTTTTATTGTTCTGATTTATTTTGAATTGCTGATTTCTAAATAATAATATGTTGACACATTTCGGATTAAAATTAAAAAATCTACCAACGGTCTGGACGCAACTTTATTGTTTTATAGTTTATTTTAACCTACACCGCATCTCAGCATTGAACGCGTTTCGGACTTCTACACATAAAATAATAAAGTTGCGCCCAGACTGCTGGCAGACTTTTTGATCTTATTAACGACGTTAATAAGACGTTATTAACGACTCGCTCCCATGCTCTTCAATCTCGCTCTAGAATATGTCATCAGAAAGGTACCCGTTGATACTAGAAGTACTCTACTAATCAAGTCCACTCAACTAGTGGTGTACGCGGATGACATAAACATCATGGCCAGATCTGTTCCAGACGCGAAGGAAGTCTTCCATTGTCTAGACTCAGCGGCAAAGGATGTCGGGTTAAGGGTCAATGAGAATAAGACCAAGTTCATGACCCAAACAAGAAGAAACGCGCCAACTAGACAAAATACGACCGTGGGGGACTACAACCTGGAGAATGTGGATCATTTCTCATACTTGGGATCACCCTTGTAATAGACGGCAACGAATGAGACGAAGTAAAACAACGGATCACACTAGCAAATAAGGCGTATTTCACGGTTCTCCCGATCTTAAAATCGAAAAAAGTGCACAGGCTGAGCAAACTTCGCATATATAAGACCATAATAAGACCTGTGCTACTATATGCAAGTGAAACGTGGACTCTCACCCAAGCGTCTGAAAAATCAATAGACGCTTTTGAACGACGAATTCTTCGAAGAATTTTGGGACCAGTAAGAGAAGGCACTGAATGGCGTATCCGGTACAACAACGAGTTGTATAACATCTATGACAACCCATCCGCATCGACTCTTATAAAATTTCGTAAGCTACAATGGGCAGGCCATGTGGAGCGAATGGACGAGGGAAGAATTCCCAAACGCACACTGAAAGGCAAACGACAGGTGGGAAAACCGCGGAAAATATACGAGGACTCAGTTGACGCAGATTCCAGATCGCTTCTTAGATGCACAAATTGAAGGACGCGGGCGTTGAACCGAGATGATTTCAGACAATGTATCCTGCAGGCCCTGGCCCGATTTGGCCTGTCGCGCCATTGATGATGATTATGAACGACGTTATGGAACTGCAGAGATTACAAAGGCAAATCACTACTAAATAACATGATAACAACCGGATATATACTCAGCAAGATAACTGGTGTGAGAACCGGGTAATACAAGCAGATACACTTGAATCCGATATCTTTCTTCTGATAAATTTGCATAAATTTGATTAACGTTAAAGTTTAATGCCGTTTCAACAGGAATTTGTATAGTTGGCTTAAAGTTGGCATCTCCTTAATATCTTCAATTTCCTCTTCAAGCAAGCGAGCACTTTCGTTGTCGAGTTTTCTCCTTGCAATTCGTACAACAAGCGGGTCCCAGTCGGTGTTATATTGCAAATTCTTCAGTGCTGTCAAGCAGTTTATCAGGGTGTCGTCAAGCTTTATTAAACCCGTTGGACTTCGATGACCGATTTTTTCAATATCGAGCAGTGTATCGATGTATGTCGTAACCATTTTTCGGTTGTTGCAAAATCGATCTTGCAAAATCGTTAATGCAGCTTCGTAATTGAACCCATCGAGTGTGAGATGGCGATAGCGTCTCGTGCGTCTCCATCCAGGTAACTGAGGAGATACTCCATCTTCTGGATAGGACCTATCGTTGGGTTAGCGTCGATGATGTTCTTGAACATGTCGATAAAACACTTCCAGTTCCTGTAGTCCCCGTTGAATTTTGAAATTTCTAAGCGCGGTAGTCTTGGAAGATTGTTGGCAATGAAGTTTACAGGATTGTTGAATGGATCATGAGGTACTGGCCCAGCCGTGTTCGTAGGAGGATGCCATGTCATCTCAGGCATCTTTAAATCGGATGGCAATGTCCAGGATGTAGCAGCAGGCGATCTGATCGATGAAATTGATGGAGTTGTTACAACGGATGCTATTTGGTTTCTGGCACAAGGCTCTGCAAGCTTCGTGATGTATATTTGCCCATCCTTGTAAATGGCCTTCGTTTGGCCGTACAGAAGCTCTACTTCTTCCAATATCTTATTTATGACATATGGATCGAGATTTAGACACATATTAATTGGGAATTTTCAAATGACAGGAAATGAAACTATGTTAAACGCGTTTTTTATAAAAAACTAAACCCGAATTTAATGCAGGAACTGAATTACCGAGTTCATAAGAACAATCAAAATTGAAATATAAGAAAGTCAAATACTCTACTGTAGTGATAATTGGCTAATCAGAAGTAACTAAAGCTAAACTAATCATTTACCAATCGAACTTACCTGAAAGAACAATACGAAACAAACCCACTGATAGTACGTGTAATACTTTTTGGCGTCCTCATCGTTAAAGTCATTAGCAATACCTGGATGTGCTACTTCCTTCCCTACCTGTAAAAAATAAAAGAAAAAACTAGTCATTAAAATTTTAAAATTAAAACATTCACCTCTGTATAAGTTGAGAAGTGGCGTTTTATCAACATACGTCGGTTATTGCCCCACGTAGGGTGCGATATATCTTTCGCACAGAAACACGATGGGAGAGATAGAATTGAAGTGAGATATTCAAGTCGTGCTCTTATTGAAGTCAAATCCTAGGGTCAGATTTCAAATTACGCGAATTTATTTTGACGCGATCTACCCAGTGATTTTTTTCCAATTAAAAGTCGATCAAAACGAGCAAGCGATTTGGGTCGATAGCTCTGGCTTTCGTCGCTTGTGGTTTGTGTGTCTCATAAATTGTCGAATATTAGTGTCGCAGTTGTGTAATGTTCCTAGTGTCTCTTAATGGGATTTTCGAATTGTACGTGCTAAATTTCGTCAGCCGATTGAAAGGCGGAACTTCGCCGTCACGTGGTTCCTTGAATTCAGCAATGAATAATAAATCTCTATATTTGTATAAATTTATTTTATGCGACAATATCGTCAGTAAAAATACATATTGAGATGTTATTTCGAGAAATAATATGAGTAATAATTTTAGATATGTGACGGTTTTTATTGAATTTTTAGAGTACCGATATTGTTGTTATTTGATGATGGACACTAGTAGTAACTAAATTAGACTGATTTAATTCCTCTTCTCTTATTTAATTTATTAGTCCAGATTAATTTCTGACCTTCCTGGAATCGTGTCTCAGTTGCGTGAAATCGTCTTCTAGCGTAGTGTTGCTGAAAAAAGCAGCTTGATGACGCTCCATTAAGTACTTTGTACTTCTGTGAAACGACATATGTATAGGTACCTATATTCCAGCTTACTTGTGACACTAACAACAAAATAATATTTAGTTTCGAGAAAAATGGCAACAACATTTCAATTTCGAGAATAATGAAATAAAAAAATTGCAATAACAACACCTCAATTTCGAGAATAATCTGTATTCATTTAAGACTTAATGGGCTTTCCAAAACTCCATATATTTTCAAGCAGTAGCTTAGCAATAGAGTGAAGACGGATTATGAACATTGGCAAAAAATGTTGTCTAGGGGTGATGTACTTGCGGAAGAAGAAGTTCGCTTCATCAACCCTATTACGAAACTCGACTCGACAAAAAAACTCACGTTCTGCAATTAGGAAGATTAGATTGTCGACTTTCACTCGACTTTGAGTTGAAAAAAAGTGTGAGTAATAAGAACTGCATATTATGACAAGTCGATAGAGTGAGTATTTACTCGAAAGAAATGTGAAATTCACTCGACTGCTGGAAATGTTTCATAATACTAACTTTAGCTCGTATCGACTTCAAATGTGAGCCGAGTTACTCAGACGACTCGAGTTTCGGAATAGGACCGATATTCAGTTTCATAATACCAACTTTAGCTCGAGTCGACTTCAAATGTGAGTCGAGTTACTCAGTCGACTCGAGTTTCGGAATAGGACCGATATTCTCAAATACTTGGACGAACCCGAAGGAAAGATTTGGCCAATTCTTCCACAAACTTTAGCACTTTAGATAACTGCTCAGTGTTTCTTTCATCTCGTATGTTGATATTAATAATAATAGAAGAGTGGGCATAAAAATATAATGGTTTGATCTTACTTATAAAAATGTTTCAAGCATAATGAGGAGTTTCCACTTCAACCCTCGAGTTGATAAACTGCGTCACTGCCCTCTCCTGATGAAATTAAGACTTAAGAGCCGTACAGAATGAACGCAATCGCAGTCGGATTGGAGTGTCAAAATAACGGAGGGGAAAAAACGAGTTTCAAATGCATGTGATTGTATGGAGCTAAACAGAATGAACGCTATGGGTCGCAGAGAGTCGCAAGTAAGTTCGTAATATTTAAAATGATCGCAAATGAACGCATGGAAATGTCAAATATGACATTATCATAACCTAAAACGCACTGTATTATTTAAAGAAGAAAATAAGCAATAATGGAAAATGAAAGAGGTTTCGATGAGCATTAAAAATAATTTACCGATTTTCGCGTCCATATCAATTTCGCTTTGATTATTGACACTGATACAACTGCGAACTCAATCCGGTCATTGTGTTCATGCAGCGCTTACTTGCGGTTTATAGCGTTTCATTGCATCTCGTTGCGACAATTTGACATTGCAATCCGATTTACCGGTCCGAATTACGCTTTCTGCGCTTTTAGCACGCATACAACCGATCCGAATTGCGCTCACGATGCATACAATTTGCATGGAGGGGTAATTTTCTGGCTCTTACACTGCTCAAGGTTTCGAGGATAGGCACTGTTAGTACACTGTGTGCACACGATCGGTCCGAATTATATGCGTCGTAAGCGTGCATACAATTCAATTATAAGCCGACGAATAGATCAAGATTGCTGGAACTTATAAATTGTTATCAATACCAGATACGCCGACTTATATATTTTGTTCTTCCATTGTAAATTTAAAAAAAATATTTCAGCCTTTGAAAGCGAGAGGAATTGAAAATATTTTAATGGCTAGTTTCTTTTGTTTCGTAGTTTTATATTAATTTTATTGCTATTTCTACGCATAAAAAAGATTTTTACACATAAAAGACTAATTTGTCATGGCAATAAATTACAAAATTATAGGATTTTTTTGCAGACCTGTTTATAACCTCAGGATTGATCAACAGACAATTTATTAGGACTGAAACGAAGTGTTTATTAGGTCTTCGTCGTTAAAAGCTTTGTAGGCGATAATCTTGTTTAACGAAGACTAATTCTTCTGATCAGATTCCATTTCTGGAATCTGGAAATAACTAGCTCTAAAAGTTTGTAACGATTAAGCCAAGGTTCGGACAAAAAAAGTTCGTTTATTATGACCAACATCCGCCTACTATTGTACATAAAATTCATATAAACTTAAATGAGACCTTCGTGTAATCATCACACAAAAGTCTTTGAAAAATATTAATCTTCCAGAATCTACTACTCCATGAAATCGGTTTGCTAAGAAGTCGAAATTTTACACAGAATAATTTCGAGTAAAGTGTAAGGTAAAATTCGTTATTGACCGAAATCGTGTAGCTCTTATTCAAAAGGCGGTGATAACAATTATTGCACGATAACCACAGAATCCTAAAATCGAGGTATTTATTATTAATATTATTTATTAATAAATATATACTGCAGTCACGATCGGCTACAAGCCAATCGTATAATACTCTAGATGAATACTGAACTCCGATTTATATTGTAGTTGGGGATAAAGTAGAATTACGTGTGTGCATGTTGTATGTCCTTTATTAAGGACTGCCATTAGATTGCTACTCAAAACTAAAAGACAATATTCAGTGTTTAATTTCATATCTTGAACTGGGTAAGTCATCGAAAAAAAATGTCCTTTTTGAAGGACTTTCACAAGGAGGTGCAGGAAGGACTCACTTGATTTCTTACATATTTATCCTTTTCCTTGGAACCATTTAAAAATGAACATGTACAAAATTTAAAATTCGTAGCTTGAAGCGTTCAAAAGTTATCCAAAAATAATGTTGAACACGTGTCTTAAGGACATTTTGTATGGCACCTACCAGAAGGAGTAAAAGGATTTCGCTGATTAGTAAACTCGAACTTTGTTTTTACTCAAAACTAATTTGTACAAAATTCCCAATTCATAGCTAAAAGATTACTTGAGTTATAGTGAGTTTCGTAAATTACGTGAATACATTTTGACAGGATATTTGTATGGCATCTACACGAAGGACTATCAGGATTTTCTTCATAATCTTATATTTAGCTCCAACTATTGGCAAATTAACACATACAAAATTTCAAAGACGTAGCTTAAACTCTTCTGAAGTTATCGACCAATATTCTTGAACACGTGTTTTAAGGACATTTTGTATGGCAGCTACCCGAAGGAGTAGGACGATTTTGCCCGTTAACGAACTTAGCCTTACAAATTCAACCTAACATCCAGATTCAAAATTTCAAGATCCTAGGTGAAGGCGTTCTTGTGTTATCGTGTTCACGGACAGACGGACGGACGGAAGTCAAGCGGATTTGAGGTTTTTGGCCACAAATAAACAAAAAATAATATATAACTTTTTTTGTCCTAGGCTTGGTTCTATGCGTTACAAACTTTTGGGCTGGATTAAACTTATAATACTCTATATGATTTCATCTAGAGTATAAAAATTATATAAATATTCATAGTTAATTTTACAGCATTAGTTACAGAGACCATCAGCTATATGATACTTAGAGTATGTATTTCAGGAATGACTAATAAGTAATTAGAATGTAACATTCTTAAATCTAGATATAAATTAAGATATGCGTATTCAAAAGTTATAGATCATGATATTGAAATTAGTTTAAATAAATTATTACTTTTTATAAGGTTTAGTAAATTTTTACAATTTTCTTCGATATTTCTATTTTGCCAGTCATATAGGAACTGATTTAAAGAAAAGATTGGACATATCAATAGGTGGCTAAAATCTAAGTTGCATTTACGCGATTTTGGTAGAGTGAATGGTTCTTTTCTCGGGTTTATGACCGTGGAGTAGGAGTTGGTTCTTTCTGGCAATAAGTTAGAGGTAAGAAGAGGTGCTTCGGTTGCGTGTGATGGCATTTTGTCTGCATGTTCATTACCGACGATTCCAACATATCCTGGTATCCAGAGTATCTTGATTTTATATTTATGGATTGTAAGCTTATGTCGTATTTCAGTAGCTAGTTGGTTTTTGCTGTTTGTATTTGTAACTGCGTTAACGACTGACAAACCGTCAGTGCAAATACAAAACTTTCCTTTGTTTTTAGTGGAAAAGTCGATTGCGTATAGAATTGCATTAGCTTCGGCGAGAAGATTGGCGAAAAGTGGTAAAGCCTGCTTATTTTGATGAGATCCCCATTTTGTTTAACGGCTGCTGATCTAACTCCATTGTCTGTTTTAGAACCGTCAGTGAATATAAGTTGCCATCCATCATTCCGAAGGGTAGTTTGCAGTTCATAGAACATGGAAATATATACTCGTGCCGGGGTAGTAGATTTTGGATAATGCGCTAAGGATTTGTTGATGGAGTAATCTGAGAGTGGCCATGGAGGTTGTGTTTGTAGTTTGTTTAGTTTCGCTTTTTGTGGAATGTCTAGTTGTTTTGCCGCATCCAGTGAGATTTGAATTGTCGATGGTATTCTAAGCGCTCTTTTTCGTTTAATTAGGCGTGTAAGGTCAAGTCGGATGAATTTTAATGTAATTTTTGGAATAATAAGGGCAGTTAGCATCACTCTTCTTGCCTCGATTGTTGGTAATTTGGCTTCCGCTAGTAAGCTACAAATTGGTGTCATTCGGAAGGCTCCTAATGGTGCTCGTATTGCTGCGTGAGATGGTGGATTTGAATTTTTTTTTATTTATTTACGTGTTTGTTTTTTCAATAGATGATTCAATAGAAGTGAAAGCGAATTCGATCTCATTAAACCTAAAAAAAAATCGGAATCCCTCAAAACTTGAACAATATCTTACTCCCCCTGGGTTTAATATCAAAAAATATTAAGTCGGTTTTTCACCGACTATATTCAAAGCATTTAGAAGTGAAAGCGAATTCCATATCTCATTAGATCTAAGAAATATATAAAAAGTACATACCCATGTGCGAAATGCCGGAGTCCAACCAGAGTCCCGTACGCTGCCCAGAATTGGCATTGCATTTTCCGCCTAGACTTGTCGATGGGTACTGTTTTGGTACTGACAAACCACCAGACCAGTGTCGGGCCAATCCTGGTGATCAGTACTCCCACTTGATCTGACCCGACTTTGGGCCGAGTTGGCTTATTATTGGTGTCTAAGCTCTTTCGGCATTGGCTCGACGGTCGGCTCTGTATTGGGTTTTTTGTTTCTCAACATATCAATTGATTCGGTTTCAACCCTATTACGAGATTATGTCAGATTGGTCTAGTGGGTAGCGTAGCGGACTAATGTGTGACGGGACCATGGTTCGAATCCAAGAGTGTGCAAGGTGTGTAAGTAAAATAAATTCGCATTTTTTAAAAAAAAAATAATAGCAAAATAAATTCGTAATTTAAAAAAAAAAAGAAAAAAAAAAATTATAATTTTATTTTTGCTTCTTTTCTTTTCTGAGGCCCAGTATCGGGCCAGAGTTTCACCAAGAGTAGGACCGGTGTGATCAAATTGACATTGGCTCGGCAATGATTTGGTCTAAGCCACATACTGGGCCCGAAACATTAGCCAGTACTGGCAACTCTGGCACCAGTACTAAGCCTGTGCTGTGCCGTTCTGCTTTTCGTACATGGGTAACTGCTTTACATCCCGTTAGGGGTTAGATATTGAAAAATTTGGAAAAATGTTTCTAGGCGCTTATATAAATAGCGCTCAGAAATGAAATTGATTTGATAGCTCGAGATGTCTAAATGAATTAACGAAATTTGTGAAAATGTGAAAAAACTCTTTTCACGAAATTTTTTTTACTCCGCCTTTGCAAGTAAATTAAAATCTAAACGTTTTTTTTTTTTTACTCTAGTAGCACATCTTCATGTAAGTACTAAGTTTCAACTTTCTAGCGTAAGCCGTTTCTGAGATATGAACAACCACCCCCCACCCCCGTACCTTGCTACCCCTATCAAAAGTTTATTTTTTCGGATTATCTCTATAGTAGCTCTATACATTGACAATTTTTAGCTTTCTATACTTTCCCATGTACGAAAAGTAGAACGGCACAGGCTTAGTACTGGTGCCAGAGTTGCCAGTAGGGTAGAATGGGTAGCCCGGCACCATAGGTAGAAATGCACCACTCGCCATTGGCGCTCGCCCGTAAGTAAAATCTACAAAGCAGAAAAGGTATTCTCCTTCTCTTTCCTATCCATACAATCACGTTCAGTGATCGTTAAAATACCGAGTAAATCCGAACAGCTACTCGGAGAAAAAAAACGCAAAGGAAACTAAATTTTATTATACCATATATGCTATATTTTTGTTTAAGGACAAATTATCGGTCGTGAACCTTTCTAGGTAGGCATATATATAACGTGTAGTCTAAGGTGTGTTTTAGCAAAGTGCTAGTTTATTATTTGTTTTTATTTATAAAAAAAAAAAAAAAATAATATGCATCTGGTCGGAATCGGTAGAACTGCACCACGAGTATATAGGGAGATATGCACCAGATTGTTATGCCTCCTTTGCCTGAATTTATGGCACAAATCTTAATGATATTCAAATGGATTCGTGCTACAAGGAGACAGCAGTAAATTTACAATCGATTTTTCAAATTTTAATATCCGTTGACTTATCAAAACTTATATAAAACCATTAAATTATTATTATTCGGTATTTTCTATTATTTTTTATTAGTATAAAAATCGAAAAAGGTTTAATATATTTACTGTTTAGTTCTTTATTGTTTGTCACTTTTATAAATATATTTCATGTTTTTGTTTCCACTAATTTGGTTTGGGTTGGCTATATATATAAAATGTGGTGCATTTCTCCCGTATGATGGGAGTCATTAGTAGATGGGAGTCTGTTTATATTTTGCTCTTTGTTATGAATAAAATATTTGCGCAAGGTGTTTGATCAAATAAAGAAAGAAACATACTGCAGTCACGATCGGCTGCAAGCCAATCGTATAATACTCTAGATGAATAGTGAACTCCGATTTATATTGTAGTTGGGGATAAAGTAGAATTACGTGTGTGCATGTTGTATGTCCTTTATTAAGGACTGCCATTAGATTGCTACTCAAAACTAAAAGACAATATTCAGTGCTTAATTTCATATCTTGAACTGGGTAAGTCATTGAAAAAAAATGTCCTTTTTGAAGGACTTTCACATGGGAGGTGCAGGAAGGACTCACTCGATTTCTTTCATATTTATCCTTTTCCTTGGAACCATTCAAAAATTAATGTGTACAAAATTTCAAATTCGTAGCTTGAAGCGTTCAAAAGTTATCGGAAAATATTGTTGAACACGTGTTTTAAGGATATTTTGTATGGCAGCTACCCGAAGGAGTAAAAGGATTTCGCTGATTAGTAAACTCCGACTTTGTTTTCACTCAAAACTAACTTGTACAAAAGCTACACGAAGGACTAACAGGATTTTCTTCATAATCATGTATTTAGCTCCAACTATTGGAAAAATAACACATACAAAATTTCAATGTCGTAGCTTAAACCCTTCTAAAGTTATCGACCAATATTCTTGAACACGTGTTTTAAGGACATTTTGTATAGCAGCTACCAGAAAAAAAATTTCGGAAAATATTGTTGAACACGTGTTTTAAGGATATTTTGTATGGCAGCTACCCGAAGGAGTAAAAGGATTTCGCTGATTAGTAAACTCCGACCTTCTTTTCACTCAAAACTAACTTGTACAGAATTCCGAATTCGTAGCTAAAAGATTACTTGAGTTATTGTGAGTTTTGTAAATTAAGTGAATACATTTTGACAGGATATTTGTATGGCAGCTACACGAAGGACTATCAGGATTTTCTTCATAATCATATATTTAGCTCCAACTATTGGAAAAATAACACATACAAAATTTCAAAGACGTAGCTTTAACCCTTCTGAAGTTATCGACCAATATTTTTGAACATGTGTTTTAAGGACATTTTGTATGGCAGCTACCCGAAGGAGTAGGACGATTTTGCCCGTTAAGGAACTTAGCCTTACAAATTCAACCAAACATCCAGATTCAAAATTTCAAGATCCTAGGTGAAGGCGTTCTTGAGTTATCGTGCTAACGGACGGACAGACGGACGGACGAACGGACGTCAGGCGGATTTGAGGTTTTTGGCCACAAATAAACAAAAAATAATATATGACTTTTTTTCGTCCGAGGCTTGGTTCTATGCGTTACAAACTTTTGGGCTGGATTAAACTTATAATACTCTATATGATTTCATCTAGAGTATAAAAATTAATCAAGTTCCACTATTTTCTTCGGAGATATGAAAAATGGTGCATTTCTACCTAGTCTCCCCTACTGTCTAATGTTTCGGGCCCAGTATGTGGCCTAGACCAAATCATTGCCGAGCCAATGTCGATTTGATCACACCGGTCCTACTCTTGGTGAAACTCTGGCCCGATACTGGGCCTCAGTAAAGAAAAGAAACAAAAATAAAATTACAATTTTTTTTTTTTTTTTTTCAAACTGCGAATTTATTTTGCTATTATTTTTTTTTTTAAAAATCCGAATTTATTTTACTTACACACCTTGCACACTCTCGAATTCGAACCATGGTCCCGTCACACATTAGTCCGCTACGCTACCCACGAGACCAATCTGACACATTCTCGAAATAGGGTTGAAACCGAATCAATTGATATGTTGAGAAACAAAAAATTTTTCTACCGAGATGTGCCCAATACAGAGCCGACCGTCGAGCCAATGCCGAAAGAGCTTAGACACCAATAATAAGCCAATTCTAGGCCCGACATAGGCCCAGCAACTCGGACCAAAGTCGGCTCAGATCAAATGGGAGTACTGATCACCAGGATTAGCCCGGCACTGGTCTGGTGGTTTGTCAGTACCAAAACAATACCGATCGTCACGTCTTGGCGGACAATGCAATGCTAGTTCTGGGCAGTGTACGGGACTCTGGTTGGACTCCGGCATTTCGCACATGGGTTGCGGCTTTCGAGAAATTAAAATCAGAATTTTTTCCTTTCCACCCACTCCCACCATCACTCTCAAAAATCCGATAAGGTTCATGAGATATAAAAATTTAATTTTTTGAAAAATGGCTGTCCCCCACTTCCGCGCTTCAGCTCCCCCTCAAAAATTATACATTCAGTAGACTCCACTGGTAATTCTATATACAGAAACCAAATTTTATCTTCCTGACAGAATTGAGTAATCCAAAGTTTTTCACCCCATACCTCACCACCCCCTTAATTTTTTTGAACCCTTTTCAAATCTCCTAGTAACTCTTAAGACAACTACAAAGTTTCAGCCGTCTGATATCAATCGTTCAATGGGTCCGCTATCATAGTTCTACATAAGTTCCACTTCCACTTGCAGCCTCCTAGCATAAGCGGTTCCTGAGATCTAGAAACCAATATGTTTCATCGAAAACGCTCCCCCCTCTAACCCCCACCCTTCCAAAAGACACCATTCGTAGGGTTTCACCCATTCTACCTATCATACAAATTTCAATTTAATATCCCAAGGGTTTTGTTAGCTACCATCTTCCCACGATTTTCCGTACGGCGTACGTCGGACAGACGGACATTTTTTTTTTGGTGTTTGTAGCAAATTTTTTTTAAATTTCAGGTGGGTAAATAAAAAATTAATAATACTCCGTCATGCGGTGAAATGCGAGCAGTTTAGTCTTGCTCTCGTTGTTCCCGTTGCTCCCGCTGTTCCCATTCCTCCCGTTCCCTTTATTCAATTTTGAAAAATGCGAGCAGTTCCAGTTTTGCTTCCCGTTGCTCAAAAAATTACCAAAGTTTCAACATAATCGGATGAATGGTATAGGAACGCATACGAGACAAACAAAGAAACAAACAAACATTCATAGAGAAAATTATACATTTTCTGAGCTCCTAATCATAAAATTACACACAAACCGTCATACAACAGTCTGCTGCTAAACACTTTTCTATCTTGGAGGGTTGTTTTATTATCCACCAAGTGAACGTTTCAAACGTTACCATTTGTCAACAGGATCGCATAATTCATATATCGAAAACACTCGAATTGACGCTAAACTATATGAAATACTCTCAATTGTTGAAACGACTCGCATACCACCAATTGTAAAATGGTTTTATTATACATTTACAGATTCATTATTTTAGAAGATATTATTATATTTTTTTCGTCTCTCCTTAATCAATTCTATTATTCGACTATCATATTTTTCGACAACTTATCAAAATCAAAAAAATTCTTTTCGAAACCGGTTGCTTGATTTCAATTTTATCTAAATCAAACAACTGGCTCCTTTAATTATATGATGTGTGGAGTATTTGCCACACGAGTTGTTTGCGTAGTCAAACACCCCACAACTGCATGATGGTTTTTTAAATGATTGATCTCTTGGAAACAAATTTTTATTTAATTAATTCACAAAAATATTGGGGACTTGCTTATGTTTCAGCAGTTTTTCCGTGAAAGTGAATGCTTTGTTTAAAAAAATTAGTAAGAAACATGTCATTGTAAAAATTGTCCATCGCTAGCGACTACATTCTCTCATATTTCTGACAGCATACGAATACCATCTCGAAAGAATGACTCATCTTTTGAAAAGTACACGAATCGAACGATTTTTTGGCATCTTCATAAGAATGGAAGTGCTGCTCAGCCAGGCCATGGGTCATCGATCAGAACAAGTGGTAATCGGAAGGAGCACTGTTCAGTAATTACAGCGGGTGGAGTAGGTTTTCCCATTTCAGCGTTTCCACCGGTCTTGCAACATGTGGACGAGCGTTGTCATGTTGCAAATTTACTTTGTCGTGTCTCTCCTCGTATTGCGGCCATTTTTCCTTCAATGCGCGGCTCAAACGCATCACTTGTAGTCGATAGCGATCTCTCGTGATGGTTTCGTTGGGTTCGAGGAGCTCATAATACACTATACCCAGGTGATCCCATTAAATACAGAGCATGGCTGGCCTTACCCCACGATTTTTTACGTTTCGGTACGATAGTGTATCCACTTTTCATCACCAGTAACGATGCGATGCAAAAACCTTTCCTTTTCTGCCGTTGGAGCAGCTGTTCTTAGTGAAAAAAACGCCGTTCGACGTCTCTTGGCTTCAATTCGTACGGTACCCTATTTCCTTCCTCTTGAACCATTCCTAATGCTTTTAAACGTTTGGCAACTTTGCACCTATTGTGTGTGGTGAGCTCCTAATGATTCTGCAAGTTCATTTTGCATCTGACATGGGTCTTCATCGAGTTATACTCCCAATTCTTCGTCTCCAAACTTTTTCAGTGCGCTAGAGTGTTCTTTATCTTCAACATGAAAATCAATATTTTTAGAGCGTTGAAACCAATCTCTGCATTTGTCATTTCAAGCCTAATGCTGGAGCTTCACGATAAAGTTGGCTGCAGTATTGTCTGATGCAAAAAGGCTAAGATAACACCATCTGTCGGCAAAGGGCTGGAAATTATGCACGCCCCAATAGTTTTTTTAATACCAGGATCCCTCGAATGTGGTAAACAAGAGTACATGAGTCGTTTAGAATTCATGAAATTAATAAATCTATTATTAGATGAATGTTGTTTCATTCAATGAGCGTCACGAGAGGGTTCCAATCAACTCGCATCATTTCATATTCATTTCACTGCACATTCTAAATTTATTCACGTGGCCATTATAAGAATTCATTAGTATCTTCAAGTTGGTTAGTCAAAAAAAATTAGAGAGCTTGATAGATGGGTATCTGAATTGTAATGACTGGATCAGATTCATGTACAATTCCAGTGATTTTATGATTTAGACACATCATAAACTACCTGTGCAACCACGAGTCTATTTTATGAAATCATCGCTTAATTAAGATTTTTCAAATAGCAATAATCTGACTGGACTGGTTGACTAATGACCAACAACGATCTAATCACTTCTAGCAAAGTACATAAATCCTACATAATAGAAGTTAGACTGTTAGCTCATTAACAACCATCCCACTTCGCCATACCGGTAAAACAGTCGCATTTCAATAATAATTACAGGTTGGATTGTACTGTAAGGTATACGTGTCATGGAATACGTATACCTCTACTTATACATTAAAGAGTGACGCCGTCGGATAGCTACGAATACAATGTCTGTCAAGCCTCAAGCATGGAAGCATGTCTATCTTTTCATTAAATTGTCATGCTCAGTTATTGGCAATTTTATTAATTTTTACATCAAATTTTCTGAAGATAAAGGTGGTCGGTCGGATCGACCACTACTCGATCTTCCCTATTGCTATCGTCATCATCATCATCATCTGTGGTAGTCCACCAGTCAGTTTGAGGTTCAAAGACCTGATACATTTCTATTCAGTATTTATCAGTCGTCGTAATAATGAGATGTAAAATGAAATCAAGTTTGATCGTAAGAAGTTCCCATTCTTCCAAGTTCCAACCTTAGATGATCGATCATTTGTATGTGTAGCAGAGTTGTTGGAAGCAGTAGAGCTATTGAAGAGAATGAGCTTACTTCATGGAACGGAAGGTTGATCGATAGTGTTTTGATCGCCAACGACCATTTTCGACTATTACAAAATATTATACAGAATATATTTAAAAGAATGTATTTTATCACAGTAGATATCCAAAGCAAGTTTCAGTTGTTTCTGTATTGAGCCTACAGCACATAGCTCCCAACAGGAGAAGACGCCACTTAGCTAGTATCAAAGCTGTTGAGAATATAAAGCCGTGAAAAACACATAACTGAAACTGTTGGATTTGGTCCGAAAGTAAGCTGCAAAAATATAGATGGATAATTATTCAGATAAGTAGGGCTATAACAATATTTTCTTTCCAAGATTGCGGTGATAACGTATAAGCCCATGACCCATCAATGTTACTAGACCATAAAGGCCTCGTATAGTCACATGTTTCTTAAGCTAGTATTACACTGTTTGACTAAGCGGTCAAATTGCAGTAATTAGCAATGCGAAAAACCGAATTTGACCGAGCGGGTACAACGGGATAAATTTGAATTCGCTATTTCACATTGCTTATTAATGTCATGTGCTTTAAGCTAGTATTAAACTGTTTGACCAAGCGGTCAAATTGCAGTAATAAGCAATGCGTAAACGCGAATTTGACCGAGCTGATTCTGTGAGATTAATTTGAATTCGCTATTTCGCATTGCTTATTACTGCAATTTGACCGCTTGGTCAAACAGTTTAATACTAGCTTAAAGCACATGGCATTAATAAGCAATGTGAAATAGCGAATTCAAATTTACTTGGTCAAACAGTGTAATACTAGCTTAACAGTATGACCATGCTGTCAAATTGCAGTAATAAGCAATGCGAAATAGCAAATTTGATCGAGTGGACTATGTGATTAATTCGAATTTGCTATTTCGCATTGCTTATTACTGCCATTTGACAACATGGTTATATAGTGTCATACTAACTTTACTCATCAATGGGCATACTAACAAATGCACTAATAACTGAGCGAAGAAGAAACTTCAAATTCAGTCAAAAAATAAGAAAAGGTTTTAAGCCGAACGTCTAAAGATATGTATTTCTAAAAAAATTTAGTTGCTCGGCAAAATAGATTTTAACGAAATTGAGGAAAGGTATTTTATCAAAGTCCGAACCAATTAAACATTGTCTATTTTGCGACAGCTCAAATCTAACTTTTTTTCTCCAAGTTCTCAAAATGTTTACTTTTTTCCGAGGAAAGGTTATTAGTCCATATCCCAACCCCGGTTGGATGAGGAGGTATGAAACGATAATAATTGAGATTGGAATTTTTGGGAATACTATAGTAAAGTAAAGGACCATGTCGACAATTCAGAATCACACAAATAAATCCTGCCAACTTACCTGTCGACGAAATGCATCGGGCATAGTAAATGTGCTCGAAATCCAACAAAATGTATTAACCACATGCGCTGGAATGCCACTGACAATACAACTAATAGGTTGTCCGACATACTGAGTCGCGGTAATTATTAAGCTGCACGTTAACAGTAGAACGGTCGTAAAGACATTATGCAATCGAAAAACGGCATTGTCCGTTTGAATTTCCTGCCATTTGAAATAGTTCTTTAGTCCTCCCAGTAACTTATACATGATCGGTACCGCAGATTATAGCTGCAAACAATACAAGCAACAAGTACGAGGATTTATGGCGATAATGTTGATGATAAGTAGCTACTACTGTTGATTCTTAACTTAGGTACGATTGTTGCAGTTTTACGTGACTGAAGACTAGCGTCACAGTTAATGGTCATCACCTGTAAGAAAAATAAAAACAATAAAAGAAAATTAGAAAACATACTGCAGTCACAATCGGCTGCAAGCCAATCGTATGATACTCTAGATGAAATACGGAACTCCGATTTATATTGTAGTTGGGGATAAAGTAGAATAAAGTGTGTGCATGTAGTTTTTTCTTTATTAAGGACTCCCATTTGGTTCCTACTTGAAACTAAAAGACAATATCATCAGTGTTTAATTTCTTATCTGGAACTAGGTGAGTCACAGAAAACAAAATTTCCTTTCTCAAAGACTTTCACATGGGTGGTGCAGGAAGGACTCACTCGATTTCTTACATATTTATCCTTTTCGTTGGAACCATTTAAAAATTGATATGTACAAAATTTAAAATTCCTAGCTTGAAGCGTTCAAAGGGCCATTAAGGCCGGTTTACATGGCGGTTGTAAACAATTTTTACTAAGATTGTGAGGGAGCTAGCTTATCGAATTTTCAATGGACTAGAAGCAACCACTGCAAAAAAATGTTGGCACAAACACATTCACAGAAATATCGTCAATATTTTTTGCTGGATATAATATCTGTTCGTTTCACTCCTGATCAGTTGGTTGGTTGGTTGGTTGGTTTAAGTGGCAGCCCTGGCACCCAGACAGAGCTCGATAAGCTCAGAGGCCGTTTTGGAACCACAAACTCGTGTTAAACTCGGATGTTAAGGGTTGTTGATACTGGGGAATACGGAAGATGAATGTGAGTAAAATTGAACCGCTATAACCACCCTGTGCTGTTCAGGAAAAATAATAACTCTCCAATTTTCTTCCCTGAAATCTCCATCAGGTCCCCGTAGAAGGGTTTGCCTAGCGCTCGCTCTCGGGCTCTAGCTAGAGCCGGACACTCGCAAAGGAAATGAACGAGCGACTCTTGCTCATTAGTGTCCTGGCAGCTGCGGCAGTGTACATTGAACGGAATGCCCAATTTGGCTGCATGATCCCCAATTGGTCAGTGACCTGTATTGATCGCCGTGATTCTGGAGACGCCTGCCCGGGTCTTGTATAGAAGTTCGTCTGACTTGGCTCGGTTGTAAGATGGCCACATCTTCGTAGATATGGCGCAGGTGGTTAGGCTTTTCCATCTGGAGTTAGCCGCTGTCTGGAAGTGTGAGAGTATGACCCTCTTTACGACTACTAAAGGAACGTGGACTAGTTCCGCAAGAGAGCCGGGAAGAGCGGAGCCCTCCCTGGCCAGTTCATCAGCCCGCTCATTTCCCATTATGTCTCTATGCCCCGAGACCCAGAGCACAGTGACTTTGAGCCGTTCCGCCAAACCGGCTAGTTCGTTACGGCATTGCTGAACTAGTTTAGAGGAGGTGGTACCCGAATCTAGTGCTTTGATTGCGGCTTGGCTGTCGGTGAAAATGACGATGTTGTGTTTTGGCGATGAGTCGTGTTTTAGTGCACGGCAAGCCTCCCGGATCCGCAGTATCTCTGCCTGGAAGACGCTAGCGTGGTCCGGGAGGCGGTAGGACTTAGCGATATTATGTGTATCTGAGAATATTCCTGCCCCGACCTCGCAGTCCATTTTCCTGATCAGTTTCTCATTAGAGATTTTCCTGATCAGTTTCTCATTAGATATTTTCCTTCTCCCTCACAATCTCAGTAAAAATTGTTTTCAACCATCATGTAAATCGGCCTTTATTACGATCTTCAGTTAAACTTTAACCGGAAGTTTTGTATGAAAATCTGTCAGTTAAAGTTGCAGTTAGAACGTAACTGAACATCGTAGTAACGGCCCTAAGTGTTTAAATGTTTATGTTCAAAATAGAATCCAATAAATTCAAAAAAAAAGGAATAATAATATTATAAGAACAATCAAAGCTAGAAGAAAGAAAAGAAAAGATAGTTAAAATGCAAGAAATAACAGTAATGAAAAATAATATTGTATAAATGAGAAAAAAAATGGATAAATTGAATGAGATAATACAGAGTCGAAACAAATATAATTAATTATTTAAAATAGAACTGCATAATAGTTTCTTGAAAGCACAAAAACTGCCCGCGCGCTGAACATTGACAGGTAGATTATTACAAAGCCTAAACGACTGAACAAGGAATGAGCTCTCACCAACTGACCTCGAATATCGTGGTGCAAGAAGCCTTTGATGTCGCTTCGAATTTAAAGGTATTAAGCTATCTCTTAAATAAGATCGCTCACCTGTAAAAAGAATGTTATGCAAGACCAACAGGATTTTCCGTTTCAAATAAATTGAGAGGGAGCAGCCCAGCATTCATTCCTGTAAGGAGAAATATGATCGTAGAGTCTCAAGCGAAATACAAAACATAAGCAATCATTGAAGGTGATATCTAGTTTTCTTTGGCAGTTGGAATCGAATTTGGGAAAGATAACACTACCATATGTAAAGAAAGGAATTATGAGTAAACGCACCAGCTTTAACCTAATTGTCAATGGTAGGATACTGGCGAAAATCCAGAGCTATAAGCCTTCCTCAATATGGTAGATACATGGGAACAACAACTCATAGAGCTATTTAGGGATACACCCAGATTTCTGACAATGAAGTTAAAAGGCAGCGATGATTCATTCAAGATAACCCTCGGAAGGCACTCCTCAAGAAGGCGGCAATCTTGGTAAAAGACAATGCACTGTGACTTCAGACTTCAGCTCATTAAGTTTTAAATTAGTGAAGACATTTTGACAGGACATTTGTCTGGCAGCAACACGAAGGACTTATAGGATTTACTACATAATCATACATTTAGTTGCACCTATTGGAAAATTAACACAAACAAAATTTCAAAGTCGTAGCTTAAACCCTTTTGATGTCATCTGCCAATATTTTTGAACATGTATATTAAGAACTTTTTGTATGGCAGCTACAGCTAAGGAGTTAATGAACTTAGCCTTACAAATTCGACAAAATATCCAGATTCAAAATTTCAAGATCTTAGGTGAAGGTGCTCGGATCGTTATGAATTTTTCGCACAATATTAAACAACAATAAGAAACTTGTATTTGGCCCAATACTTACATATGTACATACTTTCGAAAAATGCAAAAAAAAAAATCGATTTTTATGAAACAGCCAAACTAGCATGAACCCTTAACAGGAATGATTCCCGAATAAATTAAATACAATGTTACTCATTGTGAAAAGTGTACCTAGTGAAGTAACAACAATTGGATGAAAATCATTTTCGAAAACAACATATTATCAAGAGTGACGAGTTATAAGATATTGACCCTGGTCGAAAAATTACTGAAGCACGTATTAACATTGTATTAGACTGTATGCTACTTTGATAAATACTTACCTTACAGTGTGAAATTTAGTTTACTAAATTTTGAATGTGCCCCTAGAATTCCTATTTAATTTAGCAGAATATTTTGTCCAAATTTTTGTGTTCAAATATAAGGCAGAAACTTCCGAGTCCTTAAACGCCCCCGTTTTTTAAGTTAGGATAGATCTTTACGATCTTCCAAAGATCTGAAGGAAGTGTTACAAATTTAAAAAGCGCTGATAACAATTTTTTTTATTGCCATTTAGGTTTCTTTTCGTACATCTAACCTTTTGATGTTTCAAATCAAACTTTTGCAACTGTGGTATGTATTCAATGGCGATAGATAAATGCTTTATATTTGACAGAGTCTCGCATAATTTTCTCCGAGTTAAGAACAATGCATACTTTCTGAAATAAAGTGAAAGCTCCTTTGTTTTATGAAGAAATCTGACATTCATAATTTTCTTCTTTATCCAGATTTGATTGATAAAGTTTCATTGCGACAGGCGATTTTTTTCTGATTGGCTTGTCAAGCACAAAAAACTCGATTACTAACTAGTAGGTCCCCCTTTTTGACGAGGTAAACCGGACTACTAATTTTTCGGTTTTAATAGTTTCAGATCGAATAAAAACAAAAATATAAGAATCATTAAGCCTTAATTTCATAAACTAGTAATTTATTATTGTTTCTTTTAACTTTGAATAAAATGTATGCCTATGTCCGTACAGCAATTAAGCTGGGTAAGCAACCAATACCCACCATATTTGGATCGGATTCGAAGGTTGAAATTGAATTATTCACCGAACTACTTAATAATATCACAAGCAGAGGGCAGACTAAAATATGTTTTTCGATTGCTATTTTCAAGTATCTCACAGAATTGATAGTTTAATATTTCATATGGCATAGCAGTATGTACGTTTCTTGTCGCTCCACAATTTAACTGATCAAATTCCTTGCTGTTATACTTGTTAAGTAAGCGTCTTATTCCACGAGAATTATCAGATTGACATCTCATGACCTGATGTCTGACTATCGCGTCCTGCTTTTCTATGGGCCTGTAATTGAATCGAATTTAAGATATCAGTTGACTGACTTGACTTGAAAGTTTCTTCAGTTTCAAGTAGTCTTTCGTGGATGTAATGGAACTGACATTTCAAGGCCCTGAGTTTTAATAGACACTTCTACACAGGGCACAGTGTTGAAGCAGCCTTTCAAGTGGTTCATATTTAGGATATCGGTTTCGGATTATTCCTTTTATGTGTGGTAGACACACTTTCAAAGGACATAATTTTTTTTTGCTTCAGCACACTATTTTGGTGTCCATTTTCGTGCATCATGTGCGAACTGTTTTGTAGATTGTTGTTTTGGAATTTGAAACCAAGAGGTCGTGTATTGCGTATCTGGTACTTTTTGTAGTAGCGGTAGCTTATGTAGAGTTTAGCAATAAATTTTCTAGCTAAGTTACCAATTAGCGCTGTCTTCGGTCAATTACTAAGTAATTGCTATAGTGCAGTTGTTCTTAAATTGCGCAAAGATGTGATAACCTTTTACTGATAAAGGTGGCCCAATTAAAGAATTGTGGTATTCTTCTTTAATTAATAAATCAAATACAATTAGAAAAGCAAGTCAGCAAATGATTGACTCAAACACTTATTTTAATATCGCGATCTAACACAATAGTGCTGTTCCTCCGTCCATGATCTGCTTACTTAAGTCCTTTTTAGCTTTGTTATGGCTGAATTAATAAAAAAGTGTCAACGTACATGGAAAAAGTGAAAAATTAATCGATTTCAAACGCTGTAAAAATAGGCGAGACCTTTGAACCTTTAGAAACAGCTCTATTAAATCTCTACCCATTAGAAAATTTAAGAAGCGCTTCCACTTGCGTTTATTATTTCAGTGATCAAATTCGAACTGCTTACTGGGTAATGTGATAGGTAATGAATTGTTCATGAAATGGCAATTACTATAGTGAAAAAATAAAATATTAACAAGAATTCCGAAGCTTTAAATTTAATTTTTGTTGGTTCAATTCCAACGCGTTTTGAGTATGCTTTTTTTATGTGAATTAATTGCAGGTAGTGCAAAGACTATCTGAATTAAACACTGTTCACGGATTAATGTAATGGCAATGTATTTCTTGTTTTTCCAGTAGCAAAATTTTGATTACTCCTTTTTTTTATTAGTATGAAATTATTAGTGAAAATAAAAAAATCACAATTGAATGCATATTTTACTTCTTTGGTTACTAGGATCCTTTACAATATGTGTCGTCCATATCAGATGCCGAATAAAGGGTCGTAATTTGGGGTGTGTGGTCAATTCCAGAATTGAAGGGAACCGTGACTTTTTGATTTTTTCAATGACGTCCCTAGTCGAAATGTATTCAGTCGAAGAAGTCTCATTTTCGCCACTTTCAGTACTGATCTTTTCATCATCCTGTATCACATCCACAGTCTTGACCGCGGTTACGTTTCGCTCATTGAGATCTTTTGATATCTTTCATTGATTCTTATAAGATGCACCTTTGAAAACAATCACAGATGTTGATGGAATAAATTTTGCATATAATGCGTAAGCAAGGCGATCCGTTGTACAAATAAGCAATCCACTTCAGCTTTGTTCTATGGTGTTTATCTGTTACATATTAGAAAGCCCGATATGTAACACAAACCATAAATGGTATTATGAATCATTAGAAATAATTAGGGGGCCAAATTAACAGCAGGGGCCACTTTACCACCTTCTATTCTATTTATATCATGCAAAATCTTGAAAATCACCTATGATTTTTCGAAAACAAAATATAAAATTTTGGGCACCAAAACATAGAAAGTGCGCCGGGCGCCAAAACTATCAGCACCACCACTGCTAATAGACACCAAAAAAGGAAAAAAAATGCACTCACTTCTGTACGCCGCCGCCATTCGCAAAACGTTTGAGGGCTTATAGCTCACAAACCCTTAGAGCTATTAAGTTGAATTTTTTTATTGGTAGTCTAAGGGTCTTTCCATCAAGACTCGCCAAAAATGACAAAATTTGTGACCTTACTATCGCCGATTCTTTTGAAAATTTATGTACTCGAAGAATTAGTGAAAAAAAAAATATAATTTCAATTTTTTGTTTCTATCCCATTTTTTTTGTTAGTTATAGTACGTATGTTAAAGTTTTCGCAAAAATGGTGTCCGAGTCCTTTTTGAAAATTCATATCTCCGGTAATTTTTATCCTAGAATAATAGAATAGGGCTTATTTTAAAGGGGGAGGTTGTCGCAATATAAAAAAATACGAATAAAAAATATCCTTGAAATTTCTTTTTCAAGGAAAACGATTATGTCCTTTTTCCTTGAATATCTCAAATAACGTTTTTTTTATATTTTATAGGTTATACTGTTTTACAAAACATACCAAAAAATTAACTTGGGATCTGAATGGAATCGGGGTCAAAAAAATCGAAGAACATCAGTGCTTTTCAATTACTTTATAGAAAAAGGGTCATCCTATCTAGAATCGCCAAAAGTGTGACCTTCATCGCCGATTCTTTTCAAAATTTATGTACTCGAAGAATTAGTGAAAAAAAATATGATTTAAATTTTTTGTTCCTATATAATTTTTTTGTTGTAGTTATAGTATGTTAAAGATTTCGCAAAAAAGGTGTCCGAGTCCTCTTTGAAAATTAATTTCTTTGGTAATTTTTATCCTAGAATAATAAAGTAGGACTTATTTTAAAGATTGTTGTTTAAAAATCGTCGCAATATAAAAAAAATACGAACAAAAATTATCCTTGAAATTTTTTTTATGGATAATGATTTTGTCCTTTAACCTTGAATATCTAAAAATGCGATTGTTTATTTTTATTTTTTTATATTTTATAGGTTATACTGTTTTACAAAACATACCAAAAAATTAACTTGGGATCTCAATGGGATCGGGGTCGAAAAAATAGAAGAACATCAGTGCTTCTCAATTATGTTATAAAAAAATTAATAGATGCAACTTTCAAATTGCTTCCATGTGTCTTCTTCTTGAATTCTTTTCGATTGCCTTTATCGTGGTGTTGCCAAGTGGTGTTTCGTGGTGTTTCGTGGAAAATGTTTGAAACATGCGCGATTTAGAAAATGCATTTTAGATATAATATTTTTCAGCAAAATGTAAGGGAAGCAATGCTTCCCTTGCTTAGTGGCTTAGTGGCTAGAGCACTTGCCTTCGGTGCACCTGGTACCAGGTTCGAATCTGCTTGGCGACAAGTAATTTTCGTGAATGGGATTGGGTGCCGGACTACCAGTTCACTCAGCTGTAAATGAGTACCTGAGTTAAATCGGGGTAATAATCACGGACGAGCGTGTGGTTGACCACTTCACCTCCTAGTGTTCCGTTGGTCTAGTAATGAAGTAACTCTAGCATTACTTCAAGGCCTAGGCCCGATTTGGGCTGTTGTGCCATTGATTATTATTAATGCTTCCCTTGCTTCCATGGACGCCACGCCACTGATCTGTAGGTATACTCGGAGAATAGAAAAATAAATTTTTGAGAAGAGAGAGTAGCGTACGGAGGTCGGGGGTGAAATACTTTAGATTACGATATCTCACAAACCAATTGCATTAGAAAAATAAAAATTCGGTTTCTGTATTAAAGTAAAGTAAAAAATCTGCCAACAGTCTGGGCGCAACTTTATTATTTTTCGGGTAGAAGTTCGGAACGCGTTTAAGATTGATGCGGTGTAGGTTACTATGTGACTGAAAACCTAAAAAAATTGGTAGAATGGGGTCGCGCTAGAATACTTACGCCGCTGCCACATATAAAATATGAATTACATAATTTGGTCATACTCTCGGACGCAGTTCAAGTAGTAATATAATACAACTGGGACGCAGTTTAAGTAGTAATATAATACTACGTAGTTATTACGTGATTAGGAAGTTTTTAGTGATTTGGTTTTAGGCCATTACATGAAATCGGAAATGCGTTTGTAGGCGATTATATAAATAGTCTGTGGAAGTGAAAACCAATCTAATATCTCATCAATCCTAAGAATATCTTGAATATCTAAAAATCCTGAAATCAACTTTTTCACGATTATATAGGAAGCCGTAAGAAGTAAAAATGAATTCAATATCTCATTAGAACTAAGAAATATGTGGGAATTTGTGAACCCACTTTGGGGTTGAATATCCAAAAATCCTGAAATGAGTTTTTAGATATATATAAAGAAAGCCCGAGAAGGTGAAAACCAATCCGATGTCTTATCACTCCTAAGAGATATGACGGAATTCGTGAAAACGTGTTCAACCCGTTTATACCCTCTTAGGGGTTGAAAAAGGAAAACATTTGAAAACGAGTTTTAGGTGATTATTAAACAAGTCCGTGGAAGTGAAAAGTTATTCGATATCTAATCAGACCTGAGGGATATGGCTGAATTCGTGAAAATATATAATCCCCTTTACACCACCTTGCGGGTCCAATTTTAAAAAATCCTGAAAACTCTTTCTAGGTATTTATATGAAGAACCTGTAGAAAAAAAATGAATTCAATATTTGGAAAGACCTAATAGATATGACGAAAATCGTGAAAACATATGCATTCCATTTTCACTGATAATTTTTTTCGCTCCCCCTCTGTACGCCAATGGATATTTGAATTTTTTTTCAATCTAAAAGACTTTTCTAGTTGACTTACATATACATATCGCCGTGTCGGAAGAACAGTGACGCAACTGCAATTTTGAAAATTTTTTGTTTTCACATTTCAATATTTTGTGGTTTTGCTATTCTTGCATAAAATCGTTCCCCGTTGTTTTAAACGAACGTGCTCTTGATCTAAGCTGTCTATGGTAACTATTACTAAGCTCGTATGGCTTGTGGGCACTTGTCAAAATGATATTGTTTCTCCGAAAAAAATTAGAATTTTTTGCAGTTGCGTCACTGTTCTTCCGACACGGCGTAATCGAGTTTCAACTTTCAAGCATAAGCCGTTCTATAGTTAGGAAAAACACCCCCCACCCCCGTACCATACTACCCCTATAAAATATTATATTTTTTCAACATGCTACTACTATAGTTCTATCCAAATACCAAGTTTCAGCTTTATATCTTTATAGGTTCTCGAGATATAAAAATCGAAACTTTTTCCTTTTCACCCTCCCCCACCCTCACCCTCTACCCGCTCACCACCAAAATTTTTCCCTGCTAGGGGTTTATTTGGCGCTAAAAATTCTAAGCATCTACCTTGCACTGTTCTTGAGATATGAGACGTGATATTTTAGAAAAATCCTTATCCCCTCCACTTCCATAACCCACCGCCTCCTTAAAAAATTTTACTTTCAGCAAACTTTATTTGTCAACCTTAATACAGAAACCAAATTTTATTTTTCTAGTGTAATTGGTTCGTGAGATATCGTAATCTAAAGTTTTTCACCCCCCACCTCCATACGCCACTTCCCCAACTCAAAAATTTGTTTCCGATCTATTCTCCTAGTATGCCTACAGATGGTCATCAAGTTTTAATTTCGTGACATTAACCAATTAGGAGATATGGATTTTAGAATGTCTCGATCTCGGCTTTCGAGCGTTTCGGACGCATTATTATTCCCCCCACTCCCACACCCCTTTACCCATATCCTCCCTTTTTTTGCAAATGGGTCCCCTATCGATGCTCTATATAAATTCCAAGTTTCAGCCTCCTAGCCTAAGCGGTTACTGAGATCTATGAACCAAAAATTTCCGTCCAAAACGCTTCCCCCACCTCCCCCCTCAGACCCCCACCACTCAAAAGATGGCCACTTGAAGGGGTCTGCTCAGTCTACAAACAAAAAAAAATTCAACTTAATAGCTCAAAGAGTTTGAGAGCTATAAGCTTTCAAACGTTTAGCGGACGGCGTACGGCGCACAGACATTTTTTTTTGCTTTTTTGGTGTCTATTAGTCATGAAACGTGGGAAAAAAAATGTTCAGGGTAGCAAATTTTTTTTTTTTAAAAATCGATAACAATACTTTATTATTAAAATAATAAAGTAAAAGTAAAGTTTGCTGAAAGTAAAATTTTTAAGAAGGTGGTGGAGCATGAAAGTGGAGGGGATAAGAATTTTTTTAAAAAATCATGTCTCATATCTCAAGAATAGTGTAAGATATATGCTTAGAATTCTTACCAGAAGTAGGCCTAATAGACCCCTAGCAGATTAAATTTTGTGGGTGTGGGTGTAGAGGGTGAGGGTGGGGGAGGGTGAAAAGGAAAAAGTTCCGATTTTTACATCTCGAGAACCTATAATGATATAAAGCTGAAAGGTGGCATTTGGATAGAACTATTAGTAGTAGCATGTTGGAAAAACATATTTTTTTATAGGGGCAGTATGGTACGGGGGTGGGGGCTGTTTTTCCTAACTATAGAACGGCTTATGCTACAAAGTTGAAACTCGGTATGTATATGTAAATCAACTAGAGAAGTAATATTGATTAAGAAATTCAAATATCCGTTGGTGTTTGGAAGAGGGGCTAAAAAAATTATAAGTGAAAATGGAATGCATAATATTTTCACGATTTTCGTCATATCTATTAGGTCTTTTCAAATATTGAATTAATTTTTATTCCACAGGTTCTTCATATAAATACCTAGAAAGTTTTTCAGGATTTTTTGAAATTCGGCCCCCAAGGTGGTGTAATGGTGTTGTATACATTTTCACGAATTCAGTCGTATCCCTTAGGTGTGATGAGATATCGAATAACTTATCACTTCCACGGGCTTGTTTAATGATCACCTAAAACCCGTTTTCAAGTTTTTTCCTTTTTCAACCCCTAAGAGAGTATAAACGGGTTGAACACGTTTTCACGAATTCCGTCATATCTCTTAAGAGTGATAAGATATCGGACTAGTTTTCACTTCCTCGGGCCTTCTTTACATATACCTAAAAACTCATTTCAGGATTTTTGGATATTCAACCCCAAAGTGGGTGCAAGGGGGTTGCATATGTTTTCAGAAATTCCTATATATTTCTTAGTTCTGATGAGATATCGAATTCAGTTTTATTTCCTAAGGCTTCTTACATAATCGTCAAAAAGTTGATTTCAGTATTTTTAGATATTCAACTCCAAGAGGACGTAAGACTTTCGACATATTGATGAGATATTATATTGGTTTACACTTCCACAGACTTTTTATATAATCGACTACAAACGCATTTCCGATTACATATGTAATGGCTCAAAACCAAATCACGAAAAATCTCCTGACTGATATTAGACTACGACTTAGAGTCTTAGACCTCTTCCCGGATTATGACCCAATTATGTAATTCATATGTTATATGTGGCAGCGGCGTAAGTATTCTATCGTGACCCCATTCTAACCGCTTCCTGAACTTGTTTTTAGGTTTTCAGTCACATAGTAACCTACACCGCATCTCAGAATTAGACTCGTTCCGAACATCTACCCAAAAAATAATAATGTTGCGCCCAGACAGTTGACAGATGTCTTTATTTTTTAAGAGAATTTGTTTTCGATTTATTTGACGGTTGGTATTATTTGTTTCTGCATGAAAGTCCTTTGCTTTTAATATATAATATATATAATATAACTTGAGATATACGCATGACTACGCGAAATACGAACGCACCGACGATGGCTTGGTAACCGTCACAGCTTAGTATATTTTATTATTGACTGGTCCCTCAGCTTAATAAAACAATAAACATGAGAAGAAGCACGGGCCCGTAATCAGCACTGCCGTATTTATTGCTTCTTAAGAAAGCAATTCAATTACCGATAACAGTCGGCAAACCTGAAGGATATAGGTATCTTAATCTCCTTTCTAAAGAATCAACTTAATAACTTCTTACTGTTGGTTTCTTACCGCCTCAGTATAGTTAAAACCCACTTTTTTCATCATCAGCATCATTATTAATTCCTATCTTATTTTTTGAATTGATTGCTATTAGTCTTAATAAAATAAACAAACAAACGTTGGCTAGTGGCTTACTACTTGCTATACATATAATAATGTCGCTGCTTTGATCAATTTGCAATTCCAGTAGCTCAAAAGTGCTTACAACGTTCCGAAATTGTGCTAATAGATTATGCTGATAAATCGTGAGTTATAGCCACAAATTTGATAAATACTTAAGACGAGGTATAGATGAAAATTTCAAAATTTCCACTGAGTTAGAGCTCACTGAAGCATAATGAAATGAGCCAGTAGAAAGCTTTAACTGGTAAGAGTAAAGGTCAAATTAATGAAAAAAGTAACAGCTGATACGCCGACCATTTGGTCAGAAATTTACTGTCGCACCAGTTGGAGGTTGCTTCAATGCTGTCTCGATTTTAACACAGAGCCCTGTAAAATACATATATGTATCGCCGGACGCTCGATTAAAGCGGCCCGAATAGACGGCTAAGTATTTTGCCTGTATGAAAAGATACCTTATTAGTACTAGCTAAAGATACAAACTAAAACCATATTAGGATTAATCTAGAAACTTACTCACAAACTTCCAAAAGCGGATAATCTTGGTGATGTCGTTGGACTGTTGCTTCTCCAACGACTAAGCGATGATTTCATTCACAACGCTGCACTTGTTTAGATTATTCTTCTGACAAACCTCCACTATCTTCTCAAAACTTAATTATCTTTTAAGCGTTTCACACTGTTTAAGTTCGCACAATTAATTTCAGCTGTTTGACTAGAACCACTGAAAGTCATTTCACTCGAAGGGATTTGGACATCGCATAGCTAGTCCGGTCAAAATAAATTTTTTTTTAAATAACACAATTCAAGTATTCTAGTTTCCGATGAAAATAAAGGATATACTTAGATTTTTTTTGCAATAAACACTCCAAAAAATAGAGGAACAGGAAGGTCCAAAACGTCCCGCCTGTTTGGAATTTGCGTAGTACTACTTGGCTTTGGCTTGGCCGTTCCGTGGTGACAGCACGGAGCACAACTACTTAACCACGAGTCGTTGGAACTGCGATTGGAAGCGTGGCGAGTAGCTGGTTTTTTCTGCGGCTCGTAAAGTTGCACCCAACCGAATCGAGCAGTTACCAATACACCGAGCATATTTTAAAAAAAAAATCACATCCCCTCCGTTGACTCTCTCTCTTCGAGACGCACCAATACTCGCCCACAACTCATTCCCGCGGTCATTTAAATTGACCTTTTTTCTCCCCGCCACAATTAAGCCAGTCTTCACATTTTGTCGTACCAAATCTTTAAGTTGTATTTAAGACTACTAGACCGGTTAATTGTTGACTCGTAGCTTTGTAATAACGACTTTTTTTTACTAATTTTGTATCTCGTTCTAGACAAGATTCTGTCGACATCAGGCATCAGTAGACGTTTACGATCTTTGAGTCTTAGCGGACTAAGACCGAACTTGGAACTAAATTTTTCTGGCTCACGCATTTGGCTGGCACGTGACACCGAAATGACGCATTCGTGACTTCATGAGGTCTTGGACCTATGTGAAAAAGGTTGTCCACCTCTCAAAAACCAGCAAACGAAATTTCAATCAAAACTTTGAAAGTTGGTAACACTATCCGTGGTACCACGCACACCTTAACACCTACCTTATACCTTTAGTTCCCCGCGCAAACAAGAAATATTCCTCGCTGGAAAGTCAAGCGTCTTACATTTTACCATCTACCAGCATTTCCAGAAATTGGAAGAAAAAGCCAGCTGATTGCATCGGCTCTGCACATGGCCGTTTAAGTATGGCGTCGTGATGTTTCCAGGCAAACCGCGTGCTTTCTATTTTGGAATTTTCATTCGAGTTTTCGTCCTGTCTTTTTAGAAAGTGCAGAAGTGGGAGGGTGTGATTTCATTGAAGGACCGAAACGAGTATTTTTGTGTTGTATTTTGACGCGATTGTAGTCACCCTACAGGTTCAGCCTGCATTGGTGTGGCGCGAATTGAAGGGATCAACGGATGAGGGTGAGACATTGCATGTTCGAATTTCATCAGAAAAGTATTTGGGTTACTTTTGGGTATTATTGATTTATTCCAGAGTTTATAAAGGACTTTAAAGGAACAGAACAACGCAATTAATTCACAGAAATACATATAAGGATATGGATAAGGATAAGGATATGGAAGGAAGCTTGAATGAAATGTAATGGGAAATTTACAGATGAAGTTGAGTGACTACTATACAGCTACATATAATATAGCATATAACAGCGAATAGCTTGGCATTATCTAGCATGGAACCTTGCATGCATCTACAAGATTCACAACCAATTATGTTTATACTCTAGATGAAACCTGAGAGCATTATAACTTTAATCCAGCTCAAAAGTTTGTAACGCATAGAACCGAGCCTCGGATGAAAAAAAGTGCTATATTATTTTTCGTTCATTTGTGGCAAAAAAATTCAAATCCGCTTGCTGTCCGTCTGTCCGTTCGTCTGTCTGTCCGTATGCACGATAACTCAAGAACGCCTTGACCTAGAATGTCGAAATTCTTAATTTGGATGTTTGGTCGAATTTGTAAGGCTAAGTTTGTTAACGGGCAAAATCGTCCTACTGCTTCCGGTAGCTGCCATACAAAAACTTCTTAAGGCACGTGTTCAAGAATATTGACCAATAACAATAAGCTACGACTTTGAAATTTTGCATACGTTGGTTTTCCAGTTGTTGCAGTTAAAGGTAAGAATATGAGAAAGTTCTCATGAGTCCTTCGAGTAGCTGCCATATAAAAATTCTGTAAAAATGTCCACTCAACTTGCGGAACTCACTATAACTCAAGAAATCGTTTAGCCATGAAGTTAAAATTCTGTGCAAATTAGTTTTGAGTGATATTGAAGTTCGAGTTTACTAGTCAGCGAAATCCTTCTCCTCTTTCCGGTAGCTCCAATACAAAAAGTCCTTAAAACACGTGTTCAAGAATATTGGGCGGGAACTTCAGAACGGTTTAAGCTACGACTTTCAAATTTTGTATGTGTTGATTTTCCATTAGTTGGAGCTAAAAGCAAGATTATGAATTAAATCCCATTTGTCCTTCGTCTAGCCACCTTACAAATATCTTGTAAAAATGTCTTCAGTCAACTCAAATCAGAAACTAAAAGAAGCGGTAGTTGATTAATGAATAAGGTAATAAACGGGCAGCACAGGTTCGGAAGAATATTTTTAGTGAAAACCTGCATATTCGATCAAATTGAAGAAGACACTTAGGACACAGATTGAGAGCTCTTTGAACTGTCACCACTCGTTCTCATTGATCTTCAATTAAAAAAAATCGGCCAACAGTCTGGGCTCAACTTTATTATTTTATGGCTAGAACTCCAAAACGTGTTTAATGCTGAGATGCAGTGTAGGCGACTATGAGCCTGACAACCTAAAAAATAACGTTCCAAATATCCTCCTGGTTATTCCTACGATAATTACTCTGGTAGCACATCTACATATAGGTACCAAGTTTCAACTTTCTAGCATAAGCCGTTTCTGAGATATGAAAAACCACCCCCACTCCCGTTAATAAGCAGAATTGGCGCATTTGGGGAACGGAGAATCCACACGAGATCCATGAAACGCCATTGCATGATCAAAAAGTGACTGTTTGGGCCGGCGTTTGCGCCGAAACCATCATTGGGCCATTTTTTTCCGACAAAACGAAAAAGTCGATGGAAAACGATATCGGTGGATGTTGGCTCATTATGTCTGCCCGCAAAATCCGTGAAAAAGGTCTGGATGGTTACTGGTTTCAACAAGACGGTGCGCCATGCCACACTGCAAATGACACAATTTAGTTTCTGCAACGAAAATTCCCTGGATATCTGATGTCGAAAAGAGGCGACATTGACTGGCCACCGAGATCTCCAGATTTGACTCCTCCGGACTTCTTTTTATGGGGTTATTTGAAAAGCAAAGTGTATGCCAGCAAGGCTTAGACCATTGACGAGCTCAAAGCAAACATTCGTGCCGAAATCATCGCTATACCGCACGAGATGCTCGAAAAAGTAATGGAAAACGCAGCAAAAAGGGCACATTTTGCTGTAGCCAATAGAGGCAGCGACTTGATTGATGTTGTATTCAAAAACTAATCCAAATAAATTCTAAAGGACCAAATTGAATACAAATACCTCACATATAAAAATCAGTTGATTTTTTTCAAAATTATTCAATGTTTACATACCGATATAAAAGGTGGCGCACCCTGTACATAAGTTCCAACTTTCAGCCTCCTAGCATAAGCGCTTCCTGGGATCTTGAAACCTATAATTTTTATCAAAAAGGCTCCTCCCCTCCTCGCACCTTACACCCCCGCCCCTCCAAAAGCCACTCGTAGGTGCTCACCCCTTCTACCTACCATAAAAATTTGAACTTAATATCTCAAGGGGTGTGAGAGCTACGCACCTTCAAACGGTTTTGCGTACGGCGGGCGGCGTCTACGGCGAACAGACGGAATTTTTTTTTTCTGCGAGCATTCTTCACGAGGAAAACGTAAGAAGTCCATCAGAAATGTTATGTTGCGATGCGATTCAATAGTTGATGAGTGACCTGAATTCAAAATTAAAAACAATGCTGGTCTTTTATTTATTCTTCGTTTTCTTTGAGCAGTTAAAAAATTTGTGGTCATGTCGGTAGTAGGTACTTATTTCTAAATGTATGGTTAAGCTCTCTCTCTCCGTTAAAATAATAGCTGTTAATGAAGTTTTAACGCGATCGTGGTAACTATTTTCTCACACTTTTTAGCTCTAAAACTTTTTTTTATTCTTTTTATGCAGTTGTCCTTTTTATTTATTCCATCTTTCCAAAGCAACTTTAAACATGTTTACGCAAGGGTTTTCTTGGTGAGTTCAATAACGATTGAGTTATAAATAAAAATATTAAGCAAAAAAAAAACGTGGTCAACTAAGGGGATGTATCCACCACCTTCGGCAGCCCTTCGATTCTCTCCTTTGCACCACCCCATGTGTCTACTCTATGTATCTACCACGCGTAATCACCCACCCTCCTTGGATCGCCAGGTTTTTTTCATATATGTATGACTGGTTACGCTGGTAGTGTACTGTAGCTAGGCGAAAAATCTATTATTATCTATTAGGCATGTAGGTACTGTATGTGATCAATTACATGTTTGCTGGGCAGAGTACATTCTCTGTAAATGAGAGGGACTAGCTCACAATAGACTTTATTTTTTCGGTCAGGATCAGGGCTGCCACCAAGATCGTTCTTAGCGGAGTAGAAAATGAAAAAAAAGTGGAGTGGATTGAAAGATAATGGAGTAGATCATAAAAACCTGAAATAATAGCTCCAATATCCATCTTTTTATAAGGTTATATACAACCATTTTACAGATGAATGTGGAAAGGTAAAGATATTAAATACAAAATTACATAAGGTTACAGTAGCCTATCTGGACATAGAACAGATCTTGCTAAAACACTTCTATATCTTCTTCTACATTATAATTGTTGTTTGCAAATACATAATTATTATATTAATAGCAGTCTAAATTCATCATCGAATTTTTGTAATTTATGGTCTTCAACAATAATGTCCTTTCAATGTATAGTTCTCACTAAAATGTTTTTCTTGTTAATTTTAGTATCTGTAATTGATACAATTTAGAATTTAATAGAACGTTTTTATAAAGTAAATAGAAATAGGTATCTAATAAGTAGGTAAGGAGATAATCATAAAAGTAAGTAGATGCACTTACTTCTAGCTAGAGTTGGCGATTCACACAGAGATATAAATAACGGAGACGACAAATCGCCCTTTTTTCATGAAGCACTTTAAAGCATTTCGAACCAAAATTGAACTTATTTGTATGGAGCGTTTGACGCCAGGTAGAAGCGAAATGCAAATAGTAGCCTAGCATTCACATGTTTGGCGTTTTTTGTGTTCAAGACCGGAGTATAACATAAATGTGAGTAAGATGCTAATAGTAGCATAGTGTTTATCGCCAGTCCTTTGCGAGGAATCGTCTGGCTTCAAAACAATCGCTGCTCGTCATCTTCAGTACATACGTATATCTCTATGGCGATTCAGTTCCGCATTTGAGACCGAAACAACAGCAGGAGTGAAATAATTCCAATAATTTGACATAAGAAGCAGTTTTCTCAACAAAACTTTAATTGCTGGGTTGTTAGTACCAAACGTGTGCTGCTGGATCTACCTATCTTTTCATGAATGCATAACTTTTTTCTGTTGCAGGAAATTCGTAGTAAAATGTTGCCAAAACGGTCGAACATTGAATCGTTTTACTGTTGAAATTTGTTCGATTAATTAACGTTAACTAATCGATTATGTTGATTAATCAACATCACTCATATCAATTGATAAAGTAAATTTTTTTAAAAAAAATTAATCGATTAATCGAATCGAAATCGAACATCCCTAACCCAAAGTGTGATGTGGAAACGTGACAATATTGTCAGTGTTGTTGATTAGAGGCTTCAAGAAATGTAGTAGAATTCTTTTAGTGCGGAGTAGACAATTTTGAGATCAAAATTGTTATAGTATGGTGGCAGCTCTGGTCAGGATACCGCCGCAATTGAAGGCAATTACATGCAGCTCAGGGAGTCAACGCAATAGTCCCAGAATCGAGACGATACTATGAATTTTACGTTTTTAGCTGAGCCCTCAGCTTTTTAAGGTATTCGGCTATGATATGCCGCGTTTCTACTAACGCACTCGCATATCATCTACATTTGCATTGCATGCGATTGCATAGGCGAATGTGGAAACACTACATTTGTGTTCAACGCGAAACCCTTTGATGCGCGTCCAAAAACCGCCATCGACGCGAATGCCAATGCGAATACGAATGTTGAATGGCAGGTGTTCAGTTCAGTCCCAGCGGGAATACGAGTAATATATTATGTACTGTATGTAATATTATGATCTATGCAAGATTATTAGAATGTGTCGTTTTCGCATTCTGAAAAATGTATAAAGAATCATTCCTCCAACAAAAACCGCCATCGACGCGAATCTACGCGATTCTTCGACTAGAGATGCGAACTGACGCGAATATGCTGTTTCCACATACGCATTGGCGCTAGTTCGCAGTGGAAACATATCTAAGTATGTACATTGCTTCGATCACCACACTATCCTTGCGATAATTATTTAGTTTGGTTTAATGTGCCTCTGACAATATTTTGCATCAATTTTAAATTTTCAATCCAGGTTTTATTTTATTATCGATTTGAATATTCACACCATATTTATAACAATCTACGTGACACGATCACAAATCGAGAGGCTTCAGTTCGTAACGACTTCGAGGGCACTATTGAAATGCCGTTGACATTGTTCAAGTAAGTCAAATGCACAACAAGGTAGATATCTCGCTTTTAAAGTCAGTACAAATCATGAACATAATTATGTAGCCTTACAGTGTAGCGTTAAGTTTGATTATCCCACCGCCTTAGAGCCACTCACGACTTCACTCTATAAGGCTACAACTACATTAACTTTATTTTTTTTAAGTCGATGATCAATTGACTCGATCAACTGCAGGTAACAGTTGATATTTTACTTGTTAGGAGCTCTAATATAATACGAAAGCGAATTGCACGTATGCACTATACACTATAGTCTATGTATACTAAGCTGGTCTATGATTTTTAGACCCTAGGGCTACAGAAGTACTTGTAACCATTTTCTTGAAGTATGGCTTATTCAACTTTATTTATTTTTTGTACAAATGTTCAGAGTTCATTTAATAGCCATAGGATCATTGCTAAGCTCATTGGCATGCGGTTTGCATGCGCGTGGACATTCATTTAGTGTACGGACAATGGAAAAAATATGGGTTTTAAATAGACTGGGTCGTGTTTGTAACTTTCAATTGATCAAATGTACAGGTAAGTTTTATAGAAAACTCTACAATTAGTGCAAAGACTTTATATTTTTTTTCCAAAAAAAAACTTATCAAAACTCCACATATGAGGTAAAAAGTCGTTTTTTCATTACGATTTTGACAAAAAGAGTTTAACTCTCCATATTTATTAAAACTTCAAGTCTCACGAATATGTTTGCAAAATTTTGAAATTCCTTTATTTTATGCAGAAAGTCAACTCGAAATGGTGTTGTGATCGGAGACCTTGGAGTGGTTATTTCGACCTAAAAAAAGTCAAAATAACCGAAGGGAAGGTTGGGATCGGGAAACAGGGGTCCAATTCCTCCTACGTCCGAATTGGTGGCTGAAGTGCAAACTGGAGCGACGTGCTTGCTGGCTTCCGGGCTAGCTGCGGCTGTGGGGGGTACATTGTTTGCACCTCAGACCATAAAACCCATGGCCTGTACAACAAAATTTTCACGCCGACTTACCCGGGTGACAAAATTGGGATAAGATTCCCAATCGGTCATGAGAGACCGAGAAAACTCCCTTCAACTCGACTGGCGCTGCTGTTGTGCGCCGTCTAGCCCACCCTACCATAGCCATACTGATCCTTGAAAGAATGGTATATGTATGGCCCCTAAAGAGAGGAATAAGGGGGCGGAAGGTCTTCAAACGAGAAGATCCATCCTATAGGCTTTCTTCACTAGCCATTATTTAAAAAAAAAATATATACAACGAAAGAAAAAAAAATAATTGACTAATAAAAGAATTACCTTTTTTCTTTTTTGACTACTGCATCCTTCTTTTTTTCTTCCTTTTTAAATTTTATTTAAATTTTTATATTATTTTAGTCCGTGTCAATTTCTGTCCCATAGTTGTCTGTTATATTTTCTAAGTTTTAAATCTAATTTATTTTTAATTTATTTTAATAATAATTTATTTTATTTAATTTTTTAATTTAATTTATTTAATTTAATTTATTTATTTGTTTTTGTTGCTTTTTTATTTTTATATTTTTATTTCATACGGCGGCCGAAGACTTTTTGGAACCACTGTTTTTGCGAACTCTACTGCTGCTTTGTATTTTTCGTAAAAAGAATTTACTAACAATGACTATTGCAAATATTTTTTTACAATTTTTAACAAAATATCATTTTAATTAAGATCAAATCACTGTGCAATCACAACAGTAGGGAGCTATTAACACATAATCCGTGCGCGAAGGTTCGTCATATTGGTTCACTGGAATCCGCGATTAGTAAACTTACGGACGCGAGTAGAAAGTAACATTACGCGACCTTAGGAATGCATTTTATGAATAATTAAAACTAGAACTTGAACGGATGAAATGTTTAATTTTCACAGGCGATTTAACGGCGCGCCGTTTATTTATTTACATCTTTTCACACTTTCTCCTTCCGGACCCGCCAAAACTTTTCGTCCGCCCAAAAAAACCTAACCTCCTTTCTCATTCCTATCCAGCTGTCAGCCAGCCTCAAAAAAAAAAACCGCCACTGAACTAACTTTTTTTTTATGGAACTGGTGTGGATCAAGGTAATGCCAACTGCATTAATTGATCCACACCAATTCTCACAGATGACACTACAATGGAATGAAATCGATTTGGACAGCATTAAAATATATAATTCACTACTTTCACTACATTATACAAATTTAAAATTTTCAGAGTTCTTGAAAAGGATTCTTGCTTCTTTTTGTAATAATTTTGGCAATATTATTTATTAATATAATATCTATTGTACAAAACTTTACATTTCTTAAAAGCACTTAATTTCACAAAATAAAGTTAAACCTTTGACACCAGTCAAACGAATGGATTTCTGTGCGACCTCAGTTCGCTGTTATAAATCAGTATAACATGAGAAAATTTCATTGACGTGACGATATCAATCTTAATCTTAATTTTAATTTTAATTCAATAATAGAACTATGTGTTCATTGAATTAAGTACAAACAATTTGTTTTTTTCATTTTTAGTTTAAAATAACAGCATTACTAAATATGCAATAAGAACCCAATGCTCTTCGGGCAAATAAGAGTAAGTTTCCGATTGATCAATCTTTCTCAAAATATTTGTGCATATTAACTTATAAAAATGTGCCTACATGACACCTGCGCGCTATCAAAATCTACCAACAACAGTCTTTAAGCCATAGATTCGCTAACAAATGAGCACTAGAAAGTCAACCAACTACAAGTGCATTAGTGCCAGTGCTCCATAATTGACTTTGATTACTTCGACCACCTTTATAGTTGTTGACGCAATAAGCTGACCCCTTTTTGTATGATTAGCAAGTGAAGTAAAAAGTAAGTAGATCTAACTTGTATTGAATTAAGTTATGTTATAAAAGTAGGGTCCGCATTTAGATAAATTGTACTGGTGGAGTAGAAAAGAAATTATGGAATCACAATTTTAATTTGACTTTTACACTTTCTCCCACTCCTGATATATTCTATCTTCTCGTATAATTTTTGGATATTAACCAATTCGTTCTTAATCAAATTTCAGGTGAAAACCTACCGTAGGATTGAATTAGAATTTATTTACTCTGTTTTGTATGTGTTGCCCTTCATTGGGCGCTATAATTTATTATTTTTTCCTGAAGAGTCACCCTACATTACCCTCCATTTTTTTCCTGTTTATTTATTTATTAATAGCTTAAAATTAAATGTAAAAGTCACAATAACAAAAGGCAATTCTCAATAAAATTATGAACCACGTGAGCAATTTTTTCTGAGGTCATTGTAACCTATTTGCCCTGTCGCCTCACTTAAATGATCGTATCATGATCGTTAAGTACACTCGCTCAAATCCAACTATAGAATAATCAACACAGTCAACAACATCAACTTCAGCTATTTAATGTTGCAATAAAACTCTTAACTGGCTCAATTGGTTCAAAATCTGAAATTTAATAAAACAAGACAAAAAAGCCCGTACATCGTATTCAGTCTCGTGGCTCAAATATAGTGTCGTCGGCTTAAGCACATTCTCGGTAAGAAGATCACATTCTTAGAATAATAAGGTTATCCAATTTACAACTTAATTTACAGTAAAATTAGCGAAAAGAATTATTCACATAGTCTCTTGATTGATTTGACTCACGTCGTCGCCACAATTTTTCGTTATTTTCATTTTGTGCCCCGAATATAATTTCCATTATTAAATTGGCAATAATATCAAATTTGAATTTAAATATCGACCTGAAAATACCGTCATAGTAAAAATAATAATTATGCATGAATTAAGAGAGGCGAATTATTTATAGCTCGAATAAATATGTTAATTTTTGTAGAATTATATAAATTGCAATTGAAATTGACGCAAATGAAGATTTCGAACATTGGCCGTGCTAGTTGTGGTGGCTAAAATAGTAAATAGGTTGTAAATAGTTCATAGCGTTACTCAGTTAATGGATTGGGCAGAAATTGCGTTTGATTAAAGAAAATGTGAATTAGAAGTGAATGGTAGTTTGGACGAAGCTATTGTACTGTATTTAGCGGAGTAAATGTAGTAAAATTAAAAGGTTTTTCCGTCAATAGAATTGCTCCAATTTTCCGTTGATTTCGATTATTTGTGAGTACGTATACTCGTATAACGAAAGAAGCTACTAATTGTATACGGACCTACATATGTACGTATATTGCGTAATTATTTTTTTGCCGGGAATTATGAATTGTGAATTAAGGATTGTTGAATAGAACGTTCAATTTGTGTTCCCACTTAATTTACTATGAATGTGTATTCGTAAGGTATTGATGGAATGGAGTAAGGTACGAGATACCCTGCAAGAAAGCGCTACCCGAAAGTACAAACGCATGCCTTAGATCCAACACCCTGACATCAAAATTGTTTAATTGTATGCGACACATTTAAACTTTGAATACATTCTCTTTTCTAGTCTTATGTGCTCTCAAATTGTCGCGTAAATTAGTTGTGCGGACCTATCCCGTAATGCCGTAACCCCTGCTGCACTACTATCATTTTTGTTCTGCTGCGCTTAGGTACCTGACGTTTTTGGACATCTCTAAACTTCTTGCTTTATTTACTATTTTATTCTTATCCAGGGACGTCATTTCAGTTTTTTCTAGGGGGGTGGGGGGGGGGGCAAGATGTTATGTTTGTATATATTTTTGTATATAAATATATCTATGTCAAAGGGTACATATGTGGTCTTTTTCGCATTCGTTTCATGCTCTAAGGGTACATATGAGGACATTTGGCACATATGGGGACGGACCCGGTATTTTTCTATGTCAATCGGTGGATATGGGGTCCGGACCCCATAATTTTTCCTATGTCAAAAGGTGTTTATGGGGTCCTTAATTTCTTTCAGTAAATGGCACTTATGAAGACCGGTGTATATATCGAAATTTAATAAATTCTGTAACGTATTGGTAGATATCGGTACCGTTTCTGATTGATTGTCTATTACTGGAAACAAAAGATTGCACCAGAAACACTACAAGGTATGCTTGACAGTTTGCTATGTTATGAGCGTGACGTCAGCAAATACTCAGCCGATAAGTAGATACTAACATACGCTTTGGAATTGAAAATGCTGTATATACCCTACATATTAGAGGCATTATCACAAGATTGTCCTCTATAATCTTTCAAATTAATATCTAAATGAGATAATAGCTTTAAAATACAATCTTCCATTTCTGCGCTCTTGTGGCCAGTATTTTCTAAAATTTTGCTTGTGCCACAGGGTTATAGCCCATTTAGCCCTATGGTTAGGGTGGTCCTGAACAGACCTAGTATACAATACTAAAGTGTAAAAAATTACATCTACTCTCGAGCAAGTGTAGAAAGTGTACACTACACACGACAAAAATAACAGCGGGCTCTCACTCTCGTCCAAAAGAAAAGCAAAAGAGTACACTTTCTGCACTAGTGTAGATAGTGTAGGCAAAAATAAGAAACCTATAGTCACGGTGCGGTTATGTCAATAGGTTTGTTCTTTTTGCCAACATTCAATGTACACTACACTTTCAGTGCATTACACCTAGTGTAGGATTACACCAAAATGAACTGCCAAAAAGAAAGCGTTAAGGTTGGTTTTCATTACGTCGACATTCTGCAGATATTTGCCAGAACAAGACGAAAATATATACTGTACATGAGTGTGAAAGAGAGCAAATATCATCTGCAACAGATCTGCACAAAAGTGTCTCGCCTGCAACTTCAGATCTTTTATCTGTAACCATAAAGTAAGGATGTACATTTTAGCAAAAAGACTTGCATGCACATCTTTTTTCTATAATTTGCTTCCGACAAACCTACACAATAGACATTCGCACGCATACTACTGTACCAAATTATGGCAATTAGGACATTGACATTTGTCGAGCCGGTAATTGTTTTCTTAGAGGTGCATGTATAGATCATTCTGCTGTCTATTCGCTCGACGTGAGAGATACGTTGCAATTGACAAGTCGCAGATCGGTTTTACCTTACAACAGTTGTCGAAAATTTTGTCGCTTTCTTCCTTATTAAAACCAATTTGATATCTCTTTTTAGTTTTCTGCTATAGATCTGTAATGTCGGAGTAATGAAAACTATGTCTCAGTAATGAAAACCAGCCTTTAGTGCAGAAACATGACAGATAAAATTTTTAACTTTTTTATTTGCTTCATTCTTTCAATTCTGTCAATGCATATTTATTGCCATTCAATATTCTTACATGTATTCTTTGAAACGGAAGGAAGGTTCCGAAATTTGACACCAGAGCACACGGTATGTTCGTCATTATTTTACAAAACTTTACCTGCTGGGCTGTTACCATTTCTCAAAAGTTAAAAACAAAAGACGATCATTTCAATAAATAAACTGCGTTGTAGAGATAATTACCGGGACCGATACCTTTTGCCTTAGTTCCTGTAATTTCATTATATCATGTAAAGGTAGATATGGGTACCGACTTTGCATGTATATATGTAAAACACATCCAAAGTCGGACCCAATATCTACCGTTACGTAAAATATGTGAACAACTTTTAAAATGCCCGGTCACCGTAATTACCTTTACAGGGTGTGTCAATTTTCAATATCCGTGGAGATACAGGGTGGTCAATGTAGTAGGTCAATGTAGTTTTTCTCAGAAAATCCCATAATAAAAATGTCAGTTCAATTTTATTTTTTTATTTGCCATATTATTGCCTAAAAATGTTACAAACGAATCGCATCCCGATTCTTTCTTAATATGAACGATTTTAGACAGTGCTCCCACATGATCGCTTATAGTCCGCGCTCTCCTACATATTTGGCTAACATCGTCTTGTTGCCGCCATTATTCCAATTGTTGCCTAGCGAGGAGAAAATTCCGAAAAACGGCCGTCACGTGTTTCTTTTAACTACTCGCGAATCACTAGGTTTGTTCCTTTCGCTTACACTTAGTGTACACTACACCAAATTTGAACAGCCAAAAAGAACGCGTTAATGTGGAAACATGACAGATAAAATTTTAAACTTTTTTATTTGCTTGATTTTTTCATTTCTGTCAAGGCAAGGTTAGGTTAGGTTGAGAAAGGTGGACTGAAGCAATGTGCCCCAGTCCATCACGAGAGATCACTGTGGCTCCATTGTGGTCCCCTCGTATAAAAACCGGGCTCTAGACTATTGATTCCAAATATTGCTCTTCCTTACGAAGAGAGTAGTTCTCCATAAAGGAATCATCGCAAGTTCTGATAGATCGTTCAAAGAGAATTTCCTCAAGTGCCGATACCTGGTACGTGCTAGGTTTTTACATTCACACACTAGATGCTCCAGTGTTGGCTCAACATTCTCATCACCACAGCGACACAGATCAGCCATGGGTATTCCCAGCCTTTCTCCATGCCTCCCCTATAAGTTGTCTGCAAATGTTCCTGCCCAGAGACAAAATGAAGCTAGAGTTCCTCCTATCAAGTTTCGGCCAGCAGAGTCTTGCTTTCCGGCATCCCGAGAGATTCACCCAGGCCCCCTCCATCTGTCTGAGCGCTTCAATATCAATCATTCCCTTTACACATTCAATGGGACAGAGAACCGACTCGTTGGCCAGCTCTATGCTCATCTCCGACCCCCTTCTGGCGAGCTCGTCTGCCTTTTCATTTCCAGGGAAGTCACTGTGACCAGGAATCCAACTAATCTTCAGGTTGTTATTCATACCCACCATCTGCAATATTCTTTTACATTCTCCCACAAGCCTGGATTTAGTAATGTGCGCCTCAACAGCCTTGATGGCAGCTTGGCTGTCAACATAAATAGTTATTGTACCATTCACGCACTGTTTTCGCACAATTATCTCCGTTGCTTTTGTCAGCGCAAAAATCTCGGTCTGAAACACGCTCGAGCTATCCGGTAGCCTGAACGATTCCATAATGTCAAGGTCACAAGAGTACACTCCCGCGCCCGTTCCGCTTTCTGTTTTGGAGCCATCAGTGTAGATAGCAAACGTGTCTGGGGCGATGATTCCAGATCGCCACTCCAGTCTGGTGAGAATATTCACAGCATAGGAATGTCCAAAAATGCAAGAACGTGTCCTGTAGTCGGTGCGCTCCGGCATGGCGGAACACAGAGAAATTGACAAGATCCTAGTGTGGCCCACACTACCTCCAATAGCCTGCATCACGCAGACGCAAAGCACCCTTTGCTGCTATTGATTTTACCGCTAATTCCAATGGAATTATGTGGAGCATTACTTCCAGAGCCTGCGAGGCCGTGGTACGTAAAGCCCCAGTGATCCCAATGAGTGCCATTCTTTGAATTCTGCTCATGGCGACCCTGTTAGTCCCGACCTCCAACGCATGCCACCACACCAGTGACCCGTAAGTAAAAACAGGTCTAACTACCGTGATGTACAGCCAGTGCATAATTCTCGGCTTAAGGCCCCAGGTTTTCCCTACCATTTTCTGACAAGCGTAGTAAGCGTGCGATGCCTTCTTGATCCTGTCATCAATCGTGAGTCTCCAATTCAACCTAGGATGGAGATAGATTCCCAAGTACTTCACACTAGGGGAGAGCGGGATGGTAACGCCATTCAAGCGTGGGAGCCTGAATTCCCGGTCTTTTTTCCTCGTAAAGAGGATAAGGTCGGTTTTCTCCGGATTGATGTTGAGACCGCAATTACCAGCCCACCTGGTCAAGGATTTGAGCCCAACTTCTAGTAAATCGCTCAAGGTGTCCAGGAACTTACCTCTCACCATCAGAACGATATCATCCGCATAGGCAACAACCTTGACTCCGGTCAAAGATAGAGCCTGTAAAATTTCGTCAACCACTATGACCCACAGCAGTGGAGATAGCACCCCACCCTGTGGGGATCCCCTGGTTGCTTTCATTCTGCTACATCCATCCCCCAGAGAGGAGTTCATAATTCTATCCCCTAGCATCGACACAATCCAGCTTCTGTCAAGGCAAAGTTATTGCTAAACAATATTCTTGCATGTATTCATTGAAAACAGTATTTCCCTAAATACTAAAAGTAAATTTTATTTGCATGCAGCCATCAATTTTGACAGATGGAAAGAAATTACACCTGCTCTCGTGCGAGTGTAGAAAGTGTACACTTTCTACTCTACACTCGACAAAAAGAACAGCGGGCTCTGACGTCACTCTTCAAAAAGAACAGCAAAAGTGTACACTTTCTGCCCCAGTGTAGAAAGTGTAGGCAAAAAGAGCAAACCTATAGTCACGGCGCGGTTGTGTCAATAGGCTTGTTCTTTTTGCCAACATTCTACGAATAATATTTTAGGTGCTTTAACGTAACATACGTATGTTCTTTGTACGTACAAGACCCACCGCATTTCTATGAGTGGTGCAACGTATTTACCAGCACATTTTTATTATTTCCGCCTTTTACATATAGAAATGAAGGATTTGAAATTTGACTCTTGAAGTCCTGACGCTTAAGGAGCTGCCAAATTTCGAATCATTCTATTCTAAATGTAAGGCAGAAGTAATAAAAATGAGTATACGAAGTGTAAGCTAAAATTAGACTTAAAAAATACACTGCCAACTCGAAACCTTTGTCGCATTGCTAGCACGTGCTCCAAAGCTGAAAGTAAAAAAACATGAATGCAGCTAATCATGCCTTGGAATATCCTGAAACTTTCAAGAAAACATACTGCAGTCACGATCGGCTGCAAGCCAATCGTATAATACTCTAGATGAATACTGAACTCCGATTTATATTGTAGTTGGGGATAAAGTAGAATTACGTGTGTGCATGTTGTATGTCCTTTATTAAGGACTGCTATTAGATTGCTACTCAAAACTAAAAGACAATATTCATTGTTTAATTTCATATCTTGAACTGGGTAAGTCATCGAACAAAAATGTCCTTTTTGAAGGACTTTCACATGGGAGGTGCAGGAAGGACTCACTCGATTTCTTACATATTTATCCCTTTCCTTGGAACTATTTAAAAATGAACGTGTACAAAATTTCAAATTCGTGGCTTGAAGCGTTCAAAAGTTATCGAAAAATATTGTTGAACACGTGTCTTAAGGATATTGTTGCGAGCTAGGGGTTCGCCGGGATTTCAAGTAAAACACAATTCGGTTAAAATAAAAATAAGTAATAATTTATTTATCCGCACTTTAATTCACAGAATTATAATCGCACAATAATTCGCACTGTATGGCAGTACCGCCCGCTTATACCATATATCGCTTAACTCGTTCACTTTCGTTCTCTCTCAACACGGTCGCGTATACTCGCAGTCGACGTAATCGAAATTACTGTGTCTTCGCTGAGAGCTTCACCTGCTTATATACTAGCCGGTTGCAGTCTAGGATGTTCTTGAATCTTCGATGCTTGTGGAATCTTCTCGAAAGCTTTAGAGCTTTCGATTTCGATCTTCGTTCAGTGTAGAACCTTCTCGAAAGCTTTAGAGCTTTCGATTTTGATCTTCGTTCAGTGGTGTGTGCAGAAGATTCTAATTGGATTCTAGTACATTGGAGAGCATTCGATAAGAAGAGAGATACAACCGTGCTGTTTCGCCTTATTTCTGGTTGGGTTATTTTGCAACTAGGTATTCGGTTGTTGTTGTTTTCATTATGTGTAACGATCGAGTGCACGGTTGCGCGGTTGCCGGGCTTACACGTAACAATATTTTGTATGGCAGGTACCAGAAGGAGTAAAAGGATTTCGCCGATTAGTAAACTCAAACTTCCTTTTCACTCAAAACTAACTTGTACAAAATTCCGAATTCGTAGCTAAAAGATTACTTGAGTTATAGTGAGTTTCGTAAATTAAGTGAATTCATTTTGACAGGATATTTGTATGGCAGCTACACGAAGGACTAACAGGATTTTCTTTATAATCATATATTTAGTTCCAACTATTGGAAAAATAACACATACAAAATTTCAATGTCGTAGCTTAAACCCTTCTGAAGTTATTGACCAAAATTCTTGAACACGTGTTTTAAGGACATTTTGTATGGCAGCTACCAGAAGGAGTAAATGGATTTCGCTGATTAGTAAACCTGAACTTCCTTTTCACTCAAAACTAACTAGTACAAAATTCCGAATTCGTAGCTAAAAGATTACTTGAGTTATAGTGAGTTTCGTAAATTAAGTGAATTCATTTTGACAGGATATTTGTATGGCAGCTACACGAAGGACTAACAGGATTTTCTTCATAATCATATATTAAGTTCCAACTATTGGAAAAATAACAAATACAAAATTTCAATGTCGTAGCTTAAACCCTTCTGAAGTTATCGACCAATATTCTTGAACACGTGTTTTAAGGACATTTTGTATGGCAGCTACCCGAAGGAGTAGGACGATTTTGCCCGTTAACGAACTTAGCCTTACAAATTCAACCAAACATCCAGATTCAAAATTTCATGATCCTAGGTGAAGGCGTTCTTGAGTTATCGTGCTAACGGACAGACGGACGGACGGACGGACGTCAGGCGGATTTGAGGTTTTTGCCCACAAATAAACAAAAAATAATATATAACTTTTTTTCGTCCGAGGCTTGGTTCTATGCGTTACAAACTTTTGGGCTGGATTAAACTTATAATACTCTATATGATTTCATCTAGAGTATAAAAATATACGTAATAAAATTCGTAAGGAGTGTCGAATGATTAAACTTCACTGAAAATGAAAACTCAAACACAAAATGCGTCGCTATCAAAATGTCATTTGACTTGACGCATATGTGTGGCTACGCAGGTGATATCCCTTTCTTACATTTTGTGATAGATGTATGTAGAAAATCTATTGAATTTTCCTTACATTTATACGGAGTCTTTAGTGATAGGTGAGTATATGCGATCTCTATCGTACACATGGACTTATATGTCCGTTGAAAATGTGTAGAAATTTCACGATCATTCGATAGTCATGGTTCGCTGGTGGGGAACCTTACTTACATTTCCAAGGAGACGGTTTTCGTTCGCTGTCCCTTCCTTACACATGGAGCTCAATGGCTGTAGAAAATGTGTAGAATTTTGATTAGATTTCTACAGCTACAATGTGCCTGTTGGGTAGTATATGAAACTTTTCCTGCTGGGCTGTTACCATTTCTCAAAAGTTAAAAACAAAAGACGATCATTTCAATAAATAAACTGCGTTGTAGAGATAATTACCGGGACCGATACCTTTTGCCTTAGTTCCTGTAATTTCATTATATCATGTAAAGGTAGATATGGGTACCGACTTTGCATGTATATATGTAAAACATAGTCGGACCCAATATCTACCGTTACGTAAAATATATGAACATCTTTTAAAATGCCCGGTCACCGTAATTACCTTCACAGGGTGTGTCAATTTTCAATATCCGTGGAGATACAGGGTGGTCATGAAAAGGATTTCGGACCTGTACCTTCACTCACTTTAAACGTTATATCTTGAAAACTAATAATCAGAATTCGAAGTGTTATAACTTGTATTTAGGGAATTGAATTACCTTTCTTTTGATGTAACAGTTCAAATTATAACTGCATCCGATCTTGAGATATTTTCTTCAAAACTAAAATTTTGGGTACTTCAACCCTAAAAATTAAATGATCAATGTAGTTTTTCTGAGAAAACCCCATTATAAAAATGTCAGTTTAATTTTTTTTTATTTGTAATATTATTCGCATTTATTCGGACGTAATTTTTGGTTAATTGCAGAGCGTAGAGAACTATTGTTGTTTTCAGAAAGTCGTCAGCGCCTATTACTATAACTAGAATGGTCTATACCTAGTATGTCATTAAAAATATGTTACTCTTTTGATAGTTTTCTGTGTGTCCCTGAAAAGGTCCTTTTGGTTTAGATTAGTTAGGCTGTTAAAAAATCGGAAAAAGCGAAATATCTAGGCCTGATCTTGGATAGGAAGCTAAATTGGAAAGACAATGTTGGAGAGCGTATTCAAAAGACCAACAACGCGCTTTTTGCGTGTAGACATGCCGTTGGAAAGAGTTAGGGTCTGAAATCATGATTACACCAATTTTGAACAGCCAAAAAGAACGCGTTAGGGTAGAAACATGACGATAAAATGTTGAGCTTTTTTATTTGCTTGATTTATTCACTTCTGTCAAGGCAAATTTGTTGATAAACTATATTCTTACATGTATTCATTGAAAACAGTATTTCCCTGAATACTAAAAGTCAATTTTATCTGCATGCAGCCATCAATTTTGACAGATGGAAAGAAATTACATCTGCTATGACGTCACTCGTCAAAAAGAACAGCAAAAGTGTAAACTTTCTGTAAATGTAATGTAAAGGTAGATATCGGCACCGTTGCTGAAGCGGTGAAAAAAAATGCAATTATTTCAATGACAGTGAAGATGAAATAAAACTATGCTTAATTCGCGTGTTGTAAGGATGATTACCGGGACCGGTGCCAGGAAACACCCTTACATATCAAAATGTGGTACCGATATCTACCATTCCATAGAAGAAATTAAGTAATTTCATTTCTGAAATAAATAATTTAAGCGGTCTCCGTTTCTACCACTAGACATAATATCTCGGTCTTCGTATTAACTGTCTGACATACGAAAGCTAAAATCCTTTATATTTTCTTACGTGGCGTATACAAAGTGTTTTAATTAAGTTTATATACATCAATTTCCAAATGTAGATCGATGTATACTATCTGTGCCATATGTACACTCGGACCCCATATCCACCCTTTTACATATAAATATACATATGTTATATATAATCTATAAAAATACATAATTCAGGGGGGGGGGGGAAATGCCCCCTTGTCCCCCCCACAAATGACGTCCCTGTTCTTATCATCGTTTTTTTAAGGTTTTTCCTAGCGAAAAAATGATTTTTTTGGTCGGTGCAAAAAATTAAAAAAAAGAATAGATTTTTTTTTAATTCATATTAATATTCTACACTCATTTCTGTACATCATACAAATACAGTACCTTTCTGGGGTAACGGGAAGTGCCTCAAATTTTGCTCTGAAGTGGGGGAAGTCGAATAAGTCACAGCAAGAAATTTTTCTTTTTTGGCTCTCCTGAAAAGTAGTGCTTTTTCAACTTTCGGTACACGTTTCTCAGTAACCACACACAGTATCATCTTAATTTTTTTTTAATGTTTTTGTGGTAACTTTGACTAGCTTCATACATGAGCAAATGAACATATCTTATGAATAACTGTCATTTTTTCAAATATGAAAGAAGAAAAAAAGTAAAAAATTTAATACATTTATTTTTTCTTAAATATCTCAACTTTTAGTGAACATTTTTTAATTTACTCATGTACCTACTTAGCTTTTAAGTACACTACATAATAAGTGTTCAAAATCTGACTGTCGTGAGTTAAGTAGAAGCTGAGATTCAAGTACCGAAACGGAACGCGTTTCGCCATACGAATTACATGGGAGCCAGAAATTTGCACCGACCCCTTTAATCAGGCCGAAAAGGTACCTGGATACCTGCAATGGAAAGGACGCATACGAATAGCTAAATCGTACTGGCTTCGCTTCCAAATTTCCATGCAACCATGTAGTTAATTTAGTATTCAACTATAGGGTACCATTCACTGGTAATATAACCGTTAAATCGTACTAGCTTCGCTTCCAAATTTCCATGCAACCATGTAGTTAATTTAGTATTCAACTATCGGTTACCATTCACTGGTAATATAACCGTTAAATCGTACTGGCCTAGCTAAGTAATTTACAGTATGGGATTGGGTTAATTTAACGGTCAGCTACCGGGTACTATTAATTCGGAGTGAAGAGATGGAGATATTGACAGATAGAGGTAGAGAATCACACGTATGTACACCGATACGAAGTATATAAGGTAATTTTGTCCCGAGGCCTATACGTTTTAACTAAAAGATTACCGGTTAATGCTACGGCGGTACTCCAGCGGACTTAACCGGCAAATTTCTTGCTGGATAATCTCCCAACCAGAAGTATATGTGTACTTCCTAAAAACATCCCTGCAAGAAAGCGCTACCCGAAAGCAAGCATACATACAGAAAATTCAATACTGTGACAGCAAAATTTTTCTGGTGTTAGAAGTTGCTTCTGATGGATGTAACTCTTCTTTATATACTCGAAAAACTTTCATAACATGTTTGAAAAGACCAATGACTGCGACCTGCGGCTTCTTTATCATTTTTTTTTTAAATTAGGCGATTATCACATTAGGCCAACCTGCAACTCGGGTAGCGCTTTCTTGCAGGGATGGCGAGTGCTGCTAGTGTTTATTGAATATGTACACATATGCAATTAACATTAGCAGCACGCGCTATCCGACTTCCCAAAACTTCTAGTTGTTTTTCTGCGTGACAAGAATTTTGGTATCGGTTTCCGTATTTTACCAGGTAACTACCGGTTAACGTTAACCAGGAGTAAAGAAGACGGCAATATATAAAGAATGATGTAGAGAATCACACGCATGTATACACCGATACGAAGTATATAAGTTAATTGTGTCCCGAGGCGTATTCGTTTTAACTGAAAGATTACCGGTTAATGCTACGCTACTTAACCGGTGAATTTCTTGCTGGGATATGAGTATTAACGTATATGTATTAGTATTAACATTGTGTTATGTTTGTAATAGACTGTGTAAAACTCTGTCAAATATTTGACAAAGAACGTTTGACAAAAATTCAAACAAATTTTTCAGATAAATAAATATATTTGTCAAAAATATCGAATCTCATTTCAATCAAAAGGGAGCTCTGAACATCATCAAATTTTTTTAAAATCAAATCACAGCCGAAATTCTCTTCGGTTTTCAGCATATTTTTAATTGCTAATAAGCCCATGACATGGTAGTAAATCGAACCGAAGCATTTCGGATTAAAGTAAGCACTGAATAGTCAAGGATGTGAACTCATTCAGATCACACTGCCGCAAATCGTTTAATTGTGATTGCAAGAAACGTTTTCTATAACCATTATTAACAGTTCTACTTCCAATGAGATTAAATTTATATTTGGACTAATGTAAACATTTAACAAAGTGCGTTCTTTTCAATCCACATACAAAGGTGAAGAACCCCATGAAATTATACACCACCATTTCTTGTATTTGAACTTCGCTTGAAACATCTGTAAGCAGATGCTTCCTTTATAATAGCATCTACACAATTCTATAGAAACAAACGTATGTACATCTACATGCGTATTACTTGTTGTACTTACAAATTACGTTTCAAATTCGGAAGATTATATTGAAAAGGGGGACTCATATTAGTTCCTACGTCGTAAAATAAATTCAAAAGGATCTATAACGAAAGGAGGCGCTTATATTGCTATGTACGGCGGCGGAGAGTATTCATCTGGGCTAGGTGTCTACATCATACAAGACGGACCAGAGAATACTTTCCTAAATATTTTAAAATTACTTCGCAATGCAATTAATAAATAATAATGACTGATTATGAAATGTAAGATTAATATTGATTATAAAAATAGAAGATGTTATTTTTAAATGTTCTAAAATAATATAACTTCCGTCAATATCAAGCCGCAACAATATGTATTCATTTTTAATATTTAGAGAGATACATTTCCAGGCACACCTCGCGATTGAAGAAAATTATAAGAGACTTATCATTCAAATTTATTATAGGTACTGCAAATTAAAGCAAAACGTCTGGCGAACTATGAACACACATAGAAATACGAGAAATATAATCAATAATAACGTCAAGTGTTATGGATTCATATAACGATAAATACGTTTTCTTGCGGAGTTTTTATCTAGCGAAGTTGTATATTTTCGTTTTCACAAAATTAATCATCTGTAGTTTCCTTATAAGGTTCCTCTTTTCTTAACAAATACGACCTCTTATTGGATAGCTTCATTTTGTGAGCATAACTTGCCACTAGTTGTAAGTTTAAAATAATCAGATTTCCATTATATTTAAAATTTGCGTCCGTAAATAGTATGAGTGCGCTAATAAAACACGGTAAGAATACGACAGGATGGTGGTAATAATAGGGCTTTAAAATAAAATTAAGCAACATCCCAGTTGGTCATGCTGTTATGACACTGGGTCAATCGTGTGACAAGGCGAACAACATTAAAAGAAAGAGATACCGCTCTTTCCAACGCTAGTGGCATCTAGTAAACGAAATTAACAACTGGTTTGTTAAGAAAAATACCGGTTCTGGCGCGTTTCATAACATCACATGGCACTTTCCATAATTTATACGTACCGAACTGTCAAAAAAAAGTCTGTAGCGACTGGAAAATCTAGCCGCCAGTGGATTTTTCTTGGATTAACTGCTAGAATGTTGCGAAACACTGCTCGAATGGGCTTTGTTGCAGCTTTTTTTGACAGTTATGGATTGTTCTTTGACAGTTACTCATAGTTTTGCTGTTCGGACTGTCTCTCTCACACTAATGTCTAAATTGTATGTAAAAGTCTCTATCACTCTCCATTTGGATTTTCTAGCCGCTTTAAAGCCGCAAAAATAGCCAGTGTCATAACAGTATCAGGAGCCTATTTCGATACATTGTCTATTAGGTTTGAGCCTAAAGGTACAATCTGGCTAGTACTGCCGACCGTCGACCGTCAAAAACAAGCTGTCATGTCTGTTTGCGACTGCTCGGCAGTTGACAGTTGTGAGTGCAAAGCAGCCGCGGTGAGCAGTTTAGGTTGGCAGTTACTGCTGTCCGCGACGGTCGGCAGTACCAGCCAGATTGTACCTTTAGGTATAATATTTCTTGTTGTTCTTCATTACTAGATAGAAAGAGATAGCTATGCTCCTACCACGATCTATTTTAAGTGCAGAAAACAGCCGCATTAAATCGAACACTGCAAATGTCAAATGCTACTTAGTTTTCCTCTCAAGTGTAGGATTAATAAAAACGAAATAAGTGAAGTGATTTAAAGTACTGTGATATATTGTGAAGATGTGTCACTACATAATATGGTAGTTGATTTATGTGTCTACTATTGTGGTAAGTTAACTTGCCCCGTGTTTCCGCACGTTTCATTTCATTTCCACCTTCTTTTATTTCCAGGCGATGAAAACTTCGTGAAATATTTTTCATCGACTTCATGGAGGGCGCGCTTGTTTCGATCATATACAGTGTGTCCGGTACTCCGTGCGCTACCTTGTAATAGTCCAAGAGCTCGCGACAAAAAATCGGAAGAGTTTTAGGAAAGCTAATATTTTAGTATTTGGTTACATTCAGGGTGTATATAAATATACTAGAGTCAGCAGGTCTGACGTGGGGACACCTGGCTCTGGTGAGCTGTCAAAGATGTAAAAAAATCAGAAAATGAAAGAGTTTTAGAAAAGCTGAAAATTTACCAGGACGTAGTTTTTACAATGAAAAACTGAAAAACAATAGTCAGACACCCCAACAGTGACACCCACCCAGTCAGCCCCCCGCAAAGATGTCAAAAAAATCGGGTCCTCGCAAGAGTTTTAGGAAAGCTGAAATTTGGTTCAGTAAATATTTATTAAATTTATGAAAATAACAGTCAGACTTCATTTGGTTAGAACGGGACCAGTCAGCAGTCGCCGAAACTATAAATGTCATGCGAGCGCGATTTCTGTTATTATGTGCGCAACAATCAATACAAGTGTCATGAAAGAGTTCTAAGAAAGCTGAAAATTTACCACGGGGTATTTTTTACAATGTGAAACAAAAAAATCATGGTCAGACACCCCAACAGTAGGACCCACCCAGCCCCGCAAAGGTGTCGCAAAAATCGGGTGCACGTGGTTTATGTTACTATACGCGCAGCAATCAAAACCAGTGTCATGCAAGAGTTTTAAGAAAGCTGAAAACTTACCACGGGGTAGTTTTTACAATGAAAAACAAAAAAACAATGGTCAGATATCCCAACAGTAGGACCCACCCAGTTAGCACCCCCGCAAAGGTGCCGCAAAAATCGGGTGCTCGTGGTTTCTGTTACTATGCGCGCAACAATCAAAGTCAGTGTCATGCAAGAGTGCTAAGAAAGCTGAAAATTTACCACGGGGTAGTTTTTACAATGAGAAACAAAAAAACAATGGTCAGACACCCCAACAGTAGGACCCACCCAGTCACCACCCCCGCAAAGGTGTCGAAAAAATCGGGTCCTCGTATAAGAGTTTTAAGAATGCTGAAATTTGGTACAGTGTAAATCTATTAAATATAGTTTATGAAAATAACAGTCAGATGCACGTAGTGCGCATAGTAACAGAATTCATAGTGTTGTAGCTTGCTTTTTAGGGAATCGAATTACGTTTCATTTGATGCAATAGTCCTAATTGTAACTGCACCCGATCTTGACATATTTACTTCAAAACACAAATTTTTGCTACTTCCTTCAACCCTAAAAATTCCGTGATCAATGTAGTTTTTCGCAGAAAACTCCATTATAAAAATGTCAGTTTAATTTTATTTTTTTATATGTCGTATTATTGCCTACAAAAGTTGCATACACATGCATTGCATAAGTTTAATAATTTAGACAAAATTATGATTCCAAAAGTATTGCACTTTTATGCAAAAAAGAAGAACATGTTGATCTACACTCTTTGCTGCTTTATTTCAAAAATTTCTAATTACTATAAATGGTTAAAATGGCCACCTTCATTTTGAATGCACGCTAAAGCTCGTTTTGCTAGTGTTCTCTTGGTATTCATACTCCTCCACTGCTGCCTTACTTCTATTGCTGACGCATCGATCCTGGTATTTAGATCTTCCAATGTTACTACTGCCGTTGCGTTGACAAGGTCCTTCATCCGTCCCCATACAAGGAAATCCATAATAGTTCCATCAGGAGATCTCGCAGGCCAGTGTATCGGTCCATTTCTACCGATCCAGTGATTGCTTTAATTGGAATTTAACTAATCTGTGATTTGTCGGCCGTAATGAGCAGGAGCACCATCGTGTTGGTAAAACATGAAAGCCAATCGAACCAGTGGAATATCATCCAACAAGTCCTGTAGATCATTTAATAAAAACTGTAAGTAATTGGAGCTATTTAGAGTACGCGGAAGCCTAAGTCCAAGTAAATCGTCACAATCACACCTGCCCATAAATTGACGCTGAATATGTGCTGAAATAATGCCGCTCTTCTTGTGTGTGGATTGCTCTCAGCCCACGTATGTAGGTTGTGGAAGTTCGTGATACCGTCTCTGGTAAATTGGGACTCATCCGCCCAAAGAATATTGTTGAAAAAATTATCGTCATCTATTTGTCGTTCAAGGAGCCAATTGCAAAACTCCATCCTTTTGGACAAAAAAATGGATAGCAGCTCCTGCACTGGTGCGTGACGGAAGGGATGCAAGCGTTATGCATTTAAAACACTCCAAACTTTCCACTTACAGATGTTCAACTGCAATGTCAAGCATCGGATACTGATTGGTGGATCATTTTGAACTGCTTGCAGTATTCTTTCATCGATCTGAACAGCGATTATCGGCGCAGGATTTGCATTTACTCTGCTTGTCCTAACTCTGCCAGTTTTTCTAATCCTTCTGTAAACGTGTTGAAATACTATCTTGTCAGGTGTCCGTCGATGATGATATTTTTAAGATGATACAGTGATCGCGCCGCTCGTGTATTTCCCAGACACTCTCCATAGATGAACATAATGTCTCTCTACTCAGGCATCTTGATATTATTTTCTAAATTCCACTGATACCTTCTACTTTTAACAATGTAACTGAAACTGATAAAAATATGAAGGTAGTTTAGCTTTTATAGGCCTTTTATTTTATTAAACAAGGCTAATGTTTTTATACTCTAGATGAAATCATATGAAGTATTATAAGTTTAATCCAGCCCAACAGTTTGTAGCGCATAGAACCAAGTCTCGGACGAAAAAAAGTTATATATTATTATACTCTAGATGAAATCATATAGAGTATTATAAGTTTAATCCAGCCCAAAAGTTTGTAACGCATAGAACCAAGCCTCGGACGAAAAAAAGTTATATATTATTTTTTGTTTATTTGTGGCCAAAAACCTCAAATCCGCCTGACGTCCGTCCGTCCGTCCGTCCGTCCGTCCGTCTGTCCGTTAGCACGATAACTCAAGAACGCCTTCACCTACGATCATGAAATTTTGAATCTGGATGTTTGGTTGAATTTGTAAGGCTAAGTTCGTTAACGGGCAAAATCGTCCTACTCCTTCGGGTAGCTGCCATACAAAATGTCCTTAAAACACGTGTTCAAGAATATTGGTCGATAACTTCAGAAGGGTTTAAGCTACGTCTTTGAAATTTTGTATGTGTTATTTTTCCAATAGTTGGAGCTAAATATATGATTATGAAGAAAATCCTTTTAGTCCTTCGTGTAGCTGCCATACAAATATCCTGTCAAAATGTATTCACTTAATTTACAAAACTCACAATAACTCAAGTAATCTTTTAGCGACGAATTCGGAATTTTGTACAGGTTAGTTTTGAGTGAAAAGGAAGTCAGAGTTTACTAATCAGTGAAATCCTTTCACTCCTTCTGGTAGCTGCCATACAAAATGTCCTTAAAACACGTGTTCAAGAATATTGGTCGATAACTTTAGAAGGGTTTAAGCTACGACATTGAAATTTTGTACGTGCTATTTTTCCAATAATTGGAGCTAAATATATGATTATGTGGAAAATCCTATTAGTCCTTCGTGTAGCTGCCATACAAATATCCTGTCAAAATGTATTCACTTAATTTACGAAACTCACTATAACTCAAGTAATCCTTTAGCTACGAATTGGGAATTTTGTACAAGTCAGTTTTGAGTGAAAACAAAGTCGGAGTTTACTAATCAGCGAAATCCTTTTACTCCTTCTGGTAGCTGCCACACAAAATGTCCTTAAAACACGTGTTCAAGAATATTGGTCGATAGCTTCAGAAGGGTTTAAGCTACGACATTGAAATTTTGTATGTGTTATTTTTCCAATAGGTGGAGCTAAATATATGATTATGAAGAAAATCCTGTAAGTCCTTCGTGTAGCTGTCATACAAATATCCTGTCAAAATGTATTCACTTAATTTACGAAACTCACTATAACTCAAGTAATCTTTTAGCTACGAATTCGGAATTTTGTACAAGTTAGTTTTGAGTGAAAAGGAAGTTCGAGTTTACTAATCAGCGAAATCCTTTTACTCCTTCTGGTAGCTGCCATACAAAATATCCTTAAAACACGTGTTCAACAATATTTTCCAATAACTTTTGAACGCTTCAAGCTACGAATTTGAAATTTTGTACACGTTTATTTTTGAATGGTTCCAAGGAAAAGGATAAATATGTAAGAAATCGAGTGAGTCCTTCCTGCTCTTCCCATGTGAAAGTCCTTTAAAAAGGACATTTTTTTCGATGACTTACCCAGTTCAAGGTATGAAATTAAACACTGAATATTGTCTTTTAGTTTTGAGTAGCAATCTAATAGCAGTCCTTAATAAAGGACATACAACATGCACACACGTAATTCTACTTTATACCCAACTACAATATAAATCGGAGTTCAGTATTCATCTAGAATATTATACGATTGGCTTGCAGCCGATCGTGACTGCAGTATGTTTTTTTGTTTATTTGTGCCCAAAAACCTCAAATCCGCTTGACGTCCATCCGTCCGTCCGTCCGTGAACACGATAACTCAAGAACGCCTTCACCTAGGATCTTGAAATTTTGAATCTGGATGTTTGGTTGAATTTGTAAGGCTAAGGTCGTTAACGGGCAAAATCGCCCTACTCCTTCGGGTAGCTGTTCAAGAATATTGGTCAATAACTTCAGAAGGGTTTAAGCTACGACTTGGAAATTTTATATGTGTTATTTTTCCAATACTTTGAGCTAAATATTTGACTATGAAGAAAATCCTGTTAGTCCTTCGTGTAGCTGCCATACATATATCCTGTCAAAATGTATTCACTTAATTTACGAAACTCACTATAACTCAAGTAATCCTTTAGCTACGAATTCAGAATTTTGTACAAATTAGTTTTGAGTGAAAACGAGTTTTCGAGTTTACTAGTCAGCGAAATCCTTTCACTCCTTCTGGTAGCTTCCATACAAAATGTCCTTAAAACACGTGTTCAAGAATATTGGCCGATAACTTCAGAAGAGTTTAAGCTACGACTTTGAAATTTTGTATGTGTTATTTTTCCAATAGTTGCAGCTAAACGTATGATTATGAAGAAAATCCTATTAGTCCTTCGTGTAAATGCCATACAAATATCCTGTCAAAACGTCTTCACTTAATTTACGGAACTTACTATAACTCAAGTAATCTGGTAATCTGTGAATTGGGAATTTTGTACAAATTAGTTTTGAGTAAAAACCAAGTTCGAGTTTACTACGTTTTAAACGAAAAATTTTGGTTTCTAGATCTCTGTAACCGCATAGGTTAGGAGGCTGAAACTTGGAATTTATATAGATCATAGATAGTGGACCCATTTGCAAAAAAAATGATGATATGGGTAAAGGGGTGTGGGAGTGGGGGAATAATAATGCGTCCGAAATGCTCGAAAGCCGAGATCGAGACATTCTAAAATACATATCTCCTAATCGGTTAATGTCACGAAATTAGAACTTAATAAACATCTGTGGGTATACTAGGAGAATAGATCGGAAACAAATTTTTGAGAGGGGGTAGTGACGTACGGGGGTGGGGGTTGAAAAACTATAGATTACGATATCTCACGAGCGCATTGTACTAGAGAAATAAAATTTGGTTTCTGTATAAATGTTGACAAATAAGGTTTGCTGAAAGTAAAATTTTTTAAGGGGGCGGTGGAGCATGGAAGTGGAGGGGGTAAGAATTTTTTTAAAAAATCACGTCTCATATCTCAAGAACGGTGTAAGATAGGTGGTTAAAATTTTTACCAGAAGTAGGCCTAATAGACCCCCAGCAGAAAAAAATTTTCATGGATTGGGTGGTAGAGGGTGAAAAGTAAAAAGTTTCGATTTTTATATCTCGAGAACCTATAACAATATAAAGATGAAACTTGGTATTTAGATAGAACTGTAGTAGTAGCATGTTGGAAAAATATAATTTTTTATAGGGGTGGTATGGTACGGGGGTAGGGGGTGTTTTTCCTAACTATAGAACGGCTTATGCTAAAAAGTTGAAATTCGGTACGTATGTATATGTAAATCAACTAGAAAAGTAATTTTGATTAAAAAAAATTCAAATATCCATTGGCGTTTGGAAGTGGGGCAAAAAAAATGATCAGTGAAAATGGAATGCATATATTTTCACGACTTTCGTCATATCTATTAGGTCTTTCCAAATATTGAATTCATTTTTTTTCTACGTTTTCTTCATATAAATACCTAGAGATTGTTTTCAGGATTTTTTGAAATTGGACCCCCAAGGTGGTGTAAAGGGGATGTATACATTTTCACGAATTCAGTCGTATCCCTCAGGTCTGATTAGATATCGAATAACTTTTCACTTCCACGGCCTTATTTAATAATCACCTAAGACTCGTTTTCAAGGTTTTTCCTTTTTCAACCCATAAGAGTGTAAAAACGGGTTGAACACGTTTTCACGAATTCCGTCATATCTCTTAGGAGTGATAAGACATCGGATTGGTTTTCACTTCCTCGGACTTTCTTTATATACAGGGTGTTTGGCACTCCGTGTGCCACCTTGTAAGGGGTTATTCCTTGATATATTTGGAGAAAAAAATTGTTTCACAGGGTGGGTCAATTTTTAATATTAGTGGAGATACAGGGTGGTTAAGAAAAATGTTTTTGACCGGTACCCTCACTCACTTAAAACGTTAAATCTTGAAAAAGAATAATCACAAGGCAAAGTGTTATAACTCGTTTTTTAGGCAATCGAATTACCTTTCATTTGATGTAACAGTCTAAATTGTAACTGCACCCAATCTTGAGATATTTACTCGAAAACACCAATTTTTGCTACGTCAACCCTAAGAATTCATTGATCAATGTAGTTTTTCTCAGAAACCCCAGTATATATTATTACCTATAAAAGCTGCATACTTATGTATGAGTTACGATTAACATTTTGGAAGTAATAGGTAAAAATACATATCGAATACAAATATATATATATATATATATATATAATAAAGTTGAGCCCAGATTTTTGTATGGCAGCTACCCGAAGGAGTAGGACGATTTTGCCCGTTAACGAACTTAGCCTTACAAATTCAACCAAACATCCAGATTCAAAATGTCAAGACCCTAGGTGAAGGCGTTCTTGAGTTATCGTGTTCACGGACAAACGGACGGACGGACGTCAAGCGGATTTGAGGGTTTTGGCCACAAATAACCAAAAAATAATATATAACCGTCCGAGGCTTGGTTCTATGCGTTACAAACTGTTGGGCTGGATTAAACTTATAATACTCTATATAATTTCATCTAGAGTATAAAAATCACGTAAATTGTGGCTGTGTGCCCTAGGTATTAAAAAAGTTTATGTATATATGGTACTTATTTTTTTCTGCTGAAAACTATTAATTTCATTTATTATTATGTCTTTAACTAATCTCCAATGTTTTGGTTCCTTTTATTTAACATTTTTAATAAAGAATTCGAATTATTTACTACTATTTAAATGGTTTTTGAATCTACTCCCAAACTTTCAAATCTACTCCGAATTAAAATTTAATCTGCAACTTATTTTTTTTTTAAAGTGACATCACTCACATATCTCCGAGAAATCTGCGAGATTCTCGCTGACGCGAGAATTCGATTCGATTGAGAAGTAGAATTTATTGGAGAAAACGCGATATCGCAAATAAGTTTGTCTATATCGAGGTGAATTCGAAATTGTTTTAATAAAAACCTAGGTTAATATAAAATTGTGAATATTTAAATTTTGTTACTATTTTCTAATGTTTCTTAAAGACAAGTTCAAAGCTCTTTTCGAAATTTCTTTCAATCATCAAATCATTCATCAACTGATTCTTTGCAATTATCTTAAAGAAATATTAAAATATTAATTGAATGTACAAAGTAAAAAGTATCGTCGTAAAATCAATTTCTTTTCTTAATTTTTTGCTTTAGGTATGTTCTTCTTCGGTCTTCTTTGCTATTCTCAATCAAGATGTCTGCAACTGATGAATTTAAATAAAAAATAAACTAAACTGCCAGGCCTTTGGCAAGAACGTTTAAAAGAAGTTCGATTCGATCGCGCGCGGGTTTGTACTTACAAACTATAGTTGACGCATTGAAAGCTATAACCGCTTTTGTGCTTCTTCAGTTCATATATAAGTAAATATTCTTTGCAATTCAGGCACGTAAGTTAAGGTTTTTTATACCCAAACCGCGTGAGCACAAGTAAATATTTAGATAAAAATCCCCTAGTCTTTTTGTTCACTACGTGTTTTATTTATTTATTTTTCTTTATTTTGGCAAGACTGCATTATGAATAATTTACAACGGGCTTTTATTAAATTCATTCTCGAGTTTGTACTTTAGATTTTTTTTTTATTTTTGTTTCTGTTTCTTATGCTGGGAAAGGTTTTAAATAAGCCGTATCTTGGTGGTTAAAGAGTTTTAAACGAAAAACTCCAACAGTGCTCGACTTTTCGGACAAGAAACCGGTTTGTGATAGTCTTGTGGGGATAACGTCGCGCCGCAAATATTCGGTGTAATGGTGGATTTACACTCAACGTTTGAGGCGCGCCTCTATCCGCACCATAAAATCAACCAATCAGATGGCTCGTGGAGTCGGAAGAGTCTAATGTTCTTCAACTTTTTCTCTAACGCACGCTTCCATATGTATTCACACATACAATGAACTGTGGAAGCATGCAATTCGCAGCTCATCGTATTTCTCGGCGAAACGAAAACGATCGAAAAAGGTACCTTCGAAGAAGAGTGAAAAAAACTATACAGTTCGCTATTACATAGATGTCAATGAAATAAAAGCGAGCGAAATTTGAAAAAAATTAAAATATTGGGAAGAAATTACAATTCCGACACATAACTCAACAAAATATAGGTAGGTAGGTAGGTACGCGTGGCTGCCCGTGAGAACACGGACACACTTAGACCTAAAAGGTCCGTTGTGTTACCACAGGATCATCGAATCCGGTCCTACTCGTCGAACCATTTAGAGCTTGCAATGAAGCGTTGGATTCTCGCGACCTCCATTGAGGCAAGGTCACCGAGACAGTTGAAGAAGTAAGCTCCAAGATGAGCTTTCCTTCTGGCTGAAAGAGCTGGACAGGTACAGAGAAGGTGAAGGACTGTCTCCTCCTCCTCCTCATCCAGGCAGCTTCTACAGAAGTCGTTTGAGAAGAGACCGAGTCTTTTAGCATGTCGACCTATAAGACAGTGTCCGGTCAGGACACCGACTGTGGTGCTGATGTTCGCCCTTTTGAGCAAAGTCAGCTGTTTAGAGCGTTTTAGATCCAGCTCCGGCCAGATCTGTCTCGCAGTGTGACATGTAACACCGTTTGCCCATCTTGAGTTGGTTTTCTCAATTGAGTCCAATCCCAGTAGCAGTTTACATGTAGAGAGAGGCACACCCAGATTCCGGTGTTCCGGCATAATCTGAAGGGTAGTACCGCGTCGAGCGAGTTCGTCAGCCATGCAGTTCCCTGGAATATCCCTGTGTCCTGGCACCCAGCACAGGAGAATATTGAACTGTTCAGCCATCTCCTTAAGAGATGATCGACATTCTGCGGCGACCTTTGATGTTGTCGAGGCCGATTCTAAGGATTTTATTGCCGCTTGGCTGTCTGTGAAAATGCTAATATCCCTAGTAGATATTACATTACACCTCAGCCAGGACAAGGCCTCCTTGATCGCCATAAGCTCCGCCTGAAAGACACTACAGTGGTCCGGAAGGCGGAAGGAGCTGCTAATGTTAAGCATATCAGAGAAAACACCTCCACCTACCCCGCCTTCAGTTTTGGAGCCGTCCGTATATATGTGGGCGGACTCTTCCATCCGTACCGAATCCCTTTCCCATTCTAGACGGGTTGGGATGACTGTTAGAAATTTTTTCTCAAAATCATAACTGGGAGGGGTGTAGTCGGTGTTTTCAGCAATGTTATTGAAGTGATTCAATAATGTTGAGTGACCTGCATATATGCCAGTCCACTGTGTAGAGGCCCTAAGTCGAATGGCTGCATTGGCTGCCATTTGCTTGCCAAAAATGTCTAGGGGTGGCAGACTGAATAGCATGTCTAGTGCTGCAGAGGGAGTTGTTCTCAGAGCTCCACAGATGCATATGCATGCTGATCTCTGTACCTTCCCTAGGGTGGTGCAGTTAACTGCTTTGTCTAAGGCCGTCCACCAGACAACAACACCATACATAAGTATCGGTCTGATGACGGACACGTAGAGCCAATGAACTATCCGGGGTTGCATACCCCATTTTTTGCCAATGGCCTTTTTGCACGAGTAAAGCGCAACTGTTGCTTTCTTTACCCGTTCCTGAATGTTAGGTTTCCAATGAAGTTTCCTGTCCAAAATAAGACCCAAATATTTTGCACTATCGGTGAAAACTAGACTAGTACCATTCAGAGAAGGAGGGTCTACGTGAGGAATTTTATATTTCCTGGTGAAGAGGACTAATTCTGTTTTGCGTGGGTTCACACCCAACCCGCATTCAGCTGCCCATTTGGAGAGGATAGAGAGAGCATTTTGCAATATCTCACTCAGCGTGTTGAGGTGCTTTCCCGAGACAGCAATTGCAACATCATCTGCATAAGCAATCACTCTGCAGCCCGCCCCTTCCAATCTCAATAGTAGTTTGTTGACCACTAAATTCCATAGAAGAGGGGAGAGCACACCACCTTGTGGTGTACCTCTGCTGACAAACCTTCGAGAGGAGGACTCGCCCAGCTTTGTGTTCACAATCCTGGATGTTAACATCAAATTGATCAGCGCGCCAAGCGAGGACTCTACCTTCAGGATAGAAATTGCGTCAGTGATTGCTTCTGGTCTGACGTTGTTGAAAGCTCCCTCGATATCGAGAAATGCAACCATGGTGTATTCTTTAATACTGAGAGATTTTTCAATGGTGCGCACGAGCGAATGTAAGGCCGTTTCGACCGACCTCCCCTTCCAGTACGCATGTTGGGATGTTGACAGCTGTCGCTTGTCAATATTGTCGCGGATGTACACATCCATTAGTCTTTCCAGTGTTTTCAGAAGAAAGGATGATAGACTGATAGGTCTGAGGTCCTTAGGGCAGACATGAGAGCTTTTTCCTGCTTTGGGTATGAATACCACTCTGACTTCCTTCCACGTTTCAGGAATGTAGGTTAGATCCAGGCAGCCTTTCAAGATAACCTTCAGCCAAGGAAGAATTATGTCCGAGGTCTGCTGGATTTCAGCAGGAATTATTCCATCCGGTCCCGCAGACTTAAATGGTTTAAAGCCTTCTATCGCCCAGAGGAGCTTGGTCTCTGTTATAAGAGCGTCAGAGTTGAACGGTGCATGGTTTCTTGTAATGTTTACCCGCTCCGACTCAACAGGCGAGCTACCAGGGAAGTGGGTGTCCAGGAGGAGATCAGTGGTTTCCCTACTTGAGGTAGTCCAAGATCCGTCCGGTCTCCTCAGGTAGCATGGTGTGGTTGGATTTTTAGAGAGAATTTTGCGGAGCCTGGATGCCTCGGATGAATCTTCTATTTCGCTACAGAAGAGTCCCCAGGATTTGCGCTGCGCCTTTCTCAGTTCATATTTGTATTTACGAAGTGATCCTTTATAGGAGTCCCAGTCGCAAACGTCTTTCGTGCTTTTGGCTTTGTTAAACAGTTGCCTACAGCATTTTCTAAGAGCCCCGAGTTCTGCGTTCCACCATGGCGGCTTATGTTTCCCTCTTGGCCTGCTCTCAGGACAGGAGTTCGACAATGCCTCGTTTAGGGCGCGCGTAAGGGTGGTGACCAGACCTTCGAGATCAGTTGAGCTACTCGGTTGGAGTGGCGGTATGGGAGGGAGTAAGCCGCTAAGAGTTTCCCTGTATTTGACCCAGTCGGTCCTCCGGTAATTCCTAAAGGCCGGTGGGATAGGTTTGTAATCTTTCAGATTAAATTGGAGGTAGCGATGATCCGAGAAGGAGTTTTCTTCAGAAACCTTCCAGTTGCTGACCATGTGTGAGATGTTTTCGGAAACCAGGGTTATGTCTAAGACTTCTTGTCTATTCCTGGTTATAAAGGTAGGCTCTTGCCCTGTGTTGCATAGAAGGAGGTTAGTGCTTAAAAAGTAGTCAAAAAGCAACTCGCCTCTTTCGTTTGTGTCAGTGCTACCCCAGACTGCATGATGCGCATTTGCATCACACCCTAGAATGACACCAGTGTTGAGCTTACTAGCTTCCGTGATTAGATCGCTCATAATACTCGGTGGCAGTGGACCTTGATGGTCATGGGCCAGATAGGCCGAGATCAGCCAGTGAATCTTATTATTCAGTTCAAGGCTGACTGTGACGATATCAGGATCACTGAAGCTGTGTAGCAGAAATATATTTAAACTGTTTTTTGCAAGAATGCATGCTCTTGGCTTGCCATTATTCCTTACATAGAACAGAGTATAGTTTGGAGTCTTGAGACCGTTTACCACGTCATGCACAATCCATGGTTCCTGGATCAAGACAAGGTCTTCTCCATCCCTGGCTAGACGAAGAAGTAATGAGGCTGATGCCGTTTTCGAGTGATGAAGATTAATCTGCAGTATTCGCAGCATTAAGCCTCGATCACGGTTATGTTCGCATCTTCCGGGTCTTCCGGGTCAGATGCCAGCAGATCTTCCTCACTGCCATCGGGAGGACCAGTCGAGCCTTCATCCAGTCCAGCATCCGAGCCAAGATCATCTTCGTCCGTTAAGGAGCAGTGATCCTGGCAAACCAGTACTGAATCGGAATCGGGTTGCACCGGGTCCAGTTCCATCGCCAGTTCAGACTCAGCGAGGTTTGAGTCGTCACTATGGACGACGTGGGAGGCGGAATCCGTTTCCATTTTCGAGGCTTCGGTGTCCGACGCGCTCGGTAAGGGATTCTCAGCGTCCGCCTTGTAGACCCGAAGTGTGATTTGGCCAAGGCCAAAATTGACCACACCCTTCAGGTTAGCTAGGGGGGCCAGGGACTCCTTGTTAATCACGATTGTCGCGACTCTCTCGGCCCCTTTTGGCTCCTCCATCTTGGCGATCTTCCAATTATGCGTCGGAAGATCAGGGTTGCAGATCTTTAGGATCTCCAGGACAGCCGCCGCGTCAGAAGGCTTGCTTGGTATCCTGGCTCTTGTTCGAGGCCGACTTGGGATGTCCTCCCTTGCCACAACCTCCAACTTTGCTCCAGGCCAAACCTCGCCTAGACCAGCAATTGCCTCCTTGTAGAGATCCGCCGATCTCTGGTCGGAGCAGATCACCAGCTTGACATGGCCCTGATGCCACCCACCGTCGCGGCAGGAGGGGACAGGACCAGGATGCTTCCTCATAAGTTTGAGGAAACCATCCGCCAGCTCGCTCTGCACGTCTTTCCACTTGTCTAGAGTGATCCTTCCGTCATCGTCACTCCTGTCGATGACGGCCATCACGAGATGATCCTTCAGGACTTCGTTGAAGGGCCTTGAAGGTGCCGCGGTGCTTGAGTTGCCCGTCTTGGCCCTTTTTGCTGCCTCGGGAGACTCATCCAGCGATCTGAGTCTCTTGGACACTTGACCCTTGCCAGATGGTTCCCACCCCTCGGTGGTCAGCTTTAAAGCCCAGTCAATAGAGGCCCGTTGTTTGTCCGTCCGCTGTTCCTCTGGTATACTACCAAGGCGCTTCAGGATTCCCAGGGCCGTTTTCTTCTCTTTGTAGAGCTGTCTAGAGGGAGCGATATGGCCGGAACTTTTTGGGATATTTGCAGCTCCCTTTCCTCTGCCAGTACCCTCCTTTTTGAGTGAGCCAAGACCAGGTTTGGTGTCCGAAGTCTTGGCCATGGTAATTGGACCGGGTTTGGTGACCGAAGTCCTCATTTTAGAATGTCCACTTGGACCGGGTTTGGGAGCCGAAGTCCTCGTGGATGTTGAGTCGCTTGGACCAGGTTTGGTTGCCGGAGTCCTCGCGGGTGAGTTGCTAGGACCAGGTTCTGTGACCGCAGTCTTCGCAGGTAACCCCATTGGGGTGGAGGAGAGGGATGAGCTTTCGTCCATCTCTCCGTCCGGTTTTTTGAGAGATCCGGACTCTGTTTTTTGTTTGTGTTTGTTTTTTGAATTCATTGTGTTCCCACGAGTAGCGGAGAACGGAATGTCCATCTGCACAGAGATCCGCATTGTGCAGATAAGGCTATTTAATCCGGAGGTCGCCAGGTATCCGGAAATAAAATATAACTCACACAAAATTTCCCGAGCACAAACGAACTGAATTGACAGCGAACGGTTGAAAATTTTGGATTGTCAAATATTTCGCTTCTCATACAAGTGTACCGCACCCTTGGAAACAAAACTTTAACTAACCCAAGCGCCATCTATTAGTGACTACTGCAAATGTCCATTCCGCCCATGAACACTGTCCTGAAAAACGAACGAAATATTTCGTCGCGAAAAATGAGCGAAATATTCATTTTTTTTATATAGAATTTGACAGTTCATTTCGTTTCGCTCGGAACACAGTACTAGGCTTTATAGGCAAGTTGCGCCGCAGAGGCTAGTTGAGTGTAAATCGCCATTAACACAGCAAAGAACAGGGTAGACTGGGTAGAAATGCACCATTTTTCATTAATTACTCCATATCTCCTTAGAAAAAAGAGGAACTTGATTCATTTTTCTTTCTTTGTTTGATCAAATACCTTGCGCAAATGTTGTATTCATAATAAAGAGCAAAATATAAACAGATCTTGAGCATAATGTAGAAGAACACTGTCAGTCCAAATGGTGCATTGCTCCCAACATACGGGAGAAATGCACCACATTTTAAATATATAGCCAACCCAAACGGAATTAGTTGAAACAAAAAAATAAAATATATTTACAAACAATAACGAACTAAATAATAAATATCTATGATATTTTAAACATTTTTCGATTTTTATACTAATAAAAAATAATAGATAATACCAAATAATAATAATTAAATAATCTTATGGAAGTTTTGATAAGACAACGGATATTTAAATTTGAAAATTTGGTTGTGGCAAAGTTATTTTAATATCATAAACATTTATGGCCATGAATTCAGCCAAAGGAGGCTAATATGCACCAATCTGGTGCATATCTTCTTATATGCTCGTGGTGCAATTCTACCGATCCCGACCAGGTGGATATTTTTTTAAATTTTCTTTTAAATAAAAACAAATAATAAACTAGCGCTTTACAACACACCTTAGACTACACGCTATATATATATGCCTACCTAGAAAGGTTCACGACCGATAATTTGTCCTTAAACAAAAATGTAGCATACTATAATAAAATTTAGTTTCCTTTACGTATTTCTTTTTCTCCGAATAACTGTTATAGATGTGGCATTACTCGGTATTTTAACGATTACTGAACGCGATCATATGTATAGGAAAGAGAAAGAGAATACTATCTCTATTTTGTAGATTTTACTTACGAACGAGCGCCAAGGGCGAGTGGTGCATTTCTACCTATGGTGCAGGGCTACCCATTTTACCCTACAGCCGAAAAAAACAGGTTTTCAATGGCCTGATGGGGGTAGAGGCTCACTTCATGGGTAAAGGGTGAGTGTAAAACCACCATACATCCACCATGCCCACTTTATAATTTTGCGTACAAGAAAGAGACATTCTCCATTTGGTTCCGTCTCCGTTATTATTTACATGTATGAATTGATTTAGAGATTAGACAAAAATCTGTGCAACTCCGTTATATATATATATATATATATATATATAAATTTGTGTTTTGAAGTAAATATCTCAAGATCGGGTGCAGTTACAAATTGAGCTGTTACATCAAATGAAAGGTAAATCGATTTCCTAAAAAACGAGTTATAATACTTTGAATTCTTTAGTTTTCAAGATATAACGTTTTAAGTAAGCGAGGGTACAGGTCCGAAACACTTTTCTTGACCACCCTGTATCTCCACGGATATTGAAAAGTAACCCACTCTGCGGAACAATTTTTATCTCAAAATATATCAAGGAATAACCCCTTACAAGGCTGTCCATGGAGTACCGGACACCCTGTATAGTTGGTGAGTAGTCGAATGTCCTATTCTGAATCCGAATTGGAAGTTGGGTATAATTTTTTTTCTCTCGAGAAAAGTATTTATGCTATTTAAAATAATTCGCTCAAAGACTTTACTTAGTAAGGGTAATAGGCTAATGGGTCGAAAGTGTTTAGGACAGCTAGGGTCCTTACCAAATTTAGGAATAGGTATAACGTTTGCGTGCTTCCAAGTTTTTGGGAAGTAGCTTAGTTTCAAACAGCAATTGAAAATATAATTTAATAAGATGATGGGTTTTTTGGGAAGATGTTTGAGAAGGCTGTTCATTCCGTCCTATGTTTCAGCCGACCACCACGCGTTCGTATTCAGTTAAAAAGGATTGTATCCGTGAGATTTCACCCCTTCCCGCAAGTTTTCAACTTTGAAATGTACATGGTCATACAGAGCTATTACAATTAAGTGTTTTTTAATTGTTGCTGTTTGGTGTGGGGGAAGACACGCAGCAAAGCAGCGCATATTGAGCATTCAGGCCTACATGGCCCATTATACTCAAATCCCCTAGTCTCTACCTGAACTTTTTCGTCCTCCTCACGAATTTCAAGAGCTCAGGTAGGGATCGAGAACGGAGTTCTTCCATCCTCATAGCATCAACGCCGTATTCTTGTATTCTCGCAAACGAGTAAGCTAGACACTCGAGAAGGAAATATTCCGTTGTGTCGTCACTCTAGTCGCAAGCAGTGCACATGGGGTCGTCAATGATTCTCAGTCTGACCAGGTGTAGGCCACATGAGTTATGCCCTGTTATGCCCAACCATACTACCACATTCTTTTCTGCTCAATTTGAGAAGAAAAGCAGCGGTTCGTCCACTTGGTCCCTGTTGCACACCCACACTATTATACTACTATATAGATAATCTATTACTTGTAATAAAGACCATTCTTACTCGAACCGTGAACCGAGTTCAGCCTATCACTACATGGTGTCAGAAGTAAAGATGTGCAATAGTTGATGTATATTAAATAATTGAATAATAAAACCAGAACGTACGAGACCTAAGTGAAAATTTAAGTTCATCTGGTGCAAATTTCGTGAAACCACCGAAATATCTTCAAATTGGAGGAAACAACATGGCACAGGTATGGAAAAGTTGGTCTCAACTATACGAATGGTTTGCTACCGCCGCGCAAATAATGAAAAAAAGTCCAGAAATACAAGTGGCGACATTTATGTCCGCAATCGGTCCTGAAGTGATCCATATATACAATTCCTTCGCACTTACCGATTCAGAAAGCAAAAACATAGGAATAGTGAAAAGTAAATTTCAAGAATACTTTTCACCGAAGTCAAGCGTAATATTTGAACGCTATACGTTCAACAAAATGGGGCAAGTAGATGGAGAACTCTTCGACGAATATTTTACAAAAATTAGAAATCAAATTAAAAAGTGCTTATTCGGAGACTTGGAGGATTCATTGCTACGTGACAAAATAATAGTAAGCGTAAAAAGTGATTTGGTTCGGGAAAAACAAATTAGGGAACTTCATCAACAATTAGACAACGTTACCCATATAAACGCTGCTTGAACTTAAGCGTGCACCAGAGCGGAATACCGGAGCGTACCAGACAGCAGTGGAGAAGGTATTATGCGAGTCGGCTAAGGTGTCGGCGAAAACCCATACCATAACAATCCAGCTAAGAGATCTGGATGAGGTCACAACGCCAGCAGATGTGTGCGATGCGCTCCACGCACAGTGTGAAATACGACGACCGGATGAAGCATCGGTACGTAACATGCGGAAAGGGTATCAAGGCACACAGACGGCTTATGTCAACTTACCGGCCGAAGATGCTGTGAGAGTGGTAAATATGCAGCGGATACGCATTGGCTGGGTGTCATTCCGAGTACGCGAGAGCGTCTCGCCTACACGTTGTTTTAAGTGTTGGGGGTATAACCACTTGGCACAGAACTGTAAGGAGCCAATAGATCGGAGAAATATATGCAGGAAATGCGGCGAAGACGGGCACTTTGCGACTGCATGTACGAACAAAACGAAATGCGCATTGTGCGAAGGCGATCATGCAGCTGGCAGCTCTCGCTGTCCGGCACATCAAAAGGCGGTCAAGAAGCTTGGACGATGAAAATTGTACAACTCAACCTCAACCACTGTATTGCAGCACAGGACCTCCTGCAGCAGACGATTTTCGAGCAACGGTTCGACCTCGCAATCCTGTGCGAGCAACACCACAACGTGGACGGATGCGAGTGGACGACGGATGCATCCAGCAAAGCAGCGATATGGACACTTGGTGGTAGGGTTTACCAAAGTAGAGCGTCAGTAACTTACACTGGCTTCACTTGGGTGAAATATGACGGCATTTACTTCTTCTCATGCTACGCTCCACCTAGTATGGACATAATTCAATATGAGCGGATGCTAACGGAGCTGGTGACGGAGGCCAGATCAAAGTTCCCGGCATTTATTGGTGGTGACTTTAACGCATGGTCGACGACATGGGGCAGCAGGAATACGAATCGCAGGGGCTGGCTTCTCATGGAATATCTTGCGACACTAGACTTCGAGCTTTTAAATAATGGACAGCACACATTTGAGGCTGGGACCAGGCGGTCGGTGGTGGATCTAACGTTCGCCCACAACTCGATCGCCCGAAACGCTACATAGAGCGTCGGAGATTTTTACTCGCATAGTGATCATCGCGCTATTGTCATCGAGCTGCAGCAAAATAGACGTCAGAGGCGAATAGCTGTTGCACAAGTCAAGGGATGGAAACAACGTGCCTTCGACGCAGAAGTTTTTAAGTTGGTGTGGGACGAGGCGCAAACAATGGACGACGAAGCTACCAATATGGCGACAAATATCAAGCAGCGATTGAGCGTGGCATGCGACGCAGCAATGCCAAGAAGGTCGGGTGCACCAACAAGAACCCCAGTCTACTGGTGGAATGAGAACATTGCCGAATGCAGAAGGCGATGCAACCATGCGCGCAGGAAAGCACAACGTGCGCGAAATCGCACCACGTGGCAATCATTGCATTCTAGCTACAAAGTATGCCGACTACAGCTTAAGAAAGCGATTCAAGACGCCAAGGACTCCGCATTCCGAGACCTGCGCGAGAACTCGGATATCGACCCCTGGGGCAAGGCGTACAAGGTAGTGATGAAAAGAGTAAGAGGACCCAGAGCACCGCAACCCTCGGATCCTGCGCTTATGGACAGCGTAGTGGCGGCACTCTTTCCACCACAGAGTGAACGGACGCAAATATATCATCTACCCGCAGATATGGGTAATATTATTCCCGTGACAGCTGAAGAGGTTCTACTGACACTACGTAAAGTGACCGACAACAAAGCACCTGGTCTGGACGGCATCCCTAACGTAGCGATGAAAACGGCCATCCGGAGGGATCCCGAGACGTTCGCTAGGATGTACACAGCATGTCTCAATGAAGGAGTGTTCCCCGCTTTTTGGAAGCTGCAAAGACTGGTGCTGCTATTGAAGCCCGGGAAGCCACCTGAACAACCATCGGCATACCGGCCACTATGCATGCTGGACTCATTGGGAAAAGTACTGGAGAGCATTATCAGTAACCGACTGCAGGAGTCGCTCGAGAGACCTGGAGGTCTATCTGAGCAACAATTTGGATTTCGCCGAGGGAGATCCACCATCGACGCCATCCATGCTGTTATGAGAATTGCGCGTGATGCGACATCCGGTGAAAGATGGAAAAACGGCGACAAAAAGTACTGCGCAGTGGTAACACTTGACGTCAAGAATGCCTTCAACTCAGCGAGCTGGTTGCGAATAATGCAAGCAGTAAATAGTTTCAACGTACCGGGATACCTACAGCGAATCATAGCTAACTACTTCGAAGGAAGAGTTCTTCTGTATGACACCGAGGACGGCGTCAAGCGCTACGACGTTTCACGAGGAGTCCCACAGGGCTCAGTGCTTGGCCCCACATTATGGAACATCATGTATAATGACGTTTTTTGCATCGAGCTTCCAACGGACACCACATTGGTTGGCTACGCGGATGATATCGCACTAGTGGTAGTAGCGAAACATATCCACACCTTGGAAGTTCTGTGCAGTGAGGCGATCAATAGAATTATGAACTGGTTAAGTAGTGCGGACCTAGAGTTGGCTTCGCATAAAACGGAGGCGGTTCTTTTGAGCTCTCGAAAAGTGCGCGAAGTTTTTACATTCAGAGCCGGAGAGCACGAGATCATCTCGCAGCCAAATCTGCGATATCTTGGGGTGTTAATTGACACCCGGATGTCCTTCAAGGACCATCTTCTGGCGATCAGCGAAAAGGCTTCAAAGGTGAATGGTGCACTCTCACGCATCATGTCAAACATTGGAGGACCACGCTCCAGCAGGCGAAAACTATTAGCAACGGTCACGAGTTCCGTAATGCTATACGCTGCACCGATCTGGGCAGATGCAACAAAGAAGAAATCGTATATAGCCGGAATCCGATCAATCTATCGTCTTAGTGCACTAAGGATTGCTAGTGCCTTTCGAACAGTGTCCGATGAAGCAATCGGAGTAATATCGGCAATGTTACCAATTGACATAATAGCGTGTGAACTTCAGCGACTCTACGTAGCAGCAGATGAAGCATCGAAAGTGGACGAGCGACGGCGCAGTATCCAGGAATGGCAAGGACGCTGGGAAAGCGCGAACAAAGGGAGATGGACATTCACATTGATCCCAAACATAGACAGCTGGATAAGCCGCAAACACGGAGAAGTGGACTTTTATGTGACCCAGCTGCTCAGCGGACACGGGTGTTTTAAGCAGTATCTTCACCGCTTTAAGCATGAGGAAGACCCGTTCTGTCCTAACTGCCCCCACGAGATTGAGGACGCGCGGCATATCTTACTGCACTGTCCGCGCTTCGACGTCGACCGAGCCGAGGTTGCGGAGGCCTTCGGAGAAGCTCCGACCGTAGAAAACCTCGTTAGACATATTTGTGACACAGCCCTCAAGTGGCAAGTTTTCCAGACTGCAGCAGCACGGATTATGTCGACCCTTCGCCGCTTTGAGCGAATAAGAAACATCCAACGCGACGCACCACAGGAGACAACTGACTAGACTAGACAGACAATAACTGACGTTTTTAGCAATATTGCTATGACGGCCTCCCGACGCAATACCTAACGGTGGTTCCGGGAGGATCCATCCGTACGACTGAGGAGATGTTTAGCGGGTTAAAGTCCCGCACTGACTTAGGCTTTCGATGCTTTTACTCCTCGTTAAAAAAAAAAAAAAAAAAAAAACCCATATAAACGCATTGGAAAAGCACAAGTCACGAAAAACCACCAATACAACAAGCGAAGCAAGGCACACAAAAAATCTTACCAACACCAAACAACTTACACAAAAAACAATGTGTAAAAGGTGCGGAACCGTACACGAGAAAAGATCGTGTCCAGCTTATCAAAAGAAATGCCGTAATTGCAACGGGCTTGATCACTTCGCAAAAATGTGTTTTAAAACCAGACAAGTTCAAGCAGTGAATAACGAAGATTCAAGTGACGAAAGTGTATTAGTGTTATCAGTAAAACGATCACACACACAAACAAGGACGACCACACACAAACAACGACGACGAACACAATTGGTATTAGAAAATTGTTGTAGAAGGCGTAAACGTCAAAATGAAACTTGATTCGGCAGCGCAGTGCAATGTTTTATCGAGTAAAATATTGAACAAGCGAATAAAAGGAGTGAAAATAAAACTCCCAGAAGTCAAAAAACTAGTGGCATTCGGTGGCAGTAATATACGCGTATGTGGTGAAGTTAATCTAAAATGTATCGTACGTGGTAAACAAGTCGACATTAAGTTCCGCGTTGTGGATGAGTTTCCTGGGTTCGAGCCGATTCTAGGCAAACAGGATTGTGAAAAACTTAAACTAATCGCGCGAATATCAGAACTAAAAATCGATAATTCTATTTATGAAGGACTAGGCTGTGTAAAGAATTATGTTTACGATATAGACTTAGTAGAAAATCCCGTGTTTCAGTGTTACGCAGAAATAAAAAAGGAAATAGACAAAATGGTTAAAATGGAAGTTCTAGAAAGAACAAGACTCCGGCGGTTTCACCAATGGTCGTGGTCAATAAAAACGGAAAACTTCGTGTGTGTATTGATCCGACAGACGTCAATAAGAATATATTACGCCGATATCATCCGTTAAACACAATAGAAGAGATAACACCAAAAATAAAAGGCATGAAATTCTTCCACTACTCGATTGTAAACGAGGATTTTGGCAGATTAAGGTGTCTGAGCGCACAAAGAAATATCTTACGATGGCAACGCCATGGGGGCGGTACTCGTATAAACGACTTCCTTTTGGACTAGCGTCAGCTCCGGAAGTCTATCAGAGTTTCATGTCGGAGCTACTGGAAGACTGCCCAAACACAGAGGTGTCAATGGATGACGTGCTTATTGACAAGAACTTGAAAGCCGAACAAAACAGGTAATTGAATAAATAAGCAATGCCGGGCTTAAGCTCAATAAAGAAAAATGCCTCTTCAATAAGATGACCATACAATTTTTGGGCCACTTGCCTACTGATAATGGAATAGTACCAGATCCAGAAAAAATAAGTGCAATAAAAAACCTAAGAACGCCAAAAAATAGACAGGAGATGCAAAGGCTATTAGGAATGGTTACTTATCTAGGAAAGTTTATCAAAAACTTATCGGAAATTACTGAACCACTGCGAGCGCTTATCAAAAATGACATCGAATGGCAATGGTCTCAGTCACAGCAAGATTCTTTTGAACAAATTAAGCAGATTTTTTGCAATAACCCGTGTTTGCGGTATTACGATCCAAGTATGGAAGTTGCTTTGTAAGTTGATGCAAGTAAAGCATGTGTTGGAGCAGTGCTACACCAAAACAATCAACCAGTTGCGTACGCATCCAGAGCACTAACTCTATGTCAAACAAACTATGCACAGATAGAGAAAGAGGTGACAGCAATAAAATTTGGGTGTGAAAAGTTTTACAACTATATTTGTGGACGAAAATTAACGGTCGAAACTGATCATAAGCCCTTAGAAACGATATTTAAGAAACCAATAATGTCAGCGCCAATGAGACTACAACGGATCAGTATGCACCAAGAGTGATATACGAGTATAAAAGAGGAAAAGATATTCCGATAGCTGATGCTCTCAGCAGAGACTGCAGCAAACCCGAAGAAAGGAAGGACGACAATGATGATGGAATAAAAATATACGCACTATAACAATGTACAGAGGCGACGAAAGCCAACCTCATTCTGGAGTTAGAGAAGGATCGTGATCTTCAGCTTGTTAAAGGTTACGTCTTAGATGGATGACCGGAGAATATTAATCAACTTCAGAAGGAAATCTAAAAGTATTGGACGTTTAGAGAGGAGATAAGTTACATCGATGGGATGTTATGGAAAGCTTCCAAATTAATCGTCCCAAAAACGTTAGTTCGTGAAATGATGGTATGGAAGGTGATATCACTAAGTTCATTCAAAACTGCGGTATTTGCCAGAATTATCAACCATCAAAGCCTAAGGAACCAATCATCATCAAAAGTATTCCAGCTTTGCCTTGGGAAATAGTAGCGGTAGATATATTTACGTTCAATTCTAACGAATATCTACTAATTACAGATAGCTGCTCCGGATTCTTCAACTTCTCACAACTTCAACACTCGACGTCAGAAGAAGTAATACAGAAACTGAAGGTATGGTTTGAAACGCATGGCATTCCCTTCGTTATTGAATCGGATAATGGTCCCCAATTCTCTGCGAGATTGTTCAAGAAATTCGCAAGCGAATGGCATTTTCGACATCAAACTTCTAGCCTAGAATATCCACGATCTAATGGATTAGCAGAACGTTATGTCCAAACGGCTAAATCGATTCTAAAAAAATGCGCTGAAGACAACTCTGATGTGTGTCTAGCGTTATTAAACTACCGAACTACGCCACGAAATAAGGATTTAAAATCGCCAAATGAACGATTAATGAGTAGACTCACCTGAACAAATGTTCATATTTCCAAAGAACGACTTAAACCAAGAATCGTAAAAGAGGTCGACGAAAATATAACACAAACTCGATTATACAGCAAAAATTATGCAGATCGCGGCAGTGTCATGTCAAAAAAGCTACCAACTGGTACTAGAGTTCGAACTCAAAGGAGTCATCGCAATTGGATTACCGGAACGGTAACAGAAACAACAGATGCACCTCGTTCACATATCGTCACAACTGATGATGGTAAAATATTGCGCAGAAATACCATACATTTACAGCCGACAACAGTAAATATTGTACAGCGGAAATCAATCGTCCCTGTTGCAATGGATAGCTTCAGTCCGTCGCTAGTAGAAGCAGCATCTGCGCTACAATCAACACCAAGTATACCAACGCCAGTGCTACCTCTAGATATGGGCGAGTCATCAAACCAGTCAAACGATATTGTCCAGCTACATAAATAGAATTATAACTTACATAATATATATTTTTTTTGTTTATACATAAGTACAGTTGAATTTTGGAATTTGAATTAAATCGGTTACATCATACTATTATCAGTGAAATAGGATACTTAAAATACTTTCATATATTTTTTTGAATTTTTACTTAAATACTAATTACAAGGCATAAAATTACATACATAGATTAAATTGATGAAAAAAAAAATTTAAGTTATTAATTCATACATAGATTAAATTGTTGAAAAAACATTTTTTTTTGTTAGAAAAAGGGGGATGTTGTATAGCACACCCACACTATTATACTACTATGTTCATAATCTATTACTTGTAATAAAGACCAGTCTTACTCGAACCGTGAACCAAGTTCAGCCTATCACTACAGTCCCTCAACAAGATTTCTGGTTTGCCGCATTCACGGAAGAAGCCGCCATCTCTCAATGTGTGATTTACTCACCCACTCAGCAATGGCAGCCCTAACAGAGGCAACTGGCACACCGAAAACTGGTTCTGGTCCGACCATGGCTGACTCCGATCCAGCCTTTGCTAATGCATCAGCTATTTCATTGCCATTTACACCCTGGTGGTCTGGAACCCATATGAGCTTTAAGTCATTGAATCTGCCAACAGAATTCAACCGTTCTTTTTTTCTTTACACTCACGTAAATCGGACTTCTAGGGACTGGTAGTGACCAATCTCCACGCCACATCGCTCCTTCTAAACAGCTCTACAAAGAGAAGAAAACGGCCTTGGGAATCCTGAAGCGCCTTGGTAGCAGTATTGGTAGGGGTAGGAATCATCCGGCAAGGGTCAAGTGTCCAAGAAACACAGATCGCTGGATGAGTCTCCCGAGGCAGCAAAAAGGGCCAAGACGGGCAACTCAAGCACCGCGGCACCTTCAAGGCCCTTCAACGAAGTCCTGAAGGATCATCTCGTGATGGCCGTCATCGACAGGAGTGACGATGACGGAAGGATCACTTCAGACAAGTGGAAAGACTTGCAGAGCGAGCTGGCGGATGGTTTCCTCAAACTTATGAGGGAGCATCCTGGTCCTGTCCCCTCCTGCCGCGACGGTGGGTGGCATCAGGGCCATGTCAAGCTGGTGATCTGCTCCGACCAGAGATCGGCGGATCTCTAGAAGGAGGCAATTGCTGGTCTAGGCGAGGTTTGACCTGGAGCAAAGTTGGAGGTTGTGGCAAGGGAGGACATCCCTAGTCGGCCTCGAACAAGAACCAGGATACCAAATAAGCCTTCTGACGCGGCGGCTGTCCTGGAGATCCTAAAGATCTGCAACCCAGATCTTCCGACGCATAATTGGAAGATCGCCAAGATGGAGGAGCCAAAAGTGGCCGAGAGAGTCGCGACAATCGTGATTAACAAGGAATCCCTGGCCCCCCTATCTAACCTGAAGGGTGTGGTAAACTTTGGCCTTGGCCAAATCACACTTCGGGTCTACAAGGCGGATGCTGAGAATCCCTTACCGAGCGCGTCGGACACCGAAACCTCGAAAATGGAAACGGATTCCGCCTCCCACGTCGTCCATAGTGACGACTCAAACCTCGCTGAGTCTGAACTGGCGATGGAACTGAACCCGATTCCGATTCAGTACTGGTTTGCCAGGATCACTGCTCCTTAACGGACGAAGATGATCTTGGCTCGGATGCTGGACTGGATGAAGGCTCGACTGGTCCTCCCGATGGCAGTGAGGAAGATCTGCTGGCATCTGACCCGGAAGATGCGAACCTAACCGTGATTGAGGCTTAATGCTGCGAGTACTGCAGATTAATCTTCATCACTCGAAAATGGCATCAGCCTCCTTACTTCTCCGTCTAGCCAGGGATGGAGAAGACCTTGTCTTGATCCAGGAACCATGGATTGTGCATGACGTGGTAAACGGTCTTAAGACTCCAAACTATATTCTGTTCTATGTAAGGAATAATGGCAAGCCAAGAGCATGCATTCTTGCAAAAAACAGTTTAAATATATTTCTGCTACACAGCTTCAGTGATCCTGATATCGTCACAGTCAGCCTTGAACTGAATAATAAGATTCACTGGCTGATCTCGGCCTATCTGGCCCATGACCATCAAGGTCCACTGCCACCGAGTATTATGAGCGATCTAATCACTGAAGCTAGAAAGCTCAACACTGGTGTCATCCTAGGGTGTGATGCAAATGCGCATCATGCAGTCTGGGGTAGCACTGACACAAACGAAAGAGGCGAGTTGCTTTTTGACTACTTTTTAAGCACTAACCTTCTTCTATACAACACAGGGCAAGAGCCTACCTTTATAGTCAGGAATAGACAAGAAGTCTTAGACATAACCCTGGTTTCCGAAAACATCTCACACATGGTCAGCAACTGGAAGGTTTCTGAAGAAAACTCCTTCTCGGAACACCGCTACCTCCAATTTAATGTGAAAGATTACAAACCTATCCCACCGACTGGGTCAAATACAGGGAAACTCTTAGCGGCGTACTCCCTCCCGTACCGCCACTCCAACCGAGTAGCTCAACTGATCTCGAAGGTCTGGTCACCACCCTTACGCGCGCCCTAAACGAGGCATTGTCGAACTCCTGTCCTGAAAGCAGGCCAAGAGGGAAACATAAGCCGCCATGGTGGAACGCAGAACTCGGGGCTCTTAGAAAATGCTGTAGGCAACTGTTTAACAGAGCCAAAAGCACAAAAGACGTTTGCGAGTGGGACTCCTATAAATCACTTCGTAAATACAAATATGAACTGAGAAAGGCGCAGCGCAAATCCTGGGGACTCTTCTGTAGTGAAATAGAAGATTCATCCGAGGCATCCAGGCTCCGCAAAATTCTCTCTAAAAATCCAACCACACCATGCTACCTGAGGAGACCGGACGGATCTTGGACTACCTCAAGTAGGGAAACCACTGATCTCCTCCTGGACACCCACTTCCCTGGTAGCTCGCCTGTTGAGTCGGAGCGGGTAAACATTACAAGAAACCATGCACCGTTCAACTCTGACGCTCTTATAACAGAGACCAAGCTCCTCTGGGCGATGGAAGGCCTTAAACCATTTAAGTCTGCGGGACCGGATGGAATAATTCCTGCTGAAATCCAGCAGACCTCGGATATAATTCTTCCTTGGCTGAAGTTTATCTTGAAAGACTGCCTGGATCTAACCTACATTCCTGAAAAATAGAAGGAAGTCAGGGTGGTATTCATACCCAAAGCAGGAAAAAGCTCTCATGTCTGCCCTAAGGACCTCAGACCTATCAGTCTATCATCCTTTCTTCTGAAAACACTGGAAAGACTAATGGATGTGTACATCCGCGACAATATTGACAAGCGACAGCTGTCAACATCCCAACATGCGTACTGGAAGGGGAGGTCGGTCGAAACGGCCTTACATTCGCTCGTGCGCACCATTGAAAAATCTCTTAGTATTAAAGAATACACCATGGTTGGCTTTCTCGATATCGAGGGAGCTTTCAACAACGTCAGACTAGAGGCAATCACTGACGCACTTTCTATCCTGAAGGTGGAGTCCTCGCTTGGCGCGCTGATCAATTTGATGTTAACATCTAGGATTGTGAACACAAAGCTGGGCGAGTCCTCCTCTCGAAGGTTTGTCAGCAGAGGTACACCACAAGGTGGTGTGCTCTCCCCTCTTCTTTGGAATTTAGTGGTCAACAAACTACTATTGAGACTGGAAGGGGCGGGCTGCAGAGTGATTGCCTATGCAGATGATGTTGCAATTGCTGTCTCGGGAAAGCACCTCAACACGCTGAGTGAGATATTGCAAAATGCTCTCTCTATCCTCCCCAAATGGGCAGCTGAATGCGGGTTGGGTGTGAACCCACGCAAAATAGAATTAGTCCTCTTCACCAGGAAATATAATATTCCTCACGTAGACCCACCTTCTCTGAATGGTACTAGTCTAGTTTTCACCGATAGTGCAAAATATTTGGGTCTTATTTTGGACAGGAAACTTCACTGGAAACCTAACATTCAGGAACGGGTAAAGAAAGCAACAGTTGCGCTTTACTCGTGCAAAAAGGCCATTGGCAAAAAATGGGGTATGCAACCCCGGATAGTTCATTGGCTCTACGTGTCCGTCATCAGACCGATACTTATATATGGTGTTATTGTCTGGTGGACGGCCTTAGACAAAGCAGTTAACTGCACCACCCTAGGGAAGGTACAGAGATCAGCATGCATATGCATCAGTGGAGCTCTGAGAACAACTCCCTCTGCAGCACTGGACATGCTATTCAGTCTGCCACCTCTAGACATTTTTGTCAAGCAAATGGCAGCCAATGCAGCCATTCGACTTAGGGCCTCTACGCAGTTGACTGGCATATATGCAGGCCCCTCAACAATCTTGAATCACTTCAATAATATTCCTGAAAACACCGACTATACCCCACCCAGTTATGATTTTGACAAAAATTTCCTAACAACCATCCCAATCCGTCTAGAATGGGAAAGGGATTCGGTACGGACGGAAGAGTCCGCCCACATATATACGGACGGCTCCAAAACTGAAGGTGTGGTAGGTGGAGGTGTTTTCTCTGACATGCTTAACATTAGCAGCTCCTTCCGCCTTCCGGACCACTGTAGTGTCTTTCAGGCGGAGCTTATGGCGATCAAGGAGGCCTTGTCCTGGCTGAGGTGTAATGTAATATCTACTAGGGATATTAGCATTTTCACAGACAGCCAAGCGGCAATAAAATCCTTGGAATCGGCCTCGACAACATCAAAGGTCGCCGCAGAATGTCGATCATCTCTTAAGGAGATGGCTGAACAGTTCAATATTCTTCTGTGCTGGGTACCAGGACACAGGGATATTCTAGGGAACTGCATGGCTGACGAACTCGCTCGACGCGGTACTACCTTTCAGATTATGCCGGAACATCGGAATCTGGGTGTGCATCTCTCTACATGTAAACTGCTACGGGGATTGGACTCAATTGAGAAAACCAACTTAAGATGGGCGGACGGTGTTACATGTCACACTGCGAGACAGATCTGGCCGGAGCTGGATCTAAAACGCTCCAAAAAGCTGACTCTGCTCAAAAGGGCGAATATCAGCACCACAGTCGGTGTCCTGACCGGACACTGTCTTATAGGTCGACATGCTAAAAGACTCGGTCTCTTTTCAAACGACTTCTGTAGAAGCTGCCTGTATGAGGAGGAGGAGGAGACAGTCCTTCACCTTCTCTGTACCTGTCCAGCTCTATCAGCCAGAAGGAAAGCTCATCTTGGAGCTTACTTCTTTAACTGTCTCGGTGACCTTGCCTCAATGGAGGTCGCGAGAATCCAACGCTTCATTGCAAGCTCTAAATGGTTCGACGAGTAGGACCGGATTCGATGATCCTGTGGTAACACAACGGACCTTTTAGGTCTAAGTGTGTCCGTGTTCTCCCGGGCAGCCACGCGTACCTACCTACCTACCTATCTACACTCACGTACCATCTTCGAAAAGACGATTGGATTATTTAGGGATTGTAGAGCGGCCTGACTGTCACTGCAAATTCAGATCATCCTGCCTCTCCATCTTCCCTCTATAATCCATTCTACTGCCTTAAGGATCGCATATACTTCAGCCTGAAATACCGAAGAATGTTTTCCTAGGGGGAAAGAGTACCTGAGATCGTCAGTCTGCAAGTACATTCCAGCTCCCGACCCGTCTTCAGTCATTGAGCCGTCCGTATAGAATATATCAGTGAATCCGCTAAGCAGTGCGGACTGGTTTTCCCACTCCTCCCTACTCGGGATCTCCACCTGATATTTCCTTTTGAGCATACAGGTCGAAGTCATAGCATCCGAAGGCATATCGATGACCCGTGCAATGCTCTTTTCTCCACATGCCTAATCTCATTAGGCTGTGTGTACCTCTCATTGCTTCTGCCTGAACAACAATGTCAAGCGGTGGCGGATTGAGCAGTGCATCGAGTCCCGCACCCGGTATGGTACGCAAGGCACCTGTTACACCGATGCAGACTGTCCTCTGTAGTTTAGCGAGACTGGCTCTAATGTTTGCACATTCGGACTTTGTCCACCAAACCACTGATGCATAGATTAGGATGGGTCTTATAATGGCCGTGTATAACCAATATAATATATATATTTATTTTTTAATTAAACGCATACATTTTGAAAGTTTTCCTTTTTTGCATTTTTTGGCCCTTTTTTCCTTTTCTAAAGTTATTATTTGCTTTGTTTAATTTTTTTTAGGTTAACAAAATTCGTTCCCTGTTCATGACCCGTGGATTCTAATCAGAATTCGTCCTCTTTTCCGAATGAACAGACTATTGTCCAAAATTTTTAAATCACTTTTGCTTTTTTTATGATCAATTTTCTTAGACTTTGGGGCGTATAAATTAAGACTTATTCAATATTTTTTGATCCAAGCGCGTTAGAAACTAAGAAAATTCCAACTGTAATTTACATATCTACCCAAATCTTTTTTTACACGATTTTGAAATAACACGGTCCACGAACTTCTTCAACAAATACCAATTTTTTACACGAATTTTTTCCCAACAAAAACTTATAAATATTTTTTTTACAATGTCTTACATAAAATATATTCAAAAACAAAATACAGTTGGGGAACACTCGTAGTTTATTATATCAGTTGCATTTTACATTTTCGTTGTAATACGATGAAAGCAATGTTACTCCAGTCAGCAATAAACATGCGCTCCTCCTTGCAAACAGTGACGATAGTTACTAAATAATAAGCTTTATATTTTTTTTAAAATTGAATTTTTACTAATGAACTATGTTATCTGTATTTAATAAATTAATTATATTTTATAGAATTAACACAATATGGGTTTTCATTATTTGTCTTGCACGGTTTTATAAACATCTTGTGGTTATTTTTTTTATCTTACTCGGTTTTTTTCGAATTGTGGAACACATCTTCGATTTTACTATGAGTAGCATGTCTTTATACTCTAGATGAAATCATATAGAGTATTATAAGTTTAATCCAGCCCAACAGTTTGTAACGCATAGAACCAAGCCTCGGACGAAAAAAAGTTATATGACGGTTATATAACACGATAACTCAAGAACGCCTTCACCTAGGATCTTGAAATTTTGAATCTGGATGTTTGGTTGAATTTGTAAGGCTAAGTTCGTTCACGGGCAAAATCGTCCTACTCCTTCGGGTAGCTGTCATACAAAATGTCCTTAAAACTCGTGTTCAAGAATATTGGTCAATAACTTCGGAAGGGTTTAAGCTACGACTTTGAAATTTTGTATGTGTTAATTTTCTAATAGTTGGAGCTAAATTTATGATTATGAAGAAAATTCTGTTAGTCCTTCGTGTAGCTGCCACACAAATATCCTGTCAAAATGTATTCATTTAATTTACGGAACTCACTATAACTCAAGTAATCTTTTAGCTACGAATTCGGAATTTTGTACAAATTAGTTTTGAGTGGAAACGAAGTTCAGTATTCATCTAGAGTATTATACGATTGGCTTGTTTTTACACGGTTTTCGTTGGAACGTATCTACCATGTAAAAAAAAAGTTGGGTGTATGTACAATTTAACTTCTTTATTGGGAATTCAATAGTCCTACCTAAATGAGTACCCTCTCATTTTCGTAACGTATTGTTCAAAATTGTAACTCTCTCTTGAGTAATTATTTTGCAAAATGTCGAACTCTTTCGTCATATTTCTTTTCCCCTGCTCTCGTATCCCGCTGCCAATTTTGCTCTATATAAAGTCAAGTCCTAACTTAATAGCATAAGCGAGTTATAGAAATAAAGAATTTTTTGGGTTCTCAAGTGATAGGACGCCAAAGCAGATTGCGTATCGCGGGCAGTTGCTATTTTTCGTTTTTACTACCGCTACCGCTCAAACGTAAAAATACAAAATTCGAGGATACTAAATATGAATGGGTCCATGCTGAAAGGTCATCAGTCTAATTTTTTTTATCGTAATTGCGATTTCACTAGTTTTGAACTATTTGAAGTTCGGCACATCTTATCATTAATTAATCTAGTCAATTAATCTACAATAGTAGCACATCTATTAAGTTTCAACTTTCTTGCATAAGCCGTTTCTGAGATAAGAAAAACCCACCCACACCCCTGTACCTGGCTTTCCCTTCACTTCCACTCTTCACTTCCTCTATCAAAAATTTTATATTCAGTAGACTCGACTTATAATTCTATATATGTACACAAACCAATTTTTATCTTCCTGGTACAATTGAGTCGGAAGATATTGTAATCCAAAGTTGTTCACCCCACCCCCCCTTAAAAATGTTAACGCTTTTCTAATCTCCTAGTATTTCTTAAGTTAACCACAAAGTTTCAACCGTCTGACATTAATCGTTCAGAAGATATGGATTTTAGAATGATGAGTAAACCTATCAAGTTATTCTGGCTAACTCGATCCATGCTAAAAGGGCATCAGTCCACGGGTTTCAAAAATTCGCCAAAATTCACGCGGCATAGATAAATTTGTAAAATATAATTATATGAGTCATAAATAACCTGTTTAATTGATTCGGTAGAGTATTGTTATGAATTTAACTTAACTGTTGTCTACAGGCGGTTTTTTTTTTGTTTTTCCAACAGTTTACAAAAATGGACTGATGACCTTTTAGTATGGACACATGCATATGTAATATGAAATTTTTGATTGATCAAAGTACTCGTTCCACAATCCCCTTCCTATTAAACTTTCTGCATTTAATTTTCCGCCAAACTTGGAATTCTTTCGATTCTAAATAAGACCTACAAACTACGTGGGTATGTTGCCTCTGGCCTCTCGTCACCAACAAAAATCGAACCCATAGATGTAGCTGTTCTACACAAATAAACACACACGCAAGCATCTTATACCAACGTGTACCTGCTACACGGTTCGATTTACCTGTGCCTCATTCAGAGGTCAAACACGTGCATTGACTTATTCATAGTGACTTAAAAAAAAAATAACGAAAAATCTTTAAACGTAAATATCTTTTATGTGTATATGGCAAAGATAAATTTAGGGACTGGTTCTGTTGGTTTTTGCTGATCTCAACGGTATCATCATGCAACATCGGCATGTATCTTAAATGTTGCACGGTTGATTTAACCAAACTAAGAAATAAATTAGCGAAATGATCATTTAACAAAATTATGGATGTTGTCGGTTTTGTTTTTATTCAAAATATAAACCTAAATAGTAGGTAAAAAACAGAAATAAAATGACCGGTTGCGGATGATGACATGTTCTGTGCTTTAAGAAATTTGTTTTTAGGAGATCATTAGTTACAAGTGCGAATATGTTTGTTATGCACGATCGTTAAAATTGATGAAATTTATTAAGTTGTTAAGATAGGTTTCATAAATTTTTATTACGTACTTTTTACGATAATCGGCGAGACAAATTAAGCCTTAAAAACGGAAACGATCAGTGATCATCATTTCATAAGACTACCGATCATAAAATTAACTTTTAATTCTGAAATCTTTAATTATCCACTTAAATCATTTGCATTATATACAGGCTGTTTGGCAGGGACGTCATTTGTGGGGGGCAGGGGGGCAATTGCCCCCCCCCCCCCAGAAATATGTATTTTTATAGATTACATATAACATATGTAAATTTATATATAAAAATATATACAAACATAACATCTTGCCCCCCCCCTGGTGTTTGGCACTCCGTGTGCCACCTTGTAAGGGGTTATTCCTTGATATATTTGGAGAAAAAAATTGTTCTACAGGATGGGTCAATTTTCAATATTAATGGAGATACAGGGTGGTTAAGAAAAGTGTTTTTGACCGGTACCCTCACTCACTTAAAACGTTATATCTTGAAAACGAATAATCACAAGGCAAAGTGTTATAACTCGTTTTTTAGGCAATCGAATTTGATGTAACAGTTTTCATTTGATGTAACAGTCTAAATTGTAACTACACCCAATCTTGAGATATTTACTCGAAAACACAAATTTTTGCTACGTGAACCCTTAAAATTCAGTGATCAATGTAGTTTTTCTCAGAAAACCCCATTATAAAAATGTCATTTTAATTTAATTTTGTTATGAGCCGTATTATTACCTATAAAAGCTGCATACATATGTATGAGTTACGATTAACATTTTGGAAGTAATAGGTAAAAATACAATCGCATAAAAATTAAATATTTAAAAAATCAGTGCAGTGCATGTTGATCTACGCTACTTGCTTGAATTGAAAGAATTTAATAATGGTTTTTATTTCAAATATTTTTATTATAATAAATGTTCAAAATGACCACCTTCATTTTGAATGCACGCTAAAGCTCGTTTGGCGAGTGTTCTCTTGGTATTCATATTCCTCTACTGCTGTCTTACTTCTATTGCTGACGCATTGATCCTGATATTTAGATCTTCCAATGTTTCCACTGGCGTTGCGTAGACAAGGTCCTTCATCCGTCCCCATACAAAGAAATCCATAATAGTAAGATCAGAAGATCTTGCAGGCCAGTGTATCGGTCCATTTCTACCGATCCAGCGATTGCTATAATTGGAATTTAACCAATCTGTGATCTGTCGGCCGTAATGAGCAGGAGCACCATCGTGTTGGTAAAACATGGAAGCCAAGCGAACCAGTGGAATATCATCCAACAAGTACTGTAGATCATTTGATAAAAACTGTAAGTAATTGGAGCTATTTAGAGTACGCGGAAGCCTAATAGGTCCAAGTAAATCGTCACCAATCACACCTACCCATAAATTGACGCTGAATCTGTGCTGAAATGATGCCGCTCTTCTTGTGTGTGGATTGCTCTTAGCCCACGTATGTAGGTTGCGGAAGTTTGTGATACCGTCTCTGGTAAATTGGGACTCATCCGTCCACAAAATATTATTGAAAAAATTGCCATCATCTATTTGTCGTTCAAGGAGCCAATTGCAAAACTCCATCCGTTTGGGGAAATCAATGGGTACCAGCTCCTGTACTGGTGTGTGATGGTAGGCATGGAATCGTTGTACTTTTAAAATACTCCAAACCTTCCAAGTAGATATGTTAAACTGCAATGCCAAGCGTCGGATACTGATCGATGGAACATTTTGCACTGCTTGCAGTATTCTTTCATCAATCTGAACAGCGATTATAGGCGCAGGATTTGCATTTACTCACCTTGTTCTAACGCTGCCAGTTTCCCTGATTCTCCTGTAAACATCTTGAAATACTCTCCTGCTAGGTGTCCGTCGATGAGGATGTCTCTGGTGATAAAGCCTTCGCGCGGCTCGTGCATTTTGGTCACACTCTCCATAAATTAACATCATGTCAGCATATTCTTCATTGGAGTACTCAGGCATTTTGAAATAATTTTTTAAATTCTACTGACACCTTCATCTCTTAGCAACGTAATTAAAACTGAATAAAATATGAAGGTAGTTTTGCTTTTATAGGCTTTTTATTTTGTAAGACACCCTATTAAAAAGGCATAGTACCGCATCCAGTAGTACCTACCACGTCCAGGTAAAAGCATCAATTATGTTGAAACTCACTTACATTTCATTGTTTTCCTTCATACTTTAAATAGTAATAAATGTGCAATAAAAATACTGTTGTACTACCGACAAATTAAACAGGTTTTTAAACGTGGTCCACTTTATGACACTGACTTTTAAATATTTAATTTTTATGCGATATGTATTTTTAACTGTTACTTCCAAAATGTTAATCGTAACTCATACATATGTATGCAGCTTTTGTAGGTAATAATACGGCTCATAAAAAAATAAAATTAAAATGACATTTTTATAATGGGGTTTTCTGAGAAAAACTACATTGATCACTGCATTTTTACTGTTGACGTAGCAAAAATTTGTGTTTTCGAGTAAATATCTCAAGATTGGATGCAGTTACAATTTAGACTGTTACATCAAATGAAAGGTAGTTCGATTGCCTAAAAAAAGAGTTATAACACTTTGCCTTGTGATTATTCGTTTTCAAGATTTAACGTTTTAAGTGAGTGAGGGTACCGGTCAAAAACACTTTTCTTAACCACCCTGTATCTCCACTAATATTAAAAATTGACCCACCCTGTAGAACAATTTTTTTCTCCAAATATATCAAGGAATAACCCCTTACAAGGTGGCACACGGAGTGCCAAACACCCTGTATAATGAGAATTAGTTGTGGAATTTCAAATTCCCCTTCTTCGTGCTTCTGCTAAGGCAGTGTTACTGTTTCCATGACTTCAATGGGAATACTAGCTGGGTATTTACACTAATTTATACATAAATCGAAATCAACCTTCCTGATATTTTGGAGCACGGTACTTTCAAGTAAAATTTTTTTCCACGAGCAGTATAACCTTTAACTATTCAAGAGCTATATTAGCCGATTATTCAGATTTTCATCTTTTAAAGATTCAAGATTCAAGATTAATTTTTTGCCATAATTTTTAAAACATTTTTTTTTTTTTTTACTTATTATTACTTATTAACTTTAACACAATTGTGTCTTATAAGTAGCTTTCCATCTTTTAAATCACAAGTTCTGATCTGCGCTATTGACTTCTGAGACACAATAGAAGAAAAATAATTAGTTTAAGCTAAACAAAGGTAATAAGTAAAACATTAATCACCAATTATGTGTCATTCTTTTAACAGAACTTTTTATTTTCAAATCTTAATATCATTTATCTCATAAAAATCCCTTATAAATATTCCTTAATGGGTAATTGGGCGTCAAATTATAAAAAAACATAACGCAGTCACGATCGGCTGCAAGCCAATCGTATGATACTCTAGAATCTAGAGTATCATACGATTGGCTTTCGCTCTAGAGTCTAGATGAAATATTGAACTCCGATTTATATTTTAGTTCGGAATATATCAAAAGAATGAGTAGTGCACATACAATTATTGCATGACCTTTTATTTACAGGTAGAAACTTTTGTATAGTGGCTACTCGATGGATGGTTAAATGATTTCTTAAGTTATAGTGAGTTCCATAAATTAAGTTGGGACATTTTTACAGAATTTTTGTATGGCAACTACATGAAGGACTTACGGGATATTTTTCATATTAATACCTTCAGCTGCGACTATTATAAAAACAACGTATACAAAATTTTAAAGTCGTAACTTAAAGCGTTCTAAAGTTATCGTTCAATATTGGTGACCACGTGTTTTAAGAACTTTTGTATGACAGGTACTCGAAGGAGTTGATGGATTGCGCTAATTAATGAACTCGATATAAAACTAATTCTTGTAAAATTTTGAATCCCTGCTTTAACTCGTACTAGAGTTATAGTGGATTCTGTAACTTTTATACATTTTTGAAGGACTTTTGTAGGCTGCTACACGAAGGACTCATTCGATTTGCATCATATTCAGAACTTTCGTTTCAAACATGGTAAACTTTAAGTATTTCAAGCTCCTAACTTGAAGCATTCGAGCAATAATTGTGAATACGTGTTTTAAGGACTCTTGTATGGGAGGTAACCGAAGGAGTGGAAGGATATCGCCCATTAACGAACTTAGCCTTACTTTTTCCATTTTACAAGTGGTGACCAAATTTCAACTTATCTTGCAAACGGACGGACGGACGGACGGACAGATGGACGGACGGACGGATAGCAAACGGATTTGGGGTTTTTGGCCAGAACTAAACACAAAATACTATATAACTTTTTTTCGTCCGTGGCTCGGTTCTATGCGTTACAAACTTTTCGGGCTGGATTAAACTTATAATACTCTATATGATTTCATCTAGAGTATAAAAATGTACCACATAAAGATTTACCGCAAATGAATCGGAACTGCATTTGTACGTAGGATTCAGAAAAAGAATATATTTTTTGTTCGCATTTTAGCAAAAAAAAGTCATAAATGTTTGTAGATGGATAAAATTGGGTTTCAAATGAAAAATGTACAACGAACCTTTCAAAAGCTCTTTTTTAATTTGGGCGATTTGTTGATGTCATTCACGGAGATGCTTCACATACCTGGGCTTACGGTCCACCTACGCTTAAAAGGAGTAACAAAACGGAATGCTCAATGATTCACATGAATTGTAACTTGTGAAGATATACTTCGGCTAGGTAAATCGTTAGTGATTTACTTATAATGCTTTTTCTATTCGTGGGTTGCGCTTTGTTAAGCTGGCGTTAAAGATTAAAATATATGCTATTTTGTCAAATATTTGGCCAATAAAATTTGGCAAAAAATTCATTTAAATTGGCCAATAAAAATTTTACGATTGCCGCCTGCCTTTTTTTGTCAGCGAAAATGGCCAACTATTTGACAAAGTATCATACAGTCTAAAGGCCGGTTTACATGTCGGTTGCAAGTAATTTTTACTGAGATTTAGAGGAAGAAGGAAATCTCTAATGAGAAACTGATCAGGAGTGAAACGAACAGAGATATATCCAGTAAAAAATATTGACGATATTTCTGTCAATGTGTGCGTGCCAAGATTTTTTTGTAGTGGTTGCTTCTACTCCATTGAAAATTCGATAAGCTAGCTCCCTCACAATCTCAGTAAAAATGATTTGCAACCGACATGTAAACCGGCCTTAAAGGCCGGTTTACATGTTGAATGCAAGTAATTTTTACTGAGATTGAGAGGGAGAAGGAAATCTCTAATGAGAACCTGATCAGGAGAGAACAGAGATATGAGATATATCCAGTTAAAAATATTGACGATATTTCTGTCAATTTGTGCGTGCCAACATTTTTTTGTAGTGGTTGTTTCTACTCCATTGAAAATTCGATAAGCTAGCTCCCTCACAATCTCAGTAAAAATTATTTGCAACCGACATGTAAACCGGCCTTAAGCCTTATTCAGCTAAGAAATTCAAAAATATTTATTCAATTCCAAACATACTCTCAAAGTGTTCGTTTCTGCAGTTTCTTCTGTTTAAAGGGCGTCCATCTCAAGCTGATCACTTAACTTATTCTTGTGGATATAAATTCATGGCGACCGGGTGAGAAAGAAAACAAGACCAAAAATACATCTACCTAAAAGTAGAGTGCAAACAGAGTAGACTTTCTTGGATAAGTATATGAATACAGCATATACTCGTAAGTACGCTGTATATATTGAAATTGTGCATCGTCTTTGAAGTTTCAACCGACGCTGTAAAAGACTTGCTGTGCTGGTCTGGAGAACGAAGAAAAACGACTTAGAAATAATTTTCTTTTATGACCGTAAAGAGTAATAATAACCGAGGTAAGGATAGGTATCGTGGAAGGCTATGATCTTCAACACGTAGGACCGTACAATTTCACAGAAACCCTTGTATCTACATGGATTTATATAAAGCAAGAAACCCAGATGTAAAATCACGTGTCTGGCTGAATGAACTTTTAGGTGGCGTATAATAGAAAAACGAAGAATGCAACTGCTTCATTTTTTTGATTATAGAAAAACCTGTTCCACGTCACGTTGGCTTTCTTTAATCTTTAATTTAATTTTATTTAATCTTTCTTTAATTTTGTTAAAGTTAATGCTAAAAAAGACGCCTTTTTTGTTCGAAGGAGTAAATGAATTTTACTGATTAATGTACTCGAACTTCATTTTCCATCAAAACTAATTTGTGCATAATTTCAACTTCGTGGCTGACCGATTTCTTGAGTTATAGTGAGTTCCGTAAATTGAGTAAGGGCATTTGTACAGAATTTTTGTATGGCAGCTACGTGACGGACTCACAGGAACTTTCTCATATTCTTACCTTAAACCTGGACTTATTGGAAAACCAAAGTATACAACATTTCAAAGCCGTAGAGGGCGTTCCGAAGTTATTGGCCAATATTCTGTAACACGTGCCTGAAGAACTTTTTTTGTCAGATACCCGAAGGAGTAGACGAGTTTGCCCGTTAACGAACTTATCCTTATAATTTTGACCAATTTCAAGATCCTAGGTCCAACTTTTTTTCGCCCGTGGCTCGATTCTTTGCGATACAAACTTTTCGGATGGTTTAAACTTAGACAGATTTCATCTAGAGTAGAATTAGAGATTTATTTGAAAGAAATTACATAAAATACTACTTTTTACCCAATTTGTGACAATTAGTTACGTGAAGAATGGAGTTAAATTTATTTTGAAAATTAATAAATAGGTCACGAATGCTTTCCTTTATCGATAACCAGCAAAATTTTTTTTATTTCTTTGGTCATAAGATTAGAGATCTGTTCGAAAGTAATAATGGTGAGTTAAGTGTAGAAAACACTCAGGATATCCTCAGCACCTTCATGTCCAATTCTAGACATTTTTTTCTTGGAAATTTTTCTTCTTCTAACCACCTTAGAGTTAAGCGTAATATTCGCTAGAATACCGAGACCCTACTCAGTATATCAATGTTAACAAATTGGAAACGAGAAATTAATGTCGAAAAGTCACAGCTCATCCAGAATGCTACTAACTGATGCCACACATATGCCAACGTTGTTCTAGTTTCTTGCTCTGGAAAATCTTTTAGCACAATTTCCGATTTATCTCACGGCTCGTTCACATCCAATAAAGCAATATATTGAATCGACGGTTGATCCAAGATTTCTTATGTGAACTAGAGTGAAATTGTTTAAGATCAGTTACAAGAAACCATAATTTATAGTTGGTTTTCTCGAAATCCGCCCCACTCACAGGCACACAGCATCCATCAAGTGTCACATTTTTCTTCACCGTGAAGTAAAGAAAATGTTGTGCATGATTTAGATCACGTTGTCCGAGTAAGTAGTTGCTTGACTGCCTTCTTAGGTTTACTGGGTGGTTTCGATTGAATTATGGGACACCTAATACCATATTTGAAATTCTAGTTTTTATAGAAAAGAAATAAAAAAAATTCAAATTAAATCACTTCATACGAGGGCGGATTGATAATGACGTGCAAAAATTGAGAAAACATAATTTTATCCGGAAAAATTTATTCCAGCGTTTTTCCAATTTTTTGATCCCTTCCAAATAATATGATTTGTCCAACCCTTCAAAATAGGCGTTGGTTTCACTTATGACGTCAGTATTCGTGGTAAATCTCTTTCCAGCAAGCCATTTTTTCAAGTCTGGAAATAATAAAAAGTCGCAGGGTGCCAAATCTGTAGAATACGGTGGGTGAGGGAGCAATTCGTACCGTAATTCAAACAGTTTTGCCGTTGCAACAACGGACGTGTGAAACAACACTTTTTTCTTCGCGAAATGAAGCCGTTTTGCCTTGATTTCAACATCCAATGAAACCAATACCTCAGAATAATATGCTCCCGTCATTGTTTTTCCTTTCTCCAAGTAGTCGGTGAATATCATTCCATTGGAATCCCAAAAAACTGTCGCCATAACCTTTCCAGCCGATAGAACGGTTTTGCCTCCTTGAACCGACATCCTTCCATTGTTTTGACTGTTGTTTGGTTTCTGGAGTGTAGTGGTGAATCCATGCTTCATCAACAGTTACGAATCAACGAAAAAATTCATTTGTATTACGTTAAAACAGTTGCAAACCGTGCTGCGAAGTTGTCACACGATTGCGTTTTTAGTCGATTGTGAGCAAACGCGGCAGTCATCTTGCGGATAGCTTTCTCATGTCCAAATGGTTTTTCAAAATATTCCAAACACGTTCAAATGAGATGCTTACTACGTTAACTATCTCACGCACTTTTACTCGACGATCTTCTATCACGATATCATGGATTTTATCGATCATTTCTGGCGTGGTGACCTCATTTAGACGACCTGGACTTGGTATGGTTTGTGCGCTCGTACGCAGTGGCGGTCATATTGCTTTTTCAAGAGGGGGGCCATTGAAGTTCAGTGTACAGAAAATAGGTGTGGTAGCTACCCGTTACTGCAGCGTGGATGGAAATTGTGCAAATGCTATGGTCACTGCGGTTGGTACTGCTTGAAAGTATCAACTTTTCATTTCCGCATCTAAATCGCCAGATTTAGATGCGAATTTCAGAATATTAAAAACCATTAACATCGCTCTGAAGGGATTTCTTTGACATCGTTAAATTTATCAGCTGATTGTATGATATCAAAAATTTGAACCTGTATTGTATGATTGTCTTTAAGCAATGGAAAATTGAATAACATGGGTAGGAACTAGAAAATAAAATTAATTGATTCCAAAGCTTGGTGAACATAATTTTCGATTTCAGTAGAAGTCGTTGTCGATTTCGATTTCGACAAAATTTGGAAGCCCAAACAGACTTCAAGATTTTAAGACTTCGAGATTTTGAGAGTTTAGTTAAAATTCGAGATTTTGCCAAATCCAGTTTGAAATCTTTGGATGCAAATTTGCTGAGACCACTAGAAAAGTAGTGTATTTAATTTTTATTAGTTCTACTATCATACATATTTGATGAAACTCAATATTGGGCATTAAAATCCGAACCCTATGTATTAGGCGCAACGAATAAGTGATCATTCCAGTTATTAAGTTACTACAATACTTAAAATCTACGAAAGAAATATTTTATATCAATGTAATTTATTAGGTTCATATATCACTTGGTCTCCTTATTGAGTCGATCTATAGTAGTTTAGATAACTGCCACCATAACCTAACCTAACCTACTCTCCTAATTCAAAAATTTAAAAAACCAAACTCGGAAATTCTCATTTTGGAAACGAGGAAACGATACCTTGGGAGTTTTGTTAATCTTATACAATGTTGGTTTCTTTCAGGTCCTTTAGGCACGTATTCCCCATATATTACCGAGATGAAACTTAAATCGTATTTTTTTTACACTAATTCGAGCCTGCGAAAAAAATTCAAAATTTTTAAATTGAGTGATTAGCTTTTATTAGGGTTTAAACTACCCTTTTTACCCGAGTAGATTTCAAATTCATCCAAATATGCGAAATATATTAGAATTTGATAGAATCTTATCAAAATCTCGACATTTCGGCAAATCGAGTTTTAAATCTTTGGATGTAAATCAGTTATTAATATGTAATAGTTACTGTAAATACTCATAATTAAGTTCTTATAGCTGATTTACAATGCAATATTTCAAACTGGATTTGCAGAAATCTCGTGATTTCGACAAAACTATTAAGATCTACTGGATTACCCATAAATTTGAATAAATTTGATATCTGTTCTGGTGACTAGGTTTTGTGAAAACATAGTTCAAAATCCACTTAAAACGACCTGGACAGCAATGATATTGTGTTTCACTGCATTTACCACAATTTACGTCTTAATTTAGGTTTAGGATGCACATTATAAAAATTGTACAAGTATAACCCAAATCTAAATTGATAATTTTGAAATATTCTTAATTAGTACAGTCTTCTTTTCAATCAGGAGACAACAGACAAACGAAGGATTAAAGAAAAACATAAGAGGAAATCAGATTTAATTGCATTATACTTTATTAAGTGCATTCTACTTTATAAAGTGTATCTATTAATCTAATAGTCTCATATAATTTTTCTTTGAAGCAGATGTGATAAAGTAATCATGGGTGACGAATTTGTTAGGGGGGGGGCCATGGCCCCTATGGCCCCCCTCTATGACCGCCACTGCTCGTACGACCACACTTGAATTCAGAAAACCATTTGTAAATCATTCGGATCGATGGTGCAGAGTCCCCATAATGCTTACCTAATTTTTCTTTGGTTACTTTAGCTGTTTTCCCTTTTAAAAAATTGTGTTTAATCAACACACGAAATTCATTTTTATCCATTTTTAAAAATTTTTATAAGTCGACTTGCTTAGACGGCTGTTTCTCGAAAACTAAACGAGGTATCAGGCTTAAACTTTGCAGGTAATCTATTTAAGGATGGTCCAGGTAAAAAAAAATAACGAATTCCTTACTTGCCCACTCCTTCTTGATTTTTGCACGTCATTATCAATCCGCCCTCGTATAAAATGTTTGGAAAACAAATATTTAAAAGACGTTCCATGGCGAGATAAATGAAAATAGTAACTTTTTTTTGGACACATTTTTCGGCCGTTCGTAGTTGACTTTTGAATGACTTCATTAGTTCATGAGTTGATACAAGAGAAATTAAGGAGAGAAAAGGTAATCTCAATATAAAAAAAATTTATAGGAAAGCAATAAAACTCTATACAGAGATTAACCCGGTGCTTGGAATATAATCCCGGAATTTAAATTTGTATTGTTTTGCTCTTGTGGAGTTCAAACGAACAACCTATCCCTGGAAAAAATAACTATGTTGCGTAGCTTTGAGTGAAAAGTTGCGCCAAAGAAATAACATCGTAGGGGTCAAAGCCCAATTTGGATTCTCGCTGGATTACACAGCTCTTAGACCCAGCAAGCACATAGACAGAAAGATGCAGCAATCCACTAAACAGAAATGGCTGAAACTTTTTTTTAAAGAAAAGGTTCCATAATGTACATTACAATGGTAACAACAAAACAAAACAAATGTGTTTACTAATTATTTTACAATAACCAACTAGTAAAATTGTTTTAATTTATAGGTTACAAGTTGCATAAATCAACACGTAGCAGTTCATCCTAAATACCCACCGCCTAGTCCAGAAAATAATGGCACGACATATTCAATTAATTCCTTATTCTGACTGAAAATAGACCTGTCCTCTAGACACTTAATATATTGCATTGAAACAAGGAATAAATTGAAGCTTAATTGGCTCTGCAATTAGCCTTAAGTTTCGAGATGTTATGGTAGTTAACATCGGAGTTAAATAGGAATCAATTGACCATTTGCATGTCTAATCGCGGGAGCTATTTTTTGAAAAGTTCTAACAGTACGTACGGGAGTGCAATTTTTACATACTTACCGCCCAATTTATGTAATTGTCAGTAGATCAGATGCCCCCACATTCAAACATTGCATAGAAATTAAAATTAAATTGGCAAAATATGTCGAGTGAATCTCTAGTGTTGAGTAGAAACACTATTTCAGAGTTAGCAATTGCCACAACTCAGTAGTTAAATCTTAATTATAGTACAAGAACTTGAAAATTTTCTTAATGAAAACATATGTAAGTAGTCTTGGGAATGTTTTGCAGTCTCTGAATGAATTATTAGTTTAAATTGATTTATGGAGCTAAAGTACAATAAGTTAGCTTGCGTACATTTATCAATATCAGAATGTTTTTCAAAAAATTGGAATCCATAAATCAATGGGACATTGTATCAGTCGAGAGTTTATCCAATAAACGTTTTTTATTCACTCGAACTACAGTAATTAAGTAAAAGTTTAAATCTTTGTAGTTACGTCAAAATTCCGTATCAATCGTTATTACTGACCATTCAATCCCTTCACCCATGTGGGACATGGACATCAAAAGCGTCGATACACTAATTTTCAGGACCATTTGTAATAGACCATTTCTCTTCAGTGTTTGGGTCAATCCGAAGGAGGCATAGGGCACGTACAGTGCAGAAGAGATCTCAGACGACTGGGAAACTTGGAGCTGCTTTCCACAGTATTATTACCGCAATGATCTCCTCAACATCTGGGCGATCGTCCCAAAAATTTGTTTTGCTGCAGTTCGGTATTAATAGCAGACTCTGTACACGAAATAGACTCTTCCAACTAGATGTTTAATATCGCGTCTAATAGCTTTCTTCAAGTGTGTATGTACTTTATGATATCTTTGCTAATCATCTGGCATGTGGGCGTCTTCCGCACCAAATATCTCACTGCCTCCTCCGTACAAGAAAAAAGTTTACCCTTAATTTAGTGTTCCTTATGCAGTGCTCTCTTCCTAAGGAAGATGACTTCTCACGTAAGGTAGTGAGTAAGTCGTTTTGTAAGTCTATCTACGTTTAGCCTTCGTTTTAGCCAAAGAGGTTCCAATCTTCGACAGCTGCTATATTTAATATTGTCTGTGGTCACTGACGTTTAACATTTTAGTTTTAGTTTCCGTTTTAAGAAGTGGCAAAGTGTTGAGCCACCGCGCAGCACTAGGCACCAAAAGAGGGCCCATAGCGATCCCAAAGCCTCGTAGGTCACTAATCATCCCCAAAACAACCCAGATTCCTGAAGAACTTGACCAGCTTGTCATGCCCTATCGACCTTAAATCCTCAAAATCGTCAAAGAAAAGACCACTTCATTCGCCTCTTTGTTACCGCACACGAAATGTGGGTAATGCCCTGTCAGTATTTCGACGTGTAACCGCAAACTTCCCCTATTCCATGCCAATATCTCCCTAGTATTCCGTATGTGAAACCTTAGCCAGAATGCCTTAGAAGTCCTACAGCTCGTCAACCCCTTCCACCTTGAGTTCGTTGTGTGCGTGGCACAATCCCTGATACGCGTTTTGATACCGTTTAATGGTGGGCTATGCCCTCCTCTACTATTCCGGCTGACACCGATCGTAGTCTCGCCAGCTCATTCGCCAGTTTGTTTCCTGGTATGTCACTATGCCCTGTTACCAGCATAGCCGTACTCTATTCTGACTACAAAGTATCTTATGCATTTCTCGACAGCGCTTTACTAGCTGGGATTTGATAGTCGCCGATTCCAATTCATTCAAAGCCATTTGGCGGTCAATGTAGAGTGAGATATCCTGATCGCATATCCCCCCATCAACATGATGTTACCTGCCTAGAGCGCAGCCAGAATCTCCGCTTGGAATGCACTATAAGCATAACTCAACTTAAAAAATTTCCTTGCACTCAACTGTTCAGAGAAGACTCCAGCGCCAGTGCCGCATTCCATTTTGGAACAGTCCATATACACGGAGAGTTCTCCCTCGTTCACTACGTTGTTGTTTTCCCAGTCCTCCCTTCTTGGGTGTATGACACTGAAAGATAATTTTAAAACATTCACTGGGATTATATAATCCGTACAAATGTCGACCGGTCCCTCATGACATTCCCTAAAAATGGAGCCGTGTCCTATGGATCTCTCACTAAAGAGAAAATATTGAAAATATCAAGTGGTAAAAGGTATATGCACACTTCTAGTGCTGCTGTTGGCGTTGTGCGCAGGCCTCCTGTGATCATTACACAAGCATTCCGCTGCACTCCACTCAGTTCACTTTGGAGATACTTTTTGTCTGTGGCTGTCCACCATACAAGTGCCCCGTACGTCAGAATGGGTCTCCCAACCCCCGTGTACAGCTAATGTACCATATTTTGGTTTCAGGCCCCAGCTCTTTCCAACGGCCTGTCTACACGCAAAGAGTGCGTTGTTAGCCCTTTTAATACAGTCTCCAACATTGCTTATTCAATTTCTCCCCCAGCACGAAATCTAGTCCTTCATTGTGAATAAAACCAACTCAGTTTATTAAGTTTACACCCAAGCCACATCTTCTGGCCCATTTTGTCAGTGTACAGAGTGTCGACTCCAAGACGTCCGTAATAGTATCCAAACAATTTTCCCTGAACTAGTGTGACTTTTTTTTTTTTGGTGAATGTTTTCACAGTACATGTTGAATTGAAAATACAAGTTTTCCGGGTTCAATACTGTTATTGTTTATTTTTGCGTAACGTTTCAGACTCGACTGAGTTAGTTTGATAAAGGACTCAGTCGAGTCCGAAACGTCAATCAAAAATAAACAATAACAGTATTGAACCCGGAAAACCTGTATTTTCTAGTATGACTATGTCATGCGCGTAGGCCATCACCCCGATTCCTTTCTTTTCGATTTCCATTAGAACGTTTTACATTAGACAAATGTAAAATTTTCTCCATTCTAAGCTGACGTTCTAAATTTTATAATAACACCTCGAAAATTAGAGAAGCGTAAATTAAACTCTGTGACACTATTTCTGCTTTGGGTACTCTTAAGATCAATTCGAATCTCGATTTAGACTTGTTAGAAAAATATTGCTAACAAAATCTTTATTTTAAATTTGTAAAAATATCTTTATTAAAATAAAAATATAAACCAAAATGAAAGTTATTAGTCCCTAAAGAAAAATGTAAGGAGTAAATTGCGCTTCAAAAAACTTCACTCCTTTTGTATCTTGGATCCATAATACGAGTATTTCTGATCTTCGAATTCTTCAGCAAGCTGATCAAGAACTTCACGAAAGACAAACCCGTCTAAGTTGCATGCTAAATAGTACAAAAATATCCAATTGGAAAATGTACATCTTTTCGTGATGATTCCAATTTTCTGACGATTTGTTCGATTATCTCCGGCGATCAAGAACATCAAACTGTTGAACGTTAAGGATCTGAAATACGAAACCAAGGTTTTAATACATTTTAGGTAGCAATGAAGATGAAACACGAAGTCCAAATTTGATATCGAACTGTGAGATGACAAATGTCGTAACTTCCAAAAACAGTTTTTGAGATAATTGCATTTGAAAGATTGAAATAGTTTCAGTAATTTTACAATTGTGTCTAATGTTATCTATTTTTTTTTAAATAATAATTGAGTTTGTTCCAAACGCAAAAAAGAATTTAGATAATGAAAATAAATTTTGTATGCCGTAATTATGCTCTCAGATGCTGTGCATGGCTTCGGAACAGTAAAACGGTTGTTGTTGTTGTTAGCTAAATAGTGTCTAAATGGTATGAGATGGAAGATACGACAGTGTTCCATTGAAAAGAGGGTTAAAAATACATAAGAATCAATCAAAACCTGAAAATTATCATTTTGGAAGTTACAACACTTGTCATCTCACAGTGTGATATGAGGATAATCAAGAAAAATTTTGGGTCTTGATCTTTGCTTGAATGAAATGTTTCTTTATCTTGTGATCTTAACCTTATTTTTAAATTCGTGCTAATAAATATAAAATTCGACGTACTTATAAAAACGAAATGTGATTATTCGCCAAATCAATGCAGCAATACTCACGAAGAACAAAATCACGAACCAGAACCATAGAAACGAATATATCTTCTCATTGATTATATTCAGTGCCATCACACATACAACATCATGCTCTTGCACTCCTCCCCCAGCACCGAATTTCCGAAAAACACATTTCGTAACTTTCGGAAATACAACTTCCAAGATGCCTACAGTACCGTTATTTGTTTGTAACAGTTGCGAACCAAGGCTTAAAAATTGTCCGGCCAAGAATCTATTTACGAAATAAATTTGAAAGACGACATTGCAGAGATTCATAAGTTCCGCGAGGCATAATTGAGCGCCCCAAAATTTATTCACTTCTAAACGATTGATAAAATCGTTTTTGATTGCTCGAACCGAAAATTCGACGGTCTTTTTAGATCGAAATTTTCTTCCAGATATTTCAAGACTTTCACCATTGTTTAAGTGTTTGGAGATGGCAGTTCTGTGAAGACCTTCAGTTAGTCTTTTCAGCCGATCACCTGAAATTTAAGGGAATTTCGTTTCTGTTTTGGAGCTTTATTAGACAGTAATCAGACGCGTAGCGTGAATTTTCATATGGTTTGCGCAACGATACGACCACTAAATTACGCGGTATTTTTTTATTACTTCCTGGAGTTTAGCAATCAAGATTTCTTTTGCGAATGATAACTACGTGGTTATAGAATTCATGGAATTTCATAATCGGTATTGCGCTAGCCCTACGAAGTTTCTCGCTACGCGCCTGGACTGTATACCACTTTGTCAAATACTTGACTATCTTGAACTGAATTTGTTGTCCTTTTTTGTCAAATATTTAACAGCAATTGATACAGTCTAATTCAATCTAAAACAATCTTATGTAATTCACAGTCGATGAGCTAAGGCGTACTTTGAGATTTTAAATATTTATTTTTAAAAACTGATCAACTGTGTACCTTCCCAACATTTCCATAATTGATGCGGAATATAAAATAGGACTGCTTGTACGAATAAAACAAATGGCACCCATTGATAGTAAGCATGTCGTTTTATCGATTCCGGTCTTTTAGAGGTATTCGGCCCAACGCCTAGATGTGCTATTTCGTTATTTTTAAACGCTTCTAAATCGATAAGTTCGACCTGAAAATGTAAAAAAGCCAATTAATTAAAATTCTTTAATTGAATATTTTATCTCACAATTGTAAATGTTGATTTGAAGAAGCAAAAAGAATCAACTACTTTCTCTTTAATCTTATCATCTTCGGACAGACAATTTATATGGTCGCCAACAAATTGTCTATTAAATTTAAAATTAATTATAATTCGAATAAATTCTTCTTTAATAATTGTAATTTGACATACTTGCAACAGACCAGTAACGCGCAAACAATCAGGAACACAAAAGACCACCTGTAGTGCAATTTGAAGGCGAAATTATCGATTTGAATCGAGTTATAACGAACTTTGACGAATGGTTTGACTGATTTTAGTGCAGCCAACATTTTTTAGGAATTTTTATAAAATTTTACAAGATTAGAAGAATATCGTGTGTTTTGTTTTATTACTATAAGTAAGATATCATTACACTCCAGGGTTTCTTTGAAATCAATATTCTAATCACACAGGAGGATAGCAAGGATAGAAGTGAGATAGAGTCAGGAAGCTAACAAATAAATTAGCGGAAAATTCTCTTTCAACCCAGCGGTTTTTTAGGAAAAGAGTGATCAAATGTAAATAATTACTTAGGATTGTATTAAATTTTATGCAAGGCTGTTAAATTTTTAACAACAAAAAGTTAAAAAAAAGAAGACCACAGTGGTTATCAGGACCCGACTTGAGATTTGCCTAAATTATTTATGTAATAATAAAAATAGGCTCAGATTGAACATAATATCAGAAGACTTGATCTTAAAAAATTAAACTTGCAATTTAAAACACTTCACTTGAGTTTCAAATAATTCACTAATTGTTATAATTTTAAATAGAAATAAAAATTATTATTAAATTTGCTACCACAGAAAATATTCGAAATTATCGATACAAATTTTAAGAATTATATTTCAAAAATATTAAAATTTTCTACAAATATTAACATTTTCTGTTCAGTCAAAAAATTCGCCTAACTCTAATGGCAAATCAAGCTTGACTAAGTGCGATAAAATACTCTACAAAATATTCTAAAAAGTTTATTTCTTAATGATAATATCAAAAGTTCTCCAATAAAACCCAACACTACGCAATTCCGCCAGCGATATAACTTCATTGTTTATCGTAATATAACTGAAAAAAAATTATATTTAAAAAAATTAGTTGCTAAATGATTCATGTTCTTAACCGGAGTTTATATTACGAAGATTGATATAATGAAAGCAAAAAGCAATGCATTGCAGCTACTGTACTAAGAGTTTGTGGTAGATAAGCTTGAAATTTTCAGAATTAATTTCTCGGAGTCAATATTACATCATAATTTAATAAAAATATTAATGATATAAAATAAAAGTGAAAAACATACTGCAGTTACGATCGGCTGCAAGCCAATCGTCTAATACTCTAGATGAATACTGAATTCCGATTTATATTGTAGTTGGGGATAAAGTATAATTACGTGTGTGCATGTTGTATGTCCTTTATTAAGGACTCCCATTGGATTGCTACTCAAACCTAAAAGACAATATTCAGTGTTTAATTTCATTTCTTGAACTGGGTAAGTCATCGAAAAAAAATGTCCTTTTTAAAGGACTTTCACATGGGAGGTGCAGGAAGGACTCACTCGATTTCTTACATATTTATCCTTTTCCTTGGAACTATTTCAAATTCGTAGCTTGAAGCGTTCAAAAGTTATCGAAAAATATTGTTGAACACGTGTCTTAAGGACATTTTGTATGGCAGCTACCAGAAGGAGTAAAAGGATTTCGCTGATTAGTAAACTCGAACATCCTTTTTACTCAAAACTAATTTGTACAAAATTCCGAATTCGTAGCTAAAAGATTACTTGAGTTATAGCGAGTTCCGTAAATTAAGTGATAACGTTTTGACAGGATATTTGTATGGCAGCTACACGAAGGACTAATAGGATTTTCTTCATAATCATACATTTAACTCAAACTATTGGAAAAATACTACATACAAAATTTCAAAGACGTAGCTAAAACCGTTCTGAAGTAATTGGTAATATTCTTAAACACGTGTTTTAATGACCTTTTGTATGGCAGCTACCAGAAGGAGTAAAAGGATTTCGCTGATTAGTAAACTCGAACTTGCTTTTCACTCAAAACTAATTTGCACAAAATTCCGAATTCGTAGCTAAAAGATTACTTGAGTTATAGTGAGTTTCGTAAATTAATTGAATACATTTTGACAGGATATTTGTATGGCAGCTACACGAAGGACTAACAGGATTTCTTTCATAATCATATATTTAGCTCCAACTATTGAAAAAATAACACATACAAAATTTGAATGACGTAGCTTAAACACTTCTGAAGTTATCGACCAATATTATTGAAGAAGTGTTTTAAGGACATTTTGTATGGCAGCTACCAGAAGGAGTAAAAGGATTTCGCTGATTAGTAAACTCCAACTTCCTTTTCACTCAAAACTAATTTGTACAAAATTCCGAATTCGTAGCTAAAAGATTACTTGAGTTATTGTGAGTTTTGTAAATTAAGTGAATACATTTTGACAGGATATTTGTATGGCAGCTACACGAAGGACTAACAGGATTTTCTTCATAATCATATATTTAGCTCCAACTATTGGAAAAATAACACATACAAAATTTCAAAGACGTAGCTTTAACCCTTCTGAAGTTATCGACCAATATACTTGAACACGTGTTTTAAGGACATTTTGTATGGCAGCTACCCGAAGGAGTAGGACGATTTTGCCCGTTAACGAACTTAGCCTTACAAATTCAACCAAACATCCAGATTCAAAATTTCAAGATCCTAGGTGAAGGCGTTCTTGAGTTATCGTGCTAACGGACAGACGGACGGACGGACGGACGGACGGACGGACGGACGGACGGACGGACGGACGGACGTCAGGCGGATTTGAGGTTTTTGGCCACAAATAAACAAAAAATAATATATAACTTTTTTTCGTCCGAGGCTTGGTTCTATGCGTTACAAACTTTTCGGCTGGATTAAACTTATAATACTCTATATGATTTCATCTAGAGTATAAACATACCAGAGTAACATATTGAATTCCTATTTAGGTTTGAAGTTGAGGATAATGATAAATTAGAGTATATTCAAATTGAATTTTAATACCAAAAAACGAATCTTATACTATGTTCAGACTACGAGATTAACGCGTTTAAATCGAGTTAAATGCGCTGAAAACACTTCCCGAACGCGTTTACTTAAACACGTAGCTACTTCGCGTTTAACCGAAAACATGTAGTACGACCCTCGCGGAAATCGAAGTAAACTTTGGAAGAAACTATTTAATGCTGCAGAAATTCAATTTTGTGCTTGTGCAACGACTGCATTAGCTAATAAATTCCCTTTTCATTACTGCTATACAAACTAATTGGTTTCTAACAATTTAGAAAGCATAAATTTGCTAATGAAACACAGCTGAATATCTACTTGTCAAAACAAATCACATCAAGCTATCATGTATCAAAATAAAACGAGTTGCCTAGTCTGAACACTACTTTTTTAACATGTTAAATTTACCTATTTAAATGCGTTTAAAATGCATAGTCTGTACAGGGTATTACACATGTTGTGTTCGAGAGCCTTGGAGTAAATATTTTGACTTGAAAAAGTCGTTGCTCGGATCTCAAGCCATAAACCCTTGACCTGTACAACAAAAATTTCGAGCAGACTTACTCCGGGGTTAAAAATTCGGGAGACATTTTCCCCATAGGTCGCGAAAGACCGAGAAGGGATGGAGTTACGCGGCTTCGCGATTTGTCAGGGCGCTCGGTGTTATGCACCACAGTGTGGTGAAGAATTTCAATTAAACCATCCTCGCAAATATAAGTATGAGATTCAGTTATATCTAACATCGTTAGTGATCCAATTCTATCAAGTTACGTTAGTACTTCTAATTACGTTAATGATACGAATTTATATAACTATACAAATGATCTCTACAACAGGGTGCCTCTGCCCACCCTACCTCGGCCATGACTTTCCGAGAAAATGTAAAAAGACTGTCTCATGGCCCCTGTAATGGAGGTTCAGGTTCAGGGTTACTAAACGCTCGGGTCCATTCTTCGTCTCTTTAGCCCAGGGACCTGTTAATACAAATGGACTACCTACGAGTATGTCTCTATCTCATGTGGGACAAGTTTTCTGATTTGAAGTTTCGAAAAGATTGTACATGATTAGCCGATATTTGCACTTCTCGAACATTTTTAATATAAATTTAGGTAAGATATCGTTTTTAAATTGTCAATCAACATAAAATAATTTTTGATAATAATTTTTATTGTAGTTTCATTCAGAAATACAATTTTTTACTAGATTTTAGCTGTATTTTGGAACTTCGAAAGTTGAAGGACATATTTGGGTAATTTAATTTCCTTCTTGTTCCGGACAAAGTTAAATGCAATCAGATCGAGAGTATTAGAAGAAGATGGAGTGTAGAGTAATACCAATAGGTATGGTATTCGAAACTGAGGTTCGTCCGTATTGAACTGGTGAAGAGTTTGTGGGCTTGTATTGTCATGAACTCGTCCTTAATGAAGCATGTGTCCGGAAGATCGATGATTCCGGAATTTTCCAACATGACTTGAGATATGGTGTTATCGAACACTACATTAATAGTGGCTTTGGGTTTCACGAAGTATATCAATTGATTTGGTGTTGCTAGTTGAATCCATCTTGGTATGTGCTCTAGTTTTTTCATGCTGCAACTTCCCTTTTTAGCGATGTGGTTAACAAAACTCATCTTGCAGACACTGATATTTGATCCTTGGCGGTATAGGGGATGGAGCTATTTGCACATATAGTTCGATGCTCGCAAACGTTGGCATGATGTTACTTCTCTTTCTGACAGTGGATAGTACTGGTCTCTGTGGAGGCTAACTATCAAATAACTGGCGGCAAGCTGTATGGACATGGTTCCTTCTCTGATTATGGTTGGAACCGAAACCATATGCAGTAATTCAAACCTTTCGTATAACGGCAACGGAATTCTGAGTCTACATATGAGATGATTGGCGGCCAATCGTCCTTCGATAGTCATGAGGCCGTACAGTTCCGTTAGAACATCAGCCTTGGTTGGTAGACGTAGGTATGATGGGAGATTTGCCTGGATGGTTATTAACTCCGATTGGAATTGTGCTACATTTAGTAATTGCGGTTTGATTTTTCCATGACGCGTCTTTATCACATCTAGGAGGGTAGCCTGCATTCGTTGATAGCTATTTGTTATCAAAATCATTCTCACTACCATAGATGTGAACATCTGTGTCGTATTCTGGTCGTACAATTCATAAGTTATATTATTTCTATTTTGATGAATAGCTCGTTCGATGTCCTTCAGTTGCCGTTCAATAGTTCCCGCTGACTTCAACATGATGTTAGTGGTCGAATCGATAAACGAGGTTTGGTTTTTTAATAGCGACAGCAGATGTTCTTCATTCTTCGTAACCACACTTATCGTTTGCGACATTTTTGAGGCGTATTCCGAATCCAAAACCCCAAAAAGAGAGTTTGCAATGTTGCCGATAATCCTCGTTTAGATCTACGGTTGGCGGGTTTATTTGCGAAACGCTGACAAATGTAGTCCAAATTTTCAATTGCAGCTCTTAACGAGCCTAGTTCCTTCCAGTAATTTTGCATATCGTATTACACCACTAGATTCCATTCGCTCACGATGAGGTCAGCTGACCCCAGCTTCTCAATGTGTAGACCTGGAGACGTTTGGAAGGGTGCTACCTGAATTGTCTCCCCAAGGATGGACAAGATGAGGCTGGTCAGTAACATAACGTTCATTAGTGAATTACCGTAGCGTGGTTGTTTCCTTCGAGATGCGCTCGGGGTAATTGTAGAACTGCTCGACTCCTCATTTTCGTCTGCCTGACGAAGCGCACGTATGGAACTGGGCGTTCTAGTCGGTAGGTCTACTGCTGATTTTATTGTCTCTTTATCTTCTTGAATTGGATCACACTGTCCTTCGTCCTCTTGTATTGGCAGAGGGGCTAATTTGCATGTGGGTCTCCGGAGCACACTTTATGCTGTTTTGACATCCGCGACTCTCATTAATCCGTCGGTGCCCTTGATGCCTTGAAGAACTCGACCAAGTGGCCATTTCAAAACCGGTAAGTTATATCTTCCTTCAGAATAACCATCATTATTGAGTGGATATTTTGGCAACGTTGCTTCCACTTATATCGATGTTGAAGCTCACTTAAATATTCATGTGTCCATCTTTCCCAAAACTTGTACTTAATATCGGTTATTAGCCTCCAGCGCTGGGATAAGGTCGATCTGACGCGGGTTGCATAGACATCGATTGTGCTGGTTAGAGGCTCACCAATAAGAAAATGTCATGGGATCAAGGCGGTGAGATCGTTAGGGTCCATTGATATTGGTGTCAGTGGTCAAGAGTTGAAGATGGCTTCGATCTCGACTATTACCGTCTCCATTTCTTCGTAAGTGATCGTTGCCGTAACTACGTGCCTTAGCAGGAGATGTTAAGCGGACTTCACTGCCGCTTCCCACAGTCATCCTAAATGCGGCGCACGGGATGCAATGGGGTGAAAATCCGTTCAGAAATTGAGTATTCTCTGCTGCGCCATCTCAGAATGAAGTGCTTCTTTTAAGTCGCTTAGCTGATTGAATTCGTGGCATTATCGCAGTATAAGTGACGGCAATTTCCTCTTCGTCAGGTGAAACGCCTGAGTGCCCCGATGAAGGCTTCCGTCGTCAGATCACTCACAGTCTCCAAATGGGTTGCCTTGGTTGCTAAGCAGCAAAACATCGCCAAGTAGCATTTTCGTAGCTGGCTTTCTCTCCCTTTAAGGTGAACCCAGAATGGCCCCGCGAAATACACTCCCGAGTTCACAAATGGTCGGGCGGGTTGCATTCGCATTGGCGGCAGGTTCCCCATAAGCTGTGTTAACATCTTTGGCCTTGCACGATTACAGCGAACGCAGTGCTGAATAACGGCTCTTGCTGAAGTTTTTCTCTTGATGGGCCAAAATCTTCGACGTGCGGTGGTCAGCAGTGTCTGGCTTCCAGCATGTAGATTGGCTGTGTGAATGTCCGTTAGTATTAATTTAGTGAAATAGTGAGCGTATGGTAGCAGAATCGGGTGTTTAGCGTTATAAGACAGGTTTGATTCTTTGATTCGCCCGACGATTCTGAGCAGCCCGACGTCATTAAGAAATGGATTGAGACTGCTGAGTGAATTATTTGTGCTAATCTGATTCTCCCCCTTTAGAGCCTTCACTTCGTTCTTAAATCCTTCTGTTGAGTTTCTCGGATAGTTATTGCTAAGGCTTCCTCCACTTCTTCTTTTGTCAATGAGGAGCCTCCGGATCTTCTTGCTATTGGGAGTCGACTGCGTTTGATAAAACGCAATACATATGCGGTGATACGCTGTAGTCGCTTAAAGGAGTTCTGTTGATCAATGGCGTGTACAAAATGTGGTGAGTCCTTAACGGCGGATAAGGACAGCCTAGGTTGTTTCTTTTCTAGATCAGTTTCTTTTCGGCGATATTCGTTTGGCCACCCCCTTTCAGTGCCATGCAGGAAAACTGGGCCATAGAACCATAACGCGCTTAAGTTTGATAGAGCTAGTCTTCTGGATAGGAGATCCACTGGGTTGTCTCTTGATGTCACGTGTCTCCATTGTCCTGGCGACGAGTGAATAGTTGTGATCCGATTGGCCACGAAGGTGTGGAAAGTTCCCGTTTTTGGATAAATAACTTTGCAGTCACTGTCACAGGAGCTAGTAGTCCCAACGGATCAAAAACACGCGCAATATCGAATAGTGCGGATCTTTTGGTTATTTTAGTTGTCTTGTTTTTAATGATCTTGATGTGAAATTGATCGGTTGTAGGAAGCCAAATCAAACCCAGCGTTTTGACATGCCCTTCACTGTTGTCGGCTAGATCTACTTGTAAGGCTCGATCTGCTACGGGAACGCCCTGCATCAAATCGTTGTGGTTTGAACACCATTTGCGCAGCTTGAAACCAGCAAACTGTAGAATTCGCATAATTTCTTGCCGTTTCTGCATTGCTTCTCGGAGACTGTCTGAAGGTACAATCTGGCTGTTACTGGCTTGTTACTACTGCTTCCGGCAAAAACAAGCTGTCATGTCTGTTTGCGACTGCTCGGCAGTTGACGGTTGAGTGAAAGCAGCCGTGGTTAGTAGTTGAGGTTGGCAGTTACTGCTGACCGCGATTTTACCATAAGCCTGTCATGAGATCATCCATATAGAAATCCTTTCGGATGGCAGCCACACCTTGTGGGTCATGATCGCTCTGGTTCGCCACCTGTACCACACACTTGATAGCCAAATATGGTGCTGTTGTCGTACCATAGGTGACAGTGTTAAGCGCATAAGATCTGATGACTTCACCTGGATTGTCACACCATAGAATCAGCTGGTATTTCCGATCGCCTTTATGTACCAATATTTGCCGGTACATCTTTTCAATATCGGCCGTGAGAACGAATCTTGGTAGTCGAAAACGTAGGAGAATAGCAAAAAGGTCGTCCTGAATGGGTGCTAAGTACGTCATTGAGTCTGATGTTCGTCGACATTTTGCACGAAGGATCAAACACCACTCGGAGTTTTGTGGTCATACTATCTGGTTTCAGTACACTATGATGCGGCCAAAAATAGAGGAGGGTGTCCTTCTGACCGTCTGCTGGAAGTACATCTCACACTTCACCACGGGTGCGGTTAACGTTGGAGCGGAGGCTTCACCTTCTTCGAGTTTCCAAAGCCGCTCCAGTTGCTGGTTCAACTGTTCCTGTTCTACATTGAAAATACCACATGTAACTTGCTGCGATATCGGTGCTGGTGCCTTGCCTGATACTATCCATCCTAAAGTTGTATTCTGGAGGATGGGTCCCCTTTTCCCAAGTCTGATTTGTCCGACAGAAAGAATGGATCCACAGTGATCTCTCGTGATAGACTGTGGCACATTGTTTCAGTCCACCCTTCTCAACCTAACCTAACCTACACTTCAGCTCCGGTTAGTAGGTCTGCTAGTTTAATATTTCCTGGAATGAGCCAGGATGAAATGTTGAGTTTATGGCTCGGTTGCGGAGATGTGATTTCCTGCGAAATGAAGGCATCTACCCTAGTCGCAAATTGTGTTACGTTTGACTGTACCAAAACGTTGACCTTCCGCCATCATTGGCGGATACAGGGGGCGCCCCCCCCCCCCAAGAGCAATTTCGAATTTCCTAAACATACATACTTCAACCGTTCTTCGATTTTTTTTACTCCACAGCAATGTGGACTGTAATTAGCATTTCGTCATCGGATGGCATAGAGTCGCCAGAGGGTGTATGTATAGTCTATGCCATCCGATGACGAAACAGCTCCTTCGGACCCAGTCCAACACAGTCTTATAAAAACTGGCCTATCCAGTGAAGGTTTTCCAAATGGCAGGCCCTCAGGGACAGCGATTAATCAACAGTCAGGAATTTCGCGTTGGGGTTTCACACCAGAAACCACTGACGCCGGAAAACAACAAAAACTTAAAACAAATTTGCTTCTATGGTAGCTTCTTACCATGAAAAAATTCCATTCTCATAAAAATTGGTAAAAAAAATAAAATCGATCCGGCGCTCTTACCGTTGAATTTTATATATCATAGCGAACAACCAAAAATTCCACCAAATTGGTTGAAATATTGGATGATATTCAGTGCCACCTACCTTTAGTATAATTATGCGATGGCAAGCTTTTCGCTCCAGTATAATTCGCACATTATAAAATAGGTTTCGATATCGCTATATAGAATAATACTCAGCAATACCACCAGCTGTAAGGGTGTTTTGGATTTAGGCATGACACACCCTCTGAGGAGTCTATGCCATCCGATGACGAAACAGCTCCTTCGGACCCAGTCCAACACAGTCTTATAAATACTGGCCAATCCAGTGAAGGTTTTGCAAGTGTTATGTCCTCAGGGACAGAGATTAATCAACAATCGGGGATTTCGTGTTGGGGTTTTACAACAGAAACTCCACTCATGCCGGAAAACAACAAAAACTTAAAACAAATTTGCTTCTATGGTAGCTTCTCACCATGAAAAAATTCTATTCTGATAATGATTTTGTCCTTTATCCTTGAATATCTCAAATTCTTTTATATCTCTTATTTTTTTATATTTTGTAGGTTAAACTGTTTTTCAAAACATACCAAAAAATTAACTTGGGATCTCAATGGAATCGGGGTCAAAAAAATTGAAAAACATTATAGTTAGTAGTTCTCAATTATTTTATAGAAAAACGGTCATTTAATCAAGAATCGCCAAAAGTGTGACCTCATCATCGCCGATTCTTTTGAAAATTTGTGTACTCGAATTATTAGTGAAAAAAAATATGATTTCAAGTTTTTGTTTCTATCTCATTTTTCTTGTTAGTTATAGTATTGTTACGTGTAAGCCTGGCAACCGCGCAACCGTACAACTCGATCATTTCACATAATGAAAACAACAACAACCGAATACCTAGTTGCAAAATAACCCAATCAGAAACCTAGCTGAAGATAAGGCGAAACAACACGATTGTATCTCTCTTCTTATCGAATGCTCTCCAATATACTAGAATCCTCTGCACACACCTTGAACGAAGATCGAAATCGAAGGCTCTGAAGCTTTCTAGAAGATTCCACAACTGAACGAACGTTCAAGTACATCCTAGACTGCAACCGGGTAGTATATAAGCAGGTGAAGCGTTCAGCGAAGACACAGTAATTCTGATTACGTCGACTGTGACAGCCAGCGGGTACACGCGACCGTGTTTAGAGAGAACGAAAGTGAACGAGTCAAGCGATATATCGTATAAGCGGGCGGTATTGCCATACAGTGCGAATTATTGTGCGATTATAATTCTGTGAATTTAAAGTGCGATTAATAAATAATCACTTATTTTTATTTTAACCGAATTGTGTTTTACTTGAAATCCCGGCGAACCCCTAGCTCGCAACAGTATGTTAAAGATTTCCCAAAAAAGATGTCCGAGTCCTCTTTGAAAATGCATATCTCTGGTAATTTTTATCCTTGAATAATAAAGTAGGGCTTATTTTAAAGATTGTTGTTGTTTTTGTTAGTTAAAAAATTAGATAGAAACAAAAACTTGAATTTCAATTATATTTTTTACTAGTTCTTCAAGTACAAACATTTTTAAAAGAATCGGAAAAGGTAAGGTCACAACTTTGGCGATTCTTGATGGAATGACCCATAATAAGATGAAAACAATATGATCCCGTTTTTGGTAAGTGCAGTCTATGTAGCTAAATCCACACAGAATTTGACCAAACACAATAGCCAAATCAAAAAAATGTCCGTCACTGTCTGCCATGTTCGTTGAGACAAACCTCCGATGCTGCGGATGCAAATTTCTGAGTGTCCTTCTGGCAATCCTAATTTCCTTGCTGCCGCTTCGGTGATCAGGTTGATGTGGGACCCACTGTCTCGTACTGCGCGAAACTGCATTGATTGTCCCTTATGATTTGAAAGAGTGATGTGCTTAATATCACTTGAGATCTCTGGAACAGCTCCCCTTCCGTTGCTAAAGAGACCGAGTTCGTGGGGTTGGATAATGTTCGTGGTGCTACAAATGGCTCGGACTCCTCATTCGCTAGCTCGGGCGTTGACGGCGAGCCTGCTGACACAATCGTTGTTTGTATGGGCTGATGTTCAGCGTCTTCCCAATGCAATAACGTATTGTGCTTCATATTACATTTTTGGCACGTTTGCGATTAACAATGAGAGCTGGTGTGTCCCGATCTTAAGCAGTTGATGCATAGTTTATGCCGTTTGACCGTTGCGAAAAGATTTGTTGGAGTCTGTGCTAAAAATTCCTTGCACGAGAATACATGATGATCCTGGTGACATACAGCACAGTTAATCGTCTTCGCCGTGGCAGCTAATGATGATCGCGATGGTCCCCGATTTTGTTCAGCGACACTCCTCCTTATTCCGTGAGCACCAGGCGAGCGTCCATGTTTCTCGGTACCTAGCGCTTCCAAGTTCGAGAAATTCTAACAGTTTCACCACGGACTGTAATTCCTTTGACGATGTTAGACTCTGTTCATAATGTGTGTGCGTTTGCTTGTCCAGTTTTTTTTAGAATGATGACAATCAATATTGCATCCCAACCGTCGGTGGGAACTCCTAGGTTTTTGAGGCCCAATAAACATTCCTTGGTGGTATCGTGTAGAGAGCGCAGTGAGGTTGCACTTCCCACATTCATTGCCGGCTGGACCATGATTCGATCTATTAACGCGTTGACAAGTAGGCGTTTATTGCCGTATCTGGATTCCAGGATACTCCAGGCCGTGCCGTAATCGTCTTCTGTCGCTGACAAATGACGATGATTGCGGTACAAATTGACTGACCCCTGATCAGATCCAATTTTTCTTGCAGCTCGATCAGCACGCGTTGTACCTGCCTGTTTAGTAGAGTGAAGGATTCCGCATCATAATCCAGATGTTTTTCTTCGCTCATGATCTCGTAATGCCACTCGATAATTCTGCGAATGTCCTAATGTAGAAGACTTATTTTTTGTTTATAGAAGGCCGCCGATTGGGCCGAAACTAATTCACTCGGAATCTCCGTTAATAGGGAGGATGATACTGCAGCCCTTATCTGTCGAATCTTGCGTTGCTGTGTATCAGACTTGGCACTACTGGCAATCTTGTAGAGCTGCGACTGGCAATCTTGTAGAGCTGCGCACATCATGGTTTGAAACTCCGAATGAATTCATTCAACCTGGTTGTGAAGGTTTTCGGTAAAATATGAGTGCTTTAGGTTTTCGGGACAAAAATCTTCCATTCTTGCATTCCCCTTCTCACCAAGATAATGTCACATTCAATTGAAAACACCAAGAACACTCTGTGTTACTGCGATTGATTAACTTTAACTGAAAACGCAACTCCTAAATTAAATAAAGCCACAGGTAAATTCGTTAACTGGATTTATTACTTATCGTGTTGATGATTAAAAGCCGACTGATCCAAAAAAAGTTAGATTCACAAAATTTTATCTTTGCAAATTACCTTACCACAATGTGGAAGGTTCACCTTATATGTGCCGGCTCGCATTAAATGACACATGAGCCATGGAAAATATTAAAAACTGCTGACTTGCGTCTAGACAGTGAAATTATGTACTTTAAATATCGTTACTGGCTGGTGACCTTGTAATAGTCCAAATGAAAACAAGTAAAATGAAATAAAAGCAAAATTAAAATGAAATTTGAAAATTAACTGAATCTTGGAAATTAGCGCTTGCTGGGTTGAACAAATACTATTAATTTATTAATGATATACATGAAAAATTTTGAAGCGAATGGTCGATAGAATAATTACCAAAGGTATTTTGAAGGGCAAGGGACACAGAAATCGAATCGAATTGGGAAAAATTCAGATCAATCAATACATAATAATTGAGAAAAAACAGGATATAAGTTGAAAAGGATAGAAAGTATTAAAGATCGATAACTAAATAAATGCATGTTCTTTCTTACGTTGGATTAATAACTAAAAACCGAGAAGTAATAATTATAATAAAAAAATTTAACCAAAACTAATAATCTGGTACGTACTTTAAGAAAAAAAAAATAAAAAAAAAGTAAAATCATTATATTTTAAAAAATTAAAGGATATTGATTCTTCATAAGCTTATACACAGATTATATCCTTTTATAATAAAAAGTGCAAGGAACAATATAATTTTAATTTTATAAATTTATGGCTGCATAAATATCTATTACATAAAGTTAATATATTAGTTTTAAAGCTACAAACTTCGCACACTATTCGTATAAACATTATTTCACTTTTCAATTTTAAATCACCATTTACACAAAACCACGAAACAAGAGAATTAAACAACGAAGCGGTCAAGTTAATACATAGCAAGAAAAGTTAATACGCATAGTGTATTAAAACTACATGCAAAATTCGTAATTTTATACACAATGAGAAATTTTACACTTTAAAAGTGGGAAATTTCTTCCGTTGTTGCAATTTTACTTCCTAGCCAGTAAATTCTTGACGTAAATGTGTTAAATTTAATGAAAATTTGTAAATTTACAACATCCATTCGGAATTTTTTACCGCTTTAAGCAAAGCTACTTTCAATAAATTTTTTATTGTGTTGTTATGTACTAAATACATACAATACTCTAGTTTCAAAGGCTCCAGCTTGCTCTCTATAGCAGTCATAAATTGTGTCCATTATATTAAAGTTACTATCAAATAAATGGACTATGAACTAATAAAATAATTAAATTTGTTTTTCTTTAATAAAAAAATGCCAGTTTTAAAACTAAATAAAAAAATTCATATAATTTGGCAAGTTTGTTACATATTGTTACGTGCAAGCCTGGCAGCCGCGCACCTCGATCGATTACGAATAGGGAAATAGCAACAACCGAATACCTAAGCTGCAAAGTAACCCAATCAAAAGACTAGTTGAGTATATAAGGAGAGCGGAGCAACACGATTATATCTCTCTTCTTATCGAATGCTCTCCAAGGTACTAGAATCCAATGAAGATCAAAGTCGAAAGATCTCAAGCTCACTAGAACCCTCTACCGAACGAAGATTCAAGAACAGTCTCGACTACAGACAAGTAGTATAAGAGCAGATGAAGCTTTCAGCGAGGGACATAGTAATTTTTATTACGTCGACTGTGACAGCCAGCGTGTATACGCGACCGTGTTGGTAGAGAACGAAAGTGATCGAATCAAGCGATATAGATAAGCGGGCGGTATTGCCATATAGTGCGAATAATTGTACGAAAAGAATAATAGTGCGATTGAATAAATACTCACTTATTTTTATTTTAACCGAATTGTGTTTTACTTGAAATCCCGGCGAACCCCTAGCTCGCAACAATATGTGGTCAATTTTTCATATTCTATTGACTTATTCGTAGACGGTTGAATATGGATTCAAGGTAAAAAATCTGCCAACAGTCTGGGCGCAGCTTTATTATTTTTTGGGTAAAAGTTTCGAACGCGTTTAATTCTGAGATGCGGTGTAGGTTACTATGTGACTGAAAACCTAAACAAAAGTTCGGGAAGCGGTTAGAATGGGATCGCGCTTGAATACTTACGCCGCTGCCACATATAACATATGAATTACATAATTGGATCATACTCCGGGACGAGGTCTAGTCCTAGTATAATATCAGTTACGCCATTAGAAGGTTTTTCGTGATTTGCATTTGGGCCATTATATGAAATCGGAAATGCGTTTGTAGGCGATTATATAAAAAGTTTGTGGAAGTGAAAACCAATCTAATATCTCATCAATCCTGCGAAATATGTCGAAAGCCTTACGTCACATTGGAGTTGAATAACAAACATCCTGAAATCAACTTTTTGACGATTATGTAGGAAGCATTAGGAAGTAAAATTGAATTCGATATCTCATTAAAACTAAGAAATATGTAGGAATTTGTGAAAACATATGCAGCCCCCTTGCACACACTTTGGGGTTGAATATCCAAAAATTCTGAAATGAGTTTTTAGATATGTATATATAAAGAGAGCACGAGGAAGGAAAACCAATCCAATGTCTTATCACTCGTAGGAGATATGACGGAATTCGTGAAAACGTGTTCAACCCGTTTTTACACTGTTAGGGGTTGAAAAAGGAAAAAACTTAAAAACTGTTTTTAGGTGATTATTAAACAAGCCCGTGGAAGTGAAAAGTTATTCGATTAATCAGACCTGAGGGATACGACTGAATTCGTGAAAATGTATACATCCCCTTTACACCACCTCGGGGGTAGAATTTCAAGAAATCCTGAAAAACTTTCTAGGTATTTCTATGGTGAACCCGTACAAAAAAAATTAATTCAATATTTGGAAAGACCTAATAGATATGACGAAAATCGTGAAAATATATGCATTCCATTGATAATTTTTTTTGCCCCACTTCCGAACGCCAATAGATATTTTCATTTTTTTTAATCAGAATTACTTTTCAAGTTGATTTACATATACATAACTAATTTCAACTATCTAGCATAAGCCGTTCTATAGTCAGGAAAAACAACCCCCACCCCCGTACCATACTACTTCTATAAAAAATTATATTTTTCCAACATGATACTACTATAGCCCTATCTAAATACTAACTTTCAGCTTTATATCATTCTAGGTTCTCGAGATATAAAAATCGGAACTTTTTACTTTTCACCCTCCACCACCCTCACCCTATACACCCTTATCTCTGCAATTTTTTTTCTGCTCGGGGTCTATTAGGCCTACTTCTGCTAAAAATTTTAAGCATCTATCTTACACCGTTCCTGAGATATGAGAAGTGATTTTTTAAGAAAATTCTTACCCCCTCCACTTCCATGCTCCACCGCCCCTTAAAAACTTTTACTTTCAGCAAACTTTATTTGTCAACCTTTATACAGAAACCAAATTTTATTTCTCTAGTGCAAATGGTTCGTGAGATATCGTAATCTAAAGTTTTTCAACCCCCACCCCCGTACGTCACTGCCTCCTCTCAAAAATTTGTTTCCGATCTATTCTCCTAGTATACCTACAGATGATCATTAAGTTTTAATTTCGTGACATTAACTGTTTAGGAGATATGGATTTTAGAATGTCTCGATCTCGCCTTTTGAACGGATCGGACGCATTATTTTTCCCCCACTCCCACACCCCGTCACCAATATCAACAATATTTTTGCAAATGGGTCCACTATCAAAGCTCTATATAAATTCCAAGTTTCAGCTTCCTAACATAAGCGGTTTCTGAGATCTAGAAACCGAAATTTTTCATCTAAAACGCTTCTCCCACCTTCCCCCTCACACTCCCATCCCCGAAAAAGTGGTCAATTCAAGGTGCCTACCCAGTCTATTAAAAAAAAATTTCAATTGAATTGCTCATAGGGTTTAGGAGCTATAAGCCCTCAAACGTTTTGCGTACGGCGGACGACGGACGGCGCACAGACGGACTGATTTTTTTTTTGCTTTTTTGGTACTTATTAGTCATGAAATGTATAAAAAAAAATTTCAAGGTAGCAATACTTTATTATTAAAATAATAAAGTAAAATTGGGAAGGACAAAAAATTACTCAGCTGAAAAAAATTGTTTATAATATCTATTATATTACATCAATAATCAGTATAACAATAATAACTATATAAACATGTAACTGAAGTAAAAAAATAACACATCTTTTAACCTAATTTCTCCTTTTCATCCAACAAATTAGCAGCATCTACCGTATCCAAATTAGTACGTATAGGATAACGATTTTTATTTTGACCGTCATCTTCGGACATTTGATTGGCCTCGTTATCCTCAATTTCTTGCTCATATTCTGTAAACTCTTCGGCCAATTGATAAAGTACCTGACGAAACACATAGCCATCTAAATTGCTCGCTAAATAGTACAAAAATAACCAATTCGAAAATGAACACTTTTGCGTAACAACATCGATTTCATGTCGATTAAGTCGGCCGGCACTTGCATATGAGAACAAGTTAGCATTGAATGAAGATCTGAAAAATTGCATGGGAGAGATTAAAATGTAAATGTTGTGTAGTGTGCTGCGTTTGAAAAGATGAAGTGCAAATTCACACGTGATGAAATCCTACAGTTAAAGTTTTTATCCTAAATACTGCAATTTTTCTTGGTTTACAATGATAACAGCACCAAAATATATTAATCCTTCCAATGGAGGAACGAAAGAATTGAAATTTATAGACATGTTTCCCGCCCATTGTGTTGTAAAAATGGAAAGGAAAAATGACATAGCTAGGAGAGTTGTTAATTTTTAGGGAACATAAAGTTAAAATCTGCTAACAGTCTACACGCAATTTTATTATTTTTTTGCAAAAAAAAAATTAGCTACGCGTTTGCATTCGGTGTATACAGCGGACAGACGCATTTATTTTAGCTCTGAAACGTTAATATACAAAATTTTAAGGTAACAAATTTTTTTTGAAGTATAAGGTCGATACTTTATTATAAAAACATACTGCAGTCACGATCGGCTGCAAGCCAATCGTATAATACTCTAGATGAATACTGAACTCCGATTTATATTGTAGTTGGGGATAAAGTAGAATTACGTGTGTGCATGTTGTATGTCCTTTATTAAGGACTGCCATTAGATTGCTACTCAAAACTAAAAGACAATATTCAGTGTTTAATTTCATATCTTGAACTGGGTAAGTCATCGAAAAAAAATGTCCTTTTTGAAGGACTTTCGCATGGGAGGTGCAGGAAGGACTCACTCGATTTCTTACATATTTATCCTTTTCCTTGGAACCATTCAAAAATGAACGTGTACAAAATTTCAAATTCGTGGCTTGAAGCGTTCAAAAGTTATCGAAAAATATTGTTGAACACGTGTCTTAAGGACATTTTGTATGGCAGCTACCAGAAGGAGTAAAAGGATTTCGCTGATTAGTAAACTTGAACTTTGTTTTTACTCAAAACTAATTTGTACAAAATTTTCAATTCATAGCTAAAAGATTACTTGAGTTATAGAAAGTTCCGTAAATTAAGTGAAGAAGTTTTGACAGGATATTTGTATGGCAGCTACACGAAGGACTAACAGGATTTTCTTCATAATCATACATTTAGCTCCAACTATTGGAAAAATAACACATACAAAATTTCAAAGTCGTAGCTTAAATCCTTCTGAAGTTATCGACCAATATTCTTAAACACGTCTTTTAAGGACATTTTGTATGGCAGCTACCAATAGGAGTAAAAGGATTTCGCTGATTAGTAAGGCTGAACTTCATTTTTACTCAAAACTAATTTGTACAAAATTTCCAATTCATAGCTAAAAGATTACTTGAGTTATAGTGAGTTTCGTAAATTAAGTGAATGCATTTTGACAGGATATTTGTATGGCAGCTACACGAAGGAGTAGGACGATTTCGCCCGTTAACGAACTTATCCTTACAAATTCAACCAAACATCCAGATTCAAAATTTCAAGATCCTAGGTGAAGGCGTTCTTGAGTTATCGTGCTAACGGACAGACGGACGGACGGACGGACGGACGGACGGACGGACGGACTGACGGACGGACGGACGGACGGACGTCAAGCGGATTTGAGGTTTTTGGCCACAAATAAACAAAAAATAATATATAACTTTTTTTCGTCCGAGGCTTGGTTCTATGCGTTACAAACTTTTGGGCTGGATTAAACTTATAATACTCTACATGATTTCATCTAGAGTATAAAAATAACAAAGTAAAAGTAAATAGGTAGTACGCAGTATTTTCTAAAGTAACATTTTTTTGCAGTATTAAAATCCACCATCCATTTTTCCAAAACTATTCCTTACAGACACAATTGTACCTAATAGATATTTACATATAATTTTATGAAAATCAACTTCTGAAGAATATAATGCTCGTCACTTGCGTCATTGTTCTTCCAGAGAAGCGATATATCATACCACGTTTGAACTTTTTTCTATGATGAACGATTCTTGCGGTTATGTTTATGGGTAGGATTTTCCCAATCGTCGCTTCCCAATTTTTTTTTCAATTCGATTTATATTATATGTAAAAATATATCCATGTTGTAAAATAAACTAATACATAATTATCTATAATAGCAGGACTTAATTTTTTTCTGATACCCTACATGTAGAATAATTCACCCTAAGACCCTATACTATATACATATGTATTTATGATACATAAAGTTTTTCTTAAGTATTCTGGAGCACACGCCATTCAACCAGTATCTTGCGTGTTACGACCAGTATGGCACAATTCATATGTCCTAGTCCTAAACGATTAGCAGAAAGAGTTATTTCATGTTCAATTAATCATAAACAGTGATCAAATCCCGCCTCGTGAGGCTATGCAGGGATAAGATTAGTGCGTTATGCACACATTTTACCATAACAATTTCTTGGGTTCCAGGTCACAGCGTGATTCCGGGCAACGAGGCTGCGGATGAACTCGCAAGGAGAGGTTCGGCGCTGAATCAAGTGCTAGCTCTTCCAGTGAGGTGGCCAATTGAGCACATTAAACAAGCTATCGACGTGACGATCATATCGGAGGCTAACACGAGGTGGTCAGGCCTCACATCGTGTCACGTAGACAGGCAGCTCTGGCCGACCCTAAGTGCGAGCAGGACAAAGTTTGTCCTATTCGGAGATAGGAATACTCTTCGTATCCTAATTGGTGTACTGACGAGCCATTGCTTGATCGGCCGGCACACCAGAAGACTAGGTGTTGCGGACGTTGCAAATCTGTGCCGCAGCTGTAGTGAACCCGATGCCGAGGAAAGTATTTTCCACATGCTTTGCGAATATCCTGGTCTGGTTTAGAGGCGTGAATGTACTTTAGGTACGCGCTTTGCCATGGACTTGGGCGAATTCGGAAATATTAAGCTATGCAAGTTGCTACAGTTTGTCAGGCTGGCGGGGTGGTTTACCTAAGATGTCGTCTTGAGCACATGGGTACTTCTTCCCGTACATGTGAGATCACAACGGACCCATTGGCGGTCTATGTGTTTGGTCGCTTAGCGACCACCCACCTTACCTAACCTAATCACAATCACAATCAGAATATGAGCTTCTCCCGATGTCAAAGAAAAAATTGCATTGACTTTCTCCGCTATAATATAACATAAAGAAGTTTGTACAGTCAGAAAAATAAATCAAAATTTTTAAAGTGAAGGCACTATCGAATTATCTTAAGTCTATGTGATGTGATCCTAGCTCATTTGTATCTATCATTCATTCACGATATAATGAAAATCTTTTCCAAAAAATTCAAATACCCTCACCTTTTATGAAAAATTATTGTGATGAATCGCCACAACAGCGCCGCAATACTCACACAGAATAAAAACACGAACCAAAACCATAGAAAGGTGTAAATCTTCTCGTTAATAACGTTCAGTGCCATCACACATAGTGCGTCGTGCACCTGCAACGTTCCCGATGGACCAAATTTTCGAAATATACATTTTGTTACTTTGGGAAAAACAACATCCAGGATGTCCAGTGAACCCCATTTCTCGTACAAAACCTTATGGCCAAGGCTTAAAAATTGACCGGCCAGGAAGAAGTTGACGAAATAGAACTGGAAGATGACGTTAAAAAGATTAAGAAATTCCGCTACCAATAGATCGAGACCCCAGGTTTTGTTGATCTTAAGCCGGTTGACAAAGGTAGTTTTGATAGCTAGAGCCGAACCATCGGTAGCGTCTTTCGATGGAAATTCCATTCCGGATATGGTGAGTTTTTCGCCCTTTTCCAAATATTTTGATATCGCAATCATTTTAAGGCCACGCGTAAGTGCCATTAATTTACCGCCTAAAATAGAAAATTTGTATAATCGGATGTTTCAAATTTTTTAAAGTCATGAGCAAACAATTAAATTTTCTTGCTTTTATTTAATATCTAAAAAAAAGATCGAGAGTTAAAATAAATTTTTATTGGAAGTAGATTGAATCAGACTTCTTTAAATTGAAAAAAAAATTCAGAAAATTATTAACCACCTATATAAATAAATTACAGGTGTTCACAATTTATCTTGGCCTAATCGCTTATAGGTATTTCAAAAAGTTTCTACTTCTGAATCATACACAAAAAACCAGCTTAAAATAAGTCAACAAACTTAAAGAAAGCCTCACATTGACCATGGAATTTCCTAAAACGCAAATTATTCAAAAATCCGAGTTCTATGTTACAAAGCATTCTCAGGTAGACATTGAACGTTTCTTACCTTCCCAAGATTTCCACAAGGCATGCGGAATATAAAATAGGAGTGCTTGTGCGAACAAAACGAACGGAACCCATTGATAATAGGCGTGTCGTTTCACAGAATCCTGTCCATAAGTATCCGGTCCGATTCCAGGATGTGCCAGGGCACCTGACTGCAGAGCTGATTCATTCAAATGATTTACCTGAAAAATAGAACAAGCTAAATCAGGTGAGTCAAACTCGTAGTTCCCGAGGTTTCGGGATTTTTTCTCTTACGATCGTAAATGTCGTCGTAAAGAAGCAAAACGTATTAATGACGTGATTTGGTATGGCCCCTTCGGAAATGCACCGTATATGATCGCCGATATATTGTCTAAATGGAATGAATTACAACATGTAATAACGATTAACATTACTCGGAACAAGAAATATATTATGGACAGGTAGGAACTGTTACCTGGAAGTAACGAGAATCGTGCAGATTAGCAATAACGCAAACGACCACTTGTAGTGCAATTGAAAGGCGATGTTATCAATTCGAACCGAGTTGTAGCGAAATTTAAGGTATGGTGTGACTAGTCCAAATGTTCCCAGCATGGCTTAGCTGTTCCGATCATGTGCCTAAAGAAAACAATAATTATATAATATTAATGATGGTCTGATGGTAATGATGGCCTTACATTAAGCTACGTATACACTTGTAATTAACAAATTTCAGCTCCATATTTAAACGCAACTGAACAAATAGACAATCAAACAAACAAACCAATAATTCATTCATACCCGAAGTCGTTTATCAAACATAAGAGAAAAACATACAGCAGTCACGATCGGCTGCAAGCCAATCGTATGATACTCTAGATGAAATACTGAACTCCGATTTATATTCTAGTCGGGGATAAAATAGAATTACGTGTAGAATTACGTATGTCCTTTATTAAGGACTCCCATTTGATTGCTATTCAAACCTAAAAGACAATATTCAGTGTTTTATTTTATATATTGAACTGGGTGAGTCACCGAAAAAAAATGTCCTTTTTGAAGGACTTTTACATGGAAGGTGCAGGAAGGACTCACTCGATTTCTTAAATATAATTCATTCATATCATATTTATCCTTTTCCTTTGAACCATTCAAAAATTAATGTGTACAAAATTTCAAATTCATAGCTTGAAGCGTTCAAATGTTATCGGAAAATACTGTTGAGCACGTGTCTTAATTATTTTTTGTATGGAAGGTACCAGAAGGAGTAAAAGGATTTCGCTGACTAGTAAACTCGAACTTCGTTTTCACTCAAAACTAGTTTGTACAAAATTCCGAATTTGTAGCTAAAAGATTACTTGAATTTTCGTAAATTAAGTGAAGACATTTCTACAGGATATTTGTATGGCAGCTACATGAAGGACTAATAGGATTTTTTTCATAATCATACATTTAGGTCCAACTATTGCAAAAATAACACATACAAAATTTCAAAGTGGTAGCTTAAACCCTTATGAAGTTATTGGCCAATATTCTTGAACACGTGTTTTAAGGACATTTTGTATGGCAGCTACCCGCAGGAGTAGGACGATTTTGCCCGTTAACAAACTTAGCCTTACAAATTCAACCAACCAGATTCAAAATTTCAAGATCCTAGGTGAAGGCGTTCTTGAGTTATCGTGTTCACGGACAGACGGGCGGACGGGCGGACGGACTGACGTCAAACGGATTTGAGATTTTTGGTTACAAATAAACAAAAAAAATATATAACTTTTTTTCGTCCGAGGCTTGGTTCTATGCGTTACAAACTTTTGGGCTGGATTAAACTTATAATACTCTATATGATTTCATCTAGAGTATAAACACACTCAAAAAATTTACAACACCCTTTTTGTCTTATCAAATGTTTTAATTCAAATAATGCCGATTTATGACATTTTGACTTTCTATTATCACACAATCAATATTACATAACTCAGTCAAAAACCCGTTTGAACCATATATGTATTAGTGAACTATATTGCTAGCGGTACTTGTCAGAGTAAGTATCGTTGATAACAGCTGATTCTGAATTTGCCAATTCAATATAGTGGAAGTTTAAACGTTACTCGATTTTAATTTAATATTATAAGAAAAATTTTATTTCACAATGGTTTATTGTCGGTGCTTAATAGAGAATTGTGGAGCCTATTACATAAAAGCCACAAAAAAAAATTCATAAAAACTTGATTTGTATTAAAAGTTTGTACTCTCCTCACTTGATTCTTTACATTTTTGAGATAAAATCAACAGCTGATTCTGAATTTTCCAATTCAACTCGTACTTATTGATTTTGTATGGAAAAATATGACAGCTAGCAATATAGTTCTAATACATATATGATTTGAACTATCATATATTAAATTTGCCTGTGTTAAGTAAGTAAGTAAGTTTAGAGAATTTTTCGTCAACTCTCATTTAGTTTTCTTCATATGTTAAGAACCTGAAGTCAACTAGAGTTTTAATCCTCTGCTCCGCTTTCTTTTTAAAATACTCTTATTTAGCAACTTTCGTGACAACTTTTTAAGAAAGAGTGAAATGAGTAGTAGGCAGGCTATCTATATGATTTCATGGCGACGAAACTATTGAAACTAACAATCGTTTAAATTATTTTAAAATTTTTCATCGCTTTAATTATTCTTCCCATCAGTTTTAAGAAGTTTTTTTTTAAATTATTTTCCAATATGATTTTAGTTTTTTTTTAATTATTTTATAGTGTTTCTTGGTTGATTTTTCATTAATTTTTAATCAGTCAACAACTTCTTGACCATTAATACAGGGTGTCCGGTACTCCGTGGACAACCTTGTAAGGGGTTAAAAAACAGTTTAAAAAATGTATAAAAAAGGTGTCGGGTCCAACGAAAAGGGATGATATTCACAGAGTCGGTTTTCTTTCTATTAATATTTCCACTTACGCTTGTGATATTCATTTTCCCAAGAAACCCGACAAACGCTCGGAGAAATATCACCCCAAAAATTTTCCAGATTAAAAGCAACGAAAAAGTAAACTTTGCACATCATCTTTTTGCCATACGACGAGCGATTGTCGTGTTTCTTGGGAAAATGAATATCACAAATTTATATACAAGCGTAAGAGGATATATTAATAGAAAGAAAACCGGTTCTGTAAATATCATCCCTTTTTGTTGGACCCGACACCTTTTTTTACATTTTTTAAAATGTTTTTTTTTATATATCACGACTTTTTGTTGTTTAGGCCTACTTCTGGTAAAATTTTTAATTTAAGCATCTATCTTACACCGTTCTTGAGATATGAGACGTGATTTTTTAAAAAAAATCTTCCCCCCTCCACTCCCATGCTCTACCTCCCAAGTCAAAAATTTTACTCTTAGCAAACTTTGTTTGTTAACCTTTATACATAAACCGGATTTCATTTCTCTAGTGCAATTGCTTCGTGAGATATCGTAATCTAAAATTGTTCACCCCCCACCTCCGTACGCCACTGCTGCCTCTCAAAAATTTGTTTCCGGTCTATTCTCCTAGTATACCTACAGATGATCATTAAGTTTTAATTTCGTGACATTAACTGTTTAGGAGATATGGATTTTAGAATGTCTCGATCTCACCTTTTGAACGTGTCGGACGCATTATTTTTCCCCCACTCCCACACCCCGTCACCAATATCAACAATATTTTTGCAAATGGGTCCACTATCAAAGCTCTATATAAATTCCAAGTTTCAGCCTCCTAACATAAGCGGTTGCTGAGATCTAGAAACCAAAATTTTTCGTCTAAAATCTATCTTACACCGTTCTTGAGATATGAGACGTGATTTTTTAAAAAAAATTCTTATCCTCTCCACTCCCATACTCCACCTTCCCCTTTAAAAATTGTACTTTCAGCAAACTTTGTTTATCGACCTTTATACAGAAATCGAATTTCATTTCTCTAGTGCAATTGCTTCGTGAGCTATCGTAATCTAAAGTTTAGCATATACACATTATCATATACACACTGTAATCGCGTGTACTACCATCTGGTGGTAGTAATTTTCAACGGAGAATTCAGTTCGCATAGTGACTTTATCGACGTCTGACTTGAAAATGATGAATGAAATTATAAATTCATCTGAGCTTTTGCCAGTTTTCACGCATACACATGCGTGAAATGTATGGCGAGTATCTAGAAAGCTCTCATGTACACAGCAAACAGATAAAAGCGCCGTGTACATGTGAGTTCTGTACAGTAAAGAACGTCCGGTCGGTGCTTGGGGTTTTGAACCCGACAAGCACATTCGACCAAACGTCCTGATTCCTTGATATATTTTGAGACAAAAATTGTTCTACAGGGTGGGTCAAATTTCAATATCCGGGGAAATACAGGGTGGTCAAGAAAAGTGTTTCGGACGTGTACCCTCACTCACTTAAAACGTTATATCTTGAAAACTAATAATCAGAATTCAAAGTGTTATACCTTGTTTTTTAGGGACTCGAATTACCTTTCATTTGATGTAACAGTTAAAATTGTAACTGCACCCAATTTTGAGATATTTACTTCAAAACACAAATTTTTGCTACTTCAACCCTAAAATTTCGTAATCAAAGTAGTTTTTCTCAAAAAATCCCATAATAAAAATATCAGTTTAATTTTATTTTTTTATTTGTCATATTATTGCCTACAAAAGTTGCATACACTTGCATTGCATAAGTTAAGTTAATAAATAAAGTAAAATTATGATTCCAAAAATATTGCATTTTTATGCAAAAAAGAAGAACATATTGATCTACACTCTAAGCTTGAACTGAAAGAATTTAATAATATTATAGTTTTTATGCTTTACTTGAAATTTTTTTAATTACAATAAATGTTCAAAATGGCCACCTTCATTTTCAATGCACGCTAAAGCTCGTTTTGCAAGTGTTCTCTTGGTATTCATACTCCTCCACTGCTGCCTTATTTTCTGTTGCTGCCGCATCGATCCTGGTATTTAGATCTTCCAATGTTACTACTGCCGTTGCGTATACAAGGTACTTCATCCGTTCCCATTAAAAGAAATCCATAATAGTTACATCAGGGGACCTCGCAGGCCAGTCTAGCGGTCCATTTCTATCGATCTAGCGATTGCTATAATTGGACTTTAACCAATCTGTGATTTGTCGGCCGTAATGAGCTGGTGCACCATCGTTTTGGTAAAAAATGGAAGCCAATCGTACCAGTGGAATATCATCCAAACAGTCCTGTTGATCATTAGTTAAAAAAATGTATGTAATTGGAACTATTGAGGGTAGGCGGAAGCATAATAGGTTCAATGAAATCGCTAATCTCGTTACCAATCACACTTGCCTCATAAATTGACACTGAATCTGTGCTGAAATGATGCTGTTCTTCTTGTGTGTAGATTGCTCTCAGAATGTATGTAGGTTGTAGAAGTTTGTGATACCGTCTCTGATAAATTGGGACTCATCCGTCCAAAGAATGTTGTTCATAAAATTCTCGTCATCTTTGTCGTTCAAGGAGTCAATTGCAAAACTCCATCCTTTTGGGCAAATCAATGGGTAGCATCTTCTGCTTTTAAAACACTCCAAACTTTCCACTTAGAGATGTTCAACTGCAATGCCAAGCGTCGGATACTGATTGATGGATCATTTGGAACTTCCTGCAGTATTCTTTCATCGATCTAAACAGCGATTATTGGCGCAGGATTTATATTTACTCTCCTCCTCTTAATGCTGCCAGTTTCCTGAATCATTCTGTAAACGTCTTGAAATACTTTCCTGTCAGGAGTCCGTCGATGAGGATATATCTGATAATACAGCGATCGCGCCGCTCGTGTATTTTCCTGACATTCTCCATAGATGAGCATAATGTCTCCATATTCTTCATTGGAGTACTCAGGCATTTTGAAATTATTTTCTAAATTCTACTAATACCTTCTACTTTTAGCAATGTAACTGAAACTGATAAAAATATGAAGGTAGTTTGGCTTTTATAAGCGTTTTATTTTGTTAGGTACCACACTAAAAAAGCCAAAGTACTGTACCCAGTTTTACCTAGCACATCCAGGTAAGTGCTTCTATCATATTGAAACTCATTTCATTGATTTCCCCGATACTTAAAATAGAAATAAATGGGTGATAAAAATTCTTAAGTATTTTAGGGTTGAAGTAGCAAAATTTTTTGTTTTGAAGTAAATATCTCAAAATCGGGTGCAGTTACAATTTGAGCTGCTACATCAAATGAAAGGTAATTCGATTCCCTAAAAAACAAGCTATAACACTTTGAATTCTGATTATTTATTTTCAAGATATAACGTTTCAAGTGAGTAAGGGTACAGGTCCGAAACACTTTTCTTGACCACCCTGTATCTCCACGGATATTGAAAATTGAACCAAGAAATCAAGGAATAACCCCTTACAAGGTTGTCCACGGAGTACCGGACACCCTGTATAATCATAAATCTTTTATTTATTTGCCATAGTCTTTCTTTCTGCTTTCTAGCAATATTGCTTTTATTTCTTGATCATTTCCAACGGTTCTACGCAATTATTGATCTTAAAAATTTGATTTTTCGAAACATGGTAGGAAAAACTGAATATTTCTCTACAGATAACTGAACAATGAACTATAAAATAATGGGATCAAGAAATAGCATAGCGATCTGTTTATCTTTGCAGATCTGTAAATTAGTTAGACAGTCCTAAAGAACAATATCTGCATTACATTCTGTAAACCCCGATCATGATGTTACCTAAATTGTCATTGCTATATAAAATTTTTATGCAGAATAATAATTTCAAATGATCTACTGGTCAGATTTAAATGTATAGTGTGTTGCGCCATTGGTTGGTTTTACGATAAATAGGATTTGTGTTGAGCCGTGAAGTTTTCTAATGATATTTTGAATTGACACACTTTAACACAATTTGCATAGTGGTCTACCAAATACAAATTCAGATACAAAAAGAATGTATATGTCCACGTAAGTAAAATGTAGTTTGAAGTAAAATAAAAAAAAATAAATAAAAATACGGGCTAAAGCTCCATAAGGCTAGGAATGCAAATTGTGAAATATGTTACAATATACATAACAGGTTTCTTAAAGTAACACAAGAACCTGATGTCGTACGATTTGTTTCATAGCACTATTTCACTAAGGTGACTCTGATTTAGAGGATTTATATCGCATTGAACAATTAAACAGGCTCAGTCCTCTTGGCTGGCTGTAGGGTTTGGGAGAGATTGTTCTGACACGTTTATAACAATCAGTCAAGAAAAAAAGACAAATAATACGAAAGTACGGAAGAAGTCGAATTGGATTTTCTACAAACGAGATGCATGTACCTAATTTCGCTGCAACGCCTTTGAAGAGCAAAGTTTATACTCATAAAACTGAAAAAAAAGATTTCAACACAAGTTTTCATTTAATAAATAAATAAAGAAGTGCTAAAAATCATATAAATCACAATTAATTTTCAAAGTAACTCTAATTTTTTCTGCACGTGCACATACCTTCCACAGTTAATTGCTGACATGGCATGGCAAATAATAGTCCCCAAAAATCCACCAACAGTCTGGGGCACTTTGTTCGGCTCCTCAATCACCATCCCCTTCACTATTTTTTTTTTAAAAATCCACCAACAGTCTGGGGCACTTTGTTCGGCTCTTCAATCACCATCCCCATCGCTGATAATCACAAAGTTTTAGATGTCTAACGTGAGTCGTTACAGAGCCATAGAATCTTGCATTTGCGTCCTCCGCCCAACCTTAAAATTCATCCCCAATAGATTAACACCGGTTCCATTCACATACTGCGTTTTAGACGGAAAACTTTGTGGGTGAGGGTGTAGCGGGTGAGGGTGAAAAGGAAAAGGTTCCGATTTTTATATCTCGAAAGCCTATAACGATATAAAGCTGAAACTTGGTATTTAAATAGAGCTATAGTAGTAGCATGTTGGACAAATATAATTTATAGGGGTAGTATGATACGGGGGTGGAGGGTGTTTTTCCTATCTATAGAACGGCTTATGCTGCAAAGTTGAAAATCGGTATGTATATGAAAATCAACTAGAAAAGAAATTTGGATAAAAAAAACCTTTCAAATATCCATTGACGTTCGGCAGGGGGGCGAAAAAATTATCAGTGAAGATGGCATGCATATATTTTCACGATTTTCGTCATACTATTAGGTCTTTCCAAATATTGAATTCATTTTTCACATATTGTACGGATTCTTCATATAAACACCCAGAAACCATTTTCATGATTTTTTGAAATTCGACCCCTAAGGCGGTGGAAAAGGGTTGAATATTTTTTCACGAATTCTGTCATCAGGTCTGATCAGATATCGAATATCTTTTCACTTTCAAGGGCTTGCTTAATAATCGCCTGAAACTTGCTTTTAAGTATTTTAATTTTTCAGCCCCTAAGAGGGTATAAAAGGGTTGAACACGTTTTCACGAATTCCGTCATATCTTTTAGAAGTGATAAGGAATTGAATTGGTTTTTACTTTCTCGTGTTGTCTGCATATTTATCTATTAACTCCTTTCAGGATTTTTGGATATTCAACCCCCAAGTGGGTGTAAGGAGGTTGCATATCTAATGATATGTCGAATTCTTTTTACTTCCTAAGGTTTCCTATATAAGCGCCAATATATTATATTATATTATTCAGTATATATTAGATATTCATTCCTAAGTGGTATAAGGGGGTTGTATGCTTTTCAAAGCTCCAACATATTGCTTAGGTTTGATGAGATATTAGATCGCTTTTCACTTCCACAGACTTTTTATATAATCGCCTACAAAACCATTTCTTAATTTTTCGATATTCACCACTCAATATGTTTTCACAATTTTTGCCATCCCTTAGTTCTGATGAGATATCAAATTGGTTATTGCGGCATTTGATGTAATGACCTAAAAACCAATTTCACGTTTTTTTCGAATTTCAAGAACCAGGGTTTGCTTACGTTTTCCCAAATTTTTCAAAATCCCTCGTGTCTCATGAGATATCAAGTTGCTTTTTATGAAATGGTCTAAAAACCTGTTTCTCAATTTTTTCGAAATTCAAACCCCAAGTGGAAGTAATGGCTTTTTATACGTTTTAACAATTCGTCATATCTCTTAATTCTGATAAGGCAGCAAATTCGTTTTTACTTCTATGGGCTTTTTTAGTGTACATAATATACCGAAATTTGAATAGTCTACCATACACAGGCTTTTCCAATGTTTAATCGGCTAAAAATCCCTATTTTATATATTTTTTTTTAAGAACAAAACTAACTTTCCAAGAAACCTCATAATTTCGAAACAACTGATGATATACTCCGACTTTGACCGCTCTCGAACTTTGACCCGAAAATAATAAAGTTTCGCCCAGACCATTGGCATTTTTTTTTGATGGCATCATCAACACATAATTTATGTTTGATAAAACCTCAAAAATTTACACCACTTAAAAAAATACCTGTAAATGCATGTCAAACTGCAATTCTGAGAAGAACGATTCGCACAAAAGAAGTTCTCAGTACTATATATATACCTACCTACTCATTGTAGCCAGTGTGTTACTAAAAATTCCTTTTTATGAAACGGTGAACAACCATGCCCCTATTCCGCAACATGCTAGTCAAATTTACTATAAAATAGCATCAGAACACAATGGCGAACAGAATTTATTGAAGAATATTAAATAAACTAAAATCTGTAATTGTTATGTAGTAGAGAATTTTTCAAAATTTTTAAAGTAAATTTTGTTTTAACTCTTTCCGGGGCAGGTTATGAAGGAGGTAACTATTAATATTTTATTATTCGTAAATCGATTACTTATTCCAGTTTAATAAATAACTTATGCCCAAAAAATTTTTTCCTCTCTCATATCCAGCGCAAGGACATGTATGCTGACTATACCACCGCCCAAGATACATACTAAATTTTCAAAAGAAATTTTTTTTTATTTTATTAAATAATTTTTTTCTTGGTGAAACGCCGTGCACCGATCCTTTGTGTCACTCATACAAAGTGGTGCATTGCATTTCGAGGATATCCACGTTATACGACGTTGGTGATCCTTGGTGCTGCAATAAGCACAACGTCGAAGTGAGGTTCTCATTGACAAATGTGATGCTGTTGTTCATACCGCAGAATCTACATATGGTTTATTATTTTTTATCTGTATCTTATTATTAAGCTTTCTTGGTTTATGTGTTGAAAGCTGAATTCTATTCAGATACGTTATAATATCGATCTTAAAAGCATGTAGTGATTCAGTATAATTTAAAAATTTAGCCAATATAAAGGCATTAACCATTACTACGCCAAGAAAGTGTTAGAATATTCTGGGCCACCACTTCCGTCTCTTTCTATCCAGGTCGTAATATTTCTTTAACTGGTCGAAATATATAAATATAATATTTTTTTAACTGGTCGAAATATATAAGTTATCACTAAAATGGGCGCTGGTATAGAACATATACCACCTGTTTCTAAAGTAAATAGCGGCTTACTTGTCCAACAAAAAATTCAATCTTCCCTTTACGATGATTGTTTATTGAATGCGACAAGAATCCGTGCAGCTAATATTGGTCGCAATATGTTTAAATCCCCAGTAAAAATAAATGAAAAACATGCACTTTTCTTACTCAAAACCGTTCTTTTTCCATGAGCTAAGAGGCACTCGTTTCTTATACATTCATTCCTAGAAATTTTTTTCTATAAAAAAGTGTTCTAAGAGTATGATCTAGCGGTATCTAGAACATCTCATCGCCCAACTTAAACGGATTATTTTTTTAAAAAGGTGGTATAGTCAATGTACCACCGCCCCGGAAAGAGTTAAAGACCGGATGATATATTTTGTTAAAGTTTATTTGTACTAAAATCAATAAAAAATTTAAATTGGAGAATTTGTTATGTCCCATGATTTTTCCATAAGTATTTTTAGTATGCTTACAGAAATTTTAAATGGGTTTGGTAATTTTGCGTTACATTACACTGATTATTTCATAATTAATGTAAGTAGGGATCTGTTTGTTTTTCAAGACACCCATTTTTCATTGTATTATATGCATTACAATACATGCATATACAACTTTTCGATCATGGGTATTGTTTTGTGATTGTACACTATATGGGTCCATGCTAAAAGGTCATAACTACAATTTATATCGAAATTGCAATTTCACAAGTTTTGAAGTCTTGGAGGTCCGGCACATCTTATCATTAATTAATATAGTAGTAAACTACATATACCTAGGTATTAAGTTTCAACTTTCTAGCATAAGCCGTTTCTGAGATATGAAAAACCACCCCCCATCTCTGCATCCTGCCTCCGCTATCAACAATTTTTTCTGGGATGTCTCTATAGTAGCTCTGTATATATGCCAATTTTTAGCTTTCTATCTTTTGATATTTTCGAGAAATAAAAATCACAATTTTTTCATTTCCACCCCCCTCCTTCATACACCCATACCCACCATACACCCACACCAATTTTTTCCCCGGTAGATTTCTACTAGTACTAACTCCTGTAAAATTTTCAAGATTATGTCTAGTACGGTTCTTGAGATATAAAAATTTTATTTTTTGAAAAATGGCTGTCCCCCCACTTCCGCTCTTCACCACCCCTCTCAAAAATGTTATATTCAGTAGACTCGACTTATAATTTTATATACAAAAAACTATTTTTATCTTCCTGGTACAATTGAGTCGGAAGATATTGTAGTACATAGTTTTTCAGATGTTCTTTTTTTTCCGAATGCTTTGGCATAAAATGCTTTGAATGCCTGTTGCCCGGTGTGAAGTCCCAGTGAATGGCACTTTGCGATTTTTGCTACATTCGGATGTTCATTCTGGCTGTGCCTAATGGTATCCCACAGAATGGATATGGTCCCATGAAGTCAGCTTCTAAACCTTTCCTAGCCATTAAGTAGGTCATTTCATTACCTTCATAGCCGCTGTGTCCCGGAATCCAAATGATGTTAGCTCTGTTCTTATTTCCGAGTTCAATCAGGCATTGGAGGCAATTTCAAACAAGTTTGGAGTAGATTTGAACGGACTGAAGTGCCGTTATTGCAGCCTTGCTGTCCGAGAGAATACATATTTCTTGATTTTTGTAGCCCCGTCTGATATTTTCTCTAATGCATATTTCAATAGCATGAATCTACGCCTGAAAAACAGTGAATATTATGTGCATGCTGCAGTAGAAATTGACATTTGGGCGCACTCCATAAACTCCTGCACCTACAACTTGATCTGTTTTAGATCCGTCTGTGTACCAGATTATGGATCCTGATTTTGGAGTGAATGTGTTTGTGTCCCAATCTTCCCTTTCAGGTAGGACAACTTTGAATGGTCTTGTGAAATTAAATTTCGGTACCATTGAATCAGAAAGAGGTATCGCTAGTATGGGGTCCTTGTTGAGTTCCGCGGAAAGAGTTGGGCAAGCTGCTTTGCGCTCTGTCTCGTCCTCCGAGCTCAAAAGTTTGTATGTGGTGAACCTAGCTTCTTTCTGTATTTCTAAGTGTAGAGGTGCTAGGTTCAGAAGCACCTCTAAGGCAGCTGTGGGAGTGGTGCGCATCGCCCCAGGAATACCCAGCCCGGATGCCGCGTAAGTTATAATGGGCCTAGCAATGACGGTTTACATCCAGTAGGTTAGTTTTGGACTCAGTCCCCAGTTGTCCTTACACCTCCTTTTGGTGAATGCAACAATTGTGCTTTTCTTTGGGTTGATACCCAATCCTGCTTTAGTGTACCAGGTTGCTACGTGGCGCCGGATTTTGTTAGGTCTTGAAGAAGGTCGTCCAATACTAAGCACCGGAGGATGTGTGATAGTACCCCACCCTGTGGACAGCCTTTCGCAACTGTGACTGTGACTGTTGAGTTGGCTAGTGTCGCAGTTATTTTTCTACATTCTAGCATGGCCTTGATCCAACTGCAGATTTCTGGATCAATACCACGCTTTTGTGCAGCAGAGTAGATACTTTCGTAGGCAGTGTTGTCAAAAGCCCCTTCGATATCTAAGAAGCAACCCACAGCTACTTCCTTGTCCGTAATCGATTTCTCCTTTTTCGTGACTAAAGTTAACTTCAAAGTGTCAACCGTCTGACATTAATCGTTCAGAAGATATGGATTTTAGAATGATGAGTAAACATATCAAGTTATTCTGGCTAACTCAATCCATGCTAAAAGGGCATCAGTCCACGGGTTTCAAATCTTCGCCAAAATTCGCGCGGCATAGATGAATTTGTAAAATATAATTATATGAGTTATAAATAACCTCTTTTATTGATTCGCTAGAGTATTGTTATAAATTTAACTTAACTGTTGTCTACAGGCGGTTTTTTTTTTGTTTTTCCAACAGTTTACAAAAATGGACTGATGACCTTTTAGCATGGACCCATTCATATGATTTATTTCATAGTGTGCGACTGACTTTCTATCATTCTGATATAGTACAAAGCTAAACTGAATAGGAATTGTTACCAACAAAATTCCTTCTTTGCGTTGCGCCACTTTCGACAAATGTAAGGCCCTAGAACGTTGCAGGTTCGAAATATTGTGGCGAATCGAGAATATTTTTAAACACCACGACGTCGCATTTGGGTGAACCGCAATTTCTTGTTAGGATAGGTCTTCAGAAATACTGAATTAATTTTATTTCTACGGTTTCTTCAAATAAATGCCTAGACAGCATTTTCAGGATTTTTTAAATTCAACCTGAATTCTGCCATATGTCATAGGTCTGATAAGATATTAAATAAGTTTGTACTTCCACGCTTTTACATAATTGCCTAAAAACTATTTTCAGGGTTTTTGAATTTCGCCCCTAAGAGGTTCAACATATAATTCCGTCATAGCTTTTAGGAGTGATAAGATATTGAATTGGTTTTTACTTTCTACGGCTTTCTTTATAATCATCAAATCTAATTTTCGGTTATTGGGTGTGAAGGGGTTGTATACAGTTTCACAATTTTTGCCATATCTCATTGGCTTTTACTTCTGCAGAGTTTTTATACAATAGCTTACAAACCAAGGGGTGTAAGGGGTTGCATACGTTTTTTGAATTGGGTCTATTACTTGACTCTAAATTGACATTCGTACCCCATTATAACAGAATATGTAGTTCAGCTCGGAGAAAGCTGAGTTTCGCTATACGCAATAGTCAAGACTTAAATAATATCTATTCCCTAAAAATTATTTACTGCTCATTGGTGCGTCTACATCTGGAATATTTATCTGTCATCTGGAACCCTTTTTTTCATATTCACTCTGCCCATATTGAAACTGTTCAACACAAATTCTGCGGTACATTGCCTTTAAACTTCGCATACCTGTTGAAACAATAGTTTATGACTATTTGCTAAAGGCACTAGAATTATGATGTCAAGTTTTCCTTTCTTATTTAGTTTTTAGTTTTTAAAATAATTTCCATTTACTTCTATTCTTATTTTTTTTTTACACATTTATATTCTTTATTTTATTTCATTCTCTTATACATTTATATATATATGTTTGTATTTTTCCTTCGAGGGTCGTACCCGTAAATAAATAAATAAATAAATATTTCTTAAATCTTATGAGATATCGAATTGGTAATATAATCGCCTAAAAGTTAATTTTAAAATTTTTGGATATTCAACTCCATACATTTTCACCAATGATGAAGATTTTATAATATTAATTAAAAGGATTTTTTATGTTCACAAGCCCGATAATATAGTAAATTTTTTTGATTTTATAAAAATAAGTGAAATCTTTAAATATCCCAGCAAAATTCTCAATTAAACAGTTCGTAGCAGACAATTTTACTTTATTATTTTTTAATAATAAAGTATTGTGATCGACCTGAAATTTAAAAAAATTTGCTACCCTGAAATTTTGTATTTTCACGTTTTAGGACTAGTAAACACAAAAAAATGTCCGTCTGTTTGTACACAAAAGCGTAAAAAAACAATAGCCAGGAGGCTGTTTGGAACGTTATTTTTTAGGTTGTCAGTCGCATTTAAGCATTAAACGCGTTCCGGACTTCTACCCATAATACTATGTTCAGACTACGAGATTAACGCCTTTAAATCGAGTTAAATGCGCTGAAAACACTTCCCGGACGCGTTTACGAAAATACGTAGCTACTACGCGTTTAACCGAAAACATGTACTGCGACCCTCGCGGAAATCGAAGTAAACTTTGGAAGAAACTATTTAATGCTGCAGAAACTCCACTTTGTGACTGCATTAGCTAATAAATTCCCTTTTCATTACTGCTATACAAACTAATTGGTTTCAAACAATTTAGAAAGCATAAATTTGCTAATGAAACACAGCTGAGTATCTACTTGTCAAAACAAATCACATCAAGCTATCATGTATCAAAATAAAACGAGTTGCCTAGTCTGAACACTACCTTTTTAACATGTTAAATTTACCTTCTTAAATGCGTTTAAAATGCATAGTCTGTACAGGGTATAACATAATAAAGTTGTGCCCAGCCTGTTTTTAAATTATTTTAAAACTGAAATTTAACTTTATTTGAAAGCAGTAGGTATTTAAGATAAAATAGGTTTTCAAAAATTGATCACTCAGGTTCTAGTACAAAGACCATTGTCTTACTAAGGCTTACTAAAAGAAAATATTTGAAGGAGAAATTGCACCTAGGCGTTTCTTATCTTAATAAAAATTTCTTAAGTTTTCTTCCATTAACGCTAAGAAAGAGTAATATGTATGTACCTTAAATCTTTGGTATGTGCTGTGTGAAAATTAAATGCGACACCAAACTTTTCTGCTAATAAGTTATTATTTTTTACCTCACGAAGAATAACGTAAATGTGATTTGCTTAAAATATTACAAGCGAACATTAATTTGTCTTTTTTGTGCTTTTATGACATTATTACCAGCAATTGTAATACCTATACCTATCTAATTTTTTTTTACACACAAGTTCGAGAAAACCAACTCACAAGAGTTGCACCTTTGTGGCGCCATTAACCAAACTAAACCAAATTATAAAAACATATGTAGATTATAAGTTGCATAGAAAGGAATAGCGTATGTCATAGGGTATATAGGACTTGAAAATAACACAACTTGCTCAAACATTGAACAAAGTAATAAAAACCCGGCAACAATTACAAAACAACCGTAATCATAAACATTTAAAAATTAATTTTTTATTTGCATAAGATAATATTCCGGGTTGATTTCAATAGGTCACTCCACTACACACTAAAAACATTCACTAATTCTTATTTATCTAAAAATCTCAATTGTTTAGACTAAATCTCACCCCAAATCGATTTGTATAAATTTATCGGCTTGCAAAAAAATCACGCAAAAATTAATGACATTCGAACAAAATTTTCTTAATTTTGTTTACAACGTTTCAATTTTCATTATTTATAACAATAACAGAAATTCGAAAATTGTATCGCCTATATAGAACCGCAGTCCTTACGCTCAGTACTCGTCGGGAAAACTAAAAATATACTGGCTTAAATTTTTTCTCGCGACTCTATAAAGTCGTAATCGAAGTAGATAATGTGATGAACATATGAAATGGAACATTAAAACCAATTGTTAAGTAAAGTACAGGTAAAGTGTTTGCCTGTGAGGAATGCAGAAAAAATTTAGATAAGACTTCGATAAATCGCATACATTCTCATCGCCATTTTTTTTTGTCGTATTAGTGTGATAGCGTGTTATCAATTTAATTTACAGGTGAATTTTTAACAGCAGGTTTCTTAAGATAGGATAGTACTGCTCCGAAATCACTTGAATTGTGGAAATTCTAGGGAATAGATCGGATAGTGTAGGTGTTAGGGAAGATAAGAATAAGAAATGTGGTGGTTCTGTTTTGAACCATATTTTTGATGAAACTTAATTGTTTGTCTTCGTTGTCCCCTATATTTCACAACTTTGAAAATGTGAATAATATGGTAATTAAAAGTGTTTTTTCGTATCAATATCGCATTCATTATACATTAGTACATCTAATAATGAAGATGGAAAACTTGTAATGATCAAGATGTTTTGAGTTATGTACATACGAGTATATAGGGTCTTTCAACAAGGACGTTTAATTTTTAAATTAAATAAAACAAGTTCTGTGTGAGCTATCCACCTTATTCTTTTTTTATTTGAAAGAATATTTTATGGCATTAAAAATGGAATGTAACGTCGTTCAAATGTCCGCCCGGCTTTGTTAGGTGGCACGTATTCGAGTGGTCCAATTTTCAACGAATTTGTCGCATAAATCTGGCTGAATTTGCTGGATGGCGTCGCGCGCCGCCGCGCGAGATAACGATGCCATCAAATCGCTCGTGCAGAATGTCTATCGTGACATTCGCTGTGTGCCACGTAGCGCCGTTCTGTTGAAACCACATGTCGTCGGTATCCATATCATCCAGTTTAGGCCATAGAAGAAGTTGTTTATCATCGATCGTTTGACCGTTATGGCAATGCCAGTTTCGGTTTGGAAGAAGTACGGACCGATGATTTTGCCAGACCAAAATCCGCACCAAACAGTGAGTTTCTCGGGATGCATTTGGTGCTGGTGTATCTCGTGTTTATTGATATCATCCCAAGTCCGACAATTTTCGTTGTTCACACATCCATTCATCAAGAAATGAGCCTCGTCATTCAAAATCACGCAATGCGCGGAACGTTTTTCGAACGGAGCTCTGATTTTGAAAATAGAATTTAATGATTTGCACACGTTGTTCAACGCTATAACCTTCCATGGTGATTTGTCATACACTAGTGAACAATTCACAACAAATTCGATGGATGTTGCTTTAACAATATGGCCGCTATAACCTAACAAATTTCGAATGTTCCTTAAAGAATGGTTGGAAGTTGCTATATTTAAAAATGATTTTATGTAAAAATTTCTGTTTATTGGTAATTGTAATAATAGATTGGGGGTTTTTGTTTGAAAAAAATATTATAATATGCTAGAAAGCATGGAGCTTTCACTAGATAAGACTTAAGCTTGAAGTTTGAAGACCCTAAGTTGTTTAGTTTTTACTTTGCATGGCACCATGAATAGCGAACGTTTTCAGTGAATTTTTAAATGCGGAAAAAATTTGTATTCGTATGTGACAATTCTTTTATTTGAATGGTCTCAGCCCAACCAATACCAAAGCCAAACTAAATTATACTCTGTGCGAGTTTAATCCTTCTCTTGGACTGTTCTCACTATAAAGAGGGTATCGAAGCTATCCAACATCGCTGGGAAGAGTGTATCGACCTAAAAGGAGACCATGTTGATAAACAAAGATTTTTTTTCAGATTCTTTGTGTTTTCTTGGTTCGCTCGGCTACTTTTGGAACTGTATCGTTATACCAAGTCTAATTGCAGTATAATTTTTATTTTTGCGAGCTGAACAATCAAATAACTCTCTTATGAAAGACTTCCGTTATGCCTATATTGACCGTATATTTTTGTCTTCATTAATTTTCAAATTAAATTGAAAGATATTTGTGGGTAATTATTTCCCATTTTTACTTATCATTTACCATACGAACGAAGGGTCTTCCTTTCAAATTCCTCATTATTAACACTAGCCCTCATCCCACCTAGCTTAAAATCGAAGGAATTCCAGTTTTACTTCAACTGGTAGAACATGTCGAGTGTCTCAAAACGACCACCATCATTGATATCTAAATAGTGCGTCTCGGTCCCACGGTTCGATGCGCTCAACAAGATCCACGCTCGTCTTGAAGATTTACTGTAGATTTCAGGCCAGTTTTTTCATTTTCCCAACATTAGGCCCCAATTATTACAATGCTTAGGGTGGGCGCAGAATAATTTCATTGTTTTCACTATTTAAAGTTGTTGAAGTACCGTCTTCTGGGTTCGGAAACGATTGCCCTTTTAATCCAGTCAAGGCGAGTGTAACAAGTGTTTTCCGAATAAGGTAATTCTGTAGCAAAATGCTGTACACGCTATTCTCGATTTATCGATAAATGGGCTGGCTGTTACTGTTACATATTTAGAAAGTTGGTAAATCTTGGTATTGTCTGTTGATCGACTTGATCAATTTTAATTCCTTTCTTGCGTTGGTTTTTTTATGCTCCACTTCGTTGTAAACCAGTATAACTATATGTATAAGTTTTTCGGTTTGAACAAAACAGGCGTTCCAGACTCGTGTCAGCATTTTGTACAGCTTGGTTAGTGTTATTTAATATGTGAGAAATTTGATTATAAACGTAACGTAAAGTACTTGGTGGCGTTCTATTTTGAAAAGAGTTGGGACAATAGTACTTTTGGAATTAATCAAAGTAAACCGTGCACAAATATGATGTTGTTATTTTATATCTAGGCCGATAACTGAACTTTGTTGGACATGACGTGATTTTAGTTCAAAATGTTGAGTCGTAATAATTCAAATCTTGTGCGAGAATGTATACACGAGTATATGATAGTCTCAAATTTCGTGAATACGTCCAAATTATCAAGAATTGGATAAGACTGAACAAAATAAGATACCATCTCAAGTGCATGCCAATTGGCATTTATTAAAAGATTGGATAGGCTACAATAAAATGTTCCTATTAATTGGTAAGGTGCTAATGCTGTTACGACACTGGCTATTTTTCAAGTGCAATAAAAGTCAACTGTGCAACAAGGCGAGATTACTGATAAAAATGCACTTTCCGATCGGCATCTAGTAGACGAAATTTACAACTGATTTGTTATGAAAAATACTCATTTTAGCGCGTTTCATAACATAACATGACACTTTCCATAATTTCTACAGAACGAACTATCAAAAACAAGTCTTTAGCGGCTGGAAAATCTAGCCGCCAGTGGATTTTTCTTGGATCAATTGCTAGAATGTTGCGAAACACTGCTCGAATGCGCTGTTGTGGATTTTTTTGACAGTTTCTCATAGTTTAGCTGTTCGGACTGTCTCTCTCACACCAATGTCTAAATTGTATGTTAAAGTCACTATCTCTCTTCCTTTGGAATTTCTAGCCGCTTTAAAGCCGCAAAAATAGCCAGTGTCATAACATCATAAGGTAGATGAAGATGGTATCAAATAAGAATGTTCGAACTTGCCCTATAGGAAAAGTTGTAAGGCCTGATTTAAATAATACCAAAATCAGACCAGAGTTCGGCCTATCGATGGCCCAAAACGCAAGGTTTGACGTTCGATCGACATGTATGATATGAATCATACCACTTGGGGTGGAAACGGTATGATTGCAATCACTCCAGGATCAGATCTGATTTTGACCTATCGATAAGTCCGAAATGCATCGACTGATTATTCACCATATGCGTATGATATGAATCACATCATGATCTAGGAAAAGTCTTAAGGGGGGCGATACATGTAAAATTTTCAAAAATTCGAGTTTCTTTTTTTTGCATAAATAGTTAAATTAACATCTAAAAAATATGTTTGTAAAGTTTTAGAATGAAATTCGCATTATTTATCGATTAAAAACTCATTTAAGTGCTCCGCCTCAACTTGACGCTCGAGCGCTATTGAGTCCGTACTGGAGCGCTCAACTCTCGCTACCTGCTTCTCGGATGTATGACCTTGGGGCCTTTTGTATTGAAGACCCGGGTAAGCATGTCAAGAAGAGCTGAGAAAAAAAAACGAGTACTATGAAGGTACTGAAGGACTTCTGTATGGGCATCATGGAGTTTCTGTGTGTCAAAACTTTAAACGCGTTTTTCTCGAGACGTCTTTTTTTAAATTGGCGTGCAAGATATCTCAAAAAGTTCTCAACCGATTCTTATGAAACTTGGCACACGTTTTCTCTATAGTATAAGCTTCTAGTTGAACCTCAAAAATGCCAAAAAAAATTTCAAAATTTAGCGTTTTTGACCCAAAAACTGTCGAAAAAAAGGGTCAAAAATCGTACTTTTTTTTATGAGGCGTGCAAATTCACGATTTTTTGGTTTTTTTTTTTCTTGGATCAACTAGAAGATACATGTTTAATAAACACACTCCAACCCATTTTTTTGATTTCAGATTGCTGTAACTGATGCTAAAAATCGCGCCGATTGATGCCTTTCGCCGCGAGGGTCTCAGGAAATTGATTACTACGGCGGCCATTTTGAAAAAAAAAATTAAATAAAATCAGATAATTGTATTTTAATATGTAATGAATAAACATGATCACTTTCAAAACGATTCATTTATTCCTTCTATTTTAAATAAGCCTCTGAAAAACGGTCTAAATTCAGGCGTTAACATGTATCGCCCCCCTTAAGGCCTGATTTGAACACACCAAAATCAGACTTGAGTTTGGCCTATTCGTTATGTCCGAAATGAAAGCTAAGACATTTAATGTATGCGTATGATATGATTCGTACCTTTTTGGGGGAAAAGTTGAAAGGTCTGATTTTAATACACCAAAAACAGACCTAATTTCGATAAGTCCGAAACGTCCAATAGAATGTTGATCATCACAAACGATTAACGGCATCTTTCAGTTGTGATAACCGAATGTGTGTTCCTCCAACCGAATGTATGTTGCGGTAACTTAGTTAATCCAGACTGAGTTAAGTTGCACATAGGGAAATGAAAATGAAAGGTCTTCGGTGGCGCAGTGGTTACGAGCGCCAATACAAAAATTTTCAACACCGGGTTCGATTCCTACATACAGCCATGGGTTTTATTAAGTCAGGAAGTGAGAAATAATATTTGAAATAGGAAAATAGTGTCTTAGAAGAGTCCTCTACCTCCTTCTAGGTAACAAAAAAGAATTCAGTGTAGGACTTAACACAAATAGATATTACTAGTAGATATGGTAAGAGTAAGCCCAAAATGTCAGGTCTGATATTTCATACTGGTTGGGTGTGCATATCGCGAATAAAATTATGGAACGGTCAGGTAAAAATCATAGCTGTGATGGCATTGCAAAACAATAGCTGATTCAGTTCTGAATCATGCCTATTTTTCCTGCAGGGTGATAGCTTCGATTCATATGCACTTAAATAAATTCGCGTTTAGAATCTTACTAGATGCCGTAGGATTATTGCCTTGTGCAATTATTATTAAAGTAAGAACATGCACTTTTATTTAATTGTATCTTCATATTAAGAAGTTCGTCATTATTTATTTTACTATAATGACGACACTGCAAAATGATAACAACATTACTCATTTACATTTTTTTGCGTCTTTCTGAGATTACTAATTTTTAGTGAAGAAATTTTCGTAAGAATAAGTTATATAAAATCATAGAATCACTTTGAACAATCATTTGTTTCAAATTCTAAATTATTTGAGTAACCTAACGTCCATTTCATAGACAAGATAAAGTTGAGATACGGTACCTACGATTCCCAAGATACAAGAGTAATTACTAAGGTGTGTAGCTTCGCTTGTTTCTCGAAACTAACATTTTCCTGAGATATCGATGCTTTGGAAATTCGTAAAAGATAGTAATCTCCGAAAACGTGATACACAGCATGTACTCGTATATTGTAGGTGATATTACTGATACTTGTTTTTTGCTGCTTTTGTACAATTACGTAATAGAAGGAAGTGAATACGCGAAATTTTAGAATGGTGTTACCTTATTACATTAAACTTGTTATAAAAACATATCAAACTTTATTACAAATTATTATTTTATGTTGAAGAAAGAGTAGTAATATGCTGGAGCTTCATGCTTAATAGGATGCGCAAAATTTTCAATTTCCATCCGATTCCAAATACATTTCATGTGCAATTTTATTATAGTAACCTACCAATGTATGTATATAAAAATCAAAAAATACAAGGGAAATTACAAAATCTTGAAAAACTGTGGCAATGAGTCTCGCTCATGTCAAAAGCTTATCTCCCTGGGTCTCAGAAAAAGTTATTATGAAAATACTATATCTAAGAAAATGCACAATACATTTACGTGCTTCTCGACATCTTTGCTATCCAAAATACAAAGAATTTCTACATAATATCAAAAGTTACTTCATAATTCTGAAAATATGAAAATGAAGTGCACAAATTTCTGTTGAGACGTTTAAGTATTATGACTTATTTATTTATCGCCAACTCATTGTATTTTTTTTTCTTTTGATTGCAATATTGGAGGAATTACAAAAATGAAATTCGAAATCAAATTTGAATTATAGTTATTATGTTTATTCAATATTGGAATTTTTTTATGAAAAGGAAAAAAACCTAGTTAGTTTATGACTCATACATCGACTCCATAAAGACTTCAACGATGAATGGAATGGATGTCTTAATGTTAGTATGCATCAGCTACTTAATGATTTTTATTTCATATTTAGGCATGGATGTAATTGAAAGTTTAAGTCATAGCACAAAACAGATATGAGTTCATAAAAAATTTCTTATCTAGGTGATTCGTATGGTTGTCATTTTTATTGAAGCAGTTTAAAATTAGCTTTATGGCCTGGTAAATAAAATTATTCATTAGAAATTCATCCCCTCGGTAAAACTTCCAAATTTCATGATGTTTTTGGTTAGAAATCATTTTTTTAGTTTTTATTATGGGGTTTGATTAGAGCCCGTTAAAAACCTTTACCAACTCTAATTTTTTTTCACATTGAAACAATACAACAGAAATATAATGGAAAAAAATGTTGCTTAGTTTTGTTTTGAAGGGGAGTGAACCAAAATTAAATAAAAATAGAAAATTCTTCAAATGTGTCAAAGTTATATGATTAGAGAAAACATTTTCTTCGATAAATCGAAAATAAATTTATTACCCATATAAGGTAATTTGATTTTCATTAAGGAATTGTTTGCAATTTTTTAGATTCATATTATAAAATGTTTTGCAATTAACGAATTTAAACAAGACAAAACGCGATAAAATGTCATAGCACCACAAATTCGTTCACAGGATTGTCGAAGCCAGGGAATTTGTGGGGGAAGATGCGAAAAACACCAGGTGGAGGGGGAGTTTTAATGATCAATGCTCTGGTAACTCTACCATACTCTCAAAATTTTTCTCTTGTAAATACCACACTCACTTGTGGTAGGCAAGTCTAATAACTTTGTCAGATTCCATTCTTTATTTGAAGTTTACTGCGCTTCCCGGAGACGCAGAAAGTGTTCTATGTTGTCAATTTCTAAGAAATCGAACCAATTATCATCTAATAGCCATTCCATCTGTAGGTACTTCCTTACCTTTTTTTACTAAACGCAACACCTGCAACTCTTGAAAAGCAAAAATACTGTAAAGCCTAGTACAGTATTCCGAGCGAAACGAAATGAACTGTCATATTCCATATAAAAAAATGAATATTTCGTTCATTCTTCGCGACGAAATATTTCGTTCGTTTTTCAGTTTTCAGGCGGAATGGACATTTGCAGTAGTCACGAATAGATGGCGCTTGGTTTCATTAAAATGTTGTTTCCAAGTGTACGGTACCCTTGCATGACAACCGAAATATTTGACAATACAAAATTTTCAACCGTTCGCTGTCAATTCAATTCGTTTGTTATATTCTATTCGTTTGTTATATTCTAACCAATATTTTAATTTCTTTCAAATTTCGTGAGCTTTTATTTCACTGACATCTAGTAGCGAACTGTATAATTTATTTCACTCTACTTGAAAGATACCTTTTTCGTTCGTTTTCGTTTCGCCGAACACAGTACTATACTTAAGATTGATTAAACTTAAGACGTTTGGTCTTTTTTAAATTTAAATTATAAGCGTTACCAAAATATTTTAGAAGAAAATCCCTACAAGTCCAGTTTAATTACCGTTTTTACATGGTAATGTGTTCAACGTAACATATGCTTGCTATTGTAAGTAATATATGTACATATATAATGATTCGCATTAATATCTTTAAGTTTATCTCCCGTGCGTACAACGAAAATCAGCTCAGCCCACAAACATAGTTTTTGGAAAAATCAATTTCAATTTCCAATAAGGCATGAGAAACCCAAACTATTTATTTTGTATTTACTCGTAAGTTGTTATCTTGAGAGGGTTTCAAAATGTAGAAAAAGGCAATTTTGGACATGGTTGTGAAAAAAGAATTTTTTTTAACAAAACAACGACTGTGTTCATTTTCGTTGTACGCCCAATTAGCGGCTATGAAGGTAATGAAATGGCCTACTTAATGGCTAGGAAAGGTTCAGAAGCTGACTTCATGGGACCGTATCCATTCTGTGGGATACCATTAAGCACAGCCAGAATGAACATCCGAATGTGGCAAAAATCGCAAAGTGCCATTCACTGGGACTTAGCACCGGGCAACAGGCACTCAAAGCTTTTTATGCCAAAACACTCGGAAAAATGAACATCTGATTATCTAAAATTAAGCAGATATCAGACCCGAACCCTAGTGGGAGCTCTGACTGGACATTGTCACATGAGGAAGCATCTCAATAGGATTTTTCTCTCTGAGACTAAAATTTGCAGAATATGCAATGACGAAGACGAAACACCAGAGCATATTCTCTGTGAATCTTAGGGTTTAACTCGCAAAAGGCTTCGTCCCATCGGAATTCCTGACCATTCCTCTTCGCAAAATACTAGGCTTCATTGAAAGCGCAGGGATCGAAGAGGAATCATAGTCAAACCGGGGAGACGTCACAATAAGCCCAACTGTGGCTGCAGTGACAGAGGTTAACCATACCAACCCCTATTTCCAATCTATCTATCTATCTATCTGTACGCCCAAGATATGTTCGGCACAAAAATCTATTCTAATCAAAATATATAATCGAAATCAAAACTTGTCCGCAGAAAAAAAATTTTCATCATCACAAAAGCAAGTTATTTTCTTCGAAAAAGCATTGGGTAGAAAAAGAATCGAATTTCATGTATGTAACCTTGATTGTATGAACTGTTCTTAAGATTTCCTTCAATTTTTGAAACAATAGAAATTATTACTTATGGGATCGGTTCAAAAGCTCGTTTTTGTTTTTTACATATTTTTTATACTACGTTTTAATAACCTCACGTTTCAAATGCTAGCAATTTTTAAAATTTCGTGTTTTTTAATATTGTGCAAATATCAAGAAAACCTTGTGAATTTTAAAATTCAAACGCGTATCGATTTAATAAAAAAAATTTCTTTAAAATACTCACTCAATTTTAATTCGCCATATTTTAAAAACGTGAGTTTTTAAAAATACAAGATTTTCACACCGCTATTTCGTCTACTTTCTTAATACAAAATGGAATATTCACTACGTTTTACAAACGTACTTCGGACTCTATTCTCCCGTTACGGTCTAAGCCAGTTATCCTACCTTTTTATTCATTAGCTGTGCGTAACGTATTTAACGGTGATTCGAGTGACGCAAGCCAATCATAATCGCCCATCCTCATAAGGAATTTCTGACTACGCTACTGCTTTACAGCTTATATGTAGTATGTACATAAAATGGCAGCTATAGAACAAAAATAAAATCCAAATTAGTCACTTATTTAAACCGTATAACCGTATACTCGTGTACATATATTCGATTTCTTCGAATTCATCAGATCCATTGACTGTATCTTCCGGTTTCAATTCCTCTTCCTTGTTACGAACATCATCTAACATACGCTCAAATTACTCATAGTCTTTTTGCAGCAAAGCTTGGTAACTTAGAGTCTAAGATATACTTAGGTCTAATGCTTGACAGATTAATAATATTATTTTTTTCGCATAATATCAAATAACATGAGTACAAAGTTCCGTGTGCGAGCGTTTAAAGAGAGAGCCTACGGTTCGCAATTAATCTTCCGATTCATGTGTTGTCTAGATGTTTAGTTGCTTAAGCCGTAAAGCCAGGGCTGTACGTTATAGCCAGATCATTTACTAGGGCAGTAGGTTGACTAGTATCTATAGTCTAAATTTCGTGAAGGTCTTATCAATCAGCTGCTGAGTGGCTACACATACATATCGCACTATGAGACGAGAAGTGTCGTAACTCCAAAACGGCAATTTTCAGGTTTTGATTGATTCTTATGTATTTTTTAACGTTAACGATCTTTTCAATGGAATACTTTCGTATTTTCCATCTCTTACCATTTAGACGCTATTCAGCCAATAACAGTTTTACTGTTCCCAATTCAAATTATTATTAAAAAAAAAATAGATAACGTTAGACACAATTTTAAGACTACTGGAACTGTTGCAATCTTTAAAATGCAATTATCTCAAAAACTGTTTTTGGAAGTTACGACAGTTCTCATAGTGCGATATACTTGCCGACTTTCAATAACCAAGCCTGGAATTTTGATATATGCTTTTAAGTTTGTGCGGTCTTTTAAAGTTTGGATTCTCCACTGGAAGTTGAAAAACCTAGCGCCTTATTAATTGCAAGATCTCTTCATTCGGTATGTGAGGGACCATACAATTAACTAAGGACAGGCTTCGTAATTCGCAAAGTTTCCGATTAAATAAATCATCTGAATGAGTGGCTTGGTCAAATTGTTTTATTTGATCTGCTTCTAAAGAAATTAATTTTAGATAGATCTGATTGAGATTGTTTTTAATAAGTAAGTAATGTATGTAAGACTGTGTGTCATCAAATAACTTACGATTGAGTCGTAAGGCATTAAGAAGAATTATCTGCAATGTCTTTGAGCTCTTAGTAGCCCAGGAAAATATTAAACTGTCAGGCTTCCTACAATAGATACATAAATTTACATTAAAACATTTCAATGTTTGTACATAAATTTAAGGTTTCTCCAAGTATTTTTAAGAAAATGCTCTTTCAATCGAGACACTACATTATTTGGGGAAGGACCACTCTGTACGTATCACGAGTAGATATGCTTATGTTATATTATATGTAATTTACTTCGTTGAGATATGAACTGTAAATTGGGTTGAATGAAGTAACACGGCAACTTGATTAATGACGACCTTGTAAATAACTCCGATGGTTGACGTAGGCCCTTGGTTATCTACCTTTAATCGATCGATAATACCACCAACACACAATTTTAAAACGCCCTTCTATCACTATAAACTTAACCAACATCATCAAATTAGTCAATGAAATTAACAAAAAATAGTGCAGCGATCAGCAATTATCAATCATGTATATTTTGTTATTGTAATATCTCAATAAAATAATTAACCAAATAATGCATTAAAATTATTATACTACAATCGTATCAGGACGATAAGAAAGTTCCTAGTAAAAGCGGTGAAATTCAGAGAAAGTTGGTTATCTGCATTTCACATTTTTTTTTATTTAATTTTTAATTTATTTGATTGAGTGAATGATGTAGATTAATCCATTTTGATTTTATCAAATAGAAAAAGTCAAGAAATCAAAGCTTGGAAGGGGTGTTTCTCATATCATTAAATTAGTTGGTAAGTCTCAATGGAATCAACACAAAAGTAGTTAGCGATCAGCGATTATCCACCACATTATAATAAAATAATAATTAACAAGGTAGCGCCGTATCAGGACGATAAAAAAGTTCCCAGTAAAAGCGGTGAAATTCAGAGAAAGTTGGTTATCTAAATTTCAGACTTTGTCTTTGATCGGATTTTTAATTTATTGTATTGAGAGAATGGGAGAGATTAGATCTACAAATGAAATCAGTAGTTGAATGAGGATAATATTAGAAATTATTTAAATTTTGGTATTTAGATAAGATCTTGTTTGGATCTTATAAATTTATAAGAAAAACGTGACTTGTATCCACTGTGAAGTACATGGAAGAAAGGGCTCACATTTTCACACTTTTGGGTACTTTATACCGTTTTCGCGACTCGATCGTAGAGTTCAAATATCAAATCTCCAAACTGCGCAATGAGGTCACACACGTGCTCGAAACCGTCCAACCTACCGATAATTCGAAAGGAGGAGGATAAGAATTTATTAATTAATAAATCAAAAAACCTAACTAATTGTAGATGAGAATTTCTTTTTTCAAAACCCACACTCATCCCGAAGACCAGGGGCCGCGCTATGCGACGATCTGCGACATTAACTCTACACTTCGACCAAAAGTCGTCAGCTTAAAAACGAAACTTAACTTTAAAATGGCGTTGTTTTTGGGGAATTAATGAGTAGAACTATTTGAACTCAAAAAGAAAGAATTGTCTATAGATGTTAACCAAACGATCCCGATTCCCGTAATATCATCAAGGCCTAATTTTATCTATTTTATCAGTAATGCATTTTACTGCTAGTAGTGCCATTCCCCAATTATGAGACGAGTATCCCAACTAAATGTCGTTGCTTGCTTATATCAGATACTGTCAAATCATACCATATGTTCAGTGTATCATATGCAGCTAGTTTCAATACTACGATTTCAATACCATGGTTTGATTATTAGCTGTGTATCAATGGTATTAGTCAGTTTTCCTTAAGAACCCGAGAAATTCGGACTCATCCTTTTTCCCAGCTGTTTCATTTTCAGTCTGTTTTCATGTCATTAATTCCTTCGCGCAAAAATTTCTGTTTAACGAACGGGCATATTTCACGAGCACTTTTGACTTTTAGCATTTTTTAAATTTTTTATTATTATAGGAAGAGCTCTCAAATGGTACTGAAGAGTTATGTCTAATTATACTCTAGATGAAATGATATAGAGTATTATAAGTTTAATCCAGCCTAAAAGTTTGTAGCGCATAGAACCAAGCCTCGGACGAAAAAAAGTTATATATTATTTTTTGTTTATTTGTGGCCAAAAACCTCAAATCCGCTTGACGTCCGTCCGTCCGTCCGTCTGTCCGTGAACACGATAACTCAAGAACGCCTTCACCTATGATCTTGAAATTTTGAATCTGGATGTTTGGTTGAATTTGTAAGGCTAAGTTCGTTAACGGGCAAAATCGTCCTACTCCTTCGGGTAGCTGCCATACAAAATGTCCTTAAAACACGTGTTCAAGAATATTGGTCGATAACTTCAGAAGAGTTTAAGCTACGACATTGATATTTTGTATGTGTTATTTTTCCAATAGTTGGAGCTAAATATATGATTATGAAGAAAATCCTGTTAGTCCTTCGTGTAGCTGCCATACAAATATCCTGTCAAAATGTATTCACTTAATTTACGAAACTCTCTATAACTCAAGTAATCTTTTAGCAACAAATTCGGAATTTTGTACAAATTAGTTTTGAGTGAAAAGAAAGTTCGAGTTTACTAGTCAGCGAAATCCTTTTACTCCTTCTGGTAGCTCCCATACAAAATGTCCTTAAAACACGTGTTCAAGAAAATTGGCCGGTAACTTCAGAAGGGTTTAAGCTACGTCTTTGAAATTTCGTAGCTGTTATTTTTCCAATAGTTGGAGCTAAAGGTATGATTATGAAGAAAATCCTATTAGTCCTTCGTGTAGCTGCCATACAAATATCCTGTCAAAATGTATTCACTTAATTTACGGAACTCAATATAACTCTAGTAATCTTTTAGCTACGAATTCGGAATTTTGTACACATTAGTTTTGAGTGGAAACGAAGTTCGAGTTTACTAGTCAGCGAAATCCTTTTACTCCTGCTGGTACCTTCCATACAAAAAATCCTTAAGACACGTGTTCAACAATATTTTTCGATAACTTTTGAACGCTTCAAGCTACGAATTTGAAATTTTGTACACATTAATTTTTGAATGGTTCCAAGGAAAAGGATAAATATGTAAGAAATCGAGTGAGTCCTTTCTGTACCTCCCATGTGAAAGTCCTTCAAAAAGGACATTTTTTTTCGATGACTTACCAAGTTCAAGATATGAAATTTAACTCTGAATATTGTCTTTTAGTTTTGAGTAGCAATCTAATGGTAGTCCTTAATAAAGGACATACAACATGCACACACGTAGTTTTACTTTATCCCCAACTACAATATAAATCGGAGTTCAGTATTCATCTAGAGTATTATACGATTGGCTTGCAGCCGATCGTGAATGCAGTATGTTTTTATACTCTAGATGAAATCATATAGAGTATTATAAGTTTAATCCAGCCCAAAAGTTTGTAACGCATAGAACCAAGCCTCGGACGAAAAAAAGTTATATATTATTTTTTGTTTATTTGTGGCCAAAAACCTCAAATCCGCCTGACGTCCGTCCGTCCGTCCGTCCGTCCGTCCGTCCGTCCGTCCGTCCGTCCGTCCGTCCGTCCGTCCGTCCGTCCGTCCGTCTGTCCGTGAACACGATAACTCAAGAACGCCTTCACCTAGGATCTTGAAATTTTGAATTTGGATGTTTGGTTGAATTTGTAAGGCTAAGTTCGTTAACGGGCAAAATCGTCCTACTCCTTCGGGTAGCTGCCATACAAAATGTCCTTAAAACACGTGTTCAAGAATATTGGTCGATAACTTCAGAAGGGTTTAAGCTACGACTTTTAAATTTTGTATGTGTTATTTTTCCAATAGTTGGAGCTAAATGTGTGATTATGAAGAAAATCCTATTAGTCCTTCGTGTAGCTGCCATACAAATATCCTGTCAAAACGTCTTCACTTAATTTACGAAACTCACTATAACTCAAGTAATCTTTTAGCTACGAATTCGGAATTTTGTACAAATTAGTTTTGAGTGAAAAGAAAGTTTGGCTTTACTAGTCAGCGAAATCCTATTACTCCTTCTGGTGGCTGCCATACAAAATGTCCTTAAAACACGTGTTTATGAATATTGGCCGATAACTTCAGAAGGGTTTAAGCTACGTCTTTGAAATTTTGTATGTGTTATTTGTCTAATAGTTGAAGCTAAATGTATGAATATGAAGAAAATCCTATTAGTCCTTCGTGTAGCTGCCATACAAATATCCTGTCAAAACGTCTTCACTTAATTTACGGAGCTAACTATAACTCAAGTATTCGTTTAGCTATGAATTGGAAATTTTGTACAAATTAGTTTTGAGTAAAAACGAAGTTTGAGTTTACAAATCAGCGAAATCCTTTCACTCCTTCTGGTAGCTGCCATACAAAATGTCCTTAAGACACGTGTTCAACAATATTTTTCGATAACTTTTGAACGCTTCAAGCTACGAATTTGAAATTTTGTACACATTAATTTTTGAATGGTTCCAAGCAAAAGGCTAAATATGTAAGAAATCGAGTGAGTCCTTACTGCACCTCTCATGTGAAAGTCCTTCAAAAAGGACATTTTTTTCGATTACCCAGTTCAAGATACGAAATTAAACACTGAATATTGTCTATTAGTTTTGAGTAGCAATCTAATGGCAGTCCTTAATAAAGGACATACAACATGCACACACGTAATTCTACTTTATCCCCAACTACAATATAAATCGGAGTTCAGTACTCATCTAGAGTATTATACGATTGGCTTGCAGCCGATCGTGACTGCAGTATGTTTTTAAAATAATTTCAATATTTTTAGGGTTTTTACACCGAACTGAACCAAGTTTGGAGAACGAGTTTAGCACTATCAGCTTTTAAATTTAATTTTGGAATATACTTTAGTTTATTTTAATATACAGTAGACCTGGGTTTAAATGTGCTCGATGAGACCATCAGTATTAGTCTACTGTAAGCGAGTGACCATTTTACCTGAAGATATTTATTCTTAAGCTCTTCAGTCGGGACCTTGTAAATAGTCCATTATATACGAGTCCTTTACAGTGGCGGATCCAGACTTTGCTGTTGGGGGGGGGGCGGCAATTTTTTTTGATTTTGCTATTTTGTTTGATCAAGTTCTGTGTGAATTTACCTACATAGACTGCACTTAGCAAAAACGGGATTATATTCTTTTCATCTTATTATGGGTCATTTCATCAAGAATCACCAAAGCTTTGGACCTTACCATCTCCGATTCTTTTGAAAATGTTTGTACTTGAAGAACTAGTGAAAAAAATAATTGGAATTCAAGTTTTTGTTTCTATGTATCTCATTTTTTAACTAACAAAAACAACAACAATCTTTAAAATAAGCCCTACTTTATTATTCAAGGAAAAAATTACTAGAGATATGAATTTTCAAAAAGGACTCGGACATCTTTTTTGGCAAATCTTTAACATACTATAACTAACAAAAAAAATGAGATAGAAACATAAGTTTGAAATCATATTTTTTTTTCACTAATTCTTCGAGTACACAAATTTCAAAAGAATCGGCGATGACACACACTTTTGGCGATTTTTGATTAAATGACCCTTTCTCTATAAAATAATTGAGAACGACTATAATGTTCTTCGATTTTTTTGACCCCGATCCCATTGAGATCCCAAGTTAATATTTTGGAATGTTTTGAAAAACAGTATAACCTACAAAATATAAAAAAATAAAAAAATGAAAAAAAAACCGTTTTGAGATATTCAAGGATAAAGGACAAAGTCATTATCCTTGAAAAAAATTTCAAGGATAATTTTTATTGCGACAACCTTCCCCCTTAAAATAAGCCATATTATTATTCCAGGGTAAAAATTACCAGAGATATGAATTATCAAAGAGGACTTGGACACCATTTTTGCGAAAACTTTAACATATTATAACTAACAAAAACAATGAGATAGAAACAAAAAACTGAATTCCAATTATTTTTTTCACTAGTTCTTAAAGTATAAAGCATAAAGTATAAATTATAAAAGTATAAATTTTCAAAAGAATCGGAGATGGTAAGGTCATAAATTTCGTCATTCTTGGCGGTTCTTGATGGAATGACCCTATTACCTACGCAATATGTTGTCATGTAGTCTTTTTATCTCGAGGCGAGCCTCTACTTCCATCAGGCCATTGCAAACCGGGTTTCGTCGGCTGTGCTCTTTGCTGTGTTGAAAGCAATTTACACTCAACATGCCTTTGCGGCGCAACTTGCCTATAAGTGCGAAACGACAGAAATACGATGAGCTGCGAATTGTGGGGTACCACAGTTCATTGCATGTGTGTACACATATGGAAAGGTGCGTCGGAGAAAAAGTTGAAGAATGTTAGACTCTTGCGACTGCACGAGCCATCTGATTGGTTGATTTTATGGTGGAGATAGAGGCGCGAATGAAACGTTGAGTCTATGGTAAATCCACCATCATGGTTCTGTTCTGTGCTTTGCATTGCACCGTAGAACTACAGTAAATGCTAATCACAGTCCACATTGCAGTGGAGTAAAAAAAATGGGAGAACGGTTGAAGTATGTATGTTTAGAAAATTTGGAATTGGTCTTGGGGGGGGGGGGGGGGGCGACCCCTCCGCCCCCCCCCCCCTGTATCCGCCAATGGTCCTTTATAAGTTCGTTAGTTCCACTCCGAGAGAGGACAACTTAACTAAGAAGGAATTGTTTTATACTCTAGATGAAATTGCGTTAACGGACAAAATCGCCCTAATCCTTCGGGTAGCTGCCATACAAAAGTCCTTAAAACAGGTATATGGGCCAATAACTTCCGAACGCCTTAAGCTAGGACTTTAAAATGTTGTATATGTTAGTTTTCCAGTAGTTGCAGTTTAAGATATGAATATGAAAAAAAAATGAGTCCTTGGAGTAGTTGCCATAGGTTAGGTTAGGTTGGGAAGGGTGGACTAAAGCGATGTGCCCCAGTCCATCACGAGAGATCACTGTGGATCCATTGTGGTCCCCTCGTATAAAACCGGGCTCTAGACTACTGATTCCAAATATTGCTCCTCCTTATGAAGAGAGTAGTTCTCCATAAAGGAATCATCGCAAGTTCTGATAGATCGGTTAAGGAGAATTTCCCCAAGTATCGATGCCTGGTACGTGCCAGAATTTCACATTCACACACTAGATGCTCGAGTGTTAGCTCAACATTCTCATCACCACAGCGACACAGGTCAGCCATGGGTATTCCCAGCCTTTCTCCATGCCTCCCAAAGGGACAGTGCCCTGTTAGGACCCCATAGTTGCCATAAAAAAATTCTGTATAAATGTCCTCACTCAATTTACGAAAACTCACTATAACACAAGAAATCGTTTAGCCACGAAGTTGATATTTTGTACAAATTACTTTTGAAGGAAAATGAAGTTTGAATTCATTAATCACAGAAATTCCTTTACTCCTTCGTGTAGCTCCCATACAAAAAGTCATTAAAACACGTGCATAGCCGACAAATTCCGAACGAATTAAGCTACGACTTTGAAATTTTGTACGTTTTGGTTTTTCAATAATTGGAGGTAAATGTATGATTATGAAGAAAATCCCATCAGTCCTTCGAGTAGCTGCCATACAAATATCCTATAAAAATTCTTCACTCTATTTACCGAACTCGCTATAACCCAAGTAATCGTTTAGCCACGAATTCGATATTTTGTAGACATTAGTTTTGAGTGAAAACAAAGTTCAAGTTTACTAGACAGCAAAATCCTTCCACTCCTTCCGGTAGATCCCATACAAAAAGTGCTTCAGGCACGTGCTCAATAATATTTTCCGATAACTTTTGAACACTTTAAGCTACGAATTTGAAATTTTGTACATATTAATTTTTAAATAATTCCAGGTAAAAGGATAAATATGTAGGAAATCGAGTGAGTCCTTCCTGCACATCCCATGTGAAAGTCCTTGAAAAAGGAAAATTTTACTTTCGGTGATTTAACAAGTTCCAGATATGAGATTGACCATTTAAGGAATTGTCTTTTATTTTCGAGTAGCATCCAAATGAGAGTAATGTAGGAAAAATTGCATGCCCACTCGTTATTCTACTTTAACCCCAACTACAATATAAAGCGGAGATAAGTATTTCATCTAGAGTATCATACAATTGGCTTGGAGCCGAACGTAGCGGCAGTATGTTTTTGTTTTTTCTGAGTTCTTTTTTTTTCAAGTATATGCCACCCTTACGGAACATAGGAGAGTAGCAGCAGCGGTACTGTTACCGCTTTCACCGTAATTTTTCTTAGTAATGCCTAGTACTATGTTCCGAGCGAAACGAAATGAACTGTCAAATCGCATATAAAAAAATTAATATTTCGTTCATTCTTTGCGACGAATTATTTCTTTCGTTTTTCAGTACTGTGTTCATGGGCGGAATGGACATTTGCATTAGTCACTAATAGATGGCGCTTGGTTTCGTTAAAGTTTTGTTTCCAAGGGTACGGTACCCTTATATGACAATCGAAATATTTGACAATTCAAAATTTTCAACCGTTCGCTGTCAATTCAGATCGTTTGTGTTCGGGAAATTTTGTGTGAGTTATATTTTATGGTGTTCAAACTTCGCTCGCTTTTATTTCACTGACATTTAGTAGCGAACTGTATAATTTATTTCACTCTACTTCGAAGATACCTTTTTCGTTCATTTTCGTTTCGCCGAACACAATACTATACTTAAGACCACGAGTAATAAGACCATGGTTAAGCAGAATTCGATACCATTACCTCTGATTTTGTAGACGACCGCGTTTAGACACTGCGCCATTGTTCCTAATTTTATTTAATTTCAGCGTAGAATTTTTTAAATTTAAATCTTATCACAGATTATTAAAAAAAAAATACATAAAATGTGTTAAATATATTTTCGATTCATATTATTATTCCAATGGCCACAATTCAATTGTTTCCAATTAATATGACTGTGACAAGTGGCTCTAGTAATATAGTTTACTAATACATATATGTGATTTTGAAATGATGTAAATGTAAGCCGACGCGTCGGGCGTCGGGCGTCGGGCGTCGGGGGTCTCCGTTTTTGACTTTTCAACGACAGTCATTGTACGACGCCGTGTAGGGCCGACGTTGGTTGGTCGACGCTGTCGTTTCGAACGTTGCAACATTCGTTACATCATACGGCCCTGTATTAAGCTAGTATTACACTGTTTGACCATGTGGTCAAATTGCAGTAATAAGCAATGCGAAATTGCGAATTCCAATTATTCTCCCAATATCCGCTATTTCGCATTGCTTATTACTGCAAATTGACCACTTGGTCAAACATAGTAATACTAGTTTTAGACTGTAATCTGTAAGCCATGCTGTCAAATAAAACAAATGTTTCAGATTAAACAGAACTTGCGTAGGACAACTTAAAATCTGTTTCATTTGCATTTTACAAAGCCTTTTAACCTGACAAATTTGTTCACCCTATACAAGTCCTGTTTATGATATAAAATTTTTAGACAAATATTTGACAGCTTGATATATGTTCTATTATACCATAAGCTTCCGAAATTAAATTGAAATTTTTTAAAATGAAGAGATTGGCATTAGACAGTAATATAAGTAATTTCAGAAAATATAATATGTGAACTAAGTAAAATTGACATTGAACTTATAAAATTTTGTTTTTGTATTTTGATAAGCTAAACCTAACAAGCTCTTTTCAACTGTATGAAAAAAAGAAGTAAGCTATAGTATCAGCCTTATCTCCTATCTCGTTGGAAAAGGTTATACTAACATACACTTTACGCTTCGTTAAATTCGATTATAGCTTCAGTTTTCAACAATGCGATTTTGAAGTTTTATAAGCTAGTTCATCCCTATCTTTTCTCCACGGACACAATCAACATCAGGAGCGTGCTAAGTCGCTAAATATTATCAAAAATAACTAAACAAAACAAGGTGGGCCACGTTCGAATTAGTTACACGGATGTTAATGTAAAATTATAATATGATTTCAAATTAGAGGTGCGCTATACATCGGTCTTATTCCTTTGAAATATGATAGGTGTCGGCAAGGTCAAAATTTAAGAAAACGTATGGCAGTTTAATTATTTTTTTGCAGCTCTTAACAGTCACTACTACCTACGGACAAAACCAGAAAACGAAACGCTGTTTGAGTACCTGACAATTGACATGACTCTTCTTTCGAGGAATTTCTCTCTGGTGATTGAATTTCATGTGGTACAAACTTAGGTTGAAATTCGCAACCATGAAGGGTTTGAGCGAAGATGCAGTTTTTGTTTAGTGGACACTACCGTGCTCTGTGTTTTTTTATTTTAAACGCAATTAAGGAAGCATTTCCTGGGAGTCCTTTTAAATTTTATGGTTGGATAGAACCAGTTTTACTTCTAGGAAAAAAACAGAGAAATGGAAGGCCCTAGAACCGTTTTTCATGATACATATCTACGTCGAAGAAATCAAGGTAGGGGGGCTAATAAACCACACAAAATTTAATATCTTTACAATAATAGGAAGTCAAAATATCATTTGAGGAACACCCACCCGATTGGGTTTGCAATACACGCTGACCTTTTCGCGTCTATGGCTTTCTTTCCCAATAGAGAATAGCTGCGGTTGGGCAGTAATCAGTGGCTAAATATGCGAAATATTCACTTTCGACAATAAAAGGCCGCAGTCCGAATTACGCTTTTTGCACTTTTAGCGCGTACAATCGGTCCGAATTGCGCTGACAACGCATACAATTTGCATGGAGACTGGAGAGGTACATTTTCTGGCCCTTACACTGCTCACGGTTTCGGGGATAATCACTGTGAGTATACTGTGTGCAGAAATATTTCAATGGGTGCGTGTTTTTTTAATAATTACAAGGGCAAAGCGGGAGCAAGACGATAAATGAAGGGTTCTTATCGGTTTTGTTCTCTCTCGAAATATTGATGTTTATGTGGTAAAATAACTTCACTAAGTTTCTGTTGAGATATATGGTAATTACAGCCGCCTGGTATATTCGAACTTCGGAGGCACCGTATAATTAATTAGACTTCATACACTTTAGGGGAATAATGCGCCAAGAGAAAATCGAATTCGATGGTCGGTTTTCGAGGAAAAAAACAATTCTAATGATTTAATTTTTGGAAATTATTATATTTATTATAATATTCTTTGAATTCGTAAATTCAGTATTCGTAAATTCGTAAATTGTTTAGTTTCGATTTTGATTTTCTCTTGGCGCATTTTCCCCAAAGTGGGACTTATTCGCTACCTTCGAGCACCGAGTACCGACCGACATGAAAAGTCGAACATAAACTTTTGGCGCTGTACGTATCAACATCGGGTACGATACGAGACCATTTTTTCTAGTGACCGATTGAACGACTTATTCCATATCATAGACTCGATTTAATTCGGTCCCGGTCATTTCGACCGAATCGTTCGTGACCCAGTGGCGGATCCAGACCTTGCTGTTGGGGGGGGGCGGAAATTTTTTTGATTTGGCTATTTTGTTTGATCAAGTTCTGTGTGAATTTAGCTACATAGACTGCACTTAGCAAAAAAAGGGTCATCTGATGACGGGATCATATTATTTTCATCTTATTATGGGTCATTCCATCAAGAATCGCCATAGTTGTGACCTTACCATTTCCGATTCTTTTGATAATTTTTGTACTTGAAGAACTAGTGAAAAAAATAATTGAAATTCAAGTTTTTGTTTCTATCTCATTTTTTAACCAACAAAAACAACAACAATCTTTAAAATAAGCCCTACTTTATTATTCAAGGATAAAAATTACCAGAGATATGAATTTTCAAAGAGTACTCGGACATCTTTTTTGCGAAATCTTTAACATACTATAACTAACAAAAAAAAATGAGATAGAAACAAAAACTTGAAATCATATTTATTTTCACTAATTCTTCGAGTACACAAATTTTCAAAAGAATCGGCGATGATAAGGTCGCACTTTTGGCGACCCTTTTTCTATAAAATAATTGAGAACCACTATAATGTTCTTCGATTTTGTTGACCCCGATCCCATTGAGATCCCAAGTTAATTTTTTGGTATGTTTTCAAAAACAGTAAAACCTACAAAATATAAAAAAACAAAATCATTATCCTTGAAAAAAATTTGTTATGCTAGGATAAAAATTACCAGATATATGCATTTTCAAAGAGAATTCGGACACCTTTTTTGCGAAAACTTTAACATACTATAACTAACAAAAAAATGGGATAGAAACAAAAAATTGAATTCCAATTATTTTTTTCACTAGTTCTTAAAGTACAAAAATTTTCAAAAGAATCGGAGATGGTAAGGTCACAAATTTCGTCATTCTTGGCGATTCTTGATGGAATGACCCTATTACCTACGCAATATGTTGTCTTGTAGTCTTTTTATCACGGTTTTGTTCTGTGCTTCGTATTGCACCGCAGAACTACAGTAAATGCTAATTACAATCCACATTGCAGTGGAGAAAAAAAAATCGGAGAACGGTTGAAGTATGTATGTTTAGAAAATTCGGTATTGCTCTTGGGGGGGCGGCCGCCCCCTCCGCCCCCCCCCCCCACCCTGTATCCGCCAATGTCGTGACCGACCCAGAACTAGTGTTCCGTGCACACGATCGGTCCGAATTGAATGTGATATAAGCGTACCGATAATTCGGACTGAACGTACTGATAGTGATATAAGCACCATGTGCGTAATTCGGACCGCAGCAACCTAAGTTCAATACATGAGAGAAATATTCCTTTCATCGCCGCAGTTCCCAGCAAGAAATTTACCAGTTGAGTCCGCCGTAGCATTAAGCCCGAAACACAATGCTCCCGTTCCGTCACGTCAAGTGAGGCTATGTGATCCGTAAAAGTTGAATTTTGGTCAACTTTTCCGATCCGTTCCGTTACGACCGTTGTGTGCCAGTGGCGGCTCGCCACATGAGGCTAGTGAGGCTGAGCCTCACCATTATAGAGGAACAATTCGTCAAGTTACTAGTAATTTTTTGTTTTGATAATGTTACTTAATTACTTTCCGCAGTAAACCGACGTCCTTACGCATATAGTTTTAGTCCGACAAAGTCGTGTTTAATATTCTAATTCAGCCTCACCTGCTAAGAAAGGCACAAATAGCCACTGTTGTGTGCATTTACATGGTCAGCCCATAAGGTCTACTTTGACAGCTGAACGGAACGGAACGGGAGCATTGTGTTCGGGGTTTTAACCGTTAGTTTTTCAGTTAAAACGTATACGCCTCGAAACAAAATTAAATTATATACTTCGAATTGGTGTACATGCGTGTGATTCTCTACCTCTTTCTTTTAATATTGCCGTCTTCTTTACTCCTGGTTAACGATAACCGGTAGTTGACTGGTAAAATACGAAATCCGATACCGAAATTCTTGCAACGCAGAACAACAATTAGAAGTTTTCGGAAGTTGGATGGCGCGTGTTGTTAGTCGTTATTGCACATGTACATACTTTACCTTCCAACTATACGCGGTTGCCGGTTGCCCTAATGTGATAATGGCATAATTGAAAAAAGATGATAATGTAGCATATCCCAGGTCTGAAGGATCAAATTTGAATGACGCAGGTCGCAGTCGTTGGTCTTTTCAAACATGCTTTGACACTTGCACGAGTATATAAACGAGAGTTACATCCCCTAGATAAAATTTCTAACACCATATCGCCGTGTCGGAAGAACAGTGATGCAACTGCAATTTAGAAAATTTTTTGTTTGGATGGAGGATGGAGGATGGAGGATGGACGGTGGCGGATGGTGGATAGAGGATGGAGGATGGAGAGTGGTGGATGGAGGATGATGGATAGAGGATGGAGGATGGAGGATGGTGGATAGACTATAGAGGATAGAGGATAGAGGATAGAGGATAGAGGATAGAGGATGGAGGATGGAAGATGGTGGATAGAGGATGGAGTAACGGAGCAACGGAAGAAATAGGAGCAACGGGATCAACGGGAAAAACGGAAGCAACGGGAGTAACAGGAGCGATGGAGCAACGGGAAGCAAGACTAGAAACCGCTGGCTTTGCAGTTTCGATAGTTTAACACCATACAAACGTGAGCATAGCCGCGGCACGCGGCTTGTTATGTATAAAAATTAATGTTTGTTTGTATGTCCTAATCCATTCATCCGATTGCGATGAAACTTTGATGATCTGCTGAGGGCATGCCCACGAAGGTTTCTGCATTAATAAACCCAATTTACATTTAGGTGGCGTGCGAGTTATTTCAAAAAAAGAGTGTAAGCGTCAGTTCATATTTTTTCGATTTGAATTGAATGAAATACAAACAGCGACATTTCAGTTCGTGTGAACAGTGGTGTTGATTGTGAAATTCCAATTGCCGGTAGACATTAGATAATAGATATCACACGCATTTTGTTTGCTTTTCCAAGTGAATTCGTAATAGTCGTCACAAAGCATCACTTGACCTGTCAAATCAATTATGCCTACCAAGCAACAAGCAATTGGGCAATCTACACATTCAAGCACGAAAGAAAAAGATATCATGAGCATCAGAAACAGACAAGCAACGGAAAGCAAGACTGGAAACCGTTCAAATAAGGACTGTTCAACCCCGTTGTCTGAAACAGACATGGAAGAAACGACATGGTAAGCAACGGGAGCAACGAGAGGAACGGAACAACGTCTTTCAAGCTGAAGTATATGCGATCCTTAAGGCGGCAGAATGGATTATAGAGGGCAGATAGAGAGGCAGGCGAATCTGTATTTGCAGCGACAGTCGGGCCGCTTTACAGTCGCGAGATAATCCAATCGTTTTTCCGAAGATGTTACGTGAGTGTAAAGAACGATTGAATTCTGTTGGCAGACTCAATGACTTAAACTCATATGGGTTCCAGGCCACCAGGGTATAACTGGCAATGAAATAGCTGATGCATTAGCAAAGGCTGGATCGGAGTCAGCTTTGGTTAGACCAGAACCGGTTTTCGGCCTGCCTGTTGTGTCTGTTATGGCTGCTATTGCTGAATGGGTGATTGTATCACACATTGAGAGATGGCGACTTCTTCCGGGAATGCGGCCGACTAGAAACCTTGTTGAGGGACCAAGTGGACGAACCGCGACTTTTCTTCTCAAACTGACCAGAAGAGAATGTGGTAGTCTGGTTGGTGTCCTCACAGGTCATTACTCTTGTGGCCTACATTTGGTCGGAATGAGAATCATCGATGATCCCATGTACACTACTTGCGACAAGAGTGACGACACAACGGAATATTTTCTTCTAGAGTGTCCAGCTTACTCTTTTGCGAGAATGCATGTATACATCGTTGATGTTATGAGGATGGAAGAACTCCGTTCTCGGTCCCAACCTGAGCTCTTGCAATTCCTGAGGAGGACGAAAAAGTTTGTGTAGAGACTGGGGGACTGAGTGCTCAAGATGCACTGCTTTGCTGCGTGTCTTCCCCTGCATCAAACAACAACAACGGAAGCAACTAGAGCTGTGTTCGCTTCGGCTTTTTTTTAAAAAGAGTCTTTTTCTCGTTCTCTTCTTATTAACTAGTTGGAAAATCATTCTTCTTTTGTTGCGTCTAACAGGTAATCGAACAATTTAGTAGGCCACATATGTGGCTCCTTTCTGGTCACCGCCATCTTAAATCTGGTCTCCTGCGCCTTCAAAATTCTTTCTTGTTGCGGGGAAGATTATGATGTTTAAGACAGTAAGTAGTAAGTCTGAACAATGACACGTATACGTTGACAACATATTTGGACAATATGTTAGTATGGTCTGCGGAAAGGTATCTATTCATTTTGCTTCCGGTAGGTGGCACTGCAGTCGAGATATTTCGATTTTTCGTATTTATGGTACGATTTGGCTCAAATTCACAATATATATTACTTAAATAAAAATAAATTCGTTATGAAAATTTGGAACCGGTAGGTGGCTGTGGAGTCGAGATATTTACGAAAAACTATCTACATATATAAAAGAGGATGTATGTAGGGGAAAGTGGAGCAAAGTAAACCCCCTAAGGTTTCTACCGAGATTCTGTAAAATGGGCAATAGTTATAAAATCCTTTTCTCGCAAAATCGATAGCTTAGGATGTTAGCTGCTGCTGATAAAAAAGATATCTACTCCTTTCTATATATACTTCAAAGTGCCCACTTTGCCCTACTATCGGGGTGAAGTGAGCCCTTCCAAGGGGTATAGTAATTACACACAAAACTGGAGCGAAAGAATATGGCAATGGATCAATTAAGACAAACAATATGATTTTAATAAATTCAAACGAAATTAAGTGTGTTGAGAGCGTACCCTGCTCTGAAGAGTAGCCCTGGGAACACCAAAATATTTACTGGCTTTCTTTAGTTCCATTTTTTTCAGCAACAGAAGCTTCAGTCCACGATTGTTGCATTGATTTTTTGTTGTATGTTCTAGTCATGCTAAAATTATTATTTTAAATTATCAAACAAAATTATATTGGTACAGGGTAAAATGTGCCCGGGGCTCACTTTGCCCCGAATGAACGCTAAACAGCAAGCATCTGCTAAAATTTATATATTTTTTAAATAATCATCAAAGCTTACTTTTCCAGTTCCAGTTTCACAATCCGTACGCCGATCTCAATGATACTGTTCCAAGCAATTTTCACTTGTTAGCAATTCTTTTTAATGCAATTATTAAACACTGATATTTACATCAGACGGTACCAAAATCGTAATATGAGAAAAATTCAAGGAACTGTAATTAAAGTGGATTTTGTTTATAGTGCATTGTGGTCAATTTATGAAGCTTTATCGTATAATTTATTTTGCTAAGAGATGGCGCTATTGCAAACTAAAATTTTTAAAGGGGCTCACTTTACCTTGCCAGCCCACTTTGTCCCACTCTCCCCTATATACATATGTTCCATATAGACTCCTAAACCGCTTAACCAATTTTGATCAAATTTTCAGGGAACATGTAGAATAGTCCCGGGATGGTTTTTCGGTACTGATCGAATCAAAAACAATTGTTTTTTCGACATTTTTCCAATTTTTTCGCTATTTTAGTACCCTGTTTGCGTGTTTTCGGTGTGCACGTCTTACAAAATCGAACAACGGGAGCAACGAAGCAACGGGAGTAACGGAAGCAACGGGAACAAAGAAAGCAACGGGAGAAACAAACGGGAAGCAAGATTGGAAACCGCTGGCTTTGCAGTTTCGATAGTATAGCACCATGCAAACGTAAGTGTAGCAGCGGGACGCGGCTAGTACTTTTATAAAAGCCGATCAAAAACTTACTCGTCATTAATCAGAAATATTAGAAAACATGAAAAATTTTAATCGAAGTTGCTTGATTTGTTATCTTTCACTTGTTATTATTACAGCTGATATTATAATCATATTTTTTAATTACAAAGATTATTTCTCACTATGCCTAGGTTTGCGTCTTCTTTATCAAAGAAGCCAGCGATTTTCGGTAATCAAATTCCAAGCAATTTATTCAAAAATTATGCAAACGATTTCTATTCTTCTTGAAAAAACAAAAACAAAATAAAGGCAGGTAAGTGCCTGTAAAAGAAGAATCTGAAGAAGAGAGACAAAGATATAAGAATATATTAAAGATTAATAAGGAAACTTGTTGCTACCTAAAGAAGAAAGACCCCAGCTTTGCTGCCCCTTGTGTTACGAAATACGATGAAATGAGAAATGGCTGCTCCCACATCCCCTAAAACGAAAATTTTTCGTAGGACTATGCTCTTACTTTGGCCTGGTGGTACGTGGTACTCCGCGTTGTTGGGAAACAAAACACGTAGGGGAAATTGTTAAAGTGGCTAAAGTTGCATGGCAACTTTTCACACTTGTATTCGATTTTCGTATTCCCTATCCATATATAGTATACGTGAGGTAAATATACAGATGTGTGTTACCACTTCCACTCGATTTTAATTCTATAACTGGAAATACGATAGTGGTATGGCGATTGAAGGCAGGCCCAAAGATACTCCCGGGGTAATTGCTCAGTATGTTCGGCTACTAAGTAGTCACGAATTTGTTTCCGAACCGAACGTTCCGGTTAAGTGGTGTGAGCGTGCGTGGAGTGAATTATAGTGCGCTAGAACTCCCTCAAGAAACAGAAAGAAAAAACTGCCAGACAAACAAATAATAAAACAAAATAAAAAATTAATTCAATAGTGCGCTTTTTAATCAATTAATTACGAAAATTCGCGACTTAGTGTAGACCAGAGATAACGCTGCAGAAGAACTGCTCCATGATCGCGCTAACGACACTAAAAATCTTGGAATATTACCAAACCGTGCGTGGTTCATGTCTTCGCTTGAGGGCATCGGATCTGCTGTGAAAATTTCGGAGCAGTGCGCATGCAGCTTGGGTGCGATCTTCAGTGCTATCAGTGAGAGATGATTGATCAGTTTTGAGTTTCGACAAGAGTAGTGTGCGAAAGTACGCGCAATTATTTGAATTTATAGAAAAAAAGATACGGATTTGAAATAGTGCTCAGATTGGTAGTGCGACGAATCGGAAGAAGTGTGATAGTTCTTTAATTGAAAATTAATTTTTGTTTGCGTTATAAAAAGGCAACAATATGTTTGATGTGTTCGGCTCCGTTAAGGGGCTGCTTAAGATCGACCAGATATGCATCGATAACAACATCTTTCGGATGCACTACAAGGCCACGGTCATTATCCTGGTCGTGTTCTCATTATTGGTGACCTCGCGTCAATACATCGGCGATCCGATCGATTGTATTGTAGATGAAATCCCGCTAAGTGTCATGGACACCTACTGTTGGATCTACTCGACGTTCACCGTGCCGGAGCACCTGACTGGAGTGGTAGGACATGACGTTGTCCAGCCAGGTATCGGTACTCATGTTGAAGGCAAGGACGAAGTGAAATACCATAAGTACTACCAGTGGGTTTGTTTCGTGCTATTCTTCCAAGCGATTCTATTCTACATACCACGCTACCTATGGAAGTCATGGGAGGGCGGGCGAATCAAAATGCTTGTCCTTGATTTGAACTGCCCAATCATGAACGAGGGCTGCAAGAACGATCGCAAAAAGATACTTGTTGACTACTTCGTAGAGAACATCAATCGACACAATTTCTACGCCTACCGCTTCGTCCTGTGCGAAGTTCTCAACTTCATCAATGTCGTTGGTCAGATCTACTTCATGGACTTCTTTCTTGACGGGGAATTCTCAACGTACGGTAGCGATGTACTGAAATTCACGGAAATGGAACCGGACGAACGACACGATCCAATGGCTCGGGTCTTTCCGAAAGTAACAAAATGCACATTCCGTAAATACGGTCCATCCGGCTCGATTCAGAAGTTCGACGGCCTTTGCGTGCTGCCACTCAACATCGTCAACGAGAAAATCTACGTATTTTTGTGGTTCTGGTTTATCATTTTGAGTATCCTGTCCGGAATTTCATTAGTCTACAGGTTGGCTATCTTCCTTGGTCCAAAACTACGAATGCTCCTGTTGCGTGCCCGTTCGCGTATTTCACGCCAAGAAGATATCGAAAACATCGCCAATCGGTGCCAGATCGGCGATTGGTTTGTACTATATCAATTGGCTAAAAATATCGATCCATTAATTTATAAAGAAGTTCTCAAGGATCTAGTGTCCAAGTTCGAAGGAAAAGATATGGTCTGATTTTTATGTAATAGCCGTTTTTTTTTAATTTTTATCGATGTGTAAGAAAGTAGTACCCTATCAAGCATAATAGTGATAACAAGAACGAAAAAAATAATTCTTCCCGCATGAATTCCAACAATATCCTTTCACTTTTCTCGTAAAGAAAAACGGATACCCTTTCACTTTCCTGATAACGAAAAAAAGAACCAGACTACCTACACCATTAAGCCAATATTTTATCAAACATTTATAATTGCACTCCCCTGTTTATAAATTTACCATGTGTATGCAATGCATTCCAAGAAGGGGTAGTAATACAGCCATCACTGCTCTCTTTCCGTGTAGAAAATACCTTCCTGCATTCCAATACTTCCCCAATTTCAAATCTCCCGCCTTGCATCTGTACGTATACGCATTTTGAATTTGAACCGGAGGATAAGCATTTGCACATTTGACGCACACTATCAAATCTCTAAATAGTCAAAATTCATTTTGATGCATTGCATTCCCTGAGCATCTAAGCGTGCTCGTTTTTATATAAGTGGAATGAATGTTGTTGCCAAATTTACATGGCATTCTCTGTTTTCGACGAAAATTACACAAAATTGTTCTAGGCAATCAACGAAAATCCTACTATTCTGTAATTCAAAACTGGTGAATCTCGGATACATAACTGTAACATTCCAAATCAAAATCTGCTTACATCTTTCAATGTCTTAAGCACACTGTCAAAATTTTTTGACCGGTGTGCAAAATCAAATCATTTAATTTTTAATCGCGTAACTTTTTCTAAATACAAATGTATTTGGCTGCACGTCTTTATGATTTCTTTTGGGGTAGTAACAGCGTTCTTCTGGGGCACCGGTATAGCTTCGAATATCAATTTTTACATCAACCACGGATGATAAGCCCAAGGCTAGGAGGAATTCGAGCCCATACATAAAATGCTGGCTTCTTGGCAAACTTAAAAGATTGGGGTTGTTTATAGTACCTTAATTTTTTCAGTGCCGTCTGCTACAACTTTTTCTATACATAAATCCAATCCTCCTAGACAGATGGTACAATTTTATTGCTGGGTGTAGTAATAAAGCGACCACTTCACCATTTGTAGCCAGGTAGACGCATACAGTCGACTCCTATCCATAGGATGCATTTCCTAAATTCTCATTTAGTAAAACCGGTTCAATTCAAATACACCCTTAGTCTACTTGTACCTCCTGGTTTTCTATTTCGATCGCAAGGAACGCATCAAACTTACGCATGTATCTTTAGTCTATTCTACTTCATAATTCAATTGAAAAGTGCAATTATTATATTTTTATCAATTTTTAATAAAAAAAGGCATTTCTTTCTAGTAGTCCTTTAAACTGGATAGTTTAAGATTGCCTCATTTAATGGGTCGTTAAAAATGGTGTATCAATAAAATCGTGTCGAATTATTCAAATGAATCTTTGATTAAATTAAGCTATCGATTTAAAATACTGAACAGATAATTTATTGTTTTCTTCTGTCGCGTGTTTTATTAAGATCGGTAATTAAATTTATTGAATCGTTAAAAAGAAATCAGAGAAAGAAACATAATTTTAATGTCCCATTGTCGTTTTATTTTCTGGTCTGAACATGGAAAATTCTACTCTATTTAATTTGCAGAACCAGTTTTCCATTAAATTATAGTTTTGTTATTTTCCAAATTACTTACATCCAATTTTGTTCGTAAAAGTTCCAAATTTTAAAAATTTTCAGAATTTCCATAACACTCAAAACAAGACTAAATTGTAAAATATATTTTTATAAAATGAATATGATACGTTTCAAAAGACATTCCTGTTTACGTGTTTTTTTAAAAAATTAAATTAAATGCTATTTTATATTATAAAAAAATTAAAACGAAAAAAAGCACTTATTTTGTAACTATTTAACAATAAAAAACATCAAATTTACTGACGGAATATTTTGTAGAAAAAGAAGACAAGAAAACAAACATATCAGTTTACTATACTTCTAAAATTATAAAATAAAAAAAGAATAATTTCAATATAGTTCCATATTTTTGTATTTATTAAAAAATAATAATAATAAAATCACCTCAAAGACACGGAAAAATAAAAAATTTAAAAAGGACAAAGTACAGAAATATAATTACAAATTTCTACTTTATAAAGTATATGATGATTGCCTGCCATATATTAGAGAGATAAATAATTTTTATAGTGATTTTTTTTAAAAAAAAAAAAAAAGACAGAAAGCGACGTTGAAATTGTAAAAAGCGAGAAAGAATTATCAAGAACTAAATATAGTTTTATGTTTAATGGTTTTGAATTTTTTCTTAGTATCGATTTATATTTTTAACAATACCAATTTATTTTTTTAAATTTTTCATAAGATACGAGAAAAGAAAATTATGATAATGATAAAAGTGACGATGATATTTATGTAGTAACGAAATTAAGTAATTAATAATTATTATTAATTGTAATAAAAAAATCGAAAACATAATGAAAGGACGTTAAAGTGTATAAACAAAAAATTAAATAATCTTTTTTAATTTAAATCTAATCAGTAATATTGATATAAAGATTGGAAGAAATGTTTGGTTTAAGTTCTGACTAAATCGTAGAATTTCAGGAATTAAGTTGTTTTAGAAGATTTTATAAATATTTCATTTAAGGGACTCTCTCACGAGGTGATGTAGTAAATGTAAAAAATAGCACTGATATCATATATGTTGTGTTGGAAATGAATGACCTTTCCTTCGTTCTCTAATTCCGCATCTTCCTCATTAAAAACGGAATTTAGTATCTTACAAAAGTAACAGCCATGAAGTTTCTTACTGACAAAATTTTGAATATGATATTTTTCGAATTTTAACAAATCCCGTTCTCTTTTTAATTTAATATGGAAATTAGTGATCAACCACTTTTTTTAAATTTAAACACAGGAATTATCATAGGAATTGTGCATCTGTTTCACGAGAACTACTAAAAGTTCCGATCTGGTAATTGACTCTGAGCCCTAATTAAAATCCAAAGTGAATAAGTTTCAGTTAATCTGACAATAAACTACCACCCATTGAAGCCCGTAGACACATTATGAGATAATAGTTTAAAAAGGAACATAATTCATTTAAAAAAATCCAGCAATTTGTCTGGACAGCTGTTAAACGCATAACGATCCATATCCTATACAAGCTACTAAATTGAACCCGAAGTTAGTTCCTTATCTTAAGTCTAAAGTAAATTTCTTGACGAAAAAAATAAAGAAACCACCAAATACTCGAATGTCTGAACAGAAATTCATTGTAGCACCGACTTTTCATTGTGCCCATTTAAGGCTTTCTGTTAAAAAAAGTACTTCCGTTAACTTTGCGATTAAATTTTCCGAACATAGTAGACATTTATTATCTTTTTACATATATGCATTTTGAGTTCAATTTCGGCGCAAAAATGTTTTTTGTGTGCTTTAAGAAGTTGGCATTGATTTTAAAATTTTATTTTAACGTACTATTATATATTTGAGATATTTTGTCTTTTCGAGACCACAATAAAAGAAAAAAAAAATTGAATTAAGTTCGACACGTTTGCATTTTGAGCAATAGATTTTCAATATAAACTTTTGAATTCCCGAAAAAAAAACCAACCAAACACTATGATATGAATTTTGAAACGATTCAACAACTTTTGATATCTTTTTCCTACATAAAATTACTTCACCCCACACACAATCAATCCCAAGAATTCCGTTTTTATATTGGAAAAAAAATTAAATTAAACGATGAAAATAATACCCAAAATATTCTTGAAACTGGTGCCAGAAAAGCCAAGATACCAAATACCCATCCCAGTCACGATAATAATATTTGACAAAATAATTGTTTGTGTGAGAAAAATCGACTACGCTATCCGTTTGTAATTTTACGACGAAATAGATACAGAGGTAGCGAAATTCTATCCAAAAAAGTATGATAGTATTAGCACAGGTAACTCGGATAGTTTTGTGCTGACTCATTAGGTATCCAGTGGAACTTTCTCTTAGTCAGGTATTTTAGATGTTTACGAAGCAAAGGTTGAACTGCATTTATGAACCGAATTTTATAGAAGGTATTTAGACTGGGAGGTCTTATGGCTTGACGTAGGAAAAGGTAAGATGTTCAGTGACCTGTTTTTTGCCGCTTGTTGGACGTCTAAAGTAGTATATAATTTGATTTTGTACAATTTAAAATTATCTTTAGGGAAGTTATTATGACGTTAATTTTCAATAAGCTCTTGTTATAACTCAATTTACAGTTTCTTGACTCCATGATGACATGAAGTTACAGAGCAACAAACATATTATTACGTATTGTTAGGATTATAATAAAAAAATTAGTTGAAGTTGAAGAAACATTATCGCTTTGATTAACAATAATAGCGATAAATTTAGTCACGATTTGGATATTAAGTAAATAATCTTTTAAAAATGATTTTCCTATTCACTGCAATAATATGTGGAGACAAGTAAAATAAACACAACGAATCATTTATTTGATCGAAAGATAATTAGCTGCATAATAGGAGCGATTTAATAACCTGTTTAAAATATGAAAGCTATCTATTGTATAAGAAGCGCAAAGTAATCAATCAAAATTAGCAGTATCATGTTAGAGCGAAAAATTGACTATCAACAAATTAGTGAAAATCGTATATCTACTGCTAGAATAGAGTACACCAGAATTGTATTTATCCCGCCGAAAGGCGTAATACTTTGGTTCCTAAACTTCTTGACGATCTTCCTCCAGTCTTGTCATTTCCAGGAAATCATTCCTTTCTACTCAATTGTGCCTTATGGTACTCACTGCATCCGTGGCCAAGAAATCTTCGTTATAAATTTCTCAAAATAATCTTCAGGATGAAAATGAATAATTATACAAGATATCACTTCCAATACTCAGCAAAAAGAACACACGCTTTTCATACTCTAGATGAAATCTGAGAGTATTATTTAGTTTTAAGCTTACTCGTTTAATTAACTGACCTAAATAAAACGTCAGTGCAATTTTAGACAAAATTGTTGTGTATGATTAAATGGCTATGCTATATACTCGCGCATTGTGCAAAATGAAGTTAATCTCTGATAATAATGGCCATTGTAGACTACGCATAACAAGTCAAGTGCTCATCATTGTAACAACAGTAAATACATTAAAAAAATAAAAATAAAACCTTTTATCTGTGATGTAGAAGATACTAAAAGAGATACTTTAGCATTATCATAAGTAAGTTTTATTTTAAAAATTATATCACGCACATACGTAGTCTAATTTTGAACAAGATGATGTTGTTATGTGTATTCCTAAATGGTTTACTTTACATGGAATTTCATAGTTGAGGTTTTGTTACAATCTTCAACTTATGTCTTACATTTGAAATTTTTAGTCAGTTTTTCAGCTGCACAATTGATTGATTGACTCATTCATTGATACAAAAAACTTTACCCCCACAACTTTCACTAATTTCTTAATGAATTTTGGTTGTGTTCAAAATAAAAACCTTATAATCTAAACTTTTTCAATGCTTTTAACCACCAGAAAATAATCGCATTTACCTACGAATTACAGTGAGCCTAACTGAATAAATTGCATGACATCAAAATTAATTACTTTAAAAATTAAAAGAGAGAATAGGCCGGTCTAAAATAAATTTGAAGAAGATGGAAAAACACCAAACGTTTGGTTGAAAGATGATGAAAGAGAGGACCAGTAAAGGAATGACAACGAAGTTAATGCATTTTTTAACGATTTGTTTTTTTGGCGTCCAATTAAAAAAGACTGCATACCTAACTACAATCAATTACTTGTCGACTGTTAAAATTCTACAGTGTGAGTTTTCTTAAAAAAGTTTTTCAACTTTTTCATTGTAAACTAACGTAGAATTTATGTTTTGAATTCTTCTTTCAGAATCAGCGGTTTCGTATTTTGGTCTTCAATGTGTAAATCATATATCGAAAAATAGGTATCTATGCCAATATTAGAGTTCAAAAAGTCACATAATGCACACCTACCCTCATACTTCATTACAAGCCTATTTGCAATCATTCTCAGTAATGCACTTTGTAATGATACAATGATACCGGCATGTTGTTGCAGCAACTCATTTTAATTTAATTCGATTATCAAAACGACGTAATTGCATGTTGGCCTATGGTCTTGTATCTGAAGTTGGTATAAGAAAAATGATTTATCTTATTAGATACATAAACGAGTATTGATATACGGTGTAATCGTGATGCAAGATAATAAATATAAGGTGCGCACGCTCAAAAGGTTAATTAGAGCGATAGGCTAAAACCAGTAGATCTAGGTCGTGAGTATATTCAGAAATACCCGGAGATTGTCACTAGCAGTGTTACAAATCATAGATGCACAATTTAATCATGAATTTCTACCATTTCCCTTCATAAAAAATGGTCATACAATTTCTTACTTCTCATATAAAGATTTTTCGTCTATTACCGAAACATGTCACCTTAACGGTTTCTCTATTTACTGAAAAAAAATGAGTAAAAATTCACGAAAATCATTGTCCGACAAAAATTGACGAAAATATTTATTTATATTTACTGTCATAAAACGATAGGAAATGCCGATCCCCGAAAAAAATCCAGTTTTATATAACTGCGGTCGAAAGGCTGCAAAAAAGGCAAACCCAGTAAGACAGCTCGAAACTAAATTGTATTTTGTTCAATAAATCTAATAGAATGCTATACAGATTCTATTTTGTTCACAACTTTCGATACTTATTAGTACAAAATTCGAGGCAAGATTGCAAGGTGTGTAGGATACGCTCAGGAACAGGTTTCTTGGAACGTTTGGAGTAACAAAGATTAAAAGAGTTATTGTACAAATTGCCGATATTTTTATTAACATAACATAAACTCGACGAGTATCGAAGACGAATTAGTGTTTATGATCGTAAAAAATGTCGGATTTTAATGAATATCTTTTGATAGTTATTGTTTAACGATCATCAGAACCATGTAATTTAAAAAAAAAGTTTAGATGGTTTTAAAATAGGGTCTAAATAAGAGGCGATAGAGAATTTATTGATTGGCTTTAACATCACTTTGATTTATTAGTGTCGATCATAATTCGGATATACTCGTAATACTCGTATTTATTTATATATTCTTTTTGGGAAGATGATAATAAGTCTTTTTGTAAAATTTCGAAGGAAAGTGAGAAAATATACATCAAATGAATCTTTAGTGGCCCGACGAAGATGACGACTGAACAGTTTAAGCTAGATTCAAAGACGACGATATTTTATAATATGTAGTTGAGGAGTAACTAAATATTTCGACCGAATATTTTTTTCTTTACTCGTCAGATTATTCTCATATTGACTAACATTTGCAGTTAAATTACAATAAATATATTACAAAATTGTTAAAAAAAAAACAATAACCAGATTACATACAGCCTTGAGGAAATAATAACAAAATCTTGAGACTTTAATCAAAATAACAAATTTTAAGTCACTAAATTAACATCTACTTAATCCATCGCCGCATGCAGATTTCTTCAAATACTTCACACATTCCATTAATTATATAATCGAAAAGACAAACACAATTTATCAACTAACTATTGTCAAATCGAGCACAAAGCATTATTTGAGGCTAATAAATTAGCCGAAACTCGGCCAGATTTTTTTTGTTTTCAAAATGTTTCATCTTAACAGCAAGAGATTTTTCAGAAATAAATTGGTATTGAATAAATTTAAAAAAAAATACAATTTCAATATAAAATGTTTTCTTTTTAAATACACTCAATTAGAATGTCTGGATCTAAAACTTATTACATAAACTAATGAATCATTAAAACTAAAATATTTCTCAAAAGCAAAAACATCTAACCAGCATTTTAATGGTCCATTAGTGAGTCAATTATGATTAGAATCCAGTTCATTATAATCACGATGAATTTGTGTTACAGCATTTCTCAACCACCAATTAAATTTACGAAAATATGGTGAAAAAATTAGGAAATTGGTTCCCAATAAGAATTAATTGTATTTTTAGACAAAATACTATAAATTATATTACAAAATACAAAAAAAATTTACAAAATTATTTTAAAAACTAAATTAAATTATATTATAAGAGTTGTGATCATTAATTAAGCAATTTTATATTCTTATGAAAAATAATATTACGTAAAACTTTTATATAATCCGCATTTTTATAAGGAGTTTTGTTATATTTTAAACAATAACAATAAAACAATAACTAAAAAATATATATAAATCACAAAAAACACTACTTTTATATAATATTATCTAGAAAATGTATTTGTTGAAACAATTTTAATTGTAGTAAGCTTTTGCACAAAATATTACAAAGAAACAAACTTAGAATGGCATACACCGAACTTTTATTACATATACGAAGCATATTATTTTTGTTATGTTTAAGTAAAATATACAAATCACAATTAAAATGCTATTAAATATTTTTATAATATATCTGATAATAGAATTACATATAATATTTTTTAGAAAGTAGCTTTGCATAAGTTGAATCATTATTACTAATTTTCCTATCATATTATATTATTTTTTAAGAGACTCAAAAGCAATGTTTTGTAATTTTTTCCACTAGTTTATAACGAAAATAAGATAGTGATATGTGTAAAAGAAAAAAATTAATTTCAATATTCCTTAATTTTTATTATTACATAAAATTAATGTAGTTTTTTATAATGTAATTTGTAATTCTTAATTAGCGATGTTTCTTTTTATTAGAACTTTTAAACGAATTTTTTGCATAAAAAGACTAGCGAAACTATAATTTTAATAAATATCTATATTTTGATTTTAAATTTATTTTGTTTATCTTACAGAAAATATTATTGTATTTTTTCGATGAGTGGAATTAGAAATGGAATGTAATAAAAAGAAAAACTAAATTTAAAAAAAAATTATTTTTTAATGGAGCAGCTTTCCATAGGTATTATTCACCAGGTTGCAGTTCAGATTCAATATTTTACAGAATAGATCTTGGTTCAATATTTAAAGTGCTCTGTAAGTTATATTTGTACAACATCATCTAATATAATATGCTTCATAATGTTTGTGACAACAGAAGTTTCATTTTCATCTCGCCACACAATTCATAATAAATCCACATAACAAAGCTGTGCTAATTTTCATAGCAAACCTCATGATAAATTGACTATTTTACAATAATTTTCCACTTTTAATCACCTGATCACAAGCCACAACTACACGGTAACTGCCCATAAAAAATTCAAATCTAATTGCAGAAGAAAACAAACGGTTGGCAAGTAAATGTACGAGTAGATACTTATGCTCGAGTGTTAACATTTTTATTTACGTTTGAATTTTAATACTGCTCAATTCTTCGAGTACCTAGTCTTAGATAATTTTTCTTCCTAGTCTGTATAATATAGCCCCGAAAAATTATTCTAACTAATTCAAGACGTGGATAATTTGTTCTAATTAAGAGCAAATAGAAACATTGGTGTGTTAATTGAACGCTATATAGAGCGCGCGGTCTAAAAGAACCAAGAAACTGGCATTTGAGGTGACCATGATATGATCTTGAATTCGATTTAAATATGTCTCAAGTTTTTATTATACCTACATGGGTTTTGTTTACATTTGAGCCACTTGGTTTATTTTATATTACCTTTTTACATATGTATGTACACCTATATATTCCAAAGAAAATTTGTGTCTAGGGACGATAAAAGTGTTGGACAAACAACGAATATTAGAACTGAAACATTTCGGCCGAACGAAGTCTAGCATTAATTGTAATAAAGTTAGGTTTCAGGTAAAGTTCTAGTCGAGGTTATTATGTACCTAAGTGTGAAGAGACCTACAAATCAGGTACAAAATGCCATAAATCAAAATACGAAATTAACGATGTGCAACTATCTATGTCAGCACTGTAGAGATAAAGTGTGTTAAGTTCCCAAATATGCATTTGCCAGGAGAGCGGTTTTAAATTTGTTTTAAAAGTAAATCTAATCTCGTCTAGCGAAATAGAAATAGCAATTTTATGCTTATTATTTTAAATATATAGTTTTTCTGAGGTATTTGTTCAATTTATTTTTATGCCTTTTAAACATTTTACAGATTTGCAAAGCATTATGAGTTTTGGGTTACTTAACATTTTTTACCATAAAACTTCAACAATCGCTCTATGACTTAACAAATTATTCAGTGGACTTAAAATTTTTTTTTATTAAATTAATGCAAAATATGGTATAAATTTGTACAATTTCTCTTAATATATTTAGGATGTACTACTCTCCCTTATAAGGACAAAAATCTTGTCATAGGGGTGAGGAGTTCAGAGCGTTAATTTCATTATAACATATATATGAACTTCATATCGATTATATTATTATAAGTGCGGTGATTATTCAAGATTTTAAATTAATAATAAAAGAAAATATTGGTACGTAAATTAAAGTTGTATATATGTACAAACATACACACATACATAACAATAATTAAATAGTTGAAAATTTCCTCATATTTTCACTCGAGATTAAGTTAACATTCCTAATAGTAAATTTTACATCAAATGTAGCTTATAAAAAAAAATTTGTCAACCTTAAATCGTGCTAATGTACTACAATTTTTAATGAATTCCTGTAAATTGTTAAATATTTTTATTCCTGCATAAGTATGATATAATGATTTTGTCCCAAATTCATTTTTCTTAATGGTAAACATAGTTCCATCGATGATGCTTTAAGAGTTTTACTTGAATTTCTAGGAATTTCCCCATTTTTATAATCTTTAAAAATTTGAGTGGCTGAAATGATATCAAATGTGTTATCAACATACAGAACGTCTAGTAATGAGAATAAATTCTGGTTTCGGAAAGTTTTGGGTTTCCTTAGCAAAATTTTTAGCAGTTGTTTTGAGATACTAAAATTGGATTGAAAGTAGTCTTTGTAGCTGCATGCTATGATTCCGTATTGTAACATTGGGTAAATAAGTGCAAAGTAGAATGTCCTTGTATAGTGGCATAGTAGCCCCAAACCCCCTCCCCCCCAATGATTAGTTCACGTAGTACGTTATAGTTACACATAATATTACGTTTTCTTTATTTAAGACGAAGTATTATTAAAGCATTAGAAGGCTATCCAAATACCGAATAGTTTCTAGAAAAGTATCGAAGATTTTCAGGTAATCTCCTAACGTATTCATTCTTCACTGGTCTGAGACTGTCATTGCAGTCGGAAGAAAATTTCCATCTTAACGCGTCTATTCATCAGCACGAAAAAACTAGAATGTAGTAGCGTTGAACGAGAGTCTGTGAAGGCCTTTTCATACTGCTTGATTAGTGTTGGTCTCCAATCTCCAACTTCATTTGTTTTCCAGTTACAGAGCGTGCGTAACTGTATAATAAATATTGGTGTATAGTGATTTTGTGAGTATGACTTCAAAAGAAAGGATAATATCGACCGATCGCCATCAATTATGGACCAGTGATCGATAAAAAAAAGTCAAATCTCTCTACGAACAATAACAATTAATCAATTCGAAACGAAAGCACGTCAAAGAATGTTAACGATACAAGTAGGTTTTAATAATCAGAAGCTTATGAATTCAATCCTTTTCTTTATTATTTTAATATAATAAAGTATAGCGATCGATTTAAAAAAAAATTACAAGCAGACAGCAAAAACGCAAAAAAAAAATTTAATTCGTCTCTATGCCGTCTGACTTGCACGAAATCGTTTGAAGACTCGTAGCTTCCGATCCCATTGAGCTCATCATCATCAATGGTGCGACAGCCCAAATCAGGTTCTGGCCTCCAGAAGTCATCGCCTCCAATCGTCTCGATCCAAAGGCCACGTCCTCCAGCTGCTAATTTTTAAGTTGGCTTTGCTATCTTCATCAACCGAGTCTTCCCATTGCTTGCGTGGTTTGCCTACTGGCATGTTACCACTTGCTTCGCCATTAAGAGCACCTTTGGGGATTCTTCTATCTTCCATTCGCTCTGCATGCCCAGCCCACTGCAGTTTACGCAGTTTGATGAATGTTGAAGCTTGTGGCTCATCGTAGAGTTGATACAACTCATGGTTGTATCTTATTCGCCATTCCGTTCCATTCTTCACAGGGCCCAAAATTCTTCGGAGATCCTTTCTTTCGAATGCGTTAATTGGTTTTTCGGAAGTTCACGTTAATGTCCAAGTCTGCCATATTAGAGCACAGGTCGTATATTAGTTTTATATATATTCGCAGTTTGTTGTTCCTGTGCACATTGTTGGATTACCGGAAGTTGCAAGTACCGAATAATACGTTTTACTTGCTGGCATGATCCGTCGATTGATTTCGTCTGTTTCGTCCTTTGCTAGATTAGCCCCAAGATATATGAAATTGTCCACACTCTCCAAATTACCATATACTCCGCAATTGTTATATTCTGTCTGATTGGCGTTCTTTTTCTTGTTTGCATCATTACTTTTGTTTTGCTTTCGTTAAGGCGCAACCCGACTTCTTTTGCGGCGGAGTCAAGATTGACAAATACCTCCTTAGCACTAGGGAAGGATCTTGCGAGGATGTTTATATCGTCAGCGTATGCTACTAGTTTTGTGCACTTGAATAGTAGTGTCCCATTGGTGTTAACTGGGATTTTTCGGATGATATACTCTAGTGCTAAGTTGAAAAGCATGGGGACTAGACTATCTCCCTGCTTTAAACCTCATTCCGTTCGAAAGCTGGTTGTGGAATCGTTTCGTATTCTTTGTAAGTTGAAATTTTTTCAGTGGGTAGACCGGGTGGATCCTCTTTAAGTGGCTTCTTCTTGTGTGGTCAATTCTAAGGGGAGATGTTGGGAGAGCGTTTTAGATGAAAAATTTTCTTTTTAGATATGCTAGGAAGTTGAAACTTGAAATTTACATAAAACTTGGATAGTTCGCAAAAAATTGTCGATATGGATGGAGTGGGGAAAAACAACACCTCCGAAACGCTCGAGCGCTGAAATTGAGATATTCTAAGGTCCATCTCGTAAACGGTTAATGTCGACAGTGAAGCAAGGAATTTTTCTAAGGAATCACGTCTCATATATCAAGAACTGTTTAAGATAGAATATTAGAACTTATACGGAAAAAATTGTAGTATTGGAGATAGAGGAGAATGAAAAATGCCGAGTTTTATATTTCGAGAACCGCTAATGATGTATAGCTGAAACTTGGTATTTAGGTAGAGCTATAGTAGTGGCACGTTCTAAAAATAAGACTTTTAAAAGGGGCATTATGGTACAGAGAGGGTGGTGTTAATTTTTGTACAATAGTAAATTGGTTTTGTATAGTTCCATTACATTACAAATTTTTTCCTATTCTATTGTGAATCTTTTTTTTCCTTAATTGTAGCATATAATATCTACTACTACTACTAACTACTTGTAGATAATATCGAACTACACTGGTCAATTTGGAGTTCAAATTGTTCAATATTGAAATTTGGTTGCTTGGTAGTGAAAAAAATAAATATAATTAAATTTTTTTGTTTCTATCTCATTTTACTTTATTATTTATTTAATAATAAAGTATTGTGATCGACCTGAAATTTAAAAAAAAATTGCTACCCTGAAATTTTGTATTTTTACGTTTTAGGACTAGTAGACCCCAAAAAAGCAAAAAAAAAAGTCCGTCTGTCAGCCGTACGCAAAACAGTTTGAAGGCGCATAGCTCACAAACCCGTTGAGATATTAAATTGCAATTTTTATGGTGGGTAGATTGGGTGAACCTCTACAATTGGTATCTTTTTGGTGGGTTGAAGTGTAAGGGGGGAGGAGGGGGGCACGTTTTAGACGAACAATTTTGGTTTCTAGATCTCAGGAACTTCTTATGGTAGGAGGCTGAAATTTGGAACTTATGTAGTACTATGATAGTGGACCTATTTGGTGATAAGGGTTGAGGGGTGTGGGAGTGGGGGGAGGGAAACAATGTGTCCGAAACGTTCGAAAGCTGTGATTGAAGCATTCTAAAATCCATATCTCCTGAACCGTTGATCTCAGAAGGGTGAAACTTTGTAGTTATCTTAAGGGATACTAAGAGAGTTGACAAGAGCTAACAATTTTAAGAGGGGAAGTGAATTGTAGGGGTGGGGGGTAAAAAACTTTAGATTACAATATCTTCCGAACCAATTGTACCAGGGAGATGAAATTTGGTTTCTGTATATAAGATCACAAGTGGAGTCTACTGAATGTAAAAATTGGAGTACGAAAGTGGGGGATAACCATTTTTTCAAAAAATTTATTTTGTATATCTCAAGAACCGTACCACATATGATCTTAGAAGTTTTACAGGAGTTAGGCCCAGAAGATTTCTGGCAGGAAAAAAAATTTGGTGGTGCTGGCGAAGGGGGTGACGGTGGAAAGGGACGAAAAGAATTCTGATTTTTATTTCTCGAAAACCGCAAAGCATAGAAAGCTAAAAATTTACGAGTATACAGACTAACTGAAGAGGGAATTTTTGATAGAGGAGCAAGGTACTGGGGTGGGGGGTGGTTTTTCATATCTCAGAAACAGCGTATGCTGGCTTGGTAGTTATACGAGTCTTTGAAAATTCATATCTCTGGTAATTTTTATCCTAGAATAATAAAATAGGGCTTATTTTAAATGGGGAGGTTGTCGCAATATAAATAAAAATACGAATACTAATTATTCTTGAATTTTTTTTTCAAGGATAACGATTTTGTCCTTTATTCTTGAATATCTCAAAATCCGTTTTTTTTTTATTTTTTATATTTTATAGGTTATACTGTCTTACAAAACATACCAAAAAAATAACTTGGAATCTGAATTGGATCGGGGTCAAAAAAATCGAAGAACATCAGTGCTTCTCAATCAATTTATAGAAAAAGGGTCATTCCATCTAGAATCGCCAAAAGTGTGACCTTACCATCGCCGATTCTTGTTATGTACTCAAAGAATTAGTGAAAAAAATATGATTTCGCTAGATCTAAGAATATAGCACATTGATTCTTACCTCCGTCCATTGATATGGCAATTTTCTTGCTGAGACGAGCAATCGCGTGGTGCGTACTGTGTCCTGTTTGAAATCCATACTGATGTTTAAAAAGTAAAGACCGATTTTCAACTTCATGCTGCCACGTTCCACCATATCGTGAACATAGCTCATTTTACTTTATTATTTTAATTATAAATTATTGTTATCGATTTTTTAAAAAAAAAAAATTTGCTACCCTGAAATATTTTTTTTACACGTCTCATGACTACTAAACACCAAAAAAGTAAAAAGGGCTTATAGCTTCCAAACCCTATGAGCTATTAAATTGAATTTTTTTTAGTGGATAGGCCCCTTAAAGTTATCACTTTTTGAGGGGTGGTGGAGTGAGTGGGGAGGTGGGGGAAGCGTTTTATTTATTTATTTATTTATTTATTCATTCGGACACACTGTACAGATTTAAGAAACCCAATTACACAATCTGTTAAATAAAACAAAAATAAAAAAAAAAAAAAAACGGGAGCCAGAAAAACAAAAAGAAAAAAATTTTATAAAAGAAAAAAGAAGAAAGAACGTAATAGTAAAAACACAGGTAGAAAATTATTGTGTTAATAGTTAGAGTTAAAAGAAATTAAGTTAAGATTAACATCAGCCTGTGAAAATTAATGACCTGACTAAGATTTTGAAAGCTAAAAAAGATGTGGACAGAGAACCAACCTGGAGCCTATCATGATTCCTTTGTAGTCGAACCAGTGGCGAATAAAAGTAGACGTTAGTTGAAGCCGCAGCTGGCGCGAATATAGAGACAGACCTACTCGGCCGCGAGGTAGAGCGAAACTCAAGGTTAAAATGTAAGGTAGAGTTCATAATACCGTTAAAAACCTTAAAGAGAATACACTCGTCAAGATACAATCTGCGCTGATTTAGTGAGGGAATATTGAGTAAGGATAAACGTTCACTGTAGGAGCAGTAGGGTAGGTTATATTTGAAGAGGAGTGACCGGGTGAATCGACGCTGAACAGACTCAAGAGATTCAATGTGACAACTATAATGAGGGGACCAAATAGAAGAACAATATTCCAATCCGCTGCGAACAAGTGTCAGATAGAGCTGGACGCACGTTTGAATATTGGAAAACATATAAGCGGATCTCAAAATGAAACCAGACAATCTTGATGCAGTGCAAATAATGTTTTGAAAGTGAATATCAAATTTAAGTCTTCGGTCGAAAGTTACACCTAGATCACGAATCTGGGATACTTCGACGAGAAGGGTGGAGTTCAGAGTGTAATCGAAGGGTATAACTGCATGTTTTAGTGTAAAGGTCATTTTATGGCATTTGCTTACATTAAGTGGAAGGCGATTATATGAGCACCATAGGGTTAGTTCATTAAGATCAGACTGTAATAGGATACAGTCATTTCTTGAAGATATCTCCCTGTAGATTTTGAGGTCATCAGCGTAGAAAAGGAATGAAGAGTGGAAGTTTAGGGGTAGGTCATTAACAAAGATTATGAAAAGGAGTGGGCCAAGTGTTGAGCCTTGAGGAACTCCAGAGAGCGGGAAGGATACAGTAGACGAACATCCATTAAGAACTACACGAGAACTGCGCTCAGCAAGATAGGACGCAAACCACTCCAAAAGAGTATCACCGACGCCACAGCCTTGCAATTTCGACAAAAGCAAGCTATGATCAACTGAATCAAAGGCTTTGGAAAAATCAGTGTAGACAACATCCAACTGCCTTCTACAATTAAGCGTTTTTGCCACTGTATTTGTGAATTCTAAAAGATTAGAAGCAGTAGACCGGCCTTTGAAGAAACCATGCTGTTCACGGAGAATGAGGTGACTTATATTTTCATATAAATGATCATGTATGACGCGTTCGAATATTTTAGAGAAACAAGACAACATTGAAACAGGACGATAATTTGTGACTACAGCTGTATCACCTTTCTTATGGATGGGAACGATAGAGGCTTGCTTCCATAATGATGGAAATATTCCTTCAGAAAGGCTTTTGTTGAAGAGAATGGAGAGAGGAATACTCAGGGAAGACGAAATGGAAAATTTTGGTTTCTAATCTTATCAACCGCTTATGTTAGGAGGCTGAAACTTGGAATTTATGTAGAGCTTTGGTTTTTGTATAAAGGTTGACAAATAAAGTTTGCTGAAAGTAAAATTTTTTAAGGGGGCGGTGGAGCATTGAAGTGGAGGGGATAAGAATTTTTCTAAAAAATCATGTCTCATATCTCAAGAACAGTGTAAGATAGATTTTTACCAGAAGTAGGTCTAGCAGAAAAAAAAATGTGGGGGTTGTGGGTGTAGAGGGCGAGGATGGTGGAGGAGGAGGATGGGGGAGGGTGAAAAGGAAAAAGTTCTTGTTTTTATGGTACGGAAGTGGGGATCGATGCTGCAGCAACAGAAGTAAGGCAGCAGTTGAGGAATATGAATACCAAGAGAACACTCGCCAAACGAGCTTTAGCGTGCATTCAAAATGAAGGTGGCCATTTTGAACATTTATTATAATAAAAATATTTGAAATAAAAATATGTGAAATAAAAACCTAATGGTTTTTATTATAAATTCTTTCAATTCAAGCAAGTAGCGTAGATCAACATGCACATGCACTGATTTTTTAAATATTTAATTTTTATGCGATATGTATTTTTACCTATTACTTCCAAAATGTTAATCGTAACTCATACGTATGTATGCAGCTTTTGTAGGTAATAATACGGCTCATAAAAAAAAAATTAAAATGACATTTTTATAATGGGGTTTTCTGAGAAAAACTACATTGATCACTGAATTTTTACTGTTGACGTAGCAAAAATTTGTGTTTTCGAGTAAATATCTCAAGATTGGGTGCAGTTACAATTTAGACTGTTACATCAAATGAAAGGTAATTCGATTGCCTAAAAAACGAGTTATAACACTTTGCCTTGTGATTATTCGTTTTCAAGATTTAACGTTTTAAGTGAGTGAGGGTTCCGGTCAAAAACACTTTTCTTAACCACCCTGTATCTCCACTAATATAGAAAATTGACCCACCTTGTAGAACAATTTTTTTCTCCAAATATATCAAGGAATAACCCCTTACAAGGTGGCACACGGAGTGCCAAACACCCTGTATATGTATGTGCCTACCTAGAAAGGTTCACGATCGATAATTTATCCTTAAACAAAAATGTTGCATATACAATAAAAGTTAGTTTCCTTTGCGTTTTTCTTTTTCGGCATTACTCTTACTTACTTACTTCATTACTTTAACGATTCCTGAACGCGATCGTGTGGATAGGAAAGAGAAAGAGAATACTACCTATGTGCTAAATGCCGGAGTCCAGCCAGAGTTGCGTACATTGCCCAGAATTGGCATCGCATTGTCCGCCAAGACTTGTCGATCGGTATTGTTTTGGTACTGACAAACCACCACACCAGTGTCGGGCCAAGAATTGGCTTATTATTGGTGTGTAAGATCTTTCGGCATTGGCTCGACGGTCGGCTCTGTATTGATAGGAATATTTTTTGTTTTTCAACATATTAATTGATTCGGCTTCAACCCTATTACGAGAATGTTTCAGATTGGCCTAGTGGGTAGCGTAGCGGACTAATGTGTGACGGGACTATGGTTCGAATCCGAGAGTGTGCAAGGTGTGTAAGTAAGATCAATTCGCATTTTTCAAAAAAATAATAATAGGAAAATAAATACGTAATTGGAAAAAAAAATTATTTTCGTTTCTTTTTTTTACTGACGCCGCAAAACTGGCAGTCAGTGTCAGTATCGGGCCAGAGTTTCACTAAGAGTAGGACCGGTGTAATCAAATCGACATAGGCTCGGCAATGATTTGGTCTAGGCCACAACTTGACCGGAAACATTAGTCAGTACTGGCAACTCTAGCACCACTTCTAAGCCAGTGCTGTGCCGTTCTGCTTTTCGTACATGGGTACTTCTGCTTTGTAGATTTTACTTAAGGGCGAGCGCCAATGGCGATTGGTGTATTTCTACCTATGGTGCAGGGCTACCCCGCATCTCAGAATTAAACTCGTTCCGAACTTCTACCCAAAATATAATAAAGTTTCGCCCATACTGTCGGCAGATTTTTAAATAGAATATTTATATTAAATCTGTGACTTAAAATTTATATATAATTTGTCACTTAAAACAGACAAAATAAGAAAGAAGGTGCTGATTGTATACTTTCACCAAAACAAAATCAAAATCCACGAACAATTAATTTAGACTTTTTCTAACTTCTATGTTTGAACAATTACCGAAAAATATTCCATGTGGTTGTAAAAATTGAAAAATTTAAATGCAGCAGTACTAGTGTTTGCAAAAAAAATCTTTCCAGCCAACCCTGTATTGTTCAATGCTCTAAAAACTTTACGACATTAAACAAATATCTTAAGAAACGTACACAATATATTTCTACTAATTTGTCTTTCATGACACTTTGTTCAGTACGTACGCATGTATCTTTTTCTTAATGTTTGGATTATAAAAATATTTTCCGTACTCTTGTCTGGCCTGAGTCGTTTTATCTCAAATTTGTTTAGTACAAAACTCGTAGCACTCGTTAAAATTACACTATATGTAGATAAAATTATAAATAAATAGAATGAGAAATAGATGACACAACTACGTAAATTTTATTACATACTTCTATTTATTTATATAAAAAAAATTAAGATGTTTATTCGGATTGCGCCGTAAGCAATTACAAAATTGAGGGAATATCATAAACATCAGCAAGGGGAATAACCATATAAAGATTACTATGTAGAGTCATCAAAGTTTTAGTTTTCACATATGATAGCTTTATGAAGATATTAGCGAGTAATTAAATTAAATATTGTGCACGTTTGATTTAAGAGATTTAAATGAACATTGCATTTTCGATTCCAGCTGAAAGAACAATGTCAGATTTGAAGTATCTTACCCACTGAATAACCCCTTGCTTGCAAGTAGGCTTGCGCATTTTAGTTCCCTCGCCAACTAGTTCATTCTTTTAGTTAATAGTTCATTACTTCAGGGGAGTTCAGTGATGAGTAGTCGTAGTTCAAAGACAGTAGATCTAGTAGAAGATGATGAGCAAAAAAAAGGTCAGTAGATCTAGTAGAAGATGATGAGCAAAAAAAAGGTCAGTAGATCTAGTAGAACATAATGAGCAAAAAACCAAGATACTAGATCTAGTATATCAGAAAGGGTCGTAGTTACATGCCACCTTTAAAAAGTAATAACACAGTTATTTGCGAAGACAAAGAAAAAGCCGAACTGTTTCCGGATAACTTTTCTAAATATCACTTAACTTCGCAAGGTATGGGAGATTTAGACACAGATAGAATAGTAAAAGAAACTTTAGAAAATTGGGTAACGTTCAATTCACTTGAATCTATTCAGTCAGTGCTCTGTAAACCCAGTGAAATTAAAAATATCCTGAGAAATATTAAAACCAAGAAAGCACCTGGTTTCGACGGCGTACTAGCATGCATGATCAAAAACCTTCCACCGATTTCAATCATATACTTGAATTTTATTTATAATTGCTGCTTAAAGATCGGTTATTTCCCAGTGGCCTGGAAAGTGGCAACAGTATCACCTATCCCCAAACCAGGGAAAGATCACACTCAAACGCAAAGCTATCGGCCAATTAGCCTGCTCCCAATCCTAGGAAAAATATTTGAAAAAATCATAGTGAAACGCATAATTAGTACGAGCGAGTACTCCAACATAATTCCTAATTTTCAATTTGGATTTCGCGCGAAGCATTCCACTACTCATCAGCTTCTCAGAGTGAAGTCTGTGATCCGCAAAGCAGTACACTCCAAAAAGTCCGTAGGTCTGGTAATTTTAGATATCGAAAAAGCTTTCGATTCCGTATGGCACGATGGTCTGGTATCCAAACTTATAAACTTCTCCTTTCCAACATACATTTGCAATATTATAAAATCATTCTTAGCAAATAGAAGTTTCTCAGTAAAAGTTAAAGGAAAACTTTCTAAACCTAGATTTATCCCGGCGGGTGTGCCACAGGGATCATGCCTCAGCCCAACCTTGTACAATATTTATACCTCCGATGTCCCAAAACTTCAACAATGTGAACTTGCCGCATATGCTACAGCCATACTTTCTGCTGGCTCGGACCCACTTGAAATAATAAATAACTTACAAAGCCAACTGGAAAAAATATCCGATTATTATACGAAGTGGAAAATTAAATTAAATGCATCGAAAACACAATGCATATTTCTAACAAAACGACGAGCTCTTCGATTCTTACCAGCTCCATATCTCAACATCTTTGGCGAGCCAATAAACTGGTCAAAAACAGTAAAGTACCTGGGTATTCATTTTGACTCTAAATTAACTTTTTATCACCACATTGAACAGACTATCTCCACTATATCTAAAAACATTCGAGTTATGCACCCATTAATTAATAGAAAATCCCAGTTGTCCCAAGAAAATAAACTGCTCTTATACAAATCAGTTTTTCTACCAATCCTCACATATGCCGCTCCGGTTTGGGCAAGTTGTGCTGAAGTTCATCGCAAAAAATTGCAAATAATTCAAAACAAGTGTTTGAAGATTATTTTAAATGAACCCTGGCACATGTCTACTCGTCTTTTACACGAAAAAGCAAAATTGAAATTAATAAATCCGATTATTAAAGAAATAGTAAACAGATTTAAAAACCGATGTGAAAATTGCGACATCCCCACGATAGCTTCCATTTATAAACAAATGAATTAATGAATTATTGTTATTTTAACTTTTTATTTTTTTTTAGTTATTGTTCTTAGTTTAGTTTTTAGTTTTAGTTCTTAGTTTAGTTTTTAGTCTATCAAAGGGTTTTTTATTAACTTTTCCCTGGAAACTATTATATTATGTATTCATATAATTTTTATGTGTACATATAATTTTTATCTGCTTAGTGCTTACTGTTTTCACCAAAGCTGTAAAGACATTACCGGGCCTATTACGAAACTCGACTCGATCAAAAAACTCACATTCTGCGACTATGAAACTCGACGAGTGCCTACTTGTTGAGTTTCACTCGACTTTTAGTCGAGAAAAAAGCGTGAGTTAAGAGAACTGCGTATTATGAGAGCCGATCGAGTGAGTATTTTCTTATAAGAAATGTCAAACTCACTCGACTGCTGGAAATGAAGTGACTTTCCAATTGTCGAGTGTCATAATACCAACTTTAGCTCGAGTCGAGTCCAAATGTGAATCGAGTTACTCACTCGACTCGAGTTTCGTAATAGGCCCGTACGTCTAAACTCTGAATGAAAATGAACTGAAATATCGAACTGTATTTAAATTTAAGAAATAAATATATCTATCTATCTAGATCTAGTATAGTATAATATATTGTCTCACAGAGTTCCGAACGGCAATGAAAAACGAACTAGAAGCGGGACTGACTCCGAACTAGTTCCTTCATTTCAGTTATGAGAACGCTCTTCTGAACTAGTTCGTTCGCGAACTGCACAAGCCTAGAAGGAAGTAGTACTGCAAGTACTGCTAATAATTTACCTTTGAACTTTTGTTTTCATATCATGTACAGTTCATTACCTACCCCATTACGCGGTAAGCAGAAAAGGCAAACATGAAACAGGAAAAACCAATGAGACAGAATCATTACAGGAAATATGGAAGAATTAAGATAAACTCTACTTTTGGGTTATGCTGGCTGAAAAAAAGCACATCAATCAAGAGAAAATGAAATGAAATGAGAAATGTGAACAGAAACTTAACAAAGCGCAGGAAATTGACGAAATACCAGTTGAACTTCTGAAAAACGGTAGAAACTGTGTCGCGGAAATACAACACAAGATGATATGAAAAATTTGGACAAAGGAAAATATACCCGACAACTGGCGGAAAAAACCACCTTAGGCCAATTTACAAGAAAGGAGACAAACTCTGCTGTGAGAATTACAGAGAAATATCATTAAAATATACCGCCAAATTCTTATACGTCCGATCATCAACTGCGTAGCGACCAACAAATGCCATAGCGAACTTAGACATTAACTGTGCAGAGCGTTTTAGTTTTCTGTTTTCTTTCTCTATGCAAACCTGATCCCAGAATCCATAACTCTGATGACTATGAAATGAAAGTCGTCTTTCGTTGCACTAATCGATTGAAAGTCATCTTTTTATTGCACTAGGCGACAACCACTAGAACTATATTTGAACATGACCGGACGCCGTGCATCGGTGTAGTGTCGACCGGTAAGGTAGAATTCACATATAAGTCAGGCCTACCTCTCATCGATGATCGGTAAGGTCTACTTCATACTTCCTTCATGCATACTCTTCACTAAGTGCACGTATTGCCATCTCATTCTTGCTCATTCGAATTTTAAATACAATGCGCGATAGGAGATTTCTCATATCGATGAGCGCGGAGGAGATGCATTTCAGTACGAGCAGTACGAATACCTCACACGTATTCACAGATAGCAAGTACATAGCTGAAGTTGTTCCCAAGGGATAATCTTTTTTCCGCGACAATTTTCGAAAGTGTTCGCTGCCGCTTCATCGCCGATTCATCGATGTTTGGTTTATAGGGTATTCCAGTCCACCCAAATACTAGCATACACTGACGATATAAAAATTCTCGCAAGATCCTTCCCTAGTGCTAAGGAGGTATTTGTCAATCTGCGCATTAACGAAAGCAAAACAAAAGTAATGATCCTGGGGCCAATCTAGGAATAGACGGCAACGAAACGAACGAAATCAATCGACGTATCATGCTAGTAAATAAAACGTATTATTCGGTACTTCCGATAATGAAATCCGAGAAAGTGCACAGGAACAATAAGTTGCGAATATATAAAACTAATGTACGACCTGTGCTCTGTTATGGCACCGAGACGTGGAGATTAACGCGAAATTTCGAAAAGGAAGTTAACGCATTCGAAAGAAAGGTCCTCCGAAGAATTTTGGAACCTGTGAAGAAACGGACTGGCGAATAAGATACAACCATGAGTTGTATCAACTCTACGAGGAGCCAGAAGCTTCAACGTTCATCAAGCTACGTAAACTGCAGTGTGCTGGCCATGTATAGCGTATGGAAGGTAGAAGTATCCCCAAATATGCTCTCAAAGGCAAAGCGAGTGGTAACATGCCAGTAGGCAAACCACGCAAGTAATAGGAAGACTCGGTTGATGAAGACAGCAAAGCCAGGTCTTTGGGTCGAGACGATTTTAGACGGCGACTTCAGAAAGCCAGGGCCCGATTTGGGCTGTCGCGCCATTGATGAAGATGAATCAAGAGAAATAAACGTTACGCTAAAGTTCAATATGAATTGCTATCGAAGTTCGGTATTTTCACGAAATCCATCTTATCTTTCGAATAAAATTTATTTATTTAAATGTTTGCTTCTTCGACAAACTAGAAATTGGTCTGGAATTCCTGTTATTGAAACCCAAGCTATTGGTTTTAAGTTTATAATTTTCTTTAATTGAAATACGAATTGAATTAAAAAGAACCAATTGATCAAAAGATCGGAACATAATTGTTTCGGCAGAACGAAATGAGTTGAGAAGTGAAATTTTTTGTTTCATGTATCATATCAGATTAATTTCTATCCGTCGCATAGAAATTTCATAGGTACATAATACAATAATGTTTAACTTCTCCTATAATGTTTTCTTACGACAATTTTTCAATTTATCCGCACAAAGTACAAGAAATCACCTTTTAACTGTTTACAATTCCGATGAATAGATACGGCGGAATATCCACGTCAGTCATTCAGAACAGAGGGTAATTTCAAGTGACCGCACACCGCAACCATTTTTATAGTGGTTAATCTTACGGTCACAGTAACATTCTAGAATCCTTATCAGCGGAAATAGTTAAATCACCGACCGACTACATTATTCCGAGACTGATCTTCAAGAAGGAATTCGCTGTGGGTTTTCGTACCAGGGCGGAATGGAAGAATGGTTCAATTATACACGAATTCGACACAGTCATATACACTGACGGTTCAAAGATGAACAGTAGAGTCGGAGCGGGAGTTTTCTCAGACACACACTATATCGCAAGGTCTTACCACTTACCGGACTACGCCAGCGTTTTCCAGGCGGAGATACTGAGGATCCGGGAGGCCTGTCGGACTTTGCAGCAAGACGCTACGCAAAGCGAAATGTTGTAATCCTTTCTGACAGCTAAGCCGCAATCAAGGCCTTAGATTCGGCTATCACCTCCTCTAAACTCGTCGAACAGTGCTGAGAGGAGCTAGCCCACTTAGGAAGTCAAGTCAAAGTTACTCTGCTTTGCGTCTCAGTCCACAGCAAGATAGAGGGTAACGAGCGGGCAGACGAATTAGCTAGGCAAGGTTCCGCTCTTCAGGGCTCTCTCGTAGAATCCGTTCAGGTCCCACTAGGGACTGTTAAGCAACAAATATCCACCGACTTTCTCACAAACGCGAACTCCAGATGGAGAGGACTGACCAACTGCGTCATATCTAGGAAGATATGGCCATCCTACTCCCGGAGTAGAACAGATGAACTCCTGAGCAGGACCCGTGTGGACGTCTCCAGAGTCACGGCAGTCAGCACGGGTCACTGGCCGATTGGCGACCACGCGGCCAGACTGGGCATTCCCTTTAACGTCAATTGCCGCAGTTGTGGGGATGCAAATAAGAGGGAAACTGTTATCCACCTTCTTTGCGAGTGTCCTTCCCTAGCTAGAGCCAGACTTCATGCACTAGGCAAACTCTTCTTCAATAACCTTGATGAGATCTCGAAAAACAAGATAGGAGAACTGATTACCTTTTCGAACAGCTCTGGATGGATTTGATAATCCATTCAAGTCCTAGGTCTCTGTAAAACTATATGTATCTACTTCATAAGCCCTCAACGACCAGGTTAAAAGAGTTGTGGTATCAAAACGGCGCTTCCTGTGCTAATTGGGCCCTGTTTTCGGCAGACGGGCCACCACGTAAACCAACCAACCAACCAACCATAAGCGTCACAGTTAAACACATAAAAACGTGCTAATATTCAACTTGAGACTTCATTATATCTGATTTGGATCAACGTGGAAGATGGACAGTTTTCAAAATATCTGAAGCTGTGCTAATTTACTGAGCGACTACAGAGATCCTACAATGAAATAAATGTCTGGCGCTTCGACCAATCTATCATACATATATGATAAGCTTAACTATTGAAAACCCATTAATTTTAAATACATTTTCAGTAAATTTTACTACCCCACTAAAAACGTACAAGTACTAAAACATAAATGCGCTGATGCACTAGTTTCACTATCTACGAGAATTCCATAATCATAAAATAGACGACATATGTAGCTATTTTGAAGGGCATCTGTGGCAGAAAAAAACTCCCGACCACTTGGAAACATTAAAACATTATTTAAAATGTGGTAGCAGCATGCAGTAAAAATAAGTGAATATTTTCAAGTACTTGTGTTTGTCGTCGAAGCGGAAAATAAAATAGAATGCAACGACTACATAACATGAAAAGAATGCAACATTTTCCGTCGCGAGTACTTCTTGAAAATCAAGAAAAATTATATGTCGATTGGATAAGTTTATGAGTGTTATAAATCTTCTTTGAGTAGTGTAACATATGTTTAAAAGATTGCATTGTGTAATGGCATACATAATATGTGAAGCATTCTCATCGATCTCCATGCAGTCAGTCCTGGAGGAAATTCCTTACAAATAAATTTTTTTTCTACACAAACAAAAGATTAATTACAAGCCAAATTGAATTGTAAAATATCGTGCTGATTTATGCTGTAAATTGAAAATACCATCAACAACAACTCCAAATTTTTTTTACCTTATTATACATACATATATTATTTTAAGCATTCAATCGTTAATGAATAAAGATATAAATAAATCTTAAAACTCAAAACGATCTTTGTTCCGGTCTAGGCAGAATTAGAATAAGGAACATTGTCGTGGTATTCTTAACACTACCGGCACACGGCACAAAATTACCCTCTGCTGGGTGCCAGGCCACTGTGGAATCCAGGTGAATGAGCAAGCTGATGAACTCGCTCGAGCAGGCTCCAGCCTAAGCTCACTAGTGGAGGACCAGCACATTGCTATTCCCATCGGATCCATAAAACAGTCTATCGGCTCACTGTGCAGGGCAGGCAATAGATGGTCAAACCTAACTACATACTCAATATCAAGAACTCTTTGGCCTGAATATGATCACGGAAAAAGCAAGTATATCCTGAGTCTGAGCAGAAAAGATGCTAGCACACTAATCGGAGTGCTCACAGGACACTGCCTGATCGGTAGACACGTTAGACGACTGGAAGCCGAAGTAATTGATCTCTCTATCGGGAACGAGAAGACAGAACCTCGGCGCTTATTTCCTCGATGACCTTGGTGATATCGATAAGGGAAAGCACAGTGGACGAACAATAACGTCTAAGTAAAGGAGGATGATGGCATCACCACCCCATATACCATACCATACCATACCATAGAATAAGGAATATAAGAATCTTCCGAGATGGATTTACACCAGTGGCGTGGCGTGATAATTCAACAAGGGGAAGCAAATGGTTAATATCAAAAATTTATTATTATACAGTAAAACCCGTCTAAAACGGAATGCTGTGGTACCCAAATTTTTGTTCCGTTATAGCAGGTTTCCGTATTATATAGTTTTGTTCAGCAAAATTGATTTGAAAATACAGTACATATACAATATGTTTTTTTTGGGTACTTTAAAAATAATGAACAAACAAAAACTAAAAATATATACAGTTCAAATAAAGGGTGTCACAATAACGCGTTCCGAAGTTAAATCAAAATTGAATACAAGTTGATGATGGGGTTAATGAAAATTTTATTCAAAAATATTATTTGGTCCATGGCAATTAAGTATGAAAAAGAATATCACCCAAATGCCCGCCACGCCTCCTACGGCACACCTCGACCCGTTTGTCCAAATTTTTGATGACATCACGTCATAATTGCTCCTTAATTAGACCAATATGTAGATCCTTCAGTTGTTGAATAGTGTTAAGTTTATTGGGGTAAACCTTGCTTTTGAGGTAACCCCAAAGAAAGAAGTCCAACGGAGTCAAATTGCACGATCTCGGTGGCCAATTGATTTCGCTGTTTCGGGAGATTATTCGCCCGGGGAACTGCAACTGTGTGACTCATCGCACCATCTTGCTGGAACCACAGGTCGTCGATGTTATAATCTTACAATATTGGTCATAAGAAGTCTGTGATCATGGCACTGTACCGTTCCCCGTTCACTGACAGAATTGCCAGCTACATTTTCGAAGAAAAACGGACCAATCACTCTACCAGCGCAAAATGCATACCACACAGTGAGATTTTCTGGATGCATTTGCTTTTCAAAGAGTGGCCCTGGATTTTCATCAGCGCATATTCTGCAACTCTACTTGGTGACGTATCCACTGAGATGGAAATAAACATCATCAGAAAATGAGTTTTGGTCGCAAATCCATTTGGAAACTTGGTTTGCTTTTTGCGTTTTCTTTTTGCACCTTACCAACAAATTTTCCAAAGACTGAACTACCAAAATTTCAAAACAGATGTCAAAAATTATTTTACGAGTTATTGTAACACTCTTTAGTTCCATAATAAATTAACAGCATTTTTCCGTCTTTCACTTGCAGTCAGTCATACTCATATATATAATACATCGTATCCCCTCATTTCATATTTCAACTGTTTTCCGTTTTGCGAAAAATTTCGTTCTACGAATCACGTTCCGTTTCCGCGTAAGACAGGTTCCCGGTTTATACAGGGTGCTTTGCATTGGAAAATGCTCCGTTCCCAGTTTTTTTTCCGTTATGGCAGGTTTCCGTTTTATAGAGGGTCCGTTTTAGACAGGTTTTACTGTTTTATATTCTTTTTACAAATTTACTGCGTATTAATTCAACCTCCTCCATTAGCTACTTTTAACATTACTAATATAAAAGCACTCAACAATCACGAACGAGGACCAGGAGGCAGGGCCGGTCCCAGGTATTTTACCGCCCGGTGCACTCAATGGCCTGAGCGCTCCTTCATTTTGAAACAAAACCAAATGATGGAAAAATTTAATTTATTAAAAATAAGATAAATTTTTTAGACATCAAAAATCTAAATTCATTTCATTTATTATACTGGATTGGATACTAATAACAAAAAAAATATAAGTGTTGTTTAATATTAGGTAAGCAACTAATATGTCCTGAATCATCGATGTTCCAAAAAAACATTCTTTTTTGTTTCTTTTGTTGCCAAAATTAAAAATTTGCATACCGGAATATCAATCTCCAGTATTTAAAACTTTTTCCACATTTTTTTTAAAAGAAGGATGCTAAACTAATTTACTGAGATTGCAAAATAATCTTCTGATTTGAGTTAACTATCAACATCGTCGATGAATAAAATTTCACATTTTTGTAGAGGAAAATGAATAGCCATTTTCCGTTAATTACCTTTTACCGTTCGAATTACACAGTCGAAGAGTGCAGTTCAATTTTTTGCTTTAGAAAATTTGAGCGATTTATCTCTGTTATATTGTGTTCAGTGAGAGAAAAAGTTGTACCTGCTTTCTAGTTTTGTAAATTTTTTTAATTATCATCGAGGTAAGATTCAGTTGTCATGAACGCCGATTCAGGCGGGGCAACCCGCTGGAACTACTATCCCTTACTTCATTCGGAAAACTCTCCAACAAAACCAACATTTCAGAATTCCCATACATAACAAAAAATATAATTAAAAAAAAAATCAACTCCATAACTTCAAAATCCTGCAAAAAATGCCTACTAATAAAAATAAATACCTCTCAAATCATTTAATATTTTCTCCCTTCACAAAGCATTAGAAGGTATCTCTAAAGAAATTCTAGATGTCTCTTTTGACCGCCTCGGTAACTTTATGGTCCTAGCCAAAGATTCCGTTTTAAGACAAACGAAATTGTCCAACCTCTGCGACATCGAAATCTGTTTACATGCCACACTTAATTCCTGCAAAGAAGTTATAAAATATACTAAACTTACAGATATGCCGACAACAGACATAATCGAAGGACTAAAAGATCAAAACGTGACCGACTGTTACAAAATAACGCGATTTAATCACGATAACAAATGCCCTCGAAACACACCGGTTCATATTTTGACCTTCAACGCATTCGAGCTACCTAAAGAAATTAAGATAGGCTTCCTCAATGTTCTAGTGGAAAAATACATCCCACAACCACTACAGTGCAAAAACTGTCATCGACTGGGACACACTAAAAAGCGCTGCACTCAGATCACTACCTGCGAAGTTTGCGCTTACCCAACACACGACGACCCAAGCGTTTGCACCAAGGTCAAATGCATCAACTGTAATGGAGAACACAGAGCCACGAACAAATCCTGCCCACGCTATATCAAACAAAAACAGATCACTCAATTAGCAACACTCAATAGAATACCATTTCGCAAAGCTACCGAATTAATAAATATGCAAGTTTCCAATTCAATGAATAACTTTCCAGTAATAGAAACTTTACAAGAAGCCTTAAAAATAAAAAACAGAACCATACTACCGCATCCTTCTCCCAAACCGGCAAACATTGTCGTCGAAAAAATCCCACAAACCAACAACATACCAAATTTCACCTCACCTGAACCCAAACCCCCCCCCCCCTCAGCAGCCAACTACTTCAACTAACCCCAATCTTCCCCTACCCGAATTACATGAATTTTCACTATTAACATTATAACGACAAATACACAAAAAACAACAGCAAATTTTCAAATTCAACCCAGCCGGAACAGTAATGTCTACGGAATCGAATCCGTACATTATACTAGCAGCTCGTACACATTACTCTTTCGATGACAAAACTAATTACTTTAACCTGCATAGGCCCTAGTGCGTAATCGCTTACAAAGCACACTACAAAAAAAGCCTTATTTCGTGGAAGAGTAGCAAATAGTTACAAAGCATATTACATGTAAGGCCTTGTTTCATTAGAGAGTGATAGCAACATACAAATTGCATGAAAAGTAAGGCATTATATCAATAATGAGTGGTAAGTACTTTAAACATATGAACAGTAAGGTCTTGTAATAGTCAGATCAGTAATGTGTACGGAATTGATTTTGTACTAGCAACTTGTACCCATTACTCTTTCGATAACAGATCTAATTACTTTAACCCGCATAGGCCCTAGGGTGTAAACGCTTAAAAGCACAGGACAAGAAAAGACTTATATCGTTGTAAATACTTCTAAAGTATTGTGTTTGTCTCCAATTTAAACTATCCTTTACTTTGTTGACATGCAAATAACAACAATATGAAAAATCTAAATTGTTTTAACAGTAAAAAAACCATTTATTCAATATAAGATAAATAAAAACACGTAAGTAATACACCAGAATTCATTCAATAAACAAAATAAAAAATTAACAAAAATAAAATTAATTGTTTACTTCGTTTTATACAAATAACACTTATTGGAATTTATTACAAATGAACAGCACTTCGTAACATTTGAAACACTCGGAACTGAATTTAATTATGGGCCCTGCAAAAATAGACCTACACCAACTAGATAAATTCCTAAGAGAAATAAAGCTGAGTGAGGACCTCTAGGTTGAAGCTGGAGAAAGATCTATGAGGTATAGCACAATAGACCATGTGTCGCATTGGCGGATACAGGGGGGGGGGCGGAGGGGGCGGTCGCCCCCCCCCCAAGATCAATTCCGAATTTTCTAAACATACATACTTCAACCGTTCTCCGATTTTTTTTACTCCACTGCAATGTGGACTGTAATTAGCATTTACTGTAGTTCTACGGTGCAATGCAAAGCACACAACAGAACGATGATGGTGGATCTACCATACACTCAACGTTTGAGTCGCGCCTCTATCCCCACCATAATATCAACCAATCAGATGGCTCGTGCAGTCGCAAGAGTCTAACATTCTTCAACTTTTTCTCCGACGCACGTTTCCATATGTGTACACACATGCAATGAACTGTGTTACCCCACAATTCGGAGCTTATCGTATTTCTGCCGTTTCGCACTTATAGGCAAGTTGCGCCGCAAAGGTATGTTGAGTGTAAATTGCTTTCAACACAGCAAAGAGCACAGCCGACGAAAACCGGTTTGCAATGGCCTGACGGGAGTAGAGGCTCGCCTCGAGGTGAGCCTCAATAGTGAGTGTGAACGCACTATGATAAAAAGACTACAAGACAACATATTGCGTAGGTAATAGGGTCATTCCATCAAGAACCGACAAGAATGACGAAATTTGTGACCTTACCATCTCCGATTCTTTTGAAAATTTATACTTTTATACTTTATACTTTATGCTTTATAATTTAAGAACTAGTGAAAAAAATAATTGAAATTCAATTTTTTGTTTCTATCTCATTTTTTTTGTTAGTTATAGTATGTTAAAGTTTTCGCAAAAATAGTGTCCGAGTCCTCTTTGAAAATTCATGTCTCTGGTAATTTTTATCCTGGAATAATAAAATATGGCTTATTTTAAAGGGGAAGGTTGTCGCAATAAAAATTATCCTTGAAATTTTTTTCAAGGATAATGATTTTGTCCTTTATCCTTGAATATCTCAAAATGGTTTTTTTTTATTTTTTTATATTTTGTAGGTTATACTGTTTTTCGGGGTCAAAAAAATCGAAGAACATTATAGTCGCAGAAAAAGGGTCATTTAATCAAAAAATCGCCAAAAGTGTGACCTTATCATCGTCGATTCTTTTGAAAATTTGTGTACTCGAAGAATTAGTGATAAAAAAATATGATTTCAAGTTTTTGTTTCTATCTCATTTTTTTTTGTTAGTTATAGTATGTTAAAGATTTCCCAAAAAAGATGTCCGAGTCCTCTTTGAAAATTCATATCTCTTGTAATTTTTATCCTTGAATAATAAAGTAGGGTTTATTTTAAAGATTGTTGTTGTTTTTGTTAGTTAAAAAATGGAGATAGAAACAAAAACTTGAATTTCAATTATTTTTTTCACTAGTTCTTCAAGTACAAACATTTTCAAAGAATTGGAGATGGTAAGGTCACAACTTTGGTGATTGCTACCCTATGACCCTATGACCCATAATAAGATGAAAACAGTATGATCCCGTTTTTGCTAGGTGCAGTTTATGTAGCTAAATTCACACAGAACTTGATCAAACAAAATAGCCAAATGAAAAAAATTTCCGCCCCCCCCAACAGCAAAGTCTGGATCCGCCACTGATGTGTCGCGGTGCTTGGAGGAATCCCTCCGCCTCCGATGAAATCTAATCTAATCTAATCCTAATTCCAGTCCCCAAACATGTATGGAAGAAAATCAGGAACTTATCCGGTAATCACAAAAATACATCCATATATATAATCCTATCCAATAACTCCACACTCACAACTCCGGAGAGCACCTGTGACAAGTTCGCTGCAAGTTGGTCGGAATACTCTCAGTCCAGCTTCTTCAAAGAATTTATTCGAAGCAGGAATAACTTTTTCTCAAGCTCACAACACCTAACTCCCAACGCTAAGGCCCTACGGATAGAAGCCGATATCTCCTTAATTGAATTCAATTCTGCCATTTCCCGACTCTCAGGCAACACTCCTGGACTAGATAAAATAACTTACTCAATGATTTAAAAACTTAGATACCCCTAGCAAATTGTATGCCTTCTACAATAACTCCTTTCATAAAGGTTCCATCACTCAAATGTGGAAAATAGCTACTACCATTCCTATCTTAAAACCCAACAAACCTAAAATTGCCTTAGAAAGCTATCGTCCTATCGCACTCTTACCCTGCTTAAGTAAGGTTATGGAGAAAATCATTTCCCGCCGACTGTTCTGGTACCTAGAAACTACTAAATCACTCAGCTCTGAACAAGTACGTTTTCGACCGAACAGAGGTTGCACAGACGTCCACCTTTACATCGATCAAACCATCAGCCAACAAATCTCCAGCCGCAACCACGTATCCATAATAGGCATCGATTTTGAAAAGGCATTTGACCGCATAGGTGCACACACCGTTCTTAACGAATTAAAAAAACTGAACATTGGACCAAAGACATTCAACTGGATCCGAAATTTCCTTAGTAATCGAAAAATTATAGTCCAAATCGCAGGCACCTGTTCCAAGACTTGGCCTTTACATAACGGAATTCCGCAAGGCTCACCCCTATCCGTCGTGCTGTTCCTCATTGGATTCAACGCCCTCTCCCAATTGATCAATAACTCCAAAATTTGTAAGCATATAATTTACGCAGATGACCTTTTTTTTATTGTCAAGAATGCATGTCCGATTGAAGCTATAAATAAAATTAACTTAGTTTTCAATATAATCTTGAGTTGGGCAGCTAATTCGGGCGCAAAAATCTTGATCGACAAATGTAAACACCTTCATGTCTGTAGAAAAACGAGCTGCTCTTCTTTTACAATCACCATCAATTAGAACAACATCGAAAACATCCAATGCATGAGCATTCTCGGCATTAAATTCAATCAAAGATTCACTTGGACAGACCACGTAACATCAACCCGGGCTGATCTTATAAAAAGACTGAACATCATAAAGTTCCTGAGTAATAAAAACACCGCTGCACACTCCACTACATTGATCAACATCACCAGAGCAATCATCCTCTCAAAAATTGACTATGGACTTCCGATATACGGAAAATACCCGCCCAGCACTCAACAGCCTCTCAAAGCTCCATACCATGTCACAATACGCTCATCTCTAGGAGCGTTTCGTACTACTGCAATATCGAGCATTCTAGCTGAAGCTAACCTTCCATCTATCGAAACCAAAACTTCATCCTGCAAGCTGACATCTAACCCACCTTGGTCGCTCTCAGAAAAGACGATCTGCAAGAAATTAACAACCCACTCAAAAGACACTACTCCTAGAAACAGTTTTATTCAGCTATTCCGCGAACTACTTACAACTTACAGAACTTTGAATGGCAATTTCTCTACACAGACGGGTCGAAATCAGAACACGGCGTCGGCTTTGCAGTCGTAAAACAAAATCATCACATAGTAGCGCATGGCGCACTACCCAAAATGGCGTCAGTCTATAGTGCAGAGGCAAAAGCCATATTAGACGCTGTTGTCTTCGCAGCCAAAAACAGAGGAAAATTCTGTATCTTCTCTGATAGCTTATGAGTATTAAATTCAATATCGAAAGTAAATAACAGTGATACCATGATTAAAGAAATCAGGCAAAAACTAATAACTCACCAAAGTAAAATCATGCTTTGTTGGATACCAGGACACTAGGAAATACCAGGAAACGAGATCGCGGACGAAACTGCTTTCAACATCCTCTAAGCAGAGTATTTTGACTAGCCTGGCCATACCCTCTAGAGATATTAAAATTAAAATCAAAAGCTGTTATGCCCAACAAAGCAAAGATCGATGGCCCGATAGATGTAACTTCTACTCAACAGAAATCAATCCTCACAAAGAAATCTTCTCACTGCCAACTTCACTACCTCGCAGAGAAGCTGTAGTCATCACACGGATGAGACTAGGACACACCAGCTTGACTCATAAACATCTTCTCAACAAAGGGACGCCGCCGACCTGCGCTACATGCAGAGTCACACTCGACTTTCGCCACTTATTAGACTGCCCAACTCATAATAATAACTTCAACTATAACTTAAATTACCTGCTCAAAAACAATAAATTTAAAGAATTAATAGAAAAACAGTTAATTAGATAATTATTTTCTTTTTTGTTTTATAAACATTAACATGAAAGTCTATATATTGGTGCCGATCAAGTTGCGCCCTTTCGGTGTTGCGCCCCGGTCACAGTGTGCCAATGAATACACTAAAGAGCCGGCCCTGCCAGGAGGCTATGTGGAACGTTATTTTTTAGGTTGTCAGACGCAGTCACCTACACCGCATCTCATCATTAAACGCGTTCCGTACTTCTACCAAAAAAAATTAATTAAATTGCGCCCAGAGTGTTGGCAGATTTTTTTTTTATTTATTTACGTATTTTTTTTTTAATAGAAGAGTCAATAGAAGTAAAACCGAATTCGATCTCATTAATCCTAAAAGATTTTCGGAATTCATGAAAACTCGAACAATACCTTACACCCCCAGGGGCTTAATATCGAAAAATGCTTGCAACAGATTTTTCTTCGATTAAATTTAAAGCCTTTAGAAATAAAAGTGAATTCAATATCTCATTAGACCCAATATATGGAAATTAGTGAAAATGTACACAACCACTTTACACCCCCTAAGGGGTTGGATATCGAAAAATTGGGAAAAAAGCATTTCTAAAGAGCCCGTAGAAGTAAAATTTATTTCGGCATGTCCAAAATATATAACGAAATCGCGAAAATGTGGAAAAATCCCTTTTCACGGATATTTGTTTTACTCAACCTCTATGCCAATAAAAATCGGAATTGTTTTCCTTTAATTACTTCAGTAGCATACATACATATACGTACCAAGTTCCAACTTTCTCGCATAAGCCGTTTCTGAGATATAAAAAACCACCATACTTTTTCTAGGATACCTCTATATTGACTATATAGTCACTTTTTAGCTTTCTATTGTTTGTGGTTTTTGAGAAATAAATGTTGAAGTTCGTTTCTTTCCACCCCCTCATACCATCCGCCCCTTCACCAGTACCTGCAACATTTTTTTCCTGTTAGAAGTCTACTGGGCCCAACTCCTGTAAAATTTCTAAGATTATATTTGGTACGGTTCCTGAGATATAAAAATGAAATTTTTTTAAAAATGGCTATCGTCCCACTTTCGTGCGCCACCTCCCACCTCAAAAATTGTACATTCAATAGGCTCCACTTGTAATCCTATATTCACAAACCAACTTTTACATTCCTGGTATAATTGGTTCGGAAGATATTCTAATCCAAAGTTTTTTACCCCCAGCCCTACACGCCACCACCCGATTCAAAAATTTTAGCTTTTGATTAATATTATCCCTTAAGACAACTACAGAGTTTAAATCTTCTGACATCAACCGTTCAGGAGATCTGTATTTTAGAATGTTTCAACTCCAGCTCAAGCACTTCGAACAAATTGCTTTCCCCTCTACTGGGAGTAGAGGTCCCAATCGCTAATTTTACTTTATTATTTTAATAATAAAGTACTGTTATCGATTTTTGAAAAAAAAAATTTGCTAGCCTGAAAATTTTTTTCTTCCACGTTTCATGACTAATAGACACCAAAAAAGCAAAAAAAATTTCTGTCCGTCTGTGCGCCGTACGCCGTCCGCCGTACGCAAAACGTTTGAAACCTTATAGCTCTCAAACTCTTTGAGCTATTAAGTTGAATTTTTTTTCGTTGGTAGACTGAGTAGACTCCTTCAAGTGCTCACCTTTTGAGTGGCGGGGGTGTGAGGGGGGAGTTGGGGAAGCGTTTTAGACGAAAAATTTTGATTTCTAGATCTCAGGAACCGCTTAGGCTAGGAGACTGAAACTTGGAATTTATATAGAGTAATGATAGTGGACCCATTTGCAAAAAAAATTATGATATGGGTAAAGGTGTGTGGGAGTGGGGGGAATAATAATGCGTCCGAAACGCTCGAAAGCCGAGATCGAGACATTCTAAAATCCATATCTCCTAATCGGTTAATGTCACGAAATTAAAACTTAATGAACATCTGTGGGCATACTAGGAGAATAGATCGGAAACAAATTTTTGAGTGGGTGCAGTGGCGTACGGAGGTGGGGGGTAAAAAACTTAAGATTACAATATCTCACGAACCAATTACACTAGAAAAACAAAATACGGTTTCTGTTTTAAGATTGACAAATAAAGTTTGCTGAAATTAAAATTTTTTAAGGGGGCGGATGAGTATGGAAGTGGAGGGGATAAGAATTTTTCTAAAAAATTACGTCTCATATCTCAAGAACAGTGTATAATAGAGGCTTAGAATTTTTACTGGAAATAGGCCAAATAAACTTCTAGCAGGGATGTGTGGGTGTAGAGGGTGAGGGTGGGGGATGGTGAAAAGGAAAAAGTTCCGATTTTGAAATCTCGAGAGCCTATAATGATATAAATCTGAAACTTGGTATTTGGATACAACTATAGTAGTAGCATGTTGAAAAAATATGATTTTTTATATGGATAGTATGGTACGGGGGTGGGGAAAGAAACTTGAAACTCGGTATGTATATGTAAGTCAACTAGATAAGTAATTTAGATTAAAAAAAAATTCAAATATCCATTGGCGTACAGAAGGGGGGCGAAAAAAATGATCAGTGAAAATGGAATGCATATATTTTCACGATTTTCATCATATCTATTAGGTCTTTCCAATTATTGAATTCATTTTTGTTCTACGGATTTTTCATATAAATACCTAGAAAGAGTTTTCAGAATTTTTTGAAATTTATATAAACGTCTACAAACGCATTTCCGATTTCATGTAATGGCCCAAAACCAAATCACAAAAAACCTCCTAATCACGTAATAACTACGTAGTATTATACTACTACTTAGACTGCGTCCTGGAGTATGACCCAATTATGTAATTCATATTTTATATGTGGCAGCGGCGTAAGTATTCTAGCGCGATCCCATTCTACCCATTTTTTTAGATTTTCAGTCACATAGTATAACCTACACCGCATCAATCTTAAACGCGTTCCGAACTTCTACCCGAAAAATAATAAAGTTGCGCCCAGACTGTTGGCAGATTTTTTTTTCTAATAGCTGCACTATCATAGTTCTACATAAGTTCCAAGTTTCAGCCTAACAGCAAAGTTCGTTAAGAACCAGGTTGCTGCCAACGTCAACATACTCAATGAGAAAGTTAGGTACGCTTTTAACGATATATATAATGATCGTTGGCAGATTAAACTTGAAATCATATTAGGTCATGATAACGAGCTATGGAGATTAGCTAAACTTCAAGAGTAAGTACGCTCAATGGCCCCAACGGCATAGTTTACTCAGATTCAGAAAAGGTAGAACCTTTGCTAGCTCCCTTGAGCTGCAGTCCAGGCCCAACTATGAATACGCAGACCTCGATCATACTGAATGTATTGACCGATCGGTAAATCGCTCCCTGTCTGAACAAGGGGTGAACCCCCACTGTCCCTGCTTCTCCCGGATGAAGTCAAAACTATTTTGGCTGGCCTCGTGGAGAAGAAGGCGCCTAGGCCATGTGGTATTCGCAACATTGCTTGCAAGTTGCTGTTAGCTAGTGGCAATTATAAATGCCATTCTCCGACCGGGTTACTTTCCTACTGTGTGGTAAATTGCAGACGTGGTGATGTTTCCTAAAGCTGATCAGAGCGGCCTCTTTCCACAAAACCATTGCCCGATTAGCCTTCTGCCTGCATTTTCAAAACTATTATAGTAGAGAAGAGAACCACTTCAGGATCATGTTACTGACGAAAACATTCTTCCTGATGAGCAACTCGGCTTTGGAGTCGACACAACAGCCCAATTGGTCCGGGTTGTTGAACACGTCACAGAGGAATTTAACAACAATCGCAATACCAGGGCAATTTTCTTGGATGGCGAAAAGGCCTTCGATAAAGTCTGGCATAATGCACTGCTGTTCAAAATCATTGAACATCATTTTCCAATCAAATTGGTGCGATTAGTTAGCTATTACTTGAACTAAAGATTGTTCAAAGTATTGCTGAACGGGAAGAGATCGACACTAAAGGCAGACGCTCCCTACATTCCCTCACTAGCTTAGATTTGATTATGTTGGAGCTTAGAACTTTCATTGCTGCTTGGCTGTCTATATAAATCTTTATAAACGACTATTCGGGAAGATTTGTCGCGGAATTTAGTATATCCACTGCACTGCTTACGGCAAAAACCTCGCCTTGAAAAATACTGTAGTAGTCCGGCAGACGAAGGGATACTTCAATATTCATGTCGGCTGAGAAAATCCCTGCCCCTATTCCAGTATCCATTTTTGACCCATCTGTGAATACTGCAACTTCAGATTCCCTTATCACTTTTTGATTATCGCTGTCTACCCTCGTAGTGAAAAGGGTATGGAATCCTGTATCGAAGCTTAGACAAGGAATTATATAGTCGGTGAGTTCGCTAAGCCCGCAATCTAGAAATAATGAGATAATTTTGCTATGCCCATAATCCGCAGATTTCCAGTAGCCGCCAGACTTTTTTAGTCTCAAGGTGCTCTTGGCAGCAGCATTCGTGATTGGCAGCTGAAGCAGCATAATCTTCATTGCAGCTGTTGGCGTTGATTGCAAAGCGCCTGTGATGCCTAGACAAGCCGTCCTCTGCTCTTTCGTTAGACTATTCTTGTGCACGCTTTTGTCCAGGGCTGTCCACCATACCAGGCCACCATAAAGAAGAATGGGACTCATGATAGAGATGTACATCCAGTAAACCATTGCGGGCTTTATTCCCAATTTCTTACCAAAGGCTTTCTTGCAAGTGTAGAAGGCGATTGTTGCTCTCTTGACGCGCTCATCAAGGTCCTCATCAAAATCCTCATTTTTAGTCCTCACACGTGGGCGCCTGCTGGTAATGACTAGCCGAGATGAATCTTCTTTCCACTCGACTATTCAGCTAAGACTTACACTCACGCTTCAATCGTGTGCTGCGGTCATTAAGAGTAAGGTACCCAGCTATGTGTATACTCCCTCGTCTCGTCATCCCAATACCTTTTCTTTCCTACGCCTCCTTTACAGGGCCAAATCCAAGGGTCTCATTGCCGTACCGTGTCCAGGGACTAGTTGGTTGGGGTCAAATTTCTCCCAGTCGCGAACGGTGGCCTGCGTGGTAAAATTGGGCTCCCCTCGCAGTATCCCCTGCCTTGTCTTGATATGCCGGCTCTATCAAGATGGACCAATCTTTCCGAGCATACTCGTAGGACCAAACATGAATTCTTCTTTAAAAAACAATACAAACAAAACACAAAACAAACAAAATGAAGTCGATGCCAAGTCAGACATCGGCGCTTCCTCAGAGGAGAAACTGCTTGCCTCCAGCCAGGAGACAATCGTCGAATTGGGCAGCGTAGCTAGTACCAGCCATAGCACATCTGCGCAGCCTCACCCACCAACCACCAAGGACCGCACAAGCGAAGCACTGGCGAGGAATGCCAGTCTAGGCATCCGGAAACCGGTAAAGAAACGCAAGTCTCCCGGTGTCGCCAGTAGGACTCGATACCTGAAAGCCCTGTTCATTCTTGGCAAGATAGCGAAGAACGAAGCGGCTGGTATAGTCCATGAGCGCGACGAATACGACAAAGCGTTCTATCAGGCGATTGTTGAAGAGCACAACAATCGCACGATAGAAACCCAGCCACAACAGCAGAGGGCCTCCAAGCGGAACGAAATCGACCATGTCACGAAACGAAGCAAGGTGACAAAGTCCAAAAGACCAACCAGAACAACGGTACACCAGTCGTCAAAGTTCAGACAGCGAAGACTTTCTCGGAGGTAGCGAGAAACAACCTGCACGTAGCACTCCTGAACGAGCTTTCAAGCGATGGAAAGCTGACGGCAGATGCACGGACTAAAGTGGAGGACAGACTGTCGAATATGCTCATGCTACATCTGCTCAAAAACGAAACCCAACCCACGCCAGCATTTGACTACGAACGAGATGTTCAGGGGATATCGGGTAATCCGGTGCACGGACAGCCTCTCGAAAGAGTTTCTGGAGTCGTGTGTTGCCAAGATTAGCAATGCATTGGAGGGTGTGAAGCTCAATCTCATCCCCGCCAAAGAGATTGCGAGAAGACCGAGAGCTCGCATTTGGATACCCAAGATGGATATAGACAGCGAAGAGCTTATTCGCTGTCTGCGTATTCAGAATCCAATAATCCCCATTTATGACTGGTTGGTCGTTAAGAAAGAAGAGCCACAGAGAGGCAGCCTCACCTACCTCCTTCTCATCAACAAGAAGTGCCTTGGGGCACTAGAAAAAGCGGACCACCGACTGAGGCTTGCCATGGTTAAAGTTTTTCGGTCTTCTAGTTCGGACGACGACACAGATGTTGTCGACATGGCCAACGAGTTGTTGGAGGACATGAGGATTGATGAAGGGGAGACAACAAAAAATGAAAATGCTGAAGGTCGTCCAGGTTAACCTGCAGCACTCGATGAGTGCCTCGGATAACCTTTTAGTCTTCCTAGAAGAGGAAGATATAGACATCGGCCTATTACAGGAGCCCTGGGTTTGAGATTTAACCATAAAGGGACTCCAAACAACAAACCACAACCTATTTTACAACCACAACTACCAGGATCAAGGTAAGCCCAGAGCTTGTATTCTAATCAAGAAGTACATAAACGCTTTTATGTGCCCTAATTTCAGTTCTGCAGATTTAACAGTGGTTAAACTGGAGCTTGGTAGCAGAGATCTTTACATCGCTTCTGCCTACATGGCTCATGACAGACCGACACCGCTAGAAGAACTACATCAGAACTGACATCCAAAATCACAATCAAGAAGGAAAACATTCTGGTCGGGTGTGATGCCAACGCTAGACACACGCTATGGGGCAGCTCAGAGATCAACGAACGTGGTGAGTCCTTATTCGTTTGCAAACGCAGTCATGAACTCGCGAAAGATTTCAGACCCATTAGTTTAACCTCTTTCGTACTGAAAACACTAGAGCGCATTTTAGACATCCATTTGCAGACAGATCCTGGATAGATCTCCGTTTTCAAAATCCTAGCATGCATACCTCAAGGGAAGATCCACAGAGACTGCTCTGCATGAGGTTGTACGAACAATTGAATACACAAAGCATTACAAACAGTATACACTGGCTGCCTTTCTAGACATTGAACGTGCTTTTAATAACGTTCATACTGAGGCCATTCAAGAATCTCTCATCGAATTCGGTATGGTGGAATGTCTCAGCAACTGGATAGTATCCATGTTGAGTACAAGAATTATATACTCGAGCTTAGGGAACAGCTATTTGGAAAAATCTGTGTGCAAAGGAACACCCCAGGGTGGTGTTATCTCGCCTCTACTCTGGTTAATGGTCATGAACAAGATCTTAGTAAAACTGAAGAGGGAAGGGGTTAAGGAGGTGGCGTTTGGTATTGGTTATACTGGTATCAGGGATGTTTCCTTCAGTGATTAGTGAAATCATGGAAGGCGCGCTGGGTAAGGTGTTTACCTTACCCAGCGCGCCTGGGCTGCTAGCTGCGGCCTGGGTGTAAATCCGGACAAGACTGAACTGATGCTCTTCACCACTAAAACTAAATACCGGACTTTAACCTCCCCCGCCTAAACAGCCATCAACTACCATTATCATCTAGTGCAAAGTATCTTGGAGTTGTGCTCGATACGAAGCTGAGCTGGAAGGTAAATATAGAACAACGTGCGGAAAAAGCACGTATAGCCTTTTACGCCTGCAAACGAACCTTCGGCAAAAAGTGGAGACTTAAAACAAGAATGGTTCTGTGGTTGTACACAGCCGTAATACGTCCAATTCTTACCTACGGATCGCTAGCCTGGTGGCCAGCGTTGGGTAAGAGTTATAACATAAACAAACTCAGCAAAGTTCAAAGAACTGCAGCTGTCGCAACTACAGGTGCAATGAGGTCTTGTCCGACTGACGCTTTGAACGCATTGTTGCATCTATTACCTATCGATCTACATATCAGAAGTACTGTGTCGTGTAGTGTAGACTCAAGGAATCTGGGTGTTGGTATGCCAAACTTTACGGTCACAGTAACATTCTAGAATCTTTACCAGCGGAAATAGTTAAATCACCGACCGACTACATTATCCCGAGACTGATCTTCAAGAAGAATTTCGCTGTGGGTTTTCCAACCAGGGCGGAATGGAAGAATGGTTCAGTTATACACGAATTCGACACAGTCATATACACTGACGGTTCAAAGATGAACTGTGGAGTCGGAGCGGGAGTTTTCTCAGACACACACTATGTCGCAAAGTCTTACCACTTACCGGACTACGCCAGCGTTTTTCAGGCGGAGATACTGGGGATCCGGGAGGCCTGTCGGACTTTGCAGCAAGACGCTACGCCAAAGCAAAATGTTGTAATCCTCACTGACAGCCAAGCCGCAATCAAGGCCTTAGATTCGGCTACCAGTGCTGAGAAGAGCTAACCTACTTAGGAAGTCAAGTCAAAGTTACTCTGCTTTGGGTCCCAGGACACAGAATGATAGAGGGTAACGAGCGGGCAGACGGATTAGCTTGGCAAGGTTCTCCTCTTCAGGGCTCCCTCGTAGAATCAGTTCAGAACCAACTAGTGACTGTTAAACGCCAAATATTCACCGACTTTCTCACAAACGCGAACTCCAGATGGAGAGGATTGACCAACTGCGTCATATCTAGGAAAATATGGCCATCCTACTGCCGGAGCAGAACAGATGAGCTTTCGAGTAGCCGTGTGGACGTCTCCAGAGTCACGGCAGTCAGCACGAGACACTGGCCGATCGGCGACCACGCGGCCAGACTGGGTATTCCCTTTAACGTCAATTGCCGCAGCTGTGGGGATACAAACAAGAAGAAACCGTTACCCAACTGCTTTGCGAGTGTCCTGCCCTAGCTAGAGCCAGACTTCATGCACTAGGCAAACCCTTCTTTAATAACCTTGATGAGATCTCGAAAAACAAGATTGGAGAACTGATTACCTTCTTGAACAGCTCCGGATGGATATGATAATCCCTAGGTTTCTGTAAAACTATATATCTACTTCATAAGCCCTCAACGACTAGATTAAACGAGTTGTGGTATCAAAACGGCGCTGCCTGTGCTAATTGGGCTCTGTTTTCGGCAGACGCGCCACCACGTAAACCAACCAACCAACCATCAAGGTTTCTCTTCCAGTTCATCTTTGCGTCAAGAATAATTTCTAGGTACTTAGCTTCAGCAAGCTGCTTCTCTACAAGGTCAGTCTTATGCTATGAATCTCCAGCATGTGGCCATGCGACTAAATGCCACATTTGGCGTATACAGGTAAAGCAGAACCGATGCGTCAGAACCGCTATGAGTGCACCTCCGTACGTCAGGAACACACAGCTACACCGGGAAGCGGATCCTCCAACTATTCTGGAATTCCTCAAACAAAGTGCTTTCAGGTTTTTCAATGAGTCATCTGATCACACCAATCAGATTGTTCGTCGTAGTACCGACTACGACGAAACTGCCCGGTGGAAACACAAGCGTCCTAAGATGGCGCTTTCCCCTCCCATGACATAATCCAAAGTGAACAGGATAGACGGGTAGTTCGTTCAGGTGGACTTTTCGTGTGCCGGCGTGAAGAAGTTTCATCTGAAGCTCTTATTGCGTCCGCCTCGAATGGTTGGCCTTTTTGATACATCGTCTATCGCATTCATATCGCAATTAACTAATTGCCACTGCAATTCCCGAGTTCCTCCATGGTTTCCCCGCGGAGCGTAAAAGTTGTCCATGGTCGCTTATTTGATTTTTTGAACTAATTTACGGCTCTTCCCGTCTATCAGTTACACACATTGGTACACCAGTCATTTTTTTCCCCCCTTTTCAGGTGTATAGTTAGACAATGGAGTCTTTATGTCGATTGAGCCCTTCGGCATCAGTATTTGGTTCAAACTTCGGAAACCATAAACCAATTACAATGACCTGCTTTTAGAACTCCATCTCCACCCCTTGCCTCTACGAGGCACTTACTTAGATGCTTGTTTTGCAAAAATAACACTTTAGTGCAGAAACATGACAGGCAAAAAGAACAGTAGCCTCTGATGTCACTCGTCAAAAAGAATAGCAAAAGTGTACACTTTCTGCACTAGTGTAGTCAAAAAGAACAGACCCATTATTCCATGATACCTGAAAGCCAAAAAAAAATTATCAATACAGATGATTAAAAATGTCTTAAGGGGGAGGGAGCAGTTACAAAAAAAAAAATAAAACCAATTTTTACTTTATGATTTCAATAATATAGTATTGTGATCGATTTTTAAAAAAAGCAAAGAAAGTCAGTCCGTCTGTCCGCCGTACGCCGTACGTCTACCAGTGTACGCAAAATTGTTTGAAGGCTCGTAGCACCCAAACCCTTTGAGCTATTTAGTTGAATTTTTTTTCGTGGGTAGATTGGGTAGGCCCCTGCAACGACCACATTGGGGTGTAACGTTTGGGGGGTGGGGGAAACGTTTTAGACGGAAAATTTTGGTTTCTAGATCTCAGCAACCGCTTATGCTACGAAGCTGAAACTTGGAATTTATATAGAGCTTTAATAGTAGACCCATTTGCGGATATGAGTGAATGGGTGAAGGAGTGGGGGAAAAATAATGCGTCCGAGACGCTCGAAAGCCGAGTTTGAGACATTTTAAAATCCATATATACTAAACTGTTAATGTCACAAAATTAAAACTTAATGAACATCTGTAGCCCAACAAGAAATTATGGTTCACATTTGGGTTACTGCGACGTCGTGGTGTTTAAAAATATTCCCGATTCGCCACACTGTTTCGTATCTGCAACGTTTAAGGGTCTTCCATTTACCGAAAGTGGCGCAACGCAATGAAGGAATTGTGTTGGTAACAATGCCTATTTAGTTTTGCATCAGAACGATGGACAGCCACACACTATGAATGTGTATTTAAATGTATGTAATCGAAAGTTGAATATGCATGTATTGTAATGCTTATACTTGTAATATGAAGAGAAATGGATATCTTAAAAAATATACAGATCTCTATATAAAATAATTATGAAATTGAAATAATCAGCATAATGCAATGCAAGATTACTAAACGGACTCATATTCTCTGTAAACATACTATAGGTTAGGTTAGGTTGAGAAGGGTGGACTAAAGCAATGTACCCCAGTCCATCACGAGAGATCACTGTGGATCCATTGTGGTCCCCTCGTATAAAAACCGGGCTCTAGACTACTGATTCCAAATATTGCTCTTCCTTATGAAGAGAGTAGTTCTCCATAAAGGAATCATCGCAAGTTCTGATAGATCGGTTAAGGAGAATTTCCCCAAGTACCGATGCCTGGTGCGCGCCAGACTATCACATTCACACACTAGATGCTCCAGTGTTGGCTCAACATTCTCGTCACCACAGCGACACAGGTCAGCCATGGGTATTCCCAGCCTTTCTCCATGCCTCCCAAAGGGACAGTGTCCCGTTAGGACCCCTATAAGTTGTCTGCAAATGTCCCTGCCCAGAGACAAAATGAAGCTAGAGTTCCTCCTATCAAGTTTCGGCCAGCAGATTCTTGCTTGCCGGCATCCCGAGAGATTCACCCAGGCCCCCTCCATCTGTCTGAGCGCTTCAATATCAATCATTCCCTTTACACATTCAATGGGACATAGAACCGACTCGTCGGCCAGCTCCATGCTCATCTCCGATCCCCTTCTGGCGAGCTCGTCTGCCTTTTCATTTCCAGGGAAGTCACTGTGACCAGGAATCCAGCTAATCTTCAGGTTATTATTCATACCCACCATCTGCAATATTCTTTTACATTCTCCCACAAGCCTGGATTTAGTAATGTGCGCCTCAACAGCCTTGATGGCAGCTTGGCTGTCAACATAAATAGTTATTGTACCATTCACGCACTGTTTTCGCACAATCAACTCCGCTGCTTTTATCAGCGCAAAAATCTCGGCCTGAAACACGCTCGAGCTACCCGGTAGCCAGAACGATTCCATAATGTCAAGGTCACAAGAGTACACTCCCGCGCCCGTTCCGCTTTCCGTTTTGGAGCCATCAGTGTAGATAACAACCGTGTCTGGGGCGATGACTCCAGATCGCCACTCCAGTCTGGTGGGCATATTCACAGCATAGGAATGTCCAAAACTGCAAGACGGTGTCCTGTAGTCGGTGCGCTCCGGCATGGCGGAGCACAGGGAAATTGACAAGATCCTAGTGTGGCCCACACTGCCTCCCAACCAATAGCCTGCCTCACGCAGGCGCAAAGCACCCTTTGCTGCTATCGATTTTACCGCTAGTTCCAATGGGATTATGTGGAGCATTACTTCCAGAGCCTGCGAGGCCGTGGTGCGTAAGGCCCCAGTGATCCCAATGAGCGCCATTCTTTCGATTCTGCTCATGGCGACCCTGTTAGTCCCGATCTCCAACGCATGCCACCACACCAGTGACCCGTAAGTAAGAACAGGTCTAACTACCGTGATGTACAGCCAGTGCACTATTCTCGGGTTAAGGCCCCAGGTTTTCCCTACCATTTTCTGACAAGCGTAGTAAGCATTCGATGCCTTCTTGATCCTGTTGTCAATCGTGAGTTTTCAGTTCAACTTAGGATGGAGATAGATTCCCAAGTACTTCACACTAGGGGAGAGCGGGATGGTAACGCCATTCAAGCGTGGGAGCCTGAATTCTCGGTCTTTTTTCCTCGTAAAGAGGATAAGGTCGGTTTTCTCCGGATTGATGTTGAGGCCGCAGTTACCAGCCCACCTGCTCAAAGATTTGAGCCCAACTTCTAGTAAATCGCTCAAGGTGTCCAGGAACATACCTCTCACCATTAGAACGATATTATCCGCGTAGGCAACAACCTCGACTCCGGTCAAAGATAGAGCCTGTAAAATTTCGTCAACCACTATGACCCACAGCAGTGGAGATAGCACCCCACCCTGTGGGGTTCCCCGGGTTGCTTTCATTCTGCTACATCCATCCCCCAGAGAGGAGTTGATAATTCTACCCCCTAGCATCGACACAATCCAGCACGAAATGAATGAGTCCACACCCAGTCTATTCAATGCCTTCTCGAACGCACTCGTCTCCACATTATTGAAGGCACCCTCAATATCAATGCTAGAGTATACTCTTTCACATTCAAAGATTCTTCAACCGTGTAGACGACCTCATGTAAGGCCGTTTCGACAGATTTTCCCTTCATATAGGCGTGCTGAGAAGCTGAGAAGCCTCTCGCGTCCAGAACACATCTGAGATAATAGACCATCAGTCTCTCCATTGTTTTCAGTAAAAACGATGAGAGACTAATGGGTCTAAAGTCCTTGGCCAGGGTGTGGCTTGGCTTACCAGCCTTAGGGATGAAAATCACCCTGACTTCACGCCACATCTTCGGGACATACCCGAGAGATTGACAACTTCTAAAGATCCTCACCAAGGAAGGACCAATAAGTGGCATGGTCTTTTGCAGCATAATGGGCACCAGACCGTCCACTCCCGGAGACTTAAAGGGAGAGAAGGACATAACCGCACACCTTACCCTTTCAAGAGAGATTGTCCGATTTACAATGTCTACGTCCACAGGGAGATCTACTACCTGAGATGAGTTCCCAAGCTCCGAGATGCACCCCGGGAAGTGCGTCTCCATCAGTAGATCCAGACTTTCCTGACTTGATTCCGTCCAGTTTCCGTCATTCCTCCTCAAGTACCCCGGAACACTGGGGTCCTTGGCGAGGATCCTACGCATTCTAGATGCTTCATTAATACATTCTATTTCCTCGCAGAGCTTTCTCCATGAACTTCGCTTGGCGAAGTTCAGCGACGATTTAAATTCTTTTTGGCTGAGTCTGTACGCGTCCCAGTCCAAATCATTCTGAGTTCTTTTAGCTTTCTTGAAAAGCCTCCTCGCCTTTCCTCTCAGAGTTTCAAGATCCTTCGACCACCACTTCGGACCACCTTTCCCACCCCCATTTGAGAGCGGGCAGGCCGATCTAAAGGCAGTCATCAAGGTTTCCGAAATCATTCCTACTTCCCTATCAAGTAGTTCCGCACTGCTTAAGCTGATGTTTTCCTGCCTAAGGTTCCTACCGACCACCCTTACGAAATCCTCCCAGTTAGTTCTTTTGATGTTACGGAAGGAGTTACCCCGCACTACATCGCAAGATATCGTGAACATTATTATTCTATGATCAGAGAAGGATTCCATTCCTGAGACTGACCAGTTACCGACTTCAAACTTCGTGCCGTAGCTCGATCTTAGAGTTATGTCCAAGACTTCACTTCTATTTCTAATAACAAAAGTGGGATCATCACCTCTGTTGCATAATACAAGTTTGGAAGAGCAAATATATTCAAAAAGTGACTCACCCCTGCTGTTGATATCTCTGCTGCCCCATTGAGTGTGGTGAGCGTTAGCGTCGCACCCCACCACGATGTTGATCTTCTTCCTTTCCACCATACTGATCAAGTGTCTGAACCCGTCAGGAGGTGGGTGTTCTTCACTGTCATATGGAAGGTAGAGAGAGGTGACAATAATACTATTACCATCCGATCCCTCCACCTTTACTGCAGTCTGGTCACCATTGCTGTAATTGTTCAAGAGAAAAGAATTAATTCCTTTCCTAATCAGAATACAAGTTCTCTGCTTACCTGTGTCCTTTGAGAAGAACAAATCAAATTCTGCTGATTTCAGACCCTGTATCAACAGTCATCTGTCTTGTCATCTGCAGTAAATCTCTATGTGTGCCCAATTAGACTTGGTACCTAATTTGTTTCACCAAGGCAAACGATAAAGTAACACTTTCCAATACTGCGCCTAAAAGGGGTTTCTAGTAACACACTGACTACAATGTTTCTATATAGGTAGAGTTCCCATTGATCGATTCAATTATGATTGGCTTCAAAAGAGGCACGATGAATATTTTCCGCTTAGAATGACACAATTCCCGAAGAATTTGGCGGCGATTTGGGAACTGATACTATTTTGGGAATTTTTTCTATATGGAAACATTTTTGGGAAGACTTGCGTTTTTGTGTTACTTAGACTGCCTAAATGGGAAGTGTTACTGACAAGGCACGAACACTTAACATTTCCAAAAAAAATGGTAACGAAAACATTTCTGTGACGTCGATGTGTTAAAAATGTGCCTATAGTAACAATCGGGCACAAAATTCTTGTTGGGAGGTATACTAGGAGAATAGATCAGAAATAAATTTTTGAGGGGGGCAGTGGCGTGTGGGGGTGGGGGGTGAAAAACTTTAGATTACGATATCTCACGAACCAATTGCACTAAAAAAAAAATTTCTATTTCTGTATTAAGGTTGACAAATAAAGTTTGATGAAGGTAACATTTTTTAAGAGGGAGGTGGACCATGGAAGTTGAGGGGATAAGAATTTTTTTTAAAAATCTCTTCTCATATCTCAAGAACAAATATAGATACTTTTATTTTTACCTATAGTAGAACCAATAGACCCCTATCAGAAAAAAAAGTTTAGGGTGGTGGTGTAGAGGGTGAGGGTGGGGGAGGGTGAAAAGGAAAAGGTTCCGATTTTTATATCTCGAGAACCTATAATAATATAAAACTGAAACGTGGTATTTGGATAGACATGTAGCAGTAGCATGTTGGAAAAATATAATTTTTTATAGTGGTAATATGATACGGGGGACAGGGGGTGCGTTTGCTATCTATAGAACGGCTTATGGTAGAAAGTTGAAACTCGGTACGTTTATGCAAATCAACTAGAACAGTAATTTAGATAAAAAAAAATTTCAAATATCCATTGGCGTTCGGAAGGGGGCGAAAAAAATTATTAGTGAAAAGGGAATGCATATATTTTCACGATTTTCGTTATATCTAGTAGGTCTTCCCAAATATTGAATTCATTTTTATTCTACGACTTCTTCATATAAATACCTAGAAAGTGTTTTCAGGATTTTTTCAAATTCGACCCCTAAGAGGGTGTAAAAAGGTTGTACACTTTTCACGAATTCAGCCTTATCCCCCAGGTCTGACCGATATCGAATATCTTTTCGCTTTCATGGGCTTGCGTAATAATCGTAATAAAGTTTTTTTCTTTTCAGCCCCTAAGAAGGTATAAAAGGGTTGAACACGTTTTCACGAATTTCGTCATATCTTTTAGAAGTGATTAGAAATTGAATTGGTTTTTACTTTCTCGTGCTGTCTTCATATTTATTTATTAACTCCTTTCAGGATTTTTAGATATTCAACCCCCAAGTGGGTGTAAGGAGGCATATGTTTTCACAGATTCTTACATATTGCTTAGATCTGATGATATATCGAATTCAGTTTTACTTCCTAAGGTTTCCTATATAGCCCCCAAAAAGTCAATTTCAATATTTTTAGATATTCAATCCTAAGGGGTGTAAGGGGTTTGTATGCTTTTCAAACCTTCGACATATTTCTTAGGTTTGATGAGATATTAGGTCGCTCTTCACTTAGGGCGTGTGAAGGATTTGCTTACGTTTTCACAAATTTTTCAAAATCCCTCGTGTCTCATTAGATATCAAGTTGCTTCTTACGAAATCGTTTAAAAACCATTTCACAATTTTTTCGAAATACAAACCCTAAGTGGAAGTAATGGGTTTGTATACGTTTTAACAATTTGTCATATCTCTAAGTCTGATAAGGCAACAAATTCATTTTAACTTCTATGGGCTCTTAGTTTACCGAAAATTGAAAAGTCTACACGGGCTTTTTCAATGTTTAATCGGCTATTTTAAATATTTTTATTTTAAGAACAAAATTAACTTTCCAAGAAACGTCATAATCTCAAAACAACGACTTTGACCGCACCCGAACTTTGACCGAAAAATAATAAAGTTTCGCCCAGACCATTGGCAGATTTTTTTCATTGCGTTTTAATATAATACAACTATTTATGAACATTTTAAGATATGAAACATAAAATTTGGCTAAGGGGGTTAAACAAATTTTTTAAAAAAATATTTTCTGCATCCTACACTAGTAAACGAGCAACTTTGTAGTGGATCCAGTGTTTGGTTCCCTACACTTGTATGTACCGCCAGTGTCCGGGGGCGATATAAGCGGCCGTATGTGGAGGTGAGTTTGCCTCGTCTCAATTATGTAGTGGATCCAGTGTTTGGTTCCCTACACTTATATGTACCGCCAGCGTCCGGGGGCGATATATGCGGCTGTACGACTACGCCGATCAGCCTAAGGCGCATCCGAAGGCGGATAGTTCTAAAAAGAACTAGTTGGTTTACTCTTTGAAGCTTGACATCAGTCCTAATAAGAACTGATGCCAAGGGGAAATAGTTGATCCACCCTAGTAAGGGTAGATCCTTATGGTCATGCCGAATAGGTATCCGGATAAGTATGCTGCACCCGTTGCCTTCGCAAGATGAGTTGATCCACCTAGTAAGGGTAGATCCTTATTGTTATGCCGAATAGGTATTCGGGTAAATACACTGCGCAATGCGCCCTTCGCAAGATGGTTCTTCGTTTTATTACAAACACTTGCGACCTTTCGTCGCGACTTCCAATTTACTATTAACCATTTATTTACAAAAACTTAACTATTTATACAAAACGAAATAACTCTTGGTTATTTCCTACCAACGATGCTAAGTGCATCTCGACAAGCTTGAAATTCAAAACAATAGGTGACCTAACGGTCAACTTCGAATGCGAAGTGCATTTTGACAAATTTTAATTTTTAAAACAATAAGTGACCTAACGGTCAACTTTTAATGCCAAGTGCATTTTAACAAATTTTATTGCACGGATTTTGTGAGACATTTAGCTGGACACAGTGGAGTCCGTCTAAATGACCCACAAACTTTAAACCGCTTTCCTTAAAAATCATGTTTTTGTATGTTTAGGAACTCATAACCAAAGAGAATGAGATAGAGTGGAAGCGAACCGTATTCGAAAAGCAGCGTAATCTGTTTTCGCAGTCGACTACTATGCTCTAAAAACATTAAACTGTAAATGCAATAAAATCTCATACTCTTTGCAATAAACGTCAAATTGTTTATTCGGTGAACGGGCTGTTCAACCATATATGTATTAGTAAACTATATTGCTAGCAGCAATTGTCAAAGTCAGTATTTGTTGCAAACAGATGATTTTGAATTTGCCTATTCAATCTGTTGATATTGCAGTGGCTTGCAATAAATTGTACAATTATACATAAACTTTGATAATGGTTTATTAAAATGTGGCAATTTGAATTGTCGCCATTTGAATAATAATACTAATATGAATGGAATATTTATTCAACACATTACATGTATTATAATATTTTTTTTAATAATCTGTACTAAGCTTTAAATTTAAGAAAATATGCCACAATGAAATTAAATAAAATTAGAGACAGCGGCGCAGTTTCTAAGCTAGTCTACAAAACCAGAGGTCGTGGTTTCGAATTCTACGTAGCCATGTACTTATTACTCGTGGTCTAACTTAAAAGAAATACGATGAATGCGGTAACAGTCCTGCTGCTGTTACTCCCCTATGGTGCGGAAGAGGGGCATATAGAAACTTGAAAAAAGGAACTAAGAAAAATCAACCATAAAAAAAACTGTTCGTCGTAGTTAAGTTGTCCTCTTTCGGAGTTTACGCGATTGATTCAGGAATAGTTATAAGAATTAAAAATGTTATATATCGGTCATGACATTTGTCACTAACTTAAAATTTGGAACTATTTTACTGAAGAGCTTAAGAATAAATACCTTCGGGTAAAATGATCACTCGCTTACAGTAGACTAATACTGATAGTCTCATCGAGTCCATTTAAACCCATGTCTACTGTATATCGAAATATGCTAGAGTATTCCAAAATTAAATTTAAAAGCTACAGTATAGTGTTAAACTCGTTCTTAAAACTTGATTAAGGGGGGCGATACATGTAAACGCCTGAATTTAGACCGTTTTTCAGAGGCTTATTTAAAATAGAAGGAATAAATGAATCGTTTTGAAAGTGATCATGTTTATTCATTACATATTAAAAAACAATAATCTGATTTTATTTAATTTTTTTTTTCAAAATGGTCGCCGTCGTAACCAATCTCCTGAGACCCGCGCGGCGAAAGGCATCAATCGGCGCGATTTTTAGCATCAGTTACAGCAATCTGAAATCAAAAAAATGGATTGGAGTGTGTTTATTAAACATGTATCTTCTAAGAATGGAATTTTTTCATGGTAAGCTACCATAGAAGCAAATTTGATTAAATGTTGGTTGTTTTCTGGCGTCAGTAGGGTTTCTGGTGTGAAACCCCAACACGAAATCCCCGACTGTTGATTAATCGCTGTCCTTGAGGACATGACAGTTGGAAAACCTTCACTGGATACGCCAGTCCAACACAATCTTATGAAACTGGCGTATCCAGTGAAGGTTTTCCAACTGTCATGTCCTCAAGGACAGCGATTAATCAACAGTCGGGGATTTCGTGTTGGGGTTTCACACCAGAAACCCTTCTGACGCCAGAAAACAACCAACATTTAATCAAATTTGCTTCTATGGTAGCTTACCATGAAAAAATTCCATTCTTAAAATTAGCGAAAAAATAAAATTGCTGTTGGCGGGTTTCGATGTCACGCTCTTAGCGTTCAGCTCTATATATCCTGGCTTACAACCAAAAATTCCACCAAATTGGTTGAAATATTAGATGATCTTCAGCGCCACCTCCTTTAGTATAGGGTTGCGATGGCGGGAAATTAGCTAAAATTTATAATTCGTGATCGTAAATTTGATTTCGAGTGCGCTATATAGAAATTATGCTCAGCAATTCCACCAGCTGTAAGGGTGTTTCGGATAGTAGGCATGATACACCCTCTGACGAGTCTATGCCCTCCGATGACGAAACAGCTCCTTCGGACCTAGTCCAACACAATCTTATGAAACTGGCGTATCCAGTGAAGGTTTTCCAACTGTCATGTCCTCAAGGACAGCGATTAATCAACAGTCGGGGATTTCGTGTTGGGGCTTCACACCAGAAACCCTACTGACGCCAGAAAACAACCAACATTTAATCAAATTTGCTTCTATGGTAGCTTACCATGAAAAAATTCCATTCTTAAAATTAGCGAAAAAATAAAATTGCTGTTGGCGGGTTTCGATGTCACGCTCTTAGCGTTCAGCTCTATATATCCTGGCTTACAACCAAAAATTCCACCAAATTGGTTGAAATATTAGATGATCTTCAGCGCCACCTCCTTTAGTATAGGGTTGCGATGGCGGGAGATTAGCTAAAATTTATAATTCGTGATCGTAAATTTGATTTCGAGTGCGCTATATAGAAATTATGCTCAGCAATTCCACCAGCTGTAAGGGTGTTTCGGATAGTAGGCATGATACACCCTCTGACGAGTCTATGCCCTCCGATGACGAAACAGCTCCTTCGGACCTAGTCCAACACAATCTTATGAAACTGGCGTATCCAGTGAAGGTTTTCCAACTGTCATGTCCTCAAGGACAGCGATTAATCAACAGTCGGGGATTTCGTGTTGGGGTTTCACACCAGAAACCCTACTGACGCCAGAAAACAACCAACATTTAATCAAATTTGCTTCTATGGTAGCTTACCATGAAAAAATTCCATTCTTAAAATTAGCGAAAAAATAAAATTGCTGTTGGCGGGTTTCGATGTCACGCTCTTAGCGTTCAGCTCTATATATCCTGGCTTACAACCAAAAATTCCACCAAATTGGTTGAAATATTAGATGATCTTCAGCGCCACCTCCTTTAGTATAGGGTTGCGATGGCGGGAAATTAGCTAAAATTTATAATTCGTGATCGTAAATTTGATTTCGAGTGCGCTATATAGAAATTATGCTCAGCAATTCCACCAGCTGTAAGGGTGTTTCGGATAGTAGGCATGATACACCCTCTGACGAGTCTATGCCCTCCGATGACGAAACAGCTCCTTCGGACCTAGTCCAACACAATCTTATGAAACTGGCGTATCCAGTGAAGGTTTTCCAACTGTCATGTCCTCAAGGACAGCGATTAATCAACAGTCGGGGATTTCGTGTTGGGGGTTCACACCAGAAACCCTACTGACGCCAGAAAACAACCAACATTTAATCAAATTTGCTTCTATGGTAGCTTACCATGAAAAAATTCCATTCTTAAAATTAGCGAAAAAATAAAATTGCTGTTGGCGGGTTTCGATGTCACGCTCTTAGCGTTCAGCTCTATATATCCTGGCTTACAACCAAAAATTCCACCAAATTGGTTGAAATATTAGATGATCTTCAGCGCCACCTCCTTTAGTATAGGGTTGCGATGGCGGGAGATTAGCTAAAATTTATAATTCGTGATCGTAAATTTGATTTCGAGTGCGCTATATAGAAATTATGCTCAGCAATTCCACCAGCTGTAAGGGTGTTTCGGATAGTAGGCATGATACACCCTCTGACGAGTCTATGCCCTCCGATGACGAAACAGCTCCTTCGGACCTAGTCCAACACAATCTTATGAAACTGGCGTATCCAGTGAAGGTTTTCCAACTGTCATGTCCTCAAGGACAGCGATTAATCAACAGTCGGGGATTTCGTGTTGGGGTTTCACACCAGAAACCCTACTGACGCCAGAAAACAACCAACATTTAATCATGTATCTTCTAGTTGATCCAAGAAAAAAAAAACCAAAAAATCGTGAATTTGCACGCCTCATAAACAAAAGTACGCGTTTTGACCCTTTTTTTCGACAGTTTTTGGGTCAAAAACGCTAAATTTTGAAATTTTTTTTGGCATTTTTGAGGTTCAGCTAGGAGCTTATACTATAGAGAAACGTGTGTCAAGTTTCATAAGAATCGGTTGAGAACTTTTTGAGTTATCTTGCCCGCCAATTTAAAAAAAGTCGTCTCGAGAAAACGCGTTTAAAGTTTTGACACACAGAAACTCTATGATGCCCATACAGAAGTCCTTCAGTACGTTCATAGTACTCGTTTTGTTTTCTCAGCTCTTCTTGACATGCTTACCCGGGTCTTCAATACAAAAGGCCCCAAGGTCATACATCCGAGAAGCAGGTAGCGAGAGTCGAGCGCTCCAGTACGGACTCAGTAGCGCTCTAGCGTCAAGTTGAGGCGGAGCACTTAAATGAGTTTTTAATCGATAAATAATGCGAATTTCATTCTAAAACTTTACAAACATATTTTTTAGATGTTAATTTAACTATTTATGCAAAAAAAAGAAACTCGAATTTTTGAAAATTTTACATGTATCGCCCCCCCTAACTTATATCATTTCGGCGTTAAAACCCAAAAAAATATTTAGATAGAAAAGTTAGATACAACTCTTCAGTACCATTCGAGAGCTCTTCTTAGTTCTCAGCAAAAACGACAAAAGGTTTTTTGACTTTGAATTTTATCTATTCAGGAAACGGTTTAAAAAAACAAATTGCTTTTTAAAATTAATTATTTCTATCGACGCAGATTTGAGAGCAAATTTAGTATTAAGGTCGTTTTCGAATACTTTGCTTCATCTACGTCTACGTCTATTTATAACAGTTAATGACGTTTCGGTTCGTGTCTTGACTACTTTTACGACAGCTGAGCTATCAGTCAATCTTAGTAAAAAATTCAAATTTTTCTATAGAATTTAATTTAATTTTTGATTTACGAAATGTCAAATAAGCATCAGCTGAGCCATTTTGACTGTTTAGCTAAGCTTTTTCTAAACGATTATAATAGCAATGCTATGCTGTGACGTCAACATAGACGTAGACGTAGACGAAGCAAGGTATATGGAAACAACCTTAGTATGTATCCAAAGAAGCAAATTTCATTTTTATTCAAAAAAATGTATATACAGTGAATCAAAATGAAACTCGTACACGTACTGTAAGAACAATATAATGCTAAATTATACACAATACAACAATATGTTGAATTTTTTTTTTACAAAATGTATTCATTTCCTTGGTACTCGAATGAACAACGAAAAAAATCTTTTAATTTCAAGTAGAATATAACAAAAATCAAAATAACATTTCATAGTACAATTAAAAGACATCAAAATGAAACTCGTACACTTATAACTACCTTATAACTACTGTTAGAAAACATATTAAAAATAGGAAAAAACTTAGTTTTTAATATTTTGTAGGATATCCCTTATTATCCTTAACCGCTTTCAATCGATTTGGCATAGAAGAAACTAGTCTGTTGTAATAAGAACCGTCGATCTTATTCCACTCCTCAAGAAGTGCCCTTTTCAATTGTTCCCTGTTGGAAATTGGATGTTGACGAATTGCCACTTCCAAGTAGCTCCATAAATGTTCTATGATATTTAAATCCGGTGACTGCGGTGGTGTTGGCATAACATGGGGGCAGTTATAAAGTGACCAACTGCGGGCATTATGAGCAGTGTGTTTTGGATCGTTATCTTGATAGAATTAAAAATCATTTTCAATGCCCATTTTCGATACGCTTTCATTTAAATTATCCTTCAAAATGTTGATGTATTTGTATTGGTCCATGATTCCGTCAATAAAATGTAGGTTCCCCACTCCAGATGCAGACATGCAACCCCAAACGAGAACACTTCCACCTCCGTGTTTTACAGTACTTCATAAATTTTTTGGGGAAAGCTCTTGGTTTGCTTTTCTCCAAACATTTTGCTTGCCGTCGGAGCCAAAAATGTTGAATTTGCTCTCATCCGTAAATAAAACATTTTTAAAAAATTCAAATGTTTTGTTGGAATGAGCTTTCACGAAGGCTAGTCTTTTCTGCCTATTGATTTTGTTTACGAATGGTTTCTTCCTGGCTACTCTACCATTGAATCCATTTGCGATCAATACATTTCTCACTGTTTGTGGGTTAACACACTTCTTTAAATATTTTTGGACCTCAAGCGTTAATTTCGGAGCGCTAATTTTAGGATTAAGCTTGACTTGACGCAATATCCAACGCTCATCCGTTACACTGAATACTTTTTTTGGGCCTTTTCTGTGTTTATTCTCGATTTGATTATTGTTTTTATATCTTTTTATAACGGATTGAACCGTTGTATATGGTCTATTGACGATTTTCGAAATTTCTCGAAAACTTTTTCCCTGTTTATAATGATGTATCATTAACTTTCTTTCGCTCAACAGACGTTTGACCACTTTGACGACCCATTATTTCCACGCACTAATTTTACTTACACTTCCGCACTCTAAGGAGATATAAACTCAAATGAGCGAAAGCAACTAATCATTTATTTTGTTCTACATTGTCATTCTTCTTGATTATTCATGTTTAAACATGTTGTACGAGTTTCATTTTGATGTGATATATCGCAGTACGATATAATATTATACATATATTACAATATTCTTAGAATTAGTAAATGTTTTTTGTTTTCATTTTCGTCTAAAACATATGACAAAAATATTTCGACAAAAAAAACTCAAAAAACTGTTGATTGGGTGATTCTTTTGAAGTTGTTTCATTATTATAGTGCGTGTACGAGTTTTACTTTGACTCACTGCATATATTTTTTACAAAATTGAATGTTCTGCCGACTCCCCTGGACTTAGAAATTAGATTTTTCAGTCAAAACAAGCAGCTGATTCTAATTTTTCCTATTCAACTCGTACTTATTGATTTTGTATGGAAAAATATGACAGCTAGCAATATAGTTCTAATACATATATGGTTTCAACGAATAAGAAACGTATATTTTGAAAATTGTTTCAACCAAGAAAAAATAATTGGAGGTGAGCCTTTTCTAGATCTCCTCTTTGTGGTGCAGGGAAATGATTTGTGTGTTTTTTCAAATTAGTGATCTTTCAGTGCGCAGTTCTGAGTTCTCAATATGGTTCGTTGTGCTGTTAAAGGGTGTGGAAGTACCCCATTCTTTAATAAGGATGTGCCATTTTTTACTTTTCCGAAAAGATTATCAAGGTGAGTAAAGGATTATCAAGGTGAATAAATAAATCGAAGCTAAAAAATATGATTTATACTTTTAATTCTAGGCGTTCGAAATGGAAGTCATTCGCAGGCATAGATGGCAATGAACCCAATTGTATATATATAATTTTCTATTGAGCTGTATTATTTTAGTTTCTTTAAATAAAATTATAATCTGAGTTCTGTTCGGTTTAATTAATATCACATAGCTTCTCAATCTATTATCCGATATAAAATTTAGCGCGGATTCGAACCAAATCCAAATTTAGTAATCGACTGAGACTGTGGAGGTGCTGAAACTCGATACGATTTTTTCTATGGAGCTTATATGGGCGCTTCCTCTCTATCTCATACTCTTTACTCATAACTCCAAATGGAGAGACCAATCGCGATAATTTTTTTTTTCATTGGAAGATGCACTAAAATCTAATCGATGGAGAAGTTGGTGGAAGTTTTTTTTAGTTATGCACTTTTAATCGCGACAAAATAACACGGTTTTCAGAAATGCACATAATATTACTGTAACATGACATAATAAAAAAAACCATCGACCAAATTTAAGTTTATAATGTGTCAAACAAGTTAAAAATAATCGAACCAAAAAATTAAAGGGGGCGGAGGTTATGTGTACCTTATGGAGCGCTGTAACTGTTCCCTCCCTCTTAAGGGGGAACATCCGAGTAGAAAATTTTTTTTATCAACATTTTTTTTGATCATCTTAAAGTTTGTAGTCTTAAGAACTTTGTGTGTAAATTTCATATTGAAATTCCAATAAATGTGAAAGTTATGGGCAATTAACCGGAATGGACCCTTCGTGAATTCTCTATATAGAGCGTCATTCAAACGCGATTATCTTGAAACATACTTTTCAAAGACGGTCCCCAAAATCTTCGGAAAACGGCTTGACCGATTGCTTCCAAACTTTCACACAATATTTTTGGATAGGTTTTCTACTTTGCTACGTAGGATTTTTTTTTATCAAGCCAGAAAGGTCGATAATTGAGGTTAAAAACTGAAAATAAAGTTCAATCGGCCGCTATTTCGTGAAAAAAAATTTTTTTCAAAAAACCCTACGTAGCGAAGGGCATCATACTTTACATTTTCAGAATCTTTTTGAAATTTTTTTTTGGATCAGCCGACTGCATGTAATCTTGGGAACAGCAGACCGTGCGAGCGACGGACATTCTTTACGCCGACCATGACAGCAGCGCCCCCGATTGATATACTTTTATAAAAGTAGTATTTTTTATAAATTATTAGCGTACCTCAACATATATACTTTCGAATAAAACCAACCTGAATAAAATCGAGCAAATAGTTTTTGAGATAATAATTTCTAAAATTCACCTATTTTTTCTGCTTTCTACTCGGATGTTCCCCCTTAAGTCACAGTGCTTTCGGGGCTTATGGCATCGGTTGCATTGCAGGAAAGCAAACTATATTTTATTTGTAGTTTTATCAAGTTTAATGCATATACGGATGTGTGAAGATTTCATTTTCTAATATCTTTTTTAATAGTAATTGCAACTTAGCGATAAACTTTCATGAAAATAACAAAAAAAAATTGTTTTTGTTGTCGTTTTCTCCCATAACTAAGATTTGCAATCGAAATGTAAAAAAAGGTGTACCGGGTAGCAAGGTCAATATAAATATCGATACCCGCTACCACTTCTGCTGTAGAGCCAATTATTGTGTTTATCCGAGCGCGCCAAGCTCTCTCAGCTGTTGATAAATTGAAATTTACATTAACGGATGCACTTTTACTATACGAGATTACCACATGCCGTGATGAAGAGCAGAGGTACAGCGGGTTTATAATAGGAATTTATGAGCGAGTTTAATAAACACTCGAGTCAACTTGCGTCTGTTTCAGATAAATTGCCTTTTAGTAGAGATCACATAACAAATTAAGCAAATTTTTTTTGTTGATTTTTAAATTTGCATTAAATCAAATCACATTAAAAAGTGGGAACAATTCACCTGTATACCTACCTTCTATTTCGACTACATACCTTTGTGGTCCACATAAAATCAAATGGAATTCGTTGTGAATGGTATTAACCTTTCCCACGCCAAGACTCATTATATTCTATTTGTTCGGTATCCAGCTGGCCGGAATTTAGTGAGGCCATGGCCGATGACTATGGTCCATTGGAATGATCTTCGGATTTTTTTTTTCTCTCAAGCGATCTAACATAGCATCTTTTGGTTGCGCCTTCCGGATCCCACCTGAGTTATTAGATCTATCGAAGTTTTCATCCAATAGGGAGTTTTTAGAGATTTAGCTAGTAATTATCTTGATGGTAAGATCAGCAATATGAAGATCGCTGGAATAATTTTCGAATCGGGTAGAAAAAATGTCTATTATATCGGAATATGATGGGGTTTATTTTCTGTACATATGGAAGTTTAGTTACGATCTATCCTAGCCTCGAGGTCTAGAAAATCAGACGATCTTGTTGTAATAATTATGGGAAATAAGCATTTTTCGAGACCGAACTGCGGTGTAATGGTTGGCTGGCTTCAGGTGTAATTTTAATATAAAGAAAAAATATTCTGCGGTTTACAGTAGCTGCTATGAAATGTATCATTTCATGCTATTTGGTTTCGTGTAGGAGTATATTGTTGCGGGATTTCAGAACACTTTAAAATAAGGTTTTAAACTATTGTTGAAATTCTTAACAGCAGTATTACTGTTCACCCGGAGGAGGGCGGGAAGGTTTATTTAAGATTGCTACCCTCTACGAGGGCGGTCCGACAAGTGCTTAGCCTCACCGCCTGATGGCGCCACTATCGCAAGAGAAATTTACTATCGTCATTGTATTTATATGTAATATTAGTATCACGAATAACTTCACCTTAGCTCAAAAGATGGCGTTGTATGTTCCGATTGGCGAGCTTTGTGTTGTTGCTTTCTACACATCATTCTTTTCTCGTCTCGTTTTTCTTTTCAACGTTCTTTGCGGGGTATAGAGCGAAGAAACGAGTGAGCTATGAATGAATTTCTTACGTTTTTGATTTTCATTTCGGGGTGGGGAGCGGAGTGAGCTATGACTGATTTTCTTGTGTCTTCCATCTTCTTCAACGATTCCGAATATATAGATTGCAAAACGCTTGTTCGTTGACCTCTTTACTTTGATTTGGTCGCACCGCGCACGAGAAAATTCCGGCGACAGAGCCTAGGAACGGTAGAGTGTTATGTTGTGATTATGTATACATATAGTTACATATATGCATACATTAATTTATAGTACGCAATAATATTTATGTGCTGTATTGTATAGTGGTTACAAGGGGATGTCATAGTTTAACTTTCCGGAAGATCAAATATCATTTTCCTGGAAAGTTCTTGCTTGACTCTCATTAGCATAGGCGTGCCGTGGCCTAAAATCTGGCAGGGGCCAGGCGCCGAATGGCTCAGAACATACGACTTCTTCCGAAAGCCACACATGCTTTTCATACAAGTACGTCCGTTTTGTGCTTACAAACTAGATATTCGTTTAAACAACGAATGATTAGTCTTAGGTTGTAACTTTAAAATGTTTTATACATTGCTTTTCCACTAGATGCAGTTGAAGGAAAAAATTTGAAATAGTTCCCATGCAGTGCCGTCCTAAGATATTCGGCGCCCGTGGGCTACTAAAAATAATGCGCCCCTCGTCGTAAGAAAATACAATTTTGATGGCTAGTGGAAGCGGCAAATACAAAATATAATAGTTTCAGAATTAGACAATTTTATACCTTAGGATTTGTAAAAGTTAAATGATTCTTTATTTCGTTTCTTTTCGTTAGCTTTCTAAAGAAGCGTATAATCAAATAATGCTTTCAATTGTAATATCAACTTAAAACATAACATCAATAAAAATTACCGCTCCCAAAAGGCTTGCGCTCCAGGGCTATAGCCCATTTAGCCCTGTGGTTAGGGTGGCCCTATTCTTATGAGTCCTCCATAGAGTAGCTGCCATAGAAAAATCCTGTAAAAATGTGTTCACTCAATTTACGAAACTCACTGTCTTTTAGTTTTGAGTACCAACTAAAAGAGAGTCCTTAAAATTGAATTCAATGTGATTGAGAGATTCGAGAATATATCTTCAGTAGTAGCAGCGATGCCAGATTTGAAGATTTTTCTTCAATTCGAAGATTTTTAGCGTTCCCGAAGATTTTGATGGATATGTAGAAACTTTTTTTGTATTCGTAAGATGTTTCCTTCAATTTCGATAAAAAAAATTGTATTTATATAATATTTACATTCCTAGCTTATTTTCTATTGTTTTCGCTGTTTTCGCAATTCTCACTTAACGTTATTATTTATGATTAATATTATATTTATAATAATATATAAATATTTAAGCGTATAACCAAAAGTTTTCTGATTTCAATACCATCAAAGTAATAATTCAAAGTGAATAATATACTGGTAAGACTTCAGTTACAATAAATTGTTCCGAAATCGAAATATACGAATCCAATATCGTAGGTATGTATTTCATAAAAAACTCGATATAACTATTCAAAAACCAATTCTACTTAAAAATCATTTATTTATTCTAGGATCTCATAACATCAAAAAATATTTGAAGCAAATGTCGTTATGTTTAAAACCAATTTCTACTTTGTTAAATTGAAAACATCTTCTAAAGTTCTCGTAAAATTCAATGATATTCTCCAAAAAAGGTGGTCACATTTAAAAACGTTTGTAAACTTGAAGAAAATCTTGTTACAATTTCGTAAAACTCCAAAATTTTCCATGAGAATCTTGTTGTTTTCAAAAACAATTTCCAATTTATTTTGTTAAATTGAAAAAATTTTGTAAAGCTCTCGTCAGATCGATGGAACAATGATTGTAAAATTCAAAAAAGTCTTGTTATTTTCAAAAGTCAGTTGAAATTTATTTCGTTCATTTTAAAAGATTCTTTTATATTGTTTGTATTGTTAAAAAACATTTGACAAATAGGAAGGAATTACTTTTCTGGAAGGGGCCAGAATTATTTTCCTGGGAGGGTCCAAGCCGGGGCCTGGGTGGTCCCGGCCCCTCCTGGCACCCCCAACGGCGCGCCTATGCTCATTAGCCTGACTTCATTGCAAAGTCGGGAGAAATGTGTTTCATGTATCAATTTATTGCCAACTAAGGAGTCGGGTTAAAATCCGTGTTCTAAAATCCCGTTGTCCCAGAATCCCATTTCATAAAATCTTGTTTTTTTATAAAATTTAAAAATTCCGGTTTTTTACCCAACTAAAGCTGCGCAGCACATCTTAAGGAATGGGTTGTGTATTTTGGTCGTAGATATGTGATCATTAAATTATTCGGTCGAAATTTGTAAGTAATCATACAGATTTTGACACTTAGGGTGTCATTCGAGTGATCGGGTAAAAATCCAGTGTCGGGTAAAAATCTCGTTTCCCAAAATTCTATTTTGAAAATATTATTTTCTTTTTAAAATTTTATTTCCCTGTTTTTTATCCGACTAAAGAGGCGGAACGCAGTTAAGAAAATGTGTTTATTGATTGAGTAGTAGATTTTTGACCAAAACTTTATTTGTTCATTCGTAGTTTGTACGTGACCTGACCGATTTTAACACTTGGGGTGTCATTCTACTCGCCTCAATCATATTTGTGAAAAATTCAAAATAGTAGTGACAATAAAAAAGAAAAGAAACGCTTAATGTATAAAATTAATGTTTATTAATTCGGGCGCTCGAGCTCGGACATTTATATTATCCAGTAAAAACGGGATTTTGGCAATAGTGATTTTGGGATACGGGAAAATTGTTTAAACTAACCGTTAAGATGCGCTTTGTGATTAAAAAATAATAAAGTAAAATTTCCATTAAACAATAGTCTGACAAACATATTCGGCGAAACGATGGAAAAACATACCGCAGTTACAATCGGCTATAAGCCTCCGATGTCTATTATTGATAGAAATAAAAATAATAGCAAGGTCATTCCTTAAAAGGGGGAGTAGTACTTTAATCTTGTATTTATTCTGTGAATTGTTGTAGATATTGCATTAATAAAAAAAGGACAATAAGGAGTGCGTATGGAGTTTCCTGTTTTTTTAAGGCAGAATCAAACTTCTCGAAGTGAAATACAACATCTTTCGTTCTAGATCTCATATCTGGAAATCTCATATCTGGATCTTTGGGTAAATTTTCCTTTTCAAGGACTTTTTCATGGAGGCTGCAGGAAGGAATCACTCGATTTCTAACATATGTATCACTTTAACTAAAGCCATTTAAAAATTCATGTGTTCAAAATTTCATATTCCTGGCATGAAGCGTTCAAAAGTTATCATCACTCGTGGATACGTGTTTTAAAGACTTGTATGGAAGCTACTCGAAGAAGTAAGAGAATTTCGCCCAACAGGCAATATGATTCTACTTTCAGCTCAAAAAAATTTTATATAAAATTTAGACTTCCAAGCTCAACGATTTCTCGAGTTATAGTAGGTTTCGAAACTTGAATGCATTTATTTTTCCAGAATCATTGTTTAACCGCTACGGGAAGGACTCAAACGATTTCCTTTGTACCAATTCCTCTATATGCCTCCATTGAAATGTAAAATTGAGAAAAAATGTCTAGCTGGTAGCATTCTGAATTTATCGGCCACCATTTTTGAATACGTTAAGGATTCTTTGTATATTAGTTATTGGAAAAAGTAAAGGGATTTCGCCAACTAATAAACTTGAACTTAATAACGTAAAGTGCCGACCACCTTCCTAATTCCGACCATTTTGGTTTTTTATTAATATATTTTTATTATCGCGAGTAATAAGGTAAATTCTAGGATCAATATATTTCCACATGTGTTCTCTATCCATTTGCTGTGCACAAAGGGATCTGCATGTCCTTTCTTTACATTGTGGTTTAAATTAATCGGCGGTGGACCAAAAAACATTAATTTTAAGCCTAAAATCGTAATTTTTGGTTCATTATTTTTCGTAAATTTAAAAGACTAGCTTTCATCAGAGTAAGTAATTAAGGTCTTATTGGCTTTATAAACATTTAATTTGTATTGAAATATAAAAAAATAATTTAAATTCATAGAATTTGTGAAACAAACAAATAAAATGAAGTGGTCGGAAATAGGCTTCTCTGATTTCATGTAATGTCCTTATTCCAGTGGTCGGTATTAGGGAATATCAAGGGAATATTTAAAAAAATTAAAATATTATGTTTATATACTATAAATAGTAAAAATCGATATTTTATGATTATACTATTGTCTTTACTGTCTTTGATCCCAATTCCGACCTACTCAATATATATATTTTAGATCTCGAAAGTTCACATGAAACGAACCTATCACCTTCTTGAACTGATATATATTGCAGAATCCATACCTTTTTCGTTTAAGAGTTTTGGCTTTATTTGACGGTTTAAGTAATAAATTGGTTTCTATTTAAATATTAATACCTGCAGTATGTTCTTTGATGCGAAATTTATGTTTCTATATTAGTTTTGCCTTAGATTAAATCTACTAATATCACTGGTCGGTAATTAGGACATCCAATTTGATCGGTTTACCCATTTCCGACCTAGTAGCTGTACAGCAGGATAACAAGTTTACTCAGTGGAAATTGCATTTTAATTTTGCGATTTATCTAATAAAATTAAACATACATATATTTCTATATATAAAAAAATTGAGGTTTGTTTGTTTGTCCCGTATGAGTTTCTGATTGTGATGAAATTTTGGTGATTTGTTGTGCGCACGAAGGTGTCTGAATTAGTAAAATCATTTTACAATTATTGGTGGTACGCGAGTCGTTTCAATAATTGACTGTTTTTATATATTGTAGTTTCGAGGCAGTTCGTGCGTTTTCGGTGTATTATTTAAGTTGGAAATTTTCACCTGGTTGACAAATTTTTGGCAGCTGACTGTTGCATTACGATTCGTGTGTAATTTTATGATCAGGACCACAGAAAATTAATAATTTTTTTTCAATGAATGTTTTGATTGTTTGTTTGTCCATTCAACGGAGCAACGGGAATAATACGGGCACTGAAGCAAAGGGAGTAATGGAAGTAATGGAAACAGCGCTCGTACTGCAATGCGTGTCGGGATATTATTTCGTTGTGCTCGCAAACCAAAAAAACATAATGATGTATGGGGAAAGCAGTACAATAATGCAGATCGTAGTAGAATGTTCTTTAATACAGTTTTGGAGGCGTACCGTACACACCAGAACTTAGCCACGGGACGCTGCTAGTACCTGTAGTATATTTGGAATTGCAGTTTGCCTCACAATACCACAGAATGTGTTCAGGTTTTTACCTCTGTTTGGCAGAACCTGCACAGACTATCAGTTACTATTGCTAACATGGGATTGCAAATTCGCATACTTGATGTAACTGTTAAATTTTCCATTTTTGATAATTTAACGAAACAGCTGAATATAATTTGAACCTGTGTCAAATTAACTGTTTGTGTGTGCCTGTTATTTTGTCTTTTGTCGACAAAGTGGCGCTATTGACCACAGAACCTGAAAAAATTGATGATCCAAACAACACGATAGATTTCACAAATATTTTTAAAATAATAGTCACACTACTCCTTAAAATATTTTTTTAGGTTATGTACTCTGTTAAGAAGATATGCGACCACAAAATTGGTATCGCAAAATCCCAAGTGATTCGGTATTGGCCTCTCGAAGACTGGACAGTGTAGCCTAGTATTGACACTTCTTTTTTTTCTCTCTGAACCTTATGCCTCCATCTTGTTGGATCAGGTTGAAATTCCACAGAAATGTCCACTTGGGCGAACAGCGGATCCGTCTCTTATCTACTATTTTATTGGTCTCTATACCCTCATGACCGGTATCCAGTATTACGAACGTATCCAATATTTAGTCCGCCTCCCCTAGTGGCTTTTTCAGAATCTTGTACAATTTTTATTTTTTAAAAGGCCTTGAGCCACATGTTTATCAGATAAAGATAAAATTTAAAACATATTTTACTTTATTATTTTTTAATAATAAAGTATTTTTTCATTACTTGGAATCATTAATTGAAATCATTTCAAATATATTATATATTCCTATCTATATAAAGCTTATATACATTTTATGTTAGTATAATCTTATGCACTTAATAAAAAAAATTAATGGAATCTGCATTAATTATTTTATTATCCTATTTGCTTCATCAAATTTAATAAAAAAAAATAATATCGTTAATAATATGCAACAACAATGTTGTTTATACTCTAGATGAAATCATATAGAGTATTATAAGTTTAATCCAGCCCAAAAGTTTGTAACGCATAGAACCAAGCCTCGGACGAAAAAAAGTTATATATTATTTTTTGTTTATTTGTGGCCAAAAACCTCAAATCCGCCTGACGTCCGTCCGTCCGTCCGTCCGTCCGTCCGTCCGTCCGTCCGTCCGTCTGTCCGTCCGTCCGTCTGTCCGTGAACACGATAACTCAAGAACGCCTTCACCTAGGATCTTGAAATTTTGAATCTGGATGTTTGGTTGAATTTGTAAGGCTAAGTTCGTTAACGGGCAAAATCGTCCTACTCCTTCGGGTAGCTGCCATACAAAATGTCCTTAAAACACGTGTTCAAGAATATTGGTCGATAACTTCAGAAGGGTTTAAGCTACGATTTTGAAATTTTGTATGTGTTATTTTTCCAACAGTTCAAGCTAAATATATGATTATGAAGAGAATCCTGTTAGTCCTTCGTGTAGCTGCCATACAAATATCCTATCAAAATGTATTCACTCAATTTACGAAACTCACTATAACTCAAGTAATCTTTTAGCTACGAATTCGGAATTTTTTACAAATTAGTTTTGAGTGAAAAGAAAGTTTGACTTTACTAGTTAGCGAAATCCTATTACTCCTTCTGGTAGCTGCCATACAAAATGTCCTTAAAACACGTCTTTATGAATATTGGTCGATAACTTGAGAAGGGTTTAAGCTACGTTTTTGAAATTTTGTATGTGTTATTTTTCCAATAGTTGAAGCTAAATGTATGAATATGAAGAAAATCCTATTAGTCCTTCGTGTAGCTGCCATACAAATATCCTGTCAAAACGTCTTCACTTAATTTACGGAACTTACTATAACTCAAGTATTCTTTTAGCTATGAATTGGAAATTTTGTACAAATTAGTTTTGAGTAAAAACAAAGTTTGAGTTTACAAATCAGCGAAATCCTTTTACTCGTTCTGGTAGCTGCCATACAAAATGTCCTTAAGACACGTGTTCAATAATATTTTTCGATAACTTTTGAACGCTTCAAGCTACGAATTTGAAATTTTGTACACATTAATTTTTGAATGGTTCCAAGGAAAAGGATAAATATGTAAGAAATCGAGTGAGTCCTTACTGCACCTCTCATGTGAAAGTCCTTCAAAAAGGACATTTTTTTCGATTACCCAGTTCAAGATATGAAATTAAACACTGAATATTGTCTTTTAGTTTTGAGTAGCAATCTAATGGCAGTCCTTAATAAAGGACATACAACATGCACACGCGTAATTCTACTTTATTTCCAACTACAATATAAATCGGAGTTCAGTATTCATTTAGAGTATTATACGATTGGCTTGCAGCCGATCGTGACTGCAGTATGTTTTATATGATAGAACACCTAGGTCGGAAATAGGCTAATGTGCGGTCGGTATAAGGAAATAGTTGTTTATGTGGTCGGAATTAGGAAGATTGCCATCATTATGAAATTAATTATTTCCAACCATGTTTTATATCAATATATAAATATATCATACCAAAATTGAATTTATTGAGTATCGGTAGCATGTTATGAATCCGTAAAAAAAATGTTTAAGAAGAAACATATAATTGTTTGCTTTATATGAATAAAAAATATTTGCAGGGTCTTAGGTGGTCGGAAATAGGTCATTTTACGTTATTCACTTAAAACTAATTTTTACAAAATTTCAACTTCATGGAGAAATGATATAATTTCCACAAATTGAGTGAAGTCGGTATTTTATAAAACGGTATTTTGACCCGATCCCGCTCCACTTCACGACGATTTTACGCCGAAGTGTTACAAACAGAGTTAATATTTCTCATTGTACCATTGGACCAGTCGAATTATTACTTTCTATACAAAAAATAATATCATTGAAAAACCGAAATGTCGAAATTCCTAAAGTACCAAAGTCGAGGCATTGCGCGACTTTGCAAGTCGAACAAATTGCATGTCGCATCAAAAATTTCCGGGAAAACGATAGTCAGGCAAAAATATTCGTCCCAACGATGGCAAAAAATATAAAAGCGAGACATGAGCCTCCGCTTTCCTCTCCCCGCCCAGTCTGCACAGCAAGAATTTGGAATTCGACATCGCCTAAAGCCGGGTTGACACGTTACGAGTAGAATCGGTACGAGTGAACTTGGATAGTCACTCGGACGTTTCTCGTATCGTCATAACATCCGAGCATGCTCGGATTACCTGTTGACACGATACGAGTAACGTCCGAGTGACTATGCGAGTTCACTCGTTCCAAATCCACTCGTAACGTGTCAACCCGGCTTAAGCCATATGAGACTGACTGACAGAGAAGATTCGAATACACAACATAAGATCCCCGTGCGCTGCACCGGAACCTCTTGCATAGTAGAAATAGCAAATGAATGAACTGATGAAACGAACGCGTAGGATAAGAGGGAATTGGCAAAGCACATGCAGCGCCTCTAGTGTAAGCCGGTTCAAACATCGAAGTAAGCTTCGTGATACTACTATAAGATATAAATACAATGCTATCGTGTAGTACATTCTCGTAGACGGCTACTGTAAAAATTTCGTCCGAATCGGACTCGCAGTTTTGTTTTGACCGCGTGTGGAAGCTGGTGAGTCCGCGGCTTTTAGAACAATGGAAAAAGAGCAATATCGGTCGGAGATTCGATTTTTGTTTTTGGAAGGGAAATCGCGCAGCGAAATCAAAGAGCGCTTGGATGCTGTGTACGGTGACTCTTCTCCTTCGATGGCGACCGTCAAAAATTGATTTAACGAGTTTTAACGTGGTCGCATGTCGGTTTTTGATGGGCCACGCCCAGGTGCCCCGAAAACGGCTACCACGGAGGATAACGTGACAAAAATCCACGATCTCGTATTGGCAGATCGCCGATTGAAGATGCGCGAGATAGCTGAGACAGTAGGCATCTGAAAATCCGCGTGGGTCATATCCAGCATGAAATTTTGAGCATGAGAAAGCTGTCGGCGCGATGGGTGCCGCGTTTGCTCACTCCGGACAACAAGTGCAACCGTGAGACCAGTTCAGAGCAGTGTTTGACGCTGTTTAAGCGCAATCCGAAGGAGTTTCTGCGTCGTTTCGTGACCGTCGACGAAACATGGATCCACTGGTACACACCAGAGACCAAGGAACAGTCGAAACATTGGACTTCACACGGCGAACGTGCTCCGAAGAAGGCGAAGACTGTCCTATCGGTCGGAAAGGTGATGGCCACCGTTTTCTGGGATTCACAAGGTGTGATCTACATCGACTACCTGGAGAAGGGCAAAACGGTCACAGGGCTCTACTATACCGAATTATTGGGCCAATTCGACGCCGAATTGCAGAAAAAACGGCCACATTTGGCGAAGAAAAAAGTGCTCTTCCACCATGACAACGCACCGGCTCACACCTCCGCCGTCGCCACGGCCAAATTGGTTGAAGTGCCCCATCCACCGTATTCTCCAGATTTGGCCCCGTGCGACTTCTTTTTGTTTCCAAACTTGAAAAAGTCACTCGCCGGGCAGAAATTTGAGTCGAATGAGGAGGTCATCGCCGCCACGGAGGCCTACTTTGCAGACCTCGAGAAAACGTCAGTTTTTTGTAGGACGTATACACGGTCGTATATACAGGTCTGAAAACTGATGTGGTGCGGGTAGACACCTTTAGGGAAGAAAAATTTGGTTGTTGTCGTATTGACCACCAGATTCGTCATGCTCTCACGGTTTTGTCAGATTGACAAATAAAAATTTGTCAAAACCACGGTCGTATGTCAAAACCGAATACGTGTGCGATGCGGGTACGAGTGCTGAACAAATTCAGTGTTTTAAAGTAAGTACAAATTAAATATCACGTCAACTTCATCGCCATCGTTTCGTACGGATACAATCAATAATCCGACTTTCGGTCGTGTCCTGCAAACGAATGGTGCGGTTTTTAATGTTTTAATATTTCTCTTGCAGGGTGAAAAAATCTCGACCAAAAAAAAATCTCGCAGCTAAATTGAACATAAAAAACCAGAGTCATAACAAACATGACAGCTCCATACAAATCGCAACAATTTTGTATGGCGTGTGCATGACTTGGATGATAAAAACTAAGTTTTCCATTAAAGTGCAAGCTTTTGTTAGGCAAAGCAAAGTTAAATAGTTTATAAACATATTTTAAAATGAGAATTAGACAAGTTTTCTCATCTGGAATTGAGTTTTCATAGAAAAAATTAGGTTGAAAAAAATATCGCAATTTTCAGCAATGTCGTCATTCCACCATTTAAAAAATGTGCAGTTAATTAAAAAGCTTATATTTTAAAGATAAATTTTGTTATATGAAACACATTGCATATTGCTATGATTCTGAACATTGGTTATTCAGTATCGACTCTAGAGGGTTCATCAATTCCAAAGTTTTGTATTAAAACACCGCGCTTTGGGATAATAAAATATTGTTACGAATTCGTTCCAAAAAAGATTCTCCAATGAACTGGCATATTTTCTCGTTTTGATCCGTGACGTCATACATCACATAAAAACGAGGCATTTCTCACGACGAACTGTCATATGTGCGCGGCCTGAGTTTAAGTCGGCGGTGCAACAACAAATTTTTCTTCCCAAAAGGTGTCTACCCCCACCACAAAAAATTGCATTGAGTTTCCAGACCTGTATGTACGACCGTGGACGTATACAACAATAAAATTACGTTGTAATTGTCACATCGCAGAATGTGAGTTTTTCGATCGAGTCGAGTTTCGTAATAGGCTCGAAAAATTTGAAAGGAGACGATTTTTCATGTTTAACGACTCGTCCACTTTTTGAAGAGAGAGTATCGACAACAACAATTGAGATCATTGACTGAAATTCGCAACGTAAATTTGAAAAGGTTGACCCCGACTACAAAAGCGTTTATACCGAAACCGCAGCTCCCAAACCCAGGTTTTACCCGGCGTTTGTGATTGTTAAAAAAAATTGTCAACTCCATCGATGTTTTAACCGCACATTTAACAACAAACAATCAACCAACCAACTCACAAGAATAAGCAATTGCACGATCACCGATACGTCTTCAATTATATTCTTAGCCTTTTTCGCATATACCTATATTCAGATAAAGGTAACGATAGCTTCTTTTGTGGTAGCTATATTCTTTCTAGTCATGACAGCGCTATCGCTTGGTATTCTCACAAGAAGTCACGATCGGCAAAAATATATTCAATCGAGTAAGGCGAGTGAAAAAGAACCAACGAAGAAGTGGTCATAACGATCATTTGGTTGGTTCTCATCTACATACCAATACCAGTAGGTACTATAATGGAACGAGCAGCAGCTCCAGCATCTTTTATTATTCTATAAGATTTTTTACTGCACCGCGATTTTGCCGTTCTTTTCAAGATCATCGGAATTCGAAATACCTCTTTTTTGCTTAAAGTCAATTCGAAGACACCGATAATAATACTATAGTATATAATACCTGCAACCTCTTGAAGATATCAGCTCTTCGGTGATTATGTCTCGAGATCAAGAATGATCTCTCACGGCATCGTCGGAGAGTTGAAGATGATCTTCACCTTTCTTCGCGAAAAGAAGTTTCCTACTCGGTAGCTTACTGTGTTACACGAAGAAATACATAAAACAGGGATGGATTTTAGGAATGGCTATTAGGATGAATAGGTGGTTCTATTATTTCTTCGATGAAGCGAAGGACCTGGTGTAGGCATTCAGGGTAGTTAGCCTGATTTATCCTCGGATAAATCACTATTGCGGAAATTTGAAAAAGTATTTGTTTTTATAGACAGACAATGATTTTCTCCAACTATTGGAAAAAGATTATCGAAGGGGCCAGGCTTCGACTTTGAATCTACAGAGTCTTAAAAGTAGAAAATAAGTTTCAGTTTTTTTCTTGATTAATTTCGCTCTCAAAACTAAAGACTAAACATTTTTTTTTGCAAATTAAATTGTTTATTGCTTTAGGCTTCATCAGTGGTTTATATCGTTCAAGTGATTTATATCCTCTCAACTTTATTCGATAACAATAGAAACAATAGTAATAATTAATAGGTTTCCCTTATCTGTTTTTGGTACCAACTTCTTAAGTGGATAACGATAAAGTTGAGGGAAATTACTCTTCCGTTCAGTTTGAAGATACGAGTATGTTGATACGCAGTTGTATCTTATCTACGTTTAAATAGGAAAAAATCTACTATCATCACTTTCAAAAATCGGATAGGTTAATCCCGCAAGGTGGTCTGTAATTTTGTGAAATGATCTCAACTCAATACAAGTCACTTTGAATTAGTAAGGCCCATTATTCTTCGAGGGGATTAGTGGTGTGCATTAGTCTGTAGAACGAAGTGATAAAGATAATATGATGATGGAATTACAAGATTCGTCAGGAAAAATTCCTAAGTCATTTCTGTTTTGTTCAATATCTAAAATTCAGAAAAAACAAGTGGATATTTTTATCCACATTGGTCAAATGATTTGAAAAGAACGGGTTTTTAGAAAGATTTTGTGAGCAGGAATTAGAGAATCAAAGGAATTTGTAATGCCCAAAAATGATCTTCTCCCATTTTATTTAAGTTGAAACAAGTATAGTCTCTTAGTCGGAACTGTAAAGATTACAGAATCGATTTATTGCTTTTCTCATTACAGCGATCACTTAGCCAAGTGGATATCCTAGGGCGGTGAGAACCTTCTAATCTTGTCCTAGACAACTGCTTCCTCTTCCTATTACCAGTATGGATCTAATACACACCTAAAATATTTTCTTTAAAAATTCTTCGTGTAATGATTAAACCAACAAACACCAAATTAGCTCCGAATTACATATTACATTTCTGCCTGGGCATCTTATCGAACATTCCTATCATTTCCTTATACATTCCATGGAGCGCTTGCTTATACTTTATTATAACGTGGTAATCGCCATTCATGAACTAACACATTATCTGTCAAGCAGTTTCGATTTCAGCACTGAAATAATCAATCTCTACATTATAACACTTCATTCAAATTGTTCAAAATTGTTTTATTCTATCTCGATTCTCCAAATCCAACTCTGCAAAGCGCTCCGACAGTACTATGCACTTTTCCACGAACCAGCCGAGCCGCGTTTTGTTTGTTGCATAGTTCGAACATAATCCATTCGCCCAGGTATTTTTACCTCGACGAACAAAGACGCCGGGGAACTGGTTTTTCATAATATGGAACGGAACCATAGTGCCGATGCGCCATCTTTTATGCGAATTATGTACCTTTCCAAATACATTATGTATCTCGTCGAGCATAAATAAAAAAAATTCTGCCCTGACGGGGGACCTGATTACTTTAAGTTTGTTCACTGGATTTATGTCTGTTCCAATCCTCAGATTATGCAGTTCCACCGCCGACTTAAACTCAGGCCGCGCACAAATGACAGTTCGTCGTGAGAAATGCCTCGTTTTTTATGTGATGTGTGACGTCACGGATCAAAACGAGAAAATATACCAGTTCATTGGAGAATCTTTTTTGGAACGAATTCGTAACAATATTTTATTATCCCAAAGCGCGGTGTTTTAATACAAAACTTTGGAATTGATGAACCCTCTAGAGTCGATACTGAATAACAAATGTTCAGAATCATAGCAATATGCAATGTGTTTCATATAACAAAAATTATCTTTAAAAAATAAGCAATTTAACTGCACATTTTGTAAATGACGGAATGACGGCATTGCTGAAAATTGCGATATTTTTTTCGACCTAATTTTTTCTATGAAAACTCAATTCTAGATGAGAAAACTTATCTAATTCTCATTTTTAAATATCTTTATAAACTATTTAACTTTGCTTTGCCTAACAAAAGCTTGCACTTTAATAGAAAACTTAGTTTTTATCATCCAAGTCATGCACCCGCCATACAAAATTGTTGCGATTTGTATGGAGCTGTCATGTTTGTTATGACTCTGGTTTTTTATGTTCAATTCAGCTGCGCGGCTTTAGTTCAGAGGGCTCTGGCAGTTCGATATCTTCTGATTCGTAGGGACATTGGTGTCCTCTCGCTTCGCCCTTAACTTAAAGGTGTATGCAGAGCAGGGTTGTCACTTTACTACAATTGTAGCAGATCTGCTACACTTTCATTGCTTTTACTACGCCACTACGGTCAAACTTAAATCTACTACAGTTTTGATGTCCCATATAGGGTTCTTAGTACTTACTACAGGGCCATTGCTTGTGCCAAGTGCTGGCTGCCAAGCGGTGGGAGTCATCACTGGTTAACCTCTGGGCCATCGTTGACCGCCAGCGTTGGCTAATTCGTAATAAAAGGTCTCCACCTGACTTTTAATGTTAATGGTGGAGGGTATTTTTGTTTTCGATCATAAGCTGCTATAAGCTTACGATCTAGGCTATGGTTAAAACCCCAAGCACAGGTCTCCCTCAATTGCATCATTATGTGCGTACGATTTTATGATGGCACTCCTGTGCATTCTTATTCCTATTCATAGCTGGTCCTATCTATTTATTTCCTTTTCTAGTTTATCTACTTTGTCTACTCTACGAGGTAAAGACACTGTCAAGATTACGGATTGGGAGAAATTAAATTGTCTCATTTCCATCCCATCTTCAAGGTACTTTCCAGAGTGATTACTAGTATTGCAGGTACTTTCATCTCTCTAGGAGTTCCTTAGGTCAGGAAATGAGGACAAAACAGAAATTAGAGTCAGAATTAGTTTGGGGTAGAAACGAACTGAATAAATATAATGATGAGAAATTGTAAGATGTTGGGAAATAAACTGTTTATAGCTAAATTGTTGAGAGCAGTTAAGTACTGGTGGACTATACACTAGTGGTCACTCTGACATTTTATGGCCAAGTTAATGTTCAGTAGGGTCACTAGATAGACAACACTCTCTACCTAGGGTTTGGCAGATACGTCTAATTCGGTCGTTTATGTACTAGAAATTGTAATTTAACCTCACAAAAATCGCCTGTTTATGTACTAGTTCGCCTGTTTTTGTACTACTGAACATTGCTCTCAAATTGCGTTTTTGGAGTGTGTTAGTGCGAATATGTGAAGAGTCGGAAAAAAGCTGTCGGTTCCCTTCCACAATTCTAGTACTTGGTTTTCTTTAGTATGGAAGTGTGTGTGCGCGAAATTGAGGTTTTCAATTGAAAATTTCCGTATTTCTTTCATTTCTTTTATGGAAATTTACAATTTTGCAGCGAAAAGTTAATCATTTCGAATGTTTATAAAGCGAAATCCCATAATCATAAAAAAAATTTAAATTTACTGGTTTCCCACCTTGGTACGCATCTGCCAAACCCCTCTTAGAGGCTGTTTTGGTGTGAGTGCGTATACAGTAACCCTAATGTTCAGTAGTGACTATTCCTAGGATCTACTACACTAGGAATAGAATCTACTACACTCGACAGGCATGATCTACTCCGGAAATCAGCTTATCAAGTGACAACCCTGAAGCAGAGACGCCCATGTTAAATGTTCTTAATTTTTTGAGTTTCGAAAGAGCTCATCGTACCGGGATATTGTTCGGTCAAATGGAAGGTTTGAAGAACGACGGCTTACTTGAGATTAGAACTCAGTCAGCTGAGCACGAAGTAGATGGACTCATACGGACAATACAAAAAGTTATACGGCGTTTATGCCTTCTTTTTCTCTTTTCATCCTCCTTATCACAAATTTTTTTTCTTTTTTATCTTCCTTCTGTTTGCCTTACATCGTCTTAGAGAGCTTCTTTTTTTATCGAAGAAGGTCTACGTTTGTTGGATGCATAGAGCTACTGGAGACGACAAGCCACCGGTTTTGTATAAAGCGCTTTGAAGCCAAAAACACGGTGAGAAGTGAGACAAAACATGGTCGTTATATCAAATTGTTGTTGTTTTAGCGTGTGAGTGAGTGAGACAAAACAGGAGCGTTATGTCAATTTGTTGTTGTTTTGCGTGCAAGTCAATGCGACGACGTCCGCCTTCAACTCAATCGCTGCTTGTTATCTCCAGTATATATATATATATCTATGGTTGGGTGTATACATATGTACTGGAGATGACGAGCAGCAACTGTTTTGAAGCCGGACAATTCCTCACAAAGGACCGGCAATAATCACTATACTACTATTAGCATCTTACTCACATTTATGTTATACTCCGGTTTTGAACACAAAAAACGCCAAACATTTGAATACTAGGCTACTATTTGCATTTCACTGCCACCTGGCATCAAACGTTCCATACAAAAACTTTAAATTTTGCTGCAAAATGCTTCAAAGTGCTTCATACAAAAACGGCGTCTTGACGCCTCCAGTATTTATATCTCTATGGGTGTATACTTTCAATCCCAGGCTTATATTGGAGCCTCGTTAAGAGAATTAATGAATCCTCCTTCTTATGGTTTGCTGATTGTTGTTTCGTCTGTTCACACATTTTATATCTTTTAGAAAATAGAAGAATTTCACGATTTCTAGTGTTATGTCTTATATAGAGATTGTCTGGAATAATGCCAAAAGAAATTCATTACTAATCTTTGTGAATAATCAGCTTCTGTATCTGTGGTTTCCAGCGATGCTTAACGACGGCCTTTTGTTGTATTGTTCTCGATGATATTGGCAGAACGATTCCATCCGTTAAAAAAGTGTGCATAAACGCCGCGATAAGTCCAAAAAGGGTATTATAAGGGCACGCGCGAGGCAAGAGACGAAACTAATATTATGAAATATCACTTGTCGAGTATTGTTGTACTACAATCAAGGATCATTTTGCACAACTAAAAGAATTCGATAAAAAAAATATATTCACAGAAAAGGCCATCTTCAGACTTGGATTCTAGTACTAACAAAAAGGTAAATAACCGAAAAGGCAAAATACTTTCGATTCGATTGTTATTAATTTACCGCACTAACATAGAGATATGCATACTTGATCAAAGAAAGACAAATTTTTCTTCTACATAGAAAATTTATGATACAGTAAATATTTACGATTAAAATGCTACAATTATTTCAAATAATATTTGCATAGTCTCCAAAATACATTCAAAACGGAGCCTTCTATTTAGCGACTTTAAACTCACATATTCATCGATAAAGTGCATTTAGTTAGCGATCAATTGAAGAAACTGAAAAGTGAAAGTCCTGCTACCAATAATTCCAACTGCTTCACTTAGCACCTCCTAAAGACATTCAGTTTGCGGAAAAGCATGCTCGAACAACATTTATCTTTAGGCGGCAGCCCTAAACGCTATATCAAACATCAAATTAGTTTAAACAGAAATGCAGGTAATGTTTTGGCGTAAAGCGTATCTTCATGTCGCTTGTTGAGTTGGTCCGTCAGAAGAAAAAATCTATCATTTTACCGAACCAATTAGCATTAAAAACTTCTCAGTTACTAATTGCAAAATCTGCCAACAGTCTGGGCGCAACTTTATTATTTTATGGGTAGAAGTCCGAAACGTTTACTTATAATCGGTTTTAAAGCTTATAGAAGTAAAAGTGAATTCCAAATCTCAATATACCTTAGAAATATATCAGAACTCGTGAATATGTACACAACCACTTTACACCCCCTTAAAGGGTTGGATATCGAAAAATTTTGAAGATCGTTTCTAGGCGCTTATATAAATAGCACGCAGAAGTAAAATTGCTTTGATAGCTCGACATGTCTAAAAGTTTTAACGAAATTCGTGAAAATGTGGATTGACGGAAACTTTTTTTACTCAACCCCTGAACGCCAATAAAAATCTAAACTTTTTTTTGGCTTTAGTTACTCTAATAGCACATCTACATATACATACTAAGTTTCAACTTTCTAGCATAAGCTGTTTCTGAGATACAAAAAACCACCCCTCTCCCCGTACGTCAAAAATTTTATTTTTCTAGGATGTCTCCATAGTGGCTCTCTATAATCCTAAATTGTTAGCTTTCTATTCATTATGGTTTTCGAGAAATAAAAATCAGAATTTTTTTCTTTCTACCCCCTTTCACCTTACCCCCCTCACCCACACCACCAAAATTTGTTTCCCTACTAGAAGTTTACCGACCCCAACTCCTGTAAAATTTTCAAGATCATATCTGATACGGTTTCTGAGATATAAAAACTACAGTTTTTGAAAAATTGCTGTCCCTCCACTTTCGTGCTCCACCTCCCCCCTCAAAAAATTTAGTTTCAGTAGACTCCTCTTGTGATCCCATATACAGAAGCTAAATTTTATCTTCCTGGTGTAATTGGTTCGGAAGATATTGTAATCCAAAGTTTTTTACCCCCCACCCCCACATCCCACCACCCCTCTTAAAAATTTTAGCGCTTGCCAAATCTTGAAGTATCCCTAAGGACAACAACAAAGTTTCAATCTTCTGACATCAATTGTTCAGGAGATATCGATTTTAAAATGTTTCAATCCCGGCTTTTATGCGTTTAAGACTCATTGTTTTCCTCCCCACTTCCACACCCCTTAACCACTATCGACCATTTTTTGCAATTGGGTACACTGTCATAGTACTACATAAGTTCCAAGTTTTAGCCTCCTAGCATAAGTGGTTCCGGAGATCTAGAAACGAAAATTTTTCGTCTAAAACGCTCCCCTCTCCTCTCCCTTCATACCCCCACCCATCGAAAATATACCAGTCGTAGGAGTTCACCAAATCTACACACCATAAAAATTTCAATTTAATATCTCAACGGGTTTGGGAGCTACGCGTCTTTAAACGATTTTGCGTACGGCGCACGGCGGACGGAGTCTACGGCGGACAGACTGACATTTTTTTTTTTTGCTTTTTTGGGGTTTACTAGTCCTAAAACGTGAAAATACAGAATTTCAGGGTAGCAAATTTTTTTGAAATTTCAGGTCGATCACAATATACTTTATTATTAAAAAATAATAAAGTAAAATGGCACCTAGTGCGAATATCTTATATTCTATTCGTCAAGCTTTCTTCAACGTCTTCACCAACTCCAGTTTTTTCACTCTCCATAGTAAAAGGTCCAGTTTTCTAGAGCTCCTCCTTGGCAAGCGGAAATTTGTTCACAAGTTTATTTAACAGCTCTTCATTTTGTACTGGTGAAGGCTGAGCAACGGCAGAAGGAGGTGCGACTGTAGAACAACAGCAAAAAAATTGATGGAATATGAAATGTGTGTGCGTATATACGGCTCGGAAATAAAAATAAATCAATAAAAACGAGTTCAGGTCTGTTTTTTTTTCGTCCGTCTTCATCTTCACGAGTTGAAATTTTCTCGTATTCTTCGTCTTCGACAGTGAAGAGTGAAGAAAGAACGCATAGCATCGGAAGCATTGGGGACGCTAAAAGACCGGTTTTAGGAATCGGCTGTAAGTCACTCCTATATATGAGCGTTCCACATACTTAACCCGAGGGAACCACCACAAAACCAGAGAAGAGATTTGAAGAAGAAGAAGAATTAAAGGTATTTCAAAAAGAAGCATGGGGAGTTTGTGACCGCTTTTATATGGTTGTCGATGCTGCATCGTCATTGTGGACCACATCTACCACTACCATCATATTTAGGTCCTATGTTTTACCTTTAGTTAAGACTAAGAAGCAGATACAACTGAATTTGAAGAAGGGTCAGTGACTTTCGAAGAGTTAAATGTTGGTTAGAAAATCATCATCTTTGTGGTCTGAAATAAGATGCTCTCAGAATGTATCCTGAAAAAAACATAAGAAAAAACCAGAATCTCTTCCAGATAAGAAGCAAATGTTTTCAAATCTTACGGGATATGTCTCAATTAATCTTCGATGATAGACACGGCAACGAAGACAAATTTTTCGAAGAGATTTTCCTCTCCGGAATGTCCTGCATAAAATTCATGAATACAAAAATAATAGAAATCTTCTTAAAGAAATTGAAGAGCGATAAAGTCAAGCGATGAATACAATAAATTCGCTATCTTCAGACTCACATCATACCATTAGGCGATGGAAGTATGCATCGCGGTGAAGAATGGAAAGATTGATTTCGTTCGGAGATTACGTGTAATGTTTAAAATGGAAGATGTTTCGGGTAGGAAACAATGAGATTAATGAGTTTCGGGATATCATGTCGCTGGATCGCTGATTTAAGAATTTGCTGTTGATTTTTTTAAATACATAGTTGCCATTGGCTTGAAAAACAGTTGAGTCAAATTCAGTTTCGCAATAAAAGCCAGGTCAACAAATGGGCTTTTATTCATTAGACCAAAAAGCTATATCGGCTTCGCGTTAAAGTTAATTAATTCTTCTTCTCGAGATATCATGTACCATTGCCTGTCCGAATATAGAGTACATAATACTCTTTTACCCCGATGCTCACCGTACTGGGAGGTACAACAAATCTATGTTATATTCAACCATTAGCTTCGCATAGAACGAGCTTATGGTTAGCACAGCGATACAGAACATGCAAAAAACACCATAATTCTTTTGTTACTCTCCACTTAAAAACTATATCATCTTCACTTCAGAATGGAAAGACCGTGTATTTTCAATAAAAAAAACTAAATAGCTACATAGTAGCGAAACAATTATAAAATATGTGAGTTAAATAAGCATAACATTTCACGGATATTTAAATATAAAATCAATATTTTCAGTAAATTCAAAAAATAGTTCTCTAGATTGTTTGATTTTCTGGCTAGCTGTAAGTAATGCACATTCACTATAAATCTTTTTTACGACTAACAAATAATTCAATTAATCTTTACAAAAGCGAATATAGTGAACAGTAAGCGAATCAGTTATAAATCATGTTAATGATTCATATATGAATGTGCATTACAGCGCAACGGTTTCCTCATCATTTCTGTGAAGTAGTGTACAAAGCAAACCAGAAATGAATAATATTAATGAATACTTGTAGTGTTCATTTGTGCAAAAAAGCAATTGAAGCCCTTGGAACAACAAGGGGACAACTCATTTTTCCAACAACATGAGAAAACTTCACTTTTCTGGCCTTTTATTGCATCAAAAATATTTTATTGATTTTTCATTAAAATTATTAAGGATGTTATTAAATCATAAGGAGTTAACTGCATCAGCAGAATTTCATCCGAATTCAATAAGAAGTCAGAACGAACAAGCCCTCTCATGCTATTAAAAAATGAGTTGGCCCCTTACTACACCAAGGGCTTCAATTCGCCCTGTCTGCCCACCCTGTCTCAGCCACAACCTATTACGGTTCTTTTCGCTATAGACCGTTAAAACGGACTCCTAAAACAAGGGGTGAACGGGCCTTGTCCTCTTTTGCCGAAAGAACCACGAGTTCGGCGAAACCTAAGCGAATCAAAAAATTACCGAAACCGACGGAAGGAGATCTGAAACACGTCACACAATAAATACATAAACTAGGAATTCAACGCACGGATCAGAGTTACTGCTGTCTTTATTACAACTCAACTGAAGCTATATTCGTCTCTATAAACTTACTTGCTGAACAATTGTGAATAAGCTTACTTGCGAAACAAACTCTCTACCTGCTATCTAAATTCGCCCTAGCTAAAGTGTTTAGTGCCTTTTTAGGTGCCATCGATGATTGAAGGTGCAACCAAAATGGGCGTCACATTGAGTGCATCCAGGAAACCGAAAAGGTATTATTACTTTCTTTCTAACGAATTCATTTACTAACACTATTCTTTACTTTCGTTTCAGGGCACCTGTAACAAACCTTCAAAAAAAATCCCGTCCTGGCTCCATATAGAGGTTCAGGGTGAGGAGAAATTACCAGCGAGGGTCCATTATCTGGCCTTTAGTCACTCATTATTTATGCAAAATAAACAACAAACCAAAAAAGAACAAAAATTGATAAAAAAAAACTTACCCTTATTTTATCACCACTTGATTTTATTATTTTATAAATTTTTAATTTCGTTTTGTTCTGTCCTTGTCATTTTATTTTAAAATTTTTAATTTATACTTTTTTTCCTTTATTTATTTTTATGTGAGTTAGGGTATTGATTGTTTTTATTTCATTTCTACTTTTTATTTTTCTTCTCGTTTCCAAATTTTCATGAGTATTTGTTACGATTTTCTCGACATTACCGCGATGATATCAGAATTACCGAACATTTATTTTAAATATGCGTTACCGTTGCGTTTAGCCGAAGTATTGTCTCTCTCTCGAATCGAAATTCGACCCGAACTTAATTGGAATTAAATATTGACTTTTTCAAGTCAAAATATTCACTGCAAGGCCTCTGTTCACAACAGTTTCATGTACGTTTTTGATACAGTGTGCATTAGGTACATGATCCAGGATATTTGATTCAGAAATACTCAACAAATCACTTCTAACTTTGTCTAACTGAATACCGGAGTATCCTGGAGACTAGGACCCCATTTGGATTGTTGGTCTAAAACGACAAAATTTTAACATAATTCTCAAACAATTTTTTTTGGCCACATTGAAAATTCGTTCCTTTCAGCAACCCCCACGTTACAAATCTTAAATCGCGATTTCATAGAATTTACCTTGAACCTTTGCTGCCGCCAACACATGCATTCAACTTGAGGATAGTGCGGTTAAAAATCTTTAAGTCTCCTCCCAAAAATCAATTTACAATGATCATGGTCTCATACTAGATGAAGGAGGAGACCTGAAGCACTTAGCTATAAGCCTGACCACAAGCTATGAAACCCGGCTTTGAAGATTACCGCAGCTATTAATTCTACATAAACACAATGACTTTCGAGTAATGTGCAAAGTATTATGACTACGAAAGATGTCTGCTAGTTTTTTCTAAGGAGATCGAAGAATTAATGTTAACCTACCTCTTCAAATACTTGTCGAAACCGAGCGTTCTATCTTCTGTGGTACAGAAACTCAATTACAGCCCCATTAGCATGCATCGGTCATATTCAAGGCCAGAAAAGACCATTGCGAGTGCGAAACTGAAGTAGCCACACCTCATGTACTGACGAGGTTAGCCAATATTTTGAAGAATTTGGGGCTGTCTGAAGAATAAGACACGGATGACTACTTCCAAAAGTGAAGATCCCATCTCATGATGATAAAACGTTTTGGAATCCGAAACCTGCAGATTGTCCGATGTAACCTTCACCCTGAAGATCGGATTTTATATTAGAAATTAACTCATTCGGTCCATCTCATCACTTAATTTACCTGGCGTCATTTAACGAACTCAGCCTTAACTGATCCAGGAATATGAGAACTGTTGAAAGTTACATCAATGAAAAAAAACAGAAACGACGAAGAAAATATGGTTGCTGCTGTCTGTTCTATTCGGCTACCAAATTACGCGAAGATTTGTGGCCAGAATACAGAGAAGACAACCCAAAGGAACCAGAAAAAAATCTGTAAGGCATGGTCGTCTTGGGTATAACCAGCAGTCAGTGGCTACACAACACGAGAGTGCCCATCATTGATGATGATGATGACCGGAGTCCAGAAGGCCTCGAAAGACGCGTCGAGATCAACCGGTGGCACCAACAAAGGTAACTCCAGCAGCAATAGCACGGCAACAGCCGAGTAATCGGACACATTTCGAAAAACCCCGACTTGGTATTACAGGTAAGGTATGTCGCGAGACGCAAAGGTTTTCTTCTTTTATTCGACCAAACGATAAAAACAAGTCTGAACCCTGCACATACATACTCGTATCGTATACAGCAAACTATGTAAGAATTATTTCTTCGTTACCTGTGATGATAACCATCTTGCCCGACCCTTTACATGGCCTGCGCAGAACAGTCCGTTTCGAGCTGCGAGTGAGAGAAAGATCAAGAAAACATGACTCTTGGCTTTCGTTAGTACACGTTTGCTGGTATACCACAAGGTTCACTTAAGACAACTATGCTGCTTCAACTTCGACTGCTATTCGCCTATGTACCGAGCGGAAGATGGTTGCAGGATTCGACTGGAATGCAGTCGGACCTGTCTTCATCATCCCATCTTGTCTTGGTCACCTTTTTTCAGACTGTTTTTTTTATTGATCTTCTCGAAAAGTTCACAGTCTTATTTAAAGAATGGATGAAGATAAAGTAACATAGGTGCTGCGCATAGTATTAAAAATGTGATAGTTAGTTTAGTCTTAGGTGTAACACAGCTATTTCCAAGCCAGTCTGTTTAGTCGACACTTACGACAATACAAACAAAAACCTATCCAGAACCGAGAAGAAAACCATCATTGAAAAAAAAAATCAAATATAAAATAAGAAGAAGAAATGGAAGAAACGATAACTATATGGTGTGGTATCCATAATCCATTATTCACATACTAAGCGATTGCATCGTGGCGGACTCTTGATCTTATCTGAGATGAACACAATTAACCGAGGAGATGAATAGCGATGGCAATTAGTTGTAATTAACAAGTTTTATGATTTCCCCATTTGTTCGTTATACCGCACCATAAGGATAGTCAGGAAGCAGTTACTGCTACTGTCGAATATTCTTTCTTTAATCTATCGAAGCCGAGTGTGACGGACTAGTGCAGTGACACAACTTGCTAAAATTTTCGACAAACAGAGGCTGATTATAAGTTTGTAATTGCGTCAGAAATTTGAAAATTAATTGTACTAATTGCGATCATTATTTGGCTACTGTATTTGCTCCCACCAAAGAACACTACAGGTGACCAAATTATAATTAACACCGTTCGAAAAATTCACGGTGGCCGATTTCGTTAGAATTCTAGATTTTTGTGCTAATGTCTATGCTATGTCACTCATCCCGTTGCATTTGAACTTCTGCTATTGTATATGATCTCATTTCATTCAGTATGACTAGGCGAAAAAACAAGTAACATCTTCTCCAGTCAGGGAAACGTCTGATGGTTTTTGCAGACAAGAAGTCGTTTCCTTCCCTTGATTTGAGCCTTCGCTCTTTGCTAACATATTAATTTTTTCGAGGACAGGTTGCTGCTGTGACTCTCGTGAAAATCGGCTTTGTACTGTCCGGACAGAATGGAAAGGAGAGCCCTTATCGGTGATGCTTCCTTTCTATACTGCACAATCTTAAACACGCCTTGACCTTTACTGATATGTGATAGCGCATCGAATTAGATAAGATCGGGAACGTTATTAAAACACAACACGGAAGGATGCAGTGAATCAATCACGTCGCAGTGCAACACAATTTATTGCACTTTAAATTTAAATTGGCAGTTGTAAAATCGCCTGAGTGGAAGAGGAAGTCTCATTATAGTTTGTTAGATAATCACACCATTAGATCTAACGTATCTGAAAGTGTTATATAAATCATACGTGTCGCAGAGTCACAATGTGCCAACAGTCACAGCTTTATAGTTCATTGTTAAGGTCAATAGAGGAGATTAGAAAAAAAATTAAAACAAATACTAGGCACTAACGTTCAAACGACCATGAATATTTTGATTGGAACATGCTAACAAGTTGTTTGTAGGTTTTTAATCTTTTTTTTAAGAAATGTAAATATGTCCAATATTCGTGACAATATTTTAATAATTGAGAAATCATGTTTAATTATGAGTAGTTGAGACTGAAAATGGTAATGCGGGTTTTCCGCCAAACGGACTAGTTGAGTTTTTGTTTTGTTCACGTTTTTGAAAATACGGAAAACAAAAACAAAACTTGAACAAATCCAAAACTCTGTTTCAACCAAACTGACAGTGTTTTGTCGTAGTTTTGTTTTTGTTTTTTTTTTGTGTTGAGTCCGTTTCAACTAAGCGTACAAAATTAGTTCAATAGAATTTTTAAAAGTGTAAAAGATTTTTTCCACAATACAACAACATTTTTTTTCAAAATAATAATAAAGTCACTTTACGCACGGAAAATTCTCTGTGAATCGGACCAATGTATAACCGAAAACACAAACTGAACAAAAACAGAACTTGAGTGTTTCCACTAAGTGGATTCAGTTTGCAAACACACCGAAACCTTTTGAAGTTACCGCTTCTGGTCGGGGCACGAAAAACAAAACACAAATAGTCGCGAAAAACACAAATTTGTAAAAAGTTGGAGATTTTTTTTTTCACGAGTTTTTGTTGTGTTTATGTTTTGTCCGTTTGGTGGAAAACCGGCATAATACACTTCGACTTAGATATCAAACCAAAACTTTTGGTGTACGGTAAGACTAGCCATCTAAAAAAATTTTTTGAGACATAATCTTTACCGTACTGAGCCTAAGAAACTATACCGTTCTGACTCAGTAGGAACTGTAATAATTACGGAATCGATTCCGTAATGGCTACCAAAATTTACACCTATTATTTTTCTCTTTAAGTATATTGTAGAGGAACGTTTCGGTCAGCACATTAATCCACTCAATAGTCTTGCCACTGTCAATGCGATGAGAAATATTCATTACTTCGATGAATATTATTTTTAATCGAAGTAGTGAATATTCAATATAAAAACAAGAATTCCTTTTTCGAGTCAGTTGGTGAAAAACAGAGATCAAAGCAAATCGCAATTACTAATAAATTTCTAGATAGTAATTTTAAAATCAAACTTTATATAATCAAAAATATCAATTTATTAATTATCTGATAAAATATTACTTTATGTTGTTTTATAAATAAAGAGATAATTTGTTATAGCTTCGGAAGTGATTTTACTAAGTATAACACTACGGTTCCATTTTAATACGGAACCCCACATTGGTGACCCCGACAGCGGACCGCAGCGTCCAGAGTACGATTTTATCAATCTATTGAAAGAAATACACTAATAGCCCAGTCTACGCTGAAAGAAGGGCAGAAGTTTGGGTTTAAATTCAACAAGCCAGCTATCGTTTATCAAGCAACCCGACAGGCCAGCTACTCTACAGCTTCAAGAAACAAAGAAGAAGATATTTGTAAAGAAGATTTTTTTACCAAGAAAAAAGAAAATAGTTTTTCTCAAAATTTTTTTTTTTTTAAAAAAACAAAGATTGAGTAAGTTGATATTTTTTGTTTTGGTATATATTTGTTGCGGTCATATTGTATTTTTGTTGAGTTTTTGCGATTTGGTTAAAGGATTGAATATTATTTGATTTGATCTTTTCAAATACTCCATCATTTTGAGACCGTTTTCATTGCATTGACGGTGATACAACTATGGTCGGAGACAGCTATTGAACCTCCTTACAGAGTGGGTGAAACTATTACTAGACAATCTAGTTTTAAAGAAAATAATAATTTTAAAAGAAACAGTAAGTTTAGATCAAAATCTAAAGATAGAAATGAAGAAAAAAAAGATAACGAACTATGTTATTTTCATGGACGTTATGGGTCAAAAGCTCATAGGTGCGTTCCTCCTTGTAATTATGAGGAGTCAAAAAATTAGATAATGTGTTAGTTGTGGCGAATTCTAGCACTTATTATTTTTCAAATCGCCTTATAATTTTCGATCCTTTATCGAAATTAAACTTTTTGATTGATACCGGGGCTGAAATTTCAGTTCTTCCTAAGAAGCATTTTTCTAATGCAATGAAAGATTCACAACTATTATTAACAGCAGCCAATTCAACTAGAATTGCTACTTATGGTCGTCAATCGATGACATTATCTCTACAATTACGTAGACATTTTAAATGGGAATTTATTATTGCAGACGTAGATAGACCCATTTTAGGTGCAGATTTTCTACACAACTTCGGGTTAATAATAGATATTGAACGTAAATGTTTAATTGATCCGATAACTAAACTAAATTCGCGTGTCGGTACTATTTTCAAAGGACCAACACAAAATCTATCAGTATTGTCTACAACTGTTTTGGATTCAAGAATAATGAAGTTGTTAAATACATACAATTATGAAATTGATTCAAGTAAATCTTTCTCTGACAATAAAAATTTTCATTCGGTGAAGCATTATATTGAAACTACTTGCTGTCCAATCTTTGCTAAGCCTCGTTGTTTATTTCCAGATAAATTAGCAATCGCTAAAACTGAATTCAACCAATTGTTGCTAAAAGGCATTTGTAGACCTTCTAGCAGTCCATGGGCATCGCCTTTACATATGGTTTTAAAAAAAGATGGAAGTTGGAGACCATGCGGAGATTAGAGATTTTTAAACGCTAAAACAGTCCCTGATAAGTTTCCGGTTCCACACATTCAAGATTTTGCACTAAATTTATTTAATTGTACGGTTTTCACAACTTTAGATCTGGAAAAGGCTTATCATCAGATTCCTATGAATGAAGCCGATATTCCGAAAACAGCTATCACTACTCCTTTTGGTTCGTTCGAATTCTTAAGAATGACATTTGGGTTGCGTAATGCAGCTCAAACCTTTCAAAGATTTATATCTTCTATTCTCAATGATTTAACCTACTGCTTTGTTTACATAGATGATATACTCATTGCTTCACAGAACGAAGATGAGCATCTACAGCATTTGGATGAGGTTTTAAAAAGATTGAACAATAATGGATTAATTTTAAATATTAACAAATGTTCTTTTTTAAAAAAAGAAATCGACTTCTTGGGACATCGTTTAAATTCTAAAGGAATTCAGCCAAAAAAATCTAAAGTAGAAGCTATTTTAAATTACACTAAGCCATCCAATATCTTGGAATTGCGGCGATTTTTAGGAATGTTAAATTTTTACAGAAGGTTCATCCCTCATGCTGCATCAGAGCAATTAATTTTGGATAATCTAACCAAAGGCAGCAAGAAAAGACATGACACCACCCCTTTGAGTTGGAATTTGGAATCGTCTAATTCTTTTGAAAGGTGCAAGGAAATGTTAGCTAATGCTACATTATTGTCTTATCCTTCTCAAACTGCTAAGTTATCTTTAGCAGTAGACGCCTCTAACACTGCTTTGGGTGCTGTACTGCAGCAGCAGATTAAAACAGTGTGGCGACCTCTGGGATTTTTTTCTAAAAAACTTAATGAAACCCAAGTTAAGTATAGTGCTTATGATAGAGAGTTATTGGCAATTTTCGCTGCTATTAAACATTTCAGATACTTACTAGAAGGGCGAAATTTTACGATTTTTACAGATCACAAGCCATTAATTTTTGCGTTTCATCAAAACGCAGACAAGGCTTCTCCGAGGCAATTAAGACAATTAGATTTTATTGGTCAGTTTTCTACTGACTTACGACATATTTCAGGTAAAGACAATTTAGTCGCAGATGCTTTATCTAGAATTTGTAAAATCGATTTACCTTCATCAATTAACTATTCTGAAATTGCGACTGCTCAATTGTCTGATGAGCATTTAGAAAAAATTAAATTATTACCAAATTTAAAAATGATACATGTTCCTATAGAGGGGACCAACGTAATTCTATGGTGTGATTCATCTCAAAAAGTTATAAGACCTTATATACCTAAGCAATTTCGGGAACTGGTATTTAAAACAGTTCATAATATTGCTCATCCTGGAATAAAAGCTACTGTTAAATTATTGGCATCAAAATTCATTTGGCCAGCAATCAATACGTCTATGGACTAAACAATGTCCAGATTGCCAGAAAGCAAAAACCACTAGATTTGTTAAGAGTCCTTTTGGGAGTTTCCAACCAGTTTCAAGTAAATTTGAAACAATTCATTTAGATTTAATAGGTCCATGATCAAATAGTTTTCGTTACTGTTTAACAGTGATTGATAGATTTTCAAGATGGCCAGAAGCATTTCCGTTAAGAGATAGCACAGCAAAGACCATAGCTACGACTTTAATTAAGGAATATTTTTCGCGTTATGGTGTTCCTCTTGAAATAATTACTGACCAAGGAGCTCAGTTCGAATCGAAATTATTTTGAGAACTAGGTTCATTTCTCGGTTTCAAACGTTGTAGAACTACTGCATATAATCCTAATGCCAATGGAATGCTAGAGAGATGGCACCGTGTATTGAAAGAAGCGTTAATGTGAAAGGTCATTACTAATTGGACAGAACAATTACCATTCATTTTACTAGGTTTAAGAACTATTTTGCGTGAGGATGCAGAAGCAACTCCAGCGGAGTTGTTATACGGTCAAAATATTCGGTTGCCGTTCGAATTTATTCAAAACAATAGAGTTAATAAATCAGTACAAGTTCATGAATACATACTCAGACTTAGAAATTATATGTCCTCAGTTAAACCTAAGCCAGTGGTAAATCATTCTCTTCAAAATGTTTTTATTTTTAAAGATTTAGAAACTTGTTCTCATGTATTCGTTAGTAGAGAACCAACTAATTTGTCATTAAAGACTCCGTATGAAGGACCTTATCAAGTTTTAGTCAGAGAAGATAAATTTTTCACTTTATTAATTAATCAGAATCATCGAAAGGTTTCTATAGATAGACTTAAACCCCACAATATCATCAATTCTTTTTACAAGAGAATATTCTCGGCCGTCGTGTTTTTACCGATGATCTTGACCCACGTAAGTGCTTCCTCTTATGCTTGTATTGCATTGAATCGACGAACATCAGATACATATTTTAAGCTTAGCGAACTACCTGCTTTAAACTATTACAGGAAGAAACACTACAAAAATCAGTCGGTCCTTACTATAACCATTGTATTACCCACGAAGTACTTATTAATATTTTTTTGTTTCACCATAGTCGTCACATCATTCATTAACCTGCGAGTAGTTCAACTTTCAGAGCTGAATAAATCAATGCTAGAGTAAATGCTACTTTAAATTTCCATTGGAAAGAATAGGGTGTTGCTGTAACTCCCACACCTGAACGAATATAAAACTTGACTGTAGCTAAATATACTTGTAGACAATTTTCTAATAAGTTTAAGATAAAAGTTGTATGTAGACGAATAAAATAAAGAAATGTCTTCGTACAGAATTTTTTTTTGCACGCAATTTCTCGTGTGCTGCACCGATAGACTAGCCTCCTGGAGATTTTAACTTGAATCGATTGCGCTGAATTGTTCCCTTGCCGCCCGAACCGAGATTTTCCCTCTTCTACTCAATGTCAGTTTTATAGTCACATTAATAAACTCAATTGCCATCTTGTGTGATTTTTTATGTTACTGCGTCTTGTAATTCCATCGTCAAGGTTGGCTGAACGAAAAATTTAATGCAATGGAAGGACTCATTCGGCGCAGGAATAAAATCTCTACTGAAACTTTCCAGCTAGAATTGTGATAGAAGAGTGTATCCCGAAGGCTCAATGATAAGAGCACAACAAAGTGTTGGTAAATGTTGAAAGACGATAGCCCGTTACCGAATGGATTAGAAGGAGATCGTCAAAGCTAGAGCCTAACCGGGATTTCTTAAAATTGGAAGAACCTATGAAATCATGGCTCAGATGCTATTTGGAAATTTTCCACGGTGTATGATCATTCTGAACTGCGAAAATCTTAAATATGCAGTCACTTTCATTCGTCTCTCGACCAATTACAATAACCGCAAGATATAATTAGTTAATTATGTTGGGAAGTTGCTAATAAGCTGTAACAGCCAAGAAATCAATCTAATCGTGTTCATCTGTCAACATAATTTTCCATTTTCTTACTTTTTTTCACAGGACAGGGCGGTATTGACGATTACGAGCGTTACATTAAGCGCTACATTAAGCGCGGGATGGATAATCTGAGAAATTCTTCGGTAGTCATTAACAAATCGTTTAAGCATTTTGTAAGCAGCAACAACATTGTGAAAAGCAATTATAGCGGTGATTTTACCTCAGAGTATCACGGAGAGCACAATACGTTATAATGATCATGACGACTTGGAAATTCTTAGCTTCAAAATGCCTGCAATGGTAAAACCAAAGACTTTGTAAGCATAAATAAACCGAAATGTATTTTGAGAACGGGATTTTACAATGCGGTCTGAATAATTTAATTTAAGGTAATGAAGCATTTGTCATCTTGGCTCATAATTTTCAAATAACCCTCTATAAGTTGGGAAGGATATAACTGCCGTCAGGATGAAATTACTGATCGGAAATAATAAAACGTAGGAAATCGGCGTTAAGGAGCTTAGAAAGGAAAATATGTAGTTTTTCAAATATCGGATTCTCTGGATGAATCACTAAGGTGTGAGTAATTCATCAAAGAGAAAGGTTACGGACAACCTACTGAAAAATTTCCTAGTATCGCCATGCCTCACGATCAGTAGCCCGCACCCATTACGAAATACGAACATTATCTCAATGGTAATCCATCATACTGTTCTCGTAAATGAACTACTGACGATTCGATTTAATATGTTATCCGACTTAACAATAAGATGCCCTGCCAGTAATCACAAATGGCCATTTGTACGTCATGAGCTCGACACGAAGTCACATCTCATCCCGGAAACTCTGTCGACAACACTTAATCTCCGACTTGAAATTGTTTCGATGTTTTCGCGAGCACGACATAAGGCGATGGAGGCGGTCTAATGAAAACCAACGAAGCGTTGATAAGCTACAACACCGGACTAGACATAAATTGATAGTGTGGCATATTAATGGTCGCACTAAAAGCTGCAACAGGTAGAGACAACGGTCAGTTTATAATATAAGTTACATAATAAACTGACGAAGCGGATTGTCAACACTTGGCCATGCGATGAAGTCTTCAATCAGACATTCTGCACTAAGTAAATATTTTTTTAAGCCCGACGTTTCGTTCTTGTCTTTTTCAACTAATTCTTTTTTCTTTTTTTTCGAATTTCAGCATTTTCAGATTGGTTGAGAAGCGACTAAACGAATTTGTTCTGTTTGTGTTGGCTAAACAGAACGGAATGGATTTCATGGTATAGATGAAATGATATAAGTCCCTTGTGCCTAGTCGGTTAGACGTCGTCTCTATCACGAAATTAAATTTCGAGTAAGATCATTTACATAACAAAATTCCACCCTCCCCAATTTGTAAACACAAAACGATTTGAGGAAAGATTATACCGCCGAATTGATTGTTTACCCGTCTGCCCAAGAATTTATGGCTCAGACTGAAATAGTTGTTGGCTGAGAAGTCCACTACAAATCCGATCAGCAAGTCTAACATATGCACAATCAATAACCTGCAGTCTTCTTCGATCGACCACAACAAAATTCACATCTCTCGAATAAATTAATCCTTTACGTACAGCTCTAATGCAACATATCCGAAAAGAGCTCTATGCTGCACGAATAAAATTCTTTCCAACTTGCAACTGTCCTTGGCCGCAAACGTGAAATATCAGCATTCACATGATCTCATCGTCAGCGTTACAGTAGCGCACTTCTCCTATTTTAATAAAACATTAACAAGAAATTGGTTATTAGTTTTCTTAATAAAAAAAATCTTTCAGTTTATTCGAACAAAATTTCTAGGGTAAATAATAATAAAAAAAAAAGTTGGTTCACATTCGTATTTGAAACTTCCCCGCCTTCGTTACATACTTTACCCCCTTAAACGGTTTATACTTCTCGCCATACATATCCAACCGGTTCACTTTGAGGCCAGACACAGCCAACTGTGAAATGCTGAAGTGGACGTTAATGGACGGGTTCGCTTCTATGGTAGAGCTTCCAGCCGTTACAGAAACCTATCGGGAAACGAAATTATTACACAAAAAGCACTGCGATGCCGAGATCCCTCGGCCTGTGGTTAATTTTTTGGCGGATCTCATAGTTTCTCTCTCACGACTTTGACTATTCTATGCAGTAATAAGCCTTGTTTCCACCAGTGAACCTCAGGCCGTGGAACCCAGGGCTTCAAGAAAAACTTACCGTTCCCCGGATATTCGGCAATTTCGACGTATCAACACGACCCACATCCCAATGGAGAATCTTAGTAACCGGATCGAAAGTATACTTGCCCTGATTTTGCATTAGAACGCAATTGAGCACACCTTTTGGCATACAAACTTCAATCTTTACATTTTCGACGGTACGACCGAGCGTCGTACGTGGACCAACAGTTATATCCAGGCGACCTTGTTCGCCCGACTTGAACGATAAATTGTGACGAACATAGATCGGAATGGCGACAACACTTTGTGATCCGATATGATAGGACATGAGACGAAAATTTCCATCGGGCGGAATGAACGAAAGAATACGTTCGGATTCCCAGCGTTTGAATCTAACACACGGATGAAACGAAACGTCATCGAAGAGTCGAGGGTTCATGAAGGACAAAGTCAAGTCGGGCATGCCGGACAACTTGATGCAACAATCGATCTGAAATTCGGAAAAAAAATGATAATGCAATAAATTTATTTAAGTTTGAGAGAATTGTCATTTACGTTCAAGTACAGAACCAGTGAGAAGAATAGGAGAAATTGGAGGAATTACTAAAACAGGAACTAAATCATTGGGATCCAAGATTGCTATCCAAAAGTTCAGTTCTGTTCTTGTAAAACGGGACTGATTATTTGTCTGCGTTTAAGTGAAAATTAAGAATTTTAGGCCTAGTAATTTGGTAGAGTTTGAGAGATAACGCGACAGCAATCACTCTTTGAACTCGCATCACCTGATGTAATTCGACTCCCAAATTTTCAGCTAAATGTATATGCAGTTTTTGATATTGAAATGTGATGTTTTTATATTCCCAAACTTGATAAAGAGCTACCTCTAATACCAGTTCAGTGTACTGACCGAGGCAGTACATATAAAGGGAACCCACAGTCAATATACAGCATGACTATGTTGATATGGTGAAATGTTGTCGTATGTGAATCAAGGAGATGAGAACGTTAATTTCCACAAAAAAACGGTGAAGAGTTGTCGACAATCAAATGTTTTGAACACAATCGTTCAGATTTAAAGGCTCCACAACTAAAAAACACAGACATCCAATGCATCTTAGCCCAATAGGTAGGTTGCGATGAAAAAGTCACATATAAACACATCTTCAACTCCTATTTCCTAGCTGAACTACTTACATAGCCTTGGATATCCGCAAAGACAGTCGACCCTGACTTATCAATAATCGCATCGACTTCCTCGACAACATCAAAGTATGCTTCGTTATTGGTATATTTTACGCCAGTCCTACGCCAAGGAATAGCCGAAAGTTGACCGGACGGCAAAGTTCCACTTACGCTGTTTGCAACAGAAAAGCAAAAACTTAAATTTAGAAACTACCCAGCATTCAAACACTTCTCATACTTCGACTTTCCGGTCACTGAATTGGCAATTGTTCTTAGAATATTCGGTGGTTTGATCAACTCTTTCAGAATGTTACTCTCGGTGGCAAGCGGGAAACCATTGTCCAGCATTTCGTCCAACAACTCATAGACCACAACATAATTTTCTTTTATAATCGACTCTGTACATTCGGAGAAGTAGTCTTCGAACGTGTCGACCACACGATGCAGGAACTCGATAACAAAAAGCGGGGCCACTTCTTGTTTACAGGCCGCAACCAGAGAAACGCCTCCGCGTTGGATTGTGATTAAATAGAAGTGTGGCGTCGCAATAACGGGCGGAACGTCCTGGAAATATTTAGCAATTTAAGACTGGCTTATGTCGATCGATTAGACGAAGCCTTACGGTTGGAGAAGTCCGCTGGGCATCGAGAAAGTAGTCACAAACCGACCGAGACACAACACTGCGCCAGTGCTTTTCAAGAAACACGTCTCTGCGAATTGATTGATGAATTCTTAGTTAAAGTAAAATTTGAGGAACTGGAAGGTGTTTTTACCCGCTTCCGTTTATTATAAATAGGCTGTGTATCATTTTTAGTTCAAACAAAAAAAAACTTTGAAGCAAAGAACTCGGTACGTTCTATTCGTCGTGGAATGTTTACAAAATTGACACTTGACAATGAAGTAGCTGACAGCTCACCATCAGCATTGCCATATGTTGCGATGTATTTCTTACTGTACTTTTAAATTAGTTTTGATTTACTTTTTGGATAAATTATTAAGCAATATTTAGTTTTTAAAATAGTACAATTCAGTGCGGTTTGAAACTAATCACAATTTCATTCGAAACTAAAATTCATGTAAAAACATCGCAAAGTCACTGAAGTTTAGCAACATCGGGCAATATGCTGTCAACTTTGCAATGTCAAAATAATGAATCCAAAACAAAGTCACACAACTAAGATATCGCGGTGTTCCCCTTAGAATTAAATTTCTAGGTAAGTACTTGACTTTTTAGACACCCGCTCGATTAATTTCAACTTTCTCCATCCTGCCAGTTCCTTACACATTAAAAAACACACCACCGTCATGGGAAACAAGACGGTAAAACAACATTTCGAAACAGCACAAAAGACTGGTGTCCTGAAAATTTCGTTGCAACGGCTCCAGGACTTTCCGCCGCAGCTTCGAACCTTTCCGAACGTCCTGAAAACGCTCGACATATCCGAGAATCGTTTCACAACTCTACCGGCCGAAATCTCGCGTTTTACAATCGTCAAACACCTAAACGTTAGCGGCAATCGTCTTGGCGATTTGCCACCGATTCTCGGCGAACTGGTCAAACTCGAAGTAATACTGGCCATGAACAACCTGATCGTGACCATTCCGAAAGAGCTGGTCAATCTAAAGAACCTGAAACAAGTGAATTTGGCCAATAACCAATTAACCGACTTTCCGACAATGCTCTGCGGTCTCAAGCACTTGGACATGTTGGACGTGTCGCGCAACAGACTCGTTTCTGTTCCGTCTGACGTCGGCGAGCTCCAAGTTACCGAATTGAATTTAAATCAGAATCAAATATCCGCACTGTCTGAGGAGATTGCAAGCTGCCCGAAACTAAAAACGCTCCGCCTCGAGGAGAACTGCTTGCAAATCACGGCTTTTACACCGCGCGTTCTGAGGGAATCGAAGATTTCCAATCTCCTGGTCGACGGCAATTTGTTCAACTCGAAGCAGTTTACGGATTTGGATGGGTACGACGCGTACATGGACCGGTATACGGCGGTTAGGAAGAAAATGTTTTAAGTTTTATCGAGTTCGATTGTTTAAGGACGGAACGCGCGACGTTGTTAGTTAACGACATTTGTGTTCCTTTTGGGCTTATAATTTTTACTCTACTGAAATTTTATAGTAATTTTGTTAAGCATATTTTATGTAGAGATGAAGACGCACCGAAAATAAATAAATGTAAACCCCAAAAAACCTTTCTGTTTACTCTCACCCTTGAGGCGAACCTCGAGGTGAGCCTCTACCCCCATCAGGCCATTGCAAACAGGTTTTCGTCGTCTGTAACCTTTGCTGTGTTAATAGCGATTTACAGTGAAAATGCCTTTCCGGCGCAACTTGCCTTTAAGTGCGAAACGACAGAAATACGATGACCCAGCAAACAAGAAGCCACGAAATATCGTAAGGTCGGAAAATTCGGAAGGATTTGTCTTACCGAAATCGTTTAGATGTCGGTGGGAAATTTATGACAGAAATTTCGCAACGATTTCGGATAGAATTCGAAAAGAAATGTCTTGATTTTGATGGTTTCAGGTTGCAATGCATGAGTAGCAATGGTATCGCTTTGCATTATGTGTTCGATTTGAATCGCGAGCCTCGCACGCACGCGAAGTTTATGTTAATTGAGCTCAGTTCGCACCGTACATCGTGTGTGAAGTGATCTAATTTGATTTGTACATGTGATTAAAACCTGTGAGTAATATATATAATTATTTATAATATATTGTAACAATAAATATAGATTTGTTGTGAATTCCAGTTCTTAGAGTTAAATTTAATGTTTTTATAGCGAGATAATAGTATTTTTATTTGTTCGGAATATTAAAATATACTTTTGTGATAGACTTTATGGATAGAATTTACTATATTTTGTTTTCAGAGGTATCACAATGTCAAGACAAAACTTTCAAAAAGTGTAACAAGGGAAGCAAATTTACTTTTGAAAACGATCCTCTCTTATGATAACCCTGATAACGATATTGAAAGCAGAGATAATAAAAATGAGCAAAATTCAAATATAGCAGACTTTCAAAGTAAAGCTATGGGTGAAAATGGAACTAATATAAATTTTGAAGATACATTTCACCAAACCGAAATGCAGGAAGAATTGTTGTCTGACGATATCGAAACTGAAAATATTCCTAGAAGAGAAAAGTTGAAACATTTTTTAGCAAGATGGTCCATTAAACACAATATTTCAAGCGAAGCAATGAATGAACTATTGCTGAAATTACATTCTTTTGATAACGAGTTACCTATAGATATACGAACTGTTCGCGAAACTCCTCAAACAACAGAAATAATTTCTATGGGAAATGGATCATATGTCCATTATGGACTGAAAAACTGCCTAACAGATTTTATGTTTCAGCACAATAAATTCATTACATCCATGAGTTTGTCCCTTAGCTTTGGAATAGATGGGCTACCATTATATAAATCCAGTAAAGCGCAAATTTGGCCGATTTTAATGAATGTTATGAATTTTTCAGAAGTATATCTTATCGGGTGCTTCAGTAATCAAAATAAAGAAATGAAAAAGCAGGAAAAGATTAATTCAAAGCCTCCAGATCTTCTTGGAATATTTTGTTAAGGAACTATCAGAATTATTACACGTAGGGTTTACGTACCATAGTCGTACGTACAAAGTTGAAGCTCTTTTTTTCGTATGCGATGCCCCTGCTCGCGCGTTTTTGCTAAATATAAAGTCGCATTCAGGGTTTTATAGTTGCACAAAATGTACACAGAAAGGATCAAGAATTAGTAATCGCATTGTTTTCTCAGATTTTGATGCCACTTTAAGAACAGATGAATCGTTTTCAAACCGAATTCAAAAAGAACATCATAAAAAACAAGAAAAGCTTTCGCTCGAAGACTTAAATATAAAGTGTGTAACACAATTTCCTTTAGATTTTATGCATGTTGTATGTCTCGGGGTAGTTCGCCAATTAATGAAGTTGTGGACAAAGGAAACAGGCAGACCATATTCCCTTCCAAATGGAAAAATTAAATATGTAACCATGCAGAACATACACATGCAAAAGCAATTCCCATTAGAATTTAATAGGAAACCCCGCACTTTAGATGAACTAGACCGGTGGAAAGCTTCAGAATTTAGAACATTTCTTTTATATAGCGCACCGCTAGTCCTAAAAAATTCAATTCCGAAATCTTATTACAATCACTTTATGAAATTATCGGCAGCTATAAGAATTCTTAGTGATTCCAATTTATGTATAACATATAATTTCTTGGCAAAAACTTTGTTAGAGGAATTTGTAATGAGTATTGAAACATTATATGGATTACAAACTTTAACATATAATGTTCATTGTTTGATACATCTTTCTAGTGATGTTTTGAACCATGGCTGTCTAGATAACTTCAGCGCGTTTAAATTTGAAAATCACCTCAAATGCTTGAAAAAAAAAATTAAAAAGGAAAACTTCATTCTTGCTCAATTGTCAAATAGACTTCTTGAAGAAAGCACATTTATCTCCAATCTCTGCAGTCAACATGAATTTAAGTATCCTATTATAAAATCATCTCGTAAATCTAATAACATCAAATCAGTAGTTTTGGGTACTTTTACCGTTTCTACAAAGAAACCTAATAACTATTGCATGAGTGGCGGAAAAATATATGAAGTAAAGAAAATCTTCAAAGAAAATGAAGAAATATTTCTTGAAGGATATGAATTTTACTCTCTTACAGAATTTTACGATTTAGAAATTGATCTCTCTTTTTTGCAAGTACATGTCACACAAAATTTAGAACATACAGAAAAATACAAATTTAAACTGTCATCTGTAACTAAAAAATACATGGTTTTATCAACAGAAGATTCATCCGAATTGAAGCTAGTTGTGCCTTTATTGTGAAAGCCAATACGTATGCACATATATAAAAACACAAAAATAATATAGCATAACATAACATAACATTAAGTTTATATATAACATTAAGTTTAATAAAAAACATTAAGTTTAATAAAAATGGATTCATCCGCTGAGAAAGATAAAAACGATTTTGAAACTGAAGGTAAATAGGACAATATATAATATTTAAAAAATTTAACTAAGTTGTTTTGCCACATCTTGCAAAAATTAGTTACTGAAAGTTAAATTAGATTAGACAATTTTTTTTCTTTGTTATTTTATTTTATTTAATAAGATATTGCATCATCCCAAGAACTTTTTGTCGGTCCTTCCGCGAACGAAACACCTACATATAACCAATTTCTTATGGTAAATCCCAGTGAGTATTCCTATATTATAGTCTTACATCCATTATAACTGCAAATTATTACAATAAAGGTAACTATCCAGTCACTTCAACTCAACACATACCATATCATAGTCAAGCTGTTCATGTTTTCGGAGATAGTGCACATTTGAATAGTTATAATTCCTATCAACAAACTACTCAGCAGAGTTCAACTGATGAAGGCATGACACTAAAAAGTATAAAACCTTTCGCTCCTAAATTGTGTGCTTCTAAATGCTTTATTTCCAGACATCGTACAACTTCTGGAAGGTACGCAGTCCCAAAATAAAAAAATTTTGGAAGAAAATGAAAAACTTAAAGAAAATAATAAAGACCTTATGCTGCATTTCACTAAGGAATTCATTGCACTACGCAAAAAAGTTGAGACACTATTACAGTCAATGAATTCTAACAGCACATTTGATCTTTTACCTCAATTTCCGTTGTCTTCTAAGGAAGATGTTCTGCAACTAGAGGAAAATTTAAAAAATGAGAAAAAAATGAGAAAACAACTGGTAATTCATGCAACATAATAATTATAATTGTGTATTAACGATAACCCATGCACATACAATTTATATTACTGCAGAGGGACAAATTTGCTCAGTATTCGACAAACGACGTTTCGAAATATGTCAGTGGAAATTTAAATATTTTATTCGGTACTGACATACTTACTTCACAATTCTCTTGGACAGCAGTTAATAATAACGTTGGTGTCAAAAATTATGTACTTATCGATGTACTGAAAGGTTTTTTACATTATTCATAATGACTTTTCGTGCAATTTTTTCAACTTATATACCTATAAAATTACAGATTCGTGTATCCTAAATAACCCACAATCTAAAATCGTTCATATAACAACGGCCATAAAGAAATATTTTAGTAACGTGAAGGACCGTCACAACAAGCGTTTAAAAAGAAGGGCTAAGGGTGTTAACACCACTGCAGCTGTAAGTGCGAGAAATTATGAAGAAGAACTCTCGTCAGATATGGTACTTACTTGTAATAGAATTTAATTACAGAATGTAATTTTTTGCGTTTTATGTGTATTATGTACTTACTTACTTATTACTTACCTTACTCCAAATAGTTATATACTTTAATTACGTACATGTGTATATACAAATTATTTATTTATTTTTTTATTTGCATATAATAAATAAAAAGTAAGGAACTTGCAAGAAAAATGGCTTGGTTATTTTTATTATTATGCTTCAGTAATGGTATTTGCTGAAGAAATTTGCCCACTTATTGTCACAAGAAAAAGTGACAGTAGGTGATTTATAAAAAGTTTCAAGTACGGACTTGAAAACGAGAGATATTGTCCTCCTTCGAATATCAAACAAACGATATTCCTCAAAAAAGGAAAAAGTACATGTGGAATACATATTCTACTTTATCCCTAACTACAATATAAATCGGAATTCAGTATTGCATTATGAGTGTCAAACGATTGGTTTGCTGGCCATCATGACTGCCGTATGTTTTATATCAGAAATCTGTTTTGAAATCGAATCGAATATACCTTACAATCTCATATAGATTTTTCCGTTGTAGTTCGAAACGAAATATCTTGAAGATATCGTTACGATTTTTCTCACAGAATTCGATACGGAAAATCTTTAAGATATCGTTACGATATTTCTATCAGAATTTGATATGAAATATCTTTAAGATATCGTTACGATTTTTCTATCAGAATTCGATACGAAATATATCTTGGTAGTCGTTACGATTTTTCTTTCCCGAATCGTGTCAACCGTTCCATACATTTTTCGCCACGACATCGGTACGAAGTCGTGTCTGATGTCGGCGCGTTTTACCGACAAATCGTGGCGAATTCGTAACGATATCGGACTTTTTTGTTTGCTGGGGAGCTACGAATTGTGTGCTGCTACAGTTCATTGTATGTGTGTATACATATGGAACCGTGCGTCATAGAAAAGTTGAAGAATGTTAGACTCTTGCGACTCCTCGAGCCATCTGATTGGTTGATTTTATGGTGGGGATAGAGGCACGCCTCAAACGTTGAGTGTAAGTGCACCATTATGGTGCGTTTACACTCACCCTTGAGGCTCGCCTCGAGGCGAGCCTCTACCCCCATCAGGCCATTGCAAACCGGTTTTCGTCGGCTGTGTTCTTTGCTGTGTTGAAAGCAATTTACACTCAAAATGCCTTTGAGGCGCAACATGCCTATGAGTGCGAAACGACAGAAATACGATGAGCTGCGAATTGTGTGCTGCCACAGTTCATTGTATGTGTGTACACATATGGAAGCGTGCGTCTGAGAAAAGTTGAAGAATGTTAGACTCTTGCGACTCCACAAGCCATCTGATTGGGTGATTTTTTGGTGGGGATAGAGGCTCGCCTCAAACGCTGAGTGTAAATGCACCATTATGGTGCTTATCGTATTTCTGTCATTTCGCACTTAAAGGCAAGTTGTAAAGGCATTTTCACTGTAAATCGCTATTGACACAGCAAAGGTTACAGCCGACGAAAACCTGTTTGCAATGGCCTGAGGGGGGTAGAGGCTCACCTCGAGGTTCGCCTCAAGGGTGAGTGTAAACGCACCATTATAGGCAATAAGTTGCGCCGCAGAGGCATGTTGAGTGTAAATTGCTTTCAACACAGCAAAGAGTACAGCCTACGAAAACCGGTTTGCAATGGCCTGATGCGGGTAGAGGCTCGCCTCAAATGCAGCATAACTCTTTGATCAAAGAAAAATTCTAGGTAAAAATCCCCTATCACGCACAAGCGAAAAAGTAATGTAAGAGATTTTTCATATTTTACATTCGGGCCTATTACGAAACTCGACTCGATCAAAAAACTCACATTCTGCGACTATGAAACTCGACAAGTGCCTACTTGTCGAGTTTTACTCGACTTTGAGTAGAAAAAAAAGCGTGAGTTAAGAGAACTGCGTATTATGAGAGCCGATCGAGTGAGTATTTTCTTATAAGAAATGTCAAACTCACTCGACTGCTGGAAATGAAGTGACTTTCCAGTTGTCGAGTTTCATAATACCAACTTTAGCTCGAGTCGAGTCTAAATGTGCGGGCCTATTACGAAACTCGAGTCGAGTGAGTAACTCGACTCACATTTGGACTCGACTCGAGCTAAAGTTGGTACTATGAAACTCGACAATTGGAAAGTCACTTTCATTTCCAGCAGTCGAGTGAGTTTGACATTTCTTATAAGAAAATACTCACTCGATCGGCTCTCATAATACGCAGTTCTCTTAACTCACGCTTTTTTTTCGACTAAAAGTCGAGTGAAACTCGACAAGTAGGCACTCGTCGAGTTTCATAGTCGCAGAATGTGAGTTTTTTGATCGAGTCGAGTTTCGTAATAGGCCCGTCACATTCTGCGACTATGAAACTCGACGAGTGCCTACTTGTCGAGTTTCACTCGACTTTTAGTCGAAAAAAAAGCGTGAGTTAAGAGAACTGCGTATTATCGGGCCTATTACGAAACTCGAGTCGAGTGAGTAACTCGACTCACATTTGGACTCGACTTGGTATTATGAAACTCGACAATTGGAAAGTCACTTCATTTCCAGCAGTCCAGTGAGTTTGACATTTCTTATAAGAAAATACTCACTCGATCGGCTCTCATAATACGCAGTTCTCTTAACTCACCCTTTTTTTTCGACTAAAAGTCGAGTGAAACTCGACAAGTAGGCACTCGTCGAGTTTCATAGTCGCAGAATGTGACGGGCCTATTACGAAACTCGACTCGATCAAAAAACTCACATTCTGCGACTATGAAACTCGACGAGTGCCTACTTGTCGAGTTTCACTCGACTTTTAGTCGAAAAAAAAGCGTGAGTTAAGAGAACTGCGTATTATGAGAGCCGATCGAGTGAGTATTTTCTTATAAGAAATGTCAAACTCACTCGACTGCTGGAAATGAAGTGACTTTCCAGTTGTCGAGTTTCATAATACCAACTTTAGCTCGAGTCGAGTCTAAATGTGCGGGCCTATTACGAAACTCGAGTCGAGTGAGTAACTCGACTCACATTTGGACTCGACTCGAGCTAAAGTTGGTACTATGAAACTCGACAATTGGAAAGTCACTTTCATTTCCAGCAGTCGAGTGAGTTTGACATTTCTTATAAGAAAATACTCACTCGATCGGCTCTCATAATACGCAGTTCTCTTAACTCACCCTTTTTTTTCGACTAAAAGTCGAGTGAAACTCGACAAGTAGGCACTCGTCGAGTTTCATAGTTGCAGAATGTGAGTTTTTTGATCGAGTCGAGTTTCGTAATAGGCCCGGTGATTCGAGTTACTCACTCGACTCGAGTTTCGTAATAGGCCCGATTTACTTTCTAAATGAAATTTGGTATGTTTTAGGATGTGGTCAATAAAAATTTTTGACATTCGGAACTTTCACTTTAAGCGATATTTTGTAGTAAAACACTTTTATTCGAGCTCAATCTCAATTTTGTATGAAAATCACATGCACCCAGTTGGTCATGTCTGCGAGAATCTCGCAGATTTCTCGAAGTCATGTCGGCCTGTCTGCGAGATTTCTTCGAGACGCCTTATGCGAAAAATACACGGTATCGAGACAAATGCACCCCGAAATCTCGAAGACTGCGAATGTCCCCAGTTGGTCGCGAGTCTCTTTCGAGACATTCGGGCCTATTACGAAACTCGACTCGATCAAAAAACTCACATTCTGCGACTATGAAACTCGACGAGTGCCTACTTGTCGAGTTTCACTCGACTTTTAGTCGAAAAAAAAGCGTGAGTTAAGAGAACTGCGTATTATCGGGCCTATTACGAAACTCGAGTCGAGTGAGTAACTCGACTCACATTTGGACTCGACTCGAGCTAAAGTTGGTATTATGAAACTCGACAATTGGAAAGTCACTTCATTTCCAGCAGTCCAGTGAGTTTGACATTTCTTATAAGAAAATACTCACTCGATCGGCTCTCATAATACGCAGTTCTCTTAACTCACCCTTTTTTTTCGACTAAAAGTCGAGTGAAACTCGACAAGTAGGCACTCGTCGAGTTTCATAGTTGCAGAATGTGAGTTTTTTGATCGAGTCGAGTTTCGTAATAGGCCCGGTGATTCGAGTTACTCACTCGACTCGAGTTTCGTAATAGGCCCGATTTACTTTCTAAATGAAATTTGGTATGTTTTAGGATGTGGTCAATAAAAATTTTTGACATTCGGAACTTTCACTTTAAGCGATATTTTGTAGTAAAACACTTTTATTCGAGCTCAATCTCAATTTTGTATGAAAATCACATGCACCCAGTTGGTCATGTCTGCGAGAATCTCGCAGATTTCTCGAAGTCATGTCGGCCTGTCTGCGAGATTTCTTCGAGACGCCTTATGCGAAAAATACACGGTATCGAGACAAATGCACCCCGAAATCTCGAAGACTGCGAATGTCCCCAGTTGGTCGCGAGTCTCTTTCGAGACATTCGGGCCTATTACGAAACTCGACTCGATCAAAAAACTCACATTCTGCGACTATGAAACTCGACGAGTGCCTACTTGTCGAGTTTCACTCGACTTTTAGTCGAAAAAAAAGCGTGAGTTAAGAGAACTGCGTATTATCGGGCCTATTACGAAACTCGAGTCGAGTGAGTAACTCGACTCACATTTGGACTCGACTTGGTATTATGAAACTCGACAATTGGAAAGTCACTTCATTTCCAGCAGTCCAGTGAGTTTGACATTTCTCATAAGAAAATACTCACTCGATCGGCTCTCATAATACGCAGTTCTCTTAACTCACCCTTTTTTTTCGACTAAAAGTCGAGTGAAACTCGACAAGTAGGCACTCGTCGAGTTTCATAGTCGCAGAATGTGACGGGCCTATTACGAAACTCGACTCGATCAAAAAACTCACATTCTGCGACTATGAAACTCGACGAGTGCCTACTTGTCGAGTTTCACTCGACTTTTAGTCGAAAAAAAAGCGTGAGTTAAGAGAACTGCGTATTATGAGAGCCGATCGAGTGAGTATTTTCTTATAAGAAATGTCAAACTCACTGGACTGCTGGAAATGAAGTGACTTTCCAATTGTCGAGTTTCATAATACCAACTTTAGCTCGAGTCGAGTCCAAATGTGAATCGAGTTACTCACTCGACTCGAGTTTCGTAATAGGCCCGTGAGTTTTTTGATCGAGTCGAGTTTCGTAATAGGCCCGTATGAGAGCCGATCGAGTGAGTATTTTCTTATAAGAAATGTCAAACTCACTCGACTGCTGGAAATGAAGTGACTTTCCAATTGTCGAGTTTCATAATACCAACTTTAGCTCGAGTCGAGTCCAAATGTGAGTCGAGTCACTCACTCGACTCGAGTTTCGTAATAGGCCCGATTGTCTTTATGGTTTCAGCATAGTGCTTGCCTTTCTTCATCACTAGATAGAAAGAGAGAGCAATAAAACATATGCTCCCACTCCGACCTATTTGAAGTGCAGAAAACAGCCGTATTAATTCGGACTCTGGTATTTAGGCGAAGAAAATGAATTGCGCAAGAAGTGAATATTTAAGTTTTCTTATCAAGTGCGGATTTAATAATAGCGAAATGAGATGTGTCACTATATAAGTAAGTTAACTTCGCCCGTGTTTCCCCACGTTTCATTTCATTACACCTTTTTTCATTTTCAGGCGATGTGCACCTACGTGAACATTTTTTCACCGGCTTGAACGAATATGCGCTTATTTTAATCATTTATATACATATATGAATTTTTTGATTGTTCGTCTCGGTAAATATTGAATAAACAGTGCACTAAATAATATTTTTGTGTATTTTATTTTGAAGTATGTATGAACAAAGTCAATTCCACATCAAGCTATCATCAAACAGATGGCGCTGCACCAAAAAGAAAATTGCTGTCCCGACCCAGTTGGTCACGTCTGCGAGAATCTCGCAGATTTCTCGAAGACATGTCGGCCTGTCTGCGGGACTTCTTCGAGATGCCTTATGGGAAAAAATACACGGTATCGAGACAAATGCATCCCGAAATCTTGAAGACATGTCGGCGAATGTCGGGATAGCAAAATGGCTCGAGTGACACTAACGAGGTGTAATTTTGATTTTTAGTGAAGCGAAGGAGGTGGTGAAATTCAATAATTCACCTCTTAGCATCGGAACGGATAGAAGTTGAAAGTTGGCTAACTTTACCCAGTAGGTCGCGTCTGCGAGATTTCTCGAAGACATGTCGGTCTGTCTGCGAGATTTCTTCGAGACGCCTTATAGGAAAAATACACGGTATCGAGACAAATGCACCCCGAAATTTCGGAGACATGTCTGCTGAATGTCGGGATAGCAAAATGTTTTCACAATCAGCGCCATCTATATATTAATAGATTTTTCTATATCTACTTGTACTCATACTTCTTATAATAAAGTAAAAAAACAAAATATTTAATGAAAAGTACTCTTTATTTAGTAATTAAAAAAAAACATCACTGAGAACAACAATAATTCACTTTATAATGCATGCAAAAACACTTTCACCCACAACATTCGACCAAGAGGTGGTGAAATGCAAGAAGATTGACATCATCTGAAAAGAGGAAACTCAAATTAAACCCGGTTGAAACAAACTTATCAGAATAAAATTATCACATACCACTATTCAGACGTACTCTGTGCGAATTGAATAAATACGTACGACAAAATTTATTCCGAATTTAGTTTGTCATGACTTTTCTAAGCGGCAGACGTCATCTCAAGTTTTCGATCTCTTCGCTTCTCTGCAGTCGTTTTCTGCACTTCAAATACATCGTGGTGGGAGCACATGTTTGTATTGCTATTTCTTTCTATCTAGTATTGAAGAAAGGTATGCAATATGATTCCTAAGGCTCAAACCATCGAGATTATGTCTCGAAAGAGACAAGTGACCAACTGGGTACCCCTCCGTTTTGTGTCTCGGCTAATTTCCGGAACGATTGTGACTAGGCGTTCCGAAATTCCTTTTAGATGTGTGTCGGATGGAGAAACTCAACACTCTCCGTTTTCCGGATCGGATCGGATCGGAACCATTATAACTGAGACTTAAGAGCCATACAGAATGAACGCAATCGCAGTCGGATTGGAATGTCAAAATGTCGCAACGAGATGCAATGAAATGCTGTAAACCGCAAGTAAACGCTGCATGAACACAATGACCGGATTGAGTTCGCAGTTGTATCAGTGTCAATAATCAAAGCGAAATTGGTATGGACGCGAAAATCAGTGAATTATTTTTAATGCTCATAGAAATCTCTTTCATTTTCCATTTTATTATTTTCTTCTTTAAATAATATAGTGCGTTTTAGGTTATGATATTGTCATATTTGACATTTCAATGCGTTCACTTGCGATCATTTTAAATATTACGAACTTACTTGCGACTAACTGCGACCCATAGCGTTCATTCTGTTTAGCTACATACAATCACATGCATTTGAAACTCGTTTTTTCCCCTCCGTTATTTTGACACTCCAATCCGACTGCGATTGCGTTCATTCTGTACGGCTCTTTAACTGAGGCTTAAAGGCTGGTTTTCATTACGCCGAAATTCTGCAAATGTCTGCCGTGCGAAAGAGAGGAAATATCATACGCAACAGATCTTTAAAAAAAGTGTCTCGTCTGCAACTTCAGATCTGTGATCTGTAACCATAAAGTTAGGATGTACATTATAGGTTTGTTCTTTTTGCCAGGTTAAGTTCACATTTTAGTGTAACTTACACTGAAAATGTGATACAACTTACACTGAAAGTGTAGATCGCGCAAAAAGAACGGGTTAGTGTAGAAACGTGACAGCTAAAATTTCGAACTTATTTATTTGCTTTATTCTTTTACTTCTATCAATGCAAATTTATTGCCATTCAATATTCTTACATGTTTTCATTCAAAACAGTAGTTTCAGAAATTCAAAAAGTCAATTTTATCTGCATACAGCCATCAATTTTGACAGATGGTAAAGAAGAAGAACTTACACCTGCTCCCGACCCAGTGTAAGAAAGTGTACACTGAGTACACTACACTAGCATAAAGAACAGCCACCTCTGACGTCACACCGACAAAAAGAACAGCATTAGGGCAGAAAGTGTACACTGAGTACACTACACTCGACAAAAAAAAACAGACCTTATAGCAAAAAGACTTGCATGCACATCTTTTTCCTATAATTTGCTTCCGACAAACCTACACAATAGACATGCGCACGCACACTACTGTGCCAAATTATGGCAATTATGACTTTGACATTCGTCGAGCCGGTAATTGTTTTCTTAACAATTTTGTAATGTGAGATGAATATCAAAAAAGGAGATAAATATGCTTAGAATTTCATTAGAGGTGCATGCATAGATCATTCTGCTGTCTATTCGCTCGACATGAGAGATACGTTGCAATTGACAAGCCGCAGATCGGTTTTACCTTACAATAGGTCTCGAGAAAATTCACGTATTGTACTTTTTCTCAACTGAAAGCGTACAAACAGCAAAAACACAAGAAATTTTAGGTTAGAAATTTCTATCCGTCAAAAACTATTGCTATAATTTTGCTATCAAGTCGACAATTTTGGTTCCGGCACGCCGCAGTTGGAACCGAAAAGAAAGGCATAAGCATCCCCAATGGAGACGCAAATTACCTTGAGAGTTTTTTTTTTAGCTGAAAAAAGAAAACGAATATTAATATGTCCACTGTGGAATGTTTACCTGTGTGTCTAAATGGAGAACAAAACGAAACTCGCGTAGATTTAACGTAAACTTTTATTCGGACGTTCTTGAATTTCGAAAAAAGACTGAGACCGAGAAATCACATTCAATACCTTAAATACTAAAAATATGCAAATTATCTTAATTCTAAATGTGCCAGTCGTTCAACTCGTCGATCCAAGCGAAAAAATCGCGATCGGCACTTTTCTGTCGACCGACAAATAGTGGAAACACGTTGGTTGAGTGCAATGTGCCTATTTGTGGGTCACAAACATTGCGGAAAAATTGCCATTGCACATTGTATGCAAAAAGCAAAACAATAACGCAACCATTATCATTACCTTTGGCCAGTAGCACATATTCCGCCGTGTCACTCGAAAAGCAAAACATGTGGAATCCCCTGAAATTCGAGTAACACGACATCACAGTACTACAGGCCAGGCCGAGTATTGACTTACTCTGATATGGCTGAGTCATTATTATGCTCGCGCAATAGCAGAACATCTTGAACGAATGGCATATGGCTTATTTTAGTTAGCGCGAGAGGAAAACCAAATAAATGTTTTAATCAGTCGGATGCTGATTTGGAGCTGGGCACAACAGTCGATATGTAGCGCCCAAACTGAGCTTGAAAGTTTTGTGGAAACGCTGTGAAAGTATAAATATTTTCAAGGAAGCTTTTTATTTTGTCCCTTTTACGTTTTGAATATATTGTTACGTGTAAGCTTGGCCACCGCGCAACTCGATCGATTACGAATAGGGAAGCAGCAACAACCGAATACCTAAGCTGCAAAGTAACCCAATCAAAAGCTTAGTTCAATAAATAAGGAGAGCGGAGCAACACGATTATACCCCACTTCTTATCGGATGTGCTCGAATGCTCTCCAATGTACTAGAATCGAACGAAGATCAAAATCGAAAGCTCTAAAGCTTTCGAGAAGATTCCACATACATTACCGAGCGAACATTCAAGTACATCATCCTAGACTGCAACCGGCTACTATAAAAGCAGATGAAGCTTTCAGCGAGGGAGATAGTAATTTTTATTACGTCGGCTGTGACAGCCAGCGTGTTGGTAGAGAGCGAAAGTGAACGAATCAAGCGATATAGAAAAGCGGGCGGTATTGCCATACAGTGCGAATAATTGTGCGAACAGAATTAAAGTGCAAAAAATAAATTATCACTTATTTTGATTTTAAACCAATTGCGTTTTACTTGAAATCCCGGCGAACCCCTAGCTCGCAACAATATATTACATTCATATAGGCCGCGATTCGAATTACGCTTACTGCATTTTTAGCGCGCTCACAACCGGCCCCGAATCACGTTCACACGCCTACAATTTCCATGAACACAATGACGTTATGAAAATTACATTTTCTGGCGCTTACACTGCTCAGAGTTTAGAGGATATACACTGTAAGCACGACTGTCAAATTGGACGGTAATTTTGAATTAAATTTTAATGCAAAATTGAGTAAAAGTGTTTGTGTGCACACGATCGGTCCGAATCGAATGTGAAATAATGGTGCACCAATTCTGTCCGGCAGTATGGACTGGGCTGAACAGTTGCACCGTTTTAATCCCTTCGAGCATACTCTTATCTGCCCCACCGATAGTTCCAGTGGATTGGAACTACAGGTATAATAGTTTTCTGCCGTCGTTGTGAATTTACGTGTGTGTTGAAACGATACACACCATAAACACATCAAATTTTGAATATAAACCTTTTTATCATATGAAGATGGTAATATAAAATTAAAGAGTATATTTATTATTTCTTAACTCGATCAAAAGTAAAGAAGATAAGGAAAAATCATACTGCAGTCACGATCGGCTGCAAGCCAATCGTATAATACTCTAGATGAATACTGAACTCCGATTTATATTGTAGTTTGGGGATAAAGTAGAATTACGTGTGCATGTTGTATGTCCTTTATTAAGGTCTACCATTAGATTGCTACTCAAAACTAAAAGACAATATTCAGTTTAATTCCATTTCTTGCACTGGGTAAGTCATCGAAAAAAATGTCCTTTTTGAAGGACTTTTACATGGGAGGTGCAGGAAGGACTCACTCGATTTCTTACATATTCCTTTCCTTGGAACCATTTAAAAATGAACGTGTACAAAATTTCAAATTCGTAGCTTGAAGCGTTCAAAAGTTATCGAAAAATATTGTTGAACACGTGTCTTAAGGACATTTTGTATGGCAGCTACCAGAAGGAGTAAAAGGATTTCGCTGATTAGTAAACTCGAACTTCGTTTTTACTCAAAACTAATTTGTACAAAATTTCCAATTCATAGCTAAAAGATTACTTGAGTTATAGTAAGTTCCGTAAATTAAGTAATAGACGTTTTGACAGGATATTTGTATGGCAGCTACACGAAGGACTAATAAGATTTTCTTCATAATTATACATTTAGCTCCAACTATTGGAAAAATAACACCTACAAAATTTCAAAGTCGTAGGTTAAACCCTTCTGAAGTTATCGGCCAATATTCCTGAACACGTGTTTTAAGGACATTTTGTATGGCAGCTACCAGAAGGAGTAAAAGGATTTCGCTGATAAGTAAACTCGAACTTCCTTTTCACTCAAAACTAATTTGTACAAAATTCCGAATTCGTAGCTAAAAGATTACTTGAGTTATAGTGAGTTTCGTAAATTAAGTGAATACATTTTGATAGGATATTTGTATGGCAGCTACACGAAGGACTAAAAGGATTTTCTTCATAATCATATATTTAGCTTCAACTATTGGAAAAATAACACATACAAAATTTCAATGTCGTAGCTTAAACCCTTCTGAAGTTATCGACCAATATTCTTGAACACGTGATTTAAGGACATTTTGTATGGCAGCTACCCGAAGGAGTAAGACGATTTGGCCCATTAACGAACTTAGCCTTACAAATTCAACCAAACATCCAGATTCAAAATTTCAAGATCCTAGGTGAAGGCGTTCTTGAGTTATCGTGTTCACGGACAGACGGACGGACGGTCGGACGGACGGACGGATGGACGGACGGACGGACGTCAAGCGGATTTGAGGTTTTTGGCCACAAATAAACAAAAAATAATGTATAACTTTTTTTCGTCCGAGGCTTGGTTCTATGCGTTACAAACTTTTGGGCTGGATTAAACTTATAATACTCTATATGATTTCATCTAGAGTATAATGAACCAAAAACTTAAGACGCGCAGGTACATTCTTTAATACTAGGACCTCACCTGCGTAGCGCGCTAATATGTGCCGATGAAAATTCCGCGCTAAACAAGGCACAGCCGAGTAGGCACATTAGTGATTTATCGGCTATCGCCTAAGTTTAGCGCGATAATGTAATTTCTAATTCCGCGCCATTCTTCTGCAATTGTAGAAGCGGTATCTTAGCGTTATCGCGCAATTGCGGACGCTAAGCCTTTTGATGATTGCACACAGACCGACGGCTATCGTCTAAAGTGACGATAGAAGATTAGCGGCGATAATCTTCATTAGCGTTGCGTCCCGGAATATGTCAATTTGCGTCCTGATAGGCGCAGGTAAGGTCCTAGCATCAAACAGATACTAAGTTTTAAGTTTTATTTATTGCCAAAGTAAAAAGAGTTAACATATCTGAAACTTAACCATAAATTCAATAGTACTATAACACAAAAGGTGTTTTACAAGTGAACTTAATACTAAGAAACAATATTAATTCAAAATGCTTTACAGAATATCAGAGACCCAATGGGAGCAGTAAGCCTTAAAGGCACTACGTTGGCAAACACGCAGGCCATAGTATTCTTAATCCAAAATCAGTCTATAATCTCCAAAAATAAAAAAATAAAAAGTAATGAACAAAACAAAATAAAAGCAAAAAGGAAAAAAAGGTAAAATTAATAACAATATTAAAAAACAAGATTAAAGAGGTCCCATTCAAGGAACCAACAAGAAATAATAACTAATAAATAATAACTACTAACGAGGAGGCAAATGAACTGGAAACCAGACCAAATTATGGGTCATTATAGCCAAAGTGTATTACTTTTCCTACTTTACGTTAATTATTAAATTATAATATTCAAATTGTAATCCAGTCAAAACCAATAATTATATAATTTATATTTATTTTTTTTTTTTTTTATATTATTTATAATATATATTATTTACTATTTAAGTAATTGCCAACCTCATCCAATATCAAATATAGTTACATCATATGTATGTATAGAGAAGCCTCCCGCTCTATAGTATAAGCCAACCACTTCTTTGTTGGTTGGCTTATGGGTGTAACTAGTACTGAGGTTCAAACGAAAATGGGAGATAGAGGAACTTGTCTTGAGTAGAAAATCGTTCTACACATACTCCCGTTTTTGCACCGTTAAGGAGATAGCGCGATTTTAAGGACGAAGGATTTTCATCGTACCTGTGATCATTGTTTGATCTCTAACTTCTGCTGTACTTAGCGTAACGTAATAATTCTGGGCTCGTTGTAATGGAAACAAATTCTTCTTTCTAATTGCTATCAACTGTGTCAATCAGTGTTATACTTTTTGAGAAAAATTCATTTAAATGACACAAAAATAATAAAAAATTAAAAAAAAATACAAAAAAGTCCTGTTTTCTCCAAGAAGGACCTGATTAGCCCACCAAATTTTATTACATTTTCGGAAAGCCCATAAAATTTCACTATGCGTTTGATAACAGAATTTTTTCATATTTGCAACAACAAGTGAGTTCCCTGCACATGTTGGAAATACTGCTAAACATAGAATTTACCGCAAAACAGATGCAGTAATGAGCAACCATGTTAACAACACACGTATTGCTCTTATGTGTGGAAATTATGTTGCAGGTAAGTAAAAATATGACAACTAATTAAATAGCGTCCATTTAAGTAAATTAACTAACATCCCTTTAAGTTAATTAAGTAATATCCATTTAAGTAGGGCGTGGAGTTTACCTGCTCCCTTAAGGAACAGGAATGACTTCGTCCTGCGTAGATTTTTCTGCGATAAAAGCATCGGTAGGAAGCAGCAGCAAACAGAATGTCATAGACATCATTACGAGCAACATGGCAAGCAATAGGAGGTCTTTTACAACGGAAGAAATGGCAGACATGCACTTCGTGTATGGGTTGTGCGACGGGAATGCTAGGCGAGCCGAAAGAGTTTACCGGGAACGGTATCCGGACAGATCTCGGTACCCCCATTATCGGATATACACAACATCCAGGACGGCGACACTGGGTACCTGTGGCCACGGAAGAGCGCATACTGCGCATCGCGGCTAGGGATCCCACGGTAAGCACCCGGCGCATCGGCCATCGATTAGGCATCAACCACATGCAAGTGTTCCGAATTCTGCAAGGAGAAGGACTGTATCCCTATCACAATACACCGGTGCAACAACTGTTGCCCGGTGATCGTGAACATCGGCGATATTTTTGTCGTACCATGTTACTGCGAGCAGACGAACATCCAGCGTTTTTCGGAAGAATTCTCTGGACCGACGAATCGCAATTCACCCGCGATGGCATACAAAATTTCCACAATATGCATGTGTGGGCACGTGAAAATCCCCATACCAGCCGAAATACGTCCCATCAACATCGCTTCAGTGTGAATGCTTGGGCTGGCATCATTGGCAGAACTTTCATCGGTCCGGTATTTCTTCCCCAATTCTCAATTCCACCAATTATGCCGAATTTTTGGAGGAAACTTTACCAGACCTCATAGAGGATATACCACTCCGTGTACTGGTCAGGTTTTGGTACCAGCACGATGGAGCGCCAGCGCATTATGGTGCTAATGTCCGTCGGTGGCTCGACGCGAATTTTCGGGATCGATGGATTGGTTGTGACGGTCCCATTGCATGTCCTCCACGATCTCCCGACTTAACTCCCATGGACTTTTATGTCTGGGGGTATTTGAAAAGCATCGTCTACGCAGAGGAAATTCATACACGAGAACAGCTCATTTCCCGTATCACCGAAGCATGCGATCAGTTACGAGCCCAACTACTGCATGTGAACCTCACTGTTAGCCCCGCTCCTTTACAATTCAACTTATGAAGAAATTCTGTTATCAAACGTATTGTTACGTGTAAGCCTGGCAACCGCGCAGCCGTGCGGCTCGATCGTTGCACATGGTGAAAGCAACAACAACCAAATACCTAGTTGCAAAATAACCCAATTAGAAATAAGGCGAAACAGCACGGTTGTATCTCTCTTCTTATCGAATGCTCTCCAATATACTAGAATCTTCTGCACACACCACTGAACGACAATATTACATTATGTTTAATTACATTGTACTTTTATTATTCATTTGTATAAAATCGGAATCAAATAATTCGAATTAATAATTAACTTAAAATATGACAAAGAAAGTGCAAAAGCAAGCAATAATAATCCTTCTATCAATGAACATAACAATGTGAGAAGTAACAAGTTCCAGTCCGTAGACTGATATTTACAGCTAACTTACAAATCCACAGGGTATCTCAGTTTACGAATGAATCAAATCGAATTTGGATAGTCAAGAGCTCAAGATATTATAAGCCAAGTATGCAAAAGTAACAGAAAAGGAAAATTATGTATAATTAATTCACAGCAACCAGAGGCAAAATTGGTGAGTGATGTTATAAAAAAGAATGAAAAATAAAGAGAAAAATAAAGAGAAAATAAGTTAACGCGCTGCGAGTGTCACAAGAGTGAAGCACACAGACAATACCAATCAGAAGCGTATCAGAACGAAGCAGGCATTTTAAGGCACCAGGTAACCCAGCGAACAAGACCAATCCAAGCCTACCCTCTATGGTGCAACCCATCCCAACCATCGAAGAAGGCAATAGGCCTCTTATTATATATATATATTATACTAATAAATTCAGTTACGAGCAGTAGTACGGATAACAGGTATATATTGATGAAAATCATGCTGCCATAAAAAAATTTCTCAGACAAAACTGTGAATGAAGGGATATATTCATTGAAGGATGGAAAGATTTCGGAAAATCCCAAAATATTCAAACTAATTGATCTTTAAAAAACTGGCCTCTCCTCAAAACATAGTGTCTACCATGTGGCCAGCTATAGTGTTAATTTGGGAAAGGTAACACGTCTATTAAATTCGTACGCCAACCATTTTTTTAAATAGGCCAGGATATGTCACCAAAGGTTTGGAACCTAAACAGGGAAACCCTAAATGTTTTTTACTCGGATCAGAAATAAGAAATCGGTTTTATGTGATTTTCTATGTGTTGGGTGTGCGCATTTCCATAAGCTGCTGTGCATAAAGCGATCTAGCCAACAGTTTAGTCGGGTTCTGATCGAAAGGGAATCGTCTTTCATATCGAACAAAAATACTGTTTATTTTATATGCATGTGATATTTCTGCCTCGACTGAGCCCTCCTAATTTATACTAAAAACATTTACAGAAATATCTTCAATTTATTGTGATGTGACTCTTGTACATTACTTTATATTTAAAGGATGTCCCATTTTTATATAGTGTATTAGTTTTACTCTAATGTCAACATTCTTCTATGTTTGGGTGTACATTTAGCAACCTTGTTCCTATGAAGGAAATCAAGAATGGACCCCTCTGCTTGTATTATTGCTATAGAGAAAGACATCGGAAACATAGTTGATCATGTATTCGGCAATCATAATTAGGTGTCCTGACTATATTAAGGAAAAATGCAAGGCTGATGATACAAATTATGTACCTTCGATGAAAGAGGATGGGATATTTTTTAATATTATGGAGGCTATTCGACGACTAAAGTATAATTCAAAGAGACATTATTTTCGATACATGAATAATCCAGCTGAGAATTTTAATTCCATTATTGCAAAATTAGTCGGTGGAAAACGAATTAACTACTCTTTAAAACATAGTTAAGATAATAGATGCGTAGCTGCTGTTGTTCAGTTTAATACTAAAAGATCCTCTTCAGAATATCCCAAATTCATATATTGGCAAATAGAATAAAAAAAAATATGAGAAAACGACTACATAGAATACAGAAGACATTAGTTACCAGAAGACGGACATTGGTAAAAAAATATAATGGAAAAGGTTTAAACGAATACGGTTCGCATTGTAATAAGCCCGATTTAACTATCGAGAAATTTGAAAAAGTAAAGTACTGTCTTTAGAAAAACTGCAGTACAATCAAAAAAGAGAACGTGAAATAGAACTACAAGCCAGGGGGCAATTAAAAATTTGAATTGGAAAAATTTGAATTGGCACGAGTACCGTTCGTCATTAATAAGGGCATCAAATTTTGGAGTTATTTGTAAGGCAAAGAAATATGCTGGGCATGTAAAGAGGTTGGTTAATAGAATTGATCTTGTAGCACCTTCATTAGTATATGGTACAATACATGAGGAAATTGCTTTAAAACAACTGTGTAAAGAAATAAATAAGAAAATACATCCATGCGGTTTATTTATTGACAAGAACGTTATGTGCCTAGGAACTTCTCCTGATGGCATTCTAGACAACAAATCAATTGTTAAAATTAAATGTCCTTCATTAATCGCTAATAGTGATCCAGTTAAATCCATTTTGTCTGGAAAACTTAAATATATGGACATTGATAAAACAAAATTCAACGATTATCGGATTAAAAAGGAATCATAATTACTATTATCAATTACTATTATCAACTTCATATAACAGGAAGGAAAGAATGTATTTTTGCAATTTGGTCATCTTCAAACTTTCCTACATACAAGGAAACTATATCGAGACGAGACGATCGCTTTTGAAAAGACAAAATGGAGACAACACTAATTACATTTTATGAATCCTGTATTATTCCAGAACTAATAGATCCGCGAATATCCCGTGAAATGGAAGTAAAGTTGTTGGCAACAGTTTTAAAGATCTTTACTTGCATAGAAATCAAAGGTAGATATTATTTATTTATTTTATTATTAATTAAATATATATTTCCCTTTATGTAGTAATGAAGAAGAGAGTATGAAAGGGAAATGAAAGCTACCGTCATACGAAGTCGTCTATTGCGAAATTTAATAATACTGTTGCGAGCTAGGGGTTCGCCGGGATTTTAAGTAAAACACAATTCGGTTAAAATAAAAATAAGTGATTATTTATTAATCGCACTTTAATTTCTATTCGCACAATAATTCGCACTGTATGGCATTACCGCCCGCTTATACCATATATCGCTTGACTCGTTTACTTTCGTTCTCTCTCAACACGGTCGCGTGTACCCGCTGGCTGTCACAGTCGACGTAATCAGAATTACTGTGTCTTCGCTGAACGCTTCACCTGCTTATATACTAGGCGGTTGCAGTCTTGAATGTTCACCGGTGTACTTGAACGTTTGTTCAGTTGTGGAATCTTCTCGAAAGCTTCAGAGCCTTCGATTTCGATCATCGTTCAGTGGTGTGTGCAGAGGATTCTAGTATATTGGAGAGCATTCGATAAGAAGAGAGATACAACCGTGCCGTTTCGCCTTATTTCTAATTGGGTTATTTTGCAACTAGGTATTCGGTTGTTGTTGTTTTCATTATGTGTAACGATCGAGTTGTACGGTTGCGCGGTTGCCAGGCTTACATGTAACAATACTTTAAGACATATTTTTAAGATCACTGTTAGGATTAAGTTTGGTTAAGATTTTATGCAACAAATACCACACAATTTCGGAGAAATTGGTTTATAAAGATATTTAAAAACAAATAGCTTTGTTTATTTTCGCCTTACTGCCTATCAAGAAATCAAAAAATGAATAGCCTTAGTTTTTACATAATCGTCCTTTACTCATATAATAAAATCCGTCAAGTTCTGTTGAGCTGCATTGACTTATCAATCAGCAACTCTTTGGGCCAATATTTCTTGACAACAATCTCGTTGCAATCACGTAGAATTTTTTATTACAAAAATTTTCATTTCGATGATTAATTCATTCATCAAAAAAATATTTTAATTATAAAAAAATAAGTAAAGTAGATACTATTGAGCGCACTTTGGTTCCAGAAACTCTCTTTCAAATTTTGTACGGTCAATTTCCAGTAGTGCTTTTTTATTCTTTTGACAAAATTCTTGTCCGACTGCCTTGTTTGTAATACAGGCTCTATGCTTTTAAATATTATAAATTAGTTATTAATACTATGGTCCTGAATCTAGGACTGTTTTCTTCTAATTTTCTTGTAATAAGAGGTAATATAATGTTTAGTCTGCAGTTTCTTTCAAGTTTTATGGTTGAAAGGAAACTTGTATTATATTTATATGCGAAAGAAATCAGAAATAATGAATATAATTGATCTAGAACTTTTGTTTCGCTAAATATAAGATCGCTTGGAAATCTTATAGGTTTATTTATTATTGACTTGAGCATCAATTTCTGAATAATGTAAAACGGCAATGTATGATCGAAATATTCCCCCAAATGAGTATACCGAAATTTAGTAATAGCTGTACTATTGCAAAATATACTGGCATTATAGCAGCGACAGGTAAAAAGGAGATTTCTCTAAAATTGCTTTGTCGGTCTTCTATTGCATGAATGAAAAATAGTGAATTTTCAACCACCGTTTCCTGAATTCAAATGGTGAAAATAGTCAATAAACGAACAAATATACCGTTACTCTTCGTAGACAGCGAATGAAATCGCCGATCTTCATAACATAATATGAATTATTTTTATTTCACAGGAATGCATATTTGAAAATCTGTCTCGTTTCATATAAAAGGTTTCGGACTTGTGTTGTACTGTGCACCTTAAAAATATCCATAAGCAATCCAGTCCTTCAGTCAAGGCTCGATCGGTTGGCTTTCCGATGTCAACAAACAAGATGAGAAATGCAATACTGGACCTGGCCCGAAGTACTGTGACGTCATTTTACACTTTCACTTTTTATGATAAGAAAAAACACCGAACCACCCCTTGGTAGTAATCATACCACAGCAGCCATAGGTGTCATAGTACCAGCCAGATAGACTCTTCCCATCGGCACACACATCTGCCAGGAGTAGGAGGAGTGCTCGCCAACTCTGCTACCTGCACATTAGGAAAGGTTTTTTGAAGATTGTTGCGTAGGCTGTGTCTATGCTAAAAATTGTGTGATGTTAGTTTTCACTAGTATACAACAGAGCGGCGATACGATCAACACATGAGCTTTTTTGTGAGAGGAGCCGCCTTAAGGCTGTTTTCTAACATAATGTCTGTTCTTTTTGCATACACTTTCTACACTAGGTTACACTTTCTACCCTAAAGGCCTAAACAGAACACGGACCTTGACTGCGACTGCGCAGTCCCTGTCTTTAGAATACACAGGATTATATGGCGATGCCCACAACACCATCTTCGCCTGCGACTGCGCAGTCGTGCTACAGTCTTTAATAGTAAATAGATCAGTCTTAGAATTAGAGTGTAGCACGACTGCGCAGTCGCAGGCGAAGTTGGTGTTGTGGGCATTGCCATATAATCCTGTGCATTCTAAAGACAGGGACTGCGCAGTCGCAGTCGAGGTCAGTGTTCTGTTGACGCTACAACGGTAGCTTATCCATAAACTTTCTTTATTAAAATAAAAAAAAGGTGATTAACAAAAAATATTTCAATATTATAATAAAAATAAGAACACAATTAGATTTGATAATTATTCAAATTAGAGATGGGTAACTCAGATCTGAGCCGGCTCAATGAACCGGCTCAAGCAGAAGATCCAACTGAGCCGGTTCAACGAATCTGAGCCGGTTCAACGGATCTTTACGGTTCAACGGTTCAACAGATCTCGACGGTTCAACAGATCTGCACGGCTCAGCAGATCTTTACGGATCTTTGCGGTTCGCGGATCTCGACGGCTCAACAGATCTTGACGGATCTTTGCGGTTCGCGGATCTCGACGGCTCAACAGATCTTTACGGATCTTTGCGGTTCGCGGATCTCGACGGTTCAACAGATCTTGACGGCTCTTTGCGGTTCGCGGATCATCACGGCTCCTGTATCTTTAAGGTTCGCGGATCTTTGAGATGATGATGATGGAGGATGGATGATGGAGGATGGATGATGGAGGATTGAGGATTGAGGATGGAGGATGGATGATGGAGGATGGATGATGGATGATAGAGGATGGAGGATGGAGGATGGATGATGGTGGATGGAGGGTGGAGGATGGAGGATGGAGGATTGAGGATTGAGGATTGAGGATTGAGGATTGAGGATGGAGGATGGATTATGGAGGATGGATGATAGAGGATAGAGGATGGAGGATGGATGATGGAGGATTGAGGATTGAGGATTGAGGATTGAGGATGGAGGATTGAGGATGGAGGATGGATGATGGTGGATAGCGGATGGATGATGGAGGATGGAGGATGGTGGATGGAGGATGGATGATGGAGGATGGATGATGGATGATGGAGGATGGATGATGGTGGATGGAGGGTGGAGGATGGAGGATGGAGGATGGAGGATGGAGGATGGAGGATTGAGGATTGAGGATTGAGGATTGAGGATGGAGGATGGCGGATGGAGGATGGAGGATTGAGGATTGAGGATGGAGGATGGATGATGGAGGATGGATGATGGATGATGGATGATAGAGGATGGAGGATGGATGATGGAGGATGGAGGATTGAGGATTGAGGATTGAGGATGGAGGATGGATGATGGATGATAGAGAATGGAGGATGGATGATGGAGGATGGAGGATTGAGGATTGAGGATTGAGGATGGAGGATGGATGATGGTGGATGGAGGGTGGAGGATGGAGGATGGAGGATGGAGGATGGAGGATTGAGGATTGAGGATTGAGGATGGAGGATGGCGGATGGAGGATGGAGGATTGAGGATTGAGGATTGAGGATGGAGGATGGATGATGGAGGATGGATGATGAATGATGGATGATGGATGATAGAGGATGGAGGATGGAGGATGGATGATGGAGGATGGAGGATTGAGGATTGAGGATTGAGGATTGAGGATGGAGGATGGATGATGGTGGATAGAGGATGGATGATGGAGGATGGATGATGGTGGATGGAGGGTGGAGAATGATGATGGAGGATGGAGGATGGAGGATGGAGGATGGAGGATGGAGGATAGAGGATGGAGGATGGAGGATGGAGGATGGAGGATGGAGGATGGAGGATTGAGGATTGAGGATTGAGGATTGAGGATTGAGGATTGAGGATTGAGGATTGAGGATTGAGGATTGAGGATTGAGGATTGTGGATGGAGAATGGAGGATGGAGGATGGATGATGGAGGAAGGATGATGGAGGATGGAGGATGGAGGATGGAGGGTGGAGGATGGAGGATGGAGGATTGAGGATTGAGGATTGAGGATTGAGGATTGAGGATGCAGGATGGATTATGGAGGATGGATGATAGAGGATGGAGGATGGATGATGGAGGATTCAGGATTGAGGATTGAGGATTGAGGATTGAGGATGGAGGATTGAGGATGGAGGATGGATGATGGTGGATAGCGGATGGATGATGGAGGATGGATGATGGTGGATGGAGGATGGATGATGGATGATGGATGATGGATGATGGATGATGGATGATGGAGGATGGATGATGGTGGATGGAGGGTGGAGGATGGAGGATGGAGGATAGAGGATGACGGATGGAGGGTGGAGGATTGAGGATTGAGGATTGAGGATTGAGGATTGAGGATTGTGGATGGAGAATGGAGGATGGAGGATGGATGATGGAGGAAGGATGATGGAGGATGGATGATGGTGGATGGAGGGTGGAGGATGGAGGATGGAGGATGGAGGATGGAGGATGGAGGATGGAGGATGGAGGATTGAGGATTGAGGATTGAGGATTGAGAATTGATGATTGATGATTGATGATTGATGATTGATGATTGGTGTTTGATGATTGATGATTGATGATTGATGATTGATGATTGATGATTGATGATTGATGATTGATGATTGATGATTGATGATTGATGATTGATGATTGTTGATTAATGATTGATGATTGATGATTGATGATTGATGATTGATGATTGATGATTGATGATTGATGATTGATGATTGATGATTGATGATTGATGATTGATGATTGATGATTGATGATTGATGATTGATGATTGATGATTGATGATTGATGATTGATGATTGATGATTGATGATTGATGATTGATGATTGATGATTGATGATTGATGATTGATGATTGATGATTGATGATTGATGATTGATGATTGATGATTGATGATTGATGATTGATGATTGATGATTGATGATTGATGATTGATGATTGATGATTGATGATTGATGATTGATGATTGATGATTGATGATTGATGATTGATGATTGATGATTGATGATTGATGATTGATGATTGATGATTGATGATTGATGATTGATGATTGATGATTGATGATTGATGATTGATGATTGATGATTGATGATTGATGATTGATGATTGATGATTGATGATTGATGATTGATGATTGATGATTGATGATTGATGATTGATGATTGATGATTGATGATTGATGATTGATGATTGATGATTGATGATTGATGATTGATGATTGATGATTGATGATTGATGATTGATGATTGATGATTGATGGTTGATGATTGTTGATTGATGATTGATGATTGATGATTGATGATTGATGATTGAAGTTTGATGACTGAAGTTTGATGATAGAAGTTTGATGATTGAAGTTTGATGATTGAAGTTTGATGATTGAAGTTTGAAGATTGAAGATTGAAGATTGAAGATTGAAGATTGAAAATTGAAGATTGAAGTTTGATGATTGAAAATTGAAGATTGAAGATTGAAGATTGAATATTGAAAATTGAGGATTGAAAATTGAAGATTGAAGATTGAAAATTGAAGATTAAAGATGGAATATTAAAGATTAAAGATTATAAATTGAAAAGAGGAGATGGAAGATATATTTAGGAAAAAGTATTACTGGACACCAAAACTCCAAAATGAAAATTTACATTTTTCATTAATGGTATTTTTACTTTTAAGTCAATTTCAATTTGTTTTACTCCCCGCTCGATTCGAAATTAAAAGATATCGCTATCTCAAAATTTACAGGGCTAAAGGGATTAAAACTCTCTTTTCGCGTTCATGTTAGGCTGACGTGCGCTTCGCTCTTGCCATAGAAATATTTTCACTTTCGTTTAATATTTTATGTCTTTTAAAGAAACTCATTAATTTCTACTTTGCAACCTTTTCAATTATTTTTCCAACGATATATATTAAGGAAATAAGTCAATAATTGTTGAGTGTTTACTAAATTTTAGGGAATACACTCTTCGAAAGGTTAAAAATAATTAAGTATGTAAGAGGCTTTGAGATAAAATCTTTTAATATTTTTAGACATTCAATTGTTATGCCGTCAAATCCAGGACTAGAGCCAACATTTTTTAAAACTAGTTTCCTATTATTTCCCGCAATACCCAGCACTGCCTTAAAATAATCAACTTCGAGTATTTTCATTAAAGCTTATAATTTATTCACAATTTTTTTTTTTTAAATTAGTTTTCGGTTTTTCAATATTCATCTGCAGTCCCCTTGTACGGCAGTGCAAAAGATCCACCTGGATCTTTTGAACCGGCTCAAAGAGCCGGTTCAATGAAAAGAACGAGATCCGGTGAGCCGGCTCATTGAAAAGATCCGAATTTCCCATCTCTAATTCAAATTGATCTGCGTACAACCTTCTTAACTTCTCGCAGTCTTTTAGAAGATTTTTCCGGCTATCAACGCTTTTAGTATCCCATGTTTTACGCAAGTGGTGGAAACGCAATCCGTCGAAGGAGAGTTCCCCACTAACAACGTGATTACCTATTCCCACGGCTCGAAATACTCGCGTAACATAAGTCCAGACTGTTGGAATTAAAAAGGCGATTCGAGCATCTCGTCCAGAGATTCTGGTAACAATATAATCCGATACTAATATTTGTGGAGAGTCGTCGACACTATTATTCGATTCTGATTCATTTAGGCTCTCGTCACCACTATTATCCAATACAAAATTATATTGATAGTCGTTAACGGTTCTGCAGGACAATAGGATACAATCGGCTTCTTTTACTGTTATTTGTTTTAGCTACAAAAATTAAATTTTGTTTAAATCGATTAATTTATTGTAAGTTTGCCATTTCTACTTCTACACTCACCTCACAGAGATAGAACAAGGTCAAAACTTCCAATAAGTTTTCTGGTGGCAATTTTTGTACTACAGCTGAGTTAAGTCCATTGGACAGTGCGTCATGCTATCAAATAAAACATATTATCCGGTACTTCCAATAACGGAATAGAAGAAAGCGCACAGGGACAATAAGCTGCGAATATAAAAAACTAATATACGACTAAAATTAAAAATTTATCAATATACCCTTTTTTCCAAAAGCGATTTTTGCTTCAGCGATCGTTCTTGTTCATAATTCTTCGCTGCCCGGCGGCCCGCAAATCGTTAAAACTCGATGGCTACTGCGCGTGTACTTCCTTTCGTAACGCCGCACCATTTGCTATAGAAAAATTTTACTTTAATATAAAGTTTATCACATAAATATTAAATTAAAAACTAAAAACATTTACTTACCTGATTTGTTGTGACAGTTCTCAACTATGAATTTGCTTTTGTCACTTTGAAGTTTCGAAACTTTTCGAAAATTCAAAATCCGCACAACAACAACACCGTGTAATTGAGCGGGAAAGAGAGGGCAATGTTTTTTGTCCCATCGTTGTCTCGGATATTGTATGGGAAAATCTGATATGGGTAGTCCATTTATAAAGGGTTTTCCAATAAGGACTTGACAACTTTTTTTCAAAATAAAATGCAAACCATTTGAGATATTTCAAAAACTTTATTATCGGGTTGAAGTACAATCAAAACATTTATGAATGGAACTCGACTTCGTTCATATGGCCACCGCGGGCACGTTTGCAGCGGTCGATTCGTTGGACCCAATTTTCGATGACTCGGCCACACATTTCGGCCGAAATGGCTGCTATTTCGTGTTCAATGTTGGCTCTGAGCTCTTCCAACGTCGTCGGCTTGTTGGCATAGACCAACGACTTGACGTGGCCCCAAAGAAAAAAGTCCAGAGGCGTTAAATCGCACGAACGAGGCGGCCAATCGACTGGTCCATTTCTTGAGATAACACGCTCATCAAACTTACTCTTCAATAAATCGATTGTAACGTGTGCTGTGTGGCTTGTGGCACCGTCCTGTTGAAACCACATGTTGTCCAAGTCCATATCTTCCAATTCGGGCCAAAAATAATTGGTAATCATGGCGCGATAACGATTACCATTCACAGTAACGTGACGATCATTATCGTCGACGAAAAAATATGGCCCTATGACGCCGCCAGCATGCAAACCGCATCAAACAGTTATTTTTTGTGGATGAAGTGGTCTTTCATGAAGCACATGTGGATTTTCACCGGACCAATAACGCATATTTTGCTTATTGACGAACCCACTGAGCCAAAAATGAGCTTCGTCACTGAAGATGATTTTGCGATGAAATTGATCATCTTGGCGCATCTTTTCCAGAGCCCAATCGGAGAACGTACGTCGCTTCAAATGGTCCATCGGCTTCAATTCTTGAGTCAGCTTGATCTTGTATGGGTGTAAACCAAGATCCTTACGCAAAATTCGCCATAACGTGGTCTGGGCGATGCCCAACACTTGAGAACGCCGTGGAATTGACTGATTTGGATCATTTGCTACGGACGTTTCAACGGCAGCGATATTTTCGACACTTCGACCAACCCGTTGTCTCACTGGCACGGCAACATCACACAACGAATATGTAGACTCAAATTTTTGCACTAAACTTGTTACTGCCTGTCTACTAGGGCGAGAATTACGACCGAAAATCGGAGTTAACGCTCTTAAAGTAGCGGTCACCGACTCCGAATTTCTGTAGTAAATTTTTATAATTTGCAGACGTTGTTCCTTCGTGTACTTTACCATGATAAAAATGTTAAGTTTACTGAATAAATTGACAGTGACAGTTCGATGATTAGTGAAAGGGTGCGTTCACAAATTGAATTCAAAGTTGTCAAGTCCCTATTGGAAAACCCTTTATTACCAGGTCCCTGCCATCGCCTTTACATGCGGGAATATGATCATAACAGAATAAGCGTGAACAATACTACAGCATGAGTAGCGGAAGTATTATCGGTTTGACTTTATGGTTTGTTGTTTCGTCTTTGCCGTCGTGCAATTTCAGGTGTCGAGTGTCGTGTCTGTTTTGTAATCAGTCATCACTCATCATAAAGCTATAGCTATAGTCACTTAGCCAAAAGTTTATCGGTGTTCTGCGCATGACATCGCTCAGAGTTCAGAATTCATATACAGCAGCACCTTGATAGGCAAGGTAATGATCGGTGATTTTTAAATATTTTGCTTAGTTGATGCAATAATATTTGTACAAATGAAAGTTTGAGTTTAAAATAAAATAGTAGATACTCCTATATTTTTATGTGACAATTTTCTTCATCTTATTATTTCTCTTGTCTTTATAAAACATATTTCATTCTCTTTTTTAAGTATGTATTCGCAATTCGAATAAAATCCCTAATTCAATAATAATTCCATTTTAATTTTTTGGACAATCGATATCTTTCGCGTTTTCTAATATCGATTTCAAAAAGTTTCTGCTAATAGACAAGGAACTGTTTGCATTTTAAAATACAGTTGAAGATAATATTTCAAAATGCTGCTGTATTTTTCTATGAAATCCTTTTATGGTTTTGAAAGATCTCCTCTGATAGATGGTTTACTCAATTTGCGGTTGGTTGAATTGCAATCTGTGGAGAACTACAGGATGCGCCATCTTTTATGTCGGTATGTAAACATTGAATAACTTTGACATTTTTCCACAGACTGACTTGATTGGCCAAACAGTCGCTCGAATGGTTGACATTGAACCTGATTTTTGGAAGCAAATTTTGATGACCGACGAGGCCCATTTCACATTTTTTGGCGGCGTTAATAAGCAAAATTGCCGCATTTGGGGAACGGGGAATCCACACGAGATCCATGAAACGCCATTGCATGATCAAAAAGTGACTGTTTGGGCCGGCGTTTGCGCCAAAAACATCATTGGGCCATTTTTTTTTTGACAAAACGAAACAGTCGATGGAAAACGATATCGGTGGATGTTAGCTCATTATGTCTGCCCACAAAAAAAAAGGTCTGGATGGTTACTGGTTTCAACAAAACGGTGCGCCATACCATGCAAATGAAACAATTCAGTTTCTGCAACGAAAATTCCCTGGACGTCTGATGTCGAATAGTGGCGACATTGACTGGCCACCGAGATCACCAGATTTGACTCCTCCGGACTTCTTTTTATGGGGTTTTTGAAAAGCAAAGTGTACGCCAGCAAGCCTCAGACCATTGACGAGCTCAAAGCAAACATTCGTGCCGAAATCATCGCTATACCGCCCGAGATGCTCGAAAAACTAATGGAAAACGCAGCAAAAAGAGCACATTTTGTTGTGGCCAATAGAGCCACTTGATTGATGTTGTATTCAAAAACTAATTCAAATAAATTCTAAAAGACCAAATTGAATAAAAATACCTCACGCATAAAAATCAGTTGATTTTTTTCAAAGTTATTCAATGTTTACATACCGATATAAAAGATGGCGCACCCTGTATTTTTTAATTTCGGCGAATAAGACCAACTAAATTTTCTAGTCCATCCATTAATAGGAAGAATTATTAACAGTTTTGAATAAATTGCATAAATTGGTACAAACCCGAGAAAATTGGCTCTATTTATCTATAATTGCGTTCGATCTATTTATAGAACTACCATCATTGTGTCCAACTATGTATCTTCGGAGCCTGAACTGGAACTCACGTTGGTCAGGATGATCATGTAGGCTACCTTTACTACGAATGGCAGAGAAAAAAAAGCTTTCAGTTACCCAAAGACTCATTTCGAAAATTTCGAACAGAATCATTTGTGAAAAATGTCTTGCAAATCCTTGCGGCGGCTTGTTATAACTTCTTCAACATTTAACTTTCAACAATTCACAATACTTTATTTTTTGGGAAAGCGAGAACCGAGTTAACTTGTTCCGATAGATGTTTCTTTTTATTGTCACTATTACACCCATAAATAACACCACGCACTGTCAACAAATTTTCATTTGCACCACTAATAATAATAATAACTCAAAAACGCTAAATATACAAAATCGCCTAGCTAGCACTCAAATTATTACAAATCTGTTACAATACAGGTCATATATTCTTTCGCTGTTAAACGACTCCACAATATTGCTTTGAACGTCATAAATCAAGCTTCTTGAATGATGTACTAAAAAAAATACAGCCTTCAAAATATGAAATTTTGTGTAATTTGTGTTTTGCACGAAACGATTTTAATTTTCCTGCAGTAGTTTCATATCAAATGATTTTTGCACTAAATTTTCTCGACAGTAATATTTTGATAAGGCCTTGCTTGTAATATTTTGTTATAAGTGCTGGAATCACCATCAGCAATCATTTGTGAGTATATCAAACTACGTTTTATTATAGAAGTCTTGAAACCTTCTAAAATTATATCAGATTCCATGCTTGTAGAGCTACCATCGTGTTTTCAATAATAATAATAATTTTCAGCTTTCTTGCATACAAGGCAATACTTCTTTTTCACTTACATGTAGAGTACTTTTTTTGAATATAAAATGACTATTGCCGCTACTTTCGAAAGGGCTGAATAGTTTGTACCATAGGACCTTTTTGACCAACAGCCATCGGCCACCACAGTAATTACGGGGATTCCATGTTCATATACTTCCTATATCTTTTGCATGATCTGCTTCTAACTGCGCAGCATCTATCATAGACGTTTTTTTTGGTCATGAAAAGAATTTCTAATGGTGAAAATAGTTCGTCCAGATATTTCAGATATTATTTTGATATATGACAAATCACATCCAAATCGAATAGAATCATTTTATCAAACAAATATTTAAAATTTACAAAAAAATATTAATATGTGTTTTTTTTAATATTTTCTAAACTAGTAAATGGTAGTCCTTTCATCAAGAATCGCAAAAAAAGGATTAAAAGCATCACCATCGCCGATTCTTTTAAAACTTTGTGTACTAGAAGAATTACTAAAAAAACAAAATTAAATTTTTTTTTTCTATATCAACATTTCTTTGTTTAGAAAATAGAATGTTAAAGGATTCGTAAAAATGGTGTCCGAGTTCTATTTGTAAATTCATATATCCGTTTATTTTCCCGTAGAATAATTAATTGGGTCTCATTATAAAGAAAAAGATTGCTGCAATATAAATAACATATTATGGAAAAAAATATCATTGAAATTTGTTTGTCAAGGATAACGATTTTGTGATTTTGATTACTAATTCTTCGAAAACACACAATTTGAAAAAAATCGGAACTGATAAGGTGTGAGGCCGGACCTCTTTTCATAAATTAAAACAACTTTCAGCAGGCATTATTTCTTCCAAAACAGTATGTATTTCAGTTTCACACCCCGGTCTGTTCCTAATTGGAAAAAACCAATATTAATTACACATTTATGCATATTGTTACGAGCTAGGGGTTCGCCGGGATTTCAAGTAAAACACAATTCGGTTAAAATAAAAATAAGTGATTATTTATTAATCGCACTTTAAATTCTATTCGCACAATAATTCGCACTGTATGGCAATACCACCCGCTTATACCATATATCGCTTGACTCGTTCACTTTCGTTCTCTCTCAACACGGTCGCGTGTACCCGCTGGCTGTCACAGTCGACTTAATCAGAATTACTGTGTCTTCGCTGAGAGCTTCACCTGCTTATATACTAGCCGGTTGCAGTCTAGGATCTACTTGAATCTTCGATGCTTGTGGAATCTTCTCGAAAGCTTTAGAGCATTCGATTTCGATCTTCGTTCAGTGTAGAACCTTCTCGAAAGCTTTAGAGCTTTCGATTTCGATCTTCGTTCAGTGGTGTGTGTAGAAGATTCAAGTGAGCTTGAGATCTTTCGACTTTGATTCCAATTGGATTCTAGTACATTGGAGAGCATTCGATAAGAAGAGAGATACAATCGTGTTGTTTCGCCTTATCTTCAGCTAGGTTTCTGATTGGGTTATTTTTGCAACTAGGTATTCGGTTGTTGTTGTTGTTGTTTTCATTATGTAAAACGATCGAGTTGCACGGTTGCGCGGTTGCCAGGTTTACATGTAACAATATGTAGAAAATAAATAGAAACATTTTTTTTTATTACTTGCTTTCTCACAATAGACTTTTCGACTTATTTTCTGATTCCTCTCGAAATATCGGGTATGATTCTTTGTATTTGCATATTTTTTCGGTTCTATTAATTTCACTTACAACTTTCACTTTGAATTCTCAATAGAAACTGTCGCGATATCATACTCCAGTTCTATTATAATACAAACATAAGTCCAACGAAGCAAAATGGTGGGTTTACGTGTACGACGTTTGACATTGTCGACGAAAACAGTTTCACTTCCACCGAGCTTATTGTCTTATATTCTGTTGTTAAAAACTGTCGCAATATATTATAAAAAAATACTAATAAAAATTGTCCTTGAAAGTTTTGATGTTTTTCTAAATGAAAGTTTTCTCATTTATCCTTGAATATCTCAAAATGTATGTCTATGCTATACATTTTTTTAAATATTTTATATATTGTTTATTATACTGTTTTTCAAAACATATCAAAAAATTAACTTAGGATCTCAATGGGATCGTGGTCAAAAAAATCGAAGAACATCAGTGGTTCTCAATTAAGGCTAGTGTAGTTCTCTAATAATTTAATTATTGAGATCCCAAGTTCATTTTTTGGTATGTTTTGAAAAACGGTATAACCTACAAAATATAAAAAAAATAAAAAAAATTAAAGATACCCATTTTGAGATATTCAAGGAAAAAGGACAAAATCGTTATCCTTGAAAATAAAATTAAAAGGATAATTTTTATTTATTTTTTTATATTGCGAAAACCTTCCCCTTTAAAATAAGCCCTATTTTATTATTCTAGGATAAAAATTACCAGAGATATGAATTTTCAAAGAGAACTCGGACACCATCATTGCGATAACTTTAACATACTATAACTAACAAATAAAATGAGATAGAAAAAAAAAATTTCATTTCAATTATTTTTTTCACTAGTTCTTCAAGAACAAAAATTTTCAAAAGAATCGGAGATGGCAAGGTCACACCTTAGGCGATTCTTGGTGGAATGACCCATGTCTAAATCTCCAGTACTCAAAATTTTCTTATACAATATATCTATGTATAATACCAACTCACGTGGTCATGTAGATACGGTGTCATCGACCACGTGAACCCGCCATTCAGTCCCATCATCGCCTAAGCCTAGTCTGGTTCTTCTTCCTAGTTAGTTAGGGCGGAGCCGTCGTAATATACAGGCCAGACTGCTGGCGAGAAAATTTTTTATGACGTCACACTAAGCAGTCAATAGGTTTCTGTCAAATCTTCTGGCTTAGAACGTCGGTTCGGTTTTCGCGGCAATATTTTGTAGTCTTAGTGTTCAAATCGTGGGTTTTCGGTAAATTAAAGTGATGTGAAAGTGAATGAAGTGTGTACTTAAGAGCTTAAGAAAATTTTTTTTAATATTTAAGCTCATTTAATCGGTTTTCGCGGGTTTTTTTTATCATAACCTACAAAAAAAAGTTGCAACCGGTGCAAGTTCCCGGCACACGGCCGAACGAATCTTCCGATACGACGTATCGTTACCAGGTTTTTGTGAAATCTTAGTTATTGATTGAAAAATTGGTTATGATTGTTAATTATAACATTTTCAAGATTATCATAAATGAAAATATCTACGGATTTGATAACAATAAGAACAATGAATGCATCGTACGACAAAAAATATTCGTACGACGGACGGACAATTTCTTATTATTATCAATTAAAACTACAAATCTCTTGAGATTTTCTTTCGTGATATTCTTAAAAATGTTATAATTAACGATTATAGCTAATTTTTCGGTGAACTTTTAGTATCACGCACAAGCGAAAAAGTAATGTAAGTGATTTTTCATATTTTACATTTACGTTCCAAATGAGACTTTGGTATGCTTTAGGATGTGGTCAATAAAAATTTTTGTCATTACTGGACGTAAAACTATATAAAAAACCGATTTCAAATTTTTAATAATAATTGAAATGCAATACACACTTTATTAAATGGGACCCTTCATAAAAAATCTGCCAACAGTCTGGTCGCAACGTTATTATTTTATGGGTAGAAGTCCGAAACGTGTTTAATGCTGAGATGCGGTGTAGGTTATTATGAGACTGACAACCTAAAAAATAAAGTTCCAAATAGCCTCCTGGTTATTTTTTAGCTTGTTAGTCTCATATGTTACCGCAGCTCAGCATTAAACACGTTTCGGACTTCTAACCATAAAATAATAAAGTTGCGCCCAGACTGTTGGCAGATTTTTTTTATTTATTAACGCATTTTTTTTATCAATAGAAGTAAAAGCGAACTCGATCACATTAAACCTAAGAGATTTTCGGAATCAGTGAAAACTTGAACAATACCCCCAGGGGATTTAATTGGGAAAAATACTTAAATCATTTTTTTCCCCGACTATGTTTAAAGCTTATAGAAGTAAAAGTGAATTCCAAATCCCAATATACATAAGAAATATATCAGAATTCGTGAATATATACACAACCACTTTACACCCCCTTAGGGGTTGGATATCGAAAAATTTTTAAGAGCGTTTCTAGGTGCTTATATAAATAGCCCGCAGAAGCAAAATTGCTTTGATTGCTCGACATGTCTAAAAGTTTTAACGAAATTCGTGAAAATGTGGATTCACGGACATTTTTTTTACTCAACCTCTGAACGCCAAAAAAAATCTGAACTTTATTTTTGCTTTAATTACTCTAATAGCACATCTAAATATACATACCAAGTTTCAACTTTCTAGCATAAGTCGTTTCTGAGATATAAAAAATCACCCCTCACCCCTGTACCTTGCTACCACTATTAAACATTTTCTAGGATGTCTCTATAGTGGCTCTATGTAATCCTAAATTTTTAGCTTTCTATTCATTACGGTTTTCAAGAAACAAAAATCAGAATTTTTTCCCTTTCTACCCCCTTTCACCATCACCCCCTACACCCCCACCCCTAAATTTTTTTCCCTACTAGAGGTCTACCGACCCCAACACCTGTAAAATTTTCAAGATCATATCTGATACGGTTTCTGAGATATAAAAATTAAATTTTTTGAGAAATTGCTATCCCCCCACTTTCGTACTCCACCTCCCCCCTCAAAAAGTTTAAGTTCAGTGTTCAGTAGACTCCTCTTGTGATCCCATATACAGAAACTAAATTGTATCTTCCTGGTGTAATTGGTTCGGAAGATATTGTAATCCAAAGTTGTTCACCCCCAACCTCCACACCCCGTCCCCCCACTTCCCTTAGAAATGTTAGCCCTTTTCTAATCTTCAAGTATCATCCCTAAGGACAACCACAAAGTTTCAAACTTCTGGCATCAATCGTTCAAGAGATATGGATTTTAGAATGTTTCAATCCCGGCTTTCAAGCGTTTTGGACCCATTGTTTTCCCCCCCACTTCCACACCCCTCAACCCTTATCTACCATTGAGTAGTACACTATGATAGTGCTACATTAGTTCCAAGTTTCAGCCTCCTAGCATAAGCGGTTCCTGAGATCTAGAAACTAAAATTTTTCGTCTAAAACGCTCCCCCCTCATCCCTCCTTACACCCCCCTTCCCCCCAAAAAGATGCTAATCATAGGAGTTTGCCCAATCTACCCACCATAAAAATTTCAACTCAACGGGCTTGGGAGCTACGCGCCTTCAAACGATTTACGTACGTGTAAATACAAAATTTCATGGTAGCAACTTTTTTTAAAATTCGACCTGAGTCGATCACAATACTTTATTATTAAAAATAATAAAGTAAAATTGGTTTATACTAAATAAACAATAGTAAACGGATATTCTTCCAACACAATATTTGCACAACTCAGGACAGAAGAAAACTAACACATCATGCCATACGGCAAGGTTGACTGCTTTGTGTGACGTCACCGTTTCATGTGTCTGGCCTGTATATTACGATGGCTCCGGTTAGGGGAAGTACGAATATGACGAAAGAAAAACAGCGAAGAAAAATTTGGCGTGAACAACTCGTCTGCATCGTTCGCTGGCTAGCAGCGAACTAACTTTGAATTTACAGAATAAATAGTGTTATAGGTTTTCTAATTATTTGAAACGCATAACTATTCAAAATCAATAATTTTTTCATTGATTTATCTTCTAGATATACCAATTAGTTATACTATCTATGAAAGTTTTCAATGAAATGCTGTTTTCTTATGTAATTTCTGCCATGAAAATCGTGAAAAATTGCTTCAGTTTGACTTCATATATATTAACAAAAATGAAAATTTTTTAAAATTTAATCTATTTAGGATATTCTTTAAGATTTTTTCTAGCATTATATTAATGAAAATGACATGTTCATTATTCAAGAAATAGGTAATAAATGCACTTAAAAAACTCGGATTTACGCATTTTAAAAAATGTTCAAGGGTTGTTGCTCTAATAGCAATTTTTCCAAATACAGTTTTGAATTTTTTATCTATTGGCCACGTAGTTTACATACCAGCTAATAAAGTGGTATAATTTTATTTTGTTTTTTTTTTGCTATTGAAGTGAAAAATGCAATGGAAAACAGCCATAAATCAACAAAATCGCATTTACCGTGCACATGGGGCCTTAATGCTGTTCTTTTTGTCGGTGTGACGTCAGAGGTGGCTGTTCTTTTTGTCGAGTGTAGTGTACTCAGTGTACACTTTCCTACACTGGGTCGGGAGCAGGTGTAAGTTCTTCTTCTTTACCATCTGTCAAAATTGATAGCTGTATGTAGATAAAATTGACTTTTTGAATTTGTGAAACTACTGTTTTAAATGAATACATGCAAGAACATTGAATGGCAATAAATTCGCATTGATAGAAGTAAAAGAATAAAGCAAATAAAAAAGTTCGGAATTTTAGCTGTCACTTTTCTACACTAACCCGTTCTTTTTGCGTGATCTACACTCTCTTTTTGCGCGAGCTACACTAAAGTGTTAACTTAACCTGGCAAAAAGAACAAACCTATATTGTGGAAAAAAATAACGTCGCCCCAAACATATAAACGAAATGGGGGCTAATTTTAAGAAACCGTTTCCTGCATACAAATGGTTAAAATAATTTCTCTATCCGACGATAGGTAGCGCCCTAACTGAGCTTGAAAGTTCTGTAGAAACGCTGTGAAAGAATAAATATTTTCAAGGAAGCTTTTCATTTTGTCCTTTTGGTGTTTTGAATATACTATATATTACGTTCATATAGGTTTACGTTTATCGATCACGGACCAAGGCTACGATGGTGCAGTTCAGATCGCATCGTCGCATATTTTACTGTATACTCTTCTTTTCAACATATTGAACTACAAGAGACAACCACACAGTTTAGAGCTGTACTGGAATGCAGATCCAAAAAAATCGGTTATTCGACAACGCAACGCAATTCAATACAATACATTTTCACCCGAAGCATCGGAGCAAAACTACCGATAACTATAGGTGTGTTTTTTTCAACTGGATCAGATCACTATTGAAAAAAACAATGTGGATCAACCCAAAAGCTAGTTTAGCAGGGTTAACAATCCTGTTGGTAAATGCCTTGGATAAACTGTATGGGCAGGGCTACGTGTAGTTTCCCTTTATTGCATGTAGCGATGAAACTCTGTAGAAAATGCAAAGAAATACAAGGCTTTTCAATAATTTTGAACATGCTGTGTATGTTACACATAGACTTAAATTTCCGTACAAAATGTATTGATTTCCCACGACTATTCCAGACTCTTGGGTGCAAATACCTGCTACAAATTGAATTTACTGGTGTCATTATCGGCTAAATAGCAGTGCGCCATCTGTGAAAATGCTAAAATAGTGGAAATTTATATGAGCTTTAATAGCCGATAACTGATCCAACTTTGATCCCATTATGATTTTGGATCATCTCTTTGTTGTTGTTTTCAATGTAAAACGAATGATTTTGAACTTGTTCCAGTTGAAGAAAACACACCTAGTTATTATTAAAAAATAATAAAGTAAATAAACATCCCATAAAAGTAAAATCTAATTCAGAAAGAGATAGAGGGACATCGTGGAGTTTTTGAAAATATATTCAACCACTTTTCACTCCTGAGAGGCTGTATAAAAAATTCCAGAAATATATTTTTAGGTGATTGTATGAAAAGTCAGTCGAATTAAGAAACGCAATATCTTATCAGCTTTACACCCACAAAAATTTCGACTAGTTTATGAGAAAAAGATGGACCATTTTTTTCGCATAATACTAGTATTGACGAATATACCATGTGCTCTGGTGGCAAATTTCGGAACCTTCTAAGATAGACAGAAACTGGCAGTTGCATGTTATTTTCATACAAAATTGATATTGGGCTTGAATAAAAGTGTTTTACTCCAAAATATAGCTTAAAGTGAATTTAAATAAACCTCATAATTAAATAAGAAGGACAAACGTATCAAAACATATCAAAAACAAAATTTATTTTTTTCAGAAACCAATTTCAAGCACCAAAATGAAAGAAAAATGAAACGAAAAAACGGTTTATTTTCCTTTTAAATAATTTAATAATTATTCCATATTGCTTTTTCCCGGAATATTAAACATTTGTGAAGTTATTACGAAGTTTATACCGTTCATTCATAGAGAAAAATCGTTCATTTTCTGACTTCGTTGTGCTGGTTTGAGCCTAACATTTTCGGAATGTATAACCGGAAATGAATACCTTATTATCAATCGAACCGATCGTCATCAATCTTTATTATGTCTTTCATAATGAAATTAAAAGAAAATCGAATACTCGCCGAGCTCCGAATCGTAAAATTACACACAAACCGCCATACAACAGTCAGCTGACAAAAATTTGTCTATCTTAAGGGGTTATTTTTTTTTGGCACCAGGTGGAGATTTCCAACTTTACCATTCGTCAATTATAATGCCGGTTTTCCACCAAACGGACAAAACAAAAACTCAGCAAAAACTCGTGTCGAAAAAAACAAATCTTTGACTTTTCACAATTTTTTTTACAAACTCGAGTTTTTTTCGACTGTTTCTGTGCTGTTTTTCGTGTCCCGACTAGAAGCGGTAACTTCAAAAGGTTTCGGTGTATTTTCTTACTGAGACCGCTTTGTGGAGATACTGAAAACAAATCTGCGATAGAGCACTGTCGGTTTGGTTGAAACAGTGCTTTAGATTTGTTCGAGTTCGAGTTTTTGTTTTCCATACTTTCAAAAACATGAACAAAACAAAAACTTAACTTGTCTGCTTGGTGGAAAACCGGCATAAGACAATAATTGTAATTGCAATGGCTGTTGTCAGGCGCAAACGCAGGATGGGGTTTTGGGCGTTGAATGATGTAATTAAAAAATCACAACTAAATGTAACTAATACGCGACGCGTAAATTCTTTTACATGCTAATTACTTGAGCTGAGAAGTTGTAGTTTTCATACGAATTTCAACTCAACTCATAATTCCATGAAAACTAACTCCCCATGAAGTGATGTGATAGTTACCCAGTAGGAAATTCGAGGAGAACTCAATGAGGGAGCAAATATGGAGGTATCCAGTATTACTATCAATAGAGCAAAAAAGGAGATTTTTAACAAAATTTTCGCTTCAAATGGATGAAAATGGGATTACGAAGTTTTAAATAGCAATTCGGTTTGAGAATTTCCATCGAACGCGTCGATTCTATCACGCAGTCGCAATTTAAAAATATCTGATTTGAACTAATAAATTTGTGTTAAGTTTTAGTTTTTTTTAGTTGTTTGAAAAGTGGTATAAGGAGATTGTTTGTGGTAAGTAAAATCTCAACATTATTGTCCTGGTTGTTAATATATAGTCATTTTATGCCAAAAACGCGATTAGAGCTTTTTTAATTGAATGTAGGAAATTGTGTCAAATTTTATATTTAGGAAGTCTATAGCGAAACATCCTGTGCTACAGAGTGCTTCCTGAAAGTTAAAATAAAATGTATTTTAATGAATATTTCACTATACTCGTACATAGTTAGTTCCGGAAATATTTTGAAAGTGGTTTGCGAGATTTTTTCTGTTTAGTGAGAACTGAACAAAAATAAAAAGTTTGTTTGGTCGAATTTGTAAGGCTCAGTTCGTTAACGGGCAAAATCGTCCTACTCCTTCGGGTAGCTGCCAAACAAAAAGTCCTTAAGATACGTGTTCAAAAATATTGACCAATAACTTCGGAACACCTTAAGCTACGACTATAAAATTTTGTATACTTTGGTTTTTCAACCTTGCAGTTAAATGAATGAATATCAAAGTTCCCACGAGTCCTTTGAGTAGCTGCCATGCAAAAATCCTGTAAAAATGTCATCACTCAAATTACGGAAACCACTATATCTCAAAAAATCGTTTAGCCACAAATTGAGAATTTTGTACAAATTAGTTTTGAGTGAAAGCTCCCTAGTCAGCGAAATTATTCTACTCCTTTGGGTAGCTTCCATACAACAAGTCCTTAAGACATGTGTTCAAGATTATTTTCCGATATCTTTGAATGCTTCAAACTAGGAATTTAAACATTTGTACAAATTAGTTTTTAAATGGATACAGGTAAAATAACCAGTGTGCTAGAAATCGAGTGATTCCTTCTTGCACCTCCCATGGTAAAATCTTTCAAAATGGAAATTTTCACTTTCGGTATCTTACCTAGTTATAGATATGAAATTGAACACTGATGATATTGTCTTTTAGTTTCGAGTTGCAATCAAATGAGATTCCTTAATAAAGGGCAATGCACTCCTGATTCCAATTAATCCCCAACTACAATATAAATCGGAGTTCAGTATTCATCTAGAGTATTATACGATTGGCTTGCAGCCGATCGTGACTGCAGTATAAAGTAGAATTACGTGTGTGCATGTTGTAGGTCCTTTATTAAGGACTGCCATTAGATTGCTACTTAAAACTAAAAGACGATATTCAGTGTTTAATTTCATATCTTGAACTGGGTAAGTCATCGAAAAAAAATTTCCTTTTTGAAGGACTTTCACATATGAGGTACAGGAAGGACTCACTCGATTTCTTATCCTTTTCCTTGGAACCATTTAAAAATGAATGTGTACAAAATTTTAAATTCGTAGCTTGAAGTGTTCAAAAGTTATCGAAAAATATTGTTGAACAGGTGTCTTAAGGACATTTTGTATGGCAGCTACCAGAAGGAGTACAAGGATTTTGCTGATTAGTAAACTCGAACTTCGTTTTAACTCAAAACTAATTTGTACAAAATTTGCAATTCATAGCTAAAAAATTACTTGAGTTATAGTAAGTTCCGTAAATTAAGTGAAGACGTTTTGACAGGATATTTGTATGGCAGCTACACGAAGGACTAATAGGATTTTCTTCATAATCATATATTTAGCTCCAACTATTGGAAAAATAACACATACAAAATTTCAAAAACGTAGCTTAAACCCTTCTGAAGTTATCGACCAATATTCTTAAAGACGTGTTTTAAGGACATTTTGTATGGCAGCTTCCAGAAGGAGTAAAAGGATTTTGCTGACTAGCAAACTCGAACTTCCTTTTCACTCAAAACTAATTTGTACAAAATTCCGAATTCGTAGCTAAAAGATTACTTGAGTTATAGTGAGTTTCGTAACTTAAGTGAATACATTTTGACAGGATATTTGTATGGCAGTTACACGAAGGACTAACAGGATTTTCTGCATAATCATACATTTAGCTCCTATTGGAAAAATAACACATACAAAATTTCAATGTCGTAGCTTAAACCCTTCCGAAGTTATCGACTAATATTTTTGAACACGTGTTTTAAGGACATTTTGTATGGCAGCTACCCGAAAGGATAGGACGATTTTGCCCGTTAACGAACTTAGCCTTACAAATTCCACCAAACATCCAGATTCAAAATTTTAAGATCCTAGGTGAAGGCGTTCTTGAGTTATCATGTTCACGGACAGACGGACGTCAAGCGGATTTGAGGTTTTTGGCCACAAATAAACAAAAAATAATACTATATAACTTTTTTTCGTCCGAGGCTTGGTTCTATGCGTTACAAACTTTTGGCCTGGATTAAACTTATAATACTCTATATGATTTCATCTAGAGTATAAAAAGGAGGTGAAAGGAGAAGCGAAGCGAGGTGTTCTAAAGAAGTGCGAGAGATCTCGTTTTATGCACCCATACAACAGTTTTTAAATGATTCCTTGGGAGTTACAATGGAGATGTGATTTCAGAGGACATGCTCTTGCAAAAAGGAGGTCAAATGGAGGATAACTCGAGGTCTTCGAACCTCCCTGAAGAGTGCTCCAGGATTAATCACGGGACATTTACTAGTTTGGCAAGTACTCCAGAATTAGTCCCATGATAGACCTCGTTTTAAGCTTCCCCAGAAGTATTTTTAAATGATTTCTTAAAAGAAAAGCAGCGGTTCATCCACTTGGTCCCTCAACAAGGTTTCTAGTCGATTCAGTCGTCTTCAGTCATTAATACGCAGAAAGTCCGTGCCTTTCGCACCAGCCATCGATCACTCATAGGACTCCCTACATTTTGTCGCACACATCACTGAGTGATAGTCCAACAACTGGTGCAGCCACATCATCAGCGTACGTGAATATTCAGATCCTGCAGATCAAGAAGCAGAGAGCCGATGAGCATACTCCACAACAATGGCGAAAAGACCCCGCCTTGAGCACAGCCCTTATTGACCCTAGTTGTGGTGTATTGCTCATCCTTCTCCGCGAATAGCATTCTCTTCGTAAGCATGAAATGAATAAACCTAACAAAAATGTCATCAAACCCCATGTCTTTCAACAGCTTCACACAGTGATTCAAAGGGCGCACTGTCATAAGCACCCACAATGTCTACAAAAAGGAACAACGCGTACATTTTTCCGATCCAGCGCCCCTTCTATTCTGGATACCAGAGAGTGGAGCACTGAATGGCAAGACTTTCCGCTTTGATACGCACAAAGTGGATGCGCTCTGAGAGCCACTTCCCTAATGTGCATCTCCACTAGTCGTTCCAGACTCTTCAGATCAAATGATGTTCTGTTAATTGGCGTAAAACTTTTGGGTAGAGTATAGTCATCTCTTCCTGGCTTCGGGGTAAATGCTACTCTAACCGGTTGCCATGAAGATGGGACGTATCCATGCGCCAAGCATGCATAAAATTTCTTTCTGAAGATGGGCACTAGAACATCAGGAAGACATTCTGGAAGACTTTAGCTGTCGCCTTGGTTTTTTACAAACTCTCGTAGTAGTTCCTAAAAGAGGTTAGTTTTGATGTTTTAACCAGCTTCTTATATTGCCTCGGCTCTGTTCGGTGATGCTCCAAATCGGCCTCCAAATCGGCCTCCAAACCGAGCTTCTTAGCTTCTGCATAGTCCACCAGGCACTGTGATTCGGCATCGGCTCTTGCTGACAGGACACTATACCGCAAAACATTGACTTAAGGTTAGATTTAGACAAGAAGTCACTTCCTCAATCATATTAAGCGCTCTCTTTTATGGTCTCCTTCAAGAGAGATCTGAACAAAGCCCAGTCCGCAGTCCTGAAATTTCATATAGCCGGTATGACAGGTTTGTCAGTCGCCAGTGGAAATTACGGATATCTGTGATCTGACAGAGTTTCCTCCTCCAGGACGCGCGAATATATTACAGATACCGCAATCCTAGAAGACGACAACGTCATATCAATCACTTTCATCCGCCTTGCTGCAACTACAAGGCACGACGACGTAATGAACTCCAATAATTGCTCACCTCTTGAATTGCATTTGCTGCTGCCCACAAACATTGGATGTGCATTAGCATTACATCCAATGACAAGTTGCAAGCTATTGGTGTCTGCGAATCTAGCGAGCCCGGTCACCTCCCTGGACGGAGGAGGTAATACCGAGTTATATGGAAGGTGGACACAACAATTATGTCTTGCCTTCTACCCTCGAATACGTTAGACATTTTGACTGCTACGATATATTGGCAGATGAACTGTCTCAACATCGTTGCCTCTATTATATTTGATGTGAATAGACAGGCACGCGGTCGTTCAGATCCTTCATCATAAATGATCCGACCTCCCTGGATTGAATCCAGTCCTCAGACTCGCCTATTGAGAATCTATAGTTCCTGTATCATTGATACATATGGAGATGTATGCAGTCTGCTAAGCCTCCTACTTAGTAAAGCAGTAGCAGCCTTAGCATGTTGCAAGCTGATCTGGATGGCAAGGGTACCGCGTCCCTGATAGCGTTTTCGACAACTTGTACGAAGTTTGATTCATCAGTCCCCGAAGCTAGAATTTGTTTCAATATTCTTGAAATATAAAAAATTCAAAGTAAAATTTTAAATTTTCCACAGTAACTAGAAGAGCACATCGAAAACAAGATTAATGCGCCACTACCGTTCTCAACAATACTACCTATTATGAATGTAAGTTCATTACGTTACTGTACCAGGAGTTCGTGAAGTATATAAATTGTAGACTCCACCCTGAATGCTTCTTCATTGCAATTGTCGTACTTTCAAAGTTTACCTTTTACAGAACAATGAAAGATGCATTGAAACATCCAGAGTACTTAGAGTCATGATCTGTATGTTTTTATTTACTGCATTTGAGGAATCAGAAAAAAGCATTTTTAGATCCTTCTGTTCTAATATGATGACATTAAAAAGAATCTCTCAATCTATTACAATGGAGATGATACAATAGGGAGTTGCGCTGTTACTATATTATGCCTAAGGTCGCCAGATTGGGCTATTTCCCGGAATTTGGGCTATTTAAATATTCAATTCGCGGGTAGAAATTTCAAAAAGCTACTTATAGCTCTTTGGGCTATTCGACCAACGCATATTGTGTTATTTTGCTAGTTTACAACAGAGCCGATTTACAAGAAAAAAAGAAATATATAACAATTAGAAAACTGATATTTAGTCGTCTCTTGGGTTAAATCTGGTAGTGTTACCGGCTCAAATACAACATATTGTTGCGAGCTAGGGGTTCGCCGGGATTTCAAGTAAAACACAATTCGGTTAAAATAAAAATAAGTGATAATTTATTCAATCGCACTATTAATTCAGTTCGCACAATAATTCGCACTGTATGGCAATACCGCCCGCTTATACCATATATCGCTTGACTCGATCATTTTCGCTCTCTACCAACACGGTCGCGTATACACGCTGGCTGTCGCAATCGACGTAATCAAAATTACTGTGTCTTCGCTGACATCTTCACCTGCTTATATACTAGTCGGTTGCAGTCCAGGATGTACTTGAACGTTCGTTCAGTTGTGGAATCTTCTCGAAAGCTTCAGAGCCTTCGATTTCGATCTTCGTTCAGTGGTGTGTGCAGAGGATTCTAGTATATTGGAGAGCATTCGATAAGAAGAGAGAGACAACCGTGCCGTTTCGCCTTATTTCTAATTGGGTTATTTTGCAACTAGGTATTCGGTTGTTGTTGTTTTCATTATGTGTAACGATCGAGTTGTACGGTTGCGCGGTTGCCAGGCTTACACGTAACAATATTTATCACAAATCCTTTGCCACTAAATTTTCGGTTCTCTTTAATGAAAACTAATTGTTTACACGATATCTATCTGGTTTTTGCAAACTAAAATTAATTTATTATCGGTTCATTATTTGTAGACTTTCCACAAATGAACCTGTTTCTTTCAAGTTATGGACATCCATAGAAATATATGATAACATGCAAGAGATAATAGATTTACCAATATTGATGTCTGTCGTAGAGTTCCTTTTTTCATAATTTATTAATTATTATTTTTTTGCTGGATTGGTGGGTTTCAGACACGTGTTGCAAAAATTAAAGGTATTGTTACAACGTTATTGTTACATGTGTACTCTGGCAACCCGAGCAACTCACTTATTATTGATATTAAAGTTACCAGAGAAAAGCAACAACCTAGCATTGTCGTAGAGACCTCTATATACTTCTCGTATGTTCTACCCTATAAACCAAAAACACGAAAAATTCATGTGTCCTTATGTACAAACTACTACCATGTTAGTACGCACGCTTGTGTTCGTGGCGATATTGAGGGTTAAATCGAAAAGTAAACATTTCCCCAACTTTTCCTCAAGTATGTTCAACATGCCGACCTCTTCCACCTTTAGTGAGTGAAAAAGACTAAAGTATGATCGCCGAATGCTTATACATCCGATCATCAAGTGCGTATCTACTCGACCTGCAAATGCCATAACAAACTTAGACGTTCAACATCAACTGTGCAGTTCTGATCACGGAACAAATAACTCTGCCGGCTAATGCAATGGAAGTCGTGTTTCGATTGCACTAGTCGACGAATAACAAAATTGCATTCGGCGGCATGACCCGACGCCGAGGATCGATGCAGTGTCGACCGGCAAAGAATAACGGGAAGGTGCCACATGCCATAGAGTTCTTATGCAATTTCATTCCTCCATTATTCGATGTGCAGTAGAACACAATTCATATGTAAATCCTTTCTACCGATCCTCGATGATCGTTCAGGTGGACTTCGTATGTAATTCAGATTCACCCCTCATCGATGACCAGTAGACTCTACTTCATACTGACTTCAAGCTCACTGTTCACTGAGTGCACGTATTGCTATCTCGTTCTTGCTCATTCCAATTTCAAATACAATGCGCGATAGGAGATCTCTCATGTCGACGAGTGCGGATGAGATGGTCGGATGCATTTCAGTATGAGCAAGAAAGAAATGCAAATACCTCACACGTATTCACAGATAGCAGGTACATAGTTGAACTTGTTCCCAACTGATAATCTTTTTACAGCGACAAGTTTCGAAACTGTTCGCTGCCTCTTCATCGCCTCTTCATCAATGTTTGGTTTATAGGGTAGACACATCTTGCATGTAATTCTTGCGCATTCCACACAAACAACCGAATATGCTGGAAATCTCTCGACTCAACATATGTAGTATAAGCGCTGCAGAGCCGGGGGATAAGTTTTTCTAATCCGAGAGTGAAACGACGATCAGTTCTACACGAAAGAGTATTTTTACAGATATTTTCATCAATAGCAGTGATAAAATAGTAAATGAAATTGAATTGTCTTTTACTTGAAATCCAGGCGAACTCCTAGCTCGTAACATTAAACTGAACCGATTGTATGCAAAAATGTATGACGCTAATCAAGAGGCGGCTTGCTCTTCTTTAGACTCAGGATCTCTGATCGCTAAGGCGAAGATGAGGTGCTTACATTATTAAATATTCGGAAAAATTGCACCACGAGCATATAGGAACATATGCACCAGATTGTTATGCCTCTTTTGCTTGAGTTCATGACCACGAATCTGTATGATATTAAAATGATCAAATTGCAAACAAATTTTCAAATTTAAATATCCGTTGACTTATCAAAACTTATATAAAACCATTGAATTATTATTATTTGGTATTATCTATTTTTTTTTAGTATAAAAATCGAAAAAAGTTTAATATATTTACTGTTTAGTTTATTATTGTTTATTCCTTTTGTAAATATATTTTATTTTTCTGTTTCAACTAATTTGGTTTGGGTTGACTATACTCGTATATTTAAAATGTGGTGCATTTCCCCCGTCTTATGGGAGAAATGCACCATTTAGACTGACAGTGTTCTTCTACATTATGCTTAAGATCTGTTTATACTTTGCTCTTTACGAGATGAATACAATATTTTCGCAAGGTATTTGATCAAACAAAGATAGAAAAATTAATCAAGTTCCTCTTTTTTCTACGGAGATATGGAGTAGTTAATGAAAAATGGTGCATTTCTACCTATTCCTAAAAGCAAAAAGGCAGATTTTATTTTTGCTTGATAACTTACATGTAAGATAATTTACGAAAGATTTTCGATTCCATAGAATTATGAAAATTACAAATTGCTAATATTTTTTTTCAAATAATATTTTTAAAATAGTGATAAATACGATTTTATGTATTCACACAATATTTACATTACAGTGTTTCTTAAGAATTCTAGAACACAGTTCGTCGTCGAAATCGCCTCTGTGTTCAACACATTTAAGTAGGTCTGATAAATTGCAAAGTTCAGCGCGGTATTTGGGCTAGGAGTCTTCGTGCGGGTTTTGGGCTATTTCATAAGCTCACTCGGCGGGTTCTGCAGCCAACTATCTGGCAACCATGATTATGCCCCAGAAAGGCACGTACATAACCGAAGATTCCTTCTTCACCTAACTTATTCCACCTGTTTTCGTTTATACCCAAGACTATTTCACTTCCGATCATATCAAGAATGGAAGGCTTGAAATTGAAGCGGTTTACATATTTAAATATATCAAACAATTTCAAACCCACTGCAATGATTCGTTCACACTGATTTTATTTTTATCACACCTAAAATATTTTCCCTTCCAGGAACTTTCAATCAGCTATTAAGTAGCCAAGAACTAAATATTTTTACAGTTCTTCGACGATCTCCAGAGGATCACCCAGTGTCAAATCGAATTAATGTTTTCTTGATTCGAGCTGACAGTTTTCTCTGCGATATAAAGTGTATGATGGCATGCATTCAGAGGAGCAGTGCACACCGCAATAAAAAGTTATAATAAAAACAAATTTTCAACGACTTTTTCGATTTTCCGCAATATTTCCGAATTAAAAAAAACCTGTTATACGCGGCATTTTCAAATCATGTTTTCATGCCACTTCTTACGCTCCGCATAAATAACAAGGCGTTCGAAATTATTGTTCCGAATACAGTGTCAATGAGCCGTAAAACACGGAGTCCTTCCGAAACGAGCCTGGCGCCTGATTTTTGGAGAAAAAAATGTTGTTCACTATCATGGAGGTATCCTTCCGAAACTGCCATACCATGTACCACAACCACAGCTTAAACAAAAGCATATGCTGCTGGATTATTTTTAAATCCAATTTTCGATCAGGTTACAATGTTGCGTACATGAAGGGCGTATTAATGGCTATTTATTGCTTCTTAAATATTTCCACTTGTCAGCAGTTTTTCACCTCTTCTTTCGGCGACTAGGCATACGATGTAGATTTTCTTCAAATTGAATTATGTGTGTGATTTTCGGAGTTGATAGTTGGGAAACCACATTTATGAGGTTATTACATGGGATTTCCTCTTTTTTTCAATCATCGAGTATGTACATAATTTATGAGTTATGATGATGAGGTATTCCAACAGAATTTTGAAAACACACCTCCAAAATCGGATAGCCGAGCCCTTCTGGTTTTTATTGGGGAAATGACAACACGGTACATACGTGAAAATTATTCCATTTTTTTATCAATTAAATATTTCACTCCGAATTTTGAATGGGATTGTAAAAAACGGTTTTATGATTAATAGAAATTTTTTATATCCTCTTAAATGTGTAACTTTCCTCAATATAAAATATATTTCTTTTAATCATAAAATGCAGTAGCCATATTCGATCACTACAATTAAGCTTGTACGCTTGTACGCTTTGCTTTTAAATATATTGTTGCGAGCTAGGGGTTCGCCGGGATTTCAAGTAAAACACAATTCGGTTAAAATAAAAATAAGTGATTATTTATTTATCCGCACTTTAATTCACAGAATTATAATCGCACAATAATTCGCACTGTATGGCAGTACCGCCCGCTTATACCATATATCGCTTAACTCGTTCACTTTCGTTCTCTCTCCACACGGTCGCGTATACTCGCTGGCTATCGCAGTCGCGTAATCAAAATTACTGTCCCTTAGCTGAATGCTTCACCTGCTTATATACTACCCGGTTGCAGTCTAGGATGTGCTTGAACGTTCAGTTCTGGAATCTTCTCGAAAGCTTCAGAGCCTTCGATTTCGATCATCGTTCAGTGGTGTGTGCAGAAGATTCAAGTGAGCTTGAGATCTTTCGACTTTGGTGGTTCATGTACAGGGTTCTAGTACATTGGAGAGCAAACGGTAAAGAAGGGAGATAGAATCGTGTTGTCTCGCCTTATCTTCAGCTAGGTTTCTGATTGGGTTATTTTGCAACTAGGTATTCGGTTGTTGTTGTAACGATCGAGTTGTACGGTTGCGCGGTTGCCAGGCTTACACGTAACATTACTCCCTCCTTAGTTTCTGTTCGTCCCGAACAGAGTAGCGCCCTCGTCAGTGACGTCATTTTTCATTTTGGTCCGTGGTACTCCCTCCTTTAGTTGCGTGCTGACTCGATGCCTTCCTTTACCGTTGCACTGATGTTTTGACGATGTTTTCCTCTGTCTTCGAGTGCTGTACAACAATACTAGATCGCCATCTCTGTAGCTGGAGGATTTCGCTCGTTGACAATGCTCTGCATTCTGGTGATTTGTTGTTGAACAGATTTTGTCCCGAGTTTGGTAATGTTTTGCCTGCTGTCGATCACAAACTTTTAATCGTCGCAAGTTCCCCACGACCTCTTTGTCTTGTTGATTATTCTGCATCACAATACGCTGATGTTGATTTCGCCAGCCAATTTCCGTCTCTTCTAATTGGCTCTGTAGCTTTGCGCCTCTAGTACTCCTTTGTTCGGCAGTACAATCCGAACAATAATTCGGCGTTCTCTTCGGCTTCCGACAATCAAACCTTAAGTGTCCTTCTAGTCCACAGTTCCAACATCGCATCGCTCCGCGACGTTTGCCTTGTTTTTCGCTTCCTTTCCACCAGCAATCGGTGTCAACAGTTCTTTCCCGCTCATTACAGCTATTGCATAGTGGTTGTTTCGAAGTGTGCTCATCGTAATTATTCCTGTTTCTTCTTAGATGCCAACAATCACGCCGTAAATGGCCGTCCTGTCCGCAATGCCAACATCGGAGAACGCTGGGCCTAGCGTGTTCCAATCTCCGACTCACGTAACATTGACCCGTGCCCTCACTGCGGCAATGGTGGGGTATCGCTCTTCCAGTGTATTCCGCTGGTCTGCAATCCCGACTTAAGTGTCCCGTCTTTCCGCAATTCCAACATCGGGGGGCACCAGATCCTACGCTCCGCTTGGTGTACTCTGCTCTCTCGCATACACACTTTTCTGTTATTTTTCGGACTCGGTAGTCACTCCACGAGCTTTGCTTGGCAGCTTCGAACGTAAGCCCATATACTAACGCTTCGCCAATCGTTTTCTTTCCTGCCAATTTTAATGACAACTGTAGTTCTTCATCCTGTACGGCATTATTAAATGTGAACACAGCCAAATCACTGCGATATTCGCTTTGCACATTAGGGAATGAAAGCAACGTAAGTCGTTCTATATCGAGCGCTAGCTCTTGCAATGTTTCGCCATCCTTTTGACTTCGGTTGTGGAGTTGCATCTTGTAGATCTCTCGCATGTGGTCACTACCATAATAAAGATCCAAGGTCTGTACCAGCGTCGAAAAATCTTGTTGCTGCTCTTGAGGAATTGTTTGAAGAACTTCTGCTGGTGGACCTCTTAGCGCCAATATCAAAGCCGTTCCTCGTTCCAAATTATTCCAATGATTATTTCTTGCGGCAGCCTCAAATTGGGTCTTGTAGATAGCCCACGGTGTTTGTCCATCGAAGATTGGAGCTTTGAGATCTTTGTGCGTAACGTGTTCTGTCTTGATGACTCCAGTCGCTTTCACGTTTTCAAAGTCCCTTTTTAGGCGTTCAACTTCCTCCACAATCACAGATGTCTTTTCCGCCATTTGTTCTTCAAAGGATCGAAGTTTCTTCTCTACATTTTCTTCGATTGTCTTACCTATGGTGTCCATCGACTGGCTCAGATCTTTAATTTTATTATTTAGATCTTCTTTTAGCTCTTTCGTTTGTTCGCTTTGCTGTTCCAATTTTTGGTTGAGGTTCGTTGATGTCTGATCTAACTTGTTATTAAGGTCTGCTGATAGTTGACTTTGGTGGTCCATTTTCTGACTGAGATCCGCTGAGAGGTCTGCTGAGAGCTGCCTTTGTTGTTCTAATTCCTTATTAATGTCCTTCGACGTCTGGTCTAATTTCTGGTTAAGGCCCGTTGATTGTTGGTCTAATTTGTTCATCATTTGCTGCATTAACTGCGTCAGAGAATCCGATGTACCAAAACACTCCTCACCACTTCCTGCACGAGCTTCTTCGATTGGGAACTCGAAACTATTTGCGTCCTTACCTTCAGCCTCAAGCACGTCGATCATTCGGCTGACAAGTTCGGACTTGTTCCCGGTTGTTGATAATTCGCGTCTACCGAGCTCTTCCTTCAGCTCCATTAGTTTTAAGTCTTTTAAATAACGCGGCATTTTCACTATCGATTTGTTGTCCGTTAAAGATTTTTCCGCGATACAAATTCACTGAAATTCTCTTTTTGTCCGTACGAGAACTTTCCACTTCTCTAGTTCAATTACCGCTCACTAGAGCACTCTAGATTGTTTGATTTCACAAAATTCTCCCTGTCCGTTCGAGAATTTTAACTTCACTTCCCAGCGCACAAAATTCTCACTTTGTCCGTTCGAGAATTTTAAATTCACTTTTTCCACTCGCGATTTCAACCCGAATTTATTCTTGAAATCCCACTTCTGACACCAATTGTTGCGAGCTAGGGGTTCGCCGGGATTTCAAGTAAAACACAATTCGGTTAAAATAAAAATAAGTGATTATTTATTTATCCGCACTTTAATTCACAGAATTATAATCGCACAATAATTCGCACTGTATGGCAGTACCGCCCGCTTATACCATATATCGCTTAACTCGTTCACTTTCGTTCTCTCTCCACACGGTCGCGTATACTCGCTGGCTATCGCAGTCGCGTAATCAAAATTACTGTCCCTTAGCTGAATGCTTCACCTGCTTATATACTACCCGGTTGCAGTCTAGGATGTGCTTGAACGTTCAGTTCTGGAATCTTCTCGAAAGCTTCAGAGCCTTCGATTTCGATCATCGTTCAGTGGTGTGTGCAGAAGATTCAAGTGAGCTTGAGATCTTTCGACTTTGGTGGTTCATGTACAGGGTTCTAGTACATTGGAGAGCAAACGGTAAAGAAGGGAGATAGAATCGTGTTGTCTCGCCTTATCTTCAGCTAGGTTTCTGATTGGGTTATTTTGCAACTAGGTATTCGGTTGTTGTTGTAACGATCGAGTTGTACGGTTGCGCGGTTGCCAGGCTTACACGTAACAATATGATTAAAACAATTTACCAAAAATTTATCAAAAGTTTTTACAGGTAAAATAGGCCTTGAGTAGAGAAAAAAAATATGATTAGCAAAAATTGGACGATCCTAGTAAAAATAGTTCATTATTTGAAAAGGCTTTCCACTGCCCCGAAATCTTGCGATTTCGCAAATCTACTAGATTCTTCATACGAGATTGAGATTTCTAAATCGCGATATTACGTCAAAATGTAGTTGCAAATCTACTGAAACCGGCCTGTACAGCTCTGAAATTTATGTTCACCACGTTCACATTTCAACCCAATATTCACTGTCACATATGTCAAATAAATGTTTCAAATTACTTGCACAAAATGCAAGGTTTGGAATTAAATAATTAAATTTTTTTATTTCTACTGATGCAGGACAAATTTCCATTACTAAAAATGATAAAATCTTACAAAATAAATTAAAAATTTTGACACCACAGTCAGCTGCTAAATTATAAGATGTCAAACTGAATCTATTAATGCAATTGAAACACAGTTCTCTGAATAGCGAGATTTCGAGGCAATGGAGACATGGCAGTAGACTGTATGTATATCAGGCTGTAAAATATTTAACCATACAAATATTGCAAAAAATTCAGTCAAGTTATGGCAAACTAGTGCAAGTGTAGCCAAAGAAAGAAAGTTGACTACAGCATCTGACCTTATTTGACAGTGAAAATAATCAAATATTTCACAAAGTGAAATACAAGGCTTAAGGCCCCATGTGCACGTTAAATGCGATTTTGTTGATTTATGGCTGTTTTCAAAAGCATTTTTCACTTCATTAGCAAAAAAAAAAACCAAAAAAAAATTATACCACTTTATTAGCTGGTATGTAAACTAGGACGCGAATAGAAAAAAAATTCAAAACTGTATTTGGAAAAATTGCTATTAGCGCAACAACCCTTGAACATTTTTTAAAATGCGTAAATCCGAGTTTTTCAAATGCATTTATTACCTATTTCTTGAATAATTAACATGTCATTTTCATTAATATAATGTTAGAAAAAATGTTAAAGAATATCCTCAATAGATAAAATTTTAAAAAATTTTCAATTTTGTTAATAATATATGAAGTCAAACTGAAGCAACTTTTCACGAGTTTCATGGCAGAAATTACATAAGAAAACCGCATTTCATTGAAAAGTTTCATAGATAGTATAACTAATTGGTATATCCAGAAGATAAATCAATGAAAAAATTATTGATTTTTAATAGTAATGCGTTTCAAATAATTTGAAAACCTATAACACTATTTATTCTGTAAATTCAAAGTTAGTTCGCTGCTAGACAGCGAACGATGCAGACGTATTGTCCACGCCAAATTTTTCTTCGTTGTTTTTCTTTCGGCATATTCGTACTTCCCTAACTAACTAGGAAGAAGAACCAGACTAGGCTTAGGCGATGATGGGACTGAACGGCGGGTTTACGTGGTCGACAAATGACACCATATCTACATGACCACGTGAGTTGGTATTATATACATAGATATATTGTGTAAGAAAATTTTGAGTACTGGAGATTTAGACATGGGTCATTCCACCAGGAATCGCCAAAGGTGTGACCTTACCATCTCCGATTCTTTTGAAAATTTTTGTACTTAAAGAACTAGTGAAAAAAATAATTGAAATTAAATTTTTTTTTTCTATCTCATTTTATTTGTTAGTTATAGTATGTTAAAGTTATCGCAATAATGGTGTCCGAGTCCTCTTTGAAAATTCATATCTCTGGTAATTTTTATCCTAGAATAATAAAATAGGGCTTATTTTAAAGGGGAAGGTTGTCGCAATATAAAAAAATACGAATAAAAATTATCCTTGAAATTTTATTTTCAAGGATAACGATTTTGTCCTTTATCCTTGAATATCTCAAAATGTGTATCTTTAATTTTTTTTATTTTTTTACATTTTGTAGGTTATACCGTTTTTCAAAATGTACCAAAAAATTAACTTGGGATCTCAAGGGGATCGCGGTCAAAAAAATCTAATTAAATTATTAGAGAACTACACTAGCCTTAATTGAGAACCACTGATGTTCTTCGATTTTTTTGACCACGATCCCATTGAGATCCTAAGTTAATTTTTTGATATGTTTTGAAAAACAGTATAATAAACAATATACAAAAAATTTAAAAAAATTTATAGATATGCATTTTGAGGTATTCAAGGATAAATGACAAAATCGTTATCCATGAAAAAACTTTCAAGGACAATGTTTATTTGTATTTTTTTATAATATATTGCGACAGTTTTTAACAACAGAATATAAGACAATATAGTCCGGGAGGCAGCGACACTTTTGATGTAATTATTCCTACAAAGCTGATTTTTTGTCATTTTGTTGTTTTTATATGGCAAGTAAACGGAACGGCAGTCTACCGACCCAATGTGGGGGCAAACAATAATAACAATTGTTGAAACCTGTTAATAAATAATATGTAAATGCCTTATTCCTACAAGACTGAAACTTTTTTGGGTGGTCAATGATACCTAAAAATGCAGTATAATGATAGTCTACCGCGTCGGAGAGGGGGCCATCATGCGTCTACCACCCACGCAAGGTGTTAAAAAATTTCCTTTTTTGACTTATTCCTACAAGGCTGAAAATTTTTTTTAAAATACTTTAGTTTATAAGACAACTAAAAAAGACAGTCTACCGATCAGGTAAGGGTGCAAAGCCTTGATAGACGCAATGGAATGCACGATCTCCCGAGCGCAGCCGCTGCGCCGATCTGCTATAAGTCGCTCTGAATTATTGGATATACCGGGATTAAATTAATATCTACAAGACTGAAACTTTTTTGGGTGGTCAATGATACCTAAAAATGCAGTATAATGATAGTCTACCGCGTCGGAGAGGGGGCCATCATGCGTCTACCACCCACGCAAGGTGTTAAGAAATTTCCTTTTTTGACTTATTCCTACAAGGCTGAAAATTTTTTCTAAAATACTTTAGTTTATAAGACAACTAAAAAAGACAGTCTACCGATCAGGTAAGGGTGCAAAGCCTTGATAGACGCAATGGAATGCACGATCCCCCGAGCGCAGCCGCTGCGCCGATCTGCTATAAGTCGCTCTGAATTATTGGATATACCGGGATTAAATTAATATCTACAAAGCTGCTTTTTTGTCTGTACGTACTTTAAGATAATTATTGTTCGGGACCTCTCTTTTCTCCAAATAAACGCACTGTTACAGTTTATACACTTTTAATTATTATTACTTAAGTCTAACATTAATTTATACTATAGTTATTATATGTATTTTAAATATAAATTATAATAATTATTAAGACGCAAAGGAAATGCGTTAGCATTTTCATAACTTTAAGACGATTGCATTTATGGTGCATTTGATATTTATGTTAAAGGAATGTGAAAAACGTGTATGCACTTTGAACGTCTGGATGGGGTATCGAATTATGGCGACATTGTAAAGATTAAGGAATGCTATATTGTAACGCTTGTGATATTGGAATAATTGAAGGAATGATTGAAACATGTAATTATTGAGGCACTGTATTGTAAGTATAGGGAAGAGCGCTTTACAACATTTATATCTTCCAATGTTACTACTGGCGTTGCGTAGTCAAGGTCCTTCATCCGTCCCCATACAAAGAAATCCATGATAGTAAGATCAGGAGATCTTGCAGGCCAGTGTATCGGTCCATTTCTACCGATCCAGCGATTGCTATAATTGGAATTTAACCAATCTGTGATCTATCGGCCGTAATGAGCTGGAGCACCATCGTGTTGGTAAGACATGGAATCCAATCGTACCAGTGGAATATAATCCAACAAGTCCTGTAGATCATTTGATAAAAAATGTAAGTAATTGGAGCTATTTAGAGTAGGCGGAAGCCTAATAGGTCCAAGGAAATCGTCACCACACACCTGCCCATAAATTGACGCTGAATCTGTGCTGAAATGATGCCGCTCTTCTTGTGTGTGGATTGCTCTCAGCCCACGTATGTAGGTTATGGAAGTTTGTGATACCGTCTCTGATAAATGGGGACTCATCCAGAATATTGCTGAAAAAATTATCGTCATCTATTTGTCGTTCAAGGAGCCAATTGCAAAACTCCATCCGTTTGGGGAAATCAATGGGTAGCAGATCCTGTACTGGTGTGTGATGGTAGGCATGGAAGCGTTCTACTTTTAAAATACTCCAAACCTTCGAAGTAGAGATGTTAAACTGCAATGCCAAGCGTCGGATACTGATCGATGGATCATTTTGAACTGCTTGCAGTATTCTTTCATCAATCTGAACAGCGATTATCGGCGCAGGATTTGCATTTACTCTGCTTGTTCTAACGCTGCCAGTTTCCCTAATTCTCCTGTAAACGACTTGAAATACTCCCCTGTCAGGGGTCCGTCAATGAGGATGTTTCTGATGATAAAGCCTTCGCGCGGCTCGTCCATTTCCGCGACACTCTCCATAACTTAACACAATGTCAGCATATTCTTCATTGGGGTACTCAGGCATTTTGAAATTACTTTTTTAATTCTACTGACACCCTCTTCTTTAAAACTTTAAAACTTTGCCTTGTGATTATTCGTTTTCAAGATATAACGTTTGAAGTGAGTGAGGGTACCGGTCAAAAAAACTTTTCTTAACCACCCTGTATCTCCACTGTTATCGAAAATTGACCCACCCTGAAGAACAATTTTTTTCTCCAAATATATCAAGGAATAACCCCTTACAAGGTGGCGGACGGAGTGCCAAACACCCTGTATAGGTATGCAATAATTCAGAGTCTGCGCCAAAACTTTAGCCATGTCTACCGAAGCTTTAGCCGCATTGTATCGAAGGTAGAACACGTTTAGTTGACAATAATTATCTTAAAGTACGTACAGAGAAAAAAGCAGCTTTGTAGATATTAATTTAATCCCGGTATATCCAATAATTCAGAGCGACTTATAGCAGATCGGCGCAGCGGCTGCGCTCGGGAGATCGTGCATTCCATTGCGTCTATCAAGGCTTTGCACCCTTACCTGATCGGTAGACTGTCTTTTTTAGTTGTCTTATAAACTAAAGTATTTTAAAAAAAATTTTCAGCCTTGTAGGAATAAGTCAAAAAAGGAAATTTTTTAACACCTTGCGTGGGTGGTAGACGCATGATGGCCCCCTCTCCGACGCGGTAGACTATCATTATACTGCATTTTTAGGTATCATTGACCACCCAAAAAAGTTTCAGTCTTGTAGGAATAAGGCATTTACATATTATTTATTAACAGGTTTCAACAATTGTTATTATTGTTTGCCCCCACATTGGGGCGGTAGACTGCCGTTCCGTTTACTTGCCATATAAAAACAACAAAATGACAAAAAATCAGCTTTGTAGGAATGGATACAAAATTTCGGTCGCTGCCTCCCGGACTAATAAGCTCAGTGGAAGTGGAACTGTTTTCATCGACAATGTCAAACGTCGTACACGTAAACCCACCATTTTGCTTCGTGGGACTTATGTTTGTATTATAATAGAACTGGAGTATGATATCGCGACAGTTTCTATTGAGAATTCAAAGTGAAAGTTGTAAGTGAAATTAATAGAACCGAAAAAATATGCAAATACAAAGAATCATACCCGATATTTCGAGAGGCATCAGAAAAAAAGTCGAAAGGCCTATTGTGAGAAAGCAAGTAATGCAAAAAAAATTTTGTATTTATTTTCTACATATGCATAAATGTGTAATTAATATTGGTTGTTTCCAATTAGGAATAGACCGGGGTGTGAAACTGAAATACATACTGTTTTGGAAGAAATAATGCCTGCTGAAAGTTGTTTTAATTTATGAAAAGAGGTCCGGCCTCACACCTTATCAGTTCCGATTTTTTTCAAATTGTGTCCATTCGAAGAATTAGTAATCAAAATCACAAAATCGTTATCCTTGACAAACAAATTTCAATGATATTTTTTTCCATAATATGTTATTTATATTGCAGCAATCTTTTTTTTTATAATGAGACCCAATTAATTATTCTACGGGAAAATAAACGGAATACAAATAGAACTCGGACACCATTTTTACGAAACCTTTAACATTCCATTTTCTAAACAAAGAAACGTTGATATAGAAAAAAAAATTTTAATTTTGTTTTTTTTAGTAGTTCTTCTAGTACACAAAGTTTTAAAAGAATCGGCGATGGTGATGCTTTTAATCATTTTTTTGCGATTGTTGATGAAAGGACCACCATTTACTAGTTTAGAAAATATTAAAAAACACATATTAAAATTTTTTTGTAAATTTTAAATATATGTTTGATAAAATGATTCTATTCGATTTGGATGTGATTTGTCTTATATCAAAATAATATCTGAAATGCGAAATGGCTTCATATCTACGTTTAAATTGAAATGTAATATGTGTTCCTCTTGTTTCGATCTTCAAACAATACCTTCAAATGTAGATACTGATATGGATATCAATGCAACTTCCGTGGCAGCGGTTTATTCCATAGGAATCAGCTACAATAATTTGGACGAACTATTTTCACCATTAGAAATTCTTTTCATGACCAAAAAAAACGTACAGAAAGGTTCAGACAAAGGTTTGTAATTGGTTGGATGTTGTATCTGAGAAGTCTATGATAGATGCTGCGCAGTTAGAAGCAGATCATGCAAAAGATATAGGAAGCGTATATGAACATGGAATCCCCGTAATTACTGTGGTCGCCGATGGCTGTTGGTCAAAAAGGTCCTGTGGTACAAACTATTCAGCCCTTTCGAGAGTAGCGGCAATAGTCATTTTATATTCAAAAAAAGTACTCTACATGTAAGTGAAAATAAGTATTGCCTTGTATGCAAGAAAGTAGGGATGTTAATATCGGAAAAAAATATCGATATATCGATATATCGATATTGAAAAAAATATCAATATCGGCTGACGATATATCGGAGAAAAATATCGATATATCGATATATCGAATATTTTTTCCAATGAAAAATAAACTCCAATGCTGCATCAAAATTAACATTAATAAAAAAATACGGCGCACGCGGCTTTTAGCAAACCGAAAGCTAATAAATAAATGACATTTGATTTCGTTGCCTTCGGTCACAGTTGCCAAATTTAGCTATTTGTATACTCTAGATAAAATCAGATAGAGTATTATAAGTTTAATCCAGCCCGAAAAGTTTGTAACGCATAGAACCGAGCCTCGGACGAAAAAAAGTTATATATTATTTTGTGTTTAGTTTTGGCCAAAAACCCCAAATCCGTTTGCTGTCCGTCCGTCTGTCCGTCCGTCCATCCGTTTGCACGATAACTCAAGAACCCGTTGGCCTAGGAAGTTGAAATTTTGTCAGCACCTGTAAAATGGAAAAAGTAAGGCTAAGTTTTGGGCGATATCCTTCCACTCCTTCGGGTACCTCCCATACAAGAGTCCTTAAAACACGCATTCACAATTATTGCTCGAATGCTTCAAGTTGGGAACTTGCAATTTTGAATACTTAAAGCTTACCATGTTTGAAACGAAAGTTCCGAATATGATGCAAATCGAATGAGTCCTTCGTGTAGCAGCCTACAAAAGTCCTTCAAAAATGTATACAAGTTACAGAATCCACTATAACTCTAGTACAAGTTAAAGCAGGGATTCGACATTTTACAGGAATTAGTTTCATATCAAAAGCAAGACTGATTTCATTAATTAGCGCAATCCATCAACTTTTTCGGGTAGCTGTCATACAAAAGTTCTTAAAACACGTGTTCACCAATATTGAACGATAACTTTAGAACGCTTTAAGTTACGACTTTGAAATTTTGTATACGCTGATTTTATAATAGTCGCAGCTGAAGGTATTAATATGAAAAATATCCCGTAAGTCCTTCATGTAATTGCCATACAAAAATTCTGTAAAAATGTCCCAACTTAATTTATGGAACTCACTATAACTCAAGAAATCGTTTAACCATCCATCGAGTAGCCACTATACAATAGTTTCTACCTGTAAATAGAAGGTCATGCAATAATTGTATGTGCACTCCTCATTCTTTTGATATAATCCCAACTGAAATATAAATCGGAGTTCAGTATTTCATCTAGAGTATCATACGATTGGCTTGCAGCCGATCGTGACTGCGTTATGTTTAGAGTCTGAAATTCAATTTCAATTTTATCATTGCAATTTCAATATCTGAGAGTTTTTTGATTGAACTATTGGAAATGTTGGTGAAAAGCGGAAAATTCTTCTCTGTTGACTTATGAAATCAAAATAATGCCTTTTTTGATCGAAATAGAGTTTCCGGATAGAAATACTGTTATTTTTTAAATATATTATTTTTAAGAAATAAGGATAAAAGGGGCAAAATCGAAAAAAGTATTAAGAGCAAACTTGATTTTAATTATTTATTAATGAAATATTATATGTATATTGACATATTTTTAAAATGTAAGCTTATGAGAACCAGTACTTTTCTGGGACAGTTGTTAAGAATACTCGCTCCTTAATATGCTCTCCAGTAAGCCGACTGCGATTATTTGGCACCACAATATTTATTGCCGACGCAACTCTTTCGGATGACAACGATGAGGCAGGGACAATCAGGTATTTCTGATAGTTGCCTCGTCGTACATATATTTGTATTGGCGCCTAAAGTGAATATTTGCGTGCATGTGCCCGTATATATCACGTGCCTTGAACCTAGTTTCGACAGATATGGTTTCCATGATCGAACATTTTTTTTCTTTTTTTCCCTCATAAATAATCAGAAATGCAGATTAAATGCAAAAAACCCGTTCGATTTCTAAAATATGCTATACTTGAAAAAAATTTCGAGTCCGATAGTCGGATTTCAATATCGATATATCGATATATCGCTTTTTACAATATCGGCCGATATTATCGATATATCGTTCAAAAAATATCGCAATTTCGATATATCGAAATTTTTTTAACATCCCTACAAGAAAGCTGAAAATTATTGTCAGAGCCCTTCAGAACACGATGGTAGCTCTACAAGCATGGAATCTGATATAATTTTAGAAGGTTTCAAGACTTCTATAATAAAACGTAGTTTGATATACTCACAAATGATTGCTGATGGTGATTCCAGCACTTATAACAAAATATTACAAGCAAGGCCTTATCAAAATATTACTGTCGAGAAAATTTAGTGCAAAAATCAGTTATGTGAAACTACTGCAGGAAAAATAAAATCGTTTCGTGCAATACACTATTTCCTCTATAGTTGAGGCGAGTCGTAAGCCAAAATTTCATATTTTGAAGGCTGTATTTTTTTAGTACATCATTCAAGAAGCTTGATTTATGACGTTCAAAGCAATATTGTGGAGTCGTTTAACAGCGAAAGAATATATGACCTGTATTGTAACAGATTTGTAACAATTTGAATGCTAGCTAGGCGATTTTGTATATTTAGCGTTTTTGAGTTAGCATTGTTATTAGTGGTTGTAGCGTCACCGAATGGCGGTGGGCCACATAAGGAGCTAGGAGTGTCCTGCTTCGCCAGCGTCCGGTGGCACGGGAAGTTGTCGAGCTCTGATAAGAGCTAGGGGTACTCATGCGCCTCGCCAGCGTCCGGGGGCGAGATCTATCAGATTGCGGGTTTGGTTCCGATTTTAAGCCTTTGGCGTTTACCTTAGTTCTGAGAAGAACTGGATTCGCTTTACTCAACTCTAGTTCTAAGAAGAACTGGATTTTCCGACGAGTTTAGCTCCAACAAGAACTCAAAGCGTTGCGGTGTTTTATAACCCCTTGCGTATGTGGCACCAGTTCTCACAAGAACTGGAATCCGGTACTGAAAAAGAGGTTCGCCCCTCGGATGTCAAGCCAATACCTCGTAGCCAGAATAAAAACTACTGAGCCGCTCGATGTCCAATTCACTTCTAATTTATTTTCCTAAAATTCAACTATTTATGTACAAACAAATAACATTTGGTTAATCCCCTCTTCATTTAAAAGTGCATTTTGACAATTTTAGTATTGTGATACAAGAGATGACCTAACGGTCAATTTATAATGCAAAGTGCATTTTGCAAATTCAATTTGGAAATAGGAATTTAATATTTTGTGTGGCCTTTTAGTTGGACACAGTGTTGTCCATATAAAAGGCCCACCGTGGTGCAAATGAAAATTTGTTGACAGTGCGAGGTGTTATTTATGGCTGTAATAGTGACAATAAAAAGAAACATCTATCGGAACAAGTTAACTCGGTTCTCGCTTTCCCAAAAAATAAAGTATTGTGAATTGTCGAAAGTTAAATGTTGAAGAAGTTATAACAAGCCGCCGCAAGGATTTGCAAGACATTTTTCACAAATGATTCTGTTTTCGAAATGAGTCTTTGGGTAACTGAAAGTTTTTTTTTCTCTGCCATTCGTAGTAAAGGTAGCCTACATGATCATCCTGACCAACGTGAGCTCCAGTTCAGGCTCCGAAGCTACATAGTTGGACACAATGATAGTAGTTCTATAAATAGATCGAACGCAATTATAGATAATACACCTGATATAGAGCCAATTTTCTCGGGTTTGTACCAATTTATGCAATTGATTCAAAACTGTTAATAATTCTTCCTATTAATGGATGGATTAGAAAATTTAGTTGGTCTTATTCGCCGAAATTAAAAAATACAGGGTGCGCCATCTTTTATATCGGTGTGTAAACATTGAATAATTTTGAATAAAAACAACTGATTTTTATGCGTGAGGTATTTTTATTCAATTTGGTCTTTTAGAATTTATTTGGATTAGTTTTTGAATACAACATCAATCAAGTGGCTGCTCTATTGGCCACAACAAAATGTGCTCTTTTTGCTGCGTTTTCCATTACTTTTTCGAGCATCTCGGGCGGTATAGCGATGATTTCGGCACGAATGTTTGCTTTGAGCTCGTCAATGGTCTGAGGCTTGCTGGCGTACACTTTGCTTTTCAAATAACCCCATAAAAAGAAGTCCGGAGGAGTCAAATCTGGTGATCTCGGTGGCCAGTCAATGTCGCCACTTTTCGACATCAGACGTCCAGGGAATTTTCGTTGCACAAACTGAATTTTTTCATTTGCATGGCATGGTGCACCGTCTTGTTGAAACCAGTAACCATCCAGACCTTTTTCATGCATTTGCGGGCAGATAAAATGAGCTAACATCCACCGATATCGTTTTCCATCGACTGTTTCGTTTTGTCGGAAAAAAATGGCCCAATGATGGTTTTGGCGCAAACGCCGGCCCAAACAGTCACTTTTTGATCATGCAATGGCGTTTCATGGATCTCGTGTGGATTCTCCGTTCCCCAAATGCGGCAATTTTGCTTATTAACGCCGCCAAAGAATGTGAAATAGGCCTCGTCGGTCATCAAAATTTGCTTCCAAAAATCAGGTTCAGTGTCAACCATTCGAGCGACCGTTTGGACAATCAAGTCAGTCTGTTGAAAAATGTCAAAGTTATTCAATATTTACATACCGACATAAAAGATGGCGAATCCTGTAGTTCTCTACAGATTGCAATTCAACCAACCGCAAATTACTGGTGAACTTGAGTAAACCATCTATCAAAGGAGATCTTTCAAAACCATAAAAGGATTTCATAGAAAAATACAGCAGCATTTTGAAATATTATCTTCAACTGTATTTCAAAATGCTAACAGTTCCTTGTCAATTAGCAGAAACTTTTTGAATGTCCAAAAAATGAAAATGAAATTATTATAGTATTAGGGATTTTATTCGAATTGCGAATACATACTTAAAAAAGAGATTGAAATATGTTTTATAAAGACAAGAGAAATAATAAGATGAAGAAAATTGTCACATAAAAATATAGGAGTACAATTTTATTTTAAACTCAAACTTTCATTTGTACAAATATTATTCCATCAACTAAGGAAAATATTTAAAAATCACCGATCATTACCTTGCCTATCAAGGTGCTACTGTATATGAATTCTAAAATCTGAGTGATGTCATGCGCAGAACACCGATACACTTTTGGCTAAGTGACTATAGCTATAGCTTTATGATGAGTGATGACTGATTACAAAACAGACACGACACTCGACACCTGAAATTACACGACGGCAAAGACGAAACAACAAAGCATAAAGTCAAACCGATAATACTTCCCCCACTCATGCTGTAGTATTTTTCACGTCGATTCTGCCTTCATCATATTCCCGCATGTAAAGGCGATGAACACAAGATCCATTCGATTCATGACTGAAACGGCGAACCACGAAAATGCACGAATGAAAAACGATTGAAATTGACTTTTCCCCTTTCAAGAAAGAAAATCAAAAGAGAATACAGAATTTTCACACCGGACTCATGGAGCCTTAAGCAAATTATTAGAATAATGAATATTCTTTCTGAAAAATGCCAAAACTTTCTTCAATGACAGTTTTCTCTTTTCATGTTTTACTTCATAGTTTCACAACAGCACCTTCTAAAACTCTTGACGGAATATCCAAAACAATAACTTTTTCGCCAATACTTTACTTATACCTTTTGTTCTATAATTTTCAGAAGAACAAAAAATAATAGTAAAAATCAATTTCTTTAAAATCAGACATAAGGGTTATGGTGGAAAATATATGCAAATTCTTTTTTCTAAATCACTAGGTAAATCTGGAAACAGGTATTTAAGTATAACTACTAAATAAAAAAAAATTAAATAATTAAATTAAATATAAGAAATAAATAAAATAAATAAAGTATTATAATAAAGGTATTGTTACATGAAAACCTGGCAACCGCGCAACTCTATCGGTTTCGAATAATGGAAACAGCGGGAAAAAGAATGCTGAAGAATGCATTTCGTAAACATTCCGATTCAATGGATGGAAGCATCATCATACTATTCACATATAATAATATATTTAATTTTTTATGGAATGTTGAAGGAATAATTTTCTATACTTTTTTCCAGAATACCAAAAGACCCATTCTAATAATCTTGCGTAAACTATAATATTACATACAGTTAATACATTACTCGTATTCCCGCTAGGACTGAACTGAACACCTGCTTGCTCCCACCAGTGCTACTAACATTCGCATTGACATTCGCGTCGATGGCGGTTTTTGATGCACATTAAAGGGATTCGCATTGTGCACGAATGGACTGTTTCCACTATCGCCTAGACATTCGCGTTCATTGCACATGTCCAATGCACATGAAGGCGATAGTGGAAACGCGCCATAAGATATGACAAAATTCGTGAAAATATATTCAACTCTTTTCATCCTATCCTTTTCCCCAACATTCGTACGCAAACTCAAATCGAATTTCTGTTTTTTCAAAAAAAAATACTTTTTTACGGCCTTGGAAATAACCTGGATTCATACTATGCGCAGTGGCGGATCCAGACTTTGCTGTTGGGGGGGGGGGGGGGGGGGGACGGCAATTTTTTTGATTTGGCTATTTTATTTGATCAAGTTCTGTGTGAATTTAGCTACATAGACTGCACTTAGCAAAAACGGGATCATATTGTTTTCATTTTATTATGGGTCATTCCATCAAGAATCGCCAAAGTTGTGACCTTACCATCTCCGATTCTTTTGAAAATGTTTGTACTTGAAGAACTAGTGAAAAAAATAATTGAAATTAAAATTTTTGTTTCTATCTCATTTTTTAACTAACAAAAACAACAACAATCTTTGAAATAAACCCTACTTTATTATTCAAGGATAAAAATTACCAGAGATATGAATTTTCAAAGAGGACTAGGACATCTTTTTTAGGAAATCTTTAACATACTATAACTAACAAAAAAAATGAGATAGAAACCAAAAATTTGAAATCATATTTTTTTTCACGAATTCTTCGAGTACACAAATTTTCAAAAGAATCGGCGATGATACGGTCACACTTTTGGCGATTCTTGATTAAATGACCCTTTTTCTATAAAATAACTGAGAACGACTAAAATGTTCTTCAATTTTTTTGACCCCGATCCCATTGAGATCCCAAGTTAATTTTTTGATATGTTTTGAAAAACAGTATAACCTACAAAATATAAAAAAATGAAAAAAAAACCGTTTTGAGATATTCAAGTATGAAGGACAAAATCATTATCCTTGAAAAAAATTTCATGGATAATTTTTATTGCGACAACCTTCCCCTTTAAAATAAGCCCTATTTTATTATTCCAGGATAAAAATTACCAGAGATATTCATTTTCAAAGAGGACTCGGACACCATTTTTGCGAAAACTTTAACATACTATAACTAACAAAGAAAATGAGATAGAAACAAAAAATTGAATTTCAATTATTTTTTTCACTAGTTCTTAAAGTATAAAGCATAAAGTATAAAGTATAAAGTATAAAGTATAAAGTATAAAGTATAAAGTATAAAGTATAAAGTATAAAGTATAAAGTATAAAGTATAAAGTATAAAGTATAAAGTATAAAGTATAAAGTATAAAGTATAAAGTATAAAGTATAAAGTATAAAGTATAAAGTATAAAGTATAAAGTATAAAGTATAAAGTATAAAGTATAAAGTATAAAGTATAAAGTATAAAGTATAAAGTATAAAGTGTTAAGTATAAAGTATAAAGTATAAAGTATAAAGTATAAAGTATAAAGTATAAAGTATAAAGTATAAAGTATAAAGTATAAAGTATAAAGTATAAAGTATAAAGTATAAAGTATAAAGTATAAAGTATAAAGTATAAAGTATAAAGTATAAAGTATAAAGTATAAAGTATAAAGTATAAAGTATAAAGTATAAAGTATAAAGTATAAAGTATAAAGTATAAAGTATAAAGTATAAAGTATAAAGTATAAAGTATAAAGTATAAAGTATAAAGTATAAAGTATAAAGTATAAAGTATAAAGTATAAAGTATAAAGTATAAAGTATAAAGTATAAAGTATAAAGTATAAAGTATAAAGTATAAAGTATAAAGTATAAAGTATAAAGTATAAAGTATAAAGTATAAAGTATAAAGTATAAAGTATAAAGTATAAAGTATAAAGTATAAAGTATAAAGTATAAAGTATAAAGTATAAAGTATAAAGTATAAAGTATAAAGTATAAAGTATAAAGTATAAAGGTATCGTAAGGTCACAAATTTCGTTATTCTTGGCGGTTGGAATGGATGGATGGATGGAATGACCCTATTACCTACGCAAAATGTTGTCTTGTAGTCTTTTTATTATAGGGCGTTTACACTCACCCTTGAGGCTCGTCTCGAGGCGAGCCTCTACTTCCATCAGGCCATTGCAAACCGGGTTTCGTCGGCTGTGCTCTTTGCTGTGTTGAAAGCAATTTACACTCAACATGCCTTTGCGGCGCAACTTGCCTATAAGTTCGAAACGACAGAAATACGATGAGCTGCGAATTGTGGGTACCACAGTTCATTGCATGTGTGTACACATATGGAAACGTGCGCCGGAGAAAAAGTTGAAGAATGTTAGACTCTTGCGACTGTACGAACCATCTGATTGGTTGATTTTATGGTGGGGATAGAGGCGCGACTCAAACGTTGATTGTATGGTAAATCCACCATCATGGTTCTATTCTGTGCTTTGCATTGCACCATAGAACTACAGTAAATGCTAATTACAGTCCACATTGCAGTGGAGTAAAAAAAATCGGAGAACGGTTGAAGTATGTATGTTTAGAAAATTTGGAATTAGTCTTGGGGGGGGGGGGGGGCGGCCGCCCCCTCCGCCCCCCTCCCCTGTATCCGCCAATGACTATGCGATTGTACTGATAAGACGACACATATTACTGTTTTATTTTCAGTGCAAAACCCATTAAATTTTTTTTAGTAGATATTACAATACTTATTACAGTACATACCTTTTAAAGTAAACTTTATAATATTGTATTATCCTGAATTAAAAAGAAGTTGTGCTCAAAATTTCAAAAAAAGTATCGGAATTAAAAATAAACGCAATTTTACGTGGGTTTATTTTATGGATAATAAATTCTACAGACATTATTTTATTACGAGAATATTAATTCGGATTTCTGGCAAACGATCAACCAGAGAGCTGGAAAGATCAATTTTTGTCGATTTAACTCTTGAATTAAAATTAAAAAACATATAATTCGTTGTGAAATATCAGTTTCACACACATTAATTAAAAATGTTGTGATATTTTGTCATGTTTTCATGTACCGCGTCACATTAAATAAGACAAGAGATTAAAACCGGGAAAATTCAAAAAGATTGATAAGTCGTTTTTGAATTTTCTTTTTAATTCCACTTTATTTTAAGAATCGAATAATTTGGAGTCCATTTATTGGTAAGTGGCAAGAGTATAAGAATTTTGGATACTATGTTCTATAATTTCATTTATTGTATCTATGTGTTTTATTATTTTTATTATTTCAATAACAGTGAGCACTATACTAACTTTAATAATCATACGGTCAAACTTTGAAAGGTTAAAGTAAGAATCGAACAAAATTCTGTTCACGTTGTACATTACTAACAGCTTTAACTGCATCTATCCAAAATTTTATCGGAAACTTAAGAAAGTTAAGAAGTAAGTCAAAATTTCAAACATATCCGCAGATTCTGCTTTCTGAGATTGGTTTAAGATTTCTGCTTTATTAAACTAAGCTAGGAATTATTTTTTCAAACTTTTCTATTCTATCTTACTCCGTGAATGGTAGATGTATTGTAATAAAAGTTCAAGTTCTCTAAATCGAGATTCATTCAAAGATCGCATCACAAAAAAATAACAAGAATCAAATCACAACAATGACCTCCTTAGTATGAAGTTGTAATAAATACCACCTTAAGACGATCAGTAGATTCCTTGTATTCTGTTTTCCGAAAGATCGAATCTCTGAAGTCCGAAGATTTAGAATTCCAGATCAACCAAGCTGCCTTCCTTTCAGTAGCTCCACCCAGAAAGAACTAAGCTAAAGATAGTACGCCCAAAACCGTTCTTAACCAATGAAACGATCGCGATCTTGATCTAAAAATAATTTTCCACTTAGCAAAAAAAATCCGAGGAAAGCCCACATTTTCTTAAGACAAAAAAGAAAAATCCTTCGGATCTTCTAAGATTCCACAAGGGTGAATTGAACGAAATGAGATAAAAAAATACCCGAACGTGTCAAATTTTCTTGCGTAATTTCAGTAGTCATTTGGTCATTGAATAGCGCCACTGTTAAGTTTGTAAGCCGTCAGCAATTACCTCTCTAATTGAGTGTTTAGTGGTTTCTTTCGCTAATTTAATTAAAGAAAATTAAACGTGAGGCAAAATAAAAATTCAAGAAACAAAAATAAAAAACGATCGTCTCCTTAAATTGAATTACAAGTGAAAAAAAAAACGATCTTCACTCTTGCCTCTGGGACCGATTAAGTGACTCGTCGCGATAAACAAGCACGCGACTCTAAGCTGCTAATTTAATTATCGCTAATTGAGTTCGCAGTCGAACTCGTTTGGCGATCAGCTTAGTAAATTTTTTTTTAAATAAAGCGATCGTGGGATTTATCCGTCAAAATGTTGAATTATCAAAATTTAGATAGTACGACGGATTTTTCGACGGCAATATATTCGCACAATTTTCAACAAAGTTCAGTTCAAAAGAACGGCCAGCAGTTTTCGGATGCAGTTGTCGATCAGAACACGGCACTCAACTCGCAACGATTGGCAGGGAATTTAAATTCAAATTTGGTCTATGATCAATCGGTTACAAATGAATATTTCCCAGAAATCGGTTCAGTTATGACCGGTGAGAGTGGAAAAAATTCTCGTGATAGTTTGGCAATGCAAAAAGGATCGGAGAATGTGAAGAGGTTTTCGGTGAATAACTTACTGCAATTGGCTACAGGATATTCGATAAATCAAGGTGGAAATCGGAATGAAATTTGTGATGAGAGAAATGGTAAGTTCACTGCTTCTTTATTATTTCTTCAGTTTCTTTGTAATTCCTTAAACAACGAGTCATAAAACATTCTGGGAAGGCTTACAATCTACGACTTCTGGTACAATACAAGCTTTACTCCTGGCCTTCAACGACCACACCCCAGTGCCTCTTTCAATATAAAGTTAACTTGAGTGGTTTTGATTAACTGATAGTTAAAATAATTTTCCGTATTTCAATATTATTAGTATTAGTATTAGTAAAAGTTAACTCATACTTCAGGCATCAGTTAACTTCTGCTTATATTTTACTGACAGTTGCCAGTTGATAACCTTAAAAATTTTGAAGTAATTTCTAAATTGACTGTAATTATTTCTGTTTGTTGAATTTATTTATTATCGATAAAATGTTAAGTATACTTACTTACTTAAACTGTTAAGTATATTCACTTACTTACCATTTACAAACTTGAAACCAAACGTTTTGGAAATACGCTTAACAAGTTAATTGTCAGTTAACTTATTGGTATTAGTTACGAAACTGAGAAGTTAACTTTACATTGAAATACCGGGCTTTAGTGCTAATTACTTAATATCATCAAAATCTTCAAAACTTCGGCGATTCGAACACACGATAACAGATGAACGTTGGACAGCGTTAATGGCGAAGTCGTCCATCTCCTTCGTATAGTTTTCATACAAAAGTTCTTCAAACGGAAGTTCACGAATATTGGCTGATACATTTAAAACGACTCAAACCAGGACTAGGATTTTAATATCACGTTATTGTACATTGATCTGCCTGAACCCACTAAATGTAAGAAAGTCTTTGGCAACGACGTCAAACTTGTTTAAAAAAAATTGCAAGTGAAAGGTTAGGTCACGCGTGTATTCGAAAATTGGATAAAAATCGCATAAAAATCTCAGAACATACGAGTATATACAATAAAGTTTGAAAAGTTTCAGGTAAAAACATAAATATATGTAGCAAATCGAACGGGTCTTTTGTATATCCCTCTTCCAAAAATCGTAAAGAAAAATTGTGCATTCATCATCCAGCACTTAAAATAACTCAAGAAATCGTTCAGTCATAAGTCAATATTTTATGGAAATAAGTTTCGAGTAAAGAATAAAGTTGAATTCGTTAATTGGAAAAAACCCCACCACTTCTTCAATACCAGACTTACAAATGTCCTTAAAAATCGTCTCCACGAATATTGTGAAAATGTTTGAAACAAGGCATTTTAAATTCGGCATATGTGAATTTTTAAATAGTGGCATTCGAAATAAATCGCCATACATTTGTGTCTGTACCATAACTCAAGAAATAGTCAGGAGGTCAATATTTTACACGAATTAATTTCACGGTAAAGTCGAGTTCGTTCCCTTGTCCTTAAATTATGTAGCTACACTAATTGTAAAACAATAAACTCTTAAAATTACGCATTTCGTCGCCTCCAATCGTTTCGATCCAAAGACCGCGTCCTCCAACTGCAAATTTTTAAGATGGCTTTGTCTTCATCAACCGAGTTTTCCTATCACTTGCGTGGTTTGTCTACTGGCCTGTTCCTGTTACCACTCGCTTTACTTTTTAGAGCACGTTTGGAGATTCTAATCCTCCATTCGCTCTACATGGCCAGCCCGCTGCAGTTTACGTAGTTTGATGAGCGTTGAAGCTTCTGGCTCTTCGTAGAGTTGATACAACTCACGGTTGTATCTAATTCTCCAGTTCGTTCCTGCCTTCATAGGTTCCAAAACTCTTCCGAGGACATTTCTTTCGAATACGTTAACTGCTTTTTCGGAAGTTCGCGTTAATGAACACGTATCACTGCCAAAACAGAGCACAGGTTGTACATTAATTTTATATATTCGCAGCTTACTGTCCCTGTGCACTTGAATTTCTTGAATTTCATTATTGGAAGTACATACCGTATAATACGTTTTATTTGCTAGCATGATACGTCAATTGATTTTGTCCGTTTCGTTGCCGTCATTTTAGATATATGAAGTTGGCTACACTCTCAAAATTATATTCCACAAATGTTATATTTTGTCTCTTCTCTCTTTCTTTTTTGCGTTATTACTTTTGTTTTGCTTTCGTTTATGTGCAACGCGACTTCTTTTGCGACGGAGTTAAGATTGACAAATACCTCCTTAGCAAAGTACTTATGTTCGGTCCGAATCGTTGGTACGCTTATGTCGCTTTCAATTCGAACCGATTGTGTGCACACAGTGTACTCACAGTACCTATCCTCGAAACCGTGAGGAGTGTAAGCATCAGAAAATTACCCCTCCATGCAAAATGTATGCGTTGTGAGCGCAAGTGTTAGACCGTTAAAAGTGCAGAAAGCAGACTAGGCCTAGATAGTGATCAGAGTCAAAATTGGCACCGCGGAGGGTTCGTACAGCAGTAATTTATGAAGTTTAAATTTTACATTAATTAATCTCTTCCTATAAAAGTACACAGTAGCTTCCAATCTTATATTATCTGCCATTTACGATTTACTTCATAGCTCAGCATTTCATCTAAATTATCGTATGATTGATTGGTCATCCAAAGTATTGTACGATTGATAGCGGTATGTTTTTTTTTATTAGAATTGACCAAACATTAAAAAAGTCTATACTAAATTTTGTATTTGCATGTATTAAGGGGGGGGTAGTATACAACTAAAAAAAGGTTAAAAAATATTTGTCAATTTGTCCGTCGTATACACTTTTTTTTAAAATTAAAGTGAATTTTTTACTCAAGCCAGGAATTTGAAACACAGAAATGGGCTAGAGACGTATTTAACAAATAAATTCGTTACGGAGAGCAGTGTGTATTTTAAAAATTTCAAGAACCGATGTGGTTAAACTCGAGAGTGTCACAAGCTAGTACACGATTGCCAACCTAAAAAAAATTAACCAGGGCCTACTTAGCGTTTTTTTAGACTGTCAATAGCCTGTGTTACATTTCGACTTTAAAGCACTCCACACTTTTATCTCAATTTTCTTAATTCTTTCTTCAGCTATTTCATAGCAATCCAAGCATATCCTGGAAGGATTAGAAACCACCATCTCTGAATAGGTGCATAAATTTGCAAGTGTCTGGTATTTGCCCCACTTTTATAAAGAACTCAGGTGTTCATTTGAGTACTACACACAGGAGGCATATACTCGTACATATAAGAACAAATTTATGAAAGAAAATACAAACGCCCATCTGCCTGTCAAAGGTCTGATTTTTAAGGGAGATGTCCTACTCACGTTCTTCGCCACTTTTAGTCAGTCTTTTATCGCATACTGAAGACTAATCAGTTGGGCAACCGTTTTATCACATCGAGCCTCACACATGTTTACCTGGTCAACTAAACTGTTTAGTCGATGTCTATGCGCACATTACTCAAACCATCGGCCGATAGTTACAGGTACTCGTATCACCACCGCTGGCAGAATATGAATGCTGTAATCTGCATCACACCAGACAGATATATTTACATAATGTAAAATGACCTATTTCCGACCACCTAAGATCCTGCAGATATTTTTTTTTCATATAAAGCAAACAATTTATTGTTTCTTCTTAAAAAATTTTTTTACGGATTTATAACGTGCTACCGATACTCAAAAAATTGAATTTTGGTATGATATAATATATTCATATATTGATATGAAAACATGGTTGCAAATAACTAATTTCATAATGATGGTAATCTTCCTATTTCCGACCACATAAACAACTTTTTCCTTATAGCCTATTTCCGACCTAGGTGTTCTATCATATAAAACAAAATTTTTATTTCATATTATTAACGATATTATTATTTTTTTATTAAATTTGATGAATAAGAAGATTTATTATCCTATAAAATAATTAATGCAGGTACCATTATTTTTTTTAAATGAGTATATAAGATTATAATAACATAAAATGTAAATAAACTTTATATAGATAAAGGGCGGCAAATTTGGGGGCGGCAAGTTTCCTTTTTTTTTCCGGGTGCGGCAATTTTTTTTTTGTTTCCTCATAGAGCAAGTTTTGTTCTTGTGCAAAATTTTTGACATACATTACGTGAAACGTTCAGAAAAATGGTGTGGAAAAATGTGTGAGCAAACAAAAAGGGTCAGTAGATAGTAGAAGATGAAAAAATGTGAAAATGTGTGAGCAAAAAAAAAGGTCAGTAGATCTGAAGCAATACCTATCGGTATTCGATCTTCAGACGAAAGGGGCGGCAAAATTTGCTGAGGCCCAGGGCGGCATGAAGGTTAAATCCGCCCCTGGGGCAACTACAATTCCAAATATACTATACTAGCCGCGTCCCGTGGTCAGCTCACGTGTGTATGGTGCTACACCTGCAAAACTGTATTAAGAAACATACTCCCATGATCTGCGTTATTGTACTGCTTTCCTCATACATCATTATGTTTTTTTGTTTGCGATCACAACGAAATAGTACCTCGACATGCGTTGCAATACGAGCGGTTTTCAGTCTTTCTTCAGTTACCTCCGTTGCTTCCATTACTCCCGTTGCTCCGTTATTTCCATTACTCCCGTTGCTCCGGTGGCCGTATTATTCCCGTTGAATGGGAATAAACAAACAATGACAACATTTATTGAAAAAAATTATTCATTTTCTGAGGTGCTGATTATAAAGTTACACACGAACCGTCATGCAACAGTCAGCTGCCAAAAATTTGTCTATCTCGGAGGGTTGTTTTAATTTCAACCAGGTTCTAACTTTAGCATTTGTCAATGGCATAACTAGTACACCGAAAACGCACGCTAAACTACAATATATGAAAAAGACTCAATTATTGAAAAGACTCACGTACCACCAATTGCAAAATGATTTTACTAATTCACAAACCATTGCGGGCGTGCGCATACCAAATCATCAAAGTTTCATCACAATCAAATGAATGGTACAGGAACGCATACGGAACAAACAAACAAACATGAATTTTTTATATATAGATATATATGTATGTTTAATTTTATTACTTTTAGTTTTAAGAAGGGGCGAAGCGCTCGAGCCACCGCGCACACTAGGCACCAAATGGGCCCATAGCGATCCCTTCAAAACCTCGTAGGTCACTAAACATCCCCTAAACAACCCAGATCCCTAACGAACTTGACTAGCTTATCATGCCCTATTGACCTCAGGTCCTCCAAATTCTCAAAGAAAAGACTGCGCAGCCACCTTAGTCGCCTCCTTGCAACCGCCTGATACTCACACAAAATGTGGGTGATGTCCTCCTCAGCATATAGGTCAAGGCAATACCTGCGCACGTCAGAGTCAGCGATCCCCATACGCATAGCATGCTTCCCTAGCAAGCAGTGCCCTGTCAGTATTCCGACAAGTAGCCGTAGAGTTCCCCTACTCCATGTCAATATCTCCCTAGTCTTTCGCCTGTCCAACCTTGGCCAGAGTGCCCTAGAAGTCCTACAGCTCGTTAGCGCCTCCCATCTAGAGTTCGCTGCGTCCGCTGCACAATCCCTGATACGTGCTTTAATTCCGTTTAATGGCGGATTAACCAAATTCTCTACCATCCCGGCCGACGCCGATCCTAGTCTCGCCAGCTCATCGGCCTGTTCATTGCCTGGTACGTCACTATGCCCTGGTACCCAGCATATTCTGACTACAAAGTACCTTAAGCACTTCTCGACAGCGCTTTACTAGCTGGGATTTAATAGTCGCCGATTCCAATGCATTCAAAGCCGCCTGGCTGTCAATGTAAAGTGAGATATCCCGACCAAATACCCCCCTCCATCAACATGATGTTACCTGCCTGAAGCACTGCCAGAATCTCCGCTTGGAATACACTACAGGCATCCGGCAGCTTAAAAGACTCCCTTGCACTCAACTGCTCAGAGAAGACTCCAGCGCCAGTGCCGCATTCCATTTTGGAACCGTCCGTATACACGGAGAGTTCTCCCTCATTTACTACCCTGTTGCTTTCCCAGTCCGCTCTGCCTGGGTATACAACCCTGAACGATGATATAAAATCATTCACCGGGATCATATAATCCGTGCAAAAGTTGACCGGACCCTCGATAAATTCCCTAAGAATGGAGCTGTGTCCTATGGATCTCTCCCTAAAAAGACAACAGCTCAATAGTTTTACCGCTGTGTTTGACGCAACCTGCTTAATGCAAATATCAAGCGGTAAAAGGTGCATGCAAACTTCCAGTGCCGCTGTTGGCGTTGTGCGCAGGGCCCCTGTGATCACACAAGCACTCCGCTCAGTTTCGTTTGGATATACTTTTTGTCTGTGGCTTTCCACCATACCAGTGCCCCGTACGTCAGAATGGGTCTTGCAACCGCCGTATACAGCCAATGTACCATATTCGGTTTCAAACCCCAGCTCTTTCCGAGCAAAAAGCACGTTGTTAGCCTTTTTAATACGCTCTCCAACATTTTCTTTCCAATTTAGCTTCCTATCCAAGATCAGGCCCAGATATTTCGCTTTTTCCGAAAGTTGCAGCTCGACCCCTTCAAGCCTTGGCAGTCTGAATTCCGGGATATTGTGCTTCCTAGTAAATAAAACCAACTCAGTTTTTGAGGCGTTAACCCCCAAGCCACATCTATTGGCCCACCTGCTCAGTGTACGGAGTGCCGACTCCAAGATGTCAGTGATAGTATCCAAAAATTTTCCCTGAACTAGTATGACTATGTCATCCGCGTAGGCCACAACCTTGATTCCTTTCCTTTCGATTTCCATCAGAACCTCATTCACTACAAGTAGCCACAGAAGGGGCGGTATCACCCACCCTGTGGAGTACCCCTCGAGGCTTGCCTTGTTACCTTTCCTTGCACCCTCTCCGAACTTACAATCCTGGTTTCCAACAAGGTAGTCAACCAGCCCGTCAGTCCCTCCTCTAAGCCTATGCCATTTAAAGCCTCCCTAATTGCTTCCACTGATACGTTGTTGAAAGCCCCCTCAACGTCAAGAAATGCCGGCAGCGTGAATTCCTTACTTTCCAAACTAAACTCTATATACCCCACTACTTCATGTAGGGCTGTGTCTACGGATTTCCCTCTGATGTAGGCGTGCTGAGCGTTAGACAGCACCCTGTTATCGCATAATCTCCGAATGTATGTTTCTATAAGCCTCTCCAGCACCTTAATATTATTAGATAAGTCGCAAAATTAAAATGTAATTGCCACTGATTAAACTTGTTAACGTGCTGTACGGGTACTTTGTCGGAAATGGGTAAACCGATCAAATTGGATGTCCTAATTACCGACCAGCGATATTAGTAGATTTAATCTAAGTTAAAACTAATATAGGAACAAAAATTTCGCAACAAATAGCGTACTGCGCCCATATTTAAATAGAAGACAATTTATTATTTAAACTGTCAAATAAAGCCAAAACTCTTAAACGAAAAAGCTATGGATTCTGCAATATATATCAGTTGCAAGAAGGTGATAGGTCCGTTTCATGTGAACTTTCGAGATCTAAAATATATATATTGAGTAGGTCAGAATTAGGATCAAAGACAGTACAGACAATAATATAATCAATAAATATCGATTTTTACTATTTACAGTACCTATATAAACATAATATTTTAGATATTTGAAATATCCTTTGATATTCCCTAATACCGACCACTGGTCGGAATAAGGACATCACATGAAATCAGTTTTGCCGACCAGTTCATTTTATTTGTTTGTTTCACAAATTCTATGAATTTAAATTATTTTTTTACATTTCAATACACATTAAATGTTTATGCGGGTGCACGCACTTAAACCGTTTTAAGAAAGTACAAGCTGAACAGGTCCTAAATATCGGCACAGACTCCCCAAAAACTATTTGATACATAAAAATCTGCCAACAGTCTGGGCGCAACTTTATTATTTTATGGGTAGAAGTCCGAAACGTGTTTAATGATGAGATGCGGTGTAGGTTACTATGCGACTGACAACCTAAAAAATAACGTTCCAAATAGCCTCCTGGTTATTTCTTAGGTTGTCAGTCGCATAGTAACCTACACCGCATCTCATCATTAAACACGTTTCGGACTTCTACCTATAATATAATAAAGTTGCGCCCAGACTGTTGGCTAATTTTTTTAATTTACTTACGTATATTTTTATCAATAGAATAATTCATAGTAGTAAAAGCGAATTCGATCACATTAAACCTAAGAGATTTTCGGAATCAGTGAAATCTTGAACAATACCCCCAGGGGGTTTAATTGAGAAAAATACTTAAATCGGTTTTCCCCCGACTACGTTTAAAGCTTATAGAAGTAAAAGTGAATTCCAAATCTCAATATACCTTAGAAATATATCAGAATTCGTGAATATGTACACAACCACAACCACTAAGGGGTTGATTATCGAAAAATTTTGAAGAACGTTACTAGGCGCTTATATAAATAGCCCGCAGAAGTAAAATTGCTTCGATAGCTCGACATGTCTAAAAGTTTTAACGAAATTTGTGAAAATGTGGATTCACAGAAATTTTTTTTACTCAACCTCTGAACGCCAATAAAAATCTGAACTTTTTTTTGCTTTAGTTACTCTAATAGCACATCTACATATACCTACTAAATTTCAACTTTCTAGCATTAGCCGTTTCTGAGATATAAAAAACCATCCCTCTCCCCCGTACCTTGATACCCGTACCAAAAATGTTATTTTTCTAGGATGTCTCCATAGTGGCTCTATATAATCCTAAATTTTTAGCTTTCTATTCATTATGTTTTTCGAGAAATAAAAATCAGAATTTTTTCCTTTCTACCCCCATCACCCCCTACACCCACACCACCAACATTTTTTTCCCTACTAGAAGTTTACCGACCCCAACTCCTGTAAAATTTTCAAGATCATATCTGATACGGTTTCTGAGATATAAAAATTACATTTTTTGAAAAATTGCTGTCCCCCCACTTCTGTGCTCCACTTCCCCCCTCAAAAAATTTAGTTTCGGTAGACTCCTCTTGTGATCCCATATACAGAAACTAAATCTTATCTTCCTGGTGTAATTGGTTCGGAAGATATTGTAATCTGAAGTTTTTCACCCCCCACACCCCACCACCCCTCTTAAAAATTTTAGCCCTTGTCTAATATAAAGTATCCCTAAGGACAACAACAAAGTTTCAATCTTCTGACATCAATTGTTCAGGAGATATCGATTTTAGAATGTTTCAATCTCGTCTTTCATGCGTTAAAGACTCATTGTTTTCACCCCCACTTCCACACCCCTTAACCAATATCGACAATTTTTTTGCAATTGAGTCCATTATCATAGTACTACATAACTTCCAAGTTTCAGCCTCCTAGCATAAGTGGTTCCTGATATCTAGAAACCAAAATTTTTCGTCTAAAACGCTCCCCTCTCCCTTGCACCCCCACCCCTCGAAAATATACCAGTCGTAGGGGTTTACCCAATCTACCCACCATACAAATTTCAATTTAATATCTCAACGGGTTTGGGAGCTACGCGCCTTCAAACGATTTTACGTACGGCGTACGGCGTCTACGGCGGACAGACGGTCATTTTTTTTTTTTTTGCTTTTTTGGGGTTTACTAGTTCTAAAACGTGTAAATACAAAATTTCAGGGTAGCAAACTTTTTTGAAATTTCAGATCGATCAAAATATTAATATTATTAAAAAATAATAAAGTAAAATACAAACAATTTTCTGACCAAAAAACAACTTCAAAAATGCTTTTTAAAAAGGCCCACTGTAATCTGTAATCTGATGCTACTAATTACAAGTTTCGTTTCTGGGCATTTATGCCGTCAACTTTTCTTTTACTTTTCTTAATATCCACCAACATCTTGAACTCAATTTTGTTACAATTTTTGTTCTTCGTGTTCGGCAAACCGCAATCTTAGATTGTGAACGGTATTAAGATCAGTGTCGGTACATTTGCAACATAAGTGAAGCATCACAAGCATGTCACCGTACAGAAAATTTATGACGGATTTGTTTTGACGTCGTCACTCTTTCCTCTCGAGAGAAGGTTTGTGACTTCTCGGTGCCTTTGGGCTTGCAAGATGTTTACGTTAATTTAGGCACTTACTTGTAGGTGGTAGTATGGTTACTTTCAAGAAATTGCGAATAATGAGGTGATAATTACCAGAGAGCCATTTAATTGCTTCTGGCTTAATTATGTACGATTAGAAAGAAGTAGAAAAAATATATGGGTAGTATGATGATTTACTATCTTAGCAGGATGATGAGATCTCCTGCTTTCTAATTGAGTCCTTGATTTGGAATTTCAACAGAAATCTTTAGCATTCTTAAGTCTTGTGGTAATAACAATAATATTTGCCGGTGGTCCTAAAACTTGTAACCCTTTCCTGAATAATAGCATTCGGGAACTTCATAAATAAGAGAACAAATAAAATAAATCACTGCCGATAAATGCCATAACAAATTTCCTAATTTCCTTTATAAGGAAAAAAGACATCCACGCATCCTCATAAGAACAGGCTATACAACTTCAAAATAAGAACATGTAGTCACCAACTCTTTCCTGTCTCGATCCGATACTTTTTTACCACCTCGAAAGAAAACTGCACATGCGCCACTTAAATTTATTTTCCCTGAAAACGACAAAAAAATCTTACCGAAAAAAATAAAACAGAAATTAACTTCGAAATTGGAACGTCTTCGTTCGTCTTAAAAAGACAAATCTTTTCCCTTGAAGTTAGTTTAGGCGTGCGTATCACGTTTTCCTGTGCGGTCGTCTTGTCGTCTTCAATTAAAATCACTTTGCGTTTGAACGGGAACGCAAAGATGAAATGAAAAAAAACAAAATTGGACCCTTCTGGCTTCTTTGAGGTTTCTCAATACGTATGTATGTCGAAAATTGTAGAAAACGATACCCGTAAGCAGGAATTCGCACTCCTTTCAAGCATATGATAAAGCTATGAAATAGCTCTACTGCTTAAATTAAGACAAATTGCTTTTTAATCGTCACGAAAGACGGTGAAAATTAAAAAAATTTTAATTGGGTGCGAAAGATTTTAGCAGATTACTTGCTGCAATTTGCATTATCGCAATTCAAGTTGGAATTTTATTCGTCTCTACTTGAGGAAGAAACTCATTCTTCGAAATAATCTTTAAGAAAAGATATTTTCTAAATATTTGTTAAATATATTCAATGGACCATTCTCCTCTTCTATGAAAGAAAAATTCAGATCGCACGAGAAATATCATGAAAGAGGCCAAGGTCCGATTTAGGCTGTCATGCTACAGAAGGAGAATATTTCTGGCAAAAGGTAAGACTCCTGGAAAATCTAACGAAAACTTTCGCCAGAAAGGGCAGAAGCAGCGGTGAAAGCAGTGCTGCTTTTTGCTCTGCTTAATGAATTTAAATAAAGGCAGAAGCACTGGAAAATGTGTCCGCCCATGGTAACTGTCAACAGCCACAAGTATTTTAGTCTCTTGTTTGAGCTGACGAAAATATTTTGTTTCCGTTGATTTTTGATTTTTAGTTTAAATTGATCATTAAATACGAGTATATGGAAACAATTTTGACACCTTTAAGATTTCCATTGCTGGCAACATTCTCAATTCTTGAGGGTTTTATGTTGGTAGTACTGAAGCAGAAGCAGAATTTCAGAATTAGGGACAAAGAGCAGCACTGCTTTCGTCGCTGCTTCTGTTGCAGCTTCTGTTATGTTTCCGTGCATTTAACAAAAATTATTCTTCTGCCGCTGCTTCTGCTTTTATTGTGTCACGGTCTTAAGAGTTTTAAATTTTTGAATTCAAATTTAGAAACAATATTTTGCATTGAGAATATGGCGCACGATCCTCCTCTCCGCTCCCAGCGTTCCAGTTGTTGGTGTGTGTACCAGTAGGTTTACGGGTACGCCACAAACTTGTAACAGTAAATTTGCGGTTTGCGAAAGTACTTTCTTTCTTTTCCAAAACATGTCTCTATAAGGTCGAGAAAACCAAATGCCTCCGGAGTTACCTTAAAATAATCTAAACTATTTTCAATTATTCGGTCAATACAGTATAAAAGTTTTGTTATTTTTAAGTAAAAGAAATGAATTGAAGTAGAACATGTGTAGATAGTAAAATTATGAATTATGAAATATAGCTGACGCGAGAAATAAAGTGTGTTATAAGGGTACGCGTCCACTAGGGCGGACGGGCCGGGCCGGGCCGCATCGCAAAAATCCGCCTGCCATACCTTGTTATGGAAGTGCGTCCACTGAAGGCGGGCCGCATCGGTGCGCAACGGATTTTGCTGGCGGATCGCTTTGCGAGCGGATTTCTGCTCGAGCAGAATGGCGCCCCGGCTCGTCTCACCTCGTCCCATCACAGTGGAGACAGCGAAACAGATGGGGTTGGCATTTTCTGTGAGCGAACAGTTTTAAACTTTATTGAGTTCCAAATAATTTTTGTTAAATTCTAAACAATTTTCTGTTAATTCTTAATAGTTTTTTGTAAGTTCTACATAATTTTTATACTCTAGATGAAATCATATAGAGTATTATAAGTTTAATCCAGCCCAAAAGTTTGTAACGCATAGAACCAAGCCTCGGACGAAAAAAAGGTATATATTATTTTTTGTTTATTTGTGGCCAAAAACCTCAAATCCGCCTGACGTCCGTCCGTCCGTCCGTCCGTCCGTCCGTCCGTCTGTCCGTGAACACGATAACTCAAGAACGCCTTCACCTAGGATCTTGAAATTTTGAATTTGGAAGTTTGGTTGAATTTGTAAGGCTAAGTTCGTTAACGGGCAAAATCGTCCTATTCCTTCGGGTAGCTGCCATACAAAATGTCCATAAAACACGTGTTCAAGAATATTGGTCGATAACTTCAGAAGGGTTTAAGCTACGACTTTGAAATTTTGTATGTGTTATTTTCCCAATAGTTGAAGCTAAATGTATGGTTATGAAGATAATCCTGTAAGTCCTTCGTGTAGCTGCCATACAAATATCCTGTCAAAATGTATTTACTTAATTTACGTAACTCACTATAACTCAAGTAATCTTTTAGGTACGAATTCGAAATTTTGTACAAATTAGTTTTTGGTAAAAAGAAAGTTTGGGTTTACTGGTCAATGAAATCCTTTTACTCCTTCTGGTAGCTCCCATACAAAATGTCCTTAAAGCACGTGTTCAAGAATATTGGTCGATAACTTCAGAAGGGTTTAAGCTACGACTTTGAAATTTTGTATGTGTTATTTTCCCAATAGTTGAAGCTAAATGTATGGTTATGAATAAAATCCTGTAAGTCCTTCGTGTAGCTGCCATACAAGTATCCTGTCAAAATGTATTCACTTAATTTACGAAACTCACAATAAATCAAGTAATCTTTTAGCTACGAATTCGGAATTTTGTACAAGTTAGTTTTGAGTGAAAAGGAAGTTCGAGTTTACTAATCAGCAAAATCTTTTGACTCCTTCTGGTAGCTGCCATACAAAATATCCTTAAAACACGTGTTCAACAATATTTTCCGATAACTTTTGAGCTCTTCAAGCTACGAATTTGAAATTTTGTACACGTTCATTTTTAAATGGTTCCAAGAAAAAGGATAAATATGTAAGAAATCGAGTGAGTCCTTCCTGCACCTCCCATGTGAAAGTCCTTCAAAAAGGACATTTTTTTCGATGACTTACCCAGTTCAAGGTATGAAATTAAACACTGAATATTGTCTTTTAGGTTTGAGTAGCAATCTAATGGCAGTCCTTAATAAAGGACATACAACATCCACACACGTAATTCTACTTTATCCCCAACTACAATATAAATTGGAGTTCAGTATTCATCTAGAGTATTATACGATTGGCTTGCAGCCGATCGTGACTGCAGTATGTTTAGAAACAATTTTTGATCTAAATTTACTTTTTACTTTGTCTTTTATTCTTTTATTATTTACTCTCTTCTTTTATACGACAATATCGATTTTGTCTGTATCTTCTATTTCTCAGAATCTCATTTCCGATAAAACAGGTGCAAATAAAATCTCAATTTCCATTCAAACTGTCCCCTCATGAAGACTTGTAATTCCCTAAGGTTCGATTACGTTTTTCCTCCTATTTTTTACGCCCACAGACATATTCTTGTGTATCTTTTATTTAAGCGAGAGTTAATTTTGTTTTTTTCATAGTTTCGATACATCAAAATTTGACACGCGACACAAGTGTAAAATTTATGACATTCCGGCTATTAAGTGGATTCAACGACTAAGTCTTGTTTTTTAGGATGCGATCTGGTATCTTGGGAATTACAGCAAAGAGAACCCTTTAGATTACTTCTAATGATCTGTTCAGACAGTTTTTTTGTTGGGAAATTCGTCGATAGTAGAGGAAGCTATAAAACTCTATAATACCGAATTGTTATATTCTCCGAAGTAATTTTCTACTTTGTGTTTTGGTTTGATAGGAGGAAGATGCGTGCATATTCACCAACACCACTATTCGGACTCATTGTGAATAAAAGTCTATAAGAAAAAAAATCCCAGAGAATGTAAAGAGCTGCCTTCCCAATCCTTAATAATTTCTTCTCTATAATATAAGCAAAATCCTTTAGCACTTTAAAACATAGACGCAAACTAAGAAGATTACAGCTGCTATCTCTCGCACCCATGTGCCGAACTAAGTGCTAATGAGGTTAATAAAAATTGTGACGGCATAGAACTTTCACTTTGAAGCTAGCTACACACACTTATAAATTTTCTTTTTGATTTATAGCCTCCAGGTATACTTATTTACAATTCATCAGTCCTGGAGAAATGTATAAGACTGAAAAGAAATTAGCTCCCTTGATAGTGTGAAGTGCCTTGCTGTTAAGGTTAAAGCGTTTCCATCGAAAAGGCATAAAAATTAGTAGGAATGGGAAAACATACTAAATTTTAAGTACAACTGTTTAATCTCCCTTGAGTATTGAAAAGAAATAAAATTCGAAGATAAAGTGTAGTATGAAATATTAGCGACTATTTAGATAGGCTCTTAGTCCGAGGAAAATAGTTAAAATAGATTTTTAGCAGAATTCAGACACGAACACCGTCTATTTGGTATCTTGAGCTCCGTAAGAAAAACTATCGCTTAACTACGTAACGACCTTTACAGCAAGAAGAGAAGTAGGTACTAACACATTGTTGCCCTAAGCACCAACGCGGATCACACAATAATAGAGACATGAACAGTCTTGAAGAAATGTTATTTTTTTCAACTTTTAAACCTTGTGTCACCATGAACTGAATATGAATTTATTAAATATTTTTAAAAAAAATTTTTTTTTTTCGAACCCATTAGCTTCAAACTACCGGTTGAATGACGAAGGACATATCTCATCTGCATCTTCACCCGATGGCATTCATTCATCATCGAAAAAGCCCCGCCGAAATCGAACGACTTTTTCAAGCGGTCAACTAACAGCCCTAGAGAAAATCTTCGAAAGGACACACTATCCAGATGCATTTGTCCGTGAAGAACTGGCCAGTAAAGTAGGACTTAGCGAAGCTAGAGTACAAGTAAGTTAACTGAATTTAATAAGATCTAGAGTAATTACCAAGAATCCATCTATTCATTTCTTTTCAGGTCTGGTTTCAAAATCGTCGTGCCAAATTTCGCCGTAACGAACGAAGTTCGCAGAATGGTAAGACAATATCGTCTCAACCGATTCCAACCCTTGCTACTTCAGTAGTTCACAAAACGTTTGCCATCCCCGACAAACATTCGTCGCAACAAAACTCTTCGGTACTTCATCAGCAGCTAGAATTATCCCATCATTATCCTTTGGGGTTCTCCTTTGGAGTGTTTCCTCCAAAATCTGCCAGCTATAACTGCTATCCAAATTCGTACAATGCCTTTGGCAATGAAGTGAACTCGTCGTATTTTCAAAATTCGGGATATTGTTCGACAAATTTTCAACACGGTTTTAACTCGATACGGTATAAGGGGCAAGGATTTTGAGGTTGTATTTTTATGAATATTTAATTATAATTTAAATTAATTTAAAATTGTATATAGAACATTTTGATTTGTGTAGTAAAATAAAATTTTTAGAATTTTTATTTTGTAAAAAGACCATTTGATTATTTATGTATGACATTTTGAAGTTCACCTTGGTTCTGACATCACAATCGAACATATTAAACTTTCCCCCTTCTACTGCATTTAAATTAAACCATTTTAAAAGCAACTCCATTCAAACTTTTTTTAAGATCTCACTATAAAACAAACATCCCTAATGTGATGTCATTATCCATTAGTCCATACACAAAGGTCCAAAAGTGTCCCTTTTTCTTTTTTTTAGAACGTTGTTCACCTGTTCGGAATGTCTACTTATAATTTACGACTGTTTACTGCTAGCATGTAAGTGTACAAGAAAAAAAAATGGGCAGAAGTCCTTTCGTCCTTTTATGGGTTGTGCTATAAAATTTTTCACCATGAAAACGGAATACAGAGACATTTTTACGTCTTGGAATGTTTTAGTTAGAGAAAGAGAGTACGGACATAAAAACAAAGTTCTCGCATTAATTCTGAAAATCAGTCCCAAACGATCGTGGCAATGAATTTAAAAAAAAATATGTTAAAAATTTATTTGAAACAAAATTAAAGAAAAGTTTAAGTTGATAAAATAAATACGGACTACGGAAAAAGGGATAAGAGGTTTAAGTGGAATTTTATAGCGGGGATTATGCAAAGTAGTTAGCATTTGACATAGACGAATGGTATCCATGCACATTATTGCGACTATTTCTCGAATAATTAAGTTGATATGAGTAGTGGTTGACGAGATAATATGTTATAGCTTCCACTCCTACGTGCTTCATTCCTCTAACAAATACATTATATTCGATACATCCCTTTTTTGTATCTAGTATTATACACAAACCAAGTGTCATCATTTTGCCTTCAGCCGTTCGTGATATAGCTCAATCCAAAGGATTTTACCCCCGCGCTGTTTTTGAGAATGGAATTTTTGTTTTTCATCTTTCTAGTTTAAACTGTTCCTGAGACATAAAACACCATAAAACTTAAAAATATGTGAAATTAAAGAATTTTTATTTTTATTTTCGGTCGATTATTATTATTAGAATAAACTGGAATTTGTCCTGAAACTTCGCGAATGCATAATAAACCTATCGCCTTTTGCTCTTCTCTCTCGAAATATGTCATGCAATTCACCAAACTTTTCAAACCACAACAATGAGCTCTCAATTAGCTGCATAAAGAATACTACCTCTAACAACTTCCGAATAATTCAAGGATCCGGCCAAACTCTATTACATTGAAGTTTGATAAGAAAAAATGATTTGGCCAAATTAAAATTACGAAATCGCTACCATCAACAGCAAGCCAGCTCCAATGATATCCGTTTCGCAGAATTTTCAATCCTTTTATACTACCTCCCTTATTTCTAAAGCACTGAAAGAAAAAAAAATCAGTCCAGAAAAAGAACATCCCCCACGCCATACACGAGCCAATTGAAAGTCAACGAACTTCAGTTTTTACCGGAAACACAGAAATAAGGACTCGTGCCAGCCAACACTGAAGGTGTGGTTTCGTGCAAACCTTCCAACAAAAGATACAAGTTATTTTTGGCTCAGCTTCAAGGATAGTCGAAAAGAAATAAAGTGCAAGAAGTTGTTCATTATTCTCCTAAAAGGATATTCCCATTCCCTGCTAATAAACACTTTTCAACTCTATTTCAAGAAATTACCTTAGCCCCGAGCTTATGAGAGGTCATTTTTCTCGAATGGTTTCGCTTTTGTAATTTGATTTAAAAAAAAACTGCAGAAGGTTTTTTTAAGGATATCTTACTTTTATCAAGAGATGGTTCTATAACATGCAAATCGTCCTAGACATCTAGTAAAAGGACATTTTTTTCCTTCTCGCTTCATAATAAGAGATCTCTTCCGTGAAATTGTTGCAAGTAGGACGTTCGAAATGGAAACGACGTGCCTTGACGGTATGATTATATCAATGTATTTCGAAGCGGATGCATCATTGAATCCTTAAAGAGCAGAGAATGCAGTATACGATTATGTACATATAAGTTTGATCCTTACGGAATCAATTTCGATTATTATGACATTCAAATACTCGTAGATGGATGGTGGTTCATTGAAATATTCAGCAGATGATGACGATTTGTCGTCCTTGTTCTCAAAAGGATGGAATACGGTCCATTGGTTGGAACTTCAAGTACTTTACAGACAAGTGTGCGCATTGCTTCAGTTCCCGGAACATGCTTAAGAATTTATTACACGAAGAGAAGTGTCATTCCTCTCTATTCCTAAAAACACATAGGAAAACGTTTTTTAAGGCTAAGAAATTAGCGGCTTACATTCATGACAATGGCTTAACATTGAATCATTAGTTGCATTCTTTGCGTTCCAAAGCAAAACAGAGTAAAGCTGAACAAAGACTCCAATAATACAACCTGCGCTACTAAAAAAATTCGACTATCCAATTAATGATTTTTTTTAAAGTTTAGTTTGAAACGTTACAATCAGCGATAATAGAGTGAAGAGTCACAGAGAAATGTCTAGCAGCGCATTCTATGTGTTAAACTATGCATTATGTTGGGGTTGGTAGCAAAGACGCCACATCTCTAGAGTGCGGTTTGGCTACACTGCTCGCAATATTAACTTCGTTGTTCCGTGACGCTGACCTACTCTACACTGGATGATGGAGTACAATAATACACCTATGATTAATAAACTATTCGTCGTGTGGGACCTAGAATTTTATCTTAGACTCTTCTTTATTATCTTCTTGCTCTTGCAGACACTGTTGCTGCGTCTAGTACCATTATGAAATTAATATTATTATTAATCAGGAAGGCAGCTTTCGCTGATACACCTGATATCTCAATGTACAGTATTTAATACAATAGTTGTGTTATCCAAAACGAAAATAAAATTAATAAGTAAAGTAGAATATATAGTGCAAGAGTAGAAGTATAATTGAAATTAATAAGGAAGAAAACAAAATTTAAATTTAATAAGAAAAAATAAAAATAAAATATAAATTGAATAAATGAATTCAGCCAAAATTTAAATGTCTATCTACTTTGATTTTAAAATCCAACACTGAAATAACGCTAATAACGTCCGCGGGAAGAGAACTCGAATTATCAACTACTCTGTTCGGTAGAAAGTTCCGAAAGGGTTAGTACTCGTGCTCACTACATTCTCACTACATTTATTCAGTTTGTCGAAATGTCCTCTGAGGTCAGGATTCCTGTTGCACGTGAATAAATTCTGTAATACAGGGCAGTTGAAATGACCGTTTAAAATTTTGAATGCTTCTGTAAGGTCACCTCTCCTCCGTCGTTGCTCCAAAGTTGGAAGTCGTAAGCGTTCCAAGCGGTCTGTATAGCACAGGTCTTTCAGTTCTTTTGGAAGCTTCGTTGAGTGACGCTGTACTTTCTCCAGTAAGTCAATATCCTTACGAAAGTAGGGGCTCCAGATTTGGAATCCGAACTCGAGAAGAGGCCTTACGTAGGTTTTGTAAATTTTAATGAAAACCTCACAATGTTTTTCGTATTAAGTATATTTGTTGAGTTGTCGTTAGACAACTCACGAATTTCCTGCTGGGCGTTTGCCAGTGCGATCAAAATTCGGCATTACGCTGAATTGTGACCGTACCCGCAACTGCCACCAACTGAGCGGCAGCAAAAAAAAATGGACCGTTATTCGGTAGATGCCGGAAGCGGCAAAAAGTAGCGGTCGAGAAGAAGAACATGAGACGAGTGATCACCCGAGTACGCGCGTTCTAAACAAGTTTAGCGTTTTTATCGCTAAAAATGTAAAATTTTTATCTGAATCGCGCCCCAAAGTTTCCGGCATCGAAAAATCCCCCCAAGGCAAAGTTTTCGTGTCTCGTGTGTGTAGTATTTTCTCATTCATTTCGCGACGAGAGTTTCTAAGTGCGCTTTTCCGAAAGAATTTCGTCAGTTCGGCTGGAAATTTAAAGGCGCCAAAAGATCAACTGGTCCGAGGTGTCGGAAAAGTACTTTCACGGGGCGACCTTGAGTGCATTTCAGTGATTCCACAACGTTGTGAATTCGAAAACGACGAGTTGAGACCGGAGAAGTGCGCGCGTGTTGAACGATATCTCGAGAGATAACCTGTTTAAGATCGCCAGATTGGGCTATTTACCGCGATTTGGGCTATTTAAATATTCAATTCGCGGGTACAAATTTCAAAAAGCTACTTATAGCTTTTTGGGCTATTCGGCCAACGCAAATTGTGTTAGTTAGTTTAGTGTTAGTTTACAACAGAGCCGATTTACGAGGAAAAAAGAGAAATATAAAAATTAGAAAACTGAATTTTAGTCGTCTCTTGGTTTAAATCTGATAGTGTTACCTGCTCAAATACAACGTTGGTAAACTATGTCATATCACAAATCCTGTTGCCACCAAATGTTCGGTTCTCTCTAATGAAAAATAATACTTCACACGATATCTATCTGGTTTTTGCAAACTAAAATTCATTTAGAATCGGTTCATTATTTGTTGACTTTCTACAAATGAACCACTTTCTTTCAAGTTAAGGACACCCATCGAAATATAATATACAAGAGATAATAGATTTACCAATATTGATGACTGTCGTAGAGTTCCATTTTTTCATAATTTATTAAACATTATTTTTGCTTGATTGGTGGGTTACAGACATGTGTTGCAAAAATTAAAGTTATTGTTACAAAGTTATTGTTACATGTGTACTCTGGCAATGCGAACAACTCACTTATTATTGGTATTAAAGTTTCCAGAGAAAAACAACAACCTTGTAATATCGTAGATAGGTCCATGTACTTCTCGCATATTCTAGACACTTCTCGCATGTAATAGTTACTTCATGCGCATTTCACACAAACAACCGAATTTGCTGGAAATCTCTCGACTCACCACATGCAGTATATAAGCGTTGCAGAGCCCGGGGATATGTTTTTCTACTGCGAGAATGAAACGACGATCAGTTCTACGCGATAACAGCGATCAAGTAGTAAATGAAATTGAATTGTGTTTTACTTGAAATCCCGGCGAACCTCAAGCTCGCAACATTGTATGACGCTAATCGGGAGGCGGCTTGATCTTCTTTAGACTCAGGATCTGATCGCTTAGTCGAAGGTGATTATGAGATGCTTACATTATTAAATATTGATGTGCATCTTGTAACATAAACTATTACTCGTATATATTAGTATTCATAAAAGCAAAAAGCCATATTTTATTTTTGCCTGATAACTTAAAGCCGGTTTACATGACGATTGTAAATAATTTTTACTCAGATTGTGAGGGAGAAGGATTATCTCTAATGAGAAACTGATCAGGTGTAAAACGAACAGATATTATATCCAGCAAAAATATTGACGATATTTCTCTTTCTTTCTAATTCGATAAGCTAGCTCCCTCACAATCTCAGTAAACATTTTTTGCAACCGCCATGTAAACCGGCTTTTACATGTAGGATAATTAACTTAAGATTTTGATCCCATTGAATTATGAAAATTACAAATTATTTTTCGTGAATAATTTGATTATTTCACCTAATATTTTTAGAGAAGACTTTTAAAATTGTGATAAATGCGAATTTATATACGTACATATTCACACAAATATTTACATTACAGTGTTTCTTAAGAATTCTGGAGCACAGTTTGTCGTCGGAATCGCAATTATGTTCAACACATTAAAGTATAAAATTTGATAAATTTCAAAGTTGAGCGCGGTATTTGGGCTACAAGTCTTCGTGCGGGTGTTAGGCTATTTCATCAATTCACTCGGTGGGTTCTGCAGCCAACTATCTGGCAACCTTAAACCTGTTTCATTCAAAATCATTCAAAATCCCGCTTCGATAATTTTATTTAACCAGAATGTAATCAAAACATCTCTCAATGCCGTGCGGTCCGCCCTCGTAAAATCTCCCGTTCGTTTTTTTTTCCAAATAAAAATAAATTTTATCCGGCAGCAATTGCAATTTGATGTGAGGACGAAGTCACGGAAGAATAGTCTTGTATTCGAACAACACTAAGACTTCGCCACCAACCGAGCGCCCCTTTTCATCGCCTGTGACAAAATGTGTCAAAGTGTCACGAGTGCAGTATAGTTCGAATTCGGGAATTTTAAGTTTTCTTGTAATTTCTGTCCAAAAAGGCTGATAAACGGGCGAAACAAAAACGTTTGATTCGCGTTGAAAGTTTTAAATACTTGTGAATCGTCCTGCGCGAGGTGAAGCTCATGTGATTGTGATAGACGAAAGTCTTCGAAAAGCCAATTCTACGTATTTTTACCTGAGATGCGCGTACACATTCGGTTAATTTTAACGCTATAAGCAATGGAATTTTCGTAAAAATAAATCGATTAAGTTTAAATGTGATAAAACGGTGGATTGAATAATGTAAGAACGTCGGTTAGGTGAAATAAAAAAAAAAAATAAAAAATTATTTTAATTTTTCGAAAGAAAAAAAAAGGAATTAAATATTAATATAAAATAAAAATAAAATGACATTACTGACAGGACAGACGGACAGAAATAATAAAATAAAAAAGAATATGCAACTAATGAAACAATAATAATTTGAAAGCAAAGAGAGAAATGTAATAGGTGTGAGTTTTCCTTTTTTTATTTAATTTTTTTGGTTGTGGATTTTTTTTGTATTTTATTTTTCAGAATTTTTTTTTCTTTTTATTATTTTGAAAGATGATTAGCGGCTAAAAGAGCCCTTTAAAAAATGAACCCGAGCGTCTAAGCTCTGATCCCTAAACCTCAATAAGGGGCCATGACATATTGTTTAATTAGGACAGTCATGGCTGAGGTAGGGTGGGCAGACAGGGCGCTATACTACCTGAGCGCCCTGACAAATCGTGAAGTCACGCTCTTCCACCGCTTCTTGGTCTTTCACGACCTATTGGGAAAATAGTCCCATTTTAAAACACCCTGGAGTAAGCCGACACGAAATTTTTTGTTGTACAGGCCAAGGGTTTACGGTCTGAAATCTGGGCAAGAACCCCCCACAACTGCCGTAGCTAGTCCCGGCCGCCAGCAAGCGTGTCGCTTCCGCTCGAATTTCAGCCACCAATTCGGACGTAGGAGGAATTGGCCCACTCTTTCCTGCACCTTCCTTTCCCTCGAATATTTTGACTTTTTCAAGTCGAAATATTCACTCCAAGGCCTCCGATCACAACAAAATGGCGCCCAACGTGGGCCTAGACACATCTACGCTTTGTGCACCAAGCGTAGCTCATCAACACGAGCGAGTTCAGAAAAATTCCGTGCAAAAAAGTTGATGGGCAAAAGGACTTAAATTTCGTCGTTCTGCGACAGAATTTTCGCCTGAACGGCAACAACAGTCCAAGTGTACAGCTTTTCTGATTTTTCCACAGCAAACCATTTCATCGGTCTTGTATGGAGACATTGTGGAACTGACCTATTGACGAACCGTTTTGGCAACCTTTAGGCGCCAACTCGGTTCCATAGGAAAGGGAATCATTGTCTGTATGCGGGATTGATGTGATGCTAGTTGGGTCATACTTTGTTTTCTTGACCCATTCCACTTTGTTTCGTAAGTACCCTTTTGAGAGCTGGGCATGCCTTGTCTTGGCGGGCATGTCGTCAGACAATTGGGCACAATACTTGCGAAACATTAGTGAGTTTGGTGATAGAAAATATCGTCGAAATTTCCTTTTAGAGTTCCTTTTTAAAGTAAAATAAATTTTTTTTGAACTAACGTAGTATAATTTTTTTGGCAATTAAATTTTTTTGGTAAGTCTTCGGACGAATTTTGACTTAGAGTTTTTTTTGCTTGTTGTATAAATTTTTTTTTGTTGCTATTTTTCTTCCCAATTTTTTTTCATATTGCATTTTTTTCTCGCGATCCCGATTTTCCCGAAAAGTCGAGAAAGACAGAGATCGACTTCGCGATTTGCTGCATATGAGGGGAGGGGAAAGGAGAGACAACGTGAGGGTTCATTTGATTTATTCATACATTCATTAATTCATTCATTCGTTCGTTCAATCGTTCGAACGTTCAAATATTAAAAACTTATTTTTATTCATGCATCGTTCAATCGTTTCATCATCGTTCATTTTATTCAATCATTTTTTTTATCAATTATTCATTCGTTCACTCATTCATACATTCGTTCGATCATCCGCTCAATTAATCAATCAATCACTCGTTCATTCATTCATGATAAGTTCATTCATTTGGCGATCAGTCATCCGTTTAAATATCTAATTTTACTCCATTTTAGCATACAATCATATATTCACACGTTTGTTCATTCGGTCTTTTAATTTATCATATTCGATCATTTAGTCATTCATTCATCGATTCACTCGTTCAATTATTCGATAAATTTTTTTTTGTATTCGATCAATCATTCATTCACTAGTTTTTTTTTGCTGTTCATTTATTTGTTCACTTATTATTCAATCAGTTCAATCGCTCGTTCATTTTTTTTCGCTTAATCAGTCGCTCAATTAGTAAATCGTTCATTCAGTCATTCATTCGCGATTTATTACACTTTATTCGTTCATTGATTCATTCATTCATTCACTCATTCGTTCACAGTCGTTTAATTGATATACTAACTTATTCGCTCGTTCACTTATTTATTCACTAAATCACTCACTCGTTCAATCAATCATTTTTTTTTAATAATTAATTTTTTTTATAACTCACTCGTTAATCACTCAATCGTTCAATCGTTCAATTATTGATTTTGTTTTTTCGTTCAATCGATAAATCACTCGTTCATTCATCCATTTGTTCAATCACTCGTTCAATTTTTTTTCCGTTTAATCAGTAGTTCAACAATTCACTCGTTCATTCATCTGCTATATCATGCCACTGGCGCGTTCACCATCGAAGGCGACGGATTCAATTTGCACGACGTGTCAGGAGATCGTGGAATTGAACCGTGAAGCCAGGACCAAGTGTGGCCATATTTTTCACCTGGAATGCTTGGAATCGTGGGTTCAGAGCCACAATAACTGTCCCAATTGCAGGCAGTACCTTGGGCCGCAGGACTATTGGTCGGTTCGGGGCGTGGAGGGTGCAACTGCCAGAACCGGAGCTGTAACACGCAGTAAACAGAAGTTGGCAGCTCCCAAGTCTCCGACGGGCGGAATTTCACCTAGTAGGTTAAATGTAGATTTTCCGCCGGAGACAGTCGGCGGTCGTGTATTTTACGGATCAATGGTACAGGAGCAAGGGGTTGACCAACTCGCGATTCCAAGATCTAAATCGCCAGAAAGGGAAGTGGGCGAACGGCCACGTTGGTCAGATGTGCATGACGCGTTTATTCCGCCTACGACAAATCCGAGTTCACCTGTGATCCGGACTGAACTTGGAGTGGAACAATTAGTACAGTTGATTCGAACGGTTATGCGGGAGGAGCGGGCATCACTATTCGGCAGCAGATCGAAACTCGCGTGTCATGACAGGGAGGGTAGTTCAGCGGATCGGAGCGGCCGCTGGGGCCAGCGATCGCGTTAGCCACGGCCCTAACTATCGCCAACGCAATTCCTGCAGCCCATTAAGGCATTGGCGTCTTCGCTTCAACGGAGATCGCCAACTCCTACGCGCAGGGGAAAAGATTTTTAGGGCCGAGTGTAAAGGATCGACAGTTGTGATCCTCTACGTTAAATAAATTTATATTAAGTTGAATAAAACGTTATTAATAAAATACTTTTTTATTTAACTAAACATCTTCCAACAAATTATTGTATCTATTTATTATTAGTTTTAATTAGTTAGATCTTGGTTAAATATGATCAAACATAATCGTAATAAAGATCTATTTAGTTTTATTATATTTACATATATTATTAGTTATACATTTCGTTAATACTATTTTTGGTTAAATTAATTATTAAAACATTCGATGTTATTATTTGCAAATTAAATTTTAACTTATTCGTTCAAAGGATTTTTATGAACTGACTTTTTCGTATTCCATATTTAATTTTTTTATTTTTATCAAAACATCCGAGTACTTGATCTCTATTCAATAATATAGAAATCAAGTAGTCTCAATACCTTACTGATCAAAGTTATAGAGAATTTCTAATATTAAAACCAACCAAACAAATGTAAACTGCACCACCACACCATGTATCAAAACGAGCGTATGTTGATGGTCATCGGGCGTCATATAAGGACGCTCGACTAAGTGGCAAAAACGTCATCAAATGTACTTGGTGCTGAATTTTGGCGCCGCTTTCTTGATCGCCGTTTAATGTATGGTGTCATGTGCTGAAGACGTTGGATACCATGTAAGATCCCAAAAGGAGAGCATTAGCTAATGGTATATACGTTGTGTGCCATAATGTCGACTGTAGAAGACATGGAGTATAAACGTCGGGCGCCATGTAAGGTATGGCCCGTGGACTGATGCCACAAATTAAAACTGAAGATGCCATATTCTGAGGTCACAATAAGGGATGCCATGTAATGTGGTGCCTTGTAATGGATCCTGACGTTGGACTTCCTAAACAGGTGAATTTGTAGCAGCGTCGGGTAAGATTTAAACACAGTTTGACATATAGCTTCTCAACAAAGAAATGAAATCAGAATACATACAGATATTATACAGATTAAAAATGGACAAACTGGGACCGTAAGTCGGTCGGGCCAGCTTTTGTGCATATTACGGCTAGGTGCGAAGTCATTAAACCATAATTGTGCTGGTATGTTCAAAAAACTGTCTGACTGTTAGTATCGATGAACATAGACATTAGCAAAATCCCTCATTTAAAACCCCAAAATTTACCTCAGTCAATCAAGGACATGCTAATGAAAAAATATTTTGATGAACTGGCAATGGAAGTTTGGTACTTATTTTCTACAATAAGTGAAAGTGAGTCGTTCCTGAAATCTTCCAATTGACTGAAAGCAGGGAACTGATTCGCTCAAGGTACAATTATGTAACCCATTGTCAGCGTAACTTCATAATAGAAAAGAACGAATCTGCGCCGGTGGTAAACTGAAAAAAAAACCGGCCATAATTTATAGGGGGTATGTGTGCACAACACAGGTTGAAGAAAAAGAACAAAAAAAAAAAGTGGTTTGAAAATAAAAGAAAATTGTCGTTCGAATGATCCAACTCGCTTCTTAGACTTCCATTTCGGCTGTAAGGATGTTCTTCTGAAAATGTCTGACTCACACCGTTATCCGCGTACCTAATCTGTAAACAAAAGGAAACCACTTGCTACGATTCTCTGGCATATTGCCTTGACTTAACTTGATCCAGCCGGGATTAAAAGGCTGCCACTGGTTAACCTAAGGAGTAACTAGATGTTCCTGTAAATGTTTCTCAACGACCAAAGAAAAGATTGCTGACTTCAAATGGCAAAGAACTAATTCCATGTATCATTTCTGAATTTGCACGATGAAATTTATCGCTAGATTTTTACTAAAGAACGTTAAGAAAGCCGCAAGTAGTAAAATAATGACCGTTTAGTTACTAAGCGTACGAAAATTGTCGCGTCAGAGTCCATGCGGTTGCGCGTCTCTTGCGGTATTTCATGGCTTGGGTAACGGTACCTGCCGATGGCTCCATGCCTAACGTGAAAACCACCGTTACACTTACCGGAATTATGCACCTCGTGCCACCGATAAATCCTAACACAAAAAAAAATTGAATAAAGTCACGAACGCCCCAACCTCAGATGTATTGGGGTACTTCGCCGCTTGAAAATTACTCGCAGGGTTTGGATTGCGGCACAAATCCGCGCTATTCTGGCCGCCGGCGCGCCACACAGGGCACGGAGCCTACCGCAAGCATATGCGGCGTGGGAGGGTGGATTCGGAGCCCCCAATTTTCCCACCAGACCTCATCGTATTCGAATTGAAACGGGCCAGTAAAACAAAAAAAAAATTATAAAAACTCGCGACTTAATCATACGGTCGATTCGAGATTAAGCACAAGTCAGTGAAAATCGGGACTGAATACCGAGAAACTTCCCTTCGATGCGGGTAAAATAGAACCAACCGAAGAAAACAAATAATTTGAATGATAAAAAAAAGGAACCCTGACGAAAATTAACCTACAAATACTGCACACCGGGAGAAAACGAAAGAAAACACAATTGGTGGTTGCTGGCACGGCCACAGACACTTTTCCCAAAAACCAACAAAAAAAAACATTTTTTTTGCCCTGGCAGGGTCAGCCGACTTCTTAACCTCCACAGGAATCACCAACCGTAGCACTAGGAAAACAAAAAAAAAAATCTGCGCACTGCTCGATTTTTTTCCGACCGGCGTGGTCGGTGTGCTACTCCAGACCAGTGCTGCCATATTCCCAAAACAAAAAATCATACAATAATATTAAAAAAATTGTACCGAGTCAGATTTCATCGCACAATTCACTACAATATTAATTTAATTTTGTCATCTTTATATTCAAATTTTAAAAAAAAATTAAAGAAATTTTTCTATTTCACGTAGGTGAAGTATATGTAGTCATCAAATTTACACATTTTCAACAGACATTTAAGTCGATAGAGATGGGGTATACTCAGCTATTAAAAAAATCTCTGTATATAAATGAAAAATTCAATACATTTTCTACCCTCATCTTTCGCAATGTGTAAGAAAGGGAATTCACCGAACGTAGCCACACATTCAAGAAGCATGAAACTATGTACAGATCCGTAACAGCGTCGATTCAAATGAAATTTTGATTGCGAAGCATTCCGCGTTTGGATTAGTAGTTCTCAGTGAAATTCAACTGTTCCTTTCTCCATTACGATGCGACTTCCATCGTCCAAAATTCTCACCAGTGGGTCAGTTCTGTAGCACATGAAATGAGAAATTTTCATGGGAGGTGGAGGGAGGACTCACTCGATTTCTTGAATATTTATCCTTTTACTTGGAATCATTAAAAACTTAATATGTACAAAGTTTCAAATTCCTAGCCTGAAGCATTCAAAAGTAATCGGAAAATATTGTTGAACACGTGTCTTAAGAATTTTTTCTGTGGGAGCAACCGGAAGGTGTAAAAGGATTTCGCTGACTATTAAACTCGAAATTTGTTTTTACTCAAAACTAATTTGAATAAAATTCGAAATTCGTAGCTGAATAATTGAAGACATTTTTACAGGATATTTGTATGGCAACTATACTATCTTTAGCTCGAACTATTGGAAAATATATACATTCAGAATTTCAAAGTCATAGTTTAAACCGTTCTGAAGTTAGCGGCCAATATTTTTGAACACGTATTTTAAAGACTTCTTCTATAGCAGCTACCCGAAGGAGTATAAGAATTTTGCTGACTAAAGCACTCGAACATAATTTTTTTTAAAAGTTATTTGTATAAAATTTAAATTTATTGTCTAAATGATTTCTTGAGTTTCGAAAATTGAGTAAGGACATGTTTACAAGATTTTTATAGGGCAGCTACTCGAAGGACTAGTGAGAACTTTTTCATATTCTAACCTTTATCTGCAACTATTGGAAAACCAACGTATTCAAAATTTTAAAGTCGTAGCTGAAGGCGTTCCGAATTTCTTACCAAATATTCTTGAAGACGTCTCTTAAGGACTTTTTGTACGACAGCTACCCTAAGGAGTACGACGATTTTGTCCGTTAACGAAAATAGCCTTATAATTTCGACCAAACATCCAGATTCAAAATTTCGAAATTTTTGTTCAAGGCTCCATTGTGTTCTTGAGTGCGTGCGAAAAAAATTTTTTTCTCACTTTTTAGATGGGTTGGTACTATATACTCGTATTTAGTATTTAAAAGGGCCGTATGTAAACACAAAAACTAAACATTAATTCTTAATATGTGTTTTATGTATCATAATCTAAGTTGAAATTTGTTTATTTTTCTTTTTTATGAAGACTGACATTTAGATTTAAATTCAATGCAAGCTGGCATTTAAATTCCATAGAAAAACTCCCCTAGTTGATTGGAACGATGAGAACTATCATAATCGTTCTCATGTGCGATTACAGAAACGATTTTCATTTGCAAGGTGAGAAGTACATGTGAGAATTTCGGACTACGTTATAGCCGAATCATTTCTCACTAAAAATTACAGAACTGAGCTACAGATCACGGATTTCTGTTTATGTATTTTTTAGGAAGTTTCAGGATATCCTAAGACTTATCGAGCTACATGTATTAATTTTGTTTTGCCCGAGCCACTAATACGTCGAAGGTTAGAGTTAGGAATTTATTTTTTTTAACAGTTTTCAAGATTTCCCATTCTCAATTGTTTGTTCTTCTGTCTTACATTCTTTAGAACAGAAGAATTCGAAGTACATATGGTTGGTTCAGTGTATACATTAGGTTTTTCTTGCGCATTTATCCAGTTCATAGTACAAAAAATTTACATTGAAAACAGTAAAAATAATGTTCATTTCTTATTTATTTTCACTGCAGATAGTAGGCTAGAATAAAGATGAAGAGAGGACAAATACATTGCACCACTCGTAGAAGTAACACAATTTTGTACGTACAAAGGTCGTACTTATGTTACGTATAAGCAACTAAAATATTATACGTAGAATTGCCGTAAATATTCTTACAAATGATACGTACCTATAAACATGTATGACTACCGCGGACATCGTTCCCAAAATTTCACCATGGATTTTACATACACGGTCTCGTATACGAAACTTTACCTGTTTTTAAGAAACTTCATTTTAACCACACGTTTTTAACTATTTTATTATTATTGTGAACTAACAAATAACAAAGTGAATTTATGTTCGTTATCATTTTTAATTTCGACATAATAGTTGAAAATCCTACATTTTGTGTACGTGTAGTATGTTTTTCCGTCGCCACTCATTTTACTACCTCCTCTGTGGTGAGTAGTTCTCGAATGTCAGTTTTACTGACATCAGAGCCCTCTGCACTATAGCCGCGCAGCTGAATTGAACATAAAAAACCAGAGTCATAACAAACATGACAGCTCCATACAAATCGCAACAATTTTGTATGGCGGGTGCATGACTTTGGTGATAAAAACTAAGTTTTCTATTAAAGTGCAAGCTTTTGTTAGGCACAGCAAAGTTAAATAGCTTATAAACACATTTAAAAATGAGAATTAGACAAGTTTTCTCATCTGAAATTGAGTTTTCATAGAAAAAATTAGGTCGAAAAAAATATCGCAATTTTTAATTCAATTTTTCAATGTCGGCATTCCGCCATTTAAAAAATGTGCAGTTAAATAGCTTATTTTTTGAAAGATAATTTTTGTTATATGAAACATATTGCATATTGCTATGATTCTGAACATTTGTTATTCAGTATCGACTCTAGAGGGTTCACAAATTCCAAAGTTTTGTATTAAAACACCGCGCTTTGGGATAATAAAATATTGTTACGAATTCGTTCCAAAAAAGATTCTCCAATGAACTGGTATATTTTCTCGTTTTGATCCGTGACGTCACACATCACATAAAAAACGAGGCATTTCTCACGACGAACTGTCATATGTGCGCGGCCTGAGTTTAAGTCGGCGGTGCTGTGCTGACATGCGACATTGCCCAGCAAGCAAATCTGCATGCACCTGCGTACGGTGCACTTCGTGTAGTTTTGTTTACTTTCAAACAAAAGTGTACGTTGTAATTGAATAGCAGGTAATTATATCGCTGAGCCTGCGTTTCATTACACGTGTAGGACGTTTAGTCTTTTTCTCTCGCTAAAGGCGAAACAGGTCAGCATGTTTACATTCTTGAGAAGAAAATGTGGAAATATTTGCTTTTCGTTTTTCGCCACGAACACGCGAGCTAACATAGTAGTAGTTTGTACAGAAGAACCCATGAATTTTTCGTGTTTTCGGTTTACAGAGGCACGCTTGTTTTCATGGCGATATTGAGGGTTAAAACGAAAAGTAAATATTTCCCCAACTTTTCCTCAAGTATATTAAACATACCAACCTCTTCCGCCTTTAGTGAGTGAGAAGAGATTCCGTGAAGTAAATTGCACAAAGGCGTCTTTGTCTTGTTCCTTCAATTTAAGAATTATTCCCCAAACTAATTGGGAGTTTTTAAGTATTCAATTGCATGGTGTTGTATCTCTTCCTCTAAGGCATCATCAATCATGGCATGAGACTCCACTTCCTTTCATTTTATTTTTTGACTATTTTATTTGAACGACGATATGTTGGTGTTCCTTTCTAAAAATTGTTATTACTGTTTCATAGATAACTAGCCGCGTACCGTGGCTACGCTCGCTTCGCTCACGTTGTTCCATCGCTCCTGTTACTCCCGTTGCTCCCGTTTCTTCCGTTAATCCCGATGATCCATTGGTCCTGTTTCTCCCGACACTCCTGTTACTATCGTTGCTCCCATTTCTCCCGTTACTCCCGTTGCGCCGTTGCTTCCATTTCTCCCGTTACTCCATCCACCATCCACCATTCTCCATCCACCATCCTCTATCCACCATCCTCTATCTACCATCCTTCATCCTCCATCCACCATCCTCCATCCTCTATCCACCATCCTCCATCCTCTATCCACCATCTTTCATCCACCATCCTCCATTTTCCATCCTCCATCCTCTATCCACCATACTCCATCCACCATCCACCATCCCCCATCTACCATCCCCCATCCACCATCCCCCATTTCTCTCGTCGCTCCGTTGCTCCCGTTACTCCATCCTCTATCCACCATCCTCCATCCACCATCCACCATCCTCCATCCGCCATCCTCCATCCTCTATCGACCATCCTCCATCCACCATCCTCCATCTTCCATCCTCTATTCACCATCCTCCATACACCATCCCCCATCCCCCATCCTCTATCCACCAACCTCCATCCACTATCCACCATCCACGTCCAACTTTACCATTTAGTAATAGGAACGCATAACTAATACACCGAAATCGAACGAACTGCCGCTAAACTATATGAAATACACTCAAATGTTGAAATAACTCGGGTACCACCAACTGTTAAATGATTTTGTTAACGCAGACATCTTCGCGGACGTGGCTAAATATATCAACAAAGTTTCATCGCAATCGGATGAATGGTTTAGGAAGTCATACGGGACAAACAAACAATTAGAGCTAAAATCGCGAAAAAAATTGGAAAAATGTTAAAAAAAACAATTGTTTTTGATTTTATCGGTACCAAACTTCACAGGAACCATCGCGGGACTATACCACATGTTCCCTTTTGAATTTGATCAAAATTGGTTAAACGGTTTAGGAGTTCATAGGGAACATACGCGGCACATACACATCTTTTATATATATAGATTTAAAATCCTTGGAGCAGGACTTCATGGACAACAAAGTGGTATTTCTTTTGAAGCTACCAGTTGATTCAATCATGGTATATCGTTTTATTGTACTTCCACCTTACTGTCATAATAATTGCTCTTGGTAACATCCTAGTGTAGGTCGAAGTCCATGTCCTTATTCAAGATTTTAATGAACAAAAGTATTATCGAAAATTTTTATTTGGAATTCAATACGAGCGTAAAGCAAGGTCTTGACTTCTTCTAGAATTCACCAGGCTACCAAGACGCCGGTAAAACGATTTTTGAACTTTAATATAGTTTTAAGTTGTCCAATAAAGTTTATAGCTACGTCTTGCTGGCAATCGTCTTGGGAAACTGTTTTAAAATTTATAACAATCTCAAGTCGTGTTAGCATTTCTTCTCAGTTCTGGACGTCTTGTATGGCTTAAGTTGTTTGAATTTTGCACAAAATCAACTTTGCAAGTTGCTCTACTTGAAACAAGTAAACGACAAAAGTTATAGGGAAAATTCACAGACTACGCTATGGATGGACATATTCTCCATACATGATAAAACTTAAATATATACCGCAGCGTAAAGGTGGTCTGAACTGTAAGATATCAAGATAGAGTGTGATTCCAGACCAGCTTCTAGGGAATAGACTGAATATATGGGGCCTTTAAAAATGTACGACTGTAATGGACATTCCGTGTAAACGGATGAACTATGTTTGCATGAGGTACATCCTGTGAAATTATCCTTTCAAGATTTTTACTCTAACACCATTCACATCATTTTTATGGAATTCGCCATAGAGCGGTTGGCACTGAGCTTCTAAAAAACTTCACCTGATTGGTGTCAATTTCTATCAGATCTCGTGCCAATTTTCTCAATGCATTTGGCATAGTGCCTACTTGATATCTTGTTTGTAGAGTTGCTAACCATACAAATTACGAGCCCAAATAGTGACCAGGTCGGCACTTTATTTTTGTCTTCGGGCTAAAAAGTACAAACGTTTTTATCTTTTCACAGACAATCAAAACAGGAAATTTATAGATTTGAGGTCAAAGAAAGGAATAATTGGAAAGTCGAGAAAGAATAGTTGGCTGGCAGCAATTGTCGGCTTAGCACAGTATGAGGACTACATGAGCCATGACTGAATTGAACATAAAAAACCAGAGTCATAACAAACATGACAGCTCCATACAAATCGCAACAATTTTGTATGGCGGGTGCATGACTTGGATGATAAAAAGCAAGTTTTCTATTAAAGTGCAAGCTTTTGTTGGGCAAAGCAAAGTTAAATAGTTTATAAACATCTTTAAAAATGAGAATTAGACTAGTTTTCTCATCTGGAATTGAGTTTTCATAGAAAAAATTAGTTTGAAAAAAATGTCGCAATTTTCAGCAATGTCGGCTTTCCGCCATTTAATAAATGTGCATATATGTGTTCATATAACAAAATTATCTTTCAAAAAATAAGCAATTTATATTTTTTGAAAGATAATTTTGTTATATGAAACACATTGCATATTGCTATGATTCTGAACATTTGTTATTCAGTATCGACTCTAGAGGGTTCGTCAATTCCAAAGTTTTGTATTAAAACACCGCGCTTTGGGATAATAAAATATTGTTACGAATTCGTTCCAAAAAAGATTCTCCAATGAACTGGTATATTTTCTCGTTTTGATCCGTGACGTCACACATCACATAAAAAACGAGGCATTTCTCACGACGAACTGTCGTATGTGCGCGGACTGAGTTTAAGTCGGTGGTGGCCATGGACGTCAACTACCGGATATATCCACGGGTTGTTTACCTATGTATGTGGAGTTTACCATGTATGTGGAGTGAAAGGACACTGCAGTGGAAAAACCGCTTTAAATGTTAGATAATGTATAATTCAAAATGTTAAATACAGGAATAATACTCGTATAATATGAAAAAATGTGTGAAAAGATATACTAATGTAATGATGATTGCGCGTTGTCGTCGTTGGTCGAGAGAGAGCAAGCGCATGTTGTGCAATCATTTTATACCACTTTTCTCCCGAAAGAAGTGGTGCAATTCAAAATCAGGTCAAATGTTAGCAAGTTACGTTTACAACACCGAGTTTATAATCCCACATTCGGCTGTCCTGACTGTATCGTCGTCCTCGAGTTGTTGATTTACATCTTGTCGTCGTTCAAGCTTCCAGCGTTATGTTTTTTAACGTTCAAGTTTTCCGCGTTTTGTTCTCCGTCGTTCAAGTTTTCAGCTTTTCTTCTTCTTCGTTCTAGTTGTTAGCGTTTTCTTCTTCGTTATTCAAGTTTTCGTCGTTTTCATCTTCGTCGTTTCCTTAGATAAGGTAACTAAGGATAGGATACCCCGGTGTAAAAGCACGAAAAAAATAGAGACCAAAATTATTTTGACAGCACCATGGGATCCAAGGATGCCAAGGGATCTTGCTTGTCAAAAACACACGTAAAATAATTATGAAGGAATATTTTGTTGTTTGTTTTTATTGGTTGTCATGGTAACCTGAACGGCTTGGATTTTGAATCCAATGGTGTAGCAAAATAAAGTTATATTTGGGGCCAACCAAAAGCGTTACAAAAGTGAACATTTCGAACATGCAACTGTACTTAGAAAAGAAACATATATTAAAATATCCATTTCTGTACAAATGCTTTGCATCGAAAAAAATATTCTCCCTTGAGTTCACAACAATATAGCCTTCTCATTAAATTAGTAATAAAAAAATGGTTGCATTATTGTTAAAAGTAAGTCTGACGAAAAATCGAAATTTGGTGTTTATCAAAAAACACATTTGAAAAAGCTGTCGTTTCTAGTATTTCGCCGAGATTTCAGTTACAGAATCGTACCAGATCATAAGTAGATATGTACATATATGATAAAATAACATGCATCTGTAAAGCATACATTCATAGATTACAAAGAGATAGATAGTTTTATACTTTAGATGAAATCAGAGAGTATTATAAGTTTAATCCAGCCCAAAAGTTTGTAACGCTTAGAACGAAGCCTCGGAACACAAAAAAAGTTAAATATTATTTAGTGTTTATTTGGGGCTAAAACGTCCGTTCACCCGTCCGTCTGTCCGTTAGCATGATAACTCAAGAACGCCTTGACCTAGGATCTTGAAACTTTGATCTGGCGAATTTGTAAGGCTAAGTTCGTTAACGGGCAAAATCGTCCTCATCTCGAGTATCATACGATTGGCTTGCAGCTGATCGTAACTGCAATATGTTTATGCAATATATTTAATATATGCAAAAAACTTTTAAAATGCGAGCTAAAATTTTTGCCTCTAAAATAAATAAAATCAGTTTTGTATGCCCATGCAACTTTTACTTCGACATGCACATAAGACAACTTGGCTCTTTTTTATGGTGGCATGTCCAATCCTTTTAAGTATATAATCTAAGGTCGTTTCCATCGTGACAATAGGTTTGTTCTTATTGCATACACTTTTACACTTTTCTGCACATGATCGAGAGCGAGTGCAGAAAAGTGTAGAAAAGTGCAGAAGGTGTATGCAAAAAGAACAAACCTAATAGTACTTCATATGGTCGCTGCTGGCCACGGTCGTATATACAGGTCTGGAAACTGATGTGGTGGGGGTAGACACCTTTTGGGAAGAAAAATTTTGTTGTTATCGTATTGACCACCAGGTTCGTCATGCTCTTACGGTTTTGTCAGATTGACAAATAAAAATTTTTGTCAAAACAACGGTCGTATGTCAAGACCGAATACGTGTGCGATGTTGGAAATAGTGCTGAACAAATTCAGTGTTTTAAAGTAAGTACAAATTAAATATCACGTCAACTTCATCGCCATCGTTTCGTACGGATGCAATAATCCGACTTTCGGTCGTGTCCTGCAAACGAATGGTGCAATTTTTAATGTTCTAATATTTCTCTTGCAGGGTGAAAAAATCTCGACCATCTTGAAGGCCGCCAATGTTGAAGTCGAGCTCTACTGGCCCGGTCTTTTGGCGAATGCCCAGGAAGGTGTCAATGTCAAGGACTTGATCACCAGCATTGGATCCGGTGTCGGTTCTGCCCCAGCTGGAGTTGCTGCGACGTAAAAAAGTTAAAAGAAAAACACATCGCAATATAAATGACACGAATTTTTATTTTTTTTAGAACCAAAATCGACAAGAACGGCACGAGAAAGCTCTTGTTTGGCGACTTTTTGCAGCTGATGTTGCTAAAAATGACAGAAAAAGATACAAAGGAGGAAATCCTGAAGGCATTCCGTTTGTTCGATGATGACAATACCGGACGGATTTCTTTCAAGATAAAATGTAAAATAAGAAATAGATGTGATTACATTGAAAATTATCCAAATTTCTTTATGAATTATTATTATATATATTTAATATAAGTACTTTCCCTTAATTAAAACGAACAAGATAATACAAGTTCTGCTTCAAATTCCTATAACTTGTGCCAGTCCGGTGTACACATGAAGCGAAATAAAACCAATTAAACTTGTAAACGAGTGCTTTGGAGGCCAGCATCGCCACGGTCCGACCGACAAAATGTTCAAAACGCCATCGAACCAAACTCCTTTGTAGATTGTAACGGCAAGTAGAAGTGTAACGAGCGGCTTGAATTTTGAATTCAAGTCGTGCCGAGTGAAGAGCCAATGATAATATTCGACTCCAAACACTTTTGTATATATATCCAACTGAATTCGATTCCTCGAGCTCCCACCCAAAGCATAAGGTCACGCGATAAAATTACTTCAGCTGCGGTTTTGACATACGACCGTTGTTTTGACAAAAATTTTTATTTGTCAATCTGACAAAACCGTGAGAGCATGACGAACCTGGTGGTCAATACGACAACAACCAAATTTTTCTTCCCAAAAGGTGTCTACCCCCACCACAAAAAATTGCATTGAGTTTCCAGACCTGTATGTACGACCGTGCTGCTGGCTAATGTATTGTTTGCAGTATTGCCAATTTAGCCGAAAATCGGCTAAATTTAGCCGATTTCATCAAGATCTAGCCGAAGAAATTTAAGTTTAGCCGATAGCCGAATATATAGTCGATTCGTATAGTAGGGGATGAAAAAGGTATCATCTGAAAATCCGACGGAGCAAATTAGGTTTTTGCATAAACGCATTCAATGTTTTCTTCACAGATTTCTTTTCAATGCTAGTGTGCTACATTAACATACTTTCTGTTACCATTCTGCACTAGAATTCGACTATCTTCCATACATTAAGGGACTTTCCAAAAATCTATTACAATTGAAATTTTTGTGATTCGGTTACGATCAAGTAATTAGAACAAAAAAGAATATTTAGCCGATTTTAGCCGATTTTGAACTGTTGTTGAAGGATTACTTCAACGGCACACTTTAAAGTGCATGTCACCTTTTTTTGGGAAGTCTTAGGGTTCGGGACCTCTCTTTCTCCAAATAAACGCACTGTGATATTATTATAAAACTTTTAATTATGGTATATCTTACTCTAACATTTATTAACACTATATTAACAATACAATTATATTAGTTTAATAACGCGGGGTACGACGGCAGGGATGATTAAAACTTGGAGTGATTCAAAGATTTGGGAAACGTTACGGAGTATACGACGCGGCGGATACGACGCAGAGAATCTACACTCAGAGTCATAAGTCTACAAGCAACCAATAAAAAAGTGTTCGTAAGAATGTATTTTAAATATCAATCAATTTATTCAATTCAATTTTTATTTTTCTTATACAATAATAGAAGTAAAATGTTGACGCCAAATTTATTTCAACGTGTTCGCAAAACAAATGTGATAACGGCATTTTCATTCTTCTGTGTAGTAAAACAACGCTGATTCCGATGTCTCAACGTGAAAACCCGAAATATGGAACCATTTTAAGATGGGAATCACCTTGAGGCTAGTTGCCGATGTTATATCAGAGCCGACAATAGGGTTTTTAGTCTTACGCCTATTATTCTTTCTAGAAACCAAGCTCCATTGATTGGAAGATTCATCAATAACCTCTATACATTGATTTCCGTCATCTTCAATCCGACGATTTCCATGACGATTATCACTTTCTGCTGGAAGCTTTGACAACGACGATACAGAACTTGTTTTTGGTTTTGTTTTTCGGGTTGGTGCACCCACAGTAACTACATTTGCATTTCTGGGCCGCAAACGTGATAACGGAGATATCATATCGGCTGCATCAGTAATTAAAGCTGTCGATGTAGAGTGATAGCTAGGCAACGATGACGACGACGACGACGACGCGACAGGACCGGTCAAACACACCGTGGGCATAGTGTTACGAATAGGCGACGGCACACATGTACGCTTTCAATTAGAACAGCATCGAGTTTATTTTTCAGTACATTAAAATCACTATGCAGAGATTTCACAGTTTCTTTTGTTTTTAAAATTTTTGAAGCATACGCTGAGGATGACGACGGTCGGCATTTCAAACAAAACCAATAAAGGCCACTAGCAGAATTTACCACTGCATCTCCAACAATACCGGATAATCCCACGCATTTGCTGTGAAAAACTTTCGCACATAAGCCGGAGCAGTACAGAAAAGGTGTCTTATTGTCTTAATCGACACACGCTGATGCACTGCACTCCGCCATAAAGTTAGTTACCGAAAATTTTCGAAATTTAATTAAATAATAATAATAATATCGCGACACTAATAAAAGTACGCGAGAGAGTTGAAGTAATACGTCCGAAACGCTCGAAAGTTGGTTAAAATGATATATAAATACATACATGTTCGTATCACCCTCTTCCAACTAGTTTACACAATTTTTTATGACCAAATATCATTTTTCTCCACCGATCCGACATGTCTACATCATATTGTTCGATCATATATGTTCGAATCTATTGATTTATTCTTTGACGCAAAAATTTAATCTGTACCACGGTGCGACATCCAACACGCACGGTACTGTGACCTGTCAATACTTTCATTCACTACGGCATACGTTGTATTCCGCTGAGTGCATATGTATTCAGTTTATAAAAGTACTCCACAGTCCACAGTAATGAAAGGTGTCCTCAGAGGCCCAGGCGCATACGAAGTGCCAATGCTTCAGTTTTCGTCTTATGCTTCAGGACATTCATTGTGCTCCAAAAATTCACAATTTAATGCATATTTCACTTCTTTGGTCACTAGGAAAGGGTCACTCACAAATTGGGTCTAAAATATGAGATGCCGAATTTAGGCACGTCATTTGGCGGAGGAGGGCAATTTCATAATGAAGAGAACCGTGACTTTTTGATTTTTTTTAGAAAGCCTATTTTTAACGGAGTTTAAAAAATGAACGTACTCTTTGAACTGTTTTTGCGCGCATCCATACACTACATATCTTAATATCGACCCACATGCATTTATATACAGCGAATAAGATTTTGCTCCCTGGGTAAAACTGGAATGACATCACTGGTCGAATTGTATTCAGCCGAATAAGCCTTATTTTCATCACTTTCAGTACTTCTATCCGTGCTGAACTGTTCATCATCCTGTATCATATCCACACTCTTGACCGCGGATACGTTTCACTCCTCAAGATCTTTTGATATATTCTTCCATTGAGTTTTATAAGATAAAGCTGTGAAGACAATAACAGATGTTGATGGAAAAAATTTTGAAAATCTTGCGGAAGCAAGTCGATCCTTCGGACACTTCGGTCTTGTTATATGGTGTCTTTTTATCTGTTACAGGGCCTGCTGATATATAACACATACCAGAAATGGTATTATGAATCATTACAAATAATTAGGTGCCCAATTTGACAGCAAGGGGTTACAGTACCACCTTTTCCTCTATTTATATCATGTTATATTTTAAAAATTATCCTTAATTTTTCGAAAACAAAATATTAAATTTGGGCACGAAATCGTAGAAAGTGCGCCGGGCGCCACAACTATCAGCACCGCCACTGGCCAGGGCATCAAGAAGTGTGATTGGTAATAAAAACTTAGCACGAACAAGGAGCAGATCAGCGAACAACTAATCATTTAAGTGAAGATAAGAACATTTGAACGAAATTGGTAAGGAGTCCCCAAGAGCCAGGAGAAAAACATTAAAATGACGGAAAATATGACATTCTGTTTTGTTGTAACTTATAATACTTAAGCATGATATCAGGGACTTTTGATCTTTTAGCCGAGTGAAAGGTGTGTGCGAAACAGAACCCAAGGAGTGAGAATGACAATAAATCTGGTTCTGTGAATTTTTCAACTTATTTTTTTATTTATCCGTCGGTTTGCCTTTGACTTTTATGAATGTACGATACGGTTCAGTTTTCGCGGGAGATGATAAATATAATATGTATCTTATGTTATATTTTATGCTTTTTACGGAGTTTTCCTCGACATAAAGCTGAATGTTCTTTGCTTTACTCGAGGACTCAAAGGGACTTAACAGGTTTTCTTTTGTGTCAAGTTTAAGAAAGATTTTTTTTTGATATTTTTCCTTAAATGTATGAAGGGATTTTTCTGATATTTTTGGGATTAATTTAACTTCAGGGGCATGGGGATCAGTTTCTGTTTATGAAAATGTTTGCTTGATTAGGTAACGTCAAGTATATATACTGCCGGCACAGCTAAATAATGCATAAAATTAGAAAATTTGTGTATTTTATCTCTTTCGTAAGACACATCCTTACCAACAAAGTTCAATCCTCCATGAGGTGTATGCCTCCTTTATATACTTAAAAATTGGATCTCCACACGAGGTATGGTCATATGACATGTGACGCAGACAGAAAAGAGATCAATAGAAAATCACCAATAAATAATAATATATTGTGGTCGATCTGAAATTTCAAAAAATGCCCGTCTGTCTGCAAAATCGCAAGAGGGCACAAACCCGTTGGGGTATGTATGTATTGTAATGCTTATAATACAAAAAGATATGGATATCATAAAAAACATACAGATCTCGATATAAAATAATTATGAAATTGAAATAATCAGCGTAATGTAATGCAAAATTACCATACGGCTTCATATTCTCTGTGAACAAAAAATAAATAAATAATATATGGGCAAATCAGGGGACATGACAAACTCTTCTATTTGAATTTTTTTATTAATTTTTTTAAAAATAAACTTTTATAAAATATACTTCTGAAGCAATAGCCATTTTTGTTAAAATTACTATCCGGTCTTTAAAACCAAATTTACTTTGAAAAATTCTCTACTACATAACAATTACAGATTTTAGTTTATTTAATATCCTTCATAAAGATTCTGTTCGCCATTACAATTGATCTGATGTTACTTCGTAGTCATTTTGCCTAGCATGTTGCAGAATGGGAACATGGTTGAACGATGATTTAAAATCATTCACTGGGATCATATAATCCGTGCAAAAGTTGACCGGAACCCTCAAGAAATTCCCTAAGAATGGAGCTATATCCTATGGATCTCTCTCTAAAGAGATAACAGCTCAATAGTTTTACCGCTATGCTTGACGCAACTTGCTTAATGAAAATATCAAGTGGTAAAAGGTGCATGCAAACTTCTAGTGCTGCTGTTGGCGTTGTGCGCAGGGCCCCTGTGATCATTACACAAGCACTCCGCTGCACTCCACTTAGTTCCTTTTGAATATACTTTTTGTCTGTGGCTTTCCACCATACCAGTGCCCCGTACGTCAGAACGGGTCTTTCAATCGCCGTATACAGCCACGGCCTGTCTACACGCAAAAAGCGCGTTGTTAGCCTTTTTAATACGCTCTCCAACCTTTTCCTTCTAATTTAGCTTCCTATCCAAGATCAGACCCGATAGCTGCAGCTCGACCCCTTCAAGCATTGCAGCCTGAATTCCGGGATCTTGTGCTTCTTAGTAAATAAAACCAACTCAGTTTTTGAGGCGTTAACCCCCAAGCCACATCTTTTGGCCCACCTGCTCAGTGTACAGAGTGCCGACTCCAAGATATCAGTAATGGTATCCAAGAATTTTCCCTGAACTAGTATGACTATGTCATCCGCGTAGGCCACAACCTTGATTCCTTTCCTTTCGATTTCCATCAGAACCTCTTTCACTACAAGGAGCCACAGAAGCGGCGATATCACCCCACCCTGTGGAGTACCCCTCGAGGCTTGCCTTGTTACCTTTACTTGCCCCCTCTCCGAACTCACAATCCTGGTTTCCAACAACCGTCAACCAGCCCGCCAAACCCTCCTGTAAGCCAATGCCATTTAAAGCCTCCCTAATTGCTTCCACTGTTACGTTGTTGAAAGCCCCCTCAGCGTCAAGAAATGCCGCCAACGTGAATTCCTTACTTTCTAAACTAAACTCTATAGACCCCACTACTTCATGTAGGGCTGTGTCTACGGATTTCCCTCTGATGTAGGCTTGCTGGGCGTTAGATAGCAGCCCGTTCTCGCATAATCTCCGAATGTATGTTTCTATAAGCCTCTCCAGCACCTTAAGAACGAATGACGATAGACTGATAGGTCGAAAGTCCTTCGTTGTCGTGTGACCGGGTCTTCTCGCTTTGGGAATGAAAACTACACGTGCCTCTCGCCAGGCCCGTGGAATATACCCTACCCGTAAGCAGCTCCTGAAAATCGTACTCAACCAGCTGAGGATTGCCTCGGAGGCTCTTCGCAGCATGATTGGCCTAATGCCGTCTGGTCTCGGTGATTTGAAGGGAGCAAAAGAGCTTATAGCCCATTTGATCGTGTCTTCACCCAGGAGTTCTTCCATTATATTTGGTACAACCAAATTGGTTCCAGAGAAGCCTCTATTATCCATAGAATAGGGATCCACTAGTGTACTACCAGGGAAGTGAGTAGACATCAAGAGCTCCAGGGCCTCCTGACTAGTCTCCACTCACGACCCGTCACTCCTCTTTATGTAGCTCGGTGAACACGGCTCCTGAGAAAGTACTTTCTGGAGCCTGGAAGCCTCACTACATTCACCTATTGATGCGCAGAAGTTCTTCATTGCTGTAATTGTTTAACAAAAATGCATTAAGCTCGCTTTTTATTAATATACATGACCTTGGTTTACCCTCGTATTTCTTGTAGTGGAGCTTATAATTCCGGAGTCCGAGCCCCTGGATGGCATTCTTGAGGTTCACCCAAGGCTCCTGAATCAGCGCCACCGAGACTCCCTGTTCTGCCATAAAGGCCACCAAGCAAGAGGTTTCCACCTTACTGTGGTGGAGGTTGATTTGAATCACCTCCAACATCAGTAGGTACGGCCTCCTCAATTCCCCTGTTCTGTTGGGCTGGCTTCACCATCACCCTACCCAATCCGAAATGCACCATACCCTTACAGGTCTCCAGGTACGGCAGTGACTCCCTGCTGAGCGATAGAAGGTAGTGCTGGTCAAACTCCTGCTTCGGTCCCACCTTCAGCACCATCCAGCTCTCCGTTTTAAGGTCCCTGTTTTGGAACCAGAGAAGATCCAAAACCTTCTCCTTGTCCAAGAAAGGTCTCGGGATCCAAACCCAGGCCTTTGGCAGGACGTATTTCGCCAGTTCCGCTGGAGAAACCACCTTGAGTTTGGCCCCTTCCCAGATTTCGCCCAAATTAGCAAACACCCTTGATATCAGCTCCTTGGATGCCTCGTTAACACAAGCTATTACCTTGTGGCCTCCATCCCAGCCTGCTCCGTCAAACTGCAGCTTCAGATCGGAATCCCCCGACCGATATTGGGTCAGCATCGCATCGAGAATTAGGCCCTCGATCCGAAGCTACTGGTCCATCAGGAGTCGGCCACTGGGTTCCTGCTCGTTGACAAAGGCGATGCGGAGCGTGTTAGCCACAGCGCTTGCTCGGGTTGACGTAGAAGCTTTAGCCTTCTTCGCCTCCCTTGCTGCTACTGCATCGTCCGACCTGCTCCGGTTCGTCCTGAAGTCCTCCCTTCTTTCCTTCGCTTCCCCCTTGGATGGTTCGACCCTAGGTCCGGTCGTCACCACCGTGAGTTCAGCTTTGGACTCCCTGACTACTCTACTCCACACCCCGTGATTGGTTCCCGAGGGTCCGGCCTTAACCCTTTGTCCTACTTCAGCTGTAACGCCTGAAGGTCGAGTTTCCGTCCTTAGCCTCCCCTCAGCTTTCACGCCTGATGAACCGGCCTCCTGCATCCGCGGAGCTGGTGCCCCCGCGCTCGTCGCAAGAGCGACAGCCCTTAAGGCCGACCGCATCCTACGCTTCGGCTGTTGGTGTGTGCTTGCCCTGCCTTTGCCCACCGTCGTCCACTTGAACCCTCCTTGGGTCCCAGTATTACTCCCAACGGTTGGACCATCTCCAAAACTTCCCTCAACCCGTCTTATCTCCTCGACCTCCATCATTTGCAAGGCGAGTATACCCTCTCCAGCAATGACGGTTTGCTCAAAGCCATCCCGTTCGTCACCGGTGAGGGTCACATCGCCGTCCAAGTTACTCCCATCGATAGCGCCAGTCTGCTGAAAGCCATCCTGATCGCACTCAATGAGAGTAACGTCGACGTCCTCTCCTATCCCGGGGATAGGAGCTGATCTTCCATCGACAGACACTCGAACCTTCCGTCCAGCGAGTTAGACAAGAGAGAAAGCTCATCATCGTCGTCACTAGCCAAGACACCAGGCCCCTTCCTACCGTCCTTTACATCCATTTCCTTTTTGTTTTTTCCAGATTCATGTGATTCCCACAAGTAGCGCTTTAAAGGGTCGTCACCCATGGCAGAGTACCGCACTACCATGGGAAGGCTAGTTAAAACCAGAGGTCGCCCGGTATCTGGAGTCTATCGTTCGCAACTGAGCTCCCCTTCAGCCATGCAGTCCTTAGCACGATGATTTACACCTTGACTTGGGTATAGGAAGAAAGGAAGTTGGAGAGACGACACCAGGGGATAAAACACACAGTTGGGTACCTCAATCTAAATGACCACAACACCCGATTGAAGCGAGTGTGTAAGTCTTAGCTGAGTAATCGAGTGGACAAGTTGACCATCCCGACTAATCATTACCAGCAGGCGCCCACGTGGTTGACTAAAGATGAGGATTTTCCGCCTACGAATAAATAACTTTAGAATTAAATAAAATAAAATAATTAAAAGCATTATTCTCTTCTTATTCTAATTTTGTATCGTACACCCCTGTTTACGACTAATCTTCGCATGAACTGACCACGGGTTTTGCGTGGACTTCGGCAAATTTGAATATTGGTGTGAAGGATTTTCAAATTATCGAGATAATAAGAGGTAAGTTGAGCTGTGTATCCTAAGAAGACTGTATTTAAAATATTTATTTTACAGAGTCCTGTTTAAAAATCTTTGAACGGAAAACAAGGGACGGAGTTAATTCCAGCATAAAATATCTGAACGACATTTCTTACCGAAATGTGAACGACATTTCGTACCGAAGTTAACACTACATTTCATACTGAAGTCTGTATGAAATTTCGTACCGAAATCTTTACGAAAACTCGGTACGAGTTTGTAACTACATTTCGTTCCGAAATCTGTCAACCCTCTCATATAGTTTCCGATACGACTTCGAAACGAAATCCGCTCAGAAATTGGCATCCGACACCGACAAGGTGGAGCGATTTCGGAACGAACTCGGAACTTTTGGTTTGCTGGGTAACTACAAGGTTTATATATATAGGTAGAGTTCCCTTCCCATTGATAGATTCAATTATGATTCGCTTCAAATAGGCGCGATAAATATTTTCCGCCTAAAATGACACAATTCCCGAAGAATTTGGTGTCGATTTGGGAACTGATACTATTTTGGGCATTTTTTCTTTATCGCAACATTTTTAGGAAGACTTACGTTTCTGTGTTACTTAGACTGCCTAAATGGGAAGTGTTACTGACAAGGCACGAAAACTTAATATTTCCATAAAAAATGGTAACGAAAACATTTCTGTAAGGTCGATGTGTTAAAAATGTGACTGTAGTAACAACTGGGCACAAAATTCTTGTTGGGGGAGTTGAAGCACTAGATATGGTCTTAAAATTTTTACAGTAGCTATGTCCAGTTTGGCGAGTGGAGGTGTAGAGGATGACGGTAGGAGGATATAGAAAGGTAAAAGAAAACTGATTTTATTTTTCGGCAACTGTTCAGGACAGAAAGCAAAAAATTTATGGCTATATAGAGCCATCACTGAGGGATCCCAGAAAAATAAAATTTTAGAAAGATGTAGCAAGGTATAGATGGCGGGTTTTTATATCTCAGAAAGCGCTTATGCTAGAAAGTTGAAACTAAGTATGTATATGTAGATGTACTACAGAAGTTATTAAAGCAAGAAAAAAGTTCAGAGATCCATTAGCGTACGGAAGTGGGGCAAAAATTGTTTGGTGAAAAACTTTTTTCACATTTTCACGAATTTCGTCTTATCTCTAAAGTAGGTCGCGGTAACAAATTATTTTTACTTCTACGGGCTCTTTACATAGGCACCTAAAAACCGGTTACCAAATTTTTCGACATTCAACCCTCAAGCGGATTTAAATTGGTTGTGAACGTTTGCACGAATTTCGACATATTTCTTAATGAGATGTCGAATTCGCATTCATTACTAAAGGTGTTAAATATATTCAGGAAAAAACCAATTTAAAAATTTTTTAAATTCAACCCCCTAAGTGGTGTAAGGTGGTTGTTCAGGTTTAGTAATGGTGTAATGAGATATCAAATTGATTTTTTTTACTTTTACGGGCTTTCTATACAATCGGTTAATAATCGGTTTCAGAATTTTTTATATTAAGCCCCTAACGGGCTATGTCGAATTTTTATCATAAATTTTTTTTTTTTTAAATTAAAAGAGAAAAAATAAATAAATGAAAAATCTAGGCGCAACTTTATTATTTTTGGGTAGAAACACGGAACGCATTTTATGCTGAAATGCGACTGACAACCAAAAGAAAACCCAGGAGCAGGGCCGGCTCTTTAGTGTATTTATTGGCACACTGTGACCGGGGCGCAACACCAAAAGGGCGCAGTTTGATCAGCACTAGTATATGATTCATGTTAATGTTTCCAAAACAAACAAAAAAATAACTATCTAATTATAGATAATTTGATTAGTATGTCCTTTCGTGATTATTTAGATTAATCATTCCGAAAATTAAAAAGCAACAAAACTGCAAAACTACAACTCGATATGACCCAATCTTATTTTTCGGATGGTACTTCCGATTTTCTGATGAGTAAGTGAAAATCATGTCCACGAACTATGCAAAATGAATGTATGATGGAAAACATCAGTCCAGGCGGGCGCAATGGCACACTTTGCTTCAAGTGTTCTATCCCAGCAGCGAAAAAAGGCATTACAGAATCAATAATGTAATTACTTCTCGGTAATGGGAATTGCTTACAATCAAGCTTACACCCCATGTTAAGAATGCCTTACATTTACACAGCGATGTCATAGGCAGTAGGCGAATGATTACCTTCTGCATTACAAATATATAATTCTAGAACAAATTCCTTAGAAGTTGTTATAGATTAAATTACTGAAATACGATATAGAACTAGTTACAATGAAGTTATTACGGAATGGGTAGATGTAATTCGTTGTGTCAGCATTTACTATGCACATATTTCTGAAGGAATTTCTGCCACTAATCTGTTCCGGAACCACTTCAAAGTAAGTTATTTGTTCCGGAACAAATTAATGGTACAAATTCGGCACGACATTGCAATGATTACTTACTAAGAAGGATACACTCAACAGAAAAATAAAAAGCATAAATTTTAAATAATAAACAAATTATATTTTTAATGAGACTTCTTTTTCTTTTCTTAATTTCTAAGTAACAAAAAAAAATCATATTTCTATTTATAAAATAAAAAATAAAGCTTTTTCATAAAATTAAACATAAATTTTTTAATTTTAATATTTTCACGAAAACTTCACTTTTCTCTTTTGCTAAACGAACCAACACGCTTTAAATCCACAGATGACTGAAAATCAGAAAAGAAACAATTGAATGTAAAATACAACTTCTGTCTCTGTTTATCGACACCATTGAACGATTAAAACATTACCGATTGCATTACATTTTTCCAATTTGGAAATAGATTGGTAATGCATACTCATTTGTGGTTTTTCTGATTCATTAACTGGTGCGGAATCCAACATATATGTTATATATTTCATGTTGTTATCTATGTATATGATTGCTCGGTAACTAGTTAGAGAATGACTTATATCGGTAATTCCTGGCTCATTTCGCTGCTGGGATATCGCTCCCGTCACACACTCAGAATTTTCGTGTACGTGTTACAGACACTGAGTAGCAGTGAGATCGTTTTGATATTTCTCAGGGTAGCAAATTTGGGTAGCAAAAATATTTTCTAATACTTCTTTTAATTAAACGGAAGTAGTTACGTCATTACATGCTTATCTGTTACTCATAACACTGTATATCCACTACAAATTTAAAATGTTTAATGAAAAAATAAAATTTTAAAGTGTGAACATTTATTTAGGAAAATCAAAATTCACACAAAATGCACATTTTGCCCTTCGCTCGAACGAATGATAGATTCAAAAAAGGTGCGTATTTCGGTTGCGATTATGTATGCAGTATGCGCTAGCACTATACTGTATTTATCAGTACAATAATATTAGACAGCTATAGATGGTACGCGATTTCGAATGCAAGACCAGAGGGGTGCATGAATTTTACATTTGATATGGTTTGTCAAAGTATCATATTTTTGGCGTACACAAGTTTATTAATGGCTAATTTTACCATGGTAGCAAATTTAGTCATGTAGTAACATAGTAGCAAATAATTGTATATAGTAGCATTATGCTACCTTCGTAGCACTTGTGGTCACACTGCTGAGTAGCCGTGTATTTCAAGGTGCGCAAAAGGCACACTTTCTGGCTGGTTGCTTTTCAGTCGGTTAGTTCCATTTATTCTTCTTGGTTCATGTTTGAGATAGATTTAGGTTTTATATTTAGCGAGCATGACTTACTTACTTTATGTTGAAAGGGGCGAACTGAATTTTGTACTGCTGTTCAAATACTAAAGTATTTGTTTAAAGTTGGAGAATTTAAAATTTCTGCTCACTATCGCTGTTAAAAAAAAACATTCCATGACATTGTGTCCTAAGCCCAATTTAAGAAGAGAAAGGTGATACCTATATATGCCTCTTAAAGAAACCGATTTTACGAAAATTAAGTATCTATTATATATTTCATCGCAATTTCAGTCAGAATAAGTTTCGATCTTGAAAAATATTTCACAGTTACTTAAAAGGAAATTAATGGAAAATGGATATTCATTTTCTTCTACAAACATACTGCAGTCACAATCGGCTGCAAGCCAATCGTATAATACTCTAGATGAATACTGAACTCCGATTTATATTGTAGTTGGGGATAAAGTAAAATTACGTGTGTGCATGTTGTATGTCCTTTATTAAGGACTCCCATTTGATTGCTACCCAAAACTAAAAGACAATATTCTGTTTTTAATTTCAAATCTTGAACTGGGTAAGTCACCGAAAAAAAATGTCCTTTTTGAAGGACTTTCACATGGGAGGTGCAGGAAGGACTCACTCGATTTCCTTGGAACCATTTAAAAATATACGTGTACAAAATTTCAAATTCCTAGCTTGAAGCGTTCAAAAGTTATCGAAAAATATTGTTGAACACGTGTCTTATGGACATTTTGTATGGCACCTACCAGAAGGAATAAAAGGATTTCGCTGATTAGTAAACCCAAGCTTTGTATTTACTCAAAACTTATTTGTACAAAATTTCCAATTCATAGCTAAAAGATTACTTGAGTTATATTAAGTTCCGTAAATTAAGTGAAGACGTTTTGATAGGATATTTGTATGGCAGCTACACGAAGGACTAATAGGATTTTCTTCATAATCATACATTTAGCTCCAACTATTGAAAAAATAACACATACAAAATTTCAAGGTCGTAGCTTAAACCCTTCTGAAGTTATCGGCCAATATTCATAAACACGTGTTTTAAGGACATTTTGTATGGCAGCTACCAAAAGGAGTATAAGGATTTCCCTGACTAGTAAAGTCGAACTTTCTTTTCACTCAAAACTAATTTGTACAAAATTTCGAATTCGTAGCTAAAAGATTACTTGAGTTATAGTGAGTTTCGTAAATTAAGTGAATGCATTTTGACAGGATATTTGTATGGCAGCTACACGAAAGACTAGCAGGGTTTTCTTCATAATCATATATTTATCTCCAACTATTGGAAAAATACCACATACAAAATTTCAATGTCGTAGCTTAAACCCTTCTAAAGTTATCGACCAATATTCTTGAACACGTGTTTTAAGGATATTTTGTATGGCAGCTACCCGAAGGAGTAGGACGATTTTGCCCGTTAACGAACTTAGCCTTACAAATTCAACCAAACATCCAGATTCAAAATTTCAAGATCCTAGGCGTTCTTGAGTTATCGTGCTAATGGACAGACGGACGGACGGACGGACGGACTGACGGACGGACGGACGGACGGGCGTCAAGCGGATTTGGCGTTTTTGGCCACAAATAAACAAAAAATAATATATAACTTTTTTTCGTCCGAGGCTTGGTTCTATGCGTTACAAACTTTTGGGCTGGATTAAACTTAGAATACTCTACATGATTTCATCTAGAGTATAAATATGAAATTTTATTCATCGAATACTAACCTTTCAATGCTAGGTCCACGGATGACGATGTGATAGTTAACTCAAATCAAAAGAATATTATGCAATCTCAATAAATTAGCTTATCATCCTTTTTTTAAAAAAAGAAATGTTGAAAAAGTTTTAAATACTGGAGATTGACATTGCGGGATGCAAATTTTTAATTTTGGGAACGAAAGAAACGAAAAAGAATGTTTTTTTAGAACATCGATGATTCAGATGATTCAGGGCATATTAGTTGCTTACCTATTATGCGAAATAAATCATAACATTAGACTACATTTATAATTTTCGTTGTTATTAGTATTCAATCCATTATAATGAATGAAATGAATTTAGATTTTTGATGTCTAAAAAACTTATCTTATTTTGAATAATTAAATTTTCCGTCATTTGATTTTGATTCAAAATCCAGGGTGCGCTCAGCCCATTGCGTGCACCGGGCGCTAAAATACCTGGGCCCGGCCCTGTCCAGGAGGCTAATTGTAATATTATTTTTTAGGTTACCAGGCATAGTACTCACATCAGTATAAGACGCGTTCCGGACTTCTACCCAAAAAATAATAAAGTTCAGCCCACTGTTGGCAGAATTTCTTATTTGGAGTCAATATCGGAATACCTGTACCGACTCAAAACCCAACTGCTTCCAAAAGTAGCAGTCTCTTCCACTCTCGACTCCACAGCCCTTAAAACAACACGTGGAAAGATAGTGTTATTTGGATAAATAAGCAAAACAACATAAGGAAATATATCACACTCACACGATATGCATAGTCAACCTGAAACACCAAAGCTAAATTAAACCTATGCCCTGAAGCTTCGTAAAGCAAAAACATTAAATATTCCTCAAAATATTGTTCTAGAACTCAGCTTAAGCCAATTGTTAAATAGTCAAGAATTTAACACTTGACTACCTAATAGCTTGTCAAATAAAACAGGCTGCTATCCATATTTTCTGCACAAAATTTAAATTTTCATACCTCGGAGATAATCAGTTCCTTCATTCAGAACGAAAGATTTATTCCCTATTAAATTTTATGATCCATCGAACTGCAACTTATCCTATTAGCACATCGTTTTATCCGCTCTCTCGCAGGGACTCGTTTCATTCGGTAATCAGGCCATCAGCAATACGCAAACAAAATACGAAGGTGCCTATTTGCCTTATTAATTAATCGCATCGAAGCACTTCTGATGATGCTATCTTTTTGGTACTGCCCTTTTTTTTATATCTTGGACGGCAATTTAAGAAAGCCAAAATCTTTTTCAGCTCATTCCTTCGTGAACAATAGAATAATCAAACTCGATGAAAAGAAGTTACGACATTTATTCTCTTTGATTCTAAACAATACCTTTTGCAAAAAAAAGGATGAAAATTCATTTGAGCGACGATAATGGAATCACACTTAGTGACTTTGTATGGTTCGAAAAGTTGCAGAAGTTTGCTATTTCAAAGGAAAAATTAATGTTAGCCCTCTCGGTACCTGTTGTGAACATTTCCAGCAAGCTTCCTCCATATGACATATCCTTCCACATCACATTGTGATGATGGATTATACTGTTAATTTTTTAAAAAAAGGGATTTTCTCTCCCAAAACTCAGGATTAATCTGCTGACCTTTGGACAATAAGAAAACCATTAAATTTTAATTGCCACTCTTCAAGACCGATTATCCTTATCAAGGAAAAAAATCCAAAGGATTTTCCCAGCAAATTTGTTTTTGAACCAAAAAATAAACTTTTGTTTTAGCCTTTTCCGGTCCCTTTTTTCTCTTGCTCCTGCTAAATAGTGGAACAATCGTGAAGACTTTTTCCATTAAGAGGCTCCCAAAGATCTTAGTCCCTTCTCGTTCCTGCCACTAAAACTTCAAGCATCATGTCGTTCTACCTTGTTCGATTATTGTATGTTTTATTGATGGCCAAAAAGGAGATATGATTGATGGATATTTGATTATTAAGTTGAAGGTAATTCGCTGAATAATAGATGCAGAGTTTTTGATTGAACGGAGTATCGGTGATTTTAATCAGGCGATCAATCGGAAGTTAATCCTTGCGAGAAGTGGAAAAACCAAACGGTGTGGATAGTAAGAAAAATTTAGCCTGGCAAAAGTAGCTAAATATTTACTAAGGATGAAGGGAGTAATAATTAAAAGGTAAAGCAGACAAAAGATGTTTGTTCCTTTATCCGGAAGGGTACATCTCGGAAATTGAAACGAAACATGAGTCGTCTTCTTACAAGATTATTGGTTTGCCATAAGTAAACCTGAAGATATACTCAATTACAAACACAAAGCGAAATTCTACGTCCTTAGTGGTTGCATGTTCACGACGTCAATTGTCATCTTAGTTAGATTATGGCAAATGCCAAGCGGTTTGTCTCAAGTAGATCCCTTTGACCACGAAGCTTTAGCTTCTCGGATCTGAAGCCAATAATGCCAACCCCTCTTTCGACAAAAAAGGAAAAAGGCAATACAGTTCCAATCGTCCTTATACTCAAGAACTTCTTCATAATCTTTATTGTGGCATTTCCCGCTATGACCGTTAAACGAACCCCAATATGCAAAGAGGCGAACGGGGCTGTGTCCGGCCAACCCACAGAAGAGTCGTGGACGGCAGTGGTTGCTCTTTTTAAGTTCTGTTCTCAGCACTTCATCAACCGAACTACGAATTCGGCGAAGCCTGCGGAAACAACAAAAAAAGAAACCGACGGAATTAGGGCTGAAACACGTCACACAATAAGTTCACAATAATAGAAATTTAAACGGTCAGATGATATCAATTTTATATTTATTTAATTCAGAACAACGCTCCATTCGTTTCGTTTTAACTTATTTCTAAACAATAGGAAAATTTACGTGAGCTCACTACTTACACGGAAAAAAAGGAAATGTACATTGTAGCAATGTAGCTGCAAACATGTGCTGGAAACATAAAATATGTATTCCTTACACGTAAATATGTTATCATTACTATTTTCTTACAAATTCTGATGTACCTAAGAACATTAAGAATTGTACTAATTTCCCAAAATACCAATGTAAACAATACGTATAAATAGTTTTCTGGAATATCTAATTTGTATGTCACTATTGAAAAGTAATGCAAAAAGTGTAGAAGATTAGATTCAAGATTAATTTATTGCCATAATTTTGAACACATTTTTTTTTTTTACTTACTATTACTTTTAACTTTAACACAATTGTGTCTTATAAGTAGCTTATAATTTAAATTGTTTGTGCGGGCAAACCCTATCTAGTTATTCAGATAATTTTTATTATATCATGATAGTGCGCATAGATATGCACTGGCAAACAGTGTGCATACTAGACAGATTTTTGTTTTATGACTTATTACTACTAAATGACTTATTACTATTGAATAAATAGATAGTTAATTATATTCTAAGTGGTTATGTTTATATTGATAACAAATATACTCTACATCATAATTTTATTTTTAATTTTAGCAATTTATAATGACTTTAATAATTTAATAGTAAATTATTACTAAAAGAAACGGTTTGGTTGGTCTATCCCCTGTTATGCGCGCCATCTTTTTATACTCTAGATGAAATCATATAGAGTATTATAAGTTTAGTCCAGCCCAAAAGTTTCTAACGCATAGAACCAAGCCTCGTATGAAAAAAAGTTATATATTATTTTTTGTTTATTTGTGGCCAAAAACCTCAAATCCGCCTGACGTCCGTCCGTCCGTCCGCCCGTCCGTCCGTCCGTCTGTCCGTTAGCACGATAACTCAAGAACGCCTTCACCTAGGGCCTTGAAATTTTGAATCTGGATGTTTGGTTGAATTTGTAAGGCTAAGTTCGATAACGGGCAAAATCGTCCTACTCCTTCGGGTAGCTGCCATACAAAATGTCCTTAAAACACGTGTTCAAGAATATTGGTCGATAACTTCAGAAGGGTTTAAGGTACGTCTTTGAAATTTTGTATGTGTTATTTTTTCAATAGTTGGAGCTAAATGTATGATTATGAAGAAAATCCTATTAGTCCTTCGTGTAGCTGCCATACAAATATCCTGTCAAAACGTCTTCACTTAATTTACAGAACTTACTATAACTCAAGTGATCTTTTAGCTATGAATTGGAAATTTTGTACAAATCAGTTTTGAGTAAAAACAAAGTTCAGGCTTACTTATCAGCGAAATCCTTTTACTCCTTCCGGTAGCTGCTATATAAAATGTCCTTAAGACATGTGTTCAACAATATTTTGCGATAACTTTTGAACGCTTCAAGCTACGAATTTGAAATTTTGTACACGTTCATTTTTAAATGGTTCAAAGAAAAAGGATAAATATGTAAGAAATCGAGTGAGTCCTTCCTGCACCTCCCATGTGAAAGTCCTTCAAAAAGGACATTTTTTTCGATGACTTACCCAGTTCAAGGTATGAAATTAAACACTGAATATTGTCTTTTCGGTTTGAGTAGCAATCTAATGGCAGTCCTTAATAAAGGACATACAACATCCACACACGTAATTCTACTTTATCCCCAACTACAATACAAATCGGAGTTCAGTATTCATCTAGAGTATAATACGATTGGCTTGCAGCCGATCGTGACTGCAGTATGTTTTTCTGTAAAATTCGACTATATTTTTTTTATTTACAACTTTATTTAAGGAACTTTCGTTTAAAAGGTTAATAGGTGATAAGTAGAAATGCTCCGTAATCCTATCATTGACATTCATGGTATGGACATTTTCTATTATTGAGATTTCATGCTGTTTGAGCTTCGGTAAGCGTTTAGTCCATAGTTCGGAGATATATGTCATTATGGGCTCTACATCTGCCATCTTATAGATGTGCTGGTTCGAGTAATATTTATTTCTTGACCTACATTTCAGGTTAATACAATGCCTTAGAATTTTTCTTTCAAAGATTTCTATTTTTTTTGCCAGCGTTGTAGAAATTGGGAACCAACAGGCATATCCGTAGGTTAATATGGGCCTAAGTATTTGCTTGTAGAGCAGCAATTTAGTTTTTTTGTATAGCTTGCTCCTGTTATATAACAGTGGCGCAAGGATATTATAGACCTTATTAGCCTTAATAAGCGAAGTTTCAACGTGCTTATTGAATTTAAAAAGGCTGTTGAAGTTTATGCCGAGATATTTAATTTGGTTTTTAAGAGGGACTACCGAATCATTCAACTTTAACTTTAGTTTGCGGCTTTTTTTAACAGTATTTCGGTAACCTTTTCCACTAGCGTTTCTAAAGCATATCAGATTAGACTTGTTACTGTTTATTTCTATTCCCCATGTTTTGTAGAAATTGTTTATTTCGCTTAAATGAGATGTCAATCTATGCAGGGCTACATCAGGATCCCTCGCTGGGCATATACTACGGTATCTTCCGCATAAAGTAATGCAGTTGAAAGTAACTCAACCGGTTGGCTTATTTTATAGTGCGGGAAGTCATGCATATTTAAATTGTAGAGTTTAGGACCCAGAATAGACCCTTGTGGTACGCAACTAAGTACTGAAACTGGTTCAGATATTGAGTTGTTAATGCTTATCGTTAGAGACTTTTCTCTAAGGAAATTATATATTAGCCTTAATAAATATAGCGGGGTGTCCAACTTAATTAATTTATAAATGAGACCATTTAACCAAACTCCATCAAAAAGCATTTTTAATGTCCAGAGAGCACAAAACAGTGACTTCCTTTGTCCTTAATCCTACGGTGATGTCATTGTGAACTTTAAGGAGAGCATGCTCCGTAGAATGTTTCTTTTTGAACCTGAATTGTTCATGGGGAATGACCGAATTTTCATCACAGAAGTCATCAAATCGTTCAGCAATGATTTTTTCAAATAACTTTCCTAAATTGGAGAGCAGTGATATGGGACGAAAGTTACTAACATCATTAGAGTTTTTATTTTTTTTTATGAGTAGTATTTTAGCTTGTTTCCACTTTTTGGGAAAATATCCGTTATTAATGCAGTTGTTAAAAATAATTTGCAGATGATGTATAGCCTTTGGTGAGAGCCTCTTTATTATAAAGTTGGATATATTGTCAGGGCCCGTTGATTTTTTACCATTAAGTAGTTTGATATGTCGGACTAGAGTGTTAAGGGATATAAAGGGCTCCATACACTCACCACTGGCTTTCGAAATATTATTAAAATTTGTTAGGGGTTCGAAGGATCTGTTTATGCCACAGTTGTTTTCAAAGTTTACCACTGTATTAATCACCGATTCAGTTATTTCAGCATTATGAGTTGGAGTTCGTTCAGAATATAGTCGGGTGTAGTGGTTTTGAAAAGCTATGAGTTTGTCTTGTGTGTCAACTAGGCTAATGTTATTGGCGGAAACTTCCCCAACATCATATTTTGGCTTTCTACCCACTATTCTATTCACTTCCCTAAAAACGGATGGGCCCGGTTTCAAATTAGATAGTTTCTCACAGAATTGTTTGTTGAAATGTTCATTAATTGCCCTATCTATATCGGTTGAAAGTATCTGGATATCTTTTTTAATATCCCGACACTCCTGGTTCCAGATGTGCCCATTAGCTGCTAGGTGTCTTTTAAGCATGCGTCTCCAAATTTTACACGTTGCTAACTTTCGTTTTATGTTCTCAGGTAATTTTTTAGACCACTGGTTCACAACGTGACTTTTGGAGTGCTTTTTAGAGATTTTTTGAAGCACATCCCCGAATCGTTCTATGCATTCATCTATTTGCCCAGAGCTAAGGTTTCTCTCATCAGAACAGTCGAGTGTACTAAACTCTGCATCCAGGTCAAGTTTAAACTTCTTCCACTCTGTACCCGCGAATGATGTATATCTTGCGGCTGGTCTGAGAGTTACAATGAAATCATTGAAAGCGATATCCAGCTGTACGGCATAATGATCGGAGAAAGAGGATACAGTTTTGCAGGTGTAGTTTTGGTTTAAGCTATTCAAACAGCTGTTGGAAACTACCCAGCAAACAATTTCACGAGCGTTTACTAAAAACTATCGTTTCGCGATATGTATACCGCACATGTAGAACATGAGCTGCCCATAAAACAATGGACGAACGATAAGCGCACACAATGGCCCATGAAAAGGATGTGCGGTATCGTAAATGCCTAAATTCCCTTGAATCTCGTTTTTTGTCTTTTTTTCCTGTTCTACTTTCCACCCTTGCAGTTCGCATCAAGACTCTCAGTCGTCAGTCGCAGGTCTCTGCTATATATGTAAGTGAAGTGAAGTTTATTTTCTTAAAGAATTTAGTTTAGTGAAAAGTGAAAAGTGACCAGCATTAGATTTATATGTAAGTACACATAAAATTAATTTATAAATATTTTTTATTGCTACAATATGGTCATTCCATCAAGAATCGCCAAAGCTATGACCTTACCATCGCCGATTCTTTTGAAAATTTCGTCATTTTTGCCGATTCTTGATGGGAGTGCGCTTAGTATTTTTATTCAATACAGTTTTTGTTGTTAAGTTGTAAGGTTCAATTTCAAATTTTCTATTTTCACGTTTTTATATTATGCATATTCCACTTTAGATATATGTAATTATGAAACGCCGAGACCTTCGCAATGAAGCTAACGACTTATTTCGTACGTTGGGAATTAATTATTCTACAACCTCAAATTCCGATCCCGATCCGAGTCCACTTCAATCAGAAGCAAATAATTTCGATGAAATTGGTCGTCATAGTTTACAATCCGATTATTTTCAAACCCATAATAGTTTGGGTCAAGTTGAATTAAATTCTGGCAATGCTGAATACCATACAGATAGCTCTGATAGCACAAGGGATACTTTTAGGCATACGAACAAAAGTTGTTCAGAAGAACTTACAGAATTGGCTGTAAGGCATAGAATCATCTCCGCTGCAGTTAATGATTTACTCGCGATTCTAAAAAAATATGTCAATGATCTTCCGAAAGATAGTCGTACGCTGAAGTCAACACCTCACGATGCTATCAAAATTGCTATGGGTGCCGGGGATTACGTACATTACAGTATTAAAGACGGCCTTACTGATTTTTTAAGGAATTGTGACTTTCAAAGTAGTGAAATTGAGTTAGATTTTAATATTGATGGTCTTCTAATATCAAAGAGCTCAAAAAATCAAGTTTGGCCCATTTTAACAAGTGTTGTCGGCACAAAAAAAGTCTTCATAGTTGGAGTCTATGGAGGTTACTCAAAGCCAATAGATTGCAATGAGTTTTTACGTCCTACTGTTGAAGAACTTCGAAACATTTTATTAGACGGATTTGTATATAATAATAAAAGTTATATAATAAAATGCAGGACATTTATCTGTGATTCCCCAAAAAATTTGTTCGGATGAACTATTCGAAAATCCTGACCGATATCGTTGCGGAGCAGTTCTGTTGGAGGGGTACTGATGAAAAGGGGTGTGTCAGGTCTCTCAGTGTGACATCTGCTTTAAAACGTAATATGATTTAATAAATTTAGCGGGACACAATATTATAATCATATTTTTCATAGATGCATTCCATATGCGGTACAAAGAAGCAGGTGAAGATATTTTCGACCAAGCGGCCAAGAAGTACTTTCAGTATGCGAAAGATCAGACAAACAAGAAGAAACAATATGATGCAAGACGATCAACAAACCCGGCTACAACCTGCTCTTAACACATCATTTCTGTTCTAAGATTAAGTAATTTAAGTTTAAGAAGTTTCACTTTATTTTTTTAACAATTTTATAAAATTAAATAAATATTAAATTAATTCCTTACCATAAACAAATTTTATACATATGTTATTTAATGAAAAACTTCTCTGAAATGGTTCGGTTCTGATGATGCGATATGTCATAATTACCTATACAAACATAAAGCTTAGATTCATCATCTTTCTTTCAGTCTTTCATATTCAAGGAAAAAAAAATTTTTCTAATTAAATTCTAACTTACTTTCAAATTATAAAAACCCTTTTTTTTAATTCATAAAAACGATCATTTATAATTCATAAGAGACTCATTTTTAACGAGTATATAGTGTGTATGTACTCGCTGAAACCACATTTTTTCTAATTCACCAATGAGTCGTAAAAAATGACTCTTCTCGGATGGCCATTTTGGTATGCCCAATGAGTCGTTTTTAATTCATTTCCGGACTCGTAAACGAGTGAAATGCTCGTAAATTATGACTCTTTTATGAATTAATTACGATACTTTTTGTTTGCTGGGTAGAAAGAAGTCAATACAACTACCGCTGCTTGGGAATGTTGGCGCATTGGGGTGAATTAATTGGAGGCTGTTAATATGTGCATTTTGTTGGAACCAGTTTCCCATTGTGTTTCCAATTACATTATTACTGTGGTTAGCCTGTTGTCTGAACAGCCGAAGTGATAGGTCGTGTGAATTTGAGCTCCCAGTTTTCTGTCTTTTTGAAAGTGTTCCCTGGTGAATCAAATATCGTGTGTGATACCGCTGTGTGCGTGTTGATGTGCCCTGCACATCGGTTATTTTGGTTTTAAGACTGAATAATAATTGCGGAAGTTATAGTGATTTTTCCGAATTGTGTGTGGTTGTTGTTGCTTTTTGCAACAAGTGATTAAATCACTTGCAAAATAATTGCATGTGAAGTGCATTTCTAGCATAGTGCTTCGTACCCTAACGGTTCACTTGTGCTCGGTGCCGTATAGTATAGTCGTTTTCGCTAGAGACTCATTGAGCCTAGTGTAGCGCGTTTATTGCGTGAAGCGAAAGTTTTTAAAAAAAAAAAAAAAGGGCCAAATTTTTCGAGGCTAAAATTTTTCAAAAACCTAAAAATTTTTTTTTTATTTTATTTTTATTTTTATTTTAGTTCCTAGTTGGAGCAATATTTTAGAAGTTGTGAGTGATCGAAAATTTTTTGAACTTTTGCTCGCGAATTTTTTCTGTGTGTGAATTTTTGCTATTTGGTGAGTACATTTTATATACTTATACTATGGAGAATGGCTCGAAGGCCCAGCGGGCTAAGAGGACGAGGAAGAAGAAGTCCTGCGACGATATGGACAGCAGTTAAAATGAAGCGCTCCTAAATCCGCGAAAGATTGTTAGTCGAGCTTCAAGCCCTGGACGCTTCTCCGACGTTTCCGACAGGACGGCTGACGGCGAGGTTGCTGCTGCTTTGGCCGCACCTACTGTTACCGTCGAGTCCGATTCGGAGAGTGACGCGGTTGCTACGAAAAATATGCCGCCCCCTACTACTGGTTCCCTCAAGCTTCGAATCCCGAAGCTGAAGGAAAGTAGAATGCAGTCGGCATTCCGCAGAATGTCAGACGCTGCTTCCTCCCTTGCCTCGCTGATAATCGACGAAGGTGGGTCACCCGAGTACGTCCGTCTTGCCCTCAAACGAGTGAAAACACACGAGGAAATAGTCGCAACCGAAATTGCAGAAATTGAACGTCTCACTGTCATGCTGAAGCAGGCCAATGCCGAAATCGATTTCCTTAGGCGGAAATGTGACAGGACTCCTGCACAGCCGGCTACTCGTCCACCCCGCCGGTTCACCTTCCCGACCCTCGACGTACTCAGCAATTGCCAAAACCGCGGCTGCGGTTACTCCTACGGCCCCATCCTTGCCTGCTAAGGCCAAGCCCGTGGACACTTGGTCTGTCGTCGTGAAGAGCAAAAAGCCGAATTCAACACAGCAGGAGCTTTCCCAAGTGATCCTCAGAGAAGTTGCACCTTCCTTGGGGGTCCGTGTGCACTCCGTTACCAACCTGAAGAATGGTGGCTTCGCCATTCGTCTTCCATCCGAAGCCGAAAGGGAAAAGGTGGCAAAATCTGCAAAATTCGAGCAGTGTGGACTTGACGTCGTCATCCCAAATAAACTTGGCCCCAGAATACTGGCGGTCAACGTTGACTGCTACATCTCCAATGAGAATCTATTATCGCAGATCTTCATCAACAGCCTGAAGGATCGCTTCACTGAGGATCAGGCCATAAATGGCCTTCGTATTGTCCGCCGTCCCATTGTGGAGGGCCCAGACTCTGTTGCCAACGTCATCCTTGAAGGCACCGAGGATATAGTCAGTCACATTCTCGCCGCTGACCGCATATATGTCTTCTCCTGTGGTTACAGGGTCAGACCCAATGACGGCGTCTTCACGTGCTTCCTATGCCTTGGATTCGACCATGGTATCAGGGAGTGCAAAGCTACTGATGACACATGCAACAGGTGCTCAGGCAGTGGTCACAGGGCCACTGGTTGCACCAAACCGCCGCACTGCCGGAATTGTGAAGTCCGTGGACGCCCCGCGAATCATCGCATTCTGTCGCACCTTTGCCCCATTTACGTTGCTAGGATGACTATGTCGAACGCCAGACACTAATCGATGGCTGCCAAATTTCTGCAATTGAACTGTCAAGGTGCAGCTGGGGTCATGCATGACTTCGGTGAATGGATGACTAGATCCGACGCGATGTTTGCTTTACTGCAGGAACCCTGGATCTCCCATGGGAGAGTCAGCGGACTGCCCTCAAGCATGCGTGTTTTTCCCTCAGGCGGTACAGTCAAATCTGCTATCGTCGTGAACGATGCGAATGTTGAATGTATGCAAGTTAATCTCCCGAATGACTTAGGTGTTTGCGTATCTGTGAAAGGTGACTTTGGTCTTCTGTATCTTGCGAGTGTCTACTGTGCATTTGGTGACGACCTGGAGCCCTATCTTTCGTTCTTGGACGGGATGATTCCGCTTGGCGGCGGTTTTCCTCTCGTCCTTGGTATGGATGCTAATGCTCTGTCCCCGATGTGGTTCAGCAAGGTTGCTAGTCGTACGCCTAGCTCTCGCGGACTTCGTCGTGGTGAGGCGCTGAGCGAGTGGTTCCTCGCGAACAGAATGTATGTGTTGAATGAACCGAGCGAGAGTTATACGTTTGATGGCCCCAGGGGCGTTAGTGATATTGATGTCACTTGCGTGAATGAGGCCGCAATGGTGCATGGTTTCTCTTGGTGTATCAAGGCTGGATGGTGTGTGAGTGATCACCACCCGATTGAGGTCGTTATGACTTATGAAAGGGTGGTTGAGGTGAATGAAGCGCCTGCTAATAATGCATGGCGCACGAATGGGTGTAAATGGACTCTGTATGATGAGCGTTTCAGAGAGGTTGCTGAGGAGCTACCTCTGCGTCATTTTGTTGTGCTTTCTCTGAATGACCAAATTTCGGTCATCCAGGATTGGATGGAAAGGGTAAATGATGGTATGTTTGAAAGGTTTCGAATCCCGAATCCTACGCGTGTTAAATGGTGGACCCGTGAGCTCGGTGTGAAAAGGAAGAATGTCCGTCGCCTACGGAAGAAATTCCAAAGGGCTAGAGCGAATGGCGATCCGCAAGCTGCCCAATTCAGGCTCGCATATTTGCGAGGAATGTATGAATTCCGAGACTTGCTCGCGAAGTGTAAGATGAAAGAATGGAAATGCTTCGTCGGTACAAATTCCAACGACCCCTGGGGAAGAGCGTACAAGATCTGCAGAGGTACGAAAGGGAGACACGAAATGTCTGGAATTAATGTTGGCAACAACGTAATGACAACATGGAGTGAATCGGTGAATGTTTTGCTTGAGAGTTTCTTTCCGGATGCTAGGACTTCGCCTTCCGTCGACTCCACTCATGCAGTGGAGCGGGTAGAAATACCCGCTCTTCAGCGATGGGAGATCGATGTGGCTGTGGCGAGGACTAGATCCGGGAAGTCGCCTGGATTGGATGGGATGACTGGCGGAATGCTGAAGAGCATTTGGCGGGTCATACCTGAGTATTTGCAATGTATTTACGAAAGATGTCTAAGTGAATGTTTGTTTCCTGCGTCTTGGAAAACCGCTCGCGTAGTGGTCCTCCTCAAGTCGCCGAAGAAGCTCAAAAGCGATCCCGCGTCGTATAGGGGTATTTCTCTCCTCCCGGCTATGGGCAAGGTCCTTGAAAGGATTTTGGTCAATAGGTTGGAGGAGAAAGTTGTTGATTCACTGTCGAGCATGCAGTTTGGTTTTCGTGCAGGAAAATGTACCGAGGACGCCTGGCAGCATGTTAAAGAATGTGTGAATAACAGTGGGTCTGTTTACGTTCTTGGAGTCTTCATAGACTTCAGGGGCGCATTCGACCACCTGGATTGGAAAGCGGTGATTCAGAAGTTGCGTGATTGTGGTTGTCAGGAGGTGGACCTTTGGTCTAGCTACTTTGCTGACAGAAGAGCTTTTGTAAGAGGTGCCAGGGATTGTGTCTGGAGGGACGTTTGTAGGGGCTGCCCTTAAGGCTCCGTCGCAGGTCCATTTATATGGAACCTGATGATGGATGAGCTCCTGCATCGTCTCTCGATCGAATGTAGTGTGTGTGCCTATGCTGACGATTTGTTAGTGCTCATTGAGGGTAACTCTCGTCTGAGCCTTGAGAGTAAAGGTGCAGCTATCATGGAGCTTATCCATGCATGGAGTTTGAAAGTTGGTGTTAGTGTATCGATGGACAAGTCGGTGATCATGCTGCTGAAAGGCAGCCTGGCTCGCTCACGACCTCCATCGATAAGTATGAATGAAGTGAGGCTTCGGTATGTGACTCATGTCAAATAGCTTGATATTACAATGAGTGAAAGAATGCATTTTTATATCCACCTGACACTGCTCAAGGAGAGATTGCTTGTTGTTGCGTGTGCTTTGCGCAGAATTCTACGAGTTGAATGCGGCCTCAGCCGCAGGGCTGTTAGGACCATCTACGGCGGCCTATTCGTTGCACTTGCAACCTATGGATCGTCCGTGTTTGATGAATGTATGGTGTATGAAAGGGGCAGACGATTGATGAATGCATGTCAGAGAGTTGTCATGTACGTGTGTATTCCTGTGTGTCGGACGGTTTCCACCGACGCCATGCAGGTTCTCATGGGTGTTCCCCCGCTCGACCTGGAGGTGCTCCGTCGGAGTATTGCCTTTAGGGTGCAGAAGGGCATTCCATTGCGGAGTGACTGGTTGACGGATGCTGAATGCGTGGGACTGGAGTTGGACTTCTGCCTGCACCTCGGCTTCCTCCTTACCAATCATGGTAGTTTGAATGCGTCTTTGCATCGGTTTGGTCTCTCTGATGTCGGTAGCTGCACATTGTGTGGAGCCGATGTTGAGGACTGGAAGCATGTCTTGTTTGAATGTGAGATATACTCAGACTTGCGTGACTTGAATGCTATGGGAGTTACACTTATGAATGGAGTGTATGATGTAGGTAATTGTGTCAAAAGTAGGGAAACGTTTGAAAGGATTAATGAATTTGCCCGTCTCTCCTTTACGAGAAGGAGGGAGCTCTTGACTGCTAGATTCAGGAATGGCTGAAGTTGATTGGTGCTGGTATTTGGATGGTTGTCTTAGTGACTGGCTCGTGTTGTATTGAATTACATCTACGCAGGGAGGTGGTACTAGATACCGACACTGGTTGAAAGACGATAATGTCAAGTCCAGTGTAGCCTTTGGGGAGTGCCTACCCCACGTACCCGATGAGGAGGGTCACCAGTCCCGAGTTGCAAGTAACTCAAACATTTGGTAGTAGTGTTATTAAGCTACGAAAACCTGACCGGCGGTTCTATTTCTGGTACCACGGGAGTCGGGGAGCCCATGGAAGGTTACTTCCACCCCCGACACTGGAGAGGCCCCTAGGGGGGCAACGTGGTGGCTGTGGTTATGCCCAAGCGGGCAGAGTTTCCTTGTGGAGCTCGACGTGGAGTTGCGTATCAACCGGGTGCCGGGACCCACAGAACGGCAGAGATTTAGATAGGTCTCGCATCCATCGGTATGAATGTAAGGGCTTGCACCCCTATGTAAACCGATACCACCTTTATTGGAGGGGCTCTGATTGTGGTCACAAAATCAATCCGTGTCCGAAGAGGACCGTGAAATTAAGCCCCCGTGGCAGGTGTTCACGTTAAACTCCAGAAGACATACTGTGGTTAGCCCAATTTGTGTTCCTAGCATTCATGTCACCACCTGTTATAATGAAGCCGTACTCAGTGGCATCACAAGCGCTATTAAACGTGTTTAGAAATTCGAGGACGCTACTATTATTGGTATTTTTAGGGTTTAAGTATGTAGAGGAAAGCAACACCTTTTTAGTTGTACCATCCTGGGTCTCCAGGTCAAGAATAATTGAGGTTGTTGAGATGTTACTTAAAGAAATTTTGCAGGGGTGGAACTTAAAATTCTGTTTGATTACTATCGCTGTTCCTTCGAATATGTCACATCTAAAAACGACGTAGTTCGGCACTTGAAATCTATTATTACTCATTAAGTGTGTTTCACACAAAAACAGGACATCTGGTTTGTGTTCATCAATAAAGTCAATAAGTTTAGTTTTTTTTGCTTTTGAGATTATTGAGCGTACGTTAAGAGTTAATATTTTTAATTTGTATGACCTTGACATAATGTGAGGAAGAATTTACAGTAGGCACTTTGCTTTTCTCCTAAGGTTTTTAGTTGGTTGTAAGTTGAAATGAATTGGTTTATAGAGTTCAATAGCTCTGCTAAGCTTAAACCAAACAGATTTTCTGATTCGTCAAGAAATGAGGCTGTGCTATTATGAAAGTTGCTTTGTGCTCTCGCTGAGCTATTTTGGGATTTAAAATGGCTACTGTATGAGACGTTCGCTCTTCTTACATTTCCTACTGCTTCGTTTACGAAGGCTCTTCGATTTTCCCTGTGTGCTCTGCCTTGCTCTAGCAACCTTTCGCGTTTCTCTATATTTTTTGGTTTAGTACATATTTTAGTTTAGTAAGTTCACTTATATCTTTGCAGTTGTACTAGGAATAGGTCTAGAATTTTGCCCTCTCTTCTCGACCTTACTGTGGAAAATGGTTTTACCATGTTTATTTTGAGGTTTCTCGTTGATTCCCTCAATTCAGTTAAAATTTCATCGCATGTATACGATGCGTCCACTCCTTTTAGAATGAGTGTCAAAGGTTTTCGATCTTTTGGAGTATAAGTAAAAGATTCTATCTTATCCTCTTTAAGTTCCCTAAATACACGATCGTAAATTTGAATGTTATTTATGTAGAGCCTAACCGAACCGTTTTTTTTTTACTTTTCGTTGTGTAGTAATCAACGTCTTTTTCTCCCTCTTCTTTAATGATTGTCTTCATTATAACATCAATTTCTTTGGCAATTGCGTCAAAAATTACAATCGGCGGGCAGAATTTATTATTTTTTTTATTTAAATGCAATTGTGTTTCGTTAGTATTTATAGAATTAGAATTTTGGGTGTTAGTATTATTTAATGTGTTAGCATTAGTAGAGTTTTTCATTGTATTTACATTGTCCCTGTTTCGGGTCTATTTTGAAGACTATGGAACCTGTTTTGATATGCCGACGATGATTCCAGCGATGACTCTGTGTTGTTTCTTTGCAATTTAGGGATCCCAACTATTCCTTCGTTTGCCAGTTAACGTTTTTTTTTGTACTGTTCTCCAACTGAATGCTCGGTTATCTTGCTGTACTTCGGAAATGCTGGTCGTCGCACCCGCTGATGTCTCTCCTATTTCCATTACTGCAGGGCAGCTACTGTTAATATTCGCGCTCTCCTCGGATATGCCGACGGTGTTTATACTCTAGATGAAATCATATAGAGTATTATAAGTTTAATCCAGCCGAAAAGTTTGTAACGCATAGAATCAAGCCTCGGACGAAAAAAAGTTATATATTATTTTTTGTTTATTTGTGCCCAAAAACCTCAAATCCGCCTGACGTCCGTCCGTCCGTCCGTCCGTCCGTCCGTCCGTCCGTCCGTCCGTCCGTCCGTCAGTCCATCTGTCCGTTAGCACGATAACTCAAGAACGCCTTTACCTAGGATCTTGAAATTTTGAATCTGGATGTTTGGTTGAATTTGTAAGGCTAAGTTCGTTAACGGGCAAAATCGTCCTACTCCTTCGGGTAGCTGCCATACAAAATATCCTTAAAACACGTGTTCAAGAATATTGGCCTTCTTTGGAGGCGATTCTCCCCTGTTAATTCATTATTTTGACTCTTTCTTCGTCTTATGTGTGAAGTTATGGATACATGTTTCATCCATGGTTATGAATCAACGAAAAACTCCGCTTTATTGCTGTTAAATATCGCCAAACACTCGAAACATGCTGAAGACGCTGTTTTGTTCCATTGTGAGCAAACAACATATTCAGAACTATGAAAATATTTCAAAGTTTACGCTACATAAGAATTGTTCTCAAAGCATTCCATATTGTGGTTTTTACATTTGTACTTGTTGTTTGTTGTTTTAACAAATTTTCATCGTAGATTAGTGATGTGTAATGCAATTACTTTTCAGTATCGAATAATTACTGAGTACTTTAAATTAGTATTCGATATTTGGTATTCGATACTATTTCAATTACTTTCTACTAGGCGTCTGTATATATTTGACGACCTTCTTTTTTTTAGGTCATCCCCTTGTATCAGCCAACCTTTTTTTTTTTTAGCTCATCACATTGTAAGAGATGCCTTCCGTTTTGCATCACATTCTACGCGACGCCTTTTTGCATCACATTGTACAGTTCAGTACTTCAACTCTCACGGCGCGGAAAGTTATGTTCTGAAAAATCGTACCGCTTTCTGCTCTGGGTCTCCACTCTTCGCGTCTTAGGCGTCATGGGGCTTGGTATGAGTGCAATATAGTGAGTTGTGACGCATTTCTGCCTTTACACGCTTGCCGCTACATTTGCCAACCCGAATGAGAGAGGAAATTCCGAATTTTTGAGAAATAGGGTTCTCTGACAGACGTGGACGGTGTTCGCAATTCTCAAATATGTGTTAAAAAGAAATTATTTTCAAAACGTACCACCACAATACCTCTACATTCCAAGTTTTAGCTTTCTACCATTATCAGCTCTCAAGATATAACTATTTTTCTCCTTTTCACCATCACCCACAAATGTTTGTCCTTCCTGTTTTTGCGACATGAGAAGTGATTTTTTTTTTGTAAACTCTTATTCTCCCTCCCAGTCTCATCGTTCACCGCACCGTGAAAATTTTTATATACGTTGAACTTTTCTTATTCTATTATACTATATACAATTAGCCAGTTTTGTCTTTCTGCTAAGTTTTCACTCTCCGTTACGATTAATTAAAATCCGTTAAAATTATATGTCACCTTACATCTTCCATCTTCTATCCTCTTTCCCCCATATTCCATCGGCTATCTCCTATCCTTCCTACTGCATCCTGATTCCTACATCCTCCTTCCTACATCCTCCTTCTTCCTTCCTACATCCTCCTTCTTCCTTCCTACATCCTCCTTCTTCCATTCTAAATCCTCCATCCTCCTTCATCCATCCTCCTCAATCATTCATCCATCCATCTCCATCATCGAACATCGAGGATAGAGGATGGAGGATTTAGGATGGAGGATGGAGGATGGAGGATTGAGAATGGAGTATGGAGGATGGAGGATTTTGGATGGAGGATGGAGGATGGAGGATGGAGGATGGAGGATGGAGGATGGAGGATTTAGGATGGAGGATGAAGGATGGAGAATGGAGGATTAAGGATGGAGGATGGAGGATAGAAGGCAGAGGATGGAGGATAGAAGATAGAGGATAGAGGATAGAGGATAGAGGTTAGACGATAGAGGATAGACGATAGAGGATAGAGGATGGAGCATGGAGCATGGAAAATGGAAGAAGGAGGATGTAGGAAGGAGGATGAAGAATGAAGGATAGGAGATAGCCGATGGAATATGGAGGAACGGGATTGGAGATGGAGGGTGACATATAATTTTGACGGAGGAGCGTGTCGGTCATGCGTAACGGAGTGTGAAACTTAGCAGAAAGACAAAACTTACTAGTTGTATATAGTAGGACAAGAAAAGTTCACTGTATATACAAATTTTCACGGTGCGGTGAATCATGAGAGTAGGAGGGAGAATAAAAATTTACTAAAAAAAAAAATTGCGTTTCATGTCTCAAAAACAGCAAGAACAAACATTTGTGGGTGTGGGTGAAAAGGAAAAAAAAGTAGAAAGCTGAAACTTGGAATGTAGAGGTATTGTGGTGGCACCTCTAAGGGTGGCACGTTTTCAAAATAATTTTGTTTTTAACACATATTTGAGGGGTGATGTATGCTATAAGTGGTCACAAAAGTCAAGTTTTTTCAAGTTGTTGGAAAAATGAGTTGCAATTTCATCAATTGTTGAACTATTGATTTTAATTTCAAAGAAATATTGAAGATAAAATATGGGCATAATTTCTTACGGGTTAAACGTAAACGTGAATTGTGAACACCATCCGCGTCCGTCAGACAACCCTATTTCTTAAAAATTGCATAAGAAATGTCCTTTTTCATTCGCCTCGGGAAATGCAACCCAAAACGTATAAAAACGCAAATGTAGCCAAAATGCGTCACGACCCAAATTACACTCATACCAAGTGCTACGACGCCGAAGACACGAGAAGTGGAGACTCAGAGCAAGAAGCGCGTCGATTATTGACAAAACTACTTTACGTGCCGTGCGAGTTCGTTAGAAGTAGTGGTACAATTAAAAAAAACCATGTCGTCTAGTGCAATGTCATGTAACCCAAAAAAAAAAAAAGGGTCGTCGGATAGAATGTGATAAGCTAAAAAAAAAAACATACTGCAGTCACGATCGGCTGCAAGCCAATCGTATAGTACTCTAGATCAGTGGTTCCCAAACTATTTTGGTCGTGGAACCCCCAAATTTTTTGCCAATGATCTCGGAACCCTGAATTTTTTTTAAACAACGACTTTTCAAAATTTAATGAGATATTAAATGAAACAAGTATTATTTTGGTATTTCAGATTTTATTGAATTAAACAAAACTTAAAAAAAAACAATTCATCATAGAAATAATTAATAAAAATACAAAACATAAACTAAAATAAATGAAAAAACTTTAATGTGAAGAATGCACCTGCTTCTTTGATTCCATGATTCTCTTAAAATTTGGCGTTATGTTTCATAACTGAACTCGCATATCTGGTGCAGCATCAAGTTTGTTACGATATTTGGTTTTTGTCGCAACATATTTTGAAAACCCACCTTCACACAAATAAGTGGTTGCAAACGGCAATAGAATTCGAATAGCCTGTTTTGATAAATTTGGATATTCATCGAATACATCTGACCAGAATATTGTTAATGAAACTGTTCTAAATTTGGCTTCTAATTGTGTATCCGAACTCAATTCAATCAAATTTTCATAATCCATGGAATGAAATCCTTTTGGTTTTTCTTTTATTTTGAATGGATTTTGTACCCAGTAATTATCTTGATTCTCTAGGTTTGGAAAGTAATCACTGAGTGATTGCTGTAAACTGGACAGATGTGTTTTTATACCATCACGTAGATAGCCAAGTCATATTATTTAATCTGTCTGATAATTCAAATTTATGACCAATAAAATACGCCAACAGTTCCTTTCGTAATTCAAATATTCGCACAAGAATTTTACCACACGATAACCATCTAACTTCCGTATGAAGAAGTAAAGTGGTGTGAAAACTACCCATATCTTCGCACATGGCTTTGAAAATACGTGATTGCAATGGTTTACTTTTAATAAAATTAATAATCTTCACTACTTCGTCTAGAATAGCTTTAAATGTCACTGAAATCCTTTTTGTTACTAATGCATATCTGTGAAGAATGCAATGAGTACTGTTACAGTTTTTTGCAACATTTTTAATCCGTGCTACAGCACCACTCACTTTTCCTGTCATTGCTTTTGCTCCATTGCTGCATACTTCAATACATTTTCCCCAGTTAATTTCATGCGTTGTCATAAAATTATCAATGCAGTTAAATATATTCTCCCACGTGGTGTTAATTTTCACACTTTCACATAAAAGCAAATCTTCTTCAATTTTTTTATTAAAATCATACCGAACGAAAACAAGCAAAATTGTTAATCCAGCAACGTCTGTGGACTCATCTAGTTGTAATACATAAGCGTCACACGCCTGCAACCGTGAAAGAAGTTCTATTTCAATGTCATCGGCAATATCGTTAATACGCCTTTTTACAGTATTGTTAGAAAGAGACACACTGTCAACTTGTTTACTATACTCTTCGCCCAATACACACGAAACGATATCTTGAACGCAAGGTTTAATAAGTGATTCACCAATGACATGTGCCTCGCCTGCTAGAGCAATACGGTAAGATATTTTATACGACGCTTCCGTTATCTTTTGATTATCTGTTTTGAATTTTTTTACCATAAAACTCTTGCAATTATTATGGCTTTCAAGTTTTCTTTTAAAAAAAGAAATATCTGTTTGGTGATTTTTTTCCATATGTCTCAGTAGTTTTACTGGTGCTAAGGAGCTGTTTGCACAGGTACGATGAAAATCCTTCGTCCTTAATATCGCGCTATCTCCTTAACGGTGCAAAAACGGGAGTATGTGTAGAACGATTTTCTACTCAGGACAAGTTCCTCTATCTCCCATTTTCGTTTGAACCTCAGTACTAGTTACACCCTGTATACTCAACTAGTCTTTTGATTGGGTTACTTTGCAGCTTAGGTATTCGATGTTGCTGTTTCCCTATTCGTAATCGATCGAGGTGCGCGGCTGCCAGGCTTGCACGTAACATTACTCCCTCCTTAGTTTCTGTTCGTCTCGAACAGAGTGGCTCCCTCGTCAGTGACGTCATGTTTCATTTTGGTCCGTGGTACTCCCTCCTTTAGTTGCGTGCTGATTCGATGCCATCCTTTTCAGTTGCACTGATGTTTTGACGATATTTCCCTCTGTCTTCGAGTGCTGTGTAACAATACTAGATCGCTATCTCTGTAGCTGGAAGATTTCGCTCGTTGACAATGCTCTGCATTGATTAGTTGTCGAACAAATTTAGTCTCGAGTTTGGTAATGTTTCGCCTGATATTGATCACAAACTTTTAATTGTCGCAAGTTCCCCACGACCTCTTTGTCTTGTTGACTACTCTGCAGCACAATACGTTGATGTTGATTTTTGTCTCTTCTAATTGGCTCTGTAGCTTTGCGCCTCTGGTATTCCTTTGTTCGGCAGTGCAATCCGAACAATAATTCGGCGTTCTCTTCGGATTTCGACAATCAAACCTTAAATGTCCTTCTTGTCCACAGTTCCAACCATTCTTTTGGGTTCGGTTGTAGAATTGTGTTTTGTAGATCTCTCGCATGTGGGCACTGCCATAATGAAGATCCAATGTCTGTACCAACGTCGAAAAATCTTGTTGCTGCTCTTGAGGAATTGTTTGAAGAACTTCTGCTGGTGGACCTCTTAGCGCCAATATAAGAGCCGTTCCTCGTTCCAAATCATTCCAATGATTATTTCTCGCGGCAGCCTCAAATTGGGTCTTGTAGATAGCCCACGGTGTTTGTCCATCAAAGCTTTGAGATCTTTGTGTGTAACGTGTCTTGATGACTCCAGTCGCTTTCACGTTATCAAAGTCCCTTTCTAAGCGTTCAACTTCCTCCACAATCTGAGATGTCTTTTCCGCCATTTGTTCTTCGAAGGTTTGAAGCTTCCTCTCTACATTTTCTTCTATTGCTTTACCCATGGTGTCCATGGTCTGATTTAGATCTTGAATTTTGTTGTTCTGCTGCTCCAACTTTTGGTCCAGATCTCTTGACTGTTGGTCTAGTTTCTGGTTGAGGTCCTTCGAAGTCTGGTCTAGCTTCTGATTGAGATCTGTTGATGTCTGATCTAATTTCTGATTACTGTCGTTCGACGTCGGGTTGAGGTCCGTTGATTGTTGGTCTATTTTCTGACTTTGTTGGTCCATTTTCTGGCTTTCTTGGTCCATTTTCTGGCTGAGATCTGCTGAGAGGTCTGCTGAGAGCTGTCTTTGATGGTCTAATTTGTTCATCATTTGCTGCATTAACTGCGTCAGAGCATTCGATGTACCAAAACACTCCTCACCACTTCCAGCACGAGTTTCTTTGATTGGAAACTAGACATTGGTTGCGTCTTTTCCCTCAGCCTCAAGTATCTCGATCATACGGCTGACAAGTTCAGACTTGTTCCCTGTTGTAGATAACTCGCGTCTACTGAGCTCTTCCTTTAGCTCCGTTAGTTTTAAGTCTTTTAAATAACGCGGCATTTTCACTATCGATTATTTGTCCGTTACAAATTTTCTTGAAACAAATTCACTCAAATTCTCTTTTTGTCCGTACGAGAATTTTTCACTTCACTAATTCAAGTTACAGTTCACTAGAGCACTCGAAAATATTCGATTTCACAAAATTCTCACTGTCCGTTCAAGAATTTTTCACTTCACTTCACAGTTTGAAACCTTTATTTGCTCACAAAATTCTCACTTTGTCCGTTCGAGAATTTTAATTTCACTTTTTCCACTCGCGATCTTAACCCGAAATAATCCTTGAAATCCCACTTCTGACACCAATTGTTGCGAGCTAGGGGTTCGCCGGGATTTCAAGTAAAACACAATTCGTTTAAAATCAAAAGAAGTGATAATTTATTATTTGCACTTTAATTCTGTTCGCACAATTATTCGCACTATTTGGTAATACCGCCCGCTTATCTATATCGCTTCATTCGATCACACGCAATCAATCGCTTTCCACCAATACGGTCGCGTATACACGCTGGGTGTTACAGTCGACGTAATAAAAATTAATAGTCCCTCGCTGAAAGCTTTATCTGCTTTTATACCAGTTGTCTGCAGTCGAGACTGTTCTTGAATCTTCGTTCGGTGGTGTGTAGAGGGTTCTAGTGAGCTTGAGATCTTTCCATTTGATCCTCTACGCTGTTCTAGTACATTCGAGCGCGTTCGATTAGAAGAGAGGTATTATCGTGTTGCTCCGCTCTCCTTACATACTCAACTAGTCTTTTGTTTGGGTTACTTTGCAGCTTAGGTATTCGGTTGTTGCTGTTTCCCTATTCGTAATCGATCGAGGTACGCGGCTGCCAGGCTTGCACGTAACAATATTATGGAAAAAAATATCCTTGAAATTTGTTTGTCAAAGATAACGATTTTTTGATTTTGATTAATAGTTCTTCGAATACACACAATTTCAAAAGAATCGGAACTAATAAGGTGTGAGGCCTCTTTTCATAAATTAAAACAACTTTCAGCAGGCATTATTTCTTCCAAAACAGTACATATGTATTTCAGTTTCACACCCCGGTCTATTCCTAATTGGAAACAACCAAAATTAATTACACATTTATACGTAGAATATAAATACATGTAGAATATATGTAGAATATAAATACAAACTTTTTTTTTTTGCATTACTTGCTTTCTCACAATTGGCTTTACGACTTTTTTCTGATACCTCGCGAAATAGCGGGTATGATTCTTTGTATTTCCCATATTTTATCTATTAATTTCACTTGCAACTTTTACTTTAAATTCTCAATTGAAACTGTCGCGATATCATACTAATGTTCTATCATAATACAAACATAAGTCCCACGAAACAAAATGCTTAGTTTATGTGTGCGACGTTTGACATTGTCGACGAAAACAGTTCCACTTCCACCGAGCTCAAGTCAAATGTGTCAAGAATCGCCAAAAATGACGAAATTTGTGACTCGATTCTTCGATTCTTTTGAAAATTTTTGTACTTGAAGAACTATTGAAAAAAATAGTTGGAATTCAATTTTTTCTCTCTATCTCATTTTTTTTGTTAGTTATACTCGTAGTATGTTAAAATTTTCGCAAAAATGGTGTCCGAGTCCTTTTTGAAAATTCATATCTCTGGTAATTTCTATCCTAGAATAATAAAGTTGGGCTTATTTTAAAGACTGTCGTTAAAAACTGTCGCAATATAAAAAAATACGAATAAAAATTATCCTTGGAAGTTTTTTCAAGAATAACGATTTTGTCATTTATCCTTGAATATCTCAAAATGCATATCTTAAATTTTTTTTAATTTTTTATATGTACGAGTATATTGTTTATTATACAGGGTGCGCCATCTGTAGCTTCGGTATGTAAATGTTGAATTACTTTTGTAAACATAGACGAATTTCCAAATTTTTTTTGACACGACCGGTCGAGGAAACTCCTTCTGTAAGAACTGCATTGTTTAAGCTGCAGTGTGACATGGCACGCCGTCCTGTTGAAACCAGAAGTTGTTTAAACATTTTTTACGCATCTCTGGACAAACAAAGTGCGCTAACATCCACCGATATCGATTCCCATCGACAGTCTCGCTAATTTTGAAAAAATACGGTCCAATGATGGTTTTCGAACAAACGCCGGACCAAACAGTCACTTTCTGATCGTGCAATGGTAGTTCAAGGATCTCGTGCTCGTGTTCCTCGTCAGTCATCAAAATTTGCTGCCAAATTTCGGTGCGCATATAACCAGTCTCAGGATGTTATTATCGTAATCCAAGCGACACGGCTTGCCGGTGGGCATTATTGTTTGACACAATTGCACCCTGTACGGAAATAAATGAAGATCATCCTTCAAAATACGCCTCATGGTGGATCCACTGACGTTTAACTGCTGCGATCGGCGGCGATACGACACATTTGGACTCTTGGCAACATTCTCTCTCACTGCATCAATAACTTCATTGGAACGTCTTGGGCGAGGTTTACAAACAACAATACGACTAGCCACTGTCCCGTGATCAAAAAATGCTTGGCCTATCGACGAATTGTGTTGCCGGAAGACGGTTTTCTATCGCAATATTTGCGTCGGTATGCACGTTGAGTTAGCACGATGGAACGATTATTTTCGATGTACAGCGTCACTATTTCGGCGCGTTCTTTTAGTGTAAAGTTGTTCATGGTTACAATTGTACTGAACTGACGTTTCCAAAACAGTGCGCAACAAGCCGATCAACTGAGAAATGGCAAAGTTATTCAATATTTACATACCAAAGCTACAGATGGCGCACCCTGTACTGTTTTTCAAAACATATCAAAAAATTAACTTAGGATTACAATGAGATCGGGGTCAAAAAAAACCGAAGAACATCAGTTGTTCTCAATTAAGGCTAGTGTAGTTCTCTAAAAATTTAATTAGATTTTACTTTATCATTTTCTAATAACACAGTATTGTGATCGATTCTTAAAAAAAAAAATTAGCTACTCAGAAATTTTTTTTTCGCGTTTCATGACTCGTAGACACGAAAAAAGCAAAAAAAAATTTCAGTCCGTCTGTCCGCCGTATGCCGTACGCAAAATCGTTTGAAGGCTCGTAGCTCCCAAACGGTTAGAGATATTAAATTGAATTTTTTTTATGAATAGACTGGGTAGGCCCCTTGAAGTGATCACATTCTGAGTGGTGGGGGTGTGAGTGGGGAGGAGGGGGAAACGTTTTAGACGGAAAATTTTGGTTTTTAGATCTCAGCAACCGCTTATGCTAGGAGGCTGAAATTTGGAATTTATATATAACTTCGGTAGTGAACCCATTTGCATACAAATAGTCAATATGCGAGAAGGGGTGTGGGAGTGGGGGGAAAAATAATGCGTCCGAAACGCAAAAAAGCCGAGATCGACACATTCTAAAATCCATATCTCCTAAACGGTTAAAGTTACAAAATTGAAACTTAATTAATATCTGTAGGTATACTAGGAGAATAGATCGCAAACAAATTTATAAGTGCAGGCAGTGGCGTACGAGGGTGGAAGGTAAAAAACTTTAGATTATGATATCTCACGAACCAAATGTACTAGAAAAATAAAATTTGGTTTAGGTATAAAGGTTGACAAATGAAGTTTGCTGAAAGTAAAATTTTTCAAGGTGGCGGTAGATGCAAGTGGAGGGAATGCAAATTTTTCTAAAAAATCACGTCTCATATCTTAAGAACAGTGTGAGGTAGATGCTTAAAATTTTTACCAGAAGTAGGTCAAATAGATCAAAATAACCAGGAGGCTATTTGGAACGTTATTTTTTAGGTTGTCAGTCACCTAGTAACCTACACCGCATCTCATCATTAAACGTTTCGGACTTCCACCCATAAAATAATAAAGTTGCGCCCAGACTGTTGGCAGATTTTTTACATTGCAACAACCTTCCCCTTTAAAATAAGCCTTATTTTATTATTCTAGGATAAAATTACCAGAAATAGGAATTTTCAAAGAGGACTCGGACACCATTATTGCGATAACTTTAACATACTATACATAACAAAAAAAAACATACTGCAGTCACGATCGGCTGCAAGCCAATCGTATAATACTCTAGATGAATACTGAACTCCGATTTATATTGTAGTTGGGGATAAAGTAGAATTACGTGTGTGCATGTTGAATGTCCTTTATTAAGGACTGCCATTAGATTGCCACTCAAAACTAAAAGATAATATTCAGTGTTAAATTTCATATCTTCAACTGGGTAAGTCATCGAAAACATTTGTCCTTTTTGAAGGACTTTCACATAGGAGGTGCAGAAAGGACTCACTCGATTTCTTACATATTTATCCTTTTCCTTGGAACCATTTAAAAATGAACGTGTACAAAATTTCAAATTCGTATCTTGAAGCGTTCAAAAGTTATCGAAAAATATTGTTGAACACGTGTCTTAAGGACATTTTGTATGGCAGCTACCAGAAGGAGTAAAAGGATTTCGCTGATTAGTAAACTCGAACTTTGTTTTACTCAAAACTAATTTGTACAAAATTTCCAATTCATAGCTAAAAGGTTACTTGAGTTATAGTAAGTTCCGTAAATTAAGTGAAAACGTTTTGACAGGATATTTGTATGGCAGCTACACGAAGGACTAATAGGATTTTCTTCATAATCATATATTTAGCTCCATCTATTGGAAAAATAACACACACAAAATTTCAAAGACGTAGCTTAAACCCTTCTGAAGTTATCAGCCAATATTCTTGAACACGTGTTTTAAGGACATTTTGTGTGGCAGCTACCCGAAGGAGTAAAAGGATTTCGCTGACTAGTAAAGTCAAACTTTCTTTTTACTCAAGACTAATTTGTAAAAAATTCCGAATTCGTAGCTGAAAGATTAATTGAGTTATAGTGAGTTTCGTAAATTAAGTGAATACATTTTGACAGGATATTTGTATGGCAGGTTCACGAAGGACTAATAGGATTTTCTTCATAATCATATATTTAGCTGCAATTATTGGAAAAATAACACATACAAAATTTCAATGTCGTAGCTTAAACCCTTCTGAAGTTATCGACCAATATTTTTGAAGACGTGTTTTAAGGACATTTTGTATGGCAGCTACCCGAAGGAGTAACAGGATGTCGCTGACTAGTAAAGCCAAACTTTCTTTTTACTCAAAACTAATTTGTACAAAATTCCCAATTCGTAGCTAAAAGATTACTTGAGTTATAGCGAGTTTCGTAAATTAAGTGAATACATTTTGACAGGATATTTGGATGGCAGCTACACAAAGGACTAACAGGATTTACTTCATAATCATATATTTCGCTCAAACTATTGAAAAAATAACACATACAAAATTTCAATGCCGTAGCTTAAACCCTTCTAAAGTTATCGACCAATATTCTTGAACACGTGTTTTAAGGACATTTTGTATGGCAGCTACCCGAAGGAGTAGGACGATTTTGCCCGTTAACGAACTCAGCCTTACAAATTCAACCAAACGTCCAGATTCAAAATTTCAATATCCTAGGTGAAGGCGTTATTGAGTTATCGTGTTCACGGACAGACGGACGGACGGACGGACGTCAAGCGGATTTCAGGTTTTTGGCCACAAATAAGCAAAAAATAATATGAAACTTTTTTTCGTCCGAGGCTTCGTTCTATGCGTTACAAACTTTTGGGCTGGATTAAACTTATAATACTCTATATGATTTCTTGAAAAAACTTCCAAGGATAATTTTCATTCGTTTTTTTTTATATTGCGACAGTTTTTAACGACAGTCTTTAAAATAAGCCCAACTTTATTATTCTAGGATAGAAATTACCAGAGATATGAATTTTCAAAGAGGACTCGGACACCATTTTTGCGAAAACTTTAACATACTACGAGTATAACTAACAAAAAAAATGAGATAGAAACAAAAAACTTAATTGAATTATTTTTTTCACTAGTTCTTCAAGCACAAAAATTTTCAAAAGAATCGGAGATGGTGAGGTCACACCTTTGACGATTCTTGGTGGAATGACCCATGTCTAAATCGCCAGTACTCAAAATTGTCTTATGTAATATATCTATGTACTCGTATAATACCAACTCACGGCCTTGGTCATGTAGATATGGTGTCATTTGTCGACCACGTAGATCCGCCATTCAGTCCCATAATTAGGCCTAAGCCTAGTCTGGTTCTTCCTAGTTAGTTAGGGGAAGTACGAATAAGCCGAAAGCAAAACAACAAAGAAAAATTTGGCGTGGACAATACGTCTGCATCGTTCGCTGTCTAGCAGCGAACTAACTTTGAATTTACAGAATAAATAGTGTTATAGGTTTTGAAATTATTTGAAACGCATAACTATTCAAAATCAATCATTTTTTCATTGATTTTTCTTCTAGATATACCAATTAGTAATACTATCTATGAAAGTTTTCAATGAAATGCGGTTTTCTTATGTAATTTCTGCCATGAAAATCGTGAAAAATTGCTTCAGTTTGACTTCATATATTATTAACAAAATTGAAAATTTTTTAAAATTTGATTCATGGAGGATATTCTTTAAGATTTTTTCTAGCATTATATTAATGAAAATGATATGTTAATTATTCAAGAAATAGGTAATAAATGCACTTAAAAAACTCGGATTTACGCATTTTAATAAATGTTTAAGGGTTGTTGTTCTAATACCAATTTTTCCAAATACAGTTTTGAATTTTTTCTTCATGGGCGAACTAGTTTACATACCAGTTAATAAATTGGTGTAATTTTATTTTGTTTTTTTTTGCTATTGAAGTGAAAAATTCACATGAAAACAGCCATAAATCAACAAAATCGCGTTCCGTTTCGGTACCAGAATCTCAGCTTCCACTTAACTCGCGATAGTCAGATTTTGCACACTTATTGTTTAGTGTATTTAAAACCTTAGTATATGAGTAAACTAAAAAAAATTCACTAGAAGTGGAGATATTTAAGAAAAAGGGAATGTATACATTTTTTTACTGCTTTTCTTCTTTCATATTTGAACAAATGAGAGTTTTTCATGGGATATGTTCATTTGCTCATGTATGAAGCTTGTCAATGTTACCACAAAAACAGAAAAAAAAATTAAGACGATACTGTGTGTGGCTACTAAAAAACGTGTACCGTAAGTTGAAAAAGCACTACTTTTCAGGAGAGCCAAAAAACAAAAAAGTGCATGCAGTGACATATTCGACTTCCCCCACTTCAGAGTAAAATTCGAGTCACATCCCGTTACCCGAGAGAGGTACGGATTTTTGTGCGATGTGCAGAAATGAGTAGAATAATAATATAAAATAAAAAAAATCGATTTTTTTTCATATTTTTTGCACGGACACCGAATTTTGTTCTACATTTCAGGCAGTTAGTCCGATTTTTCGTATCTTCTTTCCATTCCTTGTAGGCTAATTGGAACAAAAGGAATAGTTTCGTGTCTTCCATGTAAAGCGCTACGGTTCCGGATTGAGGGAAGTTGTTATTTATGATGTGTCTCATATACTTTTTGTCGGGGAGCTTGGATTGGCAATTGATTATTTTTATACTCTAGATGAAATCATATAGAGTATTATAAGTTTAATCCAGCCGAAAAGTTTGTAACGCATAGAACCAAGCCTCGGACGAAAAAAAGTTATATATTATTTTTTGTTTATTTGTGCCCAAAAACCTCAAATCCGCCTGACGTCCGTCCGTCCGTCCGTCCGTCCGTCCGTCCGTCCGTCCGTCCGTCCGTCCGTCCGTCCGTCCGTCCGTCTGTCCGTGAACACGATAACTCAAGAACGCCTTCACCTAGGATCTTGAAATTTTGAATCTGGATGTTTGGTTGAATTTGTAAGGCTAAGTTCGTTAACGGGCAAAATCGTCCTACTCCTTCGGGTAGCTGCCATACAAAATGTCCTTAAAACACGTGTTCAAGAATATTGACCAATAACTTCGTAACGCCTAAAGCTACGACTTTGAAATTTTGTATGTATTACTTTTTTAATAGTTGGAGCTAAATATATGATTATGAAGAAAATCCTGTTAGTCCTTCGTGTAGCTGCCATACAAATATCCTGTCAAAATGTATTCACTTAATTTACGAAACTCACTATAACTCAAGTAATCTTTTAGCTACAAATTCGGAATTTTGTACAAGTTAGTTTTGAGAGAAAAGGAAGTTTGAGTTTACTAATCAGCGAAATCCTTTTTCTCCTTCTGGTAGCTGCCATACAAAATATCCTTAAAACACGTGTTCAAGAATATTGGTCGATAACTTGAGAAGGGTTCAAGCTACGACATTGAAATTTTGTATGTGTTATTTTTCCAATAGTTGGAGTTAAATATATGATTATGAAGAAAATCCTGTTGGTCCTTCGTGTAGCTGCCATACAAATATCCTGTCAAAATGTATTCACTTAATTTACGAAACTCACTATAACTCAAGTAATCTTTTAGCTACGAATTCGGAATTTTAAACAAGCTAGTTTTGAGTAAAAAGGAAGTTCGAGTTAACTAATCAGCGAAATTCTTTTACTCCTTCGGGTAGCTGCCATACAAAATGTCCTTAAAACACGTGTTCAAGAATATTACCGATAACTTCAGGAGGGTTTAAGCTACGTCTTTGAAATTATGTATGTGTTATTTTTCCAATAGTTGGAGCTTAATGTATGATTATGAAAAAAATCCTGTTGGTCCTTCGTGTAGCTGCCATACAAATATCCTGTCAAATACTCTTCACTTAATTTACGAAACTCACTATAACTCAAGTATTCTTTTAGCTATGAACTCGAAATTTTGTACAAATTAGTTTTGAGTGAAAACGAAGTTCAGGTTTACTAGTCAGCAAAATCCTTTTACTCCTTCTGGTAGCTGCCATACAAAATATCCTTAAGACACGTGTTCAACAATATTTTTCGATAACTTTTGAACGCTTCAAGCTACGAATTTGAAATTTTGTACACGTTCATTTTTAAATGGTTCCAAGGAAAAGGATAAATATGTAAGAAATCGAGTGAGTCCTTCCTGCACCTTCCATGTGAAAGTCCTTCAAAAAGGACATTTTTTTTCGATGACTTACCTAGTTCAGGATATGAAATTAAACACTGAATATTGTCTTTTAGGTTTGAATAGCAATCTAATGGCAGTCCTTAATAAAGGACATACAACATGCACACACGTAATTCTACTTTATCCCCAACTACAATATAAATCGGAGTTCAGTATTCATCTAGAGTATTATACGATTGGCTTGCAGCCGATCGTGACTGCAGTATGTTTTTACCTTAATGTCGCTTTTCTTGGCTTCTGCTATTGAAATTTGGGTTTTGAAACAGTTCAGAGGTTTTTCTGACAGACCAATGTGGTTTGTACTGTCTTCTCTTGCGCTGTGGATCGTTGCGACTAAAGATTCGTTATCGATTTTTATTTCTTGGTTGGTATTTATTTCGTGTTCAGGGTAAGTTTCGATTCTGCTGAGTGCGTCAGCACCTAAATTGTCTTTTCCCATCATGTATTCAGTTTTGAAGTCGAACTCTTCTAGTAATAACTAGTTTCCAACGAAGTAGTTTAGAGTTTGTTTCCTTAATGTTGGTGAGCCAAACGGGGGGTTTGTGATCCGTTTTGATCAAAAACTGTCGACCGTAAAGATAAGGTCGGAAATATTTAGTAGCCCAGACAATCGCTAATAGTTCTTTTTCGATTGTGCTGTAATTTATTTCATAGTTCTTCAAGTTACGGAATGCGTAGCAGATTGGGTGACTTCCTTGTGAGAGGACTGCGCCTAATGCGTAGTTTGAAGCATCAGTTGTAAAGGTAAATTCCTTATTGTAGTCTGGGTGACTGAAAGCGTTTTGGTAATTAGGGTCCAATATATTGATTCTAGTGCCGTGTTTCAGACGTTCAGTCATAGGCTTCGTGATTTTTGCGAAATCTTTAATAAATTTTCGGTAATAGCCGGTTAGTCCTAGGAACGATTTTTGGGTTCTAGGTATGGGGTAGTTGAGCAATGGCGTAGCTAGACATGATTTTCGGGTGTGGTTAACAAGCAAATTTTAATATTTAATAATTTTAACAACTGCTGAATAGAATTTTTATTCCTTAGGCATACTTACATGCGATTTGAAAAACATAAAACTGCAAGACCGGTAAACCCACCGCATTAAAAACTCGAAGCTGAGTACTTTTCGCTTGTGTACATACATACTTCATTGTAGTAATTTTGCTATTAGTGCGATTGACTTGCGATGAGTTTGTCTTGTTCTGCGTATATCAGTTAGACTTAAGTTCGTTATGCCACGTGTAAGCACCACACTCAGGCCTCGTTAGTCTGGAGTGAGCCGAACAACCCTATCATCCCAGAGGTCGTGGGTTTGAATCGCACTCATGACATGGTCCTATGCTTTCTTTATACCCAGTTTTCTTAACTTTTCAACAATATCTATTCCCAAAATTACAACCCCGAACTATCCTTTTTCATTCTCCTCTCACTAGCCGGGGTTGGACGATAGACTCACACGAATATGAATATAAGGAAATGAAATGGGCCGAGAGAAATGAAACAAAAAACTTTCAACGCGGCACAACTAAGATCGTTGACCTCAGGAAAACAAAGACAATTATGCGCACCATCGTTAACTGGAACTTTTACTCCCGCAATCGAACTGATCCTACTCAATGCCGGAATTGCCAGCTCTACGGTCATGGTTCGGCACACTGTCATTTAACACCAAAATGCTTAATTTGTGGTGAATCCCACAACCACTCCAGCTGCAACGCGAAAAAAGAATCCTCAATTAAATGTGCCAACTGCGGTGGTAACCACATGGCCAACGACACGAATTGCACTGCCAGAGTTCACTATATGAATATTAAAAAAAAAAGATCCAACTATTCACCGAACAGCACAGTAAACACTACTCAATCTCGCGTTATGTTCAACGTCAACCAAGGTAACTTTCCAGCTCTACACAAATCATCAACATCTCCAAATACCAACAAATCAGCGACGTCAAAACCGTATAGTGAAGTCCTCAAACAAAATTTGACATTGCAACATCGTCTAGCTATTGCAACGGGATCCTCAGCCACCAACACTAGTGACGACCTGTTCACTCCGGAACAAATGATCGCACTCTCAACTGAACTCATTAGTGATCTTCAGCACTGCAAAAATAAACTAGAACAGTACAATGTTATTGTAAAGTTAGCGGTTAAGTTTGTATATGGATAGTGTCAACTCCATCAATTGCATTCTATGGAACGCACAAAGTGTGCGTAACAAATCTATTGAATTTTTTGATTATTGTGAAGAAAATAATATTGATATATTTTTTATAACCGAAACTTGGTTAAAACATAAAAATACATTCTATAATTCAAATTATGTCATTTACCGCAACGATAGGGAGGAAGATGTAACAGGTGGAGGTGTAGCTATTGGTGTTAGAAAGAATATCCAACATTCTATTATTTCTAAATTTCAAACTAAGATCATTGAAACCTTAGCAATACGTCTTATTGAATTGAATTTAGTAGTCATTGTTGCTTACTTTCCGGGAACGAAAATTAATGCAGCCAAATTAAAACTCTTTAACGACGACATTAAATTACTCACAAGGTTGAAACATAACTTTATTTTATGCGGTGATTTCAATGCGAGGCATGGGTATTGGAATTGCCTCAGAAGCAACAAGGCAGGTAAAATCCTTTATAATGAAATGCTTCAGAGTAGCTTTGTCATTCACACCCCGACGGAACCAACATTTCAATCGATGAGAGGGAGTGATTCAACACTTGATCTGGTGATAAGCAATGGTCTAATTCCTTTATCTCAACCGATAACAACATATGCTTTGTCATCCCCACATCTTCCTGTTCTATTTTCGATCGAAAAATCTGTTCATAGGGTACAGAACTCAAACTTCTTCTTTTGTTTTCGCAAAACCCATTGGCAGAAGTTTCGGAGGTTTTTGAATCGCCGCATTACACTTAGTGGCCTCGACTTAAGCGCGATAACTAGTAATGGACAAATTGACCAATTAATTGCGGAGCTTAACTCTAACATTTGGAGTGCCATAGAGTGTAGTACCCCTAAAATCACCGCAGATCGTACATACTCTCAGCCAATTGATAGTGAGACTAAGCAAATCATCAAAAAACGTAATGATCTCCGCAGAGAATGGCAGTCGACTAGAAATCCTGCTACCAAAACCACTATCAACCGGCTAACCAAGGCAATTAGGGTACGTATCTTCGAGCAACGCAACAAAAAATGGTATGATATGCTCTCAGAACTTGACAAAAACTCAAGGAAAGTGTGGCAGCTCAACAAAATTTTTAACAAAAAATTTCAACAAATCCCAGCCCTTCTAGACTCTAGTAACCATCTTAAATTCTCTGACTTGGACAAATCTGAATTGCTAGCAGACAATTTCCATTCTGCCCACTGCGCTACAGAAAATCTCGGAAATCCTAGTACTAACGAAGCTGTTAAAAATCTCTTAAATTCTATGAGAACCACAAGTTGTGACAGAGGAACAATAAATTTCTGCACTCCACGCGAAATTTGTCAAATTCTAAAGCGATTGAAGGTTAAAAAAGCCCCTGGAATTGACAAACTGCCAAGTGTAGTAATTAAGAACTTACATAAGAAGTGCATAATTGTTCTTAATTTCGTTTTCAATGCATGTCTCAAATTAAGTGTCTTCCCAAACCAATGGAAAAGTGCCATCATTATTCCCATCCTAAAACCGAGCAAAGATCCAAAGTCTCCCCAGAGCTATCGACCGATTAGCCTACTTCCTATACTGGGAAAGGTATTTGAACGCGTTGTACTAAATCGGATCCAGACATTATTAACTGAGTCAAACATCTTACCAGACGTACAATTTGGTTTCAGGGCAGGGATTTCTACAAGTCACCAATTATTGCGGGTAACCAGATTCATCAGAAATTCCCTTCACCAGAAAAACTCTATAGGTATGGTAGCTCTTGATATTGAGAAAGCGTTCGACACTGTGTGGCACGATGCATTAGTATACAAATTATACAAGTTCTCCTTTCCATTGTACATTTGCGAGCTGATTAAGTCCTTTCTCGAAGGAAGAACCTTTACTGTCAAATTGAGATCTTCCTTTTCCAACTTTCGTCAAATTCCTGCCGGTGTACCCCAGGGTTCTTGCCTGAGTCCAACATTGTTCAACATATACACTGCGGATATACCAATAAATGAGAATTGGCAAGTGGCAATTTTCGCTGATGACACAAACATCTATTGCAGCTCCGACAATCCGTCCAATATAATTAAAAGTCTTGAAGACCAACTAAATGTGTTCGGTGAATACTACAACAATTGGAAAATTAAAATAAACCCTACCAAAACAAAATCGATTTTCTTTACAAAGAAACGTACCTCCAGGAACTTGCCATGCCGACCTTTACGCTTCGGTGGAGAGCCCATTGAATGGTCTGACACTATCACCTACCTTGGTCTCACGTTAGACAAAAAACTAACCTACTACGCTCACATCGAAAATACAATCTCGAAAATTTCTCGCTGTATACATGCCCTATATCCACTCATCAATAGGAAATCTCAGCTATCACTTGACAACAAAATTCTAGTATATAAAATGGTAATGCAGCCTATCATCTTATATGGTTCTCCAGTATGGAACGACTGTGCAAACGTGCACAAGAAAAAGTTGCAGATAATACAAAACAAATGCCTTAAAATCATAACGGACAAACCATTCTTCTACTCGACTAAACGTCTTCACCAGGAGGCTGAAGTTTCAATGATCAATGTTATGGCTCTTAAAGCCCAATCTTTATTTTTGAGCAGGTGTCGATATGTCACAAATCCCCTGGTTACATCTATCCTATAAGCTCCTTCTGCGAATGTATTTTACTTGTTTTTATTTAGTTATAAGGTAGTATAAGTTAGGTTAATTAGGTTAATTTGTATGTAAGGTTTTTTTAGTTGATTCAATTTTTCCTTAAGCAAACAATATTGTCGTAACTTTACAAAGTTTCACATTATTTTCTAGTCTTGTACTAATCTCAATATTGTAGTTGCAAAGGCACCAGCCTACTCTCTAAAAAATTACAAACTGTGTCTATATATATTTAAGCATTATTGAAATAAATGAACTATGAACTATGAACTAGATTGCTACTCAAAACTAAAAGACAATATTCAGGGCCGTATTATTCACTTCGGGTTATTTATAACCTCTGATTAATTCCAGTTTTCCCAGAGATTTGGTATTATTCACCTCTGGTTATCGTTTTTAACCGGTGATTCGCTGGTTTTGTAATCAGTGATTAAAGTTACCCAGGAAAAAATTTAACCGGTGAAAAAGTTCCAGTTTACTACGATACCCAAGGATTTAACCGGCGATTTGACAAATTTTGTATTATCACGATTGAAGTTATGTCAAGATCTCATTTGTGGGATAATTGGAGTGATTCTGACGAAGAAGACGACTAGAGCGTCGCCAATTCAAAATGGCACAACGAATCAACATCGACATATGTGACGACAAAGACTGTTTCTGCCGATTCCAATTAACAAAGCCAACAACATTTTTTTCCCTTTCACCGTTCTCTACCCTTACCCCTTACACCCGCTCCCTCTAGTTTTCTGCTAGGGGTGTTTCAGGCCCAACTCCCGTATTAATTGTAAAACAGTTCTAAAGATATGAGAAGTGATTTTTTATAAAAATTCTTGTACCTTCCATGATCCATCGCCTCACTAAAAAAATATATTCAGTAAACTCCTATTGTCCATCTTTAAACAAAAGCCATTCATTTTTCTGGTTTAATTAGTTCGTGAGGCATCGCAATGCAAGGTTTTTTACCACCCACCTACGCTGCTGACCGCTCTCAAAACCGCTCTCAAGAAATTTCGATTTTAGAATGTCTCGACCTAAGCTTTCAAGCGTTTCGGACACATTGTTTTTGTCCGAACTCCCGAACCCCTTCACTTATATAAAGATGTTTATTGCAAGTGGGTATACAATATCATAGATCTATGTATGTAAATTTCGAATTTGAGCTTACTTGCGTAATTGGTTCCTGAAACAAAAAAACCAAAGTTTTTCGTCTAAAACGACACCCACATCGCCGCTCACTCCTCTACCAGAAACTTTATCACTTGAAGGCGTCCACTCAATCTACTCTACCAATAAACTTGAATAGCTCCAAGGGTTTGGGAGATGCAAGCCTTCAATCGACTGTACGCACTGTGAAATCCAATCACCCGGTAGCACACACTCAGAAAACTCTCGGAATCAAATGGGATGGTTCTCGTTGAACGTGTGAACTGTGCATCACACACAACGTTTGTACTGCTCCCAGATCCGCAACCATGAAAAAATTGCAGCCAAAAATTCTCATTTTCCTGAAATTAAAAATTTAAATATTCACAACAAATAAAAATGTCACATTCTGTAAATAATTAATAAAATTTTTGACGTTTGACTGGAAAAATAATGGAAAAATGGAAAACCAGCCGTTAAGATAACCCGACCTATTAAATCGCTAACCAGAGGTGAATAATACAATTTCACATTCAGAGAAATTAATCAGTGATTAAAGTTAAAACCCCGGATAAGTTAACAGCTGTTTAAGGCGAAAATAACCCGAGGTGAATAATACGGCCCTCAGTGTTTAATTTCAAATCTTGAACTGGGTAAGTCATCGAAAAAAAATGTCTTTTTTGAAGGTCTTGCACATGGGAGGTGCAGGAAGGACTCACTCGATTTCTTTCATATTTATCCTTTTCCTTGGAACCATTCAAAAATGAACGTGTACAAAATTTCAAATTCGTAGCTTGAAGCATTCAAAAGTTATCGAAAAATATTGTTGAACTTGTGTCCTAAGGACATTTTGTATGGCAGCTACCAGAAGGAGTGAAAGGATTTCGCTGATTAGTAAACCCGAACTTCGTTTTTACTCAAAACTAATTTGTACAAAATTTCCAATTCATAGCTAAAAGATTACTTGAGTTATATTAAGTTCCATAAATTAAGTGAAAACGTTTTGACAGGATACTTGTATGGCAGCTACGAGAAGGACTAATAAGATTTTCTTCTAATCATACATTTAGCTCCAACTATTGGAAAAATAACACATACAAAATTTCAAAGACGTAGCTTAAACCCTTCTGAAGTTATCGGCCAATATTCTTGAACACGTGTTTTGAGGACATTTTGTATGGGAGCTACCAGAAGCAGTAAAAGGATTTCGCTGACTAGTAAACTCGAACTTCCTTTTCACTCAAAACTAATTTGTACAAAATTCTGAATTCGTAGCTTAAAGATTACTTGAGTTATAGTGAGTTTCGTAAATTAAATGAATACATTTTGACAGGATATTTGTATGGCAGCTACACGAAGGACTAACAGGATTTTCTTCATAATCATATATTTAGCTCTAACTATTGGAAAAATAACACGTACAAAACTTCAAACTAGTAGCTTAAACCCTTCTGAAGGTATCGACCTATATTCTTGAACACGTGTTTTAAGGACATTTTGTATGACAGCTACCCGAAGGAGTAGGACGATTTTGCCCGTTAACGAACTTAGCCTTACAAATTCAACCAAACATCCAAATTCAAAATTTCAAGATCCTAGGTGAAGGCGTTCTTGAGTTATCGTGTTCACGGACAGACGGACGGACGGACGGACGGACGTCAAGCGGATTTGAGGTTTTTGGCCACAAATAGACAAAAAATACTATATAACTTTTTTTCGTCCGAGGCTTGGTTCTATGCGTTACAAACTTTTGGGCTGGATTAAACTTATAATACTCTATATGATTTCATCTAGAGTATAAACATACTGCAGTCACGATCGGCTGTAAGCCAATCGTATAATACTCTAGATGAATACTGAACTCCGATTTATATTGTAGTTGGAGATAAAGTAGAATTACGTGTGTGCATGTTGAATGTCCGTTATTAAGGACTGGCACTACATTGCTACTCAAACCTAAAAGACAGTATTCAGTGTTTAATTTCATATCTTGAACTGGGTAAGTCATCGAAAAAAAATGTTCTTTTTGAAGGACTTTTACATGAGAGGTGCAGGAAGGACTCACTCGATTTCTTACATATTTACCCTTTTCCTTGGAACCATTTAAAAATGAACGTGTACAAAATTTGAAATTCGTAGCTTGAAGCGTTCAAAAGCTATCGAAAAATATTGTTGAACACGTGTCTTAAGGACATTTTGTATGGGAGCTACCAGAAGGAGTAAAAGTATTTCGCTGATTAGTAAACTCAAACTTCGGTTTTACTCAAAACTAATTTGTACAAAATCTCCAATTCATAGCTAAAAGATTACTTGAGTTATAGTAAGTTCCATGAATTAAGTGAATACGTTTTGACAGGATATTTGTATGCCAGCTACACGAAGGACTAACATGATTTTCTTCATAATCATGTATTTAGCTCCAACTATTGGAAAAATAACACGTACAAAATTTCAAAGTCGTAGCTTAAACCCTTCTGAAGTTATCGAACAATATTCTTGAACACGTGTTTTAAAGACATTTTGTATGGCAGCTACCGAAGGAGTGGGACGATTTCGCCCGTTAACAAATTTAGCCTTACAAATTCAACCAAACATCCAGATTCAAAATTTCAAGATCCTAGGTGAAGGCGTTCTTGAGTTATCGTGTTCACGGACAGACGGACGGACGGAGGGACGGACGTCAAGCGGATTTGAGGTTTTTGGCCACAAATAAACAAAAAATAATATAACTTTTTTTCGTCCGAGGCTCGGTTCTATGCGTAACAAACTTTTAGGCTGGATTAAACTTATAATACTCTATATGATTTCATCTAGAGTATAAAAACATACTGCAGTCACGATCGGCTGCAAGCCAATCGTATAATACTCTAGATGAATACTGAACTCCGACTTATATTGTAGTTGGGGATAAAGTAGAATTACGTGTGTGTATGTTGTATGTCCTTTATTAAGGACTCCCATTAGATTGCTACTCAAAACTAAAAGACAATATTCAGTGTTTAACTTCATACCTTGAACTGGGTAAATCATCGAAAAAAAATGTCCTTTTTGAAGGACTTTCACATGGGAGGTGCAGGAAGGACTCACTCGATTTCTTACATATTTATCCTTTTCCTTGGAACCATTCAAAAATTAATGTGTACAAAATTTGAAATTCGTAGCTTGAAGCGTTCGAAAGTTATCGAAAAATATTGTTGAACACGTGTCTTAAGGATATTTTGTATGGCAGCTACCAGAAGGAGTAAAAGGATTTTGCTGATTAGTAAACTCGAACTTCGTTTTCACTCAAAACTAATTTGTACGAAATTCCGAGTTCATAGCTAAAAGATTACTTGAGTTATAGTGAGTTCCGTAAATTAAGTGAAGACTTTTTGACAGGATATTTGTATGGCAGCTACACGAAGAACTAATAGGATTTTCTTGATAATCATACATTTAGCTCCAACTATTGGAAAAATAACACATAAAAAATTGGAAAGACGTAGCTTAAACCCTTCTGAAGTTATCGGCAATATTCCTGAACACGTGTTTTAAGGACATTTTGTATGGCAGCTACCAGAAGGAGTAAAAGAATTTCGCTGATTAGTTAACCCAAACTTCCTTTTCACTCAAAACTAATTTGTACAAAATTCCGTATTCGTAGCTAAAAGATTACTTCAGTTATAGTGAGTTTCGGAAATTAAGTGAATACATTTTGACAGGATATTTGTATGGCAGCTACACGAAGGACTAACAGGATTTTCTTCATAATCATATATTTAGCTCCCACTATTGGAGAAATAACACGTACAAAATTTCAAAGTCGTAGCTTAAACCCTTCTGAAGTTATCGACCAATATTCTTAAACACGTGTTTTAAGGACATTTTGTATGGCAGCTACCCGAAGGAGTAGGACGATTTTGCCCGTTAACGAACTTAGCCTTACAAATTCAACCAAACATCCAGATTCAAAATTTCAAGATCCTAGGTGAAGGCGTTCTTGAGTTATCGTGTTCACGGACAGACGGACGGACGGACGGACGGACGGACGGACGGACGGACGGACGGACGGACGGACGGACGGACGGACGGACGGACGGACGGACGGACGTCAGGCGGATTTGAGGTTTTTGGCCACAAATAAACAAAAAATAATATATAACTTTTTTTCGTCCGAGGCTTGGTTCTATGCGTTACAAACTTTTGGGCTGGATTAAACTTATAATACTCTATGATTTCATCTAGAGTATAAACACAAATTCATAAAGGGTTAGAGATAGTGAGAGAAAACCAGAAATATTTCAATGTGTTTTTGTTTTTTTAATAATTGCAAGGGCAATAGGTGAAGGGTTCTTATCGGTTTTGTTCTCTCTCGAAATATTGATGTTTATATAGTAAAATAACTTCACTAAGTTTCTGTGGAGATATATGGTAATTACAGCCGCCTGCTCACAACCTATTTTCGGGGAAAAAATGTTAAGAAGCTTCGCAAAAAAAAACTCGGAGTAAAGCCTAGTACTTACTGTGTTCGAGCGAAACGAAATGAACTGTCAAATCCCATTTAACATTATAAAAATCTGCCAACAGTCTGAGCGCAGCTTTATTATTTTTTTGGGTAGAAGTCCGAAACGTGTTTAATGTTGAGATGCAATGTAGGTTACTATGAGACTGACAACCTAAAAAATAACGTTCCAAATACTCTCCTGATTATTTCTTAGGTTGTCAGTCGCACCGTAATCTACACCACTTCTCAGCATTAAACGCGTTCCAGACTTCTACCCATAAAATAACAAAGTTACGCCCAGACTGTTGGTAGATTTTTTTCTTTATTTATTTACGTATTTGTTTTTTTCAATAGATGATTCAGTAGAATTAAGTAAAAGATCTCATTAGACTTAAACGAATTTCGGAATTCGTGGAAACTTAAACAATACCTTAAATCCATTTTGTTTCGCTCGGAACACAGTACTAGGCTTAAGGGACGACGGTAATATCCCAAGTCCGATCGGATGAATATCATCAAAAAAGCCAAGTCCGGACTTGTGCTGTCGCAACATAGAAGAAGAGGAGTTGGACAAAATGGACTTTAGAATATCTCGATCTCAGCGTTCGAGCGTTTCGTATTATTCTCCCCCACTTCCACACCCTTCACCAATATCGACAATTTTTTGCAAACTATCCAAGTTTTAAATAAATTTCAAGTTTCAACTTTCTAGCATAAACGGTTGGTGATATCTAAAAAAGAAAATTTTCCATTTAAAACGCTCTCCCCACCTCTTCCTTCACGACCGACCACACAAGAAAAAAAAGCCACTTAAAGAGGATCCACCTAGTCTACCCCCAGAAAAAATTTCAACTTAATAGCTCAATGGGCTTGGAAGCGATCACCGGTCCATAATTGATGATGATCCGTCGATAATATCCTTATACACTAATACATTTTATACACTTACGCACCGTTTGGATTTTGTAACTGGAAAACAGATTGAAGTTGGAGATTAGAGACCAACACTAATCAAGCAGTATGAAAAAGCCTTCACAGACTTACGGTCAACGCTTTTTCAACGCTATTACGTTAGATTTTTCGTGCTGATGAATAGACACCTTAAGATGGATTGGAAATTGACTTCCGACTGCAGTGACAGTCTCAAGCCAGAAAACGTTAAGCGATTGCCTGAAAATCTGCGATCACTTTTTAGAAACGATTCGGTATTTGAATAGCCTTCTAATGCTTTTATAATACTTCGTCTTAAATTAAAAAAAAACCTCCTACGTATTATGTGTAATTATAACTTACTAGGTAAGCTAATCATTTCTGGGGGGAGGGGGGTTTTCAACCCCAAAATCCCCCCCGAGTATCGCTTTGATCTTGTTTGGGTTAGGTTTTATTCCGTTTTCAGTGAAGACATTGTCTAGAAATTCGGCTTCCTTCTTAAAAATCTCGCGTTTGCTGAGTTCCACTTTCAAGTTGACTTGTCGGAGTGTGTTGAGTACAGTTTTAATTGATTTTATGTGTTCCTTAAGTGATGCTGAGAATGTTATGATCGAAGTACACAAAACAAATTTTTGCAATGAGTGGTTGTAGAATCGTGTTCATTAGGCGTTGGAACGTCGAGGATGCATTTTTCAAGCCGAAATGCATGCGTTCGAATTCGAAGTGTCCTTGCTTGGTTGAGAAGGCCGTTTCTGTTTGCTTTCTGGATCCATTTCTACCTGATGTAATTCCTTGGTGCGATCTAGTGTCGTGAAGTACATGGAATTGCCTAGTTTGGCGAGAATATCGTCCATGTTTGGTGTTGGGTATTTGTCTGTGACTGTGTTGTCATTGTTTTTCGCCTGCCTTATTTTTGGGTACGACGCAAAGTGGTGCGTTGTAAGGGGACTTAGAATGTGAAATTATGCCTTGTGCTAGCATATCGGAAATCTGACCTCTGAATTTGGGCGTATTTATAGGAGTGAACGTAGATTGGGTCTTCCTTAAAGGTGTTAATCACGTGTCGTATTTCATACGTTAACGTTAAGTCTTTGGTGTTATCGAATAGGTCAGCGTATAATTTTAATAATTCCTGCTTTTCGAATTCTTCTTCTTCGCTTAAGTGGGGTGAACTTGGCAGTTCCTTCTCTACTATATCCAAATCTTCCTCCAAATGATAGATCCGCTGCAGGTAAAGTTTTTCGACATCTTCTTCTTTTTTTGATACGTACGTTTTTAATTCTTTGTCACCGATACTAAGGGTATTAGAGTTTAAATTAATTACACCCTTTAATTTGTTGAGTATGTCAGTGCCAATTAGTCCGTCGAAGAACCCATGTACTTGCTTCATAGCAAGGAATGTTAGTTCGGTCGAGCCGTTGAACTCTTTAAAGGGTTTCGTTTTCATACTTTTGGATAATGAAACTTACATTTACTTTCTATGCAAGGCCGTAGCAAAAAAAAAAATTCCGAGGAGGATCCGTGAAAAAAAATATTATCCCCCTTAGATTTTTTAAATGAAAAACTGAGGTAACTTGGAAGCGCTATAAGCGATACAAACCCTTACGTGTGTGAGAGACTTATGAGAGTAAAATATTCGTGAGCAGCAACCAGAAAAATAAAAATTATGGGTATATAATATAATAATGCAAATGCAAACTATTATATATATGTATGAAAATAAATGTAATAAAAAAAAATCTACCAATGGTCTGAGCAAAATTATTTATTATTTTCCGAGTCAAAATTCGGAAGCGGTCAAAGTCGGAGTATATCATCAGTTGTTTCGAAATTTCGGTTTCTTAAATCGGCAAATATAATATGTATATAAATAGATCTTTATCTTCTTAAATTGTTCAGTTCGCCCCTTTCAACAAAAAGTATGTAACTCAGGCTTGCTCGTTAAATATTTAATCGTGAACAAAAACCTAAATCTATCCCAAACATGAACCAAGAACAATAAATGGAACTAACCGACAGAAAAGCAACCAGAAAGTGTTGTGCTCAGCCAAATGGCAGCATTTGCATTTCTTCTCGACATCATTAATTTAAGTCAAACCAGTCGTTCTCCTGACGCGTCCAAATTACTCGATACAATAACAACAACTTCGCAACTCAACCATAAACAGATCGAGTTACAACCCAGCAAGCCAAAAGTGTAGAATTGTCGGTGGTCCGAATAGTCGGAAAGAATTCGGATGCCTATTTCGTACCGAATTCGAAATGGTATTAAAAATCCGACTCGTCTGAATGATTATAATAGGTACGATATCGAATGATCATATCAGTACGAATTCGGATGCACATTTTGTATCGAATGCGTTACGCCACAAAAGATTCGAAATGTGCCAAGTGCAAACTGCGTAGTTCATGCAATTGTGCACCGTGCGTTCACATATTTTTCTATTGTTTTTTCAGCAAATTGAAGTGATCGGACGAGTGTCGCGTGAGTTATAATAAGGTGAATTATTAAGAATTAAATTAAAATAATAAATAAATTAATTAAGAATCAAATTAAATAAAATAATTAAAAGCATTATTCTCTTTGTTCGAAATCACACCACAATTTGATGTTAAAAACTTCGCAATTCTACGTGGCAATCAGCCACAAGGACCAGTTTTCAAGCACGCCGGACCCGACCACGAAGAAATGAGCCACTGTTGTCTCACTCGCCGAGGAAGGTGAACAGCAACCAAAATTTCAAAAACACATTGGTCCGTCGAGAAATATTTGTATAGTTAAAAAGAATTGAAGCGACTACAATGTCAAGAATTGATTAATTATTGAAACAATAAAGCAAAGTATTAAAAAACATTGGTCCGTCGAGCCGGATACAACCACGTAAGTCCCATTTCCTTGACTAATATTCTACATTCTCCATAAACATAATAACATAAAATAATAAGAACGTGAGTTGCATAAGTGCGCGTGGTGTTTCATTAGTGCGAATAATAAAAATTGTTTTTGCTCCGTTCGATAAACGGTTTACTTAAACCTCGTGGTTCCTTTGCAATTTGTCATAGAGAAAATTGGTTTCGCTCCGTTCGATAACTGTTTATCATGGTTAATTTGCAATCTCTCATAGTGAGAATTGGTTGTACTCCGTTGATAAGCGGTTTATAACCCTCGTGGTTTATTTCTTCACAAAAAGAAAAATCTTTCGGTCAATTTCTTCAAAACTAAATGGAATTAAAGCTCGAGTCTTCTCTTTGATTTCTCTTTGGTTCTTTTTTGTTGTTAGCCTTCGTGACGAGTTCACTGGTAGATTCTCGCACGGTTTAATCTACCCGTTGCCAAAACCCGTGTCGGGCCTTCGATCTGGTTCATTTAGAAAAGAAAGTTCTTCGGTTTTGTTTTTTTTGGTTTCTATTCTCAAAATGACCGAGGACATAAAGGGTCATATCCTACGGCGCGGTCAAATAAAATCGCAGGTAACGAGATTCGATAAGTTTCTCACAGAAACGAAAGATCACGAGAGTCTTATTGAATTACAATCGCGACTCGAGAAAATTGAAGCGTATTGGTCGGCGTTTGACGATGTTCAATCCAAGATTGAAATACTAGATGAATCTGCAACAAAAAACATAATTCATTGCTTCATCGCGAGGCTGTGAGTAATTCAACGTCTGCCGATGCTGCGAATTCTATATCCAACAGCACGGCAAATGATTTCTCAAACCAAGCAAGCACCACTGCCCACTGTAGTCAACCCTCATACGATGCAATCATATTGCTGTCCACAGCGATCGTGGAAGTTTTCGACTGCACTGGGAAAACAATATTATGCAGAGCTCTGTTGGACAGCGGATCGCAATCTAACTTTATAACAAGAGGATTGCTTAGTAAATTGGGCCACAAGGGCATTCCAATTCATTTACCAATAACAGGAATTAACTTGTCGCAAAGCCACATTAACGAGAGAGCCCAAATAACATACAAATCAATAAACAATTCGTATCGTGCAAGGTTGCCATTCCTTGTAATAGACACCATAACAGGTTGTATTCCGCACAAACTATTAAATGTCGATCATTTGCGAATACCTCCGAACCTTGTACTAGCAGATCCTGGTTTCAATAAGCCATCGGATATTGACATACTGATAGGAGTCGGCACATTCTATGACCTCCTGTGCAGTAAGCAAATAAGTTTGGGGACCAATCAACCTACGTTACAACAATCGAAATTGGGTTGGATAATCTCAGGTCCCATTACTTACCCAAAGAAAATTGCGAGGCACTCACATTGCCATCTCACTCTCCACGATGAGGTGAAGAAGTTTTGGGAGATAGAGGAATGTTAGGATAAACGACCACAATCAAGAGAGGAGATGGATTGTGAAAATCATTTTCTCAGAAATTTCAAGCGGGACGAAGATGGCCGTTTCATAGTCAAATTGCCATTGAGGGATAATTGCCATTACTTGTGAGAGTCTAGGCAGGGTGCTGTCAAACGATTCTACTCATTAGAGCGAAAGCTTGAAAAGAATAGTGTCCTCAAGCAACACTACTCAGACTTCCTAAAAGAGTATGAGCTGTTGAAACACATGAGCAAGGTAGATGCAGATCCAAAATCAGATTTACATTATTACCTGCCTCATCATTGTATCATAAAGGAATCGAGTGCTACGACGAAGTTACGCGTAGTCTTCGATGCTTCTTTTAAAACAACATCGAACTTGTCATTGAACGATGTCATGGCAGTGGGCCCAATAATCCAAGATGATCTCTTTTCGATAGTCCTGCGCTTTCGCAAGCATAATATCGTACTGACGGCCGATATTACCAAAATGTATCGGCAAGTATTGCTAAATGAAGATCATAGGGATCTGCACCGAATTTTATGGCGCCCGACTCCACAAGAAGAACTACAAGAGTATCAGTTAAACACTGTTACGTATGGTACAGCTTCTGCATAATTTCTAGTTATACGTTGTCTAACACAGCTGGCTAAGGAAAGTTCAAATGCATGGTCGCAGGCAAGTCAAGCGATCCGTACCGACTTTTATGTGGACGATCTTTTGGCGGGCGCCGAAAACCTTGATTCTACAATCAAACTCAAGGCCGAAATAGAAGACATCTTACAGAAAGGGGGATTCCAACTTAGGAAATGGATGTCGAACAAATCAGAAGTCTTTGGCACGCAGGCAATCCAAATTGGACGCAAACTATGTGCTAAATTATGATCTGGGACAAAAAACCTTAGGCATCTCATGGAATGCTCATAGTGATTCATTCTGCTTCTCTATGAACCTCATTGAAACAGTAGTAAACAAATGACTAAAAGGGCGATTCTATCAATAATCGCGCAAGTTTTCGATCCGTTAGGGCTATTGTGTCCTATAACCACTAAAGCCAAAATAATCATACAAAAATTATGGCAACATGGCTTATCATGGGATGAGCCATTACCCGAGCATCTGCATAAATTGTGGCAAAAATATTATAGCGAATTTGAGTTGGTGAGAACCATTAAAATTCCCAGGCTTGTCATCGCAGAGAAGGCGATAAACATCCAGATGCATGGTTTCTGTGATGCCTCGGAAAGCGCGTATGGGGCATGTGTCTATATCAGGTCGTCAACGGATATCGACACGTCGGTAAGGCTTTTATGCGCAAAGTCTCATGTTGCACCAATCAAAACAGTGTCTCTACCAAGATTGGAACTGTGCGGTGCGGTTCTTTTGGCTCAATTGATAAACAGAGCACGCGATGCTCTCAAAATGAGCCTACAACCGGATCGGATATATTGTTGGTGCGATTCCACGATCACGCTACATTGGATAGCAGGTCAGCCAAACCGTTGGAAGAATTTTGTGGCCAATAGGGTCTCAGAAATACAGCTTTTAACTCAAGGCATGAGCTGGAGACACATGTCCTCGGAACACAATCCGGCGGACCTAATATCCAGAGGATCAGATCCAGGGGTTTTACGGGATAATAAAATATGGTGGAACGGACCAGTATGGCTTCTAATGCAGCCACCTTGTTGGCCGGAATCATCTAAGGTAGAAACTTTCGTGACTAATGACGAAAGTAAACCCACTATAACTCTAACTTCCAACATCTCAAATGATCTGTTTGAAAGATTCTCATCTTTTAGCAAATTGTTAAGAATCACAGCCTATTGCTTACGATTCAAGAATAATAGCAGCTCAAGGCCGCAAGATAGAATTGTCGGCAACATTTTGGTAGCCGAATTAAAACGGGCAACAAATACTCTGATCAAATTAGCTCAATTCGAAGAATTTCATGCAGACCTTCGATCCATGCTTAAAACTAATAAGGTAGCGAACACCAGTAAGTTAAAATCTCTGAACCCTTTCATAGATGCAGAGGGAATAATCCGAGTAGGGGGTAGACTTCGGAATTCTAGCCTTCCTTTCGATCATAAGCACCCCATAGTTCTGCCCTCAAAACATAAGTTCACAACGCTATTAATCGAACACGAACACAAGAAAAACTTGCATTCCGGATTACAGACGATGCTAGCCACAATCCGACAAACTTATTGGCCACTTCAAGGTAGACAAATCATCAGAAGCATATTAAGGAAATGCATTATCTGTTTCCGGGCAAGACCCATCACCATACATCCACAGATGGGAAATTTACCGTCTAAAAGGATAACGCCTAGTCGAGTTTTCGAAAATGTGGGAGTGGATTACGCCGGGCCTTTCCTTTGTAAGGACGGAAAGTGTCGGAATCGCAAGATAATCAAATCATATTTGTGTTTATTCGTTTACCTCTCCACCAAGGCCGTCCATTTGGAATTTGTAAGCGACCTGACTACTGAGGGTTTTCTAAGTGCTTTAAAACGATTTGTCTCGCGACGGGGATTGTGTTGAAGTATTCATAGCGATAATGGCACAAATTTTGTAGGAGCCAATAGGGAGCTTCAGAAAGTCATAGCATTTCAATCAGACAAAAATATTAGATCCTTTCTCAATGAAAACCAGATCGAATGGCATTTTATACCACCCCGGTCGCCTCACATGGGCGGATTGTGGGAAGCCGCGATAAAATCTACAAAGAATCATTTGAAACGCATATTGAATGAAACGCCGCTAGCGTACGAAGAGTTCACGACCTTATTATCTCAAATTGAAGCAGTATTGAATTCCCGTCCATTATGTCCGCTATCCGAAGATCCTAATGACCTTGAATCCCTCGCTCCTGGGCATTTTATCATCGGATCCGCTCTCAACGCCATACCGCAACGAGACCTTTCGGAGACTCCGTGCAGCCGTATCAATCGTCATCAACATCTACAGCAAATGTTGCAACATTTCTGGAAGCGATGGAGCAGTGAATATTTGCACACCTTACAACAACGAAATAAATGGCAGGTTGACTCCAACAAACATGGAATAATTGGGTCACTCGTATTGGTCAAGGACGAAAATCTTCCGCCGCAACTCTGGCCTCTTGGTCGGATCATCGAATCGAATCCAGGGAATGACGGCATCATTCGCGTGGTCACCATTAAAACTCGGAACGGTACGATCAAGCGTTCTATGTCAAAAATATGTATATTGCCGCTCGACTAAAAAAAAAAGAAAAAAAAACTATGTATACGATTTTTTGTTGATTTATTTCTAACTTTGAATTCCATATCTTTAATTGTATAACGTAATCACAATGAAATATATATCATGAAGTAATTTTTCCTGTTGAAAGCTGGTTCTTTCAAGGCCGGCGGTATGTTCGAAATCGCACCACAATTTGATGTTAAAAACTTCGCAATTCTACGTGGCAATCAGCCACAAGGACCAGTTTTCAAGCACGCCGGACCCGACCACCAAGAAATGAGAAACTGTTGTCTCACTCGCATTTTGAAACTCGCCGAGGAAGGTGAACAGCAACCAAAATTTCAAAAACACATTGGTCCGTCGAGAAATATTTATATAGTTAAAAAGAATTGAAGCGACTACAATGTCAAGAATTGATTAATTATTGAAACAATAAAGCAAAGTATTAAAAAACACTCTTCTTATTCTAAATTTCTATCGCATAGCCCTGTTTACGACTAATCTTTGCATGAACTGACCACGGGTTTTGCGTGGACTTCGGCGAATTTGAATATTGGTGTGAAGGATTTTCAAATTATCGAGATAATTAGAGATAAGTTGAGCTGTGTATCCTTAGAAGACTGTATTTAAAATATTTATTTTACAGAGTCCTGTTTAAAGATCTTTGAATGGAAAACAAGGGACGGGGTTAATTCCAGCATAAAACATACTGCAGTCACGATCGGCTGCAAGCCAATCGTATAATACTCTAGATGAATACTGAACTCCGATTTATATTGTAGTTGGGGATAAAGTAGAATTATGTGTGTGCATGTTGTATGTCCTTTATTAAGGACTGCTATTAGATTGGTACTCAAAACTAAAAGACAATATTTAGTGTTTAATTTCATATCTTGAACTGGGTAAGTCATCGAAAAAAAATGTCCTTTTTGAAAGACTTTCGCATGGGAGGTGCAGGAAGGACTCACTCGATTTCTTACATATTTATCCCTTTCCTTGGAACCATTTATAAATGAACGTATACAAAATTTCAAATTCGTGGTTTGAAGCGTTCAAAAGTTATCGAAAAATATTGTTGAACACGTGTCTTAAGGACATTTTGTATGGCAGCTACCAGAAGGAGTAAAAGGATTTCGCTGATTAGTAAACTCGAACTTCGTTTTTACTCAAAACTAATTTGTACAAAATTTCCAATTCATAGCTAAAAGATTACTTGAGTTATAGTAAGTTCCGTAAATTAAGTCAAGATGTTTTGACAGGATATTTGTATGGCAGCTACACGAAGGACTAATAAAATTTTCTTCATAATCATACATTTGGCTCCAACTATTGGAAAAATAGCACGTACAAAATTTCAAAATCATAGCTTAAACCCTTCTGAATTTTTCGGCCAATATTCTCAAACGCGTGTTTTAAAGAAATTGTGTATGGCAGCTACCAGAAGGAGTAACAGGATTTCGCTGACTGATAAGCTCAAACTTTGTTTTCACTCAAAACTAATTTGTACAAAATTCCGAATTCGTAGCTAATAGATTACTTGAGTTATAGCGAGTTTCGTAAATTAAGTGAATACGTTTTGACAGGATTTTTGTATGGCAGCTACACGAAGGATTAACAGGATTTTCTTGATAATCATACATTTAGCTTCAACTATTAGAAAAATAACACATACAAAATTTCAAAGTCGTAGCTTAAACCCTTCTGAAGTTATCGACCAATATTGTTGAAGACGTGTTTTAAGGATATTTTGTATGGCAGCTACCAGAAGGAGTAAAAGGATTTCGCTGACTAGTAAACTGGAAGTTTGTTTTTACTCAAAACTAATTTGTACAAAATTCCGAATTCGTAGCTAAAAGATTACTTGAGTTATAGTGAGTTTCGTAAATTAAGTGAAGACATTTTGACAGGATATTTGTATGGCAGCTACACGAAGGACTAACAGGATTTTCTTCATAATCATATATTTAGCTCCAACTTTTGAAAAAGTAACACGTACAAAATTTCAAAGTCGTAGCTTTAGGCGTTCCGAAGTTATTGGTCAATATTCTTGAACACGTGTTTTAAGGACATTTTGTATGGCAGCTACCCGAAGGAGTAGGACGATCTTGCCCGTTAACGAATTTAGCCTTACAAATTCAACCAAACATCCAGATTCAAAATTTCAAGATCCTAGGTGAAGGCGTTCTTGAGTTATCGTGCTAACGGACAGACGGACGGACGGACGGACGGACGGACGGACGGACGTCAAGCGGATTTGAGGTTTTTGGCCACAAATAAACAAAAAATAATATATAACTTTTTTTCGTCCGAGGCTTGGTTCTATGCGTTACAAACTTTTGGGCTGGATTAAACTTATAATACTCTATATGATTTCATCTAGAGTATAAAAATTTTTTCCACAATGCCAAGGATAAAGTGAACAAGTCAAAGAAGAGGAAGATTTCACTATCGGCATGCGTAGAATAGGAAAGGATACTGCATCTACTCGTATATCTAATAATGAAAATGTTTTAATTTATAGTATAATAATTAATTTAATAATAATTTAAAACAATCTTTTCGGATTCGTAGTCAGCATAAAATTGTTTTTATTATTTTGATTTCGCTTACTCTGATTTTATTATTTAACAGAGGCTCCTATGTTTATAATCATTTTACATAACATCTCGGCCAATCTGACATTTGATTGTCCCGATACAAGATTACAATAACAATAATAACAATATAATAACAATATTAGTAACAATATGATAACAATATTCATAAATAATTATTAAAATTTAGAAATTTCTTATCAGAATTCTTTTGTAATCCAACGGGTGGTTTTACACATAGTTTTATATCAAACAAAATCAAAAAAAAATCTCGTCCCAACAATAACGGCATCGGAAGTATATTATCCGCAACTATGAATAGTGACAGAGTCTTCAACTTTTTTTGAAATTCGACAGTAACATTCACTTTTCATAAGAATACAACTGCATATTACCCAATCCGCGATAGTTCGAGTAAGACTCGTTACCGGTATAAAACTCTTTCGGGACAACAGATCGATGTACGAAACTAACAGGGCAATTGAAGAACATCAACAACCTCAACTGCACCTAAAGCTGTATTCGCATCTTCTTCATTCGATTTAACTAAAGCAACATGTTGACTTGGTGGAATAGGACAATTACGAACAGTATGTTCCAAAGATGTGCAGCGAAAACAGGAACCAGCTGGGCGTCGCTCCTTACCGCAGTTACGCGATAAATGACCAACTTCCGAACAATTATAGCACCGAATTTCAGACATCGTCTTGGTACTAGCTAACGATGGTTTATAGTCATTGTTGACTGATGAAGTTGACGGGCAATGCAAAACCGAACCAGATTTTACAAGAGACAATTGTTGTATATGGCTTTCGTAACGTGGTACCAAATCCTTAAACTGTTGGATCGTAGTTGCTGTATATAAAATAGCCGTGGCAGAACTTGGATCCGGAATACCACGGATAATGATATCAATTAAATCAATTTCATCAATGTGTGCTGGAGCTGCAATTTCCTGCATTGCGATAACGTAAGAAAAAATTCGTTCTTTTGGTCTCAACGTTCGGAGTGCCAATTCTCGATAAATTTCACGACGCGTCAAAGTTTTATCAAATTCTTGCAAAAGCTTTTCTTTTAATTCTTCCCAGCTATTTACTCTAATCGTACGTAAAAACGATTTAGCTGTGCCAGCCATAAGTTTACGTGCAGTAGTATAGCGAAATAACTCATCGCAATCTGACGGAATATTATTTTCAAAATCAGCAACCCAGTCACGAACGCGATATGCATCATCACCACTAAATTTTTCCACTAGATGCTCGATTTCAGAAAAATTGTAAATTTTTGAAACTGGAGCTGGATCAAAATTGGAACGATTCATACCTTCCATTTCAGCAAGCTCCTTACGCAATACTGCTATTTCATGCATTTTCCGTAACATATCCAGCTGCTTAGCTAGGTTATCGCTCGACGAAAGGCTTCTGTCATTTTCATGTTCGTTTAGCTGCTCCACCACATCACCATGATCACCACTGGCTCCGCTTCTTGACATTTCCGCTTTGTAAAGCAAACGTAATTGCGGCACCGTTGCCGTCCTCGGGAATTCAATTCCCTTTTCTTGGAGAAGCTGCACCAATTGACTTTTATTAAGCCGATCACACATTTTTTAATATTTTTTTTAATTACAATTATTCAATTATCAATTTCAATTATCAATTACAATTAATTCTTCCTTAATTACAATTATTCAATTATCAATTTCAATTATCAATTACAATTACTATTATTCCCGTAATGGTTTTTTTTATACCCCCCACACCTGAATTATAATAATTAATTTAATAATAATTTAAAACAATCTTTTCGGATTCGTAGTCAGCATACAATTGTTTTTATTATTTTGATTTCGCTTACTCTGATTTTATTATTTAACAGAGGCTCCTATGTTTATAATCATTTTACAAAACAATAGTTAGTTTATTTTCTTTTTTTTTTATTAAGTATAATTATTTTTTTATTAATGACTGGAAAGGTTTTCGTTATTTATTTTGTTTTTTAAAGAGTTATTTTTAGTTTTAAATAAATTTATACCATATATATATTATATTTATTTTCCGAAAATTCTGTTTCTGTTTTAATTATTTTTTCATTGAACTAATGAAACTGTTATAAATCTATAATAATTCGTTACTCTGGCTAGGCTCGAAATCTTCCCGACATTTCGAATCGAAATCTGAATGACATTTATTACCGAAATGTGAACGACATTTCGTACCGAAGTTTACACTACATTTCATACTGAAGTCTGTGCGAAATTTCGTACCGAAATCTTTTCGAAAACTCGGTACGAGTTCGTAACTACATTTCGTTCCGACATCTGTCAACCCCCTCATATAGTTTCCGATACGATTTCGAGACGAAATCCGCTCAGAAATCGGCATCCGACACCGACAAGGTGGAGCGATTTCGGAACGAACTCGGAACTTTTGGTTTGCTAGGAATACTCGGTCCGAACTACGGTATTGTGACGTCGTTAATGCTCTTTTCTCAAGCTCTCAACCTAAGGAGATCTATTCGGTATAGCTCAAAAGACTTACGGTTTCCGCAACAAAATTAAATCTAAAAACGATAATTCTACATTTGACCGTCATCCACGAGTATTTGAAATTCAGATCAGGATCTTCGTAGGTTTTAGTCAAGCGAGTTATTCCAGACTTAGCTATTTCCAGGAAACTAATGAGACTCTCAAAATGGCGAAAGTATCCTGGGATCCTGGGATCAAATATAAGCTCCAAACGATGTGGACTTTATTCCTGTTTAACCACTTCCAGAGTATGAGGTTTTTTTTATCACAGGCTACACTGGAATTGAAATACCCATCTTTTGGATTAAACACACTTGCCAGTATACTTACTCAGATCCCGGGTGTCATAACCGTTCGTCGGAACGCGGGAACTCACTTATAGATAATCACATCGTTTCACTATCCAATGGTGAAACAAATTTTAAAATCAAACAGAAAACAATGTTAAATTCGGTTCCTTATTTTGTCATCCACCTTGATTTGGCGTTTCTTAACCGATTAGCTCACAGCAAAGCCTTCTTCTTCTTAAAACCGAGCATTAGCGCATTCTGGTAAGTGTACCTATATACGAGTATAAGAGAAACAAAAGGACAACGCCGAAGAAGCCAAAGGATATTGCCATAATTTCTTACTATCTTTTCGTGAACGAACGTCGCTATCTTTTTAATGCTGGTGGCCCCATTTATGTCTTAAAAATTAAATTAGGTAATTTTTTTCTCGTCAGCTAGAACCTCTCCACGTTCGCTGTTATTCGAATTTAACAGAGTGCTAGTCGAGGCTGAACGAGTCTCGAGCAGAAAAAACAACAACACCGACTGGAAAAATTTAAATATCTACAAAAAATAAATTCGAAAGGTGGTTTGGTGCATATGCTTCGTATCATAGATTATTATTTTTTGTATGCACGAAACGGTATTGTATTCAAGACGACACGGTATCCATGGGGTAGTGGTGCATTCAGGGAGGATAATACAGTCGACCCAATTAGATGAAATTTTTTGTCCGAATACAATGCCGCTTGTGATTTCATCTGGATGGCTGTTTTTCGTTCCCCACACTCTATTGAAGTATTTTCGCACTTAAACTTTTCAACCCTGCCCGCAATCCTCAAAGGACAACCTGGAGTAGAGGTGACATTATGAGAGCGTACAGGTGAATTCGAATTGAAAAATCTATCCAACTTGCGGTTATACAACTTCCAACGTTTCGTGTTTTCGAGCGTTGTTAATATTTCGATGCTTATGCCGAATGATTACTCGTTGTTGTTTCCGAAAACAGAATGTTGCTGTATTTATGCCTCAGAGTGGATATGTGGTTAGGGTTTGTTCTATATAACAGTACTAGGTTTTGTGGTCTTGAGGCAAATATTGACAGTAGTGAGCATAATTTAAAGATATAACTATTCGCAGATACTCTGTATATGTTGGGAAACTTATGAGGCCTGTGGCTTGTGGCTGGATCTTTCACCACGAATATGAAATGTACTTATTTGATAGTTGCACAGCCCCGTGATTTTGTTTTATGGTCACGTGAGCAATTAAGTTCGAAATTTATTTGGGGCTTTTGGAATTAAGGGCCAACATAATTATCAATCGGGAGATGGTATGTAGATTTACAGTATCTCTAGAAATTCAGTTAGAAACTGACAGTGCAAACTCTTTGAATTGATGTCGGCTTTGACAATTTGCTTTGGGTAGAAAAGAATTACTTTGAAAATAACATGAAATAGGTGCAAATCATACTTACTAGTTTACGAGTGATCCATTTACGTGTCGCGTACCTAAAGTCCGAATTTGGAAGTGGTCCATAAACATAATGATAAATGTATAATATAACAAATTCGAAGGTGGCATGCGAACCAATTAAAGAGACCAGGGCTCGATTTGAGCTGTCTCGTTATTGATGATGATGCAAACCAATTGACAGGTGGTCCGATTATAGAAGGACTCGATAAGCAGGTTTCACTGTGTAAATTAAGTACTGCTATGGAATATCTCCCTTTATTATCAACACCTTTACGCTGATGAACAGAAATGTGCTCACTAAGCCACAACAAATCGTTCGTCTCTAATTGTTCTAATTCTCGAAGCATTTAAACTAATTTATAGGCAAGCAAGGACAATTTTCTCTGGTTTTCACCAGACAACATATTACCAGTATAAAAGGTGTATGGATCCTTTCCTTATAGTCACGTATGTTGTTTCGCGACATGACATAAAGGTCACGTTTAACGTGACAAATAAAACACACGTTTGTGTAGCGGTGGAGGTGAATGGTTTGAGCACCACCACAATGGGTTGAGCACCACCACCGGATTGAAGGTATCCATACAGAAAAGGATACAAAAGCTTGAGGAGAATATTACGAACGATAAGACATGATAGTGTTGTGGAGAATTTCAAAGGGTTATCCAATGGCATGTCCTTTTTTCACGTGTCCCTGCGAAGGAGATAAAGTTGAGCAATATCGGCAAGTTGGGCACGTAAGAAAATCATCCGTTTATTTTTTTTTCACCCGAAGTAAATTTGTTTCTATTTTTAGCTGAGGCATAGGATATCACAGGAAAATCTGTGTGATTGTTAGGTTTTATGATTTTCAATTTTCATCCTTATGGGCACACCTGATTTTCTCGGACCTTTATTTTACGTTTCACAAGATGCGAGCATATTGTTGGAATTTCGCAATTGAAATGACGTGAAATTTATCAAAGACGTAAAACGTGAAAATTATTAATTACGTAAAACGTTAATATTTTTCAGGTTCGAGCTTATTAGGTTTTTTCGTGCGTAGAAAAAATGCATTGAAATTTACATGTTTTGGATAGTAGGCATATGCAACACCTTTTCAAGTAAATTTACATTGAAATGTAATAGTCAATTTGAATGTAATTTTAAAAATTTGGTCAGTAAATTTCAATTTAAGCAAATTTACTGGATATTCTCATGAAAAATTTAGTTATTTGGTGTCCGAAACGCAACTTTTGCGAATTGTTGAAAGTAAACTTCCTTTTAGTGGTATGGGGATTTAACTCACCTTTTGTGTTAAATTCTACACTGCAAGCAAAAGTTAGTAGATTTTTTTTTACATATTTTGCAGTGTATAAGTCAGCACTCTTTAAAATACACTTACTTCTTCTTCATATATTATGTCTTACTTACTTACTCTTAATAAAACCCTTGGCTGTAGGTAGGAATCGAACCCGCGATCAAAGTTTCTAGTTTGGCGCGCGTAGTCACTACGCCACTGAATGCGTTTCATTTGCCTTTCATTAGAAAACAAAATTGACAGAAGTGTCCAACTTCGTGTTTCTTTGTAAAATTTAAATAGATAATTCTGTATGAAAAAGAAAGTATTTTTCAATTCATATGTAAATTTAGTTAATTTTACACGAAATGGTTCTTAATTTTGTGAGCCGTTTCATGTAAACTGTACGGTTCAGTTGGAAAGTGCATGAATAATTTAATAATACCAGTAATTTCATGTAAAAGTGATTGAAATGTGTACTTTTACTTGAAAATATGATATAATGGAAATTTCAAGTAAAAAATCTGCCCACAGTCTGGGCGCAACTTTATTATTTTATGGGTAGAAGTCCGAAACGTGTTTAATGCTGAGATGCGGTGTAGGTTACTATGCGACTGACAACCTAAAAATAACATTCCAAATAGTCTCCTGGTTATTTCTTAGGTTGTCAGTCGCATAGTAACCTACACCGCATCTCATCATTAAACACGTTTCGGATTTCTACCCATAAATTAATAAAATTCCGCCCAGACTGTTGGCAGATTTTTTTATTTATTTACGTATTTATTTTATCAATAGAATAATTCATAGTAGTAAAAGCGAATTCGATCACATTAAACCTAAGAAATTTTCGGAATCAGTGAAAACTTGGACAATGCCCCCCCCCCCCCCCCCAGGGGGTTTAATAGGGAAAAATCCTTAAATCGGTTTTTCTCCGACTACGTTTAAAACTTATAAAAGTAAAAGTGAATTCCAAATCTCAATATACCTCAGAAATATATCAGAATTCGTGAATATGTACTCAACCACTTTACACCCCCTTAGGGGTTAGATATCGAAAAATTTTGAAAAACATTACTAAGCGCTTATATAAACAACCCTCAGAAGTAAAATTACTTTGATAGCTCGACATTACTTAAAGTTTTAACGAAATTCGTGAAAATGTGGATTCACGGACATTTTTTTTTGCTCAACCTCTGAACGCCAATAAAAATCTGAACTTTTTTTGCTTTAATTACTGTAATAGCACATCTTCATATACGTACTAAGTTTCAACTTTCTAGCATAAGCCGTTTTTGAGATATAAAAAACTACCCCTCTCCCCCGTACCTTGCTACCCCTATCAAAAATTTTCTTTTTCTAGGATGTCTCTATAGTGGCTCTATATAATCCTAAATTGCTAGCTTTCTATTCATTATGGTTTTCGAGAAATAAAAATCAGAATGTTTTCCTCTCTACCCCCTTTCACCATCACCCCCAACACCCACACCACCAACATTTTTTCCCCTACTAGAGGTTTACCGACCCCAACTCCCGTAAAATTTTCAAGATCATCTCTGATACGGTTTCTGAGATATAAAAATTAATTTTTTTGAAAAATTGCTGTCCCCCCACTTTCGTGCTCTACCTCTCCCCAAAAAAAATTTACTTTCAGTAGACTCCTCTTGTGATCCCATATCCGGAAGATATTGTAATCCAAAATTTGTCAAAATACAAAATTTCAGGTTATCAAATTTTTTTAAATTTCAGGTCGATCACAATACTTTATTATTAAAAAATAATAAAGTAAAATTTTAAAATATATAGCCAATCCAAACTAAACTAGTTGAAACAAAAAAATAAAATATATTTACAAAAATAACGAACTAAATAGTAAATATATTAAACATTTTTCGATTTTTATACTAATAAAACATAATAATAAAACCAAATATAAATATAATATAAATAATAATAATTCAATGGTTTTATATAAGTTTTGATAAGTGAACGGATATTTAAATTTTATAATTTGATAAAAATTCGGTCATTTTAATATCACCAAGATTTATGGCCATGAATTCAAAAGACGCATAACAATCTGGTGCATATCTCCCTATATGTTCGTGGTGCAATTCTACCGATTCCTGTCAGATGGATATTATTATTTTTATACTCTAGATGAAATCATATAGAGTATTATAAGTTTAATCCAGCCCAAAAGTTTGTAACGCATAGAACCAAGCCTCGGACGAAAAAAAGTTATATATTATTTTTTGTTTATTTGTGGCCAAAAACCTCAAATCCGCCTGACGTCCGTCAGTCCGTCCGTCCGTCCGTCCGTCCGTCCGTCCGTCCGTCCATCCGTCCGTCCGTCCGTCCGTTAGCACGATAACTCAAGAACGCCTTCACCTAGGATCTTGAAATTTTTAATCTGGATGTTTGGTTGAATTTGTAAGGCTAAGTTCGTTAACGGGCAAAATCGTCCGACTCCTTCTGGTAGCTGCCATACAAAATGTCCTTAAAACACATGTTCAAAAATATTGGTCGATAACTTCAGAAGGGTTAAAGCTACGTCTTTGAAATTTCGTATGTGTTCTTTTTCCAATAGTTGGAGCTAAATATATGATTATGAAGAAAATCCTGATAGTCCTTCGTGTAGCTGCCATACAAATATCCTGTCAAAATGTATTCACTTAATTTACAAAACTCACAATAACTCAAGTAATCTTTTAGCTACGAATTCGGAATTTTGTACAAGTTAGTTTTGAGTGAAAAGAAGGTCGGAGTTTACTAATCAGCGAAATCCTTTTACTCGTTCTGGTAGCTGCTATACAAAATGTCCTTAAAACACGTGTTCAAGAATATTGGTCGATAACTTTAGAAGGGTTTAAGCTACGACATTGCAATTTTGTATGTGTTATTTTTCCAATAGTTGGAGCTAAATACATGATTATGAAGAAAATCCTGTTAGTCCTTCGTGTAGCTGCCATACAAATATCCTGTCAAAATGTATTCACTTAATTTACAAAACTCGCTATAACTCAAGTAACCTTTTAGCTACGAATTCGGAATTTTGTACAAGTTAGTTTTGAGTGAAAACAAAGTCGGAGTTTACTAATCAGCGAAATCCTTTTACTCCTTCGGGTAGCTGCCATACAAAATATCCTTAAAACACGTGTTCAACAATATTTTCCGATAACTTTTGAACGCTTCAAGCTACGAATTTGAAATTTTGTACACATTAATTTTTGAATGGTTCCAAGGAAAAGGATAAATATGAAAGAAATCGAGTGAGTCCTTCCTGCACCTTCAAAAAGAACTTTTTTTTCGATGACTTACCCAGTTCAAGGTATGAAATTAAACACTGAATATTGTCTTTTCGGTTTGAGTAGCAATCTAATGGCAGTCCTTAATAAAGGACATACAACATGCACACACGTTATTCTACTTTATCCCCAACTACAATATAAATCGGAGTTCAGTATTCATCTAGAGTATTATACGATTGGCTTGCAGCCGATCGTGACTGCAGTATGTTTTTTTTTTTTAAATAGAAACAAATAATAAACTAGCACTTTACTAAAACACACCTTAGACTACACTCTATATATATGCCTACCTAGAAAGGTTCACGACCGATAATTTGTCCTTAAACAAAAATATAGCATATATGGTATAATAAAATTTAGTTTCCTTTGCGTTTTTTTCTCCGAGTAGCTGTTCGGATTTACTCGGTATTTTAACGATCACTGAACGTGATTGTATGGATAGGAAAGAGAAGGAGAATACCTTCTCTGCTTTGTAGATTTTACTTACGGGCGAGCGCCAATGGCGAGTGGTGCATTTCCACCACTGGTGCAGGGCTACCCATTCTACCCTACGTAATAATTTGCTAAGTTCTTTAAATGGATCTCTCTATAAAAAGAACTTCTAAAATTTATAATAATAATTTTATAGCTGAAAATATATTTCATTCACGGACAAATATGAACTATCTTATAAAGAAACAGCATATATTTCTTTATAATTTCCAAAGAAAAGGAACTGACCAACAATTTTGTCGTGTTGCCTGCTTCATCATTATGCTAGGACGAAATCCAAAGTCCTTCAAATTGAGAATAAACTTTGTAAAGTCATCATTGAGTGCGTACAAATCCCGATTACTGGAACACTTTCTCGAAAGCGGGAAAATTTACTGCTAATAACGTACTAACAAAATGGCTGCTAACAGAATCAACGGTCATCCAACTGAGGTCTGAGGAAAAAATATCGTGAAATCAAGTCCATTTTATTATCTGTGTTCGTGTAGTTATCCCAGTTGCTTGAACTGCATGAGCTAATACCTAGCTCTTAACTATGACCAGTTGAGCTATCATTTTTCCGTTGTCGAACAGAAAAGACTTCTTCGTCTTACTTGCCGAACTGTAACTTCATTTTTAGCCTCCTACTCAAAAAAAGTAAAAACTTCTTCTAATAATTGACTCAGAAAGATTTTCGCACAACTCATAGAAGCAACACATCCTTAGTTCTCCAATATCCATACATAAGCAGAAAATCCTTAAATAACTTGAATCGCACGAACATAAAAAGAACCTACTCTGCCGTAAAACTTATCTTTATTTATGGACTCCGGCGAATGGGATCTGGGTTCGCTATTTTATCCAAATCATCCGATATTTTGATGTTACAAGCCAGTCCTTATGAAAATCTTGGCCAAAAAAGTTATGTGGGAAACTCAATCGAACGCCAAAAGGCAAAAAAAGAACAAATCTTTTATCAAGGACTCGAACCCGAGAACGAGCTGCTGTTCTGATATTCAAGGAGAAAGTTTTCTTCTCTAGAGTGTGTTTATCGGTTAGCTTAGGACTTCTTTCCTACAAGGGACAAAAAAACGGATCCCGTGCCATGACCACTATCGTCCTGCTCCGGCTACCCTGCACTGATTGTAGTTTCGATGCGGAAAGTTTATGAAAAGTTCTGGACGCCGTTTTTCATGCAGCATGTTCAGTAGAGAGACTGCTATTTAGGGGATGTTGAATGTGAATGAGATTGTGCTTCTGTGGACTTTATTTTGCAAACTGAAGCTAAACTACGAAAATATGAAGGGATATGTTTTGAATATATGAAAAGAAATTATAGAATCTAGTTAAAAGTTCAGATTGAAAAATATTGAAGGGAAACACTTGGCTAGATATGTCCACTTAGCAACTAATTTACGTCTGATATGTTAGTAATTGCTTACAACTGTGTAAGTAGGAATTAGTCCTTCCTTTTACCAAAAAAGTTTATTGTTAAAGACCTCGATTACTAGTAAATAAACACCTGTTTCGACACACGTGCGTCGTTGAGTAGGAGTCTGATAAGTTTGACTTGGAGTGTATTAGCTAGCGTATATCGATAATTGTGGTGGTTAAAAGAGTAAGAAAGAAGTGTGTTCTGCTTCAGCTGATGAAATATTGATAACTACTACCGAAAACACATTAAAGATGTTACGGTCATCTTCGTTCGCGTACAAGTTGGAAGGGGGAGAGGAATAAAAATTAAAAAAATTGTAGAAACTCGTACAAATAATAATAACTTACCTGCTGATCCACAGCTAACACGCATTCAGCTTTTCAGAACCTAAAAAGATAACAACACAAAGAGTGAATTAGTAAAACAATTATTAACGTAAATATAATGGATATTGATTAATTTTTCTTTCTTTGTTTGATCAAATACCTTGTACAAATATAGTATTCATAATAAAGATCAAAATATTAAAAGATCTTGAGCATAATGTAGGAGAACACTGTCAGTCCAAATGGTGCATTTCTGCCATCATATGGGTCATTTTGGTCATTTTAATATCATAAAGATTTGTGGCCATGAATTCAGGCAAAAGAGGCATAACAATCTGATGCATATCTCCCTATATGCTCATGGTTCAGTGCTGCCATATTCCCAAAACTAAAAAATTGTACAATAAAAGGTGCGTTTTAATGCTCTCTAGAGTAGGATAGGATAGCATAGAAAATTTATATACAAAATAACAACAACATTGCTGTTTTTACGATTCTTTATTACTTTTTTCCATAGATAGTAGGCTAGAATATAGATTTTAACCGGAATAGTTCCCCCAGTGAGCTCACTGGGGGAACTATGCGCGATAAATTCTCTAATGTAGCCTACTATCTATGGAAAAAAGTTATGAAGAATCGTAAAAACAGCAATGTTGTTGTTATTTTGTATATAAATTTTTTATGCTATCCTATCCTACTCTGGAGAGCATTAAAACGCACCTAATATCAAAAAAATCGTACCGAGTCAGATTTCATTGTACAATTCACTACAATATTTAATTTTGTCATGTTTAAGTTCAAATTTTAAATAACAAATAAAAGATATTTTTCTATGAGAATGGAATTTTTCATGGTGAAAAGCTACCATAGAAGCAAATTTGTTTTAAGTTTTCGTTGTTTTCCGGCGTCAGTGGAGTTTCTGGTGTGAAACCCCAACACGAAATTCCCGACTATTGATTAATCGCTGTCCCTGAGGGCATGCCAGTTGGAAAACCTTCACTGGATAGGCCAGTTTTTTATAAGACTGTGTTGGACTGGGTCCGAAGGAGCTGTTTCGTCATCGGATGGCATAGGCTCGTCAGAGGGTGTATCATGCCTAATTCCGAAACACCCTTACAGCTGGTGGTATTGCTGAGGATTATTCTATATAGCGATATCGAAACCTATTTTATAATGTGGACTTATTGTAAAGGGGAAGGTTGTCGCAAAATAAGAAAAATACCAATCAAATTTATCCTTAAAATTTTTTTCAAGGATAACGATTTTGTTCTTTATCCTTGAATATCTCAAAAAGCAATGTTTTAATTTTTTTTATTTTTTTTTATTTTGTGTACGAGGGCGGATTGATAATGACGTGCAAAAATTGAGAAAACATAATTTTATCCGGAAAAATTAATTTTATTTTTCAACGTAGTCTCCTTTTAGCTCGATACACTTAGTCCAGCGTTTTTCCAATTTTTTGATCCCTTCCAAATAATATGATTTGTCCAACCCTTCAAAATAGGAGTTGGTTTCACTTATGACGTCAGTATTAGTGGTAAATCTCTTTCCAGCAAGCCATTTTTTCAAGTCTGGAAATAATAAAAAGTCGCAGGGTGCCAAATCTGGAGAATACGGTGGGTGAGGGAGCAATTCGTACATTAATTCAAACAGTTTTGCCGTTGCAACAACGGACGTGTGAAACAACACTTTTTTCTTCGCCAAATGAAGCCGTTTTGCCTTGATTTCAACATCCATTGAAACCAATAACTCAGAATAATATGCTCCCGTCATTGTTTTTCCTTTCTCCAAGTAGTCGGTGAATATCATTCCATTGGAAGCCCAAAAAACTGTCGCCATAACCTTTCCAGCCGATAGAACGGTTTTACCTTCTTCGGTGCGCTTGAACCGACATCCTTCCATTGTTTTGACTGTTGTTTGGTTTCTGGAGTGTAGTGGTGAATCCATGCTTCATCAACAGTTACGAATCAACGAAAAAATTGATTTGTATTAGGTTAAAACAGTTGCAAACCGTGCTGCGAAGCTGCATTTCAAATCATTTCATCCTCCATCCTCCATCCTCCATCCTCCATCCTCCATCCTCCATCCTCCATCCTCCATCCTCCATCCTCCATCCTCCATCCTCCATCCTCCATCCTCCATCCTCCATCCTCCATCCTCCATCCTCCATCCTCCATCCTCCATCCTCCATCCTCCATCCTCCATCCTCCATCCTCCATCCTCCATCCTCCATCCTCCATCCTCCATCCTCCATCCTCCATCCTCCATCCTCCATCCTCCATCCTCCATCCTCCATCCTCCATCCTCCATCCTCCATCCTCCATCCTCCATCCTCCATCCTCCATCCTCCATCCTCCATCCTCCATCCTCCATCCTCCATCCTCCATCCTCCATCCTCCATCCTCCATCCTCCATCCTCCATCCTCCATCCTCCATCCTCCATCCTCCATCCTCCATCCTCCATCCTCCATCCTCCATCCTCCATCCTCCATCCTCCATCCTCCATCCTCCATCCTCCATCCTCCATCCTCCATCCTCCATCCTCCATCCTCCATCCTCCATCCTCCATCCTCCATCCTCCATCCTCCATCCTCCATCCTCCATCCTCCATCCTCCATCCTCCATCCTCCATCCTCCATCCTCCATCCTCCATCCTCCATCCTCCATCCTCCATCCTCCATCCTCCATCCTCCATCCTCCATTCTCCATCCTCCACATCCTCCATCCTCCATCCTCCATCCTCCATCCTCCATCCTCCATCCTCCATCCTCCATCCTCCATCCTCCATCATCCATCCTCCATCCTCCATCCTCCATCCTCCATCCTCCATCCTCCATCCTCCATCCTCCATCCTCCATCCTCCATCCTCCATCCTCCATCCTCCATCCTCCATCCTCCATCCTCCATCCTCCATCCTCCATCCTCCATCCTCCATCCTCCATCCTCCATCCTCCATCCTCCATCCTCCATCCTCCATCCTCCATCCTCCATCCTCCATCCTCCATCCTCCATCCTCCATCCTCCATCCTCCATCCTCCATCCTCCATCCTCCATCCTCCATCCTCCATCCTCCATCCTCCATCCTCCATCCTCCATCCTCCATCCTCCATCCTCCATCCTCCATCCTCCATCCTCCATCCTCCATCCTCCATCCTCCATCCTCCATCCTCCATCCTCCATCCTCCATCCTCCATCCTCCATCCTCCATCCTCCATCCTCCATCCTCCATCCTCCATCCTCCATCCTCCATCCTCCATCCTCCATCCTCCATCCTCCATCCTCCATCCTCCATCCTCCATCCTCCATCCTCCATCCTCCATCCTCCATCCTCCATCCTCCATCCTCCATCCTCCATCCTCCATCCTCCATCCTCCATCCTCCATCCTCCATCCTCCATCCTCCATCCTCCATCCTCCATCCTCCATCCTCCATCCTCCATCCTCCATCCTCCATCCTCCATCCTCCATCCTCCATCCTCCATCCTCCATCCTCCATCCTCCATCCTCCATCCTCCATCCTCCATCCTCCATCCTCCATCCTCCATCCTCCATCCTCCATCCTCCATCCTCCATCCTCCATCCTCCATCCTCCATCCTCCATCCTCCATCCTCCATCCTCCATCCTCCATCCTCCATCCTCCAACCTCCATCATCCATCCTCCATCCACCTCCATCCGACATCATTCACCCTCCATCCTCCATCGTCCATACTTCATCCTCCATCCTCCATCATCCATCCTCCAACCTCCATCCTTCATCCTTCATCATCCATCCTCCATCCTCCATCCTCCATCCTCCATCCACCATCATCCATCCTCCATCATCCATCATCCATCCTCTATACACCATCATTCATCCTCCATCGTCTGTCGTCCATCGTCCATCGTCCATCGTCCGTCGTCCGTCGTCCATCGTCCATCGTCCATCGTCCATCGTCCATCGTCCATCGTCCATCGTCCATCGTCCATCGTCCATCGTCCATCGTCCATCGTCCATCGTCCATCGTCCATCGTCCATCGTCCATCGTCCATCGTCCATCGTCCATCGTCCATCGTCCATCGTCCATCGTCCATCGCCCATCGTCCATCGTCCATCGTCCATCGTCCATCGTCCATCGTCCATCGTCCATCGTCCATCGTCCATCGTCCATCGTCCATCGTCCATCGTCCATCGTCCATCGTCCATCGTCCATCGTCCATCGTCCATCGTCCATCGTCCATCGTCCATCGTCCATCGTCCATCGTCCATCGTCCATCGTCCATCGTCCATCGTCCATCGTCCATCGTCCATCGTCCATCGTCCATCGTCCATCGTCCATCGTCCATCGTCCATCGTCCATCGTCCATCGTCCATCGTCCATCGTCCATCGTCCATCGTCCATCGTCCATCGTCCATCGTCCATCGTCCATCGTCCATCGTCCATCGTCCATCGTCCATCGTCCATCGTCCATCGTCCATCGTCCATCGTCCATCGTCCATCGTCCATCGTCCATCGTCCATCGTCCATCGTCCATCGTCCATCGTCCATCGTCCATCGTCCATCGTCCATCGTCCATCGTCCATCGTCCATCGTCCATCGTCCATCGTCCATCGTCCATCGTCCATCGTCCATCGTCCATCGTCCATCGTCCATTGTCCATCGTCCATCGTCCATCGTCCATCGTCCATCGTCCATCGTCCATCGTCCATCGTCCATCGTCCATCGTCCATCGTCCATCGTCCATCGTCCATCGTCCATCGTCCATCGTCCATCGTCCATCGTCCATCGTCCATCGTCCATCGTCCATCGTCCATCGTCCATCGTCCATCGTCCATCGTCCATCGTCCATCGTCCATCGTCCATCGTCCATCGTCCATCGTCCATCGTCCATCGTCCATCGTCCATCGTCCATCGTCCATCGTCCATCGTCCATCGTCCATCGTCCATCGTCCATCGTCCATCGTCCATCGTCCATCGTCCATCGTCCATCGTCCATCGTCCATCGTCCATCGTCCATCGTCCATCGTCCATCGTCCATCGTCCATCGTCCATTGTCCATCGTCCATCGTCCATCGTCCATCGTCCATCGTCCATCGTCCATCGTCCATCGTCCATCGTCCATCGTCCATCGTCCATCGTCCATCGTCCATCGTCCATCGTCCATCGTCCATCGTCCATCGTCCATCGTCCATCGTCCATCGTCCATCGTCCATCGTCCATCGTCCATCGTCCATCGTCCATCGTCCATCGTCCATCGTCCATCGTCCATCGTCCATCGTCCATCGTCCATCGTCCATTGTCCATCGTCCATCGTCCATCGTCCATCGTCCATCGTCCATCGTCCATCGTCCATCGTCCATCGTCCATCGTCCATCGTCCATCGTCCATCGTCCATCGTCCATCGTCCATCGTCCATCGTCCATCGTCCATCGTCCATCGTCCATCGTCCATCGTCCATCGTCCATCGTCCATCGTCCATCGTCCATCGTCCATCGTCCATCGTCCATCGTCCATCGTCCATCGTCCATCGTCCATCGTCCATCGTCCATCGTCCATCGTCCATCGTCCATCGTCCATCGTCCATCGTCCATCGTCCATCGTCCATCGTCCATCGTCCATCGTCCATCGTCCATCGTCCATCGTCCATCGTCCATCGTCCATCGTCCATCGTCCATCGTCCATCGTCCATCGTCCATCGTCCATCGTCCATCGTCCATCGTCCATCGTCCATCGTCCATCGTCCATCGTCCATCGTCCATCGTCCATCGTCCATCGTCCATCGTCCATCGTCCATCGTCCATCGTCCATCGTCCATCGTCCATCGTCCATCGTCCATCGTCCATCGTCCATCGTCCATCGTCCATCATCCATCATCCATCGTCCATCCTTCATCCTCCATCCTCCATCCTCCATCCTCCATCCTCCATCCTCCATCCTCCATCCTCCATCCTCCATCCTCCATCCTCCATCCTCCATCCTCCATCCTCCATCCTCCATCCTCCATCCTCCATCCTCCATCCTCCATCCTCCATCCTCCATCCTCCATCCTCCATCCTCCATCCTCCATCCTCCATCCTCCATCCTCCATCCTCCATCCTCCATCCTCCATCCTCCATCCTCCATCCTCCATCCTCCATCCTCCATCCTCCATCCTCCATCCTCCATCCTCCATCCTCCATCCTCCATCCTCCATCCTCCATCCTCCATCCTCCATCCTCCATCCTCCATCCTCCATCCTCCATCCTCCATCCTCCATCCTCCATCCTCCATCCTCCATCCTCCATCCTCCATCCTCCATCCTCCATCCTCCATCCTCCATCCTCCATCCTCCATCCTCCATCCTCCATCCTCCATCCTCCATCCTCCATCCTCCATCCTCCATCCTCCATCCTCCATCCTCCATCCTCCATCCTCCATCCTCCATCCTCCATCCTCCATCCTCCATCCTCCATCCTCCATCCTCCATCCTCCATCCTCCATCCTCCATCCTCCATCCTCCATCCTCCATCCTCCATCCTCCATCCTCCATCCTCCATCCTCCATCCTCCATCCTCCATCCTCCATCCTCCATCCTCCATCCTCCATCCTCCATCCTCCATCCTCCATCCTCCATCCTCCATCCTCCATCCTCCATCCTCCATCCTCCATCCTCCATCCTCCATCCTCCATCCTCCATCCTCCATCCTCCATCCTCCATCCTCCATCCTCCATCCTCCATCCTCCATCCTCCATCCTCCAACCTCCATCATCCATCATCCATCCTCCATCCACCTCCATCCGACATCATTCTCCCTCCATCCTCCATCCTCCATCGTCTATACTTCATCCTCCATCCTCCATCATCCATCCTCCATCCTCCATCCTCCATCCTCCATCCTCCATCCTCCATCCTCCATCCTCCATCCTCCATCCTCCATCCTCCATCCTCCATCCTCCATCCTCCATCCTCCATCCTCCATCCTCCATCCTCCATCCTCCATCCTCCATCCTCCATCCTCCATCCTCCATCCTCCATCCTCCATCCTCCATCCTCCATCCTCCATCCTCCATCCTCCATCCTCCATCCTCCATCCTCCATCCTCCATCCTCCATCCTCCATCCTCCATCCTCCATCCTCCATCCTCCATCCTCCATCCTCCATCCTCCATCCTCCATCCTCCATCCTCCATCCTCCATCCTCCATCCTCCATCCTCCATCCTCCATCCTCCATCCTCCATCCTCCATCCTCCATCCTCCATCCTCCATCCTCCATCCTCCATCCTCCATCCTCCATCCTCCATCCTCCATCCTCCATCCTCCATCCTCCATCCTCCATCCTCCATCCTCCATCCTCCATCCTCCATCCTCCATCCTCCATCCTCCATCCTCCATCCTCCATCCTCCATCCTCCATCCTCCATCCTCCATCCTCCATCCTCCATCCTCCATCCTCCATCCTCCATCCTCCATCCTCCATCCTCCATCCTCCATCCTCCATCCTCCATCCTCCATCCTCCATCCTCCATCCTCCATCCTCCATCCTCCATCCTCCATCCTCCATCCTCCATCCTCCATCCTCCATCCTCCATCCTCCATCCTCCATCCTCCATCCTCCATCCTCCATCCTCCATCCTCCATCCTCCATCCTCCATCCTCCATCCTCCATCCTCCATCCTCCATCCTCCATCCTCCATCCTCCATCCTCCATCCTCCATCCTCCATCCTCCATCCTCCATCCTCCATCCTCCATCCTCCATCCTCCATCCTCCATCCTCCATCCTCCATCCTCCATCCTCCATCCTCCATCCTCCATCCTCCATCCTCCATCCTCCATCCTCCATCCTCCATCCTCCATCCTCCATCCTCCATCCTCCATCCTCCATCCTCCATCCTCCATCCTCCATCCTCCATCCTCCATCCTCCATCCTCCATCCTCCATCCTCCATCCTCCATCCTCCATCCTCCATCCTCCATCCTCCATCCTCCATCCTCCATCCTCCATCCTCCATCCTCCATCCTCCATCCTCCATCCTCCATCCTCCATCCTCCATCCTCCATCCTCCATCCTCCATCCTCCATCCTCCATCCTCCATCCTCCATCCTCCATCCTCCATCCTCCATCCTCCATCCTCCATCCTCCATCCTCCATCCTCCATCCTCCATCCTCCATCCTCCATCCTCCATCCTCCATCCTCCATCCTCCATCCTCCATCCACCATCATCCATCCTCCATCCATCACATATTCCTATGGATTCGCTGATATCAAATATTCACGAATATTTTATATTCACTAATATTTTATATTCACTAATATTTTATATTCACTAATATTTTCTATTCACTAATATTTTCTATTCACTAATATTTTCTATTCACTAATATTTTCTATTCACTAATATTTTATATTCACTAATATTTTATATTCACTAATATTTTATATTCACTAATATTTTATATTCACTAATATTTTATATTGACTAATATTTGATATCAGCGAATCCATATGAATATGTGATATCAGTGAATACATACGAATATGGATATCTGACCTAATATATGGTAGGGAATATTCCAATATCATATCATGGGACCGATGGATGGTGATGGCGTGTCTTTTGTGGTTGGGTTGATGTGTAAGGGGAAGGAGGGGGAGCGTTTTAGATGAAAAATGTTGGTTCCTAGATCTCAGGAACCGCTTATGCTAGGAGGCTAAAATTTAAAACTTATGTAGAACTTTGATCGTGAACCCAATTGCTTAAAAAATTGTAGATATAGGTTGAAGGGTGTGGGAGTGGGGGGAAAAATAATGTGTCCGAAACGCTTGAAAGCTGGGATTGAAACATTCTAAAATCCATATCTCCTGAACGGTTGATGTCAGAAGGTTGAAACTTTGTGGTTATCTTAAGGGATAATGGAAGATTAGATAAGATCTAAAAAAAGTATGGGTGGTGGTGGTGTCTCGAGGTGGGGGTTGAAAAACTTTGGACATCAATATCTTCCGAACCAATTACAGCAGGAAGATAAAATTTGGTTTCTGTATGTAGGATTACAAGTGGAGTCTACTGAACATGAACTTTTTGAGGAGGGTGGTGAAGCACAAAAGTGAGGGGCTATTCCCTTCAAAAAATTAGATTTTTATATCTCAAGAACAGTAGCAGATATGATCTTAGAAATTTTACAGGAGTTAGGCCCAGTAGACTTCTAGCAGGGAAAACAATTTTAAAGGTGTGATTGTAGGGGGCAATGTCTGGAGAAGGTGAAAAGGAAAAAAATATTATTCAATATTTTTCGAGAACCGCAAAGGATAGAAAACTAAAAATATATGACTGTATTGAGCGTATTCTAGAGAAAGAAGGCAGGCACTTTAAGAAGGAAAGGGTCTGGGAAAGTACACCTATGCAATTTCGCACCTACCACCTACACATTAAATAAGGAAAGTGTAAATGAGTAATGGAAGATTATGGTAGATTTATAAAACGAATTCAACATTTATCGGATGGGAAAGGACTGTCGGCTTCGAAGATATGAATGATAATGTATGAAATTTATTGTGTGAGGAAAAGAAGAGAAGATTGGTAAATTAGTGCAATGTGGATCCTAGTAAGTAAAGGAAAAATTGATTGCTAAATCATTGCGTTATATAAGGAGGAAAGGGTGGGTGTTTTTATATTTGGAAATAACAATTGAATTAAATATAACTTACATATATTGGACAATGAAAGGGATAGTAGAGTAAATCCGAGTGATTTCGCACCTCGTAAGTTTGGGCAAGGGTAAATGGGGTAAGTTCGTAATGTTTAACATCTTTGTTAGTTTTGATTTTCATGTATTTTCGGTTTTGTGTTCATAGGTCTATACCGAGTTAAAATTTTTTTCAGCAATTAGATATTTTGCAATAAGCTGCTAATAATAGTGTATTTTCGCGATCATATTGACTTTTAAAATTTAAATACCGTAATGTTTTCTTTAGCTTAACTTCACCAAAAATAGTTATAAGTCTCTATTCGATGATCATTTCATGAAGATTGTTTTCCAACAAGCACCAGCTCGATATGATACAGTAGATATTAGTAATATTCAAATATTAGTTTAGATATTATAATACCGAGTAATGAATATATTCGCATTAGGTGATATCACCATATATCGGTATGGACCCATCACTACCCGGATTCCATTGAGATCCCAAGTTAATTTTTTGGTATGTTTTGTAAAACAGTATAACCTACAAAATGTAAAAAAATAAAAAATATATAGAAAGCCAAAATCTTTATCCTTGAAAAAAAATTCAAGGATAATTTTTATTCGTAATTTTTTTATATTGCGACATTGATCTGATCAAAAAGCTGTTGAGCAGCAATTATTATTTAAAAAGGTACCTAATCATTTTAAATTTTCTGTTCACACCAGTCATAGAGATATAAATACTGGAGACGACAATACGCCGTTTTTGTATTAAGCATTTTGAAGCAAAATTGAACGTTTTAGTATGGAGCGTGCAATGCAAATAGTAGCCTAGTATTCAAATGTTTGACGTTTTTTGTGTTCAAGACCGGAGTATAACATAAATGTGACTATGATGCTAATAGTAGCATAGTGTTTATTGCCGGTCCTTTGCGAGGAATCGTCCGGCTTCAAAACAGTCGCTGCTCGTCATCTTCAGTACACATATCTCTATGCCACCAGTGTTGTGAGGTGTTGAAGTTTAAAATTACGACGAAAAAAGGAATTCCAGATCAATTTTCCCACCGATTGTATTGAAAATTCCCAGACATTTTCCCATAATCACTTTACTTAATTAATTGTGTTAGACATAATAATAATAATTGAATAAAACAAAATAAATTTATTCATTTAAATTATAACTATAAAGCTTCTCACTAATAATATAAATAAATAAAAACAAGAACATTTTCATAAGGAAAAAAAATCACATATCATAAAAAATTGTATTTTAGCCTTTTGACTAGTATAAATTTTGCGAGTTGTGCAACTTCTTATTTTTGTCAGTTTTAAAACAGGTTATATCGGGTGTTTTTTTTAGGTGCATGAGAACTTAAACTTAACTTAACTAAATACAAGAATATTGTTGGAATGAAATTTTTTTATTATATTCTGGTAGATAATTTCATGGCATTTATTTTTTAAATATGATTTCCGTCATATGTCCGCCGCGGCTACGAGTTACATAGTCCATTCGATCAGTTCAATTTTTGACTACTTTTTCCAATAAATCTGGCCGTATGGCGTCAATAGTGGCTTGAATATTGGCTTCCAATGCTTCAAGAGTTGCTGGTTTGTCGGTATAAACGCAGGACTGAATATAGCCCCATAAAAAGTAATCCAGAGGCGTTAAATCGCACGAACGAGGGGGCCAGTTAACAGAACCACTTCTGGAAATCAAGTTGTCACCAAATTGATTTTGCAATAAATCGATTGTTAAGAGCCGTCTTGTTGGAACCAAATGTCGGCGATGTTTAGCTGATTAATTTTTGGAAACAAAAATTCAGTCAGCATGGCTCGATAGCGCTGGCCATTCACCGTAACGGCAGCTCCTTCCTCATTTCGAAAGAAATAAGGACCGATGATGCCGCCAGCGTGTAAACCGCACATTTCTTTGTTTTGTTGATGTTTTTGAATCGAGAAGAGTAAAATTAGTGCGAAAACGATCAATAACTGCACGAATTGCTTGCTCACTAGTCCGATTATGTTGACCGTAAAATGGACGAAGTGCTCTATGAACTTCGCGAACAGATTTATTTTTTTCAAAGTAAATTTCCACAATTTGGAAGCGTTGTTCTGGCGTTAAACGATTCATTATGACTTGCCAAACCTTACTGAACAGAAATATCAACACAGTTTGACATTCTCAGCTGTCAAACCACAGTTATCGATATCGATAGTTCTCATGCACCTAAAAAAATACCCTTTATCTTCAGCCTTGAAAGTTGATCGGATGGAACAAACTGCATTTAGTGAATCTTCTCCAATTCTGTTTCATTTTTGTCTTCACGTCGGTGTGGAAAATATAAAATAATAATAATAAAATGGAAAATATTCTTTCTGAGTCGGCATTCGAATGCGACAAAACCATAGCAAATTTTACAATTTTATTTAAATTTGGAAATGTCTTCAACATTTTTCATCGAGTCAATTTCGATCCAAGATTCTTCTACTGTTAATTTCATTAACCGCTCTTTCTCATCCTTTCAAAAAGTAAATTACAATTCCCTCCATTCGATGTTTATAGCAGATTCGCTCCATCCAACTGTCTTTACAATTATATTTAATTTGATCAAATTCACGCACCTTGTACTGTCAAGGGCTATTTGTGGATTCAAGAAGACAATTTCCTTAAAAATTGGATAGTCTAATGGCAATCTGTTTTTGAGTTCCTTAAAAGCTGTGACATAAAATTCTTTACCTGTTCCTTTTATTTCCAATTTCAAAGCTCCATCTCGTATGTAGAGAGTAAAGTCATTACTCATCAATACTGTTATTGTCCAAATGCCCCCGAATTTGTTCGAGAGCAGGAAATTATTCCCTTTTCCCTTTTTTAATTTTAGAGGTTGAAAATTTTCACAATATGGGAAATTTCCTACGATCTCACACCACTAATTCACACACGTAACGCATTTAAAATTAATTAATTTTTTACAAACCCAAACAAAAAAATCTGCCAACAGTCTGGGCGCAACTTTACTATTTTTTGGGTAGAAGTCCGAAACGCGTTTAATGCTGAGATGCAGTGTAAGTTACTATGCGATTGACAACCTAAAAAATAACGTTCCAAATAGCCTCCTGGTTATTCCTTAGATTGTCAATCGCATAGTTACCTACACCGCATCTCAGCACTAAACGCGTTTCGGACTTCTACTCAAAAAATAATAAAGTTGCGCCCAGACTGTTGGCAGATTTTTTCTTATTGACAGACCAATCCATTTCTCAAAAATGAGTATATTTCTCCCACAAAAGGTTGCAAATTTGCTTTTAATTGTGGTTTACCTTGACCGCAAAATATCCCTACTGCTATTATTGGCGATTGGCATTTCATTTCATTTCATATATAGAACAATGAATTGACAAAAATTCAGTCTTGGAACTATTAGCGATTTGTAAGCCGTCGACGTTTATGATAAGTGATATTTCGTCAAGATTATTAGCTTGAGATATAATATTTCTGTGGCCACAGGGAATAAGTAGGTAAGTCTAGAGTCACTGTATACGAACTAACACAAAGATCCATTATCATGAGTACGGACATTGCGTGTTTCATTTGAAACCAGTAAATTTAAATTTTTTTTGCAGTTGTCTCGGTTTTTAATTTTAGGGATCCCCACGGAAGTAGGTAAACGCAATATTTACTGGAAAATTATTAAATTGTGAAACAAAAATCGAAAAGTTATAGAACATTGAGATTAAAAATCGGAACTTTATCACGCACACATTTACATTTTAGTACATCATTGACAATGACATTTCGAATTATCATGTTATTATTTTGATTTCGCGATTCGGGTGGTGTTTCGCGAACAATGTTTTAAAAGTTAATTTTCCGGCACAATGCCGAAGATATTTTAAACTTATTGTTTCGAAAGTGATTTGTGCTGTGTTTGTGCAGTGTTTGTGCAGTGTTCTTGCAGTGTTTGTGCAGTGTTCTTGCAGTGTTTGTGCAGTGTTTGTACAGTATACCGGCACTTAGCTTAATTTTCCGGCACAATGCCGTAGAAATTTTACAAATGTTATTCTCTTCTGTGATATGTGCAACTTGGCGGTACATCAGGACTGCTACGGTGTTCCCTACATTCCGGAAGGACAATGGCTCTGTCAACGGTGTCTACAATCGCCGAGTACGCCGGTTAGTTGTGTTCTCTGCCCGAATACTGGTGGTGCTTTCAAACAAACCGATCGCGGACACTGGGCTCATGTGGTTTGTGCTCTTTCGATACCGGAAGTGCCAACACAGTTTTCCTCGAACCAATCGGTAAGTTCGTTAGTGCATCGTTTTGAAACTCGATTGATAAATTTCCATTTCGTTTAGATTCGATTGAAATGATCCCTCCAGCACGTTGGCGATTGACTTGCTACGTGTGCATTCGAATGCGCGATCAAGGCGGACCGTTGTTTAAGGGAATTCGAAAGGAGCTTAAAAGAGAAGGAATCGTCGAACAACCGAAATCGGACGATTGCATTGCTCAGGCCATCGACAATGAATTCAAGGAACTATTGACTGGAACTCCGAGTGATGCGCTCGTCGAGAAATTGCTTATTCTGTCCGATAAGGCTCAAGCTCTTCGTCATCCGTCGCAGAGAGCGAAGCGCGTCAAACAAATCCGTTTAGAAATGAAAAAAAATGCGAAAATCCATTACGCGAGCGAAGACTGTAGCAGTAAGTTGTAGATCTAAATTGAAATGTAGCAGGGCTAATTATTTAATTTCATTGCAGCAAAAAGTTCTGTCTGATAGTTCACAATCCGACACCGAAGCAAAGGAAGCTGAAGCAGTTGTACAGACGCCCCCATGCAATCCCTTGAAAAGTGCATGTAATAGTGCATCACCGTCCGGCGTGAACCGTAGGACTGCCGTTCTTTTCACACGAAAAGCGCAAGCAGCTCTAAAAAAGCCCGAACAAATAGCAAAAGAAGAATCGTCGTGCGACACGTCGACTCTCGAAAAAGTGAAATCACCGAAGCGCAACTCAAAAAATAAATGTCTTTCGAATCGACGCAGTCTCGAAGGTGAATCTCAACCCGAAAAACATCGTAGCCCATCGACAAGCCCAACAAAATCTCCGCAAACCGAAAATTACGAATCAATTCCGGACAGTTTTCGTCTGTATCGGGCCAATACGAATCGCGAAATTTCCGAAACGGACGATAGCGGCAGCGAATACACAGGCAGTCTGAATTTAGTGGAAGTAGATCAGGATCGGATTTCGATTCGAGTTTTGCCGAAGCCGGCAGTGGTAATGAATCGGAAATGCTGTCGGCTAGTGAAACCGAACCGAACGAAAATGAGAAAGTCAATACACAACGGCAAGGCGGTCATCAACACCACAACCGAAAGAAGATAAACCGGCATTGGAACCGCTTCAATTGGTTTGGGCAAAATGTCGCGGATATCCGTGGTATCCGGCATTGATAATTGATCCGAAAACACCGAAAGGATTCGTACATAACGGTGTACCGTTGCCAGCACCGCCACAAGATGTTTTAAATTTACGCAAAAACGACACCGATGAGGTTTTCTTGATATCGTTTTTCGATGTTAAACGAACGTGGCAATGGTTACCATCGATCAAATTGGAATTGCTCGGTTTGGACAAGCAAGTCGATCAGTCCAAGTTGATCGAGTCGCGTAAGCCGACCGAACGAAAGTCCGTTAAGAAAGCTTATCAGGATGCGTTGCATTATCAAAGTCAAGTGACCGATTTAGAAGCTCAAGGACCCGGAGCTATAATGTAGACGTTTTAAAGTTAAGCTACATTTTTTTGTCGTCCTCGACTTTTTCTTTTAAATTTATAACATTCTGGCAATAAAAATCCATGTCAAGTATTTAAATTTGTGGTTTTTAATCAAAAGTTGTTACGGAAAATAATAATGTTAAGTAAATTGTATATATAATAGCAGACTTTTCAGTTGCAATAATAATAATAAGTACATTCTAAAACAATACAGCACCGCAACAAGATCAACTCAATCTCTCGCTTATTCGTACACGCTAATCGACATTTTTCGAATCATCACGTAATTTATGTCGTACTGAATGAATCCGTAACGGTGGCAAAGAGCCTCTAAGGTGCTTTAGTCTTTTATTGATTTCGACACGTTTCGGTTGAGGCAATTGTTCGTCCATACTAGACGGAAAAATTTCAGTACTTTGTGCTATTAGTCCAGATTTTCGAAAATAGCGTGGCATCGAGTAGTCAACTTCCAATGCTCTGGCCTTATTGGCTGTCTGTATTGAATACAAACTGGTTGATTCCTTGTACTTTTCAATTGTCGGCGTATCTTCGTAGTTCTTCGGTAGCATCGAATACGAAATCGATGAAATTTCCGGTGTACTGATCTTACTGATCGAACCCGATGATTTCGAGAAAATATCATTTTCGCTTGCCGGCCTAAATGAAAAATACGGAACACTTTAAACATTCCGTAGACCAGCTTTGTCCAGAATATTCGGTGCTTTTAAGTAGTTATTGCTATTATCGTCGGGAATATTTTGTGGACGGAGAATGACTTCTTCTTTATCACTGGCGGCATCTTTTCAATTATTGGCCTAAATTTTTGCGGTGATGCGGGACGGTCGAGTTCCGAGGGGGCGAATTCGGTGAAATTGTAAATTTGATTGTTTTTGGCTCGGTAATTTCGGCGTCGACATCCCCTGAAATTATAAGATCGGTGAGGTGATCAGTTTTCTACAGAACTTGCAATCGTGTTTTAGATTTTTACCAAAAAGCCAATGAGAGGATTAAAGCATAATGAAATGAAGGATGCAAAAGCAAATTTGTATTAAATTAATCTGTGTAGATGACAGTCTCGATAAAGTAGAGGCTAAGTTGTGTAAGTTTATTAACATTGAGATCGTTTGTAAGTCATGGATTTATCACTAGTGCGATCTGCAGAAAAATCCCTCAGAAATACTAAATATGAGCATAGAATATCACAATCGATTCAATTCAATTCGATTCGCTCCAGGTGTGAAATCTAGTGACAATAATGAACACTCAACATAATCTTGAACTAATCAAACTACTTTAAAATAAAATTGCTTGCAATTCAGATGGAATCTTCTTTACCGAAAAATACCAAACCGGTCTATGTGGACTGGTCTGGTCTGCACGTAAACGCGACCATTTACTACGTTTAAATGAAGAATCCAAAGATCAAAATTTGGATCGCGTTTATGACAACACCGGATCGAAAGATCGAAACATGGGCAAATCGAAGAAATGACGAACGAGACAACCGGTTTCGATGCGATCCAGGTCGAGAAGTTGGCTCGGATCGAGTCGATCTCATTTCAATCCGATCTGCGTCTACATGCGATTTTAGAGGATTGTATCCGGATTCAATCCTCCATGTAAACGTAGTAATTGTTTCCTTCTTTAAAAAGTTGCCCGAACCGCCTTACGCTTTGCACCAAAAGATTCACTTGTCACTATTAAAAACACTCGAATTATGAATTATTCTTACCTGATGGGCTGCAAATAACTTCCTCCTCAGTCGGTTGCCGTTGTACTGGAAATTAAAAGTTAAGAGTTACTTATAAATGAAATTAACATTTATTGTTAATCAAAATACGTACCTTTGGTAAAGTTGACATTTCGTTTGACATCCCACAATTTTGTGAAATGTCAATCAAAATCATATGGGTTACATGTACACACACTAACACTATGGAATTTTGCAATTCGCAGGTTCTAAATGTTCTAAATATTTACCAAAAGTGGATATTGTCCGTACTCAAGATAATGGATGTTTGTGTTAGTTCGTATAAAGTGACTCTAGGTAAGTTTAAAATCGAAATTATTCAAGGCAGCACTTTTTTGCTATTTTTACTATTGAACTATTCCTGTAAATCCAGTTTTTGTGAAAAAATTAAATTTGTTGACATCTTAGTGATCAAATAACATACAACAATAATTTTTTCACAGTGTGTGTAAGCCTTGGGAAATGACCACAGTACACTTATCCCATTTTACTATTTTTCGACTTACCAAGCTATTCCCTGTGGCCACAGATTTATAAGATTTTTATACTCTAGATGAAATCATATAGAGTATTATAAGTTTAATCCACCCCAAAAGTTTGTAACGCATAGAACCAAGCCTCGGACGAAAAAAAGTTATATATTATTTTTTGTTTATTTGTGGCCAAAAACCTCAAATCCGCCTGACGTCCGTCCGTCCGTCCGTCTGTCCGTGAACACGATAACTCAAGAACGCCTTCACCTAGGATCATGAAATTTTGAATCTGGATGTTTGGTTGAATTTGTAAGGCTAAGTTCGTTAACGGGCAAAATCGTCCTACTCCTTCTGGTAGCTGCCATACAAAATGTAAATGTTAAAACACGTGTTCAAGAATATTGGTCGATAACTTTAGAAGGATTTAAGCTACGACTTTGAAATTTTGTATGTGTTATTTTTTAAATAGTTGGAGTTAAATATATGATTATGAAGAAAATCCTGTTAGTCCTTCATGTAGCTGCCATACAAATATCCTGTCAAAATGTATTCACTTTATTTACGAAACTCTCTATAACTCAAGTAATCTTTTAGCTACGAATTCGGAATTTTGTACAGATTAGTTTTGAGTGAAAAGAAAGTTCGGCTTTACTAGTCAGCGAAATCCTATTACTCCTTCGGGTAGCTGCCATACAAAATGTCCTTAAAACACGTGTTTAAGAATATTGGCCGATAACTTCAGAAGGCTTTAAACTACGTCTTTGAAATTTTGTATGTGTTATTTTTTCAATAGTTGGAGCTAAATGTATGATTATGAAGAAAATTCTATTAGTCCTTCGTGTAGCTGCCAGACAAATATCCTGTCAAAACGTCTTCACTTAATTTACGGAACTTACTATAACTCAAGTAATCTTTTAGCTATGAATTGGAAATTTTGTACAAATTAGTTTTGAGTAAAAACGAAGTTCCAGTTTACTAATCAGCGAAATCCTTGTACTCCTTCTGGTAGCTGCCATACAAAATGTCCTTAAGACACGTGTTCAACAATATTTTTCGATAACTTTTGAACGCTTCAAGCTACGAATTTGAAATTTTGTACACGTTCATTTTTAAATGGTTCCAAGGAAAAGGATAAATATGTAAGAAATCGAGTGAGTCCTTCCTGCACCTCCCATGTGAAAGTCCTTCAAAAAGGACATTTTTGTTCGATGACTTACCCAGTTTAAGATATGAAATTAAACACTGAATATTGTCTTTTCGGTTTGAGTAGCAATCTAATGGCAGTCCTTAATAAAGGACATACAACATGCACACATGTAATTCTACTTTATCCCCAACTACAATATAAATTGGAGTTCAGTATTCATCTAGAGTATTATACGATTGGCTTGCAGCCGATCGTGACTGCAGTATGTTTTTCTAATCCATTATGCCAGTAGGTCCCCTTTGCCATTTGTGTCATGTAGCTCAGTTCTGTAATTTTTAGTGATAAATGAATCGGCTATGACCAGACGGATGTAATTACCATATATCTGCATAGAAACTTAGTGAAGTTATTTTATCACATAAACATCATATTTCGAGAGAGAACAAAACCAATCACCTATCGTCTTGCTCCCGCTTTGTCCTTGCAATTATTAAAAAACATTGAAATATTTCTGGTTTTTTCTCACTATCTCTAACCCTTTATGCCATAGACCATCTCCACACATCCTCAATTTTAACCGAATTTGTGTTTTTTATGTAAACAAACAGCAAACCCACTCTGTCAAAAGCAGTTTCGTTTCTGCTTCATTTCACTCGGCCCATTTCATTTCCTTATATTCTTATTCGCAGGCTATGACGTAGTCCGAAATTCTCACACAAACTTCTCACCTTGGAAATGAAAACCGTTTCTGTAATCGCACATGAGAACGATTATGATAGTTCTCATCGTTCCAATCAACTAGGGGAAATTTCCAATGGAAATTAATGTCAGCTTGCATTGAATTTTAATTTAAATGAGTCTTTTTTTTTAAAAAAAGAAAAAGAAATAAACTTTACTTTGATTATGATACATATAACATACAGTTACTCACATAATTATTGGTTACTCACATAAGGGAAAATGATCACTAAAAGCCTTAGATTACTAATCATATTATTGCGAGCTAGGGATTCGACGGTTCAAGTAAAACACAATTCGTTTAAAATCAAAATAAGTGATAATTTATTTAATCGCACTATTATTCTTTTCGCACAATAATTCGCACTGTATGACAATACCGCCCGCTTATACTATATCGCTTGACTCGATCACTTTCGCTTTCTACCAACACGGTCCCGTATACACGCTGGCTGTCACAGTCGACGTAATAAAAATTACTATGTCCCTCGCTGAAAGCTTCATCTGCTTTTATACTAGCTGGCGGTAGTCTAGACTGTTCTTGAATCTTCGCTCGAGAGCATTCGATTTGATCTTCTACGCTGTTCTAGTACATTCGATTAGAAGGGAGGTACAATCGTGTTGCTCCGCCTTATATACTTCAACTAGGTTTCTGATTGGGTTACTTTGTAGCTAGGTATTCGGTTGTTGCTCTTTCCATTATGCAAAACGATCGAGCCGTGCCAGGTTTACATGTAACAATATTATACGTTATTCTATCGTTCCGATAGCAAATTGTTATTCCGAATTAACATGTGTACAAAAAATAAAAAAATAATTGAAGGTCAACATCGCATTTTTGTTGCAACAAAATTATTGGGGCGGGCAGTGATCAATGAGTTATTTTGTTAATTTTATAGCGTATCTACTGTATCTCAGCAAGTGCTGGTGAAATATAATATTGGTAATTCATACATATTAAAAGGTATCATATTTATGTATTATGAACTACTAATTTTTAGAGAACATGGTGCAAAAAACATGAACACATCAGTCAATCAACTTCAATTGGTGGTTTTTCATGATGCCAAGGGGAAATTGTCGCCATTGCCAATTTACGCAAAAGTTTTGTCGGTAATATTGTCCGGCACTACGAAAACGATGACCGAATGGATTGTAACGACTCGAATTTCCGGGGTAGGCTCATCGGGTGCCGGGGTTCGTTACAAAACATTTATTTCTTGTCGGACTTCACTTTATTCGATAATTACAATGTAATTCTACACCAATTCCAATTCCAATGATTCGTTGTTCGTTGCGTTACTCTGCTCCGCTCCTGGTTTTCTTCTTTTGCGCCTATGGCTTCGTCACGCTGTCTTGCGTTGGTTTGCGCTGGCTACGTTACTTCGTTGTCGTCTTCTGTGGGCTTCCTGCGGCTGCTACGTCTTGCTGAGTTGGCTTGCGCTGGCTGTGCTACTTCGTCGTAGTCTTCACTTGGCTTTCTGCTAATGCTTCGACTCTGCTGCGTTGGCTTGCGCTGGCTGCGCTACTTCGTCGTCGTCTTCTCTTGATTTCCTGCGGTTACTACGTCTCGCTGCGTTGGCTTGCGCTGGCTACGTTACTTCGGCGTCGTCTTCTCTCGGCTTCTTGCTTCAGGTACGTCTCGCTGCGTTTGCTTGCGCTGGCTGCGCTACTTCGTAGTCGTCTTCTCTTGGCTTCCTGCGGTTACTTCGTCTCGCTGCGTTGGCTTGCGCTGGCTGCGCTACTTCGTCGTCGTCTTCTCTTGGCTTCCTGTGGTTACTACGTCTCGCTGCGTTGGCTTGCGTCATCTGCGCTACTTCGTCGCCGTCGTCTTCACTGGCTCAGTTCTTCGTTCGATTCAGACTCGTTTATTGATGGAAGTACAACTCCACAAGAGCAATAACACAAGTCGAACCGATCGAGCTCAGTTTCTCAATATTGTTTAAAAGAAATGAAGTACAACTCCACTATCTTTGTCACAAGCATGAGTACTGCCGACTGGCTTGCCTTCCTGGTCGATTCGGTTTCATATATACTTTGTGATAACCATTTCTTATCCGTGAATTATTTCGTATTTATAATTCGTGGTTGGGACATGTACTTCTCGGTATATAGTCCCACTGAGATTTGTGTACTTGTCGGCGGGTTTATCTACCACGCTGCGTCGCCTGGGACGTCGTTGTGGTCCTGCCGGCTTTTACCAGGTATATTCCAATTTCTGGTGCTGTGTTTCAGTCTTGGTGTGTCGTTTTTCAGGCTACTTTACGTGTTTTTATGTTTTTATTTCGTTTATTGTCTTTCAGGTTCTTGTTCCCTGTTACATGTTTTGTATTATAGTTTAAAGTTCTTAGCGCTAAGTTTTAATTCATGATGTTTTGTAATTCATGATGTTTTGTAATTCTAAGTTTTTAATTCATGTACTTAATCCTATGTTGTTTGGTACTCCTTGTAATTGAGTGTACTTGTTTCTCAGGCGATTGGTGTGGGTGAAGACTTATCCCAAAGTTTCCGTCCTTACATCCTTGACGTTTGAAAAAGTCGACAAACCACGAAGAACGTTGGATTGTAAGAGAAATTTAGGCCAATCCTCGGATAAGTGCACTGAAAATAGTCATGGATCTTTGCAATAGTTTCAACAATGACGTTTTTCTATAAACTATCCGCTGCTGTTTAAAAATAATTGGTTATACCGGTCAAGTAGCATGAAAGAAAAAAATTATTAGCGACGTCAATAAAAAGAAGAGAATGGAGTTTGCTGAACTCCATCTAATAAAGGATCAAAACTTTTGAAATCAGGAGATTTTACAGACGAGTGGCTCTAATGTTTTTGGTTCAGATGGATGCACCATGGTATTGCGTAAGCCTAATATTGAACTAAATAAAGAAAATCCGCTTATAACTGTATAGCATTGCGTGGGATCAGTAATGGTCTGGGCTGTATATCGACCTCAGCAGTTGTAAAAAATGTTCAATTCTAGAAACATTTTAATTCTATTCTAGATATTGACCCTTAACACACGGCACATATCGTTCGAGAATTCCTACTCTACAATTGTCCCAAAGTGAAAAAAACCCCACTCCATCATTCCATCTAAATCCAATTGAGTATCTTTCGGAACAGCTTGATGGAAAAAGCAGGATACACCCAATTAGCAGCATACCGGAGTTGAAAAGGGTTCTCCAAGACCAATGGACAAAAATCTCCGATTCAGTTATGCGCAAACTTATAGAATCAATGCGAAATAGATGCAAGGCGGTACTGAATAAAATTGGAGATCCCTGCAAATATTAATTTAGCGGTTTAAACCTAAAAAAAATAAAAAAAAATTCGTTTGACCCAATAATTAAGTGACGTTAGATTTTATTTAATTGAATTGTTTTCATTTATTTTATGTATTTGCCCAATATACAGGGTGCGCCATCTATAGCTTCGGTATGTAAATGTTGAATAACTTTTGTAAACATAGACGAATTTCCAAATTTTTTTTTTATTTTGAAGGTTGGTTCAATACAATTTGTCTGGATCACTTTTTATACTCTAGATGAAATCATATAGAGTATTATAAGTTTAATCCAGCCCAAAAGTTTGTAACGCATAGAACCAAGCCTCGGACGAAAAAAAGTTATATATTATTATACTCTAGATGAAATCATATAGAGTATTATAAGTTTAATCCAGCCGAAAAGTTTGTAACGCATAGAACCAAGCCTCGGACGAAAAAAAGTTATATATTATTTTTTGTTTATTTGTGCCCAAAAACCTCAAATCCGCCTGACGTCCGTCCGTCCGTCCGTCCGTCCGTCCGTCCGTCCGTCCGTCCGTCCGTCCGTCCGTCCGTCCGTCTGTCCGTGAACACGATAACTCAAGAACGCCTTCACCTAGGATCTTGAAATTTTGAATCTGGATGTTTGGTTGAATTTGTAAGGCTAAGTTCGTTAACGGGCAAAATCGTCTTACTCCTTCGGGTAGCTGCCATACAAAATGTCCTTAAAACACGTGTTCAAGAATATTGACCAATAACTTCGTAACGCCTAAAGCTACGACTTTGAAATTTTGTATGTATTACTTTTTTAATAGTTGGAGCTAAATATATGATTATGAAGAAAATCCTGTTTGTCCTTCGTGTAGCTGCCATACAAATATCCTGTCAAAATGTATTCACTTAATTTACGAAACTCACTATAACTCAAGTAATCTTTTAGCTACAAATTCGGAATTTTGTACAAGTTAGTTTTGAGAGAAAAGGAAGTTTGAGTTTACTAATCAGCGAAATCCTTTTTCTTCTTCTGGTAGCTGCCATACAAAATATCCTTAAAACACGTGTTCAAGAATATTGGTCGATAACTTGAGAAGGGTTTAAGCTACGACATTGAAATTTTGTATGTGTTATTTTTCCAATAGTTGGAGTTAAATATATGATTATGAAGAAAATCCTGTTGGTCCTTCGTGTAGCTGCCATACAAATATCCTGTCAAAATGTATTCACTTAATTTACGAAACTCACTATAACTCAAGTAATCTTTTAGCTACGAATTCGGAATTTTAAACAAGCTAGTTTTGAGTAAAAAGGAAGTTCGAGTTAACTAATCAGCGAAATTCTTTTACTCCTTCGGGTAGCTGCCATACAAAATGTCCTTAAAACATGTGTTCAAGAATATTACCGATAACTTCAGGAGGGTTTAAGCTACGTCTTTGAAATTATGTATGTGTTATTTTTCCAATAGTTGGAGCTTAATGTATGATTATGAAAAAAATCCTGTTGGTCCTTCGTGTAGCTGCCATACAAATATCCTGTCAAATACTCTTCACTTAATTTACGAAACTCACTATAACTCAAGTATTCTTTTAGCTATGAACTCGAAATTTTGTACAAATTAGTTTTGAGTGAAAACGAAGTTCAGGTTTACTAGTCAGCAAAATCCTTTTACTCCTTCTGGTAGCTGCCATACAAAATATCCTTAAGACACGTGTTCAACAATATTTTTCGATAACTTTTGAACGCTTCAAGCTACGAATTTGAAATTTTGTACACGTTCATTTTTAAATGGTTCCAAGGAAAAGGATAAATATGTAAGAAATCGAGTGAGTCCTTCCTGCACCTTCCATGTGAAAGTCCTTCAAAAAGGACTTTTTTTTTCGATGACTTACCTAGTTCAGGATATGAAATTAAACACTGAATATTGACTTTTAGGTTTGAATAGCAATCTAATGGCAGTCCTTAATAAAGGACATACAACATGCACACACGTAATTCTACTTTATCCCCAACTACAATATAAATCGGAGTTCAGTATTCATCTAGAGTATTATACGATTGGCTTGCAGCCGATCGTGACTGCAGTATGTTTTTTTGTTTATTTGTGCCCAAAAACCTCAAATCCGCCTGACGTCCGTCCGTCCGTCCGTCCGTCCGTCTGTCCGTGAACACGATAACTCAAGAACGCCTTCACCTAGGATCTTGAAATTTTGAATCTGGATGTTTGGTTGAATTTGTAAGGCTAAGTTCGTTAACGGGCAAAATCGTCCTACTCCTTCGGGTAGCTGCCATACAAAATGTCCTTAAAACACGTGTTCAAGAATATTGACCAATAACTTCGTAACGCCTAAAGCTACGACTTTGAAATTTTGTATGTATATCTTTTTTAATAGTTAGAGCTAAATATATGATTATGAAGAAAATCCTGTTAGTCCTTCGTGTAGCTGCCATACAAATATCCTGTCAAAATGTATTCACTTAATTTACGAAACTCACTATAACTCAAGTAATCTTTTAGCTACAAATTCGGAATTTTGTACAAGTTAGTTTTGAGTGAAAAGGAAGTTCGAGTTTACTAATCAGCGAAATCCTTTTTCTCCTTCTGGTAGCTGCCATACAAAATATCCTTAAAACACGTGTTCAAGAATATTGGTCGATAACTTGAGAAGGGTTTAAGCTACGACATTGAAATTTTGTATGTGTTATTTTTCCAATAGTTGAAGTTAAATATATGATTATGAAGAAAATCCTGTTGGTCCTTCGTGTAGCTGCCATACAAATATCCTGTCAAATAGTCTTCACTTAATTTACGGAACTCACTATAGCTCAAGTATTCTTTTAGCTATGAACTCGAAATTTTGTACAAATTAGTTTTGAGTGAAAACGAAGTTCAGGTTTACTAGTCAGCGAAATCCTTTTACTCCTTCTGGTAGCTGCCATACAAAATATCCTTAAGACACGTGTTCAACAATATTTTTCGATAACTTTTGAACGCTTCAAGCTACGAATTTGAAATTTTGTACACGTTCATTTTTAAATGGTTCCAAGGAAAAGGATAAATATGTAAGAAATCGAGTGAGTCCTTCCTGCACCTTCCATGTGAAAGTCCTTCAAAAAGGACTTTTATTTTCGATGACTTACCTAGTTCAGGATATGAAATTAAACACTGAATATTGTCTTTTAGGTTTGAATAGCAATCTAATGGCAGTCCTTAATAAAGGACATACAACATGCACACACGTTGAAATTATGTGATTTGCTGAAATTACTAATCTTCTTTAAATAAAAACGAAATGTTGTTGAATTAAATAAAATTGTTTATTTTTACTCTCCTTTAAAAATATATTGTTTTACGTTTCACTTTTACAAAACTACCAAAACTTTCAAATAAGATCAAAATATGGTTCTCCAAATTTCTAAGGCAGCACAGTCGGCATGCCAAAGAATTTGTCGAATATTTAGCTGTTCTCATTGGAACAACTCAAGCAGCGCAATTTTGGCCTACTTGAGAGGTTGCAACGGATGTAAATTGAATGATACCGCGTTTATTAATGCTACCTTGAATCTTCATTTGAGCTTCCTTCACGCAGCGCAAATTTGGCCTACGGTGGTGAACCTCAATAGAAATATTTTCAAAGAGGGCGAGCCGACGTTGCGCGTGGCTTAAATAGCCCGATTGAGCTTTTGTTTCCGTTGTCCTGGACCAATTTTGGCGAGGTGAAATTGGGTGGACAGTGCGGAACGAAAGTATTTACGATTATAATTGTAACAATTTATAAATGTTATGAAAAAATATAAATTATGTTTGGGGAGTCCAAACATTCTCCCGCGCGCAAATTCGAACAAGTGTGAGTGTTGTATGTAATTCAAACTTATATTTTAATACAGATAATTTAAACTTATATCTAATAAACTTAAACTATTCAACAATATAATCTAATTCTATTATTAATTCTATATTATTGTGTGGGTGGTCTTGGTGATGCATGCCTTAGGCGGAACCAGTGTGTCTTCCATCCGGTGTACTTCACTCGAACTTGGCTTCCTTTGTTGAAAAACACGGTGTATGCTCGTCGTTTTGATTTTTTGATTTTTCTCCACGGAATGGAGTTAAGTTCGTCGTAGTTTAATTCAAACAATTCTCCCTGTTCCGTGACAAGAGTGTATTTCCTCGATGTATCAGATTGTAGCGAATGTTCGCCAATGTTGTTTCTACTGGAAGATGGTTCGTTTGCCGTGCCGTTGGGAGTAACCATTGGAGATGAGGTTACCTTAGGCTCTAGAGTTCGACCCGGAGTGATCGGTAGATCATTGATCCTACCAATGGGTGGGACGATATCGGGGTCCAGGTTTCGACCCGGAGCGATCGGTAGATCATTGATCATACCAATGGGTGATGATGGTGGGCTGTGTAACACCACCTTGGACGGTAGAGGTTTCAGCAATTCCTCGACACTGCCTATGTTACACCCTGAAGTAAATGGCAACTCTTTAGCTTGAGTTATGGTCAGTAGGTTGCATACTGTAGATTGGATTTCTGGCATTGTATCCTTCTTTGCGCCATTATTTGTATTGGATAAACCTTGCAGTGATACGTTTGATTCTTGATGTAGTAACGTGTGATGTCTATCGTTGCACTTGTAACATGATCGGGCACTTGTACAAGCATTTCTATGGTGGTTTCCCAAGCAGTTAAAACATATTGCCTTGGAACGTACTAGGTTCCATCTAGCTTGTACCTCAAGTCCACGAAACTTTTGGCATTTGAAAACCGGATGGCCTTCCTTGCAGCATGGGCACGTTAAAGCAGCTTTGTTGTTTGATTTAACAAAATACGAGTAAGTCGTTCTTTTTGGCGATGTGCTTGGTTTCGTTTCAGATTCTGCAATCACCTCAAGCGTTCTGTACCGACATTCTATAAAGCTCTCAAATTGTTTATAGGTGGATAGTGTGTCTGAATCAGTTACCTGTTGTTCCCACATGTTACGAGTATGTGACGGAAGCTTCTTAGTCAACAAGTATAAAATTATAGCATCCCAGCTACTTGTGTCGATACCTAATGCCTTTAATTCGTGCAGTGCCTCGTTCGAATTGTCGATCAATTGTTTGAATTCCTTATCGGATTCCGTGCGAATATCGGGCAAATTAAATAGCGCTTTTATGTGAGTATTCACTAAGACTCGTTTGTTGTCATAACGCCGAACTAACAGATCCCAAGCTGCATCGTAGTTGGAGTCTGTGATATCGAACTGCTGTAAAGCTTTCGACGCTTCACCTGTGACAACACCCTTTAGGTAGTGAAGTTTCTGTACCTTCGGTAATTGGTTGTTGTCATAGATAACGCTTTTGAAAAGATCGTAAAAGCTTCTCCAGCTGCCATATTCGCCATTGAATCATGGAATTTCGATCCGTGGAAGCTTAATTTCGGGCTTAGCATGCTATGGATTTGGAATGCGACTACTGTTGCTATTGAGATTGGTATTGGTATGTTTACTAATGATCTCACTTAGTTCACCCATATAACCAAATACTGCTTCTTCAACGAGTAAATACTGCTCAGTATATTTCTCGTCAACGTCTTCAAACTCGGACCCGGTTGCAGCCATCATGATGCTTTCGTGTTTTTGTGTACATCGATCCCAAGTTTGCACAATACTCTTGAGACGTGCTGTCGCATATCCCAAAGTTCTGCGACATTCCGATGTTTTCTTGAAGTTGGAGAGGGCTTGTTTGATTGTCGCGAAATAGACAGCTAGCTCTTTCATGCCGCTTGCCATGGTTGATGTGCTCGACCTGTTTATGTTGTAAATTTACGTAGGTTGTGCTTATCACGATAGATAACGCGACTTATAGTTTTTGGTGATCTCGGCGATCAATGAAATTGTTGTATTGTGACTGATTGCGATGCTGTGTCGTATTGTCGGTGTATGCAGATCAGAGCGCAATGAGACTTATTGGTTTTGATGAAAACCGGATTTGTGACTTGTCTCTGTGCAATGAAATCGTCTCGGACGGATGATTTATTGTAGAGAAATTATAATTCTTTGTGCAATTGCTAAATCGGACGGCGATTGCACTGCGGTGGTGTGTGTTATCTCTATAGATAACACAATTATCGACGTTACGTTTGTGACCACGTAACCAACGAACTTGTGGCTGTGTGGCGTGTCGTAATTCGGTGGATCGCTGCTTTAGCGCGAGGGAGATCGTTTTCGGATCAAATGATCCGATGATTATTTTGTTTCGCGAAAACCGGTCGTGGTGGGCTCTACGCAAAGGAATTATTTCGGACGAATAATTTATTGCAAGAGCGCGGTATGGTTTTGTGGTCCAGGAATTGCTTCCGGTCGGCAATTGCACTGCGACGGTGTGTATCTCGGTCGTTGACACTATGATGATGCCGATTGTTGTCTTCTCGACGTGACGACTATGCGATGCGCCTTGATGTCGCGAAAATCGGTTTTTCGGTGAAGAATTTTTCAAATTCTTGAATTTCGATTGGATTAAACGCGTATTTTTTTGGTAAAAATGTGATAACAATATTACGAAAAGTGATTAAATTAAACAATTTTATCGTTCTACAACATCCGGCTCGACGGACCAATGAAATTATGTGATTTGCTGAAATTACTAATCTTCTTTAAATAAAAACGAAATGTTGTTGAATTAAATAAAATTGTTTATTTTTACTCTCCTTTAAAAATATATTGTTTTACGTTTCATTTTTACAAAACTACCAAAACTTTCAAATAAGATCAAAATATGGTTCTCCAAATTTCTAAGGCAGCACAGTCGGCATGCCAAAGAATTTGTCGAATATTTAGCTGTTCTCATTGGAACAACTCAAGCAGCGCAATTTTGGCCTACTTGAGAGGTTGCAACGGATGTAAATTGAATGATACCGCGTTTATTAATGCTACCTTGAATCTTCAGTTGAGCTTCCTTCACGCAGCGCAAATTTGGCCTACGGTGGTGAACCTCAATAGAAATATTTTCAAAGAGGGCGAGCCGACGTTGCGCGTGGCTTAAATAGCCCGATTGAGCTTTTGTTTCCGTTGTCCTGGACCAATTTTGGCGAGGTGAAATTGGGTGGACAGTGCGGAACGAAAGTATTTACGATTATAAGTGTAACAATTTATAAATGTTATGAAAAAATATAAATTATGTTTGGGGAGTCCAAACACACGTAATTCTACTTTATCCCCAACTACAATATAAATCGGAGTTCAGTATTCATCTAGAGTATTATACGATTGGCTTGCAGCCGATCGTGACTGCAGTATGTTTGAATATGATGTCGATCAAATGACCGCCGTCATTTGCGATTATTAAATTGGTTCCTTTTGCGGCATTTACATTTACATACCGCAGCTACAGATGGCGCACCCTCTATATTTTGAAAAAACACTTATTTACATGAATATATAGTAAAGACAATAACAAGTGAAACTTAATTTTTTTTATTTATTACTTGTTTCAATCGAAATTTTGCTCCAAATTATGTTTTTAGTCTTGACCTAATAATTATGTGAGTAACTGTATATTAAGCATTTATGTTTAGTTTTTGTGTTTACATACGGCCCTTTTAAATACTAAATATATAGTACCAACCCATTTGAAAAGAGAGAAAAGTTTTTTTTCGTACGTTTTTGACGCCTTGAACAAGAATTTCGAAATTTTGAATCTGCATGATTGGTCTAAATTATAAGGCTATTTTCGTTAACGGACAAAATCGTCGTACTCCTTAGGATAGCTGTGGTACAAAAAGTCCTTAAGAAACGTCTTCAAGAATATTGGCTAAGAACTTCGGAACGCCTTCAGCTACGACTTTAAAATTTTGAATATGTTGGTTTTCTAATAGTTGCAGTGAAAGGTTAGAATATGAAAAAGTTCTCATGAGTCCTTCGAGTAGCGAACTAGTCGGTTTAGCGGAGAGGCTCAAAGTTACTGTGCTCTGGGTCCCGGGGCATAGAGATATAGTGGGAAATGAACGGATTGATGAACTGGCCGGGAAGGGCTGCACTCTTGCTGGCTCTCTTGCAGAACTAATTCACGTTCCTTTAGGAGTTGCCAAGGGAGACATACTCTCCCACCTCCAATCAGCGGTTAACTCCAGATGGAAAAGCCTAACCACCTGCGCCATATCCAGAAAGATGTGGCAAGCACTGGGCAAACCCTTCTACAGGGACCCGAGGGAGATTTCGAGGAAGAAAATTGGGGAGTTATTACTCTTCCCAAACAATACAGGATGGATATAACTGATCAATTTTTCCTCACACTCATCTTTGAAATTTCCCAGTCACAACAACCCCTAACATCCGGTTTTAATACGAGTTTGTGGTTCCAAAACGGCCATTGGGCTAATTGAGCTCTGTCTAGAGGATAGGGCTGCCACTTAATCAACCAACCAACCAACCAACCTAGCTGCCATACAAAAATCCTGCAAACATGTTACTCAATTTACGAAACTCTTAAATAACTTTTGGAAACAAATTATGTTCAAGTGCTTTAGTCAGCCAAATTCTTTTACTTCTTCGGGTAGCTGCTATAGAAGAATTTAGAAGAGCTGTTATAGAAGAATTTGGTTCAAAATCGAGTGAGTATTCCCTCCTTCTACCATGAAAATTTTTTCTTTCGGTGATTTTCCTAGTTTCAAATATGAAATTCAACACTGAAGGTATTTGTCTTTTACTTTCGAGTAGCAAGCAGACGAGAGTCCTTAATAAAGGACAAACTACATGCACACTCTGTACTCTACTTTATCTTCAACTATACATAAATCAAAGTTTAGTATTTCATCTTGAGTATCATACGATTGGCTTGCAGCTGGTCGTGACTACAGTATATCTTTTTGTTGCTACGTTTCCCAAGTAGCACCAATAGTCGTGTAGGAGTAGTACGATCGTTCTGCGAACTATATCATATCACTATATAGTAAAGCTTACTTTCGCGAATAGTAGTGAGAGCGGTGATATGATAGTTGTCACAAACAATTTTCCAATGCGGGCTTAGTAATATATAGCACCTCGCTACCTGCAGCGTTACGAATAGTTGTGGGCTACGATTAAACAGAATGACAATTTGGTTGTGAGTGGAGTGCATGTGGTTCTCCGACCCATTTACGGACAATCTGCGAACTATTTGAGGACTTTATAGTAAAATATTAGGATCGACTCTCTTCATTAGCGGTGATAAATCACACACATCCAAATCGAGAGCGCGCAAAGAATGTGAGAATGTGTGTTTTTTATGACTTATTACATACAAATAAGAATACACAAATAAGAGGTGAACTTCAATTGAAATATGAGTTGATGATCATTATTTTTCAATTAAAAAACTAAATATAGAACTAATTTTGTGGGAAACATAATTTTTACCGTAAACATATGTGATGTTTATATGCTTAAAACTTACGCAACTCCATAAAAAACCATATTGTAATATTTTATAACTTTTTAAGTCAAATTGATTTTTTAAACAGAAGTACTTTTTTACTAAAATGGAATAATAAATATGTAAACTAATATTTTAAAGTACGAATATAAGATATGTATCTTTTGTCTAAACTTTTGTTCAAAATATTTCATTTATATTGGAATCCATGACACATCTATAAAATATGGCGTCATATTAAGTAGCAATACACTACTATTAAGTAGCAATACACGACTATTTAGTAGCAATGCACTACTATCTAGTAGCAAGTGAGGAGTATTCTTAAGGTTGTCCGCAGTAGTTCGCAAAACTGCACAACTACTTAAACGAACTAAATGATCGTACGACTGTATAGTACTGATAATAAGTTGTTAGAGAGAGTTATGTATACTATTATTTATATGAAATAATACACGATTCTTTTTTAATATAGTTAAATTTATTTAAAATTATTTAGAACTGAACCTCGTGGGGTTTCACACATCTATCGTAGAATACGAAAATCAAAGAACACTCATCTCTTCGAAGTCCGGGATTTTATATAAATCTTCTTGTTGATTTTTGATAATAAATTAATTGGTTTGGTTTGTATTTGATTTGGGATAGAACTCGCCAAATACGATGTTGGATGTCGATAATTCTATATTTATATTATTATTATTGTTACATTTATTTTTGTAATATATATATATTCCTATATTGTACTTTGTTTGTTATATATTTGTTTTTCATAAAGTTTTGTTTGTTCTAATTGTTTCCAATGGATATCTTGTAAAGAAATTTCCTGGAATTTAATATAGTTTATGTTTTTAGCAATGTTAGGTAAAATTAAATGTTGATAATATGGAATTTTGAAATTATTAAAAATTATGTTGTTTATTTTTATTTTACATCCACCAAAGCGAATAATATCGTGTTCATTTAAAATTATTTCTTGTTCTATTTTGTTTTTTTTTCACAATTATGAATAATTTTCTTATGTTTCATATTTTTAACTATTATTATTGATTCCGTGAGTGGTACAATTTCTTCTTTACTATTTTCCATTAACTTCCATCTAGTGATTTTAGTTTTTAATAACTCACGCGTACAGTTGTCTTCTACCCACCTTAAATTTTTTTATATTTTGTTGGATAATGTAATATATTTTGAAAACTTAATACATTTTTAAGGGCTCATTACCCCTGAAATTTTCAAAAAACAGATTTTTTTTTTTACAGATTTTTATTTTTTATACTTTAAAGAATTTAAAAAAAAATTAGAATTTAGAAAATTCCACTCCATTACAAAGTTATAGCAATAAATGTGACCAGACATCGGTTTGGAGCAGCTTCCTGGCGAATTGCCGCGCCACTCTCAACAGCAGCGTTTAGCATTTATTTTTTCGCAAAAGCTGGGTTTCATAGAAAACAAGGTCATTTATAGGACCATCTGTGAAAAACACGAAGATCCAAGAGGAAGAAGGTGTACAGTACGAAGCTTGAATGGGAGACTAGCCGTAACTACACGTTGTACCTACCAAAAACTTTAAACGCATTTTTCTCGAAACTATGTTCTTAGACATGGTCGGCACGATAACTCAGTCAATTTTCAATATTTTCCAACTTTTTTTTTTTTAAATTTTGATAACTATTTTGTCTGACGAGAGGTTTTTCCAATTTTTTGCTTGGAAATTTTTTTATAAATTACTAAACGCAAAATTTTTTTCAAAAAACTGATTATTAAAGTTTGAAATACTGTAACTTATTTATTTTTGAAAAAAAAAAAAATACCCTACGTCAGACTATAACTACTACATTACTTTATAAGATTTTTTTTTATTTTTGCAAATTGAATTATTTTTGCAAATTGAATTATTTTTGATGAAGTTATGATGCTGACCAGGAGGCGCCATGGTTTTCATAAGTAGTCCATTTATACTCGTAAAAAACAATGCTAATATTAAAAGAAAAAAAAAAATTTTATTTTCTTATAGTTGAATAGTTAATAAGATATGTGAACTCAACAATTCAATTTTTTTTCACTATATAACCTTTATAATAATTTTTCAAATTTACGCAGTTTTCAGCGTGTGCAGGGGTATATGAGCCCTTAATCCTACTTCCTAATTGCATTAATATGCAATTGCATTAATAGGCAATAATAATTTATTGTTAGGAATTGGTTCGATTATTAATTCTTTATATATTGTTGAATACTAATTATTAATATTATTTTGTTTTTTCTTAAAGCTATTGTACATTTAATATCTGAATACTGTTCAATAGTAATATGGAATTTATCTATTTCTTCATCTTCTAAAATATATCTGTTGAGTGTATTGTGTTTTGAATTTAGTATTATTTCCTTCAATTTCTCAATGTTTATACTCTAGATGAAATCATACAGAGTATTATAAGTTTAATCCAGCCCAAAAGTTTGTAACGCATAGAACCAAGCCACGGACGAAAAAAAGTTATATATTATTTTTTGTTTATTTGTGGCCAAAAACCTCAAATCCACTTGACGTCCGTCCGTCCGTCCGTCCGTCTGTCCGTGAGCACGATAACTCAAGAACGCCGTCACCTAGGATCTTGAAATTTTGAATCTGGATGTCTGATTGAATTTGTAAGGCTAAGTTCGTTAACGGGCAAAATCGTCCTACTCCTTCGGGTAGCTGCCATACAAAATGTCCTTAAAACACGTGTTCAAGAAAATTGGTCGATAACTTCAGAAGGGTTTAAGCTACTACATTGAAATTTTGTACGTCTTATTTTTCCAATAGTTGAAGCTAAATATATGATTATGAAAAAAATCCTGTTAGTCCTTCGTGTAGCTGCCATACAAATATCCTGTCAAAATGTATTCACTTAATTTACGAAACTTAATATAACTCAAGTAATCTTTTAGCTACGAATTCGGAATTTTGTACAAATTAGTTTTGAGTGAAAAGAAAGTTTGGGTTTACTAGTCAGCGAAATCCTTTTACTCCTTCGGGTAGCTGCCATACAAAATGTCCTCAAAACACGTCTTTAAGAATATTCGCCGATAACTTCAGAAGGGTTTAAGCTACGTCTTTGAAATTTTGTACGTAGTATTTTTCCAATAGTTGGAGCTAAATGTATGATTATGAAGAAAATCCTATTAGTGCTTCGTGTAGCTGCCATACAAATATCCTGTCAAAACGTCTTCACTTAATTTACGGAACTTAATATAACTCAAGTAATCTCTTAGCTATGAATTGGAAATTTTGTACAAATTAGTTTTGAGTAAAAACAAAGTTCGAGTTTACTAATCAGCGAAATACTTTTACTCCTTCTGGTAGCTGCCATACAAAATGTCCTTAAGATACGTGTTCAACAATATTTTTCGATAACTTGTGAACGCTTCAAGCTACGAATTTAAAATTTTGTACACGTTCATTTTTAAATGGTTCCAAGGAAAAGGATAAATATGTAAGAAATCAAGTGAGTCCTTCCAGCACCTCCCATGCGAAAGTCCTTCAAAAGGGACATTTTTTTTCGATGACTTACCCAGTTGAAGATATGAAATTAAACACTGAATATTGTCTCTTAGGTTTAAGTAGCAATCTAATGGCAGTCCTTATAAAGGACATACAACATGCACACACGTAATTCTACTTTATCCCCAAATACAATATAAATCGGAGTTCAGTATTCATCTAGAGTATTATACGATTGGCTTGCAGCCGATCGTGACTGCAGTATGTTTTTATTTAAAATATTAATGTTGGATAAAATTATATTCTAACATTCTTTTTGAAATTGAATTTTCTGTAGATAGTTGGTTTCTTTGAGTAATTTATTAATATTGTCTTTAATTATTCCGTGATTTCTATTAATTTTTTCTTCAATATTTTAATTAGTTTTTCAAATGAATTACATTGCTTTACAAGTTTGTTTTGATTTTTATGTAATGTTATTTGATTCTTTTCTATGGCTTGAAAATGCGCTTCTACCATTGCAGGGTCTTCATCATCCATTGTTCCTGCTAAAATTTAATGTTCTTCCCCATAAATTAATGAAACCTCTCGCTTTTCTATTAATTTTATATTCATCCGCGTTTAGACACCCTTCTTTAAGTCCAATATTTTTACAATATCCATTTGTTAAATACCTAGCTCGTCCTTTTCGTTCAATATCGCTATCCTTTAAAAGTGAAATAATATCATTATATGTTGTGTTAGAATATGATTCTAAAGATTTTCTGATATTTTTGCAATTTTCTATACATTTATTTTCCCAATCTTCTATTGATTCTATATAATTTTTTAACAAATAAGAAATTTGGTTTTCTATAATATGTTTTTTATTTCATGTTTCCTTAGACCATTAAAACTGTTGTTCTATTATAGAAATGTTAATAAACGATGTTTCTTGTGTTCTATGAAGGTTAGAATTCCATTTTGTATATGAATGTTTAGCGTTTAATAATCGTTCATATAGACTAACGCGTTTCTTATCATTTATTTCTTCTGTCTGTGGTTTTAGTGAATGTATTTCGTGTTCTAAATTATATAATTGATGTGCAATATATTCGAAATCTGTATCTACAAAGTTTTGTTGAACTGTTTTAACGCTATCTTGAATTTTCTTAAAGTTTACCTCATATAAACTAATATTTATTGTGTGTAATATATGTGTATAATGATCTGTGATTTCGATGACGTTTGTTTGTATTATGATAAATCCATTTCTATTATTTAGAATAATTTCTATTACTTGACCCTCTACTTGTACTTGGTTGTATTTCATTATCATTAGTGCCGTTAGAAACATTATTATCATCTTCAGAGTGTCTGCAAGAGATATTTTTATTATTAGTTTGATACTTTTTTCTTTTTTTATGTTGTTGTAAATGATATTCATTTTTATCATTATGTTTTTTAAATTTTGCTTTAGGGTCTAATCTTATTCATAAATTACTAAGTTTTTCTTTCCCAACGTACCTTGTGAAACTAATCCAGTCTTTCTTGTCGAATCGAAGTTTATCGGTTAAACTCAAATCCAGCATGTCCAGTTACCTCGATATTCCTGCGGGTGTCCCACAAGGCTCAAGTTTAAACCCCACTCTATATAATGTTTTTACTGCAGATGTGCCTACAAATTCAAACTGCGAACTAGCCCTGTTTGCGAATGATACCTGTCTCTACATAAGAGGCGACAACCCAAACACAATAATCTTAGTGCCTGAATCCTTATTGGAACGGTTGTAACAATTCTATCACAGATGGATAAATACAAACAAAACTAAAGCAATATACTTTACGAGAAAAAGGAAGCGAATTCAGTTGCCAGACCGCGAAATAAATTTTATCGGGCAAATCATCCCATGGTCTCCTAATTTAATTTATTTTGGCCTTATGCTTGACAATAAACTTACATTTGCTAGCAACATCGAAAACACATGCTTCAAGATCTCAGGATGCATTCATGCACTTTACCCTCTTATAAACAGGAAATCCTTCCTTTCTGTGGAAAATAAGGTCTTAATATTTAAAGTTGTAATTCAACCTATCATTTCCTACGGTGCTCCCATCTTGAGTGAATGCGCTAGCATTCACAAAAAGAAATTGCAGGTCTACCAAAATAAGACGAATAAACCTTTTACTTTATTATTTTCTAATAATACAGTATTGTGATCGAAAAAAAAATTTGCTATCCTGAAAATTTTTTTTTCGCGTTTCATGACTCGTAGACACGAAAAAAGCAAAAAAAATGTCAGTCCGTCTGTCCGCCGTACGCCGTACTTCCAAACAGTTTGAGATAGACTGGGTAGAGGCCCCTTGAAGTGACCAAATTCTGTCGGGTGGGAGTGTGAGGGCGGAGGAGGGAGGAGGGGGAAGCGTTTTAGACTGAAAATTTTGGTTTTTAGATCTCAGCAACCGCTTATGCTAGGAGGCTGAAACTTGGAATTTATATAGAACTTCGGTAGTGGACCCATTTGCATAAAAATTGTCAATATGGGTGAAGGGGTGTGGGAGGGGGGGGGAAATAATGCGTCCGAAACGCAAAAAAGCCGAGATCGACACATTCTAAAATCCATATCTCCTAAACGGTTAAAGTTACAAAATTGAAACTTAATGAATATCTGTAGGTACACTAGAAGAATAGATCGCAAAATTTTTGATTTGGGGCATTAGCGTACGAGGGTGGGGGGTAAAAAACTTTAGATTATGATATCTTACGAACCAATTGTACTAGACAAATAAAATTCAGTTTCTGTATAAAGGTTGACAAATGAAGTTTGCTGAAAGTGAAATTTTTTAAGGGGCGGTGGATTATGAAAGTGGAGGGGATGCGAATTTTTCTAAAAAATCACGTTTCATATCTCAAGAACAGTGTGAGGTAGATGCTTAAAATTTTTACCAGACGTAGGTCTAATAGACCTGGATGTGAGGGTGTAGAGGGTGAGGGTGGGAGAGGGTGAAAAGCAAAAAGTTCCGGTTTTTATTTCTCGAAAACCTATAATGATATAAAGCTGAAACTTAGTATTTAGATAGAGCTATAGTAGTAGTATCTTGGAAAAAAATATGATTTTTTATAAGGGTAGTATGGTACGGGGGTGGGGGATGTTTTACCTATCTATAGAACGGCTTATGCTACAAAGTTGAAATTTGGTATGTATATGTAAATAAACTAGAAAAGTAATTTAGATGAAAAAAATTTCAAATATCCATTGGCGTTCGGAAGGGGGGCGAAAAAATTTATCAGTGAAAATGGAATGTATATATTTTTACGATTTTCGTCATATCTATTAGGTCTTCCTAAAATATTTAATTCATTTTTATTCTACGGCTTCTGCATTTAAATACCTAGAAAGTGCTTTTAGGATTTTTTGAAATTCGACCCCTAAGGGGGTGTAAAGGGGTTGTATACTTATTCCCGAACTATGCCATATCAACCAGGTCTTATCAGATATCGAATATCTTTTCACTTTCACGTGCTTGCGTAATAATCGCCTAAAACTTCTTTCTAAGTTTTTCCTTTTTCAGCCCCTAAGAGGACATAAAAGGGTTGAACAAGTTTTCACAAATTCCGACATATCCTTTAGAAGTGATAAGTAATTCAATTGTATTTACTTTCTCGTGCTGTCTTCATATTTCTTTATTAACTCCTTTCAGGATTTTTGGATATTCAACCCCCCAAGTGAGTGTAAGGACGTTGCATATGTTTTCACAGATTCCTACATGTTGCTTAGATCTGATGATATTTCGAATTCATTTGTACTTCCTAAGGTTTCCCATATAAGAACCAAAAAGTCAATTTCAGTATTTTCAGATTTTCAATCCTAAAGGGTGTAATGGGGTTGTATGCTTTTCAAGGGTTCGACATATTTCTTAGGTTTGATGAGATATTAGATCGCTTTTCATTTCCACAGACTTTTTATATAATCGCCTACAAACCAATTTCTCAATATTTGGATATTCAACCCCCAAGGGTTTTCATATGTTTTCACAAATTTTGCCATCCCTTAGTTCTGATGTGATATAAAATTGGCTATTACGGCATTTGATGTAATGACCTAAAAACTAATTTCACGATTTTTCGAGTTTGCTTACGTTTTCACAAATTTTTCAAAATCCCTCGTGTCTCATGAGATATCAAGTTGGTTCTTATGAAATCGTTTAAAAACCTGTTTCACAATTTTTTCAAAATTCAAACCCCAAGTGGAAGTAATGGGTTTGTATACGTTTTAACAATTCGTCATATCTCTTAAGTCTGATAAGGCAACAAATTCGTTTCTACTTCTATGGACTTTTACTGTACATAATATACCAAAATTCGTATAGTCTACAGGTGCTTTTTCAATGTTTAATTGGATAAGAATCTCTATTTTAAATATTTTTATTTTAAGAACAAAATTAACTTTCCAAGAAACTTCATAATCTCGAAACAACTGATGATATGCTCCGACTTTGACCGCTCCCGAACTTTGACCCGAAAAATAATAAAGTTTCGCCCAGACCATTGACAGATTTTTTACTTTTCAACTAGAATACTACACGCTGATGCTGGTGGTACAGGAACTGGCAGAATCCAACCTCTCCTCATTTTTGTTACGGTCCCAGTTGGTAAAGAACCAGCTAATTTCATCTTTCCTATAACATATGTATATTTATATATTTAACCTAATTATTTTCATTTTATTTTAAGTTAGATTGTAAGTTAGGTAGGATTTAACAAGCAAGGTTTTTTATTATAAAAACTTTCCTTGGATTTAAATAATTAATATAATAAACGAAGAACTAATTTTAGTAAAAAATACAAATTGTAACTACAGATGCAAAGATGTAAAATCTAATCACTGAAATTGTAGATAATTGTACGAACTATTTCTAAAAATTGAAATAAATTTATGTTATGTTATATTAATCTATTTTTCGTTTCTATTTGTATAACATTGGAGTTAATTTATTAATTTTTCCTGTTTTTTTTTAAATTTAATATAGATCTTTCTTTTCTTTCTTTTATTAATTCTCTAATTTTTTCGATATTAGTATCGCCTTGATGAATTCTGATTGGTTCTTCACTTGTTGCTGAATGAATAGTTGTATTATAAATGCGTAGAGATTCTATTATAGGATCTACTGAAAATAAAGTTGTTTTTTTTTGTCGAACTATGCATGTTCTCAAATGTTCATTTAGAGTATTATGATATCTCTCTATATCTGAGTTTCCTGTATGGTAATTCGGTGCAGTATAATGTATTTCCTCTTTTTCAAGATAATTTTTTATTAATTCACTTCTGAATGAGCTTTCATTATCTATAGTTAAATTTTAAGGTTTTCCCATATTATTAAATATAATAATTATTCCATTCAATACATCTGACCAATTTCGTGATTTTAATTTTGTCATTGAAACGTATTTACTAAATTTATCAATACATGTCAAGTAGAAATTCTTTTTATCTCTAAACCATATATCCATGTGATATCTGATTCTCGGTCCCTCTATATCTTCTGCTATTTGATATGGTATTTTAACAGAGTTACGTTCATATTTTGACTTCTCGCATATTTGGCAAACATTTATAATTTTAGTAATTTCCTCTTTTATATTTGGATAGTAATATTTTCTTTTCAGATCCTCAGAAACTTTACTAATTCCTAATTTTCCTTACATGTGCTTTTAATATTTCTTCTTGTAGCTCTTCTTGCCAATAATGTCTAGGGGTGGCAGACTGAATAGCATGTCTAGTGCTGCAGAGGGAGTTGTTATCAGAGCTGCACTGATGCATATGCATGCTGATCTCTGTGCCTTCCCTAGGGTGGTACGGTTAACCGCTTTGTCTTAGGCCGTCCACAAGACAATAACACCATACATAAGTATCGGTCTAATGACGGACACGTAGAGCCAATGAACTATTCGGGGTTGCATACCCCATTTTTTGCCAATGGCCTTTTTGCACGAGTAAAGCGCAACTGTTGCTTTCCTTACCCGTTCCTGAATGTTAGGTTTCCAGTGAAGTTTCCTATCCAAAATAAGACCTAAATATTTTGCACTATCGGTGAAAACTAGACTAGTACCCTGTTAACCCTCTGGTTACGTCAACTAATAATTAGACTTATAGTTTCAATTTTTTATTTTATTAGTTTATTTTTATTTTCTTTTTAAGTTAGTATATAAGTGAATAGAAATAGGTTTTTGTCTAAATTTTTCTATCACAATGTTACACCAATTTCAAAAGAATTCGAAATACTTGTATGTAAAAAATACCCCACAAAAGTAAAGATGTAAAGACTATTGTCTAATCTCTGATTATTAATAACATAAGTTTATACTCGAAATCATCACCGAATAAATATTATAATTATTATTAGACTAGTACCATTCAGAGAAGGAGGGTCTACGTGAGGAATTTTTTATTTCCTGGTGAAGAGGACTAGTTCTGTTTTGCGTGGGTTCACGCCCAACCCACATTCAGTTGCCCATTTGGAGAGAATAGAGAGAGCATTCGGTAATATCTCACTCAGCGTGTTGAGGTGCTTTCCCGAGACAGCAATTGCAACATCATCTGCATAAGCAATCACTCTGCAGCCCGCCCCTTCCAAGTCTCAATAGTAGCTTGTTTACTACTAAATTCTAACCTTGTGGTGTACCTCTGCTGACAAACCTTCGAGAGGAGGACTCGCCCGCTTTGTGTTCACAATCCTGGATGTTAACATCAAATTGATCAGAGCGGAAAGAGAGGACTCCACCTTCAGGATAGAAAGTGCGTCAGTGATTGCCTCTGGTCTGACGTTGTTGAAAGCTCCCTCGATATCGAGAAAGGCAACCATGGTGTATTCTTTAATACTAAGAGATTTTTTAATGGTGCGGGAATTTAAGGCCGTTCCGACCGACCTCCCCTTCCAGTGTGCGTGTTGGGATGTTGACAGCAATCGCTTGTCAATATTGTCGCGGATGTACACATCCATTAGTCTTTCCAGTGTTTTCAGAAGAAAGGATGATAGACTGATAGGTCTAAGGTCCTTAGGGCAGACATGAAAGCTTTTTCCTGCTTTGGGTATGAAGGCCACCCTGACTTCCATCCATGTTTCAGGAATGTAAGTTAGATCCAGGTAGCCTTTCAAGATAACCTTCAGCCAAGGCAAAATTATATCCGAGCTCTGTTGGATTTCAGCAGGAATTATTCCATTCGGTCCCGCAGACTTAAATGGCTTAAAGCCTTCTATCACCCAGAGGAGCTTGGTCTCTGTTATAAGAGCGTCAGAGTTGAACGGTGCATGGTTTCCTGCAATGCTTACCCGATCCGACTCAACATGCGAGCTACCACGGAAGTGGGTGTCCAGGAGGAGATCAGTGGTTTCCCTACTTGAGGTAGTCCAAGATCCGTCCGGTTACCTCAGGTGTAGCATGGTGTGGTTGGATTTTTAGAGAGAATTTTTCAGAGCCTGGATGCCTCAGAGGAAGAGTCCCCAGGATTTGCGCTGCGCCTTTCTCAGTTCATATTTGTATTTTCGAAGTGATCCTTTATAGGAATCTCAGTCGCAAACATCTTTAGTGCTTTTGGCTTTGTTAAACAGTTGCCTTCAGAATTTTCTAAGAGCCCCGAGTTCTGCGTTCCACCATGGCGGCTTATATTTTCCTCTAAGCCTACTCTCAGGACATGAGTTCGACAATGCCTCGTTTAGGGCGCGAGTGAGGGTGGTGACCAGACCGTCGAGATCAGTTGAGCTACGGTTGGAGTGGCGGTATGGGTGGGAGTGAGCCCTATGTTACATAGAAGAAGGTTAGTGCTTAAAAAGTAGTCATAAAGCCACTCGAAACTACATAATGCGCATTTCCATCACAGCCAAAGATGACACCAGTCTTGAGAGTACTAGCTTCAGTGATTGGATCACTCATGATACTTGGCGGCAATGGACCTTGATGATCATGGGCCAGATAGGGCGAGATTAGCCAGTGCCTCCTGTCATTCAGTTCAAGGCTGACTGCGACTATATCAGGATCACTGAAACTGTGTTACAGAAATATATTTAAACTGTGTCTTGCAAGAATGCATGCTCTTGGCTTACCATTATTCCTTACATAGAACAGAGTATAGTTTGGACTCGTGAGTGTGACTTGGCCTTGGCCAAAATTCACCACACCCTTCAGGTTGGCTAAAGCATTCAGGGATTCCTTGTTGATCACGATTGTCGTAACCCTCACGGCCCCTTTTGGCTCCTCCGTCCTTGCGATCTTCCAAATATGCGTCGGAAAATCTGGGTTGCTGATCTTCAGTATCTCCAGGACAACCACCGCATCGGAAGGCTTGCTTGGTATCTCGGCTCTTGTTCGTGGCCGGCTTGGGATGTCCTCCCTTGCCACAACCTCTAACTTTGCTCCAGGCCAAACCTCACCTAGACCAGCAATTGCTTCCTTATAGAGATCTGCCGATCTCTGGTTGGAGCAGACCACCAGCTTGACATAGCCCTGATGCCACCAACCGAACTAATTTATAATTAGCTTTTATGTATTTTACATTCGAATTTTGCGCTTTCCATATTAAATATACTCTTTGAATATCTTTAAAAATTAGATCATCTTCTACTAAAATTCCTACTGTTCTATTTTTTGGTGAGTGGTTTTTCTGTATGTATTTAAATATTAACTTATCATCAGGGTTTTTTGTAACCATTGTTATTCGTTTATCTAAAAGTCTAAAGTATATACATATTGCTCCTAGTGCATAATTTGATGCATCCGCTGTCAAAACAAAAGGTTTCTCAAAGTCTGGGTACTTTAAAGTTAGGTCATTTATAATTAATATTTTGACTTTTCCAAAAGCTTTCTTGTAATCATCATCTTCTATATTTATTTTACTGTTTTTCTTTAACCATAGTGACATTGGCTTAGCTACTTGAGCGATATCTTTAATGAATCGTCGATAGTATCCCACTAGTCCGAGAAATGATTTGATTTTTATACTCTAGATGAAATCATATAGAGTATTGTTGCGAGCTAGGGGTTCGCCGGGATTTCAAGTAAAACACAATTCGGTTAAAATAAAAATAAGTGATAATTTATTTATCCGCACTTTAATTCACAGAATTATAATCGCACAATAATTCGCACTGTATGGCAGTACCGCCCGCTTATACCATATATCGCTTAACTCGTTCACTTTCGTTCTCTCTGAACACGGTCGCGTATACTCGCAGTCGACGTAATCAAAATTACTCTCCCTTCGCTGAATGCTTCACCTGCTTATATACTAGGCGGTTGCAGTCTTGAATGTTCACCGGTGTACTTGAACGTTCGTTCAGTTGTGGAATCTTCTCGAAAGCTTCAGAGCCTTCGATTTCGATCATCGTTCAGTGGTGTGTGCAGAGGATTCTAGTATATTGGAGAGCATTCGATAAGAAGAGAGATTGTTTCGCCTTATCTTTAGCTAGGTTTCTGATTGGGTTATTTTGCAACTAGGTATTCGGTTGTTGTTGTTTTCATTGGTGTGTAACGATCGAGTGCACGGTTGCGCGGTTGCCGGGCTTACACGTAACAGTATTATAAGTTTAATCCAGCCCAAAAGTTTGTAACGCATAGAACCAAGCCTCGGCCAAATACCTCAAATCCGCCTGACGTCCGTCCGTCCGTCCGTCCGTCCGTCCGTCCGTCCGTCCGTCTGTCCGTTAGCACGATAACTCAAGAACGCCTTCACCTAGGATCTTGAAATTTTGAATCTGGATGTTCGTAAGGCTAAGTTCGTTAACGGGAAAATCGTCCTACTCCTTCGGGTAGCTGCCATACAAAATGTCCTTAAAACACGTGTTCAAGAATATTGGTTAATAACTTCAGAAGGGTTAAAGCTACGACTTTGAAATTTTGAATGTGTTATTTTTCCAATAGTTGGAGCTAAATATATGATTATGAAGAAAATCCTGTAAGTCCTTCGTGTAGCTGCCATACAAATATCCTGTCAAAATGTATTCACTTAATTTACGAAACTCACTATAACTAAAGTAATCTTTTAGCTACGAATTCGGAATTTTGTACAAATTAGTTTTGAGTGAAAAGGAAGTTTGAGTTTACTAATCAGCGAAATCCTTTTACTCCTTCGGGTAGCTGCCATACAAAATGTCCTTATAACACGCGTTTAATTGGCCGATAACTTCAGAACGGTTTAAGCTACGACTTTGAAATTTTGTATGTGTTATTTTTCCAATAGTTGGAGCTAAATGTATGATTATGAAGAAAATCCTTTTAGTCCTTCGTGTAGCTGCCATACAAATATCCTGTCAAAATGTATTCACTTAATTTACGAAACTCACTATAACTCAAGTAATCTTTTAGCTATGAACTCGAAATTTTGTAGAAATTAGTTTTGAGTGAAAACGAAGTTCGAGTTTACTAGTCAGCAAAATAATTTTACTCCTTCTGGTAGCTTCCATACAAAATATCCTTAAGACACGTGTTAAACAGTATTTTCCGATAACTTTTGAACGCTTCAAGCTACGAATTTGAAATTTTGTACACGTTCATTTTTAAATGGTTCCAAGGAAAAGGATAAATATGTAAGAAATCGAGTGAGTCCTTCCTGCACCTTCCATGTGAAGTCCTTCAAAAAGGACATTTTTTTTCGATGACTTACCCAGTTCAAGGTATGAAATTAAACACTGAATATTGTCTTTTAGATTTGAGTGGCAATCTAATGGCAGTCCTTCATAAAGGACATACAACATGTACACACGTAATTCTACCTTTTTCCCAACTACAATATAAATCGGAGTTCAGTATTCATCTAGAGTATTATACGATTGGCTTGCAGCCGATCGTGACTGCGTTATGTTTATACTCTAGATGAAATCATATAGAGTATTATAAGTGTAATCCAGCCCAAAAGTTTGTAACGCATAGAACCAAGCCTCGGGCGGAAAAAAGTTATATTATTTTTTGTTTATTTGTGGCCAAAAACCTCAAATCCGCTGGACGTCCGTCCTTCCGTCCGTCCGTCCGTCTGTCCGTGAACACGATAACTCAAGAACGCCGTCACCTAGGATCTTGAAATTTTGAATCTGGATGTTTGGTTGAATTTGTAAGGCTAAGTTCGTTAACGGGCAAAATCGTCCTACTCCTTAGGGTAGCTGCCATACAAAATGTCCTTAAAACACGTGTTCAAGAATATTGGTCGATAACTTCAGAAGGGTTTAAGCTACGACGTTGAAATTTTGAATGTGTTATTTTTCCAATAGTTGGAGCTAAATATATGATTATGAAGAAAATCCTGTTAGTCCTTCATGTAGCTGCCATACAAATATCCTGTCAAAATGTATTCACTTAATTTACGAAACTCACTATAACTCAAGTAATCTTTTAGCTACGAATTCGAAATTTTGTACTAATTAGTTTTGAGTGAAAACAAAGTTTGAGTTTACTAGTCAGCGAAATCCTTTTACTCCTTCGGGTAGCTGCCATACAAAATGTCCTTAAAACACGTGTTCAAGAATATTGGTCGATACCTTCAGAAGGGTTTAAGCTACGTCTTTGAAATTTTGTATGTGTTATTTTTCCAATAGTTGGAGCTAAATGTATGATTATGAAAAAAATCCTATTAGTCCTTCGTGTAGCTGCCATACAAATATCCTGTCAAAACGTCTTCACTTAATTTACGGAACTTGCTATAACTCAAGTAATCTTTTAGCTATGAATTGGAAATTTTGTAAAAATTAGTTTTGAGTAAAAACAAAGTTCCAGTTTACTAATCAGCGAAATCCTTTTACTCCTTCTGGTAGCTGCTATACAAAATGTCCTTAAGACACGTGTTCAACAATATTTTCTCCATAACTTTTGAACGCTTGAAGCTATGAATTTAAAATTTTGTACACATTAATTTTTGAATGGTTCCAAAAAAGGATAAATTTGTAAGAAATCGAGTGAGTCCTTCCTGCACCTCCCATGTGAAAGTCCTTCAAAAAGGAAATTTTTTTTCGATGACTTACCCAGTTCAAGATATGAAATTAAACACTGAATATTGTCTTTTAGTTTTGAGTAGCAATCTAATGGCAGTCCTTAATAAAGGACATACAACGTGCACACACGTAATTCTACTTTATCCCCAACTACAATATAAATCGGAGTTCAGTATTCATCTGGAGTATTATATGATTGGCTTGTAGCCGATCGTGACTGCAGTATGTTTCTTGTGGCATTCGGTATTGGAAAGTTTTTGATTGCTTTTATTGTATTAGGGTTTGGTTTAATTCCATCTGTTGTTATAATATGAGCGAGGAACTCAGTTTCTTTTTTTAAAAATTCAGTTTTATCTAATTGAATTTTCAAGTTCTTTTCACGTAATCTTGTCAATATTAATTTAATGGACTGCAAATGCTCTTCTAATGAAGTGCTGTAAATTATGTATGTCCATATAGACTAAACAAATTTTGCCAATTACTCTCTTAATATTGAATTCATTAAACGCTGAAAAGTAGTAAAATGCCCTTTATTTGTTGAGAAAGCGGTTTTATGGATATCTTAATTTTTGATTTGTCTTTGATGAAACCCTTTTGCTAAATCTATAGTGGTGAAATATATCGCTCTACTTAGGTTATCTAAAATATCTTCTTGATTTGGTATAGGAAATTTATCATCTATTGTCAGTTCGTTTAACTTTCTGTAGTCTACAACGATTCTCCATTTTCTGTAAGTAAGCCTGAGGCATCCAATTTTTTTTAACCACCTATAAGGGTGAAGAATATGGCGAAGAACTATGCCTTATTATGCCTTGTTTTAACATATCTTCGATTTGTTTTTCAACTTCATTTCTATGAATTTCTGGATATCTATTAGTTTTTGTATATGTAGGTTTTTCGTCGGTTAGTCGTAATTTATGCCTAATAGCATATGTGAAGGTCAAATCATCACCTTCTTTAAAAAATACGTTGACAATTTGCTTATTAGTTCCAACAGTTTTCGTTTTCCATCTTCGTTAAAATATGACATTCGAATTTCTTCCCTTACATCGTGAATGTTCCATATCGCAATACATATTATTTATTTCGATTGGTACAAAGTTTTCGTAAGTTTCTTCTTCTTGTTCGTTAAAGAATATTCTTATTTCTTCATTATTTAATTTCATTGTTTTATTTGCTTAATTTATTTCGAATTTATTTTTTATTTAAATGTCATTCCTAATTACTCGTAAACCATTATTGTTCAATAGCAGAACATACGAGTAGTACAATAGAAAGTCAATAAAATACTGCAAATTAAGCCAAAAGGTCTATGTACCAGTCGACATAATTTGCATCGTTTTGATGACACAATATCGCACATAATTACCCATCAAAGGTAAACAACTTTGTATGTGCTATCATTCAACCAATTGACCCATATTATAACTTGAAGCATGTAAAATTATCGTACTATGCATTTTTTCATACGTATGCATTTGTTCATACGTATGCAAAATTTTCCGTATGCATTGTGCGATCATTAAACTTAAGTGTAAACCTAATTGTTAATATTTACTTAGATTAAGCATTTTTTTATTATAAATAGTCCTTAAAAACATTGAATAAAGCATTCTTAATTCTAAACACAAATCGAACGTATTTCTTTTTGTTTTCCTAAAGTCTCCTCAACATTTTTCATTACCTCTATATCATCGGCTGGTCTGGCCGGTTACTATAGAGTCCTTTATCTCAACCTATATCATCGGCTGGTGTGGCCGGTCAATATAGGATTTACCCGCTCCACTCGCTTACAGACTGCAGCTACTGACCGACACTAATCAGAATCAACACTGCTGGTGTGGCTGGATCTGATTCTAACCTGTTGCCGGAACATATATAAAAGTCATGAAACTTGACTACTAAAAATTCAGGATCATCTATAGTATTTAATTTTTCAAATTTGGGAATTATTGCCTTTGATGTAGTACTTATTGTTCCACTTATGTTTTTAATTTTTATTGGATCAATACTAATAATAATGTTACATGTAAACCTGGTAACCGCGCAACTCGATCGATTACGAACAAGGGAAACAGCAACAACCGAATACCTAAGCTGCAAAGTAACCCAATCAAAAGCCTAGTTGAGTTTATAAGGGACGGACTAATACGAAGGGGAACACCTTCTAATCGTGTGCACTAGAACAGCGTAGAAGATCAAAATCGAAAGATCTCAAGCTCACTGGAACTCTCTACACACGCCACCGAACGAAGATTCAAGAACAGTCTGGACTACAGACAAGTAGTATAAAAGCAGGTGAAGCTTTCAGCGAGGGACAGAGTAATTTTTATTACGTCGACTGTGACAGCCAGCGTGTATACGCGACAGTGTTGGTAGAAAGCGAAAGTGATCGAGTCAAGCGATATATATAAGCGGGCAGTGTTGCCATACAGTGCGAATTATTGGGCGAATAGAATTAAAGTGCGAATAATAAATAAACACTTATTTTCATTTTAAACGAATTGTATTTTACTTGAAATCGCGGCGAACCCATATTTAGATTGACAAACTCCGGGGTTAATTAAGCTATTTGCAGATCCTGTGTCAATCAAAAATCTAAAAATCCATTTCTTGCTTGTAATTTTATATGAGGCAATTGATATCTGAGGCTGGTATGCGAAAATTTTTTACTTGACCAGTTGTACCAATTTCATTATTACAATTTTGCCTTTACTGTCTTGATGAATCAAGGTCCATAGGCTCAACTTCATTATTTCGTTCGCGATTATAATTCCTGTCATAATTTATAATTGGATAATTATTTTGATTATCATTGTTACTACGATTATTACTGTAATGATGGGATTGTCTGTACTTTTCAGAAATAGGACGAAACGGATTCCGGTTTATTAGTTCAACGTTTTGTACTTGAGTATCTATCAGCTGTGTGAGGATTGGAATTGTTGTTTTGTCTAGTGTTTTTGTTTATATACTTTTGATAATTATGGTAACCTCCCTCACTTAATATATGAGTGCAGATTCTAGATCTGTTGGATTTCTAGAAAAAAGTTTACTTTTTATTGGTTCTGGAAGTTTGCATTTAAAAATATGCAAGGCAGTTGATATGTTTGAAGGAATTTGGTGTAAAAGGTTTTCTTGGCGTGTTTTAGTATTTTATTCACATAAAGCTAGCTGTAATTCGAAGATCATCACATAATTGCGCGGAATTTCTTGGGATTGTAAAATGATTAATGAGTAAGTTTTTAAGGTTATCCCAACTACCTACTTTATTATAAGTCTCTAATATTTGTTTAGCTTTACCGATTATTTTAGCTTTTATTGTGTTAAAAATAATAATTCTAATATCTAATATTATTTCGCTTATATCGTCTATTCTTTGTATTAATGAAAACAGTTCTCTTCTGTTCCCATCAAAAAGTTCAACATTTTGAATATATTTTAAAGAATCAATTGACAAATCACCTGGCTGCGCCATTCTGTCCGGTTTTTGCTCTGCTTTTCTTTTTTTTTCATTGTTCATATTATGGTTCTGAAGGACCTTTATTAATAAAAGTTTATTTTTATTTCGAATTTTAATTCCCTACATTCTAACTACGGTTAGAACTTAGTACACCGTTTTGGCTAAAAGCACTTGAAAAGACGTTTGACTGCCTTTAGTTGTGTTTAAATATGTACTTCTTTATTTAACACTGTTTCGGATTTTTGTTTCAAGTGACCTTTTTATTGTTCTTAAACTTTGGTTGAACCCACCAATTAGGGTTTTTTTTTAAAAAAAACATCCTGAAGATGTTTCCAAAGTTATTAGCTAGTTCCGATCCCTCTGTAGTCTCATAGACGGTTTTAAAGGAAGGTTAAGACCTTAATTTTTCTTCCTTCGGAATTATTATTTTTTCTTACAATTTCCGTTGCACTGGAAATTGCGTTTTTCTTAAGTTCTTTTTCCCCAACGACGACTGTCCACCTTGTCGTGGTGTTGGGGCTGAGTAGGGTCTTGCCCGAAACCAAGAGATGGTCAACGTCCTCCCCCTCTCCATCCATCTCCCAATATCCCTTCACTCCATCTATCCGGGCTGGATCAAGGTGTCATACGACCCGTGCCGAGGATCGACCAGGCTGGGGGCCCCATACAAATAGCCCAGTCGCGAACGAAGTATCCGGATACCTGGCGACCTCCGGATTAAACAGCTTTATCTGCACAATGCGGATCTCTGTGCAGATAAACCTTTCGTTCTCCACTACTCGTGGAAACACTATGTATTCAAAAAAAACAAACACAAACAAAAAACCAGAGTACGGATCTTTAAAAAAACCGGTCGGAGAGATGGACGAAAATTCATCCCTCTCCTCCACTCCTATGGGTGGTTATCTGCAAAGACTGCGGCCACAGAACCTGGTCCTAGCAACTCACCCGCGAGGACTCCGGTAACCAAACCTGGTCCAAGCGACCCACCATCCACGAGGACTTCGGTTCCCAAACCCGGTCCAAGTGGACATTCTCAAATGAGGACTTCGGTCACCAAACCCGGTCTAATTACCACGGCCAAGACTTCGGACACCAGACCTCGTCTTGGCTTACTCAAGAAGGAGCGCAAGCCTCACCCTACTGCGAAGGGGGTGAAGGGGCAAGCTGCAGATACCTTGGCCACCGAACCGGCTACTGGCAGAGGAAAGGGAACTGCTAACATCCCAAAAAGTACCGGCACAATCGGACTTCTAGGGACTGGTAGTGACCAATCTCCACACCACATCGCTCCTTCTAAACAGCTCTATAGAGAGAGGAAAACGGCCCAGAGAGTCCTGAAACGCCTCGGTAATATACCAGAGGAACAGCGAACGGACAAGCAACGGGCCTCTATTAATTGGGCGTTTAAGCTGACCACCGAGGGGTAGGGACCATCCGACAAGGGTCAAGTGTCCAAGAGACACAGTTCCCTGGATGAGTCTCCCGAGGCAGCTAAAAGGGCTAAGACGGGCAACTCGAGCACCGCGGCACCTTCAAAGCCCTTCAACGAAGTCTTGAAGGATCACCTCGTGATGGCCGTCATCGACAGAAGTGACGATGACGAAAGGATCACTCCAGATAAATGGAAAGATGTGCAGAGCGAGCTGGCGGATGGTTTCCTCAAACTTATGACGGAGCATCCTGGTCCTATCCCCTCCTGCCAGGACGGTGGGTGGCATCAGGACCATGTCAAGCTGCGATCTCTACAAGGAGGCAATTGGTGGTACTGGCTTGTCAGGATCACTGCATCTTAACGGACGAAGATGATCTTGACTCGGATGCTGGATTGGATGAAGGCTCGACTGGTCTTCCCGTTAGTAACAAAGAAGATCTGTTGGCATCTGACCCGGAAGACCCGGAAGATGTGAACCAAACCGTGATCGAGATTAATGCTGCGAATACTGCAAATTAACCTCCACCACTCGAAAATGGCATCAGCCTCCTTACTTCTCCGTCTAGCCAGGGATGGAGAAGACCTTGTCTTGATCCAGGAATCATGGCATGACGTGATAACCGGTCTCAAGACTCCAAACTATACTCTGTTCTATGTAAGGAATAATGGAAAGCCAAGAGCATGCATCCTTGCAAAAAACAGTTTAAATATATTTCTGCTACACAGCTTCAGCGATCCTGATACCGTCGTAGTCAGCCTTGGACTGAATAACAAGATTCAATGGCTGATCTCGGCCTATCTGGCCCATGACCATTAAGGTCCACTGCCACCGAGGGTTATGAGCGATCTAATCACTGAAGCTAGTAAGCTCAACACAGGTGTCATCCTAGGCTGTGATGGAAATGCGCATCATGCAGTCTGGGGTAGCACTGACACAAACGAAAGAGGCGAGTTGCTTTTTGACTACTTCTTAAGCACTAACCTTCTTCTCTGTAACACAGGGCAAGAGACTACCTTTATAACCAGGATTAGACAAGAAGTCTTAGACATAACCCTGGTTTCCGATAACATCTCACACATGGTCAGCAACTGGAAGGTTTCTGAAGAAAATTTCTTCTCGGACCACCGCTACCTCCAATTTAATCTGAAAGATTACAAACCTATCCCACGCCATGGTGGAACGCTGAACTCGGGGCTCTTACAAAATGCTGTAGGCAACTGTTCAAGAAAGCGAAAAGTACCAAAGACATTTGCGACTGGGACTCCTATAAAGGATCACTTCGTAAATACAAATATGAACTGAGAAAGGTGCAGCGCAAATCCTGGGGACTCTTCTGTAGTGAAATATAAGATTCCTCCGAGGCATCCAGGCTCCGTAAAATTCTTTCTAAAAATCCAACCACGCCATGCTACACCTCAAGTAGGGAAACCACTGATCTCCTCCTGGACACCCACTTCCCTGGTAGCTCGCATGTTGAGTCGGAGCGGGTAAGCATTGCAGGAAACCATGCACCGTTCAACTCTGACGCTCTTATAACAGAGACCAAGCTCCTCTGGGTGATAGAAGGCTTTAAACCATTTATGTCTGCGGGACCAGATGGAATAATTCCTGCTGAAATCCAACAGACCTCGGATATAATTCTGCCTTGGCTGAAGGTTATCTTGAAAGGCTGCCTGGATCTAACTTACATTCCTGAAACATGGATGGAAGTCAGGGTGGCCTTCATACCCAAAGCAGGAAAAAGCTTTCATGTCTGCCCTAAGGACCTTAGACCTATCAGTCTATCATCCTTTCTTCTGAAAACACTGGAAAGACTAATGGATGTGTACATCCGCGACAATATTGACAAGCGATTGCTGTCAACATCCCAACACGCACACTGGAAGGGGAGGTCGGTCGGAACGGCCTTAAATTCCCGCACCATTAAAAAATCTCTTAGTATTAAAGAATACACCATGGTTGCCTTTCTCGATATCGAGGGAGCTTTCAACAACGTCAGACCAGAGGCAATCACTGACGCACTTTCTATCCTGAAGGTGGAGTCCTCGCTTTCCGCTCTGATCAATTTGATGTTAACATCCAGGATTGTGAACACAAAGCGGGCGAGTCCTCCTCTCGAAGGTTTGTCAGCAGAGGTACACCACAAGGTTAGAATTTAGTAGTAAACAAGCTACTATTGAGACTTGGAAGGGGCGGGCTGCAGAGTGATTGCTTATGCAGATGATGTTGCAATTGCTGTCTCGGGAAAGCGCCACAACACGTTGAGTGAGATTTTGCAGAATGCTCTCTCTATTCTCTCCAAATGGGCAACTGAATGTGGGTTGGGCGTGAACCCACGCAAAACAGAACTAGTCCTCTTCACCAGGAAATACAAAATTCCTCACGTAGACCCTCCTTCTCTGAATGGTACTAGTCTAGTTTTCACCGATAGTGCAAAATATTTAGGTCTTATTTTGGATAGGAAACTTCACTGGAAACCTAACATTCAGGAACGGGTAAGGAAAGCTACAGTTGCGCTTTACTCGTGCAAAAAGGCCATTGGCAAAAAATAATTTATATAAAACATCAACATTTTAACCGCACCACTCTAGGAAAGGTACAGAGATCAGCATGCATATGCATCAGTGGAGCTCTGAGAACAACTCCCTCTGCAGCACTAGATATGCTATTCAGTCTGCCACCTTTAGACATTTTTGGCAAGCAAGTGGCAGTCAATGCAGCCATTCGACTTAGGCCCTCTACACAGTGGACTAGCATTTATGCAGGACACTCAACAATCTTGAATCACTTCAATAATATTCCTGAAAACACTGACTACACCCCTCCCAATTATGATTTTGACAAAAATTTCCTAACAACACGTCTAGAATGGGAAAGGGATTCGGTACGGATGGAAGAGTCCGCCCACATATATACGGACGGCTCCAAAACTGAAGGTGGGGTAGGTGGAGGTGTTTTCTCTGACACGCTTAATATTAGCATCTCCTTCCGCCTTCCGGACCACTGTAGTGTCTATTAGGCGGAGCCTATGGCGATCAAGGAGGTCTTGTCCTGGCTGAGGTGTAATGTAATATCTACTGGGGATATTAGCACCTTCACAGACAGCCAAGCACAGCCAAAGGTCGCCGCACAGCCAAAGGTCGCCGCAGAATGTCGATCATCTTTTAAGGAGATGGCTGAACAGTTCAATATTCTTCTGTGCTGGGTGCCAGGACACAGGGATATTCCAGGGAACTGCATAGATGATGAACTCGCTCGGCGCGGTACCACCCTTCAGATTATGCCGGAACATCGGAATCTGGGTGTGCCTCTTTCTACATGTAAACTGCTACTGGGATTGCACTCAATTGAGAAAACTAACTCAAGATGGGCACACGGTGTTACATGTCACACTGCGAGACAAATCTGGCCGAAGCTGGATCTAAAACGCTCTAAAAGGCTGACTTTGCTCTAAAGGGCGAATATCAGCACCACAGTCGGTGTCCTGACCGGACACTGTCTTATAGGTCGACGTGCTAAAAGACTCGGTCTCTTCTCAAACGACTTCTGTAGAAGCTGCCTGGATGAGGAGGAGGAGGAGACAGTCCTTCACCTTCTCTGCACCTGTCCAGCTCTATCAGCCAGAAGGAAAGCTCATCTTGGAGCTTACTTCTTCAAATGGCTTGGTGATCTTGCCGCAATGGAGGTCGCGAGAATCTAACGCTTCATTGCAAGCTTTAAATGGTTCGACGAGTAGTGAAGGATTCGATGATCCTGTGGTAACACAACGGATCTTTTTAGGTCTATGTGTGTCTGTCTCACGGGCAGCCACGCATACCTACCTACCTACCTAAGTTCTTTTTAAATCACTTGCACGTAATAAAAAAAAATTACTTGAAACATAATTAACTTTGAAAATTACTTGTAGCGTAATTTTCTTGAGCCCGTGTATGCAAGAAGTTTTCCGACTGCTCCAGTTGTGTATACTATTATTTATATGCAATAACACACGATTCTTTTTTAATATAGTTAAATTTATTTAAAATTATTTAGAACTGAACCTCGAGGGGTTTCACACATCTATCGTAGAATACGAAAATCAAAGAACACTCATCTCTTCGAAGTCCGGGTTTTTATATAAATCTTCTTGTTGATTTTTGATAATAAATTAATTGGTTTGGTTTGTATTTGGTTTGCGATAGACCTCGCCAAATACTGATGTTTCGATATTGATGTTTTGGGATGGTTAAATATTTGATACTTGATGTGATTTAAAGATTGATGTTTTGGACTTTGCATCAGTTGATTTTATATCTGCTGTAGATGTGTACGTAACTAGAGTTTTCGCAACTAAAAATAGTTGTAAGTGCCAACAAAATTAAATTCACACAAGCCACAACTAAAAATTAGTTGTGACAACGTTCGCCGGACTACAAGTTGTGAGTAAGAACTATCCGTGCTACTTGGGTTTGCACTCATTTTTCAGTTGTTGTTATTTTCACTAGCTGCAAACTGCATGAAAATCGGTTCACTATATGTGAGAACCAACTCGCAATCACTTGCTTACAGAAACATTGTTCTCATGTGCTTCGACGATTATTCCAGTGTATGACGTCACTTACGGTGCTTTCTCATTAGGTGAGAATATAGAGACGGAACTGCATGAGTTCGTTTTCACTATGACGTTTTGGTGAGAAATTTCTCATTTCATGTGCTACAGAACTGACCCAATGTTATCAATATGATTCGGAATATTTACGGAGTAGGTACAGAAGATTAGACAATGCAGTATGTGAAATTTTATTACTTAATGCCCAAATCCTTAAATCTTCCGTGAAGCTAATCTTTTCTTTATTATTTTTATTGGAAAAGTCCTCATCAGTCCTCAATCTATTCAGCATTTTCATCACTGTCCGACGCTTCACTATTATATCATTATTATTCTTCATTATTATCATAGTATTCTTCTAATACTTTTTGAGGATAATCGTGATCATCATTAAAATAAGTTCTCATATATTTACCACACACCACACGTTTACATTATTGGAATTTACAACACACGAAATCCTTTTATCGCCACTTTTACCCCTTTTATCAGTAATATTTACTCTTTTAATTTTTCTGTAATAAGTATTGGTGTTTTGGAATGGTCGTTTGTTATTTTTATTAATTTGTTCTTCCCTATACATTTTTTATTCAAAAGCACGTACATACGTACAATTGCAACGAAAATGTAACTGTAACGTCGATGTGTTAAAAATGTAACTGTAGTAACAACTGGGCACATAATTCTTGTTGGGTAATATTGACTCGTTCTCTTCAGCTTCATAATATATTTTGCAACTTCGGAATTCAGCGACTAGACTAGCCAGTTAATTCATCGGGCATCTGTGGCATGTAATGAAACGAAAAGTAGCTGACCAGAGAATAAAAATTAGCTTAACGAAGTTTTAGATCATGTATAGAACAACGAGATAACCAACGATATCACTGAAGTTTTGGTTGATTCCATGGCTTGCACGATCGAAGCCGTTATTGCAGACGAAGGAGGAGCAACGCGTTAGACGTAGAATACGCTAAAATTATGTCCAAATTTTCAAAAAAATAACTGTAAATTATCTTAAAAATGTAGCCAATGAATAATAATAAAAAATCGTTTAACAAATTTGAAGTGGTGCTTTTTTTGACCGCGTATGTAAGTTGTCTAGTTTTGATCTCGTTTGGTAGAAACTCTAGATGCCGTGGGCGGGTTCTCATACCTTTTTGTCCAGTTTGTCCCTGTATCATTTAATAGTTGTGTTACGTGTATTGTTGTGTGTATTACGATAGCCGTGTAGGTCCATAAGGCTCTTTTGACCTGCAAGCCTAAAGTTTATTCAACGTTATTTTAGAACAAATATTTCTAACTAGATATACTTACTAGATATACTTTCGCTGGAAACACAGTAGGCACACTGAAGCCGCAGTGTATCGGAATTTTTAAACCGTCTTACACCATATACCATATAGCTTCACTGGAAAACCTTCAGCAAACTAAGGTCAATGTTGCGCAACCTTTCTTAATCCCAAACTTGGGAACGAAATTAAGTTAACATCTCATATTAAAATAAAAAATACTTTACACACTACTGCACCAAAATTCGTGCACGTTTCCGTCATTATCCCTCGGCCAGAAACTACGTGACTTTAACAAAATTGCGTTATCTTTCTATCATTTTTACCAAGCATTTCAACTATGAGTCCATTGTCTGAAAATTTCCCATGGGTAATTAGAAGGAACAATTCTGAAATATCTTCCTCGAATTTGTTCTCCGTCAGTCGACCCTGTTCATGTCCTTGTTCTTTTTCTTCGAATCGATTTATATTTCGGCCATTCCTCCCGCCCAACTCCGACCAAAAGAAATTAATCCAATCAATTCGCACGTTAATTGTCCCGGCATCCCAGCAGTTTTGTATTTCTGTTACTAAAAGTTTTCCAGTGCTAAGGATTTCGTGTATCCGGTAAACAGGATCACAGTTGTAGATTGCGGTCCGTCCTTGCCTCGGTACTTAATTCAAAAGGATAGCAAAAATCATCCCCTTAAACAATGGGGAGGAAAAAAATACTGAATAGAAATTGAATAAAGTTTCGATTATAATCCAAGGGAAAAAATAAATAAATAGGATGAAACAATTGAGCGAAGATTCCTTCTTGAAAGCATAATAATCAAGGACCGGCAGAAATCAGGACTATTGTTATCCTTTAATAGTAGATTTTTGTCCTTCTGACTTCGATTCGTGCCACCTCCCAAATTATATTTCTGGATGGCAAGGATCGTATTTTATACCACTATAGGTACTATCCGCTTCTGTATGCAAATACTTCATATCGGCAAGCACCAACCACAAGGACCAAAAGTACACAAATATTTATGATAATGGCCTGGTCCTGGATTCCTTCTGCTTCTCGTTGAGGGTGGATGCTTTCATATTAAACGTTAATTTGATGTTCGTTTGATTCTTTTCCTCTTGGATGTGTGGGGATATTATAAGGATCCTAAAGGATCCCATGGGTGGCATAAAGCAACTATTTTATTATATAAAGAAGAAAAGGCACGGAGCACTATAAATGGCTGCATTTTCTCCCTTTATAGGCAGTCTATTGCGAATAGTAGCGGTCATTAGCTCATGATTAGATTACTGTAGTGGGCAATGAAATCATGTTAATGTCGCTATCAGCATTTTCTGGTTATAAAATAAAGACATGTGTAGGTTTTCATGGAAATTACAAATGGATAAATCATTGAAAAACACTATATTCATAAACTAAATGTTAAAACTAAAATCATTAGTCTTTGTGTAGTAATAAAGCACTAAGGTCCTATTATGGTAGTCGTTGTGCAGTTATGCAACTCTCAAATCACGGAGGCACTAAGCCATTTGATTCATTGAATTGGTGATAAGAAATTCGAATAACTTCGCTGCTTTCGTTGAAGTGTGTGTCCTTAAAGTATATTTTATATACAAAATCCCATCACTGTAATTGTTTTGTCGCAAGAACTTCCCTGCAAGAAAATTACCGGATAAGTCCGCCGAAGCTCCGCCGTAGCATTACCCGGTAATCTTTCAGTTAAAACGTATAGGCCTCGGGACAAAATTAACTTATATACTTCGTATCGGTGTACATGCGTGTGGTTCTCTTGGTTAACGATAACCGGTGGTTACCGGGTAAAATACGGAAACCGATACCGAAATTCTTGCGGCGCAGAAAAACAACTAGAAGTTTTATGAAGTCGGATGGCGCGTTCTGCTAATGCCATCGCTGCAACAAAGCGCTACCCGAGTTGCAAGTTGGCCTAATGTTATAATCGCATAAGTTAAAAAAAAGCATATCCCAGGCTTGAAGGTTCAAATTTGAATGGCGCAGGTCGCAGTCGTTGGTCATTTCAACCGTGCTTTGCCAGTTGCACGAGTATATAAAGGAGAGTTACGTCCACTAGAAGAAATTTCTAACACCAGAAAAATTCTGGTGTCACTGTATTGAATCTTCTGTATGTATGCGTACTTTCGGGTAGCGCTTTCTTGCAGGGTTGCTTCGATGACAACTATAACAGGCAGGCTTGTTGCAATAGCATAGTGATCTTCACTGGACTCCAAGAATCACCGTGCCATCAGTGGTTTTAACACCTGCTGTTATTATTGCCTCTGAACAGAGAAAAGATGAGGCAATAACGTTGACTCCAATGGCACACCAGGTTTAATAGATTTTAAGGAACATCATTCACCGCTTACTCTGACGCCGCTTAGTTGGATGTTTTTCTCGATGTAATTCATCAAATTAGAACATCGATATTGATCGATGTATTGGATAAAAATGAAAACATCGGTTTTTATTCCGATGCATCGAATAAATATTTCAAGTTTTGTCCAAATATGGGAAAATCAATTCACGGCTTGGTTTGAAATAAGCTAGATAAGGACACGAGACACGACCGTGCCACAATACAATCATTAATTCAAATTCTCCAGTATTTTTGAATTGAACTAAACAATGAAGAATTTTTAAAAAGCTGTACAATTTTTGACAATCTCGGTAATGAAGACAAGAAAAACCTTCCCAAGTGCCAAATATGCAAACTGTGCGTATGCGTGCGTGTTTTAACAGTGAAGACAGGTCAGATTTATAAAAAAGATGTACAAACTCATAATATAAGTATTCCTTGTGCTGTGCAAAATACTTCAAACGAAAATTATTTGTTTATTTGATTAAGAAACTGCAATTATAATATGAGCCGTTGTATTTGAAAGTGGTATAAGTCCATTTTTTCATACATTAAAATATTTAAATAATGAAATAATTTAAAAATATTGGTATACGTTAATATAATTCGGGTGATTCGGACACTATAAACCTGATTTTTTTAGCTCCAAAAGAACTTATACCTCTTTCAAAAATAACATATTATAAGAAATAAAAACAAAAGGAAATTTAAGTCCATATTTTAATTGATATTGACTTTATTAAAATGGACTTTTTAATGTAAAAAATTATAATTAAAAATATAACTTTTTTTCGTCCAGTGGACTTCTTCCACTTTCAAAAAAGACGGCTCATATAATATCATATTCAAAATATCGTACATTTTTGATTAAAATTGACATTTGAAATTTTTAATTGAATTTTTATTTCTAATTGGAAAATTTTAATTGAAATTAAAATTTTTAATTAATATGAAATTTTTATAATAATTGAACTTTTTGAAATTGAAATTGAAATTTTTAATTGAATTTTACTTTATTATTTTTTAATAATAAAGTATTTATTTGTAATTTGAAATTTTTAATGGAATTTTTTATATCAATGATAAATCTGATAAAAAAGTAATATAACTTTTGCTCAAATTACTGCAGTTATAATTATTGAAAATAATGTTAATTTGAAATTGACATTTTTAATTGAATTTTTGTTTTTGTTTTTAATTGAAATAAACATTTTTAATTGAATTTATACACTCCACGAAATAAATATAAAGGCACCTAAAATTTTTATTTAAAAAAAGAAAATAAATGTTATTTTCAATTTCTTAACTTAAATTCTTTATTTGTTTTTTAATGTGGTTTTAGCTGTAATACATTTAAAAAATAATATAACTTTTTAAAATCATAATAAAACAAAATATAAAAAAAGGAGCGAAATAATTATAAAGGCAATAAAGAAAAAACAATTTTTTTTAATTTTTAATTTTTTTTGTGACATGTTAGTAAGACGTATGGCCACCATTGTTAGTTATGACATCTTCTATCACCTTGTCATCGAATTCAGTAAACTATGAAGGATACTGATATCAATTTCCTTCCATTCCCTATTAATGGAATCCTTTAGCTCCTTTACAGTGGAGTACTGCCGGCCATGATGGAAAACTTTTGATGATAATATGGCCCAAAGATTCTCGATTGGATTGAGATCTGGACTAATTGCAGGCCAATCGAGAACCGCAATACTCCGTGACATAAGGAATTCTTTTGTTTTCCTTGAAGAATGGATAGCCGCATTGTCTTGTTGAAAACAAACTCAGGACCAGCAATTTTCTCTCCGCATTCGATTAAAACATTGTCAAGAAGTTCGATATAATATTCGGAGTCCATACGAGTCGACACAAAGCAAATCGGCGTGGTACCATTGTAAGATATTTCTGCCCAGACCATTAGAGAACCTCCGCCAAAATTTCTGCGTTTTCTATTTTCCCTTTTTGAACCTTTGTTCCGCCAATGTTTATGGGCACCATCTGGACCATCCAAGTTAAATTTTTTTTTATCGCTGAAGACTACTGTTTTCCGTTCTTCGTCCCAAAAACGTTATTTTTCGGCAAATCGCAATCTAGCCTTCTTGTGTCTTGGTGTTAATGACGGTTTACCACATTTGTTGTCATATAGAAGATTTAATTCGGTCTTCATAATTTGTTGTACTCTACGTACACCTACTTCTAGATTCAACTGACCTCGAATTTCGTTTGCGCTAAGGTTTTCATTAACGTTAATTCTCCTCATTTCCCTTTTCTCTCTTTTACAGACCGTTGGTGTCCTTCCTGGTCTCTTTTTGGTGCCGTATATTTTCCCCATCTTAATGTAATTATCGATGACACAACTCGATCTGTTTAGCTTAATAGCTATTTGGCGCTTGATAAACCCCTGTCGTGATAAGCTGCAATTTTACCCTTTTCTTCGTTATTGAGCACTTTTCCGCGCGGCATTCTAATATTCTTAGGGTAAATTAATTTCAAATCACATTAAAAATATTATAAAACTTTTTTGAAACAGAAGTACTTGCACCATATTGCGTTTTTTGCGGAGAATATAACCAATATTAATAACTTTTACAACGTGCCTTTATACTTATTTCGCATCAAATAACCGAACAGTTGACAGATCTCTTTTGTTTCTCTGATAACAACAACAATAAGCATGGGTCACTGGGATTCTACTTCCAATGAAACCAATAAAAATATTTTTATGTTAGTATATTATGTACTGTCAAAAAAAATTCAATGATTGTTGTGCCTTTATATTTATTTCGCGGAGTGTATATGAATAATAAATATAAATTTTTGTTTTTTATTATTCTATGAGAAACAGAACACGAGCTGCAAGACTACGAGTTATGCGATGATAATACATCAGGGACCTGGTAATATAGATGGACTAACTATTTCGCTATCTCATGTGGGACAAGTTTTCTGATTTGAAGTTTCGAAAAAATTGTACGTGATTAGTCGAATTTTGAACTTCTCGAACTTTTTCTTAATATATACATATAAGCAAGTTATCGTTCTAAAATTGTAAATGAACATAAAATAGTTTCTGATATAGTATAATAACTTTTATTGTAGTTTCATTCAAAAATACCATTTTTTACATGATTTTAGCTCGTTTATGGAACTTCGAATGCTGAGGGACATAATTTGGGTAATTTAATTTCCTTATTGAGCTGGACAGAGATAAATTTTTATAATAATTGAACTTTTTGAAATTGAAATTGAAATTTTTAATTGAATTTTACTTTATTATTTTTTAATAATAAAGTATTTATTTGTAATTTGAAATTTTTAATGGAATTTTTTATATCAATGATAAATCTGATAAAAAAGTAATATAACTTTTGCTCAAATTACTGCAGTTATAATTATTGAAAATAATGTTAATTTGAAATTGACATTTTTAATTGAATTTTTGTTTTTGTTTTTAATTGAAATAAACATTTTTAATTGAATTTATACACTCCACGAAATAAATATAAAGGCACCTAAAATTCTTATTTAAAAAAAGAAAATAAATGTTATTTTCAATTTCTTAACTTAAATTCTTTATTTGTTTTTTAATGTGGTTTTAGCTGTAATACATTTAAAAAATAATATAACTTTTTAAAATCATAATAAAACAAAATATAAAAAAAGGAGCGAAATAATTATAAAGGAATAAAGAAAAAACAATTTTTTTTAATTTTTAATTTTTTTTTGTGACATGTTAGTAAGACGTATGGCCACCATTGTTAGTTATGACATCTTCTAACCACCTTGTCATCGAATTCAGTAAACTATGAAGGATACTGATATCAATTTCCTTCCATTCCCTATTAATGGAATCCTTTAGCTCCTTTACAGTGGAGTACTGCCGGCCATGATGGAAAACTTTTGATGATAATATGGCCCAAAGATTCTCGATTGGATTGAGATCTGGACTAATTGCAGGCCAATCGAGAACCGCAATACTCCGTGACATAAGGAATTCTTTTGTTTTCCTTGAAGAATGGATAGCCGCATTGTCTTGTTGAAAACAAACTCAGGACCAGCAATTTTCTCTCCGTATTCGATTAAAACATTGTCAAGAAGTTCGATATAATATTCGGAGTCCATACGAGTCGACACAAAGCAAATCGGCGTGGTACCATTGTAAGATATTTCTGCCCAAACCATTAGAGAACCTCCGCCAGACTAACTATTTCGCTATCTCATGTGGGACAAGTTTTCTGATTTGAAGTTTCGAAAAAATTGTACGTGATTAGTCGAATTTTGAACTTCTCGAACTTTTTCTTAATATATACATATAAGCAAGATATCGTTCTAAAATTGTAAATGAACATAAAATAATTTCTGATATAGTATAATAACTTTTATTGTAGTTTCATTCAAAAATACCATTTTTTACATGATTTTAGCTCGTTTATGGAACTTCGAATGCTGAGGGACATAATTTGGGTAATTTAATTTCCTTATTGAGCTGGACAGAGATAAATGCATTCAGATCGTGCGAATTACCTGCTGTTTTCGAACTTGGAAAGTGAAATTTTGGTATCAGCTGTGATTTGACCGTTTCATTCGCAAATCAAAGCCGTTATAAATATTTATAATATTAAATATTCTATTTTATAATTGAAATTGGCAGATGGTAGAATTGTGTCTTGCTATATCAAATAAATAAATTGTTATTGATACAATTAAATAAAAATATGTTGTACAAGTATTGTTTTTTTTTTGTAAGATAGTTCCTGTAAAATATACGAATTCCCAAAAAGAGTATTGAGAAAAATTGCGTGTAATTTTGTAGGTAAAGTCTCTTAATGATATTAATAAATTGAACACGAACCACAATGGATTTAGGTTTCCTTTTGGAAATTTTAGTTTGATCAAATTTTAAAAAATAATAAAGAACAATGCATTTTTATTAGGTGTCGTATTATTATTATGTTATCGTACTGTTGCATCACGGGTTGAAAAAACAAATTATTGAAATCTATTAAGAATTGAAAACGGTTAAACCGTGCTACATAGTTTTCGCGGCAAATTTGTTTACACACAAAGTACTGCAAGAATAAATTCTGAGAAACTTTTTGTTTCTGAGATTTTTTATTCAGACTTATTGTCGAATATAGAAAGTGCGTGGAAATTTCAGAGCGATTTGGAAAAATTAAATAACAAATTACATTCGTAGATACTTTTAAGAAGAGTGAAATAATGTCTGTGGGAACGTGGAAGTGTAGTGTGGAGAACTGTTTAAGCAATGCAGCTGGCGCATCAAGATATGTTAAGTTTCTCAGGTAAGTTATCCACATAGCGGTATTTTTTAAGTTTTAAAAAGTGCTTTAATATATAATCTGCTAATGTTCTTAATGGCGTCAAGTAGGCACTCTAAGATATAAATGGTATCGGGGAATATTGTTGGGAGGATCAAAATACTTTATTTCAATGACAATTCTAATGTATACCCATGTCTATAATACCCACGAAATCCGCCGGAGTTCATCCAACTATGTTGGATTTCCGCATGGAAATCGTGAGTATTTGTATTAATTCGGATATAATTATATATTATATTTTTCTATAATTATTCCAAGCCGAACCATTCTCTATTTTGACTAGGCTTGCGCATTTCAGTTCACCATAGTGATCGGGAACGAACTAGGTCCTGATCCGTCGCGAACTAGTTCGTTCTTCTAGTTCACTAGTTCGCGGGAGTTCAGTGATGACCAAAAAAAAAAAGATCATTCCGGTAAAATGTGACGAGCAAAAAAAACCGGTCGTAGCGGAGAATTAAGTCAGATTATTAAAAAACGAACAGATGTCACATTATTCTGCATTTAGTATTTATTAATTAATCCTTATTCATTTCGAAACAAGAGCATTTCTTAAAAAAAAATTATTCATTACATAGAAACAAGTAACATAAACAAAATTATCCTGATCTAGCATTCTTTAACAATGAATCCTATTACAATATTACATATTGCTATGTAAAAATATTAATTTCGACACTTTGCTTGATTTTAATAATGTCCGGCGTTCATTAATGATTTGTCCTGTTCCCGAGAAAATACGTTCACACGGCACAAAAGTGGCAACAATGCAAAACCTCTTCAAAACATATTTGTAAAGGTGAGAGTATATTTTCCTCCGTTCATTCCACCACTGTAATGGATCTTCTTTTCTATCCAAAAGTTCTTCGTTTAAATATTTTTCCAGTTCTCGTATACCAGCCGAAGTGTTATTTGTTGGTGTTACAATTTCACTTTGCTCTAAATCAAACTCATCCCAAACGCATATTTCTTTATTTTCATTTTCCGTAGAAGTAGAAGGAAGAGTGGTGTCTACAACTCGCTCAACAATATCGGGTATAGTCATCACTTCAATTTCATTCCTGAGTCCTTGTATTGCCACATCGTAAGCTCTCTGATTTTTGAACCCCTTGTCCTTAAATCGAGGGTCTAAAATTGTACACTCAGCATATAAGACATTGTTCTCGAAATCTTTAAAACGGGTCTCCATGTCAGTCTTTAATGATGAATGTAACGTCATTAGTTTTTCATTTTGAGAAGAATATTTTGCGAGAAAATTTTGAATTAGTTTATTAAAAACTATAACTAAAGTATTTTGTCGATACCCGTGAGCACTCAAACCACCGACCGATAGTTACAATCAATTCCAACTCGTATCAACAGATCACCACCGCTGGTTGAGAATTAATGCGTAATCTGTATCACAATAGACAAAGCTATTTACATGTTACACACAAGGCACAACCAAATGGAGAGAGAAACCCCGTTTATGAGATTTTTAATTTAGTGCGTCTGCTCACCGTACATAGTTTAGTCGCGTATCAATCGAAAGGACTTTGTCTTGCTTATTCAACTATTTAGTTTGGACGAAACTAAACGATAAGTGTACGCCCTTTCATATAGAGCTGCATTCCGCATAGCCATTAGTCATTCAAATAATCTATCCTGCGATTAAAAATCTCTGGTCAGCAAGTACTCTTAAGGTGGTTAAGTGTGTTTTTGCGCTACTTTTTTTTTGTGGTATTCCAGTAGAAAGTTCTGATGATGATTTAATATTGTTCTGTATTATGTCATTGAAACACAGTGAAACAATATACTTGTACTACATATTCCGAAAGCTGGAACAAAAATAGAAGCTTGCATCAACAACCTTCGCATACATAAATGTATCTTCATACGAAATATGATGCTTTTCTGTTTCAAATAAATTAAATTTTCTATTGCCATATATTTATACTAAAACCTTTTCAATTGAATTATAGAAAACTGTTTCTATAGTCCTCCATCCTCAATCCTTTGTCTCGTATTCTCTATTCTCTATGCTCTATCATATATCATCTATCCATTCTCCATTACTCATGGTCCAACCTTAATTGCCATAGTCCATCATCCATCGTCCATTATCCAACATCCAGTATTCAATCTCCATTCTCCATACACCCTCCACAATTCTCTATTCTATATCCTCTACTCTCTATTCTCTATCCTCAATCTTCAATGCTGAATTCCCATCCTCCATCCTCAATCCTCCATCCTTGATCCTCTATCCTCTATCCCCTATCCTCTATAGTCTATCCTCTATCCTTTATCCTCTGTCCTCTATCCTCCATCCTCCATTCACCATCCTCCATTCACCATCCTCCATCCTCCATCCTCCATCCTCCATCCTCCATCCTCCATCCTCCATCCTCCATCCTCCATCCTCCATCCTCCATCCTCCATCCTCCATCCTCCATCCTCCATCCTCCATCCTCCATCCTCCATCCTCCATCCTCCATCCTCCATCCTCCATCCTCCATCCTCCATCCTCCATCCTCCATCCTCCATCCTCCATCCTCCATCCTCCATCCTCCATCCTCCATCCTCCATCCTCCATCCTCCATCCTCCATCCTCCATCCTCCATCCTCCATCCTCCATCCTCCATCCTCCATCCTCCATCCTCCATCCTCCATCCTCCATCCTCCATCCTCCATCCTCCATCCTCCATCCTCCATCCTCCATCCTCCATCCTCCATCCTCCATCCTCCATCCTCCATCCTCCATCCTCCATCCTCCATCCTCCATCCTCCATCCTCCATCCTCCATCCTCCATCCTCCATCCTCCATCCTCCATCCTCCATCCTCCATCCTCCATCCTCCATCCTCCATCCTCCATCCTCCATCCTCCATCCTCCATCCTCCATCCTCCATCCTCCATCCTCCATCCTCCATCCTCCATCCTCCATCCTCCATCCTCCATCCTCCATCCTCCATCCTCCATCCTCCATCCTCCATCCTCCATCCTCCATCCTCCATCCTCCATCCTCCATCCTCCATCCTCCATCCTCCATCCTCCATCCTCCATCCTCCATCCTCCATCCTCCATCCTCCATCCTCCATCCTCCATCCTCCATCCTCCATCCTCCATCCTCCATCCTCCATCCTCCATCCTCCATCCTCCATCCTCCATCCTCCATCCTCCATCCTCCATCCTCCATCCTCCATCCTCCATCCTCCATCCTCCATCCTCCATCCTCCATCCTCCATCCTCCATCCTCCATCCTCCATCCTCCATCCTCCATCCTCCATCCTCCATCCTCCATCCTCCATCCTCCATCCTCCATCCTCCATCCTCCATCCTCCATCCTCCATCCTCCATCCTCCATCCTCCATCCTCCATCCTCCATCCTCCATCCTCCATCCTCCATCCTCCATCCTCCATCCTCCATCCTCCATCCTCCATCCTCCATCCTCCATCCTCCATCCTCCATCCTCCATCCTCCATCCTCCATCCTCCATCCTCCATCCTCCATCCTCCATCCTCCATCCTCCATCCTCCATCCTCCATCCTCCATCCTCCATCCTCCATCCTCCATCCTCCATCCTCCATCCTCCATCCTCCATCCTCCATCCTCCATCCTCCATCCTCCATCCTCCATCCTCCATCCTCCATCCTCCATCCTCCATCCTCCATCCTCCATCCTCCATCCTCCATCCTCCATCCTCCATCCTCCATCCTCCATCCTCCATCCTCCATCCTCCATCCTCCATCCTCCATCCTCCATCCTCCATCCTCCATCCTCCATCCTCCATCCTCCATCCTCCATCCTCCATCCTCCATCCTCCATCCTCCATCCTCCATCCTCCATCCTCCATCCTCCATCCTCCATCCTCCATCCTCCATCCTCCATCCTCCATCCTCCATCCTCCATCCTCCATCCTCCATCCTCCATCCTCCATCCTCCATCCTCCATCCTCCATCCTCCATCCTCCATCCTCCATCCTCCATCCTCCATCCTCCATCCTCCATCCTCCATCCTCCATCCTCCATCCTCCATCCTCCATCCTCCATCCTCCATCCTCCATCCTCCATCCTCCATCCTCCATCCTCCATCCTCCATCCTCCATCCTCCATCCTCCATCCTCCATCCTCCATCCTCCATCCTCCATCCTCCATCCTCCATCCTCCATCCTCCATCCTCCATCCTCCATCCTCCATCCTCCATCCTCCATCCTCCATCCTCCATCCTCCATCCTCCATCCTCCATCCTCCATCCTCCATCCTCCATCCTCCATCCTCCATCCTCCATCCTCCATCCTCCATCCTCCATCCTCCATCCTCCATCCTCCATCCTCCATCCTCCATCCTCCATCCTCCATCCTCCATCCTCCATCCTCCATCCTCCATCCTCCATCCTCCATCCTCCATCCTCCATCCTCCATCCTCCATCCTCCATCCTCCATCCTCCATCCTCCAGCCTCCATCCTCCATCCTCCATCCTCCATCCTCCATCCTCCATCCTCCATCCTCCATCCTCCATCCTCCATCCTCCATCCTCCATCCTCCATCCTCCATCCTCCATCCTCCATCCTCCATCCTCCATCCTCCATCCTCCATCCTCCATCCTCCATCCTCCATCCTCCATCCTCCATCCTCCATCCTCCATCCTCCATCCTCCATCCTCCATCCTCCATCCTCCATCCTCCATCCTCCATCCTCCATCCTCCATCCTCCATCCTCCATCCTCCATCCTCCATCCTCCATCCTCCATCCTCCATCCTCCATCCTCCATCCTCCATCCTCCATCCTCCATCCTCCATCCTCCATCCTCCATCCTCCATCCTCCATCCTCCATCCTCCATCCTCCATCCTCCATCCTCCATCCTCCATCCTCCATCCTCCATCCTCCATCCTCCATCCTCCATCCTCCATCCTCCATCCTCCATCCTCCATCCTCCATCCTCCATCCTCCATCCTCCATCCTCCATCCTCCATCCTCCATCCTCCATCCTCCATCCTCCATCCTCCATCCTCCATCCTCCATCCTCCATCCTCCATCCTCCATCCTCCATCCTCCATCCTCCATCCTCCATCCTCCATCCTCCATCCTCCATCCTCCATCCTCCATCCTCCATCCTCCATCCTCCATCCTCCATCCTCCATCCTCCATCCTCCATCCTCCATCCTCCATCCTCCATCCTCCATCCTCCATCCTCCATCCTCCATCCTCCATCCTCCATCCTCCATCCTCCATCCTCCATCCTCCATCCTCCATCCTCCATCCTCCATCCTCCATCCTCCATCCTCCATCCTCCATCCTCCATCCTCCATCCTCCATCCTCCATCCTCCATCCTCCATCCTCCATCCTCCATCCTCCATCCTCCATCCTCCATCCTCCATCCTCCATCCTCCATCCTCCATCCTCCATCCTCCATCCTCCATCCTCCATCCTCCATCCTCCATCCTCCATCCTCCATCCTCCATCCTCCATCCTCCATCCTCCATCCTCCATCCTCCATCCTCCATCCTCCATCCTCCATCCTCCATCCTCCATCCTCCATCCTCCATCCTCCATCCTCCATCCTCCATCCTCCATCCTCCATCCTCCATCCTCCATCCTCCATCCTCCATCCTCCATCCTCCATCCTCCATCCTCCATCCTCCATCCTCCATCCTCCATCCTCCATCCTCCATCCTCCATCCTCCATCCTCCATCCTCCATCCTCCATCCTCCATCCTCCATCCTCCATCCTCCATCCTCCATCCTCCATCCTCCATCCTCCATCCTCCATCCTCCATCCTCCATCCTCCATCCTCCATCCTCCATCCTCCATCCTCCATCCTCCATCCTCCATCCTCCATCCTCCATCCTCCATCCTCCATCCTCCATCCTCCATCCTCCATCCTCCATCCTCCATCCTCCATCCTCCATCCTCCATCCTCCATCCTCCATCCTCCATCCTCCATCCTCCATCCTCCATCCTCCATCCTCCATCCTCCATCCTCCATCCTCCATCCTCCATCCTCCATCCTCCATCCTCCATCCTCCATCCTCCATCCTCCATCCTCCATCCTCCATCCTCCATCCTCCATCCTCCATCCTCCATCCTCCATCCTCCATCCTCCATCCTCCATCCTCCATCCTCCATCCTCCATCCTCCATCCTCCATCCTCCATCCTCCATCCTCCATCCTCCATCCTCCATCCTCCATCCTCCATCCTCCATCCTCCATCCTCCATCCTCCATCCTCCATCCTCCATCCTCCATCCTCCATCCTCCATCCTCCATCCTCCATCCTCCATCCTCCATCCTCCATCCTCCATCCTCCATCCTCCATCCTCCATCCTCCATCCTCCATCCTCCATCCTCCATCCTCCATCCTCCATCCTCCATCCTCCATCCTCCATCCTCCATCCTCCATCCTCCATCCTCCATCCTCCATCCTCCATCCTCCATCCTCCATCCTCCATCCTCCATCCTCCATCCTCCATCCTCCATCCTCCATCCTCCATCCTCCATCCTCCATCCTCCATCCTCCATCCTCCATCCTCCATCCTCCATCCTCCATCCTCCATCCTCCATCCTCCATCCTCCATCCTCCATCCTCCATCCTCCATCCTCCATCCTCCATCCTCCATCCTCCATCCTCCATCCTCCATCCTCCTTTCAACTAAAAATAAATCTACTTTTCTAATATAGATATTCATCGCTTATTTCTCAACTTAAGAAAAATTTAATGAAAGCCTAGAAAATTTAACAAAAATAAGTGTTTATTAAGTTGGTCAATACCTAAAATAATATGTATTCAAATATAAGAAAATTTAAAAAATCACATCTTGAAACTGTAATAAAATAGATTAAAGTCTTTCGATATTTTACAAATAAGTAGTAATTAATATATTTTTAAAATTACCTTATTGAAGTTTACTACTTCTTCTGGCATAAAAGAACATCGATGTTACATCTCTCTTTTTCCTTCGGTATAGTATCTTGTATTATAGTAATAGGAACTGGTAGCAAAACAGAAATTGAACTTCTAGACTTTTGACTTTTCCTCTTCTGTAACAGTAGCAATTTCTCCCAAATCAACATAATTTTCCCGATACTCTACTTTTGATGAGTCTTCGCTCTTACATATAGTATTTGATGTCATCGAATATTTTAGACTGGTGAAACTAAGGCCGAGAAACACTGAATTATAATTTCTTTCAAATATTTCCTACTGCAATTTTCAGATTTCCTCGGACCACGTCACCTTCTTTTTATAGCTGGTGCGAGGTCTTTCATATAGAACCTGGAGCTATATTGCAACAGGGAACGCCAATGCTATGTAGCCTTCATTTCGACGAGAAGGACATAACGCACTCAGCATTCAAAACGACCCCTCGGAAGTGCGCGATTCCGATGGAGGTCGAATATTTATCGGAAGTAAGTACTTAAGTTGTTGTAGTTGTTGCCTTTAATTTAAAAAAAAAATGAATTCATTGTTACCTTTTTTTATTTTCTTTTATTTATTTTCACATTATTTATATATTTAAAATTTTGTTTCATATTAAATATAATACGAAGGTAGAAGAACTATCACTTGAAATGATAGGCGATTATGTCGATATGGACAGGATAAACGACGAAGTAATTATCTCGGAGGAATTAGTTAGCTTTGAGGAATTAGTTGTTTCCAAATCTCCAGAGGTTCAAATTCCAAAATACCCTTGTTCCTCTATATCCGAAATTGCCCATTCTAATATTCTATATGAGCAGTTCCGGAGACATTTATTTTCAGACACCTCTCACTCCAAAATTTGAAGCTAACATCGCCAGGAGTTCATGAGTTATAACACTTGAGTTATAACAAAACATGCTTGCAAACAGATGACGGGCATTCTTTTTTTCTCTAATACCCCGAAAACTGAAAAATTACAGGTCGATCACAATACTTTATTGTTTAAAAAAATAATAAAGTAAAATTGAAGCTGCATCATTTCCTCGATCTCATAAACTCAAAATTTTGCCCGGCTCAATATAAATTCTTGTCGACTGGCTACTTTAAACTTATCCTCTTCTGAAATCCCTTTCAATTCAATTACACCTACAAAACGATTTATGTCGTCGCACACTGAATTCACAAAATAATTTATCACTTCGTTTAGTCCTGCCGGACGGACCTCGGATATACGACTATTCTACTACGGGGTGCTCTTCTCGTCAGCTTTTCAGCCTGTTTCTGATCGTTTGCAAATAGCAATCGATACCGGACATTTTCAGCCAATTCCTTCCTAGTACAGCTACTTCGAAAGAGTAAAGATATAGGATAGGTATAATAGTTGAAGGTAATATTCCACTTGTGCCATCATGCGCTCTTCTAAATTGTACGTACACTTTACTTCTATTGGTGGTAAAGTGCGAGGAAATCGGACAAAAAATATTTCATGCGATACCTGCCACAGTTGCAAAGCCATTGTAAGGAGTTTATTTAATGGGCATTAATGTAGAGACGAGTGCTGGCCATCAACACAAATTCTCCCCAGGAGGAGGAGAACGACAATATAAAGGAATGCTATGCGTTTCACGAAAAGTGGAATCGAATTTCTACGGTTTCGATTCTATAGAATCCCGATACAACGTCATACGCCAATACTTCAAAGGACGTCCCGAAAACCGATAAGCTCTATCGCAGTCCTTAGCTGTGGTGTTGGTGGAGTAGTTCAGCATGAGAGTGGCTATTCAACAGGTTAACCCGGTCAATTACCAAAACTGAAATTCACTTAAATTCGGATCCTATAATATGAAGTGTCCGAATCACATAGAAGAACCGAAGACAAGTCCTCCAGCTCCGAGCCATATTCACGAATGTCGTTATCGCCGACATCTCGACCGAAACCTATTAGTTGGTTTCGGTCGAGATGTCCGGGGAAATAAATATCATAAAATCTCGACAGACCATATTCGATTTAATGAAAAAGGATTCGCATGGGGTGGCAAAACAAAACTGAAACTCTACGAAACCGCTTCGAAACGTGACTGAACTAACAATTCAATATGTCTGAATATTCGGACGGAAATCTATTATATAGTTCGGTGTTCCTTAGGAATGGCCGGCAGTGACCACCACCTTATCAAATTCGATTCCGAGCAGAAACCATCCATGTCAAAACGGTCGGCATATCACTAAAACTACGTCTGGTATGGGACAACTTACTGACGATGACGGTCGTAGTCCTCCGGATTTGGCGGATGCATTTCGCTGATAAAGCTGATTTTTTATCTACAGCTCTGCACATCGTCGTGTATCACGTTCATATCCTGTGTTAACATGACCTCTACTATGGAGAAACATGAATATTCGACACAATTCATCAGTCACCTGTAGTTAGGAGTTCTAATTTCGTGTAACTACCTCAACCATGTTGAGTTAAAGCAGGGTAGGAAAAATGTTTTCCTACTGGTTTTTAAGCATCCCCATACTTTCTTGTTAGGCAGCGCAAGGAAATTAAGGCGTAAAAAGTACGAACGATAGATTGAAAGACCATTTCATCGGTAAATGAATATAAACGTGCAGGTAAAATGAATTTAAATTAATGGTTTTGTTGCGATGGACTTTTTAAATTAGATCCAATTATCGAGCAATTCTTTGATGATTTAGAGCATGTCGCCAAGGATATGAGGAAAGGAGGAATACAGAAGCTTAGCGCAATTTCAAAAGTTAAGGTCAACCAAGAGTGCTCAAATCAGGAAATTCTTTCAGCGTTGTAACTAAGGTCGAACGCTCGCTACCATAGCCATTTATGGTCTAAATTTTAACCATTCGAATTATGGCTAAATGATGAATTTGAATTAGGTATTAGGAAATAAATACAGAAAAATGTATTCAAATTGTAACCATTTTCTTACGATGAATCTGAAATTTACATAAAATTTATAAAACTAGATGAAATACTGAACTCCGATTTATATTATAGTTGGGGTTAAAGTGCACACTCTCCAAAAAATCCATTTTCTTGAACACCGTACTCGAAACATAGCGCTCATTTAACACCTTCGATTGCAAATAAAACTACATCGCTTGGTGTTAAAATTCATTAACTTTTGAACGGAGTTCAGTGAGCACTTCATCGTGGAGTTATTATTATTTTCTTGCAACTCCGAAATGGAGTTAATCCGCACTAAGTTAAGTTAAGGAAATGAAAATGAAAGGCATTTGGTGGTGCAGTAGCTACGCGCGCCAGTCCGGAAACTTTCATCGCGGGTACGATTAAGTAAAAAATAATATTTGAAGTAGAAATACAAATATAATAGAGTATTGTTACACTGCAAATATGTAAAAAAAATCTTGACTTTTGCTTGCAGTGTAGGATTTAACACAAAAGTTGAGTTAAATCGCCACACCGAACTGTAGTTTACTCCTAACTAATCGAAAAAGTGAAACTTTACACCGAAAAGTGATGGATGCTATTGAACTCCGTTTCGCAGCCAAAATAACTCCATTTTTTAAAGTGTAGAATAAGGAGTGTGCATGTCGTTTGTCCCTTAGTAAGGACTCCCATTTGGTTGCTACTCGAAACTAAAAGACAATATCATCAGTGTTCAATTTTATATCTGGATCTAGGTGAGTCACCGAAAGTAACATTTTTTTTCAACGACTTTCACATGGGAGGTGCAGGAAGGATAACTCGATTTCAAGCATATTTATCCTTTTACCTGGAACCATTTCAAAATTAATATGTATAAAATTTCAAATTCCTAGCTTGAAGCGTTCATAAGTTATCGTAAAATATTGTCGAACACGTGTCTTACCCGGACATCCCCATCGTACCATTAATAGTACATCAGTTTCAATATTGTTCGTCTATGTAGAATTTGCAACTATCCACCAATTTTTAGAGAACTTTTCCATTGTCAATTGTTAGGAGATATTGAAAATGTTTGGATACCAAGTCTTGATAAGTTCTATAACTCTGTTGATTAAATGATGATAAATAGCATCCACTTCAATTTGTGCTTGGGGTTATCCGGGTTAAGGATATTTTTTATATGAGCTATCGGAACGAGTAGAAGGATTTCACTAACTAGTTAACTCGAACTTTGTTTCCACTTAAAACTAATTTGTAAATACAAAATTCCGAATTCGTTGCTAAACGAATCAATGGCAAAAAGTATATTGTCATGTTCGTCATGTTTCAAACCGGTGCTACGCTTCGTCAGAACATCAGAACGAAATGTATTCCATCGTAATTTTGTCCGAATTAAATTAGATAAATTTAAATTCATTAATATGAACAAGCTCCTTATCATAGCGCACTCCTTTAAGTATCAAAACTAATTTGTACAAAATTACGAATTCGTGGCTAAACGATTACTTGAGTTATAGTGAGTTCCGTAAATTGAGTGAAGACATTTTTACAGAATACTTGAATGGTAACTATACGAAGATCTAATGGGATTTTCGTCATAATCATAGGCTTAGCTCCAACTATTGGAAAATCAATACGTACAAAATTTCAAAGATGTAGCTTGAACCGTTTTTAAGTTATCAGGCAATATTCTTGAACACGTGTTTCAAGGACTTTTTGTATGGAAGCTTCTCGACGGAGAAAAGGTATTTTACTGACTAATGAACTCGAACTTCATTTTCCATTAAAACTAATTTCTACAAAATTTCCACCTCGTAGCAGAACGAGTTATGATGAGTTTCGTATATTGAGTTAGGATATTTTTACAGTATTTTAGTATGGCATCTATTCGAAGATGCACTCTTTCATGCTCATTTATTTAACTGCACCTATTGGCAAACCAACTTATACAAAATTTCAAAGTTCTGGCTTAAGACGTTCCGAAGTTATTGGTCAATATGCATGAACACGTGTTTTAGGGACTTTTTGCATTGCAGCTACCCGAATGAGCAGGACGATTTTGACCGTTAAAAAACTTAACCTTACAAATTGGACCAAACATCTAGATTCAAAATTTCAAGATTCTAGGTCAAGGCGTTCTTGTGTTGACAATCGCATAGTAACCTTCCCTGCCTCGCAGCATTAAACGTGTTCCAGACTTCTACCCAAAAAATAATATAGTTGCGCCCATATTGTTGTCAAATTTGTTATTATTTTTTTTATAATTTAATGAAAACCTACGGGGTGAAATATTGACATTATTGATAACGTTTGTATGAAGAGCTTGCGAATGAGTATGTAAGACATTTTCTTGGGGACATTTCTATTTGGTGTTGAACATCAGAAAATCCTGAAAATGCTTTTTATGGGATTGGACTAAAATCCCTACTAAGGGAAGTAAAGATTGGTTTTCAGGCGATTGTATAGAAAGGCCTTAAAGAAAGTCTAGATTCTAGGTCAAGGCGTTCTTGTCTTACCGACAGACAGACACACAAACGGACGGACGTCAACATTTAGAGTTTTTGGCCACAAATAAACAAAAAATAACATATAACTTTCTTTCGTCTGAGGCTTGGTTCTACGCGTTACAAACTTTTAGACTGGATTAAACTTATAATACTCTCTGATTTCATCTAAATTAAAATTATCATTTTATAGTTGTTGAAGGACCGCGTTATAGAAAATCTAGTAATTGCTACTTTAAGTTTAGTAATTTGTGAATTTAAGTAGCTATTTGCAGCTTTATAAAACTTTAATACACCAACTTCATAAGGATTACGAATTGAAGTCTCGTTGTCGCGATTTCAATTCCTCGAAACTCTTTTTTTATGGTAGTAAGTTAGAAATTAACGGTTTGTAACCGTTTCTCTACTCATTATTCAAAATGACAATTTTGCGTGTCAAACTCGCAAATGTCCTGTCTCCTCATTTTTTATTCTTGCGACACTTAATTCCATTTAGTTTATCCGTTTCAACCAAATAGCCATCAGCTATCAAGTTTCATATCTCAATTCAACTATCGTTCATCGATGTCCCTAATTGACAGTGTTTTTCTGGTCGTATTTCATATGGGAAATTTTAAGTTGTCCTCGAACGACATAAACGAGTCCCTACAATCGTTTACCCATGTCAAAAACTATATTGTCATGTCCGTCATGTTTCAACCCGGTGCTACGCTTCGTGTAGAACATCAGAACGAAATGTATTCCATCGTAATTTTGTACGACTTAAATTAGATAAATTTAAATTCATTAATATGAAAAAGCTCCTTTAAGTATACTTAAATTCGGCGATAATGGGTACGATGACATGTTGATGGGTCGACAACGATGCCGTCCTAAAACTACAAGCGAACATACAGAACAATCTTCTTAGTAATGTGATTAATAGTTGCTCGGGGATGTTGCCATAGTAACGCGAGAGCCCATGTAATTAGAACCTTCTGGGCACCTTCAAGGCAAGGTGAATTACAGTACCCCGCTCCAGCAATGACACAGTTGATTGCACACAATCTTCCTTAGCACAGAAGAAAGGACATCGAGAATGCATCGAAAGAACACGAAGCTAACAAAGTTCATAGATCATACGATGTGGAGATGCTGGGCAATTACCCGGTGACAGGCAACATTAAGTTTCTATATTCAGGGTTGGTTCTGTGTTGTACCTTCTTGGATAGAATACCACGTTCTACTGATATAACCTCTAGTTGATAATTTCTGAGCTATTTCAAAACTGTCGCCTGTTGACAACAAAATTATTCATTGCCGTCCTGCAGTTGGGTCGTTGTTTCCGGCCAGTCAGTGAAATGTAAACTTCACACTATCTCGGCAAGGACTAAGTATTTTCCTGCAGGTCTGAACTGTGTTGAAATCACCTGAAGTTGATGTTTATACGGCAAAGGCTGTCATGTTTGTAAATTACACAGTTAATTGCTGACAGATATTTCATACTCTGTATATACGGTACGACATGACATATGATCAATTGGTTCATTAAGTTTTAGAGTTTCTGATTAAGGTGTTCTTTTTCAATTGACGGTCATGTAGAATTTATTTATAAATTGGACAATTGGTAATGGTTTTGTTTTGTTAGGTCTAATAATCAGCTATACTTTACAATAGTTTTAAAAGACGCACTATACACAATCACCACATACCATTTTTGACACTAGTTCCCAATATCTATCTTGACATATTTTTCACATCTGACCTAAACATATTAAAGGCAATGGTTCACAAAAGACTGTATAACCACGGATTTGACGCATGTCTCAACCACACCAATTTTTGTCTCAAGCGCACCAGTTTTTGTGTGAAGTATCTTATCCTTCAATAAGGGGATTATGTATTGAAGCCTGGAAAACATTCATATTTTCAGCTCCACCATTCAAGGAGTACCATTCTTGCACCAAAATCTATAAAAAAAAATCTGCCAACAGTCTGAGCGCAACTTTATTATTTTATGGGTAGAAGTCCGAAACGTGTTTAATGATGAGATGCTGTGTAGGTTACTATGCGACTGACAACCTAAAAAATAACGTTCCAAATAGCCTCCTGGTTATTTCTTAGGTTGTCAGTCGCATAGTAACCTACACCGTATCTCATCATTAAACACGTTTCGGACTTCTATCCATAAAATAATAAAGTTGCGCCCAGACTGTTGGCAGATTTTTTTTATTTATTTACGTATTTTTTTTATCAATAGAATAATTCATAGTAGTAAAAGCGAATTCGATCACATTAAACCTAAGAGATTTTCGGAATCAGTGAAATCTTGAACAATACCCCCAGGGGGTTTAATAGAGAAAAGTACTTAAATCAGGTTTTTCCCCGACTACGTTTAAAGCTTGTAGAAGTAAAAGTGAATTCCAAATCTCAATATACCTTAGAAATATATCAGAATTCGTGAATATGTACACAACCACTTTACACCCCCTTAGGGGTTGGATATCGAACATTTTAAAGATCGTTACTAGGCGCTTATATAAATAGCCCGCAGAAGTGAAATTGCTTTGATAGTTTGACATGTCTAAAAGTGTTAACGAAATTCGTGAAAATGTGGATTCACGGACAATTTTCTTACTCAACCTCTGAACACCAATAAAAATCTGAACTTTTTTTTTGCTTTAGTTACTCTAATAGCACATCTACATATACGTATCAAGTTTCAACTTTCTAGCATAAGCCGTTTCTGAGATATAAAAAACCACCCCTCACCCCTGTACCTTGCTACCCCTATGAACAATTTTATTTTTCTAGGATGTCTCTATGGTGGTTGGTTCAAGTGGCAGCCCTGTCACCCAGACAGGGCTCAATTAGCTCAGAGGCCGTTTTGAAACCACAAACTCGTGTTAAACTCGGCTGTTAAGGGTTGTTGATACTGGGGAATACAGAAGATGATTGTGAGAAAGGTTGATTGAATTGGATCGCTATAGCCACCCTGTGCTGAGGATGTCTCTATAGTGGCTCTATATAATCCTAAATTTTTAGCTTTCCACTCATTACGGTTTTCGAGAAATAAAAATCAGAATTTTTTTCCTTTCTACCCCTTTTCACCATCACCCCCTACACCCCACCATTAAATTTTTTTCCCTACTAGAGGTCTACCGATCCCAACTCCTGTAAAATTTTCAAGATCATATCTGATACAGTTTCTGAGATATAAAAATGACATTTTTCGAGAAATTGCTATCTCCCCACTTTTGTGCCCCACCTCCCCCCTCAAAAAATATACATTCATTAGACTCCTCTTGTGATCCCATATACAGAAACAAAATTTCATCTTCCTGGTATAATTGGTTCGGAAGAAATTGTAATCCAAAGTTTTTCACCCCCCAACCCCACACCCCACCACCCCCTTTAAAAATTTTAGCCATTGTCTAATCTTCCCTAAGGGCAACCACAAAATTTCAATCTTCTGGCATCAATCGTTCAAGAGATATGGATTTTAGAATGTTTCAATCCCGGCTTTTTAGCGTTTTGGACTCATTGTTTTCCCCCCCACTTCCACACCCCTCAACCCTTATCGATAATTTTTTTGCAAATGAGTCCACTATCATAGTACTACATAAGTTCCAAGTTTCTGCCTCCTAGCATAAGTGGTTCCTGAGATCTGGAAACCAAAATTTTTCGTCTAAAACGCTCCCCCCTCATCCCTTCTTACACCCCCATCCCCTTACCATCCGTAGGGGTTCACCCAATCTACCCACCATACAAATTTGAATTTAATACCTCAACGGGTTTGGGAGCTACGCGCCTTCAAACGATTTTGCGTACGGCGTACGGCGTACGGCGTACGGCGGACGGCGTACGGCGTCTACGGCAGACAGACGGAAATTTTTTTTTTTTTGCTTTTTTGGTGTTTACTAGTCCTAAAACGTGTAAATACAAAATTTCAGGGTAGCAAATTTTTTTGAAATTTCAGGTCGATAACAATACTTTATTATTAAAAAATAATAAAGTAAAATACATTAGCCCCTTCATATATTCTTTACACAATACAATACATTCTACACCGGGCATGTAGGACTTTCTTAATTGCAAAAATAAATTTCATACTGGGAATATTGGAAACAACTATACAACAAATTGAAATAAATCGAAATCGGGTTAATTTTAAATTGCAACAACATACGCACAAGAATATGTAGTAGTCGGGTCGTTAAATTGAAATAATACCAAGTGCTATAACGTTTCATCGATTATTGGTCCTTCGATATTTTACCCTGGCCCATGAAAGCATTCGCATCTACAGTTGTTAATTTAATTAGTAAAACTGAACCCTTCATCTCTGTAGAAGGACTTGAGAGCTCCAAACCGCCTTCGTCCTTCAGAACTGAACCGAATGATATACAAACAGAATCCCGAATCCATACATAGTTGCTAGAAGCACTTGTGTCGATTTTTTTCGAAAACTATTCTCGATGGAGGACTTTGTTTACGGTTTCTACGCCATGTCGATGGTTATCCACTCCGATATGCCGGGTAGTACTTGCTGAGAGATTAAAATGCCAAGGGAATCGAATTTCCACTTAAGGTAATTAAAGGATAAGAGTTAGTTTGAGAATGCAACCTGCTGCTTATCCTTTTCACTCCTTCGGGTTAGTTTCCTGTGTTTGTTGAACGGGCATAAATATTTTAATCGAACCACCTTCATCGCTCTTCCCTATACTTAAACCAATTTCGATCCGACAATATTCTGAATTGATATGGCCGCGAGGGATTTTCCCTTTTAGTTGAGGGCAAAGTAGAGCTCGTGCTTCGCTTTACGTCGAATCGTCCTTGTATTGCTTCAGGATATTCGTCCATATTGTAAGTGAGGAGGTCGAATAAAATGAATAATGAGGAGGAAATTGCGATGAATCGAAGACTGAGGGGCGGAGGGAGAAATAAGATAGAATCTAAGACCATTCCTAGCAATAATGATGCTGGTGTTGATGAAGGATAAACTTCATGTAGACCTAATTAGATAATTAAGTAGCTGTTAGTCAAAATCTATACAAAGAAGATATTTGAATCAATATACGACAGAAAATGTGGCTGATAAATCTTGCTACGAGGGCTTAATAATTGTTTGTAATTGTGGAGATAACAGACGTTGAGAAAGTGGTTGCAGATCGTCTTACCATTGAAAGACTTTACTTATATTATTGACATAGGCACGCCGTTGGGGAGACCAGGAGGGGCCGGGACCCCCCCAGACCCCGGCTTGGACCCTCCCAGAAAAATAATTCTGGCCCCTTCCAGAAAAGTAATTCCTTCCTATGCGCAAACTTTTTGTTGCCAATTGTTTTTTGTCAAATGTTTTTATACTCTAGATGAAATCATATAGAGTATTATAAGTTTAATCCAGCCCAAAAGTTTGTAACGCATAGAACCAAGCCACGGACGAAAAAAATTTATATGTTATTTTTTGTTTATTTGTGGCCAAAAACCTCAAATCCGCTTGACGTCCTTCCGTCCGTCCGTCCGTCTGTCCGTTAGCACGATAACTCAAGAACGCCTTCACCTAGGATCTTGATATTTTGAATCTGGATGTTTGGTTGAATTTGTAAGGCTAAGTTCGTTAACGGGCAAAATCGTCCTACTCCTTAGGGTAGCTGCCATACAAAATGTCCTTAAAACACGTGTTCAAGAATATTGGTCGATAACTTCAGAAGGGTTTAAGCTACGACATTGAAATTTTGTATGTGTTCTTTTTCCAATAGTTGGAGCTAAATATATGATTAAGAAGAAAATCCTGTTAGTCCTTCATGTAGCTGCCATACAAATATCCTGTCAAAATGTATTCACTTAATTTACGAAACTCACTATAACTCAAGTAATCTTTTAGCTACGAATTCAAAATTTTTGTACAAATTAGTTTTGAGTGAAAAGGAAGTTTGACTTTACTAGTCAGCGAAATCCTTTTACTCCTTCTGGTAGCTGCCATACAAAATGGCCTTAAAACACGTGTTCAAGAATATTGGCCGATAACTTCAGAAGGGTTTAAGCTATGTCTTTGAAATTTTGTATGTGTTATTTTTCCAATAGTTGCAGCTAAATATATGATTATGAAGAAAATTCTATTAGTCCTTCGTGTAGCTGCGATACAAATACCCTGTCAAAACGTCTTCACTTAATAATTTACGGAACTTAATATAACTCAAGTAATCTTTTAGCTATGAATTGGAAATTTTGTACAAACTAGTTTTGAGTAAAACCGAAGTTTGAGTTTACTAATCAGCGATATCCTTTTACTCCTTCTGGTAGCAGCCATACAGAATGTCCTTAAGACACGTGTTCAACAATATTTTTCGATAACTCTTGAACGCTTCAAGCTACGACTTTAAAATTTTATACACGTTCATTTTTGAATAGTTCCAAGGAAAAGGATAAATATGTAAGAAATCGAGTGAGTCCTTCCTGCACCTCCCATGCGAAAGTCCTTCAAAAAGGACATTTTTTTTCGATGACTTACCCAGTTCAAGATATGAAATTAAACACTGAATATTGTCTTTTAGGTTTGAGTAGCAATCTAATGGCAGTCCTTAATAAAGGACATACAACATGCACATATGTAATTCTACTTTATCCCCAACTACAATATAAATCGGAGTTCAGTATTCATCTAGAGTATTATACGATTGGCTTGCAGCCGATCGTGACTGCAGTATGTTTTAACAATACGAACAATATAAAAGAATCTTTTAAAATGAACGAAGCAAATCTCAACTGACTTTTGAAAATAACAAGACATTTTTCAATCTTACAATCATTGTTCTTTCGATCTGACGAGAGCTTTACAAAATGTTTTCAATTTATCAAAATAAATTGGAAATTGTTTTTGAAAACAACAAGATTCTCATGAAAAATTTTGGAGTTTTACGAAATTGTAACAAGATTTTCTTCAAGTTTACAAACGTTTTTGAATGTAACCAGCTTTTTTGAGAATATCATTGAATTTTACGAGAACTTTAGAAGATGTTTTCAATTTAACAAAGTAGAAATTGGTTTTAAACATAACGACATTTGCTTCAAATATTACTTTATTATTTTAATAATAAAGTATTGTTATCGATTTTTAAAAAAAAAAAATTTGCTACCCTGAAAATTTTTTTTTTCACGTTTCATGACTAATAGACACCAAAAAAGCAATAAAAATTTTCAGTCCGTCTGTGCGCCGTCCGCCGTCCGCCGTCCGCCGTCCGCCGTCCGCCGTACGCAAAACGTTTGAAAGCTTATAGCTCTCAAACTCTTTGAGCTATTAAGTTGAATTTTTTTTTGTTGGTAGACCGAGCAGACCCCTTCAAGTGGCCACCTTTTGAGTGGTGGGTGTGTGAGGGGGGAGGTGGGGGAAGCGTTTTAGACGAAAAATTTTGGTTTCTAGATCTCAGTAACCGTATAGGCTAGGAGGCTGAAACTTGGAATTTATATAGAACATCGATAATGGAGCCATTTGCAAGAAAAAATGATAATATGGGTAAAGGGGTGTGGGAGTGGGGGGAATAATAATGCGTCCGAAACGCTCGAAAGTCGAGATCGAAACATTCTAAAATCCATATCTCCTAATCGGTTAATGTCACGAAATTAGAACTTAATGAACATCTGTGGGTATACTAGGAGAATAGATCCGAAACAAATTTTTGAGTGGGGGCAGAGACGTACGGGGGTGGGGGTTGAAAAACTTTAGATTACGATATCTCACGAACCAATTGCACTAGAGAAATAAAATTTAGTTTCTGTATAAATGTTGATAAATAAAGTTTGCTGAAAGTAAAATTTTTTAAGGGGGCGGTGGAGCATGGAAGTGGAGGGGGTAAGTATTTTTTTAAAAAATCACGTCTCATATCTCAAGAAAAATGTAAGATAGATGCTTAAAATTTTTTAACAGAAGTAGGCCTAATAGACCCCCAGCAGAAAAAAAAATTTCGAAGGTGTGGGTGTAGAGGGTGAGCCTGGAGGAGGATGAAAAGGAAAAAGTTCCGATTCCTATATCTCGAGAACCTATTACAATATAAAGCTGAAACTTAGTATTTAGATAGAACTATAGTAGTAGCATGTTGGAAAAATATAATTTTTTATAGGGGTGGTATGGTACAGGGGTGGGGGGCGTTTTTCGTAACTATAGAACGGCTTATGCTAGAAAGTTGAAATTCAGTACGTCTATGTAAATCAACTAGAGAAGTAATTTTGATTAAAAAAAAATTCAAATATCCATTGGCGTTCGGAAGTGGGGAAAAAAAATTATCAGTGAAAATGGAATGCATATATTTTTACGATTTTCGTCACATCTATTAGGTCTTTCGAAATATTGGATTCATTTTTTTTCTACGGGTTCTTCATATAAATACCTAGAAAGTGTTTTCAGGATTTTTTAAAATTGGACCCCCAAGGTGGTGTAAAGGGGATTATACATTTTCACGAATTCAGCCGTATCCCCCAGGTCTGATTAGATATCGAATAACTTTTCACTTCCACGGGCTTATTTAATAATCACCTAAAACTTGTTTTCAAGGTTTTTCCTTTTTCAACCCCTAAGAGTGTAAAAACGGGTTGAACACGTTTTCACGAATTCCGTCATATCTCTTAGGAGTGATAAGACATCGGATTGGTTTTCACTTCCTCGGGCTTTCTTTATATATATCTAAAAACCCATTTCAGGATTTTTGGATATTCAACCCCAAAGTGGGTGCAAGGGGGTTGCATATGTTTTCACAAATCCTTACATATTTCTAAGTTCTAATGAGATATCGAATTCATTTTTACTTCCTAAGGCTTCCTACATAATCGTCAAAAAGTTGATTTCGGGAAGTTTGTTATTCAACTCCAATAGGACGTAAGGCTTTCGACATATTTCTCAGGAATGATGAGATATTAGATTGGTTTGTACTTCCACAGACTTTTTATATAATCGATTTCATGTAATGGCCCAAAACGAAATCACGAAAAACCTTCTAATGGCGTAACAACTGATATAGACCTCGTCCCGGAGTATGACCCAATTATGTAATTTATATGTTATATGTGGCAGCGGCGTAAGTATTCTAGCGCGACCCCATTCTAACCGCTTCCCGAACTTTTTTTTAGGTTTTCAGTCTCATAGTAAACTACACCGCATCTCAGAATTAAACTCGTTCCGAACTTCTACCCAAAAAATAATAAAGTTGCGCCCAGACTGTTGGCAGATTTTTTTTGATGTTATGAGATCCTAGAATAAATAAATTATTTTTAAGTAGAATTGGTTTTTGAATAGTTATATCGAGTTTTTTATGAAATACATACCTACGATATTGGATTGGTATCTTTAGATTTCGGAACAATTTATTGTAACTGAAGTCTTACCAGTATATTATTCACTTTGAATTATTACTTTGATGGTATTGAAATCAGAAAACTTTTGGTTATACGCTTAAATATATATATATTATTATAAATATAATATTAATCATAAATAATAACGTTAAGTGAGAATTGCGAAAACAGCGACAACAATAGAAAATAAGCTAGGAATGTAAATATTATATAAATACAATTTTTTTTATCGAAATTGAAGGAAACATCTTACGAGTACAAAAATAGTTTCTACATATCCATCAAAATCTTCAAATCTTCGGGAACGCTAAAAATCTTCGAATTGAAGAAAAATCTTCAAATCTGGCATCGCTGCTACTATTGAAGATATATTCTCGAATCTCTCAATCACATTGAATTCAATTTTAAGGACTCTCTTTTAGTTGGTACTCGAAACTAAAAGACAGTGAGTTTCGTAAATTGAGTGAACACATTTTTACAGGATTTTTCTATGGCAGCTACTCTAAGGTGGACTCATAGGAATAGGGCCACCCTAACCACAGGGCTAAATGGGCTATAGCCCTGGGTAGGGATGTTAATATCGGAAAAAAATATCGATATATCGATATATCGATATTGAAAAAAATATCAATATCGGCTGACGATATATCGGAAAAAAATATCGATATATCGATATATCGAATATTTTTTCCAATGAAAAATAGACTCCAATGCTGCATCAAAATTAACATTAATAAAAAAATACGGCGCACGCGGCTTTTAGCAAACCGAAAGCTAATAAATAAATGACATTTGATTTCGTTGCCTTCGGTCACAGTTGCCAAATTTAGCTATTTTTAGAGTCTGAAATTCAATTTCAATTTTATCATTGCAATTTCAATATCTGAGAGTTTTTTGATTGAACTATTGGAAATGTTGGTGAAAAGCGGAAAATTCTTCTCTAATGAGTTATGAAATCAAAATAATGCCTTTTTTGATCGAAATAAAGTTTCCTGATAGAAATACCGCTATTTTTTAAATAAAACATTTTTAAGAAATAAGGATAAAAGGGGCAAAATCGAAAAAAGTATTAAGAGCAAACTTGATTTTAATTATTTATTAATGAAATATTATATATTGACATATTTTTAAAATGTAAGCTTATGAGAACCAGTACTTTTCTTGGACAGTTGTTAAGAATACTCGCTCCTTAATATGCTCTCCAGTAAGCCGACTGCGATTATTTGGCACCACAATATTTATTGCCGACGCAACTCTTTCGGATGACAACGATGAGGCAGGGACAATCAGGTATTTCTGATAGTTGCCTCGTCGTACATATATTTGTATTGGCGCCTAAAGTGAAGATTTGCGTGCATGTGCCCGTATATATCACGTGCGTTGAACCTAGTTTCGACAGATATGGTTTCCATGATCGAACATTTTTTTTCTACTTTCAACGTTTCTGGCATCGCTCATAAATAATCAGTAATGCAGATTAAATGCAAAAAACCCGTTCGATTTCTAAAATATGCTATACCATTCTTAAAAAAAATATCGAGTCCGATAGTCGGATTTCAATATAGATATATCGATATATCGCTTTTTACAATATCGCCCGATATTATCGATATATCGTTCAAAAAATATCGCAATTTCGATATATCGAAGTTTTTTTCACATCCCTAGCCCTGGGGCGCAAGCCTTTTGGGAGCGGCAATTTTTATTGATGTTATGTTTTAATATTTTTTAGAAAATACTGACCACAAGAGCGCAGAAATAAAAGATTGTATTTTAAAACTATTATCTGATTTAGATATCAATTTGGAAGATTGTAGAGGGCAATCTTATAATAATGCTTCTAATATGTCGGGTATATATAGCGGCCTCCAAGCGCGCATTAAATCTATAAAAATCTTGCCATTTATGTACCCTGCGCAGCACATTCTTTAAATTTAATCGGATAGTCGGCTGCGGAATGCTACGTACAAGCAACTAAATTATTTTATTTCTTTAAAATCTATACAATTTCTTTGCCGCGTCAACTTCAAGATGGGAAATTTTGAAAGATACGCTAGCATTAAAAAAACAAGTGCCCAAAAAATTAAGCGACACTCGTTGGTCAGCAAGAGCTGATTCAGTGAAGGCAACTGTTTCCGGTTATGAAAATTTTAAAAATGCTTTGAATAAAATTTTCGAACATAATATAATCAAAAGCCTGCAACAAAATTTGAAGATGAGGGGTTGTTAAATGAGTTCAACTCACTGGAGACCGCTATTGTGGTAGCATTTTGGAGCGAAATATTAGAAATCATAGATAAAACTAATATATCACTTCAAAAAGTTGATACCACAATTGAAAGCATTATTTAATTATACGCTTCTTTAGAAACCTAACGAAACGAAACGAAATACAGAATCATTTAACCTTTACAAATCCGAAGGTATAAAATTGTCTAATTCTGAAGCTTTTTTATTTTGTATTTGCCGCTTCCACTAGCCATCAAAATTGTATTTCTAATGACTAGAGCGCATTATTTTTATTAGCCCACGGGCGCCGAATATCTCAGGACGGCACTGCATAAGAACTATTTCAAATTTTTTCCTTCAACTGCAGCTGGTGGAAAAGCAATATATAAAACATTTTAAAGTCACAACCTAAGACTAATCATTCGTTGTATAAACGAACATCTAATTTGTAAGCGTAGAAATAGGTTTTTGTCTAAATTTTCCTATCACAATGTTACACCAATTTCAAAAGAATTCGAAATACTTGTATGTAAAAAATACCCCGCAAAAGTAAAGATGTAAAGACTAATTTCTAATTTCTGATTATTAATAACATAAGTTTATACTCGAAATCATCACCGAATAAATATTATTATTATTAATTTGTAAGCACAAAACGGACGAATTTGTATGCAAAGCATGTGCGCCTTTCGGAAGAAGTCGTATATTCTGAGCCATTCGGCCCCTGGCCCCTGCCAGATTTTAGGCCACGGCATGCCTATGATTATTGACAGTTTAAAAGTTTTATATATTCTTAAAATAAAAATATAAAATACGTAAAATAAGTTTTGACCATTTAGAGGCGTATTGTTGATGCCAAAACAAGAAGCTATGACTTCGCTTATTTAATAAATTCTTCCACAGATCTACATATTATGCACTGGTTCCTATTTCACGATTCGATTCGACCTAAGATAATAAAACTATCTAATATCAATAAGATCGAATCATTGTCTTGGACATGATGCCTTCCCATTCCATTATCAAAAATTCCATTATCAAAAAAAAAACAATCAAGTTCATCAAAACATCATAAATAATATACTGTCCTCTTCCAGGCCTCCTAACAACTCGGATAATCCTCTACCAACTGAATTCATAAATCTCAAACTACTCAACACTTCATAACCATGCAACATACTGAAAAGAAAACAAGAAAAACCGCTAACGTTTTAGTTGAAATCCAGAAGAAAAGCCCAGCCAGTGCGGCTTGGCTTTTCCCATGTCGCTTTTCTCTTGGCGCATATCGAAGAGTTTATCTCAATATTTATGACCAAATTACGACGAATTGGGATTTTCAGTTTTTGATTAACTCCCGGGTATGATAGCTCCTAAGGACAATAGACGAAACGAGGGGTGCAGGCTTTCTTCGAAGCGACTTACTATAATACTTAATCCTTAGGCCACGGGGGTAGAAAGTTGACAAAGTCTTCAAGGATTTAATTTTTTTTCTTTACACAACTGGCTAGACGGCCCTTGAACTTTCCAATATTTTGTTCAGATTTAATTTGATTGCCTACTGAAATACAAAAATAAAATAAACTTGTTGATTTATGAGAATACAATGGAAGAGAAGTGGATCAACCGAAAGGGTGATTTATGGAGATTCGCATGGAAAGTGAAAGTAAATAATAGGCAATTGAGTTACAAAAGAAAGTTTCGAATTTTTAACATTTCAATTAATTTTTATTAAAAAATTCTGAACTTCATTCATCCGAAGAATGTGCCTTGCCGCAGATTCGTCTATTCCGCATATGCTAAAATGTTTAATTTACAACGAAAACCACCAAAATGTAGAAATTTAATTACAGATTATCTGGAACTTTCCCTTATATCCAGGATATAATTTTACAATGCATATTGTAAGGGATTTCCTTCCGCACATGTACAAGGCACATATGCCATCCGAAACCACATCTCTGAGGTCTATTGATTTTTCCGTCATGGACATGGTGCTATGGGTATTTGTTTTGCTGTTTCCCTTTTTCTCCTTTCTTCTCTCCCCTGTTATTCCTAATAGCCTTTTGGTTTAAGGATACTACTATGTAGTAGCTCCGTCTATGTCGCCAAATAAAACTGTTCACAGAATAGTCAAGTCAACGATGTCCAATTTGAAGTTAATAAAACTTTCGAAACGAGAGTTCACAAAAATCGATCTCCTAAGACAGAAACATCAGAAGGTCCTTCGTTCATATGAAACGACACGACTGCTTATTTAGTGGTCGGCACGATATGGAGTGAAAACCGTTATTACAAAATATTACAAAAGTTGCTATCCTTGTTGGAGCGAACTGTGTGTGTGAGAGCAGGAGGGATAGATCGAAAAGGTGATATCTACAATTACTAAGTCGAAAGAACGATCTTCTTTTCGCATATATTCCTGAAAAACAAATTGATGTCATCCGGATGCCTTTACTTCGGGTATCATGCCAAGTCCCTCTTACATTCTTCCTTACAAAGTAGCTGCAATCGATTTCGTTATTGGCTTGTGGTTAATTCTGTAATATCCTTCAGATTGGACCCAACGTAAAGATGTTACAAAGTTGTGAGATATTACTAGGGGAACTATTATATTTTTTTAATCGAATTGGTGATGATTAAACGGAATTTGTGCAGACAAGTCGATAGTAAGTAACGTGCTTGGAAGGTTTGTGGATTCCACGTTGGATTTATAATTTTCGAAGAGATTGGTATACTTCAATTCTTGAGTTAACCCAGCCGAATAATGAACCATTTTCCGCATTACCACACATTCAATAACACGTTTACATTCCCTGACTTTTCAGCAACAATCACAAGATTAAGCAAGGCGTAATGCTACCGAGCTTAAGAGCATCGAGCAACAAAAAGTTGTGCATGCCCTTAAGCGATTACTCACACAAAAATTTCTAACATCCTCGTTTCACCTATTTCCCTGTCAGAAAAGCAACAGATAGAAACTGGGTTTTATTAAGGATAAAGTAGTATTTTATGCTCTCTAATAATATATAGGACTCCCCACTTGCCACTCCTTACTAAACCGTACTGTTTGATCCTTTTCGTTATTAATCTAGAAGCATGTGTGTGTAGATATGTCGAGAATGAAAAGGATGAACGTTAGCTTCAGCCATTCCTCTTCTCGTTTATATAATACGTCCTTAAGTCGACCCGTTCTCGGAAGGACTGTCTGATTGTTGACTAGAAAACGGTTGCAAAGGCAGGAACAAACTATACGTCTGATGTCGACTAAGAAAGTGATAATCTTTCATAAGCTTAGCACTGACTTAAAACTTTTCTCCAAGCTTGTTGTTTTACCCATTATGATTATTCCGTGCAGAATAGGATAGGATAGGAGATACTTTCTATTTACTTTCATCTTGAACTATAGCTATACAGTCCTAATAATAATGTGGTGATTTCTCAAAGTAGCTTTCAGTTGAGTACCAATATGTATGTGCAATAAAACTATTATCTTCTTTAGTTTAAGGACATTTTGGTCAGTACCGCTTGATCCAGTTGGGAGTTGTACTATTAGATCCTTTATTCTTCAGAATTGGGAAATTATATCGTATGATGGGATTCGGTGTAGCGATCCTGTAAGTTATTAACTGATGTTGCATTTTTATTAGCCTTAAGGCGACATCCATACGCTTTGTTAGAATGATAAATTCCTGTCCTGTTTACAGATCGAAATCTAATTCCCACTGATAGCATTTAAACGTTAAATTTAATGCTCAAGACATTGTGGGGCAATAAATTCAGTCGGAATATTTTAAGCACATCGTCTCCGAAGAACCTCTTCGAGGAGTGGCTACTTACAATCAAATGTATGGAGTAAGCTTGTTTGGGAAATTTCGCGAAGCAATCAAAAAGGAGTAAGTATTGCTACTTCCTGCCAAAGCAAATTATTGCCAATGTCTTTCGTCTCCTTTGTACGAGGAAAATTGAGCCCCAATATTAAAGGCATTATTTCAATCATCCTGTGATGCGATATGAAGTAGCCGAAGTGACAATAATCTCGTGTTTACGTCACTCGGAATGTAAAACTTGCCCCGTTTCACGTCTTTCGTTTACAGACGCTTTTACTAAGGAGGTAATAAATGCTACCGAACCGGATCTTTTGCAGCTATAAAGCATAAAAAGTTATCACTTTCGTTCCTGAGATGGAGGCACCACCGGCTGGAGGATGTATCTTCTCAATATCTTCTATAATTTAGTTTCTCGAAATTACACAGGCGGGACCTCGTTCTGGTACACTATTGCTTCTTCATGGTAACTTTTGCTTCCATCCTCTGTGTACACTATGCTATTCGTTCGCCCCATCTCTCCCACGATAGCGTATGATGCCATCAAGCAGTGTTTTATGCGAGAAAATAATTTTACACTTTGACTTCAATTAGAGGACACATTTCCAGCTTTCAAAACCCCTTGAAGTTGACACTTGGACCCGCACTGTCTTTTAAGTGCGTCTCAATTAGGTCCAAAAAAGAACGATGGCAAGAACGAAATTGATATCTAGCTCTTCGGGCTTTTAAGAAGAACCCACAATGAAGGCGATGAGAAAATGAGTATAATAATGTTTCTAAAAGTCCTAGCTCAGGTGTACATTATGTGCCTGTGTGTATAAACCACCGCTTGTGGCCATAAGCAATTGAATTAAGCATTTTCTCCGTGTTCAGCCTGTAATTTTACCAAAAGCGAAACATGCCCTTTTTTACAAGGCATGCAGAAATGACTGAATTAAGTTTTTCATTTCCATTTTATCTATCGGGGAGATTTATTGCAACGATAATCCGATCATCCAATCCATTGTTACGAAAAAGGGTTTGTATTCTCAGCGAAAATACCGATTTTATGCCGCTCCGTTTAATGCAGAGTAACGCGAAAATGGGTTCATTACGTGATGGAAAAAATCAGTTCTTTGAGGATAATGTAAAGGACGATTCAATATTTTCGATTTTTTAGGACTAATTTTAAATTAATTTCAGACACCTTGAAATTCGCAAATCGGAAATGTAATAGGTCTTTAAATATCATTTAAGTTTTGGATTTTTTTGGTAAACTCTTATAGTTTGAATTGTTTTTTTTCATCAAAAAACCCAAAACCGCTTTTTGTACGTCCGACAGTCTGTTTGCCCTCTAGAAAGTTTAAATTTCGTCTTGTTAAATAGAGTTATTGAGACTAAATTCGCTAACAATCGAACGAAATCACCCGACTTCATCTGCATGAGGAAGACCCGTTCCGTCCCAACTGCTGATAGTTATTTTCTGATGAAAAAATTAAGATTTCTTAAAATTTCTTGGAGGTACAATCAATTTCAGTCCCTTTAGAATATTTTAGCGTTTTTGGTTTTTCGATTTTTGAAAGTCGGGCTATACTTTACTTACGGATTTACAAAGTGCTGTCGGAGGATCGTCGTTCGAATGTGTGTGAATTATTGGCTGATTTAGATTGTTAATATTTGATGGAAATTTTAAAGTATATGAAAAATGATTGGAGGTGCAATCAAATGGAGTCAATTTATAATAGTTTGGCATATTTTTTTTTTTTTTTTTAATTTTTTTTTTTTTTTAAATTTTTTTTTTTAATTATTTTTTTTTTCATTGTGATTTAAAAAAAATGATTTTCGGTACAATCCTCTACAGACTATGTGAAAAACATCATTTCAAGAAATTTGGTGAATGTCGGATGCTAAGTTCACACGAAGCAATTTTTTCTCTGTTCCCTTTGAGGTACAAACGAAATAATTTTCGGTACAATCAAGTACAAACAAATCCCCACCCGAAAACTTACTTTTTATTTAATTTGGTGAAAGTGGGGTGCTAACTTCACAGAGGTGCGGCATATCTTACTACACTGCCCGCGCTTCGACGTCGATCGAGCCGAGGTTGCGGAGGCGTTCGGAGAAGCTTCGACGTGCAGGGTTGCCAGATAGTTGGCTGCAGAACCTGCCGAGTGAGCTTATGAAATAGCCCAAAACCCACATGAAGACTTGTAGCCCAAATACCGCGCTCAACTTTGCAATTTTAATAGACCTACTTAAACATGTTGAACACAATTGCGATTTCGACGACGAACTGTGTTCCAGAATCGTATAATGTATAATAAATATTTTGGTTAAATATAAGGTTAAAATTATAATTGAAAAATAATTTCGCCTGGTTTTCAAATACAAAATAATTCGATTTCATTTACTACTTGATCGCTTTTATCGATGAAAATCACTTTAAAAATACGCTTTCGCGTAAACCGTCGTTTCACTCTCGCAGTACAAAAACTCATCCCCCGGCATATATACGGTTGTTTGTATAGAACGCGGAAGGTTTATTACATTCGAGAAGTATCTAAAACACGCGAGAAGTATATAGGCTCCTTAGAGTTGTTGTTTTTCTCTGGAAACTTTAACATCAATAACAAGTAAGTTGTTCAGGTTGTCAGAGTACAATTGTAACAATAACTTTAGTGGGATAATTTGAAATTTTTTTTGCAACACGTGTCTGTAACCTACCAATCCAGTAAAAATTACAATTAATACATTACGCAAAAAATAAATGAACTCTATGACAGTCATCAATATTTGTAAATCTATTGTCTCTTGTATGTTATATTTCTGCGGGTGTCTATAACTTCAAAGAATGGGGTTCATTTGTAGAAAGTCCACAAATAATGAACCGATTCTAAATTAGTTTTTCCTTTCTAATACCAGATAGATATCGTGTGAACTATTATTTTTCAATATTATGACTGGAGAACTGAAATTTAGTGGCGAAAAGATTTGTGATATGACGTAGTTTGCAAACGTTGTATTTGAGCGTTGTATTTTAGCAGATTTAAACCAAGAGACGACTGAGTTTTAGTTTTCTAATTTCTCTATTTTTTTTTCCTCGTAAATTGGGTCTGTTGTAAACTAGCAAAATAAACCTATGTGCGTTTTCCGAATAGCCCAAACAGCTATAAGTAGCTTTTTGAAATTTGTACCCGCGAATTGAATATTTAAATAGCCCAAATCGCAGGAAATAGCCCAAATCGCGGGAAATAGCCCAATCTAGCGGCCTGAATCGTGTAACACAGCCCTCAAGTGGCAAGCTTTGCAGATTGCAGCACTGTAGCAGCACGGATTATGTCGGCACTTCGCCGCTTTGAGCGAATGAGAAGCATGCAACGCGACGCAGCACAGGAGACGATTGACTAAACAGACAATAACTGACGGTTTTAGTAATATTGCTATGACGGCCTCCCGATGAAATAACTAACGGTGGTTCCGGGGGCTCCATTCGTACGACTGAGGAGATATTTAGTGGGTTAAAGTCCCGCACTGTCTTAGGCTTTCGATGCTTTTACTCATCGTTAAAAAAAAAACCCACCAAATCTTGGATAGCTTACATACGAAAATCCTTAAAATGCGCATTATTTGACCACAACTTCAAAGTTCTTCAAACTAGAAATTTGTATATACGTTACATGGAAATAGTTTAAAAAAAGGAGATACGTGAAAAAAAATCAAAGAGCCCTTCGTGGAGTCGTCATACAAAAGTCACTGGAAAAGTTGTGAATTCGTCCTTGATTACAAAAAGTAATAGAAAAACTTATTTATTTATAACTCATGAAATCGTTAATTAAAAAAGCTGAAAGCTTATACGAATTAGTTTTGAGTTCAAAGAAAGATCTAACTCTAATAATGGAATTTTTTCATGGTAAGCTACCATAGAAGCAATTTTGAAGAAATTTTTGTTGTTTTCCGGCATCAGTGGAGTGAAACCCCAACACGAAATCCCCGACTGTTGATTAATCGCTGACCTTGAGGACATGACAGTTGGAAAACTTTCACTGGATAGTCGAGTTTTTATAAGATTGTGTTGGACTAGGTTTGAAGGAGCTGTTTCGTCATCGGATGGCATAGACTCGTCAGAGGGTGTATCATGCCTACTATCCGAAACACCCTTACAGCGCAACCCTGAGCTCAACTTTATTATTTTCGGGCAGAAGTCCGGAACGTGTTTAATTCTGAGACGCGGTGTAGGTTACTATGTGACTAAAAACCTAAAAAAAGGTTCGGGAAGCGGTTAGAATGGGGTCGCGCTAGAATACTTAAACGCCGCTGTCACATATAACATATGGATTACACAATTGGGCCATACTCCGGGAAGAGGTCTAAGTCATAGTATAATATCAGTTAATACGCGATTAGGAGGTTTTTCGTGATTAGGTTTTTGGCCATTACAAATGAAAATGCATTTGTAAGCGATTATATAAAAAGTCTGTGGAAGTGAAACCAATCTGATATCTCATCACTCCTAAGAAATATGTCGAAAGTCTTACGTCCTATTGGAGTTGAATATCTAAAAATACTGAAATCAACTTTTGACGATTATGTAGGAAGCCTTAGGAAGTAAAAATTAATTTGATATCTCAACTAAGAAATATTTAGGAATTTGTGAAAACATATGCAACCCCCTTCCACCCACTTTGGGGTTGAATAGTAAAAAATCCTGAAATGAGTTTTTAGATATATGTAAAGAAAGCCCGAGGAAGTGAAAACCAATCCGATGTCTTATCACTCCTAAGAGATATGACGGAATTCGTGAAAACGTGTTCAATCCGTTTATACACTCTTAGGGTTGAAAAAAGGAAAAAAACTTGAAAGCGAGTTTTAGGTGATTATTAAACAAGCCCGTGGAAGTAAAAAGTTATGGGATATCTAATCAGACCGAAGGGATATAGCTGAATTCGTGAAAATGTATACAACCCCTTTACATAACCGTAGGGGTCGAATTTCAAAAAATTCTAAAAACGCTGGCTAAATATTTATTTGAAAAATTCGTCCAATAAAAATGAATTCAATATTTGGAAAGACCTAATAGATATGACGAAAATCGTGAAAATATATGCATTCCATTTTCACTGATAATTTTCTTGCACCCCTTCCGTACGCCAATGGAAGTTTGATATTTTTTTTAATCCAAATTACTTTTCTAGTTGATTTACATATAGATATCGAGTTTAAATTTTCTAGAATAAGCCGTTCTATAGTTAGGAAAAACACCCCCCACTCCCATACCATACTACCCCTATAAAAAATTATGTTTTTCCAATATGCTACTACTAAAGTTCCATCAATATATCAAGTTTCAGCTTTATATCATTATAGGTTCTCGAGATATAAAAATCGGAACTTTTTCTTTTTCACCCTTCCCACCCTCACCCTCTACATCCTCACCACCAAAACATTTTTGTCTAAGCATCCATCATACACTGTTCTTCAGATATGAGACGTGATTTTTTAGAAAAATTCTTATCCCCTCCACTTCCATACTCCACCTCCCCTTAAAAATTTTTACTTTCAGCAAACTTTATTTGTCAACTTTAATACAGAAACTGAATTTTATTTGTCTAGTGCAATTGGTTCGTGAGATATCGTAATCTAAAATTTTTCGGCCCCCAACTCCGTACGCCCCTGTCTCCACTCAAAAATTTGTTTCCGATCTATTCTCCTAGTATACCCACAGATGTTTATCAAGTTTTAATTTCGTGACATTAACCGTTTAGGAGATATGGATTTTAGAATGTCTCGATCTCGGCTTTCGAGCGTTTTGGACGCATTATTATTCCTTCCACTCCCACGCCCTTTCACCCACATCAGCAATATTTTTGGCAAATGGGTCCACTATCAATGCTCTATATAAATTCCAAGTTTCAGCCTCCTAGCCTAAGCGGTTACTGAGATCTAGAAACCAAAATTGTTCGTCTAAAATGCTTCCCCCACCTCCCCTCTTACACCCACACCACTCAAAAGGTGAGCACTTGAAGGAGTCTGCTCGGTCTACCAACAAAAAAAATTCTACTTAATAGCTCAAAGAGTTTGAGAGCTATAAGCTTTCAAACGTTTTGCGTACGGCGGACTGCGTACGGCGTACGTCGGACGGCGCACAGACGGAATGAAATTTTTTTTAGTTTTTTTGGTGTCTATTAGTCATGAAACGTGGAAAAAAAATTTCAGGGTAGCGAACATTTTTTTTAAAAAATCGATAACAATACTTTATTATTAAAATAATAAAGTAAATGGGGACTTATTTCCAACCACCTTTGGAATTACGTATATCGTTCTACAGACTTATTTTATATCTAACTTTAATAGAAACTCCATCGTAATATCCCCTTCTAGGATGGTATTTTTAAGTGGATAAATCTTCAGGTGGAAGATTATTGGAACTCACTTTCAGGACTTAGACAGTCAAAGAAATTCCTGACCTTCTCAAGTAGGAGAGCGTCGGAATTCCTTTCCTTAAGCAGGTATAACGCACGGGTCATAATGGGATATTTTTCCGGACATTATTTCCTTAATTATCACCCTAAGATCATCGGTAAAGTATCACTAGATACATGTCGATTCTGTGATATCACATCTGAAACCACGGCGCACATTCTGTGTGATTGTGATGCAGTGGCCAGATCAAGAAGGCAGATTTTTGGTGGATTTACTCTCACCTGTGAAGACCTGTCGAAGACTCCCCTGAGTAAAATCATCTCCTTTCTCAAAGGAATCGATATGGCCTAGGGAGTGGTTAAGAGCCAGGAACAAAAGACCTCTTAGGTCGTAGTTCGAGAAGTAGTGAGGCTTCTTTAGGCTCTACCAGTTTTAAATAATAATAATAATAATAATCCCCTTCTAATTGAACATCAGGATATAGCGGAAAAAAATCCTAGACCAAATCCAAAATTGAAATTAGCGCAAAAAAAGAAGAAGGAATTAAGTTGTAAATTAAGTGTAGCTTTTTAAAGCTTTCATAAAGCAAAGAAACCCTATACTGATGAGTTTCAATCAGGAAATTTGACTTGGACAGGTAAAAGACAGGTCTAGAATAGGTAGGCAGAAGGTCAATTAAAATCCGTAGATTATGAAGGGAAAAATGTTTTTTGAAACAGAAAAAGATCTTTACCTTTTTCCATCGAAATATTAAAAGTCTTTCAAATGCTAAGATGCATAATTATTATGTAAATATAAATAAAAAAATAAACTCTGTGGGATTTGTTGACTAGTTTAATCAAAAATTGTTTTCTATATCATTCAATTGTATTAGGCTCTATGATGATTATTAAACAATTGCAATAAAAAAAATCTGCCAACAGTCTGGGCGCAACTTTATTATTTTTTGGGTAGAAGTTCGGAACGAGTTTAATTCTGAGATGCGGTGTAGTTTACTATGAGACTGAAAACCTAAAAAAAAGTTCGGGAAGCGGTTAGAATGGGGTCGCGCTAGAATACTTACGCCGCTGCCACATATAACATATAAATTACATAATTGGGTCATACTCCGGGACGAGGTCTATATCAGTTGTTACGCCATTAGAAGGTTTTTCGTGATTTCGTTTTGGGCCATTACATGAAATCGATTATATAAAAAGTCTGTGGAAGTACAAACCAATCTAATATCTCATCATTCCTGAGAAATATGTCGAAAGCCTTACGTCCTATTGGAGTTGAATAACAAACTTCCCGAAATCAACTTTTTGACGATTATGTAGGAAGCCTTAGGAAGTAAAAATGAATTCGATATCTCATTAGAACTTAGAAATATGTAAGGATTTGTGAAAACATATGCAACCCCCTTGCACCCACTTTGGGGTTGAATATCCAAAAATCCTGAAATGGGTTTTTAGACATATATAAAGAAAGCCCGAGGAAGTGAAAACCAATCCGATGTCTTATCACTCCTAAGAGATATGACGGAATTCGTGAAAACGTGTTCAACCCGTTTTTACACTCTTAGGGGTTGAAAAAGGAAAAACCTTGAAAACAAGTTTTAGGTGATTATTAAATAAGCCCGTGGAAGTGAAAAGTTATTCGATATCTAATCAGACCTGGGGGATACGGCTGAATTCGTGAAAATGTATAATCCCCTTTACACCACCTTGGGGGTCCAATTTTAAAAAATCCTGAAAACACTTTCTAGGTATTTATATGAAGAACCCGTAGAAAAAAAATGAATCCAATATTTCGAAAGACCTAATAGATGTGACGAAAATCGTAAAAATATATGCATTCCATTTTCACTGATAATTTTTTTTCCCCACTTCCGAACGCCAATGGATATTTGAATTTTTTTTTAATCAAAATTACTTCTCTAGTTGATTTACATAGACGTACTGAATTTCAACTTTCTAGCATAAGCCGTTCTATAGTTACGAAAAACGCCCCCCACCCCTGTACCATACCACCCCTATAAAAAATTATATTTTTCCAACATGCTACTACTATAGTTCTATCTAAATACTAAGTTTCAGCTTTATATTGTAATAGGTTCTCGAGATATAGGAATCGGAACTTTTTCCTTTTCATCCTCCTCCAGGCTCACCCTCTACACCCACACCTTCGAAATTTTTTTTTCTGCTGGGGGTCTATTAGGCCTACTTCTGTTAAAAAATTTTAAGCATCTATCTTACATTTTTCTTGAGATATGAGACGTGATTTTTTAAAAAAATACTTACCCCCTCCACTTCCATGCTCCACCGCCCCCTTAAAAAATTTTACTTTCAGCAAACTTTATTTATCAACATTTATACAGAAACTAAATTTTATTTCTCTAGTGCAATTGGTTCGTGAGATATCGTAATCTAAAGTTTTTCAACCCCCACCCCCGTACGTCTCTGCCCCCACTCAAAAATTTGTTTCGGATCTATTCTCCTAGTATACCCACAGATGTTCATTAAGTTCTAATTTCGTGACATTAACCGATTAGGAGATATGGATTTTAGAATGTTTCGATCTCGACTTTCGAGCGTTTCGGACGCATTATTATTCCCCCCACTCCCACACCCCTTTACCCATATTATCATTTTTTCTTGCAAATGGCTCCATTATCGATGTTCTATATAAATTCCAAGTTTCAGCCTCCTAGCCTATACGGTTACTGAGATCTAGAAACCAAAATTTTTCGTCTAAAACGCTTCCCCCACCTCCCCCCTCACACACCCACCACTCAAAAGGTGGCCACTTGAAGGGGTCTGCTCGGTCTACCAACAAAAAAAAATTCAACTTAATAGCTCAAAGAGTTTGAGAGCTATAAGCTTTCAAACGTTTTGCGTACGGCGGACGGCGGACGGCGGACGGCGGACGGCGCACAGACGGACTGAAAATTTTTATTGCTTTTTTGGTGTCTATTAGTCATGAAACGTGAAAAAAAAAATTTTCAGGGTAGCAAATTTTTTTTTTTTAAAAATCGATAACAATACTTTATTATTAAAATAATAAAGTAATTAGACGAAAATTAATTCAAATTTTTCAATTTAAACAAGCCTTGTGTAAGTCAAATAAAACAATATGACAATAAAAATTTGGCGGTGAAAAAACAGTTTGTTTATTGATTTCGCCAGTAGCAAAAATTTCATAGAAGGCCGGTTTAAGGCCGGTTAAAGGCTGGTTTAAGGCCGGTTTACATGTCGAATGCAAGTAATTTTTACTGAGATTGTGAGGGAGAAGGAAAGTCTCTAATGAGAAACTGATCAGGAGTGAAACGAACAGAGATATATCCAGTAAAAAATATTGACGGTATTTCTGTCAATGTGTGCGTGCCAACATTTTTTTGTAGTGGCTGCTTCTACTCCATCGAAAATTCGATAAGCTAGCTCCCTCACAATCTCAGTAAACATTATTTGCAACCGACATGTAAAGGCCGGTTTACATAGCGGTTGCAAGTAATTTTTACTGAGATTGTGAGGGAGAAGGAAAATCTCTATTGAGAAACTTATAAGGAGTAAAACGAACAGAGATATATCCAGTAAAAAATATTGACGATATTTCTGTCAATGTGTGCGTGGCAACATATTTTGTAGTGGTTGCTTCTACTCCATTGAAATTTGATAAGCTAGCTCCCTCACAATATCAGTAAAAATTATTTGCAACCGACATGTAAACCGGCCTTTACATGACGGTTGCAAACAATTTTTACTGAGATTGTGAGGGCTAGCTTATCGAATTTTCAATGGAGTAGAAACAACGGCTGCGATGTCATTCACATACACTCCCCACCTGTTTATGGCAAATCATTTTAGGTAAGAGCGAGACAACTAACAGAAATGTAATGGAAGTGAAGCAAGCGTTGTAAGAATTTTCTGTGTTCAGCGGGTTTTATGGTTTGCAATCGTGTCTACTGTTCATACTCTAGATAAAATTTGAGAGTATATTATTTTATTATATAAGCAGTGCAATTTGCCCCCTTATGGGCTTGGCACTTTAAAACGATGCCTGCGCAGATTTATTTGAGCGGGACATGATTATAAATAAATAAATAAATATTTTATTATATACTCTAGAAAAAGAAAAGGTTGTTTATTATATTTGTATATTAGTGGCCAAAAACCCAAATCTGCTTGACGTCTGTCGGTGCGGACGATAATTCAAGAATGCCTTGACCTAGAATCTTGAAAATTATTAAATTAGTTTTGAGTGAAAATGAAGTTTTCGTTCATTAGTCAGTAAAATTCCTTCACTTCTTCGGGTAGCTTCCACACGAAAAGTTTTTGAAACACGTGTTCAATAATATTGGCCGATAACTTCAGAAAGGTTTAAGCTACGACTTCTAAATTTTTTATGTGTTGATTTTCCAATAGTTCGAGCTAAATGTATGATTATGAATAAAATCTCATTAGTCCTTTGTGTAGCTGCCATGAAAATATCCTGTCAAAATGTCTTCACTCCATTTACGGAACTCACTAAAACTTGAGAAAACGGTCAGCCACGAATGCGGAATTTTGTACAAATTAGTTTTGAGTGAAAACTAGGTTCAAGTTTACTACTCAGCAAAATCGCTCTACTCCTTCGGCTTGCTCCCATACAAAAAGTCCAACAATATTTTCCGATAGCTTTTGATTGCTTCATGCTAGGAATATGAAATTTTGTACAGATTTATTTTTAGATGGTTCCAGGTAAAGGGATAAATATATAAGAAGTCAGGTGAGTTCTTTCTGGATCTCCCACAAGGAAATCCTTGAAAAATAAAAAAATTTTTTCGGTGACTTATTTATATCCAGATATGAAATTAAACACTGATGATATTTTCTTTTAGTTTCAAGTAGCAACCAAATAGAAGTTCTTAATAAAGGACAAACTACTTAAACTTAAACTACTTAAAACTTATCCCCAACTGCAATATAAATCGGAGTTCAGTATTTCATCTAGATTAATATACGATTGGCTTGAAGCCAATTGTGAATCCAGTATGTTCAAAAATAAAAAATGGATTGCGAAGAAGAAATTAATTTTGTGGTTTGAATTATCTTTAAAAACTCCGAATTTGAAAAGAAAAAAAAGTCCTAATCTTTGGTTAAAAAAATGTCGGCCATGGAATAAACGCAAAAGTAAATATAAAATTTAGTATTGCAAGGAGCTACAAATATCGAATTTATGGCGAAGTAGAGATGCTAGAGTAGAAAATTACGAGCAGTAACCATAAAAATATCTCAGTTCGAGAACTTTTTATGGCAACAAAAAATATTGGCACACACACGTTCACAGAAATATTGTCAATATTTTTGCTGGATATAATATCTGTTCGCTTCACTCCTGATCAGTTTCTCATTAGAGATTTTCCTTCTGTTTGCAGTCATCAAGTAAACCGGCCTTTAAAGGCCGGTTTACATGGTGACTGCAAACAATTTTTACTGAGATTGTGAGGGAGAAGTAAAATCTCTAATGAGAAACTGATCAGGAGTGAAACGAACAGATATTATATCCAGCAAAAAATATTGACGATATTTCTGTGAATGTATATGTGCCAATATTTTTTGTTGCCATAAAAAGGAACTGAGATATTTTTATGGTTGCTGCTCGTAATTTTCTACTCTGTCATCTCTACTTCGCCATAAATTCGATATTTGTAGCTATTTGCAACACTAAATATTATAGTTACTTTTAACCAAAGATTGGACTTTTTTTTTCCAGATTCGGAGTTTTCAAAGATAATACATACAAAAAAATTAATTTCTTCTTCGGAATCCATTTTTTATTTTTAAACATACTGGAGTCACGATTGGCTTCGAAATACTGAACACCGATTTATATGGTAGGGAATAAAGTAGTATTAGGAGTGCATACGTAGTTTGTCCTTTTTGAAGGACTACCAGTTAGTTGCCACTCGAAACTAAAAGACAATATCATCAGTGTTTAATTTCATGTCTGAAACTAGGCGAGTCTCCGAAAGAAAATGTTAATTTTTTAAGGATTTTCATATGGGAGATCCAGGAAGAGCTCACTCGATTTTTAGCATATTCATCCCTTCACCTGGAACAATTTAAAGTTAATGTGCACAAAATTTTATATTCCTAGCATGAAGCAATCAAAAGCTATCATAAAATAGGGTTGAACACGAGCCTTAAAGACTTTTTGTATGGAAGCTAGCCGAAAGAGTAGAAGGATCTCGCTGAGTAGTAAACTTGAACCTTGTTTTCACTCAAAACTAATTTGTGCAATTCTGAATTCGTGGCTGAACGTTTTCTTGAATTATAGTGTATTCCGTAAATGAAGTGAAGACATTTTGATAGGATATTTGTGTGGCAGCTACACAAAGGACTAATGTGATTTTATTCATAATTATACATTTAGCTCGACCAAACCTCGGCGGTTTTCATCGCACTGCGACCCCCTTCCAACGAAACTGCAGGCCAAGGTATCTACAAACTACACCAGGACTCAAGCATTTTTGAAGCATTTTACAAGCCGCAGATGCGGCTCGCATAGCAGGAGTTCCCGCAGCGATCTTCTCTGACTCGAAGTCCGCTGTCAGCGCAATCATTAAAAACAATGCAGACGAACCGCTTCTCCAACACATCGGAACCAGTATCTTGGCGAACCCTGCAGGGACCCGCCTCTATTGGATTCCGGGTCACGTCGGCATCCCTGGCAACGAACGAGCGGACCAGCTGGAAAATAGAACAATCTCTCCTCATGAAGAGGAGATAATACCACAAACCATCAGTTTCACACGGCGCACGGCCAAAAAAGTGCTTGCGCATCAGATGTCAACTAAATGGGCCTCTCTTACTACTTTCCTAGCCAAACACTGGCGTAACACCCACCCACCGGCATACTGCCCTCAGCAGGAAAGGAAAGATTCCATCGTACTAACCAGGTCCAGACTTGGCTACTCGAGACTGACTCATCAACACCTAATCATCAGGACGCGGCAACCGGGCTGTTTGACTTGCCAGCAGGCCCTTACCATGCAACATATTTTGATGGAATGCAGAAAGACAGTGGACTTCTTCCATCACTCCCTGCCCCCCCCCCCCTAAGTTCGCTTCTCTCCACTTCTAATCCAGAACCCGTCATCCAACTCTTTAATCACCTCCACATTCTCTACCTACTGTAATTGAGCCTCTTCCCCATTCTTACTCTTACTCTTCTTACTTCATTTACTTTCAACTTTGCATTACTGTTCTTTTTTTACTTGTGCTTTCTGCTTTTGTATTTGCTCTCTTTAATTTAGCCTTATTAATTTTTTTTTTTTTGCACGTATTATTTTACTTTTAATTTTTCACTTTCTTGGCTTTTTTCATTTACCATATCTTTTTCCTTATGTTTTTCTACTTTTTAATCATATTAACTTTATATCTGAAATTACATGAATAATGATCAATAACTGGAAACAGACGTGCCATATGCCCTCTGGGCTTGGCCGAAATTCGATGGACTCCTTTATTTTCTAATTCAGCCACATCTAGAAATAAATAAATAAATACGTTTAGCTCAAACTATTGGAAAATCAACATATACAAAATTTAGAAGTCGTAGCTTAAACCTTTCGGAAGTTATACCTTGGATACACAGCTCGTATACAAATCATAATATCGTCAATATCACCGGTGTATCACCCAATAATACGCATATAGTACGTCAAAGAGCTGATATCTACATAATATCCAACCTGTTTCCTTGAATATAAATTCGATGATTTTAGCTGATATAGCCTTCTTTTAACTGCCATCAGCGCCATCTAAAACTGAAATCAACTGAAATTCCAATGAATGGCAGTTGTGGATTTTTCTATCCTTCCGTCAGGTAAAATTATTTGAGCGTGTTTTCATTGTTGTGTGCGATGTGATGGTCCGGTTTCTACAAGTATAACATGTATGGGCTGTGTATCATGCCATCTTGTATTGCATATCATGATTTGAATAATGTAATTTGTATACAAGCAGTGCATCCATGGTATTATCGGCCAATTTTCATGAACACGTGTTTAAAGGACTTTTCGTATCTGAGCTACCCGAAAGAGTAAAAGAATGACTAATAACTAATGAATACCTAATGAATGTAAACTTCATTTTCATTCAAAACTATAATTTGATGAATAATTTATTTATATACCTATATTATCTTACCATATAGTGAAAATCTTTCACTAGCACTAATTGATTCGCGGACGCAATTCTTTTTTTCTGTGGACCAACTATATCCAAAAGTTTTTGAAAAACTTGAGGAGTCATTCGCAAATAATTTCTGAAAAGCTGGGGATCGCTTTCACTTAATCCTTTCACAATGGTGCAATGCGCACCATATTGCCTCCGGTTTTTATAGAAATCACGAACCCAAATTTTACGTTTATTTTTTATTATTTTTTATTAAAGGTAGATCTCTTTTTTCCTGTTTACATTCAGAATCTTCAAAGATAGTATTAGCCAAAAATTTAATATCTTGAACACAGAAAATTCTTACAACGGTTGCTTCACTTCTCTTAACTAAAATAATTTGCCATTTAGGGAGTGTACGTGAATGTCATCGCAGTGGTTGCTTCTGCTCCATTGAAAATTCGATAAGCTAGATCCCACACAATCTCAGTAAAAATTGTTTGCAACCGTCATGTAAACCGGCCTTAAGGCCGTGTCACAATAAAAGCAGAAGCAGAATTTTTTTTAGGAAGCACAGGATCATATGGCGTCTGCTTAAATGAAAGCAGCGGCAAAAGCAGCGACGAAAGCAGTGCTGCTTTTTCGTTCTAAATTCTAAAATTCTGCTTCTGAGGATTGGGAATGTTGTTAGCAATGGAAATGTTAAAGGTGTCAAAATTGAGTCCATATACTTGTATTTAATGATTATTTTAAACTAAAAGCTCAGAAAAATCAACGGAAACAAAATATTTTCGTCCGCTTAAACCTTAGATTAACTACCTAAAAGGATTGGCCATGCAACAATAAAAAATCTGCCAACAGTCTGGGCGCAACTTTATTATTTTTTCGGTAGAAGTTCGGAATGCGTTCAATTCTGAGACGCGGTGTAGGTTACTATGTGACTGAAAACTCAGAAAAAAGTTCAGAAAAGGTTAGAATGGGGTCGCGCTAGAATACTTACGCCGCTACCACATATAACATATTAATTACATAATTGGGTCATACTCCGGGACGAGGTCTAAGTCGTAGTATAATATCAGTTGTTACGTGATTATAAGATTTTTAGTGATTTGGTTTTGGGCCATTTCATGAAATCGGAAATGCATTTGTAGGCGATAATATAAAAAGTCTGTGGAAGTGAAAACCAATCTGATATCTTATCAATCGTAAGAAATATGTCGAAAGCCTTACGTCCTATTGGAGTTGAATATCTAAAAACACTGAAATCAACTTTTGACGATTATGTAGGAAGCATTAGGAAGTAAAAATGAATTTGATATCTCATTAGAACTAAGAAATATGTAAGAATTTGTGAAAACATATGCAACCCCCTTGTACCCACTTAGGGGTTGAATAGTAAAAAATCCTGAAATGAGTTTTTAGATATATGTAAAGAAAGCCCGAGGAAGTAAAAACCAATCCCATGTCTTATCACTCCTAAGAGATATGACGAAATTCGTGAAAACGTGTTCAACCCGTTTATACACTCTTAGGGGTTGAAAAAGGAAAAAATTTGAAAACGTGTTTTAGGTGATTATTAAACAAGCTCGTAGAAGTAAAAATATATTCGATATCTAATCAGACCGGAGAGATACGGCTGAATTCGTGAAAATGTATACAACCCCTTTACACCATCGTGGAGGTCGAATTTCAAAAAATTCTGAAAACACTTTCTAGGTATTTATATGAAGAATATGTGGAATAAAAATAAATTCAATATTTGAAAAGACCTAATAGATATGACGAAAATCGTGAAAATATATGCATTCCATTTTCACTGATCATTTTTTTTGCCCCCTTTCTGTACGCCAATGCATATTTAATTTTTTTTTTAATAAAAATTACTTTTCTAGTTGACTTACATATACATACTGAGTTTCAACTTTCTAGCATAAGCCGTTCTATAGTTAGGAAAAACACCCCCCACCCCCGTACCATACTACCCCTATAAAAAATTTCCAACATGCTACTACTATAGTTCTATCTAAATACCAAGTTTCAGCTTGATGTCATTTTAGGTTCTCGAGATATAAGAATCGGAACTTTTTCCTTTTCACCCTCCCCCAGCCTCACACTATACACCCTCACCCTCACCCTGCTAGGGGTCTATTGGGCCTATTTCTAGTAAAAATTCTAAGCATCTATCGTACATTGTTCTTGAGATATGAGACGTGATTTTCTAGAAAAATTCTTATCCCCTCCTCTTCCACAATCCACCTCCTCCTTAAAAATTTTTACTTTCAGCAAACTTTATTTATCAACCTTAATACAGAAACCGAATTTCGTTTTTCTAGTGCAATTGGTTCGTGAGATATCGTAATCTAAAGTTTTTCACCCCCCACCTCCGTACGCCACTGCCCCCTCTCAAAAATTTGTTTTCGATCTATTTTCCTAGTATACCCACAGATGTTCATTAATTTTTAATTTCGTAACATTAACCGATTAGGAGATATGGATATTAGAATGTCTCAATCTCGGCTTTTTTGCTTTTCGGACGCATTATTATTCCCCCCACTCCCACACACCTTTACCTATATCATAATTTTTTTTTGCAAATGGGTCCACTATCAATGCTCTATATAAATTCCAAGTTTCAGCTTCCTAGTGGTTACTGAGATCTAGAAACCAAAATTTTTTGTCTAAAACGCTTCCCCCACCTCCCCCCTCGCACCCCCACCGCTCAAAAAATGGCCACTTGAAGGGGTCTGCTCAGTCTACTAACAGAAAAAAATTCAACTTAATAGCTCAAAGAGTTTGAGAGTTATAAGCTTTCAAACATTTTGCGTACGGCGGACGGCGTACGGCGTACGGCGCACAGACGGACTGAAATTTTTTTTTGCTTTTTTGGTGCTTATTAGTCAAGAAACGTATAAAAAAAATTTTTCAGGGTAGCAAATTTTTTTTTTTTAAAAATCGATAACAATACTTTATTATTAAAATAATAAAGTAAAAAGAGCGTTGTTTTATGCGCATGTCAAAGTAAAAGCTGCATGAGCGTACAGAACTCATTATTTTAGGGGAAAAAAGTTTGGCGCGCATTTTAAAAGTTTTTTGCATATATTAAATATATTGCATAAACATTCTGCAGTCACGATCGGCTGCAAGCCAATCGTATGATACTCTAGATGAAATACTGAACTCCGATTTATATTGTAGGTGAAGATAAAGTAGAATAAAGAACGTGCATGTAGTTTTTGCTGTATTAAAGACTCTCATTTGGTTGCTACTCGAAACTAAAAGACAATATCATCAGTGTTCAAATTCGTATATGGCACTCAATGAGTCACCGAAAGCAAAATTTTCCCTTTTCAAGGACTTTCACTCAATTTCTAGTATATTCATCCTTTTACCTGGAACTTTGTACAATACATCATAAATATTATTAGTTGCATGTTCGAAGTGTTATTTTGCTACGCCACTGGAGCCAAGATCAAAGCCGTTCAAGGTTACCATGACAACCAATAAAAATAACAACAAAAATATTCTTTCATAATTATTTTTTTGTGTTTTTGACTAGCAGGATCCCTTGGCATACTTGGATCCCTTGGAGCTTTCAAATTAATTTTGGTCTTCAAAAAATGTGTGCTTTTATACAGAGCGGCCTATCCGTATTAGGGCCGCGGTCCGAATTACGCTTTCTGCGCTTTTAGCACGCATACATCCGGTCCGAATTGCGCTCACGATGCTTACAATTTGCATGGAGGGGTAATTTTCTGGCGCTTACACTGCTCACGGTTTCGAGGAGGAGTACACTGTGTGCACACGATCGGTCCAAATTATATGCGTCGTAAGCGTGCATACAATTCGGACCGACTGTAAAGGCCTAAACAGAACACGGACCTCGACTGCGACTGCGCAGTCCCTGTCTTCAGAATACACAGGATTATATGGCGATGCCCACAACACCAACTTCGCCTGCGACTGCGCAGTCGTGCTACACTCTAATTCTAAGACTGCGGTTGTAGTCTCGGATTTCCACTACTTCCCAATAGGAAAAGTTTCGTATACTGTACGTCGAAACGAAACCGTATGCTAGTCGTATAACTGATTAGACTTTTTGGGAACGATGTCGCCGGTTCATGTATATATTTACTATTAAAATTTGTACGAGCACTATATATAGAATATTTACATGACCTCTTCAAAATGAATTGAATTCTGTTTACATTTAAGAGGAGACCGCGATAGCTTAGTACATGCTGTCTTTATCTTACATATAGACATGTAGAATTTTGATGCTATTTTGCGTGAATACGCTTTGCCTACTGGGTTTCTATTCTTCAAATTCGTCTTGATTCCCATTCACTTTCTCGTTATTAATAAACGCAAATACTCCAAATTGATTAAAAACACTATATAAAATATACGCGCTACCAGAAGCATGTCCATTTTCAAAAATATTAAATAAAACAGAAGTGACACTTGACACTCGTTCTTCTTTTTGCTTGCATAGAATCGAAGTCGTAGTCGATGTTCTGTTCAACACCAACTGCGCAGTCGAACCTCACGCCGCAAGGTAGGCAAATCGCAGTCGCAGTCGAAGTCGAGGTCCGTGTTCTGTTTAGTACTTAAGCATTGTTGGTAATGTAAGCACCGTGAGCGTAATTCGGACCGCGGCCTAGATTCCTTATTTAAGGCTCAAACAATAAATTGAAAAACTTGTGACTGTTGACAGTTAGCGTGGACACATTTTTCCCTGCTTTTGCTTTCGGTGGCAGTTAGCATGGATACATCCTTCTCTGCTTCTGCTTTTATTTAAATTCATTAAGCAGAGCAGAAAGCAGCGCTGTCAACGCTGAAGTGACCAAATTCTGCGGAAAATTTTGGTTTCTAGATCTCAGTAACCGCTTACGCTAGGAGACTGAAACTTGGAATTTATATAGAGCTTTGATAGTGGACCCATTTGCATAAAAATTGGCAATGTGGGTGAAGGGCTGTGGGAGTGGGGGGAAAATAATGCGTCCGAAACTCAAAAAAGCCGAGATTAACACATTCTAAAATCCATATATTCAAACGGGTAAAGACACAAAATTGAAACTAAGTGAATATCTGTAGGGGGTAGTGGTGAAAAATTTTAGATTATGATATCTTACGAACCAATTGCACTAGACAAATAAAATTCGCAGCGCTGTCGACGCTGCTGTCACTGCCGCTGCTTTCTGCTTTTGTTGTGTCACGACCTTTAGCTCTACGTGCTTCCCCCATCGCAATATTCACAAACGAACGTGAGCATCACTAGATGGTCACACCTTCAATCAAATAGACCATGTTCTAATTGAGAAAAGAGCTGTTTCTAGTATACTTGATGTACGAAACGAACCCTCCGCAGTGCCAATTTTGACTCTGATTACTATCTAGTCAGAGCTAAGTATCGATGCCGATAAGCTTGTCGTGGATATTCGAATACGAGTTGAGAGCTCGCAACTTCGATATCAACGAGCTCAATGACGAGACGGTGGGACAGGCATATATGTCAACACTAAATCAATATTTGACACCAATAAAAACATCTAGAGATGGCATCAAATCCTCGGCAGACGAGATATTAGGATATCAAACCCGGCGAAAAAATAATGACTGGTTCTACCAAGAACGATACAATGTCTATTGAAAGAACGAGACTTGCAACATTTTTACTGAACGACCAACACGAGCCAAAAAATATAGATATGATGAGCTTAGGCGATTTGCAAAAAAGACCTGCAGGAAAAGCAAAGGAAGTAACATAATGACAAGATACAACAAACTAACGACAATAAGAGACAAAATAATACGCGTGACGCATACACAATAGTAAAAGACCTACACTGAGAGCAAAAACAGTGCAATTTCATCAAAAATGAGGATGTTTTCATACGTTTTGACTATAAAAGGGCGCCATTCGCGTTTATTGCAAAATTTGGATTGAAAAATGAACTCAATGTAAAATTTACATTTTTAGTGAAGAAATGATATTGAAAGTAATACAAAAACATACTGCAGTCACGATCGGCTGCAAGCCAATCGTATAATACTCTAGATGAATAGTGAACTCCGATTTATATTGTAGTTGGGGATAAAGTAGAATTACGTGTGTGCATGTTGTATGTCCTTTATTAAGGACTACCATTAGATTGCTACTCAAACCTAAAATACAATATTCAGTGATTAATTTCATATCTTAAACTGGGTAAGTCATCGAACAAAAATGTCCTTTTTTAAGGACTTTCACATGGGAGGTGCAGGAAGGACTCACTCGATTTCTTACATATTTATCCTTTTCCTTGGAACCATTTAAAAATGAACGTGTACAAAATTTCAAATTCGTAGCTTGAAGCGTTCAAAAGTTATCGAAAAATATTGTTGAACACGTGTCTTAAGGACATTTTGTATGGCAGCTACCAGAAGGAGTAAAAGGATTTCGCTGATTAGTAAACCCAAACTTCGTTTTTACTCAAAACTAATTTGTACAAAATTTCCAATTCATAGCTAAACGATTACTTGAGTTACAGTAAGTTCCGTAAATTAAGTGAAGACGTTTTGACAGGATATTTGTACGGCAACTACACGAAGGACTAATAGGATTTTCTTCATAATCACACATTTAGCTTCAACTATTGGAAAAATAACACATACAAAATTTCAAAGACGTAGCTTAAACCCTTCTGAAGTTATCGACCAATATTTTTGAAGACGTGTTTTAAGGACATTTTGTATGGCAGCTACCCGAAGGAGTAACAGGATGTCGCTGACTAGTAAAGCCAAACTTTCTTTTTACTCAAAACTAATTTGTACAAAATTCCCAATTCGTAGCTAAAAGATTACTTGAGTTATAGCGAGTTTCGTAAATTAAGTGAATACATTTTGACAGGATATTTGGATGGCAGCTACACAAAGGACTAACAGGATTTACTTCATAATCATATATTTCGCTCAAACTATTGAAAAAATAACACATACAAAATTTCAATGCCGTAGCTTAAACCCTTCTAAAGTTATCGACCAATATTCTTGAACACGTGTTTTAAGGACATTTTGTATGGCAGCTACCCGAAGGAGTAGGACGATTTTGCCCGTTAACGAACTTAGCCTTACAAATTCAACCAAACATCCAGATTCAAAATTTCAAGATCCTAGGTGAAGGCGTTCTTGAGTTATCGTGTTCACGGACAGACGGACGGACGGACGGACAGACGGACGGACGTCAAGCGGATTTGAGGTTTTTGGCCACAAATAAAGAAAAAATAATATATAACTTTTTTCCGTCCGAGGCTTGGTTCTATGCGTTACAAACTTTTGGGCTGGATTAAACTTATAATACTCTATATGATTTCATCTAGAGTATAAAAATCTGCCAACAGTCTGGGCGCAACTTTATTATTTTATGGGTAGAAGTCCGAAACGTGTTTAATGATGAGATACGGTGTTGGGTAATATGCGACTGACAACCTAAAAAATAACCTGGAGGCTATTTGGAACGAATAATAAAGTTGCGCCCAGACTGTTGGCAGATTTTTTACATTGATTTTGTAAAGAAACATATTAATTCACATCGCAAACATAAATTTTCAACATCAATAAATTTGGACAGCAGCATCAGTACAGTGTACGGTATTTTCTTCGATGAGTTGTATACCTAACTTGTTCGGTCGCGTTATTCGCTCAATTTGTTTCCCTTTTTTAGTAAGTTTAATTCTTTCTGTAGGTTTGTTTTAATATGTGAGGTTGTGGTTCAAGTTCAATATGAATAAAGTTTCAGAAAGCGGAAATTCCTGTGAAGGAATTTGCCTTGTGGTTCAACAAGAACCTGAAAGTATTATACTTTCAAACGTTAACGAATTTCTAAACATTGAATTGAAATTGTATAACTTACTAGTAGAGTGGAACTTAACAACTCTATATTCAGTTTTGCAAGGTAAGTGTGCTTAAAATGTATACGTTTTAAAAATTTATTTTGAATTCAGCATCCTTTTTGGTGGTTTAGAAAACGATATCACATTCGCAACTTTAAAATACTTATCGTCGGACGATATAAGAGACGCTATTAAAAGCATCGGTTTAAGGGCTCAGTTCCGGGAAAAGCTGTTCATTTGGAGAAAGGAAAAGGTACAATATCAAGAAAAAATACGGAACAAAACTACAAAACCTCCATTTACACACGTATGAATTTTAAAATATAACATTTCCATTTACAGTTTGGAATTGGAGATGAAACTGTAAGTCTTTACTCGAAAGTTCTTTCATGGCTTCAATCGTTTTCTGACTCCATAGTTAATAATAGCTCTACAGCAACAGCATCTCCTGTAACCAGTTATGCTTACCAATCGTTTCTTTCAACGGTAAAATTCTTAAATTTTTGATAAATTTTTCGTTTTAAATTTGAAGTGTTTCAGGACTTGACTTCTACTCTCAAACTTTCCAATAAGGGACGAGCGATTCTAGCCTTCTATGAAAAGGAAAGTTATTTATTGGAGAACCACAGGCACCTAGGATCTTGAAATTTTGAATCTGGATGTTTGGTTGAATTTGTAAGGCTAAGTTCGTTAACGGGCGAAATCGTCCTACTCCTTCGGGTAGCTGCCATACAAAATGTCCTTAAAATACGTGTTCCGGAATATTGGTCGATAACTTCAGAAGGGTTTAAGCTACAACATTGAAATTTTGTATGTGTTATTTTTCCAATAGATGGAGCAAAATATATGATTATGAAGAAAATCCTGTAAGTCCTTCGTGTAGCTGCCATACACATATCCTGTCAAAATGTATTCACTTAATTTACGAAACTCGCTATAACTCAAGTAATCTTTTAGCTATAAGTTCGGAATTTTTTACAAGTTAGTTTTGAGTGAAAAGAAAGTTCGACTTAACTAGTCAGCGAAATCCTTTTACTCCTTCTGGTAGCTGCCGTACAAAATGTCCTTAAAACACGTGTTTAAGAATATTGGCCGATAACTTCAGAAGGGTTTAAGCTACGTCTTTGAAATTTTGTATGTGTTATTTTTCCAATAGTTAAAGCTAAATGTATGATTATGAAGAAAATCCTATTAGTCCTTCGTGTAGCTGCCATACAAATATCCTTCCAAAATGTCTTCACTTAATTTACGGAACTTACTATAACTCAAGTAATCATTTAGCTATGAATTGGAAATTTTGTAGAAATTAGTTTTGAGTGAAAACGAAGTTTGAGTTTACTAATCAGCGAAATCCTTTTTCCCCTTCTGGTAGCTGCCATACAAAATGTCCATAAGACACGTGTTCAACAATATTTTCCGATAACTTTTGAACGCTTCAAGCTACGAATTTGAAATTTTTTTAAAATTAATTCGTGTATCCTGTGGTTTTATGTTGCTTATAGATTGTTTTAGTTTCTTTACGAAGTCATGGTGATTTATGTCTTCGGAGCTGCGATCGTCCACAAAATATTCCCCTGGTACCTTCAGACCTTGGCCATAGACTATGTCTGCGGGTGAACATTGAAGATCGCTTCTTACTGTAGTCCTGATTCCAAGAAGTACAAGTGGCAGTTCTGCGTACCAATTTGTGGCGTTCTCTCTGGCCATTAAGGAGGCTTTCATGTGCCTATGAAATCGCTCGACCAACCCGTTTGCTTGGGGATGGTACGCCGTAGTATGCATACAGTGAGCGCCTAAAAGCTTTGTCAGCTCTGCAAAGAGTTTTGATCGAAATTGGCTCCCTTGGTCCAACGTGATCTCGAGTGGTACGCCAAAGCGTGGTATATATTGCTGTACGAATGTTTCTGCTATGGATACTGCAGTCATGTCTTTCATTGGATAAGCTTCCGGCCATCGTGTGAATCTGTCTATGATTGTTAGAATGTAGGAATATCCACTGGATGGTGGAAGCGGACCAACGATATCCATATGTATGTGTTCGAAACGTTGAGATGGTAATTTGAAACGTTCGAACTCTGTACGTGTGTGTCGATGCACTTTGGCCTTTTGACAACCAATGCAGGTTTTCGACCAATTGTTAACATCGCGATTCATTGAAGGCCATAAATACTTTGAGGCGAGCTGTTTTCGAGTTGCTCTAATGCCTGGATGTGAGAGATTATGAATTGATTCGAAAACACTTTTTCTTAGACCTTGAGGAACATAAGGGCGACTGCTTTCTGTGCTCGTATCGCACCAGATCGGGTCTGGGTAGAAGGGAATAGTCTTAAGTTCCATTTTATATTTTGATTGTGTGTTTTTCGCGCCATCTACGAGAGTCTTGAGCTCTTCGTCCTCTAATTGGTTATCTACTAGGTTCTTTAGGTTTAGTGTTATTACGTTGACATCCATGTTCTCAATGCGAGACAGTGCATCAGCGACGTAATTGGTTTTTCCGCTAAAGTGTTTTAAGTCTGTTTTGAACTGGGAGATATAATCTAGGTGTCGTGTCTGACGGGGAGAGCGCTCTGTTTTCGAAGGGATGGCGGTAACTAGTGGCTTATGATCTGTGAAGATAGTGAAGTTTCGGCCCTCCACGAAGTATCTAAAATGTTTAATGGAAAGGTAAATTGCTAAGAGTTCCCTGTCGAATGCCGAATATTTTACTTCCGCTGGAGATAATTTTCTGGAGAAAAATGCGAGTGGTTGCCATTGTTCTTTTTGACGTTGTTGTAGCACTGCTCCAACTGCTAAGTCTGAGGCATCTGTGGTGATGCTATATGCCGCATTTTCACAAGGATGCGTTAAAAGTGTAGCATTGGCCAGCGCAGTTTTAACTTTGGAAAAACTTTCCTGGCATTCTTCTGTCCATTGGAACAGTTTTTTAGGTCCTTTTAGCTTTTGGAGTTGTGCTACGTGATTGTGAATAGGTGCGAGTAGCTCTGCTAACTTGGGTATAAAGCGATTATAGTAGTTGACCATCACCACAAATTTTTGGATTTGCTTTATCGATGATGGTACTGTTAATTTGGTGATCGCTTCAACTTTTTCTTCCATTGGACAGATTCCTTTGCTAGATACGGTGTGGCTAAGGAAATTTAATTCTGGGACGCCTAATAAGCACTTAGAGGCTTTGATGCACAAACCATACTCTGATAATCTTTGAAAAACGATTTCGAGATGCTTTTCATGTTCTTTTTCGTTGCGGCTTGCTACAAGGATATCGTCTATGTAGACGAATACGAATTCAAGACCATTGGTCACTTGGTTGATAAACCTTTGAAATGTTTGTGCGGCATTTTTTAAGCCGAAAGGCATGCGGGTAAATTCGTACAGACCAAATGGAGTGGTTATGGCCGTCTTGTGTACGTCTTCTGGAGCTACCGGTATGTGGTGATATGCTCTGACCAAATCTATTTTGGAAAAAATTCTGCAACCAGTTAAGAACATAGAAAAATTTTGTGTGGCACCGGGTATCTGTCTGGCACCGTAATCGCGTTTAATCGCCGGTAATCCCCGCATGGGCGCCAATCTTTACTATCCCTTTTGGGCACCATGTGTAACGGTGACGATGCTGGAGAGACTGACGGACGGCAAATTCCAATTTGAACCATATGCTCGAATTGCCGTCTTGTATTGTTCGGGGTTAAGTCTTCTTGGTCGGGAGCAAGGAAGCGTTCCCTGCGTGGTTATATGATGTTGTACTGAATGTTTGATTGGAATGTTGAAGTTAACAGGTTGATAGAGTGTCGGAAATTTTTTTAGTATCAATCCGAATTGGTTTTCGATGCTAAAATTCCGTGGTGTTGGGGTTTCCACCTTAATTGTATTTATGCTGGAAGTTAACTTGGTAGTAGAGTCGATAAGTTTTTTATGTCTCAAATCTACCAGGATATTAAATTTTTCGAGAAAATCCGCCCCTATAATGTGCTTATTGATCGATGCGATCAAAAAGGAATGAACGAAATCGCGTCGCAGACCAAGGTTGAGTTTCAGCAATCTGGTTCCATATACTTTGATTCGTGAACCGTTTGCTGCAGTCAGGAAAAAATCGCTTTCTGTAGCTACCGAATTGGATGTATAGTATGGAATAATAGAGACATCTGCCCCTGTGTCGATTAAAAAATTTATTTTGCTGTTTTGATCTGTGACGTATAAGCGGCGTGATGAGCTTTGAAAACTTCTGTTTGCCGCTAGATCAGAAGTGAAATCTAGTTTTTTGAAGACGAAGACGCTGTATTTTTTTTTGATTCCTTGTAGTTGCAAGGCTTTTGGCATTTACTGGCTTTTTCAGCATATTTACGGTGGTACCAGCACATTTCTTGTGGTATGTCTTTTGGCTGTTCTTTGTTGCGAGAACGGCTACGACTTCGTTGCTTACTCTGAAAGGTAAGGTTTTTGATTTGCTTCTGAAGCTCTCTTATTTCTTTGTGAAGCGTTGCTAAATTTTCTTGAGGTTCGACAGAACAAATTGAACTTGAATTCGGCAATGCGTCCCAAATTTTGTCCGCTAATATTAGCATTTCCGAGATTTCTTTGTCTTTATGCGCAATTAAGGCGATATTGATTGGTTGCGGTAACCTTCGCATCCAAAGCTTGCGAATTAGTTTGTCATTTATTGCCTCGCTAGACCCGGCAATATTCGACAAGGACCTATAAAATTCGGATGGTTTCCTATCCCCAAGTTCTACATTTCCTAATAGTTGCTCAATTCGTTTTTCTTCGCTAAGTGAGTGTCGATTGATGAGGGTTAATTTCAAATTTTCGTACTTTGAATCATCACTTGGTGGGTTTTGTTTAGTATCGAGTACGGTTTACTATTACCTGTTGCGGTAGTGATGCTATGACATGATTGTACTTGCTTATGTCTTTGCGAATTTTTCCTATCGTAAATTGAGCCTCTGCCTGAATAAACCAAACTATCGGGGAATTTGACCAGAATGGCGGTAGCCCTATTGAAAACGTTGAGTGGTTTTCGGGAGAATTATCGGATCCATCCTGGCCCTCTTGTGAGTGCAGGTTTTGATCCTTGTTCTCTGCCATGTATTATGACAACACCCTGCTTCTTTTCTTGACTTGCTTAAAAAATGGCACCGAATCAATTTAATCTTTCGAGTTTTTTACTGGGAAGTGTGTACCGTCCAATTATATTAGTATTTATTTTTCCAAACGATAGCCACAAACCACAAAATATATAATACCGGTCGATTGCGTGCGTATATGCACTAGCACGAAAAGGAAAAAATCAATCGTAAAACTTTTGGATCGTAACAGTAGAAAGTAACATTGGATATGACAATGTACTCGTAGTACCTTAATTGTACGATTAATTTGATATTGGATGTGAATTTCCTATTCCAAGCGACGCAAATAAATTTTTTAACTTTTTGTTTTTAAATTTTTCTTCATAATATTTTTGATAATGAATTGTTGTGTTATAGCGAAGTAAATTTTCAATAAAATTTTTAACAATCAAAAAAATGATTAAAAGATTTTAATATGATGTAATAAAAAAATTTTCGACGTTGTGCCGACTTACGGAATTGGTTTCGGATATAAAAACTTTCCTATGTCTCTGTGATGCTGCAGATCTTGTTGAAGAAGGATTCCAAGCGGCGTTGGATCGTCGGCTTGTATTGTGATGCGTCGTTTGATGCTCCTTTGTGCGGTAATGCTGTTACCAACGTTTCTGTGGTGCTGATATGAATGTGCATTCAATGATGCCGTGATGAAAATTGCCCTTACGATGTGTTTTAGATTTGTCGAAGCGGCGGTAAAAATTGCTGTGCAGCTGGTGTTGAAAATTCACGATGACCAGTGCTTGATTCCACCAAATCACTTTTATTTTTATGTTTTAAGTATGTTTTTTATGTTTCCCACTTCATAGCTTACGCTTTTGTATCTCAATTAATTGCAATATTTTGTTCACAAACTTTAATTTTTCGCTTTTATTATGTTGGAGGATTGTGTTCTTGGGGTCACCACTGTGGGGATGTTAGTCTACTTTGTTAGTAACTTTGGGAATCTTTGGTTGACCAATAAAATAGAAACGTCCGTACTGATTTGTAGTTTAAACACGACTGCTATTTATTATAACTTAACTTAACTTCTAACTTACAAACTAGTTTTACATAATTCAAAATTGTACATAGGTTGAATAATGGAATACAAATTTCTATTGTTAAGATCTCTAGTGTTTTACCGTAAAGGGTCGCTGTCGGCGTTCTATGATACTACCGGTGCAAAATATCGGATTGCAACGACAATAGAATTAGAATTTTAATTATTTCAAAATAGAATTTCGATTTTAAATTATCGGATTGCAACGACAATAGAATTTGAGTTTTATTATTTAAGCGAAAATAGAATTTCGATTTTAAATTATCGGATTGCAACGACAATAGAATTTGAGTTTTATTATTTAAGCGAAAATAGAATTTCGATTTTAAATTACCGGATTGCAACGACAATAGAATTTGAGTTTTTATTATTTCAGCGGTACTGGAATTTCGATTTTAAATTTCTATTGCTCCAGTAAAAATAGGATTTCAATTTTTATTGTTTCAATAATTGGGTCGCTACACACTCCCCTTCCAGCGAAGCGCATCTAAGAAAAGAAAATATGTTGTCATGGTACATCTCGTTCTGAGGCATCGGAAAGGATATACGCCGGTCTTGCTCGATCGATCGAAATTGAGGAACTTTTTCCGTTTATTTCGATGACGATTTGTTTACGGAAACGACGAATTACCTTGTAAGGTCCTTCGTAGGGTGGGGTTAATCCTGGTCGCAATTTGTCGACTCTCACGAAGACAAATTCACAAGTATTAAGATCTTCCGGGAAATTTACTTTTTATACTCTAGATGACATCATATAGAGTATTATAAGTTTAATCCAGCCCAAAAGTTTGTAACGCATAGAACCAAGCCTCGGACGAAAAAAAGTTATATATTATTTTTTGTTTATTTGTGGCCAAAACCCTCAAATCCGCTTGACGTCCGTCCGTCCGTCTGTCCGTGAACACGATAACTCAAGAACGCCTTCACCTAGGATCTTGAAATTTTGAATCTGGATGTTTGGTTGTATTTGTAAGGCTAAGTTCATTAACGGGCAAAATCGTCCTACTCCTTCGGGTAGCTGCCATACAAAATGTCCTTGAAACACGTGTTCAAGAATATTGGTCGATAACTTCAGAAGGGTTTAAGCTACGACTTTGAAACTTTGTATGTGTTATTTTTCAAATAGTTGGAGCTAAATATATGAATATGAAGAAAATCCTGTTAGTCCTTCGTGTAGCTGCCATACAAATATCCTGTCAAAATGTATTCACTTAATTTACGAAACTCACTATAACTCAAGTAATCTTTTAGCTACGAATTCGGAATTTTGTACAAGTTAGTTTGAAGTAAAAAGGAAGTTCGAGTTCACTAGTCAGCGAAATCCTTTTACTCCTTCTGGTAGCTCCCATACAGAATGTCCTTAAAACACGTCTTTAAGAATTTTGACTGATAACTTCAGAAGGGTTTAAGCTACGTCATTGAAATTTTGTATGTGTTATTTTTCCAATAGTTGGAGCTAAATGTATGATTATGAAGAAAATCCTATTAGTCCTTCGTGTAGCTGCCATACAAATATCCTGTCAAAACGTCTTCACTTAATTTACGGAACTTAATATAACTCAAGTAATCTTTTAGCTATGAATTGGAAATTTTGTACATATTAGTTTTCAGTTCACTAATCAGCGAAATCGTTTTACTCCTTCGGGTAGCTGCCATACAAAATGTCCTTAAAAGACGTGTTTAAGAATATTGGTCGATAACTTCAGAAGTTTTTAAGCTACAACTTTAAAATTTTGTACGTGTTATTTTTCCAATAGTTGGAGTTAAATGTATGATTATGAAGAAAATCCTATTAGTCCTTCGTGTAGCTGCCATACAAATATCCTGTCAAAATGTCTTCACTTAATTTACGGAACGCATTATAACTCAAGTACTCGTTTCGCTATGAATTCAGAATTTTGTACAAATTAGTTTTGAGTGAAAAAGAAAGTTCGAGTTTACTAGTCAGAGAAATCCTTTTACTCCTTCTGGTAGCTGCCATACAAAATGTCCTTAAAACACGTGTTCAACAATATTTTTCGATAACTTTTGAACGCTTTAAGCTACGAATTTGAAATTTTGTACACGTTCATTTTTAAATGGTTCTAAAGAAAAGGATAAATATGTAAGAAATTGAGTGAGTCCTTCCTGCACTTCCCATGTGAAAGTCCTTTAAAAAGGAAATTTTTTTTCGATGACTTACCGAGTTCAAGATATGAATTTAAACATTGAATATTGTCTTTTAGTTTTGAGTAGCAATCTAATGGCAGTCCTTATTAAGGGACATACAACATGCACACACGTAATTCTACTTTATCCCCAACTACAATATAAATCGGAGTTCAGTATTCATCTAGAGTATTATACGATTGGCTTGCAGCCGATCGTGACTGCAGTATGTTTTTTATTTACTTACGTATTTTTTTATCAATAGAATAATTCATAGTAGTAAAAGCGAATTCGATCACATTAAACCTAAGAGATTTTCGGAATCAGTGAAAACTTGAACAATATCCCCAGGGGGTTTAATTGAGAAAAATACTTAAATCGGTTTTACCCCGACTACGTTTAAAGCTTATAAAAGTAAAAGTGAATTCCAAATCTCAATATACCTTAGAACTATATCAGAATTCGTGAATATGTACACAACCACTTTACACCCCGTTAGGGGTTGGATATCGAAAAATTTTGAAGATCGTTACTAGGCGCTTATATAAATAGCCCGCAGAAGTAAAATTGCTTTGATAGCTCGACATGTCTAAAAGTTTTAACGAAGTTTGTGAAAATGTGGATTCACGGATATTTTTTTTACTCAACCTCTGAACGCCAATAAAAATCTGAAGTTTTTTTTTGCTTTAATTACTCTAATAGTACATCTATATATACGTACCAAGTTTCAACTTTTTAGCATAAGCCGTTTCTGAGATATAAAAAACCACCCCTCTCCCCCGTACCTTGACACCCCTATCAAAAATTTTATTCTCCATAGTGGCTCTATATAATCCTAAATTGTTAGCTTTCTATTCATTATGGTTTTCGAGAAATAAAAATCAGACTGTTTTCTTTTCTACCCCGTTTCACCATCACCCCCAACAGCCACACCCTAAACATTTTTTCCCCTATAAGAAGTTTACCGACTCCAACTCCTGTAAAATTTTCAAGATCATATCTGATACGGTTTCTGAGATATAAAAATAACATTTTTTGAAAAATTGCTGTCCCCCCACTTTCGTGATCCACCTCCCCCCTCAAAAAATTTAGTTTCGGTAGACTCCTCTTATGATCCTATATACAGAAACAAAATTTTATCTTCTTAGTGCAATTGGTTCGGAAGATATTGTAATCCAAAGTTTTTCACCCCCCACCCCCACACCCCACCCCCCCTCTTAAAAATGTTAGCCCTTGTTTAATCTTGAAGTGTCCATAAGGACAACAACAAAGTTTCAATCTTCTGACATCAATAGATCAGGAGATATCGATTTTAGAATGTTTCAATCCCGTCTTTCATGCGTTAAAGACTCATTGTTTTCCCCCCCACTTCCACACCTCTTAACCAATATCGACAATTTTTTTGTAATTGAGTCCATTATCATAGTATTACATAAGTTCCAAGTTTCAGCCTCCTAGCATAAATGGTTCCTGAGATCTAGAAACCAAAATTTTTCGTCTAAAACGCTCCCCTCTCCTCTCCCTTTGTACCTCCACCCCTCGAAAATATACCAGTCGTAGGGGTTCACCTAATCTACCCACCATAAAAATTTCAATTTAATATCTCAATGGGTTTGGGAGCTACGCGCCTTCAAACGATTTTGCGTACGGCGTACGGCGGACGGCGTATGGCGGACGGCGTACGGCGGACAGACGGACATTTTTTTTTTGAAATTTCAGGTCGATCACAATACTTTATTATTAAAAAATAATAAAGTAAAACTACAATGCAGTGAGTTATGCACAATGCACACTGATGAAATGATACCGAAACTTGAAGAATTAATATCAACAAATTAGTAATGAGTAATGAAATGTAATAGATCTATAAAATGATATGGATTACATACAAATTGAAATTGTGCGTTTATTTTCCGTGATAATTTTATATCCTTAGATATCATTTTGTAGTAAAAATAGTAAACTCTCGCTAAAATTACATTTTTTCTTACGATGTAACATTTGCATTAGATATGGTAAATATTGCATTGCGATTTTTCTCTCAGTGTAGAAAGGGGATGTAAAACCAAAACCAGTCTTTGCAACGACGCAGAAGGCAACATAATAAGCGACACATATGAAATTAAAAGGAGATAGGTTTCCTATTTCGAACATCTTCTCAATCCCACTCCATTAGTACCGATCACGACAGACAACATCTCAATTGAGTTTTCAACTGACGAAGAAGAACCATCATCGACACTACCCACACTAGGGATGTTGATATAGGAAAAAAATATCGATATATCCATACTGAAAAATTATCAATATCGGCTGATGATATATCGAAAAAAATATCGATATATCGAATATTTTTTCCAATGAAAAATAAATTCTTGTCTCCCCTCCCGTATAAAATTTATCGTTAAGGAGAGCATATCGCAAAGGTTTTCCAGAGTAAAATTCATGATCCATTTTCTCAGAAACCACTCGAATGAAATTTTGGGCAATTATTCCTTACTGCAAAACGAACAAATACTATAATGTGGAGTAAAATTTTATTATTTTTGCGAAGGATGTATATTTTCCACATCTAATTTTGACGAACAGAAAACTTAAAGTCAGTCTCATATTACATTATTAAATTATTAAAAAATTTTAAATTTCCTTCTACTCTATCTGACTCAGAGGTGGCATGAGTGGTTTTTGACAAATTGGATCAAACGTAAAAAAATACAACTTCTCAGGAGAGGCACTTCTTGATTTCGCGAATTCCTGCGGTTTAAACAGTTTTACCCAGAATTTATTCTAAAAAAGGGATTTAAAAAAAAAGCTTTTCTTTACCCCAAAAACGATATGCTTTCCGTAATAAAGATTACGACGGTGCGCGGCTTTTAATACAAACCCAAAGCCAATAAATAAATAAATGATATTTCGAAATTTAAAATTGTTCTACACTTCACTAAATTTTCACAACAAAAAACAAAGCTTAATACACTTTCAAAGTGATTATAAAAACATAAGAAAAAAGGGTGTGATGCAACAATACAAACATTTTACTTTCCTCCGGTTTTTTTAAATTCCTTCTACTTGAAAAAAACAATATTAAAAACCAATACCAACAAGGTACTGAACGGATAGATCCCTGTGCACAGGAAAGTTGCCTGGTTGCCCCCACCTAAAGAAACCACGCGTCTTGCATCTTTCTATTTCGACAGAAATAGACTTTGCGTGATCGAAAAACAGTTGTCTAGTTTCAACCTTTCTGGCATCGCTTATATACATTATTATATTAGATTTTCGTGTTGGGGTTGGTTTGGTTACCTTTGTCATGGTAGCCTCAATTAGGCCTATTGCTACGTATTTATGGTTCCTGTTCGATCCATGCGCTTTCAGTAAAGCTTAGTATTTTTCGAAAAGGAATAGCCAAGAATTCCGATGGTTCCATGGAACCCTGACCGAATTGATGAAGTCTTTTATGAGCAAGTCTCTCACATTCACAGGGAATGTGCTCTGGTGTTTCATCTTCATCATCTCAAATTTTGCATAGTTTGCTCTCAGAGAGACTAATCCTATGGAGATGTTTCCTCATGTAACAATATGACCAGTCTGAGCTATCACTAGGATTCGGGCCAGACGTTTGCTTAATTTTAGATATTCAGACGTTCTGTTTCCGAATGCTCAGTATAAGTAACTGCCACGTAAAATATCAACTAAAAATAGCTAAATTTGCGGCCAAGGCATGAGTAGGTACACATACACAAATACTTTATTATTAAAAAATAATAAAGTAAAATAAGCAGAAATGAAAAACGCCGTTCGAGTTCTAAAATATGCTATACTTAACAAAAAATATCGGGTCCAATAGTCGGATTTTAATATCGATATACCAATATATCGTTTTAAAAAATATCGGACGATATTATCGATATATCGTTCAAAAAATATCGCAATTTCGATATATCGATATTTTTTCAACATCCCTAACCCACACTACATGAAATCAAAGCAGCCCCAAGTGAATTGTACAAAGCGCTGGGAATTGACGAAATACCAATTGAACTTCTGAAAAACGGTGGAAACTGTCGCGGAAATACTATATATTACTATATATTTACTACTTCCAATAATGAAATCCAAGAAAGTGCACAGGATCAATAAGATACGAATATATAAAACTAATATACGACCTGTGCTCTGTTATGGCAGCGAGACGTGGACATTAATGCGAACTTCCAAAAAAGCAGTTAAAGTATTCGAAGGAAAGGTCCTATGAAGAATTTTGGGACCTGTGAAGGAACGGACTGGCGAATAAGTTACAACTATGAGATGTATCAACTCAACTCTAGAAGAATCCCTAAACGTGCTCTTAAAGGCAAAGCGAGTGGTAACAGAACAGGCAAGTAGGCAAACTTCGCAAACGATGGGAAGACTCGATTGAAAGAAGATAGCAAAGCCATCTTAAAAATTTAGCAGCTGGAGGGCGCGGTATTTGGATCGAGATTATGGGAGGCGACGACATCAGGAGACCAGGGCCCGATTTGGGCAGTCGCGCCATGATGGTTAAAAGTTAGTCAAGTATTTGACGAAGTTTCATGTAGTGTTTGCTTATGTGCTAATCCATCGTTAATCTTGCAATAAAAGCAATGAACAGCATTATTTAAAATTGCTTTTGTCAAAAGCAATGACGAGAAAGATGAATTTTCGTCGTTGCATCGCCACGCCAAAAGTGCAAAGTCTATCTGAGGTGTTTTCCTTTATTTATTTGGTTGCATCCTTCATTACAATGGGGACCCAATTCCCAATATATGTGGCAATGAAGAAGGGACAGGAAGTAGCAACTGCCTTCAAAAAAGCACGAAAAATTTTAAAGGTTTTGTATTCCACATTTTGGATTTGAATCCAAGTTGAAACGTAAAAAGTTTTCACCGAACTAAATAAATATTTCCTAATAAAAACTGCCCTCGACCTACCACGTCCAACTTAAGTAAAATCTTATTACATACTACGATTAGTTCGCTTCGTGACCACCTTTCAATGGAATTCAGGCAAAAAATTAAACAGAAGCACACAACTTTATCTTACGCTAATTTAAACATCTAAGAATCCGTTTTATTTCCATAGTATAATATTTTTCATACATACCACTATAAGACCAGACTAAGGATATTTTCCGTCTTATGCTTTTACTTCCATACTCCACTTCTTAATTAACTAGGTTTCTTCCTTTCGAAAACTAACTAAAAGCCGGACTGTAAGTTGATAAGAACTATAAGTTAAATTGTTTTGCGTTGGCGTACAGTCTTTTCCTCCATCTCTGGAGCAAATCCTTCGACTATACATATAATCCCTAGGAGTATAGCGAACTTCAATTCGCATTAAAATTAATTTACTTACAAATTACCGAGTTATTTCGAAAGATTTTTAAGTAGTTCGGTTGTCTCGTTCGTTGTCAGGAGGTTCTTTTTAAGCAAGCTTCGGCTCATGATAAAAAAAAAACAAGTTCCAGGACTATTCTTCTCAAACGAACTAGCATTGTAACTCTTAGCAAACACGAAATCATAATTTCAAGTGCAACCAATTCTGGGAACAACTTACTTCGGTATAAAGTCCTTAAGGACGAAGGAGAAGAAATGCAAAATGAAAGTACGGAAGGACTTTTTCTTGGAAATAGTACTAAGGACGTCTGCCTGGAAAAAGAAAAAAATTGCCGGAAAGGGGAAAAAAGTTTTCACAGTCTGTTCCAGTTACGGATGTTAGACTGCGACAGTAGTTCCAGGACTTTTAAAATATAGGCTTAATACTACAAGTAATTTTTTGTCGTTCCAACAAACTATAATCATATAAACTAAAGCTAAAAAAAAATATACTGCAGTCACAATCGGCTGCAAGCCTAATACATATATGATACTCTAGATGAAATACTCAACTCCGATTTATATTGTAGTTGGAGAGAAAGTAGGATAAGGAGTGCACATGTTGTTTGTCTTTTTTTAGGGACTCCTCTTTCGTTGCTACTCGAAACTAAAAGACATCATCAGTGTTTAATTTCATGTCTGGAACTAGGTGGATCACCGAAAAAAAAAGTTCCCTTTTTAAGGACTTTCACATGGGAGGTTCAGGAAGGACTCACTTGATGTCTAGCATATTTATCCTTTTACCTGAAACCATTTAAAAATTAATGTGTACAAAATTTCAAATTCCTAGCTCCAAGCCTTCAAAAGTTATCAGAAAATATTGTTGAACACGTGTCTTAAGGATTTTTTATATGGAAGCTACCAGAAGAAGTAAAAAGATTTCGCTGACTAGTGAACTAGAACGTTTTACAAAATTTTAAATTCGTGGCTAATCGATTACTTGAGTTATAGTGAGTTCCATAAATTAAGAAAAGACATTTTGACAGTATATTTGTATGGCAGCTACACGAAGGACTAATGAGATTTTATTCATAATCATACATTTAGCTTCAACTGTTAGAAGATCAACACGTACAAAATTTCAAAGTCGTAGCTTTGACCGTTGTAAAGTTATCGGCCAATATTCTTGAACACGTGTTTTAAGTACTTTTCGTATGGAAGCTACCCGCATGAGTAAAGGAATTTTACTGACTAATGAAACTGAACTTAATTTTCCCTCAAAACTAATTTGTACAAAATTTCAACTTCGTGGTTGTACGATTTCTTGAGTTATAGTGAATTCTGTGAATTGAGTTAGGATATTTTAACAGGATTTTTGTATGGGAGCTTCTCGAAGGACTCTTGGGCACTTTTTGACATTCATACATCAAACTAAAACTACTGAAAAACTAACGTATACAAAAGTCGTAGCTTAAGATGTACCGAAGTGGTTATCCAATATTATTGAACACGTGTTTTAAGGCCTTTTTGTATGCGAGCTATCCGAAGGAGTAGGACGATTTTGCCCATTAACGAGCTTAGCCTTACAAATTCAATCAAACATCCAGATTCAAAATTTCAAGATCCTAGGTGAAGGCATTGGCGGATCCAGGGGGGGGGCGGTGGGGGCGGCCGCCCCCTTCTTTCTGAACAATATTTTCCATATTTCCTTAAATTTGTATACTCTAGATGTTAATCCAGCTCAAAAGCTCAAAAGTTCTCGGCCTATACCCCGCTCACGGATTTACAAAGAGTTGTCGGAGGATTTCGTTCGATTTTTTTTACTCTGAGGGTGAATTATTGGCTGATTCAGATTGTTATTTTTTGATGAAAAAATTAAGATTTCTTAAAATATCTTGGAGGTGCAATCAATTGCAGTCCCTGTAGAATATTTTAGCGTCTTAGGTTTTTCGAATTTTGAAAATCGACCTATACCCCGCTCACGGATTTACAAAGTGTTGTCGGAGGATCTCGTTCGAATATTTTACTCTGTGTATGAAGGATTGGCTGATTTAGATTGCTAATATTTGATGAAAATTTTAAAGTATTATATGAAAAACGGTTGGAGGTACAATCAAATGAAGTCAATTTACAATAGATTGACACATACTTTTTTTTAAAATTTTTTATAATTTAAGAGATTATTTTTTTAATAATTTTCTTTTTTTATGGGATTAAAAAAAAATCATTTTTGGTACAATCATATACAGACGGGGTACTATCTGAATAAAATCATTTCAGTTAATTTGGTGCAAGTCGGGTGCTATGTTCACACGAACCAATTTTTCCTCTGTTTCCTTTGAGGTACAAACGGAATAATTTTCGGTACAATCAAGTACAAACAAAGTCCCACCCGAAAACCATTTTTTTATTCAATTTGGTAAAAGTGGGGTGCTAAGTTCACAGAGGTCCTCAAATTGCTCGTGCAGAATGTCCATCGTAACATGATCTCAATTGACGAAAGTCACTATAACTCGAGTAATCGTTTAGCAACGAAGTCAAAATTTTTTAGAAAATTGTTAGGTACTATTACGGTTCAAATTACGCGGTACGGTCTTCAAACCGCAATTTAAAACCCCCTTGCACCAAAAGGGGCCGAACGGGTCCTTGCCGGCCAAACCCAGAGAAGGTCGTGGGCGCCAGTGGTTCCTGAGTTTAAGGAACCCGCTCTTAACACGATTTACCCGTCCGAACCACTAGTTCGGGAATCATTCTTAAATTTTTCACTTTAAACTACCCTATGCACGGAAAAGGGGCTGGAAAACGTCACAAACATTTACAAGGATACGCACTATTTAAAAAAAGGTATTATAATTCAACAAAAGAAAGATCTACTGTAACGGTTATACTATCGTAATCCTAGGTAAAATATGTGACATTCCTCTACTCCTAACGAACCCCTATACGTCTCTAAACTCAATATGATATACTTTTAACTTACTTACTATCTTAATATTTAGGGCGCCGCTGGTGCGTCGTCCCGCGATGTCTGCTTCAACGATGTCTGCTTTTGTCTACTATCCTTGGCTTTAATCGCTCGTCGAACTCGAGACTCCTCCGTCGAAAATCAGGAAAAAAATCGTACGTCTCAAAGATTCTCCTCCCACTTCTCTAATTCCTTCTCCACTGTTTTGTTGGGCTTCTGCGCTTAATTCTGCTCGGTCTGATGTGAAATCCAAAAAGAGACCGTTTTTGAGTCCGGCACTTCCCGCGAAACCTCGGGTCAGCTTTTTCATCGGTAAAAATCTCCGTTTGGGTCAATGAACGTTTTCTTTAGGTCATTCGTTTAATTTTAATAACTTCCCGTACTGATTAGCTTTTATTTCGGTTGATTCGGTGTCCACTTTATATTCATCATCCGACTTTTATCATGGACCCAAACCTTGCTGATCTGCCTTATCGACTTCCCTCTCTCGCGGTTCGTGCCGTGCTCGTCGGTATTGTCGTCGAGTGACGTTTCTCAATGTTGTGACATTAGTGCGGTGTTGTGCTATATTTCCGTGATCGTTCTGCGTTTTCCGTGTTAATTGTTTTCTGTGTTGTGCTCTCGTTAAATGTCTTCTGGGTGTCGTTCATGTTAATTGTTTGTTCGTACCGTGCTCCTCTGTGTTAATTTGTTTGGTTACCACCGATCTATCAATAACTGAAGTGATTCCTTGCTTCTTCGTTTCAGGTTTGATGGAGTCAGCGGCTACGCAGGAAGGAGTAACCATCGGTGAGTGTAAGTATTACGATTAGGCTGCATACTTGTTTTTGATGTTGTGTGCTTCGGTTCGGTTACGGATACGGTTCCGTGGGAATAACAATATTTATGTTGGTTGCGTCGACGAAGTCACGTCTCTCGTAAGTATCCCCTTGTTTTTGATACGATTAGTCACTTGACTACTAACACTAGCCCTAAATCTAATTTACCCTGATATGACATAATAAACCTGATTCCTTCGTTTTTTTTTCCGCCTCTTCTCCGTGTTTACTGAAAAATAACTAATACTTCTTAATTGGTTTACTTTTAGGTGCTTGAGCTAAGAGCGTTCATCGCCTCAGGAAGAGTGGAAGCCATACAAAAAAACAAGCAATTCGGAGGTAAGTAAACTCCAATATAATTCTGAATTCAACAATAAAGATTTGTTTTATTTCTTTGCAGGTCGACAATATAGTTACGGATGGATCCGTAACATTCCCCCCTTACGTAACAGAGAATTTCCTAAATTCTCAGTGGTGTCGGCGGTAAATCCTCTCACGTAAGAACACTTAAATTATTATTTATTCTAATATTATACCCATAATCCCCCACAAAATTCTCGTAATCCCTCTATTCCAAGAAAATATTAATGCTTCGTACTAACTTGGATTATCTCTTAAAATATTAATGCTTCGTACTACTTGGATTATTTCCTACAATGTGGCTTCAAGTCTTTAGCGTGCCATATTCCTCCATGTTTCCCGTCTAAACCTTCTAATTCATAAGTCCAAGGAGACACTCGCTTCCGAACCACGAATGGACCGATGTACTTCGAGGCTAAATTAGCCGAGAAAAATTTGGACGCGTCTGACACGACGTAATTTTTCCTTAGGACATGGTCATTTGGGAGGTAATCCACATCTCGCCGTCTTAAGTCATAATTTTTCTTGGTTTGGTTAGCCGCACGCTCGAACCGCAACCTAATATCGTTTCTAACATCCTCCAAAGCCTTGGCTCGGTCAATAGGATCCTTACATGACGAAGATGGGACGTCAGGTTGATCTGGTGACTCTATCACCACGGTCATATCCCTCCCGAAATTGGCAAAGTATGGCGAAACCTTCATCACTTCATGCGTGGCGGTTCGTATCGCACAACCTATTTTGGAAAGATTTTCGTCCCATTTCCGGTGATTCTCATCGACATAGGCTCGCAGCATCGTTTTTACGGACTGGTTGATTCGCTCTGCAGGGTTAGCCTGAGGGTGGTAGAACGCAGTGAATTTAATTTCGGTTCCATATGACTCCACCATACCCTTAAACTCCCTCGATCGAAATTGTACACCGTTGTCGCAAACCAACCATTTTGGTACTCCAAACAATAGAAACACTTGATCTTCTAGAACTCGTGAAACAGCGGCCGCCGTTGCCGCTCTAAGTGGAAACAACAACGCGAACTTCGAGAAATAGTCCACAACCGTGAGGATAAATGTCGAACCTCTAGACGAGCGCGGAAGTGGTCCTACCAAATCCACACAAATCATCTCCCACGGTTGTTTCGCTTCGCCGCACCTTGTAGCCATTAAACCTGCCGGTAATCTCCGCTCGGGTTTTATTGCCTGACATGTTTGGCATGCTTGGACATACTTTCGTATGTCACACTGCATCTTAGGCCAATAAAAACTTTGCCTTACCCTGTCAACTGTCTTTCGCACTCCAAAATGTCCCGATTTCGGATCATCATGGCACCTCCGCAGAACATCCACCCGCTCCCCCTTCGTTGGTACCCTCTTCCACGAACACTCCTCACTGAGTTCTGGATATTTGGATGGAACATGCTTCCATAAGGTGTTCCCTTGTACTCGCCATGAGGGATATTCTGCAGATTGCTTCGGCACCGTCTCCAGCATTTTTGAATACCATCGATCAGTTTCCACGACTGAAAACAACGTTTCCACCAACGGTACGGACCTCGACAACGCATCCGGGACCAGATGTTCCTTGCCTTTTCGGTGCACGATCTCGTAATCGTATTGTTGAAGACGAACTGCCCAACGCGCCAATCTGCCTGTCGGATCCTTCAAATTGTGAAGCCACACCAAAGAATGGTGATCTGTTATCACGCTAAACCGACTCCCCTCAACGTAAGGTCTCAACTTCTCTACTGCTCATAAAACAGCCAAGCATTCTTTCTCCGTCGTTGAGAACTTACGTTCAGACTTCGTCAGCGATCGACTCAGATAACAGATCACTTTTTCCCCGTCTGACTGTTCTTGCGTGAGTACTGCCCCCAACCCAAAATCGGAAGCGTCGGTCTGGATCGTAAACGGTAGCTCGTAGTCGGGGCAGGTTAAGATAGGTGCCGTGGATAATTTCACCTTCGCCGTAGAGAAAGCCCTATCGCAATCTGCATCCCATGCAAATTTATGACCCTTCCTCAAAAGCGAAGTCAAAGGTGCAATTAACGTTGCAAAATCCGGTATGAACCGTCTATACCACGATACCATGCCTAGGAACTGCCGAACCTCCCTGATGTTCTTAGGCGCCGGAAATCGAGCTAAACTTTCCACCTTATCTGGATCCACATGTAGTCCATACTCATCGACAACATAGCCCAGATAGCGCAGTTCTGATCTACAAAACTCACACTTCTCTTTTGATACCTTCAGCCCAGCCTCTCTCAGTCTTCGGAATACTTCTCGCAAGATTTCAGTGTGCTTTTCGAAGGTTTGTGTCACCAGGACTATGTCGTCGAGGTACACAAACACATATGGCTCCAGATCGGCTCCCAAAACTTGGTCGATCAACCTTTGCCAAGTAGCCGGGGCATTTTGTAGTCCGAAAGGCATACGGTTGAATTCAAACAAACCTCTACTCGGAACTGTGAAGGCAGTATACTGCTTGGAGTTTTCAGCCATCGGAACCTGCCAATACGCGGATTTAATATCTAGAGAAGATAGGTACTTGGCGTCTCGTAATTTATCTAGCGTCGCCGAAACGTATGGGATGGGATATGCATCTCGCTCTGACACTTTATTTACTTTACGAAAGTCCACACAGAATCGAAAGGAACCATTTTTTTTTCTCACCAGTAGTATTGGAGACGACCACGGACTTTTTGACGGTTGCACTATTTTCGCCTCAAGCATATCTTTTAGTTCGTGGTCTATATCCTTCTGCCTGACTGGCGACACCGGATAATAACGTTGTTTGATAGGCGGAGAGTTTGTTTTAATCGTATGCTCTACCACCGATGTCCTGCCGAGCCCCTCTCCCATACTACCCAACTCTTCTTCAAGCAGATCGTTCAACTTCTTCAACTCCTCCTCTCCCAATTTTGATCTAGGCTGCAAGAATTCAACCGTTGCCACGTCTAACATGCTGCTCAGGTCCACCTGTCCTCGTCTAAGATCCAACACGATACCAAACTCCCTCCAAAAGTCGGCCCCCAATATGACCGTATGTGGAAGTCTCTTCACCACTAAACACTTCATCCAGCGTGTACAACCATCGACCCTGAATGGTATGCAGACCACCCCATCCACCTGACAAACATCATTATTCGCTAGACGAATTTCATGTGCGGATGTTGGTTGCAGTTCAATCCCTAGCTTCCTTAGACTTTCCCATCCTTTACCTCCCCATATCGTTCTTGAAGCCCCTGAGTCCAACAAACCGATGAAGTCTACTCCAAAAACGTCAACCAGTAGATGCGGACGATTGTCGCCACACATCGGAGTCAAAGCAAAATCTAGATGTACGGGTTTTGTCGCTTTGACCTCCGCACTCACTACCCCGCATTTTAGTGAGCACTCGGTTCGTTTCCCGAACTAGTACTGGGTTGGTTTTGCATGGCTCCAATACCCTCCGGATTGCAATTCGGACATTTCGACCGGAAAACCCCTACTTTCCCGCAGCCGAAGCATCGTCTGGCTTCGTTGCACTCGCTAGCGATATGCCCGTTCTTTTTGCAGTTGTAGCATAGTATTGTTTGTTTCCGCGTAATGTGTTGCGTTTGCGTTGTGCTTCCATCTTCGAATCTGTTGCATTCAACTGCGTCTACATACGCTAAATCTGCTTCCAAAATGTTCGCACGGCGAGTAGGAGGTGGTATAAATGCTTCCACCGAGATTCTTGTTGCCTCCAAGGTTCGGCCTAGAATTACCAGCTCATCCACCGACTTTACTGTCACTAATGCGAGTTGTGCCTGATAGAATGGCAAAATGTTTCTCCTTATTATTCGTAGCTTCTCACTGTCAGTGGGTATATTCGAGAGGCGTCGGAACAAATTCTCCATTATTGCTGTATACACCCCTATGGATTCATTGCTTCCCTGAGTGCGACGCCGAATTTCGTCCATAAGCCGATCGTCATAATCAGGCGGTAAAAATTCTGCACGCAATTCGGCTACCAATCCGTTCCAACTCTTACATCTAGTCCTAATTGCCCTCAGCCAAATGAGCCCTCTGCCCTCGAAAAGATCCACCGCGGAGCGAAAGAGCAACGACTTCGATACCCCCCGAGCTTGGCGTAGTTCTTCTACCCTTTCGAGAAATGAACATAACGTGTTTGGTTCGCCGCTAAATTTAATATTCCATTTAGCTAATCTATTCGACTCATTGTTATCCACATTAGTTGCAATACTCCCCTTTGCATCGACAACTTCCTCCTCCTCGTCCTGAACATCCTTAGCTTTGTCGTACAGAGAACCTAACAATATTAGAACTGATGCCCGAATTACTCTTTTACTTTTCTGTTCTTCATCTGTACACTGAGCGCCCTCCATTCTTCTAAAACACCACTGGATTTTTGCATTTAATTTCTTGTATGCTCCAGACGAAGTGTCTCCCACGAATGTCTCCAACAACCCCTCAATTTCCTTGCACTTAGCCTCTGTCGCTGCCAAATCTTCCGCGAATGTGAAAGGGTATTCCTCCTGCGAGAAAGAAATTGCTCCTTCCCTTTCCACACGTAAAGCTGTTCGTAGCGCCTTACGCATCGCGTCTACCGAATCTGACTCTAGCCCTCGAATAGCCATTTCGTATGACAATTCCTCTTGGCTGAGTCTATCTACATCGATTTTTGACATGATTCACTAATATGCCCAGAAATAAATAACTACCAGAAAGAGTACACACAAAAAAAAAATTTTAAAAGAACACACAAAAAAAAATATTTCCACGCAAAAACCTTCACTTATCTGAAACTCCGAATTGCTTATTAATTCTCCTCTCACAATTTCCCTAACACGTTGGGCGCCAATTATTACGGTTCAAATTACGCGGTACGGTCTTCAAACCGCAATTTAAAACCCCCTTGCACCAAAAGGGGCCGAACGGGTCCTTGCCGGCCAAACCCAGAGAAGGGTCGTGGGCGCCAGTGGTTCCTGAGTTTAAGGAACCCGCTCTTAACACGATTTACCCGTCCGAACCACTAGATCGGGAATCATTCTTAAATTTTTCACTTTAAACTACCCTATGCACGGAAAAGGGGCTGGAAAACGTCACAAACATTTACAAGGATACGCACTATTTAAAAAAAGGTATTATAATTCAACAAAAGAAAGATCTACTGTAACGGTTATACTATCGTAATCCTAGGTAAAATATGTGACATTCCTCTACTCCTAACGAACCCCTATACGTCTCTAAACTCAATATGATATACTTTTAACTTACTTACTATCTTAATATTTAGGGCGCCGCTGGTGCGTCGTCCCGCGATGTCTGCTTCAACGATGTCTGCTTTTGTCTACTATCCTTGGCTTTAATCGCTCGTCGAACTCGAGACTCCTCCGTCGAAAATCAGGAAAAAAATCGTACGTCTCAAAGATTCTCCTCCCACTTCTCTAATTCCTTCTCCACTGTTTTGTTGGGCTTCTGCGCTTAATTCTGCTCGGTCTGATGTGAAATCCAAAAAGAGACCGTTTTTGAGTCCGGCACTTCCCGCGAAACCTCGGGTCAGCTTTTTCATCGGTAAAAATCTCCGTTTGGGTCAATGAACGTTTTCTTTAGGTCATTCGTTTAATTTTAATAACTTCCCGTACTGATTAGCTTTTATTTCGGTTGATTCGGTGTCCACTTTATATTCATCATCCGACTTTTATCATGGACCCAAACCTTGCTGATCTGCCTTATCGACTTCCCTCTCTCGCGGTTCGTGCCGTGCTCGTCGGTATTGTCGTCGAGTGACGTTTCTCAATGTTGTGACATTAGTGCGGTGTTGTGCTATATTTCCGTGATCGTTCTGCGTTTTCCGTGTTAATTGTTTTCTGTGTTGTGCTCTCGTTAAATGTCTTCTGGGTGTCGTTCATGTTAATTGTTTGTTCGTACCGTGCTCCTCTGTGTTAATTTGTTTGGTTACCACCGATCTATCAATAACTGAAGTGATTCCTTGCTTCTTCGTTTCAGGTTTGACGGAGTCAGCGGCTACGCAGGAAGGAGTAACCATCGGTGAGTGTAAGTATTACGATTAGGCTGCATACTTGTTTTTGATGTTGTGTGCTTCGGTTCGGTTACGGATACGGTTCCGTGGGAATAACAATATTTATGTTGGTTGCGTCGACGAAGTCACGTCTCTCGTAAGTATCCCCTTGTTTTTGATACGATTAGTCACTTGACTACTAACACTAGCCCTAAATCTAATTTACCCTGATATGACATAATAAACCTGATTCCTTCGTTTTTTTTTTTCCGCCTCTTCTCCGTGTTTACTGAAAAATAACTAATACTTCTTAATTGGTTTACTTTTAGGTGCTTGAGCTAAGAGCGTTCATCGCCTCAGGAAGAGTGGAAGCCATACAAAAAAACAAGCAATTCGGAGGTAAGTAAACTCCAATATAATTCTGAATTCAACAATAAAGATTTGTTTTATTTCTTTGCAGGTCGACAATATAGTTACGGATGGATCCGTAACAGTACTCATATCTTATTGATTTCTATTTCTTGTATATGCCCTACATTTATGTATGAGTATTAATTTTTGTGTCTAAAATCGCTTAAAAAAGTTTTCATTTAGTCTATTTTTGCAAATAAATTCTTGCGAAAAGTTAGTAAAACGTGGCAATTATTTGTTCGGCGTTGACGTTTTTGCCATTAATAAATTCGTGATGGTGTGGCACCACTTTTATCGTTATTGTCGCAATATGAAAAAACAAAACACGATACTGAAAAACAATAGAATGTGGTCCCGATATGTACCTTTCTGAAGAAAAAAAAATGCTTTGATTATGTACATTTACGCATAATGGTACATATCGGTACCGCGACTGTGTTTTGTTATGGGTCTTATATGAACCCATCAGTTTTTTTTTCTCTTGAAAATCGCCAGATATTTTTTATAAAAATGGGTAGCATCTCATGACGCAGGGCTACCAGATTGGGTGTTTTTCTGCAATCAGGATCGGAATTTCTATCCAAATTTGTCAATAAATTTAACTCTTCGACTTTAGAACTAAAATATATTTGGCGTATTTTTGTCTCACTCCGACGAATAAGTTAATGGGAAAAGATAGTGCAGCTGTTGAAAGTTACATAACTTTAGTGAATGTAACAGTAACCAGAAGTAAAAAACTACACATGCTGGTACCAAGCCGCATGTGTTAGGCAAGAAATTTGTATGGGTTAATGTTCTAAAGTCTTTTTGGCATATAATAATTGAAATCATGAGATTCGTGTTTTATTGAAACTATGGGGTTTTTCAATAAGGACGTTCAATTTTTAAATGTAAATAAAACAAGTTGTGTGTGAGATATCCACCCAATTCTTTTTTTATTTGAAAGAATATTTTATGACATTAAGTATGGAATATAACGTCGTTTAAATGTCCGCCCAGCTTTGATTGGTGCCACGTATTCGAGAGGTTAAATTTTCGACGACGTTGTCGCATAAATCTGGCTGAATTTGCTGGATGGCATTTGTTATGTTTACTTAAAGGTCATCAATTGTTTGCAGACTATACGCATCGTCCTGCGATTTAAGATAGCCCCAAAGAAATACTTAAGTCTAAAGGCGTTAAATCGCACGGTCACGGTGGCCAGTTCACGTCGCCGCCGTGCGAGATAACGGTGTCCTTAAATCGCTCGTGCAGAATGTCCATCGTGATATGCTCTCAATTGACGAAAATCACTATAACTCGAGAAATCGCTTAGCAACGAAATCAAAATTTTGTAGAAAGTTGTTAGAGAAGATAAAATTTCGGTTTATAATTCAGAGAGATTCCTTAAGTCCTTCGGGTAGCTCCCATACAAAAAGATTTTAAACATGCATTTGAGAATATTGGCTCATAACTTCAGAACGGTTTAAGGTGCGACTTTGAACATATGTATCGAAGAATAGTAATATTATGTAAATATTATTACAATATATATTATATACCTACTTACTTCATAATTTTTTGTATTACCAAGATAATGATCAAAATCACATAAGGTTAGTTCGTGGCAGTTAGACAATAATGCTAAGGTGCAATTAATATCTTCCCAGTCACCCGATCTCAAGGTAATCAAAATTTTATAGAATATAGCAAAGGCATCAACCTTTTCATTGGTCCTCGTAAGTATCTTTATTCCATGATCGAAAAAGTCCCCATAATGTCCATTTCACATACTAAACAAAATTGGGACCGGTGTCCTTATTGTATCACTTCACATACAAACATATGGGGACCGTCACAGTATGTACCAAATGTCCCCATATGTACCTTTAGACTTCAGAAATGGGCTGAAATTGTCCCCATATTGCTTCATTTTACATACATATATATATATATATTCATTTCATTTCATTTATACTCATATATATATATATATATATATATATATATATATATATATATATGAGTATAAATGAACCGCCCCTCCCTTTGAAAATTCCTGGATCCGCCGCTGGGTGAAGGTGTTCTTGAGTTATCGTGCGCATAATATAATATATATCTTTCTTTCTTCCGAGGCTCCGTTTTATGCGATACAAACTTTTGGGCTGGATTAAACTTATAATATTCTCAGGTTTCATATAGAGTATATACATTATGTCGAATAGTTGATTAAAAGTCTATTTTGTGGATGGTAAATAAAGTTAATAATGTCACTGGTAGCGTTTACGTGCGGATCAGACCAGTCTAAACAGAGCAGTTTGGTATTTTTCAGGTTTGCATTTATGTGCGCTTTTCACAGTACAAGACTAATTTGTTTTCGTTTGTTTCGTACCAAAATCAATACCAAAATAAGTGCAAATGGACTGGTTCGGTTTACGTTAATGCTTACGACCAAATTGGTTTTTTGGTCTATTCAGACTGGTCTGATCCGCACGTAAATGACTGTCTGATTGCATTTGCAAGCGAAAAAAACTAAATATTTGACATTACATTTGAATCGAACACAGAGTAGGTGTTACCGCTAGCATAAGGGAACCGTATTTCTTATGTAGTACGTCTTCTTCTAAAGTTATCATAGAAAAGTTTTATGTTTTCATCTTACTTACTTAATTTTTGTCTCCAACGACGATCTTATAGATAGACAATTAAATTCATTGGTAGCAGAGACGGAAGGTTGCTTTGGAAATAAGTGCAAATGGACAAAACATAATCTGGGTTCTAATCATCAGAAGACGTACAGTGTCAACTATACGAAGACGGACAATTAAAAGGAAAACTGTGGAAAATTGGGTACATACTTATAAACCGGTATAGTACATGGAATTTACATTTTACTTGTGTAAAAACAAATATTTGCATATTTTCCGAAATAAAGCACCAAATCTATCCTTTCTATAAAATCCTCTCCGAAAAATCTCAAATAATTAGAATAATTATTTCGAAATCATGTTCCGCCCCATCAGGCTACCCTAATCTATATATCTAATTGTCGCCCCAACTACAGTTCAACCCCTGAAAACTGGAAAACCAAAAAAATGACGCGTAATTTACCGAACCTGCACGCGACAATGAAACTCGAAAAGAGGACTCATTGAGCATAAAATTGATTTGATACTTCTATCGACGTCTGGACCGCAGTCAGAAACAATCGATTTTCGTTCTCCAACCCCAATTGCAGAGTGGATAATTAAAGCCCCCCATCTAATAAACCCTCTAGCCGAAAATGCTCATTAAGGAATCCATCCTGCTGATGCCCTTGTCCAAGACCTAATCCCAACTCGCTCTTTTTTTCACATTTTTCTAGCCGTTTTCTAATATGTTTCTCGGTCTTTTCCATTTTCAGGGACATCTTATACCAATGAGTTCCGAGGGAAGCCCGGTTCGAGCGCGGAAGGAAACATAACGGAAGGCCAGCAGCGTGCAAAAGTACCTACAACCCGCACCCTTAAAGTCGAGAAAACTTGTGAAACATAAGGGAGGACTTTCCCTTTCGCAAAGCGACTACGAAATCGCATTCCGGCGACCATGTGAGCGCCCTTGTTGGCCCTCTTTTATCCTGCGACTAACACTATGCAATGCCGAACAGGTTGTCGTTAGGGAGTACTTTGCTCGACAGGAAACGAAACTAGGACTCGCTCTTGGTGAGCAGACAAACAGGCAGACAGCGTAGGAGAACGAATCTCTATTCCGACAACAAAAACAACATGAGTTTTTATGGGGGTAGTGGGTTGATTTTCGAAATTGCGTTCGCGGCGAAGTACGAAAGCTTGTTTGAATTGTTAGGGTAGGATTTTCCTATAAAAGTTCCCATAAAATGTTGCTAGAGCGATTCCTACTTACCACCCACCAACTTTTGCTTTCGAGAACCTCTTGACCTTTCGCCTAGCCAAACGTATAATTCTGACCGAATTAATCGATCAAACCATGCCGTGCTGAACTTCATCTCGATTTAATTAAAGGTGGCACTGATTGTACCGCCAGTCAACCATCGTTCCATCTCGGCACAGCCACCCTTCAAGTTATGCAAGTCACTATTCTGAAAACCTTCTTGCAATGCACATTTTGTTTTTGTGTTTATAGTGATGAAGTATGCAGCTGATGACTCGGTCAAATTAATCACTATCACCTTTGCCGAACGCTTTGACAAATATTTAATGAGTACTAGGAATGAAAATCAAGTTTCCTCGAAAAAAGGTGATAGCCTTGACAGTGAAACTCATTAGGCGACGAAAGGCAAGGACTGGTGGTGTGGATACTAACCCTTGAGATTCAATCAAGGCCATTCCAATTAGCGTAGTTCCGAATGGGCTCCAAGTAGATGCCGGCTTAAAATTCGGTCTAATTGCAACCGGCCCAAATTATCTTACCCCGGGTCTCATAATATCAACTTTTTTATATGGTCACTTCAAGCCTTAATCGTTCGTAAATTTATTCACAACGTCCTCATAGACGAGGTGCTCCCTCATTTCGAGATCCAGTTTCAAGCAAGGATACAGTTTCCATAAAATGAAGTGATTAGTTTTATTACGTAGAAGCCTTAGCAAGACCTACTGAATTGATGCGATGCCTTATGTCCGCCGGGATTTATCTTGGCACCATTTTTGGTTACCAGGATAGAACGCAGACAATTTCAAGACTTTTAAAAATAGATAATTTCGTAGAAGATAGCACATGCCACGTATTTCAAAGTGAAATACGGAAAGGGAGGCAGTGTATTGTTGCAGGAAGTTCTATAGTTCCATCAAAAAATGCTTTGGAACTTGATAGCAAAAGGACGAATATCAAACCCTTTTTAAAATCGATAAACTTACGAAATTCTAGATTTTCCAGCGCAGATTGTATCGTTTGGAATATTTGGAGGAATGTTTTCAAAGACCTAAATTTTTCCTAATATGACCTATCGGAACCAAGTCATGTGTGCTTAACAAGCGGTACAAGGAAAAAAATTATGTAGGGAGAAACTATGGGAGCAACTGATATAATAAGAAGAAAATCGAGCAGACTCGGGTTGTGCTGCAGCGGCATGGAGGAAAATGTAATGTCGTGTTTCCACTATCGCCTTTATGTACATTGGATGCCGCGAACTAGCGCGTATGCGCATGTGGAAACGGCACATTCGCGTTAGTACGCAATTCAAGTCGAGAATTGCGTAGACTCGCGTTGATGGTGGTGCTTGGACGCACATCAAAAAGATTCGCACTGTGCACGAATGTAGTGTTTCCACTATCGCATATGCAAAGACACTACCCCAGCGGGAAAAAAGAATGCTGAAGAATGTATTTCGTAAACATTCCGATTCATTGGATGGAAGCATTACCATACTATTCTTACTATTCATATTACATTTTATATGGAATGTTAAGGAATGATTCTCTATACATTTTTCAGAAGGCGAAAAAGACAAATTCTAATAATCTAGCATAAACTATAATGTTACTATAATGTTACATACAATAGATCATCTTAAAATAATAGGAATCATAACCGATAACCTTTGCAAGTTTTGCCAACAGCAAGCAGAAACCTCTGAACATATTCTGTGCTGCTGTGAAGCAGTCGCAACTCAGCTCCACAAATGTTTCGGAGAACACTTTGTGGACCATAGTACCATTGCAAAAATAGACTTACACCAACTAGATAAATTCCTAAGAGAAATAAAGCTGAGTGAGGACCTCTAGGTTGAAACTGGAGAAAGATCTATGAGGTATAGCACAATAGACCACTGGCCGCGGTGCTTGGAGGGATCCCTCCGCCTCCGATGAAATCTAATCTAATCTACAGTACATAATACGTTACTCGTATTTCCGTTGGGACTGAACTAAACACCTGCTAGCCCCACCAGTGCCACTAACATTCGCATTGACATTCGCGTCGATGGCGGTTGTTGACGCACATCAAAGGGATTCGCATTGTACACGAATGTACTGTTTCCACTATCGCCTCATTCGCATCCATTGCACATGTCCAATGCAGATGAAGGCGATAGTGAAAACGCGGCATAGTTAGTGCATCCCGTTCCCTATAGTATATATTTAAGTACGAAAAGCTCATAATTTAGAACAGATGGCCGTGGACAGCAATAAATCCAGTTGGCGAAACGGGGGAGAAAAAAACGTCAATTCCATTTGTTGAAATGCTGTAAAAAATGTTACGTCTCCCAACAAATAAATAATTTATCTTAAAAGCTATTACTTCATGTATTTTCTATTCAAATTCCATTTTTAAACTTTACAAATAAAGTTTAAGAGAGCATCTTTGGAAAATTCATTTATATATATGCGGTCTTAACACATCTTACTTCCCTCTGAGCTACTGATACAATATTTTAATTTTTTTTTAAATAATTACATGTTTCTCTTCAATGGAACTGAATTATGTGACTCGATTCGAAACGGACAGTGTATTGCAAATTTTTTTTGTATTTTCTTCATTGTGGTTACGCTGGTCTCGTGACGTCAGACCGATCGGTTTTCGAATTAAATAAAACTATTGTTAGAATTTTATTAAAAATATTGGTGAAAATTTAATGAAATGATTGGTACATACAATTCAATGATGTAATTCTCTCTGTACTGACATTTTAGCAAACATATTTTTGTAGGAAACAACAATTAGCAGTGTTGCTAATTTAGCTTAAAATCGGCTATTTTTAGCCGATTTCAACAAGATCTAGCCGAAGACATTTAAGTTTAGCCAATAACGAATATACATACGAGTATATCCAATTCGTGTAGTAGGAGATGAAAAAGGTATCATCTGAAAATCGTACGGAGCAAATTAGGTTGTCCATCACAGATTTCAGTTCAATGCTCATAGAGATATATGTACTGGAGATGACAAGCAGCGACCATAGGCGTGCCGTGCCTGAAATCTGGCAGGGGCCAGGGGCCGAATGGATCAGAACATACGACTTCTTCCGAAAGGCACACATGCTTTTCATACAAGTTCGTCCTTTTTGTGTTACAGATTGGGTGTTCGTATAAACAACGAACGATTAGTCTTAGGCTACGACTTTGAAATGTTTTATACGTTGTTTTTCCAATAGCTGCAGTTGAAGGAAAGAATTTGAAAAAGTTCCTATGAGTCCTCCTTCAAGTAGCTGCCATACAAAAATCCTGTAAAAATGTCTTCACTAAATTTAGGGAACTCACTGTCTTTTAGTTTCGAATAGCAACCAAAAGAGAGTCCTCAAAATTGGATTCAATGTTCATGATTGAGATATTCGAGAATCTATCTTGAGTAGTAGCAGCGATGCCAGATTTGAAGTTTTATCTTCAATTTGAAGATTTTTAGCGTTACCGAAGATTTGAAGACTTTGATGGCTATGTAGAAGATTCTTTTGTATTCGTAAGATATTTTCTTCACTTTCGATAACAAAAAAAAAAACTGCCAACAGTCTGGGCGCAACTTTATTATTTCGGTAGAAGTTTGGAATGCGTTCAATTCTGAGACGCGGTGTATGTTACTATGTGACTGAAAACTCAAACCGGCTAGAATGGGGTCGCGCTAGAATACTTACGCCACATCAGAACTAAGAAATATATAGGAATTTGTGAAAACATATGCAACCCCTTTGCACACTCTTTGGGGATGAATATCCAAAAATCCTGAAATGAGTTTTTTGATATATATAAAGAATGCCCGAGGAAGTGAAAACCAATCCGATGTCTAATCATTCCTAAGAGATATGACGTAATTCGTGAAAACGTGTTCAACCCGTTTATACCCTCTTAGGGGTTGAAAAAGGAAAAATTTTGAAAACAAGTTTTAGGTGATTATTAAACAAGTCCGTAGAAGTAAAAATATATTCGATATCTAATCAGACCGGAGGGATACGGCTGAATTCGTGAAAATGTATACAACCCCTTTACACCATCGTGGGGGTCGAATTTCAAAAAATCCTGAAAACGCTTTCTAGGTATTTATATGAAGAATACGTGGAATAAAAAAATATTCATTATTTGAAAGAGACCTAATAGATATGACGAAAATCGTGAAAATATGTGCATTCCATTTTCGTTGATAATTTTTTTGCCCCCCTTCTGTACGCCAATGGATATTTGATTTTTTTTTAATCAAAATTACTTTTCTAGTTGACTTACATATACATACCAAGTTTCAACTTTCTAGCATAAGCCGTTCTATAGTTAGGAAAAACACCCCCCACCCCCGTACCATACCACCCCTATAAAAAGTTATATTTTTCAAAATTCATTATTTGAAAGAGACCTAATAGATATGACGAAAATCGTGAAAATATGTGCATTCCATTTTCGTTGATAATTTTTTTGCCCCCCTTCTGTACGCCAATGGATATTTGATTTTTTTTTAATCAAAATTACTTTTCTAGTTGACTTACATATACATACCAAGTTTCAACTTTCTAGCATAAGCCGTTCTATAGTTAGGAAAAACACCCCCCACCCCCGTACCATACCACCCCTATAAAAAATTATATTTTTTCAAAATGCTACTACTATAGTTCTATCTAAAAGCCAAGTTTCAGCTTGATGTCATTTTAGGTTCTCGAGATATAAGAATCGGAACTTTTTCCTTTTCACCCTCCCCAGCCTCACCCTCTACACCTTCACCCTCAAAATTTCCTGCTAGGCGTCTATTGGGCCTACTTCTGGTAAAAATTCTAAGCATCTATCGTACATTGTTCTTGAGATATGAGACACGATTTTTTAGAAAAATTCTTATCCCCTCCACTTCCATACTCAACCCCCTTAAAAAATTTTACTTTCCGCAAACTTTATTTGTCAACCTTAATACAGGAACCGAATTTCGTTTTTCTAGTGCAATTGGTTCGTGAGATATCGTAATCTAAAGTTTTTCACCCCCCACCTCCGTACGCCACTGCCCCCTCTCAAAAATTTGTTTCCAATCTATTCTTCTAGTATACCCACAGATGTTTATTAAGTTTTAATTTCGTAACATTAACCGATTAGGAGATATGGATTTTAGAATGTCTCAATCTCGGCTTTCGAGCGTTTCGGACGCATTATTATTCCCCCCACTCCAACACCCTTTTACCTATAGCATAATTTTTTGTTGCAAATGGGTCCACTATCGATGCTCTATATAAATTCCAAGTTTTAGCTTCCTAGCCTAAGTGGTTACTGAGATCTAGAAACCAAAATTTTCCGTCTAAAACGCTTCCCCCCACCTTCCCCCTCACACCCCAACCACTCAAAAGGTGGCCACTTGAAGGGGTCTGCTCAAAATTCAACTTAATAGCTCAAAGAGTTTGAGAGTTATAATCTTTCAAACGTTTTGCGTACGGCGGACGTTAAAAATCGATAACAATACTTTATTATTAAAATAATAAAGTAATTTAATTTATAAATTCCTAGCTTATTTTCTATTATTTTTACAATTCTCACTTAACAGCTTCGTGTTCGTTTATATTTTCTCATCCATGTTCAGTACCGGCAACACTGATCTAATTACCGAAAATAACGTTTTTTCGATCGCGTTTCATTTGTTCTTCATCGGAACACAAAATTAAAAATAAACAGTATTTTATCCGAAAAGCTAGATAGTTTTGCTAGAATAAGTGAATCTTTTAATTTGAAAAGATTTTTACGAGGTACAACGAACAAGTGTTTTGAATTTAAGAAGCTTGTTTTAAATTTACAAGACAATTAAAGATTATCTTGTATATTTCAAAAATTCTTCTGAAATTGAAAAGCTTTTTAAATCTTTCTTGTAATAATTCGCGTCGCTATTCGTTTGCATTTTCTTCAGTGGCAATGCAAACGAAACGATCGGAAGCTTAGAAAACCCCTGAACTATTAAAGTTGTGTAAATTGTGAAAAAAGTATTGTGTATCCTATTTTACTTTATTATTTTAATAATAAAGTATTTTTCATATTTTCCATTTAAATATTTAATTAAATTTCCGTTCTAACATCGCGAATAAGGTAAGGTAAGATGATTTCTTGCTGTTTGTGCCATAGTGAAAAAAATTAACAAAATAAACGTTCTTTTACTGACATTAAAAAATATTTAACCCACATTCGAAAATATCATAATGGGTTGTATAGGAATCATTTCAAATGTCTTAAGTTTCACAAAACAGCTCTATTTGACAGACATATAAAAACATACTGCAGTCACGATCAGCTGCAAGCCAATCGTATAATACTCTAGATGAATACTGAACTCCGATTTATATTGTAGTTGGGGATAAAGTAGAATTACGTGTGTGCATGTTGTATGTCCTTTATAAGGACTGCAATTAGATTGCTACTCAAAACTAAAAGACAATATTTAGTGTTTAATTTCATATCTTGAACTGGGTAAGTCATCGAAAAAAATGTCCTTTTTGAAAGACTTTCACATGGGAGGTGCAGGAAGGACTCACTTGATTTCTTGCATACTTATCCTTTTCCTTGGAACCATTTAAAAATGAACGTGTACAAAATTTCAAATTCGTAGCTTGAAGCGTTCAAAAGTTATCGAAAAATATTGTTGAACTCGTGTCTTAAGGACATTTTGTATGGCAGCTACCAGAAGGAGTAAAAGGATTTCGCTAATTAGTAAACTCGAACTTTGTTTTTACTCAAAACTAATTTGAACAAAATTCCGAATTCGTAGCTAAAAGATTACTTGAGTTATAGTGAGTTTCGTAAATTAAGTGAATACATTTTGACAGGATATTTGTATGGCAGCTACACGAAGGTGTAGGACGATTTTGCCCGTTAACAAACTTAGCCTTACAAATTCAACCAAACATCCAGATTCAAAATTTCAAGATCCTAGGTGAAAGCGTCCTTGAGTTATCGTGCTAACGGACAGACGGACGGACGGACGTCAAGCGGATTTGAGGTTTTTGGCGACAAATAAACAAAAAATAATAAATAAACTTTTTTTCGTCCGTGGCTTGGTTCTATGCGTTACAAACTTTTGGGCTGGATTAAACTTTTAATACTCTATATGATTTCATCTAGAGTATAAAAATGTTAAGATTCTTAGAAAAGTTCTTCTATTCAGAACTCTATACCACTTCAATCCTTCTTTTCCACTCACATCTAATCTTCATGCATTAAAAAATTTGCGACCATATAGGTTCCATTAGATGAAAACTAAATCCATTGATATTATGGACATGTGGCCAATGTACAAACATAGTGATGGAGCTTGCTTAGTAAGTTTATAAACGAGTATAATTTATTTTAAATTAAAGATTTATAATTTTATTTTATTTTTAAAATTTTTTTATAAATACTTGGCAATTTTGCAACAATGTATCCAACTGTGATTTGCAAATTATTTTAATCCTAGGATATATTTCAAAGCACAATAAAAGATGTTTACTCTTGACCCAGAGTTCAAGAGATGTTTTAAGGATTTGAAGAAACCAGAGCTCAATTTATCAGATGGTAATTTTTATTGTTTCTACAATTTAAATAGGTATCTAACTGTTTTCTTTTGTTATAGATATCAATAACTAATTTTTATTGTACTTACTTCCTGCATTCCAAAACCAACTGGAAAACCTCCAAAAAGTTGTGACAAATGGAGAGAACTATTTTTTAATTATTTTAAAGAAGCGAAAGATATAAATTATTCAAGTACCTACTGCTCGTATTATCATAATAGGGCAATAGAAATATGAATTTGATCAAATTGTGGTTAATATATCTGTTCATAACTTTATATGCAGAAGCGTTTTACAAGCTTTAGATATCGCTTACAAAATATTTAAGATTTTCGATGTTGATTACCCAAACGCAGCATCAAATGTGCTGATTTTTATTTAACAGATGTTCTATAACACAGTTGTGGAAAGACAATCTTGCAGTCCAAATATCAACAAATTATTAAAAATAATGCAATCTTGTAATAATTCAATAATATTACATACTTTATATAAAATATAATAATTATTTTACATTTATTTTGATTTGCTTTTACAGCTTGACTTTGGCAAAGTCGAACTATTATGTTACTTGAAGTTAGTTTATTTTCCAATTTTAGTTGTTCTTTTTAACTGAAATAAGTACTAGAATATAAATGTACGTTATTAGTTATGATTACTATTTATAATATATATTATACCATGAAAGTAATAATTTGAAGTAAATAATATATTGTTAAGACTTCAGTATCAAAAAATTGTTCAAAACTATAATATATACTAAAAAATCCAAATATACGAATCCAATATCATAGGTATGTATTTCATAAAGAACTCGCTATATTCAAAATCAATTCTACTTAAAAATAATATATTAATTCCAGGATCTCATAAAATCAAAAAATATTTGATGCAAATTTTGTTATGTTTAAAACAAATTTCTACTTTAATTTGTGAAATTGAAAACATCTTCTAAAGTTCTCATAAAATTCAAAAATATTCTCAAAAAAAGCTGGCTACATTCAAAAACAAATCTTCTTTAGTTTATAAACTTGAAGAAAATCTTGTTATAATTTCGTAAAACATTTCATGAGAATATCGTTCTTTCAAAAACAATTTCCAATTTATTTTGCTAAATTGAAAAAATCTTGTAAAGCTCTCGTCAGATCGAAAGAACCATGATTGTAAAATTCAAAAATGTCTTGTTATTTTCAAAAGTCAGTTGAAATTTGGTTCGTTAATTTTAAGAGATTCTTTTATATTGTTTGTATTGCTAAAAGACATTTGACAAAAAACAATTGACAAGTAAGGTGTTTGTGGTAGGATAGGAAGAAATTATTTTTCTGGAAGGGGCCAGAATTATTTCTCTGGGAGGGTCCAAGCCGGGATCTGGGGGGTCCCGGCCCCTCCTGGCCCCCTCACGGCGCGACTATGGCAGCGACTGAGTTGAAGGCGGACGTTATCGCATTCATTCACACGCAAAACGACAACAATTGGCACTAGGCCACTATTTTTTCAACATTTATGTTATGTCTCGCTCTTAAAACAGTCTAAACATTGCATCTTACGACCGTGTGGATTCAAAACCAATGGCGGTCATATTGCTTTTCCAAGGGGGGGCCATTGAAGTTCAGTACCTACTGTAGAGAAAATTGGTGCGGTAACTAGCCGTTAATGCAAATGTGCAAATGCTATGGTCGCTGCGGTTGGTACTGCTTGAAAATATTAACTTTTCATTTCCGCATCTAAATCGCCAGATTTTGGCAGCCGAATTTCAGAATATTAACAAGCATTACCATCGCTTTGAAGGGATTTCTTTAGGATCGGTTAATTTATCAGCTGATTGTATGATATCACAAATTGGAACCTGAATTGTATGATTGTAAGTCTTTAAGCAATGGAAAATTGAATATCATGGGTAAAAACTAGAAAATAAAATTAATTGATTCCAAAGCTTGGTGAACATAATTTTCGATTTCAGTAGAAGTCGATGTCGATCTTGATTTCGACAAAATAGAAGCCCAAACAGACTTCGAGATCTCTCACATGTTTGAGAAATCTAGTAGATTTTGAGAGTTTTGTTAAAATTTCCAGATTTCGCCAAATCCAGTTTGAAATCTTTGTATGTAAATTAGTTGTTTTTTAAAACGACTAGAAAAGTAGTGTATTTAATTTTTATTAGTTCTACTATCATACATATTTGATGAAACTTAATATTGGGCTTTAAAATCCTAACCCTATATCTCATAATCTAAAGACTTCAGGCCCGACGAAGAAGTGATCACTCCAGTTATTAAGTTATCCTACAATACTTAAAATCGAGGAAATTTTAATTGAATGAACATGAGTCGAAAGGTTGCATTATCATGCAATTTGAAATTTTGTAATATTTTATACAGGTAGTTGTGGCGACAGTTAATTTCAGGGCTGTTTAGTGACTATTATGTGTATTCAGGATTTTTTTCCCAAAATTTTCTTTCGCGGTACCTCTTGTAATGGTTTTAATTAAGTATCACCCCGATCAGAAAAAAAAATTAGATTCCGAAAAATGGGTCCCGATGTATTGACAAAACGGCCAAATAATATTATGCTGTGGATGATTGTAATTCCAAGTTTATAGGATATATAACATACCATCGGAAATAGCATCTAGTGGTCGTAATGAGAAAGTGAAATTTTTCATATTCAATCGGTTTCGATCGTATTTTGATAATGGTTAATAATACGAAGTTAGTATTGTCGCCAAAAAATATCTGATTTCTAATGCTCAATATTATAAAAGAGAAAGAGAAAACGGTTCAGAAAGTCCTTCACCAAGTATGAAATAAAAACTATGACGGATTAGTGATTAAATGTTAATATTTTTCGTCCTTGCTGAAGGACTTTTTTTTCATAATATTAAGGACTCGAAAAAAAAGGTTGCCGATGACACTAACTTCGTATCGTTTACCGTTACAAAGTTATGCTCAAAACTTTATTTTTTAAGAAAAACTTCAATTACTGAATTTAGGCACAAGGTGGCATTTTCATTGGTACACCACCTATATATTTGGAGTACCAATCACTCACATAATAATACTATATATGTAGGCCCTATATCGATATCTTGAGAGTTTTCGGAATCTAATATAGTACAATTTTGGTTTCTTTAAGGTGCTTAAGTCACGTATTCCCCATGTATTATGGAGATGAAACTTAAAACGTATTTTTGCATATTTTTGGTGCTGCGAAAAAAATTCAAAATCTTTAAATTGAGTGGTTAGCTTTGATCAGGGTTTGAATTACCCTTTTTACCCGAGTAGATTTAAAATTCATCCAAATATGCGAAATTTATTAGAATTTGATAGAATTTCACCGAAATCTCGACATTTCGGCAAATCGAGTTTTAAATCTTTATAAATCAGTTATTAATATGTAATAGTTAATGTAAATGCTCATAATTAAGTTCTTATAGCTGATTTACAACGCAATATTTCTAACTGGATTTGCAGAAAATTCGCGATTTCGACAAAACTATTAAGATCTACTGAATTACCCATAAATTTGAATAAGTTTGATAACTGCTCTATTGAATAGGTTTTGTGAAAACATAGTTCAAAACGACCTGGACAGCAATGATATTGTGTTTCACTGCATTTACCACAATTTACGTCTTAATTTAGGATTAAGATGCACATAATGAAAATTGCACATAATGAAAATTGTCCAAGCATAATCCAAATCTAAATTTTTCAAAATTAGTTTCAAACAGTAAAAGCTACTTCCATAACATAAGACATTACAACCCAAAGATTGATTACATATATTTATATTCGAAATTTTATTACTTTTTGATTGAAATATTTTTTATTAGTACAGTCTTCTTTTCAATTAGGAGACAAAAGACAGAAGAAGGAATAAAGAAAGACATAACGGGAAATCAGATTTAATTGCATTATACTTTATTAAGTGTATTTATTAATCTAATAGTCTCAAATAATTTTTCTTTAAAGCAGACGTGATAAAGTCATCATGGGTGAAGAATTTGTTAGGCGGGCCAAGTCAACCATGCCTCCCTTCCTCCTATGACCGCCACTGTTCGAAACGCTTTATACAAAAACGGTGGCTCGTCGTCTCCAGTATATATTTATATCTCTATGTGCTACATTAACATTCTTTGTGTTACCATTCAGCACTAGAATTCTACTATCTTCCATACATTATGGGACTTTCCAAAAATCTATGGCAATTGAAATTTTTGTGATTCGGTTACGATCAAGTACATAATTAGAACAAAAAAGAATATCTAGCCGATTTTCAACTGTCGATTTTCTAAAAATGAGTTGACAACATTGCAAATTAGTACTGGAGGTTTAGGGCGGCCGCACACAACCGATTTCCATTCTGTTCTTACTAAAATCGGTGACGTCGATCAGCATCATCTCGTAAGCATAGCCGGAGCCGTCGTAATATACAGGCCAGACACATGAAACGGTGACGTCACACAAAGCAGTCAACCGATCAACCGAGAGAAGAAGAATTGCCGTATGGCATGATGTTACTTTCTGAAAAAAACATTATAAACTCAACTATTTCATTGCGGATTTTAACTAGGAAGTGAATCGGTTCACGCGTTTTCTATAATTTAAATTTAGGGTAATCGCAGATCGCTTTACACCGGCGGGTTTCAGAATAAGGGTGACTATACAATAAATCATGCATCATTCAATTGATAGAAATGCCGGGTTCTAACAATAATAATAGAAACTTACGATAAATATTCTAAGATGTTTATTTTATTTAAATTTAAATATTTAAATGTTTATTTATTTATATACATATAGTACTAGAAGATTGTACATCTTATATAATAGTACAAATAAAATCAAAATAGAATCCAATAAATCCAAAAAAGTAATAATAACACTATCAACAATCAAAGCAAGAAGAAAGAAAAGAAAAGATAGTTAAAGAGCAAGAAATAACAGTAATGAAAAAATTACATTGTATGAGAGAGAGAAAAAAATAAAAATAAAAAGAAATTGATAACTGGATGATATAATACAGAGTCGAAACAAATGTAATTAATTATTTAAAATAGAACTGCATAATAGATTCTTGAAAGCACTAGAACTGCCTGTGCGCTGAACACTGACAGGAAGATTATTCCAAAGTCTAATCGACTGAGCAAGGAAGGAGCTCTCTCCAACTGACCTCGAATATCGTGGTGCAAGAAGCCTTTGATGTCGCTTCGAGTTTAACGGTACTAAGCTTTCTCTTAAATAAGATGGTTCACCTGTAACAAGAATGTTATGCAACACCAACAAGATTTTCCCTTTCAAAGAATCGAATGTTATTTTTGATTCCGAGGCACAGATAGTTACATAATCTACAATACTATTGTTAAAAACAAATATTAAGGTGCTGTAAACAATTACACAAGACCGAACGAATTTTTCAATACGAACTTTCGATTTTCGGTTTATTGTGAAATCTATAGTTATTGAAAAAATCTGCCAACAGTGTTTAGTGATGAGATGCGGTGTAGGTTACTATGCGAATGACAACCTAAAAAATAACGTTCCAAATAGCCTCCTGGTTATTTCTTAGGTTGTCAGTCACATAGTAACCTACACCGCATCTCATCATTAAACACGTTTCGGACTTCTTTTATGGATAAAATAATAAAGTTAAGCTCAGACTGTTGGCAGATTTTTTTATTTACTAGCGTATTTTTTTATCAATAGAATAATATAGTAGTAATATAGTAGTAAAAGCGAATTCGATCACATTAAACCTAAGAGATTTTCGGAATCAGTGAAAACTTGAACAATACCCCCAGGGGGTTTAATTGAGAAAAATACTTAAATCGGTTTTTCCCCGACTACGTTTAAAGCTTATAGAAGTAAAAGTGAATTCCAAATCTCAATATACCTTAGGAATACATCAGAATTCGTGAATATGTACACAACCACTTTACACCCCCTTAGGGGTTGGATATCGAAAAATTTTGAAGATCGTTACCAGGCGCTTATATAAATAGCCCGCAGAAGTAAAATTGCTTTGATAGCTCGACATGTCTAAAAGTTTTAACGAAGTTTGTGAAAGTGTGGATTCACTGACATTTTTTTTACTCAACCTCTGAACGCCAATAAAAATCTGAACTTTTTTTTGCTTTAATTACTCTAATAGTGCATCTACATATACGTACTAAGTTTCAACTTTCTAGCATAAGCCGTTTTTGAGATATAAAAAACCACTCCTCACCCCCGTACCTTGCTACCCCTATCAAAAATTTTATTTTTCTAGTATGTCTCTATAGTGGCTCTATATAATCCTAAATTGTTAGCTTTCTATTCATTATGGTTTTCGAGAAATAAAAATCAGAATGTTTTCCTTTCTACCGCCTTTCACCATCACCCCCAACACCCACACCACCAAAATTTTTTTCCCTACTAGAAGTTTACCGACCCCAACTCCTGTAAAATTTTCAAGATCATATCTGATACGGTTTCTGAGATATAAGAATTAAATTTTTTTAAATATTGCTGTCCCCCCACTTTCGTGCTCCACCTCCCTCCTCAAAAAATTTAGTTTCAGTAGACTCCTCTTGTGATCTCATATACAGGAACTAAATTTCATCTTCCTGGTGTAATTGGTTCGGAAGATATTGTAATCTAAAGTTTTTCGTGTAAATACAAAATTTCAGGGTAGCAACCATTTTTGAAATTTCATGTCGATCACAATACTTTATTATTAAAAAATAATAAAGTAAAATTAGCTATAATCGTTAATTATAACATATTTAAATATATCTTAAAAGAAAATCTCAAAAGATTTGTAGTTTTAATTGATAATAAAAAGAAAATTGTACATCCGTCGTACGAATATTTGTTGGTCGTACGATGCATTCATTTTTAATATTAAAGTATTTCTTATTGTTATCAAATCTATAGATATTTTCGTTTATGATATTCTTGAAAATGATATAATTAACAATCATAACTAATTTTTCAATCAATAACTGAGATTTCACAAAAACCTGGTAACGATAAGACGAATCGGGAGATTCGTTCGGTCGTGTGCAATGAATACAGCACCTAAGACCGGGAACTTGCACCGGTTGCAACTCCTTTTGTAGGTTATAATCATAGAAAACCCGCGAAAACCCTTATTGTGACGTCATAAAAATTTTTCTCGCCACCAGTCTGGCCTGTGTATTACGACGGCTCCGGCATAGCCGACTACGAATCGGTAAGAATCAAAATTGGTTGTATGCGCCCGATAGAAGAAAACCTATGACGAGCGCAACTTCATTCTTATTTGTAGTCGGTAAGAACATAATGGATATCGGTTGTATGCGGTCACCCTTAAGGCAAGCGTCCACTAGGGCCGCATCCCAATAATCCGCCTGCCATACCTTGTTATGGAAGTGCGTCCACTGAACGAGACTCGCGACGGAACGAAGTACGTAGAAAAAAAATGCTCACCGCACCGTTGCGATGCGGCCCGCCTCTAGTAGACACCTGCCTCTAAAGTGCATTTATTTTATCGCAAAATTTATCGAACTATCATAGAGAACTACACTACACTTGCGGAGAGAGTAATAACATGTTGTGAACGGAGGCCTTGGAGTGGTTATTTCGACTTCAAAAAGTCAAAATAACCGAAGGGAAGGTTGGGATCGGGAAACAGGGGTCCAATTCCACCTACGTCCGAATTGGTGGCTGAAATACGAACTGGAGCGACGTGCTTGCTGGCTTCCGGGCTAGCTGCGGCTGTGGGGGGGTACGTTGTTCGTATTTCAGACCATAAAACCCATGGCCTGTACAACAAAAATTTCACGCCGACTTACCCCGGTGATAAAATTGGGATAAGATTCCCAATCGGTCATGAGAGACCGATAAAACTCCCTTCAACTCGACTGGCGCTGCTGTTATGCGCCGTCTAGCCCACCCTACCATAGCCATACTTGTCCATTCAAGAATATCAATGGTATGGCCCCTAAAGAAAGGAATGAGGGGGCGGAAGGTCTTCAAACAAGAAGATCCATCTTAATGGCTCTCTTATTTAGCCATTATTCAGCGCCAAAAATTCAAACCAATACAAAAAAAGGAAAACAACCAAAAAAAAGAAACGAACAATATAAAGAAACAAACAATATAAAAAAAAATTACCTTTTTACTACTGCATTCTCTGTTTTAGGTAATTTTATAATTTAGTTTAATTTTTACTTTATTTTATTTATGGTCTGTCCGAGTCAGTTTCCGTTCTTTTAAGTCTTGTCATATTTTAATTTTTAATTTATTTTATTTTTAAATGTAATTTAATTATAATTTATTTTTATTTATTTTATTTTGTGTTGCTTTCTTATTTATTTGTTTTGTGTATATTTAGTTTAGCTAGTGTAGAATATTTATTAGATTTATTTTTATTTGAACTTCTTTCTTTTGTTCCTTTTTTTTTCTTCAACCATGCCACTGTCACGAACACCGGAACAAGGGGGTGAAGATGTGCTATGCACTATATGCCAGGAGTGGGTGGGACTGGACGATGAAGTCCGCACGAAATGTGGCCACCAATTCCATGAGAATTGCCTAGACAAGTGGATGACGAAACAGCAGATATGTCCCACTTGTAGTAAAGCATTGAGCAAGTCGGACTACTGGTCTTTCCGGGGAGTAGAGGGAGCGATAGCAGCCCCTGGACCGTTGACAAGAAGCAGGGCTCAGTTAACGGTCCCACAGCTTTCAAAAGATGGAGTTTCTCTCCTTAGGGAGTCAAATTTGGATCCTCCACACGAGCTGGGCGGCGGTCAAGCCTTCTACGCTCCGGATGGAACAGTGGTCACCGACCAAGGGAGGGGTAAAGGCCTACCACACCCACCACAACTACAACCACCATACCCACCACAACCACTACAACCGATGACGACAACAGAGGAGGCACGTGTGAATCTTGGAGTTGATGAGATCACTCAACTGATTCGCACTGTGCTGAGGGAGGAGCGATCTCATCAATTCCAAGAGTCGCACAGTGATCGTTCTCGTACAACGAACCACACCTCCAGAGCTACAAGTGCTGCTCGAGCACCTGAGAGGGCTCAGCTACCACAGTATCCGGACGCTCAGTTCGCTGATCGCAGGAGCACCGGACCAAACTATAGACGCCGCAACACTACAAGTCCCATACGGACGTGGCGCTTAAAATTCAATGGAGACGCTAAGGTGTTGCGAGCGGAAGAACTTATCTATCGCGACGAGGCTCTTGCGACCAGCGAGCTGAACGCGGATATGGACTTGCTCGCACGCAGCTTCTACATGCTGCTTGACGGCCGTCCGAACAGTTGGTTCTGGACCTGGCACAGGTCCAACCCAATGCCAACTTGGGCGGTTTTAAAACCTGCATTTTTGCAGACATGGGGTGTGCGAGCGAGTGACTGGGACATTAGACGGCAAATGTTAGCCAGACGTCAGGTCCCAAGCGAGTCCTATCAGATGTTCGAGCAGGACTTGTGTGAGCTCCGAACCTTGCTGTCAAATCCGATGCACGACGGAGAGTTCATGGAGCTGGTGCGGGGAAATTTGTTGCCAAGCACGCAGCAACAAATTTGCCCGCAACAAATTTGGTCACTTGACCATCTTCGACAGTTAGTGTCAAGAGTCGAAGACATTAGACGATCCACCCGATACGGCTACTCGAGTCATACCCGAGTTGCTGAGGTCGTGGAGCCTCCTACAGAGGTTTGTGATGAGCGCAATGGTTCCGAAGCCATGGCAGCAATTACATCTGGGGCTCCACTAAAATGTTGGAACTGTGAGCGTACAGGTCACAGTTACCGACTATGTGCAGAAGCTTCCAGGGGTATTTTCTGCTATGGCTGCGGAACAAAAGACGTTTTGCGACCGCATTGTGCTCGTTGCAATCGGGAAAACTCCGGAACGGAACGAACCACTTCGGAAAATTCTCGTCCTTTTTGGAGCAACCCACAGCAGCCACCCAAAACGTAGGAGACTCTTCGATCTCCGCAACTTGTGGTGATGACGACGCATCACCAGCCAAAATACCGGATTTGACAAGTGCCACGACTGAGTCTCATCCAGTCGTAATTCTTCCCAATTCCTTACCCCCTGTTTGCAAAGCGCCTGTACCTCGGAAGCCTTACCATGTAAGACTGAAGGAGTACATGGAGGCCCGCGACAGGATTTTTAATGATTCCAATTCACCTTTAGTGAATATTTCTTCTTGTTCCACATTTCAACCTTCCCCTGATTCAACTCCTAAAAAAGCAATTTTACGTTTACGCGCATTTTGGCGTAAAGTTCGTGAGAGAAAGAAGGCAGTAATGTCGACGATTATCTCCGAACCTTTTGACATACGTCCCTATGCTATGGTCTCCCTGTTTAATGTAAACGTTAAAGGTCTTTTAGACAGTGGTGCGAGCATTAGTTGCCTAGGAGCCAATGCACTAGAACGCCTTGAGCGAGCGCAAGTGCATTGGAAGCCGATTTGCCACGAGGTGAAGACAGCTGATGGTGCTTCACAGAGGGTAGTGGGAAGTGTTACGACCAAAATTCAATTTCGTGGAGTTATACAACCTATTACTCTTTACATCGTGCCGAGTTTATCTCAGGATTTATATCTTGGGGTAGACTTCTGGCGAGCCTTCCATCTTGCTCCATCCATCATCAGTTGTGTCAACACACAAACCACCTCTTCGCAACATGATGCTACTGCGATGCACTCTTTAACGAGTAAAGATGTTGAACGTTTAGAGAACGTTAAGTCCAAGTTCCCTTCTTTCGAACTTCACGGGTTGGGAAGGACTAACGTTCTCGAACACGAAATCGACGTAGGAGAAGCGCGCCCCATCAAACAGAGACACTACCCAGTATCGCCTGCGATTCAAAACCTCATGTATGGCGAGGTCGATCGTATGCTGGCAATGGGAGTGATAGAGGTTAGTTTGAGTGCGTGGAGTTCGCCGGTAGTGCTCGTGAGGAAACCAGGGAAAGTCCGGTTGTGTTTGGATTCTCGAAAGGTTAATAATGTGACGAAAAAGGATGCATATCCACTTCCACATATCGACGGAATCCTTAGTCGATTACCACGAGCCAATTACATAACCAGTCTTGACCTGAAAGTCGCCTTTTGGCAGATTCCTCTCGAGGCTAAGTCCCGTGAAATGACGGCGTTTACCATTCCCGGACGACCCCTCTATCATTTCACCCGGATGCCATTTGGGTTGTGCAATGCACCCCAACGTATGTGCCGTTTGATGGATCGTGTTATCCTACCCGAACTGAAGGACCAAGTATTTGTTTACTTGGACGATCTATTGTTGATCTCGGAGGATTTCAATTCTCACTTGGTTTTGTTGGCGGAAGTTGCCGAATGCCTAAGGAAGGCTGGACTTACCATCAATGTGGGAAAAAGTAAGTTCTGTCTGAGGGAAGTGAATTACCTCGGAAACATTGTTGGAGATGGAGGCCTGAAGACAGATCCGAAAAAAGTCTCGGCCATGATCGATTATCCTTCGCCGAAATCCGCACGTCAGGTTAGACGCTTTCTTGGTATGGCTGGATGGTATCGACGATTCATTTTCAACTTTGCAGCCGTGGTCTCACCGATCTCAGACACGCTGAAAAAGGCCGACAAATTTACTTGGACTTCAGAGGCGGAAACTGCGTTTCAGTCTGTGAAGGCCATGTTAACTGCGGCCCCTGTATTGGTAAATCCAGACTTCACTAGACCATTCGTGATTCAATGCGATGCTAGCAAATCTGGAGTGGGGAGTGTTCTTTTCCAAGAGAACAATGATGGATCGGAATCTCCTATTGCATTTATGTCCCAGAAGCTCAATTCCGCTCAACGCAACTACAGTGCTACAGAGCTTGAATGCTACGCCGCTGTGTTTAGCGTGAAAAAATTCAGAGCGTACGTGGAAGGGACATCGTTTAAGATTATAACGGACCATGCGAGTCTGATGGCTGATGTCTCAAAAGGATCTTAGTGGACGTTTGGCTCGCTGGAGTTTGAAGTTGCAAGGCTTCGCCTTCGTGATCGAACATCGAAAATAAGGTTTTAGGCAGCTAAAATAGGCCGTGCAAATATTCAATTATGTACATATTTAGTTCTAAAGAAACTTATGTTTTACGCACTTAAAGTAGCCCACAGAAGAGTAAACTTAGACATGTTGTACCAAAAAAGAGTTTTAAAATATATTTCCATTTCTGTTTTTGATATTTATTCATAATAAGCTGCACAGTAGGTAGGTAGGTACGCGTGGCTGCCCGTGAGAACACGGACACACTTAGACCTGAAAGGTCCGTTGTGTTACCACAGGATCATCGAATCCGGTCCTACTCGTCGAACCATTTAGAGCTTGCAATGAAGCGTTGGATTCTCGCGACCTCCATTGCGGCAAGATCACCGAGACAGTTGAAGAAGTAAGCTCCAAGATGAGCTTTCCTTCTGGCTGATAGAGCTGGACAGGTACAGAGAAGGTGAAGGACTGTCTCCTCCTCCTCCTCATCCAAGCAGCTTCTACAGAAATCGTTTGAGAAGAGGCCGAGTCTTTTGGCATGTCGACCAATAAGACAGTGTCCAGTCAGGACACCGACTGTGGTGCTGATATTCGCCCTTTTGAGCAAAGTCAGCCTTTTAGAGCGTTTCAGATCCAGCTCCGGCCAGATCTGTCTCGCAGTGTGACATGTAACACCATCTGCCCATCTTGAGTTGGTTTTCTCGATTGAGTCCAATCCCAGTAGCAGTTTACATGTAGAGAGAGGCACACCCAGATTCCGATGTTCCGGCATAATCTGAAGGGTAGTGCCGCGACGGGCGAGTTCGTCAGCCATGCAGTTCCCTGGAATATCCCTGTGTCCTGGCACCCAGCACAGAAGAATATTGAACTGTTCTGCCATCTCCTTAAGAGATGATCGACATTCTGCGGCGACCTTTGATGTTGTTGAGGCCGATTCCAGGGATTTTATTGCCGCTTGGCTGTCTGTGAAAATGCTAATATCCCTAGTAGATATTACATTACACCTCAGCCAGGACAAGGCCTCCTTGATCGCCATAAGCTCCGCCTGAAAGACACTACAGTGGTCCGGAAGGCGGAAGGAGCTGCTAATGTTAAGCATGTCAGAGAAAACACCTCCACCTACTCCGCCTTCAGTTTTGGAGCCGTCCGTATATATGTGGGCGGACTCCTCCGTCCGTACCAAATCCCTTTCCCATTCTAGACGGGTTGGGATGGTTGTTAGGAAATTTTTGTCAAAATCATAACTGGGAGGGGTGTAGTCGGTGTTTTCAGAAATATCATTGAAGTTATTCAAGATTGTTGAGTGACCTGCATATATGGCAGTCCACTGTGTAGAGGCTCTAAGTCGAATGGCTGCACTGGCTGCCATTTGCTTGCCAAAAATGTCTAGGGGTGGCAGACTGAATAGCATGTCTAGTGCTGCAGAGGGAGTTGTTCTCAGAGCTCCACTGATGCATATGCATGCTGATCTCTGTACCTTCCCTAGGGTGGTGCAGTTAACTGCTTTGTCTAAGGCCGTCCACCAGACAATAACACCATACATAAGTATCGGTCTGATGACGGACACGTAGAGCCAATGAACTATTCTGGGTTGCATACCCCATTTTTTCCCAATGGCCTTTTTGCACGAGTAAAGCGCAACTGTTGCTTTCCTTACCCGTTCCTGAATGTTAGGTTTCCAGTGAAGTTTCCTATCCAAAATAAGACCCAAATATTTTGCGCTATCGGTGAAAACTAGACTAGTACCATTCAGAGAAGGAGGGTCTACGTGAGGAATTTTATATTTCCTGGTGAAGAGGACTAATTCTGTTTTGCGTGGGTTCACACCCAACCCGCATTCAGCTGCTCATTTGGAGAGGATAGAGAGAGCATTCTGCAATATCTCACTCAGCGTGTTGAGGTGCTTTCCTGAGACAGCAATTGCAACATCATCTGCATAAGCAATCACTCTGCAGCCCGCCCCTTCCAGTCTCAATAGCAGTTTGTTGACCACTAAATTCCATAGAAGAGGGGAGAGCACACCACCTTGTGGTGTACCTCTGCTGACAAACCTTCGAGAGGAGAACTCGCCCAGCTTTGTGTTCACAATACTGGATGTTAACATCAAATTGATCAGCGCGCCAAGCGAGGACTCCACCTTCAGGATAGAAAGAGCGTCAGTGATTGCCTCTGGTCTGACGTTGTTGAAAGCTCCCTCGATATCGAGAAAGGCAACCATGGTGTATTCTTTAATACTAAGTGATTTTTCAATGGTGCGCACGAGCGAATGTAAGGCCGTTTCGACCGACCTCCCCTTCCAGTACGCATGTTGGGATATTGACAGCAAACGCTTGTCAATATTGTCGCGGATGTGCACATCCATTAGTCTTTCCAGTGTTTTCAAAAGAAAGGATGATAGACTGATAGGTCTGAGGTCCTTAGGGCAGACATGAGAGCTTTTTCCTGCTTTGGGTATGAAAACCACCCTGACTTCCATCCATGTTTCAGGAATGTAGGTTAGATCCAGGCAGCCTTTCAAGATAACCTTTAGCCAAGGCAGAGTTATATCCGAGGTCTGTTGGATTTCAGCAGGAATAATTCCATCCGGTCCCGCAGACTTAAATGGTTTAAAGCCTTCTATCGCCCAGAGGAGCTTGGTCTCTGTTATAAGAGCGTCAGAGTTGAACGGTGCATGGTTTCCTGCAGTGCTTGCCCGCTCCGATTCAACATGCGAGCTACCAGGGAAGTGGGTGTCCAGGAGGAGATCAATGGTTTCTCTGCTTGAGGTAGTCCAAGATCCGTCCGGTCTCCTCAGGTAGCATGGTGTGGTTGGATTTTTAGAGAGAATTTTACGGAGCCTGGATGCCTCGGAGGAATCTTCTATTTCACTACAGAAGAGTCCCCAGGCTTTGCGCTGCGCCTTTCTCAGTTCATATTTGTATTTACGAAGTGATCCTTTATAGGAGTCCCAGTCGCAAACGTCTTTGGTGCTTTTGGCTTTGTTAAACAGTTGCCTACAGCATTTTCTAAGAGCCCCGAGTTCTGCGTTCCACCATGGCGGCTTCTGTCTCCCTCTTGGCCTGCTCTCAGGACAGGAGTTCGACAGTGCCTCGTTTAGGGCGCGCGTGAGGGTGGTGACCAGACTGTCGAGGTCAGCTGAGCTACTCGGTTGGAGTGGCGGTGTGGATGGGAGTAAGCTGCTAAGAGTTTCCCTATATTTGACCCAGTCGGTCCTCCTGTGGTTCCTAAAGGCCGGTGGGATAGTTTTGTAATCTTTCAGATTAAATTGGAGGTAGCGGTGATCCGAGAAGGAATTTTCTTCAGAAACCTTCCAGTTGCTAACCATGTGTGAGATATTATCGGAAACCAGGGTTATATCTAAGACTTCTTGTCTATTCCTGGTTATAAAGGTAGGCTCTTGCCCTGTGTTACAGAGAAGAAGGTTAGTGCTTAAAAAGTAGTCAAAAAGCAACTCGCCTCTTTCGTTTGTGTCAGTGCTACCCCAGACTGCATGATGCGCATTTGCATCACACCCTAGGATGACGCCAGTGTTGAGCTTACCAGCTTCAGTGATTAGATCGCTTATAACCCTCGGCGGCAGTGGGCCTTGATGGTCATGGGCCAAATAGGCCGAGATCAGCCAGTGAGTCTTGTTATTCAGTTCAAGGCTGACTGCGATGGTGTCGGGGTCGCTGAAGCTGTGTAGCAGAAATATATTTAAACTGTTCTTTGCAAGGATGCATGCTCTTGGCTTGCCATTATTTCTTACATAGAACAGAGTATAGTTTGGAGTCTTGAGACCGGTTACCACGTCATGCACAATCCATGGTTCCTGGATCAAGACAAGGTCTTCTCCATCTCTGGCTAGACGGAGAAGTAAGGAGGCTGATGCCGTTTTCGAGTGGTGGAGGTTAATTTGCAGTATTCGCAGCATTAACCTCGATCACGGTTTGGTTCGCATCTTCCGGTTCTTCCGGGTCAGATGCCAACAGATCTTCTTCGTTTTCAACGGGAGGACCAGTCGAGCCTTCATCCGATCCAGTATCCGAGTCGAGATCACCTTCGTCCGTTAAGATGCAGTGATCCCGACACGCCAGTACTGAGTCGGACTCGGGTTGCACCGGGTCCAGTTCCATCGCCAGTTCAGACTCAGCGAGTTTTGAGTCGTCACTAAGGACGACGTGGGAGGTGGGATCCGTTTCCATTTCCGAGGCCTCGATGTTCGATGCGTTCGGGAAGGGATTCGTCGCGTCCGCCTTGTAAACCCTGAGTGTGATATGACCAAGTCCGAATCTCACCACACCCTTCAGGTTGGCTAGAGGGGCCAGGGACTCCTTATTGATCACGATTGTCGCGATTCTTTCGGCCCCTTTTGGCTCCTCCATCTTAGCGATCTTCCAATTGTGCGTTGGAAGATCTGGGTTGCAGATCTTTAGGATCTCCAGGACAGCCGCCGCGTCGGAAGGCTTGCTTGGTATCCTGGCTCTTGTTCGAGGTCGGCTTGGGATGTCCTCCCTTGCCACAACCTCCAACTTTGCTCCAGGCCAAACCTCGCCTAGACCAGCAATTGCCTCCTTGTAGAAATCCGCCGATCTCTGGTCGGAGCAGATCACCAGCTTGACGTGGCCCTGATGCCACCCACCGTCATGGCAGGAGGGGATAGGACCAGGATGATCCCTCATGAGTTTGAGAAAACAATCCGCCAGCTCGCTCTGCACATCTTTCCATTTATCTGGAGTGATTCTTCCGTCATCGTCACTTCTGTCGATGACGGCCATCACGAGGTGATCCTTCAGGACTTCATTGAAGGGCTTTAAAGGTGCCGCGGTGCTTGAGTTGCCCGTCTTAGCCCTTTTAGCTGCCTCGGGAGACTCATCCAGCGATCTGTGTCTCTTGGACACTTGACCCTTTTTGGATGGTCCCCAACCCTCTGTGGTCAGCTTTAACGCCCAATTAATAGAGGCCCGTTGCTTGTCCGTCCGCTGTTCCTCTGGTATATTACCGAGGCGTTTCAGGACTCCCTGGGCCGTTTTCTTCTCTCTATAGAGTAGTTTAGAAGGAGCAATGTGGCGTGGAGATTGGTCACTACCAGTCCTTAGAAGTCCGATTGTGCCGGTACTTTTTGGGATGTTAGCAGCTCCCTTTCCTGTGCTAATACCCGGTTCGGTAGCCAAGGTATTTGCAGCTTGCCCCTTCCCCCCCTTCGCAGTAGGGTGAGGCCTGCGCTCCTTCTTGAGTGAGCCAAGACCGGGTCTGGTGTCCGAAGTCTTGGCCGTGGTAATTGGACCGGGTTTGGCGACCGAAGTCCTCATTTGAAAATGTCCACTTAGACCGGGTTTGGGAGCCGAAGTCTTCGTGGATGTTGGGTCGCTTGGACCAGGTTTGGTTACCGGAGTCCTCGCGGGTGAGAAGCTAGGACCAGGTTCTGTGACCGCAGTCTTCGCAGATGACCCCATTGGGGTGGAGGAGAGGGATGACTTTTCGTCCGTCTCTCCGTCCGGTTTTTTAAGAGATCCGGACTCTGTTTTTTTGTTTGTGTTTTTTTGTTTTTTTGAATACATAGTGTTCCCACGAGTAGCGGAGAACGAAGGTCCATCTGCACAGAGATCCGCATTGTACAGATAAGGCTATTTAATCCGGAGGTCGCCAGGTATCCGGATACTCCGTTCGCGACTGGGCTATTTGTATGGGCCCCCAGCCTGGTCGATCCTCGGCACGGGTCGTATGACACCTTGATCCAGCCCGGATAGATGGAGTGAAGGGATATTGGGAGATGGAAGGAGAGGGGAGGAGGACGTTGACCATCTCTTGGTTTCGGGCAAGACCCTACTCAGCCCCAACACCACGGCAAGGTGGACAGTCGTCGTCGGGGAGCTGCACAGTAAATAATTAAAATTTTTTCCAAATTTTGAACTGTTAGGCGGTGTCTTTTATCAATTAAAATCATGTTAAATGCTGAAAATGATCTTTCTACTGACACTGATGTTATTGGAGCATATTTAAATTTTATCGCATCTTCCATTTGTATTTCGTCGGGAATCTCCCCATTTTCCCCCATCAATAACTTCAAAACATTCCTCAACTTTGAAAACCCCTGATTTTTTTTAATCACACTCTCCCATTTTTGTCCCACCTTCTCTCCCACTGCCCCGATTGCACTTCTGATCTTTTCTTCTGCATCTTGAACCAATGATACCTTCTCATACAAAGATTTTCTTTTGGACCCTAGATTAGCTATGGTCGCAGGCAAGAACGCAAAGTTCAAGATCTTGCTTGATTTTTGAAGTCTTCTGTAGTTCCTTTACAGATGAAATACTTGCTATACCATCAGCAGGTAGTCCTTCAATGACGGGAGTAATGTCCTTCAAGTGTTCGGTATAATACAGAGCTGCCTCTATCCAGGTGCCCCATCGGGTTAAAATTGGTTGAGGAGGAAGTGAGTTTGTGGAAGCTTTTCTTTGAATAAAGTAATCCGAGATGGAGCTTTGCAGAAAGTTTTTTTTATGTTGGAAATCAGAGCATTAACTTCCGGAAATTCATTTCGGATCGTTTCCGAGATTCGGTGAAAAGCTAAACAGGTTACATGGACCAGTCGAGGATAAAAAGTGCAAAAGAGCATACGCTGAGATCATATAGGAAGGCGCGTCTGTACAAAGTAGACAAATTTTGCTTTCATACACACCACCGGGGTACAAAGGTTGTAAACTTTTGTTCACAAAAAAGGCCATGGATTGACCATTAACTTTCTGTATCTATTTGCAGCACAAGGGATGTGGAGTGGTACGTCCGTTTTCGTCTAGTTTTCCAACTATAATATTTCCAATGTATCTGTTACAGGCATCGTTTGTCTCGTCAATACCTATCCAGATGCAGAAATCTTCTATATCTTGCCAAAGGTTTGAAAGTGTTCTTTGATATTCGGAGCCCAAATATGATTTTCTCCAAAATATGTATATACTCGTATGTATATGTATTTCTCCAAAAAATTACGAAGAATCTGATTTTGTAGTGCATTCCACGGAATATTAACTGCAACTAAAGCCCATGATCCAATCAGTGCAGCACTGCATGCAGTACTGCGTCCAAATGTAGCGATATATTTGTCATGATCCAATCAATGCAGCACTGCAGCAGATGCATGTCATGTGTCATATCAAATTGTCAACGTAAATATATTCAGAAATCAGCTGACAATTATTTTATTGAAATTAATTTTAATTTTTTTTAATTTTATTATGCGCAACTTGAACCTTTTACGCTTGTTCCAAAAGCATAAGAAGACCAGACGATTTTGGACACGCGAAATATATACTGTCGAGAAAAGAGATATCATATGATAAATTCAAATATCTCTAAGGTTACTATAATTTTCCTCATCTAAATGTTTCCAAATTCAAATTTACCTCCAGAAAAATCCCATTAGTTTAGTACGTTTTTTATTTGACTGTTGGCTGGCCTTACGCAGCGCTATTCAAAATTTGCACACCGAGCAAAATTTGAGTTACTGCATGCCGGAACATTTACTGCAATACATTGATTGGATCATGGAGCATGCAAATCATATGTGTGCAATGCTACTGCATGCAGCACTGCATTGATTGGATCATGGGCTTAACGCCCTGGTGAGATCTGTATTAAAATCATTATTCGCTGAAGTTCCAAGAGGTTGAGTCAACAATGTCGGTCTAGGCAGGTTCTTTCGTCGAGATTTTGCTTTGTGTAGAAACCTAGGTAGTTAAAAGAAAGAACGATGATAGCCTGCTAATTATTTAAAATGAATAATACGAAGAATATAATTTACTTCGTTTGAGCATAGTGCAATATCAGAAAATTAAGTAAATAGTATTCAACTGAACGGGGCGCACCATAATCAATGGACCAATTGCAATTCCAAACAGAAAGTTTTGAATTTGTTGTTGCGCTCATTCACTCACATTTTTTATCCCTGTTAATTTCTGCAAATGAAAGTATCAGCATCAAAAGGCGGCAAGAATGCAAACTGTAACCCCAAGGAACACCGATGCGCCATCGACTCTAAAAGTTGGATCTTAAATGACGAAATAAAACACTGCATCAAAGTACCATATGATTTCCCTTGAAAATGAAAAATGTATGCAGAAGCACCCGAATCGCACAAGGAATAGCGTAACCAAGTCCAACTCTTCTGACCCTGGTACCCCCCGTACTGAAGCAAGTATTTACTTGATAAATGCTTACCTGTTTGTTGCACAAACTACAAAAAAATATTTTTCCATCGCAAGTCAAATCTTTGAATTCTACCAGCCACGAATGTATTAAGGAAGATTTTGAACTTTTGTTTTGGCATTGTTAATATTTTATTTTTGTTTTTGTTTTTTTAATGAAATATTCACTGAAAACGCCTTTCTATATAGACACAAACAGCTACACATGTACCACGCAACACGAATCTAATGAGATGGACTTCAAACCTGACGATTGTATTATAGATGTTTAAATCATCCATGCACAGCTGCCGTAAATTCATAGAATTATTTTGTATTGCACCAATTCTCGCAAAAAAGTTGGAAATCGCAATTGCCACGAGTTTCTCTATTCGCATTATGCGTGGTTTTCGTTTGTAGAAAACTAATCTTCTCAGAAAAACTTAGATCAATATTTTCGAAACAGGAATTTTGCACTTTTGGGGAGAAATACCGAAAATAGGCAAATTTAGGCACTAACCCCCAGTTTAGTACATTTTAGGCCAAAATAGGCATTTGCCTACAAATCCTATGTCTAATAATTACTAAGCTAAGTGTGTAATATCATTTTTTAAGTGGAATAAGGTATTAAGTGTATAAATAGTAAAATTGTTTGTGCTCCTAAAGGGACACCACACATGAAATTTATTATTTACAAGTTTTAGGGTGATATTATAATACAATAAAATGAAAGAGAATTGTTTAAGTTTTTGTTGTTTTCCGGCATCAGTGGAGTTTCTGATGTGAAACACCAACACGAAATCCCCGACTGTTGATCAATCGCTGTCCCTGGGGGCATGACAGTTGGAAAACCTTCACTGGATAGGCCAGTTTTTTTATAAGACTGTATTGGACTGGGTCCGAAGGAGCTGTTTCGTCATCGGATGGCATAGAGTCGTCAGAGGGTGTATCATGCCTAAATCCGAAACACCCTTACAGTTGGTGGTATTGCTGAGGATTATTCTATATAGCGATATCGAAACCTATTTTATAATCTGCGAATTATATTAGAGCGAAATTCTTGCGATCGCATCCTTATACTAAAGGTAGGTGGCACCTTTGTTTTTATATCTTATAGTAGTATCACGAAGCTCACTTCGATGTTTTAACCGGCTTACACTAGAGGCGCTGCATGTGCTTTGCCAATTCCCTCTTATTCTACGCGTTCGTTTCATCAGTTCATTCATTTGCTTTTTCTACTATCCAAGAGGTTGATTGGTTCCGTTGCGGCGGTCAGTCAGTCTCATATGGCTTAGGCGATGTCGAATTTCAATTTTTTGCTGGGCGGGGAGAGGAAAGTAAGTGGAGGCTCTTGTCACGCTTTTATATTTTTTTCCATCGTTTGGACGAATATTTTTGCCAGACTATCGTTTTCCCGGAAATTTTTGAACTTTAGGAATTTCGACATTTCGGTTTTTCAATTCCTGCAAAATAATTTTTTTTGAAATGATATTATTTTTTGTATGGAAAATAATAGTTCGACTGGTCCAATGAGAAATATTAATTCTGTTTGCAACACTTCTGTGTAAAATCGTAGTGAGCGAGATCGGGTCAAAATCCCGTTTTCTGAAATACCGACTTAACTCAATTTGTGAAAATGATATCCTTTAGCCACGAAGTTGAAATTTTGTACAAATTAATTTTAAGTGAAAATTAACTTCAAGTTTATTAGTTAGCGAAAACCCTTTAGTTTTTCCGAAAACTAACATACAAAAAATCCTTAAAACACGTGTTCAAAAATATTGGCCGATAAATTCAGAATGTTAAAAGCTAGAAATTTCTATCTAACTACCTAAAAATAATTAAGTTGTGCCCAGACAGTTTTTTTTATACCACTACCATTTTGTTCGACTTGCAAAGTCGCGCAATTTCTCGACGGAATGAAGTCGTAATGTAATGAAGTGTAACAAGATCTGGTCAAAATCTCATTTTTTAAAATACCGACTTCGAAACTAAGTTAGAGCAGCGCATCTTAACGGTTAGGTTGAACATTTTTCCCGTTTCCCAAAATCACTATTGCCGAAATCCCGTTTTTATGGATAATATAAATGCGAGCGGGACCGGGCCCGAGCGCCAGAATTAATAAACATTAATTTTATGCATTACATTTCTTTTTCATTGTCACCACTGTTTTGAATTTTTCACAAATAAGTTTTTTATTCACACACACAGTTGAGGCAAGTAGAATGACACCCCAAGTGTTACAATCGGTCAGGTCGCGTACAAACTACGAATGAACATACAAATTTTTGGTTAAACAATAATAAAAATATAATAAGCACATCTTTAGTCGAATAAAAAACAGGGATATAATTTTATAATTTTAGAATCTTGGGAAACGTTTTACTTTATTATTTCAATAATACAGTACTGTTATCGATTTTTAAAAAAAAAAAATTTGCTACCCTCAAAATTGTTTTTTTACGTTTCATGACTCGTAGACACGAAAAAAGCAAAAAAAAATTTCAGTCCGTCTGTCCGCCGTACGCCGTACGTCTACCGGTGTACGCAAAATTGTTTGAAGGCTCGTAGCACCCAAACCCTACAAGCTATTTAGTTGAATTTTTTTTTCCTGGGTAGAGTGGGTAGGCCCCCTGAAGTGATCAAATTTGGAGTGGACGGCGTGTGAGGAGGGAGGAGGGGGAAGTGTTTTAGACGGAAAATTTTGGTTTCTAGATCTCAGCAACCGCTTATGATAGGAGTCTGAAATTTGGAATTTATATAGAGCTTCGGTAGTGGACTCATTTGCAAAAAAATTGCCGATATAGGTTAAGGGGTTCGGGAGTGGGGGGAAAAGTAATGCGTCCGAAACGCAAAAAAGGTGAGATCGACACATTCTAAAATCCATATCTCCTAAACGGTCAATGACACAAAATTGAAACTTAATGAATATCTGTAGGTATACTAGGAGAATAGATCGGAAACAAAAATTTGAGTGGCGGCAGTGGCGTACGGGGGTGGGGGTTGAAAAACTTTAAATTACGATATCTCATGAACCAATTGTACTAGATAAATAGAATTTGGTTTGTGTATAAAGGTTGACAAATTAAGTTTGCTGAAAGCCAAATTTATCAAGAGGGCGGTGGAGCATGAAAGTGGAGGGGAGAAGAATTTTTCAAAAAAATCACGTCTCATATCTCAAGAACAGTGTAAGATAGATGCTTAAAATTTTTACCAAAAGTAGGCCTAATAGGCTCCTAGCGGAAAACAAAATTTAGGAAGTGTGGGTGTAGAGGGTGAGGGTGGGTGAGGGTGAAAAGGAAAAAGTTCCGATTTTAATATCTCGACAACCTATAATGATATAAAGCTGAAACTTGGTATTTGGATAGAGCTATATTAGTAGCATCTTGGAGAAATATAATTTTTTACAGGGGTAGTATGGTACAGGGGTGGGGGTGTTTTTCCTATCTATAGAACGGCTTATGCTACAAAGTTGAAACTCAGTACGTTTATTTAAATCAACTAGAAAACTAATTTAAAAAAAAAAAATTCAAATTTCCATTGGCGTTCAGAGGGGGGGCAAAATTAATGATCAGTGAAAATGGAATGCATATATTTTCACGGTTTTCGTCATATCTATTAGGTCTTCCCAAATATTTAATTCATTTTTATTGTACGACTTTTTCATATAAATACCTAAAAAGTGATTTCAGGATTTTTTTAAATACGACCCCTAAGAGGGTGCGAAGGGGGTTGTAAACTTTTTCACGAATTCTACTATATCCCCACGTCTTATCAGATATCGAATATCTTTTCAGTTTCACGTGCTTGCGTAATAATCGCCTATAACTTGTTTTTAAGTTTTTTCCTTTTTCAGCCCCTAAGAAGGTATAAACGGGTTGAACACGTTTTCACGAGTTCCGTCATTTCTTTTAGAAGTGATAAGAAATTCAATTGGTTCCTACTTTCTCGTGCCGTCTTCATATTTATTTATTAACTCCTTTCAGGATTTTTGGATATTCAACCCCCAAGTGGGTGTAAGGAGGTTGCATATCTGATGATATATCGAATTCATTTTTACTTCCTAAGGTTTCCTATATAAAAAAGCCAAAAAGTCAATTTTAGTATTTTAGATATTCAATCCTAATGGGTGTAAGGGGGTTGTTCAAAGCTTCGACATATTTCTTAGATTCGATGAGATATTAGATCGCTTTTCATTTCCACAGACTTTTTATATAATCGCCTACAAACCCATTTCTCAATTTTTCGATATTCAACCCCCAAGGGTTTGTTTATGTTTTCACAATTTTTTCCATTCCTTAGTTCTGATGAGATATAAAATTGATTATTACGGCCAACCAATTCACGATTTTTCGAATTTCCAGAACCAAGGGGGTGTGAACGGTTTGCTTACGTTTTCACAAATTTTTCAAAATCCGTCATGTCTCATGAGATATCAAGCTGCTTCTTATGAAATCTTCTAAAAACGTGCTTCACAATTTTTTCGAAATTCAATCCCCAAGTGGAAGTAATGGGTCTGTATACGTTTTAACAATTCGTCATATCTCTTAATTCTGATAAGGCATCAAATTCGTTTTTGCTTCTATGGGCATTTAGTGTACATAATATACCGAAATTCGAATAGTCTACACGGACTTTTTCAATGTTTAATCGGCTACAAAACACTATTTTAAATATTTATACTCTAGATGAAAACATATAGAGTATTATAACTTTAATCCAGCCCAAAAGTTTGTAACGCATAGAACCAAGCCTCGGACGAAAAAAAGTTATACAGTATTTTTTATTTATTTGTGGCCAAAAACCTCAAATCCGCTTGACGTCCGACCGTGCGTCCGTCCGTCCGTCCGTCCGTCTGTAGGTGAACACGATAACTCAAGAACGCCTTCACCTAGGATCTTGAAATTTTGAATCTGGATGTTTGGTTGAATTTGTAAGGCTAAGTTCGTTAACGGGCAAAATCGTCCTACTCCTTCGGGTAGCTGCCATACAAAATGTCCTTAAAACACGTGTTCAAGAATATTGGTCGATAACTTCAGAAGGGTTTAAGCTACGTCTTTGAAATTTTGTATGTGTTATTTTTCCAATAGTTGGAGCTAAATATATGGTTATGAAGAAAAACCTGTTACTCCTTCTGGTAGCTGCCATACAAAATGTCCTTAACACAAGTGTTCAACAATATTTTTCGATAACTTTTGAACGCTTGAAGCTACGAATTTGAAATTTTCTACACGTTCATTTTTAAATGGTTCCAAGGAAAAGGATAAATATTTGAAAAATCGAGTGAGTCCTTTCTGCACCTCCCATGTGAAAGTCCTTCAAAAAGGACATTTTTTTTCGATGACTTACCCAGTTCAAGAGATGAAATTAAACACTGAATATTGTCTTTTAGTTTTGAGTAGCAATCTAATGGCAGTCCTTAAGAAAGGACATACAACATGCACACACGTAATTCTACTTTATCCCCAACTACAATATAAATCGGAGTTCAGTATTCATCTAGAGTATTATACGATTGGCTTGCAGCCGATCGTGACTGCAGTATGTTTTTGTATTAAGAACAGAAATAATTTTCCAAGAAATCTAATAATCTCGAAGCAACTCATGATACACTCCGACTTTGACCGCTCCCGAACTTTGACCCGAAAAATAATAAAGTTTCGCCCAGACCATTGGCAGATTTTTTTTTAATAGCGGTATTTTGGAACATGTGATTTTGAATCGATCACTCGAATGACACCTCAAGTGTCAAAATCTAGATGATTGCTTACAAATTTGGACCGAATAATTGAATGATCAATATCTACGACCAAAATACACAACCCATTCCTTAAGATGTGCTGCGCAACTTTAGTTGGGCAAAAAAAGCGGAATTTTTAATTTTAGTAAGAAAACGAAATTTTATTAAACGCGATTTTGGATTAACGAGTTTTTATGAAACGGGATTTTGGGACAACGGGATTTTGAGACAACGGGATTTTGGATCAACGGGATTTTGGGACAACGGGATTTTAGAACCCGACTCCTTAGTTGGCAATAAATTGATCCACGAAACCTATTTTTTTCGACTTTGCAACGAAGTCGAGCTTTTCAGGAAAATGATATTTGATCTTCCGGAAAGTTAAACTATGACATCCCCTTGTCACGCAAAATTAAAAACGCAAGCTCGCCAATCGGAACTACATCGCCATCTTTTGAGCTGAGGTGAAGTTATTCATGATACTAGGTACTATAATATATCAATACAATGGTGGCACTGAAGATCACCCAATATTTCAAACAATTTTTAGTTCTTCGCTAGGATATATAAAGTTCAATGCTAAGAGTGCCGGATCGAATCCCGCCAACAGTAATTTTATTTTTTTCTACCAATTTTTATAAGAACCTTTTATTAACACCATGCGATAGCCTAAATTTCATTTTCGTGGGAGAGTAATTCGATTTGTGAAAGAAGTTCGTTGATTTCCGTGTTATCTAGCAGGTTGGAATTTACTATACCTTTTTTCGCAACTTGATTACTTATCGTTATTATATATCGCCGTGTCGGAAGAACAGTGACGCAACTGCAAAAAATTCTAATTTTTTTCGGAGAAACAATATCATTTTTGACAATTGCCCACAAGCCATACGAGTTTATTAATAGTTACTATAGTAACTCTATAGACAGCTTAGATGTCTATAGACAGCTTAGATCAAGAGCACGCTCGTTTAAAACAACGGGGAACGATTTTATGCAAGAATAGCAAAACCACAAAATATTGAAATGTGAAAACAAAAAATATTCAAAATTGCAGTTGCGTCACTGTTCTTCCGACACGGCGATATGTTGCATTAGTATGTATCAGCTCGGAGGATATTTTCGTTAGATTTTCATTTATTTTGTATTGCCTATTGTTGTTGTCTTGACTGTATTTTCACTTTTCAGGATGTTATCCCAGTCAGTGGCATCTGGATTTATTGCGATCCACTTCCAGGCTGAACCTATCCAGTTTACAGAACGCTTCGGTTTGGTTAATATCCTATTACGTAGTTGACTTAACAGTTCTACTGCTTGGGATAGTTGATGATGGAGTTGCGGAACTAGAATGCTGGATCTGTTGATTTTGTGCTGTACTCGTATGATAGGTGACATGCTGTGAATTATTTCATCATAATTGCTCAGGTTGATTTTGTGGATAATTTTGAAATTCCCGTTTACAATTTTTCCAAATCTCTGTCTAAGTGTTACAAGGGGGCTGTTGTACACGTAGACGTCCACGGAAGCCTATATACTCCCTAATACCCTAGGCAGACGACGCATTCGAATGTACAATGGGGGAATGATCATTCGCATTCAATGATCAATTATCAATGAGATTTAACATTGACAAACGTCTATCGGAATTACATTCAATCTGTCAAAATATTATTGTTGTGGGAATGCTGAATAAAAGTTGGCATTTTTGCATTGGCACACGGCTACGTATTGTCTTTTGAAATAGAGTAATAGAAAAGTGCTAATATGTCAGCAATTGTGAACGAAACGTTAAAAAGATTAATGCACACATGAAATAAATAGAAAAATTTGGACAGAGGTACACCAGATTTTCCACTTGTTCCACTACTTTCATGGAAGTTTCATATGCTTGACGCTAGATGGCGTTGCGGACGCTTGAACGAATTACCAATTTATCTCGGAATTACCATTTCGCAATTGTAATTGGAAAGATGGAATGAATGACCAATTCGACAATTTCATTAAGACAGAAGTGATGTGGAATTATCATTCCACTAGAAATGATAATTCGAATGCGTCGTCTGCCTAGGGTATACGATTTTTGGCACGGTGAAGTAGTGTAATACTTTGGGTATTTTGTCACGAAGGTTTAGAACAGATTTATTTTTTATGTGAAAAAATTTCGCGAATTTGCTCAATTTATCTATGCACGTAACATATTTTTCTCCTCTAATTTCCAATATGGTATGTGTAGGATTTCGGTTGGAAGCTCAGGAACTGGTGCCTTGTTGTAGCTCTGGTTTCTGCGGAAGGCGATCGTACGTATTAACGTTGCATATATCACAGGCAACGGTATATTTTTTTATGAGTTTGGAAAGTAGTATCCTTCTAGTATTTGTTCTTTGTTTTCTCTATGATTCCTGTGGGCTCTCCGATGCTCCTCTTGAATTATTCGAAGTTTATTTTCCTCGTTGGTGATATCTTGAACAATACGTTGTGTAATTCGAATTTTAAATTTTGAAAAATTTTCTCTGTAGTTGAGTAAATTTCTCCGGAATTTTAATTCCATTAATTAAATTAGGGTTTAAGTTCTCCTTTAATACCCTGATTAAGTTTCCCTTGTTTATTTCTTTTACGCCGATGTAGTGTCTATGGAAAGTTGGGTGTGGTTGTTCGTAAGCACTTACGTCTTTTCCTTCGGAAATTATTATTTGTTTCCTGAAAACATTGAGTGTGGCCTCGCAGTGTCGAATAAGGCCAGTGCTGTCCTCGTTGGCACTATGCGCTGTTCCAGGACTAGATGTTAAAATGTTTGCTTGTAAAGGTAATCTAGAAAGTGCGTCCGCCACAACATTGGTTTTACCGGGCTTATAGATTAGCTTATAATTATACTCTTTGATTCTTGATTTCCAGCGTTTGAGCTTGGCATTGTTGTTTCTATTACTTAATGCAAAAATCAGTGGTTGATGGTCGGTTAGGATCTTTATCTTACCTGCACAATAAAGGTATGTAGCATAGTTTTCTTCGGTTTTATTTAGCGATCTTGTTACGCCGATATTTGGGCGGCCGGCCAGCTGCTGTCGGAGTGGGTGCGGGCGGACGGGAGGGCGACAACCGGAGCGAAATCCTTTTAAATATGGGCGCCAGGTATTTTTTCCTTCGGGGAAAATACCAAACCAATCCTGAAGCACACGCCTGGAGTGGACGGAGATCTGAGGATAAAACAAAGAAAACACCAGAACAAATCAAAAACCGGCCGTTAAACTAATAAATGCGACTTTTATTCACGTCGTTTACACGTTGCACAATTGCCTGTCGTTAGGCGACACAAGCTATATTCTACGTTAATGACAAAGAAGAGAAATCGGCAAGGAAAAGAAAGAAAGATCGATGCTGATGGTCGGTGTTTGAGTTGCTTATACGTCGGCGGTCCAGACTCGAGAGACTGATCGTGCTCTGCCAATTCCCTAGGTTGCTCATTCGTGCAGCGCAACCTTTCCAGGGCTTGCGGCCCCGTTGATCCTGGGTGAATGCCCGCCTCGGGAACCAGGAAGCTCGCGCGTGCCGCGCTCTTGGATTCTCTCGTAGCGTTGCGGCCATCGGCCGGTGGATCGAGGTGTCGCGCTGGTCGCATGTTGGTGGGTTGCGAACCTGGGTTTCTTCCACAAAGGGGCGGTTCGCTCCTTGTCGTGTGTAGTCGTCTGATGTGTTGGTTTGTGATCTAACGCCGGCGTCTGCTATTCGGCGTTGGTTTTGTAGGTTGTTAGTTTTGTTTTGATGGTGTTCGGCCTCGGCCGATTCAACTAACCACTTGAGTCGTCGTTCTTCCCTTTACTCGGTTGGATGAAATAAATTTTAATAAAAAAAAGGAATTAGTTTTAAAAATTAAACGTAGCCCGAACCAAAAGGCCTTTGTGGAGACGCAATTGTTGATTGTTCGGCGATGTTCCTTCCATCCTCCCTCCCGCCAGTGGTGACTTTGCCCTGCCGGCCCACTCGGAGCAATCTCGGACCGGGCGCACCCCCGTCCCGATGCTCCCTCGCCGTCAACAGTCGTCGCGTAGTCCGGGGCGTGAAGGACCCCAGGTTTCCAATCAGTGCAAACCCCGAAGCACCTTCGTTCTCTTTCCGCAGGTAACAATCTTGATATGTAGATAATTGGCCTATCCCTCCCAATCTCTCCTTGCGATAACACTGCTCCAACGGCGTGGTTCGATGCATCAGTAGTCAGAATGAAGCGTTTTTCGAAGTCTGGAAATGTTAGTATTTCGGAAGATGTGAGGAGTTCCTTCAGATTACTGAAGGCTTTTAACTAGAGTTCGCCTACTTTAATTTCTTTCTTCCTGGATAGATTAGCCCTAATTTAGGCATTCTCGCCCTGAGTCAAGTTAGTTAAAGGTTTTGCGATTTTCGCGAAATCCTTTACAAATTTTCTATAATATGAAGCTGAACCAAGAAAGGACTTTAAGTCTTTTAAGTTTGTTGGGGGCATTGGCGGATACAGGGGAGGGGGGCGGCCGCCTCCCCCCCCTAAGAGCAATTCCGAATTTTCTAAACATACATACTTCAACCATTCTCCGATTTTTTTTACTCCACTGCAATGTGGACTGTAATTAGCATTTACTGTAGTTCTGCGGTGCAATGCAAAGCACAGAACAGAACCATGATGGTGGATTTACCATACACTTAACGTTTGAGGCGCGCCTCTATCCCCACCATAAAATCAACCAATCAGATGGCTCGTGCAGTCGCAAGAGTCTAACACTCTTCAACTTTTTCTCCGACGCACGGTTCCATATGTACACACATACAATGAACTGTGGTACCACACAATTCGCAGCTCATCGTATTTCTGTCGTTTCGCACTTATTGGCAAGTTGCGCCGCAAAGGCAAGTTGAGTGTAAATTGCTTTCAACAGAGCAAAGAACACAGCCGGATAAAACCGGTTTGCAATGACCTGATGGCGTATAGGCGAGCCTCAAATTTGAGTGTAAACGCACCATGATAAAAAGACTACAAGGCAACATATTGCGTAGGTAATAGGGTCATTCCATCAAGAACCGCCAAGAATGATGAAATTTGGGACCTTACCATCTCCGATTGTTTTGAAAATTTTTGTACTTTAAGAACTAGTGAAAAAAATAATTGAAATTCAATTTTTTGTTTCTATCTCATTTTTTGGTTAGTTATAGTATGTTAAAGTTTTCGCAAAAATGGTGTCCGAGTCCTCTTTGAATAATAAAATATGGCTTATTTTAAAGGGGAAGGTTGTCGCAATAAAAATTATACTTCAAATTTTATTCAAGGATAATGATTTTGTCCTTTATCCTTGAATATCTCAAAACGGTTTTTATATTTTTTATGTTTTGTTTTTCAAAAAATATCAAAAAATTAACTTGGGATCTCAATGGGATCGGGGTAAAAAAAATCTAAGAACATTGTAGTGGTTCTTAATTATTTTATAGAAAAAGGGTCATTTAATCAAGAATCGAGTGTGACCTTATCATCGCCGATTCTTTTGAAAATTTATGTACTCGAAGAATTAGTGAAAAAAATTGTGATTTCAAGTTTTTGTTTCTATCTCATTTTTTTGTTAGTTATAGTATGTTAAAGATTTCCCAAAAAAGGTGTCCGAGTCCTCTTTGAAAATTCATATCTCTGACAATTTTTATCCTTGAATAAAAAAAGTAGGTAGATTGTTGTTGTTTTTGTTAGTTAAAAAATGAGATAAAACAAAAACTTAAATTTCAATTATTTTTTTCACTAGTTTCGAATCGGAAAGATATCGGAAATGGTAAGGTCACAACTTTGGCGATTCTTGATGGAATGACCCATAATAAGATGAAAACAATATGATCCCGTTTTTGCTAAGTGCAGTCTATGTAGCTAAATTCACACAGAACTATATCAAACAAAATAGTCAAATCAAAAAAATGTCCGCCCACCCCAACAGCAAAGTCTGGATCCGCCACTGGTTGGGGGCTTGACTTCTATAATAGCAGAAACTTTTTTAGGATCTGGGAGGATTCCATCCTGGTTGATGATGTATCCCGAAAATTCTACTTGGGTCTTTAGGAATACCAATTTGTCTAAATTTACTTTCAAGTTGGCTTTCTGTAGCTGGGTAAGAATCGTTCGTAAGTTCTCTAAATGTTGTTCCTCGGTTTCGCCGAAAATAATTATGTCATCGATGTAAACGTAACATATTTTCCCTATAAAAGGTTTCAGCACGCCGTCGATTATCCTCTGAAAGATAGCCGGCGCGTTTTTTAGGCCGAATGGTAGTCTGGTAAACCTCGTATTTTCCATTCGCTATTGAAAAGGCAGTTTTCTGAATGTTGCTTGATAGTCAAGGTTTTTTTGCAATTTTCCTTGTATAAACTCACAATAAATTTTTTTAAATTACTATCCTACAGTCATGCACTAAAAATATAACGTAGTTGTACAGATATTTGTCTAATCTCTAAAATAAGTCATACATGTAATCCATAAAAATTATTCCTGGCAATAAAGAAATTTGAATTTGAATTTGAATGTCGCTTGGCTTCATCTTTATTTGGTGAAATCTTGATGTTAAGTCGAGAGTGGTGAAAAATTTTAACTTTCCGAAGCTCGCGAGAGTGTTTGTTATATCGGGAATAGGGTAGGTATCCGAAATTGTTACCGCATTAAGCCGTTTGAAGTCAATTACAAGTTTACATATATTTTTTTTCGCCATTAGAATTTGTTTTTTGGGTACAATCCAAATAGGTGAGTTATAAGGACTCTTCGATGGACGTATAATTCCATCATCAAGCATTTGATTTATTTGTCTCTCAACTTCAGCTCTCATGTCTACTAGATACGGATACGCCTTGGTGTATATTGGATCCGCTGTTGATATTTTAATTTCAGCTCTGATATTTGTTTCTACTATTTCTCTATCACTAATTGGACCGAATAAATCGGTACACTCGTCAAGTAAAGTTTGTAATCTTATCATATCATTGTCTGTGTGTTTAAATAGTCTCCTTTGATTCCGATATTGTTAACTTGCCTTGATTCCTTTGCTTTTAGAGGGATTTCGATATTTGATTTAATTTTTAAGGTATTGTTTTTTCTATCGATTATGGCATCTAACTCCTTCAATGTATCTTCGCCTATGATCATCAAATGACTTTAGACCATGTAAGACAAAAAAATCTAGCAATGTGTTGTATCCTACACTTTTTTTGCATTGCATGCTATTTCGGGCGAGATGAAATTTTAGTTAGCTCCAGTATCTATTAAAAATTTGAAGGTCTGACCGTTTTGAATTGTGTATTCTTGGTATGGTACGCTAGAGAAGCGTCCATCATATTTTTTTTGATTTTCTTCGTTATTATTCTCGTGATATTCAGTTTCGTCAAGAGAAATTGTTGCGCTCTTCTAAAAGCTACAAATTATTTAGGCGTTGCAATTTTCTTGGGAAGTTCGCGGATTCATTGGAACGTTTATCTGACTGGAAGTTCGGTGGTCTGTTCATGTAATTTACCTGTCGCGTTTGAATAGATTTGTCGACGTTCATCGGGACCGAAGGTTTAGGTTGGGCAGCTCGGGCTGGAGGATCATTTTGGTTTAGTGCATTTTGAGCATTACGCTGGTTGCTGTAACCCCGATTCTTTTCGGGTAGGCTTACTTGTTGATATGTTGGAGTAACTATTCTGGGTTTATTAGGGTCAGAACGCGGAGTAAAGATTTGGTGAATAGGTACCGAAATAGAATTACTAAAACTCCTATTATGAATTGAAGATTTTGAAACTCAAGACAGGAACCATACGTCTCTGGAAGCGTTTGTGGTCTTTGAATCATAAGCATTTTAGAGAGATCTCCGGTTAATCCTCTTATGAAGACGTCCGATGCTCGGTTCCGATAGTTTTCGGTCAGTGCGACGATTGTTTCATAGGAATGATCTTCGGCTTTGATTTTATTTATTAATAACGACAGTTGATCAAGTTGATCAAGACTATTATTTCTCAGGAACATTGAATGTAATTGATGTTCCAAGGTGCGGACGTCTCTCTTGTCAGCGTAATGGAGTGATAGACACTTTTTATACTGGGCCAATCGTCATCAAAAATATTGTATGAGATAAGTACAGCGTCAGCTGGTCCCCGAATTTGTTGTCTGATATGACGCAATATTGCCCTAAATATTGGTTTATATCGAACAATTTTATAATCTTCTGAAATTGTTTCGACGCTGTGAACCCAAGATATATATTGAATCGGGTTACCGTCGAACGTTTGAAGATCTCTCACACTATCAGGGAGTTTTTTAATTTGATCAAGGTCTTGCTCCGTTTTAGGGAGCGTCGAATCGGATTGCGATTCCGACGTAGATGATCGAGAATTGGTATTTTCCTCAACTTGAGTCAATCTCGCCTCTAACCGTTTAATTTGTTCAATATGGACAATACCCGCACCGGTTAGCTGCCTAATTGTCTCCTGGATGGCGTCCATCTCTTTTATTTAGCAATGAAATTTTCGGCTCCCAACACAACTGAATTTTTCGCGAAGTTGGAATAATTAAAGGAAGGGAACGGACAGAGTTTTAAATGACGCGTTTTTTTCCAGAACAATGACAAAACAAAGCAAAAAAAAGATCTAACACTTTCACTTCGCTTCGCACATTGTACACGGTTTACACTTGACAATTTTATAATATATCGGGCAAATTTTGGTTATTCAATTTATTCTTTAATATAGTTTAAGATAGTTCTTATATACATAGTTTAAGATAGTTTTGCTTTATTATTTTTTAATAATAAAGTATTGTGGAGATTAAAAAAGAGTTAAAAATGTTAAAGGAAGTGGTGAAGTATGGTAGTGGGGGGTAAAAAACTTTGAATTACATTCTCTTTCGACTAAATTATCCCAAGAAGATAAATTTTGGTTTCTGTATATAGAATTACTAGTGAAGTCTACTGAATGTAAAATTTTTGTGGAGGAACGTGAAGCACGGAAGTGGGGGGACAATCAATTTTCAACAAATTTAATTTTTATATCTCAAAAACTGTATCATATATGATTTTGAAAATGTTACAGCAGTTAGGACCGGTAGACCTCTAGCGGAGGAAAAATTTTGAGGGTACGGGTGCAGGGAGTGATGGTGGGAGAGGATGGAAATGCAAAAATTCTGATTTTAATTTCTCGAAAGCCGCAAAGAATAGAAAGCTTAAAATTTAAAACTGCATAGAGCTACTATAGAGACATCCCACAAAAATAAATTTTTGATAGGGGTGATAGGGGGGTGGTTTTTCATATCTCAGAAACGGCTTATGTTAGAAAATTGAAACTTAGTACCTATATGTAGATATGCTACTAGAATAATTAAAACTAAAAAAAATCGGCCAACAGTCTGGGCGCAGCTTTATTATTTTATGGGTAGAAGTCCGAAACGTTATAATGCTGATATGCGCGGTATGGTACTATGCGACTGACAACCTAAAGAGTAATTAGGAGGCTATTTGGAACGTTATTTTCTAGGTTATCAGTCGCATAGTAACCTACACCGCATATCAGCATTAAACACGTTTCGGACTCCTACCCATAAAATAATAAAGCTGCCCAGTTCCCAGACTGTTGGCTGATTTTAAATATAGTTTAACTTGCAGAAGGAAAAGTATAGCGATTTGCTGCTACGAATGTTAACTGCTTCGGACCGTCCGCATATTTCCTCTTTAGCACTAGCCGTTGAGTATTTGGGGAGCGCTTACTGCGGTACTGGTTAGCGTCACCTCGCAGGGTCTCGTTTCCTCTGGAGTCTGGAAAAACCGGATACTTCGCTCGTTGATGCTTGCTGGACCACTCAAGTGGTTGGAATCTCTTCAGTTGTGTTCTCACGGGAACAATAGATTGATTTAACTACACGAATAACTGCGTTCTCACGGGAAAAATTGCTTGTTAAGCTCGGGTGACTGTGATCCTATGGGAACAGTTTGGTACGTGGTATACTTTTTTCAGAACTGTGTTCTCACAGGAACAATAAAAAAAGATATATACTGCTCGCCCACCAGTTAGCGGATTTTACTCCACGCAATGAAAAAAAACTTTTTGACTTTGATAATTAAGCGGAAAAAAACCTTTTTTTTTAATTATTATTAATTGAAAGTGCACATTTGCAACCTCAGCAAATTTAAGGAAATGTATTAAATTATTAATTGAACGTGCATTTCGGAACCTCAGCAAAGTATAAAAAATGCCCGGTTCAATGTACAGGTTGAAGACTTTGACCGGAAACGTGTTATTTGGGTTAAATGCGATCGTCATGGGAATGTGATAACTACGGGAATCGGCTTTTCTATAGGAAAGGAAATGCGATGTAATGGGAATGATGGGAATGTGATAACTTACGTACTTGTTCAAATTCAATGGTTTTTTTTATTTAATCGCCCTTTTCGTTCCCATTTTCAACATTTTTCAATAATCAAACCCAAAGTGGGATTTAAGGGTTGCATATGATATATGATGAGATATCGATTTGGTTTTTATTTTCGTCTTAAAATATATTCAGAATTTTGCGATGTTCATGTTAGTAGTAAAGCTGTAAAGGTGTCGTAGTCGTATATGTTTACACGAATTCCGCAATATCTCTTAGGTTTACGGTTTCTCTTCTTCAAGCTTTTTATTTGTTACGTTGTCAGCCGCAACTATACTTTAAACGCGTCCCCATCCAGGACTTGCACCCAAAAAAAATTACTTTCGGTGAAAGTTTTTTTATTTATTTGCAAATAGAATGCAAAATTTTCAATTGCAGCTGTAAAGATTAAGATCTAATCACTGAATTATTTTTACTTGTTATTATACAACCCAATGAATTTAAATAAATCTATCTATCTATCTTATTGATTTATTTTATTTCTATGTAACGACTGAGATCCACACATAGTCGGAGAGCTCGTGATAAAAAATCGCAAGAGTTTTAGGAAAGCTAATATTTTAGTATTTGGTTACATTTAGGGTGTATGTAAATATACTAGAGTCAGCAGGTCTGACGTGGGGACACCTGGCTCTGGTGAACTGTCAAAGATGTCAAAAAAATCAGAAAATGAAAGAGTTTTAGGAAAGCTGAAAATTTACCAGGACGTAGTTTTTACAATCATTAAACACGCAAAAATCGCGTGCTCGTGGTTTCTGTTACTATGCGCGCAACAATCAAAATCAGTGTCATGAAAGAGTTTTAAGAAAACTGAAAACTTACCACGTGGTAGTTTTTAGAATGAGAAACAAAAAAACAATGGTCACACACCCCAACAATAGGAAAATCGGGTGTGCGCGATTTCTGTTACTATGCGCGCAACAATCAAAACCAGTGTCATGAAAGAGTTCTAAGAAAGCTGAAAATTTACCACGACGTAGTTTTGCAATGAAAAACTAAAAAAATTATGGTCCCCGCAAAGGTGCCGAAAAAATCGGTTCCTCGTAAGAGTTTTAAGAAAGCTGAAATTTGGCACAGTGTAAGTTTATTAAATATAATTTATGAAAATAACAGTCAGACTTCATTTAGCTAGAACCATAGAGATATAAATACTGGAGACGACAAGACGCCGTTTTTGTATGAAGTACTTTGAAGCATTTTGAAGCCAGATTTTACGTTTTTGTATGTAGCGTTTGATCCCGGGTGTCACGGAAATACAAATAGTAGCCTGGTATTCAAATGAATGGTGTTTTTCATTTTCCGGGGTATAATATAAATATGAGTAAGATGCTAATAGTAGCATAGTGTACTGTACTTACCATGCTTCAGTTTGCTTCCGCTAAGGTTCTCTAATTTTTTTCCTAACGCTGTAAATTGTCTATAACACTGCACATTCCATCAATAAACATAAAATTAAAAATAAAAAGTATTTCACCCGGAAAACTAATATTTGCAACAAACGAAACTTAAGCATAACTTTTTCTTTTTAAAATTTGTTGAAAAGTAAATATTTTATTATTAAAATAATAAAGTATAATTCAATGAAGATATTAGAATTGTATTTTTGGGATTTTAAAGACGGGACAGCCACTCTAGCTCAGTTTATTCAACTGATGAACTAATAATTTTCGATATCCTAAGATGTAAATGAGACGAAGTAATACCATTTGATTATATTATAAAATAAACGAAACTTTGACTGTTATTTAACATACGCGCGCATAATAATAGAAATCACGCGCGCATGATATTTACACTTTCGGCAACTACTGACTGGTCCCGTTCTAACCAAACAAATTCTGACTGTTATTTTCAATTATATTTAATAGATTTACACTCTGCCAAATTTCAGGTTTCTTAAAACTCTTACGAAGACCCGATTTTATCGACACTTTTGCTGGGGTGCTGACTTGGTGGGTTCTACTGTTGTGGTGTCTTTCTATTGTGTTTTAGTTTTTCATTGTAAAAACTACCTCCTGGTGAATTTTTAGGTTTCTTAGAACTCATTCATGACACTAGTTTTGATTGTTGCGCGCATAGTAACAGAAATCGGGCCCCCGATTTTTGTGACACCTTTGCGGGGGTGCTGACTGGGTGGTCCTACTGTTGGGGTGTCTGACCATTGTTTCTTTGTTTCTCATTCTAAAAACTACCACGTGGTAAATTTTCAGTTTTTTTAAAACTCTTTCATGACACTGGTTTTGATTGTTGCGCGCATAGTAACAGAAACCACGAGCACGCGATTTTTGTGACACCTTTGCGGGGGTGCTGACTGGGTGGGTCCTGCTGTTGGGGTGTCTGACCATTGTTTTTTTGTTTCTCATTCTAAAAACTACCACGTGGTAAGTTTTCAGTTTTCTTAAAACTCTTTCATGACACTGATTTTGATTGTTGCGCGCATAGTAACAGAAACCACGAGCACGCGATTTTTGCGACGTCTTTGCGGGGGTGCTTACTGGGTGGGTAATACTGTTGGGGTGTCTGACCATTGTTTTTCAGTTTTTCATTGTAAAAACTACGTCCTGGTAAATTTTCAGCTTTCCTAAAACTCTTTTCTGATTTTTTTGACATCTTTGACAGTTCACCAGAGCCAGGTGTCCCCACGTCAGACCTGCCGACTCTAGTATATACTCGTATTTACATACACCCTAAATGTAACCGAATACTAAAATATTAGCTTTACTACAACTCTTGCGATTTTTTGTCGCGAGCTCTTGGAATAACAGCCCAGCAAACAAGAAGCCACGAAATATCGTAAGGTCGGAAAATTCGGAAAGATTTGTCTTACTGAAATCGTTTAGATGTCGGTGGGAAATTTATGACAGAAAATTCGCAACGATTTCGGACAGAATTCGAAAAGAAATGTCTTGATTATGATGGTTTCAGGTTGCAATGCATGAGTAGCAATTGTCTCGCGTTCGATTTGAATCGCGAGCCTCGCACGCACGCGAAGGTTATGTTAATTGATCCATATTCTACTTTATCTCCAACTACAATATGAATCGGAATTCAGTATTTCATTATGAGTGTCAAACGATTGGTTTGTTGGCCATCATGACTGCCGTATGTTTTATCAGAAATCTGTTTTGAAATCGAATAGAATATACCTTAAAAGCTCATATAGATTTTTACGTTGTAGTTCGAAACCAAATATCTTGAAGATATCGTTACGATTTTTCTAACGGAATTTGATACGGAAAATCTTTAAGATATCGTTACGATATTTCTATCAGAATTTGATACGAAATTTTTTTAAGATATCGTTACGATTTTTCTATCAGAATTCGATACGAAATATATCTTGGTAGTCGTTACGATTTTTCTTTCCCGAATCGTGTCAACCGTTCCATACATTTTTCGCCACGACATCGGTACGAAGTCGTGTCTGATGTCGGCGCGTTTTACCGACAAATCGTGGCGAATTCGTAACTATATCGAACTTTTTTGTTTGCTGGGAGGTCCCAAGTGGGAGTGCATATTCCCAGATATACGCGAAACAACAGTGAAAATGAACTAGTATGTGTATATGGTAGTGGTTAGTATCAGTGGAGTGGCGTGATAATTCAATTGGTTAATATCCAAAATTTATTATTATTATTCGCCCAGAGTATTGGCAGATTTTTTTTTATTTATTTATGTATTTTTTTAATAGAAGAGTCAATAGAAGTAAAACCGAATTCGATCTCATTAACCCTAAAAAAATTTTGGAATTCGTGAAAACAACCAGGGATTTAATAACGAAAAATGCTTGCATCAGATTTTTCTTCGATTAAAGCCCTTAGAAATAAAAGTGAATTGAATAAATTATAAATTCGTGAAAATATACACAACCCATTTACATCCCCTAAGGGGTTGGATATCGAAAAATTGAGAAAAAAAACATTTCTAGGCGCAGAAGTAAAATTTATTTCGGTATGTCCAATGTATATAACGAAATCGTGAAAATGTGGAAAAATCTATTTTCACGGACATTTGTTTTACTCAACCTCTATGCCAATAAAAATCTGAATTTTGTTTGCTTTATTTACTTCAGTAGCATACGTACATATACGTACTAAGTTCCAACTTACTTCTTCATAAGCCGTTTCTGAGATATAAAAAACCACCACCCACCCCCTGCCTTGCTGCCCATATTACAATTTTTTTTCTAGGATACCTCTTTATTGGCTCTATGTAGTCAATTTTACTTTATTATTTTAATAATAAAGTATTGTTATCGATTTTTAAAAACAAAAATTTGCTACCCTGAACATTTTTTTTATACGTTTCATGACTAATAAGCACAAAAAGGCAAAAAAAAATTTCAGTCCGTCTGTGCGCCGTCCGCCATACGCAAAACGTTTGAGGGCTTATAGCTCTTAAACCTATGAGCTATTGAATTGAAATTTGTTTCTTTAATAGACTAGGTAGGCCCCTTGAAGTGACCACTTTTTTTGGGGTGGGAGTGTGAGGGGGGAGGTGGGGGAAGCGTTTTAGATGAATAATGTTGGTTTTGAGATCTCAGCAACCGCTTATGTTAGGAAGCTGAAATTTGAAATTTATATAGAACTTCGATAGTGGACCCATTTGCAAAAATATTGATGATATGGGTGAAGGGGTGTGGGAGTGGGGGGAATAATAATGCGTCCGAAACTCTCGAAAGCCGAGATCGAGACATTCTAAGATCCATATCTCCTAAACGGTTAATGTCACGAAATTAAAACAAATTTTTGAGAGCGGGCAGTGACGTACGAGGGTGGGGGTTGAAAAACTTTAGATTACGATATCTCACGAACCAATTGCACTAGAGAAATAAAATTTGGTTTCTGTACAAAGGTTGACGAATAAAGTTTGCTGAAAGCAAAATTTGTTAAGGGGGGGAGGGGGAGCATGGAAGTGGAGTGGGTAAGAACTTTTTTAAAAAATCGCGTCTCATATATCAAGAACGGTGTAAGATAGATGCTTAAAATTTTTACCAGAAGTGGCCTAATAGACCCACAACAGAAAAACAAATAACGTTCCAAATAGCCTCCTGGTTATTCCTTAGGTTGTCAGTCGCATGGTAACCTACACCGCATCTAAGCATTAAACACTTTTCTTTTTTCTATCCATAAAATAATAAAGTTGCGCCCAGACTGTTGGCAGATTTTTATACCCTAGATGAAATCATATAGAGTATTATAAGTTTAATCCAGCCCAAAAGTTTGTAACGCATAGAATCAAGTCACGGACGAAAAAAAGTTATATATTATTTTTTGTTTATGTGTGGCCAAAAACCTCAAATCCACTTGACGTCCGTCCGTCCGTCCGTCCGTTAGCACGATAACTCAAGAACGCCTTCACCTAGTATCTTGAAATTTTGAATCTGGATGTTTGGTTGAATTTGTAAGGCTAAGTTCGTTAACGGACAACATCGTCCTACTCCTTCGGGTAGCTGCCATACAAAATGTCCTTAAAACACGTGTTCAAGAATATTGGTCGATAACTTCAGAAGGGTTTAAGCTACGACATTGAAATTGTGTTCGTCTTATTTTTACAATAGTTGGAGCTAAATATATGATTATGAAGAAAATTCTATTAGTCCTTCATGTAGCTGCCATACAAATATCCTGTCAAAATGTATCATTTAATTTACGAAACTCACCATAACTCAAGTAATCTTTTAGCTACGAATTCAAAATTTTGTACAAATTAGTTTTGAGTGAAAACAAAGTTCGAGTTTACTAATCAGCGAAATCCTTTTACTGCTTCTGGTAGCTGCCATACAAAATGTCCTTAAGACACGTGTTCAACAATATTTATACTCTATATGAAATCATATAGAGTATTATAAGTTTAATCCAGCCCAAAAGTTTGTAACGCATAGAACCCAGCCTCGGACGAAAAAAAGTTATATGGTATTTTTTGTTTGTTTGTGGCCAAAAACCTCAAATCCGCTTGATGTCCGACCGTCCGTCTGTCCGTCCGTCTGTCCGTTAGCACGATAACTCAAGAACGCCTTCACCTAGGATCTTGAAATTTTGAATCTGGATGTTTGGTTGAATTTGTAAGGCTAAGTTCGTTAACGGGCAAAATCGTCCTACTCCTTCTGGTAGCTGCCATACAAAATGTCCTTAAAACACGTGTTCAAGAATATTGGTCGATAACTTCAGAAGGGTTTAAGCTACGACATTGAAATTTTGTATGTGTTATTTTTCCAATAGGTGGAGCTAAAGATATGAATATGAAGAAAATCCTGTTAGTCCTTCGTGTAGCTGCCATACAAATATCCTGTCAAAATGTATTCACTTATTTTACGAAACTCACTATAACTCAAGTAATCTTTTAGCTACGAATTCAAAATTTTGTACAAATTAGTTTTGAGTGAAAAGAAAGTTTGACTTTACTAGTCAGCGAAATCCTTTTACTCCTTCTGGTAGGTGCCATACAAAATGTCCTTAAAACACGTGTTTAAGAATATTGGCCGATAACTTCAGAAGGGTTTAAGCGACGACCTTGAAATTTTGTATGTGTTATTTTTCCTATAGTTGGAGCTAAATGTATGATTATGAAGAAAACCCTACTAGTCCTTCGTGTAGCTGCCATAGCAATATCCTGTCAAAACGTCTTCACTTAATTTACGGAACTTACTATAACTGAAGTCATATTTTAGCTATGAATTGGAAATTTTGTACAAATTAGTTTTTAATTTAAAACAAAGTTTGAGTTTACTAATCAGCGAAATCCTTTTACTCCTTCTGGTAGGTGCCAAACAAAATGTCCTTAAGACATGTGTTCAACAATATTTTTCGATAACTTTTGAACGCTTGAAGCTACGAATTTGAAATTTTCTACACGTTAATTTTTAAATATTTTCAAGGAAAAGGATAAATATGTAAAAAATCGAGTGAGTCCTTCCTGCACCTCCCATGTGAAAGTCCTTGAAAAAGGACATTTTTTTTCGATGACTTACCCAGTTCAAGATATGAAATTAAAAACTGAATATTGTCTTTTAGTTTTGGGTAGCAATCAAATGGGAGTCCTTAATAAAGGACATACAACATGCACACACGTAATTGTACCTTATCCCCAACTACAATATAAATCGGAGTTCAGTATTCATCTAGAGTATTATACGATTGGCTTGCAGCCGATCGTGACTGCAGTATGTTTATACTCTAGATGAAATCATATAGAGTATTATAAGTTTAATCCAGCCCAAAAGTTTGTAACGCATAGAACCAAGCCTCGGGCGAAATAACGTTAAATATTATTTGTTATTTATTTGTGGCCAAAAACATCAAATCCGCTTGACGTCCGTCCGTCCGTCCGTCCGTCTGTCCGTGAACACGATAACTCAAGAACGCCTTCACCTAGGATCTTGAAATTTTGAATCTGGATGTTTGGTTAATAATAATTGATTTGATCCCTTCATGCAAAATGGGCAATTCCTTCCCAACTCAAAGTTGGTAAGAAATTCCCCATTTGGGCACACTTTCTCAGCTTACAGAACTGGTGACCATACTGTCTCCTTGTTCAATGAGCTGGAAAAATTTTCACCGTATCGAGATACTCATGCATGTATGCCGACATTGGGCTCAATGTCTATTAAATCCATACCATAACCCCAAAGTACTTCCCAGACAGCACAACGCACTGGTATAAGGGGTAGTACCGTGATATAAGCTATATAATTATTATCTATTCCGTTAATCATAAGAAGAGAAAGAAATAAAGAAAAGTAATCGGAAAGTTTAAAAAAAAAAAAATTAAAAGAGTTTGTAATTACTAATAAATAAAGGGTTTTCCAATAGGGACTTGACAACTTTGAATTCAATTTGTGAACGCACCCTTTCACTAATCATCGAACTGTCACTGTCAATTTATTCAGTAAACTTAACTTTTTTATCATGGTAAAGTACACGAAGGAACAACGTCTGCAAATTATAAAAATTTACTACAGAAATTCGGAGTCGGTGACCGCTACTTTAAGAGCGTTAACTCCGATTTTCGGTCGTAATTCTCGCCCTAGTAGACAGGCAGTAACAAGTTTAGTGCAAAAATTTGAGTCTACATATTCGTTGTGTGATGTTGCCGTGCCAGTGAGACAACGGGTTGGTCGAAGTGTCGAAAATATCGCTGCCGTTGAAACGTCCGTAGCAAATGATCCAAATCAGTCAATTCCACGGCGTTCTCAAGTGTTGGGCATCGCCCAGACCACGTTATGGCGAATTTTGCGTAAGGATCTTGGTTTACACCCATACAAGATCAAGCTGACTCAAGAATTGAAGCCGATGGACCATTTGAAGCGACGTACGTTCTCCGATTGGGCTCTGGAAAAGATGCGCCAAGATGATCAATTTCATCGCAAAATCATCTTCAGTGACGAAGCTCATTTTTGGCTCAGTGGGTTCGTCAATAAGCAAAATATGCGTTATTGGTCCGGTGAAAATCCACATGTGCTTCATGAAAGACCACTTCATCCACAAAAAATAACTGTTTGGTGCGGTTTGCATGCTGGCGGCGTCATAGGGCCATATTTTTTCGTCGACGATAATGATCGTCACGTTACTGTGAATGGTAATCGTTATCGCGCCATGATTACCGATTATTTTTGGCCCGAATTGGAAGATATGGACTTGGACAACATGTGGTTTCAACAGGACGGTGCCACAAGCCACACAGCACACGTTACAATCGATTTATTGAAGAGTAAGTTTGATGAGCGTGTTATCTCAAGAAATGGACCAGTCGATTGGCCGCCTCGTTCGTGCGATTTAACGCCTCTGGACTTTTTTCTTTGGGGCCACGTCAAGTCGTTGGTCTATGCCAACAAGCCGACGACGTTGGAAGAGCTCAGAGCCAACATTGAACACGAAATAGCAGCCATTTCGGCCGAAATGTGTGGCCGAGTCATCGAAAATTGGGTCCAACGAATCGACCGCTGCAAACGTGCCCGCGGTGGCCATATGAACGAAGTCGAGTTCCATTCATAAATGTTTTGATTGTACTTCAACCCGATAATAAAGTTTTTGAAATATCTCAAATGGTTTGCATTTTATTTTGAAAAAAAGTTGTCAAGTCCTTATTGGAAAACCCTTTATAATCAAAAAGTAGTCAGAGAAAAGAAAAAGAAAAATGAAAAGAAGAAAAGAAAAGTTTAATATTTAAAATACGTAAAACATGCAGAAATAACACAACACAAGCCACAGCCATTCTCTAGAATCTTCGAGAGTCTCATAAATTCGCCAGAATAATTATCTGTTTCTAGGTCGATTTTATTTGCAACTATGCGTAATACTGTTCTTAAGTACGACTTAGAAGATACTTCTTTGTAAGTTGTTTCAGCTGAAACACATTCTTTGCCATTTGTATGTTTGTCGGTAAGGCATTGTGTTCTCGTATTGCCTCAAATACGGGATCCTTTCTAAGTCGGTCTGTCCGGGGAAAATGTTGCTGTCTAATAGAATCCGCACTCCTTGTGTTATAGTTGTGTACTTCTTGATTGTTGATCAATTTGATGGAGGTTGAATTTGTAAGACTAAGTTCGTTAACGGACAACATCGTCCTACCCCTTCGGGTAGCTGCCATACAAAATGTCCTTAAAACACGTGTTCAAGAATATTGGTCGATAACTTCAGAAGAGTTTAAGGTACGACATTGAAAATTTGTATGTGTTATTTTTCCAATAGTTGGAGCTAAATATATAATTACTAAGAAAATCCTGTTAGTCCTTCGTGTAGCTGCCATACAAATATCCTGTCAAAATGTATTCATTTAATTTACGAAACTCACTATAACTCAAGTAATCTTTTAGCAACGAATTCGAAATTTTGTACAAACTAGTTTTGAGTGAAAAGAAAGTTTTAGATTACTAGTCAGCGAAATCCTTTTACTCCTTCTGGTACCTGCCATACAAAATGTCCTTCAGACACGTGTTCAACAATATTTTTCGATACTCCTTCTGGTAGCTGCCATACAAAATGTCCTTAAGACACGTGTTCAACAATATTTTTCGATAACTTTTGAACGCTTCAAGCTACGAATTTCAAATTTTGTACACGTTCATTTTTGAATGGTTCCAAGGAAAAGGATAAATATATAAGAAATCGAATGAGTCCTTCCTGCACCTCCCATGTGAAAGTCCTTAAAAAAGGATTTTTTTTTTCGATGACTTACCCAGTTCAAGATATGAAATTAAACACTGAATATTGTCTTTTAGTTTTGAGTAGCAATCTAATGGCAGTCCTTAATAAAGGACATACAACATGTACACACGTAATTCTACTTTATCCCCAACTACAATATAAATCGGAGTTCAGTGTTCATCTAGAGTATTATACGATTGGCTTGTAGCCGATCGTGACTGCAGTATGTTTTTTATTTATTAACGTATTTTTTTCATCAATAGAATATTCCATAGAAGTAAAAGCGAACTCGATCACATTAATCCTAAGAGATTTTCGGAATCAGTGAAAACTTGAGCAATACCTCCTGGGGGTTTAATAGGGAAAAACACTTAAATCGGTTTTTTCCCCAACTATGTTTTAAAGCTTATAGAAGTAAAAGTGAATTCCAAATCCCAATATACCTAAGAAATATATCAGAATTCGTGAATATGTACACAACTACTTTACACCCCCTTAGGGGCTGGATATCGAAAAATTTGAAGAACTTTTCTAGGCGCTTATATGTAATAAATGGGCCGTAGAAATAAAATTGCTTTGATAGCTCGACATGTCTAAAAGTTTTAACGAAATTCGTGAAAATGTGGATTCGCGGATATTTTTTTACTCAACCTCTGAACGCCAATAAAAATCTGAACTTTTTTTTGCTTTAGTTACTCTAATAGCACATCTACATATACGTACTAAGTTTCAACCTTCTAGCATAAGCCGTTTCTGAGATATAAAAAACCACTCCTCACCCCCGTACCTTGCAACCGCTATGAAAAATTTTATTTTTCCAGGATATCTCTATAGTGGCTCTACATTTTTAGCTTTCTATTCATTACGGTTTTTGAGAAATAAAAATCAGAATTTTTTTCTTTTCCACCCTCTTTCACCATCACCATAAATTTTTTCCCTACTAGAGGTCTACCGACCACAATTCCTGTAAAATTTTCAAGATCATATCTGATACGGTTTCTGAGATATAAAAATGAAATTTTTGAGAAATTGCTATCCCCCACTTTCGTGCTCCACCTCTCGCCACAAAAAGTTTACTTTCAGTAGACTCCTCTTGTGATCCCATATACAGAAACAAAATTTTATCTTCCTGGTGTAATTGGTTCGGAAGATATTGTAATCCAAAGTTTTTTCCTTTTTTGGTGTTTACTAGTCTTAAAACGTGTAAATACAAAATTTCAGGGTAACAAATTTTTTTTAATTTTCAGGTCGATCACAATAAAGTAGTGTGATCGACTTGATTGCAAAAAAATAAGTAATATAATTCAACTATTTACCACAATTCAATTCCAAACTTCGATCAGAATTAAACTCCTATCCTACTCTGGTAGCAGGAATGGGTGGAAGCAAATTCCACCGTGCAGTGTACGAACAATTTTTTTCATGACGACTTACCTACTACGGAATGAAATGAACGCTAATAGATGCTTTCAAATTGCAATGTGTCTTCTTCTTGGTTTCTTTTCGCTTGTCTTTTTCGTGGTGTTGCCAAATCGGCTGTGTGCGATATTCGCGTGTAATTTCTTGCGAACTTTTATTTAGACTGTGTCAAAGAAAATGTTTGAAACGTGAATTTTTTTCGCGATTCTTCTGAGCGATTTAGAAAACGCATTTTAGATATATAATATTTTTCAGCAAAATGTAGGGGAAGCAATGCTTCCTTGCTTGCATGGACGCCACGCCACTAGTTAGTATAATGGCATTCAGGGCTTTCGGATGAATGTCTCGGCGAGTGTGAGGAGCCGGCATTAAAGGATGCCAGTAGAATGTGGTGTCAGTTTTTGCAAAAAATGGAATATCTCCTTAAAAGTAAAATAAAAACTCTTACTGTTTGATATGTTAAGATCCGACCATCATGGTCCACATTTATTCTATAGTTCCCTTAAGCCGGGTTGACACGTTACGAGTGGATTCGGAACGAGTGAACTCGCATAGTCACTCGGACGTTACTCGTATCGTGTCAACAGGTAATCCGAGCATGCTCGGACGTTATGACGATACGAGTAACGTCCGAGTGACTATCCAAGCTCACTCGCTCCGATTCCACTCGTAACGTGTCAACCCGGCTTTAAATTCAAACAAACCAACTGTTTTATTATCACGTGACGGATGTATGTCACACTACAACCACATAATGAAAGCAGCATCATCACGGCAACAACTTCACCCCGTTTCTGCTCGAATTCATCGTGACTCTTTTTTTATGCGAATAATTCGCATGCCACCCCACACTGCTATCCCTCTCGAATCAGTTATATCTTGTATGTCAGCGTATTTGCATTCCATATAGCGTTACTTATCCTCACGCACACAAAATGTCAAATTTAACCGGATGACTGTATACGTGTGATAAGTGAGTTACAAGAGGGTTAACAAGATGTCGTGGGGTTACTGTCTTTCGCCTTATACTACAACCGTTCCACTTCCATACTATCTTCATGGCATTGAAGTTCAATTGTTAAAACAGACCTAATACTCGAAAGTATACAACATGTCTATAGTGTCAATGCGTATAGCATTCCTTGAAGCAATCGTTTTCAGGTGTATCTCTCATTCCTGCTACCCCACCCCAAATTATCATTTATTTCGCGTCGTCGAGATCCCGCGGCCCACCTATCCTTCATCATTATATGGCGTGTGGTGGAGTGGTGCTGCCCGCTCTTTCTACTACCCACCCTGTATCCAATTCCACCATACCGTCAAATTAAATTTCCAAAATGGCGGGTGTGGGGAATTCTACAAATTACTAAATCATGTTCTTGTTAAAGGTTTTTTTCTGGTTCACACGCTCCCGGTTTTCTTTGCGCAATTTTCGATCGTTCGAATTTTAATTCACTTTGAATTACAGCCGTTTAACCGTGAATTTGTACGGTTTTAATTAATTTTCTTAAAGGAGAACCGCATTTCTATAAATTTGATGGCATAAGACGGCGTAAGGGAAGGTAAATGAAAGGGAGGTGAAAGATGTGTTTGGGTTTTTGAAAATGGGTATAGGGATGGCTGTTGTTAATTTTCCGCGTAATGATATATGACTCGTTTGCTTCGCAGTTAACGTGGCGGAATACGAATATTTATGTCATATTAGGACTTTAAAAGGGGGCGGAGAAGGTGAGATGTGAAAACCTGAAAACTCTCAGGTTAAATACTTTTTCTTACCCTTGTGGGATTGCTATACACACGAATAAGGCAACTTGCAAATTGAAATTAATTATTTTTGGAGAAGAAATATGAGATGGGACATATAGTAGGATGGTATCTATGCGGTGGGTGCAAGACCGCATATGACGGGGAGCTGTATTATATTGTTGACTAAGTTCCGTACTATAATTGGGGGATGGATTATACATCTACAACTATAAACGAAACGAAAAAACGAATTTCCGAAAGAAGCACGGAACAGATGCCCCTAGATAGACAAAAACCATCTACAGAGCAGTCATTTCAGTAGAGAGATAGGAAAATGCAGTCAGGGTAGGAAACCTAACCTAATTTGAAGGGTATTCCAGCAGCGCAAGCTGAAGTATTTGCGTTGCGGTAATAACGCCGTGAGTCTCGTGCTTGACTGCCTTTTCTTAGCCTATTTTCATTGTTATTATTATCAAGCACGGAAATAATGATTCTTGCAAAGAGTACTCCAGGATAAGTTTATCCCATGTCGTAGACATACGGGCGCACACCGACATAAAACTTTAATTTCTCATTAAAGAGGGTAAATCGTTCTTGTAAATTTCTTGCCTCCATTTGTGGCATATATGACAGAATTTTACCCACTTTTCGTCCTTAAAATGTTGTGGGTTATGTGTAATATGCATCCCGCATAGCGACTTCAATCACCGGAAAAATGAGTGCAAAGTGGAGGAAAGTTCGGTTCGTAGCAAATTACCCGAAACTGCAAGCAATTTATGAGTTTCTATAGTTGCTGCTTCACATGACATAGTTGCAGACTATTCTCGTACAAGAAGACTATGAAGTTTAAAGTATTTCATACTGCATGTGCTATGGGCGCAATGTGGTGGGAATCAAGTGGTGCAACAAGCTTCTTCATCCGAACCGTTTTTCATCGGGATGATGGGTTCCTGGATTTGTTCCCATAGATCGTGCTGGGTATAAGATATGCTTAAGAGCATCGTCCTGGGGCCTCAGTGTAAATTAGGATATCATAATATGGTGAAGATGGAGGATTGCTTCCTTGGGGCCGTGAATGATATGGTAAATGGAGTTGGCGGAGCACTAGTCTGGTTTGGTGAAATATTACTAAACGTTGGAAGGGATATTTTAAAAAGGGTTTCCGCTTGTTGAAGCACTTTATTCTCGATGGGATATTATACACAATGCACTTTTGTTGTTCTGTATAGAGAAATATCGTAGAAAGAATATGATGGATGGCTGTGTTTTCTGGAAGAGCTTTTTAATTCGCAATGAAGTATTTTATTTTATTGATTTCGAGCGAAAGGGTCATGCAGTTTTAATTAATTAGGTAATAATTATTATATTAAAACGTTTTCTGTCGGTAATTTATAAAGAAATAGTTAAGGTGATCTTAGCACACATAAAAATCTGTTAACAGTCTGGGCTGAACTGTATTATTTTTGGGCAGAAGTTCGGAACCCGTTTAATGCTAAGATGCGGTGTAGGTTCCTATGCGCCTCCTGCAAGCGCGAACGCAGGGGCCGGGGGTTTAGCGGTTGAACCCCCCTCCCACCGAAGTGATTTAATTAAAAAATCACAAGGAGGCGCGAACGCAGGGCGGGGTTTTGGGGGATGAAACACCCCTCCCCCTCCCCGCCGAAGTGATTAATTAAGAAATCACAACTTGTAACGAAACGCAGCGTATAATTTTCGGCCATAACGAAACGCAGCATACTAGTTCGTTCTGTGACATTTTTAGACCGGTTGGCAGCATCGTCTTGGGACAACTTTGGTCCCGAGATGCTGGAGGCGAGAAGATGAGATCGAGAGTCTCGGTTCGGCGTTCGTTGAGTGCGGCGGTGCTGGAGAAGTTTTTTTTCTGGATTTCGTTGGATGGATTAGGAGTAATGGATCAATTGTATGGTGAAACCCAAAAGAAATAAAGAGGAAAAAGGAATATATTTGGTTTTTCTATTTAGACTAACCGTTTGTTTCAGAAAAATAACTATAGTATGACTGCACTCAGAAAAATAAATAGTTGAAATCGACTATTTATTAACTTTTTCTATATTTAAAATCGTGACTACCATAAAATAAGTTGAAAGTTAACTATTATGTAGTAAGAGTAAAATAAAAGTTGAATTCATTATAAAAAAGTAGTTTTTTACTACAATATGTTGTTTTCGTAGAATATAACTATTTCGCAATAAAATTTGTTAAATATGCAATTTACTATTAAGTAGTAGTTATTAACCAGAAAGTAGTCAATTTTAATTAATAAGTTACTATTTTGCAGTTATTTTAACTGAATTTTTGTACAAATTTAGAATAAAATTAACTAAAATTCCTGTAAACCAAAACATGTACATAAATACAAAAACCGACTAAGTAAACCAATCAATTCTTTATTTTATTTAATTATGTTTTTTTATGTAATTCATTGTAGGTACATAGGTTGTTTTTAATCTTTTAAAATATTTCAGATTTAGGTTTTATAACATAAGTTCTATTATTTATTTTCTTTAATTAATTGAAAATAAAGATTGGGGGCATGTCCCTTGACAGCATAAAAATTTAGTACAAGGTGTAAAACTATACTGGTACTTTAAGTGATCAATCAGATTATTAATATCTTCGAAATTTTTTTTACATTCAGAACAAAGAAACATTTTGGCGATTTCAACGCAACTCGGCAATTATATTGGCTACTGTTGGAATTAATTTACTGTTCTTGTTTTGACTCTCGTAGAAATAGTTTTCAAAAAATGACCACACCGATTCACATTCAAGAGGATATTTAAGATTTAAAACAGAAAAAATTTTGAAACATGTATCAACAGCCTTTAAAAATCCTTCGACTTTGTATAAGATTGTTTCAAGAACAACAAATACCTTCTGAATATCTAATGAAGTACCAACTACAATAATATAAGGCTGAAAGCCTAATCCCATTTTGTTATACATCAAAGAACGACTTTCAATTCTGGATTGTATGTCGTTTTCGGAAGTAACTATGATCAAGAAACTATCTTGTGTGGAAGAAATGCTTGGTCGCCAGGTTTCTTTTTTATTGCCGCACTTCGTTATGGTTAGTCGTCGGTGTGGTAAAATAATAGCGTGTAAAGTCAAGCATAAAATGACATCTCGTGAGTCTGAAAATAAGATCAAATAATATTTATATATTTAATATTTATTTCATAACAGCAACACAAATTCATTATATTACCTTCAGAAATACCTGTGGTTATCTGAGTATACTCTAATTTACTTTTTTTGCCATTTATTTTTCTCTCTAAAATGTGAAATTTAAGGATAAAATCAGGCCACTTCGTAAAAAGTCGAAGTGATTTTTCTTCTCCAAATTTTAAACGAAAATCCTGCTGAAATAGAGTAAAAATTTATTATATCGCTTTATTTTTATTTGTTTAACTAATCACCAAAGTATATCCTAAACTATGTCGTAGTATCGGCCAGTCGGATATTATTGTCTCCAAGGAAGAACTAATATTTATTTGCATATATTTTTCCCTATAAGTAAATAGCACTTCCCACTTATGAAGACACGCCGACCAATCATCTTGGTGAAATTTCAGGAAGTTTTTGTGATTCTCAACATCAATTTCTATAAAATATTTGTTTTCTTTAATTATTTTAATATAGTATAAATAAAAAAGAATTTTCACCACTCAATGAAGTAGTCGGTTGTAGGATGTCGATGTTGTTAGATGTACTATTTGAGCCTTTTAGTTTCTTGTTTCTTTGAAAAGTTGATTCCGGGATAATATTCTTTGTTCTGAGCCGTTTCAACCTATTATGGTACTTGTCGAACAATTTTCCTCGGGCTGGCTTACCGTCCATGTAAGGAATATAAAATATAGCCTTTGTAAAATTGACGAAATTAGTATTTTTTTTAGTTAATTCAGTGTAAATAGAATATTGAAGTCATACTTTATTTTCATTCGGGAATAAAATCGATATTTGATTAGTAATATTATCTAGCTCCTTGTTACTAATCGTTCTATCCGAAGAGAATATAAAGTTGAGAATACAGTTAATTAATTTTGTTCCATTTGTCTCATCGAGCCTGTCATTTACTTTGCAAAATGCACTTATTTCTTCTCCTGTCTTACAGTTCAAAATTTCCTCAATATTCTATCAATGAAATGAAATAAATTATAAATTATATAACTTAATACATATTAATTAATCTTAAGCAGTACAATTGTTGAACTTTGCGGTGAGCTACGTTAAGATGATGACGATGAAGGTTGTGACAAGTTTGTTATCCAAGAAGAAACTTTTGAGCCAATTGAACCAATTGAACCAATTGTTGTTAAATCAGCATAGTAGTCTGGAATAACTTCTGGAAAACCCTATATTGATCCAAATTAATATTTTTAATTAAAAGCCATCCAACACATACGTTCAGTTTTCTCCATAGCTTTAACTCGCCCTTTATTATGGAAAATGTACCATACGATGCATCATCACTTCCAACAATCTTTCGTATATCATCTAAGTCCAATAATCGTAGACCGTCATACCATATTCCCAATGCTATAAAACAAATGCATATTGTAGTTTTTAAGATATTGGATACAATATAACAACGTTTAAGCTTTTTTTTACAAGATTATTATATTATTGCAAAACTTTCATAAGTAATATGTAATATAATTTATCTAACTTCACCTATATTTTCAGTCGAAACTGGAGTCACTTTCCAAACTTGCTATTTTCCGAAAATCAACAATCAACAATCCCAATTACAAATTAAACTTATCTTACAACAAATCATTATTTTCCGTTTTAAATTTTTTAAATTTTCTGTTTAAAATAAGATTCTACCGCGAACGCAACTGGATGAATAAAAATTTAAATACGTTGTTAAAAAATCGGCATTGATTGTTCTCACCCTTTCTCCTCGGTAAATATTTTAAATCACGGACTGTTTATTTCATAATAAATAAATACTGTTAACCACAATTTTTCTATTTCATTCGTTTAACTTTAAATGTTAGAATTATGTTACAGAAATGTAATTATTATTTTTCTAATGAACATATACCGAATTGGTTGCGACATACGTACATAATATAGTAAATAAATGAAAAGAATTTGCTTATGTACATACCAACAAATCGTTGATATAGCTGCGATAAATTCCAAGAATCCAGAACTTTCCAAAGAGGAGTACTGTAATCCTGATGTGCTTCTTCCACTAATGACGTTAATGATGTTAATATAAATATTAGTATATTATGTTTATGAGCTTACATACCATAATTGATATAAAAATGCATGTGTTACATTAAATACTTACCGATTGTTTCACTTTGATTTAAACCACTAAATTCATATTCCTGTAATCGATAGATAATTCCTGCACTATTTCTTCATTTGCATCACTCATAATAATTGTATTATATTATGTACAATATATCACTTACTACTTAATTATCTGAACGAACTATAACTAACTAATGAACTATACACCGCGATTAAAGAAACAGACTGGCAAACAAACAGTTGAAGTTCTTTTATTTTGGCAAAAATTTTTACTTTTCTTTCAACTATAAATTGGTAGAATGTTACAACTGAATAGTTGGAAGGTATTATAAAATATTAGATTATGTTTTGCTCAATAACCAAATATAGTGATACCCAACTATTTATTAGTAATATTGAAATGAACTATTTTTCAATTTGAAACAAACTACAATATAGTACTAAAGTACTGATTTTACTATTTGCGAACTATTTCTTTGTTTTTTAACTATTTTTTAGGTATATTTTAGTTATTTATGCTTTTATGCAAGATAACTACGAAAAAAGTTATTTTTTACCAAAATATTTTTCTGGGTGTGGTTAAAGAAAGAAGGAGAAAAAATGAGGTCCCGGTATCCAGTGAAAAAGGGGAATTAAATTAAATTAAAAAATCCGTTAGGGCCAAGACTTCCGAACCACCCTGCCCTGAGCAGCCGGCAGAAGGTGCCGAAGGCAAGGTCCAACCAAAACGTTCCATCTGAGTGGGAAAAAAATTCCTCATGGCAGACTTCGTCTGCTCTGTTAACGGACCGGTACCGCACGAAACGATAGATACCGGTTTCATTACAGTGGCGCGCAAACGTGTTCGGGATATACATATATTTTTTTTGTGTTTTGTGCGGTAATTTTCAATATAAGTAAAAGAAAGTATTTCCCATTCGGTAATTTCCAATTTAAGTAAAAGAAAGTATTTTTCATTATTAAATATCTTTCGTTTTTTTGACGTTTAATTCAGTTTTTTTGAAGTTTCATAATTATTTCGCTGAGAAAGAGTTCGTCCGAAGTAGGAGCCCAAAATTTACCGGTTTCTTCCTCCGGTGACGCGCATTAGCTCTCCGCGTTGGCGTGGTGGGTAAATTAACTGTAGAAGGCAATGTTGAAAGTCGCCAAGGAAAATATTCTATTGGGTCCCTGAAAAATCTGAGGCAGAATTCGTCCGGCAGTGCTCCGTCGACTAGCAAGTCATGAAAAATTCAATGCATTTCTGGATTGATTTCGGAGCCTAGTATTGATAAAATTGCAACAAAATCGGTACCCTGTGGCGTGGCGTCCATGGAAGCAAGGGAAGCATTGCTTCCCTTACATTTTGCTGAAAAATATTATATCTAAAATGCGTTTTCTAAATCGCGCAGAAAAATCGCGAAAAAAATTCATGTTTCAAACATTTTCTTTGACACAGTCTAAATAAAAGTTTGCAAGAAACTACACGCGAATATCGCACACAGCCGATTTGGCAACACCTCGAAAAAGACAAGCGATAAGAAACTAAGAAGAAGACACATGGAAGCAATTTGAAAGTTGCATCTATTAGCGTTCATTTCATTCCGTAGTAAGCCCACTGTGACGTCATGAAAAAAAAATTTCGTACACGCCACGGTGGAAGCAATACGCTATTTGCTTCCACACATCCCTGGCTGCGGCGGTGAAGCTATCAGCAAGCAGAGATCTGATAAGAAATAAGTGCTACCAGAGTAGGATAGGAATTGAATTTTGATCGAAGTTTGGAATTGAATTGTGGTAAATAGTTGCATTATATTTAATTTGGTTTTTAGATCTCAGGAACCACTTACGCTAGGAGACTGAAACTTGGAACTTATGTAGAACTATGATAGTGGACCTATTTGCAAAAAAATTGGCGATAAGGGTTGAGGAGTGTGGGAGTGGATGGGAAAGCAATGTGTTCGAATTGCTTGAAAGCTGGGGTTGAAACATTCTAAAATACGTATCTTCTGAACGGTTGATGTCAGAAGATTGAAACTTTGTAATTGTCTTAAGGGATAATAGGACATTAATCGAAAGCTAAATTTTTTGAATCGGGTGGTGGTGTGTAGGGGTTGGGATAAAAAACTTTGGATTAGAATATCTTCCGAACCAATTATACCAGGAAGGTAAAATTTGGTTTGTGTATATAGGATTACAAGTGGAGCCCATTAAAATTTTTGAGGTGGGAGGTGGAGCACAAATGTGAGGCGATAGCCATTTTTAATAAAATTTCATTTGTATATCTCAAGAACCGTACCACATATGATCTTAGAAATTTTGCAGGAGTTAGGCTCAGCAGACTTCTAACAGGGAAAAAATGTTGGAGGTACTGGTGAAGGGGCTGATGGTGGGAGGGGGTGGATAGAAAATAATATCGATTTTCATTTTTCAAAAACCACAAACCATAGAAAGCTAAAAATTAACTACATAAAGCCAATAAAGAGGTATCCTAGAAACAATTTGTGGTGGTTTTTTAAATCTCAGAAACGGCTTATGGAGAAGAACTTAGTACGTATAAGTACGTATGTTACTCAAGAAATTAAAGGAAAAACAATTCAGATTTTTATTAGCATAGAGGTTAGGTAAAACAAATGTCCGTGAAAAGGGCTTTTTCCACATTTTCATGATATCGTTATTATAAAAATTGAATTTATTTTCTTATGGTTCATATCTATTTTCCTTAATTGATTCCAAAAGTTTGTGTTTTTCGCTCAAATGAATTAAAGCTTGTACTACTCATCAAAGAAGTAAACTATCACAAGTAATGCGATGATGAAGTATTTACTTCTACGTTTACTTTTTGCTTGTGAAATAATCCCTTAGTTTACTTGTGCTTCGTAAGTACTTACCTCCATAGGGCCATCCTTTGATGAAATCTATATGTTTTATAATTAGAGAGCAGTGGCGTGGCGTGATAATTCAACAAGGGGAAGCAATTGGTTAATATCCAAAATTTATTATTATTATTCTACCTACAAATTTACTGCGTATTAATTGAACCTCCTCCATTAGCTACTTTTAACATTACTAATATAAAAGCACCCAGCAATCACGAACGGGAACCAGAAGGCTACATGGAACGTTATTTTTTAAGGTTGTCAGTCGCAGTCACCTACATCGCATCTAACCATTAAACGCGTTCCGTACTTCTATAAAAAAAAATCTGCCAATGGTCTGGGCGAAACTTTATTATTTTTCGGTTCGAAGTTCGGGAGTGGTCAAAGTCGGAGTGTATCATGAGTTGCTTCGAGATTATTAGATTTCTTGGAAAATTAATTTTGTTCTTAAAATAAAAATATTTAAAATAGCGATTTTTAGCCGATTAAACATTGGAAAATTTCTTTCTTCTTATCATTTATACTCTCTTAGGAGCTGAAAAAGGAAAAAACTTAAAAACAAGTTTTAGGCGATTATTACGCAAGCACGTGAAAGTGACAAGATATTTGATATCTGATAAGACCTGGGGATATAGAAGAATTCGTGAAAAAGTTTACAACCTCCTTTGCACCCCCTTAGGGGTCGAATTTTAAAAAATCCTGAAAACGCTTTCTAGGTATTTATATGAAGAAGATGTACAATAAAAATGAATTCAATATTTGGGAAAACCTAATAGATATGACGAAAACCGTGAAAATATATGCATTCCATTTTCACTGATAATTTTTTTTGCCCCCCCTCCGAACGCCAATAGATATTTAAATTTTTTTTTATCTAAATTAGTTTTCTAGTTGAACTACATAAACATACCGAGTTTCAACTTTGTAGCATAAGCCGTTCTATAGATAGGAAAAACACCCCCCACCCCCGTACCATACTACCCCTATAAAAAATTATACTTTTCCAAAGTGCTACTAATATAGCTCTATCCAAATACCAAGTTTCAACTTTATATCATTATAGGTTGTCGAGATATTAAAATCGAAACTTTTTCCTTTTCACCCTCCCCCACCCTCACCCTCTACACCCACACTTCCTAAATTTTGTTTTCCGCTAGGGGTCTATTAGGCCTACTTCTGGTAAAAATTTTAAGCATCTATCTTACACTGTTCTTGAGATATGAGACGTGATTTTTTTGAAAAATTCTTATCCCCTCCACTTTCATGCTCCACCGCATCCTTGAAAAATTTTACTTTTATCAAACTTCATTTGTCAACCTTTATACACAAACCAAATTTTATTTATCTAGTGTAATTGGTTCATGAGATATCGTAATCTAAAGTTTTTCACCCCCCACCCCCGTACGTTACTTCCCCTCCTCAAATTTTTGGTTCCGATCTATTCTCTTAGTATACCTACAGATATTCATTAAGTTTCAATTTTGTGCCATTGACCGTTTAGGAGATATGGATTTTAGAATGTGTCGATCTCACCTTTTTTGCGTTTCGGACGCATTATTTTTCCCCCCACTCCCGAACCCCTTCACCTATATCGGCAATTTTTTTGCAAATGGGTCCACTACCGAAGTTCTATATAAATTCCAAATTTCAGCCTCTTAGCATAAGCGGTTGCTGAGATCTAGAAACCAAAATTTTCCGTCTAAAACACTTCCTCCTCCTCCCAACTCACACCCCCACCCCTCCAAATTTGGTCACTTTAGGGGGCTACCCACTCTACCCACAAAAAAAAATTCAATTAAATAGCTCATAGGGTTTGGATGCTACGAGCCTTCAAACAATTTTGCGTACACCGGTAGACGTACGGCGGACAGACGGACTGAATTTTTTTTTTGCTTTTTTCGTGTCTACTCGTCATGAAACGTGAAAAAAAAAATTTTGAGGGTAGCAAATTTTTTTTTTTTAAAAATCGATAACAATACTGTATTATTGAAATAATAAAGTAAAATTATGAAGTTTCGCCGAGTATTGGGACATTTTTTTTTATTTATTTACATATTTTTCTGAATAGAAGAGTCAATAGAAGTAAAACCGAATTCGATCTCATTAACCATAAAAGTTTTTCGGAATTCGTGAAAACCCCCAGGGGTTTAATATCAAAAAATGCTTGCATCAGATTTTTCTTCAATTAAATTTAAAGCCTTTAGAAATAAAAGTTAATTGAATATCTCATTAAACCCAATATATTGAAATTCGTGAAAATGTACACAACCACTTTACACCCCCTAATGGGTTGGATATCGAAAAATTGGAAAAAAAAACAGTGTCAAGGAGCGAAATTGCATAGGTGTACTTTCCCAGACCCTTTCCTTCTTAAAGTGCCTGCCTTCTTTCTCTAGAATGCGCTCAATATAGTAGTAAATTTTTAGTTTTCTATCCTTTGCGGTTCTCGAAAAATATTGAATCAGATTTTTTTCCTTTTCACCTTCTCCCGACATCGCCCCCTACAATCACACCTTCAAAATTGTTTTCCCTGCTAGAAATCTACTGGGCCAAACTCCTGTAAAATTTCTAAGATCATATCTGGTACTGTTCTTGAGATATAAAAATCTAATTTTGTGAAGGGAATAGCCCCCCACTCTTGTGCTTCACCTCAACCCTTAAAAAGTTTACGTGCAGTAGACTCCACTTGTAATCCTATATACAGAAACCAAATTTTATCTTCCTGCTGTAATTGGTTCGGAAGATATTGATGTCCCAAGTTTTTCACCCCCTCCCCTCGACACCCCACCACCCCCCCTTAAATTGTTTAGACCTTATCTAATCTTCCATTATCCCTTAAGATAACCACAAAGTTTCAACCTTCTGACATCAACCGTTCAAGAGATATGGATTTTAGAATGTTTCAATCCCAGCTTTCAAACGTTTCGGACACATTATTTTTCCCCCCACTCCCACACCCTTCAACCTATATCGATAATTTTTTAAGCAATTGAGTCCACGATCATAGTTCTACATAAGTTTTAAATTTCAGCCTCCTGTGCGATTTCGCACCTACCACCTACACATTAAATAAAGAAAGTGCAAATGTGTAAGTGAAGATTATGGTAGATTTAAACAGCGAATTCAAAATTTATCGGAAGGGAAAGGACTGTCTACTTTGAAGATATAAATGACAGTGTATGAAATTTATTGTATAAGGAAAAGAAGAGTAGATTGGTAAATTAGTGCAATTTGGATCCAAGTAAATAAAGAACAAATAGATCGGTAAATCCATGGTATGAGAAGGGGTCGATGGGAAATGAATATCATGATATTCGAATATTTGATATCGGCATTTTCCTAATATCCAATACATCCAAATATTAGTAATATCATAGCGAATACTAATATATTCGTCTCATCTCTAGTCATATGTGGTACGGTTCTTGAGATATACAAATGAAATTTTATTAAAAATGGCTATCGCCCCACTCATGATACTATGAAAGAAGAGATAACGCCAGCAGCGCAAAAAATTTGTTCACTTTCTGCGCATGACGTCACTCAGAGACCTCGTCTATTTTGACAATTGTCACATTCATACGTATTTGGTACCGGCTGATCAAAACATTGCAAATATTTTTGATTTTAATTGAATTTCACGTTGAATATATTTACTTCCCATCGCTAAGATAACGAAAAAATGTTGCTTTTAACTTTGTTTGTCTAATTAAATGTTACTGTAATAGGAAACATTTCAAGAGTGAAAAGATCTGTTTTTAGGTTAAAATTTTTCTTATTTTATTTTTCCTTTTATCGTTATTATATAATTTTCTTTTTAGATTTTCTCTTAAATCCCTATTTAGTTCTCTAATTCTAAAGTACAATCGTGATCTTAAAAATAACTTCTTAATACTATCGTGACAGGGCACATCCTTTGCAGAATCCAATAGGTCTCTCAAATAGTTGCTGCAAATACAAAGAGATTCATGTTCATTAAATTTTTGAAAAATTACCTCTAATTGCTGGACGATATCCTTAAACGCTGGTGTTGGTTTCGAAAGCCTTCCTTCGCTGAGTTGATTAACCCATGTCCAAGTTGTATCCTCAGCAGTCACAATGGATATATGAGGAGAGCTTTCCTTTAGCTTATGGCAAATGAAACCAGCTATGTTCTCGAGACCATCGTATTCGAACTCCTTCAGCTCACAGATTAGATTTTCCTCTTCCTCTAGCGGCTCTGGTTCCTGCTTGAAATTTCCGAGAACCTTAGCTGTACAAATTTAATCAAAAATTTAATATCTATAGTAACCGATTTTGAATAATTATCAAACCTGACAATGTAGGCCCAATATCTGGGGGAACCATCGACATCGACACTTGTACTCGAAACAAAAGCTCCATCGTTGCGGCCAACAATGTAGCTTCGAAGTCGATACTGGAAATCGAGTTGATCAGGATGATCGTGAAGGCCACCTTTACTTCGGATTACGGAGAAAAAGTTTTCTAGAACATCTTGGTTAAGTCTGTAAGTTAAGATGTATTTTGTGCCATATTGTTCTTTTAAATCCTCAAATAATAATGGGGGGGCTATATTGTTTTGTATGATCCCTGATATGAACAAAGATATTAAAACTGATGAGACTACAATTGAAACCCTTTTGGAAAGGAAGAAGGCTCTTCTTTCCTATAACTCGAATCTTCGTTCAGCTTGAATGTGTTCCTGTTAATAATACCTTGAAAAATATGTAGGAGTATTAGCGAGAACAAGTGCATAAACAATATCTAGGTTAGGTTAGGTTAGGTTATAGTGGCAGCCATCCAAACTATGGATCGACTCACTTAGACCATTCGGTTGGTCCATTGTGATACCACACCCGTGACACCTTAATGAAGTCCCATATAGGGAGTTATCGTAGCATTGCTACAGGGGAAAGCTAGTCGAACCAGCCACAGTTGCGAATGAACTTGGCTAGTTCATCAATTCGTGCTCCGGCCATGTCCCCGAGTCTGGAAAGGAAGTAGCTGCCCATGGCTCTGAACCTACAGCTGGCTAGCTGGGGACACTCACAAAGTAGATGCCTAACGCTCTCTTCTTCTTCTTCACTTCTGCAGCTTCTGCTGTAGTCATTATATTGAACGCCTAAGCGTTGTGCATGTCTGCCAAAGAGACAGTGCCCTGTTATGACTGCCGTAATGTTACGGGTCTCTATACGACTTCTTTTCAGAAGATCGGCAGTCCTTTTAGGATGTATTACTGGCCATAGCTGCCTGGAGGTTTCACACGTAGGTTGAACCATCTGCCATTGGTCAGCTCCATTGCCTTCCTGTCAAGATTACTCTTGACGTAATTAAGCGGTACTTTTACCGCTTGGGTTGCATGTATAGCAGCCATTTCAGATCCAGTTTTGCCTCATTTCCTGGTATCCCTTTGTGTCCCGGAACCCAGCACAGGAAAACCTTATGAGCTACGCCCAATGTTTTCAGACGCTCCCTACACTCCCTCACTAGCTTTGACTTGACTAGGTTGGAGCTTAGCGCTTTCATTGCTGCTTGGCTGTCTATGTAAATGTTTATACACGACTCTTCGGGAAGATTTGTTGCGGAATTTAGTATGTCCACTGCACTGCTTACGGCAAAAACCTCAGCTTGAAAAATACTGCAGTAGTCCGGCAGTCGAAAGGATACTTGAATGTTCATGTCGGCTGAGAAGATCCCTGCCCCCGTTCCAGTATCCATTTTTGACCCATCCGTGAATATAGCAACTTCAGATTCCCTTATCACTTTTTGATCCAGTCCCCCCTAGTAGGGAAAAGGGTATGGAATCCTGTATCGAAGCTTAAAAACGGAGTTATATAGTCGGTGAGTTCACTAAGCCCACAATCTGGAAATAATGAAAAAATTTTGCTATGCCCATAATCCGCAGATTTCCAGCAGCCACCAGACTCTTTTAGTCTCAGGGCACTCTTGGCAGCAGCATTCTTGATTTGAATATCTATTGGCAGCAGAAGCAGCATAATCTCCATTGCAGCTGTTGGCGTTGATTGCAAAGCGCCCGTGATGCCTAAGCAAGCCGCTCTCTGCACTTTCGTTAGACTATTCTTGTGCACGCTTTTGTCCAGGGCTGTCCACCATACCAGGCCACCATAAAAAAGAATGGGCCTACGATAGAGATGTACATCCAGTGAACCATTGCGGGCTTTATTCCCCATTTCTTGCCAAAGGCCTTCTTGCAAGTATAGAAGGCTATTGTTGCTTTCTTGATGCGCTCATCAAGGTTAATTTCCAGGTACTTAGCTTCAGTTCTAAGCTCCAGAATGGTATTACCTATTTTTGGAATTGTAAATGGGGGTATTGCTCTCCTTCGAGTCAAAAGAACCAGTTCAGTTTTTGTGGGGTTAACCCCCAAACCACAACTTGCCGCCAATTTGTACAATTTTCGTAGTGCTCCCTGCCCCCAGTATAACTAGGTCATCAGCGTACGCTACCACTTTGATCCCGTCCCTCTCGAGCTGGGATAAAATACGATCGACGACTAATACCCAAAGTAGAGGTGATAGAACTCCCCCCTGCGGGGTACCTCTAGACACAGTTCCAGATATTTCATTCTCACCAATGGATGCATGTATCATTCTACTTTCAAGCATGCCGTCGATCCAGTTGGTAATGCGCAGGTCAGAGCCTGCATTCAGCAGGGCTTTCCGAATGGCATCCCTCTCAACGTTATTAAAGGCTCCTTCAACATCTAGAAAGACATTGTGTATTCTTTATTATGCAGCGTACTCTCTATGGTCCTTACTACCTCATGTAGAGCGGTTTCTACCGATTTACCTTTCGTGTACGCATGTTGTGCTGTAGAGAGAGTGTTTACGTCCAGATTGCATCTAATGGAGATCTCGAGCAGCCTTTCTAGGGTTTTCATCAGAAAAGAGGTTAAGCTAATGGGTCTTAAGTCTTTGGCCATTGTGTGGCCCCGTTTACCCGCCTTCGGAATAAATATTACTTTAACCCGTCTCCAAGCAATCGGAACGTACGAGTAGTATAAGCAGCTTTTATAAATAACTAATAGCCAAGGGATGATTGCTTCATGAATTTCCTGAAGCATTATGGGCAAAATTCCATCCATCCCTGGTGATTTATACGCCGCGAAGGATTGAATAGCCCACGCCATTCTTTCCTTGGTTATAACTTCCTCTATGGTTTCACAGAAGATAGTTCAAGAATGTCTTTTAGCCTTTTTTATTGACCTTTTACAGTCCCTGACACTCGACTTGTACTTGACCCAGTCTTCCAAAGTGCCACTAGCTTTTGCTGCATTAAACAGTCTTCTCGAATCCTGCCTGATGTGCCGTAAGTCCCTATTCCACCATGGTGGAAATGACTTGGTGGGTGGCTTCCTCAGTGGGCAGGACTCAAGAAAAGCCGTTGTGATGCTCCCTGTTAGGGCATCAATTTTGTCGTCAATAGACGCTGTGTTTGGAAGCAGTTCGCAATCAGGAGCAGAAAATTCCCTACATGCGATACTCTGAAATTTCTCCCAGTCGGTCTTCCTTGGGTTTCTAAAAGGCTTAGGGCACTCAGGGGAGATATTCAAATTGAAGAGTATCCAGCAGTGATCCGAAAACGACCTTTTGATAGATACTCTCCAGTTTTCTATCTTGAGGTTGTACGATTCTTTAACGAATGTCACATCCAGTACCTCCGCCCTATTTGCCGTTACAAAGGTTGGTTCATTACCGACGTTGCATATATTTAATTCCGTAGTTAGTAGAAAATTCAACAAGCTCTCACCTCGATCATTGATGTCCGTGCTACCCAAATAGTATGATGGGCGTTGGCATCACATCCCACGAACAGGTCTAATTTATCTCGTTTCGCCATTTCTACCACCATGCGAACATCATTTGTTGGTGCATCTTCTCCATGCGGCATGTACGCAGAGGAGAGAAGAATTGCATTACCATCCCTCCGGTCCCATCTCACTACGGTAGTATCACCAGAGCTGAAATTGGCCAGGAGAGTTAGATTTATACTCTTTTTAGCCCAGATACACGATCTAAGCTTGCCCCTGTCCTTGACAAAGTATAGAGTGTAGAGTTTGTGCTTTAGTCCCAATATGGCATCCTTGCAGATCCATGGTTCTTGGATTAAAGCAATGTCAATACCATCCTCATCAAGCAGAATGGTAAGGTTCGCCGACGCTAGCTTGGAATGCTGGAGGTTAATTTGCACAATTTTTGTTGCAGGATCCATTTCAAGTCCAGTTATTAACCCTCCACTTCTGGTGCTGTCGTTTCTGTGGCGGGAGCAATTGGGTCTGCTGTTACCGCCCCTGACTCTATTTGCTCGTCAGTAAGACTGACACTAGGAGCACCTGAGTCCTCAGCGATTTCAGCTACCTCCATTGGCTCGGCCATCGAAAATTCTGGCACTGGCGTCTCTGTGTTCACCTCCGACCGTGAATCGGTCATCGGTACCACTATGCTGACGCCAGGTACAGTTGTATGAGCTGAGGAGGTCTCGTGCATATCCTGCCCCAAGGCGCCTTCCTCGCTTGTTGCCAAGAGCCCCCTTCGGTACACATTTACCGTTACTGCATTGAAGCAGCAGTGGAGGCTGTATTTGGCTTCCTCCAGTGGAGTGAGCGACTCATCTGTCATCTGGACAATGAAGCACCTTCCACCGGGCTTAGGGTCTTCCGCCTTGAGGATCTTCCAGTCTTGGATTGGAATCTTCGGATTCTGGGCGGAGAGCACCTGAAGCAGTAAGTGCGGTGCTATGACGGGGGCTGGTACCCAGATTCTAGCCCTTGGATAGTCTGGAATGTCTGAGCGTGGGATAACACGCAGATTGACGTCTTTCCAGATTTCTCCGATCCTGGCCACGCTTCTTATAAGGAAGTCAAGTGATAACTGATCCATACATCTAATTACCTTGACTCCTCTCTGCCAGCCCGATGCGTAGTATTGTAGATTGGGCCCAGCAGGGTTTTCCGTGATACGTTCCACGAGAAAGTCCGTCAGCCTACTTTCGACCGCCAGCCATCGGTCCGCAGAGATCTTCCAGTTTTTACTGCCTGTGTCGACAATAGCCACTTGAAGACTCTCCCGAGCGTTGTCGCTAGCGGAGGGTTTCGCGCTGATAGACCGCTCAACTGTGAAAAGCTCCGGAACGCAGGGTTCCTTCGGAGTATTAGGAATCACCGTACTCGCCCTCTTGAGCCTTTCTGCTAGTGGGCTGATGCACGCCTTGGCTCCAATAGCCCGCAAGGGTGGAGTGTGCCTAGACGACGCGCATTTCGCCTTTTTTGCCATGTTGCCCTCCTCTTCGAAGGAGCATTGCCTTTTGCTAGCAGCTTCCGCCCCAGCGTTTTTGGCACCTCCTTGTAGTCGGACCTCCGGCGTTTTTAGTTTTTGGTTTTTAGGCATCTCCGTGGTGTAGGGAACATGAAAGGGGTCATTGGCTAAGATTTTCGTAGCCCACTTCATCGTTTCCCTATCCTTATGCGTTTGAAGCCCCGCCTTTTTATCCTCGATTTTGCCAAGAAGAAATCGTGCTTTCTCACAAAGCTTTTTCTTCTTTTGACCCGAAGTCATTTTGGCACTTTTCGACGATTTTACGCCACTGGGACCTGCCTCGATCTCGTCCTTCTCAGACGGAGATTTGAGGAGTTCCTCTTCCTCGCTGACGCTCACTTCCTGAGCTTTGCCAATAGCATCCGAAATGCTTACTGTAGGCATTGACTGAGAATCCTCAATCCCTTCTCTTACGTCCATTTTTTGTGTTGTTTTGTCCATATCTTGGTCCCACGAGTTAGGGTGAAAGAAGAGTCCACCGCAACAGAGAACCCTGATTATTGCGGTAAGTCTAGTTACCCTACCAGGTCGACAGGTATGGTAGGAGCTCCGTTCGCAACTGCATTCCCTGCAGCCATCCAGCCCTCAGTACGGGTCGCATGACGCCTTGGCTTGGGTTACCGTTCATTCAAATATACGCACACTTCGCCACGGTATATTACAACGGTGCACGTAGGAATAGGTGTAGTGATGGGATATCGGGAAGTGGAGGGAGGGGGGAGGAGTTTGACCATCTCTTGGTTTCGGGCATAGCCCTACTCAGCCCCAACACCACGACAAGGTGGACGGCCATCGATGGGGTAACAAACAATATCTAACTTACCCAAAAGCTCATGTTGAAGATTGCGAACGTAACATCCTGGTGCAAAATGCTTCGAGCATATCCTTGCCGTAGCTAAATTTATCTTATCACTTCTTCGGCACTTCACTTTCTATAATTCACGGTATTTATCACATTTCGGAAAAGTATAAAACCGAAATTTATCCTCCTCAGATGAGTAATTTTTTTTATTACAGGAATTACACCCGAACACAGCACAACGCATTTTTATAAAAACTTGGTTTCTTCTATTAATATTATGTCTCAAAAGTCACTGAAAATTATTATATTATTCGTAAATATAATGTCTCAAAAGTCACTGAAAATTATATTTTACGTAAAATCACAAATAACACAAAGCTAACTGACAGAATTGCTCGTGTTAGGTCTCTGAACAACGTCACAGAAAACAGGTAAGAAGAAGACACATGCGCGTGGCGTTATCTTCTCTTCTAAGTATCATGGCCCCACTTTTGTGCAACACCACCCCCCCCCCCCCCCCTGACAAATTTTAATGGGCTCCACTTGTAATCCTATATACACAAACCAAATTTTACCTTCCTGGTATAATTGGTTCGGACGATATTCTAATCCAAAGTTTTTTAAACCAACCCCTACATACCACCACCCGATTCAAAAATTTTAGCTTTTGATTAATCTCCTATTATCCCTGAAGACAACTACAAAGTTTCAATGTTCTGACATCAACCGTTCAGAAGATACGTATTTTAGAATGTTTCAACCCCAGCTTTCAAGCAATTCGAACACATTGCTTTCCCTTCCACTCCCACACTCCTCAACCCTTATCTCCCATTTTTTTGCAAATAGGTCCACTATCATAGTTCTACATAAGTTCCAAGTTTCAGTCTCCTAGCGTAAGTGGTTCCTGAGATCTAAAAACCAAATTAAATATAATTCAACTATTTACCACAATTCAATTCCAAACTTCGATCAAAATTCAATTCCTATCCTACTCTGGTAGCACTTATTTCTTATCAGATCTCTGCTTGCTAATAGCTTCACCGCCGCAGCCAGGAATGTGTGGAAGCAAATAGCGTATTGCATCCACCGTGGCGTGTACACAATTTTTACTTTATTATTTCAATAATACGGTATTGTTATCGATTTTTAAAAAAAAAAAATTTGCTACCCTCAAAATTTTTTTTTTCACGTTTCATGACGAGTAGACACGAAAAAAGCAAAAAAAAATTTCAGTCCGTCTGTCCGCCGTACGCCGTACGTCTACCGGTGTACGCAAAATTGTTTGAAGGCTCGTAGCACCCAAACCCTATGAGCTATTTAATTGAATTTTTTCGTGGGTAGAGTGGGTTGGCCCCCTAAAGTGACCAAATTGTGAGGGGTGGGGGTGTAAGGGGGGAGGAGGGGGAAGCGTTTTAGACGGAAAATTTTGGTTTCTAGATCTCATCAACCGCTTATGCTAGGAGACTGAAATTTGGAATTTATATAGAGCTTCGGTAGTGGACCCATTTGCAAAAAAATTGCCGATATAGATGAAGGGGTTCGGGAGTGGGGGAAAAATAATGCGTCCGAAACGCAAAAAAGGTGAGATCGACACATTCTAAAATCCATATCTCCTAAACGGTCAATGGCACAAAATTGAAACTTAATGAATATCTGTAGGTATACTAGGAGAATAGATCGGAAACAAAAATTTGAGTGGGGGCAGTGGCGTACGAGGGTGGGGGGTAAAAAATTTTAGATTACGATATCTCATGAACCAATTACACTAGACAATTAAAATTTGGTGTGTGTATAAAGGTTGACAAATGAAGTTTGCTAAAAGCAAAATTTTTTAAGTGGGCGGTGGAGCATGAAAGTGGAGGGGATAAGAATTTTTCAAAAAAATCACGTATCATATCTCAAGAACAGTTTAAGATAGATGCTTAAAATTTTTACCAGAAGTAGGCCTAATAGACCCCTAGCGGAAAACAAAATTTAGGAGGTGTGGGTGTAGAGGGTGAGAGTGGGGGAGGGTGAAAAGGAAAAAGTTCTGATTTTAATATCTCGACAACCTATAATGATATAAAGCTGAAACTTGGTATTTGGATAGAGCTATATTAGTAGCATGTTGGAAAAATATAGTTTTTTATAGGGGTAGTATGGTACAGGGGTGGGGGGTGTTTTTCCTATCTATAGAACGGCTTATGCTACAAAGTTGAAACTCAGTACGTTTATGTAAATCAACTAGAAAACTAATTTAAATAAAAAAAAATTTCAAATTTCTATTGGCGTTCAGAGGGGGAGCGAAATAAATGATCAGTGAAAATGGAATGCATATATTTTCACGGTTTTCGTCATATCTATTAGGTCTCCATAAATATTGAATACATTTTTATTCTACGGTTTCTTCATATAAATACCTAAAAAGTGATTTCAGGATTTTTTTAAATTCGACCCCTAAGGGGTTGCGAAGGCTTTGTAAACTTTTTCACGAATTCTACTATATCCCCACGTCTTATCAGATATCGAATATCTTTTCAGTTTCACGTGCTTGCGTAATACTCGCCTAAAACTTGTTTGTAAGTTTTTCCCTTTTTCAGCCCCTAAGAGGGTATAAACAGGTTGAACACGTTTTCACGAGTTCCGTCATTTCTTTTAGAAGTGATAAAAAATTGAATTGGTTCCTACTTTCTCGTGCTGTCTTCATATTTATTTATTAACTCCTTTCAGGATTTTTGGATATTCAACCCCCAAGTGGGTGTAAGGAGGTTGCATATCTGATGATATGTCGAATTCATTTTTACTTCCTAAGGTTTGCTATATAAAAAGGCCAAAAAGTCAATTAGTACTTATTTTAGATAATGGGTGTAAGGGGGTTGTATGCTTTTCAAAGCTTCGACATATTTCTTAGGTTCGATGAGATATATTAGTTCGCTTTTCACTTCCACAGACTTTTTATATAATCGCCTACAAAACCCATTTCTCAATTTTTCGATATTCCCACAAGGGTTTGCTTTCACAATTTTTTGCCATCCCTTAGTTCTGATAAGATATAAAATTGGTTGTTACGGCATTTGATGTAATGACCTAAAAACCAATTTCACGATTTTTCGAATTTCAAGAACCAAGGGAGTGTGAAGAGTTTCCACAAATATTTCAAAATCCCTCGTGTCTCATGAGATATCAAGTTGCTTCTTATGAAATCGACTAAAAACCTGTTTCACAATTTTTTCAAAATTCAAACTCCAAGTGGAAGTAATGGGTTTTGTATACGTTTTAACAATTCGTCATATCTCTTAATTCTGATAATGCAACAAATTCGTGTTTACTTCTATGGGCTTTTAGTGTACATAATATACCGAAATTCGAATAGTCTACACGGGCTTTTCCAATGTTTAATCGGCTACAAATCGCTATTTTAAATATTTTTATTTTAAGAACAAATTAATTTCCCAAGAAATCTAACAATCTCGAAGCAACTCATGATACACTCCGACTTTGACCGCTCCCGAACTTTGACCCGAAAAATAATAAAGTTTCGCCCAGACCATTGGCAGATTTTTTTTTCATGACGTCACAGTGGGCTTACTACGGAATGAAATGATCGCTCATATACCTCGTTCACGTGGTAGCGTAGTGTAGTGTAGCGTATTATGAAATCCGGTTGATATATGAGTGTTCACGTGAAGTGAATTGACGTTTCGCACTCTTGATTATTAATTGACAGCTGTCACAACTGGTATTTATTTTATTAAAAAAAAATTACATTCGTCGTTTTATTTCTTATATAACCTTTTTTCTTTTATTTTTCAGCGAAATGGAGTCATTAAAGGCACTGGTATTAGAATCGTTGAGAAAATCCAAACAAATAAAGTTGTCTGTCAATACAGTTTTTTGACAATTCACTCGAAAAGTAATACGGAGCGCAACGGCAAGTGTTCTCGTGGGAAGGATTAGCAAATCCACTACACTACACTACGCGGTTTTGCTACGTTGTAGAAAAACCGCTCCGTAGCAAAATTTCGTGTGTTCACGTGGTACTACGAAGTGCTACGTAGCGGTATGTTGTTGACCACGTGAACGAGGTAATAGATGCAACTTTCAAATTGATTCCATGTGTCTTCTTCTTAGTTTCTTATCGCTTGTCTTTTTCGTGGTATTGCCAAATCGGCTGTGTGCGATATTCGCGTGTAGTTTCTTGCGAACTTTTATTAAGACTGTGTCAAAGAAAATGTTTGAAACATGAATTTTTTTTGCGATCTTTCTGCGCGATTTAGAAAACGCATTTTAGATATAATATTTTTCAGCAAAATGTAAGGGAAGCAATGCTTCCCTTGCTTCCATGGACGCCACGCCACTGTTAAAGAGGTAAGCGGTTCCACTTACAAAGTAGTTTATAAGGAATCGATTCCGTATATACTACAAGTCCTACTGGGTTGTTTCATCAGTTCATTCATTTGCTCCTTCTACTATGCAAGACGGTGATTGGAATCTTTCTCTGTCAGTCAGTCTCATATGGCTTAGGCTATGTCGAATTTTAACTTCTTGTTGTTCAGACTGGGCGGGGAGAGGAAAGTGGAGGCTTATGTCACGCTTTTATATTTTTTTCTATCGTTTGGACGAATATTTTTGCCAGACTATCTTTTTCCCCGAAAATTTTTGAACTTTAGTAATTTCGACATTTCGGTTTTTCAATCCTGCAAAATTATTTTTTTTTGAAATGATATTATTTTTTGTATGGAAAATAATAGTTCGACTGGTCCAATGAGAAATATTAATTCTGTTTGCAACACTTCTGTGTAAAATCGTAGTGAGCGAGATCGGGTCAAAATCCCGTTTTTTGAAATACCGACTTCACTCAATTTGTGAAAATGATATCATTTAGCCACGAAGTTGAAATTTTGTACAAATTAATTTTAAGTGAAAATTAACTTCAAGTTTATTAGTTAGCAAAATTCCCTTACTTTTTCCGAAAACTAACATACAAAAAATCCTTAAAACATGTGTTAAAAAATATTGGCCGATTTAGAATGCTAAAAGCTAGAAATTTTTTCTCAATTACTCATAAACTACCTAAAAATAATAAAGTTGCGCCCAGACTGTTGGCCGATTTTTTTATACGGCTACCTTTTTGTTCGACTTGCAAAGTCTCGCAATTTCTCGACGGAATGAAGTCGTAATGTAATGAAGTGTAAAAAGATCGGGTCAAAATCTCATTTTATAAAATACCAACTTACGAAACTAAGTTAGAGCAGCGCATCTTAACGGTTAGGTTGAACATTTTTCCCGTTTCCCAAAATCACTATTGCTGAAATCCCGTTTTTATGGATAATATAAATGCCCGGGCCCGGACCCGAGCAATAAACATTAATTTTATACGTTATACATTTCTTTTTCATTTTCACCACTGTTTTGAATTTTTCACAAATATGTTTTTTATTCACACACACAGTTGAGGCAAGTAGAATGACACTCCAAGTGTTAAAATCGGTCAGGTCGCGTACAAACAACGAATGAACATACAAATTTTTGGTGAAACAATAATAAATAAAGAATAAACACATTTTTAGTCGAATAAAAAACAGGGATATCATTTTATAATTTTAAAAAGAAAACGACATTTTCGAAATAGAATCTTGGGAAACGCTCACCGTTGCCGATACAAAATATTGTCGAGCGAAAGTACTTGTAGCTTGCATTTATAGGCGGCAGCGGTGCTGTGTACCGCTGCAGCTTTCTTTAAATTTTGCACGAGTACACTCACTAATTTTCAATGAAATTGTGACGGGGTCGCGTTTGCCACAAGTGATACACTTGTGGTACTATGGTTGTGACTACAGAGGTACAGTGGACCTCTGCAGCAATAAGGGGTTTTAATAAAAAGAAGCTCTGTGCGGCTTGACGATTCGAATTGAAGTAACTTTATTTTATAATTCATCAGCTTGTGGACATAATGTCCACTTACAAAAAATGATGATTCACCGATTTCCCATGCCTCATCGTCATAATATCTTGACGCCGAGGCATAGGAAATCGGAGCTCACACAAAATGTGATAAGGTAAACACAAAAAGGGCACTTTAAAGTTCTGAGCCATGCGAGCTCCGATGATTAGAAAAATGCAAGCTTGGCAGCGGACCCCCCAAGCACGATCGGGTAGAACACTTTATGCTTGTGAAATCCGCTGACCAAGCTTCCATTGGAGCAGGCATGAGCACAGAAAAGATATTTAAAACAAATGATATTTTATAAACAAGTACGTTACAGAAAAGTGCCGCACGGAGGAATTCGACTTTATGGGAAAGGCAAAAAAAATGGGAAAAACAAAAATGATGATGATTCTGAACATAATCCATGCCCTTGAGCGCTTGAGCTCAAGCGTTCAAATCCACGCTGAAGTCCTGATTGCTGAGGCTCCGTAGGGTCCGTGGAGCTGGCGTTGGTGTTCGCTGTTTCACGCGTTGACGACATCTCCAGACGAGGTAGGCGATGAGAGCTAAACAGATTGTACAGCCAATGTAGCCGAAAGATAAGTAATGAGCGTCACGGTGTTTGTTTTGACGTGGCAACTCATAGTGGAGATGGTCCAGTTGTTTCTTCGTGTGGACGAAAACGGGGTGCCAACTGTAGTACCGGACTGAGCTGTGCTGACGTTAGAGTGTCACTCAGATTTAGCGAAGGTACGTACGACATCTTGAGTTGCGTGGTGGCTATAGAATGGCCCTGGATGGTGATGAAATCCTGTTTGACCACGCAATCGCTTCGAAGTTTAAATATGCCAGTAGCCTCGATGGTAGCTTGAGTAACGTTGTTGCCACAAACAACGTTGACAGTTGTGGCGTGATCTAGGGCATAGATCCATTGATTTGGATCCGCGAGTTGAATCCAATGTGGACCGGCGCCCATGTTCATAATCTGACAAGAGCTGTCGATTGGATTATGATTAAAAAGCCGGATCTCGCAGGCACTGATGGGAGACCCTCTGCGATACAAAGGATGTTTTTGTCTGCATAGGTGTTTGCCTTCTGCAACAGAAAGGCAAGACAGTAGCTCCGTTTCAGTTAGCGCGTAGTATTGATCACGGTGTAGGCTCATGATTAGAAACGGAAACGACGGTTGTATGGCGGCAAATGTTTCGTTAATCCTTGTTGGTATCGGAATGACCTGGAACAGATCGAAGCCTTCTGGTGCCAATAATAGAATCCGAATCTTGAAAATGATATACCTCGCTATGGGTCTGCCTTCTATAGTTACGAGTCTATAGAATTGTAAGATATCATTTTCTGTGGTAGGCAATTTCACTGAGTCTGGCAGACTATTCTTGATTTTCATGAGCTCTTGGATGAATTGCTTGGGAGAGAGCAGTAGTGGACTGACAAATCCCTGATGAGTGCTGGCTAGTACATCAATCAGCGCATTCTGTACACGATGGTATTTTGAGATGGCTAGAACCGCTTGCAATGACATTGAAGTGAATATCTGCATTAACTTCTGCTGTTGTATGACATCAAGGATTTCCTTCATCTGTTCGATGGTGTTGTTAACATGCTTAACAAGCTGCGTTTCCATGTGCTGCAGCTATTGGTCCATCGCGGCGCGATCACTCTGGATGATGTTGAGTGTAGCATCAAGGATTGACGTCTGATTTCGCATCAATTGATTGAGATGCTCCTCGTTGTCACTGATGGCGTCGATGGTCGATGCCATTGTGTTGGCGTATTTTTCATCAAGTACACCAAATAGTGCGTTAGCCATGTTTCCGACAAAGTTCAAGGCCCCCCTTTTGTGCCGCAGTGACTTTTTGGGGAGCAGAAGGCTGTTGCTAGTGGAAACCTTATCCCAAGTCTTCTGAAATTGTTGCAAAAATCCTTGTCAGGAATTGGTGTTGCTGTCGTTGTGAATTGCCATGAAAGCTGCGCATACGTCATGCAAGGTGCGTTGGCATTTGATCAGAAACTTGTGTTCGTCCCAATACGGTTGCATGTCGTAATATGCTATCAAATTCCATTCACTGGTGATAATGTTTGCTGTGCCCAAGCCACCTAAATATATGCCGGGGATGGATTCGAATTTCGTGGCTTCGAAAGGCCGGGCGATTGTAGCCGATGACAAGCTTAGGCATGCAATCAGCAATGTGACCATTGCTGACGCAAGCGATGTGCGAGTCTTTTTGCGGGGTCTCGAGGTAGACCCAGCCGATGTGCTTGGTGTGGGGTTTAGCCACGGTGAGGATTGCAACGTGTCCTGTTCGTCCTCGGCTTGTCTCTCAGCGTCGACATCTTCCGTTTGTGTATCTAAAGAAAGCGGAGCGAGTTGATGTATGGCATGTTTGAACGTGTTGTTGCCTGTACGTTCTTCTGCAACACGCACTAAACCGTCCTTTCCCGGCATGACGCTGACAACACGTCCTAGTGGCCATTTTAACGGTGGTAGATTATCCTCCTTCAATATGACCAGTGTGCCGGGTTGTATGTTCGTTTCACGCTGATTCCATTTGTGGCGATGTTGCAGCGTGCTTAGGTATTCCCTTGACCATCTGCGCCAGAACTCGTTTTTTAAGTGGGCAACAAGCCTCCAACGAGTAAGCAAGGTGGATTTGGAGGGCTGTGCAGTTGCCTCGACTGAAGCGGTGAGTGGTTTTCCGATGAGAAAGTGGCCTGGAGTTAAGGCACTTAAGTCATTTGGATCAGCTGACATAGGCGTGATTGGCCTCGAATTCAGAATGGCCTCGATTTCGATGACGACCGTCTCCAATTCTTCGTAAGTAAGCGAAGACGCAGCAAGTGTTCGATAAAGCAAGCACTTGGCGGACTTCACAGCTGCTTCCCAAAGACCGCCGAAGTGTGGTGAGCGGGGAGGAATCATATGAAAGTCGGCGCCTTTGAGGCTACACTCATAGGCGAGCTTGTCGAGTGTTTTCGATGAATGTAGGATGTCTTTTAAGTCCTGCAGTTGACTCCTTGCCCAAACGAAATTCGTTGCATTGTCGCAGTAGATGTGGCGACAATGACCTCGTCTGCCGATAAAATGTCTAAGAGCTCCAAGAAAGCCATTCGTAGTCAGATCGGTTACCAGCTCCAGGTGAACCGCCTTTGTTGCGAAGCAGCAAAAGACCGCACCAGGGGGGCTAGCTCGTCGAAAGTGCTAGCTGTCTCCGCTAACGAAGCTTGCCTTCACTGCAAGGGTAGTCATCGGTTGAACGCGTGTCCCGGCTTCCTGAAACTCTCTCCGTTGAATCGCTTCGCAATCATTAAAAATACCAAGCGATGCAGTAATTGCTTAGGACTTGGCCATAACGCCGGTAATTGTCCTTCCTTCACGTGCCGTAAGTGCTCTAGGCGACACCACACGCTGCTGCATTTTGAAGCTGAAGTCGTCGCCAAGGCCGCTGTTTCCAACACTGCATTCAACACAGCGAAAAGGTCAACTGGCAAGCCGGCTTCTTCTGCAGTCGATCACTCAAACATTTCATCGACCTCCTCATCATCGTCTAACCTGCCAGCTAATGACTCCAAGCAGAATCAATTACCATCGTTAGCCACAGTAGATGTTGCGACAATGACCTCGTCTGCCGATGAAACGTCTAAGAGCTCCAAGAAAGCCATCCGTAGTCAGATCGGTTACCAGCTCCAGGTGAACCGCCTTTGTTGCGAAGCAGCAAAAGACCACAATGTAAGATTTTTGTGGACGCTTCAGGTGCAGATCAGTTAGCAGAAGCTTAGTCAATGACGATGAATAGGGCAAGACCATGGGGCGCTTCGCATCGCTAGGAATGTTGGAAGCTTCTAGACGCCCGCCGACTCAAAGAACCCCTGTTGGGTCAATGAAAGGCGTGTGCTCGAAAAGTGGACTGTCATTCCTGACTTCTCCAAAGCTACCGAGATCAGCCAGTTCGTCGCCCTATGTTGCATAACCTTGATGATGAGACTCTCGGCATCGTTCAACTCGATTACTGATAGACAGGACCCGGAAGGTGGGAAGCGTTTTCGTTGGAGTCTCTTTACAAAGCGCAGGATGTAGGCAGTAATACGTTGTAGATGTCTGAATGAGTTTTTGTGGTCGATATGGTCGATGATGTGATCCCCTCTGAAGTCTGTACCGCGCCTAGCACGACCTTTGGCTTGTCTCTTTTCTCGTCGGGATGCTCCATGCGCTTTTCGAAAATTGGAGGCCAACTGGACTCAATGCCATGCAGGAAAAGAGGGCCGTAGAACCACATGTTTGTTGATGCCAATTTATCCGGCTGGGTCCCTCTGGAAAGCAGATCAGCAGGATTGTCCTTCGAGGCTACGTGGCGCCATTGCCGTGCTACGATTAGCCGTTGTATCGTAGCCACACGATTTGCAACAAATGTGTGAAAACTCGACGAAGTGGTGTTGATCCAGGACAGGACGATCTCTGAATCGCTTTACAGAAACACTGCCAGATTAATCATTCTGAGGTCGGAACGGATTCGATCTGACACAGTTCAAGACGAGGGAGTGTGATTTGCTTGACTGGTGCTACACGACTTCTCGAACACAACAATCTCACTGCCACTATATTGTCAGTGTCCATCGACCGGACGTAGGCTACCGCACCGTAGGCCTTCTCCGATGCGTCCGCAAAGATGTGTACTTGAATTGTTTTGGATTGCCGTTGGGTCAGTACATGCCTCGGAATACGTATATCGCTTAGCGTTTGGAGGCTTTTCTCTTAAACCTCGTCCATGTTGAATGCAGCTCTTGAGGAAGCGCTGCATCCCAATCAAGCATGAGAACCCATAGCTGCTGCAAGAATATTTTAGCCACTACCACTACTGGAGCGAGGAGTCCTAGCGGGTCGAAAATATGGGCTATATCAGAGAGAGCAGTGCGCTTGGTTATTCTGCCGCCTTCCGGCCACTTAGATCTAATTGCGAGCACGTCTGTTTTCGGCAGCCAGGTCAATCCCATAGTTTTGGTATTGTCCTCGCTTTTGCTATCGAAATCCAGCTGTAGCACCTTGTCCTTCGGCGCTATCTTTTCGAGTAGACGAGAGTTGTTGGCACACCATTTACGCAAGTTGAATCCGGCTCGCTGCAGAATTGTCTGGAGCTGCCGTTGTGTTTCTAACAGCTCTGGAAGATTGTCACTTCCTGTTAAGACGTCATCAACGTAGAAGTCCCTGAGGAGCGCTTGGGCTCCAAGCGGATTAGGTTCTTTTTCTTCTACAGCCAGCTACTTGAGACATCGAGTGGCGAGGTAAGGCGCGCAGGTCGTACCATATGTCACGGTACACAATTCGAAATGTTTGAGATCCTGATTTGGATTCTCTCTCCAAAGTAACCTCTGGTATGCTCTATCCGCCTTTTTAACCAGAACCTGTCTGTTCAGCTGTGACGACAAACCGAGGCATTCGAAATCTTAACAGGATGGAGAAGAAATCGTCCTGAATTGTGGGCCGGTGTGGAGCACTTCGTTTAGCGACACATTTATCGAAGTTTTGGCTGATGCGTTGAATACCACTCGAAGTTTCGTGGTGCTGCTATCAGGCTTCAGTACCGCATGATGTGGCAAGTAGTAGTGAGGAGACTGCCATTGTGTGTGATGCACCTCCTGCATGTGCCCCAAGTCAAGGAACTCGCGAATGAATTCCACTTCCAACTTCCAGAATCTTTCCATTTGTTGTTGGAGAGCTTCCTCGGTTTCGCTTGAGACGCAGCACGATGCGACAGTTGGATCGTCGGTATTCGAAGTGGGGATCCTTCCCGGAACTGTCCAGCCAAACAGCGTATTTTGGAGAATGGGCAGGCCATCCCTTAGCTTGACTTGACCCACCGATCGTATTGCGTAGAAGAGATCCGCCCCAATGAGAATGTCAATATGTCTCGATAGGTTGAAGTCAGGATCAGCGAGCACTAAATTTCGTGGAATGGACCATTTAGACGTGTCGATGTCTCGTACCGGTTGGTGCGACACAATGTTTTGCAGTACATGCGCCTCCAATCGGGCGCCGAACGAGGTTGTGCGTGAAGAAATTCTCAGAATGACTCGCCGCTAGCTTTGCTGCCGCCTTTGGCCGATACCTTCGATGCGAACGTCACTCGAAGAAGTTCTGAGACCGAGTTTTACCACTAGTCGCTGAGTGATGAAGTTAAGTTGGGATCCAGAGTCGAGGATGGCACGGCACTGCACCGGTACACCATTGGCATCCATCACGTTAAGAATAACTGTACTGAGCATTACGTAGGATGTTTTAGCCTTAGTGGCTAACAATGCTAATTGATTCTGCTTGGAGTCATTAGCTGGCAGGTTAGACGATGATGCGGAGGTCGATGGAATGTTTGAGTGATCGACTGCAGAAGAAGCCGGCTTGCCAGTTGACCTTTTCGCGGTGTTGAATGCAGTGTTGGAAACAGCGGCCTTGGCGACGACTTCAGCTTCAAAATGCAGCAGCGTGTGGTGTCGCCTAGAGCACTTACGGCACGTGGAGGAAGGACAATTACCGGCGTTATGGCCAAGTCCTAAGCAATTAATGCATCGCTTGGTATTTTTAATGATTGCGAAGCGATTCGACGGAGAGAGTTTCAGGAAGCCGGGACACGCGTTCAACCGATGACTACCCTTGCAGTGAAGGCAAGCCTCGTTAGCGAAAACAGCTAGCACTTTCGACGAGCTAGCCCCCCTGGTGCCTCCCTTGTTCTGTTGACGTGGTTTGCACCCCAATACCTCCAGAGAATGGAAGCAAGTTTCCAGGAAGCGCAGGAGGTCAGCCATAGACTGCAGTGTTCTGAGTTCTTTAAGCGATTGTTCCAACAGCAAATGAGTAGTTCTGTCCAACTTTCGAACGAGAAAATGCACCAGGAGAGGATCCCAGTGCGTGGTATTTAAACCTAGATTCTGCAGCCCAAAGAGACACTCTTGGGTGGTGTCATGCAGCGACTTAATGCTGGCACAGTTGTGCTGCGACATTGCTTGTTGCGATAAAAGTTTGCTCAGGAGCGCGGAAACGAGCCATCTAGTGTTTTCGTAGCGATCGTTAACGATTTTCCATGCTGCACTGTAGTTGGCGTCAGCGGGAGTGAAGTGCCGAATTAGCAGCTCGGCCTCTCCCGACAAACTCGACTTTAAATACCATAGCTTTTGGCAATCGGCTATGGGCTGATTGTGGACCAGCTGGACGAACAGGTCCCTGAATTGCCTTCATTTGAGATAGTCCCCATCGAATTTTGGGAGCGCTATCTGCGGAAGCTTCATCGCGATCGGAGACGCTGCAATTGGTTAAACGTTAGTACGCTCTGGTGGCTTGTGCGGTTGCACATCCATTCGCTGGTGCAGCTCGATTAGCATTTTGGTCGTCTGCTCTTGGAGGTTGAAAAACGATTCAACGTCATAGCCTTGGCTGATCGGGTCTTCCACCTGATCCCAAAGCTTTTGATGGTATTTTTGAATGCTGTCCCAACCTTGTTCGATGAGCTTGGCCTTGATTCGGCAAGCTTGGTCGGATAGCTGATCGCTGCTGGCAAAAACTCAACAAAAATCTCTGCTGGGCAGAGATTAGGAAGTTCTGCTTCTGGATTGCCGCGTTGCTTACCGTCTGACCAGATGTACTGGTTGACGAAAGCTTAGGAAAGGCTCCTTTCGACTGGTAATCCTCAGATATGGAGACCTTCCCGCAATTGGCTGCCAGATGTACTGGTTGACGAAAGCTTAGGAATGGCTCCTTTCGACTGGTAATCCTCAGAGATGGAGACCTTCTCCGCAATTGACTGGCTGGGCAAACCGGGGGCCTGCGGGGGAATTTTAGCATCGTCAATTAGAACGGTGTCTTCCTGGCCGCTAAAGATCGATAACCTCGTTAGGATGTCGGTTTTTGCCTTGTCGTAACCATCTCGCATCAACATGTAGTAATCCTGAGCGAAGTATTGATGATCGATTTGCGAGCCATACAAGGTCCGAATTTCGAGGTCTGTCTCGTCAAACAGCTTCCATAGATTTTCAAGTATTCCGAGTCTCTTCTGGAGATACTCGACGGTTTTCCGGTCTGCTGAGTCGCGCTTGTAGTTGGACACGACACGTTGGATTTCGGACCCGGTGGTCCTTTGTTGACCGACCAGTTCTTCCATTGTAGGCATGATGGTCTAGTAGTTGCGCGTGCACTCCTCCAATGAACAAGAACGATGAACAAATGCGTAAAGCAAGCAGGCGTCTGCAACAGGATGAAAACCAAATGAGTGAAATGAAATGAAAATGAGTTCGTAACAAATGTGGCTGGAGCAGATCTCGACTAATCTGACGACGGCTCGATTGCGCGTGCTCTCCAACAACAAAACGACGACGACAAATGTATAGCAAACCAAGAATTTGCGATACGTGCACCTGGAGTAGTTCTCGACAGAACTTATGACGACGACTCGCGCGTGCACTCCAAACGAAACGACGAGAGCGTACAGCAAAACCAAGAGATTGCGGTACGTGTAAAGTGGAGTAGTTCATAGCATGCACTCCAACAAAACGACGAATTATTGTGTAAAACGAAGCAACGACGCAGTGCGTAGCAAACGATGAACGATATGACGATGCAGTGTGCGAGAAACGATAAAATGCTGCTACGACGCAATGCGTGTCGAAAGTGAGACGATACGACGACGTAGTGCACAGAGACGATACGACGACGTAGTGCACGGAAACGATGCTACGACGCAATGCGTGGCAAACGATGAAACAATACGAGGACGTAGTGCACAGAAACGATGAAACGCTGCTATGACGCAATGCGTGGCGAACGATAGTTGTGCGACCGGATCACGTCGGGGTCACCAATGTTGCGGTTGAGCTATTTTGCTCACCGTTGCCGATACAAAATATTGTCGAGCGAAAATACTTGTAGCTTGCATTTATAGGCGGCAGCGGTGCTATGTACCGCTGCAGCTTTCTTTAAATTTTGCACAAGTACACTCACTTATTTTCAATGAAATTGTGATGGGGTCGCGTTTGCCACAAGTGATACACTTGTGGTACTATGGTTGTGACTACAGAGGTACAATAGCAATAAGGGGTTTTAATAAAAAGAAGCTCTGTGCAGCTTGACGATTCGAATTGAAGTAACTTTATTTTATAATTCATCAGCTTGTGGACATAATGTCCACTTACAAAAAATGATGATTCACCGATTTCCCATGCCTCATCGTCATAATATCTTGACGCCGAGGCATAGGAAATCGGAGCTCACACAAAATGTGATAAGGTAAACACAAAAAGGGCACTTTAAAGTTCTGAGCCATGCGAGCTCCGATGATTAGAAAAATGCAAGCTTGGCAGCGGACCCCCCAAGCACGATCGGGTAGAACACTTTATGCTTGTGAAATCCGCTGGCCAAGCTTCCATTGGAGCAGGCATGAGCACAGAAAAGATATTTAAAACAAATGATATTACAGAAAAGTGCCACACGGAGGAATTCCACTTTATGGGAAAGGCAAAAAAAATGGGAAAAACAAAAATGGTGGTGATTCTGAACACATACACTATACATAATCGCAACATAACGCTTTACCGTTGTGCTGCTGCTCTCTGTGTCTGCACCGCCGGTATTTTCTCGTACGCGTTGTGACCAAATCAAAGTAATGAGGTCAACGAACAAGCATTTTGCAATCTATCAATGCGGGTTCGTTTAAGAAGATGGAAAACGCAAGAAAATCAGTCATGGCTCACTCCCCTCTCCACCCCGCAATGAAAATTAAAAACGCAAGAAATTCATTCATAGCTCAATCGTTTCTGCGCTCTATACCCTGCAAAGAACATTGAAAAGACAGACGAGACGAGAAAAGAATGATGTGTGAAAAGCAACAGCACAAAGCTCGCGAATTGGAACATGCAACGACATCTTTTGAGCTGAGGTGAAGTTATTCGTGATACTAATATAAGAAATAAATACAATGGTGGCACTGAAGATCACCTAATATTTCAACCAATTTGGTGGAATTTTTGGTTGTTCGCTAGGATATATAAAGCTCAACACCAAGTGGCGACATCGAAACCCGCCTACAACAATTTTATTTTTTGTCCCCAATTTTTAATAATGGAATTTTTTCATGGTAAATAAATTTTAATTGCAATCCAATTTTTCTGCAGTAAGTAAGAGAACCTTAATTTTTAACAAGTGAAATTTCTTAAAATACAAATATAAAGATGTTTTGAAAACAGTAAACGGTGTTGATTTAGTAACTATTTGTTAGTAGTTCAATAAATTATGTGTAATAGAACAATTAAAAGGTCTTAATTACACTATATTAAAAAAAAGAATTATTCAAGTGACGAAATGGTGTTTGTAAAATACTGGAAGGTAAAATGCAGGTGGGGGCAAGTGCCCACTTTTTTTTCAGGTAAAATTTTTATGTATTTACTTTTGTCATTCATAGTATAATGTTAAGTGCATGTTAAAGCGAGTTTTATGCTGAATATGTTGTTTCTACCCTCTACGAAAAAGATATTTGCCTCGTTTTCCGAGAGGATAGTTACCCTTTGGGGCATAACCCTTAAATGCGGCTATCTTAGGTGCATTACTTTTAAGTCGAAAAAGTTATGTTGTGCCTACGGTATTACAAATTTTCCTTACTTTTAATTTTTTATTGAAGGACAAATTTTTATGTTTATTTATTTAATATATGATTACCTGGGCATTTAACATTAATGTCTGATTAGGTTTCTTGATTTCTTTTTACCTTTAGTTAAATTGATGAAAAATTAGTTCATTGTGTCATACCTACCAATAACTCAAAAGTGATAAAAGTCTTAAAAACATCTTTCATCTTAATAAAGATTGAAAAATTTAGAAATGTACTGTCTTTTTCTCATTGGGCATCTATTTTACGCAATACGCATCGGGTCATCTATCCCAGGCTTTAGGCATCTATCCTTCTTATGAGGGGCTTGCAAAATCTGTTATATTATTTAGGATTATTTATATTAATTATAATAAAACGGATATTACTCTTTATTATGAACTAAACCAGCTGCTGTATAAAGCTTATGACATTGGTCTTAATAGTTTTGCGAATATAGTACTAAAACGAAAAGTGGGGCATCTCTCCGTAGTTTCCCCTATGTTCTAATTTGCCAAAACTATTATATTATATATGTGGAATGAAAGACTTCCTTTTAGAGAAAGTAATGTAATGAAATCATAATAATGAAACAATTAAAGTAAAAAGTATAAAATAATATTGGAGATGAAAGATCGTCCGTCCGTCGTATTCGATGGTCAGGTCGAGAGAGCGAGCATCAGCAAGCCCGGACCTATTCCTCGCCGTGATTATGCGTGTAGTGGGATCAGTTCGCCGCAGAAGGGTGCGTTCCGAATCCCACATATATATTATTGGTCACAGTTATATTCTCAATTCTATCTCTTTTACTGTGTATTGTGCTAATATTTTAATTTGTTATTTGTCTCTAAGACATTATCACTACCAAAATCTTTCCAATTATACAATCATGGAGCTTGGCTTTTTGTCCAAAGCTGAGAGTGCGAAATTCGCAATGTTTCGGAACGAAACGAGCAAATGGTTACTGTGTTCAGGCCATTATAGATAAAGAAAGTTCAGATCCCATTTTAATTCATCAAGGAGCCCGAAAGAACCCGCTACGGGAAGTAAGGTCATGTTCGAATAAATTAGTAGATTTAAGTGTGCTTATAAAACGAATAGTACTTAGGAAGGAATATGATTCCATACCGCGAACAGTTACTCAACTGCTTCACATTTTGGGGAGATTAGAACGTATCGCATATTCCGAAGTGGCGCATAAACAGACTATTGAAGCCATGGTAGAGGGTCAGCTTCTGCTAGACGGCGTGCGTCATACGACCATTGAAGGAAAACGCGAACCAGCACTTCCTGCTTTAAAATTGGACAACTTGATGACTCGGATCACATATCCGACAATAACAACATCGATCTGTGCACAAAATATAGCAATCCAGTTGCGTCTACTAGTTCTACTAGTCGTGATTGTGCGACGAATGTAACATTACGTGATATCGGTTTGGGGTGTGAGACGACGCCTCAATTGCCTTGTCAGGAATTTCGCGAGCTGTCTCACCGGATGAATACTTCTGCTCCTTTTCAAGCTAGAAAGGACCTTCAACAGAGGATTAATTGGGGAGGGTCATCTTTAAAATTTAACGCCTCCAAACAAGAACCCCGATTATCCGATTTTATTTTCCGTCTGGAAACTACAACTCAAGGTGCAGGTTGTATACCAGATGACTTAATCTCTATTCTATCAGCCTGTTTAAAAGCTAAAGCAGCACAGTGGTACTGGGAATTTCGACATACCCACTACAGGCTGGACTGGTTCTTCCTTAAAAGACAGATGCTTTAGAAACGGATGATGAACTATATTCGCACTTATGCTCTAGGAAGCAAAAAAGCAATGAGTCCTTCACAGAATATTTAGTCGAAATGACAGCATTGGCTTCTGGAATGCAACAGACAATATCGGAACCACGATTGGTTTAACTAGTGAAGCAAGGATTAAACAATGATTTTCAACGAGAGTTATTGTGGCAGTGCATAACTTCGCGTGAAGACCATATTCGCGCTTGTAAACATATCGAACGAGTTCAACACATGATCACTAAGGAGCCTAATATCAGGAAGTCTTATAATACCGTGAATGAGGTACAATGGGAAGATCCATCTTCGTTTGCCGTTGACGAAATACCTCGTAAAAAAATTAAATCGCAAGGTGCACCACGCATTAATCCATTTAGAGATCAAACCACTCATTCTTTCATGGGAAAAGACTGTTGGAATTGTCGTCTACCCGGTCACTCTTATAAAGAATGCGTAGGCGAACGCAAAATTTTCTGTTACGCCTAAAGGCTCATTTAACCCCACGCAAGGATGTGGCCACAAATACCGATCCCGAATTATATCAACGCCAATAAATTCCGAAAATACGAAGAAATGTTACCCTAGAACGGCCAATTATTTTCGCAAACGTAAATTATTTAAAAAAAACTGTAGCCTCCACTCGGGTATCAACTGAAGTGGACGATCGTCCGTATATGCTACAATTTCCATTCGTGGTCATAAAATTAAGGTTTGCTAGATAGAGGAGCAAATTGCAGTATATTTGGTAGAGGGGCTGAACAATTTTTAAAACAGATTGGGCTGAGTTTTAAGCCAATCAAAGCCAATATGTCAACAGCTAGTGGGCAGGCACAACCAGTTCTCAGGACACTGGTCTGCTCCGTAAAATTTGAGTCTAGAACAAAAAAGATATCCCTGTTAGTTGTTCCGTCGTTATCGCAGCCTTTGTACATATTAGGGCATCGATTTTTGGAGCAAATTTGGAATCGCACCGTGTTTGATTCCGAGAGATAACCTTTTGGAGATCGGAGAATTAACGTCTTTAAACCCAAATCAGTGTAAATTACGTGAAAGCGAAAGGAAACTTTTGAATAAAGTGCGCAGTCGTTTCACTTCATCTATTGAAGAAGGATTGGGAAGAACACACTTGATTGAACATTCTATCGATGGGGGAAATAGCTCACCTGTTAAGCAGCAACATTACCCGATTTCACCCGCCATCTAAAAGCTCCTCGATGGGGAAATAGAGAGAATGCTTACATTAGGGGTGATAGAGGAAAGCCATAGCCCATGTGTTGCCACGATTGTTGGAGATCGATCGCACCCCAAACTCCATTAGACGCACCCATCGCGATTTAGTACCAACACGAGGCTAATATCCCAATTCCTAACCCTTTCCCGAATCACCAGTGGACGAGTGCGGACCGTAACTATAAGGTAAATCAACAATTTAATTTATATAATTTTATATCTTGTAACCTTATTTAATTATTTACTAGCGATATTTGAAATAAATTTGTAAATAAGAAGAAAAGAAAATAAAAAAAGTTTCATTTCTCACAAATATTTCAATAAGCTACAAATTTAGAATTTAATCGGTATGGACTCAACACCGTTTGGAGCCTCAACAAATCTCAGTCGCACACCACCGGGAAAACATGTATTTTCAAGCTGCGGATTATGCACCGAATCGGATGATGGACCTATTGTACAGTGCGACCTATGTAACGCCTGGTACCACTTCGCTTGCGTCGGAGTCAACGATTCCATTGCGGATAAAGCGTTTATTTGTCCGAAGTGCGGCCCGGACGAGACGCAAAGAAGTCTTACCACCGCTGTAGACGCCACCACCATCAATCATCCTTCCGTAAACTCACATAAGAGTTCGCGCTGCTCTTCAAGAAAAACATCTCTTCGACTGCTGAAATTAGAAGAAGAACGAAAACTGGAGATGGAGTTTCTGTCCCGTAAGTACCAAATTCTAAGTACCATCGATACCGATGACGAAGATGAGGTAGCTGTAGCCAGAATGCCGGTCACTCCGACCCATCAACCCGTTAGTACCAAACAGGCGGTAATAAATTGGATGTCAGATTCGATCGTCAACAAATTCACCGAGGCACCCACCAATAACTTGATTTGCTCAAATAAAACAGCACCGCCTTCTGCAGTGAAGAACCTACAGTTTGTTACATCTATACCGCCAGAAAAATTAATGCAGAAAACATTAACAACGACACCAACGTTAGCAATCGTAAGTCAGTCAAATTTAACTAATCCTACAACTTTATACAATAAGCCAATATCCTCCGTAATAAATATGTGTGCCCCAAAATATTTTATGTCCAATTGTGCACTCCCACCGGTTATTCAGAACAAATCAAGTTCATATACAGTGCCTAATTCTTCTAGTGCGAATAATAATACTTATGAAAATATATTGAGTGCGTCTAATGGGGGTTATGATTCGCGTAAAGTGTTAAATTCAAGCCAACTAGCCGCGAGACAAGTTGTGTCGAAAGATCTGCCAACCTTTAATGGCGACCCTTACGAGTGGCCACTATTCATCAGCGTTTACGAGGGAACAACTCTCACATGTGGATATTCAGACCAGGAGAACCGTATGAGGCTACAAAGATGCTTAAAGGGTAAGGCCTTAGAAGCGGTAAGAAGTCGCTTACTTCTACCCCATACAGTCTCGAACGTAATCGAAACCCTTAGACTTCTATACGGCCGACCGGAAGTTATTATCCATTCCATTTTGAACCAAATCAAGGGTCAACCTTCACCCAAAGCTGAGCGTTTAGACACTCTAATTACCTTCGCACTATCCGTGCAAAATCTTTGCGCTACAGTTGAAGCATCCGGTTTACCAGATCATTTATGCAATCCAATGCTTATCCAAGAGATAGTTGATAAGCTTCCAGCCCAAATCAAACTGTCGTGGGCCCTACATAAACAAACTTTGGCTGTTGTTAATTTATCAACACTAGGCAACTGGCTATTTCAAATTGCTCAAGCCGCTAGCCAAGTTACGTTTACTATGCCATTAAGTGAAAGTAAGGAGTCAGGATCAAAAAGGGAACGAAACTCGACGGATGGAAAGAGTTACCTTCACTTACACGAACAGAACCAAAATAAATCGTCCCTCTCTATCGCTTCAAAAGGAGCTACAAGTCCAAAGATGGAGAACTGTGTTATATGTGGTAAGGGAATACATAGTGTAGAGAATTGCTATAAATTCAAAGACTTAAAACATTCTGAAAAGTGGGGTAAAGTTAAAGAGTATCAATTGTGTCGGAAGTGTCTAAAGTGCCACGATCAATTTGAATGTAGAGTGTCCCGTATGTGTGGAGTAAATGGTTGTAAATTTAAACACCACCCATTGTTACATAATACGAATAAGGACAGCACTACTCCTTCTAGTTCTAATATTCCTAACACAATTTCAATACCTCACTCTGATAGCAATACACATCACAAAGCAAGTGAAACCATTCTTTTTCGGATTGTTCCCGTAACATTATATGGCTCTGGTACATCTTTAAATACCTACGCTTTCCTTGATGAAGGTTCGTCTGTGACATTAGTAGAAGACGAGACTGCAGATGAGCTAGGTTTGAGTGGTACAAGAGACAGTCTATGTTTGAAATGGACTGGCGATACTATCCGTTACGAGCATAACTCGCGTCGAGTTTCAATTAAAATTTCCGGAACACATGAAAATGCCAAAATACACAAAATATCAAATGTGAGAACAGTACCGAAACTTAATTTACCAATGCAATCAGTGTCTTTCCGTGAGCTTTCTTCGACTTATCCTCATTTGCGAAAACTTCCATTGGCTTCCTATAGCCAAGCCATTCCTAAGATTTTAATTGGAATTGATAATGGAAGACTAGGTCTTCCGATCGAGGCGAGGGAGGGAAAATCTTGCGAACCTGTCGCAACTAAAACCCGTTTGGGATGGGTTATTCATGGGCATTGCGGTTCCACTGTGTCTAACCGATGCCATGCAAACTATATGCACCATAGTCTCCATATGTGTAACTGCCAAAATGGGCAGGAGTTACACGAGCTAGTCAAGCATTTTTTTAGTTTGGAAAATATCGGAATTAAGATACTGGACAGTGCTCTGGACTCCAGGGATAACATCAGAGCGAAACAGATTATGCTATCTACTACCAGCAAAATAGGCGAACGATTCGAAACAGGCTTACTCTGGAAATATGACAAAGTGGTTCTGCCGGATAGCTACCATATGGCCTATAACCGTTTTATGTGTTTGGAAAAACAAATGGCTAGAAATCCAGAACTCGGAAAGAGTATTCGGGAGACAATTCACGATTATGAAAAGAAATGCTATATTCGGAAATTGTCATCCGATGATCTCGAGGTTTCGTACCCCAGAACGTGGTACCTACCGCTATTTACAGTCACTAATCCAAACAAACCCGGGAAAATGAGAATAGTGTGGGACACAGCCGCCAAGGTTAACGGCTTATCCTTTAACTCCGTATTACTTCCTGGTCCGGATCAAGTATCCCCCCTACTGCAAGTTATATACAAGTTTCGCGAACGGCCTATTGCAGTCACAGCTGATATCAAGGAAATGTTTCACCAAGTCGTGGTTCGTAAGGAAGACCAGCAATCCCAAAGATTTTTGTGGAAAGCAGACCCAAAGAGTGACAAACCCGATATATACATTATGCAAGTGATGACCTTTGGAGCGGCTTGTTCACCAAGCTCTGCGCAATACGTTAAAAACCTTAATGCTAATAATTACAAAGATAAATTTCCTTTGGCTGCGAAAGCCATCATTGAAAATCATTACGTAGATGACATGCTAATTAGCGTAAATACTGTAGAAGAAGCGATTAAGCTATCCAAAGAAATCAAATTGGTGCACATACAGGGTGGTTTTGAAATTCGTAAATGGACATCTAATTCACTTAAGGTCGTAGAGGCACTTGGTGAAACCATAATCCAGGACTCGAAATCATTGGCCAATAAATCCGAACCTTGCACTGAGAAGACGCTTGGAATGCTGTGGAACACATCGACAGATACGTTTACGTACTCCCTTAAGCTGTCGAAGCTGGACCCCGACATTATCTCCGGAGTCCATCGACCAACAAAACGGGAGTTACTTAGGACTCTAATGTCTATCTTCGATCCGCTCGGTTTAATATCTACCTTTGTCGTTTGCGGGAAAATTTTATTAAAAGACGTCTGGAGAGCGTCCATAGAATGGGACGAAGAGCTCACCGACGATCTTTTCCAGAAGTGGATAAAGTGGGTTCAAGGATTTCATGAAGTGGGAAAACTTCACATTCCGAGATGCTATAGCAATCTAGAATCAACAAAACACTTATCCATTGAACTTCATGTGTTTGTTGATGCTAGCAATTCGGCTTATGGCGCAGTCGGTTACTTCCGTATCGTCAGTGCGGTTGGCGTAGAATGTTCTCTTATAGCAGCAAAGACGAAAGTAGGTCCACAAAGGCAAGTCTCTATACCGCGACTTGAGCTGCAAGCTGCATTACTTGGAACGAGACTTTCTAACAATATTCTTGATGGACATTCATTCAAAGTTAGCAAACGCGTTTTGTGGACGGATTCTAAAACTGTTTTGTTCTGGCTGCAGTCAGATTCAAAAAACTACAAGCAATACGTAGCCTTTCGGGTGTGCGAAATTCTGGAATCAACCAACCCAACAGACTGGCGATGGATACCTTCACAGTTGAATGTAGCTGATGATGCAACGAAATGGTCCAACAGCAGTCTACACATTAACTCAGAAAGTCGTTGGTTTACTGGCCCGTCCTTTCTTTTAGAACCCGAAGAACAGTGGCCAATAAACATAAAACCATTAACCGTGTATAACTCCGAAGAAACAAAAGTTCACCCTTCTTATACAACCCAGAATCTTGAGAGCTTTATAGATGTAAGTCGCTTCTCCAAGTGGTTGCGCCTACTACGAACAGTGGCCTTTGTTTTCCGTTTTATTTCAAATATCCGAAAAAATGTAATTCGGGAAACCGGTGCAATTACTCCAAGAGAACTCAATCTTGCCGAAAATGAATTATATAAACTCGCCCAATTCAACCATTATTCAGAAGAAACTCTCTTACTTCAAAGAGCCGGGACTGATCACAACATGGAGCAAAGAACAATCCCTAAATCAAGTCCAATTTATAAATGTTTGCCATATTTAGATGATTCTGGAGTTCTACGAGCTAGAGGTCACATTGACGTAGCTCCAGGTATTGCATATGATACTAAGCGACCAATTTTATTGCCAAAACAACACTTAGTTACCAAATTATTGGTCGATCATTATCACAGAAAATTTCACCACTATAACCATGAAACCGTGATTAACGAGATAAGACAAAAATACAATATTCCCACCCTCCGATCCATTCTAAAGAAGACGGTAAAGCTATGCCAAAGGTGCAAAATTTTTCGAGCAGTGCCGAAAGCTCCCGAAATGGGAAGCCTTCCATATGCACGACTGGCATCCTTCACTCGACCATTTACCTATATTGGTATCGATTACTTTGGTCCTATGCAAGTAACACTAGGCCGTAGAGTAGAAAAAAGATGGGGAGTTATATTTACTTGCCTGACCGTAAGAGCAATCCATATAGAGATCGCTAATACATTATTAACGGATTCATGTATACTCGCCTTGAGAAATTTTGCCGCCAGAAGAGGAATGCCAAAGGAAGTCTATAGCGACAACGGTACTAATTTTCGAGGCGCTGACGAAGAGCGCAGAGAATTTAGTAAAATAAATGTGCTTCAACTTCAGGATCAAACTTTTCCAGGAAAACCTTTAAGGTGGAATTTTAATCCACCCGCATCACCTCATATGGGAGGGAGTTGGGAAAGGCTGATACGATCAATCAAACATACGCTCAAACAAATAATGCCGGCGCGTACTATAAATGAAGAACTTCTCAGATCTTTACTGATGGAAGTGGAGATGATCGTAAATAGCAGACCACTAACCTATATCCCACTTGATTCGTCGGACCAAGAGGCTCTGACCCCGAAACATTTCTTGTTAGGAAATTCTAACGGAGATAAGCCTTTGGGAATATTCATTGACCACCCGTTAGTGCTTCGAAAAAACTGGAAGCTTTCACAGCAGATAGCTGATTCATTTTGGAAGCGATGGGTTCGCGAATATCTTCCGGAACTAACTCAACGCTCGAAATGGTTTGATAAAGTAGATCCAATTAAGAAGGCTGACTTGGTAGTAATCGTTGACGAAAATCAACCAAGAAATGTATGGAAAAGAGGGATTGTACTTGATACTAGCTACTGCAGATCTGGCCAGGTAAGGCAGGCAGTAGTTCAGACGTCTAGTGGTGTTCTAACTAGACCAGCTGTAAAATTAGCGGTCATAGACGTGCAAAAAGATGGTAAGATCAATTCAATCGAACGCGAGGTAGGCCGACCGGCAAGCGATCTGCATACCGGGAGGGAGGATGTTGCCACGATTGTTGGAGATCGATCGCACCCCAAACTCCATTAGACGCACCCATCGCGATTTAGTACCAACACGAGGCTAATATCCCAATTCCTGACCCTTTCCCGAATCACCAGTTGACGAGTGCGGACCGTAACTATAAGGTAAATCAACAATTTAATTTATATAATTTTATATCTTGTAACCTTATTTAATTATTTACTAGCGATATTTGAAATAAATTTGTAAATAAGAAGAAAAGAAAATAAAAAAAGTTTCATTTCTCACAAATATTTCAATACCATGGAGTTCGCCAGTCACAGTTGTTCGTAAGCCAGGGAAAATTAGATTATGTTTAGACGCACGCAAGATTAACTCCGAGACGGTCAAAGATGCGTATCCCCTGCATTTGATCGAAAGTTTACTAGCCAGACTTCAAGAAACTCGTTTCATTTCCAAAGTAGACTTAACAGATGCGTTCTGGAAAATCCCATTAGCTATAGAACCGCCTTCACCGTAGCAGGCAGACCAGTATATCAATTTACGGTCATGCCTTTTGGGCTCACAAATGTTATGTCGGCTCATGCACAAGGTGATTCCACATCGATTACACGAACGGGTGTTTGTGTACCTGGACGAATTACTCGCGGCTTCACCTACATTTGAGGATCACATTCGTGTATTGTTGGAGGTAGCACAATATTTACGTTCAGCGGGTTTAACGATTAATGTGAAAAAAAACCAATTCGTGCTGAAGGAAATTCAATACCTAGGATACGTCGTCGGTGATGGGCATTTGCGCGCAGATCTGAACAAAGTGTCAGCAATTACCAAATTACCGCCTCCGACAACTCAAAAGAATATTCGCAGTGTACTTGGTTTATGCGGATGGTATCGAAGGTTTATTCCGAATTATGCTAAAAGGGAAAAAGAGGGTGGAGTGGGGCCCTAAAGAACAAGCCTCCTTAGACACCTTAAAAAATTCTTTAGTTTCTGCTCCTCTTTTAGTAAACCCAGATTATAATAAACAATTCTATCTTCAATGCGCTGAGGATGATTCAGAGCACCCCATTGCATTCTACTCACATAAACTCAATGCGGCTCAAAGTAAATACAGTGTCACTGAGCTGGAATGTATAGCAGTTGTCATGAGTGTAAACAAATTTCATTGTTATGTTGAGGGATCTCGGTTTACAATTATTACCGATCATGCAAGTCTTAAATGGCTTATGGATCAAAAGGACCTGTCAGGGCGGAAGCCATACATGACCTTCAAAAGCCACCACTTTGTGTAGACCTCGACAGTGCTGAATTTGTATGCAAGGATTATATCAAATTTTTTGGGTCGAATCAAAATAGGGATGGGAATCGATTGCTCAACAATCGATTTTTGCAAGATCGATTATTTTAAAATGTTCGATTAAGGTCAATCGATTAATTGCTGCCTTCTAATCAATTAATCGATTAATCGCGTAATTCGCGTAATTCGCGTAAAGTCCCAGGGTGTGTATACGTATACGTAGACCTTATAGGTAGATTTGACTTGAAATATCTAGGTTCATTATACGTTTAACATTGGGATTGTCGTACATATAGCGGTAAATGTACATAGAAAAGATATTAAATTGTGCATATTAATGTTTAAATGAAGAATTTTTCTATCTTCTCCTCACTGTCTTATATGTGGAACTAAATGTCCGTTAAATTTCCAAATAAGTTCATGGCTTTGGTTATGAAATAACACGTTCTACATTTGCGGATGAATGCGGAAAGGTCAAGATATTAATTAATTAATTAATTAACATAATGTTACAAAAGCCTTCTGATCACCTATCTGGACATAGGAAAGATCTTGCCAAAACACTTCTATATCTTCTTCTACATTAGAATTATTGTTTGCAAATTATCATTTAATAGTCTAAGTTCATCATCGAGTTTTTGTAATTTATGGTCTTCAACAATAATGTCCTTTCAATGAATAGTTCTCAATAAAATGCTTTTCTTGTTGATTTTGGTATCTATGTACAGTGGATTCCGTTGATATTTGACACAAGGGTCATTCCATCAAGAATTGCCAAAAATGACGAAATTTGTGATTTACCATCTCCGATTCTTTTGAAAATGTTTGTACTTGAAGAACTAGTGAAAAAAATAATTGAAATTCAATTTTTTGTTCCTATCTCATTATTTTGTTAGTTATAGTATGTTAAAGTTTTCACAAAAATGGTGTCCGATTCCTCTTTGAAAATTCATATCTCTGGTAATTTTTATCCTAGAATAATAAAATGGGGCATATTTTAAAGTGGAAGGTTGTCGCAATATAAAGAAATACGCGTATCTTAAATCTCTTATTTTTTTATATTTTGTAGGTTATACTGTTTTTCAAAACATACCAAAAAATTAACTTGGGATCTCAAGGGGAACGCGGTCAAAAAAATCGAAGAACATCGGTGGTTCTCAATTATTTTATAGAAAAAGGGTCATTCCATCAAGAATCGCCAAAAGCGTATCTTTAATTTTTTTATTTTTTTATATTTTGTATATTATACTGTTTTTCAAAACATACCAAAAAATCAACTTGGGACCTCAAGGGGATGGGGGTCAAAAAAAATCGAATTAAATTATTAGAGAACTAAACTAGCCTTAATTGAGAACCACTGATTTTCTTCAATTTTTGAGACCCCGATCCCCTAGAGACAAAATCGTTTTCCTTGAAAAAAAAATTTTAAGGATAATTTTTATTCGTATTTTGTTTATATTGCGACAACCGTCCCCTTTAAAATGAGCCCGATTTTATTATTATTCTAGGATAAAAATTACCAGAGATATGAACTTTCAAAGAGGAATCGGACACCATTTTTGCGAAAACTTTAACACCCTATAACTAACAGAAAAAATGAGATAGAAACAAAAAATTGAATTTCAATTATTTTCTTCACTAGTTCTTCAAGTACAAAAATTTTCAAAAGAATCAGAGATGAAGCCTTAGGAATGAATTCGGTATCTCATTAGAACTAAGAAATATGTAAGAATTTGTGAAAATATATGCAACCCCCTTGAACCCACTTTGGAGTTGAATATCCGAAAATCCTGAAATGAGTTTTTAGATATATATAAAGAAAACCAGAGGAAGTAAAAACCAATCCAATGTCTTATTACTTCTAAGAGATATGACGGAATTCGTAAAAACGTATTCAACCCGTTTTAACCCTTTTAGGGGTTGAAAAAGGAAAAAACCTGAAAACGGGTTTTAGTTGATTATTAAATAAGCCCGTGGAAGTGAAAAGTTCGATATCTAATTAAACCTGAGGGATTCGACTGAATTCGTGAAAATATATACATCCCCTTTACACCACCTTGCGGGTCGAATTTCAAAAAATCCTGAAAACTCTTTCCAGGTATTTCTATAAAGAACCCGTACGAAAAAAATTAATTCAATATTTGGAAAGACCTAATAGATATAACGAAAATCGTAAAAATATATGCATTCCATTTTCACTGATAATTTTTGATGATTGATTTTTTGCCTCACTTCCGAACGGCAATAGATATTTGAAATTTTTTTTATTCAGAATTACTTTTCTAGTTGAATTACATATACGTAACGAATATAAACTTTCTAGCATAAACTGTTCTATAGTTATGAAAAACACCACTCGCCCCGTACCATACTACCCCTATACAATATTATATTTTTCCAATATGCTACTGCTATAGTTCTATCTAAATACTAAGTTTCAGCTTTATATCGTTATAGGTTCTCGAGATATAAAAATCGGAACTTTTTACTTTTTACCCTAACCCACCCTCACCCTCTACACCCTCATCCCTAAAATTTTCTGCTGGGGGCCTATAAGGCCTACTTCTGGTAAAAATTTTAAGCATCTATCTAACACCGTTCTTGAGATATGTATTGCGATTTTTTAAAAAAATTCTTACCCCCTCAACTTCCATGCTCCACCGCCCCCTTAAAAAATTTTACTTTCAGCAAACTTTATTTGTCAACTTTTATACAAAAACCAAATTTTATTTCTCTGGTGCAATATTCGTGAGATATCGTAATCTAAACTTTTTCAACCCCAACCTCCGAACGTCACTGCCCCCTCTCAAAAATTTGTTTCCGATCTATTCTCCTAGTATACCTACAGATGATTATTTAGTTTTAATTTCGTGACATTAACCGTTTAGGAGATATGGATTTTAGAATGTCCCGATCTCGCCTTTCGAACGTTTCGGACGCATTATTTTTCCCCCACAATATTTTTGCAAATGGGTCCACTATCGAAGCTCTATATAAATTCCAAGTTTCAGTTTCTTAACATAAGCGGTTGCTGAGATTTAGAAACCAAAATTTTTCGTCTAAAACGCTTCCTCCACCTCCCCCCTCACACTCCCACCGACCAAAAAGTGGTCACTTCAAGGGGCCTGCCTACCCAGTCTATTAAAAAAAAATTTCAATTCAATAGCTCATACGGTCTAGGAGCTATAAGCCCTCAAACGTTTTGCGTACGGCGGACGGCGCACAGACGGACTGAAAATTTTTTTTGCTTTTTTGGTACTTATTAGTCATGAAACGTATAAAAAAAATTTTCAGGGTATCAAATTTATTTTTTTTTTAAAATCGATAACAATTCTTTATTAAAAACATACTGCAGTCACGATCGGCTGTAAGCCAATCGTATAATACTCTAGATGAATACTGAACTCCGACTTATATTGTAGTTGGGGATAAACTAGAATTACGTGTGTGCATGTTGTATGTCCTTTATTAAGGACTGCCATTTGATTGCTACTCAAAACTAAAAGACAATATTCAGTGTTTAACTTCATACCTTGAACTGGGTAAGTCATCGAAAAAAAATTTCCTTTTTGAAGGACTTTCACATGGGAGGTGCAGGAAGGACTAACTCGATTTCTTACATATTTATCCTTTTCCTTCGAACCATTTAAAAATTAATGTGTACAAAATTTCAAATTCGTAGCTTGAAGCGTTCAAAAGTTATCGAAAAACATTGTTGAACACGTGTCTTAAGGATATTTTGTATGGCAGCTACCAGAAGGAGTAAAAGAATTTCGCTGATTAGTTAACTCGAACTTCCTTTTCACTCAAAACTAACTTGTGCAAAATTCCGTATTCGTAGCTAAAAGATTACTTGAGTTATAGTGAGTTTCGTAAATTAAGTGAATACATTTTGACAGGATATTTGTATGGCAGCTACACGAAGGACTAATAGGATTTTCTTCATAATCATATATTTAGCTCCAACTATTGGAAAAATAACACATACAAAATTTCAAAGATGTAGCTTAAACCCTTCTGAAGTTATCGACCAATATTCTTAAACACGTGTTTTAAGGATATTTTGTATGGCAGCTACCAGAAGGAGTAAAAGGATTTCGCTGATTAGTAAACTCGAACTTCCTTTTCACTCAAAACTAACTTGTACAAAATTTTGAATTCGTAGCTAAAAGATTACTTGAGTTATAGTGAGTTTCGTAAATTAAGTGAATACATTTTGACAGGATATTTGTATGGCAGCTATACGAAGGACTAACAGGATTTTCTTCATATTCATATATTCAGCTCCAACTATAGGAAAAATAACACATACAAAATTTCAAAGTCGTAGCTGAAACCCTTCTGAAGTTATCGACCAATATTTTTGAAGACGTGTTTTAAGGACATTTTGTATGGCAGCTACCCGAAGGAGTAGGACGATTTTGCCCGTTAACGAACTTAGCCTTACAAATTCAACCAAACATCCAGATTCCAAATTTCAAGATCCTAGGTCAAGGCGTTCTTGAGTTATCGTGTTCACGGACAGACGGACGGACGGACGGACGGACGGACGGACGTCAGGCGGATTTGAGGTTTTTGGCCACAAATAAACAAAAAATAATATATAACTTTTTTTCGTCCGAGGCTCGGTTCTATGCGTTACAAACTTTTGGGCTGGATTAAACTTATAATACTCTATATGATTTCATCTAGAGTATAAAAACCTGAAAACGCTTTGTAGGTATTTATATGAAGAAGCCGTAGAATAAAAATGAATTCAATATTTGGGAAGACCTAATAGATATGACGAAAAACGTGAAAATATATGCATTCCATTTTCACTGATCATTTTTTTGCCCCCTTCCGAACGCCAAAGGATATTTAAATTTTTTTTAATCAGAATTACTTTTCTAGTTAATTTACATATACGTACCGAATTTTAACTTTCTAGCATAAGCCGTTCTATAGTTAGGAAAAACACCCCCCACCCCCGTACCATACTGCCCCTATAAAAAATTATATTTTTCCAACATGCTACTACTATAGCTCTATCTAAATACTAAGTTTCAGCTTTATATCATTTTAGGTTCTCGAGATACAAAAATCAGAATTTTTTAATTTTCACCCTCCCCCACCCTCACCCTCTACACCCCCATCTCTGCTGGGGGTCTATTAGGCGTACTTCTGGTCAAAATTTAAAGCATCTATCTTAAACTGTTCTTGAGATATGAGACGTGATTTTTTAAATAAATTCTTACCCCCTCCACTTCCATGCTCCACCACCCCATTATATTTATATTTGTCAACCTTTATACAGAAACCAAATTGTATTTCTCTAGTGCAATGGATTTTAGAATGTCTCGATCTCGCCTTTTGAACGTGTCGGACGCATTTTTTTCCCCCACTCCCTCACCCCGTCACCAATATCAACAATATTTTTGCAAATGGGTCCACTATCGAAGCTCTATACAAATTCAAAGTTTCAGCTTCCTAACACAAGCGGTTGCTGAGATCTAGAAACAAAAAATTTTCGACTAAAACACTTCCCCCACTCCCGCCCTCATACTCCCACCCCCCAAAAAGTGGTCACTTCAAGGGCCCTACCCAGTCTATTAATAAAAAAATTTCAATTTAATAGCTTATAGGGCTTAGGAGTTATAAGCCCTCAAACGTTTTGCGTACGGCGGACGGCGCACGGACGGACTGAAAATTTTTTTTGCTTTTTTGGTGCTTATTAGTCATAAAACGTATAAAAAAAAATTTTCAAGGTAGCAAATTTTTTTTTTTAAAATCGATAACAATACTTTATTATTAAAATAATAAAGTAACACACCCACACTCAAAAAAAAAAAAAACTGCGTAATATGTACGAAATAGTTTGTACATTCTACGAATAATTTCGTTGTTTTCAGTCCACGAATGGTTTCGTACATATTACACATTGCCTTTCGTACATTATACGAAAAAATCAATGTTGTATTCAACGAACTATATTCGTACAATGTACGAATGATTCGTACTAAAAACATTTTTCGTAACCGAAGAAAAAAATTCGTGCATTGTACGAAAATAATTTCGTAGTTTCTAGAAATATTATTCGTACCTTCTACGAAAGGAATGGTTCGATTACAAATGTTTTCGTAAAATGTACGAAATTTATTTAATATAATGAACGAATCATTTTCGTAAAATGTACGAAATGTACGAATAAATTATTCGTATAATGTACGAATCATTTTCGTACAATGTACGAATATAATTCGTACAATGTACGAATATAATTCGTGAACAGCGACTTTATTCGTATAATGTACGAAATAGTCTCTGTGCAGCAGGTTTCATTTTTTCCAATAATTCATCGAATATGTCTATAGACATCCGGTGAAAATTAAAAATCTAGCACCATTCAGGCGCATGACTGATGACTTTTTAGCGTCGCATCGACTGTTTTGCAGCAGATGGAAAAGACGATGGCAAAAGTGTGACGGAACATCCGTGTTGGCGACGCTAAACGGCAGAAATGGAAACGCACCTTCATACGATATTATTTCACATCACTCCGAACAACCTAAAAATACAAAACCTTATAAATGTAATAAAAGGTGAAGATGAATCGTTTCCTGCAATGAAAATAAGAAACTCTTTCCTGAAAAAAGAATCAAACAATGTTGTTTTTTGAAAAATTCCTTATACTAATATCAGTATCAAATTTCGATAAAACCCTATCAAGAACTGAAACGTATGAAACTAAAACTTCAGAATATTTTTAATTTCAATTAATATTTTTTTATTATATTATATATTTTATATTACATATATTATATTATATTTTTTATAAATCGAAATCTGAAAATAAAATAAAAATATATATATAAATAAGTGCGATTAAGAAAGTAATAAAATATTGCTCCTTACATACTGTTAACTTTGACAACTACTAAATGGGAGCCTTCTCTGCATCCTCCACCAAAGTTTCTTGTGCATTACGTCATATACTCGTACATTTTTTATAAATATGTTTTCGTCGAGAACGCAATTATTTCAACATAATTTCTATCTCGACTCAATGTTTATTATTTGGGTGAAAAGGGAAATACAATAATTACCTGTAATGGCTTTTATAAGCATCTGTATATTCGGGCTACAAATGCTATAAATAAAACAATCGATACCGAGATATTGTACTTTACAGGGAAAAATTTCCTTTTTTTTCAATAATATTACAATCATACAGGGAGCTGTAACATGGTTGAAATAAAGCCAAATTCGATCAAATCAGTTTTTTAGTTTCTTAAAAATAAAAATAAAATAATAAACATACTGCAGTCACGATCGGCTGCAAGCCAATCGTATAATACTCTAGATGAATACTTAACTCCGATTTATATTGTAGTTGGGGATAAAGTAGAATTACGCGTGTGTATGTTGTATGTCCTTTATTAAGGACTGCCATTAGATTGCTACTCAAAACTAAAAGACAATATTCAGTGTTTAATTTCATATCTTAAACTGGGTAAGTCATCGAAAAAAAATGTCCTTTTTGAAGGACTTTCGCATGGGAGGTGCAGGAAGGACTCACTCGATTCCTTACATATTTATGCTTTTCCTTGGAACCATTTAAAAATGAACGTGTACAAAATTTCAAATTCGTAGCTTGAAGCGTTCAAAAGTTATCGAAAAATATTGTTGAACACGTGTCTTAAGGACATTTTGTATGGCAGGTACCAGAAGGAGTAAAAGGATTTTGCTGATTAGTAAACTCGAACTTTGTTTTCACTCAAAACTAATTTGTACAAAATTTCGAGTTCATAGCTAAAATAATACTTGAGTTATAGTGAGTTCCGTAAATTAAGTGAAGGCTATTTGACAGGATATTTGTATGGCAGCTACACGAAGGACTAATAGGATTTTCTTCATAATCATACATTTAGCTCCAACTATTGGAAAAATAACACATACAAAATTTCAAAGACGTAGCTTAAACCCTTCTGAAGTTATCGGCAATATTCTTGAACACGTGTTTTAAGGACATTTTGTATGGCAGCTACCAGAAGGAGTAAAAGAATTTCGCTGATTAGTTAACTCGAACTTCCTTTTCACTCAAAACTAACTTGTTTAAAATTCCGAATTCGTAGCTGAAAAATTACTTGAGTTATAGTGAGTTTCGTAAATTAAGTGAATACATTTTGACAGGATCTTTGTATGGCAGCTACACGAAGGACCAACAGGATTTTCTTCATAATCATATATTTAACTCCAACTATTGGAAAAATAACACATACAAAATTTCAAAGTCGTAGCTTAAACCCTTCTTAAGTTATCGACCAATATTCTTGAACACATGTTTTAAGGACATTTTGTATGGCAGCTACCCGAAGGAGTAGGACGATTTTTCCCGTTAACGAACTTAGCCTTACAAATTCAACCAAACATCCAGATTCAAAATTTCAAGATCCTAGGTGAAGGCGTTCTTGAGTTATCGTGTTCACGGACAGACGGACGGACGGACGGACGGACGGACGTCAGGCGGATTTGAGGTTTTTGGGCACAAATAAACAAAAAATAATATATAACTTTTTTTCGTCCGAGGCTTGGTTCTATGCGTTACAAACTTTTCGGCTGGATTAAACTTATAATACTCTATATGATTTCATCTAGAGTATAAAAATCACTTACCAAGTAAATTGAGGCTCAAAAAACACCAAATAACTAATCACAATTACTCCGAAAATTTAAATAATAACGAAATGAATGCTGAACTGTATTGGACAAAACACTGGTCGAAAATGCGGAACATGAAACCAAATCAATGCGATCGTTTGGTTTTTTTTGCTTCATATTTACGAAATAATTCGATATATTTACGAATCTTTCGTAGTTTTACGAAATCTTTCGCACATTGTACTCATGCATCTGGTGATTCGTATATGTACGAATATGTTTCGTAATATGTACGAATCCTTTCGTTCATTGTACGAAATATTTGCTCAAACCGAAAGACCAAATCAATACGATCGTCTTGTGTTTCGCTTCATATTTACGAAATAATTCGTAATATTTACGAAACTTTCGTAGTTTTATCATCTAAATTTCATATTTCCTTACAACTACGAAATCTTTCGTACATTCTACTCATGCATTTCGTAATTCGTATATGTACGAATATGTACGAATAGCTTTCGTTCATTGTACAAAATATCCGCTGGAACCGTCGATTTTAGGGTGTTACTATTTTTACGAATCAGTGATCGTAAAATGTACGAATCATTCGTAAAAAACATAATTTAGTGAAAATAAAAAACATACTGCAGTCACGATCGGCTGCAAGCCAATCGTATAATACTCTAGATGAATACTGAACTCCGATTTATATTGTAGTTGGGGATAAAGTAGAATTACGTGTGTGCATGTTGTATGTCCTTTATTAAGGACCCCCATTTGATTGCTACTCAAAACTAAAAGACAATATTCAGTGTTTAATTTCATATCTTGAACTGGGTAAGTCATCGAAAAAAATTTTCCATTTTGAAGTACTTTCACATGGGAGGTGCAGGAAGGACTCACTCGATTTCTTACATATTTATCCTTTTCCTTGGAACCAGTTAAAAATGAACGTGTACAAAATTTGAAATTCGTGGCTTGAAGCGTTCAAAAGTTATCGAAAAATATTGTTGAACACGTGTGTTAAGGACATTTTGTATGGCAGCTACCAGAAGGAGTAAAAGGATTTCGCTGATTAGTAAACTCGAACTTTGTTTTTACTCAAAACTAATTTGAAAAAAAATTTTGAATTCGTACCTAAAAGATTACTTGAGTTATAGTGAGTTTCGTAAATTAAGTGAATACATTTTGACAGGATATTTGTATGGCAGCTACACGAAGGACTAATAGCATTTTCTTCATAATCATACATTTAGCTCCAACTATTGGAAAAATAACACATACAAAATTTCAAAGACGTAGCTTAAACCCTTCTGAAGTTATCGACCAATATTCTTGAACACATGTTTTAAGGACATTTTGTATGGCAGCTACCCGAAGGAGTAGGACGATTTTGCCCGTTAACGAACTTAGCCTTACAAATTCAACCAAACATCCAGATTCAAAGTATCAAGATCCTAGGTGAAGGCGTTCTTGAGTTATCGTGCTAACGGACAGACGGACGGACGGACGGACGTCAAGCGGATTTGATGGTTTTCGTCCGAGGCTTGTTACAAACTTTTGGGCTGGATTAAACTTATAATACTCTATATGATTTCATCTAGAGTATAAAAATGAGGTCCCGGTATCCAGTGAAAAGGGGAATTAAATTTAATTTTTTAATTTTTTTCGGCACGTATATGATGGGCTCCGTTAGGGCGAAGACTTCCGAACCACCCCGCCCTGAGCAGCCGGCAAAACGCCCCATCTGAGGGAGAAAAAATCCCTCATGGCAGACTTCGTCTGCTCTGTTAACGGACCGGTACCGCACGAAACGGTAGGTACCGGTTTCGTTACAAACTACATATATGTAACTAACAATACGCGGCTCGTAAATTATTTTACATGTTAAGTGCTTTAGCTGGGTTAAGTTGTAGTTTTCATACGAATTTCAATTCAACTCATAATTCCATGAAAAATGGATATCTAAACTTTGTGAAACATGTTGCGACGAATACAGCAGTTATGCCGGTTTTCCACCAAGCAGACAAGTTAAGTTTTTGTTTTGTTCATGTTTTTGAAAGCATGGAAAACAAAAACTCGAACTCGAACAAATCTAAAACACTGTTTCAGTGCTTTATCGCAGTTTTGTTTTCAGTATCTCCACGAAGCGGTCTCAGTAAGAAAACACACCAAAACCTTTTGAAGTTACCGCTTCTGGTCGGGACACGAAAAACAGAACAGAAACAGTCGAAAAAAGCTCGAGTTTGTAAAAAAATGATGAAAAGTCAAAGATTTGTTTTTTTCGACACGAGCTTTTGCTGAGTTTTTGTTTTGTCCGTTTGGTGGAAAACCGGCATTCGGCTATCGAGCTGTGCCCTATTCATGCAGAGCTCTATATAATAGGACATGGTTATGTTCTCAGCGAATTCCTGGGAAGTCCGGCCTATATTAGCACAGACTATTTGATCACAGGGATAGATTTTGTGACTCCCAACGAAATTGTGTATCCAAGTAAAGTGGACTGGGAGAACAATAAGGTAATACGCGAGGGAGAAATCTCCGTATATACGGATGGATCGAAAATGGAATGCGGCACTGGCGCAGGCATCTTCTCTAAGCAGCTGAGTGCAGGGAAGTCGTTCAAGCTGTCAGATGTATGCAGAGTTGTCCAAGCGGAGATTCTTGCTGTGTTGCAGGCAGTAAACATCCAGTTAATGGGGGAGATATGAAATCAGGATATCTCACTCTACTTTGACAGCCTGGTGGTCATCATGGCGCTGGAATCAAAGCAATATATCGATATATCGATATTGAAATCCGACTATCGGACTCGATATTTTTTTTAAGTATAGCATATTTTAGAAATCGAACGGGTTTTTTGCATTTAATCAGCATTTCTGCTTATTTATGTGGGATGCCAGAAACGTTGAAAGTAGAAAAAAAAATGTCGATCACGGAAACCATATCTGTCGAAACTAGGTTCAAGGCACGTGATATATACGGGCACATGCACGCAAATCTTCACTTCAGGCGCCAATACAAATATATATACGACGAGGCAACCAGGCAACTATCAGAAATACCTGATTGTCCCTGCCTCATCGGTGTCATCCGAAAGAGTTGCGTCGACAATAAATATTGTGGTGCCTAATAATCGCAGTCGGCTTACTGGAGAGCATATTAAGGAGCGAGTATTCTTAACAATTGTCCAAGAAAAGTACTGGTTCTCATAAGCTTACATTTTAAAAATATGTCAATATATAATATTTCATTAATAAATAATTAAAATCAAGTTTGCTCTTAATACTTTTTTCGATTTTGCCCCTTTTATCCTTATTTTTTAAAAATAATATATTAAAAAAATAACAGTATTTCTATCCGGAAACTTTATTTCGATCACAGAAGGCATTATTTTGATTTCATAAGTCAACTGAGAAGAATTTTCCGCTTTCCACTAACATTTCCAATAGTTCAATAAAAAAACTCTCAGATATTGAAATTGCAATGATAAAATTGAAATTGAATTTCAGACTCTAAAAATAGCTAAATTTGGCAACTGTAACCGAAGGCAATGTCATTTATTTATTAGCTTTCGGTTTGCTAAAAGCCGCGTGAGCCGTATTTTACTTTATTATTTTAATAATAAAGTATTGTTATCGATTTTTAAAAAAAAAAATTTGCTACCCTGAAAAATTTTTTTTGCACGTTTCATGACTAATAGACACCAAAAAAGCAAAAAAAAATGTCAGTCCGTCTGTGCGCCGTGCGCCGTACGCAAAACGTTTGAAAGCTTATAGCTCTCAAACCCTTTGAGCTATTAAGTTGAATTTTTTATTGTTGATAGACTGAGCAGACCCCTTCAAGTGCCGATCTTTTGAGTGGTGGGGGTGTGAGGGGGGAGGTGGGGGTGTGAGGGGGGAGGTGGGGGAAGCGTTTTGGACGGAAAATTTTGGTTTCTAGATCTCAGTAACCGCTTAGGCTAGGAGGCTGAAACTTGGAATTTATATAGAACATCGATAGTGGACCCATTTGCAAAAAAAGGGAGGATATGGGTGAAGGGGTGTGGGAGTGCGGGGAATAATAATGCGTCCGAAACACTCGAAAGCCGAGATCGAGACATTCTAAAATCCATATCTCCTAATTGGTTAATGTCACGAAATTAAAACCGATTACCGCCTGCAAGGCGGTGGCCGCCACATCAGAGAAGGTTTTGGCACTCTTTGCGGTGGCAGTCTCCGCGCTAGCAGCAGTCGGACTGATTTTCGCGCCTGGGGGTCCAGCGTCAGCTAAGTTAGCTGCACTAATCTCTAGGACCAGTTGCTCCTAAAATAGAGCAGGCTGGTCTATCCACTGCAGCGACTCCCGAAGTAGACGGTGGGACATCCGCTTTAATGGCTTCCGTCCTCCTCATCTTCTTCGTCCTGCCAGAAGTAGAAGCGAGGAATTCGCTATCAAGCACAAGATTAGTTTCGGGTGATTCCTCCACAGATCGATTGCGCTTAATAGCGTTTTCACAGGCTGTCTTTACCACGACATTGCCACTGGCCGCTATGACACCTGTCATAACTGCCCCAGCTCTTGTCTTGGCTCTTGCCAACCTTCTTCGCTTCTTCTGGCCTTTGCTCAAGTTATCCTAAACGGGACAGGAGCTAGTCGGTTTCGGATTAACCGCGCCCTGAGCACGGGTGATTTCCTTAACCAATGGTTTCAGATTAACCGTGCGAAGGGCACATGTACTTTCCTTAACCATCAGTTTCGGATCACCCACGCCCAGAGCACAGGTACTTTCCGTAACCATCGATTTCGGATTAACCGCGCCAGAGGCACTGGTACTTTCCTCAATCATTGGCCGATTTAGATTAACCGATAACACATTTCCGGTACTTTCCTCTTCAGACATCGGATTCAGAATAACCGCTCCCACCTTGGTTGCAGCACATTCCTCCTCCAAGGGCCGAATCGGATTAACCGTTCCTGCATAGTCAGCACTATCCTCATCTGCGAGCAGTAAATCCTCCAAGGAGTTACTGAGATCCAGTAGTGTGCTCCCAGTACAACCTGGATCACCCATTGCAGTCGTACATGATGGTGGGGCCTCCAAAATCCTACCTACCTATATATGATGATCTTTACATTTTTATATATGATCCAATCTTTTTGTGGCTCTATCCTCCCTTTTATAAATTTTAAAAGTTTTACATCCTTTTCATTCGCCAATATAGTTATTGGTCGAAATACCAATTCGAAGGTGCAGTTGAAACGGGTTTGACTTCGTTTTTAACAGTCTCCACAAGTAAAAACATCTAAAGTCTACCATATAAAAATTATTAAAACATTAAAAACATTATAATTAACAATGTATTAAAGGGAAAAACATTAAATGGATGTCAGGAATAAAAAGTGATTATATCTTTCTGTAGTTATAAGCTCTTTTAAAGCAAATGGTCCACTATACAGCACAAACGTTAATCGTCAATGCTCCTGCTAGATAGCAGGGATTCAGTTCCGCCAGAGGTCCACATTTTTAGTAATTTCTTCATAACTCTCAGGCATACAAGATGAAGATAGTCTAGAGGAAAAGAATAGATCATATCTACTTCCTTCAATTCTTCTATTACTGGATCGTTATTAATATGATATTGTTCATTGAATTTATTTCTGAAATTCTCATTTGTCCTTAATGGAGCATTCTGATTCAGAAACGTTCATCTTACAAGACAATACCTGAGCCAGATATTCAGACAAATATATCTTTTAGTTATCAAATGACAAACGTTTCCTTCCAAAAAAGCAATAAATTCCTGTACCCAAATGTCAAAAATTGTTGACAATATTGTGACAAAAAATTGTGGATTGTCGACAAAATTTGTGAAAAATTGTTATAAAATGATTAAAAAATTGTCGTTAAGTTGCTGTCAATAAATCTAATTTTTTTGTAACAAAAATTTGATAATTTTTGTTATGGCATTTGATGGATACTGAGGAATTCTTCGATAGAACGCGTTGCTAAATTATGATGATAAGCAATGAAAATATGATATACAGTAGAGTCCGTTTATAATGACGAAGAAGGGAAATCGCAATCAGGTCATACTAACCGGACGTCATATAAAGCAGACGTTGAAAGAGCATGAAACATTTAGGTCCAATGAAAACGTTGGGAAGGCTTTTTCGCGTGAAAATAAAACAATTGATGCACAAAGTGCAACACTAGACAAACAATTTGCACTAAACAAACAAAATAGTGCCCAGAAAATAATTTATAGCAAAGATGAGGCGTGTGAGTCCATGTGAAAAACAATTGACAATGAACGTCATAACAACCGGCCTAACTTATAAGAAATAAACAAACATTATAAGAAACATACTGCAGTCACGATCGGCTGCAAGCCAATCGTATAATACTCTAGATGAATACTGAACTCCGATTTTTATTGTAGTTGGTTATAAAGTAGAATTACGTGTGTGCAATGTATGTCCTCTATTAAGGACTGCCATTAGATTGCTACTCAAAACTAAAAGACAATATTCAGTGTTTAATTCCATATCCTGAACTGGGTAAGTCATCGAACAAAAATGTCCTTTTTGAAGGACTTTCACATGGGAGGTGCAGGAAGGACTCACTTGATTTCTTACGTATTTATCCTTTTCCTTGGAACCAGTTAAAAATGAACGTGTACAAAATTTGAAATTCGTAGCTTGAAGCGTTCAAAAGTTATCGAAAAATATTGTTGAACACATGTCTTAAGAACATTTTGTATGGCAGCTACCGGAAGGAGTGAAAGGATTTTGCTGAATAGTAAACTCGAACTTTCTTTTCACTCAAAACTAATTTGTACAAAATTCCGAATTCGTAGCTAAAAGATTACTTGAGTTATAGTGAGTTTCGTAAATTAAGTGAATACATTTTGACAGGATATTTGTATGGCAGCTACACGAAGGTCTAATAGAATTTTCTTCATAATCATATATTTAACTCCAACTATTGGAGAAATTACACATACAAAATTTCAATCTCCTAGCTTAAACCCTTCTGAAGTTATCGACCAATATTCTTGAACACGTGTTTTAAGGATATTTTGTATGGCAGCTACCCGAAGGAGTAGGACGATTTGGCTCGTTAACGAACTTAGCCTTACAAATTTAACCAAACATCCAGATTCAAAATTTCAAGATCCTAGGTGAGGGCGTTCTTGAGTTATCGTGCAAACGGACAGATGGACGGACGGACGGACGGACGGACAGACGGACGGACGGACGGACGTCAAGCGGATTTGAGGTTTTTGGCCACAAATAAACAAAAAATAATATATAACTTTTTTTCGTCCGAGGCTTGGTTCTATGAGTTACAAACTTTTGGGTTGGATTAAACTTATAATACTCTATATGATTTCATCTAGAGTATAAAAATGCGTCATTATAAGCGGTTGGTCATATTAACCGAAGCCATTCTAAGCAAATTAAAATGCATACTTTTTATTTGAAAACCAAACTTCTTGGCGCAGTTGTGTCATTCAAAACGATTTGTCATTATAAGCGAAGTCATAATAAGCGGATTTCACTGTACATATTAATTGTTTTATGCACATGCTGTACACATTTTATGGTTCACGGAAGAACCTGATTATTTGTCTACACGTAAAAACCGGCACTATTATAAATTTAAAAACACGCTGATTTGATCCGCCGCAACAAATATTTAATTATACATACATTTTTATTTGAATAAACTTACCTCTTTTTATAGTATTATAAGTTTAATCCAGCCCAAAAGTTTGTTTATACTCTAGATGAAATCATATAGAGTATTATAAGTTTAATCCAGCCCAAAAGTTTGTAACGCATAGAACCAAGCCTCGGACGAAAAAAAGTTATACATTATTTTTTGTTTATTTGTGGCCAAAAACCTCAAATCCGCCTGACGTCCGTCCGTCCGTCCATCCGTCTGTCCGCGAACACGATAACTCAAGAACGCCTTCACCTAGGATCTTGAAATTTTGAATCTGAATGTTTGGTTGAATTTGTAAGGCTAAGTTCGTTAACGGGCAAAATCGTCCTACTCCTTCGGGTAGCTGAATACCAGGGGATTTAATATCGAAAAATGCTTAAATCGGGTTTTCCCCGATTGTATCTAAAGCCTTTTCTATACAAGTGAAAGTGAATTCGATACCCGATTAGACCTAAGAATTATATCAGTATTCGTGAATATGTAGGGGAGATAGGTAGAAATGCACCATTTTTCATTAATTACTCCATATCTCCATAGAAAATAGTGGAACTTGATTAATTTTTATACTCTAGATGAAATCATATAGAGTATTATAAGTTTAATCCAGCCCAAAAGTTTGTAACGCATAGAACCAAGCCACGGACGAAAAAAAGCTATGTATTATTTTTTGTTTATTTGTGGCCAAAAACCTCAAATCCGCTTGACGTCCATCCGTCCGTCCGTCCGTCTGTCCGTTAGCACGATAACTCAAGAACGCCTTCACCTAGGATCTTGATATTTTGAATCTGGATGTTTGGTTGAATTTGTAAGGCTAAGTTCGTTAACGGGCAAAATCGTCCTACTCCTTCGGGTAGCTGCCATACAAAATGTCCTTAAAACACGTGTTCAAGAATATTAGCCGATAACTTCGGAAGGGTTTAAGCTACAACTTTGAAAATTTGTATGTGTTACTTTTTCAATAGTTGGAGCTAAATGTATGATTATGAAAAAAATCCTGTTTGTCCTTCGTGTAGCTCCCATACAAATATCCTGTCAAAATGTATTCACTTAATTTACGAAACTCACTATAACTCAAGTAATATTTTAGCTACGAATTCGGAATTTTTTACAAATTAGTTTTCAGTGAAAAGAAAGTTTGGGTTTACTAGTCAGCGAAATCCTTTTACTCGTTCTGGTAGCTGCCATACAAAATGTCCTTAAAACACTTGTTTAAGAATTTTGATCGATAACTTCAGAAGGGTTTAAGCTACGTCTTTGAAATTTTGTATGTGTTATTTTGCCAATAGTTGGAGCTAAATATATGATTATGAAGAAAATCCTATTAGTCCTTCGTGTAGCTACCATACAAATATCCTGTCAAAATGTATTCACTTAATTTACGAAACTCACTATAACTCAAGTAATCTTTTAGCTACGAATACGGAATTTTGCACAAGTTAGTTTTGAGTGAAAAGGAAGTTCGAGTTAACTAATCAGCGAAATTCTTTTACTCCTTCTGGTAGCTGCCATACAAAATATCCTTAAGACACGTGTTCAACAATATTTTTCGATAACTTTTGAACGCTTCAAGCTACGAATTTCAAATTTTGTACACGTTCATTTTTAACTGGTTCCAAGGAAAAGGATAAATATGTAAGAAATCGAGTGAGTCCTTCCTGCACCTCCCATGGGAAAGTCCTTCACAAAGGAATTTTTTTTTCGATGACTTACCCAGTTGAAGATATGAAATTAAACACTGAATATTGTCTTTTAGTTTTGAGTAGCAATCTAATGGTAGTCCTTAATAAAGGACATACAACATGCACACGTAATTCTACTTTATCCCCAACTACAATATAAATCGGAGTTCAGTATTCATCTAGAGTATTATACGATTGGCTTGCAGCCGATCGTGACTGCAGTATGTTTCTTTCTTTATTTGATCAAACACCTTGCGCAAATATTTTATTCATAACAAAGAGCAAAATATAAACAGATCTTGAGCCTAATGAAGAAGAACGCAGTCAGTCCAAATGGTGCAATTCTCCCATCATACGGGAGAAATGCACCACATTTTATATATATAGCCAACCCAAACCAAATTAGTTGAAACAAAAAACATGAAATATATTTACAAAAGTAATAAACAATAACGAACTAAAGAGTAAATATATTAAACCTTTATCGATTTTACTTTATTATTTAAATAATAAAGTATTGTTATCGATTTTTAAAAAAACAAAATTTGCTACCCCGAAAATTTTTTTTTCCACGTTTCATGACTAATAGACACCAAAAAAGCAAAAAAAAATTGCAATCCTACCGTGCGCCGTACGCCGTACGCCGTATGCCGTACGATGTACGCCGTCCGCCGTACGCTAAAAGTTTGAAAGCTTATAGCTCTCAAACTCTTTGAGCTATAAAGTTGAATTTTTTTTATTGGTAGACTGAGCAGACCCGTTCAAGTGCCCACCTTTTGAGTGGTGGGGGTGTGAGGGGGGAGATGGGGGAAGCGTTTTGGACGGACAATTTTGGTTCCTAGATCTCAGTAACCGCTTAGGCTAGGAGGCTGAAATTTGGACCCATTTGCAAAAGAAGGGATGATATGGGTAAAGGGGTGTGGGAGTTGGGGGAATAATTATGCGTCCGAAACGCTCGAAAGCCGAGATCGAGACATTCTAAAATCTATATCTCCTAATTGGTTAATGTCACGAAATTAAAACTTGATGAACATCTGTGGGCATACTAGGAGAATAGATCGGAAACAAATTTTTGAGTGGGGGCAGTGGCGTACGGCGGTGGGGGGTGAAAAACTTTAGATTACGATATCTCACGAACCAATTACACTAGAAAAATAAAATTTGGTTTCTGTATTAAAATTGACAAATAAAGTTTGCTGAAAGTAAAATTTTTTAACGGGGCGGTGGAGTATGGAAGTGGAGGGGATAAGAATTTTTCTAAAATATCACGTCTCATATCTCAAGAACAGTGTAAGGTAGATGCTTAGAATTTTTAGCGGAAGTAGGCCAAATAAACCCCTAGCAAGGAAAAAAATTTTGGTAGTGAGCGGGTAGAGGGTGAGGGTGGGGGAGGGTGAAAAGGAAAAAGTTTCGATTTTTATATCTCGAGAACCTATAAAGATATAAAGCTGAAACTTGGTATTTGGATAGAACTATAGTAGTAGTATGTTGAAAAAATATAATATTTTATAGGGGTAGTATGGTACGGGGGTGGGGGGTGTTTTTCCTAACTATAGAAAGGCTTATGCTAGAAAGTTGAAACACGACATGTATATGTAAGTCAACTAGAAAAGTCTTTTAGATTGAAAAAAAATTCAAATATCCATTGGCGTACAGAGGGGGAGCGAAAAAAATTATCAGTGAAAATGGAATGCATATATTTTCACGATTTTCATCATATCTATTAGGTCTTTCCAATTATTGAATCCATTTTTATTCTACGGATTTTACATATAAATACCTAGAAAGTGTTTTCAGGATTTTTTGAAATTTGACCCCCACGATGGTGTAAAGGGGATGTATACATTTTCACGAACTCAGCCATATCTCTCAGGTCTGATTAGATATCGAATACCTTTTTACTTCCTCGGACTTGTTTAATAATCACCTAAAACTTGTTTTCAAATGTTTTCCTTTTTCAACCCCTAAGAGGGTATAAACGGGTTGAACACGTTTTCACGAATTCCGTCATATCTCTTAGGAGTGATAAGACATCGGATTGGTTTTCACTTTCTCGGTCTTTCTTTATATATATCTAAAAACTCATTTCAGGATTTTCGGATATTCAACCCCAAAGTGGGTTCAAGGGGGTTGCATATATTTTCACAAAATCCCACATATTTCTTAGTTCTAATGAGATATTGAATTCATTTTTACTTCTTACAGCTTCCTATATAATCGTCAAAAAGTTGATTTCAGGATTTTTAGATATTCAAGATATTCTTAGGATTGATGAGATATTAGATTGGTTTTTACTTCCACAGAATATTTATATAATCGCCTACAAACGCATTTCCGATTTCATGTAATGGCCCAAAACCAAATCACGAAAAACTTCCTAATCACGTAATAACTATGTAGTATTATATTACTACTTAAACTGCGTCTCGGAGTATGACCCAATTATGTAATTCATATTTTATATGTGGCAGCGGCGTAAGTATTCTAGCGCGACCCCATTCTACCAATTTTTTTAGATTTTCAGTCACATAGTAACCTACACCGCATTAATCTTAAACGCGTTCCGAACTTCTACCCGAAAAATAATAAAGTTGCGCCCAGACTGTTGGCAGATTTTTTGTACTAATTAACAATTATAGAAAATACCGAATAATAATAATTCAATGGTTTTATAAAAGTTTTGATAAGTTAACGGATATTAAAATTTTAAAAATCGATTGCAAATTTTATATGTTACTGCTGTCTCCTTGTATCACGAATCTGGTTGGGGCAAAATAATTTGAATATCATTAAGATTTGTGGCCATGAATTCCGGCATAACAATCTGGTGCATATCTCCCTATATGCTCGTGGTGCAATTCTACCGATTCCGACCAGATGGATATTTTTTAGAATTTTTTATAAATAAAAACAAATAATAAACTAGCACTTTACTAAAATACACCTTAGACTACACGCTATATACTCGTATGTGCCTACCTAGAAAGGTTCACGATCAATAATTTGTCCTTAAACAAAAATATTGCATATATAATAAAAGTTAGTTTAGTTTGCGTTTTTCTTTTTCTCCAAATAACTGTTCGGCATTGTTTGGTATTTTAACGATTCCTGAACACGATCGTATGGATAGGAAAGAGAAAGAGAACACTACTTCTGCTTTGTAGATTTTACTTACGGGCGAGCGCCAATGGCGAGTGGTGTATTTCTACCTATGGTGCAGGGCTACCCATTCTACCCTACACAACTACTTTAACTTAAAAAAAACTTAAAAAACATTTCTAGGCGCTCATATAAAGAGCTCGCAAAAGCAAAACTAATTTTATGTTCTTCGATGTTTTTGACCCCAATCCCATTGAGATCCCAAGTTAATTTTTTAGTATGTTTACAAAATATAAAAAAAATAAAAAAATTAATATATTGAGATATTCAAGGATAAAGGACAAAATCGTTATCCTTGAAAAAAATTCCAAGGATAATTTTTATTTGTATTTTTTTTATATTGAGACAATTTCTAAACAACAATCTTTAAAATAAGTCCTACTTTATTATTCTAGAATAAAAATTACCAGAGATATGAATTTTCAAAGAGGACTCGGACATCATTTTTGCGAAATCTTTAAAATACTATAACTAACAAAAAAAAATGAGATAGAAACAAAAAATTAAAATCATATTTTTTTCTTCACTAATTCTTCGAGTATATAAATTTTCAATAGAATCGGCGATGGTAAGGTCACACTTTTGGCGATTCTTGATGGAATGACCTTTTTTCTATAAAGTAATTGAGAAGCACTGATGTTCTTCGATTTTTTTTACCCCGATCCCATTCAGATCCCAAGTTAGTTTTTGGTATGTTTTGTAAAACAGTATAACCTATAAAATATAAAAAATAAAAAAAACGCATTTTGAGATATTCAAAATTGTTATCCTTGAAAAAAATTTCAAGGATAATTTTTATTCGTATTTTTTTTATATTGCGACAACTTCCTACTTTAAAATAAGCCCTATTTTATTATTCTAGGATAAAAATTACCAGAGATATGAATTTTCAAAGAGGACTCGGACACCATTTTTGCGAAAACTTTAACATACTATAACTAACAAAAAAAATTAGATAGAAACAAAAAAATTAAATTGTATTTTTTTTTTACTAGTTCTTCAAGTACAAAAATTTTCAAAAGAATTGGTGATGATAAGGTCACAACTTTAGCGATTCTTGATGGAATGACCCGAAAGTAAAAACCAATTCAATTTCTTATCACTTCTAAAAGAAATAACGAAATTCGTGAAGAGGTGTTCAACCCGTTTATACCCTCTTAGGGGTTGAAAAAGGAAAAAACTTGAAAACTAGTTTTAGGAGATTATTACGCAAGCCCTTGAGAATGAAAAGATATTCGATATCTGATCAGACCTGGGAGATAAGACAGAATTCGTAAAAAAATATACAACCCCCTTCCACCTCCTTAGGGGTCGTATTTCAAAAAATCCTGAAAACACTTTCTAGGCATTTATATGAAGAATCCGTATAATAAAAATGAATTCAATATTTGGAAAGACCTAATAGATATGACGAAAGTCTTGAAAATATATGCATTCCATTTTCACTGATCATTTTTTTCAATTGATATTTGAAATGTTGTTTTAATCCAAACTACTTTTCTAGTTGATTTACATATGCATACCAATTTTCAACTTTGTAGCATAAGCCGCTCTATAGATAGGAAAAACACCCCCCACCCCCGTACCATACTACGCCTATAAAAAATTATATTTTTCCAACATGCTACTACTATAATAATAATCAATGGCACAACAGCCCAAATTGGGCCTAGGCCTTGAAGTAATGCTAGAGTTACTTCATTACTAGACCAACGGAACACTAGGAGGTGAAGTGGTCAGGCCACACGTTCGTTCGTGATTATTACCCCGATTTTAACCCAGGTACTCATTTACAGCTGAGTGAACTGGTAGTCCGGCACCCAATCCCATTCTCGAAAATTACTTGTCGCCAAGCAGATTCGAACCTGGTACCAGGTGCACCGAAGGCAAGTGCTCTAGCCACTAAGCCACCCAGACTACTACTACTATAGCTTTATCTAAATACCAAGTTTCAGATATGAGACGTAGTTTTTTAGAAAAATTCGCATCCCCTCCACTTTCATGCTCCATCACCCACTTAAAAAATTTTACTTTCAGCGAACTTCATTTGTCAACCTTTATACAGAAATCGAATTTTATTTGTATAGTGTAATTAGTTCGTGAGATATCGTAATGTAAAGTTTTTCACCCTCCACCCCATACACCGCTGCCCCACTCAAAAACTTGTATCTGATTATTCTCCTACAGATATTCATTAAGTTTCAATTTTGTGACATTACCCGTTTAGGAGATATGGATTTTAAAATGAGTCGATCTCGGCTTTTTTACGTTTCGGACGCATTACTTTTCCCCCCACTCCCACACCCCTTCACCCATATTGGCAAATGGGTCCACTATCAAAGCTCTATATAAATTCCAAGTTACAGCCTTCTAGCATAGGCGGTTGCTGAGATCTAGAAACTAAAATTTTCGGTCTAAAACGCACCCACCACACACCTGCACCCCTCAGAATTTGGTCACTTCAAAGGGCCTACCCAGTCTATTCATAAAAAATTTAATTGACCGTATTGTGAATGTCACGTCACGTCACTTCGATGCCGATTCAACGTGTCACGTCGATCGAACAAAACCGATTGTGTAACCGCATCGACGTGACTCATTAGCATTTCCATATTGATATGTATGTGTCAGCTGTAAATTGTGAATTTCAGCTCATGTGAATACTTTTATTTACAATCATTTCATTTTTGCATCGACGTTAATTTTTTTGAAGCGTCACGGACTGGAATCTCATCGACGGAAAATGACGATCAAAGTGACAACTGTCGATGACAATCCCCCCACCCCAATCTACAAAATAATATTTTATGTCAATGTAATTTATTAGGTATATATACATATTCACATTGTCTCCTTATTGAATCGATCTACAGTTTAGATGACTGCCACCATAACCTAACCTAACCTACTCTCCTAATTTAAAAATTTAAAAAGCAAAAGTAGGAAATTCTCTAAAACTATTTTCAATTATTATAACTTCCTAAGCAGTATCTTATACCTGATTTAAATCGTAAAATTTTGGCAAGTAGATTTTGAACGCTCTGAAAACATTTGTTTTACAACGACTATGAACAAGAGTCGAAAGCTTGCATTATCATGCAATTTTAAATTTTGTAATATTTTATACAGGTAGTGGTGACAGATAATTTCAGAGCTTTCTTTGTATTGAAAAATTTTTTCCCAGAGATTTTTTCCGCGGTACCTGTCCTAATTAGTGCAAAAAATATATGTTTTAAGTTTCACTCCGATCAGAAGAAAAAAATTTCAAATTCCGAAAAATGGGTCCCGATGTATTGACAAAATGGGCAAATAATATTATTCTGGGGATGATTGTAATTCTAAATATATAGGTTATGTACCATCGGAAATACCATCTAGTGGTCGTAATGAGAAAGTGAAGTTTTTCATATTTAATCGGATTCGACCGTATTTTGATAATGGTTAATAATACGAAGTTCGTGTCGTCGGCAAAAATATCTGATTTATAACGCTCAATATTATTTTATAGAAAGACAAAACGGCTCAGAAAGTCCTTCACCAAGTATGAAATAAAAACTATTACGGATTAGTGATTAAATGTCAAAAATCATCTTTTTCGCCTTGTTGAAGGACTTTTTTCTTTTTCTCATAACATTGAGCATCTGCCGATGACACTAACTTCGTATTGTTTACCGTTACAAAGTTACGCTTAAAACTTCAATTGCTGAATTTAAGCACTAGATGGCATTTTCGATGGTACAGGGTACACCTACCACCTATATATTTAGAATTATATCACCCACAGAATGACACTATATAGGCCCTATGTCGATATCTTGGGAGTTTACGGAATCTTACACAATTTTGGTTTCTTTAAGGCTCTTGATGCACGTATTCCCAATACATTATCGAGATAAAACTTAAAACGTATTTTTTTTAAACTAGTTCGAGCCATTACGATGGGAGCTGTGAAAAAAATTAAAAATTTTTAAATTGAGTGGTTAGCTTTGATTACGGCTTGAACTACCCTTTTTAGCAGAGTAGATTTCAAATTCATCCAAATATGGAAAAATTATTAGAACACATAATGAAAATTGTCCAAGCATAATCCTAATCCAAATTTTTCAAAATTAGTTTCAAACAGTAAAAGCTACATCCTTAACATAACCCAAAGATCGATTATATATATGGATTTATATTCGAAATTTTCTTACTTTCCGATTGAAATATTAAAGATTAAAGAAAGACATAAGAGGAAATCATATTTAATTGCATTATACTTTATTAAGCGCATTATACTTTATTAAGTGTATCTATTAATATAATAGTCTGATATAATTTTTCTTTAAAGCAGACGTGATAAAGTAATCATGGGTGACGAATCTGTTAGGAGGGGGCCATGGCCCCCCCCCCCTATGACCGCCACTGGCTATAGCCACCCTGTTCTGTTCAGGAAAAGTAATAACTCTCCAATCCTCTTCCCCGAAATCTCCATCAGGTCCCCGTAGAAGGGCTTGCCTAGCGCTCTCGGGCTCTAGCTAGAGCCGGACACTTGCAAAGGAAATGAACAAGCGACTCTCGCTCATTAGTGTCCTGGCAGCTGCGGCAGTGTACATTGAATGGAATGCCCAGTTTGGCCGCATGATCCCCAATCGGCCAGTGACCTGTACTGATCGCCGTGATTCTGGAGACGTCTGCACGGGTCTTGTATAGAAGTTCGTCTGACTTATCTCGGTTGTAAGATGACCACATCTTCCTAGATATGGCGCAGGTAGTTAGGCTTTTCCATCTGGAATTAGCCACTGTCTGGAAGTGTGAGAGTATGACCCTCTTTACGACTCCTAAAGGAACATGGACTAGTTCCGCAAGAGAGCCGGGAAGAGCGGAGCCCTCCCTGGCCAGTTCATCAGCCCGCTCATTTCCCATTATGTATCTATGCCCCGGGACCCAGAGGACAGTGACTTTGAGCCGTTCCGCCAGACCGGCTAGTTCGTTACGGCATTGCTGAACTAGTTTAGAGGAGGTGGTAGCCGAGTCTAGTGCTTTGATTGCGGCTTGGCTGTCGGTGAAAATGACGATGTTGTGTTTTGGCGATAAGTCGTGTTTTAGTGTACGACAAGCCTCCCGGATCCCCAGTATCTCTGCCTGGAAGACGCTAGCGTGGTCCGGGAGGCGGTAGGACTTAGCGATATTATGTATATCTGAGAATATTCCTGCCCCGACCCCGCAGTCCATTTTCGAACCGTCGGTAAATATTATCGTGTCGAAGTCTGCTTCCACCGCACCGTTCTTCCACTCCTCTCTAGTTGGGAAACCAACAGAGAATCGTTTCGTGAAGCTCAGTTTGGGGGTGATGTAGTCAGTCGGTGACGTAACCAATTCCTTTGGTAACTGTCCCAGGATATTACTATGCCCGTATGGCTTCGTAGTCCAGCACCCAGATTCTTTGAGCCTGACGGCATTGTTTGATGCGGTGTTTTTTATATAAAGGTCGATTGGTAGGAGGTAGAGTAGCACGTTTAGAGCATCGGTCGGGCATGACCGCATAGCACCTGTAATGCCTATGGCCGCACTTCGTTGAACTCGACTGAGTTTAGTTATGTTATAGTCCTTACTCAGAGCGGGCCACCAGACTAGTGACCCGTAGTTGAGAATTGGACGTATTACAGCAGTGTACAGCCACAAAACCATCCTAGGTTTGAGTCCCCACTTCTTGCCGAAGGTTTTTTTGCAGGCGTAGAAGGCCAGACGGGCTTTCTCCACCCGGTTTTCAATTTCTGAAGCTTTCGGTCACACCCAGTTCGGTAAGAGATTCCTGGATAGCTTCGGTGTGGACGGAAGAGGTCTTATTTGAAAGCTTTCGGAATTAGACAATGATTTAGTCTAGACCGCAAATGACGCACATTTCTAATTATAAATATATTTTCATTTCTAACCAAAATTGTGCTGTAAATTTTATTTAAATAAAAATTACGAAACAAACAGTTCAAAGAAATAAATGCACACGTTTGCTCTCATAACTGAGCTAACCCTGAATGGCCATGCCAGATATCTAGGAGTAATCCTAGACAGCAAGCTGTCATGGAAACTCAATACGGAAGAACGAGTATCTAAGGCAACCATCGCTTTCTACGCGTGCAAAAGAATGTTCGGTAGGAGGTGGGGTTTAGAGCCAAAAATCACTTACTGGATCTACACGGCTTTAGTAATGCCAATCCTATTATACGGTCTGCTAATATGGTGGCCAGTACTCGACAAAGTAACCTACAGGAAAAAGTTGGAAAAGGTGCAGAACAAGCTTGTCTGGGGATAACAGGCGCTCTTCGTACCACCTCTTCAGACTCGTTCAACGTCCCTCTTTCTCTGCCACCAATTGACCTGTTCGCAAAATACGTAGCATGCAAATGCGCCCTAAGACTCAGAGAGTCAAACCAGCTCAAAACATGTACATACGGGCACACTAACATTAGCCTACAACAGGGACTACGGACTATGCAGATCCTAAGCTCTGGTTTGACGGGAAGTTCGCCATAAACAGAGAGTACTGGGACGTAAGAACCGGTGACACTGCGGGGTCGATTAACATCTGTACGGACGGTTCAAAGATGGAGGACGGAGTGGGCGCAGCCGTGCAATCACTTGATCTTCCAACAAACTCTTGCTACAAACTGCCGAATAATCGCAGTATTTTCCAAGCGGAGGTACTGGCAATTCAGAAGGCGGCGGAGATAGCTCACAAATCGCGAAAAGGGATAAGACAGTATTTACGAGTATCTATATGAATAGCCAAGCAGCCTTAATGGCTTTGCAATCCTGCTTTATCAAATCCAAGGCAGTACTTAACTGTCGACGCGCTTTACAGAAACTGTGCTCAAATAGAAAAGTGGAACTCTTCTGGGTTCCAGGGCACAGTGGTATTTTAGGAAATGAACTCGCGGATGATTTAGCAAGATCATCCGCTGTGAAAATTTTGTGTGACGTCCACTGGTTTCAGTTTCGCGAAAGAGATTTCCATAGAAAACTAAATTCTACCCAGTTACACAGCTGGCTAGGTAGATAGAACGACGACGAAAATTTTAGTTGTGTGGCGCCCACCCCGTCTCGACAGGTTAGTCGGCTCGTCGTCGTTCGCCCCTTAACGGAAGGGGGTTGAAGAAGAATTATACGTAAAATTGGTGCCCAACGTGGGGCAGTTATTGCCGTTATTTTAGTGGGAAAAAGTGCATTGCGTTGGTGATTTGTGTAAGCGAGTCTTCTTCGGAGGGTGTGTATAATTTCATTCGTTGGATTTGTTGGAAAAAAAATAAAGTTTTAAAATTAAATTGGATCTTCGTTTTCACTTCGAACATAGGACAAGGATTCTGCACCGTAATTGTAATATTTCTGCCGTTGACCGAGACACGGCAGTTAATTATTGTAAGATGACTAGTCGAGTCACACCACCTTTTGCCGTAGATCGGCTAAGTCAAGAAGAGTTGGCGTACGAAATGGCCATACGTGGTCTTCCGATTGATAAAGTGGATGGGATGAGGAAGGCGCTGAGGGTTTCATTGAAGCGGGAGGTATCAGGACATAGTCTCGTGATTGAAGACTATCCCTTCACGGTCGAGGAAGACATTGTGGCCTTGAAGGCTAAAATTTCTGAAATCGAGAAGTTGATTTCGGAGTTTTCAGGAGACGACCGATGCTCTGAGTACAGTAAAGTGTTGGCGAAGATTGATTGGGGGGTACGTCGGACTCGACGAGTTCAAACTACAACGGGTGAAGAAAAGACCGCAGTAACTACGATGAGAGGCAGCTCGTGATCTTAATGAGCGATCTTTTGGAAAAGGCAGCAGAGGGAACTGATTCCACAACGGACGAGGAAACCGGACCGATTCACGAGTCCACCGGAACAAATCCTAACACGGCGCAGAGCGGTTTCGCCAGAAAAGACACTAGGCAGGTGAACGTGGCAACTCCAGCCTCAACAGCACCTGAGGTTAGAACTTTTAGCGATAGGTTAGATGCTGCGACGGCGGCTCTGGATCAAACGAGCAACGAGGAAGAATTGGCAGACCGAACCACCCCCACGACGACAGGAATATCCATTTCGAGGCCATCTCTTGTAGTGGCGAAATGGAATCTGAAATTTGTGGGAGATGGAAGCCAGTCTATTAGTGCTTTTTTGGAAAAGGTAGAGGAGTTGCGTGAGGCTCGAGGCGTTTTGAAGTCAAAATTTTTCCGGTCGGCCGTGGATCGGGAAAGCATTAATATGGTTGCGAGCGGTGAGGCCAGCACTAAAAACATGGGACGAATTGGTAGTGGAACTCAGGCAAGAGTTTTTGCCCCCAGACTACGATGAGCGACTGGAGGAAGAGGTTCGGCGAAGAATGCAAGGTGCAGATGAGTCTATAGGACTATACGTGGCGCTGATGCAGGGTCCCATCGGTTCCATCGGTTGAATATTACGCCTTTTCATCAAATGCACCTCAGTCTGCGGAAATTGAGATCCATTCCGGAATTAGTACGACTTGGGCGGGAGTTGGAAGCTACTCGAGTGTCGGTAGAAGCGTTTATACCTCCTGTTTCACGACGAACGAGGAGCGTACTGGAGCCTGATCTTGCGTATGTTGGGGATCCTGAGACTTGTCCAGTTTTGGTGGAAAAGCGGCCAATAGTATGCTGGAATTGTCGGGAAATGGGCCACAATTCCCGCGAATGCCAGAAGCCCCGTGCATGTTACGGATACGAGAAGACTGTTGTGATCCGAAAATTCTGCACCAAATGCAACCAATCGACTGACATGAGCGGAGGGAACAGGGCTCAAGTAACTAGCGGAAGCGGTCCACCGAATGTACCTTCTACAAATCATCAGCCGGAAAACTTCTCCAGTACCCATTAGAGCGCGGCGTAGTGGGGGGAGTTGGTGTACTAGCCGCGGGTGAAGAAGACATTCAGGTTGAGGAGCAGTGTAGTATGGAGGTAGATTATATTTTCACGAAAGTAGTTGGTGACACACGGCCTTACCTGAACGTGAAAATGTTCGATTGCGAAATGATGGGATTGCTGGATTCGGGTGCTTCTAAGACGATTCTGGGTGGGACAGGTTGGGTTCTCAATCGGTTGTAACGGCGAATAGAGTGAAGTGCTCAATTTTAGGCTCCATATGGGTTCCGATCGAGCTGGTGGGGAAAAGGAAGTGGCTAGAAGTATTTGTTGTGCCTGAAATACCACTCAAGCTGATACTTGCAGCTGACTTTTGGGCAGCAGCGGGAATTGTTGCGGATCTGCGGGGTAGTTTTTAGGAATTTCGCGAGAACCTGGAAGTGGCGGTTGTGGAATTCCTTCAGTTAAAATCGAAATTGACAGAGAGGAAGAGTAAGCGGCTGGCGGAAGTAATTGACACGGAATTGAGTTTGATGGGTGACGGAATTGGATGCACCAATATGGTGGAGCACATTATAAAAAAAAAATCTGACCGCATCAAACAGAGATACTATCCAGTATCACCCGCCGTCTAAAAGGATATCAATAAGGAGTTGGACGTAATGCTCGAAGCTGGAATAGTTGAACCGTCGTGTAGTCCTTGGGTATCTCCGATTTTACGGGTTCAGAAGAAGGATGGTTCGTACCGGTTTTGCGTAAACTATTGGAAGCTGAATCAGGTATCAGAGCGTGATGCGTACCCTTTGCCGTATGTATCAGCGACGCTGGATAAATTGAGGGAGCAAAATATCTGTCCTCACTGGACATCAAGTCGGCATATTGGCAGGTTCCAGTGGCCGAGGAATCTCGACCATACACCGCCTTTACAGTGCCGAATCGGGATCTTTTCCAGTTTCGACGAATGCCTTTTGGTCTGCACAACGCTCCGGCTACGTGGCAACGACTAATTGACCGTGTCCTGGGAGGAGGATTAGAGCAGCACGTGTTTGTATATCTGAACGACATCGTAATCGTGACGCAGACGTTTGAAAAGCACCTCGAAGTGCTGAAAGACATTTTTCAAAGACTGAGGGCTGCGGGTTTAAGGGTTTTGCGGAATAAATGTCAATTCTGCAGATCAGAGTTGCAATATCTGGGCTACGTGGAACAGGGATTGCACGTGAAAAGGTGGAATGTCTGGTAAAAATTCCGAGGCCATCAAACGTGAAGGAAGTCCGTCAATTTCTGGGAATGGTATCGGCGATTTATACCGGATTTTGCAACTCTGATGGCACTTCTTACGACGTTGCTAAAGAAGAACCGCAAATTCGCATGGGATGAGGAATGCGACAAAGCCTTTGCTACAGCTAAAGTCAAGCTTTCGACTGCTCCGATTCTGACGTGTCCCGATTATAGTCTGCCGTTCAGTATACAGACCGATGCTTCAGGTTACGGACTGGAGGCTGTACTCACTCAAAAACACGAAGGGGGAGAAAAAGTAATCTGCTACTTGAGCAGATCGCTTACCGCAGCAGAGCGGAAATTTTCTACGACGGAGCGGGAATGTCTGGCTGTAGTGTGGGCAGTGGAGAAACTGAGACCATATGTGGAGGGGACCAAATTCGTGGTCGTAACGGACCACTACTCATTGGTGTGGCTGAACCAGTTAAAGGATCCTTGTAGAAGATTAGCACGATGGGCGATAAGGTTACAGCAGTTGGATTTTGATATCGTGCACCGCCAGGGTAAGGAGAATTTGGTCCCTGATGCTCTCCCACGCTCAGTTCCGGTATGCGTAAAGTCAACTCGAGACGAAATCCGAGATAAATGGTATCGCAAGATGGTTGAACGCGTTGAAAAGGACCCAGACAAATTCTCTTCGTGGAGAATTGAAGGGGATCAGCTATACAGAGAAACGACACCCAGCACTATCGGAGGAGGACGTTTGGAAATTAGTGCCTCCAAAAGAAGCGAGAGCGGAAGTAATCAAACGATGCCACGATGTTCCGACGGCGGGTCACCCGGGTGGGTTTCGCACGTATACACGAGTGGCACGATAGTACTACTGGGTGGTCTGGTCTTGCTGCGCAGTAGGGTTAACGCTGCGCAACGGACAAGTCGTCGTACTACCTCCTCGTGGTGACCACTGGAAACTGCCTATGGCAGGCCAAATGTGCGTACGGCCGGGCTGGGAGTAGGTTCATCCGACTGACGAAGGCTCACTTGTCTGCTGGTCATGTTTTAGGGACAAGTGGGACTGGCTGACGAATGAACTCGAAGTAACAGCTCGAGGACCGTCCACCTTGTACTGCAAAGTACCAAACGGACCTCAAGCCAACATACGGTGAAACAGCATGCGCCGAGGGCTGCGTGACCAAGGGGAAGCTTGGTCTCTAGTATGCGGACTCCGAATACCTGGGCAACTTCGGTTTCAATTTAGGCCCTTACCATGGCAAGGAGCTCTGCCATGGCCGACCTTTATTTCTTCCAGTTATATCCCAGTCCCTCTCGGACGATTATGAATATGGAAAATTTAAAAACAAAAATTAACGATGAGGATAGTGTACCTCTTAATACACTGCAAGCGATTTCGCCTGCAACCAGTATGGAATGGTTGGGAATCGAAGATCTGTTCGATCCTGAAGGCCACGCCATATCACCATTATCTGAAGAGGGTAGGGCAAGTCCCGTTAAGGAACTAGCTCAGGAGGCCCTGTCAGATAATTCAGAAGAAGCTGATAAAACTGTGGTGGAATGTAAAACTACCAAACGACAGTTTATAAAGCTTAATGGTGCTGGTAAGCGGTTCTTCAAACAGCTTTGCGAGCAGGGTGTCCCAAGGGAAGAGGCCCGCATCGCAGCAGCAGCTCAAATGAAGAACAGAGGCTCCAGCAAAAGAGCACTGTCCGAAAGTCCGCAGGAAGTGGTCAAATCGGACAGTAAAAGAAGCAAGGTGGAAGATGTGGCAATGAAACAGGTGCAGCCGGAAACTGTTAAGGCCGACGTCAATGCCGCAAAACCCACCTACTCACAAACAACTATGGGTTTCAAGGTCGGTATCATTCCGAAATCTTTTCCCGAAGCCATCCTTACGATGGACCAGATCATTCTGGTTAAGGACAAGCTAAAGGAACTGATTCTCGGACAAAAGGATAGTCCGATAAAACCCATGTTCTACGGACACACTCATAGGCCCGGCTGGCTGGCAATTACTTGTGCCAATCAAACCACAATGGATTGGCTAAGGCAAGCAATTGACACACTGCAGCCATGGGAGGGTGCGTCACTTATCGTAGTCGACGAGGATAAGGTTCCAAAGGCCCAAATTCTGGTTGGATACTTCCCGGACAGCATCAATCTATCGACTGATGAAGTCCTCGACTACATTAGAGCGCAGAACGAAGGACTGCGCATAGACGAGTGGCAGGTGATAAGTAGGACCAATGAAGGTCCGATTAGCAGACTAACCCTGTCAGTCGACCATCACTCGGCGGAAAAGCTGAAGGAGGCAGGATGCAAGATCTGCTATTTATTCGGGTTGGTCCAACTTAGACCCAGGAGCGCTCTTCATAAGGAGTTGGTAAAGGCTGGAGTGCCGGTTGACAAAAAAGGCCCGACAGTGGGTAAAAGTCAACCACAAGGCAAGCCGGTTGATAAAAAAGGCCCGACAGTGGGTAAAGGTCAACCAGAGGGCAACCCAGGTGCAACTACCCTTACACCACTACTTAGCGGTGTGAAGAAGCTGGCGATTTCCAACGTGGTTGGCAAAAAGGCCCATACGCTGGGTAAAAGGCAACCGATAGGCACGTCCCAAACCGCTACTTCTTCATCCGCAGCAAGCGGTAGTATACACGGTGGATCGACCTCTCGAGGTGAGAGGTCGATAACCACCAAAACAGTCCTGCCGGTAGCTTCAGGCTCCAAAGGCCAGGAGGAGCAAACGAGAACACCAACGCTCGCTGTTAACACAAAGGGTAAAAGCAGGCCAATTGTGAAGACCGCGGGCAAGGTCAAACCTCGTATCACTCCAACTGGTGGACCTGGACTTCTGGCAGAGAGATTAGAACGGGTGGTATTGGAAGAAAAGGCCCGTGTATCTAGCACAAGTGCAAAGCACAGTGATGGAGAACGGGATTCCAAGTAGGCCCCCGTCCCTCAGCTGTATCCAAGGAAATCTACATCATGCCAAGGCTGCTAGCAGCATTTTCGGTCGTAGATTTACGTTGGAACAGCTTGACCTCGGACTTATTCAAGAGCCCTGGGTTTTACATGGTGACATTAAAGGCCTGTCAAACTCAGGAAAACTCGTTTACAGCAGCCAGGGCGATAACCCAAGGGCTGCTTTAATAATAAGTAAAAAACTAAAATACATTCCGCTGACAGACTTTATAACTAAAGATCTGGCGGCAGCAATAGTCATCACTCCAACAGGGGAAGGTGGAACAGAAGAGTTGGTGGTGGCCTCTGCCTATTTTCCCGGAGATAACGACGAAGTGCCTCCATATGAGGTTCAGAATCTAGTGAACTATTGCTCAAGTAACAACAAGCGGCTCATCCTCGGCGGTGACGTGAATGCGCACCATGAGGCCTGGGGTAGCAGCGACAACAACACAAGAGGTGAGTTGCTACTTGATTACTTATCTTCTACCAATCTAGAGATAATTAATGAAGGAAATAAGCCAACCTTTAGAAATGTTATTAGAGAGGAAGTCTTAGATATGACTCTCAGCGATCCTTTAACCGCTCAAAACATCTACGATTGGCATGTCTCCGACGAACCATCTATGTCAGACCATGCGCATATCTGCTTTAACATCAAAGTCAGACAATCGTGGGAGGTCGAAAGACGCATTCCAAAATGTACAAATTGGTCTATGTATAAAGCAACCCTGGAGGAATTGCTCCCAAATGTCAGTCCTTATGGCCCTATCAGGAATGAATGGGAAGCTGATAGAGTAGCCTCCACGGTACAAAAAGTAATACTTGATAGCTATGAAGCTAGTTCTCCACTCAAAAAGGCCAAGGTCAAAAGAGATGTGCCATGGTGGAATGGAGAACTTCAAAAACTCCGTGCAAGAGTTAGGAAACTGTTCAATAGAGCTAAAAGGTCCAATAATTGGACTGAGTATAAAAGGGCTCTAACAGTATATAATAAAGAAATTAGGGACTCAAAGAGACGCACCTGGCGCAACTTTTGCGAGGGTATTGATAGCCTACCAGAAGCTGCCAGAATGCAAAAGATACTCTCTAGAGTTCACAATAACGGTATTGGACTCTTGCAAAAGCAAGATGGAAGTAACACCGTTAGTATCGAGGAAACTGTGCAAGTTCTGATGCAAACACATTTTCCTGGCTCAGAGGAGATAGGGTATCATACGAATGAAATTAGGCCCTATGGGATTATGCCAAATAACAGAACTAGGGCTTTATCTGGCAGAATCTTTACTCCTAATACAATAGAATGGGCGGTAATGCCATTCCTCCCATATAAATCCCCAGGAGCTGATGGCATCTTTCCTGCACTACTGCAACAAGGACTCGATGTGCTTCTTCCCATACTGGTCAAATTATTTAGAGCCAGTTTTGAATACGCTTACGTGCCACTGGCATGGCGAGACGTAAATGTGACTTTTATTCCAAAAGTGGGGAATAGATGTTGGACTCACGCAAAGTCATATCGCCCAATCAGTCTCACCTCTTTCTTACTTAAATCTATGGAAAAGGTATTAGACAGATACATAAGGAGCTCTGCTGCTTTCAGCCGGCTCAACAAATATCAATTCGCTTATCAAGCTGGCAAATCGACTGTTAGCGCTCTTCACAATTTAGTGCAAAAAATTGAGAAGACGTTGACAGCCAAGGAAATAGCGTTATGCTCTTTTCTTGACGTTGAAGGTGCTTTTGACAACACTTCCTACAAATCCATTGAATTACTTACTCGTAAGATAGGAGTAGAAGAAACGGTAACGAGATGGATAGTAGCGATGCTTGACTCTCGTAGAATCTCGGCTCAGATCGGAGGTAAAGGTCTCACTGTACGAGCGGTGAAGGGATGCCCTCAGGGAGGTGTACTCTCCCCACTACTGTGGTGCATTGTTGTAGATGATCTCCTTAAGGATCTGAACATCAAGGGTTTTGAGACTCAAGCATACGCTGATGACCTGGTGATCACTGTAAGAGGTAAACATGACTGAGACTAGAGATAGTAGATCACTGGTGCATCCAACAGGGATTAAGTATAAATCCAAGTAAAACAATTATAGTGCCATTCACTAGAAGACGGAAGGTAAACTTAAGGCCCCCGATTGTGAGAGGAACTACAATTGAATTCTCTTCCGATGTCAAATACTTGGGAATTACCTTGGACAAGTGTCTGACTTGGAATTTACATCTTAATAACATCTCCACACGAGTAACATTGTCTTTTATGGCGTGTCGAAGGCTCTGTGGTACCACTTGGGGTCTCAGACCAAATATGGTATACTGGACCTACAAGTCTATTATAATACCAATGATCACATATGCCGCTATGGTGTGGTGGCCAAAGGTTGAACAAATCACAGCACAGAAGGCCCTGCAAAAAATTCAGAGGCGTGCCGTTCTTAGCATTACAGGGGGACTTAAATCATGTCCCACTGCTGCAATGGAAGCCATGATAGACTTGGCCCCATTACACTTAGAGATAAAGAAGGAGACTCTGAGAGAGGCCATAAGGCTACAGCAGTACAATAAATTCAAGGCAGGAGACCTTGTCGGTCACCTTAAAATTCTACAGGAATTTAATCAGAAGGACCTAACCGACTCAGTAAACGATAACATGCCAAAGGTATATGATTTTGAGAAACCATATATGGTGACTCTGGGAGATCGTGTATCATGGCAATCTGGTCTACCAGATTTTGGGGAAGGTGCTTCAGTCTGGTACACGGACGGCTCTAAAACCTATAGTGGAACTGGAGCGGGCGTATTTGGACCCAATTGTAAAATATGGACGGCAATGGGACAAACCGCCACTGTGTTTCAGGCTGAGGTACATGCCATAGAGCTGTGCGCAGGTAAACTTCTACTGAATAAACCAAAAGGCGCTACAGTTATTATCCTATCTGACAGCCAAGCGGCACTGCTAGCGCTGAAATCTTATTGTTTCCGTTCTAGGCTTGTGTGGGACTGTCATACTCTTCTTAAAGAGCTGGCACATCATAATAGTCTAACCCTGATGTGGGTGCCAGGACATGAGGGTATTCCGGGTAATGAATCGGCTGACCAGCTAGCTAAGCGAGGAGCCAACTCACCAATGATTGGCCCGGAACCATTCTGTGGAGTAGGTAAAGGCTTCATTAAGGATGGTATTTTTAAGTGGATAAATCTTCAGGTGGAAGATTATTGGAACTCACTTTCAGGACTTAGACAGTCAAAGAAATTCCTGACCTTCTCAAGTAGGAGAGCGTCGGAATTCCTTTCCTTAAGCAGGTATAACGCACGGGTCATAATGGGATATTTTTCCGGACGTTATTTCCTTAATTATCACCTTAAGATCATCGGTAAAGTATCACTAGATACATGTCGATTCTGTGATATCACATCTGAAACCACGGCACACATTCTGTGTGATTGTGATGCAGTGGCCAGATCAAGAAGGCAGATTCTCGGTGGATTTACTCTCACCTGTGAAGACCTGTCGAAGACTCCCCTGAGTAAAATCATCTCCTTTCTCAAAGGAATAGATATGGCCTAGGGATTGGTTAAGAGCCAGGAACAAAAGACCTCTTAGGTCGTAGTTCGAGAAGTAGTGAGGCTTCTTTAGGCTCTACCAGTCTTAAATAAATAATAATAATAGTACTACTGGCCGAAAATGCGAGCCGACATACAGCGATATGTGGCTAGCTGCAAGGATTGTCAGGCGATTAAGCCGGAAAGGAGACTGCCAGCTGGCCTTATGGCCTCAAGGACTGATGTGAGCAAGCCATGGGAGATGGTATGAGTCGATCTGGTTGGCCCTCTTTCACGCTCTCTGAGAGGGAATTGTTATATTCTCACGGTGGTGGATTACTTCACTAAATGCCCACTGGTATTTCCTTTAAGGGCAGCGACGTCAGCCGCTGTGAGTCGGATTGTAGAGGAACAGGTCTTTTTGTTGTTCGGCGTACCTCGGTGGGTTGTATGTGATAATGGGGTGCAATTCAAGAGTCGAGACTTCAAACAAATGACCGAAGGTTATGGAGCAAAAATAAAGTTCACCGCATTCTATCACCCCCAAGCAAACCCGGCAGAAAGAACCAATCAAAACATAAAGATGTTTCGCGCCTATGCCTCCGACAATCATAGAACTTGGGATACGCATCTCGCGGCAATAGGGTGTGCGTTGCGCACGTCCACACATGAGGTACTAGGGGTAACTAGCTACTTCGCGAATTTTGGAAGGGAAATGAATTTATTTAACGAGGGACCCAATGAGTATCCCTCCGAAATAAATCCGTTAATTCCGGAAAGATTTCGAGAACGGTCAGAAGCGTTTGAGGCATTACGCCTGGAAATTAGGAATAAAATGAAGAAGGCAGCGGAGAAAAGCATGACGCATTATAATTTGCGTAGACGTGAAGTGTCTTACTTGCCACACGATCTCTTTTGGAGGAAAAACTTTGCCCTCTCCGACGCTAGGCGCTATTTTTCAGCTAAGTTGGCCCCTACCTTTTTGGGACCGTACACGGTACAGAAGAAAGTGTCATCTTGGACCTATCACTTGGTGGATAAAGATGGCAAAGACGCGGGGATCTGCCATGTAAAGGATCTAAAGCCCCATAACGTGTAAAACAAGGAAGGAAGTATGTCTGTAGGTCGCTGGTAGAGTATTTAAGGGAAATCCTCTTGAGGTAAGGGGGGAAATATTATGCCTAGAAATTGAAGAGAGTTAGAAAAGATAATGAATTATTACCAAGATAAATACCTTTCCGACTGCTACAACCGTAGTTCGACGGCCGAAAATGGAAGTACCTGAAATAGTAGAAGTGAAAATTACAATTGTTTTAACGGAAATATTAATAATATGTTACTTACCGCAACGCCACATAGGCGGAAACCTGCAGGGGAGACTTGTTCGCCTCACAGCTGTACACGATCCACCCAAAATTACGCACAGAAATTTGGATTAATATTATGAATCACGGAAAACCGAATAGCTAAGACAAAACAAACTGAAATTGGAGGGCGGAATTAATGTTAGATTTCCGATGGAAAATGTTAATAGGATAGGATTAGACTTAGGGGAAACTCAAATAATTATTATGGATTAGGATAGGGATTAGGTTTAGTATTAAAACTTGACGTGGATTAAATCAAACACGCATCGAATATAAAAACAAACTTGAATTATACACTAATTTAATACCTCCAAATTTAAACAAAAACCATAACTATATAATAATAATAAAAACGAACTCTTACCTTGGATACAAGCTTTATGAATCGTTATATAAACCTAATATTAACCTACGTAATATAAAAGAATTAACTTACCAATTTGTGCGTGAACACTCCCGACACTAAAACTTCGCGACGTTTGACAGTTCAGTGAATTTGTAAACAAAAATAATGCGCGCCGCCATGATGGTTAGAAAACACTATTAAATTCGGAACTCGATTAATGTTGTGGTCCAATTTGACGAATTCGCAACTGGAACAAATTCGGGAAAATTCCGAAACTCTAAAAGGGGTTTTTGACCGAGACCTGAGGTCAAAGGCTTTAACCGAATGGTGGCCGTTATGAGTTTTCATTATAGGCAAATAAGTTAAATCGGGGCTTTTTGGTTTTGGAACGGGTACGGTAAAGAGAGAGCTTAGAAAAAGAAGAAAATCTAAAAAAACGGAATCGGAAAACGAAATATTAAGAAGTTAAAGACAGTGAAAACGAACTAATTTGGCGAATGATATTACGGGTAAAACTACAGTGTCGTATTGAGAAACGAAGTTATAGGATTTTAAAGACAGTGAAGTAACGTTCTAATTTGGTGAACGAAAATCACGTGTTAACTATACGTGTCGTAACGAACTAATAAGTGCACACAAATTTCGGCGTACGAACACAAAAAAAACATCTAAAGAATTGAAACAGTGTGCGGAAGCGAATAATTCCCAAGTGGGTGGTTACGCAGAGTGGTTCCGAACGATATCGTGGTGCGGATTCAAATAATCGCTAGTCAGAATTAAATAAACGCTCGACGGAAATTACAAAACGCTAGTCGGCGAAACGACAAGGCGTTTTCTTTTGCATTATCGAAGACATAAATTGTGGCGGTACGGTGCGAGGCTCTACGGATTAGACCCGAGGACGGAGCAGACTGCATGGACACCAGTGGTACCCTAGTTCTAATGACTTAAATTGTTTTTTTTTTATCTATTTTACATATATTCTAATAACTTTTTACAGTAAAATTAAAGAATTCATACATCCACCAGTATAGCTTTTTTCCAAAATTCTCTGTGAAAATTTTGTGTGACGTCCACCGGTTTCAGTTTCGCGAAAGAGATTTCCATAGAAAACTAAATTCTACCCAGTTACACAGCTAGCTAGGTAGATAGAACGACGACGAAAATTTTAGTTGTGTGGCGCCCACCCCGTCTCGACGGGTTAGTCGGCTCGTCGTCGTTCGCCCCTTAACGGAAGGGGGTTGAAGAAGAATTATACGTAAAAATATCGGAAAAGAACTATTAACTGGTGTATGAATGAGATCTTTAATTAAGCTAGTGCAAGAAGTTAAATAAAATATATATAAACATACTGCAGTCACGATCGGCTGCAAGCCAATCGTATAATACTGAACTCCGATTTATATTGTAGTTGGGGATAAAGTAGAATTACGTGTGTGCATGTTGTATGTCCTTAATTAAGGACTGCCATTAGATTGCTACTCAAACCTAAAAGACAATATTCAGTGTTTAATTTCATATCTTGAACTGGGTAAGTCATCGAAAAAAATGTCCTTATCGAAGGACTTTTACATGGGAGGTGCAGAAAGGACTCACTCGATTTCTTACATATTTATCCTTTTCCTTAGAACCATTTAAAAATGAACATGTACAAAATTTCAAAATCGTAGCTTGAAGCGTTCAAAAGTTATCGGAAAATATTGTTGAACACGTGTCTTAAGGACATTTTGTATGGCAGCTACCAGGAGGAGTAAACGGATTTCGCTGATTAGTAAACTCGAACTTTGTTTTTACTCAAAACTAATTTGTACAAAATTTCCAATTCATAGCTAAAAGATTACTTGAGTTATAGTAAGTTCCGTAAATTAAGTGAAGACGTTTTGACAGGATATTTGTATGGCAGCTACACGAAGGACTAACAGGATTGTCTTCATAATCATACATTTAGCTCCGATTATTGGAAAAATAACACATACAAAATTTCAAAGACGTAGCTTAAACCTTTCTGAAGTTATCGACCAATATTCTTGAACACGTGTTTTAAGGACATTTTGTATGGCAGCTACCAGAAGGAGTAAAAGGATTTCGCTGACTAGTAAAGTCGAACTTTCTTTTCACTCAAAACTAATTTGTACAAAATTTTGAATTCGTAGCTAAAAGATTACTTGAGATATAGTGAGTTTCGTAAATTAATTGATTACATTTTGACAGGATATTTGTATGGCAGCTACACGAAGGACTAACAGGATTGTCTTCATAATCATACATTTAGCTCCGACTATTGGAAAAATAACACATACAAAATTTCAATGTTGTAGCTTAAACCTTTCTGAAGTTATCGACCAATATTCTTGAACACGTGTTTTAAGGACATTTTGTATGGCAGCTACCCGAAGGAGTAGGACGATTTTGCCCGTTAACGAACTTAGCCTTACAAATTCAACCAAACATCCAGATTCAAAATTTCAAGATGCTAGGTGAAGGCGTCCTTGAGTTCTCGTGTTCACGGACAGACGGACGGACGGACGGTCGGACGTTAAGCGGATTTGAGGTTTTTGGGCACAAATAAACAAAAAATAATATACAACTTTTTTTCGTCCGAGGCTTGGTTCTATGCGTTACAAACTTTTGGGCTGGATTAAACTTATAATACTCTATATGATTTCATCTAGAGTATAAAAATAAACAATATCAGTCCTTAGATCTAGGGTTCCACTTGTGTCCTTGCAACCTGCTTCTTCCTCGGGTCTTGGCGATTCCGACAAAATTTATTTCGTCGTTATTGAAATCCGCCGCGTCGTTTCGCCGACTATCAATTTATTAATTCCGGGCCACGAAATCGTTCGGAACCACTCCGCGTAACCACCAACTTGTGATATATTCGTTTCCGCACACCGTTTCGATTCTTTAGAAAATTATTTCTTCTTATGCCGTAATTATTGTGCACCTATTAGTTCGTTATGTCACTGAATTTCAACCCGAAATTATCGTTCACCAAATTAGATCGCTACTTCACTGTTTTTAGTTCTTAGTATTTCGTTTCTCAATTCCGTTTTTAGACTTTTTTCCTATGCTCTGTCTTAACCGTACACCGTTCAATAATCAAAAAGCCCCGATTTCACTTATTTGCCTCCGACGAAAACTTATAATGGCTACCCTCATTCGGTTAAAGCCTTTAACCTCAGGTCTCGGTCAAAAACCCCTTTCAGTTTTTCGAAATCTTCCCGAATTTGTTCCAGTTGCGAATTCGTCAAATTGGACAATTTAATAGTCTTTACTAACCATCATGACGGGGCGCATTGTTATTGTTTATAAATTACCGAGCTGTCAAACGTCGCGAAGTTTTAGTGTCGGAAGTGTTCACACTCAAATTGGTAAGTTTATTCTCTTTCTTTTTATTGTACACCGTCGTTTATGTTAAGGTTTTTATAACAATTTTTAAAGTTTGTATCCGAGGTAAGAGTTCGATATCATTTCCTTTTAGTTTTACGTTATGGTTTCTGTTTTATTTCGGAGGTGTTATATTAGTGTCTAATTCAAGTTTGTTTTTATATTCAATGCGTGGTGTTTGATGTAGTCCACGTCAACTTTTATTACTAAACCTAATCGTATCCTAATCCATAGTAATTATTTGATTTTTCCGAAATCTAATCCTATCCTGATAACATTTACTATCGGAAAACTAACACTAATTCCGCCCTCCAATTTCAGTTTGTTTTGTCTTAGCTGTTCGGTTTTCCGTAATTCATCATATTAATCCAAATTTCTGTGCGTCATTTTCAGGTGGATAGTGTCAAGCTGTGGAGGCGAAACAAGTCTCACTTGGGAGGTTCCACCTATGTGGCGTTGCGGTAAGTAACAAGATTTTAAATAATTCCGATGAAAAAGGGTAATTTCACTTCAACACTTTCAGGTGCTTAACATGTACGATGGTCGGAAAGGTATTTATCTTGAATTTATTTAATTCTCTCTTTATACTCTAGATGAAATCATATAGAGTATTATAAGTTTAATCCAGCCCAAAAGTTTGTAACGCATAGAACCAAGCCTCGGACGAAAAAAAATTATATGTTATTTTTTGTTTATTTGTGGCCGCAAACCTCAAATCCGCTTGACATCCGTCCGTCCGTCCGTGAACACGATAACTCAAGAACGCCTTCACCTAGGATCTTGAAATTTTGAATCTGGTTTTTGGTACAAATTAGTTTTGAGTGAAAAGAAAGTTCGACTTTACTAGTCAGCGAAATCCTTTTACTCCTTCTGGTAGCTGCCATACAAAATGTCCTTAAAACACGTGTTTATGAATATTGGCTGATAACTTCAGAAGGGTTTAAGCTACGACCTTGAAATTTTGTATGGGTTATTTTTCCAATAGTTGGAGCTAAATGTATGATTATGAAAAAAATTCTATTAGTCCTTCGTGTAGCTGCCATACAAATATCCTGTCAAAACGTTTTCACTTAATTTACGGAACTTACTATAACTCAAGTAATCTTTTAGCTATGAATTGGAAATTTTGTACAAATTAGTTTTGCGTAAAAACAAAGTTTGAGTTTACTAATCAGCGAAATCCTTTTACTCCTTCTGGCAGGTGCCATACAAAATGTCCTTAAGACACGTGTTCAACAATATTTTTCGATAACTTTTGAGCGCTTCAAGCTACGAATTTGAAATTTTGTACACGTTAATTTTTAAATAGTTCCAAGGAAAAGGATAAATATGTAAAAAATCGAGTGAGCCCTTCCTGCACCTTCCATGTTAAAGTCCTTCAAAAAGGATATTTTTATATTATATTTTTATATTTTAGGATATAATCGATGACTTACCCAGTTCAAGATATGAAATTAAACACTGAATATTGTCTTTTAGTTTTGAGTAGCAATCTAATGGCAGTCCTTAATAAAGGACATACAATATAATATAATATAAATCGGAGTTCAGTATTCATCTAGAGTATTATACGATTGGCTTGCAACCGATCGTGACTGCAGTATGTTTTTATTCACTCTTTATTTCTAGGCGTAATAATAGATAATCTTTGTATCTTGCCGATCTGCCCTCATCTATATGATTTGGATGCAAAGAATGGAATCAATCCACAAATTGAAAAAAATGTTGTCGGAAGATACACCAAGCAACTGTGCTGAAGTTCTTTATGATTTTAAGGCGAAGTGTCCATCATTATTTCTCGTCCAATTTATTGCTTCTTTAGAAATTTTTCACATTGTCCTTTTTTGCCAAAGAAGAGTAAACAAGAACTAAGAGCACGTGTAGTTTCTTTTTCAATTTCCTATTGTCTGATGATGATTCCTTGACGCTTGCACTATTTTATATTTAATGTTTCAATAACCTTTTTTCGAATTCAATCAATCGTTGTAACGGTGAAGAGTATGACGTATACAGTTGCCAATACTCTTCTTAAATTGAATAGTGTTTTGAATCTTCTCCGTTGATTAAATCTTCGGTTAATTTTTAGAACATCGTTTAAATAATTAAATAAAAATTAAATTCACCAAAACAATTATAAACTTTTGCGATGAAATTTGACATCTCATGATTTACAACATAAAGCCTAGTATCCAGATCGAGTGAAATTTCGCTTACCTCTCACTGCGCTCATTCCGCTGTGAAATTAGTTCGTGAACGTTACCGAAAGATGTCGTGCAGTAATGTTAAAAGTCAACTGACAATTTATTTAAAATTTAAATTAATTTATTTTAAATAAGAAATAATTAGTTTTTGGTGTGATAATGGAATCACTGTGCTGGTAAGTTGCATGTACATAATGTTCATAACTATTATGATATCGTATATATATTTTTACATAGAATCGTTGTGAAGCGTCGATTGGCGGCTGCAATGTTGCTAATGTGTACGGCAACGTTAATAAAGAAGTATGTCGAAAGCAAAGTGAATCAAAAGAAGAGGAGAATGCCAAGACATTGGGTGAATCCATATTTACAAGAAAGATTTGAAAGCGATGTAAGTATTGAAAATAAAAAACAAATTCTTTGCATTTTCTATTGTATTTATAGTTTGAAGACATGAGAAATAACCGAAAATACTTTAGTGAGAATTTCCACATGAGCATCGGTGATTTCGACAGACTGTATAATATGGTTGAACCGTATTTGCAACCGAAGAGATTGACTCGTCCAAAAGATTCGATATGTCCAAAGCAGAAACCTGCAATTACGTTGGAGTATTATATTCTACTAAATTATGAGTTTGCAAACTTTATTAATTTTATAACTTTACAGATACTTTGCGTCTGGAGATTTGCAGAGACACACAGCTTCGTGCTATAGGATAAGCAAGCAACATTTCGGGCGAATTATAGACCAAGTGTCGAGTGCCATTTGCAAGGCATTGAATGATATTAATATCTGTATCCGTAGAATTATTATCCATCTAAAAAAGAAACGAAATTTTGTATTTAAATTCTTTAAAATATCTTAAAACTACTTACCAAGTCAATAACAATATTTTCCATCGTCACTTCGCACTTGTCAAATTTAATTAATATTTTCTGTTGTCATTTGCACTTCAAAACGAGACAAAACGTCACAATTTCACCGCGAAACTACGATGCACGCTCATTTCGCTGCGGAATCTTTGATCAGCGCCATCTGTTAGATTAACTCCAAACAATAAAAATTTCTCTTGAACTGGATACTAGCGGAGCCGTCGTAATATACAGGCCAGACACATGAAACGGTGACGTCACACAAAGCAGTCCACCGATCAACCGAGAGAAGAAGAATTGCCGTATGGCATGATGTGTTAGTTTTCTTCTGTCCCGAGTTGTGCAAATATTGTGTTGGAAGAATAGCCGTTTACTATTGTTTATTTAGTATAAACCAATTTTACTTTATTATTTTTTAATAATAAAGTATTGTGATCGACCTGAAATGTCAAATGTCGCCGTCCGCAAAATCGTTTGAAGGCGAGTAGCTTTCAAACCCGTTGAGGTATTAAGTTGAAATTTTTATGGTGGGTAGATTGGGTAAACTCCTACGATTAGCATCTGTACGGAGGGATGAGGGGGGAGCGTTTTAGACGAAAAATTTTAGTTTCTAGATCTCAGGAACCGCTTATGCTAGGAGACTGAAACTTGTAATTAATGTAGCACTATCATAGCGGACTCATTTGCAAAAAAATGGTCGATAAGGGTTGAGGGGTGTGGAAGTGGAGGGAAAACAATGAGTCCAAAACGCTTGAAAGCCGGGATTGAAACATTCTAAAATCCATATCTCTTGAAGAATTGATGCCAGAAGTTTGAAACTTTGTGGTTGTCCTTAGGGATACTTCAAGATTAGACAAGGGCTAACATTTCTAAGGGCGGTGCGGGGGACGGGGTGTGGAGGTTGGGGGTGAACAACTTTGGATTACAATATCTTCCGAACCAATTACACCAGGAAGATAAAATTTAGTTTATGTATATGGGATCACAAGAGGAGTCTACTGAACATAAACTTTTTGACGGGGGAGGTGGAGCACGAAAGGGGGAGGGATATCAATTTCTCAAAAAATGTCATTCTTATATCTCAGAAACCGTATCAGTCATGATCTTGAAAATTTTACAGGAGTTGGGGTCGGTAGACCTCTAGTAGGGAAAATTTAGGGGTGGGGCTGTAGGGGGTGATGGTGAAAGGAGGTAGAAAGGGAAAAAATTCTCATTTTTATTTCTCGAAAACCGTAATGAATAGAAAGCTAAAAATTTAGGATTATATAGAGCCACTATAGAGAAATCCTAGAAAAATAAAATTTTTCATAGAGGTAGCAAGGTACGGGGGTGAAGAGTGGTATTTTTTATCTCAGAGACGGCTTATGCTAGAAAGTTGAAACTTAGTACGTATATGTAGATGAGCTATTAGAGTAACTAAAGCAAAAAAAAATTTAAGATTTTTATTGGCGTTCAGAGGTTGAGTAAAAAAAATGTCCGTGAATCCACATTTTCACGAATTTCGTTAAAACTTATAGACATGTCGAGCAATCAAAGCATTTTTGCTTCTGCGGGCTATTTATATAAGCGCCTAGAAACGATCTTCAAAATTTTTCGATATCCAACTCCTAAGGGGGTGTAAAGTAGTTGTGTATATATTCAAGAATTCTGATATATTTCTTATGTATATTGGGATTTGGAATTCACTTTTACTTCTAACATAGTCGGGGAAAAAACTGATTTAACTATTTTTCCCAATTAAACCCCCTGGGGGTATTGTTCAAGTTTTCACTGATTCCGAAAATCTCTTAGGTTTAATGTGATCGAGTTCTCTTTTACTTCTATGGAATATTCTATTGATAAAAAAAATACGTTAATAAATAAAAAAATCTGCCAACAGTCTGGGCGCAACTCTATTATTTTATGGGTAGAAGTCCGAAACGTGTTTAATGCTGAGCTGCGGTGTATGTTACTATGAGACTAACAACCTAAAAAATAACCAGGAGGCTATTTGGAACTTTGTTTTTTAGGTTGTCAGTCTCATAATAACCTTCACCACATCTCAGCAGTAGCCCAGACTGTTGGCAGATTTTTTATGAAGGGTCCCATTTAATAAAGTGTGTATTGCATTTCAATTATTATTAAAAATTTGAAATCGGTTTTTTATATATTCTTACGTCCCGAATGACAAAAATTTTTATTGACCACATCCTAAAACATACCAAAGTCTCATTTGGAACGTAAATGTAAAATATGAAAAATCTCTTACATTACTTTTTCGCTTTTGCGTGATACTAAAACTTTACCGAAAAATTAGCTATAATCGTTAATTATAACATTTTTAAGAATATCACGAGAGAAAATCTCAAGAGATTTATAGTTTTAATTGATAATAATAAGAAAATTGTCCGTCCGTCGTAGGAATATTTTTTGTCGTAAATTTTTCAATCAATAACTAAGATTTCACATAAACCTGGTAACGATAAGTCGTATCGGAAGATTCGTGCGGCCGTGTGCAATGTGTACAACACCTAAGACCGGGAACTTGCACCGGTTGCGACTTCTTTTGTAGGTTATGATACAAAAAACCCGCGAAAAACCGATTAAATTAGTTTAAATATTAAACAAATTTTTCTTAAGCTCTTAAGTACAGACTTCATTCACTTTCACATCACTTTAATTTACCGAAAAACCACGATTTGAACACTAAAACTACAAAATATTGCCACGAAAACCGAACTGACGTTCCAAGACAGAAGATTTGACAGAAACCTATTGACTGCTTAGTGTGACGTCATAAAAAATTTTCTCGCCAGCAGTCTGGCCTGTATATTACGACGGCTCCGATACTAGCTAGCGAAATGAAAGCGAAAAAATTGTTCACTAGCATTTCGCTCGGTTTTTTTTGTATGTGTTTTTTGATTTCACTCGATCTGGATACTAGGCTTTAAACGTGAACCATAAAAAATATAAATTACCTTTTTAATATAATTAAATCGAAGGTTTACGACTTGAGTCGATAATATATATATATTTCGGTTAAAACTTTGCTTTAAGTTTTTTATTAAATAGTTGTTGATCTACTTGAACGTTTTATTCAGACTGAAAAATTTAATTCAAATTTTTTTAAAAAATTATTTCGTTGACGACTTTGATTGACTCTTAAATTCCACAAAGTCATCTAAAACTCTAGCTGTATTAACAGTGGCGAAAATATTAGTTAGTTAAGCCTAGTAGTGTGTTCCGAGCGAAACGAAATGAACTGTCAAATCCCATATAAAAAAAATGAATATTTCGCACATTTTTCGCGACGAAATATTTCGTTCGTTTTTCAGTACTGTGTTCATGGGCGGAATGGACATTTGCAGTAGTCACTAATAGATGGCGCTTGGGTTAGTTAAAGTTTTGTTTCCAAGGGTACGGTACCCTTGTATGAGAAGCGAAATATTTGACAATCCAAAATTTTCAACCGTTCGCTGTCAATTCAGTTCGTTTGTGCTCGGGAAATTTTGTGTGAGTTATATTTTGTTGTTTTGTGTGTCGGAATTGAAATGTCTTGCCAATATTTTAATTTATTTCAAATTTCGCGCGCTCATTGTATTTATATTATAGTAGTATCACGAAGCTCGCTTCGATGTTTTAACCGGCTTACGCTAGAGGCGCTGCATGTGCTTTGCCAATTCCCTCTTATCCTACGCGTTCGTTTCATCAGTTCATTCATTTGCTCTTTCTACTATCCAAGAAGTTGATTGGTTCCCGTGCGGCGCGCGGGGAAATTGTGTAGGGGAATCTTTCTCTGTCAGTCAGTCTCATATGGCTTAGGCGATGTGGAATTTCAATTTCTTGCTGTGCAAACTGGGCGGGGAGAGGAAAGTGGAGGCTCATGTCTCGCTTTTATATTTTCTTCCATCGTTTAGACGAATATTTTTGCCAGACTATCGTTTTCCCTAAAATTTTTGAACTTTAGGAATTTTGACATTTCGGTTTTTCAATCCTGCAAAATTATTTTTTTGAAATGATATTATTTTTTGTATGGAAAATAATAGTTCGACTGGTCCAATGAGAAATATTAATTCTGTTTGCAACACTTCTGTGTAAAATCGTAGTGAGTGAGATCGGGTCAAAATCCCGTTTTCTGAAATACCTACTTCACTCAATTTGTGAAAATGATATCATTTAGCCACGAAGTTGAAATTTTGTACAAATTAGTTTTAAGTGAAAATTAACTTCAAGTTTATTAGTTAGCGAAATTCCTTTACTTTTTCCGAAAACTAACATACAAAAAATCCTTAAAACACGTGAATGAGAATGAATCAGAATGCTAAAAGCTAGAATTTTTTTCAGAATTACGCATAATAAACTACCTAAGAATAATAACTACCATTTTGTTCGACTTGCAAAGTCGCGCAATTTCTCGACGGAGTGAAGTCGTAATGTAAGGAAGTGTAACAAGATCGGGTCAAAATCTCATTTTATAAAATACCGACTTACGCAACTAAGTTAGAGCAGCGCATCTTAACGAACATTTTTCCCGTTTCCCAAAATCACTATTGCCAAAATTCCGTTTTTATGGATAGCAATAAACATTAATTTTATATATTACATTTCTTTTTCATTTTCACCACTGTTTTGAATTTTTCACAAATATATTTTTTATTCACACACACAGTTGAGGCAAGTAGAATGACACTCCAAGTGTTAAAATCGGTCAGGTCGCGTACAAACTACGAATGAACATACAAATTTTTGGTGAAACAATAATAAATAAATAATAAACACATTTTTAGTCGAATAAAAAACAGGGATATAATTTTATAATTTTAAAAAAAAAAACAATATTTTCGAAATAGAATCTTGGGAAACGGTTTTTTTAAGAGTGGTATTTTGGAACTCGTGATTTTGACTCTATCACTCGAATGACACCTCAAGTGTCAAAATTTGGATGATTGCTTACAAATTTCGACTGAATAATTGAATGAAATTTGGATCACATATCTATGACCAAAATACACAACCTATTCCTTAAGATGTGCTGCGTAGCTTTAGTTGGGCAAACAAAGCGGCATTTTTAATTTTAATAAGAAAACGAGATTTTATTAAACGGGATTTTGGCTTAACGAGTTTTTATGAAACGGGATTTTGGGACAACGGGATTTTGGATCGACGGGATTTTGGGACAACGGGATTTTGGATCGACGGGATTTTTGGACAACGGGATTTTAGAACACGGATTTTAACCCGATCCCTTAGTTTGCAATAAAATGATCCACGAAACACATTTTTTCCGACTTTGCAACGAAGTCGGGCTCTCAAGCAAGAACTTTTCAGGAAAATGATATTTGATCTTCCGGAAAGTTAAACTATGACATCCCCTTGTCATAAATATTATTGTGTACTATAAATTAATGTACACATATACTTTGTGTTTATACATAATCGCAACATAACGCTCAACCGTTGTTATGCTCTGCTCTCTGCGTCTGCACCGCCGGTATTTTCTCGTCGCAACGACCAAATCAAAGTAATGAGATCAACGGACAAGCATTTTGCAATCTATCAATGCGGGTTCGTTGAATAAGATAGAAGATGCAAGAAAATCAGTCATGGCTCACTCCCCTCTCCACCCCGCAATGAAAATTTGAAAACGCAAGAAGTTCATTCATAGCTCAATCGTTTCTGCGCTCTATACCCCGCAAAGAACATTGAAAAGACAGACGAGACGAGAAAAGAATGATGTGTGGAAAGCAACAACACAAAGCTTTCGAATCGGAACATGCAACGCCATCTTTTGAGCTGAGGTGAAGTTATTCGTGATACTACTATAAGATATAAATACAATGGCGCGCTTTAATTTCACTGACATCTAGTAGCGAACTGTATAGTTTATTTCACTCTTCTTCGAATGTACCTTTTTCGTTCGTTTTCGTTTCGCCGAACACAGTACTATACTTTAACGAGGAAATTTCAATTTCGTTAAACGCCACTAAAACGGTTACAGGTAATCGCTTTGCTGTTAGTTCCGTATTGATGGTTCTCGCGAAGAGCTTTCGGTTTGTGCCTGAGCTTAAAAATTTGTTTTTGGCATCTGTACAGTGTCTACAGTAGTGTTAGCTTTTATGTTAACTACAATTTCCCTTCAATTAAATCGAATCACAAAACCAAATTCGGTAAGTTTAACAAAAAAGTTTCTGATTGCATGTTTTAATATTTCCCGAATTTTATCACAAAATAACCTAAGAAGTAAGTACCTTTAAATTTCGTAAAGAATAATGCTAAAAATTGTTGTTTCCAGCGGCTAGAGATAATATTATAAAATATGTGGAAACAAAATAAGCTAACTATAAATTAGCTTATTTTTCTTTATAACTTCAACTCCATGTCAAGTATTTTTTATTTCAATGTGACTTTCCTTATAAGGCGAAGAGTGCATTATATTTGCACATAAGAAGAGGAAATAGGACAAGAATTTTCTCGTTTGTCTACGCTCCAAGCAAGGTCTAATTTAATTATTACTACAAGCTGTTAACCCATCATGACAATAAATCGAAAAGAAAAATATTTCAGGATATACACGTATCAGTTATGGGTGTAAGCCTCCCTAATGAACACCATTTTCCTCTGTCTCTAGCAACTGTATTCCAATACTTAAGCCTAGTACTGTGTTCCGAGCGAAACGAAATGAACTGTCAAATTCCATATAAAAAAAATGAATATTTCGCACATTTTTCGCGACGAAATATTTCGTTCGTTTTTCAGTACTGTGTTCATGGGCGGAATGGACATTTGCAGTAGTCACTAATAGATGGCGCTTGGGTTAGTTAAAGTTTTGTTTCCAAAGGTACGGTACCCTTGTATGAGAAACGAAATACTTGACAATGCAAAATTTTCAATGGTTCGCTGTCAATTCAGTTCGTTTGTGCTCGAGAAATTTTGTGTGAGTTATATTTTGTTGTGCTGTGTGTCGGAATTATAATTTCTTCCCAATATTTTATTTTTTTCAAATTTCGCGCACTTTAATTTCACTGACACATGTACCTTTTTCGTTCATTTTCGTTTCGCCGAACACAGTACATACTATACTTTAGTAGTTGCTACTATGGCATATCCTCTCTCCATTTCTTGTTTTTGAGTCCTACATTCCTGTTTCCTTCTCAAGGTATCATCTCTGTCGCCGTTTTCATCCATGGCAAGCATCGTTAAACTTTACGGCGTGGCCTGCCCAATTCCATTTTAGTTGCATGGTCCGTTCAATTTAAATATATTACAATTTTATTATAATTATAATTTAAAGTTCGAAATAATTTCCCTTAGAAGCATGGAAAATCCTTTAGGTGGGTGCACAGATTCACTAGTTTTGACCTTGCGTTTGAAACGCCCAAAGCTCGAACCACCGTCAACAAAAATTACGTTATCAAAGAAAGCTTTTTCACTCGTTCTTTTTCACATTTCTCCTCATTTTGTGCTATGTATGCGTCTCTGTTTGGTAAACAAAAATTTCTTGTTTGGCTTTTTTTGAATTGGATGCCTTCTGCCTTATGTTCAGCACGCACACTACCGTAACTACGGCGTAGAAAATCGCCATATCTCGCATTTGTTCGCATTCGCACAAGAAAGTTCGGTGGTTCAGCGGTGCAAAATTTTACGTACGATTTTTCGTTTCAATGGTGGACGGAGTTTTTCGAAAAATTTCTGAATCGTTGTGAATTTTGAATGAATGACGTCATACAACCCCAATCTATTTCTCAGTGTTTTCAACGAATTTAAGTTTGTGCGGAATTAATCGTTTGTTCTTTTGATGAAAAAAAAATTTGCAACTTCTGACGGTAAGTGAAGGATTTATAACGTTATCGGTGTATTTTACATACCAGCGCAAAGTTTGCGATTTTAAAGTAGTGTGGATAAGCTTCGTTAGGTGGGAGGCAGGAGCGATGGTCGAAAAGCGAAGCCAGGCGATAGGTACGTCATATTGACATCGACTGCTGTGTTAAATGCAGATAGGGGAAAGCAACGTATGAACGTAGTGGTGTTGCGAGTGGTCGCTTTTCTTGTGAACTTGAAAATTTTATCGTAAATTTCCGAACACGTTGACGCTAAGCGTGAATCACTGCACTTGACTGAGCTTTTGATTTTGTTTCTTTTGATAGCTCGAGTGACGTTAAATTCGCATTTAACTCGCATAACGCACACTATTGCAAGTAAAAGTTCGTTTTCTGGTTCAATCAGAGGAGAGAAGCAAGAAAATATAGTGTGACATTACACTGTTGCAGGGTTGCCGTTTGCTCTCGCTCAAATTACCCAAACAAAATGTTGAAATTCCCCGCAATTCCCCACAAAATAATGAAATTCCTCACGTTTTCTATTATAATTCCCGCATATTACACAAAATGTATAGGGGCAACCCGTGTACCTGTGAACAATTGTCATTTTTTCCCATAGAAACTGCTCTGTCTTTAATTTGCTTTAATTTGTTTTTATTTTCATTTTTTTTAGTGTCTAGGAAGATATTAGTTTTTCTAGAAGTTGTTAGTTACTATTTTCTGGTACAAGATTTTTAGTTATAGAATGTTTTAAGAATTGGAGCTTTCGTCCACTGGTACATGCTGTGCAATGTACCTATGGACAATGTACCTATGGACGCGCATGTAATTTAAGACAGTTTCAATGAATCACATTTTTAACAGAAATTAACAAAATTATTTATTACAAAAATAAAAGTAAAATCTTTTTTTAAAACAAATAACAGATTTAAAACTTATAGACAATATGTGGGTAAAGGTTCGTTATACAGGGTGTTTGACACTCTGTGTGCCACCTTGTAAGGGGTTATTCCTTGATATATTTGGAGAAAAAAATTGTTCCACAGGGTGGGTCAATTTTCAATAACAGTGGAGATACAGGGTGGTTAAGAAAAGTGTTTTTGACCGGTACCCTTACTCACTTATTATTATTATTTAAGACTGGTAGAGCCTAAAGAAGCCTCACTACTTCTCGAACTACGACCTAAGAGGTCTTTTGTTCCTGGCTCTTAACCACTCCCTAGGCCATATCTATTCCTTTGAGAAAGGAGATGATTTTACTCAGGGGAGTCTTCGACAGGTCTTCACAGGTGAGAGTAAATCCACCGAGAATCTGCCTTCTTGATCTGGCCACTGCATCACAATCACACAGAATGTGTGCCGTGGTTTCAGATGTGATATCACAGAATCGACATGTATCTAGTGATACTTTACCGATGATCTTAAGGTGATAATTAAGGAAATAATGTCCGGAAAAATATCCCATTATGACCCGTGCGTTATACCTGCTTAAGGAAAGGAATTCCGACGCTCTCCTACTTGAGAAGGTCAGGAATTTCTTTGACTGTCTAAGTCCTGAAAGTGAGTTCCAATAATCTTCCACCTGAAGATTTATCCACTTAAAAATACCATCCTTAATGAAGCCTTTACCTACTCCACAGAATGGTTCCGGGCCAATCATTGGTGAGTTGGCTCCTCGCTTAGCTAGCTGGTCAGCCGATTCATTACCCGGAATACCCTCATGTCCTGGCACCCACATCAGGGTTAGACTATTATGATGTGCCAGCTCTTTAAGAAGAGTATGACAGTCCCACACAAGCCTAGAACGGAAACAATAAGATTTCAGCGCTAGCAGTGCCGCTTGGCTGTCAGATAGGATAATAACTGTAGCGCCTTTTGGTTTATTCAGTAGAAGTTTACCTGCGCACAGCTCTATGGCATGTACCTCAGCCTGAAACACAGTGGCGGTTTGTCCCATTGCCGTCCATATTTTACAATTGGGTCCAAATACGCCCGCTCCAGTTCCACTATAGGTTTTAGAGCCGTCCGTGTACCAGACTGAAGCACCTTCCCCAAAATCTGGTAGACCAGATTGCCATGATACACGATCTCCCAGAGTCACCATATATGGTTTCTCAAAATCATATACCTTTGGCATGTTATCGTTTACTGAGTCGGTTAGGTCCTTCTGATTAAATTCCTGTAGAATTTTAAGGTGACCGACAAGGTCTCCTGCCTTGAATTTATTGTACTGCTGTAGCCTTATGGCCTCTCTCAGAGCCTCCTTCTTTATCTCTAAGTGTAATGGGGCCAAGTCTATCATGGCTTCCATTGCAGCAGTGGGACATGATTTAAGTCCCCCTGTAATGCTAAGAACGGCACGCCTCTGAATTTTTTGCAGGGCCTTCTGTGCTGTGATTTGTTCAACCTTTGGCCACCACACCATAGCGGCATATGTGATCATTGGTATTATAATAGACTTGTAGGTCCAGTATACCATATTTGGTCTGAGACCCCAAGTGGTACCACAGAGCCTTCGACACGCCATAAAAGACAATGTTACTCGTGTGGAGATGTTATTAAGATGTAAATTCCAAGTCAGACACTTGTCCAAGGTAATTCCCAAGTATTTGACATCGGAAGAGAATTCAATTGTAGTTCCTCTCACAATCGGGGGCCTTAAGTTTACCTTCCGTCTTCTAGTGAATGGCACTATAATTGTTTTACTTGGATTTATACTTAATCCCTGTTGGATGCACCAGTGATCTACTATCTCTAGGGCCTCTTGCATGCGGTCCGAAATGACACAGTCATGTTTACCTCTTACAGTGATCACCAGGTCATCAGCGTATGCTTGAGTCTCAAAACCCTTGATGCTCAGATCCTTAAGGAGATCATCTACAACAATGCACCACAGTAGTGGGGAGAGTACACCTCCCTGAGGGCATCCCTTCACCGCTCGTACAGTGAGACCTTTACCTCCGATCTGAGCCGAGATTCTACGAGAGTCAAGCATCGCTACTATCCATCTCGTTACCGTTTCTTCTACTCCTATCTTACGAGTAAGTAATTCAATGGATTTGTAGGAAGCGTTGTCAAAAGCACCTTCAACGTCAAGAAAAGAGCATAACGCTATTTCCTTGGCTGTCAACGTCTTCTCAATTTTTTGCACTAAATTGTGAAGAGCGCTAACAGTCGATTTGCCAGCTTGATAAGCGAATTGATATTTGTTGAGCCGGCTGAAAGCAGCAGAGCTCCTTATGTCTCACTCACTTAAAACGTTATATCTTGAAAACGAATAATCACAAGGCAAAGTGTTATAACTCGTTTTTTAGGCAATCGAATTACCTTTCATTTGATGTAACAGTCTAAATTGTAACTGCACCCAATCTTGAGATATTTAATCGAAAACACAGATTTTTGCTACGTCAACCCTAAAAATTCAGTGATCAATGTAGTTTTTCTCAGAAAACCCCATTATAAAAATGTCATTTTAATTTTATTTTTTTTATGAGCCGTATTATTACCTACAAAAGCTGCATACATATGTATGAGTTACGATTAACATTTTGGAAGTAATAGGTAAAAATACATATCGCATAAAAATTAAATATTTAAAAAATCAGTGCATGTGCATGTTGATCTACGGTACTTGCTTGAATTGAAAGAATTTAATAATGGTTTTTATTTCAAATATTCATTTTGAATGCACGCTAAAGCTCGTTTGGCGAGTGTTCTCTTGGTATTCATATTCCTCAACTGCTGCCTTACTTCTATTGCTGCCGCATCGATCCTGATATTTAGATCTTCCAATGTTTCTACTGGCGTTGCGTAGACAAGGTCCTTCATCCATCCCCATACAAAGAAATCCATAATAGTAAGATCAGGAGATCTTGCAGGCCAGTGTATCGGTCCATTTCTACCGATCCACCGATTGCTATAATTGGAATTTAACCAATCTGTGATCTGTCGGCCGTAATGAGCAGGAGCACCATCGTGTTGGTAAAACATGGAAGCCAATCGAACCAGTGGAATATCATCCAAAAAGTCCTGTAGATCATTTGATAAAAACTGTAAGTAATTGGAGCTATTTAGAGTACGCGGAAGCCTAATAGGTCCAAGTAAATCGTCACCAATCACACCTGCCCATAAATTGACGCTGAATCTGTGCTGAAATGATGCCGCTCTTCTTGTGTGTGGATTGCTCTCAGCCCACGTATGTAGGTTGTGGAAGTTTGTGATACTGTCTATGGTAAATTGGGACTCATCCGTCCACAGAATATTGTTGAAAAAATTGCCGTCATCTATTTGTCGTTCAAGGAGCCAATTGCAAAACTCCATCCGTTTGGGGAAATCAATGGGTAGCAGCTCCTGTACTCCAGTATCCAGTAGTACCTACCACGTCCAGGTAAAAGCATCAATTATGTTGAAACTCACTTACATTTCATTGTTTTCCTTCATACTTTAAATAGTAATAAATGTGCAATAAAAATACTTCAGTACTACCGACAAATTAAACAAATTCTTGGACGAGGTCCACTTTACGGCACTGACTTTTGAATATTTAATTTTTATGCTATATGTATTTTTACCTGTTACTTCCAAAATGTTAATCGTAACTGATACATATGTATGCAGCTTTTGTATACGGCTCATAAAAAAATAAAATTAAAATGAAATTTTTATAATGGGGTTTTCTAAGAAAAACTACATTGATCACTGAATTTTTAGGGTTGACGTAGCAAAAATCTGTGTTTTCGAGTAAATATCTCAAGATTGGGTGCAGTTACAATTTAGACTGTTACATCAAATGAAAGGTAATTCGATTGCCTAAAAAACGAGTTATAACACTTTGCTTGGTGATTATTCGTTTTCAAGATTTAACGTTTTAAGTGAGTGAGGGTACCGGTCAAAAACACTTTTCTTAACCACTGGATCTCCACTAATATTGAAAATTGACCCACCCTGTAGAACAATTTTTTTCTCCAAATATATCAAGGAATAACCCCTTACAAGGTGGCACACGGAGTGCCACTCCAAAAATTTTTTTTTTCTTCAATGGATTTTGCAGTTTCAAACCAATATCAGTTGTTTTCAATCCCGGGTCGACCTGAAATTAAAAGATAGACGTATTGAAAAATTGCGAATTTACTTACCTTTTTGATGTTATCTGGACTCACCGCCGACTTAAACTCAGGCCGCGCACATATGACAGTTCGTCGTGAGAAATGCCTCGTTTTTTATGTGATGTGTGACGTCACGGATAAAAACGAGAAAATATACCAGTTCATTGGAGAATCTTTTTTGGAACGAATTCGTAACAATATTTTATTATCCCAAAGCGCGGAATTGACGAACCGTCTAGAGTCGATACTGAATAACAAATGTTCAGAACCATAGCAATATGCAACGTGTTTCATATAACAAAAATTATCTTTCAAAAAATAAGCAATTTAACTGCACATTTTTAAAATGGCGGAATGCCGACATTGCTGAAAATTAAGATATTTTTTTCAACCTTTTTTTTCTATGAAAACTCAATTCCAGATGAGAAAACTTGTCTAATTCTCATTTTTAAATATGTTTATGAACTATTTAACTTTGCTTTGCCTAACAAAAGCTTGCACTTTAATAGAAAACTTGATTTTTATCATCCAAGTCATGCACCCGCCATACAAAATTGTTGCGATTTGTATGGAGCTGTCATGTTTGTTATGACTCTGGTTTTTTATGTTCAATTCAGCTGCGCGGCTATAGTTCAGAGGGCTCTGCTGGACTTCATTGTGACATTTCGCATGGCACCAGCATTGCCATATTTAAACTTTTGTGGTATTTGTTTCACATCAGAATTGGAACATGGCGGAAAAAGGCACGAAAAGTTTGAAAAAATTTACAAAAATTATTGTTTTTGGGTGATTAAAACTCTCTTTTCGCTCTATCACATCCAGATGTTCGCTTGGTTCACAATAAACTTCGGAACGAGTTATTGTAACCCCCTTTATATATAGATATGAATAAAATAGAAACATGTATAAATATTATTTTTTATATATGCCTTATTATAATTAATATATTCCCAAAACAAATTCAATTATAATAACAAACTTATGTCTTTTTCACATAATTTTATAGAAACTCATCCACATTTTATAGTAGTAGGCTGTGTGGCTTAGTGGCTAAGCACTTGCTTAGAGGCTAGAGCACTTGCCTTCGGTGCACCTGGTACCAGGTTTGAATCTGCTTGGCGACAAGTAATTGTCGAGAATGGGATTGGGTGCCGGACTACCAGTTCACTCAGCTGTAAATGAGTACCTGAGTTAAAATCGGGGTAATAATCACGGACGAACGTGTGGCTGACCACTTCACCTCCTAGTGTTCCGTTGGTCTAGTAATGAAGTAACTCTAGCATTACTTCAAGGCCTAGGCCCAATTTGGGCTGTTGTACCATTGATTATTAATATTATCTACATTTATACGTCTACACGCATATTAGTATACAAATTATGGCACGCCTTTTAACATTTGTTGTGCTTTTTCATTTGGTTGTGGTTTATTCAATAAAAAAGTTACAAAATCTCTGAATTTTATTTCCATTTCCACAAATGGAAGAATCATTATTCATTTCTTTGACATTTCTGATCTACAGCTGTTGTTCTCGATGTCAATTTCCAGCAGTTTTCCAAATTCACCGCAATTCCCCACAATTTACCCAAATTACCCGCAATTCCTAACATTTGCTCATTCCCCAATTGCGGAATTCCCCCGCAATCGGTAACCCTGCACTGTTGACTGTTCGTCGTTGAAAATTACTCGAAAAAGGCATTGTCATATGACAGAACGCGGTTTTATGGCTACAGCCCAGTACTAAATAGAAACGAAACTAAATTTTCTATAATAAATTTAAATTTAAATAAATTTTTCGTTCGAGCGAAAATTGTTCGTGGATTTTGTATGTGATTTGACAGAAAATTTCGTTTTCGCTTCTAGTTACTATGCTTAAATTTTAATAAAATGCATTTCTGGAAAAATGGAAATGTTTTTGTTTTGTTGTTTGATGCCATTTTGATTTTATAAGCAAATTTCGTTGGTTGCGTTCCAATCAGCGCTGTCGTTTGTATTACAATAGCAGTATTTGTACTAGGCCTGCGACATCGACCTCAAAACATCGATGTTTTACAACATCGATGTTTCGAACAAAATGCATCGATGTCGATAAAAAATCGGTAAAAAACATCGATGTTTTTGAAACATCGATGTTTTATCACGGTAGAATTTTGTAGATGCGGTATTAAAAGTATTAATCATCATGATAACTAAGAGATTGGTTACATTCAGGAGCAAGAAATATAGGTACAGGCTTGTTAAAACAAACAAATTTATTTAAGCTATTAAAAATAAATTCTAGTTTTTCTAAATTTTTAATAATAAAGACCGTAGAATTCTATGGTACGATGTCCACAGGCGCTGTATAAGTCTATACGTATAGTTTGGAAGAGCACTAGACGTAGAATATTTACGGCGATTCTACGTATAATATTTTAGGTGCTTATACGTAACATGCGTACGTTCTTTGTACGTACAAAATTCACTCCATTTCTACGAGTGGTGCAACGTATTTGCTCGCGCATTTTTTTATTTCCGCCTTTTACATAGAAAAATGAAGGATTTGAAATCAGCTGACTGATATTGTCGTTGATACTGGTTGTAGACACGATTGCGGTTGTTCTGTTTATCTCAAATAAAAAAAATCAAACGGCATTTAATTCTGTGAAGTTTGAACTAGTTTCGGAACTAGGATTATCAAAAAATATTGAAAAGTCAATTTTTGGCAACTTTTTGAACTCTTTATCGTCAATTTTGGTGTTTTTTTAACGACTTCTTCTGCTCGACAAATAAAACGGCTTGATAATCACAATTATTCTAGTTTGTAAAGTGTCTACATGAGTACTGAATAAGTTCACCAAATTTCAAAGGAATTCGTTCGACACATTTCGAGATATCGTGTCTACCGATTTGGAAAATACCGTTTTGAGAAAAACGCGACTAAACTGACCATTCATTATATTCAGCAAAGGAGTTTAGAGAATATTACGGCCTGTAACTTCCGAACGGCTTCAAATATGGGAAAATGACTTCGCCCAAATATTCTAGACTATATTTGGATGCAATTAATGCAAAAAAAATCGATTTTTTGACCAGTCACACGGGATGACCCCCTTAATGATTATGTTGTGTTCGATGTTATTATAAAAACATCGAAACCAAAACATCGATGTTTTTGCAAAACATCGATGTTTTAGAAACATCGATGTCGATGCCGCTGCCCTAATTTGTACTACTATTGTACTACATGTACTACTGTACTACTCCTTTCAATTTTGTACTACTCTTTTCTCAAAAATTAAGTTCTCGAAAACTTTAGAAGAGGAGGGTTGCGAATGATTTCGATTTTCTTTTTTTTGTTTTGCGACTGCGTGAGACCAAATATTTTTTATTTTAAATTTAAATCAATTTAGGGTCATTCCATCAAAAATCGGCCACAGGTGTCATTCCACTTTTCTGTGCCAAACTTTTTTCCCGAAAATGTTGACAATACTATTTAAAGATGTCAATATTTCCGTTCGACGCGGAACCGAGTGGCTGCAATGAACGTGTTACCCTTGAAGGTAAAATGTGACATTTTGGACGAATTATTATCTAAAGTCTCTCGTGTAACTGATTTGGCGAATAAATATGCTATCGAGAAGTCTACTATCAAAATTAAAAATAAAAACTGCAACAGATTAGGATATGTGTTTAACATATTTATTTAATTACGGGCCTATTACGAAACTCGACTCGATCAAAAACATCATATTCTGCAATTATGAAACTCGAAGAGTGCCTACCTGTCGAGTTTCACTCGACTTTGAGTCAAAAAAAAGCGTCAGTAGAAAGAACTGCGTATTATTAATACCAACTTTAGCTCGAGTCGAGTTCAAATGTGAGTCGAGTTACTCACTCACTCAAGTTTCGTAATAGGCCCCTTAGATTTTAAGCCAACAGATAAAAAATTATCCAGTGAGTGTTGAAATGCTAAATGAAAAGGCAATGCAACTACATTCCCAATTGAAGAAAAATAGTAATTCTTTCAACGCTAACGAAGGATGGCTACAACGATTTAAGACGAGTGTGTTTCTTGAAAATAACGAGTGAAAAACTTTCATCGCAACCGGAACTTATTGAGCCTTTTCAAAAAGAAGTGAACAACAAATTGGAAGAAATGCAAGTGCCTACAGAGCAGCTTTATATCGTAGATGACAGAGAACTCTTTCGGAAGTTTCTTACAGGTAAAACAATAACCAGTGGAAAAAATTAATTAACCACGAATACCATTCCTTATCTGTACTAATAGAAATGGCACGAATAAAATAAAGTCACTTGAAATTGGTCGAGTTAAAAACCCACGCTATTTCAAGAATTTTTGCATGTCCTGTTAAATATAAATATTAAAAAAAACATGCTGCAATATTTAAGGAATGGTAAAAGTCTTGTACCTGATTCTTTAAAAATAAACCATATTTTTATATGTATAACATTTTTTGAGAGTAACGGTTTTCTTTTGAGCCGAAAGGTAGCCTCCTTTTGGAGAACGCTCCAGCTCATCCTCTAATAGACCAGTTGAAAACCGATGATGAAAAGATAATAATAATGTTCATGACAAATAATGTGACGCCACTGATGCAAACGATGGATCAAAACGTCATTAGACTTATGAAGTTATATTACAGAAAGAATTTTGTTTAGCTTTGAAACAGCTCTAAGTCAAATAAGTTGTTCTGAATGTAATACACGAGTCGAAAAAAGTTCCACACCAAATGTTAGAAGCCGCTATTGGGAGGTCACGATATTTAATCACAACGGAGGAATTAAGATAATTTCATTGAATATTTTGAAACCGCCATGGATTGAAGAAGATGGCTCCTACTCAACTTCTGAAATTTATTTATGCGGTCGTTAATTAATTAATAATTATTACAAAATATTTGTGACTTAAATTCAATTGATGGTGATAGTGACGAAAAAATAAAAATTGTAGCTAAAGAACGTTAGAAAACTTACTGGAATTGAAAGTGGCGGAAAGAAATTCGATATTTCAATTTTTAAAAAACTGTAAGATTAAGCAATATTTCTTAATTTGAAAATAAAACAAACCCAAACCAAAATTACCAATTATTTTACAAACACCGCACAACGATGTAATGACGCAGATAAGTAAAAATACATTATGGTATAAAAGGAGAAATCGAATTTTTTTTTATTCTTTAGTATCATGTTATAATAATTATAATAAATTGAAATATGTACATACATTATATTACACATTCGAGAATATACAGGGTGCGCAATCTTTTATATCGGTATGTAAGCATTGAATAACTTTGACATTTTTCAACAGATTGACTTGATTGGACAAGTTTTGGAAATGTCAATTCAGTAGAATATAGCCGACAGACCGTCCACGTCGCTTGGAATACGGCCAAACAGTCGCTCGAATGGCTGAACCTGATTTTTGGCAGCAAATTTTAATGACCGACGAGGCCCATTTCAAACTCTTTGGCGGCGTTAATAAGCGAAATTGCCGCATTTGGGGAAGGGAGAATCCACACGAGATCACTGGTTCCAATCAGCTAAACCTTAATATATTGATAGATGGTGCGGTGTAGTTTCCACTGATTAGCAATTTATTTTTTAGGATTTGAATTTTAACTTGGAGTTACCACGTTTTTTGTATTTTGGATACCTAGAATATCTTTTCATGGTAAGCCTTAAACAAGGTCTTATTTTTTATAGTGGACAGGAAGTCGTTCATTGGATTGAAAGGCATCACACTCAAGAATGCTACTGGAAACTTAATAAACCAGTAGCTGTTACAAGGATAGCAAATAAGAAATGCTGTGCTACTTGATCCTTATCACGATGGAATATAAAACAAATCACATTTAGCAGAAAATGTAATTACTTTAGAAACACTCCTTGTCGAAAGCTAAAGGCATAATTGTCCCAAAAAGTATTATAGCAACCTTTATAAATAAACAGAATAGACGAGTTTTCAAGATGAATAGATAAATTTGGCGGCAGATCAAAGTTAAGACACGAAAAATTTTACCTCAGCGCTTGTCAGTATATTCTACTTTTTGAGTAAAAATTTAAAAAATAAATAGAATTTAACTTCATTGGTAGACATGGCGTACAAACATCCCGATACAAAAAATTTTTAATAAATATCTTGGGGACACCTGTAGTTCTTTACAACAGTCAATTTGTGATAGATATTATGATAGCTTACGATTTGGCTTACCACCAATTTCAGTATTTTTGGAAAGGAAATTAACAATCGAGAAGAAAATTCGAACAGGTATTGGTGCCCAGAATCGTGTCTTGTAAAAGACCACTTTTGCCCTATACTCTGTGTAACTCCCGACAGGAACAGAAAAAACTAGGACTGATTTTCGAAAAAAACCACAAGGAGTTATGACAAATATCATTTTTATATAGAATATTTTAGCAAAGATCTGCCACGAAACCAACTTAGGTTATAATTACGTGTCCTAGTTTTAGTTGTTTTTTTTGCACGATCCTTTTCTCTCCAGTTTTCCTGTGGTTCTTTTCGAGTGTATCAGTGCAAATTACCACTCTGCACTGGAATTATATTTTTTCTTTGATTATTTGTTACACTTATTTATTTATATATTTAAAATACGTTCTATGTTTAATTGTAATCACACCACCGCTGTAAATGAATACTCGTAACTACAAAAGGAGAACGCCATCTAGCGGCGAAATTCGTTCCCGTGGACAGAATTAAAATTAAATTGAAAAGACCGTTTTTTTTCGAGCCACGAGAAAACCGATGAAAGGGAAAAGCTCAGGGACCCTGAAGGAGGACGGTTGGGAGTAAATGTCGAAAAAGGAAAAAACCAACGAAACAAAAATTTTTTTTAGTGCTGGTCGACAGTAGTCAAAAAAAAAAAAAAAAGAAAAAAAAACTAATACAAAAAAACCCAAACAATTGTAAGTGGCCACTAATATATTCAGTTCATGAAAACAATTAAAAAAGTGCAAAAACTGTTGTAACGTTTGACTTCCAAAGTGAACAGACAGTCATTTAAAACTAAAACAGAAACCAAAGGTTAAATTTTTTTTGGAACTCCCTAAGTGTGTCTCCTTAAACATCACATACACTCAAGTAAGGAAAAAAAAAGAAAGGGAAGAAAAGACCCGAGTGAAACCAAAAAAGAAAAAAAATCTGCTGCAATCGTCGACCGAAGAACGTATGGGCCCCAACAGGTACCTTAGAATAAGTTAAACAAAAAAAAAAAAACCCAATTTATTAATAATTTGTCAATATATATATAATTCGTAAAATTTATTCAAAAATAGTTAATTTCTTTTAATGTGTAAGTGGAAGAATTTCTAAAATTTTTACCTTGTTTGCTTTGTGTTAAATTTCAGAGCAGAATGGTAGTATAATGTAAGTATTCCGTCGGTGTCTATAATTAGTGATTTCAGTCTAGAAGATTTTTGTTTAGCATTCATAGGAAAGATGATGGGAGAGTAGGGTCCTCATTTGAGGATCCTGAAGGATCGGCGCTGCACGGTAAGTAGATCAGGTCTTTTGAAGTGTAGCGGTGGTAACTGTCATTGCTTCAGAGGGACCGGTCGAACCCAGTGATAGCGGTATGGTATATACGTACGGTCCGTAATTACCGCTGAAGCGCGAGAACTGCAATCGGGTCAGTCAACTCCAATCCATTTTTTTATCCTCTCCTTATCACAGTGAAATTACACAGCACATCAAGGATGGTGCTTCCTTTGAGTCGAGTTTCATCTCCCCGCTCCCAAGCTCCCGACAAGCCGGCAAATCGTGCTGTAGGACTCAGAGGAGCCCATTAATTCTGACAAAAAAATGTAGGCGACGGTCAACGTCTAAAGGAATTTTCTTACAGAGTCTACATGAAAAGTTAGAATTTTATCTCGCTATATAATGCGAATGGCTTTGTATCGTTTAGGTACTAGTCGAGTAGTGTCAAAAACTTAAAACTTAAGCCGGGCATTTGGTGTAGGTTTCTTTAGATTGTCACCGAAAAACCATAGAGATGATTGCAGATGTTTATACTCTAGATGAAATCATATAGAGTATTATAAGTTTAATCCAGCCCAAAAGTTTGTAACGCATAGAACCAAGCCTCGGATGAAAAAAAGTTATATATTATTTTTTGTTTATTTGTGCCCAAAAACCTCAAATCCGCTTGACGTCCGTCCGTCCGACTGTCCGTCCGTCTGTCCGTGAACACGATAACTCAAGAACGCCTTCACCTAGGATCTTGAAATTTTGGATCTGGATGTTTGGTTGAATTTGTAAGGCTAAGTTCGTTAACGGGCAATATCGTCCTACTCCTTCGGGTAGCTGCCATACAAAATGTCCTTAAAACACGTGTTCAAGAATATTGGTCGATAACTTTTGAACGCTTCAAGCTACGAATTTGAAATTTTGTACACCATCATTTTTAAATGGTTCCAAGGAAAAGGATAAATATGTAAGAAATCGAGTGAGTTCTTCCTGCACCTTCCATGTTAAAGTCCTTCAAAAAGGATATTTTTTTCGATGACTTACCCATTTCAAAATATGAAATTAAACACTGAATATTGTCTTTTAGTTTTGAGTAGCAATCTAATGGCAGTCCTTAATAAAGGACATACAACATGCACACACGTAATTCTACTTTATCCCCTACTACAATATAAATCGGAGTTCAGTATTCATCTAGAGTATTATACGATTGGCTTGCAGCCGATCGTGACTGCAGTATGTTTTTTATTTGCAATGGTTTCTGAGAAAAGACGAATGTTAGAAGTTACGAAAGACAATTCTTATGCCACGTTTCCACTATCGCCTTCATGTGCGTAGGCACATTCGTGCTACACGCACATCCCTTTGATGTGCGTCAAAAACCGCCATCGACACGAATGTCAATGCGAATGTTTTTGGTGGGGGCTAGCAAGTGTTCAGTACAGTCCCAGCGGAAATACGAGTAATGTTTTATGTACTGTATGTAATATTATAGTTTTTGCAGGATTATTAGAATGTGTCTTTTTCTCATTCTGAAAAATGTATAGAGAATCATTCCTCAACATTCCAGAAAAATGCAATATGAATAGTATGGTAATTCTTTCATCCATTGAATCGGAATGTTTACGAAATGCATTCTTCAGAACTCTTTTTACCGCTGAGGTAGTGTCTTCGCATAGGCGATAGTGGAAACGCTACATTCGTGCTCATCGCACATCTCTTTGCTATGCGTCCAAACACCGCTATCGACACAAATGTAAGCGATTCTCGACTTGAGTTGCAAACTAACGCAAATGTGCCGTTTCCACTTACGCATACGCGCTAGTTCGCCTCATCTAATGCACATGAAGGTGATAGTGGAAACGCGGCATTAGATCTAATTCATCGCCCTAGCCCAGTCCATATAAGTCTTAGATCTAATTCATCGCCCTAGCCCAGTCCAGATAAGTCTTAGATCTAATTCATAGCCCTAGCCCAGCCCAATACGAAGCAAAAGCTCACTAGTAAAACCTTATCGATTCTTCCGTACTACATACTAGCGATGTATTTAGTTAAGTGAAGTGCATAGCCTATACGAAAATCTTCCGAGAAACAACTTTACTACTGCAGTAAAATAATAGTTGCTAGTTCACGTAGCATTTAAATTGTAGTAAGCTTTTAATTCAATTGTAATAGAGTGCGATTATGATTTTATGTCTGCGACATTTACAGAGCCCATTCACCCCGTCCATTTCACTATAATAATACAAGGCTACTTCACGATACTACGCATACTTTGTATTTTCTATAATATGAAGTGAAAAATTTCTGATTTTATGCTCATTTCCATATAATGGAATGAATTGGAAGTGTTATCGAAGTGATAAGGCGTATTCTCTCAATCGTATGTATATGTAAATAAGTAAAAATAGTAGCTCGTTACTTTGTATCGTAGACTCATCGGACAGCTACCGACCCATATCATTACTCCCAGTGCTTTCCAAACTATTCGAGAAAATAGACGCCAGAAGAATTTCGTGGGTAATAGACAACAAACTGGCTGAACAATAACACGGCTTCCGGGAGGGTCGCGGAGTCCACACTCTAGCACACCAGTTAGAGCATCGTTCAAAATCTCCATAAGGTACAGCACTCAGTCGTATTTTCCATCAACATTGAGAAAGCGTTTGACCGTGTCCTACTATATCCAGTATTCCACCATCCCTTTGTCAATTGGAACATCCCTTTGTCAATTATAAATATTATCAAAGCTTTTCTCACAAATAGGACAATTAGAGTCCAAGTCGATGGTTACAAATCTCGCCATAAAATCTTAGACAACGGTGTCCCGCAGGGATCGCCACTATCAGTCATTATTCAGACGAATTTGCGACAACCCCCAAATGGACTTCATTGGGGTACACGCTGATAACATATACATTGTGGCCTCAGGTTAAGCGCTAGACGTTTCTGCATTTATTGAAAAGGCGGTGAGGATTATCGACACCTGGGCTCAAGGAGTGGGCGCAATAATACCATCAACGAAAATGGAAGCACTATACATATGCCGCAAGCGATCCTGTGTACCGAGACCAATCGTAATTCAAGGTCTCTCGCGGTAAATAAAATCAACAATGCTCTGAAAGTTATATGCTCCAGAAACAAAGGCCCCCATATAGATACAGCAATTAAGATCACGAAACCCTCCTCGGTGGTGCGTTACAACCTTGGTGTACAAAATTAATGTTGCCATCAACAAGTGTCTCCGCACAGCAACAGGTGCGTTTATGGCAACGCCAATTCCAGTGCTTAGAATTGAGTCAGGATACCCAGAGTTTGTAGATTTCGCATCCGGAAGAGAGGTGAGCCTTGCGGCAAAGTCGCTACTACAGATTCGCAGCCCGTTACACTCAGCACTATGGAACGAAATACATCCTCCAGTGCCCTGCACCCATAAAGGCAAACTCAGATCCAGCATCTACCAAATAGCACAATTGCTATCAAATCACCTGCCTCTACCAAATATTGAAGCCCACCAAAGGATTCCGCGCAGAACGGAACCCCAACCCCCATGGATCAATTCCAACAGATTCTTCGATACCAGACTAGCCTCCTATCGAAAGGCGGACACATCTCCCGCCACATACAAAACACTCCATCGAGATATCATCAATATCATCTCAAACTTTTATACAGATGGCTCGCACATCGACAGCTCCTCAACCTACGCTATCATTGAACTCTTGGAAGACAACTCCACTGCAATCATACATCAGGGCGGGAAGCCTACAACTCAGGGAGCTATATCTCCGAAATGGTAGCAATACAATCGGCTATTGCTTTTGCTTCAGGACGGTCGAACCGCTCAAGAATCTGGTTGGATAACCTCGGTGTTATTATGACATTAAGCAACCCAATCCTCAAATGCCCAACGATACAATTAATCGGAGATACGCTGCCAGCACAAGCATAACGCTCACGTGGCTCCCGGGTCATGTGGGCATACTGGGGAATGAGGCAGCGGATACAGCAGCCAGAGAAGCACATCGTTATCCACTTGTAGCGGAATCACCACAATCACATCTGGTGACATTATCCTCCTTTCGAACTTTAATCAAAAGCAGGCAAGAGTCAGAGTGGAGCACGAGCACATCATTCCTTCGTTCGCATAACCCAGCCACCCACAGAGACAACTACCATCAACATCTTACTAGAGCCGAATGCATCAGCATTCTACGAACAAGACTATGAAAAACCCTTTTCACAGTCCGGCACTACTACCAAAATCAACCACCAGAACTGTGCCAAAACTGCCACACTGACCTCACGATGCACCACCTCCTAGTCGAATGTCCGATTTGAACCATGATCTCCAACACCAGTCGTCAACCGGCTAAGAACTAAACCCAAGCTCTGAAGACGCGCTTGGCAACATCAAGGCAGCCATTGCAGCGCATCATTTGTGGAGTGATGTATAACTTTCATACAATTATGTACAATTAAACAGCTTATATACGACGGTATCGTATGACCAAGTTGCTTTGATACCTTTTTAGATGAATTATGGAATTTATTCCCTAACCTCATCACAAATAAATAAATATGTGTATAATAAAAATATTTTCAGTTATGGCACAGTTCTTAAATGTGAAATTTCAAAATTTTATACCGCCTATTCAAAAGTGTTAAAGCTTCATAATTTCAAGACGGCATTATTTAATTAATGAAACATTGCAGCAGTGACAAGGCGTCCATATAACCCGATTCCTTCTGGCTTCCCTTTTGAAATTCTAACTGACATATCTTACTTATAATGTATACCACAATACCATAAGTCCATACAAATGTATTTAAAATAATATTTTCTTAATTTTTCAGCTTGTGTTTTTAATATTACTTTCTTTCTTCTTTTTCTTCATTATAACTTTTTCGCTCTCGTTTTTTTTAACATATTGTGTAATTGGGTTTTTTAAATCTGTACAGTGTGTACGAAATAAATAAATAAATATAGATTTTCAGGCAATACAGGATAAATTGATTTTCATGTACCATATTAATGAGAAAATGGACACTTTTGTAGTCCGCCACTGTGGCGATAATCACATTGAGTAATTCCTGATTCAGTGACCGTCTTACGATGTGAATAAACACTTCCTGTATGATCGACCGTAAAAATCTTTTTCATTGTGGATTTACACTCAACCTTTGAGGCGAGCCTCTACCCCCTAGAGGCCATTGCAAACCGGTTTTCGTCGGCTGTAGTTTTTGCTGTGTTGATAGCGATTTAAGGCCGTAACACAATAAAAGCAGAAAGCAGCGGCAGCGTCGACAGTGCTGCTTTCTGCTCTGCTTAATGAATTTAAATAAAAACAGAAGCAGAGACAAATGTGTACATGCTAACTGCCACCGAAAGTAGAAGCAGGAACGAAAATATTTTGTTTCCGGTGATTTTTCTGAGCTTTTAGTTTTAAATGATCATTAAATACGAGTATATGGACTGAATTTTGACACCTTTAACATTTCAATTCTTAAGGGATTTGCGTAGGCAGTACTGAAGCGGAAGCAGAATTTGAATTTAGAGCAAAAAAGCAGCACTGCTTTCGTCGCTGCTTCTGCCGCTGCTTTTATTTAAACAGGCGCCATATGATCCTGTGATTTCTAAAAAAATTCTGCTTCTGCCGCTGTTTCTGCTTTTATTGTGTCACGGCCTTAACAATGAAAATACCTCTGCGGCGCAACTTGCCTATAAGTGTGAAACGACAGAAATACGATGAGCTGCGAATTGTGTGCTGCCACAGTTCATTGTATGTGTGTATACATTTGGAAGCGTGCGTCGGAGAAAAAGTTAAAGAATGTTAGACTCTTGCGACTCCATGAGCCATCTGTTTGGTTGATTTTATGGTGGGGATAGAGGCGCGCCTGAAAGGGTGAGTGTAAATCCACCATCATACGTTCATTGATCATGGCATCCACTGTTCCGCTCATAAACCGCAATTTTCGGTCTCTAACAAGCCGATTATCTTCGGCTTGTAAGAGAAGCCGCAATTCGATTTACGTTCAAAATACCCTTGCTATGGAGCGTATTTTTACAGTGTTGTCACTTATTTTGTACACAGAAAAAGTATAGTAAGCCTAGTACGGACCTCGGGCAGAATTCTGCCACCCATATGCATGTAAAAAAAAGTGGGCAGAATTCTGCCAACTCGATTTTTGCGCTGGCTTTCTGTTTCGTGGTACGGAGTTCGTATCAGAATTTTGCCACGGACAGTTCTCCCATCGACTAATAGATGGCGCTGAAACCGCGGAAAGCAATTTTCTGCCACATTTAAATGTGCTGTTATTTAATTTTGCATTACGGTAGGATAATTTTGACATCTCCTGTCAATAATTTGAATTTGTCAGTTTCTTTTTATACTCTAGATGAAATCATATAGAGTATTATAAGTTTAATCAATCCCAAAAGTTTGTAACGCATAGAACCAAGCCTCGGACGAAAAAAGGTTGTATATTATTTTTTGTTTATTTGTGGTCGAAAACGTCAAATTCGCTTGACGTCCGTCCGTCTGTCCGTTAGCACGATAACTCAAGAACGCCTTGACCTAGGATCTTGAAATTTTGATTCTGGATGTTTGGGTGAATTTGTAAGGCTAAGTTCGTTAACGGGCAAAATCGTCCTACTCCTTCGGGTAGCTGCCATACAAAATGTCCTTAAAACGCGTATTCAAGAATATTGGTCGATAACTTCAGAAGGGTTTAAGCTACGTCTTTGTTATTTTTCCAATAGTTGGAACTAAATGTATGATTATGAAGAAAATCCTATTAGTCCTTCGTGTAACTGCCATACAAATATCCTGTCAAAATGTTTTCACTTAATTTACGGAACTCACTATAACTCAAGTAATCGTTTAGCTATGAATTCGGAATTTGGTGCAAATTAGTTTTATGTGAAAACGGAATTTGAGTTTACTAGTCAGCAAAATCCTTTTACTCCTTCTGGTACCTTCCATACAAAAAATCCTTAAGATACGTGTTCAAAATTATTTTCCGATAACTTTTGAACGCTTCAAGTTACGAATTTGAATTTTTGTACACATTAATTTTTGAATGGTTCCAAGGAAAAGGATAAATATGTAAGAAATCGAGTGAGTTCTTCCTGCACCTTCCATGTGAAAGTCCTTCAAAAAAGAAATTTTTTTTTGGTGACTCGGCTAGTTCAAGATATGAAATTAAACACTGAATATTGTCTTTTAGGTTTGAGTAGTAATCAAATGGGAGTCCTTCATAAAGGACATACAACATGCACACACGTAATTCTACTTGATCCCCAACTACAATATAAATCGGAGTTCAGTATTTCATCTAGAGTATCATACGATTGGCTTGCAGCCGATCGTGACTGCTGTATGTTTTCAAACTGACTTTGGTTTTTGTGATATCGAGAGTTTATTTGAAATGTTAACCAAAGCGGATTTTAAGATCTTTTATGCGATTTTTTAAACGAGGAGTAAGAACATCCAAAGCCTAAGTCACTGCGGGACTTTAACCCGCTAAACATGTCCTCAGTCGTACGGATGGATCGCCAGGAACTACCGTTAGGTATTTCGTCGGGAGGCCGTCATATCAATATTGCTAAACCCGTCAGTTATTGTCTGTCTAGTCTATCGTCTCCTATGCTGTCTCGCGTTGCATGCTTCTCATTCGCTCAAAGCGGCGAAGTGCCGACATAATCCGTGCTGCTACAGTCTGGAAAGCTTGTCACTTGAGAGCTGTGTCACACATGTGTCTCACGATGTTTTCTGCGTGCGGAGCTTCTCCGAAGGTCTCCTCAACCTCGGCTCGATCGACGTCAAAGCGCGGGCAGTGTAGTAAAATATGCCGCGTGTCTTTAATCTCGTGAGGTCGATTGGGACAGAACGGGTCTTCCTCATGCTTGAAGCGATCAAGATACTGCTTAAAACTGCCATGTCCGCTGAACAGCTGAGTCATATTGAAGACCACTTCTCCGTGTTTGCGGCTTATCCAACTGTCGATATTTGGAATCAATGTAAACGTCCATGTCCCTGTGTTCGCGCTCTCTCAGCGCCTTTGCCATTCCTGGATACTGCGCCGTCGCTCGTCCACTTTCGATGCTTCATCTGCTGCTACGTAGAGACTCTGAAGCTCACACGCTAGTATATCTATTGATAACATTGCCAATATTACTCCGATTGCTTCATCGAACACTGTTCGAAAAGCACTGGCAACTCTTGGTGCGCTAAGACAATAGGTTGATAGGATTCCGGCTATATACGATGTCTTCTTCGTTGCATCTGCCCAGATCGGTGCAGCGTATACGCATATGGAGCTGTGACCATTGCTAAAAGTTTTCGCCTGCTGAAGCGTTGTCCTTCAATGTTTGACATGATGCGTGAGAGTACACCATTAACCTTTGAAGCTTTTTCGCTGATCGCCAGGAGATAGTCCTTGAAGGACATCCGAGTGTCGATTAACACCCCAAGATACCGGAGATTTGGCTGATAGATGATCTCGTGCTCTCCGGCTCTGAGTGTGAAAACTTCGCTCACTTTTCGAGAGCTCAATAGAATCGCCTCCGTTTTATGCGAAGCCAACTCCAGGTCCGCACTACGTAACCACTGCATAATACTATCGATCGTATCACTGCACAGAACTTCCAATGTGTGAATGTGTTTCGCTACTACCACCAGTGCGATATCGTCCGCATACGCAACCAATGTGGTGTCCGCTGGGAGATCGATGGAAAAAACGTCATTATAAATGATGTTCCTTAATGTGGGGCCAAGCACTGAGCCCTGTGAGACTCCTCGTGAAACGTTGTAGTGATTGACGCCGTCCTCTGTGTCATACAGAAGTACTCTTTCTTCAAAGTAGTTAGCTATAATTCACTGTAAATGTCGCGGTACGCTGAAACTATTTACTGCTTGCATGATTCGCAACCAGCTCGCTGAGTTTAAGGCATTCTTAACATCAAGTGCTACCACTGCGCAGTACTTTTTGTTGCGGTTTTTTCACCTTTCACCGAATGTCGCATCACGCGCAATTCTTATAACGTCATGTATGACGTCGATGGAGGATCAACCACGGCGAAATTCAAATTGTTGCCCAGGTAAGCCTCCAGGTCTTTCGAGTGACTCCTGCAGTCGGTTATGAATAATGCTATCCAGTACTTTTCCCAATGAGTCCAGCATACATAGTTGCCGGTATGCCGATGGTTGTTCAGGTTGCTTTCTGGGCTACAAAAGCAACACCAGCCTATGAAACTTTCAAACAGCAGGGAACACTCCTTCATGAAGACATGCTGTGTACATCCTAGTGAACGTCTCGGGATCCGTTCGGATGACCGTTTTCATGATTAGGGATGCCGTCCAAACCAGGTGCTTTATTATCGGCCACTTTTCGTAATGTTTGTAGCACCTCTTCAGCTGTCACGTGAGTAATGTCACCCATATCTGCGGGTAGATGTTATACAGAGTGTAACTAGTACTGAGGTTCAAACGAAAATGGGAGATAGAGAAACTTGTCCTGAGTAGAAAATCGTTCTACACATACTCCCGTTTTTGCACTGTTAAGGAGATAGCGCAATTTTAAGGACGAAGGATTTTCATCGTACCTGTGATCACTGTTTGATCTCTAACTTCTGCTGTACTTAGCGTAACGTAATAATTCTGGGCTCGTTGGAAAGGACACAAATTCTTCTTTCTAATTGCTATCAACTGTGTCAATCAGTGTTATACTTTTTGAGAAAAATTCATTTAAATGACACAAAAATAATAAAAAATTAAAAAAAATACAAAAAAGTCCTGTTTTCTCCAAGAAGGACCTGATTAACCACCAAATTTTTTTACATTTTCAGAAAGCCCATAAAATTTCACTATACGTTTGATAACAGAATTTCTTCATAGCTTGAATTGTAAAGGAGCGGGGCTTATCAAGCACGTTCCCTTCAAGTAAATCTGGTTTGACACTCGTCATTCGCCGAAGGAGTATGATTAATAATAGTGAGGACGAAATAAATGCATGTGGTTGATGCTTAATCGACGGCCGATGCGCCGGGTGCTTACCGTAGGGTCCCTAGCCACGATGCGCAGTATGCGCTCCTCCGTGGCCACAGGTACCGAGTGTCGCCGTCCTGGATGTTGTGTCTCCCGCCACGGCTGCAGTGTACCTCGTTCACGAAGGTTCCGATGAATGCTGATGAACATCCGATAATGGGGGTACCGAGATCTGTCCGGATACCGTTCCCGGTAAACTCTTTCGGCTCGCCTAGCATTCCCGTCGCACAACCCATACACGAAGTGCATGTCTGCCATTTCTTCCGTTGTAAAAGACCTCCTATTGCTTGCCATGTTGCTCGTAATGATGTCTATGACATTCTGTTTGCTGCTGCTTCCTCCCGATGCTTTTATAGCAGAAAAATCTACGTAGGACGAAGTCATTCCTGCTCCTTAAGGGAGCAGGTAAACTCCACGCCCTACTTAAATGGATATTACTTAGATATCGAAGGGGCCTTTGACAACACTGCCTACGAAAGTATCTACTCTGCTGCACAAAAGCGTGGTATTGATCCAAAAACCTGCAGTTGGATCAAGGCAATGCTAGAACGCAGAAAAATAACTTCGACACTAGCCGACTCAACAGTCACAGTCACAGCTGCGAAAGGCTGTCCGCAGGGTGGGGTACTATCACCCATCCTCTGGTGCTTAGTAGTGGACGACCTTCTTCAAGATCTAACTAATTCCGGAGTCACGGTACAGGGTTACCTGACGACCTTGCCATCCTTGTTAGAGGTAAATTTGAAGCGACGGTGACTGATCTAGTTCAGAATACTCTAAACCAGGTAGCAACCTGGTGCACTAAAGCAGGATTGGGTATCAACCCAAAGAAAAGCACAATTGTTGCATTTACCAAAAGGAGGTGTAAGGACAAGCTAGCTAAGCCTATTCTTTTTGGAGAATCCATAGAGTATTCTAGTGAGGTAAAATTCCTGGGTATTATTCTGGATGAAAAGCTCACCTGGAATGCTCATTTGGACAAAGTTCTTGAAAGGGCCAGAATCTCTCTCTGGACCTGCAGAAGCCTTCTCGGTAAAAACTGGGGACTGAGTCCAAAACTAACCTACTGGATGTATACCGTCGTTGCTAGGCCCATTATAACTTACGCGGCATCCGTCTGGTGGAAGAAAACGAAGCAGAAAACTGATCAGCTCAAGCTGACTAAATTACAAAGACTGGCATGCCTGGGTATTACTGGGGCGATGCGCACCACTCCCACAGCTGCCTTAGAGGTGCTTTTCAACCTAGCACCCCTACACTTAGAAATACAGAAAGAAGCTAGATTCACCACATACAAACTTTTGAGCTCGGAGGACGAGTCGGAGCGCAAAATAGCTTGCCCAACTCTCTCCGCGGAACTCAACAAGGACCCGATACTAGCGATACCTCTTTCTGATTCAATGGTACCGAAATTTAATTTCACAAAGCCATTCAAAGTTGTCCTACCTGAAAGGGAGGATTGGGCCACAAACAAACCCACTCCAAAACCAGGATCCATAATCTGGTACACAGACGGTTCTAAAACGGATCAAGCTGTAGGAGCAGGAGTTTATGGAGTGCGCCCAAATGTGAAATTCTACTGTAGCATGCACATAACATCCACTGTTTTTCAGGCGGAGACTCATGCTATTGAACTATGCATTAGAGAAAATATCAGACGGGGCTACAAAAACCAATAAATATATATTCTCTCGGACAGCAAGGCAGCAATAATGGCATTTCAGTCCGTTCAAATCTACTCTAAACTTGTTTGGAATTGCCTCCAATGCCTGATTGAACTCGGAAATAAGAACAGAGTTAGTCTCATTTGGATTCCGGGACACAGCTGCTATGTAGGTAATGAAATGGCCGACTTAATGGCTAGGAAAGGTTCAGAAGCTGACTTCATTGGACCATATCCATTCTGTGGGATACCATTAAGCACAGCCAGAATTAACATCCGAATGTGGCAAAATTCGCAAAGTGCCATTCACTGGGACTTAGTACCGGGCAACAGGCACTCAAAGCTTTTTATGCCAAAACACTCGGAAAAAAGAACATCTGATTATCTAAAATTAAGCAGATATCAGACCCGAACCTTAGTGGGAGCTCTGACTGGACATTGTCACATGAGGAAGCATCTCAATAGGATTGGTCTCTCTGAGACTAAAATTTGCAGAATATGCAATGACGAAGACGAAACACCAGAGCATATCCTCTGTGAATGTGAGGGCTTAACTCGCAAAAGGCTTCGTCACTTCGGTCAGGGTTTCATGGACCCATCGGAATTCCTGACCATTCCTCTTCGCAAAATACTAGGCTTCATTGAAAGCGCAGGGATCGAAGAGGAATCATAATCAAACCGGGGGGACGTCACAATAAGCCCAACTGAGGCTGCAGTGACAGAGGTTAACCATACCAACCCCTATTCCCAAATCTATCTATCTAATTAACTTAAATGGATGTTAGTTAATTTACTTAAATGGACACTATCTAATTAATTGTCATATTTTTACTTACCTGTAACATAATTTCCACACATAAGACCAATACGTGTGTTGTTAACATGGTTGCTTATTACTGCATCTGTTTTGCGGTAAATTCAATGTTTAGCAGTATTTCCAACATGTGCAGGGAACTCACTTCTTGTTGCAAATATGAAGAAATTCTGTTTATGAAATTTTATAGGCTTTCCGAAAATGTAATAAAATTTGTTGGTTAAACAGGACTTTTTTGTATTTTTTTTAATTTTTTATTATTTTTGTGTCATTTAAATGAATTTTCTCAAAAAGTATAACACTGATTGACACAGTTGATAGCAATTAGAAAGAAGAATTTGAGTCCTTTCCAACGAGCCCAGAATTATTACGTTGCGCTAAGTACAGCAGAAGTTAGAGATCAAACAGTGATCACAGGTACGATGAAAATCCTTCGTCCTTAAAATCGCGCTATCTCCTTAACGGTGCAAAAACGGGAGTATGTGTAGACCGATTTTCTACTCAGTACAAGTTCCTCTATCTCCCATTTTCGTTTGAACCTCAGTACTAGTTACACCCTGTATTTGCGTCCGTTCCACTGCATAAGCGTGACAAGAAATTAATGACATATAAAACGGGGTCAGTCGAAAAAAAAAAATTTTGAACAACAAATATACGAGTATATGACTTTTTAATGTTTGGATAGAAGGAATGCATCCCTCTTGCATATACAATTTCTATAAAGGGTGGTGTCAAGGAATATTAATTACAAAACTTTATTTTTTATTTATTTTTTATGTCTCAAGGACGACATTTTCTTTATTGTATTTTGTTTTATCTACGAGACGTGCTATGCATCTCAAGACTATAGAAATATAAAATAGTAATTCTTAAAAATTAAAATCAAATAATTTAAATTTTAATATTTACAAACCAGTGATTTAAATATATATATCGTTTTTCCTCGTCAACTAATATTAAATAGTAGCAAATTTTGATAATAATCTCCTTTTTATATCTTTAGAAATATTAAATTGGGTTTTTTTTAAATATTGATGGAACAAATTCGGGTACGTCAGAGTAAGAAAAAGGAATTGTGTGAATTACGTACGTCCTGACTGTATACAGAGCGTTTTGATTTCTGTACTTAAAATGCTTAGTATAGCTATAGAGTAAAAAATGAAATCCCGGGAATGGGATTGAATGTTTAAGGTCCATTATTACGACCTTCTGTTAAGCTGTAACTAGAAATTTAACCGGTAGTTTTGTATGAAAAGCTGTCAGTTGAAGTTCCAGTTAGAACGTAACTGAACGTCGAACAGCTCTCGAATTTTTTTGGTCCTTAAAATTCAAGATAAAAAAAAATAATTGCTGGTTTTTCATGATTGTTTATAATGTCAAATCTCAGTATTAATTGTTCCTTATACAGCGACCAGTAAACATTCAGGATCCCTGGATTTAATTCTCTGACTATGGTTCAAAAACTAGTCGAGTTCAACTTTTAAGTAGGAAGCAAGTTATTCTAAACATTAGGCGTCATATTTATTACTCCTTATGGATTTGACGTATAGCTTAATAACTGTGATTTATAATCTGTTGTTATTTATGGAAGTGTCGTTTTTTCATGTTTTCGTAAATTGCATACTATTGATGATGAGAGAATTTTAATGCAAAATTGACAAAATTCCACTTTAAATTAGCAAACAAATTTTTATTTTGTAATTGACATTCATCAAGGAAAAGGCGTCTCATGCAATTGTTGCGGTTAAACCACTGAGATATAACAAATGGAGACCTCGATTTGATATCTCACATGGCCGACGTTTTTAAAATGTCAATATTTCGAAAAAGGTGTCCATGATAACCCGAGGCTCTGCATTGTTGAACAAAATTCTGATGAATAAATGTTTAAATTAGATTTAAAATTGGTAATGCAAATAAAATAATTTTGGATTGAAACATTTCTTTATGTTTCTTTCAAAAATTCAATTCACTTAAAATGAACAAACTTCGAAAGCTATCCGGGGTACAAATTAGGATTGAGCCACGGATGACCTGAATCTTAAAGGCAGGCGTCCACTAGGGCGGACGGGCCGCATCGCAAAAATCCGCCTGCCATACATTGTTATGGAAGTGCGTCCACTGAACGACACTCGCAACGGAACGAAGTACGTAGAAAAAAAATTGCTCGCCGCACCGTTGCGATGCGGCCCGCCTCTAGTGGACGCCTGCCTTAAGAAGGAAAGAGTTAGTAGCACGGTATGCATGTATTAAGGCGAGAAGGAAAACAATGAGAGGACCATCAGATTAGGCAACATGAAAAATTAAATCCGAGTTTTTAGGTGTAATTTCGAATTGAAAAATTACCAAATAATTTGAATTTGATAAATACTTTTTTGGATAAACAATGCAAGGTATTGAAAGAAAATGAGTTTATAAAATTGCAACTAGGCTGTGTAAATTTTACAGGTAATATTGGCTACTGCAGTACGAATATAATCGGTATGGCGCCAAATTCAAAAATAACGTATTACATGCTTAACCGTTATAAATATTCCTGAAACTGTTATTTCCCAAGAAATTTATTAATAAAAAAATTGAAGTAAACTGTGAGTTGTGTTATGAATTTCGAACGCAAAACACAACTTCTCACCATCAAATCGAACAATTTGAATTGTCAGAACTGATAATTCAATTTGAAAAGTTTTTAATTTTATTTAAGTTGTAGCCCATGTTGTTCGAAATTCGAAATTTTGAGAAGGAGCGAGAGGGTACGATTTCATCGGCTATTTCAATCTGTCATATCGTATAGAGAAATGAGCTGATGGGGTCTCCATTTATATAGCTCAGTGGGTTAAACTGTGATTTCGCGGCGTATACGTCGATTGTACGTAGATTGTGGTTCTAGGGTTAATTACTATATTGCATGAGCAGTTCTCACTTGAAAGTTGACAATTAGCACATTTATCGAGCTACTATCATAGGTCGGTGTGTGAAAGAATTTATAAATCATTATTTTAAGAAATCTTCAAATAATGATTTATAATTGTAATCTTACAGTCTTACATACAAAATTTGCATCGGAAAATAATAAGATTTATTTCTTCCTTTTTGTGTTTTCTTATTTAGTCTTGATTTTTTGCTACGGTTTTTGTTTTCCTGTATTTTTTATTGATTGCATTATCAACCTGTCAGTCACCAGCGATATTTTTTATATCTATGTACCTACATACCTACATATTTCAGAAGAGTAGACTTCTCGATATTATTTGTTGGTGTTTTTTTTTAGATTATCTTGTTTTCATGGGAATCGCGACGAAATAATGGAGGAATGTAATTTGATCAATATTTTAAATTTATTGCATATTAAATAGAAACAATAACAAGGCTCCGTTGTATTTAGGCTGGATTAACCTTATAATACTCTCAGATTTCATCTAGAGTATAAACAAAATTAGCGATCACACTGAGTATTTACCTGGGAAAGGTATAGCACACTTACTTTCGATATTTTCATACATCAGCTGACCAAACAGCTGCCTGCTTCAAAAGTTATACATCCACCCCCGTTCACCTGCCCCTTCCAAACGATTGAATAAAAAAATAATAAAATAAATGTGTAGTCAAAGCAAACCCCAAGCTTGGCAGACGTGTTATTGGTTGCGTTTATTAGTATATGAGCTTTTTGGTTTAGCTGTAGCAACAATTTTTTTTCATTTATTAATACATTTTGTTATTGTAGTAGGTTGAATGGGTTTGTGGGGTCGCAGGGTGTAACTGAGGGGTGCAAAATGTTCACTGCTTATCTCAATAAGGGGGGTCTGGGGTTTTGTTTATTGTTTCTCGTATGAATTTTACGAAAAGCTTTCGTTTGCGATGCGCCCCGCAAACGGGGGGAGGGCGGGGGACACATAAATATAATGACAACGGGGGTCTCCGCCAGCCCCACGGCTTATTGCCACCCATCTTATTATACACCAATGTATGTTAGTCAGTCAGCACAGCACTTGACAAGTTTTACGAATTGGTGTAGTCTGTGAGCACTCGTTATCGAGAGACATATCGCTATCGCGGGCTTAGGTTGTTTTTTCTTTAAATTTTTATTTTACTTTCTTGTGCTTTATATGGTGGACGCGCTATCTCTGAATTCAAATTGTGCGTGCTTTCGTTGTTTTTATTATTATTAAATAAACGAAAAAATTTCAGTGTTTTTTTCGTTACCAGTTACCACTGTGTGTTTTTCCACTTGGCTTTGTGTGTAATTCCCCTGTCCTGTTAACGATTTCGTCTTCGCTATCGGATCGACGAAATTACTCGAATCGAATATCCCAGTGTAATTTTTGACTTCGATGACTAAAGCACGTACTCAAATTCGATTAATTGTTTAATTCGATTCGAAATTAATGTGAAAAGGTTGTTTTCGCGATTGGTAAAGTTTTGTTGAAACAAAATCAGAAGCTAAGCGAGGAGGCATCCAAGAAAGCGATTTTGTTGCTACTGTTGTTTTTCACGACCTCCATTGACGACAGTTTTACAAAATTTTTGATTCCGTCGCTCAGTGGCTTTTTGGGCAATTCTCAAGGCCGTCAGTTTTGTAAACGTGTAAAAAAACAACACGAAACTTTTCATTTATGAATAATTGATGGATTCTGTGACAAAGTGATTTGACTTTCTGTGATCAAATTCGATCGAACGATCGCGCCGCGCGCGACATGACGTTTGGGCTACAGTTCTATTTCGTCGCGTGACGTAATTCGGGTGCATCTTATATCGTTACTGTGTTGGATACCTTAAAATATTTTTTTCAAAATTGTAGGAAATTGAATATTGTCTAAGACCAAATATTTTTTTCGCCCTGTCTGGATTACGGCCATTACTATTAATTAATACCACGGTGAGTATATGAAGCTTTCACTTTCCTTTAATATTTCTCGACCAGAAATTTTATTTCCACAAAACTGGTGAAGCTCCGCCAATGGTCAGGTATACGTGCAAAAAAAATCGCCTAAAGAGTAAAATAACCGGACTTCGTGTGGCTACCTACATGATGCGGTGGTAAACTTGTTTCTCGGTATTTTTATTGATCGGTTTGGAATTTTCTTCGTCGATTTCAAACAGAAATTTTGTGCAATTTTCATGTAAAATATTCATTCAAATATTCATAAAAATTTTTCTCTACGGACATTTTTTTTGGTTAAAAATGAAGTCGGTTCATAAACACATAATCAGCTGTGACGCGAAAACACAACACAAGTACAAACTTCGAAAGAAAAATATCTCGAATACAGAGTCACCTGTTTCATAAAAAATTTAAATTTAATTTTCGACGAAGGGGAAAAGCTTTATTGCACGCAAACTGTTTATACAAATATTTATGGGGGCTTTCAGGTGTTGCCAATGTAGTGCAGAATTTAATTGCAGTTTGTCGGCTGGGTGTCACATACTTTTTTAAACAGGGAAATCCCCGAATAAAGCCGCCTTTAAGGTTATCGTCAATGGTGTAATCGGTTTTGTGTTGTGCTGGAAACTCTGTTCATTCCTTTTTTCATGAAGCGACAGAAAGAAATGTTGTAATATTGAAAATACAAGTTTTCCGGGTTCAATACTGTTCTTGTTTGTTGTAATATTGTGTTGTATTTTATGCATTCAACATTACGAGCATTAATAAAGGGTTATTTAATAGGGACATGACATAGATCAATCATAGAACAATACAGTGAAACCTGTCTAAAACGGACCCTGTATAAAACGGAAACCTGCCATAACGGAAAAAAAAAACAGGGAACGGAGCATTTACCAATGCAAAACACCCTGTATAAACCGGAAACCTGTCTAACGCGGAAACGGAACGTGATTTGCGGAACGAAATTTTTCGTAAACCGGAAAACAGTTGAAATGTGACATGAGTGGATTTGAGTATGACTGACTGCAAGTGAAAGACGGAAAATGGTTTTAATTTGTTATGGAACTAGAGTGTTACAAAAACTTTTAAAATAATTTTGGACATCTGTGTTGAAATTTTCGTAGTTCAGTCTTTGGCAAATTGTTGGTAAGGTGCAAAAAGAAAAAGCAAAAGCAAAAAGCAAAACCAAGTTTTCCAATGGACTTGCGACCAAAACTTATTTTCTGATGATGCTTATTTCCATCTCAGTGGATACATCAACAAGCAGAGTTGCAGAATATGGGCTGATGAAAATCTAGGGGCACTCTTTGAAAAGCAAATGCATCCAGAAAATCTCTTTTTGTGGTGTGTATTTTGCGCTGGTGGAGTGATTGGTCCATTCTTCTTCGAAAATGCACCTGGCAACTCTGTCAGAGTGAACGGGGAAAGGTACCGTGCCATGATCACCGACTTCTTGTGGCCAATATTGTATGATTATGACATCGATGTGGTTCCAGCAAGGTGGTGCGATGTACCACACAGCTGAAGTTCCCCGGGCCAATAATCTCAATTGGCCACCGAGATCGTGCGATTTGACTCCGTTGCACTTCTTTCTTTGGGTTTACCTCAAAAGCATGGTTTACCCCAATAAACTCAACACCATTAAACAACTAAGGGATCTATTGGTCTTATTAAGGAGGAGTTAGCCTGTGATGTCATCAAAAATTTGGACAAACGGGTCGAGGTGTGCCGTAGGAGCATTTGAGTAAAATTCTTTCCCATACTTAATTGCCATGGACCAAATAATATTTTTTAATAAAATTTCATTAACTCCATCATCCTCTTTTTTTCAATTTTGATTTAACTTCGGAACGCGTTATTGTAACACCCTTTATTTGAACTGTTTATATTTCTACTTTTTGTTTGTTCATTATTTTTAAAGTACCCAAAAAACATTATTATACTATATGTACTGTACTTCAAATCAAGACTTTTGCTGAACAAAACTGTATAAAACGGAAACCTGGTAAAACGGAACAAAAAGTTGGGTACCACAGCATTCCGTTTTAGACAGGTTTTACTGTATATCAATTGTTTGACCAGCTGTGTGGCATGTGGCACCATCTTGTTGGGAGCACATCACTGATGTTAAGTCCATCCATTCTGGCCAAAAATAGTCTTCCAACATGGCACTATAGCGAACACCATTGACCGTAACATGGCGATCATTTTTACAAAAAACTATGGTCCAAACACCTCCGGCACGAAATCCACACCACACGTCTACTTTTTGTGGATGCAATGGAGTCTCTTGAAGCACATCCACAACCCACGTTTGTTGCTTTCCAATAACGCATATTTTGCTTATATAGACAAAGCCACCAAGCCAAAAATGAGCTTCATCGCTGAAGACGATTTTTCGATGAAATTGAGGATTTTCTTAAAAATTTTGCAGAGCCCAATCGGAGAATAATTATAAACATTGCACGTTCGTGAACTTCACAATGATAAAAATGTAAACCTTGACTAATGTTTTGACATTGACAGACCAGTAAAAAAGTTTAAGGATGCGTTTGTATTAGAATACAAAATTGTTATGTACCTTTTTAATATCCCTTTAAGAGCGAATGAGAGCATTACGAGCATTTACAGTTCCATGCTTTCATGCAGGCTAGGAAGAATCGAACACATCTAAATGAACTTTATGCATAAATGTCCTAGGCCAGAAAAGATGTAGAACATTTTTGCTATCATTTCTTACAACTGTGTTACAAGGGCTGTCCCAGAAGTACCTAGCCTGACGTATAGATGGCAGTTTTTATTTGAAAGGAAATGCTATGGTATAAAGCACCATCCCTATAAGGCTTAAGTTTGAAGACGGTACGTTGTTTAGTCTTTATTTGGCAGCCATCAATAGCGAACAATTTTGGACGTAATTTAAACATGGAATAAATTGGTCATCGTTATGTGAGATACAATACTTTCATTTAAAAGGTCTCAGTCCAACCAATATCAAAGCCGAACTAAATTCTACTCTGGGGAAGTCTGCTCCTTCGCTTGCAACAATAAAATATTGAGTGGCAGAGTTTAAACGAAGCTGTACGTAAAGAGGAACAACGCAGTGATCACCAGAAATGAAGAAAATCCACAAAATTGTATTGAATGATCGTCGACTGAAAGTGCGCGAGCTAGCAAACATAATATCAAAAATTGCTGTATATCGCATATTGATTAACACTTTGGACATGAGAAAGCTGACCAAGATGGGTGCCGCGTTTACTCACAATGTAACAAAAAACAAAGTTTCAATTAAGTCTTTGTGATTTTTTACAGGAATTAAACCGAGTTTTTTGTCGATTCATAACCATGAACGAAACATGGGTTCATCACTTTACACCTGAGACGAAAGAACAGTCGAAGCAATGAACTAAGAGGAAAGAATCGGCTCCAAAGAAGGCGGTCCCATCTGCAGGCAAGGTCATTGCGTCAGTTTTTTGGAAAAAGAAAAAACAATTAACGGCGAGTATTATTCGAACTTATTGCAGCGTTTTACTGATGAAATCGAGGAAAAACGCCCGAATTTGGTGAAAAAGAAAGTGTTGTTTCATCAAGACAATGCACCGAATCACACAGCCGTTATCGCGGTGTCCAGAATCAATGAGTTAAAGTTCGAATTGCTTCCTCACGTACTCTATTCGCCAGATTTAGCACTCGGGGATTATTTTCTCTTTCAAAATTTGAAAAATTGGTGCAACTTTATTATTTTATGGGTAGAAGTCCGAAACGCGTTTAATGCTGAGATGCGATGTAGGTTACTATGCGATTGACAACCTAAAAAATAACTTTCCAAATAGCCTTCTGGTTATTCCTTAAGGGGGTCCTATGTGCCTTGTCAGAAAAATTATTATTTTTTTACTAAATTGCGTCCAAATTATTCTTAGAATATGTATGTAAAAGGATTTCTGCGAATTCAAAGTCGTTATAAAGTAATAGTCGTATAATGGAGCAGCTGTTTGGAGCTGGCCTCGAGCCACCACCGATCTTTAATTGCGTTTTTCTCAAAACTGCATTTGTCAAATTGGCTGCCGCGATTCAGGAAAAACTACTTAGCCGATTGCGCTGATATTTTAATAACATGTTCAGCGGATCCCTAGTTACAACTGGTACCAAAATCTTAACGATATCTGTCATAGTTTTTTTTTGCTGATGATAAATTCATCGAAAAAACCGCGAAAATTTCAAAGTTAGGCCATTTTTTTAATTTTCAAAATTTTTACTTAATTCTGGTACCAGTTATAGTCACAGGCCTATAAATGAAGTATCAATTTAATTTTTTGATTTCAGATGAGGGGGACAGCCGGAATCATGGCAGCCATTTGACAACTTTTTTTTACAGCGGTCACTTTCAAGAGCTCTGCACGGAAAAAAAACAATATTTCTCCTTAAAGAGCCGTACAGAATGAACGCAATCGCAGTCGGATTGGAATGTCAAAATGTCGCATCGAGATGCAAGTAAACGCTGCATAAACACAATGACCGGATTGAGTTCGCAATTCTATCAGTGTCAATAATTAAAGCGAAATTGATATGGACGCAAAAATCGGTGAATTATTTTTAATGCTCATCGAAATCCCTTTCATTTTCCATTTTATTACTTTCTTCTTTAAATAATATAGTGCGTTTTAGGTTATGATATTGTCATATTTGACATTTCGATGCGTTCACTTGCGATCATTTTAAATATTACGAACTTACTTGCGACTATCTGCGACCCATAGCGTTCATTCTGTTTAGCTACATACAATCACATGCATTTGAAACTCGTTTTTTCCCCTCCGTTATTTTGACACTCCAATCCGACTGCGATTGCGTTCATTCTGTACGGCTCTTAAAAATCTTCTATCGTTTGTTGAAATAAGAATAAATATGTGGTAAAAATTTCAAAGTTGGTTCTTTCATAATCTGAAAAAAAAAATTACCGAAGAAAGCGGAAAAAACTGGCCGTCACATAAGACGACCCCCATAAGATACAATATGGCTGGTACTGCCGACTGTCGCGGTCAGCAGTAACTGCCGGCAGTAGACTACTGCTTCAGGCAAAAACAAGCTGTCATGTCTGTTTGCGACTGCTCGGCGGTTGACGGTTATGAGTGCAAAGGAGCCGCGGTGAGCAGTTGAGGTTGGCAGCTACTGCTGACCACGACGGTCGGCAGTACCAGCCAGATTGTACTGTGAGGTTGCACCGCATCTCAGCATTAAACGCGTTTCGGACTTCTACTCATAAAATAATAAAGTTGCGCCCAGACTGTTGACAGATTTTAAACTTTATTTTTATTAATTTATGTATTTGCTTTTCAATAGATGATTCAATTGAAGTAAGTAAAAGATCTCATTAAACCTAAAAGAATTCCTGAAAACTTGAACAATACCTTAAAACCGTACTCCCCCCCCCCCCCCCCTTTGCCCCCCAAGAAGGTGTTTAATTTCAAAAAATACTTAAATCAGCTTTTTCCATGATAATATTTAAAGCTTTTAGAAGTAAAAGTGAAATCGGTTTCTTATTAGACCTAAGAAATATATCGGAATTCGTGAATATGTACGCAACCACTTTTACCACTTTACGCCTAGTAATAACTAGAAGCGAAATGAAACGAAATTTCCCATACAAATTTTTCGTTCGAGTGAAAATTGTTAGTGGATTTTGTATGTGATTTGAAAGAGAATTTCGTTTCCGAAAGAAAGAAAAATGGTGAAAAACTTTGGACTACAATATCTTCCGAACCAATTACACCAGGAACCGTCACATGAAATAATTAAAAAGAAATTAGTACAAATACAAGGTGAACATACTTTGATTTTCTTGCTTTTAAATACATTAATAGTCGATAGGACACACTGGTGTAGCAGAAATCAGGTGCTCCGAAATGTACCCTTAATCGGAATATTACCCGTTGAAATTTTCATCTTCAAAGAAATGTTTTACTTTCGTAGTTATTTGCAACATTAGACTTATACCCTGTACAGACTATGCGTTTTAAACGCATTTAAGTAGGCAAAATGAACGTGTTAAAAAAGTAGTGTTCAGACTAGGCAACTCGTTTTATTTTGATACATGACATCTTGACGTGATTTGTTTTGACAAGTAGATATTCAGCTGTGTTTTATTAGCAAATTTATGCTTTCTACCATAAATTATTTGAAACAAAATTGTTTGTATAGCAGTAATGAAAAGTGAATTATTTAGCTAATACAGTCGTTGCACAATTACAAAATTGAGTGTCTGCAGCATTAAATAGTTTCTTTCAAGGTTTACTTCGATTTCCGCGAGTGTCGCAGTATATGTTTTCTGTTGTAGTAACGTGTTTTCATAAACGCGTTCGAAGTTATTTCAAAGCGTTTAACTCGATTTAAACGCGTTAATCTCGTAGTCTGAACATAGTATTAGTTTGTATTTCGTAGCATTTAATTTCAACATGGTGAAAACTTGTTTTTTTATTGCTGGTTTTCGATTAGACAGAACTTTGATTACTAACTAACGATATAATGAAAACTGTAAATTTTTGTGAGATCTGATAATTTTTGAAAATAACAGTTAAAGGTGGGCGGAAATTAAGATGATTGGCTCGTCAGAAATTTGTATCAGTAACTAAAATATGTTCGAAATCAGATATCCCTGCTCTATGACCGAAGTCTAGGTACGCCACTGTGACTTGTGAAGTCTGCTACTACTATCTAGAAATGGTTTGAGCTGGGAAGTTGAAACTTCTGATTTGATAAGAATGCCTTGTATTTCTGTAAGAAACGCAGTTAAAGAAAAGGGTTTTGATATAACCGAAATGACTTGGCAACTAACACTTATACTCCGTTAAATTGTAATTGTACCAAAATCAAGATATCATTGAACTTAATTCAATTTTGGTCCTCGTAAGTTCTAAAATTACAAGTTCAATGTGAATGAAAGGAAATTATACATACAAGTATTGTATAGGAGTAGGTTACTTCTGTTAAAATTTTGTTTTTGTTTTTCCTTAAATGTCTAGCCAATCGGGAATTCAAATTTATAACATTATACATATACCGGAAAATCCGGAAATTTTGTCAATTTCATCGTCCAATCGGATTAAAAACTTTTTTTAATTTTTTTGTGATTATGATAAGGTAAAAATGATGTTCACCTTGATATTACGGCTGATTTGTAAATTATTACGTCGATCTGATTGTCGTCTGCGTGTGCATCCATACATCAAAATGCCAGCCGATCCGGCTTGGAAAGGAAAGTTGATCTATTTCCAACAGGTTGTTATGGATGCGACACAGAATTTAGAACTTGGTAAAATTTCTATTGCTATTCCGGATATTTCTTTAACCATCATCATTTGTTGTTCAACAAAATTTAACTTTTATTTAGATGTAGTTCAAATTTAATTTTTCTTACCAGCTGACCTATAACTACTTCTTTTCTAAATTTATGAAGCTAGATCAATGATGTACATTTGAAATGAATGTAAGGAATTTAAATTGTTTAATTACGTAAAGCATTTCAAATCGATCTGAAATGGACAAATAATATTACCTATACACGAAACAGGTAGCAAACAGGCATACACAAACGTTCGAATGAAATATCAATTGAAATCGAAACTGTTCATCAGTATTAAATTTTTCTTAAATTTTGTTATTAATGTACAGCTGACTAAAAAATCATAATCATAAAAATATTTTCGATCGAATCAACATGATCAATCCAAAGTCGATAATTAGTAAACATTAAGGCATCTTCACATTATTATACTTGTGAAGATGCGTTAATGTGAAAAAATGCTAATTCACTCAGAGTGATAATTCAAAAATATAGATAATATAGGAGGTATGAACTTATGTTGTAAATAAATACAACAACAGCATCTGCTTGTGTATTCAATATTCCTAGATATGTATATATATTTTTTTGCACCTATACATACACCACGGATGATAATTTCGATCGGTTTTCCATACGTCGATCATCAAGTGAAATGAAACTTTCACGATTATTAGTGATTTTCGCGCGATCACAATGTAATAGCTTCAAATAAAAGTGAAAACATCAAGTAACACAGTTTTTGAAGATCATTTTTGCAGTGTATTATAAAGTAATAATTGCTTTTCGGTGGTGTGTGTTTAGTAATGAAAAATACAAAAAGCTCAATTTTTCATCAGTAATGTCGATCGTGTTAACAATTTTGTTCGATGTATATTATTGCATAACAGAAAAACAAGAAGATATATTTGATATGGTCCGAAAAGAAGATGTCCAAGCTTCTTTTCTGGTTTGTTTGCAAGATCGGAAAATAAAAACAACCGCCAAAAAGATCAGCTAAAGTCGTCTTTAGAGACGATAAGCACTATAGCAATTATGCCTTAGCTCAAATTGGTCTTTCACGGTTGCTTGCGTTAAGATCGTAAATTGTTTCGTGACCATGAACGATCAGTTGTAGTACAATGTATATATCAAGTTTGTATTATTATGATATATATAATAGCAAATACTTTACATTCAGCAATAACGAATCAAGGTTATTCCAAGCAAAATTCAGTTCTTTGTAGTTAATTATTATAAGCTTTATGAATTTTAGCAGGAACATTTTGAATCAGTTTTATCAGTTTCTGTATGACCCCTCGGTAAACAGCAATATTTCTCTTTCTGATGCACTATCTTGTTTTTTGATTTTGCGATTAGATCGTACAGATGCTTCAGTCCGTAAGAATCTGATACTTTGTACCTGAGACTAAAAACTGATCCTACCTTTTATTTTACAAACTACCCGAATTGATCTACGAGTATAATTCTAAATAATGATTTGAATGATGGATAAAAAAGGCTCATTCAACAATACTTTGGATCTCTCGAGTATATAAAGCTTTATTTCATTAAGAATCATGTAATGCTAGTTGTGATCTTAAAACATTGCGCTTCTATTGCTAAAAAATAATTTTTATTCTCCAAATTTTTGGCTAATTATTTAATTTCCGCCTTAAACTTAAAGACTTCAAGAGACTTCTTAAATTTTTGCTTCGAGATCTAACCTTGAACCGAAATGACAATAATAACTTGAGTTTAGTACGAAAAGAAAAATCAGATGCAAGATATAAATTTTGTGGTCATTAAGTTGTTCAAGGCTCGAAGTTTAACTTGAAGTTTTTTCTCGAAGAATTTCATTATGAAGCGATCACGTCATATCAAACAGCAACATTCGAACAATGAAATTCAATAATTTCATTAACCGGTCATTGGGTTGTGTAATAAAAGAGCATTTAACAATTAATCTAAATTTTTTATTTGTTTAGGGTATTCTAATCTTCAAAATTCTTATTTCGATTGGTGAAGTAAACAATCGGCGAGTTCGAAAGAGTGATTTTAAATTTGGTTATCTTATTCTGTGTTTGTGTTATGAAATAAGAAGTTAATCGGAGAATAGGGCGATAAATATTGTTTAACAGAAATAGGTTTGATGATTCAGTATGTTGCTTTTGTATAATTGTAGAATTTTGAGCAGTTCCTAGTCATGGACGAAATAATAATTTGCATTGTAGTAACTACCAATACACAAACGATAAAATAGATACATGTCGATACCCAAGGTGGTTTAATCTACTGCCGGAATGTGGAAGCTAATAAAATTTAGAATGACCTTAAAACTTCGCTAAGGTTTTTATAGAGTAATAAAAAAAGATATGTTGGTCGTTATAGTGAACTCTCCTTAAACGATGTAACAAAATATCGAATCATTACACTTTCAATAGTTTAACGTCTGTTTGACGCAGCCGAATAGCTTCCTCTCCAGTAAGGGTGTTTTATTTAATGTGAACAAAAAGCGTTTTCTTCGCCAAAGTCATTAGCCAAATATTAAAAAGTGGAAACGAAACAAGACAAAACTGAAAAACGGTTGATTTATGTTTATTGGGTGTGACAATACTGATTAACAGCCATTGTGGCACTTAATTTATATAAAATTCTAACATCAAAAAATGCTGACTCCAATTTGTTCGTGGGAATCATAATTTTTCGATGTTACGAACAAAAACACGATAACAACAAAAATTTCACTTGCACCTGTTTGCATTGAAATTTGCTTGGTTCCCATATGGTTTAAAATAATAGCATCACATGGCATGTGCTATGGAATTTGCTTAACTTCCATGTAGCCTGAAGTAAATTTGCTGATTAGTGGAATGATTTCTTACCTTCATAGTCTAGACTGGCGTGCACTTTGTGGGGTGTTAAATTGCAATAAGTTGGAATGTGGAATGTAATCAGCGAATTTAATTCAGGCCACATGGGATAGCAAAAAAACTATTAAGTGAATCTAAACAAGGGGATTACGTGCAGTAGTCCTCATAGACTACTCTAATACCAAAAACACAAACACAAAAAGCCTATTTTTGGTATAACGACCTGATTGTGATGGCAAGTACGAATTCGAGTAGGCATTGATATTATAATTGTTCATATCGCGAATAAAACACATAATACCTATGTATGCATACCATAGGTACGTAACCTATTAAATATACAAGTAATACAGAAATAAATAGGTAGTAGAAACCTTTCAGACGAATAATAAAAGTAGTTCGTTAAAAGAATAAATTTATTAAATTAATAGATTTTTAAGTTTTGTTCTAGACGTTTGAATTTTGATGCCGAAAACTGCTCGATATGCCTCATGGTTTCACTTCACAAATAAAATCCGGTAAGTCAGAGCACTAGACAAAGGCTGGTATGCTGATAACCACAAACAACCGGCACCACGACTAAAGATTGCATTTTTTGGGACATGTTGGTTAATGCGTCCTCATTTCAATAACTTCACATCAGGACTTAATGTCAAGGCTTAATCTGGTAATTAGTCGAATGCATATGTATCTTTCCAGTTAAGCAGAGCTTGTAGGGAGTGCAAAAATTGCCATTTTTGAGCATTTTCTCTTAAACCGCTAATCATATCACTATTTTTACTTTATTATTTTTTAATAATAAAGTATTGTTATCGACCTGAAATTTCAAAAAAGTTTGCTACCCTGAAATTTTGTATTTACACGTTTTAGGACTAGTAAACCCCAAAAAAGCAAAAAAAAAAAAAATGTCCGTCTGTCCGCCGTAGACGCCGTACGCCGTACGCCGTCCGCCGTCCGCCGTACGCAAAATTGTTTGAAGGCGCGTAGCTCCCAAACCCGTTGAGATATTAAATTGAAATTTTTATGGTGGGTAGAATGGGTGAACCCCTACGACTGGTATATTTTTAAGGGGTGGGGGTACAAGGGGAGAGGAGAGGGGAGCGTTTTAGACGAAAAATTTTGATTTCTAGATCTCAGGAACCACTTATGCTAGGAGGCTCCAACTTGGAACTTATATAGTACTATGATAATGGACTCAATTGCAAAAAATGGTCGATATTGGTTAAGGGGTGTGGAAGTGGGGGGGAATACAATGAGTCTTTAACGCATGAAAGCCGGGATTGAAACATTCTAAAATCGATATCTCCTGAACAATTGATGTCAGAAGATTGGAACTTTGTTGTTGTCCTTAGGGATACTTCCAGATTAGACAAGAGCTAAAATTTTTAAGAGGGGTGGTGGGGTGTGGGGGTGGGGGGTGAAAAACTTTGGATTACAATATCTTCCGAACTAATTACACCAGGAAGATAAAATTTAGTTTCTGTATATGGGCTCACAAGAGGAGTCTACCGAAACTAAATTTTTTGAGTGGCGATGTGGAGCACGAAAGTGGGGGGATAGCAATTTTTCAAAAAATTTAATTTTTATATCTCAGAAACCGTATCAGATATGATCTTGAAAATTTTACAGGAGTTGGGGTCGATAAACTTCTAGTAGGGAAAAAAATTTTGGTGGTGTGGGTGTAGGGGGTGGTGGTGAAAGGGGGTAGAAAGGAAAACATTCTGATTTTTATTTCTCAAAAACCATAATGAATAGAAAGCTAAAAATTTAGGATTATATAGAACGACTATGGAGACATCCTAGAAAAATAAAATTTTTGATAGCGGTATCAAGGTACGGGGGAGAGGAGTGGTTTTTTATATCTCAGAAATGGCTTATGCTAGAAAATTGAAACTTAGTACGTATATGTAGATGTGCTATTAGAGTAATTAAAACAAAAAAAAGTTCAGATTTTTATTGGCGTTCAGAGGTTGAGTCAAAAAAATGTCCGTGAATCCACATTTTCACGAATTTCGTTAAAACTTTTAGACATGTCAAACTATCAAAGCAATTTTACTTCTGCGGGCTATTTATATAAGCGCCTAGTAACGGTCTTTAACATTTTTCGATATCCAACCCCTAAGGGGGAGTAAATTGGTTGTGTACATATTCACGAATTCTGATATATTCCTAAGGTATATTGAGATTTGGAGCTCACTTGTACTTCTATAAGCTTTAAACGTAGTCGGGAAAAAACCGATTTAAGTATTTTTCTCAATTAAACCCCCTGGGGGTATTGTTTAAGATTTCACTGATTCCGAAAATCTCTTAGGTTTAATGTGATCGAATTCGCTTTTACTACTATGAATTATTCTATTGATAAAAAAAATACGTAAATAAAAAAAAAATCTGCCAACAGTCTGGGCGCAACTTTATTATTTTATGGGTAGAAGTCCGAAACGTGTTTAATGATGAGATACGGTGTTGGGTACTATGCGACTGACAACCTAAAAAATAACCATTAAGCTATTTGGAACGTTATTTTTTAGGTTGTCAGTCGCATAGTACCCAACACCGTATCTCATCATTAAACACGTTTCGGACTTCTACCCATAAAATAATAAAGTTGCGCCCAGACTGTTGGCAGATTTTTTTTATTTGTAAAGCTCTGTTAGTACTACTACATGACCGAAGCATTTTAAAAAAATCGTTTCACTCGTTTCTATAACAGCTGTTCAAAAATCGCTACTTTTTGAACTATCCTTTAAGGGCTACAGGTCGGTACTGCGTTATTTAAATTTGATAATCTTCGATCAACTATTTCTTTTATACAAAACAAAAAAAATTAATGAATTCTTGTAAGCGGTTTGCGAGAAAACGGGGCAAACATTTAAAAAATATGATTTTTCAGGAAACCAGTTTGTTTACAAGCTGTATGTCAGCTGTGCGTCATTTCTTTTACAACATTTTGTTGATAAATTTCCGTGATTTTTCTAGCCTTTTTTTATACTTTGTAAAATATCTGTAGCAACACTAATTTTTATCATTAGGCAATAAAATAAACTGACAAGCAATCATTTTATCAGAGAAAGTTGTAATGGTAATGGGAGGGCCTTCGTACTCGGCGGGTGCATTGTAATTTCACAATTTCTTTAGGCACTTCCCGGCGTCCAAATGTCGCGGTTTTGGTCTTGTTTTATCAGGAAAAATATAAATTTTAATAATCAGTCGAAAACAAAAAATTGATTTTTGGTTTTTTTTTACCCTACAAGCTCTCCTTAAGCTGATGTCATAAGATCGCCCCAATATTGGCATCAATTCTGTTCGTTGCTGGAAACAACATTCGGTCCAATAAAGTTGAGTGTTAAACCTATATTCAGTTGAAAGCGCAAAACCACGATTTGCAAATGCATATTTTTTTGAAAACATGCTTGTTCCTGGGCTTATTGTTCCATATATTTATGTAGCAATTTTTATTAATTAGATTAGATACTACATATTTACAACATCTAATCCGGTTCGAATGTTCTTGTGTTTAAATAATCGGTTAAAATAAATACCTCATTATGTCTCGAAACGTAATACCTAACCTAGGGTACAATTTATATTTTCCGCCATCTTGTAACAAAATTACGATGCGCGAAGGCATTTTGAATAAAACCGACGAGCAAATTTGCAATAACGAAAGATTATAAATCAAACTGCAATCGGAATCTCAAAATAAAATCATCTTTAAGAAAGAGCCATGTTGGACAAAACATCAACAGTTATGTGTAACAATATCCATATTAAATTTCATAACATTGAACAGGTCAACAGAGTGATTAAAAACACAATAAATGAAAAAAGAGCACACATGCTCCCCTACCCAGACGTCTAAATACAAATTGATACTCCAACTCCTATGTATGTATATTGGTTGGTACAACAATATGTACTTTGAAAATTTTGAAAATAATCTTTATTAAAATTACTTAATTTTTTTATCTTCGATACAAATAAAATGTGTAAAAAGCGAAAATGTTTGTACGTCATTGGGCAAGAGAGATAAACAGCAATAAGAAAACGTATATCAAAACAATGTTATTGTCACTTTTTTTCGTTTTGTACACGATCAAAAAAAGGCCATAATACTGAATATTATCAAGTCAAAGTTTAAAACAACCAAACGTATAAACTATACAATAAAATTAAGCTTTCAACTAGCTATTTGCAGTGTAGGGGAGATGGGTCATTATCGGACTTTATCCAAAATTGTTTATTTAAATTAGTAATTAAAATAGTATTTGGTATAAAATTGGTAGATTTAATGGTTGAGGTAATCTTTCTTGTGTTGCTGGTATTTTTAGTGTGCTAAACATTTGATTGAATTTAACGGGCCTATTACGAAACTCGACTCGATCAAAAAACTCACATTCTGCGACTATGAAACTCGACGAGTGCCTACTTGTCGAGTTTCACTCGACTTTTAGTCGAAAAAAAGCGTGAGTTAAGAGAACTGCGTATTATGAGAGCCGATCGAGTGAGTATTTTCTTATAAGAAATGTCAAACTCACTCGACTGCTGGAAATGAAGTGACTTTCCAATTGTCGAGTTTCATAATACCAACTTTAGCTCGAGTCGAGTCCAAATGTGAGTCGAGTTACTCACTCGACTCGAGTTTCGTAATAGGCCTGTAAATCTATGACCTCTGTATTGAAAGACTAGTGCGTTGATTACTAGACTACCTAGAATCAGTGCTGTCGTATGTTCTACTATAGTGGTATTCGTACTACTATAGTAGTATTTGTACTACTATAGTAGTATTTGTACTACTATTGTACTTCATGTACTACTTACTTTACTACTCCTTTAAATTGTGTACTACTCTTTTCTCAAAAATTAAATTCTCGAAAACTTTAGAAGAGAATTTTACAATTTACATGGAAAATGTGTGGTGTCCGGGGTTGCGGAATGATTTCGATTTTCTTGTTTTTGTTTTTCATTGTAGGGTCATTCCATCAAAAATCGGCCACAGGTGTAATCTGACTTTTCTTAATTCCGTAGAAACTTCGTGCACTTGATGAATTAGTGGAAAAAAAACATACTGCAGTCACGATCGGCTGCAAGCCAATCGTATAATACTCTAGATGAATACTGAACTCCGATTTATATTGTAGTTGGGGATAAAGTAGAATTACGTGTGTGCATGTTGTAAGTCCTTTATTAAGGACTGCCATTAGATTGCTACTCAAAACTAAAAGACAATTTTCAGTGTTTAGTTGCATATCTTGAACTGGGTAAGTCATCGAAAAAAAATGTCCTTTTTGAAGGAGGTGCAGGAAGGACTCACTTGATTTCTTACATATTTATCCTTTTCCTTGGAACCATTTAAAAATGAACTTGTACAAAATTTGAAATTCGTAGCTTGAAGCGTTCAAAAGTTATCGAAAAATATTGTTGAACACGTGTCTTAAGGACATTTTGTATGGCAGCTACCAGAAGGAGTAAAAGGATTTCGCTGATTAGTAAACTCGAACTTCGTGTTTACTCAAAACTAATTTGTACAAAATTTCCAAATCATAGCTAAAAGATTACTTGAGTTATAGTAACTTCCGTAAATTAAGTGAAGACGTTTTGACAGGATATTTGTATGGTAGCTACACGAAGGACTAATAGGATTTTCTTCATAATCATACATTTAGCTTCAACTATTGGAAAAATACTACGTACAAAATTTCATAGACGTAGCTTAAACCCTTCTGAAGTTATCGGCCAATATTCTTAAACACGTATTTTAAGGACATTTTGTATGGCAGCTACCAGAAGGAGTAAAAGGATTTCGCTGACAAGTAAACTCAAGCTTTGTTTTTACTCAAAACTAATTTGTAAAAAATTCCGAATTCATAGCTAAAAGACTACTTGAGTTATAGCAAGTTTCGTAAATTAAGTGAATACATTTTGACAGGATATTTGTATGGCAGCTACACGAAGGACTAATAGGATTTTCTTCATAATCATATATTTAGCTTCAACTATTGGAAAAATAACATATACAAAATTTTAATGCCGTAGCTTAAACCCTTCTGAAGTTATCTACTAATATTCTTGAACACCTGTTTTAAGGATATTTTGTATGGCAGCTACCAGAAGGAGTAAAAGGATTTCGCTGACTAGTAAACTCGAACTTTGTTTTCACTCAAAACTAATTTGTACAAAATTCCGAATTCGTAGCTAAAAGATTACTTGAGTTATAGTGAGTTTCCTAAATTAAGTGAATACATTTTGACAGGATATTTGTATGGCAGCTACACGAAGGACTAACAGGATTTTCTTCATAATCATACATTTAGCTCGAACTATTGGAAAAATAACACAAACAAAATTTCAATGCCGTAGCTTAAACCCTTCTGAAGTTATCGACCAATATTCTTGAACACGTGTTTTAAGGACATTTTGTATGGCAGCTACCCGAAGGAACAGGACGATTTTGCCCGTTAACGAACTTAGCCTTACAAATTCAACCAAACATCCAGAAAATTTCAAGATCCTAGGTGAAGGCGTTCTTGAGTTATCGTGTTCACGGACAGACGGACGGACGTCAAGCGGATTTGAGGTTTTTGGCCACAAATAAACAAAAAATAATATATAACTTTTTTTCGTCCGAGACTTGGTTCTATGCGTTACAAACTTTTGGGCTGGATTAAACTTATAATACTCTATATGATTTCATCTAGAGTATAAATATACGAAAAAAGGATGTGACGCAGCAACGGATAGTTATTGTAAGCTGTGACTCTTAAATACAAACATATTTCTTTCCTCCGGGGTTTTTAAATCCCTTCTACTTGAAAGAGCATGATTAAAAACCAATAACAACAAGGTACTGAGCGGATAGATCCCTGTGCACAGGATAGTTGCCTGGTTGTCCCCATCTACGGAAACCACGTATCTTACATCCTTTAGTTTCGACAGAGATAGACTTTGCGTAATCAAAAAACAGTTTTCTAATTTCAACCTTTCTGACATCCCTCATATACATTATTATATTATATTTCCGTGTTGGGGTTGGTTTGGTCACCCCTGTCGTTAAAGCCTCAATTGGGTCTATTGCGTCGTCCCTTTGGATTATGGTTTCTCTTCGATCCCTGCACTCTCAGTGAAGCTTAGTATTTTTCGAAGAGGAATAGCCAAGAATTCTGATGGTTCCATGAAACCCTGACCGAAGTGATGAAGTCTTTTATGAGCAAGTCTCTCACATTCACAGGGAATGTGCTCTGGTGTTTCATCTTCATCATCGCAAATTTTGCATATTTTGCTCTCAGAGAGACTAATCCTATGGAGATGCTTCCTCATGTAACAATATGACCAGCCAGAGCTATCACTAGGGTTCGGGTCAGATGTTTGCCTAATTCTAGATATTCAGACGATCTGTTTTCCGAATGCTTCGGCATAAGTAACTTATTAGAGTGCCATGTAAAATATCAAAGCATGAGTAGGTACACTAGGGATGTTAAAAAAATTTCGATATATCGAAATTGCGATATTTTTTGAACGATATATCGATAATATCGGCCGATATTGTAAAAAGCGATATATCGATATTGAAATCCGACTATCGGACTCGATATTTTTTTTAAGTATAGCATATTTTAGAAATCGAACGGGTTTTTTGCATTTAATCTGCATTTCTGATTATTTATGAGAGATGCCAGAAACGTTGAAAGTAGAAAAAAAATTTTCGATCATGGAAACCATATCTGTCGAAACTAGGTTCAAGGCACGTGATATATACGGGCACATGCACGCAAATCTTCACTTTAGGCGCCAATACAAATATATGTACGACGAGGCAACCAGGCAACTATCAGAAATACCTGATTGTCCCTGCCTCATCGGTGTCATCCGAAAGAGTTGCGTCGGCAATAAATATTGTGGTGCCAAATAATCGCAGTCGGCTTACTGGAGAGCATATTAAGGAGCGAGTATTCTTAACAACTGTCCCAGAAAAGTACAGGTTCTCATAAGCTTACATTTTAAAAATATGTCAATATATAATATTTCATTAATAAATAATTAAAATCAAGTTTGCTCTTAATACTTTTTTCGATTTTGCCCCTTTTATCCTTATTTCTTAAAAATAATATATTTAAAAAATAACAGTATTTCTATCCGCAAACTTTATTTCGATCAAAGAAGGCATTATTTTCATTTCATAAGTCAACAGAGAAGAATTTTCCGCTTTTCACCAACATTTCCAATAGTTCAATCAAAAAACTCTCAGATATTGAAATTGCAATGATAAAATTAAAATTGAATTTCAGACTCTAAAAATAGCTAAATTTGGCAACTGTGACCGAAGGCAACGAAATCAAATGTCATTTATTTATTAGCTTTCGGTTTGCTAAAAGCCGCATGCGCCGTATTTTTTTTATTAATGTTAATTTTGATGCAGCATTGGAGTTTATTTTTCATTGGAAAAAATATTCGATATATCGATATTTTTCTCCGATATATCGTCAGCCAATATTGATATTTTTTTCAATATCGATATTTTTTTCCGATATTAACATCCCTAAGGTACACATACACAAAAATAAGCAGAAATGAAAAATGCCGTTCGAATTCTAAAATATGCTATACCTAACAAAAAATATCGGGTCCGATAGTCGGATTTTAATATCGATATATCGTTTTAAAAAATATCGACCGATATTATCGATATATCGTTCAAAAATATCGCAATTTTGATATATCGATATTTTTTCAACATCCCTAGTCGGAGATATGAGTTTTCAAACAGGATTCGGGCATCATTTTCACAAAATATTCAACGTACTAAAACTAACAAACATTTCGATACAGAAAAAAAAATGTAATTACAATTTTTTCAATAATTCTTCGAGTACACAAAGTTTAAAAGAATCGGCGATGATAAGTCTCAAATTTCGTGGTGATTTTTAATGGAATGATCGTATATGTACTAACTTTTCGATGTTATGCGATTCCGAACCTAAAAGTCATGTACATATGTACTACTATTCTTTGTAAAATACTACTGTTTTTCACTTAAATGCACTACTGTCCAAAATAATAAAACGACAGCACTGCCCAGAATATGCAACGCTACTAACAGCACATTTCTCATCAGTACAATGCGAATTTCTGGCTTCACTAGTAATATGCTGTGTTGTAGACCATCTTAGCAGAAAAACATCCGAACAAAAAAATCTTTGCCTTTTATTGCAAGGATCAATAGATAGATCAAAAAATGTCAGGTCAGCTAATAAAATTAGGCTTGTCGTTAAAAAAATTAATGTTGTGAAAAAACAAACTATTTTAGTGTGAGAAAAATTGAAACGACTGATATTTCGTAGAATTCAAAGAAAAGCACTAGCAAGGGAATTAGACAGAAACAATTTTAAATCAGCCTATCGAAGGTTTTGCTAGCAACTGTAAACGAAGTTTAAAAAGTGCGGCATGTTTTTCTATTCGAAATAATAATTAACCTAATTCTTCGATATCAAATTCACTCGAAACTGAAAATCGATTCTCTAGCTGTATGCAACTCACATTCAATTACGAATCTTTAACATGATGATTTTCAAACGATTCGCTTTACGTGAGTATATAGTACGAGTATAGCTTTTGCTGGGTTTTTGTTTTGTCCGTTTTGTGGGAAACCGACATAAAGCTAGAGAGTCGATTTCGAATCCTAGGTGATTTACTTTTGAATCATTTTCAAATAAAAATGTTTGATCGGGGTATACATATAATCAATGAGGCACTTGTAGCGATAAATTGTATTTATTCTGGCCTTGGAGCAGAAAGTAAAACCTTCTGGAAACTAATGCAAAATATTAAAAAACAATGTCGTAGATTAATTTATGGAAGAAGTTCTAGGATTGATATTGAAAAAGAGGTTTACAGCTCAAAGGAATTTACCTTCGTGGTTGTGCTGTCGTGAGCAGACAGCAGAGCTCATAGGAGCTTAAGAGAATAAACCCTTTAGACGCCCGAAAATGAGTCATTTTACATGAATTTTTTTTATGGTGATAAAATAATGGCGTCATTTTAAAATTTTGACATGATATTATTACAACTTCCAACTGTTAAAATAATTTTTTGTTTGTTTTACAAATCAAAATGGCGTCTTTAGGCGTCTTTTGCGAGACATCGAAAAGTGCTCCATTTGTCATATTTTTTCTATTGATCTTAAACTGAAAACCAAAACATTTTTCGAATACTAACAGATGAAGGATATACATATAAAATTATAAAAAAAAAATAAAACAAAAAAGATATAAGGCTTTTCAAGCAAATGTTCAATTTTCGACTATTTTTTTGACAGTTTGTACCCCAAAAATTTACGCGATATCCTCAAAACTTTAGGTATATCCTTCCGATATTTATATAGACAGAAAGCTCACAAAAAATCAGCCAAATCGATCATAACTTTTTGAGCTACAACACGAGCAGTTTTTGAAGATGCAGTTTCGAGATAATCGCGTTTAAAGTTTCAATACTTCGCGTTCTTTTTGTATAGTTTGGCATTTTAGCTTTGAAAAATCAACCGCACACGACATACTTTCGATCCAAACTGACCCAATTTCTTGGTCAACGTACGTTACGCTTTATACTATCAAAATATGTAAAAAAAATCGATTTTTGAAAATTGTAAAGGGTTTGCTCCCCTTAAGTGTAATGTATCTGACGGAAATAAATACACTCATACCTCGCTATACGGCCGCTGTCCATACGGCTTTTCGCTATAACGGCCTTTTTCAATTATGGCACTTTTTCGATTTACGGCCCAAAATGTTTCGATATAAGGATTTTGGATAATGCTCCAAGAAATTCGGTTGATTTATTACTTAAAATAATTAATTCGTTATACGGCGGATTCGCTTTACGGTCAACTTTCCCGGAACGTATCTATGCCGTAAAGTGAGGTATGAGTGTATTCTAATAAAATGAAGAAGGTAGTTCTAGATACAAGCTACGTACTAGATGTTTGAACAATGGTGGTACATTGCATACCAATTCTAAGAATTGGTGTCTGCTTTGTAGCTTTCTCTAGCTTTCAGTACACCTGAATGCATTTAAATTCCAAATTACCATAGCCAAATGGCAATTCTACACCTCCCTAATACACCAATCTACAATCCCGCCCATATCTACTAGTTACAGTCGAAATTAAGCAATTCCATAATCTACTAATTTTTTTTCTCTCGTTTTCTTATTTTTTGGATTTAAATTCATGACACGAGATCCATATGATGTCATCCGAATTTAATGTTTGTTCCGCATCTACGAAAAATGAATATAATTAGTCGTTTCATTTAATTGCATAAATTATTTATGCCCCAGTTTGAAGATATGAGTTCGATTAAAATTAAATTTACATTGTTAAAAAATCAGTGAAAGGGGGAGAAGGAGGAGTAAATGAGAGAACGCTTAGTAGGTTTGAAGTCACGTATAATTTTGACACCCTTTTCATATGTTATGAAACCCAAACGTTCAAGTTAAATTTTCCATTGATAAACAACCTGAAAAAAATTATTAAAAGTAAGAAGTTTCACCGATAAACGTGATTTGCTTAAATGCATCACCTAAATGCTAATTAATGCACAGTTCTTTGTTAGAGCTTTTATAAAAAAAACACACATTTGGACAAACAAGTCAAGTTTCCGGTGGTTGCTAGACTTCCATTTTTAAAAATACATATTGTTGTGTATGGATGGAAAAATAGTAGTCTAGTTACTGAAAAAAATCTGATAAGAAACCGGGTTCCCATCATCATTACAAGAATCCAGATAAAAAAAGCAAACGGAAACATTCAAAATATAAACACGAACCTGAAATAAAAGCTCGACCTTCCCCCCCACCTCCCGCATGGTCCTAATTTTTTATTAAAAATCGTATTGTCTGCTCTTTCGCTCAATCACCATCCGATGTGATGGTGCATGGATGGTGTTGACACCACACCACATGTGTAATTCAGCTTTATGTTTGACCTTGAGACAAACGTTCCCCAATACCCCAACACCAAAGAAAAGCTTAGCCTTCTCTTACGGAAAAGCTTTTCGTACTACAAAACTTGTTTGAACTTGTTTTCTACGCCATCTTGCTCCATCCAATGGAGCTACGGAGCAGAACGTGGAATGGCAATGGATACAGTTGGCGACGTCTAGCGTGCAAGAATGTATGGTAAAGTGCCAAAATATCGACGAACGGCTGCTTTTGGTCTGACTGGGGCACACACGATATGTGTGTCAGTAGTGTTGCTGAAAGCTTTTGTGTGTTGATACAGTTTGCTTATATAGGTACAGTTGCCTACATATTTCGAATACAAGCAATGGTCCCCATCGGCCATCGCATCCGAACCATTACCTCATCGCAAAGTTTGTGATTCGTGAATGAATCAAGCAAGACGTATCTCTATGAGCAAGACAGACAACCCAACAAAACGTAAATAGTTAGAGACGATGGACGATGCTATTGTTGCACCAATAGAAATAGTAAAAGAAAGCCAACAATTATTTGTGAGCATGATTTGTGCAATTCATAACGTAAAGTGCATTCCACCATTAACTAATTTTCCAAAAAAAGTACACCCCCGCATAGAAGAACTTCTCATAAGAAAAGAACAAAAAACAAGTATTGTGCTTTAAAATGTCGACAGAACCGGAATAAATAAACGAAATAAGTACGTAAGTATTTATCAACAATCGACAACGCGTACCTATATATAAATTTGAAAAATGTTTGTATGAGAACAGACACACCAATGATGACGACCGACTCCGATATCGCACATCAAAGGTCCGAACCTACTGCTCTGATAGCTCCAAACGTGGGAATTGAACCCACGATCCTGAAGTAAGCAGTCATGCTCTACCGACAAATCGAGTAGGGGGGTACTAAAGGGTTATTCAATAGGTACATAACAATTTTGTATTTTAATATAAACGCACCCTTAAACGTTTTTGCTAGTCTGTCAATGTCAAAACGTCAGTCAACGTTTATATTTTTATTATGGTGAAGTTTAAGGTTATTGAATAAGCCTTAGCTATTTACATAGAAAATTTTAATAGGGACATAACAATTTTGTAGGCCGCACGAGCTGCAAAGACGAACAACGCAGTGGTCGACCAAATGAGGTGACCACGCCAGAAATAGTGAAGAAAAACCGCAACACGGTATTAGTTGACCGTCGACCGAAAGTGCGCATTTCAAAAAGTGCTGTGCATCGCATATTGGCTGAAACTTTGGACATGAGAAAGCTGTGCAGCGTTTGCTCACAGTGGAACAAAACAGCGTCGTGAGGATGTTTCAATCGAGTTTTTGGCGTTGTTTCACAGCAATAAAGCCGAGATTTGCGTCGAATCATAATCATGGACGAAACATGTGTCCATCACTTCACACCTGACTTGAGACAAAGGAGCAGTCAAAACAATGAACTAACAGGGTAGAATCGACTCCAAAGAAGGCGAAGGCAGTCCCATATGCAGGCAAGGTCATGGCCTTAGTTTTTTGGGATGCGCGTTGGATAATTTTCATTGATTATCTTAAAAAAAGGAAAAAACAATTAACAATGAGTATTATTGCAGCGTTTGAGTAATGAAATCATGGAAAAATTTCCGCATTTGGCGAAAAAGACAGTGTTGTTTCATCAAGACGGTTCACACATTCGTTATTGCGGTGGCCAAAATCAATGAATTAAAGTTCGAATTGCTTCCTTACACACTATATTCGCCACATTTAGTCGAATTATTTTTTCTTTTCAAACTTAACAATTTGCCAAAAGAGAAGAGCTGAAGTCTGCGATTGATGGCAATTTTGAGGAGTTCTCACTATAAAGAGGGTATCGAAGCTATCAAACATCGCTGGGAAAAGGGTATCTTCCTAAAAGGAGACTATGTTGAAAAATAAAGATTTTTTTTTAATTTTTTGCTTTTTCTTGGATGGGTTAGGTTCTTGGACTTCTGGGACAGCCCTCGCACCTGCACAAAACAATAAAGCTTTCCATATCTATTGTAACCGGAAATGTAGAACAAAGCCAGAAGACTTTACAGGCGCGTGCGTATTGCACTAAGCTGGATCATAAGTTGTTTTTTTCCTTCATTATTTTTTATTTATTTATTTTCACATCATACAAATCTTAACCAAATCTCTTCAGATAAACTTGTTATCTGCAATTATAACCCATTTTGTCGACTTTATTACGAGTGTTGATGTCATAGTTTTGCATTCTTTATCGGTCAACGTATTTCTAGTGATAAAACCCTAACTCTGTCCAGCATGTAGTGCACATCATTGCACTGTATTAAATTGTGGAAGTTGAATACTTTGGGAACTTGTTTGTTATTTTTAAATTTAATTGATCAAGGTACCCGCTTATGTATAGTATAAAGAAAATAAAATGCAAAATTCTTGTCAGAAAAAAATAACTTTCGATTAGAAGAGTGCTAATAGTTTTTTTTAGTCATCAATATTTAAGTCAATAAATATTTAATCTTTTAAACTATTTTAAAATATAAATATAACAATAATTATAATAAATTAAACTAACAATTAGTTCAGTTTTATTTAATATCTACCAACAAAATAAATGGACTAATAATTAAAATCCTAATATACAACGTTGGAACTACTTCGCAACAAGCAAAACCGATTAAATTAATAAATCATCACTAAAATTTTTTTTGTAAACTGTATTTGATCGCAAGTTTGATTTCTTAAAAAAAACAACTAGAGATTAGGCCTATGTATTTTTTTTTACTGTAAGCTAGTTTATTAAGTTGGTGACAACAAGTCTGGGGTTGTGAAGTGAAAATGAAAATTTCAAACGATAGATACGTTTATCTTGAACATATTGAAAATAATATTAACATTGTTTGCATTTAATAAGCTTGCTTAACTTTTTGAATATTTTAATGATACTTAATTTTTCTTTCAGTTTTAAAAATACGTTATGTCTTGACCATCAACCAGACCACATAGATGCAGCAAATCTCCTCATTAGTGTTCTTGCTTTGAGAAAAACAGCTTGTATAAAAAGTGCGTCGAGACTAATTGTAATGTGGTACTAAATGATAAGGTGAAACGATATATTTTTTCGCATTTCTAATAATTTTTAATTAATGATTTTTTTCTCAATTCAAAAACAGAGTGAAAAGAAATTTAACTACAGGAGATGTAATGGTCGTGCATGTAAGCTAGTTGGAAAGCTGTCCATCTGCTAGTAACTTAAAAAAAATCCACAATTAATCTAAGCACTGATAAAGTGAGCCGACTCGTTAAAAATATCAAGCAAAATGATAAGCAATATGCAGCAGCAGCAATTCGATAGTGTCATAATGGACAAAATCTTAACCGAAAACTCTGGTCATTACGTAAATAACAATAACAATAATAATATGGATAAAAACATACACATTATAGCCGCGCCATCAGCAGACGTAGTTATACATAATCAAAATACAGCCGATATTATAATATATGATCCGAACGTCGTCGATTATTTCGATCAGTCTAGTTTAAATGCCAAAGAAATCGTAACCGTAGCCAGTCAACAATCGTTTGAAAGTACACCAACAATCATTGCAACAACACCAACTACTACAACACCAACAAAAAATAATTTCGATTCGGCGCAGTGTGTTATTGTTGAACTACACAAACCACATAATCAGCAATCTAGCCAAGAATATGCCTCTGTAAATATTGAAAGAGATCATACATATATGAATGGTAAAGAAGAAGCACAAAAAAAACCACAACAACGAGTTTCAATTAATAATACAGCACCAATGAAATCAACAAACAATCATCATAACATCGAAATTGTTCACAACTATTCGAAGTTGAATCGTTTCGATGATAGTACAAACAGTAGCAGTCCCGAAGACGATGACGACGAAGATGACATTGATGATGATCATAACGATGAAGTTTTTCGAACCACTAGTGCGAGTAAATTGTCAACTAAAACCCAAAGTTCACATCCCATTCGAAATAGTCAACCCATTGTTGGTATCGACTACGGTGATTGTCGTGGATACAAAATGAAATTGTATCAGCAAAGCACTATGAAAGGGGATTGTGTCGATGAAACAAACGTAAGGACACTAATCAAGTCAACATCATTATCTACAGCGCCAATTACACCGACATCCGATGTAGCCGATGACGATGAAAATGGCGAAAAACTAACACCTGATCATCACGCACGGCGACCGATGAATGCGTTTTTGATATTTTGTAAGCGTCATCGAGCGATCGTTCGCGATAAATACAAACATTTGGAGAATCGGTTGGTTTAAATTCATGTCAAATAAAAAAGTTCGTTATGCTTATTATTTCCATTTCTTTTTCGCAGGGCAATTACGAAAATTTTAGGTGACTGGTGGGCTACATTAGATGCCGAAGAGAAGGGATGCTATACGGAGCTTGCTAAAGAGGTGAGGAATTGAATTGCTTATCTATCATTATTCCGTAGTCTGAGTATCGAATAATGATATGTGGCTAATCACCGAGATCTTGAGCCTAAATTTAATTTGTTCGGAATCGGATCATGCAACTTTTGCATTAGTAGATTCATGAACTAGTCTACAGCTGATTAATTTAAATCTATAATTACCAGTTCAAGGAATATCGCCTAAAAAACTCCAAGCTAAATCGATCTGAAGATTTGATGAATTTGCATTCTGAACATTAAACAGAGCTCGATATTCTTATCATTTCACTTATATTTCGTGTATGGGCATATCATATCGACCATTCCATTTGTTCTTCAGTAATCTAATCATCGCCAGAAATAAACTGTACTCAATAAAAATTGGCATATACCTTGAAAAGGTTATCAATACGTAAAACTAAGATGTTCGTTATCTATCGTTGTTATGTTTCGGAAGAGGAACAACCCAACTCTAGATTTAATTGAGTGAAACTTAGTCTTGATGAAATCTGCTATGTTGATCCTGTTCAATAGACCCGTTTCCAGCTATTCTTGAAATTTGTGTATTATTCATTGCTGGAAGCCCAGTATGTGATAATTGTGAATCCTGATACTTCTTTTGTTTTCCCCTTCATCGGAGCTGAGCACGAAAGAGACATACTACCTTAGTTCCCCTCAGAGAAAAAAACACGTACTAATTAAGATCCCGTTTTCTTTTTCAGTACAAAGATGCGTTCTTCTCAGCCAATCCAAATTTCAAATGGTACAAATTGCCAGCACCTCCACTACGCACACTGACCACACGTCCCGGTAATGCCGAACGTCCTTTAGTTGTATCCAACCTCACGTATTCCTACACAAATGATTACGATACAATCATTGGAAATAAAGATGCCATAAACCGAACAAACTATGCTCGGAGCTCAACTACAATCAACCACGAATACGAACTATTAGTGCAACCAATAGAAAACAATCGCAGTAATGGTTTCCAAAAGTCAACAAACGTGGGTGTCTTTAAGTTAGCTGACGAAACCCAAATGGGTAGTCTAAATAGCCTTATGTGCAGTAGCAGTTGTAGCCCGAATTCAAATGGGCCGGCTTCAAGTGATATTTATACAAATAATGACAATAATCATCACTACGATCAGGTCGACCAACATCAGGCGCTACAAAATGCCTTGAGTGAAACGTCCAGCTTTATGTCGAGTACGATGCCGGCGACGTATAAAAATGACAGTATCGAACCGTTCCAAAATATGCGCGATCATGCTTTCCGAATGAAAAATGATAACGTAATCAATGGTAAGCGAAAAAGTTCGGATGAAATTACTTGGGTAATTGATGAATATAAGAAACGCTGCATGTCCGGTGACAGTGGTAACGGCGACATCGATTCGGTTCCAAAAAAATCCGCTCGATCTTGTAAGGGAAAAAAATATCTCGAATTTATGAGTTCAGGACAAATTACACCGTTCGTTAAGAAAACCGCTCCGAAATCGCGAACAACGCCGAATTTTCCACACAACGGCTACTGTAAAAATTCGGACATTTCGCTCGATCATAACGACTATCATCATACGCAATCGTTCAAACCCATCAAAATCGAAAATCCCATTCCTGATCAGTACGCAGTCAACAACAATCATCAACCACTCGATTCGCCAACATCGATCAAACAATTCGATGCATCCGATTTCGATTTGGAAGAAAAGATCAAAGCATTGCCGGCCCAAAGCTTAGAAGATTATCTGTTGCGTAAGCGCGAAACGAAAAAAAAGAAGAAAATCGGTTCGAAACGTCGTACAATATCGACATCAGTCGGGAAATTGCAAAATCATCGTCAACCACAACCGCGAACAATTCTGGAGGCTCGCGAACAAATTCAAATGGTCGGCAGTCAGAAGCGTAAGGCTCGCAAGGAAAGTATCACGCGACGCGACATCAATACGATGAATTCATCCGAACAAACAACAACTGGTACAGCAAGCAATAATAGTCTTTTCGAGACGGTCGAAAGTCTTGTACAACTCGGTGCTACTATTAAGACCGAATTGGACGACGAAGATGTGACAGTAATGCAACGCCAGCCATCGAAGACAATCGGCGCTACCTCAGATTTACTCATCTTAGCTGAAGTTGCAGCTAATCATATTGTGCAGGACGAAGATGTTATTGAAATAGTTTACAACTAAAAAAACAAAAAAGATCACGTTAATCTTATGTAATAATTAATTATTATCGCTGTAGAATTTCTTATTAATTTTTTAAAGAAGCAAAACAATTTTATTTTTATTAAATTTATTTCTCCCTTATTGTTTTTGTTACGATAATTATTATTATAGTGTTATTAAATCGAAGTAGTTTACATTGTTTACATACCTACACAACACAAAAATCTTATATGTATATATATATATATATATATATATATATATATATATATATATATATTATATTTTCTTTTCTTATAGTTACTGAGTAAATGACTGACTTAAAAAGAAAACAAAATAATGACAACAGTGCGCGTTAGTATTTTGTGATTAATTTTCATCAATATGGTTTTTAGTTTGATGTATACTCACATTTTAATTAATTGTTAATTTTTAGGGATAAGGTTGTACGAGAATATATAAGACAACGAATTTTATTTCTTTCGTCGGATTCCGTTCATTTGCCAGATTAGCATTGGGCCGACTTATCATACTTTGCGCCGGAATTTTATTTGCCCGAATTTGAGATACCTTCATAAAAAAATCTGAAGAATGCCCCACATTTAAAATTAAGCTATGAACATGTCATGGTTTTTGAAAAGAGTCATACTTTTTTTTATCAATACACCTAAATTATGACAATGAGAGGATACCTTGGGATATGATATCCTGAAAGTCTTGGGACCTTAGTCTGGGGCCATATGATGTATGTCGTCGTCCGCTGCTAACGACATCGACGCTATTATGAGATGATGTAAACCGACGCATCGTCGTTTTTGACATTTCAACGACGCACGACATAGTTACGGATTGCCAAATTGAACGTTGCGACGTTCGTGGACGCTGTCGATTCGAACGTTGCGAGTTTTTACATCATACGGCGCCTGGTTTACGAAAGTTGAGCACATCACACCAATGGCGTTACAGTACATCTCTTGAAATAACGCGTTAGTTCTTCGAATCTAATGACGTCATCTTTAGTACATGATTAATAGTAGTGTCCTCAGCTCTGTTCCCTTCTTACTCTCGGCCTTTTCATAGCCTCAGTAAAGCTTATAGATTTTTCTCTGGACGTACTCAGAGAAAACTTTTCTGTCGACCGATCATAACAAATTATCTTAATCAATGGTGCGATAGCCCAAATCGGGCCCTGACCTCTTGACATATAAAAGGACAGTATTTGTTATGTGTTGTTGTTTTTAATGTAGCAAATACTGTCGTTTAATTGCCAGTACAATAAAAAGAATTCATTGTAACTGATATCCAAAATCATCTCAACAATAGGTTAATGAAAAATATGAAGCTGATCTATTTTTTTCATTTCTTTCGTAGCAGTCGAATAAACCACTTCCGGAGCCTGTTCTGCACTGTTGGATTTCTTCTAGAAGTAGCGTTCGATCATATCAAAAGCCTTCCGCTTAACCCTTCAACTTCAGCATAAAGAAATAAAGAAAAGATTCAATTTTAGCACTTCCTTTTGCTTACTCTACTCATTGTAACCATTCTGAGTATGTGTTGTTTTAACATATTGAAATGAAGTTTCTGATACTATTTAACATTCTGGGCATAGAATAGAATTCGGTTGGTTTAAAAAAAATATATAAAGAAAAACTGGTCTAACTAGTGGAATTAAATATTTTTAAAAAAAAATAGTATGTATATGTGGGTGTTACTCGGGAAAATTGACAGAGAGGGGTGCTCGATAGCCTAGTGATAAATTCGTGTACACAAGTTCTACTCATCTCTATCCTTTTCGCAACACTACTTCGAGGGTCCATTTCACGACCAAGGAGTTTTTTTTCGGGGTAGAGCTCCCAAAGAAACTAACTTAATGATTTTTGGTTTTTTATTTTTCGATGTGACCAATCTAAACAGGAAAGATGCTATTCGTCTGTGCCTCAAAACGGACTTGTGCGAAACTGTGTTGGACTTGGTCCAAAAGTACACTGTTTCGGACTCATCAAAGGGCAGTAATACAACTTTTAACTGCGGTATCCTTGACATGCACTAAGTGATTTTGTCGCAGAGCTCTGGTTCAACTTCTTAGTAGCCTGCTGCAAGACTGCTTGATTTTCGTAAGAAGTTCCAAGAGGTTTTCAGTATCTATACGGAGAAATCACAAGATTTACAGAAGCAATTCAAATCTTTTGCGAAAAGATGTATCTTGTTCATGTTTTTATTGGTGCCTATAGGTTCATGAATTTTTGCACTGACAATAAATGATGGTTGAGCGCAGAGTGAAAAAGTTATTTTTTTTTTAAATAAGATCGATCCTAAGGACGAACTAAAGACCAATTTCAATTGGAAAAAAAAAATTTTTTTTATCTGAATAATAAAGAAAAGGCTGTGTAAGGCGTAAACTCATGTAAAAAAATACACGAAAGTGGCTTATATTCGACTCGTCAAAGTTTTATGCATGTACGAAGAAAACTTTTAACTATTCATCATATTTTCTTGTCCCTTTGGACATTTCTTAAGGAAAAACCATGTACAAAAAATTTTTTTTTAAATTTATAGAGCGAAACTTTTAAACAAACATATTTTGAAGTAAGTTTTATATAACAAAAACAAAAAATAATATTTAAATGGAAATAAATAAACCAAATAATAAATTTTAATTTTGTTGATTACTTTACTTTCAATTTTCGTAAACAATTAAAATTTTTGAATCATAAAATAAAAATTTCCAGTAAACGCTTAAAAGTATTTTCGTTGCTTTGTAGTTGAAATCTAAAAAAAATTTCCATTGAATACTGCAGAAAGTATTTCTCAAATTTACATTACCGTTCCCGGAAAATGTTTTAGCGATTGGGTAAAAGCATCACTAATAAAAGCAGTACTACATATATATTTTTTTAATAAAATAAGATATAAATGCACTTATTTTTCTATAATATAAAGAAGGTTTGAAGTATTGAAAGAGGAATAAAACACTAATTAATATAATTTTTTTTATAAAATTGAATGAGAATAAACCAAAAATAAACAATATTTTTGTAATTCGACTTGAAATGATGTGTTAGTGATAGTAGTGACATAGAAATGCAATATAAGAAGCATTTAAGAAAAAACTGTGAACGCAATTTAAGAATAAGATTGAAAGAAAATAATTCAAGACGTACCATAGGTACATATCCCTTTTGTTTGTTATTATTTAATAATTTCTCTCGTTAAAGTTAGAAGATATTTACATAAAATTTGATTAATTTTTTTTTAACGCAGATAGGCATATTGTATCCATTTCAGAGTCGACATAAAATTTATAAAGTTATAAATAATATTTAGTAAAAACAAGAACAACCTCATTTTTTTAAGGCATTGTCGAAAAATCAAAAGGATATTAATTTTGTTATTTATGAAGAAGTTGTAATGCAGACTTTAACTAAGTCAGTTCGGTTCTGTTGATTTATTTAATTTTACTATATGGCGGGGTTTGAAATAAATATGTACAAGAGAAATATATCTTATATCCCTGTAACTAGTTATTAAAAGAAATACAAAGAATTATATTCAAATTTCAGTTTGTTTTATTGTTTCTATATTCATGGAATGAAAATAATTTACTATTGCGCTTTTTCAAATATGTAACCAACTTTCTTCGACTAGTATAAGTTATTTCAAATTTAAAGAAATTCAACTGGTTTGCGGCAGAAATGCAGAATGCCACGAAAATTCTCTTTGAAGATACACGCGACTTACGTAAATTCGTAGTTATGTAAAATGAAAATTTCAAAAAATGGGAAAATAAATAATTCTTCACTTTTCGATCTAAGCACTAACGCAAGCGTTCTGGGCACTCTCTTTCAAATTTTTTTTTTATTGCTCGTTTTTCTATATGTATTGTTTCGCGTCATGAGTGCAGCTTTCCTAGAGTATACGGACCGCACGTTCTCCGTATATTATGCTGACGACACTGCTTTTATGTGTCGCAATCTTGGAGCAGTACTGTAATTACTAGGGAATTACAAACGGCGGCCAAGAAACATTAAGACTGGTTCAAATTCAAACTCTGGAGGATTAATGTTAATCTAAGCAAGAGTGAGGCCATACTCTTCGCGAAACGGAAGAAACCTCCTCATGACGCTATTACTATTTTCGGGGACAAAATCCTCTGGAAACCAGTCGTTAAGTATCTAGGTGTCAAACTAGACAAGAAACTGACTTTTAGCTTATACCCTAGGCAGACGATACATTCGAATGATCATTCGCATGCAATGATCAACATTAGGTCTGTTCATTTTGGCTACACCTACACTTTTCTACACTTTTCTGCACTAACTCTTGAGCGGGTGCAGAGAGGTGAAGAGGATGAATGAAAAAAGAACAAACCTATTAAGTTTGTTCTTTTTTCATTCACCCTCTTCACGATTTTCGTCAAGACCTAATTTTCCAGATATTGAATTAATTTTTTTTGTACGGGTTCTTCATAAAAAAACCTAGAAAGCGTTTTCAGGATTTTTTGAAATTCAACCCCAAGGTTGTGTAAAGGGGGTATACATTTTCACGAATTCAGCCGTATCCCTCAGGTCTGATAAGATATCGAATAACTTTTAACTTCCACGGGCTTATTTAATAATCACCTAAAACCTATTTTCAAATTTTTTCCCTTTTCAACCCCTAAGAGTGTAAAAACGGGTTGAACACTTTTTCACGAATTCCGTCACATCTCTTAGGAGTGATAAGACATCGGATTGATTTTTACTTCCTCTGGCTTTCTTTATACAGGGTGTTTGGCACTCCGTGTGCCACCTTGTAATGGGTTATTCCTTGATATATTTGGAGAAAAAAATTGTTCCACAGAGTGGGTTAATTTTCAATATTAGTGGAGATACAGGGTGGTTAAAAAAAGTGTTTTTGACTGGTACCCTCACTCACTTAAAACGTTAAATCTTGAAAACAAATAATCACAAGGCAAAGTGTTTTTTAGGCAATCGAATTACCTTTCATTTGATGTAACAGTCTAAATTGTAACCGCACCCAATCTTGAGATATTTACTCGAAAACACAGATTTTTGCTACGTCAACCCTAAAAATTCAGTGATCAATGTAGTTTTCTCAGAAAACCCCATTATAAAAATGTCAGTTTAATTTAATTTTTTTATGAGCCGTATTATTACCTACAAGATTAGATTCAAGATTAATTTATTGCCATAATTTTTAATACATTTTTTTTTTTACTTACTATTACTTTTAAATTTAACACAATTGTGTCTTATAAGTAGCTTATAATTTAAATTGTTTGTGCGGGCAAACCCTATCTAGATTCAGATAATTTTTAATTATTTCATGACAGTGCGCATAGATATGCGCTGGCAAACAGTGTGCATACTAGACAGATTTTTGTTCTATGACTTATTACTATTGAATAAATAGATAGTTAATTATATTCTAAGTGGTTTATATTGATAACAAATATACTCTACATCATAATTTTATTTTTGATTTTAGCAATTTTTAATGATTGTCTCACTTTAATAATCTAATAGTAAATTATTACTAAAAGAAACGGTTTGGTTGGTCTATCCCCTGTTATGCGCGTCATCTTTTTTTCTGTAAAATTCTACTATATTTTTTTTATTTACAACTTTATTTAAGGAACTTTCGTTTAAAAGGTTAATAGGTGATAAGTATAAATGCTCCGTAATCCTATCATTGACATTCATGGTATGGACATTTTTTATTATTGGGTTTTCATGCTGTTCGAGCTTCGGTATGCGTTTAGTCCATAGTTCGGAGATATATGTCTTTATGGGCTCTATACCTGCCATCTCATAAATGTGCTGGTTTGAGTAATATTTATTTCTTGACCTACATTTCAGGTTAATACAATGCCTTAGAATTTTTCTTTCAAAGATTTCTATTTTTTTTGCCAGCGTTGTAGAAATTGGGAACCAACAGGCATATCCGTAGGTTAATATGGGCCTAAGTATTTGCTTGTAGAGCAGCAATTTAGTTTTTTTGTGTAGCTTGCTCCTGTTATATAACAGTGGCGCAAGGATATTATAGACCTTATTAGCCTTAATAAGCGAAGTTTCAACGTGCTTATTGAATTTAAAAAGGCTGTTGAAGTTTATGCCGAGATATTTAATTTAGTTTTTAAGAGGGACTACCGAATCATTCAACTTTAACTTTAGTTTGCGGCTTTTTTTAACAGTATTTCGGTAACATTTTCCACTAGCGTTTCTAAAGCATATCAGATCAGACTTGTTACTGTTTATTTCTATTCCCCATGTTTTGTAGAAATTGTTTATTTCGCTTAAATGAGATGTCAATCTATGCAGGGCTACATCAGGATCCCTCGCTTGGGCATATACTACGGTATCGTTCGCATATAGTAATGCAGTTGAGAGTAACTCGACCGGTTGGCTTATTTTATAGTGGGGGAAGTCGTGCATATTTATGTTGTAGAGTTTAGGACCCAGAATAGACCCTTGTGGAACGCCACTAAGCACTGAGACTGGTTCAGATATTGAGTTGTTAATGCTTATCGTTAGAGACCTTTCTCTAAGGAAATTATAGATAAGCCTTAATAAATATAGCGGGGTGTCCAACTTAATTTTTAATGCCCAGAGAGCACAAAACCGTGACTTCCTTGATATATTTGGAGAAAAAAATTGTTCAACAGGGTGGGTCAATTTTTAATATTAGTGGAGATACAGGGTGGTTAAGAAAGGTGTTTTTGACCGGTACCCTCACTCACTTAAAACGTTAAATCTTGAAAACGAATAATCACAAGGCAAAGTGCTATTACTCGTTTTTTAGGCAATCGAATTACCTTTCATTTGATGTAACAGTCTAAATTGTAACCGCACCCAATCTTGAGATATTTACTCAAAAACACAGATTTTTGCTACGTCAACCCTAAAAATTCAGTGATCAATGTAGTTTTTCTCAGAAAACCCCGTTATAAAATGTCATTTTAATTTTATTTTTTTATGAGCTGTATTATTACCTACAAAAGCTGCATACATTTGTATGAGTTACGATTAACATTTTGGAAGTAACAGGTAAAAATACATATCGCATAAAAATTAAATATTTAAAAGTCAGTGCCATAAAGTGGACCTCGTCCAAGAATCTGTTTAATTTGTCTACTGAAGTATTTTTATTGCACATTTATTACTATTTAAAGTATGAAGGAAAACAATGAAATGTAAGTGAGTTTCAACATAATTGATGCTTTTACCTGGACGTGGTAGGTACTACTGGATGCGGTACTATGCCTTTTTTAATAGGGTGAATTACAAAATAAAAAGTCTATAAAAGCAAAACTACCTTCATATTTTTCTCAGTTTTAGTTACGTTGCTAAGAGAAAAAGGTGTCAGTAAAATTTAAAAAATTGCTTCAAAATGCCCAAGATGTTAATTTATGGAGAGTGTGACCAAAATGCACGAGCCGCGCGAAGGCTTTACCACCAGAGACATCCTCACCTAGCAGGAGAGTATTTCAAGACGTTTACAGGAGAATTAGGGAAACTGGCAGCGTTAGAACAAGGAGAGTAAATGCAAATCCTGCGCCTATAATCGCTGTTCAGATTGATGAAAGAATACTGCAAGCAGTGCAAAATGATCCATCGATCAGTATCCGACGCTTGGCATTGCCGTTTAACATATCTACTTGGAAGGTTTGGAGTATTTTAAAAGTAGAACGCTTCCATGCCTACCATCACATACCAGTAGAGGAGCTGCTACCCATTGATTTCCCCAAACGGATGGAGTTTTGCAATTGGCTCCTTGAACGACAAATAGATGACGACAATTTTTTCAACAATATTCTGTGGACGGATGAGTCCCAATTTACCAGAGACGGTATCACAAACTTCCACAACCTACATACGTGGGCTGAGAACAATCCACACACAAGAAGAGCGGCATCATTTCAGCACAGATTCAGCGTCAATTTATGGGCAGGTATGATTGGTGACGATTTACTTGGACCTATTAGGCTTCCGCGTACTCTAAATAGCTACAATTACTTACATTTTTTATCGAATGATCTACAGGACTTGTTGGATGATATTCCACTGGTTCGATTGGCTTCCATGTTTTACCAACACGATGGTGCTCCTGCTCATTACGGCCGACAGATCAAAGATTGGTTAAATTCCAATTATAGCAATCGGTGGATCGGTAGAAATGGACCGATACACTGGCCTGCAAGATCTCCTGATCTTACTATTATGGATTTCTTTGTATGGGGACAGATGAAGGACCTTGTCTACGCAACGCCAGTAGAAACATTGGAAGATCTAATTATCAGGATCGATGCGGCAGCAATAGAAGTAAGGCAGCAGCTGAGGAATATGAATACCAAGAGAACACTCGCCAAACGAGCTTTAGCGTGCATTCAAAATGAAGAATATTAGAATTTTTCAAATTTTTGCCTAAACAACACCTATTTCTCAGCGTTAGGCAAACTCTACAAACAGACGGAAGGAGCCGCTATGGGGTCCCCGATATCTCCAGCAGCGGCCGAAATTTTCATGGAAGAATTCGAAGAGAATGCGCTCAACTCAGCACCATTAAAACCGAAACTATACCTTCGATATGTTGATGATACCTTCATCATTTGGCAGCATTGAAAAGAGGAATTAGATAAGTTCCTGGACTATCTCAACTCATGCCACAGAAACATCAAATTCATAATGGAGATCGAAAAAGACGGCAAACTCCCCTCCTTGGATGTATTAGTTGAAAAATCTGGTCCTTCTCTTCAGTTCTCTGTTTATAGGAAACCTACTCACACAAACAGGTATTTACATGCATCATCCCACCATCATCCTAAGCAGAAGGAAGGAGTACTTAGAACTCTTATCCACAGAGCACAATGTATCACCAACGGTAACCCACACGCCCTTCGCAACGAAATGGAACATATACAGAAAACCTTTGCAGCCAACGGATACACGAAGAGCACTATCAACAAAGTATGCAAACAAAAACCAAAAACTATGAAAAACCAGGAAGAGAAAGATAAGAACGACCATACTATTAAACGGTGGGTAACATTACCTTACATAGAAGGTACCACAAATCAAATCGGCAGGGTACTCAAGAAAGCTGACATACGGACGACCTATTCTACGGCAACTACGATCCGAGGCATCCTAGGAAACCAAAAGGATAAAATCCCATTGGAAATGGAGGGTATTTATAAAGTTCCTTGCGGGTCTTGCAACAAAGTCTACAAAGGAGAAACAGGACAGACCATCAGAACAAGGATTCGTGAACATCAGCGCTGTACACAAAAAAACCAGGTCCACTCATCGGCAATTGCGGAACATGCAGCGGTAGAAAACCACTCAATCGATTTTAACAACGTTAAAATATTGGCCAAGACAAAACACTACCATCAAAGAATCGTAAGGGAAGCGATTGAGATAGCCAAACACCCACAAAACTTCAACCGAGACGCTGGATACAACCTCTCTTCACTTTGGCTACCTGCTCTACGTTTTGGGAAAAACACGGTTTATCGAAAATCATCGATCCCAAAAACCAATTAAGCTTAGATTTTATAAATATCCCCCTTTAATTAACTCCGCTCCTTTTAATAGTTTTATGACTACCCTTGTTAACGTAATTTTTCCCTTTGTTTTTAATTCACTCGTTTGTTTAAATATTGTAACCTTTTTTCTACCTGCTTTCATATAAAAACAGTTTGTAAAGATATTGTCGATCAGTTTGATAAAGGACTCAGTCGAGTCCGAAACGTCATGCAAAATAAATAAGAACAGTATTGAACCCGGAAAACTTGTATTTTCATTTCAACATGTACTGTGAAAACATTCACCAAAATATAATAAAAATATTTGAACTAAAAACCATTATTAAATTCTTTCAATTCAAGCAAGTACCGTAGATCAACATGCACATGCACTGATTTTTTAAATATTTAATTTTTATGCGATATGTATTTTTACCTATTACGTCCAAAATGTTAATCGTAACTCATACATATGTATGCAGCTTTTGTAGGTAATAATACGGCTCATAAAAAAATAAAATTAAAATGACATTTTTATAATGCGGTTTTCTGAGAAAAACTACATTGATCACTTAATTTTTAGGGTTGACGTAGCAAAAATCTGTGTTTTCGAGTAAATATCTCAAGATTGGGTGCAGTTACAATTTAGACTGTTACATCAAATGAAAGGTAATTCGATTGCCTAAAAAACGAGTTATAACACTTTGTCTTGTGATTATTCGTTTTCAAGATTTAACGTTTTAAGTGAGTGAGGGTACCGGTCAAAAACACTCTTCTTAACCACCCTGTATCTCCACTAATATTGAAAATTGACCCACCCTGTAGAACAATTTTTTTCTCCAAATATATCAAGGAATAACCCCTTACAAGGTGGCACACGGAGTGCCAAATACCCTGTATAGAGCCACTATAGTAACATCAAAGAAAAAATGTTTGATAGGAGTAGCAAGGTACGGTGGTGAGGGGTGGTTTTTTATATCTCAGAAACGGCTTTTGCTAGAAAGTTGAAAGTTAGTACGTATATGTAGATGTACCATTAGAGTAATTAAAGCATAAAAAAAGTTCAAATTTTTATTCGGGTTCTGAGCTTGAGTAAAAAAAATGTCCGTGAATCCACATTTTCACGAATTTCGTTAAAACTTTTAGACATGTGGAGCTATCAAAGCAATTTTGCTTCTGCGGGCTATTTGTATATGCGCCTAGGAACATTCTTCAAAATTTTTCGATATCCAACCCCTAAGGGGGTGTAAAGTGGTTGTGTACATATTCACGAATTCTGATATATTTCTTAGGTATTTTGGGATTTGGAATTCACTTTTACTTCTATGTATAAGCTTTAAACTTAGTCGGGGGTATAGATACCCCTGGGGGTATTGTTCAAGAACTGATTCCGAAAATCTCTTAGGTTTAATGTGATCGAATTCGCTTTTACTTCTATGGAATATTCTATTGTTAAAAAAAATACGTAAATAAATAAAAAAAATCTGCCAACAGTCTGTGCGCAACTTTATTATTTTGTGGGTAGGAGTCCGAAACGTGTTTAATGCTGAGATGCGGTGTAGGTTTCTGTGAGACTGATAACCTAAGGAATAACCAGAAGGCTATTTGGAACTTTATTTATAGGTTGTCAGTCGCATAGTAACCTACACCGTATCTCAGCATTAAACACGTTTCGGACTCCTACCCACAAAATAATAAAGTTGCGCCCAGACTGTTGGCAGATTTTTTAATACTGTATCTGAAATTTTAAGTAAATCAACGCAAAAAAAACTTTTGCAAGAGGCGTGCAAGAAGGAATCACTTGATTTTCAATATATCAATATATAATATACCTGGAACTATTAAAAAATTAACGTGTACGAAATTTGAAGTTCCTATCTAAAAGCATGAAGTCTTAGGCCAATACTCATGTACATTTGTTTTAAGGACTTTTGTATGAGTGTTACCCGAACGAGTGTAAGGATTTGTCAAAACTAATTCTTCTAAAATTATTACTTCCTAGCTCGACAATTTGTCTAATTACAGTGAATGAATAGACACATTTTTCAAGGCAGTTTATATAGCAGCTAATCGAAAGACTTGCTCGATTTATTTCATATTAATTCCTTTTAGAAATTGAAATATTAAGTTGTGCAAAATTTTAAATTCCAAGATACAGAGTTCTGAAGTTATTGGCTAAATTATCGGGACTTTATTTGTGGAAGGTTCCTGCAGGAGGAGAGGAATTTTGCTGACTAATAAAACCGAACTTCATTATACTCTACACTCAGAAAAAAATCATTGTAAATTCAAATAAAATCACTTTCTTTCAATAATTTTCAATTATAATTTCTCTTCGAAATGCATTCAATTAAATTCAAATACATTTTCAATTTAATACATAAATGACAATAATATCTTTCAAATGGATATACTTTCAATTGAAATATGCTGCACGTAAATTTGCGGTCAAAATGATTTCATATTAAATCAACTATTTTCAGTTTCATTCAAAGTGAACATTTTTGAAATAAACGTAAAGCTTTACTAAGCTTTTTCATTTCAATCTAAAATTATTTCATTTTAATTCTCATTTAAATAATTTTATATTGATTTTGAAAATTGCGCCTTTTAAAAGCATGTTTCAAATTTAATTTTCTAATATTATTTCACAAGGATGTAAATTAAAACTACAAACAATTGAATTTTTTTCTTTTTTATTTAATCCATTAGAAAGTAAAATTAATATTGAATACAGGAAATAATATATAGATATACATAAAATTAAAGGTACTTATTTCGTAAGTAAGTTTTGTTGTTATTTAATAAATACATATGTAAGGGGGGACTTGTAAACAATTTTAATTCCTTTAAACAATATGGGGCTAAAGCTCTGCCAATTTCATATGCCTGAAAATGAGTGTCAAACCCCCTAACTTCAATTTGTTGGCATACTACATACAAAATCGAATTTGCTTTTATAACGGCTTTAATTTTGAATAGTTCTACATTTCCGTATACTACCGATAAGTACATGTTTTCTTTATATATTTTGCCACGATATTCTATATTATTAAAATAAGTTACTTCTCTTGGGTCAATACAGGCTTTACTAAGAATATCATCAAAACAATTTGTTTTTCCAATTGTGTTGCTTTCTTGACCAAACAATTCATATCTACGCCCACTTTTGTAATCGATAAGAAATTTAGAAAATTTTAATCCTGATTTTATACTAAAACTCAATGGAACATTAATTCGCGAGGTGATATTATTGGCGTATGATTTTAATTCTTTATGTTTAGATTCAAACCTAAAACTCCAGGCATATTTCAATGAACCAATGTTTTTAATCGATTTTGCATAATGCAACAAAAAATGGTGCTTCGGTTTTAATGTATTTCCATAAAGTTGTACATATAACAAATGATGTTCTGATACTAAAGATTTTAATTTATACAATTCGTCTTCCGAAAAATCGTTTTTCAATAACATGTCAACTATACTTACAAGAAGACAAAGTAATTTCCAAGGCTTATTATGGAGTGGAACAATATCTCCTATTAATAACGGCAAGAAATGAAGGAATGTCCAGGACTCGCGTGCAGACATTTTTAAGTGATTTTTTTTTAAGCATATTTAAATTTATATCAGGGGATATATTACCAACTTCTGTATGTCCATACTGAAATAGTTTTTTCCGATTATTGAGAACAACCAAGGAAATGTGTTTGGACTCTATTAATGAACTTAAAATTTGGCAAATATCATAATGCACAACACCTTCGGAAATATCATGCATAATATCAAAGGAGTCGTTTTCAGAAACATGAAATGAACTGATTTCATTGAATAAACAGTTTTCTTTAACCCCAGTGTCGGGGTAATGATTTATAGGCAAATCGCTAGTGTAATTTTCAATGTTTCTCAAGTCTTGTTTGTGTTCAACAGAATCGGACTGTGTCTGAAGCTTAGTTCTCCTACAAGATCTACAAAAACGTTGTGCATTAAACGATGCTGTATAACCTAAAATTGAATTCAAGCCCAAATTATCTCCCAATACAAGTCCTAGGATAACATATATTTTTACGGGCTTATCAGAATTAATTTGTATTTCTAATCCATTGGTTTCCAAATCTTTAAGCTGATCAATTAAATATTTCAAAGCAATATGATTTCCAACGTCCTTCAAATGTTTACTCTTAATATGTAGACAGTTAAACAGAAAATCTAGTTTCGAAAGTAAATGTTGTGGAATGGTGGGAAAACTGTAATATCCTGTAAAAATAGAGCATGTATGGGAACCTAAAGCATTATTGATACCGTAATCGTCGAAATATAAAAATATTGGTAGCTTTTTTCCGGGCATTTTTTTTAATTTAGATTTATAAATATTTCCGTTAATGAAATTACAAATTTTTTTTTCAGATCTTATCCGATCCATGTTTTCTAAGGTTTCGTTCAAAAGATTGGGTAATTCGAAAAATGCTTTGATTTGAAATTTCATTGGCATAAAGTAAGCATTAGCTAAACATCTCTCTAATAAAGGATTGCCTGCAACAATTTTTTCTTTAACTATGCAATTGATTTCTTGGCGACATGGATCTTTGTATAAGTTTTTTTCTTTTAGTGTTTTGATTAATCTATATTCTGACTTAATTTCAGTAAAAGGAGAGTGGCAAAACTTAAGTAGATTTTCCGCAGAGGGAAATTATTCTCCGGTGAAATCAAATTAAAAAGTTGAGTGAAAATATGGCCAAAAGTTCAAATTAAGTCCGTCACCAAATTTTGAATAAATTGAACCATATTTCTTGGCATCATATTTTCAGAATACAAAGCAATTGAGAAATGTAGAGCCTGTCGTTTCAGTAAAGGTAAATAATCAAATATATCAGAAGCAGTTTCCAAGTTTATAGGCAAAGAATCACAATCGTTAAGGAAATTGGTACGTTGGTAGGATTCATTGAAAATCGGTGAATTTCTCTGATTACTCTCATTATCAGTATAACATGGCTCCGAAATGTTAGTCCTATGAACATTGGATAAGTGTGATCTAAATGCTTTGAAATTTGAAAACTGTTGCCCACAATTATTATCAATACAAGTAATATTTTCGTTTGAAGTAATGGAATGAACATTGATTAGTTAGTTGAAGGGGCGTATGAAAAAAATGTTTGCACTTGAAACACGTGAACATTATGATTGTAGCTTTCTATTATTTAAAAAATTAATTAGGGACGTAACGTTTGGATTATTCTGGTCATACTTAGTATCGATCTCATACAAATACTTTTGGATAAAAAGCCAAACACCGCAACAAGCACGTGGATATTGCAAGTTGAAAATTTGGTAAATTTTGAAGGCGGTATCTAAACTTAATAAAAATGATTGAAATTTGTACAGGTTATCATCAAAATATAAGTAAAAATGAGATAGATTATATTTTGATGACCCTACTACAATTAATATTGGCTGAAGTGTTAAGCCAGCATTATAATATTTGGTCTTCAATAAAGAAATTTGATTTTCGTAATCATTTATAGTTAATAAATGCAAAACAAATGATTCTTGTGCATCTATTATTCCAACCTTTCTTTTATTTTTACCGGAAAAGTCCTTGAACCGCTCATTCGGATATATTACAGCATTCAACAATATTGAGTTAATGTAATCCGAACAATCTATAAAAATAAGTGAAAAAAATAGTTAAGAAAAGATAAGAAAATTATGAAATTTAAGCGTTACTTTTATCTTTAAGTTGCTTGGAATTTTGAAGAAAAGTTTTGCATGCTTTATCCTTTATCGAAACGTCATAAAATGAAACAATATTTGTATTAAAGTAGTCCCAATTTCTGTATAGTATGGTTTCCTTATCGGGGTACAGTAATTCGAAATCAATATTAATCTGAAATTAAATAGGTATATAATTCCCTTCTGCTATATTTCAATATGAATATTATTTGCGGTCTTACCAAATCTCTCAAATCTCTCAAATCTCATTCTAATAAAAACAATATGCAATTTCCAGCCGGATTTTTCAATTCCTTCTCAATGAAGCAGTTTGCTTCCATCTCTCCTTAACATCATTCCAATTCGAGAAATCCCTAGATAGAGAAGTTTTGATTGCTGTGGCAAAAGTAAAATCTACTTCATCGTCGGTCAACTGATTCAGGTCTGGACTTTCAGATTTGTGCGTTGATGTTGACGGATTCGGGCTATCAAATCGAGACTTTTTTGTCCTCGCATTGATATATTTATACCATAGCTTTCCGCTAGGATTTTTTTTAATTCCTCGAGGACAAAAATAGTACTCCTATGGAATTAAAAAATTGTTTTTTGAAATATTCCAAACTAACAATATAAAAAAGTTTACATTTTGTTCTTTGGGAAATAAGGCCAACAGTTGCTCGGTAAGAGCACCAATATCTTTTGGTGCTATTTTCTGGGTGCTATACAAGATATTCTCAATAATAACATCAATTAGTTCGCTGCGAAAGCAGCTGCAAGGCAGGAATTTTGCTCATAGAATTTCAAAATTCCTCTCCCCTTACAATTATTTTCTAATATTTTTTTGAGATTTAATGGCGAACCATTCTGTAAATCTACCATCCATGACTCGACTTTGGAGTTGTTGGATAATGTGTCGTCATCAATATTGAACTAAAAATAATAAGATCAGTTTTCGTGTTTTATGTTTCTATATTAGAAAACTGTTTTACTTTATTATTTCAATAATACAGTATTGTTATCGATTTTTAAAAAAAAAAAATTTGCTACCCTCAAAATTTTTTTTTTCACGTTTCATGACGAGTAGACACGAAAAAAGCAAAAAAAAATTTCAGTCCGTCTGTCCGCCGTACGCCGTACGTCTACCGGTGTACGCAAAATTGTTTAAAGGCTCGTAGCATCCAAACCCTATGAGCTATTTAATTGAATTTTTTTTCTTGGGTAGAATGGGTAGGCCCCCTAAAGTGACCAAATTTGGAGGGGTGGGGGTGTGAGGGGGGAGGAGGGGGAAGCGTTTTAGACAGAAAATTTTGGTTTCTAGATCTCAGCAACCGCTTATGCTAGGAGGCTGAAATTTGGAATTTATATAGAACTTCGGTAGTGGACCCATTTGCAAAAAAATTGCCAATATAGGTGAAAGGGTTCGGGAGTGGGGGGAAAAATAATGCGTCTGAAACGCAAAAAAGGTGAGATCGACACATTCTAAAATCCATATCTCCTAAACGGTCAATGTCACAAAATTGAAACTTAATGAATATCTGTAGGTATACTAGGAGAATAGATCGGAACCAAAAATTTGAGTGGGAGAAGTGGCGTACGGGGGTGGGGGGTGAAAAACTTTAGATTACGATATCTCATGAACCAATTGCACTAGATAAATAAAATTTTGTTTGTGTATAAAGGTTGACAAATGAAGTTTGATAAAAGTAAAATTTTTCAAGGGGGCGGTGGAGCATGAAAGTGGAGGGGATAAGAATTTTTCAAAAAAATCACGTATCATATCTCAAGAACAGTGTAAGATAGATGCTTAAAATTTTTACCAGAAGTAGGCCTAATAGACCCCTAGCGGAAAACAAAATTTAGGAAGTGTGGGTGTAGAGGGTGAGGGTGGGGGAGGGTGAAAAGGAAAAAGTTTCGATTTTAATATCTCGACAACCTATAATGATATAAAGCTGAAACTTGGTATTTGAATAGAACTATATTAGTAGCACTTTGGAAAAATATAATTTTTTATAGGGGTAGTATGGTACGGGGGTGGGGGGTGTTTTTCCTATCTATAGAACGGCTTATGCTACAAAGTTGAAACCCGGTGTGTTTATGTAGTTCAACTAGAAAACTAATTTAGATAAAAAAAAAATTCAAATATCCATTGGCGTTCGGAGGGGGGGCAAAAAAAATTGTCAGCGAAAATGGACTGTATATATTTTCACGGTTTTCGTCATATCTATTAGGTTTTCCCAAATATTGAATTCATTTTTATTGTACATCTTCTTCATATAAATACCTAGAAAGTGTTTTCAGGATTTTTTAAAATTCGACCCCTAAGGGGGTGCAAAGGGGGTTGTAAACTTTTTCACGAATTCTTCTATATCCCCAGGTCTTGTCAGATATCAAATATCTTTTCACTTTCACGTGCTTGCGTAATAATCGCCTAAAACTTGTTTTTAAGTTTTTTCCTTTTTCAGCTCCTAAGAGAGTATAAATGATAAGAACAAAGAAATTTTCCAATGTTTAATCGGCTAAAAATCGCTATTACTTTATTATTTCAATAATACAGTATTGTTATCGATTTTTAAAAAAAAAAAATTTGCTACCCTCAAAATTTTTTTTTTCACGTTTCATGACGAGTAGACACGAAAAAAGCAAAAAAAAATTTCAGTCCGTCTGTCCGCCGTACGCCGTACGCCGTACGCCGTACGCCGTACGTCTACCGGTGTACGCAAAATTGTTTGAAGGCTCGTAGCACCCAAACCCTACAAGCTATATAGTTGAATTTTTTTTCGTGGGTAGAGTGGGTAGGCCCCCTAAAGTGACCAAATTTGGAGGGGTGGGGGTGTGAGGGGGGAGGAGGGGGAAACGTTTTAGGCGAAAAATTTTGGTTTCTAGATCTCAGCAACCGCTTATGCTAGGAGGCTGAAATTTGGAATTTATATAGAGCTTCGGTAGTGGACCCATTTGCAAAAAAATTGCCGATATAGGTGAAGGGGTTTGGGAGTGGGAGGAAAAATAATGCGTCCGAAACGCAAAATAGGTGAGATCGACACATTCTAAAATCCATATCTCCTAAACGGTTAATGTCACAAAATTGAAACTTAATGAATATCTGTAGATATACTAGGAGAATGGATCGGAAACAAAAATTGGAGTGGGGGCAGTGGCGTACGGGAGTGGGGGGTAAAAAACTTTAGATTACGATATCTCACGAACCAATTGCACTAGACAAATAAAATTTGGTTTCTGTATAAAGGTTGACAAATAAAGTTTGCTGAAAGCAAAATTTTTCAAGGGGGCGGTGGAGCATGAAAGTGGAGGGGATAAGAATTTTTCTAAAAAATCACGTCTCATATCTCAAGAACGGTGTAAGATAAAAGCTTAAAATTTTTACCAGAAGTAGGCCTAATAGACCCCTAGCAGAAAACAAAATTTTGGAAGTGAGGGTGTAGAGGGTGAGGGTGGGGGAGGGTGAAAAGGAAAAAGTTCCGATTTTAATATCTCGACAACCTATAATGATATAAAGCTGAAACTTGGTATTTGGATAGAGCTATATTAGTAGCATCTTGGAAAAATATAATTTTTTATAAGGGTACTATGGTATGGGGGTGGGGGGTGTTTTTCCTATCTATAGAACGGCTTATGCTACAAAGTTGAAACTCGGTACGTTTACGTAAATCAACTAGAAAACTAATTTAAATAAAAAAAATTTTCAAATTTCCATTGGTGTTCAGAGGGGGGTGCAAAATAAATGATCAGTGAAAATGGAATGCATATATTTTCACGGTTTTCGTCATATCTATAAGATCTTCCCAAATATTGAATTCATTTTTATTCTACGGTTTCTTCATATAAATACCTAGAAAGTGTTTTCAGGATTTTTTTAAATTCGACCCCTAAGGGGGTGCGAAGGGGGTTGTAAACTTTTTTACGAATTCTATTATATCCTCACGTCTTATCAGATATCGAATATCTTTTCACTTTCACGTGCTTGCGTAATAATCGCCTAAAACTTGTTTTTAAGTTTTTTCCTTTTTCAGCCCCTAAGAGGGTATAAACGGGTTGAACACGTTTTCACGAGTTCCGTCATTTCCTTTAGAAGTGATAATAAATTGAATTGGTTCCTACTTTCTCGTGCTGTCTTCATATTTATTTATTAACTCCTTTCAGGATTTTTGGATATTCAACCCCCAAGTGAGTGTAAGGAGGTTGCATATCTGATGATATATCGAATTCATTTTTACTTCCTAAGGTTTCCTATATAAAAAAGCCAAAAAGTCAATTTTAGTATTTTAGATATTCAATCCTAATGGGTATAAGGGGGTTGTATGCTTTTCAAAGTTTCGACATATTTCTTAGGTTCGATGAGATATTAGATCGCTTTTCATTTCCACAGACTTTTTATATAATCGCCTACAAACCCATTTCTCAATTTGTCGATATTCAACCCCCAAGGGTTTGTATATGTTTTCACAATTTTTGCCATTCTTAGTTCTGATGAGATATAAAATTGATTATTACGGCCAACCAATTCACGTTTTTTCGAATTTCCAGAACCAAGGCGATGTGAAGGGTTTTCTTACGTTTTCACAAATTTTTCAAAATCCGTCATGTCTCATGAGATATCAAGTTGCTTGTTATGAAATCGTCTAAAAACGTGTTTCACAATTTTTTTCGAAATTCAAACCCCAAGTGGAAGTAATGGGTTTGTATACGTTTTAACAATTCGTCATATCTCTTAATTCTGATAAGGCATCAAATTCGTTTTTGCTTCTATGGGCTTTTAGTGTACATAATGTACTGAAATTCGAATAGTCTACATGGACTTTTTCAATGTTTAATCGGCTAAAAATCTCTATTTTAAATATTTTTATATTAAGAACAAAAATAATTTTTCAAGAAATCTAATAATTTCGAAGCAACTCATGATACACTCCGACTTTGAACGCTCCCGAACTTTGACCCGAAAAATAATAAAGTTTCGCCCAGACCATTGGCAGATTTTTTTTCTCCAGTGGAAAAGCTTTTAACGAAACTCCGCCCTTAAACCGATGTTACTTATAACTTCCTTTATATCTTCTGTATGTTATATGAGCTTCTATAAAACACAGAAGTTTAAAAAAAATTATGACTGAAAAATATGCATGGCATGGAAAAAAAATCTGCCAATGGTCTGGGCGAAACTTTATTATTTTTCGGGTCAAAGTTCGGGAGCGGTTAAAGTCGGAGTGTATCATGAGTTGCTTCGAGATTATTAGATTTCTTGGAAAATTATTTTTGTTCTTAATATAAAAATATTTAAAATAGAGATTTTTAGCCGATTAAACATTGAAAAAGTTCGCGTAGACTATTCGAATTTCAGTATATTATGTACCCTAAAAGCACATAGAAGCAAAAACGAATTTATTGCCTTATCAGAATTAAGAGATATGACAAATTGTTAAAACGTATACAAACCCATTACTTCCACTTGGGGTTTGAATTTCGAAAAAATTGTGAAACAGGTTTTTAGACGATTTCATAAGAAGCAACTTGATATCTCATGAGACACGAGGGTTTTTGAAAAATTTGTGAAAATGTAAGCAAACCATTCACACCTCCTTGGTTCTGGAAATTCGAAAAATCGTGAATTGGTTGGCCGTAATAATCAATTTTATATCTCATCAGAACTAAGGAATGGAAAAAATTGTGAAAACATATACAAACCCTTGAGGGTTGAATATCGAAAACATGAGAAATGGGTTTGTAGGCGATTTTATAAAAAAGTATGTGGAAATGAATAGCGATCTGATATCTCATCGAACCTAAGAAATATGTCGAAACTTTGAAAAGCACAACGCCCCCTTACACCCATTAGGATTGAATATCTAAAATACTGAAATTGACTTTTTGGCTTTTTTACATAGGAAACCTTAGGAAGTAAAAATGAATTCGATATATCACCAAATATGCAACCTCCTTACACCCACTTGGGGGTTGAATATCCAAAAATCCTGAAAGGAGTTAATAAATAAATATGAAGACGGCACGAGAAAGTAGGAACCAATTCAATTTCTTATCACTTCTAAAAGAAATGACGGAACTCGGGAAAACGTGTTCAACCCGTTTATACCGTCCTAGGGGCTGAAAAAGGAAAAAACTTAAAAACAAGTTTTAGGCGATTATTACGCAAGCCCATGAATGTGAAAAGATATTCGATATCTGATAAGACGTGGGGATATAGTAGAATTCGTGAAAAAGTTTACAACCCCCTTTGCACCCCCTTAGGGGTCGAATTTTTAAAAATCCTGAAAACGCTTTTTAGGTATTTATATGAAGAATCCGTAGAATAAAAATGAATTCAATATTTGGGAAGACCTAATAGATATGACGAAAACCGTGAAAATATATGCATTCCATTTTCACTGATAATTTTTTTTGCCCCCCCCCCCCTCCGAACGCCAATGGATATTTGAAATTTTTTTTATCTAAATTAGTTTTCTAGTTCATTTACATCAAAATACCGAGGTTCAACTTTGTAGCATAAGCCGTTCTATAGATAGGAAAAACACCCCCCACCCCCGTACTATACTACCCCTATAAAAAATTATATTTTTCCAAGATGCTACTAATATAGCTCTATCTAAATACCAAGTTTCAGCTTTATATCAATATGGGTTGTCGAGATATTAAAATCTGAACTTTTTTCTTTTCACCCTCACCCTTTACACCCTCACTTCCAAATTGTTTTCTGCTAGGGGTCTATTAGACCTACTTCTGCTAAAAAATTTAAGCATCTGTCTTACACCGTTCTTGAGATATGAGACGTGATTTTTTAGAAAAATTCTTATCCCCTCCACTTTCATGCTCCATCACCCCCTTAAAAAATTTTACTTTCAGCTAACTTTATTTGTCAACCTTTATACAGAAACCAAATTTTATTTGTCTAGTGCAATTGGTTCGTAAGATATCGTAATCTAAAGTTTTTCACCCCCCCACCCTCGTACGCCACTGCCCCCACTCAAATTTTTGTTTTCGATCTATTCTCCTAGTATACCTAGAGATATTCATTAAGTTTCAATTTTGTGGCTTTAATCGTTTAGGAGATATGGATTTTAGAAAGTGTCGATCTCACCTTTTTTGCGTTTCGGACGCATTATTTTTCCCCCCACTCCCAAACCCCTTCACCTATATCGGCAATTTTTTTGCAAATGGGTCTACTACTGAAGCTCTATATAAATTCCAAATTTCAGCCTCCTAGCATAGAAACCAAAATTTTTCGTCTAAAACACTTCCCCCTCCTCCCCCCTCACAACCACACCCCTCCAAATTTGGCCATTTCAAGGGGCCTACCCAGTCTATTCATAAAAAAAATTTCAATTTAATAGCTTAAAGGGTTTGGGAGCTACGAGCCTTCAAACGATTTTGCGTACAGCGGTCGACGTACGGCGGACAGACGGACTGAATTTTTTTTTTGCTTTTTTCGTGTCTACTCGTCATGAAACGTGAAAAAAAAAATGTTGAGGGTAGCAAATTTTTTTTTTTTAAAAATCGATAACAATACTGTATTATTAAAATAATAAAGTAAAAGCAGAAGCAGCGGCGAAATCAGTGCTGCTTTCTGCTCTGCTTAATGAATTTAAATAAAAGAGCAAAATATGTCCATGCTGCAACTGTCAACGCGAAGGAAGTCTTCCATTGTCTAGACTCAGCGGCAAAGGATGTCGGGTTAAGGGTCAATGAGAATAAGACCAAGTTCATGATCCAAACAAGAAGAAACGCGCCAACTAGACAAAATATGACCGTGGGGACTACAACCTAAAGAATGTGGATCATTTCACATACTTGGGATCACACCTTGTAATAGACGGCAACGAACGAGACGAAGTAAAACAACGGATCACACTAGCAAATAAGGCGTATTTCACGGTTCTCCCGATCTTAAAATCGAAAAAAGTGCACAGGCTGAGCAAACTTCGCATATATAAGACCATAATAAGACCGGTGCTACTATATGTATATGCAAGCGAAACGTGGACTTTCACCCAAGCGTCTGAAAAATCAATAGACGCTTTTGAACGACGAATTCTTCGAAGAATTTTGGGACCAGTAAGAGAAGGCACTGAATGGCGTATCCGGTACAACAACGAGTTGTATAACATCTATGACGACCGACAAAATAACCAAAGGAAAGGTTGGGGTTCGGGAAACAGGGGTCCAATTCCGCCTACGTCCGAATTGGTGGCTGAAATGCAAGCTGGAGCGACGAGCTTGCTGGCTTCCGGGCTAGCTGCGGCTGTGTGGGGGTACGTTGTTCGCATTTCAGACCATAAAACCCATGGCAAGTCTGCATCACCTAGCGCTTTCAAACGATGGAACAGAGCGTAGTCATCCCCATGCGACATGCATGGCATGTGAGTCCCAAACAAAACCTGATAGGGCGAAAACTTAGTGGCTTGGTGAATTGAACTCCTAAGAGAAAATCCTATTTTGCTTAAGTTTTCGTCCCATCGAGTCTGGTCCTCCACGATGAACGCACGGACCCCAGCTAAAACTGAACGGTTAACTCGCTCTGAAGCATTCGCTTGAGGCGAGTATTTCGGGGTATATAGGTGTTTAACCTCATACTTAGAAAGCATGGAGTTACCAAACATATGGAAGACATCCCTCTCCAAAAACGTCGTGATCTCACTCGCCGTAATTCTTCTAAGGGGATGAAGAATAGGAAATTTTGACAGATGGTCAAGGTCAACAAGGATAGCGATTTTCCCACTTTCGATCCTAGGGTATGGTCCTAATACATCAATGTACAGATGTTGAAAGGGCTTCTGCGTTCTGAAGGCATCTCCCATTGCAGCTCTAAGCGGACGATTCGGGGAATTCGTTTCTTTACAAGTCTGACACGAAACAACGAAATCGCGGACTTGTGTACCAGGCCAATACAAGTATCGCCTAATGCGCTCTAGCGTTTTGGCAAACCCACCGTCAACCATGGTATCCGCTTCATGGGCCTGAGCGATCGCAGTAGGCGCCAAGCTCGATGGAATCTAAAGTTTTCAGGCCCGATCTTCGGTGATCGGATCACCGTTATAGGGGTCTGTATGCTTGTACAGTTGCCTTCAGATCCGCATACTCCGCATTCTGAAACTCTGAAGAGTTCAAGTCAACCATGGGTGCAACGTCGATCAGCGCATTTAATCCATCTTCGTATACGCGAGAGAGAGCGTCGGGTACAACATTCAGGCTCCCACGACGATGCTCGATCACGAAGTCGAAACCTTGCAACTTCAAACTCCAGCGAGCCAAACGTCCACTGAGATCCTTTTGAGACATCAGCCATTTGAGACACGCATGGTCCGTTATAATCTTAAACGATATCCCTTCCACGTACGCTCTGAATTTTTTCACGCTCAACACTGCGGCATAGCATTCAAGCTCTGTAACGCTGTAGTTGCGTTGAGCGCAATTGAGCTTCTGGGACATGAATGCAATAGGAGATTCCGATCCATCATTGTTCTCTTGGAAGAGAACACTCCCCACTCCAGATTTGCTAGCATCCCATTGAATCACGAATGGTCTAGTGAAGTCTGGATTTACCAATACAGGGGCCGCAGTTAACATGGCCTTCACAGTCTGAAACGCAGTTTCCGCCTCTGAAGTTCATGCAAATCTGTCGGCCTTTTTCAGCGTGTCTGATATCGGTGAAACCACGGCTGCAAAGTTGAAAATGAACCGTCGATATCATCCAGCCATACCAAGAAAGCGTCTAACCTGACGTGCGGATTTCGGCGAAGGATAATCGACTATGGCCGAGACTTTTTCCGAATCTGTCTTCAGGCCTCCATCTCCAACAATGTATCCGAGGTACTTCACTTCCCTCAGACAGAACTTACTTTTTCCCACATTGATTGTAAGTCCAGCTTTCCTTAGGCATTCGGCAACTTCCGCCAACAAAACCAAGTGGGAATTGAAATCTTCCGAGATCAACAATAGATCGTCCAAATAAACAAATACTTGGTCCTTCAGTTCGGGTAGGATAACACGATCCATCAAACGGCACATACGTTTGGGTGCATTGCACAACCCAAACGGCAGCCGGGTAAAATGATAGAGGAGTCGTCCGGGAATGGTGAACGCAGTCATTTCACGGGACTCCTCGAGAGGAATCTGTCAAAAGGCGTCCTTCAGGTCAAGACTGGTTAAGAAGTTGGCTCGTGGTAATCGACTAAGGATTCCGTCGATATGTGAAAGTGGATATGCATCCTCTTTCGTCACATGATTTACCTTTCGAGAATACAAACATAATCGGGCTTTCCCTGCCATACTCGCCATACATGAGGTTTTGAATCGCAGGCGATACTGGGTAGTGTCTCTGTTTGATGGGACGTTAGTCCTTCCCAAACCGTAAAGTTCGAAAGAAGGGAACTTGGACTTAACGTTCTCTAAACGTTCAACATCTTTGCCCGTTAAAGAGTGCATCGCAGTAGCATCATGTTGCGAAGAGCTGGTTTCTGTGTTGAAACAGCTGATGATGGATGGAGCAAGGTGGAAGGCTCGCCAGAAGTCTACCACAACATATAAATCCTGAGATAAACTCGGCACGATGTATAGGGTAATAGTTTGTGTAACTCCACGAAATTGAATTTCGGTCATCACACTTCCCACTACCCTCTGTGAAGCACCATCAGCTGTTTTCACCTCGTGGCAAATCGGCTTCCAATGCACTTGCGCTCGCTCAAGGCGTTCTAGTGCATTGGCTCCTAGGCAACTAATGCTCGCCCCACTGTCTAAAAGACCTTTAACGCTTACATTGAAAAGTGAGATCATAGCATAGGGACGTACGTCAAAAGGTTCGGAGATAATAGTCGACATTACTTCTTTCTCTCACGAACTTTACGCCAAAATGCGCGTAAACGTAAAATCGTTTTTTTAGGAGTTGGATCAGAAGAAGGTTGAAAAGTGGAACAAGAAGAAATATTTACTAAAGGTGATTTGGAATCGTTAAAAATCCTGTCGCGTGCCTCCATGTACTCCTTCAGTCTTACATGGTAAGGCTTCCGAGGTACAGGCGCTTTGCGAACAGGAGGTAAGGAATTGGGAAGAATTACGACTGAATGAGACTCAGTCGTGGTATTTGTCAAATCCGGTGTTTTGCTCAGGTCCGCAAGTTGCGGAGATCGAAGAGTCTCTTACGTTTTGGGTGGCTGATGTGGGTTGCTCCGAAAAGGACGAGAATTTGCCGAATTGGTTTTGTGCGTTCCAGAGTTTTCCCTATTGCAACGAGCACAATGCGGTCGCAAAACGTCTTTTGTTCCGCAGCCATAGCAGAAAATACCCCTGGGAGCTTCTGCACATAGTCGGTAACTGTGACCTGTACGCTCACAGTTCCAACATTTTAGTGGAGCCCCAGATGTAATTCCTGCCATGGCTTCGGAACCATTGCGCTCGACACAAACCTCTATAGGAGGCTCCACGACCTCAGCAACTCGGGCGTGACTCGAGACCGTCTAATATCTTCGACTCTGGACACTATCTGTCGAAGGTGGTCAAGCGACCAAATTTGTTGCTGCGTGTTCGGCAACAAATTTCGCCGCACCAGCTCCACGAATTCTCCGTCGTGCATCGGATTGGATAGCAAGGTTCAGAGCTCACTCAAGTCCTGCTCGAACATTTGATAGGACTCGCTTGGGACCTGCCGTCTGGCTAGCATTTGCCGTCTAATGTCCCAGTCACTCGCTCGCACACCCCATGTCTGCAAAAATGCAGGTTTTAGAACCACCCAAGTTGGCATTGGATTGGACCTGTGCCAGGTCCAGAACCAACTGTTCGGACGGCCGTCTAGCAGCATGTAAAAGCTGCGTGCGAGCAAGTCCATATCCGCGTTCAGCTCGCTGGTCGCAAGAGCCTCGGCGCGATATATGAGTTCTTCCGCTCGCAACACTTTAGCGTCTCCATTAAATTTCAATCGCCATGTCCAAATGGGACTTGTAGTGTTGCGGCGTCTATAGTTTGGTCCGGTGCTCCCACGATCAGCTAACTGAGCGTGTAGTGTCATCTGTGAGAATTGGTGTGGACCAATTAATGCAGTTGGCATTACTGCGATCCACACCAATTCCACACAAAAAAAAAGTGAGTTCAATGGTGGTTGGGGTTTTGAGGTTTTGAGTTTCTGACAGCTAGAGAGGTTAGGTGAAGTGAAGATTTTGGCGGACCGGAAAAAGTGAAAGTTAAGTTTAAGTTTTGGCGAGGACGGGCGAAAATTGAGGAAAAAAGTCGGTTTTGGCGGGGACAAAAAGTTTGATAGCGCGCGCAATCGGAAATTTTGGAAATCGCGAGTTATTGTTAAAAATCGTAGCGCTGTTCCTCGAGACCATCAAATGCACAACGTAACGACGGAATCGTGTGCAAATTGACGTGCAAGTTGCGTAGTCGGCATATGCGGTTTTCCTGATCGTGACCACAAAGCAAAAGTACAATGGCTCGCAGAAGTCTTCGGCCACCAAAATTTAATTTAATAAAAATATAAAAATAAAAAGCAACACCAACAAATAAATAAATAAAAATAAAATAACATCAAGATGAATTAAATTAAAACTTAAAAAAAAAAAACATAACAAATTAAATTAAAAATTATTACAAGTTAAAAATAAATTAAAATTGCATTAATAAATTAAAAATTAAAATAAAAAAATATGACAGACAACTAGGGGACAGAAACTGACTCGGACTGAAAAATAAAAATTAAATATAAAAAAAATAAATAAAAATTAAAATACTTAAACAAGAAAAAAAAGACAAAGAGAATGCAGTAGTCAAGAGGTATTTTTTTTTTAATATAGTTTGTTTTTTTTGGTTGGTTTCTTTTTGTGTTGGTTTAAATTTTTAGCGCTGTAAAAATGGCTTAATAGAGCGTCATTGAGATGGATCTTCTTGTTTGAAGACCTTCCGCCCCCTCATTCCTCTCTTTAGGGGCCATATTTCGAATATTTTATTCAAAGGACAGATATGGCTATGGTAGGGTGGGCTAGACGGCGCACAACAGCAGCGCCAGTCGAGTTAAAGGGAGTTTTCTCGGTCTCTCATGACCGATTGGGAATCTTATCCCAATTTTATCACCCAGGTAAGTCGGCGTGAAATTTTTGTTGTACAGGCCATGGGTTTTATGGTCTGAGGTGCAAACAACGTACCCCCCCACAGCCGCAGCTAGCCCGGAAGCCAGCAAGCACGTCGCTCCAGTTTGCACTTCAGCCACCAATTCGGACGTAGGCGGAATTGGACCCCTGTTTCCCGATCCCAACCTTCCCTTCGGTTATTTTGACTTTTTTAAGTCGAAATAACCACTCCAAGGCCTCCGACCACAACAAGCGGCCGGATATTGTGGTGGCTGAGCCCTCTCAGGTGCTCGAGCTGCACTTGTAGCTCTGGAGGTGTGATACGTTGAACGAGACCGATCACTGCGCGACTCTTGGAATTGGCGAGATCGCTCCTCCCTCAGTACAGTTCTCATCAACTCCAAGATTCACACGTGCCTCTGTTGTCGTCATCGGTTGTAGTGGTTGTGGTGGTTGTGGTAGGCCTTCCGAAGGTGGTGGTGGTAGGCTTATTCCCCTCCTTTCGTCGGTAACCATTGTTCTGTCCGGAGCGTAAAAGGCTTGACCGCCGCCCAGCTCGTGTGGAGGATTCAAATTTGGCTCCTTAAGGAGAGGAACTTCATCTTTTGAAAACTGTGGGACCGTTAACTGAGCCCTGCTTCTTGTCAACGGTGCAGGGGCGGCTATCGCTCCCTCTACTCCCCGGACAGCCAGTCCAGTTCTTTTCGACAAGTGGGACAGATCTGTTGTTTCGTCATCCACTTTACTAGGCAATTCTCATGGAATTGGTGGCCACATTTCGGTACTGCCTCATTTTCTAACTAAAACCACTTCTGGCAAATGGTGCACAGAACATCTTCACCCCTTTATTCCGGCGTTCGTGATAGTGGCATATTGTAGAAAATAAGGGAACCAAAATAAATCTAAGAGCGAAATAAATCTATCAAATATTTTACACTACACTTAGACTAAATTTCCCAAATAAATAGAAATAGAAAACTAAAACAAAAATAAATTCAAACTTCAAAATATATATAGATTACTAACCACTACTAAAATAAATGTTCTAAAAATAAATTATATACTATACAAAAATAATACAAAAACATACTGCAGTCACGATCGGCTGCAAGCCAATCGTATAATACTCTAGATGAATACTGAACTCCGATTTATATTGTAGTTAGGGATAAAGTAGAATTACGTGTGTGCATGTTGTATGTCCTTAATTTAAGGACTGCCATTAGATTGCTACTCAAACCTAAAAGACAATATTCAGTGTTTAATTTCATATCTTGAACTTGGTAAGTCATCGAAAAAAATGTCCTTTTTGAAGGACTTTTACATGGGAGGTGCAGGAAGGACTCACTCGATTTCTTACATATTTATCCTTTTCCTTAGAACCATTTAAAAATGAACGTGTACAAAATTTCAAAATCGTAGCTTGAAGCGTTCAAAAGTTATCGGAAAATATTGTTGAACACGTGTCTTAAGGACATTTTGTATGGCAGCTACCAGAACGAGTAAACGAATTTCGCTGATTAGTAAACTCGAACTTTGTTTTTACTCAAAACTAATTTGTACAAAATTTCCAATTCATAGCTAAAAGATTACTTGAGTTATAGTAAGTTCCGTAAATTAAGTGAAGACGTTTGGACAGGATATTTGTATGGAAGCTACACGAAGGACTAACAGGATTGTCTTCATAATCATACATTTAGCTCCGACTATTAGAAAAATAACACATACAAAATTTCAAAGATGTAGCTTAAACCTTTCTGAAGTTATCGACCAATATTCTTGAACACGTGTTTTAAGGACATTTTGTATGGCAGCTACCAGAAGGAGTAAAAGGATTTCGCTGACAAGTAAAGTCGAACTTTCTTTTCACTCAAAACTAATTTGTACAAAATTTTCAATTCATAGCTAAAAGATTACTTGAGTTATAGTAAGTTCCGTAAATTAAGTGAAGACGTTTTGACAGGATATTTGTATGGAAGCTACACGAAGGACTAACAGGATTGTCTTCATAATCATACATTTAGCTCCGACTATTGGAAAAATAACACATACACAATTTTAAAGACGTAGCTTAAACCTTTCTGAAGTTATCGACCAATATTCTTGAACACGTGTTTTAAGGACATTTTGTATGGCAGCTACCAGAAGGAGTAAAAGGATTTCGCTGACTAGTAAACTCGAACTTTCTTTTCACTCAAAACTAATTTGTACAAAATTTTGAATTCGTAGCTAAAAGATTACTTGAGTTATAGTGAGTTTCATAAATTAAGTGATTACATTTTGACAGGATATTTGTATGGCAGCTACACGAAGGACTAACAGGATTGTCTTCATAATCATACATTTAGCTCCAACTATAGGAAAAATAACACATACAAAATTTCAATGTTGTAGCTTAAACCCTTCTGAAGTTATCGACTAATATTCTTGAACACATGTTTTAAGGACATTTTGTATGGCAGCTACCCGAAGGAGTAGGACGATTTTGCCCGTTAACAAACTTAGCCTTACAAATTCAACCAAACATCCAGATTCAAAATTTCAAGATGCTAGGTGAAGGCGTTCTTGAGTTATCGTGTTCACGGACAGACGGACGGACGGACAGTCGGACGGACGGACGTCAAGCGGATTTGAGGTTTTTGGGCACAAATAAACAAAAAATAATATACAACTTTTTTTCGTCCGAGGCTTGGTTCTATGCGTTACAAACTTTTGGGCTGGATTAAACTTATAATACTCTATATGATTTCATCTAAAGTATAAAAATCTAATAACTACCTACATAATAAATTAAACTACCATAACCAAAAAAAAAATAATCTAACTAAATTTAAACTAACAAAATAACAACTAAATCTAAAAATTTAAACTAGAAAACTACCATAAACTTAAAAAAAATGCTATTCAAAGATATAATAATTAACAAATTTTAATCATAATAATATATAAATAATTCACCAGCTAATAATACCATACAAAAATAAAAGGAATAATTAACTAAAGATACGGAAAAAATAACCTAGCATGCAAAATAAAAAAAGGCCTGTAATAAATAAATATTTACATAGGTAAATATATTAACTACAAAAAAATATTCCTCAAACTAAGGATCTAAGCAAAAAATAAGCTGCTTAAAATAAAGCCAATCAAACCAAAAGAAAAAGAAGATTATGATGCGTGTAAGTCAAAACATCTAGGTGTAGTGAAGCAATTGAATTCGAAATCTAAGCAAATCAAATAAACGTGACTATCAAAACAAATAATGATAGTAAAAGAAAAACAAATATATATATGGTAAATATCGACAAATAAAAATAAAAGAAACGAAAGCCAAAAAAATCATGCAAAATTTTAAAAGAAATAAGGCTAGAAAAGAAAAAAAAATAGACAATCCGTATCTTCTAAATTAAATAAAATCACTACAAGAAAATCAAAAAGCAAAACCAAAATCAAATAGCAAATAAAAATAAAAAAATCAAAGCAAAAAAAAAAAATTCCATTAAAGAGAACGGAATAAAAATCAAAACGCGATGGATCTTCTCGCTATCCACCTCCCAAACCTTATCCGCTCTCCTGCTAGGTCGAGTTGAAAGGCAAATCTCAGCCTCTTCAACTTCCTGGGAAAATTGGAATTGAGTAAATATAAAAATAATGGGATAAAACAAAAGAAAAAAAATTTATATGAAAAATAAATTGAAAAATTGTCCTAAGACTTAAAATTTAAAAAAAAACTACATAATTTTAACCCTCAAACTAAGGATCTAAGCAAAAAAATAAGCTGCTTAAAATAAAGCCAATCAAACCAAAAGAAAAAGAAGATTATGATGCGTGTAAGTCAAAACATCTAGGTGTAGTGAAGCAATTGAATTCGAAATCTAAGCAAATCAAATAAACGTGACTATCAAAACAAATAATGATAGTAAAAGAAAAACAAATATATATATGGTAAATATCGACAAATAAAAATAAAAGAAACGAAAGCCAAAAAAATCATGCAAAATTTTAAAAGAAATAAGGCTAGAAAAGAAAAAAAAATAGACAATCCGTATCTTCTAAATTAAATGAAATCACTACAAGAAAATCAAAAAGCAAAACCAAAATCAAATAGCAAATAAAAATAAAAAAATCAAAGCAAAAAAAAAAAATTCCATTAAAGAGAACGGAATAAAAATCAAAACGCGATGGATCTTCTCGCTATCCACCTCCCAAACCTTATCCGCTCTCCTGCTAGGTCGAGTTGAAAGGCAAATCTCAGCCTCTTCAACTTCCTGGGAAAATTGGAATTGAGTAAATATAAAAATAATGGGATAAAACAAAAGAAAAAAAATTTATATGAAAAATAAATTGAAAAATTGTCCTAAGACTTAAAATTTAAAAAAAAACTACATAATTTTAATTTAATTTTACGTTATAGGAACTCTAAAAGGAAGGAATAAGGAAATAAGGAACTCTCTTGAAGACTTCAGTATTGCCCTCTCCTCAGCATTCTAAAACATATATTGCAGGTAGTCTGCCCAATCGACTGACGACTTGCCCGCTAAGTCAAGGCAAGCCCAGCTTTCAAAAGGGTACCTACAATATATCAGTTAGATGGGTCTTGAAGACCCTACTTAACCCACAACAAGTCCAATTCGAACCCACAGATAGAAAAGGCTGTCCCTTCATATGGAATTCTGATGGCGCCTAAAGGTTGCCAACAGAAAACTGTCAATATGAAGGTTTCACAATAATTTCCAGCTGCGAATTCGAACCACACCAGAAGTAAGTGAAGTAACAAAAGAGCTGTTCACTTGACTTGTAGGTGCTGTTCAAGCGTTATTTTAAGTCGCTACCAGACAAATTTTAAGTCCTTTTGATGTGACAACTTTTATGCGGATCTCCAACTCTCGCATATTGTCCCATTACGCGGTGTGAACTACGCGCTGGTTTGGCTAGCTCCACGTTGGGCGCAATTTTGTTGTGGGCCTTGGAGTGGTTATTTCGACTTAAAAAAAGTCAAAATAACCGAAGGAAAGGTCGGGGATCGGGAAACAGGGGTCCAATTCCGCCTACGTCCGAATTGGTTTCTGAAATGCAAACTGGAGCGACGTGCTTGCTGGCTTCCGGGCTAGCTGCGGCTGTGAGGGGGTACGTTGTTCACATTTCAGACCATAAAACCCATGGCCTGTACAACAAAAATTTCACGCCTACTACCCGGGTGATAAAATTGGGATAAGATTCCCAATCGGTCATGAGAGACCGAGAAAACTCCCTTTAACTCGACTGGTGCTGTTGTTGTACGCTGTCTAGCCCACCCTACCTTAGCCGTCGTCGAAAGAATTTAGTATGTATGGCCCCTAGAGAGAGGAATGAGGGGAGGAAGGTCTTCAACCGAGAAGATCCATCCTTTACTTTATAATTTCATATTTTCCTCCGTTCAGTAATTATTTAATAAAAGAAATAATAATAAAAAAAAAGTAACCTTTTTTTCTGCTTACTGCCTTTTCTTTATACTTTTACAAAAGATTTTTTTCCTTTTTTTTCAATATTTCATGTTATTTTAATTTTTATTTATATGTCAGTCCGAGTCGGTTTCTGTCCTTTCGTTGTCTGTCATATTTTTTTAATTTGATTTATTTTATTTTAATTTATTTTTACTTTACTCTTAATTATAATTTATTTATTTTATTTTTAATTTAATTCAATTATTATTCATTTTATTTTTATGTTTTGTTTTTATATATAATTAATATTTAACATTATTTGCTTTACACACTTTCAATTGACGGATTGGATTGAAACCGGTTCCGTGGTGGTTTTGGGGTAACCCGGATTACTCCACAAATAATAAATTCCGACACACAATCAGATTCCAAAAAAATCAAGCGGACGAATGCCTATTTTTTTCACGGCGATTAGTTAACAAAAAAAAAGTCCTTCAAAACGAAATTCTCCGATTTCACTGCGGTGCTTCTAGCCAAATCACTTATTTATAGCAGCAGCACTCAATGGAAAGAATTACGTACATTCTCACAATATTTGCGTGCACCGATTAACATTTTCTTTCTTTTTATTCTACTTTAAATATTTTAACAATCTCATTTTTTTTTCGCCCGTGCGCGCTAAACTCTAGAACTCCATTTCTTTTCTCCTTTTCTTTGCTCCCCGCTAGCTGTCAGCACAACCTCCACCATGGCCGACTTAAACTCAGGCCGCGCACATATGACAGTTCGTCGTGAGAAATGCCTCGTTTTTTATGTGATGTGTGACGTCACGGATCAAAACGAGAAAATATACCAGTTCATTGGAGAATCTTTTTTGGAACGATTTCGTAACAATATTTTATTATCCCAAAGCGCGGTGTTTTAATACAAAACTTTGGAATTGACGAACCCTCTAGAGTCGATACTGAATAAGAAATGTTCAGAATCATAGCAATATGCAATGTGTTTCATATAACAAAAATTATCTTTCAAAAAATAAGCAATTTAACTGCACATTTTTTAAATGGCAGAATGCCGACATTGAAAAATTGAATTGAAAATTGCGATATTTTTTTCGACCTAATTTTTTCTATGAAAACTGAATTCCAGATGAGAAAACTTGTCTAATTCTCATTTTTAAATATGTTTATAAACTATTTAACTTTGCTTTGCCTAACAAAAGCTTGCACTTTAATAGAAAACTTGGTTTTATCATCCAAGTCATGCACCCGCCATACAAAATTGATGCGATTTGTATGGGGCTGTCATGTTTGTTATGACTCTGTTTTTTTATGTTCAATTCAACTGCGCGGCTATAGTTCAGAGGGCTCTGCCTCCACTGAACTAATTTTTTTGGGGAATTAGTGTGGAGACACAGTAATGCCAACTGCATTAATTGGTCCACACTAGGGTTACTGTATACACACTCACACCAAAACAGCCTCTAAGAGGGGTTTGGCAGATGCGTACCAAGGTGAAAAACCAGTAAATTTAAATTTTTTCTATGTTTATGGGATTTCGCTTTATAAACATTCGAAATGATTGACTTTTCGCTGCAAAATTGTAAATTTCCATAGAAGAAATGAAAGAAATAGGGAAATTTTTCATTGAAAACCACAATTTCGCGCACACACACTTCCATATCAAAGAAAAACACGTACTAGAATTGTGGAAAGGAACCGACAGCCTTTTTTCCGACTCTTCACATATTCGCACTAACACACTTCAAAAACGCAATTTGATAGCAATGTTCATTAGTACAAAAACAGGTGAACTAGTACATAAACAGGCGATTTTTGTGAGGTTAAATTACAATTTCTAGTACAGAAACGACCGAATTAGACGTATCTGCCAAACCCTAGGTAGAAAGTGTTGTGTGTGTATCTAGTGACCCTAGTCCACACCAACTCCCACAGATGACACTACACGACGCAAATGTAAACGATTCTCGACTTGAGTTGCAAACTATCGCGAATGTGCCGTTTCCACTTACGCATACGCGCTAGTTTGCATCATCGCACATGAAGGCGATAGTGGACACGCGGCATAACATTTCCATTGCTGACAACATTCCCAATTCTTAAGGGATTTACGTTGGCAGTACTGAAGCAGAAGCAGAATTTTAGAATTTAGAACGAAAAGCAGCACTGCTTTCGTCGCTGCTTCTGCTGCTGCTTTCATTTAAACAGGCGTCACATGATCCTGTGCTTTCTAACAAAATGCTGCTTCTGCTTTTATAGTGTCACGCTTTTATTCGTCCAAAAACCAATTCAGGGAAGTAACAATATTGATTAGTGACACAAGTAAGTAAACAAACATAATAACAAATGGATAGATAATTGGGTATAAGCTTTACAAAACAACGTCTTAAAAAACAAAACTAATTAAGTAGTTGTAAGATTAATGCCAATGCACAGAAGATAGTCAAAGAATAAATATAATCTAAATATCACGATCACTCAAGTAAACTTGCCGCGATCTAACATGGCTACCTTTTAAATTTACAATTACTTAGGATTGTTAAGTACCCGTGAGTCCGATTGGCTTCAATATAAATTTACCTTGCAAAACTTTATCCAACTTAGAGATTCAGTTCCAAACGAAACACGTATCAAAACAGTTGCTTCTTCCAAATCGTACTATAGTCGACGGGTAGCTATTGTAATCATTATAAAATTATTTTTTTATTCAAATTTTTATTTTACAAATATTTAAACTACGCAGTGTGTGAACATGTGATATGAATAACGAATACGCGTTCCATATGTTAAAATTCATTAGTGGCCCGATATGCCGAATTAATTTAACAGAATCATTATTTCAATTATTGTCTTTTCAACTATTGGTTCATAATTTATTGCTTAAGAGCAAATCGCCGGTGAAGGTTTCAGACTACAGTGAAATTAATAGTGTAAAAATCTAGAGTGAAGTCGCATAATGGGCATCTTAACGGATTACGAAACTGGAATTACTTCACTCGAAAATTGGCTGACGAAGACACAACCCCATTTGCCGATAATAGGTAAGAAAAATTTCTTTTTATACAGTAATTCATTGTTTTACTTTTAAGGAGAAACCATTTTATTAATTATTCCCTTTTAATAATTATTTTTAAAAGGGGCTTCCCATAAATTCATTATTAAATCAATATAGTAGCGTCTAGAAGTTGAGTGGGGAAAGTATTAAATTCAATATCCTTAAAATCACTTACTATTACGTTTCGCAAGGTTCGACAATTTAAACTATGCTCTTTTCTTTTTATGTGGGTACTACATTTACATTTTTAATCTTCGTTTTTTTCTAGAAGTTGTCTCCCTATGTATTCGCGAAAGGGATGAAGCTATCCTCTGAAAAATATCAGACTGGAAGCAAAAAGTTGCTGTTTCTAAATCTTCCACGCTAACGACGCCACTCAAATATGTTAACAGAACTGTTTTAGCAATTTTCCTTTGGCATACAAAGTTTGTAAATTGATTTTGGACACCTTTAGGTCATGTTCGAAAAAAATCTTTTAGTTCCCGCGTGATTCCCGATTGGTGGATAGGTCATGTTCGAAATGAAGATAATAAAAATCATATCATGTCGATCATTTTTCCTTATTCGATCGCTTGATTCAATTAAAAATATTTATAAAGTAGTACGTTAATGCCAAAACCATAATTTAGCTTTGGATTACGATCGTGCGAAGGTCATAGTCTATAACACTAAAATCAAATCGGCAATTTAATTTTCGATTTTCGTGAACGTGACTTTCAATATAAATACTCAAGTATACAAAATTTATTCACATAAATAGAAAAATATTTCCTGCTTTTAGTAAGTTACTAGAGTATTACATCAACAACAGCTTGAAATGAAACAGGTTCTGAATAAATGTTGCTTGTGATCACTTCCTTTACATCCAATGATTCTATAAGTCTCAACTTGCTTGTCTTTTACCGTCGAAAGATAAATCTAGAAGTCACATTGCTACGAAATAATTGAGCAATCACCGATTACTAGTATTTTTCATGAAGCATTGGATCGCTAGTAACCAACTTAATTAATTCATATCCAGCATTTTGAAGAAACTAATCTGAGTTGAGTATGTACTCGTATGTATATAAATTGCAGATGCTGAATGCATACTCATAGGTGATCGTGAACTTTGAAAATGATCTTGTACTATGAAACTACTTTGCCGGCTTTTGAACTTAGAGCAAAGTAGTATGAAGAACAGAAAACAGTTTTATAAGAATTTATTCATTGCGAAAATTTTATTTCGAAAAAAACACATAGATATATTAGAGAGAGTTTCCAGTGAATTAGAGGCTCGTTTTAAAAGAAATGTTTACTTTTACATCAAGTAGTTAAAAAAAACCTTGGGCACTATGGGCTGAACTTCCAATTTTTCGGGAAGTATTTGAAATGTGGATAAACTCGGATTGCAGCATACTCTGTTATGCTATTACGTCTTGTATGAACAAAATTTCCTCTAATCCTGTACTATACTACCCCAATCCATCAAAAATATAATTCTCAGAATATAACTAGAATATCTCCTTTCAATTCGTTTTTCTATCATATGTACGTTCAAATTAAATTTTCAATTATCAAATATAATGGTGAATATCTTTCATAAAATTTTAATTTTCAGATAAAATCATTCTGAAGAGATTCGTACATTCCTGCAATGGCGATTTGGAAAAGACAAAAAAACTCATAGAAGTTAATTACACGATGCGAAATAATTATTCGAATATATTTTTAAAACGTGATCCATGCGATGAAGCGGCTAAAATTGTTCTGGAAACGACGTAAGTTTTTAAACGTTTCGATTAGATGTAATCAACTAAAAGTGAATGATTTTCTGATCCCTGAATGTTATAAAAAATAAGGGAGCGGGTCAAAATCCCGTGTTTTTCAAAATCCCGTGTTCCTTTTCCAAAATCCCGTTTGCCAAAATCCCGTTTTCCCAAAATCCCGTTTTCTCACTAAAATTTAAAAATCCCGTTTTTTTACTCGACTAAAGCGTAAACAAAATAATAATTGGTAATAAAATTTTTTTTCTTTTTTATTTTTTTTTTATAATTATAATTTTTATTTTATAAATTTAATTTTTACACAATTAAATAATATTTTTCGAATTCAATTTATTTTTGAATATTTGTAATGTAATTTTTGCTGATATTAGGTAACAAATTAATTTAAATCAATATGATATGAAATGTTTTTAAGAAAATCCACCTTATTCATATTAGCTCTATTTTCAAACATGGTTGGTTGGTTGGTTTAAGTGGCAGCCCTGTCACCCAGACAGGGCTCAATTAGCTCAGAGGCCGTTTTGAAACCACAAACTCGTGTTAAACTCGGCTGTTAAGGGTTGTTGATACTGGGGAATACAGAAGATGAGTGTGAGAAAGGTTGATTGAATTGGATCGCTATAGCCACCCTGTGCTGTTCAGGAAGTGTAATAACTCTCCAATCCTCTTCCCCGAAATCTCCATCAGGTCCCCGTAGAAGGGCTTGCCTAGTGCTCGCTCTCGGGCTCTAGCTAGAGCCGGACACTTGCAAAGGAAATGAACAAGCGACTCTCGCTCATTAGTGTCCTGGCAGCTACGGCAGTGTACATTGAATGGAATGCCCAGTTTGGCCGCATGATCCCCAATCGGCCAGTGACCTGTACTGATCGCCGTGATTCTGGAGACGTCTGCCCGGGTCTTGTATAGAAGTTCGTCTGACTTGGCTCGGTTGTAAGATGGCCACATCTTCCTAGATATGGCGCAGGTAGTTAGGCTTTTCCATCTGGAATTAGCCACTGTCTGGAAGTGTGAGAGTATGACCCTCTTTACGACTCCTAAAGGAACATGAACTAGTTCCGCAAGAGAGCCGGGAAGAGCGGAGCCCTCCCTGGCCAGTTCATCAGCCCGCTCATTTCCCATTATGTCTCTATGCCCCGGGACCCAGAGCACAGTGACTTTGAGCCGTTCCGCCAGACCGGCTAGTTCGTTACGGCATTGCTGAACTAGTTTAGAGGAGGTGGTAGCCGAGTCTAGTGCTTTGATTGCGGCTTGGCTGTCGGTGAAAATGACGATGTTGTGTTTTGGCGATGAGTCGTATTTTAGTGTACGACAAGCCTCCCGGATCCCCAGTATCTCTGCCTGGAAGACGCTAGCGTGGTCCGGGAGGCGGTAGGATTTAGCGATATTATGTGTATCTGAGAATATTCCTGCCCCGACCCCGCAGTCCATTTTCGAACCGTCGGTAAATATTATCATGTCGAAGTCTGCTTCCACCGCACCGTTCTTCCACTCCTCTCTAGTTGGGAAACCAACAGAGAATCGTTTCATGAAGCTCAGTTTGGGGGTGATGTAGTCAGTCGGTGACGTAACCAATTCCTTTGGTAACTGTCCCAGGATATTACTATGCCCGTATGGCTTCGTAGTCCAGCACCCAGATTCTTTGAGCCTGACGGCATTGTTTGATGCGGTGTTTTTTATATAAAGGTCGATTGGTAGGAGGTAGAGTAGCACGTTTAGAGCATCGGTCGGGCATGACCGCATAGCACCTGTAATGCCTATGGCCGCACTTCGTTGAACTCGACTGAGTTTAGTTATGTTATAGTCCTTACTCAGAGCGGGCCACCAGACTAGTGACCCGTAGTTGAGAATTGGACGTATTACAGCAGTGTACAGCCACAAAACCATCCTTGGTTTGAGTCCCCACTTCTTGCCGAAGGTTCTTTTGCAGGCGTAGAAGGCCACACGGGCTTTCTCCACCCGGTTTTCTATGTTGAGTTTCCAGCTCAGCTTTGAATCAAGGATAACACCAAGATACTTTGCGCTGGAGGAGAGCTGGAGCGGTTGGCCGTTCAGGCGGGGAAGGTTAAAGTCTGGTATCTTGGTTTTCCTGGTGAATAGTACCAACTCAGTTTTATCCGGATTTACACCAAGGCCACAGCCGGTAGCCCAGGTGCTTACCTTACCCAGAGCGCTGTCCATAATCTCACTGATTACGGAAGGAAATAATCCCGAGACCAAAATCACCAGATCATCCGCGTACGCAATCACTTTGATTCCCTCCCTATCTAGTCTTACTAGGATTTTATCCATGACCAATAGCCAGAGTAGAGGTGAGATAACACCGCCCTGTGGTGTTCCCCTTCGCACGTGCTTGGTCAAATTGCTCTTTCCTAGGTTTGAATGGATAATTCTGGTCCGTAGCATGGATATTATCCAATTTCTGAAGCTTTCGGTCACACCCAGTTCGGTAAGAGATTCCTGGATAGCTTCGGTGTGGACGTTGTTGAATGCCCCTTCTATATCTAGAAAGGCTGCTAAAGTGTATTGCTTGTAGTTTATCGTGTGCTAAATCGTGCGCACCACTTCGTGGAGAGCCGTCTCCGTGGATCTCCCTCTGAGGTAAGCATGCTGAGATTTGGATAGCGGTGACCTTTCCAGGGTCTGCCTCACATGTATATCTATAATGCGCTCCAGTGTTTTCAACACGAATGATGTTAGGCTAATGGGTCTGAAATCCTTCGCGAGTTCGTGACCTCTCTTGCCAACCTTCGGAATAAACACTACCCGGACACTTCTCCAGGCATAGAGCACATGATTTAGTAGAATGCAACTTCTGAAAATTTCCACAAGCCATGGAACTACTACATCTTGTAGTTTCTGCAGCATAATTGGAAGTATGCCGTCCATGCCAGGGGATTTGTAAGGAGAGAAACTGTTAATGGACCAGGCAATTCTTTCTTCATTGATAACGGAATTGATGTCTTCCTCCGGTATACACTGTACACCCTGGATGCTTGACATCTCCGTCCCGCTGTTTTGGCACCCAGGAAAGTGAGTGTTCATCAAGAGTTCCAGAGTCTCGGCGGAGGAATCAGTCCAGGTCCCGTCCGACTTTTTCACGAACGACGGGTTCGTGTGTTGCTTGGATAGAATCTTGCTGAGCCTCGCCGAATCCCGGACACTCTCAATGGATTGACAGTGATCAGTCCAAGCCTGTTTTTTGGCCGTTCTAATGGATTTCTTGTAGATCTTGAGGCATTCCTTGTAAGGTTGCCAAGACTTGCGCCTGTAACAGATGTTAAAAACCTCTCTAGTTATTTTCCTTAATCTTGACAGGTCTTCACTCCACCATGGGGGGAGCGTTTTCTTACTATATTTCAAAGGACATGAGGCATTAAACGCGACCTTCATGGCTCGTTCGAATTTCCCCACCTTGTCGTCCAGATCTTCTATAGTTTTGATGATAGGATTGGTTGTTTTGGATAGTTTCGATTTAGCGACCTGACCGAATTTCTCCCAGTCAATTTTTTTAGGGTTTCTAAAAGGCTTTTGAGTCTCCGGCATGAGATTCACGTTGAAGAAGATCCACCTGTGATCGGAGAAGGATTGCAAGTTGGATACTCTCCAATTCTCAACCCTATAAATGTTATTTTCTGTTAGTAAAGTAATATCCAGAACTTCCTCCCAACCTTGAAAATTTTCCGTACTCGGAAAGATGAAGGTTGGGGTGTCACCACTGTTACATATAGAGAGGTTACTGTTTATAATGAAATCAAATAAGGACTCACCTCGTTCGTTGGTCTCCGAGCTGCCCCAAAGCGTATGTCGTGCGTTGGCGTCGCATCCCACTAGAAGATTGCCCCTCTTGGATGAAATACTGGCGGTAAGATGATGCAGTTCCTCGGGTGGCGCTGGTTGGTCGTGAGCCATATAAACCGAGGAGATGTATAGGTCCCCCCCATTTGCAACCTCCAATTTAACAACTGTTAAATCGTCAGAGCTATAGTTTGGACACATAAAGGCGTTTATCTGTTTATTAACTAAGATGCATGTTCTGGGCTTACCTTGCTTGTGATTGTAGAAAAGGTTGTAGTGAGTGTTTTGGAGCCCCTTTACGGTAAAGTCGTTTACCCATGGCTCCTGTATTAGGCCGATGTCGATGTCCTCTTCCCCAAGGAGGACCAATAAGTTATCCGAGGCGCACTTCGAGTGCCTCAGGTTAACCTGTACTATCTTCAACATTTTTATTGGCTGTTTCCTTCCCGACTTCCTTGCTGTCAGTGGCTGTCTCCTTCCCTGCGATGCTCATTTCCTCTAACAACTCGTTAGCTTTGTCAACAAAGTCTATGTCGTCGTCTGGACCTGAGGAGCGAAAGACTTTCACTTTGGCATGCCTGATGCCGAACCGCAGTTTAAAATTTGCTTCCTCGAGTGCCTTCAGGCACTCCTCGTTAATCAGGAGGAGGTAGGTGAGGCTGTTTCGTTGCGGTTCCTCTGCCTTGATGACAGCCCAGTCATCCATGGGAATCGACGGATTCTGTAGGCGAAGACCGCAAAGAAGTTTCTCGCTGTCCATTTTCATGACTGGAATCCAGATGCGGGCTCTCGGTCTTTTAGGGATCTCCTCAGCTGGGATAAGCTTAAGTCTTATGCCGTCCCAAGCGTCTCTAAACTTAGCGACACATTCACTGAGAAAATCCTTCGAGTAGCTGTCCGCGCATCTGATTACGCGGTATCCTCTCACGAGTTCACCGGAGTCAAAGCCAAGCACAGGTCCTCCGTGCTTTTTCTGGTGGGCCAGTATCGATTCCGACAGCTCTCCTTCCACGTTGCGCCACGCCTCAGCGGTGAGTTTACCGGCAGATAGCTACAGCTGAGCATCAGTTATGGTTTTGGTGTTGTTTTTGTTTTTTTTGTTTTGGTTTTGGTTCATTTTTTGGTCCCACGAGTATGCTCGGAAGGGGTTGGTCCATCTTAACAGAGCCGGCATGTCAAGATAAGGCAAGGGTACTGCGGGGGGGTGCCCAATTTTACCCCGCAGGCCACCGTTAGCGATTGGAAGAGATTTGCGGGCCCCAACCAACTAATCCCTGGGCACGGTACAGCGCTCACACCCCTGGATTTGGCCCTGGACAGGAAGCATAGGAGCGGGAGAGGTATTAGGAGGACAGCACAGGAGAAACACACAGTTGGGTACCTCAATCTTAATGACCACAGCGCACGATTGAATGCATGCGTGTAAGTCTTAGCTGCTAAAGTCGGAAAGACCCAGGTCTTTACGACTAGAAGCATTTCCAGCAGGCGCCCACGTGGAGGACCAAAGACGAGGATTTCTGCCTGCCAATTTTCAAACATTCTTCGTATATTTTCGTTTTTCGCCTGCTGCTTTTCCTTTATAGGCCGAATTTTACCTGCCCGCATTTTGGAAATAGTCGTATTCGCAACAATGAGTTCTTTTGATAGCTCTGTTATCAAATTGTAAACTCCAATATGCGGTTTACGTACGATGGCATTTAGTCGCTTAGCTTCAACCGAATTTTGGGTTCTTAGAAAATTTTCCCCATCATCCGATATACTCCAAAATTAAATATGAAGCGATTTATTGCAATTAGTTTCGACCTAATTTCAGATAATTTTTTAGCTGTGTTAGTATTTTTTTCCGTTTTCGTGGATAAAATTAAGGTTTATTAATTCGGGCGCCCGAATTAATAAACATTAATTTTATCTACGAAAACGGGATTTTGGAAAACGGGCTTTTGGGAAACGGGATTTGAAAACACGTGATTTTTGAAAACGGGATTTTGGGAAAACGGGATTTTGGAAAACACGGGATTTTGGGACACGGGCAAACGACCCCAACCCAAAAAATAAACATCCAACCTTTTAGTGAGAATGGAATTTTTTCATGGTCAAGCTACTATAGACAACATTTTACTTTTCATGTACGGATTTTAGGGGCAGGATACACTAAATCCCTTTGGCTGACACTTTACATATAAATTTCATTAAAGTTGCCAAAATTGAGTAAACTGCAAAACAATCCTGTTCTAAAAAACTAAGGATTTTTAAAAATCTATGCACATATTTTTTTCTCATCTTTTCAGAGACATGATCGTCCTACCGAGCACAACACCAGACGGTAGCAAGGTTCTTTTCTACAGGCTAAACGATCCTGATTCGGAAAAGGTAAATTCCGAATTCTAATGTTCTGTTTTAAAGAATAATCCTTCTATCCTAGAACATGGAAGTAAAATCAAGTCAGTAGAGCCGCAGATTAATTAAATAAACTACAATTAAAAATAATACAAATTTCAAAACGTAAATGAGCAAAATTTTGTTATTTTCAGAGAAAAATCATTTTTCTAAACTTTCTTCGAGTGACCAACTTTTACTTTTCATTAGCTAAAGTAATTGCATTAAAGTGCTTAATTTACGTGGAATAACAAAAAAGTATGTTTAGGCAAATAAATGCTTCATAAATTCCAAATAGCAGTTTTAAAAACACCCTTATTTATTATATAGGTATTGTTAAACTACCAATAAAATTTCCAATAAATCTTTAACAGAATTCTATAACAAAACCGAAAAACAAACTATCGATTTCATACCTAATCTAATCACACCTAATTAAGGTGAACAAGATTTTTGGAATTTCCAGCGATTCTAAAGTCGCGAAGGATTTGTCCTTCGAATTTCTAGAAACTATGCTACACATGTCTTACAAGTTACGTAACATAATCATATGTAGAAATACTGTGCTTTATATAAAAAGGTTCCAAGCGGTTGCAAATAACATCGTAAATTTAGAAACAATCATAACAAACTTGTTTTATGATTCAAAAGTGAGAGAGAGTAGGTACTTGAATACTGCAATTAAATATGCATGGCACATAAAACTTGAATGAAACAAAATATTTTTGCGGTTCTTAGATAATTTTATGGGCTTGTATTCCACATAAGCAAACGCGGGACTGTGAATAACATTTTTATATGTAAAGAGCATAGCGGGCTTTAGGATACAGAAAATACACGTATCTTCCAATGAATCATTTCTAACTAAACAATCAAACCAACTATTTAATGCACATCTAATATTATTTTTAATTTTAGTTTAATGCTACCGAAACAATTAAAATGTTCTTCATGCTTGCCGATTCCCGTTTCATAAAACCGGACCTGAGTGATGAGGGAGACGGCGAAATACCTATTTTTGATATGACCGGATTTTCTCTACGACATCTAGCAAAACTCGTCCCATCCCTTCGAGTTTATATGAAATTTGCACAAGAGGCTCAACCCGTTAAGCTAAAAAGCATTCACATTATCAACTGTTCATCATATCTGGATAAGGTGATCGCGGTGATCAAACCTTTTGCCAAAAGTCACATTTTTAAGATGGTACGGGAAATCATGTAAGCAAAATCTCTTTATCCTCCATTAATTTTCCCGATCATTCTTAAGACGCAATTCCACTTGCCCGGATCGGAAAGCTTGTACAAAACAGTCCCGAAAGAAATGCTACCGATCGAATATGGTGGAAAATCAGGCCCGATTGCTACGATTAAAGATATGTGTATCGAACGTCTTAAGGCAAATAGGTATGGCAAATTTAAATAAGCATTGAAACAAATTCCTACATAAAAAACAATTTCAGAGACTACATCATGGACGAAAAGTTCTGGAAAATTTATGAATCAAAAAGAATAAAGAATAAAGACACTATGGAAATGAATGGAAATTTTAGAGCTTTAAGCATCGACTAGTCATGTGGTAAAGAACTCAAAGTGGTAACAGTAAAAATGTTATATTTAAGAAATACAAAATATCAACACAATCTTTTCGATCGTAATTAAATCCTTAGCATCTAATATTTACGAATTCTTTTGCGGCACCTTAACAATAACACTCTTAACTTCGGTATAATTTTGCAGAGCATATTCTCCATTTTCTCGACCTTGTCCGGACATCTTATAACCGCCGAATGGACTTTGTGCAGCTAACACGTTATATGTATTGACCCAAACAGTTCCGGCACGTAATCCCTGTATTATATAATTAGCCTTGTCCAAATTCTTAGTAAAAACGGCAGCGGCTAAACCGTATTCGCTACTATTGGCCCGTTCGATAACTTCATCCAACGACTTAAATCGGATAATCTGTTGTACCGGACCAAAAATTTCCTCACGAGCAATTCTCATGTCATCCTGTACGTCTGCGAAAACCGTTGGTTCGACAAAATATCCCGTCAATCCTTGATATCGATTTCCACCGGCTACCAATTTTGCGCCTTGCTTCTTACCGCTATCGATCATTCCTAAGATTTTATCCATTTGTACCTGATCGATTTGTGGACCTTGTTCCGTATTCAAATCGAACGGATTTCCAACGGTACGTTTCTTTGCACGTTCCGCACTTCTTTCGACAAATTCATCGTAGATCTTGTCCTCGACAAAAGTTCTCGTCCCGGCACAACAACATTGTCCCATGTTGAAAAATAGTCCGAAATGTGATGTCTCGACAGCATAGTCCATATCGGTGTCCGACAAGATTATATTCGGGCTCTTGCCACCCAGTTCCAATGTTACACGCTTTAGGTTACTATTACCGGAAGCTTGCTGAATCAATTTTCCCACTTCGGTCGAACCGGTGAAAGCCACCTTATCGACATCCGAATGGTTCGCGAGAGCAGCACCGGTATCACCGAATCCGGGTAAGACATTCACAACTCCATCTGGAAAGCCAGCCTCCTTAATCAACTGTGCAATGTACAAGGCTGTAAGACAGGTTTGTTCTGCCGGTTTCAATACGATTGTATTGCCGGTTGCCAAAGCTGGTCCAAGCTTCCATGCCATCATTAAAACCGGGAAATTCCATGGAATGATCTGGGCACAGACACCGACTGGTTCGTGCCGAGTATATGTAAAAAAGTCACCATCCATTGGTATCGTCTTACCATGCGTCTTATCGGCCCAGCCGGCAAAATATCGAAGATTCTTTATCGACATGGGAATATCAACGTTATAGGACATGGCAAACGGTTTACCATTGTCCAGTGTTTCCAAGCTCTAAAAGAAAACAATTCTAATGAATTTCTCAAATAACCAACTTATTCAGGCAAAACTTACAGCAAGATAATTTCGATCGCGTTCCATAAGATCCGCTAAACGGAATAAAAGAAGTCCACGATCTGAAGCATCCATACGACGCCATGGTGAGCCCAGTCTGTAAAATGCAACTTAATTAAATAAATAACCGCGTGGATATTATTATGTGCTACGAACTTAAAAGCGTTTCTAGCAGCCGATACGGCAATATCAACATCAGATTTATCTGCAGCCTGAATTTCAGCTATTACCTTTTCGGTGGTTGGATTCACTGTCGGAAAAGTTCGTCCACTCTTGCTTTTATGCCATTCGTTGTTGATGAAAAGCTGTTTTGAGAAAAGTATGAAATAAATTAAAGTATAGGGTTAAGCTACGTGCTACAAAAAAGACTATCACTGAGTCCATTCGAAGAAAGCAGATCTAAATTTTTGAACCGTAACGTAGTGACGTTGATACCCTGGCTGTGGCAGGACACGGTCTTATGCTTCTCGTTACAACCACTTTTTCTTACCTTTCCACAATATCCAGTCCAAAAACCCTGCTAATAACCTATCCCCAGAAAAAAACAACTATGTTGCGAAACTTCGTGACCGTAAGCTCGGTTGAAGAACTTTCATCGAAAAGGTCAAGACCCAATTTGCGCTGTCGCACTATAAAAGAAGAACGTAACGAAATGGTACCTTCTAAGTTCCAATGAATTTTCATTTTATTCGCACCCTTCGATTCGACCCAGTTCAAAAATTTCACTCAATCCTAGTAATTCGTGAACAAAAAAATCATATGTATAAAATACTGTAATGCACTTAAGTTTAAGGTCATCACAACCGTTCTATACTATGACAGCGAAATGCTAACCGTTGAACACAAAACTGGAAGAAATCTTTTTCGAGAGAGGATACGAACATGATCATCGACAATATAATCTAAGATCGACAACATAAAAAATAAAATATAATTACACTTTGTTCTCAATTCCTGTCCTTTGATTTAAAAAAAACACGGTGTTTCATTTGTAAAAATAGCAAAATTTGTACTTTATTTTTCAAACGCTCATACACGGCAGTAAATTTGTCTATTAAGATCCTTAATTCTAATTTTGACCTAAGCTTCATCTAAGAAAATGTACGATTCCTCTGAATCTTCGGTATCTGTTTCTTCGCCGTTTGGCTCGTCAATTTTTTCCCCTTTTTGGCCGACTGTTTCATTGTTTAACTCGTCCGCATTTATTCCTTTATTTTCCCTGTTTTCGTTGTTTGAATTTTTCGATTCCATTGCTTCATCTCCTGTTTCAATGATATCATTTTTCGTAGCATCACATATAGCTTCAAGATCCGGTTTATCAGTTTTCGTTTCGTCAATATCCTCCTCTTCTTCGGTGCTATTTTTTTCTATTCCTGGTTCTCCGATAATCGTTTCGACGGTGTTGACTTCTTCTTTAGTTATATTTTCGATCTCTAGGTTTTCTGGTTCCGTCTTGAAATGAACAGTTTCTTCTGCTTTAGTATCTTCGATCTTTAGTTCTTCTATTTTCTTTTCGATCATTACCGTTTCAACTTTCCATTCGTCGATTTTCTTTTCGAGGGCTTTCGGTTCATCGTTTTTAATTTCTTCAATTGATGGCTCTTTAGTTTTTATTACTTCTGTTTTATTATTTACCATTTTCTGTTCTTCCGTTTTCGATTCAACGGGCTCTTCTTTCTTAGTTAGTTCGGGTGGAAATACTCCATTTTTCGGTTCGACGTTATCAATTTCTTCCTTTTCAGCATCTTTAATCTTTAGCACTTCTTTTATTTCCACGACCTTTTGTATTTCGTTTTGTTTGCCTTTAGTTTCTGCGCTTTCATTTTCGTTGGTTTTCTCTTTTTCGTCTTCATTATTTTTCTGATTTATATCCTCGACTTTAGTTTTTTCATTTTCTCTACTTTTCGCCTCATCGTTTTTCACTTCAGCATTTTTCGTTTGCGGTTTGTTTGCCATTGTCTGCATATTCGATTTTTCCTTGATTACGCCTCCACTTGGTCCTGCATTCGCATCTTCGTGGATATTCATTTTGATTCCATGATATGGTCTACTAGTGTCAATTTCGTTATATTCCAAACTAATTGAAGATAAATCATTTTTGAAAATTTTCTGCAACAGTTCAGTTGCGTTTTCTCTTTTGCACGTCAGTTCCCCGTCTTTAAATCTAAAGTAGGTCCCATTAATTATCATTGCGGTATCTTTGACCACGATTTTTACACTATTGTTGATTTCTGTTAGCTGTCGTCGTAAGCATTGTAATTTGTATCCTTCCTCGCGTTGCTGTTTTGTTAGACAGAGTCCGACATAATATTGGGATTTTTTTAAAAAATTTGCTTGGAACATGACTTTGGACACATCGTCCCTGTTATAAAAATCAACTAAAAGCGTCATTTTTCCTCTTTGAACATCGATCTTGTTAACAGCTATTACAGATAAAAGTTCATATAATCCCAGCTTATGTTTGCAGAATTCTACAAAACATTTCTGCGGGTTGAAACTGTCTGGTATTCCCTTAACAAATATCCTGTTGGGTTTCTCAATTGCTTTCGTCACCGAACATCTAAGCTTACACATTTCCCATTCAAGTCGAGAGAGTTGGGTCTTCAGAGATCCTATCTCGGACTGCCATTCGTTTAAATTTTCATCAGTAGGGACGTGCGCTAGAGTCTCTTTGAGCATTTTTTTAAATAAATCTATCAGTTCTTTGTTCGCAGGAGAACTAAGGGGTTCAACTTGTAATTCAAAAGATGTGCTTTCCATGGCAACGGCACTGGATGGTGAAGCCATCTTTTCTTTGAATTGAAATAGGCTTAATATGAGTCTTTTATTTCGTTCTAATTCACTTCACCGACAGTTTAATTTACAGAATATTTATAAGAACTAGTTTAAAAATTTCTTTTTGACACAATTTTTTGGACGTATTATCACTTCGATCAGAGGTACGATACTATGGCAATGCGATACCTGTACTACTTTGCTCAGACTCATACCTAGGAACACGACCAACAATAAATAACATCAGAATTGTATGCGCATGTTTCGTACCACCCTTCTCTAACGAGCGATGTATTGGTTCCACAAGCATATGGGCATTGTCCTCCTGAATCGATCGAGTTTACAAAAAATAAATGTATGTACTGTATAGGTAAACTGTACATAGGAGGAGGGGAAAATTCCAGTCGAACAACGAAATTCCATATTATGTTTAGTCCTTCGAAATAATACATCAATTCTTTATCATTAAACACATAGAGCCATTTGCGATCTTCTCCCCGACTTCACATTGTACTACAGAACAGAGGGAAATTAAGGACGACTTGCGTATCTCATCAACCAAAGTGACTGCCTTAAGTGGTGCCAGACATCCTCTACTTAAAAAGGGACATATTCCTTCCGCTAACATCTATACCCACAAAAATTCCCCAATACAGAGAGGACCATCCGCTATGTGAAAGTAATATCACTGATGGTTCTTGCGTACGGTGTATACTGCTGATGGTCGAACTTCTTTATGAAAATAAAAACATTTTAGGTAGGTAGTTTTTTTTTAATTTCAGGTCGATCTCAAAAGTTTAAATGAAAAAATAATAAAGTAAAATTAGGTGCAGCCTACGAATAAGAATATAAGGAAATAAAATGGGCCGAGAGAAATGAAGCTAAAACGAAACTGCGTCATAGCTGTTTTGACACTGTGGGTTTGCTGTTTGTTTACATAAAAAACACAAATTCGGTTAAAATTGAGCATGTGTGGAGATGGTCTATGGCATAAAGGGTTAGAGATAGTGAGAGAAAACCAGAAATATTTCAATGTGTGTGTGCGTGTTTTTTTAATAATTGCAAAGGCAAATCGGGAGCAAGACGATAGGTGAAGGGTTCTTATCGGTTTTGTTCTCTCTCGAAATATTGATGTTTATGTGGTAAAATAACTTCACTAAGTTTTTGTGGAGATATACGGTAATTACAGCCGCCTGGGTGCAGCTAACTTCTATAAAAAATAAAGCAACGAAATCTTTAGTACGTATACATGGAGAATCCAAAGATTGAAAGATGGAAATTTGAATCGCTCATATGACAACAACGGATTGAAAGATCGAAACATGAGAAGATCGAAATGGGATTGAAACAACCGGTGGTGATACGTGTAAAATCCGTGTACATGAGCGAAATTTTTCTTGAGAAGGAGAAAGATTAAAAATTGGATTGGAATGGAAGTGCAAGTGGGTACTCTGGGGCGTGGGGCGTCCACTATCCAGTGTCAAAAGAAAGAGACCGAAGAACAACAGTTTGCAGTGGAAGTGAGATGCAAGCATAATGCAAGCTACCTGCAGAATCCAGAATGTCACATTTCATGTTGCTGATTGGCTAAAGGCTTATCAATATTCATATTTCCATGTGCCAACACAACCAGATTTCATTACGAAATGTCTAGTTATCGACCATTCCATATACTTCCATGAATTGAAATGACAAATAACATAACCTGAAATCTGGGTAAACTGTCACTCTGGAACACGAAATTTTTCACACACGCTTTGGGAACACCGAGTCGCGAATTTCTTCTTTTTCTCTATGCTATGTTTTGCAACAAAACAACTCTTCATCAACAAAAAATGTGAAACGCGCTGTATTCGATCTTTCGATCTGCGTTTACATGTGAAATTTTGATTCGAAACAGGTCGAAAAAATTGGATCGGATCGAGTAGATCCAACGCCGACTTGAACTCAAGCCACACACATAAAACATTTCGTCGTGAGAAATGCCCTCAGTTTCAGCTGATGTGTGACGTCACGGAACGAAACGAGAAAATATAGCAATTCATTGGAGAACCTTTTTTGGAACCGACTCGTAACAATATTGTATAATTCCAAAGGCCGCTGTTTTAATACAAAACTTTGAAATTAATGAACTTTCTAGAGTCGATACTGAATAACAAATGTTCAGAATTATAGCTATATGCAAGGTGTTACATATAACAAAAATTATCTTTCTACAAATAAGAAATTTAACAGCACATTTTTTATATGGCCAAATGCCGACATTGCTGAAAAATGCGATATTTTTTACATACTAATTTTTTCTATGAAAACTCAATTCCAGATAAGAAAATAATAATTCTCGTTTTTAAAACTGGTTATAAACTATTTTACTTGGGTTTGCCCTCTATGGGTTTGCGCGACAAAATCTTGCAATTTAATAGAAAACTTGGTTTTTATCATCCAAGTCATGCATCCTCCATACAAAACTGTTGCGGTTTGTATGGAGCTGTCATGTTTGTTATGACTCTAGTTATCAGATGTTCAATTCAGTTGCGCGGTTATAGTCCAGAGGGCTATGGTAGAACTCATTCCAATCCGATCTGCGTCTACATACGCTTTGCAAGTATTGAATCCGAATTCAATCAGTTTCTCCGAGTTTTTCGGTGTCTAGAGCAACCGGAAAGTTTTTCATCTGTCACACCCTCACTAGCCAGAGTACCGTTCTATCGCAGTCCGGAAATACGTATGGTGCTCTTCACAGTCTGCTCTGTCACCCTTGAACGAAAATCCTAAATGTCTCATTAGGATAAAAACTTGTTTACAAACCTTGGGAAAGAACTGAATGGTAATAAACAACAGACATAAGAATAATGCCATAAAGTTAGTGTCAATTTTTCCCTCTACAGATCAATTTGACTGTATTGCGGAACATAGGGCAGTAACCAGTAGCAGTAAAGCAATTAATATTTTTCCTAATAATATTGTTGATTTTCTTAGGCTACGGTTGGTAAGCCATTGACTGGTAGGGATCGAACCCACGACCTGTTTTAGTAGACTAACTTGCCAAACTCAAGGATATCGAGGGTTATTCTTAAACAAATTAATTTTTTATTGTCTTAAATTTAAGAATTGAATTTCTCACACAAAATTGTACTGTGAAAACTCCACCAATTGAGCAAAACAACAACCAGGCATGAAAAAAAGTGGCTTGGGTTATTTTCTATGCAATTGATTGATATGAAAGAAAGAGAACAAGTCGTCAGATGATGCATTTTGGCCATGAATTGAACCAGGTTTTCCATGGGACACACTGCAGTATATGAGGGAGGGTAGCAATAGTCGCACAACTACATATAAAATGTACGAAAAAAATGGCCCATTATTAAGCATCTCATATGGTTTTTTAATGATGCGTGGCAGCTGTATTAGCATCTGTTGTGGTAAGGTCGAATCCGTAGAGTATGGAAAGGAATCCTTACGGTTGCGAATTTTCGACATCATATCGATGAAATAGCCTAAAAATAATTGTTGTGCACTTCCATCGATATAATGCGTGATTACAGTGTGCCCATAGCATGCGCAATCATTCAGTACGATATTTGCTTAACTATGGTGGTTTTTTTTTCTGTCGTATCTCAGTTATCCTTCCTAACAACAGGGAGTTGTACTCAAAGTTTATCTTGAAATCTAATTGTGTTAGTTTTCTCGGAAATTTCAATTCCAGTTTGGAAGTTCTACATTCCATATTTCCATTATCCTAACTGTTCGTTTCAGAGAAATTGTATCTCACCAAAAATGCGACGTGTTCTGCTCTTCGATATTTTTTTGAGCAATACATTTACAGCCAGGTAGTTAAGTAGGAAGTAGGTTTAGTGTGGGGAAAATTGATGAAATGTTGTCAAATTTCCAGGATTCGATTGCAAATTATAGAACGATTCTCTGTACTGTAACAAAATTGAATTAATTAAATTAACCAATATCCTTAGCACGCTGGAGTCTTGAACAGAGTCTAGATCCAACCAGCGGGGTGGAATCCCAGAACGTTTTAACCCTCTCTCCGTTTCGCCTTTCAACCGGAAATATGGTCTTCAGGGCCGCCGCGTCGATGTAATGCGAACTAGGTGACCGAATAAGGCACACGAGTTTTGCAGGCGACAAAATCTGATGACTTTTTGCAAGTAGCTGAAACGCGTTTATCAATTCAGGACATTTTAAAGAATATTTTGTTCGAAAGTTGAAAAAAAAATTAGAAGAGCGCTGTTACTAACATATTCCTAGGAGCGGGCCATATATGATCTGAAGTGAAGATGCGCATCGCCATCTTTCTTTACGCTGTATTACACAACTTGGAAATCAATGAAGAGTTGATCGGTGCCAAATTGGAATTGTTTAATTACTCAACAGAATCTGATCAGTGGTTGATTTACCAGACCTTCATATGGTCCACCAGTCGATGACAATAGTACAAAACACAACACCGACCTCGACTACGACTGTGATTTGCCTATTTTTCAGTGTGAAGGCCGTGACACAATAAAAGCAGAAGCAGAATTTTTTTTAGAAAGCACAGGATCATATCGTCACCCTAATTCTAAAACTTTGTAACTCCAAATCATTTACAATTTACAGTAGAGACAAAAAACTGTTTTTCTTCTATTTTTACTTAAATTTTTTAGAATTTTTTATAGCAGCATATATCGGTTCTTAATAATTTGTTTTCATCTTATTTATTATTTTATTTATATTTTTATTTTATTTACAGTGGAGTTAGGGGTTTTAAAAAATATTCTTTTTTATTACTTTAGATTTTTTTTAATTACAAGGTTTTATCAGCACGTGTGTCATATGTCTACCTTTCAGAATCAACAATAAAAAAAATTTAAAAATTTGGATACGACGTCTAGAACTAGGGTGACGATATGACGTCTATTTAAATGAAAGCAGCGGCAGAAGCAGCGATGAATGCTACTTTTTCGTTCTAAAGGCCGTGACACAATAAAAACAGAAAGCAGCGACAGCAGCGTCGACACTGATGCTTTCTGTCCTGCTTAATGATGCTGTTATGACACTGGCTATTTTTGCGGCTTTAAAGCGGCTAGAAAATCCAAATGGAGAAGGATAGAAACTTTTACATACAATTTAGACATTGGTGTGAGAGAGACAGTCCGAACAGCAAAACTATGAGTAACTTTCAACAGGGACGTCATTTTAGTTTTTTCTGGGGGGGGGGGGGGGGAAGATGTTATGTTTGTATATATTTTTATATGTAAATATACATATGTTATATATAATCTATAAAAATACATAATTCAGGGGGTGGGGCAAATGCCCCCCTGCCCCCCCACAAATGACGTCCCTGACTGTCAAAAAACAATACATAACTGTCAAAAAAAAAGCGCATTCGAGCAGTGTTTCGCAACATTCTAGCAGTTAATCCAAGAAAAATCCACTGGCGGCTAGATTTTCCAGCCGCTACAGACTTGCTTTTGACAGTTCGGTAAGTATAAATTATGGAAAGTGCCATGTGATGTTATAAAACGCGCCAGAACCGGTATTTTTCTTAAGAAACCAGTACTTTTTTCTAGCGAGGAAAATAGCCAGTGCCATAACAGCATGAATTTAAATAAAAGCAGAAGCAGAGAAAAATGTGTCCATGCTAACTGCCACCGAAAGTAGAAGCAGGAAAAAATGTGTCAAGTCACGAAGTGCAGTGCATAAAAATGTCAAATTTAGCAGTTTTGTGTGCTAATACTATGAAAATGATAGAAAATAAATTTTTATTGTTAATGAATTTGCGACGATTGAGCTTTCGATCTTTCGATCCGCGTTTACATGAGAAGTTCGATCCGATTTCGACTCGATCCAGGTCGAGAAGTTCGTTCGGATCGAGTCGATCTCATTCCAATCCGATCTGCGTTTACATGAGATTTTAGAGGATTGAATCCGGATTCAATCCTGCATGTAAACGTAGTAATTAAATACGAGTATATATACACAATTTTGACACCTTGAACATTTCCATTCCTAACAACATTCCCAATTCTTAAGGGATTTACGTTGGCAGTACTGAAGCAGAAGCAAAATTTTAGAATTTAGAACGAAAAAGCAGCACTGCTTTCGTCTCTGCTTTTATTTGAACAGGCGCCATATGATCCTCTGCTCTCTAAAAAAAATATGCTTCTGCCGCGGCTTCTGCTTTTATTGTGTCACGGCCTTTAGAGTGTAGCACGACTACGCAGTTGCAGTCGAAGTTATTATTGTATAGGCATACAATCCTGTGTATTCTAAAGACCGTGACTGCACAGTCGCGGTCGAAGTTCATGTTCTGTTTAGGCCTAATGTGTGACTTTTGCCGATCAAAGATCAATGGCGTGACTAGGAATATTGATTGGGATTGGCGTGGTGCATTTGCTGCGCTGAAACAGTACATTCGTGTTCAATGCGAATCCCCTTGATGTGCATCAGAAACCGCCATCGACGCGAATGTCAATGTGAATGTTTGTGGGACTGGTGGGAGCTAGCAGTTGTTCAGTTCAGTCCCAGCAGGAATACGAGTAATGTATTATGTACTGTATGTAATATTATAGATTATGCAAGATTATTAGAATGTGTCTTTTTCGCATTCTGAAAAATGTATAGAGAATCATTCCTTCAACAATCCAGAAAAAATTAAATATGAATAGTATGGTAATGATTCCATCCATTGAATCGAAATGTTTACGAAATGCATTTTTTTTCCCGCTGGGGTAGTGTCTTAGCACGGCTATAGTAGAAACACTACATTCGTGTTCAGTGCGAATACCTTTGATGTGCGCCATCGACGCGAATCTACGCGACTTTAGACTTGAGTTGCGATTTAATGCGAATGTGCCGTTTCCACATACGCATACGCGCTAGTTCGCGGCATGCAATGCACATGAATGCAATAGTGCAAACGCGGCATTATATAAATTTAAAATTAAATGCGTACGCCGTATTTTATTCGGCTCCTTTTACTTAAGTACCCTGATAGGGTCCAACCGTACTTCAAATCTGCCTAAGTAAGTTTTTATGATATGAAGCGTTTTATTCATCGGTTTGTATCTAGTATGTACTGAGATCAACATACAAATTTATCCAGGATGCGGCTCAGAGAAACATGGGCATGTTTATTTCATCTGTACCATTTAACGGGAAACGTGTGAAATAGAGAAGGTAAGGATTGTTACATTTTCAAAACTGACGGTGGGGTGATTCGCTGATATGATAAAATAAAAATTATAAAATAAAATCTACTAGAGGTTAGGTTTTGTTAGAGGCAATAAGGAACAATTTCTTGACGCTAAGGTTAATGTAAGACGCGCTGGAGAGAACACTTAATCCAGTCTGACAATATTTTGGATTAGTAATGAGATCTCCATTATTCCTGCGGCAGAAATCGTTTCGAGACTGAAAACTTTTACTCTGCCTTATGGTTTGGTAGAACTCTCGTATCTGATTCCTTTTCCTTTTTATCGGTAGTTACCTGAACTATGGAGAATACCATATTTCGCGCGGTGTAAAACAGCTTCTAGATAATACACTAAAGTATTCATATCGAAGTTGTAAACAAAATGTTTTTCTTTCATGGTATTCTTAAGGTGCGTTTCCATCTCCGCCGTTTAGCGTCGCCGACTACATTCTACATACATAAAAAACTAGCTCTGTGACGCGCCGAGGCAATCGTCGGGAGTTGACTCCACTTCAACTTTTTCGGCGAGAGCCGATACTTATGTGCTTTTGATAGAGGTTGGTTTGGATCCAAACTACGTACTTATGGTAACGAAAAAAATTCTTTATTATTAAAAAATAATAAAGTAATTTAAAAGTCAAAAATGTACGATAAGCGTAAAAAATCTAGCACTGCCATTCAGGCGCATGACTGATGACTTTTTAGCGTCGCGTCGACCGTTTCGCCGCAGATGGAAACGACAATGTCAAAAGTGTGACGGGACACCCGTGTCGGTGACGCTAAACGGCGGAGATGGAAACGCACCTTCAACTTCAACTTTTTCGGCGAGAGCCGATACTAATGTGCTTTTGATAGAGGTTGGTTTGGATCCAAACTACGTACCTATGGTAACGAAAAAAATACTTTATTATTAAAAAATAATAAAGTAATTTAAAAGTCAAAAATGTACGATAAGCGAATAAGTCTATAGACATCCGGTGAAAATTTAAAAATCTAGCACCCTTAAGGTGCGTTTCCATCTCCGCCGTTTAGCGTCGCCGACTACATTCTACATACATAAAAAGCTAGCTCTGTGACGCGCCGAGGCAATCGTCGGGAGTTGACTCAACTTCAACTTTTTCGGCGAGAGCCGATACTAATGTGCTTTTGATAGAGGTTGGTTTGGATCCAAACTACGTACCTATGGTAACGAAAAATATACTTTATTATTAAAAAATAATAAAGTAATTTAAAAGTCAAAAATGTACGATAAACGAATAAGTCTATAGACATCCGGTGAAAATAGAAAAATCTAGCAGTGCCATTCAGGCGCATGACTGATGACTTTTTAGCATCGCGTCGACCGTTTCGTCGCAGATGGAAACGACGATGTCAAAACTGTGACGGGACACCCGTGTCGGCGACGCTAAACGGCGGAGATGGAAACGCACCCTTACTTCTGGTGTGACAAAAGCAACACACGCTGTAAAATGCTAAAAATAAATACATCAAAATCAACTGAGTCAGAGCCGTCTGAACTATAGCCGCGCAGCTGAATTGAACATAAAAAAAGAAGAAAAGAGTCATAATAAACATGACAGCTCCATACAAATCGCAACAATTTTGTATGGCAGGTGCATGACTTGGATGATAAAAAACCAAGTTTTCTATTAAAGTGCAAGCTTTTGTTAGGCAAAGCAAAGTTAAATAGTTTATAAACATATTTAAAAATGAGAATTAGACATGTTTTCTCATCTGGAATTGAGTTTTCATAGAGAAAATTAGGTTGAAAAAACTATCGCAATTTTTAGCAATGTCGCCATTTCGCCATTTAAAAAATGTGCAGTTAAATTGCTTATTTTTTGAAAGATAATTTTTGTTATATGAAACACATTGCATATTGCTATGATTCTGAACATTTGTTATTCAGTATCGACTCTAGAGGGTTCGTCAATTCCAAAGTTTTGTATTAAAACACCGCGCCTTGGGGTAATAAAATATTGTTACGAATTCGTTCCAAAAAAGATTCTGCAATGAACTGGTATATTTTCTCGTTTTGATCCGAGACGTCACACATCACATAAAAAACGAGGCATTTCTCACGACGAACTGTCATATGTGCGCGGCCTGAGTTTAAGACGGCGGTGACTGAGTGCGATAACTCATATTACTAGATTCCAGACGAAAATGAAGATAACACAGACTTATATTCCGTATGTAAAGAGAGTTCTGAACTGAAGCGTTTATCTTATCTGTGCATGGACTATTTTTCCATAATAATGACAAGGCAAAATAATTTGTTATAAATCTACTTGAACAACGACTTTTGGAGGACAACCCCGCCAAATTATATTGATGATAGCATCCAAAAATAATCTCACATCAACGTGCGTAGCATTAATTCAAGGTCAAATAATGACACCATAATTAAAATATTTTTGCTAAATCAATGCTGCACTCTTGAGACACACTTGGCAAACAAACTGGTTAAAATTGATAAGAAAATTTAATTACAAACAATGTAATAGTAGGTAGTAGCAATACAATAGAACACAATAAATTCATACATACTTACACCGGTATATAAAATTTCTGGTGATGTTTGTGGTGCCGGCATCGATGAATAACCGGCTTTCCGTAACCGACCTGCTATTTTCAATGCCCTTAACATATTGGATCCGGACTGGAACGTCTAATTCTATGTCGAGAAAATTACGTATCTAATTGTACCTAAAAATAAACTACAAATGAGGTTATCAGATAGAGGTATCTAATGTTTCCTATTTAATTATGACGAAAGTGTTCTGTGGATGAACTTACCTGTAATTGATTATGTTAATCCGATAAGTCGACTATAATCGAACCAAATTAATTAATAATGTGATTGACTTGCGACTTACCTTAGAGCCGAATGGGGAGAGCTAAGACCTGGGAGTTTTGATGTTTAGAGAATAATCAAACGATAGAAAAGTATAGAGACAGCCACTTATTCTCTCCACACCACAGCCACACTCAACTAAACGACTGACAACTTTCGATTGCGAAGCGAATGCTAAGCGCTCGGTGAACTTGAAAGCTTTCTGTATGGTTTTCATTTTCACGTTTCAATAGAGTAAAGAGTAATACAGACAGCCCACACGCTAGCGAATGAAACGACAAGTGATTACAATAAAATATATATGTACAGTAGGCAGTGTTGCCAACTGATTTTTTGTTAAGTAAGTAGATTTTTTGCAGCAAAGTAAGTAGAAAAGCAAAATAGGTAAGTAGATAAAGTAATAAGTATTTTTTATTAATTAAATTTTGAGACTAATATGTTATATATATAGCATAAAAATAAAATTCATATTATTTGTATTGTCTACGAAAAGTATAAAGTTTTGTTTTATTAGAAGTAAACTAAAATGTCCCGAAATCCCTTAAAATATACACAAAATGTCTATATTATAATTTTTTTTTGCAAATGGGTCTATCGATGTTCTATATAAATTCCAAGTTTCAGCCTCCTAGCCTATACGGTTACTGAGATCTAGAAACCAAAATTTTTCGTCTAAAACGCTAAGACGAGCAATAACCCAAGTTGAATCGATCGAGCTCAGTTTCACAATGTTGCTTCAAAGAAAGGAAGTACAACTCCACTATCTTGTCACAGTATGAGCACTGCCGACTGGCTTGCTTTCTGGTTGATTCGTTCTCGTATATATTCTGTGAAGAACATTTCTTATCCGCAAATTATTTCTCATGTAAAATTCGTGGTTTGGGTATGTACTTCTCGGTATATATTCCCACTGCGTTTTGTGTACTTGTCGGCGGGTTTATCTGCCACGCTGCGTCGCCTGGGACGCTGTTGTGGTCCTGCCGACCCTTTTCCAGGTATATACCAATTTTTAGTGCTGTGTTCCAGCTTTGTTGTGTCGTTTTTCAGGCTACCTTACGTGTTTTTATTGTTTTTCAGGTTCTATGTTCCCTGTTCTATGTTTTTGTAATCCTAAGTTTGTAATTCATGTACTTAATCCTATATTGTTTAATTCATGATGTTTTGTAATCCTAAGTTGTAATTCATGTACTTAATCCTATGTTGGTTAATTCATAATGTTTTTGTAATCCTAAGTTTGTACTTCATGTACTTAATCCTATGTCGATTGGTGTGGGTGGAAATTATCGAAAAGTTTCCGTCCTTACATGTTCAAAAAGATTGAACAGCAGTCCATTATGGCTGAAACTTGGAATTTATATAGAACTTTGATAGTGGCCCTTTTGCAAAAAAAATTTTCGATATGAGTGAAGGGGTGTCGGAGTGGGGAAAAAAACAATGCGCCCGAAACGCTTGAAAGCCGAGATCGAGACATTCTAATATCCATATCTCCTACACCGTTATGGTGCATTTACACTCAACGTTTCAGGCGCGCCTCTATCCCCACCATAAAATCAACCAATCATATGGCTTGTGGAGTCGCAAGAGGCAGGTTGAAAGAAAAAAATCGATTTTATATCTCAAGAGCCAATAATGATGAAAAACTGAAACTTGGTATTTAGATTGAGCTACAGTAGTGACATGTTGGAAAAATATAATTTTTGATAGGTAGGGGGATGGGGAGTGTTTTCCTATCTATGGAACTGCTTATGCTAGAAACTTGAAACTCGGTATGTGTATGTAAGTCAGCTAGAAAAGTAATTTTGATTTAAAAAATTATGAAATCTCCTTTGGCGTTCGGAAGCAGACAACAAATATTATCAGTGAGATAGGGATGCATACATTTTCACGATTTTCGTCATATCTCTCAGGTCTTCTTCAATATTGATTTAATTTTTATTCTCCGAATTCTTCTCAAAAATACCTAAAAAGCCTTTTCAGGATTTCTTGAAATTCGACCACTAAGGGGGTTGAATACATTTTCATGAACTCAGCCATATCCCTGATTAGATATCGAATAACTTTTTACTTCCACGGGCTTGTTTAATAAACGCTTTAAAATGTTTCCCTTTTCAACCCCTAACAGTGTATAAAAGAGTTGAACACGTTTTTAAGAATTCCGTCACATCTGAAGGAGTGATAAAGACTCCGAATTGGTTTTTACTTGCTCAGGCTTTTTTTTATATTTATCTAAAACCACCTTTCAGGATTTTTGGATATTCGACCTCCTAGTGGGGGGGCTTGTATAATTATCGCCATATCTCTTACGTTAGATTTCAAATTGGCTTTAGTTTAAGCAGAGTTTTTATATAATAGCTTATAAACCAATTTTAGGATCTTCTGATATCCAACTCCCAAGGTGGTGCCAAGAGGTTGCTTACATTTTCACAAATTCCTTAATATTTCTTAGATCTGATAAGATATCGAATTGGTTTTTACTTCCTAAACGTACTATCTGGCTAGAACTTCCGACCGTCTCGGTCAGCAGTAACTGCCGGCAGTAGACTACTGCTTCAGACAAAAACAAGCTGTCCTGTTCGTTTGCGACTGCTCGGCAGTTAACGGTCGTGACGTCATCGACTTAGCCGCACGACTGCTGATACTTGACTACTAAGTGACCAGTGCAGCAGTCGCGTTCAGTACAAGTTAAAGCTTTGGATTAAAATATCTTCCAAACCAATTGTACCAGGAAGATAAAATTTGGTTTCTGTATATGGGATCACAAGTGGAGTCTACTGAATGTAAACTTTTTGCGGGGGGAGGTGGAGCACGAAAGGATAGAAATTTTTCAAAAAATGTAATTTTTATATCTCAAAAACCGTATCAGATATGATCTTGAAAATTTTACAGGAGTTGGGGTCAGTAGACCTGTAGTAGACAAAAAAATTTTGGGGTTGTGGGTGTTGGGGGAGATAGTGAAAAGGGGTAGAAAGGAAAATAATCTGATTTTTATTTCTCGAAAACCAGAAAAAAAGCAAAATTTACGGTTATATAGAACCACTATAGAGACACCCTAGAAAAATAAAGTTTTTGATAGGGGTAGCAAGGTACGAGGGTGAGGGGTGGTTTTTTATATCTCAGAAACGGCTTATGCTAGAAAGTTGAAACTTAATACGTATATGTAGATGAGCTACTAGAGTAATTGAAGCAAAAAAAAGTTCAGATTTTTATTGGCGTTGTGAACTCAACAATTTAATTTTTTTTCACCATATAACCTTTATACTTAAAAATTTTTCAAATTTACTCGGTTTTCTGCGCGCGCAGGGGTGTGTGAGCCCTGAAACGCGTTTCGGACTTCTACCTAAAAATAATAAAGTTGCGCCCAGACCGTTGGTAGATTTTAAAATCAAACTACTCTGAGTTAAGTCGAAAAAAAAATTTCTAAACTTCTCTACATCATTCCGCAAGTGAGCCTTTATTAAGCTTTCAAAAAATCCTTCCCTAGGTCGAGTTTGAAATATACTAATACATCATCATCATCAAGTGCGACAGCCCAAATCGGGCCAGGGCCTGTAGGATACATTGTCTGAAGTCATCTCGGTTCAGCGCCCGCGTCCTCCAATTTGTGCATCTAATGCCGCGTTTCCACCTATGCCTTCATATGCGTTGGGCATATGCGATGAGCGCGAATGTCTAGGCATATGTGGAAACGGTACGCATATGCTACAGGCATACCCCTTTGATCTGCGTCAAAAACTGTCTTCGAAGCAAATGTTCAGTGCGAATGTTTTTGGCAGTGGTGGGGGCCAGCAAGTGTTCAGTTCAGTCCCAGCGACGTCATTTGTGGGGGGTAGGGGGGGCATTTGCCCCCCCCCCTGAATTATGTATTTTTATAGATTATATATAACATATATATAAATATACAGGGTGTTTGGTACTCCGTGCACGACCTTGTAAGGGGTTATTCCTTGATATATTTGGAGAAAAAAATTGTTCCACAGGGTGGGTCAGTTTTGAATAACAGTGGAGATACAGGGTGGTTAAGAAAAGTGTTTTTGACCGGTACCCTTACTCACTTAAAACGTTATATCTTGAAAACGAATAATCACAAGGCAAAGTGTTATAACTCGGTTTTTAGGCAATCGAATTATCTTTCATTTGATGTAACAGTCTAAATTGTAACTGCACCCAATCTTGAGATATTTACTCGAAAACACCAATTTTTGCAACGTGAACCCTTAAAATTCAGTGATCAATGTAGTTTTTCTCAGAAAACCCCATTATAAACATGTCATTTTAATTTTATTTTTTTATGAGCCGTATTATTACCTACAAAAGCTGCATACATATGTATGAGTTACGATTAACATTTTGGAAGTAATAGGTAAAAATACATATCGCATAAAAATTAAATATTTCAAAAGTCAGTGCCATAAAGTGGACCTCGTTTAATTTGTCGGTAGTACTGAAGTATTTTTATTGCCCATTTATTACTATTTAAAGTATGTAGGAAAACAATGAAATGTAACTGAGTTTCAACATAATTGATGCTTTTACCTGGATGTGGTAGGTAATACTGGGTGCGGTACTATGCCTTTTTTAATAGGGTGCCTTACAAAATAAAAAGCCTATAAAAGCAAAACTACCTTCATATTTTTATCAGTTTTAGTTACGTTGCTAAAAGAAGAAGGTGTCAGTAGAATAAAAAAAATAATTTCGAAATGTCTGAGTACTCCAATGAAGAATATGCTGACATTGTGTTAATTTATGGAGAGTGTCGCGAAAATGGACAAGCCGCGCGAAGGCTTTACCATCAGAGACATCCCCATCGACGGACACCTGACAGGAGAGTATTTCAGGACGTTTACAGGAGAACTAGGGAAACTGGCAGCGTTAGAACAAGGAGAGTAAATGCAAATCCTGCGCCTATAATCGCTGTTCAGATTGATGAAAGAATACTGCAAGCAGTGCAAAATGATCCATCGATCAGTATCCGACGCTTGGCATTGCAGTTTAACATATCTACTTGGAAGGTTTGGAGTATTTTAAAAGTAGAACGCTTCCATGCCTACCATCACACACCAGTACAGGAGCTGCTACCCATTGATTTCCGCAAACGGATGGAGTTTTACAATTGGCTCCTTGAACGACAAATAGATGACGACAATTTTTTCAACAATATTCTGTGGACGGATGAGTCCCAATTTACCAGAGACGGTATCACAAACTTCCACAACCTACATACGTGGGCTGAGAGCAATCCACACACAAGAAGAGCGGCATCATTTCAGCACAGATTCAGCGTCAATTTATGGGCAGGCGTGATTGGTGACGATTTACTTGGACCTATTAGGCTTCCGCGTACTCTAAATAGCTCCAATTACTTACAGTTTTTATCAAATGATCTACAGGACTTATTGGATGATATTCCACTGGTACGATTGGCTTCCATGTTTTACCAACACGATGGTGCTCCAGCTCATTACGGCCGACAGATCACAGATTGGTTAAATTCCAATTATAGCAATCGCTGGATCGGTAGAAATGGACCGATACACTGGCCTGCAAGATCTCCTGATCTTACTATTATGGATTTCTTTGTATGGGGACGGATGAAAGACCTAGTCTACGCAACGCCAGTAGAAACATTGGAAGATCTAAATATCAGGATCGATGCGGCAGCAATAGAAGTAAGACAGCAGTTGAGGAATATGAATACCAAGAGAACACTCGCCAAACGAGCTTTAGCGTGCATTCAAAATGAAGGTGGCCATTTTGAACATTTATTATAACAAAATTTTTTTAAATAAAACATAAAAACCATTATTAAATTCTTTTAGTTCAAACAAGTAGTGTAGATCAACATGCACATGCACTGACTTTTGGAATATTTAATTTTTATGCGATATGTATTTTTACCTATTACTTCCAAAATGTTAATCGTAACTCATACATATGTATGCAGCTTTTGTAGGTAATAATACGGCTCATAAAAAAATAAAATTAAAATGACATGTTTATAATGGGGTTTTCTGAGAAAAACTACATTGATCACTGAATTTTAAGGGTTCACGTAGCAAAAATTGGTGTGTTCGAGTAAATATCTCAAGATTGGGTGCAGTTACAATTTAAACTGTTACATCAAATGAAAGATAATTCGATTGCCTAAAAAACGAGTTATAACACTTTGCCTTGTGATTATTCGTTTTCAAGATATAACGTTTTAAGTAAGTAAGGGTACCGGTCAAAAACACTTTTCTTAACCACCCTGTATCTCCACTGTTATTCAAAATTGACCCACCCTGTGGAACAATTTTTTTCTTCAAATATATCAAGGAATAACCCCTTACAAGGTCGTGCACGGAGTACCAAACACCCTGTATAAAAATATATAAAATATATATATATATAAAAATATATACAAACATAACATCTTGCCCCCCCCCCCCCCCCCCCCCCCCCCTAGAAAAAACTGAAATGACGTCCCTGATTACAACATGTCTTTTTCGCATTATGCCGCGTTTCCACTTACGCCTTCAATGCAAATGAATGCGATAGTGGAAACGGCGTGCAATGCGAATGTGTATAGTCTGAAAGTAAATATGGCTATGATAAGGTCATTCGTAGATAAAATTCAATTTGAGTTAAACTCTATGAAAAAATAAGGTAACAGGCCAATCCATACCGAAAAAACACTAAAAATTTTAAAAAAAATTGAGTTTCAGTTGATCCTATTTTCTGAATTACATCTTTTGATATTGGTGTATCATTACAACAATTCCCGGTCAGATGATCCCTAAGAAATAATAAATTATTCAACATATTCAGTTTCATTAGTAGATTTTTCAAAGAACGATAAAGGTGAGTGTTTATTGGGGACTATAAATAAATATCTAGAGCCGACTCAGTATTATCCAACGTAGGAAAATCCAAGTGATTTATCACTTTAAGATTTTATTTTACTGCTACGTTCTTTACCTGGCTGTTTCTACTAAGTCATAAAATGTTACTCAAAGGAAGTGACGGAGTGGTGGATCGGAAAAAGAAATTGCATGCATTTCAATACGAGGGAATAGATTTCATGACTTCGGTAGGAACAGGTCCGTTTATTTCTTAAATTGTTCTCAAACGGAGTAGACGTGTTTTCTTGAAAATTTGTTTTTCATTTTTATATTGTGTGTGTGTATTTAGTGTTGTGTAACCATGGACTGGAGCAACGAAACAACACTAAATTTTTTGGAACTGTATCAGAATGAGCCTGTAATTTGGAATCCAAAAAACAATTACCATAAAGACAAAAAAAATGGCTTCTGTGTGGAACCGGTTTGGAGACGAAATGGGAAAGCCTGTAGAGGCTTTAAAATTAAAAAAAAATTCGTTAATGTGCGCTTTTCGTCACCATTTACGCCGTAAAAAGGAATCACTAAAGTCTGATGATGTTCACCAACCGATTTGGTTTGCGTTCGACTTGATGGAGAGTTTCTTGGGATGTATTTATGAATGCGTAGATACCATAAACACAGAAGAAAATGTAAGTAACAAAAACAAATAGGTTTAGAATATATTTTTTATTTTCATAAATTCAACGATCACGATTCACATGTAAAGAATGAAAGTAAGCGGCAAATTCTTCTCTTATTTCTAAAGTGCTCTGTGGTGTACGTCTACCATGAGGTTGTATGGGTCTTATAGCAGAACATTCTGACTGGTTCCTCCTCCAAGAACCCTCTTGAACTACTGTCTCACCGACATAGTGTCGAAGATGCCTGGAGGTGTATAGTAGAGATGGGTCGTTCAGTCAAGATCCGTTCAAAATGAACGGGTCACTAAACTGAACGGATCAACCCGGGTCACAATTTTACCGAACGATCGTTCAATCTTAAAATTGGAACTTACGAGCAAAGAATACGACACGACCTGCGATAATGTGTATCATGTTCATGTTTAATCATTCAAATCCGTCAACAAAACGCAAAACATCTGAGTAAATACCAAAGTCCAAGCTTGAATGAGACTCAGGTTTGCGGTGTAGTGTAGGTTACTATGCGACTGACAACCTAAAAAATAACGTTCTAAATAGCCTCCTAGTTATTCTTTAGGGTATCAGTCTCAATTTTATTTTTCTAGGATATCTCTATAGTTCTATACTGTCGATTTTAGCTTTCTATGCTTTGCGGTTTTCCAGAAATAAAAATCAGAAACTTTATGTTCCACCCCCTTCCACCGTCACCCGATCACTAGCACCCTCAAAATTTTATTCCTTGCTATAAGTCTACTGGGTCTAACTGTAAGAATTCTTAGCTCATATCTGGTACGATTCTTGAAATATAAGAATTAATTTTTTTAAAAAATGGCTATCCCCTCAACTCTCGTGCTCCCATCTAGAGATGGGAAATTCGGATCTTTTCAATGAACCGGTTCACTGGATCTCGCTTTTTTCATTGAACAGGCTCTTTGAGATCCAGGTGGATCTTTTGCACTGTCGTACAAGGGGACTGCAGATTAATATTGAAAAACCGAAAAAAATTTAAAAAAAAATTATAAATAAATTATGAGCTTTAATGAAAATACTCAAAGTTGATTATTTTAAAGCAATGCTGGGTAATGCGTGAAATAATAGGAAACTAGTTTTAAAAAATATTGGCTCTAGTCCCCTCACGTCATAATTATTGATAGCCTAAAAATATTAAAAGATCTTATCTCAAAGCCTCTTACACACTTCATAATTTTTAACCTTTCGAAGAGTGTATTCCCTAAAATTTAGTAAACACTCAATAATTGTTTACTTATTGCCTTAATATATATCGTTGAAATAATAATTGAAAAGGTTGCAAAGAAGAAATTAATAAGTTTCTTTAAAACACATAAAATATTAAACGAAAGTGAAAATATTTCTATGGCAAGAGCGAAGCGCGCGTCAGCCAAACATGAACGCGAAAAGGGAGTTTTAATTCCTTTAGCACTGCAAATTTTTAGATAGCGATATATTTTAATTTGAGGTCGAGCGTGCTGTGAAACAAATTGAAATTGGCTTACAAGTGGAAATACCAAAAATGAAAAATGTAAATTTTCATTTTAGAATTTTAGTGTAAAGTAATACTTTTTCCTAAATCTATCTTCCATCTCCTATTTTCAATTTATAATCTTTAATCTTAAATATTCAAACCTTAATCTTCAATCTTTAATCTTAAATTTTCAAACTTTAATATTTAGTCTTTAATCTAAAATCTTTATTTTTAATCTTTAAACTTTAATTTTTAATCTTTAATTTTTACTCTTCAATTTTTAATCTTTAATCTTTAGTCCTTAATCTTTAATCTTTAGTCTTTATTCTTTAATCTTTAATCTTTAATCTTTAATTTTAAATCTAAATCCACCATTTTCCACCATCTATCTTCTATATTCTATCCCCTATCCTTCATCCTCCATCCTCCATCCTCCATCCTCCATACTTCGTTCTCCATCTTCCTTACTTCATCCTCCATCCTCTATCCTCTATCCTCTATCCTCCATCCTCCATCTTCCATCCTCCATCCTCCATCTTCCATCCTCCATCCTCCATCCTCCATCCTCCATCCTCCATCCTCCATCCTCCATCTTCCATCCTCCATCCTCCATCCTCCATCCTCCATCCTCCATCCTCCATCCTCCATCGTTCATCCTTCATCCTCCATCCTCTATCCGCCATCCTCCATCATTCATCCTCCAACCTCCATCCTCCATCCTCCATCCTCCATCCTCCATCCTCCATCCTCCATCCTCCATCCTCCATCCTCCATCCTCCATCCTCCATCCTCCATCCTCCATCCTCCATCCTCCATCCTCCATCCTCCATCCTCCATCCTCCATCCTCCATCCTCCATCCTCCATCCTCCATCCTCCATCCTCCATCCTCCATCCTCCATCCTCCATCCTCCATCCTCCATCCTCCATCCTCCATCCTCCATCCTCCATCCTCCATCCTCCATCCTCCTCCTCCAAGGATTGAGGATAGATGATGGAGGATGGAGGATGGAGGATCCAAGGATTGAGGATAGATGATGGAGGATGGAGGATGGAGGATGGAGGATGGAGGATGGAGGATGGAGGATGGAGGATGGAGGATGGAGGTTGGAGGATGGAGGATGGAGGATGGAGGATGGAGGATGGAGGATGGAGGATGGAGGATGGAGGATGGAGGATGGAGGATGGAGGATGGAGGATGGAGGATGGAGGATGGAGGATGGAGGATGGAGGATGGAGGATGGAGGATGGAGGATGGAGGATGGAGGATGGAGGATGGAGGATGGAGGATGGAGGATGGAGGATGGAGGATGGAGGATGGAGGATGGAGGATGGAGGATGGAGGATGGAGGATGGAGGATGGAGGATGGAGGATGGAGAATGGAGGATGGAGGATGGAGGATGGAGGATGGAGGATGGGGGATGTAGGACAGGTGGATGGAGGATGGAGGAAGGGGGATGGAGGATGGAGGATAAAGGATGGAGGATGGAGGATGGAGGATGGAGGATGGAGGATGGAGGATGGAGGATGGAGGATGGATGGGGATGTAGGACAGGTGGATGGAGGATGGAGGAAGGGGGATGGAGGATGGAGGATAACGGATGGAGGATGGAGGATGGAGGATGGAGGATGGAGGATGGAGGATGGAGGATGGAGGATGGAGGATGGAGGATGAATGATGGATGATGGATGATGGATGATGGAGGATGGAGGATGGAGGATGGAAGATGGAGGATGGAGGATGGAGGATGGAGGATGGAGGATGGAGGATGGAGGATGGAGGATGGAGGATGGAGGATGGAGGATGAAGGATGGAGGATGGAGGATAGGTGATAGAGGATGGAGAACGAAGTATGGATAAAGGATGGAGGATAGGTGATAGAGGATGGAGAACGAAGTATGGATAAAGGATAGGGGATAGAAGATAGATGGTGGAAAATGGTGGATTTAGATTTAAAATTAAAGAATAAAGATTAAATATGCAAGATTAAATATTAAAAATTAAAAATTAAAGATTAAAGACTAAAGATTAAAAATTTAAGATTAAAGATTAAAGATTAAATATTAAAAATTAAAGATTAAAGATTAGAGATTAAAGATTAAAGAATAAAGATTAAAGATTAAGGACTAAAGATTAAAGTAAAAAATTAAAGAGTAAAAATTAAAGATTATAAATTTAAGATTAAAGATTAAAAAATAATGTTTATAGATTGAAGACTAAATGTTAAAGTTTGAAAATTAAAGATTGAAAATTGAAGATTAAAGTTTGAATATTTCAGATTAAAGATTATAAATTGAAAATAGGAGATGGAAGATAGATTTAGGAAAAAGTATTACTTTACGATCGTTCGATCGTTCATGGAGACCGAACGATCGTGCATCGTTCGATCGATCATGGAGACCGAACGATCGTGCACCGTTCGATCGTTCATGCAGACCGAACGATCGTGCATCGTTCGATCGTTCGTGGTCGTTCGTGGAAACATGTAAACGATGGAAACATGCGAAAGATGAAATCAACCCGGATTACAATTTGACCGATCGAAATTCTGAAGAATGGGTTGTATGGATATGGATTGGTTTTGCTTTGTATAAGATTGTAGGGGATTCAACCCGGATTATAATTTTATAGATTCGATGCGTCGCAAGAAATAATTTTAGTTGGATGAGTTTGCGCTTGCAAACGTCACATTACGTCGCCGTTATATTTGGTATCTTTATAAACAATGCTCGTGGGAACATATGAAAATATCTCGAGCGAAATCAATTTAGGGCTTACTGGGAGGGGCTTTCGAAAATTTCGAGTATTGAGCTCGATACAATTTTTGTGGTTGGTGGTATTTTAGTAGTATACTATAAATTCTTGTGTTTCGAATTGCGATTAAAATATTGATTGTTTTTAAGACAGTGACTATAGATGTCAGCGCTGAAAAAACAATCTCGGTTTCCAAAGCCTCGATTCTAGCTCGATTTATGGTGAAGCACAAATGAAGTGTTACTGGAAAAAGATATACCACAAGAGGTAAAAGAAATGGGTGAAAACTTAAAAAATGAATTGTCCGTACGGTTTAGGGATTTGGATTCATATTATCATGTTGGCTGTGGTTCTAGATCCCAGATTTAAAAAGAAAGGTTTCCCTGATGATATATACCAATTCGATTATTCGTCTTTAAGGGATAAAATGGTGAAAATTAGATTACCTGGGGTCCAAAACTTAGGGGTGCAACCCGAAAGGGAACCTCTCACAATCATATCAGTAACTTCGGACTATGTAATCGATCTCTGGACTGGACTTAGAGAATCTGTTCAACCAGTGGTGAACCCGACGGCAGCGGCTATTGAAGAATTGGATTCCTACATTAACGACCGGTATTTATTTCCTAACTAAAATTCACTGGCTTAGTGGTTGGAAAATAAATATAGATTTCCACGTCTTTACGAACTAGTAAAACGTCTTCTCTATATCCCTGCATCAGCCATACCGTGTGAAAGGGTATTTTCTATGGCTTGAAGCATTTTGACAATTGCGAGGGTAAGAAACAAAAAAAGATTTATTTCTTTTCCATTCTTTAAAATATCAACAAATTACATATTTTAATGGATAAGTTTGATCAAGATCCAAGGATTTTAGTAAAAAATTTAATTCGTTCAATTTGAACGGGTCTTACTGAACGGGTCAAATTGGTGAACCGGGTCAGTTAACCCGGGTCACATAATTGACCCGTTTTTTCCCATCTCTAGTGTATAGCTACTCCGAGATGTTTCACTTCTCATTAAAAAATTATGCAATAAAATGCAGGACAGTGTGATTGGTGCAGCCTTTTCTAGACTTATTTCCATTGGTTTTGAAAAAATCCTGAAAACAGATGTCAACACACCGAAAACATTTTCGACTATAGCACGTGCACTTGATAACTGATAGTTGAATGTTCGTTTAATTGTACCATAGTTATGATTGCCTGGAAAAGGTTTCATCATGTGTTCACTTAAGGCAAACGCTCCATCACCAATGAAAACATATGGAACATTCTTTTGTCTGCCGGGAAGAAGAGAATCAGGTAGAAAATTCATGGAATTGGTAATAATTTTCTGCCAAAGCATACAATTTTAAAAGAACTCTTCCATCACTAATTCGGCCTTGACAACCAATATCGGCAAATATGAAGCGATACTTACTGTCTGCTAAGGCCAAAAGTACAATACTATATGTACCTTTATAATTATAGTATTCCGAGCCAGTATTTATTGGACACTGCAGTACAATTGCTTCCCGTCTAAAGCGCCAACACAATGTGGGAATTTTCCTCTAAATCCCTCTTCAATTGCCATCCATTCTTCTGGTGTCTGAGGTAAGCTGAAAAAAAAATATTTTATGCATATGCATAAGTTGTCATATTTATCAGAATCTTCTTTCAAAATATTTTAAATTAATTGCACTTTATATTATTGCAGACAACACCATCACCTCAAATGGTACAGGACGAGCTGCCCGATGAAACGCGTAGCCCAGATGTTGGTAGCAAGGAAAAACAAACGGCATCCACTCGGCGACAAAAGCGTCGCCAAGAAGACAATGACATACAGGATGCGCGGGAGAAGATAAAAACTACTTTTACCACTTTAAACAACGTGTTGTCAAAGAAAAAAGAAGAATACGAATGCGATTTGTATGGAAAGTTGTTGGCCAGCAAATTACGTAATTACACGAAGCGTGAGCGGCACCAGCTAATGCATGACTTTGATGGTCTTCTCTTAGCAAGACCACCGGAACAGTCGCCTAGCAATAGCCCAAACCCTTCTACCAATTACTCCTTCCCTTTACGGTTGCATACTAGTATTTCTAGTGAGTCACCTTCTTCTTCGTCCCATTCACCAGCAATTTTAATTTTAGATCATTCACATTCTGACTCCTCAGCTTTTTTCCAAGAACAATCTTCTGTTCAGGTTGCAATCCAATTAAACCCCGCTTTTGCTTCTCCACGGTGTACAATCTTGTCAAACCCAAGTATTGTACCTGCAACTTCTCCAAACATCATAGAGAACGCTTTAACGACTGCACTTGAAGATGAAACTCCGGAGTGAATAAAATAATACAACACAGTAACACTTATTATTTCATATTCAAGCATTCCGCAGTATACATACTTCGGGTATGATACGTGAAATAATCACACTTGAAATTTTAAATAAGTAATGCAGACTCCTATAATTGTCACCCGTAGCTAAGAATTTTACCGTGATAGCTAATCGTACTTTCGCTGGTATCGCAACCCTAAACCTGGTATTTTGTTATCGGTTCAATTTTTGCAAGCAAAAATTCAAAATTCATTTAAGACATCCGACAAAAATTAGTGAATTCTCCGGAATCTTCTCATACCATTTCTTGGAACGTTTTTTCCATACTTAGGCTATGTCAAATAGAAAATCTTCATTAAAATACGAGAACTTGAAAGAAAAATATGTACATAAAAGGAATGTTTTCATAATACTTACAGGGTTCTGTTGCGATGAGGTGCTATCATCCACCATCTTCTCTGACGCCACCGTCTCTTTTGTTTATATTTTTGGAAAATGTTTAGGTAATTGTCTAAACCATATAAGCACAATGCCGAAGCCGCAACCACTTCTAAGTCATCCATGACTACACAATTGGAACTGACCTCGAAAAGACACTGCTCAACTGAACTGAACACTTGGTAGCCCCCACCAGTGCCAAAAACATTCGGATTGAATATTTGCTTCGATGGCGGTTTTTGACGCAGATCAAAGGGATATGCTTACCGTTTCCACATATGCCTAGACACTCGCGCTCATCGCATATGCCCAACGCATATGAAGGCATAAGTGGAAACGCGGCATGAAAAATGTATAGAGAATCATTCCTTCAACATTCCAGAAAAAAATTAGTATAAAAAGAATGGTAATTCTTCCATCCATTAAATGGGAAATACGAAATGCATTCTTCAGAACCCGTTTTCCTGCTGGGGTAGTGTCTTCATCCAATGCATATGAAAGCATATGTGGAAACGGCAAGCTTGTTCTACAAACATATCCCTTTGATACGCGTCCTAGAGACAAATGTACGCGAATCTCGATTTCGTATGCATACTTACGCGAATGTGCCGTTTCCACATATGCATACGCGCTGATATGCCCCGTCCAATGCATATGAAGGCATAGGTGGAAACGCGGCATAAGAAGCGAGCTGCAATCTGCGTCAACTGAGTCCTCGTATCTTTTCAGTGGTTTTCCCACCGGTCGTTTGCCATGAGCTCTACCTTTCAGCAAAGACTATCCATAAGAAGACGGGACACTACGCAGTATCTTTCGTATAAAAATTTGACCTTGGTTTCTTTATTTAATGAGATGAGGGAAGTAGATAGCAATAGCATGATGCATGATTAAAGAAGAGACAAAAACTGATAACGAGTCGCATTCACCAATATAATGACATCCGCACAGAACGCCTATAAAAAAAACTGACATCAAATCATGTGCAGTTCAGCTGTGCTTGTGTGATTTCATTTCTCATATTGTTCCTATAAGTTTGTATGCTGAAACACTTGAGAATAGAATAGCCGCAAAAAATGCGATCTGTTACGTGCTTTGAGAAAAACGATGCACACAGATGCGAATGTGTAATCATTCATTTTGGCATATTAGCGTACTCTTTTCTTCGCATGTGAATTTCCGTAAGAATACGGAATTGAAATTGTTCAATCGGATTTCTTTGTTCCGCTTATGCAATGATTTTTTGGTTTTTTTACACAAAAAATGCATGTGTATTAGGTTAGGTTAGGTATCAGTGGCGGCTTAAAAACCTCGCATAGACCCTCGAGGGTCCATAGCGATACCACATAAAAAGGAGACCCAATGTGCCTAAGGTAGGTGCGCTTGTGTATCGATCTGTGTTGAGAGTTCCTCGTTCAAATCAAAGGTCCCTGTTGCCGTAGCAAAGTTTAGCAGGCTCTGCATGCTGCTACGCGAGACTTGTCCAAGATTTGCGAAAGACGGTGCACCTAGAGCCTTCACCCGTCTCCTAGCCAGAGCCGGGCAGCTGCACAGGAGGTGTTCTAGTGTTTCCCGTTCCGCGGGAAGTTTGCAGTTCCTGCAAATATCGTTAGTGATTAGCCCCAATCTGTACGCATGCGCCCCAATCAGGCAATGGCCGGTAAGAATACCGACTAAAGTTGCGCATTGCGCCCTTGGTAGTGCTAACAAGAGTTTAGTACTTTTCTCGTTGTGAGTGTTCCACATTTGCTTCGTGGTTCTGGAGGTTGGCGTAGCCTGCCACCTGGCCTCGGACCGGCTTACCATCTTCCTCTCTAGGAAGTTGTAAATAACGTTAAGAGGCGGTGGAACCGAGACCGCGGCTTCCTGCCCAAGGTTTGCACCTATTTTAGCAAGACCGTCGGCGAGTTCATTACCTAAGAAACCACTGTGCCCTGGAACCCAGCAGAGCTCCACTTTCCTATTTGAGCACAGTTTCTGTAAAGCGCGTCGACAGTTGAGTACCGCCTTAGATTTGATAGTACAGGATTTCAGAGCCATTAAGGCTGCTTGGCTATCCGTATAGATACAAACTGCCTTATCCCTTATTCGCGATTTGTGAGCTATCTCCGCCGCCTTCTGAATCGCCAGTACCTCCGCTTGGAAAATACTGCAATTATTCGGCAGTCTGTAGCTAGAGTTTGTTGGAAGATCAAAAGAGTGCACGGCTGCGCCCACTCCGTCTTCCATCTTTGAACCGTCCGTATAGATGTTAATCGACCCCGCAGAGTCACCGGTTCTTGCCTCCCAGTATTCCCTGCTTGGTATGTTTATGGCGTACTTCCTGTCAAACCAGAGCTTAGGATCTGCGTAGTCCGTAGCCTCTGCTGGAGGTAGGCTGAAGTTACTGTGCCCGTATGGACATGTTTTGAGCTGGTTTGACTCTCTGAGTCTTAGGGCGCATTTGCCTACCACATATTTAGCGAACAGGTCAATAGGTGGCAGAGAAAGGAGTACGTTGAGAGAGTCTGAAGAAGTGGTGCGAAGGGCGCCTGTTATCCCCAGACAAGCCTGTCTCTGTACCTTTTCCAACTTTTTCCTGTAAGTTACTTTATCGAGTATTGGCCACCATACTAGCAGACCGTATAATAGGATTGGTCTTACAACAGCCGTGTAGATCCAGTAAGTGATTTTTGGCTCTAGACCCCACCTCCTACCGAACATTCTTTTGCACGCGTAGAAAGCGATGGTTGCTTTAGCCACCCGCTCTTCCGTATTGAGTTTCCATGTCAGCTTGCTGTCCAGGGTTACTCCTAGATATCTGGCATGGCCTTTTAGGGTTAGCTCAGTGTTACCGATCTTGGGCAGCTTAAACTGTTGAGACTTAGTTCTCCTAGTAAAAAGAACCAGTTCTGTTTTTGATGGGTTAACATTGAGTCCTCTGGTTCCCGACCAGTATAGTAGCTTGTTTAGAGCCCGCGTTGTAAGTTCAGACAGCGTGCTTGTGTACCTGCCTGATACCAGTATCACCACGTCATCGGCATAGGCTACACAATCCACCCCCGAGTCGTTAAGTTCCTTCAGTGCCCCATTTAAAGTGAGTATCCACAAAAGTGGTGATAATACCCCTCCCTGTGGAGTACCTTTATTTGTAATTTTGTGGGAACGAGCACTACCCCATTCCGACGATATAGACCTGCTTCTAAGCAGTGTCACGATCCATTTACTTATAGTACTGTGGACGTTTGCAGAGCCCAGAGCCTCAACAATTGCCTCTGTAGTAACATTGTTGAAAGCCCCTTCTATATCCAAAAAAGTTCCCAATGTGAACTCCTTGTACTCTAGCGATCTTTCGATTTTACCCACAACCTTATGCAGAGCCGTGTCCACCGATTTTCCTTTGATGTACGCGTGTTGGGCCTTTGAAAGATGGTTAGGATCTATGGTGTCCCTGATATAACCATCTAGTATCCTTTCCAATGTCTTGAGAGTAAAGGATGTCAGGCTGATAGGTCTGTAATCCTTCGGATTAACGTGACTACTTTTACCCGCTTTCGGTATAAAAACCACTCGAGCGTTCCTCCATGCCTCGGGCACGTAGTTGAGTTTTAGGCAACCCTTAAAAATCGCCTGGAGCCATGGAATCACTAGATCCTCTACATTTGCATGTGTATTAAGTGTCCCGTCTTGTTGTAGATGTCCCGTCTTGTTGTAGATTCAGTGTGCGTTTGGGAATTCTTCCGTCGTCCATTCGCTCCACATGGCCTGCCTATTGTAGCTTACGAAATTTGATAAGAGTCGATGCGGATGGGTCGTCATAGATGTTATAGAACTCGTTGTACCGGATACGCCATTCAGTGCCTTCTCTTACTGGTCTCAAAATTAATATACTAATACGCTCATGTCTTTTTAGCAACATCATAATTTCCTCCTCCTCTTGTACCTCTTCAAACAATAAAGCCAAAATGGTGTCGTTATCTATCCTCTGACCTCGCAGCGTGCGAAATTAAGGCTAAAAACAATCTGATCGCGGCAGTTGGCAGTTGCGGTGAGCAGTTTCAGCGAGAATGCAAAGCAGTCGCGGTGGGCAGTTACTCGTTACTGTTGGCAGTAACTGCTGAAGCCTAGTACGGACCTCGATGAAAATTTTCATTCCCATATCAAATGCATGTAAAAAAAGCGATGAAAATTTTCATTGCTCGATTTTCGCGTTGGCTTTCTGTTTTGCGGTACGGAGTTCGAATGAAAATTTTCATTCGATTTCACAGTTCGCTCATCGACCAATAGATGGTGCTAAAACCGTAGAGACCAATTTTTTGCCACCATTTAAATGTGCCGCTATCTAATTTTGCATTGCCGTATGAAAATGTTGACATCTCATGTCATTCATTTGAATTTGTCAGTTTTTTTCAAACTGACTTCGGTTTTTGTGATACCGAGTGTTTTTATTATAAAATTAACCGTGGTCGATATTATTATCCATGACACTTAATTACAATAAAAAACACGCGAATAAAGGCAGGTTTTCATTACTGAGACATAGTTTTCATTACTCCGACATTACAGATCTGTAGCAGAAAACTAAAAAGAGACAGCAAATCGGTTTTAAGAAGAAAGAAAGGGACAACATTTTCGACTTTATAGCAAAACTATAGCAATAGTTTTTGACAGATAGAAATTTCTAACCTAAAACTTCTTGCGTTTTTTGCTGTTTGTACGCTTTTAGTTGTACAATATGTGAATTTTCTCGACCACTATTGTAAGGTAAAACCTATCTGCGGCTTGTCAATTGCAACGTATCTCTCATGTCGAGCGAATAGACAGCAGAATGATCTATGCATGCACCTCTAATGAAATTCTAAGCATAATTATCTCCTTTTTTGATATTCATCTCACATTACAAAATTGTTAAGAAAACAATTACCGGCTCGACAAATGTCGAAGTCATAATTGCCATAATTTGGCACAGTAGAGTGCGTGCGGATGTCTATTGTGTAGGTTTGTCGGCAGCAAATTATAGGAAAAAGATGTGCATGCAAGTCTTTTGCTATAATGTACATCCTTACTTTATGGTTATCTGAAGTTGCAGATGAGACTCTTTTTTACAGATCAGTTACAGATGATATTTTCTCTCTTTCGCGCGCATGTTCAGTTTATATTTTCATCTTGTTCTGGCAGACATCTGCAGAATGTCGGCGTAATGAAAACCAGCCTTAATAAATTTTATTTTTGAAAACGTAAACGTCAAACAAATAGCTGTTCTCTGCTGTTTACTTCTCCACATTGTTCTACACAACGAATTTTTCATTGTGGAGACGGGAGAGATATATGGTAGATTAGCGAATGAAAATTTTCATCGATGTCCGTACTAGGCTTGACCGCCACGGTCGGCAGTTCCAGCCAGACAGTACCTTATTGACGAATGGTAAAGTTGGAAATCTCCACCTGGTGGCAAAAAAACAACCCTATAAAAATTTCTGTCAGCTGACTGTTATATGGCGGTTCGTGTGTAATTTTGTGCTTTGGAGCTCGGGAAGTTTTCGATTCTCTCTTAATTTCATTATGAAAGACATAATAAAAATTGATGACGATCGGTGCGGTTGATAGTAAGGTATTCATTTCCGGTTCTACATTCCGAAAATGTTAGACTCAAACCCGCACAACGAAGTCAGAAAATGAACGATTTTTCTCTATGAATGAACGGTATAAACTTCGAAATAACTTCACAAATGTTTAATATTCCGTTAAAAAGAAATATGGAATAATTATGAAATTATTTAAAAAGAACATAAACCGTTTTTTCATTACATTTTTCTTTCATTTTGGTGCTTGAAATTGGTTTCTGAAAAAAATAAATTTTGTTTTTGATATGTTATGATACGTTTGTCCTTCTTATTTAATTATGAGGCTCATTTAAGGGGGTACATCCGAGTAGAAAGCAGAAAAAATAGGTGAATTTTAGAAATTATTATCTCAAAAACTATTTGCTCGATTTTATCCAGGGGCGCTGCTGTTAGGGTCGGCGTAAAGAAAGTCCATCGCTCGCACGCTCTGCGGTTCCCAAGATTACATGCAGGCGGTTGATTCAAAACAAAAATTTCAAAAAGATTCTGAAAATTTAAAGTATGATGCTCTTCGCTACGTAGGGGTTTTTGAAAAAAAAAATTTTCACAAAATGGCGGCCGATTGAACTTGATTTTCAGTTTTAAACCTCAATTATCGACTTTTCTGGCTTGATAAAAAAAAAGTAAATATGTTTAAAAAAAAATCTTACGTAGCGAAGTAGAAAACCTATCCAAAAATATTATCTGAAATTTTAGAAGCAATCGGTCAAGCCGTTTTCCGAAGATTTTGGGGACCGTCTTTGAAAAGCATGTTTCGAGATAATCGCGTTTGAATGCCGCTCTATATAGAGAATTCATGAAGGTCCCATTCCGGTTAACTGCCCATAACTTTCACAATTCTTGGAATTTCAATATGAAATTTACACACAATATTCTTAAGACTGCAAACTTTAAAATGAGTGAAAAAAAAATTTTTGAAAAAAAATTAATTTCTACTCGGATGTACCCCCTTAAATTCACTTTAAGCGATATTTTGGAGTAAAACACTTTTATTCGAGCTCAATCTCAATTTTGTATGAAAATCATATGCAACTGCCAGTTTCTGGCTATCTTATAAGGTTCCAAAACTTGCCGCCAGAGCTCATGGTGTATTCGTCAATAGTCCAAGAGCTCGCGGCAAAAAATCGCAAGAGTTTTAGGAAAGCTAATATCTTAGTATTCGGTTACATTTAGGGTGTATGTAAATATACTAGAGTCAGCAGGTCTGACGTGGGGACACCTGGCTCTGGTGAGCTGTCAAAGATGTCAAAAAAATTAGAAAATGAAAGAGTTTTAGGAAAGCTGAAAATTTACCAGGACGTAGTTTTTACAATGAAAAATTTAAAAACAATGGTCAGACACCCCAACAATGGCACCCACCCAGTCAGCCCCTCGCAAAGATATCAAAAAAATCGGGTCCTCGCAAGAGTTTTAGGAAAGCTGAAATTTGGTTCAGTAAATATTTATTATATAAAATTTATGAAAATAACAGTCAGACTTTATTTGGTTAGAACGGGACCAGTCAGCAGTCGCCGAAAGTATAAATGTCATGCGAGCGCGATTTCTGTTACTATGTGCGCGACAATCAATACAAGTGTCATGAAAGAGTTCTAAGAAAGCTGAAAATATACCACGAGCTAGTTTTTACAATGATAAACAAAAAACAATGGTCAGACACCCCAACAGTAGGACCCACCCATTCAGCACCCCCGCAAAGGTGTCGCAAAAATCGGGGGCCCGATTTCAGTTACTATGCGCGCAACAATCAAAACTGATGTCATGAATGAGTTCTAAGAAACCTAAAAATTCACCAGGAGGTAATTTTTACAATGAAAAAGTAAAACACAATGGAAAGATACCACAACAGTAGAACCCACCCAGTCAGCACCCCAGCAAAAGTGTCGAAAAAATCGGGTCCTAGTAAGAGTTTTAAGAAAGCTGAAATTTGGCACAGTGTAAATCTATTAAATATAATTGAAAATAACAGTCAGAATTTAATTGGTTAGAACGGGACCAGTCAGCAATCGCCGAAAGTATAAATATCATGCGCACGTGATTTCTGTTATTATGCGCGCGTATGTTAAATAACAATCAAAGTTTCGTTTATTTTATAATATAATCAAATGTATACTTTAAAATTTTGTATATATTCCATATTGAATTCTATTTTCATAGAAATAAATAGAAATTCAATAATTGAGCGCATTGAAACATAATGAAAATGTGCATTGTGTTTATAACTCTTAGGTTTGTAATAAAAAAATTCATTTACATTTCGGTCATAAAAAATAAAAGGAAATAATAGCAGATATGTTTTTGTGTTCATTTACCGAGTTTAATTTTAAAGAGTTTATGATTTAATTGTCTTGAGACAGGACACAGGATTTTCCTTAGATAGTGACGCCTCCCAAAAGGACGTACGAATGATATGGCACCACCCTTTCCTTTCGGTGCCGTCTCATTTACATCTTAGGATATCGAAAATTATTAGTTTATCAGTTGAATAAACTGAGCTAGAGTTGCTGTCCCGTCTTTGAAATCCCAAAAATACAATTCTAATATCTTCACTGAATTTTACTTTATTATTTTAATAATAAAATATTTATTTTTCAACAAATTTTAAAAAGAAAAACTTATTCTTAAGTGTCGTTTGTTGCAAATATTAGTTTTCCGGGTAAAATACTTTTAATTTTGTGTGTCGTTTCGGACTCGACTGAGTCCTTTATCATAAAAGTTTTTAATTTCTCAAGACAAATAAAATAATATTATGGCGAAGATTTCTGGTTCCATTTATGTATTTTGCGTAAAAAAAAGAGACAATCTAGTGTTATTTACGGAAAAAAACACTATCCATGTGCAAATCGGTGTTAAAAATACGTCAGGATAATAATTTATCATTTAATAGTATTGATTTGCCTAATGTAGCAAATAAATTTAAAGGAATGTGCAGTGTTATAGACAATTTACAGCGTTAGGAAAAAAAATTAGAGAAGCTTTGCGGAAGCAAACTGAAGCATGGTAAGTACAGTACACTATGTTACTATTAGTATCTAGTATCCGGTCTTGAAAATGAAAAACACCATTAAGGTAAATGTCCCAATACGCGACCATGTCCCGCCGTGCGACCAGTTTCAATGAATTATGAGTAAAATAAATAGATTCTCAAAATTATTCGTCCAAGTAGAATATTCATAATGACCCGTGAACAATGCTCTTGATGCGCATATTTTTCACGGTACAATTAAGTAGACACCTGAATTTAAAAAAAAATTTCAATTTCATAGTACGCGCGTTCACCCGTCATTTTGTTCCATTTCGCCTGTAGACGGCACTTCGTTAATAGATTTGACAGTTCGACCGTTGAATGTTTATTCAGTGCCAAAGTGACTTGGATCGATATTAACAATTTAATTCTGCCAATATCTTCAACTGGGACAAGTAGCTGGTCACTGTACGTGTTTTAATTAAACTAAAGGTATCAATATGCATTTTATTTACTGTGGTCGCTGAGTGGGACAAACATTAATGAATGTACATTTGTGCGTCCGGATGAATCAAAATCCTCAACAAAAATAAATCATCGATGTTTTGGAGATTAAAATTACGGCTAATGGTGTAACATTATGTCCTTTTTGAGAACCCAATTATCAGTTTTCATGACATAGCCTCAAGTACCAGATTGCGACTGGTCGACAATCGGGACAAACGAGTGGTCGCAAATCGAGACAACGGGTCAATCATGTGGTCGCAACGACGTTCAAGTACATCGATTAACGTTTTTTCGAATATCTTCTAAAATAATGATCGTGTGTTGTGAAAAACAATTGTATTTGCAGAATAATATATCGACTTCGACTAAAACAACGATCGTGAAAATCAAATTAGTATAGAAATGGATATTTCGTTATTGAATATGAAAGCAATGCTTACATGGTCACGTATTGGGACATGTACCTTAATTTGAATACTAGGCTATTATTTGTATTTCCGTGCTAGCTGGCATCAAACGCTCCATACAAAAACGTGAAATCTGGCTTCAAAATGCTTCAAAGTGCTTCACACAAAAACGACGTCTTGTCGTCTCCAGTATTTATATCTCTATGGTTCTAGCTAACTGAAGTCTGACTGTTATTTTCATAAATTATATTTAATAGATTTAAACTGTGCCAAATTTCAGCTTTCTTAAAACTCTTACGAGGAACCGATTTTTTCGGCACCTTTGTGGGGGTGCTGACTGGGTGGGTTCTACTGTTGAGGTGTCTGACCATTATGTTTTAGTTTTTCATTGTAAAACTACGTCGTGGTAAATTTTCAGCCTTCTTAGAACTCTTTCATGACACTGGTTTTGAATGTTGCGCGCATAGTAACAGAAATCGCGCGCACCCGATTTTCGCGATACCTTTGCGGGGGTGCTAACTGGCAGTGGCGGTAATGGGGGGGGGGGGGCCATGGCCCCCCCTAACAAATTCGTAACCCGTGATTACTTTATCCCGTCTGCTTTAAAGAAAAATTATATGAGACTATAAGATTAATAGATACACTTAATAACGTATAATGCACTTAATAAAGTATAATGCAATTAAATCGGATTCCACCTTATGTCTTTCTTTAATCCTTCTTTTGTCTTTGTCTCCTGATTAAAAAGAAGACTGTGTCTAATTAAAAATATTTCAATCGAAAAGTAATAAAATTTCGAATATAAATATATATATAAATCGTTGGGTTGTGATGTGTTCTGTTAAGGAAGTAGCTTTTACTGTTTAAAACTAATTTTGAAAAATTTGGATTTGGATTATACTTGGACAATTGTCATTATGTGCGTCCTAATCCTAGATTAAAACGTAAGTTGTGGTAAATGCAGCGAAACAAAATATCATTGCTGTCCAGGTCGTTTTGAGTGGATTTTGAACTATGTTTTCAAAAACCCTAGTCAGCAGAGCAGATATAAAACTTATTCAAATTTATCGGTAATCCAGTAATCTTAATAGTTCTGTCGAAATCACGAGATAAATCAGCTATAAGAACTTAATTAGGAATATTTACAGTAACTATTATATTACATATTAATAACTGATTTACATCCAAAGATTTAAAACTCAATTTTCCGAAATGTTGAGATTTCGATTTCGATTCTATCTAATTCTAATATATTTCCCATGTTTGTATGAATTTGAAATCTACTCGGGTAAAAAAGGTAGTTCAAACCCTAATCAAAGCTAATCACTCAATATAAAAATTTGGATTTTTTCGCAGCACCCATCCCGTTTTTTAAGTTTCATCTCGATAATATAATAAACGTGTCTCAAGGACCTTAAAGAAACCAAAATTGTATAAGATTCCGGAAACTCCCAAGATATCGACATAGGGCCTAGTATAGTATCATTCTGTGGGTGATTGTAACTCTAAATATATATAGGTGGTGTACCATCGAAAATGTCATCTAGTGCCTAAATTCAGCAATTTAAGTTTTTCTTAAAAAATAAATGTTTGAGCGTAACTTTGGAACGGTAAACGATACGAAGTCATTTAGAGTGCTCAATGTTATGAAAAAAAGAAAAAAAGGAGTCCTTCAGCAAGGATGAAAAAGATGATGTTTTACATTTAATCGTACTTGATGAATGACTTTCTGAACCGTTTTCTCTTTCTATAATATAATATTGAGCATTAGAAATCAGATCATTTTGATACTAACTTCGTATTATTAACCATTATAAAAATACGGTCGAAACCGATTGAATATGAAAATCTTCACTTTCTCATTACGACCACTAGATGTTATTTCCCATGGTACATAACCTATATATTTAAAACTACAACCATCCACAGAATAATATTATTTGGCAGTTTTGTCAATACATCGGGACCCATTTTTCGGAATCTAAATTTTTTTTTTCCGATCGGGGTGAAACTTAAAACATATATTTTTTACACTAATTAGAATCATTATAAGAGGTACCGCGAAAAAAATCCTCAATACAAATAATAGTCACTGAACAGCCCTCAAATTATCTGTCACCACAACTACCTGTATAAAATATTACAAAATTTCAAATTGCATGATAATGCAAGCTTTCGACTCTTGTTCATTCAATTTAAATTTCCTCGTTTCCAAATGTTAACTCTTACAAAATAAATTAAAAATTTTATCATCAGAGTCGTTGTCAAACAAATGTCTTCAGAGCGTTGTAAACACTTTTCGAGATTTCAAAATCTACTTGCCAAAATCTTGCGATGTAAATCAGGTATAAGATACTGCTTATGAAATTATTATAATTGAAAATAGTTTTAGAGAATTTCCGAGTTTGGTTTTTTAAATTTTTGAATTAAAAGAATAGGTTAGGTTAGGTTATGGTGGCAGTCATCTTAACTATAGATCGACTCAATAAGGAGACGTGAATATGTATATATACCTAATAAATAACATTGACATAAAATATTTCTTTCGTAGATTTTAAGTATTGTAGGATAACTTAATAATTGGGGTGATCACTTCTTCGTCGGGCTTGAAGTTTTTAGATTATGAGATATAAAGTTCGGATTTTAATACCCAATATTGAGTTTCATCAAATATGTATGATAGTAGAACCAATAAGAATTAAGGGCTCATATACCACTGAAATTTTCAAAAAATAGATTTTTTTTTTTTACCGATTTTAAAAATTAAAAAAAAAATTTGAATTTAGAAATTCCACTCCATTACAAAGTTATAGCAATAAATGTCACCAGACATCGGTTTGGAACGGCTTCCGGGCTAATTGCTGCGCGACTCTCAACAGCAGCGTTTAGTATTTATTTTTTCGTAAAAGCTGGGTTTCATAGAAAACAAGGTCATTTATAGGACCATCTGTGAAAAACACGAAGATACAACAGGAAGAAGGTGTACAGTACGAAGCTGGAATGGGAGACTAGCCGTAAGTTCACATTGTACCTACCAAAAACTTTAAAGGCATTTTTCTCTAAACTATGTTTTTAGACATGGTCGGCACGATAACTCAGTCAATTTTCAATATTTTCCAACTTTTTTTTTTTTAAATTTTGATAACTATTTTCTCTATAGTCTGACGAGAGGTTTTTTTAATTTCTTGCTTGGAAATTTTTTTATAAATTATTAAACGCAAATTTTTTTAAAAAAACTAATAACTAAAGTTTGAAATTCTGTAACTTATTTATTTTTGAAAAAAAAAAAAAATTCCCTCCTTGAGACTATAACTACTACATTATTTTACAAGATTCTTTTTTATTTTTGCAAATTGAATTATTTTTGGTGACGTTATGATGCCGACCAGGAGGCGCCATGGTTTTCATAAGTAGTCCGTTTATACCCGTAAAAAATAATGTTAATATTAAAAAATAAAAAAAAATTTTCTTTTTTTTATAGCTGAATAGTTAATAAGATATGTGAACTCAACAAATAAATTTTTATTTCACCATACAACCTTTGTAATAATTTTTCAAATTTACTCGGTTTTCATTATATTTATTATAGCTGAATAGTTAATAAGATATGTGAACTCAACAAATAAATTTTTTTTCACCATACAACCTTTGTAATAATTTTTCAAATTTACTCGGTTTTCAGCGCGTGCAGGGGTATGTGAGCCCTTAAATACACTACTTTTCTAGTGGTCTCAAAAAACAGCTAATTTGCATCCAAAAATTTCAAACTGGATTTGGCGAAATCTCGAAATTTTCTCATACATGTAAGAGATCTTTAAGTCTGTTTGGGCTTCTAAATTTTGCCGAAATCGGGATCGACATCGACTTCTACTGATATCGAAAATTATGTTCACCAAGCTTTGAAATCAATTAATTTTATTTTCTAGCTCCTACCCGTGCTATTCAATTTTCCATTGCTTGAGGAATTACAATCATACAACACAGGTTCAAATTTTTGATATCATACAATCAGTTGATAAATTGAGCGATGTTAAAGAAATCCCTTCAGAGCAATGTTAATACTTTTTAATATTGTGAAATTCCTTCATCCACGCTGCATTAACGGGTAGCTACCTCACCTATTTTCTCTACAGTATCTACTGAACTTCAATGGCCCCCCCCCCCCCCCCCCCTTGAACAAGCAATATGACCGCCACTGCTAACTGGGTGGGTCCTACTGTTGGGGTGTCTGACCATTGCTTTTTTATTTCTCATTGTAAAAACTACCCCGTGGTAAATTTTCAACTTTCTTAGAACTCTTGCATGACTCTGGCTTTGATTGTTGCGCGCATAGTAACAAAAACCACGAAATTCGAGTCGTCTCCACTGGCTTTTTATATGTTTAATCGGCTAAAAAACTATATTTTACATATTTATACCTCTAAAATGAGGACAAAGTTAACTCTCGAAAAAAAAACTCCTAATCTCGAAACTACTGATGTTATACGACTTTGACCAAGAAGTATAACCCAATTACGTAACTCATGTGTTATATGTGGCAGTGGCGTAAGCATTCTACCGCGACCCTATGTTAACCGCTTCCCGAACCCGAAAAATAATAAAGGTTCGCCCAGTCTAATGGCAGTTTTTTTTACTGAAGCGACTCATTCACTGAAACTCCTAGGTACTAGAACCTGAATTAAACGTTTTCACTTTAGTTTCAGAATTAAGAAACGTCGTTCACTAAGATGATAAGCAGAAGCAGTATAATAATCATTTCAGGCCCTCGTTGAAAGCGAAATTAGGTCTGTTCTTTTTGGCTACACCTTCTACACTTTTTTACACTGACTTTTGAGTGAGTACAGAGAGGTGAAGTGGGTGAATGAAAAAAGAACAAACCTAATAGGTTTGTTCTTTTTTCATTCATCCTCTTCACCTCTCTGCACCCGCTCAAGAGTTAGTGCAGAAAAGTGTATTCTAGTGTAGAAAGTGTATGCAAAAAGAACAGACCTACTGAGTTTGAACTAGGGATGGGAATCGATTGCTCAACAATAGATTGTTGCAATATCGATTATTTTAAAATGTTCGATTAAGATCAATCGATTAATTGATGCCTTCTAATCAATTAATCGATTAATCGCGTAATTCGCAAGTCCCAGGGTGTCGTATATGTACGTATACGTAGACTGTAAAGGTATCTTTGACTTGAAATATCTAGGTTCATTATACTCGTACGTTTAACATTAGGATTGTCATACATATTGTATATTGTCGTACATATAGCGGTAAATGTACATAGAAAAGATATTAATATATATATGCATATTAATATATACGAGTATATGAAGAATTTTTCTATCTTCTGTGAAGCTAAATGTCCGTTAAATTTCCAAATAAGTTCAAGCCTTTGGTTATGAAATAACACGTTCTACATTTGCGGATGAATGTGGAAAGGTCAAGATTTTAATTAATTAATTAACTAACATAATATTACAAAAGCCTTCTGATCACCTATCTGGACACAGGAAAGATCTTGCCAAAATACTTCTATATCTTCTTCTACATTAGAACTATTGTTTGCAAATAATTATTATATTTAACAGTCTAAATTCATCATCGAGTTTGTATAATTTATAGTCTTCAACAATAATGTCCTTTCAATGAAAAGTTCTCACTAAAATATAATAGGAAATCCGCAAACAGTCTGGGTACAACTTTATTATTTTATGGATAGAAGTCCGAAATGCGACTGATAACCTAAAAAACAACGTTCGAAATCGCCTCCTGGTTATTCCTTAGGTTGTAAGTCCCATAGTCCCATACGTATCTTTACTGCAGCCAACTCACATGGACACGGCTGCTCTATCTGTATGCTGCGTACATGAGAGTTTTCTAAAAGCTCGCCATACATTTCACGCATGTGTATGCGTGAAAACTAGCAAAAGCTCAGATGAATTTTTATAGAATTTTCAAGTCAGACGCTGATGACGTCACTTTGAGAACTGAAATCTCCGTTGAAAATTACTACCGCTAGATGGTAGTACACGCGTATGCGTGAAAATTGGCAAAGCTCAGATGAATTTAATTTCTTATTAGGTGTGTTATTTTCAACTGGATCAGATCACAATTGAAAAAAACGATGTATCTTTACGGATCTTCGCGGTTCGCGGATCTCGACGGCTCAGCAGATCTTTACGGATCTTTCGGGCCTATTACGAAACTCGAGTCGAGTGAGTAACTCGACTCACATTTGGACTCGACTCGAGCTAAAGTTGGTATTATGAAACTCGACATTTGGAAAGTCACTTTATTTCCAGCAGTCGAGTGAGTTTGACATTTCTTATAAGAAAATACTCACTCGATCGGCTCTCATAATACGCAGTTCTCTTAACTCACGCTTTTTTTTTGACTAAAAGTCGAGTGAAACTCGACAAGTAGGCACTCGTCGAGTTTCATAGTCGCAGAATGTGAGTTTTTTGATCGAGTCGAGTTTCGTAATAGGCCCGTTTGTGGTTTGCAGATCTTCACGGCAGATCTTGCGGTTCGCGGATCACGGCTCGTGGATCTTAAAAGTTTGCGAATTTTTGAGATGATGTAGATAGAAGATGGAAAATGGATGGTGGAGGATGGAAGATTCAGGATGGAGGATAGAAGATGAAAAATGGAAGGTGGAGGATGGAGGATTCAGGATAGAGGATTCACGATGGAAGATTCAGGATTGAGAATGGACGATGGATGATGCATGATGGACGATGGATTATAGACGATGTAGGATGGACAATGGAGGATGGACGATGTACAATGGACGATGGTGGATGGAGGATGGATGATGGACGATGAAGGATGGAGGATAGAGGATAGACGATGGAGGATGGATGATGGAGGATAGAGGATAGAGGATGGAGGATGATGGAGGATGATGGAGGATGGAGGATGGTGGATGGAGGATGGTGGGTAGAGGATGGTGAATGGAGTATGGTGGATAGAGGATGAAGTAACGGGAGCAACGGCGCGACGGGAGAAATGGGGGATGGAGGATAGGGGATGGTGGATGGGGGATGGTTGATAGAGGATGGTGGATGGAGGACGGTGGATAGAGGATGGAGGATGGTGGATGGAGGATGGGGGATGATGGATGGAGTAACGGGAGCAACGGGAGAAATGGGAGCAACGGGAGTAACGGGAGAAAATGAGAGCAACGATAGTAACAGGAGTATCGGGAGAAACAGGACCAATGGATCAACGGGAGCAACGGGATCAACGGGAGTAACAGGAGCGATTGGAATAAAATAAAGGAATTAAAAGAAATCAAAAACTCAAAATTAGTTTCTTTTCGTAACAAAACGCTATTCAAATTTAAAATGAAATTAAGACTTCTTTATTTCTCTCCGTAACAATCGCGTACACTAACCTCATTTGCTCTCAAAACACCGACAACTTATCCTTGTGCTTTCGAAGAGTCTGTTCGCGTGTTATATTACTCTCCGATTTGCGCAGACAACTCAACTCGTTGCTCTTAATCGCCATTTGACCTTGCATTTTCTTATGAATATCCGATCCGGCTGTATGTCGTCGCATCGATTCTTGTAGCTTTTGAATTTCGCGTTCCTTTCGTCGTATATCGTCGCCAATTTTCAAACTTTCGACGTTCAAATTTTTCAACGTGTGATTTTTGTATTCGTTTCGCATAAGCGGTGCCTTGTCCGCCGCTCCATCCGGTTTCGTAGACGACGTCGTCAGAATATTATCGTTCAGGAATGAAAAGATGTCGGTTTTGTTTTTTGTGCGTTCGTACAGTTTTGTATTGATTGCATCCTGTTTCTTTTTGGCAATTTTCATTTTACGTTCGACCGAGAAGAGATTCTTGTCGCCGTTCGCTGCTTCGCGAAGTTCCATACAATGGTCGAGTGATCGTCCGGGCGGAAGTATTTGAGCACTGATTGGTGTGATTATGCCGGAACCGGTTGAGCCGAGACCGGTTCCGATTATGTAGCCCATTTTTTGCATCAGTTGTGAACCGATTCCCTGCAAAACATTGAAGTGAGATTAAAACGCGAAAAAGTTCGGATTCGGGAACAACTTACTCGAGTGTGTTTCTCCCACTCGCCGAGAGCTTGGTCAGCTGCAGGTGTGAGTAGGCTTTTCTCAATCAGGTACGCATTTCGTAGATCGGCAATATCTGCTTCATCCTCCGAGTCGGATGAGCCACTCGATTGATCGTCATCTACAAGAGAATTTGCTAGATACTGTCCAACAACAATACTACAATACCAACCGTGGAAAATCGGAAATAAATCTTCGAAATTAAAATCAACATCTTTTTTCTGTTGCTCAAGTCGAACCCGACAACTTTTCTCCACGACATTCACACACAAGACTCGACCTTTGTGCCACAACTTATCATACATCTTCGCCAACACTATGCAGTTTCTTTTCAACTTATGAAACTCGGGCTCCTTGTAATCTTTTAACTCGCCGACCGGAACGAGCTCGCCATGTGAAAATCGGCATTTCTCCACATCGAACTTGCAATTTCCGTCCAAAAAATACCCGCACGGAATCATTTCCTTGTGTGTCGGATTCGTAAACAGAATCCGAACGCGAAACTCTTTAATATCGGCCAGTTCGTAGTCACGTGTATCATCCATGCTACAAACGATTGCGTTGTGATAAGTTCGGGCACCCCATGCATGATCGTGTGGTGCCGAGCATTTTTTGCCGACCATTGCCTGCAGCTCGTCCTTGAAGTGAGGGAAAATACAATTTTAGAGTAAAAATTTTTCAGAGAGACTATAGAAGCTTAGGTAAAACAACTTTTATCACACGCAGCTTCGTGTCGAGCTTCTCGTTCGTATCACAGTTGTTAGGCGCTGTTGATGATGCGGCGGGTCCCGTTGCTTCAAGCGATTTTATTTCGGACATAAAGAGCGCCATTTCGTCGTCGTATCCGTTTGAATTGGACGCGCTGCTCCCTGATTCTGTGCCTAAAAAGAAAATAGAGGGAATTTTATTGTTTCTTTTTTGCTGGAAACGGCTGAATTTTTTAGCCTCCAGTTGTATGTGAACAAAGAACCTGACCAATGAACAAAGCAAGACGTTGATCGGGATCGATGGTTGCTTAGTACCTAGAGCATGGTCCCGAAAGAACTTCTATTCTCGTTTGTAAATTTTTTCCTGTTGTCTGGTGTCTCAATGGACATGTCAGTGGTAGGAGACGGCCGGCAGTGCAAGAATATAAATCGCTAAGGCTAGATTTGCCGTGTACGAGGCAGAGTGCATGTACATTGTTCAGTCTTCGTGTGAAGCCTGTGGTTGCGCCCAGATTTTTTTTTGTGCTGAGCAGAAACCCTTTTTATCAATATCAAATACTCGAAACACAACCCATAGCTTTTATATATATAAAATATTTGAATCGAGAAAGTGCCTTAGAAAAGAGCTACCGTATGCCTCAAAAGGGGGCGTATGGGAACTGCAGAGGGCACAGTGTTAAATAATAAAATTACATAGTAGTAAAACCTCGAGAACTTTGCTTGCGGTGCATAATAAAGATATATGGAGTTGGAGGCGCATAAACGGCGGGAAACCCTTCAGCAGTTCGCGCGACTTTAAAAGAGCACACAAATTTATTGATCTCTTTCGCTGTGATCTTAGTAAGTTTGGCGATACATACCGCCTTTCCGCCACTCCCTCCCAAGCAGAAAACAACTTTCCCATCTTCAACCCTCCCGAAACATTTCACCCTCGATCCCACAAACTTTAAGTACCTCCGTTCCGACTCACCATCTGGGTCTTGTTGCAAAGTTTGCCTTGTCAGCTCGACTAATTCCTCCAGATCACTTTTTAGGCTACGAAGCGATTCGGCTTCCGCGTTGTCCTTGGCATGTTTTAGCGCCTCCACCACTTGTTTTAGCTGCAAAATTCCAACAAAATACACCACTGCCGAATTCGACCACTAAACATTTGGATTGGTTACCTGGGTCTCGTATTGCTGTATGGAAGCCTTTAAGTCCGTCATTATCCAGGCATTAAAAACATTTAAAGTAATTTTGCAATTTTCGTTGAAAAGTTGTGCAAAATTTTGACGGAGTCGCGGAACGGACAAGAAAATATCAAAACATCGAAACGAACTGTCAAATGTGGAGGTAAATGCGTACTTTAGTACGGAATTTCATTTGTGTAATTTTTTTTGGGAAAATACAAGATATACTAGCTACCCTTGTATATCTTGCGTTTCAAATTTTAATTAATAAAAAAAAAAAAATTTTAATAATCAAATTTAGTAAAATTTTAATAAAAAGTGAACTGCATTGTCGAGGCTGGACATTTTACCCAATCCTCAAACCACGATGAAAAGTCAAATTTTTCAACATAAAAATGTCATCCCGCATAACCTCACAAAAAGTAGGTGTTTCTGTTGTTTCATTCACGGACCAACTTGAATTTTCTGTCCATATTCTTTAACCGAAACAAAATGAGTTCAATCGGTACTGGGGTAAGTTTAAATCGGCCTTCGTCCTTCCGCACGACTAACTAAGCGAAAACTTAAATTTCAGTACGATTTGTCGGCATCGCAATTCTCGCCGGACGGAAAAGTATTCCAGGTGAACTACGCCGGGAAGGCGGTCGAAAAAAGTGGTACTGTGATCGGACTCCGTGGCAAGGACGGTGTAGTTCTTGCGGTTGAGAAAATCATAACGAGTCCGCTGTACGAAGAAAATGCGGCGCTACGAATTTACTCCGTCGATAAAAATATTGGTTTGGCCTTGTCCGGTCTGCTGGCCGATGGCATCAAATTGCTAAGCATTGCACGCGAAGAAGCAACAAACTATAGGATGCAATTCGACTGTACGATTCCCCTGAAGATTCTCAACGAACGGCTTTCCGCTTACATTCATGCGTACACGCTTTACAGTGCGGTCCGACCATTCGGATCGACGGTGATCTTAGCGTCGTGGGACGAAGCCACCGGGCCGCAATTGTTCAAAATCGAGCCGTCTGGATCGTCTTATGTGAGTGCCCAGTTCAGCCTGGCTAGTAATTCACCGCTTAATCGAGTCTGAACTTTTTTCAGGGCTACTTTGGCTGTGCCAGCGGCAAAGCCAAGCAACAGGCGAAAACCGAAATCGAAAAGTTGGACCTGAAAAACATGAGCACCGAGGATATTGTAAAAAACGCCGGTCGGATGTAAGTCGACCTGATTCCTCGCTCCACCACCTTCTAATAATTTAATTTGCAGCATTTACCAAGTTCACGACGAACTCAAGGACAAAGAATTTAAACTAGAGCTGAGCCTGGTCAGTGCCGAGTTGGGCGGATTCCACCACATAGAGCCCAAGGAGTGGTATGAAATTGCCGTGAATGCGGGCAATGCGGCCAAAAAGGAGGACGACAGCGACAACGAGGTCTAAATTTGTTTTTTTTTGCAACGGTTTGTTTCGTATTTTTCACTATTTCCACGCTTGTAAACAAAACGACAAAACAATTTAATTAAAAAAAACACTAAGTTAAATTGAAACGCAATTTTTTTAATATAAAAAAAATCCTAAAATGTAGTGTAGCTTTATTAAAGCGTGTATAAAATTAAGTTTGCGGACGAAATAGCAAAATTTGGTAAATCTAGCAACGTCTAGGTGGATTAATCACACGCTTTGCGGCTTCTGGTAAGCTTTTTGGGCAAGAATCGACAGGAAAGTTATTTCGGTGAGAATTAGTAGCTGAATTATGCCTTGAAAGAAAATAAAAAACATTAAGTCCAGTTTGTAGTTGTGAAAAGCGATCTGTGAATTGGAAAGTCAACAACTAAGTTTATTTGAAATACTACAAAACCCATCGCTTTGGAATGCCTACGTTATAGCCGAATTTATTCCAAATTAACAGTATCCATTCCTGGGTAATACCCGTTCTGCTGAACAGCGAACGAGTGCAATTTAAACACCGAAAATGTTTGCACTGAAATTTCTACAGTCCGGGCTCTGTTTTATTATTCGGGTCACGTCGCGACCTCTCTCAATAAAGTTATATTCTATTTCTTTATACAGCAACGTTTTATATAAAATCGTTTGAGATATCCAGTTTAAATTGTTTGGCCACCAGCAACGCTAGAGACCCCCCAAAATCAATTATATACTTCCTTAGTATGTCTGTAAACGCCCACGGTTTATCTTTCTAGCTCTAAGCGGTTAAGAGATACAAAAGAAGAAAAAACTCGATTCCGGAGCTTAGTTATCTAGAAACTTTGTATCACCCCCACTTTCATACACTACAACACCCCACAACTGATTTTTTTTGTAATATTCCCCCAAGTGACGTCGCTAGGGTTCCAATCTATCTACCCGCTGATGACATAATTCTTCCCTTTCCTAATACCTAGTTTTCTTTACTTTTCAATAATGTCTATTCCTCATAATTTTTTCATTGCTCCTCCTCATCACTCTGGTTGGAGTACAGGCTAACAACCTGCGTCCTCCGAAAAAGCAATTATGTTGAGAATCTTCGAAAGACAAATCTCGATCGGACAGCGTGATAAGGCAATGTCCCAAATTCGGTGCCAGTATCCTCTCGGTAAAACCCATCACCCTGCCTAATTTTTTATACAAACCTTGTTTATAAACGGCCTTCGTGAGTGGATATGCATCTGGGAAGTTGATAAACTCAAAAACAGTTTCCAAAATTGCTGGTTGTAATTTACAGAAAATTAACACCAATTGTATGCAAAAGTACTTCAGCTGAAAATGAGATTAGAGATTAGATGAATTATTTAGAAGTTTCAATCAAGACTGTCAATGGAGCGAAATTTTGTTTTTACCATTAAATTATGATTGGAAGCATAAGGCAGAATAAGTCTCACTAAAATATTAAGACCCCATATTCCAATTAAAATCGAAAATACCATAAACGGTACGAAATATAAGTAGACGTTTTTGTAGATATCCTGCAAGGAGAAGAGAATTATTACTGATTCATTGCTTGATAGTCGATGTATACTTACAAATTCTACAAAATAGATAACATTTACGGTTAACATTATAGCCGTTTGTACGAACGGCAACTGCAGGATCATGTAACGGACAGCTTTGACGCGTCCAGTCGTAGCCGACATTGGCTTAAACCAAATGCAACAGCAACAACACGGCGGTGTCCTTATATTGAAAATTTCCGATTGGGCTTCCTTAACATACTTCCGTTCTCCTCCGACATATTTAAAGAATAGCAGGTACAACTGATATGCACATATCGTAAAGGCTATATGCGTGACGGTATGACAAAGCAGTGCTGATTGCGGAATCAGTAATGTAAGGAGCGCCATTAGCGCTACTAAAGGATATATTGCACATAGCGCAAAAGTATTCAATCGATAGGTTGGGCGAACCGATTTGAAAATGTTGCACAATGTTTGCAGGAAGATCACTTTGTTGATGAGAAAGAGAAGACCTCCGGTTGCGATCGTTACGATCGTGAAGCTTTCCAAGTCTGTACATAGGGAGTGTGGTTAGAGAATTGAAATTTAGTATGCCAATGTGAGATTCTGCAAGTACCTGTATAGTAGTCGGTTATAGATGGCACCAGACGTAACTCTATCTCGGTTGTGTTCGATTCAGACATTTTTGGAGATGATTTCCATTAGCTGCCGATTGTAGTTGAGAAATAACTAGCCTCTGCATTTATGTAGTGATGCAACAAGTCTTCGGCAGGAGCGCTTTGATATGAATGTACTACACTCTAAGCTTAAACAAGCACCCAGACTAGAGTTCTACAGTAAAATGAAATTTTGTTTGTTCAAATTTTACGTACAGAACGGTTCGTAGACCCGTTGAATTTACTGAATTCAAGCCTTGTTTAACTCCCCAATAGCGAGACATTAATTTATGCTATTTTAGTGAATAATCACTTCCATTTTTTAAAATGTATTTTGCACATTATGTATACAATTGGTTCCTAGCATCCCCCTACCCAAGTCTTTATGTAAATCTATATACAAGGAGATTTTTTTTATTTTATATTATTACGGATTTGAGCTACTTTTTGCTCCATTTTCGTAACCTTTTGTTAATTGTTTTTTAAATTGATATTTCCTCAGTTTTATGCAATTTTTTTTACATTTTTACTGTTGTTGTTTAAACTTTAATATTAAAGTTTTCGGATTACCCGGTACTCACATTCTCTTATGTAAATTTTTACGTCGTTTTGAAGCTTTTCCTTCGTAGTCGTTTTAGTAAATTATTGGTAAATACAAGAATTACCTAACGATAGCGAGAGCAAAGTACTCATCTTAAATTTATGGATTTTCGTCATGCTTGTTTTGTTTACAATAATTATTGGGTATCGAATTTAACTGATCAAGAAGCAGAGCAAATATTGAAGAAATCGTGAAGTAAATTTTATAGTGCTTCTGCGGAAATATACTTTTCAGTTACAGTAGTAATGTTTTGAGTAATGAGGTAAAAAAAAGAAAACACAGAGAAATGTTGTCGACAGCGAGAATACCAACATTTGAAATATTAGCCATCAGAAGAATTAATTTTTTTCAATCTTCCAATAAATGTCTCACCAGAACTCAGCCAAACCACCGCCGACTTAAACTCAAGCCGCGCACATATGACAGTTCGTCGTGAGAAATGTCTCGTTTTTTATGTGATGTGTGACGTCACGGATCAAAACGAGAAAATATAGAGAGAATCTTTTTTCGAACGAATTCGTAACAATATTTTATTATCCCAAAGCGCGGTGTTTTAATACAAAACTTTGGAATTGACGAACACTCTAGAGTCGATACTGAAGAACAAATGTTCCGAATCATAGCAATATGCAATGTATTTCATATAACAAAAATTATCTTTAAAAAAAAAGCAATTTAACTGCACATTTTTTAAATGGTGGAATGCCGACATTGCTGAAAATTACGATATTTTTTTCAACCTAATTTTTTCTATGAAAACTCAATTCCAGATGAGAAAACTTGTCTAATTCTCATTTTTAAATATGTTTATAAACTATTTAACTTTGCTTTGCCTAACAAAAGCTTACACTTTAATAGAAAACTTGGTTTTTATCATCCAAGTCATGCACCCGCCATACAAAATTGTTGCGACTTGTATGGAGCTGTCATGTTTGTTATGACTCTGGTTTTTTATGTTCAATTCAGCTGCAAGGCTATAGTTCAGAGGGCTCTGGCCAAACCCGAATTGACAGGGACTGAAAGCACAGAGGATACCGAGAATACTATCGTGCAGCTGACAACAGAAGAATAATGCCATTGGAACCACAAAGCATGCACTTCGCATCACATCAATCAGTGGCGTAACTGGCGAAACTACTGTCATGTTGAGGAGACCAGCGCGTTAAGCAGGGACGTCATTTCATTTTTTTCTAGGGGGGGGGCAAGATGTTATGTTTGTATATATTTTTATATATAAATATACATATGTTATATATTATCTATAAAAATAAATAATTCAGGGAGAGGGGGGCAAATGCCCCCCCCTGCCCCCCACAAATGACGTCCCTGGCGTTAAGGGTTTCTGGTCAACCATCAGGCAAAATATAAAAAAACATACACTTGTTTGTTGGTGCTTTCGGTGCTGCACATGGATGGCGGCTGCCCGCTTTTGAATTAAGTTCTTTTCGTCGTCCAACCATTGCATAGGTATTGACAGTTTCGGAGTAGTTCTTCTAACACCGGCGAAAAAAACACTGGCTCTCTTCTTGACGTGCAACAAGGGGTTTCGATCCTTGGAAAAGAATAGATAAATATCTCAGCCTAAATAGATGTAAGACTAGAACCCCCTGTAGGAAACATCTTTATAAAATTGGAAGACACTTGCGGTGATGAAGAAGATACATCAGCATATAGAGACTATATATAGATTTTCACAAAAGACTTCATCACTTTGATCAGAAATCTCAAACCAACAACTTCTCAATTTATTAATTAATTTTTTTCACGCACCCACTGTTCGTATTTGAACATGGAAAATCAAGATGTAGATAAACTGCAAAAACACTTTATTAATTTCTAATGACTAACCCCCACTAGCCAGCCACTTATTTTCGTAAAAGACTTGAACAATAAAAAATACCCTACAGCGATCAATCACATCTGTGCAAACTAACAAGTTTCTAAGAAAATGTAGTTCCAAATAGCAAAGCTCTTTAAAAATAAAGCTGCAAAAATGGCGCGTAATTCAAAACTCCCGCCATTTTTTAAGCATATCATGCACGATCTTAGCGGCATGCTCCTGCAACATGCATTGTCCTGATGATAGTATTCCTTGTAGACATTAAAGTAATTAAGCTTCCGGTTATTTTTTTATAATTAATTATAATCGGCTCGATTCTCTAAATATTAGATAGATAGATCTACAGAATTTAAGGCAGTTTTAACTTTAATTCGATATTAAAAATGTAGTGCTCCTTTACTGTTTCACATCAGAACTGTGAAAGTTGAGAGATGGGATGATTAATTTTTCTTTTATCCAATTTCCTTCCCGAAAATACTGTTCAAATTCGTAAAAAAAAATTATCGAACACAAAGATAAAAGCTGCAACAATTCTTTGAGCGGATCTGTTTATCAGAAGAATAGAATTGTGTTTATCTGAAGGAATATTTTAACTTCAAAAATGGGTTCATATGTGCCACGTCCCCGGAAATAAGAACGATGTTAGGAGTGAAACCACGAACCGGACGAAAGAATAGAAGTCAGCCTGGTTAGGGCTGCAAAGTGCTATTAAAGTAGAAGAACTTCCTTAATACTTTGTGATGCGTTTGTGTGAATATGCCCAAGTCTTTCTTGAGGATTCAAGTCCGAAACCTCTGTAGTTCCGATTGAGCTCACTGAGAAGCTGATTCACATTGGAGTGATGCAATCCGTAGCACTTTAAATATTTCGTATCTTACTTTTTCTTTCACTAAACCACCAAATTTCAACCTGTTTAAATGAATTTACGAGTTTCACTAAAAAACCTCGAACCAATAGAACAAATTCCGACAACATAATTTGTAGTATAAACACTTACCCATTAGAAACTTATCCAATTTTTATTATAACGTGTAACGGCGGATCGCGCAGGGTATTCGAACAAACTAAAATTTCAAACTGAAGATATTCTACTTGAACGCAAAAATGGTGCGGTCCACCAGCTTTAACTGCAATCCGATGTTGTAATAATTGCCGCATTTTAAACCTCCTCCTAGGTAGTTACAAAATTTCATAAAACTTTTGCGATACGACTACAAAATACTTTCACTCACTGGGAAACTGGTTTTTGACTGGCGTGCTTACTTAAATCTTACGTTATAAAGTCATTTACTAGTAGATTTCAAGCTGTGTAGTAAGATATTCGAATGAACAAAGTAGTCAGTCTTCAGAGTTTATAAGATGGGCTTAAATTGATTTATCTGCTATTGCAGCTATAGAGGAAACCATTATACTTATATGTATAATTCGCTCGATATGTGTCTAGTAACTGCGGTAGGTGAGAAAAATAAAAAAAATAAAATCTTAAATTATTAAATGTGCTAATCACCTGCAAATTAGTTTATACGTCCATCATGAGCCTCGGTTAACTAGTAACCAGTTCATTAGTCTTGCAATCCTGACATTTAGAATCCCACTCAATCAATCTTGAAAAAGAAGTCACATTTTCAGATTTAGCAGAACTTTCTTCGACCTTTTTTAACGCTGTAGTTGATCCAAGGGAATTATAGCCTCCCCTATAAAAATCGCCTTAAAAAAACTGTCTAGGAAGTGTGGGAAAAAAACAGCTACTAAAAACTAGTATCCCGTACACTACTACTACAAAAAAAAATTTGCAGAATAAACCACTAGATTAGATTCTTATATGAACAAGCTTTCTATAATTAGTGTTTCGTGAAATATATGTACATAGCTTAAGTTTTTATGCAGAAAAAAAATAACAATAAACAGACCGTAGAAATAAAATACCAATTCAATATCTTATGCGACCTAAGTGGCACACTTAGTGGAAACAACCAGTTTTCACACCCGCGAGTCGAATATCGAAAAATCCTGAAAGTGATTTTTATGCGTTTGTACGAAAAGTCCGTAGAAGTAAAAATCACTTCGATATTTCATCAGACTTTAGAGATGTAGGTGAATGCGAGATGTAAGTGAATCCGCGGAGCTAAATATTGAAACTCCTGAAATTGATTTTTAGGGCGATTTTTGAAAATTCGGTGGAAGTAAGCTGAATTGAATATCTTACCTGGCCTAAGAATCCGTGGAAACAGTCAACCGCTTTTCGTCCACTCCGGAAAAAATAGTAAAATTTATGTATAGACGCTTACATCAAAAAATCTTAAAACCTAATTCACTATTCGTGAAGATTCCTCTGTTTTTTCGAGACCTCCGTGCTCCGTATGTACTAAATTTTAACTTTCTATCATAAAGATAGGGAAAAGGAAAAGACCGTATTCTTCTTCTTTTTTTTTGTTAAAAAAAAGCAATTTCTTGGAGATATCGTTAATAAATACAACTTCAAGGCGACGATGCCTTAATTTAATACAATTTTCGGTCCGACTTCATTCATTCAAGAAAATTTTCTATAATATAGGTATTATGCAATTTTGGAATGCGAGATTTTGGAATACGAGATTTTCGAAAGCGGGTTTTTCTAATAATGGATATTTGAAATGTAGGATTTTGGATATGGGATCTTAAAATATGGGATTATACATCCAACCAAGCAGTAGGATCGCTGTTGTCATACAGGTGTCCAATGGCTCCGAAAAGTACTTTTGAAATCAGATAGCACTCCTGCAAGGATTCTGGTATCCCTTCTGCTAAATGTAAGATCAGAAACTTGCATTTTTGAGTCATTTTAAGGCTAAAGATGGCGATTTCAACCCACTAATGCAGAGTATTTGTTATATATATTACAAAGTCTGCGCTTACAAATCTATCTGCCTATACTTCGTTTATCGCTTCCACCTTAAGTGGCCATAATCAAACACATTCCAGTTACACATACACAGACTTTTATAAAGCTTTTGATAAGGTTAATCACTCGTTACTTTTAGTTAAGCTTAGTTTCATGGTGTAGTGGCGTTTAACGATATTTTAAATTTTTCTCGTTAACTGAGTATTATTTTCGTCACTGTCAATTTAACTATTCCTTTCAGACGACTTTGTGGATTTGTTTTAGTTTCAATCGAAGTCGTCAGCGAATTCGTGCAAAATAAAATGAATTCGATTTTTCTTCAGTCCAACACTATCAGTTGAATGAATTACAACTTGAAAATTAATCAATCGATTATTAATTATTTTTAAAAAAATAAGATTCATAAATAATTTTGAATAACTCTTTCAATAATAAAATTTTGATCAGTTTATATTTTTTTTTGGAGAAATTTAACTTTTTATAAAATTAAATAGAATTTGATTTTTAAAGTTATGTGCAATTCTAATAATATATTTACCAAATGTTGTTAAAACATCAAAATATAATTTTAATTTAATTACAATTTAAGTGATACGGGTTTTATTTAATTATTGGTTCAATGAATAATAAATAAATGTCAAGAAGAAATTAAGAAGAGGTTATATACGACAAGATCTCTACATTGGTGGCCTCGAAACCGAGCACGTTCTGCTCTGCAATATTATTCGACTGAATTTTTCAACAAACAGTAACATCATCATCACCGTATTAAAAAAAAATCTGCCAACAGTCTGGGCGCAACTTATTTTATGGATAGAAGTCCGAAACGTGTTTAATGATGAGATGCGGTGTAGGTTACTATGCGACTGACAACCTAAACAATAACGTTCCAAATAGCCTCCTGGTTATTTCTTAGGTTGTCAGTCGCATAGTAACCTACACCGCATCTCATCATTAAACAATAAAATCTGAACTTTTTTTTTACTTTAATTACTCTAATAGTGCATCTACATATACGTACTAAGTTTCAACTTTCTAGCATAAGCCGTTTCTGAGATATAAAAAACCACCCCTCACCCCCGTACCTTGATACCCCTATCAAAAATTTTATTTTTCTAGTATGTCTCCATAGTGGCTCTATATAATCCTAAATTGATAGCTTTCAATTCATTATGGTTTTCGAGAAATAAAAATCAGAATGTTTTCCTTTCTACCCCCTTTCACCATCACCCCCAACACCCACATCACCAACATTTTTTTCCCTACTAGAAGTTTACCGACCCCAACTCCTGTAAAATTTTCAAGATCATATCTGATATACAAATTACATTTTTTGAAATATTGCTGTCCCCCCCTTTCGTGCTCCACCTCCCCCCTCAAAAAATTTAGTTTCAGTAGACTGCTCTTGTGATCCCATATACAGAAACAAAATTTCATCTTCCTGGTGTAATTGGTTCGGAAGATATTGTAAAATTTTAGCCCTTGTCTAATCTTGAAGTATCCCTAAGGACAACAACAAAGTTTCAATCTTCTGACATTAATTGTTCAGGAGATATCGATTTTAGAATGTTCCAATCCCGTCTTTCATGCGTTAAAGACTCATTGTTCCCCCCCCCCCCCACTTCCACACCCCTTAACCAATATCGACAATTTTTTTGCAATTGAGTCCATTATCATAGTACTACATAAGTTCCATATTTCATCCTCCTAGCATAAGTGGTTCCTGAGATCTAGAAACCAAAATTTTTCGTCTAAAACGTTCCCCTCTCCTCTCCCCTTGTACACTCACCCTTAGAAAATATACCAGTCGTAGGGGTTCACCCAATCTACCTACCATAAAAATTTCAATTTAATATCTCAACGGGTTTGGGAGCTACGCGCCTTTAAACGATTTTGCGTACGGCGTACGGCGTACGGCGGACGGCGGACGGCGTATGGCGGACGGCGGATGGCGTACGGCGTCTACGGCGGACAGACGGACATTTTTTTTTTGCTTTTTTGGGGTTTACGAGTCCTAAAACGTGTAAATACAAAATTTCAGGGTAGCAAACTTTTTTGAAATTTCAAGTCGATCACATTACTTTATTATTAAAAAATAATAAAGTAAAATTTATTAAGAAGAATGAATCGCAATTTCAATCCATGAAGAGTTACTATTTAATCAATTAATCGTCAACACACAAATCGTCCAATTTGGAAATTTATAGCCCAAGCTACGCGGAGAGAAGGGCAGAAAAGATTTGAAGTGGAACAAAAGAAAGAATTTATTTGTAAGTTAATTGATAATTTTTTTTTATTGATATGAGTTTTACTACGCAAATTATTGTCAATCAGTGTTATTTGATTGTTCTTAGGTGTTTGGATTGAATTTAATCGAATTCTACAATAATTTCTTTACGGTCAGTTTTATTTAATTTTTAAAAGAACTCATTGAGAATTAATCTTTTAAGTTATATTGACGGTGATAGAAATGTTTCTCGTGTATGTATTGACGGTTATCTTTTCTCATTAGAAAAGTTAAACTCTACTTTTAAATTATGATTGGGGACGGAAATGCAGCCGTATCTGAGCCCTCTCCTAGAGCGGTTGATAATTCTTTCTCAAATTTAGGGTCTTCTGGAATGGCAGCAGTTGCGCTACAGAAGATCTAATTCTGGACGTATAATCCGGCTTCATGGTTTCTTATTTTAGACAGCCAGTTCGCTGCAGCGAACATAGTTGTCGAGAAAACTAAATTCAACCACGCTATAAGCATGTTGAATGCCAGTGAATGTTCTCAAGCGATGGACATCATCGAGAACATTCCTGCTTCGGATCAATACACTTACTTTAAAAATCAGATGATTCTTCGGTTTGGAAAATCAGAAGACTCCAAACTACAAAAATTGTTAAATGGGTTGGATTTGGGAGATAAAAACCCTGACAACTCCTCTGTCTAATGAAGTCTCTGGCCGGATCAAATTTTGGTGATGTTGCTTTACAAAAATTGTGGATACAAAGACTACCTCAACAGGTTCAAGCTATTCAAGCGGCCAGAATAGCTCCTGTAGAGGAACTTAGCAGAATTGCAGATCGTATTATGGAGACAACAATTTCTGCATCATTTAATGTAGCAAGTGATGAACTTGTAACCAAACCAGCTCCTTTAATAAAATCGATTGAATCGGTTTCTTTACAATCCCTGCAACATCAATTGACGATTATTACGAAAAAATTAGCTAAATTAGAATCAACAAATCAGTCAAAAAATAATGAAAAGAAAGAGTTCAATAAGAACAGGAACATTAGATCTTAATCTAATGATAAGAAAACTCAATTATCAGATTCTACTTTCTGCTTTTATCACGAGCGCTACGGGCTCATAGCCCATAAATGCGTTCAGCCATGCAATTATTCAGTTTCAAAAAACTAAGCAAAGGGTTAGTTGTGACGAGTACTCATACCTTAAATTCTACTAATCGCCTTATAATTGATTTAAATGTTGGTTGTTTTCCGGCGTCAGTAGGGTTTCTGGTGAGAAACCCCAACACGAAATCCTCGACTGCTGATTAATCGTTGTCCTAGAGGACATGACCGTTGGAAAACCTTCACTGGATACGCCAGTTTCATAAGATTGTGTTGGACTAGGTCCGAAGGAGCTGTTTCGTCATCGGAGGGCATAGACTCGTCAGAGGGTGTATCATGCCTACTATCCGAAACACCCTTACAGCTGGTGGAATTGCTGAGCATAATTTCTATATATTGCACTCGAAATCAAATTTACGATCCGAGACTTATAAACTTAGCTAAATTTCCGCCATAGCAATCCTATACTAAAGGAAGGTGGCGCTGCCTTATAATTTTCGACCCATTATCCTCATTGAATTTTTTAATTGATACTGGTGCTGAGGTATCAGTTTTACCCAATAAACAAATTTATAATTCTGTTAAGGATTGACGGCAGCAAATTCATCTAAAATTTCTAATTACGGATACCGCTCAGTTAAATTATCTCTTCAACACCGCAGGATTTTTAACTGGGAGTTTATTTTAACTGATGTAGACAGACCAATTATCGGTGCTGATTTTCTACAAGCTTTTAAATTCAGATAACAAATTGCTTTTAGAAGGATACAAAGACTTACATTCTGTTAAACATTTTATTGAAACATCTTGTTGTCCAGTTTTTGCTAAACCACGCCGTTTGGATCCTGAAAAATTTAATATTGCTAAAAAAGAATTTAATTTAATGATTGAACGAGGAATTTGTAGACCTTCACGCAGCCCTTGGGCTTCACCTTTACATATGGCTCCAAAAAAGGATGGGGGTTGGAGACCATATGGAGAATACAAGCTTCTAAATGCTAAGACAATTCCTGATAAATTTCCAGTTCCTCATATTCAAGATTTCGCTCAGAATTTATTTGGTTGTGAAGTTTTTTCAACTTTAGATTTAGAAAAAGCCTATCACCAAATTTCTGTAAATGAATCAGATATTCCCATAACTACACCTTTTGGATCGTTTGAATTTCCAAGAATGTCATTCGGTCTACGAAACGCAGCTCAAACGTTCCCAAGGTTCATTTCATCAATATTCAGGGACTTAAATTATTGTTTCGTGTATATTGATGATATCTTGATAGCTTCTATAAATGAAGATACTCATCTTAAGCATTTAAACGAGGTTTTCAGGAGGTTAGCATTAAATGGTTTAGTATTAAACATAGACAAATGCAACTTCATGAAAACCGAGATTGATTTTCTGGGACATAGTCTCAACAAAAATGGCATTCAACCAAAAAAATTAAGGGTTGAAAATATAGCATCGTTCCCTAGGCCATCAAACATTTTTGAAATGAGACGGTTTCTAGGGATGTTAAACTTTTATCGAAGGTTTATTCCTCACGCAGCTTCTTCTCAATCAATTTGGGAGGATTTAACTAAAGGGAGTAAAAAAAAGAATGATAAAATACCGTTGGTGTGGGATGCAAGATCATTGAACATTGTAAAGAAATTCTAGCGAATGCTACTTTATTATCTTTTCCATCAGCATCAGCTGATTTATCGCTGGCTGTGGATGCTTCTGATTCATGCTGTTATGACACTGGCTATTTTAGCGGCTTTAAAGCGGCTAGAAAATACAAATGGAGAGGGATAGAGACTTTAACATACAATTTAGACATTGGTGTGAGAGAGACAGTCCGAACAGCAAAACTATGAGTAGCTGTCAAAAAACAATCCATAACAACAAAGCGCATTCGAGCAGTGTTTCGCAACATTCTAGCAGTTAATCCAAGAAAAATCCACTGGCGGCTATTTTCCAGCCGCTACAGACTTGTTTTTGACAGTTCGTTATGAATAAATTATGGAAAGTGTCATGTTATGTTATGAAACGCGCTAAGAGCAGTATTTTTTATAACAAATCAGTTGTTAATTTCGTCTACTAGATGCTGGTAGCATCAGCAAGGGTATTTTTTATCGGTAATCTCTTTCTCTCTATATTGGTCGCCTTGTCGCACGATTGACTTTTATTGCACTTGAGAACTAGCCAGTGTCGTAACAGCATCAGCCTTAGGCGCCGTTCTTCAAAAGCGAATCAAAGAAAAGTGGGAGCCATTGGCATTTTTTTCACGGTAATTAAATGACACACAAATTAAGTATAGTGCTTATGACAGGGAACTGCTGGCAATATAGGTATGCCGCAATTAATTTTATGTTGGAAGGGCGAAATTTCATTATATTCACTGAACACAAGCCATTGGTTTTTGCGTTCAAACAGACAGTTGGATTTTATAAGCCAATTCACTACTGATTTGAGACATATTGCGGGAAAAGATAATATCGTTGCAGATGCATTGTCTAGAATTTACAATATCGATCTTCCACCTTCGACAGATTTTTCTGAAATTACCATTGGTCAATTAACTGATGATCAATTGGAAAAAGTGAAAATGATACCGAGTTTACGAATGGTTGAAGTTCTTTTAAATGAATCTAATTAGTCTTTGGTGTTGTAGCGACCATCATAGCGAAACAACACATCTGGTGGTCAACTATGATATTAATATGTCATCCATATTGATCCCAGTTCGATGATCCTGAGAACGTTCTACGCCATTTTATATAACAGTTCGTTTCCAAGTGTCCTTCTGTGTAGACCAATCTACTTAGTAGTAATAAATTATAAGAATTAGAAAGCACGTGTTTTGTTAAAGTTTGTATAGGGCAAAACCTATAAGTGGTGACCCCGACGTGATTCCACGTGATTTGCTATGTTATTACCGATCATTTAGTTTTTGTAATTTAGTATTCTGAGTGAATCGACGTAATTTTATTTCAAGTGACGGTTTCCGTGCTCACGAGTTGTTCCGAAATTAAATTATTATGGATACGCCGTTCGAACAAAATCTTCCGCGTCGGTTGCTTGATCTGGGAACACGTGTTGAAGCCATTCAAAATGTGAAACTTCCGCCATTTTGGACACGACGCCCGTCTTTATGGTTCGCGCAGGTGGAGGCGCAGTTTGCCATCAATAGAGTGTTTTTGGATGCCGCGAAATTAAAGACACTCTCATCGGATCTATTGACGTTAGTGTCCTCGAGCAAGTCGCGGACATCGTGGAACATCCACCGGCAACCAACAAATAAGAAAAACTCAAGCGACAACTTATAGCACGTTTTACAGAAACACCCGGCAGTCAACTTACGAAAGTGCTAACGGAAGTGGTGCTCGGCGACAAGAAGCCATCCCAACTTTTCAGGGAGATGAAGTCCACGGCCGGAGACCAATTACCTCTCGACGCAGTACGGTCTTTATGGCTATGACGGCTTCCTGCTCGGGTACGAGCCATCTTATCGGTTACTTCCCATATTGATATATCGGCCCTAACTGAAATGGCCGATAAGATATTTGAAGAAAGCCGCAAATTTCCTTCCGTTTCGGCTGTAGCAGTAGAACCAACCGTTGCATCTCAAGACGCTGTAATTGCGGCTCTAACAAAAAGGCTCGAAGATCTGGAGGCGAGAGACAAAAGAAAAGTTCCGGCACGACGATCTTGTTCCCGCTCACGGTCAAAATCAGTCGCTAGAAATAACGGCTTTTGTTTCTTCCATCAACGCTTCGGAGCGTCTGCACGTAAGTGTACCAAGCCGTGCACTTTCAAACCGTCGAAAAACTAATCACACCGTCGGAAAACTAATCACACCGTCGGAAAACTAATCACACCGTCGTCAGCTTTAGCGGTCAGCGACGGTGTTTGCAACCAGAACCGCCTACTACTGCGTGATCATCTAAACGGTAACACGTTCCTCGTCAATACCGGTGCTGATGTTTCAGTGATTCCTCGGAGTAAAAGGGAACAACTGATTCCATCAACTAAACTTTATGCAGCAAACGGTTCCACTATCAACACTTACGGCGAACGTCTTCTCGTTTTAGATTTCGGACTTCGTCGCTGTTACAAATGGTTGTTCTGTGTGGCAGACGTCGCGTATCCGATTTTGGGTGCGGATGTTTTAAAGCATTTTGGATTACTGGTCGACATCAAACATAAAAAACTCATCGACGAGACTACAAAACTGTTCATGATTACAAGTATTTTTGGAAACGAAGGAATGCGGATTTCTACAATCAATCCCAGCAACAAATTCCATCGTATTCTCGCCCAATTTCCGGAATTGACCACATCTCTCACATCGCAAAATGCTCAAAAACATACCGTAACACACCACATTCTCACCGTCCGAGAAGACTCAATCCTGTGAAGTTTAAAGCTGCCAAAGCCGAGTTTGAGTTTATGATCGAACAAGGCATTAGTCGGCCATCCTGCAGCCCGTGGGCCAGTCCGCTACTCATGAAGCGAAAGAAAAATGCCGAATGGAGACCGTGTGGGGACTATCGCCGGCTCAATGCCGTCACCGTACCCGATAGCTACCCTATACCACACATTCACGATATCACACAACATCTAGCAGGAAAAAATATTTTCTCGAAGATCGACTTAATACGGGCCTACCATCAAGTTCCGGTTGCAAACGAGGACATACCGAAAACGGCCGTTCGGTTTGTTCGAATTCTGCGTGATGACATTTGGACTAAGAAATGCGGCTCAGTCTTTTCAAAGATTGCTCGATACAGCGCTGCGCGGGATCAATTTTGCCTGTTTATTTAGATGATATTCTCATCGCATCTTCATCTATCGAGGAGCATGAAAGTAATCTAAAAACAGTATTTTGCCGACTACGAGATTACAATCTGCGAATTAACCCTGCAAAGTGCACGTTTGGCGTTAACGAAATCGAATATCTTTCACACAAAATCACTTCCAAAGGTATCGAACAGTGGCGGAGCTAATGGTTTTGGCGCCCGGCGCACTTTCTACGTTTTGGTGCCCCAAATTTTATATTTTGTTTTCGAAAAATGAAGGATAGTTTTCAAGATTTAGCATGATATAAATAGAGAAGGTGGTAAAGTGACCGCCGCTCTTATTTCGGCGCCTTAATTATTTCTAATGATTCATAGTACCATTTATGGTTTGTGTTACATATCAGAAAGCCCACTTTTAAAGGCACCATAGAACAAAATCGAAGTGCATTGCTTATTCATACGAAGGATCGCCTTGCTTTCGCAAGATTTACAAAATTTTTTCCATCAACTTCTGTGATTGTCTTTATAGCTGCATCTTATAAGAATCAACGGAAGAATATCAAAACATCTCAAGGAGCGAAACGCCGCGGCCAAGAGTGAGGATGTGATGCAGTATCATGAACACCTCAACCTGGATAAAAGTACTGAAAGTGGTGAAAATGAGGCTTCTTCGACTGAATACAATTCGAACAGGGACGTCATTTCAGTTTTACCCAGGGGGCAAGATTTTTTACCCTTGCTATAAATGAATGCATGTGCGTCGATATTAAGGCCGCCGTCCGAATTACGCTCATGATGCTTACATCACTAACAGTACTTACAATCGGTCGAAATTGTTGGTACGCTTATGTCGCTTTCAATTCGAACCGATCGTGTGCACACAGTGTACTCACAGTGCCTATCCTCGAAACCGTGAGCAGTTTAAGCGCCAGAAAACTACCCCTCCATGCAAATTGTATGCGTTGTGAACGCAATTCGGACCGAGCGTAAGAGCGCTAAAAATGCGGAAAGCGTAATTCGGACCGCGGCTTGACCGCACAGTCAAGCCGTACGTACATTTTTAAGCTCCTGTGAAAATAGACTTTCTTGAAAAAATCAAAAAGTCACGGTTACCTTCAATTCTTAAATTTCACTCCCCCTCCCAATGACGTCCCTGAATTCGACATCTGATATTGAATTTGTGAAGGACCCTTTCTAGTGACCAAAGAAGTGAAATGTGCATTAAATTGTGAATTTTTGAAGAACAATGAATCTCCTGAAGCAGAAGACGATATGCTATATTACCAACACAATTTCAGTGATAGCCGTATGCAAGAATCTATGAATTTAAATAATTTTTTAAAAACTGTCAACTGTTTCTCCATTCTGCAGTGATCTAATGTACAATGTGTTGTTAAATTTTCTACCATTTGTAAGGGGATATTTAAAACCACTAATTTGATGCGCTCCCTTTTCTACTATTCGTTCTATGAGTCGATCATTCAGAACTGGCCACAGCCCAGGATCTTCAAAATTATTGTTAGAATTAAGGACCTCAAAAGGCTGTTGATTGTGCACAGATAAACTTTGTAAATCAATTAGCAACGGAATTTCATGGTTTATCATTTCCACGGTGGAAGTGGAATCTGAATAAGGATATGTTGCATGAATGCAATAAATTATTTTGCGTTGAAATTGCAGTATCTTTCAGGAATTTTTTAATTCCGCTTGATAACTTAGCATTTTCAGCTTGAGTAATCTGCCGCTTTTTTCGATATTGACTACCGGACAATTTTCTCGGATTAATCGACATTTTTATATATTAAAAACAAAATATAGAAGGTATGTATAACTTACTAAAAGTTTATTTACACTTAAACACTTGAAAGGTATTACCTATTACCTATTAGCATTTGTTCGTTTTTCCAATAAAACCTATCAAGAAAAATAACACATTTTCTTTGGCCATTAAACAGTGCTTCCAACTCGTGAAAATTCTAAATATTTAAATTTTTTCGTTAACATTAGAACAAATGTACCTGTATTGTCGTTTAATTATTAGATAAAACTTTTTAATTACATTCGTATAGTGGTGATCACGTCATGAGAGTTCAATTCCCTATATATTTAAAAAACATACCTAGAGAAAATTAACAAGCCCATCGGAATTGGAATGAAAAAATAGTGTGCGTGAAGAACTGGAGCACTGGCACCGCGCATGCGCCTGGGGCATCTGAGGTCCCATTTCATTCATATGGCGCACTTTTATAAACTGCGCCAGATACCATGAATACATATGCACTCAGCGGAATACAACGCATGCCGTCGCGCATAAAAACCTTGTACGTTCACTGTACCGTGCGTGTTGTATGTCGAACCATGGCGCGGATGAAATATATGCGCCAAAGAGTAAGTCAATAGATTCGCACATGTATGATCGAACAGTACGTTGCAGACGTGTGGGATCAGTGTAGGAAAATGATGTTTATCATACAAAAAAACTAGTTGGAAGAGAGTGATATGAACATGTATATTTATATGATAAGATCAAACCGCAACCATATTTTTAGGGGAATGAAACAAATATTTGGGTGTACGACGTGTTGTTAAATTGTATTTGGACGGTATATGTGGTAGGATGCCGTGTTCTAGAATTGCAAAATTTACAGTCAGTGAATTTAGTGGTAATTGCAGGATTGTTCATGACGGAACAATTGTGTAGGTAGGTGAAACCGTAGGTGTGGCGCCCTAAAAATTTGGCGCCCGGCGCAGTTGCTCCACTTGCTCCTATGGAAGCTCCGCCCCTGGTATCGAACCTATCTCCAGTAAAGTGGAAGCGATCATTAACTACAGGAAACCAACCACAATTGCTGAACTTCGACGATACTTGGGCATCATTAATTTCTACAGACGTTTTCTACAAAATGCTGCGTCTGTCCTTGCACCTTTACACACCTACTTGCATGATAGTCGCAAAAATGATAAAAGACTGATTATTTGGACAGCTGAAACCTCTCAAGCTTTTGAAGCAAGCAAAGCCATGATTGTCAAAACGACACTATTGTCGCACCCGATGGATGGAGTGCCCTTGGCGATTTCTACAGATGCTTCAGACACTGCTGCGGGACCTGTTTTAGAACAATACCAGGACGGAGACTGGCGACCACTGGCATTCTATTCGACGAAATTCAGTCCAACGCAGATGCGATACAGCACTTATGACCGCGAATTGCTAGCTGTTTATATGGCTATTAAAGCTTTCCGGTTTATGGTCGAAGGACGTAGTTTTACGATCTGAACGGATCACAAGCCGCTCACATATGCTTTTCGGCAAAAATCTGTAAAGGCATCAGCGCGACAATGCAGACAATTGCAATTCATTTCGCAATACACCACCGATATCGTTCACGTTGCTGGCAAAAACAATGTGGTAGCAGATGCTCTGTCGCGTGTAGACGTTATTACAATGCCATCTGCGGTGGATGACAAAGAAATTGCAGAAGGTCAAGAAAATGATCAGAAACTCCGAGTACTTTTGACAACAAATTCATCGCTAAATTTCAAGAAATTTTTCGTAAAGGAAACAAAAAAACCTTTATTTTGCGATACATCCACGCAAGTGATCCGACCATATATTCCCGACAAATTAAGACGCAGAATATTCGACGTGTTCCATCGTTCCTCTCACCCTGGAGGTCGATCAACCAGCAAGTCAATTCGTCGAAAATATATATGGCCAAGCTTGGATAGAGACGTCACAGAGTGGTTGAAAACTTGCCAACAATGTCAACGGGCAAAAATTCATCGGGATGTAAAGAATCAACCGCAACAATTAAGCCAGAGAAGCACTCGTTTCGAACATATACACATCGATATCGTGGGTCCACTTCCTCCATCGAATGGTCAACGATATTTACTTACCATGATCGATCGCTACACGAGGTGGCCCGAAGCTGTACCAATCGCCGACATCACCGCTGACACAAGTTGCTACCGCTCTATACACGTCATGGATAGCACGATTTGGATCACCTCATATCGTGACAACAGACCAGGGTTCACAGTTCGAATCCGCTCTGTTTCAGGCGTTAATTCAACTAACCGGATGTAAAAGAACGCGATCTTCACCATACCATCTGGCTGCAAACGGGATGATCGAGCGATGGCATATATCGCTCAAAACTGCGATCATGTGTCACGAAACGCAGCGCTGGGTAGAAGTTCTTTCGACGGTATTGCTCGGATTACGAACAGCTGTTATACTGGATCTAAACTGTTCACCAGCGGAGTTAGTCTATGGTGTAACGCTTCGACTTCCTGCCGAGTTTTTTATCAATGAAGACATGCCTGCTGATCCGCAAGTTTTCGTTGAAAAGTTTCGAACCGACATGCAACATTTACGAGCCACACCAGTTGCACATCATAGAAGTGACAGAATGTTCATCTTCAAAGATCTGCAAACATGTTCTCATGTATTCCTCCGCGAAGACGGCAAGAAGAAGTCGCTTCAACCACCGTATTCAGGACCACATGAGGTCATCGATCGAACAAGCGACAGAGTTTTCACCATTCACGTTAATAAGAAGGACATACAAATTTCGACAGAACGTTTGAATCCTGCATGCACTGTACGCGAAGACGACGCAGATTTCGCAACGGCAAGCACAACCAGTCAGGCAGAGTCAACGAATGTCCAGCAATCATCTTCACGCACAGTGAAAACGTATCCCGGTCCAAAGGCAAAAAAAGTACAGTTTCAAAATTAAAAGCAATCGCAACATATTATGCTTGAGTCACATATAAAGTAGAATGAGGCAGCGCGACGCAGCTAGACGCCGCCAATAAATAAGCAAGTCAGATAACTATTCACTGTCTGCGTCAGTTTGAGTTTTGAATAAATTTAAAATTTTCCAAAAAGCGTTTGCATTCGTGCATACGAAGCAGCGAACAATTAAAAACGATTTTTAAGCTAATTTTAATTCAGTCCGGTCATATCAAGTTACGGTTCAATGTTTTAAAGATAAAAAAGTCACTTGTCGATTTCGAGGTTAACTACAGGCTACGGAAAAGTTCAGAGTTGACGAACATTTTTGGATGGCTGCGTAAGGCCGCCTTCGTCTACGTTCGTTGTGACTACCACAATGGAAATACACCGCGCTCAACTTTGTGACAGCTAGTCTGTCTCGGACTGCGTTGCCGTTGTGACTTAAGGGTAAATCAGCTGTCTAGGTGACCGTAAAATAATAGGTTGCTTGGAGGGGGATACTGTAGCGACCATCATAGCGACAACAAAACATCTGGAGTCTGTCCAATGTGCAAGCTATAGCTGCTTCGATAGCATAGCAAAGCATCACAAATTGAACTGTCAAATTCAGCCATAGCACCGCCGACTTAAACTCAGGCCGAGCACATATGACAGTTCGTCGGGAGAAATGCCTCGTTTTTTATGTGATGTGTGACGTCACGGATCAAAACGAGAAAATATACCAGTTCATTGGAGAATCTTTTTTGGAACGAATTCGTAACAATATTTTATTATCCCAAAGCACGGTGTTTTAATACAAAACTTTGGAATTGACGAACCCCCGAGAGTCGATACGGAATAACAAATGTTCATAGCAATATGCAATGTGTGTCATATAACAAAAATTATCTTTCAAAAAATAAGCAATTTAACTGCACATTTTTTAAATGGCGAAATGCCGACAATGCCGAAAATTGCGATATTTTGTTCAACCTAATTTTTTCTATGAAAACTCAATTCCAGATGAGAAAACTTGTCTAATTCTCATTTTTAAATATGTTTATAAACTATTTAACTTTGCTTTGCCTAACAAAAGCTTACACTTTAATAGAAAACTTGGTTTTTATCATCCAAGTCATGCACCCGCCATACAAAATTGTTGCGATTTGTATGGAGCTGTCATGTTTGTTATGACTCTGGTTTTTTATGTTCAATTCAGCTGCGCAGCTATAGTTCAGAGGGCTCTGGCCATAGCAAGAAAAAGCACAGGCGGGTATTGGACAGCCAAAAGCTGCTTTAATAGCTTACAACAGCTGTTCGACACATACATGTTAGAACAACAACAAAGAACGCATACACACACATCCAACGATGCAGCATCACCCCTACCTAAAACCAAGACTTATAAAATTGCAATATAAATAAAACTGCCAACGATCATTCGGGGCATTCGATACTGAACTTTTGTTTCAATAACAGCTCTATCATCAGAAGTGGGATACGGTAGGTAGTACAAAGCACCTGCTGATCAAGGACAAGTTGTAGTAAATGAATTACAAATCAGAATGAGTAAAGGAATTACAAATCAAAAAAGGTAAAAGAATTACAAATCAAAAAGAGTAAACGAATTGAAAATCAAAGAGTAAACGAAAGAAGCCGTGCGAAATCAAATAAAAAAAAATCAACAAAATAAATAATAGCAGTGAAGTGTTAAACAAAGATAACAATAAGTGAGTGGAAACTGAATGTGAACGGAACATTTTTTCGGAGTAAGCACTTTTAAGCTATAGATTGAACAATGAGTGATTGCAATCATGAGGGTGAGGCAGAACCACTTTTGGTGCCAAGTGGTGATACAAATGAGACAGTAAGTCTTAACATGTTAAAAACTATTATGGGTATGATGGGTAACCAACCGAAATCGACTCCATCGCGTGACGCAGCGGTTTTTGCTATTTTCCACCCTGACCATTCTCGATATTCAATACAGCAATGGTGCGAAGAGGTTGACAGTTGTATCAAGCGATTCGGTCTTTTGGATTTTGATATTTTCGCTAGGGTCGAATCGGCGTTAAAAGGTCCAGCTCGCGACTGGTATAGACAAGTTGGCGGTCACACTAACACTTGGAAAGAATTGAAGCAACGCCTCATTGACAATTTTTCAGGTGAGGAAAATCTCTCCAAACTATTTAAAAGTGCCGCTAATTATGAAAGCTGTAACGCTAGTGATTATAAAGAATACGTCTTGGAAAAATTGTCCCGGTTGCGGCGGTTGCCTTTCGTGCTGACCGAAAGTCATTTAGTTCGCCTAACAGTCGGATCAATAACTGATTCTAGTTTCCGAAATGTATACGAGGCTACGTTGCCTAATAGTACTGATGACTTGATGCGAAAATTGTCAGCTAGTCGTGCTCCTACTAGACCTCAGATTGATGGAAAACGGAATCTAATTGATCGACGTACATTTGGTCAAGGTGCCAGCTACATTGAGCACCAATTGACAAAGAAATTTAGAAGATCAGAACAAAATTCGCTACGAAAGCCCAACAATGATTTTTGTCCCCGATGCTCAACGACAGGACACCATATTAGAGATTGTCCAAAAAGTTTTCAAAAAAAAAGAAGAAGAAGTTCTACTGTCGCCAATACTAATACGATGCATTGCGGGTATTGCGGAAAAAAGGTCATGTAGAAAGTAACTGCTGGATAAAGGAAAGAACAGAAGTTAAGAAAATAAATTTTTGTAATTCTCATGGGAATTCTTGCATCACGACTGTACCTATTGATAGCAGACCTTTCAAATGTTTACTTGATACTGGTTCCGAATGTTCTTTGGTCAGCTCCAGAGTAATTCGTCAGTTAGGACGGTCTACTATTCCATGCTCAATTGCTCTAAGGGGCATTGGGAATAACACAATTATTTCTCGGGAAAAAGTAGTACTAATAATCGAATTCCAAGACATAGCTCTAGAACTCACCTTATTGGTAATCGATACGATGGATAGCAATACTGATGCCATTATTGGGTCAGACATTCTTGCTGATCATACTCTTCAAATTATTGCCGATCAAAACGGTGGAGCCCGAATTCGTCGCATAACTAATGAACCCTGTGTTAATTTCGTTACTAAATCAAAAACATCTAATATTGACCCAATTGAACATTTAAATAAAAGTGAAAATTATGCATTACAAACAATTATTAATAAGTTCGCGATTTCGACAGAAATTAACAAGAGGTGTATAGTGAAAACTGGTGAATTAGATATTAAATTAAAAACGGATTGCTTAATAAACTATAGACCATACAGATTGGCATTTTCTGAACGCGAAATTGTTAAAGAAATGGTTAATGAGTTAAACATACAGAGTGTAATTCGTGAAAGCAGTTCTCCATTCGCGAGTCCAATAATCCTTGTTAAGAAGAAAAATGGTCAAAATAGACTTTGTGTGGATTACAGAGCACTTAATAGACAAACAATAAAGGATAGGTATCCGTTACCACGTATTGACGATCAATTGGATCAGCTGGCCGGTAATATATACTTTACAACATTGGATATGACTTCTGGTTTTCATCAAATACCTATCGCACAAGATTCTATAGAAAAGACTGCCTTCATCACACCCGATGGTCACTACGAGTACCTAAGGATGCCTTTTGGATTAGCAAACGCTCCAGCAGTTTTTCAGCGTGCTATCAACAAGGCGCTTGGAAGTTTACGCGATAATATTGCGTTGGTCTATCTTGATGATGTACTAATTCCATCAAAATCTGTTGAAGAAGGATTAGAACGGATTAAATTTCTTCAAATCAGCATTGAATATTTAGGGCGTGAGGCATCCAAAGACGGAATACGACCGGCCGAAGCTTAAATTGAGGCGCTCATGAAACAGCCAGCACCAACTAATGTTAAACAAGTTCGACAGTTCATGGGTCTGGCGAATTATTTTCGAAAGTTTATTCCTGGCTTCGCATCAAAGACCAGTGCTATCACCTATTTGACACGGAATAACGTATTTTGGCATTGGGGAATGGAGCAAGAAGATGCTCGACAGTTTATCTTACAGCAGCTAATAACAAGACCTTTACTAGCATATTTTCAACCTGAACTTAAAACAGAATTACACACAGATGCTAGTTCAATTGGATATGGTGCAATACTGTTTCAACACCATGGAAATATCATGAAAGTAATTGGCTACTTCAGCAAAGCAACTAGACCAGAAGAATCCAGGTATCATAGCTACGAGCTTGAAACCTTGGCAGTAGTTAACTCTCTTAAATATTTTCGAACATATCTTCTTGGTGTGCAGTTTTCCCTAGTTACTGACTGCAATGCTATCAAAGCCACTCAATATAAACGAGACATCGTACCATGAATTGCTAGGTGGTGGATCTACCTACAAGATTTCGATTTCACTATAGAATATCGCAAAGGAAAACAAGTTCAACATGTAGATTATCTCAGCCGCAACATTCCAGTTAAAATCGTCGCACATGTAACTCGAGTAACCGATAACTGGTTGCTGATAGAACAAAACCAGGATGAAGAAACCAATGATATTTTAAAACGACTTAGTCAGGATACCCGAGAAGAAGGTATACGTGGTGAATACCTCACAAACAAAGGATTGTTGTACAAGAAGACCTCAGGAGGAAATAAGTTGTTTGTGCCAAGGACATGCCGTTTGACAATCATACGTAGAGTTCACGAAGAAAACAATCATGTTGGCTGGGAAAAAGTATTACATAAGCTTCAACAAAACTTCTGGATGCCATCCATGAGCAGAAATGTTCGGAAATTTATCGACAAGTGCATCATTTGCCTGGTCGCTAAACGACACTCGGGAAAAAAACAGGTGGCTTTGCATTCAATAGAAAAAACAGCCGTTCCCTTCCATACTATTCATCTAGACTGTGTGGGTCCATTTTATCGAAATAGTAATAGTGAGACCCATTATGTACTCGTTATTGTGGATGGATTTACCAAATTCTTGATATTAAAACCGCTAACAACGTTAAGAGCGGAAGAAACAGTGAAAGCATTTAGCAGTTACATCATGCTTCTTGGAGTACCTGTGCGTATCATTACAGACTCGGGAACTAATTTCACAAGTTCCGCATTTAAAGATCTCACCACGGCTTTTGGAATAGAACATCACATCATTGCCCCGGGCATTTGTCGTGCAAACGGACAAGCTGAACGGTATGTAGATACTGTAACTAATCTGCTGCGGACTAATATCGACCAGATAACTGAATGGACAAAGTATTTAGATAGAATACAGTTGTCCTTAAATACAACCATAAACAAAAGCACAGGGCTGTCTCCTCTGAAGGTTCTTACTGGTGTTGACGTTCGAACACCCGAGATTAGTGCTCTTTTAATGGATTTAGAAATAGAACCACAATTCGACGATATAAAAGAAATACGTCTGTTAGCTGAGAAACGTTTGCAGGAAAATGCAACTAAACAAAAACGGCGTTTCGATAGCAGTAAAAAGACTCCCTCGAAGTTAATAATTGGTACTCGCGTACTGTATAAAAGTAATCAGATACGAAATTCAAAATTAAATGCTCACTTTCAAGGGCCTTACACAATTATTGGTATTTTACCACACGATAGGTATAAACTAAAACAGGATTATTCCAGAAAATCTACAATAGCAGCCCGTGAATCCTTAAGAGTTATTCCTGATGACGATTGCGCAGTAGATACACTGGGGCCATCTAATTCGATCTAAAAGGTAAATATGAATATTTCATTAACTATATTATTGTGCACGAAATTTTGGCGATCCCCTCTAATGCCTCTGAGTGGATCTGACAAGATTACAAAGCCTCTGAGCAGACCGACAAGCAAACATTTAAGTTCATCTTTAATAACGTATCTGACAAGCTTACAAAGCCTCTGAGCAGACCGACAAGCAAACATTTAAGTTCATCTTTAATAACGTATCTGACAAGCTTACAAAGCCTCTGAGCAGACCGATGAGCACATATTTAATGTAATTAATATATCATACCTTGCATGTACCTAACAAATGCAAAAGTAACTAAGCTTATACACTTAATACGTACTAACAATAAAACGAAGTATATTTACAGATTTTTAATATAACTGTCTCGAGAGCGAGGACTTCATCAGGCTGGCCGTGTTAGAACAACAACAAAGAACGCATACACACACATCCAACGATGCAGCATCACCCCTACCTAAAACCAAGATTTATAAAATTGCAATATAAATAAAACTGCCAACGATCATTCGGGGCATTCGATACTGAACTTTTGTTTCAATAACAGCTCTATCATACATGTGTAAGTGGCGTGACATTCATGTCATTTATGAATTTATAAATTGGTCTGGCGACGGTAATTATTTTTTTTCTTCCTTTTTTGGGGTTTACTAGTCCTACTTGTAAGTATCTATTATGTGTGTTATATGCAAATATAGAAAAAATAACTTCTTAAAAGATTTGATGGATTAGCTTTGTATTATAAGAACTTAACGAAGAACACCACACGTGTCCTTCATAGTTACTGATGAGATACCAAGAACCGATAATTCTTTTTGCTCCTTTTAGATATAAGCCTATGTAAGAAAAATAAATACCCCACAAACATTAAAAGTTTACATAGAAAATAACTTTCGTTTTCTTATTCCTGCTCCGGGAGCCTATCAAACAGAAAAGATCCATTTGGACCAATTTCCCGCTTATAGTTTTAGAATGAAAATGTCACACACATACTTATGTAATATAGCTGTGCTTTCTTGCTTGCAGTCCGTACTCTAAGCATCGAAAAGCAGCTATGATAGCAGCTATTTGAAAATACTGGACAGAACAACTGTCAAATAGCAAGCATGAGAAAGCAGCTTTTGGTTGCATTGGACAGAAAAAAGCTGCTATAACTGCTATCGAAGCAGCTATAGCTGAACATTGGACAGACCCCTGGTGGTCAACTATGATATTAATATATCATCCATATTGATCCCAGTTCGATGATCCTGAGAACGTTCTACGCCATTTTTTATAACAGTTCGTTTCCAAGTGTCCTTCTGTGTAGACCAATCTACTTAGTATTAATAAATTATAAGAATTGGAAAGCACGTTTTTATTAAAGTTTCTATAGGGCAAAACCTATAGTGTGACTCATCGTTGGTGTCGTTAAGACCTTATATACCTGAACAATTTCGGAAGGCGATTTTCCTGAAAGTTCACAGTTTATCTCATCCAGGCATTAAAGCAACAGTTAAATTAATGTCGCAAAAGTTCATTTGGCCCTCTATTTGTAAAGATGTACGCCTTTGGACTAAGCAATGTGTAGTGTGTCAGAAGGCAAAAATTACAAGATATGTTAAAAGTCCTTTCGGTAATTTCAAGATGGTTTCAGAAAAATTTGAAACAATTCACATAGATATTGTTGGACCTTTACCTTCATCAAACAATTATCGTTTTTGCTTAACGATAATCGACAGATTTTCTAGATGGCAAGAAGCTTTTCCTATAATGGATAGTAGCGCAAAAACAATAGCTTCTGTATTAGTTAAAGAATATTTTTCTCGGTATGGAATTCCGAATACTATCATTACCGATCAAGGAGCTCAATTTGAGTCAAAATTGTTTCCTGAACTAAGTTCATTTCTGGGTTTCAAACGTAACAGGACAATGGCTTATAATCCTAAAGCTAATTGATTTTTTGAGCGTTGGCATCGCGTATTAAAAGAAGCTTTATTATGCAAAAATATTTCAAATTGGACTGAACAATTGCCATTCATTTTACTTGATCTTCGGACTGTTTTGCGAGAAGACGAAGAGGCAACTCCTGCTGAGTTATTATATGGTCAAAATATCCGATTACCATTTGATTTCATGCAAGATAATGTGGATTCCACATTAGTGCATATTCATGATTTTATCCAAAATCTTAGAATAAATATGTCTCTAGTTAAACCAAAACCATCTTTACGAAATTCCCAACAAAATACTTTTGTTTTCAAAAATCTAATGGACTGTTCTCATGTTTTCGTTAGTGGTAAGCCAAATAATTTATCATTAAAAACATCATTCGAAGGTCCATATTTAGTACTTGAACGTAACCCAAAATTTTTCACTCTGGTAATTAATAACAAACAACGTAATGTCTCAATCGATAGGCTGTAACCATGTTTTTCTCAGTCGATTACATCTCCAGTTCAAACTTTAAAAAATGTAAATTTTAAACTTCCTTCAGAAGATAACAAATAAATTAAAACGTAATTATTTTAATTGGTATCAAGAAAACTTCGCTTTCTCTGGGAGAGGAGTATGTAATGGCGAAATTTGAAAAAAAGTTTTAGGTGATTATTAAACAAGCCCGTGGAAGTAAAAAGTTATTCGATATCTAATCAGACCGGAGGAATATGGCTGAATTCGTGAAACTGTATACAACCTCTTTACACCACCGTGGGTGTCGAATTTCAAAAAATCCTGAAAATACTTTTTAGCAATTTATATGAAAAATCCGTAGAATAAAAGTGAATTCAATATTTGGAAAGACCCAATAGATATGACGAAAATCGTGAAAATATATGCATTCCATTTTCAGTGATAATTTTTTTTGCCCTTCTTCTGTACGCCAATGGATATTTGATTTTTTTTTAATCTAAATCACTTTTCTAGTTCACTTACATATACATATGTACATACCGAGTTTCAACTTTCTAGCATAAGCCGTTCTATAGTTAGGAAAAACACCCCCACCCCCGTACCATACTATCCCTATAGAAAATTATATTTTTTCAATATGCTACTACAATAGTTCTATTCAAATACCAAGTTTCAGATTTATATCATTATAGGTTCTCGAGATATAAGAATCGGAACTTTTTCCTTTTCACACTCCCCCACCCTCACCCTCAATCATTTTTTTTCCTGCTAGGGTTCTATTTGGCCTACTTCTGGTAAAAATTCTAAGCATCTATCGTACACTGTTCTTGAGATATGAGACGTGATTTTTTAGAAAAATTCTTCCATACTCGACCGCCCCCTTAAATAATTTTACTTTCCGCAAACTTTATTTGTCAACCTTAATACAGAAACCGAATTTTGTTTTTCTAGTGCAATTGGTTCGTGAGATATCGTAATCTAAATTTTTTCACCCCCCACCTCCGTACGACTGAACATTTTTTCCGATCTATTCTCCTAGTATATCCACAGATGTTCATTAAGTTTGAATTTCGTGACATTAACCGATTAGGAGATATAGATTTTAGAATGTCTCGATCTCGGCTTTCGAGCGTTTCGGACTCATTATTATTCCCCCACTCCCACACCCCTTTACCCATATCATCATTTTTTTTAACAACAGATTTATTATAGAAAAATCATACTTACACTAATCGGCTATCCCAGGTGCGTAGTGTAGACCTTCGGTTTCTTCGAAATGCACGAAATAACGAACGTACACTGGCTGTTAGTATACACAAAGGTATAATGCTCGACGCAGGAATAACCATAGAGCTATGGAGACGACAAGCCACCGGTTTTGTATAAAGCGCTTTGAAGCCAAAAACACGATGAGAACTGAGACAAAACAGGGTCGTTGTTGTTGTTTTAGCGTGAGAGTGAGTGAGACAGAACAGGTTCGTTATGTCAATTGTTGTTGTTTTTGCGTGCAAGTGAATGCGACGACGTCCGCCTTCAACTCAATCGCTGCTTGTCATCTCCAGTATATATATCTCTATGGGAATAACGATCACGTGCAAACAATAAAGGGGACCGGCGGTTTACAGCTTCCGTGCGGCTCAGCGCGCGCAACTACGAGGCGCTCTCGTATATGTGCTATAACTTCGTAAATATTTCGAATTTCGGTCTGCAGTTTTTACAGTATATTGTTAATATGCAGTACTTTCAAATTATGTATGGTAAGAAAAAAAAATTGATTTTTTCAAACCAAGTTACCAGAGTACTACCTTAAGTCGGCGGTGCTATGGTGCACTGTGACAGCCAGCGAGTATTGCGCGACCGTATTGGTGGAAAGCGATCGATAGCGTGTGATCGAGTCAAGTGAAGTGAAGAAGAATTAATAGTGCGAATAGAATTAAAGTGCGATTAAATAAACTATCACTTCTTTTGATTTTAAACGGATTGTGTTTTTACTTGAAATCCCGGCGAACCCCTAGCTCGCAACAATATATTATGAAATCAAGGCTATGATCACAAAATGCTATCCATTAGATCTTAAACAGGTTTTATTTGTCATGGTCTTATGGCGATTAGTTTCATGAATATCGAAGAAATCTCAACCGCTTGCTCAATCTCAGGCGAATCGAGTAATAAATCTACTATGTTTCACAGTACGACGATATGAGCTGTATACTTTCAATGTTAATTTTGATATCTGATCAATAATAATTGTTTCATGTGTATGATCTCATTATTTCGTTTGATCTATGTTCTTAAATAACTTATTACAGCAAAAACATTTAAAATTATAAAGAAATAAAAAATTGTGCCAACAATCTGGGCGCAACTTTATTATTTTTTGGGTAGAAGTCCGAAACGTGTTTAATACTGAGATGCGGTGTAGGTCACTATGCGACTGATAACCTAAAAAATAACGTTCCAAATGGCATCCTGTTTAATCTTTAGGTTATCAGCCACATTGCTCCAGCTCTGTACATCAATACAATTTTGAACTTTTTTTATGCTTTAATTACTCCTTTAGTACTTCTACATATACGTACTAAGTTCCAATTTTTTAGCATACGCTGTTTCTGAGACATGAAACAGACTGCAGTCACGATCGGCTGCAAGCCAATCGTATAATACTCTAGATGAATACTGAGCTCCGATTTATATTGTAGTTGGGGATAAAGTAGAATTACGTGTGTGCATGTTGTATGTCCTTTATTAAGGACTGCCATTAGATTGCTACTCAAAACTAAAAGACAATATTCAGTGTTTAATTTCATATCTTGAACTGGGCAAGTCATCGAAAAAAAATTTCCTTTATGAGGGACTTTCACATGGGAGGTGCAGGAAGGACTCACTCGATTTCTTCCATATTTATCCTTTTCCTTGGAACTATTTAAAAATGAACATGTACAAAATTTGAAATTCGTAGCTTGAAGCGTTCAAAAGTTATCGAAAAATAATGTTGAACACGTGTCTTAGGACATTTTGTATACCAGCTACCAGAAGGAGTAAAAGGATTACGCTGACTAGTAAACTCGAACTTTGTTTTTACTCAAAACTAATTTGTACAAAATTCCAAATTCGTAGCTAAAAGATTACTTGAGTTATAGTGAGTTTCGTAAATTAAGTGAATACATTTTGACAGGATATTTGTATGGCAGCTACACGAAGGACTAACAGGATTTTCTTCATAATCATATATTTAGCTCCAACTATTAGAAAAATAACACATTCAAAATTTCAAGGACGTAGCTTAAACCCTTCTGAAGTTATCGACCAATATTCTTGAACACGTGTTTTAAGGACATTTTGTATGGCAGCTACCCGAAGGAGTAGGACGATTTTGACCGTTAACGAACTTAGCCTTACAAATTCAACCAGACATCCAGATTCAAAATTTCAAGATCCTAGGTGAAGGCGTTCTTGAGTTAGCGTGTTCACGGACAGATGGACGGACGGACGTCAAGCGGATTTGAGGTTTTTAGCCACAAACAAACTAGAAGTCTACTGGGTCTAACTCCTGTAAAACTTCTAAGATCATATCTGGTACGGTTCTTGAGATATACAAATTAAATTTTTTGAAAAACGGTTATCCCCTGACTTTCATACTCCACCTCCCCTCTCAAAATGTTTACATTCATTAGACTGTTGATCTTATATACAGAAACCAAATTTCGTCTTCCTGGTGGAATTGGTTCCGTAGATATTGTAATCTAAAGTTTTTCACCCCCCACCCCTACACTACACTTCCCCTCTTAAAAATGTTAGCTCTTGTCTACTCTCCTAGTATCCCTTAAGATAACTACAAAGTTTCACACTTCTGAGATCAACGGTTCAGGAGATATGGATTTTAGAATGCTTGAATTCCTGCTTTCGAACGTTTCGGACACATTGTTTCCTCCCCCCCACTCCCACACCCCTCAACCCTTATCACCAATTTTTTTGCAAATAGGTCCACTATCATAGTTACATAAGTTCCAAATTTCAGCCTCCTACCATAAGCAGTTTCTGAGATCTAAAATTCAAAATTTTTCGTCTAAAACGCGCCCCCTCCTCCCTCCTCCTACCAAAAAGATTCCAATCGTACGGGTTGACCCAATCTACCCACCATAAAAATTTCAATTTAATATCTCAACGGGTTTGTGAGTGCCTTCAAACGGTTTTTCGTACGGCGTACGGCGGACGGCGTCTACGGCGGACAGACGGGCATTTTTTTTTTGCTTTTTTGGGGTCTACTAGTAAATTTTTTTTGAAATTTCAGGTCGATCACAATACTGTTGTGAACGGATGCCTTGGAGTAGTTATTTCGACTTAAAAAAGTCAAAATAACCGAAGGGAAGGTTGGGGATTGGGAAACAGGGGTGCAATTCCGCCTACGCCCGAATTGGTGGCTGAAATACAAACTGGAGCGACGTGCTTGCTAACTTCCGGGCTAGCTGCGGCTGTGGGGGGTACGTTGTTCGTATTTCAGACCATAAAACCCATGGCCTGTACAACAAAAATTTCACGCCGACTTACCCGGGTGATAAAATTGGTATAAGATTCCCAATCGGTCATGACTCATGAGAGACCGAGAAAACTCCCTTCAACTCGACGGGCGCTGATGTTGTGCGCCGTCTAGCCCACCCTGTGGGGAGATGTTTTGCGGCCAAACAACTCAGGCTGAAAACACTCCTCACAAATTGGATCACAGATCCAAGGACGCTGGCTGTCATTTCGATTCCTATATAAGGATGGGAAATCGAAGTGGCAGCCAGTCGTTCGCCGACTGGCGGGCGACTCACAACACACTGCAAAGTGATGACGCTGATAGTCGTCACTGCAGTTACTTACATACACAGCTGCGCTAAAACAGCGGTAGCAACCAGCCATACACGGCGGTTGCACCTTCCTCTGCAGCTCACACACCACAGGTGTGAAGACGTCGGCCCCAAACTATGCCAACGCAGGAACCGCTACGGCACAGCTGTCAACCGCACGACTCTGCGGTCAGCCGGCACACTTGGCACGAGCCAGCGATGGTGACGGCGCGACTCGACGGCAGCGACTAATGCCGTCGCCGCAAAAACGACGGCTGCAACTTGAGCCGTCGCAGCAAAGACGTCGGCAGCAACATTGCCGACGCAGTGACCACCACACCCCCAGAAACGCGACAGCACCGAATACTGCCGTCGCATCACGATCTTACCAAAGTTGGACTCTCGGCATAGCCGGGAGAATTCCAACGCATAGGGTCGTGACGAATGTCCTTACAACCCTACCATAGCCATATCTGTCCTCAAAAGAAAAAATGTTCAATATGGCCCCTAGAGAGAGGAATGAGGGGGCGGAAGGTCTTCAAACGAGAAGATCCATCCTAATGGCCGTCTATTTCACCATTCTCTTAATAAAATCGAAAACAAAAACAAAACAAATCAAATCATACAAAAAAAAACTTTATAGAAGTACGAAAAAATAATAAAAAAAATGTAATTACCTTACTATTTTCCTGCTTACTGCATTTTCTAATCTTTGTATTATTACTCTATTTTAATTTTGTTTACATATCCGTCCGTCATCGGAGATGACTTTCACTTGGCCGCGATCATACACTATTTTTTTTTTTTTCGCTGGAAAAAAAAACAACACACAACTCGTCGACTTGCGGACCGTGGCCGACCGGACGAATTCGAAATGCGTCGCGGATCTATGAATAGCTGCGAAATGCGAAGATTTTCGGGTGATCTTCAAATTTCTCGTCCTGTGCGCGCTAAATCCTTTTCCATTCGTCTATCCTCTTTTCTATTTGCTATTGTATTTCTATCCTAATTTTAATAAATAAACTTCAACTAAACTTAACTTAACCTCTCATTCTCCAATTCACTAGCTACTTGCCCAGCTGTCAGAAAAAAAACTCCAAAACCACCGTCGAACTAATTTTTAGGAGGATTAATGTGGAGACACAGTAATGCCAACTGCATTAGGTATCCACTCCAATCCCCACAGATGACACTACAACATAGCCTGATCGCCGTTGTTTACAACGCCGAACAGGCTAAAAAAGGCAGCTGTGAGCTCCGTTTGCATCTCATGCTCACGACTGAAGTGACCGGGCACTCTCGGAGTTTGTCACTCGCTCCAGTCACTGACGAAGATCTTTGGAGTGGTACACTCCCACACGTTTGCCTTCGAGATCTTCTAGTTCATATCGCGAGTTGCCTAGCACACGACGAATCCTGCACTTCAAGAACTTCTTGGCAAGTTTGGCGTTATAATTTTGTGCTGCTGTGGACAGGGAAAATTTTCTTCTGTACACTTCCTGTCCTTCTCTAAATTGAGTTTGAGCCGCACGCATATTATAACGCCTGCTGCTGTTCTCGTGTGCGACCTGAATATTCGCCTGTGCCAGTTGCCTCACGATAGGAGTACCTTCTCTGGGACCTAGTTGCAAGTCTACATCACCTAGCGCTTTCAAACGATGCAACAGAGCGTAGTCATCCCCATGCGACATCATGTGAGTTCCAAACAAAATCTGATAGAGCGAAAACTTATTGGCTTGATGAATCGAACTCTTAATGAATCGAAGAGAAAATCGTCCACGATGAACGCACGGAGTCCAGCTAAAATAGAACGGTTGGCTCGCTTGAGGCGAATATTTTGGGGTGTAAAGGTGTTTAGCCTAGGGATGTTAATATCGGAAAAAAATATCGATATATCGATATTGAAAAAAATATCAATATCGGCGGACGATATATCGGTGAAAAATATCGATATGTCGAATATTTTTTCCAATGAAAAATAAACTCCAATGCTGCATCAAACTTAACATTAATAAAAAATACGGCGCACGCGGCTTTTAGCAAACCGAAAGCTAATAAATAAATGACATTTGATTTCATTGCCTTCGGTCACAGTTGCCAAATTTAGCTATTTTTAGAGTCTGAAATTCAATTTCAATTTCAATATCTGAGAGTTTTTTGATTGAACTATTGGAAATGTTGGTGGAAAGTGGAAAATTCTTCTCAGTTCACTTATGAAATCAAAAAATGCTTTTTCTTGATTGAAATAAAGTTTCCGGATAGAAATACTGTTATTTTTTCAATATATTATTTTTAAAAAATTAGGATAAAAGGAGCAAAATTGAAATCGTATTAAGAGCAAACTAGATTTTAATTATTTATTAATGAAATATTATATATTGACATATTTTTAAAATGTAAGCTTATGCGAACCAGTACTTTTCTGGGACAGTTGTTAAGAATACTCGCTCCTTAATAAGCTCTCCAGTAAGCCGACTGCAATTATTTGGCACCGACGCAACTCTTTCGGATGACACCGATGAGGCAGGGACAATCAGGTATTTCTGATAGTTGCCTGGTTGCCTCGTCGTACATATATTTGTATTGGCGCCTGAAGTGAAGATTTGCGTGTATGTGCCCGTATATATCACGTGCCTTGAACCTAGTTTCGACAGATATGGTTTCGACATTTTTTTTCTACTTTCAACGGTTCTGGCATCCCACATAAATAAGCAGAAATGCAGATTAAATGCAAAAAACCCGTTCGATTTCTAAAATATGCTATACTTAAAAAAAAAATATCGAGTCCGATATTTGGATTTCAATATCGATATATCGCTTTTTACAATATCGGCCGATATTATCGATATATCGTTCAAAAAATATCGCAATTTCGATATATCGAAATTTTTATAACATCCCTAGTTTAACCCCATACTTTGAAACCATGGAGTTAAATGTCGCCGACTTGAACTGAGAGCCATTGTCGGAGAGAATTGTCTCGGGGGTACCAAACATATGGAAGACATCCCTCTCCAAAAACGTCGTGATCTCACCCTCCGTAATTCTTCTAAGGAATTGAAGGATGGGAAATTTTGACAGATGGTCAAGGACAACAAGGATAGCGATTTCCCCACTTTTGGTCCTAGGACCTGGTCCTAATACATCAATGTACAGATGTTGAAAGGGCTTTTGCGTTCTGAAGGCATCTCCCATTGCAGCTCTAAGCGGACGATTCGGGGAATTCGTTTCTTTACAAGTCTGACACGAAAGAACGAAATCGCGAACTTGTGTAGACATACCGGGCCAATACAAGTATCGCCTAATGCGCTCTAGCGTTTTGGCAAACCCACCGTGAACCATGGTATCCGCTTCATGGGCCTGAGCGATCGCAGTAGGCGCCAAGCTTGATGGAATCCAAAGTTTCCAGGCCTGATCTTCTGTGATCGGATCACCGTTAAAGGGCTCTGTACGCTTGTACACGTAGCCATCTCTAACGCATACGTCAGGAAGCCGAGCGGCGTTTGTCTCCACAGTTGACTTCAGATCCTCATACTCCGGATTCTGAAACTCTGAAGAGTTCAAGTCAACCATGGGTGCAACGTCGATCAGCGCATTTAATCCATCTTCGTATACGCGAGAGAGGGCGTCGGGTACAATATTCAGGCTCCCACGACGATGTTCGATCACGAAGTCGAAACCTTGCAACTTCAAACTTCAGCGAACCAAACGTCCACTGAGATCCTTTTGAGACATCAGCCATTTGAGACTCGCATGGTCGGTTATAATCTTAAACGATGTCCCTTCCACGTACGCTCTGAATTTTTTCACGCTCAACACAGCGGCGTAGCATTCAAGCTCTGTAACACTGTAGTTGCGTTGAGCGGAATTGAGCTTCTGGGACATGAATGCAATAGGAGATTCCGATCCATCATTGTTCTCCTGGAAAAGAACACTCCCCACTCCAGATTTGCTAGCATCGCATTGTATTACGAATGGTCTAGTGAAGTCTGGATTTAAAAATACAGGACCGCAGTTAACATGGCCTTCACAGACTGAAACGCAGTTTCCGCCTCTGAGGTCCAAGTAAATCTGTCGGCCTTTTTCAGCGTGTCTGAGATCGGTGAGACCACGGATACAAAGTTGAAAATGAATCGTTGATACCATCCAGCCATACCAAGAAAGCGTCTAACCTGACGTGCGGATTTCGGCGAAGGGTAATCGACTATGGCCGAGAATTTTTTCAGGCCTCCATCTCCAACAATGTATCCGAGGTACTTCACTTCCCTCAGACAGAACTTACTTTTTCCCACATTGATTGTAAGTCCAGCCTTCCTTAGGCATTCGGCAACTTCCGTCAACAAAACCAAGTGGGAATTGAAATCTTCCGAGAGCAACAATAGATCGACCAAGTAAACAAATACTTGGTCCTTCAGTTCGGGTAGGATAACACGATCCATCAAACGGCACATACATTCGGGTGCATTGCACAACCCAAATGGCATCCGGGTAAAATGATAGAGGGGTCGTCCGGGAATGGTAAACGCCGTCATTTCACGGGACTTAGCCTCAAGAGGAATCTGCCAAAAGGCGTCCTTCAGGTCAAGACTAAGGATTCCGTCGATATATGGAAGTGGATATGCATCCTTTTTCGTCACATTATTAACCATTCGAGAATCCAAACACAACCGGACTTTCCCTGGTTTCCTCACGAGCACTACCGGCGAACTACACGCACTCAAACTAACCTCTATCACTCCCATTGCCAGCATACGATCGACCTCGCTATACATGAGGTTTTGAATCGCAGGCGATACTGGGTAGCGTCTCTGTTTGATGGGGCGCGCTTCTCCTACGTCGATTTCGTGTTCGAGAACGTTAGTCCTTCCCAAACCGTGAAGTTCGAAAGAAGCGAACTTCGACTTAACGTTCTCTAAACGTTTAACATCTTTGCTAGTTAAAGAGTGCATCGCAGTAGCATCATGTTGCGAAGAGGTGGTTTGTGTGTTGACACAGCTGATGATGAATGGAGCAAGGTGGAAGGCTCGCCAGAAGTCTACCCCTAGATACAAATCCTGAGATAAACTCGGCACGATGTAAAGGGTAATAGGTTGTGTAACTCCACGAAATTGAATTTCGGTCATCACACTTCCCACTACCCTCTGTGAAGCACCATCAGCTGTCTTCACCTCATGGCAAATCGGCTTCCAATGCACTTGCATTGGCTCCTAGGCAACTAATGCTCGCACCACTGTCTAAAAGACCTTTAACGTTTACATTGAAAAGGGAGAGCATAGCATAGGGACGTACGTCAAAAGGTTCGGAGATAATAGTCGACATTACTGCCTTCTTTCTCTCACGAACTTTACGCCAAAATGCGCGTAAACGTAAAATCGCCTTTTTAGGAGTTGGATTAAGGGAAGGTTGAAATGTGGGAACAAGATGAAATACTAGCAAAAGGGGATTTTGAGTCGTTAAAAATCTGTCGCGTGCCTCCATGTACTCCTTCAGTCTTACATGGTAAGGCTTCCGAGGTACAGGCGCTTTGCGAACAGGAGGTAAGGAATTGGGAAGAATCACGACTGGATGAGACTCAGTCGTGGCATTTGTCAAATCCGGTGTTTTGCTCAGGTCCGGTGTATAGTTGCGAAGATCGAAGAGTCTCCTACGTTTTGGGTGGCAGCTGTGGGTTGCTCCGAAAAGGACGAGAATTTTATACTCTCCGGGGCTCCTACGATCAGCTAACTGAGCGACCGGATATTGTGGTGGCTGAGCCCTCTCAGGTGCTCGAGCAGCACTTGTAACTCTGGAGGTGTGATTCGTTGAACGAGAACGATCACTGCGCGACTCTTGGAATTTTTATAAACGACAGCAGAGGCACGTGTGAAGCTTCACACGTGCCTCTGCTGTCGTCATCGGTTGTAGTGGTAGTTGTAGTTGTGGTGGGTGTGGTAGGAGAGAAACTCCATCTTTTTGAAGCTGTGGGACCGTTAATTGAGCCCTGCTTCTTGTCAACGGTCCAGGGGCGGCTATCGCTCCCTCTACTCCCCGGAAAGACCAGTAGTCCGATTTGTCCAGAACGTTTCGACAAGTGGGACAGCTCTGTTTTTTACTCACCCATTTCTCCAAACATTTCTCATGGAAACGGTGCCCACATTTGGTAACAACTTCATATTCTGCCTCCAACCACTCCTGGCAAATGGTGCACAGAACATCAACCCTTTCCGGCGTACGAGATAGTGGCATGGTGTATGAAAGAAAGAACCCAAATGAGAAATATAAAAGAAAATAAATCTATCAAATAATCTACCCTACACTAAACTAAATATTCAAATTAAATATAAATAGAAAACTAAAACAAAATAAATTCAAACTCCAAAATATATGCATATTTCTAAAACTAACAATATACAGGGTGTAACTAGTACTGAGGTTCAAACGAAAATGGGAGATAGAGGAACTTGTCCTGAGTAGAAAATCGTTCTACACGTACTCCCGTTTTTGCACCGTTAACGAGATAGCGCGATTTTAAGGACGAAGGATTTTCATCGTACCTGTGATCACTGTTTGATCTCTAACTTCTGCTGTACTTAGCGTAACGTAATAATTCTGGGCTATGCGCTCCTCCGTGGCCACAGGTACCGAGTGTCGCCGTCCTGGATGTTGTGTCTCCCGCCACGGCTGTAGTGTACCTCGTTCACGAAGGTTCCGATGAATGCTGATGAACATCCGATAATGGGGGTACCGAGATCTGTCCGGATACCGTTCCCGGTAAACTCTTTCGGCTCGCCTAGCATTCCCGTCGCACAACCCACACACGAAGTGCATGTCTGCCATTTCTTCCGTTGTAAAAGACCTCCTATTGCTTGCCATGTTGCTCGTAATGATGTCTATGACATTCTGTTTGCTGCTGCTTCCTCCCGATGCTTTTATCGCAGAAAAATCTACGTAGGACGAAGTCATTCCTGTTCCTTAAGGGAGCAGGTAAACTCCACGCACTACTTAAATGGTTATTACTTAATTAACTTAAATGGATGTTAGTTAATTTACTTAAATGGACGCTATTTAATTAGTTGTCATATTTGTACTTACCTGTAACATAATTTCCACACATAAGAGCAATACGTGTGTTGTTAACATGGTTGCTCATTACTGCATCTGTTTTGCGGTAAATTCTATGTTTAGCAGTATTTCCAACATATGCAGGGAACTCACTTGTTGTTGCAAATATGAAGAAATTCTGTTGTCAACGTATAGTGAAATTTTATGGGCTTTCCGAAAATGTAATAAAATTTGGTGGTTAATTAGGTCCTTCTTGGAGAAAACAGGACTTTTTTGTATTTTTTTTTAATTTTTTATTATTTTTGTGTCATTTAAATGAATTTTTCTCAAAAAGTATAACACTGATTGACACAGTTGATAGCAATTAGAAAGAAGAACTTGTGTCCTTTCCAAGGAGCCCAGAATTATTACGTTACGCTAAGTACAGCAGAAGTTAGAGATCAAACAGTGATCACAGATACGATGAAAATCCTTCGTCCTTAAAATCGCGCTATCTCCTTAACGGTGCAAAAACGGGAGTATGTGTAGAACGATTTTCTACTCAATACAAGTTCCTCTATCTCCCATTTTCGTTTGAACCTCAGTACTAGTTACACCCTGTATATTGTCAGCATAAGCGCCAACAAAATCCATGTTATGTTGTTTAGATAGTTCTTGAAAGAGAGAGTTCACATAAGCGTTGTAGAGAACTACCGACAAGGAAGATCCCTGGGGTACTCCATTTTGTGTTAGTAAGCAGGCTGAAAGATGGCCATGGACACTCACTTGCACTCTTCTGTAAGAGAGGAAGGAGTGAATAACTGAGAGTCATTTTTCCGGGACACCACAGGAGTGGAGTTGAATGATTGTCGGGGTAAACAGAACGCGGTCAAAAGCTTTTTCGAGGTCTATGGAAAGAAGGACGCTATGTTTGACGCCAAGTAAGTTCGGGCCATCTGGTGTTCAAGAAGATGGACGAGAGTGTGGACTCCTCGGTTAGATCGGAATCCATGTTGCTCGGGCTCAAGATTAGTTCTGAGACCTTTGTGATCCTTTTAGCTAACATCTTTTCCAAGATTTTAGAAAAAACAGGTAGGTCGATAGCTTTCAAGAGATTGGGGTCTTTGCCTCTTTTGGGGATGGGTTTAAGGATAGCTAGTTTCCAGGTATGAGGAAGAATACCAGTAATGAGAATTTCATTATAGAGAGACAAAAGTCGGGATTTAAATTTAGTAGAGGAGTGTTTCAGCATGTTGTAAGAAATGTTATCCGCTCCGGGTGTTGTGTTCTTAGCTGACTTAAGAATGAACTCCAGTTCAGTCGTAAGGAATGGCTGCTGTAGGTGGTGGAAGAGCATGAATATCTAACCGATTTTTCCCTTGAATAGCACGTGCTAGAAAGGAGAAGTTGGAACTGTAATCGCTCCATTTGGAAGCAAAAAGATTGGCGATATCGGACGGATTATCATGTAACGAAGAGCCGGTGTTGATAGTTGGGAACGATGGCCAGTTTTGTCTCTCGACGGAGTTTAGCCTGGCATTTTCTATAGGAAATAGCGTTTGTTTGATTGGGGTGCTTTTTAAATTCTTTCCACGCTCGGTTTTTAATCTTTACAAGTTGAGAGATAAGAGAAGTGAACCAGATGGGGCGGTTGCGATGATTTGTGGGAGGTATTTTGGAAACCGATATGGATATCGAAGTGTTCTCAAGATTTTCTTGAGCATAGCAGCTTCCTTGTTAATGTTTGATGATGTAGGGTAGTTGTTGGATTGGCTAATAGTAGCTTTCTGAAAATATTCCCAATCCGCCTGACTTTCTTTGAATCGAGGGTTGTGCTTTCTCGTGGGAGGTGTGGAAGAATTTGAAATAATGATAGGGAAGTGATCACTAGATTCTAGGGTGTGGTGAGTTCTCCAGTTGAGAGAGTGTGCCAATGAGAGGTCTATCGCGGTAAGAGTGCTTCTGGTGGATAGGTGCGTTGGGGAGCCATCGTTGAGGATGATTAGTTGGTTGTCGTTGGAGAATTCTTCAACGATCAAGCCAGGTTTTGAAGTTTGTCGGGATCCACATAATGTATGAGCTGCATTGAAATCACCTACAATGAGCTTATGCTGATGAGCGTCGAGCGGAATTTCATCGAGTAGCTGTAATGAGAGAGGTACATGGTGCTCCTTATAAATATTGGTGATCGAAATGGGTGAAAAAGTATTTAAAGTAATTGTCTGATGGAGGAGTTCAGATGAGGAATGCTGGTGAGAATTACTTAGCGTATTTCTTATTAGAAAACCTATTCCGCCTTTAGCATAAGTGTAAGGCTTATTATAGTGATACGGAGTATATTTAGGGAGCTTGAAGAGTGGGAGGGATCGTTGGATTATATGGGTCTCTTGTAGTGCAATGATGTCGGGATTGTATGTTGCTACGAGTCGTTCTTGTGAAGCTTTGTTATTTAAAAAGCCCTGTATGTTCCATTGCATGATTGTGATGTGTACGGACTTAACTTGTGTTTTATAAAACTTGAGTTATGGGGCGTGATAAATTGAAGTTTAGTATGTAGTGTGGGCAATAAGGAATAGAAAGGTTAGCTAAGATCTTTTATCTATGTGGATAATGTAGTTAATTATTCGGTGATTAGTTATGACAAAACCGCTTAGTCGATTTTCATTTCTGTGTCGCATTCCCCATGCGGGGGCTTAGATGTATCCTGACTGCCTATTTTGTAATGCGTAGGTAGGTGATGGGTCGGTTGATCTGCTGCTAGCAATTGTATGGCTTCTGATGTTAAATTTGCTGATTTCGTTGATGTCGATATTGATGGTAAAGTAGAGGAGTAGTTGTCAAGACAGGTAGGTCTTGCCTGTGACAGTTTGATGTAGTTGTTGAGGTAATGTTGGATGTTGTTATGATAGGCCGGGAACTATTCGTGGCGTTTTTGTTTGGTGTAGTTGATACATATGTTGGGCTGTGTTGTTTGTTGGTGTGTGATGTTACAGTTTCTGCTGCGATTCGTGCTTTAATTATTTCAGCTAGCGGTGTTTTTGTTGTATCACCTTTTGGCGGTTGAATGGTGTGTAGGTCCGGATTTTAACGAAAATGATCCCCGCTTCTTTTATGCTACAACGGTAGTCGACTTTAATTTTGTTGACAGATTTGGCGCAGGTAGGTAGGGCACGCTGGGCTGTAGGACAATTCACAATTGACGCAAAATGTGTTTTGGCGAGATTCGTGAGGTGTCGGTTGATAAAAATCTCTGCAAATTTTTTCGGTGGATTTATTATTGCACCAGTTCTTTGTGTGTCCGAATCGGTGACAAGTTGAACATCTCATAGGGTTTGGAATGTATTCGTCTAACTTGACTCTTTCCCATCCTATTTTTATGTACTCGGGTCTGGTAACTCTATCGATTGTGAGAATCGCTGCTCCTGTAGCTATGATTTTACCGTCAATTTGGCGAGTTATTTTGCGGACTTGTGTAGCTTTTTGGTCCTCGAGTTCTCTTTGTAGTTCCTCTTCGGAGATGTTTATGATGTTTTTAGAGAATATTCGCGCTTGTACTGTGTTGAGAGAAATATGTGTACGGGAATGATGTCTAGCATTTTGGCTTTCAAGAAAAGAAGAGCAATTTCTTTATTTGGAGTTTTTAGGAGGAGGTCACCCGATTTCATCGCAGTGACTTCAAGATACTCTTTGCTGATGCTTCTTAGGCCTCTGTTAACTTGGAATGGATTATACGAAGTCAATGGTTGAATTCCTTCCATATTCTTTTTTATTGTTGTAAATATGACCAGATACCGTGGGAGATTATCGTCGTTTGTCCGGTTGCTGAGAGTGTCAGGATAGTCGACAGCATATTGTCTCTTCTTTTTGGGTAACTTGCTTGACTTTGATGAAGACACCTCCGGTTGCAATGATGCAAACCGGTTGTGGTTTTCGGGGGTTCGCCCCCTTCCATTGACACCAACAAAAACTTTACCCTAGGCTAACTCTAATATCACTCAAATATAATTTAATGCCACTTTATTTAATATAAACTGTTAATTATTTCTATTGTTCAGACACTACGGAAAAAAAACTACTGTTCACGGCAGCTGCCCGAATGAGAATGAATTAAAAAATAATAAAGTAAAACTAAAGGTTCTCGATCGACAGATAATATCCACAATATGAACGTTCAGTCGAATGTGATTGTCGGGTTCACCCCAAGCACCGAATTCGTATCTTTACTGCAGCCAACTCACATGGACACGGCTGCTCTATCTGTATGCTGCGTACATGAAAGTTTTCTAAAAGCTCCCCATACATTTCACGCATGTGTATGCGTGAAAACTAGCAAAAGCTCATATGAATTTTTATAAAATTTTCAAGTCAGACGCTGATGACTCACTTTCAGAACTGAAATCTGGGTTTCAAATTACTACCGCTAGATGGTAGTACGTGCGTATGCGTGAAAACTGGCAAAGCTCAAATGAATTTAATTTCTTATTAGGTGTGTTATTTTCAACTGGATCAGATCACTATTGAAAAAAACGATGTATCTTTACGAATCTTCGCGGTTCGCGGATCTCGAGGGCTCAGCAGATCTTTACGAATCTTTGTGGTTTGCAGATCTTCACGGCAGATCTTGCGATTCGCGGATCATCACGGCCCGTGGATCTTAAAGGTTTGCGAATTTTTGAGATGATGTAGATAGAATATGGAAAATGGATGGTGGAGGATGGAGGATAGAAGATGAAAAATGGAAGATGGAGGATGGAGGATTCAGGATAGAGGATTCACGATGGAAGATTCAGGATTGATCAGGATTTGTATACAAGTGTAAGTGGAAATATTAATAAAAAGAAAACCGACTCTGTGAATATCATCCCTTTTTGTTGAACCCGACACCTTCTTTTTACATTTTTAAAATGTTTTTTTTATATATTTAGTTGTTTACAGAAGGGGATAATGCGGTCGGCTATACCGGAGCCATCGTAATATACAGGCCAGACACATGAAACGGTGACGTCACACAAAGCAGTCAACCGATCAACCGAGAGAAGAAGAATTGCCATATGGCATGATGTGTTAGTTTTCTTCTGTCCTGAGTTGTGCAAATATTGTGTTGGAAGAATAGCTGTTTACTATTGTTTATTAAGTATAAACCAATTTTACTTTATTATTTTTTAATAATAAAGTATTGTGATCGACCTGAAATTTCAAAAAAAGTTGCTACCATGAAATTTTGTATTTACACGTACGCCGTCCGCAAAATCGTTTGAAGGCGCGTAGCTCCCAAACCCGTTGGGGTATTAAGTTGCAATTTTTATGGTGGGTAGATTGGGTTAACTCCTACGATTAGCATCTTTTGGGGGGGGGGGTGTTTGGAGGGATGAGGGGGGATCGTTTTAGACGAAAAATTTTAGTTTCTAGATCTCAGGAACCGCTTATGCTAGGAGGCTGAAACTTGGAACTAATGTAGCACTATCATAGTGGACTCATCTGCAAGAAATTGGTCGATAAGGGTTGAGGGGTGTGGAAGTGGGGGGGGAAACAATGAGTCCAAAACGCTTGAAAGCCGGGATTGAAACATTCTAAAATCCATATCTCTTGAACGATTGATGCCAGAAGTTTGAAACTTTGTGGTTGTCCTTAGGGATACTTCAAGATTAGACAAGGGCTAATTTTTCTAAGGGAGGTGGGGGGGACGGGGTGTGGAAGTTGGGGGTGAACAACCTTGGATTACAATATCTTCCGAACCAATTACACCAGGAAGATAAAATTTAGTTTATGTATATGGGATCACAAAAGGAGTCTACTGAACTTAAACTTTTTGAGGGGGGAGGTGGAGCACGAAAGTGGGGGGATAGCAATTTCTCAAAAAATTACATTTTTATATCTCAGAAACCGTATCAGATATGATCTTGAAAATTTTACAGGAGTTGGGTCGGTAGACCTCTAGTAGGGAAAAAAAATTTAGGGGTGGGGGTATTGGGGGTGAAAGGGGGTAGAAAGGGAAAAAATTCTGATTTTTATTTCTCGAAAACTGTAATGAATAGAAAGCTAAAAATTTAGGATTATATAGAGCCACTATAGAGACATCCTAGAAAAATAAAATGTTTCATGGGGGTAGCAAGGTACGGGGGTGAAGAGTGGTTTTTTTATCCCAGAAACGGCTTATGCTAGAAAGGTGAAACTTAGTACGTATATGTAGATGAGATATTAGAGTAACTAAAGCAAAAAAAAATTTAAAATTTTTATTGGCGTTCAGAGGTTGAGTAAAAAAAATGTCCGTGAATCCACATTTTCACGAATTTCGTTAAAACTTTTAGACATGTCGAGCAATCAAAGCAATTTTGCTTCTGCGTTCTATTTATATAAGGGATATCCAACCCCTAAGGGGGTGTAAAGTGGTTGTGTACATATTCACGAATTCTGTAATATTTCTTATGTATATTGGGATTTGGAATTAACTTTTACTTCTATAAGCTTTAAACATAGTCGGGGAAAAAACTGATTTAAGTATTTTTCCCAATTAAACCTCCTGGGGGTATTGTTCAAGTTTTCACTGATTCCGAAAATCTGTTAGGTTTAATGTGATCGAGTTCGCTTTTACTTCTATGGAATATTCTATTGATAAAAAAAAATACGTTAATAAAAAAAAAAAATCTGCCAACAGTCTGGGCGCAACTTTATTATTTTATGGGTAGAAGTCCGAAACGTGTTTAATTCTGAGCTGCGGTGTATGTTACTATGAGACTACCAACCTAAAAAATAACCAGGAGGCTATTTGGAACTTTATTTTTTAGGTTGTCAGTCTCATAGTAACCTACACCGCATCTCAGCATTAAATTGCCATTGCCAAATACAAATTCTGAATGCATTTTCTATGTATGTGCATACAGGGAAAAGTATGTTTGGCCCTGGAAGAAAATTACCGGGTAACTCCGCCGGAGCTCCGCCGTAGCATTACGCGGTAATCTTTCAGTTAAAACGTATAGGCCTCGGGACAAAAATGAACTTATATACTTTGTATCGGTGTGCATACGTGTGATTCGCTACCTCTATCTCCATCTCTTTCACTCCTAGTTAATGGTACCCGGTAGCTAGCCGGTAAATTAACCCAATCGCATAGTGCAAATTACAAAGCGAGGCCAGTACGATTTAACGGGTAAATTACAGGGTAATGGTACCCTATAGTTGCATACTAAATTACCGACATGAATGCATGGAAATTTCGTAAGATCCAAAGCTCTGCAACATGAAGTGAATACGGCAAAAAGGCTAAAACCTAGGAATAAGAAAAGACTTGCCGATTTTCTTTCTTTACGACACTTTTAATTTCATTTCACAGCATACCATAAATGACACGCGTTCAGCTCAGCTAACAATTTCCATATGCGAGCCCATGACGAGATGATCGGGCCGAGTACCGGCTCGCGTGCTGTCGCCACACAACATTTTTACCTGTTTCTTTGTTTTTCGGCCTGGTTTCAATTCTACAGCAGGGGTTGCGGGATAGGTCCGCTCGACTAATTTATGCGAAAATTTGATGGCACATAAGACTAGAAAAGGGCCATGTACTCCAAAGTTTGAATGTATCACATACAAGTAAACATTTTTGATGTCAGGGTATTGGATTTAGTGAATGTGTTTGTACTTTCGGTAGCGCTTTTTTGCAGGGGATTTGATTCATATCGGCTAACTACTATTATACCAAATTGCAAATTCGTATTAAGATGAGAGAAGGTGATTTAAATATTCTGTTCGATTTGCAAAACTTCTGCAATTTTTTCGGGGGTCAAAAAAGCACGGAATTGCTATTGTTACTAAATTTGCCAGGATGCATGTCGTCTACGAGGGTGAAAACTAAACACGAGTTTCAGTATATTAATTGCAACATTCGCAACCCATTTTAAAAAATTGTGATAATTTTTTTCATGGCCTTTCTTTCAATAAATCCTTTTTTTACTATTAATCCTGTTAAAAGTATGTTGCGTGCATAAAAAGGGTTGCAAATCTACACAGATGTTCCTGATGCCAGTAAATAGTATGATCATAATTTGCATAACTATTGCAATTTCTTTGGGGTCATTTTTGTTCAAAATATTATTTGTTAATAATATCATATTTTGCGGCCCTAAAAATGGGTTGTAAATCTAATGCAATATCGAAAATACCCTGTTCAACATTATCCTAAGTTTGCAAAACATTTGTAATTTTTTTGTAGTCTACATAACGAAACTACGTTTTTAACCATTTTGAGCATGTTGTGGACCTCGGAGAGGGGTGCAAACTGAGATATATTACTTTAACAACAAACTTAATCATTTCCCACAATTTCAAAAAGATCGGAGTTCTGGTAAGTTCAATGTCTTCATTGACTGGTCTAGAGTATGAGCAACAAAAAGCAGCTATGGAACAACTTTTTAAAAAACTTGGACAGATCTAGTGTCAAATAGCAATTACGAGAAAGCAGCTTTTTGGTTGCTTTGGATACACAAAAGCATACAAAAGCAGCTAATAGCAGCTATAGCAGAAATCATGAACAGAGCCCAGGTACCAGGGCACCTGGGATGGAAAATTAAGACGCAGTTTGAATTAAAACGGATATGTAGTTAAACTATAGGGTATCATTACCCTGTAATTTACCTGTTAAATCGTACTGGCTTCGCTTCCAAATTTTCATGCATTCATGTTGTTAAGCTAGTATCATTGTATTTATATCTTATAGTAGTATCACGAATAACTTCACCTCAGCTCAAAAGATTTCATTGCATGTTCCGATTCGCGGGCTTTGTGCTGTTGCTTTTCACATATCATTCTTTTCTCGTCTCGTCTGTCTTTTCAATGTTCTTTGCGGGGTATAAAGCGCAGAAACGAATGAGCTATGAATGAATTTCTTGTGTTTTTAATTTTCATTGCGGGATGGAGAGGGGAGTGAGCCATGACAGATTTTCTTGCGTCTTCCATCTTCTCAAACGAACCCGCATTGATAGATTGCAAAATGCTTGTTCTTTGACCTCATTACTTTGATTTGGTCGCAACGCGCACGAGAAAATACCGGCGGTGCAGACACCAGAGAGCAGCAGCACAACTGTGGAGCGTTATGTTGCGATTATGTATAGTGTATGTATACACACAAAGTATATGTATACATTAATTTATAGTACATAATAACATTTATGTACTGTATTATATAGTGGTCACAAGGGCATGTCATAGTTTAACTTTCCGGAAGATCAAATATCATCTTCCTGAAAAGTTCTTGCTTGAGAACCCGACTTCGTTGCAAAGTCGGAAAAAATGTGTTTCGTTGATCAATTTATTGCCAACTAAGGGGTCGCGTTAAAATCCGTGTTCTAAAATCCCGTTGTCCCAAAAATCCGTTGTCCAAAAATTACGTTTCATAAAAACTCGTTAATCCAAAATCCCATTGTCCCAAAATCCCGTTTAATAAAATCTCGTTTTCTTATTAAAATTAAAAATTCCGCGCAGTACATCTTAAGGAATGGGTTGTGTATTTTGGTCGTAGATATGTGAGCCAAATTTCATTCAATTCTTCGGTCGAAATTTGTAAGCAATCATCCAGATTTTAACCAGGGACGTCATTTCAGTTTTTTCTAGGGGGGGGGGGGGGGGCAAGATGTTATGTTTGTATATATTTTTATATATAAATATGCATATGTTATATATAATCTATAAAAATATATAATTCAGGGGGGGGGGCAAATGCCTGCCCCCCCACAAATGACGTCCCTGATTTTAACACTTGAGGTGTCATTCGAGTGATCGAGTCAAAATCACGTGTTCCAAAATACCGCTCTTAAAAAACCGTTTCCCAAGATTCTATTTCGAATATATTGTTTTCTTTTTAAAAATATAAAACTATATACCTGTTTTTTATTCGACTAAAGATGTGTTTATTATTTATTTATTATTGTTTCACCAAAAATTTGTATGTTCGTTCGTAGTTTGTACGCGACCTGCCTGATTTTAACACTTGGGGTGTAATTCTACTTGCCTCAACTGTGTATGTGAATAAAAAACATATTTGTGAAAAATTCAAAACAGTGGTGAAAATGAAAAAGAAATGTAATATATAAAATTAATGTTTATTATAATAATTCGGGCGCTCGGGTCCGGGCCCAGACATTTATATTATCCATAAAAACGGGATTTTGGAAATAGTGATTTTGGGAAACGGGAAAAATGTTCAACCTAACCGTAAAGATGCGCTGCTCTAACTTAGTTTCGTAAGTCGGTATTTTATAAAATGAGATTTTAACCCGATCTTGTTACACTTCATTACATTACGACTTCACTCCGTCGAGAAATTGCGAGACTTTGCAAGTCGAACAAAATGGTAGTCGTATAAAAAAATCTGCCAACAGTCTGGGCGCAACTTTATTACTTTTAGTTATTTTATTATGTGTAATGGAGAAAAAATTTCTAGCTTTTAGCATTCTAAATTTATCGGCCAATATTTTTGAACGCGTCTTTTAAGGATTTTTTGTATGTTAGTTTTCGGAAGGGTAAATGGATTTCGCTAACTAATAAACTTGAAGCTAATTTTCACTTTAAACTAATTTGTACAAAATTTCAACTTCGTGGCTAAATGATATCATTTTCACAAATTGAGTGAAGTCGGTATTTCCTAAAACGGGATTTTGACCCGATCTCGATCACTACGATTTTACACAGAAGTGTTGCGAACAGAATTAATATTTCTCATTGGACCAGTCGAACTATTATTTTCCATACAAAAAATAATATCATTGCAAAAAAAATAGTTTTGCAGGATTGAAAACCGAAATGTCGAAATTCCTAAAGTTCAAAAATTTGCGGGAAAATGATAGCCTGGCAAAAATATTCGTCCCAACGATGGAAAAATACTTTATTATTAAAAAATAATAAAGTAAAATATAAAAGCGAGACATGAGCCACCACTTTCCTCTCCCCGCCCAGTCTGCACAGCAAAAAATTTAAATTCGACATCGCCTAAGCCATATGAGACTGACCATAGACATATATACTGGACATGACAAGCAGCGAAATGGCTTGAAGGCGGAAAATATCATTTGTTACATGTAGTGGTAAAATTTTCCAGTGGCGGAGGAAAAAAATTATTTTAATGGGAAAATGTTGAACACTGAAATGATAGGATGATGTACACGTATTGTTTTAATACATAATTTATTACACATTATAAAGAATTATAATTTCTAAAGATTTATTAAGTAGGTACATAGACATATAGTTGGTCATCAACTGGCTGCAAAACATGTGGTTCCCGTCTGAGACATTCGCACGGCTAATTTAATATAACATTTAATTCGAAATCTAATATGTATAATATATAATAATGCATTTACCATATCAATACGAAGAGAAGGTACTGCTTTAATTTTCAGTAGTTTTTTGTTATCCTTTTGCTGCAAATAATCTGTCTCCAAAAAGTGATCCTCACAAATCTTATTATATATTTTAGGATTAAATTCCTTTTTTTATGGCCTCCAGCCACTTCTTTCGTTGAACCATATCGGTAGGGAATCTGAAAGTTTTATGTACTTTATTGATTTTATTTTGTGGATCGTCTTCATTTTTTGTTTCGAGTGCACTTTTTTAAATTAAAAAATAGATACTATTCGATTAGAAATAAAGTGAGTTTAAGTCATTATGTATAACAAGGCGTCACTCGAAACTGTAAGTTTTCTACCATCCATATTTTTCACCGAACTTTAACTAACAAATTCACTTTATTTACCGGAAAACTTGGTTTTTAGCATTCAAGATCCCTGAAACGTTCTTTAACTTCTATAAGTTCAAAGCGCCCCAAACAAATTTTTTAACGTTGCCACTGCACATTGAAACGTCAAATGTCGCACGGAACGAGGTAAACAAGCCGGTAACTGAGATATACAAAGACATTTTTTTTCTTGTTTTTGAATTAATTCAAACATTCCACTTTTATAAAGTTACTTTAAATGAAATAATGGAAAGTTTGTGTAGTATACTTACTTGAAAAACGATTTTCCTTTGTTGATATCGGTATCGTTTCGGCAACTACTAACCGAGCACTTCATTTTTCGTTTTTAAAATTCCGGGTACTTTACGGATAAAATTTTCAACACGAGAACGCGGAGCACTGTCTTCACTGAACACGAACTAAGTTTTGAAAAAACACTTTATGTTTTAACTCAATATATTAAGTTCTAAACATTTCACTTCACTGCTTAAATTTTAAATAACGAACCTGTGTTGTCTCGCTCTTGCAACGTGTTGAATTTTATACACACAAAACAACAACAATTATTCTTCAGGTAGTCCCCGACATCCCCTCACAGACCATACGAAAATTTATATAACGAACCTGTGCTGTCTCGCTCACAAGATTTGACAGTCGAATTCCAGGGCTGGACAAACGACACCGATTGCTATTAAATGGCGCGAAATTCAAAAGTTTTTAAATTTTCTTCTTCAAAACAGTTACAGTAACCAATATTCACTTCGGTAGTTTAGAGAAAACCGTCGTTGATGTCGATTTTATCTTGAATTTCGAGAAATATGACATTTTTAAAATAAATTTTTAATTATTTTTATTTAATCGTCTCCGTATGAAACGCACATTTTGCAAATCAAAACTGAAATTTTTGCATGTGTTCAACCCTGAAAATTGAAAAAAATCATGAATCTGTACACAGATGTGTGCATGTATTGTCATGCTTCAAAGGGCCGGTTATAAAAATACCATCATGTCATCTCCAAGAGCTCTATGAGACTGACTGACAGAGAAAGATTCCACTACACAATTTCCCCGGGCGCCGCACCGGAACCAATCAACCTCTTGGATAGTAGAAAGAGCAAATGAATGAACTAATGAAACGAACGCGTAGGATAAGAGGGAATGTGCAAAGCACATGCAGCGCCTCTAGTGTAAGCCGATTAAAACGTCGAAGCGAGCTTCGTGATACTACTATAATATATAAATACAATGCTAGTATGCAACTATAGGGTACCATTACCCTATAATTTACCCGTTAAATCGTACTGGCTTCGTTTTGTAATTTACACTATGGGATTGGATTAATTTAACGGCTAGCTACCGGGTATCATTAACTAGGAGATATAGGTAGCGAATCACACGTATGTACACCGATACGAAGTATATAAGTTAATTTTTGTCCCGAGACCTATACATTTTAACTGAAAGATTACCGGTTAATGCTACGGCGGAGCTCCGGCGGACTTATCCGGTAATTTTCTTGCAGGGGTGTTTGTACTTTCGCGTAGCGCTTTCTTGCAGGGATTTTGTTAGACTACCGTCCATGTAAATTCCTTTTAAATTAATTGGTAGGCGGCAGAAGTGATACGATACAATCAAGAAAGAAAATAATACTTTGAATTAACATGCTCTACCTCGCAACAGAACAACAGACTTTTCAAGCGACCGTTTTCACCTGGTTATAGTTTCATTTCATATTCTCAAGCCGGGGACTACGCACTCCAACACCATGAAACATAAAAATAAAACCATGAACAAAACTTATCATAGGTATTTGTAATTACAAAACAAACCGATTAACGTGCAGCAATAAAAAGAACTCTATTTGAAAGTCATTAGTTTTTGCACATCTTCACGATGATTTTAAATTGCTACGAAATTAAGCTTAAGCTTTTCAGTTCTTGTTTCCTGTATTTATATATATGTATGTATATGACCCCTTACGGAGTAGGGAAGTACCAGAGTTTCCCAGTCGGACTTTTCGTAAGAGATGAATTTGTAATCAATGAGTAAGGAATGAGTTTGTAATGAGTTTGTAAGGCGCCTTACCAAAGTAATGCAGAGTGTAATTGCTGCAAAATATCCTCGAATGCTCTCTCTGTACAATTATGGCCAAAATTCTTGGCTTCAGTTACTATTTACGGAAGTAATGGTTTAGAAGCTAGTAAGTAATAAGAGGAAGAAATCCGAGACGTTACAGTTTTGTCCAACGGTATAGGCTTTAGTATATACTTACGAAAGTAATGGTTTAGAAGCGAGTAAGTTATGAGGTGGTACAATCCGAAACCTTACAGTTTTGCCAAATGCTCTTGGCTTTAGTAACAATTTACGAAAGTAAGTTTTAGAAGCGGATAAGTAAAGGGATGATGCAATCATTAACGTTTCGTTTTAATTTTATATCAAAGGTCCCATAATTAAATTCAGTTTGTTCCGAGTGTTTCAAATGTTGCAAAATGCTGTTCATTTGTAATAAATTCCAATAAGTGTTATTTATATAAAACGAAGTAAACAATTAGTTTAGATAGAGTTTTTTCTTATATTTATGAATCTTATTTTTGTTAATTTTTTATTTTGTTTATTGAATGAATTCTTATGTAATATTTACGTGTTTTAATTTATTTTATATTGAATAAATGGTTTTTACTGTTGAAACAATTTCGATTTTTCATATTGTTGTTATTTGCAACTCAACAAAGTAAAGGATAGTTTAAATTGGAGACGAACACAATACTTTATTAGGTATAAGTCTTTTCTTGCCCTGTGCTTTTAAGCGTTTGTTATCGAAAGAGTAATGTGTACAAGTTGCTAGTACGAAATCAATTCAGTACACATTACTGATCTGACGATTACAAGACCTTACTTTTCATACATTTAAAGTATTTACCACTCACTATTGATATAATGCCTTACTTTTCATGCAAATTGTATGTTGCTATCACTCTCTAATGAAACAAGGCCTTACATGTAATATGCTTTGTAACTATTTACTACTCTTCAACGAAATAAGGCTTTTCTTGTAGTGTGCTTTGTAAACGATTACGCCCTAGGGCCTATGCGGGTTAAAGTAATTAGTTCTGTCATCGAAAGAATAATGTGTACAAGCTGCTAGTATATTGTACGGATTCGATTCCGTAGGCATTACTGTTCCGACTGGGTTCTTTTTCCACCAAATACACAGTTGTTCTTCCAATGTTTAATTTTTCTTTATAAACTCATGACTTGGGTTCCATTGTGGAAACATGTCAAGGCCTTCTTAAAAATCTGCCAATGGTCTGGGCGAAACTTTATTATTTTTCGGGTCAAAGCTCGGGAGCGGTTAAAGTCGGAGTGTATCATGAGTTGCTTCGAGATTATTAGATTTCATGGAAAATTATTTTTGTTCTTAATATAAAAATATTTAAAATAAAGATTTTTAGCCGATTAAACATTGAAAAAGTCCGTGTAGACTATTCGAATTTCAGTATATTATGTACACTAAAAGCCCATAGAAGCAAAAACGAATTTGTTGCCTTATCAGAATTAAGAGATATGACGAATTGTTAAAATGTATACAAACCCATTACTTCCACTTGGGGTTTGAATTTCGAAAAAAACGTAAGCAAACCCTTCACACCGCCTTGGTTCTGGAAATTCGAAAAATTGTGAATTGGTTGGCCGTAATAATCAATTTTATATTTCATCAGAACTAAGGGATGGCAAAAATTGTGACAACATATACGAACCCTTGGGGGTTGATTATCCAAAAATTAAGAAATGGGTTTGTAGGCGATTATATAAAAAGTCTGTGGAAATGAAAAGCGATCTAATATCTCATCGAACCTAAGAAATATGTCGAAACTTTGAAAAGCATACAACCCCCTTACACCCATTAGGATTGAATATCTAAAATACGGAAATTGACTTTTTGGCTTTTTTATATAGGAAACATTAGGAAGTAAAAATGAATTCGATATGTCATCAGATATGCAACCTCCTTACACCCACTTGGGGGTTGAATATCCAAAAATCCTGAAAAAAGTTAATAAATAAATGTGAGAAAGAAGGAACCAATTCAATTTCATATCACTTCTAAAAGAAATGATGGAACTCGTGAAAACGTGTTCAACCCGTTTATACCCTCTTAGGGGCCGAAAAAGGAAAAAACTTAAATACAAGTTTTAGGTGATTATTACGCAAGCACGTGAAAGTGAAAAGATATTCGATATCTGATAAGACGTGGGGATATAGTAGAATTCGTGAAAAGGCTTACAACTCCCTTTGCACCGCCTTAGGGGTCGAATTTTAAAAAATCCTGAAAACGCTTTCTAGGTATTTATATGAAGAAGCCGTAGAATAAAAAAGAATTCAATATTTGGGAAGACCTAATAGATATGACGAAAACCGTGAAAATATATGCATTCCATTTTCACTGATCATTGTTTTGCCCCCCCCCCTCCAAACGCCAATGGATATTTGCAATTTATTTTAATTTAAATTAGTTTTCTAGTTGATTTACATAAACGTACCGAGTTTCAACTTTGTAGCATAAGCCGTTCTATAGATAGGAAAAACACCCCCCACCTCCATACCATACTACCCCTATAAAAATTTATATTTTTCCAAGATGCTACTAATATAGCTCTATCTAAATTCCAAGTTTCAGCTTTATATCATAATAGGTTCTTGAGATAGAAAAATCGGAACTTTTTTCTTTTCACCCTCCCCCACCCTCACCCTCTACACCCTTACTTCCAAAATTTTGTTTTCAGCTAGGGGTCTATTAGGCCTACTTCTGGTAAAAATTTTAAGCATCTATCTTACACCGTTCTTGAGATATGAGACGTAATTTTTTAGAAAAATTCTTATCCCCTCCACTTTCATGCTCCACCGCCCCCTTAAAAAATTTTACTTTCAGCAAACTTCATTTGTCAACCTTTATTCAGAAACCGAATTTTATTTGTCTAGTGCAATCGGTTCGTGAGATATCGTAATCTAAAGTTTTTTAACCCCCACCCCCGTACGCCACTGCCCTCACTGAAATTTTTGTTTCCGATCTATTCTCCTAGTATACCTACAGATACTCATTAAGTTTCAATTTTGTGACATTAACCGTTTAAGAGATATGGATTTTAGAAAGTGTCAATCTCACCTTTTTTGCGTTTCGGACGCATTATTTTTCCCCCCACTCCCAAACCCCTTCACCTATATCGGCAATTTTTTTGCAAATGGGTCCACTACTGAAGCTCTATATAAATTCCAAATTTCAGCCTCCTAGCATAAGTGGTTGCTGAGATCTAGAAACCAAAATTTTTCGTCTAAAACACTTCCCCCTCCTCCCCCCTCACACTGCTTTTTTCGTGTGTACTCGTCATGAAACGTGAAAAAAAAAATTTTGAGGGTAGCAAATTTTTAACATACTTAACAATAACAATACTGTATTATTGAAATAATAAAGTAAAATCAATTTAACAAAATCATTAAAACTATCTGATATTATAGTTAACAAACTTCACTATATGCAAATCAGATACAGATGTTCGCACTTTTTGGTTCGTCCGCACTTCTTTTTCAAAATTGGGTACAAAGTCCTTAAAAATGTTGGCACGACTTTTATTGTGAATTACAAATTTTTTTACTAAATAAACTTTTCTTTAAACCGAGACTACTTTAAACACTTTACAGTATAAAACTACAAAAAAATAGATTCAAATTGTTGTGGGACTCAAAATATTTACTATCAGCTCTTTGCTAGCTTATTTTACTCTAGCATTTTTTTAATTATAAGTTCTCGAGTGTATTTTTCTCGAGTTTAGAGAGAGTAGGTACATAAGCAATTGCGGCCTTGATATACGAAGTGCTTAATTACATGCAAGACGATGTTTGATTTTATAGAGGTCAGGAATGCCATACCAGTTTCGGTTCTAGGCGTTCTGTACTATAAGGTCGCCCAGACTGACGATTCAGTTTATTGTGACTAAGCTAAACAAATTATATACATATATAAATATTAGGAACTCTTTAAATTGTAACAAACATTAAATTTATGTAACGCGTTTCTGTCATTTTACGAATTGTATACGCCGAAATGATTATCTAAAATCAATTCAATCGATTGACTTTAATCTTAATAAATTTTTTTTAACAATGGGCAACATTTTCTTAATTTTTAAAAATTGAATTATATTAAAACAAATATAGGAATCAATTAGCAAAAGAAAATTATTATTTACTAATTGATAAGTAAGCCGTATATTGCTTGCTATTAAAAAATGAATTCAATTAATTGGATTAATTAAAAAAAAATATAGGAACCCTTTTCGATTGTGATAAACATTTGAATCGACTTTTTACTGATTCGGTCCAACTTAAAAAAGATCAGCATGGTCGATTGTTGACCTGAGTATCGATTATAGCGGGTTCATTCTAATGAAAAGAATGTTGTACTACATAGTCAGTAATGTTTCTCTCGTCCAGAAGTTATAGGATTTTTAAGGACGAGGGTCATTGAACTTTGGATCACTTTTTTACCTGTAAACTTCAAAACCACTTTTCGTAAATTAATTATTTTGAGCTTAATCGAAAGATGCCCAAAATGGTGTTAACGTTATCCATAAATTATAGATACTTCATGAGATCAATCACACACGTTCTCCTTAATTTGCATTATTGATATTTCTTTTCCGATAGTTTTCTCCTTAAACTTTTTTCCATTTGTACAAAAAATGCATTATTTATTGCATTTATACATTTTATAAACTAATCAATTAAAATATTTACGTTTGATTTTCTAAAGTATATAATTTATGGTCAAGGTTGACACCATTATCGAATGAGGTTGTTTCTTTGTGATAAGTAGTTTGAGATTTATAGGTAAAAGGTACGCAAATTTCTTTACAATCTTGTAATCCCTGACCGTGGCAAAAACCGGACTAATTGTGAAACATGTTTTTAATCAGAATGAACACCTCTATTATACATAAGTCAACAATCCTTTATGAATTTCACCTTGTACAAAAGAGTAAGACAATGCATTGAATACAAATTGCAAAGCAATTTTTTGAAATTACACCACTAACGGGGACAACATTTTTTTCATTTCTCAATATTTCTTAAGCCCTAGATATCGAATTTATTTTCACCCCTGAAGTGCATTTATAAAAATATCTAAAATTAGTTTGCTGAATTTTTTTTAGTAAACATAATATCTCTAGGACCGAATGAGAGATCAAATAGGGATTTCGTTCTAGAGACACTTTACTTATGTAAAATCTGAAAAGTTATTTTTGAATTTTTCGATGCTCAACCCCAAACTAAAAAGAAGTTAAGTAAATATATTTTTATGAATTCGTCAATATGTCTTAGATCCGATGAGATATCTTTTCTACAGTTGTAGTAAGCTTCTAAAAGCAATTCCAAGATTTTTTATTATTCAGCCCTAGGGGTGTTAAATGTAAATGATATTTTCACCATTTTGTCAATATGAGTACTGTAACGACTCGAATTTACGGGTAGGCTCAACGGGTGCCGAGATCCGTTACAAAATATTTATTTCTTATTTGACTTCACTTTATTACTTCTAATTGACATACATTAAAATTATTATTTGATTTCCTTTGGATTTTCTCCTTGCCGTCTGATCGTCGTCTCTGCTAAATGTGACTCGATACGTATTTTCTGTGGGTACGACTTCACTTGCCTTGCCTTGACCCTTTCTGCTCTCTCCCTGTCATCGTCCCTCTGTGTGGACTTTGCTCTCCCTGTCTTCGTCCTTTCCTGTCTGCGCGTCCTTCCCTGTCTTCGTCCTCCCTGTCTTCATCTCTCTTTGTGGCCTCTGCTTTGTACGTCTTGATTCAGCTGTGTCTGCTTGTCGTGGTTTGGCGTCGTTTGTCGAGGCTTGTCGTAGCTGGACTTAGCTCGACTCCTGGCACGACTCTGCTTGCCTTAACTTGACCCTGGTTACTGATCGTCATCTTGTCTCTGTTTGCTTGATCTGCTCTGTTGCTTGGCTTGTTGCTGCTAGGCTCGTGATGCCAATTTAGTGCTTTCAGCGTTAAATTTGGTGCTTAAAATATCGTCTCAGCGGTCAAAAATTAGTTTACCGCTTGCATTTTATTTGAATATACCTGCGATTGATATGAAAAAATTAAATTTTAATGCGTTTAAATTGAAATTAACGCTCAAAATTTCATATTTTAGTGCTCAACCAAGAAAAATACTTGGCAACACTGGGCTCGTCGCTGCTTGGCTTGTCGCTGCTTGGTTCGTCGCTGCTTGGCTTGCTGCGCTGCTTCACTTGTAGCTGCTTGGCTCGTCGCTGCTTGGCTTGCTCCGCTGCTGGCCTGTCGCTGCTTGGCTCGTCGCTGCTTAGTTTGCTCCGCTGCTTGGCTTGTCGCTGTTTGGTTCGTCGATGCTTGGCTTCCTCTCCTGCTTGGCTTGTCGCTGCTTGGCTTGTCGCTGATGGCTTGCTCCGCTGTTTGGCTTGTCGCTGCTTGGCTCGACGCTGCTTGGCTCGTCGCTGCTTGGCTCGTCGCTGCTTGGCTTGCTCCGCTGCTTGGCTTGTCGCTGCTTGCTTGTCGCTGCTTGGCTCGTCGCTGCTTGGCTTGCTCCGCTGCTTGGACATGAACTAGTCGGTCTCAAGCTTTCAAAGAGTAACTGTAAGTCCACATTGCTGTTCAGCTTGGGAACCGATTAGAGACGGTTGTCCTGTCAGTACGTCGTTCTCTTCAAGGCTGTGAATCACAGGTAATCGCTTAGTAGTCAACGTTGCTACAAGAGGAACTGTAAGTCCACATTGCCTTGTTAGCAGACTGATTACTGCCGACTGACCCCGGTGCTGGTGCTTATATTTTTGGGAGAACATTTACCATTCGCGAATCATTTCGTTAGTACTCGTATTTTTCACTGATTCGTGGACGGTGTATGCAGCCCTCAATATATAGGGCTTTCGGATTTTGTGATTTTGTCGGTGGGTTTTATCCAGCAGTGCAGTGCCGCCTGAGGCATTGTTGCGGCCCCACCGATTTTTCAGACCTTTTGCCAAAGTGCACTTTCTTTTCAGGTCAGTTTTGTCTTTTATGTCTTTGATGTTCTATGTTGTTAATCCTTAGTTCTAAGTTTTAATTCAGTGTTACGTGTTTCAATTCAGTGTTGTTTGTTTGTTTATGTTTCTATTGTTTAGTTCTTAGTTCTAAGTTTTTAATTCAGTGTTTACCTGTATTGATTCAATGCTTTATAATTCCGTGTTACATGGTTTATGTGTGGAAATTTCCGTCCTCACACTACGGATGAGAGATCAAACTAGGTTGGTCCTCTAAGAGCTTCTTATACAAACACATGTAAGAGGCCCGTGCGCAGGATTTTGTCAAGGGGCGGGGTTTCAAATATGTCGAAGCAGTGGCGTAGCTAGATATGATTTTCGGGGGAGGTCAACAACCAAATTTCAATATTGACCAATTTGAACTTAAAATTGACCAGTGAAGTTCGATATTATCTACAAGTAGTTGGTAGTAGTACTAGTACATATTACATACTACAATAAAAAAAAAGATTCATTTTAGAATAGGAAAAAATTTGTTATGTAATGAACTCTACAAGAGCAATTTCCTATTGAAATTTTCAGTGATCTAACGACTTGAATACGAATACGAATATTCAACTCAAGTACATACATCATTTGAATAGCACAGGAAACAAGGAGATTCAGCTGCCATACGAACGGACACTCTACATTTCCACAGAGTACAAGCAGCCACAGATCGACTACTCCCGGTTGACAGCGACAATCAAAGCTGCCTTGCTGATCCCCAACACAACCACTATGAGTATTAAGCCTAACATCTTGCCGCTTAAAGTAGGGAGCCACCAAGGCATTAGCATGTCCCTATCCGAAGGTCAACGATCTTTGGAGTCGTTACGCCAAGATCTTCAAGCTAGTGACATCTCCAGGAAGGCCAGCGAATATAATCAAGAGCTAACCATTCATCGGTACTCCATGGCATCAGTGGGGTCAGGAACGTTCGTTCTGCTGTTAATCGGTGCAGCAATATTGATACGGTATAAGCGGAAACACCCTGCAAAACCCCCGCACACAGCAAGCGGAAAAGCAGCAGCGGATAAGACCCATTTCAACGTCTCCCTGCGCCGAAGTCCATCCCCTACAGCACCCGGAAACATCAGAACACAAAAGAGTTGCCCTAATTCCGACCGAGCTTTAACACGGCCGTCGACCAACAACCAAACTACGAGATCCCGCTGCCTGAGTTAAAGATTTGCAAACCATCAACATCCCGAACCTCGATGCGAAAATATAATGGTCCAACCTTTGCCTGCGTTTAGACAGACCATAACTACAACCGTTTATCCATTCATTTAAAATTCAATAATAATAATAATAAATAAGTCACACACAACTCCAATCGATCGAATCAAATTAGTATTAGAATTAGTATTAGTATTATATATTTATCATAAATCCAGAAATAAGTATATATGTATCTATGCGCGAGAGTAAAACCAAACTCAGAGGATAGGGAGGATGTTGTGCCCAGCTCCAAATCAGCATCCGGCTGATTAAAACATTTATTTGGTTTTCCTCTCGCGCTAAATAAAATAAGCCATATGCCAGTCGTTCAAGATGTTCTGCTATTGCGCGAGCATAATAATGAATCAGAGTAAGTCAGTACTCGGCCTGGCCTGTAGTACTGTGACGTCGTGTTACTCGAATTTCAGGGGATTCCACATGTTTTGCTTTTCGAGTGACAAGGCGGAATATGTGCTACTGGCCAAAGGTAATGATAATGGTTGCGTTATTGTTTTGGTTTTTTGCATACAATGTGCAATGGCACTTTTCTTTTCCGCAATGTTTGCAACCCAGAAATGGGCGCATTGCACTCAACGTGTTTGTGGGTCGACAGAAAAGTGCCGATCGTTTCGCTAGCGATTTTTTCGCGTGGATCGACGAGTTGAACGACTGGCACATTTAGAATTAAGATAATTTGCATATTTTTAGTATTTAAGGTATTGAATGGGATTTCTCGGCCTCAGTCTTTTTTCAAAATTTAAGAACGTCATAATAAAAGTTAACTTTAAAACCTACGCAAGTTTCTTTTTGATCGCCTATAGATACGCAGGTAAACTTTACACAGTGGACGTAATAATAGTCGTTTCTCTTTTCAGGTAAACAAAACTCTTATGCCTCTTTTTCGGTTCCAACTGCGGCGTTCTTACGAATGCCGGAACCAATTTTCAGCATAAATAAATCTTCGTTTTAATTCGACTGTAGCGGATACTGCAGTCTCAACATGTGCAAAAACTAACACCACCCTTTCTGTACCATAATGCTCCTTTTAAAAGTCTTATTTTTAGAACGTGCCGCTATAGTAGCGGTACTTAAATACAAAGTTTAACCTATACATCATTAGTGGTTCTCGAGATATAAAAGTCGGAACTTTTCATTCTCCTCTATCCCCACCCCTACAAATTTTCCCGTATAAATTCTAAGCTTCTATCTTAAACAGGTCTTGAGATATGAGACGTGATTCTTTAGAAAAATTCTCCCACTTGCTTACTGTCGACATTAACCATTTACGAGATAGACTTTAGAATATATCGATCTCAGCGTTCGAGCGTTTCGGAGGTAATGTTTTTTTTTCCCACACCCTCACCCAATATCGAAAATTTTTTTGCGAACTATCGAAGTTTTATATAAATTTCAAGTTTCAGCTTTCTAGCATAAACGGTTGGTGATATCTAAATAAGAAATTTTTTCATCTAAAACGCTCTCTCAACATCTCCCCTTACAATTAACCACACAAGAAGAAGGCACTTATAGAGGATCCACCCGGTCTACCCACTGAAAAAATGTCAACTTTCGACCGGAATGTGGTTTAAAGCAGGGAGATGGTCTAGCCTCCATGCTTTTCAACTTGGCACTAGAGTATGTCATCCGAAAAACCCCAGTCGACACCAATGGGGCCCTTCCATTTAAGTCCAAACAACTAGTAGCATACGGTGACGAAATAAACTTCCCTTGTGCTAAGGAGGTATTTGTCAATCTTGGCTCCGCCGCAAAAGAAGTCGGGTTACGCATAAACGAAAGTAAAACAAAAGTAATGACGCAAACAAAAAAGAGAGCGCCAATCAGACAGAATATAACAATTGCGGAGTATAATTTGGAGAGTGTTAACAACTTCATATATATTGGGGCTAATGTATCAAACAACGGCATCGAAAGGGACGAAATCAATCGACGGATCATGCTAGCAAATAAAACGTATTTTTCGGTACTTCCAATAATGAAATCCAAGAAAGTGCACAAGAACAATAAGCTGCGAATATATGTATAAAACTATTATACGACCTCTGCTCTGTTATGACAGCGACACTTGGACATTAACGCGAACTTTCGAAAAAGCAGTTAACGCATTCGAAAAAAAGGTCATCCGAAGAATTTTGGGATCTGTGAAGAATGGAACGGAATGGCAAATAAGATACAACCATGAGTTGTATCAACTCTACGATGGCCACAAGCTTCAACGTTCATCACACTGCGTCAACTTCATGTAGAGCGAATGGAAGATAGAAGAAGCCTCAAACATGCTCTTAAAGGCGAAGCGAGTGGTAACATGCCAGTACGCAAACCACGCAAGCCATGGGAAGACTCGGTTGATGAAGATAGCAAAGCCATCTTAAAACTTACCAGCTGGAGGACTTGGTCTTTGGACCGAGACGATTGGAGGTGGCGACTTCAGGAGGCCAGGACCTGATTTGGGCTGTCGCGCCATTGATGATGATGAGCTCAATGGGCTCGGAAGCTAAGAGTCTTCAAACGATTTCATGCAAGGCGGACGGCATATAGACGGATTTATTTTTTTTTGCGTTTTTGGTGTCTTCTTGTAATTTTTTTTAAATTGATTACTATACTTTATTATATTAAAAAAATAAAGAAAAGTATTGAATTCATAACCTACTTGTATCGTTCACATTCTTTTCGAATTGAATCATTATTATTGTTCGTAGAGAGATTTCACTTTTTTTATCGATCACCGGTCCATAATTGATGGTGATCGGTCGATATTATCCTTTCTTTTGAAGTCATATTTACAAAATCACTATAGACCAATATTTTTTCTATGAACACTTACGCACGCTTTGGATTTTATAACTGGAAAACAAATGAAGTTGGAGATTGGAGACCAACACTAATCAAGCAGTATGAAAAGGTCTTCAAAGACTTTCGTTCAACGCTACTACACTCTAGCTTTTTCGTGTGGATGAATAGACGCGTAAGGATGAATTGGAAATTGACTTCCGACAGCAGTGACAGTCTCAGACCAGTGAAAAATGAAAACGTTAAGAGATTGCCTGAAAATCTGCGATACTTTTCTAGAAACTATTCGGTACTTGGATTGCCTTCTAATGCTTTTATAATACAGGTTGCGCCATCTATTATATCGGTATGTAAACATTGAATAACTTTGAAAAAAAACAACTGATTTTCATATGTGAGGTATTTTTTTTCAATTTGGTCCTTTAGAATTTATTTGGATTAGTTTTTGAATACAACATCAATCAAGTGGCTGCCTCTATTGGCCACAGCAAAATGTGCCCTTTTTGCTGCGTTTTCCATTACTTTTTCGAGTATCTCGGGCGGTATAGCCATGATTTCGGCACGAATGTTTGCTTTGAGCTCGTCAATGGTCTGAGGCTTGCTGGCGTACACTTTGCTTTTCAAATAACCCCATAAAAAGAAGTCCGGAGGAGTCAAATCTGGAGATCTCGGTGGCCAGTTAATGTCGCCTCTTTTCGACATCAGACGTCCAGGGAATTTTCGTTGCAGAAACTGAATTGTTTCATTTGCAGTGTGGCATGGCGCACCGTCTTATTGAAACCAGTAACCATCCAGACCTTTTTCACGCAATTGCGGGCAGACATATTGAGCTAACATCCACCGATATCGTTTTCCATCGACTGTTTCGTTTTGTCGGAAAAAAATGGCCCAATGATGGTTTTGGCGCAAACGCTGGCCCAAACAGTCACTTTTTGATCATGCAATAGCGTTTCATGGATATCGTGTGGATTCTCCGTTCCCCAAATGCGGGGAAATGGGCCTCGTCGGTCATCAAAATTTGCTTCCAAAAATCAGGTTCAGTGTCAACTATTCGATCGACTGTTTGGCCGTATTCCAAGCAACGTGGACGGTCTGTCGACAATATTCTTGAATTGACGTTTCCAAAACTTGTCCAATCAAGTCAATCTGTTGAAAAATGTCAAAGTTATTCAATGTTTACACACCGACATAAAAGATGGCGCACCCTGTACTTCGTCTTACATAAAGAAAACGTCCTATTATGTGTACTTATAACTTATTAGGTAAGCTATTCATTTCGGGGGGAGGGGGGATGGTTTATCCCAAAAAAAACCCCGTTGCTACGCCACTGTGTCGAAGCTTGATCTTCAACAACAAACGTTTTCTATGAGATTTGAATTTTGAATGTGACGGTCAATCCGGTACGTCATCGTCCCTGCAAGAAAGCCCTACCATTATTCAATATCTTACAACCATTCAGTTTCGAAAAAATTTTAGGAGTGTTCTGCATTATACGAATTTCCCCTAGGTATGCAGCGTGGTTAATTTAGTAGTATTACAGGTAATTTAGTAAAAGAAAAAGACGGCAATATTGAAGGAAAGAAGAATCACACGCATGTACACCGATCATAGTGATATATGTACTGGAGATGGCGAGCAGCGACTGTTTTGAAGCGGGATGATTCCTCACAAAGGACCAGCAATTAACACTATGCTACTATTAGCATCTTACTCACATTTATATTATACCCCGGTCTTGAACACGAAAAACACCAAACATTTGAATATTACGCTACTATTTGTATTTCACTGCCACCTGGCATCTAACGCTCCATACAAAAACGTTAAATCTGGCTTGAAAATGCTTCATACAAAAACTGCGTCTTGCTTTATATCTTGCTTTATATCTAAACTAGCCGCGTCCCGCGGCTACGCTCACGTGTGTATGATGCTATACTATCGAAACTGCAAAGCCAGCGGTTTATAGTCCTGCTTCCCGTTACGCCGTCGCTCCTGTTACTTCCGCTGCTCCCGTTACTCCCGTTGATTCCGTTTCTCCCAGTGTTTCCGTTTCTCCCGTTGCTCCCGTTACTCCATCCTTCATCCTCCATCCTCCATCCTCCATCCTCCATCCTCCATCCTCCATCCTCCATCCTCCATCCTCCATCCTCCATCCTTCATCCACCATCCTCCATCCTCCAAACAATATCTTCATTATTCAATTTCAAATCTGAAACTTAGAAAATCACCGAAAGTGAATTTTTCCTTTTTCAAGAACTCTTAAATGGCAGGTGCATGAAGGACTTGATTTCTAGCATATTTATCCGTTTACCTAGAACCATTTAAAAATGAATGTGTACGCAATTTAAATAACCTACACTGAAACGTTCAAAAGATATCGGAAAATATTCTTGAATACTTGTCTTAAGGAGTTTTTGTATGCGAGCAACCCGAAGGAGTAGAATGATTTCACCGACAAAACTTTATTTTCACTCAAAACTAATTTGCACAAAATGTTGACTGCGTGGCTAAACGATTACTTGAGTTATGGTGAGATTTGTAAATTAAGTTAGGTAATTTTAAAAGAATTTTTGTATGACAGCTACACGAAGGACTCATGAGATTTTTTTCGTATTCACACATTTAGCTGCAATTATTATTAAATCGCCGTATTCAACATTTCAAAATTGTAAAGTGTTCTGAAGTTACCGTTCAATATTGGTAGTAGATTCTGTAACTTGCATACATATTTAAAAGACTTTTGTAGGCTGCTACGCGAAGGATTCATTCGATTTGTATTATATTCGGAATTTTCGATTAAATCAATGGACTGTTAATGTGTGCAAAATTTTAACTTCCTAACTTGAAGATTTCGACCATTAATCGTTTTAATGGCTCTTGCACGGTTCCAATAGTTGGAGCTAGCAGATTTGGTGTATCCCAAATAACTCAAATAAGTGAAAAATAATAAAAAAGGAAGAAAAAAAAAGTCTTCCCGGAGATTCAAACCAGCGACACGCTGATATAAACCCACCGCTCACGCCACGCGACCACCGCTTCTCGTTTTCTTGATGTTCTTACAGCCTACTCCACTTGTGCCAGTTGCCCTCAGTCGAAGATGGGGAAGTTGACAGTAGCTCAATTTGACTCGTCACTTACTTTTGTCCCATTGCACAAAATCGCTAAAACCGACAAGGGCCAAAACCATACGGGCGAGAAAATCGTAAAAGGCGAGTCGAGTCGCCTTTGCACAGAATTCTGCTGCAGGTGTATAACCTTAAAACGATCGTTTTTTAGTCAGAAAAACAGACGTTTTTTTCAAAGGAAAACACACGTTTTTTTCAAAGAAAACAAAAACAAATTTATTCGAAGTACTCACCCTCGCTAGCTACACATTTCTCCCATCTCTCGGGCAATTTGTGGATTCCATGCCAAAAAAATTCCTTCTCTTTCGATGCAAACCACTCATCAAGCCATTCGTAAGAACCGAAGTGCTGCTCAGTGAGCGCGTGGCCCATCGACGAAAACAAGTGGTAGTCAGAAGGGGCCAGGTCTAGTGAATTAGCGGGAGGGGGTAGCACCACCCAGTTGAGTGTGTCCAAGTAGTTGCTGGCCACTTTTGACGTGTGCGATGGTGCGTTATCGCGGAGGAAAATCACCTTGTCATGTCTTTGTTGATATTCCGGCCTTTTTTCACGCAGAACACGGTGCAATTTCATCAATTGTTGGTGGTAGTGGTGGGCATCGACAGTTTCACCAGGTTTTAAGAGCTCATAGTAGACGATACCCTGCTGATGCCACCAAACGCACAACATTTGTAGCGAAACTACCTTTTCGGCCGCTAAGCAGCCTCGGTAGGGCTCCAGATTTCTAAGGAGACTCTCCAGGTCGATACAGCACATTCTGCCGGCTAATCAGGAGCGGGGGGGGGGGGGGGGAGGCAAATTGTGACCTGAAGAGCACTCCTTCTTGTAAGTGCTGAAATTAAAAAAAAACCATAAAGAAGGAAATGAGTTGGAAGGTGACCAGACGGTTAACGAAGGCGGCTACATGTCGCGGAAGCCCCTGGCATGCTTACGGAGCGACTCTACTCCATCATAAAAGTCTTAGCTACTAAAAAAAAATTAAAAGGAAGAACGAAAAAAAATCGACATCTACAGTCCTGGTAGTCCTGCAAAAAAACTGAAAACAAATAAACGACTAATATTCGTGCTAAGATAAGAAATAAAACATTTTACATTAAATTTTAAATGGATGAATTATTATTAATTCTAACGATAATCGAAATGAAAATAATCGTATGGAAAAGAATTTTGGTATTTTTTTGTTGTTTTTATGTTGGAGCTCGATGTTTGTTGGTTGGTTTCGTTTCCCGTAGAATTGCTGGCGCTTCGCAGGCTGCAGAGGTTGCGGCTTCGGTTTAGGTGAACTTTGTACAATTTATGAGTTTTATTATATGAGGTTTAGGGTTTATAGTTATTAACGGGGCACCCTATAATAGTCACATTCGTAGTTTTAATTTTGTCTCCACTTAGTGTATTTTATGTAGTGTAGGTTAATGTAACTTTTTCCTTTTTTTCGTTTAAATTCACCCCGCACAACCTGCTTCGAGTCACTCCAGAACTCCAATCCCCGACGATTTTTTCTTCCGAAGCCTCACTCCTTTTTCCCTCGAGAAAAAAAACGGTCTTTTCCTTGGTCATTTACGCGGGAACATAACTTAGCGCATTTCTGCATCTCGCCGCTGTACGGCGCGACGGTTGAGCCCGGGTCTTTCATAAGGTTTTTTTTATATAATGAAACTCTACTCTTGTGAAGACAAATACAAGTAAATGATAATCAACGTAATTAAGAAAATTAACATTATAGCTGAATTTCCCAGACTGTAGACAGAAAGAAAAGAAAGAGAAAATCCTAACCGAGAAGATTTCGCATTTCATATTGTTTTCATAGTTTGTAAGGTCTTATGTCTATTGACGTAGGACGCAATTCGCAACACATTGTCTTCCGTCCGAAACGATTTGGTCTTGCGGTAGATGTTGATGGTTGACCGGGATCAACCCACGATTTTCTGCGCTTTTAATTATTAAGATAAATCCACTTTTCATCGCCAGTCACAATCCGATGCAGAAACGACTTTCTTCTGTGTCTGGCGAGCAACATTTCGCATGTGTTTTGGCGTCGCTCCATCTTCCTATCGTTCAATTCATCCGATCTTTTGAACCTTTCCTATGACGTAGACGCATGGAAATGGCTGCTTGAGTATCATCCAATTGCTCGGCAAGCGTTATTTGCGATTGGGTATCGTCCTCGTCCAAAAGAGCCTGCAATTGGTCGTCCTCAACCTTCCTGGGCCGATTTTCGCGCTTCTTGTCGCTCAGGTCAAAATCGCCGTCTTTGAATCGACGAAACTAAGCCCTCCACGTTGATTCCGCAAAAACATTGTTACCATAGGCCTCCACAAGCATTTCATGCGATTCAGCAGCCGTTTTCTTCAAATGGAAGAAAAAAAGTAAAGCTTCCCGCATATGCTCTTTTTCTGGCAAAAAACTAGACATGATCAGCACAGGACAAATGTATGTTGTTGAATGAAATTTGTGACGATGTGCACTGATTAATGTTAACAACTAACCAAAACTTAAATAAAAAAAAAATGGCGTCCCTAGGTTGGTTAACACGCTCACTAACCCCATATGTGTCAACGATCGTTGATATTACAGAGCTACCAAAAATTTTTGATTGGTTCCACGCAGTACAAAGACGACTTCGATGTTTTGGGTCGTCGTCCTCTTGCTGTATCCAATTTGAATTTTTCCTTATATTGACCTTCTGGTGTATTTTGACCATTTTGGAAGCGTTAAAATTGTCTTTAAAAATGTACAAGTAAGTGTCAAATCTCCGTTTTGAAAAAGGGCCCTAAACGTGCGACATTACCAAATATTTAGTAGTTCGCTGAAAAGAGTTTTGTTTAATTGGTACGCCAGGCAGAAAGGTCGTACAGAAAGGAAAGCTTCGACTTAAAAAATTACGTTCTTCCAATTCGTTCGTCAAAGCGAGTCTTTTTACGACGTGTCTTATGAACAGTAGTGATTTCTGCACTACTCTGTATTCAAATAGTATTACAAGACACAATTAGACTTTTTTTGCGAAATATTGTTTTCCCTCCGCTCTCGCAGTATTTCACACAAGACCACAATAGATGAAGATCGACCGAAAACTGACACTCTCTATACAAAGCGTCATTGGAAAAGATTCACGTTACCTACATACATGCGTTTGAATCTAACATCTATCGGTTTTCAGAAAGTAAGAGAGTTAGACCAAAATTTGCGCATGATTGTCCTCTTCGAGAATATATGCAATACATTTTTTTTAAATATACCAATGGGGGGGAGGGGGGTTTGAACCACCACCATGTGTACGGTTGTAAAAGAAATTTCTACATTTTTCGATATTTAAGCCCAAAGTGGTGACAACAGTTTCTGTTTTCACGTACTACTCTGTTCTGTCTCTGATTTTGAAATACACCAATACCTCGCTTTGCGACGATAATTGGTTCCCAAGCAAGCAAAACGTCGCAATTCGAAATAACTTTTTGTATGGAAGTGTGCTAAAATATTAAAGATGCATACGTTCCAATGCTAAATCCAAACGGTTATTTTATCAAAAACCAAGAAATGTCCAGTTTATAATAAATTTATTTATTTATACAGAAAATTAAAACGTAAGAATTCATTAAAATTAAAATAAAACGTAATAATTCAATATTTTTTTTATTACTGTTAGAATCTAGATTGATAATTAATGTTTATGAAGGATCAAAATCTAGCGTTATTGGAGATTCTGTATCGGACGATACAGCAATTGTTCGATGTGTAGACGTAGATGCTGATGGCTGCAAATATTTTTCCAAAGTTTGCTGGATCGTTTTCTTTTTTTGTTCCAAATAAATCTCCTTGTAGCAACTTACGGAATCAGTTAAGGATCGTGCAACTTTTGTTTTGAAGTAAGCATTTTTGGCTCAGGAGTTTCCATTAAATTTTCTATTGAATTTTCTTTATACGCCAATTCTAAATCTAATTCCATCAAATCATTATTGGTCATGTCTTCATTTTGTGTTTCACACCAGCTTCGTCCATTCCCTCAAATTCATTTTCTTTTGCCAGATTAACAATTTCTGTACAAACTGCAGATATGTCACCAACATCTGCAACATGACTAGCGTTAGGGTTTTTACGAACACATTCTGGCCATATCTTCCGCCATACAGCATTCATACAAGTGGGTGTGACTTCATTCCACGATTCTGAAATATTGTTGATTGCATCCAGTACGTTAAATATTTTCCAAAATTCTGGAATTGTGCTATTTTTTTGTGAATCATCAATAGCGTTTAAAAGCTGTTTGAACGTTCTTCTCAGATAGTAGCTTTTGAACGTTGAAATTACCTCTTGATCCATTGGTTGGATAACTGAAGTAGTGTTTGGTGGCATAAATAAAAATGTTAAATTGTCTGATAAATGATCAATGTAAATGAGATGGCTGGGAGCATTATCAACAATAATCAAAGCTTTAAAATCCAAGTTTTCTTTAGAGTAATACGATCTTATTTCAGGAATAGCACATTCACAAACCCAATCTTTAAATATTGCAGACGTCATCCACGCTTTCTTGTTTGATCGCCAATGTACGGGAAGGCTTTTTTTATTTACGCCTTTCATTACTCTAGAATTTTCTGAGTTGTATATAAGAAACGGCTTAAATTTGAAATCTACTTCCGCATTTCCGCCTAAAAGAAGAGTGAGTCTATTTTTGCTTGGCTCCTGAAACTGATTTTTCAGCTTTAGAAATATATGTTCTGCTCGGTAGCCTTTTCCAAAACAATCCCGTCTCGACAACGTTAAAAACTTGCTTAGGGGTTAGTCCTTTGCTATGAATAATGGCTTTTAAAGTATCGGGGAATTTCGCAGCTGCAACAGTATCGGCGCTAGCTGCTTCACCTTTTAATTTTACATTATGAAGGTTTTGGCGTACTTTAAATCTCTCGAACCAGCCTTGACTCGCTGAAAACTTTGGTTGCCTTTCATCAGCATTCTCGTTCTCCATATCATTTGGCATTGATTGTTTTTCAAGATCTTCAATTTCTTTGCTTTTTCCTGAATTATGCTCTTAGTTAGTGGAACTTGGTCATGTACTTGTTTTTCAATCCATAAAGAAAGTAAGGATTCCATTTTTACTAGCAGAAAATCTCTAGCACGAGTTATTTTTTTTTGCGTCTGACACAGTAGTAGCTTTTCCAATTTCTTTAATTCTACTGCCGTCGCGATCTCTTATTGTTTTCACAGTTGATTCTGCTAGTGCTTTAGCTTTTTTAACAGCTCGTTATCCTGCCTCAAAACGCTTCAAAATATTTAATTTAGTTTCCAGCGTTATTGTCTTTCTCGATTTCTTTTTTTCATCTTTTCTACTCATGATTATTATCCTTCCGATTAAAAAAATAATGATTACCAATTGAAGCTACAAAAAATGATTTCAACTTACGAAAACAGATTCCAAAATAAAAAATTTGCCTAATAAATTTTATTTTTCAGTACGTATCTACGAAAAACTTTAAAAAACACACTTTTCGTTTCAAGAACTTTTATCAAACTGAAAACAAATGTAAATTTCTGACACAGAATTGTTAACAAAAATCAAAATAAACTGTAGCTGGGATTTCCCTTTTTATATATGTAATTTTTTTGTTAGACATGTTTATACTGCATACATGAAGACGTGTTTTCACTGCATACAGTGGAAAGCATCCACATTGATTTATATGAAATTTATGTCATAGTTTAGATTTTTTACGATGTAATGTGAAATGACGCAAATTTATTCGCCAATTTTTTTTCGACGCAATGTGAAACGTCGCAAAGCGTATGGGTGTACTTTCTCCAATTAAATTTCGAACTTGAATTGGACCAAAATATTTACTGACTTCGGCTTTACTTGCGGTATGTGTTTGGGGAGAGAGGAGCTTATTATTCAAATCTCAGGCTTGTAAATATAATAAAAATACTATTCTCATCCAGCTGTATGAGGGACGAAGAATTAACTGACCTATTTTTCCTTTTTTTTCACTGACTACAATTAATTTATTAGTACAATGAAAAATTACAATGCGTGTTATCACGCCTAAAAGCAGAGGTAATAATTTTCGATATTACCAGTATAGCGATTGCAAATTAACGCTTCAAAACCTTTACGAAACCTTGATACTCTGCATACACTATGAGGTATTGAACTTGGCATTCGTATTTTAGCTTATCATAAACAGTTTGATACTTTTAAAAAATCAAAAATAATGCACCACAGACTGTTTAAAATGCAGGGCGCTTGGTTAGTTAATAATTTAATCAATTTTGCGTGTGACGCAATGATTGATAAAATTGTCGTGGCAGTTTAGATTATTCAATAACGTGCACACACATGCGACAGGGAGATGAAAGATGTCGTCAAACCATTTAAATTGTTCTTCTAAATATACAGCAGTAGGAGTCTGTTGACATTTTAATGAGTAGTGCCGGCGCAGGATTCCAATGGAGAAAAGAGTTTTATAATTAAACGATATACCAAAAATGGCGATAGGTTGTGGTGAATATAGCGCGGTGAGGGTTATTTTGATTCAGCACAAAATAACCAAAAGAAACGAAAAGATGATGGATTTAGTATGTCAGTTACTTCTACATCCGAACTGGTGGTGAAACTCGAGCCGGAGTCTCATGCTTGCTGGTGTCCAGGCTAGCTTCAAGTGTGGTCTATTTTGCTGATCGGAGAACCAGACTATTAACCCTAGCTAAACAACAAAAAATTAAATATTGCGACTTACCCGGGGCAGGGTTGCCAGATTTGGTGCTTTTTCATTATAGCTTGGCGCCCAATTTTATCATGAATACGCCGGCGCAAAAATTGGCGCAGTTCTTTCATTTCGATCGAGAAAAAATTTCAAGCCAATGCTAGAAGTTTGTTTTAAATATTTAACAACTTTTCGCGAGGCTTTTAGATAAAATGTTCTTACAAAAATATTTTTACTCATGACAACATCAACGATGTCTTGCTTAATTCGAAATATCCGACCAGTCGCTTTGGTTCGACGTGCACTTTTTATTTATGAATTTTCAATACATAGATAGAGAATTTATCTGAGGTACGTATATGCCACAGTGAACTTACTTAAAAGGGAGTAGGGAATATGTATTTTTAACTATTACTTCCAAAATGTTAATCGTAACTCATACATATGTATGCAGCTTTTGTAGGTAATAATACGGCTCATAAAAAAATTAAATTAAAATGACATTTTTATAATGGGGTTTTCTGAGAAAAACTACATTGATCACTGAATTTTTAGGGTTGACGTAGCAAAAATCTGTGTTTTCGAGTAAATATCTCAAGATTGGGTGCAGTTAAAATTTAGACTGTTACATCAAATGAAAGGTAATTCGATTGCCTAAAAAACGAGTTATAACACTTTGCCTTGTGATTATTCGTTTTCAAGATTTAACGTTTTAAGTGAGTGAGGGTACCGGTCAAAAACACTTTTCTTAACCACCCTGTATCTCCACTAATATTGAAAATTGACCCACCCTGTAGAACAATTTTTTTCTCAAAATATATCAAGGAATAACGTCTTAAGGCTGGTTTTCATTACGCCGACATTCTGAAGATGTCTGCCAGAACAAGATGAAAATATACGGGTCTATTACGAAACTCGACTCGATCAAAAAAGTCACATTCTGCGACTATGAAACTCGACGAGTGCCTACTTGTCGAGTTTCACTCGACTTTTAGTCGAAAAAAAAGCGTGAGTTAAGAGAACTGCGTATTATGAGAGCCGATCGAGTGAGTATTTTCTTATAAGAAATGTCAAACTCACTCGACTGCTGGAAATGAAGTGACTTTCCAATTGTCGAGTTTCATAATACCAACTTTAGCTCGAGTCGAGTCCAACGGGCCCATTACGAGACTCGAGTCGAGTGAGTAACTCGACTCACATTTGGACTCGACTCGAGCTAAAGTTGGTATTATGAAACTCGACAATTGGAAAGTCACTTCATTTCCAGCAGTCGAGTGAGTTTGACATTTCTTATAAGAAAATACTCACTCGATCGGCTCTCATAATACGCAGTTCTCTTAACTCACGCTTTTTTTTCGACTAAAAGTCGAGTGAAACTCGACAAGTAGGCACTCGTCGAGTTTCTTAGTCGCAGAATGTGAGTTTTTTGGTCGAGTCGAGTTTCGTAATAGGCCCGTTTATTATTTTTTCATGGTAGAACTCGCATAGAAATTAACTTAATGTTTTCTTTCTACATTTTTCGATATTAGAGCAGTTTGGGAAGACGGACCCCTTCCCCCCCCCCCCCCCGCCCGCGGCGCATGGATATTTTCTGAATAGGAGTTCTTTCTTAGTGCCTCTTTAAGTCCCATCCATACTCGTTGTCTCCTAACCAGCAATATTATTGTTGAAAGTTTTATTTGTACCAGAAATGTTGCAGCTTATCAAGGCCACGTTTTTCAATTATGTGGCTCGGTAATTGCCGGGCTGTCGCTCTTCATCTTTGATGTAAAACATTCTAAGTGCATGCTCACAAAAAGTTTATTCTTTTTTTTTTCTTTGGAATGCAAACATTTTTCGCAATTAATCGTAACAGCCCGGTAAATTGATCAACTCGTTTGAGGTGCTTTTATCGCACAGATAACAAAAAGAACAGAATTTCAATTTTTCCAAACGTGTGACTGCCGCCCTCGGACCTTGCGTGGTCTCACGGCTCGGTAGCTTCAATTAAATATTCCGTCCGTTCACAAGCGACTGACTCTTTTGTTAGCATTGGGTCCGTCGCAATCGGCTATGCTAGCGTCTGCCGGGTCCATTTAACACGACAATTTTGGAATTTACTGACTTCTATCAAACCACTAGTCTCCATTGACGAAACAGGGGCTTCGTTGCAGTCGCTCGGCCTTGTCAATGCTTTCGCTTGTTCAAGTGTCGCTGTACTCCCAAGCAATTTCGAAAGCTGTTAGCTGCTGTTTTTTTTTGTTATCTTCATACTGAGTTGTAGATTAGTGGATTTGATTACCACAGATAACACGACACCGATCAGTCGGATAACTTACGTGTCAAACGGTGCCAGTTCTTCGGTGGCAGTCGTTGTCGGAAGTGGCTGTGGTCATTTATCCTTGTGACAGTGTTCCAGTTCCGTTTAAACTAGGAATTTTTCCTATTGTGAATACACACGAGTGGCACGTCCTTCACGAAAATTGCGAACGCGGCTGCCCAAGTTGTCGGCCGTGTTTGTCAAATCTGACATTTTTGTGTTGTGTTTCGTTCGATGGACGGAGAAAAAAGTTTTCGTTTGATTAAGCGAGCGTATAAATCGAAAAATTTTGTGCTAAATTAAACGAAATTTCGAACGGGTTTAACTAATCGTGAACCGATATTTCGAATGTGGCATCGAAGCGGCAAGGAGACAGCCGAAAAACAATAGCGTGGCCCGTCCTCGCGCCGCTTCCAATGATCGGAAAAAAAACTTGGGCACATTCTCGGTCGTCTAAACGTACCCACGTCACGATTCTTCGGGGTTTGTCCGCTTATCGACAAAATTTATGAATTAATAAAAGCGGTCGTTGCGTGTTTTGTTTGTGGGAGCAAAAAATTTTTCTGTTATTTTATCGTTTTTGTATTCCGTTTTTTAGAACTTCGCACTATACGGTCGCGAATAAAACCACTAAAAAAATGTCGGCTGTACGGCAATTTTTCGGCCTGAGTATTTGGATCCGTGTTCTAATCGGTTTCGTGTTGGTCTGGGGCTGTGCTATGTACATATTTGCGACGAAGCTAAGCTCGCCGAATGTCGCCGAACAGGACATCACAATGCGCCGACTAAATCAGGCGATACAAATCCTTGAACAATCAAAACAGAAGAACAGCGAACTTAGAAGTCTAATCGATGACTTTATGAGGTGACTTTCGATCATTGACCACTTCTCTAGCTTGTCTCACTCTTCCACCTTCTTTCAGCGATCAACCCAATCCACCGTCTGCACAAAAATTCATCGAAAACTTAGAAATGCGATTGCAACAGTCTTCGAATCCGTTGCCCGTGGCACCGGGCGAACCTAGTCTCGAGTACGAGACACTACGACGACGTGTTCGTCTTAATACCCAAGAGTTCTGGAATTACTTCAGTACCGAACTCCAAAAAATCAAGAAGAAGGTCGCCGACGACGTGCCAGAAATTGTCGACCAAGTAAATAGTGTTCTGCAATTGGGAGCAGAACATAAGCGTTCGCTTCTCGTCGATATCGATCGATTACGAAGTGTCGACGGCTACGAACAATGGCGCCATAAGGAGGCTATGGAGCTAAGCGATTTGGTTCAGAGACGGCTGCACTACTTGCAGAATCCGAATGATTGTCAATCGGCTAGAAAGCTGGTTTGTAAGTTGAACAAGGTGAGTCAACGAAGGCGTCACGCGTGTCTTTTCTAGAATTTAATTAAATTTATTGATTCGATGTTCAGTCCCTGTTGGACAGGTAGTGAATAATACACTGACAGCCTCCCGTCCTATCCGTGAACTGCACCTAAATTTAAACTAAGAAAGAGGATCTATCGACGACGAAAAAATAAACAATTGCCTACTGCACGTCCGGTTCTGTACCCTCTCTTGCTATCTAACAAACAAGAGTATTTTTGACAGATATCTCCTACAGGCATAATCCATTTAATACCTTAATGCCGTTGATTCGTAAACTGCTTCTGGCGCTCAGACTCGCCACTATCACTTCTTAAAATTTGTTTGCCTTCACTAGGTCGAAAGATTTTATCTTATCTCTTGAGCGAAATTTATGACAATAGCATCTAGCATCTAATGCCGGCATAAAGATTAAGCAAACACGCCTGTCGCATATTCTGGTTCTGGCGTGTCCTCCACTGCGTGTGAATAGGCCATAAAGATCGATGCTGTATTTAGAAGTTTCCTGTCATTTTTCGAAACTGTTTTCAATGGTAAATGTACGAAATATGGTGCGGCATTGTGCTCATCCGTTGCGTATTATAAAAAAGGCTCGGGGCGTCAGTATAAATAGAGGTGCAGAAGAAAATATACCACAGAGACAAGAAAATCTAACGTATGCCTTTATCCAATTGGAATTTGGATTGAACTGTATTAGGAGAGACCGGGGCATCCAAAGCTCGTACAAGCAAGAGCCTAACAAAGATCTCACTGGAGCCTACAGAGGTATCATTAATTATTTTAATTATAACGACAACTTTGACAGCTATCATAATAACAACAAAAGGACTCTTAAGGCTTACGTAAAGAAAAAAAAATGATGAAACAGAATCAGTGCCTCGAATACGGACGAATTTAACAGCATACATTTTTTGGCTGTCGACGATGAAAATGAAACATTCGCATAGTCGGTTTTTGTCGATTTAGCGCCATTGTTTTTGCAGCTCTGTGAGGTTAATGGGATAATGCAACCACGCAAGTAAAAGCCAGAGTCTTTGGGTCACAATCCAGTTTCAGGTGTAGCTGTGACTTGAGTGTCTAAGCCGCAAACAACTCGACACACAGCCACACCATTGATAGTGAACGCAATTATCTACAACTATTTTTCCCTCAACTCAACTTATAAATCTTTCTAAATTGCGCGGCTTTTGTCAATATACAAGTTAATTTTTTTCGATTAGCAAAAAAAAATGTCATGTTCTATCAACGACCCTTGGAAATCGAGGAAGCTTATCAAGAGTCATCGAAATTGAAATTCTTTGGACATGGCCAAATACTCGGTAACACTTCGCCACTACACGATTTCATGTTATCGCGATTATTCAGACCAGAAGAAACAAGATATCGCTACTGTTTATCATATCGTTATTGTATCAGTGTAAAATAAGTTAACTTTACTCAAAAAGAATGACGATTTTTGCTGTTGGAACTCGAACTTTGTTTTTCAGATTACCGTAGTAGGATGACGCTCATTTAGGTACTAGGTCGGTTTCTCGTTTTTTTCGTTATCTTGCCCTAATCATAATCGAAGAAATTACTTGAAAATAAATACCGTCCGATTTGCGTGCACAATGAGATTTTTCATGGTACGAATTTTATTTATCTCTCGTGCCCTAGTCGTGATTAATCGGCGCATGACACTTTATGTTCACTCGATGCAACGGGCAAGTTTCATAACAATAGGTCTGTTCTTTTTGTCCAGTGTAGTGTACTCAGTGTACACTTTCTGCCCTAATGCTGTTCTTTTTGTCGGTGTGACGTCAGAGGTGGCTGTTCTTTTTGCTAGTGTAGTGTACTCAGTGTACACTATCTTACACTGGGTCGGGAGCCGGTGTAGGTTCTTCTTCTTTACCATCTGTCAAAATTGATGGCTGTATGCAGATAAAATTGACTTCGTGCATTTATGAAAATACTGTTTTGAATGGATATATACAAGAATATTGAATGGCAATAAATTTGCATTGATAGAAGTGAAAGAATAAAACAAATAAAAAAGTTCGGAATTTTAGCTGTCATAAAAAAATCGTTCGGAAATGTAGAGTAGAGTTAATTTTACTCCAATGACGTAATGGAGATGCGTTCGAAAATGACAGAGTAGAGTAAAAAGGGGTAACTCTACTAACTCTAGTCATGAGCTGGGTTACAAGGAGTTAGAAACGTCATATGTCACCCGAAGTATCAAGGGGTCAGTATTTTTGAATACATTGCGTGCCAGTGTAAGATTTTGCCGAAAATCTTTAGTTGCAGCTATAAAACTTTGGAATACCACTTCATTTTTCTCTAATTTAACAAAAATCACACAACAAATGAAATTATCAAACTTCAATATCATGTCAACTCTGAATATGACTCTCGGGTAACTCTATCCGTTCCTAAATATCGGAGTAGAGTTTAATTTCATTTGAATGTGTTAGTTAACTCTGAAGGTAACTCTAACTCTACATGAGTTAATTTCCGAACACATCCCTGATAAGACAGCTTTGATCGATTAGTTCTCACATCGAGAGCCTAATTGGTTTTATATTCCGAACCAATATACAGAATTTTGTCCAAAATATCCCGACGTTGTTCCGTTTCTCCCGCGTTTCTAATGATACTCCCCCAAGACCTGGCTAGTCAAGGTAATGGAACTTCTAGTCGGAGAGCTCGCGAAAAAAAATCGCAAGAGTTTCAGAAAAGCTAATATTTTAGTATTTGGTTACATTTAGGGTGTATGTAAATATACTAGAGTCAGCAGGTCTGACGTGGGGACACCTGGCTCTGGTGAGCTGTAATAAAAATCGGAAAATGAAAGAGTTTTAGGAAAGCTGAAAATTTGCCAGGACGTAGTTTTTACAATGAAAAACAAAAAAACATTGGTCAGACACCCCAACAGTAGGACCCACCCAGTCAGCACCCTGCAAAGATGTCGCAAAAATCACGTGCTTTTTGTTTCTGTTACTATGCGCGCAACAATCAATACAATTGTCATGAAAGAGTTTTAGGCAAGCTGAAAATTTACCACGGGGTAGTTTTTACAATGAGAAACAAAAAAACAATCGTCAGACACCCTAACAGTGGGACCCACTCAGTCAGCACCCCCGCAATGGTGCCGAAAAAATCGGTTCCTCGTAAGAGTTTTAAGAAAGCTGAAATTTGGAACAGTGTAAATCTATTAAATATAATTGAAAATAGCAGTCAGACTTTATTTGGATAGAACGCGACCAGTAAGCAGTCGCCGAAAGTATAAATATCATGCGCGCGTGATTTCTGTTATTATGCGCGCGTATGTTAAATAACAATCAAAGTTTCGTTTATTTTATAATATAATAAAATGGTATTACTTTAAGACCTTGTATATTTTCCGTATAATATGGCACTACCCTTTCCTTTTGGTGCCGTCTCATTTACATCTTAGGATATTGAAAATTATTAGTTCATCAGTTGAATAAACTGAGCTAGAGTGGCTGTCCTGTCTTTAAAATCCCAAAAATACAATTCTAATATCTTCATTGAATTTTACTTTATTATTTTAATAATAAGATATTTAGTTTTCAACAAATTTTAAAAAGAAAAAGTTATTCTTAAGTGTCGTTTGTTGCAAATATTAGTTTTCCCGGTAAAATACTTTTTATTTTTAATTTTGTGTGTCGTTTCGGACTCGACTGAGTCCTTTATCATAAAAGTTTTTCATTTCTGAAGACAAATAAAATAATATTATGGCGAAGATTTCTGGTTCCATTTATGTGTAAAAAAAAGGAGACAATCTAGTGTTATTTACGGAAAAAAAACCTATCCAAGTGCAAATCGGTGTTAAAAATACGTCAGGATAATAATTTATCATTTAATAGTATTGATTTGCCTAATGTAGCAAATAAATTTAAAGGAATGTGCAGTATAATAGACAATTTACAGCGTTAGGGAAAAAAATTAGATAAGCTTTGCGGAAGCAAACTGAAGCATGGTAAGTACAGCACGCTATGCTATTATTAGCATCTTTCTCATATGTATATTATACCCCGGTCTTGAAAATGAAAAACACCATACATTTGAATACTAGGCTACTATTTGGATTTCCCTGCCACTTGGCATCAAACGCTCCATACAAAAACGTGAAATCTGGCTTCAAAATGCTTCAAAGTGCTTCATACAAAAACGGCGTCTTGTCGTCTCCAGTATTTATATCTCTATGGTTCTAGCTAAATGAAGTCTGACTGTTATTTTCATAAATTATATTTAATAAATTTGCACTGTGCCAAATTTCAGCTTTCTTAAAACTCTTACGAGGAACCGATTTTTGCGACACCTTTGCGGGGGTGCTGACTGGGTGGCTCCTACTGTTGGGGTGTCTGACCATTGTTTTTTTGTTTCTCGTTGTAAAAAGTACCCCGTGGTAAATTTTCAGCTTTCCTAAAACTCTTTCATGACAATTGTATTGATTGTTGCGCGCATAGTAACAGAAACCAAAAGCACTCGATTTTTGCCACACCTTTGCGGGGTTATGACTGGGTGGGTCCCACTGTTGGGGTGTCTGACCATTGTTTTTTTGGTTTCTCGTTGTAAAAACTACCCTGTGGTAAATTTTCAGCTTTCCTAAGACTCTTTCATGACAATTGTATTGATTGTTGCGCGCATAGTAACAGAAACCACGAGCATGCGATTTTTGCCACACCTTTGCCGGGGTGCTGACTGGGTGGGTCCTACTGTTGGGGTGTCTGACCATTGTTTTTTTGTTTCTCGTTGTAAAAACTACCCCGTGGTAAATTTTCAGCTTTCCTAAAACTCTTTCATGACAATTGTATTGATTGTTGCGCGCATAGTAACAGAAACCACGAGTACGCGATTTTTGCGACACCTTTGCGGGGGTGCTGACTGGGTGGGTCCCACTGTTGGGGTGTCTGACCATTTTTTTTTTGTTTCTCATTGTAAAAACTACCCCATGGTAAATTTTCAGCTTTCTTAGAACTCTTTCATGACACTTGTATTGATTGTCGCGCACATAGTAACAGAAATCGCGCACGTATGACATTTATACTTTCGGCGCCTGCTGACTGGCCCCGTTCTAGCCAAATGAAGTCTGACTGTTATTTTCATAAATTATATATAATAGATATTTACTGAACAAAATTTCAGCTTTCCTAAAACTCTTTCGAGGACCCGATTTTTTTGACATGTTTGCGGGGGGGCTGACTGGGTGGGTCCCACTGTTGGGTGTCTGACCATTGTTTTTCAGTTTTTCATTGTAAAAACTACGTCCTGGCAAATTCTCAGCTTTCCTAAAACTCTTTCATTTTCCGATTTTTTTGACATCTGTGACAGCTCTCCAGAGCCAGGTGTCCCCACGTCAGACCTGCTGACTCTAGTATATTTACATACACCCTAAATGTAACCAAATACTAAAATATTAGCTTTCCTAAAACTCTTGCGATTTTTTGTCGCGAGCTCTTGGACTATTCCAACTGTGCTCTTTTGAATAAAAATTCGCTCGAATGTTATATCGAGAAAAACCACGATAAATGGAACCACTTTAGAGTATCTTGCCAGACAAATATTAATTTCGAACAAGTATTTACACAGGGTTTTCTCTATTTATTTTATGTTGAATTGAATTGGAAACTATAATAGTGCAAAATCTATAGATTCATAGTTACGTAACCATCTGTTAAAGAGTGTGCAATTCACCAGAGACTGTTTGCGATAAATTAATAAATTCTAAACGAATCTGGCTGCAAGTTCTCGAGATGATTGTCTTCAAATATTGACTTAATTTTAGCCAAAAAAACAGTAATTTACTAGATTTTTCAAAACACATCTCTTTCCCAGGGTTGTGGTTACGGTTGTCAACTACATCACGTCGTCTACTGCTTTATAGTCGCTTACGCAACCGAACGAACGCTCATCCTAAAATCAAAAGGATGGCGATATCATAAAGCCGGCTGGGAAGAAGTCTTTCAGCCGGTCTCTGAAACATGTGTCGATGTAGACGGAACAGCACACGCTAACAATTGGCCCGGCCAACAAAACACGCAAGTATTAATCCTGCCTATAATCGATTCCCTTGTACCCCGTCCACCATATCTGCCTCTAGCCATACCTGCCGACTTAGCTCCGCGACTGACACGATTGCATGGCGATCCGATTGTATGGTGGGTCGGACAATTTCTAAAATATTTACTACGACCTCATGGTGCCACAAAAGATATGCTCACAATCGGAATGGAGAAGTTAGGATTTAAAAAGCCGATTGTCGGGTAAGTAATTTGGGCGTAAAATTATTGCAGGTGATTAATAATTAATTTGTGGTTTTGTTGTTGTTGTTGTTTAACAGGGTACACGTTCGACGCACCGACAAAGTCGGCACGGAGGCTGCATTCCACAGTATCGAAGAATACATGATTTACGTCGAAGACTACTTCTTACAATTGGAAATGAATGGAACGACTGTAAAGCGGCGTGTATTTCTCGCTTCCGATGATGCCCGAGTGTTAGACGAGGCCCGGAAAAAATACACACAATACGAAATAATCGGTGATCCAGATGTGGCACGAATGGCAGCCGTGTCGACTCGCTACACCGATTCATCGTTGAACGGAATCGTCCTGGACATTCACATGCTATCGCTATGCGACTATCTGGTGTGTACGTTCAGTTCGCAGGTTTGCCGTGTTGCGTACGAAATTATGCAGACGCTGTATCCAGATGGATCGGATCGATTTAAATCACTCGATGATATCTACTACTATGGCGGTCAGAATGCTCATAATCGGGAAGTTGTGCTGGCACATAAAGCCCGGACTCATGACGAAATCCATATGAAGCCGGGTGAAACAATTGGCGTAGCCGGGAATCATTGGGACGGGTTTTCGAAAGGAAAAAATACACGTACAAATCAAATTGGCTTGTTTCCGTCATTCAAAGTTAACGACAAGGTCGAAACGGTTGAATTGCCAACATATCCGAATGTCAAGTAGATGACGATTAAATGTATAAGTTTATTATAATTTTTTTTTATTTGATTAATTGAATGATGTGATCGCGGTGTTAGTCTGTTTCCAGTTGAAGCAAATTTTCAGTGAAGATTTTCGTTATTTTGGAAAGTACAGAGCCGTATTCTAAGTTGTTTTTTTTTTAAGTTTATATAATTTTTTTTCGTAAATATGTTGGATATTTTTTTACGATCTGTTTTGTTACATTGTGATATAAATCTTAGAGTCCATAGACAAATAGTTTCGCTCCTTTTTTCCTTTTTTGTATAGTAGAAAAGGAGCGCCAGTGGAATAAATGGGGGGATGATAATGCAATAGAATAAAATGATATGCCAATTGAACTCTTTCGGGGTTTTTTAATATTAAGAATAACACAACATAACAACAAACCGTCTTTGCCTCATTTTAGAAAAGAGAAACCGTGGAGGTGTAGATTAATTTACTGAGCCTATTAGTGAAAAGAAACTGCAAATACAGGGAGCTAACTGCTGAAATAAAATCCTCCAGCTGGTTGTATATTTTGGATTTTGGATTTGCCTCGAAGACCATTAAATTCACTCGTAGGCGCATTTAAAGGACAAAATCCACAATGTTTATGCGGCAACGCTTACCCAGCACAAAAGTCTTGATAAAAATCAATCATCTCATTTTTTCAAAAGTATAGCAGATAAAATAGGTTTCGATATCGCTATATAGAATAATCCTCAGCAATACCACCAGTTGTAAGGGTGTTTCGGATTTAGGCATAATACACCCTCTGACGAGTCTATGCCATCCAATGACGAAACAGCTCCTTCGGACCCAGTCCAACACAGTCTTGTAAAAACTGGCCTATCCAGTGAAGGTTTTCCAACTGTCATGCTCGTTTTCAAGATATATCGTTTAGAGTGAGTGAGGGTACCGGTCAAAAACACTTTTCTTAACCACCCTGTATCTTTACTGATATTGAAAATTGACCCACCCTGTGTAACAATTTTTTTCTCCAAATATATCAAGGAATAACCCCTTGCAAGGTGGCGGACGGAGTGCCAAACACCCTGTATAAAGAAAAAATTATTTAATGCGAAATAATTTACGAACTGCAGACAAGCTCAACTCATTTAAAAAGCGCTCCCAGACCAATATGCAGATCTATTCAGAGACAGAGGTTCATTGTGCCTTTAACGTTGGAAGAACTAAGACCGATTTTGAGAAAACACAAAATAAAACGCCAGGGTTAGATCATATAACCTATGATTTTTTTAATAGTGCACCAACGGAATATTTAAAAACTATCAAAACTGCAAAGCCAGCGGGTTCTTGTCTTGCTTCCCGTTGCTTCGTCGCTTTAATTTCTCCCGTTACTTCCGTTGTCGTTACTCCATCCTCTATTCTCTATCCACCATCCTCCATCTTTTATCCATCATCCACCATCCTCCATCCACTATCCTCTATACCCTATCCAACATGCATCGTCCAACTTTACCATTTAGTAATAGGAACGCATAACTAATACACCGAAAACGAACGAACTGCCGCTAAATCATGTGAAATACACTCAAATGTTGAAATAATTCGCGTACCATCAATTGTAAAATGATTTTGTTAACGCAGAAACCTTCGCGGTCATGCCCTCAACAAATCACCAAAGTTTCATCGCAATCGGATGAATGGTTTAGGAGCGTATACGGGACAGACAAACAAACATTGATTTTTATTAGGTCGTTGCAGATGAAATGTCGTTTTTCTCTATGAAGTGAAGTCAGTTGCGATTTTCATGTCTGAAACTGCCGCCAGGTGGCACAAGTGGTATTGGGTATTGAAGTATAAATACTCCTACATTTACTCATGGAGTCATTTCAGTTTTGGACTTAATTGAGATCGGACAGAAAAAAATGGATTCGAGTCAAAATCGGGTAATTTTCCTTTATGAATTTAAACTTGGCCACAGCGCAACGGAGGCAACCGAAAATATCAACAAGGCATGGTTCGAAAAATTCCGATCAGGAGATTTGACGCTTGAAAGTGAGCCACGTGGTCACCCAGGACCTTCAATCGACAACGATGAGTTGAATTTATTAGTGGAATCTGATTCATGCCAAACTGTTGCAGAGAAATTGGGTGTACACTATTCGACAGTTTCCCGGCACTTGCAACAGCTTGGAAAAATCAAAAAGCTAAGCGGGTTCCGCATCAGCTTATTGAGCAAAACATGACGCGTCCACTGGAAATTTGCAGTTCCCTTCTCTCCCGGAAGAGAAACGATCCGTTTTTGAACAGAATAGTGACATGTGATAAAAAGTGTAAGACAAACGTCGCCGATCAGCACAATGGTTGGATGCTGATGAGGCACCAAAACACATGCCGAAACCAGGTCTTCATCCGAAGAAGATAATGGTGACTGTTTCGTGGTCTGAAGCTGGAGTTATTCACTATTCCTTTTTGAAGCGTGGTGAAACTATTAATGCAGAGAAGAATTGTGCCCCGATGAAATGCATCATTCAACGGGCTACATTCGTCAACTGAGATGGGGTTGTTATACTGCTTCATGACAACGCACGGCCCCATGTTTCAAGAACAACGGTCCAAAAATTAAACGAGTTGCAGTATGAGATTCTTCCTCATCCACCATACTCACCAGACCTTTCGCCAAACGACTTCCACTTTTTTAAATATTTGGATCATTTTTTGGCGAACAAACAATTCGATAATGAAGCAGCTATCAAAAGTGCCTTCGAGGACTTTCTTCGCTCTAGAAAGTCGGACTTCTACGAAACTGGCATAAATGCACTTCTATCTCGTTGGGAGAAGTGTATTGCATGTGCTGGTGCCTATTTTGATTAATAAAATTAAGTTTTATAAAAGTTACAGTTGTTTGAAATTGTACTACCAAAAACGACATTTCATCTGCAACAACCTAATATATATCTCTGCAATCCCAATCAATTTTGAAAACACCGTAATAACCCTTCTATTTTCTAGTCCATTCACCGATTTAATATAGAAAATCTTGCTTAGGTTACTGCTAGAGCTACATATAATAGCTGGTGTCTTATAGACCGGAATACTTTTTCTCTACTAGAATTTTACGTAGTGCAAACTTGATGGAGCGGTGTAAATCGGCTTCGTTGAATGATCTACATTCTGATCTCGTTTGTGTGCCGCATGAACCTTGCAGTTCTCGTATAATTCAGCCTATCTCTGATGTCGTCACAGCTGATCGACTTACTGTTGAACTAACTACATCGCAAGTTGCCAATGGTTCTACAACTCGTCTAGCAGCGGCCAGGCTTCCTCGCTAGATTTATGTATCTCGATGCGAAGTGAATACTACGCCTGATATGATTCTCAACCACATTAACCCATTTAGACCGGAAACTAATTTTAACCAAATTTTTATTATTAATGAAACATGAATGAAAGTCTGAAAATCACGCGAAAAATTAAAAACAAAAAAATTTTATTTGAAGCTTCCACTTTCTATTTGACGTCGGACTGCATCAATAAACACGAAAGCTGATTGAATACTTAGCTCTTTTGTTTTTTCGGCTCACAGTAAAGAACTGTACCGTATATGGTACGGTAGGTCTAAATGGGTTAAAAGTAACTTCAAGGATGTCTCGGCAACGGATCTATCATGCTATCAGCTTACAAAGTCTGGTGATGAGCTTTCGAAGTTTTCTTTTGTTTCCTTCAAAATTCATGTGCCTCATAACATATTTGCTGCTGCTAGTAAGCCTTCTCTATGGCCTAAGGGTCTGATAGTGAAGGAAATTCTACCCAGACCGCGAAAGAATTTTCGTTCTATGGGAGCCAAGAATCTACTGATGTAATTGGCATTTCGTCTTCCTCGCCTTGCAGACTTCGAGCATCGAATATCGCGGTTACTACTTCTAATTTACTTTCAATCTTTTATCAGAATGTTAGAGGACTGAAAACTAAGACAATTTCATTTAAAAATTCTTATTTATCGAATTCCTTTGACATAATCTGTATTTCTGAGACTTGGCTGAATGAGTCAATATTAAACTTTGAAATTTTCCGAGTTCTTTTAATGTCTTTAGACGTGATCGTGATCTTCTGTCCACTAACAAGTTTGATGGAGGTGGTGTTCTTATAGCGGTTCGCAATATCATGTTGTCGGATCTTTGCATTGACTTTAATTGCTCCTTTGAATGTCTTGCTGTCAAGGTGAAATGTTCTAAAACTACATTATACATATTCGCTTATTATGTTCCTTGTAATACTACTCTTGCTCTTCTCTCTACACTTTTAGTAGAATTATCCCTATTTATTAATCAATGTGATCCTTCTGGTAAATTCCTTATCTGTGGAGACTTCAATATGCCTTACCTAAATTGGGATAATTCTATTCCTGCTTCTTTGAACTGCTACTCTCAGCAACTCTTCTGTATTCAATCCTTTATGGAATTTTGTGCTCTAAAGCAACATAATGTTGTCTTAAACCAAAACAATAGAATTCTCGACCTAATATTTTTCAATTTCAGCTCTGATGATGTTGTTCTTACATTATCTCTTCCTGGGCTAGTGTCAGCTGATACCCACCATCCTCCGATAGAGATTGAACTAAATTTCAAGCCTCTAAAAAACCCCGCATTAAATCACTCCTGTAAGCGCAACTTCTTCAACTGTAATTATGATTTAATTTCTTCTGTTCTTGCTGGAGTAAACTGGCAGTCACTTGTCACTTCATGCTTCATCGGTGAACATTGCCCTCGATGAATTTTATTCCACTGTTAATTCGGTAATAGTCGAACATGTCCCATTCTCAATCATCCAGCGCCGGTCCTATCCTCAATGGCTTAACACTTCTATCATTAAACTTTTTAAAGATAAAGATCAGGCAAGACGTCTTTATAAGAAATTCCCTACTCTGCTTAATGAAGCTCAGTACCCTAATCTCCGTAAAGTTTTTAAGAGAGAAACTAAGAAAGCCTTTAGACTGTATGTATGTAGCCTGAATGCATCACTCGCTTTGGGCAATGACAAACCATTCTGGAATTATGTCAATTCCTCACGTAAGACTACTACCATTCCATCATTCATAACTTACCAAAGTGATACTGCTTCTACTCGCCGATCTATAGGAAATCTATTTTCCTTATATTTTAGCTCAGTGTATTCTTCTTCTGCTTCTCAGTCAATGCAGGATATCGATGATATGGACTATGACTCAATACCTGTTTTCACTCCTACGGAGGTTCTCGCTGTAATTAATTCCCTTGATTGTCATGGTGGCGCTGGTCCTGATAACATTCCTAACGTATTTGTTAAGAGGCTGGGTCCAATTCTGGCTGAACCACTTGCAACATTATTTTACATGTCACTGAACCAAAGAATATTTCCTGCATTATGGAAGATCTCCCATGTTTTACCTATATTTAAGAAGGGTGATAAGCACAACGTTGAAAACTTCCGCCCGATTTCTATTCTGTCGTGTTTCTCTAAAATATTTGAAAAACTACTGCATGAAGTCATCTTTCTACGAGTCTGCAGTTCTGTTTCTCCTAATCAGCACGGATTTTTCAAGGGTCGTTCCACTGAGACGAATTTAGTTTCTTTTACAAATTCAGTATCAAGGACCCTTGAAAACCGACTTGATCTTCACATGGTGTATACTGACTTTTCGAAAGCTTTTGATAAAGTTGACCACTATACACTTGTTCAGAAATTGAAGTCATTTCGTCTAATGCTGTTATGACACTGGCTATTTTCTCGCTAGAAAAAAGTACAATAATAGCCAATCGTGCGACAAGGCGAACAACAATAAAAAGACAGATATATCGCTCTTTCCGACGCTAGCGGCATCTAGTAAACGAAATTAACAACTGGTTTGTTAAGAAAAATACCGTTTCTGGTGCGTTTCATAACATAACATGGCACTTTCCATAATTTACACGTACCGAACTGTCAAAAACAAGTCTGTAGCGGCTTGAAAATCTAGCCGCCAGTGGATTTTTCTTGGATTAACTGCTAGAATGTTGCGAAACACTGCTCGAATGCGCTTTGTTGCAGCTTTTTTTTTGACAGTTATGGATTGTTTTTTGACAGTTACCCATAGTTTGCTGTTCGGACTGTCTCTCTCACACCAATGTCTAAATTATATGTTAAAGTCTCTATCCCTCTCCATTTGGATTGTCTAGCCGCTTTAAAGCCGCAAAAATAGCCGGTGTCATAACAGCATAATGCACCGCCGACTTAAACTCAGGCCGCGCACATATGACAGTTCGTCGGGAGAAATGCCTCGTTTTTTATGTGATGTGTGACGTCACGGATCAAAACGAGAAAATATACCAGTTCATTGGAGAATCTTTTTTGGAACGAATTCGTAACAATATTTTATTATTCCAAAGCGCGGTGTTTTAATACAAAACTTTGGGATTGACGAACCCTCTAGAGTCGATACTGAATAAGAAATGTTCAGAATCATAGCAATATGCAATGTGTTTCATATAACAAAAATTATCTGTCAAAAAATAAGCAATTTAACTGCACATTTTTTAAATGGCAGAATGCCGACATTGAAAAATTGAATTGAAAATTGCGATATTTTTTTCGACCTAATTTTTTCTATGAAAACTCAATTCCAGATGAGAAAACTTGTCTAATTCTAATTTTTAAATATGTTTATAAACTATTTAACTTTGCTTTGCCTAACAAAAGCTTGCACTTTAATAGAAAACTTAGTTTTTATCATCCAAGTCATGCACTCGCCATACAAAATTGTTGCGATTTGTATGGAGCTGTCATGTTTGTTATGACTCTGTTTTTTTATGTTCAATTCAACTGCGCGGCTATAGTTCAGAGGGTTCTGCATAATGCTGTTATGACACTGGCTATTTTTGCGGCTTTAAAGCGGCTAGACAATCCAAATGGAGAGGGATAGAGACTTTAACATACAATTTAGACATTGGTGTGAGAGAGACAGTCCGAACAGCAAACTATGGGTAATGCTGTTATGACACTGGCTATTTTTGCGGCTTTAAAGCGGCTAGACAATCCAAATGGAGAGGGATAGAGACTTTAACATACAATTTAGACATTGGTGTGAGAGAGACAGTCCGAACAGCAAACTATGGGTAACTGTCAAAAAACAATCCATAACTGTCAAAAAAAAAGCTGCAACAAAGCGCATTCGAGCAGTGTTTCGCAACATTCTAGCAGTTAATCCAAGAAAAATCCACTGGCGGCTAGATTTTCAAGCCGCTACAGACTTGTTTTTGACAGTTCGTTACGTATAAATTATGGAAATTGTCATGTTATGTTATGAAACGCGCAAAGATCAGTATTTTTTATAACAAATCAGTTGTTAATTTCGTCTACTAGATGCCGGTAGCATCAGCAAGGGTATTTTTTAGCGGTAATCTCTTTCTCTCTATATTGGTCGCCTTGTCGCACGATTGACTTTTATTGCACTTGAAACTAGCGAGGAAATAGCCAGTGTCATAACAGCATAACTGTCAAAAAACAATACATAACTGTCAAAAAAAAGCTGCAACAAAGCGCATTCGAGCAGTGTTTCGCAACATTCTAGCAGTTAATCCAAGAAAAATCCTCTGGCGGCTAGATTTTCCAGCCGCTACAGACTTGTTTTTGACAGTTCGTTATGTATAAATTATGGAAAGTGTCATGTTATGTTATGAAACGCGCTAAGATCAGTATTTTTTATAACAAATCAGTTGTTAATTTCGTCTACTAGATGCCGGTAGCATCAGCAAGGGTATTTTTTATCGGTAATCTCTTTCTCTCTATATTGGTCGCCTTGTCGCACGATTGACTTTTATTGCACTTGAAACTAGCGAGGAAATAGCCAGTGTCATAACAGCATAAGTAGTGCTCTATTAGGCTGGATCTCATCATTCTTAATAATCGTACGCCAATGGTTATCTTCCAAGGATGCCTACCGGTTCCTTATCTTCCGACATCCGGTGTTCCTCAAGGTTCAACCTTGGGTCCACTGCTTTTCATTTTATTCGTGAATGATCTTCTCTCAGAATTTCGTTCAGATTATTTAATGTATGCTGACGATCTGAAGTTATTTAGACCAGTTAAATCTTTGGCTGACTGTCTCATTCTTCAAAATAACCTCAATAAACTATCCTCCTGGTGCTCCGCAAATAAGCTATCCCTTAATAAGCAAAAATGTTTCAAGATGTGTTATAAAAATAAATCCTCTTATCTTCAGTTTAATTACCACATTGATGACTCCCATCTCCTTGAAGTCTTCAACTTCAAGGATTTAGGTGTTATATTTGACACTCGATTAAAATTCGATGTACATATTATGGAAATCGGCAAGCGTGCTTACAGGTTATGTGGTTTTATTTTGAGAGTTGCATATCCGTTCTGTAACTTATGCTGTTATGATTCTGCCGCGTTTCATAACATAACATGGCACTTTCCACAATTTATGTACGTACCGAACTGTCAAAAACAAGTCTGTAGCGGCTGGAAAATCTAGCCGCCAGTGGATTTTTCTTGGATTTGTTGGGTTGTCGTTAGACAACTCACGAATTTCCTACTGGGCGGTTGCCAGTGCGATCAAAATTCGCATGCGATGAATTTTGATCGCACCCGCAACTGCCTCCAACCTTAGAGCGAGAAAAAAACGGACCGTTATTCGGTAGATGCCGGAAGCGGCGAGGCATCGAACAGGTTTTGGGTTAAGACGAGGAGATCGTGGTCGGATGGCAGCAAGAGAGGAACAAAAAAATCGACGGATCGGAAAATCGACAGCAAAGCGAAAAGTAAAAAGTGCGCGGCGGCGGAGTGAGAACGAAAATTGTCGTGGCGGAAACGTTCTGAAAATTGTCGCGTGTTGAGTTGTCAAGCGACAACTCATATATTGTAACCGCACCCGCAACTGCCACCAACTGAGCGGCATCAAAAACCGTTTACCGTTATTCGGTAAATGCCGGAAGCGGCGTGAGAGTGAGGGGTTCGAGTTAAGACCGGGAGATTGTCGACATCTTTTAAACTCAGCTGTGCTATTTTTTTTGCGAAAATTCGTTTTTTTAACCGATTTGACTTCGTTTGTGTGCGACCGAGATCGCTAATTCGTATCATCCCCAATAATAGCGACCAAATTTCAGAGAAATTGTGTATTTATTGTATCGTGCGGGCGATGTGCAAAAAGTGAAATGAATGCGCAAAATGCACGTCGAGTGCAACTGACGCGTGTTTCGCCTGTTTTCCCTCACGGCATACGACACCACGAACCACAAAAATTGTTCGGTATTTACCTAGCCAATGCTCATATGTTAGTTCGTTAGTTTAAAGGATAAAACCCTCGGAATTTTGCGACAGCGACAAAATAGTGTTAAAAATTGACCACCGCCGCGTATTGAATTATAGATGGCAAAAATGGTATGCAGGCGCTAAAATATTCCCAAAGGTGAAAACTTTGTCGGTATTCGAGAAGACGGGCGTACAGTTTCCTGGAGCAGGTCAATCGTGAGACAAGTTCTACCGTTCATCTAAATGTTATGATACGGTTTGCTGCCGAATTTCCAAGTGCTGCTTCGTTTGTACCCTGTTGCGTGCAATTTTAGTATCGCATTCGCGAAGCCGCAATCTTTCGGGAATTCTCCCGATCCGGGTTCAAAAAAATGAGGAAAATTGAGTCGGAATCGAGTGCTTCAGCGATTAATTTGTCATATTTTAACACTGAGGCGTGTGAAAATTAAGAAGTTTCCGTGCCTTATCGAACGAATTTGGTAGGAAAAAAAAAACGAAAGTTGATTGAGTTTGGGAGGATCGAGTGTGTGTTATTTTCTCGTTCGTATCGCGACGAGAGTTTTTAAGTGCGCTTTTACGCGAGAATTCCATGAGAATTTCAAGAAAAAACCACATAATGAAAAAGTAAATTAAGTAAAATTCATTAATAAAAAAAATTAAAAGAATTAAATTTAAAATGAAAATGAAATAAAATAAATAATAAATTTAAATAATTATAACATAAAAACAAAATGACAGACAGGACAGACGGACAGAACTAATAAATAAAATAGATAATAATAATATTTTTTTTTAAAAGACTTAAAAATTTGATGAAAAAGAAAAAATAATGGGGTGAGTTTGTTTTCTTTTATTTGCTTAATTTTTGGTTGTGGTTTTCGTTTTTTTTTTTTCTTTTTTTAGATTTTTTTTTATTGATTCTTTCTATGCTCGTTTTGAGCAACAAAATTTTTTGTTATATATTAGTCGTTGAAATGCCGCGAGGCTAAATTTTTATTGGAAAAAATGAACCCAATCGTTTGAGCTCCAATCCCTAAACCTCAATAAGGGGCCATGATAGATGTTGTTTTTGGACAGTCATGGCTGAGGTAGGGTGGGCAGGCAGGGCGCTATAACACCTAAGCACCCTGACAAATCGTGAAGTCGCGCAACTCCACCGCTTCTTGGTCTTTCACGACCTATTGGGAAAATAGTCCCATTTTAAATCCCTGGAGTAAGCCGACACGAAATTTTTTGTTGTACAGGCCAAGGGTTTATGGACTGAAATCTGGGCAAGAACCCCCCCCCCCCCACAACTGCCGTAGCTAGTCCCGGCCGCCAGCAAGCGTGTCGCTTCCGCTCGGATTTCAGCCACCAATTCAGACGTAGGAATTGGCCCACTCTTTCCTAAACCTTCCTTTCCTTCGAATATTTTGACTTTTTCAAGTCGAAATATTCACTCCAAGGCCTTCGTTCACAACACGCGGTACTGAAAAAACGAAAAAGAAACCGAATCAAGAAGAAGTGTTGGGTGGGAAAAAAATTTTTCGGTGTGCGGGAGTTTGTCCAGCGCTCGGAAAACTCGCGGATCTGCTTTCTGAGTGCGGTACGGGATCTTTGTCGACGAAAAGATCAGCCTTAACGTAAAACAACATAAAACACAGGCAATTAGCTATCTGATGTCTATATGCTTTAAAAAAAAAAGGGCTAAATCGGTCGCCTGAAATTTCTTTCCTTCTTGTTTCTTAGATTTTCTGTTGGTTCGCCTACTCCCCTCCCCGTCCGACGTTGCGAATTTTCGCGTTCCTCTTACGTGCGTGCGTGTACCGTGAATCAGTTAGTGCCGGTTAAGGGTATAAAAAGGAAAAAAAAAAGTGAATCGAGTGGCAAGTTCTCCGGTCCCGTTGCTCTCGCGCGCGCTATAGAAAAGTTGCCGAGGAGCTCGAGTCCCATGCATAGAGTGCAAGAGTAGAGCAAAAAGATTGATATGGTGGTTGATTATCGCACGTCACTTCATCGCCCACAATATCATTAACTGATTGTAAACAGAGTATCGGTGCAGTTCATTTGATCGAAGACGAGTTGGTACCCGAGAAGCGCGCGCGTTGAACGATATCGCAGTAGATAACTTGTTTGATTCAAAATCAACGGACGCCAAAAGCGATTTCGGTTTCTATAATTTTTAATTTACCACAATCAAATCAAAACATCTCTCAATGACGTGAAACCCGGAGATGTTGTCCGAGTTAAGTTCTTCTTTTACTGTGCAATTCTTATGCCAGCCCCTGTAGAATGATGAAAGCGGTCAAATAAAAAGTTACCAAAATAGTAGAAATGGTTTTTGTGCATAGTGAGATTAGGTGTTAATATATGGGCGTTGCGCCATAAGTGTTTCGGCTTGAAGATAAATTTAAGCTTTAATAATAAATTGATTAAGTGAGGGAAAAAGAGAATGAATTGAATGAGTGAGTAACTAATAAATAGAAATGAGTAAAATAAAGTACAATAAATAATAAAAAAATGAAATAATTAAATAAGAGTAAAAGTTATTGAAATAAAATAAAAATAAATAGAATAATAAGATAATAAATAATTAGAAAAATTAAAATAAAATATGAATAAAAATAAAAAAATGAAATTAGGAAAATTAAAAATCAAAATTTAAATAATTATATAGTAAAAATAAAAATACCATGACAGACGACAGGACTGACGGACGGAAATAAAATAAAACATATTTTCAAATTAAAAATCTCAAGGTGAAACAAAAAAAGTAATGGGGTGAGTTTCCTTTTTCTATATTTTTTTTCTTCTTCTCTTTCCTCTTTTTTTTTCAATATTTTTTTTGTGGTATTATTTTTTGTTTTTGTTGTTTTTCAGATTTTTGTTATATATTGTAGGGGCCTTATATGGCTGTTTTTTTTTGTTATATAAAGATGCTTAAAGGCTAGAAGAGCCAAATATAAAATGAACCCGAGCGTCTAAGCTCCTCTGCCCTGAACCTCAATAAGGGGCCATGATATAATGTTTATTTTGGACAGTCATGGCTGAGGTAGGGTGGGCAGGCAGGGCGCTATAACACCTAAGCGCCCTGACAAATCGTGAAGTCGCGCAACTCCACCGCTTCTTGGTCTTTCACGACCTTTTGGGAAAATAGTCCCAATTTCAAATCACCCTGGAGTAAGCCGACACGAAATTTTTTGTTGTACAGGCCAAGGGTTTATGGACTGAAATCTGGGCAAGAACCCCCCCACAACTGCCGTAGCTAGTCCCGGCCGCCAGCAAGCGTGTCGCTTCCGCTCAGATTTCAGCCACCAATTCAGACGTAGGAATTGGCCCACTCTTTCCTGAACCTTCCTTTCCCTCGAATATTTTGACTTTTTCAAGTCGAAATATTCACTCCAAGGCCTCCGTTCACAACAGATTAACTGCTAGAATGTTGCGAAACACTGCTCGAATGCGCTTTGTTGCCGCTTTTTTTGACAGTTATGGATTGTTTTTTGACAGTTACTCATAGTTTTGCTGTTCGGACAGTCTCTCTCACACCAATGTCTAAATTGTATGTAAAAGTCTCTATCGCTTCGGCGAAATCTCAAATAATTTTGTCCCTAGAGCCAATTAATTATGTCCATGTGCAAGATGCAGTAACAGCGAAAGATGTGTGGCAGAAATTGGAGCTGGCTTTCGAAGATTCGGGTCTTACGCGGAAAATAGGGCTAATTCGCACACTAGTAACAACACAGTTAGATAGCTGTTCATGTATGGAAGAATATGTGAACAAGATTTTAACGGCTGCCCACAAATTAGCTGGAATTGGTTGCAAAATGGAGGATGAGTGGATTGGGACCTTTTTGTTAGCCGGATTACCCGATCAGTATGACACCATGATAATGGGTTTAGAAAGTTCCGGCATAAAAATAACAGGAGATTCGATAAAAACAAAACTTTTACAGGAAATAAAGACAGTGAAAACTGATGCAGCATTTTTCAGCAGAAATCCAGAGTACAAAAAACAAAAAAATGTTATAAGTGCAAATAAGAGTCTGAAAGGCATCAGATGTTTTAGTTGTAATGAGTACGGTCATAAAGCGAATAAATGCTCCAATACCAACAAGATAAAGGGAGATGAAGCGAAGAGAAGCCGAATATCATCAAACCAAAAAGTGGCGCGTTTAGTGCGGTATTTCTATCCGGTGCAGTTAGCAGCAGTGATTGGTATCTCGACTCTGGTTCGTCAATGCATATGACAATGAATTCAGACTGGCTGCAAAACAAATCGGATTCGGAAATACGTGAAGTGGTCGTAGCAAATAACATGAAAATTTCCGTCTTTTGTAAGGGAACAATAAAATTAAAAGTTTGTGTGGGTAATGGCGAAGACAGTGTGTTATGGAAGAAAAAGTCTTATCAACGTTCTATGGACGGAAGTTTGTGCAACAAAGTATCCATCAATAATATTCAATAATATTTACAAAATAAATTAACCGAATTATTGCATATTATTGCTATCGATATTGCTATCGATATTGCTATCGTAAGATGTTTTGTATTGCTTTCAATATTGCTATCGTAAGATGGTTTGTATTTTATGATATGCCAAGATGTTTATAGTTTAAGATTAAGCCTATAATGTCTTCTCAACAGTTCTTGAAGACTTGGAGCATAGGAAAAGAAGTTAAATCGTAGCAGTCGAGAATAGCTTACCAAAAATAACGGTCCGATCCATTGCTTTTTAAAATCAACTTATATTTGTCTTTAATACATATTTTCATTATTTAACAAGTATATTTTTCTTACTAAAAATCAAACGGTGAACTTATTGAACTCTGTGCTCTCGATAAAATATTACTGGGGCCTAACAAGTGACATAACAGTGAACAATGTGCTATACGTGGCTGATGTATATATAATAATAAAAAACATTTAGTCGGAACAGCGAATTTAGTAAACAATGTTTACAAGCTTAATGTAAAAAGTGAAGGTTATAGCTTCTTTAATTCTGTGACTAAGAAAATTGTAAAAAGCCGCGATGTTGTCTTCTTAGAGAAACAGGCTGAAGATGTTTGCTTAAAAATGAAATGTGATCCAGAACCCGATTGTGAAGATAACACAATTGATCAAAATACAGTAAAAGAAGAATTTGCAGATGCAACAGATAGTTTTAGCCAAGATGAAGAACAAGATAACACAAGATGTGATCCAGATTTCCTACCTAACGCTAGTGAATTTGATGAATTAAGTGCAGAGATGCTAATGAACTAAGGCGATCAGAAAGGCTAGCAAGAAATAGAAATGTAGATGGATTCGTCAGTTATTCAGCAAATGTGCCTGCAAACGATGCTGATCCAGAGACTGTTCAAGATGCGATGTCTAGCAACGATTAAGATAGGTGGAAGCTTGCAATGGAGCAGGAAATGTATTCTTTATTAGAGAATGAAACATGGAGTTTGGTTAAGCTCCCACAAGGTAAAAAGGCCATAACATCTAAATGGGTGTTTAAATCGAAACGTGACAACGAAGGAAATATTATACGCTACAAAGCAAGACTAGTAGTTAAAGGATGTTCACAAACTAAAGGACTAGATTATATAGAAACGTTTGCACCGGTGGTTCGATACAGTTCGCTGAGATATATTTTCGCCTTAGCAGTTAAATTTAAATTAAAAATCGAACAAATGGATGCAATAACAGCATTTCTTCACGGAGACCTACATGAAGAAATTTACCTGATCCAGCCTGGTAAATTTTCTGACGGTTCCAACAAAGTATGTAAGCTGAACAAAGCTGTTTATGGACTTAAACAGGCGAGTAGAGAGTGGAACAAGAAATTAAATTATGTTCTTCTAAAGTTTGGTTTAAAGCGTTCACGCGTTGATCCCTGTATATACTACAAAGTTTCGAGTCATTCAATCATAATTGTTGCTGTGTACGTAGATGACCTACTTCTTCTTTCAAACAATGATCAACATTTGAATCATTTAAAGACTAACCTCAAAAATAACTTTAAAATGAAAGATTTGAGCGAAGCTACAAGTTGTGTAGGAATACAGATCACACGTGATAGAGGGAAGATAATGTTAGACCAAACTAAATATATCAACGATATTTTACAGAGATTTCATATGGCAGATTGTAATCCTGTAAATACACCAGTAGATACGAATCAAACATTAACTAAGGACATGTCACCGTCAACTAAGGAAGAGCTTCAAGAAATGTCTTCTATTCCTTACCAAGAAGCGGTTGGCAGTATCCTTTATTTGGCTCAAGGAACGAGGCCAGATATAGCTTTTGCTGTTAATAACGTAAGCAGATTCAACAATAATCCCGGGAAGGTACATTGGACAGCTGTTAAAAGAATCTTTCGATACCTAAAGGCAACAATAGGAAAGAAACTAACTTTTTCTCCTGAGGGAAACTCCGTCATACGTGGTTTCTCAGACGCTGATTGGGCAAGCGACCCAGATGAAAGGCGATCCTGCACGGGATATATTTTCATGCTACAAGGTGGACCGATATCCTGGAATAGCCGAAGGCAACAAACAGTTGCTTTATCATCAACGGAGGCTGAGTACATGGCAGTAGCAACTTCTGCACAAGAGGCTATGTGGCTCAAATAATTTGGAGATGAGCTCGGTATTGAAAAGGGTAATCAACCGATTATTCTTCATTGCGATAATAGATCTGCAATTCATATATCTAGCAACGACATGTATCATGCTAGAACTAAACACATAGATGTCAGGCATCACTTCGTGAGACAGAAAGTAGAAGAACAGGCTGTTCAGGTACTTTCAATTGGAACGGACGAGATGGTGGCTGATATTCTCACCAAAGGAGTACCAAGCGCAAAGCATATTTATTGCATTAATCAAATGGGAATGAATTAAAATTGAATTAAAAGCACTTAATTTATTGCATTTGAAATTTATAATTATATATATGTAAAATAGTACAACTTTTACTGTGCATTGCAATTTAAAGAAAGTAAATATTTTTGAGTTATTTATCAATGAATGTACAGTATACTTCAATTTATAGAATTTAATTTGTATTCATTCAGTGGGAGTATTGAAATATGATAATGGCAACACTTACTTTGCCTACAGCTACTTTATACTTCAATAAATATTCTACATCAGTCTTCTGGTACATCGCGAACTACAAACACTAGTTTTATTTCTCTTTCCATTTCCTCAACACATGTTGTTTTTGTATAAAGTCATATTTGTTTTCAACTCCAATCTCTATGCTGAGCTTAGATTTATAGATAATAATCTCCGTTCCAGATCTCAAAATACCATCATTGTAACATACGCGTCATTAAATTCATATTTTAATTTCCCGTTTCTTCGTTTGCCTCGCGCGTATAACCATGGTTATATTAGTTTTCATAATCATTCTTTGCGCTCCTTTAAAATTTACTTAAAATCTATATTTTTAACTTATTAATTTTTGCATTTTTGTATTCGTATATTTATTTCATCTTTCATTAGTACATTGATTTTCATTCTCATTTTGTTTGTTTTCGGCTAAATGTGTTATTGGAGTAATTCTATTCTGTACATTTTTGTTTTCGAAATAAATACTAAATGACTCGGACTTTTGAGGAGGAGTAGTAGGAGACATTTCTCCATCTTCTCTGATCCGAGAATATATTCAAGAAAAATAAAACATTCTGAGAATTTCTTGACCTCTTGAATATTGTGAAAAGTGAAATAATTGTTTACGTTATAAATCTGCTTTAATCGCTCCAGGCTTATAAGTTGAAAGATGGTGTGTTTTTGTGCTGACGTAAATCGTCATAAAAACGCACTTTATTTGCTTTGCACGGACAACCAATTTGAATTTCCAATAGACCGACCGTTAACAGTGCCTTGAAAACATTTATAGGGTTTTACACCAACCGTCATCACTTTGACATTAATTACGTTCGTTATCGGCACGCCACTGCTTCGTGTAATGCGCTTTTCGTTTATGCATTTGACAGCGATTTGTTTACGTCGTTTGTCGGGCGAGCAACGAGCATGTGGGTGAACTTCTGCCGGTCCCCTTGAAAGTGGTGTGGTTCTCGTTTCTCGAAACCAGTTGGGAAAAGTCGAGATTTAAAATTATCCGAAAGAAGCTACAGTGCCAAAAAACAATGTCAGTCGCCGAGAAATCAGTCGATTGTGTAAAAGCGGGTAAGTTGGCGTCGTGTAATTGAGTAATTTCGGTGAAAAATGGGTTCGGAAAAATCCCAGACATCAGCCGCCGGAGACTGGATGCCCTTTTTATTGATCACTTGAAAATGCCACCCCCTGCCCAGTGTTGGTAGGTAGGAAGAGGGTGTGGTCCATTTTGGTGCAATTTCGAGTGCCGGGAGCTTTTTTTTAATCGAAAATTCTTCAAAATTTATTGTGCAAAGTTAGTTAATTTTTTTGTTTGGACAACAATTTATTATGCCCTGGCGGTTCTTAGGACATAGCAGAGTTTTGTCGGAATCTAAGAATTACGTTTAGTTCCCTTCACTTTATGTCCGCCCCTTCCCAATAAGTCCAACTTTTCAGGTCCATTTTAGAACAAAGCAGGTAAAATCTATCGGTGAGGGTTTTGGGGGGCGGGTTGGAATTTATAGAACCAGATGCTTCCACCCACTTGTAGAAGAAGAGTTGCTTAAAGTTTATTAATCAATTGGTCAGAAATGCGTTTCAATAGGATTTTTTCCAAGCAGTCGGAAAAATCGTCGACCATTCCTTGCGCTAAAAGAACGAAAAGAATATGTCTGTGCTGGTAGAATATTTACAACCATCTTGCTGCCAGAACCGAACAGTTACCTTGGGATACAGAATGGCGACAACGTCTAGCCACCTTGAATGCGTATTTAAGCCTGCAACGTCTTCACGCTGATTTCCTGTTGGCTGCGATTGAATTTAATTGATGTTCGGTTAAAACGGATGCATAATTTAATTTTTTTTGAAAAAGTCTGTTTGTACTAACGATACAGAGCAATCTGTAAGAAAATTGTGGACGAATGTTCCGTTTGAATTATACATTAGGATAAGAGCTGGAGTGGACATATCGCGCCCGCAAACCCTGTGGTGCCAGGGCCTACGCTGTTTGTGTCTCTGAACTAAAAAATGTATGGAAGTCTGGATAGAGCACGCTTCAGGGCTTCGATAATTCTTTGCGGTGAGTCCCGTAGTCTCTTTTCCCCTGATCCCTTGTTGGACATAGGATAGGATACTAACAGCACTTTTCTAGTTTGCGAGGTTTCCAGATTTTATATTCGTTAGTATCGAAAGCTTTCATTTGTACTTTCTGTACCATATTATCACTTTCATATTATCAGAGTCTTAAGTTTATATTTGTTTGGCAGATGAGTCCGCTACCAAAGAAATGTCTACTCCTACGCCAACCCTTAGTTGCAAAGAAACTTCAGTCGAAATGGAAGTGGACGCTGGTCCGGAGAAGACTGAGAATCAGAATGGGTCCGAATTATCTACTAAAAAAGAGATTGACGCCGAAATGAAATCCATACCGCCTAAAGTTGAATCGATGCAAGAAACCGTAAGAATTGCAATGGACGTAGATATGCCAAATAATGGAACTAGCGTAGAAGTTGATAAAAACGGTGAAGAGAATGAAGGTGACATAAAGGCTGTTGTACAAGTAAATGACGAAAGTCAGGATTCTAAAGGTATTGACGTTTTAGAAAAAATTAAGGACGACGTGAAAAATGAAGAGGAGAAAGAAACAATAGAACGCAAAGATCTGGGGAAGATAAACGATAAGCCGCAAATCAGCGATGATGTAGTCAAGACTGACGATGTAGTTGATAGCTTGGATCAGGAAAATACTGAGGATGAGGTAGAAAATAAAGATAATGAGAAGGAAGATCGAGAAAAAACTGAGAGTGAAGAAAAGACTAAGAATGAAACTAACTCCGAGGAACCGGGAAAAAACAAAGATTGTTCGAAGAACGAAACTGAATCAAAAGATAACGAACTAGAGAAAAATGAGAGCTCTACTATCGCGAAAGAAAATGCTACAAATTGCAATGAAAGTAATAAGGACAATACACTGTCTAAAGATCCTCCGAAGGAAAATGAACAGGCGAGCAACGAAGGCGAACCAATGGATGAAGAGCAATTGCTCGTCGAAGATCATGAGATGACTCAAGCTGCTGCAAAAGATGACTTGATCGAGGAGAAGCTGCTCAGCGAAGATCACGAAATGGCGGAAGAAGCCAAGACACCTAGCGAGCTTGCACGAGAATGTCAGGAAATTACCGAATCGCTCTACATTGACGAGGGCATCTACTTTCAGAATGAGAAAATTGTTGAATTGTCTCGCTACTCGTGGTCAAGCAAAAGCAACAAACAACAATACGTGCGAGGTTGCATTTGGTCGCCAGACGGTACTTGTATCCTAACTGCTGTGAACATGGACGGTAAGTAGTTTTCTTGTCATAAGTTCGTTTAATAATTTAAAAAAATTCGTCAATTTTAGGCATGCACGTTATAAATCTTCCAAATGATTTGTACTCGAACGAGACTCTCTCGCCAGAGCGTCCGTTGGACATTCTTCATTCGGTGATACACGTTAAAGAAAGTGGAACGGTCTACGACTACTGCTGGTATCCGTTTATGATCAGTACTATGCCCGAAACTTGTTGGTAATTTAAATTCAAAATTCTAATAAGATCCATAGAAAAAAACAATTCATACATTGTATATCCTCCTCTCTCTGTCTGTGTGTTCGTTCAGTTGGATTTCGTCCAGACAACACTGTCCGATTCAGTTGTGGGACGGTTTCGATGGTGAACTGCGCGCGTCGTATCGCGGCTACGATAATGTCGACGAAGTCGAGGCAGCATTCTCCGTAACGTTTACTTCGGATGCTGAGAAGATAATCGGCGGCTATAAGAAGACTTTGAAAATATTCGATACTAAGACGTAAGTAGTTTTGAAGGAATGCAAAGTGGGCAGCGCGAATAACGAAACATAATATTTTACAGTCCGGGTCGCGAATACACGGTCATTCCGATTAAGCAGCCGTGTTCATGTTTTGCGGTTCAAGCGACCCAGAGCGATATAATCGCGACTGGTTCGTGGAACTGTTCGATAAATCTCTACGATCTTCGAACGCCGAAATTCGGATCGTTAGTAACGCTATCGGAACATGTCGGCGGTGTAACATTCCTAAAGTTCTCAGCAACCGGTGACTCTTTGTTTAGTGGCGCGCGAAAGGATAATGCGTTGTACGAATGGGATATGAGGAATTTTTCGAAACCGATTCGAAAACTTAGCCGCAATGTTACAACCAATCAACGTATCTATTTCGATTTGAGTTGCGGCGAACGATGGTTGGCTAGCGGTGATACTGACGGTCTCGTTCATGTTTGGGATCTACATGACGAGAATAAGACTAAGGAGTTCAAGGTATAGTTGGTCTAAATCGGTATCTTTGATTTGAAATTTTGGATTATTTTGTCTTTTTTTTGTTTTCAGTTCTCGTTACACAATGATTGTTGTAATGGTGTCAGTTTTCATCCCTCCCGATCGATGTTGGCTACATGTTCCGGACAATTTCATTTTCCCGACGAACAAGATGCCAAGGATCGTGCGATTAAGATGTACGAGAATTCATTAATATTTTGGTGGTTCGGAAATACAACCGACGACGAGAATAAGGACGCCGACACGAATGTTTCGGCCAATGGAGAGGAAAAAGCTCAGCCAATCGAAGTTTAATTAATTTATGAAATGTTTAATTTTAAGGGCAATGTGCCGATTGCTGAATTGTATTTTGATGATCGGTACGATCGACTTTGAATACAATTTTACGATAAGTGTCGCTGGGTTGTTTTGTTTATTTGCAGGATGACTGAATATCCGTATTCTCTTTGATTTGTTTTGTCATTAATTTTTTGGTTTGTTTGTGCTGCTTGTTTCATAAACCTTTTGTCACGGCTTCATGTGCAATAGAACATATTTTTTTGTAATTGTAATGCCCCTAAACACGAGTTGCTGCCTAGTACTTTTTCTCTGTTGGAACTTGAAAAAAGTCACGCATTGTATTATCGATTTTTTCTGAATATATTGCGGTATAAGATTATTCACGGATCGTGCTAGCTCATCATAGTTTGGTTCCCGGATGTTTCAAATTCGTACGAAGTCGGGAAACAAGTAAAAGTTTCGTATTTTTCCTTTTTAATGCCCTGATGAGGTATTTATATTGCAAACAGTCAACTGGGCGTGTATGAGTGTTCATTGGTTTAGCTATCGTTGGGCAGTTTGTGCACAGGTGATCCAAGGATTTCGGAGCTTCGACTAGGATTTCTTGATCACCCATATTTTGAAATGTTTTTTAATTTTCTGGTAGTACCCTCGGAAAATTTTCAATCGGGAATGATAATAAGTATAGATCAAGCCAGGTTCCTGCAACCTTTCGAAATGACGCTGATTTTAGTATGTAGTAGTAGTAGGTACGCATGGCTGTCTATACGAATACCGACACACTTACACCTGAGAATAGGCTCCTAGGTGAGCTTTCCTCCTAGTGGATAGAGCTGGACAAGTGCAGAGATGAAGGACTATCTCCTCCTCTTCCTTACCTATGCAGCTTCTACAAAAGTCGTTTGAAAAGATGCCGACCTATAAGACAATGTTCGGTTAGGACACATACTGTTTCGAAGTCTACTTTTTTGAGCGTTTCAGATCCTGCTTGGGCCATCTTGAGTTGGTTTTTTCAACTGAGTTCAATTCAAGCAACAGCTTGATTCCGATATTCCGGCATAATCTGTAGAGTAGTACCGCGCAGAGCGAGTTCGCCACCATACAGTTACCTGCAATATCTCTGTGTCCTGACATCCAGCACAGACGAATATTGAATTGTTTAAGTTTTTGTTGTTTTCCGGCGTCAGTGGAGTTTCTGGTGTGAAACCCCCAACACGAAATCCCCGACTGTTGATTAATCGCTGTCACTGAGGGCATGACAGTTGGAAAACCTTCACTGGATAGGCCAGTTTTTTTATAAGACTGTGTTTGACTGGGTCCGCCGAAGGAGCTGTTTCGTCATCGGATGGCATAGACTCGTCAGAGGGTGTATTATGCCTAAATCCGAAACACCCTTACAGCTGGTGGTATTGCGGCGGATTATAGAATAATCCTCCTAGCGATATCGAAACCTATTTAATAATGTGCGAATGCATCCTTATACCATACTAAAGGTAGGTGGCACTGAAGATCATCCAATATTTCAACCAATTTGGTGGAATTTTTGGTTGTTCGCTATGTTAAGCATGTCAGAGAAAATTCCTCCACCTATTAAGGCTGGTTTTCATTACTGATACATAGTTTTCATTACTCCGACATTACAGATCTGTAGCATAAAACTAAAAAGAGACAGCAAATCGATTGTAAGAAGGAAGAAAGGGACAACATTTTCGACTTTATAGCAATAGTTTTTGACGGATAGAAATTTCTAACCTAAAATTTCTTGTGTTTTTGCTGTTTGTACGCTTTCAGTTGAGAAAAAGTACAATACGTGAATTTTCTCGACACCTGCTCTTAAGAGCCGTACAGAATGAACGCAATCGCAGTCGGATTGGAGTGTTAAAATAACGGAGGGGAAAAAACGAGTTTCAAATGCATGGGATTGTATGTAGCTAAACAGAATGAACGCTATGGGTAGTAGATAGTCGCAAGTAAGTTCGTAATATTTAAAATGATCGCAAGTGAACGCATCGAAATGTCAAATATGACAATATCATAACCTAAAACGCACTATATTATTTAAAAAAGAAAATAATAAAATTGAAAATGAAAGAGATTTCGATGAGCATTAAAAATAATTCACCGATTTTCGCGTCCATATCAATTTCGCTTTGATTATTGACACTGATACAACTGCGAACTCAATCCGGTCATTGTGTTCATGCAGCGTTTACTTGCGCTTTACAGCGTTTCATTACATCTCGTTGCGACATTTTGACAATCCGACTGCGATGCGTTCATTCTGTACGGCTCTTAAGTATAGAGTCCGATGTCTCATTTCGTAGCATTAGATCAGTTCATAGAGCTAATGGAGAAGACAAGCCACCGGTTTTGTATAAAGCGCTTTGAAGCCAGAGAAGTGAGACAAAACAGGTTCGTTATATCAAATTGTTGTTGTTTTGCGTGTTTCAAGAGCGGGACATAATATAAATGTAAGTGAGAAAACACAGGTTCGTTATATCAATTGTTGTTGTTTTGCGTGTAAGTGAATGCGACGATGTCTGCCTTCAACTCAATCGCTGCTTGTCATATCCAGTATATATATATCTATGGATCAGTTCTTTTTGGCTACACCTTCTACACTTTTCTACACTAACTCTTGAGCGGGTGCAGAGAGGTGAAGAGGATGAATGAAAAAAGAACAAACCTAATAGGTTTGTTCTTTTTTTATTCATCCTCTCTGCACCCGCTCAAGAGTTAGTGCAGAAAAGTGTAGAAGGTGTAGTCAAAAAGAACAGACCTATTGTTGGTTAGGCAACTTTTCCACTGAACCACTCATATATGTGGACGGACCGAAATTTACGGGTTGGGTGATATGTTTGTTAGGCAATTTTTATCGAAATCGAAACTAAATTTAGTTGTAGTAACATTTAGATTTTAGTAACATCCGTTTTTGTTTTCAATACTGCCAGCCGGTAGTGCCATATCCCAACGTACATTTCAATCAGGCAAGCTTTGACATTTCCAAACCGCTAATTAAACAATTGCAGGGCTGTCACAACAAAAAACTTCTTCGTTCGAATTCAGTCTGTCAAATTCAAGCGAGAGATTTTTGTACGATCCGTGATTCGGGGCACTTTGCGCACTGCATTTTTTTTCGTGCCGTCTCTAAATTTTGTAGCGGGGCAGCGAATCGAATTTAACGTGTCGTAATAAAAGACCTCTGGAAAAATGGCACTTCATATCTTCCATAATACGTCGCGTTTCAGCGTCCAGCAGTTGAATAAAATCGCTTGGACGAATCAGTTAGCTAGAGGAATGGTAAGTGTAAAATTTTTTTTTTATAATTTTCGTAATAAGACGTCACGACTGTGATTTTGTGGGCGATTATTTCGGACAATGTCAGCAGGCTTATGTAATACGTTCTTCTGGCTCGGAGCTTGCGCCCAATGAGCGTGTAACAGATTTTCGAAAGTATAAGTGTGCCCGGCTTTTCAAAATTCCACGATTTCGTTTTACAAAAAAAAAATATTAATAATTTGAAGTGCAAGCTCTACCGGTTACTAACTTTCGCAGGACCTTCACCGAAAAATATTCCGAAGAATGCCTTTTTCGCGGGAAGGCTGTTCCAAGTGCAAGTGGAAAAAACATAAACTGCAGTCCCGGCTAAAAGAGCAAGTAAAATAAAAGAAATCCATTTATTAAAATGTAGCTCAGTAGTATCGATTTTTGTCCAGATTTGTTTATTTTTTAAAAACCGGTTTTTGATTTTCGGTTGAATGATATTTGAGGTCACTGGAATAAATTCTGGTGGTTATGGAATACGTTCTTAGCCTTGGCACAAGTTCAGCTTTTGACCTTGTTTATTACTAGCGCGGTGCTGTTTGTCTCTCATTCTTTACGCCGCCGTCTAGACTTTCTAGTGTCGACGAAAATAATTGAAATTCCAAGATTTTGATCTGTGGTTTTGATTTTATTTTGCAGCTTGCACATGGAACATTAACTCAAGTTAGGCTTAAAGCGATACCTTCATCCCTTGAATCCTTTTGAGTACTGATAACTTTAGCCATCCTACTATAATTTAAGATTCTTCATTATTTCATCGATTGTCCTTTATGAAGCGCCAGGCTATTTTACCCATATTTTAGGAAGAATTTTCGAGATATTTACTCGTAATTGCATAATGCACATGAATTGTGAATTGAAAAAAATACTTAGATGTAAGATTGGAAGTCTAGTGCAAGCGTGTCAACGTCCCACTCTTGCAACATTTTCCCAGAAAAACAACAACAATTTTGTGGAGTTTCGAGAGAAACCCACCGTAATGTATCAAATCTGTTCAACGAAATATCCATAAATCCAGTCAGATATTCTCCATTGGCTTATAAAGGATCTGAGATTAGATTAATTCAATCAACACATCTCTGAGAATAAAAAACACATTAAGATAAACCTATTCCAAAATGAATAGAATTGGTGTTATTGTATCAAAACACAAGAACTCTTCAAATTATGCAAAACAAATGATTATTTGATTTAATTCTTCTGAATAAACAGTATTTCTCTAAGCGACTAATACATTTTTTTGATTTTTAATTAGTTTTAAATTATTCGAAGTTTGAACTTAAATTGACTACAGCCACATTTTTATACTCTTACCCATACTCGTACTTAAATGTAAGTTTTAAATGAGTAAGTTTGAAATGATTGATATACTTTTAAAAAGTGTTTTCATTTTGCTATATACGAAACTGATAAGTTTTCTGAAGAAAAAATTGATTTGTTTTACTATCGAGAATCAGATTTTTACAATCCGATTTTTTTGCGTGACTAAAATAGCCTTTTATTTGCTTTGTTTAATAACCCCAACAAAAAATCAAACTATTAGCCACTGAGCGTACGTAAAAATCGTTGAAACCAATATTCGTAGAACGTGTTTGAGCGTTTCTTTTTTATCCAATAAACTACGGCGTGCTGCGATTAGTCATGCAGCCTTACTATGCATGACTTTGGTTGTATATTGTTGCTATAGTAATTAAAAGCTACAATATAAGAACTTTTTTTTAAGACGATTTGAGTAAAACAAAATAAATTGTGGCTGTGGCTGCGATAAGTACTTAATCGTATTAATTTTTTGTTTGTATTTTTTAATCTACTTTATTTATTCAAATCTTTTATTTGCTATTTACAAATGAATTGTAAGATTACACTCAGGCATCGCACATCAACTCTTTAATCCTAACACCATCCACAGTCACAATCGCCCACAGCATAATACATATTAGACTGTTTGTTAATCTCAGGACTAATTTTTCGGAATCCCCAATTTTAATTTTTTTATGGGCCTTGAAGCATATGTTCTCCTTATTGATCAGGATAAAACTTAATACATTTATTTTTTACAATAATTGGAACTTTTCCGCGAAAGAAAACTTTGGGAAGAATATCCATAACACAAACTACACACTAGTGCGCAGAATGCAGTTCTTTGGAAGTATTAAGACTAGTTATTTCTACGATTACTCGTCGTCTTCTTGGCCAGCCAATGTTAAAACACAATGGGATACAGTTCTTGAAATTGTCAACTATGTAACTTAAACGAAACCAATTACAGTATTGAAAGTTATCATTGTACTTATTCGTTCCAATGTCTTTAGACCTGCAATTATCTTTAATAAAATCAGAGTCAATGGGCATATAATTATTCAAATGGAACGAACGAAACATGTTTATGTGAAATAGATATTTTGTTATTAATGTCAAGATAATCAGGTTTCTGATTGTTCTACAAGTAGAACTAAATGGTGACTTGGTCGAATGGTACCACATAAGACGACACAATTTGATACGGAAATTTTTTCAACGGAAATATATTTAAATATCAACGCTTCAAATATTTACGGCTGAGTAATAAATTAGTTGGCAAGTTGAAAATATTGTGTTAAGTTCGAATCGAAAAACTGTTAGCGATAAAGTTGAGTTTGAGCAAATTAAAGAAATCCTTTTTCATCATTTTCTTAAATTTTTTTCTTCTTTTTCGGCTTCAATCTTTGGATTAATTTAAGGATATAAAAGGTTCCCAGTTATTCTATACAGTTATTAAAACTATAAAATGTTCTTATTTTTGTAAAGTTGTTCCGTCCTTGTGTGATATTGTTGGGATGGCTTTATGTCCTATTTTCATGCGGCCACGGGTACGTCTTTTTTGATTTTCTCTCTTTTTAATGAATTTTGTTTTTAATGAAAGCAAATATTTCTTTCGGTATATTTGGTGTTTTTTGGGAATTGAAAAGCACTCCTTCTCTGTATTCTTATTAGACGTGTTGTGAATTGCTTGATGATTAATAGTGGCGTTTGTACTGTCCCTGTTTGTACTTGTGCACCCTAAAAAGCGCCCAACATCACGCAGAGTCTGCGGCCGCGTCATATCCGCCCTTGAAGGCGGACTAAACTAGTACTATTTATTTTATTTAGCTATTTTACATGTCCTGAAGTGTAGTGAACATAAAGTCTAGTGGTTTCATTGAAGCCCTAACAATGCTAAATATCCTTTTTTACAATACTCTAGTCTTCTCGGATGCTATCAACATATTCTCGGAGAAAGACGATATGGGTGTGTGTGTCTAAGAAAAACGATTAGACAAAAATTATTGAGAGACAAGCTTTACTTAGCGGTATAAAAGAAGAATCTTCTAATATATTGACATTTTCAAGCATGGATATTCTTTGGGTTACCACGAAGAACGAAGGCAATATGAGGCGGAAGTAGTTCGGTATTTTGTTACATGAAAGCCAACCAGTTTAAGGATATTAAATTTCTGTATTAGTAGAAAATCTGCAGTAACATGCTTCTTGCGTGTCCATACTAGTTGTTTTAATATTTCTAAAATCAACTGTGAGATTATAACAAAACCTCTTGTTACCTTTAAATTCAACTCTTGGCTTCATTTCACTTTTTAGTTCGACGTGCATCGTTTGAGAGGAAACTTGATTTGAGTCTTTATTCGTCTTTATGGCTCCGCTTAGAAGTAGCTTTCGCGCTTTCAATTATGTCTTCGCATAGAAGTAGCTTTTGTGCTTAATTAATCGTTGGCCATGTGGCTCTTAAAAAAAATTCAGGACTATGACAATAGATTTTTTGAGAGTTTATTTTATTGGAATTTTTTCCAATGCAGATATGAAACTTAGAATTTCGGCAGCTTTTACGATGCTTAGCGAGTGATGAGTTTATGAATCTGGATGAGATTTGAAACGATGATCTGTGGATTGGAAGATCAAGTGCGCTTAATACTATGCTTGCTATAGGTCACGTTGGTTGTGCAGCGGTTAGGACTACTTTATTTTTATTTATTTGCTTCTATTGGAAACATATCACTTTCACTTCTTAACGCGATCTAGCATTTGTATATTTTTGTGGCTGTTTCAACATTTTCCAAAGAATGTTGGTGCTTCATGGATCTTTGAGATTTTTGTTTTTGTATTTTTCCACATACATAGATATCAATTGAGGAATGAAGAGCTTTCCGAAAGTTAAAGTAAACGTATTAATTAGTGTTGAAAGCGCCGTAGGGTCTGAGCATCGCATTATTTAATATATTATAAAATATGAAAATGTAATATGGAATAATAAAAATCAAATCTAATTAATAGATTATATTAGAATCTAATCTAATCTATTAATTAGTGTTTCGCTTAAATCTATACGTCGTATTTGAAAAGTTGACATTAATTTTTTATTTTATCTCAAATGTGCACAACTTTATCGCTATTAAATTTCTTGTTCGGCTCTATAGGTTTTGTGTTATTTCTTTAGAAAAAATAAAGTTTCATCACAATGACTGAATTATTCAAAAACAGCGTATGGCTACTCTTAAAAAAAGAACACAAAACGAAAAAACGTTTTAATTTTACAATTTTAATTCTTTCCAGGCATCCAAATCATCTGAGTTTCGTTTGGAAAGTGATACGTTCGGCGAACTTAAAGTTCCTGCTGATAAATACTATGGCGCGCAGACGATGCGATCAAAGATTAATTTTCCCGTTGGTGGCTCCAGGGAAACAATGCCAGTGAGTTTAATTGGAGGAAAGATTTCAAAAAACGAAAAACCGAACTGATCTTAAATTTACATATTCCAGAAACCAGTCATCAAGGCTATGGGTATTCTGAAAAAAGCGGCAGCCGAAGTAAACAAAGAGTTCGGACTCGATGCTAAAATCAGTGATGCAATTTCTAAGGCAGCGGATGACGTGATATCGGGAAAACTCTACGACGATCATTTCCCGTTGGTAATTTTCCAGACTGGATCCGGAACGCAGACCAACATGAACGTGAATGAGGTAATCAGTAATCGAGCCATTGAATTACTAGGCGGTAAATTAGGTTCAAAGGATCCCGTACATCCAAACGATCATGTAAATAAGTCACAAAGTTCCAACGATACCTTCCCCACTGCCATTCATATTTCCGTTGCGATGGAACTGAACTGTAATTTGAAGCCAGCATTACAAACCTTACACGACGCATTGAAAGCAAAATCGAACGAATTCAAGGACATCATAAAGATTGGACGGACACACACAATGGATGCAGTACCATTAACCTTGGGTCAAGAGTTCGGCGGTTATACACAACAAATTGCGTACGCATTGGAACGTATCGACTCAGTTTTGCCGCGTGTCTATGAGCTCGCGTTGGGCGGAACTGCTGTTGGAACCGGTCTCAATACACGTATTGGATTTGCCGAAAAGTGCGCCTCGCGTATTGCGGATTTGACTTCGATGCCGTTCGTGACGGCACCGAATAAATTCGAAGCTCTTGCCGCACGCGATTCAATGGTTGAAGTGTCCGGTTGTTTGAATACAATCGCCGTTAGTATTATGAAAATCGCCAACGATATTCGTTTCTTGGGTTCGGGTCCACGTTGTGGTCTCGGCGAATTGAGCTTGCCGGAGAACGAGCCGGGCAGTTCAATTATGCCGGGCAAGGTGAATCCGACACAATGCGAATCTCTGACAATGGTTGCGGCGCAAGTGATGGGAAATCATGTGGCCGTTACGATCGGCGGATCGAACGGTCATTTCGAGTTGAACGTTTTTAAGCCGTTGATTGTTTCGAATGTGTTGCGATCGATTCGATTACTTGGTGAGTAGCTTAAAATTTCGCTTGGTTTTGTGCTTACTAGTTTTTTTGTTACAGCCGATGGAAGTCGCACATTTACCAGCAATTGTGTTTCCGGAATTGTAGCAAATCGCGAACGTATTGCAAAAATCATGCAAGAATCGCTTATGTTGGTAACAGCTCTCAATCCGCATATTGGTTACGATAAGGCAGCGAAAATTGCTAAGACCGCACATAAGGAGGGCACCACGTTAAAGGAGGCTGCCATCAAATTAGGCTACCTTACTGAACAACAGTTTGCCGAATGGGTTAAACCGGAAGAGATGTTGGGACCTAAGTAGGCAGATCGGCCTGGTCTTTTTTTTTTAAAAAAAATTATTTAATAATTTCGGCTAAAGACGAGAGCAAATGTTTATCACTTTGTTATTGATTACGATGAACGAAAAACTGAAACGAGCACAGAATCGATGAAAATTTATATGAATTGAGTTTTTCTTTTTTAAGACTCCTTTGAACTTGATAAAAATGGAAGCAAAATGCAGATTTTTATTTTTTTTTGTAGAAGGTATTGCTTCGGTATTCCGTGTTTCTTAAGTAGTGTGATATTGGCTAAAGTTTTTGCCTCCTTATCAGACGTTTTCGCGTCATATTAAGAAATTTAATGGTGAATGTGTAGAGTTTTTGTCTTTTAAAAAACATTTTGGTTTGTACTTCCAGCCTAAGAACAACATATGTCCTTCAAAACTTGGATGTGGAAAAATTGGAATAGCTCTTTTCCATGTTTTTTGGGATTGGAAAAGATTAGAGATTAGATTATGCTACTAAACGGTTGAGACTTTGCACACAGCTCGTCTTTGAAGCCTCTTCTCCCATGTGCCTTTCCCTAACTGTTTTGCAGATGAAATTTGAATCTGGTTACAACTGGAAGCTGCGAAGGAACCAAAAGTTGAAATTATTTACTTTTTAACTTAATAAGAGGTATTCTTTCAAAATTTCGCGCCTTCCGCCAGTGCCAACCTAAGGAAATTCCATTCCACAATAAAATTCAGCTAAACTATGCCGCGCCACAAATCATAAGTGTCAGAGAGACATTTAAAAGTGCTGTCAACATATTATGTACTTTCGTCCGTTCGTGAAATTTGTGTTTTATTGGGAATAACAGGCTAAGCTTATCATTTTGTAATTTTCACCGATTGGTCAGACCACTTCGCAATGGAGAAACCTCAAAAGATGCCCAAAGTGGCCAAGGTAGGCTTGCTTTTTGCTCTAAAATAACCGGATCTCGTTGACATGAATCTGTTCTTTCATCCACAGGTGAAAAACAAAGCCCCTGCTGAAATCCAAATTACTGCCGAACAATTGTTGCGTGAAGCCAAGGAGCGCGACCTTGAAATCCTACCGCCTCCGCCGAAACAAAAAATCTCTGATCCTGCCGAACTCGCCGACTACCAGCAGCGCAAACGGAAAACCTTCGAAGACTGCCTGCGTAAGAATCGCATGGTCGTCAGTCACTGGATAAAATACGCACAATGGGAAGAATCGCAAAAAGAAATTCAACGGTCGCGTTCAATTTGGGAGCGTGCGCTCGATAACGATCATCGCAACATTACCATCTGGCTGAAATACGCCGAAATGGAAATGAAAAACAAACAGGTGAACCACGCACGGAACCTGTGGGACAGGGCGGTAACGATTATGCCGCGCGTTAACCAGTTCTGGTACAAGTATACGTACATGGAGGAGATGCTGGAAAATGTTGCGGGAGCGCGACAGGTCTTCGATCGTTGGACGGAATGGCAGCCAGAGGAACAAGCCTGGCAAACGTACATCAACTTCGAGTTGCGGTACAAGGAAATCGATCGAGCCCGGTCGATTTTCGAGCGGTTTGTCTTCGTCCATCCGGATGTTAAGAACTGGATCAAGTACGCGCGCTTCGAGGAGAATCACGGCTTTATTCATGGTTCGCGGAAAGTATACGAACGTGCGATTGAGTTTTTTGGCGAGGACAACATGGACGAGAGGTTGTTCATCGCGTTTGCCAAGTTCGAGGAACATCAGAAGGAACATGACCGGGCTCGAGTCATCTACAAATATGCGCTTGACCATCTGTCCAAGGAGCGCACCCAGGAGCTATACAAGAGCTACACAATTCACGAAAAGAAGTACGGTGATCGGGCTGGCATCGAGGACGTTATTGTGTCGAAACGGAAGTTCCAATACGAACAAGAAGTGGCCGATAATCCGAACAACTACGATGCTTGGTTCGACTACCTGCGATTGGTGGAGGGTGAGGGCGACACGAACATGATCCGCGAGACTTACGAACGAGCCATTGCCAACATCCCGCCGTCCAAGGAGAAGAATTTGTGGCGTCGTTACGTCTATCTCTGGATAAACTACGCTATCTACGAAGAACTGGAAGTCGAGGATCACGACCGTACGCGCCAAATATACCGCACCTGCCTTGACCTGATACCGCACAAAATTTTCACATTCAGTAAAATCTGGCTGCTCTACGCACAGTTCGAGATACGCTGCAAGAACCTGCAACAAGCGCGAAAAACGTTAGGAATGGCGATCGGAATGTGTCCGCGTGATAAGCTTTTCCGCGGCTACATCGATTTGGAAATTCAGTTGCGCGAATTTGATCGTTGCCGGATTCTATATCAAAAGTTCTTGGAATTCGGTCCGGAGAACTGCATCACTTGGATAAAATTCGCCGAATTGGAAAGCCTGCTGGGCGACGCAGAACGAGCGCGTGGAATTTTCGAGCTGGCTATTCAGCAGCAACGTCTCGACATGCCCGAATTGTTGTGGAAGGGTTACATCGATTTCGAAGTTTCGCAGGGCGAGACGGAACTTGCCCGTCAGCTCTACGAAAGGTTGCTCGAGCGAACACATCACGTCAAAGTCTGGATCTCATATGCCAAGTTCGAGCTAACTTCACCGGCCGACGATCAGGACATGAACGTTGCGTTGGCACGACGAATCTACGAACGATCCAACGACTCGTTACGACAATTCGAAGAGAAGGAATCGCGCGTTCTGCTGTTGGAATCGTGGCGTGATTTCGAAAAAGAATACGGTAGTTCGGATTCGTTGCAGCGAGTCGTCGATAAGATGCCGCGGCGCGTCAAGAAACGACAGAAAATCATATCGGAACAAGGAATCGAAGAAGGATGGGAGGAGGTGTTCGACTATATCTTTCCGGAAGATGAGATGGCGCGGCCGAATTTGAAATTGTTGGCGGCCGCCAAGAGTTGGAAGAAGAAGAAAGAGATGCCGGCAGTCGAAGTGATCGTCGAGGACGTTGCGGTAAGTCAGGAGCTTTTGAAGGAGACAGCGAGTATGGATCGTGATGAGAGTTCGGAGATGACTTAGATTTTTTACTATTTTTGATAATGAGGAAATACAGTAATTGCGTTTATTTTGAATTTCAGTTTTTTTCTTATCCTACTGAACAGATTACAGGGATATTTTTTTACAGACTTTTAAACTACATATATGAATTGAAATTTTTTTTTTATCAATTTAATATTTTAATTAACTTCATTTAAATTGGTGTCCCAACAGAAGACTTTTTCTTTTACGCTGTTATCCATGGTAGAGCAGGTTAGCGACATGGAAAACAACAGACTTTTAGGTTTGTTATTGTTACTTAAACCATGTTGTTGTTTTCCCATGTTCGCCGACCTGCTCTGTATAGAATAAGGGTGCAAAATAATACGCATATTGAAATCGTTTTAACCCAATCGAAGCCCACTAGTTAACCTATGTATACGGGGAGTTTGTGTACGTCTGGAAAAAACAATCTGGTTTTTTTTATAGTGTTCTAAACTCTTTTGTTTAGACACTGAAAATGCTCTTTTCTCTATTCCAGAGAAAAGAACAGAGCCTGCAGTCAAACACGTTCGATTAACTTTGTGAGTTTGTGATATTGTTACTGTTCAAGCAATATGCTTGAACCGTACCCATTTTATTAGGGATCCTAAGGTGTTTAAAAAGAAAACAATATGTTTATTCTGTATTCCTGTAATGTTCACCAAAGAATAATCATTCAGTGGTGTTATTTATATTAACAAATGTGCAAACATAGTAAAAAAATACAAATTAAAATTGAACTAAAGTCTAATTATGCTGATGTTGTTTACAGGTGTCGTATATTGACCTACTGTAACAATAACGCTGATGATGATAAAAAACAATATAGAAAAATAATGAGAATGTTATGATGACTGCATCGTACTTTAATCAGTGGACCTGCAATGGTGTCGTTGTGCAGCAGTAAATAATGATGTGCGTATTTTGCATGTCTAGAATACTTACGAAATCCGTCGGAGTTCATCCAACTATGTTGAATGTCCGACTGGACTTTTTCAATATTTCTAGACATTCTGCCGGGCCGTACTGTAATGAAGCATGAAGTCATCTGATGGTCTTGTTGTACGAGGTCTTGGTTGGGGTGTTGTGGAAGCTATTGAGAGGTATCCCAGAATATAGTGATGAGTATGATGAGCGTTTAAGCCGTCTGAAGGAAGTGTTTGCAGTTTTAATCGGGCAGCTTGGTGAAGAATTGTGTTCCATTCTGCGTATTTAGTTTTGACAATGATCTTCGTTGCTTCTTCCCGGATGTTTTCTGATGTAAAAAGTTCGGTTACGTTGAATGCTGGTACAAATTCTTATGGTTGAAAAATGTTATTTCACAGTGATTTATGTCTGCGTTCCTGTAATAAAGCGGATGTTCTTGATCACATAAAAAATACATTCTCTTTAAATTGATTGCACTTGTCTAGTTAAGACTGGGACAACGGATGATGCTGACTTCTTTCCAAAGTAGTCAGGAGATATTTCGTGGATGGTTGGATAAAAAAAGGATTGCTTCGGAATCGGAGTTACGTGGAAGAGTTGAAAGTATTCGGAGCGGGTGATTGTAGTTTTCAGCTTAAAAATTACACTTTATCCGTGCGTTGATAGTGCGCTATGCTCTGAATAGGAAGAATAAATAGTGTGAGCAGTGCGATTGTAATTAAGCTGGTACATCGTGCTCTCTTTGGTGGCAAAGAAGGTTCATCTCCGTAGGAGTCGTGTACCCCTTCCCTTGCGGGGTAGTCGTGTTATTTCGGCAGTAGTGTCTCTATTTGCACACAAGTCTTCCTCTTCGTCTGGCTTATCTGGTAATTCTGCTGGTTCAATTGGTAAAGGACACACCTTATGAATTGCTCTGCGTAGTTCTCCTGATGCGGTCTTGACGTCCACAACGCGTGTTAGATTGTCTTCGCCTTTAATGGCTCGAATGATTCTACCCATTCGCCATTGCAATGGAGGTACGTTGTCTTTCTTTAAGAGAACCAGAGTTCCTGTTTCCACGTTCTTGCACGGATGCTTCCATTTATACCGATTAGGGTTTGCGGATAATGGTGTTAATGGTCTTGAGTTTAGTACTGCTTCAATTTGTACTATTACTGTACAGATTTTCTCATGATTTAATGAAGCAACTTTCATCACTCGTTTTAAATGGAACTTTGCGGATTTTACTGCAGCTTCACAAAGTCCTCCAAAGTGCGGTGAGCGAGGCGGAATTGGGCTCCACTGAATTCCCTTTTCTAGGCAGTGCTTGAATATTGCCTTCTGGGCTGTTTCGCTTTTTAGAGCTTCGTGTAACTCTTTGAGATCTGACCGTGCTCCCATGAAATTTGTAGCATTGTCCGAAAAGATTTTTGCTGGATAGCCTCTTCTACCGATGAATCTTTTTAGTGTTCCAATGAATGCCTCAGTGGTCAAAGCCGATACTAGCTCAAGATATATTGCTCTTGTAGCGAAACACACAAATACCGCTTTGTATGCCTTGGTGGGTCGTTTTCCTCGAAGTTTGTAATGCATTTCTATCGGTCCAAGAAAATCTACTCCAACGTTTTGGAACGGACGAGATTGCTGAATTCTTTCTGTTGGAAGATTTTCCATCATTTGAGAAAGGACCTTTGGCTGCGCCTTACAACATGTGATGCAGTGATGAACGATAGTCTGTGCGAGTTGTTTTCCACGTATTGGCCAAAATCTTTGTCTGGTGATGGCCAGGAGTGCTGGCGGTCCAGCGTGTAAGTTCTGCTCATGTAATTGTTCATCAGCAGTTTGGTATACAGGTTTGAGGATAGTAGCAGTATAGGACGTTTCGCGTTATATGAAAGACTCGATCTCTCAAGTCAATTTTGCCTTTTTTATCCAAGAATGGACTTAGACTACAGAATCGAATTTTTTACTTAGTTGACCGGTTGCTTTTAATTCGGTTATTTCTGTAATAAACTCCTCCCTTTGCATTTCCTGGATGATTAAATGTAAAGCATCTTGCAGAATTAGAGTGTTTATACCTGTTGCTGCTGTGTCCTGGGTGAAATGTTTCTGCATCTTTTGCGTGGCCGGTAGGATATGTGCTACCATATTTTGTAGATGTTGGAAGGAATTTTTGTGGTTAATTCGATGAACAAAATGTGATTTCTGTTCAGTACAGCACAAGGAAACTTTTGGTTTTTTAATTTCTTCGGGTAAACTGATTGTTGATTGAAGTGTGTAGCTTGATATGTTCAGGTCTGGATCTTGTAAGAATTCAGGGCCGTTGAACCAAAGGCTGGATCTGCACAATTCTTTTGGTAGCATTCCTCTGGAAACTATGTCTGCAGGATTAGACTTTGATTTTACGTACCTCCAATGATTATTTTTAGTTCGTTCTTGAATGTAAGCTACTCGATGAGCTACAAATTTCTTTAGATTAGCAGAAGTCGCCTGGATCCATGAAAGCACAATCTGAGAGTCATTTCAAAGAACTGTGTTGTCTACGTGAATGGGGATGCTCTTTGAACTTGATGTACCAATTGAGTCATTAGTTTGGCGGCGCAGAGCTCTAGTCTTAGCAATGAGATCGTTTTGGTTGGTGCTACCTTTGATTTTGAGCACATAAACTGTACCATGGTATTACCAATTGAGTCCCTTGATCGCAAGTAAATCACCGTTCCGTAGGGCTTTTCTGATGCGTCTGAAAATGCATGAATTTATTAACGGAATTATTGATAATTAGATGTCGAGGAATTTTTATATCGTTTAATTTGACAAGCGTCTCTCTAAAGATACTCCATTTTGTATGCAACTCTTGCGGTACGGCTGCGTCCCAGTCCAATTGCAATTTCCACAACTCCTGCATCACCATTTTCGTCAATACAATTACTGGGCTGACGAAACCTAATGGATCGAACAAGTGTGCGATATCTGCTAGTATTGTGCGTTTTGTTATTTTTTTGTGCTACATTATTGTCGATTTAATCCTAAATAGATCGGATTTTGGATCCCATATAACTCCCAACGTTTTCATGCTTGTTATGGAGTCATCATTCAGGTTAAGTTGGTTTTGCTGGTCATCTTGTAATAAGGCTGGGTGGTTCGCGCACCATTTGTGCATATTAAATCCGCCAGCTTTAAGCATATCAATCAGTTGTCTCTGGGTCTCCCAGGCCTCTTCCAGATTGTCACTACCAGTCATTACGTCGTCGACGTAGAAGTCCCTACTGCTATCAGCTACTGCTGATTCGGCCTCACCTTTCGCAAGTGTTTTTAGACATTTGATGGCTAAGTAAGGGGCGGCTCTTGTCCCATATGTCACGGTTTTGAACTTGTATGTCCGTATTCTATCGAGTTGGGTTGTCTCTCCATGTGATTAATTGCAAATATTGATCTGCCTTATCAACGATGATTTGCCTATACATTTTTTCTATGTCTCCAGTAAAGACATAGCGATGAGTACGGAAACGAATTAATATAGAAAATATATCTTCCTGAATGGTAGGTCCGGTGAACATTAAGTCGTTCAAAGACGTATTTTTCGAAGTTTTTGCTGAAGCGTCAAAGACTACTCTGAACTTGGTTGTAGCGCTGTCAGGTTTTACCACGCAATGATGTTACTTCTTCCATATGATTTAGATGTAGATACTCCTGAATGAAAGCTACATATCGTTCCTTAAGCTCGGTATCTAAGTCTAGTTTCCTTAGACTTCCTTCAGACTTAGCAAACGATTGTTGAAATGGAAGATTGACTATGTACCGGCCAGAGTGATCGCGTTTGCATCATAATTGTTTTCCGAGATAGAAAGATGATGTGCATATTAACTTACTGGCCTCTCCAGTAACAGTAGACTTCAGGTACATCATCTTTTGAGCCTTACCCAGTCCCTATGGATAAGCTCTGCGAAGAGGTCTTGAAAGTGTGGCCACATCATGTAATTACCGTTAAAGCTTGTAATTGAAAACTTCGGCAGGTTGACTGCTGTATGAACACTGGCTATTGCTTGTGGCGCAATACCAGCTGGAAAATCACGATTCCGATTTTCATGTAACTTGACTATGACTTCCAGGAACTGTCCTTCCAATTTCGAAAATCGTTCCCCAGGAAACTCATCTTCTGTAATCACAGCACCATGTATGCTGCAAATATCGGCCCAATATGAAAGAAATTTGTTGCTCGTAAAAATCTTTGGAATTGACAGTAGCTTATTTCGTTTTTGTAGTCAAAAGAAGTCTTTCTAAAGGTACAATCTGGCTGGCACTGCCGACCGTCGCGGTCAGCAGCAACTGCCGGCAGTAGACTACTGCTTCAGGCAAAAACAAGCTGTCATGTCTGTTTGCGACTGCTCGGCAGTTGACGGCTCTGAGTGCAAAGCATCCGCGGTGAGCAGTTGAGGTTGGCAGTTACTGCTGACCGCGACTGTTGGCAGTACCAGCCAGATTGTACCTTAATAAAGCCATTAGTGTATTAAGACTTCGAATGCGGTTCTCCTTTAGTTCTTCACTAACTGCAGGCTGCGGGGCTTCTGATTTGGTGTCGTTTGAGTTGATTTCATACAAGGCATCATTCAAGAGGTTTCTTGCTATTTCTGCTTGAAGTACGGATGGTCTGCATACTCGTCGGCAAATTGGTACCGCTGTTGATCTGCTGTGTCGAAGATACTCCATTCAAAGTCAAGGTGATTCAGTTTGTTAGTGATGTTCTGAATATTGCGTCTTGATTTTGAATCTTTCTTGAAGTTGACCAGAATTCTTTCGATGGCGATACCGGTCTCCTTCTGTTTTTGTGTGATTGTCTCCATGATATATTCTTGCGAATGGCTACAAGATCTTATCACGTCGGGGTCACCAAATGTTTCTTTATAGTGTTCTAAACGTGAAAAATTTGGATTACAATATCCTCCGAACCAATTACACCAGGAGGATAAAATTTGGTTTCTGTATATGGAATCACAAGTTGAGTCTACTGAACGTAAATTTTTTGAGGGTGGAGCACGAAAGTGGGAGGGTATCAATTTTTCAAAAAATTCAACTTTTATATCTCGAGAACCGTACCAGATATGAACTTGAATATTTTACAGGAGTTGGAGTCAGTAGACTCAGTAGGGAAAAAAATGTTGAGGGTGTGGGTGTTGGGGATGATGGTGAAAGGGGGTTGAAAAAAAAACATTTTGATTTTTATTTCTCGAAAACTGTAATGAATAGAACACTAAAAATTTACGACTATATAGAACTACTATAGAGACACCCTAGAAAAATAAAATTTTTGACAAGGGTAGCACGGTACAGGGGTGAGGGGTGGTTTTTTATAGCTCAGAAACGGCTTATGCTAGAAAGTTGAAACTTAATACGTATATGTAGATGTACTGGTAGAGTAATTAAAACTAAAAAAAATTAGATTTTCATTTGTGTACAAAGATGGAGTAAAAAAAATTCCGTAAAAAGGTTTTTTTCTCACATTTTCACGAATTTCGGTAAATCTTTTATACTTCTCGAGCTATCAAATCAATTTTACTACTGCGGCCTCTTAATATAAGCGCCTAGAAACATTTTTCTAAATTTTTCGATATCTAACCCCTAAGGGAGTGTAAGGCGGTTATGTATCATACTTTTTCACGAATTCCGATATATTTCTTAGGTCTAATGACATATAGAATTCACTTTCACTTGTGAGGACGGAAATTTCCACACACAAACATTGAATTAAAACATGTAACAGTGAATTGAATTACAAACACAACACAAATTAAAACTTAGAACTAATAACATTGAATTACAAAGACAACACAAGCTAAAACTTAGAGCTAAGAACATTGAATTACAAACAACTGTAATACGAAACACAAAGAAAACATGAAACACAGAACCTGAAAAACACACAACAAAGGCTGAAAAGGGAAAACAATTTGGAATACACCTGGAAAAGGTCAGCGGGATCACAAAAGCGCACCAGGCGACGCGATGCGACAGAAAAACCCGCCGACAAGTATACGAAATCCCAGCGAGACTATATACCGAGGTAGGCATACACCGGCTGCGAATTATAAGAAGGCAAAATTTCTCCCATACAAAATTACTCGTGGATAGCGAATGTTTGTCACTAAATATATAGTGAACGAATCAACCAGAAGAGGAGCTCGGTGGCAGTGATCAAGTCTGCAAAGAAGGCAAGCGAGGTTGCACCTCCTCTTCTAGCAACATTGAAAACTGACCGGACAGTCGTCCTAAGCGATCCTCAGACGGGATAAGGCTAGCGAGGTTGCACTTCCTCTTTGAAAGTCTGGGGTCAATTAGGTCTAGTCCAAGCCGAAGCACAAGACGACAACAGCGAAGCCAAGACGACAGCAGTGAAGCCAAGACGACCGCAGCGAAGCCAAGACGAATGCAGCGAAGTCAGGACGAACGCAGCGAAGCCAAGACGAACGCAGCGAAGCCAGGACGAACGCAGCGAAGCCAAGACGAACGCAGCAAGCCAAGACGAACGCAGCGAAGCCAAGACGACAGCAGCGAAGCCAAGACGACAGCAGCGACGCACAAGACAGAGCCACGAAGCAAGGCGACAGCAGCGACACGCCAGACGCAAACAGCGAAGCCAAGACGAACGCAGCGAACCCGAGACGACCGCAGCGCATCCAAGACGAACGCAGCGAAGCCAAGATGACCGCAGCGCAGCCAAGACAAACGCAGCGAAGCCAAGACGACCGCAGCGAAGCCAAGACGACAGCAGCGAAGCCAAACCAGAGCAAAGCAGCGATGAGCACGGTGAACCACCACAAGCAGAGCACAAAGCAGCGACGAGCACAGGGCAGCGGCGACGCCCAGAGCAAAGCAGCGACAAGCACAGAGCGAGCCACGACGAGCGGATCATGCAAGCGAAGAAACAGAAACAGAGTCAAGTTAAGGCAAGCAGAGTCGTGCCAGGAGGCGGGCTAAAACCAGCTACGACAAGCTACGACGAACTTTGCCAGAACCACGACAAGTAGACACAACGCAGCCGAGACGAACAAAGCAGAAGCGACACAGAGAGACGAAGACAGGGAAGGACGAAGACAGGGTAGGACGAAGACAGGGAAGACAAAGCAAGGGCCACACGCGGAGACGAAGACAGGGAAGGACGAAGACAGGGAGAGCAAAGGCCACACAGAGAGACGAAGACAGGGAGAGAGCAGAGCAGAGTGAGTTGAGGCAAGGCGAATGGAATCGTACCCGCAGGATTACAATCGAATCAAGTTGAGCAGAGGCGGCGATCAGGAGCAAGTCAAGGCGAGTAGAGCAGACGCGCGGAGGCGAGCAAGGAGAAAACCCAAAGGAAATCAAATAACCAAATATATATATGTCATTAATTAGTATAATAAAGTGAAGTCAATCAATGAAATAAATATTTTGTAACGGACACTGGCACCCGATGAGCATACCTCGGAATTTGAGTCGTTACACACTTCTAAATGCTTTGAATATAGTCGGGGAATAAACCGATTTAAGTATTTTTTGATATTAAACCCCCTGGGGAGTAAGACATTGTTCAAGTTTTGACGAATTCGGATTTTTTTTTAGGTTTAGTGAGATCAAATCCACTTTTACTTCTATGGAAGCTTCTATTAATAAAAAAATACGTTAATAAATAAAAAAAATCTGCCAACTGTCTGGGCGCAACTTTATTATTTAATGGGTAGAAGTCCGAAACGTGCTTAATACTTAGATGCGGTGTAGGTTACCATGCGACTGACAACCTAAGGAATAACCAGGAGGCTATTTGGATCGTTATTTTTTAGGTGAACTAAAACTGTTTAACTGAAAAATATTTCTTCAATTTGTTAACCATTTTTTTAACTACGTAAAACATTTCTTTTATATTTATATCGCGGTGTTTTGCTTGCAATTCAGGTCCTGAACAGAAGCTACTGACTACCGATTGCAAAACAGAACTCAATAGTAAAAAAAAGAATTATATTTCCAAAGGATGTTTTCGTTTAATTAGCAATGACATTATCGGGGTTGGAAAATTTCCTTCCGTAATAAAAACTTATTTTTCTTTTTGTTCTTGCGAAAAAAAGGAAGAAGCGAAAAGGACGTTTATACATACCGGCGGCATTAATTCCATTCAGCATTATTATAATTTTTTCTGGTGGAGAAAGAATAAGAAGCAAGAAGTGGTTTGTTTAGAAGTAAGCGGAAAGAGAAAGATATATTGGATTAAAAGATTTTTAATTGCTCTAACTCGGAGTGAATTTATTTCAATCAAGGACTATATGAAGCATGATTGACTGGCCACTAGTCTGCCACTTAAGATGGGTTCAATCCCTCCCACGGAATGATCTAGAAAAATCCTTTGTTTAATACCGGAAATTATAATCGTCATATCGAGTTAATTACGGGATAAATTTAAAAAAAAAAATCAAAACAAGTCTTCGTAATTATTATTTGATCCAATTTCATCAGATTTTTGATGTCAACAGTATCCCCAATACGGAAATTGTCGGGATTAAAGTAATTATTTGTTATGCTGCTAGGAACGAGCGATTTAATCGCATTATAGCTACTTCATTCGTACGTGTGTTGATACGTGTAATGCATATTCGAATTCATATGCTTAACATAATTATGGATCGCAAGGGTAGTTGTAATTTTAGAGTAGCGGGTGGATTGAGTGATACTTTAAGCCGTCCGATAGGTAGGTAGAATTGAAGCTCAACATATTTGAATTGAAATCAGACTTTCATTCCGTAATTTGATTTCACCTTCATTATAAAATTATAAAGTGGAAGCGTAACTGCAGCGAGATGCGGAATGGAGGATACCTTAAATGAAGTATTTTTTTTCGTTGTCTAGGGTTATGTTTCGGATATTTACTTCGGAATATCGAATGGAAATTAAAGTGGTCAACGTATACATATATATCTCGGAAAGAAAAAGGATGAATGGGTGATGCAAACTCTGATATTTGAAAGAACGAATTTTGATGGGGAGATATTCATTCGATGGGGAAATGGGGCAGAACAGCGTTCCTCTATAAAATGTGAAAATGTTTATCTATAGCTAGAACCTGTTCACTCCATGAATTTCCTCTCGATTTTCCGGTTCTTAGTCGATCCACTATACAATCATTGCAAAAGGTAGATTCATCGAAAGCATTGGTTCACGATAGATTACATTTTTTTAGCAAGGATCTTTTTAATACGTTCCTCAATCTTCCATTTTCTGCTTAGCTTCCTGGTCATAAAATTAGTTCGAGACACATTCCTTCATTTCCATACTGTCAAGCTTAGGCAACCTGAAATCTAGAATTTTGTGTTTTCAAGTAAAGGGGTAACACTTCGATTTTGGGAGTCTTCACCCCCTCCCTCAATCTTTAACGAGTACTAAGATGTTATCTGCATAGGCAACAACCGTTGTCCATTTTTGTTTAAGACCTCCGTTCACTTTAAGGCCGTTAAAGGAAGTACGATATCACACCTCTTTTCGGAGTTCCACTCGAGACTTGCCTAGTTATCTTTCCTTGCTACATTTCCATACTTTCTTGTCTCGTCACTTCTTTCCTTATGCTTATGTTTATGGGAAAGAAGAGCGCTGGCACGCTGTGAGCGAAGAAGAACACATACCTTACCTTGGTGTATCATTACTAATTCATTTGCATTGTTTTTCATTTGCTGGGGAATGGTTCGTACATTACAACTCTTAAGTAAATAGGGGGGATCATCGAAGTCTTATCGTCTTATCGCTGTTACAACTTTATTGGAACTTTAAGAAATTTATAGATAAAACAATATATAAAATTCCACAGTCCTAGATCACAATCATCTTCGGAAAAGGGACTAAATAAAAATATTTTTCGTATCCAGTTCTTACACATGCAGTTTTCTCCAACTATTCGTGTTGGCGTGTATATTTCGAAATTTAATTGTCTCATGCAGAATAGTCTTTGGAGTTATTAACATAAACATCTTTTAGATAACGTTAACATATTTTCCAGGTACAAGATTAAAAACATATGGACTAGATATCAATTACAGGATCTTTATACTCTAGATGAAATCATATAGAGTATTATAAGTTTAATCCAGCCCAAAAGTTTGTAACGCATAGAACCAAGCCTCGGACGAAAAAAAGTTATATATTATTTTTTGTTTATTTGTGGCCAAAAACCTCAAATCCGCTTGACGTCCGTCCGCCCGTCCTTCCGTCCGTCCGTCCTTCCGTCCGTCCGTCCGTCCGTCCGTCTGTCCGTGAACACGATAACTCAAGAACGCCTTCACCTAGGATCTTGAAATTTTGAATCTGGATGTTTGGTTGAATTTGTAAGGCTAAGTTCGTTAACGGGCAAAATCGTCCTACTCCTTCGGGTTGCTGCCATACAAAATGTCCTTAAAATACGTGTTCAAGAATATTGGTCGATAACTTCAGAAGAGTTTAAGCTACGACTTTGAAATTTTGTAAGTGTTATTTTTCCAATAGTTGGAGCTAAAAATATGATTATGAAGAAAATCCTGTTAGTCCTTCGTGTAGCTGCCATACAGATATCCTGTCAAAAAGTCTTTTCTTAATTTACGAAACTCACTATAACTTAAGTAATCTTTTAGCTACGAATTCGGAATTTTGTACAAATTAGTTTTGAGTGAAAAGGAAGTTCGAGTTTACTATTCAGCGAAATCCTTTTACTCCTTCTGGTAGCTGCCATACAAAATGTCCTTAAAACACGTGTTCAAGAATATTGGCCGATAACTTCAGAAGGGTTTAAGTTACGACTTTGAAATTTTGTATGTGTTGATTTTCCAATATTTGGAGCTAAATATATGATTATGAAGAAAATCCTATTAGTCCTTCGTGTAGCTGCCATACAAATACCTTGTCAAAACGTCTTCACTTAATTTACGAAACTCACTATAACTCAAGTAATCTTTTAGCTACGAATTCGAAATTTTGTACAAATTAGTTCTGAGTGAAAAGGAAGTTCGAGTTTACTATTCAGCGAAATCCGTTTATTCCTTCTGGTAGCTGCCATACAAAATGTCCTTGAAAACGTGTTTAAGAATATTGGCCGATAACTTCAGCAGGGTTTAAGCTACGAATTTGAAATTTTCTATGTGTTAATTTTCCAATAGATGGAGCAAAATGTTTGATTCTGAAGAAAATCCTATTAGTCCTTCGTGTAGCTGCCATACAAATATCCTGTCAAAATGTATTCACTTAATTTACGAAACTCACTATAACTCAAGTAATCTTTTAGCTACGAATTCTAAATTTTGTACAAATTAGTTTTGAGTGAAAACAAAGTTCGAGTTTACTATTCAGCAAAATCCTTTTACTCCTTCTGGTACCTTCCATACAAAAAATCCTGAAGACACGTGTTCATCAATATTTTCCGATAACTTTTGAACGCTTTAAGCTACGAATTTGAAATTTTGTACACGTTCATTTTTAAATGGTTCCAAGGAAAAGGATAAATATCTAAGAAATCGAGTGAGTCCTTCCTGAGAGTCCTTAATAAAGGACATACAACATGCACACACGTAATTCTACTTTATCCCCAACTACAATATGAATCGGAGTTCAGTATTCATCTAGAGTATTATACGATTGGCTTGCAGCCGATCGTGACTGCAGTATGTTTTTCTATAGGGTCTTTCAACTAGGACGTTCAATTTTTAAATGTATTATATACGAGTATAAAACAAGTTGTGTGTGAGATATCCACCCAATTCTTTTTTTATTTGAAAGAATATTGTATGTCATTAAGTATGGGATATAGGTAGGTAGGTACGCGTAGCTCCCCGTGAGGACACGGATACACTTAGACCTAAAAAGGTCCGTTGTGTTACGACAGGATCATCCAATTCGGTCCTTTAGCATGCCGACCTATAAGACAGTGTCCGGTCAGGACACCGACTGTGGTGCTAATATTCGCCCTTTTGAGCAAAGTCAGCTTTTTAGACCGTTTTGGATCCAGCTTCGGCCAAATCTGTCTCGTAGTGTGTGACATGTAATACCGTCTGCCCATCTTGAGTTGGTTTTCTCAACTGAGTTTAATCCCAGTAGCGGTTTACATGCATAATCTGAAGGGTAGTACCGCGCCGAGCGAGTTCGTCAGCCATACAGTTCACTGGAATATCTCTGTGTCTTGGTACCCAGCGCAGAAGAATATTGAACTGTTCTGCTATCTCCTAAAGAGATGACCGACATTCTACATCGACCTTTGATGTTGTTGAGGCCATTTTCTTGCCTAAAAATGCTAATATCTCTAGTAGATATTACATTACACCTCAGCCAGGACATGGCCTCCTTGATCGCCATGAGCTCCGCCTGATAGACACTACAGTAGTCCGGGAGACGAAAGGAGCTACTAATGTTAAGCATGTCAGAAAGAACACCTCCACCTACCCCGCCTTCAGTTTTGGAGCCGTCCGTATTATATGTGGACGGACTCTTCCATCCTTGCTTGCCAAAAATGTCTAGTGGTGGAAGATTAAATAGCATGTCTAGTGCTGCAGAGGGAGTTGTTCTCAGAGCTGCGCTGATGCATATGCATGCTGATCTCTGTATCTTCCCTAGGGTGGTGCCGTTAACCGTTTTGAGAGAATAGAGAGAGCATTCTGCAATATCTCACTCAGCGTATTGAGGTGCTTTCCCGAGACAGCAATTGCAACATCGGCTGCATAAGTAATCACTTTACAGCCCGCACCTTCTAGTCTCAATAGTAGTTTGTTGATTACTAAATTCCAAAGAAGAGGGGAGAGCACGCCACCTTGTGGTGTACCCTTGTCGACAAACTTTCGAGCAGAGGACTCGCCCAGCTTTGTGTTGACAATCCCGTATGTTAACATCAAATTGATCAATGCGCCAAGCGAGGACTCAACCTTCAGGCTAAAAAGTGCGCCAGTGATTGCCTCTAGCCTAACGTTGTTGAAAGCTCCCTCGATATCGAGAAAGGCAACCATGGTGTATTCTTTGATACTAAAAGATTTTTCGATGGTGCGCAGGAGCAAATGTAAGGCCGTTTCAACCGACCTCTTCCAGTACGCGTGTCGCGTGTGTGATATTGACAACAAACGCTTGTCAATATTGTCGCGGATGTGAACATCCATTAGTTTTTCCAGTGTTTTCAGAAGAAAGGATGATAGACTGATAGGTCTGAAGTCCTTAGGGCAGACATGAGAGCTTTTTCCTGCTTTGGGTATGGAAACCACTGTCTAAACAGCATATCGGAGCAATATTCCACCTGCCACAAAAATCAATTCATAATAATGAAATTTGTGCATATTCATATCTTGGTATGGTTAACCGCTGTCACTGCAGCCACAGTTGGGCCTATTGTGACGTCCCCCCGGTTTGACTATGATTCCTCTTCAATCCCTGCGCTTTCAATGAAGCCTAGTATTTTGCGAAGAGGAATGGTCAGGAATTCCGATGGGTCCATGAAACCCTGACGACCCATGAAACCCGAGTGACGAAGTCTTTTGTGAGTTAAACCCTCGCATTCACAGAGGATACGCTCTGGTGTTTCGTCTTCGTCATTTCATATTCTGCAAATTTTAGTCTCAGAGAGACCAATCCTATTGAGATGCTTCCTCATGTGACAATGTCCAGTCAGAGCTCCCACTAGGGTTCAGGTCTGATATCTGCTTAATTTTAGATAATCAGATGTTCTTGTTTCCGAGTGTTTTGGCATAAAAAGTTTTGAGTGCCTGTTGCCTGGTGCCAATATTCAACGATTACTTACGATAAACTACCTTAACTTTCATCCATGCTTCAGGAATGTAGGTTAGATCCAGGCAACCTTTTAAGATAGCCTTCAGCCAAGGTAGAACTTTATCCGAGGTCTGCTGAATGTCAGCAGGAATTATTCCATCCGGTCCCGCAGACTTAAATGGTTTAAAGCCTCCTATCGCCCAGAGGAGTTTGGTTTATGTTATAAGAGCGTCAGAGTTGCACGGTGCATGGTTTCTTATGATTCTTACCTGCTCCGACTCAACCTGCAAGTAATCAGGGAAGTGTGTGTCCAGGAGAAGATCAGTCGTTTCCCTACTTGAGGGTAGTCCAAGATATATCCGGTCTCCTCAGGTAACATGTGTGGTTGGATTTTTAGAGAGAACTTTGCGGAGCCTGGATGCCTCAGAGGATTCTTCTATCTCACTGCAATAGAGTGCCCAGGATTTGCGCTGCGCTTTTCTCAGTTTTCATTTATATTTACGAAGTGATCCTCAATAGGAGTCCCAGTCGCAAAAATCTTCAGTGCTTTTGGCTTTGTTAAACAGTTGCCTACAGCATTTTCGAGCCCCCGAGTTCTGCGTTCCACCATGGCAGCTTTTGTTTTCCTCTTGGCCTGCTCTCAGGACAGGAGTTCGACAATGCATCGTTTAGGACGCGCGTGAGGGTGGTGACCGTCAAGGTCAGTTGAGGTACTCGGTTGGAGTGGCGATATGGGTGGGAGTAAACCGCTAAGAGTTTCCCTGTATTTGACCCAGTCGGTCCTCCTGTAGTTTCTAAATGCTGATGGGATAGGTTTGTAATCGTTCAGATTAAATTGGCGGTAGCGTTGATCTGAGAAGGAGTTTTCTTCAAAAACCATCCATTTGCTAACCAGGTGTGAGATGTTATCGGAAACCAGGGTTATGTCTAAGTCTTCTTGTCTGTTCCTGGTTATGAAGGTGGACTCTTGCCCTGTGTTACAGAGAAGAAGGTTAGTGCTTAAAAAGTAGTTAAAAAGCGACTCACCTCTTTCGTTTGTGTCAGTGCTACCCCAAACTGCATGATGCGTATTTGCATCACAGCCTAGAATGACATCAGTTTTGAGCTTACTAGCTTCAGTAATAAGATCGCTCATGATTAGCCAACACCTCCTGTTGTTCAGTTCAAGGCTGACTGTGGCGATATCGGGATAACTGAAATTGTGAAGCAGAAATATATTTAAGCTGTTCTTTGCAAGAAAGCATGCTCTTGGCTTACCATTATTCCTTACATAGAACAGAGTATAGTTAGGAGTCTTGAGAAAGTTTACCACGTCATGCACGATCCATGGTTCCAAAATCGAGACAAGGTCTTCTCCATCCCTGGCTAGACGGAGATATAAGGAGGCTGACGCTGTTTTTGAGTGATGAAGGTTAATCTGCAGTATTCGCAGCATTAACCTTGATCACGGTTTTGTTCGCATCTTCCGGGTCAGATGCTAGAAGATCTTCCTCATTGCCATTGGGAGAACCTGTCGAGCCCACATCCATTCCAGCTACTGAGCCAAGATCACTTTCGTCCGTTAAGGAGCAGTGATCCTGACGTACTAGATCTGAATCGGAATCGGGTCGCGTAGGGTCCAGTTCCATCGACAATTTTGCATTGGCAAGTTTTGAGTCGTTGCTATGTACGACGTGGGGGCAGGGTACGTCTCCATTTTCGTGGCTTCGATGTTAGACGCGCACGATAAAGGATTCTTCGCATCTGCCTTATAGACTTTGAGTGTGATTTGGTCTAGGCCAAAATTTGCCACACCCTTCAAGCTGGCTAAAAGAGTCTGGGATTTCATGTTGATCACGATCGTCGTGATCCTCACGGCCCGTTTTGGCTTCTCCATCTTAGCCATCTTCTAATTTTGTGTCGGAAGATCGGGGTTGCTGATCTGCAGTATCTCGGTAGGCTTGCTTGGTATCCTGGCTCTTGTTCGTGGTTGGCTTGGGATGTCCTCCCTTGCCACAACTTCTAACTTATCGCCAGGCCAAACCTCACCTAGACTAGCAATTGCTTTCTTATAGAGATTTGTCGATCTCTGGTCGGAGCAGATCACCAGCTTAACATGGCCCTGATGCCACCCACCGTCGTAGTAGGAGGGGACAGGAGTAGAATGCACCCTCGTAAGTTTGAGGAAACCATCCGCCAGCTCGCTCTGCACAACTTTCCAGTTGTCTGGAGTGATTCTACCGTCATCGTCACTTCTGTCGATTACGGGCATCACAAGGTGATCCTTCAGGATTTCATTGAAGGGCTTTAAGGATACCGCGGTGCTTGAGTTGCCCGTCTTGGCCCTTTTTGCTGCCTCGGGAGACTCGTCCAGCGATCTCTGTCTCTTGGACATTTGACCTTTGCCGGATGGTTTCCACTTTTCGGTGGTCAGTTTTACACTCCAATCAAAGGAGACCCTCTGTCTGTCCATACGCTGGTCCTCTGGTATGCTACCAAAGCGTTTCAGAGCATCCAAGGCCGTTTTTCTCTCTTTTTAGAGTTGTTTCGAGGGAGCGATGAGGCGTGGAGATTGGTTGTCACCAGTCCCTAGAAGTCCGATTGTGCTGGTACTTTTTGGGGGTCGGGCAGCTTTCTTTCCTCTGCTAGTACCCAGCTCGATGGCCAAGGTATTATCAACTTGCCCCTTCACCCCCTTAACAGATGGGTGAGGCTTGCGCTCCTTCCTGTATGAATCAAGACCAGGTCTGGTGTCCAAAGTCTTAGCAGTGGTATTTGGACCGAGTTTGCTGACCGAAGTTCTCATTTGAGGGCCGTGCCTGTCGGCTCGTTATACCCTGCCGGATTTCTTGGAGATCACGACTTAGATTTTCCGCTTGGACCGGGTTTGGTAGCCGAAGTCCTCGCGGGTGTGAAGCTCGGACAAGGTTTGGTTGCCAAAGTTTTCGCGGGTACGTTGCTAGGACCAGGTTTGGTGACTACATCCTTCGCAACTATCCTCATTGGGGTAGAGGAAAGGGGTGCGCATGCATCTATTTTTCCAACCGGTTTTTTAAGAGATCCCGTCTCTGTTTTGTTTTTGTTGTTTTTTGATTACACGAGTGGCGGAGAACGGGGAGTCCATCTGCACAGAGATCCGCATTGTGCAGATAAGGCTATTTAATCCGGAGGTCGCCAGGTATCTGGATACTTCGTTCGCGACTGGGTTATTTGTATAGGGCCCCTAGCCTGGTCGATCCTCGGCACGGGTTGTATGACACCTTGAGCCAGCCCGGATAGGTGGAGTGAAGAGATATCGGGAGGTGGATGGAGAGAGGGGAGTTTGACCATCTCTTGGTTTCGGGCATAACCCTACTCAGCCCCAACACAACGAGAAGGTCGAAGGGAACGACGTTGAAATGTACGCCCCGGCTTTGCTTGATGGCACATATTCGAGAGCTCCAATTTTCGGCGACTTTGTCACATAAATCTGGCTGAATTTGCTGAATGGCGTTCGTTATGTTGACTTAAAGGTCATGAATTGTTTGCGTATTATACGCATCGACCTGCGATTTAAGGTAGCCCTAAAGGAATAAGTCTAAAGGCGTTAAATCGCATGATCACGGTAGCCAGTTCACGTAGCCGCCGCGCGAGTTAACGATGCCCTCAAATCGCTCGTGCAGAATGTGCAGAACGTTTTTCGAACGGAGCTCTGATTTTGAAAATAATATTTTATGATTTGCACACGTTGTTCAACGCTATAACCTTCTATGGTGATTTGCCATACACTACTGAACAATTCACAACAAATTCGACGGATGTTGCTTTAACAACATGGCCGCTATAACCTAACAAATTTCGAGCATTCCTACTGAAACACCCTATATTATTCCAGTTCTTAGAAAGGCTATTCGGTGTAAAAGCATGTCCTGTGAGGACGTAAGCATGGGATTCAGTTGGTCATGAAACATTTGCTATTTTTATGCTTTAGAATTCTATAGGATATAGCAGTTTAAGATAATGTCAGTCATATTCTTAGCTGTTGTGAAAAGTGATTTGTCCTTCGTGAAATTAATGTCGAGGAGTATCTGAAGTGTTGATGGACGCTGCTACCTTATAGGATGTGATAATAATTTTCGATCCGAGCACTGACTAGAAATCTGTTTTAAAACATAGTTTCCTGAAGTTTTTACAAAATATTGTTTAAGCTTTATCAATAAATACTTCCTGGCGCTCTGGAACATCCTTCCGTTTTACAGAGGTCAAATGCATTAGGATTATCTGAAAGGGTTGTTCCGTTTATGTTGAACATATGAGTATAATATCTGATATTAATAGACAACTATGAATTGTACCAGATTACCGCTCTCTAGTTCCACATGGATTTATTTTCAGGATTATACAGACCAGAGGCCCCGGTGCCCAGGTAAATATAATTATTAGCCTTCATCCACAAACTGAAAATTGATTTCTTATCCAGTATAGTCATGTGTGTGTGGTAGGCTAGTTTCTGGGATAACTATTTATCCCCGCCATACAGGAACTGGAATATAATGTCCTTGGGATGGAGCTTTCTATACACATATGAACTTGTTTACATCGAGAGAGACAGACTCGCTTTGTGACCGACCCGGGGAATAGCAATTTTACAGATGAAAATTCCTTCCTCTGAAGGGAGGTACACGAGTTCCTGTCCTGAAGACAGTATCGATCTGGAGCCTATAAGTGTTTTGAATAATTTGCGTGTTAAGTTTATACGACGTTGTGGCCTGTGATTGCAGAAGCGATACCTTGTAAAGGAAAAAAAAGAGAATCCAATACCCGGGACGATATATTCTTGCAAAAACCTGATAATTATCCCGAATATGAAATGGTAATTATGCTTCAAATGCGTTAAACCTAAACTTGATAATTCGTTTAAGAGCCGAACCGCGTTTTAAGATATGAAGTCGATATTAAAAAAAAGAGGTAAAAAAAAGTAAGGTCGAGTTTGTTGGTGATCGAAAGCCTCCCAAATGGGAATTCGGGTGTTTACCATACAAAAGCGTTTTCGAATTTCGATGATAATTTAACTACCAAAAATATTTCTTGGAAATCTTCCATAAAAAAGGCTGTTATATTCTTTATACGTATTATTATTATTATTTATTAATAAAAATATATAAATATACCTAATTATTGTACAGCATTAGTTACAGAGACCATCAGCTATTCTTTATACGTAATAACGTCAGAGTATATGAAATTTTGCATATACTCAGAGAAAAACCTTGGTAGCATAGACAAAAATTCAGTTCAATTCGACAAAACCGCGGTCAATATACGTCCAACAAAATACTTTGTCGTATTGACAAATTTCATATATTCTTTGACAAAAACCCACTGTCTAGATAACAAAAGAATTTGTTGAATTGAGAAAAAATTGTTCAGTAAAAATGTTGTAGTTTTTGTATTTATGACAAAAATAAATTATCAAATCAACAATTTTTTTGTATTTGTAGCAAAAGAATATTATCAAATACACCAATTACTTTATTCAAAATGAAAGTGTTTTGTTGTTTATTTTGTCAAATTGACAGTGATTTTATTGACTACGATCATGTTTGTATGGTGCTATACGGTTTCCAGTCTTGCTTTCAGTTTTGCTCACCGTTGCTTCGTCGGTCCTATTACTCCCGTTGCTTCCATTACTCACGTTGCTTGCGTTACTCCCGCTGCATCCGTATCTCCTGTTGCGCCCGTTACTCCGTTTGCTCCCGTTGCTTCATTCCTCCTGTTTCTCCCATTACGTCCCGTTGGTCACATTACTCCCGCTGCTCCCGTTACTTCCGTTGCTTCCGTTGTTCGATATTGTCAGACGTGGGCACTTATATACTGCAACCACACGAACTGTCGCTAAACTATGGTATATGAAGCACACTCATTAGTGGTGCGCCACCTATTGTTGAATAATTTTACTAAAAAGAGACCTTGGCGGTTGTGCGCTCAACAAATCAACAACGTTTCATAGCAATCGGATGAATGGCATAGGGACAAACAAATAAACAGTTTGAGCACCAGGGTACTAAAATAGCGAACAAATTTGAAAAATGTGGAAAAAAACAATTGTTTTGATTCGATTGGCACGAAACTTCACAGGAACCATCGCGGGACTCTTCTACACGTTCCCTGGAAATTTGATCAAAATGGGTTGAGCAGTTTATGAGTCTATAGTGAACATACATTCTTACATCCTCTTTTACGATTACAGGTAGATTTTGAGCGCAACGAATGAAAAGGTTTTAAATGGGCCACCAATGCCTTAACAGAGGAAAGGCTAATTTTGTATAAAAAACATTTCATATTAAATCTTAGAAATTAAATTTAATTAAAACTAGAAGAAACTTTATCGTTTCGAATGGGTGCAGTTATACCGAATGTAATGGTACGTCTGAAACATATTGTTTTAAACTTTCCTTAATTCTTTAAATAGATAAATAATTTGAAAATTTACCTTCCAGATGACAATAAGACCTTGTGTCAAGTTCCAGATATTTTATGGAGTAAATTTAAACTTAATTTTTACTGTACAAAGGCCACTACTATCACATTTAACCAGTCAGTCACGAATGTCGCAATCGAACTAGAACTCTGCGCACTGCGATTCCCACACCAAAGTGTGGTAAAATAAAACAAAAGTTCCATCCGAACACCACACTCCCCTATAATGATTATTTTTCCACACAACACAACACTCCCGTATAGCATGCCATACGATCTCGAGCAGTTGGACGATTGCTCAAGATCGTACGTCAGCATAATTCTATGGAAGAATTGTTGTTGTGTAATTATTAACGGTAGAATAATTCTAAATAAGTACAGACAATAGATATCATTAAGGAAGTTAGCATGGTAAGCATATTTTCATTATAAATTAATTGGTAAGTGAGAATAAACTTTCAATAGTCGTTTGGCCCTAAACCAAAGCGTATTATTTTAGAGTATAGCCCAACGGCTCCTCTATTTCGAGTATTGCCCCAAAGGCTCCTCTCCTGGAGTAAAGCTAACCAGCTTCTCCCCTTTTACTTTAGAGTATAGCCCCCAAAGGCTCCTCTCCTGGAGTAAAGCTAGCCAGCTTCTCCCCATTACTTTAGAGTATGGCCTAACGGCTTCTCTCTCTCTCGGGTATAGCCCAAGGGCTTCTCGGAGCACCCCGGAAGTAAGCATTACAAAAGTGCGGTATGGAATCGTGTTCATCTTTCTTACAAAATTTTTTGTTGATTTAATAAATAGTTTTGTGAATATAACAAAATCTCGCAGTTTACTTTTGGTCACTCTGACATAATTTTTATCAGAAGCCGTTTCTTCCAATTCAAGAAAAAATTTGTTAATTTGATAGAAATATTGATCAATATGAAAGAAAATTTTGTCATTTCGATAATACATGTTTTGTTAAAAGAACGAACTGGAATTTCGCCGAATTTTTATCAAACAGAATAATTTTTATTTGTTATGCTGACATATTATTATCATTATGACAAGACTGCACTGTTGAAATTCAACAAATACTTTTTGTCAATGTTACCAAGGATTTTTCTTTGAGTGTACGTTGATTTGCCCTAAGTTCCATGTACAGAATTGAAAATGGGAGCAATCTGTCTGTTGTGGCTGCGGTATATCACTTAATCTTACTCAGGTTCCTTGGCACATTAATCGAAATTATATTCTGCCTACAGATTCCATTTATAATCCTTGTTACCCAACAAAATCTAAATAATAGTTCAAAAATCTTGAAATAAGATTATGCGAGGCGATAAGTTTTTCTGTCGTACACTAAAAGGAAATTGACACCGACGGGAAGTTGATACCATTACCACATAAGAATTGACCTTTCCGCACTGTGAAAGCATAATATTCTGCTTGTACTATAGATAGCTGGTTGGCGAGCAAGATGTACTGTATATTTTCTTTTAATTCGCATACCTTCATTTATCATTGATGTCCAGGGACTTACAAGTATATGAACATAGCTAAAAGGCAAGGTGATTCACAGAGGCAGTCGTCCTTGTACTGATTTTTCAGACGTTTTCTTACATACAGCTTCCGGTGATAAGACTATATTAAATTTCTATTTTATCCTAGAATGGAAGGCATGCACAAGCATCTTCACTGCTCGACTGTGGGTAGTTTATTGGAACAATGTCTTCTCAAATGTTTGGTAAATCCTTTTGAGTGTGGGAGAAGGAAGGAGGAGGCTTACTGAAAGACTCCTTCGATACAGGAATAATGTAATTCTAATACATCATTAACATCCAATTGAATACACTAAACCGCTTTCAAGACTAAAAGATCAACCTAAGAACCAAAATAAATACAGCGAGCCTTTTCCTGTTGAACTGATTGTGTCCGATGCTCGTCGTGCATCATCATACCACACACCATCATCAAAATAGCATTAATGCTTTCCATCCATGATAGAAGAGCGCGCACTGCAGTTTTCCATAGTGCACATCCATCCACAATTCTTGTTCCTATGGAGCTTTTAATTCGATAAAATTGCAAATATCCTGTTATGGTGAAATTATATCAAGAATGCACACAATATTCCCTTTTTGAAATGGAGAAATGCGGCGGGATAAAATGTTTGCGGCAATATTCGTTTGAGAGACGAAGAACGCGCTGTTCCGGTTAATTAAAAATGGAAATATGAGCGAGAATTTAATTAATTTTTCACTGAAAGTGTCCTTGAAATAATATGAGAAAATTGACGAATTTAGTGATAGGTATTCGCCAGAATATTGATTGATTTCGATGTCCTTCAAAAAGTTAGCAATATTCGAGAAAATGCGAGGTAGATAACTGCAAAACTATTTGTTGACAATTCTGGTCAGTCGCTTCTCCAAATGACGATCTTGGAAGAATAGCTGTAGAGTGCGAGATAAGCATTTTAATTTAAAACATTTTAAAAAATTCTCTGAATTGTAATATGTAGGAAAGGCGTGTGAAGGGTCATCCACGAGACAATCGAAAGGAACTTCGATGAGTGGTTAAGTCCTGATCATAAATAAAAGCTGACGCCCAGGATCTAGTCTTGCATAAAAGGAAGTTCTAACGGGGGTCACACACGAACTAAATAATCTGCAAGACTACGTATGTCCTTGAGCAGTTGTATGAAGCAAGTAGATACCAAATAATGAAGGTAAGATCCTTAATATTTTAAATTAGTTCTGTCATTAGATCAAGATCACTGTTCAAAATAAAAAAAAGTACATGCTAGATTACACAGCCTTGGTGGATACCAGAATTTATTTAAATATTTGCGGAAGTCACACCATCCGTTGCAACTTGTAATTGCCGTTTGCGTAAAAAACTCTCAATCCAAGAAATTATAGTTTGGTTGAAAGGCCACCATGTCATACTCTGTCAAATGCTTTTGAATTAACAAAGACCAACAACCATTATTCACCATATTGATTTATGCTCTGGTGAATATTGCTTCATTCAAGACGGTTAACAGATTTCATCTTGATCGTCTTGATCGGAACCTGTATTCGCGATCCCTAAGTAATTGTTAATCTGAAGATAGATAGATATATTTATTTCTTAAATTTAGATACAGTTCGATAATTCAGTTAATTTTCATTTAGAGTTTAGACGTAATGTCTTTACAACTTTGGTATAGACAGTAAGCACTGATCAGATAAAATTTTATGTACACTTTTAAGAATACATACAATACATAATTTGTAGGGAAAAGTTAATAAAAAAACCCTTTGATAGACTAAAAACTCAGATAGTTTACTGGCTCATAGTTGATGAATAACACTGTTGCTATCTAGCCATGTTTCACTTAAATAATTAAATGAAACATTTTCGTCCTGTCGATTTGAAAGACGTATCCTTCAAACTCAAGAAATTGATAAATAGAAACCCATTCGAATTTCCCGAACAATGAATCAAACAGAGGTTCTTACTTCTATCATGTTATCCCATCACGTCGCACCCATCGATTCTGTAAATGATTTGATCCTTTTGTTGTTAATTTTGGATACAACTCCATCCTCATTTAGAAAACGACGGCGGAAAAAAATGGAAACTTTTGAATTAAGAATTTTCCTCTTGTCAGAATGATAAAGGATTGGCATCTTGATTGGCAGGTTTGATGGGTGAAACGAAATATGCGGCCTTGCTTTTGTCCCAACTTTAAGAACGCGACAAGAAGATATATGTTTTGTATTTTTCGATTTTCTAACAATTTTTAGCGATGAGTCCCAGAATTTGAATTCTATTCTAATTTTAGAGAGAACCTGAAGTGGGGAAAAACTTCTGTAGTTCGCTTCGAACGCCTTTTGTTTTAAAACATGTGCTAGATCCTTGCAAGCAATCCTTGCTTGCGTTGTCCTTTAAAACGAAATTTATTTAGTATTTCACAACGTGCAAAAACCACCCTTAAGTTTTTATTTGCAATTATTAACGCATATCTTACTCTTTACAAGATTAAAAACATATGGACTAGATATCAATTACAGGATCTTTTTCTATAGGGTCTTTCAACAAGGACGTTCAATTTTTAAATGTATTATACAGGGTGTTTGGTACTCCGTGCACGACCTTGTAAGGGGTTATTCCTTGATATATTTGGAGAAAAAAATTGTTCTACAGGGTGGGTCAATTTTCAATATTAGTGGAGATACAGGGTGGTTAAGAAAAGTGTTTTTGACCGGTACCCTCACTCACTTAAAACGTTATATCTTGAAAATGAATAATCACAAGGCAAAGTGTTATAACTCGTTTTTTAGGCAATCGAATTATCTTTCATTTGATGTAACAGTCTAAATTGTAACTGCACCCAATCTTGAGATATTTACTCGAAAACACCAATTTTTGCTGCGTGAACCCTTAAAATTCAGTGATCAATATAGTTTTTCTCAGAAAACCCCATTATAAACATGTCATTTTAATTTTATTTTTTTATGAGCCGTATTATTACCTACAAAAGCTGCATACATATGTATGAGTTACGATTAACATTTTGGAAGTAATAGGTAAAAATACATATCGCATAAAAATTAAATATTTCAAAAGTCAGTGCCATAAAGTGGACCTCGTTTAATTTGTCGGTAGTACTGAAGTATTTTTATTGCCCATTTATTACTATTTAAAGTATGTAGGAAAACAATGAAATGTAACTGAGTTTCAACATAATTGATGCTTTTACCTGGATGTGGTAGGTAATACTGGGTGCGGTACTATGCCTTTTGTAATAGGGTGCCTTACAAAATAAAAAGCCTATAAAAGCAAAACTACCTTCATATTTTTATCAGTTTTAGTTACGTTGCTAACAGAAGAAGGTGTCAGTAGAATAAAAAAAATAATTTCGAAATGTCTGAGTACTCCAATGAAGAATATGCTGACATTGCGTTAATTTATGGAGAGTGTCGCGAAAATGGACAAGCCGCGCGAAGGCTTTACCATCAGAGACATCCCCATCGACGGACACCTGACAGGAGAGTATTTCAGGACGTTTACAGGAGAATTAGGGAAACTGGCAGCGTTAGAACAAGGAGAGTAAATGCAAATCCTGCGCCTATAATCGCTGTTCAGATTGACGAAAGAATACTGCAAACAGTGCAAAATGATCCATCGATCAGTATCCGACGCTTGGCATTGCAGTTTAACATATCTACTTGGAAGGTTTGGAGTATTTTAAAAGTAGAACGCTTCCATGCCTACCATCACACACCAGTACAGGAGCTGCTACCCATTGATTTCCCCAAACGGATGGAGTTTTGCAATTGGCTCCTTGAACGACAAATAGATGACGACAATTTTTTCAACAATATTCTGTGGACGGATGAGTCCCAATTTACCAGAGACGGTATCACAAACTTCCACAACCTACATACGTGGGCTGAGAGCAATCCACACACAAGAAGAGCGGCATCATTTCAGCACAGATTCAGCGTCAATTTATGGGCAGGCGTGATTGGTGACGATTTACTTGGACCTATTAGGCTTCCGCGTACTCTAAATAGCTCCAATTACTTACAGTTTTTATCAAATGATCTACAGGACTTATTGGATGATATTCCAATGGTACGATTGGCTTCCATGTTTTACCAACACGATAGTGCTCCAGCTCATTACGGCCAATTATAGCAATCGCTGGATAGGTAGAAATGGACCGATACACTGGCCTGCAAGATCTCCTGATCTTACTATTATGGATTTCTTTGTATGGGGACGGATGAAGGAATAAGTCTACGCAACGCCAGTAGAAACATTGGAAGATCTAAATATCAGGATCGATGCGGCAGCAATAGAAGTAAGGCAGCAGTTGAGGAATATGAATACCAAGAGAACACTCGCCAAACGAGCTTTAGCGTGCATTCAAAATGAAGGTGGCCATTTTGAACATTTATTATAACAAAATTTTTTTAAATAAAACATAAAAACCATTATTAAATTCTTTTAGTTCAAACAAGTAGTGTAGATCAACATGCACATGCACTGACTTTTGGAATATTTAATTTTTATGCGATATGTATTTTTACCTATTACTTCCAAAATGTTAATCGTAACTCATACATATGTATGCAGCTTTTGTAGGTAATAATATGGCACATAAAAAAATAAAATTAAAATGACATGTTTATAATGGGGTTTTCTGAGAAAAACTATATTGATCACTGAATTTTAAGGGTTCACGTAGCAAAAATTGGTGTTTTCGAGTAAATATCTCAAGATTGGGTGCAGTTACAATTTAGACTGTTACATTAAATGAAAGATAATTCGATTGCCTAAAAAACGAGTTATAACACTTTGCCTTGTGATTATTCGTTTTCAAGATATAACGTTTTAAGTGAGTAAGGGTACCGGTCAAAAACACTTTTCTTAACCACCCTGTATCTCCACTGTTATTGAAAATTGACCCACCCTGTAGAACAATTTTTTTCTCCAAATATATCAAGGAATAACCCCTTACAAGGTCGTGCACGGAGTACCAAACACCCTGTATATAAAACAAGTTGTGTGTGAGATATCCACCCAATTCTTTTTTTATTTGAAAGAATATTGTATGGCTTTAAGTATGGAATATAGGTAGGTAGGTACGCGTAGCTGCCCGTGAGGACACGGAGGCACTTAGTCCTAAAAAGGTCCGTTGTGTTACCACAGGATCATCCAATTCGACCTATAAGACAGTGTCCGGTCAGGACACCGACTGTGGTGCTAATATTCGCCCTTCTGAGCAAAGTCGGCTTTTTAGACCGTTTTGGATCCAGCTTCGGCCAAATCTGTCTCGTAGTGTGACATGTAATACCGTCTGCCCATCTTGAGTTGGTTTTCTCAACTGAGTTTAATCCCAGTAGCGGTTTACATGCATAATCTGAAGGGTAGTACCGCGCCGAGCGAGTTCGTCAGCCATACAGTTCACTGGAATATCTCTGTGTCTTGGTACCCAGCGCAGAAGAATATTGAACTGTTCTGCTATCTCCTAAAGAGATGACCGACATTCTACATCGGCCTTTGATGTTGTTGAGGCCGTTTCCAAGGATTTTCTTGCCTAAAAATGCTAATATCTCTAGTAGATATTACATTACACCTCAGCCAGTACAAGGCCTCCTTGATCGCCATGAGCTCCGCCTGATAGACACTACAGTAGTCCGGGAGACGAAAGGAGCTACTAATGTTAAGCATGTCAGAAAAAAAACCTCCACCTACCCCGCCTTCAGTTTTGGAGCCGTCCGTATATATGTGGACGGACTCTTCCATCCTTGCTTGCCAAAAATGTCTAGTGGTAGATTAAATAGCATGTCTAGTGCTGCAGAGGGAGTTGTTCTCAGAGCTGCGCTGATGCATATGCATGCTGATCTCTGAACCGTTTTGAGAGAATAGAGAGAGCATTCTGCAATATCTCACTCAGCGTATTGAGGTGCTTTCCCGAGACAGCAATTGCAACATCGGCTGCATAAGTAATCACTTTACAGCCCGCACCTTCTAGTCTCAATAGTAGTTTGTTGACTACTAAATTCCAAAGAAGAGGGGAGAGCACGCCACCTTGTGGTGTACCCTTGTCGACAAACTTTCGAGCAGAGGACTCGCCCAGCTTTGTGTTGACAATCCTGTATGTTAACATCAAATTGATCAATGCGCCAAGCGAGGACTCAACCTTCAGGCTAAAAAGTGCGCCAGTGATTGCCTCTAGCCTGACGTTGTTGAAAGCTCCCTCGATATCGAGAAAGGCAACCATGGTGTATTCTTTGATACTAAAAGATTTTTCGATGGTGCGCAGGAGCAAATGTAAGGCCGTTTCAACCGACCTCTTCCAGTACGCGCGTCGCGTGTGTGATATTGACAGCAAACGCTTGTCAATATTGTCGCGGATATGTACATCCATTAGTCTTTCCAGTGTTTTCAGAAGAAAGGATGATACACTGATAGGTCTGAAGTCCTCAGGGCAGACATGAGAGCTTTTTCCTGCTTCGGGTATGGAAACCACTGTCTAAACAGCATATCGGAGCAATATTCCACCTGCCACAAAAATCAATTCATAATAATGAAATTTGTGCATATTCATATCTTGGTATGGTTAGTATGGTTAACCGCTGTCACTGCAGCCACAGTTGGGCCTATTGTGACATCCCCCCGGTTTGACTATGATTCCTCTTCAATCCCTGCGCTTTCAATGAAGCCTAGTATTTTGCGAAGAGGAATGGTGCTGTAATTGTACTCTATTTGATATCCGTTCATTTCTCGTCTATAATTTCTTAGCACTGGTGGTAGCAAAAAATATTGGCGGTATAGAGCGAATTAATGGTCAGAAAATTGTATTTATGTCTGGGTAGGTAGCTTTGATGCAATTAGTATAAAGGGTACTTAAATCTTGTTACCCATTTCTTTCATGAAAGGATTCTGTATCTGGAAGTCAAATAATTTATCATGTTATGTACTTCTAAAAAACTTTTGCTGTCTATGTCTCAGGAACTGCACGAAATAGAAACCAATAACTTGAAATTTGTATAGGCAAGAAAAATATTTGGCGGGGAAGAACCGAAGTGGGGTTTTTCAGAAAAAAAATCATGGTTTTAAATACAAATATTATAGTTTCTAGTTGCTATTTATTAGTTATTAATACACACATATCTACATATTGATTGTGTTTCAATCCCTAACCTCTAAGACCCCTGCGTTTGTGTCTGATAGTAAAAATTCTTCAACGTCTTATTCTAAAAAGTTGAAACTCAACGTGTACGTATAGACATAATAAATTTTTTTTAAAGCGTCAATAGTGGATGTGAAAGCTTGTGTTCTCTATTATCAGACGAACTGGATATGGCACAAAAGTTGAAACATATTATATACTTGTATATAAGTTCAGCCCAGGCATATTTTTTGAGAGAGGCAGGACTCGTGCAAAATAAACTATCACGTAAGCTACGGCTCATATATGAAGAAGATCTAGTGACACCAATTTTTTAAAAATAAGTTGCAGTAAAATATTTAGCGGCGAAGTAATATTTGGAAGAGAAGTTTGTGTGATGTAAACATATGCCTTTAATATCTAATAAATTATTAATAATAAAAAAAATTTTTTTTTGGATTATTATATATTAGTTAAGGCTCTTAAAAATCCTACTGTTAGAGAGAAACCTTGAAGTTGAAACAAAAAATACTAAAGTGGCGCCCAGTCTGCTGACAGTTTTTTTGAATTTCTTTAACATGAAATTTAAACGATTATTTTCATATTAAAATTAAGATATTGTTTTCGACACAAGGGAAAACTTCGTTCCCCTCGTTTCTTTTTTTCCCGCCTGTTTAACACGCTTGTTTGCATGCAGTCGAACATTATGCCACAAAAAAAGAAAGAAAGAAATTACTACATAGTGCCACATATTTATTATAAGAAAGGAAGCAGCAACCTCTTTTGCCTGGAACCCTTGCTTTGTTGACTTTATCATTATTTGTACAGCTCCAACGACATACCCGTGTATCCTTCGTATGTACATACCACAATAAAAAGACCCCGCAGTCCTTTTCTTTGCTTGTGTTTATCTCAAAAAGAACAAACATTCAGGTCCTCTGACTTTCACCCATCTCGCAACATTGCTTTAACATAAGATTCTGAAAATTTCTTTCAAGGATATGCTCCATCGATTTTTATTTTCCATTTAAGGGGCGGTATTATAATTAGTGCGAATGCAAATGTTTTTATTGAATGTGTTGTGTGTATAATCCCGGGATCTGTACAGGATTTTTCGACAAGGATATGTTTTTTGTTTTGCATTTTTTCTATTTTAATTTATAAAAGTTTCACAGTTTTATCACATCATAAAGAGACGTCAGAAACTTAATCAAAATAGATTTTATTTCCAGTTTAATGACATGGATGGTAAATCCGTGGGCCTCATATATAGCGCTATTAAAGAGTTTATTATCGAGATATTTACATATGGGAAGGACTAAGAAATGATTTTTTTTAAATAAACGTAATAAATACGTAGAGTTCATCTTTTGAAGCTAGCCGCCTTTTAATGTTTTAATATTATCTCAGTGAGCGATCAAAGCTCAACGAGTAAAGACCGAGTGTAGAAAGTGCTATATAGTAATTTTTCGAGTTATTATAACAGACTATTATAACAGTTAAAATATCGGGCAGTGTATGAAAACGCGCCCGGGAGAATTCTCCCCCTGGAATTTTAATAAGGGAGCGCCTAAAACTTTTCAAATCGAATGAAGACTCCATAGTGATGTCGCAGCAAAACTCCAACAGATTCCAGCTACTCAGCGATCTGGGCCAGACGCATGAAACTGAAGCGGCGCAACCAAAAAGCCCAACTACAACAAAATCAAAGGTAAAGGTACCGGCAATTATCTTCACTGATTTGGCTCTTGAAACTATTGAAGCAATCTTGAGAGATCTTGACATTAAAACCTACGAACTAAAACACATTTCAAGAGGAAAAAATGGTCACCACCGACTCAATCGAACAATACGAAAAACTACATACCAGGTGTATAACCTTAAAACGAGCGTTGACACATAGATGGCGTTAGGGAGCGTGTTAAACAACCTAGGGACGCAATTTTTTTTTTATTTAAGGGTTGGTTAGTTGTTAACATTAATCAGTACATATCGTCACAAATTTCATTCAACAACATACGTTTGTCCTGTGCTGATCATGTCTAGTTTTTTGCCAGAAAAAGAGAATATGCGGGAAGATCTGCTTTTTTGCTTCCATTTGAAGAAAACGGCTGCTGAATGCTTGTGGAGGCCTATGGTAACAATGTTTCAGCGGAATCAACGTGCAGGGTTTGGTTTCGTCGATTCAAAGACGGTGATTTTGACCTGAGCGACACGAAGTGCGAAAATCGGTCGAGGAATGTTGAGGACAATCAATTGCGGGCTCCTTTGGACGAGGACGATAGCAGTTGGATGTTACTCAAGCAGTCATTTCCATTCGTCTACGTCATGGGAAAGGTTCAAAAGATCGGGAAATGGGTGCCGCATGAATTGAACGATAGGCAGATGGAGCGACGCCAAAACATATGCGAAATGTTGCTCGCCAGACACAGAAGAAAGTCGTTTCTGCATCGGATTGTGACTGGCGAAGAAAAGTGGACTTATTTCGATAATCCAAGGCGCAGAAAATTGTGGGTTGATCCCGGTCAACCACTAAATCTACGGCAAGACCAAATCGCTTCGGACGGAAGACAATGTTGTGCGTTTGGTGGGATCAGCAGGGTATCGTCTACTATGAGCTCTTAAAACCTGGTGAAACTGTCGATGCCTACCGCTACCACCAACAATTGATAAAATTGCACCGTGCTCTGCGTGAAAAAACGCCGGAATATCAACAAAGACATGACAAGGTGATTTTGCTCCACGACAACGCACCATCGCACAAGTCAAAACTGGTTCACAACTACTTGGCCACACTCAACTGGGTGGTGCTACCCCCTCCCGCTAATTCACTAGACCTGGTCCCTTCTGACTAACACTTGATTTCGTCGATGGGCCACGCGCTCGCTTAGCAGCACTTCGGTTCTTACGAAGACGTCCGAAAATGGCTTGATGAGTGGTTTGCTTCGAAAGTGAAGGAATTTTTTTGCCGTGGTATCCACAAATTGCACGAGAGATGGGAGAAATGTGTAGCTAGCGAGGGTGAGTACTTCGAATAAATTTGTTTTTGTTTTCTTTGAAAAAAACATGTGTTTTTCTGACTAAAAAAGGATCGTTTTAAGGTTATACACCTGGTAGTTATCTCGTCGCGAAAAAAGTACATTTCTACAACCACGGCCGCCGCGATAAACGTCCAACCAAAATTGTGCTCACCGGCTTGCATGACATGGACTGTGATGTTCTCAAAAAGCATCTATCCGAAAATCATAATATCAACTGTTTGGATATATAAGAGTTCTACTTAACCGTCAAACACTATAATGAACATGCTGTGTATTTACTTTATTTCGAACGAGGTACAGTAAGGCTCAATGACCTAAAACGCCACAAGGCTATTATGCACACTATTATACATTGGGATTGCCATCGCAAGCATCCCGGACCTACGCAATGTCGCAATTGCCAATCATATGGCCATGGCTCATCGAACTGCTACTTGAAGCCGAAATGTATGATCTGCAGTCTAGAACACAACAAAACCGATTGCCCAGCTAAAGACCCTGCGCAGGTTAAGTGCGCAAACTGCGGCCTAAACCATTTAGCAAACGACTTAAACTGCCCAAACGCAAGGTCTATTTGGATATCTCTTGACGATGTTGTCAGCGATGATCCCCTAACTATAAGTAATTTCTTTGCCGATCATGTACCGCTTTTACATCATCAAACTGTAATATTAGCTGCAGTGATTACCACTACATGACTAAGTTTCCGCAGACCTCATTAGAAATGAAAGATCTCAATATTGACGAGGCCACTTTCTTAAGGTTCCTCTCGGACATTAATGATAATTTTGGGGTTGGTCCAGATAGTGTGCCGGCTATCGTATTGAAACGTTGTGGCGCTTCATTAATGACACCTTTGCGATACCTATTCAATACCTCCCTTATTTCCGGTGTGTTCCCTAACATTTGGAAATTTTCCACAATTAGACCACTTTGGAAGAAGGGCAAGAGGACAGATATACAAAATTATCGACCTATTGCCAACCTAGCCTGTATATCTAAACTCTTTGAATCGATTGTCTGTGAAGTTTTGAAATTTCATAGCAAATCGATTATTATACCTTTTGTTTACGACTATTGTAAACTCCTACAATACTACTTAAAGTGTTGTATGTAATATCGTCACGGAAAAACCCGAATATATATATCAGGCAATAAACTTTATGTGGATGGCACGGCGCGTCGGCGACATACGGATCAACACCTTTCCAACATGGATTTACCAAAGGCAGATCTACAACGACAAATTTGATAGAATTGTCAAATTTCTCCATTCCAGTAATCGAAGCGGGTCATCAAGTAGATTGTATTTATACCGACGTTAGTAAGGCGTTTGATAAGATCAATCATAACATTCTGATATGCAAACTTAAGCATTTGGGTTTTCCAATTATGTTTATTAATTGGATAACATCTCATTTATGCAACCGATTTCAAAGAGTTTTATTTCGTGGGGTATTATCCTCGGAAATTTTTAACACATCGGGAGTTCCACAAGGCAGCCACTTAGGTCCTTTATTATTTATATTATTTATTAATGACTTGGGTTCAATGATTTTTAACTCTAGAATTCTTCTTTATGCTGATGATTTAAAGCTTTTCCGCAATATTATGGATATGGACGACTGCATTCTCTTGCAAGAGGACCTTAGCCATTTATCTGATTGGTATACGTTAAATGACATGCCTCTAAATGTTAATAAATGTACAACTATTTCTTTTTCACGTAAGAAATACCCATTTAATTTTAATTACACCGTTGAAGGAAACTCATTACAAAAATCAGACAAGGTACTAGATCTGGGCGTTTACTTTAATTCATCGTTTACGAGTACTTTCGACGATCATATTAATTATATTGTGAATAAAGCCTCAGTTATAATGGTTCCGATCCGATCCGATCCGGAAAACGGAGAGTGTTGAGTTTCTCCATCCGACACACATCTAAAGGGAATTTCGGAACGCCTAGTCACAATCGTTCCGGAAATTAGCCGAGACACAAAACGGAGGGGTGAAGTTAACCAACTTTCAACTTTCCGTTCCGTTCCTAAGAGGTGAATTATTGAATTTCACCACCTCTTTCGCCTCACTAAAAATCAAATTTACACCTCGATAGTGTCACTTTGACGAATGTCGAAACGGAATCATTGTGCCTTGAAATTTTTCTCCGCCGACGTTGCTGGATCGGATCGGAACCATTATAACTAAAGCCCGAAACACAATGCTCCCGTTCCGTTCCGTTCCGTCATGACAAGTGAGGTTATGTGATCCGTAAAAGTTGAATTTTGGTCAACTTTTCCGATCCGTTCCGTTACGACCATTGTGTGCATTTACATGGTCAACCCATAAGGTCTACTTTGCGAACTCCATCTGGGGATTTGTGCGAAGATGGTGTAAGGATTTCAATGATCCTTACGTCACAAAGGCGTTATATTGTGCTTTTGTTTGATCAATTCTGAAATATGCGTGCCAGATATGGACTCCATATTATGAGGTCCATAAGAGCAGAATTGAATCTGTGCAGAAAAGATTTTTGAGGTTTGCACTTAAGGGGTTACTCTCAAAATCTTCCTCCCTATTCTGAACGTCTTAATCTTCTCTGTCTTGAATCGCTTGATAACAGAAGGAAAGTTCTCGGGACTGTTTTTGCATTTAACATTATCACTGGACGAATTGATGCCCCTATATTGTTACAAGAAATTTCTTTCCGTATTCCGGGTCGTACTTTGAGAGACTATACACTACTAAACATATCATATCATCGGACTAATTATGGGCAACATGAACCGATCACAGCCATTTCGCGTCTTGTTAACCGTTTTTATCATGCTATTGATTTTGACTTGAGCGCGACACAGCTGAAGTCAGCTTTAAATAAAATAATTAAATAATTTGTTTAAATATTCTATGTAATTGTTATATTTAATGGTCGCTTTTATTTGTTTTAAAAACTGTAATGAACTTTAAGTAATCAGGTCTTGAAGAAACTGAAATAAATAATAAAAGCAGCTACAAACAAGAAATGGAACGGAAATGGACTGCATAAGCACAGGCGCAATTTAAATAAATTAATATAAATAAATATTAACCTAAATAACAGGCGGCAGAAACTTAAGTGAAGTTATTTTACACAGAAACATCAATATTTCGAGAGAGAACAAAACCGATAAGAACCCTTCACCATCGGCTTGCTCCCGCTGTGCCCTTGCAATTATTAAAAAAACACGCACATTTTGAAATATTTCTGGTTTTCTCTCACTATCTCTAACCCTTTATGCCATAGACCATCTACACACATGCTCAATTTTAACCGAATTTATGTTTTTTTATGTAAACAAACAGCAAGCCCACTTTGTCAAAAGTGGTATGACGCAGTTCGTTTAAGCTTCATTTCTCTCGGCCAATTTCATTTCCTTATATTCTTATTCGTAGCTAAATAATAAGCCCGGTACTAGCTTTCCAAGCCTAAAAAAACCATCGCAAGCTCAAGTACCTCAGGTAAATGTTAGTCATATTTCTTCTATTTAATAAATCCTCCTCTCCCTTGAGCCATGACTCAAGAAACCCAAATCTATTTAATGCCGAGCAACTAGTTCAACTGTCAACGGAACTTATTGCAAATCTAGCCAATTGCACGTCTAATGCTGTTATGACACTGGCTATTTTTGCGGCTTTAAAGCGGCTAGACAATCCAAATGGAGAGGGATAGAGACTTTAACATACAATTTATACATTGGTGTGAGAGAGACACTCCGAGCAGCAAAACTATGGGTAACTGTCAAAAAACAATCCATAACTGTCAAAAAAAAGCGGCAACAAAGCGCATTCGAGCAGTGTTTCGCAACATTCTAGCAGTTAATCCAAGAAAAATCCGGTGGCGGCTAGATTTTCCAGCCGTTACAGACTTGTTTTTGACAGTTCGTTATGTATAAATTATAGAAAGTGTCATGTTATGTTATGAAACGCGCTAAGATCATGCTGTTATGACACTGGCTATTTCCTCGCTAGTTTCAAGTGCAATAAAAGTCAATCGTGCGACAAGGCGACCAATATAGAGAGAAAGAGATTACCGCTAAAAATACCCTTGCTGATGCTACCGGCATCTAGTAGACGAAATTAACAACTGATTTGTTATAAAAAATACTGATCTTAGCGCGTTTCATAACATAACATGACACTTTCCATAATTTATACATAACGAACTGTCAAAAACAAGTCTGTAGCGGCTGGAAAATCTAGCCGCCAGCGGATTTTTCTTGGATTAACTGCTAGAATGTTGCGAAACACTGCTCGAATGCGCTTTGTTGCCGCTTTTTTTTGACAGTTATGGATTGTTTTTTGACAGTTACCCATAGTTTGCTGTTCGGACTGTCTCTCTCACACCAATGTCTAAATTGTATGTTAAAGTCTCCATCCCTCTCCATTTGGATTGTCTAGCCGCTTTAAAGCAGCAAAAATAGCCAGTGTCATAACAGCATCAGTATTTTTTATAACAAATCAGTTGTTAATTTCGTCTACTAGATGCCGGTAGCATCAGCAAGGGTATTTTTTATCGGTAATCTCTTTCTCTCTATATTGGTCGCCTTGTCGCACGATTGGCTATTATTGCACTTTTTTCTAGCGAGGAAATAGCCAGTGTCATAACAGCATAAGCAAGAACAATATAATGTAATAGTACAACTTGCGGTTAACTTTCTTTATGGCTAATTGCAACGAAATAAAATCATTACTTTAGAATGCTCAAAGCATCCGTAACAAGTCGAATGAAACTTTTGACTACCTAACTGAAAATAAAATTGACCTTTGCGTAATTACTGAGACATGGCTTAAGGAAGAAAATAAATTGTACCATCTTCACTATAAAATTTATAGACGTGATAGGCAGGCTGTAACTGGAGGGGGTGTAGCAATTGTTATTAATAAAGGTATAAAACACTCTATTTTACGAGATATAGTCACGAAAACAATCGAAACTTTAGCGATCAAGATTGAGAGTATAAATCTGACGGTGGTTCCTGCTTACTTTCCAGGCACCAAATTAAATGCTGCGAAACTAAATATATTTAAAAATAACATTAACCATTTAGCCAAAATTCGCGGTGGCTACATAATTTGCGGCGATTTAAATGCCAGGCACAGGTACTGGAATTGCTCCAAGGCAAATAAAGCCGGTAAGATTCTATATGAGGGAATGTTTAAAAAGAACTTCTTCATCCATATACCTAGCGAACCGACATATTTCCCAGCAAAAGGAAATGCCTCAACCCTAGATATCATACTTAGTAACGATCGAGTCCCTATCTCGCAGCTCATCACCACTCACGAACTATCTTTACCTCACACGCTGGTAGAATTTTCCATTTTGAAAAACATCCAAATCGAAAATACAAAGAAATTTATCACTTGTTTCGCCAAAACTATGTTAACATTCAGACAGCTTTTATCACAGAAAGTTGACACTACTGTCCTAGACCTATCCAAAATTACTGGGCCAAATGAAATCGATAATCACATAAATAAATTCATGAACTCTATATGGGTAACATCTGATAAATGCACTCCTAAATATAATATTGACACAAACCCTCCAAAACTAGATGATTCGATCAAGGATATAATCAAAATGCGCAACATACAGTATCTAATATACCAAACATAATTTCTGATCTTGAATCGAAACATCTATGTAAGCCTTGCGAAGTTAAAAGACTATTGCGTTCTATTAAAACTAAGAAAGCGCCCAGTAATGACCAAATGCCCAATATACTTTTAAAGAATATTCCGAAAAAAGCAATTATCATGCTAAACTTCATTTTCAATGCATCTCTAAAAACAGGTTATTTTCCAACCGCATGGAAAAGTGCTCTTGTTATACCCATTCCGATACCAGGAAAGGATCCTAAATTACCTTCTAACTATCGCTCAATCAGCTTACTTCTGACTTTAAGTAAACTACTTGAAAAAATTATCCTTGAAATGCTACGATTAGACGGTCACTCAAAACCGTCAATCATTGACACTCTGACGTCAAAATTACGTTGAATGTGGTCACAAAGTTGTCAATTCAGTGTCAATCCGTGTCATCGTAATTTTTGTGACACGTCAATTCATTGATAGTGGAATTGACTACCGAATAGACACACGTTTTGGTGTCAATGCATTGACAAGTTTGAATGACCGTGTGATCACCCTGTCAATGCGATTGCGACGAATTTAGAAATATTTTGGATGGGTCGTCAATGCATTGACACTGTCCCACGGATTGACATGACACGAAATTCTGCCGTGTCCGTTGCGAGGAGCGAAAAATTTTGGTTTTTAGATCTCAGGAACCATTTACGCTAGAAGGCTGAAACTCGATAAACTATGATGGTGCATCTAGTTGTATTTTAAAAAGAAAATAATAAAAATCAATACTTAACCATCTTTCAAGCAGAAAGGAAATACTTGCAGGAGTACCTCAAGGTTCAGTATTAGGACCAATTTTGTATTTGATCTACACTGCTGATTTTCCACACCTAGTCAACTGTGATACTGCTTTTTTCGCTGACGATACTGCTATTTACTGCTCTGGTACGTTAGCTTCAAATATTTGCCACTCATTAGACCTGGCGCTTGAGACAGTTATGAAGTATATGTGCAAATGGAAAATCAAAATTAATTCTGCTAAAACCCAAGCAATCTTTTTCACTAGACGCAGAGTTATTCCTTACATACCAGCAATCAACTATATAAGAGTCAACGGAGCAGAAATTACTTGGAGTAATAATATTAAATATTTAGGATTTATTTTCGATAAGAAACTGACTTTTAAAGATCATATCACTGATACCGTTAGTAAAGTGAACAAACTCGTTAAAGTAATGTATCCATTTATTAATAGGAAATCAGATTTAAGTTTAGAAAACAAGCTCCTTCTATACTCAATGATATTTCAACCTATTCTTTTATATGGTGCCGTCATTTGGAAGGATTGTGCTCAAGCCCACATTAATAAGTTACAAACTGCTCAAAATAAAATTCTTAAAATGATACACAACTTGCCTCTATATTTTTCGACCGATCGATTACATTCTTTAGCTAAGGTAGAACATATTAAAGTCAAAGTAGAATCTTTATATCAAAAATTTATCAATAAAATTGAACTTTCTGAAAACAATCTAATAAATGAATTAATTAATAATAATTAAAAATATTTAATATTATAAGTTTTACTTGTTAATAACGACTAGGTTAAGTTTTAGATATAAGAAAAAATTGTAATTCATAGAGGTTTTTTACGCCATTTTTCCTTTACCTAATTTTTCGAATTATTACTCAAGTTTTCTCGTACTGAAATTATTATCAAAAGCTGTATAGTCAATTAAAAAGACTGATCTCTTAAATATAATATATTAGCGTTAAGTCAAAAATTGAATCAAGGCAAATAAAGATAATAATAATAATAATAAAATAATAAAAAGAAAATTTCGATATGGATTGAGGGGTATAGGAGTTCTTCCGAAACGCTCGGTAGCTGAAATTGAAACATTCTAATCTCCTGAAGGATTGATGTCAGAAGGTTGAAACTTTGTGGTTGCCTTAAGGGATACTAGACAAGTACTAAAATTCTTAAGACGGGAGTTGGGGTGGCGGGTAAGAAACTTTGGATGACAATACCTTCCGAACCGATTGTACGAGGAAGATAAAATTTGGTTTTTGTATATATAATTACAAGTGAAGTCCATTAAACTAAAGCAAAAAAAAATCAGATTTTAATTTACGGCTTGGTTCGATGTCGCAACCTATTTCTCATCGCAGTCCTGTCATCTATCCCTTAAACGAGATGTTTCGACGTCGGTCTCAAATATATCTTTTGGTGACGTACAGATTTCTCCTTCTGCTGACTTCAAATTACTAGGCGTAAAAACCAACAACCACCTAAATTGAAGCCAACAGATCGTGGATGTTCTAATTGATTCGTCCAAACGCCTTGGTATTCTACGGACGTCTAAGAAATTCTTTTCAGCGTCTGACTTAGCTACAATCTACCAGGCATATATCAGACCGCATCTTGAGTACAATTCAAATATCTGGGTTGGGGCCCCAAAATCCCATTTAGCCTTGCTCGATCGTGTTCAAAAACATGCGTTCCGACTAATTGGAGACGAGGCCGTTTCAGTTTCTATAGACTCCCTTGAGCATCGCCGAAATGTCGGAGTAATCTGTATTTACTATCGATATTTCAATGGTAAATGTAGTAAGGAACTAAAAAATCTTATACCTCCACTCTTAGTCGCCGACCGTAAAACTCGCCAATCTTCACGCGCACACGAGTGCGCACGAGCTTCTTTTTATGGAGAACAGTGCAATTTATGTAGTCTTTTATCCCCCGAACATCAGTAATGTGGAACGCATTGCCAGCCGATCTGTTCCCTGATAAGTACAACCTTCAGCAGTTCAAAAACGACGTCACCAACACTTCAGACGCTTCCCTCCCGTTCCACCACTCTAAATCCCCTACCACCTTCATTTTATCCACAACCTATGTCGTTCTAGCTATGCAATCGCATTAAAGGGTGAGCCCCTAAGTTATTACGACGGTCGTAAAAAAAGGTAGGTTAAACAAATGTCCTTGAAACGGTGTTTTTTCAACATTTTTACGAATTTCGTTATATCTTTTAGACATTTCTGGTTATCAAATTAATTTTAGTTCTTAGTTCTGCTGGCTCTTTATTTAGGCGTCTAGAAAGGTTTTTCCAAATTTTTTAATATCCAAGCTCTAAGGGGGTGTTATGAGATTGTGTACATTTTCACGAAGCCTTAACCAATCCTTCCTCCAAACGCGGCTTTCGTGACATGTCGGCAAAGTCATCATAATCGTTCTTTAGTATATAACCCGCTAAAATCGGTATATCCAAATGATTTCGTTTTGTCATTGTCTTTAAAAAATGCGCTAAACGCGAAACTATATATTTTTTTTTTCACACAAAAAAATCACAATTCACAGCTTTCTGTCAATCTCGTTTGATTTGAAAAATGTAGTAAATATACAAATTTCTAGTAATGTGAATGTCCTATCCATTGTCAATTCCGTGTGGTCGCATAGTTTTTTCGTGCCATTCGTTGACAACGTAGGCGACAAATCGAATTGATTACCAGCGTCGTCAGTTTGATTGTCAATTTAGTTTTGGGACAGATATGACCAAAATGGTTATTCCGTGTGATTGTCAACTCGTCAAGAATTGACACAATGACGATTGACACTGAGGCCGCGATCCGAATTACGCTCACGGTGCTTACAATTCCGGTCGGTCCGAATTGTATACACACTTACGACGCTTATAATTCGGACCGATCGTTTGCACACAAATGTCAGAAATGTCAGTTTATTTCAAAATGAATATTGGCATATGGAATCCATCCCAATGTAATGGTGCCTTTTAAAACCAATGGGCATTTAAGTGAAAAGCAAAAAAATTTTAATTTTTGCTTGTCATCTGCCAGAATATCCATTGAAAGGGCTTTTGGGCTGTGGAAAGGTCGATGGCGTAGCATTCTTGAATGTCTACCCATGATAACCATAGTGAAAATACCAGAGTACTTAGTTGCTACAGCTGTACTTCACAATATATGCGTCCTAAGAGGAGACATGGTTCCTTTCGCAGAGTCTTTAAGGCTAAGAAGCAGAGGAACGGTTATCCCAAATCAGAGAATTGAAGGTGCTGCCAAAAGACTTCGTATAATGAACAGCTTGGTTATAAGGAATAATTGATGCATGTCCAGCTATGAAACATTAATCTTTATTACTTATGTACATATGTCTTAAAAAAAAACTTTATAAAATAATATTATTCACTTTATTATTCTTTTATTCAGGCTTAAATAAATTCAATATAAAAACAAAAAAGGCATTTTAACATAAAAACATACTGCAGTCACGATCGGCTGCAAGCCAATCGTATAATACTCTAGATGAATACTGAACTCCGATTTATATTGTAGTTGGGGATAAAGTAGAATTACGTGTGTGCATGTTGTATGTCCTTTATTAAGGACTGCTATTAGATTGCTACTCAAAACTAAAAGATGATATTCAGTGTTTAACTTCATACCTTGAACTGGGTAAGTCATCGAAAAAAAATGTCCTTTTTAAAGGACTTTCACATGGGAGGTGCAGGAAGGACTCACTCGATTTCTTACATATTTATCCTTTTCCTTGGAACCATTCAAAAATAAACGTGTACAAAATTTCAAATACCTAGCTTGAAGCGTTCAAAAGTTATCGAAAATTATTGTTGAACACGTGTCTTAAGGACATTTTGTATGGCAGCTACCAGAAGGAGTAAAAGGATTTCGCTGATTAGTAAACTCGAACTTTGTTTTTACTCAAAACTAATTTGTACAAAATTTCCAATTCATAGCTAAAAGATTAAGTAAAGACGTTTTGACAGGATATTTGTATGGCAGCTACACGAAGGACTAATAGGATTTTCTTCATAATCATACATTTAGCTCCAACTATTGGAAAAATAACACATACAAAATTTCAAAGCCGTAGCTTAAACCCTTTTGAAGTTATCGGCCAATATTCGTAAACACGTGTTTTAAGGACATTTTGTATGGCCGCTACCAGAAGGAGTAAAAGGATTCCGCTGACTAGTAAAGTCGAACTTCCTTTTCACTCAAAACTAATTTGTACAACATTTTGAATTCGTAGCTAAAAGATTACTTGAGTTATAGTGAGTTTCGTAAATTAAGTGAATACATTTTGACAGGATATTTGTATGGCAGCTACACGAAGGACTAACAAGGATTTCTTCATAATCATATATTTGCCTCTAACTTTTGAAAAAATAACATGTACAAAATTTCAAAGTCGTAGCTTAAACCTTTCTGAAGTTATCGACCTATATTCTTGAACACGTGTTTTAAGGATATTTTGTATGGGAGATACCAGAAGGAGTAAAAGGATTTCGCTGACTATTAAACTCGAACTTCCTTTTAACTCAAAACTAATTTGTACAAAATTCCGAATTCGTAGGTAAAAGATTACTTGAGTTATAGTGAGTTTCGTAAATTAAGTGAATACATTTTGACAGGATATTTGTATGGCAGCTACACGAAGGACTAACAAGGATTTCTTCATAATCATATATTTGCCTCTAACTTTTGAAAAAATAACATGTACAAAATTTCAAAGTCGTAGCTTAAACCTTTCTGAAGTTATCGACCTATATTCTTGAACACGTATTTTAAGGATATTTTGTATGGGAGATACCAGAAGGAGTAAAAGGATTTCGCTGACTATTAAACTCGAACTTCCTTTTAACTCAAAACTAATTTGTACAAAATTCCGAATTCGTAGGTAAAAGATTACTTGAGTTATAGTGAGTTTCGTAAATTAAGTGAATACATTTTGGCAGGATATTTGTATGGCAGCTACAGGAAGGACTAACAGGATTTTCTTCATAATCATATATTTAGCTCTAACTATTGGAAAAATAACACGTACAAAATTTCAAAGTCGTAGCTTAAACTCTTCTGAAGTTATCGACCTATATTCTTGAACACGTGTTTTAAGGACATTTTGTATGGCAGCTACCCGAAGGAGTAGGACGATTTTGCCCGTTAACGAACTTAGCCTTACAAATTCAACCAAACATCCAGATTCAAAATTTCAATATCCTAGGTGAAGGCGTTCTTGAGTTATCGTGCTAACGGACAGACGGACGGACGTCAAGCGGATTTGAGGTTTTTGGCCACAAATAAACAAAAAATAATATATAACTTTTTTTCGTCCGAGGCTTGGTTCTATGCGTTACAAACTTTTGGGGTGGATTAAACTTATAATACTCTATATGATTTCATCTAGAGTATAAAAAGTTCAATGTTATTTACGTATATACATTTAAAAAAAAATAGTTAAGTATTAAGCTTGGTTATAAATTAAAACATAACAATATCACAAAATTCATTTTATAAGTCAGTTCGTTTTAATTAAAAAAAATACTTAAAGAAATTAAAAAAAAAAAACAAGTAAAAAGATATTCACATAACAATATCACAAAATTCATTTCATAAGTCAGTTCGTCCTTATTAAAAAACTACTTAAAGAAATTAAACATAAAACAATTCTCATAAATTCTAAAAACTAAAACTTAAAATAATATTGCTATTCTTAGGACTTATCCAAAATTTGCCTCATTAGCTCCATCTTTTCTTTGTGCAGCCGCTCTTTCATTTCCAATAAACGTTGAAAATTTTCTTCTCTTGTTTTTCATTTTTCTAGTCTGTGTCTTCTCTTTTCCGCCTGTCCTCCTTCATGTCTTTGATGCAGTTTTCAAACATTATATAAATTTTCCTTTTTTGGGGGGTGCTATTTGAACTGGTGTGAGCTGTGCTTGTTGCTGAAGAACGTCCAGCCTCCGATGCCAACGAACTCGGTTGAGACCATCCAGTTGTATCGAATATATCATTCATTCTCTGTGAAAAAAAAAAAATAATGAACAAGTTTTAAATTAACAGAATGACATATTTACTTCAAAGAAGGTCCAAGAGGCTCTATCATTTCCCGATACGTTATTGTGGTCAATTATTTTTTTATATGTTCTTTTCAGGCCATTTAATTTTGTTTGGCATTGAGAACCACTAACGATATCCCGCGAATCCTTTTCCCGAAATTTAGTTGCAATCTCATCCTAGATTGCTTTGTGCCGCTTCATACCAGTTTTGAAATCATCTTCATACTCCTCATATTAGTGTCAGGAGTAGCAGGACACATGGAGTACTCCAAATAAATAATGAAGCAGTAGAATTTTCTGAAAAGTGTAAGAGGAGACAGTAGAAGTGCTGCCTTATGCATTGCTGCATATAATCACTATCTGCAAATGCCAGAAATATATCTCTTTTACTACATAAATTACAAAATAGAGTCAAATTTCACTTTGAAGAAGGTTTTGGCAAAGGATCTGCCTTTAAAGCATATGAACTTACCACGAAAAGCCCTTTGAACTTCATTAGGTGTCAAGTTGAGGGTAATAAATTCTTCTTGCTCCTCCAGTAACACTTCCACTTCAACAGTATTGTTATCACTCATTTTACTTTATTATTTTAATAATAAAGTATTGTTATCGATTTTTAAAAAAAAAAAATTTGCTACCCTGAAAATTTTTTTTTATACGTTTTATGGCTAATAAGCACCAAAAAAGCAAAAAAAAATTTCAGTCCGTCTGTGCGCCGTCCGCCGTCCGCCGTAAAACGTTTCAGGGCTTATAACTCCTAAACCCTATAAGCTATTGAATTGAAATTCAACTTTAATAGAATGGGTAGGCCCCTTGAAGTGACCAATTTTTCGGGGGTGGGAGTATGAGGGGGGAGGTGGGGGAAGCGTTTTAGGCGAAAAATTTTGGTTTCTAGATCTCAGCAACCGCTCATGTTAGGAGGCTGAAACTTGGAATTTATATAGAGCTTCGATAGTGGACCCATTTGCAAAAATATTGTTGATATGGGTGAAAGGGTGTGGGAGTGGGGGGAATAATAATGCGTCCGAAACGTTCGAAAGGCGAGATCGAGACATTCTAAAATCCATATCTCCTAAACGGTTAATGTCACGAAATTAAAACTTTATAATCATCTGTAGGTATACTAGGAGAATAGATCAGAAACAAATTTTTGAGTGGGTGCAGTGACGTACGGGGGTGGGGGTTGAAAAACTTTAGATTACGATATCTCACGAACGTATTGCACTAGAGAAATGAAATTCGGTTTTTGTATAAAGATTGACAAATAAAGTTTGCTGAAAGTAAAATTTTTTTAGGTGGTGGTGGTGCATGGAAGTGGAGGGGTAAGAATTTTTTTTAAAAAATCACGTCTTATATCTCAAGAACAATGTAAGATAGATGCTTAAAATTTTTACCAGAAGTAGGCCTAATAGACCCCCAGCAGAAAATTTTTTTTCAGGGATGAGAATATAGAGGGTGAGGGTGGGGGAGGGTGAAAAGTAAAAAGTTCCGATTTTTATATCTCGAGAACCTACAACGATATAAAGCTGAAACTTGGTATTTAGATAGAGCTATGGTAGTAGCATATTGGAAAAATATAATTTTGTATAGGGGTAGTATGGTACGGGGGTGGGAGGTGTTTTTCCTAACTGTAGAACGGCTTATGCTAGAAAGTTGAAACTCGGTATGTATATTTATTTTCGTCATATCTATTAGGTCTTTCCAAATATTGAATTAATTTTTTTTGTACGGGTTCTTCATATAAATAGCTGGGTGGTTTTTTTCAGGATTTTTTGAAATTCGACCCCCAAGGTGATGTAAAGGGGATGTATACATTTTCACGAATTCAGCCGTATCCCTCAGGTCTGATTAGATATCGTATAACTTTTCACTTCCACGGGCTTATTTAATAATCACCTAAAACTCGTTTTCAAGTTTTTTCCGTTTTCAACCCCTAAGAGGGTAAATACGGGTTGAACACGTTTTCACGAATTCCGTCATATCTCTTAGAAGTGATAAGACATCGGATTGGTTTTTACTTCCTCTGGCTTTCTTTATATATATCTACAAACTCATTTCAGGATTTTTTAATATTCAACCCCAAAGTGGGTGCAAGGGGGTTGCATATGTTTTCACAAATTCTTACATATTTCTTAATTCTAATGAGATATCGAATTAATTTTTATTACATTTAGGCTTCTTACATAATCGTCAAAAGTTGATTTCAGGATTTTGTTATTCAACTCCAATAGGACGTAAGGCTTTAGATATATTTCTCAGGATTGATGAGATATTAGATTGATTTGCACTTCCACAGACTTTTTATATAATCGCCCACAAACGCATTTCCGATTTCATGTAATTGCCTAAATCCAAATCACGAAAAACCTTCTAATGGCGTAACAACTGATATTATACTAGGACTAGACATCGTCCTGGAGTATGAACCAATTATGTAATTCATATGATATATGTGGCAGCGGCGTAAGTATTCTAGCGCGACCTCATTCTAACCGCTTCCCGCACTTTTTTAAAGGTTTTCAGTCACATAGTAACCTACACCGCATCTCAGAATTAAACTGGTTCCGAACTTCTACCGAAAAAATAATAAAGTTGCGCCCAGACTGTTGGCAGATTTTTTATACTCTAGATGAAATCATATAGAGTATTACAAGTTTAATCCAGCCGAAAAGTTTGTAACGCATAGAACCAAGTCTCGGACGAAAAACAGTTATATATTATTTTTTGTTTATTTGTGGCCAAAAACCTCAAATCCGCTTGACGTCCGTCCGTCCGTCCGTCTGTCCGTTAGCACGATAACTCAAGAACGCCTTCACCTAGGATATTGAAATTTTGAATCTGGATGTTTGGTTGAATTTGTAAGGCTAAGTTCGTTAACGGGCAAAATCGTCCTACTCCTTCGGGTAGCTGCCATACAAAATGTCCTTAAAACACGTGTTCTGGAATATTGGTCGATAACTTCAGAAGGGTTTAAGCTACGACATTGAAATTTTATATGTGTTATTTTTCCAATAGTTGGAGCTAAATATATGATTATGAAGAAAATCCTGTCAGTCCTTCGTGTAGCTGCCATACAAATATCCTGTCAAAATGTATTCACTTAATTTACGAAACTCACTATAACTCAAGTAATCTTTTAGCTACGAATTCGGAATTTTGTACAAATTAGTTATGAGTGAAAACAAAGTTCGAGTTTACTAGTCAGCGAAATCCCTTTACTCCTTCTGGTAGCTGCCATACAAAATGTCCTTAAAACACGTGTTCAAGAATATTGGCCGATAACTTCAGAAGGGTTGTAAGTTATGTCTTTGAAATTTTGTATGTGTTATTTTTCCAATAGTTGGAGCTAAATGTATGAATATGAAGAAAATCCTATTAGTCCTTCGTGTAGCTGCCATACAAATATCCTGTCAAAACGTCTCCACTTAATTTACGGAACTTACTATAACTCAAGTAATCTTTTAGCTATGATTTGGAAATTTTGTACAAATTAGTTTTGAGTAAAAACGAAGTTCGAGTTTACTAATCAGCGAAATCCTTTTACTCTTTCTGGTAGCTGCCATACAAAATGTCTTTAAGACACGTGTTCACCAATATTTTTTGATAACTTGAACGCTTCAAGCAACGAATTTGAAATTTTGTACACGTTCATTTTTAACTGGTTCCAAGGAAAAGGATAAATATGTAAGAAATCGAGAGAGTCCTTCTTGCACCTCCCATATGAAAGTCCTTCAAAAAGGACATTTTTTTTCGATGACTTACCCAGTTCAAGATATGAAATTAAACACTGAATATTGTCTTTTAGTTTTGAGTAGCAATCTAATGGCAGTCCTTAATAAAGGACATACAATATGCACACACGTAATTCTACTTTATCCCCAACTACAATATAAATCGGAGTTCAGTATTCATCTAGAGTATTATACGATTGGCTTGCAGCCGATCGTGACTGCAGTATGTTTCTTATAATTCTTCAATTTCATTAATAAATTTAAATCGTTTAACCGTCAATATGACAGATTGCAATGCCGTACTCACAGTGCCTATGCTCGTAACCGTGAGCAGTGTAAGCGTCAGAAAATTACCCCTCCATGCAAACTGTATGCATCGTGAGCGCAATTCGGACCGGTTGTAAGCGTGCTAAAAGCGCAGAAAGCGTAATTCGGACCGCGGCCTGAAACGACGCATTTTTACGTGACGTCACAGTGTCAATGCATTGACGGTTTTGAGTGACCGTCTAATCGTAGCAAAAGAATTAGAACTGTGATGAGAAATAAATCGGTCATCCCGAATTTTCAGTTTGGGTTTATGTCGCATATGTCTACAAACCATCAACTTTTCAGAGTCACCAATTTAATTAAAAAGTCACTAAATTGCAAAGAATCCACCGGTCTGATCGCGTTGGACCTATGTCCAAAAAGGCTTTCGATTCGGTTTGGCATAAATGATTGCTCTTCAAATTGATGAGATTCTCTTATCCAAATTTTATCATCAAAATAATTGCTTCAATTCTCGAACATAGAAAATTCAGAGTTAAATTAAAATCAAGCTTTTCGGATTTCCTTTCAATTCCAGCCGGCATCCCTCAAGGCTGTTGTTTAAGTTCCATACTGTATAACATTTATACTGCTGATATTCCAAAACAAGCTACAAATATTACAAAATAAATATTTAAAAATATTTTTAAACAAATCGTTTTATTTTCCAACACGACATCTCCACGATTTAGCTAGAGTTCGTTCGATTTCACACCTATCGGAATAAGCTATGAACAATTTTCGCGAAAGATGCCTTAACTTAGACAACCTCTTAGTTACAGAACTATTCAGTACTACGAGTATTTAAAATGTAGAGTGGTTTCTAAGCTGCCGAAATAAGTTAGTTTTATTGTAAGATAGTTTTAAGTTCTTATTAATAGGTTTTTAAAAAGAATTTTCCTAAATGTAGTATCACTTTAATTAATAACATAATTTGTCAAGAAATAGAAATACTACACCATAGTTGTAAAGACAATAATTTTTTCCCCGTCTGATCTAGCTACAAAAATTGTTTAAACTGTAAATATCTTATAGAATAACGGTAATAATTAAATAAATACATAAGTAAGTAAGTAAGTTTTAATATTATGATGTATTTTTAAAATTACTTTTCTAAAAAGAAGAAAATTAAAATCATTGACCCAGTTTAAACTAAGCTTTTAGGCCGTGGCCTATAAATTATTTAGTACATCTGATGCAGATACTCGTTGTCGTTTTTTTGTTACCTAACCTAAAATAGGTCGTTTGATTTTTGGGTCTAAACGCGTTATTCACCTAAAAGGTGTTTTTTGCATTTTAATACATACACAGTGCAACAAATAAGTATCGAGACTGGTTATGGAAAACATCATTAAAAGAAAAAATCTGGATATTTTTAATTTTTTTTATTCAAAATATTCTCCTACAGTTTCAATACACTTGTTACAGCAATTCAACAGTGATTCAAATGCGTGTTCTAGCTCATTTTGTGGAATTGCCTCTAGTGTTCGTGTTGAAGCTGCTTTTATGGTCGAAATGTCATTAAAAAAACATCCTTTCAATTTCAATTTCAGTAATAGAGAGAAATCGCATGTGGCCAAATCAAGTGAATACGGTGGATGATTCTAAAGACTTGATTCTGAGCCAAAATTTGTCGAACAATGAGTGAGGTGTGACTCGGTGCATTATCCAGTTCTCTGGATCACGATATTCGGGTCGAATACGACGGATTCTGGCCATCACACGCCTCAAAACTTCGAGATAAAATGCGCCAGTAATTGTTTGGACAGTTGGAACGAATTCCCTGTTTACAATTCCTTTGCTATTGAAGAATGTAATGAGCATTGTTTGAGCAACATTTTAATATTTCAACATCGACAAAAAAGTTGTTTTGGGAGAACTGTCATAATTTTGCTATCTATCAAACGATTTAAACAAAATTGGTATTACCGGGAAGAGAAGTGTCACAGCTTTCAAACGCCGACCTTACTTTGGTTCGAGTCTCGGAACTTGTTTGTTGCACTGTGTATGTACATACGTGATATGCAGAAGATACAACAATTTGCCAAGGTATGTGTAGAAGGGATGTTGGTATCGAGAAAAAAATGTCGATATATCGATATTTAAAAATATATCAATATCGGCGGATGATATATCGAAAAAAAATATCGACATATCGATATATCGAATATTTTTTGCATTGAAAAATAAATTCATATCTCCCTTCCCGTATCAAATTTAACGCATATCGCAAGGGCTTTTCAGTGTAAATTTCATGACCCATTTTCTCAGAAACTACTTGAATGAAATTTTGGACAATTATTCCTTATTTCCTTATTTCATATCTAATTTTGACGAACAGAAAGCGTCAAGTCAGTCTCATGTTACATTATTATTTATATATTTATATTATAATTAAACATTTTAAATTCTGAATATTTTGCTCTCAGAGAGACTAATCCTATGGAGATGCTTCCTTATGTACTAATATGACCAGTCAGAGCTATCACTATGGTTTGGATCAGATGTTTGCTTAATTTTAGATATTTAGTCGTTCTGTTTTCCAAATGCGTCGGCATAAGTAAGTTAATAGATTGCCACGTAAAATATCAACTAGAAATAGCAAAATTTTCGGCCAAAGTATACATATTACACGGCCAAAGTATACATATTACACAAAAATAAGCAGAAATGAAAAATGACGTTCGAGTTCTAAAATATGCTATACTTAACAAAAAACATACTGCAGTCACGATCGGCTGCAAGCCAATCGTATAATACTCTAGATGAATACTGAACTCCGATTTATATTGTAGTTGGGGATAAAGTAGAATTAAGTGTGTGCATGTTGTATGTCCTTTATTAAGGACTGCCATGAGATTGCTGCAATGCGTACGCTAAAAGACAATATTCATTGTTTAATTTCATATCTTGAACTGGGTAAGTTATCGAAAAAAAATGTCCTTTTTGAAGGACTTTCACATGGGAGGTGCAGGAAGGACTCACTCGATTTCTTACATATTTATCCTTTGCCTTGGAACCATTTACGTGTACAAAATGTCAAATTCGTAGCTTGAAGCGTTCGAAAGTTATCGAAAAATATTGTTGAACACGTGTCTTAAGGACATTTTGTACGGCAGCTACCAGAAGGAGTAAAAGGATTTTGCTGATTAGTAATTCGAACTTCATTTTTACTCAAAACTAATTTGTACAAAATATCCAATTCATAGCTTAAAGATTACTTGAGTTATAGTAACTTCCGTAAATTAAGTCAATACATTGTGACAGGATATTTGTATGGCAGCTACACGAAGGACTAATAGGATTCTCTTCATAATCATACACTAAGCTCCAACTATTGGAAAAATAACACATACAAAATTTCAAAGACGTAGCTTAAACCCTTCTGAAGTTATCGACCAATATTGTTAAACACGTGTTTTAAGGACATTTTGTATGGCAGCTACCAGAAGGAGTAAGAGGATTTCGCTTACTAGTAAACTCAAACTTTGTTTTCACTGAAAACTAATTTGTACAAAATTCCGAATTTGTAGCTAAAAGATTACTTGAGTTATAGTGAGTTTCGTAAATTAAGTGAATAAATTTTGACAGGATATTTGTATGGCAGCTACACGAAGGACTAACAGGATTTTCTTCATAATCATATATTTAGCTCCAACTATTGGAAAAATAACACATACAAACTTTTAATGTCGTAGCTTAAACCCTTCTGAAGTTATCGGCTAATATTCTTGAACACGTGTTTTAAGGACATTTTGTATGGCAGCTACCCGAAGGAGTAGAACGATTTTGCCCGTTAACGAACTTAGCCTTACAAATTCAACCAAACATCCAGATTCAAAATTTCAAGATCCTAGGTGAAGGCGTTTTTGAGTTATCGTGCTAACGGACAGACGGACGGACGGACGGACGGACGGACGGACGGACGGACGGACGGACGTCAAGCGGATTTGAGGTTTTTGGCCACAAATAAACAAAAAATAATATATAACTTTTTTTCGTCCGAGGCTTGGTTCTATGCGTTACAAACTTTTGGGCTGGATTAAACTTATAATACTCTATATGATTTCATCTAGATTATAAATATCGGGCGCGATAGTCGGATTTTAATATCGATAAATTTATATATCGCTTAAAAAAATATCGGCCGATATTATCGATATATCGTTCAAAAAATATCGCTATTTCGATATATCGATATTTTTTCAACATCCCTATGTAGAATACGTTCTGACACAAGATATCACTGCAGATATTTAGCAATAGTCGCTGAATTTACTGATGAAATATTTTGATGAACTAAATACGACCTCTATTGGTGTAAACAGTTGGCGATTGGACGATATAGGTCAGACCGAGATCAGGTCGTTGTGTGTAAACTAGCTCATTATATAATTCAAAAGAGAAAGAAAAAAGAATTAGAATATTATATTCCAAATATAAAATAAAAAAAATTTGCTATTATAATGGTATGGGTGCAACTATTTTATTTTGCGGTCAAAGTTTGAGATGTGGATAAGGTGCAACAGAATTTCTTACATTCTTAATTTGAACCTAAATTCCATAAATTTTATTGAAAGATATTTATATAGTATGCAAACTTAAGATATCAATGGCTTTATTTTACAATATGCTAACAATATAAAATAATGAACTGGATTGAACTTATAATTATGCGAACAAAACTATAACATATCTAATGTTGCTAGATTTACAGAATTGATATAAAGTGAGCTTTAAACAATGTAATAATTTTTACTTAAATCTATTTAAAAGAAATGATGAACATGCGTCAAAGCAAACACTAATTCGGTATCTCTGTCATTAGACCAAGAGATATGGGGGAAATAGTGAAAGTTTGTATCCCTTTACACCCCCCTAGGGGTTGATTATCGGTAAATGCTCATATTAATTTATTGAATGTTATATAGAAAGATAATGTAGAAGTAAAACTAATTCGATATCTCATTAGACCTCAGAGATATAACGAAATTCGTGAATATTTTGTGAACTACTGTCATTATTTTTTCCGACCTCCGAACACAAATTTAAACTTCCAAATTTTATCTTTTCACCTTAATTGTTTCGCGAGATATCGCAAAAGTAAAAATTTATTTATGATAGCATGAATTATTCAGGAGATATTAATATTATAATTTCTCGATTTTAGCTTTTGAGCTCTTCAAAGGACATGCTTTCCACCCACTTCGATTTTTTTGGAAATCGCTCCACAATTATATAATAGCTTTATATCAATTTCAAGTTTCAACTTTCTACCATAAATAAAACCAACTCTCCCTTCATATTCCCGCACCCAAAAAGTTACCCTCAGATACGAGACGTCGAAGGCGTTTACGCACGGCGCGTCGGCCACACGGATACACATTTGTTTTTGGTTTTTCGGAGACTAGGATCAGGATAGCAATTTTTTAAGCGATCAGAATACCTTATTATTAAAATAATCAAGTAAAATTAAAATTATGCTATTAAATAAGTCTGCATTTTTAACTGAAGAATGAAAATGAACACAAATGCGATATTTCTTATCTAATTACAAAACTTGCACAGCCTCCTTAATTAATTTATCGTCCTTAGAATTCCAGAACTAGAGTCGTGCTATTCTGGTCTGATGCCAATTAAAACCAACCAGCAACTCGCATACACCAACTGCATCACATCGACCGAAAAAAGGACATGCACCATATCTCACCTGTGTACATTCAAGAGATTGTGTGCCAGAAATAACAACAAGGACTTTCCCGTGAACCTCATACGAACTTTAAGCAAACAGCTTGTGTATTGTACAGGCAGAAGAAAAACTTGTAGAACGCTCGTTCTGCCAACTAGCTGCTTATGAACTTGTTCGGGCGGAAAAAAAAGCATCATCATTGCTCTAAACACGCGGATATAGCTGCTCCTGGCATCTGTACGTTCTCGTAGCTACGCTCACTTCATACGCTTGTTGCTTATTTTACAGCTGGATGTCAGATGCCTGAAAAACGTTTTCCAACTTATGTATGCTAGACCAGCCGAATAGATAACCAACCGTTCATCCCCGGAAAAGTCCGGCTCTGCGACCTGTTGGTGATTCAGTCGAGCCAACATGAGTTTTCCTCATTAAATGCTTGTAATTAGTGTCAAGGGAGGAGTGAGTTAGGTGGTAACTGTAATATATTTAGGGTTGGGATAATACCAGCGACTATTTCCAGTATGACGCTGCAGATGCTGAGGGACAACCAAGCATAGCGTACGGGATAGAAATTGGGTCGATTTTTGCAGGTAATGGTAACGAGCGCGTAGCATAGGCCTTATAACAGATCCCCGGCTAGCTGTGTGTCCTTGCTGCTGCTGTTGCTTGTCCTACAAGTCTGGAATTACGAAAAGTCTGGCTATGGTTGTGACGAACGAAATAGGATTCTCCCTGGAATTTTTACTGCGCATACTCGTATATTATTTTCGTTCGGTCACGGTCACCAGTATCAACAAAATCATGGCTGGAGCGCAACAGTTTGCTCGTGTTCCAAATTCAGGAATAAGGGAACACCGAAGGGGTTTGATTCACCCCAAAGTTTTGTCTGACAGAAAAGCACAAAAAGTATATCCTTACAAAGCAGCTGTATATTTCTACAGCTACAAGACATCCGATTGAAGTCGAAAGTTTTCGAAGACTAGAACTGTTTTGTAGTTGTTCCGAACCCTAAGCTACAAGCCTTGTATTGTAGATTTGAAATTTTTGGACAGGAAAGGCCTCAAATACATTTGGAAAACATTCACGTACACAAAGAGTACTGAATATTTCATCAACAATAGATCGAAAATAGGAGTCATGTACATATATAATAATTTGTAATAAAAACCTTGAAAAATTAAATACTTTACAATTTAGAGATAGCTACGCATCTTCAAAAGTAAATAAAATATGAAACCCTTGTTTAAAGCATGTATTGAACGGCATTCCAATTTGACAAATAGTTGAAAAGTTTTTGAGAAAATCCGATAGTTTATCGTCTAATTTTTGTTTGTCAAGTTGATTGAATTTTTTGTGAAAATGTTTGTGATCAAATATTTGACAGCAAGGTATACAGTTTAAAATAAGCTTAAAAGTTTCAATTTTTTTTTCTTGATATTATCATAGTTCGTACTGGCATTTTGATAATAATAATAATAATCAATGGCACAACAGCCCAAATTGGGCCTAGGCCTTGAAGTTATGCTAGAGTTACATTACTAGACCAACGGAACACTAGGAGGTGAAGTGGTCAGCCACACGCTCGTCCGTGATTATTACCCCGATTTTAACTCAGGTACTCATTTACAGCTGAGTGAACTGGTGGTCCGGCACCCAATCCCATTCTCGAAAATTACTTGTCGCCAAGCAGATTCGAACCTGGTACCAGGTGCACCGCAGGCAAGTGCTCTAGCCATTAATTCACCCAGACTGATAATAATTATTGGTTATTCGAATACATATTTCGCTCACTGTAAAATACGAATATGCCTAAATTGAACGATTGTTTTTAAGAAAATATTTCGGACAGACGGAAATTTTTTTTTTCGCTTTTTTGGGGTCTACTAGTCCTAAAACGTGAAAATACAAAATTTCAGAGTAGGAAATTTTTTTGAAATTTCAGGTCGATCATAATACTTTATTATTAAAAAATAATAAAGTAATTATTGTGTGCCAACATTTCAAATTTCTAGCTTGAAGCGTTTAAAAGCTATCGGAAAAAATTCTAGAACACATGTTTTAAGGACTTTTTATATCGGAGCTACCGGAAGGAGTCAAAAGATTTCGCTGACTAATAAAATCGTTTTCACTCAAAACTAATTTGTACAAAATTCCGAACTCGTGGCTACACGATTACTTGAGTTATAGTGAGTTTCGTAAATTAAGTGAAGACAGTTCCGGAGTTGCCAGTACTGGCTAATGTTAATGTTTCGGGGCCAGCATGTGCCCTGGCTTAAATCATTCCCAAGCCAATGTCGATTTGATTACACCGGTCCAACTCTTGGTGAAACTCTGGTCCGATACTGGGACGTTAGTAAAAAAAAAACTAAAATAACTTTTCTAAACAATTTTTTTTTTTTTTTTTTAAATACGAATTTTTTTCCCTATAAATTAATATTTTTTTTTGAAAAATGCGAGTTGACTAATCTTCAACATTCTCGTGATAGGGTTAAAGCCGAATCAAAATCGATTTTGAGAAACAAAAAATATTCCTACCAAGATGTGCCCAATACAAAGCCGACCGTCGAGCCAATGCCGAAAGAGCTTAGACACCAATAATAAGCCAAGTCTTAGCCCGACACTGGTCTGGTGGTTTTGTCAGTACCAAAACAATACCGATCGACAAGTTTTGGCGGACAATGCCATACCAATGCTGGGCAGTGTACGGAACTCTGGCTGGATAATGTTATAATACTCTCAGATTTCATCTAGTGTATAAAAATGTATATATCGCGAAGAATATATATAAAAGATTTTATTGGTATAACAGGAAAAAGCATCGAAGAGAAACAAATACACAATAGAAATATTGATTTCAAACATTTTAATTTTGTTCTTGAATGTTGTTTACGACAATGGAAATGACGACTTTTCGAGAGGCGTTTAGTCGTGCGTTTTTCTTTAAAAATAATCAAATTTGGCTGGTCAAATTTAAGGAGATACGAATGGCTCCTAAATCTATTTTCAATAAGAATTATACGACTTAAGCTTGTATTACACTGTATGCCTCGATAGCAAATATTTGACTAAAAAATTTGAAGAATAAACTAGTCAATTTTTTTCCGGCAAAGTAGACTTTGTGCTGAGCGAATAAAATTATGTGACAAACACAAATTTGACGATTACACTGCCAGCGTCAATAGTCATACTGACATACAATGTGATACAGAACACAGTTAGCGCCATTATTACGATCTTCATTTAAACTCTAACCGGAACTTTAACAGGAAGTTTCGTATGAAAATAAAGTTCTAGTTAGAACGTAACTAAATATCGTAGGAATGGGCCTTAGAGTTTTGGAACCACCTCGTGGATCTCTACCTTGTCGTGGTGGGGGGGCTTGTGTCGCAAATCTGGAGATAGTTGGGGGTGGCTCTGACTACTCTAGAGGAGCGGTGAACGAAAAGAGATCCACACTCAAGCCAAGGTGGATAAGTATTCGTGCCGAGGGTTGCATGGTATCAGGTGTATAAATGTGATGCCTTGAACGATCTCCTGGGGGCACCGGGCGAAACCCCCTTGTAACCTAGCCTTACATCCGTATTGGGAGCTCTGCGGATGCGGACCTTTTTTTCTCGCCATACTCGTGGGAAAAAAATCAACACAGTATCCAAAAACACCGACGAAGTGTCCTCTGGAATTAGCCCCAGTTGACGTGGTACTTGCTGTGGGCATTGATGGTGAGATGGATGTAGAGTGTGAAGACACCCTACTACTCACACCGCCGGACCATCATGAAGAGGGGAACCTGCTCACCCCATCTCTGTGCAGAGGAGCGGTAGTAAGCACGAACGACATCAGCATTCAGGAGCCAATGGTCCCAAATGCGGTAGTTGCTCCTGTGGACCTACCACAAATCGAATCAGAGAGGCAGTATGAATACTTCTCCGGAGCCTCTAGGAGACGTATCAGTGCCAAAATTGCCAGTGGCGTGGATCCAGAAGAAGCGCGGAGACAAGTCAGAGAACTTGTAGCCAAACGCGACTCGGAAGGTGCCAAAACACACATTGGCAAAAGAGGCAGATCTGATGGTAGCACCCCAGAACAGATCTTGAAAAAGGTGCAGAAAACCAAGAAAACTGCGGCGGTCATCGACACGGTTCAGGTTAGCAAAACCAAACCAGTAGTCGCTGACAAGGTTCAGGTCTCCTCGACAAAGACCAAACCAACCACTACAGTAAGCGCGAAAACAGCAAAAGGAAAGCCGGTGGAAGGACAGAGCTCGTTCATCCCAACGCCGTGCACTTCCAAGCTCTCATACAGAGACGTAACGTCTCAAATGCAAGTAGCTATTACGCATTCCATGCACCCTGCGGTCACTCTCACTGAAGACCAAATGAGAAACGTCAAGAGATCGATCATGGACGAAGTGGACATGATTGAAGCTGGCGGACCGCATCCGCAATTTATTGCACAAAGTCAGACTAGCGGCTGGCTCTCCATCACGTGCAATAATAAACCGACCAGGGACTGGATCATCAGGATCACCCCTATGCTAAAGCCCTGGAAGGATGCGCAGCTCGTTGCGGTAGATAGGTCCGAACTACCGAAGGCGACTACCTGCGTAACTTATGTCCCACCAGGATTTGAATTGACGGGTGACAAGTTCAAGCTCCGTCTAGGCAAACAAAACCCAAGCCTCAGGACCGAATCATGGCGGGTTCTCCGCATTGTGAAGGAGAAGAATGGCGGACAGACCTTCATATTCTCTGTAGACGACGCTTTAATCGCTGAGCTTGAATCACTTAAGTGTCGCCTATTCCTGAACTTTTCAGATATCCAAGTGAGGATCAAAAAGGAAGGGACAGGGAAAGTCAACACCGTAAAGGTACAAAATACAACAGGTATCAGGATAGAAAGTGCGAAGTGTGCAGATGCCCTGGTCAGAGACATTAGCCCTCAACCAGGACCATCCAAACCAGCAGAAGAAGCAGATGATCAGGGCAGAGTAATCAACACTCAACCTGCAACATCACAAGCTCCTATACCCATGGATGTAGAGTCTAGAACTGCCACTAACCTAAATGTTCAGGACACCTACAACACGCCCCAGTCCGGACCGCCACAAGGTCCCTTGCAGTGGAAGAGAGTCCAGCGCAGCGTCAAACCTCACGCAGGCTCCTCCAAAGGCCCAACATCTGGTGAAAAAACTCTCGCTAAAAAGCACCTCAAGCCACAGCGCAACACTCCCAAAGGTCTACAAGCCGGAGGGAAGAAGGCGACTAAAGGCTCAGAGCTAGCGAAACTACCAGTGCCGTCGGCATTGCAGAGAAGGATTCAGCGCATCAGAGATGCTGCTCAGGCAGCTAACTCTGACAGGGCCAACCCGACTGCCGATCAATGACCGCCTTCAGGTGCCTTCAAGTGAACCTGCAACATGCGAAAGCATCGTCAGCAGTCCTCTCTCGTAGGTTCACTGAAGCTCACCTTGACGTCGCTCTTATCCAGGAGCCATACTTAACGGAGGGCCAGGTAAGAGGGTTGACCGTGGGCGAGCTCTTGTATGACTCTACCAATACCGGTAGACCCAGAGCATGTTTACTTTTTAAAAAAAATTCTAAATATGTTCCAATTCCAGGTTACTGTACGAAGAACGTTGTAGCGGCCTTTGTAGAGCTGCCGTTCCCGGAGGGCAGGACAGAGATCATCATATGCTCAGCCTACCTTCCCGGGGATTGCACTGAACCAGCGTCACCCGTCATCAGGGACATCGTCGACCTATGCCGGAGGACTAACAAGCAGCTGGTACTTGGCTGTGATGCCAATGCACATCACACTATGTGGTCAAGTTCCAACATCAATGAACGGGGTGAGTTGCTGCTAGATTTTATTTATACTAACAACCTAAATATTCTCAATAGAGGTAACAAACCCACTTTCATAAACAGAGTCAGGCAGGAGGTCCTGGATCTTACCATTTGTACTCAATTCCTGAGCACAAAAATCTGCAACTGGCACGTCTCTAATGAGACTTCTATGTCAGATCATAGGCATATCCTATTCAACATAGAATCAAATACCATTTTGTCCGAAACGTACAGGAAGCCACAAACGACGAACTGGGAACTATACGACCAGAAATTGTCGGAATTCATGGCCAGCACCATACGTAATATTAAGGACATTGACAGCATGGAAATAGCATCAGAACAAATACGCAATGCTATTGAAACTGCTTTCAACTCATCCTGTCCGGAAAGGTCCAGAGCAAGTAACAGGAAAGTAGCTTGCTGGAACCCAGCACTAACTAAGCTCAGATCTCAGACAAGAAAGCTCTTCAATAGGGCTAAAAAAACTGGTGAGTGGGAATCGTATAAAAGGGCTCTAATAGAGTACAACCACGAAATTAGACGTGCGAAGAGAAATTCGTGGAAATTGTTCTGCCAGGGTATAAACGATTTACCCAGCAGCGCAAGAGTACACAAAATACTTTCTAAAGCACACACTAACAAAATGGGCTTATTAGAGAAACCCGATGGCTCGATTACCGAAAATGGTAAACAGACGTTAGAACTTTTAGCACAAACTCATTTCCCAGGATCCTCAACCATAGAACCAAGCAATGAAGAACGGTACACTGTCCCAAAACCGAGCAGACCAACCATATTGGACTGGAAAAACTCAGCCAAGATCTTCACTGCCAACAAGGTTAAATGGTCTATACGTAGTTTTAAACCATTTAAATCTCCTGGAGAAGACAGAATATTTCCCGCTTTACTACAAAGAGGAATGGACCATCTTCTACCAACACTGTTATCCATATTCAGAGCAAGCCACGCATGGGGTTACATACCCATATCCTGGCGTAACGTTAAGGTGATATACATACCAAAAACAGGGCGCCGCTCGAGCAATAATCCTAAGTCGTATCGTCCTATCAGCTTAACGTCATTTCTCTTAAAAACTATGGAAAAGATTATTGATAGGCATATCAGAGATGGGGCTTTGAAATCTCAACCCTTATACTCCAATCAATATGCATATCAACCAGGGAAGTCTATAACCCACGCCTTACAAAACCTAGTCACGAAAATCGAGAAATCGATTACGGACAAGGAAATAGCTGTGGGTTGCTTCTTAGATATCGAAGGGGCTTTTGACAACACTGCCTACGAAAGTATCTACTCTGCTGCACAAAAGCGTGGTATTGATCCAAAAACCTGCAGTTGGATCAAGGCCATGCTAGAACGCAGGAAAATAACTTCGACACTAGCCGACTCAACAGTCACAGTCACAGCTGCAAAAGGCTGTCTGCAGGGTTGGGTACTATCACCCATCCTCTGGTGCTCAGTAGTGGACGACCTTTTTCAAGACCTAACTAATTCCGGAGTCACGGTACAGGGTTACGCTGACGACCTTGCCATCCTTGTTAGAGGTAAATTTGAAGAGACGGTGACTGATCTAGTTCAGAATACCCTAAACCAGGTAGCAACCTGGTGCACTAAAGCAGGATTGGGTATCAACCCAAAGAAAAGCACAATTGTTGCATTCACCAAAAGGAGGTGTAAGGACAAGCTATCTAAGCCTACTCTTTTTGGAGAATCCATAGAATATTCTAGTGAGGTAAAATTCCTGGGTATTATCCTGGATGAAAAGCTCGCCTGGAATGCTCATTTGGACAAAGTTCTTGAAAGGGCCAGAATCTCTCTCTGGACCTGCAGGAGCCTTCTCGGCAAAAACTGGGGACTGAGTCTAAAACTAACCTACTGGATGTATACCGTCGTTGCTAGGCCCATTATAACTTGCTCGGCATCCGTCTGGTGGAAGAAAACAAAGCAGAAAACTGCTCAGCTTAAGCTGACTAAATTACAAAGACTGGCATGCCTGGGTATTACTGGGGCGATGCGCACCAACTTCCACAGCTGCCTTAGAGGTGCTTCTCAACCTAGCACCTCTACACTTAGAAATACAGAAAGAAACTAGATTCACCACATACAAACTTTTGAGCTCGGAGGACGAGTCAGAGCGCAAAGTAGCTCGCCCAACTCTCTCCGCGGAACTCAACAAGGACCCGATACTAGCGATACTTCTTTCTGATTCAATGGTACCGAAATTTAATTTCACAAAGCCATTCAAAGTTGCCCTACCTGAAAGGGAGGATTGGGCCACAAATAAACCCACTCCAAAACCAGGATCCATAATCTGGTACACAGACGGATCTAAAACGGATCAAGGTGTAGGAGCAGGAGTTTAAGGAGTGCGCCCAAATGTGAAATTCTACTGTAGCATGCACATAGCATCCACTGTTTTTCAGGCGGAGACTCATGCTATTGAACTATGCATTAGGGAAAATATCAGACGGGGCTACAAAAACCAACAAATATATATTCTCTCGGACAGCAAGGCAGCAATAATGGCACTTCAGTCCGTTCAAATCCACTCCAAACTTGTTTGGAATTGCCTCCAATGCCTGATTGAACTCGGAAATAAGAACAGAGTTAGTCTCATTTGGATTCCGGGACACAGCGGCTATGTAGGTAATGAAATGGCCGACTTAATGGCTAGGAAAGGTTCAGAAGCTGACTTCATGGGACCATATCCATTCTGTGGGATACCATTAAGCACAGCCAGAATGAACATCCGAATGTGGCAAAAATCGCAAAGTGCCATTCACTGGGACTTGGCACCGGGCAACAGGCACTCAAAGCTTTTTATGCCAAAACACTCGGAAACAAGAACATCTGATTATCTAAAACTAAGCAGATATCAGACCCGAACCTTAGTGGCAGCTTTGACTAGACATTGTCACATGAGGAAGCATCTCAACAGGATTGGTTTCTCTGAGACTAAAATTTACAGAATATGCAATGACGAAGACGAAACACCAGAGCATATCCTCTGTGAATGTGAGGGTTTAACTCGCAAAAGGCTTCATCACTTCGGTCAGGGTTTCATGGACCCATCGGGATTCCTGACCATTCCTCTTCGCAAAATACTAGGCTTCATTGAAAGCGCAGGGATAGAAGAGGAATCATAACCAAACCGGGGGGACGTCACAATAAGCCCAACTGTGGCTGCAGTGACAGAGGTTATCCACACCAACCCCTATTTCCAAATCTATCTATCTAGAGTTTTGGAAATATGATTTCTTAAAAGTAATTTTGATAATTCGATTTTCCAAGAATTACATATGAATTATTATACATATTTCATTCCAACCAGAATTGACTTGACATACTTGAAAAACAATGAATATCAAATAGAACGATTAATAAATTTCCGTTTTGATACTAAATTGGTTCTTATTCGGTATTTGTGTTCAAAATTAAAATATACAGAAAAAATTGGAAATTAAAAATTTAATAAAACTGATGATATGTCTAAAAATAATATTAATTCAAATTTAAATTTGACTACCTATTCATAAAAAATATATCGGTCTTCTATGTACTAAAATTCATTCTAATCAAACTATCACGACATTACCACCTAGGTACCAAATGCATAATTTAATTGTTCAATATTTGTTAAGATAATCAAAATCCTCGTCTAAGATTTCAGAATACAATTAGTTCGTACAATTAGTACACTCCAGGGAATATGTTCTGAATGTTTTACTAAACCATTTTTATCTTGCTTTTACATTTTGTTTAATATACTCCAGAGAAAAAAAAACACAATATAAAACCCAGAATCCCGAGCGGGGGATTTTATACAGAAGCAAGTTTGCTAACAGCATGCAACATAATATCCAGATCATCATCAACGTCGTCCTAGCCAGACCTAAAGCACGTTCGAATCCCTGAAATCCTTTTAAAGAATTCTTTTACAAGTTGTGATCTCAATTCCATATTTTTTTTGACTTTTAAAGGAATAGTGAATCGTTTACTTTAGCTGAGGGTTCCTCAAAGTTTTTTGGACTTACTTACGAGTATGTGTCAGAAAAACTCCTTGAAGGGTGTACATTTTACATCCCGAGTTACTAACCCACGAACTATTTATTGTGCGACTTATTTTATTATGTTTCATACCTACATGTACTCTACCTTCAGTTTCTACTTCATATTAAAACAAATCTAGATAGATTTGTAAAAAATGAATAAAATAAATTTTTTATACAGGGTGTTTGGCACTCAGTCCGCCACCTTGTAAGGGGTTATTCCTTGATATATTTGGAAAAAAAAAATTGTTCTACAGGGTGGGTTAATTTTCAATATCAGTGGAGATACAGGGTGGTTAAAAAAGGTGTTTTTGACCAGTACCCTCACTCACTTAAAACGTTATATCTTGAAAACGAATAATATAGCTCATTTTTTAGGGAATCGAATTACCTTTCATTTAATGTAACAGTCTAAATTGTAACTGCACCCGATCTTGATATATTTAGTCGAAAACATAGATTTTTGCTACCTCAACCCTAAAAATTCAGTGATTAATGTAGTTTTTCTCAGAAAACCCCATTATAAAAATGTCATTTTAATTTAATTTTTTTAGGAACCATATTATTACCTACAAAAGCTGCATTCATATGTATGAGTTACGATTAACATTTTGGAGGTAATTGGTAAAAATACATATCGCATAAAAATTAAATATTTAAAAAGTTAGTGCATGTGCATGTTGATCTACACTACTTGCTTGAACTGAAAGAATTCAATAATGGTTTTTATGTTTTATTTAAATTTTTTTTATTATAATAAATGTTCAAAATGGCACCCTTTATTTTGAATGCACGCTAAAGCTCGTTTGGCGAGTGTTGGCCTATACATATATTTTTAACTTTTTATACTCTAGATGAAATCATATAGAGTATTATAAGTTTAATCCAGCCCAAAAGTTTGTAACGTATAGAACCATTTCCCCCCACTTCCACACCCCTCAACCCTTATCGATAATTTCTTTGCAAGTGAGTCCACTATCATAGTACTACGTAAGTTCCAAGTTTCAGCCTCCTAGCATAAGTGGTTCCTGAGATCTGGAAACCAAAATTTTTCGTCTAAAACGCTCCACCCTCATTCCCCCTTACACCCCCACCCCCTTAAAAGATACCATCCGTAGGGGTTCACCCAATCTACCCACCATAAAAATTTCAACTTAATACCTCAACGGGTTTGGGAGCTACGCGTCTTCAAACGATTTTGCGTACGGCGTACGGCGTACGGTGTACGGCTACTTCGGATAGCTGCCATGCAAAAGTCCTTAAAACACGTGTTCAAGAATATTTGCCAATAACTTCGGAACGTCTTAAGCTACGACTTTGAAATTTTGCATACATTGGTTTTCCAATAGTTGTAGTTCAAGGAATGAACATAAAAAAAATCCCAAGAGTCCTTCGAATAACTGCCATACAGAAATCCTGTAAAAATATCATCACTCAATTTACGGAACTCACTATAACTCAAGAAATCGTTCAACCACGAAGTTGAAATTTTGTAGAAATTAGTTTTGAGGTAAAATAAAGTTTAAGTTCACTAGTCAGTAAAAGTACTATACTCCTGCGGGTAGCTCCCATACAAAATGTCCTTAAAACACGTGATCATGAATATTGGCCGATAACTTTAGAACGGTTTAAGCTACGACTTGGAAAATGTATACGTTTTGATTTTTCAATAGTTGGGCTAATGGTATGATTATGAATAAAATCTCATTAGTCCTTCATGTAGCTGCCATACAAATATCTTGTAAAAATGTCTTCACTCAATTTACTGAACTTACTATAACTCAAGTAATCGTTTAGCCGTGAATTCAGAATTTATTTTTACACATTAGTTTTGAATGAAAACAAAAACTACTCCATAATATTTTTCGATAGCTTTTGAACGCTTCAAACTAGAAATTTGAAATTTTGCACATAATAATTTTTAAATGGTTTCAGGTACAGAGATAAATATACTAGAAATCGAGTTAGTCCTTCCTGTGCCTTCCATGTGACAGTCCTTGAAAAAAGAAAAATTTACTTTCGGTTATTTTCCTAGTTCTAGATATGAAATTGAACACACTGATGATATTGTCTTTTAGTTTTAAGTACCAACCAAATAAGAATCCTTAATAAAGGGCAAACTACAGGCGCACTCTTTATTTTAGTTTATCCCCAACTATAATATATATCGAAGTTCAGTATTTCATCTAAAGTATCATACGATTGACTTGTAGCCGACCGTGACTGCAGTATGTTTATACTTTAGATGAAATCATATAGAGTATTATAAGTTTAATCCAGCCCAAAAGTTTGTAACGCATAGAACCAAGCCTCGGACGAAAAAAAGTTATATATTATTTTTTGTTTATTTGTGGCCAAAAACCTCAAATCCGCTTGACGTCCATCCGTCCGTCCGTCTGTCCGTTAGCACGATAACTCAAGAACGCCTTCACCTAGGATCTTGAAATTTTGAATCTGGATGTTTGGTTGAATTTGTAAGGCTAAGTTCGTTAACGGAAAAAATCGTCCTACTCCTTCGGGTAGCTGCCATACAAAATGTCCTTAAAACACGTGTTCAAGAATATTGGTCAATAACTTCAGAAGGGTTTAAGCAACGACATTGAAATTATGTACGTGTTATTTTTCCAATAGTTGGAGCTAAATATATGATTATGAAGAAAATCCTGTTAGTCCTTCGTGTAGGTGCCATACAAATATCCTGTCAAAATGTATTCACTTAATTTACGAAACTCACTATAACTCAAGTAATCTTTTAGCTATGAATTCCAAATTTTTTAAAAACTAGTTTTGAGTGAAAAGAAAGTTCGACTTTACTAGTCAGCGAAATCCTTTTACTCCTTCTGGTAGCTGCCATACAAAATGTCCTTAAGACACGTGTTCAACAATATTTTTCGATAACTTTTGAACGCTTCAAGCTACGAATTTGAAATTTTGTACACGTTCATTTTTATATGGTTCCAAGAAAAAGGATAAATATGTAAGAAATCGAGTGAGTCCTTCCTGCACCTCCCATGTGAAAGTCCTTCAAAAAGGACATTTTTGTTCGATGACTTACCCAGTTTAAGATATGAAATTAAACACTGAATATTGTCTCTTAGGTTTGAGTAGCAATCTAATGGCAGTCCTTAATAAAGGATATACAACATGCACACACGTAATTCTACTTTATCCCCAACTACAATATAAATCGGAGTTCAGTATTCACCTAGAGTATTATACGATTGGCTTGCAGCCGATCGTGGCTGCAGTATGTTTTTATTTGTCATATTATTGCCTAAGAAAGTTGCATATACTTGCATTGTATAAGTTTAATAATTAAGAAAAAAATTATGATTCCAAAAATATTGATCTACACTCTTTGCTTGAACTGAAAGAATTTAATAATAGTTTTTATGCTTTATTTAAAAATTGTTTAATTACAATAAATGTTCAAAATGGCCACCTTCATTTTGAATGCACGTTAAAGCTCGTTTTGCAAGTGTTCTCTTGGTATTTATACTCCTCAACTCCTGCCTAACTTATGTTGCTGCCGCATCGATCCTGGTATTTAGATGCGTAGACAAGGTCCTTCATCCGTCCCCATACAAAGAAATCTATAATAGTTACATCAGGGGACCTCGCAGGCCAGTGTATCGGTCCATTTCTACCGATCCAGCGATTGCTATAATTGGAATTCAACCAATCTTTGATTTGTCGGCCGTAATGAGCTGGAGCACCATCGTGTTGGTAAAACATGGAAGCCAATCGCACCAGTGGAATATCATCCAAAAAGTCCTGTAGATCATTTGTTAAAAAATGTAAGTAATTGGAATTATTGAGGTTAGGCGGAAGCATAATAGGTCCAATGAAATCGCTAAATTTTGACATATTAAGGCGCAACCTGGCTTCTATTGCAGGAATATTCCGTAAAATCGGAAAAGACGTACCTGGAAAGTTAAAGCGTACTATATTATTTTCTCTATTTATAAGTCAGATGCAGTATGGAATAATAAAATGGGGATCGGCTTTTAGTTCCAAATTACAGTGCATCCAGAAAATACAAAACAAAACAATAAAAAATCTATATAACGTAAACTCTCAAGAACACACGAAAACCATTCATGCCAAATATCAACTGCTCACGGTCGAACAACTTTACTACTTGGAATCATCAGACCAATTTAACAAAATTAAGCGGCAGACTACAAATAGCAACATCAAATTTTCCTATCAATGTGACAACCGTAACTACAACACTAGGTGAGCTGCCGATATATACGTTCCTGCCATACGTACTGCCAGACACGGATCCTGCTCAGTTTTAAACAAGGCGATACAAAACTACAACCAACTTTCCAGAGATCATCAATCTCAATCGAACAAGTTTAAGCATAATTTAAAAAATATCTTCTTCAATAAAACACTATATGTGTTATTTTATTCATCATTGCTTTATCATTACCATCATCATTTTTGTATTTTCTTTCACAAATTAGTACTATATTTCTTTGTTGTTTGACATTTTGTTAGCTTTATTTTTTTCTTTCTTTTCTATTATTATTCAATTTCAAGTCATTCTCTTTCTTAATGAATTTTTCTTTTTATAATAAATTATTGCTATATTAATTACTCGATTTTAAGAACACATGTAGATATTGTATTTAATATTATCCGCACTAGGGTTACTGTATACGCACTCACACCAAAACAGCCTCTAAGAGGGGTTTGGCAGATGCGTACCAAGGTGAAAGACCAGTAAATTTAATTTTTTTTCATGTTTATGGGATTTTGCTTTCTAAACATTCGAAATGATTGACTTTTCGCTGCAAAATTATAAATTTCCATAAAAGAAATGAAAGATATACGGAAATTTTCAATTGAAAACCACAAAAAAAAAAATATAAAGAAGTACTAGAATTGTGGAAGGGAACCGACAGCTTTTTTTCCGACTCTTCACATATTCGCACTAACACACTTCAAAAACGCAATTTGATAGCAATGTTCATTAGTACAAAAACAGGCGAACTAGTACATAAACAGGCGATTTTTGTGAGGTTAAATTACAATTTCTAGTACAGAAACGACCGAATTAGACGTATCTGCCAAACCCTAGGTAGAGAGTGTTGCGTGTGTATCTAGTGACCCTAATCCGCACGAGCTGCACTCAAGGGTACTGAAATAAATTCAATCACTTCATCATCTAAATCTCGTTATCAATCACACTTGCCTATAAATTGACACTGAATCTGTGCTGAAATGATGCCGCTCTTCTTGTGTGTAGATTGCTCTCAGCCCACGTATGTAGGTTGTGGAAGTTTGTGATGCCGTCTCTGGTAAATTGGGACTCATCCGTCCAAAGAATGTTGTTCACAAAATTCACGTCATCTATTTGTCGTTCAAGGAGCCAATTGCAAAACTCCATCCTTTTGAGGAAATCAATGGGTAGCAGCTCCTGCACCGGTGTGTGATGGTAAGGATGCAAGTGTCCTGCTTTTAAAACACTCCAAACTTTCCACTTAGAGATGTTAAATTGTAATGCCAAGCGTCGGATACTGATGGATGAATCATTTTGAACTACCTGCAGTATTCTTTCACCGATCGCGCCGCTCGTGTATTTTCCTGACATTCTCCATAGATGAACATAATGTCTCCATATTCTTCATTGGAGTACATTTTGAAATTATTTTCTAAGTTCTACTAATACCTTCTACTTTTAGCAATTTAACTGAAACGGATAAAAATATGAAGGTAGTTTAGCTTTTATAGGCGTTTTATTTTGTTAGGTACCCCACTAGAAAAGCCAAAGTACTGTACTCAGTTTTACCTAGAACATCCAGGTAAGTGCTTCAATCATATTGAAACTCATTTACATTTAATTGATTTCCTCGATACTTAAAATATAAATAAATGGGCAATAAAAATTCTTAAGTAGAACCAACAATTTAAACAGGTTTTTTGAACGAGGGCAACTTTATATCATATTTAATTTTTAAGCGATATGTATTTTCGCCTATTTCTTCCAAAATAGTAAAACGTATCTCATTCATATGTATGCAGCTTTTGTAGGTAATAATATGGTACATAAAAAAATTAAATTAAACTGACATTTTTATAATGGGGTTTTCTGAGAAAAAGTACATTGATCACGGAATTTTATGGTTGAAGTAGCAAAAATTTGGGTTTTGGAGTAAATATCTCAAGATCGGGTGCAGTTACAATTTGAGCTGTTACATCAAAGGAAAGGTAATTCGATTCCTTAAAAAAAAGTTATAACAGTTTGACTTCTGATTATTAGTTTTCAAGATATAACGCTTTAAGTGTGGAGGGTACAGGTCCGAAACACTTTTCTTGACCACCCTGTATCTCCACGGATATTGAAAATTGATCCACCATGTAGAACAGTTTTTGTCTCAAAATATATCAAGGAATAACCCCTTACAAGGTGGCGCACGGAGTACCGGACACTCTGTATATAACTGATATTTAAAAAAAATCTGCCAACAGTCTGGGCGCAACTTTATTATTTTTTCGGTAGAAGTTCGGAATGCGTTCAATTCTGAGACTATGTGACTGAAAACTCAGAAAAAAGTTCAGAAAAGGTTAGAATGGGGTCGCGGTAGAATACTTACGCCGCTACCACATATAACATATGAATTACATAATTGGGTCATACTCCGGGACGAGGTCTAAGTCGTAGTATAATATCAGTTGTTACGTGATTATGAGATTTTTAGTGATTTGGTTTTGGGCCATTTCATGAAATCGGAAATGCATTTGTAGGCGATAATATAAAAAGTTTGTGGAAGTAAAAACCAATCTGATATCTTATCAATCGTAAGAAATATGTCGAAAGCCTTACGTCCTATTGGAGTTGAATATCTAAAAACACTGAAATCAACTTTTGACGATTATGTAGGAAGCCTTAGGAAGTAAAAATGAATTTGATATCTCATTAGAACTAAGAAATATGTAGAAATTTGTGAAAACATATGCAACCCCCTTGTACCCACTTAGGGGTTGAATATTAAAAAATCCTGAAATGAGTTTTTAGATATATGTAAAGAAAGCCCGAGGAAGTAAAAACCAATCCCATGTCTTATCACTCCTAAGAGATATGACGAAATTCGTGAAAAAGTGTTCAACCCGTTTATACACTCTTAGGGGTTGAAAAAGAAAAAATTTGAAAACGTGTTTTAGGTGATTATTAAACAAGCTCGTAGAAGTAAAAATATATTCGATATCTAATCAGACCGGAGAGATACGGCTGAATTCGTGAAAATGTATACAACCCCTTTACACCATCGTGGGGGTCGAATTTCAAAAAATACTGAAAATACTTTCTAGGTATTTATATGAAGAATACGTGGAATAAAAATAAATTCAATATTTGAAAAGACCTAATAGATATGACGAAAATCGTGAAAATATATGCATTCCATTTTCACTGATCATTTTTTTTGCCCCCCTTCTGTACGCCAAGGGATATATAATTTTTTTTTTAATCACAATTACTTTTTTAGTTGACTTACATATACATACTGAGTTTCAACTTTCTAGCATAAGCCGTTCTATAGTTAGGAAAAACACCCTCCACCCCCGTCCCATACTACCCCTATAAAAAATTATATTTTTCCAACATGCTACTACTATAGTTCTATCTAAATACCAAGTTTCAGCTTGATGTCATTTTAGGTTCTCGAGATATAAGAATCGGAACTTTTTCCTTTTCACCCTCCCCCAGGCTCACCCTCTACACCCTCACCCTGCTAGGGGTCTATTGGGCCTATTTCTGGTAAAAATTCTAAGCATCTATCGTACAATGTTCTTGAGATATGAGACGTGATTTTTTAGAAAAATTCTTATCCCCTCCACTTCCACACTCCACCTCACCCTTAAAAATGTTTACTTTCAGCAAACTTTATTTATCAACCTTAATACAGAAACCGAATTTCGTTTTTCTAGTGCAATTGGTTCGTGAGATATCGTAATCTAAAGTTTTTCACCCACCACCTCCGTACGCAACTGCCCCCTCTCAAAAATTTATTTCCGATCTATTCTCCCAGTAAACCCACAGATGTTTATTAATTTTTAATTTCGTAACATTAACCGATTAGGAGATATGGATTTTAGAATGTCTCGCCTTTTTTGCTTTTCGGACGCATTATTATTCCCCCCACTCCCACACCCCTTTATCTATATCATAATTTTTTTTGCAAATGTGTCCACTATCGATGCTCTATATAAATTCCAAGTTTCAGCCTCCTAGCTTCTGCGGTTACTGAGATCTGGAAACCAAAATTTTTTGTCTAAAACGCTTCCCCCGCCTCCCCCCTCGAACCCCCGCCACTCAAAAAGTGGCCACTTGAAGGGGTCTGCTCAACAGAAAAAAATTGAACTTAATAGCTCAAAGAGTTTGAGAGTTATAAGCTTTCAAACGTTTTGCGTACGGCGGACGGCGTACGGCGCACAGACGGACTGAACATTTTTTTTGCTTTTTTGGTGCTTATTAGTCAAGAAACGTATAAAAAAAATGTTCAGGGTAGCAAATTTTTTTTTTTAAAAATCGATAACAATACTTTATTATTAAAATAATAAAGTAAAAATGGTCGATAGTGGTTGAGGGGTGTGGGAGTGGGGGGAAAACAATGCGCAATAATAAAGTTGCGCCCAGACTGTTTTTCAGATTTTTTTCTTTGTTTTTCATATACTGTAATAGCGTTTGCAAGTTACCACGACGTTGTTCATTAGTCAATTGTTTCGATTTGGTATCTCTTCTTTGTAAATTCACGTTATTTGCGTTAAAATTTTCCATTTTGAAATTACAGCGGTGACTATTTTATTTTTCTTAAAAAACTAATTTTTGGTCTTCAAATTCCAACTTAACTTCAAAGCAACGCCTGTCAAATATGTTAGGTTATAAAGGGTTTTCCAATAGGGACTTGACAACTTTGAATTCAATTTGTGAACGCACCCTTTCACTAATCATCGAACTGTCACTGTCAATTTATTCAGTAAACTTAACATTTTTATCATGGTAAAGTACACGAAGGAACAACGTCTGCAAATTATAAAAATTTACTACAGAAATTCGGAGTCGGTGACCGCTACTTTAAGAGCGTTAACTCCGATTTTCGGTCGTAATTCTCGCCCTAGTAGACAGGCAGTAACAAGTTTAGTGCAAAAATTTGAGTCTACATATTCGTTGTGTGATGTTGCCGTGCCAGTGAGACAACGGGTTGGTCGAAGTGTCGAAAATATCGCTGCCGTTGAAACGTCCGTAGCAAATGATCCAAATCAGTCAATTCCACGGCGTTCTCAAGTGTTGGGCATCGCCCAGACCACGTTATGGCGAATTTTGCGTAAGGATCTTGGTTTACACCCATACAAGATCAAGCTGACTCAAGAATTGAAGCCGATGGACCATTTGAAGCGACGTACGTTCTCCGATTGGGCTCTGGAAAAGATGCGCCAAGATGATCAATTTCATCGCAAAATCATCTTCAGTGACGAAGCTCATTTTTGGCTCAGTGGGTTCGTCAATAAGCAAAATATGCGTTATTGGTCCGGTGAAAATCCACATGTGCTTCATGAAAGACCACTTCATCCACAAAAAATAACTGTTTGGTGCGGTTTGCATGCTGGCGGCGTCATAGGGCCATATTTTTTCGTCGACGATAATGATCGTCACGTTACTGTGAATGGTAATCGTTATCGCGCCATGATTACCGATTATTTTTGGCCCGAATTGGAAGATATGGACTTGGACAACATGTGGTTTCAACAGGACGGTGCCACAAGCCACACAGCACACGTTACAATCGATTTATTGAAGAGTAAGTTTGATGAGCGTGTTATCTCAAGAAATGGACCAGTCGATTGGCCGCCTCGTTCGTGCGATTTAACGCCTCTGGACTTTTTTCTTTGGGGCCACGTCAAGTCGTTGGTCTATGCCAACAAGCCGACGACGTTGGAAGAGCTCAGAACCAACATTGAACACGAAATAGCAGCCATTTCGGCCGAAATGTGTGGCCGAGTCATCGAAAATTGGGTCCAACGAATCGACCGCTGCAAACGTGCCCGCGGTGGCCATATGAACGAAGTCGAGTTCCATTCATAAATGTTTTGATTGTACTTCAACCCGATAATAAAGTTTTTGAAATATCTCAAATGGTTTGCATTTTATTTTGAAAAAAAGTTGTCAAGTCCTTATTGGAAAACCCTTTAGTAGTATAGTATAGTATTGCCAGTTGCATTCGACACTCTAGATAATCTAAGATTTTCTTGCAATGTATACTGTATATATTCTATATATTTTCGAACAGAGGGAGTAGTTTTTATAAAAAACGAGAAAAAGTAGAAACTAATTCCATATCTTAACGCGAAAACATATTCCACCCTTTTTCATCACCATAATAGTTGAATATCGAAAAATCCCGAAAAAATTTTCTTGACGTTTATAAGAAGAGCCCGTAAAAAAAATTCTAGTTCGAAGATCTAAGAGATATGACGAAATTCGAGAAAACATATGTTTTATTTATACTCTAGATAAAATGAGAGTATTATAAGTTTAATCAAGACTAAAAGGTTTGTAACGGATAGAACCGAGCCACGAACGAAAAAAAGTTGTATATTAGTTTAAATCCCTAAATATGCTTGCTGTCCATCCGTCCGTCCGTTAGCACGATAACTCAAGAACGCGTTAACCTAGTAAGTTGAAATGTTGTCACAACCTGTAAAATGGAAAAAGTAAGGCTAAGTTCATTAATGGGCGATATCGTTCTACTCCTTCGGGTACCTCCCATACAAGAGTCCTTAAACACGTATTCACGATTATTGATCGAATGCTACAAACTAGGTACTTGAAATTTTGTACACATAAAATTTCGAATGTTTGAAGCAAAAATTCCGATTATAATGCAATGAGAAAGAGTCCTTCCTTCGTGTAGCAGTCTACTAAAGTCCTTCAAAAATGTATGCAAGTTACAGAATCTACTATTACTGAAAAACGCGTTAGAGTAGGAAGTAAAAATTTTGCAGGAATTAGTTTTACGTCATAAGCAAGACTAATTTCAATAATTAGTAATATCCGTCAATTCCCTCGAATAGCTGTCATACAAAAGTCCTTAAACTCGTATTTACCAATATTGACCTTCAGAACGCTTTAACCTACTACTTTGAAATTTCGTATACGCTGATTTTGCAATAGTTGCAGCTAAATATATGGATATAAAAAAAACCAATGAGCCCTTGAGTCCAATTAGTCCTTTGTGTAAACTTAATTTTCGGAACTTCCTATAACTCAAGAAAGCGTTTAGCTACGAAGGCCAAATTTTGCACAAATTAGTGAAAACGTGAAAACAATGTTCCGGCTTACTTGTCCTTAAATCCTTAAGACAATATTTTTATATAACTTTTGAACTTTTTACTTTCGGTGATTCAGTTCCAGATATGAAGTTGAACACTTAGGTATTGTCTTACTTTCAAGTAGCACCAAATGAAAGTCCTTTATAAAGGACAAACTACATGCGCACTCCTTAGTCTACATTATCCCCAACTACAATATAAATCGGAGATCAGTGTTTCATCTAGAGTATCATGCGATTTGCTTGCAGTCGATTGTGACTGCATTTTTTTTTCTTACTCCCGTACTGCAATGTAAATCTGATTGTTTTCCCTGAAAGTACTTTTGCAGTACATTTACAAATATATGGACCGAGTTTCAACTTTCTAGGGGTATTCACCCGACCCTCTTCACGTACCAGTACCAAAACTATTTATTTTGATTATACTCTCCAAGGATGCCTACAAATAATTACAAAACATAAAGTCTGTTGCATGGACGATGGAAGAGACCCAGGCCCGTGCGCAGGATTTCGTCAAGGGGGAGCGTTTCAAATATGAGGAAACTTGATCTTCAACAACAACCATTTTCTACGAGATTTGAATCTGATGAATGTGACGGTCAATACAGTACGTCATCGTCCCTGCAAGAAAGCGCTACCTTAATCCACTATCTTACTCCCTTCCAGCTTCGGAAAAATTGTAGGTGGTGCTCTGCATCGTATTATTACAGGTAATTTAGTAGTCAACTATCGGATATCGGTAACGAGGAGTGAAGAAGACGGCAATATTGAAGGAAATATTTATGTACACCGATACGAAGTGTAAAAGTGTATTTTGTCTCGAGGTGAATATGTTTTAACTGAAAAACTGATTAACCGTGAATGATAGTACAGAGCTACCAAGATTTTTTGATTGGTTCCACGCATTACAAAGACGACTTCGATGTTTTGGATCGTTGTCCTCTGTAGTATCGAATTTGAATTTTTCCTTATAAACCATCTTTGACCTTCTGGTGTATTTTGACCATTTTGGAAGCGTTTAAATTGTCTTTAAAAATGTACAATTAAGTGTCGAATCTCCGTTCTGAAAAAGAGCCCTAAACGTGCGACATTACCAAATATTTAGTAGTCCGCTGAATGAGTTTTGTTGTGTTGGTACGCCAGGTAAAAAGATCGCACAGAAAAGAAGTTTTGAATTATAAAAATTACGTTCTTTCAATTCGTTTGTCCAAGCGAGTCTTTATACGACGTGTCTTATGAACAGTAGTGGTTTCTGCACTGTGCGTTGAAATTTTACATCATGAATTTCACGTATATTTGAACAGTATTACAAGACACAATTAAATATTTTTTAGCGAAATATCGTTTCACTTTCGTTCTCCGCTTTCGTAGTATTTCGCACAAGACCACGATGGATGAAGGTCAAACGAAAACCGACACTCTCCATACAAAGAGTCATTGGAAAGTCACGTTACCTACATGCGTTTGAATCTAACATCTATCGGTTTTCAGGAAGTAAGAGAGTTATAATAGACCAAAAATTGCGCGGTTGATTGTCCTCTTCGAGAATATGCAATAATTTGTTTTTCAAATATACCAATGGCGGGAGGGGGGGGGGGGTGGAAGTGGTTTGAACAGTCCAGCCTCATACGGAAAAATTAAGGGCCACCAAAATCTGTCCACTGCGAAAATTTTTATTTAATATCTCAAAGGTTTTATGAGCTAAGATTGGTCAAAGCTCAAACATCGGGCGGTCAGACAGACAAATTTTCGAATCGATCACCGGACTTTATTATTGAAATTAAAAAGTAAAATAAACTAGTGTTATGTATTTAGCATATACTTTATTTAATCAATAAATAATCTTTAACAAATTAATAATTAGATTTCAAAAGCAAATGCGATTTTTTTCCAACATCTTTTCAGTCCAAACTTCAACTCTCTTTTCTAAAACTCGAAGCCTATTCCGACTTGTCGCATATCCAACATCTCCCTCCCTTTTAAACAAAAAACTTTTCGCAACTCGAAGGATGTCTTTTCTCTTGGTGAGTTCGCTGGAGTCGTCTAGGTGCTACACGGTTACGTCGCGGATATTTATGTTGCCCCAACGTTGGTTGAATACTATGTTCCTCGGTTATGGATTCTGAGGTAACGTTGACAGGTTCCTCCATACTTGGACGACTGTGATTATTCGCGATAGGCTTTACCCCGAATGTGTCAAGTAAAATGTCCAATGGAAGCTCCGATGTTGACAGTGCAGTAGAATTCGACTTCGTTATTCAACTTTATACGTGACCGTTCCAACGCGCTCTATAATCTCGGCTTGAACCCAAGATTTTTTGTTGTTCTTGTGGCCAGGATGATAGCATCGTCTTTACTGGAGATTTGGTTGCTGTAGCACATCTCGAACATTTCTTCACCATATCCTCGATATGTTGATCAATGATCATCAGAAATGTGATTGGAAGCTGACGCACATTTTCAACGATGATTTGATTGATCTCGGCGTCAATCATGGAAGTGGATGCGATGACAGAGTCGGTAATTTCTGTTGGTTGTTGAGCCAATAATCGAAATAGCGCATCGGCATGACCAAATTAGGTGGTACCAATATGCTCGATTGTAAAGTCGTAAGAAAGAAGAATCAACGCCCAACGTTGTAGACGGTTAGCGGTATGTGTTGGAATTCCTTTTTTACTTCCGAAAATAGATAGCAACGGTTTATGGTCCGTTGATAACGTGAACTTACGTCCATGCAGGAACCTGTGAAATTTGGTTACTGCAAAAATCAATGCTAGCGCTTCCTTTTCTATTTGACTATAGTTCTTTTCTGCTGGTAAAAGGGCGCGCGCTGCGTGTGCGATGGCTTTTTCCGACGTGTCAGGATAACGGTGTAAAATAATCGCTCCGAGACCATAGTTCGAGGCATCTGCTGCTACTTTAACTTCAAATTGCGGATCGAAATGTGTAAGTAACAGATCAGAATTGAGAATCGCTTTAGTTTGCTCGAATGCTCGTTGACACTCTGTTGACCAGTCCCATTTGGCGTCTTTTGTCAGAAGTTTATCCAACGGCCATCGAAGTTCCCGCATTTGTCGTACAAACTGTCCGTAATAATTTATCATGCCGATAAACGAACGTAAAGTCGTTATATCAGTTGGCGGTGGCATGTTTTGGATGGCTTGGATCTACTCAGGATCCGGTCGTCTTCCTTCTTTGTCTATAATAAATCCTAGATATTTAATTCGTGGAAGAAATAATGCGCACTTCTCTGCTTTGACACGAAATCCCCATTCTTTTAAACGTTGAAAAACCTTCGTTAAGTTTTCTTCGTGTTCTTTCTCTGTCTTAGCCACTACAATCAGGTCGTCCAGATAACTAACAGCGCCAGTCAGTCCGGCTAACATAGTGTCAATAGTCTGTTGGAAAATTCCTGGAGCCGACTTTATACCAAAACAAAGTCGGTTGTACTCCTTTGTGAGTGTTGATTGTAAGCAGAGAGCGCGAAACTTCGTCGACAGGTATTTGCAAATACGCATCGGCTAAATCAATCTTTGAAAAAAATTTACCACCTGCTAACGTAGCAAATATGTCATTTGGAGCTGGAAGCGGATAGTTGTGTGATTCCAGCATACCATTAAGACAGGTTAAGAAATCCGCGCAGATGCGAATATTTCCGTTAGACTTCTTAATCGCTACGATGGGTGCGGCCCATGCTGCTTATTACCCCCTGATCTTCGAGTCTCTGCAGTTCTTTTTCCACAATAGGAAGAGCGGCATATGAAACCGTTCTTTTTGGTCGGAAAACTGGTTGAGCACCAGGTTTCAAATGAAGGACAGCGGTCGACTTTGTGCAGAAACCAAGTGTGGTTTCAAAAACTTCAGGATATTTCTGCTCTAATGTTTCAACAATCTTTTGAGCATTTGACGAAGAATGGTTACTGGAAGCAGAAGAGATATTATTACAGATCGAACTTATCGAAACTTCCCATAAGCCGAACTCCTCGATCCAGTCGATGCCCATAATGTCCAGATTGGTATCGGAAACATAACATTCGCCATATATCGACTTTCCGTCAAATTCGATTCCACATTTGAGCAAAGATGTCAGTTGAAAAATTCCGCCGGATGCATTTCTTGCTGAATGGTCAATCGTCGTAAGAGCTGGACTGACGATTAATTTCCACGTTGTTCGTGAAATGATAGAAATATCCGAAGCAGTGTCGATTTGCAATCGGACAGGAACAGAATTAATTCTGATGTTGATAAACTTACGGCGTTTCTCGTAGTCAATCTTGGACTCCATAAACAGACTGTTTGTTTTTGTCTTGTTTACAAACTTGTTAGTCTTCGGCTTGTTATTTCCGGTATTGGTTCTTGGTTTAGAAGATTCGCAAAAACCTTCTTTGTGTCCAATGTTTCCACATTGAGTACACTTGTGCGTTTTGAACTTACAAAATCGAACGTAGTGCATGTCACTACAAAACCAGCATGCGCGTAATGGTTTTGTCGAAGAACTCTGATGTTCGTTTGAGTCCTTTTTGTTGTTAGGAACGTTCTTTTTTACCCATTGAACCGCGGGTGACTGCTTCTCAATCATCTTTGTGTCATGTTTCAATGACATCAAACGATTTGCCTCCTCAGTAAGTGCATGAATAGTCACTTCAGAATCGGTTTCGATTTTCGATAGAAGCCGCGTGCGAATATCTGCTTCGGAGCTTGCACAAATACCAAACATTTAAATTGAGCGCTACTAAGATTTTTTAAGTTAAAATTTTCGCCGTGTTTGTTCACTGCATATCAGTGGCGTCTTGTGGTTGAGTTGGGTGGGTGTTATAATTCATATATTTGGAAAAATTTATATACAGTATGTACCAATGAAATAGACTTTGTTGATAGTTTCATGAGAAGGTCATAACGGCAATAAATATTTACTATTGCATGTTAAATATTTTTATTCGAATTATTGTTTTATTTCGTTTATTTTCATTATTTATATTTTAACGGTATCCTTCTCTGTTTTTCGGCGAAATTTTCGATAACGTGTTCAATGAAAATAGGGTTCGATTTAAGTTTTTATAGTAAATCACTTTCCATGCCTAACAGTGATAAGCTACTTAATCTTCCTTGACCCATGCTGCTTCTAAGATAACTTTTAATTCTTTTTAGTGCCGAAAATGAACGTTCAACGGAAGCTGTTGTTGATGGTATTGTTAGAAGCCAATAATTTTATTTCGAAAAAATATCTTCCAATTGTAGTTCTATAATGTGATATAAAATTTGATCTATTGTTTTATTTTTATACACGTCGGCACCATAAATAACACACAGCTCGTTTTTTAACTTTATTGGGTCAAATCCATGACTGTACTCCGTTTTAAGATTGTTGAAGGCTTCATTTGGGAAAGACTGACAGTATAAATTGAATTTTGAAGAATCTACCAGTTGAACAAATTTTAATTTTTCCAGAGACTTGTATCTTGAACTCATTTGAGTAAGAATCGTATCTATTATCTCATTAAAAATTTGTTTATAATAAATATTAGCATCAACATTTCTCTTATTTTCAGGGGGACCAGATTTTACTTTAGCAATTTCATAAATTGTGTCAAATTTATTCCTGATCAATGAAATGCTATCTTCTGCCATTTTTACAGAGTTGATGCAATATTCTATATTTATCGACTTCTTTTGGAGAATATCAAAAAGAATATCAGTAAAAGAAAAAATTTGAGAAAAGATTTCCAGTAGAAAGGTTGTTTCGAAACATCGCAAAAAATGTAAAAAACCTCGGGCAATTATAGTAGTATTACTATCCCAGTCATGAGGATTTTCAACAATGCTACTGAAAACTTCAATTAATGCTTCTCGAAAGTTGAAACATGTATTTACCAGCCTTGACGTAAAATTCCAACGAGTTGGAGCTACTTTTTTTGACAATATTATCCAATAAATTGATCCTTTTTGTTGAATGTTTAAAAAATGAGGAAAGTCCTGAAAGTGTGTTGAAAAACATTTTCGCCTCCTTAATAAAGCTTACGGACTGCGATAATACTAGATTTAGCACATGTGCTGTACAGTGTACAAATTTGCCATGAGGACAAACAGAGCGAACTAATGCTTGAGTCCCTCCTTCTGTTCCAGCCATCACCGCTGCTCCGTCATAAGCTTGGGCTTGGTTTCTGAGCGAAGGACTTTTATTATTTCGAGGATGTGATCAGAAATTGCTTTTGCTGAGCGATCACTACTTACATCAAGGAAACAATAAAACCTTTCTACTGCAATTCCACTGCTTGTTGTATACCGAAACATAACAGATAACTGAGATTTCGAAGAAATATCGGATGTCTCGTCCATTAACACGGATAAAAATGGTGTGTCCAATATTTCAGAATGAATGTGCCTAGTGAGAAAATTACTGATACATTCAATCAATTCATTTTGAATTGTTGCCGAAGTACCCTGGGAAATAGTAGACGTTCTCATATGTGTCGCTAGCAATTCATCATATCCAGAAAGTTATGTTAAGAGTTCTTTAAAATTACCGCGATTTGAAGACAATACACCCTCTTCATGACCCCTGAAAGCTAAATTTTGCACCGCGAGGAAACATATACAGTCTATTAAGCGAGTTAATATGGCTCTGTTTCTAGAAACCTCTTCGTTGTGCTTCGTGATCGATTGAGCAGTAAGACGATCTAACTGTAACTCAATTCGGATCTCACCAAACAATTTCAAGGAAAGACAGTTTCTTATATGACTTTCGGACTTTTCGTGTTTAGTTTTAGCTTGCGAAAAATGCTGCAAATCAGAATATCCTTCGCTGGTCCAAATAGTTTTAACACTACCTGAAAAAAGTATACATGGCCAGCAATACAATTTGTTCATTTTCCTACAACCTGCTAGCCAGGAAGAATTGTCATAATAACGACAATCAAAATGGCGAGTATATGATTTCCCTGCAGACGAAGATTTTGATGTTAGCTCCGAAAGAACTGGCATCGGGCGGCCGCTAAATACTATTTCTTTTTTTTTGTAAAATCAAGCCGGTTGAAGGGAGTGGACAAAAGGGCTTCAATAACACAATTACACTCCATTATAATGATTAAACCCAAATCAAAAACAAATCAGTCGAAAACTAATGTAAATAAGGTACTTATCGTTTAGTTTTTCCTTCTGTACTCTACTAACGATCTCGTATCACTTTTGTACGTATCTGGAAACTGCCAAAAGATACAACTTTACATTTCACACTTGATTTTGAAGGAAAAAAATAATTACTTGTTCCTCGTCCACGATCAAAACTGAAGAAATTTTAACGTTTTTTTACCGGCAAATCAAATGTCAACTCCCGCTGCAAAGTGCAGTAAAACAATTATTTTGCGGACACTGCGCTATGCGCTTGCGTCGACTTTTTGCAGTCTAATACGTGGGGAAAAATGTCCCCGCTGCATGAATTGAACTGCTTATAGAAAAAACATACAGAACTTGCAAGCTTCCCCAGGTTTGATTGGGCTGTGCAGCCGACAGCACCGAGCCTAGTATTAAAACACAAGAAGCGATCAAAGCTTGGATATTTGCATGTGTGTGTTATTTGGATACGAAAGCAATGTTTGATCAAGTGCTACTTGTTTCGACGTCCCATGTTAGGTTTTGGGTGATGTGCTCTGAATACCACAGAACATGGTACATGAAAGTTTGGTGGGTTTACGCGGTCGACACAACTACCGTCAGCACCGATACAACAACTAACGCCAGCACCAAGGTTAGTTGGGCTTGGCGCAATCTTTTTCGTCGACGCTGTTTAGTTTTGTTGTCATTATGCAAAGTATTGTCAATATGATGTCGACATGAGAATGGTATTATGACTTTTGCATGCAACTTTCGGTGCAGGAATTTTTGCAGCGATGACTGAGTGTGCAGTGCACACCTTGCACACTCTGAGAAGACGCCACTGCTGCATATGTAATGAAGTCATCACTGTGCTTCTTCTGTAACTTTAGACAGTTATAGCGGGCGTTGAATAGTGACATCTGCTTGCCGAAAATCTCGCTCAACTTAGTTTTTGTCTCTTTGAAGCTGAAGTCGCGTGGCTCTTGTGGCAAAATATAATTTGCGTACCTTGTATGAGCTACCGAATCTAGTTTTCTCGCCAGCAAGCAAACTTTTGCAGCGTCATTTAAATGCTTCGCATCTTCTTCAAACCAATCCGAATATCGAGTGTACCAAGTCTCGAAAATTATGCCGTTATCTGGATCGTAATTAAACTCACCCATGCTTCTGGATAAGGACTCCATTGTCTTTTCCACCGATGACTGCGTATCAGGTACATCGGTAGCTGCTGAGCTTGATGATGTGAATTGAGCTATGGCTGCATTCAAAACCTCTGTTTGTTTCTCCATCCAAATTTGTTGCTGCTTGAAGAATTCTAGCATTGCTGGATCCATTTCATCACATCCTCGTCGCCAAATATGTTATGTATTTAATATATATTTTATTAAATCAATAAATAATCTTTAACAAATTAATAATTAGATTTCAAAAGCAAATGCAATTTGTCCGACATCTTTTCAGTCCAAGCTTCAACTCTCTTTTCTAAAACTCCTAGCCTATTCCGACTTGTCGCATATCCAACAACTAGAAAGATTTATCCAATCACGGTGGTATTTCTTTAATTGTGAATTATTAAAAAAGTATATAGAATCTAAAAAAGTACTGATACTCATCGAACTTTAAGATATTTATCTATTTATCGGTAGATGTAGTTTATTGCATGTTTCTCAATTACAGCATTTTTCCAAATTAAATAATTTTAAATTATCCTTTTTAGTTAAAAATTTTGAAATTTTCTTTGTTAATTTTAAGGTCTAGCACAAAATCTTTAAATTAATATAAAATAATTTATTTATAAATTTCAAGCACGTCTGGCTCCAATATCATTTTGAAATTACAAACATTTTGTAATCTTTTGAAATTAGCTAAATTCGAAATTGATTTTATCCGTCATCGGTCGATTTAATCTCTTTTCTCACGGCACTAAAATCATAATGTCTTTTTTGAAATTCTGGAAAAAACAACAAAACGGCTATGGGTATATGCATGTCCTTAGTTAAAACACAATCAATCCCATTTCCTGGCGGGCGTTATTTAAAAATCATCAACTTCCATACAGATTCGAAATTTGCAGATCGCAAACCCAGATGCTACTTAAACCGAAATCATCCCCAATAAATTCGAGCTCATCGCGCGAACGGATACTTTTTGCTTGTTATATTTTCTGTTCTATTTGAATAGAAATTAATTCACAATTATGAATATACCTTGATGGATTATCTCGAGTTTAATGTTAATAAAAGTGAAATGGAAAATTTAAATTCAAAATTTGGAGACGCACGTACTTCAAATGAGATGGTAAGATAGAGAATAAGGGTGGGCGATGACGGTTGCCCATAAGGTAAGCAAGATAAGATGAACCTTCATACCAACCAATAAACATATTTGACAGAGTATCAACACGGTCATCATCTAAAAAACATTTCGCTTAGTTTAACATCAAAAGAACCCAGCGGTTACTTGTGGATTTAAGAATGGGCAGCATGGGGCGGAATTAAATATACACTCGTACACCAATTTTTTGGAGCAAGCACAAGGGTGCGGTCTTGATGTAATTATTAATTAATTAATGTTGAATGTTAGGTTTTCCTTGGTACTTTAATCCTACCTCTCAAGATTTCATACTGTCGTCATTAGGACTTGGTTTACCCGATATTAAAGTACCTTATTATTTTTCGTTTCATTCGGATTATTTCCGTCCTATTTAATCGAAAAATACTATAGTCAATTGATACAGAGAGATGCGTCATTAAGGTGCATTTAGCAGTCTTACCTATTAGGTCACTCAAGATTTCATGATTTCAAGATATTCGTGGTTCCTAATTTGCCAGCACGCTCAAGATCTTGCTTACTAACAGTAGCGTACAGTCCTACTAGTACCAGGAATGTTTTAATTGTTTAATATAAACTATTTTTGTAATATAAATATTACACACTTACACACCGATCCTCCTCACACTACACCACTGTAAGAGGAGGAAAAATAATAGTTTGAGTTCGATAATGCTGTGCATCCCTTCTGTGAAAAGCGGACGTACGGAAATATTACCCGAAAATTTCAGAGTATATACATATTTCAATCTGCCACTAAATAATTTTGAAGAAAATATTGAAAATTTTTCAGGGGTCTGAGGTTGTAACGTAAAAATCTTCTTGAGCTATATACTTTCATTTGAAAGGTCTCGGTTCAACCAATATCAAAGCCGAACTAGATTCTACTTTGGGGGAGTCTGCTCCTTCGCTTGCAACAATAAAATATTGGGTGGCAGAGTTTAAACGAGGCTGTACGAGCTAGGGATGTTGAAATCGAAAAAAATATCGATATATCGATATTGAAAAAAATATCAATATCGGCTGATGACATATTTTTTCCAATGAAAAATTAAATTCTTATCTCTCTTCCCGTATCAAATTTAACATAAAGGGGAGCATATCGCAAAGGCTTTTCAGTGTAAAATTCATGACCCATTTTTTCAGAAACCACTCGAATGAAATATTGGACAATTATTCTTTATTGCAAAACGAGCAAATAGAGTGGAGTAAAATTTTATTATTTTTGCGAAGGTTGTATATATTGCACATCTAATTTTGACGAATAGAAAGCGTCAAGTCAGTTTCATATTACATTATTTAATAATTAAACATTTTAAATTTCCTTCTACTCAATCTGGTAGCAGAGGTGGCATGAATGGTTTTTTTTACCCCAAAAGCGATATGCTCTCCATAATAAAGATTACGGCGGTGCACGGCTTTTAAAACATATCCAAAGCCAATAAATAAATGATATTTCGAAATTTAAAATTGTTCTTCACTTCACTAAATTTTCACAACAAAAAACAGGGCTAAATGCACTTTCGAAGTGATAATAAAAATACATATACGAAAAGAGGATGTGATGCAGCCATGGATAATTATGGTAAGCTGTGACTCTTTAATACAAACATATTACTTTCCTCCGGGTGTTTTAAATCACTTCTACTTGAAAGAGCAAGATTAAAAACCCAATAACAACAAGGTACTGAGTGGATAGATCCCTGTGCACAGGATAGTTGCCTGGTTGTCCCACCTACAGAAACCACGTGTCTTGCATCTATATTAGATTTTCGTGTAGGGGTTGGTTTGGTTACCTCTGTCATTGAAGCCTCAATTTGGCCTTTTTTATGAGCAAGTCCCTCACATTCGCAGAGAATGTGCTCTGGTGTTTCGTCCAAATTATCGCAAATTCTGCATATTTTACTCTCAGAGAGAATAATCCTATGGAGATGCTTCCTCATGTGACAATGTCCAGTCAGAGCTCCCACTAGGTTACGGGTCAGATGTCTGCTTAATTTTTGATATTCAGACGTTCTGTTTTCCGAATGCTTCGGCATAAGTAACTTATTAGAGTGCCACGTAAAATATCAACTAGAAATAGCTAAATTTGCGGCCAAAGCATGAGTAGGTACATATACACAAAAATAAGCAAAGATGGAAAATGCCGTTCGAGTTCTAAAATATGCTATACTTAACAAAAAATGTCGGGTCCGATAGTCGGATTTTAATATCGATATATCGTTCTAAAAAATATCGGCCGATATTATAGATATATCGTTTAAAAAATATCGCAATTTCGATATATCGATATTTTTTCAACATCCCTAATGTAGACAGGCCTAGGTGCAGATTTTCTACGCAATTTCGGGTTATTAGTGGATATCAAACGCAAGTGTTTGATCGATCCCTTATCCCAAATTAAATCGACTATTGGTCGAATTGTTGATGTTTCAACTCAATCCTGATCGGTGCTATCAGTGCCAGTGATCGATCCAAAAATTAAGGTTTTATTGAATTCGTACGATTTCAATACGAATAAAGATCTCAGTTAAGCATTTTATTGAGACAAACTTCTGCCCAATTTTTTCTAAGCCACGGCGTTTATTTCCGGAGAAATTCGCTGCTGCCAGAAAGGAATTTAATTTGATGATCGATCGAGGTATTTGTCGGCCGTCAAATAGTCCTTGGGCGTCTCCTTTGCATATGGTTTTGAAAAAGGATGGGACCTGGAGGCCTTCTGGTGACTACAGGTTTTTAAACGCTAAAACAGTTCCTGATAAGTTTCCAGTTCCTCACATACAAGAATTTGCGCAAAATTTATTTGGTTGTACCATTTTCACATCACTCGATTTAGAAAAGGCTTCTAAATCGAGTGATGTGAAAATGGTACAACCAAATAAATTTTGCGCAAAATCTTGTATGTGAGGAACTGGAAACTTATCAGGAACTGTTTTAGCAGAAAACTGTTTTAGCAGAAAAGGCTTGGCGGGCGCAAATCCTCATCTTTAGTCCTCCACGTGGGCGCCCGCTGGTAATGATCAGTCGTGGATGACATTGTGTCCCTACGATTGATCAGCCAAGACTACACGCATGTACTCAATCGTGCGCGGTGGTCATTAAGACTGAGGTAATACCTAAGTCTAAGGTGGTGTGAGCGTATTGTAAACCGTGCCGAAGGATGAAAGACTGAGGGTTAAATCAGTCACGAACGAGCTCCTGTGGTTGATCGGGCAAATAACCACAGTATTCTTTGCCTTACTCTGGTAAGCCGGCTCTGCCAGAGTGGACCTTTCCTTCCGGGCATACTCGTGGGAATCAAATGGAAAAACAAACAAACAATTTAAAACAAAACATAAACAAGACGAAAAGAAGGACGAAGGACAATACCTGCAAGCCTAGCTCTCTGTCCGGCGTTGGTGACAATCAGTCATCTAGCTCGACGGGCGCTGAGGCTGCGGTTGGTCAGACGGTGCAGGAGCAGGCCGTTGCAACGTGCGCAAATACTGCTTCTTCTTCCTTCCGAACCAGGCATGCATCCACTGGGGCCCAGTCCTCGGTTGATTCATCTCCCCCATCCTCCTCCCCTCCCTCTCCCCTTCCTGACAATCCTCCCTCGCCTTTGACTTCGGTTGGAACCAGTTGCTCCTATTTGGCTAAGCTGAATCTGGAGCAGGATTCTGATGATGCGGTCGACCTAAACAACACCGTGGTACCGGTCAACCTTCTGGGGGGTGTGGACGAATCTTCTGCACCACCAACCACGACGAAAGAGATAACGGAAGCATCCTCCGCTACTCAATCATCATCCGCTAGTAAGGTTCGTAGCCTAGCGGCACGCATCCGAAGGAAGCTAGCTAGGAGAGCGATCAAAGCGTTTGGGAGCATTGAACCGAACGATTTATCGCTTATCCAGTCCAACAGACTGAACTGGGCAAGAGAATATTTGAAGTTGCACCCTCCATCGGAGAAGTCCTCTGATGTGGGTAAATTGGACCCCTCGTCGGTTATAACTGGGGAGGACCAATCGAAGAAGAGGATTCGGTCGTGTGAGGGCGAGCAAAGCCAAGCGAAGAAGCCGAGACCTGCAATGTCGCAGCCTACGACGTCACGGCCGAACATGCGTCCAATCTCGAACGTACCGGAGGAGTTCCACGTGGCGATAAGGGATGTGAGCGTCTCTGACTACAGGACCTCCCGAGAGAGATGGGCTCTGGTTGAGTCTGCTATCACGGACCAGGTGCTGAATGATAGTGAAGAAGCCCCCTTTGCCATTGAAGACATCGCATGGTATCGGGGGGTGCGGACCATGATCTGCAGGGATGAACAGACGCGGACACGGCTTTCTTGCTACGTATTTCGGATCGGCAATCTGTGGGACGGAGCGAAATTCGATGTGGTGCCGAAGTCATCGCTCGTTAAGCCGCAGACCTGGGTATGGGTTCCGGGACCCCCCTATGATGACGCGAAGACTCTTGGTCTGCTGAGAAAGCAAAACCCGGATGTTCCTATGGCGGGACTTAGTATCGCCAAGAGGGACCCACCAGCTAACGGAGGACAACGTCTTCTATTGGTATGGGACAAGGAGGCGATCCCGGCCCTAGAAAAGAAGAAGTGGGAACTTCACTACGGATGTAGCAGAACAGTAGTGAGATTCCCGCAGAGCGAAACAGAAACCAAGGAAGGCAATGATGAAGGTACTACAACTTAACCTTCATCATAGCAAAGCCGCATCCGGCAATCTCTTGAGGTTGCTTTATTTGTGCAAAATAGATGTGGCTCTCCTGCAAGAACCCTGGTTGTTAAACAATCGGATACAGGGTCTGAAATCAGCAGAATTTGATTTGTTCTTCTCGAAAGACACAAGTAAGCAGAGAACTTGTATTCTGATTAGGAAAGGAATTAATTCTTTTCTCTTGAACAATTACAGCAATGGTGACCAGACTGCAGTAAAGGTGGAGGGATCGGATGGTAATAGTATTATTGTCACCTCTCTCTAACTTCCATATGACAGCGAAGAACACCCACCCCCTGACGGGTTCAGACACTTGATCAGTATGGTGGAAAGGAAGAAGATCAACATCGTAGTGGGGTGCGACGCTAACGCTCACCACACTCAATGGGGCAGCAGAGATATCAACAGTAGGGGTGAGTCACTTTTTGAATATATTTGCTCTTCCAAACTTGTATTATGCAACAGAGGATCCCACTTTTGTTATTAGAAATAGAAGTGAAGTCTTGGACATAACTCTAAGATCGAGCTACGGCACGAAGTTTGAAGTCGGTAACTGGTCAGTCTCAGGAATGGAATCCTTCTCTGATCATAGAATAATAATGTTCACGATATCTTGCGATGTAGTGCGGGGTAACTCTTTCCGTAACATCAAAAGAACTAACTGAGAGGATTTCGTAAGGGAGGTCGGTAGGAACCTTAGGCAGGAAAACATCAGCTTAAGCAGTGCGGAACTACTTGATAGGGAGGTGGCAATGATTTCGGAAACCTTGATGACTGCCTTTAGATCGGCCTGCCCGCTCTCAAATGGGGGTGGGAAAGGTGGTCCGAAGTGGTGGTCAAAGGATCTTGAAACTCTGAGAGGAAAGGCGAGGAGGCTTTTCAAGAAAGCTAAAAGAACTCAGAATGATTTGGACTGGGACGCATACAGACTCAGCCAAAAAGAATTTAAATCGTCGCTGAACTTCGCCAAGCGAAGTTCATGGAGAAAGCTCTGCGAGGAAATAGAATGTATTAATGAAGCATCTAGAATGCGTAGGATCCTCGCCAAGGACCCCAGCGTTCCGGGGTACTTGAGGAGGAATGACGGAAACTGGACGGAATCAAGTCAGGAAAGTCTGGATCTACTGATGGAGACGCACTTTCCGGGGTGCATCTCGGAGCTTGGGAACTCATCTCAGGTAGTAGATCTCCCTGTGGCGGACGTAGACATTGTAAATCGGACAATCTCTCTTGAAAGGGTAAGGTGTGCGGTTATGTCCTTCTCTCTCTTTAAGTCTCCGGGAGTGGACTGTCTGGTGCCCATCATGCTGCAAAAGACCATGCCACTTATTGGTCCTTCCTTGGTGAGGATCTTTAGAATTTGTCTAACTCTCGGGTATGTTCCGAAGATGTGGCGTGAAGTCAGGGTGATTTTCATTCCTAAGGCTGGTAAGCCAAGCCACATCCTGGCCAAGGACTTTAGACCCATTAGTCTCTCATCGTTTTTACTGAAAACAATGGAGAAACTGATGGACTATTATCTCAGATGTGTTCTGGACGCGAGAGGCTTCTCAGCTTCTCAGCACGCCTATATGAAGGGAAAATCTGTCGAAACGGAATTACATGAGGTCGTCTACACGGTTGAAGAATCTTTGAATGTGAAAGAGTATACTCTAGCAGCGTTTCTAGATATTGAGGGTGCCTTCAATAATGTGGAGACGAGTGCGTTCGAGAAGGCATTGAATAGACTGGGTGTGGACTCATTCATTTCGTGCTGGATTGTGTCGATGCTAGGGGGTAGAATTATCAACTCCTCTCTGGGGGATGGATGTAGCAGAATGAAAGCAACCCGGGGAACCCCACAGGGTGGGGTGCTATCTCCACTGCTGTGGGTCATAGTGGTTGACGAAATTTTACAGGCTCTATCTTTGACCGGATTCAAGGTTGTTGCCTACGCGGATGATATCGTTCTGATGGTGAGAGGTAAGTTCCTGGACACCTTGAGCGATTTACTAGAAGTTGGGCTCAAATCTTTGAGCAGGTGGGCTGGTAACTGCGGTCTCAACATCAATCCGGAGAAAACCGACCTTATCCTCTTTACGAGGAAAAAAGACCGAGAATTCAGGCTCCCACGCTTGAATGGCGTTACCATCCCGCTCTCCCCTAGTGTGAAGTACTTGGGAATCTACCTCCATCCTAGGTTGAACTGGAAACTCACGATTGACGACAGGATCAAGAAGGCATCGAATGCTTACTACGCTTGTCAGAAAATGGTAGGGAAAACCTGGGGCCTTAACCCGAGAATAGTGCACTGGCTGTACATCACGGTAGTTAGACCTGTTCTTACTTACGGATCACTGGTGTGGTGGCATGCGTTGGAGATCGAGACTAACAGGGTCGCCATGAGCAGAATCCAAAGAATGGCACTCATTGGGATCACTGGGGCCTTACACACCACGGCCTCGCAGGCTCTGGAAGTAATGCTCCACATAATCCCATTGGAACTAGTGGTAAAATCTATAGCAGCAAAGGGTGCTTTTCGCCTGCGTGAGGCAGGCTATTGGTCGGGAGGCAGTGTGGGCCACACTAGGATCTTGTCAATTTCCCTGTGTTCCACCATGGCGGAGCGCACCGACTACAGGACACCGTCTTCCAGTTTTGGACATTCCCACCAGACTGGAGTGGCGATCTGGAGTCATCGCCCCAGACACGGTTGCTATCTACACTGCTGGCTCCAAAACGGAAAGCGGAACGGGCGCGGGAGTGTACTCTTGTGACCTTGACATTATGGAATCGTTCAGGCTACCGGATAGCTCGAGCGTGTTTCAGGCCGAGATTTTTGCGCTGACAAAAGCAGCGGAGTTGATTGTGCGAAAACAGTGCGTGAATGGTACAATAACTATTTATGTTGACAGCCAAGCTGCCATCAAGGCTGTTGAGGCGCACATTGCTAAATCCAGGCTTGTGGGAGAATGTAAAAGAATATTGCAGATGGTGGGTATGAATAACAACCTGAAGATTAGCTGGATTCCTGGTCACAGTGACTTCCCTGGAAATGAAAAGGCAGACGAGCTCGCCAGAAGGGGGTCGGAGATGAGCATGGAGCGGGCCGACGAGTCGGTTCTATGTCCCATTGAATGTGTAAAGGGAATGATTGATATTGAAGCGCTCAGACAGATGGAGGGGGCCTGGGTGAATCTCTCGGGATGCCGGCAAGCAAGAATCTGCTGGCTGAAACTTGATAGGAGGAACTCTAGCTTCATTTTGTCTCTGGGCAGGGACATTTGCAGACAACTTATAGGGGTCCTAACGGGACACTGTCCCTTTGGGAGGCATGGAGAAAGGCTGGGAATACCCATGGCTGACCTGTGTCGCTGTGGTGACGAGAATGTTGAGCCAACACTGGAGCATCTAGTGTGTGAATGTTATAGTCTGGCGCGTACCAGGCATCGGTACTTGGGGAAATTCTCCTTAACCGATCTATCAGAACTTGCGATGATTTCTTTATGGAGAACTACTCTCTTCATAAGGAAGAGCAATATTTGGAATCAGTAGTCTAGAGCCCGGTTTTTATACGAGGGGACCACAATGGATCCACAGTGATCTCTCGTGATGGACTGGGGCACATTGCTTTAGTCCACCCTTCTCAACCTAACCTAACCTAGAAAAGGCTTACTACCAAATCTCAGTGAATAAAGTAGATGTGCCTAAAACAGCCATCACTACTCCATTTGGCTCTTTTGAGTTTCTTAGAATGATCTTTGGTTTACGAAATGCGGCACAGACTTTTCAGCGATTCATATCATCAATTTTTCGAGGTTTGGAGTATTGTTTCGTCTATATTGATGATATCCTGATAGCTTCTATTGATGAAGATACACATTTTAAACATTTAGATGAAGTTTTTATGATATTAGCCTCAAATGGTTTAATACTTAATATTAACAAGTGTAACTTTCTAAAATCTGAGATTGATTTTTTGGGTCATACACTCAATATGAACGGTGTTCTACCTAAAAAATCAAGGGTTGAAATTATTTTAAATTATCCCAAACCTATTAATATTTTTGAGCTTCGAAGGTTTTTAGGGATGTTGAACTTTTATCGTAGATTCATTCCTCATGCGGCCGCATTTCAATTAATTTTAGATGAATTAACTAAAGGCAGCAAAAAGAAAAAAGATAAAACATCGATTGTTTGGGATAAACTAACATCGGATGCTTTTGAAAAGAGCAAAGAATTGTTAGCTAACGCCACTTTGCTAGCATTTCCATCGAAATCAGCACAATTATCATTGGCAGTAGATGCTTCTGATTCGGCATTACGTGCTGTTCTTCAGCAGCAAATGAATAATACTATAGATGGGAACCTTTGGCATTTTTTCCGCGAAAGTTAAATTCCACACAAGTCAAATATAGCGCTTATGTCAGGGAGTTATTAGCCTTTTTTTCGGCGATATAACATTTCAAATATTTGTTGGAGGCACGTAATTTTACCGTTTTTACAAATCATAAACCATTGTTGTTTGCTTTCAAACAAAAGGCTGATAAAGCCTCTCCAAGACATTTGAGACAATTAGATTTCATCAGTCAATTTACTGCTGACTTTCGTCACATTTCCGGAAAAGATATCATAGTTGCAGACGCTTTGTCTAGGATTGGTGAAATTGATTTGCCTCCTTCTTTAGATTTTTCGTAGATTGCCTCAGCTCAGTTATCAGATGAGCAATTGGAAGAAGTTAAGTTGATTCCTAGTTTAAATATGGTGGAGGTTCCATTAATTAATTCATCTTTAAATATTTGGTGTGACTCATCGTTAGGTCCATTCAGACCTTACATTCCTGAACAGTTTCGGAAAATGATTGAAATTCGGAAAATGATTGAAATTGTTCATTGTATATCCCACCCCGGTATTAAAGCGAATGTTAAATTAATGTCACGTTGTTTTGTTTGGCCTTCAATCCGTAAAGATGTGAGTGGTTGGACCAAACAATGTATTTCCTGTCAAAAAGCTAAAATTACAAGGTTTGTTCATAGTCCGTTCGGAGAATTCAAACAAATTTCAGAAAAATTTGAAATTATTCATATTGATTTGATTGGTCCGTTTTCTTCGTCAAACAACTTCCGTTATTGTTTGACCATAATAGATCGATTCTCTAGATGGCCGGAGGCTTTTCCGATTATGGATTGCAGCGCCAAAACGGTTGCTTCTGTTTTAGTCAAGGAATATTTTTCCCGGTTCGGAGTTCCTGTTTCAATTGTTACTGATCAAGTTCGAATCAAAGCTTTTTTCTGAATTGAGTTCGCTTCTTGGTTTTAAACGCAGTAGAACTACATCATATAATCCAAAAGCTAACGGTATGTTAGAGCTTTAGCACCGTACTTTTAAAGAGGCTTTGTTATGTAAATCCATTTCAAACTGGACGGAACAATTGCCATTTATTTTGTTGGGTTTACGAACTATTTTACGAGAAGAAGCAGGAGCTACACCGGCCGAATTATTGTACGATCAAAAAATTCGTTTGCCGTTTGAGTTCTTTTCACCCTTCTTCTGATTGTAAAACGGTTTTTAATCATGACTATATGGTATACGAAATCTAAGAACGTTGATGTCTCAAGTTAAACCGAAGCCAGCTTCAAACCATCCAATTCAAAACGATTTTATTTTTAAAGATCTTAACATTTGTTCACACGCATTTGTTAGTCGTGAACCTACTAACTTATCGTTGAAAACACCGTTTGAGGGTCTTTATCCCATTGTCGAACGTAATTCCAAGCTTTATACGTTACTAATCAATCAGAAAAATCGTACTATTTCAATTGATAGATTGAAACCTTGAAATTTCAACTGATAAGTTTCAGCGAAAAATCAAATTTGAATTTCCTGTTTTAATATGATTATTGTATCAAGAAATCAAACCTTTCTTTAGGAGGGGAGTATGTGGTGGCGCTGGTTGTAATTAATTTTTTCACTTTAACTGAGTGGTTTTTGTCACTCTCGATTCAATCATTTGTGAGTCAACTTCGATTATATTTTTAATCAATCAAAGTTGGCACGTTTGGTGTACTTTTCAAATTTATTTTCATTTTAAAAACAGTCGATTGCTATCTTTTCTCTGATGTACAAGTCAACATTTCAGTTCGATTTAAATAAAAATTAAATATTTTAAATTATAGAAAATAGAATTTAATTATTGAATCAATGCAATGAATAGTAATTTCAACCGAGCATTAAATATCAATTGAATTTAATTACTGAATCAATGCAATAAACAACTCGAGTCGAGTGAGTAACTCGACTCACAGTTGAACTCGACTCGAGCTAAAGTTGGTATTATGAAACTCGACAATTGGAAAGTCACTTCATTTCCAGCAGTCGAGTGAATTTGACTTTTCTTTCAAGTAAATGCTCACTCTAGAGATGGAAGTTTAAATTTTCTATTAATTATCTTTCAATTAACAATCATTTTTATACTCTAGATGAAATCATATAGAGTATTATAAGTTTAATCCAGCCCAAAAGTTTGTAACGCATAGAACCAAGCCTCGGACGAAAAAAAGTTATATATTATTTTTTGTTTATTTGTGGCCAAAAACCTCAAATCCGCTTGACGTCCGTCCGTCCGTCCGTCCGTCCGTCCGTCCGTCTGTCCGTGAACACGATAACTCAAGAACGCTTTCACCTAGGATCTTGAAATTTTGAATCTGGATGTTTGGTTGAATTTGTAAGGCTAAGTTCGTTAACGGGCAAACTCGTCCCACTCCTTCGAGTAGCTGCCATACAAAATGTCCTTAAAACACATGTTCAAGAATATTGGCCGATAACTTCAGAAGGGTTTAAGCTACGTCTTTGTAATTTTGTATGTATTATTTTTCCAATAGTTGGAACTAAACATATGATTATCAAGAAAATCCTGTTAGTCCTTCGTGTAGCTGCCATACAAATATCCTGTCAAAATGTATTCATTTAATTTACGAAACTCACTATAACTCAAGTAATCTTATAGCTACCAATTCGAAATTTTGTACTAATTAGTTTTGAGTGAAAAGAAAGTTTGAGTTTACATGTCAGCGAAATCCTTTTACTCCTTCTGGTAGCTGCCATACAAAATGTCCTTAAAACACGTGTTCAAGAATATTGGCCGATAACTTCAGAAGGGTTTAAGCTACGTCTTTGAAATCTTGTATGTATTATTTTTCCAATAGTTGGAGCTAAATGTATGATTATGAAGAAAATCCTATTAGTCCTTAGTGTATCTGCCATATAAATATCCTGTCAAAACGTCTTCACTTAATTTACGGAACTTACTATAACTCAAGTAATCTTTTAGCTATGAATTGGAAATTTTGTACAAACTAGTTTTGAGTAAAAACAAAGTTCGAGTTTACTAATCAGCGAAATCCTTTTACTCCTTCTGGTACCTGCCATACAAAATGTCCTTAGAACACGTGTTCAAGAATATTGGCCGGTAAATTCAGAGGGATTTAAGCTACGTCTTTGAAATTTCGTATGTGTTATTTTTCCAATAGTTTGAGCTAAATGTATGATTATGAAGAAAATCCTGTTAGTCCTTCGTGTAGCTGCCATACAAATATCCTGTCAAAATGTATTCACTTAATTTATGGAAGTCACTATAACTCAAGTAATCTTTTAGCTATGAGTTCGGAATTTTGTACAAATTAATTTTGAGTGAAAACGAAGTTTGAGTTTGCTAGTCAGCTAAATCCTTTTACTCCTTCTGGTACTTTCCATTAAAAAAATCCTTAAGACACGTGTTCAACAATATTTGTCGATAACTTTTGAACGCTTCAAGCTACGAATTTGAAATTTTGTACACGTTCATTTTTAAATGGTTCTAAGGAAAAGGATAAATATGCTAGAAATCGAGTGAGCCCTTCCTACACCTTCCATGTGAAAGTCCTTCAAAAAGGACATTTTTTTTTCGATGACTTACCCAGTTCAAGATATGAAATTAAACACTGAATATTGTCTATTAGTTTTGAGTAGCAATCTAATGGTAATCCTTAATAAAGGACAGACAACATGCACATACGTAATTCTACTTTATCCCCAACTACAATATAGATCGGAGTTCAGTATTCATCTAGAGTATTATACGATTGGCTTGCAGCCGATCGTGACTGCAGTATGTTTAATTAATGTGTTTAATAAATAAGGTTTCAATTAATGTTAACTAAGAAGAAATTATCTATTTCAATTAACGTTAGAGAATAGAGATGGGTTGGTCAGGAGTTTCCTTCAAGTGAACGAGTGACACTGCTTTTGACTGCAGTTCTGTGTCAAAACATGAAGAACGAGGACGGGAGGACCCTTTTACTTTATTATTTTATAATAATAACGATTTTACTTTATTATTTTATAATAATAAAGTATTGTGATCGATCTGAAATTTCAAAAAAATTTGCTACCCTGAAATTTTGTATTTTCACGTTTTAGGACTAGTAAACACCAAAAAAGCAAAAAAAAAAAATGTTCGTCTGTCCGCCGTAGACGCCGTACGCCATACGCAAAACTGTTTGAAGGTGCGTAGCTCTCAAACCCCTTGAGATTTTAAGTTGAAATTTGTATGCTGGGTAGAATGGGTGAACCCCTAAGAGTGATATATTTTGTAGGGGTGGGGGTGTAAGACGGGAGCGTTTCAGATGAAAAATTTTGGTTTCTAGATCTCAGGAACCGCTTATGCTAGGAAGCTGAAAGTTGGAACTTATGTAGTACTATGATAGTGGACCCATTTGCAAAAAAATTGTCGATATTGGTTGAGTAGTGTGCGAGTGGGGGGGTTTTTTTTTTTTTTTTTTTTTTTTTTTTTTTTTTTTTTTTTTTTTTTTTTAACGAGGAGTAAAAGCATCGAAAGCCTAAGTCAGTGCGGGACTTTAACCCGCTAAACATCTCCTCAGTCGTACGGATGGATCCTCCCGGAACCACCGTTAGGTATTGCGTCGGGAGGCCGTCATAGCAATATTGCTAAAAACGTCAGTTATTGTCTGTCTAGTCTAGTCAGTTGTCTCCTGTGGTGCGTCGCGTTGGATGTTTCTTATTCGCTCAAAGCGGCGAAGTGTCGACATAATCCGTGGTGCTGCAGTCTGGAAAACTTGCCACTTGAGGGCTGTGTCACAAATGTGTCTAACGAGGTTTTCTACGGTCGGAGCTTCTCCGAAGGCCTCCGCAACCTCGGCTCGGTCGACGTCGAAGCGCGGACAGTGCAGTAAGATATGCCGCGCGTCCTCAATCTCGTGGGGGCAGTTGGGACAGAACGGGTCTTCCTCATGCTTAAAGCGGTGAAGATACTGCTTAAAACACCCGTGTCCGCTGAGCAGCTGGGTCACATAAAAGTCCACTTCTCCGTGTTTGCGGCTTATCCAGCTGTCTATGTTTGGGATCAATGTGAATGTCCATCTCCCTTTGTTCGCGCTTTCCCAGCGTCCTTGCCATTCCTGGATACTGCGCCGTCGCTCGTCCACTTTCGATGCTTCATCTGCTGCTACGTAGAGTCGCTGAAGTTCACACGCTATTATGTCAATTGGTAACATTGCCGATATTACTCCGATTGCTTCATCGGACACTGTTCGAAAGGCACTAGCAATCCTTAGTGCACTAAGACGATAGATTGATCGGATTCCGGCTATATACGATTTCTTCTTCGTTGCATCTGCCCAGATCGGTGCAGCGTATAGCATTACGGAACTCGTGACCGTTGCTAATAGTTTTCGCCTGCTGGAGCGTGGTCCTCCAATGTTTGACATGATGCGTGAGAGTGCACCATTCACCTTTGAAGCCTTTTCGCTGATCGCCAGAAGATGGTCCTTGAATGACATCCGGGTGTCAATTAACACCCCAAGATATCGCAGATTTGGCTGCGAGATGATCTCGTGCTCTCCGGCTCTGAATGTAAAAACTTCGCGCACTTTTCGAGAGCTCAAAAGAACCGCCTCCGTTTTATGCGAAGCCAACTCTAGGTCCGCACTACTTAACCAGTTCATAATTCTATTGATCGCCTCACTGCACAGAACTTCCAAGGTGTGGATATGTTTCGCTACTACCACTAGTGCGATATCATCCGCGTAGCCAACCAATGTGGTGTCCGTTGGAAGCTCGATGCAAAAAACGTCATTATACATGATGTTCCATAATGTGGGGCCAAGCACTGAGCCCTGTGGGACTCCTCGTGAAACGTCGTAGCGCTTGACGCCGTCCTCGGTGTCATACAGAAGAACTCTTCCTTCGAAGTAGTTAGCTATGATTCGCTGTAGGTATCCCGGTACGTTGAAACTATTTACTGCTTGCATTATTCGCAACCAGCTCGCTGAGTTGAAGGCATTCTTGACGTCAAGTGTTACCACTGCGCAGTACTTTTTGTCGCCGTTTTTCCATCTTTCACCGGATGTCGCATCACGCGCAATTCTCATAACAGCATGGATGGCGTCGATGGTGGATCTCCCTCGGCGAAATCCAAATTGTTGCTCAGATAGACCTCCAGGTCTCTCGAGCGACTCCTGCAGTCGGTTACTGATAATGCTCTCCAGTACTTTTCCCAATGAGTCCAGCATGCATAGTGGCCGGTATGCCGATGGTTGTTCAGGTGGCTTCCCGGGCTTCAATAGCAGCACCAGTCTTTGCAGCTTCCAAAAAGCGGGGAACACTCCTTCATTGAGACATGCTGTGTACATCCTAGCGAACGTCTCGGGATCCCTCCGGATGGCCGTTTTCATCGCTACGTTAGGGATGCCGTCCAGACCAGGTGCTTTGTTGTCGGTCACTTTACGTAGTGTCAGTAGAACCTCTTCAGCTGTCACGGGAATAATATTACCCATATCTGCGGGTAGATGATATATTTGCGTCCGTTCACTCTGTGGTGGAAAGAGTGCCGCCACTACGCTGTCCATAAGCGCAGGATCCGAGGGTTGCGGTGCTCTGGGTCCTCTTACTCTTTTCATCACTACCTTGTACGCCTTGCCCCAGGGGTCGATATCCGAGTTCTCGCGCAGGTCTCGGAATGCGGAGTCCTTGGCGTCTTGAATCGCTTTCTTAAGCTGTAGTCGGCATACTTTGTAGCTAGAATGCAATGATTGCCACGTGGTGCGATTTCGCGCACGTTGCGCTTTCCTGCGCGCATGGTTGCATCGCCTTCTGCATTCGGCAATGTTCTCATTCCACCAGTAGACTGGGGTTCTTGTTGGTGCACCCGACCTTCTTGGCATTGCTGCGTCGCATGCCACGCTCAATCGCTGCTTGATATTTGTGGCCATATTGGTAGCTTCGTCGTCCATTGTTTGCGCCTCGTCCCACACCAACTTAAAAACTTCTGCGTCGAAGGCACGTTGTTTCCATCCCTTGACTTGTGCAACAGCTATTCGCCTCTGACGTCTATTTTGCTGCAGCTCGATGACAATATCGCGATGATCACTATGCGAGTAAAAATCTCCGACGCTCCATGTAGCGTTTCGGGCGATCGAGTTGTGGGCGTACGTTAGATCCACCACCGACCGCCTGGTCCCAGCCTCAAATGTGTGCTGTCCATTATTTAAAAGCTCGAAGTCTAGTGTCGCAAGATATTCCATGAGAAGCCAGCCCCTGCGATTCGTATTCCTGCTGCCCCATGTCGTCGACCATGCGTTAAAGTCACCACCAATAAATGCCGGGAACTTTGATCTGGCCTCCGTCACCAGCTCCGTTAGCATCCGCTCATATTGAATTATGTCCATACTAGGTGGAGCGTAGCATGAGAAGAAGTAAATGCCGTCATATTTCACCCAAGTGAAGCCAGTGTAAGTTACTGACGCTCTACTTTGGTAAACCCTACCACCAAGTGTCCATATCGCTGCTTTGCTGGATGCATCCGTCGTCCACTCGCATCCGTCCACGTTGTGGTGTTGCTCGCACAGGATTGCGAGGTCGAACCGTTGCTCGAAAATCGTCTGCTGCAGGAGGTCCTGTGCTGCAATACAGTGGTTGAGGTTGAGTTGTACAATTTTCATCGTCCAAGCTTCTTGACCGCCTTTTGATGTGCCGGACAGCGAGAGCTGCCAGCTGCATGATCGCCTTCGCACAATGCGCATTTCGTTTTGTTCGTACATGCAGTCGCAAAGTGCCCGTCTTCGCCGCATTTCCTGCATATATTTCTCCGATCTATTGGCTCCTTACAGTTCTGTGCCAAGTGGTTATACCCCCAACACTTAAAACAACGTGTAGGCGAGACGCTCTCGCGTACTCGGCATGACACCCAGCCAATGCGTATCCGCTGCATATTTACTACTCTCACAGCATCTTCGGCCGGTAAGTTGACATAAGCCGTCTGTGTGCCTTGATACCCTTTCCGCATGTTACGTACCGATGCTTCATCCGGTCGTCGTATTTCACACTGTGCGTGGAGCGCATCGCACACATCTGCTGGCGTTGTGACCTCATCCAGATCTCTTAGCTGGATTGTTATGGTATGGGTTTTCGCCGACACCTTAGCCGACTCGCATAATACCTTCTCCACTGCTGTCTGGTACGCTCCGGTATTCCGCTCTGGTGCACGCTTAAGTTCAAGCAGCAACTCATTTTTAGCGGTTCGTCGAACTGCACGTACGTTTTCGCCAAGTGACTTGAGGGTGTCATTTGTCTTAATCGTCCGCAGAATGTCCGCGTACGTAAGATCACCGGTAGCCGAAATAATGAGGGCGTCGGGTTTTGACCTTATACCCTTCTTCGTCTTCTGCTTCTTGGACTGCACTTTTGTCCATTTCTCCGTCTCCTTCGGCAGCGCTTGTGGTTGCACTGTATCTCCTTGTGCTGCCTCCATTGTGTTCCGCGCGTTGTTATTTTTTGCGAAGAGAAGGGGTTGTCTCTTCGGTAACAAAGCTGTCTCAGCCTTCTTCTTCTTAGCAGACGTATGCGCTACATTCATGCGCTTCGTTGGTGGCGTCTCAAGATCAGACTCCTGTCTTCTCTTCTGATTCAGTTTGAACCATGGTGATGTTTGCGAGGAGTTGTTTTTCCTAATTACTTCTTTCGCAGTGTCATATTGCTGCTCTTTTGCAAAAACCTCATATAGCGCTCTGATGCTATCGATTGTATCACGCATTGGTTGATGAATCGAACGCCTTCCATCCTTGAGCATGTCCACGAGTGAGTTAATCTGCTCACCGAGAAGGTGAAACGACGATTTCACCGATTCTGGCTCCTTGCTGCTGTCAGCTGCTGTTGGCGTTTTGGTGATGTTATTTTTAGAACCCTCACTTATCTGTTTTCCTCCTGTCGTAGAAAGTTCTCGTGCGCCGGCTGGGGACCTTTGTAGCCTTGCGCATCTCTGGAAAGGGTTTTCATTGCCGCTGTTAACATTTATAGCGCCATCGTTGTCATTACTGTTTCGTCGTTCACTGTTGTTTGGTTTGTTGCTGTTTTTATCATTATTCATGTTTTTTGTGGTCCCAACTCAAAGCCGTTATCCCCGTTCGAATGTGTAGTCACCTAGGATCCCATGGTTATCTTTGCAAGCAGTGAGGCCATGCAAGGGTTGACGCAAGCCCTTATGGGGTTCTGCGTTCAGAGCCAGATCAGTGTTAGTCAGGAATGTTACATCTGAGCCTACACCACTAACTTAATGGTGACAAACGCGGAGCGTTCTTTGAGACCTGCCAAGGTTTTACCGGGACGGAGGCGATTACTGCATTAGCCTGAAAGCCATTTCTGCTCGATTTCACTCTTACATACTCAGGTAACAGAATACCGCAATCGTCAGCCCAAATGCCATCATTTTGTTTCGTTGTTTCCAGTATTCATAATCAAGACCTTACTGGACTCAGTCTTAATATCTACGGCCGGGGTTAGTTTCGATGTTACTGTCGGCTGATATGGACACAGTCGTAGATTGCGATGTTGTCCCTCGTTGCTACCCATAGGTAGAAGGCACATTTGGAGGACGGTGCCGATTCGTCCTGTCGCTAAAGTTTCACAGGGTTCTTGGGACCTTTTAAGCCCCACCCTCCTCTTCGGCCGCTCTTGGTCGGGGACTGCTTATTGATTATTCGCAGCTAACCTACATTTGCATGCAGGCCGTCCAGCTATCCGCCACCTTGCTGACCCCCACAGTAGCCTGAAGCTCAGCCCTGTGGCGAGTGGGGGGGTGGGGGGGAAACAATGCGTCCAAAGCGCTTGAAAGCTGGGATTGAAACATTCTAAAATTCATATCTCCTGAACGATTGATATCAGAAGGCTGAAACTTTGTAGTTATCTTAACAGGTACTAGGAGATTAGAAACTAATTAAACATCTTGAGGGTGGAGAAGTATGGGGGTGGGGGGTGAAAATCTTGGAGTTACAATATCTTCCGACTCAATTATCCCAGGAAGATAAAATTTGGTTTCTGTACATAGAATTACTAGTGGACTCTACTGAATGTAAGATTTTTGAAAAGAGGGCATGAAGCGCGAAAGTGGGGGGACAATCATTTTTCACAAAATTAAATTTTTATATCTCAAGAACCGTATCAGATATGATCTTGAAAATTTTACAGAAGTTAGGACCGTTGACGTCTAGCGGAGAAACAAATTTTGAGGGTGTGGGTGTAGGGAGTGATGGTGGGAGGGGGTGTAAATGAAAAAATTCTGATTTTAATTTCTCGAAAGCCGCAAAGGACAGAAAGCTAAAAATTTAAAACTGTATAGAGCAACTATAGAAACCTCCCGGAAAAATAGATTTTTGATAGGAGTAGCAAGGTACGAGGGTGGTTTTTCATATCTCAGAAACGGGTTATGCTAGAAAGTTGAAACTTAGTACCTATATTTAGATATGCTACTAGATTATTTAAAGCTAAAAAAAATCAACAGTCTGGGCGCAACTTTATTATTTTATGGGCAGAAGTCCGAAACGTGTTTAATACTGGGATGCGGTGTAGGGTACTATGTAACTGACAATGTAAGAAATAACCAGAAGGCTATTTGTAACGTTATTTTCTAGGTTGTCAGTCATAGTACTGGCGTTTCGGACTTGTACCCATAAAATAATGAAGTTGCGCTCAGAGTGATGGATGTCACTCCTTTTGGTTAACTGTACTTCCATTCGACACGTGAAGAAGAACGACGACCCTTTTTTTTAGGTTATCAGAATCCCGGAACGAACAGTTCACTGGAACTAGTTCACTGAACTCGTTCCTTCATGTGAGTAACTTGGAGTGAACTCCTTCACTAAAAGGAACTGCTTTGCCCATCTCTAACGTTAACTAAGTAGAAGTGATCAAGTTAATATTTTATAATTTTAACGAAGACTCCTACACTAGGGTTCGGGTCAGATGTTTGCTTAATTTTAGATATTCAGACATTCTGTTTTCCGAATTCTTCATCATTGCCACGTAAAATATCAACTAGAAATAGCTACATTTGGGGCCAAAGTATGAGTAGGTACATATATCGTGTGTAATAAATTAAACACGATTTAAAATTATTATAGTAACATATAATTTAATTAATTAATATTATAATTAATTTCACCGAATACAAGTATTGCATTGTTTTAAATAAATATTAGACATACATTTCTTTTAACCGACTTTCAATAAATCTATTTATCAACTTCTCTTCTCTTCTCTATGCTTTTAATTGAACTGACTTATTTGCAAAAACTATTTTTATTTTTCATATTTAATGAATACTAGAGCGATACTTGAGCGATTTGTGTGGAGTGTTTGCAACTGTGTTGCCCACAAGTAGCCGACACCCACACACCCCTTTCCTAGAGAAGAGTTAGTTAACCTTCTCGATATCGTTTCGTTTTGAACCCTTTTTCGACCTGGTTTGCATTATGTGTGCTGACGTTGCACCCTGTGCAAAATGTACGTGTTTGGACAAATTCGCGGAGTCTTGAGACGGATAATGAAGAGACTTGAAAGATGGTTTTAGGCGGTCGATCGAAACGTTCTTCTCTTTGCCATTTAAAGCCAGTGTGAAAAACTTTTCATATCGTTTTAATACCCTGAACGGACCTTCTTAAGGCGGTTGCAGAGATTTCCTCACTTGGTCCTGGCGTACAAACACATGATCACAGTCTTTAAGCGAGTTAAAAACAAATGTGTTCGTAGATGTGTGTGAAGAAGGTGATTGTGGTTTCACCGAACGCATGACCTCCCGCAGCCTTTGCACATAGTCACTAGGTGATATTGTGTGAGTGGTGTTTGTGTCCGAATGTATGAGTTCGTACGGCAAACGAAGATTTTGGCCATAAACCAGTTCAGCTGGAGTGGCATCAGCGTCTCCTCTGATGATGGAGCGAAGCCCGAGAAGGATGAATGGTAGTTCGCGAGTCCATCTGTTGAATCTTAATATAACCAATAATGTAATAGATATAAAATGCACCTTCACAATAAAATTTTCCCACCACGAATGTGCACTTTTTGCACATTTTTTTATGCACGAAATGTAGCGCGTGCTAAAGTGCAGATCGAGCATATCCGAACAGCACAAAATTCGATTGAACTCCATTGGAGTACAATTTCCATTTATACACCAAATTTCCGGCACGCTTTTTTGCCGTAATAAGAGCCCAGCTCAAGACAACTTGAACTGTGGACAATTAGAATATAGTAATTTTTGATTATATAGCATTAAGCGATTTTTTGTCCAATTAGCAATAATTTAGTATTTAAGTTTGTGGAAAATAAAATTTATTATCACTCCAAAATTAGTTTTCATTACGCACCGAGCAAGGAAAGGCCCTTGCTCTCAACATTTGGTGACCCCGACGTGATCAGGAGATCACGTCCTTCGAATAAAATAACACTTTTTCTCTCTTCTAGTTCAGATGGAGCAGCTTATGCAGGAGCAGTCTACCTTAGGAAGGGAAATAGATGTCCTTATAGTCAACTACAGTAAGGACTCATCCACTCGGAAGACGGAGCAGTATTTAACCACCAAGCTCGCAAAATTGGAGACGGCATGGAGTACCTTCAGCAGTAATCACCAGTGTCTTCTCGATGGCGGTGCAGCAGATTCGGAGTACTTCACATCAAAGTACTTTGACAAGGTTAAAGAGGGAGTCCGGAAGGTAAAGGCCAACATGGAGGATCGACTTCAACAGCTTAACAGCGACCGCATTGACCCAATCATGGACAACGGCGGCCCAAGTGACGTCCAGGAGGTCGACAAGGCTAACACCGGCGAGCGGCGTTCGCAGCAGTGCAGCAGCGGTGAAGCCAAGTTCAACAAACTCACTCCGCTCTTCAGAAAGCAGCAGACACTAACCGACGCATTGACACGGCTAGTCAATGACACCCTGGCTCGAGCGAAGACAACACAGACTGCAGCCTTTTATCAAGTCAAGATCGCGGCAATCAATCGATATTGGGAGGAGATTGCTGCAACGAGTCGGGACTTATGGTCCGAGTGTGATCATCCAGAGATCGACCCTTTTCTTAAGTTAGAGCGCTGGACACAAGATGCAGTTATCAAACTCACCGAATTGATGGCAACAGCGAAGTCATTAACAGATGTCACGCCAAGCAGTAAATTCGACCACAGTGCTACAAATTGGAAGTTGCCAAAAATCAATGTCCCAACATTCAGTGGCAGCTATTTGGAGTGGACCTCGTTCTCCGAACTGTATCAGCGTCTAATTCATGACAACCCGATGAGCAAGACGGAAAAAATGTTTTACCTCATGGGCAGCTTGTCTGGGGAGGCGAAGAAACTAATACAGCATTTTCCGATCACGGAGGAAAGTTACGCTTCCACTTGGAAGACACTCTGCGATCGTTACGGCAACAGGCGGCTTATTGTGACATCGATTCTCGATCGGCTGTTGAACCAAGCATCTTGTCAACAGGAATCAGCTGCCGCCATCAAGTCACTACATGATGTGTCCAGGGAGTGCATTCTGGGCTTGGAAAACCTGAGAGTTAGCACTGAGACGTGGGACTCCATTTTGACACATATTATCATCCGCAAGATGGATAAGACGACTCATGGTTTGTACGAGCAGTCACTAGAGTACCCCAAAGAATTCCAGGGTACTCAAGAGCTACTACAATTTCTTGAAGGACGTTTCCAATCACTTCAGGCGCTTGGAGCGTCTAATACACGATCATCGACTGAGAGGCGGCCAAAACAGTCTGCTTTATTAACCTCAAAGGACGATGACAAAGGTAGCTCGGCTCTAACTTCCAACAAAGGTAGCTGTTCGGTCTGCAGTCAAGCACATGGAATATTTGCATGTTCCAAATTCCTCAAGATGAATGCCAAGGAACGTGGTGAACTTATAAAGCAACAACGACTCTGCCTGAATTGCTTGCAGGAGGGTCATTTCGCCAACAAATGCTCGTCAAGTAATTGCAAGAAATGCGCCAGGAGACACAACACTCTGCTGCACATGGAACCGGCAGTCAAGAAGCAATACCAGCAGAAGAACATTCAGCAGAACAGCTTAGAGCCACCGAAACCAGAAGTTCTTCCACCAAAGGAGCTCACTGCTACACTAACAGCAGGGCTATCGGAAGTACAGCAGCAGCAGTACGTATTCTTGGCGACGGCTATCATTCACGTGTTGGATCAATTCAACAATCCTGTTGAGTGTCGAGCAGTACTGGACTCTGGATCGCAGAGCAATTTCATTACAAGTGACCTGGCACAACGGCTCTACTTGGAACCTACGCCCTGTGAAACAACCATTCAAGGCGTTGGAAATGTAGAGCATAGGGCAAAGCAGCGACTACACGCAATGGTCCAATCCAGAACCACTGGATTTTTTGTTGGAGTCGAAGCCATCGTACTAAAGAAAATAACATCAGATCAGCCCAGTTGCCTTGTAGACGTGAAACATTGGCAGCTACCCAAGAACATAAAACTTGCTGATCCAGAGTTCAACAAGCCTCAGAAAATAGACATGCTCATTGGCGCTGAACACTATGCTGCTTTAATGTCAATAGGACAAATTAGACTCGGCCAGTCATTGCCGACACTGCAAAATACACTACTTGGTTGGATAGTGATGGGAAAAACCGGTGGAAACCTTCCCGCTAAATCTTTCTGCGGAATATCTGCGATAGAAGACATTGAGACGAACATTCAACGGCTTTGGGAAATGGAAGAAATCGACCCGCTGGCGAAACCAAAAACACGATCAGAGAAGCATTGCGAGGAGTTTTATCAAAATACAACGAGTCGAGATGAATCAGGACGTTTCGTGGTTCGACTACCATTCTGCAGGCAGCCAGAGACACTAGGAAAATCTAAAGACATCGCAGTCAGATGATTCATCAGTTTGGAGCGCAAACTTAGCAAAAACAAACAGTTGCAGGAGGACTACCAAGCGTTCATGAAAGAATACATCCAGCTCAACCATATGGAAAGAATAGACGAGGGTGATGTAAGACCAGCACATTACTTCATACCGCACCACTGCATTTTGAAGCCGTCCAGCACGACCACTAAGTTACGTGTCGTTTTCGATGCATCCTGTCGAACATCGTCAAACATGTCGCTGAACGAGGCTCTACATAAAGGAGCAGTAATACAGGATGATCTATTCAGCATTCTCATACGTTTTCGGCTACATAAATATGTATTTACTGCGGACGTTGAAAAAATGTACCGCCAAATTTGGGTGGACCCCCGAGACCAGCATTTCCAGCTGATCGTTTATTGAGATGAACCTTGTCAGGAACTGCAGTACTACAAGCTCAAAACTGTCACCTACGGCATCACATCCGCGTCGTATTTGGCCACGAAGTCGTTGCAGGTACTTGCAGAACAGGGAAAAATGTCATTCCCACTGGGCTCAAAGGCTGCCAGTCAAGATTTTTACGTCGACGACGTCATGACAGGCAGTAATGATCTACATGAAGCACTGAGAGTCCAAGCAGAATTGAAGGCTCTTTTGAAAAGTGGAGGATTCCATCTTCGAAAATGGTGCGCAAACCATTCGGCACTACTTTCAACGATTCCTGACAAGGACATCGAGCTCAATTTGGAAATAGATGACAAGGATCATGCTGAAGCGAAGTTGCACTTCCTCTTCTAGCAACATTGAAAACTGACCGGACAGTCGTCCTAAGCGACCCTCAGACGGGATAAGGCTAGCGAAGTTGCACTTCCTCTTTGAAAGTCTGGGGTCAATTAGGTCTAGTCCAAGCCGAAGCACAAGACGAAGCAGCAAAGGCCAAAACGACAGCAGCGACGCACCCGACGCAAGCAGTGAAGACCAATACGACAGCAGCGAAGCCAAGACGACCGCATCAAAGCCAAGACGACCGCAGCAAAGCCAAGACGACCGCAGCGAAGCCAAGACGAACGCAGCGAAGCTAGGACGAACGCTGCGAAGCCAAGACGAACGCGGCGAAGCCAGGACGAACGCAGCGAAGCACAGGACGGACGCAGCGAAGCCAAGACGAACGCAGCGAAGCCAAGACGAACGCAGCGAAGCCAAGACGAACGCAGCGAAGCCAAGACGAACGCAGCGAAGCCAAGATGACCGCAGCGAAGCCAAGACGAACGCAGCGAAGCCAAGACGAACGCAGCGAAACCAAGACGGACGTAGCGAAACCAAGACGAACGCAGCGAAGCCAAGATGACCGCAGCGAAGCCAAGACGAGCGGATCATGCGGGCGAAGACGAGATGATGATCAGAAACAGAGTCAAATTAAGGCAAGCAGAGTCGTGCCAGGAGTCGGGCTAAATCCAGCTACGACAAGCTACGACGAACTTTGCCAGAACCACGACCAGTAGACACAGCGCAGCCGAGACGAACGAAGCAGAAGCCACACAGAGAGACGAAGACAGGGAAGGACGAAGACAGGGTAGGACGAAGACAGGGAAGACAAAGCAAGGGCCAAACATCGGAGAAAGCCAAGCAGCGAAGAACGACGCGACGTTGGGCTCGGTAGAGACACCCCGAGCAACAGAGCAAAGACCAAGCAGCGATGAGCCAAGCAGCGAAGGACCACGCGACGTTGAGCCAGGTAGCAACAAACCAAGCAACGAAGCCAACCAAGCAGCGATAGACCGAACAGCAGAATGGGTATGTAGGAAGACAGAGAGAGAGCAGAGCAGAGAGAGTCGAGGCAAGGCGAGTGGAATCGTACCCGTAGGATTACAATCAAATCACGTTGAGCAGAGGCGGCGATCAGGAGTGAGTCAAGGCGAAGAGAGCAGACGCGCGGAGGCGAGCAAGGAGAAAACCCAAAGGAAATCAAATAACCAATTATATGTCATCAATTAGCGTAATAAAGTGAAGTCAATCAATAAAATAAATATTTTGTAACGGACACTGGCTCCCGATGAGCATACCCCGGAAAAGAGTCGTTACAATGGCGCCCGAGCAGGGACCTCACAAAATAAAATGAACAAAGAAAACTGGCAGTGCACCAACAGTGAAGTGACAAACAGTGAATTAACGAACGAAATACCGATAGTGGAACTATTATCAAGTAGCGAAGTTATCAGACAGTGAGTTAACAAGCAATGAAAACACAGTGAGCTAAAGGTTTATCAACCAGACAGTGAATCAAACAGTGAACTAATCAGCAGTACAGTGAATTAACAATCAGTGTATCAACTGACATATAGTGACAGTGAACACAGGCAGTGAGCTTATCAACAGTACAGTGAATTAACAGTTAGCGCACCACAAGACAGTGAACTAACCAACAGAGAATTAACAATAGTGAATTAACGAACAGTGAAAAGTTAGCGAATTGACAGCGAGCTATAGGTTTATCAGCAAGACAGTGAATCAAGCAGTGAATTACCATACAGTGAAAATAAAACACAGTGAATAAACCGCGTAGGAAAAAACAGTAAAGAGTCACGCAGCCAGACAGTGAACTACAAAAAGTCTTCAATCGAACGAAAGGGGGAAGTGTGAGGACGGAAATTTCCATGTGAAATTTCCACACACAAACATTGAATTAAAACATGTAACAGTGAATCGAATTACAAACACAACACAAATTAAACTTAGAACTAAGAATTTTGAATTACCAATACAACACAAGAGCTAAGAACTTTGAATACAACACAAGCTCAGAACATCAAACATGAAACACAGAATCTGAAAAGACACACGACAAAAGCTGAAAAGGAGAAAAATTCGGAATATACCTGGAAAAGGTCAGCGGGATCACAAAAACGTCCCAGGCGACGCAATGCGACAGAGAACCCGCCGACAAGTATATGAAATCCCAGCGAGACTATATACCGAGGCAAGCATACTCCAGCCGCGAATTATAAAAAGGCGAAATTTCTCCCACACAAAATTTGTTCCATAACATAATTCACGGACAGCGAATGTTGGTCACTAAATATATAGTGAACGAGTCAACCAAAAGGGGAGCTCGGTGGCAGTGATCAAGTCTGCAAAGAAGGCAAGCGAAGTTGCACTTCCTCTTCTAGCAACATTGAAAACTGACCGGACAGTCGTCCTAAGCGACCCTCAGACGGGATAAGGCTAGCGAAGTTGCACTTCCTCTTTGAAAGTCTGGGGTCAATTAGGTCTAGTCCAAGCCGAAGCACAAGACGAAGCAGCAAAGGCCAAAACGACAGCAGCGACGCACCCGACGCAAGCAGTGAAGACCAATACGACAGCAGCGAAGCCAAGACGACCGCATCAAAGCCAAGACGACCGCAGCAAAGCCAAGACGACCGCAGCGAAGCCAAGACGAACGCAGCGAAGCTAGGACGAACGCTGCGAAGCCAAGACGAACGCGGCGAAGCCAGGACGAACGCAGCGAAGCACAGGACGGACGCAGCGAAGCCAAGACGAACGCAGCGAAGCCAAGACGAACGCAGCGAAGCCAAGACGAACGCAGCGAAGCCAAGACGAACGCAGCGAAGCCAAGATGACCGCAGCGAAGCCAAGACGAACGCAGCGAAGCCAAGACGAACGCAGCGAAACCAAGACGGACGTAGCGAAACCAAGACGAACGCAGCGAAGCCAAGATGACCGCAGCGAAGCCAAGACGAGCGGATCATGCGGGCGAAGACGAGATGATGATCAGAAACAGAGTCAAATTAAGGCAAGCAGAGTCGTGCCAGGAGTCGGGCTAAATCCAGCTACGACAAGCTACGACGAACTTTGCCAGAACCACGACCAGTAGACACAGCGCAGCCGAGACGAACGAAGCAGAAGCCACACAGAGAGACGAAGACAGGGAAGGACGAAGACAGGGTAGGACGAAGACAGGGAAGACAAAGCAAGGGCCAAACATCGGAGAAAGCCAAGCAGCGAAGAACGACGCGACGTTGGGCTCGGTAGAGACACCCCGAGCAACAGAGCAAAGACCAAGCAGCGATGAGCCAAGCAGCGAAGGACCACGCGACGTTGAGCCAGGTAGCAACAAACCAAGCAACGAAGCCAACCAAGCAGCGATAGACCGAACAGCAGAATGGGTATGTAGGAAGACAGAGAGAGAGCAGAGCAGAGAGAGTCGAGGCAAGGCGAGTGGAATCGTACCCGTAGGATTACAATCAAATCACGTTGAGCAGAGGCGGCGATCAGGAGTGAGTCAAGGCGAAGAGAGCAGACGCGCGGAGGCGAGCAAGGAGAAAACCCAAAGGAAATCAAATAACCAATTATATGTCATCAATTAGCGTAATAAAGTGAAGTCAATCAATAAAATAAATATTTTGTAACGGACACTGGCTCCCGATGAGCATACCCCGGAAAAGAGTCGTTACAATCAAGACGTTGGGTATTACGTGGCTACCTAAAACTGACCAGTTCACAGCCAAAACGAACTGGTCGGAAGTGTCCAAAGTTACAAAAAGAACCATATTAGCGGACATTGCACACATATTTGACCCGCTTGGCTTTGTGAATCCTGTAATAGTACAGGCCAAAATTTTCCTCCAAGAGTTGTGGAAATTAAAACTCGATTGGGATGCATCACTTCCCAATGAGCTGCATACACGTTGGCTGGAATTTCGAGAAACACTCAAACTACTAAACAACTTCCAGATACCAAGGCAGGCTTACCTCACAGCTTCCAAGACACTACTACAGCTGCATGGGTTTTCGGACGCATCGGAGAAAGCTTATGGAGCAGCCATTTATCTTCGATCCACCGACTCGCGTGGGCGCAAGGAAGCTAGATTATTATGCGCAAAATCTAAGGTCGCTCCAACTAAAATTATGACCTTGCCTCGGCTGGAGCTGTGCGGCGCTCGACTGTTAGCTGAACTGATGAATCGACTTCAACATATTCTACAACTGAAAAATGATCAACTCTTTTGCTGGTGCGACTCTCAGATAGTACTACATTGGATCAAATCAGAGTCCTCTTCCTACAAAACATTTGTGGCAAATCGGATTGCCACCATACAAACCCTTACGAGCAGCAAAATGTGGAGACATGTGGGTACTAAGCACAATCCAGCAGATTTAGTGTCGCGAGGAGTCTCACCTAGTGCCTTAATAAACTCTTCGCTATGGACCCAAGGACCGAAATTCCTGCTAGACTCATCCCAAGACTGGCCTGTGAGTGATCAATTCAGCAACTTCGGCGATCAGCTAGAACAGAAGAATAACGTATCCTTAGTCGCAGCCAATCATGAGTGCCATTTCTTGGATTCAGTAAATCATCGGAATTCCTTTAGACATCTTGAACGTGTTACAGCTTACGTCCTCAGGTTCGTAGCCAACATACGACGTAAGCACTACCATCAGACTGGTCCGTTGACTGTGGAGGAAATCAATAAGGCGGTGACCACCATTGTCCGGCACATTCAAAAACACAGTTTTGGCGACGAACTCAAGGAACTGATAAAGGGAAATGAATTAGGCAATCAGAATCGTTTGGTCAGCTTAACTCCTTTCATCGATCACAACACGATCATCCGAGTGGGAGGAAGAATTCAAGCGGCCCACATGCAGTATGACGCTATACACCCCATGCTACTTTCGCGCACGCATCCGTTCACTCGCTTGCTAGTGATGGACTACCACAAAAACAACCTACATGCAGGACCCCAGGCGTTATTATCGATAGTTCGTCAGCGATTTTGGCCGCTGCAAGGAAAAATTTTAACCCGATCAGTAGTGCGAGAGTGTGTCCGCTGCACCAGAACCAAGCCAAGATTATGCTCTCAATTAATGGGCAATCTTCCTCCGGCAAGAGTGCAACAAAACCGGCCATTCTTTAATGCAGGTGTGGACTTCTGTGGACCCATATGGACACACTTCAAGATTCGCGGAAAAAGGCCTCAAAAGTCATACTTAGCCGTTTTCTGCTGCTTCGCGACAAAGGCAGTTCACCTCGAAGTAGTTTCAGACCTTTCGACAGAGGCTTTCCTTGGAGCTCTAAAGCGCTTCTTTGGCAGAAGAGGCAGGTCCAGAAACATATACTGCGACAATGCAACAAATTTTCTTGGAGCGTATAACAAACTTGAGGAAGTGAAAAGAATGCTGGAAAATAAGGAGGATCAGGATAAAATACTATCGGTGTGTTTATCAGCCGGAGTAGACTTCCATTTCATCCCTCCGCGAGCACCACATTTTGGAGGACTATGAGAAGCAGCCGTTAAGTCCGCCAAGCAATTGCTGTTCAAAACCGTCAATCCAGTATCGCTATTATACGAAGAGTTGGAGACAGTCATCATTGAGATCGAAGCCATCTTGAATTCTCGGCCGCTCACTCCAATGTCGTCTGACCCCAACGACTTAGCGGCTCTCACTCCAGGACATTTTTTAATTGGCGAAGCCCTTACAAGCCTCCCAGAGTTGGCACCATCAACAGGATCTCCAACTCATGCAACGCGCTGGAAGCTCGTTCAAGTTGTCAAGACGGAATTCTGGAAGCGTTGGACGAAAGAATACTTGAGCGAACTGCAGCACAGACGTAAATGGACACAAATGTCAAAAAATATGGACCCTGGTACCTTAGTACTGATCAAGGATGACAATCTTCCTCTACTGAAATGGCATATGGGACGAGTCATCCAAACCATAAAAGGCGGGGACAATTTAGTGAGGGTGGCGGACGTTAAAACTGCAACAGGAACTCTACGAAAACCAGTTCATAAATTGTGCCCATTACCAATTGAGACAGAAGTTCGGCAAGGTGAGGATAGCGGCGAAAAGAAGAAGAAGGATGGGAAAAGGCTATTGATGAATGATGAACGTAGCCACAGCTCCAACGAAGCATCATCCACAAATGTCACAGATGCATCAGCACCACCAAAGAAAAGAAACTGCAAAAACAGTGGACTCACCTTATTGAGTGTGTTATTAGTAACAATGATCATCCCAGCCCTGGGAAATGCTACAGAAATCATTCCTTTTACCACTTCGCCAGGCCTATATTTCGAGAACATTGGCGCTGTGAACCTCATCAACAATGAGTGGAAGGTCATAGTCTACTATAACATGACCAATTATTGGCAGGAAGCTGACGAATTGAAACGTGAACTAGCTAAGCTAGAGGTTATGTGTGGAATAACAAAAAGCGGACGATACTGCGCAGCAAACTTGGAACAATTGCAACATCAATTTAAGCAAATTCAGGATATGAACGAATTATTTGTGAGCAAAGCGCACAGAAGGAAAAGAGCACCACTGGAAATCATTGGAAGCCTGGCTAATTCTCTATTCGGTCTGTTAGATCAGAACTATGCCAAGGAGTTGGAACAAAAGATTGAAGCCGTAAACACAAATGCGAATCATGTACAGCAGTTGATGAAAGCTCAGACATCCATCCTTGAATCGACTACAAACATCATTAAGAAAACTAATGTCGAAATCCGTGAACAGTTTTCACACCTGGATAAAGAAGCCAATGAACTCTATAATGAATACAATCAATTAAAGGAAGAAATCAAGATTCAGAGGTCTCAGCAAGTCACTATGTCGATAACCTTAAAAACTATCAAGAGACTCAGGCTGCCCTACTAGACGTGCTTACTAACATACACCTTGGACGTCTTAGCGCATTATTGGTATCGCCTGAACAATTGGAGGAAAGCATTGGATTAATTCGATGACATCTGTCAGCCAATCAAAAGTTACCCGAGTACAATGATCAGCTGGAATTACTTCAACTTTACAACCTAATGACTGTGCAAGGTCGCGCAACGTCAAAATATATAATCTGTGAGATCAGGCTACCATTGCTTTCAAATGAACGGTTCGAGGCATTTCGAATATTTCCAGTACCAATAACAATACGAGGCACGGCGCAGTACATCGATCACACAGCTGATGTGCTAGTAGTCAACATGCATCGAGACAAGTTCATCCCTATTACGCTGATGGAATTAAATTCCTGTAAGGAACCCTCAAGAGATGAATACTTCTGCAAGCAAGCACACCCAATATATCACAAAGGCTCCGATACAAGTCAGTGCGAAATAAATCTACTAAACCATGTGGATTTCCTAAATAGTGGATGTAAACTCGTACCAGCAAACCACATCAAAAAATGGATACAACTACACAACCCAAACAACTGGATATATTCCGTCAATGGTGAAAACAACATCAACATCGTTTGTAACGAACACCTAACGCAGGAAACTCTCATCGGCTCCGGACTTCTGAAGATGAACAACAGTTGCATCATTAAGGATGAACAGCTGACCATTGCCTCTCGCGACACCTTAACGGAGGTCAGATCATCATTTGTGCCCGTGATCAAGCCGATTAAGAATTTAACCGAGGAAGTACTGCAAAACATCTCTTACACGCCGATACTCTATCATCCGGATCTCAAAAGCATCGAGGGCCTACAACACGAGATTAAGAGAATCAAGGAAGATCTGCAATTGCCTGTAGAAACCGAACATCGGGAAATACACCAATTTTCAGTTGCTCACTGCGCACTGCTTGCTCTTGTAGGACTAATTTGATACCTAGTGTGGAAGAAATATACGAAGAAGAAATATTCACCGACACCTGCGCCAAGGCAGGTTCCTAATTTTGATTTCCAATCCGTGTAAAGAGTTGAAAAAGTTTCAACGCGGGGAGAATGTTGAATCTTAATACATCCAATAATGTAATAGATATAAAATGCACCTTCACAATAAAATTTTCCCACCACGAATGTGCACTTTCTGCACATTTTTTTATGCACGAAATATAGCGCGTGCTAAAGTGCAGATCGAGCATATCCGAACAGCACAAAATTCGATTGAACTCCATTGGAGTACAATTTCCATTTATACACCAAATTTATACACCAAATTTCCGGCACGCTTTTTTGCCGTAATAAGAGCCCAGCTCAAGACAACTTGAACTGTGGACAATTAGAATATAGTAATTTTTGATTATATAGCATTAAGCGATTTTTTGTCCAATTAGCAATAATTTAGTATTTTAGTTTGTGGAAAATAAAATTTATTATCACTCCAAAATTAGTTTTCATTACGCACCGAGCAAGGAAAGGCCCTTGCTCTCAACACCATCCTTCTGATGCTTTGCAGATCAAAGAGTCTTTGAGTACTCGATGCCATCGTTCTAGCATACCATTTGCTTTGGGGTTGTAAGCAGTCGTTCTGCTTCGTTTGAACCCCAAAACCCTGCCCAACTCTGCGAATAGCTGAGCTTCAAATTGCGCTCCTTGGTCAGTCACAATTGTGAGTGGAGTTCCGTATCGCGGAATGTATTCCCTGACCAGCGAGGTAGCAACAGTGGATGCACGAATGTCCGCAATTGGATATGCTTCCGGCCATCTAGTAAATCTATCGATGACAGTAAGACAGTAACTGAAGCCTTCCGAAGTTGGAAGCGGTCCAACCAAGTCGATGTGAATGTTGGTGAACTTTGCAGTTACTGGCTCGAAGGAGCCGAAAGGACTCTTTACATGTCGCGAGATTTTAGATTTTCCACACGCTATGCATTGTCTGCACCAAGTGTGGGAATCTTTGTTAATAGATGGCCAGACGAACTTTCCAGCCAAAAGCCTAGTTATTGCTTTGGCACCTGGATGAGTCCTACCATGTACCACATCGAAAATCTTCCTGCGCAACGTCGCAGGTATGTATGGTCGCAAAGTCTTTTGCGATGCGTCACACCATAGTTGCTTGGAGGAATTTTCAATGTTAATTGGTAACATTTTCAGACTCGTTGAATTTTTGACGGAAGTTAACTCCTCATCAATCAATTGCGCATCCGCTATCTGAGCATAATCCACCGTCGATGGGATTATGAGCTCGTTGATGCGGGACAATGCGTCAGCGACAACGTTATCCACACCAAATATGTGACGTATATCCGTCGTGAACTGACCGATGAGGTCCAGATGCCTAAGTTGGCGTGGAGACGCCTTTTCAGAGTTTTGCTTGAAAGCGAAGATAAATGGTTTGTGATCAGTGAATAGCGTGAAAGTTCTGCCTTCCAGCATGAACTTGAAGTGCTTTATGGCAACGTAAGCTGCCAAAAGCTCGCGATCATACGCACTATATTTCCGCTGTGCCGCAGAAAGTTTTTTCGAGAAAAATGCCAAAGGCTGCGAGGCATTAGATACTTTCTGCTGTAACACAGCCCCGATGGCTGTGTCCGAAGCATCGACCACAAGCGAAAGTGCTGCCGAGGAAGAAGGCTTCAAGGCAATCGAAGGTTTCCAAAGACTCAGGTCTCCATTGAAGTTCCGACTTATCGCGTTTCTTTTTACTACCTTCCGTGAACTTATCTAATAAAGATTGAGACGAGGCAGCGTGAGGTATGAACCTTCGGTAGAAGTTCATCATACCGAGAAAACGCCTCATCTCGTGAACGGTAGTTGGTTGCGGATAGGAGACTATGGCTTCGACTTTTGAAGCAATTGGACGAATTCCATTTGCGTCAATGGTGGCGTGAAGTGGCATTTCGCGAAGTTTATCACCAAACCGTGCATTTCAAGTCGCTGAAAAAGCGTTTCTAGATGAACGAAATGCTCTTCCTCTGACTTTGAGGTTATCAAGATGTCGTCAATGTAGACGAAACAAAAATATAGATCCCTCAAAGTAGAAAAAATAAACCTTTGAAAGGTTTGTGCAGCATTGCGCAAACCGAACGTCATTTGCACGAACTCGTACAAACCGAAAGGTGTCGTGATCGCCGTCTTTGGAACGTCATCCTCGTTCAGAGGTATCTGATGATACGCACGTTCCAAATCGACTGTGGAGAAAACTGAACAGCCATGAAGTTGCTGTGCAAAATCCTGAATGTGCGGGATCGGATATTTATCCGGGACTGTTTGAGCGTTAAGTGCCCGGTAGTCACCGCAAGGTCTCCAACTTCCATCCTTTTTACGGGCCATGTGAAGTGGAGAGGCCCATGGACTGTCTGACGGTCTGCAAATACCACGGTCAACCATTTTACCAAACTCAGCCTTCGCAATCGCAAAGCAAGTGGGTGAGAGGCGTCGCGGTTTCGCGAAGGTTGGTCGCCCTTCTGTGACGATAAAATGGCGGACCGTGTACATTTTCGACGTGTTTTCTGTGTTAGCGTGTAAAATGTTTGTTAAGCAGTGCTGCAACCCGAGGGTTCTCGTGCTGGACCGCTAGGACAGATAATTCTGTGGAAGGTCCCTCCAAAACCTGACCGATGGCTGAACTGACGTTGGATCGATCAGACAGCGTTGCCTGAGATCGACAACCAGACCAAAATGTCGTAGGAAATCGGCTCCTAGAATTGGTCGGTCAACGTCAGCGACGATAAAATTCCACTCTAAATTCCGTCGAAGTTTGAGTGAAACTTTAAGAGTCTTAAGACCATATCGCCGTGTCGGAAGAACAGTGACGCAACTGCAAAAAAATTTTATTTTTTTTCGGAGTTACAATATCATTTTTGACAATTGCCCACAAGCCATACGAGCTTATTAATAGTTACTACAGACAGCTTCGATCAAGAGCACGTTCTTTTAAAACAACGGGGAACGATTTTATGCAAGAATAGCAAAACCACAAAATATTGAAATGTGAAAACAAAAAATTTTCAAAATTGCAGTTGCGTCACTGTTCTACCGACACGGCGATATGTCTTAATTTTGGTGCAGTTCGCTGCAGCCAGAACCAAGTTTGGATTCGCGTTGCGGCGATCGTTATGATGTCTGGGGACAACCGAAATATCGGTGTCCTCGGATTCCCCGAATCTCCAAATCATCGAGTCTTTAAAAAAACTGTATGGAGTGTTTGGCGGAATGTTATCGATGATGTCCATCGCCTGCTCGCGTTCCGCCGCACTCAACATGCTCAACGCGTGATTAAATTTCGTAAGTTCCGTGTTTATGCCTGCAGCAGTAAATTGAGCGTCCATTATGCGAAACCATGCGGCTGGGTTCGGGCAACTTTTGAATCGCGACCGCAGCCAGTCGCGGTAAAGGATTAACTGACGCACCGATATCAAGTTGGATTGCTCAATTGTTGTTGGCACGTGTCAACGGATTTATTATGTCTTCGTTAGACTCGTTTGTTACTAGGGTAACGAAAAGGTGGATAAAACCGAGAAAGCACCAAAAGATACAACTCAATTAAAAGCGAAGAGAAAACACTAAAGTAAAATCACGAAATCACCGTAGCAGAAAGTTAAATAAAAATGCGGTAGTACACCTCAGCTAATTCTCAATAGCACAATTCTCATAAATTTTTGAAATATATACCTAATTGATTTAAATACTTATGCTTATTATTGATGTGAATGGTGAGTTCGTTGCTGTAGATGATGATGTTAATGCTGTTGAGGATGAACTTGTCTTGATGAACTTGTTAATGCTGTTGAGGATGAACTTGTCTTGATGATAAATTGGAGTTATCGTGCATTAATCTTGAAGTGATGTGCGTGCAGTAATCTTGAAGTGATGAAATGAAATGCGTAATATTGTTGCTGTTGTCTCTGCTATTGTTTGAGCGTAGCGGCAGAACCGTTAAAAATTGCAAATATGCGAAATTTGATTTTAAAATCAATTAATTTTTATTATGATATCGGTTTTAGTGCGGTTGCTTTCTTGTTCGAAGTCGTGGGTCACCATTTATCGTGTGTGATAAATTAAACACGATTTAAAATTATTATAGTAACATATAATTTAATTAATTAATATTATAATTAATTTCACCGAATACAAGTATTGCATTGTTTTAAATAAATATTAGACATACATTTCTTTTAACCGACTTTTAATAAATCTATTTATCAACTTCTCTTCTCTTCTCTATGCTTTTAATTGAACTGACTTATTTGCAAAAACTATTTTTATTTTTCATATTTAATGAATACTTGAGCGATACTTGAGCGATTCGTGTGGAGTGCGTGTAACTGTGTTGCCCACAAGTAGCTGACACCCATACATATACACAAAAATAAGCAGAAATGAAAAATGACGTTCGAGTTCTAAAATATGCTATACTTACTCGAATACGTCTACGTCTAGTTATAACAGTTAATGACGTCAGACATAGCAAAACTGTGTCTCAATTCCTTTTCGGTTCGTGTCGTGACTACTTTTACGACAGCTGAGCTATCAGTCAATCTTAGCAAACGTAAAAAAATTAAAATTTTTCTATAGAATTTAATTTAATGTTTGATTTATGAAGTGTCAAATAAGCACCAGCTGATCCATTTTGACGGTTTAGCTAAGATTTTTCTAAACTGTTATAATAGCAATACTATGCTGTGACGTCAACATAGACGTAGACGTAGACGAAGCAAGGTATTCGAATACGACCTTAACAAAAAATATCGGGTCCGATAGTCGGATTTTAGTATCGATATATCGCTTTAAAAAACATCGGCCGATGTTATCGCTATATCGTTCAATAAATATCGCTATTTCGATATATCTATATTTTTTCAACATCTTTAGTACCAGCTGTCAAGACAAACAATGCAGTGGTCGACCAAATGAGGTGACCATGCCAGAAATGGTGAAGAAAATCCACAAAATTGAATTGGAGGACCGTCTACTGAAAGTGTGCGAGCTAGCAGACATAATAGGTGTTTTTTTCAACTGGATCAGATCACAATTGAAAAAAACGATGTGGATCAACCCAAAAGCTAATTTAGCTGGGTTAACAATCCTGTTGGTAAATGGATAAGCTGTCAGCTACCCAGCAGGCAAAATTTCGTTTAATATACGACGAAACGGGACTGTATAAAGGTCATATAACCCATGTACAATTTTTGGGAACGATTTCCTTATATGTTTATACATATAGTTTTTAACAGCTCTATACGTGATATATTTATGATGGTTCTACGCATAATTTTTCAGGTGTTTATACGTAAAATTGTGATTCCTTTGACATACAAAAGAGATATAACTCTCCCAATTGTGCATAAACTTTCATCTAGGTAGAACATTATGTGCTGACATATGTTCATTTCTGTCTCTTATATACAGAAAGAAAGAATACGGAATTTGACTTTTTAAGCCCTGTCGCGTATAACATAGACCTAGTGTCAAATTTCGGCTTATTACCCTCCTAATTTAAAAGACAGAACTGAAAAGAAATTAAAGCTTTCAATAATTCTAAGCCTGAAAATAAATTGAATCGTAAAAACAAGACCCATCAATACAGTTCGATTAGCTTTGATAAAACTTAATTATTTTGTAATGTCCTTCTTCCCGAGACAAAAAATAACTGCACACTCTTCTCTCGCAACTTTATCATTGGTGATGTAAATCGAATAGTCACTGATAAAAATTAAAAAGCTATGCGTCGTAACTAAAATTTCATTTTCAATAAATGAGCCGTTGATTTTGAAAGTGGCATAAGTCACTTTTTCAAATAAATTTATTGGGACATTCTGAAGATATTTTAAACAACACGAAGCAACTTCCTGAGAACCTCATGATACAATTGTTTTATCTCACTTTTAACAAATTCAAGTAAATATTCTCAAAAGTTGGCATCAATATTTTTAAACATGTTAAAACGCAAACCCTCGATCTCGATTTAAAAACAAAGTGACTTATACCACTTTCAAAATAAACGACGTAAATGTTATACACGCATGCGGTGCCATTTTAAAGTATATTCTACGTAAGTTCCATTGCTTCTGGCAGATGGGTAGGGCTACGTGTGTAATTTCCCTTTCTTGCATATAGCGATGAAACTCTGTAGAAAATGCATTGATATACAAAGGCTTTTTCAATAATTTTGTACATGCTATCTCTATCTTACACATGGATTTCCGTACAAAATGTATTGAGTTCCCAAGACGAAAGTATTGTGTCATCAAGACAATGCACCGGTTCACACATCCTTTATCGCGGTGGCCAAACTCAATGATTTCAACTTCGAATTGCTTTCTCGAGCACCCTATTCGCCAGATTTAGCCGTACTCGGATTACTTTTTTTTCTCAAATTTAAAAAAATAAATCGGTGGTAAGAGATTTACCAACAGAGAAAAGGTGGGGTCTGCGGTTGACGGTTATTTTGAGGAGCTCGACAGTTCTCAGTATAAAGAGGGTATCGAAGCGATCCAACATCTCTTGGAAAAGTGTATCGACCGGAAAGAAGACTATGTTGAGAAATAAAAATTTTTCTTTTCAAATTTTTTGCGTCTTCTTGGTTAGGCTAGGTACTTTTGGAACCACTCTCGTATGTACGAGTATGTATATTACAGTGAACCCTCAACATTAAGCCCAAAAATACGATTTCAAAAATCTCTTATATGTAAATCGTTCTCTCTAAAGATCCTTGGAGAAATTTTTCTATCTAATAAAATAAAAGCCTTCAAGCTTCCAGGAAAGGAAAAATCACAAGCCATGAACAGGTACACGTGTAACAGAAGAGAAGAGAAAATAAAATCTCGTTACATTTTAAGAAGATTCTATCAGCGAAAAAAAATCAACACGATATACCTACTCGTACTTAATTTGGAAAAGCTAGGTCCCTTGTCATACAGAAAATTAATATACCATGAAACGGATATCCCGAATATCGTCCTAAGGGCATATCGTACAAAATTTTCTCATATTTATTTGGTTAATGTTCTTAACAGATGCCGCTACTGGAAAATACGGATTCCCTTGTATTTGATGCAGTACCGGTTCCGGAGTCTTCTACCTCTACTACAAACCTACCACCTGTAACACCCCATACTGTTTTGTATATCTTTCATTAAGGGAATGTGCAAAACACACTTGGAAATGAGATGAAAATAATTTCGAAATGAGACTAATAAGAAGATCGATGAGGGAGGAAAGAACGAATAAAGATGGCTGGCTAGTCCTGACAAAATGTTTTACATTTTTGGGCAGGTAATTTATCATCAAGTTAAAGTCCATGGGAGAATATACGAGTAAATTTCGTGTAAGCGGTGCGAATCGTCATCACTAAGAAGGATACCTACAGGTATTATATACCTTATGAATTTTATTTGTTTGCCTTCATGTTTGATTGGCTTGCTGGTATATTTATTATTTACTTATTTTGTTGTTTCTATAATTCCTTTCTTTATATAGTCCTGTTTGCCTAATTGCGAGCTCATGTTTCCTTGTCTTTTTGATTCCGAGACTGATAGATTGATTGTTTCTTTCTTGAACTCCGTTCTGAGGCACTGTTATCTCTTCAAACATAATTTTATTCTTAGACCACGTGTAATAAGCCCATAATGGTCCATAGGATTCGTACCCACCTCTTCTGACGTACTAGGCAAGCCAACTTTACCAATAGGTTGCCGGTGCCTTCTTTTTGGATTATTGCATTTTTCCAAGCCTTCTGGATCAATTTTTCTCCTTCCTTAGTTTCTTTTCAGTTTCTTATTTTACATCTAGTGGAATCCGGTTTTTACTACAAAGACATCGAAGATCTACAACAGGCATTTAACAAAAAGATACAAAACCCATTCTAATGCTATGTAAAGCGACTAAACTTTATAGCCTTATAGCAAGATTATAATACATAAAAGTTTTTCGACATTTTACAGATTTGCTTGAAATTGAGATTCAGTAAAATCATGAAATAATTTAATCTTATCATAAAAAATCTGCCAACAGTCTGGGCGCAACCTTATTATTTTTTCGGTAGAAGTTCGGACCGAGTTTAATTTTGAGATGCGGTGTAGGTTACTATGTGACTGAAAACCCAAAAAAAAAGTTCGATAAGCGGTTAAAATGGGGTCGCGCTAGAATACTTACGCCGCTGCCTCATATAACATATGAATTATATAATTGGATCATACACTGGGACGAGATCTAGTCCTAGTATAATATCAGTTGTTACGCCATTAGAAGGTTTTTCGTGATTTGGTTCACAGACCATTACCTGAAATCGGAAATGCGCTTGAAGACGATTATATAAAAAGTCTGTGGAAGTGCAAACCAATCTAATATCTCATCAATCCTAAGAAATATGTCGAAAGCATAACGTCCTATTGGAGTTGAATATCTAAAAATCCTGAAATCAACTTTTGGACGATTATGTAGGAAGCCTTAGGAAGTAAAAATGAATTCGATATCTCATTAGAACTAAAAAATATGTAAGAATTTGTGAAAACATATGCAACCCCCTTGCACCCACTTTGGGGTTGAATATCCAAAAATCCTGAAATGAGTTTTTAGATATATAAAAAGAAAGACCGAGGAAGTGAAAACCACTCCGATGTCTTGTCACTTCTAAGAGATATGACGAAATTTGTGAAAACGTGTTCAACCCGCTTTTACACTCTTAGGGGATGAAAAAGCAAAAAACTTGAAAAGGTATTTTAGGTGATTATCAAATAAGCCCGTGGAAGTGAAAAGTTATTCGATATCTAATCAAACCTGAGGGATACGGCTGAATTCGTCAAAATGTATATATCCCTTTTACACCTCCTTGGTGGTCTAATTTTAAAAAATCCTGAAAACACTTTCTAGGTATTTATATGAAGAACCCGTAGAAAAAAAATGAATTCAATATTTGGAAAGACCTAATAGATATGACGAAAATCGTGAAAATATATGCATTCCATTTTCACTGATAATTTTTTTTGCCCACTTCCGCACGCCAATAGATATTTGAATTTTTTTTTAATCAGAATTACTTTTCTAGTTGATTTACATATACGTACCAAATTTCAACTTTCTAGCATAAGCCGTTCTATAGTTAAGAAAAACACCCCCCACCCCCGTATCAAACCACCCCTATAAAAAATTATATTTTTCCAACGAGCTACTACTATAGTTCGAATACCAAGTTTCAGCGTTATAGGTTCTTGAGATATAAAAATTGGAACTTTTTACTTTTCGCCCTCCCCCACCCTTACCCTCTACACCCTCATCCATGAAATTTTTTCTGCTAGGGGTATATTAGGCCTACTTCTGGTAAAAATTTTAAGTATCTATCTTACATTGTTCTTGAGATATCATACGAGATTTTTTAAAAAAATGCTCACCCCCTCCACTTCCATGCTCCACCGCCCCCTTAAAAAATTTTACTTTGAGCAAACTTTGTTTGTCAACACTTATACAGAAACCGAATTTTATTTCTTTAGTGCAATTGGTTCGTGAGATATCGTAATCTAAAGTTTTACAACCCCCACCCCCGTACGTCACTGCCCCCTCTCAAAAATTTGTTTCGGATCTATTCTCCTAGTATACCCACAGATGTTCATAAAGTTTTAATTTCGTGACATTAACCGATTAGGAGATATGGATTTTAGAATGTCTCGATCTCGGCTTTCGAGCGTTTCGAACGCATTATTATTCCCCCCACTTCCACACCCCTTTACCCATATTTTAATTTTCTTGGGTCCACTATCGATGCTCTATATAAATTCCAAGTTTCAGCCTCCTAGTCTCTGCGGTTACTGAGATCTAGAAACCAAAATTTTTCGTCTAAAACGCTTCCCCCACCTTCCCCCTCACACCCCCACCACTCAAAAGGTGGCCACTTGAAGGGGTCTGCTAAGTCTATCAACAAAAAAAAATTGAACTTAATAGCTCAAAGAGTTTGAGAGCTATAAGCTTTCAAACGTTTTGCGTACGGCGCACAGACGGACTGAAATTTGTTTTTGCTTTTTTGGTGTCTATTAGTCATGAAACGTGGAAAAAAAATTTTCAGGGTAGCAAATTTTTATACTCTAGATGAAATCATTTAGAGTATTATAAGTTTAATCCAGCCCAAAAGTTTGTAACGCATAGAACCAAGTCTCGGACGAAAAAAAGTTATATGTTATTTTTTGTTTATTTGTGGCCAAAAACCTCAAATCCGCTTGACGTCCGTCCGTCCGTTCGTCTGTCGTTAGCACGATAACTCAAGAACGCCTTCACCTAGGATCATGAAATTTTGAATCTGGATGTTTGGTTGAATTTGTAAGGCTAAGTTCGTTAACGAGCAAAATCGTCCTACTCCTTCGGGTAGCTGCCATACAAAATGTCCTTAAAACACATGTTCAAGAATATTGGTCGATAACTTCAGAAGGGTTTAAGCTACGACATTGAAATTTTGTATGTGTTATTTTTTCAATAGTTGGAGTTAAATGTATGATTATGAAGAAAATCCTGTTAGTCCTTCGTGTAGCTGCCATACAAATATCCTGTCAAAATGTATTCACTTAATTTACGAAACTCACTATAACTCAAGTAATCTTTTAGCTACGAATTCGGAATTTTGTACAAATTAGTTTTGAGTGAAAAGAAAGTTCGTATTTACAAGTCAGTGAAATCCTTTTACTCCTTCTGGTAGCTGCCATACAAAATGTCCTTAAGACACGTGCTCAATAATATTTTTCGATAACTTTTGAACACTTCAAGCTACGAATTTGAAATTTTGTACACGTTCATTTTTAAATGGTTCCAAGGAAAGGGATAAATATGTAAGAAATCGAGTGAGTCCTTCCTGCACCTCCCATGTGAAAGTCCTTCAAAAAGGACATTTTTTTTCGATGACTTACCCAGTTGAAGATATGAAATTAAACACTGAATATTGTCTTTTAGTTTTAAGTAGCAATCAAATGGGAGTCCTTAATAAAGAACATACAACATGCACACACGTAATTCTACTTTATCCCCAACTACAATATAAATCGGAGTTCAGTATTCATCTAGAGTATTATACGATTGGCTTGCAGCCGATCGTGGCTGCAGTATGTTTTTTTTTAAAAATCGATAACAATACTTTATTATTAAAATAATAAAGTAATAAGCATAAACAGAAGACTTCACTCAGAATGTTATGGCAACTCAACACTTTATACATCCGTGTGCAAGCTACTGCACAAATATGGTACACATTTGACATTCAGATTGTTGGTTTATTTTGAAAAGAAATTACGAAATTTGCTAATCAGTTTGTGAATGACCTCAATACTGATTCAACAATAAAATATTTTTGACACTACAATAAAATTGTCTATTTCGAAATGGTGCGTGCTCTTAGCAAATTTTATTTCAGGCAAAAAAAAAATTGAAAAATCGGTTTTGTTTTTATAAAATTTGCAATGGAAAATAGAATTCAGAATTCAGTCTATGAAGGGTTTAAAATAGTACCTATATATGGTATAAAGGTATCTATGGAATTTTCCTATTCCATTAACAGAGTTTTAGCTGAAGAAAAACTTTATTTTTATTATGATTCATTTTTAAGTCCCATTGAAAGAGGATTTAAAAGTAGGAGAGATTTTGATGAGAACACAATTTTACCTCTGAAATTATAAATTTCTGCCGAGAATTTTGGCAGATTTTGTATAACACACATTGATAAACGTGCGAATAATATTCAACTCAATACATCGGCTAGAATAGATATACTGAATAATGAACATTGAGGTGATCTCACATCTTAAAAAACTGTGAAATATGCTGAAAATATATTTTAATAAATACTTGGATAAATTCTTACGGCTTGAGTAATAAATATAAAAGGATCGAAATATTTGAATAGCCCACCCTAAATTTATTGCTCTGAATTTTAATTTATCCCAAAAATTTTATGTTCGGACATTTACGTGTATTATACCGCAGATAATATCATACCCAGATGACGAAAGCTTTGTCTCTCTGTAATGCTCTTAAAAATGTAAGGATTTACAATGAAACGGTAGTTCTGATAAGATTGCCATTCAATTCATTTCAGGCAATATTTTTTAATTGTTTTTCCTTTTATGCCTCCTATTTTACAATTTTACTTTATTATTTTTTAATAATATAGTATTGTAATCGACCTGAAATTTCAAAAAAATTTGCTACCCTGAAATTTTGCATTTTCACCTTTTAGGACTAGTAAACCCCAAAAAAGGAAAAAAAATGACCGTCTGTCCGCCATAGACGCCGTCCGCCGTACGCAAACCCGTTTGAAGGTGCGTAGCTCACAAACCCCTTGAGATATTAAGTTGAAATTTTTATGGTAGGTAGAGTGGGTGAACCCCTACGAGTGGTATCTTTTGTATGCGTGGGAGTGTGAGGGGGGGGGGGAGGAAGCGTTTTAGATGAAGAATTTTGGTTTCTAGATCTCAGGAAACGCTTATGCTAGGAGGTGAAAGTTGGCACTTATGTAGTACTATAATAGTGGACCCATTTGCAAAAAAAATGGTCGATAGGGGTCGACTGGAGTGCGAGTGGGGGGAAAACAGCGTCCAAAACGTTTGAAAGCTGGGTTTGAAACATTCTAAAATCCATATCTCCTGATCGATTTATGTCAGACAGCTGAAACTTTGTCGTTGTCTTAAGAGATACTAGAAGATTAGAAAAGGGTTAATATTTTTAAGAGGGGTGTTGAGGTATGGGGGTCTGCGGTGAAAAACTTTGAATTACAATATCTTCCGACTGAACTGTGCCAAGAAGATAAAATTTGGTTTCTGTATATAGAATTACCAGTGGAGTCTACTGAATGTAAAACTTTTGAGGGGTTGGTGAAGCGCGGAAGTGGGGGGACAGTCATTTTTCAAAAAATTAAATTTTCATATCTCAAGAACCGTATCAGATATGATCTTGAAAATTTTACAGGAGTTAGGACCAGTAGACCTCTAGCGGAAAATTTTGAATATGTGGCAGTAATGGTGGAAATGAAAAAGTTCTGATTTTAATTTCTCGAAAGCCGCAAAGAATAGAAAGCTAGAAATTGAAAACTGTACTGAGCTACTATAGAGACATCCCAGAAAAATAAATTTTTGAAGGAGGTAGCAAGGTACGAGTGGTGGTGGGCGCTTTTTCATGTCTCAGAAATGGCTTATGCTAGAAAGTTGAAACTTAGTACCTATATGTAGATGTGCTACTAGAATAATTAAAACAAAAAAAAAATCGGCCAACAGTCTGGGCGCAACTTTATTATTTTATGGGTAGAAGTCCGAAACGTGTTTAATGCTGAGATGCGGTGTGGGTAACTATGGGACTGACAACCTAAGAAATAACCAGCAGGCTATTTGGAACGTTCTTTTTTAGGTTTTCAGTCGCATAATAACCTACACCGCATCTCAGCATTAAACACGTTTCGGACTTCTACCCATAAAATAATAAAGTGGCGCTCAGACTGTTGGACGATTTTTAATGTTGGTTGGTTGGTTGGTGTACGTGGTGGTCTATCAGTCGAAACAGAGCCCAATTAGCACAGAAAGCGCCGCTTTGATACCACAACTCGCTTATCCTGGTCACTGAGGGCTAATGAAGTTGATACAGAGTTTACAAAGACCTGGGACTGGAATGGATTATCATATCCTTTTTGAGCTGTTTAAAAAGTTTTATTTATTATTTTTATTTATAATGTAGAGAACAGATAAGTTAATATCTTAAAAAACTAGTTAGTATAGCAGAAGCATCTACGAGTATTTTAGTGATATAAATTGAAGGAAAAATTTTCACAAAAAGACCTTGTGTAGTGAATTTAGAACCAAACTTAAAAACTTATTTAAATTAAAAAAAAAAATAACTACTTAACACTAACAACAATATTTGACTCGGAAACATGTGAATTTAGTGAAAATAACTTTCTTTAAAACAGTAAGATATTCCGAATTGATGTAGTAAATATACAAATTTTCATGAAATTTAACAAAATTACAAGTATTACTAATACTTTCCATTTTTACATATTTACATCAAGAATTTACTGGCAGGGGAGTAAAATTGCAACACCGCATGCAAATATTCACTTTTGATGTGTATGATACAATTTGTCATTGTGTATAAAATTACATATTTACCTAAAGTTTTGGTATTTTATGAGTAGTAATCTTTGTTGTTGAATTCACTCTATATAGAGCGTCATTCAAACGCGATTATCTCGAAACATTCTTTTCAAAGACGGTCCCCAAAATATTCGGAAAAAGGCTCGATCGATTGCTTTCAAAATTTGACACAATATTTTGGGACAGCAACCGCTTACGCTAGGAGGTTGAAACTTATAATTTATATAGAGCTTCGATTGTGAACCCATTTGCAAAAAAAAATTTGAAATGGGTGGGGAGGTGTGGGTGTGGGGTAAGTATAATGTGTCCAAAACGCTAAGAAGCTAAGATGGAGACATTCTACGATCCATATCTTTTAAACAGTTAATTACATTAAATCTTTATGATTATCTGTAGGTATACTAGGAGAACAGATGAGAAATTCAATTTTGAGGGGGAGATTGCTTGAACAACTTTAGATTACCATATCTCACGAACCAATTGCACTAGAAAAATAAAATTTTCTACATAGAACGGCATATGCAAAAAAGTTGAAACTTAGTGACTATACGTAGATCTATTAAAAAAGTAATTTAAATAAAAAATATTTAGAAATATACATTGGTGTACGGATCAGTGAAAACGAAATTCGTCATATCTCTTAGATCTTCAAAAATTATGAATTGATTTTCATTTCGCGGATTTCTTACATTAATACCTAGAAATCGTTTTCAGAGTTTTTTGAAATTCGACCCCTAAGGTGGTGTAAAAGGGTTGTATACATTTTAACGAATTCGACCGTATCGCTCAGGTCTGATTAGATATTGAATAACTTCTCACTTCCACGGACTTGTTTTATTATCGACTAAAATTCGTCTCAAGTTTTTTCCTTTTTCAACTCCTAAAAGGTTATAAACGGGTTGAACTCGTTTTCACGCATTCCGTCATATCCCTTAGAAGTGATAAGACATCGAATTGGTTGTCCCTTCCTCGGGCTTTCTTTACATTTATCTTAAAACTCCTTTCAGGATTTTTGAATATCCTACCCCAAATGGTGTGCAAGGGTTTTTGGTTCTGCTGAGAAATCGAATTCATCTTTAATTCCTAAGACTTCCAACATAATTGTCAAAAAGTTAATTTCACGATTCTTAGATAACGTAAGGGATGTAAGGCGACATATTTCTTAGGTTTGATGAGATATCAAATTAGTTTTCACTTTCACAAACTTTTTATATAATCGCCTAAAAGCGCATTTCCGATTTCATGTAATAGTCCAAAACCAAATCCCGAAAAACCTCCTAATCTCGTAAGAACTGATATTGTACTACGACTTTGACCACGTCCCGGAGTATGATCCAATTACGTAATTCATGTGTTACATGTGGCAGCGGCGTAAGTATTCTAGCGCGACCCCATTCTAACCGCTTCCCGAACTTTTTTTGGGTTTTCAGTTGTATAGTAACAAAAACTGCATCTCAGCGTTCCGGACTTCTACCCAATAGATAATAAAGTTGCGCCCAGATTGTTGGCAGATTTTTTTTATGTACGTATATCGTAATATTGGGCGGGAACGAATCTTTTTTTTATTTTTGGCACCCTGACATGCCAACAAAAAAAATTCAAAAAAGCTAATCCTGGAATCATAAAATAAAAACTTCAAAATTAACTTTTTCTTTTTCAGGTGAACACCTTTCAATCAAATTTGAGTCTTTCGCTCACTTTTACTTGAAAATGTCTCATGGGGAATTATCTACTGACTTCTATTGCTGATGACCGAGGTGAATCGCACATGGGATCCATAAGTGTCATAGAAAAGTCCATAGGATTTATTTCCATTCATCCAATTCAGGTCGTCCCTTGAGAACAAATTTATGCAATCATCATAGAAAATTATAATCATCTGCCTTTGATGTGCTTCCCAGACTCCCGGCTCACTGATTTCTGAATGATGAAAAGGTACTACCTTCATCCATCCAACTGGTCCTCCTCCACAAGTAATTCTCATGGATAATTCTAATAAAGTCATTATAGTCCTTCATGACAGTCTGTAACAATAATGTTATTATGTACAGAATAGATTTAGCACATCTAATTTATTGGCGATGATAATTCAGTGAATTCCATTTTAGATATTCAAGTATTCAAGTTGCTTTGATCCATGACATCGATAATTTTGCAAACATGCGTTGGTGTACCTTGCCATCAGGCAACTATCCCTACGGTCCAGAGTGAACATGTACCACCCGTTTTTGAAAATCGATTTTAGTCCAGACCATCGGTGCACACACTGCCTGGGAATTTCATTGGTAAATAGACGTTTATTGGGGCAAGGCTGCACGAATGCTGGATTGATCTGAGCAGGCGGTACTGCTCGAGGATAGAAACCGAATTTAATTGGAGTTATTGATAAATAAATTTCGTATGGATTACTGCAGGAATAGCTTCGACCTTAGGCTATTTTCCAATGGAATATTCGAGTTCAGGGATGGTGGAATGTTGGGTAGTACGAGAATATATTATTTTGACAAACCTACACCAGACTGTTAAGGGATTCCGCGTAGGAAGCAATTGTTGTAAATTACTACAACTTTTGCGTTTAAATTAGTAATTTTTCTGTCCAGAGTTTATCTTTTAGTGTAGAATTGCAATAGGAAGCAAAAAAAATTTCAAAGGTGAGAAATGTGGATCTCGCGAGTAAGACCAAAAAAAGAGCACAAAGAGAGCTAAGGACTAATCGGAAGTAGACAGAAGGTAAAATGCCCAAGAATAATAACGTCCTCAAAGGCAAGAATATTTTTTACAGGTAGTAAATATGTACACACAGATGACCAAGGACAATACCCTTTCTATTTAAACTTGGAATTTCAACCTGTTACGGAATCTCTTTCATCGCATCTACTCAATTACACAAACGAAGTCCAAATAAAACAACCCCAAAAACTTCAAGTTCAAAGGGAAATAATTTCGTCGTTTCAATACGAAGCAAGTGGCATATCTTGCACTTTGTTGTTTTTTTTTATATATATGTATATATATCAAGTATTTGCACGAGTTGAAATATTTATTTGGTTTATACAGGGTGTCCGGTGCTCCGTGGACAACCTTGATATATTTTGAGACAGAAATTGTTCTACAGGGTGGGTCAATTTTCAATATCCGCTGAGGTACAGGGTGGTTAAGAAAAGTGTTTCGGACCTGTACCCTCACTCACTTAAAACGTTATATCTTGAAAACTAATAATAAGAATTCAAATTGTTATAGCTTGTTGAATTACCTTTCAGTTGATGTACCAGTTCAAATTGTAACTGCACGCAATTTTGGGATAATAAAAATGTCAGTTTAATTTAATTTTTTTGTTTGTCATATTATTGCCTACAAAAGTTGCATACACCTGCATTGCATTAGTTAGGTTAAGTTAATAAATATGTTGCGAACGGAGGCTTTGGAGTGGTTATTTCGACTTAAAAAAGTCAAAATAATCGAAGGAAAGGTCCAATTCCGCCTACGTCCGAATTGGTGACTGAAATGCAAACTGGAGCGACGTGCTTGCTGGCTTCCGGGCTAGCTGCTGCTGTGGGGGTACGTTGTTCGCATTTCCGACAATTAAACCCATGGCCTGCACAACAAAAATTTCACGCCGACTTACCCGGGTAATAAAATTGGGATAAGATTCCCAATCGGCCATGAGAGACCGAGGAAACTCTTTTCAACTCGACGGGCGCTGATGTTATGCCCGTCTATCCCTCCCTAGCATAGCCATATTTGTCCTCTCAGAAAAATATTAAGATATGGCCCCTAAAGAGAGGAATGAGGGGGCGGAAGGTCTTCAAATGAGAAGATCCATTCTAATGATTTCCTTTATTTCATCATTTCCTTAAGAAAATCCAAAACAAAAAAAAACAAATCATACAAAAAAAATTTATAGAAGTCAGAAAAAATAAAAAAAATATTACCTTTCTATTTTCGGTTTTCTACTTCATAGTAGTTATTCATTGTAATTATTTTATTTTTATGTTATTTATTGTCTGTCCGAGTCCGTTTCTGTCCTTTCGTTGTCTGTCATATTTTTTTTTAAATTTATTTTAATTTTATTTTTATTTATTTTATTTAAATTTTAATTGATTTGTTTATTTTATTTTTAATTTAATTTATTTCTCCTTTTCTTATTTTGTTTAATATTTTATTTATGTAATCATTTACTTTAAACTCTGGTTTGCTTCATATTGATTTCTTTTAAGTTGTATTGTGGCCGAAAACCCTTGCGAGGCACTTTTTCGTGCATTAAGCTGTCATCGGAGACTTGGCCGCGATCAAACATATTTTTTCCGCCGGCCAAAAACAACACGCAACACTTGCAATGACTTGCGGATCGTGGCCGACCCGACGAAATGAAATCGCGTCGTGGATATCCGCGAAATGCGAATATTTTCGGGCGTTTTTACAGTCAATTTTTTCCCGTGCTCGCCAAAAGTTAACCTTCGACTTTTTCTAATTTTCTCCACTGCGTCAAAAAACTTAACTTCACTTTTCTTTTTCGCTTTTCTCCTTTTTCCACGTGCGCGCCCAAAAACCTAACTTTTCTCCCTTCTTATCTATTTTCTATCCTATTTTATTTTTTCTATTCTTTTATTTTATTAATTTGTTCCGTGCGCACTAAAACTAAAAAACTCAACCTCTCTCTTTTGCTCTCGCTGTCAGACTCCTCCTCCACCGAACTTAATTTTTTTTGGGAAATTAGTGTGGAGACCCAGTAATGCCAACTGCATTCCTTGACCTCCTCACCAATTCCTACAGACGAGGAATCGGCAGCTATGAGCTCTGCTTGCGTCTCGTGCTCACGACTGCAGTGACCGGGCACTCTCGGAGTTTGTCACTAGCTCCAGTCGCTGACGAAGGTCTTTGGAGTGGTGCACACCCACACGTCTGCCTTCGAGATCTTCTAGCTCATATCGCGAGTTGCTTAGCACACGACGAATCCTGCACTTCAAGAACTTTTTTGCCAGTTTGGCGTTATAATTGTGTGCAGCTGTGGACAGGGAAAAGTACACTGTACACTGTCCTTCTCTAAATTGAGTCTGAGCTGCACGCATATTATAACGCTTACTGCTGTCCTCGTGTGCGACCTGAATATTCGCCTGTGCAAGTTACCTCGAGATAGGAGTTCCTTCTCTGGGACCGAGTTGCAAGTCTGCATCACCTAGCGCTTTCAAACGATGCAACAGAGCGTAGTCATCCCCATGCGACATCATGTGAGTCCCAAGCAAAACCTGATTTCGTGAAACTCGGCAGGAACTCCCATCCTGACGACTGCAGAGCTGCATGCGACCACGCGCGACACAGGTTGCGGATAGTGAACGGCCGGCCTTCAGAAGAACGCCCGTTGACAGTACAGGCATCGCAGACCCACTCTGTGAAGGCAGGTCCCTCCGAGTGTTATGCGCCTGGAAGTACATACAGGCCAGAACTTGGTAGAAAACGTCCAAGATGGACGAGACCACTTCCACCGCCCGAGGTCGAAATGATCCGCTGAGGAAAGGTCTGAGCGGCGCAGGTTCCACACGATACCTGTGCTATCTGAAAGGGGGCCATGACCCTCCCAAGGCAAGAGAGCTTGCAGGAAAACCCCTTCATCTGCCACTACAGCACAAAAGGCACAGGTCGGGAGAAAGTAGATCAGAGGAAAGTGACACGCTGAAAAGACCGCGGACGCGCACAGGGCCCCCGAAGAGTAGAAGCTGAGGGATCTCAAACGATAAGAAAAGAACGGGCATCCCATCCCAGCACCAGCAGCGAGATCCCATCAGGGAACAGTGCCATGGTCAGTGAAGGCAGTGAAGGGAGAGCGAGAGGGAATACTACCTGAAGACTTTCCAGAAAGTTCTCTCACTACAGCACAGATGGCTCTAGTCCAGAACGCCATACTAGAGGCCATCCTTAGTGAGAAGAACAGAGAGGTAAAGCCCAAGTTCGGGGTTATAAGATTTCAGCCTGGCTTCCTCATCATCACCTCCGAGGACACAGAAACCACCGCATGGCTAAAGGCAGCTATCAGAAATATTCGTCCATGGCAAAATCCCAAACTTATAGCCGTGACTAACTGCCTTCTTCGCTTGGAGCAAAGGAATGGGTCCTGATAAGATCCTAGAATACCTAGAGAGGCAAAACACCGGCCTCCGCACCAAGGACTGGAAGATACAGTCGCTACGGTCGCCTGCTGAACATCGGCATAGACTCTTTGTCGATGGGAGCAATAACGGAGGCAAAGCACAGCCTTAGAGACAGGCCGCGAAGAGAGGAACAAACTTTCTCGGCAGACAAGCGCCCCGTACCGGAGCAAAACAGCTCCGACCCATTCCATGAATGAGCCAGTACGCCAGACGCACGATGCCGCAGTAATGGAGGTGGATGAAGGGGACCCAGCGCTCGACGAAAGTCCCCACGCAGCACAACTTAGCTGCCCCACCGAGAGCACACCGTCCAAACTTCCACCCTCTGCCGATGTCTAACAACATTGGCATCATACAGGTAAATCTCCATCATGCAAAAGCAGCCTCGGACATCCTTTGCAAGAGATTTACCCACGAACAATTGGGCTTAGCACTGCTTCAAGAACCGTGGATATACAACAGTGCTATCAAGGGGCTCACAGCAAGAAATTGTAACGTAGTATATAACACGCAATCCAACAACCCGAGAGCGTGTACATTAGTAAGGCAAAATATTAATTTTCTTTCTCTTCTCTACGAAGGACCTGGTGGCAATAGCCATCCAAATTGCAACAAACGGGGGTCACCAGGAGGCAGTGATAGCCTCCGCCTACTTCTCAGGAGACAGTGACGAGACCCCGACAGCGGAAACGCATAGGTTAGTGGTATACTGCAGGGAGAAAGGAAAACAGCTCAAAATAGGCTGTGACGCGAATGCGCACCACTTAGCATGGTCAAGTACCGATACCAACTTAAGAGGTGAGTATCTACTAGAGTTTCTTTGTCAGGAAAACCTATATATCATGAATACGGGGAACAGCCCACCTTTGTGACTAGCGTAAGAAGGGAGGTTCTAGACTTAACAATTAGTAGCAACTTAATTGGCACAAAAATTATAAGTTGGCATGTGTCAAACGAACCTTCCATGTCGGATCATAGACATAAGATTTGACATTAGAACTTCACACACAAATCCAGAGGTGTACAGAATCCCGAAGCTAACAGATTGGGGTAGTTAGAGAGATGGCGTCGCTTACAATATTCAGGCTTCCACGACGATGTTCGATCACGAAGTCAGAACCTTGCAACTTCAAACTCCAGCGAGCCAAACGTCCACTGAGATCCTTTTGAGTCATCAACCATTTGAAACTCGCATGGTCCGTTATAATCTTAAACAATGTCCCTTCCACGTACGCTCTGAATTTTTTCACGCTCAACACAGCGGTATAGCATTCAAGCTCTGTAACAATGTAGTTGCGTTGAGCGGAATTGAGCTTCTGGAATTTAAATGCAATAAGAGATTCCGATCCATCATTATTTTCTTGGAAAAGAACACTCCCCTCTCCAGATTTGCTAGCATCGCATTGTATTACAAATGGTCTAGTGAAGTCTGTATTTACCAATACAGGGACCACAGTTAACATAGCCTTCACAGACTGAAACGCAGTTTCCGCCTCTGAAGTCCAAGTAAATCTATCGGTCTTTGTCAGCGTGTCTGAGATCAGTGAGACCACGGCTGCAAAATTGAAAATGAATCGTCGATACCATCCAGCCATACCAAGAAAGCGTCTAACCTGACGTGCGGATTTTGGCGAAGAGTAATTAACTATGTCCGAGCCTTTTTCCGTCTGTCATCAGGTCTCCATTTCCATCAATGTATCCGAGGTACTTCACTTCCCTCAGACAAAACTCACTTTTTCCCTAGTATTACACTGTTTGACCAAGTGGTCAAATTGCAAGTAATAAGCAATGCGAAATATTTAATTTGACCGAGCGGATATTGCGAGAATAATTGGAATTCGCTATTTCGCATTGCTTATTACTGCAATTCGACAACATGGTCAAACAGTATAATACTAGCTTTACGGATTCGACAACTTCCGCCAACAAAACCAAATGTGAATTGAAATCTTCCGAGATCAACAATAGATCGTCCAAATAAACAAATACCTGGTCCTTCAGTTCGGGTAGGATAACACGATCCATTAAACGGCACATACGCTGGGGTGCATTGCACAACCCAAATGGCATCCGGGTAAAATGACAGAGGGGTCGTCCGGGAATGGTGAACGCCGTCATTTCACGGGACATAGCCTCGAGAGGAATCTGCCAAAAGGCGTCCTTCAGGTCAAGACTGGACCACTATGTAGTTGGCTCGTGGTAATCGACTAAGGATGCCGTCGGTATGTGAAAGTGGATATGCATCCTCTTTCGTCACATGATTTACCTTTCGAGAATCCAAACATAATCGGGCTTTCCCTGCCATACTCGCCATACATGAGGTAGTGTCTCTGTTTGATGGGGCGCGCTTCTCCCACGTTGATTTCGTGTTCGAAAGAAGAGAACTTGGACTTTACGTTCTCTAAACGTTTAACATCTTTGTCCGTTCAAGAGTGCATCCCAGTAGCATTATGTTGCGAGGAGGTGGTTTCTGTTTTGACACAACTGATGATGGATGGAGCAAGGTGGAAGGCTCGCCAGAAGTCTACCCTAAGATACAAATCCTGAGATAAACTCGGCACGATGTAAAGGGTAATAGGATGTGTAACTCCACGAAATTTAATTTCGGTCGTCACACTTCCCACTACCCTCTGTGAAGCACCATCAGCTATCTTCACTTCGTGGCAAATCGGATTCCAATGCACTTGCGCTCGCTCAAGGCGTTCTAGGACATTGGCTCCTATGTAACTAATGCTCGCACCACCTTTAACGTTTACATTGAAAAGACCATAACATAGGGACGTACGTCAAAAGGTTTGAAGATAATAGTCGATATTACTGTCTTCTTTCTCTCAAGAACTTTACGCCAAAATGCGCTTAAATGTAAAACCGCATTCTTAGGGAGTTGGATTAGGGGAAGGTTGAAATGTGGAACAAGAAGAAATATTAACTAGAGGGGATTTAGAATCGTTAAAAATCCTGTCGCGTGCCTCCATGTACTCCTTCCGAGGAACAGACGCTTTACGAACAGGAGGTAGGGAATTAGGAAGAATTCGACTGAATAAGATGCAGTCGTGGCAGTTGTCAAATCCGGTGGTTTTGTCAAGTCCGGTGTATTCGACCTGACTGGTGATGCGTTATCATCACCACAAGTTACGGAGATCGAAGAGTCTCCTATGTTTTGGGTGACTGGTGTGGGTTGCTCCGAAAAGGACGAGAATTTGCCGAAGTGGTTTTGTGCGTTCCGGATTTTGCCCGATTGCAACGGGCACAATGCGGTCGCAATACGTCATTCGTTTCGCAACCATAGCAGAAAATACTCCTGGGAGCTTCTGCACATTGTCGGTAACTGTGACCTGTACGCTCACAGTTTCAACATTTTAGTGGAGCCCCAGATGTAATTCCCGCCATGGCTTCGGCCTCATCGCGCTCATCACAAACCTCTGTAGAAGGCTCCACGACCTCAGTAACTCTGGTATGACTCGAGTAGCCGTATCGGGTGGACCGTCTTACGTCCTCGACTCTGCACACCACTTGTTGGAGATGGTCAAGCAACCAAATTTGTTACAAGCAAATTTGTTGCTGCGTGTTTGGCAACAAATTTCTCTGCACTAGTTCCACGAACTCTCCGTCGTGCATAGGATTTGTCAGCAAGTTTTGAAGCTCACACAAGTCCTGCTCGAACATCTGATAGGACTCGCTTGGGACCTGACGTCTGGCTAACATTTGCCGTCTAATGTCCCAGTCACTCGCTCGCCCACCCCATATATGCAAAAATGCAGGTTTTAATGCAGCCCAAGTTGGCATTGGATTGGACCTGTGCCAGGTCCAGAACCAACTGTTCGGACGACCGTCTAGCAGCATATAAAAACTACGTGCGAACTCCATATCCGCGTTCAGCTCGCTGGTCGCAAGAGCCTCGGCGCGATATATCATTTCTTCCGCTCGCAACACTTTAGCGTCTCCATTAAATTTTAACCGCCATGTCCGTATGGGACTTTGGGTATTGCGGCGTCTATAATTTGGTCCGGTGCTCCTACGATCAGCGAACTGAGCTACCGGATGTTGTGGTCGCTGAGCCATCTCAGGTGCTCGAGCAGCACATGTAGCTCTGGAGGTGTGATCGGTACGCGAACGTGAACGATCACTGTACGACTCTTGAAATTGACGAGATCGCTCCTCCCTTAGCACAGTGCGAATCAGTTGAGCGATCTCATTAACTCCAAGATTCACACCTGCATTTGTTGTCGTCATCGGTTGTGGTGGTTATGGTAGGCTTTCCGAAGGTGGTGGTGGTATGCTTTTACCCCTCCCTTGGTCAGTGACCATTGTTCTGTCCGGAGCGTAAAGACTTGACCGCCGCCCAGCTTGTGTGGAGGATCCAAATTTTGCTCTCTAAGGAGAGAAATTCCATCTCTTGGAAGCTGTGGGACCGTTAACTGAGCCCTGCTTCTTGTCAACGGTCCAGGCGCGGCTATCGCTCCCTCTACTCCCCGGACAGACCAGTAGTCCGACTTGTCCAGTTGATGTTGTGGAAGTTTGTGATACCGTCTCTGGTAAATTGGGACTCATCCGTCCAAAGAATTTTGTTCATAAAATTCTCGTCCTCTATTTGTCGTTCAAGGAGCCCATTGCAAAACTCTATTCTTTTGGGGAAATTAATGGGTAGCATCTCCTGCACTGGTGTTTGATGGTAGGGATGCAATTGCTCTGCTCTTAACACACTCCAAACTTTCCACTTAGAGATGTTCAACTGCAATGCCAAGCTTCGGATACTGATTGATGGATCATTTTGAATTTCCTGCAGTATTCTTTCATCGATCTGAACAGCGATTATTGGCGCAGGATTTGCATTTACTCTGCTCGTCCTCATGCGGCCAGTTTCCTGAATCCTTCTGTAAACGTCATGAAATACTTTCCTGTCAGGTGTCCGTCGATGAGGATATCTCTGATGATACAGCGATCGCGTCGGTCGCGTATTTTCCTGACATTCTCCATAGATGAACATAATGTCTCCATATTCTTCATTGAAGTACTCAGGCATTTTGAAATTATTTTCTAAATTCTACTAATACCTTCTACTTTTAGCAATGTAACTGAAACTGATAAAAATATGAAGGTAGTTTAGCTTTTATATGTGTTTTATTTTGTTAAGTACCCCACTAAAAAAGCCAAAGTACTGTACCCAGTTTTACCTAGCACATCCAGGTAAGTACTTGAATCATATTGAAACTCTTTTACATTTAATTGATTTCCTCGATACTTAAAATATAAATAAATGGGCAATAAAAATTCTTAAGTAGAACGAACAATTTAAACAGGTTTTTTGAACGAGGGCCATTTTATGTCATATTTAATTTTTAAGCGATATGTATTTTCGCCTATTATTTCCAAAATAGTAAAACGTAACTCATTCATATGTATGCAGTTTTTGTAGGTAATAATATGGTACATAAAAAAATAAAATTAAACTGACATTTTTATAATGGGGTTTTCTGAGAAAAAGTACATTGATCACGGAATTTTATGGTTGAAGTAGCAAAAATTTGTGTTTTGAAGTAAATATCTCAAGATCGGGTGCAGTTACAATTTGAGCTGTTACATCAATTGAAAGGTAATTCAATTCCCTAAAAAACAAGTTAAAAAACACTTTGAATTCTGATTATTGGTTTTCAAGATATAACGTTTTAAGTGAGTGAGGGTACAGGTCCGAAACACATTTCTTGACCACCCTGTATCTCCACGGATATTAAAAATTGACCCACCCTGTAGAACAGTTTTTGTCTCAAAATATATCAATGAATAACCCCTACCGGACACCCTGTATAGTGAAGAAAACGAATATTCCTGAAGAAAAACTAACTTTGAACTTATTTCTTAAGCCTATCGAAATTTTGTACAAATTGAAATGGGAATAGATGTTTGTTCGGTTCCGCAAGCATTCAATTTCTTCTTAATCCATATTTCAATCGTTGAAGTCTCTTCAGATTGTGTACCCTCAGGATAATTCGACATTTGCGAGATTATGGTCCAGTTTCAGTGAATGAATTATTATGTGATCCGAAAAGTAAACACATTGTGAAAAGTGTTGGCATCGGAGAGATATGCTTTGAAAGCAAATAACTTTAAAGCTATAATTTATGTACCAAGAAGCATGAAATTTTGCATTATAAGTGTTCTATAAAACAGTTGATGGTTCAAAAGCAGATTTTTTGAAGTTTCACTGCCAAAAGGATGCAAATTGGTTAAATGGTGGGATATACATATTAGATAAACGTCACTGTGTCCAACTAAATGGCACAATTTTCATTTTTATTGGACCCGTTAGGTCAACATCAAATTCCAAATATTAGGGTAATAATAAACTGTGTGAAATGCACTTAGCATTGCAAGAACCAAAACTTATTTCTATTTAGATAAATAGATTAGTTTTCAAGTAAATAAATTATTTAAGTGTGATTAGTCAGCTCTTACTTGAACGATAGGTCGTTCAGAGTATTGCTGAATGGGAAGAGATCGACACTAAAGGCCATTGAAGCTGGTGTGCCTCAGGGCTCAACTTTGTCTCCACTGCTGTTCTCTGTCTTTATGGCAGATGCACCAGGAACTGAACGCACCATCTCTGCATTTTATGCAGACGATACTGCGTTCATGTGTCAGTCTTGGAGCCTGACCGTAATTACTAGGGAATTATAAACGGCTGCCACGAAACTTGTAGAATGGTTTACGTTGCGGAAGATTAACGTCAATCCTTCCAAGAGTGAGGCATACTCTCAACACTTTTTTCGATTTTGCCCCTTTTATCCTTATTTTTTAAAAATAATATATTCAAAAAATAACAGTATTTCTATCCGGAAACTTTATTTCGATCAAAAAAGGCATTATTTTGATTTCATAAGTCAACTGAAAAGAATTTTCCGCTCTCCACCAACATTTCCAATAGTTCAATCAAAAAACTATCAGATATTAAAATTGCAATAATAAAATTGAAATTGAATTTGAGACTCTAAAAATAGCTAAATTTGGCAACTGTGACCGAAGGCAACGAAATCAAATGTCATTTATTTATTAGCATTCGGTTTTTTAAAAGCCGCGTGCACCATATTTTTTTATTAATGTTAATTTTGATGCAGCATTGGAGTTTATTTATCATTGGAAAAAATATTCGATATATCGATATATCGATATTTTTCTATGATATATCGTCAGCCGATATTGATATTTTTTTCAATATCGATATATCGATATATGTCCTGTCTGTTTGCGACTGCTCGGCAGTTGACGGTCGTGACGTCATCTACTCGGTCGCGCGACTGCTGATATTTGACTGCTCCGTGACCAGTGCAGCAGTCGCGTTCAGTACAAGTAAAAGCTTTGGATTACAATATATTCCGAAATAAATGTACCAGGAAGATAAAATTTGGTTTCTGTATATAGGATTACAAGTAGAGTGTATTGAAAGTAATATTTTTGAGGGGGTGAGTGGAGCACGGAAGTATGGAGATAGCCATTTTTCACAAAATTTAATTTTTATATCTCAAGAACCGTACCAGATATGATCTTAGAAATTTTACAGGAGTTAGGCCTAGTAGACTTCTAGCAAGGAAAACAATTTTGGGGTCATGGTTAAGTGGGTGACCGTGAGAGCGGGTGGAACGAAAAGATTTCTGATTTTTATTTCTCGAAAACCGCAAAGCATAGACAGCTACAAATTACGAAATTTGTTACACTGAAAATATGTAAAAAAAAAGGTTTTAACTTTTGGTTATAGTGTAGTATTTAATACAAAAGTTGAGTTAAATCCACACACTGAAATTGAATTTACGAGTACTTCCAACTATTCGGAAAAGTGTAACTTTACTCCGAAAAGTGATGGATGTTATAGAATTTAAATTTTCTTAGAGTGTTGAGCCACTATAGAGGTCTCTAATCTAATCTAGGGTCAGTAAGGTACGGGAGTGGGGGTGGCTTTTTATATCTCAAAAACGGCTTACAATAGAAATTTGAAACTTCGTACGTATTTGTAGAAGTACTACAGGAGTAATTGAAGTCGAAAAAAGTTCACAATTATATTGGCGTACAGAGCTGGATTAAAAAAAATCTCCGTGAAAGGGGTTTTTCCCACATCTTCATGAATTTCATTATATCTTTTAGACATGAGTTATCAAATCAATTTTACTTCTGTGGGCTCCTTATACATATAAGCACCTAGAAAATTTTTTTTAAAATTTGTCGATATCCAACCCCTAGGGGATGAAAAGTGGTTGTGTACATTTTCACGAATTCCGATATATTTCTTAGATCTCATTAGACGATATATAGAATATAAAGGCTTTGAATATAAACGGGAAAAACTGATTTAAGCATTTTTCGATATTGTAAGGTATTGTTCAAGTTTTCACGAATTCCGAATTTTTTTTAGGTTTAATGGGATCGAATTCGCTTTTACTTCTATTAAATCTTCTATTGAGAAAAATCTTGCAGCAGTCTGGGCCCAGCTTTATTATTTTTGGGTAGTAGTCCGAAATGTTTTAATGCTTAGATGTGGTGTAGGTATCTATGCTCTTGGTTATTCTTTAGGTTATCAGTCTCATAGTAACCTACACCACATATCAGCATTAAACGCGTTTCGGACTTCTACCCAAAAAATAATAAAGTTGCGCCCAGACTGTTGGCAGGTTTTAAAATCAAACTAAGCTGAGAAAAAATTTTCTAAACTTTTCATCATTCCGCAAGTGACCCTTTATTAACCTTTCAAAAAATCCTTCACTAGTTCGAGTTTGGAATATATAATACTAATACGCTCACGTCTTTTTAGTAACATCATAATGTCCTCCTACTCTTGTTCCTTTTCAAACAAAAAAGCCAAAATGGTATCGTTATCTATCCTTCGACCTTGCAACATGTGAATTTAAGGCTAGAAAAAATCTGATCGCGGCTGTTGACGGTTGCGGTGAGCAGTTTCAGCGAGAACGCAAAGCAGTCTCGGTTGGCAGTTACTGCTGACCGAAACGGTCGGCAATTCCAGCCAAACAGTACCTTAACGGTGCACGAGTACCGATAACCGTAGCTTCGCCCGCATGGTGCCTTTTTGAACCGGCTGCAGCGAATTTCAAGCCGCCGAAGGGTATAAAAAAACAGTCGACTTGGGTTTTCTTTTATTTCGTTCTTGCCAATCTGGCGGTGTGAGCTGCTGAACGGCACTATTTTTGGTATTGCATACGCACTACAGAAAAAAAAACATACGCGCACTTGAAAATATACTTTGTTAGTTACGACTGGTCGTGGTGGCGGGTACTGAATGACTGGGGTTCAGTTGCGGCCGTCCGCCGCGCTGGTTTGGCTTCGACTGGGCCGAGAGGAAGTGCTGGCTTCGTCAAATCGCCTTCCTTCTCGGTGTTCGTCCAGTTTTTAAAGTTGCCTGATACACTAATTGAACCGCGCATCTCGGATGCAGCGGTTCTACCACAAGGTGGATCGTTACAAAACTTTTAGCAATATATCTCGCAATCAAACTTTTCACACATTTCTTAGATGGTCGTTGCTTCACCGTATACTTGGATCACAAGCCCTCAATAACATCATTAACGACGAAAGGGAACCGAAGCTCTAGACAAACACGGCACTTAAACTTTATCGCTCAACATTGTAGATTGTAGATGGTGGAGGACGGTCTCAAATCCCGATTCACTGCGGCCTCAGTGCGCCTATTGTGATTGTCCGCCCTTATTATAACTCACCCAGGATAGTTACATCAATAAATTTTAATATGCTCTTGAGTGAGTTAGATATGAGTTCCAATGGTGTTAGGAAGTAATGTCCAAGAAGTCTGAGTCTTCGGTGTGCGAGTTCTTTGCAATGGCATCCTCTTCTGCTTCACACAATCTGCAAATATCGTCTGAAACAAATGCTTTTTAAGCACACATTGTTCTGTAATCACCGCCAAACCTCATTCCGGCTCAATTTGAGCAATTCGGAGGTTAATTTCTTGGAGTGACCCTCCAAGAACAGTTTAGACTGTCTGCACCCCACCGTCGCTAATCAGTGGAGGTCAGCTTGGATATTAATCTTGTCTTTCTTTGTCTCAGCTGTTGGCATTTCACAGAGAGGCACTGGTTCTGTGCATTTGAAATTAGATCTTTTTTTCGCTAATTGCCTACAATATTACTGTGTCCAGGAACCCATACCAGTATAACTGTATTTGAGTTCGCTAGTTTTTTAAGTTCTTGTAAGCAATCCCACACTAAGTGGGATGTGCGATCTTAAGCAAAATGCTTGAAGAGCAAATAGTGCTGCTCTGCTGTCAGAGAGAATGTAGAGCTTGTGACTCTCGTATCCCCTTCTAATGTTTTCCCTGATGCGTTTTTCCATTGCATGAATTTCTGTTTGGAAGATTGTATTCGACTTGTCGAGGCTAGGGTTACTGTATACGCACTCACACTAAAACAGCCTCTAAGAGGGGTGTGGCAGATGCGTACCAAGGTGAAAACCAGTAAATAAAATTTTTTTTTCATGTTTATGGGATTTCGCTTTATAAACATTCTAGTTCTAGTTCTAGTTCTAGTCCTAGTTTTCCCAGTAGTGCGTTTAATATGCGCATCCCAGTTCATCCTAGCATCCAAGATTACCCCCAGATATTTGATCTCATTGGAAATTCGATCCTTTCACCGGAAAGCTTTGGGCATTTGAAAGCAACGATAGTCGTCTTGATCCTTAACCCAGTTTCTGTGCACCCGAGCGCTAACACGTCTAGTCCTCTCTGCAGTATGTTTGAGATGGTGTCTTCAAACTTGCCTCGTGTTAGGATGGCTATGTCGTCGGCGTAACGTATAACATCTATACCAGATGTGCTGAGTCTTCGCAACTGACCACAGTAATGGTGATAGCATCGCACCCATCGGGCAACCTTTTGAGGCCATAATTATAAGTGTTTCCTGAATAGAATTCTAAATGTATTAGTAGGAGGTGTTATCAAAGGCTCCCTCTACATCCAGGAACCCATCCACTGCAACCTCTTTGCACTGGATAGATTTTTGTGAGCAGATGTTGAAGTGCATGGATCGTCGATTTTCCTGGCTGATAGGCGAATTGATTAATGTGCAATGGATTCACTGCTAGTGGTCTGTCTCTAATATGCCAGTCCAAGATTTTCCCATTGTTTTCAACGGAAAAGAAGATAGATTGATTGAATGGTTTGTCACTTGGTCTTGGTTCCACTTTAGGTATGTATATCAACTTAATCATTGTCCATCGTTTTGGAATATAGCCCCAGGCGGGGCTAGCTCTAAAGATTTTTGTAAGTAGTGGGAGCGGATGGGTTATTCTTTCTGTAGCTTCTCGAGGAGAATCTTGATTGAGTGTTGCTTAGAGAGTACTTTGTGACTTTTTGTGCTACTTTGAATCTTACTACTTGAAGGAATTTTGTTTTATCCCCGACGAGTTGCTTCGATCACTTCTTGTGAATAGTGTGTGATTCCAGGCTTCACGTCACTTAGGTAATATTTCTGATTTAGCCTACTATCTGATGGTATGTTTATGGCAACTTAACTCCCACCTTCTTCTTTTGATTTGTGTGAAAGTATGTTCGTGTTATAGTCATTCCATCTGTTCAAATTGATTCTCAACTTTTCGTTCGATTCGTTTATACTTAAATTCTCCAATATTAACTTGAAAAGGTCACTTCTACCTTCGACATTCACCACTTGTTGAACACTCAAGCCTTTAGTGAAAGGTCAGGCGTATAATTGTACATCCCAACCGGGACTCTTACAATTTTTCAGGTCCGGAAAAATCATGTCTTCTACTTATAATGAAATTAGCATAGTCTAACATCAACCATCCACAACTGTCTCAATTTTATCGGATTCAATTCAATTCGTTCCTCTAAATACATTTAAATCGTCTGAAGGATAAAAGCTGTGCAAGGACGAAAAATTAGAAGAAAAAAGCATTTTCGAGCCGAGTTCACCACAACTTCATTCCGTGAGAGAAAGGCAAAAGCCTACAAAGCCCACCCTTTCTTCAACCAATGCGACCGGAACCAATATCTCATCCTTCCATTTGAAAGCACCACCAACTCGATGTATACATTTGTATCGTTTTTTAATGTATGTTACGCACAAATATAATACATCGGAATACAAGGCGGATGGGAGGAAAGGATAAAGTCCCGAGGGGAATGCTGAGTAAACTAGGTCCTTTTATTGTATATATATACGATGTAGCGCAGGCCATACATGTGGTCCTTTATCAATACACTAATATAACGGCTGGAGCACATACAACGCACATCCAGGGGCTTTACTCAGGAGCAACTTCGAAAAAACCCAGTCTTAACGACATGAACAGAAAAAAAACTCTACCCTGTACAAGAAGTATCTAAAAAAAACATCGTTTTTTCAACCGGAGGATTACGAAGTAGAAACCTGTTGTGCTGTCCTGCAAATACTCTGATAAAACAGCGACAGGATTGTTGAACGCAAGACTGACTAACACATCGCAAGTGAGACAATCGTCGAGCTGAGGACTATAACCCAGCCACCTGTTGTTATTTGCATACATATAGGAATACTCCTATACAGACGGTACGAGCAAGAATCGAATCAGCCACCCACCGATTCAATCTTCCCAACCTCATTGAGCTTTCTGTTTTAGTATTCCACCCCCAAAAACAATTTCGACCCAACCCCATTGCTGATTTCATTTCATCCCTTCGCGGAGAAAAATAACCGTTTTAAGCTCAGACATTGGGGTTCCTACAGTCGGGAGTAAAACGAATGTTTTACTCTCCGAGCACGAGTAGTATAAATTTAGGAGCAAAACGCGCGCAATTTTAGTCATCTGTTGGCCATCGTTCGATTAGCTAGTTACCTTGTTCCATACCATTTTCGCCATAATCAGTTTATCTCTAAATTATTTTCAAATCTTATAAAATTTTATTATTATTTTTTATTAATTTTGGTTTTTCTATTAATATAAAAATTGATCTAAGAGCTGAGTGATTAAATAAATTACATAACCAGGGGCAATAGAAAAATACACAGAAATGTATGCAATTTGTTATTTCAATTTCAAAACCAAGTCTGAGTAGAGTCTAATTAGCAAAAACAGTGCAAAATTTTAATTCGTTCTTTAGTTTTAATACTAAATATGATTAAAAGGGTGAATTAGTGCATAAGTGTAAATATGTTTTTAATAACAAAGCAGTGTTTTTTTCCCAACTATAATAAATAAAATATTACTTAACATGAAAATGTAAAAAATTAGTGTTCATTGTTCAATTAAACATACTTATTACAAATAAAATGTTATAAAACAATTTAAAACATAATCGAGAGGTAACTGCAGGGTTTATAAAAAGTAATTGTTAAGATAAACACAATCAATAGTTCTCAAATTCGTTTAGAAAATAAAGGAGGAAATAGTTTGCGATATTTAGTTAATAAAACGGAGAATGTAAGTTTTAAAAATAATTGTACATTGTAAAATTAAATTGAATTTATTTTAATTACATTTTAGAAAGCAATTTGTTTTATTTATACTTGGATTAGAGCATGAATTTATTTTTAGTTTACTATTATTATTTTTTTTTTAAATATAAATTAATGGAAATTTTTTTTGTTAATAGTGGAGATATAGTTGAAAATAAGGATAACATGTTTAGATCTAATTATATTATTTGAAAATAGTGAAATAACATAAGTTTGGGATATTATTAAATTTCTCTTGCAACAATTATGAAAACTTATACGAGTATATTGGGGACAAATATAATATAAAATAAGAAATGTCGTATAATTTAAAAGAATTTTGCAACTAATGTGTTTCAAAATGATAAATTTACGATCTGCTAATAAGAAGAATGTATGTATATGTAGTTTATATACTCTGTGATTTCAGCAGTTTTGCGTCACTTGGCTGCTAAAGCTATACACATCAGGTATAAACAGTCAGTGATTTATTTTTATCTTATCCTGTCCGTTTGTTAAAGTAATTATCATGAACAATATTCTCGCCCCGAACTGACTCACTCTCTGCATCACATAGACCACCACTACATACTACATGACCTATTTACGTTATAATAATCCTGAAAATACCTGTTGCAGTGGATAAAATTTTGGAGTTCAGATGTAGCCTGGGGTCACAAAACGAAGATAAATTAAATCTCAGAATCAATTTATCACAAAAAGTTGAAATCTGTTAATAGGTAAGTATTCATAAGAACAACAACAACATTCATAAGAACTGCGGAACAGAAGTATAAGTGAAATTTAATCACTAATCGTTTTAGCTTTCAAGCTGCTTTTTCTTGGTTTTCCAGCAACATTTATTATTTAATTGATCAGTTCTCCACTAATCGCTCCAGTAGTTTTACTTTATTATTTTAATAATAAAGTATTGTTATCGATTTTTAAAAAAAAAATTTGCTACCTTGAAAAATTTTTTTTATACGTTTCATGACTAATAAGCACCAAAAAAGGAAAAAAAATTTTCAGTCTGTCTGTGCGCCGTCCGCCGTATGCAAAACGTTTGAGGGCTTATAACTCCTAAACCCTATAAGCTATTGAATTCAAATTTTTTTCCTTAATAGACTGGGTACGCCCCTTCAAGTGACCATTTTTTGGGGGGTGTGAGAATGAGGGGGGAGGTGGGGAAGCGTTTTAGACGAAAAATTTTGGTTTCTAGATCGCAGCAACCGCTTATGTTAGGAAGCTAAAACTTGGAACTTATATAGAGCTTCAATAGTGGAACCATTTGCAAAAATATTGTTGATATGGGTGTAGGGGTGTGGGAGTGGGGGGAAAAATAATGCGTCCAAAACGCAAAAAAGGCGAGATAGAGACATTCTAAAATCCATATCTCCTAAAAGGTTAATGTTACGAAATTAAAACTTAATAATCATCTGTAGATATACTAGGAGAATAGATCGGAAACAAATTTTTGAGAGAGGGCAGTGACGTACGGAGGTGGGGGTTGAAAAACTTTAGATTAGGAATCTCACGAACAAATTGCACTAGAGTAATGAAATGAAATAATGAAATAAAGGTTGACAAATAAAGTTTACTAAAAGTAAAATTTTTTTAGGGGGTGGTGGAGCATGGAAGAGGACGAGGTAAGAATTTTTTTAAAAAATCACGTCTTATATCTTAAGAACGGTGTAAGATAGATGCTTAAAATGTTTACCAGAAGTAGGCCTAATAGACCCCCAGCAGAAAAAAAAAATGTCAGGGATGTGGGTGTAGAGGGTGAAAAGTAAAAAGTTCCGATTTTGATATCTCGAGAACCTATAATGATATAAAGCTGAAACTTAGTATTTAGATAGAACTATAGTAGTAGCATGTTGGAAAAATATAATTTTGTATAGGGGTAGTATGCTACGGGAGTGGGGGGTGTTTTTCTTAACTATAGAACGGCCTATGCTAGAAAGTTGAAATTTGGTATGTATATGTAAATCAACTAGAAAAGTAATTCTGATTAAAAAAAAATTCAAATATCTATTGGCTTTCGGAAGTGGGGAAAAAATGATCAGTGAAAATGGAATGCATATATTTTTACGATTTTCGTCATATCTATTAGGTTTCCCCAAATATTGAATTCATTATTTTGTACGGATTCTTCATATAAATACCTAGAAAGTGTTTTCAGGATTTCTTGAAATTCGACCCTCAAGGTGGTGTAAAGGGGATGTATACATTTTCACGAATTCAGCCGTATCCCTCAGGTCTGATTATATATCGAATAACTTTTTACTTCCCCGGGCTTATTTAATAATCACCTAAAACTTGTTTTCAAGTTTTTTCCTTTTTCAGCCCCTAAGAGGGTAAAAACGGGTTGAGCGCTTTTTCATGAATTCCGTCATATCTCTTAGGAGTGATAAGACATCGGGTTGGTTTATACTTCCTCGTGCTTTCTTTATATATATCTAAAAACCCATTCCAGGATTTTTGGATATTCAACCCCAAAGTGGGTGCAAGGGGTTTGCATATGTTTTCACAAATTCTTACATATTTCTAAGTTCTAATGAGATATCGAATTCATTTTTACTTCCTACATAATCGTCAAAAAGTTGATTTCAGGATGTTTGTTATTCAACTCCAATAGGACGTATAGCTTTCGACATATTTCTCAGGATTGATGAGATATTAGATTGGTTTGTACTTCCACAGACTTTTTATATAATCGCCTACAAACGCATTTCCGATTTCATGTAATGGCCCAAAACCAAATCACGAAAAACCTTCTAATGGCGTAACAACTGATATTATACTAGGACTAGACCTCGTCCCGGAGTATGACCCAATTATGTAATTCATATGTTTTATGTGGCAGCGGCGTAAGTATTCTAGCGCGACCCCATTCTAACCGCTTCCCGAACTTTTTTTTAGGTTTTCAGTCACATAGTAAACTACACCGCATCTCAGAATTAAACTCGTTCCGAACTTCTACCAAAAAAATAATTAAGTTGCGCCCAGACTGTTGGAAGATTTTTTCAATAGTCGTTGGGCTCCAAAAGTCACTTGTGTAAGAGAATCTTTATGGTCTATAAACCTGTTTGTAAGAACAAAGTACGAGTTCTAAGCTTCTATTTTAACACCGAATTTACTTACTTACTTACTTATTTATTTAATTATTACAGTTATTCTATAAGGTATTTACAGTTTATACAATTTTTGTAGAGATCTGATGGGGAAAAAATTATTGTCTTTACAACTATAGTGTAGTATTTCTATTTCTTGACAAATTATGTTATTAATTAAAGTGATACTTCATTTAGGAAAATTGACACCGAATTTAGTTTCAGCTACCATTTTGTCTATATTGCAACGAAACTACGATACGAAGAAATGCAAAAAATGGAACCAGGCCTTTAGAGCTGTTTTTGATTTCAGAGTCACATTTCCCTTAATTTATTTTCAAAATTTTAAGCCTGCTCGTTTCAGCCAGGAATGTCCAATCAGAGGATATTTCTAATTTTAAATTAAATTGTCCCTAATGCTGTTATGACACTGGCTATTTCCTCGCTAGTTTCAAGTGCAATAAAAGTCAATCGTGCGACAAGGCGACCAATATAGAGAGAAAGAGATTACCGCTAAAAAATACCCTTGCTGATGCTACCGGCATCTAGTAAACGAAATTAACAACTGATTTGTTATAAAAAATACTGATCTTAGCGCGTTTCATAACATAACATGACACTTTCCATAATTTATACGAACGAACTGTCAAAAACAAGTCGGTAGCGGCTGGAAAATCTAGCCGCCAGCGGATTTTTCTTGGATTAACTGCTAGAATGTTGCGAAACACTGCTCGAATGCGCTTTGTTGCAGCTTTTTTTTGACAGTTATGGATTGTTTTTTGACAGTTACCCATAGTTTGCTGTTCGGACTGTCTCTCTCACACCAATGTCTAAATTGTATGTTAAAGTCTCTATCCCTCTCCATTTGGATTGTCTAGCCGCTTTAAAGCCGCAAAAATAGCCAGTGTCATAACAGCATAATACTCTTAAATTTATTAACATTAGTTTTGCTGTTATAATACTGGCTATTTTTGCTACTGAAAAGCGGCAAGAAAATCCAAATGAAGAGAGATAGAGACTTTAACATACAATTTAGACATTGGTGTGAAAGAGACAGTTCGAACAGCTAAAATATGAGAAACTGTAAAAAAAAATACTTCAGTCACGATCGGCTGCAAGCCAATCGTATGATACTCTAGATGAAATACTGAACTCCGATATATATATTGCAGTTGGGGATAAAGTAAAATTAGAAGTGCGTCTGTAGTTTATCCTTTATTAAGCACTCTTATTTGGTTGGTACTTAAAACTAAATATCATCAGTGTTTAATTTCATATCTAAAACTAGGAAAATCACACATACAAAAAAACGGGAGCGGAAAAAAATTTATAAAAAAGAAAAAGAAGAAAGAAAGTAATAATAGTAACACAAATAGAAAATTATTGTAAGAATAGTTAATGTTAAGAGAAATTGAGTTAATTTGAACATTAGCCTGTAAAAATTAAAGACTTGACTAAGGTCTTGAATGCGAAAAAAGATGTGGACAGAGATCCAACCTGGAGCCTATCATGATTGCTTTGTAGTCGAACCAGTGGCGAATAAAAGTACACATTAGTTGAAGCAGCAGTTGGCGCGAACATAGAGACAGACCTACTCGGTCGCGAGGTAGAGCGAAACTCAAGGTTAAGATGTGATGCTGTTATGGCACTGGTTATTTTTGGCGCTTTAAAGCGGCTAGAAAATACAAATTAAAAGAGATAGAAACTTTAACATACAATTTAGACATTGGTGTGAGAGAAACCGTTCGAACAGCTAAAATATGAGAAACTGTAAAAAAAAAGCCGCAACATAGCGCATTCGAGCAGTGTTTCGCAACAGTCGCGCAGTTCAAGCCAAGAAAAATCCACTGGAGGCTGCATTTTCCAGCCGCTACACGCTTTTTTTGACAGTTTGTTATGCCGGAAAGGGGATTTTTATCTTTCTTTTAATGTTGTTCTCCTTGTCGCACGATTTGTTTTTACTTCCTTGTTTCAAGCTTAAAAAATAATTAGTGTCATAACAGCATAAGGTAGAATTCAAAACACCGTTAATAACTTTAAAGAGAATACACTCGTCAAGATACAATCTGCGCTGATTTAGTGAGGGAATATTGAGTAAGGATAAACGTTCACTGTAGGAGCATTAGGGTAGGTTATATTTGAAGAAGAGTGACCGGGTGAATCGACGCTGAACAGACTGAAGAGATTCAATGTGACAACTATAATGAGGGGACCAAATAGAAGAACAGTATTCCAATCCGCTGCGAACAAGTGTAAGACAGAGATTGACACACGTTTGAATATTGGAAAACATATAAGCGGATCTCAAAATGAAACCAGACAATCTAGATGCAGTGCAAATCATTGGCGGATACAGGGGGGGCGGAGGGGGCGGCCGCCCCCCAAAGAGCAATTCCGAATTTTCTAAACATACATACTTCAACCGTTCTCCGATTTTTTTTTACACCACTGCAATGTGGATTGAAATTAGCATTTCGTCATCGGATGGCATAGACTCGCTAGAGGGTGTATGTATAGTCTATGCCATCCCATGACGAAACAGCTCCTTCGGACCCAGTCCAACACAGTCTTACAATAACTGGCCTATCCAGTGAAGGTTTTCCAAGTGTCATGCCCTCAGTGACAGCGATTAATCAACAGTCGGGGGTTTCGCGTTGGGGTTTCACACCAGAAACTCCACTGACGCCGGAAAACAACAAAAACTTTATGAAAAAATTCCATTCTGATAATGATTTTGTCCTTTATCCTTGAATATCTCAAATCGGTTTTTTTTATTTTTTTATATTTTGTAGGTTATACTGTTTTTCAAAACATACCAAAATATTAACTTGGGATCTCAATGGGATCGGGGTAAAAAAAATCTAAGAACATTATAGTGGTTCTTAATTATTTTATAGAAAAAGGGTCATTTAATCAAGAATCGCCAAAAGTGTGACCTTATCATCGCCGATTCTTTTGAAAATTTGTGTACTCGAAGAATTAGTGAAAAAAAATATGATTTCAAGTTTTTGTTTCTATCTCATTTTTTTTGTTAGTTATAGTATGTTTAAGATTTCCCAAAAAAGATGTCCGAGTCCTCTTTGTCAATTCATATCTCTGGTAATTTTTATTCTTGAATAATAAAGTAGGGCTTATTTTAAAGATTGTTGTTGTTTTTGTTAGATAAAAAATGAGATAGAAACAAAAACTTGAATTTCAATTATTTTTTTCACTAGTTCTTCAAGTACAAAACTTTTCAAAAGAATCGGAAATGGTAAGGTCACAACTTTGGCGATTCTTGATGGAATGACCCATAATAAGATGAAAACAATATGATCCCGTTTTTGCTAAGTATGTAGCTAAATTCACACAGAATTTGATCAAACAAAATAGCCAAATCGAAAAAATTTCCGCCCCCCCCAACAGCAAAGTCTGGATCCGCCACTGGTGCAAATTATGTTTTGGAAGTGAATGTTGAATTTTAGTCTTCGGTCGAAAGTTACACCTAGATCGCGAATCTGGGATACTTCGATGAGAAGGGTGCAGTTCAGAGTGTAATCGAAGGCTATAATTGTGTGTTTCAGTGTAAAGGTAATTTTATGGCAATTGCTTACATTAAGTGGAAGTCGATTATATGAGCACCATAGGGTTAGTTCATTAAGATCAGTCTGTAATAGGATACAGTCACTTCTTGAAGATATCTCCCCGTAGATTTATAGGTCATCAGCGTAGAAAAGGAATGAAGAGTGAAAGTTTAGGGGTAGGTCATTAACAAAGATTATGAAAAGGAGTGGGCCAAGTGTTGAGCCCTGAGGAACTCTCGAGAGCGGAAAGAATACAGTAGACGGCCATCCATTTAGAACTACACGACAACTGCGTTCAGCAAGGAAGAACGGAAACCACTCCAAAAGAGTATCACCGATGCCGCAGGCTTTCAATTTTGACAAAAGCAAGCTATGATCGACTGAATCAATGGCTTTGGAGAAATCAGTGTAGACAACATCCAACTGCTTTTTACAATTAAGCGTTTTTACCACTGCATTTGTGAATTCTAAAAGATTAGAAGCAGTAGAGCGGCCATTGAAGAAACCATGCTGTTCATGGAGAATGAATAAACCCATCTAACTACAGACCAATTTCAGTGCTATCCACACTTTCAAAGCTTCTTGAAAAAATTATAAAAAAAAGAGTGGTGAACCATTTAGACCTTAATAAAGTTTTAGTCTCGAACCAATATGGATTCAAAACCAACAGCAGTACATCAGATGCAATATACGACCTGACAAGCTATATAAACAACGCTATAAACAAAAATGAAAAAGTTTTCGCTATTTTTCTGGATCTTCAAAAAGCCTTTGATACCGTCAATCACGACATTTTGACACGTAAACTAAAGGGTGTGGGATTCGATGGGAAAACACTCTTACTTCTACAAAGTTTTCTATCAGGCAGATCACAAAGTGTTAAAATCGGTGACATCATAAGCAGGAACTTACCAGTGGTATGTGGGGTTCCGCAAGGGTCAGTCTTAGGACCGCTTCTGTTCCTTATCTACATAAACGACCTTGGAAAAGTCCTGGATAATTACTCCTTCGGGCATGTAGTGGCTTTTGCTCTTGACACGGTCTTGCTTTTCAAAAGTGACAAGTGGGAGACTGCCAGAACTCTTGCGCAAAATGGTCTTCAGTTAGTCTACAAGTGGCTCTGTAACCATAAATTGGCTCTCAACTCCAATAAAACGCAGTTCATGGCTCTTGGGTATACTTCTCAAACTATATCAAACCGCTTTAGTCTAACTATAAATAATAAGGAGTTAAAACAAACTGAGACAATTAAATACTTAGGAATTATTATTGACAAAGACTTCAAGTGGGAAAAACATATTCAAAGCCTATGCGCAAGAGTTCATAAAACGATATATAAATTTATAATTCTACGAAATTACCTTGATATTAATCTACTGAAAACAGTGTATTTTGCCATTGTACAGTCGTTACTCCAATATGGAATTATAGCTTGGGGCGCTACTTTTTCAAATAAGGTTGATCCAATATGTCATTTACAAAGCAAAATAATCAAAATTTGTTTGAAAGAAAGTATTTTCTACTCAACTACTAAAGCCTTCCAGGAGTTCAACGTTCTTAACATAAGACAAATCTACGCTCTGACTGTTCTGAAATTTATTTTCAAAAACCTGTCTAGCTTCCCTCAACGAAACATGAATTATACCACGCGACTACTTAGAACAAATCCTCTAGTCACAACGAAATGTATGAAAGCGCTTACATCAAGACATGCCAGTGTTATAGGGCCCAGGCTGTTTAACGCTCTACCAGTAATTATTAAAAATAATCTAACAGCTCTGAACTATAAAGTGAAACTTAAATATTTCGTAATGAAAAGTTTTAAACTAATAAATATGATCATTTAAAAAAAAAAAATGCTAAATATGAAAAATGTATATAAATATTGTATTTCCTCTCATTTGTTTTCCTTCAAACGAAATGAATAATATTAATGTTTCTTTTTTGTTTTTTATTTATTGTTGAATTTTCAAATCTAATGAATTATGTAAATAATGCTAATGATCCTTTTCTTTCTTTTATATTAAGAATGAATTTTATTAATGTTCCAATGAGTAATATTAATCACTACTCCACACACAAGCAGTATAGCTCATGTGGAGCATAATGTACATATAAACGTATATGGAAAAAATAAATAAATGAATTAAAAAAAAAAAAAAAAAAAAAAAAAAAAAACTTATATTTTCATATAAGTGATCGTGTATGATGCGTTCGAATATTTTTGAGAAACAAAACAACATTGAAACAGGACGAAAATTTGTGACTACAGCTGTGTCGCCTTTCTTATGGATGGGAATGATAAAGGCTTGCTTCCATAATGATGGAAATATTCCTTCAGAAAGGGTTTTGTTGAAGAGAATGGAGAGAGGAATACGCAGGGAAGACGAAAGTGGCTTTAATAATATGTTTGGGAGGCCATCGGGACCACCCTTAACACTACTGTCTAGTGCTTTAAGTAGATGCTCAATAACGGAGGGAGCTATAGAGAGAAGAGGAATATGGGTGGGTGAAATCTTGAAGCTATGAGGAATGAATGAAGATGTAGGGGAAGAAAACACAAACGAGAAGTATTGTGCAAAGAGCTCACAAGATTCTTGAGATTTGGTAGCAGTGGAATCATTATAACTCACTTCAGTAGCGAAAGAAGGAGAAGACCGCAAAGTGCGAACAAAAGACCAAAAAAGTTTTGTCTCTCTACGGTTGACTGATGATTCAACTTTGGTTATGTTAGTACGTATAGCAGATCTAATTGTAGATTTTGCCAGGTAAAGATAGCGATGGAACATTGATTTATCTTCTTCAGAACCAGACCTCAAGTAACGGGAGCGGCTTAAATTTTTTTGTTGAAGTGCTTTGGCGACTTCGGTGTTGAACCAGACCGGAGGATTGTTTTTAGGGATCTTACGTAGGGGAATATAGCGGTGAATAAGTCCATTGAGAATTTCATAGAAAATCTGAAGTGATGATTCAATACCATGATGAGCGAAGGCAGCATTCCACTCGAAATTACCCAGAGCGAGTTCAATGAAGCTAAAGTTCGCCTTACTGAAGTTGAATTGGGCATTGACTTACGGGAAGACGATGTAAACCTGTAGGAGAGTGCAAGAGAAGAGTGATAGGGATACATTTATGATAAGGAGATATTGAAGTATATAGATTAGTTTGAGTGCTATCACAATTGGATATCACCAAATCTAAAACTTTACCATGGTGGTTTGCTACATTATTGATCTGCTTAAGAGAACAAAGTGACAAAAAAGATGCTACTTTAGAAGAGAGAGCGTTAGCAGTAACATTGAGGCTGGAGTTAAAGTTGATATTGAGTTTACGGCTGCAGATTGCGAGATTGTCGCTGCCGAAATGTGGTTCATTCTGGCTTTTGCTGATGAAGTCCTTGATGAATACACCTTCTGGCCAGAAATCGATTTTAGTAATGTCGGCCATATCCGGCAGATATGACAGTTTGAATGAAGCTGTGATACGGTCGACCAGGCTATCAGGAGTAAGCTTCTTGCACGTGACCTTCTAAGGAATGAAATCTAATTTGTAAGTGTCACGTATGCAAGTCGCGGGATAAATAAGCTTTTTGGAGGCACAACTATAAGGTGCTTCCGGTGGAACTGTTCTGGCAATAAGTTCCGATGCTTTCACTGATTGCAGCTTGCCAACATAAACAGAGATAGATGCCGGCCTACAAGTGCTGCAGAACCAGTAAAGACCACTGGAGGAGTTAGTGATAGCATCACCAACGGTCCCCAATAGACCAACACACTTACTGTGAAAAACGCGCTCACAAATACCGGTACAGCAAATAAATGGCGTTTTGTCCGCTGAGTCAACGCAGGTAGCAAGCGCCATGATTGTTATAAAAAACCCCTGAAACAGGAAAATAGAATTGATCACGAAAAACCGGGTCGACCCCTCGCAGTTTTGCAATGAAATAATTTTAAAAATCATTGTGTGCAAGATTTTAAATTTCTAGTTTGAAGCGTACAAAAGCTATCGGAAAATATTGCTGAACACGTATATTAAGGACTTTAAGTATGTGAGTTACTGGAAGGAGTTAACAGATTTCGCTGACTGGTAAACTCGAACTTTGTTTTCTCTCAAAACTAATTTGTACAAAATTCCGAATTCGCCGCTGAACGATTACTTGAGTCATAGTGAATGCCGTAAATTGAGAAAAGACATTTTTGCAGGATATTTGTATGGCAGCTACACAAAGGACTAATGAGATTTTGTTCATAATCATACTATTAGTTCCAACTATTGAAAAAACAAGATTTAAAAATTTTTAAAGTCGTAGCTTAAGCCGTTCGAAAGTTATCGGCCAATATTCATGAACATGTGCTTCAAGGACTTTTTGTATGGGAGCTACCCGAAGGAGTAAAGTAATTTTACTGACTAATAAACTCTAACTTCATTTTTTCTCAAAATTAATTTATACAAAGTTTCAACTTCGTGGCTTATCGATTTCTTGAGTTATAGTGAGTTCCGTAAATTGGGTGCGGATATTTTTACAAGATTTTGTATGGCAGCTATTCGAAGGACTCTTGGAATTTTTTTTAAATTCATTCCTTGAACTACAACTATTGGAAAACCAATGTATGCAAAATTTCAAAGTTGTAGTTTAAAGCGTTCCGAAGTTATTGGCCAATATTCTTGAACACATGTTTTAAGGACTTTTGTATGACAGCTACCCGAAGGAGTAAAACGATTTTGCCCGTTAACAAACTTAGCTTTAAAAATTTAACCAAAACTCCAGATTCAAAATTTGAAGATCCTAGGTCAAGGCGTTCTTGTGTTATGGAGCTAACGGACAGACAAGCAAATTTAGAGTTTTTCGCAACAAATAAATAAAAAATAATATATTTTCGTCCAAGGCTCCGCACTATGCGTTACAAACGTTTGGGCTGGATTAAACTTGTGTAATAATACTCTCAGATTTCATATAGAGTATAAAAATCCACAACATAGCGCATTCGTGCAGTGTTTCGCAACATTCTAACAGTTCATCCAAGAAAAATCCACTGGGGACTCTATTTTCCGGCCGCTCCAGACTTGTTTTTGAAAGCTAGTTAGTATAAATTATCGAAAGCCTTTTGTTATGTTATGAAACGCGCTAAAACCAGTATTTTTCATAACAAATCAGTTGTTTATTTCGTCTACTAGATGCCAATAGCATCGGAAAGGAAATTTTTATCTGTAATCTCCTTCTGTCAATATTGATCGCCTTGACGCACGATTTTATTACACTTCAAAAATAGCCAGTGTCATAACAGCATTAGTTAGGCAGAATCTTAGAAGAAACTTTACAGAAAAAAACACCAACAAAATTTGAGCTAACAGCAGTAATTGGGTGATAATTTCTTTAAATGTCACTATAAGGACTAATGTAATTGAAATTTTTCTTAAAATGGAAAAAAATAAGAAAATCAAATCAATGACGTACCTGCCTCCATATCCGTCCCAAATTGAATTACCAAAAAAATTCCTTAAAGCCCATTACATAAATAACCTTCAGTGTGTATTTCATTTCGCATCCATAATTTGTCAATAGTACGACCGAACTCCAGAACATCCCACTCCCAATTTTACTGCCGATCTCCTTCTGCCATTCGGAAACAAATATAATCGATTTCTTTCGCTTCATGAAATTTACAGTCCATTACACATTCGGTCCATTGAAATGTAATGATGTTGATACCTATACCAGAAACCTTCCCACACATAAAGTGAGCGGAAGGAGTGAGGCCCTCCGTACATACAGCTACTTATTTTTGGGATAAATTAAAAAACGACAAAATACCGCCTAAGCTTATGTCTAAGAAGGGACAATAAAATTTTCAAGTCTATCTAAAAGCCATCAAAAGGTACAAAGCAAAGTTGGTGGAGTATTGCTACCATTACAAAGTAAGAAAGGTAACATACAGGACTAACCTGATATTATTTTTCGTTTTTCGCATCGTCCTGACCAGAAAAGCAGTCTACCTTACCGCAAAAAAACAATTTCCTAAGCTTTCATTGAATGTTTCAATTTCGTATGTTGACGCAAGGACTAAACGAAATACAAGCTAAGTTGTTTTTAGGGGTGTCCCTAATGGGAATAAGTGTATTTAGACGTTGAGATATATTTAATTAGGACTCTGTGAAATGTATGAAACTCTGGGTGCTAGAGAGTTGTTCTTCTCGTCGGATGGAAAGTGGTTTCAGAAACAAAATTTACACAAAGTTGGAAGTTTGACTCGATAAAATATGAAGATAAACGATACCTGGAAGAATAGGACCTTATGCTATATTCTTACATTTGGATTATATTTTAAGACTGAAAAGTAAAATATAATGGGGAACTTTTCGGCAAAAGGACGAAATATAATACCCTTAAGAGACAGGAATAGAAGTAAGATACTGGGCTGGATAATATCCATTTCGCTATGGCTCAGTAATTGACTGTATAGGATTTTATTACAACGTTTTCGGCGAATTTTGCAATTTGTAATTATTTATTATAAAAATTCTGCGTTATTCGATTTCCTTATCTTTGGAATTTTATTCCTTTTGTGCTTTGATATTTTATTCAAGGATAACGCTTAAATTTCAGCTGCTTTACCTTAGGTACCTATGCAAGTAGTTATTATAATATTAATATGTATAATGTACATACATGGAATAGAAAACTATATTTTCAAGAAGAGTAGGAAATTAAAATTCAATTTAACATTTTGACGCACATAATGCGAGTATTGGATTGAAGAAAAAATACCCGACGACTGGCGCATTATATGTCCAATCTATAAGAAAGGAGATAAACTGCGATGAGAAAATTACAGAGGCATATCATTGTTGTGTACGTCCTACAAAATACTGACGAAAGTTATTCAGAATCGATTAAAGCCTTATACAGAAAGTATTATCGGCGAATATCAAGGTGGTTTCAGAACCGAACGATCTACTATTGACCACATATTCTCAGTCAAACAAGTGCTAGAAAAATGCTGGAAGTATAACATTGAGGTGCACCAGATCTTCGTGGACTTCCAACAGGCATAAGATAGTATAGATCGTAATGTACTATATAAAATAATGCTTGACTTCGGAATTCCATCAAAACTCGTCCGATTAACAAAAATGACCACACTGAATCCCAAGTAAGGATACAAAACGAGCTTACCCAAAGCTTCCGAACAGAATCCGGCCTGAAGCAGGGAGATGGACTCGCTCCCATGCTCTTCAATCTCGCCCTAGAATATTTCATTAGAAAGGTACCCGTTGATACCAGAAGTACCCTACTAATCAAGTCCACTCAACTAGTGTTGTACGCGGATGACATAAACATCATAGCCAGATCTGTTCCAGATGCGAAGGAAGTCTTCCACTGTCTAGACTCAGCGGCAAAGGATGTCGGGTTAAGGGTCAATGAGAATTAGACCAAGTTCATGACCCAAACAAGAAGAAACGTGCCAACTAGACAAAATATGACCGTGGGGGACTACAACCTGGAGAATGTGGATCATTTCTCATACTTGGGATCACACCTTGTAATAGACAGCAACGAACGGGACGAAGTAAAACATTGGATCACACTAGCAAATAAGGCGTATTTCACGGTGCTCCCGATCTTAAAATCGAAAAAAGTGCACAGGCTGAGCAAACTTCGCAATTACAAGACCATAATAAGACCTGTGCTACTATATGCAAGCGAAACGTGGACTCTCACCCAAGCGTCTGAAAAATCAATAGACGCTGCACGACGAATTCTTCGAAGAATTTTGGGACTTGTAAGAGAAGGCACTGAATGGCGTATCCTGGACAACAACGAGTTGTATAACATCTATGACGACCCAGCCGCTCGACTCTTATAAAATTAAAATAAAATAAAATTCGTAAGCTACAATGAGCAGGCCATGTGGAGCGAATGGACAACGGAAGAATTCCCAAACGCACACTGAAAGGTAGAGCTCATGGCAAACGACCGGTGGGAAACCGCGGAAAAGATACGAGGACCCACTTGACGCAGATTGCGGATCACTTCTTAGATGCACAAATTGGAGGACGCGGGCGCTGAACCGAGATGACTTCAGACAATGTATCCTGCAGGCCCTGGCCCTATTTGGGCTGTCGCGCCATTGATGATAATGAATACGAGTATGTGTGTCGTCAAAACTTGCAGTACATTAAATGGGCTGCTTCAAGGGCGGAAAGAGTTATTGGTCTTGGGTTCGCTTAATAAAATGATCAATAATTATTCTACTTTGTTTTTTTTTTTATAAAAAAAGGGAGATTCACTTATTAACCCCTACCCCAAGTTTTTACAATTTTAAAAATATTTATATTACCATCCAGGTAAAAGCCTTGCCTCAGACCAAAACGATAGGCGTGTTTTTCCCTTATCCAGTATAGAGCAGGTTAGCGAAATGCGAAAACAACAACAAAGGGCAAAGCGGGAAGAGCAACCACACCACCACAACCAGTGGTGTAACTATTCTGGCCCATGAAAAATTCAAAGATCGAAGCTTCTACTCTGCTCTAGATAAGGTCCCCAAAAAAAACGCCTTATGTTGCCTTGCTCAATATCTCAGACGTGGTCAAAATGAAAGTATGTACTCGTATACTCAAGTCCCTTACGTGAAAAATATGACTGAATTTTTTGTCAAATATTTGACAGCTTAGCATACAGTTAATAAAAGATAATATGTAAAATAAGTGTAACTTTGAATATCACAAAAGAAGACAATTTCCTTTGCTTTTCAAAGGCAGACACTTTTCTCCCCTGTAGGTTTTCGAAACTATTACTGAATACATTAAAACCATTACATCATCTAGCAAAGGAAGTGGAAATATCGCCCTTAGGAATATATGAAGATATCTGTGGATTGGTGCATAAAATTCTCATATATCTAATAAATTCCTATATCTATTGTAGTTTGTTGCTATTATGCAGCAAATGATTCCTTAATTAATTAAGATTGATATTGCTGAAATGAATACGGGCATAGTTGGTTAGATTAATCGAAATGGTAGCGTTTGATGTAATTAATCACCGTATAAAGATGTAAATTATGTCATCGTGTGTTCTTTTAAGGTGATTGATAGTAGAATCTTGGTTGGAATTTATAAGTTAAGTCAAAGTCTTCGGAAAATAGATAGATTTCTGGATTTGCATACTTCCCCTTTAAGTCGCACCTCGCACTATTTTTGTGGAGAACAGTGAAATTTAGACAGTCTTTCATCCTCCGAATATCAGTAATGTCGAACGTATTGTGAGGTCATTTTTTCGACAAAAGTATAAACTTCAACAGTTGAGAAAAACCGTTCACCGCTACTTCACTCAGTTTCCTTTCATTCCATCACAATAAGTGCACTATTGGAGCAATTTTCTCCTACCTTTGAAGACTGAGAGAATAGAGCAATAACTAGCTGATTTTCATCACCAGAATTCAAAATCTAGTTTCAAAATCTCAAAATCCCTTCAAGGGATTTGTTTAACATTTGAAAATTTAGCAGCTTTTGGGTCAAAGATTTTAATTTGTTTTGTATGATTTTACTCTTTTCCGGAATGGAAAATTGACCAGCATAAGCAAGAATAAAAAAAATTTTGAATTTCAAGGCTTGCATTCTGAGCAAGTAATTTAAAGATTTTGTTCAAAAGATGTGACAGTGAATTTTATTGTGAGCATGGTCGGAGGGAACGGTGAAACATAACCTTTAAGGCTGTCCAGGTAAGTTTCAGTAGATTTTGAGTTAGATTTAAACAAAATCTAGTGACTGAAAGAAATTTTAAAATCGTTCAAATGTACGGGAAATCTAGTAGAGTTCAAAAGAGTTTTGTCGAAATCTCAAGATTTCGCGAAATTCAGTTCGAAATCTTGCTATGTAAAATTGAAAAACACCGAGACTGGTTGCAACAATGAGGAGATTCCAGAGCAATCTAGAAGCTTATCCTTTTCGTCATCTTCAGGCCATGAAATTGTTATATCCCATGATAGTTGCGATAATGAGGATACTATGGTGCACCCTAGAAGTGCCTCTCCAGGACCTGAGAGGTTTATTCCTCAAGAGCCACGTTGCTCTCTTAAAGCCGTTGAGAAACCGAAGGTACTTTTCGTATCACGGCTTGATCCAAATACGTCGGAGGAGGAAGTTTGCAATAACATCAATGCGATTTTGCAATCTAGTAAGATTAATTTACCGCAAGGATCCATTTCTTGCAAAAAAATTGTACCAGCTGCGCACATTGGTAATTCGCGTGTGGCTTCGTTTAGAGTCGTTTTGCCTATGTCCTGCTTTAAAACAGTTGTAGAATCAAACTGCTGGCCTCATTCAGCAATTGTTAGAGAATTCGTCCTGCATCGACGCAACGCGCATCCCACTACTCGGCCAAAAAACTTAACTCGATCTCGCTGTACTACGGCAACATATGTGGCATGCGGTCTAAGACTAGACAACTGTATATCTCTGCTGCAGCCTCTTGTTTTGACGTTATCTGCATCACTGAAACGTGGCTTTACAAAAACTTCAGAGACGCCGAGCTGTTTGATGGCGATTATCAGATCTTTCGTCGTGATCGTCATCTTGACATCCAGGATGTTCCGGTTGGCGGCGGAGTGCTTTGTGCAGTAAATCGGAAATTCACCGCTGAAGTAATCGATATTCCTGAAGCTAGCATCATTGAGTTGCTCTGCGTTGCGCTGACTTTTAGCGACAAAAAACTGTATATCATCACGACGTACATCCCTCCGTGTACGTTATCTTCAGTATGTGAATCCGTTTTTAACGCTACGGATAGAATCTGCAGTTGTATGCGTCCTTGCGATGAACTACTCGTTCTCGGAGATTTTAATTTACCACTGGTAACGTGGTCCCGATCTGGAGATGAAGACTGCCTTATCCCGTCCTTCGCCTCATGTCCTAGGCAGGATGAACAATTTCTGGACTGCATGCTTTCAACAGGCTTGCACCAGATCAACACGAAAGCTAATACCTCTGGACGATACTTGGACCTCGTTTTCTCTTCCGTTCTAACCCAAACAACAGTCAATCATTGTACATCACCACTGTTACCGGATTCGAATCATCATCCAGCACTTCACGTTGTTTTTAAATTTTGATTCACGAATTAATCACTTATTTCCTTCTGAAATAACATATGGCTATAATTTTAATAAAGTCGATTTTTCTGCTTTAAATCGCGACATCTCTATATGTGATTGGTTGGGTGTACTAAGTGAGCCGGATGTTGAAACTGCCACTTTAATCTTTTATAACACGATCTTTTGTAGTTTCGCGCGATGTGTACCTGTCACATCTACTAGAAAGCCTAAGCGTTTTCCGTGGTTTGACGACGACCTGATACATCTGAAAAATTTAAAAACGAAAGCTTGGAAGACATATTGTCTCTCAAGGATTGATTCAGACTACGTTTCCTATTCAACCTTACGCGACCTGTTTATTAGCCGGTCTAGTGCGGCGTATACCTCGTACGTCAATAATGTTAAATTATCGATTAGGGACAAGCCCAAGCGGTTCTGGGATTTCGTCAATTCAAAAAGGAATTCCGACGGATACCCCGCTTCTATGTCTTTTGATGATGTGGTCAGCGATGACCCCTTAGTCATTAGCAACTTCTTCGGGAACTACTTCCGTGCTGCTTTCACTTCTTCTAACTGTGATAATAGTTTTAAGGATCATAAACACTTGACAAAGTTTCCTTCTACTTCATTGGAGATGAAGGATCTGCACATAGACGAAGCTACTGTTTTGAAATTTATATCAAATATTGCAGATAGTTTTTCTGTTGGTCCAGACGGCATCCCTCCAAGCGTTCTAAAACGATGCAGCTCTTCCCTAGTAGCACCCTTGTGCTATTTATTCAATTCTTCTCTTCGTTCAGGGGTATTTCCCAGTTCATGGAAATATTCTACTATTAAGCCGTTATTTAAGAAAGGTAAAAGAATGGATGTACGAAATTATGGCCTGTCGCCAATCTTTCTTGTATTTCGAAGCTTTTCGAGGCTATTGTTTGTGATGTAATGAATTTTCATTGCAAATCAATCATAAGTCCATCCCAACATGGATTTACTAAGGGTAGGTCTACTACCACAAATTTAATGGAATTTGCTAATTTTTCCGTTAAAGCGATTGAAGGTGGAAATCAGGTGGACTGCATTTACACTGATTTCAGCAAGGCGTTCGACAAAATGAATCATTCCATCCTGACTTATAAGCTACAATTACTGGGTTTTCCATTCACGTTTATTAATTGGATCAGTTCGTATCTACTTAATCGCACTCAAAAGGTGTTTTTTCGTAGAGCTCTTTCATCCGATATATATAATACTTCTGGAGTACCTCAGGGGAGCCATTTGGGTCCGCTTTTATTTAACGTGAGTTCGGTTCTCTCCCACTCTAAAATTTTAATGTATGCTGACGATGCAAAGATTTTTCGTAATGTAACCAATGCGGCTGATTGTTCTCTTCTTCAGAGTGACCTGCACTAAATTGTATGCCTTTGAATATTAGTAAGTGTATCACTGTATCGTTCTCTAGAAAGAAAACTCCAGTTACATTTGATTATAGCTTAGAAGGAAACCCATTATGTAGAACTGACAAAGTGAACGATTTAGGTGTATATTTTAATAACGAAGTTACTTTTAATGACCATTTTGATTATGTTGTCAATAAGGCTAACTCCGTCTGGGGCTTTGTGCGAAGATGGTGCAAGGATTTCAATGATCCGCATGTTACAACAATGTTGTACTGCACATTTGTCCGTTCTATTTTGGAATATGCCTGCCCGGTATGGGCTCCATACTATGAGGTTCATAAAAATAGAATTGAGTCGGTTCAGAGAAGATTCTTGCGATTCGCACTTAAAGGTCTTCCTTGGCATGATCCACTGCATCTGCCTCCTTACCATGAGCGTCTTAAACTCCTGCCGATGGAGTCGTTGGTTGATAGACGAGATGTCCTTAGAGCTGTTTTTGCTTTCAAGGTAATTTCTGGTGATATTAACTCCCCGTCATTGCTGGAAGCCGTTACTTTCAAAGTTCCATTTCGATCCTTGAGAGACTGGATATTCCCCACAATCGGACAAATTACGGCCAACATGAACCAATCACATCTTTTTCACGCATTTTTAATTATAATTACAGTCAAATTGACTTTAACATTTCTGTTCAACAGTTAAAATCGGCTTTATCAAATAAATAATGTAATATTATATATAGGCATTTATGAGTGTACGGATATAATGATGTATTTTTGTACTTATTTTGTTGTACTTATTTTTATATCTTCTAATAATTTTATATTTTGTAATTTTTGTTATAAGTAATCAGTATTTGATGAATTTGAATAATAAATAAAAGCTATAACGCCCTATGCTACTTTAATGGCTGTAAAAATCAAAGTTTTCCGAAAGTGGATAGAAAAGTTCGTTGGTACAAAATCCCACGAATATATAAAAACTCAAAGAAAAAATATGTTTATCTTTAATTAGGCTTAATTTTGTTAAAAATATTTTTGTCTCGATTTTATTGAACATTTTAATATTTAATCGGAGATAAAAGTGTCAAGCCACATTTCATAAGTACTTGTTAGTTAGAAATCATTTTCTCATATACGCAACTGTCAAGGGAAACCTCGTACCTCGACCAAGATACTGAGTTTTGATAATTACATCAACAATCCCGATCTCAAGAAATAGTGCCTGATGTGACGGCACCCTTTTAGGAATTTCTGCTGAATAAGCCAAATTAAGATAGAGGCATGTTTATTTTCAATTTAGAAAACTTACTAAGATATGTTGATTGTTTGATGACTAACTTAGTTTCTAAATTTCAATCCCTTCTCAACTTTATGGAGTTTCGAAAGCAACGTTAATGGCTTGATTGCATTACCACACAAAATTTTGTAATCCACAATATTCAATAACCAAACCCATGCCCTACCATCTTGCTTCCTGCTTTCTTCGAGCATGTCTACATGATTCTGTTATGTGTACAAAAGCCTGTAAATAAAATTACCTCGAGTACACTCGCCATTCAAGGATAGTAGTCACTTGCTACCACTACCCACCACATTATTTGTTAAAGTTTACCCAAGTCATCGACTTGTTATCACTTCACTGCCTCATATCCTAAGGAGTATGAGTGGTATTGGAAATGATATTCTTCCTTAGAATTACCGCGTCCGACATATATAATATGTATGTAAGTGAAGGGGGAAGAGGTTGGCGTAGTCGTTACACATTCCATTTGTTTTCGGTGTTTACATTACTTCACCCCAAAAGTGTCAACGTTACTTCTCCGGTTAATTAAATTTTTAGCTGACGAATAAACTTTGAAAAATTAATGGAAAAAGGACTACCAAAAAAGGACAGCACAGGTTTTATCAATTATAAAGTTATCCGAATCTAACTATCTAATATTTATTACTAACTTGAATTACAAAAATATTTCAGTTTCGCTTTTTCCATGGGGGCCTCCAAGTGATAAATTCTACCAATCCCGAGCTAGACTTATTGTGAGTGGATTAAAAAAAACTATGCAGGATATATTATCAATATAATTTAAATTTTCATGAAATGAAATACATAGGTTTGAGGGTTGGGAATTCGATGGCAGTTAAATACTGATCCGAGAGTTGTGACTAACTTATAAAAGCATACATAACCCGTTTGCAGCGCCTGAATTTCAAAACCAAATATTGATATTTATACGATTATATATAAAGCCATTGGAATTAAAACGAATTCAATATCTCATCAAACCCAACAGTTATCTTGAAGTTCGTGAAAATGTAATCAACCTCTTTACACCCTTTACATCGAGCTCGTAGAAGTAAAATTAATTCCATATCTTAGCAGATCCAAAAGATATGACGAAATCCGTCCCTTTTTATACTCTAGATGAAATCATATAGAGTATTATAAGTTTAATCCAGCCGAAAAGTTTGTAACGCATAGAACCAAGCCTCGGACGAAAAAAAGTTATATATTATTTTTTGTTTATTTGTGGCCAAAAACCTCAAATCCGCCTGACGTCCGTCCGTCCGTCCGTCCGTCCGTCCGTCCGTCTGTCCGTTAGCACGATAACTCAAGAACGCCTTCACCTAGGATCTTGAAATTTTGAATCTGGATGTTCGGTTGAATTTGTAAGGCTAAGTTCGTTAACGGGCAAAATCGTCCTACTCCTTCGGGTAGCTGCCATACAAAATGTCCTTAAAACACGTGTTCAAGTATATTGGTCGATAACTTCAGAAGGGTTAAAGCTACGTCTTTGAAATTTTGTATGTGTTATTTTTCCAATAGTTGGAGCTAAATATATGATTATGAAGAAAATCCTGTTAGTCCTTCGTGTAGCTGCCATACAAATATCCTGTCAAAATGTATTCACTTAATTTACAAAACTCACAATAACTCAAGTAATCTTTTAGCTACGAATTCGGAATTTTGTACAAATTAGTTTTGAGTGAAAAGGAAGTTGGAGTTAACTAATCAGCGAAATCCTTTTACTCCTTCTGGTAGCTGCCATACAAAATGTCCTTAAAACACTTCTTCAATAATATTGGTCGATAACTTCAGAAGTGTTTAAGCTACGTCATTCAAATTTTGTATGTGTTATTTTTTCAATAGTTGGAGCTAAATATATGATTATGAAAGAAATCCTGTTAGTCCTTCGTGTAGCTGCCATACAAATATCCTGTCAAAATGTATTCAATTAATTTACGAAACTCACTATAACTCAAGTAATCTTTTAGCTACGAATTCGGAATTTTGTACAAATTAGTTTTGAGTGAAAAGCAAGTTCGAGTTTACTAATCAGCGAAATCCTTTTACTCCTTCTGGTAGCTGCCATACAAAAAGTCCTTAAAACACGTGTTTAAGAATATTACCAATAACTTCAGAACGGTTTTAGCTACGTCTTTGAAATTTTGTATGTAGTATTTTTCCAATAGTTTGAGTTAAATGTATGATTATGAAGAAAATCCTATTAGTCCTTCGTGTAGCTGCCATACAAATATCCTGTCAAAACGTTATCACTTAATTTACGGAACTCGCTATAACTCAAGTAATCTTTTAGCTACGAATTCGGAATTTTGTAGAAATTAGTTTTGAGTAAAAAGGATGTTCGAGTTTACTAATCAGCGAAATCCTTTTACTCCTTCTGGTAGCTGCCATACAAAATGTCCTTAAGACACGTGTTCAACAATATTTTTCGATAACTTTTGAACGCTTCAAGCTACGAATTTGAAATAGTTCCAAGGAAAAGGATAAATATGTAAGAAATCGAGTGAGTCCTTCCTGCACCTCCCATGTGAAAGTCCTTTAAAAAGGACATTTTTTTTCGATGACTTACCCAGTTCAAGAAATGAAATTAAACACTGAATATTGTCTTTTAGGTTTGAGTAGCAATCCAATGGGAGTCCTTAATAAAGGACATACAACATGCACACACGTAATTATACTTTATCCCCAACTACAATATAAATCGGAATTCAGTATTCATCTAGAGTATTATACGATTGGCTTGCAGCCGATCGTGACTGCAGTATGTTTAATGACTATTTTTTTGTCCCGGCTCCACACGTTAATACAAATCAGATTTTTTTTTTACTGAAACACTTTTGTATTTCGTCCATACACGTACCCAGCATAAACCGTTCTTGAGATACAGAAACCCCGCCCATCCCCGTACCTTACTACTACATCAAACATTAACTAAAACCCAATTTCAGCTTTGTACTATAAAATGTGCAGGAGATATACATTTTAGAATGCTTGATTACAGCTTTCAGGTCCTGTATACAGATTTCTTTGTACCTCACTCCCGTAACCCTCCAACAAAGTTCCTCTCCGCTCCGGTATCTACCTATCCAATTCTAAATCCCTCCTACTCTTCGCCAGGTAACTCTACTTTGAAGCACTCGAGCTATCTTCTTTAGACCTTGTATCACCTCTTATCCGTACATGCAACATGCATATGCGTGCCCTAATTTAAGACTCTCCTCTAGTTAATAAAATGAGTAGGATCTGATTAAATTTAAATAATTCCAAAATCATTTCTGAAATCGGTTTTTTTGTAATAAGTGAAGATAATAGGAACAAAAATTAATTCAGGATAAAAAACGACTTATTTTCCGTCAGTATATGACCATTTTCTCATATACTGGCGGAAAATAAGTCGTTTTAAGTTTAAAATTGAAAATGTTAATGTCATGGAAAATGGGAAAAAATATGACAAAAAAGAGAAGTAATTGGAAAAAAATGATAATAAAACGAAACACATTATATTTTCGCCCTTGTGACAAGAAAATAGAATACTCGTATTTTCGCTTACGCTATTGGTAATATCATTATTTTGGTCATCCGATTTCAAATCATTACGCGCCCCTCGGAAAATATGAAAAGAAAAATGTTCCAACTTTTTGTTGCCCGACGATCCCAAAACATCTCGGAAATGTTTGCTTATTACGCGCTAATGATGTGACCAACCCCCGTAATGTTGGGGTCACAACGAGGGTAGCGAGTAACGTTCTAGAAACATCTTCCAAAGAGATGATAATCAATCCCCAAACGAGGATTCACCGAACATATTTTTTATAGTCACACAAACACATGAACATAATTACCCTCGCAAAAGCAAAGAAAATGATGACGAAAAAAAAGTTGGCTCCGAAAAGGAAGGAGAATCATGAAAATAATGACCCAGAGAGGAGGATATTAAATGGTGGTGTTAGCGGTAGCAGTGGCTCGAACCTTTGGCCAGAAACGAACAATTTTCTTGTCTGTTTAGAACCTTTTTTTTATATTTTAGGTCGGAACCTTGTTGTCCCTTCGATGAGATTTTAACCATCAGAAGCTGAATGAAATGGACGAGAAAAAATAGAAAACGAACGAAGGATCTATAGGGTGAAATAGAATGGGCCTATATTTAGGAACCCATCCGTATCATTGAGGTTTAAGTTAATAGCAAATGAAGCACGTAAAACATGACGTCACCCTTCGTGATGGTACTGCTCACCCCCATACCTGACTTGTTCTCTTGGAAAATGAAATCCTTCCAAAGAAGTTGGTGAAGTCTTCTTCAATTATGGCTCAAACTCGAAAACTTGTTGAACCTCATACGTCCCACTTTTCCCACATAGCAGTCTCGTCCTTTATCGCTGAGATTTACAAGACTCTTGGCCTTACCGCTAGGTTTTAAGCGACGTGAAAACTTTTTCGTTTTGTTGCTGCCTTAAGTTTTCCGATTCCAGGAACCTTCTTTCCGAGACATTTTCGGGTATGCTTTATGATTGTTAGCGTCTATTGTCATTCTAATGGCACCGTCTATAGAGTTGCGCTCACTTGAATCGCATTACACTTCCATCTACTACCTCGAGGAGCTATACGAAAATAGGACGTCAATATTTTTAGGGAAACACGCGAAATCCGAAAAGTGTAATTAATTTATAGGGGTAGAAACTGGAGATCTAAATCAGACCAGAATCAATAGATGGATTTTAAATTTAGAATATTTTACGGGCCGAAATTTCTATAATAGGTTTAAACTTCAAAGAGTCCGACGGTGGGGTAGAAGTTGAATAAAAAGCCAATCAATAAATAGGCTTAAGTCGTTTTTTACTGAATTATTTTTTAAAATTGGTATTGTGATTAACCTGAAATTAAAAAATAGTTTCGCAACCCTTAAATTTTTGAAGTAGAGGAGGGAAAGGGAAGGTTTTTTTTATCGCAGTAACTGTGCAAAATAAAAATGTCAACTAAGGGTTGTCCGTTTCCGTTTGTTGGGATTCGGTATTGCTTGGGATTATTCTATATAGGCGATGTTGAAATTAATTTCATTACCGCGAATTATAATTTAAGTAACATTCTTGCCTTCGCCTCCTTATACTAAAGGTGTCGCACTGAAGATCACCCAATATTTTAACCAATTTGGTGAAATTTTTGGTTGTTCGCTATGATATATGAAATTCAACGCTAAGAGCGCCGAATCGAATCCCGCCAACAGCAATTTTATTTTTTTACCAATTTTTATAAGAATGGAATTTTTTCATGGTGAGAAGCTACCATAGAAGCAAATTTGTTTTAAGTTTTTTGTTGTTTTCCGGCGTCAGTGAAGTTTCTGGTGTGAAACCCCAACAAAAATGTTACTTAAATTGTTACTTAAATTATAATTCGCGGTAATGAAATTAGTTTCAACATCGCCCATATAGAATAATCCCAAGCAATGCCACCAGCTGTAAGGGTGTTTCGGATTTAGGCTTGATACACCCTCTGACGAGTCTATGCCATCCGATGACGAAACAGCTTTTTCGGACCCAGTCCAACACAGTCTTATAAAAAACTGGCCTATCCAGTGAAGGTTTTCCAACTGTCATGCCCTCAAGGGACAGCGATTAATCAACAGTCGGGGATTTCGTGTTGGGGTTTCACACCAGAAACTCCACTGACGCCTGAAAACAACAAAAAACTTAAAACGAATTTATTTTACTTAATTTTGGGAAATTTAAACCGGCCGGATTTGTTTCATTTTGGACTTTCAATAATTGCGCTTATTTCACTTATGGAAAATATATCATCTCAAGGAGTTACCACATCTTCTTAATATTCCTTAGAATGTTTTTGATTACGAAATCATAGAATAGCTAAAATTTTCTCGCAATACCATTCTCACGAAGTTAAAAGCAATTCGTAAAAGTTTCATAAATTTTCTTTTTTCAAATTATTTTTATTCATAAAATGGAGTAAGTGACAGCCAGAAAAGTATTTCTTTCTGGAAAATAAATTTCACATCAACCAACATAAGTTCAACCCAGGAAATCCAAAGACGAGACTAAAAGGCAAAAAAAATGCGACAAGGCCGTATATTAAATTTGAAACCACTTCGTGGCTCACTAACTAACTACCCAAACTGAAAACCACCATGCTCTAATGCGCTTAACAGCGTCGCCAGGAAAAGGACTTACCATCATGTGAATCAGGTGACGGCGATAATGATGATGGCAACTTATCGACACCCGGACTTATACCGTCTTAACTTCTTCCTATGTCTTGTTCAGTCACATTACGTGTTTGTAAAGCAATAAATTCATAAAAAAGTATCGAAACCGCAAAAAGCAAGAAAGCACTAAAATATACTAGACCTAGAAAGGAGCCAAGTCCCGTAGAAATGAAAATATTTTCCTTCTGTATTTTTATTTATTTTCCTTCGAGGATAATTTCGCTGGTCTAGAACCGAAATCATATTTGAATGGCAGATTTTCTGTTCTATAATTTTTCTCTTCAGCTTTTTTCCACGCCGCTGCGGAAAATATAGCGGGAAGAAAATTCTGGTAAGATTGAACTTAAAATATTTCGGTGACATGAAAATTGATGAGGATTGAACTTATGTAGTCAAAATAATTTCAATTTTTTCAGTCGAAAGGGAATAAAAGAAATGGTTCTTTGGTATGAATCAGAAGGTAAGAAAGTCAGAAGGCGCCGGTATTTACCGAATTCCATATCTTATTATGGAGACTCAAACGTGGTATTCAGTGAAGAATTTCTAAATTTTGACAAATATGCGGAGACCTTGGAAATTTTGACAATACGACTTTTTACATATTTGAAAACCAAAATTAAAATACAAGAAGCAGGAAGTGGATAATTAGAATGGTTCAACGAGAGAGAAATTTTATTTTGGAATGTAAAGGACTTAGACAGGTAGGGTAGGATATGGAGAAGTCACCGTCGTGTTCAAATTTTGACAAATTATTTTTTGAAGAAGAAGAAGATCAAGATAGTATAAACAAGAATTTAATAGTTTGTCGAAATAAACAAATTCTTTTAAAACCCAGGAGAGAGAAACAACCGAGGTTTTCAAAATGTTAACAAAATATTTTATGGAGAGGAGGAATCAGGATAGTATGAAGAAACAGTTGTGGTCCTAAATTAAGGATTCCAAAACTAGAAAAATTTTATTTTCCTATTTAAACCAAAATTTGATGTCTTTAGCGACAATATCTCAACAAAATTTTTAATTCCTACTAAAACTTTGCTGTCATATCCTCATACTGAAAGCAATACCAGTACAAGCCATCACCAATACTATTAAAATTTCTTCTGTTTTGCTAGCCCGGAAGAAACAATTATTCCGATTACATTACTAACATCGAATTACCAAGGTTGCACTAAAACAGATCAATTTTAATCTGACAACAACCACCAAATGGCTCTATCCTAACACTCGTTTGTGTGCAGTCACGCAATCCCGCACTTTAATTAGGCCCAGTATTACCGTCTGGCCATAATTCAAAATTGATGTCATTCATAAATCACCGAACTCCCGAAAATATTTCGAATTAATTTTTAATTTCGAGGACAATCCTTTCCCTGGTTGTCAATAAAAATAATGTGCTAAGTATTTCCAAACGAACAGCGGGGATGGTTCGCTGTTATTTGGAATGCTAAAGTGATTTGAGTCGTTTCGGTGTGTAGGAAGGAGCAAGAACTAAACCACTTAATATGCCTGAAATGTCGTCATCAGATTCAATTGGAGCTTGAAGTGTAATTTCACTTTCGCTTAATCTTGTGACTGGAGGTGTACGTTTTACGTTAGTGTGAAGAGTTGGACGCACCATTGAATAGATTCTCTATTTGAACTCCAAATAGAACCTCTCCATGGACTCATCCTCAACCGAAGTCTCATCCTTGATTTTCCTTTCATTGCATCTTTCATAGCCAATGAAATTGAAAACAAAGCACATTCCAGTGCTCAGATAAAATCCCACAAGGGCAGAAAAAAATCCATTTCGATAGAAATCGTAGCCTACTGGTAGGGGGTTAATGAATGTTTTCGATCGGAGCATACACTCCCCGGGGAAGGCTATACAGGGGCTGTACTGGGATGAACGAATGGAAAAAGTTATCCATTCGATTTTATTCCACTCACGAACAGCAGATGTACAATTTAATTTTGTTGTTTAATGACAAACTCAGGTAGAACTACCATTTTGTTGAATTAAGTGTTAATTTTCATCCGATTTGATACTAAATAGATTAATCTATTTATTGACTTCGCATATACAAGACCATAATAACCCTGTGGACTCTCACCCAAGTGTCTGAAAAATCAATAGACGCATTTGACCGACGAATTCTTCGAAGAGTTTTGGGACCAGTAGGAGAATGCACTGAATGGCGTATCCGCTATCCGGTACAACAATGAGTTGTATATATAAAATCTATGACGACCCAGCAGCATTGACTCTTATAAAATTTCGTAAGCTACAATGGGTAGGCCATGGGGAACGAATGGAGGCCGGAAGAATTCCCAAACGCAAGTCAACGTCAAGTTTTATGAGTAATGGTAGTTTATGCCATATTTAAAGCGAAAACTTCAAAATTTCATATCTGAGGAACGGCTTTTGCTACAAAGTTGAAAAAAGGCTACGGTTCATAAACTGTATCACAAACAATATGTCCTTTATGTAAAAACAACTTTCAAAATGTATCTGCTGAACTAAATTCATCCAGTACTGAAAAGAGCTTCATTATTGCTTGACTACCATGTTAATGGTGTAATATTGAAGTGAAGAAAAAAATCTGCCAATGGTCTGGGCGAAACTTTATTATTTTTCGGGTCAAAGTTCGGGAGCGGTTAAAGTCGGAGTGTATCATGAGTTGCTTCGAGATTATTAGATTTCTTGGAAAATTATTTTTGTTCTTAATATAAAAACATACTGCAGTCACGATCGGCTGCAAGCCAATCGTATAATACTCTAGATGAATACTGAACTCCGATTTATATTGTAGTTGGGGATAAAAATTACGTGTGTGCACGTTGTATATTCTTTATTAAGGACTGCCATTAGATTGCTACTCAAAACTAAAAGACAATATTCAGTGTTTAATTTCATATCTTGAACAGGGTAAGTCATCGAAAAAAAATTTCCTTTTTGAAGGACTTTCACATGGGAGGTGCAGAAAGGACTCACTCGATTTCTTACATATTTATCCTTTTCCTTGGAACCATTTAAAAATGAACGTGTACAAAATTCCAAATTCGTAGCATGAAGCGTTCAAAAGTTATCGAAAAATATTGTTGAACACGTGTCTTAAGAACATTTTGTGTGGCAGGTACCAGAAGGAGTAAAAGGATTTCGCTGACAAGTAAGCCCAAGCTTCGTTTTCACTCAAAACTAATTTGTACGAAATTCCGAATTCGTAGCTAAAAGATTACTTGAGTTATGGTGAGTTTCGTAAATTAAGTGAAGACATTTTGACAGGATATTTGTATGGCAGCTACACGAAGGACTAACAGGATTTTCTTCATAATTATGTATTTAGCTCCAAATATTGGAAAAATAATACGTACAAAATGTCAAAGTCGTAGCTTAAACACTTCTGCAGTTATCGGCCAATATTCTTGAACACGTATTTTAAGGACATTTTGTATGGCACCTACCAGAAGGAGTAAAAGGATTTCGCTAACAAGTAAACCCAAGCTTCGTTTTTACTCAAAACTAAGTTGTACAAAATTCCGAATTTGTAGCTAAAATATTACTTGAGTTATAGTGAGTTTCGTAAATTAAGTGAAGACATTTTGACAGGATATTTGTATGGCAGCTACATGAAGGACTAACAGGATATTCTTTATAATTATTTATTTAGCTCCAACTCTTGGAAAAATAACACAGACAAAATTTCAAAGTCGTAGTTTAAACCCTTTTGAAGTTATTGACAAATATTCTTGAACACCCGTTTTAAGGATATTTTGTATGGCAGCTACCAGAAGGAGTAAAAGGATTTCGCTGACTAGTATACTCGAACTTCGTTTTCACTCAAAACTAATTTGTACAAAATTTCGATTTCGTAGCTAAAAGATTACTTGAGTTATAGTGAGTTTCGTAAATTAAGTGAATACATTTTGACAGGATATTTGTATGGCAGCTACACGAAGGACTAACAGGATCTTCTTCATAATCATACATTTAGCTCCAACTATTAAAAAAGTAACACACACAAAATTTCAAAGTGGTAGCTTAAACCCTTCCGAAGTTATTTGCTAATATTCTCGCACACATGTTTTAAGGACATTTTGTATGGCAGCTACCCGAAGGAGTAGGACGATTTTGCCCGTTAACGAACTTAGCCTTACAAATTCAACCAAACATCCAAATTCAAAATTTCAAGATCCTAGGTGAAGGCGTTCTTGAGTTATCGTGTTCACGGACAGACGGACGGACGGACGGACGGACGGACGGACGTCAGGCGGATTTGAGGTTTTTGGCCACAAATAAACAAAAAATAATATATAACTTTTTTTCGTCCGAGGCTTGGTTCTATGCGTTACAAACTTTTCGGCTGGATTAAACTTATAATACTCTATATGATTTCATCTAGAGTATAAATATTTAAAATAGAGATTTTTAACCCATTAAACATTGAAAAAGTCCGTGTAGACAATTCGAATTTCAGTATATTATGTACACTAAAAGCCCATAGAAGCAAAAACGAATTTGTTGCCTTATCAGAATTAAGAGATATGACGAATTGTTAAAACGTATACAAACCCATTACTTCCACTTGGGGTTTGAATTTCGAAAAAAACGTAAGCAAACCCTTCACACCTCCTTGGTTCTGGAAATTCGAAAAATCGTGAATTGGTTGGCCGTAATAATCAATTTTATATCTCATCAGAACTAAGGAATGGCAAAAATTGTGAAAACATATACAAACCCTAGGGGGTTGATTATCCAAAAATTAAGAAATGGGTTTGTAGGCGATTATATAAAAAGTCTGTGGAAATGAAAAGCGATCTAATATCTCATCGAACCTAAGAAATATGTCTAAACTTTGAAAAGCATACAACCCCCTTACACCCATTAGGATTGAATATCTAAAATACTGAAAATGACTTTTTGGCTTTTTTATATAGGAAACTATAGGAAGTAAAAATGAATTCGATATATCATCAGATATGCAACCTCCTTACACCCACTTGGGGGTTGAATATCAAAAAATCCTGAAAAAAGTTAATAAATTTCTTATCACTTCTAAAAGAAATGACGGAACTCGTGAAAACGTGTTCAACCCGTTTATACCCTCTTAGGGGCGGAAAAAAATGTAAAAACAAGTTTTAGGTGATTGTTACGCAAGCACGTGAAAGTGAAAAGATATTCGATATCTGATAAGACGTGGATATATAGTAGAATTCGTGAAAAAGTTTACAACCCCCTTTGCACCCCCTTAGGGGTCGAATTTTAAAAAATCCTGAAAATCCTTTGTAGGTATTTATATGAAGAAGCCGTAGAATAAAAATGAATTCAATATTTGGGAAGACCTAATAGATATGACGAAAACCGTGAAAATATATGCATTCTACTTACACTGATAATTTTTTTTGCCCCCCCTCCGAACGCCAATGGATATTTGAAATTTTTTTTTATCTAAATTAGTTTTCTAGTTGATTTACATAAACGTACCGAGTTTCAACTTTGTATCATAAGCCGTTCTATAGATAGGAAAAACACCCCCCACCCCCGTACCATACTACCCCTATAAAAAATTATATTTTTCCAAGATGCTACTAATATAGCTCTATCTAAATACCAAGTTTCAGCTTTATATCATTATAGGTTCTCGAGATAGAAAAATCGGAACTTTTTCCTTTTCACCCTCCCGCACCCTCACCCTCTACACCCACACTTCCAAAATTTTGTTTTCAGCTAGGGGTCTATTAGTCCTACTTCTGGTAAAAATTTTAAGTATCTATCTTACACCGTTCTTGAGATATCAGACGTGATTTTTTAGAAAAATTCTTATCCCCACCACTTTCATGCTCCACCGCCCCCGAAAAAAATTTTACTTTCAGCAAACTTTATTTCTCAACCTTTATAAGGAAACCAAATTTTATTTGTCTAGTGTAATTGGTTCGTGAGATATCGTAATCTAAAGTTTTTAGCCCCCACCCCCGTACGCCACTGCCCCCACTCAAATTTTTGTTTCCGATCTATTCTCCTAGTATACCTACAGATACTCATTAAGTTTCAGTTTTGTGACATTAACCGTTTAGGAGATATGGATTTTAGAAAGTGTCGATCTCACCTTTTTTGCGTTTCGGACGCATTATTTTTCCCCCCACTCCCAAACCCCTTCACCTATATCGGCAATTTTTTTGCAAATGGGTCCACTACTGAAGCTCTATATAAATTCCAAATTTCAGCCTGCTAGCATAAGCGGTTGCTGAGATCTAGAAACTAAAATTTTCCGTCTAAAACACTTCCCCCTCCTTCCCCCTCACACCCCCACCCCTCCAAATTTGGCCACTTCAAGGGGACTACCCAGTCTATTCTTCAAAAAAATTTCAATTTAATAGCTCAAAGGGTTTGGGAGCTATGAGCTTTCAAACGATTTTGCGTACAGCGGTCGACGTACGGCGTACGGCGTACGGCGGACAGACGGACTGAAATTTTTTTTTGCTTTTTTCGTGTGTACTCGTCATGAAACGTGAAAAAAAAAATTTTGAGGGTAGCAAATTTTTTTTTTTTAAAAATCGAAAACAATACTGTATTATTAAAATAATAAAGTAAAAGGTGGTTTTCAATAACACTTTTTTTTATTGTTTATTTTTGTCTGTATAAAAGTATTTAAAATGTTTTTCGAATAAAATACTGTTTGGTTTTTATTTGTGCGCCTTTCTGGTATTTTTGAATTTGCAGCATTGATTATCTTTTATCAGACCCATTTTGTACACGTATGCGGATAAAACACGGCTTAAATTGATACGAACTAACATTACTGGATTATTTCGACTGGATTGCTTCAATTTCGCTCGAATAATCAAACACTAGTACTGCTTCGGGCAAAATTTTTATGTGAGAATATTCCCTATTGAATATATACTTTTATATACATCTCGTCATCCTGAATTTACCTATCAACAACGCCATAGGTAAATTCAAATACCTAGGTAAATTCACCGAAATGAAAATTCTGTTTCGAAAACATGTTCCGGATTCCTATGCAATTTTTTTTCCAACCTCAAATGGCAATCAGGATGTGTGCATTTTATGAAGGACTTTTTTTCGAGTTGCCAAGTAATTTTTCGCCACAACTTTGGATGAGGGAAAGCAATAGGGGTTTTCATTTTATTTTCACTTTATCAGTTTAAACACCAGTAGTATACACCTTAGGTCAATTTTTGGATTAATCAGAAAAGTCAAGATCCGGTATAGATGTTCGAATATGAGAGGTCCTGGCGGTATAGTCACAGGATAACGCTGAAAATATTTGGTATATCCTAAGTATATCTAAAGCTAAGGCTGTCACTTTCATATAGAGGGATTTATTTCCAGTTCCTAGAGCAAGGTGATGTATGCGTTGTCGTCTGTTAGATGTCGATATTTACATTTTTGCCAGATTATCGATTCGAGATTTTAGCAGTGTGTTTTGGTTCGAGGGTTGCTTTATCCATAAGGAAAGTATTTACAGAGGAGTTGATAAATTGTAAGGATCTTTGAGAACGATTTCGAGATTCGACTGAAATTTGTTTGAATGGGGAATTGTTTGGTTGGTACCATGTTGAATAAATTTGTCGCATATTCCTTCATGATTTTATCGTGTTATCCCAAGCTACCTGAAATATTTAGCTGCAATATTTTTCGCAAAATCCAGTACCCGATGATATCCCCAGTTTTCTAGCAAGAACACTGGAAGCTGAAGCCCTGATGAGGCAAAGACGGAGCCAACATAGAAAGGAGGATTGGCTTGATCTCGCCAGATATCTTTATATAATAGTAAGGTACTGAAATATATTTTGAAGAAATGGAGTTGAAGAATATTGATACAACGCTTACACTCAAAAAACTAGTGCTACGTTTTTATACTCTAGATGAAATCTGAGAGTATTGTTACATGTAAACCTGGCACCCGCGCCACTCGATCGGTTTCGCATAATGGAAACAGCATCAACCGAATACCTAGCTACAAAGTAACCCAATCAGAAACCTAGTTGAAGTACTCGTATATAAGGCGGCGGAGCAACTCGATTGTACCTCCCTTCTAATCGAATGTTCATGCATGTACTAGAACAGCGTAGAAGATCAAATTCGAAAGGTCTCAAGCTTTTGAGTACCGTCCACACATATCACTGAGCGAACATTCAAGAACACTCTCGGCTACAGCCCAGTAGTATAGAAGCAGACGAAGCTTTCAGCGAGCGACATAGTAATTTTTATTACGTCGACTGTGACAGTCAGCGTGTATACGCGACCGTGTTGGTAGAAAGCGAAAGTGATCGAGTCAAGCGATATATAAGCGGGCGGTATTGCCATACAGTGCAAATTATTGTGCGAATAGAATTAAAGTGCGATTAATGAATTATCACTTATTTTGATTTTAAACGAATCGTGTTTTACTAGAAATCCCGGCGAACTCCTAGCTCGCAATATTATTATAAGTTTAATCCAGCCCAAACGTTTGTATCGCATAGAACCAAGCCTCGGATAAAAAAAAGTTATATGTTATTTTTTGTTTATTTGGGGCCAAAAACTCGAAATCCGCTTGACGTCCGTCCCTCTGTCTGTCCGTTAGCACGATAACTCAAGAACGCCTTCACCTAGGATCTTGAAATTTTGAATCTGGATGTTTGGTTGAATTTGTAAGGCTAAGTTCCTTAACGGGCAAAATGGTTTTACTCCTTCGGGTAGCTGCCATACAAAATGTCCTTAAAACACGTCTTCAAGAATAATGGCCGATAACTTCAGAAGGGTTTAAGCTACGACTTTGAAATTTTGTATATGTTAATTTTTCAATAGTTGGAGCTAAATGTACGATTATGAAGAAAATCCTGTTAGTACTTCGTGTAGCTGCCATACAAATATCCTGTCAAAATGTCTTCACTTAATTTATGGAACTCACTATAACTCAAGTAATCGTTTAGCTACGAATTCGGAATTTTGTACAAATTAGTTTTGAGTGAAAGCAGAGTTCGAGTTTACTAGTCAGCGAAATCCTTTTACTCCTTCTGGTAGCTTCCATACAAAAAATCCTTAAGACACGTGTTAATCAACATATTCCGATAACTTTTGAAAGGTTCAAGCTAGGAATTTGAAATTTTGTTCACATTAATTTTTAAATGGTTCCAAGGAAAAGGATAAATAAGTAAGAAATCGAGTGAATCCTTCCTGCACCTCCCATGTAAAAGTCCTTCAAAAAGGAAATTTTGTTTTTCGGTGACTCACCCAGTTCAATATATGAAATTAAACACTGATAATATTGTCTTTTAGTTTCGAGTAGCAATAGCAATAGGAGTCCTTAGGTTAGGTTAGGTTTAGAGGAGTGAACTGTAGCACTGTGCCACAGCCCATTACGAGAGATCACTAAGGATCCATTGTATTCCCCTCGTATAAAAACCGGACTCTTAATTATTGATTCCAAATGTTGCTCTTCTTTATGGAGGGAGCAGTTCTCCATAAAGGTATCATTGCAAGTTCTGATAAATCGGGCAAGAAGAATTTCCTCAAGTACCGATATCTGGTGCGAGCCAGACTTTCACAACCACACACTAGATGCTCCAGTGTTGGTTCTACATTCTCATCACCACAGCGACATAGATCAGCATCAGTATTCACAGTCTTTCCCCATGTCTCCCAAAAGGACAGTGTCCCGTTCAGACCCCTATGAGTTGTCTACAAGCGTTCCTACCCACAGACAGTATGAAACTAGAGTTCCTCTTATCAAGTATCGGCCAGCACATTCTAGCCTGCCGGCAACCCGAAGGATTCGCCCAAGCCCTTTCAGTTTGTCTAAGTGCTTCTATATCAATCATTCCCTTTACACGTTCAATGGGCCATAAAACATATGCATCGGCCAGCTCTATGCTTATCTCTGACCCCCTTCTGGCGAGCTCGTCTGCCTTTTCATTTCAAAGAAAGTCACTGTAACCAGGGATCCAACTTTACAGATGTACGGAAATCATGTAAAAATTACACTGCATTCTGTACGCTACACACTGGTGTGTAAATTGTTACAGATAAATATGTATTTCTTATTACATGCTTTATTTGTAATTTTACACTTCTCACATGTTAAGTATTATTGTAAATCATGTAGATAATAGATCTGTCTGGTAAGATACAGCGGTCTTACAGCGTGCATAATTTGACCACTGATATTCTGATCGTTGTAAGACTACTGTACCACACTAGACAGACATAATTTTATTATGAAATGCTATAAACATGCAAAATAGTGACAGCACTATGAAAATGAAATTTAACAAAACAATAGCGCTTCCAAATCTAATCGATCATTTATGATTGAATAAAAGTTACATATTTAGAAAATAAACAAATCCATACATATTGTTGATTAAACTTAATTATTATAATACGTGCTTATGTTTATGTTTTTATTTTATTTATTAAGGTTAGAACCTTAGCCATTGCATTAACGTTTTACTTTATTATTTTAATAATAAAATATTTTTATCGATTTTTAAAAAAAAAATTTGCTACCCTGAACAATTTTTTTTAAACGTTTCTTGACTAATAAGCATCAAAAAAGCAAAAAAATTGTTCAGTCCGTCTGTGCGCCGTCCGCGGTACGCAAAACGTTTGAGGGCTTATAGCTTCCAAACCCTATGAGCTATTAAATTGAAATTTTTTTTTTTAATAGGCTGGGGAGGCCCCTTGAAGTGACCACATTTTGGAGGATGAGGGTGTGAGGGGAGAGGTGGGGGAAGCGTTTTTGACGAAAAATTTTGGTTTCTAGATCTCAGCAACCGCTTACGCTAGGAAGCTGAAACTTGGAATCTATATAGAGCTTCGATAGTGGACCCATTTGCAAAAATTATTGTTGATATAGGTGAAAGGGTGTGGGAGTGGGGGAAAAAATAATGCGTCCAAAACGCAAAACAGCCAAGATCGAGACATTCTAAAATCCATATCTCCTAAACCGTTAATGTCACGAAATTAAAACTTAATGATCATCTGTGGGTATACTAGGAGAATAGATCCGAAACAAATTTTTAAGAGGGGGCAGTGAAGTACGGAGGTGGGGGGTGAAAAACTTTAGATTATGATATCTCACGAACCAATTTCACTAGAGAAATAAAATTCAGTTTCTGTATAAAGGTTGACAAATAAAGTTTGCTGAAAGTAAAATTTTTTAAGGGGGCGGTGGATCATGGGAGTGGAGGGGGTAAGAATTTTTTTAAAAAATCACGTCTCATATCTCAACAACGGTGTAAGATAGATGCTTCGAATTTTTACCAGAAGTAGGCCTAATAGAATCCTAGCAGAAAATAAAAATTTCAGGGATGAGGGTGTAGAGGGTGAGGGTGGGGTAGGGTGAAAAGGAAAAAGTTCCGATTTCAATATCTCTAGAACCTATACTGATATAAAACTGAAACTTAGTATTTAGATAGAGCAATTGTTTTTCCTAACTGTAGAACGGCTTATGCTAGAAAGTTGAAATTTTAGTATGTATATGTAAGTCAACTAGAAAAGTAATATTAATTGAAAAAAAATTAAATAACCATTGGCGTTCGGAATGGGGGCAAAAAAAATTATCAGCAAAAATGGAATGCATATATTTTCACGATTTTCGTCGTATCTATTAGGTCTTTCCAAATATTGAATTAATTTTTATACTCTAGATGAAATCATATAGAGTATTATAAGTTTAATCCAGCCCAAAAGTTTGTAACGCATAGAACCAAGCCTCGGACGAAAAAAAGTTATATATTATTTTTTGTTTATTTGTGGCCAAAAACCTCAAATCCGCCTGACGTCCGTCCGTCCGTCCGTCCGTCCGTCCGTCCGTCCGTCCGTCCGTCCGTCCGTCCGTCCGTCCGTGAACACGATAACTCAAGAACGCCTTCACCTAAGATCTTGAAATTTTGAATCTGGATGTTTGGTTGAATTTGTAAGGCTAAGTTCGTTAACGGGCAAAATCGTCCTACTCCTTCGGGTAGCTGCCATACAAAATGTCCTTAAAACACGTGTTCAGGAATATTGGTCGATAACTTCAGAAGGGCTTAAGCTACGACATTCAAATTTTGTATGTGTTATTTTTCCAATAGTTGGAGCTAAATGTATGGTTATGAAGAAAATCCTGTTAGTCCTTCGTGTAGCTGCCATACAAATATCCCGTTAAAATGTATTCACTTAATTTACGAAACTCACTATAACTCAAGTAATCTTTTAGCTACGAATTGGAAATTTTGTACAAGTGAGTTTCGAGTGAAAACAAAGTCGGAGTTTACTAGTCAGCGAAATCCTTTTACTCCTTCTGGTAGCTGCCATACAAAATGTCCTTAAAACACGTCTTCAAGAATATTGGTCGATAACTTCAGAAGGGTTTAAGCTACGTCTTTGAAATTTTGTATATGTTATTTTTCCAATAGTTGGAGCTAAATATATGATTATGAAGAAAATCCTGTTAGTCCTTCGTGTAGCTGCCATACAAATATCCTGTCAAAATGTATTCATTTAATTTACGAAACTCACAATAACTCAAGTAATCTTTTAGCTACGAATTCGGAATTTTGTACAAGTTAGTTTTGAGTGAAAAGGAAGTTGGAGTTTACTAATCAGCGAAATTCTTTTACTCCTTCTGGTAGCTTCCATACAAAATATCCTTAAAACACGTGTTCAACAATATTTTCCGATAACTTTTGAACGCTTCAAGCTACGAATTTGAAATTTTGTACACGTTTATTTTTGAATGGTTCCAAAGAAAAGGATAAATATGTAAGAAATCGAGTGAGTCCTTCCTGCACCTCCCATGTGAAAGTCCTTTAAAAAGGACATTTTTTTTCGATGACTTACCCAGTTCAAGGTATGAAGTTAAACACTGAATATTGTCTTTTAGTTTTGAGTAGCAATCTAATGGCAGTCCTTAATAAAGGACGTACAACATGCACATACGTAATTCTACTTTATCCCCAACTACAATATAAATCGGAGTTCAGTATTCATCTAGAGTATTATACGATTGGCTTGCAGCCGATCGTGACTGCAGTATGTTTTTTTGTTTATTTGTGGCCAAAAACGTCAAATCCGCCTGACGTCCGTCCGTCCGTCCGTCCGTCTGTCCGTGAACACGATAACTCAAGAACGCGTTCATCTAGGATCTTGAAATTTTGAATCTGGATGTTTGGTTGAATTTGTAAGGCTAAGTTCGTTAACGGGCAGAATCGTCCTACTCCTTCGGGTAGCTGCCATACAAAATGTCCTTAAAACACGTGTTCAAAAATATTGGTCGATAGCTTCAGAAGGGTTTAAACTACGACAATGAAATTTTGTATGTGTTATTTTGCCAATAGTTGGAGCTAAATATATGATTATGAAGAAAATCCTGCTAGTCATTCGTTCGCCATACAAATATCCAGTCAAAATGTATTCACTTAATTTACAAAACCCACTATAACTCAAGTAATCTTTTAGCTACGAACTCGGAATTTTGTAAAAACTAGTTTCGAGTGAAAAGAAAGTTCGACTTTACTAGTCAGCGAAATCCTTTTACTCCTTCTGGTAGCTGCCATACAAAATGTCTGCAAAACACGTGTTTAGGAATATGGGCCGATAACTTCAGAAGGGTTTAAGCTACGACTTTGAAATTTTGTATGTGTTATTTTTCCAATAGTTGGAACTAAATATATGATTATGACGAAAATCATATTAGTCCTTCGTGTAGCTGCCGTACAAATATCCTGTCAAAACGTCTTCACTTAATTTACGGAACTTACTATACCTCAAGTAATCTTTTAGCTATGAATTGGAAATTTTGTACAAATTAGTTTTGAGTAAAAACGAAGTTCGAGTTTACTAATCAGCGAAATCCTTTTACTCCTTCTGGTAGCTGCCATACAAAATGTCCTTAAGACACGTGTTCAACAGAATTTTTTGATAACTTTTGAACGCTTCAAGCTACGAATTTGAAATTTTGTACACGTTCATTTTTAAATGGTTCCAAGGAAAATGATAAATATGTAAGAGATCGAGTGAGTCCTTCCTGCACCTCCCATGTGAAAGTCCTTCAAAAAGAATATTTTTTTTTCGATGACTTACCCAGTTCAAGAAATGGAATTAAACACTAAATATCGTCTTTTAGTTTTGAGTAGCAATCTAATGGCAGTCCTTAATAAAGGACATACACATGCACACACGTAATTTTACTTTATCCCCAACTACAATATAAATCGGAGTTCAGTATTCATCTAGAGTATTATACGATTGGCTTGCAGCCGATCGTGACTGCAGTATGTTTTTTTGTACGGATTCTTTATGTAAATACCTAGAAAATGTTTTTAGGATTTTTTAAAATTAATGTTACCAGGAATCACCAGGGAAAACTGTTGCATCTGGTCCTAACAACTCTTCCGACATCTTATCTGTTCCTGGCCCACATCCTTATGTACGAGTAGACCCGAATCATCCCCCCTTGCTTTTTCTCTCCAAGTATTAGTGCCAGCAGCACGGAAATTTGAAAACCATTTCCAAAAGTATAACTTCCGTAAAGCTGATTTTCCAGTTATTGAACTTGCTTTGGGTAATGTAGACAGGGAGTGAATATTTGCCTACCGCAACGTCGAATCCTGTATTGATTCAGTCTATAAGTTTTTGGACGACGTCATTCAACGATTCGTTCAATTACGTAAGCTGCCCAAAAACTGTCCGTCTGTTTGGTTCAATTCTGAGGAGGCCAAGGCGTTGAGACTGAAGAATATTACTCGAAATCGTTATCTCCGTACTAGGTCGGAGGAATATAGATATGAATTTGTATATTATCGATCGCTTGTTAAGTCTACAGTTAAATCAGCCATAAGAACTTACATAGAAAGAGTAGAGTCGTCGATCCAACGAAATGAGATCAAGCACTTTTGGTCATATATTCGCACTCTTTGATTTTCCTCCTCTTTCCCGTCCGAAGTTTGTTATAATAATATTATTGCTCGTAACTCTCAAGAGTCATGTGAGCTGTTTGCGATATACTTTTCGTCGGTATTCTCTACAACATCTACATTTTCGACAGAATTATAAGAGTCTTACCCAGTTACCATTCCTCCACTTTCGGTTACTTCAAGCGAAGTGGAGCGTCTTGTCCCTACTCTTGATATTAGTGTTAACGGTTTAATAAAAGTATCGATGAAGGTATTTTCCCCTTTCGCTGGAAGCAAGCCGTCATTACCCCTATCCATAAGAAAGACGACAAAGCACTAGTAACAAACTACCGTCCTATCTCTATGCTACCATGCTTTGCTAAATTACTTGAAAGATTAATACATGATCATGTGTTCACAAACCTTAATCATCTTATTATTAAAGGCCAACATGGCTTCTTTAAAGGTAGATTAACTTCATCAAATCTCTTAGAATTTACAAATTCAGTTTTCAAAGCTTTGGACAATCATAAACAGATAGACGTATAATAATTTATACTGACTTTTCCAAAGCGTTTGACTCAGTAAATCACTGCTTATTACTCTCCAAACTTAAAGGCTGTGGAATTTCGGGATTACTGTTTCAATGGTTTGCTTCCTGTCTGGTTAATCGTAAATCGCGTGGTCGTTTCAATGGTTCAATGTCATCGGAATTTATTTCTCTCTCTGGTGTTCCTAAGGGCTCTATCCTGGGCCCACTTTTGTTCATCATATTTATTAATGATTTACCACTAATAATTCAATCTCCTTGTCTCCTCTATGCGGATGACGTAAAAATTTATAGGGAGATCTGTTCATTACATGATTGCAGAATATTACAATCAGTAAGTACTGCATCGAAATGATCAGGCCTAATTCTAATATCATCATATATATTCTGTAACATTCAAACTTGCATCAAGCTCTTCGTGACTCTAGTGCGGAGTGGCTTGGAATATTGCTCCATTGTTTGGTCCCCTCACTATAATTGTCATATTATTGCTCTTGAATCTGTTCAACGTATGTTTACTCGTTCCCTTCTTTACAAATATAGGATTCCCTATTGTCCTTACAGTGAACGTCTTTTACTCTTCAAGCTCCCATCCCTTGAACAACGAAGACTGTACATAGACGAATGTGTTCTCTTCAAAATTTACAACCGTGATGGGGACTCAGCCTTAAGTTTAGACTTGGTGCTGCGTCAACCAATGCGTCCTAGCAGGTCAGACTCCATACTTGCCCCTCCTTTGGCGCGTACAAATGTATATTTATTACCTCAAGATTGGTCCTCTGAACACATCGTATCCTCTTTTCAAATCAAAGCTGAAATTATTATTTTTCTTAAACTAAAATCTAATTAAATAAGTATATTACTTAAAATCTATTGTTATTACTTTTTTTTCTCTTTCTTTACTTCTCCTTCATTTATAATATATTTCTTTTTTATTTAATTTTTTTCTGTATTTTGTGTTGTGCAATTGGATAAGTTTACCTGTACAATAGACGTTCATTAAATAAATAAATAAAAAAACTATTTCGTTTGATTTTAAGCGAATTGTGTTTTACTTGAAATTTACATATATACGAACGCCTAGCTCTTAACAATACATTACGATGTATTATTCTAACAATATTTAAATAACACTTTCAAAACTAAAGTCTATGAATTTTTCGAATAACTTAATTCCTTTTATAATAAAAAAAACCGGATTAACTCATTTAAAATACACTTACAAACTTTTCAAAATTTCATGTCGCCGGTTCCCTCAATAAACCAACTTAATTTCATATTAAATTCATTGCAAAGTTGAAATGAAGTAGGTAATACCTGCCTGCTTTTACGTGGATTCCCAGAACGAAAGTAGATATTTCATGGTGTAATTCGAAAAAAAACATCTGCGTCATCTAAATCTACGAGTATATGGTAAGGGTGTGTAAAAAACCGAATCAAAAAAAGGAATGAGTTTTCCGATAGAGCGTGTGTATACACGTTGCGAAAAAGTTTCTGCATTGTTACCGAACGAATTGAGAAAATCGGTCAAAGTTGTCACCAACTTCTTTTAAAGTTTTAAATGTTGGGAAAATAAATGGAAATTAGTAAGTAGAGTGATTGTCGTAATAGTATGAATAAGCGGTTGATGGGACTAAATATTTCCAAGAAATTTAGAGCATTTCATATCAGCGAAGATATTGTATGACTTCCTATTTCTGTTGTAACTTTCCCGAACAACCATTTATAGTTTTGTGCACATAAAATGTCCACGATGTGTCCACTTGTGCACAAAAGTAGTGCATGAAGGCGACTGACTCGTGCTTGGCGCAATTAACGTCGCTGTAAATAAAACGCATTGACGCATATGAGTTCTACACATTAGTGTATGACTGAGTTGGACAAAAGGGTGCTACACATGCAAGTAATATTCGCCAATAAGGTGTAAGACGCAAAAGTTAGGGTTGAGTGCGGCGAAATGGTGCGGCGCTTACCGTTAACATTTAACAAGCAAAGTGTATGCATATTCGCCTTATTTGTGCTTGACTTTTTGAACAGTAATGTGCACAGCACGTGTAAACGCCATGTGCCAGTAAGATGTAAAACGCAGAACTATAGATTGAGTATGGCGAATGTGTGCAGCATTTACTGTGCACATTTAACAAGCCCATTTAATGGAATGCATCCTTCTTGACTTTTTAACCGCTAAGTTAACAGCGGTATCCAGCAACGATTAATAAACTACGATACTAATAAACTAATATCTGTAAAAAAGTAAAATAATAATACAAATAAATAAGTTTTTATTATAATTTTTATTTTTTAATTCAATTTAGCAGTAAGTAGTAAATTCTTTTAATTTCTTTTAAAAACAAGAAACAAAACCAAATTTTTCAAAAAATAATATAAAAAAAATGTATTTGAAAGTTAATTTTAAATTTTATGTTTTTATTGTACGTTTTATGTTTTTATTTACTTTGAAATCGGTTGAAATTTTGTTTGCCCTTTTAACGTATTCCGTGATACATTTGATAATTTTTTCCTTTGGATAACTTTTCAGTTTATAATTAATTGAATTGACAATAAGAGTTATCAACCCATGAAGTTCCGCAAATATTTCTTCTGTCAAAGCTGTAATAAGTATAAAAAGTTATAAACGTAAATATTAATTTTCTATAATAAAATATAGTAGATGTGTATTTTTGTATAAATATGTATGCATAGTGGGCCCCAAAATTCAAGCTGTGGGTGGTATTTACTCGGTATGCTATTCCATACATAACCCTATGGCATCTATGGCTCTGTTGGAACATACGCCAACTGGAAATGTTCGAATCTTGCGTGGATTTTGGGACATATTTTGGGATATACATATTTATTTTCTAAGCTACTAAGATATATTAGGAGATCTTATTTTATTGCATATATGTAGTAAAACACACATTAATAAAATAATATATTATACATATGTATAATATAAGAATCTACCAAATAATGGAAATTTTTTCTAAAAATACAATTGAAAATTTTAAAAGTGCTTTTTTTTATTTCGGCATAAGATATTATCTCTTTTTACCACAGAATTGATAACTTGAATTTCTTCCTCTACAAGACAATACCTGACTTCAAAATACAGACAAATATATCTTTTAGTTATCGAACGACATATTTTGACAATTTTTGGTCATAGCATTTTTTGGATACCGAGGAATTCGTCGATAGAACGTATTGCTGTACACATTACCATACATGGTTCACGGAAGAACCTGATTATTTGTCTACAAGTGAAAACCGGCACGATTATAAATTTAAAAACACGCAACCCCGCCACAAATATTTAATTACATTTAAAATTTTATTTTAATAAACTTACCTCTTCTTATAATTATTAACTTGAACTTTTTACCGTTTTTTCAATTGAAGCGCGCACTTACAACAATATGTCAGCTTCACTAAAGACTCAGTTAAACAATGTAAAATCTCATGACATGATTCTTTCCCAAATCTGGCTCTTCCAAGCAAAAGCAATGACGTAACGCGATCGTCTTTTATTCTTGAAAGTTTTGCATGCAGTACATAATATGTACTGACACTCGCATGTCATGCACAATGTGTGCACATGCGCTCGTGCTAAAGGCGCATCGAAATGACCGAAGAAGGCTATTCTTTATTCTTCAAGTTTTGCGTACATACCTTGTTTCCACGTGCGCATTTGCGCACAGTAGCTGTGCACAATTTCAAAGTGGGCGCAAATGGTTGTTCGGGTTTAGTAGCTTTTTATGTACTTTTTTGCCAGTTTGCAAATACATCGGTACTCCAGCGGATTTCAAACGGAACTCTGTTCCCATACTAAAACAAATACTGATTTCAGTAGAAGTGATTTACCATTGGAATGGAATTTAATACTGTTTCGAATTAATTGTGCAATATCTAAACAGTACTCAATTTTTTTGATGAAAAATGAATGAAAAAAATATTTTATTTTCAATGCTGACGATGAATACACCACAGCTGTACAAGGGAGCTGCTTACCTCAAAATGGATTTAATTTCTTCAGTAAATTAAAAGTATAGCTTTTTAATGTAAAAAAGCATACCGACATGAAAAAGTTATTAAAAATGGAGAAAAGAAAGAATTGTAGCCAAGGAAACTAAAAATAACATCCGATTATTTCATAATAGTGAATATAGTCCAAGATTCTTTTTAATATAATACATTATTTGTCTTAACAATACATACTAGTATAAAATTGTCACTTTTAAAACGTTATGACTGCCATGAATTTCAAGTCTTATTAAGTTCTGGAGCAGTACTGATTTCTTAATTAGTATCAGTTCACTACATGATTCCCTAGATCATTAACAAGTTTTAGAATCAAGCCGTACCCGAGATTCTTGGAATAAATGAATAATGTGTAGAGTCATATCACAGAAATTAGTGAAATAAAACTTGATTCGTATTCGCTCAGTTAGAAAAGTTAAAATTGTTTTGAATGGTGCTTATAAGAAACAAAAGAATTAAATTAAAATATAGTTAAACTTGTTCAAAGAGCTTTCATACAAATATACAAGAAAATTAATATTCACATGTATAAACCCTTCTCTTTTCAGTATTTCATTTAAATTATGTCATGATTGGCAACGCCTGTGAAACTTTTCAGGTGCTAGATTAGCTTTTCTTTTCGCCGAAAGTTGTACTATACCATTTAATAACTACCAGCTCCCATCGACACAAATAACGACAAAGCTGAATTATGGCCATTTAATTATAAGGATGCTTAGCTACTTCTTGTGTTTTCTAAGAGAAAAGTTGAAGCATGAAAACAAGAATTTTAAATACAAAAAAAAATTTAAGGAAGAAAGTTCTACAAAAGCCCATTAATTTTCTAAAAATATGGAGATGAAAAGCAACATCGCCTTGGTTTCCATAAAAAAATCGGAAACGAGCCTAACTTAATTTTCTGCGCTCCTAATGACTTTTACCGTAATGGAGTTTCATTGTAAAATTTCTTTATTTGGTTCCGCGTTCTGATACCATTCCAGACACTCACCCTTATCTAGACTCTCCACCTGTTTTATTTATTGAAAATTACTTTAAAAAACAGATATATGTATATGTACATGGTGTTAGTGTTGTTGTTTTAAACATATAAAATTCATCAACAATTTCATCTTGTTTTATAACAACATTTGGGTTTTTTTATTGTTGCTGTGAAGAGAGCTAGAATAGCGGGAATATGATGATGGGTTTTTTTGTTCGGTCCTTTGTTTTGCAATAAAATAATGAAATTGATACAAAGAAGCGAAAATGAAAAGTAAATTGCTATATCCTGTCAACAGGTAGAGTGGGTAGCTTTCTGATATGAAAATTCATTGAAATGTCAGAGGTAATTGTGTCATATGTTAAAATTTTTTTTATTATAACAAGATTATCGAGTCTGTATCAGCATCTCAAAGGAGTTTCACCACTCGGTCTGTGACTTAACATTGTTTTTCTCGATTTTCTTACTGGACTTAATGTTGTCCATCCCCATCTCTCAGTAAAACCTGAAACATAATAACTAAGTAGGGTAAACTATATAGCGGTTGGCACTCATAAGACACCTTTCTAAATATTTTTATTTTTATTTGTACCAAAATGCAAATTACAATTATTGGTGATATGTAATTAGATTCAGAAGAGATTAGCGATAAAGATAGGCCACTTGCTAATTTTTTGAATACTCCTTTTTTAGCAAAAAATAATAATTGTAATTAAAAATTCATAAAAGTACAGTCATTGGCACTGTGGGGTATATTGATTGGCATGCTACACACAGTTATTGGCATAGGGTGCCAAGGCATATAAACACAAAAATTTTTAGTAATTGGCAGTATCAATTTTTATCTTGTATAACATTCAAACAAACAAATGAAGCATTTCGATTAGAGAAATCGAGTATAACGTGTTAGGCATGTAAAATCATATTTAAATTCAAATTTATTGTGTTTCAGACATCATGAAACTTAAATTTAGAAATATAATTGATTTTATTGTCAGGATTTACAATTAAAATTTGGCTTAGATTAATATAAAGGAAAATGGGCAAATAAACCTTCATAACTAAACAAGAAATCAACAAAACAAGAAAAAAAATAAATTAGGTGTAAGATTTTCATTTTTCATGATGGCCAGAAGCCGCTTTGAAATTACTTTCTAGTATTTACCAAGACTAGGTAAAAAAAATTAAGGTGGATTCAGAACCGGACGATCTACAACATACTAGATATTCTCGGTGAAACAGGTGCAGGTGAAATGCTGGGAATATAACACAGATGTGCACTAAATCTTCGCAGATTTTAAACAAGCATACGACAGAATCGATAGAAGGGTACTGTACCAAATCATGCTTGATTTTGAAATTCCGCCAAAACTAGTCCGACTAACAAGAAACCGATTTCACAACCAGCTTTCGAACGGAATGTGGTTTAAAGCAGGGAGATGGTCTAGCCCCCATTTTTTTCAACTTGGCACTAGAGTATGTCATCCGAAAAACCCCAGTCGCCACCAATGGGACACTACTATTCAAGTTCACCCAACGATATAAACATCCTTGCAAGACCCTTCCCTAGTGCTAAGGAGGTATTTACCATTCTTGACTCCGCCGGAAAAGAAATCGGGTTACGCATAAACGAAAGAAAAATAAAAGTAATGCAAACAAGAAAGAGAGCGCCAATTAGACAGAATATAACAATTGCGGAGTATAATTTGGAGAGTGTGGACAACTTCATATACCTTGCAAAAGACGGCAACGAAACGGACGAAATTAAACGACGGATCATACTAGCAAATAAAACGTATTACTTGGTACTTCCGATAATGAAATCCAAGAAAGTGCACAGGAACAATAAGCTGCGAATATATGAAACTAATATACGACCTATGCTCTGTTATGGCAGCGAAACGTGAATTTTAACTTCCGAAAAAGCTGTTAACGCATTCGAAACAAAGGTCCTCCGTAAAATGTTGGGACCTGCGAAGGAAGGAACGGACTGGCGAATAAGATACAACCATGAGTTGTATTAACTCTTCAAGGAGCCAGAAGCTTCAACGTCCATCAAACTACGTAAACTGCAGTAGGCTGGCCATGTAGACCGGATGGAAGACAGAAGAATCACCAAACGTGCTCTTAAAGGCAAAGCGAGTGGTAACAGGCTAGTAGGCAAACCACGCAAGCGATTGGAAGACTCGGTTGACGAAGATAGCAAAGACATCTTAAAAATTAGCAGCTGGAGGACGCGGTCTTTGGATCGAGACGATTGGAGGCGAGGATTTCAGGAGGCCAGGGCCCGATTTGGGCTGTCACGCCATTGATGATGATGAGGTTAAGCAAATATGCCAGGATGGATCAGAGCAATATTTTAAATCTGTGCATTTAAGAGATAACGTAAAATGGAGTGACTTTGATCATATTGTAGCAACTATTCGCGTCGGAGCCAGTTTTTTGTTTTTGTTGAGCTAGAGGGCTACAGTTGCAAAAAAATGATCCTAATTTTCTGGTTGATACATATTCAGTATTATACATCCATATCTGAAGAATCACCTGCGCCCCTAAAACACATATGACAGACATATAAATCATCCTCATCTTCAGGAACGTGAAGTTTGTGACCATTTGGTACACACCTCTTATGGCATGTAAAAACATACTGCAGTCACGATCGGCTGCAAGCCAATCGTATAATACTCTAGATGAATACTGAACTCCGATTTATATTGTAGTTGGGGATAAAGTACAATTACGTGTGTGCATGATGTATGTCCTTTATTAAGGACTGCCATTAGATTGCTACTCAAAACTGAAAGACAATATTCAGTGTTTAATTTCATATCTTGAACTGGGTAAGTCATCGAAAAAAAATTTTCTTTTTGAAGGACTTTCACATGGGAGGTGCAGGAAGGACTCACTCGATTTCTTACATATTTATCCTTTTCCTTAGAATCATTTAAAAATGAACGTGTACAAAATTTCAAATTCGTAGCTTGAAGCGTTCAAAAGTTATCGAAAAAAATATTGTTGAACACGTGTCTTAAGGACATTTTGTATGGCAGCTACCAGAAGGAGTAAAAGGATTTCGCTGATTAGTAAACTCGAACTTTGTTTTTACTCAAAACTAATTTGTAAAAAATTCCCAATTCATAGCTAAAAGATTACTTGAGTTATAGTAAGTTCCATAAATTAAGTGAAGACGTTTTGACAGGTTATTTGTATGGCAGCTACACGAAGGACTAATAGGATTTTCTTCATAATCATATATTTATTTGGAAAAATAACACATACAAAATTTCAAAGAAGTAGCTTAAACCCTTTTGAAGTTATCGGCCAATATTCTTAAACACGTGTTTTAAGGACATTTTGTATGGCAGCTACCAGAAGAAGTAAAAGGATTTCGCTGACTAGTAAACTCGAACTTTCTTTTTATAGTTTTAGTGAGTTTCGTAAATCCAGCCCAAAAGTTTGTAACGCATAGAACCAAGCCTCGGACAAAAAAAAGTTGTATATTATTTTTTGTTTATTTGTGGCCAAAAACCTCAAATCCGCTTGACGTCCGTCCGTCCGTCCGTCCGTCCGTCTGTCCGTGAACACGATAACTCAAGAACGCCTTCACCTAGGATCTTGAAATTTTGAATCTGGATGTTTGGTTGAATTTGTAAGGCTAAGTTCGTTAACGGGCTAAATCGTCCTACTCCTTCGGGTAGCTGCCGTACAAATGTCCTTAAAACACGTGTTCAAGAATATTGGTCGAAAACTTGAGAAGTGTTTAAGCTACATCTTTGGAATTTTGTATGTGTTATTTTTCCGATAGTTGGAGCTAAATGTATGATTATGAAGAAAATTCTATTAGTCCTTCGTGTAGCTGCCATACAAATATCCTGTCAAAATTTCTTCACGTAATTTACGAAACTTACTATAACTCAAACAATCTTTTAGCTATGAATTCGGAATTTTGTACAATTTAGTTTTGAGTGAAAACGAAGTTCGAGTTAACTATTCAGCGACATCCTTTTACTCCTTCTGGTAGCTGCCATACAAAATGTCCTTAAAACACGTGTTCAACAATATTTTCCGAAAACTTTTGAACGCTTCCAGCTACGAATTTACAATTTTGTACACATTCATTTTTGAATGGTTCCAAGGAAAAGGATAAATATGTAAGAAATCGAGTGAGTCCTTCCTGCACCTTCCATGTGAAAGTTCCTCAAAACAGAAAATTTTTTTCGGTGGCCCACCCAGTTACAGATATGAAATTAAACACTGAATATTGTCTTTTAGGTTTCAGCAGCAATCAAATGGACGTCTTTAATAAAGGACATACAACATGCACACACGTAATTCTACTTTATCCCCAACTACAATACAAATCGGAGTTCAGTATTCATCTAGAGTATCATACGATTGGCTTGCAGCCGATCGTGACTGCAGTATGTTTTCAAACTGATTTTAGTTTTTGTGATATCGACTGTGTCTTTGCATTTTTTTAAAAACCAAAACGTTTTTTAAGACCTTTTATTTGTATTCAAAATTAATTTTAAAAATGTAACTGTCAAACAAACAGCTGCCCTCAGCTGTTTACTTCTCTACATTATTCTACACATCGCGTAGAGATATATTATTTTAATATTTACTTGCTCTACATTAATCTCGATATTGCAAATTACATGTATTTTAGCCCAGAATAAAGCATTTCGCATGAAGGATATCAAGTCTTTTCGAAAATAATGGCAATATTAGGCCGAAAACAATATACCCCGTCCGACATGGTAGTATTTTAAGCTTTTGTACGTTTAATATAAATTTCAATATTTCCCAAAATAATCGTTACGTGCGATTATAAATTTCAACCCCGTACGTCGCACTCCTCTTGCAAGATTATTAAATTTTGTTTCATTTTTAACTCGATTCATCACATTCGCGCAAAAGGGATGTATTTTAGTACTGAACCCGAAATTAGGTATGTGGTATTAGTCCCTGCACAATTCGACATAACGCTGATGTGTCTATCAACTACTCCAACGAACATCATTATAACTTGGAAAATATTGAAATTTTAAGGGTCGCTTTTTCGAACGTCTTAAGAAAAGAGCCCACATTACATTCATAATCTTTTGGTATATTGGTTGGATTTCGAGGGGGTGGGCCAAGTACAAAAGGTAATTCCTACCTCTAGTCTATATACATACACCTAACATAGGCTCCGCGCTAGATGATGGCCGTAATTTCCCAGAAAATCCCGTTCATGAATTTAGAGAGGGTGGAAGTTACACATATTTAATTTAGCAGCGTATATTTTGATGATAGTATGTATCTGTAGTCTTAGTCGTCCCCTGATGTAATTTATGTATGACCTTATGCGAAGGAGGTCCCCGTTGAACCTATGCTTTGCGGTGTGATTACAAAATATGGGGTGAAGTAAAATTCAATCTGAAATTTTATGGTGTAAGTCAATTTTTGATTTCGTTGCATTAATATCACATTAAATTTGCTTCTTTTGGAATTAATTGACGAAAAATCGTTACTTCTGGTGAAATTTTTGCGCAATTAATAGCACAGCTTAAGTATACTCAGAATTCTGTGTGTTTAGTTCTAAGTATAGTTTAGAAGCTCTTCAGATCAGATTAGTGATGTGCAATTCAATTACTTTTCAGTAACGAATAATTACTGAATACATCAACTTGAGTTTTCGATATTTAGTATTCGATACATCTTCAAATACTTTACCAACCATGAGGTATTCATTTGACTATATACTCACAACCATTTGAATCCCGTGGTTTAGTATTCAGTTACTTCGGCATTCGATACTTCTTCAAATACTTTACCAAGGTGAGTAAAACATGTTGTGTTTGATTTGAGATGTACTATTGAGTGGTATTTGAAATAAGGCAATATCGAATACTTCTCAAAAATGGTATTCGATACTAGTAATTGTTTAAAGTATCGAATACTAAATAACGAATAATTACTTTTTGCACAGCTTCAATTTTCTACCTTCAACTGTTCGTTTGATTGCAAGCTTAATTTAAAGCATTCAAATCGCCATTTTTCCGACTGGATCACGTAGAACACTCGCAAATAAGTCACCTGAAAGATATCCGCTCGAAATGCTTCTCTAGAGTCCTTAAAATCTCGAACATGTAAGCAGCTATCAATAATTCAATATCAATCAAAAATGCCATTAGTGCTGAATCGAAAAGGAAATTTGAGAAAATGCTGGGCAACGAAAAGAGCATAAAGAAAACATTATCTCGACGTTTTCTCGAAATGGGAAAAAACATATCGACTAAAATCGGATCTCATGTATGAGACATTTATGTACATAGAAAAAAATTGCGAAGAAAAGACGAAAGAAAACATGTTTACTCTTGCTATGACTCGTCCTTCTGTCGAAGTCGGTGAATTTTCTCCACTCACCCGACCAAGATCTTTCGCTTTCCGAATTTCCATTTACAATTAAATTTGATTTTGAACAAACAAATTATTCAAACAGTGCGGGCACGGTATGCTGCACTAGATGGCGCTATAAAAAATACCTCAACAAAACTCTACTACGCTGAGACAAGGTAAGAAAATGTTACTACAGGAGGTGGAGGTGAGCAGATTGAAGACAAATTTAATTTCAATTTTCAATGCTTGAATAATTACCTGTCAGGGACAACGTAGCAGTGCTGTTTACTTTCATTTTTCTTTTCTTTTAGCGCTCATCTATCCCCATTCGTGGCAGCCCTATCTCTCGGATTCGTCAACGCTTTTTGGAGTAGTCGAAGCGAAGATGTAGGAATATACGAAAAGTTTTCTTCAGTTTGTGTTTTTCTTTTTTTGCTTTCGGGCTAGAAGTAAAACCAGGAATATGAAAACAATTCATCCCTCCATTGGTCAGGTTTATGTCCGATAGCAAGGATTTACAGCAAACGCGAAAGAATAAAAACACAAACAATTATTATACCAACAACAACAAAAAAACGAAGTGGAAAAACTTCTGAGAGGGCTTCAAAACTGCGGTGAATTTTCTATTTCCATGTTCAATTAAGAGTGGATTTCGGAAAGGAGGTTCATAAATTTTTATGAAAAATTTCTGTGAAGGGCTTCTTTGTTAATTTTTATCGTTGTTGTTGTTGTTTTAGCGAATATTTCTGCGAAACATTCAAGAAATCAACTACGAGTTATAAATTTTCATTTTAACTGCTTTAATGGTAGTCTTCAGTAGAAGTAGTGCGTTTTTATATTTGAAACATTGTGAATTTTTGGCGGATAGGTTTCTGACCGCAAACCAATTAACTGGGAGTTTTTTTGATATTTAATTTCCGACATATTTATAAAATAATCAGAGCAAGTTTAAAGCAGGAAACGTAAACGTAAACCATGGAGTTCGATCGATACAGATATTGTACGGCTTCTAAGATTTTCCTGATGTGTGGAGTCATTGAGACGATATCCTGTAGTGAAAATCTATTGATGATGATGTCGAGAAGAATAGCAAACAATGTGAATTTTCAAAATTAGATTCTGAAGTTGGCAGCTTAGTGCCAAGGATACTAACTAAGCTATCCAACGACCGTGGTGGCACATCACAAGCAGGTGAAACTCTACTGGAAATAGAACACATTGAAACTTTACTCCTATAAACATTTGAATTGGCTTAATATCGTTTCAAACGTTTAAACGGATCAATGCACAGGAGAAGATAAAAAAAATCTGCCACCTGTCTAGGCGCAACTTTATTATTTTTTGGGTTGAAGTACGAGACGCGTTTAATGCTGGGATGCGGTGTAAGTTACTTTGCGACTGACACACTAAAAATTACGTTGCAAATAGCCTTCTGGTTATTCTTTAGGTTGTCAGTCGCTAACCTACACCGCATCTCAGCATTAAACGCGTATAGGACTTCTACCCAAAAAATAATAATGTTGCACCCAGTCTGTTGGCAAATTTTTTTTATTTACTTACGTATTTCTTTTCAATAGAATATTCAATAGAAGTAAAAGCGAATTCAATCCCATTAAACCTAAAAGATTTTCGGAATTCGGTAAAACTTGAACAATATCTTACTCCAAAATCTAAAAATTCTTAAATTTTTCCCCGTTTATATTTAAAGTCTTTACAAGTGAAAGTTAATTCGATATCTCATTAGACCTAAGAAATGCATATATCGGAATTCGTGAAGTACATAATAAGTTTACCCCTTCGGGATTGAATAGCGAAAAATTCGGAAAATCCTGTCTAGACGCTTATTTAAAGAGCCAGCAGAAGTAAAATTAATTTGATAACGCGACATGCCTAAAAAATAAAACGAAATTCGTGAAAATATGGAAAACCCGTTTTTCACGGATATTTTTTTACTCCACCTCTGTACGCCAAAAAAAAAATCTGAAATTTTAATTACTCTTGTAGCACATCTACATATTCGTACTAAATTTGAATTTTAAAGACTTTTCTGAGAAATAAACAAGCCAATCGTATAATACTCTAGATGAATACTGAACTCCGATTTATATTGTAGTTGGGGATAAAGTAGAATTACGTGTGTGGATGTTGTATGTCCTTTATTAAGGACTGCCATTAGGTTGCTACTCAAACCTAAAAGATAATATTCAGTGTTTAATTTCATACCTTGAACTGGGTAAGTCATCGAAAAAAATTTTCTTTTTGGAGGACTTTCACATGGGAGGTGCAGGAAGGACTCACTCGATTTCTTACATATTTATCCTTTTCCTTGGAACCATTCAAAGATTAATGTGTACAAAATTTCAAATTCGTAGCTTGAAGCGTTCAAAAGTTATCGGAAAATATTGTTGAACACGTGTCTTAAGGTCATTTTGTCTGGCAGCTACCAGAAGGAGTAAAAGGATTTTGCTGACTAGTAAACTCGAACTTTGTTTTCACTCAAAACTAATTTGTACAAAATTCCGAGTTCATAGCTAAAATATTACTTGGGTTATAGTCAGTTCCGTAAATTCAGTGAAGACGTTTTGACAGGATATTTGTATGGCAGCTTAACGAAGGACTAATAGGATTTTCTTCATAATCATACATTTAGCTCATGTAGTTATCGTGTTCACGGACAGACGGACGGACGGACGTCAGGCGGATTTGAGGTTTTTGGTCACAAATAAACAAAAAATAATATATAACTTTTTTTCGTCCGAGGCTTGGTTCTATGCGTAACAAACTTTTGGACTGGATTAAACTTATAATACTCTATATGATTTCATCTAGAGTATAAAAACCACCCCGTTACTTTGCTAACCCGATCACCAGTTACTTTATTATTTTAATAATAATGTATTGTTATCGATTTTTAAAAAAAAAAATTTGCTACCCTTAACATTTTTTTTCCACGTTCCAGACACGTTTCCACTAGACACCAAAAAAGCAAAAAAAAATGTTCAGTCCGTCTGTGCGCCGTACGCCGTCCGCCATACGCAAAACGTTTGAAAGCTAATAACTCTCAAACTCTTTGAGCTATTAAGTTGAATTTTTTTTTGTTGGTAGACTGAGCAGACTCCTTCAAGTTTTGAGTGATGGGGGTGTGAGGGGGGAATGACGAAAAATTTTAGTTTCTAGATCTCAGTAACCGCTAAGGCTGGGAGGAGGCTGAAACTTGGAATTTATATAGAGCATCAATAGTGGACCCATTAGCAAAAATATTGCTGATATGGGTGAAAGGGTGTGGGAGTGGGGGGAATAATAATGCGTCCGAAACGCTCGAAAGCCGAGATCGAGACATTCTAAGAACCATATCTCCTAAACAGTTAATGTCACGAAATTCAAACTTAATGAACATCTGTGGGTATACTAGGAGAATAGATTGGAAACATATTTTTGAGAGGGGGCAGTAGGGTACGGAGGTGGGGATCGAAAAATTTTAGATTACGTTATCTCACGAACCAATTGCACTAGACAAATAAAATTCGGCTTCTGTATTAAGGTTGATAAATAAAGTTTGCTGAAAGTAAAAATTTTTAAGAGGGTGGTGGAGTATGGAAGTGGAAGGATAAGAATTTTTCTAAAAAATCACGTCTCATATCTCGAGAACAGTGTATGATAGATGTTTAGAGAATTTTTACCAGAAGTAGGCCCAATAGACCTCTAGCAGAAAAACAAAATTTTGGGGGTGGGGATGTAGAGGGTGAGGGTGGGAAAGGGTGAAGAAGAAAAAGTTACGATTTTTATATCTCGAGAACCTATAATGATATAAAGCTGAAACTTTTTATTTGGATATATGATATGCAAAAATATAATTTTTTATAGTAATAGTATGGTACGGGGGTGGGGGGTGTTTTTCCTAACTATAGAACGGCTTATGCTAGAAAGTTGAAACTCGGTATAAAAGTAATTTAGATTAAAAAAAAATTTCGAATATCCATTGGCGTGCGGAAGGGGGGCAAAAAAAATTATCAGTAAAAATGGAAGGCATATATTTTCACGATTTGCGTCATATCAATTAGGTGATTCCAAATATTGAATATCTTTTTATTGTACGGATTCTTCATATAAATACATAAAAAGGGTTTTCATTATTTTTTGAAATTCGACCCCCACGGTTGTGTAAAGGGGTTGTATACATTTTCACGAATTCAACCATATCCCTCCGATCTAATTAGATATCGAATAACTTTTCACTTCCACGGGCTTGTTTAATAATCGCCTAAAACTCGTTTTCAAGTTTTTTCCTTTTTCAACCCCTAAGAGTGTACAAACGGGTTGAACACGTTTTCACGAATTTCGTCATATCTCTTAGGAGTGATAAAACAAGGGATTGGTTTTCACTTCCTCGGGCTTTCTTTACATATATCTAAAAATATATTTCAGGATTTTTTGATATTCAACCCCAAAGTGGGTGCAAGGGGGTTGCATATGTTTTCAAAAATTCCGACATATTTCTTAGTTCTTATGAGATATCAAATTCATTTTTATTTCCTAAGGCTTCCTTCAAAATCGTCAAAAGTTGATTTCAGTATTTTTAGATATTCAACTCCAATAGGACGTAATGCTTTCGACATATTTCTTAGGATTGATGAGATATCAGATTGGTTTTCACTTCCACAGACTTTTTATATAATCGCCTACAAATGCATTTCCGATATCATGTAATGGCCAAAATCCTAATCGCGTATTAACTGATATTATACTATGACTTAGACCTCTTCCCGGAGTATGACCCAATTATGTAATTCATATGTTATATGTGACAGCGGCGTTTAAGTATTCTAGCGCGACCCCATTCTAACCGCTTTCCGAACCTTTTTTAATTTTTCAGTCACATAGTAACCTACACCGCATCTCAGAATTAAACGCGTCCCGGACTTCTGCCCGAAAATAATAAAGTTGCGCCCAGACTGTTGGCAGATTTTTACACTCTAGATGAAATCATATAGAATATTATAAGCTTAATCCAGCCCAAAAGTTTGTAACGCATAGAACCAAGCCTCAGACGAAAAAAAGTTTTATATTATTTTTTGTTTATTTGTAGCCAAAAACCTCAAATCCGCTTGACGTCCGTCCGTCCGTCTGTCCGTGAACACGATAACTCACGAACCCCTTCACCTAGGATCTTGAAATTTTGAATCTGGAGGTTTGGTTGAATTTGTAAGGCAAAGTTCGTTAACGGGCAAAATCGTCCTACTCCTTCGGGTAGCTGCCATACAAAATGTCCTTAAAACACGTGTTCAAGAATATTGGTCGATAACTTCAGAAGTGTTTAAGCTACGACATTGAAATTTTGTATGTGTTATTTTTCCAATAGTTGGAGCTAAATATATGATTATGAAGAAAATCCTGTTAGTCCTTCGTGTAGCTGCCATACAAATATCCTGTCAAAACGTCTTCACTTAATTTACGGAACTTACTATAACTCAAGTAATCTTTTAGCTATGAATTGGACATTTTGTACAAATTAGTTTTGAGTAAAAACGAACTTCGAGTTTACTAATCAGCGAAATCCTTTTACTTCTTCTGGTAGCTGCCATACAAAATGTCCTTAAGACACGTGTTCAACAATATTTTTCGAGAAAAAGTTAAAGAATGTTAGACTCTTCCGACTCCACAAGCCATCTGATTGGGTGATTTTTTGATGGGGATAGAGGCTCGCCTCAAACGTTGAGTGTAAATGCACCATTATAGTCCGCATATGGTATGTTGAATCTGTAGAAGAGGGAGCGTGTAAACTTGCGCTGCACAGACTCGATCGTAGCGATGTGACAGTTGTGATGGGGATTCCACACAACAGAACAATACTCCAAGCCAGTGCGCACGAGTGACGTAAACAATAACAAAGAAGTACCAACATAGTTAAACGATGACGAAACACGAAGGACAAAATCGGAGAGCCGATAGGCTTTATTAGCGATTTCCGCGCTGTGATCATCAAATTTCAGCTTCGGGTCAAAAATAACACCGAGATCCTTCATATTAGTGATAGCGGATAGGCGGTACCATTAATAAAATAATGGAACACAGCAGGTATCATCTTGTAGATGAAGAAACATTTCGCTATGTTAAGTGAAACAAAATTGAAATTGGAGTTTTTTTTAATACGTAAGTATATAGAAAGAAACCTTTCGCTATATTAACTGACATGTCCTTCAATTCACACCATCGAGACAAGTAGTCTAGATCAGATTGAAGGCAGATGCAATCTTCATTGGTCTTAATTATTCTGAAGAGTTTGTGATCATCGGCATATAGAAGAGGAGTGGAGGAAATACCAAGAGGAAGATCATTTATAAAAAGGTTGAACAAGAATGGCCCCAGTATGGAACGTTGTGGAACTCCTGAGGGAGCCCAGAAATCTTCCGATAGCTTACCTTTGAACGCGACACGCATTTTTCGTTCAGAGAGGTACGATTTTAAAACGTTCAATAACGAGCCCGATAAGCCATATTTCTCCAGTTTTTAAATGAGAATTTTGTGGTTTACAGTGTCAAACGCTTTTGAGAAGTCCGTATATATAGTGTGATATACTGATAGATATTTTTCGAGGGCCTTGGCGCCTCCGAACAAAACCGTGTTGGTGTGGAGAGATCAGTACTCCAAGCTTGTCAGATATTAAGTTATGGATAAGTCGTTAAAAAATTTTTCTGAAACAATTTAATGTACATATGGGACGATAATTATTGACGTCAGTGGGGTCACCTTTCTTAAGTATAGGAATGACATTCGACAGTTTCCATATTTCAGGGAAAGAGCCTTCGTTAAATAGCTTGTTATATATATAGTAAGTGGCAGAGGACGAGAAAATTCAGGAGCGAGCGGCTTCACGAAGTGATTTGATAAACCATCCGGCCCACCATTGACATTCGGATCTAAAGAATTAATGCAGACTAAGACATCGTAGTTGGAGAAGTAAGCTGTACTCAATGGGTCGTGTGTAGGAACGCCAAAATCATAGGTCAGATCCCGGTCCGACGTAAAAAACACAGAGGAGAAGAACTTGGCGAAGAGGTCGCATATGAATTGATCGTCCGTGATGTGTTTATCCAGGTGTTTTAAGACATTGGTTGTCTGAGAACCTTTTCTGGTGTTTTTTACAAGAGACCAGAATGGCTTGGTTACATTTTGAGTCAAGCTAGCATTGATTGTTTCGACATATACCGTAAAGGCAGACTTTATTTCATTTCTGACCAATGTGAGCTGAGCCACAAACTGTAGGTAAGCAGAGTCAGATTTGGTTTGCTTGTATTTCTTTTGAAGATTTGTTTTTATGCGCAACTTCCTAAGAACGGTCCCGTTGAACCATCCATACAGGGTGACGGCGTTTTGTGGAGGTACTGAGCGGTACATGTCGCTCTATTTGCTCTTGCAAGATATTGTAAAAAACAGTTAAGGATTCTTCTGATGATTTTCCGTGAAAGAGACTACCCGAGTCGAGTATGCTGAGTTCTCAACTAATTGCTGCGAAGTTACATTTATGAAGATTAAAATTTCTATTGTCATTATGGAATAGTGTAAATTTTTTGGGTAATTTTAATGATATAGGTATTATTCTTCTAGGACACCTCTATAGTATAGTAGTCGATTTTTAGCTTTCTACACTCAAAGAAAAAAGTTGGTAAAATCAAACAAAATTCCCTTATGAAAATGAGAATATCAAGGAATATGGTAAATTTAACCAATTGCAAATGGTTGAAAGTTAATTGTTAAATTAACGAAGGTAATTGTATTTTAATAAAAAGTATGGTACATTAAACCGTAAATTGTCAGTTAACAATAATAACTGTTGATCAACTATATAACTGTACTATACCTGAATAAATGGTTACTCAACAATTCATCATAACAATTTATCTATTGACTAACAATTTTTCGTTGGATTCGCAAAATCTTTTATTTTGAGACATTCGTTGTTTGTATTATACCTAAATTATAAAATAGTTCTTCACAAAGATTATTATTTCACTACAAATAAAACAAGAAATTTTATCAAGTATAATGTGTTATTTATTTAAAGTTTCAGAATTCAGGAAACAAAACTTATTATTACAACTTATTACTAAGAAAACTTATTATTAAAAAAAAAACTTATTATTAAAAATATTTTGGTTTTATATAAGCATTACTGGCCTCCAGGAAAACTTTCCACGGTTTTAATTAAGTCCTATATAAGTTTTTAAATAATTTTAAATTTCCTCAAATAATTCTTAAAGACAGGCGTACAAGATCATTAGCTTTTGCAGGACTGGCAGGATTTTCCAACGATGATATTGCGGAACAAGAAGAAGTTGAATTGTTCTGTTCTAACCAATGTTTGATATATAAATGAAATTCTGTGTTTGTGGAATCTGTATCACACGTTTGAGGGGCACTATAATTCTAAAGAGTATTTTTTTAATGCATGTAATTAATTGAATATTAATTACCATAAAACTTGCCTGTTTAATCCTCCAAGCCAGAAGTTTTTTACGAAACTCAATTTTGCTTCCAATTGTATAATTTTTAAATAATACACTCAAGTCTGCCTCTGCTATATATTTAAGTTGATCTATCGTAATACTATACACTGAAATAAAACCGCAGTATAAAAATATGCTTAGTTTTTTTAAAGAAATATTACTGACCTAAAAAGTCTGAAAACAGTTGTCCAAAACCCCAATTTTTTAACAGTTCCTTTAATTCTGATTCTGGCTCAAAATGCTGTTCGGTATTTATTACATTTACATCCAGCACTAAACTTTCACTAGCGTCTAGAGCTTCACATAATATACTGTCATTCAAATTAGGAACATTTATTACCAAATTTTCAATAACTTGGTAATATAAAATTTTTCAAACCCTATTCGCAGATCACAACCACGGTACTTGAACTTTTCTTGTCACACTACTTCAATGTAAACTACTGCGCAGTTCATTTTTGCGATCGGAAACGGTTTTCTTATCAAATACCATTTAATAGTTAAAACAAAGCATATTTTGGGTTGAATATCAAGTTTCCATTACAATGCTTGGTATTTTCATACGGTTTCATGTTCCAAATCACATTTTTGTATTGTTGGTCAACAATATGTTATGCAATTCAACAAGTTTCGTTGGTAACACAACAATGTTCACATTAATTGCTTCATATGTCTATTAACAAGTTTTACCTATTTAGATTAACATTTGTGAAATGGTTAAAACCAAAGAAGACATTGTTTGATTCAACTAAAATTGAGAAATTGTTAATTAACAATTATTCTTTCTTCCTTTTTCCAATCACTTTTCTTTGAGTGTATGGTTTATGGTCGCTTTCGTGCTTTTTGCGTGTAGACAGGCCGTTGGAAAGAACTGGGGTCTGAAAACAAATATGGTACATTGGCAAATATGGTACGGCGGTTGCAAGACCCATTCTGACGTACAGGGCACTGGTATGGTGGAAAGACACAGACAAAAAGTATATCCAAAGGAAACTGAGTGGAGTGCAGCGCAGTCCTTGTGTAATGATCACAGGGGCCCTGCGCACAACGCCAACAGCAGCACTGGAAGTTTGTATGCACCTTTTATATTTTCATTAAGCAGGTTGCGTCAAACACAGCGGTAAAACTATTGAGCTGTGGTCTCTTTAGGGAGAGATTCATAGGACACGGCTCCATTCTTAGGGAAACAATGAGGGTCCGGTCAACTTTTGCACGGATTATATATAATGATTTTAAATTATCGTTCAGAGTTGTATACCCAAGCAGAGCGGACTAGGAAAGCAACAGGGTAGTAAATGAGGGAGAACTCTCCGTGTGTACGGACGGGTCCAAAATGGAATGCGGAACTGGCGCTGGAGTCTTCTCTGAGCAGTTGAGTGCAAGTGAGTCTTTTAAGCTGCCGGATGCCTGTAGTGTATTCCAAGCGAAGATTCTGGCAGTGCTCCAGGCAGGTAACATCATGTTGATGGAGAGGATATTCGGTCGGGATATCTCACTCTACATTAATAGCCAGGCGGCTTTGAATGCATTGGAATTGGGGACTATTAAATCCTAGCTAGTAAAGCGCTGTCGGGAAGTGCTCAAGGTACTTTGCAGTCAGAATAGAGTACGACTATGCTGGGTACCAGGGCATAGTGACGTACCAAGCAACGAACGGGCCGATGAGCTGGCGAGATTGGGATCGGCGTCAGACGGTATGGTAGAGGAGGTGGTTAGTCCGCCATTAAACGGAATTAAAGCACGTATCAGGGATTGTGCCGCGGACGCAGCGAACTCTAGATGGGAGGCGCTAACGACTCACTCTGGCCAAGGTTGGACAGGTGGAAGACTAGGGAGATATTGACATGGAGTAGGGGAAGTCTGCGGCTACTTGTCGGAATACTGAATGGGCACTGCTTGCTAGGAAAGCATGCTATGCGTATGGGGATCGCTGACTCTGACGTGTGCAGGTATTGCCTTGACCTATACGGTGAGGAGGACATCACCCATATTTTGTGTGAGTGTCAGGCGGTTGCAAGGAGGCGACTGAGGTGGCTGGGCAGTCTTTTCTTTGAGAATTTGGAGGACCTGAGGTCAATAGGGCATGATAAGCTAGTCCAGTTCGTTAGGGATCTGGGTTGTTTAGGGGATGTTTAGTGATCTACGAGGTTCTGAAGGGATCGCTATGTGCCCTTTTGGTGCCCAGTGTGTGCGGTGGCTCAGCGCTTTGCCCCTTCTTAAAACTAAAACTATGGTTTGTGGTTTTCTAGAAATAAAAATCGTATTTCTTTTCTTTCCTTCCACCGTCACTCCCTTCACCAGCACCTCAAAATGTTTTTCCTTGCTATAAGTCTACTGGGCCAACTGCTGCTTTCTAAGATCATATCTGGTACGGTTCTAGATATACAAAAACAATTTTTTTTTTAAAATGGCTATCATTTCAAAGTTGGGAATTTTGTTTCAGTTGGGTTACAATACTTTATTATTAAAAAATAATGAACTAAAATATATCCCTTTCCTTTTACTTTCCTTTCTCAATCATGAAAAAAAAATAAAAATAATGGTGTTTTAGGACTGGCAGGGTTGTCGAGTCAGAGTTCAGTCTGCGTATTTACAAACCCTATACCATTTGAGTCACGAACAGAACTGTCTTCGATTAGGTTTTGTTTGCTTAAAACCCTTACGAAACCCATACCATTTGAGTACAAAAAGTGACCAAAACAGTATAGGCTTTGGGAACGAAATTAAACTGCACGCGACCTTACAAACCCTATACCATTTGAGTCACAGACAACATCAAGTGTGGTGTGACTGTCTTCTATTAGGTTTTGTTGGTATGTAAATGTGTTTACAAACCGAAATCATATAGTCTCAGAAAAAGTGCGTAAGTTCCGGTTTATTGATGGTCGTTTGAAAACCCTATACCATTTGAGTCAAGGTCATGGAAATCTTATATTTGCGTTTGTTTTCATGAAAATCTTAAACCGTTTGGATTCAAAACGTAACCCAAATAGTGTAGGTTTTGGCAACGTGCGTAACTTTCGGTTGGTTGATGGTCGTTTGAAACCCCTATACCATTTGAGTAAAGGTTTTGAAAATCTTCGATTTGGTTTTGCATGCACGAAAACTTTAAAAAATCACCGAAATAGTGTAGATTTTGAGTAGCTCGCTTAACATAACTTATATTAGGTAGAAGGTACACTGAGAGAACAGGTTCATTGCTGCAATAGAAATATATGCCAAACGAATTACAACGGTTGCATGAAAAGTTCCTATCCCATTGTTGGAACCGAAATTCTGGGTTGGCCGAACCGAATTTTCGTTTATTGGTCTCGAATATATTTTCCGACAACTGAATTTTTGTCTAGCCAACCAGAATCTCAAAAATTATGATTGCCACAAAGGCGCGGGTTGTTGGTAAAGTCTAAAAAAAGGAGTTGTGTTGTGTGTTAAATCCTACACTGAATTCTTTTTTGTTACCTAGAAAGAGGTTAAGAACTCTTCTAAGGCACTATTTTTCTACTTCAAATATTATTTCTTACTTACTGACTTAATGAAACTCATGGTGTTGGAAAGTTTTTGGATTGGCGCGCGTAACCTCTGCGCCACTGAAGACCTTTCATTTTTAACTTAATCTGATAAGAACGTAAGCAGAACTCATTTGCTCAGGCTCAAATCCTTTACAAGTGACCCCTATTAAACATTCCTCACTGTTCACGATTTATATTCCGAAATTAATAGCATCTGAAAAATTAATAAATAAATTATGTATTGAGTGGGAATTGAACCCCAATAGCAATGATTTCAAGACCTAGTACACTACCACTGGACTACACCCAGCGCATTAACTAAGTTACCGCAACATACATTCGGTTCACGGAACACACATTTGGTTAACACAACTGAAAGATGCCGTAAATCGTTTGTGATGATCAACATTCTATTGCAACAATCAAAATTGAGTTGCTAGACATTTTTTTGTTTGGTTGTCTTAACAGAACCGCACAAACGAATTAAGTTGATTGTCTTAACAGAATGATTCTATTGCGTGTATCGCGTTTTTTATTCCCTTGAAGAAATATTTTTTAGTACAACCGAACACCTATTGCTTCAAGCAAATTCTTATTACCATAAATGAACTTCGATAGCTGCAACAAAGATTTTATTGATTCAAACTCATGCCAACTAATTATTTCTCTCAGTGTAGATCGTCTATGCTACAGGAATGGAAGATATTTTTCCTATCACATGGTCGATGGTAGAAAGTTTGAATAGAAAAGTTTGATTGAACCGTTTTGAATATGTTTCCACAAATCGCGGCATGTTTTTTAGGTCTGTTGAGACTGCGAATTGTTTTTTTAAGTCTAGTCTATTACAGTTATAAATTCATCGGACTTTTTCTACAAATGTTTATAAATTGATTTCGGGATCTGTCAATATTTATTTTTTGACTTATTTATTAGATTGCTGTTGAATCATAAATGAAACAAAACAATATCTTACGGTCTGTCAATATTATTTCAGAACTATGTATGCGTTTATCCATGCACTATGGGGTTGAATATTTTTTCATGAATTCCACACTGTTTGATATCTTATTGATATCAAAGTGGTTTTCTTTTCTGCGATATCTTCAGAAAACGCTTAAAAATTGATTTCAACTTATTTTCTAGTCAAAAACTTATATTTATATTTCGTAGATATTATTAACTTCATAAGGCAAAAGGCGATGAAGAACTATGGTTGAAGCCTCAAAAGATCTTTAATAATAAAGCATGGTGATAAATCATTACGGGTTCAGTAAGTGAGGAAGCAAAAATAAAATACCAACTAAACCGTGACATTGGATCGACTGACAACTTTACTATGGTTGACTCCAAGACGTCTATATGTCCTCTCAAACTTAAGTCTATGACAAAAAAAAAACCAATTCTTATTTGGTTCTCGACAACATAATATTATTTTATGATATCCAGTCGTATATAGCGTAGTCCTTTAAAACTTTCCCATGGCAAAGACGTTTTAGTGTTTCCAACTAAACCATTTCCTAACATGAGCGAACAATTTCGAAGAAAACTTTCTGCAAATCGTAACACTTGAGCAATACGAACGAATATCTGCGTCTGTAAAGTACTACGTGTGGGTAGAATGAGTTTTAAGATGGGTCTATCCAAGAAAATCTAAGGAAAACAGAATCCATTAGTAAATTAAATTTACCTCTAGCAAATTATATCTCTTCGTATAACGTTCGTTACTTAAGCCTATTGTCTGCATGCCTGGAACTCATGCCATGTTCAGTTAAGATGACATTATGGGTGAGGCCTTTAACCTGACACTAATAGACCTCAAAAAAGGAAGTTGTAAGTCCCAGACTATTCGAGTTATCTAAACGACACCCGAGCCATTTTCCAGGGTATTAAGAGCGAACCTGAAAGCCCTTGAAAGTATTCTTAACCCAATTTCACACCTGATGAAGAAATTAAGCCACCCCAAACATAAAGGTCTTACCGAAAAATAGACCGGAAAAGGACACGTCGAAAACTTTATTTGGTCTCCCCTTGGATATTGAATACTTGCGAGCGACAGTAACCCCAAAAATAGGACCATGTCACACCTCTAACACATCCAATTTAATCATTAGTGAAGCATGTCTTGTAAATATTTTATCTAGACGGAATCTCAACTGAGTGTCATCTCAACAGAAAAGTCTATCAAAAAGGATCCGGACACGTCCGACAGAACTTTCTCAACAACGCAGGACCGAATATTCTTTACAGTAATATAGCATGACCTTCTCATAGAAAAATCTGAACTATGGTGTCACAAAGAAATCACAGAATCACTTAGCGTTGAGGGGATTCCCCGGCGCAATAGGAATACGAAGCTCAAACTTTTGATGTTAATTCGTCTCGAAAAGGACTTTCTTTTGGCCGGGACCATGATGATGTCCAGTTTGAAGGACAGCATAGCAGTTTGTTGTCCTGAATTTCGGATTGTTTAGGTTTGTTCTATTTGACGATGCGATAGAGTCTATGAAGAGTAAATGGAATCATTCTATGGTTTCGGGAGTGTGAGTTCAATTTTATTTCGGATAGGAATCGAGAGTGAATCCTTGTTAGGGTCACATTATTTGCAAATGTTTTTGATTGATTTGGGAAATTAATTCCGGAGATGTGGGAACAAGTTTGCTATGAACTTGAAAAGTGCTTCTTTTCTTTTTTTTTGTAAAGGAGCTGTGAATAATCCATAATCCAGTTAATTTATATGGAATGTTAAGGACGTACTATTCGAATTTGAATGGAATTTTAATTGAATTATGTTAAATAATAATCACTTGAATTCGGTTCAAGATATTTTTATATTTCAATATATACGAAATTTTCTCTTTATCTATCTATACAGACTAGATCTTTAGACAAATAAATAGATACTAAGGCGACATAAAGTCTGTATCCCCATGGGACATAATAACGTATTCTTCTAAAGATCCATTAAAATATTCGAGTTTAATAGAAGGATCATCAAGATCTCTAGAGCACTGTGCCAGTGTTAAAGGATTTGTTGACTACAGAAAGGTTTTTTACTGTTGATATTCGAAAACTATAAGAAGAAAATAATAAATGCAAAAATTTGCGAAAGAACAGTTTTTAATTTTAAAACTAGTTTATTCAAATGATGTTGCTCGGTTGGAGTTCGTAGAGTGAGAGAGCAAGAAAAGGTTCTTACAAAATGAACAATGGTAAAAATAATTTTAAATCAAGTTTTTACAGTTATCAAAAATTTTAAGTTGAAGCTATATGACACGATTTATTATAATGTATTTAACAGGATCGCTGAGTTAGAAGTTGAGCCTAGCAATAAAGGCTGAAGTATTATGACCTATCGATTTCTGAATGATTTCTTATGTGTGTTATGGCAGGATTATATGCGAGATGTTCTCGCATACCATTTTTAGGTATTAGTCTTGCTCGGTATTGATAATTCGAATTCCTTGCGAATCAAGTTAATATTAAAAGACACCGGAATAAATATTAGCAGTACTGAAATAATATAAGAACAGCAATTGTTTATTCACAAATGTGTTACAAAATAATATTAATTTAGAACACAAATTAAATTTGTCTAATTTATTATTATAATTATTGTACTGTTTCGTAAAATTTCTGCTATATACAGTACTAACCGCCACGGAATTCAGCCAGCACTCAAAATATTCCGCTGGACTACATGTTTCATTATTGGAAGGGAAAAGATTTCCGTTCGAGTCCCGCTCATGTGTTATCTGTGTTAACCCGTTTTGCATTTCCACCGTGAAGGTATTGTTGTCGATTATTGTGTTGATTGCTTGAGAGAATTTATTTAAAAGCAAGGGGTTTAATGAATGGGGGTGTTATTATTTACGTATGTGAAAAAATATCTTGCATCAATAAGTGTGCCAATTGATTGGCTTTATTGCATTCGTTTCTAGAATTTAAGATGAACTACTTTCACAGTGCTGATATCATTGAAGAATATTTTTCAACCAATCACACACACATGACTCTCATCCAATCCAAATGGATAAACATATCATGTCGACGATACCTGCCCTCTACGATAGAGGAGTATGTAGAGTTCCATGCATCAATTACTTTCCAACATTTATAATCTTGTCTCGTTTCGTCACAATGAATTTCAAAGCAGAAGCATCAGTAGCTTTAATCCTTCGTACTGGCTCGATAGCATGGGAAAATGGCAAAACCTCGACTTTTCTCTCCCCAGAACTCGGTACATAATCTGTGTTCAATGAAATTGGAGCATCATTGATTAGGTTTATTGAATTTACTTCACATTCTCTATAGTGAAGAGTTCGTTTTCAAACGAAAAGGATATGAAACTCGTACACTATACAATACCATTCAACACCTGTTCCGTTTGAGAGGGTGTTTGAATAAAAGTACGAAGTTGAGTTTGCAGGTACTCTCTCTCTCTCTGTTTTTGATAAAGGACTTGGCATATAAAATCCGTTGTGTCTACCAACAAAAAGGACATAATTTTAACAGCTATCGCGATACGACTAAATAACGTATAAAAGTCAACGAAAAAGAAGAATGTCTCTGAAAAATAATCAGATAGAAGGATTGCCCAAATTTTCAGTTCAGTAAAACTCTGGAATAATATGAAGTACGTGTTTTTTGTCCCGACAATATGCTTTAAGAAAAAAAAAAGGAATCCCTCCAAAATCGACCAGGATTAGAAAGAAATCGATCTTACGAGTGGCTGGGAAAATAATGATGCTATGAAAGGATAACGACTCCTGCTTCCCATAAAATTATGTAAATCGTATAAAACGGAAAATAGAATCACTCTGTGTGAGTATTTTACCTTCATCGTTTATTTTATAGCTATCTAAGAACCTTGTGGTTCCAAAAACCGATTGATTACTTTGGAAAGTTTTCCTTAACAGGAAAAGTTTTTTATGCAACTTTATATTGTGGTACGTTTCATTTGACCATCTCTAGGAGCTATTAAATCAAAATTGTGGCCCAGACCAAACTGTCAAGAAAATGATTATTTTGCTGTGTTACCTATAAAACTTCCCTTGATGAGTTAGCTTAGTTGATGGTCATTTGGAAATTTTGCAAATTATTGGAGAAACTTAGATGATTCGTAAGTCTTACCTGCTGATCTTTTATTCAATTTACACCAGAACATAGAGAAAGAGTGGGTGGCATACAATGAGTTCAGTTCAGTTCAGTTCGAGATGGCGCGAAGCGCTAAGAACCCCCACGCTCAGTAGGCACCATACGGGCCATAGCGATCCCTCCAAAACCTGCAGAACCTGACTAGTTTGTCGTGCCCTAACAACCTGAAATCCACGATGTTGCCGAAGAAAAGACTACCCAGCCATCTTATTCGCCTCCTAGCAACCCCTGGGGATTCACACAAGATGTAAGTTATATCCTCAAGGCAGTACCTGCACACGTCCGTCTCAGCTATTCCTAACCGAATGGCATGTTTCCTCAGCATACAGTGACCAGTCAGTATTCCGACGAGCAGCCGTTATTTTCCTTTATCCCAAGTTAATATATTCCTAGTTGTTTGCCTATCCACCTCGGGTCACAGAGCCCTATAAATCCTGCAGCTTGTCAGCCCTGCTCGCCTAGAGTTGTTCGCCTCTTTTAAACGCTCACTAATTTGTGCTTTGATACTGCATATTGGTGGACTAACATCCTCCTAAAGTAACACTTCTTAATACTGCGCTTAAAAGGGATTTTTAGTAACTAAAATGTGTCTATATAGGTAAAGTTCTCATTGATAGATTTAATTATGATTGACTTCAAATAGGCGCGATGTATATTTGCCGCTTAAAATGAAATTGAAATAAAATTGATACTATTTTGGGCATTTTCTTTACATATATGGAAACATTTTTAGGAAGACTTACGTTTTTATGTTACTTGGATTGCCTAAATGGGAAGTGTTACTGACAAGGCATGAAAACTTAACATTGCCATAAAAAATGGTAACGAAAACGTTGTTATAACGTTGATGTGTTAAAAATGTGACTGTAGTAATAACTGGGCACAAATTCTTGTTGGGAAAGTACCTTCAGCACTTTTCGACAGCGCTTTACTAGATGGGATTTAATAGTGACTGATTCCAGCGCCTTAATAGATATCCAATGGCAATAGATGCATTAACACCTCCAACGCGGCAGTAGCCTTCATGCTCCCGTGATCATTACACAAGCAGTCTGTTGCACTCCACCTATTTCCCGCAGATTGTACTTTTTGTACAATTTTTCCACCACAAGCGTTTCACCACACCACTGCCCCACCCATAAGTCAGAATAGGTCTCACAACTGCCGTGTACAACCAGTGTATTATATTCGGCTTGCTTGCATGTGAAAAGCGCGTTGTTTACCTTTCTAATACGTTCCTGAGTGTTTAATTTCCAGCTGAGCTTCCTCTCCGGTATTAGAACCAAATAGTTGACTTGCTCCGATAGTCTAAGCTCCACGCCTTCAAGCCTAGGCAGCCTAAATTGTGAATAGCAATAAATTTGTTTTTTTTCAATTTATGAAAAAGTTTTTATTAAATTCATAATTTCGTATGAAAAACATCAACAAATATCAGAAATTCAGAATCTAGTTCCAAGCTTGCTTCCCAGACAGGTGTCAGCTGGAAAGCAAAGCTGGAAAGCAAAGCAAAAAAAAAGAGAATTAAGTAAAACGTAATTCAAAATACGTAGTTTAAAAAAAAGAAATAAGAAAAACATACTGCAGTTCGATCGGCTGCAAGCCAATCGTATAATACTCTAGATGAATACTGAACTCCGATTTATATTGTAGTTGGGGATAAAGTAGAATTACGTGTGTGCATGTTGTATGTCCTTTATTAAGGACTCCCATTAAATTGCTACTCAAAACTAAAAGACAATATTCAGTGTTTAATTTCATATCTTGAACTGGGTAAGCCATCGAAAAAAAATTTCCTTTTTGAAGGACTTTCGCATGAGAGGTGCAGGAAGGACTCACTCGATTTCTTACATATTTATCCTTTTCCTTGGAACCATTCAAAAATGAACGTGTACAAAATTTCAAATTCGTAGCTTGAAGCGTTCAAAAGTTATCGAAAAATATTGTTGAACACGTGTCTTAAGGACATATTGTATGGCAGCTACCAGAAGGAGTAAACGGATTTCGCTGATTAGTAAACTCGAACTTCGTTTTTACTCAAAACTAATTTGTACAAAATTTCCAATTCATAGCTAAAAGATTACTTGAGTTATATTAAGTTCCGTAAATTAAGTGAAGACGTTTTGACAGGGTATTTGTATGGCAGCTACACGAAGGACTAATAGGATTTTCTTGATAATCATATATTTAGCTCCAACTATTGGAAAAATAACACATACAAAATTTCAATGTCGTAGCTAAAACCCTTCTGAAGTTATCGACCAATATTCTTGAACACGTGTTTTAAGGACATTTTGTATGGCAGCTACCCGAAGGAGTAGGACGATTTTGCCCGTTAATGAACTTAGCCTTACAAATTCAACCAAACATCCAGATTCAAAATATCAAGATCCTAGGTGAAGGCGTTCTTGAGTTATCGTGCTAACGGACAGACGGACGGACGGATGGACGGACGGACGGATGGACGGACGGACGGACGTCAAGCGGAGGTTTTTGGCCACAAATAAACGAAAACATTCATTCATAGTTCATTCATAGTTCATTTATTTCAATAATGCTTAAATATATATAGACACAGTTTGTAATTTTTTTAGAGAGTAGGCTGGTGCCTTTGCAACTACAATATTGAGATTAGTACAAGACAAGAAAATAATGTGAAACTTTGTAAAGTTACGACAATATTGTTTGCTTAAGGAAAAATTGAATCAACTAAAAAAACCTTACATACAAATTAACCTAATTAACCTAACTTATACTACCTTATAACTAAATAAAAACAAATAAAATACATTCGCAGAAGGAACTTATAGGATAGATGTAACCAGGGGATTTGTGACATATAGACACCTGCTCAAAAATAAAGATTGGGCTTTAAGAGCCATAACATTGATCATTGAAACTTCAGCCTCCTGGTGAAGACGTTTAGTCGAGTAGAAGAATGGTTTGTCCGTTATGATTTTAAGGCATTTGTTTTGTATTATCTGCAACTTTTTCTTGTGCACGTTTGCACAGTCGTTCCATACTGGAGAACCATATTAGATGATAGGCTGCATTACCATTTTATATACTAGAACTTTATTGTCAAGTGATAGCTTAGATTTCCTATTGATGAGTGGATACAGGGCATTTATACAGCGAGAAATTTTCGAGATTGTATTTTCGATGTGAGCGTGGTAGGTTAGTTTTTTGTCTAACGTGAGACCAAGGTAGGTGATAGTGTCAGACCATTCAATGGGCTCTCCACCGAAGCGTAAAGGTCGGCATGGCAAGTTCCTGGAGGTACGTTTCTTTGTAAAGAAAATTGATTTTGTTTTGGTAGGGTTTATTTTAATTTTCCAATTGTTGTAGTATTCACCGAACACATTTAGTTGGTCTTCAAGACTTTTAATTATATTGGACGGATTGTCGGAGCTGCAATAGATGTTTGTGTCATCAGCGAAAATTGCCACTTGACAATTCTCATTTATTGGTATATCCGCAGTGTATATGTTGAACAATGTTGGACTCAGGCAAGAACCCTGGGGTACACCGGCAGGAATTTGACGAAAGTTGGAAAAGAAGATTTCAATTTGACAGTAAAGGTTCTTCCTTCGAGAAAGGACTTAATCAGCTCGCAAATGTACAATGGGAAGGAGAACTTGTATAATTTGTATACTAATGCATCGTGCCACACAGTGTCGAACGCTTTCTCAATATCAAGAGCTACCATACCTATAGAGTTTTTCTGGTGAAGGGAATTTCTGATGAATCTGGTTACCCGCAATAATTGGTGACTTGTAGAAATCCCTGCCCTGAAACCAAATTATACGTCTGGTAAGATGTTTGACTCAGTTAATAATGTCTGGATCCGATTTAGTACAACGCGTTCAAATACCTTTCCCAGTATAGGAAGTAGGCTAATCGGTCGATAGCTCTGGGGAGACTTTGGATCTTTGCTCGGTTTTAGGATGGGAATAATGATGGCACTTTTCCATTGGTTTGGGAAGACACTTAATTTGAGACATGCATTGAAAACGAAATTAAGAACAATTATGCACTTCTTAGGTAAGTTCTTAATTACTACACTTGGCAGTTTGTCAATTCCAGGGGCTTTTTTAACCTTCAATCGCTTTAGAATTTGACGAATTTCGCGTGGAGTGCAGAAATTTATTGTTCCTTTGTCACAACTTGTGGTTCTCATAGAATTTAAGAGATTTTTAACAGCTTCGTTAGTACTAGGATTTCCGAGATTTTCTGTAGCGCAGTGGCCACAAATAAACAAAAACAATATATAACTTTTTTTCGTCCGTGGCTTGGTTCTATGCGCTACAAACTTTTGGGCTGGATTAAACTTATAATACTCTATATGATTTCATCTAGAGTATAATGAGACACATAATAGAAAAAATAAGAAATTATAATTTAAAACAATATTAAAAAGAAAGGAAAGAGAAAAAAAAAGATATAAAAATATAATTCATAAAAAAAGAAGAGACGGAATAAGACAATAATTTTAAAACCGGAGAGAGAGAGATTGATTGAGAATCCTTAATCATATGAATGGAGAGAGAGCTGATGAATGTCCATACGCCTGATTATAGGGAGAGAAGTAGCTGCCGTTTAATCTAGAGAAAAATTTAACGAGCTCGTTGAAGTTCACAAAGCTATGCTGCGTGTCGAACTGAGTCTGCTGCAATTCTCTACCAGATTATTAGAAACTAAGAGATCCACTTATGTGTCGTCTTGTTGAATAAATCTCTTCGCTAAGTTTTTTAGTTGCAATATATTGTTTGCTTGTCGAACTTCGGTTGGTAGTGAATTAAATTCAATTATTGATTCATAAATCGGATCCTTTCTTAGACGATCAGTCCTTGGTAGATGTTTTTGTCTTATGTGCGAAGCATTTCGTATGTTAAAGCGATGTATGCCGTTGTTGTGTATAAGAGTGATTGGAGGTTTCGTGAGGTGGTGTTTGATTTTATATATAATTTTTATTCGCTCCAGTCTTATAAGTTGTTCAATATTTAGTTTTCCATAAGTTAAATAAAGTTTCGGAGAGGGTGTCAAATGTGGAAGGTTGTAAACTGCTTTGATACTCTTACTCATTATTCTCGAGATTTTGTCAAGGTTATACTCAGTCGTTTGGCTCCAAATTAAAAGTCCATAAGCTATAGTTGGGAGAATAAAAGAATTGTATATAGTGTCCGTAATATATGTCTGTAGAAAATTACTTCGCCGTATGACTCCTATGATCGGCGCAATCTTATTCCGTATATTGGTGATATGCGGTGTCCAAGTCAATTTTTCATCAATAGTTAGACCTAGATATTTTGTTTGAATGGCTCTGGAAACCAGTATTCCGTCTATGTGTATCTGTATATTAATGTCTTCCTTGTTAGTTTGTCTGAATATATATGTTGTCTTTGCTATGATCAGAATGAGCGTATTGCCTAAAAGCCAGTCTTTGAAGAGTGCGAGGTCCAAGTTAATTGTTGACTCCAGTTGTTCCCGCTCCTTTCCTTTATATAAGAGAAGAGTGTCATCTGCATAAATTATATACTTTGCCTTAAGTCCAATGTACTGCAGGTTGTATATAATATCGTAGGTATAACGTAGGGCCAAGAATTGAGCCTTGGAAAATCCCTATGTTGACTGTTTTCGATTCACTATGTTCGTCTAAGTTTTTTGTTATATATTGTCGTCCTAGAAGATAATCCCGAACGACCTCATTACACTGCCCTCGAATACCAAGTTTCTTTAGTCCTTCCAGTAATATTAAATGTTCTACCGTGTCAAATGCCTTTTTAAATCTATGAAGATCGAGGCGACATAAAATCCTTCATCAAGGCCTTCATTAATGAATTGCATAGCATCAGCCAATGCTGCAGTAGTGTTGCTCTGTTCTTGGAACCATATTGCTGTTTGTCATATGCACATTATTTATCCATGAAATTTAAAATTCGATTGTTAATAACTTTTTCAAAAATCTAGCTAATAGAGCTAACTAGTGCAATTGGTCGGTAGTTATTAGGATCCCTGTTTAAGCCCGCTTTAAAAATTGGCTTGGTCAACGAAAACTTTAAACAGTGAGGAAATGAGCTGTCAGTCAGGTGAACATTTATAGCGTCACAAAGAGGTCCCGATATAACTGTTTTTATGATTTTTAAGTCATTCGTCTTTATTCCATCAATACCTGGAGCTATATTGTTTTTCAAACCTGAGATAATTGACTCAATTTCCGTTTTATCAGTTGGGAATATGAACAAGGACTCTGTCACAAACGGACATGTTTGCCTACGAAAGTTATTCGACTTAGCATTGTTTTTTAAATCATCGGCCAAAATTGCCCCAATAGTTGAAAAATGTTCGTTCATTGTATTAGCGATTAAGGCATGATTCGTAATTGGTCTGAAACCAATACATGTATTCCGTTTGAATGCTTCGATTCATTTTTTCCCAACGAATCCTTAATAATGTTAAAAAATTTTCGTTGGTTCCCGTTAGCTGTTGCAAATCGGTGGTTGTAGTATTTTTCCTTAGCTAATCTTATAATTTTTATCGTCATATTTATACTCTAGATGAAATCATATAGAGTATTATAAGTTTAATCCAGCCCAAAAGTTTGTAACGCATAGAACCAAGTCTCAGACGAAAAAAAGTCATATATTATTTTTACTTTATTATTTTTTAATAATAAAGTATTGTGATCGACCTGAAATTTCAAAAAAGTTTGCTACCCTGAAATTTTGTATTTACACGTTTTAGGACTAGTAGACCCCAAAAAAGCAAAAAAAAAAAAAATGTCCGTCTGTACGCCGTACGCCGTCCGCCGTACGCCGTCCGCCGTCCGCCGTCCGCCGTACGCCGTCCGCCGTCCGCCGTACGCCGTACGCCGTACGCCGTACGCAAAATCGTTTGAAGGCGCGTAGCTCCCAAACCCGTTGAGATATTAAATTGAAATTTTTATGGTGGGTAGATTGGGTGAACCCCTACCACTGGTATATTTTTGAGGGGTGGGGTTACAAGGGGAGAGGAGAGGGGAGCGTTTTAGACGAAAAATTTTGGTTTCTAGATCTCAGGAACCACTTATGCTAGGAAGCTGAAACTTGGAACTTATGTAGTTCTATGATAATGGACTCAATTGCAAAAAATTGGTCGATATTGGTTAAGGGGTGTGGAAGTGGGGGGGAAAACAATGAGTCTTTAACGCATGAAAGCCGGGATTGAAACATTCTAAAATCGATATCTCCTGAACCATTGATGTCAGAAGATTGAAACTTTGTTGTTGTCCTTAGGGATACTTCAAGATTAGACAAGGGCTAAACATTTTTAATGGGGTGGTGGGGTGTGGGGGTGGGGGGTGAAAAACTTCGGATTACAATATCTTCCGAACCAATTACACCAGGAAAATAAAATTTAGTTTCTGTATATGGGATCACAAGAGGAGTCTACCAAAACTAAATTTTTTGAGGGGCGAGGTGGAGCACGAAAGTGGGGGGATAGCAATTTCTCAAAAAATGTAATTTTTATATCTCAGAAACCGTATCAGATATGATCTTGAAAATTTTACAGGAGTTGGGGACGGTAAACTTCTAGTAGGAAAAAAAAATTTGGTGATGTGGGTGTTGGGGGTGATGGTGAAAGGGGGTAGAAAGAAAAACATTCTGATTTTTATTTCTCGAAAACCATAATGAATAGAAAGCTAACAATTTAGGATTATATAGAGCCACTCTGCAGACATCCTAGAAAAATAAAATTTTTCATAGGGGTATCAAGGTACGGGGGAGAGGGGTGGTTTTTTATATCTCAGAAACGGCTTATGCTAGAAAGTTGAAACTTAGTACGTATATGTAGATGTACTATTAGAGTAATTAAAGCAAAAAAAAAGTTCAGATTTTTATTGGCGTTCAGAGGTTGAGTAAAAAAAATGTCCGTGAATCCACATTTTCACAAATTTCGTTAAAACTTTTAGACATGTCGAGCTATCAAAGCAATTTTACTTCTGCGGGCTATTTATATAAGCGCCTACTAACGATCTCCAAAATTATTCGATATCCAGGGGGGGGGGGGTGTAAAGTGGATGTGTACATATTCGCGAATTCTGATATAAGGTATATTGAGATTTGGAGTTCACGTTTACTTCTATAAGGGAAAAACCCGATTTAAGTATTTTTACGTATTAAACCCCCTGGGGGTATTGTTCAAGATTTCACTGATTCCGAAAATCTCTTAGGTTTAATGTGATCGAATTCGCTTTTACTACTTTGAATTATTCTATTGATAAAAAAATACGTAAATAAATAAAAAAAATCGGCCAACAGTCTGGGCGCAACTTTATTATTTTATGGGTAGAAGTCCGAAACGTGTTTGATGATGAGATACGGTGTTGGGTACTATGCGACTGGCAACCTAAAAAATAACCAGGAAGCTATTTGGAACGTTATTTTTTAGGTTGCCAGTCGCATAGTACCCAACACCGTATCTCATCATCAAACACGTTTCGGACTTCTACCCATAAAATAATAAAGTTGCGCCCAGACTGTTGGCCGATTTTTGTTTATTTGTGGCCAAAAACCTCAAATCCGCCTGACGTCCGTCCGTCCGTCTGTCCGTTAGCACGATAACTCAAGAACGCCTTCACCTAGGATATTGAAATTTTGAATCTGGATGTTTGGTTGAATTTGTAAAACTAATTTCGTTAACGGGCAAAATCGTCCTACTCCTTCGGGTAGCTGCCATACAAAATGTCCTTAAAACACGTGTTCAAGAAAATTAGCCGATAACTTCAGAAGGGTTTAAGCTACGACATTGAAATTTTGTATGTGTTATTTTTCCAATAGTTGTAGATAAATATATGATTATGAAGAAAATCCTATTGGTCCTTCGTGTAGCTGCCATACAAATATCCCGTCAAAATGTATTCACTTAATTTACGAAACTCACTATAACTCAAGTAATCTTTTAGCTACAAATTCGGAATTTTGTACAAATTAGTTTTGAGTGAAAACAAAGTTTGAGTTTACTAGTCAGCGAAATCCTCTTACTCCTTCTGGTAGCTGCCATACAAAATGTCCTTAAGACACGTGTTCAACAATATTTTTCGATAACTTTTAAACGCTTCAAGCTACGGGTGATGGTTCCAAGGAAAAGGATAAATACGTAAGAAATCGAGTGAGTCCTTCCTGCACCTCCCATGTAAAAGTCCTTCAAAAAGGAAATTTTTTTTCGATGACTTACCCAGTTCAAGATACTGAATATTGTCTTTTAGTTTTGAGTAGCAATCTAATGGGAGTCCTTAATAAAGGACATACAACATGCACGCACATAATTCTAGTTCAGTATTCATCTAGAGTATCATACGATTGGCTTGCAGCCGATCGTGACTGCAGTATGTTTATACTCTAGATGAAATCATATAGAGTATTATAAGTTTAATCCAGCCCAAAAGTTTGTAACGCATAGAACCAAGCCACGGACGAAAAAAAGTTATATATTATTTTTTGTTTATTTGTGGCCAAAAACCACAAATCCGCTTGACGTCCGTCCGTCCGTCCGTCCGTCCGTCTGTCCGTCCGTCCGTCCGTCTGTCCGTTAGCACGATAACTCAAGAACGACTTCACCTAGGATCTTGATATTTTGAATCTGGATGTTTGGTTGAATTTGTAAGGCTAAGTTCGTTAACGGGCAAAATCGTCCTACTCCTTCGAGTAGCTGCCATACAAAATGTCCTTAAAACACGTGTTCAAGAATATTGGTCGATAACTTCAGAAGGGTTTAAGCTACGACATTGAAATTTTGTACGTGTTATTTTTTCAACAGTTGGAGTTAAATATATGATTATGAAGAAAATCCTATTAGTCCTTCGTGTAGCTGCCATACAAATATCCTGTCAAAATGTATTCACTTTATTTACGAAACTTACTATAAATCAAGTAATCTTTTAGCTACGAATTCGGAATTTTGTACAAATTGGTTTTGAGTGAAAAGAAAGTTCAACTTTACTAGTCAGCGAAATCCTATTACTCCTTCGGGTAGCTGCCATACAAAATGTCCTTAAAATACGTGTTTAAGAATATTGGCCGATAACTTCAGAAGGGTTGAAGCTACGTCTTTGAAATTTTGTATGTGTTATTTTTTCAATAGTTGGAGCTAAATGTATGATTATGAACAAAATTCTATTAGTCCTTCGTGTAGCTGCCATACAAATATCCTGTCAAAACGTCTTCACTTAATTTACGGAACTTAATATAACTCAAGTAATCTTTTAGCTATGAATTGGAAATTTTGTGCAAATTAGTTTTGAGTAAAAACGAAGTTCAAGTTTACTAATCAGCGAAATCCTTTTACTCCTTCTGGTAGCTGCCATACAAAATGTCCTTAAAACACGTGTTCAACAATATTTTCCGATAACTTTTGAACGCTTCAAGCTACGAATTTGAAATTTTGTACACATTCATTTTTAAATGGTTCCAAGGAAAAGGATAAATATGTAAAAAATCGAGTGAGTCCTTCCTGCACCTCCCATGTGAAAGTCCTTAAAAAAGGACATTTTTGTTCGATGACTTACCCAGTTCAAGATATGAAATTAAACACTGAATATTGTCTTTTAGTTCTGAGTAGCAATCTAATGGCAGTCCTTAATAAAGGACATACAACATGCACACACGTAATTCTACTTTATCCCCAACTACAATATAAATCGGAGTTCAGTATTCATCTAGAGTATTATACGATTGGCTTGCAGCCGATCGTGACTGCAGTATGTTTTTAATTTGTTTATAATCATATTTTAAGTTCTCTCTAAATGGGTCTTTTATAATTTTTTTGTGTATCTTCCTCTTTTTATACTCTAGATGAAATCATATAGAGTATTATAAGTTTAATCCAGCCCAAAATTTTGTAACGCATAGAACCAAGCCTCGGACGAAAAAAAGTTATATATATTATTTTTTGTTTATTTGTGGCCAAAAACCACAAATCCGCTTGACGTCCGTCCGTCCGTGAACACGATAACTCAAGAATGCCTTCACCTAGGATCTTGAAGTTTTGAATCTGTATGTTTGGTTGAATTTGTAAGGCTAAGTTCGTTAACGGGCAAAATTGTCCTACTTCTGCGAGTAGCTGCCATACAAAATGTCCTTAAAACACGTGTTCAAGAATATTGGCCGATAACTTCAGAAGGGCTTAAGCTACGTCTTTGAAATTTTGAATATGTTATTTTTCCAATAGTTGGAGCGAAATGTATGATTATGAAGAAAATCTTATTAGTACTTCGTGTAACTGCCATACAAATATACTGTCAAAATGTATTCACTTAATTTACGGAACTCACTATAACTCAAGTAATTTTTTAGCTATAAATTCTGGATTTGGTACAAATTAGTTTTGAGTGAAAAGGAAGTTCGAGTTTACTAGTCAGCGAAATCCTTTTACTCCTTCTGGTAGCTCCCATACAAAATGTCCTTAAAACACATGTGAAAGTCATTCAAAAAGGACATTTTTTTTCGATTACTTACCCAGTTCAAGATATGAAATTAAACATTGAATATTGTCTTTTAGTTTTGAGTAGCAATCTAATGGCAGTCCTAAATAAAGGACATACAACATGCACACACGTAATTCTACTTTATCCCCAACTACAATATAAATCGGAGTTCAGTATTCATCTAGAGTATTATACGATTGGCTTGCAGCCGATCGTGACTGCAGTATGTTTATTTATTTGGTTTAGAATATCACTTGTGATCCAAGTATTGTTTCTTGTTGGTCTAGTTTTTGTTCTTGTCGAAATCTTTTTGGCAGATTTTATTGCTGTTATTATAGAATCAATTGAGTTGTCCCTTTGGCTTCGTATATTTTGATGAAGCTTTTATGCTTTTATGAAGTCGTCATTATTCATGATATGGACCGAGGTTTTTGACAATTTTTGTCTTTTTAAGTTGTGCACTACTATTTGTTAAAGTAATTACCTTATGATCCAGTTCAGGACAGTCATCCAGATTCGTATGGGTCCATTTTTTAAGTGGATAGTTGTTGGTACATACATAGTCTATTAGAGTTGCAGAGTTTGACGAGCATCTTGTTGGTATATTTTTATACTCTAGATGAAATCATATAGAGTATTATAAGTTTAATCCAGCCCAAAAGTTTGTAACGCATAGAACCAAGCCACGGACGAAAAAAAGTCATATATTATTTTTTGTTTATTTGTGGCCAAAAACCTCAAATCTGCTTGACGTCCGTCCGTCCGTCTGTCCGTGAAAACGATAACTCAAGAACGCCTTCACCTAGGATCTTGAAATTTTGAATCTGGATATTTGGTTGAATTTGTAAGGCTAAGTTCGTTAACGGGCAAAATCGACCTACTCCTTCGGGTAGCTGCCACACAAAATGTCCTTAAAATACGTGTTCAAGAATATTGGTCGATAACTTCAGAAGGGTTAGCTACGTCTTTGAAATTTTGAATTTGTTATTTTTCCAATAGTTGGAGCTAAATATATGATTATGAAGAAAATCCTGTTATTCCTTCGAGTAGCTGCCATACAAATATCCTGTCAAAACGTATTCACTTAATTTACGAAACTCACTATAACTCAAGTAATCTTTTAGCTACGAATTCAAAATTTTGTACAAATTAGTTTTGAGTGAAAACGAAGTTCGAGTTTACTAATCAGCGAAATCCGTTTACTCCTTCTGGTAGCTCCCATACAAAATGTCCCTAAAACACGTGTTCAAGAATATTGGCCGATAACTTCAGAAGGGTTTAAGCTAAGTCTTTGAAATTTTGTATGTGTTATTTTCTTCGTGTAGCTGTCATACAAATATCCTGTCAAAACGTCTTCATTTAATTTACGGAACTTACTATAACTCAAGTAATCTTTTAGCTATGAATTGGAAATTTTGTACAAATTAGTTTTGAGTAAAAATGAAGTTCGAGTTTACTAATCAGCGAAATCCTTTTACTCCTTCTGGTAGCTGCCATACAAAATGTCCTTAAGACACGTGTTCAACAATATTTTTTCGATAACTTTTGAACACTTCAAGCTACGAATTTGAAATTTTGTACATGTTCATTTTTGAATGGTTCCAAGGAAAGGGATAAATATGTAAGAAATGAAGTGAGTCCTTCCTGCACCTCCCATGTGAAAGTCCTTAAAAAAGGACATTTTTTTTCGATGACTTACCCAGTTCAAGATATGAAATTAAACACTGAATATTGTCTTTTAGTTTTGAGTAGCAATCTAATGGCAGTCCTTAATAAAGGACATACAACATGCACACACGTTATTCTACTTTATCCCCAACTACAATATAAATCGGAGTTCAGAATTGATCTAAAGTATTATACGATTGGCTTGCAGCCGATCGTGACTGCAGTACGTTTATTAAGAATTTCAAAATTATTTGTCATTAGCATTTCATTGTAATTTTGCGTCGTCAAACTGTATTGCAGTATATCAATATTTGTGTCAGCTATTGTATTTTGCGTAAATTGAGTCCTAGTGTTCAATAAAGATGCCGTCTAGTTCACCAGGGGATTTATAAAATGTAGCAATTTTTGAGAGAATATTGTTAAGCTCTATCTCAATTATAGTGGTATTATAGGCCTTGTCAACGAGAATTGTGCTGAATTTCACACCTTAATATAAATTGCTGTGCCTCCTCCAACCCCAGAATCTCTGCAGTTATGTATGGCGCTTAAACCTTTGATATTAAAATACCGTACTTCATTATCATAAAGCCAAGCTTCAACAAAGAAAACAATCTGAATGTCAGGATTTTGTAGTAGGTGTGTATGGTTATCATCTTATTGCGTAAACTTCTTAAATTCGCATAAAAAATATTGAATTTGTCCCTTATCTTATGCGTACTAAAAATTGATACTATTCTATTCTATTCTATTCTACGATTCTATAAACCTCCCAAAAACGAAAGTTTGAAAATCGCGCGTTACATTTATAGCTTTCGTATCCAGAAATTTTTTCAATAATATAAGACGTCCTAAGCCAGTTTCATTACTTTGTGACCATACAAACAATTCATCTCTATTTTTATTGTCACCTCTTATATTTATTGATATGATCTTAAATTCATTACTTCCTTGTAAATATTTCAAATTGTCAATTTCAATGCAATTAGCTGTATTTAAGTAATCCTCAATTACATCATGGTTCGCCATTAGTTATTTAGGTAATGTAAGAAATTTAATTAAGATGTAAGATTTATTAGGTTACCTACTTTCCTAAATCGTGTAACATGTCTAAATCCTTTATTATTATTGTTTGTTTGTTCTCATCTCTCCTAGTGTATACCTGGTTGTCTTTGGTTCATATTGTTGCGAGCTAGGGGTTCGCCGGGATTTCAAGTAAAACACAATTCGGTTAAAATAAACATACTGCAGTCACGATCGGCTGCAAGCCAATCGTATAATACTCTAGATGAATACTGAACTCCGATTTATATTGTAGTTGGGGATAAAGTAGAATTACGTGTGTGCATGTTGTATGTCCTTTATTAAGGACTGAAATTAGATTGCTACTCAAACCTAAAAGACAATACTCAGTCTTTAATTTCATATCTTGAACTGGGTAAGTCATCGAAAAAAATGTCCTTTTTGAAGGACTTTCGCATGGGAGGTGCAGGAAGGACTCACTCGATTTCTTACATATGTATCCTTTTACTTGGAACCATTCAAAAATGAACGTGTAGAAAATTTCAAATTCGTGGCTTGACGCGTTCAAAAGTTATCGAAAAATATTGTTCAACACGTGTCTTAAGGACATTTTGTATGGCAGCTCCCAGAAGGAGTAAACAGATTTCGCTGATTAGTAAACTCGAACTTTGTTTTTACTCAAAACTAATTTGTACAAAATTTCCAATTCATAGCTAAAAGATTACTTGAGTTATAGTAAGTTCCGTAAATTAAGTGAAGACGTTTTGACAGGATATTTGTATGGCAGCTACACGAAGGACTTACAAGATTTTCTTCATAATCAAACATTTAGCTCCAATTATTGGAAAAATAACACATACAAAATTTGAAAGACGTAGCTTAAACCCTTCTGAAGTTATCGGGCAATATTCTTAAACACGTGTTTTAAGGACATTTTGTATGGCAGCTACCAGAAGGAGTAAAAGGATTTCGCTGATTAGTAAACCCGAACTTTGTTTTTACTCAATACTAATTTGTACAAAATTTCCAATTCATAGCTAAAAGATTACTTGAGTTATAGTGAGTTTCGTAAATTAAGTGAATGCAGTTTGACAGGATATTTGTATGGCAGCTACACAAAGGACTAACAGGATTTCTTTCATAATTCTACATTTAGCTCCAACTATTGAAAAAGTAACACATACAAATTTTCAAAGTTGTAGCTTAAACCCTTCCGAAGTTATCGGCTAATATTTTTCAACACGTGTTTTAAGGACATTTTGTATGGCAGCTACCCGAAGGAGTAGGACGATTTTTCCCGTTAACGAATTTAGCCTTACAAATTCAACCAAACATCCAGATTCAAAAGTTCAAGATCCTAGGTGCAGGCGTTCTTGAGTTATCGTGCTAACGGACAGACGGACGGACGGACGGACGGACGGACGGACGGACGGACGGACGGACGGACGTCAGGCGGATTTGAGGTTTTTGGCCACAAATAAACAAAAAATAATATATAACTTTTTTTCGTCCGAGGCTTGGTTCTATGCGTTACAAACTTTTGGGCTGGATTAAACTTATAATACTCTATATGATTTCATCTAGAGTATAAAAATAAGTGATAATTTATTTATCCGCACTTTTATTTCACAGAATTATATTCGCACAATAATTCGCACTGTATGGCAGCACTGCCCGCTTATTCCATATATCGCTTGACTCGATCACTTTCGCTCTCTACCAACACGGTCGCGTATACACGCTCGCTGTCACAGTCGACATAATAAAAATTACTATGTCCCTCGCTGAAAGCTCATCTGCTTTTATACTACTTGATTGTAGTCGAGACTGTTCTTGAGTCTTCGCTCGGTGGTGTGTGTGGACTCAACTGGAACGCTTGAGAGCATTCCATTTGGTCTTCTAGGCTTCCAGTACATTCGAGCGCATTCGATTAGAGGGGAGATATAGTCGTGTTGTTTCGTTCTCTTACTTCAACTAGGTTTCTGATTGGGTTATTTTGCAGCTTAGGTATTCGGTTGTTGCTGTTTCCTATTCGTAATCGATCGAGTTGCGTGGTGGCCAGGCTTACATGTAACAATATGTACTTGAAATGTTATGGTCGTAACTAGAGATGGGAAATTCGAATCTTTTCAATGAACCGGCTCCTTGAGCCTGTTGAAAAGATCCAGGTGAATCTTTTGCACTGTCATACTAAATTGTTATTCATTAGGTACATAATAATTTTGTGTTTTAATACAAACTCACCTTTAAACTCTTTTGCTGGTCTGTCAATGTCTAAACATCAGTCAACGTTTACATTTTTATCATGATGAAGTTAACGAACTAGCAACGTTTGGAAATACTCAAAATTTTCTTTTTTTCTGTGTTTAATTTATATACAGAATTGTTATGTCCCTATTGAATAACCCTTAGCTATTTACATAGAAAATTTCAATAGGGACACAACAATTTTGTATTTAAATAAACAATAATTTCCAAACGTTGCTCGTTCATGAACTTCACCATGATAAAAATATAAACTTTGGCTGACGTTTTGGCATTGATAGACCAGCAAAAAAGTTTCAGGGTGCATTTGTATTAAAATATAAAATTCTTATGTACCTATTGAATAACCCTTTACGACAAACCGAAAACGCATTTATGTACTTTAATGAAAAATTTCAGAGTTGATTATTTCAAGGCAATGCTGGGTAATGCGGAAAAAAATGGGAAACTAGTTTGAAAAAATTGTGGCTCTAGTCTCGGATTTGACGACTTCACAATTGAATGTGGGTTAAAAGACTTTTTCTCGAAGGCTGTTATAGACCTAATTATTCTTAAACTTTTGAAGAGTAACCTATTTCCTTAATATCTATCGTTGGGAAAATAATTGAAAAGGTTGCAAAGTAGAAATTTATGATTTTCATTAAAACACATAAAATATTTAACTAAAATCATTTCGGTTTTCGCGCAGGACGCAGCACACATGATGAAATAGCTCCGTTGAATAAATTAATTAGCTCCTCGTTAGATAAAGGGAACAAAACCCGCACCATTTTCTTAGACTTGGCAAAAGCATTCGACTCAATTCCACATGTAAAAAAAATGTTTATTGCATCTGATAGGGTAAACTCAGGGTAGATGTCCCACTGGGATAGATGTCCCAGTTCTAAAAGATGCAACTTCCATAAACAAAATCCCATCAACTTTGTAATGTATTGCGACTTCTCGTTTATGCCCATTGTGTCTGACGACTGCGTTCATGCGAAGCGAATGTATCATTTTTTTCAAGACATGAATATTCTCGCGTCTAAAAATTCATCAAATAATTATTTTGCTGTTCTGAATAAGTGCAATTAATTTTTTTTTCAGGTAAAATTTTTATGTATTTAGTTTTGTCACTCATAGTATAATGTTAAAGCGAGTTTTATGCTGAATATGTTGTTTTATACTTTTAAAATTGAGCAGGCATCTATCCTCTACGAAAAGGATAGTTGCCTCGTTTTCCGAGAGGATAGTTGGGGCATAACCCTTAAATGTGGCTATCTTAGGTGTATTAATTCTAAGTCGAAAAAATAATGTTGTGCCTACGGTATTACAAATTTTCCTTACTTTTAATTTTTTTATTGAAGTACTAATTTTTATGTTTATTAATTTAATATATGATTACCTGGCCATTTAACATGAATGTCTGATTAGGTTTCTTGATTTTTTTTATCTTCAGTTAAATTGATGAAAAATTCGTTCATTGTGCTATACCAATAACTCAAAAGTGATAAAAGTCTTAAAAACATCTTGCAGCTTGATAAAGAACGAAAAATTTAGAAATGTACTGTCTTTTTCCCATTGGGCATCTATCCCATATGCTCGATTACGCATCGGGGCATCTATACCAGGCTTTAGGCATCTATCCTTCTTATGAGGGGCTTGTAAAATCTGTTATAATATTTAGGATTACTTATATTAATTATAAGAAAACGGTTATTACTCTTTATTATGAACTAAGCCAGCTGCTGTATAAAGCTTATGCCATTGGTCTTAATAGTTTTGCGAATATAGTACTAAAACGAAAAGTGGGGCGTCCCTCCGTAGTTTCTCCTATTATCACCTTTTGGGTTAACTAGAACACAGGCTAGAGGATTGATCCATTAACAATACACAGAGCAATAGAGCAACTTTCCATTACGATGAACTTTGGTGACACTTTCCTATTCTTCGCGGATGCTTCATAAGTAGCATGTATAGTACATATACATATGTATAATGTATTACCTCATAGTTTGCAAATACTACCAAAGACCTGCGATTCATAAAGATCCACGGTCTGAAAAGATTTGCGATTCTGTCTTCCATCTTCAATTTTCAATCTTCAATCCTTAATCTTTAATCCATCCACCATTCTATACCCTCTATCTTCTATCCTTCATCATCCATCCTCCATACTTTGTTCTCCATCTTCCATCCTTCATCCTCCATATCTCATTCTCTATCCCCTATCCTCCATCGTCCATTCCCTATCCTCTATCCTCATCCGCAGTCCTCCATCATCCATCCTCCATCCTCTATCTTCCATGCTCCAACCTCCATCATCTATCCTCAATCCTCCATCTTCCATGCTCCATCCTCCATCCTTCAATCCTCCATCTTACATCTTCCATTTTCCACCTTCTATCCTCCATCATCATCACCTCAAAGATCCGCGATTTGTAAAGATCTGCTTCAGTCCACGAACCGCAAAGATCTACGAGCCGTGAAGATCCGCGAACCGCAAAGATCCGTAAAGATCTGTGAGCCGTGAAGATCTGCGAACCGTAAAGATCTGCGAACTGCAAAGATCCGTAAAGATCTGTTGAGGCAGGGACGTCATTTCAGTTTTTTCCAAAGGGGGGGGGGGGGGCAAGATGTTATGTTTGTATATATTTTTATATATAAATATACACATGTTATATGTAATCTATAAAAATACATAATTCAGGGAGGGGGCAAATGTCCCTGTGTTGAGGACGTCAAGATCTGCGAACCGCAAAGATCTGTAAAGATCTGGCTGATCGGATATAAAGTTTCTGTCATCTCTATTTATTTTTTTTAGAGATTATTCTCGGTGTTATCGATAAACAGTTTCTTTGTATGCCTGCATAAAGTTGTTTCGAGTCGATCTTCGTGTGAATCTCACTATGATGGTATTAGAATGTTCCGTTGCGTTGTCTATAAACATTTTGCAAATCGAGTTCCGTGACCGCAGTGCCAATTTCGTTTGCAATGTCCTGAACTATCCCGTAAAAATTCTTCTTAGGTCTTTCTGATATCACAATAGGTGTGTTTTTTCAACTGGATCAGATCAGAATTGAAAAAAACGATGTGATCAACCCAAAAGCTAATTTAGCAGGGTTAACAATCCTGTTGGTAAATGCCTTGGATAAACTGTATGGGTAGGACACTACGTTTAGTTTCCCTTTATTGCATGTAGTGATGAAACTCTGTAGATAATGCACAGAAATACAAAGGCTTTTTCAATAATTTTGAACATGCTGTCTCTATATATTGACTTAAATTTCCGTATAAAATGTATTAATTTCCCTCTAGACTATTGGGTGCAAATACCTGCTACAAATTGAATTAGTTGCAGGGCGCCATATGTGAAAATGCTAAAATGGTGGAAGCTTAGATGAATTGAAAGCAGCTTTAATAGCGAAAGACTGATGCAACTTTGATCCCATTATGATTTTGGATCATCTCTTTGTTGTTGTTTTCAATGTAAAACGAATTATTTTGATCTTGATCCAGTTAAAAAAAACACCTCTAATGTTGTCGCATTTCACGCTGGATGTTGTTGACATGTGTCGTTAGCTGTGTTACCTCTCATTTTAGTGCTATGTTTTCGGCCTTTATTTGTTTCATGTCGATAATAGTGGAGTTAATCTGCGCGAGGAGTGGGAGAATCTACTACCTAGGATTCCTTGACGGAAGTTAATTTCGAAAAAAATCCAGCAGTGATCCGAAAAAGACGGTCTATCCAAGGCCTTCCATTTATCAACTTTTAAAAGTACTAGAGTTTGTGGCTAGCGTATTATCCAATACATCCCGCCGGTTCCATATTATGAATGTTGGATCTGACTCTATGTTACATAAACTAAGGTCCCATAATAAAATCTAAAAGTGACATACCCGTTCATTGGTGTTGGTACTTCCCCACTGCGTGTGGTGTGCGTTCGCATCACATCCGATGACAATTTCGCACTTTCTACCCATTGCAAGCTCACGTACTGTTGCCGCTGGAACTTCAACGCAGTCATATAGTAGGTAAGCCGACGCCAGGGAAGTTGACTTACCCTTCTCCCTGTATACAATAACTGCCGTTATGTCCTCGTTACTGTAATTATTCAACAAAAATTACTTTAGCTATATTTTTATTAAAACACAAGCCCCAGGGTTTCCTTCACTCTCTTGTAGTATAGCTTGTAATTCAGGAGTTTGAGTCCCTGGATAACGTTCTTGCCGTTCCTTCCGCTATGTAGGACGCTAAACAAGCGATTGCTACCTTACTATGGTGGAGGTTGATTTGTATCACCTTCAACATCGGTAGGAACCGCCTCCTTGATACCGCTCTTCTGTTGGGATGGTTTAACCATGACCCTGCCCACTCCAAAGCTCACCACACCCTTGCACAGCTGCAGGTACGGGAGCGAATCTCTGCTGAGGGCCAGGAGGAAGTGCTGGCCAAACTCCTGCTTCAGCCCCACCTTATAACTTTTCGCCTTCAGTTCCCTATTCTGTAAGCCGACCGGTGGGCTCCTGCTCGTTAATCAGGGCGATGCGGAGCTTACCCTCAACTGTACCTGCTCGGAAGGACGTAGAAGCCTTAGCCTTCTTCGCCTCCCGCAGCCATCGTATCGTCAGATCTGACCCGATTCACCCTAAAGCTCTCAATTACCATCGCCCTATCATACTGCTCCTTCTCCCAATCACTGAGTTCACAGAGGTTCAAAGCTTCATATATAACAATCTGCCGTAAGGCCGATCACATCCTGCGTTCCGCCTGCAGGTGTGCGTTTACCCTACCCTTGCCCACCCTTACTAACTTGAAACAACCCTGATCCTCGTTGTCTTCCCCAATGCCAAAGTGAGTGTCTAAGTCCAGATCAACATTCCTACTTTGTTTCTGTAGCCTCTTCAGCAAGAAAGTACTGCTTACCAGTTGGAATTTCACCGGTTAGGTCAACAGTACTGCAATCAGTTGTGCTCACCTCACCAGCGATAGCAGGACGCTCTAGGCCATCCTCCTCATCACCGGTGAAGGTAACGTCAGCGTCTTCGACCAGTGCTAGAAGCTGATCTTCCGTTGACATACACCCGAACCTGTCGTTCAGCGAGTTGGACGAAGCCTCATCGTCATCACTTCACAGAACGCTAGGTTACCTTCTTACTCCTTCCAACGTCTTTGGTTATTGTTTTGTTTGTGAGGTTTGGATTCAATTGATTCCCACGAGTCGCGCGCGAAATAGGGACGTCACCCATAGCAGAGCACCGCATTACCATGGAAAGGCTAATTTCATCCAGAGGTTGACCGGTATGTGCAGTCTATCGTTCGCGACTAAGCTACCCCCTCAGCCATGAAGTCCTCATCACGAGGATTTCCACCTAGACTTGTGGTTGGAAGGAAAAGAGGTGTTGGTGGAAAAAAAGACATATATGGGTACCTCAATATTAATGACCACAGCACCCGATTGAAGCGAGTGTGTAAGTCTCAGCTAAGTAATCAGGAGGAAACTAGATCCATCCCGACTAATCATTACAAGCAGGCGCCCACGTGGAGGTCTAAAGACGAGGAATTTCTATCTACCTTGGAAATTATTGGCGAAATTTAGGTGATTCGTAAGTCTTACCTGCTAATCTTTTATTTAATTTACAGCAGAACATAGTAATAAATAATAAGTAAATAGTGGCATACAAACTGAATGCGAAAACTATACTGCAAAATTTATATAAAAGGATGGAAGAGCTACCAGGAGTAGTACAGGTATTTTCTCTGTTACGAACTATTTTATTTATTAAGCACATGCACGAGATATTTCAGCTTGATAGCTCCTTGATAACTTCCTAAAAATATTTTACATTCAAGGGCAATTGTGTGGTAGCTATTCGATAGATAAGCAGCTACCTGAAGCTACCATTTCTTACTTTTATGTACTAACTGTAGGAGTAAGTACGATTTGAACTATTTTTTTTGCCATTCTTCAAATAGTGAACAATTATATAGTATTGTTAACTTTAAAACCCCATCATAGAAAGTTCTTTGTCAATCGTTCTTTGTCAATCGTTCTTTGTCAATCGATTAAGCTGGGGTTTAAGGACTTTTGTTGGAGTACCACCGAACCAATATTGCACACTAAGGAAGCCCATATTATTTTTTAGTCCAAACTATAGTTTGTAAGACGTAACTGTGTTTCTTGTTGGCATACATTTTTCAAAGAATTTTTTGTGGATGATAAAGAAAAAAATTTAGACAGATAGATAGATAGATAGATTTATTTAAATTCTTTGGGTTGTATAATAACAAGTAAAAAATAATTCAGTGATTAGATCTTAATCTTTACAGCTGCAATTGAAAATTTTGCATTCTATTTGCAAAAACTTACGTTAATCTGACACAGTAAAATGTTCAAGGAAAAATTTTGTTAACAAAAAACCTTGCTTGAAAGAACCTTAATGACTAACTTAAACACTACTTAAAAACTAAACAAAAACTAAAAATAGATTAAGATAATAAAGTACACAACACTAGTTGTAGGAGTACCTAGCCAAGGAAGAGACTAGAGGATTGTCTACCGTTAGAAGTCTTGTTAACCTGGTTGCAGCAAGTTCCTGGACGTTGAGCACTCCACTGTCGCGGTGTAATGCTTTCGTTGAATAATAGTATGGTTTATTTGAAATGATCTTTAGCGACTTATTTTGCGAGACTTGCAGTTTCTTTTTGTGGGACAGAGCACAGCTAGCCCAGACAGAAGCACCGTACGTCAACGTGGGCTGCATGATAGCCTTGAAAATAAGTATTTTGTTTGCTAATGATAGAGATGATTTCCTGTTTATGAGTGGGTAGAGCACATGAATACACTTGGAAATTTTGAAGCATGCATTTTCTATGTGATGAGCAAATGTCATTTTTCTGTCTAGCGTAAGACCAAGGTAGGTTAAAGTGTCGGACCAAGGAACAGTTTGCCCAGCGAAGTTGATTTCACGACTCGGAAGGTTAGCGCGCTTTCTCTTTCTACTGAAAAATATGGCTTTAGTTTTTGTGCGGTTGACTTTTATTTTCCATCTGTAGTAGAACTGATAGAGACGGGCTGGGAATGTTTCCAAAGCTCCAATGATATTATCCGCATCATCTCCGTAAGTATAGAGACAAGTGTCGTCCGCAAAAACTGCCAGTTCACAGTTCGGGTGGTAGGAACGTCTGCAGTAAAAATACTGTACAGTGTCGGGCTTAAACAGGAGCCTTGAGGAATACCCGCAGTGATAGTTCGAGTGCTTGAGGTAGTTGTCTTCACTCTTACCGAAAAGGTTCGGTCCGACAGGAAAGAATTGATTATTGTTACTAGATAGTTTGGAAAAGCGAATGTTAACAGCTTGTATATCAGTCCTTCGTGCCATACAGAGTCGAATGCCTTTGCAATGTCGAGTGATACCATCCCTACTGATTTTTTCCGACGGAGAGAATCTTTTACGTAACCGGTTACTCTGAGTAGTTGGTGATTTGTAGAGTGCCCTCGTCTAAAGCCAAATTGGAAGTCGTTTATGATTCGGTTATTTTCTGTACATTCTTGAATACGAATTAATAGGATCTTTTCAAAGACTTTACTTAGTGTTGAGAGCAAGCTTATAGGCCTGTAGTTGTTAGGATGACTGGCATCTTTTCCCGGTTTTGGAATTGGGGTGACAATTGCATGTTTCCATGTAGTCGGGAAATATCCTAGCTTGAGGCAAGAATTGAAAATAAAGTTTAAAACGACGATCGATTTCTTTGTCAGATTTTTAAGAATAATGTTTGGAAGTTTATCTATCCCTGGTGATTTTTTGGTCTTCAACCTTTTAAGTACACATATAATTTCTCGAGGTTTACAAAGGTCATTAGGGCATAAGTTTGCATTCTGTGGGATAAGTTTTACACGACTGTTTACTATCATATCAACAACAGTGTTACCCATTCCGACAGTAGTATGGTAAGCTGCTTCGAACTGATCTGCTATCAATTCAGCCTTTTCAGAGTCCGTGTATAAATACTTGCTGTTGTTGTCGAAAAGGGGGGGTATACAATTTTCACGCCGTTTTTTGAAAATTCGATTTAGCTTCCAAATCTTTTGGGAGCCCTTATCCAATGACGAAAGCATCGAATTCCAATTGGAGTTTTTAAGCTTCCTAATATTGCTTTGAATTTTATTGGTTAGGCTGTTAACACGAGATTTTATGCCTGGATCTCTAGTTCTTTGCCATTGCCGCCTGAGAGTGTTCCTTTGTTGGATGATATCTCTGGTCACGTTGTCAATCTTAAGAACCTGAGAGTTATTACTAGCCTTCTTGGCGGTATAGAGCTCTACTGCGTTCCATATATTGGTGTTGAAGTCAAGCAGCATTCCGTCTATTTATGATATTGTTGCGAGCTAGGGGTTCGCCGGGATTTCAAGTGAAACACAATTCGGTTAAAATAAAAATAAGTGATAATTTATTTAATCGCGCTATTAATTCACAGAATTATATTCGCACTGTATGGCAGCACTTCCCGCTTATTCCATATATCGCTTGACTCGTTCACTTTCGTTCTCTCTCAACACGGTCGCGTGTACCCGCTGTCTGTCACAGTCGCCGTAATCAAAATTACTGTGTCTTCGCTCAACGGTTGCAGTCTTGAATGTTCACCGGTGTATTTGAACGTTCGTTCAGTTGTGGAATCTTCTCGAAAGCTTCAGAGCCTTCGATTTCGATCATCGTTCAGTGGTGTGTGCAGAGGATTCTAGTATATTGGAGAGCATTCGATAAGAAGAGAGATACAACCGTGCCGTTTCGCCTTATTTCTAATTGGGTTAATTTGCAACTAGGTATTCGGTTGTTGTTGTTTTCATTATGTGTAACGATCGAGTTGTACGGTTGCGCGGTTGCCAGGCTTACACGTAACAATATATTAGTGATGTTAGTAAGGTTCAAGTTGTCAGTGGTCATGGATCTGTTTAGAAATTTTTTAAACACGACCCAGTCAGTTTCACTGTATGAGAGAAATTCGTTGTACGGCACTTTGATTTCAGTATCGTGGTCAATTGTGAAGGACACTGGGAGGTGAGGAGAAGATAGGTCGTGGGTAGTGATGGGTTGTGATACTTGTACTGCACCATTAGAAATGACAAGATCCAATGTAGAGTCTCTGCCTATTGGGGGATAATACGTGGGTTCCGATGGAGCATGAATGCAAAATTGTTTTCTATACATCATTTCAAATAATATTTTTCCCGCTTTATTCGCTTTTGCACAGTTCCACAACCTGTGCCTAGCGTTAAAATCTCCGCATAAAATGTACTTTTGTTTTAGGTCTGTAAGTAGTTCAAGATCGCTTTTAAAAAACTGCAGGTTTTGAGAAGATAGTTTGGTGCCAGGAAAGTATGCAACCAGAATTGTAGTATTTATACTAGTAATGTGAAGTCCAATTGTTTCTATAACATTTGTTTTAAACGCGGGTAATAGAGTATGTTTAATAGCTTTGCTTATACATATGGCTACACCTCCTCCAATCCCTTCCTTCCTATCATTTCTATATATAAAGTAATTCGGGTGATATAATTTGTCACATTGGTTAAGCCATGTTTCAGTTAACAGAAATAAATCAATGTTTTTGGAAACCGCAAAGTCAAAAGATTCCGCAATTTTATTTCGAATACTTTACGAGTTCCAAAGTACAGCATTAATAGAATTGATTTTGGCATTAGCCATAAAGGAATTTAATTGCTAGATTAACTAATACGTTGTATTGATCTTGCTTCGTTTTGCATTGTCCAAGGTTTTTGATCAGTTCTCCAGACATTTGCATTAACTCCTGAGGTGATAATAGGTCCTGGTTTGAGTCTGAACTGGGCGTTGCGGTGTCGATAACATTCGGAACGTTTCTAGCAATGATAGAGAAAAGTGGTTGGTACATGCGATGATTTTGAGCCGAAAAATTTCCAGTCGAACGAGATGGTAAAGCAGGAAAATTTTTGTTGTTATTGGCAAGTGATAAGCCAGCAGCCTTACCCTGTTTTTTGATTTGCGGTGAAAGTTTTGCCTTGATCGCAATGTAGTCTAACCGCTTCTTGCAGCTTAAATCATTTGATAGGTGAGAGAGTCCGCATCCAGCGCACTTAATTAAACTAGTTTGATCTTCTTTTAGAGGACATTGCGCATGATTGTGCGCCTTGCTGCAAATCATGCATTTCTCCGGCAAGTGGCAATGAGACGATCCGTGCCCATACATTTGACAATTGCGACACTGTGTAGGACCGATTTTCTTCCGCGAATAATAGTTCCAGGTCACGATAGTGTTCATGATTGTTTTATGTCCACGGAGGTCACTCAACTTGGTGCCTCGTTCGAACTACAGCAAATAGTTAGAACGGCTATGTGAAGTGTTGTTGTTGCTTACATTAAATGTTTTGATGTCGACACATTTCAAATTGTGCGTTTTATTTAAGTAGGATAATAATTTTTCTGGTGGTATTTCGTGTAGACCGGAAAGTACTATTTTTATAGGCCTTATATCGGCTCTTTGATGGGTAAAAAATTTTACCTTTTTAGCAATTAGGTACTCGTTCAGCTTTTCGTATTCGGCAATTGTATACAGGAGAACGCCAATACCAATTGACATATTTTTAAAATTGTATTTAATTGTGAGTTCTTTCATAATTGCATCGATTGATTCGTGCTTTAATTTCGTGAAGGTTATGGGTGGAAGTTTTACCTTTTTCAGTGGTGTTGGTGTTGACACCGTTGGTTGTTCCTTGTCGGTGCGCATTTCGTTGTTCGGCTCCGGATCTGGAATAGCCAGGGAACGAAACCGATTGTGGTAGTTCGGTGCTGTTGTTTTTTCATTGCGGGGTAGCTTAAGTCTGTCCCGAATAAACATCTCAGCCGGGCAGGACTCCCGGCACCTCTTTATCGGAAGTGTAGGTGAAGACACTGTTTTTAGCTACTATTACTGTGAACTTGACTGCTAGATTTGAATACTCTTTAGGTAGAACGAACTAGTTTGGACACTTCTGCACTTGACTAAATCACTTGCGCGACTGGGAAAAAATTTAATTTCCATTCAGAAGTCATTTTACATTTTTTTTACTTACTTTGAAATAAATAAATTCCATTGTTGCTAAGCAGATAATTCAGGGTCATAGATAAATAATCTGATGAAATTTGCCTACAATCTGCATTTTTAGATCCGATATGATGTCATAGTCTTATTTTTGGCTGAAGTTTAATTGTAGTGTAAGTCCTTGGAATTTTTTCATCACTACTTCACGACATAATTTTTGGATCAACTCAACAAAATTGACACGATTTGGATTACAAAGCTAATTCTAGGAATGAGACTCAGAGAGGCCAAGCCCAAATAATGACAACATCCAGCAAGCGAATCCAGACATTTTAATTTTTTTCCAATTACCCTTACGAAGTGATAGTCATGCTACAAAGTTCGTTTCGAAAGACAATTTTCTCAGAATAAGTCCAGGAAAACCATTCCTGTGTGCCATAGCTCAGCAAAGATCAAATGGATTTTCGCTCTCAAAACAGAAAAAAATTATGATAAAATCCGATTTCAAGTTTTCTAGTTATCGAGTTTCAAATGAGTTATCGATTTAAAATCACGCTCCTTCATCATCTTGAAATAGTAGCCATGGCTATTGGTAGTGTAAATAAGTGGTCTTGTCTTTATCACACTTTTCTTATTTCATATTTTTACTTTTTTATTTGTTCAAATATAGACGAGTTCTTATTTCAAACTAAGAACTATAAAGTTGTTCATGTTTTTTGTTAATTTTCGAGCCGGGAAAATCCAGGATATAGGATTTTACTATCTGCTTTCAAACTTGGGTCATTTCGATAAACTTGTGAACTATGTTATACAATGTGCATTATCGAATTTATGGGCACTAGATCTGAAGTTATCTGCTGAATTTCCTAATTTTCAACTTTTGTATGCATTTAGCAGAATTTTCTCCAAGAGTTCACTAGACTAAGTTTAACGCGATAGTATTGAGTGAAACTTTACAGTATTGTGAGAATTTGTATTAATTTTTGATTATTATTGATTTTGGTGTACTTATTTCCTTTCAATTTCGTATAAAGTTCTGAAATAATTTGTATGAATTTATTCTCGAAAATCTAGTTTTACAATTGTTTTTCTATTTTCTTTCACGATTCATAGCAAAGTGAAAATTATATATGTATATGTTAGGTAGCTGTAATAATATAATGAAATAACACACGTTAAAGGGGGAGCGTTAGAAGAAATTTCTTCAGAGTGATAGATCATAAAAAACCTTTGCTGCGGGTTAAGAAATGCACTACGAAGAACTAATTATATCCATTTGTGAGGACGGAAATTTCCGCGATAAATTTCCACACACAAATATTGAATTAAAAACTTCGAAGTATGACCAATAAACAACACTGAATTAAAATATAAACTTAGAACTAAGAAACAAATAACATTGAACATTAAAGACATAAAGGAACAAAGAAAAGGGAAAACACGAGGACGGAAGACATACCATAAATGAACTAAGCTGGAAAAGAAAGTGCACTTTGGCAAAGCGCCTGAAAAATCGGTGGGGCCACAACAATGCCTCAGGCGACACTGTACGGCTGAATAAAACACACCGACAAAATCGCAAAATCCGAAAACCCTATATACTGACGGCTACATACACTGTCCACGAATCACAAAACAGTGAAAAGTCCGAGTACTAACGAAATGGGTCAGCCGGCAATAATCTGCGTCTGCTAACAAGGTATTGTGGACTTACAGTTCCTCTTGTAGCAGCGTTGACTAGGGTCACTATATACACAACACTCTCTACCTAGGGTTTGGCAGATACGTCTAATTCGGTCGTTTCTGTACTAGAAATTGTAATTTAACCTCACAAAAATCGCCTGTTTATGTACTAGTTCGCCTGTTTTTGTACTACTGGGAATTGATATCAAACTGCGTTTTTGAAGTGTGTTAGTGCGAATATGTGAAGAGTCGGAAAAACAGCTGTCGGTTCCCTTCCACAATTCTAGTACGTGTTTTTCTTTGATATGGAAGTGTGTGTGCGCGAAATTGTGGTTTTCAATGGTAAATTTCCCTATTTCTTTCATTTCTTCTATGGAAATTTACAATTTTGCAGCGAAAAGTCAATCATTTCGAATGTTTATAAAGTGAAATCCCATGAACATGGAAAAAATTTAAATTTACTGGTTTTTCACCTTGGTACGCATCTGCTAAACCCCTCTTAGAGGCTGTTTTGGTGTGAGTGTGTATACAGTAACCCTAGCGTTGACTACTAAGCGATCGATTCGACTTGTGATTTACAGCCTCAAAGAGAACGACGTACTGCCAAGCAGCGACGAGCCAAGCAGCGGAGCAAGCCAAGCAGCGTCGAGCCAAGCAGCGACAAGCCAAGCAGCGGAGCAAGCCAAGCAGCGACGAGCCAAGCAACGATTTGCCAAGTAGCGGAGCAAGCGACAAGCCAAGCAGCGGAGTAAACGAAGCAGCGACGAACCAAGTAGCGACAAGCCAAGCAGCGGAGCAAGCCAAGCAGCGACAAGCCCAGCAGCGACAAGCCCAGCAGCGGAGCAAGCCAAGCAGCGACGAGCCTAGCCGCAACAAGACAAGCAACAGAGCAGATCAGGCGCACAGAGACGAGATGACGATCAGTAACCAGGGTCAAGTTAAGGCAAGCAGAGTCGTGCCAGGAGTCGAGCTAAATCCAACCACCACAAGCCACGATGAGCGACGCAAAACCACGACAAGCAGACACAAGACGAACAAAGCAGAGGCCACACAGAGAGACGAAGAACGGTGTGAGGACGGAAATTTCTGGTGAAATTTCCACACACAAACCGCACGGTAACACTAAACATAAAATATTGTAAACATGTAACACTGAATTAAAAACTTAAACTGAGACAAATAAACAACACTGAATTGTAAAAAACTTAGAAGTAAAACAAATAAACAACACTGAATTTTAATAAGTTTTTAAACTTATACGTGGAACAAAGAAACAAACAACATAGAACACCAAAACATAAAGGAACAAGGAAAAGGGAAAACACAAGGACGGAAGACATAAAGTTGAAAAATGCACGTTGGCAAAATACCTGAAAAAAGCCGGTGGGACCGCAACAATGCCTCAGGCGACACGAATCACAACAAAGTAAAATTCCGAGTGCTAACGAAATGATTCACGGATGGTAAATGTTCCCGCAAACATATAAACAACAGCGAACGACGAGAAAGGGTTCAGTCAGTAGTAACTAGTCTGCTAACAAGGCAACGTGGACTTAAAGTTCCTCTTGTAGCAACATTGACTACTGTTCTGACCGGACAACCATCTCTAATCGGTTCCCAAGCTGGACAAGGTAATGTGGACTTAAAGTTCCTCTTCGGAAGCTTGAGACCAATTAGTTCATGTCCAGACCACGCCAAGTCGAGAGACGATGAGCAAAAACGACAAGTGAGGATGACGAAAGAAGCGAAGACAGCAAGCGAAGACAACAAGCGAGGACAATAGAACGAAGACAGCTAAGCAGCGACAAACTAAGCAGCGGATAGAGCAAAGCAGCGACGACGCGCAGAGTAAAGCAGCGACGACCACACCGAACCACGACGTGCATAGCGAGCCACGACGCGCAGAGCAAAGCAGCAATGCCGCGCAGAGCAACGCAGCGACGACCACAGCGAACCACGACGTGCATAGCGAGCCATGACGCGCAGAGCAAAGCTGCAATGACGCGCAGAGCAACGCAGCGACGACCACAGCGAACCACGACATGCATAGCGAGCCACGACGAGCAGAGCCAAAGCAACGACAAGCAGAGAGTACGCTACTATGAGCAGAGCAGACGAAAAGAGCACAACAACCGCCGACAGAGCAGATCAGGCGAACAGAGACAAGATGACGATCAGTAACCAGGGTCAAGTTAAGCCAAGCAGAGTAGTAGTTTCACATTTTTGTAGGTAGTATATGGTACATAAAAAAATAAAATCAAACTGGCATTTTTATAATGGGGTTTTCTGGGAAAAACTACATTGACCACGGAAATTTTAGAATAGAAGTAGAAAAATTTGTGTTTTGAAGTAAATATCTCAAGATCGGGTGCAGTTACAATATGAACTGTTACATCAAATTAAAGGTAATTTGATTCCTTAAAAAACAAGCTATAACAATTTGAATTCTGATTATTAGTTTTCTAGATATAACGTTTTAAGTGAGTGAGGACACAGGTCCGAAACACTTTTCTTGACCACCCTGTATCTCCACGGATATTAAAAATTGACCCTCCCTGTAGAACAATTTTTGTCTCAAAATATATCAGGGAATAACCCCTTATAAGGTTGTGCACCGGACACCCGTATAGAGTAAATTAATCATCATCATCATCAATGGCGCGACAGCCTAAATCGGACCAGGACCTGCAGGATACATTGTCTGAAGTCATTTCAGTTTAGCGCTCGCGTCCTCCTTTCTTTGTGCACCTAAGAAGCGATCTGGAATTTGCGTCAACTGAGTCCTCGTATCTTTCCTGCGGTTTTCCTACCGGTCGGTTGCCCTGAGCTCATTTTATTTGCGCGTTTGGGAATTCTTCTGTCATTCGCTCCACATGACCTGCCCATTGTAGCTTACGAAATTTTATAAGAGTCGTTGCGGCTGTGTCGCCATAGATGTTATACAACTCATTGTTGTACCGGATACACCAACGAACTTGACTAATCGAAACTTATTCTATGTCATATACTATAACATTTTTAGTTCTCTCTGTACGATTTCCTGAAGTATAGTGGATTTTGTAAGCCGAACAAACAAAATTTTTTCGGACTTTTGTAAGGACGCTACGTGAAAGATTAATTTTCTTTTCTTCATATCCATTACTTTTAATTCTTAGCTTGAAGTGTTCCAATATTTGTGTATACGTGTCTTACGAACTTTTGCATTGAGGCTACCCAAAGAAGTGGGTCGATTTTACGCACTAGCCAACTCGAACTTACTTTTTATTATTTTTTATTTATTTATCTTATTTATTATTACTTTATTATTTCAATAATACAGTATTGTTATCGATTTTTAAAAAAAAAAAATTTGCTACCCTCAAAATTTTTTTTTTCACGTTTCGTGACGAGTAGACACGAAGAAAGCAAAAAAAAATTTCAGTCCGTCTGTCCGCCGTACGCCGTACGCCGTACGCCGTACGTCTACCGGTGTACGCAAAATTGTTTGAAGGCTCGTAGCACCCAAACCCTACAAGCTATTTATTTAAATTTTTTTTCGTGGGTAGAGTGGGTAGGCCCCCTGAAGTGACCAAATTTTTAGGGGTGGGGGTGTTACGGGGGAGGAGGGGGAAGTGTTTTAGACGAAAAATTTTGGTTTCTAGATCTCAGCAACCGCTTATGCTAGGAGGCTGAAATTTAGAATTTATATAGAGCTTTGGTAGTGGACCCATTTGCAAAAAAATTGCTGATATAGGTGAAGGGGTTGGGGAGTGGGGGGAAAAATAATGCGTCCGAAACGCAAAAAAGGTGAGATCGACACATTCTAAAATCCATATCTCCTAAACGGTTAGTGTCACAAAATTAAAACTTAATGAATATCTGTAGGTATACTAGGAGAATAGATCGAAAACAAACATTTGAGTGGGGGCAGTGGCGTACGGAGGTGGGGGGTGAAAAACTGTAGATTACGATATCTCATGAACCAATTGCACTAGACAAATAAAATTTGGGGTGTGTATAAAGGTTAACAAAGGAAGTTTGCTTAAAGCAAAAATTTTTCCAGTGGAAGGTGGAGCATGAAAGTGGAGGGGATAAGAATTTTTCTAAAAAATCACGTCTCATATCTCAAGAACAGTGTAAGATAGATGCTTAAAATTTTTACCAAGAGTAGGCCTAATAGACCCCTAGCAGAAAACAAAATTTAGGAAGTGAGGGTGCAGAGGGTGAGGGTGGGAGAGGGTGAAAAGGAAAAAGTTCCGATTTTAATATCTCGACAACCTATAATGATATAAAGCTGAAACTTGATATTTGAATAGAGCTATACTAGTAGCATCTTGGAAAAATATAATTTTTTTATAGGGGTAGTATGGTACGGGGGTGGGGGATGTTTTTCTGGTGTTGTTATCTATAGAATGGCTTATGCTACAAAGTTGAAACTCGGTACGTTTATGTAAATCAACTAGAAAACTAATTTAAATAAAAAAAAATTTCAAATTTTTATTGGCGTTCAGAGGGGGAGCAAAATAAATGATCAGTGAAAATGGAATGCATATATTTTCAAGGTTTTCGTCATATCTATTAGGTCTTCCCAAATATTGAATTCATTTTTATTCTACGGTTTCTTCATATAAATACCTCGAAAGTGTTTTCAGGATTTTTAAAATTCGACCCCTAAGCCGGTGCAAAGGGGGTTGTAAACTTTTTCACGAATTCTACTATATCCCCACGTCTTATCAGATATCGAATATCTTTTCAATTTCACGTGCTTGCGTAATAATCGCCTAAAACTTGTTTTTAAGTTTTTTCCTTTTTCAGCCCCTAAGAGGGTATAAAGGGGTTGAACACGTTTTCACGAATTCCGTCATTTCTTTTAGAAGTGATAAAAAATTGAATTGGTTCCTACTTTCTCGTGCTGTCTTCATATTTACTTATTAACTCCTTTCAGGATTTTTGGATATTCAACCCCCAAGTGGGTGTAACGAGGTTGCATATCTGATGATATATCGAATTCATTTTTACTTCCTATGGTTTCCTATTGAAAAAGGCCAAAAAGTCAATTTCTGTATTTTAGATATTCAATCCTAATGGGTGTAAGGGGGTTGTATGCTTTTCAAAGCCTCGACATATTTCTTAGGTTCGATGAGATATTAGATCGTTTTTCATTTCCACAAACTTTTTATATAATCGCCTACAAACCCATTTCTCAATTTTTCGATATTCAACCCCCAAGGGTTTGTATATGTTTTCACAATTTTTGCCATTCCTTAGTTCTGATGAGATATAAAATTGATTATTACGGCCAACCAATTCACGATTTTTCGAATTTCCAGAACCAAGGAGGTGTGAAGGGTTTGCTTACGTTTTCACAAATTTTTCAAAATCCGTCTTGTCTCATGAGATATCACGTGTTTCACAATTTTTCCGAAATTCAAACCCCAAGTGGAAGTAATGGGTTTGTATACGTTTTAACAATTCGTCATATCTCTTAATTCTGATAAGGCATCAAATTCGTTTTTGCTTCTAAGGGCTTTTAGTGTACTTAATATACTGAAATTCGAATAGTCTACACGGACTTTTTCAATGTTTAATCGGCTAAAAATCTCTATTTTAAATATTTTTATATTAAGAACAAAAATAATTTTCCAAGAAATCTAATAATCTCGAAGCAACTCATGATACACTCCGACTTTGACCGCTCACGAACTTTGACCCGAAAAATAATAAAGTTTCGCCCAGACCATTGGCAGATTTTTTTTTATTATATTCTATTATATTATCTATTAGTACAAAATTGATTTTTCACATAATGATATTTATTGTAGAAAAATTTCGCTCAAGCCATTTTATACTCTAGATGAAATCATATAGAGTATTATAAGTTTAATCCAGCCCAAAAGTTTGTAACGCATAGAACCAAGCCTCGGACGAAAAAAAGTTATATATTATTTTTTGTTTATTTGTGGCCAAAAACCTCAAATCGGCTTGACGTCCGTCCGTCCGTCCGTCCGTCCGTCCGTCCGTCTGTCCGTTACCACGATAACTCAAGAACGCCTTCACCTAGGATCTTGAAATTTTGAATCTCGATGTTTGGTTGACTTTGTAAGGCTAAGTTCGTTAACGGGCAAAATCGTCTTACTCCTTCGGGTAGCTGCCATACAAAATGTCCTTAAAACACGTGTTCAAGAATATTGGTCGATAACTTCAGAAGGGTTTAAGCTACGACATTGAAATTTTGTATGTGTTATTTTGCCAATAGTTGGAGCTAAATATATGATTATGAAGAAAATCCTGTTAGTCCTTCGTGTAGCTGCCGTACAAATATCCTGTCAAAACGTCTTCACTTAATTTACGAAACTCACTATAACTCAAGTAATTTTTTAGCTACGAATTCGAAATTTTGCACAAATTAGTTTTGAGTGAAAAGAAAGTTCGACTTTACTAGTCAGCGAAATCCGTTTACTCCTTCTGGTAGCTGCCATACAAAATGTCCTTAAAACACGTGTTTAAGAATATTGGCCGATAACTTCAGAAGGTTTTAAGCTACGACCTTGAAATTTTGTATGTGTTACTTTTCTAATAGTTGGAACTAAATGTATGATTATGAAGAAAATCCTATTAGTCCTTCGTGTAGCTGCCATACAAATATCCTGTCAAAACGTCTTCTCTTAATTTACGAAACTTGCTATAACTCAAGTAATCTTTTAGCTATGAATTGGAAATTTTGTACAAATTAGTTTTGAGTAAAAATAAAGTTTTGGTTTACTAATCAGCGAAATCCTTTTACTCCTTCTGGTAGGTGCCATACAAAATGTCCTTAAGACACGTGTTCAACAATATTTTTCGATAACTTTTGAACGCTTCAAGCTACGAATTTTAAATTTTGTACACGTTCATTTTTAAATGGTTCCAAGGAAAAGGATAAATATGTAAAAAATAGAGTGAGTCCTTCCTGCACCTCCCATGTGAAAGTCCTTAAAAAAGGACATTTTTGTTCGATGACTTACCCAGTTCAAGATATGAAATTAAACACTGAATATTGTCTTTTAGGTTTGAGTAGCAATCTAATGACAGTCCTTAATAAAGGACATACAACATGCACACACGTAATTCTACTTTATCCCCAACTACAATATAAATCGGAGTTCAGTATTCATCTAGAGTATTATACGATTGGCTTGCAGCCGATCGTGACTGCAGTATGTTTTCTATTTAATACGTTTTCTTATCACAAAAAATTCGATTTTCCAGCAAAAAATACTTGGATTTCTGGTCGGAAATATAAATTGAAATCATCCGGTTTTTGTTAAGCTTGCTTAAGGAAATTATTAACGAATTGCGAATACCTCATTCACTCATCATTTCCCGGAAAAGTTCAATAGTTTCGGTCACATCGTGTCATATCATCCCTTAATCATGCCCATATCCGAATTGAGTTTAGGTAGAAGGAAATATTTTTGAGGCTACTTCCCACAACATATATCCAAAAGTCTTTCCCTTTATCAAGCTCCAGCATATCAGGATTCAGCGTTTAAGGACGAAGGTTGTGTAACGTTCCTACGGAAAAAAGTGAAAGGGTTGTAAAAGATAAATGACTTTGATGGCCTGTTTTATTGGTCGATCATATTCATGTTGTGAACCTTGTATGTTCATGCCGTGATATTTATCTTGGTTTTGAAATATGATTTAAGATACATATTGGTATTTTAAGATTAGAATAGATTATATTGGATTTTCGGTGGTGTAGGGATTTCTCTAAGTACTGCGAAAATGAAAGCATTTTTCCTGAAGGTCCATTCTATGAGGAATATTTTCCAATTGGGGGAGAACCATGGCAATGTGTTGAGTGGTTTCTGTCACAGTTAAGAAGAACTTGCACCTGTTTATAGCTGACCTTTCAGATGTATGATTTAGATTCGTATTGTTACATGTATGGTAAACCTAGCAACCGCGCAGCTCGATCGATTTCTTCATGAAAGAAACAGCAACCACTAAGTATCTAGCTACAAAGCATCTGATTGCGTACGTTGAAATACATAAGGGCGTGGCGAAATTTGATGTTCTTCTTTTATCGAATGTTTCCACATGCACCAGAACAGCGTGCAAAAGTCTGCAAAGTTCTCGAATACTCTCAAGCCTACTAGAGCAGTCCACATTCAAGAACGTGAGTCCGTGAAGTAATTTGAAATTTGCACATTTTCCCTGAATTTTTATCAACACGATCTTTTAGTCGCATTTTTTCCCTTCCCTTTTGTACAAAAGATGATGGAAGCAATTTACACTTTTTTCTTATCCTCTCTAAGTACCAAAACGTTTTGGTATTTAATCTTTCTAGTACGGGTTGTGCAGTTATTAGGCGGTAGGGGTTATTTTTGATATACATCACGCCATTGAAAGAGCTGTTAACTCTATGCAAATTTAGTTCGCGACATAAAGAACAAAGTGGTTTTTGCTTTTTGCATTTTTGTTACTTTTGTACGTCCCATAGGATGCAAACTAGCATAGGACTTTTAAGTTAAGGCAAAAGGCCATTTATGCTCCATTGGGGCAGGAACTTTGTGTGGTTTCGCTCCTCTGCTCCACTATTGACTGAAGCGTTATGTTTATTATGCCAGGGTCGAGAGACCCTTGAAAGGATATCAGCATCCAGGGCAGGTGCACAATTTTTTTTCTCGAAAACTCTCGATATAATAGCAATCCAGTCGAAAACCTTATTTATAAGGAGTTAAAGCTGTTTTTTTGGAAACTTCCAGTTCGTCTGTTTTGCCGTAATAATAATTCGATTATTTTTTTATATGAAACCTGGACAGAGTACGGTGACAGGATACTTGCGTATGAATCCTTTGTGGGTGATTTCAATGAAATTTGTTTCACATATTACTTTTGAATAATTTCATCCCTTTTTAGGTATGTTGTGCTGCCTATTCAAATTTCATTACCCATATTCATTGTAGGTATACCGGTGAGGTGTTTTCCTATTATGCTCGGGCTCGGAAAAGCCGCTTATTAAATGGTTTTTGCAGTTGCTTTTCCATTAAATTCCTGCCCTACATGTTTGCTCACCACAAATAATGAAAGGGAGAATGCTTGAAATTACATACCCTAAAGTTTTAGGTCATATTTTGAATGCCATCATTTAGAAAAGGATGTAGCCACCAATATTGTATATTAATGGGTGGACTTAAGCCAAGCATATTTGGAAAATTGAAAGCGCTTTATATGTGCAACTAATTAATTGGTTGTAAGGTAATATGTTTGCTGTAGTGATCGGTGTTGTGTAGCAGTTTGAAGTTACGTGAAAAAAGTATGATATAATATTCGCTGCTATAAATCAGATTCGTTTGGTTAATTAAGGGCACATCATCATCAGCTTGTTTTTGAGCTAGATGAACAACTTACAGAACTATATTTTTGAAAATATTAGGTGTACAAATAAGTTCCCGGCGTTCTCGTATAGATGCCACTAACACGAAATACTGGGAAAAAATGGCGGATCAAGCTCGTAATATGGCAAGATCAATATTGCAACAATTTCCCATCATTACATTTGTAAAATTTTATCGGCGTCGGTTACTTATGAGTAAGTAAATAAGCGCCATTTGCGGGAAGTTTTGCTTTTTTGTTTTAATTCAAGGAAATCTGCGGCTGAGGCTCGTCAGATAATTAGAGAAACTTATGGCGAGTCTTCTATTAGCGAATCAAAGTGTCGCAAATGGTTTCATCGCTTCAAAATGGGTGATTTCGGCGTGGAAGACAAGGAGCGTTCCGGCCGTCCAAAAAATTTCGAAAACTCAGAATTTGAGGCACTACTGGACAAAGATTCATGCCAAACACAACAAAGTCTTGCGGATTCATTGGATGTGACTCAACAAGCCATTGCACATTGTCTGAAAGCCTTGGGAATGATGCAAAAGCAAGGAAATTGGGTGCCGTACGAATTGAAGCTTAAAGACGTCGAACGTCGTTTTTTCACGTGCGAACAGCTGCTCCAACGGTAGAACAGGAAAGGATTTTTGCATCGTAACGTGTCTGGTGATGAAAAGTGGATACACTACGACAACCCGAAGCGCCAAAAATCGTGGGGATACCCAGGCCATGCATCAACATCGACCGCAAAGCCGAATATTCATGGTTCCAAAGTCATGCCATGCATTTGGTGGGTCCAGCTCGGCGTGGTGTATTATGAGTTGCTGCAACCGAGTGAAACCATCACAGGACCTCTTTATCGAAAACAACTAATGCGTTTGAGCCGAGCATTGAAAGAAAAACGGCCGCAATATGAGCAGAGACACGACAAAGTGATTTTGCTACACAACAACGCTCGGCCACATGTTGCTCAGGTTGTGAAAACTTACCTGTAAACACTGAAATGGGACGTCCTACTCCACCCGCTGTATTCACCAGATATCGCCCCTTCCGACTACCACCTATTCCGATCAATGACACATGGCTTGGCTGTGCAGCGCTTCCGTTCTTTTGAAGATGTCAAAAATTGGGTCGATTCGTGGATTGCCTCAAAGGACGTGGAGTTTTTTCAACGCGGAATTTGTATGCTGCCAGAAAGATGGGAAAAAGTTGTGGCTAGCGATGGGCAATATTTTTAAAAAAAATAATGCAACCAATTTCCCACAATAAAGGCTCAAAGTTTGACAAAAAACGCCGGGAGCTTATTTGTACACCTAATACATTAACGATTTGTATACGTTTGTAGATTCGCTTTGTTTTTCTTGAATACGGAATACGAAAGTACGAAATATTAAAATACCGGAGTATAAAATCTGTAATAGAAATACTGCGTATAAAAATCTTAGACATCCCAATACCTTTACTTTCGTAGATTTGTGCACGTTTCACTTTGCCTCTAGGTCTCTGCCAGGAACTTGGTAACATCTTTTAAAAGTTCGTACGACGTTACAGAGAAGGCAATTAGTAAGACGGGGAAAATTCATTATTCTAATGATTGCCCTTGCCAACCCTTTTCATTTCGAATTCAGTCTCTCAAAACTGATTTTTTTATCTTCCTGGAAATCGAGTATCCTGATTCCAAGTTTTTTTTTCTGCTACTCAATGTTACACACATTTGTGCGTGTATACATGCGCTCGAACGATCCTTACAACTGTCGCCTTATTAAACAGTTTCCTCGAAAACATCGAAAAGGATGTTCAGGTTGGGTGTTTAACAGATTCAGTCACTTCAGTCGCAACACGGGTCCTGAAAATATTCCTTCGTTATTTACTTTCATGTAATTGTCAACATTTCTTGTTTATTTTCGTTGTTTTTCTCCGTGCCACAGACCTTAACCATAAAGCACGTTTCCCTGGACGTAGTGTGGGGTGGAAGTTTACAAAGATTTTTTTGTAAGTTTCAAGTTTCTAGGAATTTTTATGAGTTTTCCGATGGTAGAATTGTTTTTGTGTGATAATACGACTACTTTGTATCAAATAATACCTGGTGATACCACCAGGTGTATCTAAAAGCGAGTGGAAGATTCACCCTCTGAATACCTACTACAAAGGATTTCTTCAAAGTTCAAATCTCTTGAAGGTTGCACATGTCTATGCATCTGATACGATGTCATTAAATTCTAGGCGAGGTAGCTCCCAAAACCAACCACCATCACAAAAACTCACCCACTATGAAGCAATATTACAGGGAGTTCCCCTTGAGACCATTTCACGATACTAAAATTTTGTGGTAATTTTGTGGTAATTTCGTGATGTGATGGCACCAGATGACGACAATGAGCAACTTGTTGTGCATGAATTTCTCGTCAGTTCTTTTTGCCCACCTTGTATTATGGTCCTGATCCTGGGACTGGGATATATTGTTAAGGGCGCGTAACAAGTTAACACGTTCCCATTATTTTTTGTTGGGAGTTTTTTTCGACGACGGAAGAATTGTGGATATGTCTTGAAAGGACTTTTATGAGTATTGAGCGATGTTAACAAATTATGAGAGATGAGGTTCGGTTTTTTTCACATAATTTAGTAAGAGATGACGGGTGACCTTGATGAGCGATAAGTGGAATTCAAATACTGATGCCGAAGGCGCTGACTCCGTTATATAAACATGACCTGAAAAGGGAAGAAAAACAATATGGTGGTAAAGTGACGGGAAGAGTCGTAAATCAGTTTAATAGGAACGAATAAGCGTCCATGGTCGACTTTTATGAATCCAACGACATTGTGTGGAATGTACTTTTTTTAGATATTTCATAATTTCCTAATATGTACGCGTATATTGCGATATCCAATAATACCGAGTCTTCCTTTTTCAATACGTTTTATTTAAGTAGATAGATAGATAGATAATTTATTACAAATATTCAAATACATCGACTAATTACAATATCATATATGCCAAGTATGGTACATTGGTCAGACATAATTGTCTTTTCATCTTAATTATAATTAGGAGCGTGTAGCTGATTTTTATATGCTAAATTAATACATTTTTGTTGTATGAGGGCATTTCAAAAAACCTCGTTTGAATTAAGTGGAAACTAAAATTAAAATTAAAACTAAACTATTTCTAAGACTAAGAACTATATTTGAATAGCATGTAGGAGCGGGTTTTTGCAATTGACAAGATTTTGTTGAAATTTACCGTAATTATTTTCGGCCAGTTGGCACACCAACTCTACTTCAACTTCTGAATGTAGCCTGTAAGTAGAATAATACCAGGGCTTGTTAAGCATTATTTTTAAAATTTTATTTTGTAAAATTTGTAACCTCTTTTTGTGAAATGAAGCTCAACTATTCCAAATAGGGGCACCGTAAATGAGTGATAGTTGCATTACTAACTTATATAATAGCAGCTTATTTTCCTTCGATAGCTTAGATTTCCGATTTATTAGCGGATAAAGTGTTCTAATACTTTTGGATACCTTTGTAACAGTCTGGTTGCATGCTCGTGAAAAGTAAGTTTTTTGTCAAAGTGAACTCCAAGGTATTTAATTGTAGGCGACCATGAGATTGCTTCCCAACGATATTAATAGAAGGGGATTGAATAAACCGGGAGGCTCTTCGTTTGCTGAAGAAAATAGCTTGGGTTTTAGTGGGATTTGACTTTATTTTCCACGCGTTGTAGTAATCAGTAAAGGCTTCCAACTGTCGTTGCAGGTTATTAATAGTTATATTTGGATCTTCTGACATACTTATAATTGCTTTGTCATCAGCAAAAACAGCAAGCTCGCAGTTATTCGTTTTCGACATATCTGAGGTATAAATGTTAAACAGAGTAGGGGTAAGGCAAGAACCTTGGGGGACCCCTGCAGGTATATTTCGTAAGTCGGAGACAGCATTTTGGGCCTTGATAATAAAAAATCTATTGGATAGGAATGACATAATAATTTTGCATAGAAAGGCTGGGAAGCAGTAGCTTACTAATTTGTGTAGAAGTCCTTCGTGCCATACGGGATCGAAGGCCTTCTCTATATCTAAAATTAGCATGCCACTGTTTTGTCTGCAGAGCCCTAGCTACTATTGTTTTAACTCGTAAAAGTTGGTGAGTTGTCGAGTGACCTGGTCGAAAGCCGAATTGGAAGTCGGGTAATATCGAGGCATTTTTCAGTTTGTTTGCTAGCCGGAATAGGATGATCTTTTCGAAAAAATTTTCCCAGAATAGGTAACAAGCTTATCGGGCGACAACTTTTAGGTTGAGTAGGGTCTTTTCCTGGTTTAAGGACAGGGGTTATCACTGCCTTTTTCCATATTTAAGGAAAGTAGCCAATTTTAAGAGAGCAGTTGAAGATGAAGTTGATGTAGATTATCAAAGCTTTAGGAAGATTTTTTAGCATAGGCGTGATTACACCGTCGCTGGCAGGAGCTTTTCTATTTTTTAGAGCCCGAATAATAGGCGTAACTTCACTCGGTTTGGAAAAATCACGAGGCATAAAGTCTGATGGTAGTGTTGCGATGTTGCTTAGTGTATTCTTTACCATAGCTTCATTTGACGTGGAATCTGGGTTCTGGGACAGTACGTGTGCTTCAGAAAAAGTGTCGGACAGAAGTTCAGCTTTTCCTTTATTTGTGAACACAGTTATGTTACCTTTGCTCAGAGGAGGGATTTGAGAGCGGCCTTTCTTGAGTAATTTATTGAGTTCCCACATTTTGTTAGCTCCTTTGGGGAGCGAAGACAAGAAAAGATTTCATTTTTTATTCCTTGCTTTGAAGATTTTCTGGCTGATATTTTCATTGATTTTATTAGTTAAAATCTTGATGGCGCGATTTCTTGTCCTCTGCCATTGGCGCCTTAGGCAGTTCCGTTCACTGATTAATGATTTAAAATCAGGGCTCAGCTTGAGTCTAAAATCGTGTGGCTTTACACGAGGAGATCACTTATCTGCAGTATATAGTATTTTTTCATTTAGCTCAGCTATCATCTCGTCAATTTTAGAGGCACTAGTCGTTTTGGATAGGTCAGGTCTAGGAAGCTTGGTGTCTTTTTTTAGTATTTTACCGTAAGACAGCCAGTTAGTTCGGGAATAGTTAGGCTTCGTAAATTGTAGCCTTTCGATTGGAGTGGCTGAAGTGATGTGAAATTCCACAGGTAGATGAGTCGACGGAAGCTCATGAAGTGTTAGAGGTGGGGTAATAGAGGTTAGACCATTGCTGAGGAGTAAATCAAGTGTTGAGCATTTTCCTTTTTGTGGATAATATGTCGGTTTTGATGGTGTATGAACTACTACATTGCACTTAGTCATTTCCTCAAAAAGAATTTTGCCTGCTTGATTAGCGTTCAAGCAATTCCAGTGGCGGTGTCTTACATTTAGGTCTCCACATAGGAGCATACTACGCCTTTGCTTAAATTTTATAGTAATCGTATGTCGCTGCGAAATATATTTCGTTTTGGCTATTTAGTTTAGTGCCCGGGAAATAAGCTGCTATTACTATAGTTTTGAGATCAGTTACCTCAATTGCAATTAGTTCTATAATTTTAGTTTCAGGAATTGGAAGGAGAGTATTTTTAATATTTTTTCTTTACTATTTTTTAATAATAAAGTATTGTGATCGACCTGAAATTTCCAAAAAAAGTTGCTACACTGAAATTTTGTATTTTCACGTTTTAGGACTAGTAGAGCCCAAAAAAGCAAAAAAAAAAAGTCCGTCTGTCCGCCGTAGACGCCGTACGCAGAACCGTTTGAAGGCGCATAGCTCTCAAACCCGTTGAGATATTAAGTTGAAATTTTTATGGTAGGTAGATTGGATGAACCCCTATGACTGGTATCTTTTTGGCGGGTGGGGGTGTAAGGGCAGAGGAGGGGGGCGCATTTTAGACGAAAAATTTTGGTTTCTAGATCTCAGGAACTGCTTATGGTAGGAGGCTGAAACTTGGAACTTATGTAGTACTATGATAGTGGACCTATTTGCATAAAAATTGGTGATAAGAGTTGAGGAGTGTGAGAGTGGAGGGAAAAACAATGTGTCCGAAACGTTTGAAAGTTGGGATTGAAGCATTCTAAAATGCAACTTTGTAGTTATCTTAAGGGATACTAGGAGAGTAAAGAAGGGCTAAAATTTTTAAGAGGGGAAGTGAAGTGTAGAGGTGGGGGGTGAAAAACTTTGAATTACAATATCTTCCGAACCAATTGTACCAGGAAGATGAAATTTGGTTTCTGTATATAAGATCACAAGTGGAGTCTAGTGAATGTAAACATTTTGAGAGGGGAGGTGGAGTACGAAAGTGGGGGGATAACCATTTTTCAAAAAATTTAATGCTTATATCTCAAGAACCGTACCAGATATTATCTTAGAACTTTTATAGGAGTTAGGCCCAGTAGACTTCTAGGAAGAAAAAAAATTTTTGTGGTGCTGGCGAAGGGGGTGGAACGAAAAGCATTCTGATTTTTCTTTCTCGACAACCGCAAAGCATAGAAAGCTAAAAATTGACGACTATATAGAGTCACTGTAGAATTATCCTATAAAAATAAAATTTTTGATAGGGGTAGGAAGGTACGGGGGTGGGGGGTGGTTTTTCATATCTCATAAACAGCATACGCTAGAAAGTTGAAACTTAGTATGTATAAGTAGAAGTACTACAGGAGTAATTAAGGCAAAAAACAGTTCAAAATTTTATTGATGTACAGAGCTGGAGTAATTCGGTGTAGGTCACTATGCGATTTTTAGGTTATCAGTCGCATAGTGACCTACACCGCATATCAGTATTAAACACGATTCCGACTTCTACCCAAAAAATAATAAAGTTGCGCCCAGACTGTTGGCAGATTTTTTAATAACAATTGCAACACCCCCGCCAGTCGTATCTGTTCTATCGTTTCTATAAACCATATAATTAGAGTCGTACAAGCTATCAGATGGTTTTAACCATGTTTTGGTTACAACGAGAATGTCTATTTCATTAAAGTTTAAAAAATCAAAAAGTTCAATAGCTTTGTTACAAGTACTTTGAGCATTCCATATAATTACTTTAAAACTATTAATACTAGGATCACCCATAAATGAGTTTGGTAGCTAGTTGAACACTAACATTAAATTGATCGGTTTTATTTTGGCATTTGGAAAAGTTTTTAATTACTTCCGTGGATAATTTTAGTAGTTCCTCGGCTGAGAACAACTCCTCTGAGTTTGCAATGTGGCGCTTTTCAATATTTGGTGGTTTAAACAACCCACAGTAGGATGGTACTGCTGCCAGTTGACTTGTCGTTGTCCTAAGTTGCTGTTTTGATAGCGGTGGAAATTCCTGGTTTGAGCTGGTAATTAGATGGTGTAAGAGTTGTTGAATTTCTGGCTCTTTTGTTGTTGAATGAATTTTGGTTTTGGATATATTCGGCTCTCTTAAGGGGTCGGAGCAAACAATTTAAAAAAAAAATAGATTTTTTTTTATTTCATATTATTATTCTATACTCATTTCTGCACATCACACAAAACCGCACTTTACTCGGGTAACGGGAAGTGCCTCAAGTTTTGCACTGAAGTGGGGAACTCGAAAAAGTCACTGCCAGAAATTTTTCCTGTTATGGTTTTCCTGAAAAGTAGTGCTTTTCCAACTTTCGGAACACGTTTCTCAGTAACCACTCATAGTATCGTCTTAATTTTTTTTTTAATGTTTTTGTGGTAACATTTACTAGCTTCATACATGAGCAAATGAATATATCTCATGAATAACTGTCATTTTTTCAAATATGAAAGAAAAAAAAACAGTAAAAAATTTAATGCATTCCTTTTTTCTTAAATATCTCAACTTTAGTGAAAATTTTTTAATTTACTCATGTACTAAGCTTTTAAGTACACTAAACAATAAGTGTGCAAAATCTGATTGTCGTGAGTTAAGTGGAAGCTGAGATTCAGGTACCGAAACGGAACGCGTTTCGCCATACAAAATTAATGGGAGCCAGAAATTTGCACCGAACCCCTTAAGGCAAGCCGCATCATTTGCAGTATGGTTTTGTCCGCCGTTCGCACATTTGATCTCCTCATCTTTTGCAACAGAGCAGGTATCCTATAAACCTCTCCTATAAACTTCGCATGCAAACCTAGATGATTGATTCACTCATGGTCCACCTTCATGATTAACTTATAAGTAACAAAACAGAACAGTGAATGATGCATCTAAGAATCGTAAGAGTGAACATATATCACACCTACAGCTGCGAAATAAATAATAGCACCAACGTCACCAACAATCTTTCCAAAGGCATTGTAATTCTATTTGTTAGTTTAAACAACTAATGAACACATTTTTAAAAGTAAAAAAGTTTTATAAAAATTGTGTAATAAAAATATTTAAGGTTTTATTTACAGTTTGAAAGCTATTTAATCAAATCTTGTAAAAACATAAAAATAAGGCGAAAAAAAAATTGCACCACAATTCCAAAGTGCACTTTAAGGTTAAAAAAATAGAAAAAATGAATTAGTTTCATTAGTTTCCGATAGTTATCTGTTCCTGCTGATGACGTCCTTCAGTTTTAATATTTAGTTGCGTGACCTTTATTGGCAATAACGGCTGCACAACGTTTTGGCATTGAATCAACCACGCTCTGGCATTGACTTAGTGGAATTTCGCTCCAGGACTCCTTAATCACATTCCAAAGTGATTCGTTGCTGGTTGGCTTGGCAGCAGCAACTGCTTTTTTACATCAGCCCACAAATTCTCAATAGGGTTGAGATCTGGTGACTGCGCAGGCCACTCCATGACGTTCAGTGAATGCTCTCTGAACCATTTCTTCGCTTTCTTGCTGGTGTATTTGGGGTCGTTGTCTTGTTGAAAGACCCACAGCAAAAGCATCTCGTACTCTGCATAAGGGAGCATAATTTTTTTAATTATTTCAACGTTAACGTGTTGGTCCATAATTGTTTTTATCCAATGTATTGGGCCTATGCCATAATGCGAAAAGCAAGGCCACACCATTAAACTTGACACCCCCCCCCCTGTTTAATGGTTTTACATGTGTATTAAGGATTGTATTCTGCATTCGGAGGGCGTCTGACGTATGAACGAGAGCCTTTTCCGCCATACAGAACAATTTTGCTCTCGTCTGACCATAAGATGTTCTTCCATTTTCAACTGGAGTGGAACTTTTCTTGGGCTACAGGCTTTTAAATTGTGATGTCTTAAACGATTACGAACTGTTTGCACCGTTACAGCTATATTGAAATCCTTTTTCAGTTCAGTTGCTGGCTTAAAAGGCTCCTTCTTGCTCTGGCGGATCAACCGATTTTCAAGCAACTTCGATATGGCGCGTTTACGTCTACGTGTTTCAGGTTTTTCTTGGAAAGTTATGGCATTGCGTATCATTTTGTTTGAACATCCAACAAAATGACGCACTTCGCTATAAGTTTTGCCCTCTGAAATAAGTTTTCGAATAAAGTCTCTTTTTTTAGCACTACAATGCTTTCCGCGACCCATTTCGTGACCTAAACGATGGCTTTGCTATTAAATTTGTGTAAAAACTAACGAAAACCGAACAAGAACACTTTAACTTGTACAGGGGTCAAATTAATAAACTCAACTAATGTGCTCTTCAACAGAATTGTCAGCGGTGCTATTATTTTTTTCCTTCTATTTTGCATTTTTCTCTGAAAATCGCTTAAATTGAAAAGAACCGTTATCATTATGAACAAAAGACTGTTTTCTGCGGAAAGTGAACATGGTGTGTTATATATTTATCAGCAATGTAAAAACAATTTTTGACACGAAATGTTGTTTTTTTAACAAATAGAAAAAATGTCGTGGTGTGGTGGTGCTATTTTATTTTTCGGCACTGTATATCTGTGATTGAATTCGTTACGTTTAGTTAGCTCGATGAAATCAATATAACTTGAATTTCAACATATGTATCATAAATTCACAGCAGGTGAATAAAAATTTAATTTGAAATAGAAAATATAAAACGCGCATTGAACAAAATTTATTTTGGAAGAAATGTAAATACGAGCTACCTCAATGATTCACTTACGGTCCGTCCACTTACATAATTTCCTAGCAAAACAGAATGCAGAATGGTTTACATTAGAATAGCAAATCAATTCACATAACCTAAGTGAATCGTTAGTGATATGCATGCAGTACTTTTGATTTGTTGGATGCTTTTAATGTTATTTGATCGCTAATTATATTTTGTAGGGTATACCTTTATGTTATTATTATTCAATTCTAGCTTTAGTTCTCTAGTTTAAAGCACACAGCTAATGTTAAATTTTGAAATTAGACCATTTCCGAACAACGTCGTTTTGTGATTACTTCCTGTTATCTTGAAACTTTTCTTTGATCAATTCAAACACTAGTACGTGCTAAGATCTTAGCCGGAAAATATCGTCGAAAACAAATTGCTATTCATTTAAACTGTCGGAAATGGGAGAATTCAATCATTCAATCACATGAACATCTTTGAAAACATTTCCATCGAAGTCGTTATTCAACTAGAAATTGAATACACGAGTTATTTAGGCTTGTGTGTATTTGAAGGAAATATCTCTCTTGCTATTTGAAGAACAAGACGTATATTTTCACAATTTTCACTGTTAATATCTTTTGCTTTTTTGATAAAGGAAAACAATACCTTGTTCCTTCTGGTCCACGGAAATATCTGCAAGTTGAACAGATATTTGAACAGATATTTTCAATCAACTGTAACTGTATATGGAATCAGATGTGTTTGAAAGTGCCTTATCATTTTAGCGATTTATATAATACTTTAGAAGCAAAACTGGAATGGATATAATCAGGACTTATGGCACGCCTAATATCTGATTTTTTATCAAGAGCGAAAGCAAACTTGGATATGCGACAAAAGATTCTTTTATCTAATCTATCTCGTAAGCTCCAACAAATCCTTTGAAATTAAATATTTTTTTTAAAAAGAAATTGGATGAAAACCCCTTTTTCCCTTTGAGCCACATAGCTTAAAAGTAATGGCACCAGCCTCTGTGTTCATTAACGGGTTCTTAAGATATCGCGACCATAGTATCAAAAGATTAGATCTGCATTAAATTTAATTTAAACACGAATTCTAGTAAAAATCGAAGTAAAAAATTTTTCAAAAGAATAAAAAAATCTACCAACAGTATAAGCGAGACTTTGTTGTTTTTAGAGTCAAAGTTCGGGAAGCGATTAAAATGAGGTCGCGCTAGAACGCTTACATCACACATGAATTGCATAATCGGGTCATACCCCAGGACTCGGCCAAAGTCTGAGTATAACATCAGTTGTTATTGTGAAAATGTTAACAAACCCATGAATTTGGAAAAATCGGGAAATTGGTTTTTAGGTCATTACTTGAAATGCCCGTAGAAGTAGCAACCAATTGTATATCCCATCAGAACTAAGCAATGGGAAAAATTGCGGAAACATATGCAACCCCTTCACACCCCTTGTTGGCGATTAGATAAAAACACTGTGGAAGTAAAAAGTAATCTGATATCTCATCAAACCCTAAAAATATGTCGAAAACTGTGAAATGTATGCAACCCCTTACAACAACCCAAAATCAACTCGATATCTCATCAGATCTAAGAAATATGTAGGAATTTGTGAAAATGTGTTCAATCCCTTTGCACTTCATCGGCGGTTGGATATTAGGAAATCGTAAAAGCGGTTTGTATGTTGTTATATAAAACTCTGCAGAAGTTAAAGCCAATTTGATATCTCATCAAACCTAAAGAGATATATAAAATTTTGAAACCGTATGTAACCCCCTTATGTCCAGTTAGAGGTTGAATATTCAAAAATCCTGAAATCAGTTTTTAGATAAATATAAAGAAAGTCTGAGGAAGTATTCATTTTGATGTCTTATCAGTCCTAAGAAGTATGACTAAATTTGTGAAAGTGTGTTCAATCCCTTTTATACCCTCTTAGGAGTTCAAAAGAAAAAAACCTTGAAAATGGATTGTACGCGATTATAAAACAAGCACGTGGAAGTGAAAAGTTATTCCATATCTAATCTGACCCGAAGGATATGGCTGAATTCCTGAAAATGTATACAACCTCTTTACACCCCCTTAGGGGTCGAATTTCAAAAAATCCTGAAAAGGTGTTCTAGCCATCTATGTGAAGAACCCATAGAATGAATATCTTAGAAGAGATATGATGAAATTCGTGAAAACATATGCATTTCATTTTCACTGATAACTTATTTTACCGCCCTTCCGTACGCTAATGAATATTTGATTTTTTTCAATCTAAATTACTTTCCTAATGGATCTACATATACTCACAAAGTTTCAACTTTCTAACATAAGCCGTTCTATAGACACGAAAAGCACCCCCACTCCCGTACCATACAACCCTTATAAAAAATTCTATTTTTCTAACTTGTCACTACTATACATAGTACTATATAAATACCAAGTTTCAGCTACCTATCGATATGGGCTCTTGAGATATAAAAATCTGAACTCTAAATCAAGGTAATAGCTAAAAGGGTTTTGAAGCTACGAGCCTTCAAACGATTTTGCGTACGGCGGACGGCGAACAAGGGAAGGTGTTCGACGTACAGACGGACTGAATTTTTTCCCCTTTTTTTGCTGTCTACTAGTCATGAAACGTGAAAAAAAAATTTTCAGGATAACACATTTTTTTTAAAAATCGGTTACAATTACTTTGTTATTTAAATAATAAAGTAAAACCACTTGCTTCTATTGTATTGCATTCGGGAAAAGATCGACATTGCCTACCTTGAAATTTTCGTTTCCATGAATTTCCATTTCGATTTTGACAGGAAGGCAATAAGGACTCATATACTCGGTTTTCATAACCCCGGTAGGGAAGAGCATCTTGTTTATTGCTTAGACAAATAAAAGCCAATAAAATGAGGATTAGGAATTCGTTCGAGCTTTTATTTTTGTCTTGGATAAAAGACAAAGACCATAGAAAAAGTGTTAGGCCATAATACTTCCTCTTGCGACCGAGGATACAAGGGCTAAAGGATTCAACTTTGATTTTCACAGCAAGCAACAACAACCTCTGCAAGGTTTTCCCATTTTGTTCGTAGCTGTATGTGATAGATATAAAGATATCCCGGGGATGATTGAGGATTACTTCGTATTTTTTCTACCTTTACTATAAGAACAAAAAAAAGAAAACTGTTGTATTGGGTTATTCTGTTTTATTCTGTTTTCTTACTTTTACGGCGATTGAGTGTTGGGAAATTGTCTTCAGTCAAGGGTAGAATCGATTGAAATCTAAAAGATATTAAAATGGAACTTGGAACAATTTCGTACATCTTTTATTTAGTACCAGCTTGGGGGATTCCGTACACTGAAATATAATGAAAATAAAAACCAGGACTGAGGTGGTCGACTACTGCCTGTTTAATGTTACTAATACTAGTATATAAATTCTTACAATTTTTGGCTACGGTCAAATAATTTTAATGTAGGTGCTACTTGAAAATTAGATCGCTGTCGAGATTTTTTTCTGTAACCTCTCTATTGTATCACATGTTTTTATAGTCTCAATAAATTTTCTTAATCTGAGTCAGATACTTTCACAGATTGCATTTTGTATCATATTGTTAATGTGGTTCAGACATAACAGAAATAATATCTGATCCTTTTAGTTTCTGTGTGAGTGACTTTCAAGCTGGTCAGAATTTTTTTCTTTTGAATTACTTGTGAGCCGAAATTATTTTCTCTCTAAATTGAAATCCTGTCGTAGCGGAAGGTGGACAATGGGGCAATTCCACTGGTTAAAATTTTCAGTATAATAACATTTTTACAAAAAAAAGAGTTCTCCTATTTCGACATACAAATAGGTATGTCGGCGACAGGGCTTGCGTGCATCTGTCTCAGGTACCCAATTTTTCATGATAAAAGGTTATGTAATCCAGGTTTCGGTTTTTTTTATTTAACCTGAAAAGAAAGTAATGAGGATATAAATTGTATATGAGAACTATATTGGTTAGGTACCTCACATTTCGTTTACTAATTACTACCACCATTCTAAATTAAAAAAAATCTGCCAACAATCTGGTCTCAACTTTATTATTTTATGGGTAGAAGTCTGAAACGTGTTTAATGCTAAGATGCGGTGTAGGTTATTATGCGACTGACAACCTAAAAAATAACGTTCCAAATAGTCTCCTGGTTATTCCTTTCTGCTTTTTCTCCGCTAGAGGTCTACTGGTCCTAACTCCTGTAAAATGTTCAAGTTCATATCTGATATAAAGATTGAGATATAAAAATTTAATTTTTTGAAAAATGACTGCTCCCCCACTTCCGCGCTTCACCACCCCCTCAAATTTTACATTCAGTAGACTCCACTGGTAATTCTATATACAGAAACCAAATCTTATCTTCCTGGCACAAATGAGTCGGAAGATATTGTAATTCAAAGTTTTCACCCCCCACCCCCAAAACTCACCACCCCCTTAAAAATGTTAACCCTTTTCTAATCTCCAGGTATCTCTTAAGACAACTACAAAGTTTCAGCTGTGTGCCATCAATCGTTCAGGAAATATGGATTATATTTCAATCTCAGCTTTCAAGCGTTTTGGACCCATTGTTTTCCCCCCACTCGCACACCCCTCGACCACTATCAAAAATGTTTTTGTATATCATAGTTCTACAGAAGTTCCAACTTTCAGCCTCCTAGCATAAGCGGTTCCTGAGATCTAGAAACACTCCCCCCTCCTCCCCCCCTCACACACCTACCCCTCGAAAGATACCACTCGTAGGGGTTCACCCATTCTACCATAAAATTTCAACTTAATATCTCAATGGGTTTGAGAGCTGCGCACCTTCAAACGGTTTTGCGTACGGCGTATGGCGTCTACTGCGGACAGACGGACATTTTTTTTTGCTTTTTTGGGTTTAATAGTCCTAAAGCGAAATTTGAAATTTTTGCAAGACATGTCTGTAACCTACCAAGCCAGCAAAAATTATAATTAATAAATTATGCAAAAAATAAAGTAACTCTATGACAGTCATCAATATTGGTATTGTCTCTTGTATGTTACAATATACATATTTCTACGCGTGTCCATAACTTCAAAGAAAGTGGTTAATTTGTAGAAAGTCCACAAATAATGAATAGATTCTAAATTAGTTTTAGTTTGCAACCAGATAGATATCGTGTGAACTATTATTTTTCAATATTATGACAGGAGAACCGAAACTTAGTGGTCAGAGGATTTGTGATATGATGTAGTTTGCAAACGTTGTATTTGAGCCGTTAACACTAGCGGATTTAACCCAAGAGACGACTGAAATTCAGTTTTCTAGTTTTTCTATTTTTATTGTTTCCTCGTAAACCGGGTCTGTTGTAAACTAGCAAAATATCACGATTTGCGTTGACCAAATAGCCCAAAAGGCTATAAGTAGCTTTTTAAAATTTGTACCCGCGAATTGAATATTTAAATAGCCCAAATCGCGGGAAATAGCCCAATCTGGCAACCTTAACTATGATCAACTTTTGTTTTAAAAAAACAGCAAAACTTAAGTCCCATACGATTTTTTACAGCACATCCATTACATTTAAATTGATATTGGACTTCATTATAATTAAATGATAAAATAATCAGGAATGAAATGAGGACACACTATAATATAATTTAACAAAACATGATGCCGATTACTGGATACTAGTGCTTGCAACCTTTATATAACCTAGGAAAGGATGGGCTAATTATATAATAACATAAAGTCTTAATTAAAATACTCGTATATAGAACTATTTACACGTAGAACAAACATCCCGAAATCATCGTACGAAGTATAGAAGTATTTTTAATATCTCTGGAACGGTCTACATTAGAAAGCTATTTTAGACAATTACTTTATTATTTTATATTACTTTTTAATTTTACCCATTTGCAAAAATATTGCTGATATGGGTGAAGGGGTGTGGGAGTGGGGGAAATAATAATGCGTCCGAAACGCTCGAAAGCCGAGATCGAGATATTCTAAACTCCATATCTCCTAAACGGTTAATGTCACGAAATTAAAACTTGATGACCATCTGTGGGTATACTAGGAGAATAGGTCAGAAATAAATTTTTGAGACGGGGCAGCGGCGTACGGAAGTGGGGGTCGAAAAATTTTAGATTACGATATCTCCCGAACCAATTGCACTAGACAAATAAAATTCGGTTTCTGTATTAAGGTTGGCAAATAAAGTTAGCTGAAATTAAAAATTTTTAGGGGGGTGGTAGAGTATGGAAGTGGAGGGGATAAGAATTTTTCTAAAAAATCACGTCTCATATCTTAAGAACAGTGTATGATAGCTGCTTAGAATTTTTACCAGAAGTAAGCCCAATAGACCTCTAGCAGAAAAAAATTTTGGAGGTGGGGGTGTAGAGGGTGAGGGTGGGCAAAGGGGATGAAGAAAAAGTTCCGATTTTTATATCTTGAGAACCTATAATGATATAAAGCTGAAACTTGGTATTTGGATAGAACTATAGTAGTGTCATGTTGGAAAAATATAATTTTTTATAGGGGTGGTATGGTACGGGGGTGGGGGGTGTTTTTCCTAGAAAGTTAAAACTCGGTATGTATATGTAAGTCAACTAGAAAAATAATTTTGATTAAAAAAAAAATCAAATATCCATTGGCGTACAGAAGGGGGGCAAAACAAATTATCAGTGAAAATGGAATGCATTTATTTTCACGATTTTCGTCATATCTATTAGGTGTTTCCAAATATTGAATTCATTTTTATTCTACGGCTTCTTCATATAAATAACTAGAAAGTGTTTTCAGGATTTTTTGAAATTCGACCCCCACGGTTGTGTAAAGGGGTTGTATATATTTTCACGAATTCAGCCATATCACTCCGGTCTGATTAGATATCGAATAACTTTTTACTTCCACTGGCTTGTTTAATAATCACCTAAAACCCGTTTTCAAGTTGTTTTTTTTTTCAACCCCTAAGAGGGTATAAACGGGTTGAACACATTTTCACGAATTTCGTCATATCTCTTAGGCGTGATAAAACATGGGAATGGTTTTCACTTCCTCGGACTTTCTTTACATATATCTAAAAACTGATTTCAGGATTTTATTCAACCCCAAAGTGGGTGCAAGGGGGTTGCGTATGTTTTCACAAATTGCTACATATTTCATAGTTCTAATGAGATATCAAATTCATTTTTACTTCCTAAGGCTTCCTACATAATCGTCAAAAGTTGATTTCAGTATTTTTAGATATTCAACTTCAATAGGACGTAAGGCTTTCGACATATTTCTTAGGATTGATGAGATATCAGATTGGTTTTCACTTCCACAGACTTTTTATATAATCGCCTACAAATGCATTTCCAATTTCATGTAATGGCCAAAAACCTAATCACGAAAAACCTCCTAATCGCGTATTAACTGATATTATACTACGACTTTGACTGCTTCCCGGAGTATGACCCAATTATGTAATTCATATGTTATATGTGACAGCGGCGTTTAAGTATTCTAGCGTGACCCTATTCAAACCGCTTCCCGAACCTTTTTTAGGTTATTAGTCACATAGTAACCTACACCGCGTCTCAGAATTAAACGCGTTCCAGACTTCTGCCCGAAAATAATAAAGTTGCGCCCAGACTGTTGGCAGATTTTTATTTAGATTTTTAGTGGTTAATGAAAGCAAAATATTTTTTTATTTAATTTATTTGTAATATTGGTGAAATCACATTCAGTTTCGGTTATGATCCCTTTTTGAATGCATGTCGCAGCAGAGGGTTGTTGTTTCTACAATAGTAAATGTTTAGTAGTCTATGATCTCTGAGTTGATATAATCGTATGTATCCAAAAAGAAGCCTCATGTATTTCCAATTAGGATCAACTTCGCTATTGAATCTCAATAAAATGAAAAGGATATAGCCTAACGGGTCAGATTAAGTCTCCTGGATCAAGATTTCTATATGTAAGAAAAATTGCACAAGAAAAACTTGCTTAGACCTTCTGAAACCCATTGAAGAATTAATTCAGTCTAGAATTAAAGCGCAACAGAAAAAGGAAATGGATAATTATCATAAATTCACTTTGTGTTTGTTTAGAGCTTTTTGCTCTCCAGCACCTTTCATAATAAGTTTAGCATAATTATTATACTTGTAGTAAACGATAAGGTTTACTCTTTTCGCATAGGGTTTATTTACTTGCAGGTGCAAAAATATTATGAGAATGATATTGATATATTACTTAGATTTGAAAGTTAGATTCCAAATAATAATAATAATATTTAGATTTGATTGTTACTAACTATGTACTCGTATTTTGAGGAAGTTGGGATGTGTGTTCATTTTATATATATTTTATATGGCTATAACAGGGGTGAGACCTATTGTAATGGATTTAACTATTTTTACTATAGGGAGTAGAATTAGCAAGGATTTTGAAATTTTTTTAAATAACTAATTTAGAAATACTGAGTTATCTTCTAAAGCACACTTCGCGCTGGTATGCAAGTTCCAGGGAGGAACTCTTGTATTTTACCTGGATTAGGCCACTATTTTATAAGGCTTCAGCCTTTGTCTGTCTCCTGAACTTACTGTCTCGTTTAATTTTCTTCTTGATTCTTCATCATATTTGCTTCTTGCACCGAGATACCGGAAACTAAACCGCTTCACTGCGAAATTTATTCCAGATGCTGTTTAAAGATGTTTATACTCTAGATGAAATCTGAGAGTATTATCTTAATCCAGCCCAAAAGTTTGTAACGCGTAGAACCCAGCCTCGGACGAAAAAAAGTTTTATATTATTTTTTGTTTATTTGGGGCCAAAAACTCCAAATCCGCTTGACGTCCATCCGTTCGTCTGCCCGTCCGTCTGTCTGTCCGTTAGCACGATAACTCAAGAACGCCATGAGCTAGGAACTTGAAATTTTGAATCTGGATGTTTGGTTGAATTTGTAAGGCTAAGCTCGTTAACGGTCAAAATCGTCCTACTCCTTGGGGCCATACAAAAGTCCTTAAAACATGTGTTCAAGAAGATTGGTTAATAACTTCGCCTTAAGCTACGACTTTGAAATTTTGCATACATTGCTTTTCCAATAGTTTTAGTTCAAGGAATGAATATAAAAAAAATCCCATGAGTCCTTCGAGTATCTGAAATATCAAAATCCTGTAAAAATATCCGCACTCTATTTACAGAGCTCACTACAACTCAAGAAATCGGTAAGCGAAGTTGAAATTTAGTACAAATTAATTTTGAGGAACAATGAAATTCAAGTTCATTAGTCAGTAAAATTACTTTACTCCTTCAGGTAGCTCCCATACAAAAAGTCCTTGATGCGTGTTCATGAATATTGACTAATAACTTTAGAATCGTTTAAGCTACGACTTTGAAAATTTTTATGTCTTGATTTTTCTATAGTTGGAGCTAATGGTATAATTATAAAGAAAATCTCATTAGTCATTCGTGCAGCTGCCATAAAAATATCCTGTAAAAATGTCTTCACTCAATTTACGGAACGAATTCAGAATTTTGTACAAATTAGTTTGGAGTAAAAACAAAGTTCGAGTTTACTAGTCAGCGAAATCTGTTAACTGTTTCCGGTATCTCCCATATAAAAAGTCCTTAAAACACGTGTTCTAGAATTTCTTCCGATAGCTCTTGAACGCTTCAAGCTACAAATTTGAAATTTTGCACACAATACCTTTTAAATTGTTTCAGGTAAAGGGATATATATGCTAGAAATCGAGTAAGTCCTTCCTGCGAAAGTCCTTGAAAAAGGAAAAAAACTTACTTTCGGTGATTTTCCTAGTTCCAGGTATGAAATTGAACACTGATGATATTGTCTTATAGTTTTAAGTATCAACCAAATAAGAGTCCTTAATAAAGGACAAACTACAGTCGCACTTCTAATTTTACTTTATCCCCAACTACAATATATATCAGTGTTTCAGTTCAGTATTTCATCTAGAGTACCATACGATAGGCTTGCAGCCGATCGTGACTGCAGTATGTTCTTTAAAGAAGGTTGAATACACATTTCGCTACATTTGTTTTTGTACGGTTTCCTTTTTTTCATCCCACTTAATGTTGAGATGCCCTGGCATATCGGTAGTTGATTGAATTTGATTATTATATTCCACTATCCTGGCTACCGAACCACACCCAAACAACGCAAATACGTACTTTTCGAGAAACATCATAACTTCGTGTTTCTTGCGAGCAAGCAGATCGATTATACATAAAATCTGTCGAAGGGTTGATGTACGAACCGACGAAACTTTGCCTCAAGATCCAATAGAGATTTCATTGTTATGGCAGGAATCCTTTCAGAATTTTTGCATAAATCTGTTGTGTACTTTTGCCATTTTATAGGTTTTTGGCTTGGTTTTATTGTCGTCCTCCCTCTTTACCTTGATCTGTATGATCTACTCCCTTTTCGGATTTTTTTCCATTTCAAGAAGTCCTACAAACTGTCCAAGCAGTTCACTTCCAGTACCTTCAATAAATTCCGAACTTTCACATGCTTCGTGAAATATTCTAAATGTAGAGTTATGTCCGTTACATTGCGAACCATCCTGCAAAGTGCCCTTTTTTATGTGGGATAAGAACACTCGACACTGAGATCCTTTATTTTGTCGAAAGGCTCGAAAATCGATTCATCGATGGCAAAGAAGCTGAAAAAAGAACATCCCCAACGATGAGGCTGCTCGTTAGTTGAAGTCTGAATTGCACTCGAATTGAGCTATACGGTCAAGTATGTTAATGATGAAGACCCTCAGTCGTATTATCTGTCCCATATCCTTGGACAAAGATACTCCATCTTCCCTTTTTCGCGATAATACAAATAAAATTTTTGACCATAACGGCCTAACGTAATTTCCTGTTAATTGGAACATTTCTCTTTTCTCTTCGACTTGGAACTTCACTTATTGATTGCCACTCGATACGTTTTGGATTTTGGTCTGCGGGTATTGGGGTTGTTCGAGTTTCACAGTGCCTATGTAATGATAGAGAAACGAATGGAATATGCGCTAGGGGTAGGTACTAATACCCCGTGCATGATAGAAATGAAATTCTCTGGAAAATTTATGGAACAAGTCATTGGCAGCAATTAGTAACCTGTCGACCATCCTGATGGCCCGGAGAGAGTAGATTCAGTGCGTACATTATGGGGATGTTGTGTTGAAATGAGGTCTTTAGTTTGCTATAGTATTTCGAGATGTTCGAAGGAGAGAATTGTTTTTGATATGGAAAAAGGATTCAGTTGACGAGGATCATAGGCGTAGGTGAGATGGCTTTAATTGTTTGGAAAGGACTACAGAGGGTGATAGTTTGTTTCGATTTGGGATGATTGGTGAGTTGAGTTCAACGGTGCGCAGGTTGAATACAATATCACGGAATAATACAAACAGGTATATAAATTAAAAAGACGGTTAAAGTCGAGATGCGTTTTAAATAGCCTCCTGGTTGTTTTCTAGGTTGCTATTCGCATAATATCCTCCTGTTTAACGGCGCTCTGAACTTTTGGTAAAAACATTGCCAATTTTTGGTCAGCTAAACTCTAACTACTTCCCAAATGGAATCCAACTATAACCGTTTTCGTACTTTATTCGAAAAAAACATTGCCGAGGTTGTACACAGAACACAGTACCATGGAATAAAACAATAGAAATATTATTTTAGTTTGGCAACAGTGTAATATTCTCGACTTAAACCTCGCGCTAACTTTTACGAAACAAATAATAAAGTTCTACCCAGACTGCTGACAGATAGGTAGCTTAACGTGAACCGTTTCACAAATAAAATCCGACCTTAAACATATTCATAATTCGACCGAAAAATACACAGCGTACTAAGATACCTTGGCACTGATTATAACGTGTTTAACAAAGATGGAAGAAGTATCTAATACAAGCAGTTTCTGCGATACATTATGGACATATTTCTCTAAGGAATTTTCCAAAATGTCTTTCTAAAACGTATTTTTATCATTTATATGCAAATCCTAAGTTTCAAATTTCTAGAATTAAGCATGATATAAAGTGTAATTCTTCCCCTGGCCTCCAAAAAGTTTCTAGAATAGGACATAACAGTGATATAAAAACACAAAATTTAAGTTTTGAGCACTTGTAACGACTCGTTTTCATAGCCGGGGTAAGACTCAGCGGGTGTCAGGGCTCGTTACAAAAATATTTATTTAGTTGTTGACTTCACTTGGTTATTTGTTTATAATAAAACCAGATTTCGTGTATATATATATAGTTGATCCTCGACGTCTCCGTGGGTTGGTTCGTCGTCCTGATCCTGCTTGTCCTCGTTCCGTGGCTCGCCTTTACATCTCTCTACTTGTTTCCAAAAGTCCTCTAACTGCCTCCACTCTGCTCTGCTGGGCCTGTCCCTACTTGGTTCGTCTCTGCTTGGCTCGTCTCTGCTTGGCTCGTCGCTTGCTTCGCCTTTCTCTGCTTAGTTCGTCACGGCTTGGCTCGTCTCTGCTTGGCTCGTCGCTTGCTTGGCTCGTCGCTTGCTTGAGTATTCTCTGTTTAGTTCGTCTCTGCTTGGTTCGTCTTTGCTTGGTTCGTCTCTGCTTGGTTCGTTTTCTGCTTCTAAGGTGGCTACGCTTGGGCTAGAAGCGGTGTCCTACTGACGTACAGTTCCAAGTTAAGTGAATCGGATTCATAGAACCTCATACCTTCACGTAAAGTGGAAACTGGTCAGTGACGGCCATAGATCCAGTACTTCGAAGTTCCAAAGCTAGAGTCTATAGGATTTATAGAACCCAAACAAAGCGAGGAAAATCGAGCTCAGCAATTTTTGAGTTTCTCAGGCGGATCAATAAAACCACAATCTTTGTCACAAAAGACTCGCTGCTTACTGGGTTAGGGAGATTTTCCCTATTCTGACGAGTTCGGCGTCAAAGGTGGGATCGGGTTTTATTTCGGCTCGCTCAACACCGCCATTTTGTTTTTTTAGAGACTATACAAAGTCATCAATGGTTAATTATCTGCTGCAATTGAACTAATAAACTATGGACAGAATCCCGCAAGGGTATGGATATAGTCTAAAAGTGTTTCTGAAAAATATCAAAGTCACTGATTTTTGAAAAAAAATATTTTAGTCGATTGGAAGATCAAAATTAAAAAAAAGAGTAGTTTAAAGTATAGAGTACGTAAGATAATAGAATGTATCTTTAGATGAAGAAAAGAAATACTTATGATTTATTGGATACATTGACCACAACAAACTGCATCTACGTTTTCTTATAAATGAGCAAAGGAATGGCATAGGCAAAATAATGCGCGGATCTAACCAAATTTCATTTAAATTCGATCAATCCTTAAACGATAAATCGTAATCCCGGCTAAATAGTCCTATCTCATCAGTCCATACAAAAGAAAAATAACACTGAATTCATATTACGTGCCAAAACCCACCACACAACGAATCTTCCCTAATCTTCAATGATACTTTCCCAGTAAGTTTGTCACGTGTATTCCTTGTCCATGAAAGTTCATTGTTCGGGCTATTAAATATCCACGCAGTGTATAGGTGTTGCGACAGGTGGGGCGGTACTAGTGGTTCCAACCCACCTTCGCAAGATACTTTAGAAATTCACAGTAATCTCTCTCATTCAATTTTCGCAATAAATCGATTAGTTAGAGGGCAAAATGTGATTACGAAGCTTCCTCACCTTCATGCCCGTATATACCACACATACAACTACCTGACCTTTCAACGAACTAAACCGAAGCAGGTCCTAAGAGCGGGTTTTTGTGTGGCTTTTCTTTTCGGCTGTTTTGATTTCCTTAGTATTTGTGGGTGGTGTGTCTCGAGTCCTTTTAATGTACCATATATGATGACGGCCCAATTTGCGTTTGGAAGGGATGTATGATGATGCCGTTATGAAGCGCGTCGAAAGACACTACCGTCCTTAATAAATAATTTTAAGGTGGGATAAGGTGTGGGAGAGGTTGATAGATTCATCGGTTAACGTGTATGATGATGTACCTAAAGGTAAAAAAGTTGCTTTTCTGCTTTGTCTGTGGAGGGCTTAGTTGTATTACGGGCTGTACGATGATTATGTTATAAAAGCCGACACAACGTGAAAGATTGTCCCATGATTTTGTGATTTTGATTGAAATTTTCAGGAGATAGACTACTACCCTTGCGACAAAATTGTGTTAAACGGAGGGAATTTGAACGATTTGGTCAAATTTATTGGGAGCGCACCTACCTAGTTACAGCTGTGTTGGGAATGAGCTAACTTCGAGATTACCTCCGTTTCTCGGTTTACAAGCGACATCATAAAATGAAAATTTCACGCCGTTCTATAGTCAGTCTTTGGAAAATGTGAAATACTACCTCTACAAAGAGATTACTTTTGATATAAAAGCCCGACAGAAGATATTTTCCGGCCATTAAATCTGACGATATCGATGATTGGGAGCATATTGCTGGATTGAAATTGTGGCTATGATTCTTTAATCGGCCTGTCTGGATCATAACCAACACCATCCAATTTTCTTGATTATTTTCCGTTAAATATAAATTTATGACCAGTGTTACATCCGGATAAAGTTGAAAGGCCCCCCTCTAAGTATCCACTTGGGCGTATGTCAGATTTCTTTATCATCTGCCAGTGGAAATAATTAATGCTACTTAGGGCTGATTCTCTGCCTATTTATACTTCGGATGCTATCAACATGTTGGAAGCCTATAGGCACGACACATGATGATGATGATGAGAGACGATAGGATGTAGTCCCCAAGTCCGTCTTATTTGGTAATAGAATCCCGTAAGGACAGTCTACGCAAACATAGTAGATGTATGTAGTCGGCCGAGAGGATTCACTATGTAAACGGATTACACAGTATTACTTCAGTTCATTTAATTTCGTCGTTTGTAGTTTTGTCCTTACCACTCTGACGAGGATTTTGGCTACATGGAGTGGGATCTGCTAATTTGAGAAATTAAAATAAACGTTGTTGTGTGGAAAAATGATTAAAGAACAAGATTTGGGCCAGGACTAAATTCAAGCAAAATAAATGGCACCTATACAATCTAGAAGAGTTTCCATTAAATCCATATCGTCTCGTACTTTTATTCCTAAGGTTATCGCTGATCTTTTCCGTGAACATAAAAGTGATAGCTCAATCATGGACCCTTCTTTCCAGAATCTCACATTGTAACGAAAATGAAGAGGTCCTGGCCGCACTTTTTGAACCATCAGCCGGAAACCCTGTGGATCGTTGCCAGATGAAGAAGGAGCATCGATAGACAGCACTTATTGTCGGCTCCTCAGGGCTAGGGAAAGGTTATACAATTTTTCCGGCACTCCCTCATTTCTAATAGGGTGCTGTCAAGACATTAAATGGTTTTCGGACTTAACACTATTATGTCATCGCGAAAAAAAACATCGGCTAACAGTCTGGGCGCAACTTTATTATTTTATGGGTAGAAGTCCGAAACGTGTTTAATGCTGAGATGCGGTGTAGGTTACTATGCTACAGACAACCTAAAAAATAACGTTCCAAATAGCCTCCTGGTTATTCCTTCGGTTGTCAGTCCCATAGTCACCTACACTGCATCTCAGCATTAAACCCGTTTCGTACTTCTACCCATAAAATAAAGAAGTTGCGCCCAAACTGTTGGCCGATTTTTTTTTAGTTTTAGTTACTCTAGTAGCACATCTACATATAGGTACTAAGTTTAAACTTTCTAGCATAAGCCGTTCCTGAGATATGAAAAACCAAACGGCCTGCTACACCTATCAACAATTTATTTTTCTGGGATGTCTCTATAGTAGCTCTATACAGTTGTTAATTTTTAGCTTTCTATCCTTTGCGGTTTTCGAGAAATTAAAATCAGAATATTTTCATTTCAACCCTTCCCACCATCACCCCCAACACCCACACCAGCAAAATGTTCTCCTCTAGAGGTCTACTGGTCCTAAGTCCTGTAAAATTTTCAAGATCATATCTGATACGGTTCTTAAGATATAAAAATGTAATTTTTTTAAAAAATTACTGTCCCCCACTTCCGCGCTTCATTTCCCACCTCAAAAATTTTGCATTCAGTAGACTCCACTGGTAATTCTATATACAGAAACCAAATTTTATCTTCCTGACACAATAAGTCGGAAGATATTGTAATTCAAAGTTTTTCACCACCCATCCGCATACCTCACCACCCCCCCCCCCTCCCCCCTAAAAAAGGTTAACCCTTTTATAATCTCCTAGTATCTCTTAAGACAACTACAAAGATTCAGCTATCTGATATCAATCGATCAGGAGATATGGATTTTAGAATGTTTCAATCCCAGGTTTCAAGCGTTTTGGACGCATTGTTTTCCCCCACTCGCACACCCCTCAACCCTTGTCGACCTTTTTTTTGTAAATGGCTCTACTGTCATAGTACTACATAAGTTCCAACTTCCAGCCTCCTAGCATAAGCGGTTCCTGAGATCTAGAAACCCAAATTTTTCATCTAAAACAGTCCCCTCTCCTCCCCCCTCACACCCCCACCCCTTTAAATGATACCACTCGTAGGGGTTCACCCATTCTACCTACCAGAACAATTTCAACTTAATATCTCAATGGGTTTGTGAGCTACGCACTTGCAAACGGCGTCTACGGCGGACAGGCGGTCATTTTGTTTTTGCTTTTTTGGGGCTTACTATTCCTAAAACGTGAAAATACAAAATTTCAGGGTAGCAAATTTTTTTGAAATTTCAGGTCGATAACAATACTTTATTATTAAAAAATAATAAAGTAAAATGCGAGTGAGGAGGAGAAAACAAAAAAAGAAGAAGCGTGGTACTTACCTGCTGGATCACCACGTCATCAGGACCTCATTCCGCCATTTGTTCAGTTTGTCGCATGACAACGAGACATATGGAGAGAAAGAAGAAGAAAAATAAATAGATTCACGCACGGCAGAAGTCCGTCTTTGTCCAGTCCCGTAAGTGTCACTCTCGCCGTGAGCCACTCTCTCTTTCCTCGTGTCTCCCAAGCATCCGTTCTCCACCCCGCGGATCGCTGATTTGCGCACTTCTTTGAGGCTCTATTTATTTTTCCAAATATCCGCGAGCCGCGACCGACTCCAAAAACAACTCTAATCTATCCAACTTTCAGACCATAATAAAGAAATGCTTTTCATTAAACTAAATTCCTTGAATTAATGAAAAAATCGATGGAATGATAAACATAATCATCGACATTTTTCACGATCAATGAACTACGTCTCAATTAATATATTACGTCTAGGAACTTCAAATTTAGTTGTTGATTAAAAAGTTGATATATGTTATCCAAATTTCGATGGACCATTTCGTCGTGAACGTTTACACAAACTCGTCTTATAATTCTCGATATAGAATTTGGTAAGCATAATTTTTTTCGAATTTTCGAGAAAAATTGATATTCTGCTGTGATTTTTCTTTAAAATATCGAATTTTGGACTTTTTTTCACGAATTCTGCCATATCCCTCAGGTCTGATCAGATATCGAATATCTTTTCACTTTCATGGGCTTGCGTAATTATCGCTTGAAACCCGTTTTTAAGTTTTTTCATTTTTCAGCCCCTAAGATTGTAAAAAGGGTTGAACAAGTTTTCACGAATTCCGTCATTTCTTTTAGAAGTGATAAGAAAATGAATTGGTTTCTACTTTCTCGTGCTGTTCATATTTATTTATTAACTTCTTTCTGGATTTTTGGATATTCAACCCCCAAGTGGGTGTAAGGAGGTTGCATTTCTGATATAAGCGCCAAAAAGTCAATTTTAGTATTTTTAGATATTCAATCCAATTTATATAATCGCCTACAAACCCGTTTCTCAATTTTTGGATGTTCAACCCCCAAGGGTTTGCTATGTTTTCACAATTTTTGCCATCCCTTAGTTCTAATGAGATATAAAATTGTTTATTACAGCATATGATGTAATGACCTAAAAACCAATCTTACGATTTTTCGAATTTCAAGAACCAAGAAGGATGTAAAGGGTTTACTTACGTTTTCACAAATTTTTCAAAACCCCTCGTGTCTCATGAGATATGAAGTTGCTTCTTATGAAATAGTCTAAAAAACTGTTTCACAATTTTTTCGAAATTTAAACCCCAAGTGGATGTAATGGATTTATATACGAGGGCGGATTGATAATGACGTGGAAAAATCAAGAAGGAGTGGGCAGGAGAGGAATTCGTTATTTTCTTTTACCTGGACCATCCTTAAATAGATTACCTGCAAAGTTTAAGCCTGATACCTCGTTTAGTTTTCGAGAAGCAGCCGTCTAAGCAACTCAACTTACAAAAATTGTTGAAAATGGATAAAAGTGAATTTCGTGTGTTGATTAAACACAATTTTTTAAAAGGGAAAACAGCTAAAGTAACCAAAGAAAAATTAGATAAGCATTATGGGGACTCTGCACCATCGATCCAAATGGTTTTCTGAATTCATGTGTGGTCGTACGAGCACACAAACCATACCAAGTCAAGGTCGTCCAAATGAGGTCACCACGCCAGAAATGATCGATAAAATTCATAATATCGTTATAGAAGATCGTCGAGTAAAAGTGCGTGAGATAGCTAACGTAGTAAGCATCTCATCTGAACGTATTTGGAATATTTTGAAACATTGTTTGGACATGAGAAAGCTAACCGCCAGATGGCTGCCGCGTTTGCTCACAATCGACTAAAAACACAATCGTGTGACAGCTTCACAGCACGGTTTGCAACTGTTTCAACGTAATACAAATGAATTTTTTCATTGATTCGTAACTGTTGATGAAACATGGATTCATCACTACACTCCAGAAACCAAAGAATAGTCAACACAATGAAAGGAAGCCGGTTCATCACACCGAAGAGGGCAAAAACCGTTACATCAGCTGGAAAGGTTATGGCGACAGTTTTTTGGGATTCCAATGGAATAATATTCACCGACTACTTGGAGAAAGGAAAAACAATAACGGGAGCATATTTTTCTGAGTTATTGGTTCGATTGGATGCTAAAATCAAGGCCTCATTTCATCACGACAACGCTCCGGCTCACACGCCCGCTGTTGCAATGGCAAAACTGTTTGAATTACGGTACGAATTGCTCCCTTACCCACCGTATTCTCCAGATTTGGCGCCCTGCAACTTTGTATTACTTCCAGACTTGAAAAAATGGCTTGCTGGAAAGAGATTTACCACGAATACTGACGTCATAAGTGAAACCAACGCCTATTTTGAAGGGTTGGACAAATCATATTATTTGGAAGGGATCAAAAAATTGGAAAAGCGCTGGACTAAGTGTATCGAGCTAAAAGGAGACTACGTTGAAAAATAAAATAAATTTTTCCGGATAAAATTATGTTTTCTCAATTTTCCAACGTCATTATCAATCCGCCCTCGTACGTTTTAACAATTCGTCATATCTCCGAAGTCTGATAAGGCAACAAATTCGTTTTTACTTCTATGGGCTTTTAGTGTACATAATATATCGCAATTCGAATAGACTTTTACACTGACTTTTTCAATGTTTAATCGGCTATAAATCTCTATTTTAAATATTTATACTCTAGATGATCTCATATAGAGTATTAAGTTTAATCCAGCCCAAAAGTTTGTAACACATAGAACCAAGCCTCGGACAAAAAAAAGTTATATATTATTTTTTGTTTATTTGTGGCCAAAACCTCAAATCCGCTTGACGTCCGTCCGTCCGTCCGTGAACACGATAACTCAAGAACGCCTTCACCTAGGATATTGAAATTTTGAATCTGGATGTTTGGTTGAATTTGTAAGGCTAAGTTCGTTAACGGGCAAAATCGTCTTACTCCTTCGGGTAGCTGCCATACAAAATGTCCTTAAAACACGTCTTCGAGAATATTGGTCGATAACTTCAGAAGGGTTTAAGCTACGAGTTTGAAATTTTGTATGTGTTATTTTTCCAATAGTTGGAGCTTAATATATGATTATGAAGAAAATCCTGTTAGTCCTTCATGTAGCTGCCATACAAATATCCTGTCAAAATGTATTCACTTAATTTACGAAACTCACTATAACTCAAGTAATCTTTTAGCTACGAATTCAAAATTTTGTACAAATTAGTTTTGAATGAAAAGGAAGTTTGACTTTACTAGTCAGCGAAATCCTTTTACTCCTTCTGGTAGCTGCCATACAAAATGTCCTTAAAACACGTGTTAAAGAATATTGGCCGATAACTTCAGAAGGGTTTAAGCTATGTCTTTGAAATTTTGTATGTGTTATTTTTCCAATAGTTGAAGCTAAATGTATGATTATGAAGAAAATCCTATTAGTCCTTCGTGTAGCTGCCATACAAATACCCTGTCAAAACGTCTTCACTTAATTTACGGAACTTAATATAACTCAATTAATCTTTTAGCTATGAATTGGAAATTTTGTACAAATTAGTTTTGAGTAAAACGAAGTCCGAGTTTACTAATCAGCGAAATCCGTTTACTCCTTCTGGTAGCTGCCATACAAAATGTCCTTAAGACACGTGTTCAACAATATTTTTCGATAACTTTTGAACGCTTCAAGCTACGAATTTGAAATTTTGTACACGTTCATTTTTGAATGGTTCCAAGGAAAAGGATAAATATGTAAGAAATCGAGTGAGTCCTTCCTGCACCTCCCATGCGAAAGTCCTTCAAAAAGGAAATTTTTTTTCGATGACTTACCCAGTTCAAGATATGAAATTAAACACTGAATATTGTCTTTTAGGTTTGAGTAGCAATCTAATGGTAGTCCTTAATAAAGGACATACAACATGCACACACGTAATTCTACTTTATCCCCAACTACAATATAAATCGGAGTTCAGTATTCATCTAGAGTATTATACGATTGGCTTGCAGCCGATCGTGACTGCAGTATGTTTTTATTTTAAGAACAAAATTAATTTTTCAAGAAATCTAATAATCTCGAAACAACTCATGATATACTCCGCCTTTGACCGCTCAATTCAACAACTTCTTTTGTCATCTAGACAGTGGGTTTTTATCAAATAATAATGAAATTTATCAATTCGATAAAGTATTTTGTTGTACGTATATTGACCATAGTTTTGTCGAATTGAACTGAATTTTTGTCAATGCTACCAGGCTTTTTCTCTGAGTGTACAGAGAGGGTGGTGTTAATTTTTGCACAATAGGAAATGTAATGTAATGGACTCTACAAGACGTCCATTACATTACAAATTTTTTCCTATTCTAATTTGAATCTTTTTTTTTCTTTTATTGTAGTATGTAATATGTACTACGCCTACTACCAACTACTTGTAGATAATATCGAACTTCACTGGTCAATTTGAAATTCAAATTGGTCAATATTGAAATTTGGTTGCCCCCCTCCCACCGAAAATCATGTCTAGCTACGCCACTGCCTCGGCCAAAACTTTATTCGAGAAAAAATCAGTTAAGCTAGAAAATTCTGAAGAAAGTTAAATTTTAATGAAAATTTCTAAAAGTGATATTACGTTTTTCTTTCAAAATTTTCGCAAAACGTAACAATTCGAAACTTTTATGATATATTGGAAATTTACAGAAATTTTTCTATAATTAAGACAACAATTTAAAGTATTTGAAATCAAAGAATCTGTTCAAATTTCGTCTTCCGAGAAAAATTCCCGGAAGATTTTCAATCGAAAACAATTTTTCTTTTATCTTTTTCTGAAAGGGATGTTTACTTAACCATAAAAATGAGTTGGTAGTCAGTTTTTCAGAATTATTATATTAAAGCCTAGGGTATTGTTTTCCAAAAAAAGGGTGCAGAAATACTCAGGCAAACAGCATAGGAAATATTAAGCAATATTCAAAAGAGGGTAAAACCATTTTCGTACAGAAATTTACGACATATTTCTGTTGTACATCCTCTATGTTTAATTAATCTACTTCAAGTGAAATTTATTTGATCCTTTCATTTTTAAGACTAGTTTCATCCTATTTTGCAGACTAAAATCTATTCACCGTTTTTGGTAATAAAATTATTTTATATTATGGTTCAAAGGTGGAAAGGTCCTTTCTATGCTCAGAAAGACAAAGTAATATACCGTAAAAAATTAAAACTCCTCGAAAACATTTTAGATACCTAGCTAGCTCATTTTTCTTGCTCAGTTATCAAAGGATCAGAACCAGAAAATATTTTGTATTTTCTCGAAACTCATCGTTGAAGGGGTCTTGTTGACAGGATACAGAAGAAGGATAATGGAATTTTCAATTTGACGTTCAAACAGCACGTTAATTTATTCTGAAAATAACTTGCCATCATACGACGATAGTGTTGAGGACTAATAACAAGTTACCATGGCAAATGTATTATCCTAGTTTAGTGTAGAAAGCTGTTGGCAGATCTTTTTTATATGAAAAATAGGAAAGATTTCTGATTGAAATCCGGAGATTTATAATTCTCACCTAATTGATCCGATATGTCGATTACCTCTAATCAGACACATAGTCCAGAGTCTTATTTTGATTTTAATAGTTCAGAAGATATTAGCTGTTCTTCAGTTTCTCTTCCCATCGCCTAGGTATTTCCATACCTATCCCTGCCTACAATCGATGTCCTAGCTCTGATATTTGCATTTCTTCTGATTGTTGGGATTTGAAAAGGATACGACAGGGTGTGGTCCGCTATTGTCTCACACATTTCAATGTTCTTCCCAAGGTTCCGCTTGCTGTTTTTCCTATTAGTTCATGTCAGTTTCTTTTAAATCGGTATCAGTTGATAAAATGGGCTATTTCTACGAGTATTAAGAACATTAAGTTATACTTAAGTTAGTCTAAATCGCTTGCTATGCCTACATGTACTTTAAGTAGCTAGTAGTTCACATCTTGTGCTTTTAGCGATTGATTAGACAGTCTGAAACATATGGGCTATATTCCTTTCAAGGAAGCTCCTATTGATGTTGGTGATATCGTGAATTATCGTACCCTGAAACGTTTTCTCCCCTACAAAATGCTAATTCGAATAGATTTGAATTTCTTTTGTTGCCGGCTTTGCTCCCGGATTTCGTCCTAAGGCTCTGATTACCTTTTATCTACGTGAAAGATTTAAAACACCTGCCGACAGTTGTTTCATGGTATCGGTATGACCGGGCGGGCTCCATGGCATGAAGCTTTTTTTACAAATCGTCCTTTGATACTCGGGACGTAGGATTTCTCTATCCTCTGACAAGGATCATCTTAATCTACTCGTACGGGAAACATATAAACGCAATTTACGTCAAGTAATCTCCCTTTGTCTGTCTTCTTTATTGAAAGAATCAAACACGTGGAAGTGAATGTGTATGATAGCGTGCTGAACATGATTATAGTGTCAAAGCGTGGAGATTCGTTCACATGCCTGAGAACGTTATGTAGATAAAAAAAAGAAATTTTGCTTTTGTTTCAAGTCTAGTACGAACATAATGCAGAAATCAGTGTAATAACAATTAAACAAGCGAAGGAGACGGAGTCCTTACAGCAATATTAGATTAATTTTATTTTCAAGATTAAAATATAAAGGAATTTTGAACGATCTCTTCAAGAGACAGAGTCTCTTGAAATGGTGAAAGATAATTTATTCTAGGGTTTAGTTTAGTTAATTCGGAAATTCACTACATTGGCGTGAATACATCCTTAAAAACTATTTTCATAACAGTAAAAATTTCTTTCACCACTTTTTGAAGTTAAATTAAATTGATGCCAAGAATTAACTTTTTCTTTTATTTTGTGGTTAAGTTAAGTTTTTATACCCCAGAAAAAATTACACCACTAATGGTGAAAATCGATGAAATCGATTTTTCTATGAAAATAACAAAATTTCGGTAACGGTGGTGACTTTTGCGTTTTGGTCAGATTGAAACTGGACGAATATAAGCAACGCTGATTAAGTTTTGTTTGTTTTAATTATAAATTTCGGGTAGTGTTTGATGGCGGGCTAATCAAGTCTTAATTTCTTTAATTGCTTTTGTCCTGTACCCAAGTTTCAAGCAGAGAATTTCAACAGCCTCCGAAGTATCTTGACACAGTCACAATTTTATAATAACGTAAAATTGTCACTAAAGATTAACAATCCTGTACCTTCGTCGCCATGAATAAATTTCGGATTTTAGTAAGCTATATACACAGCAGTATATCCTCTGAAATTATAATTATTATTAAAATCCTCGCTGGAATAAACAACATACAAACTTTTCGGTTACCATCGCAAAATCAAAAGATCTTCCAGCAAAATTTTCCGAACCTTATTCCGGATCAAAGTTCTTAACCTCCGGCCTATATGTGCGTGTGTTACGGCACAATATTATTAGGCTCAGGGATTAGTATCCCACTCCTTTGCAAAACATTTAAGAATTCGGGGAATTTTAGTTCAACATAAAACGTCTGAAGAGTTTAAATTTTTAGTCCTGGGGGTTGAGTCCTCTCCGAAGCTCATGAAGTCCCTGACGCCCTACAGCAAACATACGGTCAACCAGAAGCCTGAGTGAGCAGTGAGGTTCCAGACTTTATTAAGGCTCATTTAAAATGGGAGTTTTAAAATATTATTGAGATCCTGCAGGATGGTTAGGTAGCGATATCACGTTTGTTTCTAATATATGTATGTATTTAATTATCACAAGGATACCATGTGAAATGTATCTTATGCCCATTGAAGATCTGAAGAGTTCCACTGGGATTGAAGAATCCACATTGTGGATGACGTATGTAGGGGTAAGTAACGTATTTGTTAAATTTTGTATTAGTAGGGTATATGAACGGAGAATTTTTTAGTTGCGTTTTTTAGGAATCAGAAAGTGCCGGCGGGTTTGGATATGGCTCAAAGTGCGGTATTTTTTTGGTGGTATATTTTTCGAAACAAAATGCTCCAAGTGAGAAATATTGCGTGCAATAACATCAAGACATTAAGTGAGATAGATAACAGCTGATTAAGGCGAAAACAACCCGAAGTGAATAAAACTGCCCTAAATGTGTTTTTTTTTAACGATATTTTGCCACAAATTTTTGAAAAAAGGCTTCAGTTAAATGACTGCATGGTTATAATATAACTTAAAGGTTGCATCAATAACCCGGCTTACGATCCTTAAGGGGTTACATGCACCTGGGTAGTTAAAAAAAATCGATTTTTCAAAAAGGTTCTTATTCGAAAGTACCATCCTTCCTGAAAATTTCATAAAGAAATTCGCTGTAATGATGAAGTTACAGCGTTTTGTAACCGACCTGGTGAGCAACGACTAACGGTTGGCGCGTAGGTGTTCGCGGCCTTTGTCATCTGTTTGGCTATGAGCTTTTTTTTTTAATTCCGGGTGTTTATGACCTTCTGTATAGCAGGGACATGTTTTGAAGAGTTGGTGAGGTTTAGGTATACCTGTTCCACTGTTAAAATTTACAGAACCTTATTTCAATGTAAACTGTACCCTAAACTTTAAATGCGTTTTTCTCGAAAAAGCGTTTTCAAAAACGGTACCGCGACTATTGAACCGATCGGGACCTACTTTTGCACAATTGTGTTTAATACAACAGTCTTACATTTACCTAGCCATTATTTCGATATCTTGCATAGTTTAATTAATTAATTAAATTAATATTGTAACAACACGATCCAAGAAACACAGCAGTGTCAGCGCACCAGAATCAACACACCACTAAAACAACAGAGCTTGAAGCTTTAAGCTCCGCCACAGTATAAAAGGCACTGCAGCTGCCGAAGCAGTTACACTTCTGTTTTAACATCCAATGCGACGATCCGTCCTATGGAATAGAACAGACATTAATAAAACCAAGAAAATATTGTTTCAAACCAAATACACAAATAAAATCAAAAGATATTGTTTCAAATTGGCGCCCGAGCAAAAGACTAATAACAAAAAAAAAAAAAGAAAAACACGAGACTTCGCTATTCGCTCTTTTAACAGATCGGTGAATTCAATTGCAATCTGCTTTTACAAGCGGTCGATTGAAAACACCTGCATCTATGAAAAGGCGGTCGACTCTCGAAAAAAACAAAACGGATGTTACCGACAGCCCCAGTTTTGCAACAGGCAGATGAGACTCAGCCATACATCATACGAACAGATGCTAGTAATTTTGCCATTGGAGCAGTCCTCGTCCAGGGGGAGGGCAAGGACGAACATCCCATAGAGTATGCTAGCCGATTGCTCACTGATCCTGAGAGAAATTATTCCACAACGGAACGAGAGGCCTTAGCAATCATATGGGCTCTCGCTAAATTTAGAGGTTATATAGAAGGCAGCAAAGTAACTTTTCAGACTGATCATCAACCACTTAAATGGTTGCTAACACTCAAATCGCCAACAGGACGTCTCGCAAGATGGGCACTACAGTTACAGCCTTATATCATCGACGTCATGTACATCCCAGGACGAACAAACGTAGTAGCAGATGCTTTATCAAGGCAACTACAACCAGCTCAAGAAGTTTACAGCGTCCAATTAGACATTCCCTCAAAGAAACCGGAACTCATCAGGGAAGAACAAATTATGGACCCAGAAATTGAGAAGATCGTCCGTACCTTCGAATCTCCAACGAACGATGATGACCATATGCAATGGACCAAGAGAGGCTACATCATGAGTAATGGTATCCTCTATCGTTATTCAGAATACAGCGACTCTGATGAACCACAGCTTGTTGTTCCAACACCAGAACGAGAACACATCATCAAGGAATACCACGATTCACCCACTGCTGGCCATTATGGAATCGATCGCATTCTACATCGAATTGTTTCTCGATACTATTGGCCTGGTATGCGGCGAGAAATAACAAACTACATTAAGGCATGTAACGAATGCCAACGATACAAACCGAGAAACTTTAAATCACCGGGACTAATACAAACCCGAGTTATGCAACAACGTTTCGAGGTTCTCGCAATAGATCTCTTCGGCCCACTCCCACGTACTCCCGAGGGATATCAATGGATATTCATCATTGAAGACGTAGCCACTCGTTGGGTAGAGTTGGCTGCACTTAAGGAAGCTACAGCAATCAACTGCGCTACCTCTCTACTGAACGAGATTTTCCTAAGATATGGACTACCACGGCGTGTAATTAGCGACAACGGGACACAATTCGTCTCTGCAATTATGCAATGTTTACTGCACTCGCTAGATATACATCAGGCCCTTACACCAGTATACCATCCAGAAGCAAATCCTGTGGAAAGGAAAAACAGAGACCTTAAGGCTCAACTAGCCATGTTAGTTGAAGGAGATCACACACAATGGGAAACAAAAATATCCGCAATACGCTTCGCCATGAACTCCGCCTATTGTCAAAGCACCGGCTTCACAGCAGCTTACTTAATGTTCGGACGGGAACTTCGAACATTGGACGACGTGCGACACGACGTGCGGAGCATCTCATCTCAGCACAATATACTAGCAGACTTGGAACCTAAGTTACTTCAGTTACGACATACACTTCAGACGGCGAAGGATATACACGAAGCAGAGCAGGATCGACAAAAAAAGTATAAAGACAAAAATAGACAACCGTCAACGACTTACAAAATAGGAGACCTGGTTTGGGTGGACACCCACGTTCTAAGTAAAGCAGATAATAAGTACACATCTAAGTTCGTTCCTAAAAGGGATGGACCTTATACCATAATCACACCACATGGAGCAACATCTTACAAAGTTGCCCACCAAAACAATCTGGACATCGTTCTTGGAACATACCACACGTCCGCTCTAACTCCTTATGTTGGAAACCGCGACAATGTCCCTCAACCCGTTCGCCTTCTAAGAAGACGAGGACGCCCAAAAAAGAATGAAGTTTTATCCTGTCGCAGCATCGACCCGATTGCAGCTCCAGAGGGGGAGACTGTAACAACACGATCCAAGAAACACAGCAGTGTCAGCGCACCAGAATCAACACACCACTAAAACAACAGAGCTTGAAGCTTTAAGCTCCGCCACAGTATAAAAGGCACTGCAGCTGCCGAAGCAGTTACCCAATCCGTTGATCCGTCATAGTGTGGACTATGACGAGCATTCTCAACGTAAATATAGGCGCCCTAAGATGGCGCTTCTTACCAACTGAGGATCTTAACGATCCTTAGTCTGTATGGTTGGATCAACTCGTTGTCCTTTACGGACTCGAATTGCCTCTGATCATAGTTCATAGTGAACTTAGTTCACTATACAAGCATTCTCGCAGGTTTTCCATGGTTCCCTGCGTGCTTGGATAAATATCAATGCTTTATAAAGTCGGCCATGGCCGCACATTTCGATATTTGGTTTCATTTATCAGTTTTTACTAATTATTGATTTTTCTAGCACGTTCGCCGCACGACTATACAAAATTTTAGCTTTTCTGCGTAAGACAGAATCTATTGATGGATTATTGGTCCCTGTCTGGAAGTGACCCTTGGCGGGTTTGAGGCGATCTTTTTAGACTGTCTCTACTCTGTCTTTGGTGATCGACTAGATAGGCTCTGGTATGCTCCATCTGCTAGGCAAAGGTGGCCTAACCGCCAACTCAAACTAATCTCTCTTTAAATTTTTTCTCTTAATTTACACTAAAGTAACTTCAGACTATATATTGATGCCCTGGCCTCTCCAGTCATTAATTACCACTTTGGTACATTACTCGTACCATACACATCTCATTAAAAACCGTTACCCAGTCGGGAATTTCAGATGAAGGAGTCAGCGCCTCGGGCGCGACTCATCTATATGTTGACGGAGCCCTTCGGGCTCCTTATCAGCTCCAGTATTTCGTATTTCGAAGCAGTTACACTTCTGTTTTAACATCCAATGCGACGATCCGTCCTATGGAATAGAACAGACATTAATAAAACCAAGAAAATATTGTTTCAAACCAAATACACAATTAAAATCAAAAGATATTGTTTCAATATTTAATTAGGTGAGTGAAGTAGATAGCAATAGCATGATGCATGATTAAAAAAGAGACAAAAACTGATAACGAGTCGCATTCACCAATTCAATGACATCCTTACAGAACGCATATAAAAAAAATTACATCAAATCATGTCCAGACACAGCTCAGCTGTGCTTGTGTGATTTCATTTCTCATATTGATCCTATAAATTTGTATGCTGAAACACTTGAGAATAGAACAGCAGCAAAAAATGCGTTCTGTTACGTGCATTGTGAAAAACGATGCACACAGATGCTAATGTGTAATCATTCATTTTTGCATATTAGGGTACTCTTTTCTTCACATGTGAATTTCCATAAGAATATAGAATTGAAATTGTTCAGTCGGATTTCTTTGTTCCGCTTATACAATGGTTTTTTGGTTTTTTCACACAAAAAATGCATGTATATTAAGTGTCCAGTCTTCTTATGGATAGTCTTTGATTTTACTGTCGGATAGACGCGAGTGTAAATTAAATAGAGATTAAAAATAGGAAAGAGGAAACAAATGCTACCGTGGTGAAGCAATGCTTCTCTGGAAAGGATCGAAGGTACAACAGTATGAACATGAAAAAATCTGCCAATGGTCTGGGCGAAACTTTATTATTTTCGGGTCAAAGTCAAAGTATATCACAGTTGTTTCGAAATTATGAGGTTTCTTGAAAAGATAGTTTTGTTATTAAAAAAATATATTTAAAATAGAGATTTTTAGCCGATTAAACATTGGAAAAGCCCGTGTAGACTATTTGGATTTCGGTATACGAGTATTATGTACCCTAAAAGCCCATAGAATCACAAAGTGCCATTCACTGGGACTTGGCCCCGGGCAACAGGCACTCAAAGCTTTTTATGCAAAAACATTCGGAAAAAAAGAACATCTGATCTGAAATTGGTTTTTACGTCATTACATCAAATGCCGTAATAACCAATTTTATATCTCATCAGAACTAAATAATGGCAAAAATTGTGAAAACATGCAAACCCTTGGGGGTTGAATATCCAAAAATTGAGAAATTGGTTTGTAGGCGATTATATAAAAAGTCTGTGGAAGTGAAAAGCGATCTAATATCTCATCAAATCTAAGAAATATGTCGAGGCTTTGAAAAGCATACAACCTCTTAACATCCCCTGGGATTGAATATCTAAAAATACGGCAATTGACTTTTTGGCGCTTATATAGGAAACCTTAAGAAGTAAAAATGAATTCGATACATCATCAGAAATGCAACCTCCTTACACCCACTTGGGGGTTGAATATCCAAACATCCTGAAAGGAGTTAATAGATAAATATTAAGACAACACGAGAAAGTTAAAACCAATTCAATTTCTTATCACTTCTAAAAGATATGACGGAATTCGTGAAAACTTTTTCAACAAGGGGCTGAAAAATGAAAAAAAACTTAAAAACGGGTTTCAGGCGATTATTACGCAAGCCCGTGAAAGTGAAAAGATATTCGATACCTGATCAGACCTGAGGGATATGGCAGAATTCGTGAAAAAGTATACAACCGCCTTTCCACCCCCTTAGGGGTCAAAATTCAAAAAATCATGAAAACACTTTCTAGGTATTTATATGAAGAAGTTGTACAATAAAATTAATTCAATACTTGGGAAGACCTACTAAATATGACGATAACTGTGAAAATTTATACATTCCATTTTCACTGATAATTTTTTTCGCCCCCCTTCCGAACGCCAGTGGATATTTGAAATGTTTTTTTATCTAAATTACTTTTATAGTTGATTTACATATACATACCGAGTTTCAACTTTGTAGCATAAGCCGTTCGATACATAGGAAAAACACCCCCCACCCCCGTACCATACTACTATAAAAAATTATATTTTTCCAAAATGCTAATAATATAGCTTTATCTAAATACTAAGTTTCAGTTTTATATCATTATAGGTTCTTGAGATATAAAAATGGAAATCTTTTCCTTTCCACCCTTCCCCAATTTTTCTCCTGCTAGGGGTCTATTAGGCCTACTTCTGGTAAAACTTTTAAACATATACCTTACACAGTTCTTGAGATATGAGACGTGATTTTTTAGAAATTCATATCCCTTCCACTTTCATGATCCACAGCCCCCTTCAAAAATTTTACTTTCAGCAAACTTTATTTGCCAACCTTTACACACAAACTGAATTTTATTTGTCTAGTGCAATTGGTTCGTGAGATATCGTAATCTAATGCCGTACTAACCAATTTTATATCTCATCAGAACTAAGGGATGGCAAAAATTGTGAAAACATATGCAAACCCTTGGGAGTTGAATATCCAAAAATTGAGAAATGGGTTTGTAGGCGATTATATAAAAGGTTTGTGGAAGTGAAAGGCAATCTAATATCTCATCAAACCTAAGAAATATGTCGAAGCTTTGAAAAGCATACAACCCTCTTACACCGCTTAGGATTGAATATCGAAAAATACGGAAATTGACTTTTTGGCGCTTATATAGGAAACCTTAAGAAGTAAAAATGAATTCGATACATCATCAGATATGCAACCTCCTTACACCCACCTGGGGGTTGAATATCCAAAAATCCTGAAAGAAGTTAATAGATATATATAGAGACAACATGGGAAAGTAAAAACCAATTCAATTTCTTATCACTTCTAAAAGATATGACGGAATTCGTGAAAACTTGTTCAACCCTTTTATACCCTCTCAGGGGTTGGTTGGTTGGTTGGTTTACGTGGTGGCCTGTCTGCCGAAAACAGGGCCCAATTAGCACAGGAAGCGCCGTTTTGATACCACAACTCGTTTAACCTGGTCGTTGAGGGCTGATGAAGTATATGTATAGTTTTATAGAGACCTGGGGCTTGAATGGATGAAAAAGGGGTTGAAAAAGGAAAAAACTTAAAAACGAGTTCTAGGCGATTATTATACAAGCCCTTGAAAGTAAAAAGATATTCGATATCTGATCAGACCTGAGGGATATGGCCGAATTCGTAAATAAGTATACAATCCCCTTTCCACCTCCTTAGGGGTCGAATTTCAAAAAATCCTGAAAACACTTTCTAGGTATTTATATGAAGAATCCGTAGAATAAAAATTAATTAAATATTTAAAAAGACCTAATAGATATGACGAAAACCGTGAAAATATGTGCCTTCCATTTTCACTGATCATTTTTTTTTGCCCCCCTTTCGAACGCCAATAGATATTTGAAATTTTTTTTTATCTAAATTACTTTTCTAATTGATCTACATATACATACCGAATTTCAACTTTGTAGCATAAGCCGTTCTATAGATAGAAAAACACCCCCCACCCCCGTACCATACTTCCCCTATAAAAAAGTATATTTTTCCAACATGCTACTGCTATAGCCTTATCTAAATACCAAGTTTCAGCTTTATATCATTATAGGTTCTCGAGATATAAAAATCGGAACTTTTTCCTGTTAACCCTCCCCTACCCTTACCCTCTACACCCTCACCCTCAACATTTCTTTTCTTCTACCAGGAGTCTATTAGGTCTACTTCTGGTAAAAATTTTAAACATCTACCTGATACGGTTCTTGAGATATGTGACGTGATTTTTTTTAAAAATTCGTATCCCTTCCACTTTCATGCTCCACCACCCCCTTAAAAAATTTTACTTTCATCAAACTTTATTTGTCAACCTTTATACAAAAACCAAATTTTATTTGTCTAGTGCAATTGGTTCGTGAGATATCGTAATCTGAAGTTTTTCACCCCCCACCTTCGTACTGCACTGCCCTCACTCAAAAATTTGTTTCCGATCTATTAGCATACCTATAGATATTTATTAAGTTTCAATTTTGTGACGTTAACCGTTTAGGAGATATGGATTTTAGAATGTGTCGATCTCGGCTTTTTTGCGTTTCGGACGCATTATTTTCCCCCCTACTCCCACACCCCTTCACCCATATCACCATTTTTTTTGCAAATGGGTCCACTATCGAAGCTCTATACTAATTCTAAATTTCAGCCTCCTAGCATAAGCGGTTGCTGAGATCTAGAAACCAAAATTTTTCGTCTAAAACACTTCCCACACCTCCCCCCTTACACCACAACCCCTCAGAATTTGGTCACTTTAGGGGGCCTACGCACTCTACCCACGAAAAAAAATTCAACTAAATAGCTCATAGGGTTTGGGTGCTACGAGCCTTCAAACAATTTTGCGTACACCGGTAGACGTACGGCGTACGGCGTACGGCGGACAGACGGACTGAAATTTTTTTTTGCTTTTTTCGTGTCTACTAGTCATGAAACGTAAAAAAAAATTTTTGAGGGTAGCAAATTTTTTTTTTTTAAAAATCGATCACATTACTGTGTTATTGAAATAATAAAGTAAACATAACGCAGTCACGATCGGCTGCAAGCCAATCGTATGATACTCTAGATGAAATACTGAACTCCGATTTATATTTTAGTTGGGATTATATCAAAAGAATGAGGATACAATTATTGCATGACCTTTTATTTACAGGTAGAAACTATTGTATAGTGGCTACTCGATGGATGGTTAAACGATTTCTTGAGTTATAGTGAGTTCCAGAAATTAAGTTGGGACATTTTTACAGAATTTTTGTATGGCAACTACATGAAGGACTTACGGGATATTTTTCATATTAATACCTTCAGCTGCGACTATTATAAAATCAATGTATACAAAATTTCAAAGTCGTAACTTAAAGCGTTCTAAAGTTATCGTTCAATATTGGTGAACACGTGTTTTAAGAACTTTTGTATGACAGCTACCCGAAGGAGTTGATGGATTGCGCTAATTAATAAACTCAGTCTTGCTTTTGACATAAAACTAATTTCTGTAAAATTTTGAATCCCTGCTCTAACTCGTACTAGAGTTATAATGGATTCTGTAACTTGTATACATTTTTGAAGGACTTTTGTAGGCTGCTACACGAAGGACTCATTCGATTTGCATCATATTCGGAACTTTCGTTTCAAACATTGTAAACTTTAAGTATTCAAAATTTCAAGCTCCTAACTTGAAGCATTCGAGCAATAATTATGAATACGTGTTTTAAGGACTCTTGTACGGGAGGTACCCGAGGGAGTGGAAGGATATCGCCCATTAACGAACTTAGCCTTACTTTTTTCATTTTACAGGTGCTGACAAAATTTCAACTTCCTAGGCCAACGGGTTCTTGAGTTATCGTGCAAACGGACGGACGGACGGACAGCAAACGGATTTGGGGTTTTTGGCCACAACTAAACACAAAATACTATACAACTTTTTTTCGTCCGAGGCTCGGTTCTATGCGTTACAAACTTTTCGGGCTGGATTAAACTTATAATCTCTATATATGAAAATGAATGTTTGTCTGTCTGTTTGTCTGTTTGTCCTGTATAGGCTCCTAAACCACTCATCCAATTGCGATGAAACTTTGGTGATTTGTTGAGGGTACGCCCTCGATGGTTTCTGCGTTAACAAAATTATTTAACAGTTGGTGGTTCGCGAGTTATTTCAACATTTGAGTGTTTTTCATATGATTTAGCGGCAGTTCGTTTTTGGTGTATTAGTTATGCCTATTCGTATTACTAAATGGTATAAGAGGATAGTGGATGGAAGATGGAATATGGAGGATGGAAGATGGAGGATGGTGGATAGAGAATGGAGGATGGATGATGGAGTTTGGGGGATGGTAGATGGAGGATGGTGGATAGAGGATGGAGGATGGGAGATGGTGGGTGAAGGATGGTGGATAGAGGATGGAGGATATAAGATGGAGGATGGTGGATGGTGGGCGGAGAATGGTGGATGGAGGATGGAGGATAGAGAATGGGGGATGATAGATGGAGGATGGTGGATGGTGGATACAGGATGGTGGATAGAGAATGGAGTTATTTCAACATTTGAGTGTATTTCATATAGTTTAGCGGCAGTTCGTTCGTTTTCGGTGTATTAGTTATGCGCGTTCCTATTACTAAATGGTAAAGTTGGGCGATGGATGTTGGATAGGAGAGGATAGAGGATAGTGGATGGAGGATAGAGGATGGAAGATGGAGGATGGTGGATGGTGGATGATGGATGATGGATAGAAGATGTAGGATGGAGGATGGTGGATAGAGGATGGAGAATATAGGATGGAGTAACGGAAGCAACGTGAGAAATGGGAGCAACGGGATCAACGGAAGCAACGGGATAAATGGAAGCAACGGGAGAAATGGAAGCAACGGAGCAACGGAAGCAACGGAGCAATGGAAGTAACGGAAGAAATGGAAGCAACAGGAGTAACAGGAGCAACGGGAGAAATGGGAGCAATGAGATCATCGGGATCAACGGGAGCAACGGAGCGACGAAAGCAACGGAAGAAATGGAAGCAACGCGAGTACCGATATTATAGCACCAAACAAACGTGAGCGTAGCGAGCGTAGCCGCGGTACGCGGCTAGTACTCTATATAATTTCATCTAGAGTATAAAAACGGTCGACATGCGTTGAGGAGTGGGAATGAAACATTTTAAAATCCATATCTCCTGAATAGTCAATGTCAGAAAGTTGAAACTTTTTAATTGTCTTAAGGGTTACTAGGAGATTAGACAAGGGCTTAAAGTTGCGAGGGGGGGTGGTTGGGTGTGGAGGTGTGGTGTTAAACTTTAGATTATAATATCTTCCGAACCAAATGTACCAGAAAAATAAAATTTTGATTATGTAGGTATATAGAATTACAAGTAGAGTCTACAGAATGTAACATTTTTGAGGGGGAAATGAAGCATGAAAGTAGGAGGCTGTTTTTAATTTTTTTAAAAAAAAATTTTTACATCTCAAGAATCGTACCAGATATGATCTTAAAATTTTTACAGGAGTTAAGCCCTATAGACCTTTAGCACTGAACAAAAATTTGTGGGGGGATTTTGGAAAACGGGATTTTAGAAAACGGGATTTTGGGAAAACGGGATTTTGAACACGGGATTTTGAAAAACACGGGATTTTGGGAAAACGGGATTTTGGAACACGGGATTTTGACCCGCTCCCTAATTTGTTACCTAATATCAGCAAAAATAAAATTACAGATATTTAAAAATAAATTGAATTCGAAAAATGTTATTTAATTATGTAAAAATTATATTTATAAAATAAAAATTATAATTATAAAAAAAAAATAAAAAAAGAAGTTTTTTTTATTTTCAATTATTATGTTGTTTATGCTTGAGTCGAGTAAAAAAACGGGATTTTTAAATTATAGAGAAAACGGGATTTTGGAAAACGGGATTTTGGGAAAACGGAATTTTGGAAAACGGGATTTTGGAACACGGGATTTTGAACATGGGATTTTGGAAAAGGAACACGGGATTTTGAAAAACACGGGATTTTGGGAAAACGGAATTTTGGAACACGGGATTTTGACCCGCTCACGTATTTGGACTGGGTTTGGTCGAAGTCCTGCCGGATTACGTGGAGATCCGGTCTTAGATTGTCCGCTTGGTTGGGGTTTGGTTGCCATCCTCGCGGATGTGACGCTTGGATCAAGTTTGGTTGGCAGAGTCCTCGCGGATGCGTTGCTAGGACCAGGTTCGGTGTCTGCAGTCTTCACAAATAACTCCATTGGGGTAAAGGAGAGGGAAAAGCATGCATCTACTTCTCCGACTGGCTTTTTAAGAGATCCGGACACTGTTACTTTATTTTTTTTTCTTTGAATACATAGTGTTCCCACGAGTAGCGGATAAAGAGAAGTCTTTTGATATAATCCCAACTAAAATATCATCTAGAGTATCATACGATTGGCTTGCAGCCGATCGTGACTGCGTTATGTTTACTTTATTATTTCAATAACACAGTAATGTGATCGATTTTTAAAAAAAAAAAATTTGCTACCCTCAAAATTTTTTTTTTTTACGTTTCATGACTAGTAGACACGAAAAAAGCAAAAAAAAATTTCAGTCCGTCTGTCCGCCGTACGCCGTACGCCGTACGTCTACCGGTGTACGCAAAATTGTTTGAAGGCTCGTAGCACCCAAACCCTATGAGCTATTTAGTTGAATTTTCGTGGGTAGAGTGCGTAGGCCCCCTAAAGTGACCAAATTCTGAGGGGTTGTGGTGTAAGGAGGGAGGTGTGGGAAGTGTTTTAGACGAAAAATTTTGGTTTCTAGATCTCAGCAACCGCTTATGCTAGGAGGCTGAAATTTAGAATTTGTATAGAGTTTCGATAGTGGACCCATTTGCAAAAAAAATGGTGATATGGGTGAAGGGGTGTGGGAGTAGGGGGGAAAATAATGCGTCCGAAACGCAAAAAAGCCGAGATCGACACATTCTAAAATCCATATCTCCTAAACGGTTAACGTCACAAAATTGAAACTTAATAAATATCTATAGGTAGTGCAGTACGAAGGTGGGGGGTGAAAAACTTCAGATTACGATATCTCACGAACCAATTGCACTAGACAAATAAAATTTGGTTGTAAGAAATTTTTGTAAAAGCGAATATCTTAAGAGTTATTAATCGTTGTTAAACCTGTTGGAATAATTCAAGCAGTTAGCCAATGAAATGAAAGAATTTTTGAAGTATTCCAAATGAAAACACCGCATTGGAAGAAGGAAGCGTAGATTAAAGAAAATTCTTCTTCGTACTTGTACAGGAGCTACCATGGAAAGCCAAACCCTTAGACAAGCGATTACGTCAAACATCTAATATGGTGTGAATGAATAAGGACTTTTTTGTGTCAAAAAGAATTTACTGAATGGTGCGGCGCGGGTTGAAAATTCGATTTTCCTTTAGGTTCCTTTTAAGGACTTTTATTTCGGGCTTGTTATATGTGTCTACATGTTACGTGGATATGTTATATAACCCACTAAAGGTAGTTTCGTCGATAAGGACTCGAACAGTAATGTCCTATACTCGATGAACAGAATTACCTGTAGAAACTGCGAACGAGAGTTTCACCTTTCAAATAGCCTTTCAGATAAGGCCAAATGGGACTTTCGTAAGTTTCCTCCTAATTGGCTAGCCAGGAGCAATTCTTTTGGTTTTTTCGTAGGCGGTGAACACAGGTAGCGTATTATTACCTACAGGTAAGTTGTGCGAGTGACATAGGATATTTAAATATTGTCGGGTGGCAACCATGCTTTTTAAAGTTTTCATATGCCCGGAGCTTAATTTAATATTTAGTCACCGTACCAATATCGAGTTCGTATTCATTAAAATTGAAGTTCTTAATAATAAAATTACTCAATCTAAAGCGTGTTTCCCGATCCCGTTTACTGCCAAATTCCGACGAATTATTTCCCACACTTATGGGAAATTAATCCTCTCCAAAATTAAGCTGGTTGCTATAGTTATTCTCCTTTCAGACAAAAAACACTTCTTCAACAAAATTTTAATCACAATATTTCGTAAACAAATTAACCAATTTCGAAGCTTTCCATAGTGTTAGCAGTTAAATGAAGCGTTTTCAAAAACGTTCTGCCTGATCTACTCAACTAGAACTAATCCGATTTGCCATTCCACCCCCAAAAACGGATTAAAACGAAATATCGAGATGGTGCAGATACCTTCAACCCCTTTTACGCCGTATACAATCCATCTTAGATATGTTGCTGTGAAAAGTGTAACGTAATCATTTGTAAACCGCACTCTGTTTGGTATTTTGGGAACTTAATTTGCAGCCCCCGAATGGTTCGATTCTCTCGTCGTCCTTTTGAAGTTACAAATTTCCATTTGATTGACACCCTACGAGCATTTACCACCTCCTCACTCAAACTCACCTTTTTACCCATTTCACTTTTGTTGTGGATATTTCGTCTCACCGGATAAATCCTAATCATGATGATATGCTCCTTCGTACGTTTTAGGATATCCCAACTAACGACCATCCACCCCAGTCTCTTGCTATTCCACCCAGTCTTAATTCAAACCTGTTTTGTGTGTTCCATGGAGAGTGAAATTTATTAAATTTGGTAGAGTAGCTGGTTGGTGTAGGTCTTGGTATACCAAGACCAAGTGAAGTGTGTTCCACTGCTGGGGACAGTCCAGCCCTCTGGGAACGGTGAGCCAAGAGACCAGGGAACGTAATCGTTAAGACTTTTTCAACCCATCGCACCAAACTTGGTGAAGCCCGGGAGTTGGGGAGTGCGGCAGGAGAGAGTTTCGGAAAATGGTTAATTAAAACGTGGAAGCCACATCCAAAACAGGCGCAAAGTTGGAGCCGCTTGCCCGGATTTAGGGCAATTTCAATGCGATAATAAAATATTTACTCTGATAATTTAAAAACAAGGTAGAAGGAATGTAATTCCCCCACTCTCGATCTGACCCCCAAGAGGTAAAAACGAGCATAGGACAGAGTAAAAGGACGTGGCGGGAAATTCATAAGGTTACAAATTGAAATGACATAACAAATTTCTTTCAAAAAGAAATCTTAAGATCCTTGTAGCTAAGACATGTAGGGTAAAAAGGATTTCATTAATAATTTTTCCTGTTTTTTCAGCTCTGTCCCGAATTAACTCCGACAGAAGTTAAAAGGAATTTTTCGCCAGTAAATTGTATTTTCCCATTAGAGTAATTAGTTCAAGACCTAAAATTCATTGGAATGAGATTAAGACGGTGATGTTCTTCGAATGGAGGATTCGTACCAAATACGATCCATAGCGATTATAAGTAATGCGAATTAATGCGTCTAGAAAAAAATTAGGTTAAGAGAGATTAAGTCAAGGCGAGTCGGGGGTAGGTCTGCTTTCAAGCACTCTTTGAGTAAATTGCTAGTACCCATACTTCCTCCTCGCAGTACTGAAGTGACGTGCAGATCTCCAGCAGAATATTTCTAGCTCAGAGTAAATTCTGCTAAACTTGATTTATTGGAGAATGGAGATGCCGCTTAAGTATAAAGAAAAACAAACGCAAACGACGTGTGTTGTTGAATCAACTTTGATTTGTTTTTCAAAAGAAAATTGAATATTTCCCAAAAAAAAGGCACGCTTAATTAATATTTCAGATTACTGATTGCATGCAAAATCCTTAGAAACAGTTTTCGATATTTAAAACAATTAAAATAAATGTTAAATTTTTCTGTTTAATTTTAGACCGTATTTGTAAAATAATTTCCTCAATTTTTATTTTATAGAAATCCAAAAATTTTATTTCAAAAAAATATTTAGAAAATCATCACCCAACAAATCTATGAAATGTTTACAGCTAAACAAAATAATATACCATTGATCTGGACCGGTATGAGTGTAGTGGTGTCGGTGTCAAATCGCTAAAATATGTCAACTCCAGTGTAGAAAAAAACCGACAAGTTTCAAATCCCCACGGACAATCTCCTCAAACGGCCTCAGCTATGAACCATGGCAAAACTGCGGCACTACAGGTCCATAGAAAGGCAGCAGTCATCACCGAACATACGAAAAAAGTTGGCGTTAAATCAATTAAATAAAGAATAAAAAAATATATTCGTTCATTATTATAAATAACTTTTTACATATGTCACGCATTTCACTCTATAGAGGGCTTCTCCGAAACTCACACAATCAGAGTTCTACCAAAAATAAAAAGACATTCCCACTTTTTTTTAAATGTTATTTTGGCGTTTCGCTTTTTAGTCATTTCGCGAAATCTAATGCGAACTGCCAAAATCACTCACAATTACAGTGTGATTGTGGTTGTGAGGAGAAGCCCTTTATAACGTACTACAAAAATGCAAATAAATTGCATCTGCATCATGAATTTCGTTTAAAAAAAAAAATTTGCAATTGATATGATGAAATTTGGAAAGTTGAGAGACGAGTTTGTTGCCTCTTTTCACTAGTTCATTCTTCTAAAGACTTGCTCTCGTGTTCTGCTTTCATTACTTAATTTTTCCATTTTTTATTTTTTTTTTATTATACTTCGCACACTAAGAAAGGGAAATATTGATGAATTTTTGAGCTAGGGATTGCCAGGCTAACATCTTTTGTCAGTTTAGAGTAGTGCCTACTCTAGTGCCAACTGTTAAACGCACTAGTCTACTAATGTAGAGGCGTTGGATTCGAATGTCATTGAAAAAAGCGGAATCAGTGACTACGAGTCCTAGAAGACTCTAACCATAAATTAATTTCCAGTATTTTTTTTTTAAATCGTTAAAATTAGTGCCGTTTTGTTGCATATCGTCGAATGATATTTATAAAAATTCTAAGCGTCATGCCAATATTTCCAACTTCCAGAAAAAAGACTATCATCCCAAAGGTCATTGGTTCGAATATCGGTCATTTCTTTTCAATAAAATCTATTAAAAAAACCTTTTTCTCAACTAATTTCATACACATTTCAGTCGAGGGTTGGGTGATTGGCTAACAACTTATGCCCGGAAAAAAAAACCCCTTTGTTGTACAGCTTTGATCAATTTCATTAAAATTGGGGGAATATGATAAGACTTAGGCCCCAATTGAGCTGTAGTAAATCTTAGTAGTTCTCACTATGGTTAAAAAAATTTTTTTTTGTGCGAAGTAGGTTAATTTTCTATTAATATTTTCTTGACATCATTTCTTTACATATTTTATTTTATTTTATTTTACGCATATTGCAAGCAATACTCTAATCACACTGTTTGTCCTAAGAGATTCACCAGACATCCTTCAATTACATTCACCACATCCTGAAAAGCTCTTATCGTTCGCAGAGTCCGCAATAAAACCTATGCTTTCACCATTTATCCTTTTGCTTTATGTTATCAGTGGCATATCCCTAAAGCTCTATCCTTGACATAAAAAGCGCATTAAGCTCGAAAGTTCATCAATGACATAATCCAAAAGCTTAATTTTCTAACCAAGGTGTGCATCTTTGCTCCGACTTACTATTCTCTGTTTTTATTATTTTTCTTTCGGCTTTTGTTTGTTTATTTATGAAATTCAATTTTATTCTCAAATCTTTTTTGTTTGGGATACACAAAATTTGTAACGAATCTACTTTCTACAATGCAATCGTACAACAACCGAAAATGGTTTGAGTATATACTAAGCTAAAAAAAAAAAAAACCAAGAAATCTGCTATACTTTTTGCATGGCTACTATAAAAATTTGCATATTTCACTGCGCTGAATGTTTAATGTCCTGGAATGGTTTCTACATTGTTTTTTCTTTTTTTAACGGATGGTTTAAAGGCGGATTAATTTTTTAATCGCCCCGTAATATATTTTACAGGACAATGACTGCAATATGTTTTGTATGCAATCTGCCGATAATGTCGCATCAAGTTGGTTTGGTTTGGCAAGGCGGAAACGGATGGGACGATATGGTCCGGGAGCAGGTTAGTGCCGGCCTCGATACATTAAATAAATTAAAATAAAGTCTGAAGATTTGTATATATTTTAGTTGGAAGAGTCAACCATACGACAGAGATTGGGTGGACGGCGAGATTCAGCTGCCCAGATTTCATCGCCTCCTAGTACATCTCCACCGCCAGGTAAGCAGGAAGTGCGCCTTTAAGTTTCTTAGATCTGTAAACATACCACCACCTGAGATTGCAGATTAACAGTGTGAGAACTTTTCCATCTTCCAGACTTTCGACACCTATGTTCCTTTACGTGTGTTCACCACCTCATGGTTTCATAGTGTCTTGTTTCATAGTCATCATATTTCCTTGCTATCAATTCTGAACCAGCAGAACACTTCAAGAAGCCATTGATTCTTTATAGCCTTAATGGCACTTTAGCAATTTTATGTGAAGGCTTTATCTTCCTACGATACTTTTGAAATCCTTAAACCCGTTGCTGTAATCTCAAGCCTTTTATTTTTTTTCTTTTTAGGCTTGCAGCGGCGACGCCGCAGTTCTTTAGCGCAATTAACCGACATCTTGCGAGAATGGAGCGGAGGAGGTTCGAAACGAGCCACCAAAGCTCCGCTAAATCGGCGCGAAACTCTAGCAGATTTGGCCCGCAGTCTTCCTTGGGGTAAATCAACATCGGATGCTGGTACAGTAACGAATTCGACGGGGCAACAGCATGCTCCACCCCTTCGAAAACGCCGTGAATCTAGTGCTGATTCGGGGATAAGAAGTATGAGATCTAGACGAGAGTCGCACACATCGGATTTTGTAAAGGCATGGAATCGTAGTCCAGGTGAAAGGGAAAAAGAGGAAGTTACCATTAGTACTTCAGCAGAATGTACCAGGGATGTAAGTGACCGCTTTAAGGAGTGCTTAAAACTTTATTTCTATCTTGCTTACTTTGAAGGGTTCGCGACGAGGATCTGGCGAAAGCTATCGCTCTGGACGTCGAGATTCGATTATTGGTCGGTCGACCACTCCACCACCACCAAAAGTAGTTGGAGCAACAAAAAAGCGCCGCGACTCCCTGGTCGCTCCCGACTTTCCCAATTTCCGTCAAGAACAACGTCCTTCCACGAGTTCGACAGCGTCCGATTCCGGTCCGATAACTTTTTCTACTGGCGGAGGCCAAGTTGATAGTGCCTGCCAGGCGCTGCCACCACCGACAATAATCATGAGCTCCGTGACTCCACCGGCCACAAGTCCGACCGCACCGAAAGGTCGTCGTGACTCGACAACCCAATGCGGCCGGGTGAATCGGCGTGACTCCAAAGCCAGCCCGGAACGTACGCCACGCCTGCAACGCTTACAACGCCAAGCTACAGCGTACGATGAGTCGTGCCTGCCACCGGGTGGTAGCAGTCGACGTGGTTCGCAACCAGCTCTTAGCCCGGATGGTCCCGACGATCCAGAACGACGTGCGCGACGTGATAGCCTTAGTCCAGATAGTGCATCACGCGGCCGGCGTGATTCTCGATCGCACCTATCGCCCGATCGTAGTCACGAGCGTGAAGGAAGTCCACGACGAAGGACACGATTACGTAGACAATCGTCGTCCGCAGCTCGGACATCACGCTCGCCCGAATCGAGTAGTTGTTGTTCATCACGCGATGCAAGTCCTTGTGCACGCCCTCCACCGACCACCGAATCAAATTCACGGCCAGCCATTCGACGACAATCAACCACTGAAGAGATTCTTATAGCACGTGGATTTCGAAGACAATCAACTACCGAGGAGATGATTAGATGCAGGAATTTTCGGCGGCAAAGCTCGCAGAGCGACGATGTTTGCAGGTTGGTTTCCCGACGAAATTTTTTTTTTACATTACTGTCGTGTATTCTTTAAAGGGCCGAAGGCGCGCTTTAACTGCCTTACAGAAAAGCCTCTCCTAGGTAGTCTAATGTAGGTGTGCTACAGTCTACCATCATAACATGTTTCTCTGCTTTTCTTCATGTACCTTTTTTTTCTAACGTTATTCGAACCTAAACCCGCCCCTATAAATAATTTGGAGATAGGCTAATAATCTACTCCAGAAAAAAAACACCTACATACTCGTATGTTGCTGAGCTTCGAGAGAAAGCTCAAGACAGATAATGTCCCACATTTGGTCAGGGAAATATTGAAGAGGCCAACTTCCGATTTGGGTTCTCGCGTCATGAAAGAAATATGTTTTTTTCGCTAAATATTTTTCTTCTGTCACTTTCCCTTTCAATGTTTGGCGTTATTTTTATTTATAGCCGGTACCGAGGAAGGCGTGACTCCTGCGCTCAAATTATCGATGGAACTATCGGAACAATGACTGTGGAAACGACTAGTACCTTTTTTGATTCCAGCACACAAACTGGTAAGTTCTTTTTTATTATTTCATAGATCAATTTGGAAATAGTAGTTCCGAAAAGGGAAAGTTGTCTTATGAAAACGGCTGTCCCATTTCAAAATCTAGTAAGTGCTTTTTAGAAAATTTTAAAGAAGAGTCTGGAATCTTATTTTTACTCCGCCTTCAAAAATAATATTAATAATCCGATATATATTTATTTATGAGAGCTGGCTAATAGGAACTTGCTTGGCAATTTTCTTTCTTGAAATGGGACAGTCGATAGATACAGAAACACTACATTGAAAGAGGCACAGATCTTTCCGCCGCAAATTACTCGTATGTTCCTGATGAAATTCCGGTTTACCTCTGTAACTATGCATACACACTTAAACCGTTAAAAAAATGTCATATACAAGCACAAATTTTTAATGACTTTTGTATGGTAGTTACTCGAAGAAGTTACTACATTTTTGATACTGTGGTAAAAAATACTATTGGGTAAAATTTGTTTAATTTTTAGCTTGGCGAGTTGGAAAGTATTTTTCCTATATTGAAAAATCTTGTGTGGGCGTTGAGGTTTAGTTTAATTATAAAGAATATCTGTGTTTTTAGCTTAAACTTAATCACATGAAATTCTAGATTTTAAGCACTATGCGTTTCAGAATTATTGTTTCGAATGAAGCGTAAATTCTTTTAAGAACATTTGTAAGTCGATTTCTTAATTTAATCAGTCTTTGCACATACCGTAAAAAGCCTAAATATTAGGTATATTATGAAAATATTCAAGTTTCGAGCTGCAAAAAATTTGTGGTAATCTTGTCAATAAGATATACGGACCAATAAATGAGAGTTACCTGAAGGTGCGATTTTGATCAGATCAGATACAGTTGAGCTTATTTGTATTCTTAAGCTATTATACAATCAAAATAAAATGAATGCACAAATTTTTCAAGAACTTCTGTACGTTTTGAGCTAACAGAAGGGTTTTATCAATGAACTTAATCACATAAATTTCAATTTTCTATTGTATCACAAAGGTCGAGATCAGCTTTGGCCTGTCGTCTCTGTGTGAGGTTAATCCAGAGCTACTAGCTTGTTAATTTAAAATTATACTAAATCGATGCTTTTCCTTTAGAATTAAACCATTTTCGCCAAATAATAATCAAAATCAATCAATCAAGAATTTACTACGACATTAATGAAATCTGTGCTCGTAACAGCCTAAATCCGAAACAATGTCGTCGGTATCACGTAGCTAGTGATTAAGTTTGAATGTCGTTTATTCAGTCGAAATATTCTTGCATTTAACAGCGATAACAGAAGTGTGGTGCGAAAATAAACATAAAGTTCACGAAACGAGGCTTCATCAATTTCTTAAGGATTACCATATCCTTGAGCATACTTACAAATTGAAAATTAATTTACTCCAAAGTCTTTATCAAACTTTTGTTGGCTTATTGTTTTTTTTAGATTTTATGAGGGTGGGACGGTCGTTGCGCAATTGGAAATGTGCGAAGACCGCTTAAATAGATGCACAATTTTCCTTAACCGTTTTGCTTTTAAAAATTAAATCTCTAACATTTGATTGCGATCGAAACTTTTCATCTCCTCCTCCAATGATTCCTTTATCGCTGGCTATTCTAGCGAACAACTCCGGTCTAGGATGTCCATACCTTTTCCACGTATATGGAACAAAGTTTGTTACTTTCGTTTGAAAGTGGCTTAAACTGGAATAACAAGCATACTGAATACCTATTGATCCAACTACTCAATACTTAGGAAGATATGCGCTTAAATTTTGCTGTTCGGGTGCTTGCGGTACAAAGCACGTTTCCGGAAACGCAAACAAACGTTTGGGCTGAATAAGGTAGTGGTCTAAGGATCTACAATCAACCAGGACTAGAGATTGCAAGAACTGAAAACTGTTGCAGCCGATAAACAACCAACCCGTCCATAAAAGTTTATTAGTATCCACCAGGTTATGAAGTATCGTACGAAATACAAACATGGACCAGTGGAGATGGGGATAGATAGATATTCCCGTAGACGATAGCCCAAAATACAGCTTTTGCTTAAAATTATTATATCCGAACGTTATTGATTTCGACTGACTAATTTCTCAAAGGACTACTAAATTTCAACGCATCGCGTTGAGTTCAAAATCGACCCAATTCTCGTCCTTCTCATCAGCCTGTCCATTTTGTCGAAATTAATGAACGGAATAATATCGATAGCAGGAATCATATCAATATCGATGCCGTTGGGGTTAGTTATATTATGGCATGAATTGGAATGAACGGCATTTTGGGGTTGGTACCCATACGAGGCTTGTTTTGGAAGGAGTGTAAGATATTATCAATAAATTGTGACTGATGATGTCGAGCCGGATATTGCACATTTGTACTTAAACGCAGGAACTTTGTTGAACAAACTCATTGAACCGATTCAACTAGGTTTAGGGCGCAATTCAAACATTCTATTGATCAAAATTTGAGTATAGGGTTTGACTATGATGAATTGGTTGACAGCCCACCCACCCAAAAAAAAACCCTAACAGAAAATCGATGTATTTAATTTTATACGTATTGATGTCACAATAATCTTTTGAAATAAACTCTTTCTCCGAAGAGATGTTTCTATAGGCTCTAATATCCTATAAGGGATTTTACAGAAATGGCCTATTCGTTTGAGAGTTTTTTCCTACACTAGAAACCGATAATCCAGCCCTCTTGAAACTTTTTTATATTCCATCTAGGTACTGCAAAACCCCTAAATACGAAATCATCGAGAGATGTAAATAAAATTTTCCTTTTCTATTTTATTTTATTTCCCCAACTGAACAAACTGCCAATAAACTGAGAAAACGGTCACAAAACTGATAAAATTCACAGGTAAACACTTAAATGGCGTTTCAACCTTCCATTAAGCCATAATAACATATCTACAAAATTATATCTATGACCTTGTGTATTGCGTATTCATCCAATACCTGTCTAATTGTCCGCACTATCACATTTTCGCCCACTAAAAATATTTCCCGGTCAGAAAAGCCATCGTGCTAAGGAGCTGTGTAGATATAGACAAGGAATTCGGGAAGGTGAGAGTTTGGTTCAAGGTAAATTAACCTTTAGTGCTTAGTTTCGAATCATATCAAATATGATGATCAGCAGGAAATAAATACCCCCTTGCAAAAACTTAAATAGCAACACGACGCACCAAATAAATTTGAGGTTACCAGCCAAAGGAACGCTTGTATTGAAAATGTCCTTTCAGTCAATACATACTATACGTTAATTGTAAAAGTGTTATGATACGGACCGAAATGGTACGATAAAAAAAACATTTTTAACCTCAGTCACTATACTGAAGACTAAGATTCAATAGAAATTTCGACTCCATCCCCGTACTTAAGAAAGTGAAATTTCAATCCCAGCGGTCTCTGATCTAGGAAGTCAAAGAGAGATGCTTTTATTTGTGTAATTTAAAATTCAATTAGGTTATAAACAGAATGCAGGTCTATATGTAAATTAAGAAAAGAAGTCCCTTTTGTTTTAAATATTATACTTTCCCATTATAATAAATGTTGTGATAGGAGGCCATTTAATTCTCATTTAATTCGATTGAAACCTTTTTTATTTTATTCACAATCTATTTAATACATATAATATAGGTAATATATAATAAAGACAATTCAACTGTCCTTTGTGTTGCTGCCGTACTTTTGCATTACACTCTTAAAATTTTTTTTTGGTAAATTTACAACTAAAATAATTGGAAATAAAATACCTATTATAGTGAATGTAATTTTATACCTGTGTGATTTTCCCACATTTATTAATTAATTTAATTAATATATTTAATAAAATTACGCACTTATTTCCCGGAAAGTATTATTAATCCAGAAATGGTTCAATCAGGAAGTTGAAATTTTATACGAATAAGTTTTTGAGTTAAGAATACGGCTAAGTCTGTTAGGGAATGAAGTTTCCAAACTCCACCTAGAAGATCTTATAGAGAAGTCCTCAAAACACATGCTTACGATTATTCGCCTAGCCAACTCTTAAAATTAAAAATTTGTTAATATGTTAATTTCTCAATATAGGTAGTTGCCAGGCGCGTAGCGTGAATCTTCGTAGGGCTAGCGCAACGATACCATCGCTAAATTTCGCTGTATTTTTTGATTACTTCCTGGAATGTAGCAATGGAATTTTATTTCTGAATGAAAATTACGTCTTTAGGGTTATAGAATTCATAGAATTTGATGATCGTGTTATTGCGCTAGCCCTACGAAGTTTCACGCTACGCGCCGCGGATAACGCATGAATATGAAGAAAATCGTGTGTACGTCCTGCGTATAGCTTTCATTCAAAATTTGTTAAAAAAGGATTATTCAGACATTGTTAATCCAGGAAAACAAAATTGTACACGAATTACCTTCGAGTAAAAAATAAGGCCAAGTTCGTTAGTCTTCCACTTCTTCTTCTTTCATACAAAGTTTTTAAATAATTACGCGATAAAACCTACTGCAAGATTAACAGAAAACTTATAAAATGAATACATACTTTAAAATTTTGGACTTTAAGAATGAGTTTTTCCATTGTAAATGCAACTCCTCAAACTACTACAGGTCTTCATGGAAACGAATGGACGAAAATTGTCAAATTTTACCATTTCTCAGGAGTATTCAATATCACTGCCATGAATATCATTTATTTTTAATGCATACAGAAATAAATGAAGTTAGTATTTATCTGTTAATTTGAATTTCAATTTAAAACTTTAATCTTATATTTTATTAAGAACTTAAAGCTTTACTGCAGTTTGAAACCATCATTTAAACCAGACTCTATCCAATGACGCGATCGCGAATTAATAATAATTTTCCCAAAGTTAAAGGTACAGACTTGAAAGTTGAAAATGGAGGAAGTAAACATACAGCAGTCACGATCGGCTGCAAGCCAATCATATAATACTCTAGATGAATACTGAACTCCGATTTATATTGTAGTTGGAGATAAAGTAGAATTACGTGTGCATATTGTATGTCCTTTATTAATTAAGGACTGCCATTAGATTGCTACTAAAATCTAAAAGACAATATTTAGTGTTTAATTTCATATCTTGAACTGGGTGAGTCACCGAAAAAATGTTCCTTTTTGAAGGACTTTCACATGGGAGGTGCAGGAAGGACTTACTCGATTTCATACATATTTATCCTTTTCCTTGGAACCGTGCAAAAATTAATGTGTACAAGATTTCAAATTCGTAGCTTGAAGCGTTCAAAAGTTATCGGAAAATATTGTTAAACACGTGTCTAAGGATTTTTCGTATGGCAGCTACCAGAAGGAGTAAAAGGATTTCGCTGACTAGTAAACTCGAACTTCGTTTTTACTCAAAACTAGTTTGTACAAATTCCGAATTCGTAGCTAAAAGATTACTTGAGTTGTAGTGAGTTTCGTAAATTAAGTGAAGACATTTTGACATGATATTTGTATGGCAGCTACACGAAAGACTAATAGGATTTTCATACATTTAACTCCACCTATTGGAAAAATTAAACATACAAAATTTCAAAGTCGTAGCTGAAACCCTTCTGAAGTTATCGACCAATATTCTTGAACACGTGTTTTAAGGACATTTTGTATGGCAGCTACCCGAAGGAGTAAGACGATTTTGCCCGTTAACGAACTTAGCCTTACAAATTCAACCAAACATCCAGATCCAAAATTTTAAGATCCTAGGTGGAGGTGTTCTTGAGTTATCGTGCTAACGGACTGACGGACGGACGTCAAGCGGATTTGAGGTTTTTGGCCACAAATAAACAAAAAATAATATATATCTTTTTTTCGTCCGAGGCTTGGTTCTATGCGTTACAAACTTTTGGGCTGAATTAAACTTATAATACTCTATATGATTTCATCTAGAGTATAAAAATGCGTGAAAGAGATGTGATTGATTCATGTTGGCCGTAATTTGTCCGATGGTGAGGAATATCCAGCAACACATAGTCCCTCAAGGATTGAAATGGAACTTTGAAAGTAACGGCTTCCAGGAGTTAATATCACCAGAAATTACCTTCAAAGCAAAAACAGCTCTAAGGACATCTCATCTATCAATCAACGACTCTATCGGCAGGAGCTTAAGACGCTCATGGTAAGGAGGCAGATGCAGTGAATCATACCAAGGAAGACCTTTAAATGCGAATCGCAAGAATCTTCTGTGAACCGACTCAATTCAATTTTTATGAACCTCATAGTATGGAGCCCATACCGGGCAGGAATATTCCAAAATAGAACGGACGAAAGTGCAGTACACCATTTTTGTATTATGCGGATCATTGAAATCCTTGCACCATCTTCGCACAAAGCCCCAGACAGAGTTAGCCTTACCGACAACATAATCAAAATGGTCATTAAAAGTAACTTCGTTATTAAAATATACCCCTAAATCGTTCACTTTGTTAGTTATATATAATGGGTTTCCTTCTAAAGTATAATCAAATGTAACTGGAGTTTTCTTTCTAGAGAATGATACAGTGATACACTTACTAATATTCAAAAGCATACAATTTAGTGTACACCAGTCATAAAACCGTTGCAAGTCACTCTGAAGAAGAGAACAATCAGCCGCATTGAAAATTATGAAAAATCTTTGAGAACCGAACTCACGTCATTAATGAACAGGATAAATAAAAGCGGACCCAAATGGCTCCCCTGAGGTACTCCAGAAGTATTATATATATCGGAAAAGGGCTCCACGAAAAAACACCTTTTGAGTGCGATTAAGTAGATACGAACTGATCCAATTACTAAAAGTGACTGGAAAACCCAGTAATTGTAGCTTATAAGTCAGGATGGAATGATTCATTTTGTCGAACGCCTTGCTGAAATCAGTGTAAATGCAGTCCACCTGATTTCAACTTTCAATCGCTTCAATGGAAAAATTAGCAAATTCCATTAAATTTGTGGTAGTAGACCTACCCTTAGTAAATCCATGTTGGGATGGACTTATGATTGATTTGCAATAAAAATTCATTACATCACAAACAATAGCCTCGAAAACCTTCGAAATACAAGAAAGGTTGGTGACAGGCCGATAATTTCGTACATCCATTCTCTTACCTTTCTTAAATAACGGCTTAATAGTAGAATATTTCCATGAACTGGGAAATACCCCTGAACGAAGAGAAGAATTGAATAAATAGCACAAGCGTGCTACTAGGGAAGTGCTGCATTGTTTTAGAACGCTTGGAGGGATGCCGTCTGGACCAACAGAAAAACGATCTGCAATATTCGAGATAAATTTGAAAACAGTAGCTTCGTCTATATACAGATCCTTCATAACCAATGAAGTAGATGGAAACTTTGTCAAGTGTTTATGATCCTTAAAACTATTACCACAGTTAGAAGAAGTGAAAGCAGCACAAAAGTAGTTCCCGAAGAAGTTGCTAATGACTAAAGGGTTATCGCTGAACACATCATCAAAAGACATAGAGAAACGGGGTGTCCGTCGGAATTCCTTTTTGAATAGACGAAATCCCAGAACCACTTTACACCACCTTAGGGATTGGATATCGAAAAATTTTGAAGAACGTTACTAAGCGCTTAGATAAATAGCCCGCAAAAGTAAAATTGCTTTGATAGCTCGACATGTCTAAAAGTTTTAACAAAATTCGTGAAAATGTGGATTCACTGACATTTTTTTTACTCAACCTCTGAACGCCAATAAGAATCTGAACTTTTTGTTTGCTTTAATTACTCTAATAGCACATCTACATATACGTACCAAGTTTCAACTTTCTAGCATAAGCCGTTTCTGAGATATGAAAAACCACCCCTCTCTCACGTACCCTATCAACAATTTTATTTTTCTAGGATGTGTCTATACTGGCTCTTTATAATCCTAAATGGTTAGCTTTCTATTCATTATGGTTTTCAAGAAATAAAAATCAGAATCAGCCTTTCTACCCACTTTCAACACACCACCAAAATTTTCGCTACTAGAGGTTTACCGACCCAAACTCCTATACAATTTTTAATTGATATGGTTTCTGAGATATAAAAATTACATTTTTTGAAACATTTCTGTCCTCCCACTTTCGTGCACCGCCCCCCCCCCCTCCCCCTCAATAAATTTAGTTTCAGTTTACTCCTCTTGTGATCCCATATACAGAAACTAAATTTTATCTTCCTGGTGTAATTGGTTCGGAAGATATTGTAATCCAAAGTTCGTCTACGGCGGACAGACGGACATTTTTTTTTTTGCTTTTTTGGGGTTTACTGGTCCTAAAACGTGAAAATACAAAATTTCAGGGTAGCACATTTTTTTGAAATTTCAGGTCGATCACAATACTTTATTATTAAAAAATAATAGAGTAAAATCTGAGTCCATATATCTTTAGTATAAAGCACACACTGTATATTCACTTCTTATTCCCGTTTTTTTATCCCCAACTACACTATAAACAGTAGTTCAGTATTTCATCTAGAGTATCATCCGATTAGCTGCTACCAGTTGTGACTAGGGTATATTTTTCTACTTATAAAGAACCCCATCAAAAATCAACTTCGACTTCAAAACTCTTGAATCTTTTTATTATCCACTTTCTTGTCAAAGATCGTATCGCCTGTATTTTAATCGTATCAAACGAAATGAATTAAATGAAAATCCTCTTAAAGGCTCAACTTTTAAAAATGTCCGTAACGATGAGTCCTTTAAATATTTACCTTCGCAACCTTCGAAGAACTTGAACTCAAGAAATTGGCAGTTTCAGCGTTTTTGTGTGGAAATATTTAAAGTCATCGAGAGAGTGTTTACGGGAAAAAAACCGCGAGGAAAATCCTATCAAGAATTTTTTTTCTACTAGCCCCTTCTGGAAATAAAATTTAAAAACATTGCATTACTCTAATTGGCCAATTTCGCTAACGACTGCAGTGATTACAGTGGGCTCGTGGTTCTCCCCATCTATTTAATTTGTACTGTGTTCAAGGGTAAGAGTAGGCGGCTTCTTAGTTATCTATCTTACAGGTGCGCGAGACCATGACGATAAAAGTTTTTCAATTCATGCTTGTTGGTAGGTGGGAAAATGTTTTATTTGATTTTCGTAATTGGAGGAACATCTTCTGCATATTTCTTTATTATATTCAAGAACTTTTTCGGTTTACAATTTGATCTTTATTTGTTGTGGTCCGTAACAATCCAGAACCTGCTAGCAGTGGCGGTGCTGATAGTTTTGGCGCCCGGCGCACTTTCTACGTTTTGGATCCCCAAATTTTATATTTTGTTTGTATGGTATAAATAGAGGAGAAGGTGGTAAAGTGACCCCTGCTTTTGATTTGGTCTCCTAATTATTTCTAATGATTCATAATACCATTTATGATTTGTGCTATATATCAGAAAGCCCACCTGTAACAGATAAAAAGACACCATAGACCAAGGCCGAAGTGCATTGTTTACTCATATTTGCTTCAGCAAGATTTGCAAAATTTATTCCATCAACATCTGTGATTGTCTTCAAAGCTGCGTGTCTTCAAGTGGTGAAAATAATGAGGTTTCTTCGACTGAATACAATTCGACCAGGGACATGATTTCAGGGTCAAGATCTTTTCCAGTGCATATAAATGCATGTGGGTGGATACTAAGATATAAAGTGTATGCATGCGCGCACGCACAGTTCAAGGAGTGCATACATATTTTAAACTCCTTTGAAAATAGGCTTTCTTGAAAAAATCAAAAAGTCACGGTTCCTTTTAATTCTGAAATTACCTTTCCCCCCCCCCCCCCCCCAAAAAAAAACACGTCCCTGAATTCGGCATCTGATATTGAAGACACAAATTGTGAAGGATTCTTTCCTATAGTGACCAAAGAAGTAAAATATGCATTCAATTGTGATTTTTTGGAGCAATAATTAATTATATGCGATTTTTTTCGATAAAATTGATTTTTTTAGCTATTTTCTATAATTTGGCCCTCTGGTGCCATATTACCCACACATTTTCAGTGATAATCGTATGCAAGAATTTTTGAATTTAAATAATTTTTTAGAAACTGTGAGGCTTTATTTCTATTTGTAGTAATTAAGTAAAACATAATAAAGTTTGTACCGAAAGTAGCCTTTGAAACGTATTACCTGTTAGCACATGTTTTTCCCACAATAAAACCTAGCAAGAAAAATATAACGTTTTCTTTGGTCGTTAAACAGAGCTGCAAACTTGTGAAAATTCTATATATTTCAATTTTCTCGATAACATTAGAACAAATGTACCCGTATTGCCGTTTTATTATTAGATAAGACTTCTTAATTGCATTCGTATAGTGGTGATCACGTCACGAGAGTTTAATTCCCTATTTATTTAAAAAAAAATCTGCCAATAGTCTGGGCGCAACCTTATTATTTTTTGGGTAGAAATTCGGAACGCGTTTAATTCTGAGATGCGGTACAGGTTACTATGTGAGTGAAAACCTAAAAAAGTTCGGGAAGCGGCTACAAAGGGGCCGCGCCAGAATACTTACGCCGCTGTCACATATAACATACGAATTCGTCGTAGTCGTAGTAGTTATTATACGTATATCAGTTGTTACATAATTAGGAGGCGATTATATAAAAAGTCTGGGGAAGTGAAAACCAATCTATAATATCTCATCAATCCTATGAAATATGTCGAAAGCATTACGTCTTCTTAAAGTTGAATATCTAAAAATGCTGAAATCAACTTTTTGACGATTATGTAGGAAGCCTTAGGAAGTAAAAATGAATTCGATATGTCATCAGAACTAAGGAATATGTAGGAATTTGTGAAAACATATGCAAACCCCTTGCACCCACTTTGGGGTTGAATATCAAAAAATCCTGAAATGAGTTTTTATATATATATAAAGAAAGCCGGAGGAAGTGAAAACCAATCCGATGTCCTATCACTCCTAAGAGATATGACAGAATTCGTGAAAAGGAGTTCAACCCTTTTATACCCTCTTAGGGGTTGAAAAAGGAAAAAACTTGAAAAGGAGTTTTAGGTGATTAATAAACAAGCCCGTGGAAGTGAAAAGTTATTCGATAACTCATCAGACCTGAGAGATACAGCTGAATTCGTGAAAATGTATACAACACCATTATACCACATTGGGGGTCGAATTTCAAAAAATCATGAAAACACTTTCAAGGTATTTATATGAAGAATCCGTAAAATAAAAATGAATTCAATATTTGAAAATACCTAATAGATATAACGAAAATCGTGAAAATATATACATTTCATTTTCACTGATAATTTTTTTTGCCACCCTTCCGAACGCCAATGGAAATTTAAATTTTTTTTTTAACAGTATTACTTTTCTAGTTGATTTACATATAGATACCGTATTTCAACTTTGTAGTAGTTCTAGTTGTAGTTAGGAAAAACACCTCCCACCCGTACCATACTACCCCTATAAAAAATTATATTTGTCCAACGTGCTACTACTATAGTTCTATCTAAATACCAAGATTCAGCTTTATATAGGTTCTTGAGATACAAACATCGAAACTTTTTCCTTTTCATTCTCCCCCACCCTCACCGTCTACATGTAGCGACCCAACAGAAAATTTTAAGTCGGAGATTGAATCGGTCCATTATTTTAGAAAAATCCTATTTTCATTAGAACAATCGAAATTTAAATTTCAAAAATAAGTTTTGTGCACAAATTCGATCCGATATTTTACACCGGTAATTTATCAAAGGAATTAAATTTTATGAGCAAATGCGACCCGATATTTTACACCGGTAATTCATCAAAAGAGTTCCAACAGCGACCCTTCGCGGTAAATTCTTCGAGATTGTAACAATATAATTTCGTATTTTAAAACATTTTATGTACAACAAGAATTATTTACACAAGCAGAATTATGAATTATGTATAACTAGTTTTAAGTTAGTTGGTAAGTAAATTTTAGAATAAATTTGAGTCAGTCTATATCCACATCAAAAATCAGTCGTTTCATCTATTCTCGAATAACAAGTGTATTCCCCAAATCATAATATAGAGCTCCTACAGTGGTGACCCCCTCGAACACAATCCTAACATATAATAAAACTAAAAGTTAAAGTTAATACAAAGTATTGTAATTATATCAGAAACCAAAAAGTTTAAGTTAATGAAGTGCGCAACAAATATTAAAAATAAACATAACGCAGTCACGATCGGCTGCAAGCCAATCGTATGATACTCTAGATGAAATACTGAACTCCGATTTATATTTTAGTTGGGATTATATCAAAAGAATGAGGAGTGCACATACAATTATTGCATGACCTTTTATTTACAGGTAGAAACTATTGTATAGTGGCTACTCGATGGATGGTTAAACGATTTCTTGAGTTCCATAAATTAAGTTGGGACATTTTTACAAAATTTTTGTATGGCAACTACATGAAGGACTTATGGGATATTTTTCATATTAATACCTTCAGCTGCGACTATGATATAATTAACGTATACAAAATTTCAAAGTCGTAACTTAAAGCGTTCTAAAGTTATCGTTCAATATTGGTGAACACGTGTTTTAAGAACTTTTGTATGACAGCTACCCGAAGGAGTTGATGGATTGCGCTAATTAATAAACTCAGTCTTGCTTTTGACATAAAACTAATTCCTGTAAAATTTTGAATCCCTGCTCTAACTCGTACTAGAGTTATAATGGATTCTGTAACTTGTATACATTTTTGAAGGACTTTTGTAGGCTGCTACACGAAGGACTCATTCGATTTGCATCATATTCAAAACTTTCGTTTCAAACGTTGTATACTTTAAGTATTCAAAATTTGAAGCTCCTAACTTGAAGCATTCGAGCAATAATTGAGAATACGTGTTTTAATGACTCTTGTATGGGAGGTACCCGAAGCAGTGGAAGGATATCGCCCATTAACGAACTTGGCCTTACTTTTTCCATTTTACAGATGGTGACCAAATTTCAACTTCCTAGGCCAAAGCGTTCTTGAGTTATCGTGCAAACGGACGGACGGACGGACAGCCAACGGATTTGGGGTTTTTGGCCACAACTAAACACAAAATAATATATAACTTTTTTTCGTCCGAGGCTTGGTTCTATGCATTACAAACTTTTCGGGCTGAATTAATCTTATAATACTCTATATGATTTCATCTAGAGTATAAAAAGTGATTTGGTGGAATCAAGCACAGGAGAATACGGTAGTCGAATGAGCTAATGAGAAAAATTTCGTAATTTGGTCGTTGAATCCACAATATTAATGTCGCCGCTCCATAGAATCTCCAATATCAGCGGCACAGTATTTCTTATTGCCGCTTCATCCAATCTACCAGATCATCGTCACAACATTCATCACTGCAACATCGAATCTTTGATATCAGCATTACAGCAGCATTTGTTGCTACATCACCGCACAAAGGAGCATCACACGGCGCATCATAATAAAATTGACCGCTGCTCGAATACATTTCGTAGACAAGATCTGGACCATCACACAGCCCGCCACAACATAGGAAAGTTTTTTTTTTTCAAAACAAATCAATTCCGTAAGTCGTCGCAACGTCGTTTTTCTATCATTATTACAATTTTATATATTATTCATTTGATTACTGAAAATTTAATTCCCTAAGTGCTTATTAGGCGTCCCAGAATTAAATTTCCTCAGCCACACTTTATCTAGCAAAGGAATCTGTCCAATGAAAGAAAAAGTTGAAGCGATCACCAAATTAACAGTACCATCATCGATAAAGCAGACCCAAAAATTTGTGGGGATGGTCAACTACTATAATCGCTTTATACAGAAGTTAGCAGAGCTACTCGCACCTATTCACAGGCACGTAGCACAACTCCAAAAGCTAAAAGGACCTAAAAAACAATTCGAATGGACAGAAGAATGCCAGAAAAGTTAAAACCGCGCTTGCCAATGCTACACTTTTAACGCATCCTTGTGAAAAGACTTCATATAGCATCACCACAGATGCGTCAGACATAGCAGTTGGGGCAGTGCTCCAAAAACGTCAAAAAGAACAATGGCAACCCCTCGCGTTTTTCTCCAGAAAATTATCTCCGACGGAAATGAAATGTTCGGCATTCGACAGGGAACTCTTAGCAATTTACCTTTCCATCAGACATTTTAGATACTTCGTAGAGGGCCGAAAATCACTATCTTCACAGACCATAAGCCACAAGTCACCGCCATCCCTTCAAAAACAGAGCGTTCTCCCCGTCAGATCCGACATCTAGATTATATCTCCCAGTTCACAACAGACATAAAACATATTAGCGGGAACACAAACTACGTCGCTGATGTACTGTCTCGCATTGAGAACATGGATGTCAACACAATAACATTAAGCCTAAAGAATGTAGTGGACAACCAATTAGAGGACGAGGAACTCAAGTCTCTTAAAGATAGTGCGAAAAATCAAAATACAAAATGGAACTTAAGACTATTCCTTTCTACCCAGACCAGATCTGGTGCGATACGAGCACAGGAAGCAGTCGCCCTTATGTTCCCCAAGGTCTAAGAAAGAGTGTTTTCGAATCAATTCACAATCTCTCACACCAAGGCATTAGAGCAACTCGAAAACAGCTCGCCTCAAAGTATTTCTGGCCTTCAATGAATCGTGATGTTAACAATTGGTCTAAAATCTGCATTGATTGTCAAAAAGCCAAAGTGCATCGACACACACGTACAGAGTTCGAACGTTTCAAATTACCATCTCAACGTTTCGATCACATACACATGGATATTGTCGGTCCGCTTCCACCATCCAGTGGATTTTCCTACATTCTAACAATCATAGACAGATTCACGTGATGGCCGGAAGCTTATCCAATGAAAGACATGACTGCAGTATCCATAGCAGAAACATTCGTACAGCAATATATACCGCGTTTCGGCGTGCCACTCGAAATCACGTTGGACCAAGGGAGCCAATTTCGATCAAAACTCTTTGCAGAGCTGACAAAGCTATTAGGCGCTCACTGTGTGCATACTACTGCTTACCATCCCCAAGCAAACGGGTTGGTCGAGCGATTTCATAGGCATTTGAAAGCCTCCTTATTACCCGGAGAGAACGCAACAAACTGGTACGCAGAAATACCAGTTGTACTACTTGAAATTAGGACCACAGTAAGAAGCGATCAACAATGTTCACCCGCAGACATAATCTATGGCCAAGGTCTGAAGGTACCAGGGGAATATTTTGTGGACAATCGCGGCTCCGAAGGCGTAAATCACCATAACTTCGTAAAAAAACTAAAACAATCTATAAGCAACATGAAACCACAAGACACACGGATTAACTTTCAAAAAAAAGTAAATTTCCCGGATGATCTTAATACTTGTGAATTTGTTTGTTCAAGCCCATTTTATTTTCCGCTAGGGGTCTATTAGGCCTACTTCTGGTAACATTTTTAAGTATCTATCCTACACTGTTCTTGAGATATGAGACGTGATTTTTCAGAAAAATTCTTATCCCCTCCACTTCCACGATCCACAGCACCCTTAAAAAATTTTACATTCAGCAAACTTTAGCAAACCGAATTTCATTTCTCTGGTGTAATTGGTTCGTGAGATATCGTAATCTAAAGTTTTTCACCCCCCACCTCCGAACGCTACTGCCCCCACCCAAACCCCATCGGTGTATTCTCCTAGTATACCTACAGACGTTCATTAAGTTTTAATTTCGTGACATTAACCGTTTAGGAGATATAGATTTTAGAATGTCTCGATCTCGGCTTTCGAGCGCTTCGGACGCATTATTATTTCCCCCTTCCCACACCCCTTCGCCCATATCGAAGAAACCAAAATTTGTTGTTTAAACCGCTTCCCTCACCTCCCCCCTCACACCCTCACCATTTAAAAAGTGGTCATTTCAAGGGGCCTACCAAACCTATTCAGAAAAAAAATTTCAATTTAATAGCTCATAGGGTTTGGGAGCTATAAGTCCTCAAACGATTTTGGCGGACGGCGCGGCGCACAGACGGACTGATTTTTTTTTTTGGTTTTTTGGTGTCTATTAGTCATGACACGTGTAAAAAAAAATGTTCTGGATAGCAAATTTTTTTTTTAAAAATCGATAACTTTATTATTAAAATAATAAAGTAAAACATACCTAGGGAGAATTAAAAAACCAATCGGAATTCACATGAAAAAATAGTGTACATAAAGAACTGAAGCACTGGCACTGCGCATGCGCCTGGGGCTCTAAGGACCCATTTCATTTATGTGGCACACTTTTATAAACTGCGCCCGATATCATGAATGCGTATGCGTATGCGTATGCGCGCATAGAAACTTTGACAGATCACGGTACCGTACGTGTTAGATGTCGAACAGTGGTGCAGATTGAATTTTGCGCCAAAGAGTTAGTCAATAGATTCGCAGAGGTATGATCGAACAATACGATGTAGACATGTCGGATCGGTGGAGGAAAATAAGCTGGTCATACGAAATTGTGTAAACTAGTTGAAAGAGGGTTATATGACCATGTATTTACGAGTATGTGATAAAATCAAACCACAACCGTATATTTAGGCGATTGAAACAAACGTTTGGGAGTACGACGTGTTGTTAAATTGTATTTGGATGGATAATACATATGTAGGTAGGATGCCGTGTTTTAGAATTGCAAAATTGACAATGGTACATGACCGAACAATTGTGTAGGTGGGTGGAACAGTAGGTATGGTGCCCTAAAAAATTGGCGCTCGGCGCAGTTGCTCCATTTGCTCCTATGGAAGCTCCGCCCCAGCCTGCTAGGTGCAGTCAAAGTTTATTACATTTGAAACAAAACAGAATCGATTACTTTTGGCAAGAGTTGGAGTCGATTACTTTTGGAAGGTAGATACCTTCGAAGAGTCGGTAGCTTTTGGAAAGAGTAGGCACCACTGAGATATATCAAATGGAGGCCTTGATCACATGGCCGACGTTTCTAAAATGTCAATATTTCGAAAAAGGTGTCCATGATAACCCGAGGTTCTGCATTATTGAACAAAATTTTGATGATTTTAAACATTCATTAGATTTAAAATTGGTAATGCAAATAAAATAATTTTTGATTGAAACATTTCTTTATGTTTCTTTCACAAATTCAATTCATTTTAAGTTTAGAGAAACTTCGAAAGTTATCCGGGGTACAAATTAGGATTGAGCCACGGATGACCTGAATCTTAAGAAGGAAAGAGTTAGTAGCACGGTATGCATGTATTAAGGCGAGAAGGAAAACAATGACAGAACTATCAGATTAGGCAACATGAAAAATGAAATCCGAATTTTTAGGTGTAATTTCGAATTGAAAAATTACCAAATAATTTGAATTTGATAAATACTTTTTTGGATAAACAATGCAAGGTATTGAAAGAAAATGAGTTCATAAAATTGCAACTAAGCTGTGTAAATTGTACAGGTTATATTGGCTACTGCAGTACGAATATAATACCATGTACTTATCGGTATGGCGCCAAATTCAAAAATAACGTATTACATGCTCAACCGTTATAAATATTCCTGAAGCTTTTATTTCCCAAGAAATTTATTAATAAAAAAATTGAAGTAAACTGTGAGTTGTGTTATGAATTTCGAGCGCAAGACACAACTTCTCACCATCAAATCGAACAATTTGAATTGTCAGAACTGATAATTCAAATTGAAAAGTTTTTAATTTTTTTTAAGTTGTTGCCCATGTTTTTCGAAGTTCGAATTTTTAAGAAGGAGCGAGAGGGTACGATTTCGTCGGCTATTTCAATATGTCATATCGTATAGGGAAATGAGCCGATGAGGTATCCATATATTATATATCAGTGGTAGGCACTGATATTTCGAATCCAACTGAGCAAATAAAACTTCGGAAACATGCCTTAAGAAATGCTTTTTGAAGTTTGTTTTCGATCACTTTCTTGACGAATCGGAATCAGAGTCTCGAAGTTGCAGCAGTCAGAGTCGAGAATTTTAAAAATTTCCGGTGTTGGAATTTTCTTTTACTCCACATCCCCGCTCTTAATATTATCTTTCTCGACAGACTCTATGCAAACTTTCACAACCATTATAAAGTTGCTCACAATCAAGTAATGCGATGTGACCCGAACTACCCTCAGTAACACCTTTCTGGCGATGACATAAAGCTGTATTGAGCATGATGACCTTTTATGTCCCAAAACCATCTCCACCCTCTTTTTGGCATACGCACACGACCTTCGTATACTTTTCATTTCATTCACGGACGTTTTTCTACTTGTCGAAAAATTTATGATATCCATCCGGTTCGTCTTTCTTCGTTAGGGAAGAGCAGAATAACAGAATAAAAAAAAGTATCAGAGCATATTTGATGAGGACGTTATCGTAGTAGTCGAACAATAATATAATATCATATACCTAGTTGGAGTTTACAATAATTACAACAAAAAATTAAAATTACTTAAGGGGTTACATACACCTGGGACGGCTTTTTTCGTGCATAAAACTGAATTTAATTGATCAATCATTGTATATCTTTTAAAGTATTACATTTTGTCTATATTATTTGAAAATTTGGTTGGAAAATTTCAAACGGTAAAAAAGTTACAGTCGTTTTGCTGGGACGTGTTTTTGTTGAGAGCGATTTCGGCTTGAAATTTAAAACTTATGTAGAACTATGATCGTGGACCCAATTCCAAAAAAATTGTCGATATAGGCTGAAGGGTGCGGGAGTGGAGGGAAAAACAATGTGTCCGAAACGCTTGAAAGCTGGGATTTAAACATTCTAAAATCCATATCTCCTGATCGGTTGATGTCAGAAGGTTGAAACTTTGTGGTTATCTTAAGAGATAATGGAAGATTAGATAGGGTCTAAACATTTTATAGGGGATGGTGGAGTGTGGAGGTGGGGGTGAAAAACTTTGGATTTCAATATCTCCCGAACCAATTACAGCAGGAAGATAAAATTTGGTTTCTGTATATAGATTTACACGTGGAGTCTTCTGAACTTGAACTTTTTAAGAAGGGAGGTGAAGCACAAAAGTGAGGGGCTACTCCCTTCAAAAAATTAAATTTGTATATCACAAGAACAGTACCAGATATGATCTTAGAAATTTTACAGGAGTTAGGCCCAGTAGACTTCTAGCAGAGAAAACAATTTTGAAGGTGTGATTGTAGGGGGTGATGTCGAGAGAAGGTGAAAAGGAAAAAAATCTGATTCTTATTTTTCGAGAACCGCAAAGGATAGAAAGCTAAAAATGTTCTACTATATTGAGGGCATTCTAGAGAAAGAAGGCAGGCACTTTAAGAAGGAAAGGGTGTGGGAAAGTACACCTGTGCAATTTCGCACCTACCACCTACACCTTAAATAAGGAAAGTTTAAATGAGTAAGGGAAGATTATGTTAGATTTTAACAACGAATTCAATATTTATCGAAAGGGAAAGGACCGAAGGGTAAATCTGTTTATTTATTTTAGCTCATACTAAAAAACCAAAGAATATATAGCAATATTTGTACCTTTTAGTAGGTAAGGAAAAGGGTAGTTTGTAGAGCCGGCAGAAAAGCCGCACATACCTCCCATGAATCCATAGAAAAAGAGACGATCGGTAAATGTCTGCTTTGAAGATATTAATGACAATGTATGCAATTTATTGTAGGAGGAAAAGAAGAATAGATTGATAAATTAGAGCAATTTGGATCCAAATAAATAAAGAATAAATAGATCGGCACTTCCATGGTATGAGAAAGGGTCGATAGGAAATGAATATCATGATATTCGAATATCTGATATCGGCATATTCCTAATATCTAATATATTCAAATATTAGTATTATATTCAAATATTATCATCTCCAATTATGATAAAAAAAACTATGCAAAATATCGAAAAACGGCTCGACAGACTGAAGATTATTGTGTGAAACACAACTGTGCAAAACTATATCCCGATCGGTTTAGTAGTCGCGGAGATATTCCTGGTACCGATTTTGAAAAAGCTGTTTCGAGAAAAACCCGTTTAAAATGTAGAGTACAGTTTACACTGAAATAGGGTTCTGTAAATTTCAACTGTGGAACACGTATACCTGAACCTCACCAACTTTTCAAAACATGTCCCTGCTACACAGAAGGTCATAAAAACCCGGAATTAAAAAAAAGCTCATAGTCAAACAAATGACAAAGGCCGCGAACACCTACATAGCAACCGTTAGTCGTTCATCACCAGGTCGGTTACAAAACGCTATAATTTCACCATTATTGCGAATTTCTTTATGAAATTTTCAGGGTAGAAACTCAAAGGATAGTACTTTCGAATAAGTACCTTTTTAAAAAATCGATTTTTTTAAACTACACAGGTGTATGTAACCCCTTAAAGAAATGAAAAAGAGCTGAGCTAGGGCTGACTTAATAACTTTTCATTTTAAAAATCTTAAGCGAATTTTGAAAATTTTGAATTGGCTATTGAACCGTAAATAATTATGGAATACCACAAGGGACGAGTTCAGGGCCGCTGTTATTTATTTTACATGAATGATCAGGATATTTTTGCAAGGGGATTCTCAATCCTGACGGCCATCCCGACTCCATCATGTCATATGCCATCAGCTATGAACAAAGCCCGTGAAATATTTCTGTATTATGCTTCTAAGTCCTAAGCATAGAGAGTGAAATAAAATTCGTTTGGACCTTGCCAAACACTCGATCTTGAGCTTCAGCCTTTATGTTTCCCGGAACATGTTCTTCTTTACTGAAAATAGCATCTAATCAGAGTACCCTTCAAATAAGGAAACAATGGTTTACAAAAGTCGGCAATTTTTTGGCTAGTTTGCAAGGAAAAATTTCTGGAAATCCAGCTATATAATTATCGGGGATTCCTGTATTGCTAGGTTTACGTCACTAGATCTTTATTCGCATTTTCAAGGGCAACAGGGACAAGAATGAGAAATAGTTGTCACACTACATATTTTCCTGATTTTCAACGAAATGCCAACAACTGAACGCACAAAAATTGTAAATTATGCAGAGTCCAATCTGTAGGCCAGTTTTGAGATAATTAACCGAAACTACGTATTTTCATGACGGCGTTTTACTCCCTAAAACCTATTATTATTATTACTAATCCTAATTCCTCGCGCAAACCCTCACCCAAACATCGTCCAAAAGCAATTACAGTATAAAGCGACAAGCATTAAACCGATGTACCTACATAAAATAGACCGTTAACGTAACTACTGCGCACTTTTCTGGAGTTTATGATACCCAGGGTGAACTGAAATCGGTTCGCTAGGGAACTATACTTATTAATATTTAACCCGAAAATAGAGGACCTTCTCCAATGGAATGAAACAAAATGCAAAAGCATTGGGCGAGTTTTGTCCAAAAAGTAACCGAAACGCCATAGATGGAATCGGTAATGAGAAGCTGGTCACACCAGGGTAAAATTATGTTCCATAAGTGTGGTATGTCAGAAAACAGATAGCTAGAAGCTCTCTCAAACGCCCTTTCTCCCTTTGGGCAATTCATATTTGGTGGTGAATATGACTACCTAAAATTCATAAACTTCTCAAAAATTTCGAACCAATTTTGAATAAGGGAGACTACAATCCGAAAAAAAAATCAAACTGCCAGCCAATTCCATAATTTAAGGCAGACAGCAGGCCAGGTAAATGTCTACTATTAAGGTATTTGTAAACGAAAATTTCAAAAACTTCATATCTGTCACAGCTTATAGTAGGAAGTTGAAACTTAAAACTTTAAGTAGATTAGATGTCATCGTCGATGGCTCGACAGGCCAAATAAGTCATTGACCTCATGAATATATCGTCTTCGGTAATTTCAATCCAATTTAATAATAAAGTATTGTGATCGACCTGAAATTAAAAAATAAATTGGTACTCCGAAATTTTGCACTTTTATGATTTATGACTAGTAGACAAAACAAACAAAATTTCCATCTGTACGCCGTAAGCGCCGAAAACACCGTACGCAAACGCGTTTGAAGGCGTGAACACAAACCCGTTGAGATAATGAGTTGAAATTCTTTTCGTAGGTAGAATGGGTGAACCTCATGCTGTTATGACACTGGTTATTTTTCGAGCTTGAAACAAGCGCAGGAAAAACCAATCGCGCGACAAGGAGAACAACATTAAAAGAAAGAGATACCGCTCTTTCCGGCGCTAGCGGCATCTAGTAAACGAAATTAACAACTGATTTGTTATGAAAAATACCGGTTCTAGCGCGTCTCACAACATAACATAACACTTTCAATAATTTATACATAACGAACTGTCAAAAAGCGTGTAGAGGCTGGAAAATCTAGCCCCCAGTGGTTATTTCTTGGCTTGAACTGCGCGAATGTTGCGAAACACTGCTCAAATGCACTGCTTTTTCCTGACAGATTGCGCTATGTTGCGGTTTTTTTTTGACAGTTACCCACATTTTATCTGTTCGGACTGAGTGTGGGGTGTGAGTGGGTGGGCTTTTTAAAAGAAAAAATCTGCCAACAGTCTGGGTGCAACTTTATTATTTTTGGGTCCGAAACGTGTTTAATTCTGAAATGCGGTGTAGGTTACTATGTGACTGAAAACCTAAAAAAAGCGATGTCTTATCACTCCTAAGAGATATGACGAAATTCGGAAAAATTTTGTTCAACTCGTTTAAACCCTCTTAGGGGTTGAAAAAGAAAAAACTTGAAAACGAGTTTTAGGTGATTATTGAACAATGCCGTGGAAATAAAAAGTTATTCGATATCTAATCAGACCGGAGGGATACGGCTGAATTCATGAAAATGTATACAACCCCCTTACACCACTTTGGGGTCGAATTTCGAAAAATCCTGAAAACACTTTCTAGGTATTTATATGAAGAATAAGTAGAATAAAAATGAATTCAATACATGGAAAGACCTAAAAGATATGACGATAATCGTGAAAATATATGCATTCCATTTTCAGTGATCATTTTGTTTGCCCCGCTTCCGAACTCCAATAGATATTTGAATTTTTTTTAATCAATATTACTTTTCTAGTTGATTTACTACATATGCATATCGAGTTTCAACTTTCTAGCATAAGCCGTTCTATAGTTAGGAAAAACACCCCCCCACCCCCGTACTATACTACCCCTATACATTTTTCCAACGTGCTACTGTATAGTTCTATCTAAATACCAAGTTTCAGCTTCTGATGATTATAGATTCTCGAGATATAAAAATTCCAAATTTTTTCATTTTCACCCTCACCCTCTACACCCCCACCCCCTGTTAGGCGTCTATTAGGCCTACTTCTGGTAAAAATTCTAAGCATCTACGAGTACTTACACTGTTCTTGAGATATGAGACGTGATTTTTTAGAAAAATTCTTATCCCCTCCACTTCCATGCTCCACCGCCCCATTAAAAAATTTTACTTTCAGCAAACTTTATTTGTCAATCTTAATACAGACCCGAATTTTATTTTTCTAGTCCAATTGATCCTTTTCACCCCCACCCCCGGACGCCACTACCCACTCTCAAAAATTTGTTTTCGATCTGTTCTCCTAGTATACCTACAGATGTTCATTAAGTTTTAATTTCGTGACATTAATCGTTTAGGAGATATTGATTTTAGAATGTCTCGATCTCGGCTTAAGTGCATTTCGGACGCATTATTATTCCCCCCACTCCCACACCCCTTCACCCATATTAGCAGTTTTCCTTGCAAATGGGTCCACTATCGAAGTTCTATATAAATTCCAAGTTTCAGCCTCCTAGCCGAAGCGGTTACTGAGATCTAGAAACCAAAATTTTCCGTCTAAAACGCTACCCCCACTTCCCCCCTCACACCTCCACCACTAGAAAGGTGGCTATTTGAAGGGGTCTGCTCAGTCTACCAACAACAAAAAAATTCAACTTAATAGATCAAAGAGTTTGAGAGCTATAAGCTTTCAGACGTTTTGCGTACGGCGGACGGCGCACAGACGGACTGAAATTTTTTTTTGCTTTTCTGTTGTCTATTAGTCATCAAACGTGGGAAAAAAATTTTCAGGGTAGCAAATTTTTTTTTTTTAAAAATCGATAACAATACTTTATTATTAAAATAATAAAATAAAAATTAGTTTCTATGTTATGCCGGTTTTCCACCAAGCAGACAAGTTAAGTTTTTGTTTTGTTCATGTTTTCAAATCTTAAACACTGTTTCAACCAAACCGACAGTGCTCTATCGCAGTTTTGTTTTCAGTATCTCCACGAAGCGGTCTCAGTAAGAAAACACACCGAAACCTTTTGAAGTTACCGCTTCTGGTCGGGACACGAAAAACAGAACAGAAACAGTCGAAAAAAGATCGAGTTTTTGTTTTGTCGGTTTGGTGGAAAACCGGCATTAGATCTCAGAGATTACTTATGCCAGGAGGTTGAAGTTAGAATTGGAATTTATAGCTATGATGGTGGACCACCTATATGAAATGTGAGTCTCTAATAGAGGATGTACTACATGAACACACATTGTTCTACTTTATCCCCAACTACAATATTAATCGCAGTTCAGTATTTCATCTAGAGTATCATACGATTGGCATGCTGCCGGTCGTGACTGCTGTATATTACAATCTGTATTCCGACATATTTTTTATTGGCATTCCGACTTAGGTATGATGAGATATCAAATTGTTTTTACTTTGAGGGGATTTCTATATAATCGCTTAAAGCGGCAAATACACAATACAACGGTTGTACCAATTATTAGCCCGATTTCTCGTTGTATGCAACGATTGTATTTTGTATTGTGTATTTGCTTGTGAACGACAATTGGACCGATATCGCACGATTGAACGTTTCCACCCAAAAACCTGCGATCGCATGCATATTGGAAGAAAATTGTAAACAAATCGTATCGTCTATACCGTACATACAACCGTTAGACAGATATCGCAACAACAGTAATCGGTACAACTGATGTATCCTGTATTTGTCGCTTAACGCCGTTTCTCAGCAGAAAACGCGCTCCCAGACTGTTTGCAGATTTTTTATATTTTTATACTTCAAGAAAAATCAAAAAAGTATTTTGTTATAGTTAGGTACGGAATGGACGATTTTTCTCTAATTTCAAGAACTGCTTATCCCTCAAAGTTAAAACTTGCAAATTTATATATCAAGAAAAGAACCCAAAATACTTCGTTTCAAGTAACACCCAAGCTACGTAGACCCCTTTCTGTATTACGATTTTCGAGAGCATAGGGATCAGAATTTAACCCGCAAAACAGCATATCCGTTATTTTGTTTTTTAAACCCCGTTTACACGGTGATAGTTTTTAGCGATAGTACTGTCGTGAGAGGATTGCACGATAGTGTGAGAGTATGGTAGCGCGACAGTCTGCTGTATACACGGCGCGATAGTACGACAGTGAAATTAGTCAATAGTTACATTGTTTATGTGTGAAACGTGTTCATTATATAAAATGTATCAAGTAGAGCTGGTTGCAGCTGCAGCTGCAGTTATTGGTGAAGTAGCAAAAAGAAGAGCTAGAAATGTGAGGAAAAGGAGGAAAATATGGATGAGGGAGTAGATACAGAGACGAAATGCTTTGGGTGCCTCCGAGATGCTCATTCTTGGTAGAAGGTAGTAGAAGTTTTTTAAATTTTCCATCAACGCACTTTAACCGTTAAATCAATTGGCCTTACCATTGAATATAGCAATATTTTTTGCAATTAGCAACACGTACTCACAATATCAAAATTATTATTTTCATGTTTTCAAATTAAATATTTTTTTGTAAATATCAATAATAAATTATAAAATTTTTTGTCAATGCCAAGATAAAACTATCGCGATAGTGCTATCAACTATCTCGTCAAACCTGATAGTGCGATAGTGCTATCATGATAGAGCGAAAGTAACTATCGATAAGTTTACATGATGATCGCAAAAACTATCATCGCGTAAACGGGGCTTTCCATTGATAGAAAATTTAATTAGTATTGTAGGGATATCAGCGGTGTTAGAACTTTTATCACCTGGCTGACTTTAACCCGAAAAAAAGTAAGAGTGCGTCCAGTTGTTTTGAAGAACTATTGAATTTCTTGCACCTCGACCTACTATAGCCTGCCACGTTTATTCATTTTATTCTCCCTCTTGTCCTTGAATCCAAAAAATAATTGCATCACAATTCTAGCGAACCACTGTAAGACTCCTCTGTAAGGACTCAATCTGATGTTCCAAAGCTCGACATCCCATATCAACCTACAGGACTTCCGACTCACCTTTGTTCATGATGATTTCCTCTAATTATTGTTGTTGTTTATAATCGTCCTTTCTTTCTCCTGACTTAACTGGGACTGAACCCACTGACACTAGCGCGTCCTTATAGTCGTCTCCAAGAAAGCTCTCTTCCGAACGTAAAAAAACAAGCTCGTCCACAAACTGTGGATTGTTTTGCTCAGCTACAGCGCGCGTGGTAGAGCTTTGCACGTCAAAATACACACGTCCTTTTTGCTTCGGCCTCAAAACAGGACGAAACTTCTACGAAGCAGTTCAGTATCCGCTTAACAGTATATCGTGGCGATTATCACTCAGCATTTTCAACTTCCGTTACTGTTCGTGCGTACTGAGCAGCAACGCTTACTCTTACCTGCTACTAGGGGTTGGTTGCCAAAAAAAAGAAATTCAAAGGACTCATGATCAGGTGGAATTTGTTTTTTTTTATCTGGCGTAGCTATGGTGTGACCTTACCTTTTTTTCCGCCGAGCGTGTTTTATCAAATTTTTTTAGTTTGGCTTGCTCTGTCTTTTTGTGGGTGTGATGTCAACAAAACGACTAATAATCCCAAAAAATAGTGAAAAAATAGTATTCAAGAAGGATACCTTCAAGGATTCACAGGCGGCTCTTAAGAAATGCGCTGTATCGATTTCGGTCAGGTTCAGTTCAAAATTTGCGCGAATTGTAAGTGGCATTGGACTGGGCATATTTTCGGCAGTGCATTGAATATGCGGTCCTGGTGGGTTTCTACAACAGTGTGATGCAATGTGTGGTGATTTTTCGGTGGTGATTAATTTTCCGCCCGCGTTCTTTTTGTGGTATTTGTTTGACATGTTCAACAGTTGCCTTCACCAACCCGTGACCCTTCTCAGCTGGTGCTCGCCTCTACTGAACTGAGTGAGTGAGTTTTATTGCCGCCTCCCTCTCCCCCATTCCGAAACCCCCGCGTTCTACTTCATCAGTACGATGTGTGCGTCTAGTGCGGTGTATTGATGAGCCGTGTGCTCTGCAAACAAAAAACTTCATAGTTCCCAGTTAGTGTTGGTGAATTCGTCGTTCTGACGAGAGCAAACGCTCGAGAGAGCGAAAAGAGTTGTTGGTGAATTTTCAATATGCATAACAGTGTAGTATTATGTGTGAGTGTGTGATGATCCAGACGGGGTGCAGATTCCGACCCGCGGATGCATAAATCGCCTGTCTACGACATCCCCCTATGAATGCACATGATTCAAGTCCGGAAATTGGCTGTTTGTAAATTTACTTCCTGTGCAGGAATTTCAAGGAGGAAAATGTGAAATCCGGTTCGCTATGTGTAAGTGGCGATTTTCATTTGTATCGTTCCAATTTTTTTTTTTATGTGTGAGTGCAGGATACTTAATTCATTATGGATGACACTGGTGGTGGGATGGTGTAGATTCTGATTCCAATTGTTGTCGATATTGTTGTCTTCTGTTGAACGGATGCATAGCCGCCGCCATGTTTACTTCATCAGAGCCTGCTGTTTCTGTCTGGTTACTTTGGGGTTTGTTCTTCAATTCCCCAAACTTTCTGTGGCCAAATAGATTAGATTTATTGCATATTGCATTTGTATTATGTCCTCTTAATTTCATTTGTTCCCGTAAGGATTATAAGCAATAAGAGCAGTAAATCTGTGAGGTTTGATGATATACCGCAATATTTAAAGTGATTGATCTGCGATGGCACTTCAGAAAATCATTCCGAATTAACATAGTTCAGCCATTATTATAACGTCGGGACGATTATTGGTCGCAATGCAATGTTGCACCGACGATGTCATTACATCTTTTTTCAAGACTGCTAAACTGGACTTTGAGGTCTGCTTTCAATTCAGTAGGGTACAGTTCAGCTTTTTTCAGTTTTCGAGGTGAGAAGGGCAGTGCCCTAATAGATGTTAATAATTCTTAGTACTATTGACTGTAATAGGCTCCATCAGAACAGAAAAGTTGACTATAACAAATTATCTGCTGTCTGCAATGGTATTATGAAATGAAATAAGTCCAGGTATAACTAATATAGCACTTGCCTTCGGCGCACCTGGTACCAGGTTCGAATCTGCTTGGCGACAAGTAATTTTCGAGAATGGGATTGGGTGCCGGACTACCAGTTCACTCAGCTGTAAATGAGTACCTGAGTTAAAAATCAGGTTAATAATCATGGACGATCGTGTGGCTGACCACTTCACCTCCTAGTGTTCCGTTGGTCTAGTAATGAAGTAACTCTAGCATTACTTCAAGGCCTAGACCCAATTTGGGCTGTTGTACCATTGATTATTATTATAAGTAATATAGTGCACTTTTGACTGAAATACAGATGTCCCATCATGCACAAGGACTTAAGAATAATAGAGTAGAAATATAGCGTTTAACACAAAAGCAATCCTAAAATGACAAAATTTATGAAAAGTAAAACCAAATTATGTTCAAAAACAAACAAATCATCCAAATCTGAACTAAAAAGGACAACACGGATAGCTTGAAAAGTCTGCAACTCAATCAGAACTCGAGCATAACACAACTTTTCATTTTGTATACTGAAGACACCATGAAATTCTCATCTGTCCAATTTCTCAGGATTAGCCCTATGCTGATATATTATAAAATACAAAACGTAATATTCCTTTGAAACCACTACAGCTATTTAACAAACAAACTTTGATAAAAAAAAATGTACTTTCTTTGAGCAATTACAATAGTCAGTCGTCCCAAAAGAAAAAAACCAATATAAATACAGTGGATGCCGCTTATTGTAATCACTTTGGGACCAGCCAAAAAGAATAACATTAACCGGGTGATAACAATAAACGAAGAAAAAAATAAGCGATGAATTCTGTTTGTGGAAAATGGAACCCAACTGTTTTGATAACAAAATGCGGCTTATAACATTATCCGCGATTACAATAAGCGGCATCCACTGTACAGTGAAATTCGCTTATAATGACAAACCGTTTTGTATGACACACCTGCGCTAAGAAGTTTAGTTTTCATATAAAAAGTATGCATTTTAATTCGCTTAGAATGACTTCATGACTTCGGTTAATATGACCAACCGCTTATAATGACGCATTTTTCTTATAATGACGTGTTTTTTTCTTACAAATTAGTCCGGTAATTATGACGTTCATATTCAATTGTGTTCATTTTAACTCACACTCCTAATCTTTGCTAAATACATATGTACTTCTTAGTTTTCCTGTTGCTTTTGTCATAATAATATTGTTACGTGTAAGCCCGGCCACCGCGCAACTCGATCGATTACGAATAGGAAACAGCAACAACCGAATACCTAAGCTGCAAAGTAACCCAATCAAAAGCCTAGTTGAGGTAAATAAGAGAGCGAAACAACACGACTATATCTCCCCTCTAATCGAATGCGCTCGAATGTACTGGAAGCCTAGAAGATCAAATGGAATGCTCTCAAGCGTTCCAGTTGCGTCCACACTCACCACCGAGCAAAGATTCAAGAACAGTCTCGACTACAATCAAGTAGTATAAAAGCAGATGAAGCTTTCAGCGAGGGATATAGTAATTTTTATTACGTCGACTGTGACAGCGAGCGTGTATACGCGACCGTGTTGGTAGAGAGCGAAAGAGATCGAGTCAAGCGATATATGGAATAAGCGGGCAGTGCTGCCATACAGTGCGAATTATTGTGCGAATAGAATTAATAGTGCGATAAAATAAATTATCACTTATTTTTATTTTAACCGAATTGTGTTTTACTTGAAATCCCGGCGAACCCCTAGCTCGCAACAATATGTAAAAACGATTGTATCGAAATGCCTGTTTTCATTGCACCTAAATTTTTCATGCACATTCAACGTCTGCTTTATATGACGCCCGGTTAGTATGACCTGATTGCGATTTCCCTTCAATGTCATTATAAACGGACTCTACTGTATGTCATATCTGAAAATTCAACGATTTAAATAGCTGAAGAAGAATAAAACATGCAAAGTACATAACGAAAGAAGTCCGCCACTCCCAAAACCTTACTCCATTATTACAACAAACAATACGAAAAGTGTCCGTCCATATCACTTCAAAACATTTACAAACGAGAAAACATCACAACGTTAACTTAATTCAGTGTTGTAAAAATTACTTAAGTACCTCCCGCCCGAATTTCGAATCCATCTTGCTGGCAAGCTGGCAGAATCACTTTTGACTAGGGAATCCTGAAAGCTTGATTCGCAGTCTTCGCTTAACGTCAACCTTAAAGTGCGATGGTGGTGTCATCATAGCATCTCATTGTCGTTTTTCCTCATCACGAGAAGAACAGAACTGTTTGAACATAAGACAGCCAGGACAGGATACGGAATATATAATCCGTCTTTCAGATTCCATCAATTCCATAGTATCGAAAGGACAACGACCACAAGACATCCACCATAGCACTTGTCCAGTTCTATGTCAAGTAGGAAAAAGACTAAGCAATCCGGGAGCGTGGTGGAGAATGCCAACAAGTTTTACAACTTAAGTGATTTGCATATATTGAAAAAGTTTTCGAAACCACTTCAGCTAAGGACGAAGATAGAGGATGGATGATGTCCTTGGTATTGTGGTAAGAATGGGCGGTGTAGGGTTCAGTTGTAAAACGTCTTCCAATATTCCCTTCAATCTTAATTACACGACCCTTTTATGCTTGCTCCATCGGGAACGCAAGTATTTTTCGAACATGAGAAAAACAGCTTTATGGGCTTAATGGCGCTCTCGCTCAGGGTAAGCGAGTTTTCGAAGAGGTCAACGGAGTGAAGGGGAAGACGTACGAGTTTAAATTCAATTGAAAATCGATTAATATTAATGAGAATCGATTAAGATGAAGGCAACTGGAAGTGAATAAATTTGTTGGGGTAGTGACCCTGGATTATTGCTTCTGGATAAGAACTTTTGTTAAATATTTATGAATTAATGATAATGTCGTTTTACTGCCAGAGCAGTGAAAAGTGAGGGCATGACAGATGAAAAACCTTTACTGAAAAGACAAGTTTGAAAACTGTATTGAACTGGGTCCGAAAGAGCTGCTTCATCTTCCAGTTGTATTGACTCATTGAAGTGCATATCATACATAATCCAAAACTATACTCTAATACTACAACCGATTATATAATGTTTTTGAACGAATTATGTCAAAGTGAAATATGCCTCAGCAGAATTCACTAGATCCATTTACGAATTTTCGGAAATTTAAAAAAAACTTTGGTTTGGCCTGTAAATTATTTTCAGTCGATAGATCTACAAACTTCTTATTTCAAAGAACTACCAAGGAACCTAAAATTTCAGTTCTTCCCTTAACCATATCGAGCCCAAAAAAAAATTGTTTTTAAATATCTTGAAGTCACGTAGTAGACTCATCCTCAAGCGAACTTAAACTTTAAGAAGTTAAAAAACGAAACGCAAAATTTTCAATTCAGCATAAAACCGAAAAAGGAAAAGTTCTGCTGAGCTTGTGTCCTTGCTAGCCAAAGTCACGCGTAATTGCCCATGTTGCTTTCTTGTTCTCCAATCCTGGCGAAAATAACAGATAGATAAACGGAAACTTTTATTGGAGATACGTGCAAAGGAAATCGTTCGACGACGAGAAACAGGATGAAGCAATCTTTTGGAAATGAATCGCATGTAGGTTCGGTAATTTCTTTCGTAAAATTTTCTTAAATCCTTCCACTGACTATTTTTTTGAAATAGAGTGAATTTGTACAGGATCAAAAAATTCAAAGGTAAATGCACACAGAGTAGCTTATTTGGAATGCATTGATGGTGTAGGAAACATAAGAAAATGGAAGTAAAAGGAACCGAAAGATTTAACTTTTCTTTTCAATTTTTTTTTGTGGGTTATTCATTTTCTCCAACTGGTCTTCGCTCGTCCTTTAGAAGTTCGAATAGCTACGGGCATTCATACACGCAAAGGACGACTGAGTAAAAACTTCGAATCCCAGCTTGGATGTGAATTGAAAAAAGTCTTAATTGTTTCGTTTTACGAAGGACCTAATTGTTCCATTATATAGCCAGTTTGATCCTTTCTTTGTAATAAGATACTATGGCAGAAATGTAGGTGGACTCCTTTCTGTTTAACCTCAAAGTTACGTTTTCTTTATATCGCCATCATCATCGTATTGTTTTCTATTCGAGGCTGGAACGAAGGAGTAGTTGTTGCTGTTGTTTTGCTTGGTCCTTTTGGTGAAAAATGCCATATAAATGGGTTTAAGGGGAACGATGTAATCATGATGATGATAATGGAAAGTAGGAGGATCGGTTATTGTTGTATTACAAAGTTGATAGGATGAAAAAATAAAAACATTAACCTAATTAGTGGGTTGCGATTGAGGGCTATTAATCCGATGAAAGAGGCTTGGAATAGCTCCATTGGATACATGGTCTATGGTGTAATGGATAGGAACTTCAGACCTTTAAAACAATTACGTAAAGCGAGATACATTATTCATGACTTGTTTTAACTGCGACAAAGCCGTATTATCGTTTAATTTAAAACAAATCAAACCATAGAAAAGTTTGGAAATGTAAAAAACTGTTACTAATTGAAGGCAATAACGGGGAACTAGAACTATATGACTAATAAACGTCTATGTATGACTTACGTCAACTTCACAGAAAAAGTCGCAATTTAGTCATAAACCGGTTACTATTACTAGATTGACGATGAAAATGAGAGGAATACTTCGTTCGTATAACAGTTGCGTAAAAGTACTTAGTCGTTCATAATTTCTGGATGACTTTATGCATAAGAATTGAAAGGACTATCCTGAAAATATCAAAACAGTAAGGTATTCCTTGCAAATGGCTTGCAAAGTGAATTCGATATCTCATTAGATCGAAGAAATATTTCGGAATTCGTGAGAATGTACCCAACCCCTTTACACCCCCTTATGGATTGGATTTCTAAAAATTTGGATAAAAGATTTAAAGAAATTCATGAAAATGTGGAAAAAAAACCCTTTTCACGGATATTTTTCTTACTCCACCTCTGTACGCCAATGAAAATGTGATGTTTTTTTTAAGTACTCAATTAGTACATCTACATACATATACGAACTAAGTTTCAACTTTCTAGCATAGGCCGTTTCTGAGATATAAAAAAGCACTCCCACCCCCATACCTTGCTATACCTATCTAGAATGCCTCTATAGTGGCTCTATGTAGCCGTCAATTTTAAGCTTTCTATTCAGAATTCTTTTCCTTTCCAACTCCTTCTACCATCACCCCCTTCACTCGCATCCACAATATTTTTTTCTCTGCTAGAGGTCTCCTGGGCCTAACTCCTGTAAATAAAGATCTGATACGGTACTTGCGAAATAAAAATTTTATTTTTTAACTCTTCTCAAAAACTTTACATTCGATAGACTCCAATTGTAATCATATATACAGAAACAAAATTTTATCTTCGTGTTACAATTGGTTCGAGAGATATTGTAATCCAAAATTTTTTTTTCTCACAAAATATCCACCAAAAAAATTTCAATTTAATATCTCTACGAGTTTGTGAGCTACGCGTCTTCAAACGCTTTTGCGTACGACGGATTTCGTCCACGGCGGACAGACGAAAAATGTTTTTTTTGCTTTTTTGAGGCCCTCTGGCCCTAAAACGTGGCAATACAAAATTTTAGGGTAGCAATTTTTTTTTAAATTTTAGTTCGATCACTATACCTACTTTATTATTCAAAAATATTAAAGTAAAATGAAGAAATGAATTAGCGATCAAAACATATAGCTATCAAGCCTACCAAGGAATCGTCATATTAACGGACACCATTGAAAAGATTTCCAGCAATTTTCTAATTAAATGTCGATCTTCCGGGAACCCACTTCTCGCCTCTTTTTTTTCCGAGTTTTGCTTAAATTATTAATGTCAAACCACTTTTTTCTTTTTTCTGTGTTGGTAAATTTCAATCTCAAGCTGTGGCAATACTGCCGCTGCGCAGCAAAAGTAGAAGTAGAGACATCTTGCAGCGCTCCGCTGCATGCATAATAAGCGTGTGTTTCGTCGCATTTAAACTCAAGCATTCTAAACCCGTTTTGCCGCGCTGCATGCAGATCCATGCACATGTATTTCTGGCTTAATGCAGCGACTGATGCGAAATAAGCCGTTGCAGCAAAGACGTCAGCAGCGACATTGCCGACGCAGCGAACGCCACACCCCCAGACTCGCGACGGCACCGAATACTGCCGGTGCGTCACGACCTTACCAAAGTTGGACTCTCGGCATAGCCGGAAGAACTCCAACGCATAAGTCGTGACGAATGATGGTGCGTTTACACTCACCCTTGAGGCTCGCCTCGAGGCGAGCCTCTACCCCCATCAGGCCATTGCAAACCGGTTTTCATCGGCTGTGTTCTTTGCTGTGTTGAAAGCAATTTACACTCAAAATGCCTCTGCGGCGCAACATGCTTATGAGTGCGAAACGACAGAAATACGATGAGCTGCGAATTGTGTGCTGCCACAGTTCATTGTATGTGTGTACACATATGGAAGCGTGCGTCGGAGAAAAGTTGACGAATGTTAGACTCTTGCGACTCCACAAGCCATCTGATTGGGTGATTTTTTGGTGGGGATAGAGGCTCGCCTCAGACGCTGAATGTAAATGCACCATGTCCCTAACACCTATACATTGCCATAATATCTAAAAAAAAATCTTCCAATAATCTGGGCAAAACTTTGTTATTTTTTGGGTCAAAATTTGGGAAGCGGTTGAATGCTTACGCCACTGCCACATATAACACATGAATTACGTAATTGGGTCATAGTCCGGGAAGCGCTCAAAGTCGTATAATATCAGTTGCTTCGAGATTAGGAGCGTGATGGGTGATTAATTTAGAAAAGTCGTGAAATTGGTTTTCAGGCTATTACATGAAATGAACGTAGAAGTAATAACCAATTTTATATCCCATCAAAACTAAGAGATGGTAAAAATTGTGAAAATGTGAAGACCCCTTGGGCGTTGAATATCAAAAAATTGTGAAACGGATTTTGGCTATTATACGAGTATAATATAAAAAGTCTGTTAAGTTAAAACCTATCCGGTATCTCATCAAACCCAATACACATGTCGAAGAACCCCTTACACCTCCTCAGGGAAATTCTGAAATTAACATTTTGGCGATTATATAGGAAGCCTCAGAAAGTAAAAATGAATTCGATATTGTTAAAAATTGAGCCAGTCAGTGATGATAAAAATTGAGCGAGTCAGTCTAGAACTCGATGTCAACGCGGTCGATTAACGTTGCCTTCAGCATTTATTTAATGGTTACCATTTTTTTGTGAAATTAATGAAATAAATTAAAAATAAATAGATCTTTAAATCGGAACCGTTATTTTACTAAGTTGGTGAAGTTTTCCAACAGATATCTCATCAGATCTAAGAAATATGTAGGCTATTATATAAAAAGATATGACGAAAATTGTGAAAACGTATGCAACGTTGGGGGTTGAATATCCAAAGACCTTGAAAGGTATTTTTAGATAAATATAAAGAAAGGCAGAACAAGTATAAACCATTTCGAAGTCTTATCACTCCTAAGAGAGATCTCTTAGGAGTAAAAATTTGTTCAACCCTTTTATAGCCTCTACCCATGTACGAAAAGAGGAACGGCACAGCACAGGTTTAGTACTGGTGCCTGAGTTGCCAGTACTGGCTAATGTTTCGGGCCCAGTATGTGGCCTAGACCAAATCATTGCCGAGCCAATGTCGATTTGATCACACCGGTCCTACTCTTGGCGAAACTCTGGCCCGATACTGGGCCTCAGTAAAAAGAGAAACGAAAATAAAATTATAAATTTTTTTTTTTTTTTAATTACGATTTTATTTTGCTGTTATTATTTTTTTAAAAAATGCGAATTGATTTTACTTTCACTCTCTCGGATTCGAACCATGGTCCCATCACATATTAGTCCGCTACGCTACCCACTAAACCAATCTGACACATTTTCGTAATAGGGTTGAAACAAAAACCACCGATAGCTACAAGCCTGCAACCAGGGAATCTCGCACGCACACTTCGAAAGCAAAGGGGGTCGATGGTCGATATGTGAAATGTCAATTTCGCTGCGATTGCTGGTCATTTCAAATAGTTTGTTAATAGTTTTTGTATTAATTAAACTAAATATTTGAAAAATAATGACTTGAAACAAGCATTTGAATGTTTTTTATAATAAAGATTTTTATTTATGTAGCTTCTCGCACTTACAAAATTAAGAGTTTCAAATGATCTAAAATAATGTTAAGCTTTTCGTCATGAACAAATTTATCATTCTCTTGCGTAGCTTTTTCCAATAAATTGATAGATTTTTGTATCAAATCTTCTTTAGAGAATTTCAAAATATTTCTTTCCGATTGATATCTAGTTATTATACTATTAAGCTGTGACCATTTCGTTAATTTAGAATTTACAAGAAAGTGGTCTTTTAAAAGTTTTAAATTTACTTCTTCATTCGACACGAAAACTTTTACCTTTAAGTCGTTGAAAACAATAATGCGGACTACAAATTCAATACCATAATCGGTATTACTTTTTTCAACAATATAAAATACCAATTTTGTCTCGGATTTTAAATACTGCCATTCCGACAAAATTAACTTTTTTTCAAAATGATCAATTAAATTTTGAAAATTAATTATTTGATCGGCAGCGATGGCATTACGATGCTGCTGTTCGGGAGGAATATGCTCAACGAATGTTGAGCATATTCCTCCCGTCGCTGTTCCGGGTCTTTTCTGGTAGGAAGCTCTTCAGTTTGAAAGATAGACAGGCAAACTTGCAAATTGTCTCGGAACGGCATCTTTCAGCAATCTAAAATGCTTCAACGGCACACCGAGATCTCGGCCGTCGACATGTTGCGTTTTAATAATGGAATTACTATTAAAATGGTTTATACATACGTATGAATATTTTGTTGGGACCCAATTTGCCCTAGGAATAGCACGAATCCACGCATTCCTTTCTTGTTCATCCTTAGTGAAGGAAAAGGTCACAATTGTCTTCTCACCTTGTTGACGTTGTCCACCGTAGTTCGAAGAGCATCCCGGAACGCAACACTTCTTCGGCATTTTGTGCGCTATTTCACCACAATATTTACAATGACATATGACATTAAAAATCAATTTAGTAATAACATAATGGAAATGTTTTTCTTTGTTTATAACATATTTTGGCGCGAAAAATGAGTACTCGATTTTTCATTAAATAACAGTGATTCTCTACACTAAACTTATAAAATTGATCATGAACAATTAGCAAACACATTTCTTTGAGAAACATTTCCATTTATTTTATTAAAAATACAATTTTTAATTGTTTACGTACGTTTAAAATATTCGTGGAACCGTAACCGCCACAGCACTTCACTTGTTGTGCAGCCAACTGATGGCCCCCTACGCGTACTTGCACACAGCCGGGTTGCAGGCTTGTAGTTATCGGCGGTTTTGGTGGAAACCGAATCAATTGATATGTTGAGAAACAAAAAATATTTCTACCAAGATGCGCCCAATACAGAGCCGACCGTCGAGCCAATGCCGAAAGAGCTTAGACACCAATAATAAGCCAATTCTAGGCCCGACATAGGTCCAGCAACTCGGACCAAAGGCGGCTTAGATCAAGTGGGAGTACTGATCACCAGGATTGGCCCCACACTGGTCTGGTGGTTTGTCAGTACCAAAACAATACCGATCGACAAGTCTTGGCGGACAATGCAATGCCAATTCTGGGCAGTGTACGTAACTCTGGTTGGACTCCGGCATTTCGCACATGGGTAAGAGGTTAAAAAGAAAAAATGGTGAAAATAGGTTTTAGGCGATTATTAAACAAGCCCTTGGAAGTAAATAGTTATTCGATATCTAAACAGACCTGAGGAATATGGCTGAATTCGTGAAATTGTATTCAACCCCTTTACACCCCCTTAGGGGTCGAATTAAAAAAAATCCTGAAAAAACTTTCTATGCATTTATGTGTAGAGTTCGTAGAATAAAAATTAATTCAATTTTCTAAGATCTAAGAGATATCTCGAAAATCGTGAAAGTATATGCATACCATTCTCACTGATCAGTTTTTTTGCTCCTCTTCCGAATCCCAATAAATATTTGAAAATTGTTTTTATATTAATTACTTTTCTAGTTGATTTACATATAGGTACTTACCGAGTTTCAACATTCTTGCATAAGCTATTCTATATATAGGAGAAATACCCTCCACTCCCGTACCATACTACCACTATAAAAATTTATATTTTTCCAAAATGTCAATACTATAGTTCTATCCAAATACCATAGAAATCTATGTACTGGAGACGACGAGCTACCGTTTTTGTATAAATATCGAGCCACGGAACTAAGATGCAATATTGGCCTAGTGTTAAATTGTTGTTTTTTAGCGTGTTACAAGACCGGGATATAATATAAATTTGAGTGAGAAAACATATTGGCCTAGTGTCAATTGTTGTTGTTTTGCGTGTGAATGAATGCGATGATGACCGCCTTCAACTTCCTCATTATGGGTTTTCGAGATATAAAAAACGAAAATTTTTCTTTTTACCAGTCGTTCAGTCATGACTCAATCGGTATTTTATTTATTTATTTATTTCGTCAACGGAATGAATCCTTATAATAATAATATGAAAATAAGTAATGAATTAAATAATGTTATTACAAAAAAAAATTTGAACAACTAGTGAACCTATTCACTTAGGAAGAGTGACTTCAATTGCACAACATTAATATTAAATAAATCAATGCAATATCTGTACTTATTGCCGGTTCTTATCAGTCTTGACAGTGGACTATTTTGACCATACAATGTTTGGTGCATTAGCAGAGAGAATGGAGATTGACACCGAGTACGAACATTGGAAACACGAAAATTAACAGACTCAAGAAGACACGGACAATCTACTATATAATTTATAATTTTAAAAAGAAAAATTAGTTCTGATTGCTCTCGTCAATCGCTTAAAGATCGTAAGTGTAATTGAACCATAAGGGCATCGTAATCTATCCACTCAATTGGAATGTGTAACTTATAGGCGACAAGTCTCAAAAACTTATGCTGTATTGTCTCGATTCGATTGATGTGAATCTGGTAATAAGGATTCCACACTGGAGAACAATATTCAAGAATGGGTCTAACCAAGCTGCAATATAAACATTTAAGTTTATATATGTTATTAAAGTCCCTTGTATTGCGAGTAATAAAATCGAGCATTCTTCTTGCAGCGTTACAAATACTAGTGACATGAGGGACGAATGTACCATAAGTGAAGAGTCTAGGAAAACCCCAATGTCTTTTATAACACCAACTTCAGCTAACGGATTGCCATTAATTTTGTAGCTAACTGGAAGATTGGTTTTTTTTAAAAATTATAAATTTACATTTATCAATATTAAAATACAGAAGATTTTTATCACACCAGGACGAGAGTTCATGCAGGCTAGCCTGTAGCATGAGACAACCCTCAAAAGTTCTTACTGCTTTGTATAATTTTAAATCATCAGCAAATAAAAGAAAGTTCACTCCTTTAAAACTCATACCAATATCGTTAATAAATAACAGGAAAAGAAGAGGACCCAGGGGTGACCCCTGCAGTACACCTGATGTTATTGTGAAAGATTCCGAAGTTGATGTCTTTATTTTAACACAGCTTGTTCGTTGAAAGAGATAGCTGGTAATCCAGTGAAAAAGATTACCAGTGAAACCCATGGCGTAGAGTTCTTGTAGAAGTACTACATGGTTAACTCTGTCAAATGCTTTGGCAAAGTCAGTATAGATGGAATGAACCTGCGCTTTACCTTCAAGCGCAGAGGTTATGTGCTCCGTGTAGACGGTCAAATTGCTAAGAGTGGACTTAGACTTTTGAAAACTATGCTGACAAGGAGAAATCAAATGAGCGCAAAATGGAGTTATTTTCTGTAACTGTCGAGCATTTTAGCAATTGTTGATTGAATGGAGATTGACCTGTAGTTAGCTACATCGGATTTATTACCAGACTTAAAAATTGGAACGATGAAACTTGATTTCCATGCCTCAGGGAATACGCCTGAGCTTAGTGAACGATTAAACAAGGCACACAGAGGTGAAGCTTATACCGCCGAACACTTGTTAAGAAATAGCGGTGGAATATTGTCAGGCCCTGGGCCTTTAGATACATCTAAGCTATTTAGTCGATAATACTTCGGGCAAATCAATATTACCTATTATACTATAGAAGAATTATAGTTATTATGACAGAAATTTTAATTAACAGAAATAGTGCTATCAGTATATACGCCAGAAAAATGTTTAACAAAGAGCTCAGCAATACCTACAGAAACATCATCCAGATACATGTAATTTGGTAATTTATTATCTGACTTCAACGAATTGATGTAATTCCAGAAGGATTTCAAATTGTGTGGAATTTGATTTTCAATACCAAGCTATATACTGATCATAACAGATTGTTTTTAGAGTTTTACATTCAGAACGCAATCTAGCAAAAATATTATAGTCTTCAGTTAAACCTGTTAATTTATAGTTTGAATGAGCAACCTTTTTATCAATAATACGTTTTCTAAGATCTTTACTCAACATGGATATGATGAATTAAAAACCACTGTACTGGGAACGTAGCTATAAATAAAGGACTCAGTCGAGTCCAAAACGTCACGCAAAAATAAATAAGAACAGTAATCTTGTATTTTCATAGCTATAAATAACTTCACTGACTAGTTCGTAAAATGAGTTTACGGCAGTATTGATATCTATATCATTGAAGATACTATTCCAGTCGATAAGAGAAAGCTTAGGTGTGATAAGTTCAAAGTTAGCTTTTTTAAAATTTAAAGTAGAAAATGTTATGTTTTTTATTTTAGAAAGATCTACGTTAACTCGAATGATCAAAGCAGGATGATATAGAATATCAAGCGGAATAAGATTAAAATCGGAACGCGTCACAGCAGTTGATGATGATGTTGAAAGGATGAGGTCGAGAAGTTTACCGTTTGCGTTGAAAATAGTGTTCTTTCGATAGAAGTCCAATTCACACAGAGTATCGATGAGACTATTTCTAGCATCTGAATAGTTCGGCGCGAACCACCGGTCCTCAGTCTATCGAATACACGGTAAATTATAGTCACCGGCTACAATAATATCAGACGACGGAAATGCATCCGTGATAAGTCTAATGGTGTTGCAATGTGATTCATATGCCTCAAGACTACTGGATGGTGGCAAGTATACGGCGCCAATGATCAGTTTATTATTGACTAGTACAAAAAGTTCCTCAACTTTGGCATCATCGCGATAAGGCAACCACCACCTCTTGTTTTGATGCAGGTAGTATTGGAGCGATCAAATCTAAAAACATGGTAGTTAGAGAGACCCAATTCATTAGAGGTGATACAGCCATCAAGCCAAGTTTCCTTCAAAATTATAATATCATAGTTAATTGCAATAGTGGTCCTCCTGAATGTACTTAGTTTCGTACGCATACCACGAACGTTCTGGTAGTACACGCGTAAGGACAGATTGCTTGATTGACGATTCAGGTTAGTTGAGTATTTGGTTGACGCTGCCGAAAATTTGAAGTAGTCCTTTTCTTTCTTACGAAATCTTTGACAAATGTACCAGGTGATGGCCAATGATGGCCATATCGGAGTGATAACTTATTTTGAAGGACGCACTGAGACAACTATTAAATATTATTGTCACTCAGTAAGTCTAATATTACGCTGACGTTTTTATTCATTAAAGAATCCCTTTCTAACAAAAGGTAATTATTCTTTTAATCCATCCGTCCACTTTTCAGGTTAACAAAATATTCACCGATTTCTCTTTGGCTAGTTGTCACACTTCGGCATCTATAAGGTGCCATAGTACTAGCCAGAAAAACTCTACTCATCGGCACACACATGTGCCATTAGTAAGAATTCTACTATTTTTTTTATTTAGAGAACAGACGCTGAACGAGACCACGAGCATGCGTCGACCACTTCAATTTGTCAACCTTTATACACAAACCAAATTTTATTTTTCTAGTGCAATTGGTTCATGAGATATCGAAATATAAGTTATTCACCTCCCACCCCCGAACACTACTTCCCCCACTCGATTCTTTGTTTCCGATTTATTTTCGTAGTAGCCATTAGCCTTCAAAGATTTTGCGGACAGACGCCAAATTTTTTTTTAATTAATAACAATACTGTAATGATTTAAATAATAGGTGTGCTTTTTTCAACTGAATCAGATCACAATTGAAACCCTTCACTGTTATGAAAATGTAAAAGCAAACTTGTATATAATCATGAAATATAATTATCTATCTATCTATCTATCAGATCACAATTGAAAAAAACGATGTGGATCAACCCAAAAGCTAGTTTAGCAGGGTTAACAATCCTGTTGGTAAATGCCTTGGATAAACTGTATAAACTGTAACGTGTAGTTTTCCTGTATTGCATGTACCGATGAAACTCTGTAGAAAATGCACAGAAATACAAAGGCTTTTTCAATAATTTTGAACATGCTGTCTCTATATTATACGTAGACTTACATTTCCGTACAAAATGTATTGATTTCCCACGACTATTCTAGACTATTGGGTGCAAATACCTGCTACAAATTGTATTAGTCGCAGGGCGCCATCTGTGAAAATTCTAAAATAGTGGAAGCTTAGATGAATTGAAAGCAGCTTTACTAGCGAAAAACTGATCCAACTTTGATCCCATTATGATTTTGGATCATCTCTTTGCTGTTATTTTCAATGAAAAACTAATTACAGTGGATGCCGCTTATTGTAATCGCGGATAATGTTATAAGCCGCATTTTGTTATCAAAACAGTTGGGTTCCATTTTCCACAAACAGAATTCATCGCTTATTTTTTTCTTCGTTTATTGTTATCACCCGGTTAATGTTATTGTTTTTGGCTGGTCCCAAAGTGATTACAATAAGCGGCATCCACTGTATTTTGATCTTGATCCAGTTGAAAAAATCACACCTAATATAATAAAATCAATTTAAGATTTATGCTGTTATGACACTGGTTATTTTTGAGGCTTCAAAGCGGCTAGAAAATCCAAATGAAGAGAGAAAGTGACCTTAACATACAATTTAGACATTGATGTGAGAGAGACAGTCCGAACAGCTAATACGTGAAAAACTGTCAAAAGAAAGCCGCAACATAGCGCATTCGAGCAGTGTTTCTCAACATTCGCGCAGTTCAAACCAAGAAAAATCCACTGGGGGCTAGATTTTCCAGCCGCTATTGACGAATATACCATGTGCTCTGGTGGCAAATTTCGGAACCCTATAAGATAGACAGAAACTGGCAGTTGCATGTTATTTTCATACAAAATTGAGATTGAGCTCGAATAAAAGTGTTTTACTCCAAAATATCGCTTAAAGTGAATTTAAATGAACCTCATAACTAAATAAGAAGGACAAGCGTATCATAACATATCAAAAACAAAATTTATTTTTTTCAGAAACCAATTTCAAGCACCAAAATGAAAGAAAAATGTAACGAAAAAACGGTTTATGATCCTTTTAAATTATTTAAAAATTATTCCATATTTCTTTTTCTCGGAATATTCAACATTTGTGAAGTTATTTCGAAGTTTATACCGCCCGTTCATAGAGAAAAATTGTTCATTTTCTGACTTCGTTGTGCGGGTTTGAGTCTAACATTTTCGGAATGTAGAACCGGAAATGAATGCCTTACTCTCAATCGCACCGATCGTCATCAATTTTTATTATGTCTTTCATAATGTAATTATAGATAGATAGATAGATGATTTATTTAAAGTCATCGGGTTGTATAATAACAAATAAAAATAATTCAGTGATTAGATCTTAATCTTTACAGCTGCAATTGAAAATTTTGCATTCTATTTGCAAAAAACTTAAGTTAATCTGACACAGTAAATTGTTCAAGGAAAAAATTTGTTAATAAAAAACCTTGCTTGAAAGAACCTTAATGACTAACTTAAACACTACTTAAAAACATACTGCAGTCACGATCGGCTGCAAGCCAATCGTATAATACTCTAGATGAATACTGAACTCCGATTTATATTGTAGTTGGGGATAAAGTAGAATTACGTGTGTGCATGTTGTATGTCCTTTATTAAGGACTGCCTTTAGATTGTTACTCAAACCTAAAAGACAATATTCAGTGTTTAATTTCTTATCTTGAACTGGGTAAGTCATCGAAAAAAAAAGTCCTTTTTGAAGGACTTTCACATGGGAGGTGCAGGAAGGACCCACTTGTTTTTTTTACATATTTATCCTTTTCCTTGGAACCATTCAAAAATGAACGTATACAAAATTTTAAATTCGTAGCTTGAAGCGTTCAAAAGTTATCGAAAAATATTGTTGAACATGTGTCTTCAGGACATTTTGTACGGCAGCTACCAGAAGGAGTAAAAGGATTTCGCTGATTACTAAACTCGAACTTTGTTTTTACTCAAAACTAATTTGTACAAAATTTCCAATTCATAGCTAAAAGATTACTTGAGTTATAGTAAGTTCCGTAAATTAAAAGAAAACGTTTTGACAGGATATTTGTATGGCAGCTACACGAAGGACTAATGGGATTTTCTTCATACTCATACATTTAGCTCCAACTATTGGAAAAATATTACGTACAAAATTTCAAAAACGTACCTTAAACCCTTCTGAAGTTATCGGCCAATATTCATGATCACGTATTTTAAGGATATTTTGTATGGCAGCTACCTTCTGGTATGGAGTAAAAGGATTTCGCTGACTAGCAAACTCAAACTTCGTTTTCACTCAAAACTAATTTGTACAAAATTTTGATTTCGTAGCTAAAAGATTACTTGAGTTATAGTGAGTTTCGTAAATTAAGTGCACACATTTTGGCAGGATATTTGTATGGCAGCTACACGAAGGACTAACAGGATTTTCTTCATAATCATACATTTAGCTCCAACTATTAAAAAAGTAACACATACAAAATTTCAAAGTCGTAGCTTTAGGCGTTCCGAAGTTATTGGTTAATATTCTTGAACAAGTGTTTTAAGGACATTTTGTATGGCAGCTACCCGAAGGAGTAGGACGATTTTGCCCGTTAACGAACTTAGCCTTACAAATTCAACCAAACATCCAGATTCAAAATTTCAAGATCCTAGGTGAAGGCGTTCTTGAGTTATCGTGCTAACGGACAGACGGACGGACGGACGGACGGACGGACGGACGGACGTCAAGCGGATTTGAGGTTTTTGGGCACAAATAAACAAAAAATAATATATAACTTTTTTTCGTCCGAGGCTTGGTTCTATGCGTTACAAACTTTTGGGCTGGATTAAACTTATAATACTCTATATGATTTCATCTAGAGTATAACTAAACAAAAACTAAAAATAGATTAAAATAATAAGGTACACAACACTAGTTGTAGGAGTAACTAGCCAAGGAAGAGACTAGAGGATTGTCTACCGTTTGGGACTTCGTTAGAAGTCTTGTTAACCTGGTTGCAGCAAGTTCCTGGACGTTGAGCACTCCACTGTCGCGGTGTAATGTATTCGTTGAATTATAGTATGGTTTATTTGAAATGATCTTTAGCGACTTATTTTGCGAGACTTGCAGTTTCTTTTTGTAGGACAGTGCACAGCTAGCCCAGACAGGAGCACCGTACGACAACGTGGGCTGCATGATAGTCTTGAAAATGAGTATTTTGTTTGCTAATGATAGAGATGATTTCCTGTTTATGAGTGGATAGAGCGCATGAATACACTTGGAAATTTTGAAGCATGCATTTTCTATGTGATGAGTAAATGTCATTTTTCTGTCTAGCGTAAGACCGAGGTAGGTTAAAGTGTCGGACCAAGGAACAGTTTGTCCAGCGAAGTTGATTTCCCGACTCGGTTAGCGCGCTTTCTCTTTCTACTGAAAAATATGGCTTTAGTTTTTGTGCGGTTGACTTTTATTTTCCATCTGTAGTACCAGGTGTATAACCTTAAAACGATCGTTTTTCAGTCAGAAAAACACATATTTTTTTCAAAGAAAACAAAAACAAATTTATTCGAAGTACTCACCCTCGCTAGCTACACATTTCTCCCATCTCTCGGGCAATTTGCGGATACCACACCAAAAAAATTCCTTCTCTTTCGAAGCAAACCACTCATCAAGCCATTTTCGGACGTCTTCGTAAAAACCGAAGTACTGCTCAGCGAGCGCGTGGAACATCGACGAAAACAAGTGATAGTCAGAAGTGACCAGGTCTAGTGAATTAGCGGGAGGGGGTAGCACCACCCAGTTGAGTGTGTCCAAGTAGTTGCTGACCATTTTTGACGTGTGCGATGGTGCGTTGTCGTGAAGGAAAATCACCTTGTCATGTCTTTGTTGATATTCCGACCTTTTTTCACGCAGAGCACGGTGCAATGTGATCAATTGTTGGTGGTAGTGGTGGGCATCGACAGTTTTACCAGGTTTTAAGAGCTCATAGTAGACGATACCCTGCTGATCCCACCAAACGCACAACATTGTCTTCCGTCCGAAGCGATTTGGTCTTGCGGAAGATGTTGATGGTTGACCGGGATCAACCCACGATTTTCTGCTCTTTGGATTATCGAAATAAATCCACTTTTCATCGCCAGTCACAATCCGATGCAGAAACGACTTTCTTCTGTGTCTGGCGAGCAACATTTCGCATGTGTTTTGGCGTCGCTCCATCTGCCTATCATTCAATTCATGCGGCACCCATTTTCCCATCTTTTGAACCTTTCCCATAACGTAGACGCATGGAAATGGCTGCTTGAGTAACATCCAATTGCTTGGCAAGCGTTTTTTGCGATTGGGTATCGTCCTCGTTCAAAAGAGCCTGCAATTGGTCGTCCTCAACCTTCCTGGGCCGATTTCCGCGCTTCTTGTCGCTCAGGTCAAAATCGCCGTCTTTGAATCGATGAAACCAAGCCCTGCACATTGATTCCGCTAAAACATTGTTACCACAAGCATTTGATGCGATTCAGCAGCCGTTTCCTTCAAATGGAAGCAAAAAAGCAGAGCTTCCCGCATATGCTCTTTTTCTAGCAAAAAACTAGACATGATCAGCACAGGACAAAAGTATGTTGTTGAATGAAATTTGTGACGATGTGCACTGATTAATGTTAGCAACTAACCAACCCTTAACTAAAAAAAAATGGCGTCCCTAGGTTGCTTAACACGTTCACTAACGCCTTCTATGTGCCAACGATCGTTTTAAGGTTATACACCTGGTAGAATTGATAGAGACGGTCTAGGAATGTTTCCAAAGCTCCAATGATATCATCGGCATCATCTCCGTAAGTATAGAGACAAGTGTCGTCCGCAAAAACTGCCAGTTCACAGTTCGGGTAGGTAGGAACGTCTGCAGTAAAAATACTGTACAGTGTCGGGCTTAAACAGGAGCCTTGAGGAACACCCGCAGTGATAGGTCGAGTGCTTGAGGTAGTTGTCTTCACTCTTACCGAAAAGGTTCGGTCCGACAGCAAAGAATTGATTATTGTTACTAGATAGTTTGGAAAAGCGAATGTTAACAGCTTGTATATCAGTCCTTCGTGCCATACAGAGTCGAATGCCTTTTCAATGTCGAGTGATACCATCCCTACTGATTTTTTCCGACGGAGAGAATCTTTTACGTAACCGGTTACTTGCTGTTGTTGTCGAAAAGAGGGGGTATACAATTTTCACGCCGTTTTTTGAAAATTCGGTTTAGCTTCCAAATCTTTTGGGAGCCCTTATCCAATGACGATAGCATCGAATTCCAATTGGAGTTTTTAAGCTTCCTAATATTGCCTTGAATTTTATTGGTTAGGCTGTTAACACGAGATTTTATGCCTGGATCTCTAGTTCTTTGCCATTGCCGCCTGAGAGTGTTCCTTTGTTGGATGATATCTCTGGTCACGTTGTCAATCTTAAGAACCTGAGAGTTATTACTAGCCTTCTTGGGGGTATAGAGCTCTACTGCGTTCCATATATTGGTGTTGAAGTCAAGCAGCATTCGGTCTATTTGTGATATATTAGTGATGTTAGTAAGGTTCAAGTTATCAGTGGTCATGGATCTGTTTAAAAAAAAAACATGACCCAGTTAGTTTCACTGTATGAGAGAAATTCGTTGTACGGCACTTTGATTTCAATATCGTGGTCAATTGTGAAGGACACTGGGAGGTGAGGGGAAGATAAGTCGTAAGTAGTGATGGGTTGTGATACTTGTACTGCACCTTTAGAAATGACAAGATCCAATGTAGAGTCTTTGCCTATTGGGGGATAATACGTGGGTTCCGATAGAGCATGAATGCAAAATTGTTTTCTATACATCATTTCAAATAATATTTTTCCCGCTTTATTCGCTTGTGCACAGTTCCACAACCTGTGCCTAGCGTTAAAATCTCCGCATAAAATGTACTTTTGTTTTAGGTCAGTAAGTAGTTCAAGATCGCTTTTAAAAAACTGCCAATAATTGCTAGATTAACTAATACGTTATATTGATCTTGCTTCGTTTTGCATTGTGCAAGGTTTTTGATCAGTTCTCCAGACATTTGCATTAACTCCTGAGGTGATAATAGGTCCTGGTTTGAGTCTGAACTGGGCGTTGCGCTGTCGATAACATTCGGAACGTTTCTAGCAATGCTAGAGAAAAGTGGTTGGTACATGCGATTATTTTGAGTGGAAAAATTTCCAGTCGAACGAAATGGTAAAGCAGGAATATTTTTGTTGTTATTGGCAAGTGATAAGCCAGCAGCCTTACCCTGTTTTTTGATTTGCGGTGAAAGTTTTGCCTTGATCGCAATGTAGTCTAACCGCTTCTTGCAGCTTAAATCATTTGATAGGTGAGAGAGGCCGCATCCGGCGCACTTAATCAAACTAGTTTGATCTTCTTTTAGAGGACATTTCGCATGATTGTGCGCCTTGCTGCAAATCATGCATTTCTCCGGCAAGTGGCAATGAGACGATCCGTGCCCATACATTTGACAATTGCGACACCGTGTAGGACCGATTTTCTTTCGCGAATAAAAGTGCTGGGTCACGATAGTGTTCATGATTTTTTTATGTGCACGGAGGTCACTCAACTTGGTGCCTCGTTCGAAGTACAGCAAATAGTTAGATGAACGGCTATGTAAAGTGTTGTTGTTGCTTGCATTAAATGTTTTGATGTCGACACATTTCACATTATGCGTTTTATTTAGGTAGGATAATAATTTGTCTGGTGGTATTTCGTGTAGACCGGAAAGTACTATTTTTATAGGCCTTATATCAGCTCTTTGATGGGTAAAGAATTTTACCTTTTTAGCGATTAGGTACTCGTTCAGTTTTTCGTATTCGGCAATTGTATACAGGAGAACGCCAATACCAATTGACATGTTTTTAAAATTGTATTTAATCGTGAGTTCTTTCATTATTTCATCGATGGATTCGTGTTTTAATTCCGTCAAAGTAATGGGTGGAAGTTTTACCTTTTTCAGTGGTGTTGGTGTTGACACAATTCCCTGCAAGAAAATTACCGGATAAGTCCGCCGGAGCTCCGCCGTAGCATTACCCGGTAATCTTTCAGTTAAAACGACAAAATTAACTTATATACTTCGTATCGGGGTACATATGTGTGATTCTCTACCTCTTTCTTTTAATATTTCTGTCTTCTTTACTCTTGGTTAACGATAACCGGTGGTTACCGGGTAAAATACGGAAACCGATACCGAAATTCTTGCGACGCAGAAAAACAACTAGAAGTTTTGTGAAGTCGGATGGCGCGTTCTGCTAATGTTTATTGCATATGCGTACATATGCAATAAACACTAGCAGCACGCGCCATCGCTGCAAGAAAGCGCTACCCGAGTTGCAGGTTGGCCTAATGTTATAATCGCATAATTTAAAAAAAAAGCATATCCCAGGTTTGAAGGTTCAAATTTGAATGGCGCAAGTCGCAGTCGTTGGTCTTTCCAAACGTGGAGATTTCCAACTTTACAATTGACGAATGGTAAAGTTGGAAATCTCCACCTGGTGGCAAAAAAAACAACCATTTAAGATAGACAAATTTTTGTCAGCTGTCTGTTATATGGTGGTTCGTATGTAATTTTGTGATTTGGAGCTCGGAAAGTTTTCGATTCTTTCTTAATTTCATTATGAAAGACATAATAAAAATTGATGACGATCGGTACGATTGATAGTAAGGTATTCATTTCCGGTTCTACATTCCGAAAATGTTAGACTCAAACCCGCACAACGAAGTCAGAAAATGAACAATTTTTCTTTATGAACGGGCAGTATAAACTTCGAAATAACTTCACAAATGTTTAATATTCCGGAAAAAAGAAATATGGAATAATTTTTAAATTATTTAAAAGGATCATAAACCGTTTTTTCGTTACATTATCCTTTCATTTTGGTGCTTGAAATTGGTTTCTGAAAAAAATAAATTTTGTTTTTGATATGTTATGATACGTGTTTGTCCTTCTTATTTAAATATGAGGTTCATTTAAATTCACTTTAAGCGATATTTTGGAGTAAAACACTTTTATTCGAGCTCAATCTCAATTTTGTATGAAAATAACAGGCAACTGCCAGTTTCTGTCTATCTTAGAAGGTTCCGAAATTTGCCACCAGAGCATATGGTATATTCGTCAATACGCTTTTTTTAACAGTTCGTTATGTATAAATTATGGAAAGCGTCAAGTTATGATGTGAAACGCGCTAGAAACAGTTTTTTTTTTATAGCAAATCAGTTGTTAATTTCGTTTACTAGATGCCACTAGCGCCGGAAAGGGGATTTCAATCGGTAATCTCTTTCTTTTAATGTTGTTCTCCTTATCGCACGATTGGTTTTTTCTGCGCTTGTTTCAAGCTTGAAAAATAACCAGTATCATAACAGCCTTAGTATGATAGCAAAACAATATACGTCGATCTCTTTAAGACTTTTAACTTCACGAATCCCCCAAAATACCTGTTACATAATACATAAATTTTCACAAATAGAACATTACTGCCGTAATATTGTTCATTCAAACATCTCATCAGCACAATAAATTTGCTCAAATTTAAACTAATTTCCCACCCAGTCCTTCGAAATATTTATGAAATTTGCAACATTAACCAATAATTCGTAGTTTCTGTTACGCACCCCCGAACAACCAGGGTGAAAAAACTGAAACAAAACAAATCAGCCCTAATCTAAATGATAGCCATTTCTTTGCCTTGCACGAATAGAAGGAAAACGAGTTTCTTTCTGTGTTGAACTTACGAATGAAGTAAATTTGTCGGCTCTTATTTGGCGTTATTTACTTTTAGTGAGGGTGAGGCTTTCATTATTTTTGAGCCGCTTTAGTTCTCTTGCGTCGTATAGCAATTTCTTGTTTTATTTTCGTACGTGCCTACCTCTATACACAATTCCTTTAAAATTCACCTACATGACACTCTCTATACGGTGAAAAATCTCACGGTACGATTTTTCAAGCTTTCTCGCAGAAAAATTGCCAGTTTCTTGGTTTTAATTTTTCACGGCACATTGATGAAACTCACACTTAAGTTAAATAAACGGAAGACAGCGAATGTAAAAGATGTCGGGAACTAGAGGAACAGCAAATCACAGAACGACGTAAATGGAGGAAATATAATTTAACGTTCAGTTGAGCTGACGACGGGATTGATGGCAAACACCACTCCAAACTCTGCATACGAAAATTCCGGAAAGCTTCTTATGAAAATTCTACAGGGGATGAAGCAAGGAAATGTTCATTTCAGCTCAGCATTTAACAACCATCGCGAAATACTTTAAATTCATCCTAGCCTACACTATGCGCCTACCCCATCACTCCAGTGCTTAACACTTGCCGCTTGCAATCGGTTAGAGCAAACCAACGCCTAACTTTAAGGGTGGCTCCGAAATCCGGACGAGAAAAGTCTGTGCAAAGCGATGTCAAGGTGATTTAATTCAATTCCTTTACCATGTGCTCAATTTCCAAGTTCCATACGCAACATGCTATTTGTTTTTGATTTCTTTCTGGGATTTCAACACCCTTGTTATAATGCCGAGGTTGGAAAGTTGAGACGGGATTTTGTCCTCCGTACGATACCGATGACAAGAACATTTTGGGTATAGAAGCGGACTCGATTACTTTTCACATGGAGCAAACGTCAAAATCTATACTCGGATTCGAGACCCTTATCTCAGAAAACCACATTAGTAAATCATTTTTGAGCTTACAAAAGAATTTCGGTATTTAGAAATCACAACAATAATTTCTTTACTCTTTATTCTTTTTCCTAGAAAAAGGGACGAAAAAATCTTCTACAGATTTTGGTGAATAGAATCTTATTGATTTTGTTCATCAATTTCTAATACCAGTCTATTTTTGTATGACCCTAATATTATATTCAAAGTAACTACGCATTTTTCAGAGAAGGCTTGTATTTCATAAATTCTTATCCTTTTACCCAAATTAAGAAACTCTGCAAAACCAGGCATTGCCAAACCAGTTACTTAATTAAACAACATTTGTTAGCAGTTCGCTCATACTACCGCTTCAGAGCGGCAATGATACCACACGTAAAAAGTAAAATGTCCCAAACATCATGAAAAAAATGATAAATGCAAGAAATTGGAAAACAAACTAGTGAAAGAAAATGCATATGTAGATTGTAGATGTCTATATGACAAGTTGTACGATAAAGAAACCGATTAAGAAATAATGTGTTTCTATTATAAAACTCCCACAAATGAACTTTTTCTTCAAACTTAAAATTGCAGATTCCTAAAAGCTAGTATTACACTGTTTGTCCCAGTGGTCAAATTGCAGTAATAAGCAATGCGAAATAGCGAATTCAAGTTAATCTCACTGTATTCGCTCGGTCAAATTCGCTTTTTCGCATTGATTATTACTGCAATTTGACCGCTTGGTCAAACAGTGTAATATTAGCCTAAAGCTAGTATTACACTGTTTGACCATGTGGTCAAATTGCAGTAATAAGCAATTCGAAATAGCGAATTCCAATTATTCTCGCAATATCCGCTCGGTCAAATTCAAATTATTCTCACAGTATCCGCTCGGTTAAATACGCTTTTTCGCATTGCTTATTACTGCAATTTGACCACTTGGTCAAACACTGTAATACTAGCTTAAGAGAACCTGACTTTGAATCCAAACCTCTTTCCGTTTCACCACAGGAACGATACACATAATAAGCAACATCGTATGAACCAAGCCAGCAATAAAATGAATCTATCTCAGGTCAAATTTATCTTAACTTTTTAACCGAGGAGAACCTTTCATCAAAACATTCGTCCCACTCAAGTAAATCCTAAACATGTTCCGGACCATAAATTCAAAGAGATCCGAAAGTAATTAGACCGTACAACCTTACCACCTTTCTATTACAACATCAACTAGTTACAAGGACTTGACTTCGTGCCAACAAATTTCTTTACGGCTAATTTCCGTACATCCATCAATGTCCATTAGCTCGAAAAGTGTGCTAAATGATAGCTGGAATAAGTAGGTATACCGCACAAAACCAGCTATAATGCATGCCTTCCGGTTATGTCCTTATTGTGTATTATATAATATTCATTAAATTGCTACATCCACAAGAAAGAAATACTAATTTAAAAGAAACTTTTTCTTCTTCCTCAAATCATTTCGCTAAGGATTACACTGCATCTTAAAGCGAAACTGAGAAAGGCGTTGTTCGTCTATAGAGTCCGGGGTTGGTTTTTATTGGGCTTTGAGTTCCTTAAAACAGCAAAATTTTCTAGCGGATAGAACGATGAAAATAACAAGGAAAATGATGATGATGCTGATGATGTTGTTGATGATATAAACCAGAATATAATGGGGGACAAAACGAATGAAATGGCACTTTTTTGTTGCCCCTGTGCAAGTTGTTGCTCAGATATCTAGCTACACTTAAACTATATCTAAGTTACTACTATCCCAAGTAAAGGAAAAAGGTTGCATCCAAGGATAAGACAGTGGCGGATCCAGACTTTGCTGTTGGGGGGGGCGGAAATTTTTTTTATTTGGCTATTTTGTTTGATCAAGTTCTGTGTGAATTTAGCTGCATAGACTGCACTTAGCAAAAACGGGATCATATTGTTTCATCTTATTATGGGTCATTCCATCAAGAATCGCCAAAGTTGTGACCTTACCATTTCCGATTCTTTTGAAAATGTTTGTACTTGAAGAACTAGTGAAAAAAATAATTGATATTCAAGTTTTTGTTTCTATTTTTTAACTAACAAAAACAACAACAATCTTTAAAATAAGTCCTACTTTATTATTCAAGGATAAAAATTACCAGAGATATGAATTTTCAAAGAGGACTCGGACATCTTTTTTAGGATATCTTTAACATACTATAACTAACAAAAAAAAAATGGGATAGAAACAAAAACTTGAAATTATATTTTTTTTTCACTAATTCTTCGAGTACACAAATTTTCAAAAGAATCGGCGATAAGGACACACCTTTAGCTATTCCTGATTAAATGACCCTTTTTTATAAAATAATGGAGAACCACTATAATGTTCTTCGATTTTTTTGACCCCGATCCCATTGAGATCCCAAGTTAATTTTTTGGTATGTTTTGAAAAACCTACAAAATATAAAAAATTATAAAAAACCGTTTTCAGATATTCAAGAATAAAGGACAAAATCATTATCCTTGAAAAAAATTTCAAGGATAATTTTTATTGCGACAACCTTCCCCTTTAAAATAAGCCATATTTTATTATTCCAGTATAAAAATTACCAGAGATATTAATTTTATTAAAATTTTATTTTAAAAAATATTAAAAAAGAGGACTCGGACACCATTTTTGCGAAAACTTTAACATACTATTGCTAACAAAAAAATGAGATAGAAACAAAAAATTTAATTCCAATTATTTTTTTCACAAGTTCTTAAAGTACAAAAATTTTCAAAAGAATCGGAGATGGTAAGGTCACAAATTTCGTCATTCTTGGCGGTTCTTGGTGGAATTACCCTATTACCTACGCAATATGTTGTACTGTAGTCTTTTTCTCATGGTGCGTTTACACTCAGCGCTGAGGCGAGCCTCTACCCCCATCTGGGCATTGTAAACCGGTTTTCGTCGGCTGTGTTCTTTGCTGTGTTGAAAGCAATTTACACTCAACATGCCTTTGCGGCGCAACTTGCCTATAAGTGCGAAACGACAGAAATACGATGAGCTGCGTTCATTGTATGTGTGTACACATATGGAAGCGTGCGTCGGAGAAAAAGTTGAAGAATGTTAGACTCTTGCGACTGCACGAGCCATCTGATTGGTTGATTTTATGCTGGGGATAGAGACGCGCCTCAAACGTTGAGTGTATGGTAAATCCACCATCATGGTTCTGTTCTGTACTTTGCATTGCACCGCAGAACTACAGTAAATGCTAATTACAGTCCACATTGCAGTGGAGTAAAAAAAAATCGGAGAACGGTTGAAGTTTGTATGTTTAGAAAATTCGGAATTGCTCTTGGGGGGGGGGGGGGGGCGGCCACCCCCTCCGCCCCCCTCTGTATCCGCCAATGGGATAAGAGCAAGGATAAGGTGACGGCAACGTCCTTTGTATCCACTTTTTATATTATGTTGTCCCAACTTTAGGCATCCAATGCGAAAGTGGAGCACGTACACATCAAGATATTATTCTTTGATTGTGTTTATGTCCAGGACGGCGACCATCTCTTTTGCGAAGTGCTTCTCCTGGAGGATTAATTTTTTATTATTTCAAACGCCGAAAAAATAGTAACTGCACGACGGGAGCTGGAAGATATCATGCAGTTCCTTCCACGGGCCATACATAAGGTTTTAATCTTATATGAGTGACCTAAAAAGTCAGGATTTGTATAGTCTTACGATTCTTGAATTCAGGCTAATACCATGGTGAATAAGAGCAATCTTTATGGCTTTGCTCTTACTCCTCTTAAACTTTGTAAAATTGAATCATAATACCCAGCTGCCGGCGAAAACAAAGTATTCAGGTGCGATTTGAGGAAATTTATAGTAGGCCTGGACTCATTATTTATCGAAAAGCAACGGGGAGTCCTTTCGTCACGAAATCATACAGGGATTTCCATTTGCAAGCAATTTGCATCTATCAACCCCTTATGTGTACGCACATAATACAGTCACGAAAAATGGCAAAAATGCAAATAAGGACAATGTGCACAAATTTTGTGTAGATTTTCCACTGACAAAATATATTCTACGCTTAGCGATAATGTGGGAAACTTGGTCGTCGGCGTCGCATATAAACCATAAACTTTCTTTTCACAAAGCAAGCGGAAAATCCTTTTATGAAAGCCTGGACAATTGATGGTACTTCATTTAAAGAGTCGTTACTTCCAGCTAGGACTACAATTTTCTACCGAGCTGTGAACTGGATTACATCAAAGATTTCTATGGTTCTGGCTATTTTGATAAATTTCCTAGAAATTTTTCTTCATTTGATCAAATCTCCCGAGGTGTAGCTACTCACCTGATGAAACCCCAGATTACCTTGCCCTCAATTTAAATTTATGACTGTCTTAGCAACAGATATAAAACACAAACATCCGCCTCGTCATCCTTCGAAACAGTTAGCCACCTATTTTGTATTTATATCCTTTTTATTTATTTAATGGATGCCGCCATGATGGCGAAGAAGTAAAATAAAATTCTTAAGGACGTGTATGTTAAAATTTGTAGTACCACCATCAGACAGAAAGACAAGGAGTCTTGCAATAAAGTTGAGAATTTCATAATAACTGACGATATGGAATTCGTTTTATGATCGTACGTGATTACTCAATGCGGCCGTGCTATCTGAAGATTAGATTGTCTTGCCAGGACGAATGGATTTTATCAATTTAAAGAATTTTTTCAACTAAATTTACAATATGATAAAATAAAAAATAATCAGAGGTGTGACTAAGGTGCGACATCTGATATCTATCATGGAAAAGTGTAGACATCTCCAGGGACGCATCAAAACTGATTTGAAGAAAATTTTTCATATCCGTTATTTAGAACAAATGGGGCTTCAATGTTCCATCCCATCCCATCTATAATTCAAATCAAACTACAGTAAAATTTTCTTTGAAATCTTGAAAAAATCTTGGATCCGGAAGAGAAGACTCTGTGTGATGCGATGATAAGGTGATTTAATTTAATTCTTTTTGTAGGTGGTTCCGAGACAAATCGCATTTTGCACGTGGAACTTGGAAATTTCCACGTGCAACATGCTATTTGTCTCGGCATCAAGTAGGTATGACCAAATCTTCGACTCTGAATCATAATGCCTATCTTCGACTTATCAAACACCTTTCGTTGGATGGTAACGTCTGGTCGAAATATTCTAAAGATTCCACCATAATGTCTTGAAAAGTACATATGCAATTTTTATACTCTAGATGAAATCTGAGAGTATTATAAGTTTAATCCAGCCCAAAAGTTTGTAACGCATAGAACCGAGCCTCGGACGAAAAAAAGTTATATATTATTTTCTATTTATTTGGGGTCAAAGGCTCCAAATCCGCTTGACGTCTGTCCGTTCGTCCGTCCGTACGCACGATAACTCAAGAACGCCTTGACCTGGGGTCTTGAAATTTTGAATCAGGATGTTTGGCCAAATTTGTAAGGCTACGTTTGTTAACGGGCAAAATCTTCCCACTCCTTCGGGTAGCTGCCATACAAAATGTCATTAAAACACGTGTTCAAGAATATTAGCCGATAACTTCAGAAGGTGTAAATTACGACTTTGAAATTTTGAATGTGTTGATTTTCTAATAGTTGGAACTAAATGTATGATTATGAAGAAAATCCTATTAGTCCTTCGTGTAGCTGCCATACAAATATCCTGTCAAAATGTTTTCACTTAATTTACGGAACTCACTATAACTCAAGCAATCGTTTAGTTACGAATTCGGAATTTTGTACAAATTAGTTTTGAGTGAAAACGAAGATCGAGTTTACTAGTCAGCTAAATCCTTTTACTCCTTCTGGTAGCTTCCATACAAAAAATTCTTAAGACACGAGTTCAACAATATTTTCTGAATTTAAAATTTTGTTCAAAATAATTTTTAAATGGTTCCAAGGAAAAGGATTAATATGTAGGAAATCGAGAGAGTCCTTCCTGCAACTCCCACGTGAAAATCCTTCAAAAAGGAAAAACGATATTGTCTTTTAGTTGCGAGTTGCAACCAAATGGGAGTCTGTAATAAAGAATATACTACATGCACACACCTTATTCTACTTTATCCCCAACTACAATATAAATCGGAGTTCAGTATTTCATCCAATTTCCTGATGGCTTTAGATATTCTTTATAAAAAATCTTTTACTAAATGGTATTTTCATATACTCGTAACTGAAATAATGCTAATGACTTGCAAGACCTTTTTCTGCCACAAAGAAGTATTTATACTCTAGATGAAATCATATAGAGTATTATATAAGTTTAATCCAGTCCGAAAAGTTTGTAACGCATAGAACCAAGCCTCGGACGAAAAAAAAGTTATATTGTATTTTGTATTCAGTTGTGGCCAAAACCCCCAAATCCGTTTGCTGTCCGTCCGTCCTTCCGTCCGTCCGTCCGTCCGTCCGTCTGTCGGTCCGTCCGTTTGCACGATAACTCAAGAACGCGTTGACCTAGAAAGTTGAAATTTTGTCACCACCTGAAAAATGGAAAAAGTAAGGCTAAGCTCCTTAATGGGAGATATCCTTCCACTCCTTCGGGTACCACCAATACAAGAGTCCTTAAAACACGTATTCACAATTATTGTTCGAATGCTTCAAGTCAGGAACTTCAAATGTTGCATGCTTAAAGATTACAATGTTTGAAACGAAAGTTCCGAATATGATGCAAATCGAATGAGTCCTTCGTGTAGCAGCCTACAAAAGTCCTTCAAAAATGTATGCAAGTTATAAAATCCACTCTAACTCTAGTACGAGTGAAATCATGGATTCAAAATTTTACAGGAATTAGTTTTATATCAAAATCAAGACTGAGTTCTTTAATTAGCGCCATCCGTCGACTCCTTCGGGCAGATATCGTACAAAAGTCTTTAAAACACATGTTCACCAATATTGAACGATAACTTTAGAACGCTTTAAGTTACGACTTTGAAATTTTGTATACGTTTATTTTATAATATTCGCAGCTGAAAGAATTAAGATGAAAAATATCCCATAAGTCCTTCATGTACTTGCCATACAAAAATTCTGTAAAAATGTCCTAACTTAATTTATGGAACTCACTATAACTCAAGAAATCGTTTAACCATCCACCGAGGAGCCACTATACAATCGTTTCTACCTGTAAATAAAAGGTCATGCAATAATTGTATGTGCACTTCTCATTCTTTTGATATATTCCCAAATAAAATATAAATCGGAGTTCAGTATTTCATCTATAGTATTGTAGCAGCAAACACAATTCAAGCACAATTTAATTTTAATTTTGTAAATAACATTTTATTGTAGTAGCCTTAAAATTTGATTTTGTTAAATTTTGTTAAAAAAAACATTCATTCAAGTGTCAACTATTGAAAAAGATAATCGTATAAAAAATAAAAAGTGTAAGAGTTTACTGAAATAAGATTTTAAATTAAACAACCTTACATACTGGTGACCACGCTAAAAAGGATTATTTAACAATTAAGATAGTAAGAGGTAAATCGTGAATTTACAAAATTTTTATCCGAAAAATGATGGAGTATAACAAGGAAAATAACCAAGGCGAAACGACGAAAGAATGTGGTTCGGAGCAGTCAGCAGCTCCGTGTCCTCGGATAGCCCCGTCGACATGGAGCTGGAACAGATTTCTTAAGGCAGGCGTCCACTAGGGCGGACGGGCCGCATCGCAAAAATCCGCCTGCCATACATTGTTATGGAAGTGCGTCCACTGAACGGCACTCGCAACGGAACGAAGTACGTAGAAAAAAAATTGCTCGCCGCACCGTTGCGATGCGGCCCGCCTCTAGTGGACGCCTGCCTTTATAGCCCGATGAGTATAAGACTACCGGAATTTTATGCGGCGTACCCGGAACTCTGGTTTTACCAAATCGAGACTCAATTTGCGGTCGCCAGGATAACATCCGACCGACTAAAATTTCATCATGTGGTTGGTCAGCTACCGACCAACATTGCTAGCAAAGTGTTTGAGGTAATAAAAAATTCGCAATCTGAGAACAAATTCCTAACATTAAAAGAAAATATTATCGATGAATTTGCCGACAAACCTCAAACCAAACTAAAGAAATTGCTTTCCCAAGTACAACTAGGCGACAGAAAACCGTCGTTCTTATTAACGGAAATGCGTCAACTGGCATCGTCGGCGGTGCAAAATTTACCTGAGACAATTCGAGCAATTCTATCCGCATCGTCTGAATCGCTTGCAGGATTATCGAAAATAGCAGATAAAATCTGGGAATCCACTGATTTTCAGCAGGTTCATGCGACCCAGAAGGCGAAACATAATGAAGAATCGTTGCAAGCACGGATTAAAAAATTAGAGGCAGAGATAAAGAAACTACAAACCGGTAGACGTCGAAGTCAGTCTTCATCATACAATTCTGACAAATCTCGCCGAAGCTCCAGCAAACCTAAGTATGATACTTGCTGGTACCATTACATACAAGGTCGGAAAAAATTCAACGAAATGCATACCTCCATGCAAATTTAAAAATTTGGAAAACTAAGGAACCAAGTTTGTTTCGAGGCGGACTAATTTGGGACTTCCAATCCTCGCCTATTTGTATATGACAATTTAATGAAACGAAAATTTTTAATAGACACTGGTGCGGATATATCCGTAATACCACCAAATTCAAGATATCATGAAAATTATAACTGTTTTTCACAACGATAACGGTTCGATAATAAAAACGTACTTGGAAAAGAGACTTACCGTATCCCTCAACTTAGCTATCTGTTGCTAAGTTCAATGATCTACTATCTAGAGGAATATGTCGTCCGTCGAAGAGTAATTGGGCATCTCCATTACATCTGGCCAAAAAAGCTAATGGCAGTTGGCGACCCTGTGGCGATTATCGCCGACTTAATTCAAATACGTTTAATTGATGAAGTATTACGAGATCTTGAAAAATGCACGTTAGAATTGTGTGTGAACGTTTATCTCAACACGGTTTGATAGTAAACCTGAATAAATGCAAATTCGCCAAAGAGCAAATAGAATTCTTAGGCCATTTAGTAACGTCACAGGGAATATTACCGTTACCACGGAAAGTGGAAGCGATTGTACAATTTCAAAAGCCGTTAATTGCTAAGCAGTTGCGTAGATTCATAGCAATGATAAATTTTTATAGACGTTTTTTACCAAATGCAATTGCGATACAAAATAGGTTGCAATGTTTAATAAAAGGAAATGTAAAAAATGTCAAATCAGCAATAAACTGGACAGATGATGCAACCAAAGCTTTTAAAGAGTACAAGACAATGTTAGCAAACGCAGTGCTACTAGTCCATCCATCGAAGACAGCAGCAATAGCGCTGGAAACAGATGCATCAGACTTGGCAATAGGCGCTGTTGTACACCAAATAGAAAATGATGAATGCAAGCCTCTAGCATTTTTCTCAAGAAAATTGAGCAATGTACAAAAGAAATATAGTACCTATGACCGTGAACTATTAGCAATCTACGAGGCTATAAAGTATTTCCGACACATGCTAGAAGGTAGACAATTTGGAGTATACACGGACCATAAACCGTTAATCTTCGTATATCCCAGACAGGGCCGGATTTACCTATGAAGGGGCCCGGGGCTATTTCACTTTTGGGGACCCCTAACAACTAAGGCTTATGATTTTTTTCCTAGTCGGAAAAATATTTGAAAAAACATTTTTGTGTTTGTATCACATAATTCAGAAAAAAAAATTTTGTTCACCAAAGATATCAGCTTTCTTCCATTGCGTGCCAATACCACAACTGCATAAACTTTGCCAGATCCCACTATTTTCAATAACTAATTTTTTTCCAAGGATTCTATTATAACTATGACAATATAAAATACGTACCTGGCCTTAATGTTTAATGTTGCTGGTTTAGGTTTAGGTTTAAACCTAAACCAGCAACTTAACCGAAAAACAACATTAAGGCCAGGTACGTATTTTATATTGTCAAGTTGCTGATACTGCACTATAAATTTCAGAAAGCTTTGGATCCATTGAATTTTTCTAAATCAGATCAGAGATATTCAATTATTTCACTGGCACCGAACTTATTTAAATAAACATCAAAATATCACCTTCTCTCTCGCGATTATCATTGGTGGATTGAATGGTAACTGCTCACTGCTTCTTTTCTTCGAAGTGGAACAGATTTTACGGATTTTGCTAAAGTAGAGAAGGATCTTTCCCCTTCACAATTTGTTGCAGGTATAGTTAAATACATACATTCGCAACGAAATCCTTACGTTTGGAAACGTGCGAAGAATTGACCTACTGTCCTCAAGTAATTCGCTCATATGTTCGAGCTTAGTTTTTGCAATATTTTCGTTCTTAACAATTTCAGAAAATTGTAAGAATTCATAAACGAAACCAATCTTCAAATCATTGGGATATGCACTTTTAAGAGCTTTACATTTATCTTGAATTTCTGCAATTGATAATTCGTTAAAAATCCAAATAAATTTTCAATGCTGTTGTACGCTGCGCTTCTTTTCTCTAATTCCTGATAGAGACAGTCGATTATCGGCAGAAAGGTTTCTACGCGAAATTTTTCACGTGCAGAACATTCCGCTTCTATTGCATCGCCTTCATCAAAAAAACGTGCTCTTTTTCTTGTTCTTCTATTATATTCTCTATATTGATGATCATTGACAAGTTGCTTTGCTTCGGCCTCTATATTATTAAAACAATCTCGATATTTATTCAGAAAACCTGACAAAGACCTATATAGACCTATAGTAGACATACAGTCAGTAAATCAATATCAGCGCTCTGAAGCGATTCGCTAGTTGCATGGAAGCGTTCTAAGATTTTGTTCCAAAAAATAATCATGACACCAGTATCGAATTCATTCATTTATTCAGAATGCCATTTGCTTAATTTTTGGTTATCTGATTTTGGGTGCTATCACACGCCAAATTACTAAGAGTTGTCATAATCTCAAAAACCCATGCCGGCTTCTATCACCTAACGGTCCTCCCGTATCCGGTGTTAGATTGGCGGCAGTTGCGGGTGCGCTCAAATATCAGCGAAGTGCTGACTTCTGAACGCACTCGCAACGCCCAGCAGGGAATACAAATCTCGCCCAGCGGCAACTCAACAGGATTTAATTCTATTGTATTGAATATATGAAAATTTCGGGCCCCAATGAAATTTGTTGGGGGCCCCTTAAAATTTGGGGGCCCTGTGCTACAGAACCTTTTAGTCCTATGGGAATTCCAGCCCTGATCCCAGACCTACTGTCAAGAATTCAAACTATAAATTCTGAGGATATTATGCTCGAGTTAATCGCAAAAGATCAAGAAACCGACGAAGAATTAAACATCCTATTACGCTCCAATTCATCATCTCTTCAACTAAAGCGCATCGCTATTCCAAACTCGAGTATAGAGCTTGTCTGCGATATAAAAGGTAAAAAAGCAAGACCTTACATAACGAAGAACTTTCGTTTAAGAATACTAGAAAAAATACATAATATATCACACCCAGGCGTACGTGGAACTACACTCCTTGTAAAAGAGCGTTTTGTTTGGAAAAACCTATGACGGGACTGCAAGAATTTCGCAACAAACTGCATTCCGTGCCAAAGAGCGAAAGTACACCGCCACACCAGATCACCTATTCAAAATTACCACGAAGTAACAGACAGAACCGAGGTCAACCGCATTCAAAAAGTAATAAACTTCGAGAAATTCAAGGACATGAACTTAAGCTGGAACAAAATGTTATCCGAAATTGACAAAGGTTCTAGAAAACTCTGGAAACTTAACAGAGTATTCAGGAGAGGCAGGAAAAATATTCCGAAATTGCTTTCAGACAACCATACCTTTTCAACTGATGAGGATAAAGCAGAAATACTAGCGGATAAGTTTCATCTCGCGCACCGAATTTCCGAAAACCTCGGTAATCATTCCACTTCAGAATTAGTTAAAAATAAAATACAAAAATTTAACTCTCATCAAATTAAACTCGGAGCAAACGATCTGTGCAAGCCAAAAGAAATCAAGCAAATTCTCGGGAGTCTGAAAAATGGAAAATGTCCAGGATCAGATCTTATCCCTAACATACTTTTAAAAAATCTTCCCAAAAAAGGACTGACATACCTTAATGCAATATTTAATAGCTGCCTTCAACTGGTTATTTTCCGAACAAATGGAAAAGTGTCATAGTAATCCCTCTTCCCAAAGTCGGAAAAGACTCATCCAATCCGAAGAACTACAGACCAATAAGCTTGCTCTGCGGAATCTCAAAAATCTTTGAAAAAGTAGCTCTCGGTCGACTCCGCAATCATGCTGAACAAAACAATATTATTCCTGATCACCAGTTTGGATTCCGACCTTCATACTCTACGAATCACCAACTTGTAAGAGTAAAATCCTGCATCAAATAGGCACTCCATGTTAAACAGTCTGTCGGAATGATAACGCTAGATATTGAAAAGGCATTTGACTCCGTGTGGTACGACGGACTCCTATTCAAACTTTTAAAAAATTCTTTTCCCCTTTACCTCATTAAATTAATTCAGTCCTTTATTTCAAATAGATCTTTTTCTTCAAAAGTTTCTTCATCATTCTCCAAATTGCGTTCCATCCCAGCTGGCGTTCCTCAGGGATGTTGTCTCAGCCCCTTTTTATTTAACGTTTTTACTTCTGACATGACTAAGGACCCCACATGTGAACTCGCTTCATATGCTGACGATACCGCTGTATTCACTAGTTCTGCAGACCCGTGCAAAATTATAGATGTACTCACTAGGCAATTGAATAAATTGTTACAATATTTCAAAACATGGAAAATTAAAGTCAATACTAAAAAAACCCAGGCCATTTACTTCACGAAAAGACGAGCCCATAAGCACCTACCAAACTCCTCGATCAATATTCTCGGAGCAACAATCCCTTGGGAGAACTCAATCAAATATCTCGGAGTTTATTTCGACGCTAAACCTACATTCCACAAGCACATTTCGGAAGCCTGCTCGAAAGTATTGAAAAGCATCGCAATACTCTACCCACTAATTAACCGAAACTCCAAACTATCAGTACCGAACAAACTGCTAATTTACAAGTCTGTCATGAGACCAATACTTTTGTACGGCGCTCCTACTTGGAACTGCTGTGCCTCATCTCACAAAAAACGCATGCAAATAATCCAGAACAAATGCCTAAAGATCATTTTAAATAAGCCATGGCACTTCTCAACTCGCGAACTACATTTTATTGCGCAACTACCAACAGTCACTGAAGTAACTTGTAAGCAAGAAGAAAATTTTAAAATCAATTGCGAAAAGTCAAGCAACCCGTTGATTCTCTCTGTACTCTACAGATAATCCTTTCATTTACTTACTTAGTTGTACCTTAGTTTAAGTTTAGTTCTATGTTTTAACACATAAAAATAAGGTTTTTATTTCCCTTTTCCTTCTAAACTGTTCTTATTATTTCAATCATTATTAATAACAGCTTGTAGCTACATATGTAACTATGGATGTAAAGTTTGCTAACTGACCACCTAATCAACCAATTTACCATTTACCGCTAACAAATATAACCGCAGACAGCGTAGCTGACGCCCTATTGTCTGGTTGGATATCGCGTTATGGCGTTCCGTCGAAAATCACAACCGATCAAGGACGACAGTTCGAGTCGGAATTGTTCCACGCGTTAAACAAAGTACTGGTAGTACAACACCTGCGCACGACAAGCTATAATCCACAATCGAATGGGATAATTGAAAGATGGCACAGAACGTTAAAATCGTCATTAAAGACCAAACTTTCAAACGACTGGATCAACGAATTACCCCTCATTTTGATGGGACTATGTTGTATTTGGAAAGAAGACATAAAATCTACGCCGGATGAAATGGTTTTCGGCCAAACTCTTCGTATTCCGGGGGAATTTTTCGGTTCCTCGAAGGAGAACATCAAAGATGGCGATTTTATAAAAACAATGATAAATTTTCAACCACCCGTTACATCACATCACACTGGAAGCAAGTTTTTTGTACATCCCGCGTTAGAACATTGTACGCACGTTTTTGTTCGAATCGATGCTGTGGGCACTCCTCTCCAGCCTCCCTATAAGGGACTATATCCAGTTATTAAGCGAGGCGATAAAATATTCAAATTGTTGGTAAAAGGAAAACATCAAAACGTGTCAATTGATCGTTTAAAACCAGTTTTCATCACCAAAGGAGAAAACGAAGAACCAGATCAGAAAGAGAATATTCATCTGAAGCCAGACATAGAAACAAATCGAAAGGAAGAAAGTAATCCAAAGAAATACACAACGCGTTATGGAAGGGCCGTAAAGTTCAAAATCGTGTGACAGCGGTCATACTGGAAGGGGAGTGATGTAGCCGCAAACACAATTCAAGCACAATTTCATTTTAATTTTGTAAAGTAACATTTTATTGTAGTAGCCTTAAAATTTGATTTTGTTAATTTTTGTTAAAAAATATTCATTCAAGTGTCAACTATTGAAAAAGATAATCGTATAAAAAATAAAAAGTGTAAGAGTTTACTGAAATAAGATTTTAAATTAAACAACCTTACAGTATCATACGATTGGCTTCTTTTTTAATTTTCGTGAACAATACCTACCTGTAGACTCAGGTATATAACTAAGCTTTCGCTTTCAAATACTTTTTATAACCAAAATTTTGGATTTGCTTTGATTTTAAGTAAATGTAAATCCTCGTCCGCACGCTATTTTTAGGTGCTGAAAATTTAAATTAAATATAACTTAAATTTTGAAAACTCCGCAATAAATGTCGTCAAACTGAATTCTTAATCTGCCGAAGCAGGATTGTATTGTTGTGAAATCAATACAAGAAAATGTCTTACGTTTTCTAACTCTTCAAATTATCTGAAATATCAAAAATTGGGTAAAATTTAGAGAATCACGTTAATCTTCTCCATAAACTGCTCGTGTTCAATTAAAAACATCTACCGACAGTCTGGGCAACTTTATTATTTTTTGGGTAGAAGTCCGGAATGCGTTTAATGCTGAGATGCGGTATAGGTTACTATGCAACCCCTTTACAACCCGTTTGTGCTGAATATTTAAAAATCCTGAAATTAACTTTCTGGCAAATTTACAGGAAGAAATAAATTTGATATCTCATCAGATCTATGAAATATGTAGGAATTTGTGAAAATGTGTGCAACTCCTTTACAGTACCTCGGGGGTTGGATATCAGAAAATACTAAAATCGGTTTGTAGGCTATTATATAAAAACTCTGCAGAAGTTGCAGCCAATTTGATATCTCATATAACCTAAAGTGATATATAATATTGTGAAAACGTATTGCAACCCTCTTACACCCATTTCAGGATTAAAAATTCAAAAATCCTGAAACTATTTTCAAAATAAAAGAAAAAACGGGGGTGGGGGGAGGGGTGTTTTTCCTAGAGTGGTTTATGCTAGAAAGGTAAGACTTGGTGAGTATAGTATGTAGATCTATTAGAAGAGTAATTTAGAAATCAAATATCCATTGGCGTACGGAATGGTGGCCAAAAACGTTATCAGTAAAAATGAAATGCATATATTTTGTACGAATTTCGTCATATCTCTTAGGTCTTCTGATATATTGAATTAATTTTTATTCCACGGATTCTTCAAATAAATTCCTAGAAAATGTTTTCAGAGTTTTTTGAAATTCAACCCCTAAGGCGATGAAAACGGGTTGTGTACATTTTCACGAATTTAGCCATATAATTCAGGTCTGATTAGATATCGAATAACTTATCCCTTCCACGGTATTGTTTTGTAATCGCGAAAAACACTTTTTTTTTATATTTATCTTGAAAATGGTTTCAGGATTTTTGAATTTTTAACCCTGAAATGGGTGTAAGAGGGTTGCATACGTTTTCACAATATTGTTGCGAGCTAGGGGTTCGCTGGGATTTCAAGTAAAACACAATTCGGTTAAAATAAAAATAAGTGATTATTTATTCTTCGCACTCTAATTCTATTAGCACAATTATTCGCGCTGTATGGCAATACCGCCCGCTTTTACATAGCACTTGTCTTGATCGCACTCTATCAATCGCTTTCCACCAATACGGTCGCGTACTAGGTGTCTGTCACAGTCGACGTAATAAAAATTACTATGTCCCTCGCTGAAAGCTTTATCTGCTCTTATGCCAGTTGTCTGTAGTCGAGACTGTTCTTGAATCATCGTTCGGTGGTGTGTATAGAGGGTTCTAGTGAGCTTGAGATCTTTCCATTTGATCCTCTCCGCTGTCTAGTACATTCCAGCACATTCGATAAGAGTGGGGGTATAATCGTGTTGCTTCGCTCTCCTTATATACTTCAACTCTGATTGGGTTACTTTGTAGCTAGGTATTCGGTTGTTGATGCGAAACGATCGAGTTGCGCGGTTGCCAGGTTTACATGTAACATTACTCCCTCCTTAGTTCCGGTTCGTCCCGAACAGAGTCGATCTCCTCGTCATTGGCGCCATGATACTTCGTTAGTCTATCGAGGTGAACCACTTTCATTTTAGTACGAGGTTTTTGATGCAGCTGAATGCGGTACACAACATCATTTAACCGGTTGATGATTTGGTAGGTGCCTTCCCAATTGCGATGTATTTTCGGCGACCTACCCTTCTGTCGTTTGGGGTTGCATAGCCAAACTAAATCGCCTTCTTGGAATCCTGATGAATTCCTCGTCTTCATGCGATCGGTCGCCAAATTTATTGGACTGTGGATGTAGTGGAGTTGTCCTCGTTTGGTTTATTCCCAGCATTTGACATACGTGTTTGAATGTTTGAGATTCAAAGTTGAGCCCTTGATCGGAGTGTAGTTCACGTGGAACTCCAAACCTGCTCACCCAGTTGGTAACAATTTGTTCTGCGACGGTAACTGCTTCTTGATTTGGAATTGCGTAAGCTTCGGGCCACTTGCTGAAATAATCGATGACCACAAGAATGTAGCGATTACCATTTTCTGATTCCGGAAATGGTCCAGCAATATCCACAGCAATTCTCTCGAATGGAACTCCCACGTTGTATTGCTGCATTTCTCCCTTTGATCTGTGTTGCGGACCTTTACTCGATGCACAGGTTACACTTACGGCACCAATTTTCGACGTCATCTCGGAGATGGATCCAATAGAACCTCTCTCGTATCTTTGCCAAGGTTTTATTTACACCTAAATGTCCACCGGAAGTACCTTCGTGATACTCCTTCAGAATTTCTTCGACTTTAGAATGCGGGACAATGGTTTGCATGAAATGCGATGTTTCGTCAGCGGTTTCCCATTTCCGTTTTAATAACCCACTGTCTAGGTGGAGGGAGTTCCATTGTGCCCAATAACTCTTTAAGGTTTCACTGAATTGTGAGATGTCTTTCTACTCAGGCCGCTCCATTTTGTCCTTCCATGCCATGATCGGTCAAATATCTGGATCTTTTTGTTGGACACCTTCCAGTTCTTGCTGATTCCATCCATCCTTTGGTTCGGTCGTTATTTGCTGAATGGTTTCTCCGACTTCTTTTTCTTCTACGCCGTGACAATGCTTGCAGTTTGGTGGACAAGGACGACGTGAGAGCCCGTCGGCATTACCGTGAATTCTCACTCTTCGGTGAACAATTTCAAAATCGTAGGATTCAAGCCTTTCTATCCATCTTGCTACTTGGCCTTCGAGATTCTCTTCTGAAGTAGCCATTTAAGCGATGCGTGATCCGTTCGAAGAAGGAACTTTTGACCACAAAGATATTTGTGAAAATGTTTTGTAGCTTCTACAATTGCTAATAGCTTTCGGCGGGTTACGCAATAGTTCCTTTCTAATTTTGAGAGTACTCGGCTGTAGTATGATAGCACTCTTTCTTGCCCGTCGATCTCCTGTGATAGTACTACTCCGATACCGACATTACTGGCATCGGTGTCTATGGTGAAACCGTGACCTGGTTTTGGATACGCCAGAACTGGATAGTCGCAAAGTTGATCTTTTATTTTCTCGAATGCTTCCTGGCACTGTTGATTCCAAGTAAATCGTTATCCCTTTTCTGTTAGCTGATGAAGACATTTCGCCGTGTTGGCAAAGTCTTTTATGAATCGACGGTAATGTGTCGCTAATCCTAGGAAACTGCGCAGCTGGTGTTTATCACTCGGAGTAGACCAATTTTTCACCGCCAGTATTTTCTCCGGATCCGTCTTTACACCATCAGCTGAAACGATGTGACCCAAGTACTTTACTTCTGCACCAAACAAAGTGCACTTCTTCGGACTCAGCTTTAATTTTGCCGCTCGCAGGCGCTGGAAGACTTCCTGTAGATTTTTCAGGTGTTCCTCGAAGGTTTTGCCGATAACGATCACATCATCTAGGTAAACTAGACAAGTTTTCCAACTAAGACCACGCAAAACAAATTCCATTAGTCTTTCGAATGTAGCTGGAGCATTGCACAGGCCAAACGGCATCACGATGAATTGCCACAGTCCGCTGCCCACAGAGAATGCTATTTTCTCTCTATCATTTTCGTCTATTTCCACTTGCCAGTAGCCACTTTTCAGGTCCAACGTTGAGAACCATTTAGCATCTGTCAGGGTGTCGATGATATCGTCGATTCTAGGTAGTGGATAGCTATCCTTTCTTTTTCGTGACATCATTTAGTTGTCTGTAGTCCACACAAAAACGGGTGCTGCTATCCTTTTTCTTAACCAGCACCATTGGCGATATCCACGGACTCTTTGATTCTTCGATGATTCCCTGATGCTCCATTGTTTTGACCATTGAATTGACTTCTCCTTGTTTTGCTAATGGTACTCTTTTTGGAGGTTGACGTATCGGTGTAGCACTTCCGGTATCTATCTATACGATGCTTCACTAGGTTTGTTCTGCCATAGTCCTCATCACTGGTAGAAAAGACGTCGCTGAACCTTTCGATTAGATCCACTGCTTGCTTGTGTTGTGCTCCTTTAAGGTTGCTTGACTGAAGAACTACTGATGTTACATTATTCTTCCTTCTTGGATTCTTTTTAGAGGTTACGTCATGTTGTCCAGCTGCCAATTACCTCTCCTTTCTTTACGCTGGTAATGCTGTCCGCAACGTTGAGCACTCTTTTTGGTACAATCATCTTCTCGTTTCTCTTCACTAGCGTTTTCCCTAATATTAGATTTCGCAATGCCGGTGTCGTTTCTGGTTCGATGAGGTAGAATCGGTGGTTCCCGGGATCACCATCGAGCTCTGCCCAAATAACATTTTCCGAAGACTTTGGTATATCCGCATCTTCGCACAATATAACTCGCAGCTTGGTTGTGTTGGAGGATGTTATTTCCATTGGGATTTCGATGTTCCGCCACTTCATTATTCGTTGTCCTAGGTCCAGCTGGATGCCGTGTGGTTTCAGAAAATCCATTCCAAGAATACACTCATCGGTAATATCAGCTACCACGAATACATGCGAGAATGTGAAATCTCCAAGCCGGATGTCACGTGATATTTCCCCATGGACTGTAGTAGTTTCTCCTGTTGCTGTGCGAAGTGCGTACTTTTTGGTGTTGTGAAGCCAATTACGGTCTACGAGGTCAGATCTTAGCACTGATCGTGTTGCACCTGTATCAATTGTTATTATGCAGTTTAATTTGTCGACTCGACCACTCATGCATAAGTCGTTTTCACCACGATGTAGTCGAGAAACTGCGATGATGGTTCCGGGAGCGTCGATTCCTCCAGCCAACTTCTGCCCCATGAAGTTGACTTTTACTCGTTTCCCGGACTATCATTAGGCGAAGCGTGCTCTCGTGACGGTTCGCCTCGTTCTCCCTTTTGTTTAGCAGCGCAGCCGGAACACTAGTTGGTAGCTTTTCTTGGTTTTCGGCAGTCGCGTCTTAAGTGTCCTGCCTGTCCGCAATTCCAACACCGGGATGCACCAGATCCTTCGCTCCGTTTGGTGTATTCGGCCCTCTGACATACACACTCTTCTATTATTTCTCGAACTCGGTAGTTATTTCGCGAGCTTTGCTTGGCAGCTTCGAACGTAAGCCCATATACTAAGGCTTCGCCAATCGTTTTCTTTCCTGCCAATTTAAACACCTGCTGCAGCTCTCTGTCTTGTACAGCATTGTTAAATGCGAAAACAGCTGTATCGTTGCGTTGCTCTGTTTGCGCATTGGGAAGCGATAATAGTGTAAGTCGTTCTTGGTCTGTACTAACGTCGAAAAATCTTGTTGTTGCTCTTGAGGAATTGTTTGAAGAACCTCTGCTGGTGGACCTCTTAGCGCCAATATAAGAGCCGTTCCTCGTTCCAAATCATTCCAATGATTATTTCTCGCGGCCGCCTCAAATTGGGTCTTGTAGATAGCCCACGGTGTTTGTCCATCGAAAATCGGATCTTTGAGATCTTTGTGCGTAACGTGTTCTGTCTTGATGACTCCAGTCGCTTCCACGTTATCAAAGTCCCTTTTTAAGCGTTCAACTTCTTCTACAATCGCTGATGTCTTCTCCGCTATTTGATCTTCAAAAGTTCGAAGTTTCTTTTCTACATTTTCTTCTATTGCTTTACCCATGGTGTCCATTGTCTGATTTAGATCTTCGATTTTGTTATTCTGCTGCTCCAACTTTTGGTTGAGATCCTTTGAAGTCTGGTCTAGCTTCTGGTTGAGGTCTGTTGATGTCTGATCTAATTTCTGATTAATGTCCTTCGCCGTCTTGTTGAGGTCCGTTGACTGTTGGTCCATTTTCTGACTTTGTTGGTCCATTTTCTGGCTGAGATCTGCTGAGATCTGCTGAGAGCTGTCCTTGCTTGTTCATCATTTGCATTAATTGCCTTAGAGAGTGTAACGTCTCTGAACACTCATCACTACTTGCTGCGCGAGCTTCTTCGATTGGAAACTCGAAATTGTTTCCGTCCTTGCCTTCAGCCTCAAGCACTTCGATCATTCGGCTGACAAGTTCAGTCTTGTTCCCTGTTGTAGATAATTCGCGTCTACCGAGCTCTTCCTTCAGCTCCATTAGTTTTAAGTCTTTTAAATAACGCGTTATTTTCACTATATTTTATTTATCCATTAAAGATTTTCCGCGATACAAATTCACTCAAATTCTCTTTTTGTCCGTATGAGAACTTTCCACTTCACTAATTAAAGTTACCGCTCACTAGAGCACTCGAGAATATTCAATTTCACAAAATTCTCCCTGTCCGTTCGAGAATTTTCACTTTACTTCACGGTTTGAAAACTTTATTCGCTCACAAAATTCTCACTTTGTCCGTCCGAGAATTTTAATTTCACTTTTCCACTTTTCGCGATTTTAACCCGAATTAATCCTTGAAATCCCACTTCTGACACCAATTGTTCGCCGGGATTTCAAGTAAAACACAATTCGGTTAAAATAAAAATAAGTGATTGTTTATTCTTCGCACTCCAATTCTATTAGCACAATTATTCGCACTGTATGGCAATACCGCCCGCTTTTACATAGCACTTGTCTTGATCGCACTCTATCAATCGCTTTCCACCAATACGGTCGCGTACTAGGTGTCTGTCACAGTCGACGTAATAAAAATTACTATGTCCCTCGCTGAAAGCTTTATCTGCTTTTATACCAGTTGTCTGTAGTCGAGACTGTTCTTGAATCTTCGTTCGGTGGTGTGTGTAGAGGGTTCTAGTGAGCTTGAGATCTTTCCATTTGATCCTCTCCGCTGTTCTAGTACATTCGACCACATTCGATAAGAGTAGGGGTATAATCGTGTTGCTCCGCTCTCCTTATATACTTCAACTCTGATTGGATTACTTTGTAGCTAGGTATTCGGTTGTTGATGCGAAACGATCGAGTTGCGCGGTTGCCAGGTTTACATGTAACAATATTATATATCACTTTAGGTTATATGAGATATCAAATTGGCTGCAACTTCTGCAGAGTTTTTATATAATAGCCTACAAACCGATTTTAGTATTTTCTGATATCCAACCACCGAGGTAGTGTAAAGGAGTTGCACACATTTTTACAAATTCCTACATATTTCTTAGATCTGATGAGATATCGAATTTATTTCTTCCTGTAAATTTGCCAGAAAGTTAATTGCAGGATTTTTAAATATTCAACCCAAACGGGCTGTAAAGGTGTTTCATAGTAACCTACACCGCATCTCAGCATTAAACGCATTTCGGACTTCTACCCAAAAAATAATAAAGTTGCGCCCAGACTGTCGGCAGATGTTTTTAATTGAACACGAGCAGTTCATGGAGAAGAGTAACGTGAATCTCTACATTTTACCCAATTTTTGATAGTTCAGATAATTTGAAAAGTTAGAAAACGTAAAAATTTCTTGTTATGGATGTATTGATTTCTCAAGTAATTACTCTTTATCCTGCTTCGGAAGATTAAGAATTCAGTTTGACAATATTTATTGCGGAGTTTTCAGAACTTAAATTATATTTAATTTAAATTTTCAGCACCTAAAAATAGCGTAACGTACGTTGTCCAAGAAATTGGGGCAGTTTGGATCGAAAGGATGTCGTGTGCGGTTGATTTTTCAAAGCTAAAATGTCAAATTATAGAAAAGGAACGCGAGGTATTGAAACTTTAAACGCGATTATCTCGAAACGGCATCTTCAAAAACTGCTCGTGTTATGGATCGATTTGGCTGATTTTTTGTGAGCTTTCTGTGTATATAAATATCGGAAGGATATACCTAAAGTTTTGAGGATATCGCGTAAATAAACCATTTTTTTGGCGTAAAAACTGTCAAAAAATAGTCGAAAATTAAACATTTGCTTGAAAAGCGTCATATCTTTTTTGTTTTATATTTTTTTATAATTTTATAGTTTTATTTGATTTTATATGAATGGGAAGGACCATTCATCTGTCAGTATTCGAAAAATGTTTTGGTTTTCAGTTTAAGATCGATAGGAAAAATATGACAAAGGGAGCACTTTTCGATGTCTTGCAAAAGACTCCTAAAGGAATACCCTATAAAGACGCCATTTTGTTTTGTAAAACAAAAAGAAAATTATTTTAACAGTAATAATATCATGTAAAATTTTTAAAATGATGCGATTATTTTATCACCATAAAAAAAATTAATGAAAAATGACTCATTTTCGGGCGTCTAAAGGGTTTGCTCCCCTTAAGGAGCAACTTATGTAATAATAAATTTTTCCAAAACATATTAAATCCATAATTTCGGGTTTGCTATGAAGGTGAATCCAGTCTTTATAGTGGAAGCTAACTTAATTCCAGGAAATTTGATTGCTTCTACTGCAATTCGTCGTATAGGTGAACTACTCGTATCACTTAACCTTTTTCAATTTATTTCATGGAAAGAAACAGAAAAGAAATAAAATGGAATAAATAGTGACCAAATAAGGGTTGAAAGGTAGACGAACCCAACCGAAATCGGGAGACATCTCCAAATTCGGCTCTAATCTGATAAATGAAATTAGGATAACTTCAAATAAAATCACTTATAGTATTCCATTTCCATTATCGGTTCACATGTCGAAGTGGGTAGCAGAATGGAGAGGGGATGAGATGAACGTTAAGGGTTGTGGTGGGTGTTTTATCGACTTCATTCGCAATGACAGAATATAATCATGTCAATTGATTAATTTGATCACAAGCCTCCAAGAAGAAGGAAAAAAAAGGTGAGTTGAGGAGCGAGGTTGACGTTTTAATTATACGATTACTCTGGGAATTTTGCGGAAAGGATGGAGCTAGAGGATAGAATCGAGATGGATTTACATCTACAGGAATTGATAAAAAGAAATTCAAGAATTTTTGTAAGGTTTGTGGGATGTGTTCACGCACACACTAGTATAAAGAACTGTCTGATCCGATTCCTCTTTTTTTTTATCGAATGTCACATGTTGTTATTCCTAATTTTTTTTTTCCAAAAGTCCGTACGTGTTTGATGTTCGAGGAGTGTATGGAGAGGCCGATGGACGGAAAGATGTTAGGAAATATATCGATTTTCTAACTTCGTTAACGTTATAATTTTTGTTCGGAGGCTTTTCGAGTAAGGGACTTACTTATTGATACATAACAGAGTCCTTGAAGAGTTTTATAGTAAGCATAGAAACTATTTTTGAAGAGGTAGAATTGATGATAAAAAAATCTGCCAACAGTCTGGGCGCAAGTTTATTATTTTCGGGCAGAAGTCCGGAACGCGTTTAATTCTGAGACGCGGTGTAGGTTACTATCTGACTGAAAACCTAAAAAAGGTTCGGGAAGCGGTTAGAATGCGGTCGCGCTAGAAAACTTAAACGCCGCAGTCACATATAAAATATGAATTACATAATTGGGTTATACTCCGGGAAGAGGTCTAAGTGTATAATATCAGTTAATACGCGATTAGGAGGTTTTTCGTGATTAGGTTTTTGACCATTACATAAAATCGGAAATGCATTTGTAGGCGATTATATAAAAAGTCTGTGGAAGTGAAAACTAATCTGATATCTCATCAATCCTAAGAAATATGTCGAAAGCCTTACGTCCTTGGAGTTGAATATCTAAAAATATTGAAATCAAATAAAATACAATATAAAATATAAAATAAAATAGAATAAAAATGAATTTGATATCTCATTAGAACTAAGAAATATGTAGGAATTTGTGAAAACATATGCAACCCCCTTGCACCCACTTTGGGGTTGAATATCCAAAAATCCTGAAATCAGTTTTAAGATATATGTAAAGAAAACCCAAGGAAGTGAAAACCATGTCTTATCACTCCTAAGAGATATGACGGAATTCGTGAAAACGTGTTCAACCCGTTTGTACCCTCTTAGGGGTTGAAAAAGGAAAAAACTTGAAAATAGGTTTTAGGTGATTATTAAACAAGCCCGTGGAAGTAAAAAGTTATTCGATATCTAATCAGACCGGAGGGATATGGCTGAATTCGTGAAAATGGATACAACCCCTTTACACAGCCGTAGAGATCGAATTTAAAAAAATCTTGAAAACACTTTCTAGGTATTTATATGAAGAATCCGTAGAATATAAATGAATTCAATATTTAGAAAGAACTAATAGATATGACGAAAATCGTGAGAATATATGCATTCCAGTTTCAATGATCATATTTTTTCCCCCCTTCCGTACGCCAATGGATATTTGAAATGTTTTTTAATCTAAATTGCTTTTATAGTTGACTTACATATACATACTAAATTTCAACTTTCTAGCATAAGCCGTTCTATAGTTAGGAAAAACACGCCCCACCCCCGTACCATACTACTCCTATAAACAAATTTTCAACATGCTGCTATTATAGTTCTATCCAAATACCAAGTTTCAGCTTTATATCATTATAGGTTCTCGAGATATAAAAATCGGAACTTTTTATTCTTCACCCTTCCCCACCCTCACCTACAAAATTTTTTTTTCTGCTAGGGGTCTATTGGGCCTACTTCTGGTAAAAATTCTAAGCACCTATCATGCACTGTTCTTGAGGTATGAGACGTGATTTTTTAGAAAAATTCTTATCCCCTCCACTTCCATAGTCCACCGCGCCCTTAAAGATTCTTACTTTCAGCAAACTTTATTTGTCAACCTTAAGGGGGTACATCCGAGGAGAAAGCAGAAAAATAGGTGAACTTCAGAAATTATTATCTCAAAAACTATTTGCTCGATTTTATCCAGGTTGGTTTTATTCGAAAGTATATATGTTGAGGTACGCTCATAATTTTCTTTTATAAATATATATCAATCAGGGGTGCTGCTGTCAGGGTCGGCGTAAAGAAAGTCCGTCGCTCGCACGCTCTGCGGTTCCCAAGATTACATGCAGGCGGTTGATTCAAAACAAAAATTTCAAAAAGATTCTGAAAATGTAAAGTATGATGCTCTTGTAGCGGTTTTTGAAAAAAAAAAATTTTCACAAAATGGCGGCTGATTGAACTTGATTTTCAGTTTTAAACCTCAATTATCGACCTTTCTGGCTTGATAAAAAAAAAGTAAATAAGTTAAAAAAAAAATCCTACGTAGCGAAGTAGAAAACCTATCCAAAAATATTATGTGAAATTTTGGAAGCAATCGGTCAAGCCGTTTTCCGAAGATTTTGGGGGCCGTCTTTGAAAAGTATGTTTCGAGATAATCGCGTTTCAATGCCGCTCTATATAGAGAATTCATGAAGGTTCCATTCCAGTTAACTGCCCATAACTTTCACAATTCTTGGAATTTCAATATGAAATTTACACACAATATTCTTAAGACTGCAAACTTTAAGATGAGTGAAAAAAAAATTTTGAAAAAAAATAAATTTCTACTCGGATGTACCCCCTTAATACAGAAACCGAATTTTATTTGTCTAGTGTAATTAGTTCGTGAGATATCGTAATCTAAAATTTTTCGACCCCCACCTCCGCACGCCCCCTCTCAAAAATTTGTTTCCGATCTATTCTCCTAGTATACCCACAGATGTTCATCAAGTTTTAATTTCATGACATTAACCGTTTAGAAGATATGGATTTTAGAATGTCTCGATCACGGCTTTCGAGCGTTTCGGACGCATTATTATTCCCCCCACTCCCACACCCCTTCACCAATATCACCAATTTTTTTGCAAATAGGTCCACTATCGATGCTCTGTAATTCCAAGTTTCAGCCTCCTAGCCTAAGCGGTTACTGAGATCTAGAAACCAAAATTTTTCGTCTAAAACGCTTCCCCCGCCTCATCCGTCACACCCCAACCACTCAAAAGGTGGGCACTTGAGTCTGCTCAGTCTACCAACAAAAAAAAATTCAATTTAATAGCTCAAAGAGTTTGAGAGCTATAAGCTTGCAAACGTTTTGCATACGGCGGACGGCGCACAGACGGACTGAAATTTTTTTTGCTTTTTTGATGTCTCTAAAGCCTCGTGTACACTAGCATGTAAAACTTGCTAGAGTTGCTCTACGACATTTAATGCTGCATGTGTATACGGTTCCGAGAGCGCATTTGCCCAAGTTTTTGCTCTAGCCAGCAAATGCTTGCCTATTCAAGCAAGTTGTGAATGTACACGCTAACTTGCGAGAGTTGAAATCTCGCAAGAAAGTTCCGATCGGTTCCGAAATTTTTCAGCAAGTCAGTACAGTTGCATTGGAAGTGAGGTTAAGTTCAGTCTTAGGTGTCATAGTTTTCTAGTTTACGTGCGAAATATAAACGGAAATACAAGTGAAGCTCCGAACACACGTTTTTGTTCAATACCAATGTGGAACTATGTCCAGAGTTGTGGAATTTTTCTTTTTCGTTTTGACAGTTCAACGAAACTTTGATGATGAAGTGTGCACGGATAAGCAAGTTTTATTTGTAAGATTTTTGTAGCTACTTGCTAGAGTAAAATTGCTGCAATTTGACAGATAGTGTAGACATCGCAGCAAATTACTCTAGCAAGAAATGTCGCAAGTTACTTGCTAGTGTACACGAGGCTTAAGTCATGAAACGTGGATAAAAAATTTTTCAGCGTAGCACATTTTTTTTTTAAAATCGATAACAATACTTTATTATTAAAATAATAAAGTAAATGAGTGAATTGGTTATGCTGCCTTACATTCATTCTGGATAGTAAAACTAGAATTTCATTCAGACAGTAACCAGTATGGTTTTCGTGTGAGTAAGCTGAAAAGAAAAGAAAATGCTCTCCACGAATTTTGTTTACCATAGATGTCCGCACGTTTCCTGCATGCTTGTTTGATGCTCATATATTCAGGGAGGAAAGACCGGGCACTTCTATTAATTGGAATTGTATTGTAAATTAAAAAAAGTTTAGTTTTGTTGTAAAATTAGACTAAACAATTTTTGTCATTAAGGTTCACTGCAATCTTTTTCTCATATTCTTTTAATTTTCGCTCCTCTTCTCGTAATGATAACAGTTGTGTGATGAAAAGGCACTGATTTTTCAACGAAAATCTTATATTAAATTGTTCGCATTATATTTTCCAAAACGCCAACATTCTCGCTCAAGCTATAGCTATGATCCTCCCTAAAAAAATATTGCATGGGCGCTCTTCCACATACCTAGATGCGGTTACTGTTATAGGGTTCGAACAACAGATATTTTTTATTTCAGAATCGGCTTACGCTAGAGTGCAGAAACTTGAGGCCTATAAGTATATAAACTAATTAGTGAAGCAATATAAATTAATGTGATCGAATTCGCTTTTACTACTATGAATTATTCTATTGATAAAAAAAATACGTAAATAAATAAAAAAAATCTGCCAACAGTCTGGGCGCAACTTTATTATTTTATGGGTAGAAGTCCTAAAGTGTTTAATGATGAGATACGGTGTTGGGTACTATGCGACTGACAACCTAAAAAATAGCGTTCCAAATAGTCTCCTGGTTATTTTTTTGGTTGTCAGTCGCATAGTACCCAACACCGTATCTCATCATTAAACACGCTTAGGACTTCTACCCATAAAATAATAAAGTTGCGCCCAGACTGTTGGCAGATTTTTTTTATTTATTTACGTATTTTTTTTATCAATAGAATAATTCATAGTAGTAAAAGCGAATTCGATCACATTAATTTATATTGCGTATTTTTTTTATCAATAGAATAATTCATAGTAGTAAAAGCGAATTCGATCACATTAAACCTAAGAGATTTTCGGAATCAGTGAAATCTTGAACAATACCCCCAGGGGGTTTAATAGAGAAAAATACTTAAATCGGGGTTTTCCCCGACTACGTTTAAAGCTTATAGAAGTAAACGTGAATTCCAAGTTTCAATATACCTTAGGAATATATCAGAATTCGTGAATATGTACACAACCACTTTACACTCCCTTAGGGGTTGAATATCGAAAAATTTTGAAGACCGTTAGTAGGCGCTTATATAAATAGCCCGCAGAAGTAAAATTGCTTTGATAGCTCGACATGTCTAAAAGTTTTAACGAAATTTGTGAAAATGTGGATTCACGGATATTTATTTTACTCAACCTCTGAACGCCAATAAAAATATGAACTTTTTTTTTGCTTTAATTACTCTAATAGTACATCTGCATATACGTACTAAGTTTCAACTTTCTAGCATAACCCGTTTCTGAGATATAAAAAACCACCCCTCTCCCCCGTACCTTGATACCTCTATCAAAAATTTTATTTTTCTAGGATGTCGCCATAGTGGTTCTATATAATCCTAAATTTTTGGCTTTCTATTCATTATGGTTTTCGAGAAATAAAAATCAGAATGTTTTCCTTTCTACCCCCTTTCACCATCACCCCCAACACCCATACTACCAAAAAATTTTTCCCTACTAGAAGTTTACCGACCCCAACTCCTGTAAAATTTTCAAGTTCATATCTGATACGGTTTCTGAGATATAAAAATGACATTTTTTGAGAAATTGCTATCCCGCCACTTTCGTGCTTCATCTCCCCCCTCAAAAAATTTAGTTTTGGTAGACTCCTCTTGTGATCCCATATACAGAAACTAAATTTTATCTTCCTGGTGAAATTGGTTCGAAAGATATTGTAATTCAAAGTTTTTCACCCCCCACCCCCACACCCCACCTCCCCTCTTAAAAATGTTAGCCCTTGTCAAATCTTGAAGTATCCCTAAGGAGAACAACACAGTTTCAATCTTCTGACATCAATGGTTCAGGAGATATCGATCTTAGAATGTTTCAATCCTGTCTTTCATGCGTTAAAGACTCATTGTTTTCCCCCCCACTTCAACACCCCTTAACCAATATCGACAATTTTTTTGCAATTGAGTCCATTATCATAGTACAACATAAGTTCCAAGTTTCAGCCTCCTAGCATAAGTGGTTCCAGAGATCTAGAAACCAAAATTTTTCGTCTAAAACGCCCCCCTCTCCTCTCCGCTTGTACCCCCACCCCTCAAAAATATACCAGTCGTAGTGGTTCACCTAATCTACCCACCGTAAAAATTTCAATTTAATATCTCAACGGGTTTGGGAGCTACGCGCTTTCAAACGATTTTGCGTACGGCGGACGGCGGACGGCGTCTACGGCGGACAGACGGACATTTTTTTTTTTGCTTTTTCGGGGTTTACTAGTCCTAAAACGTGTAAATACAAAATTTCAGGGTAGCAAACTTTTTTGAAATTTCAGGTCGATCACAATACTTTATTATTAAAAAATAATAAAGTAAAATTAATTGGAGGACAGCGATACAGAGTTTCTAAATAGCTCTCGAGTTGAAATTAAGACCTTGCGTTTTTTTCCAACCTCGTTAAAGAAATTTAAACTTGGCAGGCAAACGAGTGGTATTAATAGTCTAGTAGTAAGAGCTCTAAGAAAAGGAAAAATGATATTGTTAGATCCCAACCTGGCAACCCGCGATGCTCGATTAGATTCTCCTGAGAAAAACAGCACCCATCGAATACCTAGCCGCAAAGCATCCGATTGGCTACGTTGCAATGCAAAAGGCGAGAGAGAAAAAGCGTAGCCAAAATACATCACATCACATATGCCAGAACAGCGTGCCAAACGACTGATGAAACACTTCAAGAGCTGGCGCGTGATATTGAACTACTTAAGTTTAATTCCCATTGTCGTCGTAATTATGCATCAGGGCGTCGGACGCATCACGGTGGATTTAAACTTAACCATTGAGGCGCTCCTCTATCACCACCATAAAATCAACCAATCAGGTAACTAGTGGAGTCCCAAAAATGTAACATTCTTCAACTCTTCCCCAACAAACCAAAAGTTCCGAGTTCGTTCCGAAATTGATCCATCTTGTCGGTGTCGGACGCCGATTTCTAAGCGGATTTCGTCTCGAAGCCGTATCGGAAACTATATGAGGGGTGACAGATGTCGGAACGAAATATAGTTACGAACTCGTAACCAGTTTTTGGAAAGATTTCGGTACGAAATTTCGCACAGACTTCAGTATGAAATGTAGTGTAAGTTTCGGTACGAAATGTCGTTCACATTTTGGTACGAAATTTTGGAAAGATTTCGAGCCTAACCAAAGTAACGAATTATTACAGACAATTTGAATCAAAAAGTCGCGCAGATATTTCACAGTTTTGTGACGAGAAATGAAATCAGAAAGAGTTTTCATTGGAAATCTGAAGAAAATCTGATGTATTTTACATCATACGCAGTCATATTAAAAACCGATTATGACTTCATATTTCATTAAGAGTTTCATAAGTTTAATGAAAAAATAATTAAAACAGAAACTAATAATTCTTATGATTTCAAATAAATTTTGGGAAATAAATATAATATATATGTATATAATATATATATATATAGTATAAATTTATAAAAAATTAAAAGCAATTCTTTAAAAAAAAACTTTTACAAAATAAATAACGAAAACCTTTTCAGTCATTAATAAAAAAAAATTATAATTAATAACAAAGAAAAAAATAAATAAAGTATCTATTAATTAAAACATTTTCATTCTTGGATATGGGTGCAGTATCCTTTACTATTCTACTCCGGTTCGCATGCCGATAGTTAATGCTTCCTCTTCTTAGAGTTGTTCAATCTGTCCATGGCATTGTGAAAAAAATTTTTGATGCTGAAGTTAAACCCGTCCCTGGTTTCCCGTTTAAACATCTTTAAACAGGACTCTGTAAAATAAATATTTTAAGTACAGTCTTCTAAGAATACACAGCTCAACTTACCTCTTATTATCTCGATAATTAGAAAATCCTTCACACCAATGTTTAAATTTTCCGAGGTACCCGCAAAACCTGTGCTTAGTTCATCAGATCCGAAAATCATATTTAAGTTTTCAGTGACGAATCTGACTGAATCCTTGGCCGTGTATCTTATAAAACGCGTCATCTGCAGAAGCAGTGTAATATATATTAAGTTAGAGAGTTCCTATTGAATAACACCAATTAAGTATCGCTAACCGACTTTCCTTTGACGTTCGCATCATTTTATAATTGACCTTCGAACTGATGGCAGAATATCAATCCGCTAGAAATTGGGCATACGAGATATTGGTACTTAAGTATTTCGTCACTTAATAAACCCGATGACTTGAGATGTAATGCTTTTGAAAAATGAATATTCATATCTACTTACGATTTTTAAACTTCACTTATTTAATTTAATTTTTAATTCACCTTATTATAAAACAAAAACTCACGCCAATCTCGTCCGACCACTTCGAAATTTCTTGAAAAAACAATAAAAAACATAACCGTATGATACTCTAGATGGATACTGAACTCCGATTTATATTGTAGTTGGGGATAAAAAAGAATTACGTGTGTGCATGTTGTATGTCCTTTATTAAAGGCTCCCATTCGGTTACTACATGAAACTAAAAGACAATATCAGCAGTGTTTAATTTCATATCTTGAACTGGGTGAGTCACCGAAAAAAAATCGGCCACCAGCCTGGGCGCAACTTTATTATTTTATGGTTACTGTGCGACTGACAACCTAAAAAATAACATTCCAAATAGGCTGCTGGTTATTCCTAAGGTTGTCAGTTCCATAATCACCTACACCGCATTTCAGCATTAAACACGTTTCGGACTTCTATCTATAAAATAATAAAGTTGCGCCCAGACTGTTAGCCAATTTTGTTAGTTGTAGTTACTCTGGTAGCACATCTACGTATAGGTACTAAGTTTCAACTTTCTAGCATAAGCCGTTTCTGAGATATAAAAAACCACTCCCGACCCCCGTACCTTGCTACACCTATAAAAAAATTTATTTTTCTGGGATGTCTTTATAGTAGCTCTATACAGTTTTCAATTTTTAGCCTTCTATCATTCGCGGCTTTCGAGAAATAAAAATCAGATTTTTTTCATTTCCACCCCCTCCCTCCATCGCTTCCTACACCCACACCCTCAATTTGTTTTCCCCCGCTAGAGGTCTACTGGTCCTAACTCCTGTACAATTTTCAAGATCATATCTGATACTGTTCTCGAGATATAACAATTTAATTTTTTTAAAAATGACTCTTCTCCCCCTTTCGCGTTTCACCTCCCCCCTAAAAAATTTTACATTCAGTATACTCCACTGGTAATTCTATATACAGAAACCAAATTTTATCTTCCTCGCACAATTGAGTTGGAAGATATTGTAATTCAAAGTTTTTCAACCTCCAGCCCCATACCTCACCACCCCTCTTAAAAATATTAACCCTTTTATGATCTCCTAGTATCTCTTAAGACAAATACAAAGTTTCAGCCATGTGACATCAATCGTTCAGTTCAAGCGTTTTGGACGCATTCTTTCCCTCCACTCGCACACCCCTCGACCACTATCGAATTTTTTTTTGCCAATGGGTCCACTATCATAGTACTACATAAGTTCCAACTTTCAGCCTCCTAGCATAAGTGGTTCCTGAGATCTAGAAACCCAAATTTTTCATCTAAAACGCTCCCCCCTCCTCCCTCTTAAAAAATAATAAAATAAATTTTCCTTTTTGAAGGAATTTTACATGGGAGTTGCAGAAAGGACTCACTCGATTTCTTACATATTTATCCCTTTTCTTGGAACCATTTAAAAATTTATGTGTACAATATTTCAAATTCGTAGCTTGAAGCGTTTAAATGTTATCGGAAAATATTGTTGAACACGTGTCTTAAGGATTTTTTGTATGGAAGGTACTAGAAGGAGTAAAAGGATTTCGCTGACTAGTCAACTCGAATTTCGTTTTCACTCAAAACTAATTTGTACAAAATTCCGAATTCATATCTAAACGATTACTTGAGTTATAGTGAGTTCCGTAAATTAAGTGAAGACATTTTGACAGGATATTTGTATGGCAGCTACACGAAGGACTAATAGATTTTTTTTCATAATCACACATTTAGTTCCAACTATTGGAAAATAATTACATACAAAATTTCAAAGTCGTAGCTTAAACCCTTCTGAAGTTATCGGCCAATATTCTTGAACACGTGTTTTAAGGACATTTTGTATGGCAGCTACCCGAAGGAGTAGGACAATTTTGCCCATTAACGAACTTAGCCTTACAAATTCAACCAAACATCCAGAATCAAAATTTCAAGATCCTAGGTGAAGGCGTTCTTGAGTTATAGTGCTAACAAACAGACAGACGGGCGGACGGACGGATGGACGTCAAGTGGATGTGGAGTTTTTGGCCACAACTAAACAAAAAATAAATAATACATAAAATATAACTTTTTTTCGTTCGAGGCTCGGTTCTAAGCGTTACAAACTTTTCGGCTGAATTAAACTTAGAATACTCTATATGTTTTCATCTAGAGTATAAATATGAGCACGCACGGTGCACAATGTAATGAACTACGCAGTTCGCACTTTACACTTTCCTATTTCTGTCCGAAATCTTTCAGACATTTCGGATCTTTTGTGGCGTAACGCATTCAATACAAAATGTTCATCGGAATTCATACCGATATTGTTATTCGATATCGTACCTACGAGTATTATAATTCCGATTTCTAATCGAAATCTTTCAGACGAGTCGGATTTTTAATACCGTTTCGAATTCGGTACGAAATAGGCATCCGAATACTTTCCGAGTATTCGGACATCCGACAATTCTACACTATTGGCTTGCTGGGTACAAACACTTTCACGCATTTTACTTTATTGTTTTAATAATAAAGTATTGCTATCGATCAATACTCAATACTCTCATCGAGAGATCACTGTGGATCCATTGTGGTCCCCTCGTATAAAAACCGGGCTCTAGACTACTGATTCCAAATATTGCTCTTCCTTATGAAGAGAGTAGTTCTCCACAAAGGAATCATCGCAAGTTCTGATAGATCGGTTAAGGAGAATTTCCCCAAGTACCGATGCCTGGTACGTGCCAGACTTTCACATTCACACACTAGATGCTCCAGTGTCAATGAAAACGAAATGCATACATTTTCACGAATTGCGTCATATCTCTTAGGTCTTCCAAAATTATGAATTGATTTTCATTTCACGGATTCCTTATATCAATACCTAGACAGTGTTTTCAGTGCTTTTTGAAATTCGACCCCTAAGGGGAGTAAAGGAGTTGTATACATTTTAACGAATTCGTCCGTATCACTCAGGTCTGATTAGATATTGAATAGCTTTTCACTGCCATGGGCTTGTTTTATAATCGACTAAAACTCGTCCTCAATTTTTTTCCTTTTTCAACCACTAAGAGGTTATAAACGGGTTATACTCGTTTTTTCATATCTCTTAGGAGTGATAAGACATCGAATTGGTATTCACTTTCTCGAGCTTTCTTCATATATATCTAAAAATTCAATTCAGGATTTTTGGATATTCAACCCCAAAGTGGGTGCAAGGGGGGTGCATATGTTTTCGCAAATTCCTACATATTTCTTAGTTCTGATGAGATATCGAACTCATTTTTACTTCCTAAGGCTTTCTACATAATCGTCAAAAAGTTAATTTAAGGACTTTTAGATATTCAACTCCAAGAGGACGTAAGGCTTTCGACATATTTTTTATGATTGATAGGATATCAGATTGGTTTTCACTTCCACAGACTTTTTATATAATCGCCTACAAATACATTTCCGATTTCATGTAATGGCCCAATCACAATTCACGAAAAAACTCCTAATCGCGTAACAACTGATTTATACTAGGACTTTGACCGGGTCCCGGAGTATGATCCAATTACGTAATTCATATGTTCTATGTGGCAGCGGCGTAAGTATTCTAGCGCGGCCCCATTCTAACCGCTACCCGAACTTTTTTTTAGGTTTTCAGTCACATAGTAACCTACACCGCATGTCAGAATTAAACGCGTTTCGAACTTCTACCAAAAAATAATAAAGTTGTGCCCAGACTGTTGGCAGATTTTTACATTAAAATTGAATTCAAAATTACCGTCCAATTTGACAGTTGAGCTTATAGTGCATATCCTCTAAACCCTGATTCTTTTGATTCTTAGGCCGGCCGCACACAACCGATTTCCATTCTGTTCTTACCGAAATCGGCGACGTCGAGCGGCATCATCTCGTAAGCATAGCCGACTGAAAATCGGTAAGAATCAAAATTGGTATAACAAAACCAATGACGAGCTCACCTTCATTCTTATGTTATTTGTAGTCGGTAGGAACAGAATGGAAATCGGTTGTATGCGGCCGCCCAACGAATTGTGTTTTACTTCCTGCGAACCCCTAGCTCGCACAAACTAGTATCAGAAGTCGGATTTCAAGGATTCATTCGTATTAAAATCGCGAGTGTAAAAAGCGAATTTTTGAACGGACAAAGTTGGAATTTTGTTCATGAAGAAAGTTTTCGAACTGTGAAGTGGAGTGAAAATTCTCGAACGTATGTACAGTGATAATTTTGTGATAGTGCAAAACGAAAGTTATCGAACTAAATGATGTGGAATCGAATATTCTCGAGAACTCTAAGTGAGTAAAGAGAGAAAGAACTTGAATTAATGAAGTGTACAGTTCTCGTTCGGACAAAAAGGGAATTTGTGTAAGTATACGGCAGAAAATCTAAGACAAGTAATAATCGATAGTGAAAATGCCGAGTTATCTTTAAGACTTAAAACTAACGGAGCTGAAGGAAGAGCTCGCTAGACGCGAACAAGTCTTAACTTGTCAGTCGAATGATCGAAATACTTGATGTTGAGGGTAAGGACGCAAACAATTTCGATTTTCCAATTTAAGAAACTCGTGCAGCAAGTAGTGATGAGTGTTCTGGTACATCAGACTCTCTGATGCAGTTAATACAGCAACTCAATAATAAAATGGACCAACAATCGAAGGACCTCAACCAGAATTCGAAGGATCTCAACCAGACTTCGAAAAACCTCAACCAGAAACTGGACCAACAGTGGATTTCAACCAGAAATTCGACCAAGAAAGTGAACTATCAACGGATCTCAGCCATAAAATAGATCAACTGTCAATCGATCTTAACCAGAAATTGGAACAGTAAAGTCAATTGTCAACAGACCTCAGCAAGAAATTTGATCAGACATGAACAGACCTTAACGAGAAGCTGAGCCAAACTTCGAAAGAGCTCAGCCAAACATTTGAACTGCAAAATAGTTAAATAGAAACCATGGGTAAAATAATCGAAGAAAATCTGGAAACAAAACTTCGGAATTTTGAAAATCAAATAATGGAGAAGGCATATGAGATTTCCGAGGAAGGTGAAAGGGACTTTGAAAACGTGAAAGCGATTGGAATCATCTAGACAGAATACATTACACACAAAGATCTCAAAGCACCAATCTTTGATGGACAAACACCGTGGGTTATTTGAGGCTGCCGCGAGAAATAATCATTGGAATGATTCGGAACGAGCTAAGAGATCCGCCCGCAGAAGTGGTTAAAACAATTATCCAAGAACAGCAACAAGATTTTTCGATGTTGGTATAGACAATGGATCTTCATTACAGCAGTGAACACATGCGAGAGTTTTACAAAACACAACTTGTCAACCGAAGCCAATAGGCTGGTGAAACACCTCAAGAGCTGACGCGTGATATTGACCGACTTGAGTTGGATTTCCATTGTCGTCGTAATTCACCGTCAGAGCGTCAGACGCATCATTCAACCAATCAGATTGTAGTTGAAGTGACGTCTATACGGCACACATTTGCACATTTTTCAGCTTACTGCGTGATGCTATACTCAAAGTTATTCACATTTCTGTCATCTCGTGTTTACAGGTTGTATTCTGAAACTAGTTTTGTATTCCGCATCGCACATTGAAATCATTTACAGTTTAAACGCGATATTATTTTGTTCAATTCAGGTTTGATTCATTAATACTTCTTTTTTGCGAGTAGAATTCGATTCGAATGTCTGTTCGTCTAATGACATTATCCTGGCGATACAGAAATTGCGGAGTAACGCATCAGATATCAGCTGTTCGTCTAATGACATTACCCTTGCGATACAGAAATTGCGGAGTAAATAAAAACTCGAAACTCAAAAGCATGACTGAAAAGTATGCGTCTCACGCTCTGACGCAGAATTCCGACGAAAATGGAAATTTATCTTAACGCTATTATCGCTTCCCAATGTGCAAACAGAGCAACGTATCGATACAACTGTTTTCGCATTTATTAATGATGTACAGGACAGAGAGCAGCAGGCGTTAAAATTGGCAGGAAGGAAAACGATTGGCAAAGCCTTAGTATATGGCCTTACGTTTGAAGCTGGCAAACAAACCTTGCGGAGAAACTACAGACTCCGGCAGAAGAGTGTTCATGTCAGAAGGCTGAATACACCAAGCGGAGCGAAGGATCTAGTGCCACCTGATGTTGGAATTGCGGACAGCCAGGACACTTGAGACGCGACTGTCGAAAACCGCGAAAAGCAACTACCTATTGTTCTGGCTGCGTTGCTTAACAGAAGGGAGAACGTGGAGAACAATCGCGAGAGCACGCTTCATCTAATTACAGTCCAGGAAACGTGTAAACGCCAATTTCATGAGGTAGATGTCGGCTACATCGTGGTGAAAAAGATTTATGCATGAGTGGTCGAGTCGAAAAATAAAACTGCATGATAACAATTGACACTGGCGCAACAAGATCTGACCGAACTTCACTTCACAACACCGAAAAGTACACACTTTGTACAGCAACCAGGAGAAACTACTACAGTCAATGGAGAAATATTTCGTGATATACAGCTAGGAAATTTGACATTCTCGCATGTATTCGTGGTAACTGATTATTATTACGGACGAATGTACTCTTGTAAGGGATTTTCTGAAACCATTTCGGACAACTGAAGTGGCGGAACATCGCAATCCCAATGGAAGAAAACATCCGCCAGCACAACCAAGCTGCGAGTAAGTCATCAGAGAATGTTATTTGGGCCGAGCTCGATGATGATCCTAGAAACCATCGATTTTATCTCATCCAACCAGATACGACACCAGTATTACGAAGTCTAATATTAGGAAAAACGCTAGTAAAAAGGAATGAGAAATTGATTATACCAATAAGAGTGCTCAACGTTTGCGGAGCGTGCCATCATACTACAGCCGAGTGCTCTCAAAATCAGAAAGGAACTATTGCGTAACTCACCTAGAGCTATTAGCCATAGTAGAAGCTAGAACGCACTTCCACAAATATCTCTATGGTCAAAAGTTCATTCTTCAAACATATCACGCATCACTGTGGCTAAGTATACAAGTCTCACGAAGTTACTTCCGGTGATACTTAGGTGTAAATATAACCTTGGCAAAGATACGAGGGAGATTCTGAGATTCGGGGTACGCAACAACCGGAGAAACTCCCTCCCGAGTCTTCTTCGGAAAGAATATTCAAGCCTACGCTGAATTAGTGTTTGGAGTGCCACCCGACCAACCAAATCATCCAAAAGATTACGTCTCGAATCTACGATATCGACAACACACGATTTACAACCTGCTAAGAGATAAAAGGAATTTGGCAACCGATCACGAGGTAGGACCAACGAGCGAATTCATCAGGATTCGAAGATGGCGATTTAGTTCGGTTATTAAATCCCAAACACGGAAGGCCAGGTCACCGAAACTAGGGCCTTACGAAATCAACATCCGTTTAAATGATGTTGTATACCGCATTCAGTTGCATTAAAAATTTCGTACTGAAATGATTTCGACAGACTGCCGAAGTTCCATGGTGCTACTGACGAGGGAACGACTCTGTTCGGGACGCACAGGAACTAAGGAAAGGAGAGAGTATTGTTACACCCTAAACTTGCAATCCGCGCAGTTCAATCGGATTCCCATAAGAAAAACAGCAACCATCGAATACCTAGCTGCCAGGCATCCGATTGGCTACGTTGCAATACAGAAGGCGTGAGAGAAAGGCGTTGCCCAAAATACATCACATCATATATGCCAGAACAACGCGTATCCTTGGCAAATACTATATTCCCTCGAATATTCTCCAATACACTAGAACAGTTCACACACACCACCATATATTCGAGGACGCTCTTGACTATATCAAAACCTTATATACTGCACCCAGAGTTTTCAGCCGGATACAGTAATTATACTCTAGATGAAATCATAGAGTATTATAATTATAAGTTTAATCCAGCCCAAAATGTTTGTAACGCATAGAACTGAGCCATGGACGAAAAAACGTTATATTTTATTTTATGCTATTTTGCAAGCCAAAAACCCCAAAATCCGCGTGCTGTTCTTCCGTCATTTAGCAGTATAACTAAAGAACAGGTTGACCTAAGAATTTTAAATTTTGTCACAACCTGTAAAATGGAAAAAGTAAAGCTAAGTTCGTAAATGGGCAATATCGTTCTACTCCTTCGAGTACCTCCCATACAAGAGTCCTTAAAGCATGTATTAACGATTATTGGTCGAGAGCTTCAAAATAAGAACTTGAAATGTTGCACAGGTAAAATATCCAATGTTTGAAGTAAAAATTTCGAATTTAATGCAAATAGAAAGAGTACTTCGTGCAGCAGCCTACGAAAGCCATTCAAAAATGTATGAATGTTGGTTGGTTGGTTGGTTGGTTTAAGTGGCAGCTCTGTCCTCTAGACGGAGCTCAATTAGCTCAATGGCCGTTTTGACATCGCAAACTCGTATTTAACCCGGAGGTTAGCGGTTGTTGTGACTGGGGAATTTAAAGGATGAGTGCGAGGAAAATTGATCCGTTTTATCCATCCTGTACTGTCCAGGAAGACTAATAACTCTCCAATTTTCTTAACCGAAATCTCCCTCAGGTCCTCGTAGAAGGGTTTGTCTAGTACTCGTTCTCGGGCTCTAGCTAAAGCCGGACATTCGCGAAGGAAATGAACGAGCGACTATCGCTCATTTGTATCCTGGCAGCTGTGGCAGTGTGCATTAAACGGAATGCCCAATTTGGCAGCATGATCCTAAATTGGCCAGTGACCCGTACTAATCGCCGTGATTCTGAAGATGTCTGCCCGGGTCTCGTATAGAAGTTCGTCTGACTTGGCTTGGTTGTAAGATGGCCACATCTTCCTAGATATGGCGCAGGTGGTTATGCTTTTCTATCTGGAGGTAGCCGCTGATTGGAAGAGTGAGAGTATGTATCTCTTGACAACTCCTAAAGGAACGTGGACTAGTTCTGCAAAAGAGCCGGGAAGAGCGAAGCCCTTCCTGGCCAGTTCATCAGCCCGATCATTTCCCACTATGTCTCTATGCCCGGGACCCAGAGCACAGCAACTTTGAGCCGCTCCGCTTAACCGGCTAGTTCGCTACGGCATTGCTGTACCAGTTTAGAGGAGATGGTAGCCGAATCTAGTGCTTTGATTGCGGCTTGGCTATCGGTGAAAATAACGATGTTGCATTTTGGCGATAAGTCGTGTTTCAATGTCCGACAAGCCTCACGGATCTCCAGTATCTCCGCCTGGAAGACATATAGGCCGGGTGTAGTCCAGTGGTAGTGTACTACCTGCTTGAAAACATTGCTACCGGGGTTCAATTCTCACTCAATGCATAATTTATTTATATGAATTTTTCAGTTGCTATTGGTTTCAGAATATTAATATAAATCGTGAACAGTGCGGAATGTTTAATAGAGTCACTTGTAAAGGATTTAAACCTGAGCAAATGAGTTCTGTTTACATTCTTATCAGATTCACAAATACCATCAGAGCTGCCAGACAGTAGTTGATTTGCTATAGGCAACTTTGCTTTTCTGGTAGATCGTATCACAGCCAATAATACTGAAAAATTATGATCACTAACACCTGCTAGTACACTGCCATACCCGGCCCGATTCCTGATCTTCCTTCCCATTCCTAAAACTGATTAAGTTCGGTGATCACAACGGACCCATCTAGCGGTCTATATGTTGGCTATCTCTGTCAATAGCTACCCACCTAACCTAACTTAACCCAACCGCCTGGAAGACACTAGCGTGGTCCGGTAGGCAGTAGGACTTAGCGACATTATGTGTATCAGAGGATATTCCTGCCCCGACCCTGCAGTCCATTTTTGAACGTGTCGAAGTCTGTTTCCACCGCACCGTTCTTCCACTCCTCTCTAGTTGGGAAACCAACAGAGAAGCCTTTCGTGAAGCTCAGTTTGGGGGTGATGTAGTCAGTCGGTGACGTAACCAATTTCTTTGGTATCTGTCCCAGGATGTTGCTATGCCCGTACGGTTTCGCAATCCAGCACCCAGATTCTTTGAGTCTGACTGCATTGTTTGATGCGGTGGTTTTTATATAAAGGTCGATTAGTAGGAGGTGGAGTAGCACGTTTAGATCATCGGTCGGGCATGACCGCAGAGCACCTGTGATGCCTATTGCCGCACTTCGTTGAACTCTACTGAGCTAAGTTATGTTATAATCCTTACTCAAAGCTGGCCTCCAGACTAGCGTACACGGCAGTGTACAGCCACAAAACCATCCCAGGTTTGAGTCCCTACTTCTTGCCGAAGGTTCTTTTGCATGCGTAGAATGCCAGGCGGGCTTTCTCCACCCGGTTTTCTATGTTGAGTTTCCAGCTCAGCTTTAAATCGAGGATAACACCAAGATACTTTGCCTGGAAGAGAGCTGGAGCGGTTGGCCGTTGAGGCGGGAGAGGTTAAAGTCTGGTATCGTTGTTTTCCTGGTGAATAACACCAACTCAGTTTTATCCGGATTTACACTGAGGCCACAGCCGGTAGCCCAAGTGCTTACCTTACCCAGAGCTCCATCCATGATCTCACTGATCACGGAAGGGCATATTCCTGAGACCAAAATCACCAGATCGTCCGCATACGCAATCACTTGTATGAAAGTTACAGAATCCACTATAATTCAAGAACGCGTTACAGTAGGAAGTAAAAATTTTACAGGAATTAGTTTTAAGTCATAAGCAAGACTAATTTCTCTAATTAGTAACATCCGTCAACTCGAATAGACAGACGGACGGACAAACGTCGAGCGGATTTGGAGTTTTTGGCCTCAAATAAACAAAAAATAATATATACCTTTTATTCGTCCGAGGCTCGATTCTATGCGTTACAAATACTACGTTTACATGGAGAATCCAAAGATCGAAAGATCGAAATTTGGATCGCGTTTATGACAACACTGGATCGAAAGATCGAAACATGGGCAAATCGAAGAAATGACGAATGACATAACTGGTTTCGAGTCGATCCAGGTCGAGAAGTTCGTTCGGCTCGAGTCGATCTCATTTTAATCCGATCTGCGTCTATATGCGATTTTAAAGGATTGAATCCGGATTCAAAAACTTTTGGGCTGGATTAAACTAATAATACTCTCAGATTTCATCTAGAGTATAAAAATGCTCTGGCTCTGGCCCGAAGGAATGAAGAATTTCGCTGACAAGTATGTCAGCGAAATTCTTCATTCCTTCGGGCAGCTCCAATATAAAATATTAAACATTATTTTCCGATAACTCTTGAACACATCAAGCTAGGAATTTGAAATTTTGAACACATTAATTTTTAAATGGTTCCAGGTGAAAATATAAATATGAAAGAAGTCAAGTGTGTCCTTCCTGCATCTCCATGTGAAAGTCCGTGAAAAAGGATAATTTTGCCTTTGGTGATTGAGTTCCAGATATGATATTGGAAACTTGAGTATTGTATTTAACTTTCGAGTAGCACCAAAATGAGAGTCCTTCATTAAAACAAACTACATGCGCTCTCCTTATTCTACGTTATTCCACACTACAATATAAATCGGAGGTCAGTATTTCATCTAGACTATCAGTCGATTGACTTGCAGCCAATCGTGACTCCAGTATATTTTTTATTACGTTGACTGCGATTGTCAGCAAGTATTGCGCGAAAGTGTTAGTGAAAATCGATCTGAGACTAAAGAAGGTGATCGAGCATCGAGCCGTGTATAAAAATCGGGCAGGGTTGCCATACTAGTGCGATTATATTGAATGCGAATAAAACTTCATTATTTCTTTTGATTTTTTAACAAATTAAGTTTAAATCCCGGCTCGCAATAATATGAAAACCATCTACAGTGTTTCAATGGTGCGATATTACAGCCATATATCTCAGTAGGGTTAAATTTACACAAAACATACGAAATTGTTTACATTTTATACTATAAAACTTTAAACACATTATCATCCATGCAACCGTTATTTAAATACCGCAATATCGGATGTACTTAATTCTATAGCACATTTCCGACCTTATTTCCTGTTTACTTCATCTTCCTGTAATTAGTTTCGATGCTGTCGCAACAAAATAGTGCACGTCTTTTATAACACGAGCATGTATAATATAGTGCTGAACAAAACGATACACCACCCCCGATTCACCTTCAAATATTTCTCTTGTTCATACCTTACCACCCACCGGACATCGGCCACCATTACCTTGGTGTCTGACTGTAATTAATGCTCGAGAAAGGTAAAAATTATTTCGCCCATTAAATAGATTGGGTACGGAGAGTTTTTTTTTCTGTACAATACGGCTATTGTATTTGTGCGGTATACTCGTATATATGTGGCATAGACTATTGTCTACTCTGCACAGGTACCGAGGTAAGTTATCTCACTGGTTACTACAACGACACGTATTCTATGTATCGCTCGGGCGTCTCCGAAAAGGTATGGGGAAGGATATTCCTTAGGGTGCCTCAGTCATTACAATCTACCATCGTACCATCCTTTTTTCAGATTCTTGTGTGACCACTCTGGGGTATAGGACATCAAAAGCACTCCTCACGTGGCATATAATTAATTTTCTAACATGCGGATAGGACCCAAAATCGTGAACTCTAGGTTACTAACTGAGACCCCGTTGTTTTCGAAAACAATTTTTTTTCGAAAACGATTTGAAAGGATATCACCAAAGCTAAATAACCCTTTGAAAGTGACTATCTGCGATCCAATATTGTCTCTTTACATGTACGTTATGCATATCCACTTATGAATTTTTATTACGATTAGAAAATGATTAACATTATTCTCGCGCAATATATAGGGTGTAACTAGTACTGAGGTTCAAACGAAAATGGGAGATAGAGGAACTTGTCCTGAGTAGAAAATCGTTCTACACATACTCCCGTTTTTGCACCGTTAAGGAGATAGCGCGATTTTAAGGACGAAGGATTTTCATCGTACCTATGATCACTGTTTGATCTCTAACTTCTGCTGTACTTAGCGTAACGTAATAATTCTGGGCTCGTTGGAAAGGACACAAATTCTTCTTTCTAATTGCTATCAACTGTGTCAATCAGTCAAAATTGAAAAAAAAAATACAAAAAAGTCCTGTTTTCTCCAAGAAGGACCTGATTAACCACCAAATTTTATTACATTTTCGGAAAGCCCATAAAATTTCCCTATACGTTTGATGACAGAATTTCTTCATATTTGCAACAACAAGTGAGTTCCCTGCACATGTTGGAAATACTGCTAAACATAGAATTTACCGCAAAACAGATGCAGTAATGAGCAACCATGTTAACAACACACGTATTGCTCTTATGTGTGGAAATTATGTTACAGGTAAGTAAAAATATGACAACTAATTAGATAGCGTCCATTTAAGTAAATTAACTAACATCCATTTAAGTTAATTAAGTAATATCCATTTAAGTAGGGCGTGGAGTTTATCTGCTCCCTTAAGGAACAGGAATGACTTCGTCCTACGTAGATTTTTCTGCGATAAAAGCATCGGGAGGAAGCAGCAGCAAACAGAATGTCATAGACATCATTACGAGCAACATGGCAAGCAATAGGAGGTTTTTTACAACGGAAGAAATGGCAGACATGCACTTCGTGTATGGGTTGTGCGACGGGAATGCTAGGTGAGCCGAAAGAGTTTACCGGGAACGGTATCCGGACAGATCTCGGTACCCCCATTATCGGATGTTCATCAGCATTCATCGGAACCTTCGAGAACGGGGTACACTGCAGCACAACATCCAGGACGGCAACACTCGGTACCTGTGGCCACTGAGGAGCGCATACTGCGCATCGCGGCTAGGGTCCCCACGTTAAGCACCCGGCGCATCGGCCATCGATTAGGCATCAACCACATGCAAGTGTTCCGAATTCTGCAAGGAGAAGGACTGTATCCCTATCACAATACACCGGTGCAACAACTGTTGCCCGGTGATCGTGAACATCGGCGAGACTTTTGTCGTACCATGTTACTGCGAGCAGACGAACATCCAGCGTTTTTCGGAAGAATTCTCTGGACCGACGAATCGCAATGCACCCGCGATGGCATACAAAATTTCCACAATATACATGTGTGGGCACGTGAAAATCCCCATTCCAGCCGAAATACGTCCCATCAACATCGCTTCAGTGTGAATGTTTGGGCTGGCATCATCGGCAGAACTTTCATCGGTCCGGTATTTCTTCCCCCAATTCTCAATTCCACCAATTATGCCGAATTTTTGGAGGAAACTTTACCAGACCTAATAGAGGATATACCACTCCGTGTACTGGTCAGGTTTTGGTACCAGCACGATGGAGCGCCAGCGCATTATGGTGCTAATGTCCGTCGGTGGCTCGACGCGAATTTTCGGGATCGATGGATTGGTCGTGGCGGTCCCATTGCATGGCCTCCACGATCTCCCGACTTAACTCCCTTGGACTTTTATGTCTGGGGGTATTTGAAAAGCATCGTCTACGCAGAGGAAATTCATACACGAGAACAGCTCATTTCCCGTATCACCGAAGCATGCGATCAGTTACGAGCCCAACTACTGCGTGTGAACCCCACCAATGCCATTCGTCGGCGATACCACTTCTGCTTGCTCCACAACGGCGGACATGTTGAAAATTATTTGTAAACGTAATAAACTAAATAAACGTAATAAACTATACTTCAACTCTTTTATTTCGTTCTCACTATTATTAATCATACTCCTTCGGCGAATGACGGGTGTCAAACCAGATTTACTTCAAGGGAACGTGCTTGATAACTGTTAGCCCCGCTCCTTTACAATTCAACCTATGAAGAAATTCTGTTATCAAACGTATAGTGAAATTTTATGGGCTTTCCGAAAATGTAATAAAATTTGGTGGTTAATCAGGTCCTTCTTGGAGAAAACAGGACTTTTTTGTATTTTTTTTTTCAATTTTGACTGATTGACACAGTTGATAGCAATTAGAAAGAAGAATTTGTGTCCTTTCCAACGAGCCCAGAATTATTACGTTACGCTAAGTACAGCAGAAGTTAGAGATCAAACAGTGATCATAGGTACGATGAAAATCCTTCGTCCTTAAAATCGCGCTATCTCCTTAACAGTGCAAAAACGGGAGTATGTGTAGAACGATTTTCTACTCAGGACAAGTTCCTCTATCTCCCATTTTCGTTTGAACCTCAGTACTAGTTACACCCTGTAACCACTTGGTGAAAGTAATGCGAATCGTTTCTATATTATATTAAATGTTCGTAAATGAATGTGTATTACTTTGGTACAGCTGGAAATTACATAATATTTGATTTTCCATCACCTTCGATGAACCCACACGAAAATTCTCTAAAGCCGGCTACAGACTTATCGCGTTTCGCCTATTTCGCGTCTTTCTCGTGAATAGTGTGTAGAGGTTTTTCGTGAGTTTCGTGAGTTTCTCGCGTTTCGTTATTCGCGTTTTGCGATTCGTGAATTTTTTCTACTGGAGGCGGTTTTTGACGACATCAAAGGGTTTTGCTTGACGTGCAAGTGACGAAAAATGTGCGAGACGATTTTTTCGTGACTTTCTCGCGAGTTTCATGTATTTCGTGAAACAAAATGAAAAACTCGTGAAATGTGAAAAACAAGAAAAGCAGGAGAAGTCTGTAGCCGGCTTAAGAGTTTTTTTTTCCAACATTCGAATATTTTTCACCGATGGTGCACGTTCGCTAAAAATTTGTCTGCGTTATATTTCACGGAAGTTAGTTTGTACACCATTTAACGCATAAACACGGTACTGGTGAAAAGAAAAGGAACAGTTGTATCTAGCGTTGAATATGGGCGGTATATACAGGTTGGGCCAAATACAAGTTTCTTTTTAAAAATTAAATAAAATTAACAAAATTAAATTTTTTTCCATGTATTATGGCTTTATTAGTAAGAGTAAACATTCCCATTAATGATGGAACACAACTTCGTTCAAGGGGCTGCCTCGGCTGGCTGCGCAGTAGCGCATTCTGTCACTCCAATTTTCCAAAACCTTGTTGATGGTTTCGGGCTGTAGCTCACGGATTGCTTGGATGATATTGGCCTTAAGTGCTTGAATAGTTTCTGGATTGTTGGCATAACATCGGTCCTTCACAGTTCCCCACAAAAAAAATCCAAAGGTGTCGAAACGCAGCTCCGAGGCGGTCAATTGACATCGCCAAGACGGCTGATAACACGATTTGGGAATTTGGTGCGTAAAAGATCGATTGTGGCATGGGCTGTGTGAAATGGCGCGCCATCCTGCATGAACCAAAGATCGTCCAAATCCATGTCTTCAATTTCAGTAAAAAAAAAGTCGGATAACATGGCTCTGTAACGTTCACCGTTGAGCGAAACGTTGTTCCCAGCCTCATTTTCGAAGAAAAATGGTCCAATGATGCCACCACTCCACAATCCGCACCAAACGGTCACTCTCTGTGGATGCATTGGCTTCTCGACAATAACGTGCGGGTTTTCCGAGCCCCAAATGCGGCAATTTTGTTTGTTAACGTAGCCGCCGAGATGAAAATGCGCCTCGTCAGAAAAGATGATTTTTCGCCCAAAATCGTTGTCACTCACTTTGGAAATAAGTTTTCAATATTTCCCAACGTTGTTCAAGCGTAAAGCGACTCATTTCGTTCCGCGGAGGTATGATACTGACTTTCTGTCAAGATTTCGAGCGGGAAACAGCTTTCAGTGTCAAAATAACCTATAATTTAAAAAGAAACCACTAGATCACCCACCCTGTACATATCACTTTAAACGAAGAGTATTGTCCAAGCCAAAGTAAATTATATTATATTATCATCGGGAATACTCGTACGTTTCTCTCATTCAACTCATTTTGTTGCATTCACGAAAACTTTTGAATCCGTCATACAAAAACTGACTATAAAATTATGTTAATTTTAATTTTCAACCTTTTACAACATAAATTTTAATTATATTTTTCAATTTAAAAAGATTGCATTTTATAGTAGATATGTATTAAAGGGATTGCATTTTAAATATTTTCGGTTTTATTTTATGTTATTTAATTAAATTCGATTCGTTTATATGTAAATGGGCATTTCGCCAAGCTTCAGCTCGGCAATATCTTCTGTACTTTTTAAGTGGATAGTATTATACTCCTATCAACAAAAGTAGACTTTAGTGAGCGAGCCTAGTTGTAAGGAGTCTATTTAGCTATATGTTGTATATTCAAAGTGGAGTCAGCATTAGACTCAATGTAGTCAAGATACCTGTGCTCCTGCTCCTGCTGTTTTACGAAAGATAGCGAGAGACTGGATGTCATCGGCTCGCAAGTGCTCGACAATTTATGAAGCAGTAGGTGGTACCCAGTGTTTGATATTCAGGCCTCTCGGACGAATTTACCGTACAATATACCGACGTGATTTTGGAGAAGGTAAAACAATTTTAAGTCAATCAGAATAAGTTATTCTAATGCAGATACAAATGTACATAAGAAAGGGTTCTCCAACAACTCATCCACGATTTGAACTATTCTCTCCATCCATTTCTCTAGCGAAAAACTGATGGATGCGAATCAACGTAACATTATTCATCTTAACACAATGTGGGTGATTCGCTGCAAAAAGATGTAGAAAATAACAAAATGATGTCAGTCCAACGAAGTAACACCTTCTCTACTCTCTTACTTATTCTCGTATACTCATAAAATATGAAAATTATTTGTGGCAGTAAAAAAGTATCGCTGCTATAGAGCAGCAAAGCTTATGATCCATATATCCTTTCCGTAAACGATTATCCAATGCCGACGAAGCCCAGAAGTCATTCATCATGCACCTGCTCAGCTAGAAGTTTAATATGACAATAGCGACACAGCGAACATAATATGTAGTTGTTGTTACAGAACGAAACATAAAAGGATATGTCACGTTTGACATATGTACGCATTCCTCTAAGGAATACAAGATAGCTAACAATATAGCTTACCATCAGGCAAATAATGGGTAGCGTTCCCCATACCAAATCCACAAACACAATGATACTAAACCGGGAGCAGAAAGTTAAATGGATGGACATAGTAACGCAGTTATTTATCTGTAGATATCACTCCTATAGCTTTCCCGTAGATTTTATGTATACCTGCCAAACAGGACTAAGGATTAGATGTGCTCCATTTATAACAGCCAAATAGAAAAGAAGTCGAGATAGATCCTTGGAGACATCATCTATAGGTGCGACGACAATAGAAAAAACAGAACAACCAGAGATAGGACGCTTCATCTAACACGCTATTGAAATTATGAATAAAAAGGATATTCACCTGACTACCATGGCATCGACTTGACAACGAATCCTTTTTTCATGCTCACTTGTTCGTATCATGCTTTTAGTAGCGGCTATCTACTGAAGGATATTCAAGACGAAAGTACAAAGTTACCTTACTATACAGGAAACAAGGGATACGGTTGCCAGATGGATCAAATGGTGATTCTATGGATACAATATTAGCCAAATAAGAAGGACAACTAAATATTGATCTTTCATCATCTTCATCGATTTCAAGGATATTTTACAACGGACACACAATTTTCCGATCTATAGATGTTAAAGCTTTCTTATAAATTGCATTGGCCAAAATATATATATTCATTGACGAGGAGTGAATGATTGTGCTACCATTGTTCGAAATCGATGGGAACATTTTTTATATTCAGGATATATTCAGATTGACGAGATTGATTGTCTGAGTTTTGATTATGACACGAATAATTTTTCTTCGGGAGGAGAACAGCGTCGTTACAATTTGTTTTTTATTCGATGTTATTAGCTGAAAAATATTGTAAAGAGTCAGCTATATAAGAGGTCATTAGAAATGAAGTGAATCCAGATGGAGTACACCTTTTCAAGTAACATTTTCTAGAACGGCTTTTCATTAGCAACGTAATATTAACAACCATCTATGTTATATTATGTTTTTAGGATTACTAGGCAATCCAACATTTTCATTCAGAGTTTGAGGCGCATCATACCTAGTCCAAAAAGAATTTGGAATGTAATTTGCAATGATCACGTCTTTTGGAACGTCCAAGAAATACATGGAAGCAAATAATAGAGAAGGTTACTTGAGGAGTGCACAAGTCCTGGCGACAAGTAATGCCGAGGATTGCTTTTTATGTATGACGTCATACCCGATTTGAAGAAAATGCTATGCTATCTTTTAAGTTATAGTTCAGTAGTTTAGTAGTTTAGTGTTGGTTTCAAAGAACATCATCCCTCACCCAACAAGAAATTGTGTTTCACGTTTGGGTTACTGCGACGTAGTGGTGCTTAAAAATATTCCTGATTTGCCACAATGTTTCGTATCTGCAACGTTTTAGGGTCTACCATTTATCGAAAGTGGCGCAACGCAATGAAAGAATTGTGTTGGTAACAATACCTATTTTGTTTTGAATCAGAATGATGGAAAGCCGCACACTTTGAATGTGTATTTCAATGTATGTAATCGAAAGTTGTATATGCATATATTGTAATGCTTATAATACAAAGAAAAATGGATATCTTAAAAAATATGCAGATCTTTTAAAAAAAGAAATTTAATAAAATATACATACTTCTGAAGCAAAAGCCTTTTTTGTTGAAATTACTATCAGGCCTTTAAAACGAAATTTACTTCAAAATTTTTTAAAAATTCACTACTACTACATAACTATTACAGATTTTATTTTATTTAATATCCTTCATAAAAATTCTGTTCGCCATTGCAATTGATCTGTTGTTACTTCAAAGTCATTTTGCCTACCATGTTGCAGAATGGGAACAAGATTGTTCCGTTCCGTAAAAATTCCTAAAATGTAATTAAATTGTGTTCATATAGATATACAGGGTGTTTGGTACTCCGTCCACGACCTTGTAAGGGGTTATTCCTTGATATATTTGGAGAAAAAAATTGTTCTACAGGGTGGGTCAATTTTCAATAACAGTGGAGATACAGGGTGGTTAAGAAAAGTGTTTTTGACCGGTACCCTTACTCACTTAAAACGTTATATCTTGAAAACGAATAATCACAAGGCAAAGTGTTATAACTCGTTTTTTAGGCAATCGAATTACCTTTCATTTGATGTAACTGCACCCAATCTTGAGATATTTACTCGAAAACACAAATTTTTGCTACGTGAACCCTTAAAATTCAGTGATCAATGTAGTTTTTCTCAGAAAACCCCTTTATAAACATGTCATTTTAATTTAATTTTTTTATGAGCCGTATTGTTACCTACAAAAGCTGCATACATATGTATGAGTTACGATTAACATTTTGGAAGTAATAGGTAAAAATACATATCGCATAAAAATCAAATATTTCAAAAGTCAGTGCCATAAAGTGGCCTCGTTTAATTTGTCGGTAGTACTGAAGTATTTTTATTGCCCATTTATTACTATTTAAAGTATGTAGGAAAACAATGAAATTTACCTGGATGTGGTAGGTAATACTGGGTGCGGTACTATGCCTTTTTTAATAGGGTGCCTTACAAAATAAAAAGTCTATAAAAGCAAAACTACCTTCATACTTTTATCAGTTTTAGTTACGTTGCTAAAAGAAGAAGGTGTCAGTAGAATAAAAAAAATAATTTCGAAATGTCTGAGTACTCCAATGAAGAATATGCTGACATTGTGTTAATTTATGGAGAGTGTCGCAGAAATGGACAAGCCGCGCGAAGGCTTTACCATCAGAGACATCCCCATCGACGGACACCTGACAGGGGAGTATTTCAGGACGTTTACAGGAGAATTAGGGAAACTGGCAGCGTTAGAACAAGGAGAGTAAATGCAAATCCTGCGCCTATAATCGCTGTTCAGATTGAGGAAAGAATACTGCAAGCAGTGCAAAATGATCCATCGATCTGTATCCGAAGCTTGGCATTGCAGTTTAACATAACTACTTGGAAGGTTTGGAGTATTTTAAAAGTAGAACGCTTCCAAGCCTACAATCACACACCAGTACAGGAGCTGCTACCCATTGATTTCCCCAAACGGATGGAGTTTTGCAATTGGCTCCTTGAACGACAAATAGATGACGACAATTTTTTCAACAATATTCTGTGGACGGATGAGTTCCAATTTACCAGAGACGGTATCACAAACTTCCACAACCTACATACGTGGGCTGAGAGCAATCTACACAAGAAGAGCGGCATCATTTCAGCACAGATTCAGGGTCAATTTATGGGCAGGTGTGATTGGTAACGATTTACTTGGACCTATTAGGCTTCCGCGTACTCTAAATAGCTCCAATTACTTACATTTTTTATCAAATGATCTACAGGACTTATTGGATGATATTCCACTGGTACGATTGGCTTCCATGTTTTACCAACACGATGGTGCTCCTGCTCATTACGGCCGACAGATCACAGATTGGTTAAATTCCAATTATAGCAATCGCTGGATCGGTAGAAATGGACCGATACACTGGCCTGCAAGATCTCCTGATCTTACTATTATGGATTTCTTTGTATGGGGACGGATGAAGGACCTTGTCTACGCAACGCCAGTAGAAACATTGGAAGATCTAAATATCAGGATCGATGCGGCAGCAATAGAAGTAAGGCAGCAGTTGAGGAATATGAATACCAAGAGAACACTCGCCAAACGAGCTTTAGCGTGCATTCAAAATGAAGGTGGCCATTTTGAACATTTATTATAACAAAAATTTTTTAAATAAAACATAAAAACCATTATTAAATTCTTTTAGTTCAAGCAAGTAGTGTAGATCAATATGCACATGCACTGACTTTTAAAATATTTAATTTTTATGCGATATGTATTTTTACCTATTACTTCCAAAATGCTAATCGTAACTCATACATATGTATGCAGTTTTTGTAGGTAATAATACGGCTCATAAAAAAATAAAATTAAAATGACATGTTTATAATGGGGTTTTCTGAGAAAAACTACATTGATCACTGAATTTTAAGGGTTCACGTAGCAAAAATTGGTGTTTTTGAGTAAATATCTCAAGATTGGGTGCAGTTACATCAAATGAAAGGTAATTCGATTGCCTAAAAAACGAGTTATAACACTTTGCCTTGTGATTATTCGTTTTCAAGATATAACGTTTTAAGTGAGTAAGGGTACCGGTCAAAAACACTTTTCTTAACCACCCTGTATCTCCACTGTTATTGAAAATTGACCCACCCTGTGGAACAATTTTTTTTCTCCAAATATATCAAGGAATAACCCCTTACAAGGTCGTGGACGGAGTACCAAACACCCTGTATGTACTGGAGATGACAAGCAGCGACTGAGTTGAAGGCGGACGTCATCGCTCAAAATAACAATAATTCCTCTCCCTCACATTTATATTATGTCCCGCTCTTTGCAAGGCCGTAGCCAGGGGGTGGACCGACAGGGTCCGCCCCCCCCCCAAAATTCTCAAAGAATTCAAAGTACTGAAAATCAAGCTTATTTTTTTTGTCAATTGTATTGAGAAACACCCTTTAGGGTTCCGTAGATAAAAAAGCGTGATATATACTTACACGGTTTTTTAATTTCTTGTATCGTGTACGTTTAGTATACTGGCGGTATACTGGCTACTATTCAGAGGGCCGGTACATGAGTGCCAATATTTTAAAGAGTGATTCCTTGTTGTATTTTGAGAAAAAACATGTTCTATAAAATGGGTCAGTTTTCAATATCCGAGGAGATAAGGATGGTAAAGAAAAGTCTTTTGGACATGTACTCTCCTCATAAAAACTGTTATATCTTCAAAACCAGTAATCACAATTTAACATGTTATAGCTTGTTTTTTAGGAAATGGAATTAATAAAAATTCGAAATGCCCGGAAGGCGAGATTAGACATTCTTCAATCCAGTGGCGGCTCGTGCCTTTCTTAACAGGTGAGGCTAAATTGGAATATTAAAACACGACTTTGTCGGACTAAAACTATGTGAGTAAAGACATCGGTTTACTGCAGAAAGTCATTAAGTAACATTTTCAAAACAAAAAATCACTAGTACATTGATGACTTTTTCCTCTGTAAAATGGTGAGGCTCAGCCTCACTAGCCTCATGTGGCAAGCCGCCACTGCTTCAATTCATATCTCCTACACGGTTAATGCCACGAAATTGAAACTTAAAGACGGACTGTAGATACACTAGGAGACTAGAAATAAAATTTTGAGTGGGAAGAGTGGCGTCCAGGGGTGGGTGGTGAAATACTTTAGATTACGATATCTAATGAACCAATTACGCTAGAAAAATAAAATTTGGTATGTCATTCAATTTAGTTTGATAAAAGTTAAATTTTGGTGGTGGGGCATAGAAGTTGTGGGGATAAGATTTTTCTTAAGAATCTCGTATCTTATCTCAAGAACCTTCCAAGATAGTTGTTTAAAATTTTTATGGGAAGTAGGCCTAATAGACCCGTAATAGGGTAAAAAAAATTTGAGGTGTGTGTGTGTAAGGGGAGAGGGTGGGGAAGTGCGGAAAAGAAATATTTCCCCTTTTTATATCTCGAGAGCCCTTAATTTTGTTACAGTTTACGAGGGTGGCGGGTGTTTTTCCTATCTATAGAATGGCTTATGCTAGAAAGTTGAAACTTGGTGGGTGTATGTATATCTACTAGTTAAGCAATTCACTTAAAAAAAACAAATATCCATTGGCGTATAAGTCGGGCAAAAGAAATGATAAAAGAAAATGGAATGCATATATTTTCACGAATTTCATCATATCTCTTAGGTCTTTTTAAATATTAAATTAATGTTTATTCTACGGATTCCTCACATAAATGCCTAGAAAGTATTTTCAAGATTTTTGTAATTTTTGTGTAATGGGGTTGTATACATTTCCACGAATTCTGCTATATCCCTTAGGTCTGATTAGACATTGAATATCTTTTAATTTTCACAGGTCTGCGTAATAATCACCTGAAACCTGTTATTAAGTTCTTTCCTTTTTCAACCCTTGGGAGGGTATAAGTCATAAGAAATTGAATTGATTTTTACTTTCTCGCGCTATCTTCATATTTATCTATGAACTCCTTTCAGGATTTTTGGATATTCAACCTCCAAGTGGGTGTTAGGAGGTTGCACATGTTTTCACGAATTCATACATCTTGCTTAGATTTGATGGGATATCGCCTTCATTTTTACTTCCTAAGGCTTCCATTGTAATCGCCAAAAAGTCAATTTCAGTATTTTTAGATATTCAACCCTAAGGGGTATAAGGGAGTTGTATACTTTTCTCAACTGCGAAAGTTTTTTTTTAGGTTTGAATGAGATATTAGATCGCTTTTCACTTCCACAGACCTTTTATATAATCGCATACAAACCCATTTTTAAATTTTTGGATATTCAGCCCCCAATGGTTTGCATATGTTTTCACAATTTTGCCATCCATTACTTTTGATGAGATATAAAATTTCACGACTTTTCGAATTTCAAGAACCAAGGGGGTGTGAACGGTTTCCTTACGTTTTCACAAATTTTTAAAATTCCTATAGTGTCTGATGATATAACAAATTGCTTCTTATGAAATCAGCTAAAAACCGTTTCACATTTTTTTCGAAATTCAACCCCCAAGTGGATGTAATCGGTTTGTATACGCTTTAACAATTCGTCATATCTCTTAATTCTGATAAGGCAGCAAATTCGTTTTTACTTCTATGGGCTTTTAGTGTACATAATATACCGAAATTCGAATGTCTACACGGGCTTTTTCAATGTTTAATCGGCTAAAAATCTCTATTTTAAATATTTTTATTTTAGGAACAAAATTAACTTTCCAAGAAACCTCATAAGCTCCAAACAACTGATGATATACTCCGACTTTGACCGCTCCCGAATTTTGACCTGAAAAATAATAAAGTTTTTTCTATTACATTTATTTTCATACATATATATAATAGTTTGCATTTTCATTATTATATTACATACAAATAATTTTTATTTTCCTTTTTGCTGCTCACGAATATTTTAGTATAGAATATTTAGTAAAGCAGTAGCAGCCTTAGCATGTTGCAAGTTGATCTGGGTAAATATAATGCCGCAGTTAGCCATTCAAGATAGTCACCCTCACATTACATCCACATACTGCTACTTAGGAAGATTAAATTTAATCCTCCCAAGAAAGAGATATGGACGCATGTCATATCTAGTCCGCAGGACCTCTACACTACCGCTATCTATGCCAAGCGCAAGAGTACAGCTCTCAGTACCGTCGAGACTGCTGCTCTTACGCTGTTCATAAACTCGCCATTTGGTGGTGTCAAGTCCTGCGTTCTGGATACGAAGGCGGGCAAGTATTTCCTGGGGTTTCCTAGGTTTACCAGGAATCCAGCATACTGCCCGAATCAGCTTCTGAAAAGTATCACCCTTCGGGGTTACATACACCTGGGACGGCTAAAACTACTTTTATGTTTAAGAATTTTTTTCGTGCATAAAACTGAATTTAATTAAACAACCATTATTTATCCTTGAAAGTATGATATTTTATTTTGTAAGAATTTGGTTGGAAAATTTCAAACGGTAAAAAAGTTACAGTTGTTTTCCTGGGACGGATTTTTTTTTGAGAGCGTTTTCGGGACCAGACGTACCTCCGCCATTTTTCATGTAAAAAATAAAAAAGTAGATACATAACATTAGTGTGTATCGAGCCGGGTCTCTGGAATAAAAATTGCCATTTTTCGCATCAAAATTGTTCAGTAATTAAGATAAAAAAAACTATGCAAGATATCGAAAAAACTGCGCGATAGACACAAAATTATTGTGTGAAACACAACTGTGCAAAACTAGATCCAGATCGGTCCAGTAGTCGCGGAGATATTCCTGGTATTCCAGTAGTCGCGGAGATATTCCGGAGATATTCCTGGAGATATTCCTGGTACTGATTTTGAAAATGCTGTTTCGAGAAAAACCCGTTTAAAATGTACACTGAAAAAAGGTTCTGTGAATTTCAACTGTGGAACACGTATATCTGAACCTCACCAACTTTTCAAAATATGTCCCTGCTATACAGAAGGCCATAAATACCCGGAATTAAAAAAAAACTCATAGTCAAACAGATGACAAAGGCCGCGTATACCTCGCGCCAACCGTTAGTCGTTGCTCATAATGTCGGTTACAAAACGCTATAACTTCATCATTACTGCGAATTTCATTATGAAATTTTTAGGGTAGATACTCAAAGAAATACTCAAGTACTTTCCAATGAGCACCTTTTTGAAAAATTGATTTTTTTGAATTACCCAGGTGAATGTATGTAACCCCCTAATGGCAGACATTTGTTAAGCACAGATTCGACCGGCTTATTCAGTGAGGTAAGCTTCGTGTCTTCTTCAGTCGAAGTTTACGTGCAGCGTTCTTTATAGACTACATTTTCACCGAACAACACAAACTCTGGTTGCTTAAATTTACTAATTTTCACACATTTTGAAACCAAACTCTAAGTAAGTCTTACCTATAACAGAATAAAGCCAAACCGTAAAACGTCAGCCAATTATCCATTTAATTAAAAATAAATTCATGAAATCACTTTCATCACAAAACCACAAAATTTTTCGTCTCAAAAAATCACAGCATAAAAATAACTCGGGAAAACCAAAAAACTTTTCTTCTACTATAAAACTCGCATAAAATATTAACACTGTGAAAACTTGTTCAGCTCTGTACGTAGTTTTTCGTGGTTTACTGTCATCCCTGTGATGGCTAACTTTTCGCGTATAGACCTGACACTGTGCCTATATAGCACTTCTATGTAGTGACTATACCGAATACTTACCCTTTACCGCTATCGGTAAGTTCTTACTTTCACTTAGTGCAGTCACTATGAAGTTAACCCCGGGGTTAAACTTTTCTAATTTCTTGCAATAAATCTTTGTGTGTATGACTTTTCTTGGTTTCATCATCTAACTTTTTCAACTACCGAAATTTTCTTCAGCACATCGGAGGGGAAAAAACCACTATGTAAACGCAGAGTGTAACACTCGCATCTACAAGAACCGTACTTCCGCAAAAGGAAGAACGATATATTTGAGACATTAAGCCAAAAGACTTTTACTTTATAACCCTTGATTCATCGCATCCCTCTCAAATATCCCATCGCACCTACATCAACAAGTCGTACCACATATCTGACAGCACTATGGACAAATAGATTTAAAAAAAAACAAAAAAAAACTTGTCTTAGGAGAGTGAACTGTTTTTATTGTTGGAAATTGATGGCCGGACTATCCGGGAAGACAAAGTTTAAGTTAATCACCAGATTACAAGTTTGAAACTGGGCAAACCAGTAAATGGAGATAATGAGTGCGGAAAAAGTTTTGTAACGAGGAGCAACAACTCTATAATGGAAAGGAAGGGCTGCTTCATTGATTGCGTTACTTACTGATGTTTTTGAGAACATCGGCAAATGATTCGATTTGGATCAATAACAAATTGTGTCTATAATATCCTTGTGCTGTTCTTTTAATGTGAATAATATCATGTGACACTGAAGCAACAATATTTTATTCTTTAATATTTTGTATTTCTTTTCCATGCCTTCATATTACCGATAAGGTATTACTATTCCAGTTGTAATTGGGGGTTGATTTATTTTAACTGAAAAGTCATTCAACCTCTTTATACCTGAGAAAATTTTGGACTCGATTCTTACACTATTATATAAAAAGCCTGTGAAAATAGTAACGCATTCAATATCTCATAAGACCCAGGAGATATGTGCTTGTGATTTTTCAATATTCAACCACCCAAAGGAATATTGACAAATCATTAACACAACATCTATCTGTATATATAAAAATCTGCCAACAGTCTGGGTGCAACTTTATTATTTTTTGGGTAGACGTTCGGAACGCATTTAATTCTGAAATGCGGTGTAGGTTACTATGTGACTGAAAACTTAAAAAAAAGTTCGGGGGTGGTTAGAATTGGGTCGCGCTAGAATACTTACGCCGCTGCCACATGTAACATATGAATTTCGTAATTCGTATATTATCTGTTGTTACGCGATTAGGAGGTTTTTCGTGATTTGGTTTTGGGCCATTACATGAAATCGGAAATGCATTTGTAGGCGATTATATAAAAAGTCTGTGGAAGTGAAAACCAATCTGATATATCATCAATCCTAAGAAATATGTCGAAAGCCTTAAGTCCCCTCAGAGTTGATTACTGAAATCAACTTTTTGTGTTGGAATTTGTAAAAACATGTGCAACCCCCTGGCACCCACTTTGTGGTTGAATATCCAGAAATCCTGAAATGAGTTTTTAGATATATATAAAGAAAGCCCGAGGAAGTGAAAAACAATCCGATGTCTTATCACTCCTAAAAGATATGACGAAATTCGTGAAAACGTGTTCAACGGGGATTGAAAAAAGGAAAAACTTGAAAACGAATTTTAGGTGATTATTAAACAAGCCACAACAATATCATTTCTTCCTGTCATCATGAGAAAAGTTTTTCATGCAACCTTTCCTGACAATATTGGTCCTTCCTTTATATCCTTTTTCCTGCTTTTGTCAGAAAGAAAACTACACGAAACGCTCGGCAATCACTATAACCATCACCGGAATCCTTAGAGATTTATACTATGGTATTCAAAAGTGGATATATGGATAAGCGTTAAGGATAACAGAATAACATGACTTAGTGTTAGAGATCCGAAAAGGAAAGTAGTCGAAGGATGTGAGCTTTCAGTTCTATAAAATTGTCGAATCCTTAAAAGCAAAACCGAATATCCTTTTTGACTCAATATTTCTATCAACTGGGATATTCCTTCATGTCCTCCCGTAGAGAATAAGTAAGTATATCATGAGTTGTACATAGAATTCTGACTGGGCTAAAATTCTAGGACCTAGACAATTTCCTTTTCCAGTTCCAGTGATGATAAACTAGTATGATGAGAATAAACTAGTATGTATGTGTGTGAAGGGAAAAGGAATAATGGGTAATTGAAAGAAGATTATTGCTTTACATATGAATGTATAATTGGCTTATAATGAAGTCGCTTATGAATATTAGGATGATAGACGAAAGAAATTGTTTATCAATTACTAGCTACGCTCACCTTTGTATGGTGCAATAACACCAAAACTGTTCTACTATGATCTGCATTATTGTAGTGCAACATTATGGGTTCCTTGTTTGCGAGCACAATAAAATAATACCCCAGCATACGTTGCAATGCGAGCGATTTCCAATCTTGCTCCCGTTGTTCCCGTTGCTCCCGTGTCTTTCTGTTGTTCAGTTCTGTAAATGCGAGCAGTTTTCAGTCTCACTTCCCGTTGCTCCCGTTAGTCAACAAATTACTTAATTAGTATTAAGAAACGCCTACGAGACAAACAAACCAACCTTCATAGAAAAAAATTATGCAATTTTTGAGCCCCTAATTATAAAATTATACACGCACCGTCATACAACAGTCAGCTGTTGAAAATTTACCCATCTTGGAGGGTTGTTTTATTTTCCACCAGATGAATATTTCTAATTTTACCATTTGTTAATAGGAACGCATAACGAATACACCGAAAACGTACGAACTGGCGCTAAACTGTATAAAATTCACTCAATTGTTGAAATGACTCGCTTGTCGCCAATTGTAAAAAGGTTTTACTAATTACCAACAAATTCAACATATTACCAAAGTTTCATCGCAATCGGATGAATAGTATAGGAATGCATACGGGACAAACAAACAAACAAACATGTGAAGAGACAAATTATCCATTTTTGATCTCTTAAAGATAAAATTACATACGAACCGTCATACAACAGTCTGCTGTTGAAAATCTGTCAATCTTGGAGGGTTGTTTTTCCAGCAGTTGGAAATTTCCAACTATACCATTTGTCAATAGAACCGCATAACGAATACACCGAAAAGACACGAACTGTTAAAACAACTCATGTGCTAATTGCAAAATAATTTACTTTATTATTTTTAGCTACCCTGAAATTTTGTATTTTCACGTTTTAGGACTAGTAAACACCAAGAAAGCAAAAAAAAGGCCGTCTGTCCGTCGTAGACGCCGTACGCCGTCCGCCGTACGCAAAATCGTTTGAAGGGTTGCTCCCAAACCCGTTGAGATATTAAATTAAATTTTTTATGGTGGATAGATTGGGTTAACCCCTACGACTGGTATCTTTTCAGGAGGTGGGGGTGTGAGGGCGATGAGGGTGGAGCGTTTTAGATGAAAAAATTTTGTTTCTAGATCACAGGAACCACTTATGCTAGGTGGCTGAAACTTGGAACTTATGTAAAACTATGATTGTGAACCCATTTGAAAAAAAATCGACTAACAGGCTGGGCGCAACTTTATTATTTTTTGGGTAGAAGTCCGAAACGTGTTTAATACTGAGATGCGGTGTAGGTCACTATGCGACTGATAACCTAAAAAATAACGTTCCATATAGCCTCCTGGTTATTCTTTAGATTAAAATAACGAAATTCATGAAAATGTCGGAAAAACCTCTTTTCACGGACATTTGTTTTAGTCCAGCTCTGTACATCAATAAAATTTTGAACTTTTTTTTTACTGTAATTACTACTTTTACATACACCAGGTGTATAACCTTAAAACGATCGTTTTTTAGTCAGAAAAACACATGTTTTTTTCAAAGAAAACATAAACAAATTTATTCGAAGTACTCACCCTCGCTATCTACACATTTCTGCAATTTGTGGATACCACGCCAAAAAAAATCCTTCTCTTTCGAAGCAAACCACTCATCAAGCCATTTTCGGACCTCTTCGTAAGAACCGAAGTGCTGCTCAGCGAGCGCGTGACCCATCGACGGAAACAAGTGGTAGTCAGAAGGGGCCAGGTCTGGTGAATAAGCGGGGTGGGGTAGCACCTCCCAGTTGAGTGTGTCCAAGTAGTTTCGGACCAGTTTTGACGTGTGCGATGGTGAGTTATCGTGGAGGAAAGCCACCTTGTCATGTCTTTGTTGATATTTCGGCCTTTTTTCACGCAGAGCACGGTGCAATTTAATCAATTGTTGGTGGTAGCGGTGGGCATCGACAGTTTCACCAGGTTTTAAGAGCTCATATTAGACGATACCCTGCTGATCCCACCAAACGCACAACATTGTCTTCCGTCCGAAGCGATTTGATCTTGCGGTAGATGATGATGGTTGACCGGGATAGACCCACGATTTTCTGCTCTTTGGATTATTGAAATAAATCCACTTTTCATCGTCAGTCACAATCCGATGCAGAAACGATTTTCTTCTGTGTCTGGCGAGCAACATTTCGCATGTGTTTTGGCGTCGCTCCATCTGACTATCGTTCAATTCATGCGGCACCCATTTTCCGATCTTTTGAACCTTTTACATGGAACGTAAGACGCTTGGAAATGGTTGCTTGAGTAACATCCAATTGCTCGGCAAGCGTTTTTTTCGATTGGGTATCGTCCTGGTCCAAAAGAGCCTGCAATTGATCATCCTCAACCTTCCTGGACCGATTTTCGCGCTTCTTGTCGCTCAGGTCAAAATCGCCGTCTTTGAATCGACAAAACCAAACCCTGCACGTTGATTCCGCTAAAACATTGTTACCATAGGCCTCCACAAGCATTTGATGCGATTCAGCAGCCGTTTTCTTCAAATGGGAGCAAAAAAGCAGAACTTCCCGCATATGCTCTTTTTCTGGCAAAAAACTAGACATGATCAGCACAGGAAAAACGTATGTTGTTGAATGAAATCTGTGACGATGTGTTAATGTTAACAACTAACCAACCCTTAAATAAAAAAAATGACGTCCCTAGATTGCTTAACACGCCACTAGCGAAAAACGATCGTTTTAACATTATACACCTGGTACATACTAAGTTTCAGCTTTCGAGCATAAGCCGTTTCTGAGATACCCCTCACCCCCGTACCTTGCTACCCCAATAAAAATTGTATTTTTCTGGAATGTCTCTATAGTACCTCTATACAGTTATCAATTTTTAGCTTTCTATCCTTTGCGGCTTTCGAGAAATTAAAATAACAATTTTTTCACTTCCACCCCTCCCCCCCCCCCACCATCACTCCCTAGACCCACACCCTCAAAATATTTTTTCTGCTAGCAGTCTACTGGGCCTCACTCCTGTAAAATGTCTAAGATCATATCTGGTACGGTTCTTGAGATATAAAAATTAAATTTTTTGAAAAATGTTTATCCCCCCACTTTCGTACTCCACCTCCCCTTTCAAAATTTTTATATTCTGTAGACTCCACTTGTGATCTTATATACATACAGACACCAAATTTCATCTTCCTGGTACAATTGGTTCGGAAGATATTGTAATCTAAAGTTTTTCACCCCCACCCCTACACTCCACTTCTCCACTTAAAAATTTTAGCCCTTGTCTATTCTCCTAGTATCCCTTAAGATAACTGCAAAGTTTCACTCTTCTGAGATCAACGGTTCAGGAGATATGAATTTTATAATGCTTCAATCTCAGCTTTCAAACGTTTCGGACACATTGTTTTTTCACCCACTCCCACACCCATCAACCCTTACTACCAATTTTTTTGCAAATAGGTCCACTATCATACATAGTACTACATACGTACCAAGTTTCAGCCTCCTACCATAAGCAGCTCCTGGGATCTAGAAACCAAAATTTGTCGTCTAAAACGCGTCCCCCTCCTCCCCCCTTACACCCGCACCACCCAAAAAGATACCATTCGTAGGGGTTCACCCAATCTACCCACCATCAAAATTTCAACTTAATATCTCAACGGGTTTGTGAGCTATGCGCCTTCAAACGGTTTTGCGTACGGCGGACGGCGTCTACGGCGAACAGACGGACATTTTTTTTTGCTTTTTTCTGGTCTACTAGTCCTAAAACGTGAAAATACAAAATTTCAGGGTAGCGAATTTTTTTGAAATTTCAGGTCGATCACAATACTTTATTATTAAAAAATAATAAAGTAAAACGAATGATTAAATTTATATTTATATTTATATTTAATTTTAAAGGCGAACGAGAAGAACGCCGTTTGTGTGCGTCTGTTCTATCCTCAAAGTGTTTCACCACACACATTTATAAGAACAATATATGAGAAATGAAATCACACCAACACAGCTGAACCGTGTTCGCACTTTGTTTCTTATAATTTTTTATGAATGGACTTTTTAAGGCGACCTGGAACGATGTCATTGAATTGGTGAATGCTATTCGTTATCAGTTCGATGATTACAGGGCGTACAATTTTAATGGAACGAAATGAAATTACTTGTGGTATAAATATTAAGAGATCGTGTTGTAGGTTGTTTTGTCACGTCGTGACGGTACCAGATTCTTTAAGGCCGTGACACATTAAAAGGAGAAAGCAGCGGCAAAAGCAGAATTGGTTTAGAAAGCACAGGATCATATGGCGCCTGTTTAAATGAAAGCAGCGGCAGAAGCAGAGACGGAAACACTGCTGCTTTTTCGTTCTAAATTCTAAAATTCTGTTTCTGCTTCAGTACTGCCAACGTAAGTCCCTTAAGAATTGGGAATGTTGTCAGCAATGGAAATGTTAAATGTGTCAAAATTGTTTCAATATACTCGTATTTAATGATCATATTAAGCGAAAAGCTCAGAAAAATGAACGGAAACAAAATATTTTCGTCCGCTCAAAAAAGAGACTAAAATAGTTGTGACTGTAGACAGTTAGCATGGACACATTATTCCGTGCTTCTACCTTCGGTGGTAGCATTGTATTTATATATTATAGTAGTATCAATGTATTTATATATTATAGTAGTATCACGAAGCTCGCTTCGACGTTTTAACCTGCTTACACTAGAGGCGCTGCATGTGCTTTGCCAATTCCCTCTTATCCTACGCGTTCGTTTCATCAGTTCATTCATTTGCTAGTTCTACTATCCAAGAGGTTGATTGGGTCCGGTGCGGCGCGCGGGGAAATTGTGTAGTGGAATCTTTCTCTGTCAGTCAGTCTCATATAGCTTAGGTGACGTCGAATTTCAATTTCTTGCTGTGCAGACTGGGCGGCGAGAGGAAAGGGGAGGTTCATGTCTCGCATTATATTTTTTTTTCATCGTTTGGACGAATATTTTTTCCAGACTATCATTTTCCCGGAAATTTTGGAACTTTAGGAATTTCGACATTTCGGTTTTTCAATCTTGCAAAATAATTTTTTTTGCAATGATATTATTTTTTGTATGGAAAATAATAATTCGACTGGTCCAATGAGAAATATCTGTGGTCACAGTGAATAACTGGGTAAGTCGAAGAACGGAACTATTCAGAGCAGCACTTTTTTGCTATTTTTACAATTAAACTATTCCTGTAAATCCAGTTTTTGTGAAAAAATTAAATTTATTGACATCTCAGTGATCGCATAACATATAACAATAACTTTTTCACAGTGCGTGTAAGCCTTGGGAGATGACCACAGTACACTTATCCCATTTTAATATTTTTCGACTTACCCAGTTATTCACTGTGACCACAGATATTAACTCTGTTTGCAACACTTCGGTGTAAAATCGTAGTGAAGTGGAGCGAGATCGGGTCAAAATCCCATTTTATAAAATACCGACTTACGAAACTAAGTTAGAGCAGCCCATCTTAACGGTTAGGTTGAAAATTTATACCGTTTCCCAAAATCACTATTGCCAAAATCCCGTTATTATGAATAATATAAATGTCCGAGCCCGAACGCCCGAATTAATAAACATTAATTTTATACATTAAGTGCTTCTTTTATTTTCACCACTATTTTGAATTTTTCACAAATATGTTTTTTATTCACACACACAGCTGAGATGAGTAGAATATTCTACTGGGTGAGTAGTAGAATATTCTAACTGGGTGAGTCACCGAAAAAAAAATTTCCTTTTTGAAAGACATGGGAGGTGCAGAAAGGACTCACTCGATTTCTTACATATTTATCCATTTCCTTGGAACCATTTAAAAATGAATGTGTACAAAATTTCAAATTCGTAGCTTGAAGCGTTCAAAAGTTATCGGAAAATTTTGTTGAACACGTGTCTTAAGGATTTTTTGTATGGAAGGTACCAGAAGGAGTAAATGGCTTTCGCCGGCTAGCAAACTTGAACTTCGTTTTTACTCAAAACTAATTTGTACAAAATTCCGAATTCGTAGCTAAACGATTACTTGAGTTATAGTGAGTTCCGTAAATTAAGTGAAGACATTTTGACAGGATATTTGAATGGCTGCTGCACGAAGGACTAATGGGATTTTTTTTCATAATCATATATTTAGCTCCAACTATTAGAAAATTAACACATACAAAATTTCAAAGTCGTAGCGTAAACCCTTCTGAAGTTATCGGCCAATATTCTTAAACACGTGTTTTAAGGACATTTTAATTTGATTTAATCTAGAGCATAAAAAGTACATTCTTTTAATTTTAATGTTACTAATACAATTTTTTAATCTACATATATTAATTCTTAATTACATAACTAAGGAGGGGTTGTTTTAGAAGGAGTAAAGAGCACCAGCCAGCAATCAATATATTTCGAATATTGTCCGGTGTTCCGACACTACGAATGGTTTTGCCGAATTCGCGTGCGATAACGTTACGCAATCGTTACGAAAAATGTGTGGAGTGGTTGACACGAGTTCGTAAAGAATATACGTTTCGAAGTCGATATGAAGTGACGGTACTAATTCTGTAGTGGTCCTAAAGCTGATCAAGAAAAAGCTTTTTAACCCCTACCGAATTTTTACCGTCACTTCGGTTCGAGTGCGAAACGATTTTTCTTTACGAAGTCTTGTCAACCACTTCATATATTTTTCGTTATGATTTCTTAACGTTATCGCTTGCGAATTCGGCAAAACCATTCGAAGTGTCGGAATCTTTTTGGACAATATTCGGAAGATAATGCTTGCTGGGATAAAATTTTGGAAGTTAAACTAAACCCTTGTCACCACTATATATAATCACTACATAAATATAATTGTGTACTATAAATTATTAATGTATACATATACTTTGTGGGTACAGGGTGGGTAATCTAGTGGTTTCTTTTTAAATCATGGGTTATTTTGACACAGTAATTTGTTTTCCGCTCGAAATCTTGACAGAAAGTCAGTATCATATCTCCGCGGAACGAAATGATTCGCTTTACACTTGAACAACGTCGGGAAATATTGAAAACTTATTTCCAAAGTGAGTGACAACGATTTTGGGCGAAAAATCATCTTTTCTGACGAGGCGCATTTTCATTTCGGCGGCTACGTTATCAAACAAAATTGCCGCATCTGGGGCTCGGAAAACCCGCACGTTATTGTCGAGAAGCCAATGCATCCACAGAGAGTGACAGTTTGGTGCGGATTGTGGAGTGCTGGCATCATTGGACGATTTTTCTTCGAAAATGAGGCTGGGAACAACGTTTCGCTCAACGGTGAACGTTACAGAGCCATGTTATCCGACTTTTTTTTACTAAAATTGAAGACATGGATTTTGACGACCTCTGGTTCATGCAGGATGGCGCGCCATTTCACACAGCCCATGCCACAATCGATCTTTTACGCACCAAATTCCCAAATCGTGTTATCAGCCGTCTTGGCGATGTCAATTGGCCGCCTCGGAGCTGCGATTTGACACCTTTGGATTTTTTTTTGTGGGGAACCGTGAAGGACCGATGTTATGCCAACAATCCAGAAACGATTCAAGCACTTAAGGCCAATATCATCCAAGCAATCCGTGAGCTACAGGCCGAAACCATCAACAAGGTCTTGGAAAATTTGAGTGACACAATGCGCTACTGCGCAGCCAGCCGAGGCAGCCACTTGAACGAAGTTGTACTCCATCATTAATGGGAATGTTTACTCTTACTAATAAAGCCATAATACATGGAAAAAAATTTAATTTTGTTCATTTTATTGCATTTTTAAAAAGAAACTGTATGTAAAACCCTGTATACATAATCTCAACATAACGCTGCACTGTTGTTATACTCTGCTCTCTGCGTCTGCACCGCCGGTATTTTCTGGTGCGCGTTGCGACCAAATCAAAGTAATGAGGTCAACGAACAAGCATTTTGCAATATATGCGGGTTTCGTTGAAGAAGATAGAAGACGCAAGAAAATCAGTCAAAGCCCACTCCCCTCTCCATCCCGCAATGAATGCTCTTTTCCCCGCAAAGAACATTGAATAGACAGACGAGATGAGAAAAGAATGATGTGTGGAAAGGAACAGCAAAAAGCTCGTGAATCAGAACATGTTACGCCATCTTTTGAGCTGAGGTGAAGTTATTCGTGATACTACTATAATATATAAATACAATGGTTATAGTGAGTTTTGTAAATTAAGTGAACACATTTTGACAGGATATTTGTATGGCCGCTACACGAAGGACTAACAGGATTCTCTTCATAGTCATATATTTAGATCCAACTATTGAAAAATAACACATACAAAATTTCAATGTCGTAGCTTAAACCCTTCTAAAGTTATCGACCAATATTCTTAAACACGTGTTTTAAGGACATTTTGTATGGCAGCTACCCGAAGGAGGAACTTAGCCTTACAAATTCAACCAAACATCCAGATTCAAAATTTCAAGATCCTAGGTGAAGGCGTTCTTGAGTTATCGTGCTAACGGACAGACGGACGGACGGACGGACGTCAAGCGGATTTGAGGTTTTTGGCCACAAATAAACAAAAAATAATATAAAACTTTTTTTCGTCCGAGGCTTGGTTCTAGGCTTGGTTCTATGTATCTTTGAAAATGAATATCTCTGGAAATTTTTATCCTGGAATAATAAAGTATGGCTTATTTTAAAGGGGAAGGTTGTCGCAATAAAAATTATCTTTGACATTTTTTTCAAAGATAATGATTTCGTCCTTTATCCCTGAATATCTCAAAACGGTTTTTTTTTATGTTTTTATATTTTTTAGGCTATTCTGTTTTTCAAAACATACCAAAAAATTAACTTGGGATCTCAATGGGATCGGGGTCAAAAATCAAGAATCGCCAAAAGTGTGACCTTATCATCGCCGATTCTTTTGAAAATGTGTGTACTCGAAGAATTAGTGAAAAAAAAATATGATATCAAGTTTTTGTTTCTATCTCATTTTTTTTGTTAGTTATAGTATGTTAAAGATTTCCCAAAACAGATGTCCGAGCCCTCTTTACAAATACATATCTCTGGTAATTTTTATCCTTGAATAATAAAGTAGAGCTTATTTTAAAGATTTTTGTTGTTTTTGTTAGTTCAAAAATGAGATAGAAACAAAAACTTGAATTTCAATTAATTTTTTCACTAGTTCTTTAAGTACAAACATTTTCAAAAGAATCGGAAATGGTAAGGTCACAACTTTGGCGATTCATGATGGAATGACCCATAATAAGATGAAAACAATATGATCCCGTTTTTGCTAAGTGCAGTCTATGCAGCTAAATTCACACAGAACTTGATCAAACAAAATAGCCAAATCAAAAAAATGTCCGCCCCTCCCAACAGCAAAGTCTGGATCCGCCACTGACCTGCTTTTATATTATCCAGTTGCAGTCTAGGATGTACTTGAATGTTCGCTCAGTGTGGAATCTTCTCGAAAGCTTTAGAGCTTTCGATTTCGATCTTCGTTCAGTGGTGTGTGTAGATGGTACTGGAAGGCTTGAGAGCATTCCATTTGCTCTTCAACGCAGTTCCAGTACATTCGAGCGCATTCGATAAGAAGTGGGGTATAATCGTGTTGCTCCGCTCTCCTTATTTACTCTCAACTAGGCTTTTGATTGGGTTACTTTGCAGCTTAGGTATTCGGTTGTTGCTGTTTCCTATTCGTAATCGATCGACTTGCGCGGTGGCCAGGCTTATACGTAACAATATGTATGAAATCGAGTGAGTCCTTTCTGCACCTTCCATGTCCTTCATAAAGGAAATTTTTTTTTCGGTGACTCACCCAGTTCGAGATATGAAATTAAGCACGGCCGATATTGTCTTTTTGTTTCAAGTAATAATAATGTGTTACTTACCAAATATTAAGGATCTTAAAATTACTTAACACTTGATAAAATTCAACTCGCGCACCAGTTCAGATGATAACTGCGTATAAAGTGGAAAAAATATTGTTTCAACACGCGGCGTTATATGAAATCATATTTTCGATTACTAGACTCTTAAGGATTTCGTTAAAAACTCGGAGAACATAACTGTAACATGTCGGAAAGAATATACTATTACTATTTCGTTACGATTTGCTTACGACTAGTCGAAACGACTCATTTCAGAGCATTTGGTAAGTCACCGAGCTCACGTTTACTGGAAATATTACGTAATATATCCGAAGACTCTTAACAAATTTGTTAAGAACTCGACATATATTTCTCGATCGTATCGTAGAGAACGAAGATTTCCTATTTTCTTACTGAACACTTAAGACTAGTCAGAATGCTGATTTTTTTACATCCTTTTTTTTCGACATATTTCAGTCCAGGCGTAAGTCCCAAAGCTCGTGTTTGCTGGGCGGTTACTTGCGGAATGATGAAGAGAAGTTTAGAAACTTTTTTCGACTTAACACAGCTTAGTTTGATTTTAAAATCTGCCAACAGTCTGGGCGTAACTTCATTATTTTTTTGGGTAGAAGCACGAAACGCGTTTAATGCTGAGATGCGGTATAGAATAACCTGGAGGATATTTGGAGATGCTGTTGAACAATACCTTACACCCTCAGGGGGTAAGGTATTAATATTAATAATTAATAGTAAGCTATAAGAGTTGCTTTTAGTTGTCCAAAACCAGAAGAAGCTATTTCTTGCTATGGCTGAATTTGACAGTTACCACAGTCTTCCCAGTTGGTCGCGCAATGGAGTGCCGTAAGAGCACTGAATGCGTAAATTGTACTAACTTTAACTTAAATACTGCTGATTTAAGTAAAATTTTATGTAGGTATAGTGTGTAGGGGTTGGAATAGTTGAGATATAGTTTTATGGTTTTTGAAACCAATGACAGTGTACTGGTACTTCACAAATGGAAGTACGTATCTATATGTCAGTCTTTTGCACCGGTTTCTGCAAAATTTTCACTCCTCGCCACTGCGCCATATGATTGGCAATTGCGACATTGCATGTGTACGGGCTGCTTGCGAGTGAAGTTCCAATTTACAATAGTGTGCATAATAGCCTTATTACTTTTTAGGTCATTGAGCCTTACTGTACTTCGTTCAAAATAGAGTAAATAAACAGCATGTTGGTTATAGCACTTAACGGTAAATTGAACTTTTTTATATCCAGCTAATATTATGATTTTCGTATAGATGCTTTTAGAGTACATCACAGTTGATGTCATGTAGTCCGGTAAGAACAATTTTAGTTGGACGTTTATCGGGCGGCCGTAGTTGTAGAAGAGGGCTTTCTTCGCGACGAGATAGCTATGGACTTTTTCGTAGTGTTCGATTGAGTCGGTGGTGACATTTTTCCTCTTGACATGTGTTTAGTTCGTAGAAGTTAATGCTAAGATCTCTCAGAATCGCTTCGATGGTGTCAAGAACTAAATCAGTGAAGACAATTACCGGCACCTTTACCTTTGTTTTGTTGTATAGTTACTATTTCTTCCGCCTGGTCCAGATCGCTGAGTAGCTGGAATCGGTTGGTGTTTTGCTACGACTTCATGTCACGTCCCTTATTAGCATTCCTGCGCGAGACTTCTCCCGGGCGCGTTTTCTCACATTGTCCGATATGTTCACTCATTATTTTAATAGTGTGTTATGCCGGTTTTCCACCAAACGAACAAAACAAAAACTCAGCAAAAGCTCGTGTCGAAAAAAACAAATCTTTGACTTTTCATCATTTTTTTACAAACTCGAGCTTTTTTCGACTGTTTCTGTTCTGTTTTTCGTGTCCCGACCAGAAGCGGTAACTTCAAAAGGTTTCGGTGTATTTTTTTACTGAGACCGCTTCGTGGAGATACTGAAAACAAATAGACAAATAGATAGAGCACTGTCGGTTTGGTTGAAACAGTGTTTTAGATTTGTTCGAGTTCGAGTTTTTGTTTTCCGTGATTTCAAAAACATGAACAAAACAAAAACTTAACTTGTCTGCTTGGTGGAAAATCGGCATTACACTCCAAAAATTACTAAACAGCACTTTCTGCACTCGAGCTTTACTCGTTGAGCTTTGAACGTTCACTCTCGACGAATTTAAAAAACATCTCCACTTATTCCCACAGAAAACATTTCGGAATTTCCATCAAAAAAGTATTGTCAGTCAAACGTTCTTGTCACGATTCAAATTAGGCAATCAAATATTAAGTACCACTGTAACAGCGTAAAATCTTTCCTTCGGGTCCATATGTATAACCGAAATTTTCGTTAACTTTTAAGTAATTTCATTGGCAGTACCTGCCGCATAATAGTACCCAAAATTATTCGTCATTTAATTAGACGAAAATTTACGGTAATTATGATATGTATATGAAAATTTTGATCGAAGTCCTACGTTTGTTTGCGGTGAAAATGCTTAGTAGTAATTACCACCGAATTTCAAAGTCAATCAATGCAAAGCACCTTAATGTCTTCATGATAAATTATTAAGATTAAGACAGAACTATTATTTCTCGTCCTGATAAATGTGAGGAACACGTTTTATAGGTGCTAGTATCACGTAGTATATATCTTTATGACCTTATCGCAGGCTCTCTAAGACATCGGGGAAGACACTTAGTATAACGACGCAACATATGCCCTATCCGAACATAAAAAGCTGCTATAGAAGTGGTTATTGGGCGCTCCATTAAATACCTAGTCAATGGTTGCTATGATGACTATAGTGGTTTGGTGTTTGTTTGCCGAACTTTGAATAGGATTTTCGGGGGCTTCTTGTTTACGGTACGGAATAATTGATCAAGTTTGTGGTGGCTACTGGTGTAATTATTGGAACGAAATGTTAGCTTATGTACGGAAATAGATTTATAGATATTTTAGTGTGTAAGCTGAAATTTCTGATTTAGCTGGACACAATATAAATTGGAATGTTTGTGTTCTGGTTGAATATCCCAGCAAATAATTTACTATCTAGAAAATAATCTTCTAGGAGTTCGTTACGTATCAAAAAATCTGCCAATGGTCTGGGCGAAACTTTATTATTTTTCGGGTCAAAGTTCGGGAGCGGTCAAGGTCGGAGTGTCTCATGAGTTGCTTCGAGATTATTAGATTTCTTGGAAAATTATTTTTGTTCTTAATATAAAAATATTTAAAATAGAGATTTTTAGCCGATTAAACATTGAAAAAGGTAGAGTGTAGACTATTCGAATTTCAGTATATTATGTACACTAAAAACCCATAGAAGGAAAAACGAATTTGTTGCCTTATCAGAATTAAGAGATATGACGAATTGTTAAAACGTATACAAACCCATTACTTCCACTTGGGGTTTGAATATCCAAAAATCCTGAAAGGAGTTAATAAATAAATATGAAGACAGCACGAGAAAGTAGGAACCAATTCAATTTCTTATCACTTCTAAAAGAAATGACGGAATTAGTGAAAACGTGTTCAACCCGTTTCTACCCTCTTAGGGGCTGAAAAAGGAAAAAACTTAAAAACAAGTTTTAGGCGATTATTACGCAAGCACGTGAAAGTGAAAAGATATTCGATATCTGATAAGACCTGGGGATATAGTAGAATTCGTGAAAAAGTTTACAACCCCATTTGCACCCCCTTAGGGGTCGAATTTTAAAAAATCTTGAAAACGCTTTCTAGGTATTTATGTGAAGAATCCGTGGAATAAAAATGAATTCAATATTTGAGAAGACCTAATAGATATAACGAAAACAGTGGAAATATATGCATTCCATTTTCACTGAAAATTTTTTTTGCTCCCCTCCGAACGCCAATAGATATTTGAAATTTTTTTTTATCTAAACTAGTTTTCTAGTTGATTTACATAAACGTACCAAGTTTCAACTTTGTAGCATAAGCCGTTCTATAGATAGGAAAAACACCCCCCACCCCCGTACCATACCACCCCTATAAAAAATTATATTTTTCCAAGATGCTACTAATATAGCTCTATCTAAATACCAAGTTTCAGCATTATATCATTATAGGTTGTTGAGATATTAAAATCGGAACTTTTTCCTTTTCACCCTCCCCCACCCTCACCCACTACACCCGCACTTCCAAAATTTTGTTTTCTGCTAGGTATCTATTAGGCCTACTTCTGGTAAAAATTTTAAGCATCTATCTTACACTGTTCTTGAGATAGAATTGTCAAATCGACGTGCCATATGCCCCCTGGGCCTGGCCGAAATATGGGATGAGCTCGATTTTCAATCCAGCCCATCTGTAAATAAATAAATAAATAAATAAATAAATAAATGTTCTTGAGATATGAGACGTGATTTTTTAGAAAAATCCTTATCCCTTCCACTTTCATGCTCCACCACCCCTTTCAAAAATTTTGCTTTCATCAAACTTTATTTGTCAACCTTTATACACAAACCAATTTTTATTTGTCTAGTGTAATTGGTTCGTGAGATATCGTAATCTAAAGTTTTTCACCCCCCACCCCCGTACGCCACTGCTCCCACTCAAATTTTTGTTTCCGATTTATTCTCCTAGTATACCTACAGATATTCATTAAGTTTCAATTTTGTGACATTGACCGTTTCGGAGATATAGATTTTAGAATGTGTCGATCTCACCTTTTTGGCGTTTCGGACGCATTATTTTTCTCCCCACTCCCAAACCCCTTCACCTATATCGGCAATTTTTTTGCAAATGGGTCCACTACTGAAGCTCTATATAAATTCCAAATTTCAGAATCCTAGCATAAGCGGTTGCTGAGATCTAGAAACCAAAATTTTCCGTCTAAAACACTTCCCCCTCCTCCCCCCTCACAACCCCATCCCTCCAAATTTGGCCACTTTAAGGGACCTATAGCCGATATAGGTGAAGGGGTTTGGGAGTGGGGAGAATAATAATACATCCGAAACGTTCGAAAGGCGAGATCGAGACATTCTAAAATCCATATCTCCTAAACGGTCAATGTCACAAAATTGAAACTTAATGAATATCTGTAGGTATACAGTCAAACCTGTCAATAGTGGACCCTGGAAATAGTGGAAATCTTGTCAATAGTGGAAAAAAAATTCCGCCGTTGAACTCTTCCATACAAATTAACCTGTTAATAGTGGAACACGCTCACCCCGAATAGTGGAAAATCAATCTCGCAAAATTAATTTTTTTTTTCAATTTTCATGATTTTTCAAACAAATTCCCGATCACAAAATGATTTCATTTTGATTCATTGTTAGTATGCACACAGTGTGAAATCGTCAGTGTGATAGCCGACGCTTCATAAACATAGTTCCGTTATAGATGAACGGCGACCACAGTCGCTCTTGTTCATAAGTCACACTCGCGGCTGTTGCTGTGTACATAATCCAAGTAAACAAAAGAAGACCGATTGTGCTAAGTGTGCATTGCTTCGTCACTTCATAACTTCTATCTCCGTTCATATATGAATGCGTGTAAGCAACATGATTGATGGTGCGTTTGCACTCGCCCTTGAGGCAAGCCTCTACCCCCATCAGGACATTGCAAACCGGTTTTCGTCGGCTGTGTTCTTTGCTGTGTTGAAAGCAATTTACACTCAACATGCCTCTGCGGCGCAACTTGCCTATAAGTGCGAAACGACAGAAATACGATGGGCTGCGAATTGTGTGGTGCCACATCTCATTGTATGTGTGTAAGTTGAAGAGTGTTAGACTCTTGCGACTCTACGAGCCATCTGATTGGTTGATTTTATGGTGGGGATAGAGGCTCGCCTCAAACGCTGAGTGTAAATCCACCATGGAGCGTGCATAGGAATCGATACATTTTGTATGGCTTGTTATGCAGTTCATTCTTTTGTCTCTCGCAGCTACGCGATTAATCACTTTCATCAATCTGTGCTGTTCTCTGTTTCAAGTCACTGTTTAGACTACTTGGTTGTTTGTAAATCTCATTGCCACAATTCAGAATTGTTAGAAATCGAAATTCGGTTTACTGCTGACAATAGCCAAACGACAGTTTTTTCGATACACACATTTTTTGCGTTCTTTATTCGATTGAGGCTGTGTAAATTCGATGGTCGTCTTCGATTTATTACTCAGTTCGTCAAACCATTCTTATTCATCTTATTCACCTTTTTCACAATGTACATTGAATTTTCAACAAGAAAACGTAGAAATGTGCGTGTTTTTTTTACTTTTACTCTGAATAGTGGAAAATCTCTTCATAGTTGTCTCAATTAACCTTTCAATAATGGAACCTGGAAATAGTGGAAACCTTGCCAATAGTGGAAAAATAATTTTCCCCATGCGATTCCACTATTGACAGGTTTGACTGTACTAGGAGAATAGATCGGAAACAAATTTTTGAGTGTGGTCAGTAGCGTACGGGGGTGGGGGGTGAAAAATTTTAGATTACGATATCTCACGAACCGATTATACTAGACAAATAAAATTCGGTATGTGTATAAAGCTTGACAAATGAAGTTTGATGAAAGCAAAATTTTTCAAGAGGGCGGTGAAGCATAAAAGTGGAGGGGATAAGAATTTTTCGAAAAAATCACGTCTTATATCTCAAGAACGGTGTAAGATAGATGCTTAAAATTTTTACCAGAAGTAGGCCTAATAGCCTCCTAGCAGAAAACAAAATTTTGGAAGTTAGGGTGTAAAGGGTGAGGGTGGGGGTGAAAAGGAAAGAGTTCAGATTTTTATATCTCGAGAACCTATAATGATATAAAACTGATACTTGGTAATTAAATAGAGCTATATTAGTAGCATGTTGGAAAAATATAATTTTTTATGGGGGTAGTAAGGTACGGAGGTGGGGGGTGTTTTTAGAACGGCTTTTGCTACAAAGTTGAAACTCGGTATGTATATGTAAATTAACTAGAAAACTAATTTAGATAAAAAAATTTTCAAATATCTATTGGCGTTCGGAGTGGAGCAAAAAAAATTTTCAGTGAAAATGGAATGCATATATTTTCACGGTTTTCGTCATATCTATTAGGTCTTCCCAAATATTGAATTCATTTTTATTCTACGGCTTCTTCATATAAATACCTAGAAAGCGCTTTCAGGATTTTTTAAAATTCGACCCCTAAGAGGGTGCAAATGGGGTTGTAAACTTTTTCACGAATTCTACTATATCCCCAGGTCTTATCAGATATCGAATATCTTTTCACTTTGCGTAATAACCGCCTAAATCTTGCTTTTAAGTTTTTTCCTTTTTCAGCCCCTAAGAGGGTATAAACGAGTTGAACACGTTTTCACTAATTCCGTCATTTCTTTTAGAAGTGATAAGAAATTGAATTGGTTCCTACTTTCTCGTGCTGTCTTCATATTTATGTATTAACTCCTTTCAGGATTTTTGGATATTCAACCCGCAAGTGGGTGTAAGGAGGTTGCATATCTGATGATATGTCGAATTCATTTTTACTTCCTAAGATTTCCTATATAAAAAAGCCAAAAAGTCAATTTCAGTATTTTAGATATTCAATCCTAATGGGTGTAAGGGGTTGTATGCTTTTCAAAGCTTCGGCATATTTCTTAGGTTCGATGAGATATTAGATCGCTTTTCACTTCCACAGACTTTTTATATAATCGCCTACAAACCCATTTCTCAATTTTTCGATATTCAAACCCCAAGAGTTTGTGTATGTTTTTACAATTTTTGCCATCCCTTAGTTCTGATGAGATATAAAATTGATTATTACGGCCAACCAATTCACGATTTTTCGAATTTCCAGAACCAAGGAGGTGTGAAGGGTTTGCTTACGTTTTCACTAATTTTTCAAAATCTCTCGTGTCTCATGAGATATCAAGTCTTATGAAATCGTCTAAAAACCTGTTTCACAATTTTTTCGAAATTCAACCCCAAGTGGATGTCATCGGTTTGTATACATTTTAACAATTCGTCATATCTCTTAATTCTGATAAGGCAGCAAATTCGTTTTTACTTCTATGGGCTTTTAGTGTACATAATATACCGAAATTGGAATAGTCTACACGGACTTTTTCAATGTTTAATCGGCTAAAAATCTCTATTTTAAATATTTTTATTTTAAGAACAAAATTAATTTTCCAAGAAATCTAGTAATCTCGAAGCAACTCATGATATACTCCGACTTTTACCGCTCCCGAACTTTGACCCGAAAAATAATAAAGTTTCGCCCAGACCATTGGCAGATTTTTTATTTATTGTAATACTTAAGCCCACTAATGCAGCGCTGCATGCAGTAGCTTTGCTCACATGCGATTTGCACGCTCCATGATCCAATCAATGCATTGCAGTAAATGTTCCGGTATGCAGTAACTCAAATTTTGCTCTGTGTGTAAATTTTGTATAGCGCTGCGTAAGGCCAGCCAACAGTCAAATAAAAAACGAACTAAACACATCGGATTTTTCTGGAGGGAAGATTAGAAAATTTGAATTTTGAAAGTTTTAGATCAAGAAAATTATAGTAGACTTAGAGAAACACTGAATTAATTAGACCAGCTATAATGAAAAATTTTATTTGATGGAAAATCAGAGTAATATTAACTAATATTTGAATTTGATGTGACATGCAGTGCTGCATTGATAGGATCATGGAAAATATTTCGCTGCCCTTTAATGCAGTAATGAATCGAGTGCTGCATTGATTGGATCATGGGCTTTGTAGATAACTATCAATTATTTATTTTAGTAGTGGACCGCGAACCTTGAAAAAGGGAGTTTCATTTATTTTGCGTTTTTGGTGTCTACTAGTCAAGAAACGTGAAAAAAAATTTCTGGGCTGAACATTTTTTTTTTAAATCGATAACAATACTCTATTATTAAAATAATAAAGTAAAAAGTATAGCCATAGGTTAAGATTGGTCTTATTGTGGCTGTGTACATCCAGTATACTAATTTTGGTTGGAGACCCCACCTTTCCGCATGCGTAAAACGCGTTGTACGCTTTTTAACCCGTTCGTCTAGATTCAGCTTCCAGCTGAGTTTCTTGTCTAGAACTACCCCCAGATATTTAACACTGTCGAAAAGATGAAGCTCGTCTCTTCATATCTTTAGTAACGCAAAATATGAAATTTTGTATTTCTTCGTGAAGAGTTTTAGAGGCAAGGCCTGTCCCATGTATTTTAGCGCCCGGTGCACTCAATGGGCTGAGCGCCCTCTGCATTTCAAAACAAAATCAAAGGATGGAAAATTAATTATTAAAAATAAGATACATTTTTTAGACATTAAAAATCTAAATTCATTCTGTTTATTATACTGGCTTGCATACTAATAACAGCAATAAATGTGATGATTCATTTCGCATACTTGGTAATCATCGTTGTTCTAAAAAAAAACATTCTTTTTCGTTTGTTTCATTGGCAAAATTATAAATTTGCATACCGGAATGTCAATCTCCAGTGTTTAAAACTTTTTCCACATTTTTTGTTAAAAAAAAGGATACTAAGCTAATTTATTGAGATTGTAAAATAATCTTTTTATTTGAGTTAACTATCAATATTGTCATCCGTGGACCTAGCATTGAAAGGTTAGTATTCCATAAATAAAATTTCATATTTTTGTAGAAGAACATAAATAGCTTTAGGAGGCCAAAAAAAAACGTTTTCGGGGGGATTTTTTTAGGACAGAAAAAAATAAGCAAGTCTAGCGAACTTTTTAGACTATTTTATTACATATTTGAACATTAAAAAAAATTTTTTTGAGCGAAAAATATTCAAACGCAACAGATTTTTATGCACATTTGTGCAACACCTTGCAATTGCAGTCTCCAATCGGCGGGAAAGATGGAGCTCGTAATTTTCGTCTGAAACAAAAAAAATTTCAATTTTCATATATTTTTCTTCTATATGAACTAAGAAAAACCCAAAAAATTGTGAAATTTAAAATTTTTGTCAGCTTTGAAAAAAAAAAGTGCTTTTTGTAAAAAAAAATCATTTCAACTTGCTAAAAAAGATGTTTAGAAATTTTTTTTCATGAATCATTTTAGTTCAAATAGAAGAGAATATAAAACTGAAGCTAACAAGCCTTGGTTCGTTTTGATTGGTCGTCTAGTTTCCTTGCAATCACGCCGACCAGTTTAGAAAAATCGTAAAAACGAAAACTCGAGAAAACGCGCTTTAAAGTTTACGATCAGCTGCCCGAGCGCTCGTATACCTGCTCGACACCCCACTGCGTTTAGTGCTGTATATTTGAAAATATTGTGAATCAGCCTCTATAACTTTGGATACATATTCTTAGATACATTAGGAATCGATTTAAGCAATAAAAAAAATCGATTTTTTGAGCCTTCTAAAGGTACTGTCTGGCCAGAACTGCCGACCGTCGCGGTCAGCAGTAACTGCCGGCAGTAGACTACTGCTTCGCTAGTCGCGTTCAGTACAAGTAAAAACTTTGGATTAAAATATCTTCCGAACCAATTGTACCAGGAAGATAAAATTTGGTTTCTGTATATGGGATCACAAGTGGAGTCTACTGAATGTAAACATAGCAATAGCAATTTTTCAAAAAATTCAATTTTTATATCTCAAAAGCCGTACCAGATATGATCTTGAAAATTTTACAGGAGTTGGGGTCAGTAGACCTGCAGTAGATAAACAAATTTTGGGGTTGTGGGTGTTGGGGGAAATAGTGAAAGGCGGTAGAAAGGAAAATAATCTTATTTTTATTTCTCGAAAACCGTAATGAATAGAAAGCAAAAAAATTACGATTATATAGAAAAATATAATGTTTGATAGGGGTAGCAAGGTACGGGGGTGAGGGGTGGTTTTTTAGATCTCAGAAACGGCTTATGCTAGAAAGTTGAAACTTAGTACGTATATGTGAGCTACTAGAGTAATTAAAGCAAAAAAAAGTTCAGATTTTTATTGGCGTTGTGAACTCAACAATTTAATTTTTTTTTCATCATAGGTATAACCTTTACACTTAATAATTTTTCAAATTTACTCGGTTTTCTGCGCGTGCAGGGGTATGTGAGTTCTTAAACGCGTTTCGGACTTCTACCTAAAAAGTAATAAAGTTGCGCCCAGACCGTTGGCAGATTTTAAAATCAAACTACTCTGAGTTAAGTCGAAAAAAGTTTCTAAACTTCTCTTCATCATACCGAAAGTGACCCTTTATTAAGCTTTCAAAAAATCCTTCACTAGGTCGAGTTTGGAATATACTAATACGCTCATGTCTTTTTAGCAACATCATAATTTCCTCCTCCTTCTGTACCTCTTCAAACAATAAAGCCAAAATGGTGTCGTTATCTATCCTCCGACCTCACAGCGTCTGAATTTAAGGCTAAACACAATCAGATCGCGGCAGTTGGCTGTTGCGGTGAGCAGTTTAAGCGAGAATGCAGGTACGGTTGGCAGTAACTGCTGACCGCCACGGTCGGCAGTTCCAGCCAGACAGTACCTTAAAGCAGGAGCCATCCTTAAGTAACTGTGAAATATTTTTCAAGTTCGAAACTTATTCAGATTGAAATTCCGATGAAATATAGATACATAATTTTCTAAAAATAGGTTTCCTTAAGCGGCACATATATCACCTTTCTCTTCTTAAATTGGGCTCAGGACAATTATATTTTAGCACACATTTTTCACAATGTCACGGAATGTTTTTTTTAACTGTGATACTGAGCAGAAATTTAAAATTCTTCAACTTTAAACAAATACTTTAGTATTTGAATAGCACTCCAAAATTGAGTTCGTCCCCCTTCAACATAAAGTAAGTAAGTGAGTCATGCTTGCTCGCTAAATATTTAATCGTGAATAAAAACCTAAATCTATCTCTATCTTTTTAGGTTTTGGAATGATTAATCTAAATAATCATGAAAGGGCGTACTACTCAAATTATCTGTAGTTAGATAGTTATTTTCTTTTCTATTTTGGAAAACATTGACATGAAAGTCATATACTAGTGCTGATCAAGCTGCGCCCTTTTGGTGTTGCGCCCCGATCACAGTGTGCCCATGAATGCACTAAAGAGCCGGCCCTGCTTAGAGGGATTAACTCCTAAACCGCTATTATTGGCCCATTGTCGGTAAGTGTTTTCCTAAGACAGAAATGGCCACTTCGTCGGCGTACGCACATGCCTTGACTCCGAGGTTCTCAAGAAGCCAAAGTACGGGTAAGATCACACCTCCTTGTGGAGTGCCTCTAGAGACTGACTTCCCAATAAGAGACTCTCCCAGTTCAATAATCCTGTTAAGTAGCATTAAGTCAAGCCAATTGCAAATCTCGGTTTCCACTTCCATCGATAGCCGTGCGATTTTAATAGTCGTATGTCGTTATTAAAGGCACCCTCTACGTTAAGGAAAGCCACTAGTGTGTATTCCTTATACGAGAGTGATTTTTCAAATATTAACACTACCTCTTGTACGGCCGTATCCACCGACTTGCCATTTGTATAGGCTTGTTATGATTTTGGCAATTGATTGCGCGGTATATTGGTGCGAATATGATTATCCCATGTCCTTTCAAAGGTTTTGAGGATAAAGGACGTTAGACTTATCGGTTTAAAATCTTTCGCACCTTAGGTATGTAAATTACTCGTACCCTGTTTCCCTCCAGCGGAACATGGTTGGGTCGAATACAGCTTATAAAGATCACCATGAGCCGAGGAGTTAGCGTTTCTCTCGCATATTGCTGCATTGCTATTGCAGGTATAATTCTATCGGGTTCTGGCGATTTATACGAAGAGAAAGAGCTTATTTTGTCAATATCCACTATTGAGTTGGACAAAGATTGGTTTCCTTCTTCTCGACCATGATCGTTACTGACAGAGTCAGTAATCAATACTGGCAGCTGACTCGCGAAACGAGTGGTCATCAGAAGGTTTAATATAAAAAAGTTGTCTTATTTAAGATCTTATTATAAGAGTTAAGGCCTTAGTAGGTTAATTCTACCATCAATGACGCTCTTATTACAAGAGTAATAGGTAAAGTGTAAAATGTCATGTTATAAGCGTATGGTATTATGAGAGGATTTCGCAATTTGTAAAAGTAATGGTGTAGAGACTTTCTAGGTCTTCGAATCGGTCTTGAATTGAATAGAAATATACCGCTTCTTTAGTCAATGTGTTGGTTAATTTTCCTTAGGGAGTTAAAAGTTTCAAGCAATTATTTAAAATTTATTCCTTGGATTACTCTTAAACTAATATTTCTTTTTTCTACTCTTCCAGAACCATCGCCACTATACGATAATAATCATTACCACGAGGAATGTCTTCGTTGCAATTCGTGTGGTCTAAATTTAACTGGTCCAAATCAGAAACGTGCCCGAAGATTCAAGGTTTGCTCGATTATGCTCACACTATTACGTCCAAGTTATCACACATCGCCATACATTCCTAAGCAATTTTCTATACTCTTTCCGTTCCAGAATCAAATCCTCTGCGACTTACATTTCGCAGACGTTGCCCTAATGGAGTGTTCCGATTTCATGCAACAGCTGCGAAGCTTTAAGCCACAATCGCTTGGATGTGCCGTAGCGCGACGTAAAAGTTCGACAACGTTAATATTTCCACTCCCACCGCAAGCATGTTCAGGTAAGTGCCACCTAAACAACGTACCTGACATACATAATAAGGTCCTTTTTTTGATGACCCGAGCGTTTTGTGGTGGCTTGGAAATTCTCGCCATAGAGTCCAGATTTCGTTGCTAGTCTGGGTTTGTATGGATTAGGGGATGGCTTGGTTTCGTCTAAGGTCATTAAATCTTCTATTGGTTTCAGCATGACATTATATATACCGTCGTCAGGAGGGCTGTGGGACAGCTACCTTTAACCCCAGATCATATCAATGAACTAACTACTCTACCCCAGCAGACATTTAGGCACCGTCCGTCGTTCGACAAACATTCCGGCACTTCTCTCTAGGGAATTTAATAAGCAGAAGTTCTTATGAATGGAAATGCCATTTGAATGGAATGTAATCATAACATGATATTGGTACCGAACATAATGAAATAAATACCTCCATATACTTATATCCCAATTGTCTTACAGTCCTCTAAATGAAAGTATGGCATAGTACATAGGCGCCTTCTGTGGCATAACTTTAATTTCCCACCTACTCACTATCCTGATTAAGATTTTCCCCTGCTCCTGACGTCTGCAAAAATCAACAGGGATAGTTCCAAGGATAATGTGTTTCTCGTAACGTATCGCCTGTCCTAAAAAAGGACTCAATCAAGTTGTCGCTTTCTGTGATATAATCCGATAAAAACATTGCATTAAATATGTTTTATTTGTGTTAATTCCCGTTGAAAAAAAACCAATTAGCATTTTTAAAAATTTAAATTGTCTCGGAATAGTTTAGAGGGATGTTGCAGAAAAATTTAACTAATTGGCAATTAGTAATTTACCGAATGGAGCTCGAATGTTTCCGATTAGTCGCATGTCACAATTGCAGGCAATGCTAAATTTTACCACAAAACGAATAATAATCCCCTTACCTAACATAATTCCACCCCGAAATTAATACCAAAGAGCTTATCAATATGAAATTTTTTTAATTGTATCGCACCAAAGTAATTACCATTAAAGTCCTGAACAATAGCGTCCTGGATTATGTCCTATATAAGAACTTGGCGCCAGTTTTAATGACAACTTAAAATTTATTGCGTATGCGTAATCTCCACGTATAATTATCACACTCTTCGGCTCAAACATTCTTGATCCAGTGTGGTTTCAATATGAGAACAAGAGCTATCACTTTTCATATCCTTGAATGCGCTACAAGGATATACCACCCTCAATCTACTATCCACTTCATATTTTTCAAGTATCTTCATGATATGTGTGTCTACTTTTCTCGTTTTATCCTGGATACAGTAATAGCAACATACAAATCGGATATTAAAGGATACGCTCTGAGGTTGTGTGTGTTAGTGAATTGGTGGCGAGATGGACCATTGTAGGGAAGGCCGATGACGAGTAGGTAATAATAAGGATTATGAAATGAAATCTGATTTTTAATAACGCAACTAAGCGAAGGTGAAACTAATTTAACGAAAGGTTTTTAATGGCGGGGTAGTCTTTCGGTTTTATTACGGCAATTGTATGGTCTATTGTAGACACGATTTAATGAGAAAGAAAATTACGTGTATTACGCTATCTTGCGCGAGATTTTTATTATGATTTGCTTTCTTAATTTGCTTCTTGAGACTTGTGTTATTGCTGAATTATCACGTTTGGAGTAAAAAAAATTCTAATTCTTAAAGTAGCAATCGTCGGAGTCGGTATCAAGAGTCGGAGTCGAGTTGTCAATTACTTTTAGAAGAAGGTGGAGTTCAGCTACAACTGAATAACTTAAACATCGAAAACACGCTTTTAATTTGTTACAACGAAATCGAATTTGTACATAAGGGCGGAAATATACTCTTTGAAGCAATTTTTTTTCTCGGGTCTGCAACTTTGTATTAGTTACTTTATTATTTTAATAATAAAGTATTAAGAATGGAATTTTTTCATGGTAAGCCATCCTAGCGTTTAGCTCTATATATCCTGGCTTACAACCAAAAATTCCACCAAATTGGTTGAAATATTTGATGATCAAATTTTATGTAATCTTCAGCGCCACCTTCCTTTAGTATAGGGTTGCGATGGCGGAAATTTAGCTAAAGTTTATAAGTCTCGGATCGTAAATTTGATTTCGAGTGCGATATATAGAAATTATGCTCAGCATTTCCACCAGCTGTAAGGGTGTTTCGGATAGTAGGCATGATACACCCTCTGACGAGTCTATGCCCTCCGATGACGAAACAGCTCCTTCGGACCTAGTCCAACACAATCTTATAAAAAGACTGGCGTATTCCAGTGAAGTGTTTTCCAACGGTCATGTCCTCTAGGACAACGATTAATCAGCAGTCGAGGATTTCGTGTTGGGGTTTCACACCAGAAACCCTACTGACGCCGGAAAACAACCAACATTTAACAAAGTATTGTTATCGATTTTTAAAAAAAAAAATTTGCTACCCTGAAAAATTTTTTTTCCACGTTTCATGACTAATAGACACCAAAAAGGCAAAAAAAAATTTCAGTCCGTCTGTGCGTCGTCCGCCGTACGCAAAACGTTTGAAAGCTTATAACTCTCAAACTGCTTGAGCTATTAAGTTGAATTTTTTTTGTGGGTAGACTGAGCAAACTTCTTTAAGTGACCACCTTTTCAGTAGTGGGGGTGTGAGGGGGGAGGTGGGGGCAGCGTTTTAGATGGAAAATTTTGGTTTCTAGATATCAGTAACCGCTTAGGCTAGGAGGTTGAAACTTGAAATTTATATAGAGCATCGATAGTGGACCTATTTGCAAAAAAAAAATTATGATATGGGTAAAGGGGTGTGGGAGTGGGGGGAATAATAATGGGTCCGAAACGCTCGAAAGCCAAGATCGAGACATTCTAAAATCCATATATCCTAATCGGTTAATCTCACGAAATTAAAACTTGATGAACATCTGTGGGTATACTAGGAGAATAGATCGGAAACAAATTTTTGAGTGGGGGCAGTGGCGTAGGGAGGTGGGGGGTGAAAAATTTTAGATTACGATATCTCACGAACCAATTACACTAGAGAAACGAAATTCGGTTTCTGTATTACGATTGACAAATAAAGTTTGCTGAAAGTAAAATTTTTTATGGGGTCGGTTGAGTATGGAAGTGGAGGGGATAAAAATTTTTCTAAAAAATCACGTCTCATATCTCAAGAACAGAGTATAATAGATGCTTAGAATTTTTACCAGAAGTAGGCCAAATAGACCCCTAGCAGGAAAAGGGGTGAGGGTGTAGAGGGTGAGGCTGGGAAAGGGTGAAAAGGAAAAAGTTCCGATTCTTATATCTCGAGAACCTATAATGACATCAAACTGAAACTTGGTATTTAGATAGAAGTATAGTAGTAGCATGTTGAAAAATATAATTTTTTATAGGGGTAGTATGGTACGGGTGTTTTTCCTAACTATAGAACGGCTTATGCTAGAAAGCTAAAACTCGGTATGTATATGTAAGTCAACTAGAAAAGTAATTTTGATTAAAAAAAAATCAAATATCCTTTGGCATACAGAAGGGGGGTAAAACAAATTATCAGTGAAAATGGAATGCATTTATTTTCACGATTTTCGTCATATCTAATAGGTCTTTTCAAATATTTAATTCATTTTTATTTCACGGATTTTTCATATAAATACCCAGAAAGAGTTTTCAGGATTTTTTGAAATTCGACCCCCACAATGGTGTAAAGGGGTTGTATACAATTTCACGAATTCAGCCATATCCCTCCGGCCTGATTAGACATCGAATATATTTTGAGTTCTACGGGCTTGTTTAATAATCACCTAAAACTTGTTCTCAAATTTTTTCCTTTTTCAACCCCTAAGTATAAACGGGTTGAAAACGTTTTCACGAATTCCGTCATATCTCTTAGGAGTGATAAGACATTGGATTGGTTTTTACTTCCTCGGTCTTTCTTTATATATATCTAAAAACTGATTTCAGGATTTTTGGATATTCAACCCCAAAGAGTGTTCAAGGAAGTTGCATATGTTTTCACAGATTCCTATATATTTCTTAGTTCTGATGTGATATCGAATTCAGTTTAACTTCCTAAGGCTTCCTATATAATCGTCAAAATTTGATTTCAGTATTTTTAAATATTCAACTCCAATAGGACGTAAGGTTTTCGATATATTTCTTACGATTGATAAGATATCAGATTGGTTTTCACGTCCACAGACTTTTTATATTATCGCCTACAAATGCATTTCCGATTTCATGTAATGGCCCAGAACCAAATCACGAAAAATCTCCTAATCATGTAACAACTGGTATTATACTACGGCTTAGACCTCGTCCCGGAGTATGACCCAATTATGTAATTCATATGCTATATGTGGCAGCGGCGTAAGTATTCTAGCGCGACCCCAGTCACATAGTAACCTACACCGCTTCTCAGAATTGAACGCATTCCGAACTTCTCCCGAAAAAACAATAAAGATGCGCCTATACTGTTGGCAGATTTTTTTTTAAATACCATTTTTAAAAAAATTTTTTAAAGTTTTGGAATTTAATTTTCATATTCTTGAAATATAAACATCAATAGTTTTTGAATAAAACCCTTCAATCTTCCCGAACCGCACTACTCACACTGAAATTGTATTTGAAACACCCGCATAAATAGATTAATATAATGAGAAAAGTTTGAATATTGTATCATACGATATACCCGAAACGTAAAATAATTTTTCTAATCTACCGTCTCAATGTTAGCAATAGGTAGCCCAGTTGTAATCTAAATAGAAAATACAAAATATTGTACTTAAACATAAAATTTTTAAGTAAAAGTTTATTATATTAATCTTAAAGCTATAAATCCTATAAAAAGTTTCGTCTTGAAAGTGTCCTGCACTGTCTCCAATCTCAAGAGAGATAAGATGCACGACAAGAATGACTTTTGTAATTTACTAAAAACCCTTTTAAAAGTTTTCTAACAAATTCTTAATGGCATTAATTTACCTATACGCTGCACATGCAATCTTTTTTTTTCGCCGTGTTGAATTTTATTCCGACTCCACTTCATGGCAAAAGTAAAATTCTTGAGTTTTCCCAAACACGAAAAAATGCAACCGTGTTGTCGCATAAATTAAAACACTTTATTTGGTAAATAAAAAAATTACTTAGATTTAGTTATTATGGAATTAAACATTTTCACAACAGCTAAAATGATTCCGGAAAGGATGTAAATGTAGTTAAAAAAAAATTGTTTGTGACAGTTTGTTTGGACAAATTATTTTTAATTTAATTTACATCATGTTTTTAATGATTTCAGGACATTGGGCTTATTGCGGGTTAATAGAAGGTTGAGTTCCCCGAAAATGGTTTAGGTTGCTGCTGAACATTAATTTTTTACCGCAGAATCACAAACAAATTAAGATGTAAACTCATAGAAAACCTTGGCGATATCAGTAAACTGAACTTCTTCATTGATTAATATATTCAAAATTCCCATCTAGTGTTGAGCACTACTCATTTAAAAATAATAAAAATTTATTACTTTATTTTATTATTTTACTTTGTTACTTTCTTTTAAACCAGCCGCGTCCCGCGGCTGCGCCAACGTTTGTATGGTGCGATACGACCGAAACTGTACTAAAAAACCTTCTACTCTGATCTGCACTATGTAGTGTAGTGCTTTCCCCCATTCAACATTATGGGTTTCCACCATTCAACATGTTTGTTTGCGAGCACAAAAAAGTAATACCCCGGCATGAGGTGAAATGCGAGTAGTTTACAGTCATGCTCCCTTTGTTTCCGTTGTTCCCGTTGCTCCGTTGCTCCCGCTATTCTCATTCCTCCCGTTCCCTTTAATCAAGTGTAAATGCGAGCAGTTTCCAGTCTTGCTTCCCGTTGCTCAAAAAATCACCAAAGTTTCATCCTAATCGGATGAATGGTATAGGAACGCATACGGGACAAAGAAACAAACAAACATTCATAGAGAAAAATTATCCATTTTCTGAGCTCCTGATCATAAAATTATGCAGAAACCGTCATACACCAGTCTGCTATTGAAAATTTGTCTATCTTGAAAGGTTGTTTTAATTTCCACCAGTGGAAATATCCAACTTTATCATTTGGTAATAGGAACGCATAAACAATGTACCGAAAACGCACGAACTACCGCTAAACTATATGAAATACACTCAAATGTTGTAACAACTCGCGTACCACCAATTGTAAAATGATTTTACTAATGCAGAAGCCTTCGCGGGCGTGCTCTCAACAAATCACCAAAATTTGATCACAATCGAATAGTTTAGGAGCGCATACGGGACAAACATACAAACAAGCAAACTAACTATATAGACATTTGTATGGATTTGGTAAGTTGCATCACTCAAACGAGGTCTACTCTGTGTAGTCATTTTAAATAAAGATGGAAGCTGTATTTGTGGAAAAAAATTAACTTGAATTTGTATCAAATGTTTGCGGCAAAATACCTATTTCACAGTATGTGAAAGAGCTTAACACAAACTTTAGACTATATGAAATGCTGTCAAATATGTGATGAAATACAAAAAAAATATGTTTTGCGTAGGTAGGGCATTTGGACTTAGATTACATTTAAGTCGGATACAAATTTGGATCTTGTGTTGGAGGGCACACAAAGCTTTTGAATACCGAAAAAAAACAGTCAAACATTTTCGACTAGAATTCAGTCAAATTTAAAGCAATATTTGAGAACCACACCATACCGTTCAATAATGAAGTGACACTGAAAATCAAAACTTCCAAAGCAAAAATTACAAAAATTTTTAAAAGTCGCGCACTCAAGAGTTTCGGGCTTATAAACTTAAATTTTTAATAACTAATTTTGAATTCAAAACTCAAAACAAAAATTCAAAACTATTAATGATATAAGATTTAACAACTCCTTCCAATTGGAAGAATATTTTCAGAAAACATGTAATTTAGCAGAGGTGCAGATAATGTGGGTTTGATTTAAAAACGGGGCTTAGCAGAGCGATTTAACATGGTTGTTGTTTATGATAGCTTGTTTAAACATTGATAATAGTCCCATTGTGACCTAATCTTAGGCATTTCCTTCACCGCTTGCCCTTCTAAGAATAAAACGAAGCTCTAACACCTACAGTGTGATTCAGCGCTTCACTCTCTGGTATCCAGAATAGAAGGGGCGCTGGACCGGAAAAAGTACGCGCTGGGCCTTTTTGTGGACATTGAGGGTGCTTTTGATAGTGCGCCCTTCGAATCACTGTGTGATGCTGCCAAAAGACATGGGGTGGATGACATTTTAGTCAAGTGGATTCACTCCATGCTTACACAGAGAATGCTATTCACGGAGGCGGGGGATGGGCAATATGCTACAACGGGGGTCAGTAAGGGCTGTGCTCAAGGCGGGGTCCTTTCGCCATTGTTGTGGAGTATGCTCATCGACTCTCTGCTTCTCGAACTGCAGGATCTGAATATTCACGTACAAGCTTATGCTGATGACGTGGCTGCACTAGCTGTTGGGCTATCGCTCAGGGATGTCTGCCACAAAATGCAGAGAGTCCTATGGGTTATAGATAGCTGGTGTGAAAGACACGGACTTTCTGTGAGTCCTAGCAAAACCGCACTAGTTTTGTTTACTAGGAAAAGAAAAACAGAAGGTTTAGTGTTGCCTATGCTGAAGGGTGAAACTATTCAGCTCTCGGAGAAAGTTAAGTATCTGGGGATTATTCTGGATAGCAAGCTACTCTGGAAGGAACATGTAGATACAAAGGCAAACCGAGCGCTAGTAACATTCTGGCAGTGCCGGAGAGCTTTTGAAAGAACATGGGGTCTTAGGCCTTCAATGGTATATTGGCTATATACGGCCATTATAAGACCCATCTTAATCTATGCATCAGTGGTTTGGTGGACTAAGTCCGAATGTGCATACATTAGAGCTAGTCTCGCTAAACTACAGAGGACAGTCTGCATCGGTGTAACAGGTGCCTTGCGCACCACACCGGGTGCGGCACTCGATGCACTGCTCAATCTGCCACCGCTTGACATTGTTGTTCAGGCGGGAGCAATGAGAGCTACGCACAGGCTAATGAGATTAGGCTTGTGGAGGAAAGAGCATTGCACGGGTCATGGAGAAATGGCTCGAAAGTTGTCTGAGAACCCTATCTTCGATATGCCTTCGGATGCTATGACTCCGATCTGCATGCTCAATAGAAGATATCAGGTGGAGATCCCGAGTAGGGCGGAGTGGGAAAACCAGTCCGCATTGCTTAGCGGATTCACTGATATATTCTACACGGACGGCTCAATGACTGAAGACGGGTCGGGAGCTGGAATGTATCTGCAGACTGAAGATCTCAGGTACTCTTTCGCCCTAGGAAAACATTCTTCGGTATTTCAAGCTGAAGCTTATGCGATCCTTAAGGCAGTAGAATGGATTATAGAGGGAAGACGGAGAGGCAGGATGATCTGCATTTGCAGCGACAGTCAGGCCGCTCTACAATCCCTAGATAATCCAATCGTCTTTTCGAAGATGGTACGTGAGTGTAAAGAACGGTTGAATTCTGTTGGCAGATTCAATGACTTAAAGCTCATATGGGTTCCAGGTCACCAGGGTATAACTGGCAATGAAATAGCTGATGCATTAGCAAAGGCAGGATCGGAGTCAGCCATGGTCGGACCAGAACCAGTTTTCGGTGTGCCTGTAGCCTCTGTTAGGGCTGCCACTGCTGAGTGGGTGAGTAAATCACACATTGAGAGATGGCGGCTTTTCCCGGGTATGCGGCAGACCAGAAACCTTGTTGACGGACCAAGTGGACGAACCGCATCTTTTCTTCTCAAATTGAGCAGGAAAGAATGTAGTAGTATGGTTGGTGTCCTCACAGGGCATAACTCGTGTGGCCTACACATGGTCAGATTGAGAATCATTGACGACCCCATGTGCACTGCTTGCGACGAGAGCGACGACACAACGGAACATTTCCTTCTTGAGTGTCCAGCTTACTCTTTTGCGAGAGTGCACGTATACGGCGTCGATGTTATGAGGATGGAAGAACTCCGTTCTCGATCCCTACCTGAGCTCTTGAAATTCGTGAGGAGGACGAAGAGGTTCGGGTAGAGACTGGGGGACTCGAGTGCAATGGGCAATAATTGTCTGAGTGCTCAAGATGCGCGGCTTTGCTGCGTATCTTCCCCCACTTCAAACAACAACAACAACAACACCTACAGTAGCGAGCAAAACTGAGTGGATGATTACTGCTGCTGTATGTTTTGTTCAGTAAAAATCTCATTACTCAACCAAATCGAATAAAACTTTCAAGAACTACTTATTTATTGATCTTGAAAAAAAAACATTCATTACATTTAAAAAAAAATTAGAAGAAGGAAATTAATAGCAAAAATCAGATACAGCAGCATCCACTCAGTTTTGCACGTTTTGTACAATCGAAAGAGAACGACACTAGCGATGCTCAAGCTAACGGGTATTTACCGCTAATCGTTTGGGTTTTCAATATAATTGCATACCCTTTGTTTTCAGTTTGTTTTCTTTATCGAACTGATAATATCAGTGAAGCCAAATAATTAAATAAATATGAAGAAAATATCGTTTGAAGTTGAGAATAGCATCGTACAAATGACAAAAAATGGTGAGTCATCAAGGAAAATTGCACAAAAATTAAATATAAGTCAAACCACTGTGCTTGATGTGCGAAAGAGGCGAAATGCTATCGGAGCACCGAACTTAGGTGGCCGTCCAAAGTTACTTACGGACTCAGAAGCACGCCTAATCATACGGAAAATGCAAAAGGACCCTAGAAAAACACCAAAGATGTCTTCGGAAGGACTAAACAAGGATGTCAGTGAATAGACTGCGCGTAGAGCCTTAAAGACAATCGGGTTTGAATCAGCAATAAAAAAGAAAAAAGCGGCTTTGTCCGCCAAAAACATAAAAGCTCGGTTAAAATTCTGCCGAAACCACAAACATTGGACTCTTGATGACTGGAAGCGTGTGATTTGGTCCGACGAGGTCAAAATAAATCGTTTCCAGTCCGATGGAAAATCGTTTTACTGGCGACGACGTTACGACTCAATTCAAAAACACCATGTGAAGCAAACTGTTAAGCATGGTGGAGGCAGTTTGATGATGTGGGGTTGCTTTACATGGTGGCACCTTGGGCCACTCCATAAAATCGATGGCATTATGAAGAAAGAGGACTATCTACACATACTGCAGACAAACTTGCCCGATTTTGTAGATAAAAGCGCTTACCCTGAAGAGGAAGTAGTATTTCAGCAGGATGGTGACCCAAAACACACTGCAAAAATAGTCAAAGAATGGTTGGCCAATCAAAAATTTTTGAGAATGGAGTGGCCTGCTCAAAGCCCTGATCTCAACCCAATCGAAAACTTATGGGCAATAATGAAAAGACGATTGGGAAACTACGAAAAGTCACCCAAAAACTTGGACGAGCTGTGGCAACGCACTCAAGATGAATGGAAAAAAATTCCAAGTGAAATTATTGAACACCTTGTCGAAAGTATGCCCAAACGCATAAATAGCGTTATTAAAAATAAAGGACTTTGGACCAAATACTAGAATACACGAGTGATTGTCAATTTTTTGGAAGAATCACGAAACGTGCAAAACTGAACAGATGTGTTTTATTTTTAATTTCTTCCTTCTTTAAAAAAAGTATTTGTTTTCTTTTTTGAAATATTACGTTTTACATTCCATAAGTGAATAAAAAATTAAAAATTATTGATTTTTTTTTAATTTACTTAAGTATTGAAGTTTTTATAGACCCAAACACGCAGCAGAAGCAATCATCCACTCAGTTTTGCTCGCTACTGTATATAATGTATTTATTCTCATGCAACTTCAAACTAACAAGTCCTTAGCTATATCCATTCGAATCCGATTATTTCAAACAGTTGTTTGCTTACATAATCCTTGCAAAAAAAGCAAAACAATAAACCTCAAAATCGATAAGATCCTTTTTGAAATTGCCTGAAATAAAATTCAGTAGACATCTATCAGGAATAGTTGTAGCATATAGAGTAAAAAAGTTTGAAGATCTGTTCATTTTATAGACATACTTGACCAGAAAACTAGCGAGAAAATTTATGCAGAGTTTGATTAAATGGATAACGCAACAAGTGCTCATCGGACATGGGTATTTGTATGAGTTTTAATTGAACAAATAATGGAACAACAATTAACTCTGAGTCCTCTTCAGTTGAATGAGTTTTCCGTTCGAGTTTTTCTTTATTTCAAACCGATTTTTTTTTCTCTCTGTATTATTGCTTTGGCAATAAATTTCGATTGCTCTCTTGTTTTCAATTGACTGGATCGTTTCAGTTGATCAGTATCTGGATTTTTACTCCCTGAAAAAAAGGATTCGATGTATAAAATTGTTTTTCGCTAGTGTACTAGCTACTTTGCATCTTTGAATTCGGCGGAAAAGCCTATTAGTACACGCTGGAATTACCTTCCAAATAAATGGTTACTGGATACCATGAAATTCATTTTGTGATCGATACGATAGAAAAATTCATAAACCACTGAAATTCCGTATTAGATATTCGAGAGTTTTCAATATACAAAAGTGGTATGTTGAAGCTCACTTCAAGGATACACTTACCAACCTTCATACGAAAAAGAAAATATGAAAAAAATAAGAAAAAAAAACAAGAACCCATCCCCCAAGAATGGCGCTTTTATACCTCCAAAGAATATTATTCATGGAACTCTTATTACATGTAGAAAATATGTAAGATTCGATATGCCTGCCGCTATATTCCATCAACTTCCCTCCCTTTTCCCTAAAAAAATAAAATACGAACACGGTCTGATACGAGGAAGCCTCTTGTTTGGAGACTTTTAACAATTAAATAACGTACATCTCGTCTCTGTTCCTCGACTTCAAAAATTGAATTAAATATCTCGCTGTAATGCCATTAAAGTAAACCGTAAAACAGGTTTTAAGGGCGCGAACTGATCTTCTTCATTTTTAGTCTATTTTTCACTTTTCGTTAAAAAAAAATCAAAAGCATCAAAAATAACACTAAATTCTCTAGGCCAAATTTAATATTTGGCCCTACTCACCGTCCAGCTAAATGTTTGTACCCACCTTGCTATATTGTTACCTATGGTTACCTTTCCGGAAAATGTTTGCCCCTTATTTCTAACGATTCAAATTTTTGGTTTAAAAGAACAAGGAAGCCTTTTCTTTTCTTCCTCCCCGTTATAAATAAATTGAAATGAGCACGTCTAAGTGCTTTCTATTGTTCGAACCGATCAATGGAACCAGAACAACAAACGAATCTTGATTGATGTCATCTCATAATAAACTGCCCTCGAATAGCATCAAATACGAACAAAGAAAAAGATAGAACAGGTTGAGGGTAACAAGATGATGGAAAAAGTTCGAACTCGTCAAAATGAAAGGTAGTCATAGGTTTTGTAATAAATCAATTTGTTCATTTGTAAGGACCTAACTAAAGAAATTATCAAAGTTCAATGTTATTAAAAAATATTTATGTGATGTGTTAATATAAATTTTGTAGTGACCAAAGAAACACGTTATTTCCTTCGAGAAACTTTAAATTTTTTTCGCAGTTCCCTATAATACTGTTACATGTAAACCTGGCACCGCGCAACCGTGCAACTCGATCGTTTCACATAATGAAAACAACAACAACCAAATACCTAGTTGCAAAATAACCCAATCAGAAACCTAGCTGAAGATAAGGCGAAACAACACGATTGTATCTCTCTTCTTATCGAATGCTCTCCAATGTACTAGAATCCAATTAGAATCAAAGTCGAAAGATCTCAAGCTCACTTGAACCTTCTACACTGAACGAAGATCAAAATCGAAAGCTCTAAAGCTTTCTAGAACAATCCACACTCATTGAACGTTCAAGTACATCCTAGACTGCAACCGGATAGTATATAAGCAGGTGAAGCGCTCAGCGAAGATACAGTAATTTTGATTACGTCGACTGTGACAGCCAGCGGGTACACGCGACCGTGTTGAGAGAGAACGAAAGTGAACGAGTCAAGCGATATATGGTATAAGCGGGCGGTATTGCCATACAGTGGGAATTATTGTGCGAATAGAATTTAAAGTGCGATTAATAAATAATCACTTATTTTTATTTTAACCGAATTCTGTTTTACTTGAAATCCCGGCGAACCCCTAGCTCGCAACAATACGAATGAAATAATAAAATAAAAATAATTCCAAGAACGATTTGACCTTTAGTAATAACAATAAGTCTCACGTGAGAAAAAAAGGAAACCGACCCTCTTCTTCTTCGCGATATTTATTTTAAAGGTTCCTGGGCTTTTCCGGCTGCGGAAGAACTGGTGCATCGTAGTCAACCCTGTACGTGTTGTGTTACGGCACCGTATCGCTTCCTTCTGAAGTCGGTCGGAGTCTAGTTGGCCTACCTCGACTTCACTGCGGGGCGTAGAAGAACTCCACTTTTCTTTTGGACGCATGCTTACTTGTCCACTTCTACCGCAAGTGTCGTCGCGTACAATTCTTCGCTTCCAAAAGTTGCGAGGCCTGGTGTCTTTTATGATCCGTACTACGTAGCCAACTTTGATCGGATCTGCGAGTCGGATCCGCTTAAGTACAAAACACAATATGGATCTCGACTGCGACTGCGACCACGATTGCCTATCTTTCGGCGTGAGGTTCGACTAAGCAGTTGGTGTTGAACACAACACCGACTGCGACTTCGATTCTATGTAAGCAAGAAGAAGAACGAGTGTCAAGTGTTACTTCTGTTTTGTTTAATATTTTTGAAACCGGTTGCCTTTATAGTATAGTATACGAAACTTTTTTTGCTGGGAAATAATTGATATCCGAGATTAAAATTGGCAACCGCAGTCTCAGAATTAAGTACAAAACACAACACGGGCGGCGACTGCCACCACGACTGCTATTTGCTTATCTTTCGGCGTGAGGTTCGACTATGCATTTGGTGTTGAACAAAACACTGACTGCGACTTCGATTCTACGCAAGCAAGAAGAAGAACGAGTGTCAACTGTCATTTCTGTTTTGTTTAATATTTTTGAAAATGAATGTGTTTCGTGTAGCGCGTATAATTTATACAGTGTTTTTTAATCACTTTGGGGTGTTTGAGTTTATTAAAAACGAAGAATTGAATAGGATTCGGAACGAATTTGGAGAATAGAAACCCAGCTGGCAGAACATAGAGATACCATGTAATAAGCTCCTTTCAAATCTAAACAGAATTCAAGGCATTTTGAAGGGCCATGTAAATATTCCATATTATACAGCAACCGGCGACATCTTTCCCAAAAAGTCTGAAGGCTTATAGACTTTGTATACGGTTTCGTTTCAACGTATAGTATACGAACCTTTTTCTGCTGGGAAATAATTGAAATCCGAGATTGCAATTGGCAGCCCTATGCGAGCAACCACAGTCTTAAGAGCCGTACAGAATGAACGCAGTCGGATTGGAATGTCAAAATGTCGCAACGAGATGCAATCAAACGGTGTAAGCGGCAAGTAAACGCTTCATGAACACAATGACCGGATTGAGTTCGCAGTTCTGTCAGTGTCAATAATCAAATCGAAATCGATATGGTTGCGAAAATCGGAGAAATTTTGTTAATGCTCGTCAAAATCTCATTCATTTTCCATTTTATTGTTTTCTTCTTAAAATTACACAGCACGTTTTAGGTTATGATAATGACATATTTGACATTTGGATGTGTTCACTTGCGACCATTTTAAATATTACCAACTTACTTGCGACGGTCTGCGACCAATTGAATTCATTCTGTGCAGCTACCTACAATCACATGCATTTGAAGCTCGTTTTTTCCCCTCCGTTATTTTGACACTCTAATCCGTCTGCGATGCGGTCATTCTGTACAGCTCTTTAGAATTAGAGTGTAGCACGGCTGCGCAGTCGCAGTCGAAGTTGTTATTGTAAGCATCGCCATACAATCCTAATAACGGGACTGCGCAGTGGCAGTCGAGGTCCATGTTCTGTTTAGGCCTTTAGTCCGTCGGGTAAGTCTCAGAGACTCAACGCTTCCAAAAATTGTCAGCCAGTTGTAGTGCTACTTTCCAGCTTTTCCGTAGGATAATTGGATCATCTGAATTTTCGCTGAATTTTCCAGTAGTTTGGTATCCATTCGAGCACCCTAACAGAAAGTGATTCAGTTTTAGTGCTTCCTCATCGCAGTCGTCGATAGGTATGTAAGTAAGAGGTCGGGAATTGATAAGATTTCCAACTCCATTATGAATGCCTTCAGCAGTTCGTCCTTCGGATTACGTATGATTCTTAGCAACTGTTCACCTGAAAACGTTGTTTCTTGAATTGTGTCGTAATTTGCTTTTATGAGGAACTACGGTTCCTCGATCGCTTCTCTGAAGTTGGTTCCGTTATCACTGTACAATTCTTACGGTATTTTGCGTCGTGGCACAAAGCTTCTAATGGCCATAATACACGAGTCAGTTGTAAGAGAGTGCGCAATCTCACGATGAGTCCCGCGCACTGTCAGACACGTGAAGAGCACTCCCCACATTTTTTCAGAGCGCCTGTCTACAGTGACCAACATTGGATCGAAATAATCTATCCCGACGTAGCTGAATAGCTGGGTGAACGATGCGAGCCTCGCAACTGGTAATTCAGACATTTCTGCAGGCATTGGTTTCGCTTTGAAGTACTTGTAGTGTTGAGATGATCCAGCAATACGTCTGGCTCGTATTATAAGTTTGGGAGTATCATATTTCTGTCATATCTCATTCAGCATAGTTTCATTATTATGATGATAGTATTTATCGTGGTCAGCAATATGGATCATTGAGTATTGTGGCAGACTCCTACAGCAAAATCTATGCGACGTCTAATGCAGTTATGACACTGGCTATTTTTCAAGTGCAATAAAAGCCAATTGTGCGAGAAGGCGACCAATATTGAGAGAAAGAGATTACCGATAAAAACTTCCTTTCCGATGCTATCGGCATCTAGTAAAAGAAAATAACAACTGATTTGTTATGAAAAATACCGGTTCTAGCGCGTTTCACAACATAACATGATACTTTCCATAATTTATACAAAATAAACTATCAAAAACAAGTCTATGGCGGCTGGAAAATCTAGCCGCCAGTGGCTTTTTCTTGGATTAACTGCTGGAATGTAGCGAAACACTGCTCGAATGCACTATGTTGTGGATTTTTTTTTTGACGGTGTCTCATAGTTTTGCTGTTCGGACTGTGTCCCTCACACCAATGTCTAAATTGTACGTTAAAGTCTCTCTCTCTTCATTTGGATTTCCTATCCGCTTTTAAGCCGCAAAAATAGCCAGTGTCATAACAGCATAACTCTGAATACCTCGTCTTAATCCAGGTACGGCGAACGATTGTACACACTACTATGTTTTGATATTTGCCTTGATTCTTTTTTTCTTGGAGCTTTAAGATTTCAGTCGATTAGTTCTCTAGTTGCGCTATGCAATATAGTTTGGTTTCCGCTATTGAGTATTCGTCAGCAGTAATAGGTCCGAGTTCTTGAAATATCCCAAGTCTCTTGGCGCGTAAATTTTTTATGAAGCGTAGTACGAATGCCATCGTTCGCAGTAACCGTAGCAATTTGTCCGATTCGAAAGGCTACATGGCTAGGTTAGGTTAGGTTTAGAGGAGTGAACTGTAGGACTGTGCCACAGCCCATCACGAGAGATCACTAAGGATCCATTGTGTTCCCCTCGTATAAAAACCGGACTCTTAATTATTGATTCCAAATGTTGCTCTTCTTTATGAAGAGAGAAGGTATCATTTGAAAGTTCTGATAAATCGGTCAAGAAGAATTTCCTCAAGTACCGATATCTGGTACGAGCCAGACTTTCACAACCACACACTAGATGCTCCAGTGTTGGTTCTACATTATCATCACCACAGCGACATAGATCAGCCATGGGTATTCACAGTCTTTCCCCATGTATCCCAAAAGGACAGTGTCCCGTTAAGACCCCTATGAGTTGTCTACAAGCGTTCCCACCCATAGACAATATGAAACTAGAGTTCCTCTTTTCAAGTTTCGGCCAGCACATTCTAGCCTGCCGGCAACCCGAAAGGTTCGCCCAAGCCCTTTCAGTTTGTCTGAGTGCTTCTATATCAATCATTCCCTTTACACGTTCAATCGGACATAGAACCGATTCATCGTCCAGCTCTAAGCTCATCTGCGACCCCCTTCTGGCGAGCTCGTCTGCCTTTTCATTTCCAAGGAAGTCACTGTGACCAGGGATCCAACAGATTTTTAGGGTATTGTTTAAACCCACCTCTTGCAAAGTTCTTTTACATTCGCTCACTAGTCTAGATTTGGTTACGTGCGTATCAACAGCCTTTATAGCAGCTTGGCTGTCAACGTATATAGTTATTGCACTATTCACACACTGTTTCTGCACAATTGGTTCCGCTGCTTTTGTCATGCAAACATTTCTGCCTGAAACACACTCGAGCTATCCGGTAGCCTGAACGATTCCATGATATCGAAGTCGCAAGAGTACACTCCTGTCGTCAATCGTGAGTTTCCAGTTCAACCTAGGATGAAAATAGATTCCTAAGTACTTCACACTAAGGGAGAGCGGAATGGTAACGCCATTCAAACGTGGGAGTCTGGAGTCGGTCTTTTTTCCTCGTGAAGAGGATACAGTCGGTTTTCTCCGGATTGATGTTGAGACCGCAGTTACCAGCCCACCTACTCAAAGATTTGAGCCCAACTTCTAGTAAATCGCTCAAGGTGTCCAGGAACTTGCCTCCCACCATCAAGACGATATCATCTGCGTAGGCAACTACCTTGACACCGGTCAAACATAGAGCCTGTAAAATTTCATCAACCACTGTGACCCATAGTAGTGAAGATTATTCTGCTACGTCCATCCTCAAAAGAGGAGTTAATAATTCTTCCCCCTAGCATCGACATGATCCAGCACGAAATGAATAAGTCGACACACATGCTATTCAATGCCTTCTCGATCGCATTCGCCTCCACATTATTGAAGGCTCCCTCAATATCCAGAAACGCCGCCAGCGTGTATTCTGTAGCATTCAAAGATTTTTCTACCGTGGAAATAACTTCGTGTAAGGTCGTTTACACAGATTTACCTTTCATATAGGCGTGCTCGTATCTGAGAAGAATCTGAGATGGTAGTCCACCAGTCTTTCCATTGTTAATTACCCTAAGCTAATGTCACATCTTCGGTACGTACCCGAGAGTCAGACACTTCTAAAGATCCTCACCAAGGAAGGACCAATAAGTGGCAATGTCTTCTGTAGCATGATTGGTACCAGACCATCAACTTCCGGAGACTTGAAGGGAGAGAAGGACATAACCGCAAACCTTACCCTCTCAAGAATGATTGTCCAATTTACAATGGCTGCGTCCGTCACAGGAAGATCTACAGCTCGAGAGATATTTCCGAGTTCCGAGATGCACCCCGGGAAGTGCACATCCATCAGCAGATCCAGACTTTCTTGACTAGGTTCCGTCCAGCTTTCGTCAATGCTCCTCAAGTAGCCAGGCACACTGGAGTCCTTAGCGAGGATCCTTCGTATTCTTGGCGCTTCATTGAGGCATCCTATTTCCTCGCAAAATTTCCTCCAGGAACTTGACGAAGTTCAGCGAAGATTTAAATTCTGTTTGGCTGAGTCTGTATGCATCGCAGTTCAAATTACTCTGAGTTCTTTTAGCTTTTTTGAAAATCCTCCATGCCTTTCCTCTCAAATTTTCAAGGCCCTTTGACCACCACTTAGGATCACCCTTCCCACCCCCATTAGAGGGGGGACAAAATGATCTATGGGCGGCCATTAAGGCTAGCTAAATCATTTCTACCTCCCCGTCCAGAAGCTCCGTGCTGCTTAAGCTGCTGGTTACCTGCCTAAGATTGCTACCGACCATCTTTACAAACTTCTCCCAGTTAGTTCTTTTAATGTTTCTAAACGAGTTACCCCGCTCTGCGTCTATACCGTAAACATAATTATCTTATAAGTTTGGAAGAACAAATATATTCAAAAAGTGACTCACCCCTATTGTTGATATCTCTGCTCCCCATAGAGTGTGGTGAGCGTTAGCATCGCATCCCAACGTTATGTTGATTTTCTTCCTTTCCGCCATGCTGATTAAGTGTCTGAACCCATCAGAGGGTGGATGTTCTTTGCTGTCATAGGGAAGGTAGAGAGAGGCGACAATAAGACTATTACCATCAGTTCCCTCCACCTTCTGGTCACCATTGCTGTAATTATTCAAGATAAAAGAATTAATTCCTTTCCTAATCGGAATACACGTTCTTAGCTTACCTGTGTCCTTCAAGAAAAACTTAAATTAAATTCTTTAGATTTTAGTCCCTGTATGCGATCATTAACTAACCAGGGTTCCTGCAATAGAGCCACATCGATTCTACATAGTTCTAAAACTCTCAGAAGGTTGCCAGATGCGGCCTTGGTGTGATGAAGGTTAAGCTGCAGGACCTTCATCATATTCCTGAATTTCCGCTTGTTTCTGCGGGAACCTCACGGACATCTTACTACATCCACAGTGCAACTCCCACTTTTTGTTCTCAGGGGCCAGAATAGCTTCCTTGTCCCAAACTTGTAGAAGACGTTGTCCGCCGTTCACTGGTGGATCCCTCCTGGCGATACTTAGTCCCGCCATTGGTACTTCCGGGTTATGAATTGTCAGCAGGCCAAGAATTTTTTTATCTTCATAGGCGGGACCCGGAAACTACACCCAAGTTTGTGGCCTAACGAGTGAGGCCTTCGGCACCACGACAATCTTCGCCCACTCCTACAGATTGCCAATCTGTGAGACATAGCGAGAGAGTCTGGTCAGTGTTTGTTCGTCCTTGCAGATCATGGTCCACACTCCCCGATACAACCCTATGTCCTCGATAGCAAAGGGCTTATTTCGGTTTTCGCCACTGTCAGCAAGCAACTGGTCCGTTATTGCCGATTCAACCAGGGTCCATCTTTTTCTGGAGATTCTGTGGTCAGAGATGCCACGTGAAACTTTTCCGGAATATCTAGCGTTGGACGTGAAGCTGGCCGGGACGTCGAGCGCTGCGACATTGCAGGTCGCAGCTTCTTTGCCTGGCTTTGATCGCCTTCACACGAACGGATTCTCTTTTTACGCGATTGGTTCTAACCAGCTGTAACCGCTGAGGGGCCCAATCTACCCGCATCAGAAGACTTTTCCGATGGGGGATGCAGCTTTAGGTATTCTTTAGCCCAGTTCAGTCTATTGGACTGGATAAGCGATAGCTCATTCGGTTCAAGGCCCTCGAATGCTTTCATCGCCCTCCTTGCTAGCTTTATATTATTTCGTATTCGGGCTGCTAGACTGCGGACCTTACCGACGGGTGTCGAGGGAGTAGCAGAAGATGCTTCCATTTCCTCCTTCGCCATCGTGATGGGCGCAGAAGATTCGTGCACGCCGCTCATTAGGTCGACCGGTATTGCCCATCCTCTTCTTCATCTGAGTTTTCGTTTACGTTTCGTCTTTTCTATTTTTTTTTTCTTTTAATTTTTGTATCCATTTGAATCCCACTAGTAAGCTCGGAAGGGAAGGTCCATTCTGGCAGAGCCGGCTTACTAGAATAAGGCAAAGTATACTGCGGTTATTGCCCGATCAACCACAGGAGCTCGTTCACGACTGATTTAACCCTCAGCCTTTCATCCTTCGGCACGCTTTACTATACGCTCACACTCCTTAGAGTTAGGTATTACCTCAGTCTTAATGACCACGGTGCATGATTGAGTACGTGCGTGTAGTCTTAACTGACCAATTGCGGTGAATTTGGGGGACTAAAGATGAGGAATTTGTGCCCGCCGAAAGGCTACATACTGACGATATCTTCTTAGGTCCGATTTCGACCAGCCTAACACAGTTTTTGAGTCCGACCGTATGATTCTCTGATTTATTTTCATTGAGTGGCCTTGGTAGATACTACTAGCTAGACTGGCGCCCATTACCTCTGCCTGTAATTCGAGTCGGGGAATAGATACCGGTTTTTGAGCCGCAACTTTCGTTTTCGCTCCTACAAGCGAGCACTCGACTTCTCTCTCTATCCTTAGGTACGCGACCGCCGCGCAAGCAGCTTCACTAGCATCTACGAAAATATGCAGTTCAATACACTTATGTTACCTTGATGGATAAACTAAGTTGCATCTCGGTATACGAAACTGCTCGATTTCAGGTAGTAGCATTAGCCACATCAGCCATTTATCTTTCAACTTATCCTTTAGTTCTTCATCCCGATCAAGCGCCGAGAACCAGAGGTGGTAATTTTCTCGTCCTTATCTTTTTGGAGGGACCGTGAATATCGTCATCCTCCGGCCTGATCCTTTTCGGGCATGGTCTAGGTGTTGCCTTTTGCCTAGTCTCAGCGGTTCGGGCAGCCTTCTGAGTAGTTCCCGGTTTGTCCGCCTTGAGGCTTGGCTTCGGCGTACCACCACTCTTTAGTAGAGATGAGACGAATATATTAGTATTCGCTGTGATATTACTAATATTTGGATATATTAGAATATGCCGATATCAAATATTCGAATATCGTGATATTCATTTCCCATCGACCCCTTCTCATACCATGAATTTACCGATGTATTTATTCTTTATTTACTTGGATCCAAATTGCACTAATTTACCAATCTACTCTTCTTTTCCGCATACAATAAATTTCATACATTGTCATTTATATCTTCAAAGCAGACAGTCCTTTCCCTTCCGATAAATGTTGAATTCGTTGTTTAAATCTACCATAATCTTCCCTTACACATTTGCACTTTCCTTATTTAATGTGTAGGTGGTAGGTGCGAAATTGCACAGGTGTAATTTCCCAGACTCTTTCCTTCTTAAAGTGCCTGCCTTCTTTCTCTAGAATGCGCTCAATATAGTAGTAAATTTTTAGTTTTCTATCCTTTGCGGTTCTCGAAAAATATTGAATAATATTTTTTTCCTTTTCACCTTCTCCCGACATCGCCCACTATAATCACACCTTCAAAATTGTTTTCCCTGCTAGAAGTCTACTGGGCCTAACTCCTGTAAAATTTCTAAGATCATATCTGGTACTGTTCTTGAGATATAAAAATCTAATTTTTTGAAGGGAATAGCCCTTCTCTTTTGTGCTTCACCTCCACCCTCAAAAAGTTTACGTTCAGTAGACTCCACTTGTAATCCTATATACAGAAACCAAATTTTATCTTCCTGCTGTAATTGGTTCGGAAGATATTGATGTCCAAAGTTTTTCAACCCCCACCTCGACACCCCACCACCCCCCATAAATTTTTTAGACCTTATCTAATCTTCCATTATCCCTTAAGATAACCACAAAGTTTCAACCTTCTGACATCAACCGTTCAGGAGATATGGATTTTGGAATGTTTCAATCCCTGCTTTCAAGTGTTTCGGACATATTGTTTTTCCCCCACTCCCACACCCTTCAACCTATAACCTTCAACCTTCAACCTATATAAATTTCAGCCACCTAGCATTAGCGGTTCCTGAGATCTAGGAACCAACATTTTTCATCTAAAACGCTCCCCCTCCTCCCCCTTACACATCCCCCCCACAAAAGACACGCCATCACCATCCATCGGTCCCATGATATGATATTGGAATATTCCCTACCATATATTAGATCATATTTCCATATTCGTATGTATTCACTGATATCACATATTCCTATGGATTCGCTGATATCAAATATTCAAAATATATAAATATTTTATATTCACTAATATTGTTGCGAGCTAGGGGTTCGCCGGGATTTCAAGTAAAACACAATTCGGTTAAAATAAAAATAAGTGATTATTTATTAATCGCACTTTAAATTCTATTCGCACAATAATTCGCACTGTATGGCAATACCGCCCGCTTATACCATATATCGCTTACAGCAGGAAGATAAAATTTGGTTTCTGTATATAGGATTACAAGTGGAGTCTACTGAACGTAAACTTTTTGAGGGTGGAGGTGAAGCACAAAAGTGAAGGGCTATTCCCTTCAAAAAATTAGATTTTTATATCTCAAGAACAGTACCAGATATGATCTTAGAAATTTTACAGGAGTTAGGCCCAGTAGACTTCTAGCAGGGAAAACAATTTTGAAGGTGTGATTGTAGTGGGCGATGTCGGGAAAAGGTGAAAAGGAAAAAAATATTATTCAATATTTTTCGAGAACCGCAAAGGATAGAAAACTAAAAATTTACTACTATATTGAGCGCATTCTAGAGAAAGAAGGCAGGCACTTTAAGGAGCAAATGGTCAGGGAAAGTACACCTGTGCAATTTCGCACCTACCTACAACCTCCACATTAAATAAGGAAAGTGCAAATGTGTAAGGGAAGTTTATGATAGATTTAAACAACGAATGCAACATTTATCGGAAGGGAAAGGACTGTCTACTTTGAAGATATAAATGACAATGTATGAAATTTATTGTATGAGGAAAAGAAGAGTAGATTGGTAAATTAGTGCAATTTGGATCCTAGTAAGGAAAGGAAAAATTGATTGCTAAATCTATGCGTTATATAAGGAGGAAAGGGTGGGTGTTGTTATATTTGGAAATAACAATTGGATTAAATATAACTAACATATATTGGACAATGAAAAGGATAGTAGAGTAAATCCGAGTGATTTCGGACCTCGTAAGTTTGAGCAAGGGTAAATGGGGTAAGTTCGTAACGTTTAACATCTTTCTTAGTTTTTTTAGTTTTGATTTTCATGTATTTTCGGTTTTGTGTTCATAGGTCTATACCGAGTTAAAATTTTTTCAGCAATTAGATATTCTGCAATAAGCTGCTAATAATAGTGTATTTTCGCGATCATATTGATATTTCAAATTTAAATACCGTAATGTTTTTATACTCTAGATGAAATCATATAGAGTATTATAAGTTTAATCCAGCCGAAAAGTTCGTAACGCATAGAACCAAGCCTCGGACGAAAAAAAGTTATATATTATTTTTTGTTTATTTGTGCCCAAAAACTTCAAATCCGCTTGACGTCCGTCCATCCGCCCGTCCGCCCGTCCGTCCGTCCGTCCGTCCGTCCGTCCGTCTGTCCGTGAACACGATAACTCAAGAACGCCGTCACCTAGGATCTTGAAATTTTGAATCTGGATGTTTGGTTGAATTTGTAAGGCTAAGTTCGTTAACGGGCAAAATCTTCCTACTCCTTCGGGTAGCTGCCATACAAAATGTCCTTAAAACACGTGTTCAAGAATATTTACCAATAACTTCGGAACACCTAAAGCTACGACTTTGAAATTTTGTATGTGTTACTTTTTTAATAGTTGGAGCTAAACGTATGAATATCAAGAAAATCCTCTTAGTCCTTCGTGTAGCTGCCATACAAATATCCTGTCAAAATGTATTCACTTAATTTACGAAACTCACTTTAACTCAAGTAATCTTTTAGCTACGAATTTGGAATTTTGTACAAATCAGTTTTTAGTAAAAACGAAGCTTGAGTTTACTTGTCAGCGAAATCCTTTTACTCCTTCTGGTAGCTGCCATACAAAATGTCCTTAAAATACGTGTTCAAGAATATTGGCCGATAACTTCAGAAGGGTTTAAGCTACGTCTTTGAAATTTTGTATGTGTTATTTTTCCAATAGTTGGAGCTAAATGTATGATTATGAAGAAAATCCTATCAGTCCTTCGTGTAGCTGCCATACAAATATCCTGTAAAAATGCCTTCACTTAATTTACGGAACTTACTATAACTCAAGTAATCTTTTAGCTATGAATTGGAAATTTTGTACAAATTAGTTTTGAGTAAAAACAAAGTTCGAGTTTAGTAATCAGCGAAATCCTTTTACTCCTTCTGGTAGCTGCCATACAAAATGTCCCTAAGGCACGTGTTCAACAATATTTTCGATAACTTTTGAACGCTTTAAGCTACGATTTTGAAATTTTGTACACGTTCATTTTTAACTAATTCCAAGGAAAAGGATAAATATGTAAGAAATCGAGTGAGTCCTTCCTGCACCTCCCATGTGAAAGTCCTTCAAAAAGGACATTTTTGTTCGATGACTTACCCAGTTTAAGATATGAAATTAAACACTGAATATTGTCTTTTAGGTTTGAGTAGCAATCTAATGGCAGTCCTTAATAAAGGATATACAACATGCACACACGTAATTCTACTTTATCCCCAACTACAATATAAATCGGAGTTCAGTATTCATCTAGAGTATTATACGATTGGCTTGCAGCCGATCGTGACTGCAGTATGTTCTTTAGCTTAACTTCACCAAATATAGTTATAAATCTCTATTCGATGATCATTTCATGAAGATTGTTTTCCAACAAGCACCAGCTCAATATAATACAGTAGATATTAGTAATATTCAAATATTAGTTTAGATATTATAATACCGCGTAATGAATATATTCGTATTAAGTGATATCACCATATATCGGTATGGACCCATCACTACTCTTTAGTGCCGAGCTTGGTGTGACTGGTGAGGTTCCCATAGGAACCGGATCGTTGAGGATTCCGCTGAAGCGGAAGCCGGTGTACCTAGCTTCTCCTTCTTCTTTCGAAATTCATCCGCGTCCTGAACGATTTTTTTCGCCCAGACATGCCTCCCCCGTTTCTTGGCATTGAATTCGCTAGGGTCCTTGTTGACAAGTTTACCCAGAAGGAATCGTGCCTGTTGGATCTGTTGCAGATTTTTACCTTTAGTAATAACAATAAATTTAAATGGATCACGGTGCAGCTGGCTACTATTTTCGTGTTAAGCGTCAAGCGAGAAAAAAAGCGTTTTAGACGAAAAATTTTGGTTTCTAGATCTCAGGACCCATTTAAGCTAGGAGGCTGAAACTTGGACCTTCTATAGAACTATGATAGTGAAACCACTTGAAAAAAATGGTCGATAGGGGTTGAGGGGTGCGGGAGTTTGGGGAAAAACAATAAATGCGAATCGCTTTAAAGCTGGGATTGTAACATTATTAAACTCATATCTCCTGAACGATTAATGTTAAAAGGTTGAAACTTTCATATGGTCTTCAGCGATACTAAAATATTAGACAAGGGCTTAAATTGTAATGAGAGGCGTTGGGATGTGGGGGTGATATGTAAAAATCGTTGGACTATAATATCTTTCGAACCAAATGTACTAGGAAGACAACATTTTTGAAGGGGGTGGTGAAGCACGGAAGTGGGGAGCCATTTTTCAAAACCTTAAATTTTTTTATCTCAAAAACCGTACCAGATATGATCTTCAAAATTTTACTAGAGTTAGGATCAGTGGACCTCTAGCGGAGAAAAATAACCAAGCGGCTATTTGGGACGTTATTTTTTAGGTTATCAGTCCTACACCTACACCGCATTTCAGCCTTAAACGCGTTACGGACTTCTACCCATTAAATTACAAAAATTGCTCCCCGATTTTTGGCAGATTTTTCCTTGTTTTTTTAATTCTGAAGCAGCCAGCATTATTTGTTCAGATGATAAACCATTGTTCTGTATGAAACATACCTCGGATTGGTAGACTTGTGTATTTATTTACCACATGACTGCTGAACCCCAATACAGACTTGCAATTTTGATTACTTTTCAGTATTGAACAATTACTGATTACTTCAACTTCAGTATTCGGTATTTATTAATTCTTTACATAAGCACTACACTACTACCGCAGTATTTACCAAGTACAACTACTCAATCCATCTTTTAATTGATTCAGTTGTTGAGTAGTCAATTGAATCTAAATGATTTCAAGTAATCAATGGCTGTTTGGAAATGCTCTTATCTGCAAATATTTACTAATCAGTTAGGTCTCAATATGCATGAAGCATAAGTAATCAAATCGAGTACGAAACAAAAGATAGACGGTAAAGACTAGATGTGAGATTTTTTTTTTATTCAAAATACACTTATACTGCATTGTATGTGAGTTGAACTGGTTTCAACAGTTAATACTTCTGAAAATTGGTATTTAATACTGATACTAGTTTTAAGTCAATTAATAAAAATCGTTTTTTTGTAAATCGCTCCATCTCCACAAAATTCCTTCAAATTCCTTGATAAAATCATCGATATTTCGTTGTTTACTCTTTTCTTACCATCTAAAAACACAATACACACATAAGGACTCGTACAACATTCCAGTTGCACCCTGTTGTGTTCGAAAGGACGACGCAATAGCACAGCTTCTGGGATGTACTAGCTCATAAATCTCTCGATTGATATTAATAGTATTATTATGAAGCAAGTATGATTTTTATTACCTTGGCTTCTCTAATAATAGGAGATAGATGAGATTCAGTCGAATTTTTTAATAATTTTTTGGTAATGCCCAGGAGGTTCTTGACGGGTTTATTACCGTTAGCTGTTTATACCCTAGATGAAATCATATAGAGTATTATAAGTTTAATCCAGCCCAAAAGTTTGTAACGCATAGAACCAAGCCTCGGACGAAAAAAAGTTATATATTATTTTTTGTTTATTTGTGGCCAAAAACCTCAAATCCGCTTGACGCCCGTCCGTCCGTCCTTCCGTCCGTCCGTCCTTCCGTCCGTCTGTCAGTTAGCACGATAACTCAAGAACGCCTTCACCAAGGATCTTGATATTTTGAATCTGGATGTTTGGTTGAATTTGTAAGGCTAAGTTCGTTAACGGGCAAAATCGTCCTACTCCTTCGGGTAGCTGCCATACAAAATGTCCTTAAAACACGTGTTTAAGAATATTGGCCGATAACTTCAGAAGGGTTTAAGCTACGTCTTTGAAATTTTGTATGTATTATTTTTCCAATAGTTGGAGCTAAATATATGATTATGAAGAAAATCCCATTAGTCTTTCGTGTAGCTGCCGTACAAATACCCTGTCAAAACGTCTTCACTTAATTTACGGAACTTAATATAACTCAAGTAACTTTTAGCTATGAATTGGAAATTTTGTACAAATTAGTTTTGAGTAAAAACGAAGTTCGGGTTTACTAATCAGCGAAATCCGTTTACTCCTTCTGGTAGGTGCCATACAAAATGTCCTTAAGACACGTGTTCAACAATATTTTTCGATAACTTTTGAACACTTCAAGCTACGAATTTGAAATTTTGTACACATTAATTTTTGAATAGTTCCAAGGAAAAGGATAAATATGTAAGAAATCGGGTGAGTCCTTCCTGCACCTCCCATGCGAAAGTCCTTCAAAAAGGAAATTTTTTTTCGATGACTTACCCAGTTCAAGATATGAAATTAAACACTGAATATTGTCTTTTAGGTTTGAGTAGCAATCTAATGGCACTCCTTAATAAAGGACATACAACATGCACACACGTAACTCTACTTTATCCCCAACTACAATATAAATCGGAGTTCAGTATTTATCTAGATTATCATACGATTGGCTTGCAGCCGATCGTGACTGCAGTATGTTTTTATACTCTAGATGAAATCATATAGAGTATTGTAAGTTTAATCCAACCCAAAAGTTTGTAACGCATAGAACCAAGCCTCGGAAGAAAAAAAGTTACATATTATTTTTTGTTTATTTGTGGCCAAAAACCTCAAATCCGCTTGACGTCCGTCCGTCCGTCTGTTCGTCCGTCCGTCCGTCCGTCCGTCCGTCCGTCCGTCCGTCCGTCCATCCGTCCGTCCGTCCGTCCGTCCGTCTGTCCGCTAGCACGATAACTCAAGAACGCCGTCACCTAGGATCATGAAATTTTGAATCTGGATGTTTGGTTGAATTTGTAAGGCTAAGTTCGTTAACGGGCAAAATCGTCCTACTTCTTCGGGTAGCTGCCATACAAAATGTCCTTAAAACACGTGTTCAACAATATTGGCCGCTAACTTCAGAAGGGTTTAAGCTACGACATTGAAATTTTGTATATGTTATTTTTTCAATAGTTGGAGTTAAATATATGAATATGAAAAAAATACTGTTAGTTCTTCGTGTAGCTGCCATACAAATATCCTGCCAAAATGTATTCACTGAATTTACGAAACTCACTATAACTCAAGTAATCTTTTAGCTACGAATTCGGAATTTTGTACAAATTAGTTTTGAGTGAAAAGAAAGTTTGACTTTACTAGTCAGCAAAATCCTATTACTCCTTCGGGTAGCTGCCATACAAAATGTCCTTAAAACGCGTGTTTAAGATTATTGGCCGATAACTTCAGAAGGGTTTAAGCTACGTCTTTGAAATTTTGTATGTGTTATTTTTTCAATAGTTGGAGCTAAATGTATGATTATGAAGAAAATTCTATTAGTGCTTCGTGTAGCTGCCATACAAATATCCTGTCAAAACGTCTTCACTTAATTTACGGAACTTACTATAACTCAAGTAATCTTTTAGCTATGAATTGGAAATTTTGTACAAATTAGTTTTGAGTAAAAACGAAGTTTAAGTTTAGTAATCAGCGAAATCCTTTTACTCCTTCTGGTAGCTGCCATACAAAATGTCCTTAAGACACGTGTTCAACAATATTTTTCGATAACTTTTGAACACTTCAAGCTACGAATTTGAAATTTTGTACACGTTCATTTTTAAATGGTTCCAAGGAAAAGGATAAATATGTAAGAAATCGAGAGAGTCCTTCCTGCACCTCCCATGTAAAAGTCCTTCAAAAAGGACATTTTTGTTCGATGACTTACCCAGTTTAAGATATGAAATTAAACACTGAATATTGTCTTTTAGGTTTGAGTAGCAATCTAATGGCAGTCCTTAATAAAGGACATACAACATGCACACAAGTAGTTCTACTTTATCCCCAACTACAATATAAATCGGAGTTCAGTATTCATCTAGAGTATTATACGATTGGCTTGCAGCCGATCGTGACTGTAGTATGTTTATTTATTCTTTTCAACTTTCATGCTACATGGTTTTAATTTTCTACCATTTGTGATTCCTAATATAAAAATCCGAATATTTTCCTTTCTCACCCCCTTTAATCTAACCCTCTCATTTCATAAGAATGTTTAATTGAGATATCACAAAAAGATGTATCATAAAATACAAAGGAATGCGTACACGGACAGACAGACAGCTTGTTTTTTTTTGCTTTTTTGCGGTCTATATAGGGTGTTTGGCACTCCGTGTGCCACCTTGTAAGGGGTTATTCCTTGATATATTTGGAGAAAAAAATTGTTCTACAGGGTGGGTAAATTTTCAATATTAGTGGAGATACAGGGTGGTTAAGAAGTGTTTTTGACCAGTACCCTGACTCACTTAAAACGTTATATCTTGAAAACGAATAATCACAAGGCAAAGTGTTATAACTCGTTTTTTAGGCAATCGAATTACCTTTCATTTGATGTAACAGCCTATATTGTAAATGCACCCAATCTTGAGATATTTACTCGAAAACACAGATTTTTGCTACGTGAACCATTAAAATTCAGTGATCAATGTAGTTTTTCTCAGAAAACCCCATTATAAAAATGTCATTTTAATTTTTTTTTATGAGCCGTATTATTACCTACGAAAGCTGCATACATATGTATGAGTTACGATTAACATTTTGGAAGTAATAGGTAAAAATACATATCGCATAAAAATTCGATTCGATTCCCTAAAAAACGAGTTACAACACTTTGTACCGAGGGTACCGGTCAAAAACACTTTTCTTAACCACCCTGTATCTCCACTAATATTGAAAATTGACCTACCCTGTAGAAAAATTTTTTTCTCCAAATATATCAAGGAATAACCTCTTACAAGGTGGCACACGGAGTGCCAAACACCCTGTATATTTCAGGAAATTTTAAATTTTTTATCCGATCACAATACTCTGTTTATAATAATTAGTAAGCAATAAAAGTGAAAAAATATGATCATGAAACAGCATCGTTTATTTTGTAATTTTATTCCACAAAAGGTTATATATTTTATTTAAAAAAAGGAATAAAAAACTTATAGATCACAATTAACAATTTGAAATAAATTGTGACTAACTGTAAGAATTACAGCAGGCTTCTTATAAAATGCTTGGTGTTATATCTTACAGTGAGTTGCTTTTTGTTATATACAGCAGAGGCAAATTAAAAGAAGATAATTCCTAGTTAATTTCTAATTTTCCTTTTCTTTTTTGCATGCTAAATTTATTATTGTCCGATTTTAATAAACAGTACGGAAAAATATTTTCAATTATTAAAATAAATTTATTGAATTAGGAAGTGAACTTATTTCTAGGAAAAAAGAGTGATTTTGATGGAGTGTGAAATTTGTTTAGATCCTTTTTTTTCATTAACTTCTTATGATTCGGCTTAACAAGATATGCATGTTACAATATTTATTTGTAGATGCTATTGAATCAAGAAATTGGCTATACCATATATTTGATGCTTGTAATTATTATGAAATCGCTAATTTAATTTCTGTACGGTTCAAATTTATGAGCAACGTACCTACGTGTATATCACCATGGACATTATGCAAGACAAAAAGATTCATTCTCGTAAATTATACAAGATAATATACATATTATTTATATTATTATTATTATACATATTTTTTACAACATTGTTTGAAAAAAAATATTTCAAAACTCTATTATACTTCTTTAAATTCATTACCGCAATTTGGACTGAATGCTTTTATAATGTCAGGAGAATGGATAACATTTGGTTCAAAACGTGACAAAATCAATCAAAAGTGACAAAATCAAGGTTCCAGCAATGGATGGATTTTTATTTTAATTAGATCTTTGCAGTAAAACTTAGGATTTGAAGAGTCCCTAAAATTTCTTAGAGGTGGAACAGATAATTTGTAACATTTAAATTTTACTTAATAAGGCCGCGGTCCGAATTACGCTCATGGTGCTTACATCACTAACAGTGCTTACGTTCGGTTCGAATTGTTGGTACACTTATGTCGCTTTCAATTCGGACCGATCGTGTGCACACAGTGTACTCACAGTGCCTATCCTCGAAACCGTGAGCAGTGTAAACGCCAGAAAATTACCCCTCCATGCAAATTGCATGCATTGTGATCAGGGTTGCCAGATAGTTGGCTGCAGAACCCGCGGAGTAAGCTTATGAAATAGCCCAAAACACGCACGAAGACTTGTAGACCAAATACCGCGCTCTAATTTGACATTTATCAGACCTACTTAAATGTTTGAACATAGTTGCGATTTCGACGACAAACTGTGCTCCAGTATTCTTAAGAAACACTGTAACGTAAATATGTGTGTGAATATATAAATTCGCATTTATCACAATCTTAAAAGTCTTGTCTGAAAAAATATTAAGTGCAATAATCAAATTATATTTATGAAAAATAATTTGTAATTTTGATAATTCAATGGGATCAAAATCTTCAGTGAATTATCCTAAATATGGCTTTTTGCATTTATAAATAATAATGTATATTAGTTAATGTTACAGATGCACATCAATATTTAATAATGTAAGAACCTCATAATAATCATTCGCTTAAGCGATCAGATCCTGTGTCTGAAGAAGATCAAGCCGCCTCCCGATTAGCGTAATACATTGTTCCATACAAGCGGTTCAACTTAATGTTGCGAGCTATCCCCGGGCTCTGCAGCGTTTATATACTGCATGTGTTGAGTCGAGAGATTTCCAGCATATTCGGTTGTTTGTGTGGAATGCGCAAGAAGTAACTATTACGCGAGAAGTATATGAACCTTTCTACGATATTGCACGGTGTTGTTTTTCTCTGGAAACTTTAATACCAATAATAAATGAGTTGTTCGGATTACCAGAGTACACATGTAACAATAACTTTGTAATAAAAACCTTAAATTTTGCAACACATGTCTGTAATCTACCAATCTAGCAAAAATACGACAGTCATCAATATTTTTAAATCTATTATCTTTTGTATGCTATATTTCGATGGGTGTCCTTAACTTGAAAGAAAGTGGTTCATTTGTAGGAAGTCAACAAATAATGAACCGATTCTAAATTAATTTTAGTTTACAAACACCAGATAGATATCGTGTGAATTATTATTTTTCATTAGAGAGAACCGAGAACCGAACATTTAGTGGGTATAGGATTTGTGATATGATGTACTTCGCAAACGTTGTATTTGAGCCGGTAACACTAGCAGATTTAACCCAAGAGACGATTAAAATTTAGTTTTCTAATTTTTATGTTTCACTTTTTTTTCCTGTTAACTGGCAAACTAAGCTATAAGCTATAAGTAACTTTTTGAAATTTTTACCCGCAAAGTAAATATTTAAATAACCCAAATCGCGGTAGATAGCCCAATCTGGCAACCTTAGTTGTGATCGCAATTCCGACCGAGTGTAAGAGCGCTAAAAGTGCACAAAGCGTAATTCCGACCACGGTCTAAGTAGACTGAGGTATCAAAATATATTTTTTTCAACTCAATTTAAGGGCGCAACTTTATTAATCTTTGGGTAGAAGTTTAATGCTGAGCTGCGGTGTAGGTTATTATGAAACCCCCTTACAACCCGTTTGGGTTGAATATTTAAAAATCCTGAAATTAGCTTTCTAGCAAAATTAGAGAAAGAAATAAATTCGATATCTCATCGGATCTTAGAAATATTATATGTAGGAATTTATGAAAATGTATGCAATTCCTTTACACTATCTCAGGGGTTAAGTATCAGAAAATACTAAAATCGATTTGTAGGCTATGACATAAAAACTCTGCAGAAGATGTAGCCATTAAACCTAAAGAGATGTGTAATATTGTGAAAACGTATGCAATCCCCTTACACCCACTTGAAAGTTGAATATTTAAAAATCCTGAAATTGGTTTCAAGATAAATATAAAGAAAGTCCGAGGAAGTGAAAGCCAATTTGATGTCTATCAGTCCTAAGAAGTATGACGGAATTCGTGAAAACGTGTTCAACCCGCTTATACCGTCTTAGGGGTTGAAAAGGCAAAACCGTTGAAAACGTTTTTTTCGCGATTATAAAATATTATCGCGGAAGGGAAACGTTATTCGATATCTAATCAGACCTGACTTACAAGGCTGAATTCGTGAAAATGTACACAACGTCTTTACACCCCCTTAGGGGTTGAATTTAAAAAAAACTGAAAGCTCTTTCTAGGCATATATATGAAGACTCCGTGAAATAAAAATTACATCAATATATCAGAATACCTAAGAGATATGACGAAATTCGTAAAAATATATGGATTTCATTTACACTGATAATTGTTTTGGCCCCCATTCCGTCCGCCAATGGATATTTGATAGTTTTATCTAAGTTACTTTGCTAATAGATCTACATATACTCACGAAGTTTCAACTTTCTAGCATAAGCCATTCTATAGATAGGAAAAATACAACCCACCCTCGTACCATACAACCCCTATAAAAAATTGCACCAAGTTTTAGCTATCCATCATTATGTGTAATTGGGATATAAAAATCTGAACTTTTCTTAATCACCCTCCCCCACCTTCACCCCTTACACCCCTTACACCCACACAACCAAACAATTTTTTTTCTGCTATGGTTCTGTTGGGTCTACTTCACGTTAAAAATCTAGGCATCTATCTTAAACTGTTCTAGAGATGTGAGACGTTATTTATTAGAAAAATTCTTTCCCCACCAGTGTTTCGTCTTCGACATCGCAAATTCAGCATATTTTGATCCAAGAGAGGCCAATCATATGGAGATGCAATGTCCAGTCAGAGCTCCCACTCGCATTCTGAGGATTAAGGAGTTCTGGAATTTTGTGAACTCTAGGAAACGTACCGATGGATACCCAGCACGTTTATCTCTTGACGATGTTGTCAGCGATGGTCCCGTAACTATAAGTAATTTCTTTGCCGATTATTTTCGTACCGCTTTTACATCATCAAACTGTAATATTAGCTACAGTGATTACCACTACATGACTAAGTTTCCGCAAACCTCATTAGAAATGAAAGACCTCAATATTGACGAGGCCACTTTCTTAAGGTTCATCTCGGACATTAATGATAATTTTGGGGTTGGTCCAGATGGTGTGCCGGCTGTCGTATTGAAACGTTGTGGCGCTTCATTAATGACACCTTTGCGATACCTATTCAATACCTCCCTTATTTCCGGTGTGTTCCCTAACATTTGGAAATTTTCCACAATTAGACCACTTTAGAAGAAGGGCAAGAGGACAGATATACAGAATTATCGACCTATTGCCAACCTAGCCTGTATATCTAAACTCTTTGAATCGATTGTCTGTGAAGTTTTGAAATTTCATAGCAAATTGATTATTATACCTTTCCAACATGGATTTCCCAAAGGCAGATCTACAACGACAAATTTGATGAAATTGTCAAATTTCTCCATTCCAGTAATCGAAGCGGGTCATCAAGTAGATTGTATTTATACCGACTTTAGTAAGGCGTTTGATAAGATCAATCATAACATTCTGATATGCAAACTTAAGCATTTGGGTTTCCAATTATGTTTATTAATTGGATAACATCGTATTTATGCAACCGATTTCAAAGAGTTTTATTTCGTGGGGTATTATCCTCGGAAATTTCTAACACATCGGGAGTTCCACAAGGCAGCCACTTAGGTCCTTTATTATTTATATTATTTATTAATGACTTGAGTTCAATGATTTTGAACTCTAGAATTCTTCTTTATGCTGATGATGCAAAGCTTTTCCGCAATATTACGGATATGGACGACTGCATTCTCTTGCAGGAGGACCTTAACCATTTATCTTATTGGTGTACGTTAAATGACATGCCTCTAAATGTTAATAAATGTACAACTATTTCTTTTTCGCGTAAGAAATGCCCATTTAATTTTAATTACACCGTTGAAGGAAACTCATTACAAAAATCAGACAAGGTACTTGATCTGGGCGTTTACTTTAATTCATCTTTTACTTTCGACGATCATATTGATTATATTGTGAATAAAGCGAACTCCAGCGCTGGGGCTTTGTGCGAAGATGGTGTAAGGATTTCAATGATCCTTACCTCACAAAGGCGTTATATTGTGCTTTTGTTCGATCAATTCTAGAATATGCGTGCCAGGTATGGACTCCATATTATGAGGTCCATAAGAGCAGAATTGAATCTGTGCAGAAAAGATTTTTGAGGTTTGCACTTAAGGGGTTACCCTGGCTTGACTCTCAAAATCTTCCTCCCTATTCTGAACGTCTTAATCTTCTCTGTCTTGAACCGCTTGATAACAGAAGGAAAGTTCTCGGGACTGTTTTCGCATTTAACATTATCACTGGAGAAATTGATGCCCCTATGTTATTACAAGAATTTTCTTTCCGTATTCCGGGTCGTACTTTGAGAGACTATACGCTACTAAACATTTCATATCATCGAACTAATTATGGGCAACATGAACCGATCACATCCATTTCGCGTCTTGTTAACCGTTTTACTTTATTATTTTCTAATAATACAGTATTGTTATCGATTTTTAAAAAAAAAAAATTTTTTTTTCGCGTTTCATGACTCGTAAACACGAAAAAAGCAAAAAAAAATGTCAGTCCGTCTGTCCGCCGTACGCCGTCCGCAAAATCGTTTGAAGGCTCGTAGCTCCCAAACGGTTTGAGATATTAAATTTAATTTTTTTTTATGAATAGAGTGGGTAGGCCCCTTGAAGTGACCAAATTCTGAGGAGTGGGGGTGTGAGGGGGGAGGAGGGGGAAGCGTTTTAGATGGAAAATTTTGGTTTTTATATCTCAGCAACCGCTTATGCTAGGAGGCTGAAATTTGGAATTTATATAGAACTTTGGTAATGGACCCATTTGCATAAAAATTGTCAATATGGGTGAAGGGGTGTGGGAGTGGGGGGAAAAATAGTGCGTCCGAAACGCAAAAAAGCCGAGATCGACACATTCTAAAATCAATATCTCCTAAACGGTTAAAATTACAAAATTGAAATTTAATGAATATCTGTAGGCATACTAGGAGAATAGATCGCAAACAAATTTTTGAGTGGGGGCAGTGGCGTACGGCGGTGGGGGGTGAAAAACTTTAGATTACGATATCTCACGAACCGATTGCACTAGATAAATAAAATTTGGTTTTTGTATAAAGGTTGACAAATGAAGTTTAATGTAAGTCAATTTTTTTTTAGGGGGCGGTGGATCATGGAAGTGGAGGGGATGCGAATTTTTCTAAAAAATCACGTCTCATATCTCAAGAACAGTGTGAGGTTTATGCTTAAAATTTTTACTGTAAGTAGGTCCAATAAGCCCCTATCAGGGGGGGTGAGGGTGTAGAGGGTGAGGGTGGGGGAGGGTGGGGGAGGGTGAAAAGGAAAAGGTTTCGATTTTTATATCTCGAAAAGATATAAAGCTGAAACTTGGTATTTAGATAGAACTATAGTAGTAGCATTTTGGAAAAATATAATTTTTTATAAGGGTAGTATGGTACGGGGGTGGGGGATGTTTATTCTATCTATAGCACGGCTTAAGCTACAAAGTTGAAACTTGGTATGTATACGTAAATTAACTAGAAAAGTAATTTAGATAAAAAAAAATTTCAAATATCCATCGGCGTTCGGAAGGAGGGGCGAAAAAATATATTAGTGAAAATAGAATGCATATATTTTCACGATTTTCGTCATATCTATTGGGTCTTTCCAAATATTTAATTCATTTTTATTCTACGGCTTCTTCATATAAATACCTAGAAAGTATTTTCAGGATTTTTTGAAATTCGACCCCTAAGGGGGTGTAAAGGGAATGTATACTTATTCACGAATTATGCCATATCCTCCAGGTCTGATCAAATATCGAATATCTTTACACTTTCACGGGCTTACGTAATAATCACCTAAAACTTGCTTTTAAGTTTCTTCCTTTTTCAGCCCGTAAGAGGATATAAAAGGGTTGAACAAGTTTTCACAAATTCCGTCATATCCTTTAGAAGTGATAAGTAATTCAATTGTTTTCACTTTCTCGTGCAGTTTTCATATTTATATATTAACTCCTTTCAGGATTTTTGGATAACCCCAAGTTGGTGTAAGGAGGTTGCATATGTTTTCACAGATTCCTACATATTGCTTAGATCTGGTGACATATCGAATTCATTTTTACTTCCTAAGGTTTCCTATATAAGAACCAAAATGTCTATTTCAGTATTTTCAGATTTTCAATCCCGTTGTATGCTTTTCAAAGGTTCGACATATTTCTTAGGTTTAATGAGATATTAGATCGCTTTTCATTTCCACAGACTTTTTATATAATCGCCTACAAACCCATTTCTCAATTTTTGGATATTCAACCCCCAAGGGTTTGCATATGTTTTCACAAATTTTGCCATCCCTTAGTTCTGATGAGATTTAAAATTGGTTATTGCGGCATTTGTTGCAATGACATAAAAACTTATTTCACGATTTTTCGAATTTCAAGAACCAAGAGGGTGTGAAGAGTTTGCTTACGTTTTCACAAATTTTTCAAAATCTCTCATGTCTCATGAGATGTGAAGTTGGTTCTTATGAAATCGTTTTCGAAATTCAAACCCCAAGTGGAAGTAATGGGTTTGTATACGTTTTAACAATTCGTCATTTCTCTTAAGTCTGATAAAGCAACAAATTAGTTTTTTCTTCTATGGGCTTTTAGTGTACATAATATACCGAAATTCGTATAGTCTACAGGGGCTTTTTCAATGTTTAATTGGCTAAAAATCTTTATTTTAAATATTTTTATTTTAAGAACAAAATTAACTTTCCGAGAAACTTCATAATCTCGAAACAACTGATGATATGCTCCGCCTTTGAACGCTCCCGAACTTTGACCCGAAAAATAATAAAGTTTCACCCAGACCATTGGCAGATTTTTTATCAAGCTATTGATTTTGACTTGAGCGCGACACAACTGAAGTCAGCTTTAAATAAAATAATTAAATAATTTGTTTAAATATTCTATGTATTCGTTATATTTAATGGTCGCTTTTATTTGTTTTAAAACTGTAAAGAACTTTAAGTAATCAGGTTTTGATGAAACTGAAATAAATAAATAAATAAATATCTGCATAACTTCAGATAATCAGACGTTCTTTTCTCCGAATATTTTGGCATAAATAGGTTTGTCCCAAGGCCGTAGCCAGGGAGGGGGGGGCATCGACAGGGTTCGGACCCCTCCTCCCCCGAAATTTCCAAAGAATTCAAAGTACTGACAATCAAGCTTCTTTTTTTTGTCAATTGTATTGAGAAATACCCTATATAATAATAAGAAATCTATATAATGTATCAGTTATTACCTAGGTATGTTAGGTTAAGATGGGTAGACTGAAGCATTGTGCCACAGCCCATCACGATAGATCACTGTGGATCCATTGTGGTCCCTTCGTATAAACCGGGCTCTAGACTATTGATTCCAAATATTGCTCTTCTTTATGAAGAGAATAGTTCTCCATAAAGGTATCATCGCAAGTTCTAATAGATCGGTCAAGGAGAATTTCCCCAAGTACCGATATCTGGTACGTGCCAGACTTTCATATTCACACACTAGATGCTCCAGTGTCGGTTCAACATTCTCGTCACCACAGCGACACAGATCAGCCATGGGTATTTCCAGTCTTTCCACATTCTCCCAAAAGGACAGTGTCCCGTTAAGATCCCTATAAGTTGTCTACATATGTTCCTACCCAAAGATAAAATGAAGCTAGAGTTCCTCCTATCAAGTTTCGGCCAGCAGATTCTTGCTTGCAGGCAACCTGAGAGTTTCACCCAGGCCCCCTCCTTATATCTGAGGGCTTCTATATCAATCATTCTCTTTACACGTTCAATGGGACATAGAACCGATACATCTCTGACCTGATTTTACCGCTAATTCCGCTAATGGGATTATGTGGAGCATTACCTCCAGAGCCTGGGAGGCTGTTGTACGTAAGGCGTCAGTAATCCCAATGAGTGCCATTCCTTGAATTCTGCTCATGGCGACCCTGTTAGTCCCGACATCCAGCGCATGCCACCACACCAGTGACCAGTACGTACGAACAGGTCTAACTACCGTGATGTACAGCCAGTGGACTATCTTCGGGTTGAGGCCCCAGGTTTTCCCACCATTTTCTGGCAAGCGTAGTAAGCATTCGATGCCTTCTTAATCCTGTCGCCATTCAAACGTGGGAGTCTGAATTCTCGGACTTTTTTCCTCGTGAAGAGGATAAGGTCGGTTTTCTCCGGATTATTGTTGAGACCGCAGTTACCAGCCCACTTGCTCAAGGATTTGAACCCAACTTCTAGTAAATCGCTCAAGGTATCCAGGAACTTGCCTCTCACTATCAAGACGATATCATCTGCGTAAGCAACTACCTTGACACCGGTCAAAGATAGAGCCTCTAAAATTGCATCAACCACTATAACCCATAGCAGTGGAAATAGCACCCCACCCTGTGGGGTTTCATGGGTTGCTTTCATTCTGCTACATCCATCCCCAAAGAGGAGTTCATATTTCTTCAGGGGTCGGTGCAAATTTCTGGCTCTCATGTATTTCGTATGGCGAAACGCGTTCCGTTCGGTACCTGAATTTCAGCTTCCACTTAACTTACGAGAGTCATATTTTGCACACTTATTGTTTAGTGTATTTAAGAGCTTAGAGTAAATTAAAAAATGTTCACTAAAAGTCGAGATATTTAAGGAAACATACAGCAGTCACCATCGGCTACAAGCCAATCGTATGATACTTTAGATGAAATACTGAGCTGTGATTTATATTATTTTTTTATTTTATATTTTTTATATTTTAAGTGAAGACATTTTGACAGGATATTTGTATGGCAGCTACACGAAGGACTAGTAAAATTTTCTTCATAATCATAATCATAATAGCACATACAAAATTTCAAAGACGTAGCTTAAAGGCAGGCGTCCACTAGAGGCGGGCAGCATCGCAACGGTGCGGCACCCCTTTTTTTTCTACGTACTTCGTTCCGTCGCGAGTCTCGTTCAGTGGACGCACTTCCATAACAATGTATGACAGGCGGATTTTTGCGATGCGGCCCGGCCCGGCCCGTCCGCCTGCCTTAAACCCTTCTGAAGTTATCGACCAATATTCTTGAACACGACATTTTGAACAATTTTGAACATCCAAGGTAACTTTTCTATTCTGCACCTTCCGACAGACATAATTACTCTGACGATCACTTCAAGCTGCTGGCATGGCCAGCATGAATAAGTTCGCCCTTCTGGCGAACTCTCCAAACCCCCCTCCTACACCTCCCTCATCTTTCCCAAAAACTAAAAGACCCCGTCCTCACAAAACACCTACCACCACTTCTAGTGATTATTCCGTTGTTTACATGGACGCCCTCCAACCGACCCAATAGCCAACCTGTCCCATTCCGATGTTTGTAGTTATTCAGTCTATGAACCCTGAAAAATCCCTACAACAACACAACGTTTTTGTTGTCAAGAAAGCCGTTGATCAGATGTCAACGTATTACTCTAACTCCACGTTCTTTCGTGACGCAAGTTTACTTATTTTATGCAAAAACCAAACCATTGCCAGAAATTTCTCGACTCCACAAAAATCAATAATATCCCGGTAAAATGTAATCGCCATGGCAGGCTAAACAACTATCGAGGGTATTCGAAAAGAACTTGGGCAGGAAACTTGGCCTCGTACTGGAGAATGTTTTGTTGGCCGAGCAGCACGGCTTTAGGCCGGGGAGAGGTGCAACCTCTCTCCTGCTCGATCTCGAACACCATGCCTCTCCAACAATCAGGAGTGTCATGATCTTGAGAAGGCCTTAGACCAGGTAATCAAAACCGTTATCACTAAACAACTATCTGTCTGGGGTATTGATTTCCGATTCATCCAGACAATTGATAACTTCCTCTCTTCATGTTCCATAATGGTAAGAGTCAACGGATTCACTTCCAAGCATTACAACATCGATAACAGTCTGCCTCAGGGATATCCCCTGTCACCGGTTCTGTTCAAGACCTATAAACACTCGCTCTCTCAACTGCTTTCTAATATCCCCCATACTAAGCACTATATCTATGCAGATAACTTCAGTATCACCTCCTCCCACCCCCTCCTGAACGACACGTACAGACGACTGAAGACGACAATAGACGCCTGGTGTATTAAGACGAGTGCAAAGTTGCCATTCGAGAAAGGTAGCTCATCACATTCTCAAGAAAAAGAGCTCGTAATACCGGTATACGCATACCAGAAGAACCCGCGCTACAACCACACTCCGCTTGTAAGATTCTGGGTCTCACCTTCACACCTAAGCTAAAATGGAATGATCACTGCCTCCATATTATCGCGTCCTTGGCCACAATCACGAACCTGGTCCGGGTACTGTCCTCCAGCAGTCTGGGAGCCATCACTGCAGCAATCCTGCACGTCGCCCGCACCTTAATTCGCAGATACGTCAATTATTGCCTACCATTACCTGGAATCACTATCAAAACGAACATCAAGAATCTGCAAGCGGCAGTTAATAAAACCCTAAGAGCGGCCCTTGGCGCTTACCGCACCACCCCTAGTGCTGCTTTTCATATCGAGTCGGGGTTGTACAGCATTGACACTCTGATAACCAAGTCGCAAATAAACATCGCTGCCAAAAACCTGATAGACCGAAGAAGCCCGCACTTCTGGACGCTTAGACTAGCCAAAATTTCCATCGATGCATCAAGCCCAAGGACTATCAACTCGGCGCTATGGTGCGCTCATCTTACTCTCCTCCAACACTGCCCGAATATCCCCACTCCCATTCAAATCTCTCCTCCTCCTCTAGGTGCCATCAACTCCCCTAGATATCGGATCAGCAGCACACGATACCCCGCTAAATCTCATACTCCGGCTGAACTATACCGACGTCTGCATAGCAGTCATATAGAGGAGCTAGCAGGCCGTACGTTATACTATTCGGACAGCTCAAAAACGGACTCGCATACAACAGCAGCAATCGTCACCATACAGCCCGCTGCCACGGCACCCACTGGACAACGGTGCTACAAACTGCACCCAGATACGAGCATCTACGAGGCGGAAGTTTTCATCATTCTGCAAGCTGCGGATTCGGCCAGAATTTCTGCCCACCCTGCGGTTATTTTTACAGATTGCAAGTCTGTGGTTGATGCCATCAGAAACCACCGCCCTGAAGATCCGACAACACGGTACCTACAAGACGTAATCCGTGCCAACTCGGCTGGGACCTATGTCTTTTGGATCCCGGGCCATGTTAGCATAGTAGACAACGAGGAAGCGGACAAACTGGCGAAATGCCCCATCTCGTCGCATGTGGAGGAAACAATCCCTTCATGTATTAGTTTCGTGAGGCGAATGGCCAGGACACACTTGACCCAACAAGTAGATAGCCACTGGACAACTCATTCCACCTTCTTGGCGAGCCATTGGAAAAGCTCAGACCCGCCGACCTACAAACCGGAACAGCTGCGAAGAGAAACCATCATCCTAACCAGGGTGCGACTGGGTCACACAAGGCTCACCCACGAGTTCAGACTAACGAAGACGCGTCAACCGGGCTGCTTGGTATGCCAGATGCCGCTGACCATTGAGCACCTCCTGGTCCATTGCACCAAAACCATTCGCTTCTTCCGTAGTGCAGTTCCCCCCCCCCCTCCTTACAACCCTTCTATCCACCTCTGACCTCGCCACACTCCTCCAACTCCTGAACCACCTCCATATTACTCAACTTATTTAATATTAAGTTTTTAAATTGCTTGATTTTTCTTCTTCTATTTGCTCTATCATTTACTTCATTTTGTACATACATAGTCTTAGTTTTAAGTTGTAGTGAGTAACGTCATTCTTCATTTCTTTTCCTTCTTTTGCTTTCTCACATAGTTTATATTCCAGTTGAACTGCCTTTTAATTTTCATTTTGTCTGCTTATTAATTGCTGTTTTTATTTGCTTAAGGCCCCATGTGCACGTTAAATGCGATTTTGTTGATTTATGGCTGTTTTCAAAAGCATTTTTCACTTCAATAGCAAAAAAAAAAACAAAAAAAAATTATACCACTTTATTAGCTGGTATGTAAACTAGGACGCGAATAGAAAAAAAATTCAAAACTGTATTTGGAAAAATTGCTATTAGCGCAACAACCCTTGAACATTTTTTAAAATGCGTAAATCCGAGTTTTTCAAAAGCATTTATTACCTATTTCTTGAATAATGAACATGTCATTTTCATTAATATAATGCTAGAAAAAATCTTAAAGAATATCCTAAATAGATTAAATTTTAAAAAATTTACATTTTTGTTAATAATATATGAAGTCAAACTGAAGCAATTTTTCACAATTTTCATGGCAGAAATTACATAAGAAAACAGCATTTCATTGAAAACTTTCATAGATAGTATAACTAATTGGTATATCTAGAAGATAAATCAATGAAAAAATTATTGATTTTGAATAGTTATGCGTTTCAAATAATTAGAAAACCTATAACACTATTTATTCTGTAAATTCAAAGTTAGTTCGCTGCAAGCCAGCGAACGATGCAGACGTGTTGTTCACGCCAAATTTTTCTTCGCTGTTTTTCTTTCGTCATATTCGTACTTCCCCTAACTAACTAGGAAGAAGAACCAGACTAGGCTTAGGCGATGATGGGACTGAATGGCGGGTTTACGTGGTCGATGACACCGTATCTACATGACCACGTGAGTTGGTATTATACATAGATATATTGTATAAGAAAATTTTGAGTACTGGAGATTTAGACATGGGTCATTCCACCAAGAATCGCCTAAGGTGTGACCTTACCATCTCCGATTCTTTTGAAAATTTTTGTACTTAAAGAACTAGTGAAAAAAATAATTGAAATGAAATTTTTTTTTTCTATCTCATTTTATTTGTTAGTTATAGTATGTTAAAGTTATCGCAATGATGGTGTCCGAGTTCTCTTTGAAAATTCATATCTCTGGTAATTTTTATCCTAGAATAATAAAATAGGGCTTATTTTAAAGGGGAAGGTTTTCGCAATATAAAAAAATTAATAAAAATTATCCTTGAAATTTTATTTTCAAGGATAACGATTTTGTCCTTTTTCCTTGAATATCTCAAAATGGGTATCTTTTATTTTTTTTATTTTTTTATATTTTGTAGGTTATACCGTTTTTCAAAACATACCAAAAAATTAACTTGGGATCTCAATAATTAAATTATTAGAGAACTACACTAGCCTTAATTGAGAACCACTGATGTTCTTCGATTTTTTTGACCACGATCCAATTGAGATCCTAAGTTAATTTTTTGATATGTTTTGAAAAACAGTATAATAAACAATATATAAAATATTTAAAAAAATGTATACCATAGATATACATTTTGAGATATTCAAGGATAAATGAGAAAACTTTCATTTAGAAAAACATCAAAACTTTCAAGGACAATTTTTATTAGTATTTTTTTATAATATATTGCGACAGTTTTTAACAACAGAATATAAGACAATAAGCTCGGTGGAAGTGGAACTGTTTTCGTCGACAATGTCAAACGTCGTACACGTAAACCCACCATTTTGCTTCGTGGGACTTATGTTTGTATTATAATAGAACTGGAGTATGATATCGCGACAGTTTCTATTGAGAATTCAAAGTGAAAGTTGTAAGTGAAATTAATAGAACCGAAAAAATATGCAAATACAAAGAATCATACCCGATATTTCGAGAGGAATCAGAAAATAAGTCGAAAAGTCTATTGTGAGAAAGCAAGTAATAAAAAAAAATTTTTGTATTTATTTTCTACATATGCATAAATGTGTAATTAATATTGGTTTTTTCCAATTAGGAATAGACCGGGGTGTGAAACTGAAATACATACTGTTTTGGAAGAAATAATGCCTGCTGAAAGTTGTTTTAATTTATGAAAAGAGGTCCGGCCTCACACCTTATCAGTTCCGATTTTTTTCAAATTGTGTGTTTTCGAAGAATTAGTAATCAAAATAACAAAATCGTTATCCTTGACAAACAAATTTCAATGATATTTTTTTCCATAATATGTTATTTATATTGCAGCAATCTTTTTCTTTATAATGAGACCCAATTAATTATTCTACGGGAAAATAAACGGATATATGAATTTACAAATAGAACTTGGACACCATTTTTACGAATCCTTTAACATTCTATTTTCTAAACAAAGAAATGTTTATATAGAAAAAAAAAATGTAATTTTGTTTTTTTTAGTAATTCTTCTAGTACACAAAGTTTTAAAAGAATCGGCGATGGTGATGCTTTTAATCATTTTTTTGCGATTCTTGATGAAAGGACCACCATTTACTAGTTTAGAAAATATTAAAAAAAACACATATTAAAATTTTTTTGTAAATTTTAAATATTTGTTTGATAAAATGATTCTATTCGATTTGGATGTGATTTGTCATATATCAAAATAATATCTGAAATATCTGGACGAACTATTTTCACCATTAGAAATTCTTTTCATGACCAAAAAAAACGTCTATGATAGATGCTGCGCAGTTAGAAGCAGATCATGCAAAAGATATAGGAAGTATACGAACATGGAATCCCCGTAATTACTGTGGTGGCCGATGGCTGTTGGTCAAAAAGGTCCTGTGGTACAAACTATTCAGCCCTTTCGAAAGTAGCGGCAATAGTCATTTTATATTCAAAAAAAGCACTCTACATGTAAGTGAAAAAGAAGTATTGCCTTGTATGCAAGAAAGCTGAAAATTATTATTATTATTGAAAACACGATGGTAGCTCTACAAGCATGGAATCTGATATAATTTTAGAAGGTTTCAAGACTTCTATAATAAAACGTAGTTTGATATACTCACAAATGATTGCTGATGGTGATTTCAGCACTTATAACAAAATATTACAAGCAAGGCCTTATCAAAATATTACTGTCGAGAAAATTTAGTGCAAAAATCATTTGATATGAAACTACTGCAGGAAAATTAAAATCGTTTCGTGCAAAACACAAATTACACAAAATTTCATATTTTGAAGGCTGTATTTTTTTTAGTACATCATTCAAGAAGCTTGATTTATGACGTTCAAAGCAATATTGTGGAGTCGTTTAACAGCGAAAGAATATATGACCTGTATTGTAACAGATTTGTAACAATTTGAGTGCTAGCTAGGCGATTTTGTATATTTAGCGTTTTTGAGTTATTATTATTATTAGTGGTGCAAATGAAAATTTGTTGACAGTGCGTGGTGTTATTTATGGGTGTAATAGTGACAATAAAAAGAAACATCTATCGGAACAAGTTAACTCGGTTCTTCGCTTTCCCAAAAAATAAAGTATTGTGAATTGTTGAAAGTTAAATGTTGAAGAAGTTATAACAAGCCGCCGCAAGGATTTGCAAGACATTTTTCACAAATGATTCTGTTCGAAATTTTCGAAATGAGTCTTTGGGTAACTGAAAGTTTTTTTTTTTTAGCCATTCGTAGTAAAGGTAGCCTACATGATCATCCTGACCAACGTGAGTTGTAGCTTCAGGCTCCGAAGCTACATAGTTGGACACAATGATGGTAGTTCTATAAATAGATCGAACGCAATTATAGATAATACACCTGATATAGAGCCAATTTTCTCGGGTTTGTACCAATTTATGCAATTTATTCAAAACTGTTAATAATTCTTCCTATTAATGGATGGACTAGAAAATTTAGTTGGTCTTATTCGCCGAAATTAAAAAATACAGGGTGCGCCATCTTTTATATCGGTATGTAAACATTGAATAACTTCGAATAAAATCAACTGATTTTTATGTGTGAGGTATTTTTATTCAATTTGGTCTTTTAGAATTTATTTGGATTAGTTTTTGAATACAACATCAATCAAGTGGCTCTATTGGCCACAACAAAATGTGCTCTTTTTGCTGCGTTTTCCATTAGTTTTTCGAGCATCTCGGGCGGTATAGCGATGATGTCGGCACGAATGTTTGCTTTGAGCTCGTCAATGGTCTGAGGCTTGCTGGCGTACACTTTGCTTTTCAAAAACCCCATAAAAAGAAGTCCGGAGGAGTCAAATCAGGTGATCTCGGTGGCCAGTCAATGTCGCCACTATTCGACATCAGACGTCCAGGGAATTTTCGTTGCAGAAACTGAATTGTTTCATTTGCATGGTATGGCGCACCGTTTTGTTGAAACCAGTAACCATCCAGACCTTTTTTTTTGTGGGCAGACATAATGAGCTAACATCCACCGATATCGTTTTCCATCGACTGTTTCGTTTTGTCAAAAAAAAATGGCCCAATGATGTTTTTGGCGCAAACGCCGGCCCAAACAGTCACTTTTTGATCATGCAATGGCGTTTCATGGATCTCGTGTGGATTCCCCGTTCCCCAAATGCGGCAATTTTGCTTATTAACGCCGCCAAAAAATGTGAAATGGGCCTCGTCGGTCATCAAAATTTGCTTCCAAAAATCAGGTTCAATGTCAACCATTCGAGCGACTGTTTGGCCAATCAAGTCAGTCTGTGGAAAAATGTCAAAGTTATTCAATGTTTACATACCGACATAAAAGATGGCGCATCCTGTAGTTCTCCACAGATTGCAATTCAACCAACCGCAAATTGAGTACACCATCTATCAGAGGAGATCTTTCAAAACCATAAAAGGATTTCATAGAAAAATACAGCAGCATTTTGAAATATTATCTTCAACTATATTTCAAAATGCAAACAGTTCCTTGTCTATTAGCAGAAACTTTTTGAAATCGATATTAGAAAACGCGAAAGATATCGATTGTCCAAAAAATTAAAATGGAATTATTATTGAATTAGGGATTTTATTCGAATTGCGAATACATACTTAAAAAAGAGAATGAAATATGTTTTATAAAGACAAGAGAAATAATAAGATGAAGAAAATTGTCACATAAAAATATAGGAGTATCTACTATTTTATTTTAAACTCAAACTTTCATTTGTACAAATATTATTCCATCAACTAAGGAAAATATTTAAAAATCACCGATCATTACCTTGCCTATCAAGGTGCTGCTGTATATGAATTCTGAACTCTGAGCGATGTCATGCGCAGAACACCGATACACTTTTGGCTAAGTGACTATAGCTATTGCTTTATGATGAGTGATGACTGATTACAAAACAGACACGACACTCGACACCTGAAATTACACGACGGCAAAGACGAAACAACAAAGCATAAAGTCAAACCGATAATACTTCCCCCACTCATGCTGTAGTATTTTTCACGTCGATTCTGCCTTCATCATATTCCCGCATGTAAAGGCGATGAACACAAGATCCATTCGATTCATGACTGAAACGGCGAACCACGAAAATGCACGAATGAAAAACGATTGAAATTGACTTTTCCCCTTTCAAGAAAGAAAATCAAAAGAGAATACAGAATTTTCACACCGGACTCATGGAGCCTTAATCCTAGTAATAAGCCGTAGGTCATAGTTCAATTTTCAGGCAATAGAATTGCTCCTTTAGTTTGCTTTATGTTATTTTAATTTTACTTGTCTTAACAATTACTTTTACTTGGCACATAATCTTAGAATTAAGGTTGTAGTAAATAAGTCTATAATTTCATTTTCTTGCCTAATGATTAACTTCCAACAAACTAGTTTTCATCTCAGCTGGTATTTCAAATAAATTGAGTATTTAATTTTCTTGTGTATATTTTGATTAATAATATTTATTTACTTACATATTTGTAACTCGACATGCCATGTGCCCTCCGGGTATGGCCGTAAATGCGATGGGCTACTGTCATTTATGATTTAGCCGCATCTGGTAATAAATAAATAAATAAATAAGACTATGATTTTTAGTAGAGTGATCCTTCATTATCGATGTATAGAGCTGGCACTGTAACGATATGATTTACAGCCGGGGGAGGCTTAGCGGGTGCCGGGATCCGTTACAAAATATTTCTTTGTTTCTTGACTTAATTTTTTTAATCATAGTTGACATACTCGTATATTCAAATTTCATTTCCTTTGGGTTTTCTCCTTGCCGTCTGATCGTCGCCTCTGCTCAACGTCAGGGCCGTCCTAATATATTCGGCGCCTGTGGGCTACTAAAAATAATGCGCCCCTCGTTATAAGAAAACACAATTTTAATGGCTAGTGGAAGTGGCAAATACAAAATATGAAAATTGTAGGACAAGAAAAAGTATATTTATTACCATTAATTATAATAAACAAAAACATAAAATTCATACAAAATTTAAAAAAAAACGATATGAATAAAAACAAACTTTATAGTAAACAAAAACAAAAGTAACTTATATATTTATTTTCCTAGCTTTTTCTATTGCAAATTGAACAAGGGGTTAAGTATAGTCACAAGGTCGAAAAAAACAGGTTTTTGAGAATTTTTTTTCATTTTTGAAAGGATATAATTAATTTAAAGTTTTTGCACATAAAAAAGTAAAGTTTGAATAACATTTTAGAACTTTTTCTTTAAAAAATATTCGTAATTAATCCCATGGTAGTAGTGGTTCGTCGACGCTTGGTAAAAAAGATGACTTGCGGTGCGTAACGTACGTCATCACAAGATTATTTAAAATAAAAAAATCGTAAGGATTTAGTTAATATATTAGCGTCTTTCGTGGATGAACGAATTTATTTCAAAAAATATGAAATTTTCAAAAAGAAAGCAAGAAGTCATTAGTAGTTGAACTGTGAATTATACTGGAGATAACTTACCGCCGAATTGCTTGATTTTTTTTTGTCGCTCACAATTCCTGGGGCGATAGGCGCTCATCTCACACGCACCTAAAAGCAGATAAACATGCGCCAACATAAGTCCAGAGTATTAAGACAAGACGGAAGCAGGGCGGAATAGCGAAAAAAGGAAGAAGAATAGGTCTAAATATTAGAAGCACTAGACATAAGAGGTAGTGTAGGGATAAAAATAGGTATTTATAGAAGATCTTGAATTTTGAACTCAAACGTAATTAGAACGATAGAAGAACGTAGCTTTTCTTTTTGTCAATAAACTATTGTGTGTGAATTAACTTTAACATAACTTGGTTTCCCTTATTTTTGTATTATTGGTATCGAGTTTCAGCCTTGAGTCCGTGCGTTGTCTTAAGTGCAGATTATATTGTTTTTTCCCCGAACTAGTGGTTCGGTCGGGGAAAATTGTATCAAGAGCGGGATCCTTAAATCCAAGAACCACTGGTGCCCACGACCCTTTTCTGAGTTGGCCGGCAAGTACCCGTTCGTCCCTTTTAGTGCAAAGGAGTTTTATTTGCGGTTTTCCACCGGGAAAACACGCTACCTGCGGTATTAAGACCGCTACCGCGTTTTAAATCGTAATAGAGCTCTCTTTCTGTCTTCGTCTCTCTGTGTGGCCTTTGCTCACCCTGTATTTGTCCTTCCCTGTCTTTATCCTTCCGTGTTTCTATTTTAATTCGTTCTATGTTTCTATGTTATTCGTATGTTCTACGTAATTTTAATTCATGCTATTCTTATGTTCTATGTTATTTCAATTCATTTTGTAATTCAGTATGCTCTGGTCCTCTGTTCTTTGGCAGTTTGTAGGTTTGTTCTTTTTGGCTACACTTTCTACACTTTTCTACACTTTTCTGCACTAACTCTTGAGCGAGTGCAGAAAGGTGTAGAGGGTGAATGAAAAAAGAACAAACCTATTAGGTTGAATGAATGAAAAAAGAACAAACCTATTACAACAAACCTATTATGTTCTTTTTTCATTCACTCTCTACACTTTTCTGCACTCGCTCAAGAGTTAGTGCAGAAAAGTGTAGAAAGGCTAGCCAAAAAGAACAAACCTTGTATGGGCGGCAATTTATTCCAGAATTGCCGTCCTTACAGCACATTTAAATTTGCCTAATCCCCTAGCCCGGTTCTTTATATGTAGCACAGTTCCTACACTTTCATCGACATCTTTAATATTTATCAGAAAAATTACTTCCAGGAAGTAGTTACATGAAACTGGGTGTCGGAAAAGTCTTATCAAACTTTTCTTATTTTTTCCGATAAATACACTTGAAATTGTGTGCAACGAACTCGAAAAGCCGTATCAATTACTCAGATGCCACTTTACCTAAGGGTAATAAATCTTTTGCGATACATCTGAACGTCTATCACCTATCGAACTTCTATCTAATCCTTGGAACGTTGAACCTCGAGTAAGAACAACAACACCGCGTACAGAAGTTATATATTCCTCCTTCCAATTATTCTTGTTATCCAGTTATTATAGCTTCGATTACCTTACGTCACTCACGATACACCACAGACAAGCATAGGGGTGGTACTGGGAGTTATACCAAAGATAAAGTCAAGTTTCTTTCACTACTATGCCACCCTCAAACCACCATTCAGTCATGGTTTCCTTCACCATTTTCTTTGGTAAGAAACATTTTTCTTTTTCACCTTGTTAGCGAAACATGTTTTGAAAAATAACACCACTTCGCCATCATTCCTCACCACCGCCACTGACTTTTTCTTAGAAGGATGATTGTGTACAATACCTACATAACTCGCACAGGTATTCCCACGGTGTTATTGCTAATGAAACTTCATAGTCGAAAGGAAAAAAATTGTTAGATAAGCACTACCTTCAACTGACGGCGTCGTATAACCTAACCACCCCCAACCCAAATCCCATTCCCAAAATGTGGGCAAAAACATTTGATAACGTTGCACTGTTGAAAGTTGAACAAGTTAGAACCTACTGCATTACGAGCGATAAAAAGAGATGCCCTCTGGCAAAAAGAACGCAAAGGATATGTGAGGGTAGTGGAATAAAAATGACGAAAAATTGGGCTCTGACACGAAAAACTTTTCCAAAAAATTGTGTTGTTTTCTTTTTTTTTGTCGTTTTTTCACAAGTTTTTCTCTGGAGTTTTTAGTGGATGAAAAAAAAGAAGAAACTCATTTGAATGAGGTGGAGATGGTTTTGTAACGCCGAACAGGCGCTGAAAAGAAAGGGATATTTGTCTTTGTTGCATAGCAATCGTTCGGGTTGACTACAGGGAAAGAATGAAATTAACGAACGAACTTTTAGCAGGCAAGTTTTGATATTATGCATATGTTTTATATTTCGGGGAAAACTTTTTTAATCTTCCCTTACATTATGTAAATATATGAGCTCGTATCAAGGTTCAATCATATGCCAGAAGGCAACAAAAATAGCTACAAAAATTTCATAAATTGAACCAAATAACTGGAGATTATTTTGAAATTTAACTGATATACACTAAATCAAATCACAAACACAAATCCTGATTTTTAAAGTGCAAACAACCTAAAAATCATATTCTAGGTGCTTTCATATATGAGTGGCTGAGTGGAAGAGTTGCCTAAGCCACATTAAATTTTTGGTGCTTAGGCTTTTTCAGTTTGGCCACAATAACCATATCTTTGTGTTCCAAACATATTTATTCACCATATTATCAGTATAACAAAATACAAACTATTTCTTTTTGAGAGTAATTTTTCAAATTATGTCTAAGTTTAGAGTCCGATATCTCATTTCGCAGTAATTGTGGGTTAGGCAACTCTTCCACTGAATCACTCATATTTCAAAACAACCCTACATTCCATAAAACAATTAGCACCGAGCTAACTTGGTAACACCAAAAATATCGACGCAGTTGAGTCAGTCGCACTCGTGACCTCGATACGAAAGCTTCGCGCATTTTAACTCTCATTCAGCACTGTAATTGCTAGCCAATAAAATATATTCATTTTACATTTTATTAGGAGTTTTAGCTCTGTGGAATCTAGGGACCTCACTGAGAGAATCCTCCACATTTGGTGATCCCACAACGCAGTTCTGTGAAAAACTAGCAAAAATAAGTGCAAAATAATATACCAAAGTGTGGTACAGTTTGACTCCACGCGATTCGAAGTATCAACGTGCAAACAGTTAACATATCCCGTAGTGAGAACTGCAAACCGAACTTTCGAGGACAAGTCCAGTTGTGATCAGCGCGGACGTAAACCAAACAATGTTAGACGACGGCGAAAATAAGGCGGAGGCAAGCACCGGTGCCATTCCTAAGGAAAGGTCGAACTAAATTTACCGTCACTACTACATAACACCGCCGGAGTAGACGAGTTGAATGACAGGTCGACATTACACAGTGTCACCATGTCGAAGTTTTGGACGAAAAACCCGTCATCGTGGTTCGCAAAGCTGGAGGCACAATTCAAGAACTACAAAATTGTCGCAGATACTAAATAGTTCAACCAGCTAGTACGAGTAGTGTTTCTAGACATAGAAGTCATCGATGAAGTGATAAGTATTATTGACGAGCCACCACCGTCAAATAAGTACGATTTCTTAAAAAACGCACTAATAAAAAGGTATGCCCCACAACCTCCAGAGCGGGTAAGCAAACTTTTACGACCCGAACAGCTCGGAGACCAAAGGTTCTCATATTTCTTTCCAAAATGCTGCAAATAAGTGGCAACGCGGTAAACGAGGAGACAATCAAAACGCTGTGGATCAACCAACTCCCGATGGAATTGCGTTATGCAGTGGTAGCGTCGAAGGTGGAAAACTTGGACGAATTGGTAGACATTGCCGACTCTGCTTTGGCATATGTAGAAAAAAGACAAATCGCATCCGTATCCAGCTCAAGTTAGTACAGCAAGCATCAGGCTAGTAGACAACATCCCTGAAAGTTAAGGTCGATCTACTAAGCAAATGAAAGAGATCGTGTCATTGTCGCTAGACAACAGTCGGAAAAGTCGTTCACACAGTCGGCCGAAAAACCAACCACGATCGCGAAGGAAGAGTAGAACTTGATGGTGCATTTACACTCAGCGTTTGAGGCGAGCCTCTATCCCCACCAACAAATCACCCAATCAGATGGCTTGTGGAGTCGCAAGAGTCTAACATTCTTCAACTTTTCTCCGACGCACGCTTTCATATGTGTACACACATACAATGAACTATGGCAGCACACAATTCGCAGCTCATCGTATTTCTGTCGTTTCGCACTCATAGGCATGTTGCGCCGCAGAGGTATTTTGAGTGTAAATTGCTTTCAACACAGCAAAGAACACAGCCGACGAAAACCGGTTTGCAATGGCCTGATGGGGGTAGAGGCTCACCTCGAGGCGAGCCTCAAGGGTGAGTGTAAACGCACCATCAAGCTCAAACCAACGCGACACTACACCAACACCAGCAAAGTGCGCGATTTGTTGGTACCACGCGAAGTTCGGAAAGGAAGCGACATATTGCGAGAAAGCATGTCTATTCAGCCACATGATAAAAAAATAATTTCGATGCGGTCATGTGAAGAGCTGCAGCTCAACAACGAACACACAGAACAGCAAATAAACAGCCTTCACATAACTGACCAATCAATCGTGGCAACATCAACAAAAAAATATAACAAGAGCGATCCGCACGGACTAAAATTATTCGCAGCCAACGGGTCGACAATTAAGACGCATGGAACGAAACGGCTCACCATAAACTTAGGAATGCGACGACCATTCTCCTGGTCGTTCGTAATTGCAGATACAAAGTGAAACATAATCGAAGCAGATTTTATCCGTCATTATGGATTATTAATTCACATCAAGAACGGTAGACTCATTGACAAGTTAACGAAACTAACTGTCAATGCTTATCGAACTACTGGGAATGAAACAAGAATTGCAACATATAACATCCAAGACAAATACACATCGTTATTATATGAATTCAACGACATAACGATACTGAACTTAAACAAACGAGCGGCGACAACTTGCATACGTCACCACATACAAACAGTGTGGCAGCCAGTCCATTCAAAACCTCGACTTCTAGCACCTGATAAACAGAAAGCCGCCAAAGCTGTATTCAAATACCTGAGCCCCGTAAAAAGTAGCTGGTCAAGCCCATTGTATATGAAGAAGAAAAGCACAGGGGAATGGAGGCCTTGTGGCGATTACCGGAGATTGAATGCCGCAACCGTTTCCGACCGCTTTCCGATACCTCACTTGCAGGACTTCAGCCACAACCTACACGGAAACACAATATTCTCGACTAGGGATCTACAACGAGCCTATCACCAAGTGCCAGTATTCGAACAAGACATACCCAAGACAGCAATAATTACCCCCTTTGGGTTATTTGAACTTTTATTCATGATATTTGGTCAGAGGAATTCCGCTCAAACCAAGCAACGATACATGCAGGATGTGCTGTCAGGACTTACGTTTGCATGGGTGTACATAGATGATATCATAGCTTCAAAAAATATAGAAGACCACGAACAACATTTGCGAGCTGTGTTTCTAAGATTAAGGGAACACAGTCGCCTTATCACGAAGGAAGGTATTAAGCCTCTTCCGGAGAAAATTGATAAAAAACTTTCCACAACCGCAACAAGCGAATAAATTAAAAAAATTTTTGGCGACGATCAATTTCTACCGACGGTTCATAAAGACAGCGGTAACACACCTAAAGATCTTGCAGAAGTTGATTGTTGGAAAGAAAAAGAATGACAAAAGTGAGATCAAGTGGAACGACAAAGCAATCGCAGCATACCAAGCATGCAAAGACGACCTGATGAACGCAACGATCCTGGCTCACCCCGCAGTAGATGCACCAATTTTCTTACAAGTCGATGCATCGGATTCAGCAGTAGGGGCTGTATTACAGCAAACCGTAAACGATAAAGTACAGCCTCTCGTATTCTACTCGAGGAAGCTAACACCCGCACAAACGAAGTACAGTACATACGAGTACGACCGGGAACTGCTCACGAGCAGTAAAATACTTTCGACACTAGCTGGAAGGTCGGTCATTTATGATCTTCACAGACCACAAACCAATCACAGTTGCATATCAACAAAAGAATGAAAATGCTCGACTTCATCAGTCAATTTTCGACTGACATCAGGCACATTCCCGGATCGCAGAACGTAGTAGCAGACATGTTATCTAGGATCAACCAAATAACACATATCGACTATGCCAGCATAGCGGATCAACAGAAATATGATTCTGAACTACATTCATTCCTACATGGAACACGGCAGACTTCTTTGAGACTGCAGAATTATGACATACCGAATACCAATGAAAGGCTGTACTGTGTACCACCAATAACAAGAACATTTTCCTTCAGAAAGCCACAATGATTCGTTAGAGACATAAGCGTCCGTGCTATAATTTAATAACAATTGATGTAGAGACGAAAGTCTGAGCACAGAATAATTATAAGTTAGCTTAAGCACAAAATGTTAATACTATGGAAAAAATATATATATCTATCTATCTATCCAATAACAAGAAGTTAGTGGTTCGAAGCCAGTTGATAGGATTTAGTAAAACATTTACAAACGTAAATACGTCCTCTATCTCAAGGCTGATCCATATGTTCCATTTCTGCGTATCGTATTCTCGTTGCATATCAGTGGATACGAACAACGTATCTTCGTTCCGTATCAAAATATGATACAAAGAAACGCAACGAACTCGATCGGTCATTTGGCGGTTTTTTGCCGTCACTTCAATGGAATGATACAAGCGTGAAAGCTTTATTTTAGTTTCAAACCATCATTTATCCAAGACTCGCCTCCTGGCACACGGTTGCCAGCTAATTTTAAAAAATTGTTACATATTTCTGGTATGCTATTCGTCACCGGAATTGAACTGAATTTGTTAATCTTAACTCCTCCTGGCTTCTCCTACTTATTTCCACACGCTCAAAAAGCTCACCCTTTAAGGCGTTACTCAAATTTACACAATGTGAAATTATCCCTACTATATGTGTGCGACAAAATAAAATATTTTTTATCCTTTTGAGATTTGCCAATACTAAAAAAAAATTAGGGTTGCAAACTCTTTTGATATTGATATTGCATTTGATTACATTTGATCATGAAAAATGTAAGAAAAATAATCTGAATTATTACTGAAAATGATTTTGATCTGCTTCTGATAACAATTTTAAGAATCGCCACACCTCAAATGCTTTTCAAACAGCGTAAAAAAAATAATATAATTACAGAATATATATGAATTTTAGTTACGAAAAACTAGTAGAATGAACTCTTTTAGCGTAATTCCTTTATTTTTTACCCTAAGCCCCTCTAATCAATATATTTTCCAGAAATTCCGACTAGATTAAAAGGATCCAAGACGCATCTAGTCCCAAATTTAATGAAAATATAATAAGATTCTTTCCTCTAAGGCAAATAACAGCATCCAATACTCTTGCCAAAGCACTGCCGCTGTTTTCATTCTAATTTGTTTAAAGCCCGGGGTGATAAGGTAGAGTTCTTCTAGATTGGTTCACTAGCTCACGCCTCCACTAGGCTACCAAGCCTCAAGAGATGTAATTTCGGTTGGAACTTTACAGTTCATCCCTCTAAAATTTTTCGTGCCCTACCAAAAAGAAAAATTTTTTTACACAACACAAACAAGAGGAGTTATTTTTGTTAATATTTAATCACAAATTTTCGCCACTCTCTCTGCTTTTATAAAATATTCTTTTGCTTGGCAGAGATTACGACTCCTTTGAGCCATAAACCCTTTGAGTTAACTACCCACCCGGACTTGGTACTGAGTCTTGGGAATATCCTTTCTTCAACATCTCTAGCCCGCTGTAACTGGATGACTTGAATATTGAAGGCATTAAGAGGCAGAGCGGAGTCAACACATCAAAGTTTAAGAAATATGCCGAATCCTTCGTCAAAGGGATCCAAATAAAGTTTCACTTAAACGGATGAAACTTTCTAATAGAAAATCGATTTGCATGAGAAAAAAATGGCTTAAATAGGTGATTAGGAGTGAGTCCAGTCTGGAGATAGCGATGACACGAACTTATCTGATTTAATACCTCTCTTGTGATAGGCGTTAATTAGTTATGCTCTTTGTACGGGTCGTTTTGATTTACAATTCCTTTTAATGGTTGACTGTATTCGGACAAGTAATAAAACCTTTTTTCTGACTTCAATTAGACCTTAAAGATGGGTTTGACGTAGGTTTCCCGGTCTCTGTACGATGGAATGACGGTTAAAATTAGAACTTTCCTGGGCAGGGATAAAGTATTGCATGTGTATTTTGATGATTATTCCGATCGTTTCGGGGATTCCCCCTACATTTTTTTGCTACATAGGGCTTTGATGTAAAAAAGGGAAGTGTACCATTTCGAGTAATATAAAAGGGACACGCAGGATCAACTCCATTGCTCAGCAGTTTAAATTGTATACTATTTACTTATGTGACTTTTATATAGGTGAAGGTGGATGAACCGGTGATCATAATGATGATGAACATAATGAACGCCATTCTTCTTAACTTCCCAGTTGATAAGAACCCGTCCTCGCGAAATTCCTTCACATACCTTTAACACCACTTCTAATCTCAAAATCCGAAGTTTGCAGAGACTAATTATTTTCTTGCTAATTGAAATATACCAACCATGTGGTCTGATTATCCAGTTTGCTTTTTTTTTACGTCCGAATTGGAAGTGCGAGAGATATATTTACAAAAAAACGAAGGACAATTCATGACGAGTGAACCAATTGGCTAGAGATTCGATTGTTGAGTATCGTGACATGCAAGCTTCATTGTCTTTCTATTTTATTTAATTCAATTCGATGAAGAGTACGAAAAATAAAAACTTTTACCGAACGAAACAATTTTCCGTGATAGCATAAGTTTCCAGCGTGCTTCATTGAACAAACTTTTATTTTGTTGTTCACCAAACATCATTCATCCTTATTTTGGTGCTGTTTGCGTAGATGTAACAGTCAATAATATTCTAAGACTTCCTGTTTTTTTGTTATATTCATGTTTATTATTTACCACTTTGTTCGCAAGAACTTTTTCGTCTTCCTGCAGAGCTTCCCAAAAATCATCCCATTTCTTCCATTAGACTGTATATCGCCCAGCAAGGATACTTTTGATATAACATGTTCACAATAATAGATAAAACAATACTGAAACAAATTGCAAGAAGTTGTGTTTGTGTATATCGATATTCTTGGAAAATCTTTGCCATAATTTTAGCTCTAAATCGAATAGCAATCATGGCGCATTTGTTGAAGAGTTTAAAAAACTTTAATCTTCTCTAAAAGTATATTCTTTTCAGATCTGTAGTATCTACCTATGCATCTATTTACTTATATAGCTATAATATTATTGTATAGGAGAATTATCTTCCTACTTCCTTGAAGATGTCTTATCTTAAGATCGTATTTCACTTTGTTTAGCGGAAATCAGAACTGGTGTTGTAAGTTTGTAATGTTCACTTTTACGTCACGATGTAGTCAGCCAGCCCTTCAAGTAAGTACCACCTGTTTAGTATGGGGTGGAATTCTATTCGTTTCGTTCGGTTCCGACGTAATTAAGTGGGGTTTACTTTCAATTGCATATCCTAGCTGCCTCATGCCTGCCCATTAAGTTTTCGAAGAAAAGTAGAACACTGTTAAACAAACCTTCAAGGTCCTTTTGTGTATTTTCTTTACCATCAAGTACGTTCTTGACTCTCAAGTTTTCTCGATATCCTCGTAGATATAATAAACTTAAAGGAAGAGAGCCCTACTGTTCGCAAATTAACAATAAATAGCAACAGTAGCAGTGGCACGAACGACAATGACATCGAACATATCATTCGCTAGTCCTATGGATAATGTAATGTGTGGCACAATATCTTCTCTCTATATCCGCTTAGGATATTTTAGGCATTCTAAGAAAATTTGTTTGTAATTTTCAAAACGATGGCAAAGGACGGAAAGTCTTGCAAATTTGCTAAGCTTGATAGCTTTGTATTAAGTAACGAGCTTAGAACTCAAAGAGTTAAAAGGCGATATTTCTTCTTACTTAGGTTACGTTATTATACAGGGTGTTTGGTACTCCGTGCACGACCTTGTAAGGGGTTATTCCTTGATATATTTGGAGAAAAAAATTGTTCCACAGGGTGGGTCAATTTTCAATAACAGTGGAGATACAGGGTGGTTAAGAAAAGTGTTTTTGACCGGTATCCTTACTCACTTAAAACGTTATATCTTGAAAACGAATAATCACAAGGCAAAGTGTTATAACTCGTTTTTTAGGCAATCGAATTATCTTTCATTTGATGTAACTGTCTAAATTGTAACTGCACCCAATCTTGAGATATTTACTCGAAAACACCAATTTTTGCTACGTGAACCCTTAAAATTCAGTGATCAATGTAGTTTTTCTCAGAAAACCCCATTATAAACATGTCATTTTAATTTTATTTTTTTATGAGCCGTATTATTACCTACAAAAGCTGCATACATATGTATGAGTTACGATTAACATTTTGGAAGTAATAGGTAAAAATACATATCGCATAAAAATTAAATATTTCAAAAGTCAGTGCCATAAAGTGGACCTCGTTTAATTTGTCGGTAGTACTGAAGTATTTTTATTGCCCATTTATTACTATTTAAAGTATGTAGGAAAACAATGAAATGTAACTGAGTTTCAACATAATTGATGCTTTTACCTGGATGTGGTAGGTAATACTGGGTGCGGTACTATGCCTTTTTTAATTGGGTGCCTTACAAAATAAAAAGTCTATAAAAGCAAAACTACCTTCATATTTTTATCAGTTTTAGTTACGTTGCTAAAAGAAGAAGGTGTCAGTAGAATACAAAAAATAATTTCGAAATGTCTGAGTACTCCAATGAAGAATATGCTGACATTGTGTTAATTTATGGAGAGTTTCGCGAAAATGGACAAGCCGCGCGAAGGCTTTACCATCAGAGACATCCTCATCGACGGACACCTGACAGGAGAGTATTTCAGGACGTTTACAGGAGAATTAGGGAAACTGGCGGCGTTAGAACAAGGAGAGTAAATGCAAATCCTGCGCCTATAATCGCTGTTCAGATTGATGAAAGAATACTGCAAGCAGTGCAAAATGATCCATCGATCAGTATCCGACGCTTGGCATTGCAGTTTAACATATCTACTTGGAAGGTTTGGAGTATTTTAAAAGTAGAACGCTTCCATGCCTACCATCACACACCAGTACAGGAGCTGCTACCCATTGATTTCCGCAAACGGATGGAGTTTTGCAATTGGCTCCTTGAACGACAAATAGATGACGACAATTTTTTCAACAATATTCTGTGGACGGATGAGTCCCAATTTACCAGAGACGGTATCACAAACTTCCACAACCTACATACGTGGGCTGAGAACAATCCACACACAAGAAGAGTGGCATCATTTCAGCACAGATTCAGCGTCAATTTATGGGCAGGCGTGATTGGTGACGATTTACTTGGACCTATTAGGCTTCCGCGTACTCTAAATAGCTCCAATTACTTACAGTTTTTATCAAATGATCTACAGGACTTATTGAATGATATTCCACTGGTACGATTGGCTTCCATGTTTTACCAACACGATGGTGCTCCAGCTCATTACGGCCGACAGATCACAGATTGGTTAAATTCCAATTATAGCAATCGCTGGATCGGTAGAAATGGACCGATACACTGGCCTGCAAGATCTCCTGATCTTACTATTATGGATTTCTTTGTATGGGGACGGATGAAGGACCTAGTCTACGCAACGCCAGTAGAAACATTGGAAGATCTAAATATCAGGATCGATGCGGCAGCAATAGAAGTAAGGCAGCAGTTGAGGAATATGAATACCAAGAGAACACTCGCCAAACGAGCTTTAGCGTGCATTCAAAATGAAGGTGGCCATTTTGAACATGTATTATAACAAAATTTTTTTAAATAAAACATAAAAAGCATTATTAAATTCTTTTAGTTCAAACAAGTAGTGTAGATCAACATGCACATGCACTGACTTTTGGAATATTTAATTTTTATGCGATATGTATTTTTACCTATTACTTCCAAAATGTTAATCGTAACTCATACATATGTATGCAGCTTTTGTAGGTAATAATACGGCTCATAAAAAAATAAAATTTTAATGACATATTTATAATGGGGTTTTCTGAGAAAAACTACATTGATCACTGAATTTTAAGGGTTCACGTAGCAAAAATTGGTGTTTTCGAGTAAATATCTCAAGATTGGGTGCAGTTACAATTTAGACAGTTACATCAAATGAAAGGTAATTTGATTCCCTAAAAAATGAGTTATAAGACTTTGCCATGTGATTATTCGTTTTCAAGATATAACGTTTTAAGTGAGTAAGGGTACCGGTCAAAAACACTTTTCTTAACCACCCTGTATCTCTACTGTTATTGAAAATTGACCCACCCTGTGGAACAATTTTTTTCTTCAAATATATCAAGGAATAACCCCTTACAAGGTCGTGCACGGAGTACCAAACACCCTGTATATATGTAAGTACTTAGACAGAACAAATGATTTTCTTTCGAACGCATTAGAAGGCAGACTTAATACGAACCTGAAAAGTTTTCACCGAAAGATCTCTACCGGTTCAACTTATCGACTAAAGTTAGTCTGAAAGAGTTTGAAATTATGATCATTATATTATCAACTAGATTTCAAACTTTTTGATTTTTTAGCTTCGTGCAGGATACGGGTAAAATTGATGTGCAACAGTAGAGTGGTTATAAGCTGTAACGACTCAAATTTCCGGGGTAGGCTCAACGGGTGCCGGGATCCGTTACAAAATATTTATTTCTTATTTGACTTCACTTTATTACTTCTAGTTGACATACCTACATTAAAATTATTATTTGATTTCCTTTGGGTTTTCTCCTTGCCATCTGCTCGTCGTCTCTGCTAAACGTGACTCTATTCGTATTTTCTGTGGGTACGACTTCACTTGCCTTGTCTTGACCCTCTCTGTCTTCGTCCCTCTGTGTGGCCTTGGCTCTCCCTGTCTTCGTCCTTCCCTGTCTGCGCGTCCTTCCCTGGCTTCGTCCTCCCTGTCTTCGACTCTCTGTGTGGCCTCTGCTTTGTTCGTTTTGGTTTAGCTGTGTCTGCTTGTCGTGGTTTGGCGGCTTTCGTCGAGGCTTGTCGTAGCTACATTTAGCTCGACTCTGCTTGCCTTAACTTGACTCTAGCTACTGATCGTCATCTTTTCTCTGTTCGCTTGATCTGCTCTGTTGCTTGGCTTGTTGCTGCTAGGCTCGTCGCTGCTTGGCTTGTCGCTGCTTGGCTTGTCGCTGCTTGGTTCGTCGCTGCTTGGCTTGCTGCGCTGCTTGGCTTGTAGCTGCTTGGCTCGTCGCTGCTTGGCTTGCTCCGCTGCTTGGCTTGTCGCTGCTTGGCCCGTCGCTGCTTAGTTTGCTCCGCTGTTTGGCTTGTCGCTGTTTGGCTCGTCGCTGCTTGGCTTGTCGCTGCTTGGCTCGTCGCTGATTGGCTCGCTCCGCTGCCTGGCTTGTCGCTGCTTGGCTCGACGCTGCTTGGCTCGTCGCTGCTTGGCTTGTCGCTGCTTGGCTCGTCGCTGCTTGGCTTGCGCCGCTACTTGGACATGAACTAATCGGTCTCAAGCCTTCAAAGAGGAACTGTAAGTCCACATTGCCTATCCAGCTTGGGAACCGATTAGAGACGGTTGTCCTGTCAGTACGTCATTCTCTTCGAGGCTGTGAATCACAGGTCGAATCGATCGCTTAGTAGTCAACGTTGCCTTGTTAGCAGACTGACTACTGCCGACTGACCCCTTTCTCGTCATTCGCTGTTGCTTATATGTTTACGGGAACATTTACCATCCGCGAATCATTTCGTTAGCACTCGGAATTTTACTTTGTTGTGATTCGCGGTCTGTGCACCCGTCAGTATATAGTGCTTTCGGATCTTACATGTAACTTGTCGGTAGGTTTATCCAACCGTGCAGTGTCGCCTGAGGCATTGTTGCGGTCCCACCGATTTTTCAGGCGTTTTGCCAAAGTGCAATTTCTCTTTCAGCTAAGTTTTGTCCATTTATATCTTCCATGCTCGTGTTTTCCCTTTTCTTTGTTCCTTTAAGTCTTCGGTGTTCTTTGTTTGTTTCTTATGTTGTTTATGTTTTAATTCAATGTTTGTGTGTGGAAATTTACCGCGGAAATATCCGTCCTCACAAAGCGTTCATCCTGTAAAATTAAGTTTCACTAAATTTTCCGGAGTCCATTAGCTCCTACCGAAAAAGTATGTTGTAAGACAGTCGGTAGGTATAGATATAAAGTTTTTGTAGTACATATTGCCAGCATGTACCCACGGTGTTCAAGCGAAATTCGAGAGAAATTCTTTTCCTCTCCCAATACTAACTCTTATAAAACTCCACTGAGAATTTTTATCACTGACTGAATTCTGAACGGTATTCCTTCTGTACTGAAATATAGTACCATATAAGAGAAATTTTTCAATACCTTTAGAGTACTGAAATGTTTACAATAATGAATTAGAAAAATCCAAAGTTTTTCTCATTTATTGTTTCGAGATGCGAGTACATGTGCCATAAGATTAATTCAGTATTGATATTGTACTCAAGTAAATATCTAGTATCGCTCTTTAGAGTTCTACTTCGGCACTGAAACCCAGAACTGCTTCAGAACTAGATTTATAAAATGGTTAAAATATCTATGGTGCTAAAACAACGAATATTTTTCACCTAACATTACGTAGATCGCCATTTTTTCCTAACGCCAAGTAAAACATCTAATTATAACATATAGACATTCATTTAGCATTTCGCTCGGTTTTTTTGTGTACTACCTCTAAAAAGTACCTTCCATTTTTTTTAGTTTCAGCTCAAGGACAATTCTATGTGACCTATCCCAAAAATAATAAAGATAATACCTTCATCCAATCGAAGGCTTCAATTCAAAGCCTTAAAACATTGTTAAGCATAATGGAAAAACTTTTTATAAAAATTTAAAAAGCAATTTCTTTCTTTAATTACATTACGTTCCCAATCAAATCAGCTCCTCCACCTTATTCACCGGAAATTGAAACTTTACAATATCCATCCTATGTAACGATCACAGGTAGCGACCATAAATCATTGATGACGTGCTCTCAATAGCAAACATTTGTGTTTTTCCTTCTAATTAACTCATTACGGATCTTTTCTTTGCAACTTAAATTTAATTAAGAAACCATTTAGACTACAACTACGCGGCAAAATGAAAACAAAACAGCAAAAAAACGTCCTTACGTGGAAAAATTACAACAGGACTTTTGTTCCAGAAAGTACGAACCAGGCACATTGTACATAATATTGCGTTTCGTACAGATGGTGATGTTGTGCAAGTTCCGAGAAAAGTTACACATAAAAAAATCTAGAACAATAAAACTTCAAGAAGATAACTTAGAAATGTAGTTATTACAGCAATACAAATACTTTCAAGAAATTCTTCTTCACACTTTAGTAGAGAACCTGAAACACTATACCCAATTGCTAGAACTGAATAGTGAAGTACCTAATATTCTAGAAAGCGTTTTCAATCTCTGTCCTCGTGATCATTACCCAGTCCCCAGTCCGTACGCCTTACGTTTCACCTTGAGATGCGGTATTGTACGAGTAAGACGTCTTGTTTACATCTTAAGACACTTTTCCTATCCTTGGATAGCGAGCGATATTGTCGCGCGTTATTGAATTTATATATGTATAATTAAAAGCACACCCAAAATTAATGACCTAGGAGTGATTGAAATTGACACCAGCTGTATACTTTAGCTGGAATAGTTCAAACGCAATAGCAGGTATTATTAGGAAGGTCCTGGAAGATAATTAAGCCTGACATTGTAGATTATGGCCTTGTTTTTTCCGATACGGTGGTGGTGTCTGAATGATTTACGTCCGCACTATACACCAGACTGTAATTTGGAAATTTTAGGCACCCGGATGGTTGACTAAGGAGCAACGTTTCGATTCATTCCGAACAGTAATTACAGGGTGAAAGATGAATTTCTTAAATAATTACAGACTACGAAAATTAAGGAATATGATATGAAATTACTTGAAAATAAATTGGTAGACAATGTTCTGTATATCTGGATGTTTGTGTCCACATAGCTAGAAAGCCACTTAACCCTGGAGAGTAGTAGATATATAACAAATTTAAAATAAATGAAGAACCCTATATCGTCCCTGAATTACAAAGGCAGAGCACAACCCCTTGAATTTCGAAAAATCGGGACATTGGTTTATAGGTCATTACTTGAAATGCCCGTAGAAGTAATAGCCAGAAGCCAGAAGTATATCTCATCAGAACTGAAGAATGGGAAAATAATTGTGAAAACATATTCGCCTATACACCACTTGAGGGCTGAATATCAAAAAATCGTGAAGAAGGTTTATTTATTAATAACAATTAACAGACTATTGAAGAGATTAAAATATAGGGTTAAGTTACACTCTTTCTGTAACGAACGTAATATTAGAGCACATAGCCAGTATGTACGTTTACAAAGATCAGCAGCGGCAGTATTGCCACAACTTGAGATTGAAATTTACAAACACAGAAAAATAAAAAAGTGGTTTGACAGTTAATTTTTTAGTTGTAATTTTGTACCTGTAGAGTGGAGTAGCAATGGAGGAGCGTTTCATAGAACTTAGAGAAAATAACCAATTTGTATTCGATAAAACCAGTCGAAATTACAAAAATATATTTTTGCGGGATCAGAACTAAGATCATTTGCTGTCTATTAAAATAATCTGAAACTGAAACTGAGACTATCAGAAAATGCGGTGATTTATGACAAATACAACTAAGAGATCTGTCAAAAACTCTGCACGTCTATTTCACATGCAGAGATGCATGCACCGCTGCGTGCATATATTCTGCACATGTATTTCTGGCTTTAGAATTTCACCAACACGCAGAATTGCAGAGGACGACGCACTGGCCGAACATTCTTTTCTAATCGATCACCAGACAGATTAAGGTCGTGGAGTTAGACTTCCCCTTTGAGAGTTTGGGACCAGTTAGTCCACGTCCAAACAGAGACGAGCCACGCCAAACCAAGGTGAGCTACGGCAAGACACGATGAGCCACTCTGCACCAAGGTGAGCTATGGCTAGACACGATGAGCCACGCCGATACAAGACGAGCCGATGTGCAGAGGTGAGCAAAGACGAAGTCGAGTTAAGGCGAGCAGAATCGTGCCAGGAGTGGAGCCGCGACGACGCCAAACCTCGACGAACAGAGACAGACAGAGTAGAGCAGAGTCAACGCGCGGAGATGAAGACAAATGAGAAGACGAGTCACTTATACGACAAGGAAGACGACGGGGAACGTAGAACTTAAAGAAATCAAATTTAAAATATGTGTCATCAAATGAATTAAAAAAGGTGAAGGCAAATAAAAACATACTGCAGTCACGATCGGCTGCAAGCCAATCGTATAATACTCTAGATGAATACTGAACTCCGATTTATATTGTAGTTGGGGATAAAGTAGAATTACGTGTGTGCATGTTGTATGTCCTTTATTAAGGACTGCCATTAGATTGCTACTCAAAACTAAAAGACAATATTCTGTGTTTAATTTCATATCTTGAACTGGGTAAGTCATGGAAAAAAAATGTCCTTTTTGAAGAACTTTCACATGGGAGGTGCAGGAAGGACTCACTCGGATTTCTTACATATTTATCCTTTTCCTTGGAACCATTTAAAAATGAACGTGTACAAAATTTCAAATTCGTAGCTTGAAGCGTTCAAAAGTTATCGAAAAATATTGTTGAACACGTGTCTTAAGGACATTTTGTATGGCAGCTACCAGAAGGAGTAAAAGGATTTCGCTGATTAGTAAACCCAAACTTTGTTTTTAATCAAAACTAATTTGTACAAAATTTCGAGTGCATAGCTAAAAGAATACTTGAGTTATAGTAAGTTCCGTAAATTAAGTGAAGACGCTTGAACAGAATATTTGTATGGCAGCTACACGAAGGACGAATAGGATTTTCTTCATAATTATACATTTAGCTCCAACTATTGGAAAATTAACACATACAAAATTTCAAAGTCGTAGCTTAAACCCTTCTGAAGTTATCGGCTTATATTCTTGAACACGTGTTTTAAGGACATTTTGTATGACAGCTACCAGAAGGAGTAGGACGATTTTGCCCGTTAACGAACTTAGCCTTACAAATTGCACCAAACATCCAGATTCAAAATTTCAAGATCCTAGGTGAAGGCGTTCTTGAGTTATCGTGCTAACGGACAGACGGACGGACGGACGGACGGACGGACGGACGTCAGGCGGATTTGAGGTTTTTGGGCACAAATAAACAAAAAATATTATATAACTTTTTTTCGTCCGAGGCTTGGTTCTCAGCGTTACAAACTTTTGGGCTGGATTAAACTTATAATACTCTATATGATTTCATCTAGAGTATAAAAATATTTGTGTAAGGATCCTAGCACCCGCTAAGTTTACACCGTTGTTAGACAGTTAATAATGCATATTGGTCGATAATTTTCGGCATTATGTTTTCCATTTTTTAAAGATGGAAATGATATAAGAATCCTTCCAAACACTGGGAAAAAATGCTCTCAGGAATGGATGACGTGTAAAGATTTGTCAATGGTTCAGCAAGAACATTGCCTAATCTTTTCATAAAGATATTGGGAATAGGGTCTAAAAAATTGATGGCAATGAGGACATCATTTACGCTAAATACTGGCATCGCATTGTTCTGATCTGCTATTATGTTAGTAATACATGGAGTTGACGAACACGAGTAAACAGACTGAAAGTATTGAGAAAATAGCTCCACAATGTCACTAGGAGTGGACGCAGTAGCCTCTGAGTACGCTTGGAAGAGTTGTCCTTGTAGCACGAGAGGCATTAATATATTTCCAGAAGGGTTTATCATTACCCATGAGAAGTGATGAATTTAGGTTATCCACATAATGGCGAAAACCTATCTTTATTTCCATCTAGAGCTATTTCCAATAGTTGCCATAACTTGATGCATTATTACGGCTGCGTTCTCTTAGATAACTGCGCCTAGCACGGCTTTTTTCGTGTAGTAGGTGTATGATTTTAGCATTAAACCATTGAGGATAACAGCTGCCTTTCTTTGAAGACAATGGGATGTTTTCGGCAATGATTGCATTTAAGATTCTGTAGAACTCTTCACAAGATTGGTGGATTCTGCGCTCAGAGTTGTCTGTCAGATGATGTTTCCTAATACAACAGAAAGTTCTTAATAATTGCATTTATTGAAATTGCGTTAAGGACGACTAATAGCGAGCAGGTTAGACGATATAAGCTAAGCGAAAGTTCAATTTCGGGGTGATGTGATTCGATTGGGTCAAGTCCAAGGGGAGAAGAAATAATCGTTATCCCATTAGCGTTAATATTAGAGAAAATCAGGATGTTTATAACGCGATTAAGCTCTTTTGCTTAGCGCCATGAGGGTTGCAGTCGGATACAAAATCCTCCTGGCCTGATGCTATGTCTCCGGTTCTTGTACCTGAAGACTCTCCTGTCCAAAGTTAAATGCGACTGGTCGCGGTGAATGTTGAATTAACACTGAACATTTTTTCTAATTTTTAATTCTAAGTTCCGATATTTGCTTTTTATGCTGCATCAGCAATGATGCTCCTTGCAAGTTTGATTATTTTCCCATCACCCAAGCCGTCCGAGATATCATTGTATTTCATTTACTGATATTGAGCTTTAGAATACTTGGGCATAGGGTTACATGAACGATATGCGCGTAAGCTATCGTTGGTTTGTAAAAGACATTGTATGGGCATAGAAATTGGAACCCTGGAGGCATTCTAAATAAAACGAAAACAAAACGAAACGATAAAAAAATGTTTGGCAGGGTCGATCGATAGCCGGAACGCTTCTGATGGTTGACATTCCATTCTTTTTATATTTACAAACGAGTAAATGATAATGATGAGAATTAGAAACAGACCCATGTAGCTGATGGCGAAATGATGAGTGCTCGGTTGTAGTGTTTACGATGGTAAGTTTTCGCTTTGTTCTAGTTGATAGATCTTCAATTTTAATTCGTCGACTCTCATATGTAGTGATTGATACCGCCGAGCCAAAGGACGCACGTCCGCGTCGTTGGGACCCAGCATGAATTCCGAGAAGTCCCTGGTCGGGACTAGGGCACTGCTGACCGAGCTTGAATACAGTTTATGTGCTAGTATGATGCTGTACTCTTCCCTGATAGCGCAGTCTTCATCTAGTCGGATGATTCCGGAGCCTTTCAGCGCGTACTGGGTTATGACGTTGCTGCACACCATGTTGATGGTGTCTTGAGGTTCAATAAAGTACATCCATTGGTTTGGAGTTAAAAGCTGGGTCCATCTTGCGGTGTGATGCAACTGGGTCGTCGAGCATCTTGGTTGTCAAGTCACGTGAGTTAGGAATCCAAGTTCGCATTCGCTCATGTTAGATCCCCTTCGATACAAGGAATGAAGTGGTTTGCACATATAGTTCCGTTTGCCAATAATATTGCATGTTGTTAATTCTTGGTGCGATAGTGGACAGTATTGTTCTCGATGCTAATCTATTATCAGGAAGCTAGAAGCGAGTTTCACCGCAATGATGGTTCCACTCAATGTTGTCGGCACTGGGACTAAGTGTAGCAATTCGAAGTCATCGTGTGATACAAGCGGCATCTTCAGCTGCAAGATGATGTGGTTGGATGAAATGCGCCCTTCTATGGTCATCAGCCTGTTGACTTCTACGAAATTGCTCTGCTTGAATGACAATCGGAACGATGTTGCCATATTTTCCTTAACAAACCGTAGTTCGGTGTGTATCTGATCTGGAGCAAGGAATAGCGGGTTAATCTTGACATGGTGACTATTAATAATCACATCTAAACGCGCTGTCTGGATTCGTTGATAGTTATTGTTTGTGAGCATTAAGCGGATGGCCAAGGACGTGAATATCTGGGACGTCGTTTGGTCGTGCAGCTGACGTGTCACATTGTTGATTTGCGATCGAGGATCGCATCAAACTCTTTGAGTTCTTGTTCTACCTTTTCTTCTGAATTCGCCATGATATTCGCCGTAGGTTATTTATTAGATGGGACATCCTTTCTGCATATTCAGAATCTAAGATTCCGAATAGAGAATTCGCAATGTTTCCTACAAGTTTCACTGCGCCTCGTTTCACTCTCTGTTTAGTCTGAGTAGGTATTGGAATTGTCTCCCTGTTAATGTGTATGTAGTTTATACCCACATATGTAGTTCAGATGGTTGATACCTGTTTCCAAAGTTTCTAGTTCCCTCCAGCCGGGTTTCACGCCATAATAAAACAACAACTTCCACTCGTTCTGTCCCAGGTTTGCTGTTCCCATTCTTTCCAGATACATGCCTTGGCTTTTTGGAAACGAAGTTATCTTAGCTTTATCTCCGCAGACTGTCAGAACTAAGCCGGTCAGCAATAACCAACGAAGTGCTTTATTCGAATAGCGTCGGTGTTTCGATTTCGATGATGTTAATGACTGTTTGGAAGTGGAAGCCGTAGGTTGTTGTGCGTCTGGATCCTCCGATTGAGGTTAACGTTTCTGGGCCCTAGGAGCTGTTGTTGGTTCGATTGCGTCTAATTGATGGTCTTTTCTTTCTTCTTTTCTTCCACCGCTTTGATTGGCAGGGGGGCTAACTTGTTAATTGATCGTCACAAGATGCCGGAAGTTGCTTTTACATGCGCTACTCGGATCAAGCTCTTAATCTCTTTCACTGTTCGTCCCAATTGCCATCTCAAAACCGATAAGTGGCCCTCCTTGATAACGACTATCATTCCGGGCTTTACATTTTCGTAGTGTTGTTTCCATTTGTAACGGTGTTGTTCACTTAGGTATTCGTTAGACCACCGCGACCAAAACTGGTGCTTTATTTCGTCAATTGTCTTCCATCTATGGCATAGATTGGCTCGAGATGGCTGTGCTTCTGCATCTATAGTGCTCGTTAGAAGTTCACCTATTAGGAAGTGACCTGATGTTAAGGTAGTCAAGTTATTCGGGTTGGCTGACATTGGTGTGAGTGTTCTGAAGTTGAGGATCGCCCCGATTTCGATCATTACGGTTTCCAGCTCCTCGTATGTGAGTGAAGCTGGAGATACATTCCTGACCAAGTAATGTTTTGCTGATTCCACCGCTGCTTCCCACAATCACCCGAAGTGTGGTGCTCTAGGAGGAATGAAGTGGAAGTCAGTACCCTGAGCTATGCAGCAGTTCGTAATTTTCTGTCTCGCCTTCTCGGAATGTAGTGCATCCTTCAGTTCCATGAGTTGATTTCTTGCCCCCACGTTGGTGGCGTTGTCACAGTACAAATTTCTGCAATGTCCTCTTCTCCCAACAAAGCGTTTAAGCGCTCCGATGAATGCTTCTGTCGCCAAGTCAGTTACCACTTAGAAGTGTGTAGCCTTTCTGGCAAAACAGCAAAACACTGCGATATATGATTTCTGTGGTCGTTTTCCTCGAACCTTGAAGTGGTTCCAAAACGGTCTGGCAAAATCGGTTGCTTTTAGAAATGGTCTCAATGGATGTACTTTACTGGCGGGCAAGAACCAGTTCATGGGGACTGGCTCAACATTTTGGAATTTGCGCGTGTACAACGGACACAGTTCTGCACTACTGATCTGGCAATTGTTTGCCCTTTAATAAAACAAAACCGTTGTCTAGTGATAGCATATAGAGTTTGTGGGCCAGCATGACTCCTGTTGTGGATCTGCTCTAGCATCATCCTTGTAATATAGTGAGCATACGGAAACAGTATCGGATATTTGGCGTCAATGGTTAGGTTGGACGCTTTCAGACGTCCACCCACTCGTAATAAACCCGTGTCGTACTTACTACTGCTCTGTGGTTGCTTGTTACGTAACGATTGTACTTCTTCTTGAACGGTTCACGCTGAGTTTCCTTAATGATGACTGTTAATCATCTATCGAGCTCTTCCACTGACAATTGTGGCTGTCACGATCGTTCTGCTCGTTCTGCTATTTTAGCGAATAAGCGTAGCACGTATCCACACGGTTAGAAATTTTGGAAAAATTTGAATAATTTTTTGTGTTACTTATATGACCACACCAAAACGGTATTAGTTTATAATACTTTCCATAAATTAAGTCAACACAATATTAACAGATATTCTTCTCATGGTTTTTAATATGTAATAGAAAATGATTTCAATTTAATAAATCAGTATTTAAAATAAATATCTGATTGATTAAATATTAATATGAATTAAGATTACATTTTAATGGGATATTATTGAAATCTAATACGTTTATTGCGCTAAATTTAGGACCTTAAGTGTTATAATTTATACATATATTATATATAAGGATTAAAAATTGTAAACTAAAAGTCGTACAGAATAAGGCTTATGGAATAAATTGTAATATTTATTAGCTGATATCATATAAGATATAAACATTTAAAAATAATTATAATTTATAGAAACTCAGTTACATTTCATTGTTTTCCTTCATACTGTAGCCAAACACCCTGTATAATAAGATGTTGCACTTGCTTTCCTTTTCCACCAACAGCAATTGAAGGCAGCGAACCTCGCTACTTATTATCAGGTTAAGGTTTAAGGTTGGGCGTTTCCAAAATGTTTATCTCTTGAATTCGACTCGATTTGATGTATTATCACCACAAAATAACCGAAAAATCTATACTGGTATCCTATTGGAAGGAGTTCATCGACAGAGTTCACAGCGTTATCCCGATCTTTTAAAATAAATGTTTCGTTGGAAGTGGATGCAAATTGTGATAAAACTAAAAGAACTTCTGATAAAAATAGATACATTATAATTAATGTTTCACTTACGCGTTATTAACATGTCTTGCGAAGTTATCACACCTTCAACCGGATCATTTCGCACAAACTTAATCTCTTCACGTTTTTTAACTTTCAGCGAAAAGCTTTCACAAAAAAATCCATTCTGACGCCGTTCAAGTTTGACGTTAAAAAGAAAATAACAGGCAATAAGTTCAAATATAGACGCATTAAACTTTAATACAGAAATATTAAAACAAACTGAGCATGCATAAGCATGTCAGTTCATTATTCTTCTATAGGTTTACTATGTAATCCCTTTGTATTCGATCTGAAGCATTGAAATTTTTTTAATGCAGGTTCTTATTATTTTTTAAACCAAAATGTTATAAAAAACTGGACGTGTTTACACATGTCGTTTTGGCTATATTTGCACCAACTTATAATATAATCCTGCTTGTATTGCGATTTTAATTTTTAGTTTTTAAGGAATTATTTTTATTCCAGAAATATACTGCAAGGAAGTTGAACTAGATTCGTAGATATTAAACTATAACCCTGGAAGAATAATTTTACCTTTTTAATACAAAAGTAATATATTTTATTTCAAAAACATTAAAAAAACATAATGCAGTCACGATCGGCTGCAAGCCAATCGTATAATACTCTAGATGAATACTGAACTCCGATTTATATTGTAGTTGGGGATAAAGTAGAATTACGTGTGTGCATGTTGTATGTCCTTTATTAAGGACTGCTATTAGATTGCTTCTCAAAACTAAAAGACAATATTCAGTGTTTAACTTCATACCTTGAACTCGGTAAGTCATCGAAAAAAAATGTCCTTTTTAAAGGACTTTCACATGGGAGGTGCAGGAAGGACTCACTCGATTTCTTACATATTTATCCTTTTCCTTGGAACCATTCAAAAATAAACGTTTACAAAATTTCAAATTCGTAGCTTGAAGCGTTCAAAAGTTATTGAAAAATATTGTTGAACACGTGTCTTAAGGACATTTTGTATGGCAGCTACCAGAAGGAGTAAAAGGATTTTGCTGATTAGTAAACCCGAACTTTGTTTTTACTCAAAACTAATTTGTACAAAATTTCCAATTCATAGCTAAAAGATTACTTGAGTTATAGTAAGTTCCGTAAATTAAGTGAAGACGTTTTGACAGGATATTTGTATGGCAGCTACACGAAGGACTAATAGGATTTTCTTCATAATCGTACATTTAGCTCAAACTATTGGAAAAATAACACATACAAGATTTCAAAGACGTAGCTTAAACCCTTTTGAAGTTATCGGCCAATATTCGTAAACACGTGTTTTAAGGACATTTTGTATGGCAGCTACACGAAGGACTAACAGGATTTTCTTCATAATCACATATTTAGCTCTAACTATTGGAAAAATAACACGTACAAAATTTCAAAGTCGTAGCTTAAACCCTTCTGAAGTTATCGAACAATATTCTTGAACACATGTTTTAAGGATATTTTGTATGGGAGCTACCAGAAGGAGTAAAAGGATTTCGCTGACTATTAAACTTGAACTTCCTTTTCACTCAAAACTAATTTGTACAAAATTCCGAATTCGTAGGTAAAAGATTACTTGAGTTATAGTGAGTTTCGTAAATTAAGTGAATACATTTTGGCAGGATATTTGTATGGCAGCTACACGAAGGACTAACAGGATTTTCTTCATAATCACATATTTAGCTCTAACTATTGGAAAAATAACACGTACAAAATTTCAAAGTCGTAGATTAAACCTTTCTGAAGTTATCGACCTATATTCTTGAACACGTGTTTTAAGGATATTTTGTATGGGAGCTACCAGAAGGAGTAAAAGGATTTCGCTGACTATTAAACTCGAACTTCCTTTTCACTCAAAACTAATTTGTACAAAATTCCGAATTCGTAGGTAACAGATTACTTGAGTTATAGTGAGTTTCGTAAATTAAGTGAATACATTTTGGCAGGATATTTGTATGGCAGCTACACGAAGGACTAACAGGATTTTCTTCATAATCACATATTTAGCTCTAACTATTGGAAAAATAACACGTACAAAATTTCAAAGTCGTAGCTTAAACCCTTCTGAAGTTATCGACCAATATTCTTGAACACGTGTTTTAAGGACATTTTGTATGGCAGCTACCCGAAGGAGTAGGACGATTTTGCCCGTTAACGAACTTAGTCTTACAAATTCAACCAAACATCCAAATTCAAAATTTCAAGATTCTAGGTGAAGGCGTTCTTGAGTTATCGTGTTCACGGACAGACGGACGGACGGACGGACGGACGCCAGGCGGATTTGAGGTTTTTGGCCACAAATAAACAAAAAATAATGTATATCTTTTTTTCGTCCGAGGCTTGGTTCTATGCGTTACAAACTTTTGGGCTGGATTAAACTTATAATACTCTATATGATTTCATCTAGAGTATAAAAATCTGCCAATAGTCTGGCCGAAACTTTATTATTGTTCGGGTCAAAGTTCGGGAGCGGACTCCGACTTTGACCGCTCCCGAACTTTGACCCGAAAAATAATAAAGTTTCGAACAGACTATTGGCAGATTTTTATACTCTAGATGAAATCATATAGAGTATTATAAGTTTAATCCAGCCCAAAAGTTTGTAACGCATAGAACCAAGCCTCGGACGAAAAAAGGTTATATATTATTTTTTGTTTATTTGTGGCCAAAAACCTCAAATCCGCCTGACGTCCGTCCGTCCGTCCGTCCGTCCGTCCGTCTGTCCGTGAACACGATAACTCAAGAACGCCTTCACCTAGGATCTTGAAATTTTGAATCTGGATGTTTGGTTGAATTTGTAAGGCTAAGTTCGTTAACGGGCAAAATCGTCCTACTCCTTCGGGTAGCTACCATACAAAATGTCCTTAAAACACGTGTTCAAGAATATTGGTAGATAACTTCAGAAGGGTTTAAGCTACGACATTGAAATTTTGTACGTGTTATTTTTCCAATAGTTGCAGCTAAATATATGATTATGAGGAAAATCCTGTTAGTCCTTCATGTAGCTGCCATACAAATATCCTGTCAAAATGTATTCACTTAATTTACGAAACTCACTATAACTCAAGTATTCTTTTAGCTACGAATTCGGAATTTTGTACAAGTTAGTTTTGAGTGAAACGAAAGTTCGAGTTTACTAACCAGCGAAATCCTTATTCTCCTTCTGGTAGCTGCCATACAAAATGTCCTTAAAACACGTGTTCAAGAATATTGGTCGATAACTTCAGAAGGGTTTAAGCTACGACATTGAAATTTTGTATGTATTATTTTTTCAATAGTTGAAGTTAAATATATGATTATGAAGAAAATCCTGTCAGTCCTTCGTGTAGCTGCCATACAAATATCCTGTCAAAATGTATTCACTTAATTTACGAAACTCACTATAACTTAAGTAATCTTTTAGCTACGAATACGGAATTTTGTACAAGTTAGTTTTGAGTGAAAAGGAAGTTTGAGTTAACTAAACAGTGAAATTCTTTTACTCCTTGTGGTAGCTGCCATACAAAATGTCCTTAAAATACGTGTTGTAGAATATTGCCGATAACTTCAGAAGGGTTTAAGCTACGTCTTTGAAATTTTGTATGTGTTATTTTTCCAATAGTTGGAGCTAAATGTATGATTATCAAGAAAATCCTATTAGTCCTTCGTGTAGCTGCCATACAAATATTCTGTCAAAAAGTCTTCACTTAATTTACGGAACTCACTATAACTCAAGTAATCTTTTAGCTATGAACTCGGAATTTTGTACAAATTAGTTTTCAGTGGAAACAAAGTTCGAGTTTACTAGTCAGCAAAATCCTTTTACTCCTTCTGGTAGCTGCCATACAAAATATCATTAAGACACGTGTTCAACAATATTTTTCGATAACTTTTGAACGCTTCAAGCTACGAATTTGAAATTTTGTACACATTAATTTTTGAATGGTTCCAAGGAAAAGGATAAATATGTAAGAAATCGAGTGAGTCCTTCCTGCACCTCCCATGTGAAAGTCCTTCAAAAAGGAAGTTTTTTTTTCGATGACTTACCCAGTTCAAGGTATGAAGTTAAACACTGAACATTGTCTTTTAGTTTTGAGTAGCAATCTAATGGCAGTCCTTAATAAAGGACATACAACATGCACACACGTAATTCTACTTTATCCCCAACTACAATATAAATCGGAGTTCAGTAATCATCTAGAGTATTATACAATTGGCTTGCAGCCGATCGTGACTGCAGTATGTTTTTTTAATGTTTTTGAAATAAAATATATTACTTTATCATGAGTAGTAGAAAGAAAATTTTAAATTTTTTTTATCTAAATTACTTTTCTAGTTGATTTACATATACATACCGAGTTTCAACTTTCTAGCATAAGCCGTTCTATAGATAGGAAAAACAGCCCCCAGCCCCGTACCATAGTACCCCTAAAAAAAAATGTATTTTTTCAACATGTTACTACTACATGTCTATCCAAAGACCAAGTTTCAGCTTTATATCATTATCGGTTCTCGAGATATAAAAATCGAAACTTTTTCGTTCTCACCCTCCCCCATCCTCACCCTCTACACCCCCACCACCAAACTCTTTTTTTCTGATAGGGGTCTATTAGGACTACTTCTGGTAAAAATTTTAAGAATCTATCTTAAACCGTTCTTGAGATATGAGACCTGATTTTTTGGAAAAAGAGTTATCCCCCCCACTTCCATGCTCCATAGCGCCCTTAAAAAATTTTACTTTCAGCAAACGTTATTTGTCACCCTTTATACAAAAACCGGATTTTATTTCTCTAGTGCTATTGGTTCGTGAGATATCGTAATCTTAAGTTTCTCACCCCCCACCCCGCACGCCTCTGACCCAACTCAAAAATTTGTTTTCAATCTGTTCTCCAAGTATACCCACAGATGTTTATTAAGTTTTAATTTCGTAACATTAACAGTTTAGGAGATATGGATTTTAGAATGTCTCAATCTCGGCTTTCGAGCGTCTCGGACGCTTTATTTTTCCCCCCACTCTCTAAGCGGTTGCTGAGATCTAGAAACCAAAATTGTTCGTCTAAAACGCTTCCCCTACCTCCCCCCTCACACCCGACCCCTCAAAAATTTGGTCACTGCAAGGGGCCTACCCTGTCTACCCACGAAAAAAAATTGAACTAAATAGCTCAAAGGGTTTGGGTGCTACGAGCCTTCAAACAATTTTGCGTACACCGGTCGACGTACGGCGGGCAGACGGACTGAAAATTTTTTTTGCTTCTTTCGTGTCAACTAGTCATGAAACGTGAAATTCAGAGTAGCAAATTTTTTTTTAAAAAATCGATCACAATACTGTATTACTGAAATAATAAAGTAATAAATTAATAAATTGAAAAGGTTACTGCGTAATCCTAAAAGTAATAAAATTATCTGTATTACATCGTCGGGTTTAAAAAAAATTCCAAAATTTTTAACCATGCAATGATACATTGTAATCGTGGGAACGAATTCTTTATAACTCCTAGGAACAGAGACGTTTGCTGAGCTAAGGCTAAACAAAGTTTCGATTGTTTTTTCTCCAAGTCGATATTCTTCTTACTATGCGGTTCTTGCCAAAGGCTCTCAGCTCTATGTAAAAAGAATGGTTCATAGAATCATAGGTTATAGTTAAGGACTATTTCTGGGTCCTTCCACAGGAAAGATCTGGTAATTTCAAATCTCGCTTTAGTCCTTGAAGCAGTTCTGCTGCGAGTTTTGCTGCACAGAATTCTAACCTTGGTAGTGTCACCACCTTCAGCGGTGCTACTCTGGATTTACTGCACAGCAAATGTACTGTTCTGGTTTCATCATTATGGTTTCATCATATGCTCGTTCGGAGGTATCCGCAAAGACGTGGAATTGCGTGGACTTGAAGCACCTTCTACTCGACAAGTGTCTTGGAATTTTAAGGTTAAGGTTGTCCAGGTTGTATGTAATTCCATTGGGAGTGCAGAGTCCCGGTCCACTTTTAGGCTCCATAGTTCTTGGATGAACATTTTGGCTGTTATTGTCACTGGGCTTATTAATCCCAGCGGATCGAACACCTGGCCAATTTGCCGAAAGTATTTGCCTCATGGTGATTTTATTGCTTTCGGTCCGAATTGTTCTGATTTCAAATTGATCCACTTGCAGCAACCAAGTCAATCCCAATTTGTTGTTCTTCACCGGATTTGAAGGTCAATTCCATAGCCCGATGATCTTCTGGTCGGATGTTCTACAGAAGCTGCGGATGATTCGCGCATTCGCGCACCAACTGACCTTGTTGATCTGTGCGTCCCGAAGACTGTTTGAACCGGACATAATATCGTCCATGTAGAAGTCTTCTCTTAGGGTCATCGCACCCAATGGATATTGAACGGAGATGGTTGATGCTTTTCTGAAGACACTTGGTGACCAAGTATGATGCTGATCTAGTGCTATAGGTTACGGTGCACAACTGATAAAACTCTGACAACTCACGTGCGTTATTCCGCCAAACAATCAGCTGATATTTCCTATCCTCTGGTGCAATCAGAAGTTGTCGATACATTTTCTCAACGTCTGCCGAGAAGACGTAGCGGGGAAACCGGAACTTCAGAAGTATGGTGAATAGTTCATCCTGGATCGCGGGTCCAGTACACAGAACGTCGCAGTGGTGCGGTAAAAAACAGCGCTGTGAGGTTGCTTATATATATCAATTTGTTTCATGTACCCCAAACTGGCATACTTGGCCATAAATTCTTGATATGGAGCCTTCAAATACGATTTTTTGTGAAATTTCTGCTCAATCTGTAGAAGTCTGTGCACTGCTATGTCCCTGGAGTTGCCAACATCCTTTTTATCCCGAAGAAATGGTAGCCTGACATCGAACCGAGGGACTGCCACTCACCGATGAATTTTTCCGATTTTTATTGAGCTTTTTTAGCGCTGCACTACGTGTAAGACGTCCAGGAATCGCAGTAGCAGCCGATTGTGAAGACGTCTGTCTGTTGAATAACAATATTGGTAGAATGTTGGTGAAGGTTATGAATTGTCGCCGATTCTGAAGTTATAAATAACCACAGGAATGGTTGAGATCGTTAGACAATCAACGGGTAGATTGTCAACAATGCGACTATGTTGACCAGGGTCATGATCAATAGTCGTTAAGTGTGAGGCGATGAGCTCTGGAGCCGTTGAAGTGTTGATGGGTGCAGCACCGAGATCAGAGGCAAAGACTATCTATAACAAGACTGGACACTACGCAGTATTTATACTCTAGATGAAATCATATAGAGTATTATAAGTTTAATCCAGCCCAAAAGTTTGTAACGCTGAGAACCAAGCCTCGGACGAAAAAAAGTTATATATTATTTTTTGTTTATTTGTGGCCAAAAACCTCAAATCCGCCTGACGTCCGTCCGTCCGTCCGTCCGTCTGTCAGTTAGCACGATAACTCAAAAACGCCTTCACCTAGGATCTTGAAATTTTGAATCTGGATGTTTGGTTGAATTTGTAAGGCTAAGTTCGTTAACGGGCAAAATCGTCCTACTCCTTCGGGTAGCTGCCATACAAAATGTCCTTAAAACACGTGTTCAAGAATATTGGTCGATAACTTCAGAAGGGTTTAAGCTACGACATTGAAATTTTGTATGTATTATTTTTTCAATAGTTGAAGTTAAATATATGATTATGAAGAAAATCCTGTCAGTCCTTCGTGTAGCTGCCATACAAATATCCTGTCAAAATGTATTCACTTAATTTACGAAACTCACTATAACTCAAGTAATCTTTTAGCTATGAATTAGAAATTTTGTACAAATTAGTTTTGAGTAAAAACGAAGTTCAAGTTTACTAATCAGCGAAATCCTTTTACTCCTTCTGGTAGCTGCCATACAAAATGTCCTTAAGACACGTGTTCAACAATATTTTTCGATAACTTTTGAACGCTTCAAGCTACGAATTTGAAATTTTGTACACGTTCATTTTTAAATGGTTCCAAGGAAAAGGATGATGAAAAGATGAAAGAAATCGAGTGAGTCCCTTCCTGCCATACAAATATCCTGTCAAAATGTATTCACTTAATTTACGAAACTCACTATAACTCAAGTAATCTTTTAGCTATGAATTAGAAATTTTGTACAAATTAGTTTTGAGTAAAAACGAAGTTCAAGTTTACTAATCAGCGAAATCCTTTTACTCCTTCTGGTAGCTGCCATACAAAATGTCCTTAAGACACGTGTTCAACAATATTTTTCGATAACTTTTGAACGCTTCAAGCTACGAATTTGAAATTTTGTACACGTTCATTTTTAAATGGTTCCAAGGAAAAGGATGATGAAAAGATGAAAGAAATCGAGTGAGTCCTTCCTGCACCTCCCATGTGAAAGTCCTTCAAAAAGGAAATTTTTTTCGATGACTTACCTTGTTCAAGATATGAAATTGAACACTGAATATTGTCTTTTAGTTTTGAGTAGCAATCTAATGGCAGTCCTTATAAAGGACATACAACATGCACACACGTAATTCTACTTTATCACCAACTACAATATAAATTGGAGTTCAGTATTCATCTGGAGTATTATACGATTGGCTTGCAGCCGATCGTGACTGCAGTATGTTTTTGATATAAAAATTCGACCTTGGTTTCTTTATTTAATTAGATGAGTGAAGTAGAAAGCAATAGCATGATGCATGATTAGAAAAGAGACAAAAACTGATAACGAGTCGCATTCACCAATTCAATGACATCCTTACAGAACGCATATAAAAAAAATTACATCAAATCATGTGCAGACACAGCTCAGCTAGCTTGTGTGATTTCATTTCTCATATTGTTCCTATAAATTTGTATGCTGAAACACTTGAGAATAGAACAGCAGCAAAAAATGCGTTCTGTTACGTGCATTGTGAAAACGATGCACACAGATGCTAATGTGTAATCATTCATTTTTGCATATTAGGGTACTCTTTTATTCGCATGCGAATTTCCATAAGAATATGGAATTGGAATTATTCAATCGGATTTCTTTGTTCCGCTTATACAATGGTTTTTTGGTTTTTTTACACAAAAAATGCATGTGTATTAAGTGTCCAGTCTTCTTATGGCGGATAGTGTTTGTCAGAGGTATTCGAACACAACTTGTTGTTATCGTGTAATGCTCAAATTTCTGTCGAAGCGTCAGAAGATCCGAGTGTATCATTTGAATAGTGAAACGCGCATTTAGGATTTCCACGAGATATGCTGATGAAGAAACCGTTATATAAACCAGTATATACAGTGTTAAAATTTAAAATGGAATGGTATTCGTGATCCCAATTCGTCCAATTAATTTTCAATGTATTTAAAAAATTGTTCAAGCCGTCGAACACGTTTTCATCTAAAGGCAATTTCAAAACGTTACCATAAACTGGCAATGCAAATCACCTTCAAATGTACCATAAATATTCTATCTCTCATGTAACCGATTATTAAAAACAAACGATGCTAAAGCGAATCCCTTCTGAAGTTTTTTTGATATAGCGAGCTAAACTGTTGCGGTATTTTAAGATATTATTTACGATATTAATACCTCATCAACTACAGAGATATTTACGATATTTTTTGAGAAAAATATTTGCGTTGTTAGAGTAGATTCATACGAGACGGGCAATATGTAGCTCGGTATTATTAACTGAAATAAATTTGCCCCGAAAACAAAGTTAATTAATTTAGTTCCTGTATTTTTCTTACCTATCCACTTTCATACATACACTTATTTTACCTTTGTTTAATTTTCTCCGTCTTGTTTCATTCCCGGTCTCGCTTGGGAGATGATTTCGTGTACACAGATGAATTTTGCGAAGAGTTTCCACACAATCTAATCCCAACACCTGGCTACTGGATCGAATGTTCCCGACAGAAAATTTCTATGCCAAATCCGCACACGATTTGGGATGATAGCGAATCCGAGCATGAAGAATTCGTGGAGAAACCTCTACGTGCCGGCAGCACGTCGGACGCATACTTGGAACGAGGCTGTAGCGATCTGTACGAGGACGACGAAGATTCCGAGGCTATACCCAGGTAAGTTAATATCCTTCCAATAATATTTCGGATAGCACGATATCAGGGAGAATATCTGACCAACTAAGAAAAAAAACTAATATCCTATCCTATTATGCCCATAAAACGATGTAACTTGTACGTGTATCGAAATGAAACAAGTTTTTGGCATTCATCCCTCGGATATAGGGAGGATATAAAATAAACTACAACAGGGATTAAGTGGGATGGGATGATAATAATGGAATTAAATGTGTCGAACAATTTTATACGAATACTTAAGTCCTAGGAAAAAGACGACAATCGAGGACCAATGGGAACAGCAGCAAGGCTTCGAGCTAACATCCGTCGAACAGGAAACGTACGAAAAATATTTTTACGGAACCGAACATTGGAACTATTTTACAACCGATGAGGATTTGGGACCGGTGATTTTATCGATAAAACAGGAAACGTTAAATGGACGCGATCAATTTAGAATATTAGTTAGGGCTATTTCATATACAGTACATGGACTGATACCAGCTTCATGCGTTTTTGCTGATAGGTAAGTTTCAACTTTTCAATTTATACGATATTTAAATTTTTTAATTTGTATTGGAACAGTATTGATTTGTTGGTTTATTGCATACTTTATGATTTTCGAAGGTGTTATCGACGAGACTAAGGCTTGTTGGAAGATGGTTAGTTAAAGTTCTACTTCCATAATTATTCACGGTGGAACCTATGGAAAAACAACAGTCTCCTACGTGGCTTTATCAATATAAAATTAATTTTTAATGAAAGCAATTTAACCGATTATTCTGGACATATGACTTTTTGAAAGAACTATATTTTTTTAATTTTACAATAATGACATATTTCTTTCGAAGTATTTGGTTGGTTGGTTTAAGTGGCAGCTTTGCCGACAGACTGAGCTCAATTAGCTCAATGGCCGTTTTGATACCACAGTGATGTATTAACCCGGTTGTTGGAGGTTATTGTGACTGAATATGGTGGATAGATTCTTGAAGATATGGAAGAAAATTGGTCAGTTATATCCACCCTGTACTATTTAGGAAGAACTCTCCCTCAGGTCGTCGTAGACGATGGGCTCGTTCTCGGGCTCTGGCTAATGCCGGACATTCGCAAAGGACGTGAACGAGCGATTGTCATTAGTTCATGTCGAGGCAACTTAGTTAGCTGCTGGGTCTCCAATTGGCCAATGCCTTGTATTGATCGATGTGATCCTGGAGATGTCTGCCCGGGTGTTTTGACTTGGTTCGGTTATAATTCGAAATGTTTTGTCCGACTTAAAAAATAGTTAAAATCATATATATATGAAGATTATTAAAACTATATTAACGCCAGTATGGAGTTGTTGTTGTTGTTGTTGTTGTTTGAAGTGGGGGAAGATACGCAGCAAAGCCGCGCATCTTGAGCACTCAGACAATTATTGCCCATTGCACTCGAGTCCCCCAGTCTCTACCCGAACTTCTTCGTCCTCCTCACGAATTTGAAGAGCTCAGGTAGGGATCGAGAACGGAGTTCTTCCATCCTCATAACATCGACGCCGTATACGTGCACTCTCGCAAAAGAGTAAGCTGGACACTCAAGAAGGAAATGTTCCGTTGTGTCGTCGCTCTCGTCGCAAGCAGTGCACATGGGGTCGTCAATGATTCTCAATCTGACCATGTGTAGGCCACACGAGTTATGCCCTGTGAGGACACCAACCACACTACTACATTCTTTCCTGCTCAATTTGAGAAGAAAAGATGCGGTTCGTCCACTTGGTCCGTCAACAAGGTTTCTGGTCTGCCGCATACCCGGGAAAAGCCGCCATCTCTCAATGTGTGATTTACTCACCCACTCAGCAGTGGCAGCCCTAACAGAGGCTGCAGGCACATCGAAAACTGGTTCTGGTCCGACCATGGCTGACTCCGATCCTGCCTTTGCTAATGCATCAGCTATTTCATTGCCAGTTATACCCTGGTGACCTGGAACCCATATGAGCTTTAAGTCATTGAATCTGCCAACAGAATTCAACCGTTCTTTACACTCACGTACCATCTTCGAAAAAACGATTGGATTATCTAGGGATTGTAGAGCGGCCTGACTGTCGCTGCAAATGCAGATCATCCTGCCTCTCCATCTTCCCTCTATAATCCATTCTACTGCCTTAAGGATCGCATAAACTTCAGCTTGAAATACCGAAGAATATTTTCCTAGGGCGAAAGAGTACCTGAGATCTTCAGTCTGCAGATACATTCCAGCTCCCGACCCGTCTTCAGTCATTGAGCCGTCCGTGTAGAATATATCAGTGAATCCGCTAAGCAATGCGGACTGGTTTTCCCACTCCGCCCTACTCGGGATCTCCACCTGATATCTTCTATTGAGCATACAGATCGGAGTCATAGCATCCGAAGGCATATCGAAGATAGGGTTCTCAGACAACCGTCGAGCCATTTCTCCATGACCCGTGCAATGCTCTTTCCTCCACAAGCCTAATCTCATTAGCCTGTGCGTAGCTCTCATTGCTTCCGCCTGAACAACAATGTCAAGCGGTGGCAGATTGAGCAGTGCATCGAGTGCCGCACCCGGTGTGGTGCGCAAGGCACCTGTTACACCGATGCAGACTGTCCTCTGTAGTTTAGCGAGACTAACTCTAATGTATGCACATTTGGACTTAGTCCACCAAACCACTGATGCATAGATTAGGATGGGTCTTATAATGGCCGTATATAGCCAATATACCATTGAAGGCCTAAGACCCCATGTTCTTCCAAAAGCTCTCCGGCACTGCCAGAATGTTACTAGCGCACGGTTTGCCTTTGTATCTACATGTTCCTTCCAGAGAAGCTTGCTATCCAGGACAATCCCCAGATACTTAACTTTCTCCGAGAGCTGAATAGTTTCACCCTTCAGCATAGGCAACACTAAACCTTCTGTTTTTCTTTTCCTAGTAAACAAAACTAGTGCGGTTTTGCTAGGACTCACAGAAAGTCCGTGTCTTTTACACCAGCTATCTATAACCCATAGGACTCTCTGCATTTTGTCGCAGACATCCCTGAGCGATAGCCCAACAGCTAGTGCAGCCACGTCATCAGCATAAGCTTGTACGTGAATATTCAGATCCTGCAGTTCGAGAAGCAGAGAGTCGATGAGCATACTCCACAACAATGGCGAAAGGACCCCGCCTTGAGCACAGCCCTTACTGACCCCCGTTGTAGCATATTGCCCATCCCCCGCCTCCGTGAATAGCATTCTCTGTGTGAGCATGGAGTGAATCCACTTGACTAAAATGTCATCCACCCCATGTCTTTTGGCAGCATCACACAGTGATTCGAAGGGCACACTATCAAAAGCACCCTCAATGTCCACAAAAAGGCCCAGCGCGTACTTTTTCCGGTCCAGCGCCCCTTCTATTCTGGATACCAGAGAGTGAAGCGCTGAATCACAAGACTTTCCGCTCTGATACGCATGTTGTTCCGAACAAAGAGGATGCGCTCTGAGAGCCACTTCCTTAATGTGCTTCTCTACCAGTCGTTCCAGACTTTTCAGAACAAACGATGTTATGCTGATTGGCCTAAAACTTTTGGGCAAAGTATAGTCGTCTCTCCCTGGCTTCGGGATGAACGTTACTCTGACCGGTTGCCATGAAGATGGTACGTATCCATGCGCCAAGCATGCAGAAAATATTTTTCTGAGGATCGGCACTAGAACAACTGCTCCCTCTTTTAGCATTATCGGATAGACACCGTCCACTCCTGGTGACTTGTAGCTGTCAAACGATGAAATTGCAAATTTCACCCTCTCAGCAGTCACTACAGCGGACGCCGTATACCAACTGCGCCTGGGCGCTCTGTCCTTGGTCGGACAGAGTGTCTGAACCACGCATTGATCGCTTTCGATCACCTGATTTCCTGGAAAATGGGTCTCAAAGAGGGTTCTTAGTGACTCCGTTTTCGAAGTGGTATATGTACCATCAGGTTTCAACAGGGAGTCAAGCCTGGCCGTGTTGTCTTTCTGAAAGACTTTGTGCAACCTAGCTGTTTCGCTGGTTCCTTCCAGACTCTCGCAGTAGTTCCTAAAAGAGGCTAGTTTTGATGTCTTAACCAGCTTCTTATATTCCCTCTGCGCTGTCCGGTAGTAATCCCAGTCGGTCTCTGAACCACTCTTAAGTGCGCGATTTAGAAGCCTTCTGGTGGTTTTTCTGAGCTTCTGCAGGTCCCTAGTCCACCAGGGGACTGTGGTTCCGCATCGACTCTTGCTGACAGGACACGATTCCGCAAAACATTGACTTAAGGTTAGACTTAGACAAGAAGTCACTTCCTCAATCATATCAGGCGTCCTCATCTTTCGTGGTATTTGAGACCTCTCCTGTAAGAGAGATCTGAACAAAGTCCAGTCTGCATTCCTGGGATTTCGTATAGCCGGTTTGTCAGCTGCCAGTCGAAATTCCAGATATCTGTGATCCGACAGAGTTTCCTCTTCCAGGACGCGCCAATCTATTATGGATTCCGCAATCCTAGAAGACGACAACGTCATATCTATCACTTCCGTCCGCCTCGTCGTAACAAACGTTGGCTTGTTGCCGCTGTTGTTTACTACAAGGCACGACGCCATAATGAACTCCAATAACCGCTCACCCCTAGGATTGCATTTGCTGCTGCCCCAAACAGTGTGTTGAGCATTAGCATCACATCCAATGACAAGCTGTAAGTTGTTTGTGTCCGCGAATCTAACGAGCCCGGTCAGCTCCCTGGATGGGGAAGGTAATAACGAGTCATACGGAAGGTAAGCCGACACTACTATTATGTCTTGTCTCCTACCCTCCAGTACGTTACACATTTTGACTGGTACAATATCTTGACAGGTGAACTGCCTCAACATCGTCGCCTCTATCATATTTGATATGAATAGACAGGCACGCGGTCGTTCAGATCCTTCATCGTAAAAGATCCGGCCTCCCTGGATCGAATCCAGTCCACTAACGCGCATATTGCGAATCCATGGTTCCTGTATTATTGATACAGTATGGAGTACAACTCATTCAAACCAAATCCATAAATTTCGGAGTAATTGTGAGCACTAGAGTAAAATTAAGTTAAACCTTTTTTTTACAAACTTCAATTTATTTTCGCGTCAATAATTAAGAAAGATGAAAAACTAAAAATAAATACTAATATATATATTTTGTACTAAAGAATTGGTGAGCACAAAAAAATCTAACTCAACATCTTTGCTTCAGATAGTGAGGTAGTCTTTATAAAGTTTTCGTGGAAAAGCATATTGTTCCTTTACAATCAATTTTTTATCAACATTCTATTCAACTTTCTAACTAATTCTTTTTGCAGATATAACCGTGAAGAAGTAGTTAGATCCCTAGGTAAAGAAGTTAACTTAAATCCGCCATTAACCTTAGGACAATTACCAGACACGCCGGAGGAACTTTTAAAATTAGATCAAGTAATGTCGGATTATTCTAAAATCAAACGATTTTTTTTAATGTTGTATCTAAACATTTCATATTAATTTTTATTCGTTTAAATTCCATTGTACAATGCGTGCAAACTCTAAGTTATGAAAGTAAAAAAAATTAAACTCTTAATTATATCTAACGTCTTATCTTTCTACAAAGAATCATATAGATTGACTGTTCAAGAATTTTCAGGTTTTTATAAAATCGGAGCTCAAAGTAGGTGTTATCTACGTTAAAGAGAACCAATACACCGAAGAGCAAATCTTAGACAATAATGACAATTCACCAATGTTCGATGAATTCCTGCAGCTCTTGGGCGATATGGTTCGACTTCGCGGTTTCGATAAGTACAAAGGTGGCCTTGATACTGTCCATGATTTAACAGGTGAGTTTGATTAATCTTATTTAAATTAGCAGCTTTATGTTCCTAAGAGATCGAAAGTAGCAATCCTCCGGTTGGTCAGTCCACAGTTACTCAGTTTTGCTCCCAATCTAATATGCTCAGGATATCAAGAACCTAAGTCACGCGGCTACCTTAAAGGCAATTTACTAAATTTTTGAGTTTTTCGGCATTTAATTTCTAAAGTCTAATTGAAATTGGACATTTAGCCGATATCCTAAAGTCACATGACTAATTGGGCATTAACAGTTAATGAAAATTATAAGCCATGCTTCTTAGGTACGAATATTAGGATCTGTTAACAGCAGTTCTCCGCGCTCTGCACTTACAGTATCAAATTTTTATACTCTAGATGAAATCTTAGAGTATTATTAATTTTGAACCCAAAAGTTTGTAACGCATGGAACCGAGCTGTTGGGGATTTTTTCCGACCGAAATCCCGCACATTTAATTCGCGAAGTAAAACACCGAACTTGCTTCACTAACGTGTATTTCGCTTCTTCTCTACTTTTAAACAAACAGTACATTTATAAATCGAGAATTCAAGTCAATATACCGTTAATTTATAGCCGCTAATGGAATTTTTAAATTAGAAATTTACAGTCGCTGACAAAAGTAATATGTTTAAGTTAGGTAAAAATAATTAATGATAAAAAACGACAAATTTAATTCCGTTTGGCTCGTCCACATCGCCGACACGAGCCTCGGACGAAAAAAAGTTATATACATATTGTATTATCTTTTGCTCACTTGTAGCCCAAATCCAATTAATATCCATCCGCCTGTCCGCACGCACCATAACTCAAGAACGTACTGACCTAAAATCTTGAAATTTTTAATCAATATATTTGGGTGAATTTGTAACGCTGAGTTTGTTAACGGGCAAAATCATCCTACTCCTTCGGATAGCTGCCATACAAAAAGTCCTTAAGACACATGTTCAAGAATATTGGCCCAGACCTTCGGAACGCCTTAAGCTACGAAATTGAAATGTTCTATACGTTGGTTCTATAATAGTTACAGTTAAAGGTAAGAATATGAAAAACTTTCCATGAGCCCTTCGAGTAGCTGCCATACAAAAATCCTGTTAAAAAGTACTCACTCTGTTCACGGAACTCACTATAATTCAAGAAATCGTTTAGCTACAAAAATGAAATTTTGTACAAATTGGTTTTGAGGAAAAATTAAGTTCGCGTTCATTAGCCACCAAAATGTATTTACTCCTTCGGGTAGCTCCGAAACAAGAAGAAAATCCCATTGGTCTTTTGCGTAGCTGCCATACAAAGATCCTTTAGAAATGTCTTCACTCAATTTACGGTACTCATTATAACTCAAGAAATCTGTTAGCCACGAATTCAAAATGTTGTACAAATTAGTTTTGAGTGAAAACAAAGTTCGAGTTTATTAGTCACCGAAATCCTTCTACTCCTTGCGGTAGCTCACGTACAAAAAGTCCGTAAGGCACGTGTTCAACAATATTTTCCAATATCTTTTGAACGCTTCAAGCTAGGAATTTAAAATTTTTGTACACATCAATTTTTAAATAATTGCAGGTAAAGGGCTAAATATGCTAAAAATTGAGTGAGTCCTTCCTCCACGTCCCATATGAAAGTTTTTGAAAAGGAAAATTTTGCTTTCGGTGATTTTCCCAGTTCCAGATATGAAATTGAACACTGAAGGTATTATCTTTAACTTTCAAATAGCAACAAAACGAGAGTCCTTAATAAGGGACATACTACATGCGCACTCCTTATTCCACTCTATCCCCAACTGCAATATAAATCAGAGTTTTGTATTTCATCTAAAATATCATACGATTGACTTGCAGTCGATTTTTTAATTCACGAATTCAACAATCATGAATTATTCTTCAAATAAACAAAAGTAAAAAATTAAATATAATTAAATTTTTCTTTTTTGCAGGACTCTATTCAATTTATACAAATTGGCGAAACATTGAGATCATGTTTCACGTATCGACACTATTACCCTATGAGAAACATGATCCGCAGAAATTGCAACGGAAACGGCATATCGGCAATGATATCGTTTGTGTTGTATTTCTGGAAGCTGACAATACACCATTTAGTCCTGCTTGTATAAAAAGTCATTTTCTACATACGTTTATATTGGTAAGTATCCGCAACAAGAAAATCAGCTCTCTGATCGAAACCGTTTTCTTCGCAAGGTTCGCGTCTCAGCCCGTATTAAGCGAAAACCCACTCGATACGAAGTATCGGTCGTTACACGAGATGAAGTTGGTGCCTACAAGCCTTATTTATGGGAACAATCAGTATTCGAGAAGGGGCCCATGTTTAGGTCAGTACCACCTAAATAATGGGGGCGGAAGATAAAAAACTGAAATAATTTCTAACCTTTTGCATGTACAGAGAATGGCTCTTAACGAAAATCGTCAATGGCGAGCGTGCCTCGTATTCAGCACCGAAATTCGCTCGAATGCAAGAGCGTACACGGTCGCAAATGCTTGAAGATCTTGTTATGAATTTATCGAATCATGCCGAAACTGGACAAATCCCTAAACCGTACCGAAGGGGTTCGTGGAGACCCATCGGTGAGGACCCTTGCATGTTGCGAGTGACAGTTAGTTGCTGTATGCGACTCTATGTGCCGCATAGTATGTACTTGAACATGAATCACAATCAGAAAAAAAGAAGTTTTTACCATTTTTTTTTTTTCAAATTTAAAATAAAATCGAAAATATTTAAAAAAACATTTCAAAAATTTAATTTAAATACTCAAAAAAATTATATACACTTTAAAAAACATTATTACTAGTTAATTATATCACTAACTAAAATTGATCTAACTGTCTATCCATCTATCTGTCTTTTTCTTGAACTATATAACTTAAATCCATCTTAATCCATTTCAAACTCCTTTTTGTTTTATCATCCTCTCTCTAGCTCACGTTTTTTTTAATTTTATTTATTTGATAAATTATTTATTTGATAAATTATTTATTTGATAAGAAAAAAAATTACGAATCTAATAAATATTACAAATATGTAATTATAATTTGTGTGGAAAGCCAAGTATGAAGCCAAAATAGGCTCAAGGTTGGCATCAAAACTTCTTGAGCCGTATTCACACCAAGGCTTGGATCCATATTAGAACCGAATGTTGTCCCAAACCTGTTGATAATACGGGCGCTCTCTTGGTTATTAATTGACTTCAAATTGGTTTTTGTTATTCAAAAAAGACAAAAATAAATCTGTCGCTAACCAAAGAAGTCAATAAAAAAGAGAAAAGGAAATTCAGACGATCGTCTCAGTTCTATTCACAAATTAGCGGAAGTGTCTGAATAGCATACAAATGCAGCGTTTTCGAGAATCAGATGACTGAATTCAAACTAGCGGTTCTGAGTGCTAGTATATCGGCCTAAGGACTTTTGGAATTTATTGAAACCCAGCAAACTAAAATCATCACAAGTGAATCACTAACGATTCACCTAATATAGGTTCAGATAAATATTTACAAACGATTCACATGAATCCCTGAGCGTTCTGTTTTGTTACTGGAAAGTATGTAGATAACGAAGATGGAACGTAACGGAAAAAATATGTGAGCGAAATATTAAATTCCACGACTTTAGGACTTCTTCTATGGAAGTCACTACAAGGAAAGGAGGAAAAAACCTTCCGCTGTTGTGAAACTTAATCAAAATAAATTTTTTTGTGCTTATTTGTATAAAATTGTTACTTCTTCGCTAAACGTTTTTCTGTGATATTACGAAATCAATGAATAAATTTTCGAAGATCCTGTTTATGAAGGCTACACGAAGGACAAAATGAATCTTGATGACGCTAGAAGCGCTAAATATTAACCAAATTATTACCTTAATATTCGGGATCACATGTTTTAAGGGCTTTTGTATGGGAGCTACCCAACCGGTAGGGACGGTTTCACCCATTAGCAAACTTAAGCCAATAACCAGCTCCGTCTACATTTTTGTTAACATTTTGAAAAAGCAGATTGAAACCGTCCAAATAGTCAGGTTCTTGTTTCATGATTCAAACGTCCAGATTTATAATAACGCAAGTCTCAGCTAAGTTTTAAAAAATGTCAATCTAGTTTTTTTGAAATTCCAATATGAAAAATTTTTTGTCATACTAAAGCAGAAAAATTAAATTTGTGTGTTTTCTCAATACTAACCGTTTAAGTCTACTCTTTTGTTGACATCGTCTACTGTCGTAAAACTAGTCAATCTTATCCAAGACAATAACCAAATTTAATTAGGAATGCAATTCCTTATGCATAACTGACTACTGTAACTTGTCCCATTCCCTATAAATTCAATTTAACGAATGCAGCTTCCAAAGTTCACGCGTTTGTACGCATCTGTACAGACTAACAGTATATAATCGAACCAAAGATTATTTAATTCAGAATGTTACAATCCTAATTTTGTCCATGAAATTCCCAAGAAATGACACACCATGTACCAAAACTACGGTTGAAGCTGATTATTAAGAAGTTTCGATTTATTTTTACAAATTTTAAAAACAACATGAACCACAGACACTATTGAATCAATATTAATTTTACAGAATATAATTTTTTCATTTTTATTTTCTGCTTTTTATTTCATTCTATGCCACATTTCTTTTTTAAAAAATGTAATTTTCAAACATATTATTATAATATTCATAATTATTTTTAGTTTTACAAATTGAACTCAAAATATATTTAGTAAAATAGTGCGGATTAAAAAAGGAAATCATGTTCAAGTATTTTTACATAAAACTATAGGTACATGTACAAAAACAGCTTTCGCCTACTATAAAAACTGCTTCTGCCTACTATAAAAACTGCTTCTGCCTACTATAAAAACTGTTTCTTTGGCATGGGCTATTCTTCTAAATCATAATGTAAAAATAATATCAGTTATTTATCTAATATTAAATATTAATACTAAAATGGGATTGTGCCTACACTAAACTACTATACGCATTTACCAAAATTTAGTGAAAGCTCAAGCCTGCATTATGATTTATTTGTTATTTGAAAATAACTAAAACAGAAGAAAAAAAATTCTTTATATTTTTCTATAGCTTTATGATTCTCTCTCAAATAGAATAGACTTAGTACTGTAAACAAATTGCTTGTTACGAACAACAAAACTTGCTAGCAAACTAAATCTAACAACTTCCTTCCAGCATTTATTAACACTGCTACTATTTCTGCTTAGCATTTCAAAACTTGAATTCTTAGTTCTTTTTTACTTTTATATTTCAATGCACTGACCTCTATTTTTCTCTTTCTTTAAAGTCACCTTTTGCCAAAATCTTTCCTATACCTTGTGCATTTGTGATTGTTTTTTTCTATTATGTTTTCTAATATACAAACATGCAAATAAAAATTTCGTTTGTAGTATCTAGACCCTTCAGGTGATCGCTTCCAAGCTTAACTTATAGTTTAATTTTTGGCAGTAAAGAGCAACAAATTTATTGATTTTTAAAATAATTTACACCGTAGCTATGATCAGTTTTCGGCAGATAAACTAAATTGCACTAAACAAAATCAGTTATAAAATTGTTTATGTAACACTTCATGCGATGAAATTACAACAACATATTCAAACTTTAACTAATTTTACACTATATCTGTGTAATCGCACTTAAATACTACCAAAAATTAAACAATTTTTATCCTAACATTTACAAAATTTTAAATATGAAAATTTATTTAATTCCACCATTCAAAAAAAACAAAACGTACCAACAGGACATATGAGGCCTTCATCACCGCTTTTAGACTCAGTACGTGATCAATTCGAAGACTACGATCAATTGGCAAAAGATTTTACGCGAGTGTTCTTAAATCAAGAACCGTCATGTCTACAAAACGCTCAGCTGTTTGATGTTGTATTTTTGGTCGGACAATCGAAACAGAAAGCCCGCTTTATTGGTGTACGAGCAATTTTAGGTGTAAGGAGTAGAGTTTTTCAGGTAAGTATCAGTTTTGTTGATTTTTTTCGTTTTTTTAAAAAAATATTAATAACAAAAAGGTATGTGTATTTGCTTTTTTCGGTTTTCGTATTTACTATTTTAGCAAATACAATATTTAATTAAAATCTCAAACAGAAAATATCTCCAAAACGAATTTTCCGAACTTTTCCAGGAAATGTTGTACGGCATACAAACCGGTTTCGGATCACCACAAGTTCCTGTAGCTGAAATATTTGCACGTCCTGCCCCTTCACTCGTATCGCCGCAAAATCAAAAGCAAAAAAGCAATTATTTAACCGTGCCGGATATCGAACAAGCCCGGCCAAAAAGTGTACCGTCGTCGCCGATGGTAAAACGGGCATTTTCACGACTCGGTACGATTACGGCCGGCTGGGGACGTTCGATACGAAAACAAAATACCGGATTGAATGCCGACGATAAAAAGCGATGGGCATCTTCACAGGACTGTTCAAGTAAGGATTGTAGTTTCGCGTAAAACTCTATAAAAATGAATAATCTTTTCCCAAAATGTCCTTGTTCATTCCATGTTTTTCCATCTCTTTTTTATGGGAATTTTTGCCTTATTTTCTTTGTTTATAAAAACCCACCGTACTCTTCACTTTTCTATTGCACACATACCTTCCTTTCTGACTCATCACATCGCTTAACTCACTGCCCCTCCAAAACTTTGTTCAAACTTTGTGTTCACGAAAATCTCAATGTTTCTAAACCTTGGAATCCTTAAAATCCACGTTCTTACTTCGAACTCTCCACTTCGACTCCAATCCGTTGTCTCCCAACCTTCTTTTGCTTTTTTCTCTTTTATATCAAAACTCCTTAAAATATAGATAAAGATGGCAAGGATAAAGACGGAAAAGATAAGCACAGCGGAAGTCAACTGGGTGTTCCGCGACTTTCGGTTTGTGCCGATGCGCAGAAAGTCGATCGTGCCAAGCTGGCACAGACTGAATTTAGTATAATTGAATTCGATCCAGAAACCTTTAGGGTACTTCTAGACTACCTGCATACGGGAACTTGTCCGTTAACGTGCGTCTCGATACCAGGTAAGGACCCAGATTCCATACTTAGTGGCACTACTTTAATTTCCTATACATTTGCAGGACTCCTCTGTGCCGCTGAACACTACGATCTTCCCGAACTCTTGCAAGCCTGCTTCCATCATTCGAAGCAGTTCCTTCGGATCGACGTGGTCTGTCCGATGCTCATATCCTTGGAGAACTACTACTGGCGCTACACATCCGCATCCGAGTTGGTGAACATGATTCTAACGTTTGTGGAGAACAAAGCGCATGCCTTATTTAAATTGCCCGAATTTTTGAATTTGAGCGAAAGTATGGTACAGATGATTATGTGTCGCGATCTTCAAATGCCCGAAATTCGTAAGTTCGAAGCGATGTTAGCGTGGGCCCAGAACAAGGTCGACAAATTGAAAGTCTCGCCCAATACCGATACTCAGTTGGAATTCCGGTGTATCATGGAGCGTTTGACGCGCGACTTGGACCTGTGCAGGATATCACCGAACGAATTGATTTCGGTTGTCCTGCCGTCCAAGTCCTTGCGCAACGAACGCATCATGGAAACGCTTATGGTTCAGGCACATCTCGGCATGTATAGGATACAAGAATTGGACGAATATAAGAACAAGTTGAAAACGCAGGATTCGAAATGTAGCGAAGGTAGTGTAACTGTCCACCGAGCCGATTAACATTTGTAATTTCGTTTCCTTTTTTATTTTGTTCATCTTTTGGTCGTTGAGACACACCCTTCCCTTCAGTTCGGTTCAGTTTCAACCCTTCTCTTCGTCCAATTTTATCCGTTTCCTATACATTTAGAATTTAGTGAAAATCGGTAAAATACTGGCGAACAGAAATAAATGTAATTGCAACTAAAAAAAAAGACTAAATGGAATAAAAATACTTTAAGAAATTACAAATATAACTGTTATACAATAAATCAATAAAGATTGACAAAATAATTTCTAAATTAAATAATTAAATAAAAAAAAATTAAATAAATTGTAAAGTATGTAATTAAATGTAAAACAAGAAATCTATTAAATAATTAATTAAAAGAAAATAAATGAAAAATTTAACAATAAGTTTAAATATTGGATAAAAGTATATTTGACAAAAAAACATCATATTATTATATATGTACATGTAAAAAAATAATTAAAACGTTAAAACAAACTGTTTTGATACTGACTAGGAAGAATTATGAAATAAAAGCCACAATATATAATGAAGTTATACATAAAATATTAATGAAAACATTTAAACACAATATTAAGTTATGCAAACTCTTGATTTTAAATATTGTTCCTTAGTTTATAACATTAATCAAATTATATTGTGTATTTTATTTATAAATTTTAAACAACATTTTCTATTTTTTTCCTAGAAATAAAAACATACCAAAAAAAAACCAAAACACTAATAAAAAAATATTAAAAATCATTCATTTAAGAAATAACATTATTGAAAAAAAGATGAAAATGTACCCCCAGAACGTATAATTATTGAATTATTAAAGTAAAATGGAAAGTAACCGAATACCAAAAGAACCTGATATAAAACTAAAGAGTACTTAGAACAACAGAGTGAAGGAAAGAAAATATTTCCCGAAATAAACCCTAACCTTAACCGAAACCGAAGCAAGCCGATTGTAAAATTCAAATATTTATATTCGGCATTTTACGACAGAAACCCAGATATTTTGAATTTTGAAAACGAATAAGCAACGTACTTGAAATTTACAATTGGCAAATATCCCAGATAAAAATGATATGAATTTTTTGTTCTTATATAAACGTTTATTTGCTATTATTTGTTACTAAATAAAATGAAATGAAAAGAAAAAAAAACCAATTAAATTAAATAAATTAAAAAAAATAAAATGGATATATTGTTGTAATAAATTAAATTAAAAACCAAATGAAGAGATAACAAATCGTATATTATACAATGCAAAAGAAGAGTATGGCAAAAATTTATATTTAAAAAAAAGTGAAGGAAAAAAGAATATAATGGAAAATAATAAAAAAAGTACGAAATGTTTTTAAGAAAATGATTTTTGTTTGTCAAGATTGTTTAGGAATTCGATAGGTAGATAGTGTAGAGAGCCAGTTGCGAGCGTGGCATAGAGCTGAGCCACCATATCTAATTCCACTAATAACTAAGAATTTTGACAACACCTCCTATAAATCCATTGAATTACTTACTCGTAAAATAGGATTAGAAGAAACGGTAACGAAAAGGATAGTAGCGTTGCTTGTCTCTCTCAGAATTTCGGCTCAGATCGAAGGTAAAGGTCTCACTGTACGAGTGGTGAGGGGATGTCCTCAGGGAGGCGTACTCTCCCCACTATTGTGGTGCATTGTTGTAGATGATCTCCTTAAGGACCTGAGTACCAAGGGTTTTGAGACTCAAGCATACGTTTGATATGATGATCACTGTAAGAGGTAAACGTGACTGTGTCATTTCGGACCGCATTCAAGAGGCCTTAAAGATAGTAGATCACTGATGCGTCCAACAAGGACTAAGTATTAATCCAAGTAAAACAATTGTAGTGCCGTTCACTAGAAGACGAAAGGTAAACTTAAGCCCAGCCACACCAGCTGTGTCGATTTTGGGTTGCATCAGATCAGTAGCTCCAGTCGGGAACTGAGTAGAGCGGTTTAAGTTTTTCAAGGATCTATATTGACCGGCCACACCAGCCGATGATATAGAAGAAAGGAGGAAAAAGGTTGAGGGGGACTTGGGAGTGCAAACTGAAATACGTTCAGTTTGCCCTATAAAAGAAGTGAGAGTTTATTCTGCTAGGTAGGTAGGTAAGTACGCGTGGCTGCCGGTGAGAATACGGACACACTTAGACCCAAAAGGTCCGTTATGTTACCACAGGATCATCGAATCCAGTCCTACCCGTCGAACAATTTAGAGCTTGCAATGAAGCGTTGTATTCTCGCGACCTCCATTGCGGCAAGATCACCATGACAGTTGAAGGAGTAAGCTGCAACATGAGCTTTCCTTCTATCGGATAGAGCTGGACAGGTACAGAGAAGGTGAAGGACTGTCTCCTCCTCATCCTCATCCAGGTAGCTTCTACAGATGTCGTTTGAGAAGAGGCCAAGTCTTTTAGCATGTCGACCATCTAGTGGTTTCTTTTTAAATCATAGGTTATTTTGACCCTGAAAGCTGTTTCCCGCTCACAATCTTGACAGAAAGTCAGTTTCATATCTCCACGGAACGAAATGAGTCGCTTTACGCTTGAACAACTTTGGGAAATATTGAAAACTTATTTCCAAAGTGAGTGCTGTGTAGCCCAAACAGTGTGTTTTTGGAAAAGAAGTTTTGGCCGAAAAGTTTGTGAGACAGGCATGCTAGTGGACAACACGCATGGCCCCCGTCGTCGTACGGTGCACACAGACGAGAATGTGGCTGCTGTAGCCGAGAGTGTGAGACTCACTCCACGAACATCAACTCGCCGTCGATCTCAACAGCTCAACATTTCACGCACTAGCCTGAGGAGAATTCTGGGCAAAGATCTCGGATTATTCGCTTACAAGGTCCAATTGACTCAGCAATTGAAGGCGCACGACCATCCGCTTCGTTATCGCTTCGCAATTTGGGCCTTAGAGCAGCTTGAATTGGACAACGATTTTGGGGGAAAAATCATCTTTTCTGACGAGGCGCATTTTCATCTCGGCGGCTACGTTAACAAACAAAATTGCCGCATCTGGGGCTCGGAAAACCCGCACGTTATTGTCGAGAAGCCAATGCATCCACAGAGAGTGACAGTTTGGTGCGGATTGTGGAGTGATGGCATCATTGAACCATACTTCTTCGAAAATGAGGCTGGGAACAACGTGAACGGTGAACGTTACAGAGCCATGTTATCCGACTTTTTTTTTACTGAAATTGAAGACATGGATTTGGTCGACCTCTGGTTCATGCAGGATGTCGCGCCATGCCACACAGCCCATGCCACAATCGATCTTTTACGCACCAAATTCCCAAATCGTGTTATCAGCCGTCTTGGCGATGTCAATTGGCCGCCTCGGAGCTGCGATTTGAGTTGCGATTGTGAAGGACCGATGTTATGCCAACAATCCAGTAACGATTCAAGCACTTAAGGCCAATATCATCCAAGCAGTCCGTGAGCTACAGCCTGAAACCATCAACAAGGTCTTGGAAAATTGGAGTGACAGAATGAGCTACTGCGCAGCCAGCCGAGGCAGCCACTTGAACGAATCTGTGTTCCATCATTAATGGGAATGTTTACTCTTACTAATAAAGCCATAATACATAGAAAAAAATTTAATTTTGTTCATTTTATTGCATTTTTAAAAAGAAACTTGTATTTGGCCCACCCTGTATAAGACGCTGTCCGGTCAGGACACCGACTGTGGTGCTGATATTCGCCCTTTTGAGCAAAGTCAGCCTTTTAGAGCGTTTTAGATCCATCTTCGGCCAGATCTGTCTCGCAGTGTGACATGTAATATCGTCTGCCCATTTTGAGTTGATTTTCTCAATTGAGTACAATTCCAGTAGCAGTATTCCGGCAGTATTCCGGCATAATCTGAAGGGTGGTACCGCGCCGAGCGAGTTCGTCAGCCATGCAGTTCCCTAGAATATTCCTGTGTCCTGGCTCCCAGCACAGAAGAATATTGAACTGTTCAGCCATCTCCTTAAGAGATGATCGACATTCTGCGGCGACCTTTGATGTTGTCGAGGCCGATTCCAAGGATTTTATTGCCGCTTGGCTGTCTGTGAAAATGCTAATATCCCTAGTAGATATTACATTACACCTCAGCCAGGACAAGGCCTCCTTGATCGCCATAAGCTCCGCCTGATAGACACTACAGTGGTCCAGAAGGCGGAAGGAGCTGCTAATGTTAAGCATATCAGAGAAAACACCTCCACCTACCACGCCTTCAGTTTTGGAGCCGTCCGTATATATGTGGGCGGACTCTTCCGTTCGTACCGAATCCCTTTCCCATTCTAGACGGGTTGAGATGGTTGTTATTATTCTGCTATCTTACGTACTATTTATAAAAATTAAATCCTTACAATCTATAATGATAAAATAATAAAAATAAAATGGAAACAAAGTCCATATTGTTGCGAGCTAGGGGTTCGCCGGGATTTCAAGTGAAACACAATTCGGTTAAAATAAAAATAAGTGATAATTTATTCAATCGCACTATTAATTCTATTCGCACAATAATTCGCACTGTATGGCAGCACTGCCCGCTTATTTATATCGCTTGACTCGATCACTTTCGCTCTCTACCAACACGGTCGCGTATACACGCTGGCTGTCACAGTCGACGTAATAAAAATTACTATGTCCCTCGCTGAAAGCTTCACCTGCTTTTATACTATCCGGATGCAGTCTAGGATGTACTTGAATGTTCGCTCAGTGTGGAATCTTCTGGAAAGCTTTAGAGCTTTCGATTTCGATCTTCGTTCAGTGGTGTATGCAAAGGGTTCTAGTATATTGGAGAGCATTCGATAAGAAGGGAGATACAATCGTGTTGTTTCGCCTTATCTTCAGCTAGGTTTCTGATTGGGTTATTTTGCAACTAGGTATTCGGTTGTTGTTGTTTTCATTATGTGAAACGATCGAGTTGCACGGTTGCGCGGTTGCCAGGTTTACATGTAACAATATGTTGACACATGCAAAATTCATGTATGTGAAATAAGTTGAATGATGGCATATAAAAGTTATTTTCCTTTGATAAGTACGTACGTGCGATCATTTAACTTATTTCGTGCGGAAAAAAAATTAAAGAGAGCATTGTTGATCATTTGTGCGATGTAATGCCATCAAAACAATGCAATTATGTCGGTCAACAGGTGCACCGACCTTGGCATTGCTTTGATCGCACTATATTCTATATTTATGAACAGGTTGGACCTCGGGCAGCACGAATCGCGTTGAATCTTTCTTCTAGCGTTGAACGGGTGTTCTGTGGCACTTCTGAAAGGTTGATGTCGTTGTTGTCTCCTATGGTGTAAATTCGCTTGAACCGCTGGTGACGTTTGATCATTTTCTTACATTTCAGAAGTATGAAAACAATGGTGCCGAAGGTGATGATGGTTAGCGCTGTTGGTCCAGAATGTTGTTTAATTTGCGTCAGAATGGCTGTAGGTAGTATGACATCGGGTGTGGTTTCGTCGAATAGTTGTTGAGAAGTTTTGGTCACTATTTTACGATCTTTGATGTCAAATAAGCCAGGTTGTAAATTGTTCGGTGGGATTTACCTCGAGAAGCTACCGCTTACTTTGTGCTTCTCCGTCAAAGAGGAGAGAAGCGTGATTTGATCGGTCTGATGAATGCAGTTGCTGCGAATTTGAATTATAGTGATCTCTTCTAAAACTGTCTCTTGTCTGTCAATCTTACAGATCATAGCTACTGCCACTGCAGTGTCTGTGATGAAAAGCCAGGTGTTCGGCATCATTGCCTCCTTCCAAATATTATTATTATTTTTTGGAAGCTAACTTTATAAGCAGGCTTACAGAGTTAACTGGTTAGCGCTGGCTGCTAATACCATCGGCTGTGTCTATATTTGTTTTTCTTTGTATGCGTATATGGGAACAGGATAATATTTTTATGCAGGGTGTTTGGTACTCCGTTTGCCACCATGTAATTCCTTGAAGGTTATTCTTTGAAGAAAAAAACTGTTTTGCAAGGTGGGTCAATTTTCAATATCAATGGCGATACAGAGTGGTTAAGAAAAGTGTTTTTGACCGGTACCCTCACTCACTTAAAACGTTATATCTTGAAAACGAATAATCACAAGGCAAAGTGTTATAGCTCGTTTTTTAGGGAATCGAAAACAGAAATTTTTGCTACGTCAACCCTAAAAATTCTGTGATCAGAAAACCCCATTATAAAAATGTCATTTTAATTTCATTTTTTTATGAACCATATTATTAATGGTTCCGATCCGATCCGGCAACGTCGGAGGGGAAAAATGTCTAGGCACAATGATTCCGTTCTGACATCCATCAAAGTGACACTGTCGAGGTGTAATTTTGATTTTTAGTGAGGCTAAGGAGGTGGTAAAATTCAATAATTCAATAGAAGTTGAAAGTTGGTCAACTTTACCCCTCCGTTTTGTGTCTCGGATAATTACCGGAACGATTGTGACTAGGCGTTCCGAAATTCCCTTTAGATGTGTGTCGGATGGAGATACTCAACACTCTCCGTTTTTCGGATCGGATCGGATCGGAACCATTATAACTGAGGCTTAACTCGTTCACCAACTTTTCAAAAAAAGCCCCGCGCACTCGCAGTTCGTTCTTTTTATACTTTTCGCCGTGCCTTCGGCTCTTCTCGAATTCACTAGTGCAACTTCCCCTTTTCTTCGCGAAAATTCGCCCGCCATCTTCAAGACAGTTCTTAATTCCGTAAACAACAATCAATGCTGGGACGTTTTACGGATATTTCAGAGAGTTTTAACGTAGATCTCCGCCACTTTGGTCAAAGTAAAGTTTTGCGCGGGAAAACCCTACCGGTTATTTCGACATTTAGCGGCTATCTTCGGCCGTTCCATCCACCTTCATGTTTCGGATGGGAAATTTGTGCCGTGGTTTTCACTCTTAAAATTTTGGCGGAAATTAAACCCCACCAGTTAAGGGAGATTGCTTTACACTCTCTCTATAGTGTTCTAAACGGCTACTTGTGCCTGTCCGCGAATTCCCTGTGCTTCCGGGATTTACATACGGAAACGGAATCGGGAGAGGTTCTAAAATGGTAAAATCAGCCAAGGAAAAATATTATAATGCGCAATTAGCAAAAACAGAAGGGAATCCTAGGAAATTGTGGAGCACAATCAGGGAAGCTAGTGGTATTGACGGCAGCGCTCGTAACAAAACTGAAGTAAGTACATTAGATACGCCCAATGGACCAATTAAAGATCCCGCTTTAATTGGAAACACCTTAAACAAACACTTCAGCACGATTGACACAACTCTCGCAGAAAACCTTAAAACTCAAAGGAAAATTTTCAAAGGATCTACTGTCCTATGGCATCGAATGCAATGTTTCTTTTTCCAACGAATTTTAATGAAGTAGAAAACATCATTGCTGAACTCAAATCCAACATATCCCCCGGTATCGATGGTATAACAACAAATGATCTAAAAACACTAAGGTCAATCATATCAACCCCCCTTAGCATTAATATAAATAACCATTTGAATAAAAGAACATTACCAACTGGCTTGAAAACAGCACTGATCTGTCCCATCTATAAAGGTGGTTCAAACAAAGATCCTAATAACAATCGACCAATAGCTTTAATCAGAGCGGTTAGCAAAATCTTCGAAAAAGTTATCAACAGGCGGCTATTCAAATTTATAAAAAATATTCTGGTTTTGATAATAACTAATACGGGTTTCAAGAAGGCCGCGACACAACGTCAGCCTTGGTTGACGCTATTCAGTTTATTAACGAAGGTCTCGTCGAAGGCTCCTATGTTACTGCGATATTTGTAGATTTAAAAAAAGCCTTCGATACTGTAAACCATAAAATATTACTTGAAGTATTAAAGGAAATTGGAATTCGAAGAAAGGCCAATGACATATTAAAAAACTTTTTAGTTGGACGACAGAATATTACCAAAAATCTCGACATACCAGGTATGCAAGTATGAAACCGGAATTTTTTTATGAAAAATAGACGTTTATTCTACAAAAGTGTTACAACATATTTGATTCGAAGTATTGCCCATCGCTAGCTATACATTTTGCCCATCTCTCTGACAAGTTATGTATGCCACGCCAAAAAAAAAATTTGTTCTTTTGAGGCAAACCAGTCATCGAGCCATTTTCGGACATTTTCGTACGACGTGAAGCGCTGCTCACTAAGTGCGTGTCCCATCGATGCAAACAAGTGAAAATCAGAAGGAGCCAAGTCTGGTGAGTAAGCCGCATGCGGAAGTATTTCCTACTGACAAGCCTTAATCGTGTGTGATGGTGCATTATCATGCAGCAAAATCACTTTGTGTTGCCTCTTTCCATATTCTGGCCGTTTTTCAATCAAAGCTTGCTGCAGATCGATCATTTGTTGTCGGTAGCGTTCTGTATTAACGGTTTCGCCAGGTTTCAGCAGCTCGTAATAGATCACGCCCTTCTGATCCTACCAAACACAGAGCATTGTCTTCCGTCCATAGCGATTTGGTTTTGCAGTCGATGTCGATGGTTCGCCTGGAGATGCCCACGATTTTTTCAGCTTCGGATTCTCAAAATAAATCCACTTTTCATCGCCAGTCACAATTTGATGGAGAAATGACTTTCTTTCGTATCTGGCGAGCAAAATTTCGCAAGTGGTTTTTCGGTTTTCCTGCTGTCTTGCATTGAGTTCATATGGAACCCATTTCCCCATCTTCTGGACCTTTCCCATGGCTCTCAAACGTATGGACACGGCTTGGTGGGTCACATTTAACTCATCTGCGAGTTGTTGTTGCGTTTGAGTGTCATCCGCATCCAACAATGCCTGCAATTCGCTGTCTTCAAACTTTTCGGTGGTTTTCCACGTTCCTTGTTTCCGATGTCGAAATCACCACTTTTAAATTTTTTAAACCACTCAAAGCACTGTGATTTCCCAAATGCATGATCCCCGTAAGCTTTAACAAGCATTCGATGCGATTCTGCAGCCGTTTTTTTAAATGGTAACAGAAAATCAATGCTGTCCGCATATCGTCGTTCCCAGGCACACAAGTTGACATGTTCAACGCTCGTCAAAACTACACTGTTGTATGAAACCGGTATTGCTGGGTATTTTATATCTTTATCAGATATCCAAACAACAAAATGGCGTCCATGGTTTGGTTTGACAGTTACTACTTTGACAGCTAGAGCCATCTATGAGTGAATTCCGGTTTCATACTTGCATACCTGGTACTAAGCTCAACTAAAACAGTCAATATAGGAGTTCCACATTGTATCTTCTGTATACAGGGTGTTTGGTACTCCGTGCACGACCTTGTAAGGGGTTATTCCTTGATATATTTGGAGAAAAAAATTGTTCTACAGGGTGGGTCAATTTTCAATATTAGTGGAGATACAGGGTGGTTAAGAAAAGTGTTTTTGACCGGTACCCTCACTCACTTAAAACGTTATATCTTGAAAATGAATAATCACAAGGCAAAGTGTTATAACTCGTTTTTTAGGCAATCGAATTACCTTTCATTTGATGTAACAGTCTAAATTGTAACTGCACCCAATCTTGAGATATTTACTCGAAAACACCAATTTTTGCTACGTGAACCCTTAAAATTCAGTGATCAATGTAGTTTTTCTCAGAAAACCCCATTATAAACATGTCATTTTAATTTTATTTTTTTATGAGCCGTATTATTACCTACAAAAGCTGCATACATATGTATGAGTTACGATTAACATTTTGGAAGTAATAGGTAAAAATACATATCGCATAAAAATTAAATATTTCAAAAGTCAGTGCCATAAAGTGGACCTCGTTTAATTTGTCGGTAGTACTGAAGTATTTTTTTTGCCCATTTATTACTATTTAAAGTATGTAGGAAAACAATGAAATGTAACTGAGTTTCAACATAATTGATGCTTTTACCTGGATGTGGTAGGTAATACTGGGTGCGGTACTATGCCTTTTTTAATAGGGTGCCTTACAAAATAAAAAGCCTATAAAAGCAAAACTACCTTCATATTTTTATCAGTTTTAGTTACGTTGCTAACAGAAGAAGGTGTCAGTAGAATAAAAAAATAATTTCGAAATGTCTGAGTACTCCAATGAAGAATATGCTGACATTGCGTTAATTTATGGAGAGTGTCGCGAAAATGGACAAGCCGCGCGAAGGCTTTACCATCAGAGACATCCCCATCGACGGACACCTGACAGGAGAGTATTTCAGGACGTTTACAGGAGAATTAGGGAAACTGGCAGCGTTAGAACAAGGAGAGTAAATGCAAATCCTGCGCCTATAATCGCTGTTCAGATTGACGAAAGAATACTGCAAACAGTGCAAAATGATCCATCGGTCAGTATCCGGCGCGTGGCATTGCAGTTTAACGTATCTACTTGGAAGGTTTGGAGTATTTTAAAAGTAGAACGCTTCCATGCCTACCATCACACACCAGTACAGGAGCTGCTACCCATTGATTTCCCCAAACGGATGGAGTTTTGCAATTGGCTCCTTGAACGACAAATAGATGACGACAATTTTTTCAACAATATTCTGTGGACGGATGAGTCCCAATTTACCAGAGACGGTATCTCAAACTTGCACAGCCTACATACGTGGGCTGAGAGCAATCCACACACAAGAAGAGCGGCATCATTTCAGCACAGATTCAGCGTCAATTTATGGGCAGGCGTGATTGGTGACGATTTACTTGGACCTATTAGGCTTCCGCGTACTCTAAATAGCTCCAATTACTTACAGTTTTTATCAAATGATCTACAGGACTTATTGGATGATATTCCACTGGTACGATTGGCTTCCATGTTTTACCAACACGATGGTGCTCCAGCTCATTACGGCCGACAGATCACAGATTGGTTAAATTCCGACCGATACACTGGCCTGCAAGATCGCCTGATCTTACTATTATGGATTTATTTGTATGGGGACGGATGAAGGAGCTTGTCTACGCAACGCCAGTAGAAACATTGGAAGATCTAAATATCAGGATCGATGCGGCAGCAATAGAAGTAAGGCAGCAGTTGAGGAATATGAATACCAAGAGAACAGACGCCAAACGAGCTTTAGCGTGCATTCAAAATGAAGGTGGCCATTTTGAACATTTATTATAACAAAATTTTTTTAAATAAAACATAAAAACCATTATTAAATTCTTTTAGTTCAAGCAAGTAGTGTAGATCAACATGCACATGCAGTGACTTGTGAAATATTTCATTTTTATGCGATATGTATTTTTACCTATTACTTCCAAAATGTTAATCGTAACTCATACATATGTATGCAGCTTTTATAGGTAATAATACGCTTCATAAAAAAATAAAATTAAAATGACATGTTTATAATGGGGTTTTCTGAGAAAAACTACATTGATCACTGAATTTTAAGGGTTTACGTAGCAAAAATTTGTGTTTTCGAGTAAATATCTCAAGATTGGGTGCAGTTACAATTTAGACTGTTACATCAAATGAAAGGTAATTTGATTGCCTAAAAAACGAGTTATAACACTTTGCCTTGTGATTATTCGTTTTCAAGATATAACGTTTTAAGTGAGTAAGGGTACCGGTCAAAAACACTTTTCTTAACCACCCTGTATCTCCACTGTTATTGAAAATTGACCCACCCTGTGGCACAATTTTTTTTCTCCAAATATATCAAGGAATAACCCCTTACAAGGTCGTGGACGGAGTACCAAACACCCTGTAAAACTTCGAAAACAAACTATACGCTCTTTAGACATTGATTTAAAAAAGAAATAGAAGGAATGCAACTAACGAGAACACGGGAAACAAAATACTTAAGGCTGACAATTGATGACAAACGATTATTGGAGTAATAAGACGGAACGAATACCTACAAGTCGCAATAAAGAATGTGATATAGGGTAAACTACCCGGTTTCGGACCCCCTTAAGAGATTTTTTTAGTTCCAAGACTTACTTTTATCTTACTGTGTACCCATTATGTACAAAAATTATTGTTTTATATTCGTCTTAATGTACCTTTTCTATTTTGATATCATAATTTTAACTAATAATAAAAAAAATTAAGAAAAATAAATTTTAATGAAAAAAGACACGGTGCCCAGTTTCGGGCTCCTGTATAATAGCAAATAATTGCAATGTTGTTGAAATTAAACTTAGGGTACTATAATGCTATTTTTTTATTAAAGAAATAATTAAGGATAGTATTTAACTAATTAATTTTTTAAAACCGTTAACAAAACTACAAAACTATGCGTTAAAACTAACTCGCGCTTAGCAAAATACCTAATGAATTTCGAAAACTTGATGTGTCATCTTCAAATATTCCAGAATGATTGCACGGGTTACTTAGAGTATACAGAACCTGACTAATTTGTCATACCCTAACGACCTCAAATCCTCGATGCTCTCGAAGAAAAGGCTACCCAACCATTTCAGACGCCTCCTAGCGATCCCCGGGCATTCACATAGAATGTGAGTGATGTCCTCCACAGCATACAGATCATGGCAGAACTTACACATGTTCGATTCCACAATCCCTAGCCGCATAGCGTGTTTCCTCAGCATACAGTGCCCCGTTAGTGCTCCGACGAGCAGTCGCAGTTTTTCTCTATCCCAAGTCAATATATACTTAGTCTTTTGACTATCCAGCTCGGGCCACAGGGATCTAGAAATCCTGCAGCTTGCCAGTCCTGCCCACCTAGAGTTGGCTGTCTTTTTAGATCGCTCACCAATTTGCGCTTTGATGCCGCATATCGGTGGACAAACATCCTCATCAACCCTACCATTCGATGCCGATCCCGATCTCGCAAGCTCGTCCGCTCTTTCGTTCCCTAAAATATTACTATGCCCTGGCACCCAGCAAATCTGTACTTTGTTCTGACTACAAAGTACCTTCAGCACTTCTCGACAGCGCTTTACTAACTGGGATTTAATGGTGACCGATTCCAGCGCCTTTATGGCCGCCAGGCTGTCAATGTAGAGTGAAATATTCTGATCGCATATCTCCCCCATTAACAGGATGTTTGATGCCTGCAACACCGCCAGAATTTCCGCTTGGAATACGCTGCACATATCTGGCAGCTTAAACGACTTCCCTACACTCAGCTGCTCAGAGAAGACGCCTGCGCGAGTGCCGCATTCCATTTTCGATCCATCCGTATACATATACGGAGATTTCCCCTTCACGTAGTACCCTATTGTTCTCCCAGTCCACTCTACTAGGATATACAATTTCGTATGGCGTCACAAAATCCATCCCTGGAATTAAGTAGTCCGTACTAATATCCGCCGGGCTTCCCAGAAATTCGCCGAGAATTGAACTATGCCCTTTAGAGCTCCGCTTAAAAAGTGCACAGCTCGATAGCCTAACTGCTGTATTTGCCGCTTCCTGTTTCACAAAGATATCCACTGGTAATAGATGCATAAACACCTCCAACGCGGCAATAGGCGTTGTGCGAAGGGCTCCCGTGATCATAACACAGGCAGTCCGTTGCACTCTTCCTAGTTCCCTAAGATTGTACTCTTCATCCATGGCTTTCCACCATACCGCTGCCCCATAGGTCAGAATAGGTCTCACAACCGCCGTGTACAACCAGTGTACTATATTTGGTTTGAGACCCCAGCTTTTACCCACGGTCTGCTTGCACGCGAAAAGCGCGTTATTTGCCTTCTTAATGCGCTCCTGAATATTCAATTTCCAGCTGAGCTTCCTATCCAGAATTAGACCCAGGTATTTAGCTTGTTCCGATGGTCTAAGCTCCACGCCTTCGAGCTTCGGCAGCCTAAATGCCGGAATTCTATGCTTCCTTGTAAATAGCACCAATTCAGTTGTAGAAGCATTCACCCCCAGGCCGCATCTTCCAGCCCACTGGCTGAGTGTGCGGAGTACCGATTCCAAAATGCTCGACAGCGTATCCAAAAACTTGCCCTTGGCGATTACCACAATGTCGTCTGCATATGCCACGACCTTTATTCCCTGCTTTTCAATTTCCAGGAGAAACTCGTTCACAACGAGGAGCCAAAGAAGGGGCGATATCACCTCCCCTGAGGAGTTCCCCTCGAGGCCTGTCTTATAACATTGCCTTGCCCCATATTAGCACTGACGATTCTGGTATTCAGAAGAGTCTTTAGCCATCTTGTCAATACCTCCTCCAATCCTATGCTATGCAACGCCGCCCTAATTGCTTCCACTGTCAGGTTGTTGAAAGCCCCTTCTATGTCCAGAAAAGCTGATAAAGCAAATTCCTTATACTCCAGACTAGATTCTATAGACCCCACTATCTCATGCAGGGCTGTGTATACAGATTTCCCTCTCATGTAAGCATGCTGTGCGCCTGACAGCATCCTGTTTCCACATAGATTCCGAATGTGCGTTTCCAAAAGCCTCTCAAGTACCTTGAGCACAAAGGACGATAGACTGATGGGACGACAGTCCTTTGTTGTTGTGTGGCTGGGTCCTCCGGCTTTCGGGATAAAAACGACACGTGCCTCCCGCCAGGCATATGGGACGTACCCCACCGACAGGCAGCTCCTATAAATAGCGCTTAGCCAATTTCGGATTGCCACAGATGCTCTTTGTAGCATGATTGGCCTGATGCCATCTGGTCCTGGTGATTTATAGGGAGCAAAAGTTCCTTTAGCCCATTTGATCCTTTCCTCACTTAGTAGTTCGACCATCCCTCCCGGAACAATCTCATGATTTGCCAATGAAGCTCCATTTCCCGTAGGGTGCCCAACCAGCGATGTGCTTCCAGGACAGTGAGTGGACATCAAAAGCTCTAGCGTGTCTTGACTAGTTTCCATCCATGTTCCGTCGTTCCGCCTAATGTAGCTCGGAGTACATGGCTCCTTGGAAAGTAATTTCCGTAGCCTAGACGCCTCGCTGCTTCCGCTAATAGATTCGCAGAAACCTTCCCACGACTCCCTTTTACGCTTCCTAATTTCATACTTAAATACTCTAAGACTGGCATTGTACCTGTCCCAGTCCGCCTCATTTCCGTCTCGTTTTGCCCTATTAAACAGTTTTTTACTAGACTCCCTTAATTTCCTGAGTTCGCCATTCCACCAAAGTGGGTTAGCTTTCTTTGGGGCCCTGGGCAGCGGACAGGACCTTTCGAAAGCGTTAACTAAAACAGCATTGAAAACTCCCACGCAATCCTCTATCTCTTCTCCACAATTCAGTTCCACCGGAGGAGGCGGTAAATCCGTCTCCGTAATTCTGTGGAACCTATCCCAATCTGTCTTCCTAGGATTCCTTGCCGGCTGTATTCTCACCTGCTCGAAGTTAATTTCGAAGAGAATCCAGCAATGGTCCGAGAAAGATGGTCTATCTGAGACCTTCCATTTATCAACTCTTAAAGTACTGGAGTTAGTGGCTAGCGTGATGTCGAGCACTTCCCTCCGGTTCCTTACTATGAATGTGGGGTCTGACCCTGTGTTGCATATCCTAAGATTGGTACCCATAATAAAATCAAAAAGAGACTTACCCCGTTCATTGGTGTTGGTACTTCCCCACTGCGTGTGGTGTGCGTTCGCATCGCATCCGATGACAGTATCCCATTTCCTACACATTGCGAGCTCCCGCACTGTTGCCGCTGGAACATCCGCGCTGTCGTATGGTAGGTAAGCCGACGCCAGACACATTGACTTACTCTTCTCCCTCTCTAAGATAACTGCCGTTAAGTCCTCATTACTGTAATTATTCAACAAAAAAGACTTTAGCTCTATTTTTATCAATATGCATGCCCTGGGTTTACCTTCACATTTCTTGTAGCATAGTTTGTAATTCAGGTGCTTGAGTTCCTGGATAACGTTCTTTCCGTTAACCCAGGGCTCCTGAATTAATGCTACAGAGACTCCCTTTTCCGCCATGTAGTCCGCCAAACAAGCGGTTGCCACCTTACTGTGGTGGAGGTTGATCTGTATCAACTCCAACATCAGTAGGAACCGCCTCCTCAATACCCCTCTTTTGTAGTGATGGTTTTACCATCACCCTGCCCAGTCCGAACCGTACTATCCCTTTGCACTGCTCCAGGTATGGTAACGAATCCCTGCTGAGGGTCAGGAGGAAGTGCTGGCCAAACTCCTGCTTCGGCCCCACCTTAAGCACCTTCCAGCTGCCCGCCTTGAGCTCCCTGTTCTGGAATTTAAGGAGATCCAGAACCTTCTCCGCTTCCAGGAATGGCCTGGGAACCCACACCCATGCAACATACTCGTAAGTTACGGTCTCCTTATATGGAGACTTCGAAAAGAAACTTGAACAAAATTGCGAGACTGGTGAATAGCGGCATTAAGCCGTACATAATTATCTCATCTGACACCATCGGCAGAACTTAACTCTACCTATGGGAAACTAACCATACACCAGCACATAAGCCTGGAACAAATAAAGCTAATTCACAATATCAAAAACGAGAAACTTAAATCCTCCATCAAATTGATCCACAATCAAGAAATACACAACTTTAACACAAGAAGTGCGAACTGCAACACTTTCCGAGGACAGATCTACTTAGAAAGGATGCTGTCTTTGAGGCAATACAAGAATATAATGCTTTACCGACAATCATACAAATGGCGAAGAATGTGTTTCAGTTGAAACGTCTTGCAAAGAAGCATCTTCAATGTCGAAACTAGAAACGGTATTAAGAATTGTTGCATTTATTAACGATCTGGAAACAGATAATTATTCAGGCGGTTTCTCGAGATTATCGAAGATTCTAAAGAATGGTTGTAGATTGTGTTATTGCATATATTTCGTGTTTTTTATTTTTAAAACTCTCTCCTTTTCACTTATAATTGTTTATATTTATTAATAATTTTTTTTTTTCTTTTGTTACGACCGTTTCAAAGAGATGGCGCTGGGAGAGCTAAGAAGCGAACCGGGAGAAACTAGGCGGTCTGGGTTTTTGAGAATTCCTATGAACGGTTGTGAATAAAAAAACGGATCTATAATTAAAGGCGTTAATTAATAAATCAGATCTCTTTTATTAATTTTCCTTATTTTTAACACTATATTAAAATATTTGAAAATTATATGGTATATCTCGGTACGACCCCTTATACCAGTGAGTTGCACTGACTGGGGTTAAGGTAATTTGATTGGACATTGAGCCCAATGTCGGCATCCATGCATGTGTATGTAGATCATTTTGCCAGCTTATTCAGCTGAGTGACAGCATTTTCACCAGTTCTTTAAGCTGAGAAAGTGTACCCAAATTAGGGGATTCTTCTCCAACTCATTTGAGTTGGGAAGGAATCGCTCATTTTGCATGAAGGGACTAAATCGATTATTATTATTATTATTTAAAAAATAGTTACTCTCCAGCGCCCTATCGACGGAAATGCGGCGTAACCCAAACGCAAAAACACGGCATTATTTCAACTTCGATATCATGACGTCATAACGGCTTCCTTTTAAGCGCATGAATTAACTGTGCTCACTGCCATCTCCCGATCGTAGCTTGTATTTAAACCACTTCGCTTAGAGAGTCGAGCTTACTTTTATCGAATTCAATTTTCGACCACAAAATTCAACAACTTCGTTAATAAAATCGCTAAGATCTGAACGAATAATTTTTGCACCTTACTCGAGACACAAACCGCGCATTATAATCCACATCCAGTCTGTTGTATTTTACTACAAACACACACAGTACACAATTTACCCACCACGTACCCAAAACGTATTTTCGAAAATCGACGGGAAAACATCGCAAAATATCATCAGCTCGTTTACGCTCGGCGCACGTTACAGTCAAACGCTAAACTTTGTGGACTTCGGTCAGGGTTTTAAGTGTTTTTCCGCCGCCGACTTTTTTTTTGTGTCGCTTAAGTTCTGCCCAGTTACAGCAACAATCGATCGGAAATTATTTTTCATTATTCACAATTGCGTTCAATGTGTAGTTGTCATCCCCGTTTCAGTTAGGAGAAGAAAAAAAAACGGGAAAACAAATTTCAAACAAAATTTCCGAACGGTCAAAATTTTCTACAGTTTTTGTTGTTTTGTCGGCGACAGTTAAGTTTTTCTGTGTGTGGGTGACGACTGCGACGCCACTGCGGAGTGTGGGCTTTATGTGTACAACTGTCAAAATAAATAATCGTTTGCACTGTTAGAGAAGTTCGGGAACTTTTTTTGACGATTTTTCGGACGTTTCCATTACAAATTTTAGTATTTTCGTAACGAAAATTGGTCGTACGAGTCAGAAACTGTTCTTTCGGTCGAGTGAGTGAAATTGTGCAAGTTAATACCGAGCAAATCGACAGGTAAAAAAATGTTTCGTACCTTTTGGAACTTTCTAATTTTCCTTTTACTGCGTTAATTTTTCGTATTTTGCATGTTTTTAGCACTTGTTGTTAGGGTGCAAATGTCTCAATTAATTTGCGATCGCTCAGAACGGTTTGCTTTAATTAGGAAATTAATTTTTTCGATGTAAATAGAAGTTCATAACCTCACTTTGTAGTTCGAAGTAGACCCCCAGTTTCGCTCCAATTCGTCAGCAGCAGTGGGAGGACTTTGCTGCCGTTACAAGAGGTTAATTTCACAACAAGCTAATTGACGGGGTTTAATTTGGCATGGAAAACAGTGCCGACGGCCGCGGTTTTTTCGGTAGTAGTCGCGGTACGCTTGTTACCTTCCGCTTCCCGTAAAGTTCCCCGTACGACGGTGTAGCTTTCGTCTTATTTTTCAAGCGTCCACGGACGATTGAGTTTTAGTTGCAAACTATCAGTGCCAGTTAGAGAATTGATTTCGCGTCGAGTTTCACTGCGATTCGATTCGTGTTCCGTGTTTAAACTACACGCCTCCGTACCCAGCCACTGTTCCACCTTAACAGAAAAGTTCTTCAAAACTCGAGAAGATAACCGAACAATTCTGCTTCCCGTGATATAATCGAAAGTGCGCACATTGCCAGCCACCGACGTCAACAGTTCATTGCACTCAGGCGGCTGGATAATCGGATCCTGTTTAGGATTTTTGCGCGGTTTTTTTATCAGCTTTCTAGTTTTTGCCTCGAGCGAACTAGCTCCGTGCTAATGTGCTAAAATAGTCGGGCACGTTCGACGTGTTTTTGCATGTCTACGGTGCTGAGGCGCTCACTGTTAGTAGATAGTTAGCAGTCGCATCATCTGTTGAACTTATGGCCAAGCAAGAGCTCACTTAATTTATAGTTTTCGTAGCACCTTGTGTGGCTTGAAATGTAGTACGGAAAATGAAGAAAATCCGTTCCTCCACGACTTTTCCTACAGCGAAGACTGAGTCCTTTCTACGTGCCGATCAAAAACCAATTGGAAAATCTTTACTTTGAAATCTCGTCCTAGATAATGAAACGGAGGCATAAAGTAGGCACAGTTTTGAGTTGAAAAGCAACTGGCTTTTTTTATCGTGACTAGGGATTTTTTGTTAGTTTCTAGCGAGTGAAATATTTGCGAATTAATACTGAAATCGATTAGAAAGGCAGCTCACAAACGGCTAGCCATACAAGAATACCACCACCATCTAATGAGGCCGTTAATGTTGTACTGACGAGTTTCTGATGGTCGAAATGCAAAAAGCTTGTTTCCTGCTCGCGGTGTCATTAGTGAAAATAATAGAACATTTAGGAAAATTGCTTGACTGAGAAGGAGGGAAAAATTATTATAAAATTTAAAGATTAAAAGGCTAGACACATAACAAAGCCCTTTCGAGTTAGATAGGTATTTCTGTTACTGGTCTTAGAATCTGCAGACAGGCGGTTGCCTGTACAGTTTAATTAGCACTGTAATTATTCCTTATGTGCGAACAAATTTAACGGTACATACTTTTGGCTACATGCAGAAGATAAGAGATTCAAGAAAAAAGGTTAGATTTCAGACAGTAGCTGATTGAAGGTGACATAAGGTACGAAGTATCGAGGGCCTGTTAGTGACTAGTATATTAGATCACACGTGATAGCCCCAACCTCTTTTATGTCTGATGGTGGACTAGTATTCTTGTCACTAGGCTGCTAAGACCCGATATTCTATGGCAAGGACTTTTCAAGCGTGGATAGAATTTTTTAGAAGAGTATTCGGGTGGAACGGACACTGAGAAAATGTGTTTGAAGAAATAATTTACAGTAAGAATCAGATTAAAAAATCTAAAAACAATTTCAAGAACAGCAAGAATTGAAGGCGGCGTTGTTACATCTATGGAGCGTTGACGAGCGGAGGAAAATTATTAATCTGAATAAAATCGTAGTACCGCGGCTGTATATCAGGCTAATATGGCAATTGGGCAAAATAAAAAAATGAATAAATATAATTGTGTATTTTTATTCTTTGTAATATGGAAAAGGCAGCGACATAACTAGGAAGCAGCAAAGTGGACAGTTGCCCGGCCTATAGGTTTGGGGTGTCCTGCTACTCAATTTTTTATAAAAAAAATTTTGTATGTTTGTATTCATTCCATTTTCACTTCTTTTAGGATGGAAATATCGACAAAACTAGGCGTTTGTGTAAAAATCACGTAAATATGAAACGAATTCGATATCATGTACATTAAGATAGATAAGCTGAATTCGTGATTCAAACTCGTTTCATCCTAAAATTGACACGAAGCAACAAAAAGCAAAAGGAATTCGTGAAAACTTACACTACCCTCTTAAAATCCTTTGGGGTTGAATATCGAAAATTCCCAAATTGGTTTCCAGTAGCAGAAAAAATACAATAAATTCGTGTTCCGTATTTAATATATGCATTCCCCTTCCAACAAAAATTTGTGTTTGCCATCCTTACACTGATACAAATTTGATCATTTTCTTATTTAAACTATTTTTCTAGTAAATCTACTTGCGCCACTATGAGCGCACCTTCGTACGTTAGGAACACACAGCTACATCAGGAAACGAATCTTCCAACTATTCGCGAATTCCTCAAGCAATGTGCTTTGAAGTTTGTCAATGTGTCAACTGATCACACTAATCCGCTAGTTCGCCGTAGTACCGACTACGACGAATATGCACGGTGGAAACACAAGCGTCGTAAGATGGTGCTTGTAGATCATGTGACATAACACTAAAGTGAACGCGATGGACGGGTGTTTGTTCAGGAGGACTTTACGTATGCCGGCGTGAAGGAGTTTCCTCGGAAGCTCTTATTGCATCCGCACCAGACGGTTGACCTGCTCGGACACAGAGTCTATCGCATTCATATCGCAATTAATTAATTGCCACTACAATTTCCCAGGTCTTCCATCGTTTCCCTGCGGAGCGTAGACAAATGTCGTTGCATTCACAAAAGTCGTCGATGGACGCTTATTCGTTTATTCTTAACTGATTTATGGCTCTACCCGACTATCAGTTACAGTCGCCAGTCATTTTACCACCACATCGTTTTTCTCCAGGTTTTCAGGTTAAATTTAGGCAACGGAGTCAGCGCCTCGGGCGCGACTCTTCTCTATGTCGACCAAGCCCTTCGGGATCGGCCTTCGGCATCAGTATTTGAATCTACTTCCAATGTGTACCAAGTTCCAACTACCACAGCACTCGAATTTTACTGCACCTATCAAATTTTTGAGAGCATGCTGCTTCAATCGCCACGTATAAATAACAGGTTTTAGCTTTACAAAAACTTTTACTAACCGAAGTAATTTTTTGATATTGAAATTGAGCGCTACGAAATTTTAGTTTTAAGTGAAGAGGGAAATGCCAAATCAGCTAAATTATTCGCTGACGATAAGGAACTTCATAGGTGTATAAGAAGATACCAAAACTGTCGTTACCTTTGGAGTGCAAAAACTGACCCTGTCTAGAGGCACAGCAGCGTACTTCATGACGGGGTTCAAAATATAAATTATATATGTGTATAATATCGTTTCGTTGGCCGGACGCCGAAGAAACATTATTCGATTCGGTTGCAGACGTGAAAGTGGCCGTCCAAACCCGGAAAGACGAAATCGACTAGAAATCATGCTGTTGATAGGTTCGATACGAAACATTACGGTCGTCGATTTCTCTCAAATTTCCTCAACATAACGTTTTTGCGTGGATAAGTTATTAGCCAATCGACCAACCCACAGTTATGCACCCCCAATCCCGGAATCAAAGGATAATTAAGAATATGTATTATTGAAACTCCAGGAAAACGGAGTGTAAGGTAAAGCACACGACGTACCACTAATAATGTAATATAATATGATATAATAGTAGATTCTGGATAATGCAACGGAAGGGGACACATAGCGAAGTTTACGGAAATAAATTTTGTCCATTGAATTCATATTGGTAGAATTAGAGATAGGCGCGGAGGATTCGTTTTAATTATCTATTAACCCTATTGAATACAACGTGTATTGTCAAATCAGTGAGAAATTTCTCAACCCAAAATTCGCACCAATTCGCCTAACATTGCTTTTGTTTTCACGACACAATACTACCTACTCATCAAAACAAAAAAAAACATCATTAACATAATAATTATTCCAACTTTTTTCTCAAAATTTTGACTGTTTTATTTTTTATGCATGGCTGCAATCGAAACATATTTCGTGTTTCTGTACGAATGGTTTTGAAAAAAAAAACACAGTCTTAAACCGGGAATAGCAAGCTTAAAACATAATGACGCATCTTTTGTGAATCAGATGCTGGCTCACCTTAGCGTTGAGTCCTCTGGGACTTTCATCATTGTATAGAGCACAGTAGTCGGTATATGGTTCAGTAAACACAGAAGTTGAAGCACTTACATCTTTCTTGCAATTATTCCAAAAATTTTGGTTTACTACCCAATAGATTTTTTTGTAAATCTTTTTCGATTGTTTAAGCAAATCATCATCTTGATCATTCGATGGATTGATTGGATGGTCGTCTCTATCAAAAACCACATATGATCGAAAAAGAAACAATCATAATTTGTCTAGTCTGTAGTTTTTGCGATTGTTTATAAATTTTCTTTAAAAATTAACTGAAAATTACGTGGTTGAAAATCCGGCGACGAGGATGATGACTACATTTTACAATTTTTCTGTATATTTAGTATAATAAGAAGTAATAACCGAAGCCTACGGACTACGATTTTGCTAAGAACATTTTCGAGTCCAATGTTTGCATATCATTACGCGTTGTGGTCATTTTATGAAAAACATCCCACTGCCTATGACACATTTCTACATAGTTTGTAAGTAAGTCTAGAAAGCCTCATCGATATTGCAGTTAGCAGCTAGTCCATAAGAAGTGTGTTGGCTTTAATATCATCCACAGCCGGTTCTAGAACATGTTATTGGGTGCACTGTACTTTCGATTTACTTCCTGAATTGCAGCAGTCGGGAGAAAATTTTCCATTTTCATAATTCAGTACCGATCGAATCTCAATTATTTTGACGATAAAGACCAAATATCTGTTTTAAGATCGAAAGTTTATTTCTTACTCAAAACTTATATTTTATGTATTTCTATTTATTTATTACAGGCATTATTGCGCCTACAAAAAAAACATTCTGAATCGTATCCAGATTCAGCGCTCGTCTTCCAATACGCCTGCGAAAAATATATTTGTGGAGTTCACTAACTTTGATGTTGTCGCGAAATTGAATCGTCGTAAAGTAAACACTTTTATTTTATATATATAATAATATATTGTGTATATCAAGTACCACCTACTCCCAATTAAACTGTTCAATGTTCGGATTATATTGCGACAACAATTTAGAAAATCAGCTTGTAGCTTTGGAAGTAATGTAAGGCTCTCGCCGACCACTCATTACCATTACCAATCTTCGGCAACATCCTACGCATGCTAAAGTACAAAATTCTATTTGAAATAGCAAAACGGAACTTATTTACTTCGGTTTATGTGCGCTGTAATATATAACTCGGATTTTATTAACCGCAAACAAATTTGTCCAATAATCGCAAATTGTGTTTTTTTTCCAAATATCGGTTCGTATAAGTAGTTACGAAAAGTTCCGAAAATTTAATTCGATTTAAATCGGAGGGAAAAAATACTCGCCAAATAACAATTTGTGAAAATGTTTAGTCCGGACTATGAAAAACGGATTTTAAAACATTGCAGTCCGGTTGCGAGAAGTTTGTATAATAGTTTTGACGCGGCCAGTGCATCGACTTCGTTGGATCGATTTATACCGTGCAGGTGAGTTCAATTTGTTTTACAATTTTTAATTATACATATGTTAAGAAACTTTTCAACTCTTTAGGCAGCCTTACATGGTCAATAATCCTTTCATCATAAAAATATAATAATATTATCGATGGTATAAGGTGTGGAATGATGGAGTGAATTGACGAATATTCGACCATCAGAACTGTCCATATAACTACACTGAAAGTATTACTGACCATGAGTACCTTTAAGCTGAATTTTTCGTTATATGAATACTTCTGTCAGAGTGCTATACTCCTGCGGTAGTTGCGAATAGGTATAATTAGAACCTACAAGTTCTGTATTTGTAGACTCATTCAATTCATTTCTGTCCATCGATAGAGCCCTCTCGCTGACATAGTGATGCATCAATGTACATACACAAGATGTATGATTAATTCAAAGTCCTTTTTCAATTCTTTGTTTTCATTCCCTTCTTCCACGCCCTCCTTATATATTCCATTTCAGGGGCCATAATACAAAATCTCCTTAAAAATCAGGATTTTGTAATCAAAATCCACATTGATCTACATTCTCAAGAATAAATTTGTCCGAGAGGCCTAAATGCCATATACCTAGTGCCACCACCCTACACACACGCCACTTCCTCACGTTCGCGGTTGTGCGTAGCGTACTTTTGACCAGACCCTTCGACCGAGTCAAGATAAGGTATGGCGATGCGTTACAAGACAAGACGTGCGACCAGAATACACTCTCGCACTTGGGCATGCTCACCTTATTTTGCACGTTCCTCTGGGGGGTTTAAGGGATTAAAATTCCTACAGTTTACTAAAACTAGCTTGCTTTCAAGAATCCAGAAAGACAAAATCCAAAAACAATAAATTCTGGGAAAAGTCAGACGAAATCCAGTCATTTCACTTGTGACTTGTTTGCTTTCTTCGGCTTTCTTTATTTGGAAATGAAACTAAGATTTGTGTTTAACAATATAAAATTCATTAAAAAAAATTATTCAACGAAGCCAAGGTTAAAAACATGAGAATCGAATGCAACTTGTAAAACAGTTATAATTTCGTGTCTTGAGTTCAACTAGTTAGTTAAAAGGTAATTTTCAGAAATACACAACTCCTTAATCACGGCTTAATAACCGAACACTAATATTTTCGGCGAAAATAAAGACGGCGGTATATTTGAAAAATCTTGTCTTCAATGATCAATAGAGGAAAATGAATTGAATTTTCCACAAGAATCAATAATACTGGGCGATGATGTTTTTCCATTAAAACCATATTTAATGAAACCATGTCCGCGACGAAATCAATTGTCTATTTCCGAAAAAATATATAACTGCAGGCAAGACGTCGAATCGGCTGGTCATATTGACCTGAAAAATGCCACAAATATAGTGTTTTTTAAGAGGTATAGTATTTCTTTTTTGAAAAAAAGACAAACGTAATTTACCAAATGGCAAATTTTTTTTTTATTGAAAAGATTATTTTATGGCATTTAATTTTTAAAAACAATTTCGGATATATGACCACCGCGACTGCGTCTAATGAACACCATCCGATCAGTCCAATTTTTGGTCACTTTTTCGAGCATTTCTGGCCTTATCTCATCAATAACCCGTCGAATGTTGAGTTCTAAATGTTGAATCGTTGCTGGCTTATCAGCATAGACCAGTGATTTGATGTATCCACACAAAAAGTATCAACACCAATGGTGTCAAATCACTCGATCTAGGCGGCCAATTGAAAGGTGCAGTTCTTGAGATGATTTTTTCACCAAATGTCCCTTGCAATAAACTCATGGTTACACTCGCTGTGTGGCATGTTGCACCGTCTTGTTGGAACCACTTCATCCTTATGCTGTTATGACACTGGTTATTTTTCAAGCTTAAAAAAAGCGCAGGAAAAACCGCTCTTTCCGACGCTAGCGGCATCTAGTAAACGAAATTAACAACTGGTTTGTTAAGAAAAATACCGGGTCTAGCGCGTTTCATAACATAACATGACAGTTTCCATAATTTATACGTACCGAACTGTCAAAAAAAGCGTGTAGCGGCTGGAAATGAAGCTCCCAGTGGTTGTTTCTTGACTTGAACTGCTAGAATGTTGCGAAACACTGCTCGGCCGGCGCTATGTTGCCTTTTTTTGACAGTCACTGATATTTTAGCTGTTCGGACTGTCTCTCTCCCACTAATGTCTAAATTGTATGTTCAATTTTCTATCTCTCTCCATTTGGTTTTTCTAGCCATTTTAAAGCGCCAAAAATAACCAGTGTCATAACAGCATTACCCTGCGTCTACACTGACAATTTATCTGTCAATGACAATGGCAATATTGCCATTGAGTTAAATGTCAAATCGCAATGAGTGGGCATTTGATTGCTAGGCAATTTTCATTTGAGCGAGTGAATTCGAAGTGTCAAGTTGTGAAGCAAAGCAATCATAACTTCGAAAACTATTGATTAATTCAATAGTTTTTTCTTTAGTCCACTTATTTTCACTAATTTTGCGATCAAACCAAAAAAACGTAAGTCTACCTGTTGACAAGCGACGCTAACTTCTGTCAAACTATTCGTTTTCTAGCAATATTATCCTCAAAATTGCCATGCCAATGCTGAGAGCAATATTGCCATATGCGTTTGGTGCGTCTACACTGTCAATTTGTGTATGGCAATAATGCCGTTGCCATTGCCAGATAAATTGTCAGTGTAGACGCAGGGTTAGATTGTTGGCATTGATGTATGAAACCAAACAATCGCGAATCATTTCCCTGTAGCGAGCACCATTGACCGTAATGTTGACCACATAATTGACGAAGCGATCTGTGAGTTTTCCGTATAGAACGCAAATTTCGAAAATAATTTGTAAACGTTGTACTGGTGTAAGTCTTTCCATGATAATTTGCCAAAACGTACTGAACAAAAATGTAAAAGACAGCAGTCAAGTTTGACAGGTCTCTCTACTGAAAAAACTATACCTCTAAAAAAAAACTGCCATGGTTTGGGCCAAACTTTATTATTTTTTGGGTCAAAGTTCGGGAGCGATCAAAGTCGGAGTATATCATCAGTTGTTTTGAAATTATGAGGTTTCTTGGAAAGTTAGTTTTGTTCTTAAAATAAAAATATTTAAAATAGGGATTTTAAGCCGATTAAACATTGAAAAATCCCGCGTAGACTATTCGAATTTCGGTATATTATGTACACTAAAAGCCCATAGAAGTTAAAACGAATTTGCTGCCTTATCAGAATTAAGAGATATGACGAATTGTTAAAACATATATAAAACCATTACTTCCACTTGGGGTTTGAATTACGAAAAAATTGTGAAACCAGCTTTTAGACGATTTCATAAGAAGCAACTTGATATCTCATGAGACACGAGCGATTTTGAAAAATTTGTGAAAACGTAAGCAAACCCAATTTTATATCTCATCACAACTAAGGGATGGCAAAATTTGTGAAAACATGTGCAAACCCTTGGGGTTGAATATCGAAAAATTGAGAAATAAGTCTGTAGGCGATTATATAAAAAATCTATTGAAGTGAAAAGCGATCTAATATCTCATAAAACCTAAGAAATATGTCGAAGATTTGAAAAGCATACAACCCTTTACACCCCTTAGGATTGACTATCTAAAAATACTGAAATTGACTTTTTGCCGCTTATATAGGAAACCTTAGGAAGTAAAAATGAATTCGATATGTCATCAGATATGCAACCTCCTTACACCCACTTAGGGGTTGAATATCCAAAAATCCTGAAAGGAGTTTATAGATAAATATGAAGACAACACGTCTCAATTCTATTTATAATCACTTCTAAAAGATATGACGGAATTCGTGAAAACGTGTTCAACCCTTTTATACCCTCTTACACTATGTTCAGACTACGAGATTAACGCGTTTTAATCGAGTTAAATGCGCTGAAAACTCACCCGGACGCGTTTACGAAAACACGTAGCTACTACGCGTTTAACCGAAAACATGTACTGCGACCCTCGCGGAAATCGAAGTAAACTTTGGAAAAAACTATTTAATGCTGCAGAAACTCAATTATGTGCTTGTGCAACGACTGCATTAGCTAATAAATTCCCAATTTAGAAAGCATAAATTTGCTAATGAAACACAGCTGAATATCTACTTGTCAAAACAAATCACATCAAGCTATTCTGTATCAAAATAAAACGCCAAGTCTGAACACTACTTTTTTAACATGTTAAATTGACCTACTTAAATGCGTTTAAAATGCATAGTCTGTACAGGGTATTAGGGCTGAAAAAGGAAAATACTTAAAAACAAGTTTTAGGCGATTATTACGTAAGCCCTTGAAAGTGAAAAGATATTCGATATCTGATCAGACCTGAGGGATATGACAGAATTCGTGAAAAAGTATACAACCCCCTTACCACCCCCTTAGGGGTCGAATTTCAAAAATCCTGAAAATGCTTTATAGGTATTTATATGAAGAAGGCATAGAATAAAAAAGAATTCAATATTTGGAAAGACATAATAGATATGAGGAAAACCGTGAAAATATTTGCATTCCATTTTCACTGATAATTTTTTCTCACCCTCCTTTCGAACGCCAATGGATATTTGAATTTTTTTTTATCATGTACATAACGAGTTTCAACTATGTAGCATAAGCCGTTCTACAGATAGGAAAGACACCCCCCCCCCCACCATCGTACCATAAAACCCCTATAAGAAATCATATTTTTCCAACATGCCACTACTATAGTTCTATCTAAATACCAAGTATCAGCTTTATATCAATATAGGTTCTCGAGATATAACAATCAGAACCTTTTCCTTTTCACCCTCTCCCACTCTTACCCTCTACACCCTCACCCTCAAACTTTTTTTCTGATAGCGGTTTATTAGGCCTACTTCTGGCAAAAATTTTAAGAATCTATCTTACACTGTTCTTTAGATATGAGACGTGATTTTTTAGAAAAATTCTTATCCCCTCCACTTTCATACTCCACCGCCCCCTTAAAAAATTTTACTTTCAGCAAACTTTATTTGTCAACCTCTATTCAGAAACCGAATTTTATTTTTCTAGTGCAATTGGTTCGTGCGATATTGTAGTCTAAAGTTTTTCACCCGCAACCCCCGTACGCCACTGCCACCACTTAAAAATTTATTTTCGATCTATTCTTCTAGTATACCTACAAATATTCATTAAGTTTCAATTTTGTGACGTTAACCGTTTAGGAGATATGAATTTTAGAATATGTCGATCTTGGCTTTTTTGCGTGTCGGATGCATTATTATTTTTACCCCCACTCCCACACCCCTTTACCCATATCGGCCATTTTTTTGCAAATGGGTCCACTATCGAAGCTCTATATAAATTCCAGCCTCCTAGCATAAGCTGTTGCTGAGATCTAGAAACCAAAATTATCCGTCTAAAACGCTTCCCCTACTTCCCCCCTCATACCCCCACCCTTAAACTATTCATAAAAAAAATTTCGATTTAACAGCTGAAAGGGTTTGGGAGCTACAAAACAGCTTCAAACGATTTTGCGTACAGCGGTCGACGTACGGTGGACAGACAAACTGAAATTTTTTTTCGCTTTTTTTGTGTTTACTAGTCATGAAACGTGAAAAAAAAATGTTCAAAGTAGCAAAATTTTTTTTTTAAATAATCGATAACAATACTGTATTATTGAAATAATAAAGTAAAACATACTGCAGTCACGATCGGCTGCAAGCCAATCGTATGATACTCTAGATGAATACTGAACTCTGATTTATATTGTAGTTGGGGATAAAGTAGAATACCGTGTGTGCATGTTGTACGTCCTTTATTAAGGAATGCCAGTAGATTGCTACTCCAAACTAAAAAACAATATTCAGTGTTTAATTTCATATCTTGAACTGGGTAAGTCATCGCAAAAAAAATTTCCTTTTTGAAGGACTTTCACATGGGAGGTGCAGGAAGGACTCACTCGATTTCTTACATATTTATCCTTTTCATTGGAACCATTCAAAAATTAATGTGTACAAAATTTCAAATTCGTAGCTTAAATGGTTGTAAAGCCATCGATCAATTTTCTAGAACACGTCTTTTTAAGGATTTTTTGTATGGAAGCTACTTGTAGATGTAAAGAAATTTCACTGACAAACGAAGTCTAACTTCATTTTCGCTCAAATCTTATTTGTACAAAATTTAAACTTCGTGGCTAAACATTTTCTTGAGTTATAGTAAGTTTCGTGAATTGAATGAGAATATTTTAACAGGATATTTGTATGGCAGCTACACGAAGGACTAATAGGATTTTCTTCATAATCATACATTTAGCTCCAACTATTGGAAAAATAACACGTACAAAATTTCAAAGTCATAGCTTAAACCCTTCAGAAGTTATCGACCAATATTCTTGAACACGTGCTTTAAGGACATTTTGAATGGCAGCTACCCGAAGGAGTAGTCAACAAATAAACAAAAAATAATGTATAACTTTTTTTCGTCCGAGGCTTGGTTCTATGCGTTACAAACTTTTGGGCTGGATTAAACTTATAATACTCTATATGATTTCATCTAGAGTATAAACACCCTATAGTACCGGCAATCAAACAACTACGTTCATATACAACGCTGAAGTGCAACACACCATCAAAGCACTTTAACCGTTAAATCAATTGTCCTTACCTTTGAATATAGCAATATTTTTTTTTCAATTAGCAACAATTTTATTATGTTGTTAAATTAAATATTATTTTGTGAGCGTCAAAATAAAATTTTTTGTCGATGTCAATATAACATTATCGCGATATTGCTATCAACTATCTCTTCAAACGTGATAGTGCTATCATGATAGCGCGAAAATAACTATCGGAAAGTTTACATGATGAGAGTTCTGACGATAGTAATTATCATGACATCAACTATCGCAAAAACTATCACCGTGTAAACGGGGCTTAACCCATACTTTCTTTTACGAAATGAAGTTATAGTAATAAGTGAAATACCTTTTTTATGAAATCATTTCCGATTGTTATATCTTCTGGAATCACACAAGAGCAAATAGTCTACGGAACCACTCCGCAAAGAAATTTCAAGGCTCCTAGTGTACTCGTATAAACTATCCCTGCCTATATGCATTTCTTTAGTTCTATAGTTCGGAACCCCCATACCGCGTGGTCTGTGAGTGCATTTATGTTCACCACTGGATCAGAACAAAATTCAAAATCCAAAAAAAATCGATTTATAACACATAAATTTTTTATCATTTCTGAATTTTTACTTTATTATTTTTTAATAATAAAGTATGGGATCGACATGAAATTTCAAAAAAATTTGCTACCCTGAAATTTTGTATTTACACGTTTTAGGGGTGAGCGTTTTAGACGAACAATTTTGGTTTCTAGATCTCAGAAACCGCTTATGCTGAAACTTGGAACTAATGTAGTACTATGATAGTGGACTCATTTGCAAAAAAATTGTCGATAAGAGTTGAGTGGTTAGGAAGTGCGGAGGGGGGAAACAATGAGTCCAAAACGCTTGACAGCCGGGATTGAAACATTCTAAAATCCATGTCTCCTGAATTGATGCCAGAAGATTGAAAGTTTGTGGTTGTCCTTAGGGATACTTCAAGATACGACAAGGGCTAAACTTTTTAAGGGTTGTGGTGTGGTGTGGGGGCGATGGTGAACAACTTTGAATTACAATATCTTCCGAACCAATTACAACAGGAAAATAAAATTTAGTTTCTGTATATGGGATCACAAGAGGAGTCTACTGAACGTAAACTTTTTGAGGGGGGAGGTGGACCACGAAAGTGGGGAGATAGCAATTTCTCAAAAAATGTCATTTTTATATCTCAGAAACCGTATCAGATATGATCTTGAAAATTTTACAGGAGTTGAGGTCGGTAGACCTCTAGTAGGGGTGGTTGTGTAGGGGGTGATGGTGGAAGGGGGTAGAAAGGAAAAGAATTCTGATTTTTATTTCTCGAACACCGTAATGAATAGAAAGCTAACAATTTAGGATTATATAGAGCCACTATAGAGACATCCTAGAAAAATAAAATGTTTCATAGGGGTAGCAAGGTACGGGGGTGAAGGGTGGTTTTTTATATCTCAGAAACGGCTTATGCTAGAAAGTTGAAACTTAGTACGTATATGTAGATGTGCTATTAGAGTAACTAAAGCAAAAAAAAAGTTCAGATTTTGATTGGCGTTCAGAGGTTGAGTAAAAAAAATGTCCGTGAATCCACATTTTCACGAATTTCGTTAAAACTTTTAGATATGTCGAGCTATCAAAGCAATTTTACTTCTGCGAGCTATTTATATAAGCGCCTAGAAACGTTCTTCAAAATTTTTCGATATCCAACCCCTAAGGGGGTGTAAAGTGGTTGTGTACATATTCACGAATTCTGATATATTTCTTAGGTATATTGGGATTTGGAATTCACTTTTACTTCTATAAGCTTTAAACATAGTCGGGGAAACACCGATTTAAGTATTTTTCTCTTTTAAACCCCCTGGGGGTATTGTTCAAGTTTTCACTGATTCCGAAAATCTCTTAGGTTTAATGTCATCGAATTCTCTTTTACTTCTATGGAATATTCTATTGATAAAAAAAATACGTAAATAATTAAAAAATAATCTGCCAACAGTCTAGACGCAACTTAATTATTTTATGAGTAGAAGTCTGAAACGTGTTTAATGCTGAGATGCGGTGTAGGTTATTATGAGACTGACAACCTAAGAAATATCCAGGAGGCTAGTTGGAACTTTATTTTTTAGGTTGTCAGTCTCATAGTAACCTACACCGCATCTCAGCATTAAACATGTTTCGGACTTCTACCCATAAAATAATAAAGTTGCGCCCAGACTGTTGGCAGATTTTTTATTTCTGGATTTTCTTGACACTGAATTTTGATTAGCCAAAAACAGTCCGGTACAAAATTGTTGGGAAATCGATAGCTGGGCGCGATTGAAATCTCGACTAAAAAATAGTCGCATAAACGATGAAACAAGTAAAATTTTTTGCAGGTTTCCGATTCCACGAACTTCCCAAGTCCAGAGCCTGTTTGGGAATATTTTGCTCAATTCGTTTCAATTTTGTCAGAAAAATCACATTGATCCACAGGTGATCGAAGCGAGGAGTTGTTAACTATTTTGTGTGTTTACGAAAATTTTGGTACAGGATTTCCAATGGACCAAAACTGTGTGCTAATTTCGTTTTTTCAATTAATAACAAAAACAGCAAATACAATTTTTTTTGGAAATAATTTTATTTTTAAATTAAATAACAATACAAAACGGATTAATTTTTTTAATTTTGGTTAATTAAATTAATTTATTAAGGCAGTTCGCCTTTGGGGATTTTGGTGTGATGGTTTTATCTTAACCCTAATTTTATCTGTGAATTTTTTTAAATTTATTTCGTCGCTTTGAAAGTAGATGGTTTCTAGTTACAACGAATCCATGCTGATAATAATTCGAAGAGAGCAAAATTCTCCTTCAGTTTCTGTACGGCATTTTCTGAATTCCAGCAACTTCTAAAATCCGTCACACTTCCTATTTTTGGCTTTCTTCTGATTGTAGATATTTTCTTTAATTTCTTTAACTACATACTAGTAAGTTAGTATTTCAGGTATATTCTTGCAACACTATGGCTACCGAGCGATAAAAATAGTGCACATAGCAAAACAAATTTAATTTAACTCCTAGCTTATTTATTTGGAGAAATGCTATTTTAATGTGTTCAACTACTGGAACTGCCATCATGCTGCTTCCGGATCAGCTTTTAAAAAATCTCAACCTAAGAATTTTTATGGCCTGTGATCTGATGAAAGTTGAACGGAAGCAGTCTGAAATCCGACCTCTTTTTTATTACCTTCAATCTAAAATATTCCTGTGTTCTAACGAACTTACATAAATTGGACGCCAAGTCTCTCAAGTTATTGCACTTTCGAGTACCGAACTGTCTTGAGAACTTCTGTTCATGCAATTTCTTCCGAAATAATGGGCACAAAAGATCATAACCATTAAATCCACTGTTTTCAGCACATTACGCCGCTTGATAATCATGAAGAAGGCCTCATCAAAGTATGAATTATGTCAGTGCCTACGTACACAATAAAGCTGGTTAACAATTAATTAGCCTTCCTCACTGAGAAAACAAAGACCTTGGATTAGGTTGATGGTGCACAAAGTTCTCATTAACCCCCTCTGAAAAAAAATTGTACATGGAACCCGACCATGTTACAGTCAATTTAATGCGCAAACACATCATATCTTGCTACTTAGCATAAATGAAAAAAACAATTCTTTTTTTTTCACCTGTAAATACAACAGGTGAATTCTTTCGAAGGAACATTTAAATAGCTCAATAGCTGCCGCACAATATGCCGCCCGTAATAGTTTTCTTACTGGCACAAGCATATCTAAGTAATCAATTGTGCCATGAGCGTTACTTAATAAAGTAAACACCGCATTAAATTCAATAACCCTAGAATTGATCGTCATCATTATCAAGCAGTATGCCACCTCCATTAAGCGTTAACTATGTAAATATGGAAAATTTTTAATTCTTATTCCCCCTAACTCCGATCGACGCGACGAAATCCAGCCATAATTGAACTCAAACTTCCCATACGCATTGTATAAATTAACTAACCATGAATTTGCTGTACATTTCTATTATATGGCGTTCTATTCTCTTCACAAAATTAATATTCAAATGCTAGGGGCTGGGTAAAAGGAGATAAATATTCATTTAATTCAAACTACTATATGAATGGCCACGCTAAAAGGTCATCAGTCCGAATTTTATCGAAATTGCGATTTCACTAGTTTTGAAGTCTTGGAGGTTCGGCACATCTTATCAATAATTAATCTAGTAGCACATCTATTAAGTTTCAACTTTCTAGGATAAGCCGTTTCTGAGATATGAAAAACCGACCACACCCCTGTACCTTGCTACCGCTATAAAATATTTTACTTTTCTGGGATGTCTATAGTAGCTCTATAGATGCCAATTGTTAGCTTTCTATCCTTTGCGACCTTTGAGAAATAAAAATCAGAACTTTTTCATTTCCACCACCATACACCTGCACCCACCATACACCCTCACCAATTTTTCCCCGGTAGAGGTCTATTAGTCCTAACTCCTGTAAAATTTTCAAGATCATATCTGATACAGTTCTTGAGATATAAAAATTTAACTTTTTGGAAAATTACTGTCCCCCACTTCACCACCCCCTTCAAAAATTTTACATTCAGTAGACTCCACTGGTAATTCTATATACAGAAGCCAATTTTTATCTTCCTGGTACAATTGAGTCGGAAGATATTGTAATCCAAATTTGTTCACCCCCACCTTACCACCACCCTTAAAAATGTTAACCCTTTTCTAATATCCTAGTATTTCTGAAGTTAACCACAAAGTGTCAACCGTCTGATATTAATCGTTCAGAAGATATGGATTTTAGAATGATGAGTAAGCCTAACAAGTTATTCTGGCTAACTCGATCCATGCTAAAAGGGCATCAGTCCACGGGTTTCAAAAATTCGCCAAAATTCACGCGGCATAGATTAATTTGTAAAATATAATAAATTATATGAGTTATAAATAACCTCTTTTATTGATTCGGTAGAGTATTGTTATGAATTTAACTTAACTGTTGTCTACAGGCGGTTTTTTTTTCAAAAGTTTACATATGTAGGTTCGAACTTACAATCATGTAAACATACCTGTTGTATAGCTGTTATAATAATTTTATGAAACTAAAATCTTCAGTGAAAGTTTTTCACCCATTATACTCAATGACTTAGAATCGCTTTGTTGCATTCCGAGTAGCACACCGCCGCCTGTCGGATTAACGCCGCAGCGGTTTCCTTCGAAAAGCGCAATCCGTCACCAACTAAAGTTTCAAATTTTAAACAAAAATTTTCTAATTTTCTTTTAATTCCCCGTTTTTAGAGCAAACAACAATTGGCAAACGAATTTCGCATCAATCAATAAGTCAAACGAAAACTCACCACAAACGAATAAGAAACAGCGCGATTGTGGTGAATCGATGCGCGATAGTTTAGCGTATTCGTGTCTATTGAAAAATGAATTGCTTGGTACGGCCATCGATGACGTTAAATCGGTTAGCGACGATCGAAATGAAAACAATTATATGCCGAGTGCAAGGAAAAATTTATTCAATTATAAGTCACCAACGAAACAAGTAAGTGGAGTGTTTTAATAATACATTTATAATATCAATTTATATAAATAAGATGAGTATCGTTCAAATTTCAGAGAAAACATACTGCAGTCACGATCGGCTGCATGTCAATCGTATGATACACTAGATGAAATACTGAACTCCGATTTATATTGTAGTTGGGGATAAGGTAGATTGTGGAAAGCGCATGTAGTTTGTCCTGTATTAAGGACTCCCATTTCGTTACTATTCGAAACTAAAAAACAGTATCATCAGTGTTCAAGGACATTCACAGGTGCAGGTGCAGGAAGGACTCACTCGATCTCTAGTATACCTATCCTTTTACCTGGAACCATTTAAAAATTAATATGTACAAAATTTCAAATTCCTTGCTTGAAGCGTTCAAATGTTATCAGAAAATATTGTTGAACACGTGTCTTAATGATTTTTTGTGTGAAAGCTACCAGAAGGAGTAAAAGGATTTCGCTGACTAGTAAACTCGAACTTCGTTTTCACTCAAAACTAATTTCTACAAAATTCCGAATTCGTAGCTAAACGATTACTTGAGTTATAGTGAGTTCCGTAAATTAAGTGAAGACATTTTGACAGGATATTTGTATGGCAGCTATATGAAGGACTGAAGGGATTTTCTTCATAATAATACATTTAGATCTAACTATTGGAAAATCAACACATACAAAATTTCAAAGTCGTAGCTTAAGCCCTTCTGAAGCTATCGGCTAATTTTCTAGAACACGTCTTTTAAGAACTTTTTATATGGAAGATATCTAAAGGAGTAGTGCAATTCTGCCCGTTAACGAACTTAGCCTTACAAATTCGACCAAACATCCAGATTCAAAATTTGAAGATCCTAGATCAAGGCGTTCTTGAGTTATCGTGCTAACGGACAGACAGGCGGACGGACGTCAAGCGGATTTGGAGTTTTTGGTCACAAATAAACACAAAATAATATATAACTTTTTTTCGTCCGAGGCTCGGTTCTATGCGTTACAAACTTTTGGGCTGGATTAAACTTATAATACTCTCAGATTTCACCTAGAGTATAAAGATAGGTATTATTTTGGGCATAAATATTCCGTTATTCTTTATATGGAAATGCTCGATTGGGGCGGCCCGACCTAGAAATCTCGGACAGAATAAACGGTGCAAGTTTCGGTCAGATCTCAACGTTTAGCGTTTTTGCTGCTTCAGACATATTATAGCCAAGTTAGTCGGCCCAAACTTTTTAAACATTCGTCTAGCGAGGAAGCGCCCTAAATGAAATACAGTCGGATCGTACTTTATTGGAATAACGTTTGAAATGACGTCTGATCAGTATGTAGTAAGATGCTTCAAATACGTCTTGCAAGTTGCTCAACGTAGTTTCGATACATCTGTCCAACCACTCCGAAATTTTGTGGGAATATTGGATCTCTATTTATCTTCCAGAACGGAGAATGAATGCAACACAAAAATTAAGAGTATTATTAGCTTAATCCGTCATTCAACACACAGTTGCAATCGAGTTTTCCAACTAATCAAAAAATCGCAGTTCTTCTCATAACTGCTGTACTAATTGAACACAAAATGTTACCATTTTTCAGTTGGATACCATCACGAGAACAAGTTAGACCATTAACACGATCCTGTCTCGCAAATACCAATCATTTGCAGCGATCTAAGCTAGAAGATCGCTTCTAGAAGATCTTCTTACACGGAGTACATTAATTTAATATTCAAACAGGTTCGATTAGAAATATATATATTCGCGCATTTTTGTATATTCAACCCGTTCTTTTTCGAGTCGATGCAGCTGGACGTCTTTTGACTAGAAAATATCGTTAGCGACGCATTTTGTATCGAAATGATCATTCGTAAGAAAATTTCAAATTTCTTATTGATTTTTAGCACCGCACCTGTGCTGGCTTATGTATATCGCGGGATGAAGTTGCAGATATTATAGATAGGTGTCATCGTCCACTTCTATTTCTTCTGTTGGTAATTTCCTATGAATAATTTATGAGCGCTATTTAAACATTTTGAAACAACGCGAAAAAAATATGTACACAAATGGAAGATCATTTCGTTACGAGTTCTTGAACTAATAAAACAAATCGTTTTTGCATTCTCAATTAAATTTACACTTTTTATATACAGAGGTAGCAATGAAAATCATTTTTTTTAAAGGCATGTGCATGAAGATCATGTTCCACAATGATCTCATTCATTGTTTCTACTGACTCCATCCATTTAGAGCGTTAGTGACAATTGTTCGAAGCGATAGCGGCTATTTGCATTCACTTACTGTGCAATAGATGGATTCATAGAATAAATTTAAAGACTACATACAATACGCAGACTTAATCAATATAATGCTAAGAAAAAACGATCTTAGTTGCTTGCACGATCAGTGATCCGTGCACGGCGCCTTATACATATTGCTCACTTTGTTAAACTTTTTCCAGTGATCAGTTTTTGGCTCGTGTTTCGAATAAATTAAATATTTATGTATATTGCAAAGCCGCGAAAAATTGATCGTGACACGGAAAGAAATCCAGTTTAAAGTTTAAAGACCAATTAATTTAGTGATCGTGTCATTCAGTTCAAATGGGTGACGATTTGAACAAAAAAAACTCACTGAAAACTTTAAACCATATCAAACTCGTCGATCAACTAGTCGAACAAGAAACATTATGTTCGTACATGGTACAATAAAACTCCTTTCTTTACCGAACTAATCCCCACCATTTTTCTGCCATCAATAACAATCTTGAGATCTAGATGTAGCCACTAATCAAAGATCAGCACTATGTTCTGGATTTCGAAGAGCATTACAATTTTTTAGTAAAAGTTGTATAGCGAGGAAAAAACCTGGAAACACATCGAATCTGGATATCATTTTTCTGTGCTTCTGAAATTAAAGCAAGAGCAGTTAAGAGCTGGATGATTGGAATTTGAAAAAAACACATGGAAGGATTCCGATAAACTCACCAGAAAATTACAGACTATCCGTGAACCAATTTCTTCAATGCATCTTGGAAAGATATTTTGGCCAGACATTATCTTTATCGTCTGTATTTTGAAAGACATTTGAACAGTTCAAGATAGGACTGAAATTCATATAAGGCAATGGATCAAATAGAGGCTCTGGATTCCAATCTGTAGATGGAGACGAATAATCGAGTAGTGTAAAAGTCCTGTCAACAGATAATGGCCTAGGATTGCGTCTTGGAGAAGAACACTGTTGATATCCTTTTTCACATCGAGGGTCACGCAACAACTAAGTACAACATAGGATTTCGATTGAAACACTCTATAAAATGTTCGTCCTTAAAAAGGATGCCAGATGATGTGTCTCTAAAAGGCACGTTTATTTCTGAATTACAAAATGTTAAGGCCGGTTTACATGTCGAATGCAAACATGTTTTACTGAGATTGTAAGGAAGAAGGAAAATCTCTAATGAGAAACTGATCAGGAGTGAAACGAACAGATATTATATCCAGTAAAAAATACTGACGATATTTCTGTGAATGTGTGTTTGAAAATATTTTTTGTTGCCATAAAAAGTTCTCGAACTGAGATATTTTTATGGTTACTGCTCGTAATTTTCTATTCTGGTATCTCTAGTTCGCCATAAATTCGATATTTGTAGCTCCTTGCAATACTAAATTTTATAGTTACTTTTGCGTTTATTCCATGGCCGACATTGTTTTAACCAAAGATTAGGACTTTTTTTTCTTTTCTAGATTCGGAGTTTTCAAAGATAATTCAAACCAAAAAATTAATTTCTTCTTCGCAATCCATTTTTTATTTTTGAACATACTGGATTCACAATTGGCTTCGAGCCAATCGTATGTTCATCTAGATGAAATACTTAACTCAGATTTATATTGTAGTTGGGGATAAGTTTTAAGTAGTTTAAGTTTAAGTACTTTGTCCTTTATTAAGATCAGTGTTTAATTTCATGTCTGGAAATAGATGAGTCACCGAAAAAAATATTTAATTTTTCAAGGATTTCCTTGTGGGAGATCCAGAAAAAACTCATTCGATTTCTTATATATTTATCCCTTTACCTGGAACCATTTAAAAATAAATGTGTACACAATTTCATATTCCTAGCATGAAGCAATCAAAAGCTATTGGAAAATATTGTTGAACACGTGTCTTAAGGACTTTTTGTATGGGAGCTAGCTGCAGGAGTAGAACGATTTCGCTGAGTAGTAAACTTGAACCTTTTTTTCACTCAAAACTAATTTGTACAAAATTCCGCATTCATGGCTGACCGTTTTCTTAAGTTTTAGTGAGTTCCGTAAATGGAGTGTAAGCATTTTGACAGGATATTTTCATGGCAGCTGCACAAAGGACTAATGAGATTTTATTCATAATCATAAATTTAGCTCGAACTATTGGAAAATCAACACATAAAAAATTTAGGAGTCGTAGCTTAAACCTTTCTAAAGTTATAGGCCAATATTATTGAACACGTGTTTTAAGGACTTTTCGTATGGAAGCTACCCGAAGAAGTAAAGGAATTTTGCTGACGAATGAACGAAAATTTCATTTTCACTCAAAACTAATTTAATAATTTTCAAGATTCTAGGTCAAGGCGTTCTTAAGTTATCGTCCGCACGGACAGACTTCAAGCGGATTTGGGGTTTTGGCCACTAATATACAAATATAATAAACAACTTTTTCTTTTTCTAGAGTATACAATAAATATAATAAAATATTTATTTATTTATTTATAATCATGTCCTGCTCAGATAAATCTGCACAGGTATCGTTATAAAGTGCCAATCCCATAAGGGGGCAAATTGCACTGCTTATATAATAAAATAATATACCTACTCATAAATTTCATCTAGAAGAGTATAAACAGTAGACACGATTGCAAACCATAAAAACCGTTGAACACAGAAAATTCTTACAACGTTTGCTTCACTTCCATTACATTTCTGTTAGTTGTCTCGCTTTTACCTAAAATGATTTGCCATAAACAGGTGGGGAGTGTATGTGAATGACATCGCAGCGGTTGCTTCTACTCCATTAAAAATTTGATAAGCTAGCTCCATCACAATCTCAGTAAAAAATGTTTGCATTCGACATGTAAACCGGCCTTTATGCTTCAAAAAGTGATCGAACTTTGCAATTCATAAAATAATACAGTTCGATTCTCACTTGTTACATTCGGTTATGTTTAATTAACAAACAAATTCAAAGTAACTTGATATGACAAAAAAAGTCTACCACACCCAATATTTCAATCTTTTTTTAGATAAAAATGGAATCAACGTGATTCACTTTGGCTTTAAGTTAATCTTATCTGTACTATGTACATAATATATTTTGTGTGTTCAGTGAAGGAAGGTTTTTATGTCAACATTGACCCGTTCAAAGAACTGATAATGATTAGTAATTGTGGAAAACGATGTGAACTATAAGCAAAGACTATCCATAAGAAGACTGGACACTTAATACACGTGCATTTTTTGTGTAAAAAAACCAAAAAATCATTGTACAGTGGATGCCGCTTATTGTAATCACTTTGGGACCAGCCATAAACAATAACATTAACCGGATGATAACAATAGACGAAGAGGAAAATTTTTCTCATTTATTTTCCTTTGCTTGAATATAGATTGCTTATTTTTTTTATTCATTAAGTGTTATTTACAACTCTAGCTTCAATGTTTCACAAAGTTACAGAGAATATGAAATACTGTTGGGTTGAACCCCCAAAACCTCCCTGTGTTCGCGCCTGCCGGATTATAAGACAGTGTCTGGTCAGGACACTTACTGTGGTGCTGATTCTCTCCCATTTTAGCAAATTCAGCCTTGTACAGCGTTTTAGATCCAGCTGCGGTCATATCTGTCATCTCAGCGCGCCACTTCTATTAAACTGTCTCGAAAACTTACTCAAAGTTGAGCTCATTCTGTTGAACGAGATCAACATCAATAGTTTTCAGAAGCTACGAAAGGCTGAAATTTCTTTAATTTTGAGATTGTTTTTATTTTTATCACATTCACATGAAGAAAAAAGAGGAGCGATTAAGAATACAGTCACAAAACTTGTAATGTTGTATGGAAATCTGGCCCGAATGATAACATAAAGCGAATTTTTATTCCAATAAGCGATGAATTTCGTTTGTGGAAAAAGGAACTAACTTGTTTTGATAACAAAATGCGACTTATAACGATTACTATAAGCGGCATCTACTATATAAGCGGAACAAAGAAATCCGATTGAACAATTTCAATTCCATATTGTTATGGAAATTCACATGCGAAGAAAAGAGTACGCTAATATGCAAAAATGAATGATTACACATTCGCATCTGTGTGCATCGTTTTTCACAATGCACGTAACAGAACGCATTTTTTGCGGCTGTTCTATTCTCAAGTGTTTCAACATAAAAATTTATAGATGAAATCACACAAGCACAGCTGAGCTGTGTCTGGACATGATTTGATGTAATTTTTTTTATATGCGTTCTGTGAGGATGTCATTATATTGGTGAATGCGACTCGTTATCAGTTTTTGTCTCTTCTTTAATCATGCATCATGCTATTGCTATCTACTTCCCTCATCTCATTAAATAAAGAAACCAAGGTCAAATTTTTATAAGAATAATACTGCGTAGTGTCCTGTCTTTGCTATAAGTTTTCAGAAATGTAATTATTTTCTTTTTTCTTCTCGTTCAATGGTTCAAAAATCTAAAAGCATTTATTTCCGACTGATATTTGCACTTGTCGGCGTTCAGCGATTTCGAGTGATAAATGACTCATCTTTTTTTTTCTCTAAAACACAAATTTACCTTTGATGCACTACGCTAAAAGTGCTTTTGCTACTTTATACTCTAGAAGGAAATTTAAAAAAGGATGAGATATAAATGATGTTGTATTCCTGAATAAATCATCAGATCGAGTTCAAACCTTTTTTAAATCTTGCATAAAATTGCATAGAATGATCAATCGTCTTATAGAATAAATTGCCGAACCGTGTCTAGAATAACTTTTTATTGTGACGGCAAGATGTCACGTTTAAATCTTCTTTGAAGATTGCAATCAATTTCGCGACTGTATTATACATTCAACAAAAAAATGGAAGTTAGTTGCAATTTGCATCTAAAACGAATTTTCCGACAAATGTTCTAACCAGAGAGGACAGACAGTTGAAATAGTGAGTGTAGGTACCCTACTACTTTCCGTCCACAAAAAAATGGGGTCAGTATTTGATAAGAAATAAGAAGCGCATTTTATCGATACTTTTGGGTGGAATGAACTGAGTATTTAACATTTTCTTAGACACATTTTACCTGTCGATTCTATCCTCAAGTTTACTTGTAGTGGATTGGTGCCCACTTACCGATAAGCTTCATAAAATTATATCTAGTCAGAAATTGTAATAACAAAAATCTGTCTTTGCAAAATTCATGTGGGCTGGGAATAAAAGATGGCGGGAGCTACTTCAAGCTCGGATTGAGTTGAGAGGTCTTTTTATTTTATTTTCTTGATCATAGTTTATTTTTTTATACTTCTCATATCTATGTCATTATTGCATTAATTAAAAAAAAATGTTGGGTCGAATAATAATGTGTATTTTGTTTGGGGAAAAATTATCTTGCGATGATCACTGCACGATCAATTTAGTGATCTTGATATCAAATCACGATTAACTATTTCGTGTTTCAATACAGTTGGAGGTTTCAGCCGAGCTCATACACAGGCCACAATTTTGAAAACATGCTGAAACATAGAACAGATGGGTTCCAAATTTTCTGTAGCCAATAGCAACGAGAGCAACGAAAAAAATCAGTAAACATTTTTTTGACCAAGTATTCAGATAAATTTTTTATATAAAAATTTAGTGAATTTTTTGACAAAACCTTTTTGCAAATAGATTTTGAAAACAGTAAACAATACAATTTGATGAACATTTTAAAATATTTGATGCATAATGCAAATAATGAAATAGCAATTCGATCAAATTTTTAGTCCCTATTTATATAAAAGATAATTTTAACTGTTCAGTTGATAGCATGGATTTCATCTCAGAGCATTCAATTGAAATCTACGCAACCTTGCTCCTACCGATCATCAAATTTTCCGGTCCAAACAACTCAAAACGTATTAGCCAAAATAATTTCACACGATCAGTCAATCCTTAGTACAGAAATTACACATAAATTACATAAACGTGTACTTGGGATCTTGAACCTGATCTTCATCAATTCTTTTCGCGCTTGTAATAAATAATGATCATGCCGCTTCTAAAAACGCTTCTTCAAGAAAAAAAAGGAAATCTTTCAATTTGATAAATGTGAGAATAATTTAACTGCACGCGGTTTAGAAACAAAAGTCTTGAAACTACCGATGATTTTCATATCTTGTTACTTCACACCTCATAGTAATTATTGTGGTCAAAGTGCCATTAATTTAATAAGAAGAGAGTCTGCAAAGTTGGTCCGTCTTTCATGTAGCTATAATTCTACGGGTTGGTTGGTCAGCTTTTTTTTTAGTCATCGCACTAAACACTAGATAGAAGATGCCTCTTGATCTTGACTCTCTACGATCTTTATGCAAGTCTTGAAAAACTTCTTGTCGATTTCAAAGTAAAATCCAGTTCAGTCTATTCTATTCGGTAGTATACTGAGAAAAAAACGCACTACCTAACCATTTTCGGCACAAATTACACATAAACGAATATGTGGTTGTCGAAAAAAATTGCATTTCAAACCGACAACTCAACGAGGGTTTATTGATCTTGTTTGGAACTTAAGGCTTTAGTGTTGCGCAAATCACCTCCATCCGCCATCGCATGATAATTATGCAGACAGTTTGTAGGCACTTCTGCAACGGTTGGACAGTGTATAGTTCATCACAATATACGATTTGATTAATAGCATCGATTTTGGAAGCCTGCGCGATAGTCCTGAAAAAATGCTCAAATTTATATTTTGAAGAGTCTGGCGGAAACCTATTTGATGGAGTACATAGATCATGATATACAAGTATGATTCGATTTAATGAAAAACCTGGCATTCTCTGAAACTGGTTCCAATACCAAATTTTCCATTCAGTGATTTTTTCTTATATCATCCACTCAAAGTTCAATTTCCTCCAAACAAATGTGTAAATAAACTTGAAATAGGAAAGGAAATGCTATCTATATTCTTGGTACAAAAAGCAAGATGAATTTAGAAATCCAACAATTCAGATAAAAAAATATGACTCGGACCCTGGCCCTAGCGTGTTTCGTTTTCATAACGATTAGAGCATTATTTATCACCAGAGTAATGCACATTATTGCGTTGGTCATTGGTTCGTAATTTGATGACGCATTTCCAAGAAGTGATAAGTAATTTGAGGACAAAGAAATTGTATAGTCTTCGGTATTGCCCTGAGTCATGTTTATGGTTTGGTTAGTTATTGAGCCTATTTTGACGAGCTTGTTCAATTAAAAAAAGGTGTTGATAAAATAAAATTGAAATTTTTTAAAAATGGTTGTATAAAAAGTTCTACCTGAAAATCTGACATGGTCTCTTTTTCAGGTTAGTCTTGGAGCAGACAGTAACTAATTCTTTCTAATACTACATTAAAAAGAGACAAATTGTGATGTTTATCTTAAAACGTTGAAGTTTATAATTTAATATCTGAACGGTATAGATAGAGAAGAATTGACAATTTCGACAATTTTAGTGATATTTGTCCTTACAAATGCAATTATAAAGTAATGTGTGCAACTATAATACATTACTTTACTTAAAATATACTTGTTTTACGTTTCTTATTCAGTAATAGAAGAAATCGCATGCTTTCCCCATGTTTTTTCACTATGAAATTACTGAGAGTATTTTAAAGACCATTAGAGTCACTTAAATCGCTAGTCACTAAAACCATGGCGACTTAGTAATTGGATTTTAAATGCAACGTAATCTCACGTCGTCTCAAATGCTAGATGTACAAATAACAACTTTTTTGAAATGAAAATTCAATTATCAATCCAAGAAATAAATCCAATATCAGTTTGCCCGCTAAAAAGTTGAGAGGAATCCCCATATTATAACCTAAGCCAGGGAGGTCTAAACGTGCCGAATTCACACTGTCCTAGCTCTGATTATTACCTCAAAATTCTCACTCCCATCGAATGTTGCTGCAATTTTTGGAGCTTTCGGCCAACCCTCTTGTGACGAAAAAAACACGATTTACGGACCGAAAATCAAAAATTAAAACCAAGTTCTTATATCTGTCTGCCTATGGCTTCGAAATCATGACCAGCATATCTCCAATAATTTCTTCTTTTCTAGCTCAGAAATAATTAAAAAAAATTTTCGCACTGGTGATCAACATGGGTACGATGATGATACAACTGAAAATAGCCTCAATATCAATCAGACTAGGTAACTAATTCGCACAGCTTCCAAACAGAGCAAACTATACGGAGTCTTCTTAATTTTAAGTAAAAAGCAATAGTAGTACACAGTGTGGTGATGGGGCACCAAGCCTGTGTTGAACCTTGTGGGCAGAGTAATCAGAACATTCGCATTCAGTTGGGGCTGCACACAACAAAAAATCCGGATCAATCGATTAGAACGAATTCGTAAGTCATGGTCTATCTTGGCTTGAAACCACTGGCAAGTGAATCTAAGAGATTCAGATTTCATTAAAATGACACTGATGTAAAAAATAGTGCAGGAAACACGATTCGTTTTCTGATTTTTAGTCAGGGCTTAATGAACCAGTACAAGAGTGCCGTGTCTTCCTCAATTTAAATTTTCTGTAATTTCTTGTCGTACCGAATTTAAATTAGCCACTTCATGTTAAACTGTCCGGAAAAAGTTTACTTGTTATTAGAATCAACGGAATGCAACGGTGTCTCAATGACTTAAGCGTGCATTATAATGCTGTCAAATATGTGAAAAACAAAAAGTTTGCAAAAAATTTATTCAAATTTAATAAAAAAAATAAGTTATTTGACAAAGTAGGTATAGTCAAATTTTTTTGTTGATATTTAACGAAAAATTAATTTTTAATTTTCAGGTAAATTAGATAAAAAAATCAGTCAAACTACTAATAGTAAGTGTATGTTTTTGACTCTATACTTTTAGGGTGAATTTATCACAGACTCCAAACATGTAGCTTAGACGACAATATTCAAATTTAAGTCGAAGAATATAGTAGGGAATAACATAACCACATTTTCATACAAATGTTTCGCAATAATCAGAATTTGCAGTTGAAACATAATTTCCGGCAATGAAAACGCGAAATTTTAAAGAAAGCCTGTCGATTAAATTTTTTTCTATTTTTTTTACGTTCATTTTGTTAAAAACAAATAAATAACCACTTTGGTAATTCGAAGTTAATAAACGTGTTTTGAATATTCTAAAATAAAATTATGAAATTAATTTCCGAACATCTGTGCTTCTCGGTTTTGTTCTCGTAAAGTAATTAATCGCTGCTCATAATTTATGTCTAGATTAAATTATTCTATTGAAGAAAATTTGGATTCATTGGGTATCATCTTCTATTTACGCGCCTCTTAAGATATTACCTTACACTTGTGAATCTATTAATCTACTTAAGATTATGGTTACTTTTGACTATAAACATTTTTCTGGTATAATACCAGTATAACGCTATATTTGTGTTTGTTGCTTTCCCCAAAGGCTAACTATAGTTAGATAGCTTAGTATGCAAAGTCGATTATGCAAATTTCAACTAGTGAAACCGCTTTTTCAGAATATTTTGAATTAAGGATTTTTTTTAAATTATAATTTAGAAGAAATAACCAAATTTATGTCTAGTAACTAATATGACATAATTTAAATTGGATCAAATTTCTTCCAGTACCCCTGAAATTTAACAGGACTGTATTTACATCATATATGTATTAGAACTATATTGCTAGCTGTCATATTTTTCCATACAAAATCAATAAGCACGAATTGAATTGGAAAATTCAGAATCAGCTGTTGATTTTGTCTCAAAAATGTAAAGAATCAAGAAAGGGGAGTACAAAATTTTAATACAAATCAAGTTTTTATGAAATTTAAACATTGTAAATAAAAATATTGAATTGCGAAAAATATGTTTTATAAGAAATTGTACTGTTCATAATTTCAAATTAGCAGCACTTACATAATTTTCACAAAATAAGATATGTAATGTGAAAAATAGTGTTACATTTTTTAAATGTTCCAACTATTTGAATTATAAAAAATATTATAATATTAAATTAAAATCCAGTAACGTTTAAACTACCACTATATTGAATTGGCAAATTCAAAATCAGCTGTTATAAACGATACTGACTCTGACAAGTGCCGCTAGCAATATAGTTTACTAATACATATATGATTTACATACTTAAATTTTGAAGTCCATATTTTGACTAATTTTAAGCAGGCTTGGATTTTTAAACAGTTTATCTTTATCTGTCAGAGGTATCAAGTCCAAACCAACAATTTTCAAAAGTATTAATCCCTTAATTGACTACTTTTAAAATTTTCGGAGCGCATTAGAAGTATTTTATTTTTTTTTTAATTTTGACATTATTATAACATCCCATTTGGTAAAATTTCTCGAATCTCGTAGATTTCTGGGAGACATGTTCAGTCTGCGAGATTCTCCGAGACGTTGTATGTTGTATCGAGACAAATGTGCACCGATTCTCGGAGAAAAATCGGGATATGTCGCGATATGAAAATTGTTTGGAGTCTGCGCCATCTGTTATATTATATATTTATTGAGGTTTGTATATATAATAATTTATTTCTAGCAAGAAATGTACCTGCTCTCAGCTCTTGCGACAAGAGAGCTGATGGCCCTGTAAAAAAAACTTCTAAAATACATGTCAATAATTCTTTACTAAAAGTATACACTATGTATAACCTAAAGAAAGAAACAATATATTTAAATTACAAAAAATAAAAATAATATTTTCATAACAGTACACTGCATTGAAATTTTGGCCTTCTTCAAAAGTATTCACCTATCATTTAGTATAGAATGTATTGAATGGATAGAAATTCAGTTTTCATTTCCGATCCATCTCTATAAAAAAAACATATGTCTATTAGGTTGTTACAGATGAAATGTCGTTTTTGGTAGTGCAATTTTAAACTGGAACTTTCATAAAACTTAATTTTATTAATCAAAATAGGAACCAGCACATGCAATACACTTCTCCCAACGAGATACAAGTGCATTTATGCCAGTTTTGTTGAAGTCCGACTTTCTAAAGCGAGGAAATTCCTCGAAGCTAATTTTGATGGCTGCTCCATTATTGAATTGTTTGTTCGCCAAAAATTTACCTTTATCCCAATGTTTAAAAAAGTGGTAGTCGATTGGCGAAAGGTGAGTATGGTGGATGAGGAAGAGTCTCATACTGCAACTCGTTTAATTTTCATCACGTGTCACTATTCTGTTCAGCAATGGTTCGTTTCTGTTCCGGGAGAGCAGGGAATTGCAAATTTCCAGTCGACGCATCATGTTTTGCTCAGTAAGTTCATGCGGAACCCACTTATCAAGCTGTTTGACTTTTCCAATCCGTTGAAAGTGCCGGGAAACTGTCGAATACAATGTACAATGTCCCTTACAGTTTGGCTTGAGTCAGATTCCACTAATAAATTCAGCTCGTCGTTGTCGGTCGAAGGTCATGGGTTACCACATGGCTGGCTCACTTTGATCGAAATTTTTCGAACCATCGTTCAACTTTACCATTTACTATAGTAATAGGAACGCATAACTAATACACCGAAAACGAACGAACTGCCGCTAAACTATATGAAACACACACAAATGTTGAAATAACTCTTGTACCACCAATTTTAAAATGATTTTGTTAATCATTTTTGCAACCTGGAATAATTGTGATTCATCAAGCCGTTTTTTTTGTCGACCTGAAGAAGTCGTAAAAAACGCCAAAATTGACGATAAGAAGTTCAACAAGTTGCCAAAAATTAACTGTTCAATATTTTTTGATAATCCTAGTTCCGAAACTAGTTCAAATTTCACAGATTAAAATGCCGTTTGATTTTTTTATTTGAGATAAGCAGAACGCCCGCAATCGTGTCTACCGAAAACAAGGTTTTTTGAAAATGAGTGGCTAAGTTGCTGTATATCTCAGCAATGAGCGACAATTTCGGGCTGAAAAAATTTTAAAGTGTGCTCAAAATGTGCAATTATATGTGGTAAAAATTTCACGGTTGTATATTTATTTACTTCTCCAAAACAAATTTCCCGAAAAAACGTGAAAAAAAGAGCTTTCACACGGGATGATCCCCTTAAAATAAAAATATTTAAAATAGAGATTTTTTGAATTTGAATTTGAATTTCGGTATATTATAAACACTAAAAGCCCATAGAAGTAAAAACCAATTTGTTGCCTTATCAGACTTAGAGATATGACGAATTGTTAAAACGTATAGAAACCCTTTAATTCCACTTCGGGTTTGAATTTCGAAAAAATTGTGAAACCGGTTTTTAGACGATTTCATAAGAAGCAACTTGATATCTCATGAGACACGAGGGATTTTGAAAAATTTGTGAAAACGTAAGCTAAAAGATATGAAGATGTGAAAACGTGTTCAACCCTTTTATACCCTCTTAGGGGCTGAAAAGGAAAAAACTTAAAAATAAGTTTTAGGCGATTATAACGCAAGCCCATGAAAGTGAAAAGATATTCGATATCGATCAGACCTGGGAATACTGCAGAATTCGTGAAAAAGTATACAACCCCTTTACACCCTCTTAGGGGTTGAATTTCAAAAAATCCTAAAAACTCTTTTTGGGTATTTATATGAAAAAGCCGTAGAATAAAAATGAATTTTGGGAATATGACGAAAATCGTGAAAATATATGCATTCCATTTTCACTGATCATTTTTTTCGCACCCCTTCCGAACGCCAATGGATATTTGCAATTTTTTTTTATCTAAATTACTTTTTAGTTGATATACATATATATACCGAGTTTCAACAGCCGTTCTATAGATAGGAAAAACACCCCCCACCCCTGTACCATACTACCCCTATGAAAAATTATATTTTTCCAACATGCCAATACTATAGCTCTATCTAAATACTAAGTTTCACTTTTATATCATTGTTCTCGAGATATAAAAATCGGAACTTTTTCTTTTTCACCCTCTACACCCTACAATAGAAATTACAAAATTGTGATTTGTGAGTGACAAAATTTCAACTTCATAGGCCCACGCATTCTTGAGTTATCGTGCAAACGGACGGACGGACAGCAAACGGATTTGGGGTTTTTGGCCACAACTGAACACAAAATAATATATAACTTTTTTTCGCCCGAGGCTCGGTTCTATGCGTTACAAACTTTTCGGGCTGGATTAAACTTATAATACTCTATATGATTTCATCTAGAGTATACAAATAAATGTGATATTATACTTAATACTCATTGCCCAGCACACGCTAGCATGTAACCTCCTCTGCTTTTAACTGCTTTAACCCTTTCGACCCGGCTTTCGAGTGGTAAGGCTAAGATAAACTGAATAAGTGGAATATGACATACGTATCATATTAAACATATCTGAGGTACAAAAATATGGATGCAAGTATTGGGGAACCAGTGGGGGGTGGTGGTACACCACTGTAAATAGTGTACCGTCCATGCTGTAAAATTAATATGCGAGATCTTGGGCTTCTATCATCACGCGAGAACCGTCTGAACCGCTATATTCACGAAAACAAGCAACAAAACTAACGGTGCACAATTCTATCAAATAAATAATACCTATAGTACTAACGGTACACATATGTGCCAGCAGAGATGTCTGGTGGTACATAGATGATAGTATTCGAGTAACTCTACCAGGTGTATAAGCTTAAAACGATCGTTTTTTAGTCAGAAAAACACATGTTTTTTCAAAGAAAACAAAAACAAATTTATTCGAAGTACTCACCCTCGCTAGCTACACATTTCTCCCATCTCTCGGGCAATTTGTGGATACCACGCCCAAAAAATTCCTTCTCTTTCGAAGCAAACCACTCATCATTTTCGGACGTCTTCGTAAGAATCGAAGTACTGCTCAGCGAGCGCGTGGCCCATCGACGAAAACAAGTGGTAGTCAGAAGGGGCCAGGTCTAGTAAATTAGCGGGAGGGGGTAGCACCACCCAGTTGAGTGTGTTCAAGTGGTTGCTGACCATTTTTGACGTGAGCGATGGTGCGTTGTCGTGAAGGAAAATCACCTTGTCATGCCTTTGTTGATATTCCAGCGTTTTTTCACGCAGAGCACGGTGTAATTTCATCAATTGTTGGTGGTAGCGGTGGGCATCGACAGTTTCACCAGGTTTTAAGAGCTCATAGTAGACGATACGCTGCTGATCCCACCAAACGCACAACATTGTCTTCCGTCCGAAGCGATTTGGTCTTGCGATTTTCTGCGCTTTGGATTATCGAAATAAATCCACTTTTCATCGCCAGTCACAATCCGATGCAGAAACGACTTTCTTCTGTGTCTGGCGAGCAACATTTCGCATGTGTTTTGGCGTCGCTTCATCTGCCTATCGTTCAATTCATGCGGCACCCATTTTCCGATCTTTTGAACCTTTCACATGACGTTGATGGAAATGGCTGCTTAAGTAACATCCAATTGCTTGGCAAGCGTTTTTTGCGATTGGATATCGTCCTCGGCCGATTTCCGCGCTTCTTGTCGCTCAGGTCAAAATCGCCGTCTTTGAATCGACGAAACCAAGCCCTGCACGTTGATTCCGCTAAAACATTGTTACCATAGGCATCCACAAGCATTTGATGCGATTCAGCAGCCGTTTTCTTCAAATGGAAGCAAAAAAGCAAAGCTTCCCGCATATGCTCTTTTTCTGGCCAAAAACTAGACATGAACAGCACAGGACAAACGTATGTTGTTGAATGAAATTTGTGACGAAGTCGCGTCTTTTACTTTATAGTCAAATAGTTATCTAGTCGCCAAAAATGTTTGTGTTCGGCGGACAAACGGTAAAATTTTGTTTTCTCTTTTTGTGGCCCACTGATCCTAAAACGTGCACCCTCAATAACCTAATGTCCTAATCATCATCCATGCGATCGTGAGTTCAAGTCCCACTGCCCTTTTCCGTAGTCCCAGTTTTCTTTGTCTTTTAACAATATCCTTTGCCAACGATACTTTCTTGCACTGTTTTCGCGGAAGAACCTTGAATTTTCATCTGTATTGTGTATACAGGAACTCCGGAGGGGTCTTTGTACCAATTCGCTGTATCGGGTACAGGTTGATACTAATACTTATCGAGTATCTGTTACAGTTGTGAATGATACTCTCTTCTTCTTATTATCCATTTACATTCCAAGTTTATACTTCTATTATTCTACCAAAGTACAACAAGCAATTCGGGCAGTTAAAAAATACCTGATCCAAAAAACACGATACTTTGAACGTATATCAGTTTTGAGTATCAGGTACAAAGTATTAGATTGATACAGTGTTACGAGTAACCTAAAGTAGGGTTCGTCCCTTATTGTAAACAATTTTGAATTAATATCGATTCAAAACAAACTTAAACTTAATCAATTATTATCAATTCTATCAGTTGCAATATGCCGCTCGAATCTCAAAATCTGATGTCATTTAATTTGCATAAAAAATTCTGCGTACATTTTGAAATCGAAATCTGCTATCTAATTTTATTTCTAAATTCGATACCTATTAAAGGTCAGCGGACAAAAAACTCGCAGTTGAATAGCCTAAAAATGGCATTTATCTAATCTAATTTTATCCATACACCACCCCAACAAATTAAACTAAAAGGCACATGTTCAAAAATCTCCAAGGTGTGTAACGCACTGCGAAAACTGCAAAACTAAAGAATAGATAAATAAAGAATACATAACCCGGGCTAGTGTAGTTAGAATTTTTTTTTCTGGGTTTTGAATCATCTTGTGGAATATCAAGTCTAACCACCAGCTGATTCGATGGTCTAGTCTAGCCTCTAGTCTGACTCTACTATGCGTAGAAAAAATTGTATTCGGTGCGTGTCATCATCGATGAACATATGTATGATTTTTGCGTCGATCTATGCACTCGCGGATCATCTGGTCGACGGACGGATTTTGGAAAGTTGGATTATGGTGGGAGGTTTGGACGCGGCACTACCTCCGGGGACGGGAAATAGTGCGTTGACGGTTCGTTTCGTATCTTGCATATTTTATTCGTTTAATTTGATATTGCTACAAAAATTACATACGATATTGAAAAAAAGTGCGTTGAAGGATGACTTCAAAGCGCACCCATGCCATTATAGATAGTGCTAGAGCATAGGCCGACTATAGAGTCATATATTTACTTAGTCGTTTCTATTGTAATTTGTTCCAATTTTTTACGCAATTTTCATTCATTTCATGTGCACAGTCTTGCGCACGCATTGTTCAAATAACACACATCTTTTTTTTTAAAATATTATTGCAAATGGAATTGGAAATTTCTAGCGCGGTCATTTCAGTTGATGGTCAGCAAGATGACACTATATAAAAATATTGTATAAGTTTTTAAGCTTTCGATTGGGTTTTTTTTGATTCCAACTAGTTTGAGTCTTGTTTTTTTTCGCGAGGCATTTGCTGCTCGGTCAATGCTTGAACCTCTTTTTTTTCTGGACATCAGAAGAAACTACTTGTTCAGCACTTGTCGCCTGATTGCTACCTTTTTAACTAGTCTTTTTCTTGTGGTAGACTTTCAAGAATCGACCAAAGAAGAGAAGTGATGCGAGTCTTCAATGATAATCTTCATATTTCTGCATATTGTCGGTTGACCGTTGAAAACGTGTATGTCGGTTGACCTGGCCAGTTGAAGTTCAGTACTATGACAACTTGAAAAAAAGTTTGTGAAGAAGCTAAACCATTGTAAGATGCTATGGTAATCGCTTAATGAGATAAAAATAATTTTCGGTTGCAATTGTAAGGAGTCGTTGGTGTTGCTGAAAACGATAGTGCGGTCTATGGTAAGAAAGATAAATGGTTTTTATAAGAAAAAAAGTACAATAAACCGACAGCAGCATTAGATGTCGGGCTAGGAGCCAGTACGCAACACACCAATAGTTAGTTTTGCAGGATCGATGAACCTCCTAATGGGATTTTCGTCTGGTTTTGAAGTGTTGCTAAACATAACTAAGAAAAAAAATATTTCTTTACATTTCTTAATTTAAATATACAATTTAGACATATATGCATATTTCTGCGAGCATGAGGTATGGCAGTTAAAAACCGGGGGAAAAAAAATCGCATCTCCAAAGACACAGATTTTTTTTCTCTATGGTGTGTCTTGTCTATGAAAGAAGATTATTCAGTCTATAGTCTATGTCCTGCTGACCTTGAAAATTCTCAAAAGATACAAAGATATGTCTTCATGCTTCTTCGATTCTTTCAGCATTGGTGCTGACGAAGATAATGTTGATGGTATAGTGCTGCTGTTTCTGCTGAAGATGATGATGACTATGTGCTATGTACTTTTTGAGTGCTCTCATAGTTTAGACTTAGATGGTTCAGCAGATTTTCTTAATGATAATGAAATGCAGTAAAAGTCGTAAGATTTTGATGGTGAATCTTATAAAAGAGAATTAGAAAATAACCGCCTGATTTTATATGGTCTTCATCAAGTGGAATTCGGTTTGTTTCGAAAACGATTAGATCTCAAGACTCTGAGGTGAATTTTGGATTCTTCTGATGACTTGATAAATACCACATCCAAAAATAAAATCATCGACGGGTATCATTAGTTTGGATTTTCTGTTAAGCCTGTAAATGTTAGATTATAAGTTGATTTTCTGTTCACACGATATGAAGAAAAGTATTAATATTCATTTTAATTGTATAACAGATGTAAAATGTGAATTTGAAATCAATTGATAAGCTTTCAGGTTCTTTTTTATTCGTCCACTTAATTTAAGAGTTATGTGTGGTTCCTATCCAAAGGAAGGGGCCAGTTCGCTCACTAGCAAACTCGAACTGCTACATCAAAACTCTATTTCGTGTAAATTTTTTACTTCGATTGACTGAACGATTTCTTTAGGTATAGTGTGTGTGACTTGAACTATCGTGTGACTTGAACTATCGAGTTCTTACTATTGATTCATTCACCTGTATTTAGTAAAATAGGGGTTCAACCATTCTACCCATTTCAACTTAATATCTCAAGGGGTTTGTGAGCTACGCACCTTCAAACTGTTTTGCGTACGGCGGACCGACAGACATTTTTTTTGCTTTTTTGGGGCTTACTAGTCCTAAAACGTGAAAATATAAAATTCAGGGTAGCAAATTTCTTTTAATAACAATACTTTATTATTAAAAAATAATAAATTAAAATTAAGGTTCGAGTGTTTAATAAGTAACTTACTCACATACTAATAATGGTGGTTGATAATGTGGTTTTGAAACTTCTTTTTTATAGATAAAAATCATACAAGTCATTCTAACACTAATCAAGGCCTTAGACTCGGCTACCACCTCCCCTAAACTCGTCGCACAGTGCTGAGAGGAGCTAACCTACTTAGTAAGTCAGGTCAAAGTAAATCTGCTTTGGGTTACAGGCCACAGCAAGATAGAGGGTAACGAGCGGGCAGAAAACCCCACTAGGGACTGTTCAGCGCCAAATATCCTCCCACTTCTTTACAAACACGAACTCCAGGTAGAGAGGATTGACTAGATGCGTCATATCTAGGAAGATATGGCTATCCCACTGCCGGAGCAGAACAGACGAACTCTTGAGCAGGAGCCGTATAGACGTCTCGAGCGTCACGGCGGTCAGTACGGGTCACTGGCCAATCGGCGACCATGCGGCCAGACTGGGTATTCCCTTTGACATCAATTGCCGCAGTTGCGGGGATGGAAATGAGAGGGACACCTTCTTTGCGGATGTCCGGCTCTAGCTAGAAACAAACTTCGTGCATAAGGCAAACCTTTCTTTGATAACTTTGATTAGATCTCGAAAAATAAGATTGGAGAATTGATTACATTTTTAAGAAGGTCCGGATAGATATGATAATCCATTCCAGCTCCAGGTATCTGTAAAACTCTGTATCTACTTTACCAGCCGGGTTAAGCTAGTTGTGGTATCAAAACGGTGCTAATTGGGCTCTTGTTCGACCGATGGACCACCACGTAAACAAACCATTCTAACACCAGCTGATTGTTTGACATTTGCTTGAACACAAGCTTTTCGAGTGAAAGTGAAAAATGGATAAAATTCGTATTCGTGGTGTGATTCAATACTTTTTCCTGAAAGGAAAAAAAGTGGAGGAAATTCATGAGGGGATTGCGCCTACATTGGGTTACTCTTGCCCATCCTATGAGACCGTAGATCTTTGGGTGAACGAATTCAAGCGAGGCAAGGTAAGTATTGAAGACGCACAACGTCCTGGTGATTCAAATTTTTTTGTTGTGACGAAAAACATTAACAAAGTCCTCGAAATCGTTTTGGCTGACAAGTGAGTGATAGTGCATAAGTTAGCAGAGATTAAAGAACTTTCTACGGATAGGGGTGAAAGTTTGAGAAATTTATATCTTCGAGACGACTGAGTTGGCAGATTTTTGTGTTTCGAATTGTTTTGTTTGCCCTATGCAATTGACTAAATAATTTCAATCAATATTGTGTAAAAAAAATAGTTTGTCAAATATTTGACAGCATGTCATACAATCAGCAAGACAACAAGAAGAAGGATGGTTCACTAAAGAAAGTGAAAAATAACAAATTTCTACAAAAAAAGGTTATTCCTGTGTTACATAATGCTACTAAATTCTATAATCAGATAATAATTCTCTAGAATCAAATCTTGACAGGTTTTTTCTATATAAAGTATCCTAGATACTCGTCACGACGCATTAATTAAATCAGCCCCCTGGACAGTTTTATTGCCTTCATGTTTTACATAACGCCTTTGTCTGCGTTTATCTCCTGATTGCAATTCGGCCGAAAAAATTTATCGAAAAAAGTATGCTGCGGCAGAAATGCCATCAATTAAGATCATTGCTTATACGAATGCTAATAATTTCCTCCAAGAAAAACTATCAAGTTCGCTCTTACGCAAGTTAATAAATGAAATGTTTCGAAACTAGAAATGCTTTGCAAAGGCGCAGATGGTATTGAACATTGTTTGCATCAAAAACGAAATAACCGGTAGCTTCTTTTGAGATTAGAGTCATGTGCGCTTCATCAAATCTTTAGATTAGAATCAGGTTCTAAAGAAAATGCTATAGCTATTTTTGTAGATCCTTTCTACGACTGGTCATCTTTCACCGATCGCATTAAATAATCATCTATCGATCATTCGACAACATTTCGTACATGTGGGATTGGTCTCGCACTTTCAGGTTTTTCGAGTTTTCGATAATAAATTTCCAAAAAAAACTCTAAATAAAATAAATCTAACATTAGGATTCATTCGATTCGATCCATTCTATGCAAATTATACTAAATAGAAACATGCATTCATTTACGATTATTGCTTGCTAGAAAAAAACGGTTGCGTGTATGACTAATTTCGAACCGAAATAAGACTGACTGCTCTTCTCGAACACCAATGTACTAGAGATATTTAAAAAATGTTAATGATCACCAGAAGCTCTTAAGACCACCTAAAAATCCAATCATCAGACAAACTGACGACTAGATTCTTAAGCCGACGAGATCGTTTTCATCTTTCTACAAATTAAACTTTGTAATGGTCGATTTACATCGAAAGAAACAAATCACTTGAACAAAGTTCACGCGGGAAATTTTTCGAATTTAATGGTTTTACTTTATTATTTTTTAATAATAAAGTATTGTGATCGACCTGAAATTTAAAAAAAATTTGCTATCCTGAAATTTTGTATTTACACGTTTTAGGAATAGTAAACACCAAAAAAAGCAAAAAAAAAAAAAAATGTCCGTCTGTCCGCCGTATACGCCGTACGTCGCCCGCCGTACGCAAAATCGTTTGAAGGCGCGTAACTCCCAAACCCGTTGAGGTATTAAGTTCAAATTTTTATGGTGGGTAGATTGGATGAACCCCTACAACTGGTATCTTTAAAGGGGGGGGGAATGAGGGGGGAGCGTTTTAGACGAAAAATTTTGGTTTCCAGATCTCAGGAACCACTTTTGATAGGAGGCTGAAACTTGGAACTTATGTAGTACTATGATAGTGAACTCAATTATCGATAAGAGTTGAGGGGTGTGCAAGGGGGGGGGGGGGGGGGGGGGGAAGGAAACAATGAGTCCAAAACGCTTGAAAGCCGGGATTGAAACATTCTACAATCCATATCTCCTGAACGATTGATGTCAGAAGATTGAAACTTTGTTGTTGCCCTTAGGGATACTTAAAGATTAGACAAAGGACAGATTAGACAATTTTTAAGGGGGGTGTGGGAGTGGGGGGTGAAAAACTTTGGATTACAATATCTTCCGAACCAATTGCACCAGGAAAATAAAATTTTGTTTCTGTATCACAATTTGTATCAAATTTTGTTTCTGTATTACTATGCGACTGACAACCTAAGAAATAACCAGGAGGCTATTTGGAACGTTATTTTTTAGGTTGTCAGTCGCATAGTAACCTACACCGCATCTCATCATTAAACACGTTTCGGACTTCCACCCATAAAATAATAAAGTTGCGCCCAGACTGTTGGCAGATTTTTTTTGGTCTGCATCTACCTAACCGGTATCGATCTATCTTGCTAACTATTTGGTTAAAATACAGACAGACTTCTAAATCGTTATTTTCTGTATTTCTTTTTTGCATATGGCAACACATTGCAGCAACGATTTCAGAAATAAGTTCGAAAGAATAAAAGCGGGGTGAAGTTGGAGCATTCATCACAGTATTGGATGTCTTCAGTATTATTTCAATAGTATCAATGTAAGCCTGCCAAAGATTAAGATAAATCATTCATTTTTTTCTAAAATTGGACTTGATATTTGAAATTTAAATCTCAGAATTTTAAGAGAAATCCTACAAAAAAATCATCCAAGAAATCTGTGCTACTAAGCACCTTTAATTATAAAGTGTAATTTATATACCTACGAGTCAGTACAGAAAAATCTGTAATAGGTATGATAAATATTTGAATATTAAAATAATCGATTACTTGTTACAATTTAAGAAAGGCTCATTAAATAATGAGCTCCTCACAAGAAATATCTCGAAATTCATTTGTCTGATGGAATTGTAGAGGTCATAGATGCGGGCAAATTTTATATCGATGTACAAAATCTTACTGAAACACGATCGGGGGTTTTTTTCCGGTTTGCATTCAAAGTATGATCTTACAGAAAATACAATTTATGCAATTACCGTTTTTTTTCTCCCTAAATAAGATTCAACACAATGTTAATTCGATTCGTCTTCATAGAGAAGAGAGTTTTTGCCAAGATTTTTGTCTTTTTCGACGGCTTCTAAGTAAAAGGATTCTATGGCTGAATGTGATCAATTACACTTTTAAGATGTGTTCTGTACAGCCATCTCAGACATAGAGCAATTGATCATGTTCAATGATCTTCTTTCGAAAATTGGCGGAAAGAAAATATATACAAGGAATTTGATTCGAGAAGAGTGTACGAGTATGAATGCAATATAATATTTTTGATGCGGTTGAATTGATCTGAGAAATAATTAAATTGTTTAATTAGTAGTGAGCCAATCTGCTATATCGTCAAATCTTGTTTTAGATTGTATGGTGTCAAACTTTTTTGCCCAAAATTTATAACAAAAAATTAACCCAAACTTATTAATTTAATTAAAATATTCGACGCAAAATAGGCAATGTGTAGAGCATATAAAACGATTTGACAAACAAAAATTTTACGACTACACTACTTGATTCCATTTGCTAGCGAAAATAGACGAGACATTTTTTACTAAGTGCCGAATAGTCTAATACTTGCTTCCAGCTTAATTTAGATTGTACGCCATGGTGTCAAAAATTGATCAACAAAATTTGGCGAAAAATTAAGTAAATTGGTTTTGTCAAAATAATAAAAACAATTTTACATAGGTACCGAAACTTTACGATTTCACTATTTTGACAGCGAAAATAGTTAAATATTTGACAAAGTGGCATACATTCAAATACAAGATTTAGTCATTTTCACCCAGTTTAAAAAAAAGGTATCGGTTTAAATTCTTGAAATTTTTTACCTGGTAAACCTTGGCTATGCCACTGGGTTAAGTAGAAATAATGTATAGTTTTTATTACTGAAACATCCATCAAATGATTAAAATCGTTCCATATGCCTATCTCTAAATTGATTGTAATTTAATTAGCAATAACTCGAAATCTTCATAATTGAATAAGCAAAATGAACTCGACCATCTTAAGAATGATTTTCTTAATTGTTCAAGCATGTAGGAAAGATTTTTGTTTAAACATCTATCTTCGTTTTGAAGAAACCATTGCAATTTTTTCAATGAAATTGAACTATATTTAATTGAGAACTATACGTGTGAATAATTAAGAATGATAATTATTCTTGGAATTAAAGAAGACAATGTCAGCATCAGGGCGTAATTTTATTAATAATGATTGTAAAGTTTTGGATCGGATTATAACAACTATGAAGGTATACGTCAAAAATTCCCAAATGTCAAACCGGGAAATACTCGTAAACATTTGACGATTATCCTGACTGCATATGGTAGCGAAGTTAGTCAAAAATTTGACAAGTAGGTATAATAAATGTTAGTTGTTTTCCGGCGTCAGTAGGGTTTCTGGTGTGAAACCCCAACACGAAATCCCCGACTGTTGATCAATCGCTGTCCTTGAGGACATGACAGTTGAAAAACTTTCACTGGATACGCCAGTTTTATAAGATTGTGTTGGACTAGGTCCGAAGGATGGCCTGGCGTACAACCAAAAATTCCACCAAATTGGTTGAAATATTATATTAGTTGAAAATTTGCTCAGCAATTCCACCAGCTGTAAGGGTGTTTCGGATAGTAGGTATGATACACCCTCTGACGAGTCTATGCCCTCCGATGACGAAACAGCTCCTTCGGACCTAGTCCAACGCAATCTTATAAAACTGGCGTATACAGTGAAGGTTTTCCAATTGTCATGTCCTCAAGGACAGCGATTAATCAACAGTCGGGGATTTCGTGTTGGGGTTTCACACCAGAAACCCTACTGACGCCGGAAAACAACTAACATTTAATCAAATTTGCTTCTATGGTAGCTTACCATGAAAAAATTCCATTCTTAGGTATAATAAATATAAGATTTACTTAAGTTGTTTTTTTATCAGATAAAGAGGAACTCTCTCTTTCATATCCTCGCCGTCAATTGAGATAATTATATCATATCTAACAGGATTCATCAAATTTCAGGAGTGGTTCATTCCATTTTCGAATTACCTAGTTTTTTTTGGGCATTGATTGCGGATCAAATAAAATATTCATTTAAGAGTCACATTATAGTTTTGATTATATTTATACTCTAGATGAAATCATATAGAGTATTATAAGTTTAATCCAGCCCAAAAGTTTGTAACGCATAGAACCAAGCCTCGGACGAAAAAAAGTTATGTTATTTTTTGTTTATTTGTGGCCAAAAACCTCAAATCCGCTTGACGTCCGTCCGTCCGTCCGTTTTGAATCTGGGTGTTTGGTTGAATTTGTAAGGCTAAGTTCGTTAACGGGCAAAATCGTCCTACTGCTTCGGGTAGCTGCCATACAAAATGTCCTTAAAACACGTGTTCTAGAATATTGGTCGATAACTTCAGAAGGGTTTAAGTTACGACATTGAAATTTTGTATGTGTTATTTAGCCAATAGTTGGAGCTAAATATATGATTATGAAGAAAATCCTGTTAGTCCTTCGTGTAGAAGCCATACAAATATCCTGTCAAAATGTATTCACTTAATTTACGAAACTCACTATAACTCAAGTAATCTTTTAGCTACGAATTCGGAATTTTTTACAATTTAGTTTTGAGTGAAAGGAAAGTTTGACTTTACTAGTCAGCGAAATCCTTTTACTCCTTCTGGTAGCTGCCATACAAAATGTCCTTAAAACATGTGTTTAAAAATATTGGCCGATAACTTCAGAAGGGTTTAAGCTACGTCTTTGAAATTTCGTATTTTTGTACACGTTCATTTTTAAATGGTTCAAAGGAAAAGGATAAATATGGAAGAAACCGAGTGAGTCCTTCCTACGCCTCCCATGTGAAAGTTCTTCAAAAAGGAAATTTTTTTTCGATGAATTACTCAGTTCAAGATATGAAATTAAACACTGAATATTGTCTTTTAGTTTTGAGTAGCAATCTAATGGCAGTCCTTAATAAAAGACATACAACATGCACACACGTAATTCTACTTTATCCCCATCTACAATATAAATCGGAGTTCAGTATTCATCTAGAGTATTATACGATTGACTTGCAGCCGATCGTGACTGCAGTATGTTTTTAAAAGAGCTTTGATTTACATAATCATAAAAATACTGCGCCAAAAAATTTTAAACTTTTCAAGACGAAACCGACAAAATAACAAGTATGGCAACTTTCGAGATTCATGGCATTTGAAAAAGTGAATCTATATATTTTTCTATAGTAGCAAACCGTATTGAAAACAGGAGGACGAATTTCATCCATTCGTGATTTTACGTAGCATTTGGTGCATTTTGACAAATTTTAACCATAAAACATAATTTTGTATTTTGTATTTTATCAAGTACAGGTCACTTAATCGCACATAGTCTGAATATATCTAACTACATGACCAACAAATTTTGTTCTAATCTGAGTTCCCATAAAAGTCCTAGACACGTGAAAAATAATAGACCTCATTGTCTGATAAAATTCTAAAGGCATCAAGAAATTCATTATCAAAGTCACAATCGTTAAAACCTTAACCAGTGTGACCACATTTGTCCAAGCTATCAGAAATTACCAAGTATTTACTTCATGTGAATCTTTTTGCTTTTCAAAACGGAAATGAATACAATGGTCAGCAAAAGTTTCTGGCTCTACCTAGTTCATGTCTGCACTATAGGTGAGTTAGTCAATTTTGTCGGCAATTAAAGACACCGGAAATATATTGAACATATCGTACTCGAAGTCTAGCTAATGCAATTTACGAAACATTAAAGTCTTGCTGATCGTCTTACTAATTAAAGAAGCACTCAACGTAAATTATCGTTAGTTTTCCGTTCTCTTTCTTACTGTTTGATTCTTTTGGAAGGGCAGGGCAATGCTCATGCTGATTTTAGATTAATAGAAGAGAGTTTTTTCGAGATACCACCTAGTGCTATTTAACCGAAGAAATGGTGTAACTACTTACCAAGTCGTAACTACTTTGATAATAATAAGAACTAAAGTATTTGTAAGTGCCTGGACATATTCAAAAAAGTCCGTTCGTTAACCCTCTAGCATTTGTGTTCACGATGTCTCAAGTACGGGCTACTCAAAATGCATTTATGCTGATTTGATTATGCATTGTTCGTCGGTTTTTTGACCACTTGGTGTCATCGACGTCGCCTATTCATAATGGTCGGAGGCCAGCAAATAAACTGAAGAAGTCATCAAGAAAGTGCAGCCAATTTTCGCAAGATATGTATATCTTTCCTGTCGAATAAATGCATTGTTATTAGACTTTGATTTCAATTGAAATTTATTCTGAAATTGGAACGAAATGCGATCGAATTCAGTGCGCAATCAAAGTTACTACGTCTTAGATGGTTCGAAATTTTTTTTTCTTGTACGTTTTTGTGCTCAATATGGAATTGAGTTTTCTTTGAGAAACAGAAATTCAATTTTATGATCGATTTAACGGCGAACATGAGTTCCTCTCCGACAAAGTGCAATGGAAAGGTTATCACCAATGCGATATGGATAGCGATTGGGAACTCGACATTCGTGATAGCGAGCAATCTAATTCTAATGAATAATGTACATGCACTTATCAATTCAGAACAAAATCATGTTTTTTTTAATTGAGGAATTATTGTTCCGCTCTAGTTATTTATGGAATACACAATGTTTTCAAGGGCTGGTAATGCGATCGATGCGTATTGTTACTCATAAGTAGGGAGCGGATTTTGTGGAACTAAAAAAATTTAAAAAAAGCAAATAAGAACTTCAAAAAAGGTCAAAATGTGCAGGAATGGCAAATTTCTAAAGTGTATGCATTTTTGAAAATTCGCGAGAAGGTGTGGAATCTAACGAATACAATCCTTTTTAACTGAATACGAACCCATGAATTGATAATGGTCGGCTAAAACAAATGACGGAATGAACAGCCTTCGAAGACGGACGCGATTGGGGAAAGTAGTTCTCTTGTACGCAAAATTATAAAGTGGCCTGATGGATTTACACCGAACGTTTGCGGCGCCACTTTACCCCCACAAGACCATCACAATCTGGGTTTTCGTCCGAACAGTCTAGCATTGTAGAACTTTTTTTTCGCCTGATTGGTTGATTTTTATGGTGTGGTTTTAAGGTGCGCCTCAAAGTGTTCGCACAGAAGAGCGTCCGGTATGTTTGGTATGCGCTTCTCAGATCGTAGTCGGGCGCATAATAGTACAAATAGCAAAAATGGTTAAAGAGAGAAACATTAAGGCCCGGTCCACATCAATAAAATATGGGTTATACGCAACGAATATTTATTTGCTTTGGTAATCGAGTTGATAAAATTGACAAAATGGATAAAAAAAATGGCAAAAAGGCATAATAGATCACAAAATTATAAAAAAGGCAATATGGACGGGAATATACTACTCTGTTGAAAACTACGAGGCCAACTAATTTCCGTCACTTTATTCCTAAAGGAATGATGGCAGAGTCAAGAAATTTTGACAACAGTCAAAAAAAACTGAAAATACACCTCGCCACCTGTTTGTCAAAGTCATTTTTTGCATACACAGAACAATTATACGAGGGCGGTCCGACAAGTACTTAGCCTCACCGCCCGATGGCGCCACTAGTACATTTTCGTAGATGGCTACTGTCAAAATTTCAGCCGAATCGGACTCGTAGTTTTGTTTTGACCGCGTGATTTTAGAAAAATGGAAAACGAGCAATATCGGTCGGTGATTCGATTCTTGTTTTTGGAAGGGAAATCGCGCAGCGAAATCAAAGAGCGCTTGGATGCTGGGTACGGTGACTCTTCTCCTTCGATGGCGACCGTCAAAAATTTGTTTAACGAGTTTCAACGTGGTCGCACGTCGGTTTTTGATGAGCCACGCCCAGGTGCCCCGAAAATGGCTACCACGGAGGATAACGTGACAAAAATCCACGATCTCGTATTGGCAGACCGCCGATTGAAGGTGCGTGAGATAGCTGAGACAGTAGGCATCTCAAAAGGCCGTGTCGGTCATATCCTGCATGAAATTTTGGGCATGAGAAAGCTGTCGGCGCGATGGGTGCCGCGTTTGCTCACTCCGGTCAACAAGCGCAACCGTAAGACCACTTCAGAGCAGTGTTTGACGCTGTTTAAGCGCAATCCGAAGGAGTTTCTGCGTCGTTTCGTGACCGTCGACGAAACATGGATCCACTGGTACACACCAGAGACCAAGGAACAGTCGAAACGATTGGACTTCACCCGGCGAACGTGCTACGAAGAAGGCGAAGACTGTCCTATTGGCCGGAAAGGTGATCGCCACCGTTTTCTGGGATTCACAAGGTGTGATCTACATCGACTACCTGGAGAAGGGCAAAATGGTCACAGGGCTTTACTATGCCGAATTATTGATTCGACGCCGAATTGCAGAAAAAACGGCCCCATTTGGCGAAGAAAAAAGTGCTCTTCCACCATGACAACGCACCGGCTCAAACCTCCGCCAAATTGGTCGAATTGGGCTACGAACTGCTGTCCCATCCACCGTATTCTCCAGATTTGGCCCCGTGCGACTTCCTTTTGTTTCCAAACTTGAAAAAGTCACTCGCCGGGCAGAAATTTGAGTCGAATGAGTAGGTCATCGCCGCCACGGAGGCCCACTTTGCAGACCTCGAGAAAACGTATTTTTCAGACGGGGTAAAGAAGTTGGATCATCGCTGGGACAAGTGTATCGAGCTAAAAGGAGACTACATATGTTGAGAAATAAATCGCCACTTTTCCAAAATTTTCGTTTTTCTTTTGTAGGCTAAGTACTTGTCGGACCGCCCTCGTATATTGCCCGTTAATAAAAAACTTTCAAATCGATCACAAACTGACAAAATCTGTACATATTTCTTCATCTATCAAATGAATATGTGTCCTGATATCCTTGGAGTTTTTTTAGAGTGTACACTGTCAAATATTTGACCATAAAAATTTAAAAAAAAAATACAGTAAAATATCTTAGGCGCGCCCTGTGGAAAAACAAATATAAAAAAAACCATAATTTGGCAAGTTCAAGTTTTATTCCTTGGATTAAAATTTTACTTTTTGGTTTCTTTATATCTTCAGATTTTTAACAGAGTACTGAACATAATTTTCTTGAAGATTTGTTGAGCTTCTTGTTTTGTATACCTTGTATTTTTCTACAGATTATAGTTACTGGGCTGTATGCTATAATCATTATATGTAATATATTATATATTTTTTCATTCCAAGCCGAAGAGCTTATAAGATCGTTCATAAATCACAAACTAAATTAAATCGAATAATAAAATGTTTTGACAAATTATTTCACTAATTATTTATTTTTGGATCGGTTCATATAACATTTTTTTGGCTCCATTCTATTTGCTGGCAAATGTGATAAGAACCATTAACACGAACTACGTCTAGTGCAATCAATTAACCGAAATTGTTATCTCAAATGCCAGTCAAAATTGCACCAATGTGGACCAACAAGATTATGAACAATATCGTCTTCTATGGAATTTTTCATGGTGAGAAGCTACCATAGAAGCAAATTTGTTTTAAGTTTTTTGTTTTTTTCCGGACAGTTTTTTATACTTTTAAACTTGAAACAATATCGTCTTCTTTTATTTTATTTTATTTTTATCGAGATAATTTGCATGGTTCGTTTTCGCAATACTGCGCATTTCGGTATTTAATTCTTTTTTAAAATCCATTTTTCTAATGGTTATGATGAGGTAAAGTGCTGATTTCGAATTTAATAGCAAGGTTATAGCTACATATGGTACAAAAATCAGTCATTGTCCTTCTTAAACAAAAACTAAATAAATTTTCTACGGAAATGAAACATTAATTTACTTGTAGGTGGTAAAAAAAATACGGAACAGCTTACTTCTTCGAAAATTAGCCTTTCCGTTAAAAACTTTTTAAATTTCATAAATTCCATAAGCAAAATGCTAAAACTGAAAATCTCGAAATTTAGAATTTAGAAACTGCCGAAACTCTAGAACTTCAAATTCCGTTAAACTCTCACCTGAAAACTTCAAATTCAGAAACATAAAATGCTGAAGCACAAAAGCACAAGTAATTTAAATCGAAAATCAGAAACAGAAAATTTTGGATACCAAAATGCCGTGATATAAAATCACCGAGAATATCAAGATCAAAAATAAATTATTTGACTATTGCACTGTCTGATTGCATTTGCCCAGCGAATAGTCAAATATTATACAAAGTGGCACACAGTGTAGGTTATAATAGCTTTAGCTAATGCGACTAATTTAATATTCACATATTCAAATTTATAACATGAAATAGCATTTTATCTATTTATCAAATATATTCATCAATTAATTTTTTTTAAATGCAATGTACATATCTCGAAAGAAACTCGATTGTAGGAGTATTTGCCATATCAAATGCGATTCGAAAAAAAACTCCAACTGATCAAACAAACTCTTCATGCTTAATTCAAACAATATAAAAAGACAAATTTCCTTCTTTTTCGAAATTTAGCCCGATCAAAACGCGCGAGACCTTCAAAATTTCGCCAAAGTTCACTCCCCTTTTCTTCATTTTCAAGTCATGCAGGTTTTTATTACATCACATTTCTGATCACACAAAAATTCTCTATGCAACAACCACACTTTCCTGAAAACATGATTTCAACCGAACTGACTATGCTATTTTCTGGTCTTCTCTGTTTCCCCACCGTCGCCATGCATAAACGCGTCGACAAAAGTGTATTTTCGGGGCGGAAAAAAATAATAAAATAAATAAAATAAAGCCACGACAAATCTCACCTGAGAGTTCTCCTTCAAAAACTAGTCATCATTTTGTGTAGAGAACTCTTCAACCTACACGATGTATCAAAAAAGTTGCTTGGTCTTTTGCAGCAACCAGAAATAAAAAAAAATCATATGCACAATCATCAAAAATTTCTTAAAAGTAAAGTACAAGTAGTGAGTGCTCTGCTACAATAACCTGATGTGTCCTATCCTATCCTCCCATCATATCGTAAATCTGCAGCACAATAGTTGTTGAGTTTGCTCCCACAAAACATAAACGTGTCTAACCTATGCTTAAAAAAAATAACGAAAATTAGCAAATATCCAAGACAAGACAATTTTGTCAAATTTTTTCATCTCAATAGGCAATTAGAGCTTCCATTCAGGTCGAGAAGGGGGAATTAAATAAAACGAGTAAACAAATTAAAATCGTACCAAACGTTCTGTCCGATCGCCCCCATACAACACTTCATTTCATACGAAAGCACTTGAAAAATATGTCCAAAATGTTGTAATTGTGTTTAGACACACAATTAGATGTTTTTTTTTCTTACAGCCAGTATGTAGTTTATCTTCTTTGTAATGCCTTATTTAAATAGAATCGAAACATTTTAAAACTAACAAAAACGAACTTTTCTGTTTATTTTTTTGCAGGATGAACATTGCGTATCATTGTCACCAGTTAGCATTAAAAGCCAAAAATTGCTGCGATCCCCGCGAAAAGCAACTAGAAAAATTTCAAGGATTCCATTTAAAGTAAGTATAATTTCATTTTTTTAATTTAAATCGTTCCCTTCTTTCACCTTATAGCAAATGAGTTCTTTTGTTTTTCTTTTTTTTTTTGAAATTAATGTCCGTGTTTGACTATCAAGCCAATGTAAAATTATTAGTTTTCAAGACTTCATTGTAGTTTCGGCTATCGGAATACGCTCGGAATCAGTATGATATTCCAGCACGTATTGGCTAGTAGGGTACATCGCGATTTTGCTGGAATTAAATAGAGTCATTGGTAGAAATGTTCTGATGTAGATTTAATAAAACTAACCTCTCGCCCTTCTAAAATTCCAAATTTAATTGCTATTATAATTAATATTTATTTTAACATTTTTGCTGTGTTTTTTTGCAGGTTTTAGATGCGCCCGAACTTCAGGATGATTTCTACTTAAATTTAGTCGATTGGTCAACACAAAATGTTTTATCTGTAGGCCTAGGTAGTTGTGTTTATTTGTGGAGTGCATGCACTAGTCAGGTATGTATTTTTACTTTATTATTTTCTAATAATACAGTATTGTGATCGATTTTTAAAAAAAAAAATTTGCTACCCTGAAAATTTTTATTTTTGGGGTTTCATAGCTCGTAGACACGAAAAAAACAAAAAAAAAATTTCAGTCCGCCGTACGCAAAATCGTTTGAAGGCTCGTAGCTCCCAAACGGTTTGAGATATTCAATTGCATTTTTTTTTATGAATAGACTGTATAGTCCCCTTGAAGTGACCAAATTGTGAGGGGTGGGGGTGTGAGGGGGAGGAGGGGGAAGCGTTTTAGACGGAAAATTTTGGTTTTTAGATCTCAGCAACCGCTTATGCTAGGAGGCTGAAATTTGGAATTTATATAGATCTTCGGTAGTGGACCCATTTGCATAAAAATTGTCAATATGGGGGAAGAGGTGTGGGAGTGAGGGGAAAAATAATGCGCCAGCAACGCAAAAAAGCCGAGATCGACACATTCTCCTAAACGGTTAAAGTTACAAAATTGAAACTTAATAAATAAATATCTGGAGGTATACTAGAAGAATAGATCGCAAACAAAATTTTGAGTGGGGGCAGTGGCGTACGAGGGTAGGGGGTAAAAATCTTTAGATTATGATATCTCACGAACCAATTGCACTAGACAAATAAAATTAAATAAAGTTTGTGTATAAAGGTTGACAAATGAAGTTTGCTGAAAGTAAAATTTTTTAAGGGGGCCGTGGATCATGAAAGTTTTTCTAAAAAATCAGGTCTCATATCTCAAGAACGGTGTGAGGTAGATGCTTAAAATTTTTACCAGAAGTAGGTCTAATAGACCCCTATCAGAAAAAATGTTGGGTGTGAGGGTGTAGAGGGTGAGGGTGGGGGAGGGTGAAAAGAAAAAAGTTCCGATTTTTATATCTCGAAAACCTATAATGATATAAAGCTGAAACATGGTATTTAGATAGAGCTATAGTAGTAGCATCTTAGAAACATATAATTTTTTGTAAGGGTAGTATGGTACGGGGGTGGGGGATGTTTTTCCTGTCTATAGAACGGCTTATGCTACAAAGTTGAAACTTGGTATGTATATGTAAATCAACTAGAAAAGTAATTTAGATAAAAAAATTACAAATATCCATTGGCGTTCGGAAGGGGGAGCGAAAAAATGTATCAGTGAAAATGAAATGTGTATATTTTCACGATTTTCGTCATATCTATTAGGTCTTCCCAAATATTTAATTCATTTTTACTCTACGGCTTCTTCATATAAATACCTAGAAAGTGTTTTCAGGATTTTTTGAAATTCTACCCGTAAGGTGGTGTAAAGGGGTTGTATACTTATTCACGAATTATGCCATATCCCCCAGGTCTGATCAGATATCGAATATCTTTTCACTTTCACGGGCTTGAGGCTTTAAGTTTGGTGGTGTAAAGGGGTTGTATACTTATTTACGAATTATGCCATATCCCCCAGGTCTGATCAAATATCGAATATCTTTTCACTTTCACGGACTTGCGTAATAATCGCCTTAAACTTGTTTTTAAGTTTTTTCCTTTTTCAGCCCCTAAGGGGATATAAAAGGGTTGAACAAGTTTTCACAAATTCCGTCATATCCTTTAGAAGTGATAAGCACGAGGACGGCCCGACAAGTGCTTAGCATACAAAAGAAAAACGAAAATTTTGGAAAAGTGGTGATTTATTTCTCAACATAGTCTCATTTTAGCTCGATATACTTGACCCAGCGATACTCCAACTTCTTTAACCCGTCTGAAAAATACGTTTTCTCGAGGTCTGCAAAGTAGGCCTCCGTGGCGGCGATGACCTACTCATTCGACTCAAATTTCTGCCTGGTGAGTGACTTTTTCAAGTTTGGAACAAAAAGAAGTCGCACGGGTCCAAATTTGGAGAATACGGTGGATGGGGCAGCAGTTCGTAGCCCAATTCGACCAATTTGGCGGAGGTTTGTGCCGGTGCGTTGTCATGGTGGAAGAACACTTTTTTCTTCGCCAAATGGAGCCGTTTTTTCTGCAATTCGGCGTCGAATCGGCCCAATAATTCGGCATAGTAGAGCCCTGTGACCGTTTTGCCCTTCTCCAGGTAGTCGATGTAGATCACACCTTGTGAATCCCAGAAAACGGTGGCCATCACCTTTCCTTTCCTTTTACTACACGATAGTAAATTTCTCTTGCGATAGTGGCGCCATCGGGCGGTGAGGCTAAGTACTTGTCGGACCGACCTCGTAATTCAATTGTTTTTACTTTCTCGTGCTGTCTTCATATTTATCTATTAACTCCTTTCAGGATTTTTGGATATTCAACCCCCAAGTGGGGTGTAAGGAGGTTGCATATGTTTTCACAGATTCCTACATATTGCTTAGATCTGATGATATATCGAAATAATTTTTACTTCCTAAGGTTTCCCATATAAGAACCAAGAAGTCAATTTCAGTATTTTCAGATTTTCAATCCTACAGGGTGTAAAGGGGTGTATGCTTTTCAAAGGTTCGACATATTTCTTAGGTTTGATGAGATATTATATCGCTTTTCATTTCCACAAACTTTTTATATAATCGCCTACAAACCCATTTCTCAATTTTTGGATATTCAGTCCCCAAGGGTTTGCATATGTTTTCACAAATTTTGCCATCCCTTAGTTCTGATGAGATAAAAAATTGGTTATTACGGCATTTGATGTAATGACCTAAAAACTGATTTCACGATTTTTCGAATTTCAAGAACCAAGGGGGTGTGAAGAGTTTGTTTACGTTTTCACAAATTTTTCAAAATCCCTCGTGTCTCATGAGATATCAAGTTGGTTCTTATGAAATCGTTTAAAAAAATGTTTCACAATTTTTTCGAAATTCAAACCCCAAGTGGAAGTAATGGGTTTGTATACGTTTTAACAATTCGTCATATCTCTTAAGTCTGATAAGGCAACAAATTCGTTTTTACTTCTATGGACTTTTAGTGTACATAATATAAATATTTTTATTTTAAGAACAAAATTAACTTTCCAAAAAACTTCAGAATCTCGAAACAACTGATGATATGCTCCGACTTTGACCGCTCCCGAACTTTGACCCGAAAAATAATAAAGTTTCGCCCAGACCATTGGCAGATTTTTTGCTATTATATTTATTAAATAAAAGCAAAAACTTAGGTAACTCTGATTGGCTTTGTTTTGTAAATGTAATTTACACTGTCTAACTAGGAGATTGCATTTTATTAGAAGCTTACCAACAATTCTGCTTGGACTTCTCTACAGGTCGTAGAGGTCTTATTCAATTTTACTTTATTACTTTATTATTTTAATAATAATTACTTTCTTATTTTAATAATAATTACTTTCTTATTTTAATAATAAAGTATTGTTATCATTTTAAAAAAAAATTGCTACCCTGGAGGTTTTTTTCCCACATTCCATTACTAAAAGGCACCAAAAAAGAAAAAAAAAAGTTCACTCCGCCTGTACGTCGCCGCCTTACGCAAAACGTTTGCGGTCTTATAGCTCTCAAACCCTTTGAGCTATTAAGTTGAATTTTTATTGGTAGACTGAGGGAATCCCTGCAAGTGACCACCTTTTGAGTGGTGGGGTGTGAGGGGAGAGTGTTTTAGAGGAACAATTTTAGTTTCTAGATCTCAGCAACCGCTTACGCTAGGAGGCTAAAACTTGGAATTTATATAGAGCTTTGATAGTGGACCCATTTGCTAAAAAAAATTTAAATGGGTGCAGGAGTGTTTGAGTGGGGGTAAAAATAATGCGTACTAAAAGCGGAGATGGAGACATTCTAAGATCCATATCTTTTAAACAGCTAAAGCCACTACATTGAAACTTCATGATTGGCTGCAGGTATACTAGGAGAAAAGATGAGAAATAAAATGTTGAGGGGTGATATTGGCGTGCGGAGGTGGGGGTGAAAAACTTTAGGTTACTATATCTCACGAAACAATTGCGCTAGAAAAATAAAAGTGGGTATGTGTATACAAGTCAACAAATTGAGTTTGATTAAAGTAAAACATTTAAAGTTTTTCCTATCTATAGAACGGCTTATACTAGTAAGTTGAAACTTGGTGACTATACGTAGATCTATTAGAAAAGTAATGTAAATAAAAAAAATTGAAATATGCATTGGTGGACGGAAGGGTGGCTAAGAAGTGATCAGTGGAAACGAAGTGCATATATTTTCACGAATTTCATCATATCTCTTAAGGCCGTGACACATTAAAAGCAGAAAGCAGCGGCAGAAACAGCAGCGTCGTCAGTGCTGCTTTTTGCTCTGCTTTATGAATTTAAATAAAGGCAGAAGCAGAGAAGAATGTGTCCATGCTAACAACCACCGAAGGTAGAAGCACGGAATAATGTGTCCATGCTAACTGTCAACAGTCAGAAGTATTTTAGTCTTTTGTTTGAGCAGACGCAAATATTTAGTTTCCGTTGATTTTTCTGAGCTTTTCGCTTAAAATGATCATTAAATACGAGTATATGGAAACAATTTTGACACATTTAACATTTCCATTGCTGACAACATTCCCAATTCTTGAGGGATTTACGTTGGCAGTACTGAAGCAGAAACAGATTTTAAAATTTAGAACGAAAAAGTAGCACTGTTTTCGTCTCTGCTTTTGCCGCTGCTTTCATTTAAACAGGCGCCATATGATCCTGTGCTTTCTAAACCAATTTTGCTTCTGCCACTGCTTTCTGCTTTTAATGTGTCACGGCCTTTAGGTCTTCTAAAGCCTCGTGTACACTAGCAAGTAACTTGCGACATTTCTTGCTAGAGTAATTTGCTGCGATGTTTACACTATCTGTCAAATTGCAGCAATTTTACTCTAGCAAGTAGCTCTACAAAAATCTTTCAAATAAAACTTGCTTATCCGTGTACACTTCATCATCAAAGTTTCGTTGAACTGGTCAAAACGAAAAAGAAAAATCCCGCAACTCTGGATATAGTTCCACATTAGTAATGAACAAAAACGTGTGTTCGGAGCTCCACTTGAATTTCCCGTTCATATTACGCACGTAAACTAGAAAACTATGACACCTAAGACTGAACTTAACCTCACTTCCAAAGCAACTGTACTGACTTGCTGAAAAATTTCAGAACCGATCGGTACTTTCTTGCGAGATTTCAACTCTCGCAAGTTAGCGTGTACATTCACAACTTGCTTGAAAAGGCAAGCATTTGCTGGCTAGAGCAAAAACTTGGGCAAATACGCTCTCGGAACCGTGTACACATGCAGCAATAAATGTCTTAGAGCAACTCTAGCAAGTTTTACTTGCTAGGGTACTCGAGGCTTAAGGTCGTATTCGAATACTTTGCTTCGTCTACCTCTACGTCAGACATAGGAAAGCTGTGTAACAATTCCTTTTCGGTTCCTGTCTTGACTACTTTTACGACGGGTGAGCTATTAGTCAATCTTAGCAAACGTAAACAAATTCAGATTTTTCTATAGAATTTAATTTAATTTTTGATTTATGAAGTGTCAAATAAGCATCAGCTGAGCGATTTTGACGGTTTAGCTAAGCTTTTTCTAAACAGTTATAATAGCAATGCTATGCTGTGACGTCAACATAGACGTAGACGAAGACGAAGCAAGGTATTCGAATACGACCTAAAACTATGAATTGATTGGCATTCCACGGATTCCTCACATCAATACCTAGAAAGTGTTCTCAGCATTTTTTGAGATTCAGCTCCTAATGGGGTTTAAAGGGGTTGTATGCATTTTAACGAATTCGGCCGTATCACTTAGGTCTGATTAAATATTGAATAACTTTTCACATAACACATGCTTGTCTTATAATCAACTAAAACTCGTTTTCAAGTTTTTTCCTTTTTCAACCGCTAAGATGTATAGACGGGTTCAACTCGTTTTCACGAATTCCGTCATATCTCTTCGGAGTGATAAGACATCGAATTGGTTTTCACTTCCTCGGGTTTTCTTTATATTTATCTAAAAACTCCTTTCAGGATTTTTGAATAATCACAAAAGAATAACCAGGAGGCTATTTGGAACGTTAATTTTTAGGTTGTCAGTCGCATAGAAACCTACACCGCATTTCAGCATTAAATGCGTTCCGGACTTTTACCCATAAAATAATAAAGTTTTTTTTGCAGTATTTCTCACAGTTCGTATGTTGATTGCGATCTCCGGATATTGAAGTTTTCTTATTTGTTATGACCGTGCAGTCAGTTTATTCATCTGGAATATTCCGACACTTAAATCTTTACATTTCATTAAGGGATTTTTTATAAAAATGAGAACAGCGAGGTATGAAAATGCGACCAAATCAAAGTAGTTGTAGGTCTTAAATTAACGAAATTTAAGAAAAAATTTATGATTTTTTAAATAATATAATATAAATAGTCCAATTTCTGCCAAGTGGTAGATATTTAATGCAGCTTAATCTGTAGTATTTCTCACTCTGCAATGTTTTGGTAAAACGCTAAACGAAAAGTTCTGAGTGTTTATATAAATTAAAGTGATTACAGGAACTGATAGTTTATAGCCAAGAGAAACCACTTAGCTAGAATTTACTAAAAATGACCACAAATAATAAAATCCTATGTCGGTATCCAAAAAAAAGTTCTATCTAGCACTACCTAAAAAAACATGCACATGTGATGGTGCTTGCTACTGGCTTCCACTTCCAACAAAGCGTGTAATTATTATTGGCTCTTTTAATTTAACCCTGTCGATATAATTGCATAGCGTGATGTAACAATTGCGCCTGAAATGGTAGATTCGTTGCTGTATTCGAATTATTATAATAGGAATATCCTCTTCGGTATGATTGTTCCTATGTAGAAGGCTAATTTCAATGCCCCACGGCTAATTTCAACGAACAAAAGATTCATAGCCAAAAAGGATTCAAAAAGTTGTCTATTATTGTGATGGAGAAAAAAATCGCTGTTCATCTATGAAATTAGCGTAGAAAAATTCCACTTTTCAGCATTTAATTGAACAAAATTGCTTCCACTGTGCTTGCGAAGAAGAGTTCAATTTTTGTGGTCTAATAATCAATTACGATCCGAAGTAGTGTAGTGACGAGACGATTTCTATTCTGCACCAATAATTCTCCCCACATACATATAAGTTTTTTCTGTTCTGCCGCCCAATCCCAAGTATCTCCAAAATCAAATTTCATAGAAAATTGGAAGGTGTAGACTTGAAATCAATTTTTATAGTGATTTTAATTTTCGAGAAGAAAAAGATCGTTAAAAGGTGTTGAGTGAGCTTGAGGTATAATTAAAATTTTTTTTTGGTTGTGCGTTTGAAAAAACGATAGTAGGCAGTCTCAAGAACTTGTAGAGGAGGAGTCTTTTTAGAGACAATTTACTATTACAAGTGGATGATAACGAAAAAATATTTTAATACAAAATTTTGTTTTGTTTATTTCAAATTCCGTTTTTGATTTGTAATTCTAGGTAACGAGACTATGCGATTTAAGTTCGGACACAAATACGGTAACCTCGGTTTCATGGAACGAACGAGGTAATTTAGTAGCAGTAGGTACTCATCATGGATATGTTGCTGTGTGGGACGTTGCAGCTAGTAAACAGGTAAATAATTTTCAAAAATATTGTGACAAGTACCTCCAGCTAACCGTTTTAATAAAAAAATACATTCCATTGTTTCTTATTGATAAAAGTGTCTAGTCTATTCCACAAACACGGGGGTCGAATCACACCTAGTCTAAGATTGTGAATCAGAAAATAACCGTGAACTTAAGAAAAAATTCAGTAACCATTCTTTGTATTTCGTTATTTTTGTGAATTAAACATTTTTCTACACTGTTCTATGAAAAACTCCCACATAAATTTCCACTACTATGCAGTATACTTTGATAGCAGTAGTTGTCCAACCCAAGCGGCTTCTCTAAAAACCAGTTAAATTTTTTTCCGTCTGGTTTTATTTATCCTTCATTTCCTCATCGTGTCTTTTAATGCAATTTAATTCACGTAATGGCTAAAACCGTTTCACTTCAATAACTATAGTGTAAAATAGGCAGGCTCGCGTATAGTAAGGCCTATCACCCCGGCAGTCTTTGCCTAACTCCACACCAATGCAAATTCGCATGCACTTCATTTATTTATCATTTGCCATAAATTTTATGTTCTCTGCCACATTTACGATCTGCGGTTTTTATGGAATAACAAATATCGTACTGATGTTATAAAATACGTGATTATAGGAAGTGCGAGAGAAAGACGAACAATCAGGTTTCCATGTAGTCAGAGAATATGTACATACATGTTAGAGAATTTTTTAGTCCGCTTTTCAGTGTTTTATTTGACGTTGAAGGTCATTGGAAAATAGATTTAGCAGTATCACGATTTAGTATTTGATAGAACAAATAATGTTCTTCGACTTAGAGTCCCATTTCCTAGTTCTTGTCGGGTTTTATAAATGTTGATAAAAATTTTGGGATGTCTTAAGCGTGGATTAGAATGAGAATTAAAAGATTTGACAATAATTTTAATAGGGTGTGTGCTTGCCCTAACTTTTTCGATACTTGGCGTTTAATTATTTATTTATTACTTATTGAAATTATCTTATTCGCAAATTTTATTTTTTGAAGAAGTTCATACGATTTTTCTTTTAATATTTTTGAATGCCTTCTGATTTGTGTCAATTTGCTTTTTTCGTGTTGCTTTTCTTTATTCCCGGCAGCGTTGATTCCCCGATGTCAACAATAGATACATTCATCTTATCAATCTTGATAACAGGTCTAGTATACTTGCCGAAATTAGTAATTATTATTATTATTATTTTCCATGACGCTAGCCTATAAATATACTAGCGTATGCCGAAATTAGTTTTGACCTCTAAAGTGCGTGTAATGCAATCTTCCCCGGGGAAAACATTTCGTGACCATACCAATGGGCCAATTTCCCCTATCGTTCGTCATGTCTGTTACGTATACTAGGGCCGCGGTCCGAATTTGCTCACGTATGTCTTCATTAACTTTCAAGTCAAATTGAAAGATTTTTGCGCCCACATCACTAACAGTGCTTACAGCAGGTCCGAATTGTTGGTACGCTTGTAGATTGTAGATTAGAAGTGGGGGTTGGTATGGTTAACCTCTGTCACTGCAGCCACAGTTGGGCCTATTGTGACGTCCCTCGGATTCACTATGATTCCTCTTCAATCCCTGCGCTTTCAATGAAGCCTAGTATTTTGCGAAGAGGAATGGTCAGGTATTCCGATTGGTTCATGAAACCCTGACCGAAGTGACGAAGTCTTTTGTGAGCTAAACCCTCAAACTCAGTGTACTCACAGTGCCTACCCTCGAAACCGTGAGCAGTGTAAGCGCCAGAAAATTACCGCTCCATGCAAATTGTATGCATCGTGAGCGCAATTCGGACCGGTTGTAAACGTGCTAAAAGCGCAGAAAACGTAAAACGCGGCCTAGGTCACCGACTTAAAGATTCTCTGTGGACTGCGTCCTCTTTTTGCACTTGTCGACGTAATTCTACGTCAGAGCGTCGGACACATAATTTTCTGGCACGCTTTTAAGCTATGGTTTCGGATAAATTGCGCCAACGTAAAATCGCTACGGAAATCCGCTGTGAAAATGCGTTATCCTTGTACATGACGTGGTCATGTGGTTTCGAATAAAATGCATTTCAGTCGTAAATGAAAATTATGCTACTCACCTTTTTTATTAATTTTTCTTCCAAATATTTTCTTTAACTATTAAGTTCTTATAGCTTTTTAATTTTATGTTGAAAAGGGGAGGATGACATTTAACATTCGAAACTAAAAGACCATGTCGTCAGTGTTTAATTTCATTTCTTGAACTGGGTGAGTCACCGAAAAAAAATGTTTCCTTTTTGAAGGACTTTCACATGGGTGGTGCAGGAAGGAACCACTCGATTTCTTACATACTTCTCCTTTGCCTTGGAACCATTTAAAAATTAATGTGTACAAAGTTGAAGCGCTCAAAAGTTATCGAAAAATATTGTTGAACACGTGTCTTAAGGATTTTTTGTGTAGAAGCTACCAGAAGGAGTAAAAGGATTTAGCAGACTAGTAAAATCGAACTTCGTTTTCACTTAAAACTAATCTGTACAAAATTCCGAATTCGTAACTAAACGATTACTTGAGATATTTTGAGAGGATATTTGTATGGCAGCTACACGAAGGATTAATTTTTCTTCATAATCATACATTTAGCTCCAACTATTGGAAAAGCAACACCGTCTGAAGTTATCGGCCGCTACCCGAAGGAGTAGGACGATTTTACCCGTTAACGAACTTAGACTTACAAATTCGACCAAACATCCAGATTCAAAATTTCAAGATCCTAGGTCAAGGCGTTCTTGAGTTATCGTGCTAACGGACAGACGGGCGGACGTCAAGCGGATTTGGAGTTTTTAGCTTTAGCTTTAGAATTGCATCACCTAAAGCGCTGAAATTCAACTAATATAGTGCTTCCAAGAGCTCTCCATTCGCACCATGAAAATTGGTGACATTGTCGCAGCAGATCGCAACGGGATGATTTCGTCGATTCTTATTCGTCGTATGGCTTAAATGGTGGAATCAGTAGTTATGAAATTGGATAGCTATGGTAAAGAGCAAGTAAAGTAAATTTGACGCCATGTCTTTTCTCACGATGTCTTTGAACTGTAACTTCCAACGGTCCAAAGAAGTCTATATCGGGAAAAGTTGTCTCATTTCAGAAAAAACAATTTTCGTCTTGTATACTTTGCAGTATTGACAGTCCTTTGCGACGCTTTTGACTGCCTAATGAATATTAATTATCCAATATTTTTGACGGTGCTCGTTTATAACAGTTTCAGTCCCGTGGTGTCCGGTCCGCTCGTGGTAATGTTGAATCAATTGTTTGACATATAAATGTGACTTTTCAAGAATTACAGGCGCTAGTTTTGCTTTTTGTAGTCGTCCCCTTAAGCGGAGTACATCCGCGTTATCTAACGCTAAAGAAAAATCTTTTAATTTACTTGACTTGGGAATAGGCATACCCTCTTCCCTCTTTCAAATGGTGATTTAATTTAAGAACATATCTCGTTGCACAATTATCCATGCTCTTTTGAGCTCTTCATATTGTCGTTCGCCTTGAAGCCAACTGTTCTTAATAAAACGCTGCATCCATGCAGTTGATCTTATGAATTTCATCCATGCTAATTGGTTTACGTCCGGTAGAACATTTTCGTATGTTTGAAAATGATAGATGATTTGTTCTGATAGTTTTTGATATTTCGTTTCATCGACACCCTCGTTTTGTATTGTATCGGTGGCTTGTGGCCAGAGGTTTTGAGGAAGTCGAGAAAGTTTAGGCCATCGAGCCATGTAGACTGTGAGTCAAAGTTTATACTTTCTGTATCCATTGTTTCTTTGTCTGCGACGTTCTCCTTTGCTAAAACCCATCTCCTGTCTGTGGACATCGTATGCTCAAGTATCTCCTCTACTCTTGTTGCCACATAACTCTTCAACGACTTCAGTAGAAAATGGTTGAGACATTTTCCCTTGGACTTTGCAGCGCCATCAAAAACAATATGGACTTTCCCCGGTTTGTTAGGGTTGATCACGGAAAAATGTGGTAAAAATTATAAATTAGATTTTTCCATCGTTTATTTCGTTTAAATTTACCTTTTCATCGTACCGTTTTTACATAGTCCTCCATGTTAATGTTATATTGATGAGCGATTCCTTTTGAGGCTATTCGTTTCTCCGTACATCTAAGTCGTCGAAATGTCATGAACCTACTCTCAGACATCATTGAGTTATCGTATCTATAAGGCACCTTCACCTCATATTGGTTGTCCACGAAACGAATTGATTCTTCCGTGATTTATGGATCTCTGCGTTCGTCTTGAGATATCTGAGGTCAATCCTTGTTGTTTCAACTCCCATGTTCTCCAGCATAATATATTTTTGACGATATCATATAGTTCATCACATCGGGATTAACAGCATGTCTGACCAATCTGATATGGTTCATAATCCGTACCCGCAGGCGTATGGATCTGTCCAGGGAAAACCCATCCTATTTCAGTTCTGGATAGTGTACGTTAAACATCGATAGTGCTATCGATACTATCGATGTTTAAGTACTATCGAAAACATCGATGTTTTTTTTACAATCGATTGTTTTACGATCTATTAACGTTAACACCAATTTAAATTTTAAACGAAATATTTAAGTAGCACTGAAGAAATTTGTTAGAGCGGTAGAGGTTGCTAACACTTCTAACGTCAGTCAAGTGTTTGCAGGGTTTTATTTTTCACATTTATGAAGAAACGTTGTTAGCAGTAAAGTTGCCAGATTGGGCTATTTCCCGCGATTTGGGCTATTTAAAAGTTCAATTCGCGGCTAGAAATTTCAAAAAGCTATATAGCCTTTTGGGCTATTCGATCAACGCAAATTTTGTTATTTTGCAAGTTTACAACAGGCCCGATTTACGATAAAAAAAATAAAAAAAATTGAAAACTGAATTTCAGTCGTCTCTTGGGTTAAATCTGCTAGTGTTAATGCCTCAAATACAACGTTTGAAATTACATGATATCACAAATCCTCTTGCCACTAAATGTTCGGTTCTCCAGTCATAATAATGAAAAATAATAGTTCACACGATATCTATTTGGTATTTGCAAACTAAAATTAATTTAGAATCGGTTCCTTATTTGTAGACTTTCTACAAATGAACCACTTTCTTTCAAGTTATAGACACTCATAGAAATATAACATATATGAGTATATATGTCATAGAGTTCCTTTATTTTTTGCAAATTTATTAATAATTATAATTTTTGCTGGATTGGTAGGTTACAGAAAAGTTATTGTTACATGTGTACTCGGGTAGTCCGAACAACTCACTTATTATTGATATTAAGGTGTCCAGAGGAAAACAACAACCTTGCAATATTATAGATATACTTCTATCATGTTCTAGACACTTTTCGCATGTAATATGTACTTCTTTCGCGTTTCACACAAACAACCGAATATGCTGGAAATTTCTCGACTCAACACATGCAGTATATAAACGCCGCAGAGCCGGGGATAAGTTTTTCTACTGCGAGAGTGAAACCACCGCTTTACGCGAAAGTGTAATTTTAAAGTGATTTTCATCGATAACAGCGATCAAGTAGTAAATAAAATGGAATTGACTTTTACTTGAAAACCCGGCGAAATTATTTTTCAAGTATTATTTTACCTTTAATGTTTTTCAAATAGAAAGAAAGCATTTAGTGAAAACCAAACTTCTTAGCGAGTTGGGTCATACAAAACGGTTTGTCATTATAAGCGAAGTCATTATAAGCTGATTTCACTGTATTTCAATTCCAGCTTTCGAGCGTTTCGTACGCATTGTTTTCCCCCACTCCCATACCCCTCAACGCATATCGATAATTTTCGAATAACCGTATTCTGGCATGTAATATCGACAGTCCAAATTTTAGTGCGGATGGATTAATTTCTTTTTGTAGAGACAGCTGGTTAAAATCTTTCGTAGTCACAACGCAAATATAACATCTCATCGAAGATGTTGTATTGGTAGCAGCATTACATACTTTACAGTCTACCATAATGAATGATGTATTTGCTTTACTGCGAGCGATCTGTTTTCTGCGATTATTGACTCTTTCAAATTGCCAATTTGCTCCTGTATGTATTTAATTTTTCTATTAATTATTTCCGTAGATTCCTTAGTAAAAACTATTCTAATCGGATGACAGTGTCAAGGAGAAGATGGTGTAGGATTTTGCCAAATAACTTTAATCGCGTTATTTATTTTACAGTTCAACTGCAGCAGCACAATGAAACTTTGGAAAATGTTACTGTCAAAGTCCGAACTACTTTCGAATCATTGTTTTTATAGGGTCTGTTGTGATCCATAACATCCCAACTTTTTTATCAGCTGCATTGATTGAGCTTCAAATTCGTTCAAGGATATTACTACTCCATTGGTCAATTGGCCAATTAATCTTGCGCTTGTATGATCCAACCAATCTTGCAAGTTAACTTCTGCATAAGTAGCTGATACTTGATATGATTCCAGCCTAGATTAACAATTTTTCGTGATTTTTTGAAAGTTTCTGCTCAAATCTGATTCAACGAATATTGCAAGGGCATGTACAGGGTTCAGTGGCTTGTCTTTTTGTTCCAAGCTCCGGTAGGCTTTCTTGTACTTAGTTGCTCGAGTTGGATTACACGTAATATCCTGTAAGACTTTTGGGGCTTCCCTCTTTCCGGAAGATCATAGTTTCGTCAAAATTCAAAGTATGAATATTTCGATTTTCCGTTATCAACATAAACTATTACAAAATCTGAACAGGCAGAAAATTCTTGTGACTCCTTTAGAATGAATATTTGACATCTAAAAATTAACTTGAGATCTCAAAGGGAATGGGGTCAAAAAAATTGAAGAACATCAGTGGTTCTCAATTATTTTCTAGAAAAATTACAATTATTTTAATTACTTACTCGTATATAACGCGGATTTAATTTTATGATGCTAGATATATGGGCAGCTCTTAAAATAAGTAAGGTCACAAATTTCGTCATTTTTGGCGATTCTTGATGGAATGAGCCCAATCCCAATGCCTCCTGATTTATGTCAATTAACTTTTTTCGTATTGCATTGTGGTCATTCCATCAAGAATCGCCAAAAATGACGAACTTTGTGACCCTACCATCGCCGATTCTTTTGAAAATTTATGTACTCGAAGAATTCAATTTTTTCAATTTTTTGTTTCTACCTCATTTTTTTGTTAGTTATAGTACGTTAAAGTTTTCGTTTAACATACTGTAACTAACAAAAAAAATCTGCCAACAGTCTGGGTGCAACTTCATTATTTTTTGGGTAGAAGTCCGAAACGTGTTTAATACTGAGATGCGCTGTAGGTCACTATGCGACTGATAACCTAAAAAATAACGTTCCAAATAGCCTCCTGGTTATTCTTTAGGTTTTCAGACGCATAGTGACCTACACCGCATTACTCCAGCTCTGTACATCAATAAAATTTTGAACTTTTTTTTTGCTTTAATTACTCCTGTAGTTCTTCTACATATACATACTAAGTTTCAACTTTCTAGCGTACGCTGTTTCTGAGATATGAAAAACCACCCCCCACCCGCGCACCTTGCTACCCCTTTCTAGGATACTTCTACAGTGACTCTATATAGTCGCCAATTTTTAGCTTTCTATGCTTTGCGGTTTTCGAGAAATAAAAATCAGAATTCTTTTCGTTCCACCCCCTTCGACACCACCACAAAAATGTTTTTTCTTGCTAGAAGTCTACTGGGCCTAACTCCTGTAAAAGTTCTAAGATAATATCTGGTACGGTTCTTGAGATATAAAAATTAAATTTTTTGAAAAATGATTATCCCCCACTTTCGTACTCTACCTCCCCTCTCAAAATTTTTACATTCAGTAGACTCCACTTGTGAATCTTATATACAGAAACCAAATTTCATCTTCTTGGTACAATTGGTTCGGAAGATATTGTAATCTAAAGTTTTTCACCCCCACCCCTACACTCCACTTCCCCTCTTGAAAATATTAGCCTTTGTCTACTCTCCTTACTAGGAGAGTAGACAAGGGATACTTCCCTTAAGATAACTACAAAGTTTCACCCTTCTGAAATCAACGGATATGGATTTTAGAATGCTTCAATCCCAGCTTCCAAACGTTTCGGACACATTGTTTTCCCACACTCCTCAACCCTTATCACCATTTTTGTGCAAATAGGTCCACTATCATAGTACTACATAAGTTCCAAGTTTCAGCCTCCTACCATAAGCAGTTCCTGAGATCTAGAAACCAAAATGTTTCGTCTAAAGCGCGCCCTCGTCCTCCCCCTTACACCACCAGGGGTGGGGGGAGGGGTTCACCCAATCTACCCACCATAAAAATTTTAACTTAATATCTCAACGGGTTTTGAGCTATGCGCCTTCAAACGGTTTTGCGTACGGCGGACAGACGGACATTTTTTTTTTTGCTTTTCTGGGTCTACTAGTCCTAAAACATGAAAATACGAAATTTCAGGGTAGCAAATTTTTTGGAAATTTCAGGTCGATCACAATACTTTATTATTAAAAAATAATAAAGTAAAATGAGATAGAAACAAAAAATTTAAATTATATTTTTTTTTCACTAATTCTTCGAGTACATAAATTTTCAAAAGAATCGGCGATGGTAAGGTCACACTTTTGGCGATTCTTGATGGAATGGCCCATTGCTTTTCGGCAGCAACAGTTAAGCTTCGATTTATTTTATTTCTTTTCGTGAACAGGGAGGAACCATCGAAAGTTTATTTACTTTTCGTCTAGCCAATTATTTTCTTTCCCATTTCTATAAAATGTGCAAACATTTATGAATTTGTCATTCAACACGAAAATTCTTTACTGGGAAAAATTTTTTGCGTTTTATTTCAATCGAAAAAAAGTTGTTTATTTCATCATTATTTACATTCTGGTTAGGTAGTGCATAGTAATAATGCACAAATTATTTAAACACGCCGGTTTTTATTTGGTAGCATTCAAGGTAAAAATGCAGAAAAACATTAAGCCGGCGTGTGCAATTAAATTTTTCTCACCTACAACGCATTTGTTTCAATGCAGTGAATTAAAAAAAACTCATTTTCGAATGAGAGGTAAGTCGTTTTTTTGTTCTGCGAAAAATATTATATATTTATTTGCAAAAATAGTTTAAACCCGAGATTAATGGGAAGATTGCTCGGTGATGGTTGAATTTTGTGCATATTATTCTAAAATTTATTGATCGTAAATGATCAAGCCACACCTTATACATTGTATTTTGTTTCCAATTTCATTTCAAATATATTTAAAGTGATTTTTTTCTTATTCTCGATTTATTATCAATTTCAGATCAATAAATTGAATGGACATTCGGCTCGTGTCGGTGCATTAGCCTGGAATGGGGACGTTCTGTCCAGTGGATCGCGAGATCGTCTTATTATGCAACGCGATACGCGAACGCCACCGCAACAATCGGAACGGCGATTGGCCGGTCATCGACAAGAAGTATGCGGATTGAAGTGGTCACCGGATAATCAATACCTGGCAAGCGGAGGAAATGATAATCGTCTGTACGTATGGAATCAACACTCTGTGAATCCCGTACAATCATATTCGGAACATATGGCAGCGGTCAAAGCGATTGCATGGTCACCGCACCATCATGGCTTGTTGGCTAGCGGTGGCGGTACGGCTGATCGCTGTATCCGTTTCTGGAATACGTTGACCGGTCAGCCTATGCAATGCGTCGATACCGGATCGCAAGTGTGCAATTTGGCATGGTCAAAACACTCGTCAGAACTCGTCTCGACGCATGGTTATTCGCAAAATCAGATTCTCGTTTGGAAGTATCCGTCACTGACGCAAGTCGCCAAATTGACCGGACATTCGTATCGGGTTCTGTATCTGGCACTTAGCCCAGACGGTGAAGCGATTGTAACCGGAGCCGGTGACGAAACGTTACGCTTCTGGAATGTATTTAGTAAGGCGCGTAGTCAGAAGGAGAACAAGAGCGTTTTGAACCTTTTTACGAATATTAGATAAATTTTGTAATTTAGCGCAATTTTTTATTTTTACTGTATTTTTTTTTTAATTTTTATCTTAGTACTTTGCCTTTTTAAACCATGGAAATTTATTTTCTATCTGATCTCTTATTTTGATTGATAAACAATTTTTTCAATACCAATTTATTTTGAGTTTTGAAGTTCTTTAGTTTATTCTAATTTGATGTACCTATTGTTGTAATATATTTCCAAAAAATAATTTGGATTGATGTTTTCTTTTTATATGTACATTTTTAATTTTTGATTTTTTCAATCGAGTGATCAGACTGAAGTAAGATAATTATCGAATAAATTTGATGTGAAAGGATTCGAAAATACTTCTCTAGCAGAAATTTTTGAATTGCTTAAGAATCGAGATTAAGAACACGATCGTCATAGTTTTGTATTTAAGACCGGATGTTTTGGGTTTTTTTGAATTCATGTAAATGTAACAATTAAATAAAATCATAGTCATTTGTTGTATATGAGAAGAATAAAGAAGCGGTGATGGATGTTCTCGTGCCCATGAAGTTCAGTTTTCCTATCATTGACATGAACGCATGTTACTATATTTTGTATGCCTAGATTACATAATTAACATTATATTTAAGATCGTATGTATCCAAATATCAAGCTAAAAAAAACTTGTGATGATCGCCACATGACTGAAATGATGTTTCTAATGATTCCCTTCCCTAACTATGGACCTCTGTATTGCACAATATTCCTGGAAGGCAGGGTAAAATTATTTATTATAGAAATAAATTTGGCAACGAAAAGACTTGGAATAGTCTTATTTTAGAGCAGATATTTTCAGGTAAAGATTCTTGTATTGAGGCAGTGTCGGCTAAGTAACTAAGAACCCTGAAAAATAATACAGAGTACAAATAACTCCAAGTTAAAGGCGTATCCCCGTCCTAGAAAAGACATAAGTACTTTTACTAGAAACTCTAACTCACTTGGTCTACCTGGGAGAGAAGCCTGATCATGAAAACTTTTCCGGTGCATATCGTTTTTCTTCACTCACGAACCGACATGAGCGAATTGCTAAGTCGAACTGGACGGAAATCGTTTTTATTTTTTCAATTGATCAGTAAATGTCGAATGGTCAGTTGAAACATTTTGTTGTATTTCTGAAAAGCAGTTTGGTAAATAATATACACAAACGGCTTTAATTATGTAGAGGGTATGTTCCGAATATTGTATCGAAAATTTATCGGTTTTTTGGATTTAACTGACACTCAATCATAAAAATTGTTCTGATAATTATTTTAACATTAGAAATGAACAAAATTGTATAAAACATAACCGTCCTGAATCGGAATAAAGCAAAATAGCATAACCTTGTGATTGGTAAGAGTAAATGGATATGTTAATATTGCTAAATATTTTTCAGCTCAGCGTGACATAGTTGTCTCCAGTTCTTCGAGCTGAACGGAGCAATGTTTTCTCATTTTACTCAGTTGAGAGGCGTTTCTTTTTGGTTCTAGCATCAGGCTTTCTATCTTCAACTTTTCGAACTGGGAAATAATTCATGAAGCAATTAAATCCAAGAGATTTACATGGGAAAAGTTGGATTTTTCCAAGTAAATCGCTTCACTAATACAAATCAATTTAAGTTTTTCCGTCTGGAAGAACAACACCTTGGCGCGAATTGATTAAAAAAAATTTTGTATATTATTTATCCGACTGTCTTTCTAAATCGTAAGCCAAACATCTGACCGACGATGCTTCATACATTTGAGGTCGATTTTACGAGAACATGAGAAAATTTATATTTGAAATGATTACTTCTTCATCATTTTCTCCCCGATCTCGGTCTATCGTGAAAAAATTATTGTCAACTCAACTTCTGGCTATGGGTCACATTTTCCAACAAAACCACATAATAAATAATAATGGGTTAGGTAAGGTTTAGAAGGGTGGACTGTAGCATTGTGCCACAACCCATCACGAGAGATCACTGTGGATCCATTGTGGTCCCCTCGTATAAACCGGGCTCTAGACTATTGATTCCAAATATTGCTGTTCTTTATGAAGAGAGTAGTTCTCAACAAAGGTATCATCGCAAGTTCTGAAGGAGACTTTCCACAAGTACCGATATCTGGTACGTTACAGACTTTCACAAATAATAAAAAAAAAATAAGAATAACTCTTCACTTTTTTACATTTTCTTAAAGAATTTTCGGTAGTACAGTGACCAAGCGCGCTTGTCTACAATAACTCTTGGATTCAAATCCCACCTCATCACCCGCTTATCACCTGTGGGCGTAAAATGAAATATGTTTGAAACAATAACAGTTTCCCAAACGGAGTCATATAGGAACTGAATCTTCTAGCAAAATCGACCATCTACTGAGGTTACAATCTCAACAAACCCCACACGCTGTAATAACTCCACTTTAGCGCATTTATCATTTTACACCAATGAAAATTTTAGGATTAGTTTTGAATCACACGTGTAAAAAGGCCTTTAGTTATATTTGGTGTTATAAACAAATTGTTTTGTAAACATTAAAAATAATTCAATCCTAATAATAAAAAAATTATAACTTTAAATAATTTTTAAGATTTTTTTGTGATGTTTGTAATGTAACAATTCGAATTAAGACGATAAAAGTAATATATAAATCATTTTATACAACTCGGTATAATGAATTTAAGCCTTAAACTGTCCTATCTAAAGTTCTTCAAAAGGTTGATGGTTTTTAGTATTTTTTTACCATATCAAATTTATGAGAACTTTCTGAAATGTGTTCTCCTGTTCCAGCTTATGTTGATTGTAAATCTTTCAAATCTCTAGAATTTTCTATTCTTTTAAAATAAGAAATTAAACAATATCATTTACTATTTTTATGAACTACAAATAAATAGAAACTTGGACACATAATACTTTTCTGAACCGCAAAATTAATTGTGTGCGAAATTGTCGAAAGCGTAAGGAATTATCGATTATAACAATTTAGAAGTTTAACCGCGTCGTGGCACTGTTTTGTCGATTTAAAATCGATAAACATTTCTTTTTATATTAACTTATCGTAAACAGTTCGTTGATGTCTACAGAAGCAACACGCTCTGTCAAACTTATTCCGTCACTCTTAAAAAAAGAAACAGTTTTAACAAAAAAATATTTAATTATTCCATGAAATTATTAAGTGAATGAATGAAAAGTAAAAACTAAATGGTAACTAATATACTGGTAAATCTATACGATAATAATAAACTAATTATTGGAATTAAAGATATCTTTAACTAAATTATACAATTCTAAATTGGCTTCTTCCAACGTTTTTTGCGAAATAAAAATATATGATGTATGTAAATGTGAAAATAAAATTTGGAAGATAATGAGGTTTTTTTTAAATGATAACCTGCCACTTAGAAAAAGGGCCCGTTAAAATAATTTAAATATTCAGCCAGAGAGTGAGATGCCAAAGCCTAATAGTTCAGGAGCTAATGGCAATATCGGTATATCATTTGGTCATTGCTCGTAATAACAGGCAATGTAGTTGAAATGTGTGTGAACCGGGAAATCCACAACTTGACCCCAGTGTCCGCTGCGTGTTAAGGAGAGTGCATTAGTACATATAATACAAGAGGCAGACGTCAAGTCCTCTGCCTTATTAGTAGAGTTGCTGTAAACATGTTACGAAAAAAACAATGCAGTCACGATCGGCTGCAAGCCAATCGTATGATACTCTAAGTGAAATACTGAACTATCGTCAATTGACGAATGGTAAAGTTGGAAATCGCCACCTGGTGGAAATAAAAACAACCCTCCAAGATAGACAAATTTTCGTCAGCTGACTGTTGTATGGAGGTTCGCGTGTAATTTTGTGATTTCGAGCTCGGGAAGTTTTCGATTTCTAATTTTCATTATGAAGCCAATAATAAAAATTGATGACAGTCGCTGCTCTTGATAACAACGTATTTATTTCCGGTTTTACATTCCGAAAATTTTAAGCTCAAACCCCCACAGCTAAGTCAGAAAATGGATAATTTTTCTCAATGAATGAGCGGTATAAACTTCGAAATAACTTCATAAATGTTTAATACTCCGAGAAAAATAAATACTACAAAATTATGATATCATTATTTAAGACTAACCATTTTTTCGTTACATTATTCTTTCATTTTGGTGCTTGAAATTGGTGTCTTAAAAAAATAAATTTTGTTTTTTATATGTTATGAGACATTTGCCCTTTTTATTTAATTATAGCAATAATTTAAATTCTTTTTAAGCGATATTTTGTAGTAAAACACTTTTATTCGCTCGCAATCTCAATTTTGTATGAAAACTGCCAGTTTCTGTCTATCTTGGAAGGTTCCAAAATTTCACACCAGAGCACACGGTATATTTGTCAATTCGATTCGGTCTGCTATAATAATCGAAGAATTTACTAAGTGCAGCACACACTTCTTTTTTACTCGTTGAATTAACCGAGTACAATCGTACAAATTTGGTAAAGGCATTAACAATGACTAAACGGCATTAACAATGACTTTTTGACGCGATTGAGGATAATGGGCCAAAGTGATCTATGTGTATTGTTTCAAATGGAATTGGTTTCTTTGGAATGCTATGCGAGTTGCATTCGTTGTTACGAGCTGATGCGGAATACTTAATACACTTGATGCAATTTTTTATGAATTACCACTTTCTCGGACATTCGTGGAAACCAATAGTTCATTTTAATCTGACTTACACATTTAATTATACCCGAATGACATATCTTCTCATGAAATAAACGAATCACGTTATTTTCTAATTCTTTTGGAACATACGAGTACAACAAAGATTTTCCATTCTCAGTTTTTCTAAACACTAAACCATCGACCTTTTCAAATTTATCCATAGGCTTATTTTCAAGATCTTGCGTATGCTTAAAATTTTGTGTGATTTGCAATCGTATTTCGAGATCATCAGAATTGATAGTTGCCACCTGATTGCAACGACTTAGTGCGTCTGCATGCCCCATATTTCATACACTTCGATGATCTATTGAATAATTATAATTTTCCAATTTTAAAGCCCAACGAGCGATTACTGTTTCTTTTGCTCAGAGTTATCGTAAGGGAGCTACAATTAGTTATTATACGGAATGGAATTTCTTCCAAATAAATACGGAAACGATTCAAGGAATTAATAACGGCTCCTACGCTTGTTGTTGTTGTTTGAAGAGGGGGAAGATACGCAGCAAGGCAGCGCATCTTGAGCACTCAGACAATTATTACATTGCACTCGAGTCCCCCAGTCTCTACCCGATTTCAAGAGCTCAGGTAGGGAACGAGAACGGAGTTCATCCATCCTCATAACATCGACGCCGTATACGTGCACTCTTGCAAAACAGTAAGCTGGACACTCGAGAAGGAAATGTTCCGTTGTGTCGTCGCTCTCCTCGCAAGCAGTGCACATGGGGTCGTCAAAGATTTTCAATCTGACCATGTGTAGGCCACACGAGTTATGCCCTGTGAGGACACCAACCATACTACTACATTCTTACCTGCTCAATTTGAGAAGAAAAGAAGCGGTTCGTCCACTTGGTCCGTCAACAAGGTTTCTGGTCTGCCGCATTCCATTCCATCCATTCTACTGCCTTAAGGATCGCATATACTTCCGCTTGAAATACCGAAGAATGTTTTCCTAGGGCGAAAAAGTACCTGACATCTTCAGTCTGCAGATACATTCCAGCTCCCGACCCGTCTTCAACCATTGAGCCGTCCGTGTAGAATATATCAGTGAATCCGCTAAGCAATGCGGACTGGTTTTCTCACTCCTCCCTACTCGGGATCTCCGCCTGATATTTTCTATTGAGCATACAGATCGAAGTCATAGCATCCGAAGGCATATCGAAGATGGGGTTTCCAGACAACCTTCGAGCCATTTCTCCATGACCCGTGCAATGCTCTTTCCTCCACAGGCCTAATCTCATTAGTCTGTGTGTAGCTCTCATTGCTTCTGCCTGAACAACAATGTCAAGCGGTGGCAAATTGAGCAGTGCATCGAGTGTCGCACCCGGTGTGGTGCGCAAGGCACCTGTTATACCGATGCAGACTGTCCTCTGTAGTTTAGCGAGACTAGGTCTAATGTATGCACACTCGGACTTAGTCCACCAAACCAATGATGCATAGATTAGAGATGGGTCGTTCAGTCAAGATCCGTTCAAAATGAACGGGTCACTAAACTGAACGGATCAACCCGGGTCACAATTTTACCGAACGATCGTTCAATCTTAAAATTGGAACGTACGAGCAAAGAATACGACACGACCTGCGATAATGTGTATCATGTTCATTTTTAATCATTCAAATGCGTCAACAAAACGCAATACCTAAGTCCAAGCTTGAATGAGACTCAGGTTTGCGGTGTAGTGTAGGTTACTATGCCACTGACAACCTAAAATATAACGTTCTAAATAGCCTCCTAGTTATTCTTTAGGGTATCAGTCTCAATTTTATTTTTCTAGCTCTATATTGCCGATCTTAGCTTTCTATGCTTTGTGGTTTTCCAGAAATAAAAATCAGAATCTTTATGTTCCACCCCCTTCCACCGTCACCCCATCACTAGCACCCCCAAAATTTTATTCCCTGCTACAAGTCTACTAGGCCTAACTGTAAGAATTCTTAGCTCATATCTGGTACGATTCTTGAAATAGAAGAATTAATTTTTTTTAAAAATGGCTATCCCCCTCAACTCTCGTGCTCCCATCTAGAGATGGGAAATTCGGATCTTTTCAATGAACCGGTTCACTGGATCTCGCTTTTTTTATTGAACAGGCTCTTTGAGATCTAGGTGGATCTTTTGCACTGCCCTACAAGGGGACTGCAGATTAATATTGAAATACCGAAAACTAATTTAAAAAAAAAAATTATAAATAAATTATGAGCTTTAATGAAAATACTCAAAGTTGATTATTTTAAAGCAATGCTGGGTAATACGTGAAATAATAGGAAACTAGCTTTAAAAAATATTGGCTCTAGTCCCGGATTTGACGCCATAATTATTGAAAGCCTAAAAATATTAAAAGATCTTATCTCAAAGCCTCTTGCACACTTCATAATTTTTAACCTTTTGAAGAGTGTATTTCCTAAAATTTAGTAAACACTCAATAATTGTTTGCCTTAATATATATCGTTGGAATAATAATTGAAAAGATTGCAAAGAAGAAATTAATAAGTTTTTTTAAAACACATAAAATATTAAACGAAAGTGAAAATATTTCTATGGCAAGAGCGAAGCGCGCGTCAGCCAAACATGAACGTGACAAAAAGGAGTTTTAATCCTTTTAGCCCCGCAGGGCTGCGCAAAAGGTAGTTGGAGCATAGAGCGTGTCAGCCAAACATGAACGCGAAATGGGAGTTTTAATTCCTTTAGCACTGCAAATTTTTAGATAACGATATGTTTTAATTTGAGGTCGAGCGTGCAGTGAAAAAAATTGAAATTGGCTTACAAGTGGAAATACCAAAAATGAAAAATATAAATTTTCATTTTAGAATTTTAGTGTAAAGTAATACTATTTCCTAAATCTATCTTCCATCTCCTATTTTCAATTTATAATCTTTAATCTTAAATATTCAAACTTTAAACTTGAATCTTCAATCTTTAATTTTCAAACTTTAATATTTAGTCTTTAATCTATAATCTTTAATTTTTAATCTTTAATCTTTAATCTTTAATTTTTAATTTTTACTCTTCAATTTTGAATCTTTAGTCCTTAATCTTTAACCTTTAGTCTTTATTCTTTAATCTTTAATCTTTAATCTTTAATCTTTAATCCTTAATCTTTAATCTTTAATTTTGAATCCAAATCCACCTTTTTCCACCATCTATCTTCTATCCCCTATCCTTCATCCTCCATCCTTTATCCTCCATACTTCGTTCTCCATCTTCCATCTTCCATCCTTCATCCTCTATCCTCTATCCTCTATCCTCTATCCTCTATCCTCTATCCTCTATCCTCTATCCTCTATCCTCCATCCTCCATCCTCTATCCTCTATCCTCCATCCTCCATCCTCCATCCTCCATTCTCCATCCTCCATCATCCATCGACCATCCTCCATCCTCCATCCTCCATCCTCCATCCTCCATCCTCCATCCTCCATCCTCCATCCTCCATCCTCCATCCTCCATCCTCCATCCTCCATCCTCCATCCTCCATCCTCCATCCTCCATCCTCCATCCTCCATCCTCCATCCTCTATCCTCTATCCTCTATCCTCTATCCTCAATCCTCAATCCTCAACCCTCCATCCTCCATCCTCTATCCTCCATCCTCCATCATCCATCCTCCATCATCCATCCTCCATTATACATCCCCCATCCTCCATCCTCCATCCTCCATCCTCTATCCTCCATCCACCATCCTCCATACTCCATCCTCCATCCTTCATCCTCCATCCTTCATCCTCCATCCTCTATCCTCCATCCTCCATCCTCCATCCTCCATCCTCCATCCTCCATCCTCCATCCTAAATCCTCCATCCTCCATCCTCCACCCACCATCCTCCATCCTCTATCCTCTATCCTCTATCCTCTATCCTCTATCCTCTATCCTCTATCCTCTATCCTCTATCCTCTATCCTCTATCCTCTATCCTCTATCCTCTATCCTCCATCCACCATCCTCCGTACTCCATCCTCCATCCTCCATCCTCCATCCTCCACCCACCATCCTCCATCCTCTATCCTCTATCCTCAATCCTCAATCCTTCATCCTCCATCCTCCATCCTCTATCCTCCATCCTCTATCCTCCATCCTCTAACCTCTATCCTCTATCCTCTATCCTCTATCCTCTATCCTCTATCCTCCATCATCGATCCTCCAGCATCGATCCTCCATCATCGATCCTCCATCATCCTTCCTCCATCATCCTTCCTCCATGCTCCATCATCCATCCGCCATCATCTTCACCTCAAAGATCCGCGATTTGTAAAGATCGAATAAAGAAGTCATTCACCTATCCAACAACACCACACATTCGTCTGTTCGACGATCGTGCATCGTTCGATCGTTCATGGAGACCGAACGACCGTGCATCGTTCGATCGTTCATGGAGACCGAACGATCGTGCATCGTTCATGCAGACCGAATGATCATGCATCGTTCGATCGTTCATGGAGACCGAACGATCGTGCATCGTTCGATCGTTCGTTGAGACCGAACGATGGTGCATCGTTCGATCGTTCATGGAGACCGAACGATCATGCATCGTTCGATCGTTCATGGAGACCGAACGATCGTGCATCGTTCGATCGTTCGTTGAGACCGAACGATGGTGCATCGTTCGATCGTTCATGGAGACCGAACGATCATGCATCGTTCGATCGTTCATGGAGACCGAACGATCCTGCATCGTTCGATCGTTCGGTCTCCATGAACGATCGCGGATCTCGACGGCTCAGCAGATCTTTACGGATCTTTGCGGTTCGCGGATCATCACGGCTCCTGGATCTTTAAGGTTCGCGGATCTTTGAGATGATTATGATGGAGGATGGATGATGGTGGATAGAGGATGGATGATGGAGGATGGAGGATGGATGATGGTGGACTGAGGATGGAGGATGGAGGATCGATGATGGAGGATGAATGATGGAGGATGGAGGATCGATGATGTAGGATCGATGATGGAGGATCGATGATGGAGGATGAAGGATAGAGGATAGAGGATAGAAGATAGAGGATAGAGGATGGGGGATGGAGGATGGAGGATGGAGGATGGATGATGAAGGAAGGAGGATGGAGGATGGAGGATGGAGGATGGAGGATGGAGGATGGATGATGGAGGATGGAGGATGGAGGATGGAGGATGGAGGATGGAGGATAGAGGATTGAGGATTGAGGATTGAGGATAGAGGATGGTGGATGGAGGTTGGAGGATGGAGGATGAAGATGGAGGATGGAGGATGGAGGATTGTCGATGAAAGATAGAGGATGGATGATCGATGATGGAGGATCGATGATGGAGGATCGACGATGGAGGATCGTTGATGAAGGATCGATGATGAAGGATGGAGGATGGAGGATGGAGGATGGAGGATGAAGGATGGAGGATGGAGTATGGAGGATGGTGGATCGAGGATAAAGGATAGAGGATGGAGGATGGAGGATGGGGGATGTATAATGGAGGATGGATGATGGAGGATCGATGATGGAGGATCGACGATGGAGGATCGATGATGGAGGATCGATGATGAAGGATGGAGGCTGGAGGATGGAGGATGGAGGATGGAGGATGGAGGATGGAGGATGGAGGATGGAGGATGGAGGATGGAGGATGGAGGATGGAGGATGGATGATGGAGGATAGAGGATGAAGGATGGAAGATGGAGAACAAAGTATGGAGGGTAAAGGATGGAGGAAGAAGGATAGGGAATAGAAGATAGATGGTGGAAAATGGTGGATTTAGATTTAAAATTAAAGATTAAAGATTAAAGATTAAATATTAAATATTAAAGATTAAAGATTAAAAATTAAAGATTAAAGACTAAAGATTAAATATGAAAAATAAATGATTAAAGATTAAAGATTAAAGATTAAAGACTAAAGATTAAAGATTAAGGACTAAAGATTAAAGTAAAAAATTAAAGAGTATTAAAAATTAAAGATTATAGATTAAAGACTAAATATTAAAGTTTGAAAATTAAATATTGAAAATTGAAGATTAAAGTTTGAATATTTAAGATTAAAGATTATAAATTGAAAATGGGAGATAGAAGATAGATTTAGGAAAAAGTATTACTTTACGATCGTTCATGGAGACCGAACGATTGTGCATCGTTCGATCGTTCATGGAGACCGAACGATCGTGCATCGTTCGATCGTTCATGCAGACCGAACGATCGTGCATCGTTCGATCGTTCGTGGTCGTTCGTGGAAACCTGTAAACGATGGAAACATGCGAAAGATGAAATCAACCCGGGTTACAATTTGACCGATCGAAATTCTGAAGAATGGGTTGTATGGATATGGATTGGTTTTGCTTTGTATAAGATTGTAAAGGATTCAACCCGGATTATAATTTTATAGATTCGATGCGTCGTAAGAAATAATTTTAGTTGGATGAGTTTGCGCTTGCAAACGTCACATTACGTCGCCGTTATATTTGGTATCTTTATAAACAATGCTCGTGGGAACATATGAAAATATCTCGAGCGAAATCAATTTAGGGCTTACTGGGAGTGGCGTTAGGAAATTTCAAATATTGAGCTCGATACAATTTTTGTGGTCGGTGGTATTTTAGTAGTATACTATAAATTCTTGTGTTTCGAATTGCGATTAAAATATTGTTTTTAAGACAGTGACTATAGATGTCAGCGCTGAAAAAACAATCTCGGTTTCCAAAGCCTCGATTCTAGCTCGAGTTATGGTGAAGCACAAATGAAGTGTTAATGAAAAAAGATATACCACAAAAGGTAAAAGAAATGGGAAAAAACTTAAAAAATGAATTGTCCGTACTGTTTAGGGATTTAGATTCAACGGATATTATCATGTTGGCTGTGGCTCTAGATCCCAGATTTAAAAAGAAAGGTTTCCCTGGTGATATATACCAATCCGATTATTCGTCTTTAAGGGATAAAATGGTGAAAATTAGACTACCTAAGGTCCAAAACTTAGGGGTGCAACCCGAAAGGGAACCTCTCACAATCATACCAGTAACTTCGGACTATGTAATCGATCTCTGGACTGGATTTAGAGAATCTGTTCAACCAGTGGTGAACCCGATGGCAGCGGCTATTGAAGAATTGGATTCCTACATTCACGACCGATATTTATTTCCTAACTAAAATCCGCTGGCTTAGTGGTTGGAAAATAAATATAGATTTCCCCGTCTTTACGAACTAGTAAAACGTCTTCTCTATATCCCTGCATCAGCCGTACCGTGTGAAAGGGTATTTTCTATGGCTTGAAGCATTTTGACAATTGCGGGGGTAAGAAACAAGAAAAGATTTATTTCTTTTCCATTCTTTAAAATATCAACAAATTACATATTTTCATGGAAAAGTTTGATCAAGATCCAAGGATTTTAGTAAAAAAGTGGATTCGTTCAATTTGAACGGGTCTTACTGAACGGGTCAAATTGGTGAACCGGGTCAGTTAACCCGGGTCACATCATTGACCCGTTTTTCCCATCTCTAGCATAGATTAGGATGGGTCTTATAATGGCCGTATATAGTCAATATACCATTGAAGGCCTAAGGCCTCTTACGCTTACGCTCATTTTACATTACATTGGGTTGTCAGTCGCATAGTAACCTAAAACCTACACTGCATTTCAGCATTAAACACGATTCGGAGTTCTACCCATAAAATAATAAAGTTGCGCCCAGACTGTTGCCAGATTTTTTTTATTTATTTACGTATTTGTTTTTTCAATAGAAGTGAAAGTGAATTCGATCTCATTAAACCTAAAAAAATGCACAATGTCTTACTCCCTAGGGAGTTTAATATCAAAAAATACTTAAATCGGTTTATTCCCCGACTATATTCAAAGAATTTAGAAGTGAAAGTGAATTCTATATGTCATTAGACCTAAGAATTATATCGCAATTCGTGAAAAGTACATAACCTCCTTACACCCCCGTAGGGGTTATTTATCGAAAAATTTGGAAAAATGATTCTAGGCGCTTATATTAAGAGCCCGCAGAAAGTAAAATTGATTTGATAGCTCGAGATGTCTAAAAGATTTAAAGAAATTCGTGAACATGTGGGAAAAAACCCTTCTCACGGACATTTTTTTTACTCCACCTTTGTACACAAATGGAAATCTAAACTTTTTTTTATCTTTAATTAATCTAGTAGCACATCTACATATAGGTACTAAGTTAAAGTTCCTGAGATATGAAAAACCACCCCCAACCTCAAGGCCGTAGTCAGAAAAAAATATCGGGGGGGTCTGTGAAAAAAAATATTATCCCCCGTAGATTTTTTAAATGAAAAACTGAGGTATCTAGGAAGCGCTATAAGCGATACAAACCCTTACGTGTGTGAGAGGCTTATGAGAGTACAATATTCGTGAGCAGCAACCAGCAAAATAAAAATTATGGGTATGTAATATAATAATGAAAATGCAAACTATTATATATATGTATGAAAATAAATGTAATAGAAAAAAATATGCCAATGGTCTGGGCAAAACTTTGATATTTTTCGGGCCAAAATTCGGGAGCGGTCAAAGTCGGAATATATCATCTGTTGTTTGGAGCTTATGAGGTTTCTTGGAAAGTTAATTATGTTCTTAAAATAAAAATATTTAAAATAGAAATTTTTAGCCGATTAAACATTGAAACAGCCCGTGTAGACTATTCGAATTTCGGTATATTATGTACACTAAAAGCCCATAGAAGTAAAAACGAATTTGCTGCCTTATCAGACTTAAGAGATATGACGAATTGTTAAAACGTATACAAACCGATTACATCCACTTGGGGGTTGAATTTGGAAAAAATTGTGAAACGTACCGGTAATCATATTACTATTAAAAATAGAGACGGAAAAGAAACTTATAAAATATATTAAAAAAAGTTGCAATATTTTCTTTTTTTTTCATTCCTTCAACCCTTCACACCCCCTTGGTTTTTGAAATTCGAAAAATCGTTAAATTCTATATCTCATCAGAACTAATGGATGGCAAAATTGTGAAAACATATGCAAACTCTTGGGGGTTGAATATCCAAAAATTTAAAAATGGGTTTGTATGCGATTATATAAAAAGTCTGTAGAAGTGAAAAGCGATCTAATATCTCATTCAAACCTAAAACAAAAATGTCGCAGCTGAGAAAAGTATACAACTCCCTTATACCCCTTAGGGTTAAATATCTAGGTTAGGTTAGGTTGAGAAGGGTGGACTAAAGCAATGTGCCCCAGTCCATCACGAGAGATCACTGTGGATCCATTGTGGTCCCCTCGTATAAAAACCGGGCTCTAGACTACTGATTCCAAATATTGTTCTTCCTTATGAAGAGAGTAGTTCTCCATAAAGGAATCATCGCAAGTTCTGATAGATCGGTTGAGGAGAATTTCCCCAAGTACCGATGCCTGGTGCGCGCCAGACTATCACATTCACACACTAGATGCTCCAGTGTTGGCTCAACATTCTCCTCACCACAGCGACACAGGTCAGCCATGGGTATTCCCAGCCTTTCTCCATGCCTCCCAAAGGGACAGTGTCCCGTTAGGACCCCTATAAGTTGTCTGCAAATGTCCCTGCCCAGAGACAAAATGAGGCTAGAGTTCCTCCTATCAAGTTTCGGCCAGCAGATACTTGCTTGCCGGCATCCCGAGAGATTCACCCAGGCCCCCTCCATCTGTCTGAGCGCTTCACTATCAATCATTCCCTTTACACATTCAATGGGACATAGAACCGACTCGTCGGCCAGCTCCATGCTCATCTCCGATCCCCTTCTGGCGAGCTCGTCTGCCTTTTCATTTCCAGGGAAGTCACTGTGACCAGGAATCCAGCTAATCTTCAGGTTATTATTCATACCCACCATCTGCAATATTCTTTTACATTCTCCCACAAGCCTGGATTTAGTAATGTGCTCCTCAACAGCCTTGATGGCAGCTTGGCTGTCAACATAAATAGTTATTGTACCATTCACGCACTGTTTTCGCACAATCAACTCCGCTGCTTTTGTCAGCGCAAAAATCTCGGCCTGAAACACACTCGAGCTATCCGGTAGCCTGAACGATTCCATATTGTCAAGGTCACAAGAGTACACTCCCGCGCCCGTTCCGCTTTCCGTTTTGGAGCCATCAGTGTAGATAGCAACCGTGTCTGGGGCGATGACTCCAGATCGCCACTCCAGTCTGGTGGGAATATTCACAGCATAGGAATGTCCAAAACTGCAAGACGGTATCCTGTAGTCGGTGCGCTCCGGTATGGCGGAACACAGGGAAATTGACAAGATCCTAGTGTGGCCCACACTGCCTCCCAACCAATAGCCTGCCTCACGCAGGCGCAAAGCACCCTTTGCTGCTATCGATTTTACCGCTAGTTCCAATGGGATTATGTGGAGCATTAGTTCTAGAGCCTGCGAGGCCGTGGTGCGTAAGGCCCAGTGATCCCAATGAGTGCCATTCTTTGGATTCTGCTCATGGCGACCCTGTTAGTCCCGATCTCCAACCCATGCCACCACACCAGTGACCCGTAAGTAAGAACAGGTCTAACTACTGTGATGTACAGCCAGTGCACTATTCTCGGGTTAAGGCCCCAGGTTTTCCCTACCATTTTCTGACAAGCGTAGTAAGCATTCGATGCCTTCTTGATCCTGTCGTCAATCGTGAGTTTCCAGTTCAACTTAGGATGGAGATAGATTCCCAAGTACTTCACACTAGGGGAGAGCGGGATGGTAATGCCATTCAAGCGTGGGAGCCTGAATTCTCGGTCTTTTTTCCTCGTAAAGAGGATAAGGTCGGTTTTCTCCGGATTGATGTTGAGACCGCAGTTACCAGCCCACCTGCTCAAAGATTTGAGCCCAACTTCTAGTAAATCGCTCAAGGTGTCCAGGAACTTACCTCTCACCATCAGAACGATATCATCCGCGTAGGCAACAACCTTGACTCCGGTCAAAGATAGAGCCTGTAAAATTTCGTCAACCACTATGACCCACAGCAGTGGAGATAGCACCCCACCCTGTGGGGTTCCCCGGGTTGCTTTCATTCTGCTACATCCATCCCCCAGATAGGAGTTGATAATTCTACCCCCTAGCATCGACACAATCCAGCACGAAATGAATGAGTCCACACCCAGTCTATTCAATGCCTTCTCGAACGCACTCGTCTCCACATTATTGAAGGCACCCTCAATATCTAGAAACGCTGCTAGAGTATACTCTTTCACATTCAAAGGCTCTTCAACCGTGTAGACGACCTCATGTAAGGCCGTTTCGACAGATTTTCCCTTCATATAGGCGTGCTGAGAAGCTGAGAAGCCTCTCACGTCCAGAACACATCTGAGATAATAGTCCATCAGTCTCTCCATTGTTTTCAGTAAAAACGATGAGAGACTAATGGGTCTAAAGTCCTTGGCCAGGGTGTGGCTTGGCTTACCAGCCTTGGGGATGAAAATCACCCTGACTTCACGCCACATCTTCGGGACATACCCGAGAGTTAGACAACTTCTAAAGATCCTCACCAGGAAAGGACCAATAAGTGGCATGGTCTTTTGCAGCATAATGGGCACCAGACCGTCCACTCCCAGAGACTTAAAGGGAGAGAAGGACATAACCGCACACCTTACCCTTTCAAGAGAGATTGTCCGATTTACAATGTCTACGTCCGCCACAGGGAGATCTACTACCTGAGATGAGTTCCCAAGTTTCGAGATGCACCCCGGGAAGTGCGTCTCCATCAGTATCAGATCAAGACTTTCCTGACTTGATTCCGTCCAGTTTCCGTCATTCCTCCTCAAGTACCCCGGAACACTGGGGTCCTTGGCGAGGATCCTACGCATTCTAGATGCTTCATTAATACATTCTATTTCCTCGCAGAGCTTTCCCCATGAACTTCGCTTGGCGAAGTTCAGCGACGATTTAAATTCTTTTTGGCTGAGTCTGTATGCGTCCCAGTCCAAATCATTCTGAGTTCTTTAAGCTTTCTTGAAAAGCCTCCTCGCCTTTCCTCTCAGAGTTTCAAGATCCTTCTACCACCACTTCGGACCACCTTTCCCACCCCCATTTGAGAGCGGGCAGGCCGACCTAAAGGCAGTCATCAAGGTTTCCGAAATCATTCCCACTTCCCTATCAAGTAGTTCCGCGCTGCTTAAGCTCCTGCCTAAGGTTCCTACCGACCACCCTTACGAAATCCTCCCAGTTAGTTCTTTTGATGTTACGGAAGGAGTTACCCCGCACTACATCGCAAGATATCGTGAACATTATTATTCTATGATCAGAGAAGGATTCCATTCCTGAGACTGACCAGTTACCGACTTCAAACTTCGTGCCGTAGCTCGATCTTAGAGTTATGTCCAAGACTTCACTTCTATTTCTAATAACAAAAGTGGGATCATCACCTCTGTTGCATAATACAAGTTTGGAAGAGCAAATATATTCAAAAAGTGACTCACCCCTGCTGTTGATATCTCTGCTGCCCCATTGAGTGTGGTGAGCGTTAGCGTAGCACCCCACCACGATGTTGATCTTCTTCCTTTCCACCATACTGATCAAGTGTCTGAACCCGTCAGGGGGTGGGTATTCTTCGCTGTCATATGGAAGGTAGAGAGAGGTGACAATAATACTATTACCATCCGATCCCTCCACCTTTACTGCAGTCTGGTCACCATTGCTGTAATTGTTCAAGAGAAAAGAATTAATTCCTTTCCTAATCAGGATACAAGTTCTCTGCTTACCTGTGTCCTTTGAGAAGAACAAATCAAATTCTGCTGATTTCAGACCCTGTATCCGATTGTTTAACAACCAGGGTTCTTGCAGGAGAGCCACATCTATTTTGCACAAGTCAAGCAAACTCAAGAGATTGCCGGATGCGGCTTTGCTATGATGAAGGTTAAGTACCTTCATCATTGCCTTCCTTGGTTTCTGTTTCGCTCTGCGGGAATCTCACTACCGTTCTGCTACATCCGTAGTGAAGTTCCCATTTCTTCTTTTTCAGGGCCGGGATCGCCTCCTTGTCCCATACCAATAGAAGACGTTGTCCTCCGTTAGCTGGTGGGTCCCTCTTGGCGATACTAAGTCCCACCATAGGAACATCCGGGTTCTGCTTTCTCAGCAGACCAAGAGTCTTCGCGTCCTCATAGGGGGGTCCCGGAACCCATACCCAGGTCTGCGGCTTAACGAGCGATGACTTCGGCACCACATCGAATTTCGCTCCGTCCCACAGATTGCCGATCCGAGATACGTAGCAAGAGAGCCTTGTCCGCGTCTGTTCATCCCTGCAGATCATGGTCCGCACCCCCCGATACCATGCGATGTCTTCAATGGCAAAGGGGGCTTCTTCACTATCATTCAGCACCTGGTCCGTGATAGCAGACTCAACCAGAGCCCATCTCTCTCGGGAGATCCTGTAGTCAGAGACGCTCACATCCCTTATCGCCACATGGAACTCCTCCGGTACGCTCGAGATTGGACGCATGTTCGGCCGTGACGTCGTAAGCTGCGACACTGCAGGTCTCGGCTTCTTCGCTTGGCTTTGCTCGCCCTCACACGACCGGATCCTCTTCTTCGATTGGTCCTCCCCAGTTATAACCGACGAGGGGTCCAATTTACCCACACCAGAGGACTTCTCCGATGGAGGGTGCAACTTCAAATATTCTCTTGCCCAGTTCAGTCTGTTGGACTGGATAAGCGATAAATCGTTCGATTCGATGCTCCCAAACGCTTTGATCGCTCTCCTAGCTAGCTTCCTGTTGTTTCGGATGCGTGCCGCTAGGCTACGAACCTTACTAGCGGATGATGATTGAGTAGCGGAGGATGCTTCCGTTATCTCTTTCGTCGTGGTTGGTGGTGCAGAAGATTCGTCCACACCCCCCAAAAGGTTGACCGATACCACGGTGTTGTTTAGGTCGACCTCATCATCAGAATCCTGCTCCAGATTCAGATTAGCCAAATAGGAGCAACTGGTTCCAACCGAAGTCGAAGGTGAGGGAGGATTGTCAGGAAGGGGAGAGGGAGGGGAGGAGGATGGGGGAGATGAATCAACCGAGGACTGGGCCCCAGTGGATACATGCCTGGTTCGGAAGGAAGAAGAAGCAGTATTTGCGCACGTTGCAACGGCCTGCTCCTGCACCGTCTGACCAACCGCAGCCTCAGCGCCCGTCGAGCTAGATGACTGATTGTCACCAACGCCGGACAGAGAGCTAGGCTTGCAGGTATTGTCCTTCGTAAATATCTAAAAATACTGAAATTGACTTTTTGGCGATTATATTGGAAGCCTTGGGAAGTAAAAATGAAGTCGATATCCCATCAAATCTAAGCAATATGTAGGAATTTGTGAAAACATGTGCAACCTCCTTACACCCACTTGGAGGTTGAATATCCAAAAATCCTGAGAGGAGTTAATAGATAAATATGAAGATAGCGCGAGAAAGTAAAAACCAATTCAATTTCTTATGACTTATACCCTCTCAGGGGTTGAAAAATGAAAGAACTTAATATGCGAATATTACGCAGGCCTGTGAAAGTGAAAAGATATTCAATATCTAATCAGACCTAAGGGATATAGCAGAATTCGTGGAAATGTATACAACCCCATTACATCCCCCTAGGGGTCGAATATCAAAAATTTTGAAAATACTTTCTAGGCATTTATGTAAGGAATCCGTAGAATAAACATTAATTTAATATTTAAGAAGACCTAAGAGATATGATGAAATTCGTGAAAACATATGCATTCCATTTTCTTTTATCATTTCTTTTGCCCAACTTGTACGCCAATGGATATTTCAATTTTTTTTAACTGATTTGCCTAACTAGTAGATACCTATACCCATACACCTACCAAGTTTGAACTTTCTAGCATAAGCAATTCTATAGATAGGAAACCCCCCCCCCCCCCGCTCTCGTACCCTATACAAAAATTATGGGTTCTCGAGATATAAAAAGGGAAAATATTTATTTTTCGCCGTCCCTCACCCTCTCCCCTTACACACATACTCCAATACCCCTATTACAGGTCTATTAGGCCTCTTTCCCATAAAAATGTTAAGCAACTATCTTGGAAGGTTCTTGAGATAAGATACGAGATTCTTAAGAAAAATTCTTATCCCCAACTTCTATGCCCCACCACTCCCTTTAAAAATTTTACTTTTATCAAACTCCATTTAATGACATACCAAATTTTATTTTTCTAGCGTAACTGGTTCATGAAATATCGTAATCTAAAGTTTTTCACCCCCCATCCCTGGACTCCGCTCTTCCCACTCAAAATTTTATTTCTAGTCTCCTAGTATATCTACAGTCCGTCTTTAAGTTTCAATTTCATGACATTAACCGTGTAGGAGATATGGATTGAAGCAGTGGCGGCTCGCCACATGAGGCTAGTGAGGCTAGCCTCACCATTTTACAGAGGAAAAAGTCATCAAGTTACTAGTGATTTTTTGTTTTGAAAATGTTACTTAATGACTTTCCGCAGTAAACCGACGTCTTTACTCATATACCTAGTTTTAGTCTGACAACGCAGGCGCGTAGCGTGAAATCATGAAATTCGTGAAATCATCAAATTCTATGAATTCTATAACCATAAACACGTAATTTTCATTCATTCAATTCCAGGAAATTATCAAAAAATTCCGCGAAATTTAGCGATCGTATCGTTGCGCTACCCCAACGAAGATTCACGCTACGCGCCTGCGACAAAGTCAGGTTTTAATATTCCAATTCAGCCTCACCTGCTAAGAAAGGCACGAGCCGCCACTGGATTGAAGAATATCGAATCTCGGCTTTCGAGCGTTTCGAATTTTTATTAATTTCATTCCCTAAAAAACAAGCTATAACATGTTAAATTGTGATTATTAGTTTTGAAGATATAACAGTTTTTATGAGGAGAGTACATACCCGAAAGACTTTTCTTTACCATCCTGTAGAACATGTTTATTCTAAAAATACAACAAGGAATCACCCCTTAAAATATTGCCACTCATGTACCGGATACTCTGAATAGTAACCAGTATACGCACACTAAACGTACACGATACAAGAAATTAAAAAACCGTGTAAGTACATATCACGCTTTTTTATCTACGGAACCCTAAAACAAGCCTACTACACAACAAATAAGTACATATGTGCATACCGATATTTTTATTACTTAATTTATTGTTTTAGTTTAGCAGTTTAAACCAAAACATTTGTCTTTTTTGACAATTATAAAAACAACAAATGAAGAATTAATTCCCTCTTGACCCGCCTTCCCATCGGGTGGTGGTGTGTAGGGATTGGGGTAAAAAACTTTGGATTAGAATATCTTCCGAACCAATTATACCAGGAAGGTAAAATTTGGTTTGTGTATATAGGATTACAAGTGGAGCCCATTGAAATTTTTGAGGTGGGAGGTGGAGCACAAAAGTGGGGCGATAGCCATTTTTAATAAAATTTCATTTGTATATCTCAAGAACCGTACCACATATGATCTTAGCAATTTTACAGGAGTTAGGCCCAGCAGACTTCTAACAGGGAAAAAATTTTGGAGGTACTGGTGAAGGGGCTGATGGTGGGAGGGGGTGGAAAGAAAATAATATCGATTTTTATTTTTCAAAAACAACAAACCATAAAAGGCTAAAAATTGACTACATAAAGCCAATAAAGAGGTATCCTAGAAACAGTTTTTTTATATGGGCAAGGCAGTGGGTGGGTGGTGGTTTTTTAAATCTCAGAAACGGCGTATCAAGAAATTAAAGGAAAAAAATTCAGATTTTTATTGGCATAGAGGTTGAGTAAAACAAATGTCCGTGAAAAGGGATTTTTCCACATTTTCACGATTTCGTTATTATATATTGGACATGCCGATATAGATTTTATTTCTGCGGGTTCTTTATGTAAGCACCTAGAAATGTTTTTTTTTCAATTTTTCGATATCCAACCCGTTAGGGGGTGTAAAGTGGTTGTATACATTTTCACCAATTTCCATATATTAGGTTTAATGAGATATTCAATTCACTTTTATTTCTAAAGGCTTTAAATTTAATCGAAGAAAAATCTGATGCAAGCATTTTTTGATATTAAACCCCTGGGGGTTTTCACGAATTCCGAAAAACTTTTATGGTTAATGAGATTGAATTCGGTTTTACTTCTATTGACTCTTCTATTCAGAAAAATACGTATATAAATAAAAAAAAATGCGCCCATACTCTGGGCGAAACTTTATAATTTTTTTTATAGAAGTCCGGAACGCGTTTAATGATTAGATGCGGTGTAGGTGACTGCTACTGACAACCTTAAAAAATAACGTTCCAAGTAGCCTCCTGGTTCCCGTTCGTGATTGCTGGGTGCTTTTATATTAGTAATGTTAAAAGTAGCTAATGGAGGAGGTTCAATTAATACAATAATAAATTGTAGGTAGAATAATAATAATAAATTTTGAATATTAACCAATTGCTTCCCCTTGTTGAATTATCACGCCACGCCACTGCCCTCGACCACTATCAACCATTTTTTTGCAAATGGGTTCACTATTATAGTTCTACATATGTTCCAACTTTCAGCCTCCTAGCATAAGCGGTTCCAGAGATCTAGAAACCAAACTTTTTCGTCTAAAACGTTCACCCGCCCTCCCCCGCCTCACACCCCCACCACTCCAAAAGATACCACTCGGAGGGGTTCACCATAAAAGTGTTAACTTAATATCTCAACGGGTTTGTGAGCTACGCACCTTCAAACGATTTTGCGTACGGTGTCTACAGCGGACAGACGGAATTTTTTTTTTGCTTTTTTGGGGTGTACTCAGATATATAAATACTGCAGACGACAAGACGCCGTTTTTGTATGAAACACTTTGAACCATTTTGAAGCCAGATTGAACGTTTTTGTATGGAGCGTTTAATGCCAGGTGTCAGTGAAATGCAAATAGTAAATAGTAGCCTAGTATTCAAATGTTTGGAGTTTTTCGTGTTCAAGACCGCGGTATAATATACATGTTAGTAAGATGCTAATAGTAGCATAGTGTTAATTGCCGGTCTTTTGCGAGGAATCGTCCGGCTTCAAAACAGTCGCTGCTCTTCATCTCCAGTACATATATCTCTATGGGCTTACTAATCCTAAAACGTGAAAATACAAAATTTCAGGGTAGCAAATTTTTTTTAAATTTCAGGTCGATCACAATACTTTATTATTAAAAAATAATAAAGTAATTCAATAATTAGATTTTTTTTATTAAAACAATCTAACATTTAAAATAAAAAAAAATTATATTTTAAGAATGGAATTTTTTCATGGTAAACTACCATAGAAGCAAATTTGATTAAATGTTAGTTGTTTTCCGGCGTCAGTAGGGTTTCTGGTGTGAAACCCCAACACGAAATCCCCGACTGTTGATTAATCGCTGTCCTTGAGGACATGACAGTTGGAAAACCTTCACTGGATACGCCAGTTTTATAAGATTGTGTTGGACTAAGACCGAAGGAGCTGTTTCGTCATCGGAGGGCATAGACTCGTCAGAGGGTGTATCATGCCTACTATCCGAAACACCCTTACAGCTGGTGGAATTGCTGAGCATAATTTCTATATAGCGAACTCGAAATCAAATTTACGATCAGTGACTTTTAAACTTTAGCTAACTTCCCGCCATCGCAACCCTATACTCCTATCACCTAATATTTCAACCAATTTGGTGGAATTTTTGGTTGTACGCCAGGCCATCCTGGCCTGGAACACTCGCAAGAGTAGCTGAAGTACACACATGGATCAGAATAGTGGATAAATTAAAAATCCCCGGAAAGAAAAAGACTGCATGCGTTCGTGAAAAATATTAAACATGATTTCACTAACTTATGTAAATATAGTCAGCGAGATGAGCTGTCCCAGCAGCGAAAAAATGAATTACAGAATGAATAATGTAATGTAATGTAATGTGAATTGCTTACAATCCAGTTTACACTCCATGTTTATAATGTCTTACATTTACACAGCGATGTCATAGGCAGTAGGCGAATGATTACCTTCTGCATTACATATAAATGATTCTGGAACGCATTCCTTCTAAGATGTTTTATGTAAATTACTGAAATACGATTTAGAACTAGTTACAATGAAGTTATTACGGAACGCGTAGATGTAATTCGTTGTGTCACCATTTACTATGCACCTATTTCTGAAGGAATTTATGCAACTTATCTGTTTTGGAACCACTTCAGAGTAAGTTATTGGTTCCGGAACTGATTACTGGCATAAATTCTTCCTGTCAGTTCGTTTTTAGTCATAAGCGACATTGAAATGATTACTTACTAAGAAGGATACACTCAACAGCCAAAATAAAATACATAAATTTTAAATAATAAACAAATCATATTTTTAATGAGACTTCTTTTACTTTTCTTAATTTCTAAGTAACAAAAAAAAATCATATTTCTATTTATAAAATAAAAAATAAAGCTTTTTCATAAAATTAAACATAAATTTTTTAATTTTAATATTTTTCACGAAAACTTCACTTTTCTCACCCTTTGCTAAACGAACCAACACGCTTTAAATCCACAGATGACTGAAAATCAGAAAAGAAACAATTGAATGTAAAAAACAACTTCTGTCTCTGTTCATCGACACCATTGAACGATTAACACATTACCGATTGCATTACATTTTTCCAATTTGGAAATAGATTAGTAATGCATACTCATTTGGGGTTTTTCTGATTCATTAACTGGTGCGGAATCCAACATATATGTTATATATTTCATGTTGTTATCTATGTATATGATTGTTCGGTAGTTAGAGAATGACTTATATCGGTAATTCCTTGCTCATTTCGCTGCTGGGTGTAAGACTCCAAAATGATTATTCTATAATTTAATTGTTTCCGAGTCTTTGTGTCTAATTATTGACTAATTTCTTGGAAATTTTCTTTGTAGTAACCCAATAGGTACTTGCAGGAGCGAACGCGGGGGGAGATTTCGGGGGTTGAAACCACCCCCCCCTGAAATGTTTAATTAAAAAATCACAACTAAATGTAACTAATATGCGACACGTAAATTCTTTTACATGCTAACTACTTAAGCTGAGATAAGTTGTAGTTTTCATATGAATTTCAACTCAACTCGTAATTCCATGAAAACTACCTCGCCATGGAAATGGAAATGTAGTGATGTGATAGTTACTCCGTAAGAAGTTCGAGGAGAACTGAATGAGGGAGCAAATATGGAGGTCTCTAGTATTTCTATCAACGGAGCAAAAAAGGAGATTTTTAACAAAATTATGGAAAAAACCGCCACTTCTCTTTTTTTGCTCCAAATGGATGAGTATGGGATTACGAAGAACATTTTTGAGTTTTCATTTTTTCCAGGAAAGTCACTCATATAATGTTTTTAAATCTCCATTCGGTTTGAGAATTTCGATCGAACAAATCGATTCTATCACGCAGTCGCAATTTAAAAATATCTGATTTGAGCTAATAAATTTGTGTTTAGTTTCATTTTTTTTTAGTCATTTAAAAAGTGGTATAAGGAGATCGTTTGTGGTGTAAAATCTTAGCTGGTTGTTAATATATAGTCATTTTACGCCAAAAACGCGATTGAGGCTTTTTTAATTGAATGTAGGAAATTGTTTCAAATTTCACATTTAGGAAGTCTATAGCGAAACATCCTGTGCTACAAAGTGTTTCCTGGAAGGTAAAATAAAATGTATTTTAATGAATATTTCACTATACATAGTTAGTTCCAGAAATATTCTAAAAGTGGTTTGCGAAATTTTTTCAGCTTAGTGAGAACTGAATGCCATCAAAATAAAAAGTTTATTTGGTCAAATTTGTAAGGCTAAGTTCGTTAATAGGCAAAATCGTCCTACTCCTTCGGGTAGCTGCCATACAGAACTCACTATATCTCAAGAAATCGTTCAGTCACAAATTCGGAATTTTGTACAAATTAGTCAGCGAAGTCATTATACTCCTTTGGGTAGCTTCCATGCAAAAAGTCCTTAAGACATGTGTTCAAGATTATTTTCCGATAGCTTTGAATGCTTCATACAAGGAATTTGAAATTTTGTGCAAATTAATTTTTGAATGGTTACACGTAAAAGGACAAGTATGCTAGAAATCGAGTGAGTCCTTCTTGCACCTCCCATGTGAAAATCCTTCAAAATGGAAAACTTTACTTTCGGTAACTTACCTAGTTATAGATATGAAATTGAACACTGATGATATTGTCTTTTAGTTTCGTGTTGCAACCTCCTTAATAAAGGACAATGCACTCCTGTTTCTACTTTATCCCAGCTACCATATAAGTTGGAGTTCAGTATTTCATCTGGAGTATCTTACAATTGGCTTGCAACCGATCATGACTGCAGTATGTTTTTTAAATAATTCCACTGCACTTACCATAGATTGAAGAACAGATTGCAACGAAAAAAAGTAGGAGAAAAGTAGAGCAAAGCGAGGTGTTCTAGCATCCCTATAGAAGTGCGAGATACCTCGTTTTATACAACCTTACAGCCGTTTTAAAATGATTACTTGGGAATTACAATGGAGATCTGATTTCAGAGGACATGCTCTTGCAAAAAGGAGGTCAAATGGAGGAGAAAACGAAACCTCCCCTCCCCCCCTCCCAAAATAATTATATGCGTTCGCGCCTGGGTACTTGTGATGTATTTAATGATTTAGATGATTTTAAAATATTGTATTTGCTCTTGTAGATAAGAAGCAAAACAACGGAAATACTCTTATTTCTACTGTACAGAACTGTCACCTGACATTCCTCACAAAAAATGTTGGAGCCATACAAACACCAGGCGTTCATTACTCTAAACATTCCTCAGTGCATTCTGGTTTACATACGGAATTGAATGGTATGTTTACTCTACCTCGACGCCAAACTCTTATGATGTCCACCGAACCGGAACATGTTCAAAGCATCAAAGCTCTCACATTCCATTCAAGTTCAATTTCCCAGCCGAAACGGAAGTCTTTCTCTATAGTCAAGATGCGGGCAATGGAGCCATAAGGTCCAGGAATTCTGGAAGCCTAGTTCTCTTTTCGTACATTTTTCGATATCTACAACTAAAATTGCTACGTCAAAGTCAACTGAACCACCCACTACAACTCTACATCCGAATCGAGTGCGCTTCTTCTCAATACAGTTTCGAGCTACTCGACTCGGTAATTACCGATTACTTAACCGAAAGTCACGTCCCCCAAACCTTCGGACTCGTTTACTCGACTTTTATGAGAATTTCGGGTCATAAATCAATTCATGAAATTTACCAGGCTAACAGAACGTCCAGTCAGCAAAATCGGAAGCAGACAGAACATGGAACCTTCACACAAGACAAGACGACACATCGAAATGAAGCCACCCGACCGTTAAGCGCCAGCCAACAAGCCAACCCGTCTATTGCAGTAGTAGAGCAGATAGAGGCAGGTCAAGCTCCAAGCAAGGAATTTAGTGGGGAACACGAGCCCACTCCCCACCACCCACAACTAAGACGCAACTACATGGCACGCGCGAATCTTCCAAATTCTATAGACGCTTTATATGGAGATTGGAGTAGAAGACTCTCGTGTACTTGGACTTGAAGGTAATTCGCTTTTACTTTTGCCCACTGGAAATATTTTTCTACAGCTTTCGAAAGTTGTTTCACTCAGAAGGCGAGGGATGTTATCGACCCGAAACGTAATTGCTGATTATTATGCAGGGTGTTCTGTGTCCTTTGTTAGCCTTGCCACGTGGTGCGCAACTCCCGCTCTTCGTACCAATATGACCACGTGAACGATGCACGTATCGTTGGAATTTTTGTCCGCTGACGGAATGCCGAAAGTCTGAAGTGTTTGAACGCTTTTCACGCTGGGCTCCTAGTGTATCGGATTTTTCGTTTGTACAAATCGTGTTGCTCGCCAAGATGAGGGATATCATGAATGGTGGCAAATTGGCAAGGCTAGTCTTTAGCACATAATGGCGAAGCACAATTGGATATCAAAAATCAAAACACGAACTATCAATCGATAATGTCACGAAAACGGTAAAAGGACGTCAATTGTAGAAATTCAACCAATAACACTAGGCAACAGTCAAAAAGATTCTGGAATGAGATCAAATTTTTTTACTCAATTTTGGATCGCTGAAAATGAATATGGCCATTAAAATTATTTCTTAGTTCAGGTTTTCGAGATACATGATGTGTGATCGAAAAGCAGTTTTAACGGTGGAACGTTTTGAAAGGCAACGTTTAAGGGCAAAACTTATTAAAAAAATAAGTTTTAAAACTGAAACTAATTTACACAAAGCATATTAAATAAGTCATTAACCACTTTTATTTAATTTGGGCAAAAATACCATTATAATTGATTTTGTTCCATTTAATTTACCGTTTATTGTTATATTTAAACTAAGGTCATAAAAATGTATATAATGGACTTTACTTAACGAGGTTGATAGATCTAGTGAATAGCATTTGAAAGTGTCCCATCTCTGTGACTATCGAGTTGGTAAACTGTAGTTATTTAGGATATCTCGCAAATGTGTAAATACTTCAGATCAATTTTGTTCTATTTGTGGTGAGGTTACTTTCTTTGTGCAAAGAAGCGTACAAAGCGTACAAATTTTATTTTAGTTGACAAGTGGGGGGTCAGGAGAAATCTTGGGCTCCACATATGTGCAGCAGTTCATGTGCTTCGGGACTACGAAGATTGAAAAAGCATCAAAAACGATGCTTGCGGTTTTCTGTTTCGATAATGTGGCGATAGTCCACTCACGCCACCGATTGATATTTCTGTATGATCCTGCCACAGGACAAGGAATAGGTGTTTCGAAAAGGAGAAATCTTTTGTCTATCCGGATATACCATCAGCTACGCGTCCTATTCCACACAGTGACGAACTTCCGATTACAGAGCCCCCGAAAACGTTTATTACAGATGATAAGTAGAGCACATATGATGAAGAGCCTATTCCATCGACATCAACAGATTCTGACTGTCCATCCAGTGGTCCATGACGTTAACAATATATGATAAGCCAAGAAAAATTTAACGATCTGGGGAGAGACCTAGAGCTACCGAAGACTAAGAGTACCCGCAGAATGGCTAATGGCTATGAAGCTATATGGAAGGGCGCACACCGAAACTAAACAATCGTCCAAACTAAACAGTTTAATAGGCAGGCCAGATCCCTTTCGATCGATGTGCGACTAAATTCTCGCATTGGCCTCTATATGCACGGCGGCTTATCTAGATGCGCACACGGACCAAATTAAAAATCTCACACGACCGCTTTTCTCTCTGCATTCGGTAGCATCTTGGCAGTAGATCCGTCTGGTGTGATGCAGATTAACGTATTAATACCCTGCCAGCGGTAGTTGTAGGTTGATATGAGTACCAATTAACTGTAACAATCGGCCGGTGGTTGAGTAATATGCGGATGAATAACGACTAAACAGGCACAAGGCTAAGGGGCATGGCAAAAGGTTTATAAAATAACCCCCCACTCCATTTGAAATCTGAATTTTTAGTTGAAATTTTAACGCTAAGTTCGTTAACGGGCACAATCGTTCTACTCGTTCGGGTCCATACAAAGTCCTTAAAACATGCGTTCAAGAATACTAGCCGATAACTTCAGAACGTTTAAATCGCTCAAGTCCCAGTCGTAAGGATTTTGTAAACGTTCATTTTCTAATAATTGCTGAAAATCTTTGAGTCCTTCATGTAGCTGGCATACAAAAATCCTGTAAAACTGCCTTTCTGTTTTTCTTGTGGTGATTAACTTAAAATTCCAGATACGGTATTAAAAATCTGCCAATAGTCTGGGCGAAACTTTATTATTTTTAGGGTCAAAGTTCGGGAGCGGTCAAAGTCGGAGTGTATCATAAGTTGCTCCGAGATTATTAGATTTCTTGGAAAATTATTTTTGTTCTTAATATAAAAATATTTAAAATAGAGATTTTTAGCCGATTAAACATTGAAAAAGTCCGTGTAGACTATTCGAATTTCAGTATATTATGTACACTAAAAGCCCATAGAAGCAAAAACGAATTTGTTGCCTTATCAGAATTGAGAGATATGACGAATTGTTAAAACATATACAAACCCATTACTTCCAGTTGGGGTTTGAATTTCGAAAAAATTGTGAAACAGGTTTTTAGACGATTTCATAAGAAGCAACCTGATATCTCATGGGACAAGACGAATTTTGAAAAATTTGTGAAAACGTAAGCAAACCCTTCACATCTCTTTGGTTCTGGAAATTCGAAAAATCGTGAATTGGTTGGCCGTAATAATCAATTTTACATCTCATCAGAACTAAGGAATGGCAAAAATTGTGAAAACATATACAAACCCTTGGGGGTTGAATATCGAAAAATTGAGAAATGGGTTTGTAGGCGATTATATAAAAAGTCTGTGGAAATAAAAAGCGATCTAATATCTCATCGAACCTGAGAAATATGTCGAAACTTTGAAAAGCATACAACCTCCTTACACCTCTTTGGATCGAATATCTAAAATACTGAAATTTACTTTTTGGCTTTTTTATATAGGAAACCTTAGGAAGTAAAAATGAATTCGATATATCATCAGATATGCAACCTCCTTACACCCACTTGGGGGTTGAATGTCCAAAAATCCTGAAAGGAGTTAATAAATAAATATGAAGACAGCACGAGAAAGTAGGAACCAATTCAATTTCTTATCACTTCTAAAAGAAATGACGGAACTCGTGAAAACGTGTTCAACCCGTTTATACCCTCCTAGGTGGAAAAAGGAAAGAACTTAAAAACAAGTTTTAGGCGATTATTACGCAAGCCCATGAATATGAAAAGATATTCAATATCTGATAAGACGTGGGGATATAGTAGAATTCGTGAAAAAGTTTACAACCCTCTTTGCACCCCTTAGAGGTCGAATTTTAAAAAATCCTGAAAACACTTTCTAGGTATTTATATGAAGAATCCGTAGAATAAAAATGAATTCAATGTTTTGGAAGACCTAATAGATATGACGAAAACCGTGAAAATATATGCATTCCATTTTCACTGATAATTTTTTTTGCCCCCCCCTCCGAACGCCAATGGATATTTGAAATTTTTTTTTATCTAAATTAGTTTTCTAGAATCTGGGTGTGCCTCTCTCTACATGTAAACTGCTACTGGGATTGGACTCAATCGAGAAAACCAACTCAAGATGGGCAGATGGTGTTACATGTCACACTGCGAGACAGATCTGGCCGGAGCTGGATCTGAAACGCTCTAAAAGGCTGACTTTGCTCAAAAGGGCGAATATCAGCACCACAGTCGGTGTCCTGACTGGACACTGTCTTATTGGTCGACATGCCAAAAGACTCGGCCTCTTCTCAAACGACTTCTGTAGAAGCTGCTTGGATGAGGAGGAGGAGGAGACAGTCCTTCACCTTCTCTGTACCTGTCCAGCTCTATCAGCCAGAAGGAAAGCTCATCTTGGAGCTTACTTCTTCAACTGTCTCGGTGATCTTGCCGCAATGGAGGTCGCGAGAATCCAACGCTTCATTGCAAGCTCTAAATGGTTCGACGAGTAGGACCGGATTCGATGATCCTGTGGTAACACAACGGACCTTTCAGGTCTAAGTGTGTCCGTGTTCTCACGGGCAGCCACGCGTACCTACCTACCTACCTACCTAGTTTTCTAGTTGATTTACATAAACGTACCGAGTTTCAACTTTGTAGCATAAGCCGTTCTATAGATAGGAAAAACACCCCCCACCCCCGTACCATACTACCCTTATAAAAAATTATATTTTTCCAAAATGCTACTAATATAGCTCTATCTAAATACCAAGTTTCAGCTTTATATCATTATAGGTTGTCGAGATATTAAAATTGGAACTTTTTCCTTTTCACCCTCCCCCACCCTCACCCTTTACACCCAAACTTCCAAAATTTTGTTTTCTACTAGGGGTCTATTAGGCCTACTTTTGGTAAAAATTTTAAGCACCTATCTTACACCGTTCTTGAGATATGAGACGTGATTTTTTAGAAAAATTCTTATCCCCACCACTTTCATGCTCCACCGCCCTTTTAAAAAATTTTGCTTTCAGCAAACTTTATTTGTTAACCTTTATACAGAAACCAAATTTTATTTATCTAGTGCAATTGGTTCGTAAGATATCGCAATCTAAAGTTTTTTACCCCCCACCCCCGTACGCCACTGCCCCCACTCAAATTTTTGTTTCCGATCTATTCTCCTAGTATACCTACAGATATTCATTAAGTTTCAATTTTGTGACAGTAACCGTTTAGGAGATATGGATTTTAGAAAGTGTCGATCTCACCTTTTTTGCGTTTCGGATGCATTATTTTTCCCCCCACTCCCAAACCCCTTCACCTATATCGGCAATTTTTTTGCAAATGGGTCCACTACTGAAACTCTATATAAATTCCAAATTTCAGCTTCCTAGTATAAGTGGTTGCTGAGATCTAGAAACCAAAATTTTCCGTCTAAAACACTTCCCCCTCCTCCCCCCTCACACCCCACCCCTCCAAATTTGGCCACTTTAAGGGGCCTACCCAGTTTATTCATAAAAAAAATTTCAATTTAATAGCTCAAAGGGTTTGGGAGCTACGAGCCTTCAAACGATTTTGCGTACAGCGGTCGACGTACGGCGTACGGCGGACAGACGGACTAAAATTTTTTTTTGCTTTTTTCGTGTCTACTCATCATGAAACGTGAAAAAAAAATTTTGAGGGTAGCAAATTTTTTTTTTTTAAAAATCGAAAACAATACTGTATTATTAAAATAATAAAGTAAAATGGAAAACACTGTCCATCTCCCTCAACTGGCAACCAAGCGATAGTTCTTAAAAAATTTGTCAACAGTCTGGGCGCAACTTTATTATTTTTCGCGCAGAAGTTCGGAACGTGTTTAATTCTGAAATGCGGTGGTTACTATGTGACTGAAAAGTTCAGGAAGCGGTTAGAATACTTAGTCCGCTGCCACATATAACATATGAATTACATAATTGGGGGGGAGGTCTAAGTCCTAGTATAATATCAGTTAGGAGGTTTTTCATGATTTGGTTTCGGACTTTAGCGGTCCCAGCCGTTAGGTTGTTCCAGCACTAACTATACTTTTATGGTTAATAAAAAGACTCGCCCGACTTGGAAGTTTGCTCGATTTCAACTAGTCTGACGTATAGACTGGAACCAACGATTGTATAAAATTTATTTAAAAATGTTTATGGTTGTTAAAATTTTATTAATAAGACGTTGTAACGAAATATCGTATCAACAATTCAGGTGAGTAAGGTTTGAAGTTGTGCTAATTTATTTCACAATTTGAAAATATAATAGAAACCTGCGCTGAGCATTTTCCAAAAAAAAATTCACGCAATTTCAATAAGGAAAAAAGAGTATAATACTGTAATATTTAAAAAGAAATATGTAATAATCCTGTGATTGTTTCAACAGTTTCGCAGTATTTTAGGTTAGGTTAGGTATCAGTGGCGGCTTAAAAACCTCACATAGACCCTCGAGGGTCCATAGCGATACCACATAAAAAGGAGACCCAATGTACCTAAGGTAGGTGCGCTTGCGTATCGATCTGTGTTGAGAGTTCCTCGTTCAAATCAAAGGTCCCTGTTGCCGTAGCAAAGTTTAGCAGGCTCTGCATGCGAAAGACGGTGCACCTAGAGCCTTCACCCGTCTCCTAGCAAGAGCCGGGCAGCTGCACAGGAGGTGTTCTAGTGTTTCCCGTTCCGCGGGAAGTTTGCAGTTCCTGCATATATCGTTAGTGATTAGCCCCAATCTGTACGCGTGCGCCCCAATCAGGCAATGGCCGGTAAGAATACCGACTAAAGTTGCGCATTGCGCCCTTGGTAGTGCTAACAAGAGTTTAGTACTTTTCTTAGTTGAATAACTTTTATTTGTGTGAATGTAACTTGTTCGCATTGAATTCCACCTTCACTTTTACATGCGGTATTGCCGTTTTTGCGGATAACAGTTTAAGATTCCGTTTAGCGGTCACTTTTATTTTATCATTATGAATTTCATTTATTTATTTATTGGAAATTTTATATAAAATATTGTGATTATTATTAAATGAATGTTTAGTTGACATAAAAAAATTTTGTATTAAAAAAAAGTATGTAAGGTTTTAGGAAGTATGCATGTATATAATTAAAAGAAAAAAATGTTTTTTGATACTTGATGGTCCTTGGTGTGTTTGATGCTGTGTGACTTATTTTGATTGGTGATGTGATTCGCTGTTGATTGATTCATTCGATGAGTTGTCGATTACTTGTTTAATCCAATGTAGAAGTAATGATGATGAATTTAGCGGCGATTAATTTCGAAGCCTATGTGACAGGCGGTTTATAGAGAAATCGAGCAAATGTAACTTGTAGGTGAAGTAGCCACTGTCCGAAATATTGATAATTTTGTTATCAATTTTATTAAGATGCTTTCCCGTCGTTAAAATTTGGTGAATATCACTATGTTTGTTGCAGATTTTAAATTGTGTTTTAAATTTAAGTTGGAAGAAATTGTATTATAGCGTGCTTTTATGCGTCGAGGGTTACCAGTTTAGCGGTCCCAACCGTTGGGTTGTTCCAGCGCTAACTATACTTTTATGGTTAATAAAAAAAATCTGCCAATCTGGGCGAAACTTTATTATTTTTCGGGTCAAAGTTCGGGAGCGGTCAAAGTCGGAGTATATCATCTGTTGGTTCGTGATTATGACGTTTCTTGGAAAGTTAGTTTTGTTCTTAAAATAAAAATATTTAAAATAGACTATTCGAATTTCGGTGTATCATGTACACTAAAAGCCCCTAGAAGTAAAAACGAATTTGTTGCCCTATTAGACTTAAGAGATATGACGAATTGTTAAAACGTATACAAACCCATTACTTCCACTTGGGCTTTGAATTTTGAAAAAAAAGTAAAACAGGTTTTTAGTCGATTTCATAAGAAGCAACTTGATATCTCATGAGACACGAGGGATTTTGAAAAATTTGTGAAAACGTAAGCAAACTCTTCACACCCCCTTGGTTCTTGAAATTCGAAAAATCGTGAAATTAGTTTTAAGGTCATTACATAAAATGCCGTAATAACCAATTTTATATCTCATCAGAACTAAGGGATGGCAAAATTTGTGAAAACATATCCCTTAATGGTTGAATATCTAAAAATTGAGAAATGGGTTTGTAGGCGATTATATAAAAAGCCTGTGGAAGTGAAAAGCGATATAATATGTCATCAAACCTAAGAAATATGTCGAAGCATACTACCCCCTTACACCTTTAGGATTGAATATCTGAAAATACTGAAATTGACTTTTTGGCGGTTTTATAGGAAACCTTAGGAAGTAAAAATGAATTCGATATATCATCAGATTTAAGCAATATGTAGGAATCTGTGAAAACATATGCAACCTCCTTACCCCCACTTGGGGGTTGAATATCCAAAAATCCTGAAAGGAGTTAATAGATAAATATGAAGACAGCATGAGAAAGTAAAAACCAATTCAATTACTTATCACTTCTAAAGGATATGACGGAATTCGTGAAAACTTGCTCAACCCTTTTATACCATCTAAGGGGATGAAAAAGGAAAAAAGTTAAAAGCAAGTTTTAGGCAATTATTAGGCAAGCACTTGAAAGTGAAAAGATATTCGATATCTGATCAGACCTGAGGGATATGGTAGAATTCGTGAAAAAGTGTACAATCCCTTTTCACCCCCTTAGGGGTCGAATTTCAAAAAATCCTGAAAACACGTTCTAGGTATTTATATGAAGAATCCGTGGAATAAAAATGAATTTAATATTTGGAAAGACCTAATAGATATGACGAAAACCGTGAAAATATATGCATTCCATTTTCAGTGATCATTTTTTTGCCCCCCTTCCGAACGCCAATATATATTTGAAAATTTTTTTAATCTAAATTACTTTTCTAGTTGATTTACATACACATGTGGAGTTTCAACTTTGTAGCATAAGCCGTTCTATAGATAGGAAATACACCCCCAACCCCCGTACCATACTACCCCTATAAAAAATTATATTTTTCCAACATGCTACTGCTATAGCTCTATCTAAATATCAAGTTTAAGCTTTATATCATTATAGGTTCTCGAGATATAAAAATCGGAACTTTTTCCATTTCACCCTCCCCCACCCTCACCCCAAAAAAATACTTTTCTACTAGCGGTCTATTAGGCCTACCTCTGGTAAAAATTTGAAGCATCTACCTTACACGGTTCTTGAGATATGAGACGTGATTTTTTAGAATAATTCGTATCCCCTCCACTTTCGTAATCCACCACTCCCTTAAAAAATTTTATTTTCAGCAAACTTAATTTATCAACCTTTATACACAAACCGAATTTTATTTGTCTAGTACAATTGGTTCGTGAGATATCGTTATCTAAAGTTTTTTACTCCCCACTCCCGTACGCCACTGCACACATGCAAAAATTTACTTCCGATCTATTCTCCTAGTATACTTACAGATGTTTATTAAGTTTAAATTATGTGACGTTAACCGTTTAGGAGATATGGATTTTAGAATGTGTCGATCTCGGCTTTCGAGCGTCTCGGATGCATTATTTTTCCCCCACTCCTTTTCCCCTTCACCCATATCAGCAATTTTTTTGCAAATGGGTCCACTATTAAAGATCTATATAAGTTTCAAGTTTCAGCCTCCTAGCATAAGCGGTTGCTGAGATCTAGAAACCAAAATTTTTCGTCTAAAACGCTTCCCCCACCTCCCCCCTTACACCCCCACCCCTCATAATTTGGTCACTTCAAGGGGCCTTCCCAGTCTATCTACGAAAAAAAATTCAACTAAATAGCGCAAAGGGTTTGGGTGCTACGAGCCTTCAAACAATTTTGCGTACACCGGTCGACGTACGGCGTACGGCGGACAGACGGACTGAACATTTTCCTTGCTTTTTTCGTGTCTACTAGTCATGAAACGTGAAAAAAAAAATGTTCAGGGCAGCAAATTTTTTTTTTTTAAAAATCGAAAACAATACTGTATTATTAAAATAATAAAGTAAAACCGACTTGGACGTTGGCTCAATTTTAACTAGTTTATTTCACATTTCATACCTAAAACTTAAACTTATAACTAACGGACAAGAAATGATAGTAGGTAGTGGAATTTGAGAGCTCGTGTTGCGACATTGATTTTATGTTGCTACACGGACCATTACATGAAATCGGAAATGCGTTTCTAGGCGATTATACAAAAAGTCTGTGAAAATGAAAACTATCCTAACATCTCATCAATCCTAAGAAATATGTCGAAAGCCTTACGTCCTCTTGGATTTGAATATCTAAAAATATTGAAATCAACTTTTTTGCGATTAAGTAGGAAGCCTTAGGAAGTAAAATTGAATTCGATATCTCATAAAAACTAATAAAAATATATGCAACACCTTTACACCACCTTGGGGGACTTTCTAGGTATTTATATGAAGAATCTGTAGAATAAAAATGAATTCAATATTTGGAAAGACCTAATAGATATGACGAAAATCGTGAAAATATATGCACTCCATTTTCACTGATAATTTTTTTTGCCCCCCTTCCAAACGCCAATGGATATTTGATTTTTTTTTTTAATTAATATTACTTTTCTAGTTGATTTACATATACAAACCGAGTTTCAACTTTGTAGCATAAGCCGTTTTGTAGTTAGGATGTTAAAAGAATTTCGATATATCGAAATTGCGATATTTTTTGAACGATATATCGATAATATCGGCCGATATTGTAAAAAACGATATATCGATATTGAAATCCGACTATCGGAATCGATATTTTTTTTAAGTATAGCATATTTTAGAAATCGAACGGGTTTTTTGCATTTAATCTGCATTTCTGATTATTTGTGAGGGATGCCAGAAACGTTGAAAGTAGAAAAAAAATTTTCGATCACGGAAACCATATCTGTCGAAACTAGGTTCAAGGCACGTGATATATACGGGCACATGCACGCAAATCTTCACTTCAGGCGCCAATACAAATATATGTACGACGAGGCAACCAGGCAACTATCAGAAATACCTGATTGTCCCTGCCTCATCGTTGTCATCCGAAAGAGCTGCGTCGGCAATAAATATTGTGGTGCCAAATAATCGCAGTCGGCTTACTGGAGAGCATATTAAGGAGCGAGTATTCTTAACAACTGTCCCAGAAAAGTACTGGATCTCATAAGCTTACATTTTAAAAATATGTCAATATATAATATTTCATTAGTAAATAATTAAAATCAAGTTTGCTCTTAATACTTTTTTCGATTTTGCCCCTTTTATCCTTATTTCTTAAAAATAACATATTTAAAAAATAAAAGTATTTCTATCCGGAAACTTTATTTCGATCAAAAAAGGCATTATTTTGATTTCATAAGTCAACTGAGAAGAATTTTCCGCTTTCCACCAACATTTCCAATGGTTCAACCAAAAAACTCTCAGATATTGAAATTGCAATGATAAAATTGAAATTGAATTTTAGACTCTAAAAATAGCTAAATTTGGCAACTGTGATCGAAGGGATGCGTTCGGAAATTAACTCGGGTAGAGTTAGAGTTACCTTCAGAGTTAACTAACACATTCGAATGAGATTAAACTCTACTGTGATATTTAGGAACGGATAAAGTTACCCGAGAGTCATATTTAGAGTTAACATGAAATTGAAGTTTGATAATTTCATTTGATGTGTGATTTTTATTAAAATGGAGAAAAAGGAAGTGGTATTCCAAAGTTTTATAGCTGCAACTAAAGATTTTCGACCAAAGTTTACACTGACACGGAATGTATTCAAAAATACTGACCCCTTAATGCTTCGGGTGACATATGACGTTTCTAACTTCTTGTAACCCTGCTCATGACTAAAGTTAGTAGAGTTACCCCTCATACGCCAGATGTTCATTAAGTTTCAATTTCGTGACATTAACTGTTTAGGAGATATGGATTTTAGAATGTGTCGATCTCGGATTTCGAGCGTTTCGGGCGCACTATTATTCCCCCCACTCCCACACCCCTTCACACATATCACCAATTTTTGCAAATGGGTCCACTATCGAAGCTCTATATAAATTCCAAGTTTCAGTCTCCTAGCGTAAGCGGTTACTGAGATCTGGAGACAAAAATTTTACCTTTAAAACCCTTTCCCCACCTTCCTCCTCACACCCCCACCACTCAAAAGGTGGCCACTTGAAGGGGTCCGCTTAATAGCTCAAAGGGTTTGTGAGCTATAAGCCCTCAAACGTTTTGCGTACGGCGGACGGCGGCTGCGTACAAACGGAGTGAAATTTTTTTTTACTTTTTTGGGGTCTACCATATTAGTCATGAAACGTGTAATAACGTGTTTCAGGGTAGCAATTTTTTTTTAAATTCGATAGCATTACTTGTTAAAATAATAAAGTAAAATATATTTGATAATAACGAAATTGTAAAATATAATAATTTATGTCATTCTTGAAAGTATAAATAAGAAGACTCTTCACTTACATGTATTATCATGCTTGTCACTTGCAATCCAGCCGAATTTTAATTTATTATTTTTATACTCTAGATGAAATCATATAGAGTATTATAAGTTTAATCCAGCCGAAAAGTTTGTAACGCATAGAACCAAGCCTCGGACGAAAAAAAGTTATATATTATTTTTTGTTTATTTGTGCCCAAAAACCTCAAATCCGCCTGACGTCCGTCCGTCCGTCCGTCCGTCCGTCCGTCCGTCCGTCCGTCCGTCCGTCTGTCCGTTAGCACGATAACTCAAGAACGCCTTCACCTAGGATCATGAAATTTTGAATCTGGATGTTTGGTTGAATTTGTAAGGCTAAGTTCGTTAACGGGCAAAATCGTCCTACTCCTTCGGGTAGCTGCCATACAAAATGTCCTTAAAACACGTGTTCAAGAATATTGGTCGATAACTTCAGAAGGGTTTAAGCTACGTCTTTGAAATTTTGTATGTGTTATTTTTCCAATAGTTGGAGCTAAATATATGATTATGAAGAAAATCCTGTAAGTCCTTCGTGTAGCTGCCATACAAATATCCTGTCAAAATGTATTCACTTAATTTACAAAACTCACAATAACTCAAGTAATCTTTTAGCGACGAATTCGGAATTTTGTACAGGTTAGTTTTAAGTGAAAAGGAAGTCGGAGTTTACTAATCAGCGAAATCCTTTTACTCCTTCTGGTAGCTGCCATACAAAATGTCCTTAAAACACGTGTTCAAGAATATTGGTCGATAACTTTAGAAGGGTTTAAGCTACGACATTGAAATTTTGTACGTGCTATTTTTCCAATAGTTGGAGCTAAATATATGATTATGAAGAAAATCCTATTAGTCCTTCGTGTAGCTGCCATACAAATATCCTGTCAAAATGTATTCACTTAATTTACGAAGCTCACTAGAACTCAAGTAATCCTTTAGCTACGAATTCGGAATTTTGTACAAGTCAGTTTTGAGTGAAAACAAAGTCGGAGTTTACTAATCAGCGAAATCCTTTTACTCCTTCTGGTAGCTGCCATACAAAATGTCCTTAAAACACGTCTTCAAGAATATTGGTCGATAGCTTCAGAAGGGTTTAAGCTACGTCATTGAAATTTTGTATGTGTTATTTTTCCAATAGGTTTAGCTAAATATATGATTATGAAGAAAATCCTGTTAGTCCTTCGTGTAGCTGTCATACAAATATCCTGTCAAAATGTATTCACTTAATTTACGAAACTCACAATAACTCAAGTAATCTTTTAGCTACGAATTCGGAATTTTGTAGAAGTTAGTTTTGAGTGAAAAGGAAGTTCCAGTTTACTAATCAGCGAAATCCTTTTACTCCTTCTGGTAGCTGCCATACAAAATATCCTTAAAACACGTGTTCATCAATATTTTCCAATAACTTTTGAACGCTTCAAGCTACGAATTTGAAATTTTGTACACGTTTATTTTTGAATGGTTCCAAGGAAAAGGATAAATATGTAAGAAATCGAAAGAGTCCTTCCTGCTCCTCCCATGTGAAAGTCCTTTAAAAAGGACATTTTTTTCGATGACTTACCCAGTTCAAGATATGAAATTAAACACTGAATATTGTCTTTTAGTTTTGAGTAGCAATCTAATAGCAGTCCTTAATAAAGGACATACAACATGCACATACGTAATTCTACTTTATACCCAACTACAATATAAATCGGAGTTCAGTATTCATCTAGAGTATTATGCGATTGGTTTGCAGCCGATCGTGACTGCAGTATGTTTATTAATAAAGTATTGTTATCGACCTGAAATTTCAAAAAAATGCTACCCTGAAATTTTGTATTTACACGTTTTAGGACTAGTAAACACCAAAAAAGCAAAAAAAAAAATGTCCGTCTGTCAGCCGTAGACGCCGTACGCCGTCCGCCGTACGTAAAATCGTTTGAAGGCGCGTAGCTCCCAAACCCGTTGAGATATTAAGTTAAAATTTTTATGGTGGGTAGATTGAGGGGTGTAGAAGTGGGGAGGAAAACAATGATTTCAAAACGCTTGAAAGCAGGGATTGAAACATTCTAAAATCCATATCTCCTGAACGATTGATATCAAAAGATTGAAACTTTGTGGTTGCCCTAAGGGATACTTGAAGATTAGACAAGGACTAAAATTTTTAAGAGTGGTGGGGTGTGGGGTTGGAGGGTGAAAAACTTTGGATTACAATATCTTCCGAACCAATTAGACCAGGAAGATAAAATTTAGTTGCTGTATATGGGATCACAAGAGGAGTCTACTGAAAGTAAATTTTTTGAGAGGGGAGGTGGGCACGAAAGTGAGGGGATAGCAATTTCTCAAAAAATGTAATTTTTATATCTCAGAAACCGTATAAGATATGATCTTGAAAATTTTATAGGAGTTGGGATCGGTAGACCTCTAGTAGGAATAGTGGTGGGGGTGTAGGGGGTGATGGTGAAAAGGAAAGAAAAAAATTCTGATTTTATTTCTCGAAAACTGTAATGACTGGAAAACCAAAAATTTAATATTATATAGAGCCACTATAGAGACATCCTAGAAAAATTAAATTGTTGATAGGGGAAGCAAGGTACGGGGGTGAGGGGTAGTGTTTTATATCTCAGAAACGGCTTATGCTAGAAAGTTGAAACTTGTTACGTATATGTAGATGTGCTATTAAAGTAACTAAAGCAAAAAAAAAGTTCAGATTTTTATTGGCGTTCAGAGGTTGAGTAAAAAAAATGTCCGTGAATCCACATTTTTACGAATTTCGTTAAAACTTTTAGACATGTCGAGCTATCAAAGCAATTTTACTTCTGCGGGCTATTTACATATATAAGCGCCTAGTAACGGTCTTCAAAATTTTTCGATATCCAATTCCTAAGGAGGTGTAAAGTGGTTGTGTACATACAGTGGCGGTCATATTGCTTTTCCAAGGGGGGGGCCATTGAAGTTCAGTAGATACTATATAGAAAAGTGGTGCAGTTGCCGTTAATTCAGCGTGGATGAAAATTGTGCAAATACTATGGTCGCTGCGGTTGGTACTTACTGCTTAAAAATATCAACTTTTCATTTCCGCATCTAAATCTCCAGATTTTGGCAACCGAATTTCAGAAAATTAAAAAGCATTAACATAGCTCTGAAGGGATTTCTTTAAAATCGTTCAATTTATCAGCTGATTGTATGATATCGAAAATTTGAACCTGTGTTGTATGATTTTAAGTCTTTTGGTAATAGAAAATTGAATAGCAGGAACTAGAAAATAAAATTAATTGTTTCCAAAGCTTGGTGAACATAAGTAGAAGTTCAGTAGAAGTCGATGTCAGTTTTGATTTAGAAGCCCAAACAGACAGAGATCTCTCACATGTATGAGAAATCTAGTAGATTTTGAGAGTTTTGTTAGAATTTCGAAATTTCGCCAAATCCAGATTTGAAATCTTTGGATGTAAATTAGCTGTTTTTTGAGACCACTAGAAAAGTAGTATATTTAATTTTTATTAGTTCTACTATCATACATATTTGATGAAACTGAATATTGGGCATTAAGATCCGAACCATATATCTCATAATCTAAAGGTTTCAGGCCCGACGAAGAAGTGATCACCCCAGTTATTAAGTTATCCTACAATACTTAAAATCTACAAAATAATATTTTAACATATGTCAATGTAATTTATTAGGTATATATACATATTCACATAGTCTCCTTATTGAATCGATCTACAGTTTAAATGACTGCCACCATAACCTAACCTAACCTACTCTCCTAATTTAAAAATTTAAAAAGCAAAAGTAGGAAATTCTCTAAAACTATTTTCAATTATTATAACTTCATAAGCAGTATCTTATACCTGATTTAAATCGTAAAATTTTGGCAAGTAGATTTTGAACGCTCTGAAAATATTTGTTTTACGACGACTATGGTGATAAAATTTCTAATTTATTTTGTAAGAGTTAACTTTTGGAAAGGAGGAAATTTAAATTGAATGAACAAGAGTTGAAAGCTTGCATTATCATGCAATTTTAAATTTTTTAATATTTTATACAGGTAGTGGTGACAGATAATTTCAGAGCTTTCTTTGTATTGAAAAATTTTTTCCCAGAGATTTTTTCCGCGGTACCTGTCCTAATTAGTGCAAAAAATATATGTTTTAAGTTTCACCCCGATCAGAAAAAAAAAATTTGAGATTCCGAAAAATGGGTCCCGATGTATTGACAAAATGGCCAAATAATATTATTCTAGGGATGATTGTAATTCTAAATATATAGGTTATGTACCATCGGAAATACCATCTAGTGGTCGTAATGAGAAAGTGAAGTTTTTCATATTTAATCGGTTTCGACCGTATTTTGATAATGGTTAATAATACGAAGTTCGTGTCGTCGGCAAAAATATCTGATTTATAACGCTCAATATTATTTTATAGAAAGACAAAACGGCTCAGAAAATCCTTCAGCAAGTACGAAATAAAAACTATTACGGATTAGTGATTAAATGTCAAAAATCATATTTTTCGGCCTTGCTGAAGGACTTTTTTCTTTTTCTCATAACATTGAGCATCTGCCGATGACACTAACTTCGTATTGTTTACCGTTACAAAGTTACGCTTAAAAATTAATTTTTCAAGAAAAACTTCAATTGCTGAATTTAAGCACTAGATGGCATTTTCGATGGTACAGGGTACACCAACCACCTATATATTTAGAATTATATCACCCACAGAATGACACTATATATAGGCCCTATGTCGATATCTTGGGAGTTTACGGAATCTTACACAATTTTGGTTTCTTTAAGGCTCTTGATGCATGTATGCCCAATACATTATCGAGATGAAACTTAAAACGTATTTTTTTTAAACTAGTTCGAGCCATTACGATGGGAGCTGTGAAAAAAATTAAAAATTTTTAAATTGAGTGGTTAGCTTAGATTACGGTTTGAACTACCCTTTTTAGCAGAGTAGATTTCAAATTCACCCAAATATGGGAAAATTATTAGAACACATAATGAAAATTGTCCAAGCATAATCCAAATCCAAATTTTTTAAAATTTGTTTCAAACAGTAAAAGCTACATCCTTAACATAACCCAAAGATCGATTATATATATGGATTTATATTCCAAATTTTTTTTTTTAAGAAAGACATAAGAGGAAATTATATTTAATTGCATTATACTTTATTAAGCGCATTATAGTTTATTAAGTGTATCTATTAATCTAATAGTCTGATATAATTTTTCTTTAAAGCAGACGTGATAAAGTAATCATGGGTGACGAATCTGTTAGGGGGGGCCATGGCCCCCATGGCCCCCCCCCTATGACCGCCACTGTGTACATATTCACGAATTCTGATATATTCCTAAGGTATATTGAGATTTGGAATTCACTTTTACTTCTATAAGCTTTAAACGTAGTCGGGGAAAAACCCGATTTAAGCATTTTTCTCCATTAAACCCCCTGGGGGTATTGTTCAAGATTTCACTGATTCCGAAAATCTCTTAGGTTTAATGTGATCGAATTCGCTTTTACTACTATGAATTATTCTATTGATGAAAAAAATACGTAAGTAATAAAAAAAATCTGCCAACAGTTTGGGCCCAACTTTATTATTTTATGAGTAGAAGTCCGAAACGTGTTTAATGATGAGATACGGTGTTGGGTACTATGCGACTGACAACCTAAGAAATAACCAGGAGGCTATTTGGAACGTTATTTTTTAGGTTGTCAGTCGCATAGTACCCAACACCGCATCTCATCATTAAACACGTTTCGGACTTCTACCCATAAAATAATAAAGTTGCGCCCAGACTGTTGGCAGATTTTTATATTTATAAATAAATACATATCGCCGTGTCGGAAGAACAGTGACGCAACTTCACATTTCAATATTTTGTGGTTATGCTATTCTTGCATAAAATCGTTCCCCGTTGTTTTAAACGAACGTGCTCTTGATCTAAGCTGTCTATAGTAACTATTACTAACCTCGTATGGCTTGTGGGCAATTGTCAAAAATGATATTGTTTCTCCGAAAAAAATTAGAATTTTTTGCAGTTGCGTCACTGTTCTTCCGACACGGCGAATGTCAAGAAAATCGTAAAGAAAAATCTTGTAAAACACACGCCTGGTCGTACGATTTGGAAATACAATACACTGCAGTCTGCTGTGTCGTGCCTGATCTGATTCTGCTTGAGTACGCGGCCTTGGTCAATTCTGAAAAAGGGCTAATTAAGTATCTATATCTCGATTTGAGTTTCATTTAAGTGTCATTACTAAGAGTCGAGGCATGAAAGATGTGAACAATAAGTTTACAGTGAATGGCAAAAATAGATGCAACAACATTAGGTATATAAAATATGATTTTTCATAACTTTTAGCGATGGTCAAATGCAGGAGGGGCAAGTGCCCTTTCTTGCCCCCTACTATGGGCGTCCATGGGTTTGTGTGTGCTGTATCGACGACCATTGGCGTCGTCGCTTTGTGTAGTGTGTCGCCCGCCGACTGGCTACCACTTCGATTTCTCGTCCTTATATAGGGATCGAGATGACAACCAGAGTCCTTGGATCTGTGTCTAATTTGTGAGCAGTGTTTTCGGCCTAAATTGTTTGCCCTCAAAACATCTCCCCACAAGTAGCATGGTATTCTGTAACAATGTGAATGGCTTGATGGGTGCTCTCAATATAAAGCATAAGCACATTTGTGGAGGTTTAAAAGCGGTTGTTCTTCATAAAAAGAAATGTAAAAAACATGTATTTTATGTTAAAATTTTAAGTTTTGAACAATAAATGTGAATTATTTCGAAAACCGGAACTAAATTTTAAGTTTAAATGATGCCATCGTGATCAGCCCAAAATTCATATAAAAATACACCTTACATGCAGGAAAAAAAAGTAGAAATTTGTTGCCTACTTTATAATTTTTCGGTCAATTTTTCGGGAATTCGGTTCTCAGCAGAAGAAAAATTTGAAATAAAATTAAGGACAAACATTAGCTAAAAAAGCATATCGAATAATACATAGGCAGAAATCTTACAAAAACAAAAATGATTTTTTAGTTTTTTCGCTATACAATTTTCACCAACATTCCCTAAATTTTGATGCGATTCTCAAAAGGCGTACTCGTAGCTTAAATTAAAGCGGCCAGAGACTACATTCATAATCCGAAAACAAATTTCAAAAAATATGCACAGGGGACGAAAAGAAAAAATCTGCCAATGGTCTGGGCGAAACTTTATTATTTTTCGGGTCAAAGTTCGGGAGCGGTTAAAGTCATCAGTTGTTTCCAGATTATGACTTTTCTTAGAAAGTTAATTTTGTTTGTAAAATAAAAATATTTAAAATAGAAATAACCAATGAAAATACAAGTTTTCCGGGTTCAATGCTGTTCTTATTTATTTTGCGTGACGTTTCGGACTCGACTGAGTCCTTTATCAAACTGATCGACAATATCTTTACAAACTGTTTTTATATGAAACGTCACGCAAAATAAATAAGAACAGTATTGAACCCAGAAAACTTGTATTTTCATTTCAACATGTACTGTGAAAACATTCACCAAAACAGAAATAACCAATTTTGTCTCTCATCAGAACTAAGGGATGGCAGAAATTGTAAAAACATATACAAATCCTTGGGGGTTGAATATCCAAAAATTGAGAAATGGGTTTGTAGGCGATTATATAAAAAGTCTGTGGAAGTGAAAAGCGATCTAATAGCTCATCAATCCTAATAAATATGTCGAAGCTTTGAAAAGCATACAACCCCCTTACACCCCTTAAGATTGAATATCTAAAAATACTGAAATTGACTTCTTGGCGCTTATATAGGAAACCTTAGGAAATAAAGATGAATTCGATATATCATCAGATCAAAGCAATATGTAGGAATCTGTGAAAACATATGCAACCTTCTTAAACCCACTTGGAGGTTGAATATCCAAAAATCCTGAAAGTAGTTAATAGATAAATATGAAGACAGCACGAGAAAGTAAAAACCAATTCAATTTCTTATCACTTCTAAAAGAAATGACGGAATTTGTGAAAACTTGTTCAACCCTTTTATACCCTCTTAGTGGCTGAAAAAGAAAAAAACTTAAGAATGGGTTTTAGGCGATTATTGCGCAAGCCCGTGAAAGTGAAAAGATATTTTATATATGATCAGGCCTGGGGGATATGGTAGAATTCGTGAAAAAGTATACAACCCCTTTACACCCACTTAGTGGTAGAATTTAAAAAAATCTTGAAAACACTTTCTAGGTATTTATATGTAGAAGCCGTCGAATAAAAATGAATTCAATGTTTTGGAAGACCTAATAGATATGACGAAAATCGCGAAAGTATATGCATTCCATTTTCACTGATAATTTTTTTCGCCCCCCTTCCAAACGCTAATAGATATTTGAAAATTTGTTTTATCTAAATTACTTTTCTAGTTGATTTACATATACATACCGAGTTTCAACTTAGTAGCATAAGCCGTTCTATAGATAGGAAAAATACCCCCCACCCTCGTACCCCTATAAAAAATTTCCAACATGCTACTACTATAGTTCTTTCTAAATACCAAGTTTCAGCTTTATATCATTATAGGTTCTCGAAATATAAAAATCAGAACCTTTTGATTTTCACCCTCCCCCACTCTCACCCTCTACACCATCACTCACAAAATTTATTTTGCTGCTAGGGGTCTATTAGGCTTACTTTTGGTAAAAATTCTAAGCATCTATCTTACACTGTTCTTGAGATAAGAGACGAGATTTTTTAGAAAAATTCTTATCCCCTCCACTTTCATGCTACACCGTCCCCTTAAAAAATTTTACTTTCAGCAAACTTTATTTTACACACAAACCGAATTTTATTTGTCTAGTGCAATTCGTTCGTGAGATATCGTAATCTAAAGTATTTCACCCCCCACCCCCGTACGTCACTGCCACCACTCAAAAATTTGTTTCCGACCTATTCTCCTAGTATATCTAGAGATGTTTTAGAAGTTTTAACTTCGTGACATTAACCGTTTAGGAGATATGGATTTTAGAATGTGTCGATCTCAGCTTTTTTGCGTTTCGGACGCATTATTTCCACCCCCCTCCACTCCCACACCCCTTCATCAATATCTGCAATTTTTTTACAAATGAGGGGACCCATCTAGCTCTATGTAAATTCTAAGTTTCAGCCTCCTGACATAAGCGGTTGCTGAAATCTAGAAACCAAAATTTTCCGTCTAAAACGCTTCCTCCACTTCCTCCCTCACACCCTGACCCTTCAAAAAATGGTCACTTCAAGGGGCCTACTCTGTCTATTCATAAACAATATTTCAATTTAATAGCTCAAAGGGCTTGGCAGCTACGAGCCTTCAAACAATTTTGCGTACAGCGGTCGACTTACGGCGAACGATTTCAGAGATAACAAATTCGCAAAAACATATTCAATCCCATTTGGTCAACTTCTGTTCAATGCCGAAAATTGTCTTCTAACCCAAATTGCTTTTTCAGTGAAAGTTTCAACTTTCTAACATAAGTCGTTTCTGGTATAGAAAAACATTATAAAGGATTTCATATTATTTCACACAATTAGTGTCGAAAGAAAAACACAAATAAAAATGCAAACGATAAAGAAAAATAACATTTTTTAAAAAAATAAAATATAATTAATTGATTTTATTTAAAACTAGACTTATAGTAAATACAACTATAAAAACTTTTAACTAACTAGATAACATTTTTCGGAAAATCGACACTCAAGTCAGCAATTACATAAGCAGCTGCCGCAAAAAGAGCCGTGCATTTATCCAAACTTTTTGAGTCCTCAAGAAGCATAGTATCGCCCGCTGAATGATGGAACCTAAAAAAATTAAATCATCGTAGTTGATTTTTATTCACCTCATTTTTATGAAATTACCAAAAATATTTTTCGTTCTTATTCAGAAGCGATGCTCCCGGAAACCCACGATCAACCCAAAGCGATATATCCGGACCACCATCGGCTGGTGTTGCAAAGTCAGTTGCGTTTAGTGCAGACATTAATCTAAAGGAATCATTTAATTACTAATTCGATTCAAACTTCTCGGTACCCTTGCGTACTTTAAAACCTCCTTAAAAATACACTCGGCTTCCTTGTTTCCGGTGAAATCTAGTCCAAGCGGTTCAAAAGTTCCAATATCGGATTCAATGAAGAAATTAAATTCATCCGTTTCGTTGGCTTCATGCAGTTTTTGATAAGCTCTAGCACCTACATACCCATACTCTTCGCCAGTCCATAATATTGCCCGGATTGTCCTTTTCGGTCGGAGTCCAATTGCTTTGAGATATTCAACCGCTTTCCAGGATATAAATGCTCCGCCGCCGTCATCCATAGCACCAACTCCTACATCCCAACTGTCCAGATGTCCTGAGACTACTACAACTGATCTGGAAGTAGTCAATATTTAACTTTTCGTTTAGATCTGATATACGAGGAAATGATGCCTATTATATCACATATAAACGAATGCAATTCACACTTCTGTTGCCACACTCATTCATCCAGAAACAATTTCACACTAGTAAATAACAGGGATTCGTTTTGCCGTGATGGTTTTATTTATTTAAATAATTTATAGCGCACTGCTTTATATCTCGATCGGCATCACTTCTACTCAATCAAATCCCTAGGCATATCGAAACTCAAATCAGCTATTACAAAGGCCGTTGCAGCAAATAGCGCCGTACACTTATCCAAACTGGTTGGATCTTCGCTGAGAATACTATCACCACTTGAATGATGGAACCTATCGAAATAAGGCAAAGGTCAAATTATCGCTTTTAAATCACTCGTACTCATTCAGAACGAAAATTACCAAAAATACTTGAAGTTCGCATTCAGTAAACCAACTCCTGGAAAACCGCGATCTAAGTACCCTTTAATATCAACCACTCCTTTAGGCGGCTTTTCTAATTGCGTTGCGTTTAAAGTCACCATCAATCTATAATTTTTTCTTTTTAAATCGTACACAATTTAAATACTGCACACCAACTTTAAAATTTCCCTTAAAATACATTCAGCATCTCGATTTCCCTGAAAGTATAAACCCAAAGGATCGAATGTACCAATATCGGATTCCATCAAAAAATTTATTTCTTTCCGTTCATTATTTAGGTGTTTTATTTGATATGCTTTCGCACCATCTGCATTATATTCTTCACTTGTCCAAAGAATGGATCGGAGTGTACGTCGCGGTACTAAATTCATGTTATTTAGATATTGTAGAGCTTTCCAAGAAATGAACGCTCCACCGCCATCATCCATTGCACCTACGCCAACATCCCAACTATCGAGATGTCCGGATAAGATCACTACTGATCTGAAATAATGCTAACATTTTAGATTTACTTTTTTTCCTAAGTAATGCGACTGATTATCCTGGATGAAGGCAAGTGCATGGTGAATGTTTTAAGGGGTTATGATTTAGGAAAGTTAGTTATACGCTTATTACGAACGAAAGCAATAAAAGTTTGAATAGAGTAAGCCAAATTGAACAAATATACTGGTCATACATAAACTCTCCTTTAATGAAACACAACAATTAATTGAATTAAAATTCACTCACCTATTTTCAGTTCCTTTTAACTCCCCGATAGTATTTCGTGATACTACTGGCTCCATATTTTTGTCCTCCATTTCAATTCGAATTGTAATTTTTTCGCCTGAAAAATTAAAATAATTTATGAATGTATTCTAATTTAAAAAAACACGAATAAAATTTAATAAAAACTGATCTGAACTTTTTTTTCAAAGGCAGTGAAAGCTTGAAACTTGAAACTACGCTTCGACGTTCAAGAAAAAAACGCGGGAGTATGGTCTACTGTCACCACACCACTAAGGCTAGCAATAGGTCCACAAGGATCTTTTCATCGAAGATGATCTTAATACCATCGTAGATGCAGAAAGGTATAGTCAAGGCTCCCAGTTCTTAGGACCAGAGGCTACCAGAAATACGTTTGAACCTTCATAGAAACTTTGAGATCATGGTATAAGAACATCCTGAAATTTGGTTCTAAATCCGGATGGATTACATACTCTTGCTAAGATACACTAAAGCGTTATTTGACCTATCTGTCCTTATGGAATGGTTGCGGATCGATTAGTTGAAATTTAAATAATCTTATTTGTGTAATCTTTATTTCATAGTTGAAATGTTTACGATGAACTAAAAGAGGAACTGCCATAGTTGGCTTTTCTATATACATACATATGAAAATTGACATATGAAAGCATTGTAATTTGGGGAACAAATGCGATTTTATGACGTACTAGCCGCGTCCCGGCTACGCTCACGTTTGTATGGTGCCATTCTATCGAAACTGCAAAGCCAGCGGTTTCCAGTCTTGCTTCTCGTTGCTCCGTCGCTCCCGATTGCTTCATTGCGCCCGTTGCGCACGTTTATCCCGTTACTCCCGTTGCTTCCGTTACTCTCGCTGCTTCCGTTGCTCCCGTTGTTCGATTTTGTCAGACGTACGCACTTATACACCAAAAACACACGAACTGTCGCTAAACTATATGAAACACACTCTCTCAATAGTTTTACTAATACAGAAACCTTCGCGGGTGTGCGCTCAACAAATCAACAAAGTTTCATCGCAATCGGATGAATGGTTTTGGAAGGCACAGGAACAAACAAACAAACAGTTTGAGCATCAGAGTACTAAAATCGCGAAAAAATTGGAAAAATGTCGAAAAAAAAATTGTTTTTGATTCAATCGGCACCAAACTCCACAGGAACCATCCTGGGACTATTCTACATGTTTCCTGAAAATTTGATCAAAATCGGTTGAGCGGTTTAGGAGTCTATAGCCGACATACATACATACATACATCCTCATATACGAGGGCGGACTGATAATGACGTGCAAAAATCAAGAAGGAGTGGGCAGGTAAGGAATTCGTTATTTTTTTTTACCTGAACCATCCTTAAATAGATTACCTGCAAAGTTTAAGCCTGATACCTCGTTTAGTTTTCGAGAAGCAGCCGTCTAAGCGACTTATACAAATTTTTAAAAATGGATAAAAATGAATTTCGTGTGTTGATTAAACACAATTTTTTAAAAGGGAAAACAGCTATAGTAACCAAAGAAAAATTAGGTAAGCATTATGGGGACTCTGCACCATCGATCCGAATGATTTACAAATGGTTTTCTGAATTCAAGTGTGGTCGTACGAGCACACAAACCATACCAAGTCCAGGTCGTCCAAATGAGGTCAGAAATGATCGATAAAATCCATGATATCGTAATAGAAGATCGTCGAGTAAAAGTGCGTGAGATAGTTAACGTAGTAAGCATCTCATTTGAACGTGTTTGGAATATTTTGAAAAACCATTTGGACATGAGAAAGCTATCCGCAAGATGGCTGCCGCGTTTGCTCACAATCGACTAAAAACGCAATCGTGTGACAACTTCGCAGCACGGTTTACAACTGTTTTAACGTAATACAAATGAATTTTTTCGTTGATTCGTAACTGTTGATGAAGCTTGGATTCACCACTACACTCCAGAAAACAAACAACAGTCAAAACAATGGAAGGATGTCGGTTCAAGGAGGCAAAACTGTTCTATCGGCTGGAAAGGTTATGGCGACAGTTTTTTGGGATTCCAATGGAATGATATTCACCGACTACTTGGAGAAAGGAAAAACAATGACGGGAGCATATTATTCTGAGGTATTGGTTTCATTGGATGTTGAAATCAAGGCAAAACGGCTTCATTTCGCGAAGAAAAAAGTGTTGTTTCACACGTCCGTTGTTACAACGGCAAAACTGTTTGAATTACGGTACGAATTGCTCCCTCACCCACCGTATTCTACAGATTTGGCACCCTGCGACTTTTTATTATTTCCAGACTTGAAAAAATGGCTTGCTAGAAGGAGATTTACCACGAATACTGACGTCATAAGTGAAACCAACGCCTATTTTGAAGGGTTGGAATCATATTATTTGGAAGGGATCAAAAAATTGGAAAAACGCTGGACGAAGTGTATCGAGCTAGAAGGAGACTACGTTGAAAAATAAAATAAATTTTTCCGGATAAAATTATGTTTTCTCAATTTTTGCACGTCATTATCAATCCGCCCTCGTACATACATATATGCATACATAGATTGATGAGTTATTATAACAATTTATAAAATTTTTGCTCAACTTATTTTAAATCCTTTCAGGATTCTTATGCTACTAAACTGGCAACCAAAATTAATATTTTTCCAACTCAAATAATTTTCAGTGATTGAATCAACATTTTTTAAAATGAATTGTCAAAATCAAGGTGCTGAGATTTGCATTATTTTATAGTTTATGTTATTTCAGCGAAACATCAAACTGAAAGTGTTTCTAAGAACTTTTTTATTTGCCTAATGCGTGTGATATGAGGGAAGGAAAAGCCTGTGATTAGATTTTGAATTCAATTATTATCTAAAATTGTCCTAACCTTTTCTATATAGCCGAAGCAACATCATCGCATCTTCTACGGTAATACAAGCAGTTGGGATTTTCTTTACACCATCTTCATACCGCTGCATTCCGGTATGAGGTGATCCAATTGAAAAAGGTGTTGCCGAACGAATTAACGAAGCAATGGCCCCTTTCTTGGCTGCTGCGCTAGCTCCTTTGCCACGATATTGAGCAGTTTTGCCATAACCTTCCCATGCTTGCGCGTAGACTACGATTTTTCCTTGGACCTGAAAGATAAATTATTACCAATATCCTTAGATATACGATTAAATATTATCACTAGTAGTACAGACTTTTTCAGTGGGTAATGCTGAAAGCTCATCGAAACTTTCAACGACGACTGCATCTCCAATTATACCGCCACGAGGTGTTCCAACTGTTGTACCTAGTCCAAGGATTTGCATTTTGACTTTTCGTGGTGAAATCATTTCAGCATGTTCGTATCCTCTATAAAAGAAAAAATCAACTTACATTTTTCTTTAAAAAAAATCTAAAAAAAATATATATAATCCTCGCGAGATTAAATCGGCACTAAGGTATCTTATTATACTCTAGATGAAATCTGAGAGTATTATAAGTTTAATCCAGCCGTTTGTAACGCAACCGAACCTCGGACTAAAAAAAAATTATATAGGGTGTTTTTTTAGGTGCATGAGAACTTTTGATATCGATAACTGTGGTTTGACAGCTGAGAATGTCAAACTGTGTTGACATTTCTGTTCAGTAAGGTTTGGCAAGTCATCATGAATCGTTTAACGCCAGAACAACGCTTCCAAATTGTGGAAATTTACTTTGAAAAAAATAAATCTGTTCGCGAAGTTCATAGAGCACTTCGTCCATTTTACGGTCAACACAATCGGCTATGCTGAATGAATTTTAGTTTCCAAAAATTAATCAGCTAAACATCACCGACATTTGACACGAGTTAGCCAATACCCCATTAATAGTGGAAAAGGCAGCGAATTTCAATTTTAAATTTTACGAAAAATTTCGAAACTCAACCAACCCTCTAGTTACGAGTTTCCTATGTTAGTCTCTATTATCTCCTTATTCTTTCCGGTTTCTTTTTATCATTTTATTTACTTCACTTCTTTTTATTTTTTTTTCTTTTTTCTTTTAACGTTACTCAATTTAGATCTTAAGTTAAGTTTAAGGTTTGAATCATTAGGTTTTTGAGAGTTTTTTCCCTAAAAAGAAATTAACTAATTCTAAGGCATTTGTGAAGTACTTGTAAAATAAGCAAATTTTACTCAACATCGAAGTTGTAAAGACAGTTCTAGTCTAATCACTTGATTTCAATTCTAAACAGCAACTAAGCTATGGAATACCTAACAGTTCAATAAAGATATGTATGTGTGTATGTCACCGACATTTGATTCCAACAAGACGGCGCAACTTGCCATACAGCGCGCTTAACAATCGATTTATTGCAAAATCAATTTGGTGACAGCTTGATTTCCAGAAGTGGTTCTGTTAACTGACCCCCTCGTTCGTGCGATTTAACGCCTCTGGATTACTTTTTATGGGGCTATATTAAGTCATGCGTTTATACCGACAAACCAGCAACTCTTGAAGCATTGGAAGCCAATATTCAAGCCACTATTGACGTCATACGGCCAGATTTATTGAAAAAAGTAGTCAAAAAGTGGACTGATCGAATGGACCATGTAACTCGTAGCCACGGCGGACATATGACGGAAATCATATTTAAAAAATAAATGCCATGAAATTATCTACCAGAATATAATAAAAAAGTTTCATTCAAACAATATTTCTGTCTTGTATTATAATTTTAAGTTCTCATGCACCTAAAAAAACACCCTATATATTATTTTGTGATTATTTGTGGCCAAAAACTCCACATCAGCTTCACGTCCGTCCGTCTGGATGTTTAGTCGAATTTGTAAGGCTAAGTTCGATAACGGGCAAAATCGTCCTACTCCTTCGAAACTTACTATAATGCAAGAAATCGTTTAGCCACGAAGTTTAAATTTTGTGCAAATAAGATTTGAGCGAAAATGGAGTTAGACTTCGTTTGTCAGTGAAATTTCTTTTACTTTCTTTACTTTCGAGTAGCTTCCATAATCCATACAAAAAATCCTTAAAAAGACGTGTTCTAGAAAATTTGTCGATGGCTTTACAACCATTTAAGCTACGAATTTGAAATTTTGTACACATTAATTTTTGAATGGTTCCAAGGAAAAGGATAAATATGTGAGAAATCGAGTGAGTCCTTCCTGCACCTCGAATGTGAAAGTCCTTCAAAAAGGAATTTTTTTTTTCGATGACTTACCCAGTTCAAGATATGAAATTAAACACTGAATATTGTCTTTCAGTTTTGAGTAGGAATCTAATGGCAGTCCTTAATAAAGGACATACAACATGCACACACGTAATTCTACTTTATCCTCAACTACAATATAAATCGGAGTTCAGTATTTCATCTAGAGTATCATACGATTGGTTTGTAGCCGATCATGACTACAGTATGTTTAAATTTAAACTTTCGATTAAAAAACGCTAAGCCAAAAGTGCCAAGGCTTCCATTGACTATAGAGGTGTTTTTCTAGGCACCAGTCAATTAAAATAAACAATCTCTTTTGGAACTTTAGGAAGCCCTTTCACTTCCATTAATTGTCTTAGCACTAAAATTTGAACTATTTACCAGGTAATGGTTCGTGGGTAATGCATAAGCAATGCTGTTTTTTGACAGATAAAATCAAAGCGGTCTAGTGCTGTTATGTCAACTTTCAAACCTGAAGTTCGTTGGTTAAATCCTATCGCAATATTTTAAAGCATGCAGTAGTGTCTTAAAGGAAGCAAAGGAAGCAATTAAATATATAGGCGGACATGCGACACTCTGCTGATGTAAAAGTATTCAATGGTCGCGTTTACGTGCAGACCAGATCAGTCCACATAGACCGGTTTGGTATTTTTCGGTCTTGCATTTATGTGCGCATTTTCACAGTACGAGACTGGTTTGGTTTCATTTGGTCCGTACCAAAATCAAGACCAAAATCAGTCCAAATGGACTGGTTTGGTTTGCGTTTATGCGTACGACCAAACTGGTTTTTTTGGTCTATTCAGACTGGTGTGGTCTGCACGTAAACGCGGCCAATGTGTAATGTTGAAAGTAGTACACAAATAGTCATTACGGAATGGATTCTGTTATCGTTACAGTTCCAACTTGGATCAGTATTGAGAGAGACGCCATTGGAAGTACTCTTGGCAAAAGGAGTGTCTTGAAAGATTGATGACGTCGTTAGCAGCTTGTTTACTACAGAGTAGAATATAAGGCGAAGGAATGCCAGTATATTTTTAATTAATCTTTTATCCAAGATCGGTTTGTTCCGTACTAAATCAAACCTCTTCGACAATTCCATCCGTTTTGAAAAAACCTACGTATAAAAACCAGTTTGGACTAACCAATTTACTATTCAATGACCAATAAATACATAATAACTGGTAATTGCATAGACTCTTATTCATCGAGCGGCAAGGGAACTCCCCTATTTATTATCTTTTTTTCGGTTACTTACAGAAAGTCGATTTTCTTCAAAGCTCTGAGCGGAACAGTCGCAGTGACTTCTTTTCGGAATCGGGGGGACGTTTCAAGTTTTGCACGCGAAATCAAAGATACGTTTTTCGTTTCGACTTCAACGAGATTACAAAGTAAATTTTCTTCCCGCCTATATGTCACTATACAAAAGCTTCAAGCACAAGCTTCAGTTAATAATTCAGTTCAGTTGTAGCCGAAATTTGAAGCGAGGAAGATTTCGATTACAAACTTCGATACAGCGTCGTAATTATGTGGACAGTAATAATCAAAGTGGTGATACTACTGTGTATAGTGGAATTAAGTTGGTGCACTTCGGTAATTATTTTTTCGAAATCAACAAACCAGTACACTATAGTAGCGTTTTTATTCGTTAGATCGACCAGAATGCTAATGAGGATTACTATATAGCTGGCACTGTGGAGTATAGTCCAGAGCTAGCCAAAGTATCACCCGAAAGTAATATCGAAAATAATCTCAAAGCGTATTTAGAATTGATCGACCTTGCCAAGACCAAGGTGTGTTGAACTTAATGTTTTCGTACAATTTTCACTTTTTGTTATCACATTGAATTATTTATTACTATTCCATGTTTGATAGAACGTTGATATTTTAGTGTTTCCGGAAGCAACTTTTAATTACTACGGACTACCAAACCGGAAGGCATTGCTCGACAATGCACTATCTGTTCCGGATCCTGAAAACAAAATTGCACCATGCGATCATGTTGGAAATTATTCAGAGGTGAGTAAAAAGTCTATAGGCATGTGATGCATTTAAGTGACTGACCCCGTCTTGAGTAGAGGATAAAAAATGCTCCTGCCCGAAGTACTTCTGCTGTGTCGTAGTCAAGATAGTGAAATTGTTTCCAAGATAGCTCACGACAGATATGAGTTCACGATCTCTGATTAATTCATTATCTCTGATTACAATTCCAAAACAAAAACATACTCGTATTATTCTGCATAGTGTCGCTATCAATACACAAACGCTAAGTGGCAAGAAAGTCGCAACTTTATTCTTTTTTATTTAGTATGCTGTAAAATTCGGAGTATAGTAAATATTGTATATCCCATATGAAAAAATCTGCCAACAGTCTGGGCGCAACTTTATTATTTTATGGGTAGGAGTCCGAAACGTGTTTAATGATGAGATGCGGTGTAGGTTACTATGCGACTGACAACCTAAAAAATAACGATTCAAATTGCCTCCTGATTATTCCTTAGGTTGTCGCATAGTAACCTACACCGCATCTCAGCATTAAACACGTTTCGGACTCCTACCCATAAAATAATAAAGTTGCGCCCAGACTGTTGCCAGATTTTCTTTATTTATTTATGTATTTGTTTTTTCAATAGATGATTCAATAGGAGTGAAAGTGAATTTGATTTTATTTAACCTAAAAAAAAATTCGGAATTCATCAAAACTTGAACAATGTCTTACTCCCCAGGAGATTTAATATCAAAAAATACTTAAATCGGTTTATTCCCCGACTATATTCAAAGCATTTAGAAGTAAAAGTGAATTCTATATTTCATTAGACCTAAGAAATATATCGAAATTCGTGAAACACGCCCTTAGGGGTTAGATATCGAAAAATTTGGAAAAAATTTCTAGACGCTTATGTTAAGAGTCCGCAGAAGTGAAATTAATTTGATAGCTCGAGAAGTTTAAAAGATTTAAAGAAATTCGTGAAAATGTGGGAAAAATCCTTTTTATGGATATTTTTTTACTCCATCTTTGTACACAAATGAAAATCTAAATTTTTTGTTTGAATTCCTCCCCTCGCTCCTCCCTCATCCCCCCTCACACCCCACCCCTTGAGAAGATACCAGTCGTAGGGGTTCACCCAATCTAACCACCATAAAAATTTGAACTTAATATCTCAACGGGTTTGGGAGCTACGCGCATTCGATTTTGCGTATGGCGTACGGCGGACAGACGGAAATTTTTTTTTTTTGCTTTTTCGGTGTTTACTTTTCCTAAAACGTGAAAATACAAAATTTCAGGGTAGCAAATTTTTTTGAAATTTCAAGTCGATCACAATACTTTATTATTAAAAAATAATAAAGTAAAACTATCAAATCTATGCTTATACTCGATAACTTTCTTTTAGCTAAGACAGGCATTACTACTTAATTGGTATCAAACAGAAAAATGAAAATTTTTTCAAACAAACATTTGACGAGTATACTATCTGGCTGTATTCACCAGCGAAAAAGTCAAATATTTGACAAAGTAGCATATATTCTAATACTATTATAACACGCTGTCAAATATTTGACTATAACAATATTGCAAAATAAAAATCACATTTTTAAAGTATTATAAGATATGCCTTGTTTAGGATAAATTAAACAACTTGACTGTCAAAATGTATCTGAAAATAGTCAAATATTTAACAAAGTGACATTCAGCCTAATACAAGTTTTACTGCGAAATTTATTAGGTCCTAACATTAATTTCGAAAGCAGCTAAGGATAATCGAATCTACATTCTGATCAACATAGTCGAAAAAGTACCTTGTTCGACATCACCGAATAGTTGTTTGATACCATATAACACGCATCATGATCACTACAGTCTATACAATGCAAATATCGTGTTTGACCGATATGGCCGGATTATTTCGAGATATCGGAAGATCAATCTGTTCGTAGAACCTCACATGGATGAGCCACTCACAGAACCTTTGTCCACGTTTCGAACCGACTTCAACGTTAAATTCGGTCATTTCATATGCTTCGATATAATGTTTAAAGAGCCAGCCATGAGGTACTTTTTTGAGATTCAAAATAAGGCAAGTGAATGAAATTATTTCTTATATTTCAGCATGATCAAACAAGCAAATGTCACCAATATACTCTACCCTTCAATGTGGTTTTCACACTTACCATTCCTAACAGCCGAACAATTTCACCAAGGCTGGGCCTTTGCCAATAACATCAACTTAATATCAGCCGGAGCAAGTAATCCCCGAAGCGGATCAACCGGTAGTGGCATTTATCTAGGACGAAAAGGTATTCCTGATATAATAATGTCACCGAAGCCAATTCGAAAACTATACACTGACAAAGTACCAAAGGATAATTCGATCCAACACAAACTTTCTCAAATTACAACACGCGAGCAATACTCTCCCACCGAAATGCTAAATCTTCACCTTACTGAAATTTGGGCTGACGAAGGTGCGAGTATCTTCGATATTGAAAATCGATCACAAACAATTTGTGCCTACGACGATATTTGTTGTACGTTTGAAATCACGAAAAAAGACAGTCCGGTTCCACCGGGAAAACTGGCCTATCGGTACGCATTGGCAGTGAATTATACAACGAAATTGTACGGCCATACTCGTGAAGTGGGCGAATTAAATTGTGCCGTAATAAGTTGTACGGGAAATAGTCCGAAAACGTGCGGTCGTCGATTCAAAAACGACAACATTATTCAATCAACCGTGTTTGATCAGATTAAAATTAAAGCGAAAATTAGATCGAATTCATTCGAGGATATTTTAATTATACCGAATACGCTGAACAGTGGTATAGTTCCGTTTGATACAACAGAGTATAATTTTGTTTCGACTGAAGTTTATAAGAATTCCAAGTAATAAGTATTCGTCCGTTTTTTTTTTGATATATTAATAACAATTTCTAAAAATTTTCCAGACATCATTATCGCGACTTTACAATTGAATCCAGAAACAAATTACCTGACTTTTTAACTTTCGGTATTTATGGACGAGATTTTCGACTGGACAGAAAAATTCCGGTGCGGCGATCGCAAAGTGGATAAATTTAAAGTTGTTAACTAATAAGAACAAAATGTAATACTTTGGTGTTTATAATTCAAATTAAGTTTATCTCAATCAATGAGTCCAATTGGTGACAAATGGACGCATTAAACAACTCATAAAAGACAATTACAAGTTTTGATTTACCCCATTCGAGAGCCCTTTTATGATCTAAGCTATCCCATAATTATATTCAAGCTATCTAAGGATCATTGACTGTTCAGATCCAGGGCAGGTTCAAATATTGGCTATATTAGTAATATACTGTTGTAATGCCGCACAAGCAGCTAGTATGAAAAATTAAAAAAAAGTACCCAGAACTACTGCCTAGGGGCTTTGGAGACGCAGTGGCTAAGCTCTTTTGCCTACAAACATCGAGTGCATGGCGCATGGGTCTCAATCCCATCTAGCCATAGTGTGGTGGTACGTCACGTCGTACGTAAGTAATTCTATTTAACTGAGTTTTATTCACTGTAGCTTTGAATGATTGCCAACTTCATACATTGTAAATTCAAATTGAAGTTGGCATATTTTATCAAAAAATAAAAAGGTCGGAAAAATATTTTCAATCTTACTTAAGCTCTTGCTGAAAAACGTTATAGAAAAATAATTAGTTTTGATGAATCAAGAAATAAAAAATGTTCAAATGTTTAAACAATAAATTTTAATAGAAAAGAAAAATGTTCAATTGTTAAAACAATTAATTTTAATAAATCAAGAAATAAATAATTTAAAATATTAAAAACGTGTAAAATAGTGATATTAATAAGTTAATCCATTAAAATATTTTAAATATTATATTGTAACATTCGAAATTCATTGTTTTATAATTTCCTAATCCATTGGATTGAAAAAGAATTCAACTAGAGACACCTCTCCACAGCTAGAGATATCCTCTACAATAGGTTTATCACCAGTGCTCTAAAAATTGATATTTGCAGCAGTAACAGTCAAGAGCGCCCATACAACTACAAGGCGGGGCAAGGCAAAAGGTTTATAAAATAACACCCCACTCCATTTGGAATCTGAATGTTTGGTTGAATTTTTAACGCTAAGTTCGTTAACGGGCACAATCGTTCTACTCCTTCGACTCTATAAAAAGTCATTAAAACATGCGTTCAAGAATACTAGCCGATAACTTCAGAACGCTTAAATCGCTCAAATCCCAGTCGTAAGGATTTTGTAAACGTTCATTTTCTAATAATTGCTGAAAATCTTTGAGTCCTTCGTGTAGCTGGCATACAAAAATCCTGTAAAACTATCTTCTATCAATTTACGGAACTCATTTTAACTCAAAAAAACATGAAGTAAGAATTTAATACGAATTAAATTTGTTTTAAAATGAAGTTCGGGTTTCCTCTCCTCCTGCGGGAACCTTCCACAAACAAAGTCCCGATAATTTGGCCAATAACTTCAGAGTTCTGTAACTTGAAATTTAAAATTTGGCACAGCTTAATATTTCAATTGCTAAAAGGGATTAGTATGAAATAAATCGAGTAAGTCCTTCGATTAGCTGCTATATAAACTGCCTTGAAAAATGTGTCCATTCATTCACTGTAATTAGACAGTCATAATTTTAGATGAATTAGTTTTGACAAATCCTTACACTCGTTCGGGTAACACTCATACAAAAGTCCTTAAAACAAATTCTTAAAACAAATAACCAAATTTGTGACCTTACCATTGTGTCCTCGAAGAATTATTAAAAAAAATTATAATTTAATTTGTGTTCTGTATTCAATTTTTTGTTACATTTTTTGTTTAGTACGTTTAAGATTTTGTGAAAATGATGCGCGAATCCTGTTTGAATATTCAAATCTCCGATAGTTTTTATCATAGAATAATGATTTGGGACTAATTTTAAAGGGGAAGGTTACGAGAATTTAAAAAAAGAATTGACGGGCTTAGAACCAGAGGGGTACAAGTGACAATTTCTCGAAAATTAAGTTAATAGCAAGAAATGGCTCTTTAGAGTGTCTGCTGTCTTTTACCGGTGGCGCACAGGTGCAAGAGTAGCTTAAGGCTGCTATATGTTAGGAAATAAATCCAATACTAAACGGAAAAGCACCAATGATACGAGCCAGAGGGGTACAAGTACGACTAGCACTCCTTATTAACGAGCGCAAATCAAAATACTCTCCGTTTTTTACATTTCAGACTGATGAGCCGACCGGGTACGAGTCGGACTACGAGTAACCGTACTTAGTTTCATTATTCATCCCTTATGTTTAATATAATAGTTAGATTTTTTTTGCGTAGTTTTTTATTAATAAAGACTGAATAAATTATTAGGTAACTAACATACTGTGTTACAAAAGTTGTGTTTCCTTGAAACCTTAAAGAACACTTCACCATCTCGTTATACGAGTGACGTCGTATTGCGGCGAAGAAGTGCACGTAGTGACAAAAATTCTGCCATCAGTCTGGGAATAACTTTATTATTTTCCAAGTTTCAGCCTCCTAGCGTAAGCGGTTCCTGAGAACTAGAAACCAAAATATTTCATCTAAAACGCACACCTCCTCCCCCTTCCCCTCACACCTCAATCCTACAAATTTCCCACCATACAAATTTCAACTTAATATCTCAACGGGTTTGTGAGCTACGCACCTTCAAACGGTTTTGCGGACGGCAGACAGACATTTTGTTTTCTTTTGAGTTTACTAGTCCTAAAACGTGAAAATACAAATTTTTTTAAATTTCAGTTCGATCACACCACTTTATTATTAAAAAATAATAATGTAAAAATATGCCAAGTATATACACGAACGAAGTTTAATCTTTACTGCATAATTGGTACGCGCGATATCATAATCCAAAGTTTTTCTTAGAAAACGTCTCCCCCACCTCCCCCTAACACTCTTCCCCAAGGGTACTACTCGTACGAGTTCACCCAATCTACCTATAAAATTTCAAAAATAATAATATAAAATACATGGAAATACGTCAAAGTTCAGTGCCAGAGGGGTACAAGTGCAATATTTCCCGAGTTCACACCACGTTAAACAGTATATCTCGGGAAATTATATATATTTCTTTTTGGCGCCGCTGTGAGATTTAGAATACTAAGTCCCTAAGAGGAAACCCGATCAACCCGGTCGGTAGATCTTAGCCATAATTATTGACAATTAAAAGACTTTGATATGATTTTACTCGAAACTACTTGAATTGCACTTGTAACCCTTTGGTTTTAAGCCCTTCAATTATCTTCACAAATTTTTTTCAAGGATATCGGTTTTAGAAGTTGAGTAGTTTTAGCGGTTGAAATTCTGGAGTCATCTTCTTCAATCCATGGAGGTTTCAAAATATTCAATGAAATCGTCTTAATTCAGTTGTGATGAATTATCAAGACCTCCCAATAGCGGCTTCTAACATTAGGGGTGGAACTTGTTTCCACTCGTGTATTACATTTAGAACAACTTATTTGATTTATAGCTGTTTCAAAGCTGAACAAAATCTGATCCGTTAGCAACCACTGATCATAAGATTCTTTCTGTAATACAACTTTATGAGTCTAATGACGTTTTGATCCATCGATTGCATCAGTGGCGTCTCATTATTTGACATGAACATTTACCACGTATACATCCGGATTCATTCTTCTAAAATCGCATGTAGACTCAGATCGGATTGGAATGAGATCGACTCGATCCGTTCCAACTTCTCGACCTGGATCGAATCGATATCGGATTGAAATTTCTCATGTAAACGCGGATCGAAAGATCGAACGCAGCGCCGTTTGACATTTTCTGTTGATCAAAGAGTTGTTTTGTTGGAAAACATAGCCTAGAGAAAGAAGTTATTCACGACACAATACTCTTGAAGCGGGTGTGTAACATTTCCTGTTCGAGAGTGATAATTTACACATATTTCATGTTATGTCGCTCGTCATTTCAATCCCATTTCGATCATCTCATGTTTCGATCTTTCGATCCGGTGTTGTCAAAAAATGTACTCAAAAAATATTAAACATATTGAATATGGTTTATTTTCAAAGAATATTTATCAGGTACAAAACATTTACCATTCCTTAAATATTGCAGCATGTTTTTTTTATTTACAATTACAATTACAAGTGAATTTATTTTATTCGTGCCATTTCCATTAGTACAGGCAAGTAATGGTATTCGTGGTTAGTTATTTTTCCCACTGGGTATTGTTTTACCTGGAAGAAACTTCCGAAAGAGCTCACTTTAAAAATGCTCAATAAGTTCCGGTTGCGATTACAGTTTTTCACTCGTTACTTTCAAGAAACACACTTGCACGTCTTAAATCGTTGTAACCATCATCGCTAGCTTTGAAAAAATTACTATTTTTCTTCAGTTGGGAATGCAGCTGTATTGCCTTTTCCTTTAGCATTTCGACACTCACTGGATACTTTTTTATTTGTTGGCTTAAACACTAATTTTAGTTCTCCATCTACGGAAGCTTAACATTTTTTAAGCTTTCATTTTTGCAAGTCCCATAAATGTGTTGAACACACATCCTAATCTGTTGCAGTTTTTATTTTTAATTTTGATAGTAGAGTTCTCCATATCGTATTTATGCGCCAAATCGGTTACGCAAGAGCCTTTAGATAATAGTTCACACAAAATATCACATTTTACCTTCAAGGGTAACACGCTCAGTGCAGCCACTCAGCTCCGCGTCCAACTGAAATTTTGACCTGTTTAAATAGTATTGTCAAAATTTAAAAAAGTTTGGCACTTCGTTTCATCTTCTTGTTTTAGGCATATATTCGTCATAAAAAAAGTATAATTTTTTTTCACTAATTCATCAAGACAAATGTCACGAAGTTTCTAAAGAATTAAGAAAAGTGAGATATACCTGTGGCCGATTTTTGATGGAATGACCCTACAATGATTTAAATTTAAAATAAAAGATATTAGGTCACACGCAGTCGCAAAACAAAAACAAGAAAATCGAAATCATTCGCAACCCCGGATACCACGCATTTTTCGTGTAAATTGTAAAATCCTCTTCTAAAGTTTTCGAGAATTTAATTTTTGAGAAAAAAGTAGTACAAAATTAAAAGGAGTAGTACAGTAGTACATGAAGTACAATAGTAGTGTAAATACTACTATAGTAGTACAAACGACAGCACTGTACCTCACTTCTACTGCGATATGCCCCAGAAGGGGTTAAGTAGAAACTAAAGACATAACTAACTCATTATACTCTAGATGAAATCTGAGATTACAAGTTTGTAAAAGTTTGTAACACATATAACCGAGCCTCGGACGAGAAAAGTTAAATATTATTTTGTGTTTATTTGTGGCCAAAAACTCCAAATCCGCTTGGCGTCCATCTGTCTGTCCGTTAGCACGATAACTCAAGAACGCCTTGACCTAGTATCTTGAAATTTTGAATATGGATGTTTGGTCGAAGTTCGTTAACGGGCAAAATCGTCTTACTCCATCGGGTAGGTACCATACAAAAAGTCCTTTAAACACATGTTCAAGAATATTGGCCGATAACTTCAGTAGGGTTTATACTACGACTACATGCACACATTCCTTATTCTACTTTATCTCCAACTACAATACGAGTATATTTCATCTAGAGTATTATACGATTGGCTTGCAGACGATCGTGACTGCAGTATGTTTAGATATAAAAACTAAGTAGTTACCGAATCCAATGCGGAACTAGAGCCTCTTCAGTGTGAACATTTTCCAAGCCGGCTTGCTTAAACTGTTCGACCATATAGTCGATAGAGTCCTCCAAGGCTTTGGAACCCGATGGCCGAGCTCCAAACTTATCCGTCATGGCGAGTAAGCTAAAAGAAAATTACAATTCAATAAAAATTCAGTTCATAATCGCAAACGTAATCTTAACGCACCTCTCATACGTATCACCAGCATACTTTCCATTGACAATTTTCTGAATAATCCCATCCACGATTGTCTGATATCCTTGAATTTCAGAACGTAGTCCTTCGGGTAAACTGCATTCATTTTGTAGTATGAAATCGTCGATTTCATTGTCAATTATGGAGCTCCACGATACGTCAACAACTAGGGTAAAAATCAATAGTAGCTTGGCTAGCCTGGACATTGTATATGCTGGAAGAAAAATTGCAGTTCAGATTCAGATGTTAATTTTTAATTTAATTCAGTTGTCGATATTATTGGCTTTCTAGTAAAAGCAATAGCCAGTCAAGTTACTTCTAAATGATTAAAGAAAAAGTGATGATTAAGACAAGAACTATGCACTACACACTCCACAACAGCTGCTATAACTCAACTGGTTAAACTGCTATGTAAATAAATGTACAGATTCAGCATTTAAGGGGACACGACATACTGTTCTTTCAGACTCTTATTTGGAGTATTGGCTAATTGTAGAGGCAACTTCACGACGATGATGTGCTTAAAGCCTGAGTTATATAATCCCCCAATTGATAGTCGGTTAGCATGCTTCCCAGCAGCCAGCATCACAGCCAGCGCATATCAGAGAGAACAGAGAACCCAGTTAGATTTTGGATAGGAATTGAAAGTAGTCTGAACTGAAACACTATGGTCTGGCCACTCACTGGTCAGTCAGTAGATTTCAATGGCTGCTGGAGTAGTTGATTGCCAATTAACGAACTTCGTACTCTCGCAATGTGAAGAACAGCCAGCCGACTGTATTACTTAAGCCTAAAGTCGAAATGGTTACTGGAATTATTATTGTAAATAGTTTGCATTTAACCGACACAACTGATATGTGACTATGACCTTCACAGCCAATTTGGATAGTAACTTATGGGTCTGATATGTACAGCTATCGTGTAGATTTTACTTACTCCTAAATACTCGTACACTACATACAAGCCAAATCGACGAACATAATAATAAGCGAAAAAAAAACTGTGCGATATCCAGCACAGTTTATACTGGTTTCGGTTTCCTCTCCCTCGAAATATTTGTTCCGAGCCATTTTCAAAGTGGAAAAATTCTAGTCTTCAAGAACTTCGAAATTTCTACTTCCGAAAAAATAATTTCAGTGTCAAATAATTTCGAGCAGTATAAATTTCTGCCTATTCATAAATAAGACGTGCTGATTGCGCCTTAAGTTATTTTTAGCAAAAAATATAATTTCCGTTCTGTAGAGCATTGCATAAATTTCTCATTTAAATTTCAACTTTTTAACATAATCCACTCATGAGATATGAAAAACATCCTCAACGTTATTGAAGAGTTGAGTTTCATGTTCCACTTAAAGCTCTTAATTTTAAATTTTAGTCGGTTTTAAGATCAAATTATTTCGAATCAATTAAACATTCTTCCCTATAATAAACTGAAGAACCTAATGTAAAATTCAGAATTGATTTTCAAAATAAAAGTACCAACCATTCCACTGGGAAAAAAAATTATTATTAAAAAGAAAATGCCCATTTATCAGCGTGACTTCCATTGTAAATAATATTTTGAGAATTTTCTATTAGCTGAGTTCTATATAAATATGTACCAAGTTTCTCACTCTTTGGCATAAACCGTTCTTGATACCATTACATATTAAAACCAAAGTTAATAAACAGACCCACTATCTGCCCACTGCCCACTATAATTTTTGTAGAGCGTTTTATAACGAATAATTTTATCTGTTTCCTTTTTTTTATTTTGGGTGGAACTTAATACTTCGCAAACGAAAGTAAATCAAGCGTAAGTAATGGAAATTTGTGGAAAATCTATTGGTTTTATAGTCATAATTTCAATTTTAAACTACAAAACTACAAAATTGTACGGTACAAATTTTTTTAAATTTCATGTCGCGTGTGTACTCGATCGAACGATGATTGATCTCTGATGTTTCAATATAAACTCCATTCGGTTACGACCTATCACTGTGAAAAGACCTTTTCATTGACAAAACGTGGAAAAATAAGTAGAACCAACCAATTTACATTGTGTCTGGATTATTTTTGATAATTTTACCTTAAAAACAGAGTTTATTATTTAAACTTTAGTAAAACCGCTGCCGATAGAAAAATTAAAAAAAAACAACAAAATTTTTAATATGAAGTAATGCAATTGGTCTTCATAAAAATTAAGTAGATGATTGTAGGAACGATATGAAAACAATTTCTTAAATACTTTTATATTTCGGTAGCACAATGATACTTAGACGGGGTAAACGGAGTAGCAGCCCAGCAACCTCTTAAACAAACAACCGGTAAATTTTTTTCGTTTCAAAAAATTGTATAATTTTAAATCTCATATCAAGAACCTATTTTTAAAGGGTATTTGTATGGTAGTTACTAGTAAGAGTTATTCGTAAGAGCTCATTTTCGTTCCTGTGACACCCAAAAATAAATAATTCTTCTGTCCATAGTCCAAATCGTTCTTGGCCTCTATCGATTTCTCTGATTGAATTTGAAAATTACGGTCATCCCTTCGTCCGATCTAAGATTTTTCTCCAAAGGTTGTTTTTTCCAGGGATAGTTCGTTAGCCAACCGCTCAACCACCTGGAGGTACGTGATGAAAGAATAGCGATTTTTGAAAAATGGATATTGTTGTATAGGGAAAGTGCAGGACCATGCCATGAATGGAAATTGAACCCATGACTTCCAGGGTAACAGAGTAGAGATCTAATCACTAGACTATAGAGGACAAAATATTGTTATAGATTCCTTGCTTCAACCGTTCTCTATAAGTAGAACCACTTATTTAAATCAGTTTATATGCGAGTTGAAGGAAAAGGGGTATTTTTGCGCAAACCGACAAGCTGCAAATTGATTCAAACTTACGTCAACGCGCTCTCCAATTATAGAGTGATTAGAATTGTATTGTACCAATTTAACTTTATTATTTTAATAATAAAGTATTGTTATCGATTTTTAAAAAAAAAATTTGCCACCCACCAAAAAAGCAAAAAAAAAGTTCAGTCCGTCTGTGCGCCGTCCGCCGTACGCCTATAGCTCCCAAACCCTATGAGCTATTGAATTGAAATTTTTTTTGTTAATAGACTGGGTAGGACTCTTGAAGTGAACACTTTTTGGGGGGTGGGGAAGCGTTTTAGACGAAAAATGTGTGTTTCTAGATCTCAGCAACCGCATATGTTAGGAAGCTGAAACTTGGAATTTAGATAGAGCTTCGATAGTGGACCCATTTGCAAAAATATTGTTGATATTGGTGAAGGGGTGTGGGAGTGGGGGGAATAAAAATGCGTCCGAAACGTTCGAAAGGCGAGATCGAGACATTCTAAAATTCATATATCCTAAACGGTTAATGTCACGAAATTAAAACTTAATAACCATCTGTAGATATACTAGGAAAATAGATCGGAAACAAATTTTTGAGACTTTAAACTTTAAATTACAATATCTCACGAACCAATTGCACTAGAGAAATAAAATTTGGTTTCTGTACTCGTATAAAGGTTGTCAAATAAAGTTTGCCGAAAGTAAAATTTTTTAAGGGCGCGGTGGAGCATGGAAGTGGAGGGGTAAGAATTTTTTTATAAAATCACGTCTCATATCTCAGGAACAGTGTAAGATAGATGCTTACCAGAAGTAGGCCTAATAGACCCCCAGCAGGAAAAAAAAAATTCCGGGGTGAGGGTGTTGGTTGGTTTAAGTGGCAGCCCTGTCACCCAGACAGGGCTCAATTAGGGGTGAGGGTGTAGAGGGTGAAAAGTAAAAAGTTCCGATTTTTATATCTCGAGAACCTATAATGACATAAAGATGAAACTTAGTATTTAGATAGAGCTATAATAGTAGCATGTTGGAAAAATATAATTTTTTATAGGGGTAGTATGGTACGGGGGTGGGGGGTGTTTTTTCTAACTATAGAACGGCTTATGCTAGAAAGTTGAAATTCGGTACGTATATGTAAATCAACTAGAAAAGAAATAAAATTCAAATATCTATTGGCACTCGGAAGTGGGGCAAAATAAATTATCAGTGAAAATGGAATGCATACATTTTCAGGATTTTCGTCATATCTATTAGGGCTTTCCAAATATTGAACTAATTTTTTTTGTACGGGTTCTTCATAGAAATACCTAGAATATGTTTTCAGAATTTTTTGAAATTCGACTCGCAAGGGGTGTAAAGGTGATGTATACATTTTCACGAATTCAGCCGTATCCCTCAGATCTGATTAGATATCGAACAACTTTTCACTTCCACGGGCTTATTTAATAATCACCTAAACCCCATTTTCAAGTTTTTTCCTTTTTCAACCCCAAAGAGTGTCAAAACGGGTTGAACACGTTTTCACGAATTCCGTCATATCTCTTAGGAGTGATAAGACATCGGATTGGTTTTTACTTCCTCTGGCTTTCTTTATATACATATATCTAAAAACTCATTTCAGGATTTTTGGATATTCAACCCAAAAGTGGGTGCAAAGGGGTTGCATATGTTTTCAAAAATTCTTGCATATTTCTTAATTCTAATAAGATATCGAATTCATTTTTACTTTCTAAGGGCCGGTTTCACAGTCGAAGTTTAAATCAAACATATTCATTAAACTTGAAATGACAGAAAAGGCAGAGTATACCAATGTAAAAAAGCTTAACTTCAGCTAAATTAGTTCACAATGATTGCGAACTTCAGATTAGTTAATCTTAAGATTTATATTTACAGTGAAATCGGGTCAAGTTTAAAGTGCAGTTTATTCTTAAGTTTAAGTTTAACTAAACTTCAGTTCAAATTTCTACTGTGAAACCGGCCCTAAGGCTTCCTACATAGTCGTCAAAAAGTTGATTTCAGGATGTTTGCTATTCAACTCCAATAGGACTTAAGGCTTTTGATATATTTCTCAGGATTGATGAGATATTAGATTGGTTTGCACTTCCACATACTTTTTATATAATCGCCCACAAACGCATTTCCGATTTCATGTAATGGCCCAAAACCAAATTACGAAAAACCTTCTAATGCCGTAACAACTGATATTATACTAGGACTAGACCTCGTCCCGGAGTATGACCCAATTATGTAATTCATATGTTATATGCGGCACCAGCGTAAGTATTCTAGCACGACCCCATTCTAACCGCTTCCCGAACTTTGTTTAGGTTTTCAGTCACATAGTAACCTACACCGCATCTCAGAATTAAACTCGTTCCGAACTTCTACCCAAAAAATAATAAAGTTGCGCCCAGACTGTTGGCAGATTTTTTTGGGTGTTATTGAAAATGATAACGAGTTAACGCCAGCCAGATCGATTTACCGATATTTGAAAATTTTTTCAAGGAGAATTTTGCATGAAAAGTTTACAAATAATTGTGACGATTTCATCCACCTAACATTGTAAACTGGATCGGACATTCGAATTCTAAGTTAGAATTTAGAAGTCCTAGACTAAATCACTTCAGAGTTTCATATAAAAAAAAAATAATTATTATTATTAATTTTATTTCTTTCAGCATTTCTATCGAAATCAGTGTTAATCGTGTCTAAGGTGATTTTAACAAAATGATACATCATGAAAAACTACTGATTTATTGAACTTATTGCGTTTTAACTCGTTTGTAATTTGTCGATTTAGACTGGACGGTTTTGTGCAATTATATTCTTTCTAAAAAAATTTGTTTTATTGTAATTAAAATAATTAAAAAAATGTAAAGCTTTAATTAAACTTAATCACAAAATTTGTGAAAAATAAAACAAAAACAGAAATACTACAAGAACCAATTAGGTCTTCGTGAGATTTTTAAGTTTTAACAAAATTTGTGGAAAAAAAACTACAAGAACCAATTTTTGTCCGTGAGATTTTTAAGTTTTAACATTGAAGCTAAAAATAAATACGGGATCAAGTAATTCGAAAAATAAATTTGTTCAACCAACCAGACAAGATTAAATTGGAAAAATATTTTTTTTAAAAAAAATATTCTACAACATTCCAATTTTAGAAATAAATTTGAGATTACAAATTGTAGAACAGTTAAAAAGATAATAACTGCGTATTCATGTACTAATCTTCTCATAATAACAGACATTGTATCAGAGGAGTTACAATTCAGTGAACAAATCAATTATTATGCAAACATCTTGAATACAAGCGAGAAAACATATAATCTACCATCTAATCGAATATCAAGACTTTTTTATTAAAAATTAATCTTTCATGCTCGTAAGATGTCGATCGATTGTTGCATTTTTTTCCATCATCAGTCATCGCGTATAATTAGATACGCTATTCAAGCAAATAAATATTGAAATCTGTACAGCATACCGATGTATCTATAGTAAAACAGAAGTCTACATCACTTCATTTACTCTCGTCTGAATGTATGTAGATTGAGAACTAAATTTTCTTGATACAAACATATTAGTTAGAATACTTTGATCAAATTGATTTTAAGATACTACGGGAAAAATTTCCCGATTCATCTTTTTCTTTAACGCATTTATATGATGAGTGCATACTGCCCCAAATATAACACTGAATTCAGTAATTCATCTGGTGATTTCGTAGTGATAAACGAAGAAACCGAGGTGTATAAAATTAACTTTCATCAAATTGCCCAATAATATTCCTCACGAACTAAAATATAAATAAATTAAAAAAAAGAAGAAACAAAAACATTGCATTAACAGACAGAGAACAACGTTGGTTCGTAGTATATAAGATACAACCCCAGTATACTATACAAAGATGTTGAGCACTGCATTATATCGCTCGAGTAAAGTAATAGTACCAAAATACATCAGTTAAAGTGCGGGGATTAGTCTTGGCATCGTCATCATCATCATCATCAACAAAATCGGGTCTGTTTCATATATTCGTATCGCATCCAACCGTATTATTAAAATACCGATAGACGCTCCCTACACTCGTAGTATGTGGATATACTCCTCTCCCATAGCTGCGTCTGGCGTCTCGACGCTTCCCGTTTGGATATGGTTTAAAAATAACAATATCTATTTTCGGATTTTTAGAGATTTTCAGTAAGTCGGTACCGACAACGACGATGATGTTCGTTCTGTTGGCTTAGTTAGTATAGTCCGTGATGATTCGATGAGAAAAATTTATCTTCCAACCCCGACGATAATAATAAGCATTCAAAACCCAAGCGCTGAACAGTTTTTAAACTCCACTACACCACCGCGCTACTTACTAACGTTTCGATAGAGCTCTATGTTTTGATTTGACGATCCGATTTTAGATAGCCTGGCAAGGGGTAACCAACTAACATTTCGATTTCGGTTTTGGTCTCAATTCGCCTCCCTTCCTGGACCATGGTAGTATTTTTCTACAGCATCCCGTGTAAAATGTTGGTCGGTGCCGACATCATGGACGTTGTTGGTTTGCGGCATACAGTCGGTAACGTGCACTGCCTTGGAAAATAAAACAGAAAATGGTACAGAGAAAAACACTCTGTGGCTATGCTATCCGTACTACTGTACTGTGAGTGTACAGTGTACGTTGTACTTACGAATGATGATGATACTAAAAATATGTGGAATATGGTACTTTTTCCCCGACGACGGACGGACACGACTAGGAACTACAGTACATGTGTGTAGTCGACGTTCATTGTCGAGTCCATTTATAATGTACATACGATGGTATGTCGATGTCGGTAACCCAGTTTACTAGTTTTAAGAACGGTTCAACTATGGGGTTGTATCGCGGCACCAGAAGCTGAAAATCCGATAGTATCGTTGTATGCGTTATTTTGCAACTACCTTCTGGGATCAATACACCAAAAACTGTGAATTGGATTAAAATAAAAATAACGAAGGGGTGAGTCTTAGCGGCAGTTCCGTTGGTATTGCGTGTAGTATTTTATTTACGGATATTCCATAGTTCAGTGGACGGGCATTCGTCGGGGAGATCATCGGGTCTGGAGAGTCTATTTTTGGCATAACTACCATTTGCCCATTACGCACTCCAGCATCATCCAATAGTAGCGCAAGCATCAACCAGCATCCCTCGGGCACCTATACACAGTCAAAACGAAGCGGGACGCGAAGAGAGTATAGCATGGTCGTTGAAAAGCTCCTGGTCTGGTCTGGATGGTCGGTTCGATTCTATCTTTAGTAGAGTTCGAGATTTGAGTCGATAGTAGGAGACGAGATATACTTACCCGAAAATTTCAGAAGATTTAGATACAGACCGACCCGGGGGCGCATAATACGGTGAAAGCAGCCCGAAATGCCAGTAGTTTTGCTTGTCGTCTTCGATTAAATGGTACTTGGTACATAGTCAGTCGTACGGTGGACGGTATTCTTCTTATATCACATTTTTATGTTGAGTTGTTGGTGTACTATTTTTATGTGGTGTTTGGTTCGGACGACGATTCTGCCTTCTGCGTTCTCTCGGCTTTTCTACAGTCCTATGATCGGGTGCGGGTTTTAGTGCACCGAATCGCGGTATAGTGCGAAGCGAGGAAGAAACTGTCACAACTCTTTTTCAGTGTCACTTTTATTTTCTTGTTTTGATTTTCATTCGCTGACTTTTCGTTTGTTTCGGTTTTTCGGCAGCACAGTCTTCCGGTTTTCGGTGGCGGGAAATTTTATCATCTTGATGAAGTTTTACTGTATAATAGACAGACGTGAATGTGGCTTGTGACATACCTCCAAAAGTGAAATCATTTCTAGTCGACGAGGAGGCAAGCATCTTGAATACCCGATGATGTGATTAATAGTAAAATCAATTTTTAAATAATCCTCTTCATGTGCCCGAGTCGTGTATTGTGTCTTCTTCTGTGAACAATTTGTTGTTGTGTATCGCGGTCCTGGTTAATTAGTCGTTTGGATTTGACGATTTCTTTATTATTATTTTTTTTTATTTTTTTTTTTTCGATTTCAATAAATGTCGGTCACTATGCATCAGCGCGCTCCACGTACGCCCGAAAGTTATTTTAACGTACCCGAATCCATCACTCTCCTGAATATCGTTAAATCGGATCGCATTCAAAGTGCATTTCAATCGAATCGAAAAAACCATTCGTCCGTTTGGGAAATGGTAGCGGGCATATTAAATCGATACAACGATAAAAAGCGTAGCGCAAAACAATGCTGTAATCGTTATGAGAACCTGAAGAAAATTTACACTCAGCTCAAACGTAATCCGGAAAAGCATGTGCGTCGTAATTGGCCTTACATGTACTTATTTCGGGAAATCGAAGAGCAACGGGGTGAATGTTGGGGAGCGAATGCGAAACGTAGCAAGACGGAAACGTACTATCAGCGACGAAGAGCGGCACTGTTGATGAACAACAACAATAACAGTAGTAAAGAATTGCAACAACAGACATTGACGACAGCATCGACAATGGTTGCAGCATGTACGGGTGATAGCGGTGTTAATAGCAACAATAATAATAGTATTAGTATAGTAAGGACGCGATCCAGTTTTATGCAACCACCACCTCAAACAGATCGGCGCGATCCCGATCAGCAAGATGATATAGACGATGATGATGACGACGATACCAAAGACGATAATCATTTCAGTTTCGATGGAATAGCCATAAAGTAAGTAACTAGTATCAATGCAAAAAACTTGGTTTTTCTAATAATGTCCTTAATAGAAAAGAATATCCGGATCCTGAATACGAAGAAGACAACGATAACACTTTCATGCACAATAACTACAATGGGTATGTATAAAAAATTGCATTACATGAATATTGCCGGTATCAAGTCATTATCAAACTAATTCATTATATTCTTATCGTTCTGAATGAAAACAATGTGCGACATCCCTTCCCTAGCTTCTGAATAATACAAAAGTAAAAGAGTAGGTAACAAAAGTGATAGTTGTAAAGCTTGAGTTTTGCGAATTATCAGCATCAGTAGCTTCGATATCCTCGTATTAAAACATCCTTCCTGATGACCAATTCGGCTTTTGAGCCGACGACTCGACAATATCCCGGGTCTTCGTTGTTATACGGGGCAATTTTCCTGGATGTCGAAAAGGCCTGCGACGAAGTCTGGCATAATGGACTACTGTTCAAATTCATTGAACATCATTTTTCAATGAAATTAGTGCGACTAGTCATCACCTATTTGAACGAAAAGTCGTTCAAAGTATTGCTGAACGAGAAGAGATCAACACTAAAGGCAATTGAAGCTCGACTTTGTCTTCCCTGCTGTTCTCTGTCTTTATGGCATACGCACTAGGAAAGGATCGCACTATCTCTGCATTTTACGCAGACGACACTGCATTTATGAGTCAGTCTTGGAGCCCGACTGTAATCACAAGAGAATTACAAACGGCAGCCTCGAAACTTAAAGACTGGTTCAAACTGTGGAGAATTAACATTAATCCCGACAAGAGCCATGGGCCATACTCTGCGAAACGGACTAAACCACCTCATTCACACATATTCATCTTCGGGGACGACATCCCTTGTAAGCCATTTGTCAAGTATCTCGGGGTCAAATTAGACAAAAAACTGACTTTTTGCCAGCACATCCAAACAGTTTTGGACAAGTCAAACTTAATCACCAAACTCCTTTACCCTATGTACAACGTTCCAAGCAAACTTTTTCCTCGCCGGCCAGCCTTATGTTGTGCTTCTCCAGCATGAGGCCAAATGTCACATTTTGCGTTTACAGGTAAAGCAGACACAATGCCTCAGAGCCGCTATGAGTGCACCTCCGTACGCTAGGAACACGCAACTACATCGGGAAGCGAATCGTCTAACCATCCGGGACCTCCTCAAGCAAAGCGCATTGAGGTTTTTCAATGCGTCATCTGATCACACCAACCCGCTAATTCGTCATAGTACCGACTACGATGAAACTGCCCTTTGGAAACACATGCCGATCCCATGACTTAACAATAAATGAATGGGATTCACTTACATATTGCAATTCCCCAAGTTTTCCATGGTTTCCCTGCGAAGCGTAGACAAATGTCGTTGCATTCACAAAGCCGTCCATGGACGCTTACGCGCTTTTAAACTGATTTGCCGGATCTTCTCGTCTATCAGTTATACACATTGGTACATTAGTTACTTTACTGCCACATTTTTCTTCCCTTTTCAGGAATCCATTTAGACAACGACTCATCTTTATGTCGACTGAGCCCTTCAAGCTCAGCCTTCACTATCAATATTTCTTATATCCTCGTGCGATCGTGCACAAAGATCGTACATACATAACATTGTCCTCTATTTTGCTTATACAATATCAGATCGGGCGAACGAACGACCATACTCGTAATTTTTCAAATTCAAACGGAAAAATATTATCGAAGAGGCCAAGACCCGATTTCGGATTGTGCGCTATAGCAGCATAAATCAGTAGTCCTGATGAAGGTTTACTCTCTTCGCAGCTGTACTGCGTTCTTAAGGATCTAACTACAAAGCGATTTTTCAATTGAAAATTACTGTAGGCACAACTGCATCATCTCCTACCGCTACCAGTAGTCACAGGTCCGTTGAACAAAAAATAAGTTGAAATTGACAATTACAGCGAGATGAAAGATAAATATGCGACCACCGATTATGAATAGTCCGACAATTAAATACCGCATCGCCTGTCAAGCACTTGAGAGTCATCTTGGGCACGCGTTTGACTGGAAATAACCGCATCAAGTACATTCTATGGGGTCACAGATGTGCAGAAGTGTCTGGAAAAAATATATACATATGGCCTGAATTATAAAATAGAGGTTTGCGCTATGTTTCGTAAAAACACTTTTAGAGGAAACTATTCTACTATCGCAAAAATTGCATGAAGCAATGCAACTGCTGGCAACAGGATATTCGAAAGACGAAGAGTGCTATTGCAGCCATATGCTTAAAAACGAGTCGGACAAAAACTGAAAAATAATTAAAGAAATTCTCTCAAAATTCTGTGACTCTTAAGAAAATTGATTTACTAACAATTTTTCAAAAGAAAATCAGATACACCCTAAACGCAAAAGAATTGTAACGTAAGTCAATTCAATATATATACCCGCACATGTGCTCATCCCTAAATAATGCCTACACGTAGTTTCAAAATAAGCAAACCTCAATCGCAATGTACTCGAACAATTAATGTAGAAAACAAGTTTTCATTTCACTAAAATAGGGAAGAAGGTACCCTCTTAAGTTACTGGGGTAGTTGTTCGAACCCATACATGTATATTGCAGCAAAAACTAAACACATGTAGTATACATTTTACTGATGATATGACAGATGTTAGAAAATATTGTTAATGGTTATGGTATAGTTCATACGGCGCAATTTTATTATTTTTGGGTAGAAGTCCGAAACGCGTTTAATGCTGAGATGTGGTGTAGGTTACTATGACACTAACAACCTAAAAAATAACGTTCCAAATAGCCTTTCGGTTATACTTTAGATTGTCAGTTGCATAGTAACCTACACCGCATCTCAGCATTAAACACGTTCTTCTCCCCAAAAAAATATTAAAGTTGCGCCCAGACTGTTGGCAAGATTTTTTTTATTTATTTTTGTATTGTTTTTCAATTTCAATAAAAACATAGTAAATAAAATAGCGACATAGCCCTTTACGAGTTGTATACCATATACAAATATTCTGAAATCGAATCTCAGGCGATTATATAGTTATTATTCATCAGACCTAAGTGATATGTTGGAATTCGTAAAAACCCTTAAGGGTTGAATATCGCAAAATTACGAAATGAAGTTTTAGATCATTATATATATATAAAGCCCATAGAAGTAAAAGCGAATTTTAAATTCATGAAAACTTGAACAATACCTTGAATACTTTGAACAATACATTACCTCCCAGGGGGTTTAATATCGCAAAATGCTTAAATCAGTTTTCCTCCCAGATTATTTTTGAAGCCTTTGGAAGAGAAAGTGAATTCGATATCTCATTATATTTAAGAAACATATCAGAATTCGTGAAAATGAACCCAACCACTTAACACCTCCTTAGTGGTTGGATATCGAAAAATTTGGAAAAACGTTCTTAGGCGCTTATATAAAGAACCCACAGAAGTAAAATTAATTTAATAACTCTACATGTCTAAAAAATATAAAGAAATTCGTGAAAATGTTGAAAAAAACCCCTTTTCACGGACCACCCCTGTACACCAATGAAAATCAGATCTCTTTTTGAATTAATTACTCCAGTAGTACATCTACATATACGAATTTTGTTTCAACTTTCTAGCATAAGGCATTTCTGAGATACGAAAAACCACCACAAACCCCATACCTTGCAACCCCTATCAATAATTTTATTTTTTCAGGATGCCTCCAAAGTCGTCAATTTTTAGCTTTCTCTTCTTAGTGATTTTTTGAGAAATAAAAAAAAAATTTCCTTTCTACCCCGTCTCACCATCACCCGCAACATACGCATCTCCAAAATAGTTTTCTCTGCTAGAGGTATATTGGGCCCAACTTCTCAAATACTGATGCCGAAGGCTGAGCCCAAAGGGCTCTGTCGACATAAAGATGAGTCGCACCCGATGCGCCGACTGCGTTGCCTAAATATGGTCATATTTAGGCAACGGAGTCAGATCAGAAAAGGGGAGAGAAAACAATGTGGATGTAAAGTGACTGGTGTACCAATGTGTGGATAGACGGGAAGAGCCGTAAATCAGTTTAATAAAATCGAATAAGCGTCCATGGACGACTTAATTGCGATACGAACGTGATAGACGCTGTGTCCGAGCAGGTCAACCAGTCGAGACGGACGCAATAAGAGCTTCCGAGGAAACTCCTTCATGCCGGCACACGAAAAGTCCACTTGAACAAACTACCCTTGCATCCCGTTTACTTAGAGCAATGCCATGAGATCGGCAAGCGCCTCCTTGGGACGTTTGTGTTTCCTACATGAAGCTTCGTCGGTACTACGGCGAACTAGCGGATTATTATGATCGGATGACGTATTGTTTGAGAAATTCCTGAATAGTTGGAAGATTCGCTTCCCGATGTAAGTTTATGTTGCTGACGTACAGAGGTGCACTCATAGCGGCTCTGAGGCATGGGTTCTGCTTTACATGTAAACGCAAAATGTGGTATTTGGCCGCGTGGCCCCATGCCGGAGAAGCGTAGCACAAGACTAGCCTTGTGATTCTCTAGTTTTGACTTCATACGAGGAGACAGGAGCGAGTGCGGGTTCATCCACTTGTTCAGACAGGAATCTATTTACTAATCGATCAACACGTTCAATGTGTTCGAGGTATGCGTATTTATAATTGGGCTTGCACTGCAGCTGAAAAGAGCCAGCAAAGCATTCTGCCTTTTCTGGGATCTGAGTAAACTATGCCGTTGGAGCCATGGAGGGCACTCACTCTTGAAGGTTTGTTTCGGAGTACCTTAGTTAATCATAATCTGAAATGATTTCAAGTTTGGTCTGCCAACGATCATTATATAGATCGTTAATAGCGTACCTAACTTTCTCATTGAGTTTGTTGCACTCACTTCATAGGTTCGGATCTAAAGTCTGTCGATAACGCCTTCGCCTTAAACTTGTGTTTACAGCAATTCCAGTTGATTCTAAATGGTTTAAATGTATCATTAGGAGGGTGTAATGATCTATTTCCAGAATGCCAACCTGATATTTCTCGTCATACGTTTGCCTATTAAGCTAATACAGCTTGGAGCATGTTCTGAATGTTCGTGGTGATGGTATGGAGAGATCGGGAGTCAAGATTAAGATTTCCTAGGGTCAAAAGCATCTCGCGCAGGTTCTTAAGCAAGACCGATCGTAGGCCCTGCTCGAGAGGAGGGGATTCCCTGAAGGGGTTTGGGTTCGCGGGTGCCAGCCTAGGAGGCAACGAAGATCTAGGTGCGGCAGAGGGTTTTACCTGTCTGGTCGCAGAAGGTCGTGGAGCCAAATTAGTTTTGGCGGCAGCAGGGTTTTTGACAAAATTTGCCGGAATTGGCGTCCGTAAATTGGACGCATAAGATCTCGACAGCGGAGGAGGCATTGCAGCCGGAGGGAGACGAATCGCCTTGGCATTTTGCCTCCCTACGATCTTTGCTTGTTCCACATAAGTTCCAAGTTTCAGCCTGCGGTAACCTAAATGAAGAAATGCCGAAAAGTTACTCAGGGGAAACCCACAATAATGAAATTTATAATATGTACTAAAAAACAAATTGACCAAGATATAGTCGCTTACGAACCTAGTAAGAAATCAAACTCTCGGTAGAGTTACACTTGAAGTTATTGGTGATATTTGATATTGAACAAACCTACGAAGCGATCGGAAGAAATGTAGACCTAGATCGATAGGCTGAAAAAAAGGGAAGGTTGGTTAGATATCCTTTCACTAAGGCGTAGTATATTTAAAACCCTAATCAATGGCTTACATCAGTAAATGAAGAAGAAGAAATTCAATCTTTGATCGAAGTGACGAAGGTTTTGCGGTTTGCGGTTTTATCGTCCTGTTTCATCTTTTTAATCGCAAATTAAATACTGTAAACAAGAGTAAATAGTTGAAATCAAGAAATTTCTTTCAGTTTTTGTAATTGTACTTCATGATCATGTAAAATGCATTTCAGAACACGTAAAATTACGTGATCCCAGCTTTCGATGGGTTTAGTTGTTGTGAAAATGTTAGTTTCGATATCGCATATTTTAATATACCTACTTTAAATGCATTTATCTTAAATTTACATGTATTTAATGTAAATACAAATGCCCTGGATAGTATAATTAAGATGTTTGCACTGTAGAAATTTCGCCACAATTTTAGAAGGATGATTGTAGATGGTAGATGATGGTCTGATTCTCGATTCAATGCGATCTCAGTGGGCCTATTGTGATTAAAAAACTAGAGGGAAACTATACTAAAAAATTGCAGAGAACGCTGCAATTGCTGGAAACAGGATATGTGGCAGAAAAAGAGCGCTATACTTCAAAACAGGTTAGACAAGAACTCAAAAATAATAAAAGAAAATCTTTCAATATTTTATGATACTACAGGGAGGACGGAACGAAAGGTACTACTATGGTAATTAAGTTGGTCGAATTTTTGAGCTAGTCTACATGGTTGGAAAATAGCTTTTGTAGTGATGACGCATCCTTCATCCTTTAGAGATTGAATTTGTTTTCTAATTTCTGTTCCTAAAGGCACTGCCCAGTAAGATAAGTAACTTAGAATATATTTCGCAAGATAAAATTGATCCTTGAAATATTCTCCTATCTTACAATGTTGTCAAGGTAAATGATTCAAGGTAAATGATTTAACAGTAACAGTTTAGACAGTTTTTTTTATTTTTAACTTCCAACTGAAAACATTCTTTCGAGTCGTAACTGTCTTTTCGATTTTCTAATTGTCTCTATTATTTTGTCCCGATGCAATTAATCTAGAATCTCGTTGAGAGCATACACATGGACTGTGTTTGATTGATCGCTCGAAGAATTTTATAATACATCCGATGACCAACATATAGCCAAATTCGGACATAAAAAAATAGTAAAAAATCAATGGTCTGGGCGAAACTTTATTATTTTCCGGGTCAAAGTCCGGGAGCGGTCAAAGTCGGAGTATATCATCAGTTGTTTCAGGATTATGACGTTTCTTGGAAAGTTAATTTTGTTCTTAATATAAAAATATTTAAAATAGAGATTCTTAGCCGATTAAACATTGAAAAAGCCCGTGTAGACTATTCGAATTTCGGTATATTATGTACACTAAAAGCCCATACAAGTAAAAACGAATTTGTTGCCTTATCAGACTTAAGAGATATGACGAATTGTTAAAACGTATACAAACCCATTACTTCCACTCGGGTTTTAATTTCGAAAAAATTATGAAACATGCTTTTAGATGATTTCACAAGAAGCAAGTTGATATCTCATGAGATACGAGGGATATTGAAAAATTTGCAAAAACGTAAGCAAACCCTTCACACCCCCTTGGTTCTTGAAATTCGAAAAATCGTAAAATTTGTTTTTAGGTCATTGCATCAAATGCTGTAATAACCAATTTTATATCTCATCAGAACTAAGGGATGGAAAAAATTGTGAGAACATATGCATCTCTTGGGGGTTGAATATCGAAAAATTAAGAAATGGGGTTGTCTTGCACCCCTTGCACCCACTTTGGGGTTCAATATCCAAAAATTCTGAAATGAGTTTTTAGATATATATAAAGAAAGCCCGAGAAAGTGAAAACCAATACAATGTCTTATCACTCCTAACAGATATGACGGAATTGGTGAAAACGTGCTCAACCCTTTTATACCCTCTTAAGGGTTGAAAAAGGAATAAACTTAAAAGCAAGTTTTAGGCGATTATTACGCAAGTCTATGAAAGTGAGAAGATATTCGATATCGATCAGACCTGGGGGATATGGCAGAATTCGTGAAAAAGTATACAACCCCTTTACACCTTCTCTGGGGTCGAATTTAAAAAAATCCTGAAAACTCTTTCTATGTATTTATATTAAAAAGCCGTAGAATAAAAATGAACTCAATATTTTGGGAAGACCTACTAGATATAACGAAAATCGTGAAAATATATGCATTCCCTTTTCACTAATAATTTTTTTCGCACCCCTTCCGAACGCCAATGTATATTTGAAATTTTTTTTATGTAAATTACTTGTCTAGTTAATTTAGATGTACATACCGAGTTTCAACTTTCTAGCATAAGCCGTTCTAAAAATAGCTAAAACACCCCCCACCCCCGTACCATACTACCCCTATAAAAATTTTATTTTTCCAAAATGCTACTACTATATGTCTATCCAAATACCAAGTTTTAGTTTTATATCATTATAGGTTCTTGAGATATAAAAATCGGAACTTTCTCCTTTACACCCTCCCCCATCCTCACCCTCTACACCCCCACCCACAAACTTTTTTTTTCTGATAGGCGTGAATTAGGTCTACTTCTGGTAAAAATCTTGAGAGACGTGATTTGTTAGAAAAATTCTTATCCCCTCCACTTTCATGCCCTAACTTCCTCTTAAAAAATTTTACTTTCATCAAACTTAATTTGTCAACCTTAATTCAGAAACCGAATTTCATTTTTCTAGTGCAATTGGTTCGTGAGATATCGTAATCTAAAGTTTTTCACCCCCACCCCCGCACGTCACTGCCCTCACTCAAAAATTTGTTTCCGATCTATTCTCCTAGTATACCTACAGATGGTTATTAAGTTTTAATTTCATGACATTAACCGTTTAGGAGATATGGATTTTAGAATGTCTCTATCTCGCCTTTCACACCCACACCCCTTCACCCATATCAACAATATTTTTGCGAATGGGTCCACTATAGAAGCTCTATATAAATTCCAAGTTTCAGCCTCCTAACGTAAGCGGTTGCTGAGATCTAGAAATCAAAATTTTTCGTCTAAAACGCTTCCCCCACACCCTCCCCCACTGGGGGAGGGTGAAAAGTAAAAAGTTATTTTGATATCTCGAGAACCTATAATGATATAAAGCTGAAACTTAGTATTTAGATAGAACTATAGTAGTAGCATGTTGGAAAAATATAATTTTGTATAGGGGTAGTATGCTACGGGGGTGGGGGGCGTTTTTCTTAACTATGGAACGGCTTATGCTAGAAAGTTGAAATTTGGTATGTATATGTAAATCAACTAGAAAAGTAATTCCGATTAAAAAAAATCAAATATCTATTGGCTTTCGGAAGTGGGGAAAAAATGATCAGTGAAAATGGAATACATATATTTTTACGATTTTCGTCATATCTCTTAGGTCTTCCTAAATATTGACGGATTCTTCATATAAATACCTAGAAAGTGTTTTCAGGATTTCTTGAAATTCGACCCCCAAGGTGGTGTAAAGGGGATGTATACATTTTCACGAATTCAGCCATATCCCTCAGGTCTGATTAGATATGGAATAACTTTTTACTTCCCCGGGCTTATTTAATAATCACCTAAAACTCGTTTTCAGGTTTTTTCCTTTTTCAACTCCTAAGAGGGTAAAAACGGGTTGAGCACTTTTTCACGAATTCCGTCATATCTCTTAGGAGTGATAAGACATCGGGTTGGTTTATACTTCCTCGTGCTTTCTTTATATATATCTAAAAACCCATTTGAGGATTTTTGGATATTCAACCCCAAAGTGGGTGCAAGGGGTTTGCATATGTTTTCACAAATTCTTACATATTTCTTAATTCTAATGAGATATCGAATTCATTTTTACTTAATAATGCTTCCTACGTAATCGTTAAAAAATTGATTTCAGGATGTTTGTTATTCAACCCAACAAACGTCTACAAACGCATTTCCGATTTCATGTAATGGCCCAAAACCAAATCACGAAAAACCTTCTAATGGCGTAACAACTGATATTATACTAGGACTAGACCTCGTCCCGGAGTATAACCCAATTAAGTAATTCATATGATATATGTGGCAGCGGCGTAAGTATTCTAGCGCGACCCCATTCTAACCGCTTCCCGAACTTTTTTTTAGGTTATCAGTCGCATAGTAACCTACACCGCATCTCAGAATTAAACTCAGTCCGAACTTCTACCCAAAAAATAATAAAGTTGCGCCCAGACTGTTGGCAGATTTTTTTTCTTGCTGCAGTTTTTATTCTTTCTTTCTTTTAAATCAATCAGGAATTAATTTGAAATACAAGTTTCTTTTAATTTCTAATAAATTTATTACCCAGTTTAAATTATTATTTCAATTTGTTCGGATCGGAGTATAGCAGTTGGCCCGTAACGGAAAAAATAATTCTGACAACTTTTTATAGAAATATGCAAACGGTCAAAATTGATTTCTGAATTTTTCGAGGATGCATTTAAACTGCCATGACGTAGTACACATGGCTATAGTTTTTTTTGTTAAATGTGTCTAAAAGGAAGATATCTTTCTAATCAAAGACGGCAAGTAACTTCTGCGACTCTCTTTACAGCTTCTCTTACAAGAATCAATGGAAGCATCTTTCAAAAGATCTCAAAGAGCGAAACGTAGATGTGGTCGGTTTCGAGGACATACGGACAAGACTATGTGATACAGGATGCAAGGGCGCCCTTAGGGGGGGGGGGGCAAGAAAGGGCACTTGCTTGGAATTAACCAAGGCCACGCACTGAAGAAGAATCAGATCAGGCACGACACAGCAGACTGCAGTGTATTTCCAAATCGAACGACCAAGCGTGTGTTTTACAAGAATTTGCTAGTTTTTCTTGACATATTTATTTATAAATATAAATATTCGCCTGGATTGTAAGTGACAAACATACATATACATGTAAGTGAAGAGTTTTCTTATACTTTCAAGAATGACATAAATTATTGTATTTTACAATTTTGTTACTATCAAATATATTTTTTTATCTTTGATGTAATTTTTTTGAAACATAATTTTTCCGTCATAATTTTGAATGTTAATGCTATTGTATTTACATATTACTGTGATACATTAGTCATCTCTCAGATATTGGTCTAAGTCATAGAGATACTGGAGACGACAAGCCACCGGTTTTGTATAAAGCGCTTTGAAGCGAGAGAAGTGAGACAAAACAGGGTCGTTATATCAAATTGCTGTTGTTTAGCGTGTTTCAAGAGCGGGACATAATATATATGTGAGTGAGAAAAAACAGAGTCGTTATGTCAATTGTTTTTGTTTTGCGTGTGAGTGAATGCGACGACGTCCGCCTTCAACTCAATCGCTGCTTGTCATCTCCAGTATATATATCTCTATGGACTAAGTTATTTTTCTTGTATTTTGTTGTGTTTAAAACTATTGTTGTATTCAGTTAGCTTTTCATATAAAGCTATATGCTTCATGACAGTACCAAATAAAAATTGAAACGGACCAATGCCTTTCAATCTTCTTTCGAGACAACCACTGACAAATAAGTTTCGAGACTGGTCATGGGAAACATCATTAAAAGAAAAATCTGGATATTTTTAATTTTTTCTATTCAAAATATTCTCCTCCAGTTTCAATACACTTGTTACAGCGATTCAACAGTAATTTAAATGCGTGTTCTAGCTCATTTTGTGGAATTGCCTCTAGTGCTCGTGTTGAAGCTGTTTTGATGGTTGAAATGTCATTAAAAAACATCCTTTCAACTTCAATTTCAATTTCGGGAATAGAGAGAAATCGCATGTGGCCAAATCAGGTGAATACGGTGGATAATTCTCGGAAGTCTCGGGAGTCTCGGCACTTATTTGTCGCACTGTATATAAATGAAGACCCCATTGGCTGATTTCTCTATACGATATGACAGATAGAAATAGCCGATGAAATTGTACCCTCTCGCTCCTTCTCAAATTCCGAATTTCGAACAACATGGGCAGCAACTTAAATAAAATTAAAAACTTTTCAATTTGAATTATCAGTTCTGATAATTCAAATTGTTCGATTTCATGGTGAGAAGTTCCGATTTGCGTTCGAAATTCATAACACAACTCACAGTTAACCTCAATTTTTTTATTAATAAATTTCTTGGGAAATAACAGTTTCAGGAATTTTTATAACGGTTGAGCATGTAATACGTTATTTTCGAATTTGGCGCCATACCGATAAGTAAATAGTATTATATTCGTACTGCAGTACCCAATATTCCGTGTAAAATTTATACAGCTTAGTTGCAATTTTATGAAGTCTTTTTCTTTCAATACCTTGCATTGTTTATCCTAAAAAGTATTTAACAAATTCAAATTATTTGGTAATTTTCCAATTCGAAATTACACCTAAAAGTTCGGATTTAATTTTTCATGTTGCCTAATCTGATGGTGCTGTCAATGTTTTCCTTCTCGCCTTAACACATGCAGATACCGTGCTACTAAAGCCCCGAACACAATGCTTCCGTTCCGTTCCGTTCAGCTGTCAAAGTAGACCTTATGGGCTGGCCATGTAAATGCACACAACGGTCGTAACGGAACGGATCGGAAAAGTTGACAAAAATTCAACTTTTACGGATCACATAACCTCACTTGTCGTGATGGAACGGAACGGAACGGGAGCATTGTGTTTGGGGCTTAGCTCTTTCCTTCTCAAGATTCAGCTCATCCGTGGCTCAATCCTAATTTGAACCCCGGATAACTTTCGAAGTTTCTTTAAACTTAAAATGAATTGAATTTATGAAAGAAAACAAAAGAAATGTTTCAATCAAAAATTATTTTATTTGTATTACCAATTTTAAATCTAATGAGTTCTCAAAATCATATGAATTTTGTTCAATAATGCGGAAGCTCGGCTTATCATGAACAACTTTTTCGAAATAATGACATTTCAAAAACGTCGGCTATGTGAGATAGCAAATCGAGGTCTCCATAGTATCTCAGTGGAGACAACCAAGAAAAAAAAAGGTTTATTATTTTCAGTTTGTTAAGCTTAAGGGTGCGTTTCCATCTCCGCCGTTTTGCGTTGCCAAAACGGGTGTCCCATCACATTGTTGTCATCGTCGATTCTATCTGCGATGAAACTGTTGACACGACGCTAGAACGTATAATTTTGCCGGTATAATTTTGATTTACAAGGACAAAAAGCACTCTAAAACTGAATCATTCAAAATTTTGGATATTTATTCCAGAGTTCAAAGTATTTAATAAAAAATTAACTAATGGATATACGAAAGTATTTAAAAAAATCGGCAGATCCAATGACAAAAGATATTCCTTTATCAAAAATATTACGCATCGAAGAAGATAGCAGTGACAGTTTTACAATAACTACTACTACGTGAGAGTCCAAACACCGGTATTTAGCCTTTTTTAAGAACTATCGCTTGGTTGCCTGTCGAAGGAGATAGACAGTGTTTCCCATTTTTAATACCGTATCTGGAATTTTAAGTTAATCACCGCAAAAAAAAACTTTTACAAGGGGCCTGCAAGAAGGAATTGCTTGATTTTCAATATATCAATATATAATATACCTGGAACTATTAAAAAATTAACGTATACGAAATTTGAAGTTCCTATCTAAAAGCATAAAGTTATAAGCAAATACTCATTGACATGTGTTTTAAGGACTTTTGTATGAGTGTTACCCAAACGAGTGTAAGGATTTGTCAAAACTAATTCCTCTAAAATGATGACTTCCTAACTCGACCATTTGTCTAATTAGGGTAAACTCAGGATAGTTGCTCCACTGGGATAGATGCCCCAATTCTAAAAGATCCAAATTCCATATACAATATCACATCAACTTTGTAATATATTGCGACCTCTCGTTTATGGACATTCTGTCTTACGACGGCGTTCGTGCGAAGCGAATGTATCATTTTTGTTTCAGGACATGAATATTCTCGCGTCTAAAAATTGATCAAATAATTATTTTGCTGTTCTGAATAAGTGCAATTAATTTTTTTTCCAGGTAAATTATTTATGTATTTAGTTTTGTCACTCATAGTATAATGTTAAGCTAAGTTAAAGCGAGTTTTATTCTGAATATGTTGTTTTATACTATACTTTTAAAATTGAGCAGACATCTATCCTCCACGAAAAGGATAGTTGCCCCGTTTTCCGAGAGGATAGTTGCCCTTTGGGGCATAACCCTTAAAAGCTGCCGTCTTAAGGTACTGTCTGGCTGGAACTGCCGACCGTGGCGGTCAGCAGTTACAGCCAACCGTAACTGCCAACCGCGACTGCTTTGCATTCTCGCTAAAACTGCTCGCCGCAACTGCCGCGATCAGATTGTTTTTAGCCTTAAATCTACACGCTGCGAGGTCGGAGGATAGACAACGACACCATTTTGGCTTTATTGTTTGAAGAGGTACAAGAGGAGGAGGAAATTATGATGTTGCTAAAAACACATGAGCGTATTAGTATATTCCAAACTCGACCTAGTGAAGGATTTTTTGAAAGCTTAATAAAGGGTCACTTGCGGAATGATGGAGAGAAGGTTAGAAACTTTTTTCGACTTAACTCAGATTAGTTTGATTTTATTATTTTTTAGGTAGAAGTCCAAAACGCGTTTAAGGGCTCACATACGCGCGCAGAAAACCGAGTAAATTTGAAAAATTATTATAAAGAATATGGTTTGTTTAATAATTTATAAAAAATTATCCAACCAAAAAAGTAAAAAAACCTCTCGTCACACTATAGAGAAAATAATTATCAAAATTAAAAAAAAAAAATTTAAAAATATTTAAAATTGATTAAGTTACTAAGAACTTATGGCTAGTCTCTCATTCCAGCTTCGTACTGTACACCTTCTTCCCCTTGTATCTTACTATAAACTTGGTCCTATAAATGACCTTGTTTTCTATGCAACCCAGGTTTTGCGAACAAAAGAAATACGAAACGCAGCTGTCGCTAGGGGCTAGGGGCAGTTAGCCAGGTCACATTTATTGCTATAACTTTGTAACATTGTGGAATTTTCTTAAATTTTTATACTCTAGATGAAATCATATAGAGTATTATAAGTTTAATCCAGCCCGAAAAGTTTGTAACGCGTAGAACCGAGCCTCGGACGAAAAAAAGTTATATATTATTTTGTGTTTAGTTGTGGCCAAAAACCCCAAATCCGTTTGCTGTCCGTCCGTCCGTTTGCACGATAACTCAAGAACGCGTTGGCCTAGGAAGTTGAAATTTGGTCACCACCTGTAAAATGGAAAAAGTAAGGGTAAGTTCGTTAATGGGCGATATCCTTCCACTCCTTCGGGTACCTCCCATACAAGAGTCCTTAAAACACGTATTCACAATTATTGCTCGAGTGCTTCAAGTTAGGAGCTTGAAATTTTGAATACTTAAAGTTTACAATATTTGAAACGAAAGTTCCGAATATGATGCAAATCGAATGAGTCCTTCGTGTAGTAGCCGGAATTAGTTTTATATTTAGCAAGACTGAGTTCATTAATTAACGCAATCCATCGACTCCTTAAAACACGTGTTCACCAATATTGAAAGTTACGACTTTGAAATTTTGTATACCAAGATTTTATAATAGTCGCAGTTGAAGGTATTAAGTCCTTCATGTAGTTGCCATACAAAAATTCTGTAAAAATGTCCCAACTTAATTTATGGAACTCACTATAACTCAAGAAATCGTTTAACCATCCATCGAGTAGCCACAATAGTATCTACCTGTAAATAAAAGGTCATGCAATAATTGTATGTGCACTCCTCATTCTTTTGATATAATCCCAACTAAAATATAAATCGGAGTTCAGTATTTCATCTAGAGTATCATACGATTGGCTTGCAGCCGATCGTGACTGCGTTATGTTTTTTTTTCTAAATTCTAAATTTTGTTGTTTATTCTTAAAAGTATAACAAATTAAAAACTGTAAAAAAAAATCAATTTTTTGAAAATTTCAGGGGTATGTGAGCCTTTAAACCTAAATTTTTTTTGAATTCGTGAAAATTTGAACAATACCTTACACCCCAGGGGGTTTAATGTCGAAAAATGCTCATGCTAAATCGGTTTTTCCCGTTTATATTTAAAGCTTTTACAATTGAAAGTGAATTCGATATTCGATATATCGTCTAATGAGACCTAAGAAATATATCGGAATTCGTAAATATGTATACAACCACTTTGGAAGAACATTTCTAGATGTTTATAATAATGAGCCCGCAGAAGTAAAATTGCTTTGATAGCTCGACATGTCTAAAAGTTTTAACGAAATTCGTGAAAATGTGGATTCACGGACATTTTTTTTACCCAACCTCTGAACGCCAATAAAAATCTTTGCTTTTATTACTCTAGTAGCTCATCTACATATACGTACTAAGTTTCAACTTTCTAGCATAAGCCGTTTCTGAGATATAAAAAACCACCCTTCACCCCCTACCACTATCAAAGGGTGTCTCTATAGTGGCTCTAAATAATTGTAAATTTTCAGCTTTCTATTCATTACGGTTTTCGAGAAATAAAAATCAGATTATTTTCTTTTCTACCCCTTTTCACTATATCCCCCAACATCCACAACGCCAAAATTTATCTACTACAAGTCTACTGACCCCAACTCCTGTAAAATTTTCAAGATCATATCTTTTACGGTTTTTGAGATATAAAAATTAAATTTTTTGAAAAATTGCTATCCCGTGCTATTCGTGCTCCACCTCCACCCGCAAAAGGTTTGCATTCAGTAGACTCCACTTGTGATCCCATATACAGAAACCAAATGTTATTTTCCTGGTACAATTGGTTTGAAAGATATTGTAATCCAAAGTTTTTACTTTCGCGTTCAGTGACTGCTACACTGGTCACGGAGCAGTCAAGTATCCGCAGTCGCCCGGCCGAGTCGATGACGTCACGACCGCCAACTGCCGAGCAGTCACTAACAGACAGGACAGCTTGTTTTTGCTTGAAGCAGTAGTCTACTACCGGCAGTTACTGCTGCATTAAATTCTAAGTTACAGAGTTCTGAAGTTATTGGCCAAATTTTCGGAACTTTATTTGTGGAAGGTTCCCGCAGGAGGAGAGGAATTTTGCTGACTAATAAAGCCGAACTTCATTTTAAAACAAATTTAATTCGTATAAAATTCTTACTTCATGTTTTTTTGAGTTAAAATGAGTTCCGTAAATTGAAGGAAGACAGTTTTACAGGATTTTTGTATGCCAGCTATATGAAGGACTCAAAGATTTTCTGCAATTATTAGAAAATGAACGTTTACAAAATCCTTACGGCTGGGATTTGAGAGATTAAAGCGTTCTGAAATTATCGGCTAGTATTCTTGAACGCATGTTTTAAGGACTTTGTATGGAGCCGAAGGAGTAGAACGATTGTGCCCGTTAACGAACTTAGCGTGGAGTGGGGTGTTATTTTCTAAACCTTGAACTTGAAACTTGAAATTTAGTTCCGATTAATTTGATTTTATTGCAATTTTTTTTATGATTTTTATGCATACATTTAATTGGGCCACCCGGCTGCCATGTCACCCACACACTTTCAGTGATGGTTTTTTTTTTAAAACTGTGCGGCTTTATTTCTGTTCTAATAACTCTTGTTATTTATATGGAAAATACTAATTGGTAGGTGGGGGCATATTATCATCTTCTCCTCTATTTTATGCTAGAAAGTTGATTCAGGGCCGGTTTTATGGACGGATGTCGAATTCGGGGTTAAATATACGAGTAGGATATATAAAATAGGATAGATACACCCTATTGATCGATAATTGACAAATTTGCGTAAAATTTTCAATTTTAAACCGAGTTTCATAAAGGATTAAAATTCAAAGTTCCGGCTAGAATCCACGAATAAACGACCAAATTCTTCCCTTAATCGTCTTTCCTGATCACCATTCACCATCATTGACGTAATTTAAAAGTAGCTTAAGGTTAGGTTAATTTAGTTTAAGTTAAATACAAGGCTTTTCAACTCCGTTTTCCTTGTGTCGTAAGATTATAAAATGACAATAAAAAACTAAAAAGCTACCCATATGCGAAAAAATAATATTGAAGTTGTAAAGTAGTCTGATCACTGTTGAATTAAAACTCGATTATAAGCTAAACACATGTACGTATTTTGGAAATAAAATCAATCAATCAAATGATATCTACTATACATATGAAGTACGGCTTTCACAATCGAGGGCTGGGAGATACGCTAACAACGTGGCACAGGAAAAATAATAGTGTTGCGTAGCAAAGCTAAAGCTTACATCCCCAAACATGTTATGAATTAAACTTTAACTACCAACATTTAAGAATGAAGAGATCATTAACTGCCCTATCAGAAATCTTACACTGTATGACCACTTTGTCAAATTGCAGTAATAAGCAATGCGAAACAGCGAATTCGAATTAACCTGACAGTATCCTATCGGTCAAATTTGCTATTTCGCATTGCTTATTACTACAATTGGACAGCGTAGTCATACAATGTAATACTAGCTTTAACTTACTATTCACATAACGCTAAACAGTTTTATAAATCTCAGTTAATAGGGATGTATGGGTATTTAAAGTTGGTCTTTTTTCTGTAGTTTTTTTTATTGTTAGCTTACTTTCCGTCCATTCTGTATTTATAATCTGCAATAAATGCTGAAAAGAAATAGTCTGATCTGAAACTTATCGCGTCTTTCTAACAACTGCTAATTTTCTGGCAATTAATGCCAGGACTAAATTACTCTGGTCCATAATTTTCAAAATATAAGATTCATTATCCTCCATTCTCGAGATGGTCAGTCCATTGCAATTTACGAAATGTTATCAGGTATGATGCTGCCGGTTCGTTGTAGAGGCTGTAGAATTCGTTATTGTATCGGATTCTCTCTTTACTGGTTCCAGAATTCGTTCAAATGTGTCTTCAAATTTTTCAGACTTCTGTATTGGGTTCGCGTCTCGTAACCATATAACAGATACAGAACAGACCTTATTATGGGTTTGTTATACGAAATTTGCTTTTCCTTAGTACCTTCTTCGACTTAATTCCTGAGCTTCAAAGGGAATCAAAGTGTCGACGCTCTCTACATAGCAGTCTTTCATAATTTGGCGCTTTTGTTCATTAATCTCTTACGCGACTTTCTTAGCAGCAGACTCAGAAATGTTTCTTTGTGATTTTAAATAGCAGGTGTTAACCGGTACTTTTTTGACGACATACTTTTAATGTGATTCCAAAGTCAAGCACTATTTTATGTAGTACCTATGAGCTTGCATAAATTCTATAAAAATCTGATACACGTCGATGTTAAACTCCCAGCACTTTTCTAGCACGCTTCACGGTCAAAATTTGAATTAAGAATGAACACAAAATATTTTCTAGTTAAATTGCTAGTAAATTAATTGCAATCACACATATTTGAAAAGTATTAACAAATGTTTTTATTCGTAGGCATCCCGAAATTTATATGAACGGGCATCATGACAATGAACGTAACATTTTACATCCGGACGTGATAGTCGATACAGACCATGTAACAGATTCTTCCAGCATTTCATTGGGAACCAAGCGAAAACTGTCTACCTCAACCGATGCCGAGAGCACAAATTATGAACTAATCGAATATTTAAAGAAGCGCGAAAAGCGAGACGAAGAAATGTTCAAACGAATGGAAGAGAGGGAAGAAAGACTTATTCGATTATTAGAACGGACTGTTGTTGCCATAGAACATATAGCTAGTCAGAATAGTACATAGTATTGTTTTTTTCATGTTTAGTATTAACAAAACATCATTTTTTTGCCATATACTGTATACTCATTTTATTATTATTTTTTAAGTTCATATCTACAAATACATACATTTTTAATTTTACTATCCATTCGTGGAAAATCTCTTCAAGCGGCCAAAAATGAAACGAAACCAACATACAATAATATTAAAGAAAAAAAAGGAATTTAAATTTTTGTGTTTTCAAACGTATATTTATTGTTTATATATTAGTTTGTAATCAATTTCACCACGACTACATATTTTTGTTATATTGTTACAGGCGTGTTTTTTTACCAAATGTCGAAAGAAATTTTTTTATGTTCGAAGAAGAAATTTAATGTTAATAATAAAAAAACTGTATGATAATAATATTGATCAAAGTAGAAATTCATAAGATAAATTCAAAAATTAATAACATAAAAGCAATTAAGAAATAACTAAGATATTTTTTTTTCTTGGACAGTACTTCGATATTCTAATAAATAAGTTTATTTCTTTATTTCTGAGGAGCTACGATAGTCTAGCCTAGATGCTATTACGATGGTGGACATGGACTCTCCAGAATTCTCTGGCAAAGAATACAAAGAGTTAGTGTCCACTGTCGATGCGAATGCCGATCGGCTTCCCGACGTGTGCGTGAGGGATAGTTTCGTGTGCAAGCGTACAGACCCCACAACGGTGACCCAATTGCGGAAGATAGGGCCTGGAAGTTGTGGATTCCATCGAGCCTTACGTCAACTGCGATTGCTCAGGCGCACGAGGCAGACACCACGGTACATGGTGGTTATGCCAAAACGCTAGAACGAGTCAGGCGATTTTTGTACTGGCCGGGATGGCTACACAGGTACGCACCTACGTTCTGGCGTGCGACACCTGTAAATAGACAAAGTCGCCTATGGGAGAACCGTTCCAGACTGATCAGCCATTCCAACATCTTTACATCGACGTACTTGGACCATATCCACGAACGAAGCGAGGCAAGATCGCTATTCCGATTGTCTTGGACCACCACACTAAATTCCCCCTTTCACATCCTTCGGGATGAATTTCTGCTGAAAAGATCACCACTTACTTGGAGGGGCAGGTCTACCATACGTTTGGAACACCAGAGACAATCCTCTCCGATAACAGCTCTCAAGGTCGAATGTATTCAACTCCATGCTAACCAAATACGGAGTTCAACACCTGTACACCCCGAACTACTCACCTCAAGCGAATGCTTCGGAACGTGTCAATCAGTCCATCCTGGCCGGAATTCGAGCGTTCATCAGTGATGACCAGACACGATGGGATGAGAGCCTAAGCAAAATTGGATGTGCGCTTCGGAGCTGACTACACCAAGCCACTGGGTTTTTTCCTTAGCACATGTGGATAGTAGCAGGTGTTATAATCTGCGTGCTGCTCAACCACAATTTTCTGTAGGAGAGGTCTACAGAAGAAATTTTTCCCTGTCCACAGTCGCGCAGAATTATAACGATAAGCTGGCGAAGAAGTTCCTCAAGTGCAGGATTCGTCGTGTGCTAGACAACTCACGATATGAATTGGTGGATCTAGGAGGCAAACGTGTGGGAACCTACCACTCCAAAGATCTGAGGCAGTGATTCGAGGGGTTAGGACATTAATTGCCCGGCACTCAGTCCTGTGCACGAGACTCCATCAGACGCGGCATCTTCTTTTAGTCAGTTCGGTGTTGGGAATCAACGGCGAACTGTCTACCTTGTTGAGTTGCCGCTGGGCGAATTTCGTATTCCCTGCTGGGCGTTGCGAGTGCGTTCAGAATTCAGCACTTCGTCAACATTTGAGCGCACCCGCAATTGCCGCCAACTTAGCACCGGATGCGGGGAACTGCTATTCGAGAGAGGCCGGCTTGATAACGGGATTTTATTTCTGAGACAGGATGAAAAAGAAAAGACGAGAGAGAAGCGTGTTGTTTTTGAAAGAGCATCGAGCTGGAATTTTCATCGCAGCAAGATCGGGACGTAACGAAAGTCGTGGAAAAAGAGGAAGGCAAATTCGTGTAGTCGTCGATTTTTTTTGTGCGTGTCCAAAAAGTGATAGATTTCCAAGTCCCCGCGTAAATGCGCATACTTAAAAATCGGCGTAACGAGCGCGACAAAATGCGCACGGGAGTGCAATTCTAGCCGTAGTGTCGGTTCCTCTTAGTGTTAACCGAGTTTTTTTTATAACGGACTTAAATTTTCGATTTCCACGACCTCCTTTCACAACATCCTGCAAGAAAGCGCTATCTGAATTCACTATCTTACACCTATCCAGCTTCAGAAAAATGTTAGGTGATGTTTTGCATCATACGGTTTTCCCATAGGTATGCAGCGTGGTTAATTTAGTAGTATTACAGGTAATTTAGTAGTCAACTATCGGATATCGGTAACGAGGTATGAAAAATACGGCAATATTGAAGGAAAGAGGTGGCGACTCACACACATGCACACCGATACGAAGCATAAAAGTGGATTTTGTCTCGAGGTAAAAATGTTCCTACAGAGCTACCAAAAATTTTTGATCGGTTCCACGCAGTACAAAGATGACTTCCATGTTTTGGATCGTTGTCCTCTTGTAGTATCCAATTAAATTTTTCCTTATAAAACATCTTTGACCTTCTGGTGTATTTTGACCATCTTGGAAGCGTTAACATTGTCTTTTAAAATGTACAAGTAAGTGTCAAATCTCCGTTTGGAAAAAGAGCCCTAAACGTGCGACATTACCAAATATTTAGTAGTCCGCTGAATGAGTTTTATTGTGTTGGTACGCCAGGTAGAAAGGTCACACAGAAAAGAAGCTTCGACTTAAAACAAATCTGTCAACAGTCTGGGCGCAACTTTATTATTTTATGGGTAGAAGTCCGAAACGTGTTTAATGCGGAGATGCGGTGTAGGTTACTATGCGACTGACAACATAAAAAGTAACGGTTCAAATAGCCTCCTGGTTATTTGTAATAATAATAAAAATAGTTTTTTATTGAAGCTAATCCAATCCAATCCATTATAAATAAATAACGGGCTTACCACTCACGTAAGCAAAGCTTGTGTGTGAGCGGCGCAGAGCTACAATTATGTTAACAAATATAATTTCATTTTAGCGAGCACAATAATAATATTTTGGTACAATTCAAAATTTGAAAATTAGTAAGCAATGATCAGATTAAAGTTAAATCAATATGTGAACAATATTTAGTTAAACAATTTAAATTAAGCTGTTTATGGCATCATCAAATAAAAAAGGATTTTCGAAAACATATTTTTTGAGCCTTAGTTTAAAATTAGCATTATCTAAGGCCTGCTTAAAATTGAATGACATACCATTGAAAAGTTTCGGACCTTACGCTTGCATGACGGGAAGTTTTTGATTTTTTGAAGTTCATTGTGACTAAAGGCATATTTTGCTGTCTACGTGTGTTATAATTTGAATAATGGATCGGGAAGTTCAAGAGGTTTGTATATACAAATTTTAATCAGTCCAATGTAAATAATTGTCTTATATTCATTACACCCAATTCTTTAAAAGCCGCGGTTGTAGAATGATATTTCGATTTCTTTAAGCAGAGTTTAAAGATTTTACTTTTTAAGTTGTGTAAAGGTTTAATAGTTGCTGTATAAGCATTTCCCCACGCCAGGATTCCGTATCGTAGAATAGATTGAACTATTGCAAACTAAATTAATTTAATTTGTGAAACAGAGAGAATATCACGAAGAATTAATATTTTATAAAGCGTCTTCCGGATCCTGCTACAGATATACGATACGTTCTGAACCCATTTAAAATCAGAGTCAATAATTACACCCAAATATTTTACTTCATTACTATGACTTATATGACTATTATAAACATCGATATTTTCGTGAGCGAATTCCATGTCCCTTTTATTGCCTAAGGTCATTCATATATTGTGTTTTCTCTATATTAAGCGATAATTTGTGTGTACAAAACCAATTATAGATAATCCGTAGATCATTCTTTATAACAGAAATTGACTCCTCCCAACTGTTGCCTTTGTACAATAATACTGTGTCATCCGGAAATGTGATGATATGACCCTTAATACTGCATTTTTCTAAGAGACACAAGTCATTTATATAAACCAGGAATAAAATTGGACCCAGAACAGTGCCTTGTGGAACACCATGTCGTATATCTAAGTAGTCACTGGCACAATCGTTGATTCGTACACATTGTGTTCTATTAGTCAGGTAGGATTCAAAAAGTTTCCTTAGGTTGTAGGCTTGCGCATTTTAGTTCACCGTAGTGATCGCGAACGAACTAGGTCCTGATCCGTCGCGAACTAGTTCGTTCTTCTAGTTCACTAGTTCGCGGGAGTTCAGTGATGATTCCAATGTGATGACCAAAAAAAAAAGGTCATTCCGGTAAAATGTGACGAGCAAAAAAAAAAAACGGTCGTAGCCGTCATTGTGGTATGCGCCATACAAGAAGTCGAAGTCGTGTAGTGAGTTTCGAAAGGCATCCTTCATTGCAGTTCTCTATTCTTCTATAAGTGCACTGTAATATTTGTACGGATATTTGCTACGACCCCTATACGTGAAATATTTACATCCCTTGAACGTATAATATTTCCAGTACACAAATTATATACTTATTGTTCCTTCACGGAATAATTATGTTAGTAGTTCAATACTAACTTTATGGGAGTAACAAATGAGGAGAATTACGTCAGATTATTAAAAAATGAACAGATGTCATATTATTCTGTATTTATTATTAATTAATCCTTATTCATTTCGAAACAAGAGCATTTCTTAAAAAAAAATTATTCATTACATAGAAACAAGTAACATGAACAAAATTATCCTGATCTAGCATTCTTCAACAATGAATCCTATTACAATATTACATATTGCTATGTAAAAATATTAATTTGGACACTTTGCTTGATTTTAATAATGTCAGCGTGATTAATAATTTGTCCTGTTCCCGAGAAAATACGTTCACACGGCACAGAAGTGGCAACAATGCAAAACCTCATTAAAATATATTTGTAAAGGTGAGCGTATATTTTCCTCCGTTCATTCCACCTCGATCCCCGATCCTCCATCCTCTATCCTCCATCGTCTATCCACCATTCTTCATTCTCCATTATTCATCTTCATCGTCAATCCTAAATTCTTCATCCACCATCCTCTATGATCCATCCACCATACTCTATGCTCCATCCTCCATCCACTATCCACTATCCGTTATCTTCTATCCATCCATCCGTTATCCACAATCTCAATCCTCCAACCACCATCCTCTGTCCTCTATTCTCTATTCTCCATTCTTCATTCTCCATTCTGCATCCTCCATTCTTCATCCTCCATCCTCTATTCTCTATCCTCTATCCTCCATCCTCTATCCTCCATCCACCATCCTCCATCCTCCACCCTCCATCCTCTATCCTCTATCCCCTATCCTACATCCTCCATCCTCCAACCTCCATCCTCCATCCTCCATCATCTATCCCCTATCCTCTATCCCCCATCCTCCATTCTCCATTCTCCATTCTCCATCCTCCATCCTCCATCCTACATCCTTCATCCACCATCCTCCATCCTCCATCCTCCATTCTCCATCCTCCATCCTCCATCCTCCATCCTCCATCCTCCATCCTCCATCCTCCATCCTCCATCCTCCATCCTCCATCCTCCATCCTCCATCATCCATCCTCTATCCTCTACGCCCTATCCTCTATCCTCTATCCTCCATTCTCCATTCTCCATTCTCCATTCTCCATTCTCCATTCTCCATTCTCCATTCTCCATTCTCCATTCTCCATTCTACACTCTCCATTCTCCATCCTCCATCCTCTATCCTCCATCATCTATCCTCTATCCTCTATCCTCTATTCTCTATCCTCTATCCTCTATCCTCCATCCACTATTCTCCATTCTCCATCCTCCATCTAATCCTAAATTCTTCATCCACCATCCTCTATGATCCATCCACCATACTCTATGCTCCATCCTCCATCCACTATCCACTATCCGTTATCTTCTATCCATCCATCCGTTATCCACAATCTCAATCCTCCAACCACCATCCTCTGTCCTCTATTCTCTATCCTCCATTCTTCATTCTGCATCCTCCATCCTCCATCCTCCATCCTCCATCCTCCATCCTCCATCCTCCATCCTCCATCCTCCATCCTCCATCCTCCATCCTCCATCCTCCATCCTCCATCCTCCATCCTCCATCCTCCATCCTCCATCCTCCATCCTCCATCCTCCATCCTCCATCCTCCATCCTCCATCCTCCATCCTCCATCCTCCATCCTCCATCCTCCATCCTCCATCCTCTATCCCCTATCTCTATCCTCTATCCTCTATCCTCTACCCTCTATCCTCCATCCACCATCCTCCATCCTCCATCCTCCAACCACCATCCTCCATCCTCCATCCTCCATCATCCAACCTCCATATAAAAATTTCACTTCCCCCCTCAAAAATTTTATATTCAGTAGACTCCGCTGTTAATTCTATATACAGAAACCAAATTGTGTCTTCCTGGCACAATTAAGTCGGAAGATATTGTAATTCAAAGTTTTTCACCACCCACCCCCACCACCATACCTCACCACTACCCTTAACAATTTTTACCCTTTTCTAATCTCCTAGTATCTCTTAAGACAACTACAAAGTGTCAGTCGTCTGACAGCCGTCAATGGTTCAGGAGATATGAATTTTAGAATGTTTCAATCCCAGCTTTCAAGCGTTTTGGTCGCATTGTATTCCTCCCCCCCCTCGCACACCCCTCGTCCTATATCGACCATTTTTTGCAAATGAGTCCACTATCATAGTTCTACATAAGTTCCAACTTTCAGCCTCCTACTAGCATAAGCGGTTCCTGAGATCTACAAACCAAATATTTTCATCTAAACCGCTCCCCCTCCTCCCCTCTCGCACCCCCACCCCTCCAAAACCCCTCGTAGGGGTTCACCCATTCTACCTACCATAAAAATTTTAACTTAAGGCGACTCCTCTTACAAAAACATACTGCAGTCACGATCGGCTGCAAGCCAATCGTATAATACTCTAGATGAATACTGAACTCCGATTTATATTGTAGTTGGCGATAAAGTAGAATTACGTGTGTGCATGTTGCATGTCCTTTATTAAGGACGGCCATTAGATTGCTACTCAAACCTTAAAGACAATATTCAGTGTTTAATTTCATATCTTGAACTGGGTAAGTCATCGAAAAAAAATGTCCTTTGTGAAGGACTTTTACATGGGAGGTGCAGGAAGGACTCACTCGATTTCTTACATATTTATCCTTTTCCTTGAAACCATTTAAAAATGAACGTGTACAAAATTTCAAATTCGTAGCTTGAAGCGTTCAAAAGTTATCGAAAAATATTGTTGAACACGTGTCTTAAGGACATTTTGTATAGCAGCTACCTGAAGGAGTAAAAGGATTTCGCTGATTAGTAAATTTGAACTTTGTTTTTACTCAAAACTAATTTGTACAAAATTTCCAATTCATAGCTAAAAGATTACTTCAGTTATAGTAAGTTCCGTAAATTAAGTGAAGACGTTTTGACAGGATATTTGTATGGCAGGTACACGAAGGACTTATAGGATTTTCTTCATAATCATACATTTAGCTCCAACTATTGAAAAAATAGCACATACAAAATTTCAAAGACGTAGCTTAAACCCTTCTGAAGTTATCGGCCAATATTCTTAAACACGTGTTTTAAGGACATTTTGTATGGCAGCTACCCGAAGGAGTAATAGGATTTCGTTGACTAGTAAAGTCGAACTTTCTTTTCACTCAAAACTAATTTGTACAAAATTCCGAATTCGTAGCTTAAAGATTACTTGAGTTATAGTGAGTTTCGTAAATTAAGTGAATACATTTTGACAGGATATTTGTATGGCAGCTACACGAAGGACTAACAGGATTTTCTTCATAATCATATATTTAGCTCCAACTATAGGAAAAATAACACATACAAAATTTCAATGTCGTAGCTTAAACCCTTCTGAAGTTATCGACCAATATTCTTGAACACGTGTTTTAAGGACATTGTGTATGGCAGCTACCTGAAGGAGGAGGACGATTTTGCCCGTTAACGAACTTAGCCTTACAAATTCAACCAAACATCGAGATTCAAAATTTCAAGATCCTAGGTGAAGGCGTTCTTGAGTTATCGTGTTCACGGACAGACGGACGGGCGGACGGACGGACAGACGTCAAGCGGATTTGAGGTTTTTGGCCACAAATAAACACAAAATAATATATAACTTTTTTTCGTCCGAGGCTTGGTTCTATGCGTTACAAACTTTTGGGCTGATTTAAACTTATAATACTCTATATGATTTCATCTAGAGTATAAAAAGCTCATGTGTTGATCGTATCGCCGCTCTGCTGTATGCTAGTGAAAATTAACACCATACAATTTTTAGCATAAACACAGCCTGTGTCTATGCTAAAAATGCTTATCCTACACAACAATCTTCAAAAAACCTTTCCCAATGTGCAGGTAGCAGAGTTGGCGAGCACTCCTCTTACTCCTGGCAGATGTGTGTGCCGATGGGAAGAGTCTATCTGGCTGGTACTATGACACCTATGGCTGCCGCGGTATGATTACTACCCAGGGATGGTTCGGTATTTTTTCTTATCATAAAAAGTGGAAGTGTAAAATGACGTCATAGTACTTCGGGCCAGGTCGAGTATTGCATTTCTCATCATGTTTGTTGACATCGGAAAGACAACCGATCGAGCCTTGACCGAAGGACTAGATTGCTTATGGATATTTTTAAGGTGCAACACGAGTCCGAAACCTTTTATATGAAACGAAACAGATTTTCAAATATGCATTCCTATGAAATAAAAATAATTCATATTATGTTATGAAGATCGGCGATTTGATCGCTGTCTATGAAGAGTAACGGCATATTTTTTCGTTTATTGACTATTTACACCATTTGAATTCAGGAAACGGTGGTTAAAAATTCACTATTTTTCATTTATGCAAAAGAAGACCGACAAAGCAATTTTTAGAGCAATATCCTTTTTACCTGTCGCTGCTATAAAGCCAGTATATTTTGCAATAGTACAGCTATTACTTAATTTCGGTGTACCCATTTGGGGGAATATTTCGATCATACATTGCCGCTTTACATTATTCAGAAATTGATACTCAATATATAATTAAAATATTTTTTGAAGTTGTTTCCGATCTATTCTCCTAGTATACCTACAGATGTTCATTAAGTTTTAATTTCGTGACATTAACCGTTTCGGATATATGAATTTTAGAATGTCTCGATCTCGGCTTTCAAACGTTTTGGACGCATTACTATTCTCCCCACTCCTTCATCCTTTCACCCATATCGGCATTTTTTTTGCAGATGGGTCCACCATTGAAGGTCTATATAAATTCCAAGATTCAACTTCGTAGCATAAGCAGTTGCTGAGAAACCAAAATTTACCGTCTAAAACGCTTCCCCACCTCCGCTCTCACACCCCCACCACTCAGAATTTGGTGATTTCAGGGGGCCTACCCACTCTACCCACGAAAAAAAATTCAACTAAATAGCTCTAAGGGATTGGGTGCTAAGAGCCTTCAAACAATTTTCCGTACACCGGTAGACGTACGGCGTACGGCGGACAGACGGACTGAACATTTTTTTTGCTTTTTTCGTGTCTACTAGTCATGAAACGTGAAAAAAAAATTTACAGGGTAGCAAATTTTTTTTTTATAAATCGATCACAATACAATACCTTAAAATATAAAGTAATGTACAAGAGTCACATCGCAATAAATTAAAGTTGTTTCTGTAAATGTTTTTAGTATAAATTAGGAGGGCTCAGTCGAGGCAGAAATATCACATGAATATAAAACAAACAGTATTTTTGTTCAATATGAAAGACGATTCCCTTTCGATCAGAACCCGACTAAACTGTTGGGTAGACCGCTATATGCACAGCAGCTTATGGAAATGCGCACACCCACCACATAAAAAATCCCATAAAACCGACTTCTTATTTCTGATCCGAGTAAAAAACATTTGAGGTTTCCCTGTTTAGGTTCCAAACTTTTGGTGACATATCCTGGCCTATTTAAAAAAAGGCGTACGAATTTAATAGACGTGTTACCTTTCCCAAATTAAGACTATAGCTGGCCACATGGTAGACACTATGTTTTGAGGAGAGGCCAGTTTTTAAAAGATCAATTATAGTTTGAATTCAATGAATATATCCCTTCATTCACAGTTTTGTCTGAGAAATTTTTTTTATGGTAGCATGATTTTCATCAATATGTACCTGTTATCCGTACTACTGCTCGTAACTGAATTTATTGGTATCTGTTTTATGCTAGGACCTTACTTGCGCCTATCTGGACGCAAATTGACATATTCCGGGACACAACGCTAATGTAGATTATCGCCGCTAATCTTCTATCGTCTCACTAGACGATAGCCGTCGGTCTGTGTGCAATCATCGAAAGGCTTAGCGTCAGCAATTGCGCGATAACGCTACGCTTATCGCTTCTACAGTTGCAGAAAAATGGCGCGGAATTAGAAATGACATTATCGCGCTAAACTTAGACGATACGCGATAGCCGATAAATCGCTAATGTGCCTACTTGACTGTGCCTTGTTTAGCGCGGAATGTTCATCGGCACATATTAGCGCGCTACGCAGAGGAGGTCCTAGCATTAAAGAATTTACCTGCGCGTCCTAAGTTTTTAGTTCATTTTTCCTTATCTTTTTTACTTTTGATCGAGTTAAGAAATAATAAATATATTCTCTAATTTTATATTACCATCTTCATATAATAAAAATGTTTATATTCAAACTTTGATGTGTTTATGGTGTGTCTCGTTTCAACACACACTTAAATTGTAGTTCCAATCCACTGTAACTATCGGTGGGGCAGATAAGAGTATGCTCGATGAGAATAAAACGATGCCCAACTGTTCAGCCCAAGCCCAGTCCAGTACGCGCCTACCTCTAACAGTCCATACGGCCTACCTCTAACAGTCCATACGGCCGGTCAGAATTGGGGCACGAGTATTTCACATTCGATTCGGACCGATCGTGTGCACACAAACACTTTTACTCAATTTTGCACTAAAATTGAATTCAAAATTACCGTCCAATTTGACAGTCGTGCTTACAGTATATATCCTCTAAACTCTGAGCAGTGTAAGCGCCAGAAAATTTAATTTTCATAACGTGTTCATGCAAATTGTAGGCGTGTGAACGCGATTCGGGCCGGTTGTGAGCGCGCTAAAAATGCAGAAAGCGTAATTCGAATCGGGGTTATATGAATGTCATATATATTCAAAACATAAAAAGGACAAAATAAAAAGTTTCCTTGAAAATATTTATACTTTTACAGCGTTTCCACAAAACCGCTCAGTTTGGGCGCTACCTATCGAGGAATAGTCAAACTATTTCAACCTTTTGTATACAGAAAACTGTTTCTTAAAATTAACCCCCATTTAATATATTTGTTTGGGGGGACGTTATTTTTTTCCATTATATGTAAGAAAACAGTCTTATCAAAGTTATATTCCGAAAGAATACTTGTAAAAATAAGAGCGAAGTAGAAAAAAAGACATTGAAAAACAGTGTTTTTTACATATAGTTAACACTAATTTTTTTAATTAAAAAAGCAAAATATTAAAAATCCACTGCCGAGGACTTGTTAAGAACATTCTTCTTTTCGGATTAACGTACTTTTCAGTTCATTTTTATTCAATAGAAACGTTGTATGAATGTTTGAAAAGTGAACAAATTTAGCAAAATTTTAAAACATCTTCCCTTTAAATACTGACAACTTTTCCAAATTTCAAAAAATCGAAAAAGCGCTTCCGAGGATTGGTCCAAAAAGCATCATTCTTTCTAATTTACTCAAAACCAAAGTATTCTGAAATATAGCGTCAGTTCTATGAGTGTTTGAAAATCTGCTTTTTCAGCTTTTTTCACAATTATGAGAGGAGCCGCCTTAATATCTCAAGGGGTTTGTGAGCTACGCACAGTTTTGCGTACGGCGTCTACTGCGGACATATTTTTTTTGCTTTTTTTGGGGTTTACTAGTCCTTAAACGTGAAAATACAAAATTTCAGGGTTGCAAACTTTTTTTTAAATTTCAGGTACTTTTTTATCTAAAAACTACGCTCACGTTTGTATGGTGCTATACTATCGAAACTGCAGAGTCAGCGGTTTCCAGTCTTGCTTCCCGTTAGTTCGTCGCTTCCATTACTGGAGTTACTTCTTTGCTCCTGTTGTTCCCGTTTCTCTCATTGCTCCCGTTGCTTCGTTGCTCCCGTTGCTTCCGGTACTCCCGTTGCTTCCATTGCTCCCGTTGTTCGATTTTGTCAGACGTGCGCACTTACACACCGAAAATACACGAACTATCGCTAAACTACATATAGTTAAACTCATTTATTTATGTCGCTCGCCACCTATTGTAGAATAGTTTTACTAATACAGAAAGCTTCGCGGGCGTGCGCTCAACATATCAACAGAGTTTCATCACAATCGGATGAATGGTTTAGGAAGGCGTACGTGACAAACAAACCAATAATTAGAGCACCAGGGTATTAAAGTCACGAACAAATTGGAAAAAATGTCGAAAAAACAATTGCTTTTGATTCGATCGGTGCCAAACTTCACAGGAACCACCCTATTCTACATGTTCCCTCATAATTTGATCAAAATCGGTTGAGCCGATAGGAGTCTATAGGGAACATACATACAGGGTGCGCCATCTTTTATGTCGGTATGTAAACATTGAATAACTTTGACATTTTTCAACAGATTGACTTGATTGGACAAGTTTTGGAAACGTCAATTCAGAAGAATATTGCCGACAGACCGTCCACGTCGCTTGGAATACGGCCAAACAGTCGCTCGAATGGTTGACACTGAACCTGGTTTTTGGAAACAAATTTTGATGACCGACGAGGACCATTTCACACTCTTTGACGGCATTAATAAGCAAAATTGCCGCATTTGGGGAACGGAGAATCCACACGAGATCCATGAAACGAAATTGCATGATCAAAAAGTGACTGCATGCAAATGCGTGAAAAAGGTCTGGAAGGTTACTGGTTTCAACAAGACGGTGCGCCATGCCACACTGCAAATGAAACAATTTAGTTTGTGCAACGAAGATTCCCTGGACGTCTGATGTCGAAAAGAGGCAACATTGACTGGCCACCGAGATCTCCAGATTTGACTCCCCCGGACTTCTTATGGGGTTATTTTAAAAGCAAAGTGTACGCCAGCAAGCCTGAGACCATTGCTCAAAGCAAACATTCGTGCCGAAATCATCGCTATACCGCCCGAGATGCTCGAAAAAGTAATGGAAAACGCAGCAAAAAGGGCACATTTTGCTGTAGCCAATAGAGGCAGCCACTTGATTGATGTTGTATTCAAAAACTAATCCAAATAAATTCTAAAGGACCAAATTGAATAAAAATACCTCACACATAAGAATCAGTTGTTTTTTTTTCAAAGTTATTCAATGTTTACATACCGTTATAAAATATGGCGCACCCGTTACATCCATACATACATCCTCTTTTATATATGAGCCGTTTATTTTGAAAGTGGGGCAAGTTCATTTCTTGTTATTGCGAGATATTTAAAGGTTTGCATTTCAATAAATCTAAAAATATTGGTAAGTACTAATAGACATATTTTTTGTATTTTGTGGTATTAGATAATGTAAGTTTATTATACAATAGTGCTGGCTAAAAAAATAAAGGTTTTATTATACCTAAATGGACTTGCACCACTTTCAAAATTTATGATTTATTGTAATCGTTAATTAAACGTGGGGTTTTTGCCACATTTTCATGAATTTCGTTTAATCTTTTAGATATATCGAGCTATCAAATCAATTTTACTTCTGCGGGCTCTTAATATAAGCGCCTAGAAACATTTTTCCAAATTTTTCGATATCTAAGCTCTAAGGGTGTGTAAGGCGGTTATGTACTTTTTCGCGAATTCCGGTATATTTCTTAGGTCTAATGAGATATAGAATTCACTTTCACTTCTAGATGCTTTGAATATAGTCAGGAAATAAACAGATTTAAGTATTCTTTGATATTAAACCCCCTGGGGAGTAAGATATTGTTCAAGTTTTAACGAATTTCGATTTTTTTAGGTTTAATGAGAACAAATTCACTTTCACTTCAATTGAATCACCTATTGAAAAAACAAATACGTAAATAAATAAAAAAATCGACCAACAGTCTGGCCTCAACTTTATTATTTTATAAGTAGAAGTCCGAAACGTGTTTAATGCTGAGATGCGGTGTAGGTTACTATGCGACTGACAGCCTAAGGAATAACCGTTATATTTTAAACCGTTATTTTAAAAGCGTTGTAGGAGGTCGCTAAAAATAATGAACCAAGATAATAGTCAATTATTTTTATCATTCATAGGAACTTATTACAGAGCGTAGAGGTGTTACTATCGAGTTTGGCTCAACTACGGATTCTTTAGCAGCCGTTTAGGACCTATCCACAAACATGTGGAAAAATTATATCGTTTCGCATAGCAAGTACACAATAGTCTGCCGAGGCTATAAGCATGTATTCCATTTTCAAATTTAAAAAGAAGAGTTTGAACCAAAATTTTATTGAAGTGGGTTAAGGTTACAAGTCCTATGCACCGTTCATTTATTTCAATCACAAAATTCTTTACCTTAATAGTTGAAACTATGCACTTATATTGCTCGCATTTATCGTATCGTTCGTGTAGTTTATTAATTGCAATTTATTAAAATATGTGTGCAAAAAAAATAGTTTTCTTCATACTTTAGTTCTTATCTCACCAATAGAATTTTATAGATCATATCCTCTATTACAAATTTGTTGTAAACTGAACAAAGCAACAATCTTTCGGAATATAACCAAAATCGTAGACTTACCTTTGTTCGATTCAAACACGAAATATCCCCGATTTTAAAAAAAACTCCACTTCACAGCTATTCCACCATTGCACTGATAATAAATGAATTTTATAAATTTTCACAAGCACACGAACTCGAAAAAAAAATTAAATACTTATATTAAGAAAATAAAAAAAATTAACCATAGGCGTAGTTGAAATGTTTTTTATATGTGCCACGAATAGAAAAAGATGTATACTATAATCAAATATAAAACTGCATCTTAAATCAAAATCCTGAAGCAATAAATTTGTATAATAATTAATTGAATTCGATTGCGCCGAAAAGTGTTCGTTAACTTCAGGGACATGAATTCTTAACACTGTCTTTAGAGCAATATCAGAGGGCGTCTCAGAAAAGTATTTCCTGAACAAAAGCCGTTTCTTAATCAGACAATTAAACAGATACAATGCCGCCTCTGCTCTCGGCAATATTCAACCAGTAATTTAATATAAAAAACGCTTAATCGGAAATTTTAATCTATAGAACTCCATAAACCTATCGCGCTTCAGTGAAGTGAAAAACTCTGTAAGCTGTTCTACGTGTAATTTCTACTAACAAATAGACAAGTTCGATACGCATACACCCTAAGAGATTATTGTACCTTTACTGTACACATAATAATTGACCTCAAAATTGAAGAGTCTGTTAATTAATCGAACCTTACAGACGTCCAGAATTATTTTTAGAATTTGAGACTAGGTTGTAATTCCATTATCAGTTAAAATGGTCTGCGTTTGCGTTTCGCTTGTTTTTGTTCTCCAGAAAATATACAAAACTGAAACATTCAAAGATTATGAATAAATCAGCAAATTTATGATTATAAATAACAATAATATGGGACATTTAAGGTACGCGTCCACTAGAGGCGAGCCGCATCGCAACGGTGCGGTACGGATTTTTGTTTCTGCTTCCACTTGGGACTGAAAACGGAAAATGACGACCCCATCTGTTTCGCTGTGTCCATTGTGATGGGATGAGCCAGGGCGCCATTCTGCTCGAGCAGAAATCCGCTCGCAAAGCGATCCGCCATCAAAATTAGTCGTGTACCGATGCGGCCCGCCTTCAGTGGACGCACTTCCATAACAATGTATGGCAGGCGGATTTTTGCGATGCGGCCCAGCCCGGCCCGTCCGCCCTAGTGGACGCGTACCTTTAGAGGGATTTGATTTTTTTTTTGTAATAAGGATATAGTTCATTTTGATGTTTTTCAATTTTTATAAATTTTATTTTCTTTTCTTAAACTTGCTTGCACGCGTTTTAAAACCGTCGACATTCTTCCGTTTTTTCACAATTTTCCGTTGAATAATATTCCGAAGATTTCGTTTGATTTCATCGTAATCTTGTGGTGGATCGTCGTCTGCATTTGGTCTTTGATTAACTTTGAAAAAGTTCGAGCCATCTTCGAATCGCTGATCGGCATTGAATATGAAAAAATTCTCCGTCCATATTCCGGTTTTATTCACTTTACCGCCTGCAGTGGCAATTTTTATTGTTTTCTCCTCAGGATTTTCAACAATATCGCTATTTTTAGTACTTTTCATTGCAACGTCCTGTTCGTTCTCGTTTTCCGAATCAGACGAATCAAATTTGAACGGATTGTTTAGTGCAGCATCGGATTTACTTTTCATTAGGGGTTTTTCGTTGTATAGTTGAGACTTTTTGTCATCGTCTTGCCGATCCTCGGCTAAACCAAACATACTCAGCAGACTGAAACCGTCACCTCGCCGTCGTAAAGATTTCGTTAGATCGTCACTTACTTTGTAAAATTGCTCTTTTGATACTTCAACATCATTTGCATCGCTTGTCGTAGCACTTTTTTTATTGACCGCTGTTAAATGCTCGTCTTCGTCTCCGGTTTTATAAAATCGTTTATGTTCCTCCTTACTCGGATCAAATCTCGTCATTTGGTTCTTAATTTTTTTCCTATTCGGGTCTGGCATGGATTCAAGTTTTTTTCCAACAACTTGTTCGATTATGCCCAATTGCCATTCGTGTTCATCATTTTCAGCCGGTTGTTCCGTTTTTTCGCGTACTCCGGCATCTTCATCTAAAAATCGAGAGCTCATCGCAAAGCGAGGATCTAATTTGAATTTTGACTGTAATTTCATTAATTTTTCGCCGTCTTTTCCTTGAAATTGAGTTTTCACTGCAAAGTCCTTGCCGTAATCGAAATGCTCATCTTCATCTGCATCATCGTCACCATCGAATAGATTCGTTTTATTTTGGTTACTTGAAACGTGCGCTTCTTCAACAGTATCGGCACTGTCGAAGATTATTTTATTGCGTTTTCCGGTATCCTAAAAGAAAGAAAACAAAGTAAAATGATTTGGATTCGAAAAATAAATCACTGATACTTACAACACTTGACAGAGCCTGTTGAATTGTTAATTTTTGCTGGTTGTACTGATTTTTCATCTTATGGAGCGACTCTTTCCTCTTTTGATCAGACTGTTGAGCGCTGCCTTCTAAATGTCTTATCTCCTTGCTCTTTTTAGATATCACGTGAATCGGTTCGGCAGAAACAGACTGGATTTTTATCTGTAATTCGTCAGGCATTAAAAGCTGGATGTAACAATTTAAATTTGTTCGACCAAAAAATATTCCTTAAAAGGAAATCAATTGTAGAGCAGGTAGGCATAAAAATATAAAATCCGTTTATAAAGAAAACAATGAAAAGAAAGAGCGAAATAAATTTAAAAAAAGAGAAGAAAAGAATAAACGTCAAGGGTAATGGATTTTAAGTAGGTCTTAAAGTTTGGCAAAAAATTAAAAAGTCCAAAAACGGGGTCAACCTAAAAGTCAAGCGTCAGTACAATTTCCCGGGAACGCCAACAAGCATCGAGTTTCATAATTGCAGAATGAGAGTTTTATAATAGGCCCGTTAATCAACTAACTCCCTTACTTCAATTTTTTTAATGTTATGCAATACAGTAGAATCTAGTGATGGGTCGGTCGCGAACGATTCGGTCGAAATGACCGAGTCAGTACTATGACCGAATTAACTCGAGTCATGTGAAATGAAACAAGTCGTTCAATCGGTCAGTAGAAAATATATTCTACGTCTCGTATCGATCATAGAGATATATATACTGGAGATGACAAGCAGCAATTTAGTTGAAGGCGGACGTCGTCGCATTTACTTACACGCAAAACAACAACAATTGCCATAACGACCCTGTTTTGTATCACCTCTCTGGCTTCAAAGCGCTTTATACAAAGCCAGTGGCTTGTCGTCTCCAGTACCCGATGTTGATACTTGATAGCCGTACAGCGCCAAAAGTTTTTTTTCGTGTCGGTCTGTCTGTACTCGGTGCTCGAAGGTAGCTAATGATTACATTAAGGACACTGTAGGGTAAAATGCACCAAGAGAAAATCGAAATCGAAACTAAACAATTTTTCTGTGTCAATACAAAGAACATTCAAATTCATTCATTAACCGTACATTCTCTATAAATTCCAAAAATTAAATCATTAGAATTGTTTTTTTTCCTCGAATTTATAAAACCGACCTTCGAGTTCGATTTACTCTTGGCGCGCTACCTCCTAAAGTCTAATCATACGGTGCCATAGAGCTACTGGCGACGACAAGCCACCGGTTTTGTATAAAGCGCATTGAAGCCAAAAACACGGTGAAAAGTGAGACAAAACAGGGTCGTTATATCATATTGTTGTTGTTTTAGCGTGTGAGTGAGTGAGACAAAACAGGAGCGTTATGTCAATTCGTTGTTGTTTTGCGTGCAAGTGAATGCGACGACGTCCGCCTTCAACTCAATCGCTGCTTGTCATTTCCAGTATATACAGGGTGTTTGGCACTCCGTGTGCCTATTTGTAAGGGGTTATTCCTTGATATATTTGGAGAAAAAAATTGTTCTGCAGGGTGGGTCAATTTTCAATATTAGTGGAGATACAGGGTGGTTAAGAAAAGTGTTTTTGACCGGTACCTTCACTCACTTAAAACGTTATATCTTGAAAACGAATAATCACAAAGCAAAGTGTTATAACTCGTTTTTTAGGGAATCGAATTACCTTTCATTTGATGTTACAGTCTAAATTGTATCTGCACCCAATCTTGAGATATTTACTCGAAAACACAAATTTTTGCTACGTCAACCCTAAAAATTCAGTGATCAATGTAGTTTTTCTCAGAAAACCCCATTATAAAAATGTCATTTTAATTTTATTTTTTTATGAGCCGTATTATTACCTACAAAAGCTGCATACATATGTCTGAGTTACGATTAACATTTTGGAAGTAATAGGTAAAAATACATATCGCATAAAAATTAAATATTTAAAAAATCAGTGCATGTGCATGTTGATCTACGCTACTTGCTTGAATTAAAAGAATTTAATAATGGTTTTTATTTCAAATATTTTTATTATAATAAATGTTCAAAATGGCCACCTTCATTTTGAATGCACGCTAAAGCTCGTTTGGCGAGTGTTCTCTTGGTATTCATATTCCTCAACTGCTGCCTTACTTCTATTGCTGCCGCATCGATCCAATGTTTCTACTGGCGTTGCGTAGACAAGGTCCTTCATCCATCCCCATACAAAGGAATCCATAATAGTAAGATCAGGAGATCTTGCAGGCCAGTGTATCGGTCCATTTCTACCGATCCAGCGATTGCTATAATTGGAATTTAACCAATCTGTGATCTGTCGGCCGTAATGAGCAGGAGCACTCGTGTTGGTAAAACATGGAAGCCAATCGAACCAGTGGAATATCATCCAACAAGTCCTGTAGATCATTTGATAAAAACTGTAAGTAATTGGAGCTATTTAGAGTACGCGGAAGCCTAATAGGTCCAAGTAAATCGTCACCAATCACACCTGCCCATAAATTGACGCTGAATCTGTACTGAAATGATGCCGCTCTTCTTGTGTGTGGATTGCTCTCAGCCCACGTATGTAGGTTGTGGAAGTTTGTGATACCGTCTCTGGTAAATTGGGACTCATCCGTCCACAGAATATTGTTGAAAAAATTGTCGTCATCTATTTGTCGTTCAAGGAGCCAATTGCAAAACTCCATCCGTTTGGGGAAATCAATGGGTAGCAGCTCCTGTACTGGTGTGTGATGGTAGGAATGGAAGCGTTCTACTTTTAAAATACTCCAAACCTTCCAAGTAGATATGTTAAACTGCAATGCCAAGCGTCGGATACTGACCGATGGATCATTTTGCACTGCTTGCAGTATTCTTTCATCAATCTGAACAGCGATTATAGGCGCAGGATTTGCATTTACTCTCCTTGTTCTAACGCTGCCAGTTTCTCTAATTCTCCTGTAAACGTCTTGAAATACTCTCCTGCTAGGTGTCCGTCGATGAGGATGTCTCTGGTGGTAAAGCCTTCGCGCGGCTCGTGCATTTTGGTCACACTCTCCATAAATTAACATCATGTCAGCATATTCTTCATTGGAGTACTCAGGCATTTTGAAATATTTTTTTAAATTCTACTGACACCTTCTTCTCTTAGCAACGTAACTAAAACTGAGAAAAATATGAAGGTAGTTTTGCTTTTATAGGCTTTTTATTTTGTAAGACACCCTATTAAAAAAGGCATAGTACCGCATCCAGTAGTACCTACCACGTCCAGGTAAAAGCATCAATTATGTTGAAACTCACTTACATTTCATTGTTTTCCTTCATACTTTAAATAGTAATAAATGTGCAATAAAAATACTCTAGTACTACCGACAAATTAAACAGGTTTTTAAACGTGGTCCACTTTATGGCACTGACTTTTAAATATTTAATTTTTATACGATATGTATTTTTACCTATTACTTCCAAAATGTTAATCGTAACTCAAACATATGTATGCAGCTTTTGTAGGTAATATGGTTCATAAAAAAATAAAATTAAAATGACATTTTTATAATGGGGTTTTCTGATAAAAACTACATTGATCACTGAATTTTTAGGGTTGACGTAGCAAAAATCTGTGTTTTCGAGTAAATATTTAAGATTGGGTGCAGTTACAATTTAGACTGTTACATCAAATGAAAGGTAATTCGATTGCCTAAAAAGCGAGTTATAACACTTTGCCTTGTGATTATTAATAGCGACCACCGAAGACCGACCGACTCGAAAACTCGAGTTAAAAGCTTTTTCTAGTGACCGCTAACCCAAAAGACCGACCGACCGAATCATGGAACTGCCTGAACACCGAAGTGACCGAAATGACTCAAATGACTCGCTAACCCAAATACCCGACTGACCATTTGGGTTAGCGGGTCATTGGGTTAGCGGTGACTAGAAAAAGCTTTTAACTCGACTTTTCGAGTCGGTCGGTCTTTGGTGGTCGGTATATTTGAACTTCGAAGGCAGCGTAAGCGTATGATTAGACTTTGGACACTTTAGGATGATAATGCGCCAAGAGGAAATCGAGTTCGATGGTCGGTTTTCGAGGAAAAAAATGAAATCTAATGATTTAATTTTTGAAATTCATAAAGAGTGCACGGTTAATGAATGAATTTGAATATTTAAAATCAGTAGGAAAATTGTTTGGTTTCGACTTTCTCTTGGCGCATTTTCCCCCAAAGTGTCTATAATGGAATTATTCGAGCACCGAGTACCGACGCCTTGCTCAAGGCGAAGGAGGGTTACGACAAACAACGCCGAGAGGTGAGATTCTTGCCAAACGACTTAGTGTGAAGGAGGAACTTCACTTTATCAAACGCTGCAAATTATTATGCGGCTAAATTGGGCCCAAAATTTGTGGGACCTTTCAGAATTTCGAAGTGTACGTCCCCGTGTACATACACACTAGTGGATGAGAAGGGAGCGGAAAAGGGTTCATGGCATGTGAAAGACCTGAAACCTTATCACGGTGAAAAGGACCCCTAAGAGAGTGGGGCGTCACGCTAGTAGCTTCCTTCCTATTATTATTATTATTATCTATTATTTAAGTTAATATATCTCCTTTACTTTTAGTTGTTGCCTTTGTGAAGTCTTTCCAACATTGATACAGAATACCTGGGGTCCTTATAGGACTGGTGGTAACAAAAGATTGGACCTAATTGTTACGAAATACTTGGCATATGGTCGTTTAACGTGTCCATCCCGAGTAGTAATACACCGTGTCACGCCCTAAGGGGCGTTAATGTATTGGTATCTAGAGGGGATTACTACGTTGAGCAGACTCTGTGGGAAAGGTACTTCCAGGAGAATGTATTAACCGGTGGGGGTGTTGTTCGGTTCGGAAAATTTCTTGGGTAAGAAATTCTCCAGGAGGTGATGGTGGGATTGTTATGTGCTAATTTTGTGCCCATAACACGAGCTCTGATTGGTTCAAAGCTTCCTTTAAAACTCTATGACAACGATCGATAGTTCCATTTGCTTTCGGATTAAAAGCTGTAGCTCTACATCGTTTCAATCCTATTAACTTTCCAAGTTGATTGAATAAATGTGATTCAAATTGGACACCTTGATCCGTTACGATAGTAAGCAGAACTCCAAATCTTGGAAAAAATTGTTCTACTAGAGTATTGGCCACAGTCGTTACCAAAATATCCGTTAAAGGATAAGCTTCTGGTCAACGTGAAAAACGATCTATTACCGCAAGACAATAGCGGTAACCTCTAGATGATGGAAGAGGTCCTATAATATCTATATGAATATTATCAACTGGTGCAAAACTCGCTAAAGGACTTTTTACAGATCTTGTTACTTTGGCTTTTTGACAGTTATCACACTGTCTGCACCAGTCTCGTATATTCTTATTCATAGACGTCCATAAAAATCGTGGAATAATCAACTTTACTGTTGCTTTTATACCAGGATGTGCTAAAGCATAAATTTTTTCAAATATTAATTTCCTAAGTAATTTTGGAATGTACGGACGTAAAATTTTTTGAGATGTATCACACTATAATTGGTTTTCAGAATTTGGAATTGGTATCGCTATTAATTTTAATTTTTTATTAGCTTTTACCTGTTCTAAATCACTATCTACTGATTGAGCTGTAGCTACTTCTTCGAAATCAATAGTTGAAGGAAGTGTTATCTCATTAATACGTGAAAGAGCATCCGCTACTGGATTGTCTAAAACTGACTTATTAAATTAAAATATCTTAATTGTCTAGGAGACGCCTTATTAGGATTTTGATTAAATGCAAAAATCAGCGGTTTATGATCTGTGAAAATCATAAAATTACGCCCTTCCAACATATGACGAAAATGTTTGATTGTAGCGTAAACTGCTAATAATTCTCTATCATAAGCGCTGTTACATTGCGTTGAAGATAACTTACGTGAATAAAACGCTAAAGGTTGCCAAAATCCTTTTACTTTTTGTTGTAAAGCCGCTCCAATTGCTGTATCCAACGCGTCAGTTACAATAGATAGTACTGCATGAGAGTTTGGATAAGCTAATACTGTAGATTCAACCAGATGTTTTCTGCAAAGTTCAAGAGACTTACTTGAGTTTTCGTTCCAATCTATTGGAGTTTTATCTTTTTTCTTTTTACTTCCCTTTGTTAAATCATCTAGAACCGATTGCGCGATAGCTGCCTTCGGAATAAATCTTCTATAAAAATTAATCATTCCCAAAAATCTGCGCAATTTTAAGATATTGGAAGGTGGTGGAAAATTTATTATTGCTTCCACCTTAGCTTTAATAGGATGAATCCCAAACTCATCAAGACTATGCCCTAAAAATTCAATTTTTTGTTGAAGAAAACACTTGCTTAGTTTCAGCACTAGACCATTTAATGCTAAACGCTGCAAGACCGTATCTACATGAATTAAATGTTGTGTCTCATTTTCTGATGCTATTAAAATATCATCTATGTAGACAAAACAGAATTCAAGATCTTTAAAAATTTAAAAAATGAATCTTTGAAATGATTGAGCTGCATTGCGTAGCCCAAAAGTCATTCTCAAAAATCCTATTATCAATTTTCGGAATTGATAAAATAGCTAACGTCGATGATGGTCCTTTATATAATTTTCCTGATACAAATTTGTGATTATTAGTTGAATCAATCAAACGTTTATTTTTAATATCTACCACTAAACCAAAATTTATTAAAAAATCTGCTCCTAAAATTGGCCTATCTATATCTGCTAAAATAAATTTCCATGAAAATTTTCTACGAAGATTCAATGAAATAAACAATTTTCTTTGTCCAAAAGTAGCAATTCTTGTAGCATTTGCTGCTGTTAGAAAAAATTTCATATTTATTGAATTATCTAATCTTTTATTATGAGGTAAAACTGAAACCTCTGCTCCTGTGTCAATTAGAAAAGAATAACCAGATAATGGATCTGAAATAATTAGGCGATTTGATTGCATTTTTGTGTCAGAATCCGCCATTTCCGACACCATGTTCAGTTTTTTGAATTTGCAAAACTACATGGTTTAATACATTTGTGTGCATTATTACCATTTTTTTCATGGAAAAAACACATTGAAGAATCACTTTTTGATTTATCGTTCATAAAATTTGATTTGTTGTGAAAATTTTTTTTACAATTTTCACAAAAATATTTTTTGGTTTTCCAATTTTGAAAATTTTTTAGATAAAGTTGCCAACTGTTGTTGTAACTCGATTACATTAGAATGAATTGACTGTTGTTCTTCATTCTCAATAGTTGAAGTACTGGCTATCTGATTACAGTTAGATAAAACCATTTCAATAATTTTATCAGCCATGGTACCTAATTCAACTAATGACTTGTATTTGATGAGGTAGGCGTTGCAACCATAATTTTTTTAACGCTGCATCGGCGATATTATTCCCCGCTAAAGATATCATTAGACATAAAAGTTGAGATGGTTTTTGTCTCCTGAATCCATATCTGTAAACAACCTTTGAAGTTTAGCATCATCAGATTACCCAAAACGAAATACAATAGCATTTTTAAAATATTGGTATTGATTAGATGGTGGAATACTCTGAATTATATCTATTGACCTAGCACATTCTTTAGCAGTTAACATACTAATAGCATGATTGAATTTTGTTATTTCAAAAGATATCGATGATGCCGCAAATTGATTGTCTAAAAAGCTGAACCAAGCTGAAGGATTCGGTGACCAGAATGCAATTTTTTGAATTGCAACTGCTGCCATAATTGGTGTAGAATTAGTCATTACTGATGAATCACCCGAATTGAAGGGTATTTGATTAGCTTCAGTTGACATACTTGTAGTTAAAATTTAATAGATAAAAATTCTATTTAGAATCCTTAAATATCTTAAAAAAATCAATACAATAAAAACGTTAAATATAGAATTAAAGAAAGTGCAAATCTAAAAGAAGTTATTTGATGAATGTGATATTAAAATATGATTTGATAACATATATAATTATTAATACCAAAAAAGAAATATAGTTATGTAGCCGCTGTAAATAGGCCACTGTGCTAAACAGATTAATTGCTATTGCACTAAAATTAGTTGCAGCCAACTTCAAGTAAAAGAATATTATAAAATTCTCCCTCTCTTTGGATATCACCTCGATCAGAGTGCGGACGTATTTTGATTAAAATAAAGTTAAATTATATTGTATGAAGTAATTTTTATTTATGGAATTACCTCCAATAAGTTAAATATAATAACTAATATTAGTAATACTTAGTTATTTTGATTGTTTGTATAAAATATAATAAAGATAAAATATCTTTGAATAATAAATAATTAGAATAATTTATTCTAACATATATATAGGTAATTATTAAATAAATAATTTAGTAAGTTCATAAGATTGTTAATATTTAAAAAGTGAATAGTTAGTATTAGTGATAAATTTATTAACTAACAAATAATTTATCATTATAAAACTACAATTATAAATCGAATAAATTAAATATTTAGTGAATTGATTAAAACAACTTTTCAATTACCTAACACTGTATTTAATTGATCTTAATAGATCTTATTCGTTAAACAGTTTTAATTGAACTGACTTTTCTCCAATCCATATTTTATTTTATTTTCTTCAATAATGAACTCCGAGTCTCTATACAATAATAACAGGTGGGCTGAAAAGTTCGTAGGCTAACATAGTAAAACAAATTTTTTTGATAAAATTCGATTTTATTATACAACATAGTTTCCTTCGAGGGCGATACAACGATTATAGCGGTCAGGCAATTTCGCGATACCATGTTTATAGTACGATTTCTCTTTAGTCTCAAAATAGGCCTCAGTTTCTGCGATTAGTCCTGAATTTCTCTCCAGCGAGCATTCTTTTGAGGTCTGCAAACAGGAAAAAGTCGCTGGGGGCCAGATCTGGAGAATACGGTGGATGGGGAAGCAATTCGTACTCTAATTCATGAAATTTTCCCATCGTTTGCATTGACTTGTGACACGGTGCATTGTCCTGATGAAACAGCACTTTTTTCTTCTTCAAATGGGGCCGTTTTTTCGTGATTTCATCCTTCAAACGCTCCAACAACGCTATGTAATAATCGCTGTTGATGGTCTGGTCCTTTGCAAGGTAATCAATGAATATTATACCTTGCGCATCCCAAAATACTGATGCCATAACCTTGCCAGCCGACTGTTGCGTCTTTCCACGCTTTGGATTTGGTTCATCGCTTGAGTCCACTCGGCTGACTGTCGATTGGACTCTGGAGTGTAGTGATGAAGCCAGGTTTCATCCATTGTCACATATCGACGGAAAAATTCGTTCTTATTACGGTTGAATATCGCTAAACATTGCTCCGAGTCAACGACACGTTGAAACTTTTGCTTGATTGTGAGCTCGCGCGGCAACCACTTTGCACACAGCTTTTGCATGTCCAAATATTCAGCCACGATATGTCCAACACGCTCTTTTGATATCTTCAGAGTCTTAGCTAACTCGATCAACTTCACTTTACGGTCATTCATAATTATTTTCTGCACTTTTTTATGTTTTCGTCCGTTACAGCCTCTTTCGGGCGTCCACTGCGTGTACCGTCTTCGGTGCTCATTTCGCCCCGTTTAAATTTAGCAAACCACTTCTCAACGGTTGATTTTCCTGGTGCAGAGTCCGAATAATGTTTATCAAGCCAAGCTTTGGTTTCCACAGTATTTTTTTTTCATAATAAAGCAATGCTTCATTAACACACGAAATTCTTTTTTATCCATTTTTTTTACAAAACCAAAAGTTGATTCACTCACAATGCTATATCTCACGAACCAATTGTCCGACAAATGTCAAATTTATACACGTATCGTTTTAAGGTTAGTTCTAACTAAAAATCATATGAATTGCATTCTAGTCACGCTATCTATGTGTCGGCCTACGAACTTTTCAGCCCACTTGTTACAGCGATCAAGCACTCTGAATAATTTATTAAATTTCTCAATTTTTAAATGTGCAAAGTAACAACCGCACCACCACACTCTCCTTCCATCATCGTCCCTCGCAACGATCTAGGAAAAGGAAACCGATTATCAGAGCTCGTGTTATGGGCACAAAATTAGCACATAACAGTATATTTGTCGGCAAAGCATTATATTCTCGTATTGCCTCAAAGACAGGATCCTTTCTAAGTCGATCTGTCCTCGGAACATGTTGCTGTTTAATGGAGTTCGCACTTCTTGTGTTAAAGTTGTGTATTTGTTGGTTGTGGATCAATTTGATGGAGGATTTAAGTTTCTTGGTTTTTATATTGTGAAATAGCTTTATTCGTTCCAGGCTTATGTGCTGGTGTATGGTTAGTTTCCCATAGGTAGGGTAAAGTTCCTCCGATAGTGTCAGATGAGGTTAATTATATACGGTCTTAATGCCCCTATTCATCAGTCTCGCAATGTTGTCCAAGTTTCTTTTCGGGTCTGGCTCCGTATAAGGAGACCGTAACTTATGTTGGATAGGATGAAAGCATTATATATCACTTTCTTTATTGGGACTTGTAGGTATTCGTTCCGTCTTATTACTCCAATAATCGGGGCAATTTTATTTCTCAGTTTAGTTATGTGAGGAGTCCAAGTGAGTTTGTCGTCAATTGTCAGCCCTAAGTATTTTGTTTCCTGTGCTCTCGTTAGTTGCATTACTTCTATTTCTAATTTTAAATCAATGTCTAATTTGTTAGTTTGTCTAAAGAGCATATAGTTTGTTTTCGAAGTATTTAATGTTAGCATATTGCCTAAGAGCCAGTTTTTGAAAATTTTCAGGTCAGAGATGATCAACATCTCTAGTTGTTCTGGATGTTTACCTTTGTAAAGAAGTAGTGTGTCATCAGCATAAGTTATATATTTGGCTTTAAGTCCTATGAACTGTAGATTGTGTATATACAGAAGATACAGTGTAGGTCCAAAAATTGAACCTTGTGGAACTCCTATATTGACTGTCTTAGTTGAGCTTAGTATGTCGAGATTTTTGGTAATGTTCTGTCGTCCAACTAAAAATTTTTTTAATATGTCATTGGCCTTTCCTCGAATTCCAATTTAATACTTCAAATAATACTTTGTTTTACAGTGTCGAAGGCTTTTTTTAAATCTATAAATATCGCAGTAACATAGGAACCTTCGTCAGTTTATAAACTGGATAGCATCAACCAAGGCTGACGTTGTATTGCTGCCTTTTTGAAACCCGTATCAGTTATTATCAAAACCAGAATAATTTTTTATAAATTTTAGGAGCCTCCTGTTGATAACTTTTTCGAAAATTTTGCTTATCGCGCTGATTAAAGCTATTGGTAGATAGTTATTCGGATCTTTGTTTGAACCACCTTTATAGATAGGAGAGATCAGTGATGTTTTCAAGCAAGTTGGAAACGTTCCTTTGTTCAAATGGTTATTTATATCTATGCTAAGGGGGGTTGATATGATTGACCTCAGTGTTTTTAGATCATTTGTTGTTTTACCATCCAATTATTACTGTTTTTCCCGGTGGAAAAACAGTTAGAACCCCTAACAACAAGGAGGCGAACGGGGCCTGTCCGACCAACCCCGAGAGGGGTCGCGGGCGCCATTGATCTTTTGTTTTTAGGACCCGTTCTAAAATTTTCTCCGATCGAATCACGACTTCGGCGAAAATGTCTATAAACCACTCGGAGCACGAAAGGGGAGCTGTAACACGTTACAATAACAACACTCAAAAATACCAGCACTTCTTACTTAACGAATTCAATTTAATTTAACTTTAAGCTACTTTAATTCAAAATTGACCACAAATAGGTAACTCAAACTTAATCCAAAACTTTATGATAGTCTAACTTCGAAAGTCTACCTATTTAAATTACTACTTTTCACGCTACCTGTCTTATCTAACCTAGGGCGCCTCCGGTGTATTGTCCCACGAAGTCGCTGAGTAATTCCCCTGCGAACCGCATCCGCCAACTTCTTGCTCGTTGTTCGATTAATTGGCCAACTCCGTCTTGCTCGTTCTTCGATTAAACTCGCTAGGCGTAGAACCCTGGACTATCCTTCAAATTTCGCTCCAATCACCGACTTGTGATTCCGGATTATCTTTCTTCTTGTTCAATGTTGCTTCACCAAAATTTAAATCACCGACTTGTGATTCCACCAAAACTGAAAGATCGTCCTCCTGGTTTGCCGACACTATTCAAAAGAGTTCAGCAATGATGTTTCCCACTTCATTAGCATCCGTTGGAAAAAGAAACATTGCAATCGATGCCATAGGACAGCAGATCCTTTGAAAATTCTCCGCATTACTTTAAGTTTTAAGTTTTTCTGTGAGAGTTGTGCCAATCGTGCTGAATTGTTCGTTTAAGGTATTTCCAATTAAAGCGGGATCTTTAATTGGTCCATTGCGCGTATCTAATGCACTTACTTCAGTTTTGTTACAAGCACTGCCGTCAATACCACTAGCTTCCCTGATTATGCTCCACAATTTCCTAGGATTCCCGTCTGTTTTGCTAATTGCGCATTATAATATTTTTCCTTAGCTGATTTTACCATTTTAGTTGTTTCATTCCTGACCGTTCTGTATTGAATGATATAATTTTGGTTTGTCGGATCTTGCATCAGTTTTCTGTATACTTTCTTTTTTCTCCTCAGTTGTAATAAAATGTCATGAGTTATCCAAGTAGAATTTCTAGTTCTTCTTACTTTTGTTGAGGTCGCTGTTGTTTTTGCCGATTTTATTAGTATCCTTTCGTCTGCCGGACTACTGCAGTATTTTTCAAGCCGAGGTTTTTGCCGTAAGCAGTGCAGTGGACATACTAAATTTCGGGACAAACCTTCTCAAAGAGTCGTGTATAAAGATTTATATAGACAGCCAAGCAGCAATGAAAGCTCTAAGCTCCAACCTAGTCAAGTCTAAGCTAGTGAGGGAGTGTAGGGAGCGTCTGAAGACATTGGGCGCAGCTCATAAGGTTTTCTTGTGCTTGGTTCCGGGACACAAAGGGATACCAGGAAATGAGGCAGCCGATGAGCTGGCCAAAACCAAGCTGTAAAAATAACACTCACTTACGTCAAAAGTAATCTTGACAGGAAGGCAATGGAGCTGACCAATGGTAGATGGTTTAACCTAACTACGTGTGAAACCTCCAGGCAGCTATGGCCAGTAATACATCCTAGAAGGACTGCCGATCTTCTGAAAAGAAGTCGTATAGTCTCGTAACATTACGGCAGTCATAACGGGACACTATCTCTTTGGCAGACGTGCACAACACCTAGGCGTTCAATATAATGACTTCTGCAGAAGCTGCAGAAGTGAAGAAGAAGAAGAGGGCGTCAGGCATCTACTTTGTGAGTGTCCCCAGCTTCCAGCTGTAGGTTCAGAGCCATGGGCAGCTACTTCTTCTCCAGTTTCGGGGACATGGCTGAAACACGAATTGGTGAACTAGCCAAGTTTATTCGCACCTGTGGCTGGTTCGACTAGCTTTTCCCCTGTAGTAATACTGCGATAACTCCCTATATGGGACTTCATTAAGGTGTCACGGGTGTGGTATCACAATGGACCAACCGAATGGTCTAAGTGAGTCGATCCATAGTTTGGAAGGCTGCCACCATAACCTAACCTAACCTACGTATAAGCATCTAATATATTATACGTGGAATCGCCATAAATATTCTACGTCTAGAGATCTTCCAAACTGTACGCATAGTGCTCTTCGAAAATATACGTCTCTTCCAAACTATACGTATAGAAGACATACACGGCGGCCGCGGACATCGTACCCTATTATTCTACGGTGTTTATCCGGCTTTTATACGATCTTTTCTTACGTATAGTATGTTCAGTTCAGTATCCCAACAGCAGATCGTACCTGTAGAAAACTAATCGAAATTCTTCACATTTTCTATGTGCAAGAAAATGACAGCGAACGAAAACCGTCTCCATAGAAATGTAAGCAAGATTCCATGACCATCGAATGGTCGTGAAATAACTACACATTTTCAACGGACATATAAGTCCATATGTACGATAGAGATGGCATATACTCAGCTATTATAAAAGACTCCGTATAAATGTAAGGAAAATTCAATAGATTTTCTACACACATCTATCATAATATGTAAAAAAGGGATATCACCTACGTAGCCACACACATGCAAGACGCAAGAAAACTTTCAAGCGTCAAGTCAAATAAAATTTTGATTGCGACGCATTCCGTGTTTAATCATTCGACTCTCCATGGCGATAAGAATTTAATTGCCAATCGTATTTGTACGGATTTTATCACATGTAACTGCATTCATGTTTTTTTATTTTCAGCTTCAGAGCACGAGCAACAATGATTTCGAGTTTATTATTTTGCATACTCATTTTTATTACTTCTGTCTTACATTTAGAATAGAAGGATTCGAAATTTGGCAGCTGGTTCAGCGTCAGGACATCATAAGTCAAATATTTTCTTTCGTATAGTATACGAAACTTTGCCTGCAGGGATGTTCAATTTCGATTCGATTAATCGAATAATTTGTTTAAAGAAATCTATTTTATCAATCGATATGAGTGATGTTAATTATTCGACATAAACGATTAGTAAACGTTAATTAATCGAACAAATTTAAACAGTAAGAAGATTCGATGTTCGACAGATTTGGCAAAATTTTACTACGAAATTAGCTGCAATAGAAAAAAAAGTGTGCGTTGATGAAGAGATCCAGCAACACATGTTTGTTAATAACAATCCAGTAAGCAAAATTTCGTTGAGAAAATTGCTTCCCATGTCAAATTTTTAGAATTATTTTAGTACCGATGTTTCTTTCTGTCTCAAATTTGGAATTGAATTGCTGCGTTGCCAACTCTAGCTAAAAGTAAGTAGATCTACTTACATTTATGCTTATCTTCTTACCGAGGTGTCCAGTAACACCTCTTTCTACTTACTTTATAACAAAATTCTAAAACCCCTTTTCAGTAAAATTTAATGCACTTATCCTATTATATTGTGTCAATTATAAACGGAATCTACCAAAATCAACAAGAAAAGCATTTTGGTGAGAACTATACATTGAAAGGATATTATTGTTGAAGGCCATAAATTACAAGAACTCGATGATGAATTTAAACTGTTAAATAACTATTTGCATGCAAATAATTCTAATGTAGAAGATATAGAAGTGTTTTGACAAGATCTTTCCTCTGTCCGGATAGGTGATCAGAAGGCTTTTGTAACCTTATGTAATTTTATATTTAATATATTGACTTTTCCACATTAATCCGCAAATGTCGAACGTGTTTTTTCATAACCTTATAAAAACCAAAGCCAGGAACTTAATTGGAAATTTAATGAACATTTAGATTCACATGTAAGACAGTGAGAGGAAGATAGAACAATTCTTCATATAAATATTAATATGCACAATTCAATTCATTTTCTAGGTACATTTACCTCTATATGTACGAAAAGAATCCACCAAAGTTTATGTTTGGACAATCAAAATGTTAAACGTATAATGCAAAGGCAACCCTGGGGCTTGAGAATTACGCGATTAATCGATTAATTGATTAGAATCACTGAGATATAACAAATGGAGACCTCGATTTGCTATCTCACATGGCCGACGTTATTAAAATGTCAATATTTCGAAAAAGGTGTCCATGATAACCCGAGGTTCTGCATTGTTGAACAAAATGCTGATGGTTTTAAACATTTATTAGATTTAAAATTGGTAATGCAAATAAAATAATTTTTGATTAAAACATTTCTTTATGTTTCTTTCAAAAATTCAATTCATTTTAAGTTTAGAGAAACTTCGAAAGTTATCCGGGGTACAAATTAGGATTGAGCCACGGATGACCTGAATCTTAAGAAGGAAAGAGTTAGTAGCACGGTATGCATGTATTAAGGCAAGAAGGAAAACAATGAGAGGACCATCAGATTAGGCAACATGAAAAATTAAATCCGAATTTTTAGGTGTAATTTCGAATTTAAAAATTACCAAATAATTTGAATTTGATAAATACTTTTTTGGATAAACAATGCAAGGTATTGAAAGAAAATGAGTTCATAAAATTGCAACTAAGCTGTGTAAATTTTACAGGTAATATTGGCTACTGCATAATACCATGTACTTATCGGTATGGCGCCAAATTCAAAAATAACGTATTACATGCTCAACCGTTATAAATATTCCTGAAACTGTTATTTCCCAAGAAATTTATTAATAAAAAAATTGAAGTAAACTGTGAGTTGTGTTATGAATTTCGAACGCAAAACACAACTTCTCACCATCAAATAGAACAATTTTAATTGTCAGAACTGATAATTCAAATTGAAAAGTTTTTAATTTTATTTAAGTTGTACCCCATGTTGTTCGAAATTCGAAATTTTGAGAAGGAGCGAGAGGTTACGATTTCATCGGCTATTTCTATGTGTCATATCGTATAGAGAAATGAGCTGATGGGGTCTCCATTTATATAGCTCAGTGATTAGAATGCATCAATTAATCGATTGATCTTAATCGAACATTTTAAAATAATCGGTCTTGCTACAATCGATTGTTGAGGAATCGATTCCCATCCCTAGTAGCAATGGTAGAGCTTCTTTTGTTGTTAATGATACCGAACTGGACATAGTTCATAGTGAGTTAGTCTTTAATACAGTAGCGAGCAGTTTAGTAAGTTTTAAGGAATAAAAAAGAAAGAAAGATTGAGGAATAGGGCATTTGAAAACTAAAGTAAGAAAAACGGATCGTTTTACCCGGAGGACATGGAAGCCAGGGCGAAAATCAAAAAAGATCAGAAGATAGTTTTCAAGTTGAATTTGCTTTTTGTAAAGGCGACAATTTCTTACCTTTCCATTTTTAAGCGATGCACTTGCGTTTTTCTTCGAGATGAAAGCAGCGGGAAAGTCATCAACTTTCTTCGCGTCATGATTGTTTGCCGGTTTCTTGTCCTCATCTGAAGAATCGTCCGATTCCGAACTATCAGACGATTCCGAACTGCTCACCTTCGATTTTGGTTTTACCGGCAGAATTTTCCGTAAACTGCCATTTAAACGCGATACAACCGTATTCTTCTCAGCGACTGGATCGACTTGTTTTTCCGTTTGCTGCGGTCGGTTCTTTGCATTTTCTTCCCGCTCGCGCTTTAATCGGTCCAGGAAACTTTCCCGGGCCACTGACACGGTCAAGTATCGGCCGCGATATTGTGCACTCGAAAACTCAGCAATGCCTAAAAAAACAGAGTTTCGTATTATGCTTTAGAGAGAATTCGATTTTAATCATTTCGCCCGGCTACTTACAAGTTTTTATCATTTGATCCGAAATATCGAGTGAAATAAAGGCAAAAATGTTTGGATTCTCGGGATCGACGAGGTTTTCCTTGGTTTTGAGGTCGACATACTGCACGGTACCGTAAGATGCGAACTCCTGCTTGAGGTCCGTATCAGACACACCGGGCGGAATATTCCCCACGAAGATTCGTTGCAACTTGTCATGCATTTTAACTGGATTTCAATAGGGAATTAATTTGCAAAAACTGATTCAACATCTTTGTACTCGTACGCCTTGTACTGACAGTTGTCACTCACCGCGTGTTGCGGTTGCGGTGTTCGGCTTTGGTCGACTTTAACTTTGACATGTGTGTCAGTTATATTGGTCGAATTTTTTTGTTCGCGTTTAGTCAATGCTTTTTCTCTTTGAAATTCAATCACACAACAAAAATATTTCTGTTTTATTTGACGAGCACGCCTAATTTTCATATCGAAATACACAGGAAAGTGAATTAGAAAATAAACTATTCAAAAAAGAAAAATTCTATGTGAAAAAAATATCGCACCTTTGCCCGCATTGCCAACCCTGCAGCGCTCAAGACGAGACTCGCCGGGCACAGACTTCTTGGGCCGCCACGCCAGCCAACTTTCACACAACGAACATTTTACGACAACGGCCAGTCATTTTTACAACAAGTCGCGCGATTGTCGAGAGAAAATTTTTTTCCCCGCGATTGCAACAGCAGCGCAAAGTACACGACAGAAGAAGGCCTGCAAAAAGTGCTCCGAATTCCCGTAAAATTTCAGCAGCTCAGCACGGAAATGGCGGAGGGACAAGACTTCGGGAAGAAAATCTCGCTGACGGTGAAAACGCCGAAAGAAAAGCGCACAGTCGAAGTGGACGAGAACGCCGAAATCAAAGATGTAAGTTGGTGCCTCGTTTTTTCCTGTTTTCCGCCACTCTGGACGGGAGTTTTTTTGTGCGTCGTAGGAAAATTTTCCGGTTGCAATTTGAGCCAAAGGCCGCTAGAATTTTTGGCGTTTCGCGATGAAAACTGGGGAGTGGTGCGTCCGATCTGGAAATTGTGCAATTCGTAGAATTTTCTAGTCGCTTCAAAAAATTGCAATCATCGAGTGAGCTGACAGCTGGATTGTCAGTGAAACGATGAGAGGTCAACACCAAGCGCCATTCGCCGCTATCATCCAACACGCTGCAACTAGGAACGACAAGATTGCGGTACATTCGATTGGGATTTTTCCCTTGCAAACTAACGAGGATCAGGAGACCTTTCATACTCGCGTCTCAATGAACGCCTCCTTCTCGTGTGTCGTTTGCAACGCGACAAGCCATTCAATAACACTGCCACGGGCTGTCCAGAAACCGTTTTCGGGTCGTCTGTGCTAATTGGCTTTTAGATGGACGGCGCTTACGTGTCCAGTGCTGTGCTTTGCAACATTCTGCGTCCATCACAACTTCGCAAGCTGTGTGCCGTAATTTGTCCCCAGCAAAGTAGGTCACTACCGTTTGGCTGAGTGGCCGGCGAGCGTTCCGACTAATTGGGGGAAAAAACAGTCCGACCGACATGAAACTGATGCGCATCATCTTCCGTGAAGTAGTGACGTCAAATTGATTATAATTTTAAATGGTTGCGCGATAAGAGTTTGGGTTTGTTCTAACAGAAAAGCGTAAACTGTAGAGTCAGTGTTGGTGGAGCTTGTCGCAGGGGCGATGTGTGGAACGGACTCGCTGTCAGTTTCAGTTGAAAATTGCTGAATCTTTTCAGGTCTATGTCCTTATTGGTCCCCAATTCAATGAGGTACCTAAAGAGCACGTGATTACATTCTTTCACTTACCAACACTCTCCTAAAACATGCCCATCCTGTAGTTTTCTCGCGCTTATTAGACACAAACAACACGATCCTCATAAGCGCAATTCTGATAGGTGCAAACTTCGGAAAGCGTAACAAATTTGAAAACCTCCCAACTCTCAAGGCTCTTTTTTCGAATAAGGTTAAACGGTTTTCCAACTGAATGACACTACTGTTCCGTTTCCAAAATTTCACAAAACCCGAAAATACTACAAACTGCAGCGCATATATTCACAGCCAAAGCAAGGCGGTCGGTGCGTTTGTTCATTTACATCGGCAGTTAGGATAATGGATTCGTGGATCGGCTAGAGAAGTGAACTGAAAAGAGAGCAACGAATGTGCATCAAATTTTATCCCAACAAATGATATGCACGCCCTCTGGATCTGGAAATTTGTTGAACATTTTTCTTTTCTTTTGTTTTTCATTTTACTCTATTTGCCTTCTCCCTATTGTTGAACATCCATTCATTTCATCCAATTATTGCTCGTTTTCCTCCTTGTTGTCCATTTTCCGCTGTTTCCTCAATTTATTCTCCATACTCCATATATATTGCTCGGTTTTCCCCATTTATTGCCTTTTTAATTTTTCTATTTCTTGACCATATTTCGCGGTGATATCGCTTCCGAAGACGAGATCGAATTTGCTGAAGAGTTGTGGCCATGGATGAAAAAATAACTTTAGGGCTTCAGAAGTTCGTTCTCCTGAAGAAATTACATTGAGTCTGTCTTCGTCCGCAACGAAACTGCCGCACCAGATATTTCGATCAAAATTGATTAAACATGGCAAATCATTCGAACTCCTTGAGCCTTCACGATGATGAGTATCGTCATTGCTATCACAGTTGCTCCGGTGAGTGTAGCGTATACGTCCTCAAATGTTCCAGAGGTTTTCGGTCGGTAGTCGGTGGACGTTTGACGAAAATACAATCGAACAGAATGATAAAGCGAACGCTAAATTTTCTGCATTATCGCAGAGTTCTGAACTTTACTACTCGCGACTGAGTTTTCCCTTGGTCATTCTTCGAAATTCCATTTAAAGTCTGATTTGCTTTTTTTCCATACTCAATTGTGCCTCCGAAATATTCTCAACTCACCAAGTTCGTTGCTCTGGATAACTGCGAAATAACTATTTCCTTTTTATCGTCTCCAGTTTAAAGCACTTGTTGCCCAAAAATTTGAAACCGAACCGGAACAGCTATGTTTGATTTTCGCCGGGAAAATAATGAAAGACAATGACACTTTGAAAACACACAACATCAAGGACGGACTGACTGTTCATTTAGTGATCAAGGCACCACAGCGTGGCGATGCTCAAGCAAATCCGGTGCCACGACCACAAGCCGATGTCCGATCAACACCTTTCGGTCTAAATCAACTGGGCGGCCTTTCCGGTTTGGAAGCTCTGGGTGCTGGTTCCGGTACGTTTATGGATCTACAGGCTCGCATGCAAAGCGAACTAATGAACAATACCGATCTATTACGTAACATGCTGGACAATCCCCTCGTACAGCAAATGATGAATAATCCGGACACCATGCGACAATTGCTAACATCAAATCCTCAGATGCAAGATCTAATGCAGCGCAATCCGGAAATATCGCATATGCTTAACAATCCGGAACTGTTACGGCACACAATGGAATTGGCCCGTAATCCGTCAATGTTACAAGAATTGATGCGATCGCACGATCGTGCCATGTCGAATTTGGAAAGCGTACCGGGCGGTTATAGTGCATTGCAGCGAATCTATCGGGACATTCAGGAACCTATGTTGAACGCGGCAACGGAACAATTTACACGAAATCCATTTTCCGGACTTGTTGATAATAATGCGACCGGAACAAATCCGCAACAAGGTACAGAAAATCGTGACCCGTTACCGAATCCGTGGAGTCCAAATACGTCCGCAACATCACCAGGAGGACCGGAAAACGGACAAAATACTGCAAATCGACCACCAGCTGGTATTATGAATACGCCCGCCATGCAGAGTTTACTGCAACAGATGACCGAGAATCCGACACTGATGCAAAACATGCTCAATGCGCCGTATACACGAAACGTGATGGAAGCAATGGCATCGGATCCAGCTCTTGCAACAAACGTAAGTTGAGTTTTGGCGGGTTCAATGAAAAAAAACTTCCATCTTTTTCGTTTTTCTCATTTCCTTGTAGTTGTTAAATTCCAGTCCGATTTTGAGTAATAATCCACAACTGCAAGATCAAATGCGCACGATGATGCCACAATTTCTTGAACAAATGCAAAATCCCGAAGTTCTATCGACGCTGACCAACCCCCAAGCACTGAATGCTATCCTACAAATCCAACAAGGCATGGAACAGTTACGGTCTGCCGCACCCGGTTTAGTCGGCTCGCTCGGTATACCGGCACCACCACCTGGCTTTCCACCGTCACAGGCAGCCACTATTCCAACATCAACCGATACAACAAATACATCAACTTTGACCAATCCGATGGCATCGGGCGTTGCTGATCCGGCGCTCTTCAGCGAATTCATGGCACGCATGCTGAACGATTCGACTTTCCGTAGCGGCGGCGGGTTGCTTACTACGGATGGTGCGAATCCTACACAACCGCCAGAGGAACGGTATTCTTCGCAATTGGAACAATTGACATCCATGGGTTTTGTTAATCGGGAAGCTAATCTTCAAGGTAAGGGATTTTGTTTTGGTTTGTAAATAATGGAGGGATATAGATTGGATTTTTTTCATTTTGCAGCGTTGATTGCAACATTTGGCGATATAAACGCAGCAGTTGAAAGGTTACTGGCCCTCAATCAGTTATCATTAAGCTAACGGCAACATCATTGTTAAATAAAAAAAACATTTAAATTGAACAGAAAAATATTCGTGATGGTAATGAATGAAACAAGCAAGCAAAAAACTAAAAAAAAAACAAAAAAAAAAGATTTATAATTTGATTCCAAAAAATAATTTTTATTTTCCTTAAATTTCCTGACGTGTCTTTTCTCACTATTGCATTTCATTAACATTCAGTAATATTAAATAAAATGAACAAGCAAGTTCCAATACAATTTTTCAACCAACATCCAGTATATGTTTTTATTATTGTCAACTTGACTTGTGATTGGCGTAGAAAATGAAGTAAAGAAAAAAAACAATTTAACAATATTGTTCATGATTTTAAGCACTAAACTTTTGTGTTACTTTTTAACGTTTCCGTTTTATATCCTGGCTGCTATTTGTTCACCCGTAGAGTGTTTTGCTGTGAATACATGATTAAGATTTGTTTTTTTAGATATTAAACCGAATAAGAATAAATAGAAAAACAACAAAACGATAAATTAAAAAAAAAAAGTTGGTGAACTAAGGTATTAAGCTAAAAACAGAAAATTCTATATATTTGAAAGAGGAGAAATAAAATTACATATATATATACATAATAATATATCTTTCATGCTGAAGAGGATCTATTCGACATAACTATTGCATATTTTCCTATCGACGCATGAAATGTTCGTTTTTTAACAGTATATTTCACTTTTGTGTCTGCTTTATTAAATCGTAAACTCTTATAACTATTATAAAAAAAACCGAATTGAATGTTTGAAAACTTAGAATTTTGTTGAATGCACCACCATCTCTCATTCCATTCTTAATTAAAAACGTTTACGAAGAAAAACAAAAGAAAAAAGAATCCGCTCTTTGATTTGATTTGCCCGAATTATTAATATTAAACAGAAAAAATTATTTAGGGTGTAATAAAAGTAACGATAAGAATACAGAAATAAGAAACATCAAGAAAGGAATAAATATGTAGTAAAAACAATTAAAATTTATTTTTAATTTACTGTCCTGTAATGTTTTTATATTACGTTTTTGTATTATTTAAGTCAATTACGAGCATTAGAGATATGCACGTAAATATGTGGTAAGTTATTTTTTTAAATATTTACTTTATTTCATTTTGTATATATTCTAGTTTTCTATTGTTTAAGGTGGTCTAAATCGCAATATATTGTTACCTTGGGATGTAATGAGATTTATCTCTGTCAATATCTCTCTCTTATCTAAACATTAAATATGCTATTGCTGCTTTTATGGATGCTCAGTTCCTTATCTGCTCCCAGGATTTATCTACTTGAATTTCCTTTTCAACTGATTTCCTATTTGGACTATTCACAAGAAAATCCCAAAAAAATTTCTTTTTAATTTAAACACGCTGTCATCTTTGAATAATACACTCTCAGTTCCAACGTGCTGTCGAATTGTGCTTCAGATTTTGCAACTTAGTATAAGTTTCAACCAGAAACTTAAATTCGACATTCATTTTCAATGCTTTATTGAAATTATTATTATTATCAAAACGTTATTGACATTAATATTTCTAGAATTGCTGGTTTAAATTATTATTATTATCAAAACGTTATTGACATTGATATTTCCAGAATTTCTGGCTTTCCAATATTGAAATATGTGACCAGCTTTATCGGTCTTTGTTCTGTTTAGAATATAGGTCTACTGTTGTATAGTTGTTGTCACATTGAATCCGTTTAGCTCAAATTTACCCAATTTCTTTCCTTTAAATACAAGTACCCAATTGTCTGCACCGTAGAGAAATTTGGAAAAAATCCAATTTTAGATTTCTGGCATAAGTTATTCCTTAGATAGAAAAAAACACCGCATCGTAATACGTCATAAATAATTTTATTTGGAACATATAGCAGCGTTAGCAGTTCTAAAGAAAAAAAGGTTATCTCTGTACTTCCGTGGTCACTGGTCCTCTCAAAAATTTCATATTTCTACTTTATATATCGGGTTGGCAACTAAGTAATTCCCGATTTCACACATAGATATCTTTGGCCATATTTTTTAATGGCTTCTGTCAATGATAAATTTTTTTCCTTTTGACGTTTGTTAGCTGTCAGTCTTACTTTGCTTTAGAAGCAAATTGCGCTTATTTTCGTTAAAAGGTATTAGTTTGGCGTAAGTTTTAATATGGAGTGCAAAAACGATCATTTTCGTCATATTTTAATTTTTTTATTTCCGTAAAGGAAATAACGCAGCGCAAGCTGTTAAAAAGTTACGTGATGTGTATGGTGAGGAAGCCTTAAAAGAAAGACAGTGCCGGAATTGGTTCGCCAAATTTCGTTCCGGAGGTTTTTCACTCAAAGATGAACAACGATCAGGTCGACCAGGTGAGCTTGATGATGATCAAATTAAAGCCATACTCGAGTCGGATCGTCATGTAACTGTACGAGAGATAGCAGAGAAGTTAAATGTGTCACATACAGCGATTGAGAAACATTTAAAACGTATGAAACTCGTTAAAAAGCTTGGTATTTGAGTTTCACATGAATTGAAAGAAATTCATTTAATGAAGCGCACGAACGCTTGCGATTTGCATCTCCTGATCTTACTATTATGGATTTCTTTGTATCGGGACGGATGAAGGACCTTGTCTACGCAACGGCAGTAGTAACATTGGAAGATCGCGGCAGCAATAGAAGTAAGGCAGCAGTTGAGGAATATGAATACCAAGAGAACACTCGCCAAACGAGCTTTAGCGTGCATTCAAAATGAAGGTGGCCATTTTGAACATTTATTATAATAAAAAAATTTTAAATAAAACATAAAAACCATTATTAAATTCTTTCAGTGCAAGCAAGTAGTGTAGATCAACATGCACATGCACTGACTTTTGAAATATTTAATTTTTATGCGATATGTATTTTTACATATTACAGTAGATGCCGCTTATAGTAATCGCGGATAATGTTATAAGCCGCATTTTGTTATCAAAACAAGATAGTTCCAATTTCCACAAACGAAATTCATCGCTTATTGGAATAAAAATTCGCTTTATGTTATCATTCGGGCCAGATTTCCATACAATATTACAAGTTTTGTGACTGTATTCTTAATCGCTCCTTTTTTTTCTTCATGTGAATGTGATCAAAAAGGCAAAATAAAAACAATATCAAAATTAAAGATGATTGCTCTTGGTTTTACATTTATGTGAGCACAAGGCGATACATATCATAGATTACTATGAGAAATTTCAGTCTTTTCGTAGCTTCTGAAAACTATTGATGCTGATCTCGTTCAACAGAATGAGCTCAACTTCGAGTAAGTTTTCGAGACAGTTTAATAGAAGTGGCGTGCTGAGCTGACAGATATGACCGAAGTTGGATCTAAAACACTGTACAAGGCTGAATTTGCTAAAAAGGGAGAGAATCAGCACCAGAGTAAGTGTCCAGACACTGTCTTATAAGCCGGCATGCTAAAAGACGGCGATTCTTTTCAAACCACTTTCTGTAGAAGCTGCCTGGATGAGGAGGAAGAGGAAACAGTATTTCATATTCTCTGTAACTTTGTGAAACATTGAAGCTAGAGTTGTAAATAACTCTTAATGAATAAAAAAATAATATTAGATGCTTCGAGCAATCTATATTCAAGCGTAGGAAAATAAATGAGAAAAATTTTCCCCTTCGTCTATTGTTATCATCCGGTTAATGTTATTGTTTATGGCCTGTCCCAAAGTGATTACAATAAGCGGCATCCACTGTACTTCCAAAATGTTAATCGTAAGTCATACATATGTATGCAGCTTTTGTAGGTAATAATACGGTTCATAAAATAATAAAATTAAGATTACATTTTTATAATGGGGTTTTCTGAGAAAAACTACATTGATCACTGAATTTTTAGGGTTGACGTAGCAAAAATTTGTGTTTTCGATTAAATATCTCAAGATTGGGTGCAGTTACAATTAAGACTGTTACATCAAATGAAAGGTAATTCGATTCCCTAAAAAACGAGTTGTAACACTTTGCCTTGTGATTATTCGTTTTCAAGATATAACGTTTTAAGTGAGTGAGGGTACCGGTCAAAAACACTTTTCTTAACCACCCTGTATCTCCAGTGATATTAAAAATTAACCCACCCTGTAGAACAATTTTTTTCTCCAAATATATCAAGGAATAACCCCTTACAAGGTGGCGGACGGAGTGCCAAACACCCTGCATATCATTGATTAAAGTTCATTCTTTGTATTTAAAAAAATGTGTTCTATTTATATGAAAAAATCGGCAATTACTTAGTTGCCAACCCAATATAAAAAGTTTCTACCGTAACTATTCGTGAGTTATCGTAATCTAGCTTTTCTTAACTCCACTGCTAAAAGACATTGCTTTTTTTAAAAAGTTTATTTTAAAACACTCCCCTAGCAAACCGCTTAGAAGATCTGAATTTTTGAAAGTCTTGATTCCAGCTTTCGAGTTCTATAGAGTGCAGATACATTATATGCCCTTTTCTCACGTACTACATTTTTGTTTCAAATCGCTTCAGTATCATAGCTCTATATAAATTTCAAGTTTCAACCTCCGATCTTAAGCGGTTCCTGAGATATAGCAATACATTTTTTTTCCTATAAAATTACTCCATTGCGGAAACTCCGAGTCGAACAATTTTTTACCCACTGTAAATTCCATCTTATACTTCGCAAGTTCCTCTACGCCACTGATCTCTCTAATAAAATATACCTGACTATCAGGTCGCACCACCACTTCGGGATCGCAACCCCTTCTTTCTTCTTAACCCAAAACCGAACTCACTTACAATACAAAAATCAACCCTTACGTTAATTTATGACCCCTCTTGATTTTTATAGGTGCGTTTCGAAATTCGTTCGTGTACCTACACACAACTCTCTTCTACTTCGTAAGACGCACAGTATTTTAAGCCTAGAGAAACGAATATGAGCGCATAAGATAAGATCCGAGCTAAGAAGCTCCCCAACTCTGTGAAGCTCCCAAGAAGAACCAGAAATTACTGGGCAATTGGAATATATCGTCGTGGGTTCGATTCTAGAGTGCTTCGAGTTTTTCGATATTCCGGGCTAGTATATAGGCTAGGCTGAGTGTGTATAGTGTACGAAACTACGAAGTGATTAAAGATTCGAGGAGAAACTCACTTTTACAGCGCGGCTCAGACCATCAACTGGTTTGAAACGAAGAAGTAGGGAATTTTGTTGGCGCGAGCGACGGCGACGGTTTATTGTACATTATAACGAAATTTTGTCGTTTGGTTTAACCATCGGCAATAGTACGTCCGTTGTATTTGACTTGATCTAGTAGTTCTGGTTGATACTCCTTCGGTCGGTGTTGGGTGTTTGTATTTAGAGTGATTCGGTGATTAACGTAATAATTAAATTATTAATGTCCTGATGGATGCTACTTGATGCCGGCTTTATTCGAATCCGAAATAATTGTGCGTAGTGGTGAAGATCAGTGATCAGTGCAGTGGATATGTAAAAAAAAAATAAGTGATCTCTCTACCCACCAACCGCTTCCTACCGGATAACTGGATTACCTTTTCTGAAAGCTGTATACACGGATTAAAAAAAATACAAGGTGCGCTGCACTACACAGCATATATGCATGCATATATCGATCAAAATAATTGATCGTGTTGGCTAACATATTCGCAATTCCCTTTTCCCTATTAATACCCATGGCTTGCAAGTTTTACGGAATGCAAAAAAGCCAACTCTTTCCAAGATACTCGACTTACATATCCACCACATTTATTTTTCTTCCCTTTCTCTGATCCCGCACATTTTCCTCTCGGTTATCGGTTATTTTACCGTTTGTATATGACTCTGATATGTTAATGTTGTTGTTGTTAAGACACGATTAAGGTTTCACTTTAATTTTATTATTTTGATTCCGATTTTCTGTATATATACATATATAGTAGAAAATTGATGCTGCTGATCCAACACCAGCTTCTTATTCTTAAGCTCTCATAGGTAGAGGGGTTTGAGATTATGGTCTAAAGAAAAAAAAATGCAAAATGGTAGCGCGCGCTCAACTTTGTAACCCGTTGAGTTCACCGAAGAGACGGACAGCACTTTCGTGCTGGTGAATATCTCGCCCATTAGCTTCCAATCGCCAAGATCTCTTTCGGCAGGATGGAATGTTGTTTGGCAAGGCGCTGAGATTTTCAAGTTGATTTTTGTTTATCATTAGGCAAACTGTTAAATTACCGGGACGGACTTTTTCTTGTCCATAATGAAAAAAAACAGGGCATATACATATAATATACAACCTGTAACCGGTTTAATATTGTTTTTTTTTTTCATTGAATATATTACTTATAATGTCCGCTAGTAGAAGAATACAAATGGGCGAATGGACCGAAAAGGCTTACTGATTCTGCAATGAAATGAAATTTCTTCAAAATAACGTTCCGTGATTTTTTTTAATTATGCATGCCTCGAGGAGGAGAAATGATCGAATTATGTATTTTTGATCATTAAACTAAACAATACTTCTTGCTATGTGAGTTCAGTTATCTTTTATAGACGCCTTACATTGCGTATCTAGTTCTTCCACTTTTTATGTGTATTTTTTATTCGGTTACATACATTGTTTGTTCTCCTCAGCTCCTGAGAAGTATTCGTAGTATTCCTTGTCTTGAACCCTCATCTGCCGCCTTGGATTTTTTCTCGATTATTTAGCCTTTTCGTTTCAAGAGGCTGTTAAAAAGCATGATGAACAGCTCATTACCTATCTATCGCATTACGTGGTAAGCAGATCAAATTTCAGCGCTGAAATAATCAATACAAGAGTAAGGGCTTCCTAACTGCACAATCGACTGGTCTCCGGCACTAAAAATTCCGATCTGACAAAAGAGGGATAATGTCCTTAAACGACTGGAATAAAATCAAGGCTCGACAGCAACATAGAAGAGGTCGACGTCTAGCATAGCATAGTTTTAGAGTGATAACATTCTGACGCCCTTTTTCAGACTAGAATCTGAGATCTACATCTGATCGATAAATCCAACAACTGCCCGCCCTCGTTATCTTTACTTAAAAAAAGTTCTCCTATTACTCACATAAATTGGCGTAAATTGCTTTTTTTTATAAATGACATTCCGAATCTCGTATTTCGAGCTTCCACTTGTTTTGTTTTCTTGTGCGCTCGTCTCAACTATTTCTGTGAAGAATTCCCCACGACTGATTCGAAATGATTAATCAACACTCCATATTCCATTCATAGCCACGTGCCTTTGAAATTTTTTCGGCGTTAATCTAATGAGATCATCTCTTCGCCATCCAATCTTGCTATTTCCGTTCAACAGATAAACTCCGATCATTATTTTAACCCATTTTCATATGATGGGGTCCATATAAATACAAAAAAAGAAAGAAAATGGTATTCCAGCTTCAAGTTCGAGCTGCAACTGACTTAGCGATTAACACTGCGGTCATGGACCATTAGTTGCATCTCTTCATTATGAGATTGGAATCCTACAAAAAAATCGTGTGCGATACTAAACCAATTTAGTTGTAAAGTACAAACACAGCAGGAAGCAAAAATTTCAATATGCTTCTTACATTGGAAGCAAAAGTCCATATACTCCTAAAGGTCTGAACCGAGTCGCCGGAGGGCATTCGTCTTATTTCTAATTTTTTCTCTAATATGTTTTCTTAGCCTCGTTTATTTGGACGATCTTTTCACTTAACTTTTACGGATAATTTATTGATCTTGTCTTAAACATGTTGTCCGTGTGTGGGGACACATTTCATATACCTGTCCAAAACCTTTTAGAATCCGAATCTAAGATGTACAAGGAAGGCATATGCAATGAGCACTAAGTTCACCGGTTAAGCCACTATTCGTGTTATGCATTCTACGCACAAAAGTATGATATAAAGGTGGCGGACCGACTGTTCTTGTTCAAAGTGAAAGTCGTGCCATGCGCGCGCATCTAAACATATTTTACACAAAAGAGCCCCTCCGGAAAAAAAAGTGTACCATGTAGGGAACGAAAGGGATGAGTTCGTGTGGGCTGAATTCAAAATTGATTCTATTATTCCAGAAGTATTGATTTAGCTACAATCAAAAACATTAAATTGAGGACGAGAACAGAGTTGTATCTTCGAAATGTTCAAAAATAAATAAAATAAGTGAATTGACGATAGTCGGCTCCTAGTTTTTTTGAACGCATTTTCTTTTGATTTTAATTTAAATGGTATTCACCTCGAGAATGTGGTCGAGAGCCGGGTGCGATTCTAGACGACAAAACGTAATATTCTGGTTGCTCCATTATCGGCTCTATTCCTCTATTATGAAACTGGTTTTCAGAATTGATAAATATTTTTGAAATAATTACGATAATATTTTATTTTAAAATAACTATAGATAGGAAATTGAATCGAGTTCGATCGGTTGGGATATTTTTTTTTAAATAACATCAGTGTCATGCTTATCAGGAAGAATTTTCGTTGATGCGTTCCATACTGATAAATTCAAAATGGAAAAAATCGACTGAAATGCGAGTTATGTGTTTTTTTTAACTTCCTGTTTGTATTCCGGTTTCAGTTGTAATTAATGTTGACAGGATAGGATATAAATGCTATTTGTATTTGTTACATCTTCCAAGATGGTTAATATGTTTAAAATGTCAACAAAAAAAATTGTCTGTCATTCCGCGTTTCCACTATCGCGCGAATCTGTGCGAACTAGCGCGTATGCTTATGAGGTAACAGCATATTCGCGTTAGTTCGCAACTCTAGTCGAGAATCGCGTTGGTTCGCGTCGATGGCGGTGTTTGGACGCACATTAAAGGAACTCGCATTGAACACAAATGCGTGTTTCCACATTCGCCCCAGAAAAGACACTACCCCAGCGTGATAAAAATACTGAAGAATGCTTTTCATAAACATTCCGATTCAATGGATGGAAGCATTGCCATGCTATTCATATTTAATTTTTTCCTGGAATGTTGAAGAAATGATTCTTTATTAGTTTTTCAGAATGCGAAAAAGACACATTCTAATAATATTGCATAAACTATAGTATTACATACAGTACGTAATACATTACTCGTATTCCCGCTGGGACTGAACTTAACCCCTCGACTCAACAACATTCGCATTGACATTGGCGGTTTTTGGACGAACATCGAAGGGATTCGCATTGTACACGAATGTAGTGTATCCACTATCGCCTATGCATTCACATGAATGCGATAGTAAAAACACAATTGACATTAAAAAAATATTGGGTGATGTGCACTCCTTCGAAAAGACGGGCAAACCACATTTTAATGGGGTTAGCGGCTCAATCTAGTGCAAAAGACGTCTAAACCCCAAAATCAAGTATTTTTCTATGTCGAAGAATTAAATGGACACTCTTTCGAAATAGAACATTACTCGAATACAGATTATCCAGAAAGTATCGATAAAGTATTAGCATAGGCAAACATTGATTTTTTTATTTCCCTATATACAGCTTGTGAGAACAGTTCGAAAATTGTTCGTAAAGAACACATCGATTTTTGTTTGTCTTCAATTCTTGTTTTTTGTGAGTAAAATTTGAAACGAACACGATAATTTTCTGTTATACAGTGGATGCCGCTTATTGTAATCACTTTGGGACCGGCCATAATCAATAACATTAACCGGATAATAACAATAGACGAAGGGGAAAATTTTTCTCATTTATTTTCCTACGCTTGAATATAGATTGCTCGAAGCATCTAATATTATTTTTTTTATTCATTAAGTGTTATTTACAACTCTAGCTTCAATGTTTCACAAAGTTACAGAGAATATGAAATACTGTTTCCTCTTTCTCCTCATTCAGGCAGTTTCTACAGAAAGTCGTTTGAAAAGAATCACCGTCTTTTAGCATGCCGGATTATAAGACAGTGTCTGGTCAGGGCAGCAAATCAGCCTTGTACAGCGTTTTAGATCCAGCTTCGGTCATGTCTGTCAGCTCAGCGCGCCACTTCTATTAAACTGTCTCGAAAACTTACTCGAAGTTGAGCTCATTCTGTTGAACGAGATCAACATCAATAGTTTTCAGAAGCTACGAAAAGACTGAAATTTCTCATAGTAATCTATGATATGTATCGCCTTGTGTTTACATAAATGTTAAATCAAGAGCAATCATCTTTAATTTTGAGATTGTTTTTATTTTGCCTTTTTGATCACATTCACATGAAGAAAAAAGAGGAGCGATTAAGAATACAGTCACAAAACTTGTAATGTTGTATGAAAATCTGGCCCGAATGATAACATAAAGCGAATTTTTATTCCAATAAGCGATGAATTTTGTTTGTGGAAAATGGGACTAACTTGTTTTGATAACAAAATGCGGCTTATAACATTATCCGCGATTACTATAAGCGGCATCTACTGTATTTCAAAATAGGGAGGTTGAAAAAATATCGATATATCGAAATAGGGATATTTTTTTAACGATATATCGATAATATCGGTAGATATTTTTTAAAGCTGTATATCGATATTTAAATTTGACTATCGGACCCGATATTTTTTATAAAGTATACTTTATAACTCGATCGACTTTTTGCATCTCATCTGTATTTATACAAATTTTGTGAATATGTACCTACTCATATTTTGGGCGCAAATTTAGTTATTTCTAGTCAATATTTTACGTGGCAATCTCATAAGCTACTTGCCGAATCATTCGGAAAACAGAACGTCTGAATATCTGAAATTAAGCTGACATCAGACCTGAATCCTAGTGATAGCTCTGACTGCACATTGTTACATGAGGAAACATCTCCATAGGATTGATCTTTCTGAGAGCGAAATATGCAGAATTTGCGATGACGAAGACGAAACACCAGAGCACATCCTCTGTGAATGTGAGGGACTTGCTTACAAAAGACTTTGTCCCTTCAGTTAGGGTTTCATGGAACCATCGGAATTCCTAACTATTCCTCTGCGAAAAATACTAAGCTTAATTGAAGGCGCAGGGATCGAAGAGAGATCATCCATAGGGATGACACAATAGGCACAATTGAGGTTTCAGTGACAGAGGTGACCGAACCAACTCCAACACGGAAATCGAATCTTATAAAAAAAAACAAATTAAAAAGAAATCTAATAATGTAAATGTAAAGGAGGGATGTCGAAACCAAAAGATGCAAGACGCGTGGTTTATGTAGGTGCACTGAGAGAACAGATTCATTGCTGCAATAGAAATATATGCCAAACGAATTACGTCCATTGCAAGAAAAGTTCCTATCCCATTGTTGGAACCGAAATTTTGGGTTGCCCGAACCGAATTATTGTTTATTGGAATCGAATATATTTTGCGACAACTGAATTATTTGTCTAGCCAATCAGAATTTCTTAAAATTTTGATTGCCACAAATGCGCGGGTTGTTGGTAAACTCAAAAAAAATGGAGTTTCTTGTGTTAAAAATTCTACACTGAATTCTTTTTTATTAGAAGGAGGTTAGAGAACTCTTTTAAGACACTATTTTTCTACTTCAAATATTGTTTCTTACGTACTGACTTAATAAAACCCATGGCTTGTATGTAGGAATCGAACCCGGTGTTGAACGTTTTTGGATCGTCGCGCTTAACCACTGCGCCATCGAAGACCTTACATATTCATTTTCTTATGTGCAACTTAACTTAATGTTGATTAACTAAGTTAGGTTAAATCCTTTACAAGTGACCTTTATTAAACATTCCGCACTGTTCACGATTGAATCTAATATTCCGAAACCAATAGCAACTGAAAAATTTATAAATAAATTATGCATGTTTTCAAGACTAGTACACTACCACTGGACTACACCTAGCACATTAATTAAGTTACCGCAACATACCTTCGGTTGACGGAACACACATTCGGTTATCACAACTGAAAGATGCCGTAAATCGTTTGTGATGATCAACATTATACTGCAATAATCAAAATAGAGTTGCTAGACATTTTTATGTTTGGTTATCTCAGTAGTACTGCACAAACGAATTAAGTTGATTGTCTTAACAGAATGATTCTATTGCGTGTATCTCGTTTTTTATTCCCTTGAAGGAATATTTTTTAGTACAAATGAACACCTATTGCTTCAAGCAAATTCTTATTAGCATAAATGAACTTCGATTGCTGCAATAAAAATGTTATTGATGCAAACGCATGCCAACCAATTATTTCTCTCAGTGTGGGGCAGGCAACTATCATGTGTACAAGGATCTATATCCGCTCAGTACCTCGCTGCTTTTGGTTTTTAATCTTGCTCTTTCAAGTAAAAGAGATTTAAAAAACCCGGAGAAAAGTAATACGGCTTACAACAACTATTCGCTGCTGCGCCACATCCTTTTTTCGTATATTTTTTATTATCACTTCGATAGTTTGTTATTAAAGCGTGTCAAAAAAATGTATTTAGCCTTTTTTTTTTTTTGTGAAAATTTAGTGAAGTTAAGAACAATTTTTAGAACCATGGTCGTCAATTGTGTGGAAATTTTTAAGAAAAGCTAGATTTTAAAAATGTTCTTAGTACTTTTTTCCATCTTGCATATTTTATCTTTATTTTTTGAGAAATAATATAGGAATATTGAAACTGATATTTAAAAAATAACAGTGTTTTTACCCGGAAACTTTATTTCAACAAAAAAAAGTTGTTATTTCGATTTCATCAGCCAACCGAGAAGTATTTTTCCACCTATTTACAGAGTTCAATCAAAAAATCTCTTGGAGTTAATATTGTCATTGTCAAGCCAAACATGAAATTGAATTTCAGATTCCAAAGTAGCCAATTTGACGTAAAATAGCTAAAAATTTCGAAATATGATTTATTATTTATTATTATTTATTGGCTTTCGGTTTGCTTTAAAAGCCGCGTAATCCTTATTTAGGGGAGAATATCGATGTTGGGGTATTATTATTATTTTAGACTCAATTCTACGTAAAACTGTAAAAAGCGCATCACTCGACGAGGTCAGGAAGTGTCATAAATATAGCTGTGAAGTTGGAAGGGTCGGGTGAAAACTGCACTCAGAGAAACGATTCATTGTTTCAATAAATTTTATACTCCAAATCAATAATTGTCTGTAATAATTCGTTATAGTTTTGGGTCATTAACTGAGTTATAAAAAGTCATTAACTGCGAATATTACCACTTTACCACGTATTCGAATACTTTGCTTCGTCTGCGTCTATATTGACGTCACAGCATAGCATTGCTATTATAACTGTTTAGAAAAAGCTTAGCTAAACCGTCAAAATGGCTCAGCTGCTTATTTGACACTTCATAAATCAAAAATAAAATAAAATTCAATAGAAGAATTTTAATTTTTTTACGTTTGCTAAGATTGACTAATAGCTCAGCTGTCGTAAAAGTAGTCAAGACACGAACCAAAAAGGAATTGAGACACAGCTTTGCTATGTCTGGCGTCTCTTATAACTAGACGTAGACGTAGTCGAAGCAAAGTATTCGAATACGACCTAAGTAAAATTCAACTTGCCAGTGCTTTTACAAGAAATAAAGTTTGATTTTGTAAGTTTATAAACATTTATTGATTTTTAATTTTTTAATTATAAAATATATATGGTATAAACTATATGTACTTAGGTCATAAGGATTTTAATCCATTGTTTAAACTACACAAGCGTAGCGGAGGTCCCTTAAGCGAATTTGCTTCAATAATTGTACAATTGCTTATCATATTACCAACTATCATCAAAGTAAAGCGATTCAAATTCTACGCAAATAAAATAAAGCTTTTCTTTATGCAAAATTAAATCTAAAATTTCTTGATAATATACCTATCTTGTTTAATTTTGAAATTGTAAGGAAATATCCTTTTTTGAACACTTTACCGCAATTCCCGAATTACACGCAAACACTCGATTGTTATTTTGTTATCTAAATGCATATAAAGTAAATGAAATCTGTTATAGGCAATATGCATATTTTTGAAAATTGTACCTTTAATAATATTTAATATTAGTGATTCGCCAAATCCCTACTGGCTAACCATCAAACTCGATAATTCATCCACAGCTTCAAAGTTTTCGGTATCATTTACGTTTATTGCATGTAAATTTATTGTTTCCGAATCTTAGAGAACAAAAGTGTAACTTTCACTGGCACTGAAATTTTCAAAAAATTGCGATTGCATTTCGCACAAACTAAACCTCTAAACAAATGGGTACACAGAACTTTGGTTTTCATATGTTGCACAAACTGACGCGTTCAACATCTCTTAATTTATATAGCAAATTAATACTATCGTTATTAATTTCCTATATAAATTAAGAGATTTTCGGTGTAGATTATTTATTGCATAAGTAAGTTATAAAATCACAAAATGCAAGAACTAATTTATTATTAATGAATAAACTTGTAATTGATTATATGTACTACATATATAGTTATTGATAACTTCGCTTCCATCTAATGAAACCAATAATAATCCGAAAACAATTTATACTATAACTAGTTATTCTTTCATATTACCTATAATCAATAACTTCTTAATTGGAATTAAAGTATAAGTTTTTGATTTTAAGCATTCTAGCATTTTTTTGTATTTTTCTCCGTTTTCATATGTTAATAAGTGACAGTTATTAATATTATAACCGATTTTTCTCTGAGTGTGCAACAAAAACACCACAAGTTTCAGATTTTGTAGAAAACAAAGACAAAAATCGAAAAATCACAAAATTTCACAAAACCAATGCCATTTTTAAAGCGAAAATTTGAAGCCGTAGCATTATAGCTGTAAAAACAAAGTTTATTGGTTTTTTGCTCTCCTGAAAAGTTGTATTTTTTTAACGTTTGACCCATTTTCTTGAAAACCTCATCCGATCGGTTTGATTTTTTTTTGTTTTAAAGATGACAACACTGCTGCCAGATAGAGTGGAAGGAAATTCAAATTTTTTAATTATTTAATAATGTAATATGTGACTGACTTGAAGCTTTCTGTTCGTCAAAATCAGATGTGCTATATGTATACAACCTTCGTAAAAATATTAAAATTCTACTCTACTCTATTTGCTTATTTTGCAGTAAGGAATAATTGTGCAAAATTTCATTCGAATTGGATAAGTGGTTTTTGAGAAAATGGGTCATGAAATTTACACTGAAAAGCTCCGATATGCTCCCCTTAACGTTAAATTTGATAAGGAAAAGGAAATAAGAACTTATTTTCCATTGGAAAAAATATTCGATATATCGATATTTTGTTTGCGATATACATATGTATATCAATCCGATATTGATATTTTTTTAAAAAACGTTATATCAATATTTTTTTCGATATCAACATCCCTATTTCAAAACTCTTTAAAAGTTCGACATTTGGTCGAATCCTTGTGAAAGAAAGCTGGAAAAACGATGAACCGCAATTATCCAAGCAAATTCATGATTTATCCGGTGAGAAATGACACCGACCTTATAAAGAGCGCTTGAAGGGTTTCCATGGGTTGAATAAAGCTTGGGATAAGGGATATTCGAAACGATAATTCATTTAGCTTTCAACATAGCATAAGCAACTATTTCTGGGTTGTTTTTTCAGCTTCGGACTATAGCCTTTTCGGAACTTCACACGAAATCCCAACTGCGGTCGATCGCAATTAAAATTCGGTTCATACATGCGATTCGATTTCTTAACCATCCATACCACTTCAGCCATTACAGGCAATCCAATTTTGATCATTTCTCCGATATTAATTTTAACGGTCACCAACGAACTGTTTTCACGTTTCAATATCAAAAAAGTGTTCGTCTATACAAACTGATACCGATTCGAATTTGAATCAAAATGTTTGCTTGGAAGTAATTGAATCATTTGATTATAAAATGGCAATAAAAGTGGCCATACATTAATTAAGTTACTCATGCAACGTGATAACCAGTTTTTTAAGCTTATAATTAAATTGTATACTCGGATATCAAATCATACGCCTACCATTCTTAATGAAACCGGCGGTTATACTTTGTACGATTCCTTTGCCTGAATATCAAACTGTTGTCTCGTCATTTCGAGATCTGCTACCACTACTGAGAGCAGATCCATGCTTACATAATAATATTACCTTGCGTTTCATCCCACGCTTTCTTTTCCAAAACTTTGTAGGTACACTAAACAAAGTGTCTGGCCACTATATAGAGAACTTTCTGGCGGTATTTACTTGACCAGCCTCTCTAAATCAACGACACTAAACATTTTTCCAAAACAAAATGCCTACACGCTTAGAGAACTTGAAAATCTGGTCTAACAGGAATACTAGTCGTTATTCTTCCCAATCACAACAAGCTGCAATTTATTTAGCTTGAGATATATATGTATATATTTTTTTTAATTTTAGAAAAATTTATAAAACTCACCCTCTTAACTTTTAGAGGGCACAGAAAAAAACGGTTGCTTTTTATTGATGCAAGAAATTGGCATAAATTTTTCAATTTTGCCATATCATCTAATCATCGTCTTGTGATTACAAGTAAAATCTAATCTCAAGGTTAATTAAGTCAATCACAGGTCGGCCTTTAAATGTTTTTCAACGGGTAAAAATGTTTAAACTTTTATAACCGACTTTCAAATAAAATTACTATTACGTCCCGATATTAAAAATGTGTTCAAGCAGTTCAAATCTTTATGCTCTTTATCCTGTAAATAACTTTCGAGATGATCGTCTTATGCGGTGTGGTTGGTACTTGGGTATGTACTTGACTTGGCTTAGGTGCGTGATGACTGAGTTTTAATGCGAAGACGTTTCTTCAGCTTAGTCCGAGTCCGAGTTCCCTCTATAACAACGGGTATAAAGGTATGTGAAAACTGAAAGAATACCTGTACGGTGTAGAGCATTCTGTCCCGATGTTCACGTTATACGACTAGTTAAGAAGAAGGTCAGCTAATGGCAATTGACTAATTATGCTTGAGATGCGATGTTGATGATGATGATGTGCCTTTTACGAACAAGAGAGCGAGACATCCAAAGAAAAACCACAAAAATTTAAGAAACGTATAAGTATGCGGAGTAATAATGGTGATAAATTACTTGAGAATATTTTAATCAGAATGTTGTTGGATAAGAAAGATTTCATTTGCGCCCATATTTGGATAAAGATTGGAACGTTCTGTTGATAAATGTATTGCGGAATTTGGAAATATTTACATAATTTTTTTTTCCCATTTTATTCTCTTTCACATTCTCCGATTCTGTACATTAACCCCGGCTTCTTTTAATCCCTCGTTCCAAATTGCTTCGATTTTTTCACGCACTGTGTACAAGTGCCAGACACTTAAGCATGGCTAATTCCTCAGCAAAACTATCTTGCCTTTCTTCGAGGCATACTTTACTTCTTGGGGAGTCGACTCAAATCCTATGCAGATATGTCACTTACGGATTCCTCGCGAGCGAAACATTGCTTCGGAATCATTCTGATATTTCTATCCTTTGAATAAAGTTCTACTACTTCCGCATGCTCATTGATCCTCCTTCCTTTTTGATCTTGAGATCATTTCATTGATATCTATGAGAGGTAAAGTACTTGAAGATTTAGTTTGAATTGTTGGATGTTACATAGAAAACCATTCCATAATCCCGCATAGTCGTGAAAAATTCAGCTAGGTAGCAAACTAATTTATAAATATCTACGTAGTTACTATGGAAATATTTTTAGCTGTTATCGTTAGAGACACGATCCTTGAGATTTGACTAAAGCGTCGTGATGTATTTTAATTTCCTTATAAAGCATCAAAAAGACGAGAAAATCATGTCTCATGCGAATTTAAAAGAGGCGCAGGTCCAGCGAAGATGATAATCAGATCCGATTCAATCTGAAATGAAAAATCTAGATTTAATAAAGAACATAGCAACAAACCACGACTTTCTGCGCATTTTTAGGCTGTCCAAATTTTTAAATACAGAGAAAAAACTCATAAGATCCGATGATGAAAATTCGTTTTGAGGAATCATATTTTCGAAACTATTATTCGAACGATAAAAATTCATTTTATTTGATATTCAATTTTCTTTTAATTTGATTTCATACATTTTCACGTACAATTTGGCGACCTTAAGACATTTAAGGAAAATGTTCGACAAAACAGTAGTTTTGAGGAGTCAGCAATTCTCTTTCTCGAGCTGTTAGTCGTACGAAATTTAACAACATGTGAAATAATTCGAAATTTTGTGCTGTGCAACTTCAGAATGGAGGTATTTTTAAAAAATCGTTTGAAATTCACACAGCATCATGAGTCGAGTCTTCTGAATACATAAAGGGTGTTTTTTTAGGTGTATGAGAACTTAAAATTATAATACAAGACAGAAATATTGTTGGAATGAATTTTTTTTATTATATTCTGGTAGATAATTTCATGGCATTTATTTTTTAAATATGATTTTCGCCGCGGCTACGAGTTACATGGTCCATTCGATCAGTCTAATTTTTGACTACTTTTTCCAATAAATCTGGCCGTATGGCGCCAATAGTGGCTTGAATATTGGCTTCCAATGCTTCAAGAGTTGCTGGTTTGTCGGTATAAACGCATGACTTAATATAGCCCCATTAAAAGTAATACAGAGGCGTTAAATCGCACGAACGAGGGGGCCAGTTAACAGAACCACTTCTGGAAATCAAGTTGTCACCAAATTGATTTTGCAATAAATCGATTGTTAAGCGCGCTGTATGGCAAGTTGCGCCGTCTTGTTGGAACCAAATGTCGGCGATGTTTAGCTGATTAATTTTTGGAAACAAAAATTCAGTCAGCATGGCTCGATAGCGCTGGCCATTCACCGCAACGGCAGCTCCTTCCTCATTTCGAAAGAAATAAGGACCGATGATGCCGCCAGCGTGTACACCGCACATTTCTTTGTCTTGTTGATGGTTTTGAATCGAGAAAATTAAAATTAGTGCGAAAACAATCATTAACTGCACGAATTGCTTGCTCACTAGGCCGATTATGTTGACCGTAAGATGGACGAAGTGCTCTATGAACTTCGCGAACAGATTTATTTTTTTCAAAGTAAATTTCCACAATTTGGAAGCGTTGTTCTGGCGTTAAACGATTTATGAACAGAAATGTCAACACAGTTTGACATTCTCAGCTGTCAAACCACAGTTATCGATATCGATAGTTCTCATGCACCTAAAAAAACACCCAATATATAAAAAAAAAATTTAATTAATGAAATATATTTTTAAATTTCCTTTCGATCGTACTGAAATTTAGAACACAGAGCATGATTGGAATCAACTTTCAGTAGATTTCCACCTTCACGTGGAAAGAAGAGAGGCTCCTTGATTTGGCAACAAGTTAAAACCCTAGTGAATATATGTATTAGAAAATTAAATTTATACTCTTGGATGCTATATTAATGCCAAAATTTAATATTGCAAAGATCATACTGACTTTCCTAAGTTTGGGTGATTATTTTATATTTCGACTTCTAGCTACGCTACTGGTACAATTAACTTCAACGTTTAATATCGTACTCTAACAAAGTTTAAGCCTAATGTCCATCATTAATTATAGCCCAGCTCTCCTTCTCACGTGGCTTAATCCTTGCTTTCTTTCATTGCCATGTTTACAGGATTTCTAATCACTTTTTTATAAAGGATGTCATTACACAATATTATGTTTAATCCAAATCCTTCTTTCCTTTCATTTCAGATGTTCGTCCAATAATTTTCCACAGTAAATTTTTAAAATTTCTAATACATCCCAGTGTATGTGCTAAATTTTATCAGAAATTCTTCGCCAACCCGAAGTCCATTAAGTGCTTAAGAAAAAATATAAAGGCAAACGCTTAGTTGGAAATAATGTGAGTGGTGGTCAAATCAAATCAATGGAAAAAAAATAATAAGAAAAGAAGTAATGAGTGGTTGATTTCGACAGCAAAGCGGTTGAAATTAATATGTGAATGAGATCTGAGAACCACATCGCCCAGAACGTACCCACGATGAGCTTATAGTAACCGAAATATCTTGAAGGAACAAAACTTCTTATTGGTTGCGTTTGTGTTTAAAAGAACGATAAAACCAGTTTGCATTTTGTATAGTCGTGTTGTTTGGCGGCATCTCTACTCTCCCAATACGAAATACTTTATTATTAAAAAATAATAAAGTAAAAATTCTTTCAACTTCTTAACGTCTATTCTTCGTTTTGTGTTTTATTGAGGCGAAGATTCCATAAAGTAACAAGTGTCTGGACTGTGGTCACTGGTCAGTCTCTGAAGAACACACACAGCAACCGGAGCGAAAATAAGAAGGTGTCAAGGTGAATATTTGCCCGTTTCGAGGATGTACTGATGGACACGATGAAGGAGGTCACTCTCGAGACCGGTACCAAAAATAGAACTGCCCTGTTAAATAACGAGCATAGCGAGAAGCATGCAACGAAGAATTAACTCAGCAAAACATAACGAGATTTTCTCAACAAGAAATATGACTGGAATCCATTAACGAAACGAAGGTAAATTTTTCGAATTTATTTTTATCGTAGTTGATTTATTACACAGGCGACAGGAACAACCAGTTTACAGCCTGCTTTAAATCCTCGTCGGATATTTTCGATGTTTTTTTTAACACCTTTACAGGTCAGAAATGACTGCAATAGGTGCTTTGTACTTCCTTCTTTGAAATTACACCATCAAGCATGGGCCGCACAGCTGCAAGTCATGCTTATCTCCGTTTTTGTTATTCGACTTTAAAATTTAGGAATTTCTCCGGATTTTTTTGGGAGTGGTAATATTCGTGAGAAAAGAAATCAGGAAATCAAGGGTACAAATTTGTTTGACGACGGAAGGAGTCCTGCAATTTCTGTGACTTCCTGGATCTGTCTTGATTGTAACTTAATGGAAATCAATTCTAATTAAACTCCTTTCGTCCTGTTCGTTCTTTCTTGTTAATACTAATTAATTCAATATTTGAGGCTTTCAAAAAGTGAGTTATTTCCGAAATAGGCTTATAAATATAATCTAGCCTTTTTTCTTTTCCATATTTGTTAAGTTTACGGAGGGGTTGCTTGGTAACTTGTATGCATTTGTGCTATAAAAGTATGTACTTTGTATATATGTTCATAAGATGTCAATACAAAAGGAGAAAAATTAAATTTTATCATAGAAGTAGAGATAATGTACCTATACTACTTCCAGATAGATTAAGAGAAGATCAGAAATTTTTTAGATTTTTTTTTTATTTTTTGCAAAAAAGCATAGCAAGTCAATCACTAACGATTAATCTGCATTGAAATGTAAGTTTAGATGTTAGTTCATTTACGATTAGTCTGTAAAGCGGGAAATACACGATACAACGGTTGTGTCAACTATTGCCCCGATTTGTCGTTGCATGCAACGATTGTATTGTGTGTGTGCTTATGAACGACGGTTGGACCGATATCGCACGGTTGTAAGCTCTCAACCGAAAACCTGCAGCCACATGCATATCGCAAGAAAATTGTAAACAAATCGTATCGTGTGTACCGTGCATACAACCGTTGGTCAGATACCGCAATAACACACGTCGGTACAACTATTGTATCATGTATTTGCCGCTTAATACATTTAAAAAAATCAAAACTATTCCTACGACAGCAAAAGTATAGTTTACAGTTTCTACTAAATTTTTACATACATATTTTTGGTCACTCTTTTCTCATTTTTTTAACGATTTTTAATTCTATTTTTTTGTGTGAAAATCTACGAAATTGGATTTTTTGAAAGAGCATAAGGATATTGAATATTTTAAGGTTAAATCTCAGTATATATCCGAAGAATGGCTTAAATCGAAATCTTATAATCATAAAACTAAAAACAAAAATCCCAAAACTACTTATTGTATTAGCAATACATTTTCGCCCACCATTTACTCAATTTTGATCCAATTTTATATATTTTTCTCGTGGCTATTGAACTAACCTTGAATGGTTTCATTAAAAAGAATCCTCTTTTCGAATAAATCTTTCATTCATCATCTGCAGATTGTATTTTTGTCTCTAATGTTGACCGGTCTGGTTATAGGTAATATTTTCTACAAGTATTCTGAAAAAGTTCTTTTACTTTCTACTATAGTGGACATTCGATGTATTTGTTTAAAAAGTAAACCATACTCCAACAGCAAGGAAAGACCGGTAGTCGTAAATTTGTGTATCTTCATTTGCAGTCAAATATTTGATTCCGCAACTATCCAACATAAGCTTCACGTTTTGATGGACACACACACATACCAAATGTGTTCCAGACGATCCAGCCAAAACACAGTATTTGGGTCGTAGGGAAGCAAGTCTGGAAAATCCCCTTTTCAGTTGAGGATAAGTTTCCTTAAAGTGCTGGTACACTTCTTTCAAATTCCCTAAAACCAAACGTTTTTGGACGTGATCTTTCTTACCGTCCATTTTGATTGAAATAAATTTTTTTTACCAGGCATCACTCGACTTATATCGTCCTTACTGTAGAGATCTTCCACTGTCTGGATGATATCGGAAGTAAGACTTCTCTAGTGTGGGAGATGTTGATATCCTCCAGAATCTGAAGTCCGTTTTGACTTTCGAACTGTATACCAAGATGTTCCGGGAAATTCTTCAGTTGTTCTTTTTCTAGTCCATTTATCAGGACTTAAAGATAAAATAAATTCCTTAATATTCTTGTCACTGGTGGTTGAATATTCAGTCTTCAGTCTGTGAATCATCTTGCCCTCAGTAGATGGTGATTGGTCGATTATATAAAAAGTCTGTCGAAGTGAAAACCAATCTAATACCTCATCAATCCTAAGAAATATGTCGAAAGCCTTACGTCCCCTTAGAGTTGAATATCTAAAAAAACTGAAATCAACTTTTTGACGATTATGTAGGATGCCTTAGGAAGTAAAAATTAATTCGATATCTCATTAGAACTATGAAATATGTAGGAATATGTGAAAACATATTCAACCCCCTTGCACCCACTTTGGGCTGAATATCCAAAAATCCTGAAATGAGTTTTTAGATATATGTAAAGAAAGCCCGAGGAAGTGAAAACCAATCCGATGTCTTATCACTCCTAAGAGATATGATGGAATTCGTGAAAACGTGTTCAACCCGTTTATACCTTCTTAAGGGTTGAAAAAGGAAATAACTTGAAAACGGGTTTTAGCTGATCATAAAAAGTGAAGTGAAAAGTTATTCAATATCTAATCAGACCTGAGTGATACAGCCGATTTCGTTAAAATGTATACAACCCCTTTACACCCCTTAGGGGTCGAATTTCAAAAAATCCTGAGAAAGTTTTCTAGGTATTGATGTGAGGAAGCCGTGAAATGAAAAGCAATTCATAATTTTAGAAAACCTAAGAGATATGACGAAATTCGTGAAAATGTATGCATTTCGTTTTCACTGATCACTTTTTTAGCCCCCTTCCGTACACCAATGGATATTTCAAAATTTTTTTTTTAAATTACTTTTCTAATAGATCTACGTATAGTCATCAAGTTTTACCTTTTTTGCACATGCCGTTCTATAGATAGGAAAAAAAATTTGTTTGTATACCTACAGATGTTCATTAAGTTTTGATCTCGTGACATTAACCGTTTTCGAGATATGGATTTTAAAATGTCTCGATCTCGGCCTTCGAGCGTTTCAGACGCATTATTATTTCCCCCACTCCCACACCCGTTCACCCATATCGGCAATTTTTTTGCAAATGGGTCCACTATCGAAGCTCTATATAAATTTCAAGTTTCAGCCTCCTAACATAAGCGGTTGCTGAATTCTAGAAACCAAAATTTTTCCTCTAAAACACTTCCCCCACCTCCCTCCTCACACCCCCACCCCTCAAAAAGTGGTCACTTCAAGTGGCCTACCTAGTCTATTAAGAAAAATATAAGAGAGCTTATAAATTCCAATTTAATAGCTCATAGGGTTTTGCGCACAGAAGGACTGAAATTTTTTTTTGTTTTTTTGGTGTTTCAGGGTAGCACATTTTTTTTTTAAAAAATCGATAACAACACTTTATTATTAAAATAATAAAGTAAAATTACCAGAGATATGAATTTTCAAAGAGGACTCGGACACCATTTTTGCGAAATCTTTAACATACTATAACTAACAAAAAAATGAGATAGAAATAAAAAATTGAAATAACATTTTTTCACTAATTCTTCGATGTCACAAATTTCGTTAATTTTGGCGATTCTTCATGGAATGACCCTTTTGGATATTGTGAAAGGTTTCTAAAGTTCAAGGAATATGGGAGAAGTAATACCTGAATAGGGTTCAAGTATATACTCTGACATTACGCAATAAAGACATTACTAGATCCAAGACATTTTTATGTTGTGTACCACTAACCTACATAATTCGTATTCTATACCTGCAACCTATTCGGCCTAATGGAATCAATTAAATACGTTACCATGGCAGTCATATTGCATAAACAAATATAAATTCGATAGTAAAGATATTTTCAAATTTTGCAGATGTTCTGAGACCACTGAAAGTTCTACACAACAGACGAGAGTGTTTACTAAAATTCGAATTCACATTTCCGGGTGTTATTTTCGAACGTGAATATTTCCGTGCGTTTAGATATAGTGAAAATGATGGATCTCCGTATCAAATTGCTTGTGGTTTATTGATTTCGTGCGGTTAAGTAGTATACAAGTGTATAGAACAAAATGCTTCTCTAGTCGGCTAATACATTGCGAAACGGAACCAGTGATATAGAGAGCCGCAAGAAAATAGCGAAGGAATCAACTATAGTTAAGAAAAAAACACACTTAAAAGGAAATACTCTTTATGTAAGTAATAAAATTTCGAGTTCACACATATTCAGCTAGTCCTCTTCCTTTAAAAAAAACCTAAATAAAGTGTGTTAAATTAAACAAGGGTGTATGCTGAGGAAACATGCTATGCGGCTAGGGGTAGCGAAGACGGAGATGTGCAGGTTCTGCCATGATATGTACGCTGTGGAGGACATTCACATCTTGTGTGAATGCCCAGGGATTGTTAGAAGGCGATTGAGATGGCTGGGTAGTCTTTTCTTCGATAACATCGAGGATTTGAGGTCGTTAGGGATGACAAACTGGTCAGGGTCTGCAGGGGTTTGGAGTGCTTTTGAGGAGATGGAACAGCCCACGAGGATCTTAAGGGATCGCAATGGGCCCGTACGGTGCCTAGTGAGCGCGGTGGTTCGCGCGCTGCGCCTCTTCTTAAAACTAAACTAAACAAGGTGATTTTTCTTCTACGGGGTAGGATAAGCTAACTATCCCCAGAAAAATCGACAGTTGAAGAACGCAGATCATTAAATGTAATGAGTTCTTAACAGCCAGCAGTCGCTACGAAGATTCAAACTGGAGGACGCGGTCTCTGGATCAGGATGATTGGAGGCGGTGTATCATAATACACCGTCTTCAGACCCGATTTGGGTTGTCGCGCCATTGATAATAATGGTGATCTGCAAGTACATATCGCCGTGTCGGAAGAACAGTGACGCAACTGCAAAAAATTCTAATTTTTTTCGGAGAAACAATATCATTTTTGACAATTGCCCACAAGCCATACGAGCTTAGTAATAGTTACTATAGACAGCTTAGATCAAGAGCACGTTCGTTTAAAACAACGGGGAACGATTTTATGCAAGAATAGCAAAACCACAAAATATTGAAATGTGAAAACAAAAAATTTTCGAAATTGCAGTTGCGTCACTGTTCTTCCGACACGGCGATATATCCTACTAGACTAACCGTCAAAAAATCTTCAGAACTATGAAAAAAAAATTATAATGTTGACAAGAAATAAAATATGGGTTGCGATTCTTAAAATCTAGTAAATGAAAATTTACTGAAAATTTAATTCGAAATTAACAAATGAAAATTGGCAGCAGGTTATGTCATATTGTGCCTGTGTATGAGTCTCCTCATAATCCGTGCGGTCAATATGCTCTGAACTGCCGTTCCCGTTGCATGTGCAGTAAAAGTTGTTCAACTGTTTTGTTATTATTTTGGTGAATAATTAAAAAGATGTGTGTATCTTATTATTTATGTTAAACTATATCTTATTGATTACACTGATTAGTGAATTTGCTGTGTAACAAATTCTCAATGGAACTACATATATTTATGTAATTTTGTTTATGCAAATTACGGATGATTGAGTTCAAAATTGTACAGCAAGATAATTGCGCGCTTATCAATTATATACATATGTGTATGTTAAAAATAATTTTCTCTCGTAGATGGCTGAAACTAATATAAAGAAAAAGAAAGGTTCTTGGGATCCGGTACAAATGACGCCTGCATTAGAAGCACTGAAGACTGGGAGAAAAATAAAGGAAGTTGCAAGAACTTTCATCTTACCGGAATGGACAATAAGGGATCGAATCAAAAAGGGGAGTATTACGATCCGCTTATTGGACGATATACGACCTTTTCCAAGGCGAATGAAAGGGAATTATGCGAGCACATTGTTGCACTGGCAAAAACCTTTTTCGGAAATTTTTATAAACATGAAATTTCTGTTTCAATTTGAGTACACAGATATCAAGCAGGGGCGCGCTAATATCAGACTAGATTGATAACAACGCGCTTTGCAAAGTTTTCCCTTTCCCTTCATTCGATTATTTTCTCGTGGTTACTTGACTTTCTCGTTACTAAATTTTGTAATTAACAAATTAACCTTTCCGACAATGTGATAACAGTGGCTTTAGATTTCGTTACTATTGTTGCACGGCCATTTTTGCTTAAGGGCGCGCTAATATCCAACTCTCCCCTACAGTTGTTTTAGTTCTTCGCCACTCTTAGTTTCAGCTAGTTATTGTCAGTGTTTCTGCATTGCAAATTTTTTTGTTTATAACAATTTTAATAAAGAGAAGTGACTTTAAGAAAATGGTTTGGATTTCATGAGCTTATTACAATATTAGCACGATATTCTAAAAAGCTAGATTTTCAAACTCTGGATTTAACAAATCGAGAGTTTAAAGACGCGAGCTTTTGTACCAGATCAGAAAATATAAATTAAAGTGAAGGAGGCGAAACAAGTTTATGTTTCTTGTTCATATTTCTGTCTTCTATCATAAACATAAAAACTTTACTTTTTACGTTCCTATCTATCGTTATACCATACAATATAGCGTTTTCTTACTATGTCTATATACATAATATTTTTATTTGCACAACTGTATTTACCATATCCAACCTAATAAGTAGTGTTTGTTAGGCAAATTTTATACCCGTGCCATATTTTGCAAACAACAAATATTTCCAACCAGCAATTATTTTCCGTCTATTGAGTTTTCATAACCATTTGTGGCTATCAGTAGTCCGGAATATCTATACACTCTTCGTGCACCATTTTGAAGACTTTACATTAAAACTTACCGGAAGTTCGATTGTTGTATGATGTGTTCTTTAATGAATTAAGAACATAGCCCGATGACGAAACATATCTTTTTTATATTTTCCGACAGAGGCTTTTTCAGTGAAAATTGTTCATCTTGTAGTACTCTCAATAAATTACGCTTGTTTTGACACTATCCGTACCCCCGAATAGTGGCTTATGCATTTGGGAATTCCGTGCGGTATTCTTCACAGACTGTAACCATACCGAAAAAATAAATTGCTTTTTGTAAGATTGTACAAACTCCAATGCCATAAATATATAAATACTTTATTATTGAAATTATAAAGTAAAAGTGATCAAATACTGTTACTTTTTCAATATCACACTTTTGAAAATTGAAGAAAGAGATATTTCTCTTATTGAATTTGGGACATTACATCTCGCGGATTGGCGGATAAAGGGGAGAGAGTATGAAAGGATAATTGACAATTTGATTTTTGGAAAAAAGTAGTAAAAAGTAACGAAAGAAGTAAAGAAGCACAGCACCATGTCAGCACGCGAAGTTATTGTTGCAATTTTGCTATACCAAAATGATTATTTATTAGAAATGTTTCAGCGCGTTAACCTTTAATATTTATGATAAACCTGTACTCAATAAGCTAATGGTTACAGAACTCTCTATATCATTCAATAGAAGCATAGCAAAACAATTCTATAGGGTAAAACGTCCTATAACCGTTTCCTATGATTTTCCCATGTCTATCTGAAGTAAGGAAAAAAACATCAACTGTTGTTCCGATCATGGCTTACGAACTAACATTATAGGCAATAACTTCTTGTGTCATCAAGTGAATTTTCTTTTTGCAAACCATGCACACACACTTGTATTTCTTGCAAAGAAGTTCAGATATGGTGAACTGTAGAACCATAAATGGAGAAAATTCAAGAAGACTACTTACTTGTAATCCGTATAGGTACCACTTTTTCTCGCCGTTGAACGAAAACGAACTGGAAAACCTGTTCGTAAAGCAATTTCATTCCATTCCGGAAAAATTGTCATTTTTACTTCTTATGTTTAGTTGAAACAAATGGTCACAATTACCAGGTTACCACATATGTATGATTTGGAAAAAATGGGAATCATGGAAACATTTTCGTCTTGAATACTTTACAGGTACATACAAGCCATTAATTAGAAGCCAAGCAAATGCGGAAGAGAAAAATTTTTGCCCATATCTCGAATGCGAAAAGAGCCATAAAATGTCAAAACTATTTCATTAAGAGTTAAAGTGGTCATCGCGTATAATTCAAATCTGTAAAATAAAGCCCACCTCCTGTCTGTATATCGTTTTTTGGTTTTTATTATAGCGCTGCGAACAATCAAGTCACCTACTATCCTAGAGTTTTTTTTTGAAATTCCGAAATTCCAACCATGCATATCTTTGAGATACTAAAAAAAAAAATTTAACATCTTCAACATCGAACAGATGAACATGTTATTTATGCTGAGAAATTAACGATGTGCTTAGCTTTTAGCTTTGTTGGAGTTATGGAGTAGAGTTGATTATGTTGATTGAATTTTGACGAGATAGTGGAACAAACTAGTTGGACAAGAACAGGTGATAGTTGGAAACTATAAATTTTATTTTTATATTTTGAACTCGTAAAATGCACCTACGAATCTCAAGAAATGTTTGTCTTAACGATCTAAATAGAAGTCCGCACTCTGACTGCCAATAGCCTTTCCCAGAAATTTCGATGCCTTTGTATTTACCAAAATTATATGTAGAACTTTTGGAAATATGTATCTTTAATATTACACGCGTCCCGAGAGTACGCTTACTCTAAGGTACCATTGAAAAATAATAACCTGTAGGAGCAGGGATTTGATTTCGCCAATTTTTAACGACCATCGATTCCGAAGCAACTTTGTTATAAACGTAAACTAATTGGTTAGTTTTCGGAATTGCAAGAACGCAGCGGATGACTATCAAAAAATGTTTAGATCTTAAATAGATATATCTTTATATGCAATAATTATGTTAGATTGATTTTTAGGCATTTGTATTAAGAGACCGCATAGGACAACCGAATAAAATCTTATAGGACATAAGTGACATTGCGCAAAACGTGAAAATATGTTCATCTTTTTTTTTATCATATGAGGGTTGACAAAATCTGTAGTTTGGTTGAGTAATGAAATGTGAAAATTCCGAAATTAATTTTGAAGCGTTTGTATAGTCCATATAACTGAAAATTAATTCGATATCTCATAGGGTCGAAGATTGAGAAATTCAAGCAAAGTATCATCAAGCTGATCTTCTATATTTCAAAATACAAATTATAATAAAAGAGAAGAAATAATAATAATAAATTAATTTACTTGCAATAAATCTCAAGAAAGATTCAAACACCAAAATTAAACACAATTAAATTAAAATCTTTGCTTTAAAAGGCTTTGCCAACTTAATTCCATAGAGAAATATAATAAGGCCAAAAGCCCCCCAGGAAAAAATTCTTCAAATATCTTTCGCAATAAAAGAATCTATTCAGCACAACAATAACCAATAATCAGATATTCTAATCCTAATCCATATAGAGATTCTTATTCAAAATTGGGGGAAAAAAGATACCGACCCCTAACGGTTTGGTATGAAACCAATCATTCCTGTACTGGGAGTTTATAACCAAGCCACTGATTTGAAATAATAAAAACGACAGTGACATTGGCCGCTTTTATTTAACCCATTGGAACTTAGATGTACATAACATGAATAATGTATGAAAATAGTGTGTCTACAGAAAAAAATAATAACAAACCTGTTTGTATAAAATATTGTATAGAGTGGCTATAAGAAGTTAATCCCAGATTTTCACGAGCAGCGCACGCAACAGTTCATTGAACGAAGATCCGCGCATTTCATAATAACACGATTCAGAAAATATAAAAAATACTGGAGTATAGAGAAGCAGCCGTAGAAAAGTGACTCTAACTCGCGCTTAAGTTTAGTATCTTACGTAAGTTAGCGCTAATCGAGATTTCCGCAAGGTCTTGTAGTGGATGCGATTGTTAAGTTTTCTCTCGTCACTTAAAATTAGCATGAAAATTCAATTCGACCTTAATAATCCAATTACATGGGCTTACGATTATTTCGTCCAAGGAGCACATCATAATTTATAAGCATCTACAGTCAGTTTGGAAAATATGCGCAAAGTATTACCTTGTCAATTTCCATTTTCCACTAAGGTATGGGTGGAGCAAACCAGAACGAGAAGATTAGACGTTAAGACAAGTCCATTGCCTTGTGCCGATCCAGTCAGCCATCCATAGTTGCTAATTAAGGGAATCATTAACAGTGGATGTGAAGCTTTAGTATTTATCGTCTCAAGACGGTTTGAAGATTAGTACACCTTTCTTTAAAATACACTTGCTGTGCATACGGTTAGTCTTTCTCAAGATTTCTAAATATAATTGTTCAGAATAAGAATCTTCTTATGCTGGTATTGTTAGGTAGCTATAGTAATCAGCCTGTAGCATTTATAATAGAAGTAACGTTACGTGTGATCCGATTATAATGCGATTTCTTCTCTCTACTCGTGAGACTATTCGTATGCAGAGTTTTTCGGTAAGTCTCCATTTGTATGAAATCAAAATGCGTTAAGTTTTTGCTCTGGAAAATGAAAATTGATTATGATAATTTTCTTACCATTCGCGTTTTAGTTTTTTCTTGGCTTTATTTTTACCTTTGTGTTCAGACCAGCCTTAGCCTTCTGGAGCTAATATAGTATTGTGATCGATCTGAGATTGTTGCCTTAAATTTTTTTTATTTTTCACATTTTAGCGGTATTAAACCTGAAAGGCAAAACAATGATTCTCCCTCTATCTAGATATCATCATATACTTTTTGTAGTTCGTAGACCAAGTAGATTAGGGGTGCAGGTTTTAATAGAAAAATTCAAAATTTCATATCTCATGAAACTTAGATTTTAGTATACTCTATATTCTTGCTACGAGTATATAATAAAAGTTGAAATTTTGTTTAAAGCTAGGTGTATGAGTTTATCACCTATGGCAGAGTGGCGGTCATAGGGGGAGCCATGGCCCCCCCCCAACAAATTCGTCACCTATGATGACTTTATCATGTCTGCTTTAAAGAAAAATTATTTGAGACTATTAGATTAATAGCTACACTTAATAAAGTATAATGCAATTTAATCTGATTTCCCCTTATGTCTTTCTTTAATCCTTCTTTTGTCTTTTGTCTCCTAATTGAAAAGAAGACTGTACTAATTAAAAATATTTTAATCAAAAAGTAATAAAATTTCGAATGTGAATATATGTAATCAATCTTTGGGTTGTGGTGTGTTATGTTATGGAAGTCGCTTTTACTGTTTGAAACTAATTTTGAAAAATTTAGATTTGGATTATGCTTGGACAATTTGCATTATGTGCATTCTAATCCTAAATTAAGACGTAAATTGTGGTAAATGCAGTGAAACACAATATCATTGTTGTCCAGGTCGTTTTGAGTGGATTTTGAACTATGTTTTCACAAAACCTAGTCACCAGTGCAGATATCAAACTTATTCATATTTATGGGTAATAATCCAGTAGATCTTAATAGTTTTGTCGAAATCACGAATTTTCTGCAAATCCAGTTTGAAATATTGCATTGTAGTCAGCTATAAGAACTTAATTATGAGTATTTACAGTAACTATCACATATTAATAACTGATTTACATCCAAATATAATATTTAAAACTCGATTTGCCAAAATGTCGAGATTTCGATAAGATTCTATAAAATTCTAATATATTTCCAACATTTGGATGAATTTGAAATATACTCGGGTAAAAAGGGTAGTTCAAAGCTAATGACTGAATTTAAAAATTTTGAATTTTTTTCGCAGCACCCATCATAATGGCTTGAATTAGTGTAAAAAAAATATTTTAAGTTTCATCTCGATAATATATGGGAAATACGTGCCTCAAGGCCTTAAAGAAACCAAAATTGTATAAGATTCCGAAAACTGCCAAGATATCGTCATAGGGCCTATATAGTATTATTCTGTGGGTGATTGTTACTCTAAATATATAAGTGGTGTACCAATGAAAATGCCATCTTGTGCCTAAATTCAGCAATTGAAGTTTTCCTTAAAAAATAAATTTTTGAGCGTAACTTTGTAACGGTAAACGATACGAAGTGAGTGTCATCGGCAACATTTCTTTTCGAATCCTCAATATTATGATAAATAGCAAAAAAAGAGTCCTTCAGCAAGGACGAAAAAGATGATTTTTAACCTTTAATCACTAATCCGTCATAGTTTTTATTTCGTACTTGGTGAAGAACTTTCTGAACCGGTTTCTCTTTCTCTTTTATAATCTTGAGCATTAGAAATCAGATATTTTTGGCAACGATACTAACTTCGTATTATTAACCATTATCAAAATACGGTCGAAACCGATTGAATATAAAAAACTTCATTACGACCACTAGATGATATTTTCGATGGTACATAACCTATATACTTAGAATTACAATCATCCACAGCATAATATTATTTGGCCGTTTTATCAATACATCGGAAACCATTTTTTTCGGAATCTCAATTTTTTTACTTTTGTTCATTCAGGTATAAGATACTGTTTATGAAGTTATTATAATTAAAAATAGTTTTAGAGAATTTTCGCGTTTTTCTTTTTAAATTTTTGAATTAGGAGAGTAGGTTAGGTTAGGTTATGGTGGCAGTCATCTAAACTACAGATCGATTCAATAAGGAGACTAAGTGAATATATATACCTAATAAATTACATTGATATAAAATATTTCTTTCGTAGATTTTAAGTGTTGTAGGATAACTTAATAACTGGGGTGATCACTCCTTCGTCGGGCCTGAAGTCTTTAGATTATGAGATATAGGGTTCGGATTTGAATGCCCAATAATGAGTTTCATCAAATATATATGATACTTTTCTAGTCGTCTCAAAAACAGCTAATTTACATACAAAGATTTCAAACTGCATTTGGCGAAATCTCGAAATTTTAACAAAACTCTCAAAATCTACTAGATTTCTCATATATGTGAGAGATCTTGAAGTCTGTTTGGGCTTCTATTTTGTCGAAATCTAGATCGACATCGATTTCTACTGAAATCGAAAATTATGTTCACCAAGCTTTGGAATCAATTAATATTATTTTCTAGTTTCTACCCATGCTATTCAATTTTCCATTGCTTAAAGACTTACAATCATACAATACAGGTTCCAATTTTTGATATCATACAATCAGCTGATAAATTGAACAATGTTAAAGAAATTCCTTAAGAGCGATGTTAATGCTTGTTAATATTCTGAAATTCGGATGCCAAAATCTGGCGATTTATGTAGATGCGAAAATGAAAAGTTAATATTACAAGCTGTACCAACCGCAACGACCATAGCACATTTGCATTAACGGGTAGGCTACCGCACCTATTTTCTCTACAGTAGGTACTGAACTTCAATGGCCCCCCCTTGGAAAAGCAATATGACCGCCACTGCTATGGCCTGGGCACTATTATCTATTAGAGCAGCATTGGCAGAAGCACTCCGGTACCTCAGATGTATTCATCAAGGAACTTAATGCGTGTATACTCTTATGGGTTTCAACATATCAGCATGTAGAACGCTAGGTCGTAGGTAGGAGACGTGAACTAATCCTTCCATCGTCGACTCGGATAGAAGAAATGAGTGTGACATAACCATCTGGGTGGTATCAAATCGAAATTGTTCAACCAACTGGCATTTTCTCTGGAAGCTATCATTACCGCCCGTTTCTTATTTAAAAACTAATAATTTTCTTCCTCCTTCTATAGCACTATCCAATCAGTTCAAATATGCTTGAAGAAAATAACCTACCACAGAAATATCTACGAGTATTCTTATACTCGAAGATATATCTGTGGTAAAATAGGTTATTTTCTTCAGTTTATCTTTAAACTGAACGTATGTAATCATGTTTGATGTTAAAAAAAACAACAAATCTAAACCATTTCCTACCGGACAGGTGAGTTAGCTTCACTTGAACCGTCATCCGTTGGTCGTCCACAGAAGCAGGTGTTGTTATTATGTTGTATCGCTGGCTGTCGAGTTTACTGTAATCTTCTGAATAGGATTGGTTATGTCTCACACATCTTTTAAAATAAAACTCTTTTAATAAGTTCGGATCCGATCCAATCGTATCTTTAAATGAAATGAAATGAAGTATACCTAGTGATTCTTTCTTCAACTACGAAAGGCAACATACTCGTACAGTACATTCTCATTGAATTGAAAATTATGATTATTTTTAGTGTTTATTGTCAGCAAAAATTTCGAATACGGAAGCAAATTGGACGTGGAACGTAGAAAAATTAAATCTTATCTAGTATCTGCAGACGTGAGAAATAATCTTTCACTTAAATAAAAGAACTGGAGAGAAATTTAAGAAAAGATAAAAAATTTCCTTTCAGATTGCACATCAAAGAAAATGGTCATCTTCATTACTCTTTCGGATCGTTAAATTTGAATCTATACTGCAAAGGCCTTCATAGAATATTTTGATACAATGAATATCTAATGGGTTTATTAATGATGCGCTTTAAATTTAATTTGAATCATTTGGATTATCATTATCTAAATTTAGAGTCCGAAATTAACGAATCGTGAAAGATTGCATAGGGTTTTTTTGGCCTATTTATTTTTTTAGAATTTTTTCTTTTAACTTTATGGGTAAAATATTCATAAAAATGTTTGTGTTTGGATACGATCAGTGATCTTTGCAATATCTCCCTGGTTATAATCACAAGCTATATGAGTTTATGGCATCCTTTAATACCGATCGCTTCTTTGAGAGTGATTCTAGTTTTATTGGATGGGGATCAATGAATTTATTCTATAAATTATAAGATCATAAATCTGAAATATCACATGACGAACACTGCATTGGATGCTATACTATCCCTAATAGAAATATCTATGTATATGCAACCATGGAATTAGTAATATTTGATAAGTTATATGGCTTGAGAATATAATCGAATGGCGAAACGAGCAAAGTCCGATAGAAGATAATATGCAGTTAAATTCCGTACGTAATAGATGCCAGTGATACACTTTTTGGACACACTTCTAGAGTGAAAGAGGGGCTTAAAGCGAAAATATTTGGAAAAATGTCTTATACTAGAGCAGCATCTGGGCCCAACTGTTGGCATGATTTTTAATTTTTGATACCTACAAGTGTTCCAAATTTGATATTTGTTGAGCTGTTTTAAAATTATGGCAGAAACAAATTTACCGTTTAACATAAATTGTCCAACAGATTTATATATTAGACCATAAAAAACCGGCAAATTCTGTTACAGACCCATTAGTCTCCTAAGTAATCTAAGGAAATTATTTGAAAGAATATTTAAAGAAAGAATCGTAGAGTTCACAGATCATTCAAAGATTATACCAGATGAGCAGTTTGGTTTCAGGAAAAACCACTCAACCATACATCAACTTATGAGAATTAAACAAGCAATTCATAGATTAAATTCAAAAAAATCAATGGCCTAGTATCGTTGGACATCGAAAAAGCGTTCGGTCGTGTTTGGCACAAAGCACTTATTTACAAGCTGATCGAATTCAACTTTCCCAAATACCTCGTCACGATAATTAGTAGTTTTCTGGCCAACCGATCTTTTGAAGTATCAATACTTAACCATCTTTCAAGCAGAAAGGAAATACTTGCAGGAGTACCTCAAGGTTCAGTATTAGGACCAATTTTGTATTTGATCTACACTGCTGATTTTCCACACCTAGTCAACTGTGATACTGATTTTTTTGCTGACGATACTGCTATTTACTGCTCTGGTACGTTAGCTTCAAATATTTGCCACTCATTAGAACTGGCGCTTGAGACAGTTATGAAGTATATGTGCAAATGGAAAATCAAAATGAATTCTGCCAAAACCCAAGCAATCTTTTTCACTAGACGCAGAGTTATTCCTTACATACCCGCAATCAACTATATAAGAGTTAACGAAGCTGAAACTACTTGGAGTAATAATATTAAATATTTAGGATTTATTTTCGATAAGAAACTGACTTTTAAGGATCATATCACTGATACCGTCAGTAAAGTGAACAAAATCGTTAAAGTAATGTATCCATTTATTAATAGGAAATCAGATTTAAGAAGACAAGCTCCTCCTATACTCAATGATATTTCAAGCTATTCTTTAATATGGTGCCGTCATTTGGAAGGCTTGTGCTCAAACCCACATTAATAAGTTACAAATTGCTCAAAATAAAATTCTTAAAATGATACACAGCTTGCCTCTATATTTTTCGACCGATCGATTACATTCTTTAGTTAAGGTAGAACATATTGAAGTCAAAGTAGAATCTTTATATCAAAAATTTATCAATAAAATTTAATTTTCTGAAAACAATCTAATAAATGAATTAATTAATAATAATTAAACATATTTAATATTATAAGTTTTACTTGTTAATAACGACTAGGTTAAGTTTTAGATATAAGAACAAATTGTAATTCATAGAGGTTTTTTTCGCCATTTTTCCTGTACCTAATTTTTCGATTTATTACTTAAGTTTTCTCGTACTGAAATTATTATGAAAAGCTGTATAGTCAATTGAAAAAACTGATCTCTTAAATATAATATATTAGCATTAAGTCAAAAATCTGCCAACAGTCTGGGCGCAACTCTCGTCCGCCCTTACACCCCCACCCCGCAAAAGATACCAGTCGTAGGAGTTTACCCAATCTACCCACCATAAAAATTTCATCTCAATACTTCAACGGGTTTGGGAGCTACGCGCCTTCAAATTTCAGGTCGATAACAATACTTTATTATTAAAAAATAATAAAGTAAAATTGAATCAAGGCAAATAAAGATAATAATAATAATAATATATTAGATAGCATATAATTATTTTATCTTTTTTTGGCACTCAATACCGATGCACTCAATATTAAGTGTTGTGCAATAATAGAAATAAAACAAAAAGTAATAGCATTGTTTGTAACAAAGTTACGTTTTACTTCAATTTCTGATTCACTCAAACGTTTAAAAAGTTGAATGCAAATTTTTAAAGAAATGACGACAACGACTCAATAATACCAAAACCCCGTTCGAATTATTGTTGTTTGTATACTTTCAAAAGGATTGTTAAAATCAAGAGAACCAATTTCACCAGCAATTCATACAATAGCCGTTTAATCTTCTTAATTGACCGAACGAAATAACAAGTATTATAAAATTTTACAAAATTTTATTTAAAATGTTCAATGTTTTTTAATATTTAGAAAACAAGTGTATCTTTATGCAAATTTATGAGAAGCATAAAAGGAAGCTTATCTTGGTTGTTGCTTGGTTTCAAATTTATTAAGTTTAAGACGAATAGTTTCAGAAGTATATAGTGAGAGAAGAGTATGAGTCAACCGATTTTTTTATTGTCTTTCGAAATTTAATGTAATTCTATTGTGTGGCCTCATTTTGTATGTATTTGTCTCGCTTATCGTTGTTAACTCCAATTTTAGCTTAACTTGCGTAACGTTTATTAATGAGACAAGTTTTGTGTAGAAATGTTAAAAAATAACTTGGCTTTAGTTTCAATAGTTAAGAAGCAAAAAATCAGTTCAAGATCACAAGTCTTATTCAGCTCTGTTTTTTGCTCGAATATTTTTTGAGTATCAACCTACCTAATATAAATAAGTCATCTAAGATCAGACTTTTGAAATTACTATTTTCAGTCTTTTTTTTAATGAATGGATATTCTTAGAGATTTGGTCTAATGATCTCAGAGAATATTCATGTTAAATTTAACGTTTGTCTTCTTAATTAAAGCGACCTTTGCTTTACATTTAAATTATAATTGAAAGTTGATGTTGCTATAATTCTTCAGTGAAAACTACTAACAAATTCGGTTTGTTTTGGAAGAAATATTACAAGAAATAAATAAGATCCACAAAACTCTCTTGCGTACAATTTATTGTAAGATTCAAATGCGACTTAAGATGAACTGTTGAAATTTTATGTTCGTTTGAATGGGCCAGCCACACTAACCAAACAAACACTTGATGAAAAAAAGTAATCTGGGTAATAGAAAATTGTTAAGTATATACATACGTCTGTCAACAAAGTTATTTATAAGACGTCGTCAGTCGTTAAGATAGTTCTTAAAATTTCGCGGTTTATAAGAAATGGTTTCAGAAATTGACTTCGTATTTTTAGTGTTTTATGTTAGAATGGGCTATAGATGGTGAGATCGTTAAAATATATTCTTTTTAGTAGAGTAGACTATTAAAATATTTTAAGCCAGTTTGCGTTATTCTTTCAATACATTTAAAATAATAGTTGATAAGAATTTAGTAATAGTTACTAGTTCTACACTCTTCTAGATGATTAGTTTTTTAGGTTGAACAGAAAATTTTAGTTTCCAGATCTCAGCAACCACTCAAGTCTTAAGCTAGGGCGAAATACAGATGCCGAAGGATAAGCCCGAAGGGGCTCTGACTTCGTTGCCTAAAGATGCCTTGAAAGGGGAGAAAAACAATGTGGTGGTAAATTGACTGGTGTACCAATGAGTGTAAAGGCCTAAACAGAACACGGACCTCGACTGCGACTGCGCAGTCCCTGTCTTTAGAATACACAGGATTATATGGTGATGCCCACAACACCAACTTCGCCTGCGACTGCGCAGTCGTGCTACACTCTAATTCTAAGACTGCGGTTGTAGTCTCGGATTTCCACTACTTTCCAGCAGGAAAAGTTTTGTATACCATACGTCGAAACGAAACCGTATCCAAGTCGTATAACTGATTCGACTTTTTGGGAACGATGTCGCCGGTTGATGTATATATTTACTATTATAGTTTGTACGAGCACTATACAGGGTGCTTGGCACTCCGTGTACAGCCTTGTAAGGGGTTATTCCTTGATATATTTGGAGAAAAAAATTGTTCTACAAGGTGGGTCAATTTTCAATATTAGTGGAGATACAGGGTGGTTAAGAAAAGTGTATTTGACCGGTACCCTCACTCACTTAAAACGTTAAATCTTGAAAACGAATAATCACAAGGCAAAGTGTTATAACTCGTTTTTTAGGCAATCGAATTACCTTTCATTTGATGTAACAGTCTAAATTGTAACTGCACCCAATCTTGAGATATTTACTCGAAAACACAGATTTTTGCTACGTCAACCCTAAAAATTCAGTGATCAATGTAGTTTTTCTCAGAAAACCCCATTATAAAAATGTCATTTTAATTTAATTTTTTTATGAGCCGTATTATTACCTACAAAAGCTACATACATATGTATGAGTTACGATTAACATTTTGGAAGTAACAGGTAAAAATACATATCGCATAAAAATTAAATATTTAAAAGTCAGTGCCATAAAGTGGACCTCGTCCAAGAATCTGTTTAATTTGTCGGTAGCACTGAAGTATTTTTATTGCACATTTATTACTATTTAAAGTATGAAGGAAAACAATGAAATGTAAGTGAGTTTCAACATAATTGATGCTTTTACCTGAACGTGGTAGGTACTACTGGATGCGGTACTATGCCTTTTTTAATAGGGTGTCTTACAAAATAAAAAGCCTATAAAAGCAAAACTACCTTCATATTTTTCTCAGTTTTAGTTACGTTGCTAAGAGAAGAAGGTGTCAGTAGAATTTAAAAAATTATTTGAAAATGCCTGAGTACTCCAATGAAGAATATGCTGACATGATGTTAATTTATGGAGAGTGTGACCAAAATGCACGAGCCGTGCGAAGGCTTTACCACCAGAAAAATCCTCATCGACGGACACCTAGCAGGAGAGTATTTCAAGACGTTTACAGGAGAATTAGGGAAACTGGCAGCGTTAGAACAAGGAGAGTAAATGCAAATCCTGCGCCTATAATCGCTGTTCAGATTGATGAAAGAATACTGCAAGCAGTGCAAAATGATCCATCGATCAGTATCCGACGCTTGGCATTGCAGTTTAACATATCTACTTGGAAGGTTTGGAGTATTTTAAAAGTAGAACGCTTGCATGCCTACCATCATACACCAGTACAGGAGCTGCTACCCATTGATTTCCCCAAACGGATGGAGTTTTGCAATTGGCTCCTTGAACGACAAATAGATGACGACAATTTTTTCAACAATATTCTGTGGACGGATGAGTCCCAATTTACCAGAGACGGTATCACAAACTTCCACAACCTACATACGTGGGCTGAGAGCAATCCACATACAAGAAGAGCGACATCATTTCAGCACAGATTCAGCGTCAATTTATGGGCAGGTGTGATTGGTGACGATTTACTTGGACCTATTAGGCTTCCGCGTACTCTAAATAGCTCCAATTACTTACAGTTTTTATCAAATGATCTACAGAACTTGTTGGATGATATTCCACTGGTTCGATTGGCTTCCATGTTTTACCAACACGATGGTGCTCCTGCTCATTACGGCCGACAGATCACAGATTGGTTAAATTCCAATTATAGCAATCGCTGGATCGGTAGAAATGGACCGATACACTGGCCTGAAGATGGATTTCTTTTATGGGAACGGATGAAGGATCTTGTCTACGCAACGCCAGTAGAAACATTGGAAGATCTAAATATCAGGATCGATGCGGCAGCAATAGAAGTAAGGCAGCAGTTGAGGAATATGAATACCAAGAGAACACTCGCCAAACGAGCTTTAGCGTGCATTCAAAATGAAGGTGGCCATTTTGAACATTTATTATAATAAAAATATTTGAAATAAAAACCATTATTAAATTCTTTCAATTCAAGCAAGTAGCGTAGATCAACATGCACATGCACTAACTTTTTAAATATCTAATTTTTATGCGATATGTATTTTTACCTATTACTTCCAAAATGTTAATCGTAACTCATACATATGTATGCAGCTTTTGTAGGTAATCATACGGCTCATAAAAAAATAAAATTAAAATGACATTTTTATAATGGGGTTTTCTGAGAAAAACTACATTGATCACTGAATTTTTAGGGTTGACGTAGCAAAAATCTGTGTTTTCGAGTAAATATCTCAAGATTGGGTGCAGTTACAATTTAGACTGTTACATCAAATGAAAGGTAATTCGATTGCCTAAAAAACTAGTTATAACACTTTGCCTTGTGATTATTCGTTTTCAAGATTTAACGTTTTAAGTGAGTGAGGGTACCGGTCAAAAACACTTTTCTTAACCACCCTGTATCTCCACTAATATTGAAAATTGACCCACCCTGTAGAACAATTTTTTTCTCAAGGAATATCAAGGAATAACCCCTTACAAGGTGGTACACGGAGTGCCAAAAACCCTATATATAGAATATTTATATGACCTCTTCAAAATGAATTGAGTTCTGTTTACATTTAAGAGGAGACGGCGATAGCTTAGTACATGCTGTCTTTATCTTACATATAGACATGTAGAACTTTGATGCTATTTTGCGTGAGTACGCTTTACCCTACTGAGTTTCTATTCTTCAAATTCGTCTCGATTCCTATTCACTTTCTCGTTATTAATAAACGCAAACACTCCAAATTGATTTAAAACACTATATAAAATATACACGCTAAAAAACTAAAAACAATTTCGGGCATTTGAATAAAGAGTTGATGGATTCAAAAACTATTGCGATATACCGTATAAATATGGCGATGAAAACATACTCAACCCCTTTCATCCTCTTGATGGTTAAATACTGAAAAAAAATGGGAAAATCCAATTAGCTAAGAAATTTTCTAACATACATTAGGAGGGAAGACTTAATTGATTAGAATAGTCGCGATGCGAAGGTATTCGCATTAATTTGGGCTTTTCTAAATTATCTAAAAAATAGGTTAATATTCATTTCATTCATTCTGTCCTGTATTTTCTAACCTCAGCATCTTTAATACAAGGACTTGATTAGAGTTTCACCAGCATCATTTTACCGTAATAATTGGCGCCCAACGTGGGCTTTTCTCAGTTTCTGCATATATCCTCCTTCTGAGGCGTAGAGTTAGTATTTAGTAACAACACTCCTCTGAGGCATTGTTGCTGCATCATGATCCTGTAGGAGACGTATTCACGACCATGGTGCGTGTGTGTAGAGGAATGCGTTTATCTACCTGGTCAATAAATGGCCAATAATTACATTTCGTAATTGGTAGAACTTTCATAGCCGATCGACCTTATTTTATTGTTTCCCAAGAGTATTTAAGCTGAGTGCCACAAAACATAAAAATATCTACAACTAGAGCACTGTACAAACTTTTTTCACAGCCGTGACATTTTAATGTAAATTCTTCCCCAATTTTAAATTTACCTTCAGAGAAAAATCATTCTCTATCACGGATATAAAACCCATATGGTAAAGATTTTTCTTTTCTCAAATACTTAGATGCTTTTCTACCAAGCTTTCGTAGAATACCTCCAGCTCTTATTTCCATCTCGGATTTCGATTTCTCCATCAATTCACATAATCGTGCGAAGAAAATTGTTCACAGTCGACGGATTCTCATATCTTTTTTTTATTTAATGTATCTACATATTTAGTGTATCTGATGTTGTATTGAATTCATGACCTTTTTCTTATAGCCGGAGATCGCAACGGTAAGTGGTTGCGGTTGAGTGATGCTTTCTTTGCATCGATCAGTCTGATCTTGTATGTTAACGATTTTGATTTTCCGATGAGAATAAAATTATCGATTTCAATTTAAGGTAACGGGGCAAGTTAGATATTAGAAAGGGCCGATGACGTGATTTCAAGGATGGAGTAGGGATGTTAATATCGGAAAAAAATATCGATATATCGATATTGAAAAAAATATCAATATCGGCTGACGATATATCGGAGAAAAATATCGATATATCGATATATCGAATATTTTTTCCAATGAAAAATAAACTCCAATGCTGCATCAAACTTAACATTAATAAGAAATACGGCGCACGCGGCTTTTAGCAAACCGAAAGCTAATAAATAAATGACATTTGATTTCGTTGCCTTCGGTCACAGTTGCCAAAATTAGCTATTTTTAGAGTCTGAAATTCAATTTCAATTTTATCATTGCAATTTCAATATCTGAGAGTTTTTTGATTGAACTATTGGAAATGTTGGTGGAAAGAACATTCTTCTCAGTTGACTTATGAAATCAAAATAATGCCTTTTTTTGATCGAAATAAAGTTTCCGGATAGAAATACTGTTATTTTTTAAATATACATATTATTTTTAAAAAATAAGGATAAAAGGGGCAAAATCGAAAAAAGTATTAAGAGCAAACTTGATTTTAATTATTTATTAATGAAATATTATATATTGACATATTTTTAAAATGTAAGCTTATGAGAACCAGTACTTTTCTGGGACAGTTGTTAAGAATACTCGCTCCTTAATATGCTCTCCAGTAAGCCAACTGCGATTGTTTGGCACCACAATATTTATTGCCGACACAACTCTTTCGGATGACACCGATGAGGCAGGGATAATCAGGTATTTCTGACTGATATACGACAGAACTGATGTGAAATGACGGCTATCAAACCAAAATTTTATTGGATCCGAATCCGGTGTTCTCATCATGTTGGGTTGATCCAGGTACTGCTTCAACTCATTTGGGACGGACATTTGACTTGGAACTGTCTGACTGGTAGAAGCTGCTTGCACTACGAGTTTTTCATGTCGAGACCAAAGTGATGTAGATGCAATTTGTTGTTTCAACAGAGATAGACTATGTGTGATCGAAAAAAGGTCCTTTAAAACAAACATACTTGAAAGAGCAAGATAAAAAACCAATAACAACAAGGTACGGAGCAGTTAGATACCTGCACACAAGATAGTTGCCTGGTTGCCTCGTCGTACATAGGTTTGTGTTGGCGCCTGAAGTGAATACTTGCGTGCATGCGCCCGCATATGTCACGTGCCTTGAACCTAGTTTCGACAGATATGGTTTCCGTGATCGAAATTTTTTTTCTACTTTCAACGTTTCTGGCATATCATAAATAAGCAGATATGCAGATTAAATGCAAGAAAACCCGTTCGATTTCTAAAATATGATATACTTAAAAAAAATATCGAGTCCGATAGTCGGATTTCAATATCGATATATCGATATATCGCTTTTTACAATATCGGCCGATATTATCGATATATCGTTCAAAAAATATCGCAATTTCGATATATCGAAATTTTTTCAACATCCCTAGGATGGAGGCGCCATGTTGAAGATCAAAAGGGGCCCAAACATTTTTTGTCGCCGTTGCTTGCGGGCTTCACACTGACTAGAGCTGTGTCGTTGCCGCTTTTTCGCGAAAGCGCGTTATATGCTTCTGCTTTTTTTTAAAAAGGGCTTTATAAAGCGCTTTTTTTCTCGTTGCCGTTTTTCAAGAACGCTTTTCGTTTAAACGTTTTTGATCTGCTTTCTGTTTTTCGATCTTTTCATTCTGTCGGTTGGCTATGCTGCTGAAGCTGAGCATTAGAAAAACAAACCAACAACAAAGTGCTGGGTTGTGTTTATTTTGCCGGGCGAGTAGTGTAACGGTGGGTATACGGCGTATACTACTCGCCCGGTAACTCAAAAATTAAGGTACGTTTCCATCTACGCCGTTTGGCGTCTCCGATACGGGTGTCTCGTTACATTATTATGCCGCGTTTCCACTATCGCCTTCATGTGCATTGGACATGTGCGATGAACGCGAATGTCTAGGCGATAGTGGAAACAGTACAGAAAAAGCGGAAAGCACATCGTTTTCGTTGCGTAAGAAAAGCAGCTATTTTAAAGCGCTTTCTGGTTTTTCACTCACCTCTAACACTGACTGGTAACCAAAACTAACCTACTGGATGTATACCGTCGTTGCTAGGCCCGTTATAGCTTACGCGGCATCCGTCTGGTGGAAGAAAACAAAGCAGATCACTGCTCAGCTTAAGCTGACCAAATTACAAAGACTGGCATGGCTGGGTATTACTGGGGCGATGCGCACCACTCCCACAGCTGCCTTAGAGGTGCTTCTCAACCTAGCACCCCTACACTTAGAAATACAGAAAGAAGCTAGGTTCACCACATACTTACAAACTTTTGAGCTCGGAGGACGAGCCAGAGCGCAAAATAGCTTGCCCAACTCTTTCCGCGGAACTCAACAAGGACCCCATATTAGCGATTCCTCTTTCTGATTCAATGGTACCGAAATTTAATTTCACAAGGCCATTCAAAGTTGTCCTACCTGAAAGGGAGGATTGGGCCACGAACAAACCCACTCCAAAACCAGGATCCATAATCTGGTACACAGACGGATCTAAAACCGATCAAGGTGTAGGAGCAGGAGTTTATGGAGTGCACCCAAATGTCAAATTCGACTGTAGCATGCACATAACATCCACTGTTTTTCAGGCGGAGACTCATGCTATTGAACTATGTATTAGAGAAAATATCAGACGGGGCTACCAAAACCAACAAATATATATTCTCTCTGACAGCAAGGCTGCAATAATGGCACTTCAGTCCGTTCAAATCTACTCCAAACTTGTTTGCCTCCAATGCCTGATTGAACTCGGAAATAAGAACAGAGTTAACCTCATTAGGACTCCGGGATGCGTATTTACAAACCCTACACCATTTGAGTCACGGACAGGACTGTCATCGATTAGGGTTTGTTTGCTTAAAAACCTTACAAACCTTATACCATTTGAGTACAAAAAGTGACCGAAATATTATAGGCTTTGCGAACGAAATTGAACTGCACGCGACCTTACAAACTCTATACCATTTGAGTCACAGACGACATCAAGTGTGGTGTGACTGTCTTCGATTAGGTTTTGTTGGTATGTAAATGTGTTTACAAACCGTAATCGAATAGTCTCAGAAAAAGTGCGTAAGTTCCGGTTTATTGATGGTCGTTTGAAAACCCTATACCATTTGAGTCAAGGTCATGAAAATCTTCGATTTGGTTTTGTATGCACGAAAACTTTAGTACATTTGTACACGGTTGAAAATTTTGGAATAAATTTCAATTTTTTTTGGATTGTATATAAGTCCACACCAGAAATGTATTGAAATTTAATACTTCACAATTACTGAAATGACAATCAATATAAAATAAGTATTGAATTTCAATATAGTTATATTATGCCAATTCATTCTAAAAAGAATTAATTGTATTCCTGTCAATCATGAAATGAAATCTCAATAATAATAATATGTATAACAAAAGTAATAAATAATTGAATCTAATAATAATAATTTTTATTCAATATTCTATATTGAAATCAATTATTGAAATATTAAAAGTTATCCTTGAAACTGGAATTAAGTAAAATTCAATCTGAACACAAATTCAAATTAAATATATATGGTATTGAAAAATATTTTAATATTTACGGGATTAAAATTATACAAAAACCGTACCAAATACTTTAGCATCGATTATCCCATTTGTTCTTTCACGACTGAGGATAAGAAACTTATTTGTAAAATGCTCCAATGATTAGGACGATGAGATGCATAATAATACAATGAAATAAGACAAATAGAGCAATAATATATGATATTATATAAATGTATTTAACAGTCATTTTTATACATTCAAAATCAGCTTTTTAAAAATGTAGAACATAATGATTTTCCATTATACCTTGCTTTATAGTTAAATTCTTAAATTCTAGATCTGCCTCATAGAAAATATAGTTTTGTAAGATTTCATCGAAATGTAATGTTTCAAAATATTTTATTTTAAAATAAACTTTATCTTCATGTAAAAATATCATTATTATCTGCGCATTTGTTTATCATTTTCGTACTCCACGCAGATTAAAAGGTTAGGTCGATAATAATACCCGGGCCGTACTTTGAACCAAGTGAGTTCATATATAGGTTCAGTACTTTCATGAAAAATTTTGTATAGATCACAATCTTTTGTAAATCCAATTTCAGCCAATGTTTTCCTTGTACATTTTCCAAAAATAAACGTCTTTTCAAATTTTAGCATCTTACAATTCTCTGTGGAACTTAAATGCCATCAAAACTGGTCACAAACATAATTTTTTGGTACAAAATGCAAATATGTACTAACCACATTCTTCAAACACTAAAAAAAAGCACCCACAGCAACCAAACTGTGCATTTATTTTAGGGAGTAATTGAAATTCCACTATTGCTCCGGTATTATCTACAATTTTATACTCCTTACTGCCATCGTATGGAGAAGCCGCTAGAACTAAGAAGAAAAAATTCTATAAATGAATTTTTAGCACTTAAAAAATAAATTTATCGCACTTGAAAAAAATATTTCCTCGGCACTCAAATTCGAGGACTCGTTTTCCGCCCTTTTTTGAACTCTATCAACCGACAGGACTTACTATTAAATTTCCCTTTCAGCAGAAACTTGACACGTACACTCTCCATTATTTTAAGTTTACGTACGACGCACAAGATTAAAGGGAAATGAAACAGAAGCCGAAATTTCTAATACATTTGGAATTTCTTCTAATATTACAGGAATGCAATCCGCTTAGAAGCTTAAACACGCAAAATACACGTAATACATTTAGATTGCATTTTATTCCAGTGGAAGGAATGAAAAACAGCAGGAATATACATGATCCAGTTCATTAAGAATTCCTTGTTAGGAATTAATTTAAATACTTTTGAATTACTATATACGAAGGAGAGTGCATTTGAATACAATTTTTATTGGATTTTAACACACAATTAATGTAAAATTTAATGGTAATTCGGGTATTACTGGGATAATTAAAGTACTAAATTACAAACTAATATAGGATATATTAACTATGTTGCTGTCAATACAATAGTATACGTTTCATTCCAACTTTTATTGAACATATTTTAAGTTTTCAATAAATATTGAAATTTATCCTATAGTGTACTACAAAACCGATGAATTCTTAGTTGTTTATTGAAAATTATTTCAAGATTTTTAACCGTGTAGATACAAAAAATGACCGAAATAGTGTAGATTTTGGGTAGCTCACATACGACCATCTTTAAATCACATAGTTTCACTTATTGCGCAATTAATGGGCTCTCTATTGTTTATTAACTTTAACTAAAAACTACTTTTTATTAAATTTCCATTTCGTGTCTTAATAATTTCTTGAGTTATAGTGAGTTTCGTAAATTCAGTGCATTTCTGACATTTTTACGGAATTTTTATATCGCTAACCGGATTCTACATATTCATATATTCATCTGGAACTATTCCAAAATCAACGTATACAAAATTTCAAAGTCGTAGCTTTCTTTCATTCTAAAGTTATCGGTCAATATTCGTGAATACGTGTTTTAAGGATTTTTCTGAAAAATTATAGTATCAAAAATCGCAAATCTCTTGCTTTATGGGCTCTCTATTAATTGTGCAATAAGTGAAACTACGTGGGCGTATGCGAGCTACCCAAAATCTACACTATTTCGGTCATTTTTTGTATCTAAATGTACTAAAGTTTTCGTCTTTAGCAGCAAAGGGTGCTTTGCGTCTGCGTGAGGCAGGCTATTGGATGGAAGGCAGTGTGGGCCACACTAAAATCTTGTCAATTTCCCTGTGTTCCGCCATGCCGAAGCGCACCGACTACAGGACACCGTCTTGCAGTTTTTGACATTCCTATGCTGTGAATATTATAATATAATATAATATAATATATATATAATATATACTGGAGTGGCGATCTGGAATCATCGCCCCAGACACGTTTGCCATCTACACTGATGGCTCCAAAACGGAAAGCGGAACGGGCGCGGGAGTGTACTCTTGTGACTTTGACATTATGGAATCGTTCAGGCTACCGGATAGCTCGAGCGTGTTTCAGGCCGAGATTTTTGCGCTGACAAAGGCAGCGGAGTTAATTGTGTGAAAACAGTGCGTGAATGGTACAATAACTATTTATGTTGACGGCCAAGCTGCCATTAAGGCTGTTGAGGCGCACATTACTAAATCCAGGCTTGTGGGAGAATGTAAAAGAATATTGCAGATGGTGGGTATGAATAACAACCTTAAGATTAGCTGGATTCCTGGTCACAGTGACATCCCTGGAAATGAAAAGGCAGACGAGCTCGCCAGAAGGGGGTCGGAGATGAGCATAGAGCTGGCCGACGAGTCGGTTCTATGTCCCATTGAATGTGTAAAGGGAATGATTGATATTGAAGTTCTCAGACAGATGGAGGAGGCCTGGGTGAATCTCTCGGGATGCCGACAAGCAAAAATCTGCTGGCCGAAACTTGATAGGAGGAACTCTAACTTCATTTTGTCTCTGGGCAGGGTCATTTGTAGACAACTTATAGGGGTCCTAACGGGGCACTGTCCCTTTGGGAGGCATGGAGAAAGGCTGGGAATACCCATGGCTGACCTGTGTCGCTGTGATGATGAGAATGTTGAGCCAACACTGGAGCATCTAGTGTGTGAATGTGAAAGTCTGGCACGCACCAGGCATCGGTACTTGGGGAAATTCTCCTTAACCGATCTATCAGAACTTGCGATGATTCCTTTATGGAGAACTACTTTCTTCATAAGGAAGAGCAATATTTGGAATCAGTAGTATAGAGCCCGGTTTTTATACGAGGGGACCACAATGGATCCACAGTGATCTCTCGTGATGGACTGGGACACATCGCTTTAGTCCACCCTTCTCAACCTAACCTAACCTAAAGTTTTCGGTCATACAAAACCAAATCGAAGATTTTCATGACCTTTACTCAAATGGTATAGAGTTTTCAAACGACCGTCAACAAACCGGAACTTGCGCACGTTGCCAAAACCTACACTATTTCTGTGACGTTTTGTATTCAAACGGATTAAAGTTTTCATTAAAATAAACGCAAATAGAAGATTTTCGTGACCTTGACTCAAATGATATAGGGTTTTCAAACGAACATAAATAAACCGGAACTTACGCACTTTTTCTGAGACTATTCGATTACGGTTTCTAAACGCATTTACATACCACCAAAACCTAATCGAAGACAGTCACACCACACTTGATGTCGTCTGTGGTTCGCAGAGTCTATACTATTTCGGTCACTTTTTGTACTCAAATGGTATAGGGTTTGTAAGGTTTTTAAGCAAACAAAACCTAATCGAAGACAGTCCTGTCCGTGACTCAAATGGTATAGGGTTTGTAAATACGGTTCCGGGACACAGAGGCTATGAAGGTAATTAAATGGCCGACTTAATGGCTAGGAAAGGTTCAGAAGCTGACTTCATGGGACCACATCCATTTTGTGGGATACCATTAAGCACAGCCAGAATAAACATCCGAATGTGGCAAAAATCGCAAAGTGCCATTCACTGGGACTTGGCACCGGACAACAGGCACTCAAAGCTTTTTATGCCAAAACATTCGAAAAAAAGAACATTTGATTATCTTAAATTAAGCAGATATCAACCCTAGTGGGAGCTCTGACTGGACATTGTTCATCTCAATATCAATAGGATTGGTCTCAATGAATTCTGTATACTCAGAGAAAAACCTTGGTAGCATTGACAAAAATTCAGTTCAATTCGACAAAACTACGGTCAATATACGTCCAACAAAATAATTTGTCGTATTGACAAATTTCATATATTCTTTGACAAGAACCCACTGTCTAGATAACAAAAGAATTTGTTGAATTGAGAAAAAATTGTTCAATAAAAATTTTGTAGTTTTTGTATTTATGACAAAAATAAATTATCAAATCAACAATTTTTTTGTATTTGTAACAAAAGAATATTATCAAATACACCAATTACTTTATTCAAGATGAAAGTGTTTTGTTGTTTATTTTATCAAATTGACAATGGTTTTATTGAATACGCTCACGTTTGTATGGTGCTATACGGTTTCCAGTCTTGCTTTCAGTTTTGCTCACCGTTGCTTCGTCGTTCCCGTTACTCCTGTTGCTTTCGTTACTCCCGTTGCACCCGTTTCTCCTGTTGTGCCCGTTGCTCCGTTTGCTCCCGTTACTTCGTTGCTCCCGTTTCTCCCGTAACGCCCCGCTGGTCACATTACTCCCGTTGCTCCCGTTACTCCCGTTGCTTCCGTTGTTCGATTTTGTCAGACGTGGACACTTATATACCTACCGTAACCACACGAACTGTTGCTAAACTATAACACTCATTAGTCGTGCGCTACCTATTGTTGAATAGTTTTACTAAAGATATGTGCGCTTAACAAATGGCATAGGGACAAACAAGTAAATAGTTTGAGCAATTATATGTATTGAAGTATTCTTTCACCATTCCCTACCTATTGAAGTTGGGAAAGAGGAGAGACTACTACTGTATGTTAATTGTTTCTTTGCATTGGCTAATAAATTTTGACTATGTATGTTTAAAAGCATCTTTTCTTTTTTTACCGTATGACTAATATGATTGACTTGAGGGCTGTACACAATTTAAAATAGAATAAAACAAAGCTGGTTTTAATTCGATCAGACCATTTTCCAATGCTAATAATAATGACTAAATCTAGTATTTTACGGATGTACAAACAAGAATGCTTCTACGTTGTTGTTTTTAGTATCTATTTTTGTTCATTCTATCTATTCTTGTTCAATCAATAGTAAATATGAGCTACTCGAATTGAATTCCTATTTCAATTTTCGATAATAAGTTAATATATCAGCCTTAATTCACTTAGCTTTTATTGTACAAGTATTTATTATGTCGTGTATAATTTAAATATTGTTATTTTCTTTCCAGATTTATTTTGGAACTTTTCTTAATGAAACAACGAAAAAAATGCTAAATGGAACCGAAACTGAAAAGAATGTCATTTTAACAAATAAAATTCGACTAACAAATACTGTCCTTACTAAAAATTAGTAAAAAAACGGATAATAATCAAACACTTAAATGCTGAATAGAAAAATGTGTTCGGATATTGTAAATCAGTGGCTGGTACGATTACGAATGCACCCGAATGCGAACAGCAATAATAAAACGAACAAATTTAAGTGTTCTCTGGATCGTGAAATTCGAATCTAAACAAATTAATAACAGTATAAATAATATAAATAATTAGCAGAAAAAAGGCAACACCAACAGCAAGAATATAATCTTGTCGAAGCATTAAATGTTAAAACATATGCCTCCTGGCCCCACGTCCGGTCAACCACGTCCATCGACGCGGGGCCTTTTACATGGTAGGCCGACACAACCGCTGAACGTCTCGACTTTATCAACTACTACGACAACGACATCCTGCAATGGACCGGGTCCACCGAAACTGATAGCCAACGGTGGACCTAGACTATCGGCCGTATTGAATACAACCCAATTGACGCCAATCCATTCGCCCAACAGCAATAATAATAACAATAACAATATTAACCTGAATAGCACACTAAATACCAAACATCGTGTCGGAGCACGAGAAGCTTTAACAAGCCTAGGACTATTATGTTTAGGTGAGTTTTTTTTTCATTCTTATTGTTGTGCTACTTGATCCACTGACCCTGGTCTGACTGGACCAACATTATACTCCAACTGTGCGTAATTTAGAGCCCAGGTGGACACTTGGACAGTACACAGCACGTGCCATAGTAATATGGTTATTTTCTTTATATAAACTAAATTTTTTTCCCATTTTTTTCAGTTTCCCTTCTGTTAGCTTTACTCTCCCTAATTTTCCTGTTGAAAATTTCACCTGGAGGACGTGAGCTGCCACCACCGCCACCAGGACCAACTTCCGCCGAAGACTACATAATCGTCTACGACGTAACATTGGCCTTATGCGCCCTATCGTTGTCGCTGAACCTGTGCTGTTTGCTTGTCTGTGCGATTCAATTTCTTTTTGCGGTGAAATTAGTGCGAGCACCTGCTACTTCTGGACGGTGAGTTGTTGTAATTTATATGTTTTTTTTTTCATCCATCAACTGCATACCTCTCCGGTCACATGGTGTATAATTACGACTTTTAGGTAACATGAAGAAAAGAAAAATGTCAGGCGGCAAACGAGTGAACTCGTCTTTAAAGCAACTGGGACCAAGAATGTTTCCGCTTGGGTTTTTAAAAGAAAACAGCGTAGGTACCGAACTCGAACCTTTGGTTATCTCAAGGCATTCAACTATGCACTCAAGCGAAACACTACTGTTGTGTCTTGCAAGGTGTTTTTTTAACCGATATTTTTCTTAGGCCTTTTAAAAATAAAAGAGAAGAAGTTACCTAGGTGCCTGGTTAAAGGACCGTTATAAAGCGAAATTGATTAAAGTTCGATAGTTTTGTACTTCAAAACGGATGTTGATCAATCAGTGGGTTCAGTCAAGTAAAGAAGATAATTGCCATAACAATTTGTTAGTTTATTGACTTTTTGATTTACTTGATTGGTAGCGGATTTTTTTCTTCGGATTTTAATTTCATTCGTTTTTGTTCTGCTCGTCAATTGTGCACGCATTTGTTCTAAAACGCACAGATTCATGATTATGGCGTGAGTCGGTCGGTATTACGTTTTAGTTGAAATTCGTCCTATGCGTAATTGCGATTTGGTAAAGTGTTAATAGGTCTGTTCTTTTTGGCTACACCTTCTACACTTTTCTGCACTAACTCTTGAGCGGGTGCAGAGAGGTGAAGAAGGTGAATGAAAAAAGAACAAACCTATTAGGTTGGTCCTTTTTTCATTCACCCTCTTCACCTCTCTGCACTCACTCAAAAGTTAGTGTAGAAAAGTGTAGAAGGTGTAGCCAAAAAGAACAGACCTATTGATAATGGTGTGCGTGTGTAGCAACATTAGGTTTGTTCTTTTTGGCTACACTTTCTACACTTTTCTGCACTAACTCTTGCCACCATTTTTTCTCACTCACATTTATAATAGGTTTGTTCTTTTTGCCAGGTTAAGTTAACACTTTAGTGTAGCTTACACTTTCAGTGTAATACACCTTACATTAGGTTTGTTCTTTTTGCCAGGTTAAGTTCACAATACTGTTTTGAATGAATATATGCAAGAATATTGAATGGCAATAAATTTGCATTGATAGAAGTGAAAGAATAAAACAAATAAAAAATTTCGGAATTTTAGCTGTCATTTTTCTACACTAACCCGTTCTTTTTGCGCGATCTACACCCTACACATTCAGTGTAACGTGTATTACACTGAAAGTGTAAGCTACACTAAAGTGTTAATTTAACCTGGCAAAAAGAACAAACCTACTGAAAGTGTAGGGTGTAGATCGCGCAAAAAGAACGGGTGAGTGTAGAAAAGTGACAGCTAAAATTCCGAACTTTTTTATTTGCTTTATTCTTTCACTTTTATCAATGCAAATTTATTGCCATTCAATATTCTTGCATGTATTCATTCAAAACAGTAGTTTCATAAATTCAAAAAGTCAATTTTATCTGCATACAGCCATCAATTTTGACAGATGGTAAAGAAGAAGAACTTACACCTGCTCCCGACCCAGTGTAAGAAAGTGTACACTGAGTACACTACACTTGACACAAAGACCAGCCACCTCTGACGTCACACCGACAAAAAGAACAGCATTAGAGTAGAAAGTGTAACTTAGTGTAGAAAGTGTATGCAAAAAGAACAGACTTATTCAGCGTTGCCATAATTGGTCCGGTGGTACTTTTTTTTACGAGAAAGACCATTTTTTAAAATACGTCCTTTGCCAAAATTTTCGTTCGTATAGTGTTTTATTAAACAACCCAGCAGCCAGACCTGGGTTATATACGGCTTTTAGCCGAACTACTTTTGACGTATAGTATACGCAACTTTGCCTGCTGGGAAGTATGACTAGGTCATGGTTCTATTTTCTGATTCTATAAATTTTACTTTATTATTTTTTGATAATAAAGTATTGTGATCGACCTGAAATTTAAAAAAAAATTGCTACCCTGAAATTTTGAATTTTAACGTTTTAGGACTAGTCAACCCGAAAAAAGCAAAAAAAAAATGTCCGTCTGTCCGCCGTACGCAAAATCGTTTGAAGGCGCGTAGCTCCCAAACCCGTTGAGATATTAACATGAAATTTTTATGGTGGGTAGATTGGGTGAACCGCTACGACTGGTATATTTTCGGAGGGTGGGAGTACGAGAGGAGGGTTTAGACGAAAAATTTTGGATTCTAGGTCTCAGGAACCTCTTATGCTAGGAGGCTGAAGCTTGGAACTTATGTAGTACTATAATAGTGGACTCATTCGCAAAAAAATGGTCGATAGTGGTTAAGTGGTGTGGAAGTGGGGGGGTTGGAAACAATGAGTCTGAAACGCTTGAACGGGATTGAAACATTCTAAAATCGGTATCTCCTGAACAATTGATGTCAGAAGATTGAAACTTTGTTGTTGTCCTTAGGGATACTTCAAGATTAGATAAGGGCTAACATTTTTAAGAGGGGTGGTGAGGTGTGCGGGTGACGGGTGAAAAACTTTGGATTACAATATCTTCCGAACCAATTACACCAGGAAAATTTAGTTTCTGTATATGGGATCACAAGCGGAGTTTACTGAAACTAAATTTTTTGAGGAAGGAGGTGGAGCACGAAAGTGGGGGGACAGCAATTTTTCAAAAAATTTAATTTTTATATCTCAGAAACCGTATCAGATATGATCTCGAAAATTTTATAGAAGTTGGAGTCGGTAAACTACTAGTAGGGAGAATTTTGATAGCGCGGGTGTTGGGGGTGATGGTGAAAGGGGGTAGAAAGGAAAATATTCTGATTTTTATTTCTCGAAAACCGTAATGAGAAGAAAGCTAACAATTTAGGATTATATAGAGCCACTATAGAGACATCCTAGAAAATAAAATTGTTGATAGGGTTATCATGGTACGGGGGAGAGGGGTGGTTCTTATATCTCAGAAACGGTTTATGCTAGAAAATTGAAACTGCTATTAGAGTAATTAAAGCAAAGAAGAAATAACCGGGAGGCTATTTGGAACTTTATTTTTTAGGTTGTCATTCGCATAACAACCTACACCGCATCTCAGCATTAAACACGTTTCGGACTTCTAGACAAAAAATAATTAAGTGGCGCCCAGACTGTTGGCAGATTTTCTTTAATTTTTTAAATACCTATAAATGTTTTGAATAAATTCTATGGTCCTTTATTTTCCATATTAGACCATTTTCGTGAAAATGTGGTCCTTTTAATTAATGACGTGCGGCAACGCTGGACCTATTGTATACAGTTGGGAAAAAATGTATATTGTATTTGTATACAGTTGTCCCACTCTTGAAACACACTAAACAACAATAATTTAACACTAGGCCACTATTGCATTTCACTTCCGTGGCTTTAAAGCGCTTTATACAAAAATTGTGGCTCGTCCTCTCCAGTATATATATCTCTATGGAAGATTAATATTTCCCCATATTTGCATATCGGAAGATTCAATAGATAATCCGCTGTGAAATTGAACCGAAACTCGTTTTGCATAAAATTGCAGTCTTTAAATCCGTATCAATTAATTCCGTCCAATGGTACTGTAAAAAAATTTCTTTTTCAACTAAATCGCTTGACACAAACCGCATGAAATTCAATACGCTGGCATAGATCATCACCTTTGCGTAACTTTCTGATCATTAAGCACTCTATACCCTAATGTATTGGGTCCCTGCATTGTTGTTCAGACTAGGAATCACATAAAATTGAAGCCGTGTCAGTGCCCGTTATCCAGACCTCACAATTTTCTGGTTTCCCGAAGAACTTTTAGTACCGTATCCGTTGTTATTATAATGCATATTTTGAGTTAGCCTGAGCTTAACTAGAGCTTAGTGTTGTTGTTTCTGGTCGACAAATGATACTTGAGACAAACAAGAAGAATTGGTCGGTCACTAACGAAGCTTAAGGGTATTAAGTTCCCTAGCTGACTCAACGATTCCTATTCCAAACCGTTCCAACAACGATAATGAAGGATTGTCAAGACTAACATTACACTTTATTTTCATGCCGAACATCTTGGGAATCTGCTACAGTTGCATGCGTTATCTGATCAAGTTGCAGAAGAATAAGAGGTCTATTTAATTAAATAGCGTTAATTAGAGTATGCAATTGTTGAAATAGTTAACGCATCATGGACTAGCGGGTTATCGGATTAATTGCGATAGTTGACATTGTTTTTTGTAATATGTATTTGTATGTTTTGACAGACTTGAAACTTTAATTAGGCACTTAATTCGCTGATGATTGAATATCAAGTTTTTTTTTAAATTTTATAACCTTGTACTGTTGCGAGCATTACGGATCAGGTACTAAACATCTTGAGCGATAAATTCACGTATATTAGTGTACACTAATCAAAAAATCAATTCGAAGCTTGCAAGGCGAAATTTGCAGTATACATACAGTCAGTTTGATTACTCCTTTCCTTGGTATGAATTTTCTTGATTAGAACGTAGAACGTTATTCAAACGTATTCAAGAGTATGTCCGGGTTCCTGCTGAGGATTGAAATATCGTCTTTTATGTACAGCACGATGACTTCCAGCAAGTGTTTCCAACAAAGGTTAACGTACAATGTCCATTGTCTTCATCCTGCATCGCCGGATGCGTAGAGAATATAACGCCGTTTTAATTATGGTTATAATGAGAAACATAAAGCACAAAAAAGATGGGTAGATTCTCTATCTACATTAAAGAGCTGCTAAGAGTATCGCATTGTAAGACGTTTCGCGCAGAGCAGGTCACAGGAAAAGTATAGCTTAAATCGGAAATAGAAAATACCGTCTTTCGCTTACAAGATGATCTTAAAACGTAGCACCATCAGTCATAGAAGCGACTGCACTTAATAAGAACAAAACTACTATTCCCTTAATTACAGCCGAGCTCCAACTGCTAATTTATGGTATCCGCTGTGCGTACTTACAAGCTTATCATTCTTCCTCAATCAGTAGCACAAAGTGGACACATCATTAATACTTTTACCTTGAACAAAATATAATGTAGGGTAGGGTCTTGTTATCACCTCTTAGACAATAATTAAGATGAATTCCTGGTGTTCGTCAATTACAAAATTTTTATTGTGTTATGCGCTTTTTTTCTTTTCAGGGGCAATAAATACTTACAAAAATCGAGTGTTAGTCGTGTTTGTGCTGTCGGTGGTTTTTTTATTTCTATACCGATCTTCCTAACGGGTAAGAACAATTTTTTTCTAACTGTATACAAATAGTTTATAAATTTCTTTTAATTTCTTAGGTATAATTCTCTACACGTTCACACAATTCCACTCGACGCCAGCCATCATAACAAGTGTCCTGATCGGCGTCGGAATTGTATTTTGCGGTGGTGCAATGGTCCATAATGTGTTCGTTTGGCAGAAAGAAAAAACGATATGCGTTCGACAGAATCCATTAAATCTGACGCTATCACCACAACTCAGTACAATATCACCTCCAGTTCAATTCATGAATCACAATAATTCGAATCATATACATATGAATGCCAATAATCATACTCCTCTGTCCCATACACAAATGAATCATGCCACTCCCGTAACTAATCTAACACCAGTAACACCACTCTCCCCGAATCACTCCCACGTAAGTTTCAATCATTCGTATGTACCATCTTATGTAGTTAGAGCAGCAACTGCTACACCACCTACACCTAAGGTCAATGGTGCCCTGTTGGGCGGACGCGATGCCAGCGGGTCTGTTAGTCCCGGTATGCCGATTAATAATATTAATAATAATACGTCGACTAATTTGGATATGAGCAATGGGACGAACATTTCACCCCATGAATTATCGACCCTTGTATAGAAATACTATTATATTAAAATTGTAAATACTAGGATTAGAGATTAGCCTATAAAAACTTTATTTTTTAGTTTTATTTAACACTGTTTTACTTGTTTACTTGGCTCACAGATAGTGTTTTGTTTAGGTATCCTCAGCAGATCATAATTTTTATTTATATAAAAAAACAATGTGTACAATTTGACGAAAGTCTCTCTTATATTTAATGAAAATCAAAACGTTTTTTTTACTTAAAATTTTGCCATTATCACTGCCTAATGAAAGAATCCCGAATTCGAATATCTTTTCAGGTTTGAAGCATCCTCGAAGATTCCTTATATTTTAATTAACAAAATTAAGAAGCTGAATCCGACCCGGTTGCTACAACCACCAACTTATACCGACTGATAAATATTCCATCTTTCTTTGAATTTAATTAATTTTGCATTGCAAGAAATAAAACCATGATTTATTGTACAAAATGTTTCGTACGAGATAATTTTTAGATTATTTATTATTAGGCTGGATGTTACGGGTCAAGTGGATTTAATGGCGTTGCAGAAAGAGTAGAAGCTGCGTAATATGTTAAAGGTAGAGTTATCTTGAGAGGGAAATTTAATCCACCCTTTCTTTCAATAATGATACAGGCCACAGACATCTTAGCTCAATAACATTGATATAGAGCCCACTGCAATGTAACGAGGATAAAGTGGTCTCCAGTAATGGAAAGGAACTGGAATTATACCGGCCTGATGATTCCAAAATGTGTTCGGCTTCCCGAATTGAAACTTGCTTCAAGACGTAAAATTGTTGTGTTGCGGCTTGAAGGCATTTTCTATCCCGTGAACAAGTACCTAGTGCAACTTCACAAGTTCAAAAGTCAGCCGTTGTTGAGATGAAGATTTTCCTTTAAGCCTTTCAACGCTCCCATAAAACCATCCACAAAAATTGCATTACTTCAAGGAGTCTACCTAGTGTACACTAAAAATAATGTGTTTCAAATAAATAGTTTATTTAAATAAATCTCACAACATTCTTAGAAATAATTTCTTATAATACTTTAAGATTATACAGACTGTGGGCCATTCCACCAATTCCGGTAGCTGGCATATTCATCTTCCAAATCACCGGTTTTGCTCTCATCTTCCTTTCGTTTCAGCCTTAATGGCATATCGCTGTTAGCTTCTTGTTGATCCAATTCAAATCGTCTATAATTACTTTCCAGGGACTCTAAATGTCTGGCATCTCGGGTGTTAATTTTTACAGCCTCGGCAAATTCGGAAGCAATTTCCTCGTTTCGCCTGGATACTGATTCAACCTCGCCTCGAGGTTGTCGTTTACGTTTGGTCGATGTTTCGGGCTGTTTGCAAACAACTTTTGGGAATTTTTTAAGATCATATTGTGGTGCATCGCGCTTTTCCGGAAGGTTTGAACAAGTAGGACAATCGGAGTTATTATTTACGGAGTCGTCGTGCAACAGTGGCGATAGGCTATGGTGACGCTTAAGTCTGAAGCTGACATTACTCTCGTCTGTCTCTGCCAAATATTCATTCCGCTTGGCTAGACGATGTGATTTCGAATGAGTTCTTCTTTGAGAGTTTGGTTTAGATTCTCGATCGTTCAATAGATCCTGAACCAAATCCAATAAAGCACCCTTTACCACAATATCCTTGTTCTTCATACCCTTACGGACAATATCGCCCGAAATCCGTTCGATAGCATTCGAAATTTTTACCTCAACTGCTCGAGGAAGCGGAAGCGAGTGTTCGGTAAAATTTCGAATTCCGTTCAAAATTAAATCATCCGAAGATTTTACAGCGAGGGTTTTATTAACCAATTTCTCAGTATTGGGAATTATTTCGGCAGCGATTTGTTCCAAGCTTCCGCGAACAATTGCAGCAATTGGTTCTTTTGTCGAGGTGATATTATTCGCATTTTCGTCTGAAATCGGAACGGCTTTGATTAACTTCCGGAAAAATTTCTCTTTGATTGCTTTTTTTACGACATCATCCGAAATCGAATGTGCCGGACATTTTTCATTAACCATCGGACCTTCGCGACATTCGCAGTGAAGACTACGGAATCTCTTCATCTCTTTGTTTATTAGCTTGGCGATATTCAACTGAATAGCAAAAGTGTTGTTTGTTTGGGTATGTGCTACTTCGACATGGGGGATCTCTTCGGAGGATTTACTTTCAGATATTTCGGGGCTATCTTCCAGTTCGGAATTTGTTTCCTCTTCGACTGTGGAGCTATCCTCACCACCTTCATTAGAGCTTTCCGGATTACTGCTATCAGTTTCTTCAGTTGTAGGAATTGGTGGTGTCTTTCCTGACGAATTGTCTATTTCCTCTGATTTTTTCTGTTCGGAAGAAGAATGGTTGTATTCTTTTGAATCCTCTTTAGTTTTACTTTTGATTTTATGATGAATAGCTTCACCAATATCTTCAACTATCTTTTCTATATCGTGTAAACGTGATGCAGTGTGTGGTCTTTTCGTTCGTTTCGTAGAGGGTACCGGAATTGTAGGCGACTGTTCTTCGTCCGAAGAATCGTCAAGTTCGTCTAATTTTTCTGCAATATGTTTTCTAATTTCATCGATTTTTTGTTCAAGATTACCAGGAATTTTATGGTGGATGATTGATTCGCCGATTCTCTCAATTAGTTCGTGGATATCCTGCGAACCCGGGTGTGGTCGTTTTGTTGATTTTGTTGTTGGTGATTTTGATGATGTCGTAGACGGTTCCGGTGTTGTAGTTACTTCTTCTGAAGAAGAACCTAAATGTTCTTCGATTTTAAGGTGAATGGCCTCACCAATATCTTCAATTAACTTTTGCAAATCATGTGAACTTGATGGCTTGGTTGGTGGTTTTCTTGTCCGCTCTGTACTCGACATCGGTGTTGTAGACGGCTCTTCTTCAGAGGAATCATCTAGATCGTCTAATTTTTCTGCAATGTGTTTTTTAATTTCTTCGATTTCGTGCTCGAGATTACCAGCGCTTGTAATTTTATGGCGGACGATTGCTTCACTGATTCTCTCAATTATTTCCTGAACATCATGTGAAATCGGTGGCTTTGGTGACGTCGTATACGGTTTCGATGTTGTAGTTTCTTCTTCTTCTGAAACACTGAAATGTTTGATTTTATGATGAATAGCTGCAACAATATCGTGAATAAGATCATGCCGATTTGGTGGTTCTGTTGGTTGCTTAGTTGGACGTGTTTTTGGCGGTTTCGTAGATGGTTTGCGCGTTGTTGAAATTTCTTCGGAAGAAGAATCATCCAGTTCCACTAACTCATGATTTAATTTATGGTGAAGTGCTTTCAAGATTAGATGAAGATGGTGTGATTTAGATGGTTTAGTTGTTGATATAGTTGGTGGCTTTGTGGGAGGAATTGTTGACGGTGTGATTGGTTCGGTAGTTAACGTGGTTATTTCAGTATTCGAAGGTGTAGTGGTTTCTGTAGGTGGTGTCGTTATTTCAGTAGTTATTATTGGCGGTGCTGTCGTTATTTCAGTGGTTATTACTGGTGGTACGGTTGGTGGTGTCGGTATTTCAGTGGTAATTATTGGTGGTTGTGTGGTTGGTTCTGTGAGAGTCGTCTGAGGCTCGTCCGTAGATGGGGTCGGTTGTTCGGATGATGTTGGTATTACAGTAGTTATTATTGGTGGTTCTGTTGGGGTTTGCGTAGTTGGTTCGGTAGGTGTTTCGGTCACTTCAGTAAGTGGTGTTGTTTCGGTAGACGTTATTGTTGTTTCGATAACTATTGTTGGTGGTCCTGTAGGTGGTTCTGTCGTTGGTTCAGTGGGTGGTAATGTTGATTCAGTAGGGGGCTCAGTTTCTTCAGTAGGTGGTACTGTTGATACAGTAGGTGGCGCTGTTGAAGCAGTAGGTGGCGCTGTTGACACAGTTGGTGGTGTGCATGGCGGTCTAGTACGATGCTTCCTATGATCTTCTTCCGAAGATGAATCATCCAATTTCTCAAATAATTTTTCGATTTTATTATGAATTTTATCACCAATTTTTTCAATCACTTCTTCGAGATCTTGCCGACTAATAGTCGGATGTTTAGTTGTTGTACTTGTAGTATTCTCAGGTCTGGGAATTTTCGTTGGTCTAAACGGTCGCTTATGTATTGCAGTCTCTTCCAAACTTTCCTCATCGGATAAAACCGTTTCAATTACGCCATGCTTCAGGCCTAACACTTCTTCCTTTTTCTTCAAAATGGTTCGTAATAAATCGATGAGTTCATCGTGTTTCGATCTCCACTTTCGTCTTGAATGGGTTTCTGCACTCCAGCTGGCGCTTTCTACATCGCCACTTTCTACTAACGGCCGAACCAATTTCTTTACTACGGCACTTTTTCTAGGTAAATGTCCAAAACTACGACTACCGTGATCGATGTCGCTCTCATCGCTATAATCGTGCCCGCCCACCAATCTTTCGGGGTTTATATGAATAGCGTTCACCTTGACCTTTTTCGGATCTGAATTGAAAGCCAACAAAATAGCTAAAGTTTGGTCCAGCTTTTTTGGAGTATTACTACTGTGCGACGATAATAATCCATATCTTGAGGCCACTGGAACTGCTTCAGCGCAAGTAGGTCCTAAATTTTGTTCAATTCTATCGGAAGACGAAATAATTTTTAACAAAGTTTCAGAATCACTATACAAGAAGAGAGAAACATACCTTCGTTCTGAATGTTGAAAATTCAAGTCCAATATAAATCCAAGTAATAAAACCCGCCATAGTTGCATTAAATTACTCGACATTTTACTCAGGTCGAATGAAGTCGTCTGCTCCACCAGTCCAATAATTGTGCTGAAATTTAATCCCGCATTTTATATATCAGTGGGATTTACTGCATAATTTTAGATTGGAACGTGACCATTGTTTGTTTATGACTGAACTGTTTTATGTTTATTCTGTAACGCAACGAGGTCCGGTCAATGAAGGCCCTGCTTTTAAACTATATTTTCATTAAGAAAAATTTCATGTCAGCATAATTTTGTAATACAAGTGAACTTGTATGCATAGTCGAATTGATGGCAGTCATGGAAAACGAGATTTCATTGAGAAATTTAGTGCGACTGATTTAGTAGTTATAGGTAAAGGTCAAGTTTGTACTGTGAAATTCGAGATTGGTGGATTTCGAAACAATTGTATATTGCTATTAAATTCTACCTTACACTTGATCCAATTCTTCCAAAAATTCATTCAAAAATCACTCTCATTCCGATGAATCTACATCCAACAGAAAATATTCTTAAATACTTATATAAACACGTATGATAATATATCGGATGAAGCAAATTTTTGGTATTAATATTGTATTATATGCAACTCATTCAGAAGTTCTTCCAATGTTTTTATATGCGTACGCTCACATTAATACTAATTTTTTTTACGCAACATATCTTTTCTGAACAAGCAGAAATGTCGATAGTATGATTTAAATTTTGTTTTATTGGTTGTTTTAAAGGTCTTAGGACGTAATAGCGCTCTTTTTTCAAGTAATGTTGCTGCTTCTTAGATCCATTCTTTTCGAAATCACGACCTTTAGTAGTAGCCCGTGGCTACCGAGTCTCCACATATTCGATAGGCGAAGATATGGTGCAATGGCCTGAACTCTGAAGTGTAATTTCATGAGTACTAGCTTGCGATTTGATCGAAGCTTCATTTCCATCGGACGCGAATACTCCAGAGCGTATATTAAATTAAATTGTCAACGTAATTCTTTTTAAATCAATTCCAGAATTTTATTACACAAAATATAACTTAAATTTTAAAATTCATTTTGTCAATATTTTTTTTGTTTTCGAACGGATTACGATCCGAATCCGCATAATAAACTATTTCCCTGATAAACAAAATGGCATTGTATTCGCCTTCGCCGGTATTTGGTAATATTTTCTTTTTATTTTCGTCGATATACTCGTCGTATTGTAACGTGTGAAGTACCTTAAAGCAAAAAAAGGAAAGGGAATATTAGAAAAACTATTACTAAATCTTCTACAAGCATAAGCAGAAATTAGAATTGAAGAAAGACAACCAATTATTGTCCAATTTTAAGAGAAATGTGGCCAAACAAACAACAAAATCTCGTATCAAAACACTCCCCACGAATTTTCGGAGCTCGTTCTACCAAACATGTATTTAGGATTAAAAAACTAAAAAAGAATAATCAGATCGATAGAAGCGACGACCCAAATTATATCAGAAGAATACTAGAAGAGGTCAAGGCAAAAACCACCAAAGTTATATTTTTCCACTAAACTCAATGAGATACAATTTTTACTGTATAGCTCAACGTGTTCTCGGTTCACGAGTTCTACAAGCAAGGATCTATGTAATTTTTAATTGCCTTTATATTGTAGCTAATCGATTTCTTCTCATGATTTTAACGGTGAGAATTATTGTAGGGGCAGGCTCTATAAATAAATTGTTTAATACGGGTGCAAGGTACGGGACTTATGTGATGAAGTTGAAACCTAGAATAATATTAAAATTTACAGTTTCTTTATATTTATAAGCAATCTGCCTTAACTGGACTCAGATGAACTGAAATACCCTAAAATTTATTATAATAAAAATGTTGAACATTTTTAATCACGTGAGGTCACTTCTTCTCCAAGACCTTTGCGCTAAGCTAAATTAATCTTTCTCTCTACCACGAATCCTCATTTTAGTCGAGGCAATCTTGCAACGTCGTTATCGAGAATGTCTTGGCCCTTAACAAAATAATTCACATCAAAATAAAACGTTCAATTATTTTACAATAAAAATAAATATTTATTTTTTAGCATTACTTCATATGTTAGTTAAAACAACTTCCCACCTATTTAAAATGAGATTTCTTATGCGCATACAGTCCGGAATCTTGAGCGTATGCTTTCCCGCAAATATTACAAATGTAATCCTTAGTCCCGGAATGCAATTTCATGTGCTTTTTATGCGCCTTCATTCGTGAGAACCGTCGTCCGCAAACATCACAGACAAACGGTTGTTCGTCCGTATGTCCGATCTGATGATCCTTTAAAATGGCAAGCGAGTAAAACTTTTTCTCGCACACGTCGCACATAAATTCCTTAGTTTTCGTATGGCGTTTCCCGTGATTCTTCAGTTCAGAGAGCGTTGCAAACGTTAGGCCGCACTCTTCGCATACAAACGGTCGATTGCCGCTATGTCGTCGCAAGTGAATGGTCAAATCGATTTTCTGAACGAATGTTTTACTGCAAATCTCACAAGCATGATTACGAACGTTCAGATGTCGTTTGACGTGCAGATTTAAGTTGGTCTTGTGCGAATAGGACTTTGGACAGTGTTCACATTGATAGGGACGTTCACCCGTATGCACTCGGATATGTCGGTTTCGATTCGTTAACGAATTGAATCCGGTTTTACAGTACAGGCAAAGGTATGGTCGTTCTTCACGGTGTGTGCTCTCGTGGATCGTTTTTTTCGAATAGTTGACGCACTCTGCGCCACAAAATTTACACTTCAGATAGTCGGGATCTTGTTGTAAAGCAAGCGGGGCAGTATCGTGTCGCATCGCATGATATCTAAAGTTATACTTTGATTTGAAATAGCGGTCGCATAAATCGCAATATAACGCAGGATCGTCAGGTGCTTTGCTCGTTTCCGGATTGCCGTCCACACTTTTACTCTTGTGTACGCGCTGTTGATGCCGTCGGAATATTCGTTTAGTTTTCATCTGCTTATTGCATAAACAACAGAATAGTTCGGGATCGCCGCTCGGTTTGGTGTTAACATCCTGCTTACATCCGGTTTTCCTTTGATGTCGGCGAAGTGTCTTTGTCGAGCTATAGTGGCGGTTGCAAGTATCACAGCAGACGCTAACAACCTCTTTCGTAACGGACTGCTCTGCTTCAACACGACATCCTTCAGAGTCCGATTCGGAACTAACCTCATCCTTGTTCAGCAAATTTTGTGATACATCCGAATAAGCGTCTAATATATCGAGTTCTGCTTTACAGATTGCCGGTTCGTAAATTAAAATTGGGTCGGGTCGGGAACGAAAAACTCCACCATAATGCTGTTCACGAACGTGTCCGCCAAATAAGCGCATAGTTTCGAATTGTTTATTGCAAAAAGCGCAAACTAAGATAAAATTGCTGCTATGTAATGCATAAATTTCGCCACACTTGGCTCCACAATCCGAGTTTTCCAGAACGCACTCCACAGAATTGTTGAAAATGAATTCCCTTTTAACCGTCTCGTTCTTCGCAGCAATAAAATCCATTGTTCAACTAGCACGTTTTAATATAATTTGAATTTAACTTTCTTTTACTTTCCTACCGAGCCAAATTCAGTTTGACATTTCACGTATGTCAAATGTCCAGCAACATCAATTCAAGATAGAGCTGTAAAAGGAAAAATGTTGCTAGAAACGAAGGTTCTTTTGTTGGGGGAACCCCCGCTGAATTTTCGTTTGAACAGGGCAAGAATTTTGTTTCTTTTTCCAAATACTATTAGTACGGTCTTAACAATAAAAAGTATGCGAAGTTTGAATTCTTGAAACTTCACAAAATTTTTTCATTTCATTTAAAAAACCGAAAATTTTTCCGTTAAATGTGAGGTTAAAATGCACTCTCTATTGTGAACGTATGTTTTTCTACGTGTTTCTGTTTACATTAGAAAAATGCGAAACGTCAAAAGGAATTTGTGATGTGTCTCAATCGCGGGCGGTGCAATAGTTTTGCACCAATTTCTATTCGATTATTTCTTCGACTTCCTAATCAAAATGAATCGCGCAAAAATTGAATTTATTAGGACAAACGATGTGGTCAGTGAAGAAAACGAAATTGTTGTAAAGAATGAAGAGGGCTTAGAAGAAGGCGAACCCGAAGTGAACATATTGGAAGGCAGTGACAGCATCTCAAAATGCGGCGAAATTTTTACTTTTCGCGGCGGCAGTTTGATTTTAATTTGCGAATTCTGCAATGCCAAGTTCGACAATATGCTGACCTTTGGCAAACATTTACGCGAGACACATCAAGAGAAAGTCCAAGATACGGCTGATAATCTGCTTGGTTCTCCGCCTGTAATGCCACCGGAAGAAATCGACGCGATTACCACAGGCAGCAAAGCGGAGCCCGATAGTTCTGACGAATCTATGGACGGGCAAAGGTCCGAATCGTCGTGGGATGGTAGCTCAGATGAAGAAGACGATGAGGACGCGAAGAGGCAATCACAAGCAGTCAGTACAATAATATCGTGTGATTCATGCGATCGGAAGTACAAAAACAAACGAACCCTGCTACGGCATCAGCGAAAAAGTGGATGCAAGCAAACACAGCCGCCCGGCGATCCTACACTTTTTTGCATTCCATGCGGCCGTCAGTTGAAAACAAAGAAAACATTTCGGCGTCATGTACGAAGCCACAAGCGAAAACAACAAGCAGCCGATGACGACGACGACGATGATTTACCCAAAAAGCCAGAAGCTCCCGTAGACCCAACACTATTCTGTGAACTTTGCAATCGCTACTTCAAATCCCTGCACAATCTGCGCCATCATGCAACCAAAACCCACGAGCATGATCAAATACCGCTCGCACTGCAACGCGATACCGAATTTCTCAATTGCCGATTTTGCAATCGAGCCTGCTCCGATATCGTTGAACGAAAGCAGCACGAAAGTACCCATACCGCAACACGACCCTATCAATGCCCGCACTGCGAAAAATCCTTTGAAACAAACTACAAACGAAGCTATCACATGCGTGCGCATAGCGGGGAACGTTATCCGTGCCCGCACTGCTCCAACACGTACATGCACAAAACCGAACTTTCGCGACATATTAAACGGCATCTAAATCAGCGCGAATTTCCTTGTGAAATTTGCGCAAAACGATTTTTTCGAAAAACGGAACGAGCAATTCATATGCGAACACACACCGGCGAACGGCCGTACGTTTGCGAGGATTGTGGCAATAGTTTTGTTGTCCTAGGACAATTGCGCGAGCATCAGAAACGACATACGCAAACGAAAAATTTCAAGTGTGAAATTTGTGGCCGTTTCTTCTACTCGAATAGCATTTTAAAGGATCATCAAGCGGCACATTCGGATGCGAAACCGTTCGGTTGTGAAACTTGCGGTCGAAAATTTCCGCGAATTAAGGCGCTTAAGAAGCATATGAAGTTGCATTCGGATGTTAAGGAGTACTCTTGTGATATTTGCGGCAAGGAATATGCACAGAATTCCGGTTTGTATGCGCACAAGAAGTCCCATGGCTTTCAAAAATAGACGGATGTGTGGTTATTGTTGTGAATGGAGAATTCTATCGTTTTTTGTATATATTTTTCTTGAGGGTTCAATAAATTTATTTATCAGAAAAAAATTTATTCACTTCAGGGTATTTATTCTTGAATTTTTTTTATTATAAACCCTTAAAAAAGGGATGGGGAGGCTGTTTTTTACGGTGTCGAGGAATATCTCGGTTCATACTAGTCTTTGGCCATTAGCGGTATCACAAAATGACGGTAAAATATCAACCTAGTCCAACCGATACTCGATCAGGTCACAATATGTTTCATTGAGCCTTACCTGCTATTCCTGTCAGATTGACTATATTTCCATCTAATTGATTGATTTACATACAGTCAGTGCGTAACTAATTGTAGCACAATCAATTATGATGGAATGCCTAGTTGGCACTAGAAAACAAAATTGGGCATAATGTCCACAGCCCATTTTGGGTAGCATATTTTAAATGGTATTATATTTTCTACCTATCACAAACCTTTAATCCAGCCGCAAGAGCTGAGTCCTGTTCAGGTTTGCTTGTTCCCAGAAATGTTAAATGTGTACATAGTACTTTTTTCGCTTCCTTTTCTGCCTGCAGTAGCAATTGTTTCCGGATATACGCATCTACGAAAATGCACAATCTTTTAAAACAGTATTAATAATGCAATTGTTGTACCTACCTTCACTGCTGCTCTTACCAGGAACAAAAAGATAAAATACATGAAAACAAGCTGGTTTTGTCTTCAGATGTAATAGGTCGGACTTGAATTGAACATCGTATGGCAAATCAAAAAGTTTTTCCACCTGCACGGTTTGTGGAACCATCAATTTCCAATGCACCCTAAAAAATGTTATTGCCCCATTTATTTAAAAAAATTCACCACCGGCAAAAGGGACTTCATTTTCTGCGTGCGCAACACTAGCTGCTCTCTATGGTTGACAATTGAGGATATGAGGGCAACAGTGGCCTAACCCACAAAACCATGAAAACTGAAAAAATTATATTTCTAGTACCTATCTATAGTGCATTCTGTTGTCATTAGATTAATATAAAAAATAGTTTTATATACTGCGGACAGATGGCAGCAAATCTTATTAGTGAGAAACATTTGTATAAAATATTATGGAAAAAAATTGCATTTATCTCCAATAGGTATGCTGGTGGGTTAGGCCACTTTTGCTCTCATAGCCTCAATTATAGGCAACTGATCATCTTACCAGTAATGGTCATCGTAATCCATTATTTTATTTATTGCAACACCATTAATTTTTTTTTGAAGTTTTATTAATCATCGCGATACAAACTTCATCGTTCATTATGAAGCGAATACGTTCGCAAAATTCTTCTACGCAACTTTGATTTTTCGCCATCTCCAGCCCATACAGGATATTGTTAGATTTAAGGATATTCACCTGTTGGAAGATTGGCAATTTATTTTGAAATAGACTTAAGGGTAAGGGTAAGAGCAGTCGGTACCAGTATAAATTCGATGGAAGACTCGACGAGCAGCTTTGTTAAGTCCTGAAAACGTTTTTGTTCAGTTTCAAGCCAAACCACTGTCGGAATACATAAGTTTACCACAATAAACATCGTAAATGATTGCAAAAAGCTCCTCCATAATTGATAGAAAGAAAAGTCTGGAAATAATACAATTAAAATTGACAAGGAATTACATTGAAGGAAAGGTAATGATCAATGATGCTCCAACAAAAATAGCAACATTCTATAAGCCCCCAAATGAATCAGTAGACCGTTTTATAACTTACCTCGACTTAGTCTACGAGAAGTATCCTAGAATTTTAACATTAGCCGACACAAATATTAACATCCTTCACGAAAATATCTCAACTCGTAACTATAAAGAAATGTTAGCCATCAACAACGTCGAGATACTAACCGAATTTAAAGCTACTAGAATTAACGGACAGGCATCATCATTAATTGATCACGTTACAACTAACACACATTTGGATGAGAAAGAATTTAGTATTGAATTAGATGACTGGCCAGATCTAGATCATAAAGTATTAACGCTTACGATTGATAATGCCAGAGTCAAAACTACAAAAATGCTAAAAAATAAGGTCCAATTTCTCGACAGAGAGATCTTAATAAAAGAAGCAAAGGCAAGGATAAGAGGTCAAGAAATTCAAACAATTGAACCTTTAATTGATATAATAAAATCCGCCAAATTAGTAGCGACAACATCTAAAATGAGACGAACAAGAAATAATACTTGGATCATATGGCATATGTAATGTACACAAGCATGTTTTTGGCGTAGTAATGCTGAAAAGACTTGAGGCGCTACGACATGACCGAAATCACGCCATAGTATCCGTCCAACCAAATCATCGCACAACATTACTACCCAATTAATCGTCTCAGCCATCAGTATGGGTTCATTCTTTACCCCGTCATGAAACAACTGAAGGGAGTATGTCTCCATCAACAATTGTCTCAAGTCGGTCAGGACAAACCCACACCGCAAAAACGATTGTCAGCCGGTGACCAAGCCACAGTTGGGTGACTTTAGTCCCATGGTTTCCCGATAGGTAGCGTGCATCTAGCTCTAGCACGTGCGTAGCTCGTCAGAAGGGGCGTGAGTGGCTACCTTTAACCATGGACAAAACGTATTTATGCACGGTTTGGGCTGAAAGTTCGAATTGAGGAGTTCGAACTCTATCTTCAGCGGGCTGGAAGGTGGAGGAAAAGGGAAGGAAGGAAGAACAGACTGTGGAAATGAAAATGGGATAGAGAGGAAATAAAGGTGGAAAAGCTCAGGAATATAGACTTACGGCGGGAAGGCCAATGTCATACTCAATCACATATCATCTGATTTGACAGAAAATTAACTCGCAAGAGTTGAAGTATTTACAGCCTTATGGCTCGTTGAATAGGACTTAGAATGCCTGTATTCGATATATATCAGTTAACACTCCGAGTGCTATGTAATGTAACCCAAAAAAAAAACAGGAGAATACCAAAAGAAAATCCTTGGGCTCCATTCAGTTTATAACACCAGAAACCGAACGCAGTAGGGGCCACATAAAATGAGGCGCTGTACCCCAACCAATACTGTAGGTATCCTATAACGACGCGATAAATAGTCGTTACTTTGGGGGGCGACATAAAGGAGTAGGGCGCCATGTAAGGTGCGCCGTACTCTGACGACGCAAAACACGTCGTTGGGTGCCATGTATTGGGAGCCTAGATGCGCCACAAAATTCCACGAGGAGTTAGTCATGCCCTCATACAAAAAAAAAATAATAGAAAATCTTCATCGCATAATTCCGTTTTGACCAACGACAAATCCTTCCTGAACCCTTGATTTGCGTTAACGGATCATCCCAAAACTAATCTGTAAATCACCAAGCAATGTTAAACAGCAATAAAAACGGAAGTGTATACCTAAACGACAAATGACCAGCAGGGTCCGGCACGAGCTAGGACTTAACCAAAAAAAAATTCAAGTTACTCCCATTTTTCCTACATAAAGCTTCCTCGTACGACTGATCGCAAAATGGCGTATAGTTGCAACAACCTTCCATATACCTGTATATATCTATATAATGGTATGACCTTTAAATGCCAGCAATATTTAGACCTTAGGCTAGTCAATTGCGTGCCTAGCTAAAATGTAAAAAGGAGACAAAAGAAAAAAAAACACACAAGGAGCACATGTCCTGAAAAGGAGTGGGTAAGGTCCGATCCTAAAGTTTGGATGGCTAACCGTGATCCAGCCGTTGTTAATGCTCTATTCTGTTCCGCATCACTATAAAACCTAAATCCAATCAAGAAAATACAAAAAAAAAAAACCCAAAAACACAACAGCAAACAAAAAGGGAATGTGTTCCACACATTCTGGGCTAAAATAAGTGCCAGCAGGTAAATCATGTGAGAGGATCGAATGCAGGAAAAGTTACGCCAAATTTTCACCCGGCTTGTCATCCCATGAAACTAAGTCCTGACAAAAAAAATATTTCACAAACGGCTCAAATTGTGCGAAATGCAGATAACGAATCCAAAGAAAGCAAGTGGCTGGCACGAGCCGATCTAAAGCGCACGCGGTTGCGCTTCACTTAACGGCATTCCCGACATAGCTAACGGTGTTGAACAACGGACAGGGTCCAAGTTGAAAAGATCCACCGTTAATTTTCACAATTTCCACGCGTCTCGTGTCACTGAAAATTACGGTATAACGCCAGAAATCCGAATCAAAAAAAAAAAAATCGACGCGTCAATTTATCATCCGTTTGGGAAGTTACGCTCGACCAAAAAAGAAAGAAAAAGGAATTTTTGCATCGACAAAATTCGACTCCTGTCCGCGCATACTGTAATATAGGGGCGCTAGCGCTTTACTGACATGCACTGAGGCTCCAACAGGGCTGTCAGCTCGCAGGTCCACAGGATAACCTCAATCACGTACTCCCCTTACGACCGAGAGGGAGTTTAGTACACCGGTAATAGACGGCACAAAATCCTAGCAACGTACTTGAAACGAACCAAAAAAAAAGAAAAACACAAGGACACTTCACTGCGTACCGGAAAAGACGCAAACAAAAAAAAAATCTATAAGTTTTTTTCTTCTAAAAATCCCCGTCTGATAGTTCCTGCTCGCCTCCCTGTGGCTACCCTCGGTGCGGGCCCGTTTTCCGCTGCGCACAGCACACCTGTCCAAAAATGTATTCCTTTCGTTCTTGTTTCGTTGCACAACTTCAAATTTAACCAAACAAAAACTTGACCGGCTCGGCCAGCGGCTGGAAGCGACCCTTACGACCTGCTCGGCCGGTGGCTGGAACACTCCTCTTTAAAAAAAACCACAACTGTCCTCGTCGGAGGTTGAAACATGACTCTTTCTAAACGACCATCTCGGCCGATGGTTCAAACAAGACCCTTTCTCTCAGGCACCTGATCGCGGGTGACAGGTCATTTTTTCCAAAAAAATTTCTGCAGCGTGGCGTCTGTTCAGATGAATAGCCTGTCGTGCATTCGTAATTGACATCTGCAGTTTATTGCCCAGTAGGCAAATTTCTCGCGCCAGTGTTAGGTGAAATTACCGAACATTTTTTTCTCCCATGCCAGATGAAACATTTTTCTTAGGCGTTCGTTACACATATTAAAACAAATTGATAATAAAAAAAAGCTACAAAAAAATGTTGATGAATCCCAATGATCAGAAACTACGTGAAGATTATAAGCGGATAAAAACCAGACAACAAATATGATCCGAATGGCTAAGGAGCAGTACTATAATTACCGATTCGCTACGACGGATGGAAATCCGAGGAAGCTATGGCAGGTAATTAGAGAATCTATCGGCAAAAGCGATAATTACGAAGTTAAAAAAAAGGGAATTGATGAGTTAGATTCCCGAGATGGTCTGATTAAAGATCATGCGTTAATCGCCAACGATTTAAATGAACACTTCGGAACGATTGGCTCCACTTTTGCGGAGAATCTAATAAACCATAGTAATGCGGAGAATTTTCAAAGGTTCTGTTGTCCTTCGGTAACAGAGGCTATGTTTCTTTTTCCAACAGATTATATTGAAATTGAAAATATTATAGAGGAACTCAAATCCAACATAGCCCCCGGTATTGATGGCATCTCAACAAATGATTTGAAGATACTTAAGACAATCATCTCTTCACCACTAAGCACTGCCACAAATAACCATCTAAACTGTGGTACATTTCCCCCTTGTTTGAAAACAGCACTGATTTCTCCCATTCATAAAGGAGGCTCAATAAAGGATCCTAATAACTATCGACCAATAGCTTTAACTAGCGCAGTTAGCAAAATATTCGAAAAAGCAATAAACAGGAGGTTACTGAATTTTATAAAGAAACATATTGGTTTTGATAAACAACAATACGGATTTCAGGAAGGCAGCAATACGACATCAGCCTTATTAGATGCAATGAAATTTATAAATGAAAGCCTCGACAAGAGTTATTATGTCGCTGCGATTTTTGTGGACTTAAAAAAAGCTTTTGACACAGTAAACCATATATTGTTGCTCGATCAATTGAAGGAAATTGGAATTAGGGGAAAGGCCAATGACTTAATAAAAAACTTTTTAGTTGATCGACAGTACATCACCAAAAATTTCGACGAACTAATCTCTCCTAAGATAGTCAGTATAGGCGTCCCTCAAGGTTCGATTCTCGGACCTACTTTATATCTGCTATATATACATAACCTACAGTTCGCGGGCCTTAAAGCAAAATATATTACCTTTGCTGACGACACGTTACTTCTTTATAAAGGTAAATATCCTGATCAACTGGAGCTGTTGATTAATTCTGATCTGAAACTTTTTCAACATTGGCTCTTAGGTAATATGTTGACATTAAATACATTGAAGACAAATTATATGATCTTTAGACAAATTAACAAACTGGATATTGACTTGAAACTAGAAATAGATGGAATTCAACTAACGAGAGCACATGAAACAAAATATTTAGGACTGATAATTGACGATAAACTTACTTGGACTCCTCACATTACAAAACTTAGAAACAAAATTGCCCCCATTATTGGAGTAATAAGGCGTAACGACTATCTACACGTACCAATTAAGAATATGCTCTATAATGCATTTATTCTATCCAACATAAGTTATGGACTTCTTCTATGGAGTCAAACCTCGAAAAGAAACCTAGACAAAATTGTGAGACTTATGAATAGGGGCATTAAAGCCATTCATAATTTACCCTATTTAACACCATCGAAGGAACTTTATTATACTTATGGAAAACTTACCTTACAACAGCACATAAGCCTGGAACGTATTAAGCTTATTTATAATATTAAGAACAATAGACTAAAATCCTCAATCAAATTGATCCACAATCACGATATACACAACTTTAACACAAGAAGTGCAGATTTTATTAGACAACAAGGTTGTCCTAGGACTGACCGACTTAGAAAAGATCCTGTATTTGAGGCAATTTGTGAATATAACTCTTTACCTTCAATAATACAAATGGCAAGGAATGTCTTTCAGCTAAAGCACCTTGTAAAGAAGCATCTTCTTTGTCGAAGCTACGAATGTAATTTTTGAATTGTTGCAATTATAGACGACCTGAATCAGATAATTTTAGTCAGGCAGCTTCACCTACTTATCGAAGACCTGTTCCTCGAACTATCAGACGAGACTGACTCCTAAACGTATGGTTGTGGTTTGTGTTGTTGTTGCATGTTTTGCGAATTGCTTATTTTTACTTTTTATTTTTATTACTATTAGTTATATATATATAACTATAATTATTATTTTTATTTTGGTTTATCTTTTAATTTTAACTTTTTTCTTCATTTTTTCATTTCCACATTTATTTCTTTGCATTTTGCAAATCAGGTTCTTTTTATTTTATTTTATTTTTATTTCTCTGATAACTTAGTTTTTGTTTATTTGTTTATTTTTTGTTTCTTATTTTTTATATATTTTTTTAAATTTATTTCTACTACCCCTTATACCAGTGCGATGCACTGACTGGGGAGTACTCTTGGGCTTAAGGTATACCAATTTTTAGACATTGAGCCCAATGTCGACATACATGCATGAATATGTTGATACGGTGAAAATTTTTCCAGCTCATTGAGCTGTGTGACAATATTGTCTCCAGTTCTTTAAGCTGCGAAAGTGTGCCCAAATGGGGAGTTCTTCTCCGATTTTTTGAGTTGGAGGGAGTTGCCCATTTTGCATGAAGGGATTAAATCTATTATTATTATTATTATTAAATTCGAACAAAAACTTTATATGAACCTACTTAGTTGGGTTATTTTTGGTTCAAGCCATCCTTTTCAAGGCAAAATTTCATTCGTGCCTCATAGATGGACATGTTACATCTCGTTCTCACCTCCATCACATAGTGAACAGCGTAGAATTGACCATGCGGCAGTTGCGAACCTTTCTTCTTGCTTCTATATTCGCCGTAGCACATCTTTTTCTGTTCTTTGTAATAAATTACAGACTTGTACAAAACAGTTCACTACTTTGCCAATACCTACAATCATTCCAATTCGTACGGCTCGTATTTGATCGTTAGTTGATTTCGCGACGAAACTTAATTCTAGCTTCGAGCTAGCTTATATGTTTCATATGCGTTGATTAGCATTCGAGTTTTTTGATTAATTCCTGAAAAAGAACATCGGGAAGGATTCCATTGGAACCTTGACCTGATTGAATCATTGAGGAATATTTGACGTATTGTGAATGTCACGTCACGTCACTTCGATGACGATTCGACATCGACGCATGAAAAAGCGATTGTGAATGTCGATTGTCATCGACAGTTGTCACTTTGATCGGCATTTTCCAGCATTTTCCGTCGATGACATTCCAAGTCCGTGACTCCTGAAGAAAATTAACGTCGATGCAAAAATGTAAGTACAGATTTGACAAAAAGATTTTTATTTCCTTTATTTCCTCGTGACCACCGTCACGAGATGCCAGTGGTTGGATGAAGGTATGAAACTTAAAAAAAAAACAGTACATGATATTAAAATAAAATGTATTTTAGGTTTGGACTGACCTTAAGTACGGAACAGGCTAGCGCAAAACATAACAGAAGTGAGAGCTTCAGGTGGTGGGCCGAACAAGATGTATAGCTTTTCTGCTTCTTTTTTCTGCATCTTAAATTTGAATATAGCATTAAATCATCCAGGATCTGAGTTCGAAATAAAGAACTACATCTCTTCCAACCCAAACCATGTAGAGGTCTCGGTATCATCAAACACCGAGAGAGACTTTCAATCTACTACTTCTGAAGTGTTGCAGCCGATTTCGGAAAACGAAAATATAGCGGAAACAGTCATTCCTAGAAAACTAACGTCGTAGTTGTAAATGAAGGCATTCACATGAGCTTAAATTCACAATTTACTGCTGACACAATCGCTTTTTTCGATCGACGTGACACGTTGAATCGGCATCGAAGTGACGCGACGTGACATTCACAATACGGTCAATTATGTATCGGAATCAAATGCTGAAGCATCAAAATAATCCAGGGGGGGGGGGGGGTGGGCAGGCCAAAAGTTCAATTGGGACGTATAATGCCAATAAAAACGCTGTACAGTACCTACAGTGTTAGTGAAAATCTCTCATCAATGGTATTGGTCCGCTTATTTATAGTAAGAAAGTGCACATATAATAATAGTGCACTAGGTCACCGCAATCAGACATAGTCGTAAGAGAGCGTAGACAGGCTCGGCATTCTTTGATAGATACAATATGCTATCCCCATAAACCAAACATCGATGAAGAGGCAGCGAACAGTTTCGAAACTTGTCGCTGAAAAAAGATTATCAGTTGGGAACAAGTTCAACTATGTACTTGCATTTCTTTCTTGCTCATACTGAAATGCATCCGACCATCTCATCCGCACTCGTTGACATGAGAGAATTCCTATCGCGCATTGTATTTGAAATTGGAATGAGCAAGAACGAGATAGCAATACGTGCACTCAGTGAACAGTGAGTTTGAAGTCAGTATGAAGTAGAGCCTACTGGTCATCGATGAGGGGTGAATCTGAATTACATACGAAGTCCACCTGAATGATCATCGAGGATCGGTAGAAAGGATTTACATATGAATTGTGTTCTACCGCTCATCGAATAATGGAGGGGTGAAATTGCATAAGAACTCTGTGGCATGTGGCACCTTCCCGTTATTCTTTGCCGGTCGACACTGTATCGATCCTCGGCGTCGGGTCATGCCGCTGAATGCAATTTTGTTGTTCGTCGACTAGTGCTTTCGAAACACAACTTCCATTGCACTAGCCGGCAGAGTTATTTGTTCCGTGATCAGAACTGCACAGTTGATGTTGAACGTCTAAGTTTGTTATGGCATTTGCAGGTCGAGTAGATACGCACTTGATGATCGGATGTATAAGCATTCGGCGATCATACTTTAGTCTTTTTCACTCACTAAAGGTGGAAGAGGTCGGCATGTTGAACATACTTGAGGAAAAGTTGGGGAAATGTTTACTTTTCGATTTAACCCTCAATATCGCCACGAACACAAGCGCGCCTGCTAACATGGTAGTAGTTTGTACATACGGACCCATGAATTTTTCGTGTTTTTGGTTTATAGGGATATGCACATTTGTGAGTAGTGGGTGGTTTTTCAAAGGAATTGTACAATACAAACAAATATAATTTTAGAACATGCGGAAGTTTTCACATTTAATTCAAAATACTGGAAATATTTTCCTATTTCCATTAGCGATTCTAAGTATATTTTCTTACCCATTTGCATCAAATTAAGAATTAAACTCTTTTATATACAGTCAAACCTGTCAATAGTGGACCCTGGAAATAGTGGAAATCTTGTCAATAGTGGAAAAAAAATTCCGCCGTTGAACTCTTCCATACAAATTGACCTGTTAATAGTGGAACACGCTCACCCCGAATAGTGGAAAATCAATCTCGCAAAATTCATTTTTTTTTTCAATTTTCATGATTTTTCAAACAAATTCCCGATCACAAAATGATTTCATTTTGATTCATTGTTAGTATGCACACAGTGTGAAATCGTCAGTGTGATAGCCGACGCTTCATAAACATAGTTCCGTTATAGATGAAAGGCGACCACAGTCGCTCTTGTTCATATGTCACACTCGCGGTTGTTGCTGTGTACATAAGCCAAGTAAACAAAAGAAGACCGATTGTGCTAAGTGTGCATTGCTTCGTCACTTCATAACTTCTATCTCCGTTCATATATGAATGCGTGTAAGCAACATGATTGATGGTGCGTTTACACTCGCCCTTGAGGCTCGCCTAGAGGCAAGCCTCTACCCCCATCAGGACATTGCTAACCGGTTTTCGTCGGCTGTGTTCTTTGCTGTGTTGAAAGCAATTTACACTCAACATGCCTCTGCGGCGCAACTTGCCTATAAGTGCGAAACGACAGAAATACGATGGGCTGCGAATTGTGTGGTGCCACAGCTCATTGTATGTGTGTAAGTTGAAGAATGTTAGACTCTTGCGACTCTACGAGCCATCTGATTGGTTGATTTTATGGTGGGGATAGAGGCTGGCCTCAAACGTTGAGTGTAAATCCACCATGGAGCGTGCATAGGAATCGATACATTTTGAATGGCTTGTTATGCAGTTCATTCTTTTGTCTCTCGCAGCTACGCGATTAATCACTTTCATCAATCTGTGCTGTTCTCTGTTTCAAGTCACTGTTTAGACAACTTGGTTGTTTGTAAATCTCATTGCCACAATTCAGAATTGTTAGAAATCGAAATTCGGTTTACTGCTGACAATAGCCAAACGACAGTTTTTTCGATACACACACTTTTTGCGTTCTTTATTCGATTGAGGCTGTGTAAATTCGATGGTCGTCTTCGATTTATTACTCAGTTCGTCAAACCATTCTTATTCATCTTTTTCACAATGTACATTGAATTTTCAACAAGAAAACGTAGAAATGTGCGTGTTTTTTTTACTTTTACTCTGAATAGTGGAAAATCTCTTCATAGTTGTCTCAATTAACCTGTCAATAATGGAACCTGGAAATAGTGGAAACCTTGCCAATAGTGGAAAAATAATTTTCCCCCTGCGATTCCACTATTGACAGGTTTGACTGTAATTTGTTTTAATTGAAATTTATACATGAAATATTTTTCTAGCCCCACTAGCAATTCGAAACTTTTTAAGTTTTTATTATTGTGCCTAAAATTAAAAATAAAAAACCGTTCATTATTATCATATGCATCAGTAGATATGGATCCTGATCACTGAGCTATATAAATGGAGACCCCATCAGCTCATTTCTCTATACGATATGACAGATTGAAATAGCCGATGAAATCGTACCCTCTCGCTCCTTCTCAAAATTTCGAATTTCGAAAAACATGGGCAACAACTTAAATAAAATTAAAAACTTTTCAATTTGAATTATCAGTTCTGACAATTCAAATTGTTCGATTTGATGGTGAGAAGTTCGAAATTCATAACACAACTCACAGTTTAATTCAATTTTTTTATTAATAAACTTCTTGGGAAATAACAGTTTCAGGAATATTTATAACGGTTGAGCATGTAATACGTTATTTTTGAATTTGGCGCCATACCGATAAGTACATGGTACAGTGAAACCTGTCTAAAACGGACCCTGTATAAAACGGAAACCTGCCATAACGGAAAAAAAACTGGGAACGGAGCATTTTCCAATGCAAAACACCCTGTATAAACCGGAAACCTGTCTAACGCGGAAACGGAACGTGATTTGCGGAACGAAATTTTTCGCAAAACGGAAAACAGTTGAAATGTGACATGAGTGGATTTGAGTATGACTGACTGTAAGTGAAAGACGGAAAAATGCTCTTAATTTGTTATGGAACTAGAGTGTTACAAAATCTTTTAAAATAATTTTTGATAACTGTTTTGAAATTTTGGTAGTTCAGTCTTTGGCAAATTGTTGGTAAGGTGCAAAAAGAAAAAGTAAAAGCAAAAAGCAAAACCAAGTTTCCAATAGACTTGCGACCAAAACTTATTTTCTGATAATGCTTATTTCCATCTCAGTGGATACGTCAACAAGCAGAGTTGCAGAATATGGGCTGATGAAAATCCAGGGCCACTCTTTGAAAAACAAATGCATCCAGAAAATCTCACTTTGTGGTGTGCATTTTGCGCTGGTGGAGTGATTGGTAAATTCTTCTTCGAAAATGCACCTGGCAACTCTGTCAGAGTGAACGGGGAAAGGTACCGTGCCATGATCACCGACTTCTTGTGGTCAATATTGTATGATTATGACATCGATGTGGTTCCAGCAAGATGGTGGGATGTGCCATATAGCTGAAGTTCCCCGGGCCAATAATCTCCAGAAACAGCGAAATCAATTGGCCACCGCGATAGTGCGATTTGACTCCGTTGCACTTCTTTCTTTGGGGTTACCTCAAAAGCTTGGTTTACCCAATAAACTCAACACCATTCAACAACTGAAGGATCTATTGGTCTAATTAAGGAGAAGTTATGCCGTGATGTTATCAAAAATTTGGACAAACGGGTCGAGGTGTGCCGTAGGAGCATTTCAGTAATATTCTTTCTCATACTTAATTGCCATGGACCAAATAATATTTTTTAATAAAATTTTTATTAACTAGATCATCCTCTTTTTTTCAATTTTGATATAACTTCGGAACGCGTTATTGTAACACCCTTTATTTGAACTCATTATTTTTAAAGTACCCAAAAAACATTATTATATATGTACTGTACTTCAAATCAAGACTTTTGCTGAACAAAACTGTATAAAACAGTAACCTGCTAAAACGGAACAAAAAGTTGGGTACCACAGCATTCCGTTTTAGACAGGTTTTACTGTATTATATTCGTACTGTAGTAGCCAATATTACCTGTAAAATTTACACAGGTTAGCTGCAATTTTATGCACTCATTTTCTTTCAATACCTTGCATTGTTTATCCAAAAAAGTATTTATCAAATTGAAATTATTCGTAATTTTGCAATTCGAAATTACATTTAAAAATTCGGATTTAATTTTTCATGTTGCCCAATCTGATAATCCTCTCATTGTTTTCCTTCTCGCCTTAATACATGCATACCGTGCTACTAACTCTTTCCTTCTTAAGATTCAGGTCATCCGTGGCTCAATCCTAATTTGTACCCCGGATAACTTTCGAAGTTTCTCTAAACTTAAAATGAATTGAATTTTTGAAAGAAACATAAAGAAATGTTTCAATCAAAAATTATTTTATTTGCATTAGCAATTTTATAAAATAAATGTTTAAAATCATCAGAATTTTGTTCAACAATGCAGAACCTCGGGTTATCATGGACACCTTTTTCGAAATATTGACATTTTAAGAACGTCGGCCATGTGAGATAGCAAATCGAGGTCTCCATTTGTTATATCTCAGTGATCCTGATGTATATCAATTTCCACTTAAAAATTACGAGGAACTTGAAACGTTCGACAAGAGGCTAATGGTACCCAGTTGGTCACGTCTGCGAGAATCTCGCAGATTTCTCGAAGACATGTCGGCCTGTCTGCGGGATTTCTTCGCGATGCCTTATGGGAAAAATACAAGGTATCGAGCCAAATGCACCCCGAAATCTCGGATACATGTCTGCGAATGTCGGGATAGCAATTTTCTTATTGGTACAGCGCCATCTGTTTGATCATACATACTTCAAAATAAAATACACAAAAATATTATTTAATGTACTGTTTATTCAATATTTACCGAAACGAACATTCAACAAATTCATATATATATAAATGATTAAAATAAGCGCGTATTCTTTCAAGCCGGTGAAAAAATGTTCACGTAGGTGCACATCGCCTGAAAATAAAAAAAGGTGTAATGAAATGAAATGTGGGGAAACACGGGCGAAGTTAACTTACCACAATATTTAAAATGTAAAAAAACTACTTATTATATAGTGACACATCTCATTTGGCTTTTATTAAACCCGCACTTGATAATGCTGTTATGACACTGGCTATTTTCCTCGCTAGAAAAAAGTACAATAATAACCAATCGTGAGACAAGGCGAAAAACATTAAAAGAAAGAGATACCGCTCTTTCCGACGCTAGCGGCATCTAGTAAACGAAATTAACAGCTGGTTTGTTCAGAAAAATACCGGTTCTGGCGCGTTTCATAACATCACATGGCACTTTCCATAATTTATACGTACAGAACTGTCAAAAGCAAGTCTGTAGCGGCTGGAAAATCTAGCCGCCAGTGGATTATTCTTGGATTAACTGCTAGAATGCTGCGAAACACTGATCGAATGCGCTTTGTTGCCGCTTTTTTTTGACAGTTATACTATGTTGAAGACTACGAGATTAAGGCGTTTAAATCGAGTTAAATGCGCTGAAAACACTTCCCGGACGCGTTTACGAAAACACGTAGCTACTACGCGTTTAACCGAAAACATGTACTGCGACCCTCGCGGAAATCGAAGTAAACTTTGGAAGAAACTATTTAAAGCTGCAGAAACTCAATTATGTGCTTGTGCAACGACTGCATTAGCTAATAAATTCCCTTTTCATTACTGCTATACAAACTAATTGGTTTCAAACAATTTAGAAAGCATAAATTTACTAATGAAACACAGCTGAATATCTACTTGTCAAAACAAATCACATCGAGCTATCATTTATCAAAATAAAACGAGTTGCATAGTCTGAACCTTAGATTATATAGCATAGGACACCCCGGTGTAAAAGCACGAAAAAAATAGAGACCAAAACTATTTTGACAGCACCATGGGATCCAAGGATGCCAAGGGATCTTGCTTGTCAAAAACACACGTAAAATAATTATGAAGGAATATTTTGTTGTTTGTTTTTATTGGTTGTCATGGTAACCTGAACGGCTTGAATCTTGGATCCAATGGCGTATCAAAATAACGTTATATTTGGGGCCATCCAAAAGCGTTACAAAGGTGAACATTTCGAACATGCAACTGTACTTAGAAAAGAAATATTTATTAAAATATCCATTTCTGTACAAATGCTTTGTATCGAAAGAAATCTTTTCGATGACTAGTCTCCCTTGAGTTCACAACAATATAGCCTTCTCATTAAATTAGTAATAGAAAAATGATTGCATTATTGTTAAAAATAAGTCTGACGAAATATCGTAATTTGATGTTTATCAAAAAAGGACGCATTTCAAAAAGCTACTCGTTTCTTGTATTTCGCCGAGATTTCAGTTACAGAATCGTACCAGATTATAAGTGAATATGTACATATATAATAAAATAACATACATCTGTAAAGCATACATACATAGATTACAAAGAGAGAGATAGTTTTATACTCTAGATGAAATCTGAGAGTATTATAAGTTTAATCCAGCACAAAAGTTTGTATCGCTTAGAACGAAGCCTCAGACCAAAAAAAGTTAAATATTATTTTGTGCTTATTTGGGACAAAACCTCTAAATCCGATTGGCGTCTGTCCGCCCGTCCTTCTATCCGTTAGCATGATAACTCAAGAACGCCTTGACCTATGATCTTGAAATTTTGAATATGGATGTTTCGTCGAATTTGTAAGGCTAAGTTCGTTAACGGGCAAAATCGTCCTCATATAGAGAATCATACGATTGGCTTGCAGCTGATCGTGACTGCAGTATGTTTATGCAATATATTTAATATATGCAAAAAAAACTTTTAAAATGCGCGCCAAAATTTTTGCCCCTAAAATAATCAGTTTTGTACACCCATGCAGCTTTTACTTTGACATGCGCATAAAACATCTTGGCTCTTTTTTATTGTAGCATGTCCAATCCTTTTAGGTATATAATCTAAGGTCTGAACACTACTTTTTTAACATGTTAAATTTACCTACTTAAATGCGTTTAAAATGCATAGTCTGTACAGGGTATTATGGATTGTTTTTTGACAGTTACTCATAGTTTGCTGTTCGGACTGTCTCTCTCACACCAATGTCTAAATTGTCTGTAAAAGTCTCTATCCCTCTCCATTTGGATTTTCTAGCCGCTTTAAAGCCGCAAAAATAGTCAGTGTCATAACAGCTTAAGAAAACTCAAATTTTCACTTCATGCGCAATTCATTTTTTTCGCCTAAGTGCCAGATGACATTTATAGTGTTCGATTTAATGCGGCTGTTTTCTGCACTTCAAATAGATCGGGGTGGGAGCATATGTTTTTATTGCTCTCTCTCTTTCTATCTAGTGATGAAGAAAGGCAATCACTATGCTGAAACCATAAAGACAATGTCTCGAAAGAGACTCGCGACCAACTGGGTAGATTCATATTTTGAAGCAGACATAGCAAATAATTATATATGATTTTTAACTGGTTACAAAAAATTTTTTAATAAACAATCTTAAAATCTTTTTTATCAGAAAATATTGATTCTTAGAAACTTAATTATTCTTAAAATAAAGATATTTAAAATAGAGATTTTTAGCCAATTAAACATTTGAAAGGGCCGTGAAGACTATTTAAATTTCAATATATTACTAGCCGCGTCCCGCGGTTACGCTCACGTTTGTATGGTGCAATACTATCGAAACTGCGAACCCAGCGGTTTTCAATTTCGCTGCCCGTTTGTTTTTCCCGTTACTCCCGTTGCTTCCGTTGCTCCGTTGCTATCGTTGCTCCCGTTACTGCCATTACCCCCGTTGCTCCTATTGTTCCCATTGCTTCCGTTACCCCCGTTACTCCCATTGCTCACTGTTGCTTCCGTTGCTTCGTTGCTCCGTGGCTCCCGTTACTCCCGTTGCTTCCGTTGCTCCGTTGCTCCCGTTGCTTCCGTTGCTCCCGTTGTTCGATTTTGTCAGACGTGTACACCGAAAATACACGAATAGTCGCTAAACTATATGAAACACACTCATTTGTTTGTGTCGTTAGCCATTTATTGTAGAACAGTTTTACTAATACAGAAAGCTTTACGGGCGTGTGCTCAACATATCAAAAAACTTTCATCGCAATCGGATGAATGTTATAGAAAGGCATATGGGACAAACAAACAAACAATTAGAACACCAGGGTACTTAAATCGCGAAAAAATTGGAAAAATGTCAAAAAAAGTATTTGTTTTTGATTTGATCGGTACCAAACTTCACAGGAACCATCCCGGGACTATTCTACATGTTCCCTAAAAATTTCATCAAAATCGGTTGAGTGGTTTAGGAGTCTATAGGGAGCATACATACATACATCCATACATATATTATATTTTATATATATAGATAGATAGATAGATAGTGATGGGTACACTAAAAGCCCATAGAAGTAATAACGAATTTGCTACATTATCAGACTTTAGGGATATGACGAATTGTTAAAACGTATACAAACCCATTAGATCCACTTGAAAACGTAAGCAACACTTTTAAACACCCTTGGTTTTTGAATTTCGAAAAATCGTGAAATCGGTTTTTAGGCCATTACACCAAATGTCGTAATAACCAATTTTATATATCATCAGAACTAAGGGATGGCGAAAATTATGAAACATATGAAAACCATTGAGGGTTGAATATCGAAAAATGGGGAAATGGGTGTAGTAGTAAGTTAAGTTAAGTACTAAATATTACAGAGTCCGGACCGGATATTCATCAGAACGCATTGAATTAGAATCAAGGGATTGAACGAGCTCTGATTAGCAGTGGGACATATCCGGTAAGTAGTCTCATAGTAGTAGCCGTAACAATGTAGTAAATCTCGAGCTAGTTATTGAATATTATAGAAAGTAATAAATATATTTAAGTTTAAATTAAAACACGACTTTCAATTATAATACATGGCGCTGCGGACATGTGCGTGAAATACCAGTTTGTGAATTAGATCAAATAAGTGAATGGGGATTTCAAAGGCCCGAATTGATAAAAACCTAGTGAAGAAACTTCGTGGCCGACCTCCGAAAACACGAATTATCACCATCACAAAAATGGAATACCTTAGAAAGCCTGGGACGTTAAAGTTGGATGGAAACATATCAGAGAATTGGAGAGTTTTTCTCCAAAATTACGAAATATTCATTACGGCGCTGGAAATTGACAAAAAGTCGGAGGCAGTAAAAGTGGCGACATTCTTAAACGCCATTGGACCCGATGCAGTGGAGACGTATAATTCATTTAATATTCCGGAGGAAGACAAAAAGAAGTATGTGTGTTAGAATCGTTTAAAAATTTTTGCATGCCAAACAAAATGAAACCTACAAGACCTTCATGTTCCAGGAATCAAGAAAAAGGGGAGCCTTTTGATAATTTTCTTCTCGATATAAAAAACCGATACGAAATTGTGGACTCGATTTTGCTATACAAGATCGAATGCTGAGAGACCGCATAGTGTTCGAAGTGATAAACAAAAATTTGCAGAAGAAATACCTAGAACTTTCCGACCTAACTCTTTCTAAGTGCATCGAGATGGAAAGAGCTGCAGAAGCATCGGATTATCAGATGAAAGAAATGCAACGAACAACAACGGCGACAACTACAGTGGATGCAGTAGCAAGCAGTCACAAAAGAAGAAAAATTTAAAAAAAATAATTCAGGCAAATTGTATAATAAACGAAATTTTAATAGTAATTCTTCATTTTTAGATAACAATTCAAATACGCGAAAAGGCTCAAATCAGAATAATATGAAGCATCAAACAAACCATCAGGCAAATATAGCATGCAAATATTGTTGTCAAAAGCATCAACCTAAGCGCTGTTCAGCGTACGGAAAACAATGCAATAACTGTGCACGATTAAATCACTTTGCAATTGCTTGTACAGCAATAAAGGTAAGAGAACTTCATTGTCAGCCTAGTGAAAATACTATTGTAGCAGTAAACATAATTTCATTTTAATTTTGTAAAATAATATTTAATCGTAGTAACTTTAAAATTTGATTTTTTTAATTTTTTGTAAAATATATTTAGTCAAGTGTCAACCACTGAAAAGAGAATTGTTTAAAAAAATAAAAAATGTAAGAGTTAACTTAAATAAGTTTTCAAATAAAATAACCTTACATACTGGTGACCCCGCTAAAAACAAATATTAAACAATTAAGACAAGTAAGAAGTAAATCTTGAAATTAAAAAAATTTTATCCTAAAAACCATAAACGAAAAATGATGGAAGATAACAAGGAAAATAACCAAGGCGAAACGACGAAAGAATGTGGTTCGGAGCAGTCAAAAGCGCAGTCCTCGGGTAGCCCTGTTGACACAGAGCTGCGACAGATTTCTTATAGCGCGATGAGTATAAGACTACCGGAATTTTATGCAGCGAACCCGGAACTCTGGTTTTACCAAATCGAGTCTCAATTCGCGGTCGCAAGGATAACATCCGACCGACTAAAATTTCATCATGTGGTTGGTCAGCTACCGACCAACATTGCTAGCAAAGTGTTTGAGGTAATAAAAAACCCGCCATCTGAGAACAAATTCCTAACATTAAAAGAAAAAATTATCGATGAATTTGCCGACAGCTCTCAAACAAAACTTAAGAAATTGCTTTCCCAAGTACAACTAGGCGACAGAAAACCGTCGTTCTTATTAACGGAAATGCGTCAACTGGCATCGTCGGCGGTCTCGGATGATCTCCTGAAAACTCTATGGGTGCAAAATTTACCAGAGACAATTCGGGCAATTTTATCCGCGTCGTCTGAATCGCTTGCAGTATTAGCGAAAATAGCGGATAAAATTTGGGAATCCACTGATTTTCACAAGGTTCATGCAACCCAGAAGGCGGAAGATCATGAAAGTTCGTTGCAAGCACAGATCAAAAAATTAGAGGCAGAGATAAAGAAACTACAAACCGGTAGACGTCGAAGTCAGTCTTCATCATCAAATTCTGACAAATCTCGCCGAAGCTCCAGCAAACCTAGGTATGATAATTTCTGGTACCATTATAAGTTTGGAGGAAATTCAACGAAATGCATCCCTCCATGCAAATTTAAAAATTCGGAAAACTAAAGAACCAAGTTTGTTTCGAGGCGGACGAATTTGGGACTTCCAATCCTCGCCTATTTGTATATGACAATTTAACGAAACGAAAATTTTTAATAGACACGGGTGCGGATATATCCGTAATACCACCAAATTCAAGATATCATGAAAATTATCCCAACGATTATATGCAGCAAACGGTTCGGTTATAAAAACGTATGGGGAAAAGAGACTTACCGTATCCCTCAACTTACAGCGATCTTTCAACTGGACCTTTGTCATAGCTGACGTCAACACACCAATAATTGGAGCTGATTTTTTAAAATTTCATGGTCTCGGGGTGGATTTACAACGTCGCAAACTGACAGACAGCTGCACAAAACTCAATAGCGATGGTACCGTCATCGACTCTTCTACACCTCAGGTAACGCTAATTAATTACAAAGATCCTTTCGCTCATATATTACGGGATTTTAAACAATTATTGCACGACCAACCGGGAATACAGGGAAGAGTAAAAACAACGGTCACGCATTGCATAAAAACTACCGGCCAACCGGTTACTTCTAAAGCAAGACGATTGATTTCTGAAAATCTACATACTACATGGAAAAAATATTTTTAGTACTATTGATTTGAAAAAGGCTTTCAACCAAGTACCAATGGAGCCTGCTGATATTCCGAAAACCGCAATAATCACGCCGTTCGGGTTATTTGAATTCGTATACATGACATTTGGCCTTAGGAATGCGGCTCAGACGTTTCAACGTTTAATTGACGAAGTATTACGAGGTCTTGACTTCGCAAAAGCATATATAGACGATATTCTCATAGCGAGTGATAATATCGATCAGCACCAAATGCACGTTAGAATAGTGTGTGAACGTTTATCTCAACACGGTTTGATAGTAAACCTGGATAAATGCAAATTCGCCAAAGAACAGATAGAATTCTTAGGTCATTTAGTAACGTCACAGGGAATATTACCGTTACCACGTAAAGTGGAAGCGATTGTACAATTTCAAAAGCCGTTAATTGCGAAGCAGTTGCGTAGATTCATAGCAATGATAAATTTTTATAGACGTTTTTTACCAAATGCAATTGCGATACAAAATAGGTTGCAATGTTTAATAAAAGGAAATGTAAAAAACGACAAATCAACAATAAACTGGACAGAGGATGCAACCAAAGCTTTTGAAGAGTACAAGACAATGTTAGCAAACGCAGTCCATCAGACTTGGCAATAGGTGCTGTTGTACACCAAATAGAAAATGATGAATGCAAACCTCTAGCATTTTTCTCAAGAAAATTGAGCGATGCACAAAAGAAATATAGTACCTATGACCGTGAACTATTAGCAATCTACGAGGCTATAAAATATTTCCGACACATGCTAGAAGGTAGACAATTTGGAATATACACGGACCATAAACCGTTAATCTTCGTATTTCACCAGAAACATGATAAAGCGTCACCTCATCAAACCCGACAACTAGACTACATTAGTCAGTTTACCACTGATATTCGTTATATTGCGGGCAGAACAAATATTATCCCAGACCTACTGTCAAGAATTCAAACTATAAATTCTGAGGATATTATGTTCGAGTTAATCGCAAAAGATCAAGAAACCGACGAAGAATTAAACATCCTATTACGTGGATGAAAATTGTGCAAATACTATGGTCGCTGCGGTTGGTACTTACTGCTTAAAAATATCAACTTTTCATTTCCGCATCTAAATCGCCAGATTTTGGCAACCGAATTTCAGAAAATTGAAAAGCATTAACATAGCTCTGAAGGGATTTCTTTAAAATCGTTCAATTTATCAGCTGATTGTATGATATCGAAAATTTGAACCTGTGTTGTATGATTTTAAGTCTTTTGGTAATAGAAAATTGAATAGCAGGAACTAGAAAATAAAATTAATTGTTTCCAAAGCTTGGTGAACATAAGTAGAAGTTCAGTAGAAGTCGATGTCGGTTTTGATTTCGTCAAAATTTAGAAGCCCAAACAGACAGAGATCTCTCACATGTATGAGAAATCTAGTAGATTTTGAGAGTTTTGTTAGAATTTCGAGATTTCGCCAAATCCAGATTGAAATCTTTGGATGTAAATTAGCTGTTTTTTGAGACCACTAGAAAAGTAGTGTATTTAATTTTTATTAGTTCTACTATCATACATATTTGATGAAACTGAATATTGGGCATTAAGATCCGAACCCTATATCTCATAATCTAAAGATTTCAGGCGCGACGAAGAAGTGATCACCCCAGTTATTAAGTTATCCTACAATACTTAAAATCTACAAAATAATATTTTATGTCAATGTAATTTATTAGGTATATATACATATTCACATAGTCTCCTTATTGAATCGATCTACAGTTTAGATGACTGCTACCATAACCTAACCTAACCTACTCTCCTAATTTAAAAATTTAAAAAGCAAAAGTAGGAAATTCTCTAAAACTATTTTCAATTATTATAACTTCATAAGCAGTATCTTATACCTGATTTAACATTTGTTTTACAACGACTATGGTGATAAAATTTCTAACTTATTTTGTAAGAGTTAACTTTTGGAAAGGAGGAAATTTAAATTGAATGAACAAGAGTCGAAAGCTTGCATTATCATGAAATTTTAAATTTTGAAATATTTTATACAGGTAGTGGTGACATATAATTTCAGAGCTTTCTTCGTATTGAAAAATTTTTTCACAGAGATTTTTTCCGCGGTATCTATCCTAATTAGTGCAAAAAATATATGTTTTAAGTTTCACCCCGATCACAAAAAAAAAAATTTGAAAAATGGGTCCCGATGCATTGACAAAATGGCGAAATAATATTATTCTGGGGATGATTGTAATTCTAAATATATAGGTTATATACCATCGGAAATACCATCAAGTGGTCGTAATGAGAAAGTGAAGTTTTTCATATTTAATCGGTTTCGACCGTATTTTGATAATGGTTAATAATACGAAGTTCGTGTCGTCGACAAAAATATCTGATTTATAACGCTCAATAATATTTTATAGAAAGACAAAACGGCTCAGAAAATCCTTCACCAAGTACGAAATAAAAACTATTACGGATTGATTAAATGTCAAAAATCATCTTTTTCGGCCTTGCTGAAGGACTTTTTTCTTTTTCTCATAACATTAAGCATCTGCCGATGACACTAACTTCGTATTGTTTACCGTTACAAAGTTACGCTTAAAAACTATTTTTTTAAGAAATACTTCAATTGCTGAATTTAAGCACTAGATGGCATTTTCAATGGTACAGGGTACACCAATAACCTATATATTTAGAATTATATCACCCACAGAATGACACTATATAGGCCCTATGTCGATATCTTGGGAGTTTACGGAATCTTACACAATTTTGGTTTCTTTAAGGCTCTTGATGCACGTATTCCCAATACATTATCGAGATGAAACTTAAAACGTATTGTTTTTAAACTAGTTCGAGCCATTACGATGGGAGCTGTGAAAAAAATTAAATTTTTTTAAATTGAGTGGTTAGCTTAGATTACGGTTTGAACTACCCTTTTTAGCAGAGTAGATTTCAAATTCAGCCAAATATGGGAAAATTATTAGAACACATAATGAAAATTGTCCAAGCATAATCCAAATCCGAATCTGACGAATCTGTTAGGGGGCGCCATGGCCCCCATGGCCCACCCCTATGACCGCCACTGCGCCCAATTGTCTAGCTGGATATCGCGTTATGGCGTTCCGTCGAAAATCACAACCGATCAAGGACGACAGTTCGAATCGGAAATGTTCCACGCATTGAACAAAGTACTGGGAGTACAACACCTGCGTACGACAAGTTATCATCCGCAATCGAATGGGATAATTGAAAGATGGCACAGAACGTTAAAATCGTCATTAAAGACCAAACTTTCAAACGACTGGATCAATGAATTACCCCTCATTTTGTTGGGACTACGTTGTATTTGGAAAGAAGACATAAAATCTACGCCGGCTGAAATGGTTTTCGGCCAAACTCTTCGTATTCCGGGGAAATTTTTCGGTTCCTCGAAAGAGAACATCAAAGATGTCGATTTCATAAAAGGCTTTAGAAAAACAATGATAAATTTTCAACCACCCGTTACATCACATCACACTGGAAGCAAGTTTTTTGTACATCCCGCGTTAGAACATTGTACGCACGTTTTTGTTCGAATCGATGCTGTGCGCACCCCTCTCCAGCCTCCCTATAATGGACCATATTCTGTTATTAAGCGAGGCGATAAAATATTCAAATTGTTGGTAAAAGGAAAACATCAAAACGTGTCAATTGATCGTTTAAAACCAGCTTTCATCACCAAAGGAGAAAACGATGAACCAGATCAGAAAGAGAATACAGTAAAACCTGTCTAAAACGGAATGCTGTGGTACCCAACTTTCTGTTCCGGTTTAGCAGGTTTCCGTTTTATACAGTTTTGTTCAGCAAAAGTATTGATTTGAAGTACAGTACATATATAATATGTGTTTTTTGGGTACTTTAAATATAATTAACAAACAAAAAATAAAAATATATACAGTTCAAATAAAGGGTGTTACAATAACGCGTTCCGAAGTTAAATCAAAATTGAAAACAAGAGGATGATGGAGTTAATGAAATTTTATTAAAAAAATATTATTTGGTCCACGGCAATTAAGTATGGGAAAGAATATTACTCAAATGCTCCTACGGCACACCTCGACCCGTTTGTCCAAATTTTTGATGACATCACGGCATAACTTCTCCCTAATTAGACCAATAGATCCTTCAGTTGTTGAATGATGTTGAGTTTATTGTGGTAAACCATGCTTTTGAGGTAACCCCAAAGAAAGAAGTGCAACGAAGTCAAATCGCACTATCTCGGTGGCCAATTGATTTCGCTGTTTCTGGAGATTATTGGCCCGGGGAACTTCAGTTGTGTGGCACATCGCACCATCTTGCTGGAACCACATCGATGTCATAATCATACAAATTTGCCACAAGAAGTCGGTGATCATGGCACGGTACCTTTCCCCGTTCAGTCTGACAGAGTTGCCAGGTTCATTTGCGAAGAAAAATGGACCAATCACTCCACCAGCGAAAAATGCACACCACAAACTGAGATTTTCTGGATGAATTTGTTTTTCAAAGAGTGCCCCTGGATTTTCATCCGCCCATATTCTGCAACTCTGCTAGTTGGAAACTTGGTTTAGCTTTTTGCTTTTTTTTTACACCTTACCAACAATTTGCCAAAGACTGAACTACCAAAATTTCAAAACAGATGTCCAAAATTATTTAAAAGTTTTTGTAACACTCTAGTTCCATAATAAATTAAAAGCATTTTTCCGTCTTTCACTTGCAGTCAGTCATACTTAAATCCATTCATGTCACATTTCAACTGTTTTCCGTTTTGCGAAAAATTTCTTTCCGCGAATCACGTTCCGTTTCGTTATCACGCTCAGGTTTCCGGTTTATACAGGGTGTTTTGCATTGGAAAATGTGCCGTTCCCAGTTTTTTTTTCCGTTATGGCAAGTTTCCGTTTTATCCAGGGTCCGTTTTAGACAGGTTCCACTGTATTCATCTGAAGCCATACATAGAAACAAATCGAAAGGAAGAAAGTCATCCGAAGAAGTACACAACGCGTTATGGAAGGACCGTAAAGTTCAAAATCGTATGACAGCGGTCATACTGGAAGGGGAGTGATGTAGCAGCAAACACAATTTCATTTTAATTTTGTAAAATAATATTTAATCGTAGTAACTTTAAAATTTGATTTTGTTAATTTTTTGTAAAAAATATTTAGTCAAGTGTCAACCACTGAAAAGAGAATTGTTTAAAAAAATAAAAAATGTAAGAGTTAACTTAAATAAGTTTTCAAATAAAATAACCTTACACTATGTATTTAGACACAATCGTTAATGATAACTATTTTACGGGAAATAAATCGTGGTACGAGCGTATTAGAGTAGTTGACTCCATTAACGGATTCAAATTGGATACAGAATCTGATGTGAATGTTTTGCCAATGAAATTTGTTCGGAAAATGAAAAACATTGAGATCAGAACATGTAATGCTCAAATAGAAGCATATGGTGGTACGAAGCTTAACATTGTAGGGATGACAGATCTTATATGTTCTAGACGAAATGATATACTGCCAATTAATTTCGTAGTGATAGATGCCGACACGACACCGATTTTGGGACTAGAAACTTGCCTCAAAATGAATTTAATTAAAAAAATAGATGCATTAAAGGCTAATGGAAATGTGATCGTCGAAGACTACAAGGATGTTTTTGATGGGTTAGGATGTTTTGCAATAAATGTGGAAATCAAACTGAGGGAAAATGTTACACCAATCGTAAAGCCCGCACGTAGAGTGCCTCTAGCAGCTAGGGGTAGTCTGAAGAATGAGCTAGATATTCTTTGCAGTAGGGACATAATAAAGAAAGTGACAAATGAAAATATAAAGTGGGTATCGAATTTGGTGGTAGTGGAAAAAAAAATAAACAGTTAAGGCTATGCCTAGATCCAAAAGACCTCAATGAGGCAATTAGAGTAGAAAACCATTTGATTCCAACATTTCAGGAAATATTAAGCAAACTGGCTAGCAAGAAATTATTCACAGTGCTTGATTTAAAGGAAGGGTACTGGCAGGTGAAGCTGAGCGAAAATGCTAGCAATCTTTGTGCATTTAGCACGCCCTTTGGAACTTATCGTTTCAAGAGGCTACCATTTGGCGTGAACTGCGCACCGAAACTTTTCCAAAAGTTAAATGAAGAGAATTTTGTTGATATCGAAGGTGTAACAGTTTACATCGACGAAAACAGAACTAGCGCGATCAGTGGTATAAATTAACCAAAAGACAAAAAAGACCTGCAGAAATTATTAAGGATGATTAATTATATGAGGGATTTTGTGCCAAATCTAGCAGATATCTCTAAGCCACTAAGAGATTTACTCAAAAAGGGAACGGTTTTTATTTGGACTAAGGCCCATACAACTTGCCTCGAAGGCATTAAAAATCTCATAAAAAATTCAGCAACTTTAGGCATATTTAACGAAAAAAAGGTGTTAAGAATGAAAATAACTTTCTTAATAACTTTATTTGTAACTGAACTTATAAAATGTATTTTACAACTTATATACTAATTTTATGCTAATATTGCAAATCAATGGTAGCATATGCGGTGCAAAGGTAGATCGGACGAATAATTGCAATGCTAGCATAAAGGTAATTTTATTGCTTTATGCTTACATGAATTATATCCGCTGATCAATTAATATGCTCGCTGGTCATTGTCTTTATGATCACGTGGATTGATCATCCTCCCCGGGAGCAATGTGTAGTATGGATCTTTTCGCTGGTATCGGAGTGACGGGTTTTACGGTGAAATTTGCTGTTTTAGACTTTTTAGTGTAGATGATGTACACTGTGACTCCTAATATCAGAGCAACTATCAATTAGTTCACGATGTAGTAATGCACGTGGTGTATATTTAGATCCTCTGGAAGTTGTAAGGTCGGAGATGAAGTCTTAATCCTATCCAGCTCCTGGGTGTTGAGTGTGTCTGTGAAAGACAGTTTAGTTGCAGGTGAACCATCAACGTTCATCAATATGGATGCTAGATTCCTAGGTGGAAGAAATGACTTGTCCATGCTTGCTGTGAATGATGTTTGTGATCTAAGAAGAACGGATGAGGTTTTGATCTCGCAGTTCGGACCTAATGCCAAAATTCCGCTGCCTTGTAGCTGTTGTGTGAATGGTTTATGGTTGCATACAGCTGTGATTACAGTTTCGTTTGGTGTAAAGAATATCCATTTGTTGGCGTCTTGAAGTTGGTGAAAATATAATACGGCTCTGGTAGTTCGAATAGTACATCGTAGCTTTGTAATTGGCTTGTGGTTTAATAAGCCAATTTCACATTGGTTTCCATGAGAGTTTTCTCGATATATAGGATGATCCTGTTTACAAATGAATTTCTGAGATTCTCGCTCAGAACATTGCTCTAGATCAATCCTTGATAATGGATAATATGAGTCCCGGTGAAGGTTTACAGCGATGAACTCACTGGATGGTTTGATAAATATGAGCTCACTTCCATATGTAGTTGGTGCTGGGTGTAGTTTGAAAAGTTGAAATATTTCATCGTTCAAGAGTGGGACGGTCATTTTGAAGATAATAATTTTGTTTACCAGTCGGCTTTGAACTGTTGTTAGCCGATAAAAGGACAGCAGTGGTTCACTATCTTTTTCTCCAGGAATCAATAGAGACGTTGGTATATGATGCCGAATGATTTGTATCTGTTTCAATAATTGTACTGGCGTTATTAGGAATGGACTGAGTTTTCCGTCATTTGCAGTAACAATTAACTCGATTAGTTTTTTTTTTTATCTTTCTCGAATTTGTTCATGATGAGCGTGACATATTCGGTCATTAGGGAAAATGTTTGTCTCAGCTCTTGGCTTTTGATTTCTTTTGACAGTGCGTAGATGCTATTGGCCATGTGTTGTTCAAACACCTTAAATTGATCCTCTATGTCGTGTATTGACTTCCGAAATATGTTAACAGTTCCATCGAAGATTGAAGTTTGATTCTGGGCCAGCTGCAATAGATATTTCTCATTTTGTTGGACCTTTTGGAGTTCTACTTCTATATGTGTAGCATAATCCTGATCCAATAGGCCAAAGAGACTGCTTTGTATAGAACCTATGATGTTTAACGGGGCTCGTTTAATTCTATGTTGAGTATCATCGACCCGATTATGTAGAAGGATGTCGTTGTTGAGTATTTCTTCGTAGTTATATTGAAATTCAATCAGGATCGATTGACAGTAATAGTTGAAGGTGGTCATCTGACCACACAATTTCTCTAGTTTTTTCACACAAGTGGTGAATCCGTGGAGTTGTTCGTAGTATCCCGTTAGATTTAGGTATATTATCGTAGACCATTCATTATTGATTATGTTTATTCTTCCCACGTTTTCAAAGTATAGACCAGGGTTGTGCGTAAATGTTGTGATCTTGATGTCAGTGATGGAAGTAGCATGGTAGGATATGGTCGCCTTGCAAGTTCATGCTTAATATCGGTAGCACGCAATTTAACAGAAATAGGGATGACACCAAGTTTGAAGGTTTTGCTTGTTTCCGTGGTGGAATGTTGGTTGGTGCAATCCGTAGTTTCGGTCGTTTTACGCTGCTTTCCTTTGGTATACTTAGCGGATTTTGTAGCGGAAGCACAGCTTTATTTATCTCCATAAGATCTGGTTCGAGGTCTCCTGGCGTGGTTTCCTTTTGGATAGCGATATCCACGGGAAGTTTGCAAAGCTTTGCAATGGGTCTCTTCAGAATTCCTCCTGTGGTTTGAACAGTAGCAACTCTTACTAGTCCATCTGTCCCGGGATGTGTTTCAATAATCCGCGCCTTAGGCCACTTGGTAGGCGGTGTATTTGGCTCCTTAACAATTACCAGATCACCATTCTTTAGGTTCTCCTGTAGATTTTGGCCATTTTGGACGTTGTTGTAATCGTGAAAGATATTCGGTTGATATGTTATGCATTGCATTCCTTGCAAGATTTCTTCTGTGGTGAGAGCGCCATTGGTGCGGTTGTTTTTAGTTTGACGGAAATTTTTCAGAAAGTGTAATATGTAGGCGTATATCCTTGTTGTTGTTTGTAAGTTTGAAGATCGAAGTCGTAGGAAATCACTGTCCAAGGCTGCCGTATGTGCTGCTAAGTGCTTACGTTGCTCAATATCCGTGTCAAAGGTGCCTTGAAAGGTAGGCCATTGGGTTTTGGCTTGTACTAACCATGATGGTCCATTCCACCACAATGAATGTGCTTTCAATTGTGAAGGATATAATCCACGCGATGCACAGTCAGCTGGGTTGTCATCAGTGCTTACGTGGTTCCAGTCATCAGTGTTGGTGACTGATCGAATTTCGGATACTCTATGCATGACAAAAGTTTCCCATCTCTTCGTTCTGTTTTTTATCCACGCTAGAGCGACTGTTGAATCCGACCAGGCAAATATGGCTGAAGTTTGTATGTTCAATGCTTTTTTCACAGTAGTAAGAAGTCGTGCTAATAGCTGTGCAGCGCAAAGTTCAAGTCGGGGTATGGTAGTAGTCTTTTTCAAGGGAGCTACCTTAGTTTCAGAAGTTAACATTGGAATAGTGACCTCACCATGTTCTGTTATAATTCTTGTGTATATAACAGCGGAGTATGCTTTCTCCGAAGCGTCGCAGAAGCCATGAATTTCTACTCCTTGATTGTAGGTAGTATAGTGGATCCATCTGGGTATAGAGATATTTCCTATCGATGAAAGTTCTTCTTCGAATCGTTGCCACTTATTTGAGAATGTAGTAGATAGAGGCTGGTCCCAAGTAATATCTGACAACCACAAATCCTACATCAGTATTTTAGCGAAAATCATAACTAGAGCAAGCCAACCGAGTGGATCGAAAATTTTTGCAATTGTTGATAAGATAGTGCGCTTTGTAGGCGTTCGGTCAGTCAAATTGATACGAAACTTGAACATGTCATTTCCTGGCAGCCAGTTTATGCCCAACGTTTTGATGGGGTTGCCATCATGTATCTCTCGTATTTCTGCGCCAACCAGATCTTCAGGTAAATCGGCTATTAGTGTAGTCTGGTTACTCGTCCACTTCCGTAGTTTAAAACCTCCCTTGTTAAGAAGTTTTATGAGGTCCTGTTGGAGTTGTTTTGCTTCACGCAACGTATTTGTTCCTGTCATCAGATGATCCACATAAAAGTCATTTATGTGGATCTGAGATGCATTTGGAAATGTATTTTTCTCGTCTTTCGCTAACTGCCGCATCGTTTTTAGGGCTAAAAACGGGGCAGACGCTGTTCCGTAAGTGACGGTCGTCAAGTAGTATTCCTTTATGGGTTCCTTAGTAGAGAACCTCCAAAGTATTTTTTGGAATTTTTGATCAGCGGGGTTGATCTGTATCTGCCGATACATTTTCTCAATATCGGCAGTAAGTACGTATCGATGAAGGCGCCATCGTAATAATATTTCAGCCAGGTTATTTTGTAGTTTTGGACCTATATGTGTAATATCATTGAGGCTCTGTCCGCTGCTGGACTTCATGGAGGCATCGAAAACAACACGGAGTTTCGTCGTGGTGCTGTCTTCCTTCAGTACTGCATGGTGGGGTATATAATAGCCGTCATTCGATGGTAGAGTTATTGGCATCATGTGTTTCCTGTGGAGGTAGTCCTTCATGAATTCCTTGTAGGATGTTTCCAGTTTTTTGTCGGATTCGAAACGCCTTTCGATTTGAAGTAATCTCGCAAGAGCCTTCTGTCTTGAGTTGCCTAGTTCTTCGTGATTCTTATTGAATGCAATTCGTACTGTGTAAGTTCCATCCCTTTTACGTGTGTGCGTTTTTTCAAAGTGTTCTTCGCATTGTTGCTCTTCTTCGGATGATGTGGTGATTGTGGTCACCTCTTCCAAGGTCCAGAATTTTTTCATAATGTCGTTAAGTTCGATATTGGACACCATGCTCGTTATGTTAATTTGTTTTGATAGAAGGCAATCCGTGTTTCCAGAGAAGATCCATCCAAATGCTGTATTTTGGGCCACAATTGATGGTTGAATATTTTGTAGACCATCTTGTATTATCGATGAATATACGTCAGCACCCAATAGCATGTCTATTGGACCTGGAGTACCATACGTTGGATCTGCTATCATATTATTCTGCCAAAATTTATCCTCGATATTAAGGTTCACCTTGTTGTCAGGTAGGAATTTTGTCAGTTTCGGCAATACGTATGCCATCAGGTTTAGTGTAAACTTAGATGGAAATCTCGGTTCCAACTGCAGATGAATTTTACATCGTGTTGTTCCTGCTTTTGTTAGTCCTAGACCAGAAATTTCTGCGTGTTCCTTTGTCTTCGGTAAGGCGAGTAACTGGGCTGTTTCTTCAGTAATGAATGACCCTTGGGAGCCCTGGTCTATAAGAGCGCGTAGATACTTCTTTGTGCCGTCAGCTGCATTCGCAATTACAAGCGCGGTTGCTAATAATACACTGCAACTGCGTTTTGCCATATGTGAGTTGACCTCGACTGGATTTGGTTTAGCGTCTTTTGGTTGTTCCAAATGGAGCATCGTGTGGTGCAATTGTTGACAGATGGAACATTTAAATTTGCTGTAACACTTTTCCCCAGCTGGATGGCCGAGACAATTGAAGCAAATCTTATTTTTCTTGATGAACTCTTTTCTGCGTTGAACGTCTAATGATTTCAGTTTCGGGCAGGCGTGTAGTTTGTGGTTTTCCTGACAATATGAACAAAGGCACGTAGGTTTAGCTGATGTATGGTGCACTTTCAGTTTATTTCCTTCTCCATATTTGTCTGGTTTGTTGTTTCTTGGTTGGGAAGGTGGCGCAGTTCGTTTAGCGTCCCGTAGAGATTCCAATGATTGGAATCTAGTTTCCAAAAATCTGTATATTTGGTCGTATGTTGGTGGTTCTCGAGGTTTTTCGAGGTTTTGTTCATACAATTTATGGGACTCATAGTCAAGTTTTTGAATGACAATGTGTACTATGATCGGAGCCCATGTTGTCGTATCAATTCCGATATTGTCTAAGGCATGTAGGCACTCCTTAGTAGTATCGTAAAGTTTCCTGATATTCACAGCCGATTCGTGATCCAGTCTTGGTTGATTCAGCAAGGTTTGTACTTGGGTTGCGATCAGTTTCCTCTGATTATTGTATCTATCATTGAGGAGTTTCCACGCGGCTTCGTAATTTGCATCAGAAATGCAAAGATGTTGAAGAAGGTTTGCAGCATCCTTCTTAACGTGTGTTTTGAGGTACTGCATTTTCTCCGCATTTCCTAGACTTTTATTCGTATGGATAAGTCGAGAAAATATGTCAGAAAATGATGTCCACGAAGAGTAGTCTCCCTCAAACACCGGTAACGTTAAACGTGGCAGCTTAACATCAGTATGTTGATGTTGTGGAGTTTCCAAACGTTCTAGCAGCTTTATTATGACATCTTGATATTTATCTTCTATTCCCTCGTATATTTTTTGTTCAAGATATACAGAGAGTACTTCGTCCGGGTTGGCGATAATATCAGAATGGTTTGCTGATATCTTCTCCCAGTAGACTTGCATGGCGTTGAGTTTCTGCTGGTAGAAGAATCTTGATTGGTTCGGTGCGATTGTATCAGAACAATCAAGTAGGCGAGAAAGCAACCGCAAATGTTCTTGCTGTACTCGCAGTAGCTTTAGGTGTTGAATACCATCTCCAGTTGTCTCTCCTTTAGGCTGTTGTGCAGAAGTTGATGGAATGGTAGTTTCGAAGTTTTTCACAGCCTCGTCAGACTGCGTTTGAGTCGTTTGCTGCTCATCATCTCCTCCATAGTGTTATTTCTTCCCTCGAATTCCGCCCAAAGATCTTCAAGCGCAGTTAGACGTGTTGTAAGGTAGTTTTTCGTCTTCCTGCTTTCAGAGTCTTTCTTCATATTCTGCTTCAGCCGCATCATCTCGTCATAGCATTCGATCTGCTGTGCTACCAAAGGGTCCATTTTTCGTCCAAGAAAATAACCTGCTAGAAAATTAGAATGGAATGGGCGGATATTGGGTTACTGGGAAACTGGGACTGTATTCTATATAGTCGACGGGTTCGACTGTCTCGGCGGACCAATGTTAAGAATGAAAATAACTTTCTTAATAACTTTATTTATAACTGAACTTATAAAATGTATTTTACAACTTATATACTAATTTTATGCTAATATTGCAAATCAATGGTAGCATGTGCTGTGCAAAGGTAGATCGGACGAATAATTGCAATGCTAGCATAAAGGTAATTTTATTGCTTTATGCTAACATGAATTATATCCGCTGATTAATTAATATGCTCGCTGGTCATTGCCTTTATGATCACGTGGATTGATCAAAAGGAAATAATAATACAAACAGATGCGTCAATGTTTGGGTTAGGGAGTGCTCTCATACAAGATGGAAAGCCGATTAGTTTTGCTTCACGAAGCTTATCAGAAACCGAAACTAGGTATGCGCAAATCGAAAAAGAAATGTTGGCTATTGTTTTTGCATGCCATAAGTTTCACAATAATTTATATGGACGGGATCTTACCATTCTGACAGACCATAAGCCTTTGTTGAGTATTTTAAAAAAAGGAATGGATCAGATTAGCTCGGCCAGCCTTCAATGAATGAAGTTGCGTTTGTTAAAATATAGAATAAATTTACAGTATTTACCAGGAAAAGATATGCTAATTGCTGATTTACTGTCGCGTTATTATCAAAAAACTATAGAAGATAACGAGATTAAAGATATAAATGAAGTCATACATTCGGTTAACATGAGTGATAAACGAAAACAGGAGTTTGTTAAAGCTATTAATGATGATAATACGCTTAGAAGGCTAAAAGACATTTTAATACAAGGATGGCCGAACATGAAAAAGGAACTTTTTGAACAACTCAGAGGGTATTCGGGATATCGAAACGAATTAATGCTGGAAGACAATTTAATTTTCTATGAAGAACGTATTTTAGTTCCATTGGAACTACGCTCAACAATTCTTCGTACATTGCATGAGGGACATGCAGGTATCGAACAAACGCGAATGCGAGCAAAGTCACTAGTATTTTGGCCTGGGATGAACAACGATATCGAAAAAATGATTACAAGCTGCAATATTTGTCAAAAATATAGTCGTTCTAATTGCAGAGACGAGCTCTTGCCACACAGTATACCAGAATTTCCATTTCAAAAGGTTGGTGTTGAAATAATGAATTGTTTAGGTCAAGATTATTTAGTCATTATAGACTATTTTTCGAAGTTTTTCGAAATCATGAAGTTGAACAGGAAAACAGCGAATGAGGTAATTTTAAAATTGAAAGCAATATTTGCTACGCATGGTATTCCGAGGAAAATCATAGCTGACAACAACCCTTTTAACTCATACGAGTTTAAAAAATTTTCAAATGAGTTTGATATAGAGCTATTGACTACTAGCCCCTACCACTCTCAATCGAATGGATTAGTAAAAAAGGCTGTAGGAACTGCGAAAAGCATAATAATGAAATCAGTAGAATCCAAGCAGGAACTTTGGTTAGCTCTGTTGGAATGGAGAAATATTCGACTAAAATCTACAAACATATCTCCTGTAGAATTAATAATGGGAAGAAAAACAAGGACATTATTGCCAGGTAAAGAAAGCAATTTTAAGTTTAAAGTTATTCAGGATCAGGGAGTATATAACAAATGGAAAAATCAAAAACATAAAACATACTATAATCCTAAATCAATGTAGCAGAGCGGTTATGAAAAGGGGGATGATGTATGGTAGGGTTACTGTATACTCACACCAAAACAGCCTTTAAGAGGGGTTTGGCAGATGCGTACCAAGATGAAAAACCAGTAAATCTAAATTTTTTTCATGTTTATGATATCTCGCTTTATAAACATTGGAAATGATTGGTTTTTCGCTGCAAAATTGTAAATTTCCATAAAAGAAATGAAAGAAATACGGAAATTTTCCATTGAAAACCACAATTTCGCGCACACACACTTCTACACCAAAGAAAAAGAAGTACTAGAATTGTGGAAGGGAACCGACAGCTTTTTTCCGACTCTTCACATATTCGCACTAACACACTTCAAAAACGCAATTTTGATAGCAATGTTCAGTAGTACAAAAACAGGCGAACTAGTACATAAACAGGCGATTTTTGTGAGGTTAAATTACAATTTCTAGTACAGAAACGACCAAATTAGACGTATCTAGGGTTACTGTATACGCACTCACACCAAAACAGCCTCTAAGAGGGGTTTGGCAGATGCGTACCAAGGTGAAAAACCAGTAAATTTAATTTTTTTTCATGTTTATGGGATTTTGCTTTCTAAACATTCGAAATGATTGACTTTTCGCTGCAAAATTGTAAATTTCCATAAAAGAAATGAAAGAAATACGGAAATTTTCAATTGAAAACCACAATTTCGCGCACACACACTTCCATACCAAAGAAAAAGAAGTACTAGAATTGTGGAAGGGAACCGACAGCTCTTTTTCCGACTCTTCACATATTCGCACTAACACACTTCAAAAACGCAATTTGATAGCAATGTTCATTAGTACAAAAACAGGCGAACTAGTACATAAACAGGCGATTTTTGTGAGGTTAAATTACAATTTCTAGTACAGAAACGACCGAATTAGACGTATCTGCCAAACCCTAGGTAGAGAGTGTTGTGTGTGTATCTAGTGACCCTAGACGTATCTGTCAAACCCTAGGTAGAGAGTGTTGTGTATCTAGTGACCCTAATGTATGGTTGCGGACTAAGGAGAAAGAATGGGTAAAAGCAAAAATAGTTGGCAATGACAACGCACCACGATCGTATTATGTGGAAACCGATAATGGAGCGGTTTACCGTCGAAATTCAAAGTGGCTCCGAAAAGCTAAATTAAATTATACTTACATATAAACAATGAAGTTTTCTCATAGCATTATTTAGGTGATGGTTTGTATGGTGTGTTTTTTTATTACGTAATACAATCAAAAGGAATAATTGAATTTTTGTTGAAATTGAAATACCATTTATATTTTTTTGAATTATAAAAAACAATTAAATAGTTTTGAAAGGGAGAGGTAGTATAAGTTAAGTTAAGTTAAGTACGAAATATTACAGACTCAGAACGCATTGAATTAGAATCAAGGGATTGAACGAACTCTGATTAGCAGTAGGACATATCCGGCAAGTAGTCTCATAGTAGTAGTTGTAACAATATAGTAAATCTCGAGCTACCCAACAGGCAGATCATACCTGTAGAAAACTAATCGAAATTCTACACCTTCTTTACAGCCATAGAGCTCCATGTGTAAGAAAGGGACAGCGAACGAAAACTGTCTCCGTAGAAATGTGAGTAAGGTTTCCCACCAGCCAACCGAATAGTCGTGAAATTTCTACACATTTTCAACGGACATATATGTCCATATGTACGATAGAGATGTATATACTCAAAATGCTCCGTATAAATGTAAGGAAAATTCAAACGATTTTCTACACACATCTATCACACCCACACACATGCAAGAAGCAAGAAAACTTTCAAGCGTCAAGTCAAATAAAATTTTGATTGCGACGCATTCCGTGTTTGAGTTTTGAAATTTGAAGATTAGACTCTCCATGGATTTTATTCCATGTATTTTTTTTAAATGTTTCAGTATATTCTAAGGCTTGACGAGCTGCATTCATGTATTTTTATTTTCAGTTTCGATAAAGGTTTCGAGATTTTAATTTAATAATATAATATTTTTTATAATTCAAATAGTTGGAACATTTAAAAAATGTAACACTATTTTTCACATTACATATCTTATTTTGTGGAAATTATGTAAGTGCTGCTAATTTGAAATTATGAACAGTACAATTTCTTATAAAACATATTTTTCGCAATTAAACATTTTTATTTACAATGTTCAAATTTCATAAAAACTTGATTTGTATTAAAATTTTTTGATTCCTTACCTTTTTGAGACGAAATCAACAGCTGATTCTGAATTTTCCAATTCAACTCGTGCTTATTAATTTTGTATGGAAAAATATGACAGCTAGCAATATAGTTCTAATACATATATGAGTAAAAACGAATCTGATATCTCATCAAACCTAAGAAATATGTCGAAGCTGTGAAAAGTATACAACCCCCTTATACCCGCTTACGGTTTAATATCTAAAAATTCTGAAATTGACTTTTTGGCGATTATATTGGAAGCCGTAGGAGGTAAAAGTGAATTCGATGTCTCATCAGATCTAAGCAATATGTAGAAATTTGAGATAACATATGCACCCCCTTACACTCACTTGGGGGTTGAATATCCAAAAATCCTGAAGGAAGTTTGAGCACCAAATTTAACGGTAAAAGCACTAAATTGGCATCGCTGATAGGAAGATGGGATAAGCGACGCTGAAAAACGGCGTAAAGGCCGTGATACAATAAAAGCAGAAAGCAGCGGCAGAAGCAGAATTTTTTTAGAAAGCACAGGATCATATCGCCGTGTCGGACAAACAATGACGCAACTGCAATTTCGCAAATTTTACAGGAGGGCCAAAAAACTGTTTTGTGTTTTTGCTATTCTCCTATTTGCTATTCCCCGTTGTTTTAAAAGAACGTGTTCTTGATCGAAGCTGTCTATAGTGACTATTAATAAGCTCGTATGGCTTGTGGGCAATTGTTAAAAATGACATTGTTCCTCCGAAAAAAATTAGAATTTTTAGCAGTTGCGTCACTGTTCTTCCGACACGGCGATATGGCGCCTGTTTAAATAAAAGCAGTGGCAGAAGCAGAGACGAAAACAGTGCTGATTTTTCGTTCTAAATTCTAAAATTCTGCTTCCGCTTCAGCACTGCCAACGTAAATCCCTTAAGAATTGGGAATGTTGTCAGCAATGGAAATGTTAAAGGTGTCAAAACTGTTTCCATATACTCGTATTTAATGATAATTTTAAGCGAAGAGCTCAGAAAAATCAACGGAAACAAAATATTTTCGTCCGCTCAAACAAGAGATTAAAATACTTGTGACTGTTGACGGTTAGCATGGACACATTATGCCGTGCTTCTACCTTCGGTGGGAGTTAGCATGAACACATTCTTCTCTGCTTCTGGTTTTATTTAAATTTATAAAGCATAGCAAAAAGCAGCACTGACGACACAGCTGTTTCTACCGCTGCTTCCTGCTTTTAATGTGTCACGGCCTTTATGCTTGAGTCAGATACAAAGTAGAATGAGGCAGCACGGCGCAGCTTGACGCCGCCAATAAAACAGCAAGTCAGATATCTATTCACTGTCTACGTCAGTTTGAGTTTTAACTAAATTTGAAATGTTCCCTAAAGGTTTCGTATTCGTGCATACGAAGCAGCGAGCTAACTAAAAATCTTAGTTCGGTCATATCAAGTAACGATTCGATGTGTTAAAGACAACAAAGTCACTTGTCGATTTTGAGGTTAACTACGGGCTACGGAAAAGTTCCGAGTTGACGAACATTTCTTCATGGCTGCGTTAAGAGCTGTACAGAATGAACGCAATCCCCTCCTTGGCATTTGGGGACGAACTTATCTGCGGCTCGCTTTTCCATTCGTTCACAGTAGAGATGAGAAAAACAGGTCAATGATATGACCCGGGTTAACTGACCCGGTTCACCTATTTGACCCGTTTAGTAAGACCCATTCAAATTGAACGAATCCACTTTTTTACTAAAATCCTTGAATCTTGATCAAACTTAGCCATGAAAATATGTAATTTGTTGATATCTTAAAGAATGAAAAAGAAATAAATCTTTTCTTGTTTCTTACCCCGCAATTGTCAAAATTCTTCAAGCCATAGAAAATATCCTTTCACACGGTACGGCTGATGCAGGGATACAGAGAAGACGTTTTACTAGTTCGTAAAGACGTGGAAATCTATATTTATTTTCCAACCAGTAAGCCAGTGGATTTTAGTTAGAAAATCAATATCGGTCGTTAATGTAGGAATCCAATTCTACAATAGCCGCTGCCATCGGGTTCACCACTGGTTGAACAGATTCTCTAAATCCAGTCCAAAGATCGATTACATAGTCCGAAGTTACTGATATGATTGTGAGAGGTTCCCTTTCGGGTTGCACCCCTAAGTTTTGGACCCTAGGTAGCCTAATTTTCACCATATTATCCCTTAAAGATGAATATTCGGATTGGTATACATATATCATCAGGGAAACCTTTCTTTTTAAATCTGGGATCTAGAAGCACAGCCTACATGATAATATCCGTCGAATCTAAATCCCTAAACCGTACGGACAATTCAGTTTTTAAGTTGCGATAATGGGAAGCGGTGAAGTGAGTACGAAAGGTGATTCCGCAACAACGACTCAAGTCGACTTCGCGTTGACATCTGTAGAGGGGGACCCGAGGCCGCACTTAAGAGTGTTCGTTTTTGACGCAGAGTTCACGGGTTTATTGGACTCCGGGGCGTCAAGGACAATCGTGGGTAGTGTAGGCTGGAAGGATCTGCAAAAGATGGGGGTCAGTTTGACGAAATCCAACACCGAATCGATTAAGGTAGCGAATGGAGATCAATGTCGCATTGAAGGGTCAGTTTGGCTGCCGTTGAAAGTGGGTGAGAGGACGAGATGGCTGGAATATCTAGTGGTTTTACTCCTACCTCATACATTCATATTTGGGGCAGATTTCTGGAAAACCTTCGGTTTGGTAGTAGACTTAAAGGAATACCAGTGGGTATTTTCCGATCCAGTAAACGTCTCGTGTATCGAATTCCTTCACGCAAAGTCTAAACTCAGTGAGGGGCAATCACGGAGTCTGAATGCTGTCTTGAAGGAGGAATTTGCAAAGATGGGTGAAGGTTTGGGCAAGACGTCGGAGGTCGAGCACGTAATTATTACCAGCTCGGCCCCGATAAAGCAAAGGTACTATCCGGTCTCGCCAGTCAGACAAAAAGACATTGACACAGAACTGGACAAAATGTTGGAGGAACGGATAGTCCAACCTTCGAAAAGCCCTTGGGCTTCGCCGATTCTCCTCATCAAGAAAAAGGATGGTACGTTCAGATTTTGCGTAGACTACCGAAAGGTGAACAAGGTATCGGAGAGAGATGCCTACCCATTGCCCTACGTCACGGCCACGTTGGACAAATTGCGTGATGCCAAATTCTTGTCCTCCCTAGACATCAAGTCGGCTTACTGGCAAGTTCCAATGGCGGAAACCTCTCGACAGTATACCGCGTTCACCGTGCCCACTAGAGGACTGTTTGAATTTCTGCGCATGCCTTTCGGGCTGCAGAACGCACCAGCCACCTGGCAAAGACTGATTGATAGAGTACTTGGAGGGGATATGGAGCCATATGTCTTTGTTTACCTAGACGATATAATTATTGTAACTCAGACCTTCGAGAAACACTTACAGATTTTGAGAGAAGTTTTCCGTCGGTTGACCAATGCGGGTTTACGGGTTTCTAGGCCAAAGTGCGAATTCTGTAGTGTTAAAGTTTCGTTGATAGAAAAAGACGTGCTTACTGCGCGATTGTCGAAACAAGAGAGAGCATTTTATATTTATACATTAAGTGTTATACATTAAGTGTTATACATTAGGTGTTATACTTTAAGTGTTATACATTGTGAGTATGTTTAATTCTTATAATTTAACACCCCCACTAGAATTAAATTTACCTATTCAAATGCAAATTTATCGACTCAAATTTACTAATTCAAATTTAAATTTATTAATTCAAATTTACTAATTCAAACGCAAAATCATTAACTCAAATTTACTAATTCATTAATTCAAATTTACTAATTCAATTGCAATACTTGGGAATTAAATTAGCTCAAACTTAAGCCCATATTTTTCGTACAAAATTGATGTTTAGCTCCGAAGACAGGCTTAGTTAAATTATCAGCCACCATTTCTTCAGTTGATATCGCTTGAACGTTGATGGTGTTGTCGTTGACCTTCTCTCGTACGTAATGGTGTCTGATATCAATGTGTTTTGATCTCGAATGATAAGCATCGTTTCGAGACAAAATAATTGCACTTTGATTGTCGCAGTATAGCGTAATCGGCTGATTACTATTCTTGATGCAAAGCTCCTTCTCAAATTGGCTTAGCCAAGAAGCTTCTTGGGTGGCCATACACATGGCCATATACTCGGCTTCAGTTGATGATAGAGCCACTGTTGGCTGCCGCTTGCTCGTCCACGTAATGGCACCTCCCTGTAGCTTGAAGACGTAGCCGCTGCACGATCTACGATCATCTGTGTCGCTTCCCCAATCAGCATCTACATAACCCACGACGTTCTTATTTTCATCCTTTGAAAAACTTAGTTTTAGGTGTGAAGTGCCCTTCAGATATCTGAAGATTCTTTTTACTGCGCCCCAATGCGCTTTACCAGGTTTGTTGTTGAATTTGCTGACATTATTCACAGCAAAAGAAATGTCAGGCCTAGTGCCCTGCGATAAATACTGTAGACTACCAACAGCTTCTCGGTAGGGTATTCCTGACATCTGATGAACATCTTCTTTGTTCCGTGGTGACATGTCCTTATTTAGCTTCTGATTCGGATCCGCTGGTGTTGAAACAGGTTTGCTGTCCGACATGTTAAATTTCTTTAGAATCTCGCTTATGTATTTGGTCTGGTCAAGTGAAATTATACCATCTTTCCTTGTGATGCGTAATCCGACACAACTACTTGCTGCTCCCAAGTCTTTCAACTTGAATGATAAATTTAGATGAGATTTTAATTTACCTTTCAAATATTCGTCGTTCGAAAGAATCAGGATGTCGTCCACGTAAATAGCAACAATGAGAATTGAACCACTCGAAGATATAGTAGTGTTATAAACACATGGATCAACTCTCGACCTTTTGAGTCCAAACTCAATTAGTACTGCATCCAGTTTCTTATTCCAGTCCCTGCTTGCCTGTTTAAGACCGTAAATTGACTTCTTCAGTCGAAGAACTTTTTCAGATCCATCGCTAAACTCTTGAGGTTGAACGAGATAAATCTCTTCCGACAAGTCGCCTTGTAAAAAGGCCGTCACTGCGTCCATTTGATCGATGTGCAGGTTTAGTTTCACAGCTAATGAAATTAAATATCGAATCGAAGAGTATCGCACCACAGGCGAATAGGTTTCATTGTAGTCAATACCATACCGCTGAGCGCATCCTTTAACAACCAGCCTCGCCTTGTACCGAACAATTTCATTATTCTCACCGTACTTCGTCTTAAAAACCCATTTGGATTCGATAGGCCTTTTTCCTGGCGGAAGATCGACCAAAATCCAAGTATCGTTCTCTATAAACGAGCATATCTCTTCATGCATCGCATCTTTCCACTGGGTTGCATCAGTTCGTTGAAGAGCCTCATCGACTGTAATAGGATCGCCGTCATTCATAATTGCACTTAATGCATTGGCGTAGATAAACTTCGATGTTGGATTTAATCGATTGGATCTTCGTGGCTCAGTATTTTCCTCTAAGCTATAGTCCATATCTGGAACATAATCAGGATCTTGATTAGGTGAATCCTCTTTCGTTGTATCCGGATCATGAAAACTTTCGTAAAATTCACAGTCTGTGGGATCCACCCCCACTGCATCCAAATCAGTTTTCAATTCAGTGCCTTGCTTACACTCAGGTTGTAGAGAATTCTCGAATATTAAATCTTGAGTGTCATTTACAACATCTTTCTCTAGGAAGATCACATCCTTACTTTTTGTAATGGCTTTCGTAGTAGGATTGTAAACGCGATAACCCTTAGTGTGCTCGCAATATCCAAGGAAGATCATTTTAGAGGATTTCGACTGCCACTTAGTACGTTTTTCTTTAGGTACATGCACCATGGCCTCAGATCCAAAGATTCTAAAATGAGAAATATCTGGTTTATTTCCTGTAAACATTTCCTGTGGTGTGCATTTCTCTAACGATGAAGTCACTGACCGGTTCATTATATAAACTGCGGTGTATACGGCTTCTGCCCAGAATTTCACGTGTAATTCACTATCAAATAGCATGCTCTTCGCACGTTCCACAATAGTACGATTGAATCGCTCGGCAACTCCATTCTGGTTTGGTGTATACGGAGTTGTTGTTTGATGAACGATTCCGGATCGACGTAAAATGCCGCTAACCTCATTGTTGCAGTATTCTTTGCCATTATCTGAGCGTATAGCCTTTATTTTTCTACCAGTCTGGTTCTCTATTAAATTCTTAAAATCATTTAATACATTTTTAAATTCAGACTTACTTTTTAAGAAGTACACGAAAACCTTTCTGGAATAGTCGTCGATGAACGTACAGAAGTAAAGCGCTCCTCCAAGTGACTTATTTTCCATGGGGCCACATAAATCAGAGTGTACAAGATCTAGAACTTTGTTAGCTCTTCGGCCTGGAGTTTTGGACGTAAGTTTCACTTGCTTAGCTTTGATGCATGGCTCACACTTATCAAAATTGTAATCGTCTTCGAATTTAATACCAGATACTACACCATTTTTCATTTTAATTAAATCCTTTGAATTCATGTGCCCTAAGCGACGATGCCATAAATATTTACTGGAGCTGTGTATTGACATAAGGCTAGTGCTGTGTTTCTGCAGTCCGTTTAAGCGGTAAACATTATTAACTAGCCTCGCGGTAGCTAAAACTCTATTTTTATTATCGAAGATATAACACATCTCATTACAAAACTTAACCGTGTTGCCTTTCTTTGTTATCTGGCTGACTGACAGTAAATTTGTTGTCAGATTTGGCACATACAAGACGTCAGTCATTGTGATGTTCGAAACTGTACTACCGTTCTCAATTAAATTTACTTTACCACTACACTCAACTGGAAGTTTAGCATCATTTGCAACGATGATCTCCTTGGTGTTTGTGGAAGTCGGATTCTGTAAACACTTTTGATTTGCCGTCATATGCGTTGACGCACCAGAATCGATGTACCAATCATCACTTGAGTAGTTCGTAGATAAGAATACTGCTCCAAACGCGCCAAATTTAGCTGTTTCAGGATTCTTTTCCCTTTCAGATTTAGCTGTTTCAGAATTCTTTTTGGACCGGTTGCAGTTACTAGCCTTGTGACCGTATCCATTGCAGGAATAGCACCGAAAACCTTTCGGTTTCTTCTTATTTTGTCCTTTCGCCTTTTGACCGAAGAACGCGTTTTCTGTCTCGCTGGATTTATCAATGACATCTTGCAATAATTTTGTTTTGATTGAATCACTGGTAATTTTTATTCCGGAACTTTCAATAGCCATGATCATGGCGTTATATTTGTCGGGAAGACCGGCTAGCAGGAAAGTTCCTATCCATTCCTCGTCCATATCACATCCGATACCAGACAGCTTATGTGCTGTGCTCATGATCTTGTTCACGTAGTCTTCTATCGAAGAACAGTTATCTAACTGGGTAGTAACAAGAGCTCGAATCAATCCGATTTTGCGGGTGAGACCGGAATCCTCATATGCTGATTTCAGGTTATCCCACGCTTCCTTTGGAGTTTTCGCCTTTTTTACATGTATGTAATTAACCGGCTCAATTGAGAGGCAAATTATTGATAACGCTTTAGCTTTTTTCTTCACATCTGGCTCCGATTCGGTTAAGCACGCACCGAGATCGTTAAGTTCCAGGTAGTTACGCATTGCGAACTCCCACGTGGAGAAATTTTCTCTACCTTTTAATTTTTCTACGGAGCCGAACAAATTGGAGTTAGCGTTCGACATATTATAGCTCACTGCGACCCGATCGCGTATCAAACGAAAAACTATTTTACAAAAAAAACACTTTAATGTACCGGGCGTATACTGGGCCCATAACCTGTTAAAGTTTTGTTGATAGAAAAAGACGTGCTTACTGCGCGATTGTCGAAACAAGAGAGAGCATTTTATATTTATACATTAAGTGTTATACATTAAGTGTTATACATTAGGTGTTATACTTTAAGTGTTATACATTGTGAGTATGTTTAATTCTTATAATTTAACATGTAGGTCAGAGCTGCGATATTTGGGTTATGTGGTGGACGAAACCGGACTCCATGTTGATCCAGACAAGGTTGAGTGTCTGTTAAGATTTCAAGCCCCAAGAAATGTGAAGGGAGTTAGGCAATTCTTGGGTATGGTTTCCTGGTACAGGCGTTTCATACCAGATTTCGCAACTTTAGTGGCACCTCTAACATCGCTACTAAAGAAAAATCAAAAATTTATGTGGAGCATTGAGTGCGAGAGAGCGTTTTCGGAAGCGAAGGTGAAATTGTCAACAGCACCAATCTTGACATGCCCAAATTACGATCTACCATTCACTGTCCAAACAGACGCCTCAGATTTTGGTTTGGGAGCAGTATTAACTCAAGAACAACAAACTGGAGAAAAGGTGATCTGTTATTTAAGTCGTTCCCTAACTAGTTCAGAGCGCAAATTGTCCACTACCGAAAAAGAGTGTTTGGCGGTATTGTGGGCAGTTGGAAAACTGAGGCCCTATGTGGAAGGGACGCACTTTACAGTGGTAACAGACCACCACTCATTAGTATGGCTGCATAACTTAAAAGACCCAACTGGCAGACTTGCACGGTGGGCGGTAAGATTGCAACAATACGATTTCAACATCATCCATCGTAAAGGGAAGGAACATTTAGTACCAGACGCGTTGTCTAGATCGGTACCCATGGTAGACTCCATCCAAGCCGAACAGAAAGATGAATGGTACTCTCGGATGCTAGAAAAGGTTACCAACCAGCCTGACAAATATCCAGAGTGGCAGGTGCATGGGGGTAAATTGTGGAAGCATCTACCCATGGACTACCCTGACTTAAATACCGATGAGGCATGGAAACAAGTAATTCCAAAGGGAGAGCGCGTGGAAGTTTTGAGAAATGCCCACGATGAACCTATAGCTGGACATATGGGAATAAAGAGGACCACTGATCGTATAAGCAGGAAGTATTATTGGCCTAAGATGAGGTTAGACATAAAGAAATACGTTAATTCCTGCGAAATTTGCCAAGCAATCAAGCCAGAGAGACGGCCTCCAGCGGGTCTAATGGTTTCGCGAAGTGGAGAGGCAAAAAGGCCATGGGAGATGATCTGTGTCGATCTGGTTGGTCCACTTCCTCGTTCCTCTCGAGGACACGTATATATTTTGTCCGTGGTGGATTATTTTTCGAAATTTCCTTTGATTTTTCCACTCCGATCGGCAACAGGGAAGTCGGTTTCGAGGATTTTAGAGGATAATGTTTTTCTTTTATTCGGGGTACCAAAATGGTTAGTATGTGATAATGGGCCACAATTCATCTCTAGGGAGTTTCGGGGTATGGTAGAATCGTACGGAACACATATAAAATACACAGCCTTCTACCACCCCCAAGCGAATCCCGCGGAAAGAATAAATTAATCCATTAAAACAATGCTTCGGGCATATGTCGCAGACAATCATCGAAGTTGGGATCTAAATTTGTCTAAAATCGGCTGTGCATTGCGGACTGCAACGCACGAAGTTATGAAGTGTACACCGTACTTCGTCAACTTTGGGAGGCACATGGCCACGAGCGGGGAAAACTTGGTACCACCCGCAGGGATTAGTACTGATGTTCTAATCGACCCCCAAAAGCATGCAGAGGCTTTGGCGAGGGTGAGGAGAGATATTACTGACCGATTTAAGGCGGCAACGGAATAAACTAAGAGTAAATACGATTTACGCAAGCGGGTCGTACACTTTTTACCAAAAGACCTAGTGTGGAGGACAAATCATGTCTTATCAGACGCCTCCAAATTTTTTTCCGCGAGATTGGCTCCAAAATATATTGGTCCTTTTGAAGTATTGAGGAAAGTGTCTCCTTGGACGTATGAGTTGAAGGGAAACGATGGGAAAACTGGGGGAATATGGCACGTGAAAGACTTAAAGCAGTATACTTGTCGGGAAATAGGATAAAATTAGACAAGATTTGGGGAAAAGAGTTAAGTTTCTCATAAGGGCCTAAGGGAAGTGATAATTTGGGGTAAATAACTGATAAGGTAAAATAAGTAAAAAAAAAATATATATAGAAGAAAATGACTCTTACGTAATCACCCTTGAAGTACACGAGCAGCCGTATCTGTAAAATAAAAAAAAAGGAATTAATCATATATCTCGTCCATGAGCGACACTTATTCGACCGGAAAAATCCCTTACCATCATCAGTTACGAAGCCGGAATTAAATGAAGAATTTAGGAACTTCTCCTAAGGCAGGGGGGGAATGTTACGGTCACCTTCGTTCTCGTACAAGCTGAAAGGAGGAGAAGAGTAAAATTTAAATAGTAGAACAAGTAATGTAAGAACTCGTAGAATCTCTGATAACTTACCTGCTGAGCCAGAGCACTCCTTGTAAAGCAGCTTCATCTTTTCAAAACCTAAAAAGAAACAACACCAAAGGGAATTAGTCAAATAATTATTTTTTTTTTTCGCACACACATGGAAGTCGAGCTAAACTCGAAAATAGGAAACAGAAAAACGTGAATTTGTTAGTTATGGTTAGTTATGTTAGGATGAAGAATATATATAATCGAATTAGAGTTACATTAGTTAGTTATAGTTAGATATTAGGAATAGGAATAGGAAAAATGAATTAGTATGAATTAGTAAGATTAGGGTTAGACTTGAACTACAATTGGAAATTAACACACAACACGCAACATCGAATCACGAATCCCATCACTGAGGACCAATCACATCACTTAAGACATATCACATCACGGAGGACCAATCACATCACTTGGGACAGATCACATCATGGAGGACCAATCACATCACTCAGTGCAAACATGGCGGACTTATACTGAGAGAATTACAAGTCGATAAGGCAGGTCAGCAAGGTTTGGGTCCATGCTAAAAAGTCGAGTCGAGAGTGAAAGCTACCGAAGAAGAGAAAGTTATCAGATGTAAGTGAACGACCTGGAGAAAGCAGTCGTTGACCCAGGAAAACGGGGATTTACCGATTCTAAAAGCTGACCCGAGGTTTCGAGAAAAGTGCAGCACCCAAAAACGGTCTCTTTTGTTAAGTGAATTGATACGGGAACATCGAAAGGAGGAAGAAATCGCAAGTGACTTGTTACGTGATCATTAGAAGAAGGAAGAAATCGCCAGTGAATTGATACGTGAACCGAGAGCAGGAGGAAGAAATCGCAAGTGAATTGTTACGTGATCATCAGAAGGAGGAAGAAATCGTATATGGTCGTAGTCTTCAGAGAACAGAACAGAGGAGAAGCTGTGCAGCGATCGAGAATTATTCGAGTTTTCATCGTGGGACACCGCACCAGAGGCGCCCTAGTTAAGGATAGCTAGAATAGTTGATAAAGAAGTAATCATAGGGAGATAAGATAAGTAGAATCAGAGGATAGGTCCTTTTAAAGATTATTAAATTCCATTTCTTTTCCATTACATTACAATTGTGTTATTCATCCGTGTTTGTGACGTGTTTCAGTTCGCCTTCCGTGGTTTTCTTTGAGTATACGCGCGCGCGAACCTTTTCCACGGACTCGTGATCCGGACGGGGAAAAGTGTAGAGCGGGACCCTCAAAAAGGGATCACTGGCGCCCACGACCCGTCTCTGGGTTGGCCGGACAGGGCCCGTTCGCCCCCTTAGTGCATTGTTTATAAAGATACCAAATCCGTGAAAAATGGACAAACATAACGGCGACGTAATGTGACGTTTGCAAGCGGAAACTCATCCAACTAAAATTATTTCTTACGACGCATCAAATCTATAAAATTATAATCCGGGTTGAATCCTTTACAATCCTATACAAAGCAAAACCAATCCATATCCATACAACCCATTCGTCAGAATTGCGATCGGTCAAATTGTAACCCGGGTTGATTCCATCTTTCGCATGTTTCCATCGTTCACAGGTTTCCACGAACGACCACGAACGATCGAACGATGCACGACCGTTCGGTCTCCATGAACAATCGAATGATGTACGATCGTTCGGTCTGTATGAACGATCGAACGATGCACGATCTTTCGGTCTCCATGAACGATCAAATGATGGAATCGCACTTCGTTCGTTCGAACGATGGAAATGGGAGCAGAGCTGCCACCATACTACAATTGTAGTATATCTACTACAATTTTGAACTCAAAATTGTCTACTCCGCACTAAAAGAATTTTACTACATTTCTTGGAGCACTTTAATCAACAACACTGACAATATTGTCACGTTTGGGTTAGGGATGTTCGATTTCGATTCGATTAATCGATTTATTTTTTTTAAAAAAAATTTATTTTATCAATTGATATGAGTGATGTTGATTAATCGACATAATCGATTAGTTAACGTTAATTAATCGAACAAATTTCAACAGTAAAACGATTCAATGTTCGACCGTTTTGGCAACATTTTACTACGAATTTTCTACAACAGAAAAAAGTTATGTATTCATGAAGAGATAGGTAGATCCAGCAACACACGTTTGGTACTAACAACCCAGCAATCAAAATTTTGTTGAGAAAACTGCTTCTTATATCAAATTATTGAAATTATTTTACTCCTGCTGTTGTTTCGGTCTCAAATTCGGACCTGAATCGCCATAGAGATATATGTACTGGAGATGACGAGCAGCGAATGTTTTGAAGCCGGACGATTCCTCGCAAAGGACCGGCGATAAACACTATGCTACTATTAGCATCTTACTCACATTTATGTTATAATCCTGTCTTGAACACAAAAAACGCCAAACATTTGAATACTAGGCTACTATTTGCATTTCACTACCACCTGGCATCAAACACTCCATACAAAAACGTTAAATTTTGCTTCAAAATGCTTCAAAGTACTTCATACAAAAACGGCGATTTGTCCTCTCCGTTATATACGAGTATATCTCTGTGTGAATCGCCAACTCTAGCTAGAAGTAAGTGCATCTACTTACTTTTATGATTATCTTCTTACCTACTTATTAGACACCTATTTGTACTTGCTTTATAAAAAAATTTTAAAAAATTCTAAATTGTGTCAATTACAGATAGTTTACCCCCCCCCCCCCCCCCCCATGACACTGGCTATTTTTGCGGCTTTAAAGCGGCTAGACAATCCAAATGGAGAGGGATAGAGACTTTAACATACAATTTAGACATTGGTGTGAGAGAGACAGTCCGAACAGCAAACTATGGGTAACTGTCAAAAAACAATCCATAACTGTCAAAAAAAAAGCTGCAACAAAGCGCATTCGAGCAGTGTTTCGCAACATTCTAGCAGTTAATCCAAGAAAAATCCGCTGGCGGCTAGATTTTCCAGCCGCTACCGACCAGTTTTTGACAGTTCGGTAAGTATAAATTATAGAAAGTGCCATGTTCTGTTATGAAACGCGCCAGAATCGGTATTTTTCTTAACATACCAGTTGTTAATTTCGTTTACTAGATGCCGCTAGCGTCGGAAAGAGCGGTATCTCCGTCTTTTTATTGTTGTTCGCCTTGTCGCACGATTGGCTATTATTGTACTTTTTTCTAGCGAGAAAATAGCCAGTGTCATAACAGCATTATCGCGTTTCGCGTCATTCGCGTCTTTCTCGTGAGTAGTGTGTAGAGGTTTTTCGTGGGTTTCTCGCGTTTCGTTATTCGCGTTTCGTTATTCGCGTTTCGCGATTCGTAAGTTTTCTCTACTGGAGGCGGTTTTTTGATGACATCAAAGGGTTTTGCTTGACGAGACAGTGATGAAAAATGTGCGAGACGATTTTTTTTGTGACTTTCGCAAATTTCAGGTGTTCCATGAAATAAGACGAAAACCTCGCGAAATGTTAAAAACATGAAAAGCAGGAGAAGTCTGTAGCCGGCTTTACAGTTAGGCCTAGTAGACTTGTTGCAGGGAATAAAATTTGTGTGGGTGACGGTGGGAGAGGGTGTAACATAAAGGTTCTGATATTTATTTCTTGAAAACCGCAAAGCATAGAAAGCTAAAATCGACAATATAGAACTATAGAAAATAATAGAAAAATAAAATTGCGACTGATAACCTAAAGAATAACTAGGAGGCTATTTAAAACGTTATTTTTTAGGTTGTCAGTTGTATAGTACCCTACACTACACCGCATCTGAGCATTTAATACGTTTCGGACTTTTACCCAAAAAATAGTAAAGTTGCGCCCAGACTGTTTTTATCTTCTACTGCCTACTCAGCAAACCTGCGTCTCATTCAAGCTTGGACTGTGGTATTTTTGAGATGTTTTGCGTTTTGTTGACGCATTTGAATGATTAAACATGAACATGATGGTGCGTTTACACTCACCCTTGAGGCTCGCCTCGAGGCGAGCCTCTACCCCCATCAGGCCATTGCAAACCGGTTTTCGTCGGCTGTGTTCTTTGCTGTGTTGAAAGCAATTTACAATCAACATGCCTCTGCGGCGCAACTTGCTTATAAGTGCGAAACGACAGAAATACGATGAGTTGCGAATTGTGTGGTACCACAGTTTATTGTATGTGTGCACACATATGGAAGCGTGCGTCGAAGAAAAAGTTGAAGAATGTTAGACTCTTGCGACTGCACAAGCCATCTGATTGGTTGATTTTATGGTGGGGATAGAGGCGCGCCTCAAACGTTGAGTGTAAATCCACCATGATACACATTATCGCAGGTTGTGCCGTCCCAAGTAGCACGGATAGTTCTTGGTCACAACCTGTAGTCCGGTGAACGTTGTCACAACTAATTTTTTGTTGTGGCTTGTGTGTATTTAATTTTGTTGGCACTTACAGCTATTTTTAGTTGCGAAAACTCTCTAGCAACTTATTATCAGTACTATATAGTTGTACGACCATTTAGTTCGTTTAAGTAGTTGTGCAATGGTTTTGCGAACTAATGCGGACAACCATAAGAATACTCCTCACTTATGAGTTCGTGTGTGGTTTGCAGAACCACCTGCTAACTTCAACCTGCGAACCAGCCTGCTGCAATAACATAGTAGTGTATTTCTTCTAAATAGTTGTGTATTTTAGTGTATTGCTACTTAATAGTAATGTATTTCTACTGAATATGACTCCATATTTTATAGATGTGTCATGGCTTCCAATATAACTGAAATATTTTGAACAAAAATTTATTCAAAAGATACACATATTTTGAATCAAAATTCTTATATTCCTACTTTAAAATATTGGTTTGAATACTTTTTATTCCATTTTAGTCAAAAAGTACTTCCGTTTGAAAAATCAATCTGACTTAAAAAGTTATAAAATATTACAATATAGCTTTTTATGGAGGGGCGTAAGTCTTAAGCATATAAACATCACATATGTATACAGTAAAAATTATGTTTCCCATAAAATTAGTTCTAGATTTAGTTTTTTATTTGAAAAAGAATTATCATCAATCATATTTCAATTGAAGTTCACAAGTTCACATCTTATTTGTGTATTCTTATTGTTATGTAAAACCATAACAAAACACACATTCTCATATTCTCTGCGCGCTCTCGATTCGTATGTGTGTGAACTAACACCGCTCCTCTATTTTACTATAAAGTTCGCATATTGTCCGTAAATGGTTCGGAGAACCACATGCACTCCACTCACAACTAGAGATGGGCAAAGCAGTTCCTTTTAGTGAAGGAGTTCACTCCGAGTCACTCACTTCAAGGAACGAGTTCAGTGAACTAGTTCCAGTGAACTGTTCGTTCCGGGATTCAGATGACCAAAAAAAAAAAAGGTCGTCATTCTTCCTCACGTGTCGAATGGAACTACAGTTCACCAAAAGGAGTGATGTCCATCAGTCTGAGCGCAACTTAATTATTTTATGGGTAGAAGTCCGAAACGCCAGTACTATGACTGACAACCTACAAAATAGCGTTCCAAATAGCACGCATTTCAGCATTAAACACGTTTCGGACTTCTAACCATAAAAAAATAAAGTTGCGCCCAGACTTTTGGCCGACCCTTTTTTTAGTCTTAATTACCCTAATAGCATATCTATATATAGGTACTAAGTTTCAACTTTGTAGCATAACCCTGTTACGAATATGTTTTCGGCCGCTTGGGCAGCCTCCATTTCGCTTCCAGAATAATGGGCCCCTTTGGACCTAGACAGCATATTTCGCCGACTGCTCAGGAGCCGAGGGGGGGTTGAAAAAAATGTGTCCAAAAGGGGCACCATCCTTGTTGATGCTGTCAAAAGAAGAAAAAAACCTATAAGGAAAAGAATGAGGAAGAAAACCAAGGGGAACAAAAAAACATAGCCGCACCACTACCGTCGCGACTCATTTACACATCTAGAACCACGGCCCGAGAGAGAGAGGAAGAGAGGAGAGATCGGAAATACCAAAGCCATCCCTGCCTGATGGAGCCCCAGGGCTCCCTTCTAAGGAGATCTACTCCATTATGCCACCAAAATTATATGAGCGAACGAAAAAACAAAAAAAAAGTAAGAAAATTATGCAACACGCTGTCGTCTTTGCTTCTCCACTAGACAGGAACCTGTACAAAACGCTACTTGGAATAAAAATTATAAGTTATACATGCAAGAGAAAAAAAATCATGTATAGTTCGTCAATTAATATATAATTCAATAATTCAAGGAAAAAAATTATGATTAATGTATTTAGTAATTTATATGGATTTTATTAAAGTGATCGTGTTGGTTGATCGTTGAACGCTGCATCGTTGGGGCCCTTTACATCCGTTTTTTAGGCGGTTACATGCATGTTTAACAAAGAAAATTTTTACCTGCAGGGTTTTTTCTCCTTCGTACTGAGTTCAGCCGAGATTTTGCTATTAGGTTGAACCACACAAAAGTTTTATAGTTTTAGTTCTATAGTTTTTCACTTCAGCCACTGTGCGAATAGTTATATAGCTTTAGTTTTAAAATTGTTCACTTGAGTCACTTGCGAAGGTAGTTCAAATTGTTTTTATCACTCAGGAAGTCAAATTGTTTTAGGGGTTTCACTTTTTCAGTTTTAATATTTTTCCGGGAAATTATGTCAAAGTACACTTTTCGATCGTTTTTGAGTTTTTATCCACCCACTTCAGCCGTCACACCCAGAAGCAACAGAACTTTTTCATCTCACGATCGCCGTGAAAAAAAAAACGGTTTTTCATGACGAACGCGATGTGTCATTTACGCGGGAAGCGATGTTCTCTTCGTTTTCTCCTCGTACCCTCAGATGCCGCCAGTAGAGTATCCAAGATCCGAATCCAAATTTTCGCTCGATGGTTTTTACTATTATTATGGTTATCATTATCTTTACATTCTAACTTATTTTTTTTTTTACATGTGCACTGGAATACAAAGGTAACATGCCTTGTGGAGCGGTCGCGTCAAAAAAACCCAGAGCCAATATTATATCGAAACGATCACTGTATGACTACACCACAACACATTTTGAGTTTGAGACCATTTGCATGAAAAAGAAATGAACATCTATATAAAGAAAATTTAGCCGGGCTGCATTCGTAACAACCCGTGTCTGAGATATGAAAAACCACCCCCGTACCTTGCTACCCCTATCAAAAATTTTTCCGGGATGTCTCTATAGTTGCTCTATACAGTTTTAAATTTTTAGCTTTCTGTCCTTTGCGGCTTTCGAGAAATTAAGATCAGAATTTTTTCATTTCCACCCACTCCCACCATCACTCCCTACACCCACACCCTCACAGTCCTAGCTCCTGTAAAATTTTCAAGATCATATCTGATACGGTTCTTGAGATATAAAAATGTCATTTTCTAAAAAACGATTGTCCCCTCACTTCCGCGCTTCACGTCCCCCTCAAAAATCTTATGTTCAGTAGACTAATTAGTAATTCTATATACAGAAACCAAATTTTATCTTCCGGGGATAATTGAGTCGGAAGATATTGTAACTCCAAGTTTTTCACCCCCCACCCCCATAATTCTGTACCACCCTTAAAATGTTTAACTAGTTTCTAATCTCCTAGTATCTGTTAAGATAACTACAAAGTTTCAGTTATCTGACATCAATCGTTTAGGAGATATTGATTTTAGAATGTTTTAATCCCAGCTTTCAAGCGTTTTGGACGCATTGTTTTTACCCCCCGACCCCTATCGACAATTTGCAATTTGCAAATGAGTTCACTATCATAGTACTACATAAGTTCCAACTTTCAGCCTCCTAGCATAAGCGGTTCCTGAGATCTAGAAACCAAAATTTTTCATCTAAAACGCTCCCCCTTACATCCCCACCCCTACAAAATATATCACTCGTAGGGGTTCACCCATTCTACCTACCATAAAAATTTCAAGTCGTTCCGGACTCAGTTCCACTAGGGTTACTGTATACACACTCACACCAAAACAGCCTCTAAGAGGGGTTTGGCAGATGCGTACCAAGGTGAAAAACCAGTAAATTTAAATTTTTTCCATGTTTATGGGATTTCACTTTATAATCATTCGAAATGATTGACTTTTCGCTGCAAAATTGTAAATTTCCATAGAAGAAATGAAAGAAATAGGGAAATTTACCATTGAAAACCACAATTTCGCGCACACACACTTCCATATCAAAGAAAAACACGTACTAGAACTGTGGAAGGGAACCGACAGCTGTTTTTCCGACTCTTCACATATTCGCACTAACACACTTCAAAAACGCAATTTGATAGCAATTCCCAGTAGTACAAAAACAGGCGAACTAGTACATAAACAGGCGATTTTTATGAGGTTAAATTACAATTTCTAGTACAGAAACGACCGAATTAGACGTATCTGCCAAACCCTAGGTAGAGAGTGTTGTGTATATAGTGACCCTAAGTTCCACTAGTCACTTCAATTGAAGTGTTCACCAAAATGGAACTCTTCGCTCCTTCGTTCCGGACTTAGTTCCGGACTCAGTTCCACTAGCCACTTCCATTGAAGTGTTCGCTAAAATGAAACTCTTCGCTCCTTCGTTCCGGACTTAGTTCCGGACTCAGTTCCGGACTCAGTTCCACTAGTCACTTCAATTGAAGTGTTCACCAAAATGGAACTCTTCGCTCCTTCGTTCCGGACTTAGTTCCGGACTCAGTTCCACCAGCCACTTCCATTGAAGTGTTCGCTGAAATGGAACTCTTCGTTCCGGACTTAGTTCCGGACTCAGTTCCGGACTCACTACCACAGTTGTCCTTGTGGGTTGGAATTGGAAAATAGGAAGAAGAGCGGTGTATACATGAACATGTACATTTCCTCTTTCTTTTTTTTTGTGATGGAAAATGGAATGTCATGGTATTCTTCTCGTACCGCGTCGCGTATACATAATTAATCTATTAAGGCATGAAAAATACACAGTGAACAGCACAAAAGACTTAACACCTTATACATTAATGTACAACAGAGAAAAACACGGTTATGACGACTTTGTTTAATTATAAATTTTTATTTAAAAAAATCAGCTTGGATAATTTTGACGATGTCATTCGGGTTCTTTTCTCGGAAAATAGATAACCGGCTTTTGAAAATATTCGTTCACATGGAACGGATGTGGCGGATATGCAGAGCTTTTTGAGCGCCATGTCGTATACCATGGGATACACAGCCTTTCGTTCGTACCACCAGGGGTGTGTTCAAGATGCCAGCTATAGCTGCTTCGAAAGCATAGCATAGCAAGACTGTAGCAACTGCCAAATTCAGCCATAGCAAGAAATAGCTTCTTCGGGTTTTGGACAGCCAAAAGCAGCTTCTATAGCTTACAACAGCTGTTTGACACATACATACTTAAGTTGGCGTAACATATGACATATATTATAATAAAATAAAGTGAAAATGAGCATTACCAGTAGTGTCCTTAAATTTTTCGCTTATTTCCATTGTTAATAAAACATCATTTTCCATTTTAAACATTCAAAATGACGTTGAGACGAAACTAACAGTTACACACACATATGAATACTGCAATAGCTGCTTTTTTGCTACAGTCCGGAGTATGAGCAACAAAAAGCAGCTATGGAAGCAGCTTTGGACAATCTTGGACAGATCTGGTGTCAAATAGCAAACACGAGAAAGCAGCTTTGTGGTTTCTTTGGACACACCAAAGCATACAAAAGCAGCTAATAGCTGCTATAGCAGAAATCATCAAATTTTTGTTGTATAGGCCATGGATTTTATGGTCTGAAATGCAAACAACATACGCCCCACAGCAGCAGCTAGCCCGGAAGCCAGAAAGCACTTCGCTCCAGTTTGCATTTGAGCCACCAATTCGGACGTAGGCGGAATAGGACCACTGTTTCCCTATCCTCAACCTTTCCTTCGGTTATTTTGACTTTTTTAAGTCGAAATAACCACTCCAAGGCCTCCATTCACAACATAGGTCACTAAACATCCCCTAAACAACCCAGATCCTTAAAGAACTTGACTAGCTTATCATGCCCTATCGACCTCAGGTCCTCCAAATTGTCAAAGAAAAGACTGCCCAGGCACCTCAGTCGCATCCTTGCAACAGTCTGATACTCACACAAAATGTGGGTGAAGTCCTCCTCAGCATATATAATAGTTTAAGGCAGTACCTGTACACGTCAGAGTCAGCGATCACCATACGGATAGCATGCTTCCCTAACAAGCAGTGCCCTGTCAATATTCCGACGAGTAGCCGCAGACTTCCCTACTCCATATCAATATCTCCCTAGTCTTCCGTCTGTCCAACCTTGGCCAGAGTGCCCTATAAGTCCTACTCCTCGTTAGCGCCTTCCATCTAGAGTTCGCTGCGTCCGCTGCACAATCCCTGATACGTGCTTTAATTCCGTTTAATGGCGGATTAACCACCTCCTCTACCATCCCGGCCGGCGCCGATCCTAGTCTCGCCAGCTCATCGGTCCGTTCGTCGCCTGGTACGTCACTATGCCCTGGTACTCAGCATAGTCGTACTCTATTCCGACTACAAAGTACCTTGAGCACTTCTCGACAGCGCTTTACTGGCTGGAATTTAATAGTCCCCGATTCCAATGCATTCAAAGCCGCCTGGCTGTCAATGTAGAGTGAGATATCCCGACCAAATAACCCCATCAACCTGCTTGGAGCACTGCCAGAATCTCCGCTTGGAATACACTACAGGCAACAGGCAGCTTAAAAGACTCCCTTGCACTCAACTGCTCAGAGAAGACTCCAGTGCAAGTGCCGCATTCCATTTTGGAACCGTCCATATACACGGAGAGTTCTCCTTCATTTACTACCCTGTTGCTTTCCCAGTCCGCTCTGCTTGGGTATACAACTCTGAACGACAATTTAAAATCATTCACCGGGATCATATAATCCATGCAAAAGTTTACCGCACCCTCAAGAAATTCTCTAAGAATAGAGCCGTCTCCTATGGATCTCTCCCTAAAGAGACAACAGCTCAATAATTTTACCGCTGTGTTTGTCGCAACCTGCTTAATGAAAATATCAAGTGGTAAAAGGTGCATGCAAACTTCCAGTGCTGCTTTTGGCGTTGTGTGCACGGCCCCTGTGATCATTACGCAAGCACTCCGCTGCACTCCACTCAGTTCCCTTTGGATATACTTCTTGTCTGTGGTTTTTCACCATACCAGTGCCCCGTACGTCAGAATGGGTCTTGCAACCGCCGTATATAGCCAAAGTACCATATTTGGTTTCAAACCCCAGCTCTTTCCAACGGCCTGTCTACACGCAAAAAGCGTGTTGTTAGCCTTTTTAATACGCTCTCCAACATTGTCATTCCAATTTAGCTTCTTTTCCAAGATCAGGCCTAGATATTTAGCTTTTTCCGATAGTTGCAGCAAAGACTATCTACAACAAGACAGGACACTACGCAGTATTATTCTTATAAAAATTTGACCTTGGTTTCTTTATTTAATGAGATGAGGGAAGTAGATAGCAATAGCATGATGCATGATTAGAAAAGAGACAAAAACTGATAACGAGTCGCATTCACCAATTCAATGACATCCTCACAGAACGCCTATAAAAAAAATTACGTCAAATCATGTTCAGACACAGCTCAGCTGTGATTGTGTGATTTCATTTCTCATATTGTTCCTATAAATTTGTATGCTGAAACACTTGAGAATAGAACAGCCGCAAAAAATGCGTTCTGTTACGTGCTTTGAGAAAAACGATGCACACAGATGCGAATGTGTAATCATTCATTTTTGCATATTAGCGTACTCTTTTCTTCGCATGTGAATTTCCATAAGAATATGGAATTGGAATTGTTCAATCGGATTTCTTTGTTCCGCTTATGCAATGATTTTTTGTTTTTTTTACACAAAAAATGCATGTGTATTAAGTGTCCAGTCTTGTTATAGATAGTCTTTGGTTGCAGCTCGACCCCTTCAAGCATTGGCAGCCTGAATTCCGGGATCTTGTGGTTCCTAGTAAATAAAACTAATTCAGTTTTTGAGGCGTTAACCCCCAAGCCACATCTTTTGTTCCACCTGCTCAGTGTACGGAGTGCCGACTTTTACGTACAGTTCTTCAATCAACCCCTTACCGTAAAGGGGCGAACGACGTCTAGCCGATTAACCCGTCGAGACGGGGTGGGCGCCACACAACTAATGTTTCGGCGTCGTTCTATTCTACCATGCCAGCTGTGGAGCTGGGTAAAATTCCTTCCACCCGGATTTCTAATTCACACAAAAGGAAATAACTGAAATTGGAAGACGTCACACGATTTCACATACAACATATTTCTAAAGAAGTGAATTGTTCGTAATATATAAAAAAAATTTTAATTTTTTATAGAAGAAAGAAAAAAATAATAAGTAGAATGTTTTTAGAATCTTATAACTAGGGTACCACTGGCGATCCTCGGTGTCCACGAACTCCGTACAACCGGCACGTACCGCAACCGCAGAGATCCGATATTTTGCTGTTTTATATATTTTATTTCACGACGCTCACAGGGTATGTCACAAGGGGGTGGCTATATTCCGGATCTCTCTTCACCGTCTACCACTTAATATGCGCGCACAGATTACTTTCCTAGAAAAGGGTTACGCGTTTTCAAATTTCACCGGATGCCACATTACCGTCTTGCATATAGTTTTTTTTCTCGCGCCTAGTTTGTCTTTCCGAAAAGGTGTATCGTTTTCCAATATCTCCGGATTTCACATTACTGACGACTATTTAATTCTCGCGCACAATTTGTCTCCAGGAAAAGGCTCAACGTTTTCGAATAACTTCGGATTAAACATTCCCGACGACTATATAATTCTCGCGCACAGTTTGTCGTTCAGAAAAGGTTCTTCGTTTTCAAATAACTTCGGATTTCACAGTACCGACGACTATATGATTTTCACTCACAGTCTGTCTCCCAGATAAGGCTCAACGTTTTCAAAATCTTCCCGGCGAAACTTTTCTTCTCGAACGGATCTACTCAATCACTCGGTTTTTTTTATCCAAATTCGCACTTTTCAACACCTCTAGGTCACTCGGTCACGATCGAAATGCCCCGATTCCAATTTTACCCGCTACCTCGAAAACTAGCAGCGGCCGTGTGTACAGTTAGAGGCTTTGAACTTGAAACTCGGTAAAATTTGATTTCCAAATTTTTCATAAATTGTTTCAGCTGCGAATTGGATGAATTGGAACACAACATTAACTCGTTTCGAATTCAAAAGTCTCTTCAGACCATCATGGCGACGCGCGTTATTATAGTTTTTAAATTTACTGAGCTGTCAAAAGTCGCGAAGTCGGTAATGTTCACTTGTGGTTTTCTTTTAAGAGTAACCGTAAATTGGTAAGTATGGTTTCCTGGAGGTGTTATGTTAAGTTTCTAAATTCGAGTTTGTTTTAAATTCAATGATGTGTTTCTTGTAATTTACGTCGACTCCTTAAACATAATCCTAATCCTATCTTTATCCATTGCAACTACTTGGTTTTTTTTGTTTACCTAAATCTAACCCTTTCCTAATATTATCGTTACTAACATATTACATCGGAAAGCAATCCCTAATTCCGCCCTCCAATTTCAGTTATTCTTTCTTAGCTGTTCAATTTCCGTATATTTATCAAAATTCCTGTGCGATATTTTAGGTGTCCAGCTGTGGAGGCGAAACGAGTCTCACCTGCAAGGTTCCGCCTATGTGGCATTGCGGTCAGTAACAATATTAATATTTCCGATAGAAAAAATGTAATTTTCACTTCTACGCTTTCAGGTATTTAACATTTTCGGACGTCGAACTACGGTTGAAGCAGTCGGAAAGGTATTCAGTCTCTTTTCTAACTCTTTTCTATTTCTAGGCGTAATACGACTCCAAGATGTCCGTAATAGTATACAAAAATTTTGCCTGAACTAGTATGACTATGTCATCCGCGTAGGACACACTCTTGATTCCCTTCCTTTCGACTTCCGTCAGAACCTCGTTCACTACAAGGAGCCACAGAAGGGGCGATATCACACCACCCTGTGGAGTACCGCTCGAGGCTTGCCTTATTACCTGTCCTTGCCCCCTCTCCGAACTCACAATCCTGGTTTCCAACAAGGTCGTCAACCAGCCCGTCAGTCCCTCCTCTAAGCCTATGCCATTTAAAGCCTTCGTAATTGCTTCCACTGTTACGCTGTTGAAACTAACCAACGTGAATTTATTACTTTCCAAACTAAACTCTATAGACCCCACTACTTCATGTAGGGCTGTGTCTACGGATTTTCCTCTGATGTAGGCATGCTGAGCGTTAGACAGCATTCTGTTCTCTCATAATCTCCGAATGTATGGTCGGTGTTAATCCGCTCCTTCGTTGTCGTGTGACTGGGTCTTCCCGCTTTGGGAATGAAAACTACGCGTGCCTCTCGCCAGGCCCGTGGAACATATCCTGCCCGTAAGCAGCTCTTGAAAATCGTACCAACCAGCTGAGGATTGCCTTGGAGGCTCTCTGCATCATGATTGGCCTAATACCGTCTGGTCCCGGTGATTTGAAGGGAGCGAAAGAGCATATAGCCCATTTGATCGTGTCTTCACTCAGGAGTTCTTCCATTCCATTTGGTACAACCAAATTGGTTCCAGAAAAGGGTCCACCAGTATACTACCAGGGAAGTGAGCGGATGTCAAGAGCTCCAGGGCCTCCTGACTAGTCTCCACCCACGACCCGTCACTCCTCTTTATGTAGCTAGGTGAACACGGCTCCTGAGAAAGTACTTTCCGGTGCCTGGACATCTCACTACATTTATCTATTGAAGCGCAGAAGTTCTTCCACGACTCCCTTTTGAACTTCCTGATCTTGTATTTGAATACCCTGAGACTGGCTTTATACTTGTCCCAGTCTTCCGTCTCCCCATCACGCTTTGCCCTATTAAAAAGCTTCCTAGAAGATTCCCTGAGTTCCCTTAGTTCGCTATTCCACCAAGGTGGGTTAACTTTCTTTGGAACCCTAGGTAGCGGACAGGATTTCTCGAGGCCGTTACCAAAAAGGTATTGAAAGTCCCCACACTTGCTTCAATCACATCTCTACTTTCTAGACCCCGCGGGATCGTTGAGAATTGTCGCTCTGTGATTCTATTGAACCTATCCCAATCCGGCTTCCTGGGATTCCGTAGGAACTGCCTTTTCTCCCGCTCAAAATGAATTTGAAATAGAATCCAACAGTGATCTGAAACCTTCCAATTATCAGCGTTCTGGAATTGGTGGCAAGGGTAATATCCAAAACCTCCTGTCTGTTCCGCACTATGAATGTAGGATCTGAACCCACATTGCATATTCTTAAATTAGATCCTAGTATAAAATCAAAAAGACAATTACCCCTTTCGTTGGTGTCGGTGCTTCCCCATTGTGAATGATCCGCATTCGCATCACATCCGATGACCAGGTCCCATCTACTGCTTTCTGCAAGCTGCCGTACTAACTGTGGTGGAACTTTGCTTCCGTCGTATGGTAGGTAGGCCGACGCCAAGCATATCGGCTTACCCATTTCCCTCTCTAACTGAATTGCCTTTAAATCTTCATTACTGTAATTGTTTAACAAAAATGCATTAAGCTTACTTTTTATTAATATACATGCCTGTTGACGCGGAGACTCTTTTGCCTCAGCGAATTGAATAAGTAGTTCAGGTACTGAACCTGAACTATAATATATGACTTTTGCAACGCTTCTTGGATCGTTACAGATTTTACAGAAGGAATGATACCTGTGATGATATTTGGCTGAAAACAATTGTAATCCAGGACTGTGCACTGTTCTGCAACGATTCTTGATCGTTACAGGTGTTGAAAATATGTCTTAAGCACTGTTGAGTGGGTCTTTAACGATTCTATATCGTTACAACTGATCACACAATTTCTGGAACTAACTTCAAATTGTAAGAAACACCGTGATGCTATACGAACGACTGGTTTTTAATTTCGGCTGCACAGCTACTTATAATATTTTTACGATCCAAAATAATAAAAAAAAAAAAAAAATCTGCCAATGGTCTGGGCGCAACTTTATTATTTTTCGGGTCAAAGTTCGGGAGCGGTCAAAGTCGGAGTGTATCATGAGTTTTTTAGAGATTATTAGATTTCTTGGAAAATTAATTTTGTTCTTAAAATAAAAATATTTAAAATAGCGATTTTTAGCCGATTAAACATTGGAAAAGCCCGTGTAGACTATTTGAATTTCGGTGTATTATGTACACTAAAAGCAAATAGAAGTAAAAACGAATTTGTTGCCTTATCAGAATTAAGAGATGTGACGAATTGTTAAAACGTATACAAACACATTACTTCCACTTGGGGTTTGAGTTTCGAAAAAATTGTGTAACAGTTAATAAATAAATATGAAGACAGCACGAGAAAGTAGGAACCAATTTAATTTCTTATCACTTCTAAAAGAAATGACGGAATTCGTGAAAACGTGTTCAACTCCGTTTATACCCTCTTAGGAGCTGAAAAAGGAAAAAAACTTAAAAAAAAGTTTTAGGCGATTATTACGCAAGCACGTGATAGTGAAAAGATATTCGATATCTGATAAGACCTAGAGATATAGTAGAATTCGTGAAAAAGTTTACAACCCCCTGGGATCGAATTTTAAAAAATCCTGAAAACTCTTTCTAGGTATTTATATTAAGAAAACGTACAATAAAAATGAATTCAATATTTGGGAAAACCTAATAGATATGACGAAAACCGTGAAAATATATGCATTCCATTTTCACTTATCATTTTTTTTGCCCCCCCCTCCGAACGCCAATCGATATTTGAAATTTTTTTTTGTCTAAATTAGTCTTCTAGTTGATCTACATAAACATACCGAGTTTCAACTTTGTATAATAAGCCGTTCTATAGATAGGAAAAACACCCCCCACCCCCGTACCATACTGCCCTAATAAAAAATTATATTTTTCCAACATGCTACTAATATAGCTCTATCTAAATACCAAGTTTCAGCTTTATATCATTATAGGTTCTCGAGATATAAAAATTTGAACTTTTTCCTTTTCACCCTCCCCCACCCTCACCCTCTACACTCACATTTCCAAAATTTTGTTTTCTGCTAGGGGTCTATTAGGCCTACTTCTGGTAAAAATTTTAAGCATCTATCTTATACCGTTCTTGAGATATGAGACGTGATTTTTTAGAAAAATTCTTATCCCCTCCACTTTCATGCTTCACCGCCTCCTTAAAAAATTTTACTTTCAACAAACTTCCTTTGTCAACTTTTATACACAAACCAAATTTTATTTGTCTAGTGCAATCGGTTCGTGAGATATCGTAATTTGAAGTTTTTCACCCCCCACCGACGTACGCCACTGCCCCCACTCAAAAATTTGATTCCGATCTATTTTCCTAGTATACCTACAGATGATTATTAAGTTTTAATTTCGTGACATTAACCGTTTAGGAGATATGGATTTTAGAATGTGTCGATCTCGCCTTTTTTGCGTTTCGGATGCATTATTTTTCCCCCCACTCCCAAACCCCTTCACCTATATCTGCAATTTTTTTGCAAATGAGTCCACTATCAAATCTATATATAAGTTCTAAATTTCAGCCTCCTAGCTTAAGCGGTTGCTGAGATCTAGAAACCAAAATTTTCCGTCTAAAACGCTTCCCCCTCCACCCCTCAGAATTTTGTTACTTCAAGGGGCCCACCCAGTCTTATCATAAAAAAAATTCAATTTAATAGATCAAAGGGTTTGGGTGCTATGAGCCTTCAAACGATTTTGCGTACAGCGGTCGACGTACGGCGTACGGCGACGGCGTACGACGTAAAATCGATAACAATACTGTATTATTGAAATAATAAAGTAAAAGGGTGCGCATGAAGTGCATCATAATTGCACGAAAAGCAAAACATATGGTAGCCAAACAAATGCATGAGGTGCATATGAGCTACAGATGAAATTGATATATATAAAAGAAAGACAATAAGTGCATGGAATGCTAAGGTAAAAAAATCTGCCAACAGTCTGGGCGCAACTTTATTATTTTATGGGTAGAAGCCCGAAACGTGTTTAATGATGAGATGCGGTGTAGCTTACTATGCGACTGACAACCTAAAAAATAACGTTCCAAATAGCCTCCTGCTTATTTTTTACCGATCCCAACTCCTGTAAAATTTTCAAGATCATATCTGATACGGTTTCTGAGATATAAAAATTACATTTTTTGAAAAATTGCTGTCCCCTCACTTTCGTGCTCCACCTCCCCCCTCAAAAAATTTAGTTTCGGTAGACTCCTCTTGTGATCCCTATACAGGAACTAAATTTTATCTTCCTGGTGTAATTGGTTCGGAAGATATTGTAATCCAAAGTTTTTCACCACCCACCCCCACACCCCACCACCCCTCTTAAAAATTTTAGCCCTTGTCTAATTTTGAAGTATCCCTAAGGACAACAACAAAGTTTCATTCTTCTAACATCAATTGTTCAGGAGATATCGATTTTAGAATGTTTCAATCCCGTCTTTCATGCGTTAAAGACTCATTGTTTCCCCCCCCCCCACTTACACACCCCTTAACCAATATCGACCATTTTTTTTGCAATTGAGTCCATTATCATAGTACTACATAAGTTCCAAGTTTCAGCCTTCTAGCATAAGTGGTTCCTGAGATCTATAAACCAACATTTTTCGTCTAAAACGCTCCCCCTCCTCTCCTTTCATACCCCTACCCATCGAAAATATACCAGTCGTAGGGGTTCACCCAATCTACCCACCATAAAAATTTCAATTTAATATCTCAACGGGTTTGGGAGCTACGCGCCTTCAAACGATTTTGCGTACGGCGTCCGGCGTCTACGGCGGACAGACGGACATTTTTTTTTTTGCTTTTTTGGGGTTTACTAGTCCTAAAACGTGAAAATACAAAATTTCAGGGTAGAAAATTTTTTTAAATTTCAGGTCGATGACAATACTTTATTATTAAAAAATAATAAAGTAAAATGATGACGGGACACTTAATAGTGTCATTTGCGCGACAAATCGAATTTGGTGGCGTACTCGCCTTGTTGTAATATGATCCGGAAGGAATGTGCGGTGGTTGCACCTTGGTTTGAATCTTAACATCCTCCTCCGCGTTGGACGCATCGTTCAACACTCGGGTTGGTAGGTTGGAATACTGTGAGTCTTTAGACGAGGAGTAGGTCGTTGTTCAATTATTTTCGTCCGATATCTGCGGCAGAAGATAATGACCACGACTAGTATCGCTGATTGTTAAATGGGCCCTTTCCATGGCTTCGAAGTGGATGCCTGGTTGAGCAGCAAATTGTGTCACTTCTACTGGCTCTGAGGTTGCAATTGGAAAAACCAGACATACCAACAGAAGCGATAGCATGGTAGAGCCATAGGATCTTCGCACCTTTTTCTTCGGAATTTCGTTGTCGTCTTCTCTGGTTTGCTTGGATGGCTCATCTGGTGAGTCCAGATTGTGTTCGGTGGTTTCTTCAGGGTGTGGAGACTCTTGATCAACTACTTCATTGCCAACTGGAAGAGGAGCCAGCTTATGTATAGGTCGTCGCAAAATGCCGGATGCTGTTTTCACGTCTGCCACGAGACCATCGTCTCCCTCGTGGGTTTTGACGATTCTACCTAGGCGCCATCTTTTAACTGGAGTTGTAGTATCTTCCTTGATAATGACGATCGTACCAGGCTTTACATTTATCCCACGCTGTTTCCACTTAAGACGATGCTGCAGTTCGTTGAGATATTCGTTGGACCATCTGCGCCAAAATTCGTGCTTGAGGTGATTAACTAGTTCCCAGCGCGTTAGTAGACCAGCCTTGTTGGGTTCAGCGTCTGTGTCAACGGCAGCTGTGAGTGGTTCACCAATAAGGAAGTGACCAGGTGTGAGAGCGGCGAGATCATTTGGATCTGCTGACATGGGCGTCAGTGGTCTCGAATTTAATATGGCTTCAATCTCCACCATCAGGGTTTGAAGTTCTTCATAGGTTAAAGTAGCTGATGAGACGCTTCGCTGGAGCAGGTGCTTGGCTGATTTAACTGCTGCTTCCCATAACCCTCCAAAATGAGGAGCGCGTGGCGGGATGAAGTGGAAGTCAATTTGCCGGGCTGTGCAAGCTGTTATGATTTCGTTCTGAGCCTTACTTGAATGGATATTCTCGCTCAATTCTCTTAGTTGGTTCCGTGCTCCCACGAAATTGGTTGCGTTGTCGCAGTAAAGATTCTTGCAGTGACCGCGCCTTCCTACAAAGCGTTTTAGTGTGCCAATAAATGAATTTGTGGATAGGTCACTCACAACCTCCAGATGAACTGCCTTGGTGGCAAAGCAGCGGAATACTGCTATGTAGCTCTTCTGTGCACGACTGCCTCTGCCTCTGTAGTGAATCAAGATAGGTCCAGCGAAATCTACTCCCGAATTTATAAATGGTCGGGACGGTTGCACTCTGGTGGAAGGCAAATTTCCCATTAATTGAGCGAGCATCTTTGGTTTTGCCTTGGCGCACTGGATGCATCCTTGGACAACGGATTGGGCTAGAGTTTTTCCTTTGATGGGCCAAAAACGTTGTCTGGTAGTGGCTAGTAGAGTTTGTGGACCGACATGGAGATTGTCCTTGTGAATGCCAGTCATTACCATCTTGGTGAATGGACTGCGATATGGCAAAATAATTTGGTGTTTCACATCATATGTGAGTGTTGATGCCTCCAACCTTCCTCCGACGCGTAAAACTTCCCGTTCGTCGAGAAATGGTGTCAAACTGCTCAAAGAACTGTCCCTTTTAACTTCCTTGTATTGCTGTAGGCACTTGATTTCTTCGCTGAATTCATCCTTCTGGATGCACCTCACAACAGTGAACAGTGCGTTGTCCATTTCTTTGCTATAGAGTGAGTTGTTCTTCGATGTAGTGGGCTCTATCTTTCTTACCCGGTTGATAAATCTTAGCACGTAAGCCGTGATACGCAGCAATTTCTTGAATGAATGTCCATGAGTCCGGTGGTTCATACGTAGTTGTTCCTACTAATGCTGCCCTCTTCCTTTCTAAATCAGCTGGACCCGATTTCAGGTAAGTAGGAGGCCATATCGACTCTGTCCCGTGTAAGAAAGCATGACCGTAGAACCAAAGATTGCATGTTGCGAGAGTTTCCGGTGCAATGCCACGAGAAAGAATATCGACTGGATTTTGTTTCGAGCTTACATGCCGCCATTGCTGTGGTGTGGAGGATGTCTGGATTGATGATATTCTATTCGTAACAAAGGTGTGATATGATCCATGATCCATGCGAGAACTATTTCTGAATCAGTCCAGTAATAAGTTACAATTTCACTCAGATTCAGGTCCGCCTTCAGTCATTGGGTAAGCTCACTGCCTAACTTGGCAGCACAGAGCTCCAAGCGTGACAGCGTAATCTTCTTCAGCGGAGCTACTCTCGATTTTGCGCACAGCAATCAATCAATTGTTCTTTTGTTTGTCGTAATAAATCGGATGTAGACAGCTGCTCCATATGCCTTTTCTGAGGCATCTGTAAAGACGTGTAGCTGAAATTCTTTTGGTATTTCTTGCGCGAATACAAGTCTAGGAAACTGAATATTATTCAAGCTTTCACGTCGGGGTCACCAAATGTTGACGCGGAGACTCTTTTGCCTCAGCGAATTGAATAAGTAGTTCAGGTACTGAACCTGAACTATAATATATGACTTTTGCAACGATTCTTGGATCGTTACAGATTTTACAGAAGGAATACGAACTCTGAATTTCACTTGGTTTGAATGTGAAAATCGTCCGATTTAGTTAGCCATATGAGGCCGACTGTTTTGATGTAATCTTCTGATTCGTTTTTGAATTCTAGCTCAACTTTCTTATCGTCTGGATGTATATCTTGGAGTAGTCGCGGATGGTTGGCACACCATTTTCTTAAATTGATACCTCCTTCCTTCAGCAGCTTTGTTACTTCGGTTTGTGTTTGAATGAGTGTGGCCAGACTATTTGATCCGGTCATAACGTCATCGACGTAAAAATCGAGTTGAAGTATCTCACTGCCTAGAGAATATCGACTGGATTCATCTTCAGCCAGCTTCTGAAGGCACTTCGTTGCTAAATATGGCGCTGATGTGGTTCCATACGTGACGGTTGTTAACTGATAGCAAGGTATTAACTGGCACGGATCATTTCTCCACAAAATTAAGTGATATTTTCGATCGTCTGGATGTACAACTTGCCGGTACATTTTCTCGATGTCGACGGTGAAGACAAAACGTGGGAAACGAAAACGTAGTAAAATAGCAAAGAGATCATGTTGTATAGTTGGTCCTGAATGCATAATGTCATTCAACGATATATTGGACAACGTCTTACATGATGCGTCAAACACCACTCTCAGCTTTGTTGAACTGCTATCAGGCTGTAGGACGCAGTGATGTGGAAGAAAATAGTGCGGAGGCTCAATTGAATATGATTCTACGATCTCCATGTGGCACAGTTTAGCTTATTCACTCATAAACTCTTAATACTGCTTTCTTAATCCAATGTTCTCTAAAGATGCAAATCGACGTAGAGCGATGTCCTTGGTTTCACCTAAACAGCTTGGATCCTCTGAGAAGGGTAGTCTCACTACGAAACGACCGTCTGGATTGCGATGGGTAGTCTGGGAAAAATGTGTTTCGCAGGTCTTTTCTGCATTGGTAAACTCAGTCTTAGCTCCATCGGCATCCTCAATCTTCCAAAACCTTTCAATGCTGTCATCAAGGCTAGGATTTTCTGAGGATACTCCACAGATCGCGATCCGATTCTTGTTATCATCAACCTTCCCTGCTACTATCCATCCAAGGGTGGTATTCTGTATTATGGGAAGGCCTTTTACGTATAATTTTTCTCCAACCCCCTTCCGTTAGGGGGCGAACGACGACGAGCCGGCTAACCCGTCGAGACGGGGTGGGCGCCACACAACTAGATTTTCGTCGCCGTTCTATCTACCGAGCCAGTTGTGAAACTGGGTTGAATTTAGTTTTCTCCGGAAGACTCCAACGCGAAACTGAAATAGGTGGACGTCACACAAATTGTACAGAGAGTATCGGAAAAGAATTATTAACTGGTGCAAAATTGAGATTTTTAATTAAGCTAGTGCAAGAAGTTGATTAAAATATATATAAAAAAATTAAACAATATAAGTCCTTAGATCTAGGGTACCACTGGTGTCCTCGCAAGTCGCAACCTGCTTCGTCCTCGGGTCTTTCCTGCTCGAGCCTCGTAGCGTTACCGCCAAAATTTATTTCGTTGTTAATGAAAACTGCTGCACCGTTCCGCCGACTAGCAATTTATTAATTCCGCGGCACAAAATCGTTCGGAACCACTCCGCGTAACCACCAACTTGTGTTATCTTCGCTTCCGCACACCGTTTCGATTCTTTTGTTCGTACGCCGAAATTATTGTGCACCTATGAGTTCATTATGTCAAACAATTTTAACTCGAAATTATCGTTCATCCAATTAAATCGTAACTTCACTGTTTTTAATTCGTAGTATCTCGTTTCTCAATTTCCGATTTTAGCCTTTATTCCTATGCTCTGACTTAACCGTACACCGCTCAAAAATCAAAAAGCCCCGATTTTACTTATTTGCCTATAACGAAAACTCATAACGGCCACCTTCATTCGGTTAAAGCCTTTGACCTCAGGTCTTGGTCAAAAACCCCTTTCAGAGTTTCGGAATTGTCCCGAATTTGTTCCAGTTGCGAATTCGACAATTTGGACCACAACATTAATCGAGTTCCGAATTTAATAGTGTTTTCTGACCATCATGGCGGCGCGCATTGTTTTTGTTTACAAATTCACTGAACTGTCAAACGTCGCGAAGTTTTAGTGTCGGGAGACGCATAATTTGGTAAAAGTTAATTCTTTTATTTTACGTAGGTTAATATTAGGTTTATATAACGCTTCATAGAGTTTGTATCCAAGGTAAGAGTTCGTTTTTATTATTATTATATAGTTATGGTTTTTGTTTACTTTCGGAGGTATTAAATTAGTGTTTAATTCAAGTTCGTTTTTATATTCGATGCGTGTCAAGTTTTAATACTATACCTAGTCCTATCCTAATCCTTAATAATTATTTGATTTTTTCCTAAGTCTAATCCTATCCTATTAACATTTTTCCTAAGTCTAATCCTATCCTATTAACATTTTCCATCGGAAATCTAACATTAATTCCGCCCTCCAATTTCAGTTTGTTTTGTCTTAGCTATTCGGTTTTCTGTAATTCAAAATATTAATTCAAATTTCTGTGCGTAATTTTAGGTAGATCGTGTCCAGCTGTGATGCGAACAAGTCTCCCCTGCAGGTTTCCGCCTATGTGGCGTCGCGGTAAGTAACATATTATTAATATTTCCGTTAAAACAATTGTAATTTTCACTTCTACTCTTTCAGGTACTTACATTTCCGGACGTCGAACTACGGTTGTAGCAGTCGGAAAGGTTTTATCTTGGTAATAATTCATTCACTTTTTTAACTCTCTTCAATTTCTAGGCGTAATAGGCCTTCACCTATTTTTATTTGTCCAACCATTAGGAGTTCGTAAAAGTGTTCGGCGCTTAAAAGAAGGTCGATGGGACCCGGACTGTTGAAGGTTGGATCTGCAAGTTTTATATTTTGTGGTGTAGACCATTTGGATGTATCTAGATGGTGAGCTGGCTGTGGAGAAATTATTTGTGACAAAACGTAGGCTTCCAGTCTTGCCGAGTATGTATTTATTCTGGACTGCAGCTGAACGTTTACTCTGCGCTGCGCCTTCTGCGTGGAACACCCAACCTTTTCTATGCATGTTGAGCAAGCTATTGTGTTTTTTGGAGCACTGTTTGCACGGCCCTAGTGTGCAATCCATGGCATTATGTCCCTCTTGAAAGCAGTTGACACATAATTTGTTACTTTGTACTGTCTTGAGTCTATTCGAGGGGGTCATCTTCAAAAAGTCAGCACAATAGAATAGTGGATGACTTTCCTTGCACAGTCGACAAGCTGAAGTTGCCAATGTGGCGGTTGTGGACCTTGGTATGGTATGTTTTCTCTGCCCGTCTGGATGCTTCATTTTATTTCCTAGAGCCTCCAGTGATTGAAACCGAATCTCCAGGAAATTCAAGAAGCCTTGAAGAGTTTGTAATTCTCTCGGATTCGAAAGTGACTGCTCGTACAATGTGTGAGTTGTTGTTGTTGGATCCCAATTGTTAATAGGAATCTTGAGATTCCTTAGACCCATTATGCACTCTTGCGTAGTGTCATGCAAAGCCTTTATTGATGTTGCATCCGATTTGTCATCTGAGTTCGACGGTTGGGCCATCAGCTTGTTGAGAAGGGAGGCAACGATTAATCTTCGATTTTAATATCTGTCGCATAGTGTATGCCAGGCTGAAATATAGTCATCGTCAGATAATGTGAAGTTCCGTATGAGGTTTTCGGCTTCTCCAGATGAACTCGTCTTGAGGTACCACATTTTCTGACAATTGGACATGGCTTGATTGTGGACCATTTGATTGTACAAATCGTGGAATTGTTGCCATGTCAAGTAGTTCCCGTCGAATTTTGGCATGGTGACCCTTGGAAGATTAATTCCTGTGTTGGTAGATGCTGAAGTATTTGAGATATTTTAACTCTCCAAGTTGGTGCCTAAACGAATTAGACAGTCTTGGATGGTATCTTCTAACTCGTTGAAGGCCGTCTGGTTGTTGCCTTCCTGGCTTGGTTCGTCGGTAAGCTCCCAAATACCTGCATTGTATTCCTTTAATTTGGTCCAATGTTGATGGATCAGCTTGATTTTTAATTCGTAGTATTGCTTTGATTGGTCGCGGTAGTTCAAACGAGTTATAAGTCGGTTCAGAGAGTCAGTTAGAACCTTGTGTCGTCGAATTAACTGATCGTTTGGAGGAAGACCAGCGGGATCCTTCAACGGGTAGGTGCTGAGCATGTCGATAGTTTTAGTATCTGCTTTTGATGGCAAGTCGATGGTTTTGGCATCTGCGCCAACCACCTGTGCCTTGTCTGAGGCTCCTATATTTGCTGATGCACGCTTAAAGGAGCTTATCTCGTTTAGAAAGTGCTTCTGGAGATTCACGAAATTCTGCTTGGTTGCTTCATATAAACTGCTAGCAAAGTATAGATGAGAGATTGGAGCATCTGTCAGTTCCCTGATCTTGGTGTCAGTCTCCTCGAAATTGGCCCATGCAGCTTCCAGCCGCCTGAGTCGTTCAACGAAGTATTCCTTATTATTCTTCCCTTCGCGGGAATCCTTCTTGTAGTTTTTGATTATTGCGTCAATCTCCGCCGCCTGAACCTCCTGCTGTTCAGCAAGGCAATCCATTGTTTGTAGGTATTATAACGATAAGAGTATTAAAAGCTGTTGTGACGAATCACGTCGGGGTCACCAAATGTTGACGCGGAGACTCTTTTGCCTCAGCGAATTGAATAAGTAGTTCAGGTACTGAATCTGTACTATAATATATGACTTTTGCAACGATTCTTGATCGTTACAGGTGTTGAAAATATGTCTTAAGCACTGTTGAGTGGGTCTGAAACGATTCTATATCGTTACAACTGATCACACAATTTCTGGAACTAACTTCAAATTGAAAGAAACACCGTGATGCTATACGAACGACTGGTTTTTAATTTCGGCTGTACAGCTACTTATAATATTTTTACAATCCAAAATAATAAAAAAAAACAAAGCAAATGATGCGCATGAAGTGCATCATAATTGCACGAAAAGCAAAACATATGGTAGACCAAACAAATGCATGAGGTGCATATGAGGTACAGATGAAATTGATATATGGTATATAAAAGAAAAACAATAAGTGCATGGAATGATAAGGTAAAAAAATGATGACGGGACACTTATAGTGTCATCAAGATGCATACGCGTGACAAATCGAATTTGATGGCGTACTCACCTGGTTGTAATATGATCCGGAAGGAATGTGCGGTATAACTTCGGAGTCCGAGCCCCTGGATAACGTTCTTGCAATTTACCCAAGGCTCCTGAATCAACGCCACCGAGACTCTTTGTTCCGCCACCTTACTGTGGTGGAGGTTGATTTGAATCACCTCCAAACCGAAACGCACCATACCCTTACAGGTCTACAGGTGCAGCACTGACACCCTGCTGAGCGATAGATGGTAGTGCTGGCCAAACTCCTGCTTCGGTCCCACCTTCAGCACCTTCCAATTCTCCGTCTTAAGGTCCCTGTTTTGGAACCGGAGAAGATCCAGAACCTTCCCCTTGTCCAAGAATGGTCTCGGGATCCAAACCCAGGCCTTCGGCAGGACGTATTTCGCCAGTTCCGTTGAAGAAACCACCTTGAGTTTGGCTCTTTCCCAGATTTCGCCCAAATTTACGATCACCCTCGAGATAAGATCCTTGGATGCCTCGTTACCACAAGCTATTACCTTGTGGCCACCATCCCAGCCTGCTCCGTCAAACTGCAGCTCCAGATTGGAAGTCACCGACCGATATTCGGTCAGCATCGCATCGAGAATAAGGCCATCGATCCGAAGCCACTGGTCCATCAGAAGTCGGCCACTGGGTTCCTGCTCGTTGACAACGGCGATGCGGAGTGTGTCAGCTACAGCGCTTGCTTGCAGCGCTAGCCTTCTTTGCCTTCCTTGCTGCCACTGCATCGTCCGACCTACCCCGCTTCGTGCTGAAGTCTTCCCTCCTTTCCTTCGCTTTCCCCTTGGATGGTTCGACCCTAGGTCCGGTCGTCGCTTCCGTTGGTTCAGCTTTGGATTCCCTGACTACCCTACTCCATACCCCGGGTTCCCGAGGGTCCGGCCTTAACCGCCACTTCCCTACCTCAGCTGTAACGCCTGAAGGTCGAACTTCCGTCGATAGCCCCTCCTCAGCTTTCACGCTTGAGGGACTGCCCTCCCGCATCGGCGGAGCAGATGCCTCCGCACTCGCCGCTAGAGCGACAGCACTCGTTTTGCAGTCGTCCAAATACTTCCTCAAGTGTTCGTCCGCCGCAATGCCTTTGGCCTCGTACTTCGAGATCTTCGCCTGTAGGTGTGTGCTGTCCCTGCCTTTGCCCACCGTCGTCCACTTGAACCCTTCCTGGGTCCCCTTATTACTCCCAACGGTTGAGCTATCTTCAAAACCTTCCGCATCCCTTCTTGTCTCCTCGACCTCCCTCTCTTGCACGGCCCGTATACCCTATCCAGCAATGACGGTCTGCTCACAGCCATCCCGTTCGTCACTGGTGAGGGTCACATCATTACACCCATCGATAGCGTCAATCTGCTGGAAGGCATCCTGATTACACTCAATGAGGGTAACGTCGACATCCTCAACTATCCCGGGGGACAGGAGCTGATCTTCTGCCGACAGACATTCCAACCTTCCGTCCAGCGAGTTGGACGAGAGAGAAAGCTCATCATCGTCGTCACTAGCCGAGACGCCAGGTCCCTTCCTACCGTCCTTGACTACATCCGTTTTAAGTTTTGTTTTTTCCGAATTCATATGTTTCCCACAATAGCGCGTGAAAGGGTTGTTACCCATGGCAGAGCACCGCATTACCATGGGAATGCTAATTAAAACCTGAACCTGAAGTCTATCGCTCGCGACTGAGCTCCCACTCAGCCATGCAGTCCTTAGCACGATGATTTACACCTTGACTTGGTTATAGGAAGAAAGGTAGTTGCAGAGACGACACGGGGGGATGAACGACACGGTCCATCCCGACTAATCATCACCAGCAGGCGTCCACGTGGAGGACTAAAGATGAGGATTTTTCGCCTACCTTTTTGTAGTGTTAGATAGGAATATTTAGTTTCATTTAGATAAATTTTGTTGTGTTCACATCAAATGGTGGCTATACTAAGATCATATTGCATATGATGTTTTAGTCTATTCTCTAGCGTACGTGGTTGCTCATCATCAGCCTATTTCATAAATGATTGGGTTCATGCTAGAAGGGCATCAGTCTAATTTTGTAAACTGTTGGAAAAACAAAAAAAAACCGCCTGTAGACAAAAGTTAAATTGAATTCATAACAATACTCTGTCGAATCAATAAAAGAGGTTAACTCATATAATAATATTTTAGAAATTTATCTATGCCGCGCGAATTTTGGCGAATTTTTGATACCCGTGGACTGGTGCCCTTCTAGTATGAATCGAGTTAGCCAGAATAACTTGTAGGTTTACTCATCATTCTAAAATCCATATCTCCTGAACGATTAATGTCAGACGGTTGACACTTTGTGGTTGACAAGAAATAAAAAGGGTTAACGTTTTCAAGGGAGTTGGTAAGCTGTGGGGGTGGGGGGTGAAAAACTTTAGATTCCAATATCTTCCGACTTAATTGTACCAGGAAGAAAAAAATCTGACAACGGTCTGGGCGCAACTTTATTATTTTTTGGGTAGAAGTCCGAAATGTGTTTAATACTGAGATGCGGTGTAGGTCACTATGCGACTGATAACCTTAAAAATAACGTTCCAAATAGCCTCCTGGGTATTCTTTAGATTATCAGTCGCATAGTGACCTACACCGCATCTCAGTATTAAACACATTTCGGACTTCTACCCAAAAAATAATAAAGTAGTCTGGGCGCGACTTTATTTGGCAGCACCAGCCATATTCAAACTTTTTATGCTCCGACTACTTTTTGCGCGCGCAAAATGCAAAATGTCATTCTGAAGTCCAGCACACATTAGTTTTAGTTTTAGTTTTAAGAAGGGGCCATAGCGATCCCTTCAGATCCTCGTAGGTCACTAAACATCCCCTAAACAACCCAGATCCCTAACGAACTTGACTAGCTTATCATGCCCTATTGACCTCAGGTCCTCCAAATTCTCAAAGAAAATACTGCCCAGCCACCTCAGTCGCCTCCTTGCAACCGCCTGACACTCACACAAAATGTGGGTGATGTCCTCCTCAGCATATAGGTCAAGGCAATACCTGCACACGTCAGAGTCAGCGATCCCCATACGCATAGCATGCTTCCCTAGCAAGCAGTGCCCTGTCAGTATTCCGACAAGTAGCCACAGACTTCCCCTACTCCATGTCAATATCTCCCTAGTCTTTCGCCTGTCCAACCTTGACCAGAGTACCCTAGAAGTCCTACAGCTCGTTAGCGCCTCCCATCTAGAGTTCGCTGCGTCCGCTGCATAATCCCTGATACGTGCTTTAATTCCGTTTAATGGCGGATTAGCCACCTCCTCTACCATCCCGGCCGACGCCGATCCTAGTCTCGCCAGCTCATCGGCCTGTTCGTTGCCTGGTACGTCACTATGCCCCGGTACCCAGCATAGTCGTACTCTATTCTGACTACAAAGTACCTTGAGCACTTCTCGACAGCGCTTTACTAGCTGGGATTTAATAGTCCCCGATTCCAATGCATTCAAAGCCGCCTGGCTGTCAATATAAAGTGAGATATCCCGACCAAATACCCCCTCCATCAACATGATGTTACCTGCCTGAAGCACTGCCAGAATCTCCGCTTGGACTCCCTTGCACTCAACTGCTCAGAGAAGACTCCAGCGCCAGTGCCGCATTCCTCCTTCATTTACTACCCTGTTGCTTTCCCAGTCCGCTCTGCATGGGTATACAACCCTGAACGATGATAAAAAATCATTCACCGGGATCATATAATCCGTGCAAAAGTACACCGGACCCTCAAGAAATTCTCTAAGAATGGAGCTGTGTCCTATGGATCTCTCCCTGAAGAGACAACAGCTCAATAGTTTTACCGCTGTGTTTGACGCAACCTGCTTAATGAAAATATCAAGCGGTAAAAGGTGCATGCAAACTTCCAGTGCCGCTGTTGGCGTTGTGCGCAGAGCCCCTGTGATCATTACACAAGCACTCCGCTCAGTTCAGTTTGGATATACTTTTTGTCTGTGGCTTTCCACCATACCAGTGCCCCCTACGTTAGAATGGGTCTTGCAACCGCCGTATACAGCCAATGTACCATATTCGGTTTCAAACCCCAGCTCTTTCCAACGGCCTGTCTACACGCAAAAAGCGTGTTGTTAGCCTTTTTAATACGCTCTCCAACATTGTCATTCCAATTTAGCTTCCTATCCAAGATCAGGCCCAGATATTTCGCTTTTTCCGAAAGTTGCAGCTCGACCCCTTCAAGTCTTGGCAGCCTGAATTCCGGGATCTTGTGCTTCCTAGTAAATAAAACCAACTCAGTTTTTGAGGCGTTAACCCCCAAGCCACATCTTTTGGCCCACCTGCTAAGTGTACGGAGTGCCGACTCCAAGATGTCAGTGATAGTATCCAAAAATTTTTCCTGAACTAGTATGACTATGTCATCCGCGTATGCCACAACCTTGAAACCTTTCCTCTCGATTTCCATCAGGACCTCGTTCACTACAAGGAGCCACAGAAGGGGCGATATCACCCCACCCTGTGGAGTACTCCTCGAGGCTTGCCTTGTTACCTTTCCTTGCCCCTCTCCGAACTCATAATCCTGGTTTCCAACAAGGTCGTCAACCAGCCCGTCAGTCCCTCCTCTAAGCCTATGCCGTTTAAAGCCTCCCTAATTGCTTCCACTGTTACGTTGTTGAAAGCCCCCTCAACGTCAAGAAATGCCGCCAGCGTGAATTCCTTACTTTCCAAACTAAACTCTATAGACCCCACTACTTCATGTAGGGCTGTGTCTACGGATTTCCCTCTGATGTAGGCGTGCTGAGCGTTAGACAGCAGCCTGTTATCGCATAATCTCCGAATGTATGTTTCTATAAGCCTCTCCAGCACCTTAAGAACGAATGACGATAGACTGATAGGTCGAAATTCCTTCGTTGTCGTGTGACTGGGTCTTCCCGCCCTGGGAATGAAAACTACACGTGCCTCTCGCCAGGCCCGTGGAACATACCCTGCCCGTACTCAACCAGCTGAGGATTGCCCCGGAGGCTCTCTGCAGCATGATTGGCCTAATGCCGTCTGGTCCCGGTGATTTGAAGGGAGCAAAAGAGCTTATGGCTCATTTGATCGTGTCTTCAGCCAGGAGTTCTTCCATTCCATTTGGTACAACCAAATTGGTTCCAGAAAAGCCCCTATTATCCATAGAATAGGGGTCCACCAGTGTACTACCAGGGAAGTGAGTGGACATCAAGAGCTCCAGGGCTTCCTGACTAGTCTCCACCCACGACCCGTCACTCCTCTTTATGTAGCTAGGTGAACACGGCTCCTGAGAAAGTACTTTCTGGAGCCTGGACGCCTCACTACATTCACCTATTGATGCGCAGAAGTTTTTCCACGACTTCCTTTTGAACTTCCTGATGTTGTATTTGAAGACCCTGACACTAGCTTTATAATTGTCTCAGTCTTTCGTTTTCCTATCACGCTATTAAAAAGCTTCCTCGAAGATTCCCTGAGTTCCCTTAGTTCGCTATTCCACCAAGGTGGATTAACTTTCTTTGGAACCCTAGGTAGCGGTCAGAATTTCTCGAAAGCCGTTACCAGAAAGGTATTGAAAGTCCCCACACTTGCTTCAATTGCATGCCTATTTACCAGATCCCGCGGGATCGTTGAGAATTGCCGCTCTGTGATTCTATTGAACCTATCCCAATCCGCCCTCCTGGGGTTCCGTAGGAACTGCCTTTTCTCCCGCTCAAAATGAATTTGAAATAGGATCCAACAGTGATCCGAGAATGACGGTTGAAACCTTCCAATTATTAACCTTCAGCGTTCTGGAATTGGTGGCAAGGGTAATATCCAAAACCTCCTGTCTGTTCCGCACTATGAATGTAGGATCTGAACCCACATTGCATATCCTTAAATTAGATCCCAGTATAAAATCAAAAAGAGACTTACCCCTTTCGTTGGTGTCGGTGCTTCCTCATTGTGAATGATCCGCATTCGCATCACATCCGATGACCAGGTCCCATCTACTGCTCCCTGCTAGCTGCCGTGCTAACTGTGGTGGAACTTCGCTTCCGTTGTATGGTAGGTAGGACGACGCCAAGCATATCGGCTTACCCATTTCCCTCTCTAGCTGAATTGCCGTTATATCTTCATTACTGCAATTGTTTAACAAAAATGCATTAAGCTCGCTTTTTATTAATATACATGCCCTTGGTTTACCCTCGCATTTCCTGTAGTGGAGCTTACAATTCATTAGTCCGAGCCCCTGGACGACGTTCTTGCCATTCACCCAAGGTTCCTGAATAAGCGCCACTGAGACTCCCTGCTCTGCCATAAAGGCCACCAAGCAAGCGGTTGCCACCTTACTGTGGTGGAGGTTGATTTGAATCACCTCCAACATCAGTAGGTATCGCCTCCTCAATTTCCCTGTTCTGTTGGGCTGGCTTCACCATTACCCTGTCCAATCCGAAACGCACCATACCCTTACAGGTCTCCAAGTACGGCAGTGACTCCCTGCTGAGCGATACAAGGTAATGCTGGCCAAACTCCTGCTTCGGTCCCACCTTCAGCACCTTCCAATTTTCCGTCTTAAGGTCCCTGTTCTGGAACCGGAGAAGATCCAGAACCTTCTCCTCCTCCAAGAATGGTCTCGGGATCCAAACCCAGGCCTTCGGCAGGACGTATTTCGCCAGTTCCGTTGGAGAAACCACCTTGAGTTTGGCCCCTTCCCAGATTTCGACCAAATCATCAATCACCCTCGAGATAAGCTCCTTGGATGCCTCGTTACCACAAGCTATTACCTTGTAGCCACCTTCCCAGCCTGCTCCGTCAAACTGCAGCTCCAGACCGGAAGCCCCCGACCGATATTGGGTCAGCATCGCATCGAGAATCAGACCCTCGATCCGAAGCCACTGGTCCATCAGAAGTCGGCCACTGGGTTCCTGCTCGTTGACAACGGCGATGCGGAGTGTGTCAGCTACAGCGCTTGCTTGGGTTGACGTAGAAGCTTTAGCCTTCTTCGCCTCCCTTGCTGCCACTGCATCGTCCGACCTGCCCCGCTTCGTCCTAAAGTCCTCCCTTTTTTCCTTCGGTTTTCCCTTGGATGGTTCGACCCTAGGTCCGGTCGTCGCTTCCGTGGGTTCCGCTTTGGACTCCCTGACTACCCTACTCCATACCCCGGAATTGGTTCTCGAGGGTCCGACCTTAACCGCCCCTTGCCCTACCTCAGCTGTAACGCCTGAAGGTCGAACTTCCGTCCTTAGCCTCCCCTCAGGGAGGGACCGGCCTCCTGCATACGCGGACCTGATGCCTCCGCACTCGCCGCCAGAGCGACAGCTCTTGTTTTGCAGTCGTCCAAACACTTCCTCAAGTGTTCGTCCGCCGCAATGCCCTTAGCTCTCTCGTACTGCTCTTTCTCCCAGTCGCTGAGCCGACTAGGGTCCATAGCCTCGTACTTCGAGATCTTCCTCAAGGCCGAGCGCATCCTACGCTTCGCCTGTGAGTGTGTGCTGGCCCTGCCTTTGCCCACCGTTGTCCACTTGAACCCTCCCTGGGTCCCCGTGCTACTCCCAACGGTTGATTTATCTCCACAACTTTCACATCACTTCTTGTCTCCTCGACCTCCCTCTCTTGCACGGCAAGCAGACCCTCTCCAGCAATGACGGTCTGCTCAAGGCCATCCCGTTCGTTACCGATGAGGGTCACATCGCCGTCCAAGTTACACCCATCGATAGCGTCAGTCTGCTGGAAGCCATCCTGATCACATTCAATGAGGGTAACGTCGACGTCCTCAACTATCCTGGAGACAGGAGCTGATCTTCCGTTGACAGACACTCGAACCTTCCGTCCAGCGAGTTGAACGAGAGAGAAAGCTCATCATCGTCGTCACTAGCTGAGGCGCCAGGTCCCCTCCTACCGTCCTTTACTACATCATCTTTACAAATTTTTTTTCCGAATTCATGTGATTCCCACGAGTAGCGCGTGAAAGGGTCGTCACCCATGGCAGAGCGCCGCATTACCATGGGAAGGCTAATTAAAACCAGAGGTCGCCCGGTATCTGGAGTCTATCGTTCGCGACTGAGCTCCCCCTCAGCCATGCAGTCCTTAGCATGATGATTTACACCTTGACTTGTGTATAGGAAGAAAGGAGTTGGAGAGACGACACGGGGGGATAAAACACACAGTTGGGTACCTCAATCTAAATGACCACAACGCCCGATTGAAGCGAGTATGTAAGTCTTAGCTGAGTAATCGAGTGGACAGGTTGTCCATCTCGACTAATCATTACCAGCAGGCGCCCACATGAAGAACTAAAGATGAGGATTTTCCGCCTACTCCAGCTCACATTAAAATGGTAAGAAAATATCAAGTTTTTAAATAGCGATATCTTTTGATTTCAATTCGAGCGGGGAGTATAACCAATTGGGGTAAAGGTTGACCGTTTGAGCCACCACCTAAAAATGAAAAAAAAAATATTTTTCGTTAAATCTATCGATATTTTTAAACATATTGCGCTATGTTTCACTTGTTGCTTGTCCTGAAATTAAAAGTTATAGCCATTTGAAATTCTGATTTTTACTTACCTTACACTATAAATTTACATCAGAATGACATTTCCCCATTTCCGTAACACCAGCATTGCCATATTAAAACTTTTGTGATATTTGTTCCACATCAGAATTGCAACATGGCGCGAATAGGGTCACTAGATACACACACAACACTCTCTACCTAGGGTTTGGCAGATACGTCTAATTCGGTCGTTTCTGTACTAGAAATTGTAATTTAACCTCACAAAAATCGCCTGTTTATGTACTAGTTCGCCTGTTTTTGTACTAATGAACATTGCTTGCAAATTGCGTTTTTGAAGTGTGTTAGTGCGAATATGTGAAGAGTCGGAAAAAAAGCTGTCGGTTCCCTTCCACAATTCTAGTACTTCTTTTTCTTTGGTATGGAAGTGTGTGTACGCGAAATTGTGGTTTTCAATTGAAAATTTCCGTATTTCTTTCATTTCTTTTATGGAAATTTACAATTTTGCAGCGAAAAGTCAATCATTTCGAATGTTTAGAAAGCAAAATCCCATAAACATGAAAAAAATTAAATTTACTGGTTTTTCACCTTGGTACGCATCTGCCAAACCCCTCTTAGAGGCTGTTTTGGTGTGAGTGCGTATACAGTAACCCTAGGCGCGAAAAGTTTAAAAAAATTTAAAAAAGTTATTGTTTTTGGGTGATTAAAACTCCCTTTTTCCATCCATGTTTGGTTGACGCGCGCTTCGCTCCAACTACTTTTTGTGCAACCCTGCGGGGCTAAAGGGATTGAAACTACCTTTTCGCGTTCATGTTTGGCTGACGCGCGCTTCGCTCCAACTACCTTTTGCGCGCTCGAAAGGTAGTTGGAGCGAAGCGCGCGTCAGCCAAACATGAACGCGAAAAGGGAGTTTTAATCACTTTAGCCCTTTGTTTTAAATGGACATAAACTATTCATAAAAAATTTTTATTTTCATTTTCAAGTGGGGGGTTATCAGCGAATGTTTTTCCTTCTGTGCGTCCAGATCCACCTTTTAATTCGCACTCTACTGTTGCATTTAAACAGCCATTAGGTTTGCTATTTGTTCTCGAGCGAGTGCCGAAAAGTGTAGAAAGTGTATGCAAAAAGAACACACCTAATAGGTCTGTTCTTTTTGGCTACACCTTCTACACTTTTCTGCACTAACTCTTAAGCGGGTGCAGAGAGGTGAAGAAGATGAATGAAAAAAGAACAAACCTATTAGGTTTGTTCTTTTTTCATTCACCCTCTTCACTTCTTTGCACTGACTCAGAACAGACCTAATGTGAATATACATAACAAGCACAACATTCGATCAGTTTGAGCATCGCTGTTTTAAGCCGGACCATTTCACCGACATAACAATACCGCATAACCTGAAAATTTTTGACGCGCGATTGATTTGGTATCATTTTTATTACTTATACTTATACTACGGTAAATGTCAGTTCGCAAATTTTGTCTTAAAAATTCTCATAAAAGTTTGGAAAAATTGTAGCCAATTTCACAAACAAAATACTACCCCACCCTTACTATCCGAAAAAACAAAACAAAAAATTCCAAATGCGGCCATCCAAAGTAGAATTAATTTCGCGAAGAACAACAACATTTGCAAAGTCCGACATAAATGGTGAAGTGTTTGCCGAAATCAGTGAAAATTCTGGTCAGTTTTGTTACACTGGATCGGCCGGTCGAACGTTTTGTGCAATTTTCTTATCGTGCGTACAATCTAACGTACCAATTCGAATTTCACAGATTCCATAGGTGGCGTAATACGCAAAGGACAGCTGGGGTGGCTCGCTAGGGGTCCACTACTCGAAGTCTTTTCACTTCGTAATGCCAATAAAATTTCCAGTTATCGTTTTGATATCACATTTGGGTAAGTAACTGGTCGTGGAAACCCCTCCCCCCCAATCTTCCACATTCCTCCTGGAAGTCTTACGAACGAGTGCGTTTCTTGTTGCAGGTTTCAGCGCTGCATTATTACGTGTGTTACGGAAATCGATGGACCCGGCTTGAATTACTGCCTGCTGGCAGTCGGAATACAATTCGGCGATGATCCGGGCGGAATGGTTGCCGTCTATTCCGTTCAGGATTCGAAGGTGTTGCGGTGCATCGAGACGGCTGATCGAATAACCAGCTGTCATTTGGTCAATGCGGATATCACGAGGCGTACGATGTTGGATATGTTTCAGGGTTGTCTGGCGATTGGAACGGATGCCGGCAAGGTTATTTTGTTGGATTTGTATCTGAGGCGGTGCGAAAAAGGTATGAGTGCACTGCAAAGTTCTTGATGGTGATTTATTTTTTTTTTTGACGAGCTGGTTGTATGGTTTTCTTTAGCGATTTTCGAGTCGGGAACGACCGACGACGATGTCAGTCTGGTGCCATGCCATGTCGTCCTGTCCACGATGGATGCCGAACATATTCGGCAGCATTTTAGACACTCGCGAGCCGAGAGTGTCAGCTTCGGGATACAATTGGAAGGTAAGTTTTGTAAACTTAACTTCGTGTTTAGTCGGTGCAGTTTTCTGCAGAATTTAAGGATTGCTCGACTATATTTTTTTATTTTACGCATCCTACCCATCCTGTCCTTCAGTTACATCTAGGCTCGTAGTCCTCGAATTGGACTGATTCCAATCGGTGGCAATAGGGTTTGGTAGACTAGCAGTCATTTCATACGAGTCTAAAAATGTTCTAATAAGATAAACGAAAGCAAAACTGCGCCTATAAGGTTGATTGGGAGTACTCATTCGTAGAGCTACATGAATTCTAGTTCTATTTTGTTTTTAATATTTTCGTACCTTTTCGTCCATCTCAGTACAAAAAAAATGTGAAAAGGAAGCAACACAACACTAAATAAATCTCGTCCAGTTTTATTTTTATAAATTGTAGAAGGCACCCTTGGTCATTAATCAATTCAGTTCAGAGTGCCGATAAAATTTGATTTCTTATGAATTTTTATAATATCCACATCGTCGCATTTATTTTCCAGTGATCGACGATGCCGGTCTCGTACTCTCGCTTCTCTCACTAGCACCGCTTCTTGCATTGGCCGCCGGTTTAGAAGACGGCCGATTGATTCTGTACGATTTGACCGACTTACAAGCATTTCACTTAGCATATCCGCCACAAAAGGAATCTCCTCTAGTGAAACTATCGTTTCTGGAGCCACCAGATGATCCACGCGCTTGCATTTATATTTGGTCATTTCATGAAAATTCTCAAAGTTCGATCGCAGTCATGCATTCGATTATGTACGATAAAAAGACGATCGACGATGACGACTTTTGTGTTTACGAGGTAAGTCAGTTGGAGTGAACAACCCATTATCGCCATTATTTCGCTTAACTTATTTTCGTCAGGACTATCAATCGTGCAGTGTCCGATTGACTCTGCCGATGTACGAGCTAGGCAGTTTGCCCGTATCTTGCCAGTCCTTGACAAAACTACCGTCGCACGACAACGACGACACAATTTCGCTTTGCCTGCTCGCATGGAAATCGCGAAAATCATCGGAACTTTTGATTTTCGACATCAATCAATGGTACAAGGAACAAATGCCAAGTATCGGCGACTGGCGAAATAATCTAAGCTACTTGGCATCGTTTCCGTTAAAAGAATGCGTGCCACTCGATGTTTGGATTGATGGCAGAACTATTACTCCGTTTAATTCGATTCAGCGACCCGAAGAGCATTTTTTTCCGGTTTCGCTTAGTTTTGGTAAGTGGCGAGAGTGTCGCGCGTGATGTGATTAGTGAATATGGAACTTTTTTTTCCAGATTGTGTACTGTTGCAACAAAAAGAAAGTATACAATTGCATTGGCCCGGACTACAAAATCGAGCTTTGGAATTGTTAAATTTGAGTGGACCGTCGGCTCTACTTGAACCGTCCGTTTATTTCCATGAAGTAATGAAAGCCTCGCTAATTCCACAGTTTTCCGATTATAATTTCAATTCGAGTGTGTCGATTGTAAGTTGTGCGCTTCAATGTTTTATGAAATTTAAATAATTTTGTGCGAACGGATTTCAGAGTGTTCAACGCGACACACTACTCTGCGTTGCCCTGGAATACAATTGTTTCGGTTTGTTAAAAGAGTGCGCAAAATGTTGGGCAGATGGAAGTCACTTGGGGAAGAAAGCAAACGAAAGTCTGTCGTTATCGACACTAACGACGTGGATATGGAAGCAGGCAGAAAATATAAAGAGTCGTTGCAATGTCCTGTGTGTGCCGTTGTTTGATCACTCCGGACTCCGAATAGATCAGCGATCGCAAAAACAATTGTCACATTCGTCGCGACAACTCAAACTGCTCGCCGATCTCATGAATATAATTCTTACCAAATGTAAGGCATATATTCCTGAAGAAGGTAAATGAAAACCAGTTGCACAATTTTGGACCAATCTTCAATTGTTTTATTTTTTCTCGCAGTAAAGAACGCACTCTCGACTCAGTGCAGATCGATTAAGATGGCGTCGGAGTATCAAGAAGTATTACAATGGTTTTTGAATGTCGGTCTTCTACCGGAAGCAATAACCAACTTGAAAGAGAGCGGGTCACTTATAAACAGCTCATTCGATTCACGCAGCCCATTGGTACCTTATCCGTACAAGATTCTACGAAACTATTACATGACGCAAAGGATGCGTTTCAAGAAGATTAATTCAGGACTTTTATCGAGTCGTACACAAAGCTGTCGAATACTTTACATCGATTCGTTTATTGATCACGAATGCAATGCGAGTGTGTTGCGCGATCATTGGCTAGAAAGTGGGGGCAACGGATTGTATCCGCCGCCATCACTGCAAGCGATGCTACATTCACTGCTCATTCCTGATGTTCCGATCGAGAATAAATACGTGCTGTTCGTTTATTTATTTCTCGATTTAAATATGGCACTGGAAGATGAGAGGTAAGTTGGAGTTCGAAGGGAAGAGAAGGCTTCATCCTTCAGTATTGGTTTTTTTTAAATATTCACGTCACTTTCTTATATCACAGGTACAGTAACGTCGTTCAGAATCTGATTAAATTTCCTGCCGTTTTCAAATTGAGTTCGTCCACAATAAAAACAATTCAAGCCTTTTGGAATTTGGATCATGAACAATTTGAAGCAGCGCTCGAAGACATCATATCGCCCTTTTCACACGATCGGAAGCTTATTCAATGGCAACAGGAGCTTCTAATCGAAGCGCTTTTGGTACATCACGTGCCGAAATTAGCATTGCGAGCGCTTCAAGCGCCTGGTCCGCCAATATCTTCCCTACTCGAACTTAAAACTTTGCTGGCCAACGATTTAATAGCCGAAGCGTTTCACTTGCAGCGATCGAAAAACAATCCCGAACTATTGCGAACATTTCTGACGGGTTGTTTGTATCTGGGAAAATTAGGCGCTCTTCTCGATCTCGCCTTGACTGAAGAGGAGGACAAAGTATTGGAGGAATTCCTGCGAGATTCGAAGTCTTCGAAAACCGAGAATTTACATTTTGTACACTTACTGCATCGTTCGAAATACGTAGAAGCTGTTCAGCAATTGGACGAGCTGTCGCGAAGTAAATACAGTCATCGATCTGTTGATTTGGAAACGCCGAATTTAGTTTTGGCAGCTTACAATACAACAATGACACCGGCTACGAAACATTTGTCCGAAGTGTACTATGGCATCCGAAATCGATTGAAACCCAAGGAACCGGAAGCGCAACATCTCAATCCTTTGAGTTGTCAGCTGTTGAAACATAATGCCAATGATCTGGCCGGTGGCGTTTTCCACAGTTCGATTATGGGAGTAGATGAAGCTACCAACTATTGGGATGAGAATATACAGCGGGAACGTACTCGTTTATTATACTCTAACAATGTACCATTCATTCGACGACCGCAATTGGATGCGTTTACAGGTTATCAAAGCAGGGATACGATATGCTATCCGGAAACTTACAAAGGTGTACAAAAAAGACGTTTAGATTCAAGCGATGAAACGCAGGTGTATGAAACAATGTCAGCGGAGAATCCTAAGAAACGACAAAAAATTTTCGATGTTAGTCTGAGTCGAAAAGTATCGCCACCACTGAACACTTCGCTGCTAACAAAGTTCAAAGATCGAACCGTAAGCGGTTTGAATTTTAGCGAACATAAGACTGACGTGACTGTAGTGGAACAAGACTCAAAAGAGAAATCTGTGACGAGTTTAAGTACGCCGATTATAAAAAGCAGTCGCCCGGATATTCGGGATGACTCACTCTCGGAAACCAGCGAGTTTAGTAAGACTGAGCACGTATACACCCCGCAAGGTATTCTGAAAGTTCGGAATACTTCTCGGGCAGCTTTGTCGACTTCATCGCCACTGTGTAAAGTTGAGGGATCGACTCCTAGAGGTTCGGCGTCACCTAAAGCCGAAATGCAGCATGAATATGCCGACGAGGAAAAATCGATTCGATTCGATTTGCCTAGTGGCAATATTACGACGAATTCGTCGCTTCAAAGCAGTAACGAATCGTTGGATATGTCGCTACGTGTACCTTCGACCACCATTGCATCGGTCGCAGCTGGAGATAATGTGGAAGCCGTCGCCAAGCCGAATCAATTTGTCGGTCCGAAGCCGCGTAAAGCCTTGCATTCGGCCGATTCGAGCCTGATGTCGACTTCTGCGGACAACGAAGAATTCTTCTCGCCACTACAATCACGCGATAATTCAATGAAAATAGATTGTAACGAGGAGGCAGCGGACGAGATTCCGAAAATGGAGTACCGAAGGAGAATGATAGATGGCCCGAAGGCTCGCCAAAGTTTGGAACGATCGCGAAGTAGATCAAATACAACCGATATTCCGTCGTCTCCATGTCGAAAGTCAACTCGAATTTTACAAAAGACGACACATACGATAGAAATCAGCACAGTAAGAAGTGGGACAGAAACAAAGCACACAACGAACAACTCCCAGAGCCGAATGGTCTTGGAATCGAACGATAAAAAATCGAACGTAATCATATCGAAAACAGAGTCTTTAATTGATCACTGGGATAGCACCCGATTGTTGGCACAAAGCACTCGAATACTCGACTCCGATTTATCCGCAGCCGCTCCACCGGTAGAACAACGAAAGACACTTGATAACGAGATGAACTACACGGAAATGTCGTCGCAGCCTTCGGGTTCTTCGATGATTTCTAGCAAGAGTGCTTCAGAAGCTAGTAACTCGTTCAAGGAGGTATGTAAAGATCGCCAGATCCGCGATTCCACTCTTATGACCACCATGGACATGAGCAATTTTGACAAAACATTCATCGATGGCTTAAATCGTCCTGATAACTTACTGAGCGATAGCTTGCTCGAGCATAGCAAAATTGGCGGAAGAAAGAGCTATAAACTAGAACCTACAAAACAACCAGAACTTGCACAAGATACTGATGAATCCGATTCAGAAGAAGGTAATGAAATGGATTTTGAGTACGGCAGTAATTCGGATCAGGAACAGATAATAACGATCGAAGAACAGGCTGAAGATGATCTCGATTCCGACGAGGATTCCGAGAAAAGCTTACATTCGGCGAATGAAGATATTGAGGAGGAAGTGGAAGAAGTTGGCGAGGAGGATGAAGAATTAGACGAACGTGAGGCAGAAGATTGCGATGAATCGGAATCCAGTGATGTTATCAGCATTTCTAGTGGCGATTCGAAATCGACGGAAAAAGTGTGCTCTAGGAGCGCAAATACAAAAGAGAGCATCTCACAGTCATCGACAGTGAAGGAAAGCAGTGATCAGCTTTACAACGATCTCGGAGATCTAGAGGAAGAACATGATGACAACGATTTGCTTTACGGTGACTTGGACGAACGGCAATCAGACTCAAGAGGCTATAGCATAACATCGAACAGCACTGAACCTTTTCATCGGGAAACGTCAGTGTCTGACGTCGACAATTCGAATCAACCTGTTGTGGAGGATTGTACGTTTACAACATCGTCAGAAATAAGCTCGACGATTCCGACATTAGTTTTTACAAATTCAGGAGTTGGAAATGTTCCGTCGCGCCTGATTATGAATGTTTTGACGGGCGAGTACGAAGAAGTAGAGGAGACGGACGACACTGAAGACAACACCGACCACTTTAATATCTCCGGACAACTGAAAACAACTTCCACTAATATTATCGAAATTCCCGAAGATAAAAATGAGTCAACTATAGAGTCACAAGGTCAAACAGTCGCGTTGAATAGTGTGATGTTGGAAGATGAGCCTGTTTTGAACAGTGCGATTAAGTCAATTGATGTTGCTATTCCTATTGTGGTGGTATCGCCGCCACATTACTCTCGAGGGAATATAACTGAACGTACAGTTTCAATATCTGAAACCAGACAAGTGAATTATGGTACTGTTGATGAGCCTATGGATACTTCACCGATTGAAGAAGATTCAATCGATTTGTCTTCACCGAAAGTTTCACCGAAGAAAACAATTGAACCAATACCGTCTACCTCAAAACAACCGCCTTCTATGCAGCCAATAGCGATTACTTCAAAACAACAGTCTTCCATCGAGCTGCCTTCCACTTCCACAGCCATTACAACACCAAGAAAATCACCCGCAGAGACCACTGTAGAAATTAATACAGAAGACGATACGATTAAAATGCGACTCAACGTTTCTAAAAATGATGAATCCGATACAGTCGGCGTTGCATTGGAAAAATCCCAGGGACCGTCGAATAAAACAAAAACGTCTGTCAAAAATTCAATTGAGATTGAGACTACATCGAATTCGGATCGTATTTTGAGAAGTACTCGACGTCGATCTACTTCAATCGACAGCAAGCCTGAAATAATCGAATCGCCACTAAGTACAACACACCATATCTTACGTGCCACATCAGTACCGCGAACTGATCTTGTGATAACCCCGACGAAACAAAAGCTAAGACAACGTTCAAATTCCACCGACAATCCTATAACTCCGAGCCGTGTTCTTACCAGACGGCAGTCTGGTCTTCTAGATCGAATCGAAGAGCACGTAATTCTCGATTCACCACATCCAACACGAAAACGCTTGGGTGCATCGGAAGATCCACCTAAAACACCAATTCCAATGGTGAAACGGACCAGAAAGACGTCAACGTCAAGCATTGAAACGCCAGAGTTAACAACACCACGCCGTTCCATTAAAAAAAATGTTCTCGCCGAAGATAACACGCAAACACCGAAAACAATGACGAAGGAAACTCCGAAAGCAACATCGAAGGTGACTCCAAAAGCCACTCCAAAAGCTACTCCAAAAGCCGATTCGAAAAATAATGCAGCCAAGTCGCGGATTAAGAAAATCGATGCGCCCGAAGACGCAGAAGAGTCGAACCACGATACTACGGAAAGTGGAGATAGCGAAACAGAGGATAGCGAAACTAGCGCGGAAGAAGTATCGAAAAAACGAGGAGCACGTGCGCTCTTTACAAAATCTGCCCCTAAAAGTACTAAAACTGTCGTCAAATCAGATAGCGAAAAAGTCGAATCTTCGCAAGAAGCCTCTACCGCTGAAACATACTCCTCGTCGAGACGAGTGACTCGCAATCAACAAACGGTCTTGGAGAAGTCGGCTTCGTTTTTGAAGAAAGTGGTACAACAAAGAGGTTCGAAAGCTGACGAAAGTCCCTCGAAGAAAGACGGTAACATAAGCGAAACGGAATCGGTAATTTCAACGAAAAGCAAGCGCTCTACAGGATCTGTAACCGATGAGAATCGACGAACTACGAGGAGTACGTCGAGCTTGAAGGTAAGTGGGACGCAATTGAAAACCATCGTAGGTCTTTTCTTTACAAAAACTTTACTATCTAGGCCGACGATGACGATGCTTCAAGTGTCGGCTCGGTAAAAAGCAAACGATCTACGAAAAGCTCAAAAGTTAAACCGACATTGTCCAAAGATAAAGCGTTGACAGCTATCACCGAAGATGACCAGGAAAATGCAAAAAAATACACAGAAGGTGAGTATTTGAAAATTAAAATTGGGTGAATATTATTGAATTTTGTAATTTTCTCAGACGAAGCCGACGATGATGTCGGCTCAACGTATTCGGGCGCCTCAAAGGAACCGTTTAAGAAGAAGGGTCGGCAGAAGAAAACATAGAAGCAATCATCTTTTAGTTTTTTAAATTTTTGAACAGCCATTTCTTTGTCTTGCTCCTGAAGACAAATAAAAGAAAAACAAAAGAATACGCAATTTTGGAGATAACTGAATCCTTTTGTTTTTCTTTTATTTGTTTTCAAGAGCAAGACAAAGAAATGAAGTTTTAGAGGAAAAAACCCTAAAATAAAATTCAATGATTTTCTTTTATTTCAAAATAAGATTTTTTTTGTTGTGTATAAATTGTTGCAAAAATATAAAAATAATTATAAAAAAAAACAAATAATAAAAAAACCCTGCACTGGAACATGTTAAAAAATTTACTTGCTATTTATTGCAGATTAGCCGCGTCTACGCTCACGTTTGTATGGTGCTATACTATCGCAACTGAAAAGCCAGCGGTTTCCAGTCTTGCTTCCCGTTGCTCCTGTTATTGTTGCTTCCGTTGCTCTCGTTCCTCCCGTTTAATTTTGTCTGACTTATACAACTAAAACACGCGTACTGTTGCTAAACTATATGAAACACACTCATTTCTTTGTGTCGCGCGAAATACGTGTACGGACCGGACTTCTACCAAAAAAAAACAATTTTAATTTCTAATAAACGTTCTTTATTCGCCTGGTTATCAAATTAGACTGACAAAGTAATTCAAACTTATATTTTTAATTAAACATGAAAAATATTACTTGTTCCAAATTGTGCTGAGGTGGTGTCTGGGTTTCAGGTGTGCAAAGGTGATCATGGGAAAAATGTAAGTGCAACGTTAACTATTTCTGGGAAGGTGGTTGACATTATATTGCTGGGAAAGTGTTGATGTGGGAAAAATGTATGTTTCAGGTAATTGGAGTATTTTGGGAATATGTTTAGGAATGTATAATGTAATATGTTGTTATATTATAGAACTCCTCCCCCCTTGGAGTGGAGTGACGGCCAAAGGAACTGCTCTCCTGTAATTTCGTTGGCAGGATTCACGAGATAGCTTGTAGGGATTACATCTCCTGGTGATGAATTACTACGATGTTGTTTTTTGGTGAGTATACCTCTTTTCAGCGCAAGTATGAAGACGACGATGCAGGTAAGGATGTTGATGATGCTCACGAAGCTGTTGGTAAGGTTTTTTTTTCCTTTATTTCGTCCTCAAGCAGTTTGACTTTTACTTCCTTCTCGAAATGGTAGGCATTGAATTTTTCTAGGTTGAAATTTTCTGGTATTAGTGAAAAATTAATGATGTTATTAAAAATTGACGGAAAAATATGGATCTCGTCCCAATAAATGTTTCTTGAGTCCTCGTAGATGATGTTGGATGTTCATTAACCAAAGTAGTGGCTTGTGGTCCGTCACTATTTTGAATTTGAGCCCGAAAACGTAAGGGCGAAAATATTTGGTGGCCCATACTATCGCCAAAAGTTCCTTTTCGATTGTTGAATAATTTGTTTCTGTATCTGTTAGCGTTCTGCTAGCGTCCCTGTGGTCCCTGTGACAAAACGGCACCAATCGCGAAGTTACTTGCGTCAGTAGTTAGGGCAAAAGGCTTAGAAAAATCGGGATGTTGTAAAATAGGGTCGTTCATCAAAATGTCTTTGCAAGTTTTGAATGCTCTTATGTAGCTACTGTTATTTAAATCAACGGACTTACCTTTCTTTAAGCAATGAGTTAAAGGTTTACTTAATTTTGAAAAATCTCTGATGAATTTCCTGTAATATCCGAGGAGACCCAAAAATGATTTAATTTCCTTTTGATTTCTAGGGATGGGAAAGTTTTGGATTACCTTTAATTTATCAGGGTTGGGTTTTACGCCTAGGTTTGTAATAAGGTGATCTAAAATGAGATTTCCTTGCATAGGAATTCGGATTTGCCCATTTGGATTTTAAAGTTGGCGTCCCGAAGTCTATCAAATACTTTTCGGATGTTTTCTAAATGTTTTTGTAGTGAGGTAGAAAATATGGTGGTATCGTCAAGGTAAACAATACAAATTTTACCTTGAAGACCTTGCAGGATGTTATCCATAACACTCTGGAAAGTAGAAGGGGCGTTCTTTAAACCAAAGGGCATTCTAGCATACTCGTAGTGTCCGCCTTCGACTGTAAAGGCAGTTTTTTCCGTGTCCTTTGAGTTCATCTCAATTTGGTGGAATCCATTTGCTAGATCGAGTGTAGTAAAATACATACATTAGCCGAGTTTGTCGAGAATTTCACTAATATTCGGCAAAGGATATCTATCGTTTATTGTTTTTTCGTTAAGTTTGCGATAGTCGAAATAATCGCCACTTTTGTCTTCCGCTAGCGTCCTTCTTCTTGGGTACTACTAGGCTTGTGTAGTTCGCGAACGAACTAGTTCAGAAGAGCGTTCCCAGAAGTGAAATGAACGAACTAGTTCGCAGTCAGTTCCGCTCCTAGTTCGTTTTTATTTATTCATTGCCGTTCGTAGCTCAGTGCTATACTCTTGTACACTGAGGACCTTTTTTTTTTGCTCATTACATTCCACTAGAATGACGACTACAATCTTTTTTTTTCTTTTTTCTCATTAATTACATTGTACCGTAATGACGACAACACCTCTTTTCAAACTTCACTGCCTTTCTCATCAATCAACTCACGCACCCTAGTGAACTAAAAGATCGAGCCGAGCCTGTTCGAGAGGGATCGGTAATCAGAAAAGTGAAATATTTACGCATAACATTTTGAATAAGTAAACATTTTTCTCCAAGAACGTTATTTTTATATCTACCTGCTGAAAACGGATTCCAAATATCAATCAAAATTTATTGTTTTAAATAGAATTTGTTGGAAGTGGATAGTGAGAGACTGATGTAAACGGAGGTGAGAGAGTGAAAGCCACTTTATCATTATGGTAACTATGATCGGTGAGCAGGCCAAAGTTGATGACTATGAATGTGGAACTGAGAAAGAAAAAAAAATGTTTTTTTCTTTATACGAAATATGATACTTTTCTGTCTCAAACCTTTTCCTATTGATTTATAGAAAACTGTTCCTATTATCCATCCTATATCCTCCATCCTCTATCCACAATTCTCCATGTTTCATCTTCCATCCTGCATCCTCGATCTCCGATCCTCCATCCACTATCTGCCATCCTCTATCCATCATTCTTCATTCTCCATTATTCATCTTCATACTTTTACCTTAATTCTTCAACCGCCATCCTCTATGCTCAATCCTCTATTCACCATCTTCCATCCTCCATCAACTAACTATCCACTATCCGCAATCGTCTATCGATCCATCCGTTATCCTCAATCTCAATCCTCTATCCTCTATATTCTATCCACTATCCTCTTTCCTCTATTCGCCATTCTCCATTCTCCATCCTCAATCCTCAATTCCTTATTCTTCATCCACAATCCTCTATCCTCCGTCCTCCATTCTCCATCCTCTATCCTCCACTCTCCATCCTCCACCCTTCATTCACCACCGTCCATCCACCATCCTAAATCCTCCACCCTACATCCTCCATCCCCCATCCTCCATCCTCTATCCTCCATCCTCCATCCTCCATCATCCAACCTCCATCCACAATCCTCTATCCTCTATCCTCCATCCTCCATCCTCCATCATCTATCCTCTATCCAGTATCCTCTATCCTCCATCCTCCATCCCACATCCACTACCGTCCATCCACCATCCTCTTTCTTCTTACCTCTATCCTCCATCATCCATCCTCCATCCTCCATCCTCTATCCCCTATCCTCTATCCTCCATCCTCCATCCCCCATCCTCCATCCTCCATCATCCATCCTCCAGCCTCCATCCTCCATGCAAAATCCTCTATCCTTTATCCTCTATCCTTTATCCTCCATCCTCCATCCTCCAACCTCCATCCTCCATCATCTATCCTCTATCCACTATCATCTATCCTCCATCCTCCATCTTCCATCCTCCATCCACCATTCTCAATCCTCCATCCTCTATTCACTATCCTCTATCCTCCATCCTCGGTCCTCCATCTTCCATCCTCCATTCTCAATTCTCAATTCTCAACTATTTCACAGTACTACATAAGTTCCAAGTTTCAGTCTCCTACTAAAAGCAGTTCCTGAGATCTAGAAACCAAAAGATACCAGTCGTAGGGGTTCACTCAATCGACCCGCCGTTTAGGAGCTACGCGCCTTCAACCGTCTAAGGCGGACATTTTTTTGTCTTTTTGGTGTTTACTAGTCCTAAAACGTGAAAATACAAAATTTCAGGGCAGCAATTTTTTTTGAAATTTCAGGTCGATCACAATACTTTATTATTAAAAATTATAAAGTAAAATTAATGAAAAGAGTATTTTTTATGTTCGCTTTTTTTTCTTCAGCTGCAAAATACTTTTGTTTTTATTAAAGATTATTATTCGTCATTTATCGTAACATAATTTTAAAGTATTTTTGCTGCTCTTCTCGTAACAGGAGAGCAGCATCAACAATTTTCTACTTCTGCTATTCAAACAAATTTCCAATTAAAAAGAAAATCAACGAATACAATTATACAAAAGAAAAAGACGCTCGAAGACAATACTTGGCTGTACTTGTGTCTAATTCATAATAGCTTCGGCTGCATTTCATGTAATTTTTTCTTAACAATCAATCAACCGATAAAATAAGGAATACAATAGAAAAAACACAGCATAAAACTTAAAAGTATAAAGGAAGTAACTAAAACCAACAAAAATTAGAACGAGAAAATTTTTGCAATATTCGAATTTAATTGTTCGGTACTTAAATCCAACAAATCTCCCAAAAAAAATTTATATAAAAAATAAAGACGAAAAAAACATGAAATATTTGCTAGTTCGCCATTTTTCCGATTAGTTGAATTCAGTTTTGGATTGCGCTTGTGTATGTGTGAAAGACAACTTTCTAAATAGTTTTCGTTTCGTAATCATTCAATTAGTTTTAGTTTTGTAGTATTTTATAGTAGTAGAGGGGTTTGTAAATTTGATTTAAATAAATTATTTCTTCTTTCGTTCCTCTTTTGTTGCATTATCTTTAGTAATTTTAGTTTTAAGATGATCCTTGTAGTCTAAAATATTTCCGTTCCATTTTGTTACCGTTTCGTTTTCACATATCCAAATTTCTTCGGCCACCTGGAATTGGGGGAGAAAAAACAAGAAAATAAAAATGAAACAAACGGGACCAGGCTGAGATTATTTCCTTACTTGATTGATGAGCCTGAAATCGTGACTAACTAGAACCATTCCACCTTCAAAATCGTTAATTGCATCGGCCAAAGCATCGATCGTTTCCATATCTAAATGATTGGTAGGTTCGTCCATGAGTAGCAGATGTGGTACTTGCCAAGCTAAGTAAGCGAACACGACGCGGCATCTTTGACCATCCGATAATTGACGAATCGGACAAACCTGTTGACGACCGGTCAAACCATAACGCCCGATTATCTTACGCATCTCTTCTTTCTCTTTCACTTCGGGGAATGCGCGCATCATATATTCCAATGGACTTGTGTCCAAATCCAACAGTTCATGCAAATGTTGGTGGTATCGGGCGATACGTAAATGAGAATTTTTTCGTATCATACCGGCCGAAGGCACTAGTTCTCCGTAGAGCAACTTGAGCAGAGTACTTTTGCCCGCACCGTTCGGACCGACAAGAGCCAGCCGCGTATCCAAATCGATACCGAATTCCAGATTCTTGTAAATATACGGGGTCTTATCGTTGTATCGGAAGCTGACATTCTGTACCATAATGACGGGCGGCGGAACTTTACCGCATGACGGAAAATAGAAATTCAACGTTTTATCGTCGATCACTTTCTCCGTGAGACCTTGTGCTACCATTTTCGCTAATGTTTTTTCCTTAGATTGAGCCTGCCGGGCCAACTTGGCTGAACCGTGACCGAAACGTGCAATATAGTTTTTCATATGAGATATTTGATCCTGTTCCCAATTGTATTGTTTCATTTGATTCTCGAGTAGTTCCATGCGGGTGCGACAGAACGCCTCGTAATTACCCGTATAATACTTCAAACGTTTCTTGGTCATGTGAATGATGTTCGTACAGACGCCGTTCAGAAAATCTTGCGAATGCGAAATCAAAACTAAAATTCGTTTGTACGTTTTTAGTTCCTCTTCCAGCCAGACACACGCGTCTAAATCCAAATGATTGGTCGGCTCGTCGAGAAGCAATAAATGCGGCTTAACGAATAGCGCACGTGCCAATGCGATACGCATACGCCAACCGCCTGAAAAATCTTTAGCCTGTTTCTGTTGCATTGCCTTATCGAAACCCAAACCGTGTAGAATACGAGCGGCTTTCGCTTCGGCCAGATCGGCTGCCATATCATCCAAACGTTCGTAGATGTCCATCAGTTGATCTTGAGATTCGTCGTCCTCCTGCGTTACGAGATGATCGGCCAATTTTTCGAGTTTTATACGCTCCTCATCGACTTCCATGACACACTGCAGTGCGGTTTTTGAACTGGCCGGAATTTCACGGGTCAAATGAAAGATATCAATGTGATCCGGTATCGGCACTTCGCGATTACCGAGAACCGCCAGTAGCGATGACTTACCGCAACCGTTCAAACCGATCAGACCGTATCGACGGCCACAATTCAACTCGAGCATTGTGTCTTGGAGCAGTTCACTACCGAAAAATGTTATCGAAAAATTGGCAATTTTAACATCACGCGAACGCGGATGAGCGGCCAACGCTCCAGTACATGCACGAGCTTCGGCACTGATTCGGGCCTCTTCTTCCAATTTTGCGCAAAGTTTTTCTGAAAATACAAAAAAAAAAGTTCGGTATTGCTCAATTTTTTTTACTATGGAAAATACGACATCAAGGGGAGTCAAACAAGAATTTTTTTTTCTTACTAAAATGCTGTAAATAGCTGTAGTTCGTTTAAGCTAGTATTACACTGTATGCCATGTCTGTCAAATTGCAGTAGCGAATTTGACCGAGCGGTTACATTTAATTCGAAATTTCGCATTGTTTATTACTGCAATTTGGCAGACATGGCATACAGTGTAATACGAGTAGTAGCTTTACTCCAAATTGATTAAAGTGGAATAGATGCACTTTGAGATTGTTTTTAAGATGTTTAAGAGACTCAGAGGCCGTAGCCTTGGTACTTGCAGCAATTCCTATTCGATTCAAATTGCTACTGAGGCTATGAGCCGAGAAAATATTTATTATTATTCAAATTCATCAAATACTGATTACTTATAATAAAAATTACAAAATATAAAATAATTAGAAAAAATAAAAATAAGTACAACAAAATAAGTACAAAAATACATCATTATATCCGTACACTCATAAATGCCTAAATATAATATTACATTATTTATTTGATAAAGCCGATTTTAACTGTTGAACAGAAATGTTAAAGTCAATTTGGCTGCAATTATAATTAAAAATGCGTGAAAGAGATGTGATTGGTTCATGTTGGCCTTAATTTGTCCGATGGTGAGGAATATCCAGCAACACATAGTCCCTCAAGGATCGAAATGGAACTTTGAAAGTAACGGCTTCCAGCAATGACGGGGAGTTAATATCACCAGAAATTACCTTGAAAGCAAAAACAGCTCTAAGGACATCTATCTATCAACCAACGACTCCATCGGCAGGAGTTTAAGACGCTCATGGTAAGGAGGCAGATGCAGTGGATCATGCCAAGGAAGACCTTTAAGTGCGAATCGCAAGAATCTTCTCTGAACCGACTCAATTCTATTTTTATCAACCTCATAGTATGGAGCCCATACCGGGCAGGCATATTCCAAAATAGAACGGACAAATGTGCAGTACAACATTGTTGTAACATGCGGATCATTGAAATCCTTGCACCATCTTCGCACAAAGCCCCAGACGGAGTTAGCCTTACTGACAACATAATCAAAATTGTCATTAAAAGTAACTTCGTTATTAAAATATACACCTAAATCGTTCACTTTGTCAGTTCTACATAATGGGTTTCCTTCTAAACTATAATCAAATGTAACTGGAGTTTTCTTTCTAGAGAACGATACAGTGATACACTTACTAATATTCAAAGGCATAAAATTTAGTGTACACCAGTCATAAAATCGTTGCAGGTCACTTTGAAGAAGAGAACAATCAGCCGCATTGGTTACATTACGAAAAATCTTTGCATCGTCAGCATACATTAAAATTTTAGAGAACCGAACTCACGTCATTAATGAAGAGGATAAATAAAAGCGGACCCAAATGGCTCCCCTGAGGTACTCCAGAAGTATTATATATATCGGATGAAAGGGCTCCACGAAAAAACACCTTTTGAGTGCGATTAAGTAGATACGAACTGATCCAATTAATAAACGTGAATGGAAAACCCAGTAATTGTAGCTTATAAGTCAGGATGGAATGATTCATTTTGTCGAACGCCTTGCTGAAATCAGTGTAAATGCAGTCCACCTGATTTCCACCTTCAATCGCTTTAACGGAAAAATTAGCAAATTCCATTAAATTTGTGGTAGTAGACCTACCCTTAGTAAATCCATGTTGGGATGGACTAATGATTGATTTGCAATGAAAATTCATTACATCACAAACAATAGCCTCGAAAAGCTTCGAAATACAAGAAAGGTTGGCGACAGACCGATAATTTCGTACATCCATTCTTTTACCTATCTTAAATAACGGCTTAATAGTAGAATATTTCCATGAACTGGGAAATACCCCTGAACGAAGAGAAGAATTGAATAAATAGCACAAGGGTGCTACTAGGGAAGAGCTGCATCGTTTTAGAACGCTTGGAGGGATGCTGTCTGGACCAACAGAAAAACTATCTGCAATATTTGAGATAAATTTCAAAACAGTAGCTTCGTCTATGTGCAGATCCTTCATCTCCAATGAAGTAGAAGGAAACTTTGTCAAGTGTTTATGATCCTTAAAACTATTATCACAGTTAGAAGAAGTGAAAGCAGCACGGAAGTAGTTCTCGAAGAAGTTGCTAATGACTAAAGGGTCATCGCTGACCACATCATCAAAAGACATAGAAGCGGGGTATCCGTCGGAATTCCTTTTTGAATTGACGAAGTCCCAGAACCGCTTAGGTTTGTCCCTAATCGATAATTTAACATTATTGACGTATGAGGTATACGCCGCACTAGACCGGCTAATAAACAGGTCGCGTAAGGTTTAATAGGAAACGTAGTCTGAATCAATCCTTGAGAGACAATATGTCTTCCAAGCTTTCGTTTTTAAATTTTCCAAATGTATCAAGTCGTCGTCACGGAAAACGCTTAGGCTGTCTAGTAGATGTGACCGGTACACATCGTGCGAAACTACGAAAGATCGTGTTATAAAAGTTTAAAGTGGCAGTTTCAACCATCAATTTTGACAGATGGTAAAGAAGAAGAACTTACACCTGCTCCCGACCCAGTGTAAGAAAGTGTACACTGAGTACACTACACTAGACAAAAAGAACAGCCACCTCTGACGTCACACCGACAAAAAGAACAGCATTAGGGCAGATAGTGTAGCCTAGTGTAGAAAGTGTATGCAAAAAAAACAGACCTATTGTATCCATCACGAAGGAGTTGTAGTGTCATCTGTTTTTAATTGGTGAGGAGATCAACCAATGCAGTTGGCATTACTGCATGTTCACACTAAAGAGCCGTACAGAATGAGACACAACGAGATGCAATGAAACGCTGTTAACCGCAAGTAAACGCTGCATGAACACAATGACCGGATTGAGTTCGCAGTTCTATCAGTATCAACAATAGGTCTGTTCTTTTTTTTCTTTTAAACCTAATAGGTTTGTTCTTTTTTCATTCACCCTCTTCACCTCTCTGCACCCGCTCAAGAGTTAGTGCAGAAAAGTGTAGAAGGTGTAGCCGAAAAGAACAGACCTAATCAAAGCGAAATTGATATGGACGCGAAAATCGGTGAATTATTTTTAATGCTCATCGAAATCTCTTTCATTTTCCATTTTATTATTTTCTTCTTTAAATAATATAGTGCGTTTTAGGTTATGCTATTGTCATATTTGACATTTCGATGCGTTCACTTGCGATCATTTTCAGGGCCGGATTTACCTATGAAGGGGCCCGGGGCTATTTCACTTTTGGGGGCCCCTAACAATTAAGGCTTATGACTTTTTTTAATTTTCTTCCTAATCGGAAAAATGTTTGAAAAATTTTTTTTGTGTTTGTATCACATAATGCCGGATTTTGAACTGAACCAGATGATCTCAATCATGGTAAGGAATTTTGAAAAGTTTGAAATATTTATCACTTCCTTAATTACTTACTCATCTTAGCTCCTTTTAAAAATATGCTCATTTATATGGGAATATTTCGTGTTTTACTTTTAGCGAAATCATTTATTATTTCATCAAAATCAATCGATTTTAGTACGTCAAACTCTATTGACATTAGAGAAAGTAAGTTCAAACGATTTTCGCCAATTGTATTACGCAAATAGTTTTTAATCCCTGCTAAAGTAGAGAAGGATCTTTCCCCTTCACAATTTGTTGCAGGGTATAGTTAAATACATTCGCAACGAAATCCTTACGTTTGGAAACGTGCGAAGAATTGAACTACCGTCCTCAAGTAATTCGCCCATAACTGCGAGTTTAGTTTTTGCAATATTTTCGTTCTTAACAATTTCAGAAAATTGTAAGAATTCATAAACTAAACCAATCTTCAAATCATTGGGATATGCACTTATAAGAGCTTTACATTTATCTTGAATTTCTGCAATTGATAATTCGTTCAAAATTCAAATAAATTTTCAATGCTGTTGTACGCTGCGCTTCTCTTCTCTAATTCCTGATACAGACAGTCGATTGTCGGCAGAAAGGTTTCTACGCGAAATTTTTCACGTGCAGAAAATTCCGTTTCTATTGTATCGCCTTCATCGAAAAACCTGCTCGTTTTCTTGTTCTTCTATTAGGTGTACAAATAAGTTCCCGGCGTTTTTTGTCAAACTTTGAGCCTTTATTGTGGGAAATTGGTTGCATTATTTTTTTTAAAAATATTGCTCACCGCTAGCCACAACCTTTTCCCATCTTTCTGGCAGCATAAGAATTCCGTGTTGAAAAAACTCCACGTCCTTTGAGCTGATCCACGAATCGACCCAATTTTTGACATCTTCAAAAGAACGGAAGCGCTGCTCAGCCAAGCCATGCGTCATTGATTGGAATAGGTGCTAGTAGGAAGGGGCGATGTCTGGTGAATACAGCGGGTGGGGTGGGACGTCCCATTTCAGTGTTTCCAGGTAAGTTTTCACAACCTGAGCAACATGTGGCCGAGCGTTGTCGTGTAGCAAAATCATTTTGTCGTGTCTCTGCTCATATTGCGGCCGTTTTTCTTTCAATGCTCGGCTCAAACGCATTAGTTGTCTTCGATAAAGAGGTCCTGTAATGGTTTCACTCCGTTGCAGCAACACATAATACACCACGCTGAGCTGGACCCACCAAATGCATGGCATGACTTTGGAAACATGGATATTCGGCTTTGCGGTCGATGTTGATGCATGGCCAGGGTATCCCCAAGATTTTTGGCGCTTCGGGTTGTCGTAGTGTATCCACTTTTCATCACCAGACACGATACGATGCAAAAATCCTTTCCTGTTCTGCCGTTGGAGCAGCTGTTCGCACGTGAAAAAACGCCGTTCGACGTCTTTAGGCTTCAATTCGTACGGCACCCAATTTCCTTGCATTTGCATCATTCCCAAGGCCTTCAAACGATATGCAATGGGTTGTTGAGTCACATCCAATGAATCCGCAAGACTTTGTTGTGTTTGGCATGAATCTTTGTCCAGTAGTGCCTCAAATTCCGAGTCTTCGAAATTTTTTGGACCGGAACGCTCCTTGTCTTCCACGGCGAAATAACCCATTTTGAAGCGATGAAACCATTTGCGACACGTTGATTCGCTAATAGAAGACTCGCCATAAGTTTCACTAATCATCAAAGACCTATATAGTTGACATACAGTCAGTAAATTAATATCAGCGCTCTGAAGCGATTCGCTAGTTGCATGGAAGCGTTCTAAAATTTTGTTCCAAAAAATAACCATGACACCAGTATCGAATTCTTTCATTTTATTCAGAATGCCATTTGCTTCGTTTTTGGTTATCTGATTTTGGGTGCTATCATACGCTAAATTACTACGAGTTCTCATAATCTCAAAAACCCACGACGACTTCTATCACCTAAAGGTACAATCTGGCTGGTACTGCCGACCGTCGCGGTCAGCAGTAACTGCCAACCTCAACTGCTAACCGCGGCTGCTTTGCACTCACAACCGGCAACTGTCGAGCAGTCGCAAACAGACATTACAGCTTGTTTTTGCCGGAAGCAGTAGTCTACTGCCGGCAGTTACTGCTGACCACGACGGTCAGCAGTACCAGCCAGATTGTACCTTAACGGTTCTCCCGCGTCCGCTGTTAGATTAGCGGCAGTTGCGGGTGCGCTCAAATGTCAGCGAAGTGCTGACTTCTGTACGCACTCGCAACGCCCAGCAGGGAATACAAATCTCGCCAGCGGCAACTCAATAGGATTTAATTCTATTGTATTGAATATATGAAAATTTCGGGCCCCAGTGAAATTTGTTGGGAGCTCTGTGCTACAGAATCTTTTAGTCCTATGGGAAATCCGGCCCTGATCATTTTAAATATTACGAACTTACTTGCGTTCATTCTGTTTAGCTACATACAAACTCGTTTTTTCCCCTCCGTTATTTTGACACTCCAATCCGACTGCGATTGCGTTCATTCTGTACGGCTCTTAATTCCCCACAAAAATGAGTTTGCTAAGCGATGATTTTGCGGGTCTGACAGCAAGCGTGTATGAGGTGAGGTTAAGATTTTAACAAGCACGGACGACAAAAATATAAAATAGGAAAGGAAGGAAGAACAAATTTTGGCGCAGACGGACGAGAACGGAAAATATGAATTTTTGGCACGCACGGGGACGAAAAAAAGATTGAAGAATAAAGAAAGGCCGCACGAGTTTTTTATTGGAGTTGTGAAGTTATTCGGAAACCGAAAAATGCGGACGTGATGGTTACTATACCGAGCTAAGGAAATTCTCGTTGCGCCCTAAATACCTAAATTAAAACCTGGGAGAAAACAGAAAGGTCAATTGAGTAATCTTTGTCAAAGTAGATCGTAAAAATCTTCACCCAAATGAAAATAACCAATTTTAATTAGAAAATTAAAAAATAATTTAAGAATAAATAAATCAAATTAAAATAAAGCAAACAAATAAATAACATAAAATATACTAAAATGAAGTAAATTAAATATTTAAAATTAAAAGAAATAAATATGCAACAAAACAATAAATAATAATTAAAAATAAATTATGATAAATTACAGATATGACAAGACAATAAAAAGACAGAAACCGACTTGACAGATACGGAAACAATGAATTGTAAAAAAAATTAAATATAAAATATAAAAAAATAAACAATATAAAAGAAAAGAAAATGCAGTAAGCAGCGAAAAAAAAAGGTAATATTTTTTATTTTTTTTTTTTAAAGAAAACCAATATACATTAAATGATTTCTGAACGGGGAAAAAATATGAAAATGGCAAAGTAAGAAGCCCATAAGATAGATCTTCTCGTCTAGAGAGTTCCTATCCCCCTTATTCCTCTCTCTAGGGGCCATATTCTAATATTTTCTGAGAGGACAGATATGACTATGGTAGGGTGGGCTAGACGGCGCATAACAACCGCGCCAGTCGAGTTGACGGGAGTTTTCTCGGTCTCTCTGGACCGATTGGGAATCTTATCCTAATTTATCACCCGAGTAAGCCGGCGTGAAATTTTTGTTGTACAGGCCATGGGTTTTATGGTCTGAAATGCGAACAACGTACCCGCCCCCACAGCCGCAGCTAGCCCGGAAGCCAGCAAGCACGACGATCCAGTTTGAATTTCAGCCTCCAATTCGGACGTAGGCGGAATAGATGGGAAGGATTGGCGCTTTTGCTTATAGCGAGTAGTTTTCCGGAGTGATGCTGTTGAATGTTGCGGCAGGCCATGTAAACTGTGATTATTTCCGCAGTAATACTGAGACCAGTTCTGGCAGTTTGAAGCTCATCTGGCAGGACTCATTAAGGCAGAAAGATCCACCAGTTCCTTCTATCGACTTTGAGCCATCTGTGTAGAAAATCAAGTTGGCCTTTCTTGCAAGGATCTAATGTAAGACGATAATAGTTTGCTCGCGACTTGAGGGACTTGGGATTCCCTGAACTATTTCGGTAATTTCCAAACAGGTTATAGGAGTGTACTGAAATCGGTGCTGCATTTGTATTTTTCTAATAAATATTTAGTTCGCTTGCTTGCTCATAGAGCTTACTCAATGTTGAATGCTTTCCAAGAATGGAAATATCTGGTACATTCGGACTAATGAAAAAATGTTCGACCAGTGAGTGTCAATCCATTTATTCCTTTCTTATTGTCCGTTTTAATATTATTTTTAAATATTAATCTGTCTGCAAATTTGAGTAACTATTTCACCCAATCGGCCAATGACCTAATTTTCCTATTTATGGACCACAGGCTTTGAGTTTGTTCTACGCCTTTGCGTAGCAAGTTTTTTTTTGACGGAATGTTTAGCTTCATTTTGTAATTGTTAAAGCTAGTCGTTGGTAAATGATGCACGCAAAACCCTGTTAGAACTGCGCTACTGACCTGATTTTTTTACAGATACCAAACTGGACTTAAGGTCTGTTAGAAAAGTAAAGTACGGTCCAGACAGATAGGCAAAAGGAAAATATGAAATAACAGGGTAAAATGAAGGGAGTCTGAAAGTCGATTGCATTTAAAGGCCTGTAGATTGACCTACATTAAACACGCCATTCCTGAATTGGTAGATCAGGCGCTTCCTCTGTGAGGCTATCGAAACACGCGGAACATCAAAACCTCCCCATTTTCCAAACCACTAAAGAAATTCAATGGACTTGAAAAAAAACCTTCACATACCTTCTTCTGTCATTTCCGTGGCAGTTCCATTCACACCGTTTTCCTTGGCATCGGGAATTTTTTTCGATGTCGACGCAATTTTCTTGTTACGCGCGTCTTTCTTGCGTTGCGCATCGCGTTTCTTGGCATCGGATGGCATCTTGACGGTTGTCGCTCTCGCTTCTTGGAATCTACCAACAAATAAAAACTCACTCCGGGATGAAAGTCGATCACTGAAAATGCAAAGCAGGAAAAAAACGTTTGAAAATTATATGCAAACAAATACGACACAACGACAAGGTCAGAATTTTCTTGACAGTCAAACAAACAAAAAAAAATTTTAATTCTACGAATGACTCAAATAATTCCAGAGACCAAAAATGAGGTTATGAGTGCGGGGCTTTGTGTTACACACGCAAAAAAAATTAAATTCTGTCGCACGCTCGATTACACGCAAGCCATCGTCCATCGACTACGTGGAAAATTCGTGAAAATCTACGAAACTGTCGGTTTTTCGTAAATCGCTAACTACTTGTGTGATTAATTCGTCCAGCCGATAATAAGCACGAAATCGATTTTTTCCCCCAATTATGGGGATGATACAGACTCTCGTGCGCGAAGCAATTGCCAACAAATACAAACGGAACTGACGATTTTAGTGAGATAAGAACGAACCGAACAGATTTTCATTGATTTCGCAATAATTTACCTGTTTCTAAGGAAACTTTTCTAGTGAAAACCGCTGCACTCGTACTTCACGTGTGTCTCGCGGGTGAAAATTTCCACAGCAAAAGAATTTGACAGCGTCGAGTAGTTGTCAAGGTGCAGATGTTGTAAGTTGACGTGATGGGCGCGAGGGCGACGTTTGTGTCGTTGTGGAGAAAAATACGGTGTGATTTTGGTAGGGTAATGCCGTGGAGAATGTAACGGTCGAAATATTTTTAATTCTTTCGAACCCGGTTTATTTTATAGATATCTTAAAAAGAAATTGTTTTTACTTGGGTGTAGTTTTTTTAAATCTTTGTCTTTTTTGAAATTAGCAATTAAAAAAAATAAAATATCGAGTTCAACGAACCAATGGTTTTATGATTTCTAAATCACAAACAAAAATTTTAGTTTCTGTGAAATTTTAGCACGCGAGATTCGCATGAGGTAGGGTTTGTCTCAAGTTCTTTTCATTATTTTCTTATGAACGTAACCTGCAAACAGTTTTTCCCTTAAATATTCGACAGGGCTATCAAATCTGCGGTTTCACTCACCGGCCTTATTTAAAAATGTTCTTAATGAAAGAAATAAAGATAAAATTTATTCGAGTAAAATCAACTAAACGCAGCAATTATTGCAAACAGTAATCCTAAAAAACTTAATACCAAAGTCATGTATAATACTATCCTCCTGTTTTTGGATTAAACACACGAACTGAGTTTCGGCTCGTCCAATTCCAACGCTGCCTTTCTCAAAATCTTTGATAAAGCATAAACAAAATCAGAAAAAATTTGCACACAGCGCATAGTGTCTTACCATCAAATGATCGTCCATATCCTGCAGGCTCTTATCGATCCAAACTTTATTCGAGTTTCCACTCGTCTGTGTCAGTAAGGCTAATTGCCCGACAGCAAGGACCAACGCAGCCGAACGGGCTTCCAACAATCTAGGATCAAGTGGCGGATACATCGCTTGAACTTAAATCGCAGACGAAAGAAATCAAAGAATTTGTTCTTATAAATTAAAATCGAAGTCTGCGCCTTACCGACATCATCGATTCGCGAGGGTATCCTCTTGGCCGACTCGATGATCCGATCGGCTGGTGTTTTGATGCCCGGACCAATGGCTAAGTTGGTCAGCTTCTCGGTGAGACTGTGACACGTTCGTAGAACAGACAGGCATTGCGGTATCAGTCCGGAGGCATCGTCCACCCACTGCTCATCGTTCAGGATCTGTTCCAACGCATTCCCCAGGCCGATATCTCCCAAAGCCATCGCCAGCTCCGGTTCCGATCGTTTTTTTTTTGCTTTCGGTTTCAAAGTGCTGCAACATTACGTTAACGAATGACGTGAAAATTGAGATTTTGAAATGAGTAAAGGGGTAGATACCGGCTGTCCAACCTGTTCCAGTTCTTCCGTCTGTGCTGTCGCCGACATATAAATAGCAACGCAACGAATGCACCGACAAAAATCGCTGCCAACGCTCCAATGGCAGCGGCAATTAGCGTGTCAATACCTTGCAGATCCATTTAACATTTTACTTTCGCACATATCACTTGAATTAGGAACGTTTTCCGATTGGGAAAATTGAAGACCGAGCGCGCTGCAAGGAAGAAAGAAGCAACAAGTGCGACTCAGAAAAAAGTAAACAAAATCAAAAGAACTGCGTCGCACGTCCGCTGCAAATTGTCATTGGGATTTGACACTTTGACAGGTGACTGTCCGTGCCGGAGGTGCCGGGCTACCAACTGGAAGATCGCCTGGAAGTCAGATCAGAGGCGTGCAACGGGTTTTTTAATGTTGGGAGCGAGCGCCCAACAGGAAAATTGTACCTGTAGAAAACTTATCGAAATTCTACACATTCTCTATAGCCTTTGAGCTCCATGTGTAAGAAAGAGCTAGCGAATGAAAATCGTCTCCGTAGAAACCCAACAGGCAGATTGTACCCGCAGAAAACTAATCGAAATTCTACACATTTTCTACAGCCAGTGATGTCACTTTACTCTAATTGGAGTAGATTAGGGTCACTAGATACACAACACTCTCTACCTAGGGTTTGGCAGATACGTCTAATTCGGTCGTTTCTGTACTAGAAATTGTGATTTAACCTCACAAAAATCGCCTGTTTATGTACTAGTTCGCCTGTTTTTGTACTACTGAACATTGCTAGTAAATTGCGTTTTTGAAGTGTGTTAGTGCGAATATGTGAAGAGTCGGAAAAAGAGCTGTCGGTTAACTTCCACAATTCTAGTACGTGTTTTTCTTTGATATGGAAGTGTGTGTGAGCGAAATTGTGGTTTTCAATGGAAAATTTCCCTATTTCTTTCATTTCTTCTATGGAAATTTACAATTTTGCTGCGAAAAGTCAATCATTTCGAATGTTTATAAAGTGAAATCCCATAAACATGGAAAATATTTAAATTTACTGGTTTTTCACCTTGGTACGCATCTGCCAAACCCCTCTTAGAGGCTGTTTTGGTGTGAGTGTGTATCACTGATATATAATATATGGATACCTCATCGGCTCATTTCCCTATACGATTTGACATATTGAAATAGCCGACGAAATCGTACCCTCTCGCTCCTTCTTAAAAATTCGAACTTCGAAAAACATGGGCAACAACTTAAATAAAATTAAAAACTTTTCAATTTGAATTATCAGTTCTGACAATTCAAATTGTTCGATTTGATGGTGAGAAGTTGTGTTTTGCGCTCGAAATTCATAACACAACTCACAGTTTACTTCAATTTTTTTATTAATAAATTTCTTGGGAAATAAAAGCTTCAGGAATATTTATAACGGTTGAGCATGTAATACGTTATTTTTGAATTTGGCGCCATACCGATAAGTACATGGTATTATATTCGTACTGCAGTAGCCAATATTACCTGTACAATTTACACAGCTTAGTTGCAATTTTATGAACTCATTTTCTTTCAATACCTTGCATTGTTTATCCAAAAAAGTATTTATCAAATTCAAATTATTTGATAATTTTTCAATTCGAAATTACACCTAAAAATTCGGATTTCATTTTTCATGTTGGCTAATCTGATAGTTCTGTCATTGTTTTCCTTCTCGCCTTAATACATGCATACCGTGCTACTAACTCTTTCCTTCTTAAGATTCAGGTCATCCGTGGCTCAATCCTAATTTGTACATCGGATAACTTTCGAAGTTTCTCTAAACTTAAAATGAATTGAATTTGTGAAAGAAACATAAAGAAATGTTTCAATCAAAAATTATTTTATTTGCATTACCAATTTTAAATCTAATGAATGTTTAAAATCATCAAAATTTTGTTCAATAATGCAGAACCTCGGGTTATCATGGACACCTTTTTCGGATATTGACATTTTAAAAACGTCGGCCATGTGAGATAGCAAATCAAGGCCTCCATTTGATATATCTCAGTGGTGTGTATACAGTAACCCTAGAGTAGATCTACTCCCATTTTTTACTATCTGCTCCGCTACTCCACTTTTCTCGAATCTACTCCGATTTGTTACCGTCTGCTCCGCTTTGCCACTGTTCTCGAATTTAAGCTGGAATCATAGTGAACGCGATGTCGTTTGATGCGCGAGATTTCCGAATGCTCTTTGTGTGACGAAATCGCAGTCACTGTATGGTAATTCCAGCCGGATAAAAGCCGGATAAAGACCGTATAATTTTAGGGTACGATGTCCGCGGTCGCCGTATATGTCTATTACGTATAGTTTGGAAGATCACTAGACGTAGAATATTTATGGCGATTCTACGTATAATATTTTATGTGCTTATACGTAACATACGTACGTTCTTTGTACGTATAAAATTCACTTCATTTCTACGAGTGGTGCACCGTACTTGTTCGCACATTTTTTCATTTCCGTCATTTACATACAGGGTTCGCCATCTTTTATATCGGTATGTAAACATTGAATAACTTTGAAAAAAAACAACTGATTTTTATATGTGAGGTATTTTTATTCAATTTGGTCCTTTAGAATTTATTTGGATTAGTTTTTGAATACAACATCAATCAAGTGGCTGCCTCTATTGGCCACAGCAAAATATGTCCTTTTTGCTGCGTTTTCCATTACTTTTTCGAGCATCTCGGGCGGTATAGCGATGATTTCGGCACGAATGTTTGCTTTGAGCTCGTCAATGGTCTGAGCCTTGCTGACGTACACTTTGCTTTTCAAATAACCCCATAAAAAGAAGTCCGCAGGAGTCAAATCTGGTGATCTCGGTAGCCAGTCAATGTCGCCTCTTTTCGACATCAGACGTCCAGGGAATTTTCGTTGCAGAAACTGAATTGTTTCATTTGCAGTGTGGCATGGCGCACCGTCTTGTTGAAACCAGTAGCCATCCAGACCCTTTTCACGCATTTGCGGGCAAACATAATGAACTAACATCCACCGATATCGTTTGCCATCGACTGTTTCGTTTTGTCGGAAAAAAATGGCCAAATGATGGTTTTGGCGCAAATACCGGCCCAAACAGTAACTCTTTGGTCATGCAATGGCGTTTCATGGATCTCGTGTGGATTCTCCGTTCCCCAAATGCGGCAATTTTGCTTATTAACGCCGCCAAAGAGTGTGAAATGGGCCTTGTCGGTCATCAAAATTTGCTTCCAAAAATCAGGTTCAGTGTCAACCATTCGAGCGACTGTTTGGCCGTATTCCAAGCGACGTGGACGGTCTGTCGGCAATATTCTTCTGAATTGACGTTTCCAAAACTTGTCCAATCAAGTCAATCTGTTGAAAAATGTCAAAGTTATTCAATGTTTACATACCGACTTAAAAGATGGCGCACCCTGTAGAGAAATTAAGGATTTGAAATATAATTCATAGTATTCTAGAAGAACCCAAGTTCCTACAGTTGTTTAGATTCATGCTTTCATTGGCAGTATTGCCACATAGCAGTTCATCTGCAGAATGCATAATGAATTAAAGAATTGTTACCTAATAAATTTCATATTTTTGTTCCCACGGAAAAACTGATGAACTACTTTGCAAAATTTAAGCTAATACCTTGGACAGACAGCTATTTACGACCTTAAAAATATTACATGCCATATTCCCATACGAAATAATGTCTACTTGTATAAAAAAAACAACGTAAATTTAGGCAGCTGTGTGTCCTAGGTATTAAAATAATTTATGTATATACTTATTTTTTTCTGCTGAAAACTATTAATTTCATACAAAGAGTATGAGATAGAGGGGAAGCGCCCATATGCTCCATAGAAAAAACTGTATCGAGTTTCAGCCCCTCCACAGTCTCAGTCGATTACTAAATTTGGATTTGGTTCGAATCCGCGCTAAATTTTATATTGGATAATAGATTGAGAAGCTATGTGGTATTAATTTAAGCGAAAATAAATCAGATTATAAGCTACAAATAAATAAAAATAAAGTATTCATTATAATTTTATTTCAATAAACTATTTAAAATAATACAGCTCAATAGAAAATTATAGATATATAGGTATAAAGCACTTTATATTTTTAAGTTTACATTCATTTATTTACCGTATTATAATTTTATTACAATGAAATTGAAATTGTAATTGTTTTATTCCTTCGATATTTACAATTTTTAGCTTAAGCTAGTTTTAATGGTTCGGTGGTGAGACTTATTCGAAATCATAATTTTATTACAATGATTATACTTTATATTATTGGAGGAGATCAGATTATATATCTTTACAGCCTGAAGAAAAGTGGTGGCACGAAGCCATTAGATATGATTTAGTAAATGCATTCGCGATTTAAACGTCAGACGAATCTGACGTGCCCGAAGTCGCTGCGCGCTTCCTGTGTCGATTACACCAGATATAAGCGTTTCTCGAGTACGTTTAGTGAGTGATCCACCCACTCGTGATATACCTCCCCTCGCGGGCCCCATTGGATTGTAAATTGTGAGGAAACTACATAAAAACTCGGAAAAAAAAAATTGTTGGTTAGGGCCGACGGCTCAGATTTTTTCTGTGGTGATTATAAAGGCAACTAGTGAACAATAAGTGTGAGTATCGTGCAAAGCAAAGTGCAGTGCCCCCTTGAAGTAACATTACACCGTATCCGGTCTACAGACAATTTATTTAATTCAGTATTACATTTCGCGAAGGCCGCACATACTCCAGGTAATTGGTACGTCTGCACCTAGACATTTAAACAACAACAAAATTAGACTGACAAATCCGCTCGGCTACTGGCATGGCCAGTATAAATATGTTTGCCATTCTGGCAAACGCTCCAAATGGGAATTCTTTTGCTCGCTCTATTGATCTCAGCCTTAATCTAGCTGATGCTTGAAGAAAAGTTAAATCGATCTTCGGTGGCAGACCCCCAAGTTTGCTTCCCAACTTAACTACACCTCTAGGTACCCTCACTAACTCCCAGCATATCGCCGAACACCTTGCTCTATTCTGGACTAACTATTCGTCTGATACGAACTTCACCCCACAACAACTTGCCAACAAATTGTCGGCCCTCTCCTCCATCTCGGTCCTATCTCCCGACCCAGACAGAGTAATTAGTTACCCAATCTCTCTTGCTGAGCTAAGTTCGGTGCTTAGTTCAAGTAATGGATCAGCGCCCGGACATGACAAGTTCTCTTACGATATGATTAAGGAGTCCACTCTAAGCCTCCAATTGAGGCTGGTGGATCTCTACAATCGAATTATGGTGCTGGGCTCTTTTCCACATACGTGGAAAAGGGCGGTCCAGGTGCCGATACGCAAGAGTTCCGTCCCATCAGCCTCGGCTATATCTTCTAAGGATCTTCGTCCAATATCGCTGCTCCCTTGCATGTCTAGACTCTTTGAAAAGATCTTGGGTAAGAGGCTTGGCACCCTACTGGAGAGTGTTCTGTCTTGTCCCTCGATCTTGAGAAGGCATTTGACAGGGTAATTAAGACCGTAGTAACAGGACAACTATCTGTCTGGGGAATTGATTCCCGATTCATTCAGTGTATCGACAACTTCCTATCTCACCGCTCCATAATGGTTAGAGCCAACGGTTACATCTTTGGCACACACAATATTGATAATTCTATTCCGCAGGGTTCACCCCTATCTCTGGTACTTTTCAACGTCTACATCCACTCCCTTACTCAACTCCTCTCCGACATCCCCAACATTTCATACTACATATACGCAGATAATATCATTATCTCCTCATCCCACCCTGACATCAAAAACATACATAGACGAGTACGTACGACCATTGACTCTTGGTGCATAAAGACGGGTGCCAAATTACCTTACCACAAAGGTGAGAGTCTGGTAATTTCGAGAAAAAGAATCCCCAACACCAGGGATATTACCACAGATGCAGACATCCTACCGCCAGTGTCGTCAGTTAGAATACTCGGCCTCACTTTTAACACCAAATTACTATGGAATCTACAGATTCGGAAAATCGTAACTGTACTTGATAAGGTCACAAACCTGATTCGCGCGTTGTCCTCCAAAAGCCTGGGGGCAAGCACTGCGGCCATTCTACATGTTGCCAACACCCTCATCCGTGGCCACGTGTTGTACGGCCTCACCATCTACCGGGTAACCACACGCACAAACTTAAAAAAATTGCAAGTAGCGATAAACAAAATTCTGAGAGCCGCCCTAGGAGCATACCGCACCACCCCGGTCAAAGCCCTATTAATCGAAGCGGAGTGTGACAGCGTCGACACCCTCATCGCCAAGGCTCAAATTAACCTCGCTGCCAAAAATTGCCTTGACAAATGTAGCCCACACCACCAGACAATAACAACAGCAGCTTCAACTTCCGTCGACGGTACGAGCCAGAGTTCAACAAAATCGGCGTTATGGTACGCTCGGTTCACCCTCCTTCAACGATGTCATAATCTACCTCCCCCCTTCACACTCCCATCCCATCATCATACAGCTCCCCTCCACTCAAAAATCTAGCCAGCAGTTCCTTCTATCACTCCAAAACCAGCACCCCAGCCAGCTACTATCAGCAGCTTCATCGGTCGCACATAGATAAGATACCAGATCACACGCGGTATTATACCGACGGATCTAAGACCACAACCCAAACATCAGCCGCCATAATAGCATACAAACCAGCAGCCTCTAACCACCCATACAGATGGCAAATTATATAAGGACACGAATGCGTTCGAGGCGGAAACATACGCTGTATACTTAGCGGCCAGAACTGCTCTCCAAGAAGGAAATCCATCAAAAATCTTCACGGACTGCAAGTCAGTAGTTGAAGCAGTCAACCAATCCAACCCCACCGAACCGATGATACGACTCCTGCGGAGCCTTCTCCAGCAAAACCCTGCCGGAACTAAACTTTTCTGGATCCCTGGACATCTTGGAATAAAAGGAAACGAACAAGTCGACCAGCTAGCCAAATCAATCATCGCGCCACACCACGAGGAGGTCCTGCCTAGTTTTATCAGCCTCGTGCGACGAACGGCTCGAAAAGACCTACTCAAAGAGAACCAAGACGCCTGGAGTTCTAGCACCACCTTCTTAGCTAGCCACTGGCCAACCGTCTCACCACCCGCTTACAGCTACCAGCTGGAAAGAGGTGCACCTGTAGTCTTGGCCCGGTCCCGACTCAGTCACTCCCGGCTAACGCACGAACACTACATGATCAGGACTCCACAGCCAGGATGCCTCCACTGCCAGCAACCACTCACGATGAACCACATATTGAACAGCTGCCAGATTACACGCCGCTACTTCCAGAATTCTCCACCTTCCTTACACCTCCTCCTATCCACAACAGATCCCTCTACCCTCTTCCAGCTCCTTAACCACCTTAATCTCACAAAGCGCTTATAACCCAGAACCTCTCCTCCAACTCCTCGATCATCACCACAGCCTACACCTTCCTTATTACTTTTTTTTTTTACTTTTTATTTTTATTTCTGTAGTGCACACATTCCATTTTTTTTGCAGTGCATACTTTTTATTCTCTATTTTGTAGTTCCTTACTCTTTTTCTCTCTCTCCATTTATCCACTTATTATTTTTTTTTTTTTTTTTGATTAGTAGCATGAATTCCTGCTTAATTTAATTATCTTTTTTTTCTTTTTATTTCTTAATTTGTTTTAAAGCATGAATTTATTTACGTTTTCAACCTCGTTGTACTTACTAGATTTAAGCATGATTATTTAGTATTAAGCATGTATTATTTACACTTAAGCATGAAGTAGTTAGCATTAAGTAGAATTTCAAGTAGTTTGAAAAATTTAATAGGAAACATGAATTTAATAGACCTTAATTTAGTAGTTTTTTGCTTTAGTATTTTATATCTATCTATCTTTTGTACATTACCTGTTCATTTGATACATTTTGTATATCTTCCTTAGATTTTCGATATACCATTTTACTTTATGTTCCATTTTACTGTACGCTACTTCACACGAAGGCCTTGCAGGCCTGGCCTTAATTCTATGGGCCTCATTATTTATAATGAAGCCACATTTAATAAATAAATAAATAAGTAATTGCTATAGTTAATTTAAGGAAAATGGTCAAAAAAACTTTATAATATTTGGCTAAAACTAAGTACTTAAAGGAAATAGGTAGTAAGTGAGTAAAATATGAATTAGTTTACAATTAGTTGAAAATAAAAATTCATGACTTATATCTAAAGCTTGTACCTAGTTCTTACAAACTAATCTTTACAAATCAATAGTATTAATTTTATTTAAGAAAAAAGTTTAGACAAATAATTTTACAAAGTAAATTTAATTTAAGTGCAGTATCATTTGCTTCGACTGGCGTTTTTATTTGCTTGTGCCTTATTAGGTTTCTTTAGATAATTAGACTTTATTTCTTGCCTATTAAATCTGGCTTCCCAATGACAGCGGTGGATGCCGCTTATTGTAATCGCGGATAATGTTATAAGCCGCATTTTGTTATCAAAACAGTTGGGTTTCATTTTCCACAAATAGAATTCATCGCTTATTTTTTTCTCCGTTTATTGTTATCACCCGGTTAATGTTATTGTTTTAGGCTGGTCCCAAAGTGATTACAATAAGCGGCATCCACTGTATATCCAAATGTTAGTAATATCATAGCGAATACTAATATATTTGTCTCATAGAGATGAGAAACAAAACCGATAAGAACCCTTCACCTATCGTCTTGCTCCCGCTTTGCCCTTGCAATTATTAAAAAAAACCGCACACATTGAAATAATTCTGGTTTTCTCTCACTACCCAGCGGGAAAGAAAGCGCTTTAAAACGCATTTGCGAGGGCTTTTAAACAAGCTGTAAAGTGCTTCAAACTAGCTCTTGCTTCATATAAAATTAACATTACATGTCATTAGACAAAAGGTCTTTTATTATGATTCCATGACGCGCTTATAAAGCGCTATACAGAATTATAACAGAAATAGCTTTATTTAAGCGCTCTAAATTGCTGCACCGAATTAGAATACCAAATGGTTTCTCTAAGCGCTTATAAAGCGTACTCCAGTATTACTATAAGAATTTTTAATTTTAAGCACTTATAAAGCGTAACACCGCATACACAATAAAATATGCTTTTTAAGCGCTATTAATGCGTAAGAAAGCAATGAAATAATAATTGCTTCAGTTAAGTGCTTTTAAGCGCCACAAAGTATTATGATTTTTAATACAGAAAAGTTTAATATGGAATTAATTTAATATTAAATATAAAGTGCATATAAATGCAGAACAAAGAGTTGAGCACATATGGTAACAACAAAATATATTCATATAAATATTAACTTAAACAATCTAAATAAATAAAATATAAATTATTCTTGCACTTCATGTACATAACTAATAAATAAAATGAATCCAAATTGTAAATTTATTTCTGTTTCGAAATAAAAGTCTCCTATAAATTTTATTTTTTCTGGACCGAATCCCGATCCTCATCTCGTTCTCGAAATCGGAGAATCCGAAATCGATATTTTTTACTACGTCTGTAAGAAACAAACCCTCAGTTTTTACCAAAAATGTATTGTGAAAATAATGTTGTTTTCTTTAAGGCATTTTTTTTTTTGATGGTCATCCCAATTAACTGCCAAACGTAAATGTTCGCTGAAAAAAATAGGTAGGTATTTGCACAGCTTGTCGGTACCCACAATTGAATTTATATAAGTAGCCTGCGATAAATTGATGTTAATTATATTGCTCTAAGGGTCATCATTTCGATCTCCAGTTAAACTCTAACTGGAACTTTTAACGGAAGTTTTGTGTAAAAATCTGTCAGCTAAAGTTCCAGTAAGAACGAAACTGAACACCATAGGAACGGCCCTAATAAAGTTATAGTAATCTTACGATTTGATCCTCTGGAATACCTTTAAGCTTGTCTTCTGCCGCTTTAATGTCGTCGATGTGCTCAAGTGGAAAAATTTAGAAGTTCAACTTCGGTGGAAAAATTTTCGCTAAGATTTTTTCTAGCAAAACAGAATGCTTTAATAGAGATTCATTTTGTCCATGCAGTAAGCATTTTATCTCGTCATACTTCTTGATTCCAGTGCTAAGTTACATCGTAGAGCAAATCTAAAATATATACAATATACCTAATAGTTTACATTTTTGGCATTCGTTGTTCATATTTGTCTGAAAAGCGACACATTTGTATGTGTATTGATGTTGGAAACAAATTTTCGGTCATTTTTTCCTGTAAAAAAACATTCATAAAACATTTGATCTATGTATATAAGGAATTTCTATAAATACATTTATGATACACAATGATGCAAAATTGGAATAATGAAGAGGCCATTTTGAACTGGTAACTCGATTAATTTACAATATGTGTCCTCGATTTTAACGTGCAATTCGTCGTTCTTGATATTTTCAATAAAAGCTATTCCAAGAGCTGCAATCGACTCAGCTTCAGTGAAATAATTGACCATTGATGAAAAGTTAAATCCTTTGACGAATTCTTGACCATTATCATCTTTGTAAATTCCTGTGACTTTGAGTGGAGTTAATTTGTTTACATAGCAAAAATTGTCGGGTGCTTTGGTGCTTAATATGATCCCATTTGCATAACGACGTTCATTGATAATGTGTTTTATATGCCCTTTCGTCGGTTTTGTTTCTGAACTTTGCTGTCGATTTTGAGTTTCGAAATAAAATCTCTCTATGGCACGATTATTCAACTGTTGCAAGATTTTGGTGGGTTGGCGGCAGTCTTTCTTCAGTAGTTGCATAAAGTTTTCAAAACGGTAGGCCGAAAAGGAGTCTACGTTACCAAACAATTTTACGCACTGTGTCAAATGCAGCACATTATGAACATTGAAACTGATTTTATTTGTTCCGTAAATATCTTTAAAATTATGTACAAAGACATTAAACATTTCTTGAACGACATCTAGATTCTTCTGGCAATTTTCGGGGCAGGATAACAAACGATAACACGTGTGTAAAAACAAAAAATAAATGTACATATCTTCTTCTAGAATGTGTTTAAATAATACAATTCCGGTGTATAATATCATTTGACGAAATTTAACTGCTTTCCAGCGGTGAACTTCTGCTATACTTCGAGGCTTCCTGAAAAAGTCTTTGGGAATGTTTGATGAGAAAGCAGCAAGTGCTAGATTAAAATTTTCTTTATCTTCATTTGTCATTTTTTTACCACTTATTTTGCCATCTAATATACATTTCAGCATTTTTTTGAATACCCCCAAGCCTTCCCAATATGTGGAAATTTTCTCGAAAAAAATTATTATGATGTTCTAAGTGCGATCTTTTCGCAAAGTCATCATCCGTTCTCAAAATTTTAACTGATGCTTCATACGTTAGTGTTTTGTTTATGTCCTGTTTGTGTGCATTTACTGCAGCCATGAGCTGAAGTGTGACCAACAGTTCCAGTCACGAATGCTTTTGCTGGAGCGTCACAGATAAATGCTCTCAATTTTATTTTGAAAACATGATCTTTGATTTTTATTGAGTTTTTTTTAATGTGTTCTCTCAATTTTATTTTGAAAACATGATCTTTGATTTTTATTGAGTTTTTTTTAATGTGTTCAATTTCTTCCACTAATGATTTTAAATAAATATTTATATCATATGGTTTCTTAGGACCTACACATGCGCCTATTAGGAAAACCTGGACTAGATTACTGTTAACAGTACTTCCTAGAATGGGCCATAGTGTTGTACCAGAGCTTTTAAATAAAGGAAGGCCATCAATTCCAATATCGACCTCGATTTCATCTTTCCCACCCTCTGGTTGATTTGCAATTGCATTCAATGCCTTCTCCAACCCGAAATGAAAATATTCACCGGGGCACATTTCTACCGTGCAAATTTTGTTCGATTTTATTGGAAGCAATTTTTTAACAGACATGGGGACATTCATTCCAGATTTATTTAGAATATTAAGTAAATCGTCACGTGCTGCCTCGTGAGATTCTATGTCTGATGAACCAAATTTTCAGGCTTTCTTCCAAGCATTTTTCATCAACACTATCTTCATTTAACCCAGAATTTTTTTAATTCGGTGTATTCTGCAAAATTCCCATGAGATGGGTCCGCTTGTATCCTACATCAAACATTTTGGCTTTTTGCAATACTTCTTTTATGAAGCAAAGAATCCATTTCCTTTGAAATAAACGTTTGAAATGTCTTTTACTAATGCCAGCGATGTTTTTGTCCATTTTGTATTGTGAAAAATACTACAGGACAAAATTAAAAATTTGTTACTGGAAATGAAAAAAATAAATGAAAGAATAATACTAACGTTTTGGAATAAGTTGAACAATTAACAAATAATTGAAATGAAAATTCTCGATGCTTGCAAAAACTATGTAGGTACTATGTGATATATTTATGTTTATTATTATTATTAATTTATTGGTAATATAAATGGATAAGCTTCAAGCGAATGATCGGCACATGAATTCCCAGACGTATTTCGAAGGGCAAATGACACAGCAATCGACAATTTGAAAAATTCAATGAGATCATTCAACACATGATATTTGGGAAAAAAACAGGATATAAACCGAAAAGAGTAGAAAGCATAAAACACTATACATGTTTATTATATAAATTTAATTTATTTGTTTTAAAGCCACATACTTCACACACTATAAACATTATTTTCTTTTTAAATTTTAAATCACGCCTTACACAAAACCACCAAACAAGTGAATTAAACAACGAAGCGGTCAAATTAATACATATCACAAAAAACAAATTACTACGCATGAAGTATCAAAATTACATGCAAATCCGTCATTTTATACACAATGAGAAATTACTACGCATAGAGTATCAAAACTACATACAAAATGCGTTATTTTATACACAATCATCAATTTTACACATTAAATGTGGAAAATTGCATGCGGTGTTGCAATATTACTACCCAGTCAGTACATTTATGAATTAAATGTGTAAAAATACGCAGTTTTAAGAATTACTCTCAATTTTGTGAAATTTAATCAAAATTCGTAAATTTACTACATCAATGCGAAATATTTTACTGCTTTAAGGATAATAATTTTCACAAAATTTTTTATTGTGTAAACCGCCAATTCTAATACACTTAAAGCAAAAGAAAATTTGATTGTAATATAACGACATTCTTTCCAATTATGGACGAAACGGCACTAAAATCTTCTAGCTAGGGTTGTAGTTGATTGTACTTCCAATATATTTTAACATATTTTAATTTTTTCATTAAATATCAAAAAAGGTTGGAGGTTTTTTTTTTAATAATTTTTACTTTATTATTTTGAAGGCGGGGTAGGTGGAGGTGTTTTCTCTGACATGCTTAACATTAGCAGCTCCTTCCGCCTTCCGGACCACTTTAGTGTCTTTCAGGCGGAGCTTATGGCAATCAAGGAGGCCTTGTCCTGGCTGAGGTGTAATGTAATATCTACTAGGGATATTAGCATCTTCACAGACAGCCAAGCGGCAATAAAATCCTTGGAATCGGCCTCAACAACATCAAAGGTCGACGCAGAATGTCGATCATCTCTTAAGGAGATGGCTGAACAGTTCAATATTCTTCTGTGCTGGGTGCCAGGACACAGGGATATTCCAGTGAACTGCATGGCTGATGAACTCGCTCGTCGCGGCACTACCCTTCAGATTATGCCGGAACATCGGAATCTGGGTGTGCCTCTCTCTACATGTAAACTGCTACTGGGATTGGACTCAATCGAGAAAACCAACTCAAGATGGGCAGATGGTGTTACATGTCACACTGCGAGACAGATCTGGCCGGAGCTGGATCTAAAACGCTCTAAAAGGCTGACTTTGCTCAAAAGGGCGAATATCAGCACCACAGTCGGTGTCCTGACTCGGCCTCTTCTCAAACGACTTTTGTAGAAGCTGCCTGGATGAGGAGGAGGAGGAGACAGTCCTTCACCTTCTCTGCACCTGTCCAGTCAGAAGGAAAGCTCATCTTGGAGCTTACTTCTTCAACTGTCTCGGTGATCTTGCCGCAATGGAGGTCGCGAGAATCCAACGCTTTATTGCAAGCTCTAAATGGTTCGACGAGTAGGACCGGATTCGATGATCCTGTGGTAACACAACGGACCTTTCAGGTCTAAGTGTGTCCGTGTTCTCACGGGCAGCCACGCGTACCTACCTACCTACCTACCTACTTTATTATTTTAATAATAAAGTATTTTTACATATATTGGATTAAAAAAATCACTTTCGGTACAGTCATATACAGATGAGGTACTATCTGATTAATATCATTTGAGTCAATTTAGTGCAAGTCGGGTGCTGAGTTCACACGAACCAATAGTTACTTGGTTTCCTTTGAGGTACAAACAAAATAATTTTCGGTACAATCAAGTACAAACAAAGCTTCACCCGAAAACTATCTCTTTATTTAATTTGGTAAAAGTGAGGTGCTAAGTTCACAGAGGTGCATAGTCACCCATTTATTTATCATATCGCGAACAAAATAATCGCGTTATTTACCTGTCTTCCGTTCCTATTCTGATGAACCTACCAGACCTATTATAAGCCACGGGACTCACTACACCTTCCTACACCCATTCCATTCTGCCAACGACCATATTCTCTTCTTACAAAGTCTGCGGAACTAAATCTACATAAAAATCGAATAAATTTTTAAAAGAATAAAATCAAATCACAGAGAAGGGCCGAGACACGGAAACCCTCCACGAAAAAACGTTCGAAATCTTTTAAGAATATGTTCGATTTTCGTGCAGTAGTAGTCTACCGAAGGGTTCCAGTTTTGTCTGCATGCTCTTATTGCTGTTATTGCAATATAAGTGATTTTTAATCTTACACTAAGCGTGAAGGGTGCTCGATGGTACCTGGGAAACTCTTTGATATCGGACCGATTATGTTTTATGATAACGCATATGTTGCGAAAATATGTCCTTATCGATTTTAAAGGGCGAAGGAATCTAGTCCCCGGCATAAGGGAAAAACGGTAGATGGATACGCCTATGTGGCTCGTGTAGTGATAGCATACTGTCGCAAAAATCTTATCAGTGATGAATCACTCGACTTCTTCCTTTAGCGTGTTAGATGATGGGATTTCAAATTATATCGCTTGCTCTTACCTTGGGCAGGTATCTTTTTATTTTCATCCGGCGCAATTTATAATGGAGGACGACACACAAGAGAATAATGCGAGGTGCTGAGCAAAAAAAAATTTGAAGGAGATTCGGTCGCCTTGCCTTGAGGCCCTTTCATGTTTGGCATGGTTTTTGTAATCGTTAGGAAAGGCTCTCAGGTTCCAGCAGTTCGCCACCAACTTACCAATGAGTTCCCCACCATATATGGTTATCATTGCCTGGATGGTCATATATTTATTGGAGTCAATTAATTCAGGAATTTTGTTACCTTTACAATGAGAAATCCGTTGAAAAGATTTTCGGTGTGTTGAAGGTTGAGTTGTTGACGCGCTGGTTGGGAAGAATTGTTTGGGCTGGAGAAGGTGGGACGGAGATGGCCAATTAGTAGTGTAGGATTATTGTGTTGTAGATAATAATTTTGGGGTTACTTAGTACTGTATGGTTAAGTTCTAGATCCTGTCACATGAGGCACGTCATCCGGACAGTGTCCTGTAATGTCTGTTATGGATATTGCGCTCTTCGACAATATTCTTAGTAGAATATTCATTGCGATCTTCGATGTTGAAATTGACAAGTTCTCGGCTATTCTCTTGACATTCTACTATTCATTAATATGCTTCGTCTATATTGATGGAACAGCGATCAATTTACTGCCGTCATTACTGTCCCCGACCCCAAATAAATGATGTACTTAAGGGGGGCGATACATGTAAAATTTTCAAAAATTCGAGTTTCTTTTTTTTTCATAAATAGTTAAATTAACATCTAAAAAATATGTTTGTAAAGTTTTAGAATGAAATTCGCATTATTTATCGATTAAAAACTCATTTAAGTGCTCCGCCTCAACTTGACGCTCGAGCGCTATTGAGTCCGTACTGGAGCGCTCGACTCTCGCTACCTGCTTCTCGAATGTATGACCTTGGGACCTTTTGTATTGAAGACCCGGGTAAGCATGTCAAGAAGAGCTGAGAAAACAAAACGAGTACTATAAACGTACTGAAGGACTTCTGTATGGGCATCATAGAGTTTCTGTGTGTCAAAACTTTAAACGCGTTTTTCTCGAGACGACTTTTTTTAAATTGGCGGGCAAGATAACTGGAAAAGTTCTCAACATATTCTTATGAAACTTGGCACACGTTTTATCTATAGTATAAGCTTCTAGTTGAACCTCAAGAATGCCAAAAAAAATTTAGCGTTTTTGACCCAAAAACTGTCGAAAAACGGGTCAAAAATCGTACTTTTTTTTATGAGGCGTGCTATTTCACGATTTTTTGGTTTTTTTTTTCTTGGTTCAACTAGAAGATACATGTTTAATAAACACACTCCAACCCATTTTTTTGATTTCAGATTGCTGTAATTGATGCTAAAAATCCCGCCGATTGATGCCTTTCGCCGCGAGGGTCTTGGTTACTACGGCGGCCATTTTGAAAAAAAAAATTAAATAAAATCAGATTATTGTATTTTAATATGTAATGAATAAACATGATCACTTTCAAAACGATTCATTTATTCCTTCTATTTTAAATAAGCCTCTGAAAACGGTCTAAATTCTGGCGTTTACATGTATCGCCTCCCTTAAGTGAAATACTCGTATATAGTAACATGTGAATTCACTGAGGTTTTTTAGGTGAATTGTTACTCAAACAAATACGTAAGTTGCTACTTAAGTTTTGAGATATGGCAATACTGATGTGAATACGTCAAATCTGACATTGTCGTCGTAAAGTTTGACATTTTTAGTGGTGAACGTACTCAGAACGTGTTGTCATAGGAGTACTATTTGTGTTGCTTACAGAACTTGAAATATTCATCTTGGTCGAAAAATGGAATTAAATCGTGAACATTTTCGTAAGATGATTTTCTATGACTTTCGACGTGGACTAAACCAACAGCAGTGTGTCGATCAACTCGCTTCGACTTTTGGTGATGAAGCACCATCTCGAGCCACCGTGTTTCGCTGGTTTTCTGAATTCAATCGTGGTCGCACTTCGCTACAGGACGAATTTCGTGAAGGTCGTCCAAAATCGGCAGTTTATTGTATTGTGTATTGTGTATTGCAAGATCGTCATGTGACATTCCGTGAGATTGAGGCATTCCTGGGTATTAGTTCCACTCGCATACATTCAATATTGTATGAACATTTGGTTGTCAAAAAGATTTGTTCGCATTTGATACCGCATAATTTGACAATCGCTAAAAAAAAGCTGTCGATTGGTGCAACGAAATGTTGAAAAAATTCAAAAGTGTGTTGATCTTCATGGAGAATATTTTGAAAAACAATAAAGCCATTTTTGATTATAAATATTTGTTTTTATTTATCTATCTCAAAACTTAAGTAGCAACCTACGTAAGTGAATTATCGACAGAAACCGCAAGTAAATCGTTTAGCGGGGGTGTAAATAAGTTATCCATGTGAATGTGAATGTGCTTCAGATTTTTTCTCAAAATTCTAAGTTTTGTATGTTTCAATCACTTTATTTTCAAACATTTGTTGTAGCTACTAATTACTAAAAGACGAAATATTTATTTAGAAAGGAGAGAGGATTCAAGACACAAACACTTTATTTTTAAGAGAGAAAAACAGGATTACTTTTTTCATCTACCATAGGTTTACTATTATTCCTTTTCTAGATGAGAGTGTGATATGGTAGCCTAAGGCCAGGATGCCACATACAATTTTCGAGTGATGGAAATTAATCTGGATTAATCGCAAGCACTACTCTGTACCTTGGTAAAATCGGTATCTTTCAAATTTGTCGCCATGATGTCGTGTTCAATATTCTAAGACATGAAAAAATTAACAATAAATCATTGTGATGAAATGCAATCTATTTCATATGCAGCTATAAAGAACTGAAAAATTTCAATGAATAAAATCTTTTTTTTCTTTGAATAATGGGTACAACTAAACCGCCATTTATGAATTTCAAACTATGCCGAGAGAACCGTGTCTTGGAATACTATCACTATTCGAAAATTCAATTGCAGAAACCTAAAAAATTGATCGTCGTCCGATTTGAATGGTTTCCATTGTCTAGCAGCTTCAAGTAGATACCTTCTGCCCTTTAATCCTTGATCTCTTGAATCCTGCTCTCCGGCCTTGCTCCATACGCGCACGTGAGTTCTACGACTTCGTTATGAGTTAGATCTACCGAATCCCAATAAGTTGTTCAGGTTGGGAGGGATTCAATTAGATTAGCATATCGCATACCAAGTAGCTGTATATTCAGACCGTAGGGGGAGTGAGTATGGAATTTCTGTACGAAAGCCACAAGATCAGAATCACAACAAACCGGCCCGATTTTAGCTATTCAATTGGCGGCCTGAAACTCTTAAGACATGTTCCTGTGCAGAGTCCCATATTCATAACGCTGATTCCAGCATCGCGCACAAGATAAACTCTTCTCTAATACTTTGCATAGGTTCGTTTGTCCAATATGACGTGCTATACCGCAAAGTATTATTTCTTATAGTTGAGTGCGCACGCCTTTTCCGATTGTTTGGCATAAGCTGGCTGCATAGTGCCAGTGTACCTCGCCACACGGTACCTTTACCTGTACCGTATTACAATACCATTGATTGTACTCCACTCCAACATTACATTAAGTGTGCGCAGGCACGATCTTAAATGCATTTCTAGTGTTTCGGACCTCAAGAACAATGTTCGGCCGCTATAGTACCCATCTATCTAAAGACATCCAAAGATACTACGCGGCTCATGCGATTGTTATCTTGTGTTGTTGCGGTTTCAACGAAAGCCTTTCATAAAATGTCATAAATGGCAATTTTTTTGAGATATGGGTATTTATTACCTTACTATTGTATGAAAATACTTTATCATAAGTATTCAAACTATGCAGTTCACCTGGCTACTTCTATAGATACAAGATAATTGATCATGTGTGCGTTATTTAGAGATGACATACCGAGATTTATAAAATCGAAGAGATCGACCATGAATCCATCATTCCAGTGGGCGTGAGTTCGAATCTTACTCATGACGTGGTCCTATAATTTCCTTGTTTTTCAATCATATCCCTTCCCGATTATCCTTTTAATCTCTCTTACGCAATCTTTGTTCAATCTCTCATATGGACTCGCGCAGAATTAGCTTTTATAAATAGTTGTAATGAATAGTGTAAACTTTATCCTTTATAAAAAAAAAAAACAACTGCCTGACTTTGATATTGGTTGTATGAAACTTTACCTGTTTCCATGTCACAAATTTTTATAATTTTTATTTAACTTATTCAGAAGGCTGCAGTATTCTACCTCAAAAAATTCGACGCCTTTTTTATACACCGCACCTTTAGAGTGAATTCACACTATTATTTCAATAGTACAAACAGATTAACAGTTCTAATGGCTTGTGTTGTGGAATTAAAGTTTTGTTCACCTGCCTCAGAAATTTCGATGCCTCTGTTATTCCCTGCACTTTCAGAGCGAATTCAACAAACATGGGGTCACAGAAAATCACAAATGTTTGGAGAAATAAATACGTACAAACACCTTGTGTTGTGGAAACAAAGATCTATAGATACTTTCATGGGCAGTACCCGTTCTCCAGAAATTTAGACGCCTTTGTTATTCGCCGCACTTTCAGAGCGAATTATGACGATCATTTTGATAGTACAAAAAATATAAACGGTTTGTTAATAAAGTTCTGAGATTAAATTATAGCATTATAAAAATCTAATCGGATAATATCAACATGTGCTTCCATACAACCACTAGCTGAATTATTAAATTAACTTTACTTTAATAATAATCGACTTCACGTTTATATTTCCGTTTAAGAAAAATAAATTTTCATCATTTTCATTTTCTTCTTGGATATTGACCATTAGCTTTTACAGCCGTCCTTTTTCCACATTTTCTTTTCTTTTGCGCAATTCCTTTCGTTGACACAGAAACTTAGTGTTTCCCTTCCTTTCTTAGTTGTTTATATTTTGCTCACAAAGGAGCTTACGCTTGCATCTTGCATCGACGGATAAAACAAGTAAAGACAATGCCAGGACATAACCAGAGGATGTAGAAGATATTCGACGAATCGTTCAAGTGGATAGTGATATTGTCCTTTCGGTTTGACCTTTTTTTCAGGCAAAGTGTTCAGTTTCAACTTGGCTTAAACTTTTCCTATCAAAATTTAAATTTAACAACCTGAATAATATGAGGAAGGCGAGTGGTATAGTTGCAATAAGCTATCCTGTTAGATTGAAGATAGTAAGTGGGTCTATAGTTGAGGGTAATATATTTTGTGGTTGTCGTGGTCCGGTTGACCCCGACTCTCCCTACGCACACCTCGTATCGGACGAATTTGCAACGATCTCTTGCGTCTCGTAGCTCTCATGCCAAAAACGTAGTGCTCTAGGTCTGATCGCTTCCCTTCCAAATACTTGACGCTGGACCTGATTCCGGCAATGACATTATCACATCGTGTGTCGTGAGTGTGTAGCGTCCGGCACAGTTTGTCGACCGCCGTGGTGCAGTTTATTACGAACTCCAACTCGTCCCGAAAATCTGGCATTTCCACTCGAGAAAGGATCGTCCATGTCTTACTATACCACAGGACTTTCCCTATTTCCTCAAAGGCGGCTCCTGTCGGCTTCAATTCTCGAAGATGTACGCCCTCCGGTGTTACCACGGCCGCTGCTGTCGCTGTTAGTAGGGTTAGCCTTATTATGTAGTTCATTGTACAATTTTCCGACAATTTTCCGACTAGTAATCGGTTATAAAATATTAATATTCCTAAGTTAGTAGCTTAATTTAATTTTCCCGTTCCTTTATTAGTCTTTCATAAGTACCTCGTCACCTACATGAAGTTGTAGGCCATTTGTGGTTTTATCGTAGTATTTCTTGGACTTTAGTTTTGCGTCCCCTAAGTTTTTTTTTGCTAGCTTGAAAGCTTTCTGTAATTGGTAACGAAGTTGCATATGGTATTTTTCAGCATTATAAACGGGTTCTACCTTCCTTTGGAGGTTATTTGGTACATCGGCTGCGAACCCGAAGAGGGTTTCCATTGGCGTTAATTTGGTGCCAGAGTGTTGTGTATTATTGTATGCGTGCGCCGCTGGTCGAAGATACATATCCCACCCGCTGGGGTTGTCATCGACGAAGCTTCTCAGGTAATTCCCGAGCCATGAATGTTGTCGCTCCACCGCATTGGATTGGGGGTGGTAGGCAGTGGTCTGAATATGCTTAACTCTTAGGAGTCGGCACAAAGCCTTAAAGGTGTCACTCGTGAAATTGGAACCTTGGTCGGTAACTATTTGTTGAGGTAATGAGTATCGACTGATTATCTGTTCGTATAGTATTCGAGCCACGGTGTTCGCTTCTTGATTGGGCATAGCCGCGAAGTCCACAAACCTAGTAAGATCATCCATCATGCTCAGAATATATTTGTTCCCTAACAGGGTTATGGGTAGGGGTCCAACTATATCCACATAAATTTTCTCAAACGGCTTATCAGCGATACGAGTAATTACCAAAGGCATTTTCGTAGTTCTGGATGATTTGTTTTTTTGGCATTTATGGCACCTCTTTATGAAGGTTTCTACTGCTTCCCTCATCCGTTTCCATTTATAGTGTCGTCGAATTCTATTAAGGGTCTTTTGCCGGCCGAAGTGCCCCCCGAATGGTGAACTGTGGTAACTCTCTAGGACGTGTTGTATGTTCTCCGCTCCCTCTATTTCTCTCGGATTATCATTTGGTTCCCACCCCAGCCCTGATTCGGATGACGGTAAACTTGGTTTTTTCTTCCTTCCAAGTTCCTCCCGGAACCATCGGTGATACTTTTTGATCCTGAATAGCCAGTGCTTTCCCTTATGATGAATTTCTCTGCCCGCACGTGCAGTTGTCGCAATTATTTTTTTCCTCTTGGTCTTATTAAAAAGTTTCAACAGGGTATCTGTTGCGGTTGAATCCTCCAAAGGTGCCGTTACCGGCCAATTCGTCCCCTGACTGCTTTCGGTTCGTTTATCGGTCTCATCAATATCCTCTGATTTTCGAGCCTGACCGCGAGTTGTGACTAAACATGTATCTTCTCTCGCTGGAGTGGCTATTCTGCTTAATGCGTCAGCATGCGTAATACTCTTCCCTGGCTTATGACCGTCTTCGAAATCGAATTCCGCGAGCTTCTGGCTAAGTCTCAACATTCGAGATGTCGTATCTTTTACCTTTAGCATGCCTGCCAGGGGCTTGTGGTCTGTAAACACCTTAAAGTGTCGCCCTAACAGGTAGCATCTATAATTTGCTGCAGCCCATACTATTGCAAGTAGTTCACGTTCGGAAGTTGAATAATTCCTTTCGGCGGAGTTAAGTGTGCGGCTCGCGTATGCTATCGGTTTCCCCTTTTGTTCCAGTACCGCCCCTAGTGCCTCTCCGCTAGCGTCGGTAATCAGAGTGAATTCTTCGTCGAAATCGGGGTACTGCAGCAACGGTTGAGATGTTAATCTATTCTTGAGTTTACCAAACGCTTCTTCGCATTTTTGGTCCCATACAAATTTGGTGTCTTTCTGTAACAGTTTCGTAATTGGTTTTGCTATTTCTGAAAACTTAGGGACAAATTTTCTATAGTAGTTTGCTAATCCCAAGAAGGACTGCACTTCACGGATTTTCCCCGGCCTGGGAAAATTCCGAACTGCTTCTGTCAGCCTCGGGTCCGGCTTAATTCCGGCTTCGGAACAAACATGTCCCAGATATGTCACTTCTTTTGATAGGAAATGGCATTTGGTGGGTTGTAGCTTTAAGTTGCTTGCTCTGAATCGTTCGAAAACCTCCCTCAATTTCTCATTATGTTCGTCTAAATTTTTAGCAAACACAACTACGTCGTCTAGATAGACGAAGCATCTTAGTCCTTGGAGGCCAGTCAGTATTTGATTTAGAAGGGATTGGAAAAAGGCTGGTGCAGTCTTCAGACCGAATGGTAATCGTTTGTATTGGTAATGATTATAATCTGCGCTGAATGCGGTCTTGGCCCTATCTTTCGGCTCGATAAGCACTTGGTGATACCCGCTTGCTAAATCTAGGGTCGAAAAATATCTAGAGTGTCCAAGTCTATCAAGTATTTCTTCTATTCGTGGCAGGGGATATGCGAACGACACGCATTCCTTATTAAGTTCTCTGAAATCAACGCACAGTCGGAACCTTTTTTTTTCGTTCTCTTTGGTTTTCTTGGGGACGAGGATAATTGGAAAGTTAAAGGGGCTGTCACTAGTTTCAATGATGTCATCGTCGATCAGTCCTTTAATCTGTTCCGCACATTCCAGCCGGTGTGCCTCGGGCATCCGATACTGTTTTTTATGAATAGTGCGGCTTTCATCTTTCAGCGGTATACGGAAAGTTTTCCGCGTTGTATAGGTTAATTTGTCTCCTGGTAAATGAAATATGTCGTTGAATTCAAAACAGAGCTGCATCACGGAGTCTCGTTCGTGATTGTTCATCGAGTTCGGGAACTCCAAGACGTTCTTCATCTCCTGTATTCGGCGCGCACTAGTTCGTTCCAAAGTGCGATCCCTTGGTCTGTAAAACTTGTAATTTTTAAGTTTCTCGAATTTTGGTTTAAAATTATCTACTATCACCTCTTTGGTGCTGGTATTGATAACTCCGATGAATACCCTACCTTCTCTTGGTCTCACCAGGGTGTTGCCACTATATACCCCTGGATAGATTTCGTCCTGGAGACAGATCATATCCTCTTGTGCGTCGACGGGGTACTCTATTATCTGCTCTTGTCTTGCTTTTATGCGCAAACAATGAGCGGTGATCCCTGCTTTATCCTCGCCCTCCTCGCAACAGTTTGGTGGGCCACTCCCCTTCAGTGACTCTTGGTCAGCATTCCTATTTCCGTCGATTGCCCTTCCTTCTCTTTTAACCACTTTTGTTTTTCCATTTACGTTATCCCATTCTCTTACCTTATTCGTTGGCACCTCTTGTTCATTACCTATTGTGTCTTGGTATCTCACCTCCGGCGTTTCATACACTGGTAATTTAACCGAATTCCCTTTTTGCGCTTCTTTTTTTATATTGTTATCTGTATCCTCTAACCTTCGTTTAGTTATCCTATTTTCCTGCGGTTTATCTCTCCCTTTTCCTGTTCTGGCGCTTGCAAACCCAACTCGCTCCCTCGGTTTCCCTGCTAATTTAATCAAATTTCCTGTTATAGTTTCTTCACTTAGTTCCTTATTTTTGTTGTCACTTTTTGCCGACACTTCCATGTGGTTATTCTTACAATTTATTACAGCCCGTCCTTCCAAAAAGTCCTTTCCTAGTATCCCATCTCCCGGCAATGAACTCGTTTCTCCGACAACTGTAAATTTGCACTCAAATTCACTTCGCTCCATTTGTAATTTTGCTGTGCATGTGCCCAGTGACTTCCTCTCCTCACCGAATAGGCCCGCGATTGTTGTCGTTTTTGTCTTATCCACCATAATTTTTTCCTTTATACTGGATGACTTTAATAGGCTACAGGTTGCTCCCGTATCTATAAGCAGTGAGAGCCACCCACTCCTACTTATATCGGACCGCACTGTAATCGAAAAATCTGTGTTTAGCTTAATTTGGTTTATAACTTCCTGGCACTGCTTCTTTAGACAGACCTCCTCGTGCCCACGGGCTGCCCCCCTTAGTTTCCCGGCTGCTGCTTCTCAATTTCTGCCAAGTACCTTCTTAAACAATTCGATGGCGCGTGGTCTCTTTGCTTACAGAAATCACAATACATGCTGTTTAGTGTTCCCTCGTTACCCTGGTTATTCTGTGCTTCGGCTAAGTGTTTTCTTAGGCAATTTGATGGATAGTGGTCATTTTCCTTGCAGAAGTCACAGTATACGTTGCTCGCCGTCCCTTCAGCACCCCTGCTCTCATTCCTATCCACAAACCGTATATTCTCTTTTTGTGATTTCACGTTCCCCCGTGTCCCTTCTGAATGTGGTTGAGTGGTTCCTCGGTTTCCCCTACAGTTCTGCGTAGTATGCCCATAACGACTGCATTTTGTGCAGAACTGCTCGTCACGCCTCTGTCGGCACTCGCGTGCAAAGTGTCCCACTTTCCCACAGTTGTAGCAAGTGTATTTTCCTTGCAGATTGGGTGATACACCTGAATTCCCATAGCCCGCGTTTGGTGTTCTATTGCCGTTTGCTGGTTGTGCTTTGTTCGAAGAGTTACCTTGTTGCAGCTCCCTGCGTTCTACCTCCATTACTCCATGCAGTTTTTTCATTTCGCCTTCATAAAATGCTGCCGCTTCCGTGCACTCAGCAAGGGAGTTCGTAATAAACTGCACCACGGCGGTCGACAAACTGTGCCGGACGCTACACACTCACGACACACGATGTGATAATGTCATTGCCGGAATCAGGTCCAGCGTCAAGTATTTGGAAGGGAAGCGATCAGACCTAGAGCACTACGTTTTTGGCATGAGAGCTACGAGACGCAAGAGATCGTTTTTCGATGGGGTCGGAGCGTTGGGAAAAACCCTATTTGGAACCATGGACAGCAGCGACGACCGAAAGATCTACCGAAAACTGGAGAGCTTGGATCAGCGAGAAAATAGCACGATCAGTTTACTAAATGAACAAGTAACCATTATGCAATCAAATTTCAATCTATTTAATGAGTCCAGAGTACAAGCAACACGAGAAAGACAGAGATTACTGGATTTGTATACCACCATAGCACCAATGATTTACGACCAGGCGGAACGACTGACAATTGAACATAGCCGAACAGACCTCATTGAATTCCTGATACTCATCGAGATGGAGCTACGACGGATAACGGGGGAATTAGACACAATTATGGGAATAGCGCTCACATCCCATCTCGGAAAATTACACCCGGCAGTCATACATGCTAAAGAACTAATGGAGGTACTCACCACGGTCTGGGAAAGTGAGGAGATAAACCCGAAAGTTATCGATTACCAAGTACTAACTCAAATAATGAGGATACAAATAGTCGTCAACAACACAAAATTATTAGTACGGATTGACGTTCCACAAACGGAGAAGACGTCGTTTACTATTTCAAAAGTGTACACCATACCAGCATACATTGACGAGCTTACATACCACTTCTATGACCTGGAGGGCGATTTTTTGGTAGCTAACACTGACATAAGTCGATATGCAATCCTACACTACGAGATCTTCCAACGCTGCAATCCACTAACTACTACGACGACGGAAAAATACTACGTATGCGAACGAGAAGTACCAATGCTAACCACTGTCGGAGATAACTGCTTATTAAACCTATACAGAGGGTATAGTTTGGATCTGACGCGATGTCACAAGAAAAGGACCAAGAAATGGAGCTCGTTTGTCAAGATGGAAACTGCGAATCGTTGGTTATATCTTATGAGCGCTCCGAATAAGATTGAAATTCACTGCCGGTCCCTACCAGTACGAATCCTCGAGCTAAGCAATCTGGGGATATTAACTATTGACGAAAACTGCAACTTCCGGAGCGGAGACCGGATGGTATATGCCACAAACAACATTCACCGCGACATCAAACTTTGGCAGCCCGAGGAGGGGGCTGGCCTAAGATCACACATCAAGTCAGCCACGGAGAAAACGGAAGGTATCCAGATTCCTAACCCACCAGGAACGCGAGACGAACCCATCGTCTTGGTTGCTCGAACACTAGATGCCACATGGCAAACCGAAAGCAAAGCGATTGATAGTTTGGTGGAACGAACGAGGAACGAAATCCAGAGGCAACATGCAGCTGATACATGGAGAACGCATTCCACTCTAATTTCAACGACCGGCGTGGGACTGATAGTCATCATGTTCTCTGTACTCATCCTTAGCATCAGATACTACCATAAATACCGAAAATATAAGTCACACAAAGAGAGAAATAACGAAGACGTAGACGCACCGAAACCCCATGAAGGACCCACTTCGCGTACTCCGAGCCTGCCAGTGGTGCCACCAAATGCCAGTGACGCTATCATTCAACTCCACCATACACCCGCAGCTTTAAAAAACAACACTACTGAGGAGACTACAACTTCAAACATCCGACCGACGGACTCAGCCAGCAACCAGGAATTACAACCCGCTACCTTTACGCTACCGCCCCGGAAAAGGACCATACTAACCTTAGCATAATCACTAATCAAGCTCTAAGATATATATGCATGTATACTAGAAATAGAATTAAAAATACCAAGATATATCACTATAACATTAATGTAGAAACAGGTGATAAAATATTAGGATTTGAAGAAAAGAATATACAAAAAAAGAAACAAAGAAAACTTATAATATTGATATATAAAAAAAAAAAAATTAAAAAAAAAAAAAAAGAAATAGAATTAAAAATGCCAAGATATATCGCTATAACATTAATGTAGAAACAGGGGATAAAACATTAGGATTTGAAGAAAAGAATATACAAAAAAAAAAAACAAAGAAAACTTATAATATTAATATATAAAAAAAAGGGGGATTAAATATTAAAAATACGAAAAAAAAAAAACATAAAGAATACTTATAATATTAATAAACAAAAAAAAAAAATCTATAAAAGAACGAGAATGCCCACAAATTAACTTCTTGCGTATTGGTACGGCCTTCTGTCACCGATACGTCCAGAATGATAACTTCCTAGACCGCCGGGCATCAGTTTTTTCAAGGGGGGAGGAATGTCGTGGTCCGGTTGACCCCGACTCTCCCTACACACACCTCGTATCGGTAATTGGGTTCAATATTCGAACTATGTCGCAATTTCCGATACGAGGTGATAAATTTAAATTGGGCTAAAGGCCGGATACCTTTGCTCGGCGGTCAGCGGGATTTTTGCAACATCGACTATCGATCAATTCTAGCCAACTCGGGTCAACCACCGAGAATTGATCGATGGTCGATGCAGATCAGCAATTATCGGGCTGATGGACAATAATTGTCCAAGCGATAATTGCTGATCGATTTTCCCAACTCCAAAAAACAGAGAGTTTTCGATCGCGTTTCAAACCGACCGGTTGGTTTTTTCACTAAAAAGTTAAGTATTTGAATAGTGAGTAATTAAGAGGAATAAACTAAGTGTAGAAATGCTAATAGTTAGTGAGTTAACAGTTTAAAAAAGTTAGTAATAGTTGTATAAATATATGATATAATAAAGTAAGTGTGAACAGAGTGGCAGTGTTTTTAGTTCAGACTCTAATAAGACCACGACATGGTTCAAAGCTGTTTGCGACATGAATCTGATCACAGCAGGTATATGCAGAAAACACACGCACACATCTCATAGAATCCAATTAAATTCTGGAAGGTAGCAATGTTAATAATTCCCAATTTATTCATTCAACCTTTTTCGGTCGTATCATTAATTTTCAATCGAAGACAACGCTGCAACAGTTTCGCGCTGCATATAAGAACTTTATTAAAGCTTCTTCCATTTACTACTTGTTTAAATCCCCACCATTAAAGTTTTGAATCCATCTCCTGATGAATTCTACCACCAATATCCGTCAAAATTCATTAAAATTGGACAGGGCTATTATAACCGGGTCTGGCTTAACATTTTAATTGACCCGCACGATATCATCAATATCTCGTTCACTACAACTTTAGCAACAATGTATCCAATAAAGTCCTTCTCGTTGAATGTATATAGTATAGTAAATGGCAGCGTCCTGTCCTGATGCCATAGCTTGTTCGGAATATTCCGAATTTTCGCAAGGACTCAGTGTAGACTCTATAGCTTCCGGTGGCGATGATGTCGGATTGAATGCTGGATGATGATCGATTTCAGTATGCAAAACAATGAACTTCGAATATGCATCAATGGGTTGTATTATCGAAAATTTGCATATCCTTGGACGGAGTCGAGAAGGGAGTAGAAAAAAATGTAAAGGAACCATCACCAAATACAGCAGCAAACATAACAGAGAAGTTTCGGAATATACGACAGGAATTGAAGCAAAGAGCTGGATTGGCCGTATATAACAAAGAATTCTCCATAGAGTATAAACCGCTCCGTCTATACTGAGTACATAGTATTTCCATTGTCCTTATTGTTTGTACTGAGTGGTTCGTTTAGTTCCTTTCCGAAAGCTTCGTACGCTCAGCCCCATCTTCCAAATGTATCCTGCAGACATTTCGATACTTTTGTATGCACTTAGTGCATACACCCAAGATGGATTCGGATTTAACTTCAACCGTGGATGCATTTGGGCGCGATGAACGGAGTAGGGTGATGGTGATGATTTAGTACCTAGACACCTTCAATCGCCAACCCTTTTCATATGTTGATATAGCTAGCAGGCAAATGATTTAGAAGAAATAACTGCCTGAAATTTTCAACATTTTATTTGGGGAGTAGAACATTTTTCGTCAGCTGTTAACTTCATAGTTCAATAAAACTTTGTCGTACTCGAGCTCTGCGCCTCTTTGAAAAGCGAGACATTTTATAACTTTTACGTTTTAAGCTAGAGTCTCTCGATTTTCTTGGACAAGGATCGCGAAGAAAAGATTTGAAAAAGGTACATGTGAATCGTGTAGAGTAAAACCCACGGGCGTATATAAAAAATTTTGAAGGACCAACTCATTACATAGAAGTTTTTACTGTAAAAAGAGAACTGAAAATAGTTGTATAGCTAGCAGTAAGGACGAACAATTTTGCAGTTCAATTCAATCTGTTAGCTCGTATTTTTGGAGGAAGACTGGACAGAGACGAAAGTGGCAAAAATCAGTCATACTTTGAGCACGCCAGAGAAAATCATCTCCAAACAAATCAAAAAAAAAATCTGCCAACAGTCTGGGTGCAACTTTATTATTTTCGGGCAGAAGTCCGGAACGCGTTTAATTCTGAGACGCGGTGTAGGATACCATGTGACTGAAAACCTAAAAAAGGTTCGGGAAGCGGTTAGAATGGGGTCGCGATAGAATACTTAAACGCCGCTGTCACATATAACACATGAATTACATAATTCGGTCATACTCCAGGAAGAGGTCTAAGTCATAGTATAATATCAGTTAATACGCGATTAGGAGGTTTTTCGTGATTAGGTTTTTGGTCATTACATGAAATCGAAAATGCATTTGTAGGCGATTATATAAAAAGTCTGTGGAAGTGAAAACCAATCTGATATCTCATCAATCCTAAGAAATATGTCGAAAGCCTTACGTCCTATTGGAGGTGAATATCTACAAATACTGAAATCAACTTTTGACGATTATGTAGAAAGCCTTAGGAAGTAAAAATGAATTCGATACCTCATTAGAACTAAGAAATATGTAGGAATTTGTGAAAACCTATGCAACCCCCTTGCACCCACTTTGGGGTTGAATATCCAAAAATCCTGAAATGAGTTTTTAGATATATATAAAAACATACTGCAGTCACGATCGGCTGCAAGCCAATCGTATAATACTCTAGATGAATACTGAACTCCGATTTATATTGTAGTTGGGGATAAAGTAGAATTACGTGTGTGCATGTTGTATGTCCTTTATTAAGGACTGCCATTAGATTGCTACTCAAACCTAAAAGATAATATTCCGTGTTTAATTTCATACCTTGAACTGGGTAAGTCATCGAAAAAAATGTCCTTTTTGAAGGAATTTCACATGGGAGGTGCAGGAAGGACTCACTCGATTTCTTACATATTTATCCGTTTCCTTGGAACCATTTAAAAATGAACGTGTACAAAATTTCAAATTCGTAGCTTGAAGCGTTCAAAAGTTATCGGAAAATATTGTTGAACACGTGTCTTAAGGATATTTTGTATGGCAGCTACCAGAAGGAGTAAAAGGATTTTGCTGACTAGTAAACTTAAACTTCCTTTTTACTCAAAACTAATTTGTACAAAATTCCGAGTACATAGCTAAAAGATTACTTGAGTTATAGTGAGTTCCGTAAATTAAATGAATACATTTTGACAGGATATTTGTATGGCAGCTACACGAAGGACTAATAGGATATTCTTCCTAATCACACATTTAGCTGCAACTATTGGAAAAATAACACATACAAAATTTCAAAGTCGTAGCTTAAACCCTTCTGAAGTTATCGACCAATATTCTTGAACACGTGTTTTAACGACATATTGTATGGCAGCTACCCAAAGGAGTAGGACGATTTTGCCCGTTTACGAACTTAGCCTTACAAATTCAACCAAACATCCAGATTCAAAATTTCAAGATCTTAGGTGAAGGCGTTCTTGAGTTATCGTATTCACGGGCAGACGGACGGACGGACGGACGAACGGACGGACGGACGGACGTCAAGCGGATTTGAGGTTTTTGGCCACAAATAAACAAAAAATAATATATAACTTTTTTTCGTCCGAGGCTTGGTTCTATGCGTTACAAACTTTTGGGCTGGATTAAACTTATAATACTCTATATGATTTCATCTAGAGTATAAAAAGCCCGAGGAAGTGAAAACCAATCCGATGTCTTATCACTCCTAAGAGATATGGCGAAATTCGTGAAAACGCGTTCAAACCGTTTATACCCTCTTAGGGGTTGAAAAAGGAAAAAACTTGAAAATGAGTTTTAGGTGATTATTAAACAAGCCTGTGGAAGTAAAAAGTTATTCGATATCTAATCAGACCGGAGGGATATGGCTGAATTCGTGAAAATGTATACAACCCTTTTACACAACCGTGGGGGTCGAATTTCAAAAAATGCTGAAAACTTTTTTATGTATTTATATGAAGAATCCGTACAATAAATATGAATTCAATATTTGAGAAGACCTAATAGATATGACGAAAATCGTGAAAATATATGCATTCCATTTTCACTGATAATTTTTTTACCCCCCTTCCGTATACAATGGATATTTGAAATTTTTTTTAATCTAAATTATTTTTCTAGTTGACTTACATACATACCGAGTTTCAACTTTCTAGCATAAGCCGTTATATAGTCAGGAAAAACACCCCCCACCTCCGTACCATACTACCCCTATAAATAATTTTTTTTTTCAACATGCTACTACTATAGTTCCATCCAAATACCAAGTTTCAGTTTTATATCATTATGGGTTCTCGAGATATAAAAATCGGAACTTTTTCTTCTTCACCCTTCCCCACCCTCACCTCAAATTTTTTTTTTCTGCTAGGGGTCTATTGGGCCTACTTCTGGTAAAAATTCTAAGCATCTATCATACACTGTTCTTGAGATATAAGACGTGATTTTTAAGAAAAATTCTTATCCCCTCCACTTCCATACTCCGCCGCCCCCTTAAAAATGTTTACTTTCAGCAAACTTTATTTGTCAACCTTAATACAGAAACCGAATTTTATTTGTCTAGTGCAATTGGTTCGTGAGATATCGTAATCTAAAATTTTTCGACCCCCACCTCCGTACGCCACTGCCTCCTCTCAAAAATTTGTTTCCGATCTATTCTCCTAGTATACCCACAGATGTTCATTAAGTTTTAATTTCGTGACATTAATCGTTTAGGAGATATGGATTTTAGAATGTCTCGATCTCGGCGTTCGAGCGTTTCGGACGCATTATTATTCCCCCCACTCCCACACGCCTTCATCCGTATCAGCAATATTTTTGCAAATGGGTCCACTATTGATGCTCTATATAAATTCCAAGTTTCAGTCTTCTAGCCTAAGCGGTTACTGAGATCTAGAAACCAAAATTTTTCGTTTAAAACGCTTCCCCCAACTCCCCGCTCACACCCCCACCACTCAAAAGATAGGCACTTAAGGGAATCTGCTCAGTCTACCAGCAAAAAAAAATTCAACTTAATAGCTCAAAGAGTTTGAGAGCTATAAGCTTTCAAACGTTGTGCGTACGGCGGACGGCGCACAGACGGACTGAAATTTTTTTTTGCTTTTTTGGTGTCTATTAGTCATGAAACGTGGAAAAAAAAGTTTTCAGGGTAGCAAATTTTTTTTCTTAAAAATCGATAACAATACTTTATTATTAAAATAATAAAGTAATTGGCATTCGCATGGGAAACGGTGGGGTCCTTCGAGAATCATGGAGACGAACATGGCATACCTTGATACCTTGACGAATTTGAATGTTTGCGTACTTAGAAATTACAATATTTTATTATAATAAAGAATGATGGGAAAATATATTAGAAACAGGAGAAGTTTCTCGCTAGATACTCGAGCATTTCGATTTCAATCCTCTTAAAGGATCTCACACAGGATCAATTTAATTAAAATCATCTTCTTTCGCCTGTACTCATTATTTTATCGTAATGATCGATAATTTGTAAAGGACGTCCCGGTAATTAATTTCCATTGTATTCGTCGAGTCCTGGCCTAATGCCTGACTCTTTTTGTAGCAAGAAGGTCGACGAAAACCGAAATCAATCTTCCAAGGTGTTTTGTGAGCGAATTCTTCTTTCGATTTAACCGCAGCATCTGTACGAATATCACGTTCTATTGTCTTGCGAATAAGCGCAAGGAAATTAAAGCAATTTATGCGGTAGCATTATTATCGTTCCACTTCTGAGAAAATAGAATGTCCTTCACAATGAACGGATGATTGGATAGGAGCTATAGTCGATGGAAGTTTCAATATGGTAAAGTGTATAGCGTGGCACGTTTTATTCACAACTTCTCTGCACGACCTAGTTTTTCTGCGTGTAGGAGAATTTCTGCAATCGGGATGAGACTAAATTATCCTTCGAACATGGCATCCTTTCCTTGCTTTACTTTTTTTTTTGTTCTGCCCCCGATTTCTTCTATTACTCGACATAATTGAACGCTCTGCGAACAATGCCACTTCAGTTCGTGAAATCGTTCCAAGGAACGAACGAGTCCTGGGAAATCTTTCGTTTCCGTCCTATCGCGACAGGGCCTAGCACATTATTTATCAAAACGTCCTTGCTGACTTTTCTTTGCTATTCACTACAATAAACGCCGCAAAGCAAAAATTACAAGGTTCATTCCTCTATTTCGCTAGAACGAGCTTCGATATCCTGGCAGTGAAAGACTGAGTGCGATGTAGAAGAATACTGTGAAATAAGGACATAGCTGCACATATTTATGGGATTAGAAAATACCAGAGCCGTGGACAACATATCATCATCTTCGTATCCTTGAGTACATGATATCGATGTCGGGATCATATGTGCTGCATGCAGTCATTTCTGATAGCGATGTCCTCCTCAGAATTTATGCGAGAAAACAGCCACTACTTATGGCCTTGTAACGAATGAAGCATCCAAAGCTATGCGTATTGGTATGTAGGATAAACCACTTTGCATTGCGGCACGAATTAAAGTCATTGTCAAGACCGAGTAATGGAGGTATTTAAGGAAGAGGTCTATGTTCATAATCGGAAATTCCGATCCTTAAGAAGAATGCCTAGCATCTCGTTAATCTCGTCATCTTCTCATTCCAATCATGTCGTCTTGGAGGGGAAGAATAAGTGGATTAAAGCAATCGTAAGATGACACTTAATGAACTGATAAGCTGGGCAGATGATGCAACATTCTCTAGTAGAGTTTTGAGTCTTATAATGCCCCTTGATCTCTAAGAGTTTCTCTTACTATATGATGATGTGTGTAATTTGCTCCTACAGAAAATGGCAAACACTATAGCAATATTTATTCCTGATAAGAAATCTTAGGGGCAGATTCAATTGATTGATGCTTTTTGATTGCGCACGAAGCAAGCATAGGGTGATGTGACATGGGATGTATTTGATTTAAGGGTGAATTATTATAGAAATGAGTCATACTTTGTTGAAGACCGAAGATAATCTGAAGCTACCAAGGTTTACAAGGAAAGCCTACAGAAGAAAGGAAAATCCGCTTTTCCAATTAGAAAGATTAACAATATTTTAGGCTCTATGTTCCGTCCAGCATCAGAGTAGTCCATGAAATCCATTATTAAATATTTTTCAGTGTGGTATACATAAAATTGGAGTACATATTTGGCGAATGAACAACTTTAGTGGAAAGGTCACTTCTGTAAGTAAGTAAAGTAAGCTCTTTGTTAATATGAAAAAACTAAAAAGTTTTGGGGATAATAAAAGTGGGGCTGAGTATTTTGATGGCCGTTAACTATTTAATTATTCACATATAATTTTAACTCCATAGCTCAATGCATTCTCGGGTTATTGCTAGTTCGAGAAAGTATACACCTCTTTTTTTAAGGATATTTATATGGTAACTACACAATGAAATACCCGAGATAGTTGCGATATTTTTAAACAGTAAAGAAATATAGTGTGTAATATTTTAAAGTCTTAGCTTTAAGGATATTGTATCTTTTCAATTAGTTTAATCCTATGTTTTAAAGACTTTTGTATGGGTGCTTCCATAGGAAAAACGGATTTTTTTCATTATTCCACCGAATCATATCTTTTTGTCTCAAATTAATATCATAAAAGTTCAGTTTCATAACTCAATGTGGCCTCGAGTTATATGAATGAATGCAAGCAACAGTCTATTGAAATCAATAAATATAAACATCAATCATACGAATTATAAAATTGGAAAAAAAATTGTTTTTAAGATGAATAAATTTATTATTATTATTATTAAAACATTATTATTATTATTATTAAAACATTTGTATGATAGCTACTAATTCAATTTATGTTACATATTTTTTAACATTAATAGTGTGTAAACACATTATTAAAGAATTTTTGTACTAGAGGTACTCCAAGGACTTTTGTATGAAGGCTGCTCGAACGACTCTCCCTATTTTTTATACTTTTTATTTTACCTGCAACTTTTGGGAAGCCCAAAATTTGAAAATCTTACCTTGGAACATTATTAAGTTTTTGGCCAATTTTCGTCAACACGTATTTTAAGGACTTCTGTATGGGAGCTAGTCGAACAAGTTAAGAGATTTCGATTACTTAAAAATGACACCATACTTTTTACTCGAGTGTTAAATTTTGTGATCTTAGCTAAACGATTTATTGAGTTATAGTCGGTTCCGGAACAATGCATTAGTTTTTTTACGACTTTTCTATGCGGACTACACGAAGAACAAATACAAACAATATTCTACATTGGAATCAGTGCAGTTTATTCAAGCTATTAAATTTAAATTAACATTATTAGCATATATCTAAACTTTGAAACAGTACAGAACGGAAATGATTTATCAACCATCCGCTTAAGGTATGCACTAAGTTCATCTAAAAAAACGGACACATAGCTTAGAAGTAGCTACCATTAAATTTAGCACGCACTGAGCGATTTGAGTTAGTTGTTCTAGCCGTTAAAGTAGTATAGTAGGAAATAAATCTTATCTGTGTAAGAAGCAAAAAGCCCCTGCAAAAATTACGAGCTTTCCGCCATAATATCGACTTCCTTAAATTAATTAGTCGTTAGTTGTATGCGTTGTTCATTTTATAGCTTGTCGTTATTATGTGCAAATTAATTGAATAAATTTTATTAGTTTCAGTCCGTTGAATCAGTGGCAACACGTTGAAATTTACGTGACGAAAATAAAGACATTCTCGTTACATTGGGTCAAGGAAATCTTTATGACCAGCTGGACAAGTACAATGACTTGACACGCAAGTTTTCAACGCCTATCATTGTTGGCAGGGAGTATATTTGCAGAATTTAAGAATTTTTAAGAAAAACTTTTTTTAGATTGATGTTCTTCGTTAAGCCTAGGGTTACTGTATACGCACTCACACCAAAACAGCCTCTAAGAGGGGTTTGGCAGATGCGTACCAAGGTGGAAAACCAGTAAATTTAAATTTTTTTCATGATTATGGGATTTTGCTTTATAAACATTCGAAATGATTAACTTTTCGCTGCAAAATTGTAAATTTCCATAAAAGAAATGAAAGAAATACGGCAATTTTCAATTGAAAACATCAATTTCGCGCACACACACTTCCATACTAAAGAAAACCAAGTACTAGAATTGTGGAAGGGAACCGACAGCTTTTTTCCGACTCTTCACATATTCGCACTAACACACTCCAAAAACGCAATTTGAGAGCAATGTTCAGTAGTACAAAAACAGGGGAACTAGTACATAAACAGGCGATTTTTGTGAGGTTAAATTACAATTTCTAGTACATAAACGACCGAATTAGAGGTATCTGCCAAACCCTAGGTAGAGAGTGTTGTGTATCTAGTGACCCTAGTTAAGCCTAGTACTGTGCTCCGAGCGAAACGAAATGAACTGTCAAATCCCATATAAAAAAAATTTATATTTCGTTCATTCTTCGCGACGAAAAATTTCGTTCGTTTTTTAGTACTGTGTTCATGAGCGGAATGGACATTTACAGTAGTCACTAATAGATGGCGCTTGGTTTCGTTAAGGTTTGTTTTCCAAGGGTAGGGAACCCTTTTATGACAAGCGAAATATTTGACAATTCAAAATTTTTAACCGTTCGCTGTTAATTCAGTTCGTTTGTGCTCGGGAAATTTTGTGTGAGTTATATTTTGTAGTGTTGTGTGCCGGATTTGTAACTTCTTGCCAATATTTTAATTTCTTTCAAGTTTCGCGCGCTTTTGTTTCACTACTTCTAGTAGCGAACTGTATAGTTTATTTCACTCTACTTCGAAGATACCTTTTTCGTTCGCTTTTGTTTCGCCGAACACAGTACTATACTTGATGCAGGACCTGTCCATCTCCTAGGAGAATAGAATGTATTACCTATACTCCTCAGCCACAGGAGGCATACAGTTGGGGCCTCCCTGTTCCTAACAAATGGATATCACGAAAAAGAAAAAGGAATTCACATCCTTAGTCTTCTAGACCTCTGAAAAGATCTAAAAAATTCAGGTGTTCTCCAAGGCTGCGTTATCTGTATTACTCTTTTAGATGAAGTCCTTGGGTGGATGTGTAGTAAAAATAAATTGATACCCTACTTCAGGTAAGTTTCAGTTTTACATATTTATTATAATAGTTTTACAAATTTATATTTTATTTCAGGAAAGTCCTATGCTATAAAGTTGAAATTTCAAATGTATTTGTATTCTTGAATGATAGACTAGCATACTAGCACTAGGCTTCCGAGGCCTGCTTCGTCCGTAAGTATAGTACATTGTTCGGCGAAACGAAAACGAACGAGAAAGGTATCTTCGAAGTAGAGTGAAATAAACTATACAGTTCACTACTAGATGTCAGTGAAATAAAAGCGTGGAAATTTGAAAGAAATTAAAATATTGGCAAGAAATTACAATTCCGGCACACAACACTACAAAATATAACTCACACAAAATTTCCCGAGCACAAGCGAACAGAATTAACAGCGAACGGTTGAAAATTTTGAATTGACAAATATTTCGCTTGTCATAAAAGGGTACCCCACCCTTGGAAACAAAACTTTAACGGGATTGACAGTTCATTTCGTTTCGCTCGGAACACAGTACTAGGCTGTACACTGAATTGTATTTATTTCATCAGTCAGCTGTTGTTTTAGCATGGTTCACAGATATTTTTTTTTCAAAAGTTTATCTTTCGTCAAGCTCCTAATCTGCACACTTCTGCCTTTCTCTCACTGTCGTGTAAAACCAATTCACTGTTATCAATTTCCAATAGTTTACGATACAATAGTTCGAGTGCTAGTTCTAACTCGGTCTTCTGCTTTCCATATTTTACCCGATTTTTTAATTTTCAGCTTCCAACCTTGGTTGATTCACCTATGCGCTCCCGCGCTTGAACCACAAGTCTCTTGCCTCGAGCGAGCCCATGCAACACAATTTTTCATAATGCGCAATGACACTGCTGACGAAAGCTTTCACGAGAAAAATCCTTACAGCTTTCACCCTATTTTTCCTCAAAATACCCGTCTACAACCGAATTCGTAACTGCAGAACATCTTCGCTGCCGGTATTGCTAAATTGCTGCAAAGTGCAGCGTCCGCTGCATATCGCGTTGAACTTTGCCTTGCACTTGGATGCCCCAACTTCCAACTTAGTTCGCGTTTAATGAAATGCTCACCGGATGGAGCGGCGCATGATCGTAACGTAACGCATCGGAAGCGCAACATTTGAAATACTGCCACTAGCGTGTGACGTCACGCAAATATGTGCCATGCGATTGCAAGAGCTCCCCCGCACTGTTGAGGCGGCGGGGACTGCGACGTGTGGCATGTTAGCCTTTTTTCCTCTTCGGAGCATTCTTTGATTTTTTTGGGGGAAAAAGAGCTTGCGGCATGGCAAGGCAGCCGAAGCAGCAGCAGCTCCATCCTAAGTTCCATGTATACCGGTTTGTTGTTGTTGTTTTCGATTGGATAAGGTCGGGCTCCACCGGCCTAGGCCCCGACTGGCGGTAGCTTTACCATCCAGTCAGTCAGCATTTGCAGCCGCCACAGTTCGGTTGTGGGCGACGTGCGTTGGAGTCGAGAAAGTTCCCTGCTGTGTTCTGCTATTGCTGGAGTTTCGCGCGTAGTCCTCTGCTTCCGGTAGTTTAGTCGGAGCGTTTTGAGGGCTTCTCTTATTCACGTTATTTCTTAACTTCTGGTTCCGTTGTGCAGCGGCCGTCAAACTGTTCGTCGAGCGGCTAGTGTGCATGACTTCCGTGTTACCCGCCGTCCATCCCCACAAATTGTCTGCCGCTCCGCTTTTGGAGGTTTCGTGTACTGACGGAGGTGATTCTTTCCGATCCAGACTTTCTCTTGCTGTAGGATCGTCCGTCGTGTAAGGAAGGAATCGAAGAAGCGCTCCCGCACCACCGTGCAAAAAGAAGTAAAGAGTTTTACGTAAGGGGCGGAAAGGACACGTGAAGCGGAGCACCCCCACCGCTTTCGGGGGGATGGGACTCATGAAATTCAAGTGCGCCATTATTTGATTTTTTCTTATTCCTCGTACGGGTTTACTGTGTGTGCTATTTGGGTGAGTTCCAGCGGGTCGGTTCGGCTTTTTGTTTTGTGGCTCGGTCGTTGAAGGCTGTGTACCAAACGGTAGGCTACACACGACACACATGCCAGGCTATGGACGGCTCCTTGATACGTTTATTTTCCATTTCATTAGTGTCATATGGTGACGATTTTGTACCGAGTGGAACGGGGAATTCCCGAATTATCCTGGAGTAGTTGTATTTTTTTCGGGTCGGCGGAATTAAATTACCGCGGCTCACCGTAATTCCGCGATTGATTCAAAATTTGATTGATTCGTCCTGCCAACCTGGTGCAGGTGTGCTGAGTGAAAGGGGAGCTATAGTGGGACAGCAAGTGCAGCTGTGCTTCTGCAGAGTCACCGGTGCGCTGTCTGGGAAACCCCCTTTTGATGTGAGTGAGAGTTTGTTTTATATATGTGTATTGCGGTAATCACCGCCGAAGGAAGTTTGTCTAGTGGATTGCAGTGAAGGACGTCTACGAGGAATTTTCCAACGCAGAGCAGAGATAATTATATGTGAGTCTTTTTGCTGTATTTTTAATTTCATTTTTAGCATGAACAAATTGAAGGGATAAAATAATAAAGTTGCGCCCAGACTGTTGACAGATTTTTTTTTATTTCCTTACCATTTGTTTTTTCAATAGAAGTAAAAGCGAATTCGATCTCATTAAGGGCTCACATACCCCTGCACGCGCTGAAAACCGAGTAAATTTGAAAAATTATTGCAAAGGTTGTATGGTGAAAAAAAAATTTATTTGTTGAGTTCACATATCTTATTAACTATTCAGCTATAAAAAAAAAGAAAATTTTTTTTTTTTTTTTAATATTAACATTGTTTTTTACGGGTATAAACGGACTACGTATGAAAACCATGGCGCCTCCTGGTCGGCATCATAACTTCACCAAAAATAAATCAATTTACAAAAATAAAAAAGAATCTTGTAAAATAATGTAGTAGTTATAGTCTCACGGAGGGAATTTTTTTTTTTTCAAAAATTAATAAGTTACAGAATTTCAAACTTTAGTAATCAGTTTTTTTTAAAAAAATTTGCGTTTAATAATTTATAAAAAAATTTCCAAGCAAAAAATTAAAAAAACCTCTCGACAGACTATAGAGAAAATAGTTATCAAAATTTAAAAAAAAAAAAAAGTTGAAAAATATTGAAAATTGACTGAGTTATCGTGTCGACCATGTCTAAAAACATAGTTTCGAGAAAAATGCGTTTAAAGTTTTTGATAGGTACAATGTGAACTTACGGCTAGTCTCCCATTCCAGCTTCGTACTGTACACCTTCTTCCACTTGTATCTTCGTGTTTTTCACAGATGGTCCCATAAATGACCTTGTTTTCTATGAAACCCAGCTTTTACGAAAAAATAAATGCTAAACGCTGCTGTTGAGAGTGGCGCGGCAAGGAAGCCGTTCCAAACCCATGTTTGGTGACATTTATTGCTATAACTTTGTAATAGAGTGGAATTTTCTAAATTCAAATTTTTTTTTTAATTCTTAAAAGTATAAAAAATAAAAATCAGTAAAAAAAAAAAAATAAATTTTTTGAAAATTTCAGGGGTATGTGAGCCCTTAAACCTAAAAGATTTTCGGAATACGTGAAAACTTGAACAATACCTTACTCACCCAGGGGGTTTAATATCGAAAATACTTAAATCGGGTTTTCCCTGATTATATTTAAAGCTTTTAGAAGTGAAAGGTATTTCGATATCTCATTAGACCTAAGAAATATATCGGAATTCGTAAAAATGCACACAATCAGTTTACACCACTTTTGTTGTTGAATATCAAAAAATTTGGAAAAATGTTTCTAGGCGCTTATATTAAGAGTTCGCAGTAGTAAAATTAATTTGATAACTCGATGTGTCTAAAAGATTTCACGAATTCGTGAAAATGTGATAAAACCCCTTTTCATAGACATTTTCTTTACTCCACTTCTGTACAACAATGAAAATCTGAACTTTTTTCTTGAATTGCTCTAGTAGCACATCTACACTAAGTTTGAACTTTCTGGCATAAGCTCTTTCTGAGATACGAAAAACCACCCTATAGTTGTTAATTTTTATCTTTCCATCCTTCGCGGTTTTCGAGAAATAAAAATCAGAATTTTTTTCATTTCCACCCCCTTCCACCATCACCCCCTGCTCAGACACCCTCAATATTCTCCCCTTTCTTCTCCGCTAGAGGTTTAGTGGTCCTAACACCTGTAACATATTCAAGATCATCATCATCTGCTACGATTCTTGCGAAATAAAAATAATTTTTTTTTGAAAATGGCTATCCCCCCCACTTTCGTGCTTCACCTCCCCCCTCAAAAAGTTCACATTAAGTAGACTCCACTTGTATTCTATATACAGCAACAAAATGTTATCTTCCTTATCTTGGGTCGGAAGATATTGTAATCCAAAGTTTTTCAAGCAGCACCCTCACACCCCACCACCTACCTCAAAACTTTTAACACTTGGCTAATCTCCTAGCATCCCTTGAGACAACCACAAAGTTTCAAGCTTTCAAGCGCTTCGGACGCATTGTTTTTCCCCCACTCCCACATCCGTTAACCGCTATCGACCATTTTTTTGCAAATAGGTTCACTATCAGAGTTCCACATAAGTTTCAACTTTCAACCTCCTAGCGGTTCCTGAAATCTAAAAACTAAAAATTTTTCGTCAAAAAACGCTCCCCCTCCTCCTCACAAATAATAAAGTAATAATACCTAAGCTTTGAATTTACCAAAATCGGTCTTTCTAGTTCCATAGAACACGAAGTTTTGACAGGCAGTACAGTAGTAGAAGTGCAAAAACATCATAGAAAAAAAGTCAAGGATTGGAAAGAAATTAACTTAGAGAAGTCCACCCGAAAAACTTTCCTACTCTTAAAACTCGCTATCGTCTGCACTTGGGTGTGACCGACCCTTTGTAATTTTCAACCAGCCGCGCACAAAACAAATTTGATAATTACCTATTAATTTCTGCTTATTTATTAAATTAAATTCAGGTTATGAAAATGAGAAAAATGTGCTTAGGTTAGGGTAGGTTTATGGCTGTTCAAAGCGTCTACATACACATTACCTACACAAACCTCGATACTCCAGTGGAAGTCATGAAAAACTCTTTTCACCTTCCAATACCATTTTGCGTACTGATTTGATTCTGTTACCAGAAAATGATTTAACATCTAATTACGGTACTCTACCTGTACTGAAATTTAGTACTATATAAACGAAATTATGCGTTTCTTATACGGTACTGAATTGAACTAGATGTATACACATTTTTCTCATTTCTTATTTCTTGTTACATCTGTCACTTTTGTGAATAGCTTGATAATTAATTAATTATACCTGTCCAGTATGAACGACAATTTAGTTCTTTCGGGGATTCAAACTCGGGTCCATGTACTGAAAATAACACCGTACACGCAAGACTACACAAAGCGAGTATTTTACGGGAAAACATTCCCCTTATGTAGATATGCATAGTTTCAATTTTACCTAGTGCTGAAACAGTACTGTCTTTAAGAATTCGCAAACGTGAAGTTGTTAAAAAAATTTGATCATTTGTATCGAGCAGGTAATAACGAAAAATGCCGATAATCGGTAAATTTAACTCAGTTTTTAATAGTCCAAAATTATCTGAAAGAATTTTTTTTAGCTTCTGAACAGATTGAGATCTCCTTTAAATCATGCACAAACAACATCCGATTATTTGATAAAGGGAATAAATCTAAATCTACGTATTAGAGTCCAAGAGTCATTATTTTGAAAATTGATTTTTTAAGATATTTGCTTGATCCGGCTGAAAGCCAATCGTATAATACTCTAGATGAATACTGAACTCCGATTTATATTGTAGTTGGGGATAAAGTAGAATTACGTGTGTGCATGTTGTATGTCCTTTATTAAGGACTCCCATTAGATTGCTACTCAAAACTAAAAGACAATATTCAGTGTTTAATTTCATATCTTGAACTGGGTAAGTCATCGAAAAAAAATTTCCTTTTTGAAGGACTTTTACATGGAAGGTGCAGGAAGGACTCACTCGATTTCTTACATATTTATTCTTTTCCTTGGAACCATTTAAAAATGAACGTGTACAAAATTTCAAATCCGTTGCTTGAAGTGTTCAAAAGTTATCGAAAAATATGGTTGAACACGTGTCTTAAGGACATTTTGTATGGCAGCTAACAGAAGGAGTAAAAGGATGTCGCTAATTAGTAAACTCAAACTTTGTTTTTACTCAAAACTAATTTGTACAAAATTTCCAATTCATAGCTAAAAGATTACTTGAGTTATAGTAAGTTCCGTAGATTAAGTGAAGACGTTTTGACAGGATATTTGTATGGCAGCTACAGGAAGGACTAATAGGATTTTCTTCATAATCATACATTTAGCTCCAACTATTGGAAAAATAACACATACAATTTTAAAGACGTAGCTTAAACCCTTCTGAAGTTATCGACCAATATTCTTAAGCACGTGTTTTAAGGACATTTTGTATGGCAGCTACCAGAAGGAGTTACAGGATTTCGCTGACTAGTAAACTCAAACTTTGTTTTCACTCAAAACTAATTTGTATAAAATTCCGAATTCGTAGCTAAAAGATTACTTGAGGTTTAGTGAGTTTCGTAAATTAAGTGAATACATTTTGACCAGATATTTGTATGGCAGCTACACGAAGGACTAACAGGATTTTCTTCATAATCATATATTTAGCTCCAACTTTTGGGAAAATAACACATACAAAATTTCAATGTCGTAGCTTAAACCCTTCTGAAGTTATCGGCTAATATTCTTGAACACGTGTTTTAAGGACATTTTGTATGGCAGCTACCCGAAGGAGTAGGACGATTTTGCCCGTTAACGAACTTAGCCTTACAAATTCAACCAAACATCCAGATTCAAAATTTCAAGATCCTAGGTGAAGGCGTTCTTGAGTTATCGTGCTAACGGACAGACGGACGGACGGACGGACAGGTTTTTGAGGTTTTTGGCCACAAATAAACAAAAAATAATATATAACTTTTTTTCGTCCGAGGCTTGGTTCTATGCGTTACAAGCTTTTGGGCTGGATTAAACTTATAATACTCTATATGATTTCATCTAGAGTATAAAAATAATATAATAAATTCATAGAAATTGATTGTTGTGTGAAACCGCTACTTAGACTTTCTAACTGCAGGAAACTGAAAATCCGTGCGGATTGGATCTACTCGTATTAGCTAAAAAAATTAAATGCAATTAAGGTTGAGAAAAAACCACCCCAAAAGCAAGTTATCGTATCAAAACCTTTTTCTTATTCCGGAAAGTCGTATAAAGTCGCGAAATCATTTCGTGTGCAGTTAAAACTTCACTTGAACTTACGACCACGACGATAACCTTTGTTCATCTCGCACAAATTTAATTCGCGGTGTAAATTACCTCTGCAAAGTTATTCTGTATAATACTTAATAATTAATTACAGGCTGCCAGACTCTGTTTGCATAACGATAATTACTCAGAAACTCGAGGTATGTAAATACATCAAGCAAGTTCAGTTCAGCTTTACTTTTCAATCAGTAAACATTTTCAAGCCATCATAGGTAGTCGCAGTCGCAGATAGTAGGTATGCCCTTCTATGGTCACATCGGTAATTACCTGTCGTTGTCACATCATCATATTGCCCATCTATATCAACTCCCTATGGCACCTATCTTCCAATTAACATAATTTCATGCGAAAAAGAGTGCAAACACCGTACGTAGTTTAACAGTAGCATCCATAGGTGAGATTGGTGGCCGGACATGTTCTCGGTGCAATCATGAGAGTTAACAGTCAAGTGAAGTATGCAAATTTCGGAGATGATATGACAACAAGAGTTACAACTAAATGCGGGCAATATGATTGACAATGCGGTCAAATGGACGTAATGGCCCATTGCAAAGTGATGTAATCATAGAGCACAAATCAGAAGTGAAGGTCACTGCTTTCATTACGCTGTGACATACCATACCGTCAGCATATATGAATAAATACATATCACAATATGGTTAGTATTATGTCACGCTTTTGTCTTACCAATTAACTTGCGTGCGCGCCTTCATGCCGATCAGAACCCACAAGTCTGCATGATCAAAATAAACCATTAATTAAAGTCTAAATCTACGCACTCTGCTCGCTATCTTATTGCAGACGAGATACAGTTTGGTCTGTGGTTGTTACTTTTCAGATTGATACCGATAGTTAATTTGATCGAGTTCAGTGGCGGTCATATTGCTTTTCTGAGGGTGGGGAGGGGGTCCCTGAAGTTCAGTAGCTACTGTATTCCTGAAATTGTACAAATGCTATCATTTCCATCCGCTGCGGTTGGTACTGCTTGAAAATATCAACTTTTCATTTCCGCATCTAAATCGTTAGATTTTGGCAACCGAATTTCAGAATTAAAAACATTAACATCGCTCTGAAGGCATTTCTTTAACATCGTTCAATTTATCAGCTGATTGTATGATATCAAAAATTTTAAACTGTATTGTATGATTGTAAGTCATTAAATAATGGCAAATTTAATGGCATGGGTAGGAACTAGAAAATAAAATTAATTGATTCCAAAGCTTGGTGAACATAATTTTCGATTTCAGTAGAAGTCGATCTCGATTTCGAAAAAATTTAGAAGCCCAAACAGACTTCAAGATCTTTCACATGTATGAGAAAGATTTTGAGAGTTTTGTTAAAATTTCGAGATTTCGCCAAATCCAGTTTGAAATCTTTGGATGGATGGCTGTTTTTTGAGATCACTAGAAAAGTAGTGTATTTAATTTTTTAATTTTAGAACTAATCTACTATTTTACATATTTGATGAAACTCAATATTGGACATTAAAATCCGAACCGTATATCTCATAATATAAAGGCTTCAGGCCCGACGGAAAAGTGATCAACCGTATTTTGATAATTTATTTATTTATTTATTTAATACGAAGTTGGTATTGTCGACAAAAATATCTGATTTCTAATGCTCAATATTATATTATATTATACATAGAACGAGAAAACGGTACAGAAAGTCATTTAATAATCAATAATCAATGGCGCAACAGCCCAAATTGAGCCTAGGCCTTGAAGTAATGCTAGATTTACTTCATTACTAGACTAACAGAACAGGTGAATGGTCAGCCACACGCTCGTCCGTGATTATTACCCCGATTTTAACTCAGGTGTACTCATTTACAGCTGAGTGAACTGGTAGTCCGGCACCCAATCCCATTCTCGAACATGACTTGTCGCCAAGCAGATTCGAACCTGGTACCAGATGCACCGAAGGCAAGTGCTCTAGCCACTAAGCCACCCAGACTACTGAACAGAAAGTCATTTACCAAGTACGAAATAAAAACTATGACGGATTAGTGATTAAACGTCAAAATGTCGTCCTTGCAGAAGGATACTTTTTTTCCTTTTTTTCATAAAATTGAGCACTCGAAAAGAAATGTTGCCAATGACACTAAGTTCGTATCGTTTACCGTTACAAAGTTACGCTCAAAAATTTATTTTTTAAGAAAAACTTCAATTGCTGAATTTAGGCACTAGATAGCCTTTTCGATGGTACACCACCTATATATTTAAAGTTACAATCACCCACAGATTGATACTATATAGGCCCTCTGTCGATATCTTGGGAGTTTTCGGAATATTATACAATTTTGGTTTCTTTAAGGTCCTTGAGGTCCCCATATATTTTCGAGATGAAACTTAAAACGTATTTTTTTTACACTAATTCCAGCCTTTATGATGGGTGCTGCGAAAAAATTCAAAATTTTTAAAGCTTCGATTATGGTTTGAACTACCCTTTGTACCCGAGTAGATTTCAAATTCATCCAAATATGGGAAATATATTAGAATTTGATAGAATCTTATCGAAATCTTGACATTTCGGCAAATCGATGGATGTAAATCAGTTATTAATATGTGGAGTAGTAGTAGTTACTGTAAATACTCATAATTAAGTTCTTATAGCTAATTTACAACGCAATATTTCAAATCTCGTGATTTGGACAAAACTAATTAAGATCTACTGAATTACCCATAAATTTGAATAAGTTTTATATCTGCTCTAGAGGCTAAGTTTTGTGAAAACATAGTTCAAAATCCACTCAAAACGACCTGGACAGCAAAGATATTGTGTTTCAAATCCAAATACAAATTTTTCAAAATTAGTTTCAAACAGTAAAATCTATTATATTTCCTACACCACAACCCAAAGATTGATTATATATATTTATATTCAAAATTTTATTACTATTATATTAGGGGGGGGAGGCATGGTTCCCATGGCTCCCATGGCCCCCACTCTATGACCGACACTGATCGGGTTTGAGATAATACTCGACTTCAAAATAATATTTTTTTCTTCCATGGCACTACTGCTCTAGTCCTACTCTGAACATGTTCAGACTTAATTTGATATAAATCTAATAATGTAAGAACATGAAATATGTGGACATAAAACAAATCTGCTAACAGGCTGGGCGCAACTTTATTCTTTTTTGGGTAGAAGTCCGGAACGCGTTTAATGCTGAGATGCGGTGTAGGTTACTATGCGACTAATACCCTAAAAAATAACGTTCTAAATAGCCTCCTGCTTATTTTTTAGGTTGTCAGTCGCATAGGTACTTACGCCGCATCTCAGAAGTTCCAAGTTTCAACCTCCTATAATAAGTGATTCCTGAGAGCTTGTAACCAAAATTTCTCGTCTAAAACGATTCTCCCCCTCACACTCGCACCCTCTCAAAAGACATCACTAGTAGGTGTTCACCCACTCTATCCACCATAAAAATTTCAACTTAATATCTCAACGGATTTGTGAGCTTCGCGTCTTCAAATGCTTTTGTGTCCGGCCGACATTTTTTGTTGCTTTTTTGGGGTTAACTAGCGCTAAGCCGTGAAAATACAAAATTTCAGGGTAGAAAATTCTTTGAAATTTTAGGTCGATCACAATACTCTTAAAAAATAATAAAGTAAAATAACTAAAGAACGAATTTAAAATGTTGTATACATATACCTAGGGTTACTGTATACGCACTCACACCAAAGCAGCCTCTAAGAGGGGTTTGGCAGATGCGTACCAAGGTGAAAAACCAGTAAATTTTAATTTTTTTCATGTTTATGGGATTTCGCTTTATAAACATTCGAATTGATTGACTTTTCGCTGCAAAATTGTAAATTTCCATAAAAGAAATGAAAGAAATACGGAAATTTTCCATTGAAAACACAATTTCGCACACACACACTTCCATTCCAAATAAAAACAAGTACTAGAATTGTGAATGGGAACCGACAGCTTTTTACCGACTCTTCACATATTCGCACTAACACACTTCAAAAACGCAATTTGATAGCAATGTTCATTAGTACAAAAACAGGCGAACTAGTACATAAACAGGTTATTTTTGTGAGGTTAAATTACAATTTCTAGTACAGAAACGACCGAATTAGACGTATCTGCCAAACCCTAGGTAGAGAGTGCTGTATATCTAGTGACCCTACATATACCTAGGGTTACTGTATACGCACTCACACCAAAACAGCCTCTAAGAGGGGTTTGGCAGATGCGTACCCACGTGGAAAACCAGTAAATTTAAATTTTTGTCATGATTATGGGATTTCGCTTTATAAACATTCGAAATGATTAACTTTTCGCTGCAAAATTGTAAATTTCCATAAAAGAAATGAAAGAAATACGGAAATTTTCGATTGAAAACCTCAATTTCGCGCACACACACTTCCATACTAAAGAAAACCAAGTACTAGAATTGTGGAAGGGAACCGACAGCTTTTTTCCGACTCTTCACATATTCGCACTAACACACTCCAAAAACGCAATTTGAGAGCAATGTTCAGTAGTACAAAAACAGGGGAACTAGTACATAAACAGGCGATTTTTGTGAGGTTAAATTACAATGTCTAGTACATAAACGACCGAATTAGACGTATCTGCCAAACCCTAGGTAGAGAGTGTTGTGTATCTAGTGACCCTACATATACCTACCTACATTATTTAAAAAAACATTTAAGTAGAAGAGAATAAGCAACAAAAAAAAGGGACAACGACGTATGCCACGTCTTTACTTTTTTAAAACGTGAAAATAAAAATTGAGAGAAGTAAATTTTTTGGAGATTTCAGGGCGATCACATAATGTTTTATTATTTAAAAAATAATAAAGCAAAATAATTCAGATATAAATAGGCTATAAATAGGCTATCCCCTCCACCCCTATCACACAACAATTTAAATCAGTATTTCATCAAATCTATCACATGATTCATATCATCGGCTTATAAAATCACTGTTTTTTTAATTTTCCACTCTCGATTCGAAACCATCGAGTGCAATAAACTCTGAAATGGAAAACTCGGGATTTTCGCTATTTTTGGATAGATGAAATCCAAACACTTAGAACGAAATAAGTGGCTCGTTAATTGTCCGATACGTGAATGCGGTATAGAAGAACAGTTCGAAGATCGTTTTGGCTTAGTTCGGGAATCGGGATAGGCATTTCGTCTGGAGGCTAATATTATCACTCTGGTGATAAAAGAGCTATGTTAAAGTACGGAATGTACTTAAGTTCTACACATATAGTGCTATTGCCCTACTTAACACCATCTCCCCGCCATCGTTTTGGATCTTAACATCGCACATAGTTTATCAGCCATCTATTTTAACCATGTTCCGACATTCTGTTTATTATGCTTTTGGCGAGCGTTTTGAGATGAAGACGGCTGAAAATATTACCGATAAGTAGACACGTTTTTACGGAAGAGGAGCTGGAAAAATTAAACAGGGTAAAACGCTACGGGAAAACAATTTTTGATCAATTGACGATGAGTTTGTGAATATGATTCAGAATCTCATAGTAAGGTTAAGCTTGTATTAAACTGAATGGCATGCTGTCAAATATTTGACCAACAAGATTTGACAAGACAAAAAAAACAAATTTTTCTGGTAAATTTGACGGTCATACTATATGACTGCATTTTGCCAAAAAAATTGTCATTTATTTGACAAAGAGACAAATAGTTTAATACAGCCTTAACTGCATTTATCATCGAATATAGTTAAATATTTTACAAAATGGAATGCAGTGTAATACAAAAATATTGTTAAACTTTTTAAGTAAGGCACGATCTCTTCAGGGTCAAACCAAAAAATTGTTGTTAAGGTAGTCAAATAATTAATTAATAAAGAATACAGTGTATTACAGCAATAAGTACGAGTATGTATTACACTGTATACCAGGCTATCCAATATTTGACAACAAAAACTATAAAAATACCATAAAATTTTTCAGGTGAAGCAGATTCTATGAACCAATTTGACAAAAAAAAATATGTTTCACTATCAGACTGCATTCTCCAGTGATCATAGTAAATTATTTGATAAAGTGGAATACAATCTAAAACTTAAAGTCCATCATACAATTACAAATAATGCAATAGAAACAACAAAACTGGAATTCCTCCCAAATGGATTAAATTATAATCTGAAATTATTTTGACAAAGAATAATGGATTTTTTTTTGAGGTAGGACGATAATATCATCACTATCCATCAGGGATGCAATAATTTCATTCGAGCAGACTAGACTATCTAGTCCCTGTCCCCATAGTCCTAATTAATTAATTAATTAAAATTGCGCGACCGGAAAAATTCTTTTGCGTTAGTGCTTTTACAAAGTATGTACGAGTATATCGTGTATACCGCTCATCATGTCGTGTACAGGAAAATTCTTCGACATGCCGTCCGGAAGCAATAACGATCTCAGCGATATCCGATGAATGGCACTGAGTCGCGCAAAACTAAAGTAAAAACGCGTGTAGCCTGCACTTTACTTGACTACATACTTTGTTAAAGTAAAGTGCAATTGTTAATTGGCATGAATCATATCCCGGCGTGTTGACATTTTTACATCAATTAACAAACATATGCGGTCTATGGTTCGGCGAAAGAATAAGACGTTTTTTTAAGAAACCATGATATTTGGCTTTTCGCCAATAAAAATATAAAATTCGGTTGGATAATGGGACAGTTTCAACGAAGAAGAAAAGTGATATTGAACTTGTTCAGTGTACAAATATGGATAGTTGAGGGTCAAAATTGTAATTTGTTATCGAAATACTGATTTCGGCATTTAATTTAATCACCAGTTACTCTATTGTCAAAAGTGGTTTTTCGCTAAGTCTTTTATAGTTTTTTTTTCAATTTCGAAACAAGAGCAAGGATTTGAAGTACCTACATTATAAAAAGATTAGTTCTTAAACCCAACATAAATAGCTTCAAAAATTGCAAAATTTTGACTCTACTTTTACCGTCAAGAATTTTGAATTAATTTTTAAGAGTAAAAATAAACAATCTCACATTCACCACTGTTCTTTTATATAGCAGTTTTTTTTTAGATATTTTATAGTAAATTTCGGCACTAGAACCAATTTTGAATATCAGTTTTCAATTTTTAAAATTTCGTTTTGTTGATTTAATTGTACGATTAAATACGAGTATAAGTACATCATTTACTATTTGTTGTAAAATTTTGTATTTCGAAAATTTAGTCAAAACCTATTTACAAAAATATAGTTTGCATTTGCATTGCAAAATAGAAACATTTGCCAAAAAAACAAGAAGAAAGCTTCATTGCAAAGTGTGCACTCTCAGAAAATGCAATGATCCTCTCTATCATCTCTATCATCTTCTCTATATATAAAAATGAATGTATGTTTGTTTGTTTGTTTGTCCCGTATGCGCTCCTACACCATTTATCCGATTGTGATGAAATTTTGGTGATTTGTTGAGGGCACGACCGCGAAGGTTTCTGCATTAGTAAAATCATTTTACAATTGATGATACGCGAGTCGTTTCAACAATTAAGAGTGTTTCATATAGTTTACCGGAACTTCGTGCGTTTTCGCTGTATTAGTTATGCGTTCCTATTACGAAATGGTAAAGTTGGAAATTGCCAACTGATGGAAATTAAAACAACCCTATAAGATAAACAAATTTTCAACAGCTGACTGTTGTATGACGGTTCGTATAATTTTATGATTAGAAGCTCAGAAAATGTATTATTTTTCTCTATGAAGTACATATTTGCTTATATATTTCTCCCGTATGCGTTCCAATACCATTCATCCGATTGTGATGAAACTTTGGTAATTTTTTGAGGAGACGCTCGCGAGGTTTTTGCATCAGTAAAAGTATTTTACCATAGGTGGCGCGCGAGTCATTTCAACAAATGAGTGTATTTCTTATAGTTTAGTGGTAGTTCATGTGTTTTCGGTGTATGAACGCGCACGCTTGGTATAATTGGGCAACGGAACCAATGGGAGCAATGGTGCAACTGAAACAACGGAAGAATGGAAGCGACGGAGCAACATGAGCAATAGAAGCAATGGGAGCAACGGGAGTAACGGGAGCAACGGCGAAACGAGAGCAACGGGAGCAACAGGAGCAACGGGAGCAACAGGAGCAACGGGGAGAATAATTTCCACTAATTTGTACGCTAGTCAATTTAGTTTAGTTTAGCCTAGTTTTAAGTAATTTTAAGGCACCAATAAGGTTTTCCGCCACAGCCGGTCCCAAGTCTGGTTGAGAAAGGAAGAGAGAGCATAGAGTTAACCTGAATGCCCAGTAACATCAGTGCGTCTCAGGAAGTAGTCAAAAAGTATGACATAGCTGTGAGTACTCCACCATGCATATTTAGCTGAAAACTCTAACCCTTTTCCTACCAGGGTGTAAAAAATAAGTAGGACTGGCCCTCCAGGTCGGGGGTTGACCGAGACGCCGACAACGCATCACCGGAAAAAAAACTCTCCAGAAACCTGAAGAACAGCCTCGGAAAGTATTGACTAAACTGCAACGACCCCGCAAACAAAAATTGGACTATTCTTTGGGATCTTGGAATGTTCGATCCTTCGAAGAAGTCACAACACAAAACATCAATATAACTGACCTCTAAGAAACGAAATGGCTCGGTACTGAAATCATGGAAAGAGAGATCTCATACAATTTTGACAAGTGGAAAACTGTCGGGAAGCAAAGGGGTTTGGAGTCGCTTTTGTCCTTGACCAAAAATTTAAACAACAGGTCACGAGTTTCATACCTGTAAGTGAAAGATTACGAGTATGTGCAATCCGAAAAAAAAATAAATTTTCCAACCAAACGTTGATAAACGTCCACGCACTAACAGAAGACTAGGACGATGTAACTAAAGGCGAATTTTATGGCACCTCAGATACAACCGATGATTCACTGCCCTCGAATGACCTAAGAATTGTCTTAGGCGATTTTAATGCAAAAATCGGAAAGGAGGAGGCTCGTAGAGAAATAACAGGAGGGCACAGTCTCCATGACATACTTGTAACTAACGACAATGGCCAACGTTTTATTGATTTCGCAAGCAGCAAAAATATCATAGTAAGCTCTACGTTCTTCCCATATCGCGATATTCACAAACGAACGTGGGCATCACCAGATGGTCACACCTTCAATCAAATAGACCACATTCTAAATGAGAAAAGAGCTGCTTCCAGTTCCAGTATACTGGATGTATGAACCCTCCAATTGTAACTCTGATCACTATCTAGTCAGAGCTAAGTATCGATGCCGAATAGTTTGTCGTGGATATTCGAAAACGAGTAGAGCTCGCAAGTTCGATACCGACAAGCTCAAAGACGATGCGGTGGGTGGCACTAGCGTACATGTCAGCACTGGATCCAAAGAGTATGAGACAGAGGGGAGACGTCCATAATAGCTCAATAGAAAACTCCGTATCGAGTTTCAGCGCCTCTACAGTCTCTGTCGATTACTAAATTATAATAATGAAATAACAAATTAATAAAAACCATGGCTGTGGGTAGTAATCGAACCCGCGATCAAAGTTTCTGGATTGGCGCGCGTAGTCACTGGGCCACGTCGGAATAACTGCTGTATTTTCCGCTTGACACCAATATACGAAAACATCCAGAAAATGCCACTGAAGAATATGTGGACGAAAATATGAAAAATAATGACTGCTTCGACCAAGAATGTCGCTATGCCATAGATAGAAAGAACGAGGCTTAAACAATTTATACTGAACGACCAACACGAGTCAAAAAAGATAGATATGACGAGCTGAGGCGATATGCAAAAGAGACCTGCAGCCGAATGCAAAGGAAGTATGTACTATAATAACAAGATACAAAAAAATCTTCCAATTGTCTGGGCGAAACTTTATTATTTTTCAGGTTAAAATTCGGGAAGCGGTTAAGATGGGAGTAGCGATAAAATTCTTACGCCACTGCCACATATAACACATGAGTTATGTAATTGGGTCATAATTCAGGACAGTGGCGGATCCAGACTTTGCTTGTGGGGGGAGGGGGGCGTACATTTTTTTGATTTGACTATTTTGTTTGATCAAGTTCTGTGTGAATTTAGCTACAAAAACGGGATCATATTGTTTTCATTTTATTATGGGTCATTCCATCAAGAATCGCCAAAGTTGTGACCTTACCATTTCCGATTCTTTTGAAAATGTTTGTACTTGAAGAACTAGTGAAAAAAATAATTGAAATTTCAGTTTTTGTTTCTATCTCATTTTTTAACTAACAAAAACAACAACAATCTTTAAAATAAGCCCTACTTTATTATTCAAGGATAAAAATTACCAGAGATATGAATTTTCAAAGAGGACTCGGACATCTTTTTTGGGAAATCTATAACATACTATAACTAACAAAAAAAATGAGATAGAAACAAAAACTTGAAATCATATTTTTTTTCACTAATTCTTTGAGTACATAAATTTTCAAAAGAATCGGCGATGATAAGGTCACGCTCGATTCTTGAGTAAATGACCCTTTTTCTATAAAATAATTGAGAACTACTATAATGTTCTTCGATTTTTTTGACCCCGATCCCATTGAGATCCCAAGTTAATTTTTTGGTATGTTTTGAAAAACAGTATAACCTACAAAATATAAAAAAATAAATAAAACCCGTTTTGAGTCAAGGATAAAGGACAAAATCATTATCCTTGAAAATTTCATGGATAATTTTTATTGCGACAACCTTCCCCTTTAAAATAAGCCATATTTTATTATTCAAAGAGGACTCGGACACCATTTTTGCGAAAACTTTAACATACTATAACTAACAAAAAAATGAGATAGAAACAAAAAATTGAATTTCACTTATTTTTATCACTAGTTCTTAAAGTACAAAAATTTGCAAAACAATCGGAGATGGCAAGGTCTCAAATTTCGTCATTCTTGGCGGTTCTTGATGGAATGACTTTATTACCTACGCAATATGTTGTCTTGTATTATTTTTATCATGGTGCGTTTACATTTACACTAACCCTTGAGGCTCGCCCCCATCATTCCAAACCGGTTTTCGTCGGCTGTGTTCTTTGCTGTGTTGAAAGCAATTTACACTTAACATGCCTTTGCGGCGCAACTTGCCTATAAGTGCGAAACGACAGAAATACGATGAGCTGCGAATTGTGTGGTACCACAGTTTATTGTATGTGTGTACACATATGGAAGCGTGCGTCGGAGAAAAAGTTGAAGAATGTTAGACTCTTGCGACTGCACGAGCCATCTGATTGGTTGATTTTATGGTGGGGATAGAGGCGAGCCTCCAACGTTGAGTGTATGGTAAGTCTACCATCATGGTTCTGTTCTGTGCTTTGCATTGCACCGCAGAACTACAGTAAATGCTAATTACAGTCCACATTGCAGTGGAGTAAAAAAAATCGGAGAACGGTTGAAGTATGTATGTTTAGAAAATTCGGAATTGCTCTTGGGGGGTGGCCGCCCCCTCCGCCCCCCTCGTATCCGCCAATGCTTCAGGATGCGGGCAAAGTCGGAACATCAGCTGTTTCGAGATTAGGAGTTATTCTGGAAAGTTTATTTTGTCCTAAGAATAAATGTATAAATTAAAAGGAGACGCGCTTCCTACTTCGAACATCTTCTCAATCACACTCCATTAGCACCGATCACGACAGACAACATCTCAATTGAGGTTTCAACTGACGAAGAAAAACCATCATCGACACCACCCAAACTAGCCGAAATCAAAGCAGCCCTATGTGAACAAAAATTAAACAAAGCGCCGGGAATTGACGAAATATCAGTCGAACTTCTGAAAAACTGTGGAAACTGTGTCGCGAAAATACTGCACAAGATGATATGCAAAATTTGGATAGAGGCAAATATACCCGACGATTTTCGAAAATTGGCATCATATGTTTAATTTACAAGAAAGGAGACAAACTCTTCTGTGAGAATTACAGAGGAATATCATTGTTGTGTACGTCCTACAAAATACTGACAAAAATAATTGAACGTCGTCTTAAATCCTGAATTTGTACTAAAAAACTTTCTATGATCTGCATTATTGTAGTGCTTTCCCCTTTTTTTGTTTCCGAGCACAATAAAATGATACCACATCATGCATTGTAATGCGTGCGGTTTCCAGTCTTGCTCTCTTTGCTTCCGATTTGTTCCCTTTGCTCCTGCTATTCCCATTGCTCCAGTTGCTTCCCGTTGTTCAATTCTGTAAATGCGAGCGGTACAGGAACGCTTACAAATAAACATTCAAAAAGAAAAGTTATACATTTTCTGAACTCCTAATCATAAAATTACACACGAACCGTCATACAACAGTCTGCCGTTGAAAATTTGTCTATCTTGGAGGGTTGTTTTAATTTCCACCGGTTGGAAATTTACCATTTATCATTTGTCAATAGGAAAGCATAACTAATACATCGAAAAAGCACGAACTGCCGCTAAACTATATGAAATACACTCAAATTTTGAAACAACTCGCTCAATGATTTTACTAATGCAGAAACCTCCGGGGCGCGCCCTCAACAAATCACTACAGTTTTATCGCAATCGGATGAATGGTTTAGGAACGCATACCGGACAAACAAACAATCGTTTTTATAGTTATAGATAAAATTGAAAATTTTAAGCTCATTAAATGAAAATTGTAAGTTATTTTCGATAATATTTTCTGGTACTAAATATTTGTATTATTTATCAATGTAATCTTAATTTTTTTTATTTGGGACTGAAATGACATATTTTTTTCTTCTTAAATTCTTGTGTAATACATACTATACAAGCGAACAGGAGTGCGTTTTGTTTAGACACAAAATTTGAATTGAAGTTCGGTGTACCAGGTGTATAACTTTAAAACGATCGTTGACACATAGATGGCTTTAGTGAGCGTGCTAAGCAACCTAGTGACGCGATTTTTTATTTATTTAAGGGTTGGTTAGTTGTTAACATTAATCAGTGCACATCGTCACAAATTTCATTCAACAACATACGTTTGTCCTGTGCTGATCATGTCTAGTTTTTTGCCAGAAAAAGAGCATATACGGGAAGCTCTCCTTTTTTGCTTCCATTTGAAAAAAACGGCTGCTGAATCGCATCAAATGCCTATGGTAACAATGTATTAGCGGAATCAACGTGCAGGGCTTGGTTTCGTCGATTCAAAGACGGCGATTTTGACCTGAGCGACAAGAAGCGCGAAAATCGGTCCAGGAAGGTTGAGGACGATCAATTGCAGGCTCTTTGGGACGAGGACGATACCCAATCGCAAAAAACGCTTGCCGAGCAATTGGATGTTACTCAAGCAGCCATTTCCAAGCGTCTACGAGCCATGGAAAAGGTTCAAAAGATCGTAAAATGGGTGCCGCATGAATTGAACGATAGGCAGATAGAGCGACGCCAAAACACATGCGAAATGTTGCTCGCCAGACACAGAAGAAAGTCGTTTCTGCATAGGATTATGACTGGCGATGAAAAGTGGATTTATTTCGATAATCCAAAGCGCAAAAAATTGTGGGTCGATCCCGGTCAACCATCAACATCTACCGCAAGACCAAATCGCTTCGGACGGAAGACAATGTTGTGCGTTTGGTGGGATCAGCAGGGTATCGTCTACTATGAGCTCTTAAAACCTGGTGAAACTGTCGATGCCCACCGCTACCAACAACAATCGATCAAATTGCACCGTGCTCTGCGTAAAAAAAGGCCGGAATATCAACAAAGACATGACAAGGTGATTTTCCACCACGGCAACGCACCATCGCACACGTCAACTACTTGGACACACTCAACTGCGAGGTACTACCCCACCCCGCTTATTCACCAGACCTGGCCCCTTCTAACTACCACTTGTTTTCGTCGATGGGCCACGCGCTCGATGAGCAGCACTTCCGTTCTTACGAAGACGTCCGAAAATGGCTTGATGAGTGGTTTGCTTTGAAAGAGAAGGTATTTTTTTACCATTTAAATACCAATCCACAAATTACACGAAAGATGGGAGAAATGTGTAGCTAGGGTGAGTACTTCGAATAAATTTGTTTTTGTTTTCTTTGAAAAAAGCATGTGTTTTTCTGACTAAAAAACGATCGTTTTAAGGTTATACACCTGGTATATGATGGAATTTCTTCAAATAATTTTTCATTGCATCACACATATTTTTTTGAATTCAATCCAGCGTATAAACAATTTTTTTCATGGTCAAAACATTTTAAACATTTAAAGCAAACACTGCAAAGTATTCACTTTTGATTTCTTTTAACTTTTTAAAAATTGTGCAATCGATATTAACCCGGACGTCCCCAGTGTACCGAATTCGGTACACTAAAATAGTAAAGATGTTACTCAGAAATTTCACATTATTTTAGTAGTGGAAGTCCCCAAGTATACCAAATTTGGTACACTATACGAGTATTAGTCACAAAATAAAAAAAAATTTTTTTTTTATTATTTTCGTGTTTAGACTGCTCATGATTGCCCTGTTTAAATTTTCAGTCCAAAAGTAAAAAAAAAATTTCGGGCTTATCCGGGTTAAAGTAAATTATCATAACAATTCCTGGTTTATATTTCTCTAAGAAAATGCAAATTATTATAATCTGTGTATAGGATATATTTATATGCGCTTCAAGTCAAGGACCATTAGATGTGCCTTTTATATATATGACTGTACAAGTTCAGAATGAGGAAAATAATGTTGTAATCTATATAAAAATCGAAAGCAATCCATTCCACTTTGTATCAATAGTGTCCAGCAATCGAAGATTGAAAAGAATTAATGAATTGACCAAATTTTAATTACCAAATATTTTCAAATCAACGTTCGTGAACAACCTTGGTTTGATAGATATTAATCACATTTTATTAACACGTTTAAAAATACTCCAAATAGATTCTAAAATTAATTTCCAGATTATTTTCCAAAATAATCGTCCCCTGGGGTCCAATTACCTTTAATTTTTATTAAGCTGCTTGTCTAAGCATATCTTAAATTCTTGAAATAGATTTTAAGACATTGCGCTGCAGGTCTTCTAACACTTCAAACGTCGTGAAAATAAAACACCACTAGTCTAATTTTGAGAATCTTATTTCTAAGAAGAAAACTAACATTCCAAAAAAGTCGTAAATATTTTTATTATGCACTTGATCTCTCCAATTTATAAGACTCTATTTTACGAGTATCATTTTCTTCTGTTGCTTTTATTGTCCTGCGTATAAAGTTATAATCTTAATGATTCTAAATTCATTCCAATTTTATTCACATTTTCCTGTCAAAGTTGAAGTTATCACACGATTGTGCTGGTGGGTGTCATTGGCATAAGTTATGCAATATAAATTATAAAGTTAAATTTTTGAGAATATTTTCTTTTGACGATATGATGCCTAACTCCTGATTTACTGTCATACAAGCGAATTATCACTATAGGACAGAAAGAGTGCTCTTACTGCTACATCATTTAATATATTTTTCATCTGTGATCCATTTGATCAAATGGATCACAGATGAGTGAAAGTGCCTGAAAAAAATACAAACTCCATGTGTAGAGAAATTAGAGGTCTGCACTCTGAATGGCGGTATCTTACACCTAAAACTTCAATACTACTTCGCCACACTTTTAGCTGGAATTCAAAAATCAATTTTCAAAATTGAAAACTAAATCGATTCTAAAAGTTATCAGCGCATCGACACGATGACGATGACTCGTAGCTACATCTTCCCCATTTCCGAGTTTATTGCACTACTTCTAATCCCGCCCATTAATTAAAGTTCCTCAGCATGATCACCTCATTAATCTACACCTAAAGGTTAATACCTTCATAATTAGTCCCATTCTAAAATTAGTTTCGATGCCATACATAAAATTAAGTCGCACGGTAAAACCAAAGTCAACGATCTTTTAATCCAAACCGATCGTACTATAAGATATATTCCAAAGCCCAGCAGTAGTTACACCCCACGACAAAGAAATTGTCACGCACTACTATTTCAATTTAGGAAAACGAGATTGCTTTTCTCTTTATCTGTCAAATATTTTATTAAAAAGTATTGGATAACAAATTCGGTCAAATTTTTCAGAAAAAATAATGTAGAGTTAGTTAAATAATTTAACAAACACAAATTTGTCGTACACTCTCTAACTGCATTCGGTAGCGAAAATAGTCGTTTTACAAAGTGGAATATCTTCAGTATAGTTAATACAAGCATTAAAACCATTCAGTACGCTTGTATTAGATTGACTGTAGGCCATGGTGTCAAATATTTGAACCAATTAAATTCAGTCAAAAATTATTGTCAAAATTTGACAATTATTTTACTTTATTATTTTAATAATAAAGTATTTTTATTGTTTTCAGGTCTAATCTACTCGTATGACAAAATGACGTAACTAAAATTCTGCACGTGTTTTCCAGCGAATGAGGCTATTAGAAAACATACTGCAGTCACGATCGGCTGCAAGCCAATCGTATAATACTCTAGATGAATACTGAACTCCGATTTATATTGTAGTTGGGGATAAAGTAGAATTACGTGTGTGCATGTTGTATGTCCTTTATTAAGGACTGCCATTAGATTGCTACTCAAACCTAAAAGACATATTCAGTGTTTGATTTCATACCTTGAACTGGGTAAGTCATCGAAAAAAAAATTCCTTTTTGAAGGACTTTCACATGGGAGATGCAGGAAGGACTCACTCGATTTCTTACATATTTATCCTTTTCCTTGGAACCATTCAAAAATGAACGTGTACAGAATTTCAAATTCGTAGCTTGAAGCGTTCAAAAGTTATCGGAAAATATTGTTGAACACGTGTCTTAAGGATATTTTGTATGGCAGCTACCAGAAGGAGTAAAAGGATTTTGCTGACTAGTAAGCTCGAACTTCATTTTCACTCAAAACTAATTTGTACAAAATTCCGAGTTCATAGCTAAAAGATCACTTGAGTTATAGTGAGTTCCGTAAATTAAGTGGAGACATTTTGACAGGATATTTGTATGGCAGCTACACGAAGGACTAATAGAATTTTCTTCATAATCATACATTTAGCTCCAACTGTTGGAAAAATAACACGTACGAAATTTCAAAGACGTAGCTTAAACCCTTCTGAAGTTATCGGCCAATATTCTTGATCACGTGTTTTAATGACATTTTGCATGGCAGCTACCAGAAGGAGTAAAAGGATTTCGCTGACTAGTAAACTCGAACTTCCTTTTCACTCAAAACTAATTTGTACAAAATTTCGAATTCGTAGCTAAAAGATTACTTGAGTTATAGTGAGTTTCGTAAATTAAGTGAATACATTTTGACTGGATATTTGTATGGCAGCTACACGTTCATATTATTTTTTGTTTATTTGTGGCCAAAAACCTCAAATCCGATTGACGTTCGTCCGTCCGTACGTCCGTCTGTCCGTGAACACGATAACTCAAGAACGCCTGCACCTAGGATCTTGAAATTTTGAATCTGGATGTTTGGTTGAATTTGTAAGGCTAAGTTTGTTAACAGGCAAAATCGTCCTACTCCTTCGGGTAGCTGCTATACAAAATGTCCTTTCTAGCATAAGCTGTTCTATAGTTAGGAAAACACCCCCCACCTCCGTACCATACTACCCCTATAAAAAATTATATTTTTCCAACATGCTACTACTATAGCTCTATCTAAATACTAAGTTTCAGCTTTATATCATTATAGGTTCTCGAGATATAAACATCGGAACTTTTTACTTTTCACCCTCACACCTGGGGGTCTATTAGGCCTATTTTTGGTAAAAATTTTCTATCTTAAACCGTTCTTGATATATGAGATGTGATTTTTTAAAAAAAAATCTTACCCCCTCCACTTCCATGCTCCTACTCCCACTTAAAAAATTTTACTTTCAGCAAACTTTATTTGTCAACCTTTATACAGAAACCAAATTTTATTTCTCTAGTGCAATTGGTTCGTGAGATATTGTAATCTAAAGTTTTTCACCCCCCACCTCCGTACGTCACTGCCCCCTCTCAAAAATTTGTTTCCGATCTATTCTCCTACTTTACCTATAGATGATAATCAAATGTTAATTTCGTGACATTAACCGTTTAGGAGATATGGATTTTAGAATGTCTCGATCTCGCCTTTCGAACGTTTCGGACGCATTATTTTTCCCCCACTCCCACACCCCTTCACCCATATCAGCAATATTTTTGCAAATGGGTCCACTATCGATGCTCTATATAAATTCCAAGTTTCAGCCTCCTTGCCTAAGCGGTTACTGAGATCTAGAAACCAAAATTTTTCGTCTAAAACGCTTCCCCCACCTCATCCCTCACACTCCCACCCCCCAAAAAGTGGTGACTTCAAGGGGCATACCCAGTCTATTAAAAAAATTCAATTCAATAGCTCATAGGACTGACATCTTTTTTTTGCTTTTTTGGTGCTTATTAGTCATGAAACGTATATAAAAACATACTTCAGTCACGATCGGCTGCAAGCCAATCGTATAATACTCTAGATGAATACTGAACTCCGATTTATATTGTAGTTGGGGATAAAGTAGAATTACGTGTGTGCATGTTGTATGTCCTTTATTAAGGACTGCCATTAGATTGGTACTCAAAACTAAAAGACAATATTCAGTGTTTAATTTCATATCTTGAACTGGGTAAGTCATCGAAAAGAAATATCCTTTTTGAAGGACTTACACATGGGAGGTGCAGGAAGGACTCACTTGATTTCTTACATATTTATCCTTTTCCTTGGAACCATTTAAAAATGAACGTGTACAAAATTTCAAATTCGTAGCTTAAAGCGTTCAAAAGTTATCGAAAAATATTGTTGAACACGTGTCTTAAGGATATTTTGTATGGCAGCTACCAGAAGGAGTAAAACGATTTCGCTGATTAGTAAACTCGAACTTCGTTTTTACTTAAAACTAATTTGTACAAAATTTCCAATTCATAGCTAAAAGATTACTTGAGTTATAGTAAGTACCGTAAATTAAGTGAAGACGTTTTGACAGGATATTTGTATGCCAGCTACACGAAGGACTAATAGAATTTTCTTCATAATCATACATTTAGCTCCAACTATTGGAAAAATAATACTTACAAAATTTCAAAGTCGTAGCTTAAACCCTTCTGAAGTTATCGACCAATATTCTTGAGCACGTGTTTTAAGGACATTTTGTATGGCAGCTACCCGAAGGAGTAGGACGATTTTGCCCGTTAACGAACTTAGCCTTACAAATTCAACCAAACATCCAGATTCAAAATTTCAAGATCCTAGGTGAAGGCGTTCTTGAGTTATCGTGTTCACGGACGGACGGACGTCAAGCGGATTTGAGGTTTTTGGCCACAAATAAACAAAAAATAATGTATAACTTTTTTTTGTCCGAGGCTTGGTTCTATGCGTTACAAACTTTTGGGCTGGATTAAACTTATAATACTCTGTATGATTTCATCTAGAGTATAAAAAGTTGCCAAATGGCTGCCATGATTCCGGCTGTCCTCCTCATCGAAAATCAAAAAATTAAATTGATACTTCATTTATAGGCCTGTGGCTAAACTGGTACCAGAATTAAGTCAAAATTTTGAAAATTATAAAATTGGCCTAACTTTGAAAACTTTTTTTAAATTTTTGCGTTTTTTTCGATGAATTTAGCTTCAGCAAAAAAAAGCTTTGACAGATAGCGCTAAGATTCTGCTACCAGTTGTAAGCATATATGTATTAGTAAACTATATTGCTAGCGGCACTTGTCAGAGTCAGTATCGTTGTTAACAGGAAGGACTCACTCGATTTCTTACATATTTATCCTTTTCCTTGGAACCATTCAAAAATAAGTGTGTACAAAATTTCAAATTCGTAGCTTGAAGCGTGCAAAAGCTATCGGAAAATATTGTTGAACACGTGTTTCAAGGATATTTTGTATGGCAGCTACCAGAAGGAGTAAAAGGATTTCGCTGATTAGTAAACTCGAACAAAGCTTTTGCACGCTTCAAGCTACGAATTTGAAATTTTGTACACACTTATTTTTGAATGGTTCCAAGGAAAAGGATAAATATGTAAGAAATCGAGTGAGTCCTTCCTGCACCTCCCATGTGTAAGTCCTTCAAAAAGGACATTTTTTTCGATGACTTACCCAGTTCAAGGTATGAAATCAAACACTGAATATGTCTTTTAGGTTTGAGTAGCAATCTAATGGAAGTCCTTAATAAAGGACATACAACATGCACACACGTAATTCTACTTTATCCCCAACTACAATATAAATCGGAGTTCAGTATTCATCTAGAGTATTATACGATTGGCTTGCAGCCGATCGTGACTGCAGTATGTTTTTTTACAGCGGTCACTTTCAAGAGCTCTGCACACGAAAAAAAAAACAATATTTCTCCTTAAAAAATTTTTTTAATGTTTTTTGAAATATGCACAAATATGTGGTAAAATTTTCAAGAATGGGTAACTCATAATCTACAAAACAAAAATTCCCGAAAAATGCGGAAAAAACTGGCCGTCACATAGGACGACCCCTTAATTGAAAAGTTCTTGAGAACAATCACCATGAAAATATCTAAAGAGCTAGATTCAAAAGTCTGTTTTTTTTGTTAATAGTTTTACATCGCTGATTTTATTGCATGCAAATTAATTTATGTATTTTATAATATAAGTAATTTATTCCACAACAAATTCGTATTGCAGTTTTAAACATTCTTAAGCTCGACTTTACGTACGCATGCTCAATAATTTGTTTTGCATTTTATTCAAATCTGAAGAAGAATGGAGAGGAGAGTACCATATACGAGTATTTGCGATTCTTAAATCGATCAGAAAAAGAAAATTAACAAATAACACGATCATTAAAAGAATAAGAAGAGAATCTATTCCGAATTTCGGAGTGTTGAAGAAAAATAAGACGATCAGCTAGTAGCAGCAGATCGACGTGATCTTATTTCGATCAACTTTAAGACCGTTGCTTGATGATGGCTAAGATGGCAGGATCAATTGATCGTACTCAGCGTTATTAATTAAATAGCAGGAAATATATCTAAATGAAGATGGATTTGAACAGAAAGTTAAAAAAAAATAGATACGATCGGGAAAAGATGTTTGGTGTAGTTGTGAGTTGGCGTCATTTGATCGCTTCCTACCAGTGCAAATTGATTGGACTATACGAGCGGAATGCCGAGTTTATGTAGTAGGAAACCTTTAAAAAATGTTTCTGCGGTTGTACAATTACCGAAGAAACAGTAGCACTCTAGTCTATAAAGAGCAAGATCATAAATTATTGAGCTGCTACACTGCAGGTCTCATGATCTTTGAAGAGCTATTAAATTCTGTTGGATTGTATTGTGAAGCAATACAGTTTCTTTACGAATGGTAAATTGTCAGTACTTATTAAGGTCGAATAAGTAATCGAGCAATTACGAATGCGATCATAGGTAGTAATTGCAAAACGGATGAGAAAAAAACAACAAAAATCAGATCCCCGATGAGATTCACATTTTAAATTTTAATAAACCTCATCTATAATTGTGGTCATCTCAAAAATCTGCTATAATCGAAAAAAAGACAAAATATTGTATACCTGTGCAGTGAGCACGATCACGTCCCAAGCCACGGGCTAAGATCAAAATTCATGCATACCAGAAAAACGGAAACACCGAGAAACAACAATTGCCCATTTAAATATGATCCAAACCGTACTCATAATTCACATCTTTGAAAGTTGAGAAAATTTTATTTGTATGCAAGCATCTAACCATTAAATCATATAAAAGATAATAATAGGTCCGAGCACATAGTACACACTTTCTCGTTTTGTCCATTTTACATGAAATTAGATAGATACAAAAGTCTCGTTCCTCCAACAGTCTATAACAGGAAAAGTTTTTCTTTTTCGTCGTTCTCAGATTATTTTTCCTTTCATCCCCGCAGGATATACACTGCAGAATTATAACGGGCAAAACGGTAAACAAAGAAGATATCTTTTTCTTATGTCTTAAAGATGCGAACAAGTTCGAGGCCATAAAATTGCATTATTTTCTTAATAATATGCCAGCCGTGAATTTCTTAGATTTCATGGTATTTAGTTTGTTCCGTTGTGGGACTGTGGATAAGAGTTAAGAAGAACTATATGATGACTATGGACTCCGCACCCGTTTTCCATTGTCTGGATGTCGCCCGTTGTCTTCGATATCACGAGTCTTTCAAGATACCTCTAGTGAAGATATCCATCCGTACTATAGATATGTCTACCTATCTTCTGTAGTATACTTTTTGATTAAACGTGTATTGTTGTCTCATAATCAATCCTCTTTTAGCAGAGCAAATTTGCTTTTCATTTCAATCGAAATACAACAAGATATTGCCATCAGGAGCAGTTAATCATCCTGTTTTTGTGCGGATAGACTGTAATTATTTTCTTTATTTCTTTGTGTCTACTAACCATAAAATCTTTTAATACTAAATTTGAACACTGCAGAATTTTTATTGTAAATTTCTATTTCGAACTCACATTTTAATTAAATAATACGATAATAAAGTACAAACATACTGCAGTCACGATCGGCTGCAAGCCAATCGTAGCCAATTAGCAAACAAACTTCGCATTTTGATTTTCCGGAGGCTATAACTTCGATAAGACTGTTGAGCGCAGGTTGTGAACTTTTAACTTCGATAAGGCTTCCGTAAGACTTGCGAACGGAGGTTTAACTTTCAGAAGCAACCCAGCAAACATATTGGCGAGGGTTTGCTGGCAGCAAGCATTAGGCAAGGGAAAACAATATGCGATCAGCTCGCCCTCTCATCGAATTGTAATTGCCACAGACAATGATTTAAAAATTCTTGCTAAATGCTTGCAAAAAGATTGCAATTTGTAAGGATAACATTTTTTTAACCCTTAGAAATGGCACGCTTTTTGCAAGTGGATAGAGATCCATATTGCATATTCTGATTAGATATTTATTAGTTGCGCATCAGTCGGAAAGAACACTTGTGTGTGCTAACTATTGTATTATATATTGCATAATTTGGTATGAGTGAAAGTGATTTTTAATAACCGGTGAGCAAATTAAATTTTTGACTTGCCGGCAAGAAATCTTGCCGGCAACTCTGAAATCGCCACTTAGAAGTTACTTGCCAAATTATCGTTTTGAGCCAGGGAACTGACAAACTACCCTTGCTCAAAGCGATAATCAGGCAACTTGCGTTTGTGTTGCCATTTGTAACTTACCGGCAAGAAGCATTTTAGTCCGCCGTATAATTTATTTTCGAGGCTTTTGCAATTGTTGCCGCAAGGGTTTTGCTTGCCTACTATAAGCCGCCGACAAGTTACATACGAGTTAAAATGTTTGGTGGGAATAGCTTCGGTAATAACCTCTATAAGGCCTTATGGAAGTAAATACCAACAGTCTTATGGAGGTTTGTGGACTTTTAACTTCGATAAAGCTTCCGTAAGACTTGCGAGCGGAGGTTTGCAAGCGAACTTCGCTCGACATGTCTAATACCAAGTGATTCGGCTTCAACCCTATTACGACAATGTTTCAGATTGGCCTAGTGTGTAGCGTAGCGGACTAATGTGTGACGGAACCGCCCAGGAACAGTAATGTCTACGGAATCGAATCCGTACAATATACTAGCAGCTCGTACACATTACTCTTTCGATGACAGAACTAATTACTTTAACCCGTATAGGCCCTAGGGCGTAATCGCTTACAAAGCACACTACAAGAAAAGCCTTATTTCGTTGAAGAGTAGTAAATAGTTACAAAGCATATTACATGTAAGGCCTTGTTTCATTAGAGAGTGATAGCAACATACAAATTGCATGGAAAGTAAGGCATTATATCAATGGTGAGTGGTAAATACTTTAAATGTATGAACAGTAAGGTCTGATCAGTAATGTGTACGGAATTGATTTTGTGCTAGCAACTTGTTACCATTACTCTTTCGATAACAGATCTAATTACTTTAACCCGCATAGGCCTTAGGGTGTAAACGCTTGCGTTGTAAATACTTATAAAGTATTGTGTTCGTCTCCAATTTAAACTAACCTTTACTTTGTTAAGTTGCAAATAAGAACAATATCAAAAATCGAAATTGTTTTAACAGTAAAAAAAACCTTTTATTCAATATAAAATAAATTAAAACACGTAAACAATACATCAGAATTCATTCAATAAACAAAATAAAAAATTAACAAAAATAAACTTCATTAAGACAAGAAAATATTCTATCTAAACTAATTGTTTACTTCGTTTTATAAATAACACTTTTCGGAATTTATTACAAATGAACAGCACTTCGCAACATTTGAAACACTTGGAACTAACTGAATTTAAATTTAAAAGTTAATGATTGCATCATCCCTTTACTTATCCGCTTCTAAGACATTACTTTCGTAAATTGTTACTAAAGCCAAGAGCATTTGGCAAAACTGTAAGGTTTCGGATTGTACCATCTCATAACTTACTCGCTTTTAAACCATTACTTTCGTAAGTAGATACTAAAGCCTATACCGTTGAACAAAACTGTAACGTCTCGGATTTCTTCCTCTTATTACTTACTAGCTTCTAAACCATTACTTCTGTAAATAGTGACTGCAGCCAAGAACGTTAACCATCCCAGTCGGACATTTCGCATCGATTCAAATTGAATTGCATGAATGCATGAATGAAATTTGTCAAAATATGAATGCATTACGAAAATATGTCAAAGTAATGCAAACAGTAATGTAAGTGTCAAAATTCTTTTCTTTCTAGGAAAAATTCGACTAGTTCAATTCACGAAAACAAAAGAAAAACGGAAAAAATGCTAGCTGCGCATTGTTTTGCGTTTGTCATTGCCGTTTTGATTTTTGAAGTGCTTGGTTTGGTGGTAAAGTGAATTAAAAAAAATTTAAAAAAGTGTAATATCAGTTTATAATAGTGTCTTAAGATTTTTTCGTGAGTATTCTTATTTATTACAAAAGAATTATTGTTAAATATTTTTTAGACAAAAACAAAACTGCAACAAAATACTGTCGGTCCGGTTCAAATAGAGTTTTGGATTTGTTCTTATTTTACACATTTTTAAAAATCTGAACAAAACTCAAACTCTTGTATGTAGTCTATATGGTGGAAAACGACATAGGATAAGAATTTTTAAAATTTCTTATTGAAACTACTAGATAAAGTAGTGTACATCTTATAGGAGAAAATTCATTTTAAGGTTTAATTTTCTTATAAAAATTTATTTAATAAATAACTCTGTAAAAACGTTTGCGTGAACTTAAAAACGACCTGTTATATTCAAATTCTCGGAAATCACTATTTGTATAGACTGGTTATTATCCAGTATATCATGTTTGGTTCCTTTCCATTTCAGGAATATTTCTTTTATTATGGCCACTGATATAAGTAAACGCCATTTACGCCGATTAATTAAAAGCGAACAGGTAAGGCTGTTGCAAACGTTAAAATCTTCTAGTGCAATTGTAGAAAGTATATCTACAACTGAGGAACACGCACAACGAAATGAGAATATTACAGAAAACTCAATTATAACCGAAAATAGTGAAAACACTACACAAGACAAAAATAATTTTAAAGGCAAAAGTTTGAAAAATAAATTGCTGGAATGGTACAATAAATATAACCCTTCTAGGGAATGTTTCGAATCGCTTTTACAGATTTTACAATCAGAAAATTTGGATTTACCATCAAGTTCAAAAGGCTTTGTACCGCAAAAGCCAAAAATTTTGACGAGAATGGTACCTCCTGGCGAATATTTTCATTTCGGGTTAAAAAAACAATTAGACAGTATATCAGACATATTAGTAAACTACGAGGAAATTATTTTAGATGTAGGCATAGATGGTTTGCCTTTATTTAAAAGTTCAGGAAATAGCTTATGGCCAATATTAGGTGATATAGTAAACATTAAAAATGTGAAGATAATTTTGATTGGTGCCTATTTCGGTCAGAAGAAACCATCAAACATAGATGTTTTTTTACAAGATTTTGTTGAGGAAGTTAAAAATTTAACAACGAATGGCGTCGCAATTTTAAATAAAATAATTAGTTTCAAAATCCGAGCATTTATATGCGATGCACCTGCACGTGCCTTTGTTTGCGGAGTTGTTGGACACAATTCCTTTCATGGTTGCAGTAAGTGCAATCAAATAGGGAAACGAATCGGTAAAGTTGTAACATATTCTACCAGTGTTGCTCCATTAAGAACAGATGATGATTTTGCTCAAAGACTAAACTTAAATCATCATAGCAATAATTTTAAGACACGACAAAGTTTGCTAGAAACAGCAGGAATACAAATGGTATCACAATTTCCTTTGGATGCAATGCATCTAGTAGATCTGGGAATAACAAGAAAAATTCTTTTGCGGCTAATAAAAGGACATACTACTGGTCCAAGGCTCACAGGAGAAATTGCCAAAATGTCGGCGCATCTAATATCACTATCGCCGTATATACCAAAAGAGTTTACAAGGAAACCAAGGAGTCTAGATGAAATTTTGAGATGGAAGGCAACTGAATTTCGCCAATTTGTGTTATACACAGGAATTCTAATTCTTAAAGATATCGTAAATGAAGACTTTTATTACCATTTTTTGCTATTACATTGTGCTTATCGATTATTATCATGTCCCAGAAATTATATGACAAATATTGAAGTGGCAGATGACATGTTAAAATTATTTGTCGAGTATTTTCCGAAATTGTATACTGAAGAGAGTGTGACTTATAACGTTCACAGCATTTTACATTTAGGTGAATGTATTAAAAATACAGGATTTATACATGATTTCACAGCATATAAATTTGAGAATTACATGCAGACTTTAAAAAAGAAAATTAAAAAACCATCGAAGGTTTTGCAGCAACTTAATAATAAAGTTTTTAATGATATATATATTAAAGAAAAAGTGTGCGGATTCACTAGAAACAGACATGGAGATATAATAAGCTACCAGACGAACTTGCACTACCTCAGCTTAATTGAACCTAATAACTATTGCTGCATATTTCCTTATGAGCCTATACAAATTACGGCATTTGTTGATAATACAGAGGGAAAATTTATAATTGGAAAGCGGCTATTGAACCTTATGAGTTTCTTCAATGAACCACTGGATTCATCTAAAATTGGGATAGTTTTGGCAGATCGAAATACAGCCGAACAACCAGAAATGTTTGATTTGAAGGAAGTAGCATTCAAATTAGTATGTCTACCATATGGCAATCATATATTATTGATTCCTCTTCTTCACGAATATGTCTCGTAAAGTAAGTAATGATGTAATGAAATAATTCTTATTGTAGAAAACCATCAATACATCATAATTAATACATAATGTAATCTATATTATTTATTATCACTTTATAGCAAAATGTCTAAAAACTTTGAAGGACAGAAGTCATTGCAGCACAACAAATTTGAACCACCTCTACAACACTTCAACGCGACTCCGTTGCATCGCTGCAATGCAGATTTAGGTGCGTCTGAACTAAATAATAGTAAGTAATAAAATTATAATAATGTAATTACTTAATACATATGTATTTACACACCAATTACATTTTCCAGAAAAATTTGAGAAAAAAATTGAAGAAAAAATTGACAACTTAACAGGTATTGAATTTTAAAACAACCATTCCAAAACTGAATTACATTTTACAATAATTCCAGAATTAATAAAAAAGGAAAATATAGAAATAATGAAGGCCATTGCGACCAATACTGCATTATCAAAGCAGATATTAAAAAAAAAAACAGTAGTAAAGGAAAACGTGTCTCGTTTTCCGGTAAATTCAAAGGAAGATCTCAAAAAAATCGACGAAGACATTGCCGAAAATAAAGAAGACTTCGTAAGTACCTACTATTTCCTAGTTAAAAAATTATGTTGTTTTCACAAAATATATTTTTTACAGATAAATACAGTAAAACTCATTATTGGTAATGATCCTTTAAAAAAGCGGTTTAATAAACTATTTGGTGAACAAATAATTCTAGACTTCAATTATGACGGCTTGCGCGGGAAGGAAGCATTTCGAAACTATAAAAATGTTGTGGACGTATTATTTGGTAAGTACAATCACAACAATCATAACTATACCATTTTACTTTAAGATCATTTCTATTTAAAGGAGCTCTATCGAGAGAAGATGGGTACTGCGCCGACGATTTAAAAAAAGCCATCAAAAAGGCGTTTCAAATAAATAAAAACCGGATTTTCAAAAATGCATGCATTTCACGCCAAGCAATGGCGAAGGCAAATAAAGAAAATTTTATTAATTAAATATTTTACAAAATGTTTTTATGAATTATCTTATTGAAGAATATAATTAATTTTTTTTTCGTAGACAAATACGCTTTATTCTATACGAGTAATCATGTCGGTAACTTTTCTTTTTTCATTCATTCTCTAATAGATTCCAAAATCATGTCAATGGCAACATTTCATTTTCCATTCATTCCATAATCGATTATTTAGCCATGCAAATGGCAACAGTTCAGCTATTAAGCTATACATTACCGCCTAGGACATCGCTATGTTAAAAGAATCGATGTTGTAATCTGAAAAAGCGACATAGTCGCTTACGAATAATGATTACTGAATCGATTCTGTAATCATTACTGGTCCTACTGGGATAATTGTACAGAGAGAGCATTCGAGAATATTTTACAGCAATTACACTTTGCATTACTTTGGTAAGGCTCATCCCATACTCATAGATTACAAATTCATCTCTTACGAAAAGTCCGACTGGGCGTGGTTCGAATCCGAGAGTGTGCAAGGTAAATTCGCATTTTTCAAACAAAAAATAATAATTTACAGGAAAATAAATTCGTAAGAAAACAAAATTAACAAAATCGTGAATATTTCTTTTTCGTGCAAGCAATGTGAACTTCCGAACGGAAGCAAAAACAGCTTCGATAAGGCCTTATGGAAGTTAGCTTGCTAGTTGGGTATGATACTTTAGATGAATACTGAACTCTGATTTATATTATATGTATATAGTTGGGGATAAAGCAGAATTACGCGTGTGCATGTTGTATGTCCTTTATTAAGGACTGCCATTAGATTGCTACTCAAAAGTAAAAGACAATATTCAGTGTTTAATTTCATATCTTGAACTGGGTAAGTCATCGAAAAAAAATGTCTTTTTTGAAGGAATTTCACATGGGAGGTGCAGGAAGGACTCACTCGATTTCTTACATACGAGTATTTATCCTTTTCCTTGGAACCATTCAAAAATTAATGTGTACAAAATTTCAAATTCGTAGCTTAAATGGTTGTAAAGCCATCGACAAATTTTCTAGAACAGTCTTTTTAAGGATTTTTTGTATGGAAGCTACTCGAAGGAGTAAAGAAATTTCACTGACAACGTCTAACTTCATTTAACTTCGCTCAAATCTTAGGCTAAACGATTTCTTGAGTTAGAGTAAGTTTCGTGAATTGAATGAGGATATTTTAACAGGATATTTGTATGGCAGCTACACGAAGGACTAATAGGATTTTCTTCATAATCATACATTTAGCTCCAACTATTGGAAAATTAACACATACAAAATTTCAAAGTCGTAGCTTAAACCCTTCTGAAGTTATCGGCCACACGTGTTTTAAGGACATTTCATATGGCAGGTATAGAAGGAGTAAAAGGATATAGCTGAATTCGAACTTCGTTTCCACTCAAAACTAATTTGTACAAAATGCCGAATTCGTAGCAAAAAGATTACGAGTATTTGAGTTATAGTGAGTTTCGTAAATTAAGTGAAAACATTTTAACAGGATATTTGTATCGAAACTAAATCATGCAATCATCCAACTATTGAAAAACCATCGTATACAAAATTTCAAAGTCGTAGCCTTAGGCGTTCCGAAGTTATTGGTCAATATTCTTGAACACGTGATTTAACGACATTTTGTATGGCAGCTAGCCGAAGGAGTAGGACGATTTTGCCCGTTAACCAACTTAGCCTTACAAATTCAACCAAACACCCAGATTCAAAATTTCATGATCCTAGGTGAAGGCGTTCTTGAGTTATCGTGCTAACGGACAGACAGTCAGACGGACGTAAAGCGGATTTTGAATTTTTGGTCACAAATAAACACAAAATAATATATAAAATTTTTTCGTCCGAGGCTCGGTTCTATGCGTTACAAACTTTTGGGCTGGATTAAACTTATAATACTCTATATGATTTCATCTAGAGTATAATTAAAGAGATCGAGCTTAATAGATTAATTTTTTTTCATTTCCGAATAAAAAAGGCAAAAGTTGTGGTATAAAAATAATACGAGTATACTCGTAAAAGAAATAGTTCACTGAAAAACGTTCATTACAACACGAGATAGTTTTGAAGTTATAACCAGTGCCGAATGTCCCAATTGCATTTTATTACGACTGCATATTAACCAAAAATTAAATAACTATATTAAATAACTATAAAATAACTTTAAGGTTATTCCTGTAATATGCCGCAACTTACTGGCTTTAAAAACAACATCGTACCGATTAAAACTATTGATCCTTCGGAGCGATTTTAATTTTTTTTTTTAAATAATGGTATATTATTTTACAAAAATTATTCCTCAAATTAGACGTACACCGTCGTTATGACTTCGGTGCGACGTCGCCAAGCTTTTGTGGAGTTATGACACTTGGGACAATGCATAGAGGCTAATCCAAGAATGAGTATAAGGTTCTTATTATTAAATCACATATTATTACATTATATTTGTTAAGATTTCGAGAAGAAAGCCTACATTAATTCTCTTTATTTCAAGTCTGCAGTTTCTACAGTTTTCAAGTACATACTGCAGTTTTATAAGCCAGACGGCGAGACGGAATTATAGAGAGACGAGACGGCGAGACGTATCAAATAACTGAAGAGTATCCGTCCAGAGGGTCTATAATCTTGACAGCAATATCACATTCCTTTGTAACTATTAACAATAGTCTAGCTTAACGATTTTCCGCGGTTCAAAGCTAACAGATCAAGCGTGCCAGATCGCTTCATTACAATTACAAATAGCCATCGTTCTAATCATCGAAAACCATATTAAAACGGGGCTCGGAAGAACTTAATTATTTCTGAAAGCCTCGTTCATATTCCACATAAACGCCGTCGTCCGAGACTCCACATATGTATAATTAAATAAATTATATCAAGCGTTCGATCTTGAAAATTGATCTTAAGTCCGTCACCTTAATGTCACGATCACCAAATTTGAATACGATAATGGGGCGTAGTATCGATAAATCGTTGATCACATATAGAGCCTATGCGGAGGCAGTCGATCGTGAAGTGGCTACAATTCGATTATCAATACGGAGAGTTAATTCACGCCTCCATAATTGCATTAGAAAGCCCCGAAAGTGATCGTAAATTTCCTCTCGTTCGGATCTTCTTAAATTTAAAGATCATCTTCAGCCTGCAGCTACAGGGTGCATGTTTGTACATGACATGAGATATTTTTCGTTCAGTTTTTAAGAGAAGATTTTTCAACACGTTTTGGCCGTATGTCACTACCAATGATAAATGCTCGTTTATCGTTCGAAAATTGCCCAGCAATGCGATTTTCGCACGACTGGGGGGCGTTAAAGAGTTGGCGTGCATTATCTCCATTAGCGATTAAGTGGCGCCACAACAAATTAAAAGTCATAGTGGTATCTAAACTCTACGCCTGGGTCATTACTTCTGGTGATAGTGTAAACTGTAGTGAGCTAAGCCTTTCCATGATTTGTGCCAAATGGGGCACGATGACGTTAGGGAATGCCATTTCGTATTCGCAGCACATGCACTAGCATAACGTTAATGCAGTTAGTACGTTACGCTACGGCCATATATGGCCGAATTACGGAATTAACCAACTTAAGATGGTGTGATAAAACTATATGAAAACTTCCCAACTGAACGACGGAAAACAAAATTATTCAGCGTAAGCTCGTTAATTAGAGGCTTAACCTAAGTTAAGTTAGTTGAACGATCGGACCGCTTAAACCTGATCCTATGAGCGGAATTGAAATCACATTTTTTTTTTAAATTATTATTTAGTTCAGTGATCTCTCGTAAGATCTAAGTCTTAAAGACTTGATCACCAGACAGAACTGGTTCAGTTTTCTGATTGAGATATTCAATTCTGATTGAGAAATTTCAAGATCAATAAAAACGAAATTAAACTTATTTATTTAGCAAAAAAGTAAGTACAACGTTTAATTGTAAATAAAATGGCCAATTAAATATCTTAAGATTGTTTTTAGTCCATGAAATGATTTATTAAAGTCTGGATTAGTATCTATGGGCGGTAAAATGAAATAAAATTCAGATCGATTTCTAAGCGCTATTAATTTAAATCGCAATAAATTTGCTTTCGAAGTCGCTTTAACTTTTCAGAGGTCTGCTGCAAAACTTTGAATTAATTTGTTTTTTTTTTTTGTTCAATTATATCTGCTTATTGCACATAATAAAACCGGTCCGTACTTATCAGCAAGGGTGGAAAATAACTTTGTTTGAGGAATGCAGTGACGTACGGAAGTGGAGGAGGGGCGATACAAAATATCAAGATTGCTCACGGTCCAGAATTGAGAATTTTTAGATTTTTATATCATGCGAACGTTTAAAATTAGAAATATGAAACCTAGACAATATACAAGTATATTACCTCTAACGCATGTATGCAGATGCACTGAACAAGTTAAATGTATTAAGATTTAAAATTTTTGAGTGCGACAGTGACGTAAGTGAGGGGGGCAACATTTTGTAATACGATATATCGTATACGAATAAAGATAAAACGTTGAAAGGAGGTGTAGAAAACAAATATACAGAATAGAGTAGCAGTAGCGCATGAAAGGGGGCTATAAATAATTATCTTTAAGATTCTCTGAGATACCTATGCAGTAAGCACTTAAAATGTATATGGTAGTCAGATTTGGTTGGAACTTTAGGGTGTTGCAGTGTTCGAAAAATTATACGAATATACAGTAGCACCTCTATATAGTGACCACCCAAGGGACTGAGTAAAACTGGTCACTTTATTCGATTGGTCAGATTATAAAAATAATTTAACAAATAAAATCAGTTTCTGATTTACATCGGGACCGGAAAAAATGGCAACTTTAGGCAAGTGGTCAAGATAGGAATGTGGTCACTTCTTCAGGTTTTACTGTATTTGAACTTCATGTCTTTAGGGCAGAATATTGGAAAAACCCCACGAAATGTATCGCACTTTCCAGTCGTAAAATTCTAAACTCTGATAGGTAATCAATTAAAATTATACCTTTTCGTTCATATCCACTCGCATCCCTTGAGAATGAAACCACTTACAACTAACTAACTCAATTGGTAGTTGGGTAGAAAACTGGTTGTCTTCTTTAAACGCTCTCCTCAACCGGAAACAATACAATCAATCGAAGTAAAGTCAAAAAGAAAACTTTTCCATTCTCTGAATTTTCACATTTTTATTCTGCAGGGATCTCTCGGAAAACATAGGATCCTAATCCAAAGTGAACGCTCATAACTTCCGTCAGGGTTGCCACAGGTACAACTTTCCGTAGTTTAGAGTTGTAATATAAAGTCATTCACCCTGAATTGAAATGCACGTGATTCATTTCGTTCGTCCTTTCCGTGTACGGGGTGAATTTTCAAGGATGAATGGTGCTATAAATCGAAAATTGATAGGAAATTTTCGAAGTGTTTCTTGAAACTTAAGACGAAATTATACACTGAGAATATTGCAAAGTGAAAGGAACGGGAAAATGAGTTAACGTGCCCGTCATTTGTTCTGCAGTTTTGACAGAACTTTTTCAAGTCAGGTGGTCGGTTAAGTGGTTAACTAGAAATAAAGCTTTCCCAGTCAACTTGACTTGAGAATGGCCATTTCTTTTGAAGAAATCATATAAAATATTGAATTTATGTCAGTTTTTGATGTGGTCGAAGAGAATTGCGAGGGAAGAGTTATCCAAAATTGTGCGATGAATAAAATTGGATACGAACGGAGACATGTTGGTGTCACAGGTTGAATATAGACGATGATATATTTGAAGTGTAATACAAAACCCTGCAAAATCGACATCCGGACCGACCGATCAAAAAATGTTCGTTTAATTCATTTTCACGAACAATAAACTTTAATCACAGGGAACAATGGTGGTGTGTTGTGATCACCGGAAATACACTGACTTATTTTCCGGTTAGGCAAAAAGGCAAAAAACAATAAAAATACGTGATCGACTGTCTCAAATCGTGATTTTTACTCTGCATAATTTTTAAAGATGTGAGTAATGTTTGGACTTTTATGTTTTAGCTTCCAACTTAGAGGTAGGTGCTACATTTTCATTCACTTCTACAACTATACGTTAGAAGACGATGTTTACGCAAACATCTTATCGCTTAACGAGTAACCAGATCCTTTCTTTCTCCACGGTGTGAACATAGCACTATATCACCAGCACGTGTCAGACACTCATTTCACATTATACGATCGTGATCGCGCGTACAACATATCCATATCCACTATTCACCACCATCCCCGATGGACAAACTTTTCGTGATCTTGTCGATTTTATCTTTGGCATTATCCAGCGCGTTTATTTCCAGAAACGCTAAGACTAAATGCTGTAATTGATCGCTACCGCCACGCCGTTCGTCGACATTAAGATCCGAAAAGTAATTAATCCAACCGAAAACAATGTAAGACATGTCGTTGGAAAGTTTTCACGATCGTGGTGAAAATAGCGTTTGAAATTTGTTAGTAGCGCGATCGTGTGATGAGTGATATCATAAAACAGCGACATTTGTTCTTAAAAACCATGATTTTGATTTGAATTCTATTCGGGCGCTATGGTGGCGGTGTTTTCTTATTTTACGTTTTCTGCCCTTTTCTTGTTTTGCTTTGCTGAAAAGGCTATGTTGTGCACAGGGTCGGACCCGTACCGCCCTGACTCTTTCGTCTTAGAGTGCGTTTTTTTTCTTGAAAGTTATGTGTCCGGACTGGTGAGTCAGTACAATCAGGCGATCAGGGTATTAAAATTATTTTCATGTTTCTTTTACGATTCGAGAATGGAGACCCCCACTGAAGAAGCAGAACAGCAGAAGTCTACCACAGTCTTGTGCTCCTGGAAATTTTAATTCCGATTGCTACCATAATATGTAATATCTTTATCACGGCTTGTTTTCAATGGTGCCGATTTCTATTCTTGTTATATCAGATTAACAACTTATTCCTTGAAACATCAACAGTATTTTTATTACGGAACTTTGATATAGGTACAAAAAATCAGATCAATTGTATTGTCGCAAAATTGTCGACTTAGACTGTAGCGCCATCTGAGAGAAGTGCACGAGTCACGAGTCTTCTCACAAGTTTTTTTTTGTTTAATGAAGTACAGATAAGAGGGGTAAAAAAACCTCAGCACGCAACGCAAAACAAGAAATCCTTCGAATTTGAGTCACTTGATTTTCACATTTTATAGCTCTGGTAATACTTCTAGCCTGACATAATCCTGAAATAATGATTTCAAAAGTAAGTGCTCCTCTCAGGAAATCATTACAACAACGTTTGTCTCTATATGAATTATTGTTGAAGATAACAATGAAAATTTAGTAATAGTTGTGAATGATGATTTAAATCCAAACAAAATTTTAAGAATTTATTTTTTATTGTGTTTACTAGTTCTAAAACGTGTAAATACAAAATTTCAAGGTAGCAAATTTTTTTGAATTTTCAGGTCGATCACAATACCTTATTGTTCCGAGCTAGGGGTTCGCCGGGATTTCAAGTAAAACACAATTCGTTTAAAATCAAAAGAAGTAACAATTTATTAATTCGCACTTAAATTCTGTTCGCACAATTATTCGCACTATATGGCAATACCGCCCGCTTAACTATATCGCTTGATTCGATCACACGCAATCGATCGCTTTCCACCAATACGGTCGCGTATACACGCTGGCTGCCACAGTCGACGTAATAAAAATTACTATGTCCCTCGCTGAAAGCTTTATCTGCTTTTATACCAGTTGTCTGCAGTCGAGACTGTTCTTGAATCTTCGTTCGGTGGTGTGTGTAGAGGGTTCTAGTGAGCTTGAGATCTTTCCATTTGATCCTGTTGGATCACACTGTTCTAGTACTACATTCGAGCACATTCGATTAGAAGAGGGGTATCATCGTGTTGCTCCGCTCTCCTTATATACTTCAACTAGGTTTCTGATTGGGTTACTTTGTAGCTAGGTATTCGGTTGTTGATGCGAAACGATCAAGTTGCGCGGTTGTCAGGTTTACATGTAACATTATTATTAAAAAATAATAAATTAAAATATAAAAAATATTATAATATTAAATTAAAATCCAGTAAAGTTTAAACTACCACTATATTGAATTGGCAAATTCAGAATCAGCTGTTAACAACGATACTGACTCTGACAAGTGCCGCTAGCAATATAGTTTACTAATACATAAATGGACCTTAGTAACACACTGACTGCAAGGTTTCTATATAGGAGGCGCGTTGCGTGAAACCAAAGACTATCTATAACAAAACTGGACACTTAATACACATGCATTTTTTGTGTAAAAAAAACAAAAAATCATTGCATAAACGGAACAAAGAAATCCGATTGAACAATTCCAATTCCATATTCTTATGGAAATTCACATGCGAAGAAAAGAGTACGCTAATATGCAAAAATGAATGATTACACATTCGCATCTGTGTGCATCGTTTTCCTCAAAGCATGTAACAGAACGCATTTTTTGCGGCTGTTCTATTCTCAAGTGTTACAGCATACAAATTTATAGGAACAATATGAGAAATGAAATCACACAAGCACAGCTGAGCTGTGTCTGCACATGATTTGATGTAATTTTTTTTATAGGCGTTCTGTGAGGATGTCATTGAATTGGTGAATGCGACTCGTTATCAGTTTTTGTCTCTTTTCTAATCATGCATCATGCTATTGCTATCTACTTCCCTCATCTCATTACATAAAGAAACCAAGGTCAAATTTTTATAAGAATAATACTGCGTAGTGTCCTGTCTTGTTGTCTTTGGTGAAACTTCGTAGGGCTAGCGCAATTACACGATCATCAAATTCTATGAATTCTATAACCATAAACACGTAATTTTCATTCAGAAATAAAATTTCGATTGCTAAATTCCAGGAAGTAATCAGAAAATTCCGCGAATTTTAGCGATCGTATCGTTGCGCTAACCCTACGAAGATACACGCTACGCGCCTGCTATATATGTATAGTAGGTACAGTTCCCATTACATAGATGCAATTATGATTGACTTCAAATAGGCGCAATGAATATTTTTCGCCTAAAATAACACAATTCTCGAAGAAGTTGGCGGCGATTTGGGAACTGATACTATTTTGGGCATTTTTTGTATATGGACACATTTTTAGGAAGACTTACGTTTTTGTGTTACTTGGACTGCCCAAATGGGAAGTGTTACTGACAAGGCACGAAAACTTAATATTTCCTTTAGAAATGGTAACGAAAACATTTCAGTAACGTCGATGTGTTACACCAAATGTGACTGTAGTAACAACTCGGCACAAAATTCTTGTTGGGACATCACTTCACACACAACAGTCTCAAATAATTTCGGGATAATAGACAGTACAGCGATTGGCCGGTAATTGTTTATGTCCGCTCTTTTTCCCTCTTTATACAGGGGAGCTATTGAGGAGTATTTCCAAATACAAGAAAATTCTCCACAACGAAGGGACGAATTAAATAATTAACAGAGAGGAGAGAGAAGAGATCTACAACACCCTTTTATAACAACATATGGCACACTATCTGGTCCTGGTAGATATAAACCTAAAGTTAACAATGCTGAAGTTTTTTATTTATATGGTTAAAAACATTTTGTAAGTACATATTCTCATTTCTTTTTACTCTCCTATGATTCCTGAGGGTGTGTACTTAAAACATTTTATGTGCTGTACATTTTTTGTTGTAACTGGAACTCAAACACACTAACAAAATATTGTTTCCCTTCTCTGCTCGTACAGCACTTTTTTATAATTTCTGAAAAAATATGACTTAAAATTACGACTTAAACATATTCGATCAGATTAACTTGAAACTGTTTTAATTAAACCCTTTAAACATATAATTCTTTCTTGGCTTTTGTGCTCAGTATGGTGCAGATCTGTGTGTAAAAATAAACTATACATAATTCCTTTTGGGCAGTCTTCCACTTGCATAATCACCTGGCGGGGTTTAATTGAGTTGGTCTTGGGCACAGGGGTTTCTCTTCCCCGTATACGTAGGATCACAACGGACTCATTGGCAGTTTATGTGTTTGGCCGCTCAAGCGGCCACCCACCTTACCTAATCTAAACCTACATAACCCCCTCACCTCACCTATTAGAATTTTATTTATGTCTTCAAATTTAAGTCACAATGCAAAATCCGTTCAAATGTAACCATGTTTTAGATTTATTTTAATTGAAAACGCTAGACCGCAATACCGCTTAATAATTTGCTCTCTTTGTGATTGAACAAATATTGGGTAATCAAACATTTGCAGGGTGTTACTTACACTTGATTATAGAAAAAGAATTGCACAAGTGAAGAAATGGTTTTAGATAAATGTGAATAACTTCTAAACTAGTTAAACTAGTGTGATAAACTTAACTTAAAATTAAAAGAGACAAAATGCAATCTTAAATTGTGATAAAAATGTCAATGATACCGTGAATCATCTTTTTTTTGGAATGTTACGGAAACAGCTATAAGTCGACAATAATAAACTCTAAATGCAAAAAGAACAGGAATTTCGATCAAAAATTGAATAGGGAAACAGTTAAACTTTTGTTCTTTACAAGTTTTCTTCATGAATATTTTGCGTATTTATTTTCTCTAATTATTTCGACCTAATTTATAAGCCCATAAATTTCCTGACATATTTTAACTTCGAAAACTAATTGCTTTCTTGTACTCATTTGTCTAATACTTTCGACAATCATAACTCAAGTTGAAGAAACAAATAAAGAACCGGGTTAACTTCGCTCGAAAATACACCACCACTACTCACTGCCTCGCAGCAACATTTTCATTAAATACAAGTAGCTATAATTCCGACTAAGCATAGCAAGGTAAAATATAAAATGATAATTTCTGTGACAAGGTCCCCCACGGTAGCGAAGGTAAATAAATAAAACATCATATCCATGAAATTGTTAGACTTGTTTGGGAAGCTCTAGACCAGCTCAGGTTATGTCTGAATTCATGAACGCATGAAATATTTCCAGAGCTCGTGTAATTTGCCTCCACTCGGGGTAGCGAAAGACTCCCAACCCTTGAAGAAGAAGTCTTAAGGACGTGAAGCTCTTCTACCAAATCAAGGAGCTGATTTCGCAGTGCTGGAGCGTTGATTTATGATGTCATGAGTTCTTTTAGTTTTTTCCTCGGCAAAAACTCGTAAAAGTACTAGGCAAAGTTTCGCTTAGCACGAGGAAGGAAGAAAATCTCTTTCCTCATACTTTACTGCCTCCCTTCGCTCCTAGACGAGAAAATTTTTTATCCTAGAAAAGGGAGTGTATGCAGGGTGTTGTTCGGCGAGGTTATTGTGTCGAACTGGAAGTCTGCATTTGAAGTGGGTTGAAGCAATTTTACCCAGATGTTGTAAGTACTATCCGCTCTTTAATTTCGCCTTAATCCCGGGAAATAGAACAGGACCTGTGTAGGCCATCTCGTCTCACGTCCTTACTTAAAAGTTACTTCCTAATGATTTTCTGATGACCCAGTTCACAACTCTGGTCGAAATTAAATCCTATCCAACGAAGGCTATGCAATTGGAAAAAGTCACTAGGGCTGTGGTAATGAAAGGAAGTTATTGCTAGTAGAAAGAATTCGTATTTCTGCTAAGATTCGATTTGTACCAGAAGATTGTACTCAGAACAACTTTTTGAAATTAGTGGAAAATTCAAGTGGTTTTATTGAGAATTTGATTTCAATTGCTTTTTTACAGAGCATATTTTCTCAGATTTCCCAAATACCAATAAGTTAACCTTCTGCTTTGACATAGATTCACTACGCTAGGTCAGATTCATTGAGTAATGACACTATCACGGCGCAAATATTTTAATGAGTCATTTGAGTTTGACAAATTTCTTTCTTGAATCTTGGACGACGATCGCTATGATGATACTAGTTTCTTTGAAGAAATGTTAATAATACATAGCTCACTTCAACGAATCACCATCAAAGTTGATTTTTCAGTTTTAGAAATGTATTTGTTGTTAGAATTTAAATCAATTGCTCTTCGAATAGCGTTTTACTCTAAACTAAAGAGTAAAGGGGCGGAACCACTTCATTACCTTTATGTCCGTCTGTCCGCCGTATACGCAAATTGCCTTGGTATTCCATAATTCGAGAGCCATCTAGATATATCACCTCCATCAATTTTCACTAAAGGTAGATTTTGCAGCGCCCTTGCTGGTGATCCAAAACTCATCAGGTTTATCTTAAGAGTCGCTTAAGCTATAAAGTTAAAATTTGATTGTCAAAAAATTGATGTTGGTTCGGAGAGGTGAGAAAAAGGGTTGAATATATTTTCACGAATTTCGTGTTATTTATTTATTTTGAGATAAAGGTTTTTACTTCTAAGGTCATTAATACTATCGGATTTTAGTATTCCGATACTCAACCCTCAAGGGGATGAAAAGGGGTTGAATATAGTTTATCATATTTGATTCTATGACTAGTGATACAAAGAGCATTTTTAACGACTAGGTCTTGTGATGTCATGGAAATTAGTACGCCATTAGGTCTATTGTGTGTGAAAAGTTCACTTGAACGAGATAATGGAGGGCAAAAACCTACAGACTATTGTCCACTTCGTACCAAACTTCACAGATGGCTCGAATTACCTTACAACTGTAGTTTTCGCGTATAAGAGACCAAAAGATCGATCGATACCTACCTGTGTAAGACGCAGTGTTTGTAATGTTAATCCGATATATCAAGAGTGCACAGTATGAGAGTTGAGACCCAGTCACTTTAGATCCGCCAACATTTTTTGTTTATTTGTTTGTTGCTCGTTTCTGTTGTTGTTATTTTTCCGAGACTTGTTTTCGTTTTCTTTTCCGCGGCATATTTCCATGTGTAAAGATTGCAACTCACGATATTGACTTGAGACTTGGGAAAGATGGAAACCCGCCTTGTACCTACAAAAGGTATAGATGATGTGTACATCGGAGTCGGGTATTAGCGTACGTGCATAACCGATTTGCGGGGCTGCCCACGCTGCTCTGATACGCATTTTCCTTATGCTATCGCGTTTGTACAGTTATCGGGTGTATAGTTGGTTGTGGCGGCGGCAGCTGCCATAGCATGGCCTCTTCATGCGGTTTAACACTAGAAAGTTGGATGTTATGTTCATCCGCCCCCTTAAGTCCAACAAGGTGTCAATTACCTGCCACTTAACAAGGCATTTAAAAAAAGTCGAACATACATCTATAAGATGGTAAATAAATAGTCATCAGCATAAGCAAAAACAACAACACGAAAACAATTACCAATTTTTGTAGTAAAGTTTTTTAAGCTTCAGAGTCGGACCCAACTTATACGAATTAGTTCAGGCTTTGTTTGTAAGAAAGAGCACGTAAAAAATCTTATTAACGATAGCGTCTCATTGACGACCGAGAATATCAAGTATTTGCACCCCAGCCAGAACGAACTGTAGTGATAACAAAATCGATTCCGTAATGGATGTATGAAAGGCTTACCTTTACTTTCTTCATTACATGCACTCTCCAAAAAATCAATTTTATTTAACACTGACCTCAAAACATAGCGCACATTTAACACCTTCGAATGCAAATACAACTACATCGCTTAAAATTAATTAATTTTTGGACGGAGTTCAATGAGCACTTCATCATGGAATTTATCATTATTATTTTTTTCCAACTCCGAAATGGAGTTAATCCGGACTAAGTTAAGTTGCTACATTGAGAAATGAAAATGAAAGGCATAGAAATAGTGTATCATAAAGAGTGTTGTTACACTGGAAATGTGTAAAAACAAAGTCTTAACTTTTGCTTGCAGTGTAGGATTTAACACAAAAGTTGAGTTAAATCCCCACACCGAAATGAAGTTTACTTTCAACCATTCGGAAAAGTTAAACTTGACACCGAAAAGTGATGGATACTATTAAACTCCGTTTCGGAGCCCAAATAACTCCATTTTTCTCAGAGTGTACCTTGAGATATTCCTGATGTGTTTTGAATTAACACTGGAAAGGGTATTTAACTCCAATGCCGTTATAGAATGTTTATTATTTTTTGTGGACATCTATTAAGAGACGCTCTTAAAATTATGAGCCTTTGATTGCATGGTATTGTCTTCACAGCCTCTCAATGACACGCTCCATTAAATCCAGATAAAAACATAAATTGCAACATACTTTGCAACATCGAATGATTGAAACAGATTGCAAAAAATCGATTATTGCTTTCAGATTAGATGAACAACCGCTGTTTTCTAATTGTAATATAGCACCGTGTAATGAGCTTTGTACACTACGCCGTCTACAAGTTAATCACGTCCGACTAGGCACTGACCTTTAGTAATTTTTCCTGATATTCACGAATTGGGACTAAAACCTCATTAGTATTCGACTCACACCGACAGGCACACTTAACTATTTCGATGTAATATCCTCGTCGATCGTAGCTTAACCCATTACGGCCTTCGGTCGTCCCTTCATCATATTAGAATCATTTCCAATATTCAACTAGTGAGAAATAACCATAAAACTGACATAACCGAAAACAGACGGCCTTTTCGGGTGTAATTATGAGGCTATCCACCAAATTCTTAATGATGCCATATCGAAGTCTTCTCCAAGTTTCTGATTACGGCTAGTGCCTGCCCACAATTTAAAAGCGGCCTGCAGTACGTCATCGGATCCGAGCGTCCTTTTAAATATGCTATCATCGGTCACGGACATGGTATTCTCCTTGGTCGGTCTTCTGCAGAATTTTCAAGCCACCGAAGAGCCGCATGTGATTGGAATTCCTAATGGGAAAATTCGATAGTGGAATATTTCGAATTAATTTTCTGTAGGCATGATGTCTGGTGGGATCAACAAGCCCTGAGAGGAGAGGGTTGAAGAAACGTAGAACGTTTTGGTAATTTTCAAGGTTTTTTTTCGTAATTCCGACGACTGAATTCCTGTACACTTTCAACTTTTTAAGTTTTTCCAGAAATAAATCAACTTAAACTAAACCGAAAGCAACGCAAATGAACCACTAATGATTCATCTAGGTGAGACATATATTTATGTATGTATGTATGGATAATCTCGCATGTGAATTCACATACGATTTTTAGATAAATCACTGAGTGTTCTGTTTTATTACTCGTAAATGAATCACCTACATGAATCATAAATAAATCATCTCGGTGGCTCGCTTTCGAAGGCACGTTGTTCAAATAATATAATATTCATTGAAAATGAAAAGTTATCAACGCCTACTAATTCATTTTGATAAATGTTCACCAAAATGAAGAAAACTCGAATAAATAAAAATCATTAATAGCATTTTAGTTCGGATTTGCCAAACTTGAAGAAAAATCTAATAGTATAATACAATAAAAAAACAATTTATATTTTTTCGTCCAAATAAAAGGTGCGTGCGAGGAAATTACAAAGAAGCGTGTGACCTTTGCTGAAAGCAAGAGTGTAAGAATCGGTGCTGCGGTATGAGTTTCCATTCGAAATAGATTCACTAGTAATTCTTGAAAATTAAGTTCACATGAGACTAAAATTGGAATTCACATAAGATTTGCGAATCTTTAAAATGATTTAGAAACGATCCGCTTAACGTTCACCAAAGTGTGTGTATATACACTTATGTACATACATTCGCTTTTGTGAATATTAGATTAATCATATTTTGATCCTAATGATGATATATAAGTGAATGTCCATTACGTACAGCTATAGAGTCGTTTTCGAGTCACAGGTTAATTTACTTTCGTAATGTGCATTCGCTTTAGTGAGCTACTTTCAGATAATTTTTGAATTAAAACATTTGCTGAGCAGTTCAGTTTTAATGTACATTCAACGGCAAACGAAATCTTTAAAAGTAAAGGGCAAGAGATCTATTTCTTGGCGAATCATGTATACCATAGATCAGCAATTTCATTCGCCAGAGAATTTGATCCACCAGAGAAGTTACTTGTGAATATGTATCGAGATCGGCTCCGAAAAGTTTCACCATTGACTCATTTTCGTACAGACTGGTTTGAAGTACACCGTCACAAGCATTCCGATTCAACTAATACAAATTTAAATTCGTTACTCAATTTATTAACTTCGGTAAGATCTGTTGAAATTGAAATGGCATATTTCAAGATTCACTCCGTGTTGGAACCTTACGATAAATCACGATATCGATTTATTGGAATACCCACACCTGTCCTGCGATAATCTTGAGTGAGTGGGTGATGCCATTACTCCACCGAACCAATTTCTTTCCGGCGGATTTCTTATTCTCAAATGACTTTTTTGATAAGGCCCACAAAAATAAATTTCCGACTGTCCTACTGGAAGAGTTGCCATTTCCTTCGCCCTCCGAAAGGGGTTGAAAATTTCAAATGGAATTAACAGGAAAAGATTCGGTTACTATTATACTTATACCTACGAGTGTAGCTATGTAGATGTGCACCTGTAATCACAGGTCATATCACGAGAGCGTTGTGTATATTCCCCCAGATGTTTGGCTGGTGTAATCCCTCGGCATGAATAGGCTCAATGGTTTGTTTCGAGGGCATTTAACCCATCCATCTTCGTACTGTAGTACGACACAAGTGAGATTAAGAGTTTACAAGGGGCCTAGGCCAAAGCAAACATTAATAAGGGAGCTAAGCTAGAACGCGCTACATATCGTATCAAACGCAACATCGTTTGCTGTAGGCTCAATTCAGGTACACATTCCCCGATGTTAACTAATGGACCTAATCCTATCCATGTCTGATGTCCATGCTAGAAGTGTGCCCCACATCTAGAAAGGGATAATTTTGAATAGTATTATGGATACGTAGATAGTGTGGCAGTCCCACTCGAATAATGTTTAGTGAACAACAATATTCCATAATTATAGCGACTTATTTGAATTGCCGGCGCGCCGTGCCGTTCTTAAGAAACGTATCAGAAACCAGAGTTGCATACGTGATTTGATGAGTATTCAATATAATCGTGTATCTGAATTGGGACTGGTTCAATGCAATTAGAAGATTAATTTGAAGTAGTGTTGCACCCAACTTTCTATTCACGAGCATGTATTAAAGCCACTTCTGTTTAAATCCCATTTATTAGCACGCAGTGTTTCGAGATGATAATATGTAAATTTATGGATTTCACCTTGAACACATCGTAGCACAGCTCTTTAAAATCCAAAATTCGACCATTCTGAGAAAACAGTTGAACATGAAAATCTTCAAAGTAATATTTCGATGCTAGAAAATCCACAGTAATTACTGTGGATTTTCTAGCATCGAAATATTACACGAAACGAAACGTTCTAAGGGAAATAAAAGTTTTTGGCTGCTCGTTGTATCAAATAGAAACGTCATATTCTGCGTTTTTATACTCTAGATGAAATCATATAGAGTATTATAAGTTTAATCCAGCTCAAAAGTTTGTAACGCATAGAACCAAGCCTCGGACGAAAAAAAGGTATTATTTTTTGTTTATTTGTGGCCAAAAACCTCAAATCCGTTTGACGTCCGTCCGTCTGTCCATGAACACGATAACTCAAGAACGCCTTCACCTAGGATCTTCAAATTTTGAATCTGGATGTTTGGTTGAATTTGTAAGGTTATGTTCGTTAACAGGCAAAATCGTCCTACTCCTTCGGATAGCTGCCATACAAAATGTCCTTAAAACACGTGTTCAAGAATATTGGTCGATAACTTCAGAAGGGTTTAAGCTACGACTTTGAAATTTTGCATGTGTTATTTTTCCAATAGTTGGAGTTAAGTATATGATTATGAAGAAAATCCTGTTAGTCCTTCGTGTAGCTGCCATACAAATATCCTGTCAAAATGTCTTCACTTTATTTACGGAACTCACTATAACTCAAGTAATCTTTTAGCTGTGAACTCGGAATTTTGTAGAAATTAGTTTTGAGTGAAAAGGAAGTTCGAGTTTACTAGTCAGCAAAATCCTTTTACTCCTTCTGCAAGCTGCCATACAAAATATCCTTAAGACTCGTGTTCAACAATATTTTCCGATAACTTTTGAACGCTTCAAGGTAGTAATTTGTAATTTTGTACACATTAATTTTTGAATGGTTCTAAGGAAAAGGATAAATATGTAAGAAATCGAGTGAGTCCTTCCTGCACCTCCCATGTGAAAGTCCTTCATAAAGGACTTTTTATTTCGATGACTTACCCAGGTCAAGGTATGAAGTTAAACACTGAATATTGTCTTTTAGTTTTGAGTAGCAATCTAATGGCAGTCCTTAATAAAGGACATACAACATGCACACACGTAATTCTACTTTATCCCCAACTGCAATATAAATCGGAGTTCAGTATTCATCTAGTGTATTATACGATTGGCTTGCAGCCGATCGTGACTGCAGTATGTTCTCTTTAACGATTCCATCTGAAAGGCTGAAGTTTTTTCTAACTTCCTGACCAAAAGTTTTAGCCAATAGCATAAATTCTGCAGATATTAACATGATATTTGTTCTAATCGACTCGCTAATTTAGTTCCTCCACGTTTCCAGTTAACTCAAATAAGATCTTAAAATTTACAAAATTGCTAACGCTATGTTCAGCGAAAGAGTTAAGCCCCGAACACAATGCTTCCGTTCCGTTCCGTTCCGTTCAGCTGTCAAAGTAGACCTTATGGACTGACCATGTAAATGCACACAACGGTCGTAACGGAACGGATCGGAAAAGTTGACCAAAATTCAACTTTTACGGATCACATAACCTCACTTGTCGTGACGGAACGGGAGCATTGTGTTTCGGGCTTTAAAATTTTGCTTATTAAAAAAACAATACTGAAGAATAGTAAAACGTTAACAACATCAAATATTCCTTTGTTCGAAAATATATTTTCTTCTTGTCTTTTAGGCTTTCTTTACAAAACAACAAATTATTTTTGACGTTTTGAATTATCTGGACGCGGTAATGACATTTACTACGTTTACATGGAGGATCGAAAGATCGAAATTTGAATCGCGTATCTGACTACACCGTACCGAAAGATCGAAACATGGGAAGATCGAAATGTAACATATCCGGAAATCTTTCTTTAATCGTACAAGTTCGAAGTGCAGTGCTTAAAAATGTCAAATTTAGCAGTTTTGTTAATGAATTTGCAACGATCGAACTTTCGATCTTTCGATCCGCGTTTACATGAGAAGTTCGATCCGATTTCGACTCGATCCAGGTCGAGAAGTACGTTCGGATCGAGTCGATCTCATCCCAATCCGATCTGCGTTTACATGAGATTTTAGAGGACTCAATCCGAATTTAATCCTCCATATAAACGTAGTAATTGATGTAATTCGAACGACCACACACAAACATATTAATATCATCTCTTTCATTTTTAGTGCTATGTACATACATATATTTACAGCCAAAGATTTTAAATTTTGCTCCATTATGTCCATAAATCGTTATAAAGTCTGCTCTCTCGTTGACTTCGTCAGCTGTCGTATAGCTTTGCAACATATGAAGCCAAGCTTTGTTAAATTTAATTGGACGGGGCTTTTCTGTCTAATATTTAACCAAAAATACACGTCAATCGCGTCTAAACTACCGATATTATATTCAAAAAGTAATGGATAAAAACTTTAAGGTCCAAATAAAGACTTAAAAAAATTATGAAATTATATCGCTTCATTTTAAAGATATAGCAAAGCAACATCGGGTGAGTGTTTTTGGGTTTTCCTGTAGAAGCTGGTTATTGCTTTGACGCCAAACTTTGTTATATCATTCTTGTAGATAGTTTTATAGTCTAATTTAATGATCACTATTTGGTGGTTATTGCAATCTTGTTCAATCCTTGAGTATTATATACAGCAACGTGAGTTGTACAGGACTCCAAACAAAAGTAATTGTGATAGTCGCACTTTCTGGACTTCCATACGAAAAACGTATAATGACTGGCAGGAATTTAACTATGGCGTCTCTCTCACTAACTTATTTCGTTGAATTACCTTCATTTATAAGAAGTTGCAACAAGACACACACATCGAACTACAATTACAATCTATAGATTTGCTCGGTATCTTCCAATCGGATTAAAACCAAATGATTATAGAGCGTCAGTTGATCAACATTACCGACAACACTCTCCGCTAATCCCTTCATTCACCAAAATTAACAATTCAATTATCTCGAAATATATTCTGCATCAATTTTGCCATAACTCCGCAACACTGACCCCAAAAGGTACCCGAAAATAAAATAAATAATTGCATTAACTATTTTGAATTTAGTCGTATTATGTACCGTCGATTCTATACGAAAACAAAAACGTGATTTGACTATCAAACCTATTTAATTTCATCACCACCTACAACTTCCTGATTATCATAAATTAATTGTTTCGAGTTCGAGATAGAAGTGCTGCACGCCAAATCGAAATTAACAGCAAAATGTTAAATTTAAAATCGAACCAAGCTTTTTTTACGTTACGCGCAAATTATACTTAATAGCTGACTGCGACCGGATAGAGATCCTGCGATCGAATTAAACCCGGAAATGAAAGCAGTTAATTCTGATACTGACGAGATACAGGTGAGTTCATTAAACCAATATTTGCCCACAACAGGTAACATTTTCATTACGAAGCGAGTACAATTTAAGCATTAATTAATCGCCTCTTTAATCCACCACCTCCTCCCAACCTAAAAAAATCACAAAAGATAGGTGCTAGCTAAATCGTGCTGTACCAGATCGTTTTTTAAGCGCTTTTAATTGCAATCCATTGCAACTCCATACCAATTTTAAATTTGGCGCGCAAACAATGACGCCCTCTGAATTTCAGAGTATATAGTTGGATAATGCAATTTTTCAGTTCGATGGTACATTGCTGGTTTTAGAGGTGTATACTTTTAATTGCACAATTTTAGTATCTCACCATCAAATCGTTCTTTTTCGCTAATTGAAATGGAAACACTCGGAGCTAAAATGTGGCCAAAAAAAAAGAAAACATCTGCGAGACGAAATTGAACACAAAATCAGAGATTAATCCTTTAATTGGCTCAAAGGTTAAAGACATACCGTTCTTTCTTTCTTAATCTTTGTACGATTTTGATGAGAATACTGTGTTTGCATGCAACACAGCCACGAATGGGTTAAGATTTTGTAATTCGATTATTGAGCTGAAAACTAATTAAAATTTTGTGTGTTATGTCCTAAAGCCTGGATATAAGGAATTTTGCCTAGCACAAACTGAAGTAGTTTTAAAATATTAATTAGTTTTCCATGTCGCTATGGGCCCATTTGGTGCCTAGTGTGCGCGGTGGCTCGAGCGCTTCGCCTCTTCTTAAAAACTAAAAAACTAAAAACTTTCCATGCTTATACTCCCCATTAGAAGAATGAAAAAAATATGCCAACAGTCTGGGCGCAACTTTATTGTTTTATGGGTAGAAGTCCGAAACGTGTTTAATGCTGAGATGCGGTGTAGGTTACTATGCGATTGACAACCTAAAAAATAACGTTCCAAATAGCCTCCTGGTTATTCCTTAGGTTGTCAGTCGCATAGAAACCTACGCCGCATATCAGCATTAAACGCGTTTCGGACTTCTACCCATAAAATAATTAAGTTGCGCCCAGACTGGTGGCATTTTTTTTTTATTTATTTACGTATTTGTTTTTTCTATAGATTAAAATGTATTAAACATCGAGTCATGAAATATCTTGATCAAAATAAATTCTTTGCAAATAACCAATATGGCTTTAGAACCGGTAAAGATACATCCGACGAATATTTATTAATAATGGCATCGAAAAAATCAAAAATATCTTGGCTGTTTTTCTCGACCTACAAAAGACTTTCGATACAGTAAATCACAATATACTGCTCGCTAAGAATGTGACTTCGAGACCCGCCAACAGCAACTTTATTTTTCCGCTAAATTTAAGAATGGAATTTTTTCATGGTAAGCTACCATAGAAGCAAGTTTGATTAAATGTTGGTTGTTTTCCGGCGTCAGTAGGGCTTCTGGTGTGAAACCCCAACACGAAATCCTCGACTGCTGATTAATCGTTGTCCTAGAGGACATGACAAAAAAAAAAAAAAAATCGGTTAGCTCTATATATCCTGGCTTACAACCAAAAATTCCACCAAATTGGTTGAAATATTTGATGATCAAATATTATGATCTTCAGCGCCACCTTCCTTTAGTATAGGGTTGCGATGGCGGAAATTTAGCTAGTTTAAAAGTCTCGGATCGTAAATTTGATTTCGAGTGCGATATATAGAAATTATGCTCAGCAGTTCCACCAGCTGTAAGGGTGTTTCGGATAGTAGGCATGATACACCCTCTGACGAGTCTATGCCCTCCGATGACGAAACAGCTCCTTCGGACCTAGTCCAACACAATCTTATAAGACTGGCGTATTCCAGTGAAGTGTTTTCCAACGGTCATGCCCTCTAGGACAACGATTAATCAGCAGTCGAGGATTTCGTGTTGGGGTTTCACACCAGAAACCCTACTGACGCCGGAAAACAACCAACATTTAATCAAACTTGCTTCTATGGTAGCTTACCATGAAAAAATTCCATTCTTAAATTATACAAATTACTAATTTTAAGCAAAATACTGACTGACACAAATAAAGATGGTTTATTTCGCTATTGTACAGTCAATATTGCAATATGGAATTTCGGTTTGGGGCTCTGCGTTCACGTCAATTATCAATCGCATGAATAATTTACAGAGCAGAATTATACAAATATGCTTAAAAAGATCAAAATTTGACTCAACTACACAAGCATTTAAAGATTTTGGGGTGATGAACATTCTACAGATTTATATTTTCACCACTTTGAAGTTTATGTTGGTACACCAATCTGATTTCAACTTCCAACTTCAGCAGTCTATCATAATTACCGCACGCGTAGGCAGCAAACAAACCCAATCAGCTTGCCAATTTTCAAAAAAACAAAAACCTCACGACATTCTTTCATTCCTGGTCCAAGACTATACAATAATATCGATTTAAGTGTAAAACATATATTATCAGGTGATAACTTCAAAACTGTGCACAAGAAATATGTATACAAAAACTCGAAACTTTTTGACGTGCTCATAATAAATAGTAAGTAAAACTTGTGCTAGTCCTAAAAAGATTATATTTAAAAATATTTTATTTTTATTTTTAATTTTTTTCCGAAACTATGTTGTATTTTTACTATCTTAATTGTTTTAAGCATCTATGTAATTTCGAATCTTTATTATTATTATTTTTAATTTTATTTTATTTTTATTTTTGTTTTTATTTTTATTTTATTTAATTTAATTTTATTTTATTTTATTTCATTTTATTTTTTTATTTTATTTTTTATTTTTTATTTTATGTTTATATATTTACATATTTGTGTAATTTTGAATTTTATTATTACTATTTTCATTTTCATTTCTTATTTATGTGATTGTTATGAATTTAAAAATGTTTAAAGATAAAAAAAGCAAATTCGCGAAATGATCAAAGCACTGCAACTCTCACACACAAGCTTCGCATATGTGAGTAGTGAGCAAAATATTGTTTGTTAAAACTTTGTAAATAAAGAAATAGCTGCAATTAATAAAAAAAAAATAGATGATTCAATAGAAGTGAAAGTGAATTCGATCTCATTAAACCTCAAAAAAATTCGGAATTCGTCAAAACTTGAACAATGTCTTACTCCCCGGGGGGTTTAATATCAAAAATACTTAAATCGGTTTAATACAAAGCATTTAGAGGTGAAAGTGAATTCTATATCTCATTAGACCTAAGAAATATATCGGAAAAAGTACATAACCGCCTTACACCCCCTTAGGGGTTAGATATCGAAAAATTTTGGAAAATGTGATAGCTCGAGATATCTAAAAGATTTAACGAAATTCGTGAAAATGAGGGAAAAACCCTTTTCACGGGCATTTTTTACTCCATCTTCGTATACAAATGAAAATCTAAATTTTTTTTGGTTTTAATAACTCTAGTAGCACATCTCCATATAGGTATTGAGTTTCAACTTTCTAGGATAAGCCGATTCTGAGATATGAAAAACCACCCCCGTACCTTGCTACCCCTATCAAAAATTTTCTTTTTCTTTTGTATGTTTGATGACTTATAGTTGGCGCGTATAAATCGATCTTAAGTGACTTGCCTTCTTTTCTTGAAGAACCCGACGTACTTCTTAGTCGTTCATCTCAAAATGTTCATCACTTTGTATTTCATTCCTGACATCATAAATGAATCCGATTAGCGAAGGAAAGCACATTTAAAATATGATAAGAATTTATCTGTTGGAGATATCTAAAGGGGTGTCGTTTTTATTCCGGTTGAAATTAATTCGAATTTTATTCCATAGTAGAAGTAATTTTTGTTATCTATCTTTCCACATTTTCTTTTCGGTTTAATGAATAAATTACGGTGCAAAGTGAAAAGACCTTCATTTCGTTAGTACTTTATTCCTTGAAAAGATAATTGCGCCTTGGTAGAATATGTGTACTTGTATAGTGTGGTAACTATTCTTGATCCTTAAACCTGACAAAATATCATGAAGGGTCGAGTTGGATTTGTGCTTAGTGAAATGCATGCAAGTTTCCCGAAGGTACTCGTATAGTGCAAAAAGTGCACTTTTATGCTACACTTCCTCTTCTTTATTTTTTTAAGTCTTGGGTAGGGGTTGAATATTTTGAAGTCTTTTGTGCGATGTGGCTTGGTTGTTTCGATTTTCTCAAGATGGAATAAAATGTTGAGTAGTTAAAAGGTTGTGAAATGACTTTTTCATGCAGAGTAGTTTTAACGTGAAATCAACGTTTCAGCAGGTAATGTTATACTGCTTGTGAAGAACTATAAGTTGTACTGCACTCATGAGTGAAAACATTACTGCCCAAGATCGAAGTCCTTGAAAGAACTTTCGTCTAACCTTCAGAATTGATGTATTTCGAAGTAGAAGTATTTGAAATAATGAGTGAGTTTCAGACGATTTATATATATGGTGCACTGAGATGCGTCACATATGAGCTACCTACATGATTCACTTACGGTCCACCTACAATGTGATTCACTTAAGGCTAACAAAACAGAACGCCTAATGATTCATTTAAGTGAATTCACATGTAAACATATTTTTTACGTAGATGAATCGTTGGTGGTTCCCTGGTGATTTTTTTTCGAATTTTTCAATCGAAAAAGAATGTTATTCTGAAGACCACGTAAAATGTTCTATGAGCATCTATAAATTGCTAGCGGGAAGGGGAAGTGTGAGGATAAAAGGTTATTTTCGAAGAGTGTCTCGTATACAAAAAGCACCCCATATTATTCACTATGAAATATACGCCGATACACGGACCCATCCTCTCCTAAGTAATGGATTAAAATCACTTTCCTCATAAAAACAACAAAATAAATGGCTTCAAACTACCCCAAAAACACTTGGAACCACTTCTAGAAATGCTTCATCCCAACAAACACCATATCCGCAATAGAAAGTTCCCCTGTAATGTTTCGCTATTCCCGGTGATCATATTCACTTAACAGATTTGTCAATCAAAAACTCCATTTGGTTGAATTAAAAAACAATTTGGACACCTGCAGTTCTGGCCAATAAATCGAACCTGACATCGAAATCATTACACTATCGACCTCTTCCTTTATCTGCATGGGTCGAATAATTAATGGTCGCTTGTCACGAGGGATTTACACAATTGTCCCGAGTTCAGGACGAGTACATGAAGTCAATGGCTCTTCCTTTTTTTCGGAGAAAATAAATAATTCAAAAAAAGGTTTTTTTTATCCATTAATGTGATAAATAAGACTTGATCACGTTCCATTATGATGGACCATTGGAAGAATGAAGTGGGGCAATCTACTCTACATTGGGGCAATGATCATATGTATTAAGGACTCGAAGGATTTGTTAATGCTTTAAGTAAATTTGACCATTTTTGGGAGGAACAAGCAGATCCGAGAAGACGTTGCAGGTGTGTAGTTTAGGGACTTGCTTGGAAATTCGTCCTAGGTTTTTTGATCCTCCAATATCCTTTCACGGCGATTTTTGGGAACGGTGATTGGCCTCTAAAATTGAATGGAAAGTTCTTCATAAGTTCTGGTCTGGTATTAAGTGATATACCCTCCTAACTAATCAGGAAAGTTCAGCTGCAAAATTATGCAATGAATAATGGCCGAGGCGCTCCATTTACCATATCCACATGTAAAGAAACTTTAACCATGTTATCCATCTCATGAGTGTAGGAAGCAATGAGAAATGACTAAACACAGTACACGACATAAATCGTTAATTTGACGTATAACTTTGAGCTGAGTCGATGGAAGGAAGTCGAGAACTTTGTTGAGACGACCCGTCCTCAATCCTCCGCCTACCCAGTCGGAATTGTTTAATTATTCATCCTAAGTGCTGCGAGAATTGGAGAGTTGCTCATTCGAATTACCTGCGAGATTATGCGTCTATCTGGTGGTGTACATTATTCCCTGCACCGTGCTACGTACACGGCAATCGGTTGTATACTCGACGCTATTATTGCAATTTCAATTACAAATTGAAGAGAATTGTGGGGGACGGGGGAGTGAGCTGCAGTCATGAATTTTTTAGAAGGATAGGCTGTTCAATAATCGGAAGACGCATGTCAGTTATTTTTCAATGTCTCTAACTCCTAGACATGTCTAGCCATCACAGGCTATAGACTTCATATTTCAGTCATAGGCATTTTGAAGAAGTACCACCGGTTCGAAGGCCACGTTTCGATCTTTCTTTAGTATTTAAGTGAGCAATTATGTCGTCGGTCCTGAAAGTGACACTGTTGTTACTCGTACTTTGTTTGGTTGTTTGCTTTGATAAATCAGTGAATCCACTCGAAGAATTAAATACAATGACATTCAAGCTTGGCGCGTTATAGACTAAATAAGACGATTGCGCTGCAAATGAAATGCTACGTTGGCGCCATCAGGTACTGTGTAGAAAGTACTGCTACGTAGTTAAAGTCAGTGCACTATCAAATTATAAGATTGTACATTTGTTTATTGCCTTATGTACAGCTGTTTTCCTTCTTTGCAATATGATTGAAAAATGCGTTCATTTTTCAGTTAGGAAGATTGACTTATAGATTGTTTAAAGAACCTGTTCAAAAAGTCAGATTCGTCATCAATAGAAAATGTCTGTCTCAATTAAACGCTGGTTCGTGTCTTAGCTTTCCTTGATTAGTTTTACGACAGCTGACGAAGATAGAAAAGAGCGTATTATAGTTTTCGTTTTGCCATAATGTAACTTTCTTTAATAAATTATTCACTTGATATTAAAACACAAGTTTTGATTAACTCAATAAATTATAAATTTTAATTATGACAACTATACATACTTTAGCATTAATTAATATTTTAGTTTGATTTCGTAATTGAAACTAGTTGTTTCGTGTCGTCGATTAAAAATAAAGTTTTCTATTAATCGATTACAAACACTTCAAATTATTTTGATCGACTGACTTTTCTAATAAAAATTTTATTTTTTTCTCTCTTGACCGTTTGCTTGATTTTTAAAATAAAAATCAAACAACCGGCCACTTTGATAAAAAAGTACAAAATTTTAATTTTTCTACTATAATGTTAAATTAGCCTTTAATACACACTAGTGTACAGTCCAGTCAATTTGAGGGATGGGAAGGTTAAAAATTTGGCCGGATATGGCAGTGAGCTAGCAGCTGTTAATAAGTTTTAATTCTGTTGGATATAATACGATCTACCAGAACAGCAAGGCTACCTATGACAAATGCAGTACTTTCTAGTAGCTCTAATGGTAAATTATCACGAATAATTGTTGCTAGAGGAGGAAAACTATAATGTCTTGACTATCTTTGCGGTTTAAATCAAAATAATCGATCTGGCGCTAAAATACATATTTTTAAATCTTTGTCCCGTACTGTATTCCATGAGGGTATTTTTATGTTAATTTTTTACCCTAGCACTCTCTTTTTCGCTATCACGGGAGTGTTAATCCAATCCAAACTTGTAAAAGATAAAATTTAGTTACAGGGTCTCTGGTCTCTGCATAGAATCCAAGAAACCCGTAGATTATGCCCTGGCTAACTAAAGCCAACCGAATTGAATTTTTAAAGATTATCATCCCGTAAAAATTAACTGCTAAAAAAATCATAAAATAAATTGTCTTGTCTTCCTTTTCATTACAAAAGAAAAGCTTAATACCCCATTAATAACAATGTTGTTAAATTACCCTGTTCGCTAATCCCCCGAGAAGGCGACTCGGGTGGTGTTTAAAATGGCTTTCCTCTGGGTATTATTAGGCCGTTAGGGAGAGACAACCGAAGGAAATTTTCTTGAGCCAACTGTTCAACTGTTGACTGCTTTTCTTTTTCAGCAGTCACGTCAATTTAAATTTTTCCTTTGTTGCTCGGAAAACTTGTCTCCACAACTGCATGTAAATGCCGCAGAAAATCCCTTCAATTAAAACTACAAACAGGGCTCCGCATAAAATTACACCCTCTACTTATACACGCGTTCGAAAATTTGGCCAGTTGTCGAGCGAAGGCCGTGGCGATGGGTCTGGTGAATCGGTGTGGGGGTAAGGAGCTTACCACTAAAATAGACCCAAAACTTGACAACTTTACTATGCTGATGCCTGTGAAAAGTGTCGTGTGTATGGTGAGTGAATGTGAAATTTGCATAAAAGCTTCGCGGCACTGTCACACGCTGCCACTGTTTATAGTGCGCTCTTATAACAAGGGCTGCAAAATTTCACCACTACAACGATACAAATAGGATTTTAACTTAAAAAAAGTTTGTTGAGCAGCGAATTGACTGAAGCGGTTTTTTAGCAGCATTTTCCCACCCTTCATGAGAGAGGACATGGCATGTATGGACTTACATGGATGGCTGTATGGCTTCAATTTTTTGTCTATGCGAAGGGGATGATGGCGATAGACTTTAAGGCTAAGTTCTAAGGATAAGCTGAAATTTACATAAGTTTACAGTTGAGCGGTTGAAATTATTCAAATTTTTTATTTTGACGAGATTTTGGCGCAAAAGGGTAGTGACGGGTGACAGGGGTATTTCGAACTTTTACATGGTGATGTCGCCAAGACTTTTTCCATTCACTCACCGTGTTATTATACTATCTCCCAAGTTTTCTAAGCACATTTCACTGTGGGCATTGAGTTTCACTACCACCCCGATCTCCCCTATCTTTCAAAAATGGGATGTTTTTGATGGTCCTTATATCGTGTTGTGAGATCTACAGGAATTTTACGAAGATTATCCTCACTTCAATGGAAGTTAAGTGGATTTTTATCAAAACTTGTTGAATTTACTTAGATTAAGGGACGGAGCAAAGGGAAGATTGCTATCGAGATGTAACGTAGAAAATTGGTATTATAATGAAAATTGACACGTCTTGCTTGCTTCTTTTTTTCGATATTTCAATATAAACTGTAAGTAACTGCCGAACTAAGTGTAGGTATAATTTTAGATGCTCATAAATTTATTTGTTGCCATTTCAAAAAATGAGAAATTATAACTTTACGATCAATTCGTTTTAACAATTATCTACTGCTAATTTCGAGAGGTTCCTAAAGAAAAATCAAAATGATTCGCCAGGTTACTTTGACTTCACAGACGCGCTCAAGGCAATAGTCGGTTTCATAAAACTTACATACAGACTTTCATTTATTGACGGTAATTTATATTATTAGATGCAATAATTTTGGAGATCTTCTTCAAATATATAAATTATATAATAATAGATCAAAATATCTTTACAGCCTAGGTTCACTAGTGTAAATGGCACAAGGTCGATTGATAATAATTAGTATTTAATAAAATATGGATCCTGAGGAAAAACAGTTTGAGAAAAAATTGGATAAAATACAAAGACGAGCCTGAAACAAAATAGAATTATGATTTGAGTTTGTAGATTTTATTAGCTAATCATTACTATTGCTTCCACCTTTTAAGTTCCTTCTTACCTTAGAAGGCGCCGTTTTTAACGTTCAAATTTGGACGGCTTACCGGGTAATGCAATAGATAATGAAACTGGTTTCAAGTGCTTCATGGGTAATGTACAAAGCAGGAGAGTGGTGGAGTGGTAGTTCGCGAGGCTTCCAATCTGGTGTTCTTCGGTTCAATTCCAACGTGATAGGAACAAGTATAATATTTTTTTTGTAGACAAGAATAACATGCATGCTGGTAATGTGAAGAAAAAACACTTACATAGGCCGAAAGCATTCAGCATTCAGAAAGTACCTGCGAGTCTAGGAATGAGAAAAGTGTATAGTATAGTAATATAGATTGAAATTTCAAATAACCATTGCGGAATCGAGTCTGTAATCATTACAGCTCCTAGCTAACTGATACTAGGATAGTTCCTTTCTCTATTATCTAGATATTATACTACTTCTCTACAGAGAAATCGCAAGCACCCAAATATGTGCTCTAATTCCTAGAAAAAAAATCCTGCTATATGCTTAGAAACTGAAATACACAAAGTTATTCTCCATTCGTCGTTGCCATATGATTTTAGCCCATTTATTGTCATCCCCCACACACTCATATTTCACTCAACTGAGCGCATAATGAAAACAACACTTTTCCTGCTCTACACACAATGCGCACTATCGCTCCTTCGTCCTCTATCCCATAATTTTGCTACAGTGGATATTTTTAATTTGATTTACCAGCAACACCATTGCCATTTGAAAACCATTTCTGTGCCATTGTAAAACCATAGATGCGGTAGTCGTAATACGACTTCGTTACACTAATTGTAAAGGGAGACCTACCCCGTCCTCAGACATTGTAAAAATTAAAACAAAAGACTTCTCTTAGTTCACACCTTAAAACAAAAAAAAAATCCTCTTGGGAATGGAGGAAGCAAACGGATATTTCACGTGATGCGGGGGTGAAAAGAAGTGAATGTTCCACATAATAATATAAAGAGCAGTGAACCTCTTGTCATATAGAACACGGTTCTATCTTTGCAGAACTCAGGTTACCTTTCCATCGGGCAAAGAAGGAACTAGGTATGCACCTTACTCTATATGCTGCAAAGAAAATGAAATTGTAGTTGGGGTTGGGGTAGGTAGGGTGAACCGCTTGTGACGTGAAGCGATGCACACAAGTCGTTTAGAAGGGACTTTTCCTTATTATTGTCCTAGTGAGGAGCGGAAGAGGCGACCATGAATTGAACGACAGTCACTTTATTGTTGTGGCTTAGAAATTCCCTCGGTACGGTTACTGGTTCGAGTTTCGACTATAAGCAAGGATGTTTGTATGTTTGTTTGGCGGTTTGCTTTGTGTATGCGAGCGGTTGGATCTTCAAATCTCATGAGATCTAACTTCGAGTCTCAACAAGCTGCCTTTTAGTGAAGATGTCGGCTTTGTTGAAATGAAAATGGGCGTACTGAGGAGCTTTTAAGTCAATTGAAAAAGACTTGCTTTAACAAAAAAAAAATAGTCATATATTGATTTCATTCCTCTCTCACAGTTTTTAGTGCGTCTGTCTTTATAATCCGTTCTGAGACATATGGCAGTAACAATGCAGTGTTGCTGCTTCTAATATCTTCTTTGGGCCACGAAAGATAAGTACATTCCTTCGCTCCTCTGCTCGCTTTGTAGTTGTTTTCAAATGCCACTAACCTGCTCTACACTGGATAAGAGCGCAAAAGAACAAACCAAATGCAAATGTACTGGCAATGCGAAAACCAATCTTTTGCATCATGCATCGGTTAGGCCTTCACACTTATTTCTTCACTTTACAAAATAATCCAAAATGGAAGTATAAGTCCAATATCGATCGAAATCTCTTGCATGCTTTTGAAAGAATTAATTAATAAATATTTCTTATTTATTTGTATCGTAAGTACTACCACAGACAAAACCAAATGACGAATAGCCATAGCCATTATACTCCAAAAGATTCGTCCATCCATATTGAAGTTGATCAAGTTATGATATATAATTAGATTGTATCCAATTCTACAGACTGTGAACAATGGCACAGCTGCGAGTACGTTTGTACAGTATATCTTTATGTATAAATTCTATGTATAAATGATGAAGTTTGCATTTCTCTAATAACACTAGGCAACAAATTTCAACTTTTGAAAGGTTCCTGCGTATGTTTTTATATGGATTTTGGGGTGCCGATCACGATGGCATCATTCAAATTTAAAAGTTAGGTCATGTTGTCGAACTAGTTGACATTTATTATTCAAAATTTAAAATTTTAACATAAAATACATGTTTTTTACATCTCTTTTAATGAAGAAAGGTTTTTTTTGCTTCTCTCTTATAAGGAGCATCTCTGATAAGAGCCCAACAGTCAACCTCGGAAACTTTTCTCGGAGATACTGAAATGCTGACCCGTCTTTGTTCATGGCCTTCACAAAGTTCTTCATTACCCAAGTTTTATATGGAGCGGTGGAAACAGTATCTTCTTAGAATCGACCAAAGGAACATTCTTTACATTTTTCTGTCCTAGTTTCAGAGACAATCGAATTGGGCACAATTTGGCATGGCTACCCCATTCACACAAGAAGCAGCAAAACGTTGAGTAACCCACTTAACCCCTGCATACCAAGCACGAGGAAAATCACTTTTAAATCTTCACAAATCTGCCATTGATCGTTGGTCAGTCGTACGAATGGATCCGGGAACCACCACTAGGTATTTCGGCGGGAGGCCGTCATAGCAATATTGCTAAAACCGTCAGTTATTGTCTGTCTAGTCAATCGCCTACTGTGCTGCGTCGTGTTGCATGCTTCTCATTCGCTCAAAGCGGCGAAGTGTCGACATAATCCGTGTTACTGCAGTCTGGAAAGCTTGCCACTTGTGGGCTGTGCCACACACATTGTCGGATACAGGGGGGGGGGGGGGCGTAGGGGGCGGCCGCCCTCCCCAAGAGCAATTCAGAATTTTCTAAACATACATACTTCAACCGTTCACCGATTTTTTTTACTCCACTGCAATGTGGACTGTAATTAGCATTTACTGTAGTTCTGCGGTGCAATGCGAAGAACAGAACAAAACCGTGACCATAGGGTCATACCATCAAGAATCGCCAAAAATGACCTAAGACCAAAAATCGCCTCAGGCTTCACCCTCTCCGATTCTTTTGAAAATTTTCGTACTTTAAGGGCTCATATACCCCTGAAATTTTCAAGAAATTGATTTTTTTTTTACAGATTTTTATTTTTTATACTTTTAAGAATTAAAAAAAAAATTAGAATTTAGAAAACTCCACTCCATTACAAGGTTATAGCAATAAATGTCACCAGACATCGGTTTGGAGCGGCTTCCTGGCTAATTGCCGCGCCACTCTCAACAGCAGCGTTTAGCATTTATTTTTTCGCAAAAGCTGGGTTTCATAGAAAACAAGGTCATTTATAGGTCCCTCTGTGAAAAACACGAAGATACAACAGGAAGTAGGTGTACAGTACGAAGCTGGAATGGGAGACTAGCCCTAAGTTCACGTTGTACCTACCAAAAACTTTAAACGCATTTTTCTCGAAACTATGTTTTTAGACATGGTCTCAGACAATTTTTAATATGTTTCAACTTTCTTTTTTTTAAATTTTGATAACTATTTTGTCTATAGTCTGACGAGAGGTTTTTTTAATTTTTTACTTGGAAATTTTTTTATAAATTATTAAAAGCAAATTTTTCTTTAAAAAACTGATTACTAAAGTTTGAAATACTGTAACTTATTTATTTTTGAAAAAAAAAAATTCCCTCCGTGAGACTATAACTACTACATTATTTTACAAGATTCTTTTTTATTTTTGCAAATTGAATTATTTTTGATGAAGTTATGATGCCGATCAGGAGGCGCCATGGTTTTCATAAGTAGTCCGTTTATACCCGTAAAAAACAATGTTAATATTAAAAAATAAAATTTTTTTTTTATAGTTGAATAGTTAACAAGATATGTGAACTCAACAAAAAAAATTGTTTTTCACCATATAACCTTTGGAATAATTTTTCAAATTTACTCGGTTTTCAGCGCGTGCGTGAGCCCTTCAGAACTAGTGAAAAAAATAATTGAAATTGATCTTTTTGTTTCTATCTCATTTTTTTTGTTAGTTATAGTATGTTAAAGTTTTCGCAAAAATGGTGTCCGAGTCCTCTTTGAAAATGCATATCTCTAGTAATTTTTATCCTAGAATAATAAAATATGGCTTATTTTAAAGGGGAAGGTTGTCGCAATAAAAATTATCCTTGACATTTTTTTCTAAAATTGTCTGAATGGGATCGGGGTCAAAAAAATCGAATAACATTATAGTGGTTCTCAATTATTTTATAGAAAAAGGGTCATTTAATCAGGAATAGCTAAAAGTGTGTCCTTATCATCGCCGATTCTTTTGAAAATTTGTGTACTCGAAGAATTAGTGAAAAAAATAATGATTTCAATTTTTTGTTTCTATCTCATTTTTTTTGTTAGTTATACATAGTATGTTAAAGATTTTCCAAAAAAGATGTCCGAGTCCTCTTTGAAAATTCATATCTCTGGTAATTTTTATCCTTTAATAATAAAGTAGGGCTTATTTTTTGTTGTTGTTTTTGTTAGTTAAAAAATGAGATAGAAACAAAAACTTGAATTCCAATTATTTTTTTCACTAGTTCTTCAAGTACAAAAATTTTCAAAAGAATCGGAGATGGGAAGGTCACAACTTTAACGATTCTTGCAGGAATGACCAATAAACAGATGAAAACAATATGATCCCGTCATCAGATGACACTTTTTTTGCTAAGAGCACTCTATGTAGCTAAATTCACACAGAACTTGATCAAACAAAATAGCCAAATCAAAAAAATTTCCGCCCCCCCCCCCCCCCCCAACAGCAAGGTCTGGATTCGCCACTGGCCACACATGTGTCTCACGACGTTTTCTGCGGTCGGAGCTTCTCCGAAGGTCTCCGCAACCTCGGCTCGTTGGACGTCGAAGCGCGGGCAGTGTAGTAAGATATGCCGCGCGTCTTCAATCCAGAGCTGCCACCATACTACAATTGTAGTATATCTACTACAATTTTGAACTCAAAATTGTCTACTCCGCACTAAACGAATTCTACTACATTTCTTGGAGCACTCTAATCAACAACACTAACAATATTGTCACGTTTTCATATCACACTTCGGGTTAGGGATGTTCGATTTCGATTCGATTAATCGATTAATTTTTTTAAAAAAAATCTATTTTATCAATTAATATGAGTGATGTTGATTAATCGACATAATCGATTAGTTAACGTTAATTAATCGAACAAATTTGAACAGTAAAACGATTCAATGTTCGACCGTTTTGGCAACATTTTACTACGAATTTTCTGCAACAGAAAAAAGTTATGCATTCATGAAGAGATAGGTAGATCCAGCAACACACGTTTGGTACTAACAACCCAGCAATCAAAATTTTGTTGAGAAAACTGCTTCTTATGTCAAATTATTGGAATTATTTTACTCCTGCTGTTGTTTCGGCCTCAAATTCTGAATTGAATCGCCATAGAGATGTACTGGAGATGACGAGCAGCGACTGTTTTGAAGCCGGACGATTCCTCGCAAAGGACCGGCGATAAACACTATGCTACTATTAGCATCTTACTCACATTTATGTTATACTCCTGTCTTGAACACAAAAAACGCCAAACATGTGAATACAAGGCTACCATTTGCATTTCACTGCCACCTGGCAACAAACGCTCTATACAAAAAAGTTCAATTTTGCTTCAAAATGCTTCAAAGTGCTTCATGCAAAAACGGCGATTTGTCGTCTCCGTTATTTATATCTCTGTGTGAATCGCCAACTCTAGTTAGAAGTAAGTACATCTACTTACTTTTATGATTATAGTAGGTAAGGAGTACTTAGTAGACACCTATTTCCACTTGCTTTATAAAAAATTCTAAATGGTGTCAATTACAGATACTAAAGAAAAACATTTTAGTGAGAACTATACATTGAAAGGACATAATTGTTGAAGACCATAAATTACAAAAATTCGATGATGAATTTAGACTGTTATTTAATTAATAATTATGTATTTGCAAACAACAATTCTAATGTAGAAGAAGATATAGAAGTGTTTTAGCAAGATCTTTTCTATGTCCAGGTAGGAGATCTGATGGCTATTGTAACCTTATGTAATTTTGTATTTAGTATCTTTACCTTTCCACATTCATCTGCAAATGTCGAAAATGGTTGTTCATAAATTATAAAAAGATGGATAGATGGGGAAGATGCATATTAGAGTTATTATTTCAGGTTTTTATGATCTACTCCATTATCTTTCAATCTACTCCACTACTCTACTCTTTTTTTTCATTTTCTACTCCGCTAAAAACGATCTTGGTGGCAGCCCTGCTTCAATCTCGTGAGTGCAGTTGGGACAGAACAGGTCTTCCTTATGCTTGAAGCGGTGAAGATACTGATTAAAACAGTCATGTCCGCTGAGCAGCTGAGTCACATAGAAATCCACTTCTCCGTGTTTGCGGCTTATGCAGCTGTCGATGTTTGGAATCGTTCATATCCAACGTTCATATCCAGCTTCGTTCGCGCTCTCATAGCACCCTTGCCATTCCTGGATACTGCGCTGTCGCTCGCCCACTTTCGATGCTTCATCTGCTGCTACGTAGAGTCACTGAAGTTCACACGCTAGTACCCACTTGGTCGCGTCTGCGAGAATCTCGCAGATTTCTCGAAGACATGTCGGCCTGTCTGCGAGATTTCTTCGAGACGCCTTATGGGAAAAATACACGGTATCGAGACAAATGCACCCCGAAATCTCGAAGACATGTCAGCGAATGTCGGGATAGCAAAATGTCTTCATAATCAGCGCCATCTATATATTAATAGATTTTACTATATTTACTTGTGCTCATACTTCTTAAATTAAAGTAAACAAACAAAATATTTAATGAAAAGTACTCTTTATTTAGTAATTAAAAAAAACAACAAACAACAATAATTCACTTTATAATGCATGCACGAACACTTTCACCCACAACATTCGACCAAGAGGTAGTGAAATGCAAGAAGGTTAACATCATCTGAAAAGAGGAAACTCAAATTAAGCCCGGTTGAAACAAACTTATCAGAATAAAATTATCACATAAAGGCCGGTTTACATGTCGAATGCAAACATTTTTTACTGAGATTGTGAGGGAGAAGGAAAATCTCTAATGAGAAACTGATCAGGAGTGAAACGAACAGAAATTATATCCAGTAAAAAATACTGACATTTCTGTGAATGTGTGTGTGAAAATATTTTTCGTTGCCATAAAAAGTTCTCGAACTGAGATATTTTTAAGGCCGGTTTACATGTCGGTTGCAAATAATTTTTACTGAGATTGTGAGGGAGCTAGCTTATCGAATTTTCAATGGAGTAGAAGCAACCACTATAAAAAAATATTGGCACGCACACATTGATAGAAATATCGTCAGTATTTTTTACTGGATATATCTCTGCTCGTTTCACTCCTGATCAGTTTCTCATTAGAGATTTCCTTCTCCCTCACAATCTCAGTAAAAATTACTTGCATTCGACATGTAAACCGGCCTTTATGGTTACTGATCGTAATTTTCTACTCTGGTATCTCTAGTTCGCAATAAATTCGATATTTGTAACTACTAGCAACGCGAAATTTATAGTTACTTTTGCGTTTATGCATGGCCGACATTTTTTTAACCAAAGATAAGGACTTTTTTTTCTTTTCTAGATTCGGAGTTTTCAAAGATAATTCAAACCAAAAAATTAATTTCTTCTTCGCAATCTATTTTTTATTTTTTAACATATTGGATTCACAATTGGCTTCAAGCCAATCGTATGTTCATCTAGATGAAATACTTAACTGCGATTTATATTGTAGTTGGAGATAAGTTTTAAGTAGTTTAATGTTTAAGTAGTTTGTCCTTTATTAAGAACTTCTATTTGGTTGCTACTCGAAACTAAAAGGCAATATCATCAGTGTTTAATTTCATGTCTGGAAATAGATGAGTCACCGAAATTTATTTTTACTTTTTCAAGGATTTCCTTGTGGGAGATCCAGAAAGAACTTATTCGAATTCTTATATATTTATCCCTTTACCTGGAACCATTTAAAAATAAATGTGTACAAAATTTCATATTCCTAGCATGAAGCAATCAAAAGCTATTGGAAAATATTGTTGGGAGCTAGCCGAAGAAGTAGAACGATTTCGCTGAGTAGTAAACTTGAACCTTGTTTTCACTCAAAACTAATTTGTACAAAATTCCGCATTCGTGGCTGACCGTTTTCTTAAGTATTAGTGAGTTCCGTAAATGGAGTGAAGGCATTTTGACAGGATATTTTCATGGCAGCTGCACAAAGGACTAATGAGATTTTATTCATAATCGTACATTTAGCTCGAACTATTGGAAAATCAACACATAAAAAATTTTGAAGTTATATGCCAATATTATTAAACACGTGTTTTAAGGACTTTTCGAATGGAAGCTACCCGAAGAAGTAAAGGAATTTTACTGACTAATGAACGAAAACTTCATTTTCACTCAAAACTAATTTAATAACTTTCAAGATTCTAGGTCAAGGCGTTCTTGAGTTATCGTCCGCACGGACAGACGTTAAGCGGATTTGGGGTTTTGGCCACTAATATACAAACATAATAAACAACCTTTTCTTTTTCTAGAGTATATATTTAAATATTTATTTATTTATTTATAATCATGTCCTGCTTAGATAAATCTGCGCAGGCATCGTTTTAAAGTGCCAAGCCCATAAGAGGGCAAATTGCACTGCTTATATAATAAAATAATATACTCTCAAATTTTATCTAGAGTATAAACAGTAGACACGATTGCAAACCATAAAAACCGTTGAACACAGAAAATTCTTACAACGCTTGCTTCACTTCCATTACATTTCTGTTAGTTGTCTCGCTCTTACCTAAAAAAATTTGCCATAAACAGGTGGGGAATGTATGTGAATGACATCACAGCGGTTGCTTCTACTCCATTGAAAATTCGATAACCTAGCTCCCTCACAATCTCAGTAAAAATTACTTGCAACCGACATGTAAACCGGCCTTAACACTATTCAGACGTATTCTGTGCGAATTGAATAAATACGTACGACTAAATTCATTCCGAATTTAGTTTGCCATGACTTTTCTAAGTGGCAGACGTCATCTCAAGTCTTCGATCGCTTTGCTTCTCTGCGGTCGGAGCACTTCAAATACATCGTGGTGGGAGCACATGTTTGTATAGCTATTTCTTTCTATCTAGTATTGAAGAAAGGTATGCAATATGATTCCTAAGGCTCAAACCATCGAGATTATGTCTCGAAAGAGACAAGCGACCAACTGGGTATATCTATTGGTAACATGCCGATATTACTCCAATTGCTTCATCGGACACTGTTCGAAAAGCACTGACAACCCTTAGTGCGGTAAGACAATAGGTTGATCGGATTCCGGCTATATACGATGTCTTCTTCGTTGCATCTGCCCAGATCGGTGCAGCGTATAGCATTATGGAACTCCTGACGGTTGCTAATAGTTTTCACCTGCTGGAGCGTGGTCCTCCAATGTTTGACATGATGCGTGAGAGTGCACCATTCACCTTTGCATCGTATTACCAATATGCAAAAGAACTGCTTTCAAACTTAATGTAGAGCCGTCTATAAACAGTCTCCATTCATCTGGTTTGTGCTTTATATTGGGAGCATTAAGCCAAATTGTTAGAGAATACCAAACTACTTCCCAGTTCAAAGAATGATAGTAGATCTTTGTGGCGTGTACGCATAGTAGTTATAGCAACATCATCTTCCAAAAGGATCCAAGAAGCTCTGCTTTACTCTTTGGTAGCTCTAGGTCTCTCACCTTCAATTCTTCTCGGCGTATCATATGTTGTTGACGTCGAAACACCTTTTTCTTGTCCTGCGGGAAGCATCATACAGAAATAGTAATCAGTGACGTGATTCGACGGCCCTCGCCGCACCATCGCATCAGCAAACCGCAAGGACCGTTTTTGACCCTTTAGGCATATTCGTAAGCCCGAAGCACATGAACCGCAGCATATATGCCCAGTTCAAGGCGTTCTTGAGTTATCGTGCGCACGAACAGATAGACAGATGGATGGGCGGACTAACAGACGGATGGACAGACGGACGGACGTCAAGCGGATTTGGAGTTTTTGGTCTCAAATAAACAAAAAATACTACATAACTTTTTTTCGTGCGAGGCTCCGTTCTCTGCGTTACAAAATTTTGGGCTGGATTAAACTTATACTACTCTCAGATTTCATCATATTTTGTCTACTGTTTTTTGATTGACAAGAATTAGTCTCCTTTTGCATTCGCAAAGGTTCATACGACAAAAAAAATAAAAATAATCAAAGCTTAACGAAAGTAACTAAATGTAAATTAAATGAATTAATCGCAAAAAATATAAATACATTTTTTTAATCAATTACTGATATTTAAGCAATGTTTATTTGTCAAATATTTAATTGATTTTGATAACAAAGTTTAAGTACCAAATTTTAGTGTTCCAAATAAATTTATTTGTCTACACAAAAAATTATTAGTTGGCACGATGGCTTACAGTTTACAAGCTTTGGACTATACAGGGTGTTTGGCACTCCGTGTGCCACCTTGTAAGGGGTTATTCCTTGATATATTTGGAGAAAAAAATTGTTCTACAGAGTGGGAAAATTTTCAATATTAGTGGAGATACAGGGTGGTTAAGAAAAGTGTTTTTAACTGGTACCCTCACTCACTTAAAACGTTAAATCTTGAAAACGAATAATCATAAGGCAAAGTGTTATAGCTCGTTTTTTACGCAATCGAATTACCTTTCATTTGATGTAACAGTCTAAATTGTAAATGCACCCAATCTTGAGATATTTATTTACTCGAAAACACAGATTTTTGCTACGTCAACCCTAAAAATTCAGTGATCAATGTAGTTTTTCTCAGAAAACCCCATTATAAAAATGTCATTTTAATTTTATTTTTTTATGAGCCGTATTATTACCTACAAAAGCTGCATACATATGTATGAGTTACGATTAACATTTTGGAAGTAACAGGTAAAAATACATATCGCATAAAAATTAAATATTTAAAAGTCAGTGCCATAAAGTGGACCTCGTCCAAGAATCTGTTTAATTTGTCGGTAGTACTGAAGTATTTTTATTGCACATTTATTACTATTTAAAGTATGAAGGAAAACAAAGAAATGTAAGTGAGTTTTAACATAATTGATGCTTTTACCTGGACGTGGTAGGTACTACTGGATGCGGTACTATTCCTTTTTTAATAGGGTGTCTTACAAAATAAAAAGCCTATAAAAGCAAAACTACCTTCATATTTTTATCAGTTTTAATTACGTTGCTAAGAGAAGAAGGTGTCAGTAGAATTTAAAAAATTATTTCAAAATGCCTGAGTACTCCAATGAAGAATATGCTGACATGATGTTAATTTATGGAGAGTGTGACCAAAATGCACGAGCCGCGCGAAGGGTTTACCACCAGAGACATCCTTATCGACGGACACCTGACAGGAGAGTATTTCAAGACGTTTACAGAAGAATTAGGGAAACTGTCAGCGTTAGAACAAGGAGAGTAAATGCAAATCCTGCGCCTATAATCGCTGTTCAGATTGATGAAAGAATACTGCAAGCAGTGCAAAATGATCCATCGATCAGTATCCGACGCTTGGCATTGCAGTTTAACATATCTACTTGGAAGGTTTGGAGTATTTTAAAAGTAGAACGCTTCCATGCCTACCATCACACACCAGTACAGGAGCTGCTACCCATTGATTTCTCCAAACGGGTGGAGTTTTGCAATTGGCTCCTTGAACGACAAATAGTTGACGACAATTTTTTCAACAATATTCTGTGGACGGATGAGTCCCAATTTACCAGAGACGGTATCACAAACTTCCACAACCTACATACGTGGGCTGAGAGCAATCCACACACAAGAAGAGCGGCATCATTTCAGCACAAATTCAGCGTCAATTTATGGGCAGGTGTGATTGGTGACAATTTACTTGGACCTATTAGGCTTCCGCGTACTCTAAATAGCTCCAATTACTTACAGTTTTTATCAAATGATCTACAGGACTTGTTGGATGATATTCCACTGGTTCGATTGGCTTCCATGTTTTACCAACACGATGGTGCTCCTGCTCATTACGGCCGACAGATCACAGATTGTTTAAATTCCAATTATAGCAATCGCTGGATCGGTAGAAATGGACCGATACACTGGCCTGCAAGATCTCCTGATCTTACTATTATGGATTTCTTTGTATGCGGACGGATGAAGGACCTTGTCTACGCAACGCCAGTAGAAACATTGGAAGATCTAAATATCAGGATCGATGCGGCAGCAATAGAAGTAAGGCAGCAGTTGAGGAATATGAATACCAAGAGAACACTCGCCAAACGAGCTTTAGCGTGCATTAAAAATGAAGGTGGCCATTTTGAACATTTATTATAATAAAAAAATCTGCCAACAGTCTGGGCGCAACTTTATTATTTTATGGGTAGAAGTCCGAAACGTGTTTAATGATGAGATACGGTGTTGGGTACTATGTGACTGACAACCTAAAAAATAACGTTCCAAATAGCCTCCTGGTTATTTTTTAGGTTGTCAGTCGCATAGTACCCAACACGGTATCTCATCATTAAACACGTTTCGGACTTCTTCCCATAAAATAATAAAGTTGCGCCCAGACTGTTGGCAGATTTTTTTTATTTATTTACGTATTTTTTTATCAATAGAATAATTCATAGTAGTAAAAGCGAATTCGATCACATTAAACCTAAGAGATTTTCGGAATCAGTGAAATCTTGAACAATACCCCCAGGGGGTTTAATAGAGAAAAATACTTAAATCGGTTTTTCCCCGACTACGTTTAAAGCTTATAGAAGTAAAAGTGAATTCCAAATCTCAATATACCTTAGCAATATATCAGAATTCGTGAATATGTACACAACCACTTTACACCCCCTTAGGGGTTGGATATCGAAAAATTTTGAAAATCGTTAGTAGGCGCTTATATAAATAGCCCGCAGAAGTGAAATTTCTTTGATAGCTCGACATGTCTAAAAGTTTTATCGAAATATGTGAAAATGTGGATTCACGGACATTTTTTTTACTCAACCTCTGAACGCCAATAAAAATCTGAACTTTTTTTTTGCTTTAATTACTCTAATAGTACATCTACATATACGTACTAAGTTTGAACTTTCTAGCATAAGCCGTTTCTGAGATATAAAAAACCACCCCTCTCCCCCGTATCTTCATTCCCCTATCAAAAATTTTATTTTTCTAGTATGTCTCCATAGTGGCTCTATATAATCCTAAATTTTTAGCTTTCTATTCATTATGGTTTTCGAGAAATAAAAATCAGAATGTTTTCCTTTCTACCCCTTTTCACCATCACCCCCAACACCCACAACACCAAAAATTTTTTCTCTACTAGAAGTTCACCGACCCCAACTCCTGTAAAATTTTCAAGATCATATCTAAAACGGTTTCTGAGATATAAAAATGACATTTTTTGAGAAATTGCTATCCCCCCACTTTCGTGCTCCACCTCCCCCCTCAAAAAATTTAGTTTTGGTAGACTCCTCTTGTGATCCCATCTACAGAAACTACATTTTATCGTCCTGGTGTAATTGGTTCGGAAGATATTGTAATCCAAAGTTTTTCACCCGCCACCCCCACACCCCACCACCCCTCTTAAAAATGTTAGCCCTTGTCTAATATTGAAGTATCCCTAAGGACAACAACAAAGTTTCAATCTTCTGACATCAATGGTTCAGGAGATATCGATTTTAGAATGTTTCAATTCCGTCTTTCGTGCGTTAAAGACTCATTGTTTCCCCTCCCACTTCCACACCCCTTAACCAATATCGACCATTTTTTCGCAATTGAGTCCATTATCATAGTACTACATAAGTTCCAAGTTTCAGCCTCCTAGCATAAGTGGTTCCTGAGATCTAGAAACCAAAATTTTTCGTCTAAAACGCTCCCCTCTCCTCTCCCCTTGTACCCCCACCCCTCAAAAATATATCATTCGTAGGGGTTCACCCAATCTACTCACCATAAAAATTTCAATTTAATATCTCAACGGGTTTGGGAGCTACGTACCTTCAAACGATTTTGCGTACGGCGTACGGCGGACGGCGTACGGCGTACGGCGTCTACGGCGGACAGACGGACATTTTTTTTTTTTTGCTTTTTTGGGGTTTACTAGTCCTAAAACGTGTAAATACAAAATTTCAGGGTAGCAAACTTTTTTGAAATTACAGGTCGATCACAATACTTTATTATTAAAAAATAATAAAGTAATATTTGAAATAAAAACCATTATTAAATTCTTTCAATTCAAGGAAGTTGCGTAGATCAACATGCACATGCACTGATTTTTTAAATATTTAATTTTTATGCGATATGTATTTTTACCTATTACTTCCAAAATGTTAATCGTAACTCATACATATGTATGCAGCTTTTGTAGGTAATAATACGGCACATAAAAAAATAAAATTAAAATGACATGTTTATAATGGGGTTTTCTGAGAAAAACTACATTGATCACTGAATTTTAAGGGTTCACGTAGCAAAAATTGGTGTTTTCGAGTAAATATCTCAAGATTGGGTGCAGTTACAATTTAGACTGTTACATCAAATGAAAGGTAATTCGTTTTCAAGATTTAACGTTTTAAGTGAGTGAGGGTACCAGTCAAAAACACTTTTCTTAACCACCCTGTATCTCCACTAATATTGAAAATTTTCCCACCCTGTAGAACAATTTTTTTCTCCAAATATGTCAAGGAATAACCCCTTGCAAGGTGGCACACGGAGTGCCAAACACCCTGTATATGCAAATATTTTACCACGTTCACTGGAATATGCAGTTGGGTAGTGTAAACGTTAAACATTAACCTATTGTTCGTGAAAAATTTTACAGAATTTTTTGTCAAATTTTGAAGTCTAAAAGTATCTCTTTTTTGAAATAAATTTCTCACTTTTCATTTAACAATATTAATTTCCGTTCGAAAAAACATTGCATTAAAAGCATAAAGTCCATCATAATTCCGTAATATTCCCATTAACCTTTCATAAGCCAGAACAAATTTCCATTCATTTTATTTAAATTGCACATTATTTTCATTTCGTCACCATAATAAAACTGAGCGATATTATGTCCGACATTTAACAAGAAAAATAAATTTTTTCGTGTTCATTGAGTGCATGTATAGGCGAATTTACGAGCACTTGAAGCGATAAGATCTTATCAAGAGTCGTCTAAATCAGAACAGAATAACAAACCGAGAGAAGAGCACTTTCCTTTACTCTGCTGAAGACCTGAAGTGTCCCTCCTACCCACGACCACCCCTTTTATGTAGAATGTACAAGGTACATCTTTGCCATCTAAGACACCAGACCCATTATCACTTGGCACGTCAAAAGTTATGACTCTCCAGCAAATTGCAATAGTCATAAAACGCTGTTTGTACTTTTATTTTTATTTATTTTTTCATTTTATGTATTACCGAGAGTTTAGTCGTATCTTTACGACCTCTGGGATCCGGAAAATCTCATAAATACACCCAGTCAATCAGACAAATAGTCCCATTAGGGTGGAAAATTTACAACGCCATCCATGAGATAGTTGCCGATATGGTTTAATCGCTATCGTTCTGATATCCATTTGGAATCAATCAAATCCATTTAAAAGTAAGTCCCCCATGTCCCCATATGAGTCGTATCATCGCAAGTGATTCCGCCATGTGTGTGGTCGGACAAACGATAATAGGGAACATACGATTTGATTAAATCCATTTAAAAGTTTCGGATCGTTAAAATCTAATCTAGACGGACGTGCGTTCTAAATTTTGTGGACAAATTTGTTTGTGACCCGCATCAGTTTTTGAGAGATTTTGGGCGACGTGAAGAACCGCATCTAGAGTGTGTATGAAACAAAGTTGGGCGAGATTAAGGCCAAGATGGTGTTAAAGGCGACACATTGGGATTAGCTTTTTAAAATCGTTAAAATCAATCAATCACCTTTTGGCGCGATTTTAAAAGTGTTAGTTTGTTTGATGGCAGTTAGGGAACGAAAGAGCGGACGAGCTTGCGAGATCGGGATCGGCATCGAATGGTAGGGTTGAGGAGGATGTTTGTCCACCGATATGCGGCATCAAAGTGTAAATTGGTGAGCGCTCTAAAAAGACAGCCATCTCTAGGTGGGCGGGACTGGCATGCTGCAGGATTTCTAGATCCCTATGGCCCGAGCTGGATAGTCAAAAGACTAAGAATATATTGACTTGGGATAGAGGAAAACTGCGACTGCTCGTCGGAGCACTAATGGGGCACTGTATGCTGAGGAAACACGCTATGCGGCTAGGGATAGCGGAATCGGACATGTGTAGGTTCTGCCATGATCTCTATGCTGTGGAGGACATTACTCACATTCTGTGTGAATGCCCGGGGATCGCTAGGAGGCGTTTGAGATGGTTGGGTGGCCTTTTCTTCGAGAGCATCAAGGATTTGAGGTCGTTGGGGTATGACAAACTAGTCAGGTTCTGCAGGGAATTGGAGTGTTTCTGTCCTGCCGGGGATGTGTTCAAGATGTCAGCTATAGCTGCTTCGAAAGCATAGCAAAGCAAGACTGTCAAATTCAGCCATATCGAGAAATAGCTCCTTCGGGTTTTGAACAGCCAAAAGCAGCTTTTATAGCTTACAACAACTGATCGACCCAAAAATACTCAAGTTGGTGTAACATATGATATATATTTGGGGTTTTGCGAACAAAAAAGGATAATACAAATAAAGTGAAAATGAGTTTTTCTCAAATTTCCATTGTTAAAACATCGTTTACTATTTTAAACACTCAAAATGACGTTGAGACGAAAGTAACAGCTACACACACATATGAATATTGCAATAGCTACTTTCTTGCTTACAGTCCGCAGTATGAGCAACAAAGAACACACCCCGGACTGTAGCAAGAAAGCAGCTATTGCAATATTCGTATATGTGTGTAGGTGTTAGTTTCGTTTCAACGTCATTTTGAATGTTTAAAATGGAAAATTATGTTTTATTAACAATAGAAATAAGCGAAAAATTTAAGGACATTACGAGTAGTGCTCATTTCCACTTTATTTTATAATAATATATGTCATATGTTACGCCAACTTGCGTATGTATGTGTCGAACAGCTTTTGTAAGCTATATAAGCTGCTTTTGGCTGTCCAAAACCCGAAGTAGCTATTTCTTGCTATGGCTGATTTAAAGTTGGAAATCTTCATCTGGTGCAAATTAAAACAACCCCTAGACAAATTTTTAACAACTGACTGTTGTATGATGGTTTGTGTGTAATTTTATGATTAGGAGCTCAGAAAATAAATAATATTTTTTATATTTATTTATTTGTTTGTTTGTGTATATGCCATACCATTCATCCCATTTCGATGAAATTTTGGCAATTTGTTGAGCAATGGGAGCAACGGGAAGCAAGACTGGAAACAGCTTGCATTTATAGAATTGAGCAACGGGAAGCAACGGGAGCAATGGAAATAGCGGAAGCAACGTACCAACGGGAACAATGGAAGGGACGGGAGCAAGACTGGAAACCGCTTGCATTGCAACGCATACCCGGGATCAAACAAAAAACTCGTAATGTTGTATAGGGGAAGCACTACAATAATGCAGGTCATAGTAAAAGATGGCGGTATCGCACCAACGAGAGCATAGCCGCGACACGCTGCTAGTAATATAATAAAAAGAAGTATTTAAACAAAACTTGTGCAAATATTCCCAAAAAAACAATGCAACACATAAAATTAAAAATTCGAAGCAACGCTCTTGGTATAACTTTACCGTCATATTAAAATACTAGCTATCAAATTTATGCGCGGAATACATGATCTTTTTTTTTCCCATTCAAAAGAGAATTGGCCCAACCTCCGAGCTGGATGCAACTTATGGATTGTTTCTTATCTTAAGCCATTCATCAAAACTATAAAGTTTTTTGTCCGCCAAATATATTTATTTCAAAAAGAAATAATAAGACTAAATAAAATAAAATAAAACTATTTTAAAATAGGTACTAAAGAAAATTTATAACTAACTAAAACTTTCAACTAAATAAGCACTCACGCATAAGCTCTTGCTTTTATGATTGCGCGTTAGTTTACTAAAAACTCGACTGCAAACATTATTTTTAAAATTTACAATTTTTTAGTATAAGCGGTTTCTAGGAAATTTTTGCGTTTTAAAAATATAATTCTGCTCAAAAAGTTTGCATTCTTAGGAGTCCTATTGTGAACATTTGGACCATATATTTCAGAGTTCTTGTGTATAGGGTCTTTCAATAGAAACGTTCAATTTTTAAATGTAAATAAAACAAGTTGTGTGTGAGATATCAACCCAATTCTTTTTTTATTTGAAAGAATATTTTATGGCATTAAGTATGGAATGTAACGTCGTTCAAATGTCCGCCCGGCTTTGCTTGGTGGAACGTATTCGAGAGGTCCAATTTTCGACGAGTTTGTCGCATAAGTCCATAGAGCTACTGGAGATTAGGGTTACTCTATACGCACTCACACCAAAACAGCCTCTAAGAGGGGTTTGGCAGATGCGTACCAAGGTGAAAAACCAGTAAATTTAAATTTTTTCCATGTTTATGGGATTTCACTTTATAAACATTCGAAATGATTGACTTTTCGCTGCAAAATTGTAAATTTCCATAGAAGAAATGAAAGAAATAGGGAAATTTACCATTGAAAACCACAATTTCGCGCACACACACTTCCATATCAAAGAAAAACACGTACTAGAATTGTGGAAGGGAACCGACAGCTGTTTTTCCGACTCTTCACATATTCGCACTAACACACTTCAAAAACGCAATTTGATAGCAATTCCCAGTAGTACAAAAACAGGCGAACTAGTACATAAACAGGCGATTTTTGTGAGGTTAAATTAAAATTTCTAGTACAGAAACGACCGAATTAGACGTATCTGCCAAACCCTAGGTAGAGAGTGTTGTGTATATAGTGACCCTACTGGAGATGACAAGCCACCGGTTTTGTATAAAGCGCTTTTTAATATCAAATTGTTGTTGTTTAGCGTGTTTCAAGAGCGGGACATAATATAAATGTGAGTGAGAAAAAACAGGGTCGTTATGTCAATTATTGTTGTTTTGCGTGTAAATGAATGCGACGACACGACGTCTGCCTTCAACTCAATCGCTGCTTGTCATCTCCAGTATATATATCTCTATGCATAAATCTGACTAGATTTGCTGAATGGCGTTCGTTACGTTGACTTAAAGTTCATCAATTGTTTGAGAATTATACGCATTGATCTGCGATTTAAGATAGCCCCAAAGAAATAAGTCTAAAGGCGTTAGATCGCACGATCACGGTTGGCAGTTCACGTCACCGACGAGCGAGATAACGATGCCCTCAAATCGCTAGTGCAGAATGTCCATCGTGACATGCGCTGTGTGGCACGTAGCTCCGTCCTGTTGGAATCATATATCGTCGGTATCCATATCATCCAGTTTAGGCCACAAGAAGTTATTTATCATCGATCGTTTGATGGTTATGGCTATGCCAGTTTCGTTTTGGAAGAAGTACGGACCGATGACTTCGCCAGACAAAAATCCACACCAAACAGTGACTTTCTCGGGATGCATTTGGTGCTGGTGTATCTCGTGTGGATTGGTATCGTCCCAAATCCGACAATTTTGGTTGTTCACACATCCATTCATCAAGAAATGGTCCTCGTCGTTAAAAATCAGGCAATGCGCGGAACTTTTTTTGAACGGAGCTCTGATTTGAAAAAAAAGTTGATGATTTGCACACGTTGTTCAACGCTAATTACGCTAAACTACTGAATAATTCACAACAAATTCGACGGATGTTGCTTTATTAACAACATGACCTAACAAACAAGCGTTCCTATTGAAACACCCTATATAACAGATTCTTTTTAATTTCAAGTCGAAATATATTGTTAAAAGAATAAAATGCTTCGCCCCGTGGGCAATAGGGAAAGCACTTGAATCATCGGCCTGCAGAGAAAATAATTAAAAGAAGATTCCATGGTCCAATTTGGACTGCAGCGCTATCGAAAAACAACATATCGTGAAGATCCAAAGTATAAGCCAAAATCATCCAGAAAACTTTGAGTCTAGTACTAAGGAATAAGCGTGCCAAAAATAATAATTCGGCTTAATACACTGTATCTAGCTAGACCTGCTCCGATGTAGTCCAATGAAAGTGTGAATCACAAATACCTGTGATCCAATCCAGAATAAAGCTTTAGACGAAAGCTTGAAAGTTCATTTCTGGTTTGGATCCATGGTTATGAGCAGTCAAGAACCATAGATCGAGTGATAAAGAATATATGTATATAGGAATGAGGCGGAGATTTTATTACTATATTATGTTAGACTTGCCCAGAATGCGTAAAATATCATCAGATCATTTTACTTTTTACGATCTGGCAACTACATCTCAAACTGCAATTCGCTTCAATCTTTAAGAAATAGCCTCGAAGTATGCAGCATGAGATCTTTCACTCGAATGTGCGATCATGCTGGAAGTTTCTTTAAACATAAATAGTGGACACCTATTTTTGTGATTATCATTTTTTTAAATTCAAAAAAGGCTAAAATTTTTAACGATGTTGTTTTTAATTACAGGACCATATCTAAGATGTCGGATATTCTTAACGAGGATCCCGATCAGCTGCTGAACGAATGGCTCGGGGAATTGGAGAATTTAATTGGGGTAAGTGAGAAAAACTACAAGGCTTTATACTAGTTTAGCCTATGCTACAGGAGCTTAATTTCACTTCATCAGTTTAGTGCGTCTTCCCAAGAAAAGTCATACAAGTGAACAAGGTGAGTCTCTAAAGGTACAATCTGGCTGGTGCTGCCGACCGTCGCGGTCAGCAGTAACTGCCGGTAGTAGACTACTGCTTCAGGCTAAAACAAGATGCCATGTCTATTTGCGACTGCTCGGCAGTTGACGGTAGTGAATGCAAAGCAGCCGCGGTGAGCAGTTGAGGTTGGCAGTTACTGCTGACCGCGACGGTCGCCAGTACCAGCCAGATTGTACCTTTAAGGCAGGCGTCCACTAGGGCGAACGGGCCGCATCGCAAAAATCCGCCTGCCATACATTATTATGGAAGTGCGTCCACTGAACGACACGCGCAACGGAACGAAGTACGTAGAAAAAAAATTGCTCGCCGCACCGTTGCGATGCGGCCCGCCTCTAGTGGACGCCTGCCTTTAGACAGCAATTATGGTACCTAATCCGCACGGATTAGGCGAAACTGCTTTTTTGTCGACCTTGTAGTTTCTTCATGGGATATTCTAACCCCCAAGTCACAACAGCAGCGCAGTCCGAGACAGACAAGATGTCAAAAAGTTGAGCGCGGTGTATTTCCATTGTGGTAGTCAGAACGAACGTAGACGAAGGCAGCCTTACGCAGCCATTCAGAAATGTTCGTCAACTCTGCCTTTTTCGTAGCCGGCAGTTAACCTCAAAATCGACAAGTGACTTTTCTTATCTTTAAAACATCGAATCGTTACTTGATATGACCGGACTGAACTAAAATTAGCTTAAAAATCGTTTTTAGTTGTTCGCTGCTTCGTATGCACGAATACGAACGCTTTTTGGAAAATTTGAAATTTATTTTAAACTCAAACTGACGCAGACAGTGGATAGTTATCTGAATTGCTGATTTATTGGCGGCGTCAAGCTGCGCCGTGCTGCCTCATTCTACTTTGTATCTGACTCAAGCATAAGAGTTTGGATAGCAATTGTTTAAAAAAAACCTGGCATTATAAGACTTTCAATTTCAGTCAGGCTCAGCTTTACTACAGTATTGTGAGATAAGACTCACACAAGGGTGGATAATACTCGCATGTGGTTTATGGGTAGCACCTGTACTGTCAAGCAGTTTTCCATCTAATGACCGCAACCACCTTTTCGGAATGGCAATGCAATGGGGTCTTCTTTTTATGACGGGAGTTAAAAGTCTGCCTGTTAATTTTTCTGTGATATCAAATGGCATCGGAACGATGGAAGGTATAGGTAAAGGTAAACGTAGAGGTAGACGTTTTGTGGTGGAAGTTATCCCTCATTTCGGATCAAGGTGAAGTTCGACACGCGATCGAACGACGTTGGCTTTGTCACACGACGTTAAACATTCGATATGCCCAATCGAAAATGTAATAGGTTCATATGTGGAGTGTGGATAGGAAGAATGAAAAAATTCATGTGCACTTTATCGAACAGCCGCTCCATTGCCAGTATGGTAAAAGTCTATACGAACCTCTATTGTATGTGGACTTTTAATTAGAATCGAGGCAACTGGTTTGGCCTTTTGTTGTCCTGTGTAAGATGTAATTACACCTCATAATGTTGGCTTTTGCCTCTATTCGACCACCATCCTGGGAAATCGATTCTTCATAGTTTTATTATGTTATAGTCTCGATAATTGATGATTTTCACAGTAATTATGGTTGATGATAGGTAAATAGATGGATGATTTTTTAGGTAATAAATATCATATTGAATTTTAAATTATACTGTGGATAAGATGGTTAGTTTTTAATTAGCAGATAAAAAAATTGTTGATAAAAGTATGGCTGAAAGAATATTTTGCGAAATATTTGGAAGCGGCATTAGGAAATATTCCAAATAGGGTGAATGCACCAATAGTCGGCCAATTAGTGACGCCCCGATATAACATTCATTACAATTTTTACTGAATAAATTGTATCAATTTCTGAATAATGTTAAATGAAAGTCTATGGTTTTAGTTTTTAGAAACAGACAGTTGAAACAAATTTTTTTACAATAAGTTTAATAAAAAACATACTGCAGTCACGATCGGCTGCAGGCCAATCGTATAATACTCTAGATGAATACTGAACTCCGATTTATATTATAGTTGGGGATAAAGTAGAATTACGTGTGTGCATGTTGTATGTCCTTTATTAAGGACTGCCATTAGATTGCTACTCAAACCTAAAAGACAATATTCAGCGTTTAATTTCATATCTTGAACTGGGTAAGTCATCGAAAAAAAATTTCCTTTTTGAAGGACTTTCGCATGGGAGGTGCAGGAAGGACTCACTCGATTTCTTACATATTTATCCTTTTCCTTGGAACCATTCAAAAATGAACGTGTACAAAATTTCAAATTCGTAGCTTGAAGCTTTCAAAAGTTATCGAATAGTATTGTTGAACACGTGTCTGAAGGACATTTTGTATGGCAGCTACCAGAAGGAGTAAACGGATTTCGCTGATTAGTAAACTCGAACTTCGTTTTTACTCAAAACTAATTTGAACAAAATTTCCAATTCATAGCTAAAAGATTACTTGAGTTATAGTGAGTTCCGTAAATTAAGTGAAGACGTTTTGACAGGATATTTGTATGGCATCTACACGAAGGACTAACAGGATTTTCTTTATAATCATACATTTAGCTCCAACTATTGGAAAAATAACACATACAAAATTTCAAAGTCGTAGCTGAAGTTATCGGCCAATATTCTTAAACACGTCTTTTAAGGACATTTTGTATGGCAGCTACCAGAAGGAGTAAAAGGATTTCGCTGATTAGTAAACCAGAACTTTGTTTTTACTCAAAACTAATTTGTACAAAATTTTCAATTCATAGCTAAAAGATTAATTGAGTTATAGTGAGTTTCGTAAATTAAGTGAATGCATTTTGACAGGATATTTGTATGGCAGCTACACGAAGGACTAACAGGATTACTTTCATAATTCTACATTTAGCTCCAAAAATTGAAAAAGTAACACGTACAAATTTTCAAAGTTGTAGCTTAAACCCTTCCGAAGTTATCGGCTAATATTTTTCAACACGTGTTTTAAGGACATTTTGTATGGCAGCTACCCGAAGGAGTAGGACGATTTTGCCCGTTAACGAACTTAGCCTTACAAATTCAACCAAACATCCAGATTCAAAATTTCAAGATCCTAGGTGCAGGCGTTCTTGAGTTATCGTGCTAACGGACAGACGGACGGACGTCAAGCGGATTTGAGGTTTTTAGCCACAAATAAACAAAAAATAATATATAGCTTTTTTTCGTCCGAGGCTTGGTTCTATGCGTTACAAACTTTTGGGCTGGATTAAACTTATAATACTCTATATGATTTCATCTAGAGTATAAAAATTTTATTCTAAAATGGTGCGGTTTTTCCTATAGTCGGCCACGAAAATCCTAAGTTCGGCCATATTAGATCCAATAGTCGGCCACTACATAATCAGCTTATATCAGTGGCGGTCATAGGGTGAAGGGAGGGGGGCATGCCCCCCCCCTAATAAATTCGTCACCCATGATGACTTTATCATGTCTGCTTTAAAGAAAAATTTTTTGAGACTATTAGATTAATAGATACACTTAATAAACTATAATGCAATTAAATCTGATTTCCCCTTATGTCTTTCTTTAATCCTTCTTTTGTCTTTTGTCTCCTAATTGAAAAGAAGACTGTACTAATTAAAAATATTTCAATCAAAAAGTAAAAAAAATTTAGAATATACTCGTAAATATATGTAATCAATCTTTGGGTTGTGGTGTGTTATGTTATGGAAGTAGCTTTTACTGTTTGAAACTAATTTTGAAAAATTTAGATTTGGATTATGCTTGGACAATTTTCATTATGTGCATCCTAATTCTAAATTAAGGGCCGGTTTCACAGTTGAAATTTGATCTGAAGTTTAGTTAAACTTAAACTTAAGAATAAACTGCACTTTAAACTTAACTCGATTTTACTGTAAATAAATATCCTAGGATTAACTAATCTGAAGTTCGCAATCATTGTGAACTAATTTAGCTGAAGTTAAGCTTTTTTTACATTGGTATACTCTGCCTTTTCTGTCATTTCATTTCAATGTAATATTTAAAATTGGAAAACGGAAAAACAACAAGTTCTTTGAAGCTCTAATTTTATCTAATTTCATAACAAAACTATAACATTTTATTTAAAACTAGCTATTTCCGATCATTCCGATTAATATTGACATCACGGTACTTTGAATTAGAGAAGAAGCGACAATCTGTCAAAAACGTTAATCCGAGCTATAAACCGAAGAACTTCTACCGTTTAGCTTAATCCTAGGATTGGCTAAAATTTGAGTTTAACAACCTCTGTGAAACGCATTATTCGTTTGATCCTAAGTTTAAAGAAAATTTTTGATTTAAACTTCGACTGTGAAACCGACGTAAATTGTGGTAAATGTATTGAAACACAATATCATTGCTGTCCAGGTCGTTTTGAGTGGATTTTGAACTATGTTTTCACAAAACCTAGTCACCAGTGCAGATATCAAACTTATTCATATTTATGGGTAATCCAGTAGAAATCACGAATTTTCTGCAAATCCAGTTTGAAATATTGCGTTGTAGTAGCTATAAGAACTTAATTAATTGAGTATTTACAGTAACTATTACATATTAATAACTGATTTACATCCAAAGATTTAAGACTAGATTTGCCAAAATGTTGAGATTTCGATAAGATTCTATCAAATTCTAATATATTTTCCACATTTGGATGAATTTGAAATCTACTCGGGTAAAAAGGGAAGTTCAAAGCTAATTACTCAATTTAAAAATTTTGAATTTTTTCGCAGCACCCACCATAATGGCTTGAATTAATGTAAAAAAAAAAAATTTTAAGTTTCATCTCGATAATATATGGGGAATACGTGCCTCAAGGACCTTAAAGAAACCAAAATTGTATAACATTCCGAAAACTCCCAAGATATCGACATAGGGCCTATGTAGTATTATTCTGTGGGTGATTGTTACTCTAAATATATGTATAGGTGGTGTACCAATGAAAATGCCATCTTGTGCCTAAATTCAGCAATTGAAGTTTTTCTTAAAAAATACATTTTTGAGCGTAGCTTTGTAACGGTAAACGATACGAAGTTAGTGTCATCGGCAACATTTCTTTTCGAATCCTCAATATTATGAAAAAAGAAAAAAAAAGAGTCCTTCAGCAAGGACGAAAAAGATGTTTTTTGACATTTAATTACTAATCCGTCATAGTTTTTATTTCGTACTTGGTGAAGGACTTTCTGAACCGTTTTCTCTTTTTCTTTCTCTTTTATAATATTGAGCATTAGAAATCAGATATTTTTGGCGACGATACTAACTTCGTATTATTAACCATTATCAAAATACGGTCGAAACCGATTGAATATGAAAAACTTCACTTGGTGGAACTTAAAACATATTTTTTACACTAATTAAAAGCATTATAAAAGGTACCGCGAAAAAAATGTTGGGAAAAAAAATGCTCAATACAAATAATAGTCATTGAACAGCCCTGAAATTATCTGTATACCTGCATAAAATATTACAAAATTTCAAATTGTATGATAATGCAAGCTTTCGACTCTTGTTCATTCAATTTAAATTTCCTCGTTTCCAAAAGTTAACTCTTTCAAAATAAATTAAACATTTTATCATCATTGTCGCTGTCAAACAAATATCTTCAGAGCGTTGTAAACGGTTTTCGAGATTTCAAATTCTACTTTTCAAAATCTTGATATGTAAATCCGGTATAAGATACTGTTTATGAAGTTATTATAATTAAAAATAGTTATGGAGAATTTTCGCGTTTTTATTTTTAAATTTTTAAATTAGGTTAGGTTATGGTGGCAGTCATCTAAACTATAGATCGAATCAATAAGGAGACTAAGTGAATATGTATATAGACCTAATAAATTACATTGACATAAAATATTTCTTTCGTAGATAAGTATTGTAGGATAACTTAATAACTGGGGTGATCACTTCTTCGTCGGGCCTGAAGTCTTTAGATTATGAGATATAGGGTTCGAATTTTAATGCCCAATAATGAAATTCATCAAATGTGTATGATAGTAGAACTAATAAAAATTAAATACACTACTTTTCTAATGATCTCAAAAAACAGCTAATTAACATCCAAAGATTTCAAACTGGATTTGGCGGAATCTCGAAATTTTAACAAAATTCTCAAAATCTACTAGATTTCTCATACGTGTGAGAGATCTTGAAGTCTGTTTGGGCTTCTATTTTGTCGAAATCAAGATCCACATCGACTTCTACTAAAATCGAAAATTATGTTCACCAAGCTTTGGAATCAATTAATTTTATTTTCTAGTTTCTACCCATGCTATTCAATTTTCCATTGCTTAAAGACTAAAAAACATATAGGATCCAATATTTGATATCATACAATCAGCTGATAAATTGAACGATGTTAAAGAAATCCCTTCAGAGCGATGTTAATGCTTGTTAATTTTTTGAAATTCGGATGCCAAAATCTGGCGATTTAGATGCGAAAATGAAAAGTTAATATTTTCAACCAGTACCAATCGCAGCGACCATAGCATTAGCACATTTGCATTAACGGGTAGGCTACCGCACCTATTTTCTCTACAGTAGGTACTGAACTTCAATGCCAACCCCCGCCTCCCTGAAAAAGTAATATGACCGCCACTGGCTTACATAATGATGGAGTCATATGACCGAAATATATTTGTTATTTAGAATAATAATGAAAAAAGGTGGGTTATCATGAGACTATTATAATATCCAAAAAATAATATTACAAGTACATATATGTATACTCGTATATCTACATTTTATGTACATATAACATCTAAGAAATAATTCAAATAAAAAGTAAAGAACAATTGAAAAATGTCAATGAATTTTTATGAAATCAGAAAAATATAGATTTATGAGCACATATCGCAAGAAAAATCTCCAGTTGCTGCAGAGCTGTAAAACGTACCGGAAAATTTTGCGCATTTCAGGTGAAACCATCTAGAACATTTGTCACATCCGATATTCTTGAACTGGTCGTCCTCAATATCGCTAACCAATTGCTCATCACCAACAATACAAACAGATATGCCACTTGTTACAGTTGCTGAAACATTATTCCTGTTCCTACGGGCTTTTTTTACCAGGATTTTGTTTTGATTTTTGATTTTTCTACGTACGTTGCTCCGTCGCGAGTCTAGTTCATTGGACGCACTTCGATAACAATGTATTGCAGGCAGATTTTTGCGACTCGCCTAGTGGGCGCGTACCTTTATCAGAGACTCTCTTCATATGAGACACGATTCTAGAACTGAAGCGATTCGGAAAATTTCACTGCGTCTCAAATTACGAAACGAATTCTATATTCGTTTTTTTCCAACAGTAAAAATTTGATATGAGCGCTTACCAGTTGCATAACTACCCCTTACTTTGGTAAGTCCTTACTCCATTTGAACTTGTCTTCAAAGAAAACATCAGCGACATGCAGAAGTACTGCCTCGAAGTCCAACTGGGAGTGTATCCTTTACACATTTGTATAGTCCATTGCATCCGGATTGAATGGATAAAGACCACATTTGCGAAACCCATTTTTTATACTTTCTGTTAGAGATATATTGCTCAGAACCTTTTGTAATAAGGAACAAAATGTTATTTTCGTGAGGCATGTGTTTGTTTCCTGTTGGCTTGTTTGCCATTCTCTCACAGTCTTCTTCCATTCTGACCTTAGCGGTGTGAAAACGATGACATCAACTGGCTGCATAATATACCTACTATTAGGAGGCAAAGCGTACAGTATGATGCCATTTCCCGAACAGAATTAACTCCATCGCCATATGCGATTTATGGCCATCAACAAAAAAAAGTAGCGGCTTATGAATTTTTTGATTTTCCAACCAATTGTTAAACGAATTTGCTACGTATTCGAAGAAAGTTTCGCTTTTCATCCATCCCGATTCTAAGCGTCCAATGAACCAATTGGGAGTGCTATATCTCCATTGGCTGTGAAAACTAGCAACACCGCGAGGGCTTCTTTTTCATTACCCATATTTACTTGGTAATTGTTTTCCCATCCTCTAGGAGCAATAATTTTACCAGTTTTTAGGCAAATTGAAAAACCAGTTTCGTCCCCGTTTAAAAGGTATGCTCCTAGATATTTGAATCATTCGCGCAGTTCTTTTTCGGTGACAGCAGCGCGCTCTTTCGAAATTGATTCTGGAATACGGGAAGAAACCTGAGGATGTCGTTTCATGAAAGATGCATACGACTTCTTTCCCGGTCTATCGTCTTTGAAAGGATTTTCTCGTTTATCTTCTTTCATGATTTTTTGCACAGTGTTTTGAAGCTCTTCTGGCTTTACTGGATCTCCGTATTTAGCCAGTGAAATGCACCAATTGAAGATTTCAATTTCTTCTGCCCATTTTTTGGCTTCCTTCCGGAACTTTTCCTAGCAGATGATCCTGGAGGGTTGATATACACCAAATTTAATTGCAGCCTTTCGAATACTTAGATTTTCACTTCGATGTGCAGAAATAGCAGTTCTCATGCTATTTGCATCATATTGATGGAATGGATGTTTTATAGGCTTTGACATTTTTTATTGAGATTCGCTAAAATAGTCCATGTTCTCACAGTGTTTACGACTACTAACTTTGTAAACTTCTACACAACTAATTAAACCACTTATTTTAAACTAATTAACATGACTTTCGATAAAGATATTAAAACAACCTTAAACTTGCGAAAAGTAAACGCGGAGAGAAGAAATGTGTTCTGCTAAAGTCGGAAACAGCTGGCCGAGCTTAGGAATTTAGCTGAATTGTAATTCCTTAAGTTGGCCACGTCCAAAATTATACTAATATTTACCTTTTTTAACAATTTTATAACTAAGTATGAAAATTTAAATACTTTTGAATCACAAGCATAGCACAGCCTAATCGTAATTCTTAAAACTATAGAGTATAAGTTATCAAAAAAAAACCTTCGATCTTATAAATTATTTAGGGTGTTTTTTTAGATGCATGAGAACTATCGATATCGATAACTGTGGTTTGACAGCTGAGAATGTCAAACTGTGTTGACATTTCTGTTCAGTAAGGTTTGGCAAGTCTTCATGAATCGTTAAACGCCAGAACAACGCTTCCAAATTGTGGAAATTTACTTTGAAAAAAATAGATCTGTTCGCGAAGTTCATAGAGCACTTCGTCCATTTTACAGTCAACATAATCGGCCTGGTGAGCAAGCAATTCGTGCAGTTATTGATCGTTTTCGCACTAATTTTACTCTTCTCGATTCAAAACCATCAACAAGACAAAGAAATGTGCGGTTTACATGCTGGCGGCATCATCGGTCCTTATTTCTTTCGAAATGAGGAAGGAGCTGCCGTTACGGTGAATGGCCAGCGCTATCGAGCCATGCTGACTGAATTTTTGTTTCCAAAAATTAATCAGCTAAACATCGCCGACATTTGGTTCCAACAATACGGCGCAACTTGCTATACAGCGCGCTTAACAATCGATTTATTGCAAAATCAATTTGGTGACAACTTGATTTCCAGAAGTGGGCCCCCTCGTTCGTGCGATTTAACGCCTCTGGATTACTTTTTATGGGGCTATATTAAGTCATGCGTTTATACCGACAAACCAGCACTCTTGAAGCATTAGACGCCACTATTGACGCCATACTGCCAGATTTATCGGAAAAAGTAGTCAAAAATTGGACTGATCGAATGGACGACATAACTCGTAGCCGCGGCGGACATATGACGGAAATCATATTTAAAAAATAAATGTCATGAAATTATCTACCAGAATATAATAAAAAAATTTCATTCCAACAATATTTCTGTCTTTTATTATAATTTTAAGTTCTCATGCACCTAAAAAAACACCCTTTACCAATACTCAGTTTCGCGAATCTTGTCACAATAAACCTATTATAATGTTAGGACAAAAACATTGATTAGCTTCATGTTATGCATGTTGAGTTCAATAGAAAACATAGATAGAAGAAAAAAAAAGGTTTCCTCGAATTCGTCTTCACAGCATTTAATGGTTTCAAATTTCTGAAGAAATGGCAGATTATTGGTGCATCTACCCTATACAATTTTTGAAAATCTGACTTTATTCTTCAAGAATCCTTTTAGATTTAATCTTAAAATACTAAGTAGAAAAGATCGAATCTTCAGTAAAATATTGGCAATGATTGGCCTAGAATAAAATAAATATACAACAATTTAAATAAAAATTTGTCAAAAATTGTATCCAAATTGTTGGCAGTTTTTTAAAGATAGAATCAACACTTTATCCGATCTGAGTGTTCTATTGAAGTTCCGTACCATTCTTTTTCTGGTCATATGTTAATACTCCCACACCCCGCACCCAAAGGGAAATAGGAAAAAATCGGACAGTGTTTTAAAAACTAACTTATTTGCGATGTATCTCCTTTTTCTGTGCATTATTTTCAATACATTTTCACAACACCAGAACATTTTGGCCAGCATTTTTCATAATTTAAAATGTTTCCTCAAAATTCAATTAATATCCACACAAAGTATCCAGATCAATCCCATCTTTTTCACTGTCTTGATGACTTGGGCAGCTGCAATCTTTCAATACCGATAGCCTGTGGTGGTCAATCTCAGCAAAAACATATTTGTATGTATTAATATTGTAATTTCCAGACGCCTATACGATTCGGTTTGACTAACTGTTCTCCTATACTTTCAATATTCCTGGGATTCGTCTTCCTCAGTTTTCCATCCAAAAAAAACAGGCAGATGTTTATTCCAAATTCAGGTTCTTGTTTTATTCGAGCCTCGTTCCAAAAGATCTCAACTAACGATCTCAAGTTTCACAATATAGTCCAGTCCAGACAAGGAACAATCGCACGAAAATGTTCTTGCTGTTGTTGTAGGCAATCTTTAACATTTTCTCTTGGTCCTGACTCCTGTATATTTCGCCAGGTATTTAAGAAGTGGTTCTTAGATTGGGCGCGTGCCACCTGCGTCTGTCTTATTAAGTTGCACCTTTTCGGCTAGACCTTTCACCAGTTTGCAAAACTTTTCTTCGTTATATTGTCCATAATAATTTGTCATTTACGTTGTTAGAATATTCTCGATTTGACGATGACCATCTGTTCACCTTGGACTCTCGATGGCTATCTTTCTGACCACACCTATGTAGGTGCTGACATTGCGTGCGTGCGGTCATTTTCAATTAAAGAAAACATTCGAAAAACAGCTAAAACATAAAAACAGACATCACGCTGGGCTAGTATAATGTAGATTCCGTTCGCCATTTTTACGGGGACAATTTGAAAAATGACGAGTAAACGAGTACATTTTCATAATTAAAATGACGGAATCACGAAAAGGTCACACCAAGGGTCGGAAACTACACATAGCAAAAATCGTGTAGAGGTCAACATTTGAATGCTTGACCAACTGTACGTTGAGGTGAATCCCCGGAAGTTATAAACGACTATTCGATGATGGTGAAACGAACATTTTTGTTGGTCAGATCTTATCGAAGACTGCAAACGGGGGCAATTACTTTGGATGTGATTATACAATAGATGATTGCATGGATGAGTAAGTAACGAATTAATGATAGGAGAGTTGAAAAGGTTGGCATTATTAATTGGATAATGCCATAATGATGCGGGTGATAAGAGAGTTTGCGTCGAGGATACTTGCAGTCGAGTCATTTCGTTTGCAATTTATTATTAAGTCTAGTAAAGAAAAACACAACAATAAGATAAAGATAAACCTTAAGCTGCACAATTTCGGACTTAGAAATTCCTGACATCAATCCACATCGCAATCCGCAATACTTTGCATACCTACATCTTGCTCCCGCAACATACGACCAAAAAATAGAAAAGGTCCCCAGCATGGATGCAAGTTTTAAACAGAAAGCAGGTGCTTGACATTCAAATCCGTATCGATTACTCCTGTCTCCCAACTATGATCCATCCCAATCTGTCCTAAATTTCCCGAAGGTAAAAAACCAACCCAGAAGGGAAGCTAACACTTCTCTTGGATGTCGTCTCGGATTACGAAATTTATTCAACGACACACTTCCAGTGAAAGGAATACCGTCACCTTATCCTCCTGTTTGAACCATCGCCATAAGCCGGGTACCAGTACCTTTCCAAAGTATAGGTACCCATCGACCCAATGGACGACTTAAGTGTTTGATTTCCTTTTTGGCCCTCGAAAAATAAACTTTCAAACGAAACAGGAAAGGCAGGCTACCGGGAATGATTTCATCTACCTACCACTTATCGCGGGTGAGCAGATGCACCTTGGTGTTGGGCGTCTTTCGCGCATATACGAGTCCAGAAATAAAAAAAATGAATTGCGTCGGCCATCAACATAAGAACACGGCAGAGATTTGTAATAATAAAAAAAAGAAACAAGAAAAATACTTAAGAAACAGCAGCTGCCTACAATCTCCACGTACTTGAAGCAATACTTGAAAGGAAAATACAGCGGAAAGAAGTTAACCATCGTGTAGCCTGGATAAACCTTGCTTCCTTCTCGAATCATAGGTATGTCCACGAGCCCGAGATAATGGGTTAACGACTTAAGGCTATGATCACATCTGGAAACCAAAAAGGGCTAAGTGGTTTTCTCTAGTCGTCTTACCCTATCTAAACGTATGCTCGGAATAGAAGACTCGAAGTAGGTACTCCTCAGGGCACCATTTTCCTATTTAAACATATACGGATGATGAGTGTGTGCTGCGATATGTCTAATTTAGAACAAATAACCAAAATGGTAGGTCGATTGATAAGACTTTTGGTAAATCGAGGTGATGTGGGATCAATTTATGTAAATAGGGAGTTTAAGACGAACGTATCTGCTTTTCTACAGATCAATTCCGTTTACAATATTGGATTATGTTTTTGGTAGTCAACTGGTTAGAAAGTTAAGGAAGAATATTGATAATAGTTAATTTTAATAATTATACTCTAGATGAAATCATATAGAGTATTATAAGTTTAATCCAGCCCAAAAGTTTGTAACGCATAGAACCAAGCTTCGGACGAAAAAAAGTTATGTATTAATTTTTGTTTATTTGTGGCCAAAAACCTCAAATCCGCTTGACGTCCGTCTGTCCGTCCGTCCGTCCGTCCGTCCGTCCGTCCGTCCGTCTGTCCGTCCGTCCGTCTGTCCGTTAGCACGATAACTCAAGAACGCCTTCACCTAGGATCTTGAAATTTTGAATCTGGATGTTTGGTGGAATTTGTAAGGCTAAGTTCGTTAACGGGCAAAATCGTCCTACTCCTTCGGGTAGCTGCCATACAAAATGTCCTTCAAACACGTGTTCAAGAATATTGGTCGATAACTTCGGAAGGGTTTAAGCTACGACATTGAAATTTTGTATGTGTTATTTTTCCAATAGTATGATTATGAAGAAAATCCTGTAAGTCCTTCGTGTAGCTGCCATACAAATATCCTGTCAAAATGTCTTCACTTAATTTACGAAACTCACTATAACTCAAGTAATCTTTTAGCTACGAATTCGGAATTTTATACAAATTAGTTTTGAGTAAAAAGAAAGTTCGACTTTACTAGTCAGCGAAATCCTCTTACTCCTTCTGGTAGCTGCCATACAAAATGTCCTTAAAACACGTGTTTAAGAATATTGGCCGATAACTTCAGAAGGGTTTAAGCTACGTCTTTGAAATTTTGTATGTGTTATTTTTCCAAAAGTTGGAGCTTAGTGTATGATAATGAAGAAAATCCTATTAGTTCTTCGTGTAGCTGCCGTACAAATATCCTGTCAGAATGTATTGACTTAATTTACGAAACTTACTGTAACTCAAGTAATCTTTTAGCTATGAATTGGAAATTTTGTACAAATTAGTTTTGAGTAAAAACGAAGTTCGAGTTTACTAATCAGCGAAATCCTTTTACTCCTTCTGGTAGCTGCCATACAAAATGTCCTTAAGACACGTGTTCAACAATATTTTTCGATAACTTTCGAACGCTTCAAGCTACGAATTTGAAATTTTGTACACGTAAATGGTTCCAAGGAAAAGGATAAATATGTAAGAAATAGAGTGAGTCCTTCCTTCACCTCCCATGTGAAAGTCCTTCAAAAAGGACATTTTTTTTCGATAACTTACCCAGTTCAAGATATGAAATTAAACAATGAATATTGTCTTTTAGCGTACGTATTGTAGCAATCTCATGGCAGTCCTTAATAAAGGACATACAACATGTACAGACGTAATTCTACTTTATCCTTAACTACAATATAAATCGGAGTTCAGTATTCATCTAGAGTATTATTCGATTGGCTTGCAGCCGATCGTGACTTCAGTATGTTTTTAAAATATTTTCGAACATGTTGGTGATTGGTTTATCTGGAAATATGATTTTAAAATTTTAGAACACGTGTAGTAAGCTTGAATTGTAAGTAAACAGGATCAGACAACAAATGTCGGCGCCACAACATAGCGTCGACATCATGACGACAAAATTGCAGTCGTATCGTAGTCGGCATAACCAAGCACCGGCCTTGAGACAACCTGTGTCCGACTCTCAATTTTCCAGCCGCCCTAGGGATAAATATTGTATGTTTGCCACTACGATGTTATTTTCATAACCAAAACGTTACGAAAAATCAAAGGAGTAATTTACAAGTGTTTTCTTAGTCATCTAATCACCAATTGCTGTTTTTGGCCTATTAAAAATTTCTTCGTGACCAAAAGATTGAAATTGTTATGATAGAACTCAGTTACGACTATCTAACAAATACGTCTTACCGACATGATCCCGACTTAACAGTTAGAAAAGTAAAATTAAATGATTAAAGACTTGTATTATATTGGTTTTTCATAAGCAGAAAGCAACGAGATATCACAAAAATAACTTAAAAATTTTATTTCTTTTTAATTGTTCAATGGCCAACAGTTATTTTTGGTCAATTAGTTTTTTCCGTGATCAAAAAGTTAAAATTGATTTGTAATAAACCTAATTTACGCCTCTCTAACTTCGCACCGAGGTTGTCCTGACTTAACAGTTAGAAAAGAGGAATTAAACGACCACAAAGTTGTATTTGCTTGGTTGCACGACGTCGTTATATTATAACTTTAAGGTTATCTTCCTTTATTTGGGACGACTGAAAGCAGCCTATTTCATATTAGACGACATTACAGTGAATGTCAAAGCAAGACAAATATCCTAAAAGCTAAAGAAATACATACCATATGCGCCAGTAGCGTGGCGTGATAATTCAACAAGGAGAAGCAATTGTTTAATATCAAAAATTTATTATTATTATTCTTTCCACAAATTTACTGCGTATTAATTGAACCTCCTCCATTAGCTACTTTTAACATTACTAATATAAAAGCACCCAGCAATCACGAACGGGGACGAGGAGGCTATTTGGAACGTTATTTTGCAGGTTGTCAGTCGCAGTCACCTACACCGCATCTCATCATTAAACGCGTTCCGGACTTCTACCAAAAAAAATTAATAAAGTTGCGCCCAGAGTATGCAGATATTTTTTTTTTATTTATTTACGTATTTTTTTTAATAGATGAGTCAATAGAAGTAAAACCGAATTCGATCTTATTAATCCTAAAAGATTTTCGGAATTCGTGAAAAATTGAACAATACCTAATATAGGGGTTTAATATCGAAAAATGCTTGCATCACATTTTTCTTCGATTAAATTTAAAGCCTTTAGAAATAAAAGTGAATTGAATATCTCATTGGACCCAATATATGGAAATTAGTGAAAATGTACACAACCACTTAACAGGGGTGGAATATCGAAAAATTGGGGAAAAAAATTTCTAGGCGCTTATATAAAGAACCCGCTGAAGTAAAATTTATTTCGGCATGTCCAATATATACGAAATCGTGAAAATGTGGAAAAATCCCTTTTCACGGACATTTGTTTTACTCAACCTCTATGCCAATAAAAATCAGAATTTTCTTTCCTTTAATTACTTCAGTAGCATACGTACGTATACGTACTAAGTTCCAACTTTCTTGCTTAAGCCGTTTCTGAGATATAAAAAACCACCACACCCCCTGCCTTGCCACCCATAGTAAAAATTTATTTTTTGTAGGATACCTCCATATTGGCTCTATATAGTAAATTTTTAGCTTTCTATGGTTTGTGGTTTTTGAGAAATAAAATCGAAGTTCCTTTTTTTCCACCCCCTCCAACCATCAGCCTCTTCACCAATACCCGCAACATTTTTTTTCCTTTTAGAAGTCTACTGGGCCTAACTTCTGTAAAATTGCTAAGATCATATATGGTACGGTTCTTGATATATAAAATTAAATTTTTTTAAAAATGGCTGTCGCCCCACATTCGTGCTCCACCTCCCACCTTAAAAATTTTACATTCACTTGAAATCCTATATACCTCCTTCCTCGTATAATTGGTTCGGAAGACATTATAATGCAAAGTTTTTTACCCCCAACCCTTACACACCACACCCCGATTCAAAAATTTTAGCTTTTGATTAATTTCATATTATCCCTTAAGCAACTACAGAGTTTCAATCTTCTGACATCAACCGTTCAGGAGATACGTATTTTAGAATGTTTCAACCCCAGCTTTCAAGCACTTTGAACACATTGCTTTCCCCTCCACTCCCACACTCCTCAACTCTTATCGCCCATTTTGCAAATAGCTCCACTATCATAGTTCTGCCACCTGGCGTAAATGGTTCCGGAGATCTAAAAACCAAATTAAATATAATTCAACTATTTACCACAATTCAATTCCAAACTTTGTTCAGAATTCAATTCCTATCCTACTCTGGTAGCACTTATTTCTTATCAGATCTCTTATTGCTGAAAGCTTCACCGCTGCAGCCAAGAATGTGTTCTACTACCCGTAGAAGCAAATACCCTATTGCATCCACCGTGCCGTGCACGAAAATTTTTTTTCATGACGTCACAGTGGGTTTACTACGGAATGAAATGAACCTTCATATACCTCGTTCACGTGGTAGCGTAGTGTAGTGTAGCGTATTATGAAATCCGGTTGATATATGAGTGTTCACGTGAAGTGAATTGACGTTTCGCACTCTTGATTATTAATTGACAGCTGTCACAACTGGTATTTATTGTATTAAAAAAAATTACATTCGTCGTTTTATTTCTTAAATAACCTTTCTCCTTTTATTTTTCAGCGAAATGGAGTCATTAAAGGCACTGCTATTAGAATCGTTGAGAAAATCCAAACAAATAAAGTTGTCTGTCAACACAGTTTTTTGACAATTCACTCGAAAAGTAATACGGAGCGCAACGGCAAGTGTTCTCGTGGGAAGGATTAGCAAATCCACTACACTACACTACGCGGTTTTGCTACGTTGTAGAAAAACCGCTCCGTAGCAAAATTTCGTGTGTTCACGTGGTACTACGAAGTGCTACGTAGCGGTACGTTGTTGACCACGTGAACGAGGTAATAGATGCAACTTTCAAATTGCTTCCATGTGTCTTCTTCTTGGTTTCCTTCGCTTGCCTTTTTCGTGGTGTTGCCAATTCGGCTGTGTGAGATATTCGCCAGTAGATCCTTGCGAACTTTTATTTGGAATGTGCCAAAGAAAATGTTTGAAACATGAATTTTTTTCGGATTTTTCAGCGCGATTTAGAAAACGCATTTTAAATATATTTCAGCAAAATGTAAGGGAAGCAATGCTTCCTTGCTTCCATGGACGCCACTGATATGCGCTTGATTCACTACTTGCCGTTCAGACATATTCGTCTAATATAAAGGTTGAAATAAATAATAATATCGCATAGAAATTACTTTAACCTTTGAAATAATTTACTACTTGAACTGTTTTCCAAATTCTTACACTATCTACTAAAAAGTTTACTGGACAAACAATGCCGCTCTCCAATGAAAGCAATTTTCTCTGCTTTTCTTAGAACTAAATTGTTTTTTCTCCTACACAAATTCCACACTGTCCGCAGTGATTTCCTTTTTTCAAATATAAATTCCTGACTTCATTCTACCTACGTCTTCGGTATTCCCAAACTCTTAATCAATAATTCCCAACCAGGAAATTCCTTAAATAGGAAAAAAAGAATTTCATCAAACACATTCTCCAGAAGTCGCTTTAAAAGTCATCAAGCCTACTCGTCGTATAGCTGACACCTCTTCAAAAATATTTCAATTGCCAGCAAGCAGGAGTGGTAGCGGAAAAAAAAGAACGAGTGTTGTCCTAAAGACCCTCTGAACTAGAAACGAATTTCCTCACCTCATCAGAGAAACACTTCTTGATGTGCGACATTTTCACAGTTTTTTTCCGATTTTTCTTTTTTCTCGCCTATTTTGTTTGCTTCCAACATCTTTCAATCTAAACAACATCATGCTTCTTCGTTGAATTGACGCCGAAAAGACTTTTTTTTGTATTTTCAAAGAGTCAACCCAAACATCCCTGCCTCCTACGACATCCTGCGAAATGAAAAACGCCTAATAGACACGGAAAGACGACCAACAACGACCCACCTCGACAACATGTCCTTCTCACACGCAATCTTAATATTGCCGTTAGTATGGGCGACTCTACCTGCAACCACCTCAGATAGGTGGTCGACCTTCTTAGTCACCAGCTATGAAAAGATCTGAAGCAAACTGTGGCGTGTTGATGATACAGCCGGAAAAGTCACCCGATTAAACGTCCTTTCTTTCAGCTCGTCCGCGTAAGTGACAAGTCCACCTTTCGACGACTCATCCCCCGTCCATTAGTTCTCCTCACTTTACCAAGAAAATTAATCACAACATTTCCCTTGTGGCCCATCAATTTTGGGGCCGCGCGATTTTTACAGGACGTGCCAACACCAGTCGGTTTTTCACCGGACAACGCTTAGCATTATCACCTGTCGTCGTTATTTCTTACATCGAAAATACTCTCCCGTCTTTCAAGATATAATTTAGGGTTTTGTTGCTATTTTGTGTGAGACAGAGTGTTCGTTATCAGGAATCTTTAAAGGTGAAATAATTTTCAGAGCGTTATTTTGTCGGGATTATAGAACGTCTCGGAATATTCGAAAAGACAGTGATTTACGCGCGAAATTAGGATTTTTGCTGAGTGACTCGATTTTATATCAAAAGGATCAAGGAAAAAATAAATTAGGTAACAGGTTTCGATGTAAAGTGGACCAAATTGGGGTGCAGGAAGGATGACATTGGAGTGACGGTGAGTTGATTTAAAAAAATACCTTTAATCGTAGTTCCATATGTCCTGCAGCGTACGGTCGAATTGTATATCCTTAAGGGCTTTACCCATTCGACTTGAAATTAATTCAGAAAAAATTCCAAAAGTCTAAAGCTTGAAATTGCAGAATTTCCAAATCCAAAAACTCGAAAATTCAGAACTATAAAATCCAGTAATTTAAAATTGCAGAAAGAAAAAATTCATAAAAACAAAATCCAAAAATGTCAAAACCCAGAAGAACGAAATCCAGACGGATAAAACCTCCCACCTCAGAAATATAGATATACCAAAACGGAAAATTAGAAAATCTGGAAAAGCAGAATGCATTCCAAATATATCAAAAATGTCAAATATCTAGAAGAAAACCTTACAACTCGCGCAGCAGAATGAAAACTTTTACTGAATTAGGAGAAAAATCAAATAAATTTGATAAATTGGAATCATTTTCATGTTAAAGTATCTGAGATCATGTCAAAATCTAAATTGAACAAAATCAAAAGAAATTGTATTATTAATAACCTGCTCGAAATTAGAAATATTTTTGGGAATCGCGTCAAACGCCAGAAAGACAAAACCCACAAATTTTAGGAAATACATAAAAATTCTGACTGGACAAAATCTATAATATTTCGATTAGTGATAGTTTATTAGGGTTTTATCACTTTTTTGATCTTATCTTTTCTGAGTACTGATTTTCTGAATTTTGTCCTTTTGGATTTTTGAAGTTCTGTATTTATAGGATTTTAATTTTCTGGATTTCCAAATGTCTGAATTCTGTTCTGTCAGGATTTTGTCCTGATATCAATATTTTAGTACATATTGATTTAAATACTCAATCAGGAATTACTTTGAAAACTTCAATCATAGATTGAAGACTGTTGGAATGTGTTGTCAATTAAAGAAAGACTCCTAAAAGAACAATTATCGACTCCAATGAACAACCTTCTATTCTAGTCAGTCCCTTCAAAGCTATGCCAACAGTTTGCGATTACGACAGGTTAAATTGCGTTATCATCACGATGATGATTTGTTGAAATAAACATTCGATTCGAAAATTCCAAGAATAATAAATAAACCATTTTCGACCCATCAAAAGATCAATGAACAGTAAAATTTAAAAATGAATGTTACTGCATGCCCCTAGTTAAGATCTGAGAACCGAAAATAGATTAAAGATACTTCTAATAAGTAGATAGTGCAAGATGCAACAACACTTTCATTTCCACAGAACATATTTAGCTCTACGTACAACGAGAAAAAAAAACAACGAGAAAAATAAGGAAGAAATAACTGTCTGATCCCATCACAACTCAAAAGGGCATTTTCGTCTTGTTTCTCCTGAAGTGGTGATTTTTCAATTTCTTTGGGGACGAAAAAATCTGTAGCAATTTGGATATGTCAACCATTAAGAAAAATGTCGGATAATTTGGCTTCAGTCTCGGAGGGAAATTGACAAATTGTTTTAGAGGGTGATATCAATCAGAGCTGAGAATATTTCAAGGATCAAATAAATATTCTTGAAATTTTCGTAAGAAAAAATAACATCCGGTATCCAACAATCTTTCGTTTACTCTCGTGTGGAGGGTGATTTTGGTCAGTAGAAGCCTTTTTATAAAGAAATGGGAGAAACAAAATTGATATTTTTCCTACCAGTCTTTCATGACCATTTTTTTTCATAGCAGATAGTTGTTATATTGTGCAACTACAACTTCGAAAAAAATGCTCCATAATATTATTTTTCGGACAGTCCATTGTGTAAGAGTATGATGATACTTTGTTAAATATTTTATCCCTGGTAAATGCAGTAAGACAGTACAATATAATATAGGGTTTTTCAATAGGAACGCTCGAAATTTGCTAGGTTATAGCGACCATGTTGTTAAAGCAACATGTGTGATTTGTTCAGCAGTGTATGGCAAATCACCATGGAAGGTTATAGCGTTGAACAACGTGTGCAAATCATCAAATTTTATTAGCAAAATCAGAGCTTTGTTAGAAAAACGTTCAGCGTATTGCGTGATTTTTAACGACGAGGCCCATTTCTTGATGAATGGATATGTGCACAACCGAAATTGTCAGATTTGGGACGATACCACTGAGCTATATAAATGGAGACCCCATCAGCTCATTTCTCTATACGATATGACAGATAGAAATAACCGATGAAATCGTACCCTCTCGCTCCTTCTCAAAATTTCGAATTTCGAACAACATGGGCTACAAGTTAAATAAAATTAAAAACGTTTCAATTTGAATTATCAGTTCCGACAATTAAAATTGTTCGATTTGATGGTGAGAAGTTGTGTTTTGCGTTAGAAATTCATAACACAACTCACAGTTTACTTCAATTTTTTTATTAATAAATTTCTTGGGAAATAACAGTTTCAGGAATATTTATAACGATTGAGCATGTAATACGTTATTTTTGAATTTGGCGCCATACCGATAAGTACATGGTATTATATTCGTACTGCAGTAGCCAATATTACCTGTAAAATTTACACAGCTTAGTTGCAATTTTATGAACTCATTTTCTTTCAATACCATTGTTTATCCAAAAAAGTATTTATCAAATTCAAATTATTTGGTAATTTTTCAATTCGAAATTACACCTAAAAATTCGAATTTAATTTTTCATGCTGCCTAATCTGATGGTCCTCTCATTGTTTTCCTTCTCGCCTTAATACATGCATACCGTACTACTAACTCTTTCCTTCTTAAGATTCAGGTCATCCGTGGCTCAATCCTAATTTGTACCCCGGATAACTTTCGAAGTTTCTCTAACCTCAAAATGAATTGAATTTTTGAAAGAAACATAAAGAAATGTTTCAATCAAAAATTATTTTATTTGCATTACCAATTTTAAATCTAATAAATGTTTAAAATCATCAGAATTTTGTTCAACAATGCAGAACCTCGGGTTATCATCGACACCTTTTTCGAAATATTGACATTTTAAAAACGTCGGCCATGTGAGATAGCAAATCGAGGTCTCCATTTGTTATATCTCAGTGGACGATACCAATCCACATGAGATACACCAGCACCGAGAAAGTCACAGTTTGAAGCGGACTTTGGTCTGGCGAAATCATCGGTCCGTACTTCTTCCAAAACGAAACTGGCATTGCCATAACCGTCAAACGTTCGATGATAAGTAACTTCTTGTGGCCAAAACTGGGCTCTGTTCATGATTTCTGCTATAGCTGATTTTGTATGCTTTTGTGTGTCCAAAGCAACCAAAAAGCTGCTTTCTCATGCTTGCTATTTGACACTAGATCTGTCCAAGCTCCAAGATTTCTGAAAAGATGCTTCCATTGCTGCTTTTTGTTGCTCATACTCCGGACAGTAGCAAGAAAGCAGCTATTGCAATATTCATATGTGTGTGTAGCTGTTAGTTTCATTCGTATATGCAGTAGTATAACAGGATCGGCGATTAATAAAATTTTGCCTAATGAAGTCCGATTGTGTTAGTTTCCAATTGCGTTTGAATTTGTTCAGTGCAGGCGTTAAAAAAGCCAAATGTGCGTGGCGCAATATGAAAGGTATTTTATTTTTCAACGCCGACGCTGTTATGAAAACAACTCTAGAGCAAAAAAATTTTACAGGCTAGCACAAAATGATCATTGTCTCTCTTTCGTACCCGATGTTTTGTCCTGCTCTTAACGAATTAGTCTCACATACAGGAACTTTACACACTACTGCCGATCCAGTTATACTACTACATCCATGGTTTCATTTCAACGTCATTTTAAATGTTTAAAATTGAAAATTATGTTTTATTAACAATGGAAATAAGCGAAAAATTTAAGGACACTACTAGTAGTGCTCATTTTCACTTTATTTTATTATAATATATGTCATATGTTATGCCAACTTGCGTATGTATATGTCGAACAGCTGGTGCAAGCTATACAAGTTACTTTTGGCTGTCCAAAACCCGAAGAAGCTATTTCTTGCTATGGCTGAATTTGGCAGTTGCTACAGTCTTGCTATGCTATGCTTTCGAAGCAGTTATAGCTGGCATCTTGAACACACCCCTGGATGATATGGATACCGACGACATGTGGTTCCAACAGGACGGCACTACATAGCGCATGTCACGATGGACATTCTGCACGACCGGTTTGAGGGCATCGTTATCTCGCGCGGCGACGACGTGAACTGGCCACCGTGATCGTGCAATTTAACATCTTTAGACTTATTCCGTTGGGTAAGATAACCCCAACGGAATAAGTCTAAAGGCTCGCAGGTCGATGCGTATAATCCGCAAACAGTTGATGACCTATAAGTCAACATAACGAACGCCATTCAGCAAATTCAGTCAAACAAAGTCGTCGTAAATTGGACCTCTCGAATATGTGGCACCAAGCAAAGCCGGGGCGGACATTTGAACGACGTTATATTTCATACTTAATGCCATAAAATATTCTTTCAAATAAAAAAAAATTGGGTGGATATCTCACACTACTTTTTATACTCTAGATGAAATCATATAGAGTATTATAAGTTTAATCCAGCCCAAAAGTTTGTAACGCATAGAACCAAGCCTCGGACGAAAAAAAGATAAGAAAAGAGGCCAAAAACCTCAAATCCGCTTGACGTTCGTCCGTCCGTCTGTCCGTGAACACGATAACTCAAGAACGCCTTCACCTAGGATCTTGAAATTTTCAATCTGGATGTTTGGTTGAATTTCTAAAACTAAGTTCGTTAACGGGCAAAATCGTTTTACTCCTTCGGGTAGCTGCCATACAAAATGTCCTTAAAACAAGTGTTCAAGAATAATGGTCGATAACTTCAGAAGGGTTTAAGCTACGACATTGAAATTTTGTATGTGTTATTTTTCCAATAGTTATAGTTAAATATATGATTATGAAGAAAATCCTGTTAGTCCTTCGTGTAGCTGCCATACAAATATCCTGTCAAAATGTATTCACTTAATTTACGAAACTTACTATAACTCAAGTAATCTTTTAGCTACGAATTCAAAATTTTTTACAAATTAGTTTTGAGTATAAACAAAGTTCGATTTTACTAATCAGCGAAATCCTTTTACTCCTTCTGGTAGCTGCTATACAAAATGTCCTTAAGACACGTGTTCAACAATATTTTCCGATAACTTTTGAACGCTTCAAGCTACGATATTGAAATTTTTGTACACATTCATTTTTAAATGGTTCGAAGGAGAAAAAAATTATTATTTTTTTTAAGGATAACGTTTTTGTCCTTTATCCTTGAATGTCTCAAAATCCTATTTTTTTCTTTTTTTTGAATTTTTTTATATTTTATAGGTTATACTGGCTTATAGGTTATAAAAAATAACTTGGGATCTGAATGGGATCGGGGTTCAAAAAATCGAAGAACATCAGTGCTTCTCAATTACTTTATAGAAAAAGTTTCACATTCCATCAAGAATCGCCAAAAGTGTGACCTTACCATCGCCGATTCTTTTGAAAATTTATGTACTCGAATAATTAGTGAAAAAAATGTAATTTCAATTTTTTGTTTCTATTTCATTTTTTTTGTTACTTATGTATGTTAAGAATTTTGCAAAAAAGGTGTCCGAGTCCTCTTTGAAAATTCATATCTCTGTTAATTTTTATTCTTGAATAATAAAGTAGGACTTATGTTAAAGATTGTTGTTTAAAAAATGTCGCAATATAAAAAAAATACGAATAAAAATTATCCTTGAAATTTTTTTTCAAGGATAACGATTTTGTGCTTTATCCTTGAATATCTCAAAATCATTTTTTTTTTATTTTTTTATTTTTTGTAGGTTACTGTTTTACCAAAAAATTAACTTGGAATCTTGTAATTGTAATTTTTCTATAATATAATTGAGAAGCACTGATGTTCTTAGATTTTTTTTGACCCCGATCCCATTGAGATCCGAAGTTAACTTTTTGGTATGTTTTGTAAAACAATATAACCTTCAAAATATAAAAAAATTAAAAAACAAAAAAAAAATGATTTTGAGATATTCAAGGATAAAGGACAAAATCATTATCCTTAAAAAAAATTTCAAGGATAATTTTTATTCGTATTTTCTTTATATTGCGACAATTTTTAAACAACAATCTTTAAATTAAGTCCTACTTTATTATTCTAGGATAAAAATTACCAGAGATATGAATTTTCAAAGAGGACTCGGACTCCTTTTTTGCGAAATCTTTAACATACTATAACTAACAAAAAAAACGAGATAGAAACAAAAAATTGAAATCATATTTTTTTATCACTAATTCTTCGAGTACATAAATTTTCAAAAGAATCGGCGATGTTAAGGTCAATTTCGTAATTTTTGGCGATTCTTGATGGAATGACCCTATAATTATGATATTATACTTTATTTGGTGACAAATCTTTGATCCAAGAGATTTAGACAACAATCCAGACAAATTTCTCGAGTAAAACAGGCTTCGTAATGCTGAAATGAAAAAAAATTTACAAACAAAAAATTTTGAAGATTTCATTTAGCAGCGATTAAATAATTGACAAAGTGTTAAGTTATATATTTTAAAACAGATCTAAGAAGACATGCTTTATATGAAGAATGTTAATGGAAATTTTTTGTAATTTGTTGGCGGTCATGACATAAAGTATAAAATAAGCTTGATCTACATAGTAAACTAGGGTAATGACTGTGGCCGAATCAATCACTACTAAAATAAAGATACACCCCATTTTTTGGAATATTCAAATGGAGCCTACGAAATTTGAAAATCTCGAGGTTTTATCAAATATTTTACAATTTCTGCTGCCAAATAGAGTCGTCAAAATTTTGTTTGTTTTATTTATAAATTTTAATGAATTTTTGTCAAATTTTTGATCAAATATTTGGCAGTATAGCATACATCTTTATGGATTTCAAAACACACAGGATGCACGAAATTATTTCAATTGTCTGCCTAACTAAAATGCTAAGACTTTATCTCCTCTTTGCAAAGATGTTCGTATAGGCTTTCTGATTTCTCTTGATTCGGTCATCTTTTAATTAAAGTTCGACCTTCAAGCCTTCCCGGAATACTATTATAAGATTTTGCCCCCTTTACTATAATGGATGCTTTTAATCAATGGACGGACCAAACATAAAAAAACAAAGTCGACTCTTATCTTAACAAAAATATCATCACCCACATCCCATATGAGCTTATGTTTAATATCGCATTTCTTCTAATTTTGTTTATATGAGGACGAGCAGAGTTCATGGATAATTGCACAATGAATTGGCGTCAAAATCTTTGTACTTATTTTCAAAACTAAACAATTTACGCGTACTATAAGAAAATTTAAGAAGACTTTAAAAGGTTTGTGAAAATTCATACGGATTACTAGAAGTCGGCAAAAATTAACGACTTTGGAGTATTTAAATGGTTGGAGTGCCTGCATCTTTGAGAATATTACAAGAATATCTATTCGTCTTCATTGTATCCATGTATGTCTGCAGTACGAGAATGTTTATCAGATTCAAGTTAAGTACTCGTTGATTGACGAAATGCCGAATACACTTCGACTGAGGGACTGAGGCTTCTTCAGCAACCCACAGAAGGAGGCAAGTGTTAAATGAATTCGCAATTATTGTCTTAAGTAAAGATCGCTTTGTGGGATTTCCTCTAAATAGCATTAATAGTTTCGTAATATTTGCAATAAGACACGAGTAGCTGAGAAAAAGCGGCAGTTCTTGACTGGTTTAGGAATCTTTTATCCATCGTGTAAATGGAAAGATTCATGCCAATTAGAAAGTTGACTTAAATAGATGAGGGACTCTATAAATTTCGACTATCCTGATACTGGAGAATAGACACAACTTACAAATAATATTTTCAACTAAATAAAACATAGACAACTTAATAAAACTTATACTTAACTATTTAAAACTTTAAGATACACTGTGTGTGAATGGAGATTCATGGGCGGAATGGAAAATCATGAATCAGGCCAGAATGATCGGTAGTATTCATGGGGTTAAATAAAGGTATTTGATGCGATATTTATTTCTCTATATTGTAGGATAAAAACGAGAAGATTTTTCTAGTGTCTGAGGGAGTGTAGACCGCAATGACAAAGGAAGTCCGAGCAATTATGAGTAAATTTAATCGAAACAAGATAATATTCTTAAATTTCTTAAATTGAAAAAGTCAATTATAATTATGGATGTAAGAAAAGCTTACATCGGTTCTCCAAAAAATTTTACTAATAAATGAAACAATCTCTAAAGCTCTTTCAGATATTTGTAGAACAGTTTTTAGATAAAAAAAAAACTTATTTTACACAGTTGGTGTTCTAACATCATCCTACTACGATGGATTAAATAATAAATACCACCCATCTTGACCCAAAATTTAAAAGTGTGCTATGATTAAAACTGGTTTGGTCTTCTATAAAATCTTTATTACATTTGTCAATTGCACATAATTCTTGCCATTCTAACGGCCTTAACATTTGCCGAATAAGCATTGAATGCAGTTTTATTAATCCTAACCGAATTGGGTCAAATTTGACCATAATTTATATTCATTTCAGAAATTAAAATTTATACCTATAATACAACTTAAGCCAAACGTATTCCATGCAAGTCACGTTTCGGCACTCTATACTCACATTCGCTCGTTCAAATTATCATTTGACCATCATTAGTGCGTCCCTAAAAAGGTCTATGACAACATATCGATCTAATCTGCTTGGGTGTCTAATAGACCTATCAATCAAATTAGGTGGGCCTGTCATCGAATCACCTTGATTAGAAGGAGGTACTTAGGGCCCAAGCATCGATTTGTTTGCTTATTGAAATTGCTTCCTATCTTGCATCCTACAATTGTAGTCATCATCCCTTACTTGTCTTCCACCAGCTGTATGCCATAAGAAAGCCAGATATCTTTGTCCTTGTTATGCGAAGGATTCACTCTCGGAAGGGTCCAAGAGAGCAAAAAAGAATTGGAGATTTATATAAAGCTGCTCTGTCGATCCGATCAAATTATCGAATAATTGAGGGGATTCCCCTGAGTCATTTTCTGTCTCGGATTCCTCAATATGTTTGCATTGGATAGACGCAATCGAGTTGTACTGAGGAGCCACTAGTCGCCACATCGCGTTTTCTACGGGATTTTGCTAGTTCATCGATGATAATCGCCCAGAAGAGGATTACATGGGGTGGAATTATGCCAGTACATTGAACACTCGCTTGTATTTGGAAGCGCGGAAGTAAGTAGGGGTTAGAAAGGCTATAGTTGTGGAATCAGACTAATAAATTGAAGCAAAAAAAAGGATGCTCGAAATGGATGGAGTATTCCAGTTTCGACAGTCCATGTCCAATTAAAGTACATCGTGTAAGTTACAGACACTGAACAAAGCAACGGGTTCAAGACTATCGACTTTAGCTGCATTTATCATCAATTATTCGGATAAGTTCCGAAGACATTAAATTTGTAAGCAACAAATAATACGCACCCAATAAAAAGAAGCTGGTTCGTGTGTATTTCCCATATCATCGCAAAACTCCACAATAATCAGACAAATACGGTGATAATTAATTTTTCTGAAGTTAATTGCATATAATTTATTACCGAAACGTAAGAAGAGATAGTTAGTTAGCTGAATTTGCGAATATTTGATTGATTGGGGCTAGTTTAAAATAAACGAGACAAAAACTTTATCTTGTGTTTGCGTATGTACTCGTATTTTAATGAAATAACTTTTTTCCTAATAATTTCGTCCCTATTTTTCTTTGTCTTTTTAAATTGTGTAAAACTAGTGGCGGGTTACAAAAAAAAAATAATCCAATGTTACCTGTGGACCACACGGTGTTAATCCGACAGCCGATAATCGATCAAGTATCAGATCACTCAGCCTCGCAATGGAAAATATTTAATAATAAGTTTATGCCGTTTTGACAATTGCGAGATGTCAAAAAAAAACATTCGAAGACAATATCTTTCTCTTACTTACCAACCATTCGCGATGTTAATTAGGTTAATTCTTATTTGTCCAAAAATATATGATTAAAATTTTTCAACTTTTTAATTTATCAAAGTTCAGGTACAAGTTTTCAGGTAAAACAGACCTAGTCTTGGGCGAATAAAACAATTTGATAAACAAACATTGACAAATGGTGGTGGCTGTCAAATATTTGACCACACAAATTAAAAAAAATCAGTTAAATATTTCAGGTAAAACAGGCCTTAGACTCTGTAACTGTAACAAGCTGAGTTACATCGCTAGATTTCGGTAAGTAGATTTTGAAATCTCAAAAAGCATTTACATCGCCTTGAAGAGATTTTTTTGACATTTAAAAATTTATCAGCTGTCTGTTGTGTCAAAATTTTTAATTTATTTTGTAAGATTTTACGCTCTTCTGTAGTGGAAAATCGACCAGCATCAACGTGAATCAAATAAAAAGGTTGCATTCCAAGCAAGTAATTTTCTATTTTTTTTGAAATATGTGATGTGAACATTGTGGTGAAATGTGAACGTGGTGAAACATACATTTCACGGCTATCCAGGCCGATTTTAGTAGATTTTAAACTGCATTTCCACAAAATCTAGTCATTTGAAGGAATTTTAAAATCGCTCAAATGTATGGTAAATCTAGTAGATTTCGATAAACATTTGTCAAAATCTCAAGATTTCGCGAAATCCACTTTGAAATCTTGTGACGTAAATCAGCTATTGGTACCACAGTCCACTGTATGTGTGTACACATACGGAAGCGTGCGTCGGATAAAAAGTTGAAGAATGTTAGACTCTTGCGACTCCACAAGCCATCTGATTGGGTGATTTTTTGGATAGAGGCTCGCCTCAAACATTGAGTGTAAATGCACCATTAATCATGATTCAGTTCCTATAAAATTTCCTTTTACGTTCGGTTAAAACTCAGACCTAGTGGTCCTAACTTTATACAGGGTGTTTGGCGCTCCGTCTGCCACCTTGTAAGGGGTTATTCCTTGATATATTTTGAGAAAAAAATTGTTCTACAGGGTGGGTCAATTTTCAATAACAGTGGAGATACAGGGTGGTTAAGAAAAGTGTTTTTGACCGGTACCCTCACTCACTTAAAACGTTATATCTTGAAAACGAATAATTACAAGGCAAAGTGTTATAACTCGTTTTTTAGGGAATCGAATTACCTTTCGTTTGAGATATTTACTCAAAAACACAAATTTTTGCTACGTCAACCCTACAAATTCAGTGATCAATGTAGTTTTTCTCAGAAAACCCCATTATAAAAATGTCATTTTAATTTTATTTTTTTATGAACCATATTATTACCTACAAAAGCTGCATACATATGTATAAGTTACGATTAACATTTTGGAAGTAATAGGTAAAAATATATATTGCATAAAAATTAAATATTTCAAAAGTCAGTGCGATAAAGTGGACCTGTAGAACCTGTTTAATGTGTCGGTAGTACTGAAGTATTTTTATTGCACATTTATTACTCTTTAAAGTATGTAGGAAAACAATGAAATGTAAATGAGTTTCAACATAATTGATGCTTTTACCTGGATGTGGTAGGTAATACTGGGTGCGGTACTATGCCTTTCTTAATAGGGTACCTTACAAAATAAAAAGCCTATAAAAGCAAAACTACCTTCATATTTTTATCAGTTTTAGTTACGTTGCTAAAAGAAGAAGGTGTCAGTAGAATTAAAAAAATTATTTCAAAATGCCTGAGTACTCCAATGAAGAATATGCTGACATTGTGTTAATTTATTGAGAGTGTCGCGGAAATGGACGAGCCGCGCGAAGGCTTTACCATCAGAGACATCTTCATCGACGGACACCTGACAGGGGAGTATTTCAAGACGTTTACAGGAGAATTAGGGAAACTGTCAGCGTTAGAACAAGCAGAGTAAATGCAAATCCTGCGACGATAATCGCTGTTCAGATTGATGAAAGAATACTGCAAGCAGTTCAAAATGATCCATCGATCAGTATCCGACGCTTGGCATTGCAGTTTAACATCTCTACTTGGAAAGTTTGGAGTATTTTAAAAGTAGAACGCTTCCATGCCTACCATCACACCCCAGTACAGGAGCTGCTACCCATTGATTTCCCCAAACGGATGGAGTTTTGCAATTGGCTCCTTGAACGACAGATAGCTGACGATAATTTTTTCAACAATATCCTGTGGACGGATGAGTCCCAATTTACCAGAGACGGTATCACAAACTTCCACAACCTGCATACGTAGGCTCAGAGCAATCCACACACAATAAGAGCGGCATCATTTCAGCACAGATTCAGCGTCAATTTATGGGCAGGTGTGATTGGTGACGATTTCCTTGGACCTATTAGGCTTCCGCCTACTCCAAATAGCTCCAATTACTTACATTTTTTATCAAATGATCTACAGGACTTGTTGGATGATATTCTACTGGTACGATCGGCTTCCATGTTTTACCAACACGATGGTGTTCCAGCTCATACTGGCCTGCAAGATCTCCTGATCTTACTATTATGGATTTCTTTGTATCGGGACGGATGAAGGACCTTGTCTACGCAACGGCAGTAGTAACATTGGAAGATCGCGGCAGCAATAGAAGTAAGGCAGCAGTTGAAGAATATAAATACCAACAGAACACTCGCCAAACGAGCTTTAGCGTGCATTAAAAATGAAGGTGGCCATTTTGAACATTTATTATAATAAAAAAATTTTAAATAAAACATAAAAACCATTATTAAATTCTTTCAGTTCAAGCAAGTAGTGTAGATCAACATGCACATGCACTAACTTTTTAAATATCTAATTTTTATGCGATATGTATTTTTACCTATTACTTCCAAAATGTTAATCGTAACTCATACATATGTATGCAGCTTTTGTAGGTAATAAAATGGTTCATAAAAAAATAAAATTAAAATGACATTTTTATAATGAGGTTTTCTGAGAAAAACTACATTGATCACTGAATTTTTAGGGTTGACTTAGCAAAAATCTGTGTTTTCGAGTAAATATCTCAAGATTGGGTGCGGTTGCAATTTAACTGTTACATTAAAGGTAATTCGATTCCCTAAAAAACGAGTTATAACACTTTGCCTATAACGATATAACGTTTTAAGTGAGTGAGGGTACCGGTTAAAAACACTTTTCTTAACCACCCTGTATCTCCACTGATATTGAAAATCAACCCACCCTGTAGAACAATTTTTTTCTCGAAATATATCAAGGAATAACCCCTTACAAGGTGGCGGACGGAGTGCCAAACACCCTGTATATCCCACATCCTAAACCGGAAAACCAGAAAAACGACAATTAATTGACTCGATGGCCAAGCAGATGCACACATTAAGATGCGTTTGCTTACCATCACACTAAGAATTGTCCGCATGTAGTCCGAAGTACACCTGTTCCAATCTGCACCGCGTTCACCTGTTCATACGAACAAACATTACAAAGTGCACTAAATCCCTTCGAGCTATGCCGCATATGCCCCTGCCGTCACTTTCAAAAATCTGATAAGAATATTCAACAAATTGGCGGAAATGAAGCGAAACGGAGCCCCGCGAATGCTAAGCCATAAAACAGACAGTCGGCCAGGTAGACAACTACCAACACCTATAGGTACTCTACCTGTACTGTTCACCTTTCAAATCGAATTTTTAATTGAATATCCTGATTTAAGTCACCTTACCTGCGGGCTTCCGATATCCTTCGATGGGATATGACTCCTGACAAGCTCCTATGGACGGCGGGTTTTGAAACGACGATACACTTTTGACGTTCTGTTTGTGTTTTAATTAGGGTTTTGTTTGGGTTTTGGGATTGGTCAGAAACACCCCCGACTGAGTCATTTTGTTATTGTATTTCATCTTGTCCAGCGTATGTCGTTCCAGACAGTGTGCGGTACGGAAGTTCTGAACAAAGTGTGCAATCGAAAACACAACCCCCATTGTTTTCTATATAGTAGCTTAGCGTTTGTTTACCCGATTTTATTCGTTAAATCGGTCCAATGAACTGGACATTCTGTAATTGAATTTCATTACGACTATTTTAGTTGGGAAGGCAGTAATTTATCTTCAATTGAAGAGCTGACGTCTGACTAGGCCTCAATTCGTGCGATGTCCAGAATTTAGGAACCCGACATATGGTCCAAACAGGGGTCTCACTGCGACAACTGATGCTTTTCAAAATAATTCAAAAGAATTCAAAAAGACCGCGAAGAGTACTCGCCTTTCGAGATGAAGAAAAGCGAGTTTTCAAAAAGAGCACGGGTATGTAGGCATGTGCGGAGGATTAACATTAAAGTGAGACCCAACAAACGAAATATCATCCAAAATAATGAAGTTGATTCCGGTTTCATTCCTTATTGTCGAATCTCGTTGATAGAGAAGTGAAATCTAATGAAGGGCCGTTTAGGGCCAGTTTTTGATTCGAATGTTGCCGTATGTTTTTGAATAGATAATGGGTGTGTAATAGACGACAGACGTGCCTAGGTACCTACTTTATTCAATCGAGTCATATGGGTCAGTGGATTTCAAAAAGATAAGTTCACAATTATCGTGCAATATAAAAAGTGGTTCGGAAATGCCATAGGTCAAGAGAACGGTTCACGTTCTAACACAATTGTCATATGATTATTAGACTTCCATTTCAGTATAGTAAAAATCGGAAGATTCTGCATGGGTGGCTTAATAGGAATCCGAGAACGCGTTGGAGTTGCCAGTGACCGGATCTGAAATCCTGGAAAAGAATGAAACACCATCAAAAACCGAGGAGGAAGAAAAATTAAACCGAGGAGGAAGAGACGAAAATATCTAACATTTTTGATTTGCCCTACACAAAACATATATTATTTGTTAAATTTAACTGTATTTTTTGTCAAAAATTTGTTAGAATTTTTGTCAAATTTATCTTGTTCAAATTTTTGACAGCATGACATACAGTATGTAATATACGCTTAAATGCGTAAGAATACTAACTGAGGTCATGGGTTGGAATCTCACCTAGTAATGGGCTTCTCACTCCTAACCTAACTGGCTCAGAAGAGCGTTGATTCTCTCCTGTACCTGGAAGGGTTCGTATTGAAATGGAGTACGGTTAATTTGACTGAAAAAATTCCAGTGAAGTTTTCGTTCAATATTTGACAGCATGGCATGGAATCTATAGCTCTAACGCTTTGATTAACATACTAAGACTGAAGTCATGGGTTCAAATCATGGAAGAAAATGGAATGGCTCAGAACTAGACTTTTCGTCATGAAAAACGACAATGGTTGTGTTGGTACATGGAAATATGAATGTGGTAAGCCTTTATCCAATCAACATCTTGAAATGTGACAGTCTGCACCCAACATGTAGCTTGCATCATGCTTGCATCTAAGGTTTGCCAGATTGGGCTATTTACCGCGATTTGGGCTATTTAAATATTCAATTCGCGGGTATAAATTTCAAAAAGCTACTTATAGCTTTTTGGGCTATTCCGCCAACGAAAAATGTCTTATTTTGCTAGTTTACAACAGAGCAGACTTACGAGCAAAAAATAGAAATATAAGAATTAAAAAACTGCATTTTAGTTGTCTCTCTTAATGCTCCAGCCTATTCTCTAAAATAATTACAAACTGTGTCTATATATATATAAGTATTATTGAAATAAATGAACTATAAACTAGTCGTCTCTTGGATTAAATCTGCTGCTGTCGTAGAGTTCCATTTTTTCATAATTTATTAATTATAATATTATTTTTGCTGGATTGGTGGGTTACAGACACGTGTTGTAAAAATTAAAGTTATTGTTACATGTATGTGTACTCTAGCCACCCGAAAAACTCACTTATTGTTGGTATTAAAGTTTCCAGAGAAAATCAACAAACTTGCAATATCGTAGAGAGCTCTATATATACTTCTCGCATGTTCTAGACATTTCTCACATGGAATAGTTACTTCTTCCACGTTCCACATAAACAACAGAATATGCTGGAAATCTCTCGACTCAACACATGCAGTATATAATTGCCGCAGAGCCGGGGGATATGTTTTTCTACTGCGAGAGTGAAACGACGATCAGTTCTACGCGAAAGTGTATTTTTAAAGTGATTTTCATCGATAACAGCGATCAAGTAGTAAATGAAATCGAACTGTGTTTTACTTGAAATCCCGGCGAACCTCTAGCTCGTAACATTAAGTTAAACCGCTTGTATGCAACAATGTATGATGCTAATCGGGAGGCGGCTTGATCTTCTTTAGCCGCAGGATAATTCGCTGAGGCGAAGATGATTATGAGGTGCTTACATTATTAAATATTGATGTGCCTTTTGTAACATAAACTAGTATACATTATTATTCATAAAAGCAAAAAGCTAGATTTTATTTTTTCCTGATAGCTTAGGATAATTCACGAATTAGTTCTGATTCCATAGAATTATGAATAATTATGAATTATAATTACAAATTGATTTCCAAGTATAATTTAACCTTTAATTTGCACTTAATATATTTTTCAAATAATATTTTTAAAATGGTGAGAAATGCGAATTTATGTATTCACACAATATTTGCATTACAGTGTTTCTTATGAATTCTGGAGCACAGTTCGTCTACGAAATCGCATCTGTGTTCAATACATTTAAGTAGGTGTGATAAATTACAAAGTTGAGCGCGGTATTTGGGCTACACGTCTTCGTGCCGGTTTTGGGCTATTTCATATAGCTCACTCGACGGGTTCTGTAGCCAACTATCAGACAAACCTGCTTGCAGCTCACTTCCACTACAAACTGTTGTTTTTCCGTCTCTTTCCTTTGACACTTTTGGCACCCTAGAGCACCCACTTGCATCTCACTTCCACTCCAATCCATTTTTCAATCTTTCTCGTTCTCGTGAAAAATTACGTTCATGTACACGAATTTTACGCGTATCACCACCGGTTGGTTCAAATCACAGCAATGGGATTCTCACTCGTACCAGCGGCTTAGAAGAGCGCTTATACTGTTCTATAAAGCTGTGTCATTGCCGCTTTTTCGAAAAAACGTGTTATACGCTTCTTCTTTTGTTAAAAAGCGCTTTTCCAAAGCGCTTTTTTTCTCGTTTTAGCTTTTTTTTCTTCTCGTTGCCGTTTTATCTCGTTGCCGTTTTTCAATAACGCTTTTCGTTTAAGCGTTTTTTGATCTGCTTTCTGCTTTCCGATCTTTTCATTCTGTCAGTTGGCTATGCTGCCGACGCTCAACATTAGAAAAACAAACAACAACAAAGTGCCGTGTTGTGTTTGTTTTGGCGGGCGAGTAGTGTAACGGTGAGTACACGGCGTATACTACTCGCCCGGTAACTCAAAAATGAAGGAAGCAACGAGAAAACCATACAGCGTCACGATCGGCTGCAAGCCAATCGTATGATACTCTAGATGAATACTGAACTCCGATTTATATTGTAGTTGGGGATAAAGTAGAATTATGTGTGTGCATGTTGTATATCCTTTATTAAGGACTCCCATTTGATTGCTACTCAAAACTAAAAGACAATATTCAGTGTTTAATTTCATATCTTGAGCTGAGTGAGTCACCGAAAAAAATGTTCTTTTTTGAAGGACTTTCACATGGAAGGTGCAGGAAGGACTCATTCGATTTCTTACATATTTATCATTTTCCTTGGAACCATTCAAAAATTAATGTGTACAAAATTTCAAATTCGTAGGTTGAAGCGTTCAAAAGTTATCGGAAAATATTGTTGAACACGTGTCTTATGGATTTTTTGTATGGAAGTTAGCAGAAGGAGTAAAAGGATTTTGCTGACTAGTAAACTCAAACTTCGTTTTCACTCAAAACTAGTTTGTACAAAATTTCGAATTCATAGCTAAACGATTACTAAAGTTATAGTGAGTTCCGTAAATTAAGTGAAGACATTTTGACAGGATATTTGTATGGCAGCTACATGAAGGACTAATAGGATTTTCTTCAAAATCATACATTTAGCTCCAACTATTGGAAAATTAACACATACAAAATTTCAATGCCGTAGCTTAAACCCTTCTGAAGTTATCGACCAATATTCTTGAACACGTGTTTTAAGGACATTTTGTATGGAAGCTACCCGAAGGAGTAGGACGATTTTGCCCGTTAACGAACTTAGCCTTACAAATTCAATCAAACATCCAGATTCAAAATTTCAAGATCCGAGGTGAAGGCGTTCTTGAGTTATCGTGCTAACGGACAGACGGACGGACGTCAAGCGGATTTGAGGTTTTTGAACACAAATAAACAAAAAATAATATATAACTTTTTTTCGTCCGAGGCTTGGTTCTATGCGTTACAAACTTTTGGGCTGGATTAAACTTATAATACTCTAAATGATTTCATCTAGAGTATAAAAAGCGGCAACGAGAAGAAAAGCGGCAACAAGAAGAAAAGCGGCAACGAGAAAAAAAGAGGCAACGGGGAAAAAAACCCCTAAGGAAAAAGCGGAAAGCACTTCCTTTTCGTTGCGTAAGAAAAACAGCTATTTTAAAGCACTTTCCGCTTTTTCACTCACCTCTACTGTTCTATATCCCAGAAGAGGTCGTAAAGGGTGGAGTTGGGTTAATGTATTTTTTTAAGGCACCGCTCAAACACAAAACAAAATGTCATCGCAACACACTAAACTACTCTCCCTGACCCATATACGTCTTTCCAAGCCCACACTTTTAACCTGCTTGTAAACAAAAAACTCTTAAAAATTTCGAAAGCTTGCATTTTAAGTCAATGTCCGATGACCATCCAATTTAAAGCATCGACACGACACTATGGTACATAATAAAGATTGATATTCAGATCGAAATAAAATAGAATTGTCATAGTCAAGGTGATGTATATCACCTCCTTCTGGTCCAAGAAACGTAACATATTGAAGTCATCCAAACATCGTAGATAGTATGCGACAATCGAAACAGTTCCATTTCACGCCCGTAAATCTTATTAACATGTCTGAGACCCCACACTGCATTTAAGCATAATAATATCGAGGTCTACTTTAGTGCGGGTAAACAGTTCTAAGAAGTTTTTGAATCGTTTGAATAATTTACGAGTACCTATTATCGAGTCCGAAGAATCTTTTCTTACTGGGTGTATGTAATTTTTCTTTCGTAGTTTAGTTAAAGCCTAGTACGGACCTCAATCAAAATTTTGATTCGCTAATTTACTATATATATATCTCTACCATCTCTACAGTGAAAAATTCGTTGTATACTTAGAATACTGTGGAGAAGTTAACAGCTGGGAACAGCTGTTTGTTTGACATTTACATTTTCAAAAATAAAATAGATTATACGCGTGTTTTTTATGGTAATTAAGTGTCATGGATAATAATATCGGCCACGGTTAATTTTGTACGCGCATAAAAAATCTTAAAATCCGCTTTGGTTTAAAAAAAATTCTCTATATCACAAAAACCAAAGTCAGTTTAAAAAAAAATGACAAATTCAAATTCAAATCAGGAGATGTCAAAATTATCGTACCGCAATGCAAAATTAAATAGCAGCACATTTAAATGGTGGCGGAAAATTAGTCTCCACGGTTTCGGCACCATCTTTTGTCGATGATCGAACTGTCAAATCGTAGCAAATTTTTTGATTTTGAACTTCGTACCACCAAACAGGAAGCCAACGCGAAATTCGATCTAGCAAAATTTTCATTAGAGGCTTGAGTCAGGGCCCACGATTCACATGGTCACGGGCAGTTATTAAATGCACGCAAATGTAGCTACTCGTTTGTTTCTTAATTTCCCCTTGAATTCAAAGTATCTTTTATATTCTTACATATGTTTTGTAGTCATCCATACGAAATTACTTTATTATCTCGAACAAGCCTTTCAATGACAAGGCCTCAAAATTTAGTTCGTTCTAAGATATAGTAAAAAAATAAAATTATACCAAATTGTACTTTCCCAAAATTCATGTTATTGTTAACATATTAATAATGCCTTGTGTCGCGCGTAACATCCAATTTCCACTAATAAGAAAATCTTCTGAAAGCCACTAGACCGAAACCAATTTCAGTGAGGGTGTGTATAGTAAAAATGACTCAGTAAAATTTCGTACATTAAATATACGTTTAAAAACTATACGCCATGCCATTATTTATGTGTTCTGAGCCAGAAAAATAAAACCAAGGGGCTAGTGAATCACGGAAATTTCTTGAGAAAAGGCGAAAATTTAAACCAAAGAAAAATAATCATCAACTTCTTATTAACCTATAAATTAGATTGGTGAAACGATCAAGACAGCAGTCCTTAACCCTGTAACCTACAGATTTTGTTTTGAAGAACATCTTAAACGAGATCAACAACTTTTTGATGTTTAGCCGGGTGGGTTATATGGCGCCTTGATTTTTTTTATATATGTAATGTATAAATCATGGGCTTCCACACAAAAAATTATTTTAAAAAAATACCGCGATACAATCTGGCGACCAAATTGCGTTCTTTAACGTTGTAAAAATAAAAAGATAGACGATCTTTGTGATCTTGGCGTAAATGCTATTTTCCCCAGTAATGTTTTGTACACCAATAATTACTCTTTTCGACATGTGGCCGAGTATGATGGGTCGATATGATGTTGTCTTTACACAATTAGGTCAATTTCGATATCGAATTACAAATTTTGTTTTTTTCAGTGTAGGTTTCCTTAAAGACCTTCAAGACATGAAGAGCAATTTTAGTTCTTTATGGGTTTGTGCCGTAAAATATATCATTGACACACACAGCCATTATAACACTGAAAGGGGAGCGTTTTTATTATAAACAAATGGCACGATTTTAAAAGTCTGTATCTTAAGATTTGTTTGGGTGGTACATTCATGAACATAACTTAACTATATAAAACGCAGTGCATATCTTCTTGTATTTCTTTCCTATTTTAAGCATGCTGGTTCTGGCAATTTGAGAGAAAATTGTATACAAACAATGCAACAAACATTTTAAAATAATTTGTTCCACATTTTTTAAATATGCCAGCGTTTTTATTGTAAAGATCCACATGTAAAAGTTATTTGAAAAATGTTTGTTGCAATGTTCGTTTGCAATAATGTGTTAAAATGTGAACTTGAGATGATTAATTTAGCTGTGAAGGCTAAAAATAACCGATTGTAGTTCGATATCGAAATTGACCTAATTGTGTAAAGACAACATCATATCGACCCATCATCAATATTTAACACCAATCCTTGCCTGCTACTGCTGTCGGCGTTACACTTGGCTTGCGGCTGCCTGTTTTTCGACAGACCAGCAGCAATAGCAGAAATCATTCTGTAATCAAATCAGTGTGTTGCGAGATGTATAGTTTTTTTGTCTTTATTATCAGCTCATTGATTATGTCCAGTGCATTCCACATTAAGTCAATTCATTTGTAATATAATCATCAAATTAATTAAATGCAAGTTTTACTGATATATTTCATATGTTCTTTTCTCTTTCCAGGTACGTATTATAGTGCACAACCAACTTTCTACTGTCGCCTTGATATTATGCAATACGGCTTTTATGGCATAGAACATCTAATGTCCAGTTGACCACCAGATTTTCCATATTTTTAAAACTCCATTTGGTAGTACATACGCCATAATAACCGAATTTGTAATTTTACGAATGCTAATGGCCTTAGCATTTTCAAATTAAAAAAAACTCCTCACCGGTTCATTCATTTATCGAATTGTCGTTCGACGTATGTATTTCTCTTTTTGGATGCAGAAATCAGCAATACTAACTAAAATAAACTCAACAACTTACAGATAGCAACATTAAATAGCTTTATGCAGTGACATGGCATTTTGCCATTTTAAATTAAATTAAATGATTTTCCAATAGTTAGAGATAAATGTATGATTATGAAAAAAATTCTATTAGTCCTTCGCGTACCTGCCATACAAATATCCTGCTAAAATGTGTTCACTTAATTTACGGAACTCACTACATATAACTCAAGTAATCGTTTAGCTACGAATTCAAAATTTTGTATAAAATAGTTTTGAGTAAAAACGAAGTTCGAGTTTACTAGTCAGTGAAATCCTTTTACTCCTTCCATACAAAAAATCCTTAAGACACATGTTTAACAATATTTTCCGATAACTTTTGAACGCTTCAACCTACGAATTTGAAATTTTGTACACATTAATTTTTGAATAGTTCCAAGGAAAAGGATAAATATGTAAGAAATCGAGTAAGTCCTTCCTGCACCCCCATGCGCAAGTCCTTCGAAAAGGAAATTTTTTTTTCGGTGACTCACCCAGTTCAAGATATGAAATTAAACACTGACGATTTTGTCTTTCAGTTTCAAGTAGCAACCGAATGGGGGGGGGGGGTGTCTTTAATAAAGGACATACAGCATGCACACACGTAATTCTATTTTATCCCCAACTACGATATAAATCAGAGTTCAGTATTCATCTAGAGTATTATACGATTGGCTTGCAGCCGATTCTGACTGCAGTATGTTTTTCATTTCCGCCTTTTACATAGAGAAATGAAGGATTCAAAATTTGACTTATAAAGTCCTGACGCAGAACCAGCTGCTAAATTTCCAATCCTTCTATTCTAAATGTAAGACAGAAGTAAAAAAAGGAGATTGAATAATATACCTGCAGTTACATTAAAAATACGATCCTCATTCGAAACCTTTGTCGCATTATTGGCTCGTGTTCTGAAGCTGAAAATAAATAAAAAACATGAATGAAGTCTTCTGAAACTTCCTAAAAAACACATAAAAATAATTCATTATCTGGTATGAACGATTTGGTTAAACTTCATTAAAATGAACTCCAAACACGGAATGCGTGGCAATCAAAATTTTTTTTTGACTTTACTCTTTTACGCATATTCAGCGAAAGATTTTTGTTTGTGGCTACGTGAGGTGATTTCTCTTTCTTACATATTACTATAGATGTGTGTAGAAAATCTATTGAATTTTCCTTACATTTATATGGAGAGTATATGCTATCTCTATCGTACATATGGACTTAAAGGTCCGTTGAAAATGTGTAGAAATTTCATGACTATTCGATGGCCATGGTCTGGCTGGTGGGGGACTTTATTTACATTTCTACGGAGACGGTTTTCATTCACTGTCTCTTTCTTACACATGGAGCTCAATGGCTGTAGAAAATGAGTAGAATTTCGATTAGTTTTCTACAGGAACAATCTGCCTGTTGGGGTGTTGTCTCAGTACAAGTATGGCGCTACTATTTTAGGGTTGACTTCCTCAATAATTTTCGTCTCAATTATTTTTATTACGAAAAATCGCCGAAATTCGTTCTTTGTCAGACCAAAACCCTTAAGGCCGTGACACAATAAAAGCAAGCAGCATTTTTTTTTAGAAAGCACAGGATCATATGGCGCTTGTTTAAATGAAAGCAGCGACAGAAGCACGAAAGCAGTGCTTCTTTTTCGTTCTAAATTCCAAAATTCTGCTTCTACTTCAGTACTGCCAACGTAAATACCGTAAGAATTGGGAATTTTGTCAGCAATGGAAACGTTAAAGGTGTCAAAATTGTTTCTATATACTGGTATTTACTAATCATTTTAATTTTCGTCCGCTCAAAAAAGATTCTGAAATATGTGTGACTGTTGACAGTTAGCATGGACACATTTCTCTCAGCTTCTGCTTTTGTTGGCAGTAAGCATGGACACATTTTGCTCTGCTTCTGCTTTTATTTAAATTCATTAAGCAGAACAGAAAGCAGCACTGCTTTCGCCGCTGCTTCTGCCGCTGCTTCTGCCACGGCTTCTGCTTTTAGGGCCAACGCACGCCAAAGATTTTAATCTGTTAACAGTTTAGTTGAGAAGTTATACCTTATACGGAAGGGCCACAAATCAACCGATTTGAATTAGATTGAAAAGTTTGCCAACTATCGGCAAACTGCTCAATAAGTTTTGCATATTACGAATGTGCGCACACCAAAAACCAAGTTTTTTGCTGGATTTAGTCGAGTCTAGTGCGTAAATTATAAACAGAATGTGGTCGGTATAATGCAGTAGATTTACAGCGTAGACAGTTTCAGTACAACATATGTATGGTGTACTGTACGAATTTTTCTCAGTGTGCACTTCGCTTATGACTCAGATCTCTAAATTATAAAGTTTTTATACAAAATATGTTTACTTTATGTCGAAAGACATCTTTGAGTTTACTGCATTAAATTAAATTTAGGGACGATTTGACATACTCCCTAAACTAGACTATTAATCCATTTACGACTCAATGGCCAAACTACCAAACTAGCCTCAGTTCTGTAAAGTTTAAAACCTACAATCTGTTCTCGATGTAAAAACTAATTTTTAATAATAAAACCCCATTTCTTACATTATTTAAAGTGCCACTGAAAACACACGTAATAAACATATGCAAAGTACGTCTTTCATCTTATTTTTATTTTATTTAGTTATGCCACTGCATTTCGACTGACTTACATACGAAGCACAACGTTTTAATGAACCTGTTGATGAAAATCGACTAAAAGCACTTTACTTGTATTTTAACGAGCGAATTGCCCTCCATTAAATTAAAAACGCGTCTCAGGTAGTGTAAGTTTGTGTACATATATTATATTATCATAATTCGACCTGGTCGTAACGACCAAATTTAGTTGTATATGTGTAAGGGCTATGGCTTTTGCACCTCTTTTAATTAGCACAAGTGATTGCAAATATTCCCGAGTTGGTGTCTATACAAATTGAAATGCCATTCACCTTATACTTGAATTGATTGGTAGTGCCTTTTCGCCACTTTTTTGCCCGTGAAATTTGTCAATTAAGTCGGTGAATGCAGAAAGCTTACGGCAATAACTTTACGTTAATGTTTTATTTAATTTTTTTTGTAATTACTTGTACTCTATAATATTTTAATAAAAAAAATACAGGTGGCTTCGGAATTAGAATGGATAGAGACCAGATGCAAATTGGACAAACTAATTTTGTAACTCAGGCCAAAAGACCAAAAATTTGGCAGACTGTAATAACGAGCTACGTTACGGTACCCAACACTAAGGAGGCAACGGAACGATACTTGAAGTTTAAAGTTTCTTAAAGGCGGTTTGTTCTAAACCAGTTTTAGTCGTACTGTGAAATTTATTTTTAAAGAACTCGTTAGATTGATATGGATAATGCTTTTTATTCTAATATAAACATTCAATCAACTCTTTCGACTATTGTTTTATATCGCTCTTTATACCTTATTCACATAAATCTATCCCTTTCGGAAGACGGGGCCAATTGTTTCTAAACTGAAATACATTGAACGATGTACTCTGAGACCTAGCTTTGTTTTTATTTTGCTTCAGATACGTATTCATAATCAGTTTTTTTTATCGAAAAAAAAATAAGAAATGAATTAGCCTTATCAAAAGGGAAAAATATATTTAGAAAAATATAAACAGCAAAACTAAAAGTTAATATTTTTCGTGGATTTTAGTGGAAATGAATTGGACAAAGATTTACGGAAAACAATAATCAGTTTAGTGTTAAAGGGCAAACCTTATCGCGAAATTGCAAAAATTGTTGATAAACCGTATTCAACAATTCAATACAACGTAAAAAAGTTTCAAAACGAATTAACTTGGTAGAGGACGAAAAAAGATACTAAGAGGTCGTGATGAACGAAATTCGGAAAAATCCCAAGTTAATTGTACCAAAACTCAACCAGAAAATGAGCAACTACATAACGACAAGTGTCTAATGAAACGGTACGCTGAACTCTTCGCCGACATGAATATAACGGAAGAGCCGCTAGAAAAAAAATCTGCCAACAGTCTGGGCGCAACTTTATTATTTTTGGTAGAAGTCCGGAACGCTAAAAAAAAAACCTAAAAATAAGTTCGGGAAGCGGTTAGAATTGGGTCGCGAGAGAATACTTACGCCGCTGCCACATATAACATATGAATTACATAATTGGGTCATACTCCGGGACGAGGTCTAAGTCGTAGTATAGTATCAGTTGTTACGTGATTAGGAGGTTTTTCGTGATTTGGTTTTGGGCCATTACATGAAATCAGAAATGCATTTGTAGGCGATTCTATAAAAAGTCTGTGGAAGTGGAAACCAATCTGATATCTCATCAATCCTAAGAAATATGACGAAAGCCTTACGTCCTCTTGGAGTTGAATATCTAAAAATACTGAAATCAACTTTTTGACGATTATGTAGGAAGCCTTAGGAATTAAAAATGAATTCGATACCTCATTAGAACTAAGAAATATGTAGGAATTTGTGAAAACATATGCAGCCCCCTTGAATGCACTTTGGGGTTGAATATCCAAAAATCCTGAAATTAGTTTTTAGATATATATAAAGAAAGTGCGAGGAAGTGAAAACCAATTGAAAAAAAAGAAAAAACTTGTAAAGGAGTTTTAGGTGATTATTAAACAAGCCCGTGGAAGTAAAAAGTTATTCGATATCTAATCAGACCTGAGGGATACGGCTGAATTCGTGAAAATGAATACAACCCCTTTACACCACCTTGGGGTCGAATTTCAAAAAATCCTGAAAACGCTTTCTAGATATTTATATGAATAATCCGTAGAATAAAAATGAGTTTAATATTTGGGAAGACCTAAAAGATATGACGAAAATCGTGAAAAGATATGCATATGCATATGTAGAGCAAGGCAAATACTACGATGAATAAAGAAAATTTGGTCCCTACGGTGAAACATAGTGGCGGTTCACTTATGGTTTGGGGCGGTATGGCAGCGAACGGCGTGGGAAATTTACATTTTATTAATGGAATAATAGATAAATGGGTGTATTTAGACATTTTTAAAAAAAATATTAAAGATAGTATTGAGAAATTGCGAATGGCAAGTGCCAAGTTTTTCAGCAAGATAATGACCCAAAGCACACGGCTTTTGTAATCAAAGGTTAGCTGGTGTACAACGTGCCCCAACAACTCAACCTCCACAGTCTCCAGACCTAAACCATTATTGAGCATCTGTGGTCAATTTTGAAAAAAGGTTCAAGATCATAGCATAAACAACAAAAATCAACTGAAAACTGTTTTAAAAAAATCTGCCAATGGTCTGGGCGAAACTTTATTATTTTCGGGTCAAAGTTCGGGAGCGGGCAAAGTCGGGGAGTATATCATCAGTTGTTTCGAAATTATGAGGTTTCTTGAAAAGTTAGTTTTGTTCTTAAAAAAAATATTTAAAATAGAGATTTTAGCCGATTAAATATCGGAAAAGCCTGTGTATGGTAGACTATTCGAATTTCGGTATATTATGTACACTAAAAGCCCATAGAAGTAAAAACCAATTTGCTGCTTTATCAGAATTAAGAGATATGACGAATTGTTAAAACGTATATAAAGCCATTGCTTCCACTTGAGGTTTGAATTTCAAAAAAATTATGAAACAGGTTTTTAGAGGATTTTATAAGAAGCAACTTGATAACTCATGAGACACGAGGGATTTTGAAAAATCTGTAAAAACGTAAGTAAACCCTTCACACCCCCTTGGTTTTTAAAATTCGAAAATTTGTGAAAATTTGTTTTTAGGTCATTACATTACATATGCAAACCCTTGGGGGTTGAATATCGAAAAATTGGGAAATGGGTTTGTAGGCGATTATATAAAAAATCGGTGGAAGTGAAAAGCAATTTAATATCTCATCAAACCTAAGAAATATGTCGAAGCTTTGAAAAGCATACAACTCTTACATCCCTTAGGATTGAATATCAAAAAATAATGACATTGACTTTTTGGCGCTTATATAGGAAACCTTAGGAAGTAAAAATGAATTCGATATATCATCAGATATGCATCCTTCTTACACACACTTGAGGGTTGAATATCCAAAAATCCTGAAAGGAGTTAATAGATAAATATGAAGACAACACGAGAAAGTAAAAACCAAGCAATTTATACCTTTTATACCCTCTTAGGGGCTGAAAAGGGAAAAAACTTAATAACCGGTTTTAGGCGATTATTACACAAGCCCTTGAAAGTGAAAAGATATTCTATATCTGATCAGACTTGAGTGATATGGTAGAATTAGTGAAAAAGTATACAACCCCCTTTCCACCCCTTTAGGCGTCGAATTTAAAAAAAAATCTTAAAAACAATTTCTAGGTATTTATATGAAGAAGCCGTAGAATAAAAATTAATTAAATATTTGGGAACACCTAATAGATATGACGAAAACCGTAAAAATATATGCATTCCATTTTCGCTGATAATTTTTTTGCCCCCCCTTCCGAACACCAATGGACATTTGAAATTTTTTTTTAATCTAAATTACTTTTCTAGTTGATTTACATATACACACCAAGTTCTAACTTTGTACCATAAGCCGTTCTATAGTTAGGAAAAACACCCCAATTTTTTTATTTTTCCAACATGCTACTACTATAGCTCTATCTAAATACCAAGTTTCAGCTTTATATCATTATAGGTTCTCAAGATATAAAAATCGGAACTTTTTCTTTTTCACCCTCCCCCATCCTCACTCTCTACACCCTCACCACCAAAATTTTTTTTTCTGCTAGGGGTCTATTTTGCCTACGTCTGGTAAAAATAATTTTAAGCATCTACCTTACACTGTTCTTGAGATATGAGACGTGATTTTTTAGAAAAATTCGTATCCCCTCCACTTTCATGCTCCACCGCCCCCCATAAAAAAATTTAATTTGAACAAACTTCATTTGTCAACCTTTATATACAAACCGAATTTTATTTATCTAGTGCAATTGGTTCGTAAGATATCGTAATCTAAAATTTTTTCACCCCCACCCCCGTACGTCACTTCCCCCACTCAAAAATTTGTTTTCGATCTATTCTCCTGGCATACCTACATATATTCCTTAAGTTTCAATTTTGTGACGTCAACCGTTTAGGAGATATGGATTTTACAATGTGTCGATCTCGGCTTTTTTGCGTTTCAGACGCATTATTTTTCCCCCCACTCCCACACTCCTTCACCCATATTGACAATTTTTATGCAAATGGGTCCACAATCAAAGATCTATATAAATTCTAAGTTTCAGCCTCCTAGCATAAGCGGTTGCTGAGATCTAGAAACCAAAATTTTCCGTCTAAAACACACTCCCCTCCTCCCCTTCACACCCTCACCCGTTAGAATTTCGTCACTTCAAGGGGCCTACCCAGTCTATTCATAAAAAATTTGTATTTAATATCTCAAACCGTTTGGGAGCTAGGAGCCTTCAAAGGATTTTGCGTACGCCGGACGCCGTACGACGTACGGCGTACGGCGGACAGACGGACAGACGGACAGACGGACTGAAATTTTTTTTTTCTTTTTGTTTCTACTAGTCATAAAACGTGAACAAAAAATTTTCAGGATAGCAAATTTTTTTTTTAAAAAATCGATCACAATACTGTATTATTAGATAATAATAAAGTAAAAGGATTGGGTGAAATACGTGTTCCACTACTCTTAATTTAGTGAAAAATATGCAGAATAGACTAAAGGATGTTATTAAACCAAACGGCTACCCCACCAAGTACTAAATAACTCAAATTAAAAAAAATTAAATGTATAAAAACTAATATAAACTAGTGACCAAATAATTTAATTTATGAAATTCCAACCTTTTATATTATTTTTCACTTAATAAATTTATTTCAACTACCTAAAATTATAAGAAATATTGTGTGTTTAATTACAATATCCCGAGATAAAATCTTAGTTTTCACTTTTTCAAATATTGAAATTTTAGTGACTTAAAATAAAGAATTTACCTCGAATTCCAGAGTGACCAAATAATTTTGTGACCAACTGTATAGTGTAATTCAAGCCTTACAAAGCTCGTAATCAAATTTTCAATTAAAATAACTCATTAACACCCATTTCATTTTTAACTATGAAACTCGTTGTCTTTCCGTCATAGAAATGAGTCTAGTATTTACATTCTCAATAAAAAAACGATAAACTTTTTGAAAATAACGTACATTGTATAAATTACTAATAAACCATATAGTAAGCAGTAACCAATCATTTAGGTATGTGCAGACCATTCTTAAGCTTGCAATCATAATATGAAGTAAAAGGAAAAAATTGCCGATTATGTACTTGAATTATTTTAATTTACTAACCCCCGGGTTTTACGTAAACAATTCACATACATATATGTATGCAACAATGACTTTCGAAAGTATTCGGATACTTAATATCAAATTTTATGGATACTATACTTTTAGGGGAACTAGGCCTTAACACGATAAATCGATGAATTTTGCGATTAGGAAAGTTCTGGATTTTGATTAGTCAGTTGGATAAAAGTCATAATGCACATCAATGCCTGAAATATACGCTGGTTACTAAGCTTAAGTAATCAGCCATGCATTGGACTAACCTTCCATTCGGCTACTTATTGAGTGATCAGGAAGCTAGTCCGTCGCTTATTACTGCCTGAAATATCTGTCCTTCTCGGATGAAGTGCGGACGGTCCCTTTGGAATATTTTATGACCGGGACGCTTAAATGGTTTCCCTAATTGAATTTTTAAATTCATTTGGGGCTTACAAATTGAGGACTAGATTGATTGCTTAAAGGCCTCGTAACCGACCGAAAAATTGCGAACGGAATGAGGCCAGCAAATCACATTCAATGCAAGTAAAGTCTGTTTTGCTTAACCCCTAGACACCCTACTTTTTCATACAGAAGAAACACTGTTTTTTTTCGGACTCTATTTTTCCAGCTCCCCATATTTACTACAATGCATCAACTAAAGTGGGAGGGAGTGGATCGGGCTAGGTTCGGGACTCTGTATGTTCAATTTGAATTCAACCCCGAGGACATTTTCTTGTTTATCTGAACCATACCCAATATCCACCCTTGAAGGTATCCAAGTGTGTGATGGGCGGGGTGAGGGAGAGGAGAGTGGTGATGAAGGAAGGGTGGGATGAGGGGAGGGTGGGGATGAGGTGGCGGTGCCGCTCTGTTTTGTTATCCAACCGAGAACAATGATAAATAGAAAATGAGCAAATTGTGCTTGGCCGTAGAATGGGATCATGTCGGAAACAGGACTTTTCGATATGACTTGGAGCTAAATGTTCTTTAGATCTAATGGAACTAGGAAGAAATGGGATAAAAGCTGGGGAGGAGTACAGGAAGAATGGCAAACGCATTATTTTGATGGGAAACGGGAAGATATCCCAGGACATTAGCACGAATGTTGTAAACTGCGAAAGTTCGAAAATTATTTGATTGGAAACATTTCGGGAGTTTCTTTCGAAAGGAAGGACTTGATTGGTTTATTCAGCGCAAAGTACTTGAATTAGGCTGAGATTGCTGGAATCTTTTTTGCAGATAAATAGTTGTGTTGGTCAAACCATAAAAGAGCCCACTCCTAAAAATATAAATTCTCGTTAACAACTGTAGATAAAAAAATTTGTTGACTGGATTTGATATAAATGCTGAAGCGTTTTATTCGTTAAGTTACGATGTTTGCTCCAAGTTAGCGTAAAAAGCGAATTTGATTAAACTTTGTGTACAAATAGATGTAGCAAACTTAAAGTATAGCCTAATTTATATCGTCTTTAATTCATTCAACTTCTTTTTTTATGATCGTCGAAATTTCTTAGCTGATGTGGTAGGGATTTTGACCTGAATGAAGTACTCGTAGAATACTTTCTAGAGCCATTGTTGTATAAATAAATAAATTGAAATAAATATTTATCGCCGATTTTTCTCCTATTTGCTTTACAAGGGTTGCACGCCCTGTAGTGCTAAAATTGTCATTAATGTTTTGAAGAATCAGAAATTAGTACTACTGTACAAAAAAATTCCTTGCGTAAAGGGAAGATTAATTTTAATTCCAGACATTAACCTTTGCAGCTTTCATGTCTAATTTTTTTACCCAAACTTGATCCATTATATTTCTTCAATTGAAAACGGTAGTACGACTGACTTGTTATCAATACCCATATTACACGTGTTCAATTTCCAAAATTATAAGCTTATTTTAGTTTTACTATTTTTTTTGCTAAATTTTTCAAATTGATAACACCAGGCGAAATGTGAAATAAAAAATCTGCCAACAGTTTAGGCGCAACTTTATTATTTTATGGGTAGAAGGACGAAACGTGTTTAATGCAGGTGCGGTGAAGGTTAGTATGCGACTTGCAACCTAAAATAGCGTTTCAAATAGCCTCCTGGTTATTCCTTAGGTTGTCAGTCGCATCAGGACGTTCGGTCGAATGTGCTTGTCGGGTTCAAAACCCCAAGCACCGACCGGACGTTCTTTACTGCACAGAACTCACATGTACACGGCGGCTTTATCTGTATGCTGTGTACATGAAAGCTTTCTAGATACTCGCCATAAATTTTACGCATGTGTATGCGTGAAAACTGGTAAAAGCTCAGATGAATTTATAATTTCATTGATCATTTTCAAGTCAGACGTCGATGACGTCACTATGCGACCGGATCTCCGTTGAAAATGAATACCACCAGATGGCAGTACACGCGATTAAAGTGTGTATGCGAAAGTTCGAAAATTATGCTATTGTGTATATGCTAAACTTTAGATTACGATAGTTCACGAAGCAATTGCACTAGAGAAATAAAATAAGGTTTCTGTATAAAGGTCGATAAACAAAGTTTGCTGAAAGTAACATTTTTGAAGGGGAAGGTGGAGCATGGGAGTGCAGAGGGTAAGAATTTTTTTAAAAAATCACGTCTCATATCTCAAGAACGGTGTAAGATAGATACAACAAAAAGTCTTGATATTGTTGCGAGCTAGGGGTTCGCCGGGATTTCAAGTAAAACACAATTCGGTTAAAATAAAAATAAGTGATTATTTATTAATCGCATTTTAAATTCTATTCGCACAATAATTCGCACTGTATGGCAATACCGCCCGCTTATACCATATATCGCTTGACTCGTTCGCTTTCGTTCTCTCTCAACACGGTCGCGTATACACGCTGGCTGTCACAGTCGACGTAATCAAAATTACTGTGTCTTTGCTGAAAGCTTCACCTGCTTATATACTAGCCGGTTGCAGTCTGGGATGTACTTGAATGTTCGATGCGTGTGGATTGTTCTAGAAAGCTTTAGAGCTTTCGATTTTGATCTTCGTTCAGTGGTGTATGTAGAAGGTTCAAGTGAGCTTGAGATCTTTCGACTTTGATTCTAATTGGATTCTAGTACATTGGAGAGCATTCGATAAGAAGAGAGATACAATTGTGTTGTTTTGCCTTATCTTCAGTTAGGTTTCTGATTGGGTTATTTTTGCAACTAGGTATTCGGTTGTTGTTGTTTTCATTATGTGAAACGATCGAGTTGCACGGTTGCCAGGTTTACATGTAATAATATATAAAAAAAAAACATTTTAAAATATGTAAAAAAAGGTGTCGGGTCCAACAAAAAGGGATGATATTCACGAGTTGGTTTTCTTTTTATTAATATTTCTACTTACGCTTGTATACAAATTTGTGATATTCATTTTCCCAAGAAACCCATTCAGTAGACTCAAAATGTTATCGTCCTTGCATAATTGAGTCGGAAGATATTGTAATCCAAAGTTTGTTATCCCCCACCGCCACACCTCACCACTCCCCTTAAAAATGTTAACCCTTTTTCGATATCCTAGCATCTCATAAGACAACTACAAAGTTTCAGCCGTCTGACATCAATCGTTCAGGAGATATGGATTTTAGAATGTTTCAATCCCAGCTTTCAAGCGTTTTGGAAGCATTGTTTTGCCCCCCAATCGCACACCCCTCAACCACAATTTTTTCGCAAATGAGTCCACTATCATAGTTCTAAATAAGTTTCAACTTTCAGCCTCCTAGCATAAGCGGTTCTTGAGATCTAGAAGCCAAAATTTTTCATCTAAAACGCTCCCCCCCTCTCTGCTCCCTCTCACACCCCCACCCCTTTCCACCCCTCACACTCAACCCCTCACACCCCACCTCTCTAAAAGATACCACTAGTAGGGATTCACGCATTCTACCCACCATAAAAATTTCAACTTAATATCTCAAGAGATTTGTGAGCTACGCACCTTCAAAGTAAAAAACTAGACCGAGAGATCGGAGGCAGTTTGTCCGAAAAAAATGAGTGAATCTGTGCATAATGTTTTCCAATACAGGGTCTAAAAACTTTTCAGGGTCTGAAAACTCTTTTTCATAGTAGTATAAGCCCCGATTGTATTTAGTCCGAGCGTAAATGTATAAAAAATAAATTTGGTGACGATAATTAAGCTATAAAAATTATTTGTACACTTAGAAATCATCATTATTTCATTATGGTTGCATGGAAATTATTTATTTTATGCTATTATTTATGGTTATACAGGGTGTCTGGTACTCCGTGCGCCACCTTGTAAGGGGTTATTCCTTGATATATTTTGAGAAAAAAAATTTTCTACAATATCCGGGGAGATACAGGGTGGTCAAGAAAAGTGTTTCGGACCAGTACCCTCACTAACTTAAAACATTATATCTTGAAAACTGATATTCACAATTCAAAGTGTTATAGCTGGTTTTTTAGGGAATTGAATTACCTTTTATTTGATGTAACAGTCCAAATTGTAACTGCACCATTAAGATATTTACTTAAAAACATAAATTTTTGCTACTTCAACCCTACAAATTCCGTGATCAATGTAGTTTTCCTCAGAAAACCCCATTATAGGTAGGTTGGTACGCGTGGCTGCCCATGAGAACACGGACACACTTAGACCAGACAAAAAGTTCCGTTGTGTTACCACAGGATCATCGAATCCGTTCCTACTCGTCAAACCATTTAGAGCTTGCAACGAAGTGTTGGATTCTCGCGACCTCCATTGCGGCAAGGTTACTAAGACAGTTGAACAAGTAAGCTCAAAGATGAGCTTTCCTTCTAGCGGATAGAGCTGGATAGGTACAGAGAAAGTTAAGGACTGTCTCCTTCTCCGCCTTATCCAGGCAGCTTCTACAGAAGTCGTTTGAGAAGAGGCCGAGTATTTTAGCATGTCGACCTATAAGACAGTGTCCGGTCAGGACACCGACTGTGGTGCTGATACTCGCCCTTTTGAGCTAAGTCAGCCTTTAAGAGCGTTTTAGATCCAGCTTCGGCCAGATCTGTCTCGCAGTGTGGCATGTAATACCTGTCTGCCCATCTTGAGTTGGTTTTCTCAATTGAGTCCAATCCCAGCAGCAGTGTAAATGTAAAGAGAGGCTCACCCAGATTCTGATGTTCCGGCATAATCTGAGGGGTGGTACCGCGCCGAGTGAGTTCGTCAGCCATGTAGTTCCCTGGAATATCCCTGTATCCTGGCACCCAGCACTGAAGAATATTGAACTGTTCAGCCATCTCCTTAAGAGATGATCGACATTCTACTGCGACCTTTGATGTTGTCGAGGCCGATTCCAAGGATTTTATTGCCGCTTGGCTGTTTGTGAAAATGCTAATATCCCTAGTAGATATTACATTACACCTCAGCCAGGACTAGGCCTCCTTGGTCGCGATAAGCTCCGCCTGATGGACACTACAGTGATCCGGAAGGCGGAAGGAGCTACTAATGTTAAGCATGTCAGAGAAAACTTCTCCACCCACCCCGCCTTCAGTTTTGGAGCCGTCCGTATATATGTGGACGGACTCTTCCATCCTTACCGAATTCCTTTCCCATCCCGGGTTGGGATGGTTGTTAGGAAATTTTTGTCAAAATCATAACTCGGTGTCGGTGTTTTCAGGAATGTTATTAAAGTGATTCTGCCATTCGCTTGCCAAAAATGTCTAGGGGTGGCAGATTGAATAGCATGTCTAGTGCTGCAGAGGGAGTTGTTCTCAGGGATCCACTGATGCATATGCAAGCGTTCAAAAGTTATCGAAAAATAATGTTGAACACGTGTCTTAAGGACATTTTGTATGGCAGCTACCAGAAGGAGTAAAAGGATTTCGCTGATTAGTAAACTCGACTTTCGTTTTTACTCAAAACTAATTTGTACAAAATTCCCAATTCATAGCTCAAAGATTACTTGAGTTATAGTAAGTTCCGTAAATGAAGTGAAGACGTTTTGACAGGATATTTGTATGGCAGCTACACGAAGGACTAATAGGATTTTCTTCATATTCATACATTTAGCTCCAACTATTGGCAAAATAACACATGCAAAATTTCAAAGACGTAGCTTAAACCCTTCTGAAGTTATCGACCATTATTCTTGGACACGTGTTTTAAGGACATTTTGTATCTGAGCTACCAGAAGGAGTAAAAGGATTTCGCTGACTAGTAAACTCGAACTTCGTTTTCACTCAAAACTAATTTGTACAAAATTCCGAATTTGTAGCTAAAAGATTACTTGAGTTATAGTGAGTTTCGTAAATTAAGTGAATACATTTTGACAGGATATTTGTATGGCAGCTACACGAAGGACTAACAAGATTTTCCTCATAATCATATATTTAGCTCCAACTATTGGAAAAATAACACATACAAAATTTCAAGGACGTAGCGTAAACCCTTCTGAAGTTATTGACCAATATTCTTGAACACGTGTTTTAAGGACATTTTGTATGGCAGCTACCCGAAGGAGTAGGACGATTTTGCCCGTTAACGAACTTAGCCTTACAAATTCAACCAAACATCCAGATTCAAAATGTTAAGATCCTAGGTCAAGGCGTTCTTGAGTTATCGTGTTCACGGACAGACGGACGGACGGACGTCAAGCGGATTTGAGGTTTTTGGCCATAAATAAACAAAAAATAATATATAACTCTTTTTCGTCCGAGGCTTGGTTCTATGCGTTACAAACTTTTGGGCTGGATTAAACTTATAATACTATATGATTTCATCTAGAGTATAAAAATACCGGTATGCATATATGTACTTATTTGTTGTGTAGTTCGCTTGTTTTAGGGTTCCGTTCATTTTTGTATTTTTGGTTTCAGATCACTTGGCAAGGCTGTAGAAGGTACCACGTGCATCAACTCACGCCGATCGCGGCCTTACGTCATGGGAGCTGTAGCCGCCATTTTGCAATATTTTTTTATGAAAAAATTCACAATTATTCTTCATTTGTACCTCAATAAAAGCCGCCAATAGTTTTTTCCATATATATTTATTTTATATACAAAACAAAATCCTGAAATTGAGGTATTTTTCGGACCTCTCGACTGATACCTGGCATTAAACTGACATTTTTATAATGGGGTTTTCTGAGGAAAACTACATTGATCACGGAACTTTACGGTTGAAGTAGCAAAAATGTTTGTTTTGACGTGAATATCACAAGATTGGGTGCAGTTTCAATTTGGACTGTTACATCAAATGAAAGGTATTTCGATTCCATAAAAAACAAGCTATAACACTTTGGATTGAGATTATTAGTTTTCAAGATATGATGTTTTAAGTGAGTGAGGTCCAAACCACTTTTCTTGACCACCCTGTATTTCCACGGATATTGAAAATTGACCCTCTCTGTAAAACAATTTTTTTCTCAAAATATATCAAGGAATAACTCCTTATAAGGTGGCGCACGGAGTACCGGACACCCTGTATACCCTAGTCGTAACATTGAAGGGAAAGGAGAGATTTCGAAAACATTAGTTTGCCACAAGCTTTGTGGACAGTACCTTAGTGTTTAGAAAATTAGTTTCTGAAAGTAAATTTCACAGATTACCTCACCGAAACATCTCACTTTTAGACTAAGTCCAATACAATTTCAGCTGGCGTTTCTAGTGCACGTTTGTAACCTTGTTATACTCATTAGCACTACCCAAGTAGCGTCTTCTCTAGTCGGGGAATACGTGCGCTACTCGTGATAGACTGTTCTGAAAACCGAAAAACAAAACCCGTACTAGAAAAACTTCTTAACAAGGACCGTCTTTTCTGGATACTTTTGCGTTGGGTTAGTTGGTGGACAGTTCACTGAGATAATATATACTTTATTTCCATCACTCTTACACAAAGCCATTATTGGCTTAATTACACCATTATCTCACTTCAAGATGGCTAAAGAATGTCGTAGTAATAAACATGGTATTGGCAAATGAGGCTAAAAAAGGGAGGCAAATGTCTTCTTGTCATCAATTTCAATTTTATGCCCTCATTTCGATTTATTTTTGCTTTAAATGATTGCAATAGTTGCAATCGTGTCCAATGTCCATACAATCGGAGTCAGACAGGGCTGCAACCACATCGGCGACATGTTTAGTGGTCAAAGTACGCGTAGGTGATATTATGGCTTCAGATATGACTCTGCGTTCTTAATCTCGTAATCGAGTTGAACTCGAGAAGTCAAGCAGTTGTTCCGATCCAAAACGAGAGCGGTGTCTACAACCTGGACACCATGTGACCAAGAACAACATCGTTTATAGCTTTGACTTCGTCAGCAGTTTTACTTGTACGGAAATAACAACGTCTTAAGACTGATGTAGCCAACTATGCCAATGCTCATTGCGCTCCGGACATTAGTTTATGCAAAATGACCAGTGAAAATGAAGCAAAAGTAAATAAAATACGTGGACAGGTTATAAAGGTAAACATAAAATAACACTAAGACGATCTTGGCTAGACCCAAAACTCGAATGGACAATGTAAAAAAACAACAAAGATTTCCAACTAAATTGTGATGAAAACCTGTCTTGATGGTAAGATGACCAACGTCCAATCCATAGGTCTATCCACATAATCTCGCCGCGCTGTGCTGTAATGACGCTCTCGGTGGCATCTTATCATAACTACGTGCTAGACTTGGCATCTTTCAAGATTCTACTAGATGTAGATCGTGGGTAAAGAGCATAGGAAAATGTGTCAAATGGGCACCCCGAGGCGATCGTTTGGTACTTAGAAGAGTCGCTTGTATCTTAGAGATAGTAGATAAATTCTTTAGAAAATTAATGGAACTAGATTTCAAGGAAATGCGGAAGTTAAAGGTGACTTCAAGTGCCCGTGAAAGGCATATGACATCATATTTTTTATTATAGTACTAAGGTTTTCTTATCGACCTGAGAGTTTAAACAAAAATCTGCCAACAGTATGGACGCAACTTTTTTTTTGTAGAAATCCGGAACGGTACAGGTTACTATGACTCCACTATCGTGGCGCTATATGTGTTCCATGTTTCAACTTCATAGCATAAGCGATTCCTGTGATAATGGAAATCAAAATTTGTCCTCTCAACGCTCCAAAATATTCTGCTTGTTCTAATCTACTTCTAGCAGGACCAAGTTCTTAATTTGAAGCTACATCCTGTAATTCCTAAGTCACTAATCAATGCTTTTTACTTTATATTATTATTAGGAAAGGGTACTTTAATCGCAATGACGCGAACATCACGTTACCTGGCAAGCAGTTGATATTTCAGCGCTGAAATAATTAATGCAAGTGTAAGAGCTTCTTAAATGCGGCCCTGTATGCTGCAGAAGCAAACGAAAAGACTCCGTATACACAACAACAACAACTGGCTTGACGTGTGGGTGGCTGATACCGAACCAAATGAAATGCGGTCCTGCTCACTGGCAGTGCATTACAATACAAAAAATGCTGCCAGCACCAGTGCCGTGCCAGTGGCAGTGCCACTCTTTGTGTTGTCATTCCCATCACAACGGAACCGGTACTCACACTGTGTCTTCTTCACGTGACATCTAATCGCCGTCTCGTTCTCGCACTTGACCCGACATCTTTCGAAAAAACGTCCATCCCTTACATGGCTGGCGTTGTTCTTGTTCCTCTCGTCAGATGAGTCATCATTTTAATGCGTTTATCGTAAATCGATCGGTCTCAGCAGCATGTTGCACCGGTTTGTAAACATTCCATGCGACGCGAAACGTTCCGAGTCGGAAATGAAAAGCTTCACTTAGGGAAACTGTGGACTGGGGTTCTGAACTTGAGAATGAGAAAAGCAGTAATTTTGTCTCGCCTTAATTGCTCCGTAAATTAGTGCTGTCTCTATCTGGAGACCGGCTTGTGTAAAAGGAAATCAGGTTTTTGTGCAACATGGACCGGTTGGAAACGAAACCATCGACTTCGTTGATGTTCCCCAATCAGTTCGGCGTTTAGTTGCTGAAACGTTGCGGTGCGATGTGTTTGTGGATTTGAGAGGTTCATTTTCCCCTTGTGTTTTTTTTGGATAGTGTCAGTTCGCGGATTTTATTTTAATTTTATTTTTTTTTTGGATTTTCAAAGAAATTCCAGTTAAGACTTTTTTGAGCCACGCGAAGAATTTCGTCATGTTATGAATTAAAATAGCGAAAATTTGACCTAGGGCTGTTTTAGTAGTGAAATATTTTTAGGGTGCATTTTGAGCAGAGTGAATGTCTGGTGTGGTAGTGAATTGAAAAAAAAAGCGCGCGCGTCATCGAAGTGGTTCAGGCGGTGGGACAGGACTCTGTCTGTTGTCTGTCGCACACAGCACGCCACCCCCTCGCCGCTTGTGCGAGGAACTTTACCCAAAAATCAGGAAGAATTCTGCGAATTCTTCCCGCACCACGAGCCACCTGGAATACTATGGATTACAGTTTTTCGGATTATGATTCGTCGTCACTTTATTCAGATGAGTCGGTAAGTTACACTTATTTTACCACGTTTTTCACTATTCGGACACTTTCCCCGAATGTCACTCTTTGAAAGGCCACTTTCGACTTCTTCCTACCTTTCGGCGTTTATTACGAAAACAAATTAATAAAATGTTTTGATCGAGGTTTGACATTTTTGGTCCACAGTTTTCTCGCAAATAGTTAAATAAACCGCTCAACCATCGCCGTCTTATCGCGAGAGAACCCTGCCCTGCCCGAGGCTTGGTTCTATAGTCTATACTAGGCGGCCCCACAATCCCGGCGTTTACGAAAATTGTTTGTGTTGAACTGATTTCACTGATAGATAGCGGGACTACGCAAACAGTTCGATTTGGGAATATTGTGAACTGTTTGCACCTTTCCGAGCTAACTAACCCCCTAAACACACACGTGTCGCAGCGATCGTGAGAAATATTATCATTATTAACTTTATTAGAAACTTACACTGAAATTTATACAGATTAGGCAAAATAAAGACGAATTTGAATTATCATTAGTTTTCTTTGGATTGCACAAGGACAAGCCTTAGCCTAAGACCAAATTTATGCCCCTTTTGGCCAAAAACCCTTTTTATTGCGTTTCTGCCTTCAGGAAGGGTTTTCGTTTCACTAGGGCGTGCGGTACTACAGCACTCTTGCATCCAGCCATTCGGAAGGTTAGGTTACAGTGGCGGCCAAAGCCTCACATATACCCACGAGGGTCCATAGTGATACCACTACCCATTCGGAAAGATCTGTAATTAATTAATACTAGTAATATTCATTGCTGATTTTGGGATAATTGGCGGAAGAGATAGATAGGACCGGCTCAGGATTAGAAGACGTGTGGTGGGTCATTCAAACACCATGGAAGCGAATAATCGAAAGGAAATTCGGAGTGTTAGTAATTTTACATGCTCTGAATTTGAATCCGCAAGGAAAATGTGTGATAGATCGCCCAAGAATAACATATGAAAAAGAACAATCGAGAAAGGAATACGAGGAGTGAGTAACTCCTTGCGACGGGTAAAGATATCGTTTCACTTTCTTCTAAAAGCTAATTTCATGTTGAATGAATTAAGCACTGTGTCATATCTAAACAGATATATTCATACGAGGGCTGTCCCAGAAGTACCTAGCCTGACGTATAGATGGCGGTTTCTATTTGAAAGAAAATACTATGGTAGAAAGCACCGTCCCTATAAGGTTTAAGTTTGAAGACGCTACGTTGTTTAGTCATTATTTCGCAGCCATCTATAGCGAACTCTCTCAGTGAATTTTTAAAGATGGAAAAAATTGGTATTCATGTGTGATAAAATACTTTCATTTGAAAGGTCTCAGTTCAACCAATATCAAAGCCGAACTAAGTTTTACTTTAGGGGAGTCTCCTTCACTCACAACAATAAAATATTGGGTGGCAGAGTTTAAACGAGGCAGTACGAGCTGTCAAGACGAACAACGCAGTAGTGGACCAAAGAAGGTGACCACGCCAGAAATGATGAAGAAAATCCACAAAATCTATCACTTCGCACCTGTGTCAAAACAATGAACTAACAGGGGAGAATCGGTTCCAAGGACTTCGCCTTCCAGTTACATCTGCAGGCAAGATATGGTGTCAGTTTTTCATTGATTATCTTGAAAATGAAAAAGAATTAACGGCGAGTACTATGCGAATTTATTAGAACGTTTGAATGATGAAATCAAGGAAAAACGGCCGCAAGAAAGTGTTGTTTCATCAAGACAATACACCGGTTGACACATCCGTTATCGCGGAGCCCAAAGTTAATGAGTTAAAGTTCGAATTTCTTCCTCACGCACCCTATTCGCCAGGTTTAGCCCACTCGGATTATATTCTCTTTTCAAACTTAAAAAAATTGCTCGGTGGTAAAAGATTTGCCAACAAAGAAGAGGTGGAGTCTGCGATTGACGATTATTTTGAGGAGCTTGACAGTTCTTACTATAAAGATAGTATCGAAGCTATACAACATCGCTGGGAAAAGTGTATCTTCCTAAAAGGAGACTACATTGAGAAAAAAAGATTTTTTCCTGAAAATTGTTGTGTTTTGTTACTTCGCGTACTACTGCGGGACCAAAACTGACAAACCATTAAGTAGGACTTGTGAAGACATCTGCAGGATCACGGCAATCAGCACGGGGCAATGGCTAGTGAAAGACTATGAGTCCAAGCTGATCCGAGGAACTCGAATTCATGAACTAGGCAAACACCTATTTTTAAAAAAGATAAAAGAAAGAGTGGGAATAATCTTCCTACTCCCTCGCGAGTGGCTAGAACTTGAGCCAGAAGGACGTGCTTGGTCATGAAAAAATGTTGTCTTCAAGGATCTTAGTCTTCCCACCCTGGCCCAACTGAAGGTCTGGATAGCTCAAAAAAGATACTTAGATTGCGAAAACGATACAAAGATTTAATTTCGAGTTCTATTCAATCATCTGTCCAAAAAGAGATCTGACTATGATCTAAATTCGCAAGGCATCAGTGGAATCTGAAGATTTTCGCTTAGTTTACCGAGCGGCATATTTGAGGTGACGAAGCCCATCAAGAGGTTACTTAAGTCATCTAAAAGTAAGATTATTTTAAGTCCATTGGTGGTACACCAACGAGGTAGCTACTGCTTTGAATCAAGACACAGCGACTCTTTACCCGCACATTTTTCTCACTCAAGTAATGTCGCTTCCAAAAGTACATCTATCATCTTTTCAGCTTCCTGCCACCATCCAATAATTTAATTTTAACCCCCAACCTCCCATCACTGAACTAGCTTCCATTTCCGTTTGCTTCTTCCAAAAACATAACAAACGGTCGTATTACATGAATTCCAGAGAAAATAGGGCGCCGGTTAAGAATTTCACGTCCTTAATTACTGAGGTGTTTGGGACTAGGAAATAGAAACAAGAAAACTATAATTCATTTTTGGTAAGGTTGTGGGGAGTGATTGGTGAGAGAGTGAGTATTCCTATTCCCTTAGCCGTATCACACCCCTTATCAGTATTTTTAATTCACAGTTCCCAATAGAACGAAATAGCGTGAATTGTAGCTATTAAAACCGTTTTTTCACGACGCTCTAAATGTTTTCGCGTCGCGGAAAGTTCCAGCTATTTAATTTGGACGCTGATCTCAGAATGTCGTAATAACGAGAAAAAATACTCGACGTTGTGCTTTTTTTTCGAAATCAAGAATTCAGCTTAAATACTTAGCTAAAAGCTAGACTAGATTTTAATTGCGTCCATACTTTGTGGTCGTCTCAAATCGCTGATAACGATTCGGCCAGAAGCTCGCGGTTAGTTGAATGTCATGTGAATGAATTACCTTGTAATAGTTTTCTGTATGATAAGGGAGGAAAAGAACAAAGTATGGCAATGACAAAAAAGCTGATTAAACATTTACGCAAGAGGGGAACATTGCAAACCGAAATCTATAAAATTAGCGTTCTTTCTTATTTACCAGAAAATGATTGTCCTGCACTTAAGAATATGAAAGCCGCAAAACCCTTTACTCCGCCTTATTGATCCTATTCTTATTTATCTAACTTAATGCTGATGATATCACTAAGAACACTCCTCTTCTCCATTAGAGCAAGAATCTACTATTTCCATCAATTACCACCAACAAAATTAAGTCCAAGACTTTCCCGAAAAAAGGGTTAAAAAAAAGGAGCATAACAGCCAAAGTATTGAACTTAAATCACCGGATTCGAAACATCCAGTCAATTTTCATGGGCAACACTGATCCGTCCCGGAAACGTCTTCGATTTGTTCGGGAAGCGAAAAAGCTAAGGGATGTCTATAAGAAAGAATCAATGGGCAATTTCAGAATATCAAAGCGGACATTGGTAGAGGCTGCCGAATATTCGGGATATGGGCAACTTACATGAAAAAAATAAAAAGGATGCTGGCATAAGTGGGCTTATAACAAACGAGGCTACTTATACTAGAAGAAAGCTAAAGAGCTATTGACCGGGATGGTGGAAAAAATTGGGAAGATGGTATTTACACAAATTAGAGAAAAATAAGGTCTGTGTTATTCTAGAGACGAGATGAAATAGCGACAGTGAGGCTGTTGGAGACGATGTGACGTGTTCTGTTAAATACACCCTAAATACTGTACGTAATTTAGGTCTGACCAAACATTTTTGATTTTTCAGAACTTAACTACACCAAACATTATCCCTTACCTAGCTGCGTTTTGATACCTCACCTTCTCGTCTTCTTAACCATTACTCACCCTTGTATTTTCCTCTGTGCCACTACAACTAACCACTTTCTTTTCCAAATCATTCATTACTCTTATCTTCTTTACAGCACTACATACTACATCATTTTTCCGACTTGACTTTTCTTTAATAAATTACATGGAATATGTCGCTTACGATACATTACAAATACGTTTCTAGTAAGGTTTCTATAAGGCAATACCGGGTAATACATTCCAGGTGGGGTGGTTTAGATCAAACAAACGCGCCTGTAGATTTAAAGCTAGGTTTAAGTCCATATTATGCAATCATACTGCATTCCAGCAAGCCTATAGCGTAGGCGAATTGCAACTATTGGGGCAATTTCTAACGGCATCAATAGGTAGCTATGTAAAAATTGATTACAGGTAATTCAATACCACGGCACAGTCGTCGTTATAGCGTTTTCTGGAACGCCACCTATCGTTTCACGCCATGTATTGTATGAAATGCAATCTGACGACGATAGATAGTGTGGTGACATACCACAAGTAGAATTCCAAGATCCGATTCAACCACAGACAAACGGAACGAGCTGGCTGGCTCTGGCATGCCTTCCTATCAATTCCTCCGATCCGATTACAATTGGAGGTGTCGAATTTTTATATGAAAATGCGCTCTACTATCTCCCGTTTCCGTCTTAATCCGGTCCGGATCTTCGTACACGGCATTTGGCATAGATTCCATTTTGGTGACGGCTATTCTTTCATTTCGTTGGCGATTTCCTGTTTATCCAGTGCGCTAATAAGACGACGAGATCTGGCAATACTTGAAAGAAGGAAATGCGACCACAATGGTGCATATTTGCCTAGTAAGACGCAAGTGGGTGCTCGAAAAGGGCAAGAGGTCTTTCATTTAGGTGGGTGGATTATAACAAAGTTTCTTTGTTGTACTCCAACCCGTACAACTCTGGTGCACGTGTCACGAATTTCCATTTCGTTACACTCCGGGCCGTGTAGTGACTCCCTAGTCCCCTGGGCTTTGTGTACAAGCAATAAATTAAAAAAAAAACCGACGACAGAATGAAAAGATGGTCTGAGAAAAAAAACAGATCCCAAAGAACTTCAGTTCTCTTTCATGGCAACGAAATTAAAATTAAAATTCCCGATGCATTTATTCTGTGATATGTGGTCTTATGTTTGCTCATATCTTCCCCTTCCGTTCCCCTCAGTCTCGTTTCATACCACGGGCGATGCATTCGAAGACGAAGTTAATCCCAGATGAGGCAGGGCGCCATAATAGCCCACGATCGGATGTTAGAAAAAAAATGCGTTTCCGACCCCGGTTGCCATTGTGTTTGGGCTCAAGGAGGGTTCATTTTAGGCCACTCACGTTTCGGTATAAATTATCGCTCGAAATGAACACTTGGATAAATACGAGTATGGCCAACGAAAAATTTAAATTGTGAGTACTAGAACTTGAAAGGCGGGAAGAAAGCTGATAAAGATTCTTGCTTGCATAGCTCGAATTTGAGGCAAGATGGAATCAAAAAGACTTTTGGTATCACTGTATAGGTACGTATTGTGTGCTTTGAGTTTCAAAAAAAGCGAGTTATGTGCACGGCCATAAGTTGACCTTGGGGAACTTCGCAAACCTACGTACAGCAGGTTCTAGGCAACGCATAATCTAGTTCTATGCGAGGCCATTGTATGAATCCGAAACAACTTAACTAATTCTAAACAAAGCCATAGGTTGAAGGTCAGAAGATGTCCCGTAGGTCCTCACAGAATTTTTTAATTTCGATATCGTAAAGGTAGGTCCTCTTCAAAATCAAAGTCCTAATTTCTTGGAAAAAAATTGCCGTTTGATGGATCCAAATAGTTTTTTCCACGTAAACGTTTGCTATCCGAAAAAGGGCCCAATGATCCTTTCGGGCGTATCGGAAATAACGTACGTACCCTTTCGTCACTTACTTGTAATAAAATTTAGACTCGTCACAAATACTAGTAACAATCGTTTTCCAATCATCTTCATTCCAATTTGGATGCGCTATCCGAATAATAATAATATTGGAAGACTTTTGAGATTCTAATAAGAGAATTTAGTTAAAAATATATTGATTCTAGCCCTGAGAAACACTTAAGCCTCAGTTACAATGGTTCCGATCCGATCCGATCTGGAAAACGGACAGTGTTGAGTTTCTCCATCCGACACACATCTAAAGGGAATTTCCGAACGACTAGTCACAATCGTTCCGTTGATTAGCCGAGACACAAAACGGAGGGGTAAAGTTGACCAACTTTCAACTTCTATCCGTTCCGACGCTAGGTGGTGAATTATTGAATTTCACCACCTCTTTCGCCTAATGCTGTTATGACACTGGCTATTTTCCTCGCTAGAAAAAAGAACAATAATAGCCAATCGTGCGACAAGGCGAACAACATTAACAGAATGAGATACCGCTCTTTCCGACGCTAGCGGCATCTAGTAAACGAAATTAACAACTGGTTTGCTAAGAAAAATACCGGTTCTGGCGCGTTTCATAACATCACATGGCACTTTCCATAATTTATACGTGCCGAACTGTCAAAAACAAGTCTGTAGTGGCTGGAAAATCTAGCCGCCAGTGGATTTTTCTTAGATTAACTGCTAGAATGTTGCGAAACACTGCTCGAATGCGCTTTGTTGCAGCTTTTTTTTGACAGTTATGGATTGTTTTTTGACAGTTACTCATAGTTTTGCTATTCGGACTGTCTCTCTCACACCAATGTCTAAATTGTATGTAAAAGTCTCTATCCCTCTCCATTTGGATTTTCTAGCCGCTTTAAAGCCGCAAAAATAGACAGTGTCATAACAGCATAACTGAAAATCTCGATAGTGTCACTTTGACCGATGTCGGAACGGAATCATGGTACCTAGAAAAACATAAAAAACCAGAGTCATAAAAAACATGACAGCTCCATACAAATCGCAACAATTTTGTATGGCGGGTGCATGACTTGGATGATAAAAACCAAGTTTTCTATTAAAGTGCAAGCTTTTGTTAGACAAAGCAAAGTTAAATAGTTTATAAACATATTTAAAAATGAGAATTAGACAAGTTTTCTCATCTGGAATTGAGTTTTCATAGAAAAAAATTGGTTGAAAAAAATATCACAATTTTCAGCAATGTCGGCATTCCGCCATTAAAAAAATGTGCAGTTAAATTGCTTATTTTTTGAAAGATAATTTTTGTTATATGAAAGACATTACATATTGCTATGATTCTGAACATTTGTTATTCAGTATCGACTCTAGAGGGTTCATCAATTCCAAAGTTTTGTATTAAAACACCGCGCTTTGGAATAATAAAATATTGTTACGAATTCGTTCCAAAAAAGATTCTCCAATGAACTGGTATATTTTCTCGTTTTGATCCATGACGTCACACATCACATAAAAAACGAGGCATTTCTCACGACGAACTGTTATATGTGCGCGGCCAGAGTTTAAGTCGGCGGTGATTGGAGCCATTGTGACTGAGGCTTTAGGCCGCGATCCAAATTACGCTCATGGTGCTTACACTGTAACAGTGCTTACGCTTTCAATTCAGACCGATCGTGTGCACACAGTGTACTCACAGTGCCTATCCTCGAAACCGTGAGCAGTGTAAGCACCAGAAAATTACGCCTCCATGCAAATTGTATGCGTTGTGAGCGCAATTCGGACCGAGTGTAAGAGCGCTAAAGGTGCAGAAAGCGTTATTCGGACCGCGGCCTTATTCGCACTCATTCTCACATTTTGCTATCGATAACAGAGTAGTCCGCTCTCCGCTGTCGAGAAGACGCTATACTCGATTAGTATCAAAGTGAATCTAAGAAATTCAGAGTATACAGAGTAAAAAATCATTGCAAAAATATATTCTAACCGAAATTTTCAATACTTATTTTCTAAATAATTTTCCTATTAAACGACTCATTGACCTCAACACGCCTAAATTTAACAAATTAATTTGAAGTCTACTCACCTCATATTACAAAAAAATATCACTTAAACTAATCACTGAACGAACAATCGAACTCCGAATTTTCTCATATCCCGCAAACTATTGACAAATTTTGCACCCACCCCTGCCTCCCTCGGTCCATATTTCAGACGTCATAAGAACTCGCCATCGCATATTTAATCTTTAAATGTTCGTCTTTACTGTCCGCACTCCGAACACATTTCCATAAGTGTAGAAACAAAATGACTATCACGTATCGCTGCCATAAACATAAAAAATAAACCACAAGAACTAAAACATTTAAAGACGACTCGAAAAACATTTTCTCATCAGAGAAGAGGTCTTATTAATGTGGGCCCCCCTTTTCGAAAGGGTCAATGAATTAATTTTGGTTTTTGTAATTGCGGCGAAGAAATTTGTTTCTATTACTCCGAAAGAATATTTTCGGAGTATTGGGAAGATGAGTCCGAAATCCAATTTAAATGGTAAGGCACCACGGGATATACATACATATGTACATATCTAATCCAATTAAAACTTCGAGATGGGAGCAAATTTGAAACTTTAAAATTGTCGATTTATCGGGAAAAAAAAATTATGAACGAATTAATAAAGTGCATTTTTTTATGGTTCGGCATTACTAGCAAGTCGTTGAATCTTGAATATAATCGGGATTTTCATTAAACTTGTCGAATTTAATTAATTGGAAATAGCTTAGGAAGTGATTTCGAATATTCGGAGTAAGTAAGTTGATTAGGAAAAAGTTTGGTGGGCCCTGTCGTGTTTTGAAGAAAAACTTGTGAATACATAGATTTGTTTTCAGATTAAATGATACATAATTAATTGGGTAGAAATTATGGAAATAAGGGTATTTAGTTTAGTACTAAGAAAATTAGTCCGAATTAATTTTGATGAGATTTTTCCTCTAATCTTCTCGTTGTGTAGTGACTTAAAGCTGAACTGCCATATTATCTCAATCGGAATGTCGACCGACTCATCCAAATAAATAAAGCAAAAGCCCGGGACAAACATTTGAACGAGATCTACACAGACTCCTCCATTGAAGACCAAAGGTTTACGTTATCTGTCTTCCGCTTAATTTAATTTTACTGAACTCGTAGGGAGGCAGGGGCTGCGGTCACCATCGGAACATGTGCAACTTATCAAAGAAGAAGCGACATACTCTCTGGATGCCACAGTCTGGATTCTGGAATAGCAACAAACTCGCAGTATTGGAATGTTGTTCTTGTGTAGCGTGAATCCCATTCCTATTCGATCTTTAGGATCCGAAAATAATGCCGCTTCCAAGAACCAAACTCAGTGTATGTGTCCATAGGAAAATGGTCGGCCCAGCTTTAATTCGATTGCGGAGGAAACAGGAAATTCTATTTGAAATGCAGATGACATGCATTCCTGGTCGGGCCTTTCAATTTAGAATTCATGAGTCGACGTGGAAAAGGTGCTGCCATGGGAAGCGATTTTCTTCATTAACCGAATACTCCGCACTTCTCCACTTCAACCCTCATCTTCCGCACATCTTGAATTCCATTCGAATCAAGAAGGTCGTACTTAATCCCATTTAGATGATGATCCGGCCGGCGACGGAGATGACTTGAGACCGTGCCAAAATGGGGGTGGTCTTTCCACAATTACCTCTCGTCTCTTGAGACGCTTAGGCATCGTATCCATATGTTAGCTATCCATTGCATACGCTTCCCCTGCTGCTTCCCCTTCTCTCTGCTAGGAGTTGTTCTTACTGTCGTTAATCAATTTTCGCGCATAGTATTATATAGTAGAATCTTCAGAGAGACGCGAGCAATGCCACAAAGAGCCTGTAAGCGGGAATAATTGGAAGCAATTGAAAAAGCAAGGGCCTAATAGGTGATGTAACCGCATTAACAACAAAAACAAAGCCCGTTGCCATGGCTGTCGCAAGGATGAATGTGGAGTGAAGGCCAGGAGGTGGTTGGATGTAGGGGTGATGGAGCAGTTCCTGTAGTGTAGTGCTATTGTTCCAACATCAAAGTGTGGAAGATATCAGCGCCACTCCGGAAGTATTGCCTCTGCCCGGAAAATACGATATAGTCCGACCGGGGATGCAGAGACATTGCGGCAGACAGGGTGTGGGTATAGTGTGCATCGTTATGGTCGCTACCGGGGTAGACCTTAACGAGGTTTATAGTGGACGGAATAGCAGGAGTAGCAGACTCGCAGCATGGTGGAATGCAAAATGTGTGTAATGGGTCGATCGATGACGAACGCATGCGCCCTGCTTGTTAGCCAGCCTCTAGAAGTCGAAGAACGAAAGGGTACGTTTTAGTGCATTTTCCGAAATTGGATGGAGCCGGTTTCCTACTCGACGAAATACAAGCAGTTATTGAGTGCCATTGGTTTTTTGTCGAAATTCACCGGGAATTAGAATATATTTTGGACTAACATTACCAGATATATTTCGGGATTAACTCAAATGAAGACGAGCTAATGATATTAGATTGGATTGGACAATGGAGATACAAGCAAATTCATAATATATTTTTTTTTTGTAATATATTTATTTTATGATTTTTTTTGAAACCTTTATTTTTATCTATTGGAAGTTTTTTTTGTTCTGCTAGTACTTTAAGAAAGGATTTCAAAAGAACTAAGACTAGTAAGTATTGCTCAATGATCTTCACTATTTCTTGGCGAACTTTCTGAAATCTTCAATCGTTATTAGACCGGCTTACACCTTTATTCGTACTTGAGTTTTTTTCCCGCTAGTTTATTTTGGATGCACAATAGGTCAACTATTGACTTTCCGAAGATCTCGTTCTACACAATATTTAAAACTCAAATGCGGGCCTTATCATCAATCCTGAGCGCAGCCTACAAAACTTGACCGTTGTTCACGATCAGTTATAACAAGCGCTAAATTTATGGCATTCATTCTATTTCGGTGTTTTAACATTACAAATTTCTTAATTTTAAATCAACTCTTTCCATCACGTACAATAAGATCTTTTAACTTGATCTTGCATCAGTAAGCGTGCACAATAAAAATTTAAGAAAAGAAAAATTGCAATGAAATAAAAAAGACTGGTGATCTTTGAGCGTTGAATTTTATATAAAGCTTATATGATCGCATTGATCACGATCAGATGGTTGTTTTCATCACATTCCCGGTGAAATTTATATGAAATGATCGCGATGATCATGTTGTGCAGCAATATCTTCTTGCTTTGTTCTAAACTCAAAAATTACCATAAGTAATAGTGTGTAGTGTGCGACTAGAGTTCATTTGCGACAAGATAAAGCGACACATTCTTTGCTGCCGTGATCTGAAAGTCTGATCGACAGTTTCATAATTCTTTGTCCGAATATCTTCAACATTCCTCAGTTTATCTAGAACACAATTTGTTTCGACTTCCTTCAAGGCGACTGTCGTCTTATCTTTGAACATGGGTCCGTTCGATGTTTGTTTTTAGGCATTTTTTGTTTTTTTGGAATGATAAAAATACCATCAAGCATACTAGCGCCTACCGCCTGACTTATTACAACGATCATAATCTTTAGAGAATTGTAGTAAAAAAACCAAATTGGTTACGCAGTTGGACAAGAAACATTACTTATATTGTTGCGTAAATTTTCGTCATGTTCTTGCGATAACTGGCGGAAAAATATGGCTGTGAAAAATTGCGGTATGTTTCGACGGTCTGATAATATCGCCACAGTATAGAAGTTCGGCAATTATTTTTTGTTATGTTCATTATGAACTAGGTAGAGATTGCACAAGGCCGGTATTGTTTTCAATAGCAAGCAAACCCAAGCGAAATATCAAGGACGTTTGTTTCTCGAGCGATCTAACTACTTTCTCTAAAGTTCCCTGCCGTTTTGGCATAGGTAGATAAATTGGTGTGAAAATTTTACTAGGTGTGAGTCTAGTTAAGATAACAATGGGCTTCATCAAATTTGAAGATAATGAGCTAATTTACATCGAGCTAGACAAGCGTTTTGTGTGCGGTATGACCTCAAAGTATAGTGAAGCGAGAGAAAAGTCTTTTGAAGATAGCGAAGGCTGAGCAGCTGTTTACCATTGCTAACATGTTTTGTAATTGTTCGTTCTACATAAGGCAAAGAGCTAACAAGTTGAACGTTTTGCGATTGATGAACAGTTTACTGTGATGTGCAAAAGAAATTGTGGTGTCCCGCAGGGTTGAAGGCTAGACCCATAAGTAGATCCATAATTTCGATCAGATACGTTTGTAAGGCATTCGTTCCTCAAATTGTCCTTTTTTTGATATTTCACAAGTCATGGATGGGCCTAAAAAAGATACTCGAGTATGTATTCATCATCAGTTTCTGCTTTTAACATATTTTTTTACTTCCAGTACGAGCGCTTCTAGATTAGCAACAGCGCTCTTGGTGTATGAGAGGCCCATATTCAGTTTGTTTTTATTTCTGATAAACCCAAGCCAAGACTGAGTCTCTTTTCCTTTATTTCGATATTGGCAAGCTAGATAACAGAGTGCAGACAAAAGCCAATAGCCCACTTTACGTCTGTTAAATAAATATTTATATTATTACTTTATTATTTCAATAATACAGCATTGTGATCGATTTTTTTGAAGAAAAAAATTTGTTACCCTGAAAAAATGTTTTTTTCATGTTTAATGACTAGTAGACACCAAAAAAGCAAAAAAAAAATTCGGTGAAAAACTTAAGATTACGATATCTCACATACTAATTGAATAAATAAAATTCGGTTTGTGTATAAAGTTTTATAAATGTGGAGCATGGAAGTGGAGGGATAAGAAGTTTTCTAAAAAATCACGTCTTATATCTCAAGAACAGTTTAATATTGTTACATGTAAACCTGGCAACCGCGCAACTCGATCGATTACGAATAAGGGAAACAGCAGCAACCGAATAAGTACCTAGTTGCAAAATAACTCAATCAGAGACCTAGTTGAAGTATATAAGGCGAAACAACACGACTATATCTCCCCTCTAATCGAATGTGCTCGAACAGCATAGAAGATCAAATCGAATGCTCTCAAGCTCACTAGAACCCTTTACACACACCACAGAACGAAGATTCAAGAACAGTCTCGACTACAGACCAGTAGTATAAAAGCAGATGAAGCTTTCAGCGAGGGACATAGTAATTTTTATTACGTCGACTGTGATGTTTTCCTATATATAGAACGGTTTTTGGTAGAATGTTGAAACTCGGTATGTATACGAGAAGTAATTTAGATAAAAAAAATTCAAATATCCATTGGCATTCGGAAGTTGCATATATTTTCACGATTTTCGTCATATCATATTGAATTAATTTTTATTCTACGAATTCTTCACATAAATATCTAGAAAGCATTTCCAGGGATTTTTGAAAATCAACCCCTAAGGGGGTGTAGAGAGTTTGAATAGATTTTCACGAATTCAGCCATATTCCTCAAGTCTGATTAGATACCGAATAACTATTTACTGCCATGGGTTTGTTTAATAATCGCCTAAAACCTGTTTTAAATATTTTTTTCTATTACGAGTGTATAAAAGGGTTGAATACGTTTTCACGTATTCCGTCACATCTCTTAGGAGTGATAGGACTTCGAATTGGTTTTTAGGGGTCGGGCTTTCTTAATATTTATCTAAGAACATCTTTCAGGATTTTTGGATATTCAACCTCTAAGGCAGAGACTCCTATATATGAAAGCCGTCGGGTAGGTTGTAGGATAGTGTGCGTGGGTGACCATTCGATATTTGACAGTTTCGGTTTTCGTGTGGTAGCTGAAAAGTGCGCGTTCAATATCGTGGGTAGGTTTTGTACAATTATTTTAATTTATTGATAAGTTACAAGTGAAAATGGTTGAAAATGTAAATATTTCAAGTCTGTACTTCATTTTCGCTTTAAAGCTTTTGCGAATTCGCAATTGATTTAGAGAAAACTTACGAAAATATTTTGCGGCCAAAAAATGTGGTTAGACTAGAAATGTTTACAATGTTCAGAATATTTTGCATTATTTATTTAATTATTAAGTGATATAATTCAATTAGAGTTGTTATTTAATATTGATTAATATGTTTAAAAGTGCGTGATGTGTTAAATATGATTTTTCGATTCCTATACTGGCTAGCAAGTTGTAAATAAATTTTGCAATTTTGTACATACTCGTAATGTAAATATTCGGTTAAAATTAGTATTTTCAATCAACATAAGTTGTTTTTTTATATAAAATTGAGAGATATATACGCAGCCAGTTTTAATTGCTTTCTATATTTTTCAAGTCTTGCACCATTTTATGTCACTTAACAATTAAATGCAATGAAATAGCTTTTCTTCATTTTGGGCTTGCAATGCATAGTTCAAATAAGATAAAAAGAGACATTGTTTGTCTCAAACAGGACACCCTGGGGATCATTATAAGGCACACACGAACTGGAAACGATTTTATTATCTTTGGGATAAGTAAGTATGAGTTATTTAACTATCCAAAACTACCAATGTATAATAGTTTGATGTGTTCTCCAGGGACGTCATTTGTGGGGGGGGGGGCAGGGGGCATTTGCCACCCCCCCTGAATTATGTATTTTGATAGATTATATATAACATATGTATATTTATATATAAAAATATATACAAACATAACATCTTGCCCCCCCTAGAAAAAACTGAAATGACGTCCCTGGTGTTCTCATTTCAAAGATCACCATGCCGAGGAAGTGTTGCGTTCCGGGATATCGGTCAAATTATTACGGCACTATTGGTTACTATTGAATTATATGTGATATTTTTAACTTTTAACATTATTTTTCTTGTTTTATTTTCTGTTCATTTCATTTAATATATGGTTATTTAAATTAAAGGCAGTATTTTTGTTATTATTATATAATAATAAACTTATTGATAAACTAATAAATAATTTATTTGAAAGTAATAACAATTTTTTTTAATAGTGGCTTTTCTTTTGTATTATTCCACGCACAAGTTTGTTTTTCCTTTCCTCAATCCAGTGATGACTCTTGGGAAGTTACATAAGTTAAGTAAGCTATAATTTACGACGTATCCTGATTTTTCATTTCTGAATAAGTACTGGAAACTATTGGATTTTTCAGTAGTATATTAGAACTTTCGACTATTACTTTCTTTCATATTCATATATATTTAAGTATTTTGGAATAAACCCCGAAACTTATTGGAGACCACCTTTGGGCGGAGTAATTGGGAATTTCTACAGAAATGTGCATTATTCCAGGTTCCGAATGGAACAATCGTTAGAATTAATGTAGTCCCAAGCAATGGAGACTACTAGATTCGATAGTTTCCTGCTTTCAAAGGCAATCGGGTAACTATTTCTCTTCCATAGCCAAAGGCTTTAGTAGCCAGAACCACCTACTAAATTCATAACAATATATTAATTCATTAAAATTTTTTTTGTGGCATGCCGCAAAAGGTTTCTTATTGCCATCTTCCACAGTCTTCGAGTGAAAATCTGTATCGGAATACTGAAAGGTATCTAAAAACTGTTTTTCTATTATGTCTTCAAGATATGTATTAACATTATTTGCACTTATTACTTGACACCGAGAAAATAATTCATTTAATATTAACTTTATCGTACTGAACATTACCCTATTTAGAACAAAATGCCTGGTATACATAGCAGTGAAACAGTCGGTCACCCTTGGCCTATGCATGTATGAGTGCGAGATTCTACCCGACGGCTTTCATATATAGGAGGCTCTGTCTAAGGGGATGTCTGGGGGTTGCATACATTTTCACAATTTTCGCCATATCTCTTAGGTTTGTTGAAATATCAAATTGGACTTAGTTCAGGCACAGTTTTTATATAATAGCCTATAAACCGATTTTAGGATTTTCTGATATCCAACCCGAAGGTCGTGTAAAGGGGTTGCATACATTTCCACAAATTCCTACATATTTCTTAGATTTGATGAGATATCGAATTGATTTTTACTTTCTAAGGCTTCCTATAAAATCGCCAAAAGATTAATTTCCGGAGTTTCAGATATTCAACCCTACGGGTGTAAGGGGGTTGCATACTTTTCACAGTTTTCGACACATTTCTTGGATTTGATGAGATAGTGATTTTTACATTCCTTTCTTAGATTTGATGAGATATCGAATTGATTTTTACTTTCTAAGGCTTCCTTCGCCAAACCGTTAATTTCAGTATTTTTAAATATTAAACCCTAAGGAGGTGTATGGGGGTTGCACACTTTTCACAGTTTTCGACATATTTCATAGGTTTGATGAGATATCAGATTGATTTTTACTTCTACAGACTTTTTATATAATCGCCTACAAACCCATTTCACGATTTTTTGATATTGTAAATGATTGGGGTTGCATATGTTTTCACAATTTTTGCCATCCCTTAGTTTTTATGAGATACATATACAATTGGTTATTACTTTTTATTTGGTTATTACTATATTTATTTATTTCATATAATGGCCTAAAACCGAATTTAACGATTTTTCGGAATTCAACCCCCAAGTGGATGTAATTGGTTATATCCCTTAAGTCATCATATCTTAATTCAATCATATCTCTTATACCCTAGGCAGACGACGCAATTTAATGACCATTCCCCATCACGTCTGTCACAATGAAATTGTCGAATTGGTCATTCATTCGATCATTCCAATTACAATTGCGAAATGGTCATTCCGAGATAAATTCGTAATTCGTTCAAGCGCTGGCAACGCCATCTAGCGTCAAGCCATATGAAACTAGTTGAACAAGTGGAAAATCAGGTGTTCCATCGTCCATATTTTTCTATTTATTTCATGTGTGCATTAATTACGATCAATCTTTTTAACGTTTCGTTTACAATTGCTGACATATTATTATTATTTTCTATTCAACATATAAAACGTAGCCGCATGCCAATGCAAAAATGGCAACTTTTATTGAGCATTCCAACAACAATAATATTTTGAAAGATTGAATGTAATTCCGATAGACGTGTGTCAATTTTGATCACTGAATGGGAATGATCATTCGAATGTGTCGTCTGCCTAGGGTATTAGGCAACTTGGTTCTTACTTCTATGGTCAAACCTAACTACATGCTCAAGAGTTCTTTGGCCTGAATATGATCACGGGAAAAGCAAGTATGTATGGTATATCCTGAGCCTGAGCAGAAAAGATGCTAGCACACTAATCGGAGTGCTCACAGGGCACTGTCTGATCGGTAGACACGCTAGACGACTGAGAGCCGAGGCAAATGATCTCTGTCGTAGCTGCTTTGACCCAGAAGTGGAAGAGTCAATCTTCCACGTCCTATGTGAGTGTCCGACCCTATCGGGAACGAGAAGACGGAACCTCGACGCTTATTTCCTCGATGACCTTAGTGATATCGATAAGGGAAAGCTATGTAACATAGCAAACTTTATAAAATCTATTAAATGGTTTTAGGTTCCAGGAGTTTTCATACTCAAACGGGGAGCACAATGGACTAACAATACGTCTAAGTGAAGGAAGATGATAGCATCACCACCCCATATACCATACCATACCATATACTCCGACTTTGACCACGTCCTGGAGTATAACCCAATTACGTAACTAATGTGTTATATGTGGCAGTGGCTTACGCGTCACTCCATTTTAACCGCTTCCCGAAACTTTAACCGAAAAATAATAAAGTTTCTCTCAGACTATCTAATCGCAGTGTCACCGGGCGTCTTTTTTATGGACATTTCTTCATTTTTCTTTGTCATTAGTCATTGAAACGGAAAATCGACATCAAATAACACTCCTACTTTCCTCAAAAGAACATCAGAAAATCAACAGCCAGCGTACTCACACAGCCTTTCAGTAACAAAACATCCACTTTTATCTTTAAACACACCATAAGGACATTAATCTCTTCGAAAATCTGACACCTGGTTGTTTTAACAAAATTGGTCATGGCTCTCATGGTAGTGTCCTTCTACCACGACAACAACCGATAATAGGAATTCCATTAAAAATATTTAATATGATAAATCAGACCCTTTTGTGTGGCCGCTATGATGCGATTAGCTAATCTTTGTAAAGATGCGTTCAACCTTATTGTGAATGTTCATTTAATTTCAAAAGTGGGTTAGTAGGAAACCTGCTGATGAAAACTTGTTACAAGAAATCTTGAAGAGTCGTTGCTTCCAACATGGTGTTATTTCTTGTAGGTATATCCAACATTTCAAAATTGTTATCGCAGAAGTGTAATCAGCTATAATAATTGCTTCCATAAATAAACATAAGAAGTGTGGCCCATCTGATGCTTCCAGCTTCTCGCTGTGCACTTCGAATATTGAGTTGACCATTTTAATGATCGCCGCCAAATGACACACGCATAGCATTAACTTTGTTTTAGAATACGTGTACGGTACCCTAAAAGTGCCACGTGTGTGCCTCAGCTCCAGCCGCGGAAAGACCTAGTCTCGGCTCTGTGTGGTACACGCGAACTTTGCATTAGAAATGCAAACAAAGAGTTCATCTACATCATCGTCACATATGATAAAATATGTGCGCTTAAACACGGGGAGGTATAAAGTCATGTGACACCATACTGCGCGCCTTCCTTTCTCATAAGTTGGCTTTTGATAGTTTTTAATTGAAGTTACACGATCAATGATCGATATGATAATGCGATGTGAACCCGCTTATGTGGTAAGGTTGTGCGATAAGATAGCACATTTGGGCATGCGGGAACAGCTGATCATCTTCCTTTCACGTTTTCATGTCGAGTACGATACCATTAGGGACGGTAGTTGAGTTTATTTTTAGTATGATAACTTCAAGGTGCGCAGTGCACTACGTTCACGACCGTTACGATCTCTTTGAAGAGTCTATACCAAATGCGTACCTACAAGATCGTCTTTATATGAGGTGGGAATTCCAGCGAATATTGTATAATAGACTTGAAGCGATATTTTTAACTGTATCTATTTATTTATCTACGATAAGATCACGATCTTCAGATACTTAAAATTGATCTTCAGTTATCAAATTTGTTGTGTGGGAGAAGAGAGCTTTAAGGTTTTGTAGTTTGTAGAAAGGCTCACTTTGAAGACAACGTTGGTCACAATCCTGTAGAACATTCTTTTATGATGACCTTAACGCCGTACAAAATAACACGGATGAGAAAAATCTGAAAGGAGGGATTTTCTCCTTCTTGTTCCTTTATTGTCTCTTTTTTCCCTTTTCCTTTTATTTCTTAATTATTTTTTTTATTTGCTTTTATTTATTAATTTTTTTTTTCATCGTCATTCTTTTTCCAATTTATTTTTCTGTTCTTTCATTTCTTTTTTCCTTCTTGTTTTATCTTTTTCCCTTTTTCTCTTCTACCTTTCTTTTCGATTATTTTAACCTTTTTTTCTGGTGAGTAGAGGACGCTTCAAGTTAACAAGACTTAGTATAAGACGATGATCACAACACACACTACACTTGCAATTTGTTCAATCTGAAATTGACGATAAATCAAAATATTAAAAAAAATTATTATTTTGTAATAACGTCTAGTCCAGACTTTACCGCAGCCACATATGTCATATTCATGCTATCGCATCTCGTATACTTACCTTTACCGCTTTTATTTCCTTTGCGAAATGCTTTCATGCTAAGGGTCTCTTTTGGATTTTATTTTCCGTATCATAAACTTCTTTTGTAACATCTTTTTATTATTTCTTCCGCCCTCGCCCCGTACTATAGTGCGGCATCCGATTCAAGTTCATCTCAAGCATTTCAATAAACTGTTGAGAAGACGGTATGAACTAACCACCACGCTATTACGTCTCCAATTCAATGATTGTAAAACGTACGAGAAAGATATACGAGCAAAAGAGGAACCTTCAGGGAGTATTTAAGTGAGAGTGTAGTTAAGTAGTGCCTTTACCGACGATGTGTAGTGTTTCCTCGTTCGAGTAAAATTTACAGCTCTTTATATTTCGTTTGAAACGTTCCCATTCACAACTGCAGACTGTCATTCCCAATCCAGCGCCGAATGCGTTTTTACAACAACCTACTCACCCCCATACATCATTTTGGCGTCGCGACAGTTTAGCTTACCGTTTTTTTAGTATGGATGTAGCGTATCCCTAGTCCTAGCTGTAGGGCCGTTAAATCTCGATTTCTCTACAAGAGCAGCTGTAGCTGATGCCCATTCTGGAGTGACTTGGTGGCACCCCCCCCTAAATGAGTCACTCATCGTATCCGAGATGCAATTGGACTCAATGCGCCAGAGGAGTCTCGCAAAAAAACCTACCCCATACCTTATATTATACCATCCGTACGAATTCAGTGGCGCCCATCTAAAATGAGAAACATCTCCAAAACGCCGCGAGAAGATGGTGGTGCGGGAAAGCTGCTGGGCATCGGCGCAGAATCATCTTCCAATTTTGGCTGAGATGATTCCTACAGGATTTTATTCGTTCTCTTCAGTTGGAATTTCTATTTTCGTCGCGATGGATAGGTGCAGCGCCAGTGCGTGTCAGTGAGTGCAATTTTGACGCAAAAATCGAATTTCGGCAACACAATGTTGTGCCATTGTGTTCGCCATTAGAACGTGACGAGATTTTCCAACCAACTTCGTGGCCGGGAACCGATTTTTATAGTGTTATTCCTTGCTGCAGAACTTAGTTGAGACGTTTTTCTTCTGTACAGTCGCCACTCAGCTGATGATTTGGTGCAGTTCAAGTGCGTAACAAAAAAAAAACGGCAGTGAATTGAAAAAGAAAAACCGATGTGAAAAGAAATGATGGTGAATTGTTTTATGAAATGTTGAGGAATTTCTTTTTACCGAAAATTATTTTCGGCATAAATAAGATACCGGCTCCGGGGCAGCCCAACGACGTCCCTGAGAACAAGGTAATTGGAAAGAAAATTGCGCAAGAACTTCTCATTCTATCGTTTTAGTTGATGCAGACTTACTTCGTTCTACTGATTATTGGGGCCGGCTTTACGTAATAGAGCCGCGCTGTTTGTTTATACACCGGCAATTAAAAAACCAATTTATGAGTTGTATGTACTGCAAGACATACCTTACCGGAAAAAAATTAAACTGAAATAATTTTAACGACCCTTTGTACATTTTCTCAAACGAACTGCAAAAAATTACTTGGGGTTGCCAGAAAGTTACCCGATGTGATGCTGCAGCATTGCTGTTCCAATTTCTGTCGGTTTGTATTTCGTTAGTTGAAAGTCTTGCACTTTGGCTTCTTAGCAGGGCCCAATGTTGTGAAAGGTCTTAAAGTACGCAGCCTGCCTGCTTGTTCTTTATTGAGGTCGAATTGTTTTTTTGCCAAGCCCGCAATGTGTTTGTTGTTTGGTGCCAAAAACTTTAGTTCGACTGTGTTTTTTGCGATATTTACACCCTGGGATATTGTCGAAATCGGAGTCTATGACTGGGCAAATATTTCCCGTGCAGGTAATTGCCAGGTACTTGATGAAATTGTTATTTTATTTCAATCAGCAAATTTCTCGGTATTTTTGAACGTATGTTATAATCGCCGCTAAATGTTGCAGTAGTTGAAAAAGTCATGCATTTTTTTTAATTGTGATTACTGAATGGTTTTTGCAAGCAAAATGAAACAATAACGCGTTTTGTTTTCGGACATTCAATAACAATTACTAAGTTATGTAAAATTAAATGTGATTTTTTTCCTTTCTTGGGTCGGTCGATGAGTAGATACTTGACCAATTTTAATGGTTTATGTTGATTGAGTGCATCAAAGTAAATACGAATGTATTTTGTATTTTGAAACAAGAGAAAATGAGTATAGTTCAGCTTGGTAATTAAGTTGTCGAAATTTGACCTAAAGAAAATGACATAATTCATTTTTAAATTTCGAATACATATGTTCAATTATTGCGTAATGTTCGGAGAACGGGCATGTATCTCATACGTGTTCATTTGCTCTATCCATTAAAAATGTTGTTTAAAATTGTAAAGCTCCAGAATTTCTTATCATTTAATTTATATTTTTGTGATTGTTCTTAAATATGAAATATTTCAGTTCTCGAAACCCCTATCCATCCCCTACTGCCCATATCAACCATTTTACTTTATTATCATTGCAATGGCAGACACAAAACCACACACCTTGCATCTTCTAGTCTCTCACTTTTCCTCGAGATAACTTATATATTTTTTGCATACTACTTTCGTGTAGACAAACTTGAGGGACGTGCTAAAATGTTGACAATAGGTAAGTTGGGTGGACCCTATTAGGGGTGAACTTTTTGATGTTGGTTCTATATAAACAATACAATGTTAATAGATTGAATGGTGAAACTTGGGAACTTTAAGTAGGTATGGGCCTTTTTGGAAAAATTGTGCGTTTAATTTTTGAGGAGCTCTAGACCTCACAAAATGAGGGAGGAACGGTAGAAGAAAATTATCTAGAGAAGCAAGTATCATTTATTATTTTTTTTTACAAGCGGCTTCATTATTTTTTAGGGCTGTGTATACATACCAAAATTCAATTTCCTAGCATAAGCATTTCATGAAATATAGAAATAGATATTTATCGCCTAAAAGCCTTCCTCACCTCACACACAATTTACCACAAAAAACTTACTCGGCAAAAGAGTACAGTCAGTTGAAATATAATAAAAAAAATTTCGGGTAATACAAAATAAGTACAGTACATGCTCGATAATTCGATATACACTATAATCCGCCGGTTTTTCAGCTAGTAAAAGGCACAAACCAAGTCCTTTTAATCCGCCCATTCTGTGTATCGCGAGCTCAATAGTCCGCACTCCGCAGTCTATTACGAAAGTATCAACTCATCTAGTGTATCTGCTGCCAATGAAGTGGTATGTACTGTAATCCGCTACTCAATCCGTCACTTCCGTTAATACATCGAGTAATTTTTATGGTGGCGGATTAGCGAGCTTGTACTATAAAGTAAACTTTTAAGAATGAATCAATATTAGAAAAAATAAAAACGGAATGAAAATATAAATAAATAAATATGTCTGTTACCTTTTTATAATAACTTTACATTTGTATACCGAAATCATTCAGCTTCAGGGGAATTCGACCATCCTCCATCTCCTAAAAAGGAATATTGCTATTTTCATTTGTATAACAATATTAAAAAAAATATTTCATGACATTCTTCTTATGTTATTCAAGATGTAAATTTATCACTATAGTCATCGGTTCACTTAATCTTGAATTCTTTTCACACCTCCTTACTTACTGCCTTCGGGTTCTTATCGGCTCTTAGCAAAGTGTCGCACAAGAAAAAGTTGCTTGAGTGAAAACCGATTTAAGTAAACCGCATTTGCGATTTAGTCCTTAAGCCGAAAAAGACCATTGAGACGATACTTGAAGCCGCAGCCCGGGCTGATATGAGAGTCTGGAACAGACAGGCACAATGATGTGAGAGGATTCTATTTTATCCCTATAGGTAGGTATTTACCCATTAAAACTTACGAGTGAACTAGGAATTCCTCTGAGAGGTATTATTTACACTATACACGATTTATACATTTATTTCGCACCATTACTGTTGGATATGATCTTTTACCTTTAACACTTTAGATTTTAGTGGAACTTAAGAGGTAGATGACGTATTTTTGAAATCACTCCTGCTGGGATAGTCGTTATCGACACAATAAATCATTATTGTTATATCCCTTTATGTATTTTTTTCACGAATAGAACCCATCAGTTTGTCAATTAAGGGCTATTTGATTCGTTAATTCGTAATAAATGTTTGTTGTTTTACAGTCATCTTTGGCCATTTTCGTTTTGGCTATAACATTCATGTTGTGCTGGCGCAGTCATTCTTTTAACACCCTCATTGTGAAATTGGCGTTTCACAAATAACGTGCTTTGACAAACTTGATCCTTAATATTTAATTATAATTAATACTATGTGTAATTATAATTATTCTATTAAACGAAAATCATTAACAACACAAGAGTTAATTAGAAAGATATTGTGTTCGATTGATTCTTGCTAAAATATTTTTAAAAATAAGCTCATAAAAAAGTATTGCCCAATGAAACCAACAAATTTCTATTTTTCGAAAACAATCGGAAATATGTAAAATTTTCGCCTATCCGCGTAATGGCAGAATCGCTGTTCAGAACCCCTAACATATATTTTAATATCGATTTTTTCTATCTAGTGGTTTGCTAGTTTTTTTAGCTAGCCAATTGATACATAAATTGACCAGTAACTAAAGCGTGTATTCCGCTATTTTACCAAAAAAAGTTTGCGAAATTAATCAAAAATTTGATGATTACAATATCATTTGCCAGTATGAACAGTGAAATATTTCACGAAGTGGTCTACTAATGTATATTTTATGCATAGTGCACCTTATGCCACTTTGTCAAATATTTGACACTTATTGCTCAAATAGTGCAATTGTAAATTTTTTTATTTGTCGAATAATAAATAAAGGGTTTTCCAATAAGGACTTGACAACTTTTTTTCAAAATAAAATGCAAACCATTTGAGATATTTCAAAAACTTTATTATCGGGTTGAAGTACAATCAAAACATTTATGAAAGGAACTCGACTTCGTTCATATGGCCACCGCGGGCACGTTTGCAGCGGTCGATTCGTTGGACCCAATTTTCGATGACTCGGCCACACATTTCGGCCGAAATGGCTGCTATTTCGTGTTCAATGTTGGCTCTGAGCTCTTCCAACGTCGTCGGCTTGTTGGCATAGACCAACGACTTGACGTGGCCCCAAAGAAAAAAGTCCAGAGGCGTTAAATCGCACGAACGAGGCGGCCAATCGACTGGTCCATTTCTTGAGATAACACGCTCATCAAACTTACTCTTCAATAAATCGATTGTAACGTGTGCTGTGTGGCTTGTGGCACCGTCCTGTTGAAACCACATGTTGTCCAAGTCCATATCTTCCAATTCGGGCCAAAAATAATCGGTAATCATGGCGCGATAACGATTACCATTCACAGTAACGTGACGATCATTATCGTCGACGAAAAAATATGGCCCTATGACGCCGCCAGCATGCAAACCGCACCAAACAGTTATTTTTTGTGGATGAAGTGGTCTTTCATGAAGCACATGTGGATTTTCACCGGACCAATAGCGCATATTTTGCTTATTGACGAACCCACTGAGCCAAAAATGAGCTTCGTCACTGAAGATGATTTTGCGATGAAATTGATCATCTTGGCGCATCTTTTCCAGAGCCCAATCGGAGAACGTACGTCGCTTCAAATGGTCCATCGGCTTCAATTCTTGAGTCAGCTTGATCTTGTATGGGTGTAAACCAAGATCCTTACGCAAAATTCGCCATAACGTGGTCTGGGCGATGCCCAACACTTGAGAACGCCGTGGAATTGACTGATTTGGATCATTTGCTACGGACGTTTCAACGGCAGCGATATTTTCGACACTTCGACCAACCCGTTGTCTCACTGGCAGGGCAACATCACACAACGAATATGTAGACTCAAATTTTTGCACTAAACTTGTTACTGCCTGTCTACTAGGGCGAGAATTACGACCGAAAATCGGAGTTAACGCTCTTAAAGTAGCGGTCACCGACTCCGAATTTCTGTAGTAAATTTTTATAATTTGCAGACGTTGTTCCTTCGTGTACTTTACCATGATAAAAATGTTAAATTTACTGAATAAATTGACAGTGACAGTTCGATGATTAGTGAAAGGGTGCGTTCACAAATTGAATTCAAAGTTGTCAAGTCCCTATTGGAAAACCCTTTATTTAACGTTGAAAATTTTTTATTTGACATCGTGGTATGAAGTCTAATATATGCTTTAATTGTATTTTTTTATTGGTTTTTCTCTTCCGTTTTCCTCGATTTAAATTACAATCACAATATTTTTCTCTTCAGTATAAAAATTGAATGAGTTGATAAGATTCGAATCTTAATACTGAAAAATCTTAAGTATTAAATCTTGGTTGTAGAATTTTTTTATATGGTCTAATAAAAAAGCGGAAACAAAATATTATATGATTGAAATACTGAAACTTACAGTAAAATTGTTGAAAAAAATGGGTGAAAATGAAAAATATAAAATAGCTGGAGTGCGGCACTAGTTAGGAATTGAAAACTTATTAGTGAATGAAAAGTAAAAAAAGTAAATTTTTTTCAAACCTCGATTTGATTTTCCTATGTACACTCTTCAGCTTTGGTTATTTCTGAATTATCATCTATCTTGAAAATGTAAAAAAATCTTGTCAGGATAAATAATTTGAAAAATTGTTCTCAGTAAAGCCTAGTATCCAGATCGAGTGAAGTTTCGCTTACCTCTCAATGCGCTCATTCCGCTGTGAAATTAGTTCGTGAACGTTACCGAAAGATGTCGTTTGATAAAACACAAAAAAAAATCTGCCAATGGTCTGGGCGAAACTTTATTATTTTTCGGGTCAAAGTTCGGGAGCGGTAAAAGTCGGAGTGTATCATGAGTTGCTTCGAGATTTTTAGATTTCTTATGGAAAATTAATTTTGTTCTTAATATAAAAATATTTAAAATAGAGATTTTTAGACGATTAAACATTGAAAAAGTCCGTGTAGACTATTCGAATTTCAGTATATTATGTACACTAAAAGCCCATAGAAGCAAAAACGTATTTGTTGCCTTATCAGAATTAAGAGATATGACGAATTGTTAAAACGTATACAAACCCATTACTTCCACTTGGGGTTTGAATTTCGAAAAAATTGTGAAACAGGTTTTTAGACGATTTCATAAGAAGCAACCTGAAATCTCATGAGACAAGACGGATTTTGAAAAAATTCTGAAAACGTAAGCAAACCCTTCACATCTCCTTGGTTCTGGAAATTCGAAAAATCGTGAATTGGTTGGCCGTAATAATCAATTTTACATCTCATCAGAATTAAGGAATGGCAAAAATTGTGAAAACATATACAAACCCTTGGGGGTTGAATATCGAAAAATTGAGAAATGGGTTTGTAGGCGATTATATAAAAAGTCTGTGGAAATAAAAAGCGATCTAATATCTCATCGAACCTAAGAAATATGTCGAAACTTTGAAAAGCATACAACCTCCTTACACCTTTTTGGATTGAATATCTAAAATACTGAAATTGACTTTTTGGCTTTTTTACATAGGAAACCTTAGGAAGTAAAAATGAATTCGATATATCACCAGATATGCAACCTCCTTACACCCACTTGGGGGTTGAATGTTCAAAAATCCTGAAAGGAGTTAATAAATAAATATGAAGACAGCACGAGAAAGTAGGAACCAATTCAATTTCTTATCACTTCTAAAAGAAATGAAATCCTGAAAACACTATCTAGGTATTTATATGAAGAATCCATAGAATAAAAATGAATTCAATATTTGGGAAGACCTAATAGATATGACGAAAACCGTGAAAATATATGCATTCCATTTTCACTGATAATTTTTTTTGCCCCCCCTCCGAACGCCAATGTATATTTGAAATTTTTTTTTATCTAAATTAGTTTTCTAGTTGATTTACATAAACGTACCGAGTTTCAGCTTTGTAGCATAAGCCGTTCTATAGATAGGAAAAACACCCCCCACCCCCGTACCATACTACCCCTATAAAAAATTATATTTTTCCAAGATGCTACTAATATAGCTCTATCTAAATACGAAGTTTCAGCTTTATATCATTATAGGTTGTCGAGATATTAAAATCGGAACTTTTTCCTTTTCACCCTCCCCCACCCTCACCCTTTACACCCACACTTCCAAAATTTTGTTTTCTGCTAGGGGTCTATTAGGCCTACTTCTGGTAAAAATTTGAAGCATCTATCTTACACCGTTCTTGAGATATGAGACGTGATTTTTTAGAAAAATTCTTACCCCCTCCACTTTCATGCTCCACCGCCCCCTTGAAAAATTTTGCTGTCAGCAAACTTCATTTGTCAACCTTTATACAGAAACCAAATTTTATTTATCTAGTGCAATTGGTTAGTAAGATATCGCAATCTAAAATTTTTCACCCCCCACCCCCGTACGCCACTGCCCCCACTCAAATTTTTGTTTCCGATCTATTCTCCTAGTATACCTACAGATATTCATAAAGTTTCAATTTTGTGACATTAACCGTTTAGGAGATATGGATTTTAGAAAGTGTCGATCTCACCTTTTTTGCGTTTCGGACGCATTATTTTTCCCCCCACTCCCAAACCCCTTAACCTATATCGGCAATTTTTTTGCAAATGGGTCGACTACTGAAGCTCTATATAAATTCCAAATTTCAGCCTCCTAGCATAAGCGGTTGCTGAGATCAAGAAACCAAAATTTTCCGTCTAAAACACTTCCCCCTCCTCCCCCCTCACAGCCCCACCCCTCCAAATTTGGCCACTTCAAGGGGCCTACCCAGTCTATTCATAAAAAAAATTTTAATTTAATAGCTCAAAGGGTTTGGGAGCTACGAGCCTTCAAACGATTTTGCGTACAGCGGTCGACGTACGGCGTATGGCGTACGGCGTACGGCGGACAGACGGACTGAAATTTTTTATTGTTTTTTTCGTGTCTACTCGTCATGAAACGTGAAAAAAAAAAATTTTGAGGGTAGCAAATTTTTTTTTTTTAAAAATCGAAAACAATACTGTATTATTAAAATAATAAAGTAAAACAACAATTTATTTTAAATTTAAAATCAATTTATTTTAAATAAGAAATAATCAATATTTGCTTTCGGTATAATGTGTGCCAAATGTCAATACGTGAAAAGGACAATGTTTTGTGGACCAGACAGGGCACAAAAAATTGTTACTGTGTGCTGTTTTCTCCATAATTTTTTGATGTCGGAAAATGATATCGAGTATTTCCCACCGAATTATGCTGATGAATTGGATGACGAAGGTAAAGTTATCGAGAGTGAATGGAGAACAAGGATTTCGAACGACAGTATGGTTAATTCGTCATTGGAAAACAACACTGAATGTCCATCAAAATAAAAAAATATATAAGGAATTTCCTAATGCAGTAGGCCATGCAATAATATTTTCCATTGTCATTTGCACTTCAAAACGAGACAAAACGTTACAATTTCACCGTGAAACTACGATACACGCTCATTTCACTGCGGAATCTTTGCTCAGCGCCATCTGTTTGCAATTGGCAATTTCTCTTGAACTGGATACTAGCTAGCGAAATGAAAGCGAAAAAATTGTTCACTAGCATTTCGCTCGGTTTTTTTTATATGTGTTTTTTTATTTCACTCGATCTGGATAAGAGAATTTCATTGCGGCTTTTGGCAAAATAGCATCATCCATGACGATATTGCGTAGGAAAATGGAAATAATTTCTAGTCAGTTCGAAATCCTCTCCCAAAACAGCATTTAATGATATTTTACCAGTAGGAGCAAAGAACTGATTAATTTAAAATATTATTTACTGTGATGGAGTTGATTGATTTTCATTTATTCAATTCGGGAACTCTCCGCTTTAAGTAGATGCTTTCGAAAAAGTCAATATAATGTGTCTGAGCCAAAATTTTCCCCAGATTCAATTCAAAACGTTAATTTCCCTAAAATAGTGTCGTTTTAAAATTGAATTATCGGTATGCGTCTCTACTTCTCTGCGATACACCCTAGCATCTTCGCAGTAGCGATTTGTATAAACGCGAGTAAAAAATAAATTTATTATCAAAATAAATTATTTTAAATAGCTCGAATTGTTTATAATTTCGTAGAAGAGAAATATTTGAATTCTTGCGAAATGTTATCCACAATTTGATTCAAAATTCACCAAAATAATTCTGCATGACCAAATAAATTTTAAAGCTGCTAGAGTCTTGAAAAAAAATTTAAATTAAATTCGGTTTATAATCTCATAAATTATCAGATTGTTCAGTTGTTGAACTGACTCTTATTAACTTTCATATTTCACGACTGAGTCGCCTTAGTATAACACAAAGCTGGCATCTTATTGACTTTGAAATTATTATTTTTATTTTGTCTTCGCTCTTCTAGAATTTATTATGAACTTGTACTTTGGTACTTTGTTTGTTATGCATATCTGATTGTTGTTGACCTCAACGCAGCACGACATTGAACTGTTTGGATTTCAGTTTTTCGAATCGAATTGAAATTTTCGAAATATTAATAGAAAATCTTTTGTGCTGTGCTGTGCTGTGATATAGCTGCTCTGTGCTGGGTTAAAATACGAGGCTATGCACACTCAATTCAATTGAATGAATGAACGCGGCTAAATTTGGAGCGAAACGGATAATTTCGAGGAAAACTTCCAATGAGTCAATTTAAGAAATTTAATTTTAGCAATTAAAAAAATAACATCCCCCGTTTAATGACCGGTCAAAATGTCGGTGTTCATCGTCTTAAGTCAACTCGTCGAATAAACAAACTTTATAATTTGTATTCTGTATTTTTAGAATTTATTATTTCCATTAGGGAAATTTCTGCGAAAACAGCTGACGAATCATTTTCTTTTACACCGGAAGTTGAAAATGTCGGAAAAGTGGAAAGGATGTTCGTTGATGAATTGATTGCAGCTTTGAAATTGAATAGTCTGTTATTGATTAGCCGGCTGTATGTTGCGTAATTGTCGAGATGTTTGAATTTTGAATCAGAAAAATGACGGTAGGTGTTTTCCGTGTAGGCACCAATCTCAACATTTCGATCCGAGATTAAGATCCTAATTCTGTGTATGGTTACAGCCAAGATGTTATAATCAACCTGTAATTAAAAAAAATTCTGCACTCAAATTATACGCCGTGCGGAAACATCTTTGACGTGTCACAGAATTGTAAATCGAAGCAATTGCCCTTCTCCTTCATGAATCCAAAATACACTAGTTCTTACCTTTTATTAAAATGGACACACCAATTTTATTCGAAGATTAAACTCGCGTTATAAACAGATTTGAGCCAGAATTTTACTCTTTTTAAATTTTGTACCAATATTTTTCTAACCGCGATAAATGGCAATGTTACTACCACCAAGCCTAGGTGCAATCAAGCCTGATGAATTTGAGACTGCCAATTAATCTATACAACTACATACATAGCTTGCGTCGTAGTAAAAACTTGTGTTTATTTAAGAAATTTAAATCTCTACCTGTATAACGTATTCATAAAAAAATCAAACGACTGCATTAAAATCAAGTTAAACAAAAAAACAAGTTAATCGGGTTTGATTTGGAAATGTCACAGTTTTTTTTATTTATATTTTTTAACATAAAAGAATTATTATTCTAATAAGAAATATTTTTAACGGTATTAACGACAAGAAATAGGTCAAATTCTACATGTTGTCTTTTGCTTCACGAGTGTCGGTTGACAATTTTCGATCTTTCAAGCTAGCAATTTTAAACCTGCCATATGTTTTTTCCAATAATTGTAGATAACTAGATAAATATATATATAAAACCAAGTGAGCCTCCATACAAAAGTCTATGTAAAATTTGCGGTTTCATTTTTTGGAAATCATTTTCACTCAAAAAATCATTCAACCAGTAAGTCGAAATTTTTATTTAAGAAAAAAATTGTATGTAGCCTACGGTCTTAAAAACCCTCTCCACTCTTTTGTTATTCCCAACTACAATATTAATCGTAGATCTGTTTTTTTATTAGAGTATGATATATATTTTTTAATTAATATAATTTTACTATATTATTTTGAATAATAAAGTATTGTGATCGACCTGAAATTTAGACGAAAAATTTTGGTTTCTAGATCTCAGGAACCGCTTATGCTAGGAGGCTGAAAGTTGGAACTTATGTAGAATTATTATTGGACCCATTTACAAAAAATCTGCCAACAGTCTGGGCGCAACTTTATTATTTTATGGGTAGAAGTCCGAAACGTGTGTAATGATGAGATGTGGTGTTGGGTACTATGCGACTGACAACCTAAAAAATAACGTTCCAAATAGCCTCTTGGTTATTTCTTAGGTTGTCAGTCGCATAGTACCCAACACCGCATCTCATCATTACACACGTTTCGGACTTCTACCCATAAAATAATAAAGTTGCGTCCAGACTGTTAACCTAAAACCTAAATCGGTTTTTCCCCGGCTATGTTTAAAGCTTATAGAAGTAAAAGTGTATTCCAAATCTCAATATACCTTAGGAATATATCAGAATTCGTGAATATGTACAAAATCACTTTACACCCCCTTAGGGGTTAGATATCGAAAAATTTTGAAGAACGTTACTAGGCGCTTATATAAATAGCCCGCAGAAGGAAAATTGCTTTGATAGCTCGACATGTCAAAAAGTTTTAACGAAATTCGTGAAAATGTGGATTCACGGACATTTTTTTTACTCAACCTCTGAACTCCAATAAAAATCTAAACTTTTTTTATGCTTAAGTTACTCTAATAGCACATCTACATATACGTATCAAGTTTCAACTTTCTAGTATAAGCCGTTTCTGAGATATAAAAAACCACCCCTCACTCCCGTACCTTGCCACCCCTATGAAAATTCATTACGGTTTTTGAGAAATAAAAATAAAAATTTTTTCCTTTTACCCCTTTTTACCATTACCCCTACACCCCCACCGCTAAATTTTTTTTCCCTACTAGAGGTCTACCGCTCCCAGCTCCTGTAATATTTTCAAGATCATATCTGATACGTTTTCTGAGATATAAAAATGTCATTTTTTGAGAAATTGCTATCCCCCCACTTTCGTGCCCCACCTCCCCCTCAAAAAATTTACTTCCAGCTGACTCCTCTTGTGATCCTATATACAGAAACTAAAATTTTTCTTCCTGGTGTAATTGGTTCGGAAGATATTGTAATCCAAAGTTTTTCACTCCCCATTCCCACACCCCACCACCGCCCTTAAAAATTTTAGCCCTTGACTAATCTTCAAGTATCCTTAAGGGCAACTACAGAGTTTCAATCTTCTAACATCAATCGTTCAGGAGATATAGATTTTAGAATGTTTCAATCCCGGCTTTCAAGCGTTTTGGACTCATTGTTTCCCCCCCCGTCCCACTTCTACACCCCTCAACCCTTATCGATAATTTTTTTGCAAATGAGTCCACTATCATAGTACTACATAGGTTCCAAGTTTCAGCTTCCTAGCATGAGTAGTTCCTGAGATCTAGAAACCAAAATTTTTCGTCTAAAACGCTCCCCCCTCATCCCCCCTTACACTCCCACCCCCCAAAAGATACCAGTCGTAGGAGTTTACCCAATCTACCCACCATAAAAATTTCAACTTAATACCTCAACGGGTTTGGGAGCTACGCGCCTTCAAACGATTTTGCGTACGGCGTACACGGCGGACAGTCGGACATTTTTTTTTTTTGCTTTTTTTGGGTTTACTAGTCCTAAAACGTGTAAATACAAAATTTCAGGGTAGCAAATTTTTTTGAAATTTCAGGTCGATAACAATACTTTATTATTAAAAAATAATAAAGTAAAAATGGTCGATATAGGTTGAGGGATATGTGAGTGGGGGAAAAACAGTGCGTCCAAAACGCTTGAAAGCTGGGATTGCAACATTGTCTCCTGAAGGATAGATGTCAGACGATTGAAACTTCGCAGTTGTCTTAAGAGATACTATGACATTAGAAAATAGTTAAAAATGTTAAGGGAGTAGGTGAGGTGTGGTGGTTGGGGGTGAAAAACTTTGGATTACAATATCTTCCGACTCAATTGTGCCAGGAAGATGAAATATGGTTTCTGTATATAGAATTACCAGTGAAGTCTACTGAATGTAAAATTTTTGAGGAGGACGATCAAGTGCAGAAGTGGAGGGACAGTTATTTTTAAAAAAATGTAATTTTCATATCTCAAGAACCGTATAAGATATGATCTTGACAATTCTAGAGGAGTTAGGACCAGTAGACCTCTAGCGGAAGAAAAAATTTTGAGGGTGTCGGTGTAGGGGGTTATGGTGGCAAAGGATAGAAAGCTAAAAATTGAGAATTGTATAGAGCTACTATAGAGACATCCCAGAAAGATAACATTTTTGATAGGAGTAGCAAGGTACGAGAGTGGGGGTTGGTTTTTCATATCTTAGAAATGGCTTATGCTGGAAAGTTGAAACTCAGTACCTATACGTAGATGTACTACCATTAAAGCAAAAAAAAGTTCAGTTTTTCATTTGCGTACAAAGGTGGAGTAAAACAAATGTCCGTAAAAAGGGTTTTTTGTTTTACTTCCGCGGGCTCTTTATATAATCTAACCCCTGAGGGGGTGTAAGGTGGTTATGTACTTATTCACGAATTCCGATATATTTCTTAGGTCTAATGAGATATAGAATTCACTTTCACTTCTAAAAGCTTTAAATATAGTCGGGGAAAACCCGATTTAAGTATTTTTCGATATTAAACCCCCTGGGGGTAAGGCATTGCTCAAGTTTTTACGAATTCCGAAATATGTTAAGGTTTAATGAGATCGAATTCGCTTTCACTTCTATTGAATCAAAAAACAAATACGTAAATAACAAAAAACAAATACGTAAATGAAAAACAAATACGTAAATAATTAAATAAAATTTGTCAACACTCTGGGCGCAACTTTATTATTTTATGGGTAGAAGTCCGAAATACTGAGATGCGGTATAGGTTACTGGCAACCTATGGAATAACCAGGAGGCTATTTGGAACGTTATTTTGCGCATAGTAACCTACACCTCATCTCAGCATTAAACACGTTTCGGACTTCTACCCATAAAATAATAAAGTTGCGCCCAGACTGTTGGCAGATTTTTTATTTTCCTTCATTAAGCCTAGTACTAACTAGAAGAGAAACGAAATTTCCCATACAAATTTTTCGTTCGAGTGAAAATTGTTAGTGGATTTTGTATGTGATTTGACAGAAAATTTCGTTTTCGCTTCTAGTTAGTATGTACTAACTAGGCTTTAGGTAGACAATAGAAACGAAAGAAATACGATGAACTGCAAATTGCGTGTGCTGGCACAGTTCATTGTACGTGTGTATACATGGAAGCGCGTCAGAGAAAGAGTTGAAGAATGTTATACCCTAGGCAGACGACGGATTCGAATGATCATTCCTAGTCGAATGATAATTCCGCATCACGTCTGTCCAAATGTTGTCGAATTGGTCATTCATTCCATCATTCCAATTACAATTGCGAAATTGTAATTCGGATATAAATTGATAACTCATTCAAGCGCTCGCAACGCCATCTAGCCTCAAGCCTATGAAACTACAACTACAATCAGGTGTGTGTATACAAATTTTTCTATTCATTTCCTGTGTGCATTAATTACGATCAATCTTTTTAACATTTCGTTCACAATTGCTGACATATTAGCCCTTTTCTATCACTCGATTTCAAAAGATAATACGTAGCCGTGTGCCAAAGCAAAAATGCCAACTTTTATTCAGCATTCCCACAACAATAATATTTTGACAGATTGAATGTAATTCCGATAGACGTGTGTCAATGTTAAATCTCATTGATCATTGAATGCGTCGTCTGCCTAGGGGTTTGCGACTCCACGAGCCATCTGATTGGTTGATTTTATGATGTGGATAGAGGCGTGCCTCAATGGTTGAGTGTAAATCCACCATGGAGCGTGTTTCATTCAATCCTGTGTACTTAGTCACAGTCGCGGTGAATCCGCACATGTAAAAGGGGCCTAAATGCCCATTTAGCTTCATATATGCTACCATTAATTCTAGTAGCTATTACTTGACTGCAATCAATCCTCTGCTTCGGCCCTTATTTTTCTGCTTTTTTTGATTGTGGCCGGCCACGGGAGTGTGGCATCTCCTGTAATCCGCTACTTGATTGAGCGCGATTTTTGGAATTGATTTTGTCATGAGTTGTTTATTCTCGCTTACATGATATTATTTCATCAAATGTTTCTTACCTCCGGAAAATTCATCGTCTTTCAAAGCTCAAAAAAAACTAGACAAACTGTCTCTTACAGTATTTCGAGCTGCTGTCTTAAAGATATGATAATAAAATTCTAAAAATTTTTGGCTCAAGCTCCATAAAAAAACTCGAGGAAAATGTTTCCTGTTTTTTCCACGCAAATAATCGACCCTAAAAATGTTTAACTCTGTCTATAAACGGCAGCTCAAACGTAAAACAAATCTCATCAAAACACACATTTCTCGAGATATTGTCGAGTATAAAAGGCATAAGAAATTGGGTTAACAACCGAGAGTCCATCAAAGACGAAATATCGACAGAACTTCTTCCCGAGAACACAGAAAGGGCAGGAAAAAACGCGTATGAAGAACACAAGATTTTCGGTTTGCAAAACTTTCATCCAAGAGTATGAGGTCCTGGTACTACGACTTGAATCCATCCAACATATTCACCGATTATATCCATCAGAGGTTCCGCTAAGGAATCTAGCCTGGATATTTAATGCATGTGTTTCTTTGAAAAAGCTCTCCCCTCACCCTTTGATATACCTACCAAATCGCAGATCGTAAAAACGGAAATAAAATCCACTTCAGCATAAAACTGGACCAGATTTCGCTAGCTGGTGGCTTCTTCACCATATGAAGGCGAGTTCCTTTAGTGCCATATGGTGGCATTTAAACATTACAAAGCGTACGTATGATCCATCTAAAGAATCTATAGATTGACGATGAGATGTACGATGCTTCATCAAATACTTTATGTTCAATTAAAAAACGAATGCAATTTGGATCTGCAGAAATTCATTATTAGATCTCTGGCAGAGTTGCCTTCCATCCGGAGTCTTTAAGACTCAAGATATGAATGGTGCCTTGGCTCTTGAGTGTAGTTCTATTTGGAAATGTTACCACATAAATGCTAGAATGATAGATATGTTGACGATTCCAAGTGGCACTTACTTAGATTACTGGAAGGCAGTAAATCTTCGTATAGCAACTTGATGTTTGGCAATAACTTTTTGACGGGGAGAAGGAAATAGCAAGATGTACTGCACCAATCTGGAATATTAAACATTGCGCCATTATGGTGTAAAAAATCAATTTTCAGTAGAGGAACCTGTATCTTGCCAGCGTCTATTACTACGTTTACATGGAGGATTGAATCCGGATTCAATCCTCTAAAATCTCATGTAAACGCAGATCGGATTGGAATGAGATCGACTCGATCCGAACGAACTACTCGACCTGGATCGAGTCGAAATCGGATCGAACTTCTCATGTAAACGCGGATCGAAAGATCGGAAATTCGATCGTCGCAAATTCATTAACAATAAAAATTCATTTTCTATCATTTTCATAGTATTAGCACATAAAACTGCTAAATTTGACATTTTTATGCACTGCACTTCGAACTTGTACGATTAAAGAAACATTTCAGGTTATGTTATTTGTCATTTCGATCTCATTTCAATCTTCCCATGTTTCGACTTTTCGATCCGGTGTAGTCATATACGCGATTCAAATTTGGATCTTTCGATCTTTCGATTCTCCATGTAAACGTAGTATATGCAGCATCCCCTTTTCGCATTCTGCAATCTTATTTATTCTTCATAACCTCTTAATTTAAAAATTGAGTTATAATAAAACCCAGGGTTACGACTTAGTAAGTCGTCGCATAGACGTTAAGTTAACCCCACTGAACAGTTAAGAATAGACTTGCATGAATTACGCCGTTGCTCTAAGGTTTGGTGCGGTATCGAGTTGGTTTTTACATCTACGTGGTTTTTGTACAAATTTGCATTAAAAAACGATTTTTAGATTTAAAATAAAAAAAAAAATTCCAGGATTTTTTTTTATTTAGTTACAAAAGGGTTGAATATGATGACATAACGAATTATTTTTGACGTCTAGGAACGTGCTCGCATTAAAATGATTTCGAAATTTCTAGATATGGTTTTTTGATGTTTTTTCGAATTCGACTATATCATTTAGGTCTGATGGTATCACAATGGAGCTACCGAATGGTCTAAGTGAGGCGATCTATGGTTTAGATAACTGGCACTTTGACCTTACCTAACATAGGTCTTATGATAAAAAAACAGTTTTGAGAATTCCCGCCATTGAAGCTCTGAAGGGTCGAAAAGAGACAGTTCTTAGAACCATCTTAATAACCTTTCGGAACTGTATAATGAGTACATCATTTAAATACAGAGCAAAGGAAACCATTACAATGTGAAGATTTCATTATCAAATCTCACTATATGTGATCGAAACTGAATCGATTCCTCGATGTTTTTCGCATTAAAGTCTTCTCATGCGGAAATGTTCACCTTGAAAAAGGTCATCATTAGGCGTGTACATAACACAACTAGCTTCTGGCAGAGCTTCGTAGATTCATAAATAATTCAACGGGAGGTCAAACATCTTCCACGCCAGACGTGGTAATCTTAAACTTGGCTGCACTTTAAGAGTGCAAGACTCACAAGTCAGCATCGTGTCTTCGTCACTGTCTCATCCTTAAAGCCCCAGGTTGAATTCCTTTCCGATTTCTGACAAGATGCAGAACGTGCCTCGTTGCCTTACAGACAAGGACGAAGACGACGTTTTCACTATTCTTGAAATAGCGACCATTATATCATCCATGGAACCTTGCACTGAACTTTGTACCATCGACTTGAATTTTCTTGAGACGATGGCAGAGAGTTAGTTTCGCCTTTTCCTCGTTATCCTTGCCGCTAACGTATCCTATCTACTATATTCTCAAAACAAGGATGTGTTATTGCCGCAGCTTGATTTTATGACAGACAATAAATTCGACCGTTGTGTGATGGCGCATAAGTACACAAGCAAATAGCACTGAAAAGGCCCTGGCCAGAACACTTGGGAAACACTTAAATTTGTTGAATTTCCCACGCTCTCGAGGGAGTTTCGATGGACACACGGTGACCACGTTTCTTTCTTTCTTTCTTTTTTCGCCTAAGTCTTGTTTATGTTTCTTTTAAGCTATGAACTCTCCTTAAGGTTTACGCGTTGGTGGTTGGTTCCATCGCCATGACGAACACCTAAGCCGCAATAAATTTCTTGGCGTTCCGTGACGGTCACCTTTTATTTGTCTTTGAGTTCTAGGCGGTCTTGACTTAAGTCATAGCACAATAAATAAAAAAAAACAACAAACCGAAGCCGAAAAGCAGTCTTTATAGCGATTCTTTTAAGTATATGCCCTTTACTTAAGCTCTTATCGCTGATTGAAATCGCTTGAGAAAATACAAAAAGTCAGAAAATTACCTGCAAGAATTATTTCGTATATAATTTTGTGATAGGAGGGCGAAGAACTGTAAAGGAAAGTTGATGGTAAGAAATAGGAGAGGAACCTGGGGCGCGTTCTGGGCGCAGAGAACCGATAAAAATGACTTAAGAAATTCATGATCGGATGGACGGCGTGTTGTGTTCTGTAAGTTATCAGATGATACCGCTACAGTATTTGATCGATCCCAGTTACGGATTTGTATAGTCGTTTTTTACTGGAGCACCTTAGCGGTCGCGTATATGACCGATTTTGTTTCATGGTCGTGCAAACTAAGTCGAAGAAATATGGAGCTGTCTAAATTGGTAAAAGTATTTGGAGAGCGGTCTCCAAACCCGGAAATAGAAATATACAAAATCCTAGGAGACAAAACAAACCGAAGCTCTTGATCCCATCATTATCAAATTCTGGAATCTACAAAATACTTGGAAAATTGTGTTACTTGGAATAGAAACATCTCCCTGTACCTGAGTTGATTTACTATTGTAGGTGTAGAAAATTAGATTGTTATACTCGTATGATTCATCATCTTCAGAATATACAACTCACATATAGTTGCGTTACAGACGTTTCTCGTAGATGGTTCAATTACGTGAAAGTAATGAAACAGAATACTCAGTGATTCACTACAGAATCATCTGTATGAATCGTTAATGGTTCACTTTTGATACTTTTGGTTTGTTGGGGTAGTTTAGTGTGATTTTAAGTTACAAGGTAAGTGCCTCTTTCTATCCAGTGGAGACAATGAATTTCTACGAATTATACTGTACTGTAAGTACTCTTCTTCTCCTTTAGTTTAACAAAGCGCATTATATTGTTATAATATTTTAAAAATTTTGAATTTGTCGATTTGTTTCCAACCTTGCTGTATAATTAAATAAAAAAAATTAGCTTTCGTTTTTGATTGTATGATGTATGAAATATTTTAAGCATAAATTATAAAACTACAATATCCCCATGAACATGATTTCCACAATTTCAAAGAAATTCATTGAAAAACATTTTAATGTTATTAAAACTGAAATTAAATTTCACAATTGTTAATGTAAAAGAAAGCATTTTATCTTAAGACTAGCCGTGTCCCGCGGCTACGCTTTCGTTTGTATGGTGCTATAATATCGAAACTGCAAAGCCAGCGGTATCCAGTCTTGCTTGCTTCCCGTTGTTCCGTCGCTCGCGTTACGACCGTTGCTTCGTTGCTCCTGTTGTTCTCGTTTCTCCCGTTGCTCCGTTGCTTCCGTTGCTCTCGTCACTCCTGTTGCTTCCGTTGTTCGATTTTGCCAGACGTGCGCACTTATACACCGAAAACACACGAACTGTCGCTAAACTATATGAAACGCACTCATTTGTTTGTGTCGCGCGCCACCTATTGTATAATAGTTTTACTAACACAGAAACCTTCGCGGGCGTGCGCGCAAAAAATCAACAAAGTTTCATCGCAATTGGATGAATGGTATACGAAGGCATAGGGAAAAACAAACAAACAGTTTAAGCACCAGTGTACTAAAATCGCGAAAAAATTTAAAAAATTTCGAAAAAAAAATTGTTTTTGATTCGATCGGCACCAAACTTCATATAAACCATCCTGAGACTATTCTACATATTTCATGAAAATTTGATCAAAATCGGTTGAGTGGTTTAGGAGTCTATAACATATAGACATATATCCTCTTTTATATATTAGGTGTGCAAATAAGTTCCCGGCGTTCTCGTATAGATGGCGCTAACACGAAATACTGGGAAAAATGGCGGATCAAGCTCGTAATATGGCAAGATCAGACATATTGCAACAATTCCCCATCATTACATTTGTAAAATGTTATCGGCGTCAGTTACTTATGAGTCCTTAAACATGTCGGAGTTCGAGCGAAATAAGCGCCATTTGCGGGAAGTTTTGCTATTTTGTTTTAATTCAAAGATATCTGCGGTTGAGGCTTGTTAGATGGTTAGAGAAACTTATGGCGAGTCTTCTATTAGCGAATCAACGTGTCACGAATGGTTTCATCGCTTCAAAATGAGTGATTTCGGCGTGGAACACAAGGAGCGTTCCGGCCGGCCAAAAAATTTCGAAGACGCAGAATTGAAGTCTTGCGGATTCATTGGACGTGACTCAACAAGCCATTGCACATCGTCTGAAAGCCTTGGGAATGATGCAAAAGTAAGGAAATTGGGTGCCGTAGCCAAGAGACGTCGAACGGCGTTTTTTCACGTGCGAACAGCTGCTCCAACGGCAGAACAGGAAAGGATTTTTGCATCGTATACACTACGACAATCCGAAGCGCCAAAAATCGTGGTAATACCCTGGCCATGCATCAACATCGACCGCAAAGCCGAATATCCATGGTTCGAAAGTCATGCTATGTATTTGGTGGGACCAGCTCGGCGTGGTGTATTATGAGTTGCTGCAACCGAGTGAAACCATCACAGGACCTCTTTATCGAAGACAACTAATGCGTTTGAGCCGAGCATTGAAAGAAAAACGGCCGCAATATGAGCAGTGACACGATAAAGTGATTTTGCTACACGACAACGCTCGGCCACATGTTGCTCAGGTTGTGATAACTTACCTGTAAACACTGAAATGGGACGTCATACCCCACCCGCCGTATTCACCAGACATCGCTCCTTCCGACTACCACCTATTCCGATCGATGGCGAATGGCTTGGCTGAGCTGCGCTTCCGTTCTTTTGAAGATGTCAAAAATTAGGTCGACTCGTGGATCACCTCAAAAGACGTGTAGTTTTTTGAACGCGGAATTCGTATGCTGCCAAACAGATGGGAAAAGGTTGTGGCTAGCGATGGACAATATTTTAAAAAAAAAAATGCAACCAATCTCCCACAATAAAGGCTCAAAGTTTGACAAAAAACTCCGGGAACTTATTTGCACACCTACTATATAGATTAGAAATAAATAAAATAAATAAGATAAATAAAGTAAATTAAAATAAGTAATTACTATTATATATTAAAAATAGTAAAAATCAATTTAAATATTAGATTTCAATAAAATTGTGTCTATGTACTTCGGGATTTTGGAATTCTCGTCTCTTGAATTCCGGGATTTTGCATTACGGAATTCTGACTGTATTCTGTATTCCGGGATTGTGGACTCTACCCAAGTATTTGTGTTTGGTAGATTAGGAGTTCGTATTTTAATTATAAGTTTAACAAACTTTTTCGGAACTGATTTTATTCCACATCATTTCCCAAAAGACTAAATATAAGAATATACTGGTCTTGGCTTTTTCGTAACCAGCTCATGATATCTTTTTTATACTCTGATTCCAGTGAATCCATATAAGTTCCTATCTCCTTCGTGTCTATATTTCCCTAGTTATTATTCCAGTGCACTTTGTCTGCTACTCTCCCCATATATCCCTTTCCTTCGAATTACGATTTTCCTGGTAAAGCGACTTATCATATATAAGAGAATATATTTTTCGAGGACCATGCAAACATACGCTCATTCCTACTTATCAAGCCCATTTACAAAAGGGAAACAGGACAAATAATAATACGCTATCGCATTATAGATGCTTTTAGGGAGATAAACATGGCGGCTGTTGAGCTCCCTTCAATTATTTAAGCCCATCCCAATATTCGGGACGGATGGCAATTGTAGCAAGCAAATTGCCGACTGACAATGGTTCGTCTGTCGTCTCGAATTACGAAGCCATCCGTATAACGAAATTGTGAGATATCGGGAATATGCGAAAAACTGAATCCATCTCGGCTCAATAACCAATTACAGCCCGATTGATCCTTCTACTTCACATGAGATGTTTTCGTTTTGTCCCTGTTCTGTTTTCTCTGTATTTTCACGATATATTTCCGAAATCTCGTTTCGATTATTTCCTCGATACTCGTGAAAGCTGGCAATATGCAACCGGAAGGTAGACGAAAAATTGGTTTATTTCTGGGAACCTCGGTACAGTATCAGCTCCTCATGCTACTCGGAAAACATCTGCAATAACATCCAGCCAGCGTGGTGGGCGCTTTGACGTTGCTCCGTTCAGACAGAATCCAATTCGCCTAGTTATACAACCCCCGTATCGTCATTGAGCAAAACATGGAACAGATATTCTCCAGACTTGCCCCCCATTCGCATCAATCCAGCTATCCATCCATTCATGATGTTGATGAGGAGTAGGTAGTAGTCCAAGGGTGAATAAACTCGCTAAATCTGATTTTGCACCCAAAATATTGAGGGAATACTGTTCGCTATTGATGGTGAGCTTCTCAAGGTAGGAAGGGATGAACGGTTGCCTCCATTCTGATGGTGCTCTGGAACTTCCGTTCACCCCCTTTCGAGTGACGATAAGTTCGGTTAAGTGGTCGATCGTTTGATGATTTACCCAGAAACGACGAGAAGCAACCACAAAGGGGCCCGTGGAAGCATTTGTCCTTATCGAGACCATTTTCCTGCAGGATTTGTGTCACATTGCTTCAACATATCGAAATGATTTGCTGAATGCTTCGAGAAAGTTGAGTGAATTTCTTCGTCCTTTCTTTGGAAGTTTGGGGGAAAAGTCGAAATTCGATTTGTGCGGGAACGGGGCGGGAAATAAGAAGCAGCAGGGTGTTCCTGTTTCGCTATTATTTGTCACGTATTACGATGGAAATGATTGAGCAGTTGTGACTTGGTTATGTAATTTTCACCACAATACACTAGAGCGCACGGATGGAGTATGTGATCCTTCTGGAGGAATTATCAACAGTTTGGAATTGATTTCGGGATTGTGTCTCTGTATGGATGGGATTAGATGCGGTATGAATGGGACACTAGTTGGGTTCTCCGATTGTAATTAACATTACGAATGTATTCGGGTGGAAATGTAATTTAATTATCCACGTTTTGTGTTTTTGATTTGCGTTTTAAATGATTGTAACTGCTTGTTGTTGATCCCTTGTGGGTTTCTAATTTCTAGAATGCCGTTTCTCACGGTTGAGCTCCCATAGGATCTAACTTCAGGGTATTGTTTTTTCGTATCAAAACAGCCTGAATACCATTGTACATAGTCCCCGACTGGAGCAGACACCAGCGTCAAAGCAAACCTGAAACAATGAGAGTATGACAAGGTGAAATCCTTCCGTGGAAAAACCATTCGAAACTAATTCAAAAAAGTGGAAGAACTTATCCCAGTTTCCCCTACATAGATTTCTGGGGATTACTAGGAGAGCATCTAAGAAATTAGTTCCTTCAAAGATGTCATGGCGTTCGGAATAAGTGTCCCGAGAGCAACATCCAGGTAGATTGGCAATTTTTGGAAAATGTTTTTTTTTTAGTGCTTTATTTTAGGAACTATTTCTTTTCACTTTGAGGACAACTTTAAGAACTTCTTTTCAAAGAAATACAGCTTTGAACATTGACCTTATTATTGCTGCATTTTACTTTATTATTTTAATACAATAATACAGTATTGTTTTCGATTTAAAAAAAAAAAAAATATTTGCTACCCTGAAAAATTTTTTTTTCACGTTTCATGACTAGTAGACACGAAAAAAGCAAAAAAAATTGCAGTCCGTCTGTCCGCCGTACGCCGTACGTCGACCGGTGTACGCACAATTGTTTGAAGGCTCGTAGCACCCAAACCCTTTGAGCTATTTAGTTGAATTTTTTTTCGTAGATAGACTGGGTAGGCCCCTTGAAGTGACCAAATTGTGAGGGGTAGGGGTGTAAAGAGGGAGGTGGGGGAAGCGTTTTAGACGAAAAATTTTGGTTTCTAGATCTCAACAACCGCTGATTCTAGGAGGCTGAAACTTGAAACTTGTATAGAGCTTTCATAGTGGACCCATTTGCAAAAAAATTGCTGATATGGGTGAAGGAGTGGGGGGAAAATAATGCGACCGAGACACTCGAAAGCCGAGATCGACACATTTTAAAATACATTCTAAACGCTTAACGTCACATAATTGAAACTTAATGGACATCTGTAAGTATACTAGGAGAATAGATCGGAAACAAATTTTTGAGTGGGGGCAGTGGCGTACGGCGGTGGGGGGTTAAAAACTTTAGATTACGATATCTCATGAACCGGTTGTACTAAACAAAAAAAATTTGGTTTGTGTATAAAGGTTGACAAATAAAGTTTGCTGAAAGTAAATTTTTTAAGGGGGCGGTGGAGCATGAAAGTGGAGGGGATAAGAATTTTTCTAAAAAATTACGTCTCATATCTCAAGAACGGTGTAAGGTAGATGCTTAAAATTTTTACCAGAAGTAGGTCTAATAGACCCCTAGCAGAAAACAAAATTTTGGAAGTGTGGGTGTAGATGGTGAGGGTGGGGGAGGGTGAAAAGGAAAAAGTTCCGATTTTTATATCTCGAGAACCTATAATGATATAAAACTGAAACTTGGTATTTCGATAGAGCTATATTAGTAGCATGTTGGAAAAATATAATTTTTTATAGGGGCAGTATGGTACAGAGGTGGGGGGTGTTTTTCCTATCTATAGAAGGGCTTATGCTAAAGTTGAAACTCGGTATGTTTATATAGATCAACTAGAAAAATAATATAGATAAAAAAAAATTTCAAATATCCATTGGCGTTCGGAAGGGGGGCAAAAAAAATGATCTGTAAAAATGGAATGCATATATTTTCACGGTTTTCGTTATATCGTTTGTACGTCTTCTTCATATAAATACCTAAAAAGTGTTTTCAGGATTTTTTAAAATTCGACCCCTAAGGGGGTGCAAGGGGGGCACTTTCACGTGCTTGCGTAATAATCGCCCAAAACCTGTTTTTAAGTTTTTTCCTTTTTCAGCTCCTAAGAGGGTATAAACGGGTTGAACACGTTTTCACGAATTCCGTCATTTCTTTTAGAAGTGATAAGAAATTGAATTGGTTCCTACTTTCTGGTGCTGTCTTCATATTTATTTATTAACTGTTTCACAATTTTTTCGAAATTCAAACCCCAAGTGGGTTTGTATACATGGGTTTGTATACGTTTTAACAATTCGTCATATCTCTTAATTCTGATAAGGCAACAAATTCGTTTTTACTTCTATGGGCTTTTAGTGTACATGATACACCGAAATTCGAATAGTTTATTTTAAATATTTTTATTTTAAGAACAAAACTAACTTTCCAAGAAACGTCATAATCACGAAACAACTGATGATATACTCCGACTTTGACCGCTCCCGAACTTTGACCCGAAAAATAATAAAGTTTCGCCCAGACCATTGGCAGATTTTTTCTATGACCATTGGCGTCATATTTCGCCGAGTCTCAATTTAATCCTCTTTTGAAAGTAATAAAACCTGTCTTCTGCCCCATTATCTCTGGATTATTTTGCATAGTGTATTCGCGGTACACTTTTACGACCATCTTAAGAGGTTACCTCTCTTGGTGTAATTAGAACAAGAAAATTTGTTCAAGGAGTTTTTCTTTTAAGCCAAAACGAAGGAAATAAAATTCGATCAGCACGGGCTTAACTTAATTTTACGCTATAAACCGTAAAGGATCAGGTCAAGGGATTAACCAGACGCGCATATACCATCTGCCTGGTTCGTTTTCAAATTTCAAGTTTAAATGAGAGAAAATTTAAGGTAATCGGGCACCTGGTGTCCCCATGAGTTCTGGCCTTTTTCTTTTTTACTCGGAGTTTGAAAAGGAAACATCATTTCTAATCTCGTATGTGACATAAGTCCATCATTCAAACTCGAGATGTTAGTGAAGATAGACAGGTGATTTTGAATATCGAGTTCAGTTTTTGTTACGTGCGGGGCTTTGGATTTTCCTCTTTCGAGTGCGTGTTCTACAAAAGGAAAACTCGTGATTATTGTTGAAATTTCGAGACATTGTTAAGCCGGAAAAGTGATAGATTTGTTCTTTTTGTAGCACCAATGGTTTAAGAAAGGTTTGTTACCGTTCTTATATATACATACATCTGTTTTTAATGGAAAGGGTGTAAATTCTCCAATGTATCGGAGATGAATTTTTCAAATCAAACCCAACGACCGAGTTTATGGATTTATTTTATGAAAGAATGCTACCAGAATCAGAGTGTCATGCTTACCGGGTAATGCTATGAACAGTTCATGAAGTAGCAATTACCATGGTGAAATAATAATAAAAGTTGTGATGGATGTATCTTATCCCTTCGATACTTATCTAAAATTTATTTGAGACATTAAGCCCCTGATATGTAAAAGTAATCGATGATGGAATGCAGGAAGTAATAAGTGAGATCTACAATCAATTACGGAATCGATTCTGTAATGCTTACAGTTCATACTGGGTAAGATCCATGTCGAGTCAATTTTCGCATATTTTCCGTGGTTTATTTATTGACTTGAGGCGGTGTTTGCTGCAAAACCTTTCCACCAAAAAATTTTCCACTTAGTTCCAAGCATTTATGTTCGTTCTGTTAGTGTAAAAAATAAAATAGAAATATCTTTCTGTCTGTCAAATTTCAGGATGATGTACCACGAAAAATCATTCATGGTAAAATAGATTGCCCAGCAACATCTTAAACTCCTGGAATCGATCAAAATCCGGTCAACAAGCCTTGAAACTCGGAATATCTCTAAACCCCGAAACCTGTATAAATTGCTCTCCTAATGACCTTTTCTACCTTCTGCCACGCTACTGCTTAGAATACATTATAGCGAATTGAGTCTACTTAAACTAAAATTGCGGTTCCCATCCAATCTAAAAAGACATCTTTCCATTGCAAAAGCACTTGAGAATTTTCTCGAAAAAACAAGAACAACAACAAAGGAAGCGTTAAAGAATTCATCCAAGTATAAAATTTTGATAATGACTAAAAACAGCAACAGCACAACACAACGACTTTACATTTCGAGTGTCACGAAATGGCAATTTAGAACAATCAGCTCAATTCTATGCCTGCGACACCACCCCCTCGACTCATGAATACCGTGGTGAATTAAAAACAGCCTAATAAGGCGTTCTTCTCATAATGCTGCCGTGGTAGCGAGGAGCTCGCAAAACATCTGCCATCACCAACAACAACCATCTGTGATGTGCTTACTCCCTAGATTCGTTCCCCACAGACAGGATGTGGAGCATATTCTCGGGGATGCTCCATACTGCACGAATGCGATAAGGCACGTTCCTTTTTAATAAAATTTATGGGTGATAAGCTTCTTCTCGGAAATGGGCAACAGATAAAAAACGTCCCCCCTTCTTTTTGACACGTTACCGCAAATAAATCTTGAACCGTGAACAATAGCTAAATCGGATCTTTTCATTCTTTTACTTTCAGGGATTAGAGATACCGTCAACGACATCGCTAATCATACCCAACACAACAACTCAAATACCGGCCCGACTAAGACCTCGCAGTCAAGCATCATCCGAACGTACAAACTCTTATCGATTCTCGATGGCCAATTTGGAGGAGACACACGAATCCGAATTGGACGCTATTCTTGGCGAGCTGAGCCTTCTCGAGCAGCGTAGTACCGACTTACGACATGGCCGGAGCCACAGTCGATCGAATTCGACAGTATCGGGTGCAACGAATTCAACAATTTCATCGTCATCGGAAAGCGGAACCGGTTCAGATGGCGTATTGCGCGAACCACGCACCGAAAGTCCAGATAATGACAGCGCTTTCAGCGACACCGTGTCTCTACTGTCTAGCGAATCGTCGGCCTCGAGCGGGGTCAGCGCAGCTCATCTGAAAAATCATCAGAACAACAACAATACGACCGGGAATCTGCAACATCAGCAGATCGATAGTGCCAAGGCCGCTAAAATCCAACTGGCGCTTCAGAAGCTAGAGCACGCTTCGGTTCGGCGGCTTTTCGTCAAGGCGTTCTCCGCAGACGGTGCATCGAAATCGCTGTTAGTCGACGAACGTATGACCTGTGGCCACGTGTCCCGGCTACTGGCCGACAAAAACCATGTCCAGATGGAACCGCATTGGGCACTTGTCGAACATTTGACCGACCTTCAAATGGGTACGTATCGTTTAGCTTCAAATTTAATTGGGTCTAATCTCGGATAGCCCGTGCAATTATAGAGTTGTTACCGTCGCCCACTTTCTGTGAGGCTCGTTTTAAAACTAGTTCATTGTTCCGCTAAGATAAAGCTAAATTTGCATACCCTACCTACAGACTCGACTAGAATTGAACTAAAAATCATCGTCGTCCCCCCGAATTCTTTAATTTAGTGACCAAATATTTGCTTCGAGCAATTCCACCAAATGGATAATTGCACCAGCGATAAAAATTTTCTTTTCTCCCGGGAACTGGTTGGTGGTTCATTGGAGCAATTTTTTTTGCATATACTCTTCCAAGTCATTAGCATTTCATTATGACCTAATTGTTTGTTATAGAACTAAAGAAGCTACGACCAACTCGTTCGGTAATAACACGACGTCGTCGTGGAAGCTACCAACCAACCCAATTTATGATGGATGCAGTGGAGAAGCAATGGATAAAGTTTCGCAAGTTAGCGCATATTTTTGAGAGATAACTGCATAATTGGGCGGAAATTGAGAGCTTATGAAATATTTGCGCGGGTTTTTCATACCAAACTGTAGACGGAAGTGAATAGTTCGCTTTTGCTTATTTCAAAAGTCGGTTGGAAGGAATCTCTTCCTGATATGAAATAGATAGATATCACCCAAACTTTAATTCTATTTCTTAAAGCTGCCACATTACTTGTCCTCAGCTTCGGGACCAACGACCTCCTGACTTCGTGAAAAATGAAAATAGCGATAGCGCTCCATTGCTCGTTTTGTCACGGTATAAAACTACTTCGATTCCGATTTGATGACCGAAGAACGTTCTAAAAGCGATCATTGTCCTTCGTTCAGGCAATAGTCGCTTTATAGGTGTATTCTTCCGGATCATTCCATAAATGAAATTGCATACCATTTCGCGAATGTGTGCTGACCGTTAAAGGCTATCACCTAGGATTAAGTCTTTGGGGAGCTTTGTGCTGTCTTATCGAGAATCACACTGGTACTCAAGAAGCTTGTTCTATGGAGCAAGTGATCATTTCGGGCTTTCAATTTTACTATTTATCTATCCGATCTAGGATTTCCTAGGAAATTCTATATAATATAATTTAAAACCAAGCCACCAGGCATCAGATCAAACCAAAAGTAATTATTGCCCTCTTTTTATTTTAGAACGACTCTTCGAAGATCACGAGTTATTAGTCGATAACCTAATGATGTGGAGTCCAGATTCAAAAAATCGCGTCCTCTTTCTTCAGAGGACCGATAAAATTGCTCTGTTCGGCGTCCCGGAAAAGTTCCTTCCGGGTACACAAATGGCACCGGGCAGCGATCACGACGAACACACCCGCAGCATGCTGCTGGAGGAATTCTTCTCTACAAACGGACAAATCGCCATGGACGGTCCGCTTTATATGAAAAGCGATTCGAAAAAAGGATGGAAACGTTATCATTTCGTTCTACGAGCTTCGGGCCTGTACTATTTCGCGAAGGAGAAGTCTCGTTCGCCGCGAGATCTTCTATGCCTTACACTGTTCGCCGGCCATGAAGTCTATCGTGGTCTAGGCTGGAAGAAGAAACACAAAGCACCGACTGAATTTACGTTTGCGTTTCGATCGCCAAAGGATCCGTTCACGGCGAAATCGTGCCGTTCGTTGAAAATGCTTTGCGCTGAAGACACGGAAACGCTCGAGAAATGGATCACGGCAATTCGGGTGGCAAAGTATGGCAAACAAATTTTCGACAACCATAAGACGCTAATTGAAGACTTGACGCGCGAGGAGTTGGACAAGTTCTCTTCAGCACGCAGTTCATCAATCGGTAGCATAATTTCATCAGTTCCTTCGCAATGCAGTAGCATGAATGTTCCTCCGTCGTCCGCTTCGAATGGTCGACTTTCGCGTGCGTCAAGTTCCAGTTCGAGTGGCTGCTTGTCGGATGACAATAACGGATTCGATTCGGAATTCACAACCGGAACTATTAAACGGAAGCCTTCGATGAAACCGAATCTGCCGCTAACGTCTATGACGCGACAGCTGAAAGAGGTCGGCGAAACGACTGTAGTCGATTGTAGCAATCCGACATCGCCGGAACGTGGCGGCACGCTGACGAGACGACATAGTCGACGACGTAGCGAGGAAAGTAATAACAGTGGAACGTTAAAAAGGCGTCAACCAGCCAATCGAGGCTCCGTCGAAAGTATGAATTCGTCGAATGCATCGACACCGACGCCCACACCTAGTGCACCGGGCACACCCTTAGCTAGTTCACAGCAATCAAGTGCAATTGTTAGTCCGCTCGAGCAGATGCCGACGAGTATGACAGACTCGACATTTTCGCTGCCACCACCACCCGAAGAATTCGAGCCCACTTTGTCAGGTTCGACGTTTTCGTTGGATTCGCTGCCACCGCCACCGCCACCCAACGAACTTATCAGCTCCGAATTGGCCGGGTCGCAACTTTCCTTGGTCAGTTTGCCGCCACCTCCGCCTCCTGAAATAGCACCGATCTATCTACCGATACGGCCCGAATCACACCAAAAAGACGCCCCGAAAATTCTCTACAGCCAAACACTTCCGCCGTCCGAAGTGAAAAAGGAGCCGCTTACGCCCTCATCGAAAACCATGAAGCCACAATCTGTACTGAAAGCACCGCCATATAAATCGCCGCCAGCCTACAATGGAACAACACCAATCAAGCCAACAACAGTCGGTACTCCAACACCCGCAAAAAGCGTATCCTTTGCCGACTCGCCCGTCCTGTTACGGCGTAAAGTTTGCTTCGAGGATCAAATTCAATCCTCGCCGCGCCGAACTTCCTGCACATCTTTACGCGATTCGACCGCTCCGGCTCCTCCACCGCGTGCTGAAGCCACCCGACTCTCGACCATCATAACCTCGCCAAAACGACTAGCCGATTCGGCATCGAATCCGCCTCGTGACTTTCTCAAGGACCTGCAACGCGTTATGCGTAAGAAATGGCAAGTCGCACAGAAATGCAAACTTGAGCCGGCCACAACACCGCACGAAGTGCTCGGCTTTCGTGACTTCTCCGAGGAGTTTGGTAACGGTCATTCTTCGCATTACTATCGCGAAACAGCGAACGTTAGCAATTGGGTACAGGAACACTATGGTGCCGCGACCGGCGAATATGCTCTGTACGAGAACGTTGGCAACGATATGATCAACGACAGTACTTCCGCCCAGCCACAGCACAACCAACAGCCGCAGCTTTTAGCAACTATTAAGAAGCGACCACCTCCGCCGCCGCCAAAACGCAGCGAATCGACGCAACTCACGCACAGGGTTTAGAACTTTAGATATCGAGTAGGGCGGATGCCCTCCCGCTCGCAACATTTAAATAATCGATCTAAGTATAAAATTGACTATGTTATTTGTTTTTATTATAATTTTTCTGTAAATATTCAAAATAAGTCCAAAATGTGATCTACTACTTCCGGTAGAAGTACTCGTAATTTTCCCCATTTTTTTTTAATATTTTTATTTTCTGTTGTAAAGTTAGACGCGTTGCCGCAGTCAACGCCGCCGTTGTCAGTTCTGATTTAAATCTAATTGATTTTCTTTATTATATTTTTATAATTACGAAATATTAAATGAAATATTATTTTAAGCGACTTAATTGCTTTTTTTAAGTTACTTAAGCGAAATCGATTATTATTATTATTAATAAAAAAAAATGGAAAAATGCAATGCAAAACAATTTATGATTTCAATTTTTCTTTGTTGTTGGTTAAGAAACAAACTACTTTTTTTTATTTATTTTTTATCTTTGAAATATTTGCAATACTGCCACTGTCACTTTTGGAAGCGGAAAAAAAAACTTGAAAGAATTTTTGAGCAAAAATTGAATACTATGTAATTCTAAGTAGAAAAAATTTACACAATTTAAACAAATGGCAGACGTGACAAAAGAACATTATACAAATTTTTATAAGCTAGGAAGAGCCAGTTTTTTGGCTAGAGTTGGTTTTGTAGGGTCAACATTAAATCATCCGAAATTATTACCATTGAACACAGAGAAATGAGCTTCAGATGAATACCGTAAGAGGTTTCTTAAATTACGATTGTAATTCAAAATTGTTATCTCACTGATTGGACGCAATACGTAAACACTTATGCTCTAGAAAAGGGCATGAAAACAAAAATATGCATTTAGCCCAGCAAGACAACGTGAAAGATAATCCATGGGTATCCATAGCCTGAACATGAAATATTAGCATTATTCCTTCTCAAAGAATAACGCAAAAAGTGGTCGCCAGTTTTGACGCGACAAAGCGAGTCTTAGCAAAGACTATTCATAAAAAGACTGGACACTTAATACACATGCATATTTTTTGTAAAAAAACCAAAAAACCATTGTATAAGCGGAACAAAGAAATCCGATTGAACAATTCCAATTCCATATTCTTATGGAAATTCACATGCGAAGAAAGAGTACGCTAATATGCAAAAATTAATGATTACACATTCGCATCTGTGTGCATCGTTTTCACAATGCACGTAACAGACCGCATTTTTTGCAGCTGTTCCATTCTCAAGTGTTTCAGCATAGAAATTTATAGGAACAATATGAGAAATGAAATCACACAAGCACAGCTGAGCTGTGTCTGCACATGATTTGATGTAATTTTTGAATTTGTGAATGCGACTCGTTATCAGTTTTTGTTTTCTAATCATGCATCATGCTATTTCTTTCTACTTCCCTCACCTAATTAAATAAAGAAACCAAGGTCAAATTTTTATATCAAAAATACTGCATAGTGTCCAGTTTTGTTATAGATAGTCTTTGGTCTTAGTTCCTTTATCCCGGCTGTATTAAAGCGAAAGGTAGTTCAATGCGTTTACATTAATCCAAACCGGAAAGGAGTTTTAGTCCTTTTATCCACGTATGGCAACGGAGAGATGAAAAATACGTTTTTAATTTCCTGAGCCCCTACTACCACGCAAAAGGTTATTCCACATGACCCCTTTTGTGGCATAAGGGCAGGGCCGGATAAGACCACTCCTGGGTGTGATTTGAATCCATGTCCTCAGTGTTTGATGACCATTGCTCTTAAATTCTGCTCCACCGAGGTGAAATTTATCACTATCCACAAAAAAATACGTTTACTTGTTCGTGAAGTCCTCGGTGCATTAGTATATCCTTAACTGAAAATTTGGGTTGGTCTGTTAGGTCAAAATGACTAAAACTAAATCATTCGATTCCAAACTACATTTTCGTTTGGAACTAGCTTTTGCCTTTTCTCTTTTTGTCGTTTAAACGGCCTTAACGTGCCCTTACGGGTCTTAAATAACTAAAACTTAAAAAAACTTTTTTTATACCACATGTTCTTTGATCATGGCTGTCCCATTTGCAAACCTAGCAAGTGCTTTTCAGAAAATATTAGAAAGGGGTCTGAAAACCTATTTTTACTCGGCCCTGAAAAATAATAATAATCCAATGTTTAGAGGTCCGCCCAGATTATTTTGGGGGAACTCCCGACATATCGGGATAGCAACTTTATTTATGAGGGCTGACCAATGGAAAGTTTTTGGGCACCCCTTTAAAATTTTCTAAAAAGCACTTACTATGTTTTCATCTTTCACATTTTTTACCTACTTCTTTCGGCAATTCTTCATGATGAAATATATATACTTCTATTTGTTCGGGCACTTCATTTCGGGCGGTTTTGCTCAACGCTGTCGTGAAAGAATATCAGTTTTCGCTCGAGGTCGACTTCGCACATCGGCGAAAACTTCGTAAAGCCTAGTACGGACCTAGATTCGATTTTCGCGTTGGCTTTCTGTTTGATGGTACGGAGTTCGAGGCAAAATTCAGCCGAATTGACAGTTTGCTCATCGACCAATAGATGGTGCTGAAACCGTGGACACGATTTTTTTGGCGAAACAGGGTGACGGCAGGGTCTAGTTACCCTGACCATATTTTACATTGTCGGGCGGATGGTTTCCCGCAACGGAAACGTTGGCGGAGATAATCACTCCTACTCCGTTTTGGGCATGAGTCGCAATTATTTGAAATTTGAAACAATAAATTACATAGTCCTCTGCTAAATTGAAGTTCATTTCTCCAAAACACTAATGAGCTTCTACAAATCGAAGTACAATACAACTAAGCATTAAATTCAACGAATTTTAAAAGACAATATAACGTTCTAGTAGTTGTAGTAATCATTGTCATATAGCATTGAAAAAAAGAAAAATATCATCAATTAAGATGCAATTATAGTGAAGGCGATACGTGCGATGTGATGTCGTGATCGCATCGTGCGCGCCATACATCACAAAACCAACATATTTTGTTAGTAGCCTGAAAATGTAATGCCTCCGTTTACATAATGCCTTTCTAGTAAGCTGTCATTACGTCGCGGCGCATTACTCGCTTATGTCGTGTTCACTATAATTCCCCTTTTAGACCCATTTATCACGTGGAAAAAGAAACTTTACCTAGCGAATTTTTATTTCACCCAACTACAGCAGGCAGTTCGTTTTTTCATCTTTATTTTAACCACAAAAAAATATTAACTAAAATATTTAAGCTCCTCAAGAAGGAACAATTAAATTTATTGCATAAAATAAAATAATAAAAAAAAGAAATATATAAGTTGGTGCTTATTAAGTGGTAGGAAAAAAATGACTCTAAAACAAATTTATTATATTATAAATATAACAAAAAATATTGTAAAGTTAAATACAACTATATGTAATAATAATTATATTATCATAATTATGAAAATTATACATAAAAGTGCATAAATAACACTGGTAAAAACACTGCGAAAATAAAATTTAAGGAACAACCTTTCAAAATATGAACCAAACAAACAGATTATTCGATTCTCTCATTCATCATCATCCGATTTATACTGAATTTTTTAATAAAACAATTTTATACTAACAAATAGTGTGACCAAACAAACAAAATACAGAAGTACTTGCTGATTCCACAAATCGAAGTTTTGATACTTGAAACTTTTTTTTATACTAAACGACAAAGAAGTTTGAATTATGCGTAAAACAGTTTTACACCTCCGCGAAAAAGAACTTATAAAAAAAAACATTTAATCGAATTTGTTTTTATTCGTTTGAGCCTTTTTTCTACTGGCTACAAGCAAGAACTATTTGATGTAAGCGAAATAAACCTGTCCAATTGAATTTTGTAAGCAAACAGGAAGATAAATTTTAGAACAAGAATAATTTTTATATTTTAAACTAAAGAAGGGAATACGACAAGGATTAAATTTTGTTCGGTTTTTGTTAAAGGTATACCCCGATTTGATGGCCAAATTAGAAGTTGATCTTGTTGGTCAAACTTTACCTTGTCGGACAAACCTGTTCACTGTACAGAAAACGCTAGTACGAAACAATAGATAACGCGAAAAAGTCTGTTAATATATTGTGAGAGCACACGCAAGGCATGAGGCTATTGTGCTGTGAAGCTCAATGCAAATATTAACTTCTATTTTCGTTAACTTGTTTCTTATAGAACAAGCTTTTTGCTCTGTATTGTTTTTTATTAAAAATCTATCGAAAAATCGAGGTTGTCGAGTTATTTCCGTACTGCTGTCGCTTTAAGTGGCCAAAATATCGGAAAACAGAGGTTAATTCTATTAAATTCTTTTGTTTTTGGCGTTTTCTGATTCAAATACTATCAACTAAGTTTTGTAAAGGTGAGAGAAGGTGTACTCATAGTACACAGGCGGATGAACGATAATAAGAAAACTAATAGAGCAAATGTTTTGTATATCTCTTTGCATAAATTATTATATTGAGTAATTTAATAAAGTAAACAAAATGAAAAATATCGAAAAAAAAAGCTTTGTTTTATTATCGACAGTTGTTGCGAAAGCGTTTTTCGTCATGGCGAGTTTTTTATTATTATTTTTATTTAGATTTTTTTGATCAATACTTCTACTGGCTACTGTTTCCTACGACAGATAAAATAGTACTCAGATGACGAATGTACCTGAAATATGCAGGCGCAAACGCAGAAAATTATTTCGGAGGGGGTTTACAGAAAAATTATGTAGTTAAATATATTACTTATTATAAAATCAGCCAACAGTCGGGGCGCAACTTTATTATTATTTGGGTAGAAGTTCGGAGCGCGTTTTATGCTAAGAAGCGATGTAGGTTACTATGCGACTGACAACCTAAAAAATAACGTTCCAGATAGCCTCCTGGTTATTCTTTGGGTTGTCAATTGCATAGTGATCTACATCGCTTCTCAGCATTAAACGTGTTCCGGACTTCTACCCAAAAAATAATAAAGTTGCGCCCAGACTGTTGGCAGATCTTTTTATTCATTTACGTACTTTTGTTATACATATATTATATCAAAAAATTTGGAAGAACGTTTCTAGGCTCTTATATAAAGAGCACTCAAAAGTAAAATTGATTTGATAGTCTAAAAGTTTTAACGAAATTCGTGAAAATGTGGATTCATGGACATTTTTTTTACTCAACCTCTGACCGTCAATAAAAATTTGAAATTTTTTGCTTTAATTACTCTAGTAGCGCATCTACATACACGTACTAAGTTTCAACTTTCTTCTTCTGAGATATAAAAAACCAGCCCTCACTCCCGTACCATGCCACCCCTATCAAAAATTGTATTTTTCTAGAGTCTCTACAGGGTGTAACTAGTACTGAGGTTCAAACGAAAATGGGAGATAGAGGAACTTGTCCTGAGTAGAAAATCGTTCTACACATACTCCCGTTTTTGCACCGTTAAGGAGATAGCGCGATTTTAAGGACGAAGGATTTCTATCGTACCTGTGATCACTGTTTGATCTCTAACTTCTGCTGTACTTAGCGTAACGTAATAATTCTGGGCTCGTTGGAAAGGACACAAATTCTTCTTTCTAATTGCTATCAACTGTGTTAATCAGTGTTATACTTTTTGAGAAAAATTCATTTAAATGACACAAAAATAATAAAAAATTAAAAAAAAATACAAAAAAGTCCTGTTTTCTCCAAGAAGGACCTGATTAACCACCAAATTTTATTACATTTTCGGAAAGCCCATAAAATTTCACTATACGTTTGATTACAGAATTTCTTCATAGGTTGAATTGTAAAGTAGCGGGGCTAACAGTTATCAAGCACGTTCCCTTCAAGTAAATGTGGTTTGACACCCGTCATTCGCCGAAGGAGTATGATTAATAATAGTGAGGACGAAATAAATGCATGTGGTTGATGCCTAATCGATGGCCGATGCGCCGGGTGCTTACCGTGGGGTCCCTAGCCGCGATGCGCAGTATGCGCTCCTCCGTGGCCACAGGTACCGAGTGTCGCTGTCCTGGATGTTGTGTCTCCCGCCACGGCTGCAGTGTACCTCGTTCACGAAGGTTACGATGAATGCTGATGAACATCCGATAATAGGGGTACCGAGATCTGTCCGGATACCGTTCCCGGTAAACTCTTTCGGCTCGCCTAGCATTCCCGTCGCACAACCCATACACGAAGTGCATGTCTGCCATTTTTTCCGTTGTAAAAGACCTCCTATTGCTTGCCATGTTGCTCGTAATGATGTCTATGACATTCTGTTTGCTGCTGCTTCCTCCTGCTAAGAATTTGTGTCCTTTCCAACGAGCCCAGAATTATTACGTTACGCTAAGTACAGCAGAAGTTAGAGATCAAACAGTGATCACAGGTACGATGAAAATCCTTCGTCCTTAAAATCGCGCTATCTCCTTAACGGTGCAAAAACGGGACTATGTGTAGAACGATTTTCTACTTAGGACAAGCTCCTCTATCTCCCATTTTCGTTTGAACCTCAGTATTAGTTACACCCTGTATAGTGGCTCTATATAGTCGTAAATTTTCAGCTTTCTATTTATTACGGTTTTTGAGAAATAAAAATCAGAATGTTTTCTTTCTACCCCCTTTCACCATCACCCCCAACACCCACACCCCCAACATTTTTTTCCGTACTAGAGGTCTACTTACCCCAACTCCAGTAAAATTTTCAAGATCATATCTGGTACGGTTTTTGAGATATAAAAATTCAATTTTTTGAAAAATTGCCATCCCCCCACTTTCGTGCTCTACCTCCCCCCTCAAAAAGTTTACTTTCAGTAGACTCCACTTGTGATCCCATATACAGAAATAAAATTGTATCTTCCTGGTGTAATTGGTTCGGAAAATGTTGTAATCCAAAGTTTTTCACCACACACCACACTTAAAATTTTTAGCCCTTGTCTAGTCTTGAAGTATCCCTAAGGACAACCATAAAGTTTCAACCTTCTGACATCAATCGTTCAGGAGATATGGAGTTTAGAATGTTTTAATCCCGGCTTTCAAGCGTTTTGGTCTCATTGTTTTTCCTGCCACTTCCACAGCGCTCAACCCTTATCGACCATTTTTTTGCAAATGGATCCACTATCATAGTTCCAAGTTTCAGCCTTCTAGCATAAGTGGTTCCTGAGATCTAGGAACCAACATTTTTCCTCAACTCTCCCCACCCCCCACACCCCCACTCTCTCAAAAGATACCAGTTATAGGGGTAGACCCAATCTACTCACCATAAAAATTCGAACTTAATATCACAACGGGTTTAGGAGCAACGCGCCTCCAAACGATTTTGCGGACGGCGTCTACGGCGGACATATTTTTTTTTTGCTTTTTTGGTGTCTACTAGTCCTAAAACGTGAACATACAAAATTTCAGGGTAGCAAATTTTTTTTAAATATCAGGTCGATTATAATACTATATTATTAAAAAATAATAAAGTAAAATTAGATACATAGAATATTCTTTTTTAAAACATTTTGTAATTCAGATTACTTGAATCAATAATGTAGAAAATGGAATCATCTCATGATTAATCCTGGAGTACTCTTCAGGGAGGTTCGGAGACCTCGATTTTTCTCCATTTGACCTTCTTTTTGCTAGAGCATGTCCACTAAAATCAGATCTCCCAAGGAATCATCTTAAAACTGTTGTAAGGGTGCATAAAACGAAGTCTCTCGCACTTCTTTAGAGAGGCTTTAGGCTCCTTTTTTTCGTTGCAATCTGATCTGCAATCTAAGTGCAGTGGAATTATTTAAAACACCATACTGCAGTCACGATCGTCACAACCACGCTTATTCTGAAAAACGAACGCCGACTATGCGGCTCACATTCGATTCCCATTCACGGCACATGCGATTATTGAAAACGTTCGGAAACTTCTTTATCGACATACTTTAAAAACATCTTTTCTGTGTATTTGAAACCATATTTTAAGGCAGAAAAATATCCAAAATTCTAATACTGTAAATGTGAGAGATGGACCATCTCAAATTTCTCTTTTTTTGTTGCCAATTACTTTCTAAAAAAAAGTTTAAAAACGCGACTATTTCATTGCGGATTTCAACTGTCAAATTTTCGAGAAAGTGAATCGTACACGCGTTTTCAATAATTTAAAATTGGGTGAATCGCAGTTCACTGTCCCGCCGGCGGGTTCCAGAATAAGGGTGAATATCATCAGTGTTCAATTTCATATCTATAACTAGCAGGGACGTCATTTCAGTTTTTTGTAGGGGGGGGGGGGGGAGGGGCAAGATGTTATGTATGTATATATTTTTATATATAAATACATATGTTATATATAATATATAAAAATACATAATTCAGGGGGGGGGGGGGCAAATGCCCCACCTGCCCCCCACAAATGACGTCCCTGATAACTAGGTAATTTACAGAAAGTAAAAATTTCAATTTTCAAGGATTTTCACATGGGATGTCTCCCAATTTCTTGCATACTTGTACTTTTACCTGTAACCATTTAAAAATTAATTTGTACAAAATTTCAAATTCCTAGCTAGAAGCATTCAAAAGCTATCGGAAAATAATCTTCAACACTTGTCTTAAGGACTTTTTGTGTAGAAGCTACCCAAAGGAGTAGAAGGATTCCGCTATCACTCGAAACTTATTTGTACAAAATGTCGGATTCGTGGATGAACGATTTCTGGAGTTCTAGTGAGTTCCATAACGGCAGCTACACAAAGGACTAATGGGATTCTCTTCATGATCATTTTTGTATGGCAGCTACTCAAAGGACTCGTGGGAACTTTCATATTCATTCATTTAACTGCAACATTTGAAAAACCAACGTATACATAATTTCAGAGCCGAAGCTTAAGGTGTTCCGAAGCTATTGGTCAATATTCTTGAACACGTATCTTTGTATGGCCGCTACCCGAAGGAGTAGGACGATTTTGCCCGTTTACGAACTTAGCCTTACAAATTCGACAAAACAAACTTTTTATTTCGTGGTGTTCCGTTCTCACTAAACTGAAAAAATTTCGCAAACTACTTTCAGAATATTTCCGGAACTAACTATGTATAGTGAAATATTCATTAAAATACATTTTATTTTAACTTCCAGGAAGCACTCTGTAGCACAGGATGTTTGGCTATAGACTTCCTGTGATATTTGACACAATTTCCAATACTCAATTAAAAAAAACCTGTTTTTCGCGCAAAATGAATAATACTAACCAGGACGAAAATGTTAAGATTTTACTAACCACAAACAATCTCTTTATACTATACTACTTTTCACGAGACTAAAAAAATCTAAAACCAAATTATTAGCTCAAATAAATTGCGACTGCAATGGTCGACGGATTCGACGCGCTCGATGGAAATTCTCAAACCGAATGGCGACTTAAAACAACATATGAGTAACTTTCCTGGAAAAATGAAAACTCAAAAATGTTCTTCGTAATTCCATTTTCATCCATTTGAAATTTGGAGCGAAAAAAGAGAAGTGGCGGTTTTCTCCTTAATTTTGTTAAACACCTTTCTGCTCCATTGATAGTAATACTAGTACTAGATACATACCTCCATAATTGCTCCCACATTGAGTTCTCTTCCAACTTATTCCTACTGGGTAACACATCTCCACTCCCCCTTCCGGTAAATCCAGCGATCACGCCTGGAAATATGTAATCATTTTACAAAATTAGCTAAAAAACATTTGCAGGAGCGAGTTTTAGGTAAACAATGGTTTCAAACTACAATAAAGCTTTGAATGAAATAACTATATTTTCTGCAATTAGCACAAAATATTTCACATTTCTCTACGACTGTTCGCTATCTGGTTATTAATGGACTTCATAACTGTATTGTCGCTCAAAACGGTAACACCTAGTTTAGTTTAGAAAGAGCGGAACAAACACAATACATATTATTTGTGGAAATCTAGCGGCGAAAATTTACTCACACTTTAGTGCCATCTGAACGAAAAATTTATCTCATTAGTAAGGACACACAGTCTTTCGTTATTTTCAACACACCAAAAACTAAGTGAATTCTCATACCCGGAAGCATGGTGTGAGTATATGATAAGAAACTGAACGTAACCTTACAGTCACGGATTTAATATTTCCCTGGAAAGTTGTTTAATTTTGCTCAATTTTATGACCGGAAGTTAATAAAATCGGTTCAGGGTAGGAGCGAAAAGAGAGACACTTTTAGCATGTGTGCACTTAAAAATGAAGGCAATTTGGGTTGAGGAGGCAGACACTTCCGTATTAATCGCTTGGAAATAAAAAAATTATGGATTTTAGAAGAATTTCAAAGATAAAATTTTGACCGACTTATTTCACCTATTAAGTAAAACTGCAAAAGACACACCACCTCAAAACTGGCTAAAGTCGATCACGACTTATAAAAGAAGGATGGGGTGAAATCCCTAGGGATAGTAGACTTACGATGGGTTCCAGAAGTTCTCTGCTTGAGGTACCTACTTCAATTTACTTTTCGTTCAATTAAATTTATATAATTAAGTGTTCATTTTTGGGAATATAAGCAACATTTTAGGTCTTCAGTATTAGAGTAATAGTGTGATAAACACCTCTATGTCGGTGACATTAATGAAAAATTTTAACACTGCGTAGTGATTAAGTTCTTCACTAAAAGAAAGAAAATCGCTAAGAAATTTTTGAACAAATGTCTCCTGTTTACATGAACAACGACCGGGTGCAACGTTGGAACCACATGCGTCTGTCACAAAGGAAAACTGGGCGCAATTTTATTATTTTATGGGTAGAAGTCCGAAACGTGTTTAATGATGAGATGCGGTGTAGGTTACTATGCGACTGACAACCTAAAAAATAACATTCCAAATAGCCTCCTGGTTATTTCTTAGGTTGTCAGTCGCATAGTAACCTACACCGCATCTCATTATTAAACACGTTTCGGACTTCTACCAATAAAATAATAAAGTTGCGCCCAGGCTGTTGGCAGATTTTTTTTATTTACTTACGTATTTTTTTATCAATAGAATAATTCATAGTAGTAAAAGCGAATTCGATCACATTAAACCTAAGAGATTTTCGGAATCAGTGAAAACTTGAACAATAAACACATGGGGTTTAATTGAGAAAAAATCCTTTAATCGGTTTTTCCCCGACTACGTTTAAAGCTTATAGAAGTAAAAGCGAATTCAAAATCTCAATATACCTTAGATATATGTATATCAGAATTCGTGAATATGTACACAACCACTTTACACCCCCTTAGGGGTTGGATATCGAAAAATTTTGAAGATCGTTACTAGGCGCTTATATAAATAGCCCGCAGAAGTAAAATTGCTTTGATAGCTCGACATGTCTAAAAGTTTTAACGAAGTTTGTGAAAATGTGGATTCACGGACATTTTTTTTACTCAACCTCTGAACGCCAATAAAAATCTGAACTTTTTTTTTGCTTTAATTACTCTAAAAGTACATCTACATATACGTACTAAGTTTCAACTTTCTAGCATAAGCCGTTTCTGAGATATAAAAAACCACCCCTCTCCCCCGTACCTTGATACCCCTATCAAAAATTTTATTTTTCTAGGATGTCTCCATAGTGGCTCTAAATAATCCTAAATTGTTAGCTTTCTATTCATTATGGTTTTCGAGAAATAAAAATCAGAATGTTTTCCTTTCTACCCCTTTCACCATCACCCCCAATACCCACACCACCAAAATTTTTTTCTCTAGTAGAAGTTTACCGACCCCAACTCCTGTAAAATTTTCAAGATCATATCTGATACAGTTTCTGAGATATAAAAATTAAATTTTTTGAAAAATTGCTGTCCCCCCACTTTTTTGCTCCACCTCCCCCCTCAAAAAATTTAGTTTCGGTAGACTCCTCTTGTGATCCCATATACAGAAACTAAGCCCTTGTCTTATGTTGAAGTATCTCTAAGGACAACAACAAAGTTTCAATCTTCTGACATCAATTGTTCAGGAGATATCGATTTTAGAATGTTTCAATCCCGTCTTTCATGCGTTAAAGACTCATTGTTTTCCCCCCCACTTCCACACCCCTTAACCAATATCGACCATTGCAATTGAGTCCATTATCATAGTACTACATAAGTTCCAAGTTTCAGCCTCCTAGCATAAGTGGTTCCCGAGATCTAGAAACCAAAATTTTTCGTCTAAAACGCTCCCCTCTCCTCTCCCCTTGTACCCCCACCCCTCGAAAATATACCAGTCGTAGGGGTTCACCCAATCTTCCGACCATACAAATTTCAATTTAATATCTCAACGGGTTTGGGAGCTACGCGCCTTCAAACGATTTTGCGTACGGCGTACGGCGTTTACGGCGGACAGACGGAAATTTTTTTTTTTTGCTTTTTTGGGGTTTACTAGTCCTAAAACGTGAAAATACAAAATTTCAGGGTAGCAAATTTTTTCGAAATTTCAGGTCGATCACAATACTTTATTATTAAAAAATAATAAAGTAATATTCAAAAATAAACATAACGCAGTCACGATCGGCTGCAAGCCAATCGTATGATACTCTAGATAAAATACTGAACTCCGATTTATATTTAGTTGGGAATATCAAAAGAATGAGGAGTGCACATATAATTATTGCATGACCTTTTATTTACAGGTAGAAACTATTGTATAGTGGCTACCCGATGGATGGTTAAACGATTTCTTGAGTTATAGTGAGTTCCATAAATTAAGTTAGGACATTTTTTCAGAATTTTTGAATGGCAACTACATGAAGGACTTATGGGATATTTTTCATATTAATACTTTCAGCTGCGACTATTATAAAATCAACGTATTAAAAATCTCAAAGTCGTAACTTGAAGCGTTCTAAAGTTATCGTTCAATATTGATGAACACGTGTTTCAAGGACTTTTGTATGACAGCTACCCGAAGGAGTTGATGGATTGCGCTAATTAATGAAATCAGTCTTGCTTTTGATATAAAACTAATTCCTGTAAAATTTTGAATACCTGCTTTAACTTGTACTAGAGTTAAAGTGGATTCTGTAACTTGTATACATTTTTGAAGGACTTTTGTAGGCTGCTACACGAAGGACTCATTCGTTTTGCATCATATTCGGAACTTTCGCTTGAAACATTGTAAACTTTAAGTATGCAAAATTTCAAGTTCCTAACTTGAAGCATTCGAGCAATAATTGTGAATACGTGTTTTAAGGACTCTTGTATCTGAGGTACCCGAAGGAGTGGAAGGATATCGCCCATTAACGAACTCAGCATTACTTTTTCCATTTTACAGGTGGTGACAATATTTCAACTTCCTATGCTAATGCTTTCTTGAGTTATCGGCCAGCAAACGGATTTGGGGTTTTTGGCCACAACTAGACACAAAATAAAATATATAACTTTTTTTCGTCCGAGGCTCGGTTCTATGCGTTACAAACTTTAAGTTTAATCCAGCCCAAAAGTTTGTAACGCATAGAACCAAGCCTCGGACGAAAAAAAGTTATATATTATTTTTTGTTTGTTTGTGGCCAAAAACCTCAAATCCTCTTGACGTCCGTCCGTCCGTCCGACCGACCGTCCGTCCGTCCGTCCGTCCGTCCGTCTGTCCGTTAGCACGATAACTCAAGAACGCCTTCACCTAGGATCTTGAAATTTTGAATCTGGATGTTTGGTTGAATTTGTAAGGCTAAGTTCGTTAACGGGCAAAATCGTCCTACTCCTTCAGGTAGCTGCCATACAAAATGTCCTTAAAACACGTGTTCAAGAATATTGGTCGATAACTTCAGAAGGGTTTAAGCTACGACATTGAAATTTTGTATGTGTTATTTTTCCAATAGTTGGAGCTAAATATATGATTATGAAGAAAATCCTGTTAGTCCTTCATGTAGCTGCCATACAAATATCCTGTCAAAATGTATTCACTTAATTTACGAAACTCACTATAACTCAAGTAATATTTTAGCTACGAATTCGGAATTTTGTAGAAATTAGTTTTGAGTGAAAAGAAAGTTCGACTTTACTGGTCAGCGAAATCCTGTTACTCCTTCTGGTAGCTGCCATACAATATGTCCTTAAAACACTTGTTTAAGAATATTGGCGATAACTTCATAAGGGTTTCAGCTACGACTTTGAAATTTTGTATGTGTTATTTTTTCAATAGTTGAAGCTTAATGTATGATTATGAAGAAAATTCTATTAGTCTTTCGTGTAGCTGCCATACAAATATCCTGTCAAAACGTCTTCACTTAATTTACGGAACTTACTATAACTCAAGTAATCTTTTAGCTATGAATTGGAAATTTTGTACAAATTAGTTTTGAGTAAAAACAAAGTTCGAGTTTACTAATCAGCGAAATCCTTTTACTCCTTCTGGTAGCTGCCATACAAAATGTCCTTAAGACACGTGTTCAACAATATTTTCCGATAACTTTTGAACGCTTCAAGCTACGAATTTGAAATTTTGTACACGTTCATTTTTGAATGGTTCCAAGGAAAAGGATAAATATGTAAGAAATCGAGTGAGTCCTTCCTGCACCTCCCATGTGAAAGTCCTTCAAAAAGGAAATTTTTTTTCGATGACTTACCCAGTTCAAGATATGAAATTAAACACGGGATATTGTCTTTTAGTTTTGAGTAGCAATCTAATGGCTGTCCTTAATAAAGGACATACAACATGTACACACGTAATTCTACTTTATCCCCAACTACAATATAAATCGGAGTTCAGTATTCATCTAGAGTATTATACGATTGGCTTGCAGCCGATCGTGACTGCAGTATGTTTTCTCTTCAAAATGTTATTTTGAAGATATGGTGAAAAATTCTAATGAAAAGAATGAAAATTGTTCGAGTTATGCTGCGTGCCGATTTCAAAAATCGAGTTTCGAGAAAAACGCGTTGAAAGTTTTATTGACATGAAAAAATTAATAGTTTTACTTTGTATACTAACGTGTATTAACGTACTTCTGTATGAAAATTTTTCCAATGGAACATATAAACTTTCTAACGACATCTATTAGTGTATTAGAGAAGTTAGAAACCAACAGGTAAGTCATTAGGCAGTACCGTCTCAATAGGTAGTCGTTTCTTGAAATTGCTTGAAAATTGCGAGGAATTTTTTTTTCATGTATTAAACTTTTTTTCCCATATAGGTACTCCAAGGTTCAAAGGATTTTTTAAGCCAAAACAAAAATTGATTTTTTAAGCCAAAACAAAAATTGATTTTTTGAAAATTTGACAGTGGTGTTACCCCTTAAAGCTAACTTAAGGCTAATAACACTCCCACTCTATTCCTCATAGAGAAGTACTGATAAGTGCGTTAATAAGAAGATTGGTATTGTTATTACATTTGTTGATGAAGGAACTTGAGATTTTTCTAGTTAATTCGCTAATTCTAGAAACTTTGGCTTCAATTTGGAGGTCGAGTAGACTCTGGCCATTAGTAGTAAAGAACGAATTGGAGAAGTTCTCCATAAAAATTCAAATTTGAAAAGGGTTAAAAGGTGTCAATGTAATGAACAAAAGAGAGGTAGATGGCCCCACAAAAATCAAAGGAGACCGAAGCTCATGGGACATAGCCGCGGTCCTACAACGCTGTCTTTCTCGGTCTAATCCTTTGCCCCTCCTCCACACCAGGCGCGCCTACAGCTTATACCATTGGAGTCCCTTGACAAAATACAGGAAGAAATCGACTACGGGAATTTATTATCTTATTCTTCATATTATTTTAATAATTTAATCATTTTTATATTTTAATTTACTTTCTATTCAGTTTTTTTTTATTTAGCGTTCTAATTAATTATTAAAATTGAATTTCTAATCAGTTACTGCTACACACTTTGGTTGATTTGTATTTCGTCATATTTCGCACTTTATTTGTTTGTAAATTTTAGGTTTTTAATTGGTTAATCAATATTGGTTAAATTTAAAAAATAGGTCAATTATACCGTATTTCAGTTAAATTACCGTCAACATTTTTCTTGTAAGATGTTAAAAAATACCAATAAGTTGATGTTTCTGTTATTGAAAACATTTTTTTAAAGGCAGATTCATCCAAAATATTAGCAATGTAGTTGTAGTCACAGAAACAAGCTGTAAGTCAAACACTTACTTAGTTTAATCAATTTAACATTTTAGGTTATGTTTTATTTTCCCCACTTGTAAAATTTACAAACCCAAAAAATGAACAAACGAAGTCCAACTCAGTATCAACTGAATTTTTCATTGAAAGTTATTCACCTTGTCGTACTCTTCATAGCTGATATTTGATTTAACACTATCCGATAAAAACGTCTTCTCAAGTCGAGGATGCATGCGGTGATCATCGTAGACTATACACATAAAAGCAAAATCATAGAGGTGGTTCAAAATTGCAATGAAAATTTAAGGAATTAAGACCATTTTTCAAGTCTTAATCTTGTATGAGTCGCAAACATTGACCATCTTATCGATAATTCGTGCTCGTCTCCGAACATAATTGAAGCAAAAAAGGAAAAACTGAAGAAGTTTACTTCTTGTATCAATTGTCGAGAGTTAAGGGTAGAGTTGTCTTATTTTTTCTCTATAAAAAATTTACTCTTAATGGAATTTTTCTTATTTCATTTTTTTTTTTTACTTTTTTCGATTAAAATTCCTCCGATGAAGAGTTTCTTGGAGAGAAAATAAAAAAGGAAAATAAGGAAGGAAAAACGCGCGCACTTTTTCATGAAACTTAAGGCGATTTTCTTTCGGCATGCAGTGCTTTAGTTTGGGCTTTTTTTCATTTTTCGGTGGAACAATTTTCCTCCCTTGTATTTTCGGTCTCTGTTCTTTTTTTATTTTGCTATAGATTTTGGTATGTAGTAGTACCGTGTACCCTTCTGGTCTTTCGGCGGATTTTTTTCACATTTTTCTAATTAAAGGGTTGCTTGTCTGTTCGACGTTCTTTGCCGTTTGTTGAGCTGTAAAGATAAAAATATTTTTGTCTATTAAGGGATGGATGGGGACGGGCTTTAGTTGAATATGATGAGAGAGAGAAATTCAAGACTTTTCCCTTTTATGTTTAGAAACAGTTTTTTTTTGAGTTAAAGTTTTTTTTCCGTTTGGTATCTTTTCCGTTAGACCGATGTCGGATATGATGGTGTCCTTTTGGTTTCCATTTTGTTTCTTTGATAATGAGACGAAACATCACGCCAAATGAAGCTCTGATCCTTAATTTAGGGCGCGAGTGATGTTCCGATTTCGATCTTTGGTATCAGTTTCAAATTATGCCCGTATTGGAAAGGCACGAGGACTGCTCAAACGATAATTTCGATACTGTTTCGGCACAAATTTGGATTCTAATACATTTTTGTGAATCAATTTCAAAACCAATAAATTGATTTCTAAAATTTTATCGTTTTTATGTTAGAAAAAAAACTTGAAGAGATTGCGTGGACGTGCACAAGGCAGAACCATAACACATTTAAGTACTGGACTTTCAGTACTGAAAATTTTAATTGTAGATTAATTATTAGTTTTGAAAAATGGCAGAATGAATTTCGTCAAACAGATTGCAGTCTTTGGCGAATTCTAATCGATTTTCAGTGCTTAATACCGTAAAAAAACTCGAATTTCTGATTTTTTCATTTTGAAGAAACAGGATTAACTTATTTACAACTTATTTATCGCCGGATGTAGTCCAGTCTCCAATGGTAGTCAGTGGCGTCTTGTGGTTGAGTTGGGTGGGTGTTCAATGCATAATTCATATATTTGGAAAAATTTATATACAGTAAGTACCAACGAAATAGACTTTGTTGATAATTTCAAGAGAAGGTCATAACGGCAATAAATATTTACTATTGCATGTTAAATATTTTTATTCGAATTATTGTTTTATTTCGTTTATTTTCATTATTTATATTTTAACGGAATCCTTCTCTGTTTTTCGGCGAAATTTTCGATAACGTTTTCAATGAAAATAGGGTTCGATTTAAGTTTTTTTAGTAAATCACTTTCAATGCCTAACAGTGATAAGCTATCCTTAACCCATGCTGCTTCTAAGATAACTTTTAATTCTTTTTAGTGCCGAAAATGAACGTTCAACGGAAGCTGTTGTTGATGGTATTGTTAGAATTAAGGAAGCCAATAATTTTATTTCGGAAAAAATATCTTCCAATTGTAGTTCTATTATGTGATGTAAAATTTGATCTATTGTTTTATTTTTATACACGTCGGCACCATAAATAACACACAACTCGTTTTTTAACTTTATTGGGTCAAATACATGACTGTACTCCGTTTTAAGATTGTTGAAGGCTTCATTTGGAAAAGACTGACAGTATAAATTGAATTTTGAAGAATCTAACAGTTGAACAAATTTAAATTTTTCCAGAGACTTGTATCTTGAACTCATTTGAGTAAGAATCGTATGTATTATCTCATTAAAGATTTGCTTATAATAAATATTAGCATCAACATTTCTCTTATTTTCAGGGGGACCAGATTTTACTTTAGCAATTTCATAAATTGTGTCAAATTTATTCCTGATCAATGAAATGCTATCTTCTGCCATTTTTACAGAGTTGATGCAATATTCTATATTTATCGACTTCTTTTGGAGAATATCAAAAAGAATATCAGTAAAAGAAAAAATTTGAGAAAAGATTTCCAGTAGAAAGGTTGTTTCGAAACATCGCAAAAAATGTAAAAAAACCTCGGGCAATTATAGTAGTATTACTATCCCAGTCATGAGGATTTTCAACAATGCTACTGAAAACTTCGATTAATGCTTCTCGAAAGTTGAAACATGTATTTACCAGCCTTGACGTAAAATTCCAACGAGTTGGAGCTACTGATGGTAACCTTTTTTTGACAATATTATCCAATAAATTGATCCTTTTCGTTGAATGTTTAAAAAATGAAGAAAGTCCTGAAAGTGTGTTGAAAAACATTTTCGCCTCCTTAATAAAGCTTACGGACTGCGATAATACTAGATTTAGCACATGTGCTGTACAGTGTATAAATTTGGCATGAGGACAAACAGAGCGAACTAATGCTTGAGTCCCTCCTTCTGTTCCAGCCATCACCGCTGCTCCGTCATACGCTTGGGATATAAGCTTGGTTTCTGAGCGAATGACTTTTATTATTTCGAGGATGTGATCAGAAATTGCTTTTGCTGAGCGATCACTACTTACATCAAGGAAACAATAAAACCTTTCTACTGCAATTCCACTGCTTGTTGTATACCGAAACATAACAGATAACTGAGATTTCGAAGAAATATCGGATGTCTCGTCCATTAACACGGATAAAAATGGTGTGTCCAATATTTCAGAATGAATGTGCCTAGTGAGAACATTACTGATACATTCAATCAATTCATTTTGAATTGTTGCCGAAGTACCCTGGGAAATAGTAGACGTTCTCATATGTGTCGCTAGCAATTCATCATATCCAGAAAGTAATGTTAAGAGTCAAGGGCGCCCACACAACTTCTTCCAAGGTGGGGCAAGGCAAAATGTTTATAAAATAACCAACCCACTCCATTTGGAATCTGAATGTTATAATCAACCCTCAACTCTAACAGATCGCGAAAGTTACCCTCATTTGATTTTTTTCCACGAAGTGACAGGTCGTGCGTACCACAGAAAATTATGGTTGACAAAATGGGATATAATTTCACTCTATTTCTTTTAATTAAGTAATTTTCTGCTGAATTGAGTTGCAAATCAATACTGTGCCTTTTTTTAGAAATAATATTAACAAAGTTTTTGGATTTCATAACACTTTCTGCATGCCATTCACATTTCTCGGGATTTTTTGCTGATTCATGAAAATCTTTATATTTCCAAAATGCGGTAGAAATAAATGAACCTTGATATCCTCTTTTTACCGCAGGCCTAAATAACACACAGTGCATACAAAGAACACCCTTCAGTTTTTTTGAATATACTATCCACGGATACTGATGAGACCATTCAATACGAAAATGTCTCTTACTTTCTACGATGACATCTTTTCTATAGTCATAATTTTTCCCAGGATTTGGCGGATTTGAAATTAGATTAAATTTCTGAGAGTAATTTTTTCAAATCAAGAAAACAACCAATATCTATATCTGCAGCGCTACTTTCCAAAAATACTTCCTCTGTTCGAAATTTTTGTACAGTTGCACTACACCAACCAGAACTATTTTTGACACTTTCTTCAATTTCTGAGCCACCTTTCAAAATTTCTGAAGTGACTGTCGGTAGTCAAGAAAGAGGATTGAAAGGCATTGGTCCGTTTCAATTTTTAATACGTCCTTGAAGATAACGGACACTTTTAGGCAGAATCGGTTGAAATTCAATAAATTCGGGTTAACCCCTAAAGCAAGTCAACTTGCGAATAAGTAATTTTTCGGAAATAATTCCGCTAACTTCATCTTATTTTAGCGAAAAACCTCGTAAAAATCACAATCCTGGAGCAATAAATTTGAGCTTTTCGCAATAAATGGGCAATAAATTATAATGAAGAATTTAATCGATTCCGTCAAAAAGTGTCCACTAACTTCAGGGACGTATTTTTATTTGATACTATCATGAAGCATATAGCTTTATATAAAAAGCTAACTGAATACAACAATAATTTTAAGGGCTCTCATACCTCTGAAATTTTCAAAAAATTGATTTTTTTACAGATTTTCATTTGTTATACTTTTAAGAATTAAAAAACAAAATTTAGAATTTAGAAAAAAAAATTGTAAGAAAATTTCACTACGTTACGGCTACGGCTAACTGCCGCGCCTCTCTCGACAGCAGCGTTTCGTATTTCTTTTGTTCGCAAAACCTGGGTTGCTTAGAAAAGAAAGTCGCTTAAAGGACCAAGTTTATACGAAGATACAAGGAGAAAAAGGGGTACAGTACGAAGCTGGAATGGAAACTATGTTTTTAGATAGTGTCGGCATGCTAACTCAGTCAATTTTCAATATTTTTGAACTTTTTTTTTAATTTTGATAATTTATTATTTTCTCTATAGTGTGACGAGAGGTTTTTTTAATTTTTTTGTTGGACAATTTTTTTAAATTGATAAACAATTTTTTTTTTAAACTGCAAACTAAAGTTTGAAATACTGTAACATCTTCATTTTTGAAAAAAAATAATTCCCTCTATCACACTATTACCACTACATTATTTTACAAGATTATGTTTTATTTTTGCAAATTGGATTATTTTTGGTAAAGTTATGATGTCGACAAGAAGACGCCATGGTTTTCATACCCGTAAAAAATAATGTTAAATTAAAAAAAAAAAAATTTTTATTGTTAAATACCTAGTTAATAAAATATGTGAATTCAGCCATTTAATTTGTTTTCACCATTATAATAATTTTTAAAATTTACTCGGTTTTCAGCGCGCAGGGAGGGGTATGTGAGCCCTTAAACACAACAAAATTCAAGAAAGTTACATCAAAGATACAAAAAATATTATTGATAATAACAAAATTGTAAAATACATTGAACATTGTAAAATACATACATATCATTCTTGAAAGTTAAAATTTAAAAAACTCTTCACTTACATGGATATGTATGCTTGTTACTTGCAATCCAGCCGGGAAAAGAAAACCTAGCAATTTAAACACTAATCACAAATAGTAACAATTTATGCAAAAAAAACACTTTGAACTATTACTCGATTTGGAAATACCATACACTGCAGTCTGCTGTTATGTGCCTGATCTGATTCTTCTTCAGTTCGCGGCCTTGGTCAATTCAGGAAAAGGGCTAATTATCTCTTTCTACAGATTCGTTTGATTTTCATTTTAGTGCCATTACTAAGAACTACAGTCGAAGCATGAAAGATGTGAACAATGATTTTACAGTGAATGGCAAAAATAGATGCAACAACATTTGATCTTCAACATTTTTCTCAACTTTTAGCTATAGTCAAATGCAAGGAGGGGCAAGTGCCCCCTCTTGCCCCTACCTGTGGGCGCCCATGTTAAGAGTTCTTTAAAATTTCCGCGATTTGAAGACAATACACCCTCTTCATGACCCCTGAAAGCTAAATTTTGCACCGCGAGGTAATACAGTCTATTAAGCGAGTTAATATGGTTCTGTTTCTAGAAACCTCTTCGTTGTGCTTCGTGATCGATTGAGCAGTAAGACGATCTAACTGTAACTCAATTCGGATCTCACCAAACAATTTCAAGGAAAGACAGTTTCTTATATGACTTTTGGACTTTTCGTGTTTAGTTTTAGCTTGCGAAAAATGATGCAAATCAGAATATCCTTCGTTGGTCCAAATAGTTTTAACACTACCTGAAAAAAGTATACATGGCCAGCAACACAATTTGTTCATTTTCCTACAACCTGCTAGCCAGGAAGAAAATCATAATAACGACAATCAAAATGGCGAGTATATGATTTCCCCGCAGACGAAGATTTTGATGTTAGCTCCGAAAGAACTGGCATCGGGCGGCCGCTTAATACTATTTCTTTTTTTTTTGTAAAATCGAGCCGGTTGAAGGGAGTGGACAAAAGGGCTTCAATAACACAATTACACTCCATTATAATGATTAAACCCAAATCAAAAACAAATCAGTCGAAAACTAATGTAAATAATGTACTTATCGTTTAGTTTTTCCTTCTGCTTTCTACTAACGATCTCGTATCACCTTTGTACGTATCTGGAAACTGCCAAAAGATACAACTTTACATTTCACACTTGATTTTGAAGGAAAAAAATAATTACTTGTTCCTCGTCCACGATCAAAACTGAAGAAATTTTAACGTTTTTTTACCGGCAAATCAAATGTCAACTCCCGCTGCAAAGTGCAGTAAAACAATTATTTTTCGGACACTGCGCTATGCGCTTGCGTCGACTTTTTGCAGTCTAATACGTGGGGAAAAATGTCCCCGCTGCATGAATTGAACTGCTTATAGAAAAAACATACAGAACTTGCAAGCTTCCCCAGGTTTGATTGGGCTGTGCAGCCGACAGCACCGAGCCCAGTATTAAAACACAAGAAGCGATCAAAGCTTGGATATTTGCATGTGTGTGTTATTTGGATACGAAAGCAATGTTTGATCAAGTGCTGCTTGTTTCGACGTCCAATGTTGGCTTTTGGGTGATGTGCTCTGAATACCACAGAACATGGTACATGAAAGTTTGGTGGGTTTACGCGGTCGACACAACTACCGTCAGCACCGATACAACAACTGACGCCAGCACCAAGGTTAGTTGGGCTTGGCGCAATCTTTTTCGTCGTCGCTGTTTAGTTTTGTTGTCATTATGCAAGCTATTGTCAATATGATGTCGACATGAGAATGGTATTATGACTTTCGCATACAACTTTCGGTGCAGGAATTTTTGCTGCGATGACTGGGTGTGCAGTGCACACTTTGCACACCCTGAGAAGACGCCACTGATGGTAGTGTACTAGGTCTTGAAAACATTGCTTCGGCAATGTCGTGGGTTCAATTCCCACTCAACGCATAATTTATTTATAAAAATTTCCAGTTGCTATTGGTTTCGAAATATTAATATAAATAGTGAACAATGCGAAATGCTTAATAGGGTTACTACCGAAGGATTTAACACTGAGCAGATGAGTTCTGTTTACATTCTTATCAGATTCACAAATACCATCACCATTGTTATATGCAACGTTGCTGTTCTGGTAGATCATATCACAGCCAAAACCGCACAAAAAATTACTAACACCTACTAGTAAACTCCATACCCGGTTCGATTTCTGACCTCCCATACCTAAATTGACTGGACTGTACACTACTGTGTATTAAAGGCTAACCAAATAAGTCCAGTTTCGTATCCTTAAAGAAAGTGGCACATATAACAAGATATAAGAATTAATTAAAGAAATCTAGTATTGCATAGGTAGTTCCACAGAATTCTTCTATATAGTACAAAATTTCATGACTGGTTGAGTATCGACATTCGATATTAAATAACATCATGATAACAGAATTTAGTCTGTACACAAAAGTAGAAATTGGAAAAATACTTTGTATCAGGTATCTATTTTACAGTACCTGATACTCAAAATTATATCAGATGCGTGAACTTTGGTTTGCCTTTCCGCGTGTTATACGATCAGGAAAAGAATGCAATGTTCAAACTAGACTAGAAAGACCTCGGCTTAAAAGTCAAAGCAAACAAGTCCAACAAAATGTTGAAAGAACTATCAAGTAAAATTTAACGTTTTTTGCATTTTAACGTTTAAATGCGTAACGAAAACGACTTCGCGCAGGCAAAAATGGCGAATATCTTCAAAATAGTTCTCATTGGTCGGGACAGAACAAATGAAACTTGAATCGATTCCAGTTAGACTTGATATTCTGCCTATTCCATAAAGAAACAGTTTCAACCGATTCTTTTCTATCAACACAACAAGAAGAGTAAACTTCTTACCCTGGCCAATCAGCGCAGTTCCATTGCTCCTATACCGTGTGACCTTAAGGCCCCTAAAATTCCGGAAAATATCGAAATAAAGAAAAGTTCGTTGAGCGGTCAAAAACGCAATGACCTAAACTGACCCACGGTTAGGTACGACCACTATAGGTAAAAATCGCTGAACATTGTATTGTTATGAGAGTGTCGTCATTTGAACAATTTACGATCCGTACAAATTTCAATTTAATCTAGTCCAGCCGAAAAAAAAGGGGTGGCAAAGTTCTTTAAGAAGACCGCCGATGACCAGCCCAGTTCATATTGGCGCAAGACAAGGGTCAAGACTGCTTAACGCAAATCCCGACGTCGTTGTCCAACATAGCACTCGTATCTGTCTGGGATTACACGCACTCTATAAGGGCTGTAAGGTTACCTGACAAAGTCCTTCTGTATGATTAATTTTTATTATTATTGTTGTAGCACCTCGTGCTCCTTGACCGTAAAGAAAACTGGCCAGCCCCTGACCTTCTGATTTGATACATATCCCGCTGGGAAACTTACAAGCAATAAAACAAACTTGCTTACTGCTGCCCGATTGCCATGTTACCATATTAATTCGAATGGCATAAAAAAGCCCATTCGAATGCTAATCGGACGCCTGTGATCCTTTCTTTTCGGTTCAGGGATGAACTGGTCTTGGGACGTCTATCACTTGAGATCAGGATCAGGGTCTAAACGCTGACCAGTGGTCAGTGCGCGTTGCATTAAATTGTAACTTGCGACAGACAATCAAAAAGTGACCGGTCAAAGGGTCATCCCTTACACGACCAGGTCAAAGTTCTTTTCATTAAGTGCTTCCTCTGGCTTATGGGTCAGGCCACCCCATTTAAGATTTAAAGGTAACTCCGAAGAAAATTATTGTAATTGTTGTTCCAAGTCGGAGGTCATCGCACAGTCCTTTTTCGGGTCTTACCTTACGACATAATAATTTCTATATATGGCAGGTATTCAGACAACCTTTGATGATGTGTTTCGTATGTGAACACCCCTTTTAATTAAATTATCCTGTCCGGATCCTTGAGGACGCGCTGGGAATTTAACTAGGCACTGAAGCCTTAAGACTTTTTGCTATATAATATGTTGTGTCGGCCGTCCCGATTTCCGTTTTATAACCGTGTAAACCGTTTCGACATGTCGTAAATTTAATGAATTCATCAAACAAAACTTTTCGTAATGGGGTTGTTTGTGCCCCATAAAATTCCGACACTGAATGGGTTGAAATTTATTACCAAAAACAAAAAAAAAACAGCAAAAGAAATGACGACAACAAGAAAACAATTTTTGTAACTGACCACCATCCTTAAGGGTTGCGGTTTGAAGACTTTTTCAAAAGGATCATAGGGACGATGAGATTTTTCTGTTAGGGAACTAAAAATTTGATTAATTGAATTTATATTAAATAGTATTTTGTGTTAATTGCAGTGTTTTGTACCTTTACGGCGATTTAGATACGATTGTTTGGTCAGATTTAAGATTATCATCAGCAACGCCGACTCTGCTAAAGTACTTTTTTGTAATGTGATTAAATCTGACTTTCTGAACTGAATTGATTACCTGATATCTGAATGATTACCATATCTTTTTAATTAATGTAGCTACAAAAAAACATACTGAAATGAAAATACATGAAAGATAATTTTTAAAATTGTCGTTTTTGTTAATAACATACTAAGGGAAAAATATGGAATTTTTGTAATTCAAGAACAACGAAAATATATGAACAAAAATAGTCTCTGATATTCTTCGCTATTATAATGTAGGATTTGTGGCGGTTAGAGTCCTTCGATATTCGGTTTCGTACCAACGACCTCTGGTATGATAAATAGAACGCTCAAACTGGACTACCAAAGCCATTGAAATTCTAATGGGACTCTGGCCATATCCAACATTATTTCCATGGTGTCATCTTTCTATGCCGGTTTCTATTTACTATATTGCTAAAGCTGGATTCGAAATATTCATTATAACAAGCGGTGTAGTTGCTAATTCCGCAAAACGGATTCTTCACTTCGGTTTCAACATTTCTGGCAATCTTCTTCCAAATATGTAGAAGCCCCTGCTTGTCGTCTTTTGCGCGATTTTGAAAAAATCCGTCTCATTGATTAATTTTGCACTAGATTGGATTGGCTATAAGTGGTTTGGGTTGGGTTTCCTCAATAGGGGTCTCATTGAATGTCTAGAAGGAGCCAAAACTATTTTTTTCGCCAGTCTAGCAATCAATTTTTCCATGACAGTGAAAACTCCCATAAGCTGCAACGCACAATCGTAACTTTATTACCGTTTTCACGGCGGAAAACCGGTATAAGCCCCGACACAAAAGGGGGCGAACGGGGACTTGTCCGGCCAACCCAGAGAAGAGTCGTGGACGCCAGTGATTCCTTTTTGAAGGACCCACTCTAGTCTTTTCCCTGACCGAATCGCGGTTTCCACGCGCACGCAAAAAACCAACGGAGGAAGAACTGAAACACGTCACAAATCTTAAAAAAAGGAGAACACTCAGATAAAGTAAACACTTCGCACTTTCCTTATAATAATTAGTTTAATCAAAAAAGTACCACTTAAATCCCTTAGTAAACTACACTATCTGATCCTATTCACAAGTATACTTAAGATTAGGGCGGGTTGGGGTCGTTTGCTCGTGTCGCAAAATCCCGTGTTTTCCAAAATCCCGTTTTCGCAAAATCCCGTTTTCAAAAATCCCGTGTTTTAAAATCCCGTTTTCCAAAATCTCGTTTTCCAAAATCCCGTGTTCCAAAATCCCATTTTCCCAAAATCCCGTTTTCCAAAATCCCGTTTGTCAAAATCCCGTTTTAGTGGATAAAATTAAAATTAATTCGGCCGCCCGAATTAATAAACCTTAATTTTATCCACGAAAACGGAAAAAAATACTAACACAGCTAAAAAATTATCTAAAATTAGGTCGAAACTAATTGCAATAAATCGCTTCATATTTAATTTTGGAGTATATCGAATGATGGGGAAAATTTTCCAAGAACCCAAAATTCGGTTGAAGCTTGGCATAGGCGACTAAATGTCATCGTAGGTAAGTCGCATATTGGAGTTTACAATTTGATAACAGAGCTATCAAAATAACTCATTGTTGCGAATACTACTATTTCCAAAATGCGGGCAGGTGAAATTCGGCCTATAAAGAAAAAGCAGCAGGCGAAAAACGAAAATATACGAAGAATTTTTGAAAATAGAGCTAATATGAATAAGGTGGATTTTCTTAAAAACATTTCATATCATATTAATTTAAATTAATTTGTTACCTAATATCAGCAAAAATAAAATTATAAATATTTAAAAATAAATTGAATTCGAAAAATATTATTTAATTATGTAAAAATTATATTTATAAAATAAAAATTATAATATTATAAAAAAAATCTGCCAACAGTCTGGGCGCAACTTTATTATTTTATGGGTAGAAGTCTGAAACGTGTTAAATGATGAGATACGGTGTTGAGTGCTATGCGACTGACAACCTAAAAAATAACGTTCTAAATAGCCTCCTAGTTATTTCTTAGGTTGTCAGTCGCATAGTACTCAACACCGTATCTCATCATTAAACACGTTTCGGACTTCTACCCATAAAATAATAAAGTTGCGCCCAGACTGTTGGCAGATTTTTTTTATTTACTTACGTTTTTTTTTTTATCAATAGAATAATTTAAATTAAAATTAAAATTAAAATTAATAGTAGTAAAAGCGAATTCGGTCACATTAAACCTAAGCGATTTTCGGAATCAGTGAAATCTTGAACAATACCCCCAGGGGGTTTAATAGAGGAAAATACTTAAATCGGGTTTTTCGCCGACTACGTTTAAAGCTTATAGAAGTAAAAGTGAATTTCAAATCTCAATATACCTTAGAAATATATCAGAATTCGTGAATATGTACACAACCACTTTACACCTCCTTAGGGGTTGGATATCGAAAAATATTGAAGATCGTTACTAGGCGCTTATATAAATAGCCCGCAGAAGTAAAATTGCTTTGATAGCTCGACATGTCTAAAAGTTTTAACGAAGTTTGTGAAAATGTGGATTCACAGAAATTTTTTTTACTCAACATCTGAACGACAAAAAAAAAATCTGACCTTTTTTTTGATTTAGTTACTCTAATAGCACATCAACTAATACGTACTAAGTTTCAACTTTCTAGCATAAGCCGTTTCTGAGATATAAAAAAGCACCCCTCACCCCCGTGCCTTGCTACCCCTATCCACAATTTTATTTTTCTAGGATGTCTCTATAGTGCCTCTATATAATCCTAAATTTTTAGCTTTCCATTCATTACAGTTTTCGAGAAATAAAAATCAGAATTTTTTTCCTTTTCACCATCACCCCCTCCACCCCCACCACTAAATTTTTTTCCCTACTAGAGGTCTACCGATCCCAACTTCTGTAACATTTTCAAGATCATATCTGATACGGTTTCTGAGATATAAAAATGACATTTTTTGAGAAATTGCTAACCCCCACTTTCGTGCCCCACCTCCCCCCTCAAAAAATTTTCTTTCAGTAGACTCCTCTTGTGATCCCATATACAGAAACTAAATTTCATCTTCCTGGTGTAATTGGTTCAAAAGGTATTGTAATCCAAAGTTTTTCACCCCCACACCCCACCACCCCCTTTAACAATTTAGCCCTTGTCTAATCTTAAAGTATCTCTCAGAGCAACCACAAAGTTTCAATCTTCTGACATCAATCGTTCAGGAGATATGGATTTTAGAATGATTCAATCCCGGCTTTCAAGCGTTTTGAACTCATTGTTTTCCCCCCCACTTTTACACCCCTCAACTCTTATCGATAATTTTTTTGCAAATGAGTCCACTATTATAGTACTACATAAGTTCCAAGTTTCAGCTTCCTGGCATAAGTGGTTCCTGAGATCTGGAAACCAAAATATTTGTCTAAAACGCTCCCCCCTCATATCCCCTTACACCCCCCCCCCCCCCAAAAGATACCAGTCGTAGGAGTTTACCCAATCTACCCACCATAAAAATTTCAACTTAATACCTCAACGGGTTTGGGAGCTACGCGCCTTCAAACGATTTTGCGTACGGCGTACGGCGTATACGGCGGACAGACGTAAATTTTTTTTTTTTTGCTTTTTTGGTGTTTACTAGTACTAAAACGTGTAAATACAAAATTTCAGGGTAGCAAATTTTTTTGAAATTTCAGGTCGATTACAATACTTTATTATTAAAAAATAATAAAGTAAAATAAAAAAGAAAAAAATTTTATTTTCAATTATTATTTTGTTTACGCTTTAGTCGAGTAAAAAAACGGGATTTTTAAATTTTAGTGAGAAAACGGGATTTTAGGATAACGGGATTTTGGAAAACGGGATTTTGGAACACGGGATTTTGACCCGCTCCCGATTAGGGCGCCTCCGGTGCGTCGTCCCTCGGAGTTCCTTCAACGAGTTATGTTTCTTAATATCACTGCCACGCTCCGCCGCAACAATCCACCAGGAATTCTGCCGACCACTACACAGCTGATCCTTTTCGCCCGGATCCTCGGAAATCACAGACTTGTGATAATTCCGACTTGAGTTCGCACTTCTTATTTCAAATCAACTTCACCTACCGATTTAATTATTTTAAGACACAATCTTGCTTCCACTCTCCAGGTCACTCGTGAAAAAAAGAGACCGTTTTTCAGTCCAGCACTTTCCGCGAAAACTCGGGTCAGCTTTTATATCGGTTAATCCCCGTTTTCCTGGGTCAACGACTGCTTTTTCCAAGGTAATTACTCCCGCTTTCACTCAGGTGATTCGGTGGCCACTTTTTATTCTCCATCCGACTCTTTAGCATGGACCGAAACCGGTGATCTACCTTATCACTTGCGGTTCGTGCAGTGTAAGTCCGCCATGTTTGCCCTGCAAATTCGAATATGACATTTCTCCTTCCTCAGTGAAGTTTATGTGATGTTTTGTTTAAGTTTTCAGTGATGTGATTCGTGTTTAATGTTCGACGTTGTGTGTCATGAGTGATTTACCATTTATTGTTAAATTTGCGTTTAATGTTGTGTTCCTATTTAATCCAACCCTAATATTAATAATTCCTGATCCCAATAATTCATCATCCTAACAATCTAATCCTAGCAGTACTTCACGTTCCTTATCCTAACTAAAACTAAACCTAATATAATAATTTATCATCTTAATAATTCCTAATCTTACGTATTATTAACCATCTTCCAGCTCCTCTTCCGTTGTGTTAGTGCTTACTAAGTAGTGACTAATTCGCTCCTGGTATTGTTTCTTTTTAGGTTGGTTCGGGTTCCTGCGCGAGGAGCAGTTGTTCTACAAAGATACGATGAGTGATCTTCTTTGGTAAGTTTTATTTTAATATATTACCGCGGTATTGAAAACTAAACAATTCTCTTCTTTTCTTGCAGGATGACAATAACCAACCGTAACAACTTTCTTGTCATTATTACCTCGGAAAGACAGTCCGATACGCCTCAATTACAACATCAGTTTCAGACAGGATAATCCACACATATTTAATCTCATAAAAAGTTGAAAACTAAAGTAGTATAAGCACTTTAGTTTTCACCTTTTTACTATTTACCCCCCATAACAGAGCTGCATTCTCTACGCTTCTAATGTTGATGTCGAAACCCCACAAATAATTGATAATCTCTTCCATACAATCACTTACAAAAAAATTATTCGAAATCTTTCAAATTATATTAAAGATTCAGAACAAGAAAACATTCTTGTCATCTTACAAAGGACGAACTTAACCGAAGAAAAAATTCAATTTAAATTTAAGAACGAAATAAATCGACGCAATAAGCTGCTTTACTCCGAAAACTTCAATTTAATATCAAACGCCATGAGTAGGAGCAGCCAGCACAGCAACCCTTTTTTTACTTAAACATAGGGGCAGAATTTCATGCAAAAAAAATATTAAGCGAAAAAATAAAATTACGAGAAGTAAAAGAAGAAGACAAGGTTCAGTTTACATAAAGCACCAACCCCACTCACTCATCCCTTGTCCGAAAAAAATATAAAAAAAAATAAAAATAAAAACGACCTCCGCAACGTCCACGAGCCATTGTTACGTCCATCAGAAGCGTCCAGTTTTCAGAGAGATGTCCAGCGAATATTGCGCGTACGCATCTCCATAGTAAGTCCATAAAACATACACACGTATGCATAATTCAATAAACGATAAATTTTCTTTTTCCATATCATCATCTTCATACCACCCCCACTCCTTGGTTTGCTCTGTTTTTTTCTTTACCGTTACTCCACTCCATTCTTTTTTTGGTCGTACCGTTTTTCTTTCATTCCGCCCGGAAAATGTAATCCTTGATATGTTCTTCTGCATTGGTCATAAAACCACCGACTGGGATGACGATGACCACCACCTCGGTTAGAGTCAGCATCCCCTATGCTCCATATACAGCCTAAAAAAATACCACCGGAACAAAAAGCCCGGTATAAACCCGAACATGAAAAGTTCGAAAAACGTTGGGAACAAGTGACTCAAAAGACGAAGACCACTCACTACTTTGCATGTGTTCTTTGGAGAGAGTAATAACAAACAAAAATCTAAAATTCACGTTCACAGCCTACCACCCACTCCACCTCATTCCCGTCACCGCATATCGGATCCAGCAACCATTGAATCGCATACAACCCCGAGAGGGTTGCTGGCCGGCTTGGATAAAATACAAGAAACTGTCCACTCCGTTCGCACGCACTCCTCCAGACCACGTCTAATTTAAATCCTAAGCAGCCGATCGGCCCAACCACCCACGACACGTCATCATCCCCTTTTTGGTCCTCGGCATCCAGCCCTTCTTCCCAGCATGCTACTTCCTTTGGTCCGGCTGGTGCTGTTTCCCGTCGCGTTGCTGGACACGGCCCGGCCGGCACAAATAATTTCTCAACCGACGAAACTCACCCCTTTCGCGGCTACTCTACTTACGAGAAGCGTGTCTTCTTCGGTGTATTGGTATGTTTTGTACTACGTAAAATCCTCTCGCTGTAAATACGTATGCAATACATCCCCATTCATCCCCCATTTTTTAACACAGGAACAGCCTCACTCCTTCGTAATTTTCAAAGCTGGGGCTACTTTCACTGCTTTCTTTCTTCAGTGAGTGTCCGAAAGTAAATCCAAGCAGTGGTGGCGTTCTTGGCGGACGAAAGGGTTAATAAGTTTCACGGGGAATTTTGACTTTCGGAGAACATCTTTCCATAGTATATTCCTACCTTTTCCACATTCATGAAATCTTAAATTGCTCGAATCTTTCTGTTTACTAATTTTACTTGGTGATTCTACAAACTACCTATTCATTCAATTCTCCAGCTTAATCCACAATTGGACGAGAAACGGGTGTGAAACACAAAACAAGGCTATCCCTTTAATTACCACAGAACCTTTCACTCCTTGAATATTCTTCTTGATTGCGATTTTGTAACGACCCTTGCAAAATCCAATCCAGTAAACATTAAAAGAGGAATGAAAAGTTTCGTCCATCAGTCCACCGTACACGGTACTCGACTTTGAACACTCCTAGCTCAGAAACACTTAGAGATATAACGTTTTGGGGAGTGAGGGTGTGACGCGGCAGGTCGAGCAAGTGTTTTAGGCGAACAATTTTGGTTTATGTATCTCAGCTGTGAGCGGTTTATGTCAGGATCAATTAGTGATCATTTTGTTAATATAACTACAAGGGCTCCTTCGAGACTATCAAGCACAAAAATGTATGGCGGACAGATGGACAACAATTTTTGTTTGCTGTTTTCAGCTTTTACTTCGATATAAAAAAAATTGCTACTCTTCGGCCTTTTATTTCTACCTTTTAGTACTAAAAGTCGCGTACGGGATACATGGCGGACAGACGGACAGCGGCATTAACTTTTTGAAATCAAATATTATTTCCAACTTTGATGGAAGTCTATTCTAGTTTCCGTCCTTGCAATCTAATTACGGATTTTCATCTAAGACTCTATCGCCGTTCACTAGCATGCAATAAAGGACAACTTTGGGATGTTTCTAAAATTTCGGTGACAATAAGGATATATCTGAACTAACTTTAATTTATTTTCAAAAATTATTAGTTGAGAGTCTGGAGAGTACACGGCGTATATGGAGTGAACACCACCGCTCTTGTTACGTCAATTCTTCGAAATTCTTCCAAAGCTTTTCACCTGGGGCAGTTTCACAATAAAAGGTTTGTTGTTTACTGGGGTGGTCACACAGAAAAAGGTGAGACCACCTCCAGCGAAAAGCAACGCGGACGCTACTGTTACCATCCAAAATTAAGACTAATATCATCCAAATTCCTTTAAAAAGCATCCTTTCACTCCTTTACATCACAACAAAGTAAAGGGGTGACTTCTCGTCTAAAAAAGTGAGTTTCTTCCTACTTTTCGTGCCTTCCATCATCGTCCAACTACATAGTCCAAGTTCAGTGCTACCCCACTACCAAGAATACATGGAGTTCCCTATTCAAATACGAACAGGACGAAACGAAAAAAATGGGAAATGTATTTTAAACCGTCCATCCGATGTCGTCATCATATCGTCCCGCATACATTGACAATTCGCCAAAACCCATCTAATACAAACACACTCACTCAAATTACACTGTGCAATCCCATTAAAATTGTAAAGCAACCGAGAGTAAAAAAAAAACTAGGGAAGAAAATCCACTTGCTATCAGATCCTGTGAACTACCCCCTTCATTCAGCAGGACCAAGAGTCCTGTCTTCTCTTTACTTTCACTTTACAGGATGAAAGTGTTTTGCATTTGTGGGAAGTAAAAGAATCGCCCGTGGACTGTATACATGCGTTTTGTGGTATAGAGCTTTCTCTTTTCACATAAGGACGATAGTCGTCCTTTCGGTGTCCATAGTCCAGCAATGGGCACGAGGGCCGATCCAATACATTCACGTTATGTTGCTTTGATACACGCATGTATGTGCAATTTAAGCTCCTCTCGTCCTGGTCAGTGAATACATTAAGCGAATCTATCGGTGTAATACCAAAGTAACAATAAAAACCATCAAGAAGCAAAAGGACTACAACAGAAGAAGAAGAATCTAAAGTCCAGAGAAAGGTTCAGAGGAAGCAATGCTTTTCGAAAATGGACACGTTGGAGTTAAAGGGTAGAATGGGAAATCGATGAGGCAATTTGATCACTTTTTTGTGGGCAAGGTGGTAGCCTTCAGACTCCTTACGATTTTCCGTAGTATTCTCACACATGTTGTTTTCACATAAACAGATATTTGAGAAGTTTTTCTTCATGATTCATGTCTGGGCTGTAGGAATTTTAAATTTTATTCCAGCGTGTTTTTGAATGAAAAATTATTTTCGAATAGCCAAGACCTAGATATCGGGTATATTCAAGCTCTGGAGAAGTAGGAAACTTTGGAAGATATCAGCAGTAACCAAAGCTGATGCTCCAACAAATATTAAATTGTAAGACCAGAAGATTTCGTGCTGTAAACTCGCTAAGAAGTGAAGCGCGCTAGTTTTTCATACCAAAGGTTGCCGGTTTGAATTTCACTTATGACAGGGCCCTACATTTTTACTTATGCTCAATTTTCTTTAATTTTTAACAATATCCACTAAGGGATGTATGGTAGCCTATCGCCTATCATCGGAAAAACTGCAATGTTCCGGAGCTTCGAGAGAACACTTTGATCGGATGAAGGGACCACCATATTTTTTGTGTTCTAAATTCGATCGGACAAATAAATGAGTCAAAGATTTGACGCAATGTTATCATTTTCTTAAGAAAGACGAGTCACTCTTCCTATTCATAAGCTATTGTATTTCTAGCAATAAATATCTTAAGATACCCGTACTACTCTTACACCAAATCTTCTTCACAATCGAAATAATATATTATACATTCTACACGCTTTAAGCCTCCTACAACCGGAATTACCTGAAAAAGTTCATATCAAATAAAAGCCCGAATGAAATGATTTCATTCATTTCCAAATTACGTCATAGAGTCCAGTCTGAGAATATGCTGCAGGCAAGTAAATGGGCAGAAGGTATGAATATTTTCACTTGAATATTTTTATTTTAAACTAGACCCTTGTTTGAATCTAGCCTCCTAATTGTGTACATTAGCCGACAAGAAGAAAAAGGAACATTTTCGTGAAGAGATGAAGGACAAGAGCCAGAACCAAGTCTTATTGATCTAATCAAACGGAGAAGACACAAAATTTCCATAATCCAAGAAATCCAAGACCGGAAAAAACCTAAGTACCGAAGGTATGAGGGTAAAGAAAATTTGATTTTGGCCGAACGTGGTGAAGGTTACGTCCCTTCTATAGCCGGTCTCTTATGCTGGACTCTGATTCTGGACATGGACAATTCTGTGATTGCTACCACCTAGGAGCTCCTGGGAGTATTTCCGATTCCTTTCCTGGGCGTGTATATTCGGACAGGGAATAGGTGCGAATATCTGCAACCCCGCATAAATATGGATGATACTGCATACGGGGCCTTATTCGATTAAGGAGAGAATATTACGAATATTGGGGTGTGCACGGCATTCTGTGATGGTCTGAACGATTTGAAAATATTCGAAGGATGCCATAATAGGTGGACCGAAATTGTTTTATCTTAAATCGAATTAGAAGTTTTAGTGAAACTCAAGAGGTGTTGATGTCAAGTGGTTGACGCCAAGGCTCAATTTGTGTAACTTTGCTTAACACAATTGGCTATTTTAATTATTTATTTTGAGATCGAATTGAGACTATCAAGTTTAACAGTATGGTGATCAGCTATAAGTGTTCAAAGAACATCCTACTGCCTTGGAAAGGCATATCTTGACAAAATTTGGCTTAAGTTTATTGCAAAGTAGCAATAATTTCATTCCATTTTGTTTAAATATTAATTGAATAACAAATATCATGGCTCCTCCTTGGCCCAAGACTCGTATTCCGACCAGCACAGTCTGATTGTATTCTAACCGATTTTTGAACTTTTTTATATCAATTTAAATGGGCAATAGACTCCTTTCTTCCCGTGAAATCATTTGACTGAATATCCCCTGTCTCGTTTCAGAAGGATGTGGAAAACTGATATCCCATCTCGTTTCAGAAGGATGTAGAAAACTGATATCCTGTCTCGTTTCAGAAGGATGTGGAAAACTGATCTCCAATCTCCTGCGAATTTACAGAAATATCTAGGTTAGATAAAATTGGTTTTTATACCAAAGATCGTAATCTGCTCCGAAATCATACTGATCCACCTGACTAACATCCTTTCTTTAGAAAATGATGGAAAAGCTACAGATCACGGAATAGATAAATTTCTTGATATTTAAGGACATCACATCCTACAAATTTATTCAGTTGTTGATAAAACAGTTGACTTAACATCCGCAAGGTGGTTTGACCAAACGCTAACCGACAGGAGATTCACACATTCTTTGGAAACTGATACCGCAAAGGTCAAAGTAGTGAAAGAAACTCGCAGGGAGTGATATAAATTCTTCCATGATACCTCGTGAAAGATTGCTAATGTCTTGCCGATTCACCAAAAGAGTTATCCCGAGAGGTTGACAGATTTTCGCCCCATTAGTATTTTATCAATATTGGTCATTATTCTGGAACTCATCGTCGGGAAAGTGAACTGCGATTTCTCCAATTTTCTATTATTGAAAGCGGGTGAACGATTGACTTTCTCGAAAATTTTATGGTTGAAATCCGCAATAAAATAGTTAGTCAGAAAGTAATTGGCATTAAATAAAAAAAAATTTTAGATGGTCCATCACTCACATTTACAATAATTTTGGACATTTTTCTGCCCTAAAATATGGTTTCAAACACCCGAGAAGAGGTGTTTAAAGTATGTTGATAAAGCAGTTTCAGAACGTTTTAATGATCGCATGCGGGGTGAATGGGAATCCAATGAGAACCGCGTAGTCGGCGGAAATAGAAAATTCGCAGTTTTCCAGAACAAGGGTGAATATGGAACCTGGTTTTCTTCCACGTCATAGTTATGAGAGAGCTCAAATAGAAGCCACTTCTGATGTAAGAGTTGCTATGGATTTAAACTGACATATCTTGAGTTCTTCTGATCTTGCGAACCACACTCGACTTCCAGAGGAGCCAAGATTTTACCACAGTGTTTCTTAAAGTGCTACAGAACTGATCGCCAATTTTCTTTCTGATATATATCAGCGGGTAAGAATTGGTAGCGCACAGTCCACTAATTTGTCCTTTATTCGAGGTGTCATATAAGAATCCACCTTAGATCCTCTTCAATTTAATATTTATACTTCACAAATTTCCTTAAAGTGAACTCATCTTACCGACGTAAGTGGCCTTCACTTATTGTATCTGGTTAATTTATGGGCAAAGACGGTATGACCATGTCTCTTCAGACATAAACTCTTTTACTTTATTATTTTAATAATAAAGTATTGTTATTGATTGTGATTTTTAAAAAAAAAATTTGCTACCCTGAAAATTTTTTTTTACACGTGTCATGACTAATAGACACCGAAGAAACAAAAAAAAATTCCACTCCGTCTATACGCTGCCGCCGCTGTACGCAAAATCGTTTCAGGGCTTATCCCAAACACTATGTGCTATTAAATTTTTTTTCTGAATAGACTGAGTAGTCTCCTTTAAGTGACCACTTTCTGAGGGTTAGGGGTGTGAGGAGGGAGGTGGGGGAAGCGTTTAAGACGGAAAATTTTGGTTTCTAGATCTCAGTAACCGCTTACGCTAGGAGGCTGAAACTTGGAATTTATATATAGAACTTCGATAGTGGACCCATTTGCAAAAAAAAAATGCTGATACGGGTGAAGGGGTGTGGAAGTGGGGGAATAATAATGCGTCCGAAACGCTCAAAAGCCGAGATTGAGACATTCTAAAATCCATATCTCCTCCAAAATTAAAACTTAATGAACATCTGTAGGTATACTAGGAGAACAGATAGAAAACAAATTCTTGAGAGGGGGCAGTGGCGTACGGAGGTAGGGGGTGAAACACTTTAGATTACGATATCTTACTAACCAATTTCATTAGAAAAATAAAATTTGGTTTCTTTATTAAGGTTAACAAATAAAGTCTGCTGAAAGTAAAATTTTTAAAGGGGGCGGTGGAGCGTGGAAGTGGAGGGATAAGATTTTTTTTTAAAAAATCACGTCTCATATCTCAAGAACAGTGTAAGATAGATGCTTAGAATTTTTACCTGAAGTAGGCCTAATAGATCCCAGCCAGAAAAAAAATTGTTGGGGAGGGTGGAAAGGAAAAAGTGCCGATTTTACTTTATTATTTTTTAATAATAAAGTATTGTGATCGACCTGAAATTTCAAAAAAGTTTGCTACCCTGAAATTTTGTATTTACACGGTTTAGGACTAGTAAACCCCAAAAAAGCAAAAAAAAAAAAAATGTCCGTCTGTACGCCGTACGCCGTCCGCCGTCCGCCGTACGCCGTCCGCCGTACGCCGTACGCAAAATCGTTTGAAGGCGCGTAGCTCCCAAACCCGTTGAAATATTAAATTGAAATTTTTATGGTGGGTAGATTGGATGAACCCCTACCACTGGTATATTTTTGAGGGGTGGGGTTACAAGGGGAGAGGAGAGGGGAGCGTTTTAGACGAAAAATTTTGGTTTCTAGATCTCAGGAACCACTTATGCTAGGAAGCTGAAACTTGGAACTTATGTAGTACTATGATAATGGACTCAATTGCAAAAAAATGGTCGATATTGGTTAAGGGGTGTGGAAGTGGGGGGGAAAACAATGAGTCTTTAACGCATGAAAGCCGGGATTGAAACATTCTAAAATCGATATCTCCTGAACCATTGATGTCAGAAGATTGAAACTTTGTTGTTGTCCTTAGGGATACTTCAAGATTAGACAAGGGCTAAAATTTTTAAGAGAGGTGTGTGGGGTGTGGGGGTGGGGGGTGAAAAACTTCGGATTACAATATCTTCCGAACCAATTACACCAGGAAAATAAAATTTAGTTTCTGTATATGGGATCACAAGAGGAGTCTACCAAAACTAAATTTTTTTAGGGGGGAGGTGGAGCACGAAAGTGGGGGGATAGCAATTTCTCAAAAAATGTCATTTTTATATCTCAGAAACCGTATCAGATATGATCTTGAAAATTTTACAGGAGTTGGGGACGGTAAACTTCTAGTAGGAAAAAAAAATTTGGTGATGTGGGTGTTGGGGGTGATGGTGAAAGGGGGTAGAAAGGAAAACATTCTGATTTTTATTTCTCGAAAACCATAATGAAGAGAAAGCTAAAAATTTAGGATTATATAGAGCCACTATGCAGACATCCTAGAAAAATAAAATTTTTGATAGGGGTATCAAGGTACGGGGGAGAGGGGTGGTTTTTTATATCTCAGAAACGGCTTATGCTAGAAAGTTGAAACTTAGTACGTATATGTAGATGTACTATTAAAGTAATTAAAGCAAAAAAAAAGTTCAGATTTTTATTGGCGTTCAGAGGTTGAGTAAAAAAAATGTCCGTGAATCCACATTTTCACAAATTTCGTTAAAACTTTTAGACATGTCGAGCTATCAAAGCAATTTTACTTCTGCGGGCTATTTATATAAGCGCCTACTAACGATCTCCAAAATTGTTCGATATCCAACCCCTAAGGGGGTGTAAAGTGGTTGTGTACATATTCACGAATTTTGATATATTCCTAAGGTATATTGAGATTTGGAGTTCACGTTTACTTCTATAAGGGAAAAACCCGATTTAAGAATTTTTGCGTATTAAACCCCCTGGGGGTATTGTTCAAGATTTCACTAATTCCGAAAATCTCTTAGGTTTAATGTGATCGAATTCGCTTTTACTACTTTCAATTATTCTATTGATAAAAACATACGTAAATAAATAAAAAAATCTGCCAACAGTCTGGGCGCAACTTTATTATTTTATGGGTAGAAGTACGAAACGTGTTTAATGATGAGATACGGTGTTGGGTACGATGAGACTGACAAGAGGGTATAAACGGGTTGAACACGTTTTCACGAATTTCGTCATATCTCTTAGGAGTGATAAGACGTCGGATTGGTTTTCACTTCTTCGGGCTTTCTTTACATATATCTAAAAACTAATTTCAGGTTTTTTGGATATTCAAACCCAAAGTGGGTGCAAGTGGGTTGCATATGTTTTCACAAATTCCTACATATTTCTTAGCTCTAATGAGGTATCGAATTCATTTTTACTTCCTAAGGCTGGCCGGACACTGAAAGAGCAAAAACAGTTTTAGTCAAAAACGTTTTTGATTAAACATGACTATATCGCTGTTTCAGTAGCAATTCAATGATCAAAGCACACTGATTAGTCGAGCTCTCTTCAAGGCACGCGACTAATCAGTGTGCTCTTGATCATTGAATTGCTATTGAAACAGCGACATAGTAATATTTTGTCAAAAACGTGTTTGCCTAAAACTGTTTTTTCTCTTTCAGTGTCCATAATCGTCAAATAGTTGATTTCAGTATTTTTAGATATTCAACTCCAAGAGGACGTAAGGCTTTCGACATATTTCTTAGGATTGATGAGATATCAAATTGGTTTTCACTTAGTTAGACTTAGACTTATAGACTTTTTATATAATCGCCAAAAAACGCATTTCTGATTTCATGTAATGGCCCAAAACCAAATCACGAAAAACCTCCTAATCACGTAACAACTGATATTATACTACGACCTAGACCTCGTTCCGGAGTATGGCCCAATTATGTTATTCATATGTTATATGTGGCAGCGGCGTAAGTGTTATATCGCGACCCCATTCTAACCGCTTCCCGAACTTTTTTTAGGTTTTCAGTCACATAGTAACCTACACCGTCTCTCAGAATTAAACGCGTTCCGGACTTCTACCCAAAAATAATAAAGTTGCGCCCAGACTGTTGGCAGATTTTTTCGATTGTTCTGTGACCACATATTCCAAACGTAAGGCGTTTGACTTCCCTTATTTTAACTTCATCAAAACTGACGAAACTATTAGAATTGAGAAAATTGTTCCTTCCAATATTCAAAGGAGAAATGATGAATATTTTGCAGATTTGTGAATTTGTTGCAAAAAGTTGTGAGCTTTACTGAATAATATCCTTTAGTTTATCTTTTGTAACGCATTGTTCAATCTCAATATTTTCTTTTCTGCCTTATTAGTATTTTTCAATCTAAGTCGAAAGCCAAGTGTTTGTGACTGCTAAACGTATTTCAGATAGCTTATAGGTATTCGACGTTTGTACATGTGTAAAGTACTACAAGAACAAACCAAGCACACTTCAATTTTCAAACCTCTAACTTTATTCTTCTTCCCGCTCACATCCATAAAGTACCATCCAAACTATAAACATACGAATTTCGCTTATAAACATTCTACGCGCATAAAATTTCACAATCAACTCCGACATAACCCTTTCAATCCCGAATGGGAATATTTTCATAACAGAGTGCTCCTTGTCCCAATACACGCCGAATGTTACGTCCACAGCTTAGGTGATTTTCACTCTCGTCAATAAACTCTTGTTATCACCAAAAACTAGTGGAGAAGAAAAACCTTTTCGGCCCCCCGATATGACAAACAATATATCCCCTTGGATTTGAGACGCCCAAAAAGCATATTTCGTTGTGACCGGCTGCTGAAGGATCAAGGTCCCATGGGACACTCGTAAGATTCTTGCCAGTATAAGGCCACAAAATATGGGATCTATGTTCCATATGTGCGTTGACTTACACCCTTACCTAGAGTACTTCGATTTCTGATATTGCACAGTGTATATATGGCTGTTTTTAGGACCAACACGTAATAAGGGAATCGGAAATATCGAGCCCTAGGTGTAATAATGGAACGAAGAGTTAAGGGCATATGTGCAGGATTCCTAATCAACGCCACTGCTCTCGTACATACAAAGTATTTTTATTTTATAGCCCTAGATGTAATCTTCGTGGAATGGAACGACCAGCACTAGGAGTATTTTTCATAAAAAAAATATAATAACACAAGGTATGTGTCGTCATATTTACTACTTTAGCAGCAGTAGGGCATTGCTTTTCTTTCAAGGACTACAAGCCTTTTAGCCGGGGACTTACAAGTTGTGTTTTTCTGGGTAATACAACTCTGGAAGATCACTAGAATCTTTTCGAAAGTCCTCTCGGGAAGGGTATTTGGCTAATGGTACAGGTATCTGTGTATATGCAAAGATTTCTGTATCTTTAGTGGTTATTGCGATTTGCTACTATACAATGAACCTACATTTCCGAGAAATTTGTAACTTATTCGGAAAAATTTACTTGTACAAATTAAAATTGTACGTAGGCTGCAAATTCTGGGTAATTAAAAACTGCATTAATACTGTGACGTCCTTGTGATTATCCTGTTGAGTGAGTTAGACATGAGTTCAACTCGTGTAAAGAAGTCTAACTTACTACATGACGTTAACCAGTAAACCAGAAGCGTCGCAAATGAGTTACTAACGATTCACTAAGGTGCAGTAGGTGTTCATATTTGGATTCACTTACGACTCCTTCTAAGTTCCAGCCTAAGACTACTGCTCTTCTCTACCACCACAAATAACTGCCTTCCTGCACTGAATTCCCCATTGAATTCGAAATTAGGTCAAACAGACAAAAAGAAGAAAAACATGTCAAAGGCAGGCATATTCCCTCAGAGATCACTAGGAGCTCAACCCCTATGGAAGTGATTTGCTGATGCAACCAAACCCTCGGCCGACTAGAAAAAAAAAATAGAAAAACCAATCACTAAAATGACATTAAAATTTCCAATGATTGCGACAGAAAGGTCGAGAAAAAAAGGGATAAAGAAAACCGAAGGAACAGTAGTTGCTTCTTATATTGTTACAAGACAAACATTTCGTAAAATATTCACACATATGGGAGGCGCACCAGGAGCTGGGCAGGGCAGGCCAAGTCGTGCCATTCTACTTCTTTATTGCATCCTGACAGAATCGAATGTATAAAATGTTTATCTCCTTGGAATTTGTAGGGAAGGCCAGGCCATAGGCACATATACACAAAGTAGATTCCGTCCCCGTCCCAGAGTCCGACGAATCATCCAAACGCTCGTATCCCCCCAAAAAAATAGTAGCAACAAGAATTTCGACGACGGGAACCATTGGGAGTTGAAAGTGGTATCTATTCGGCATGCATGAGGAACAGTACCCAATACCATCTACAACAACAACAATAGTCACCAGAATCGTCCACCTCGAACACATTGGCAAAAAAGGATACCAAAGAAGTAGTGTGAGGTCGGTTGAGTGCTGATAGAGAGCCTTCAGCCACTCCATAGTTCCCTGCAACATATTCCTATAGGAGCCTGCTTCGAAATAAACATCCCTATCCACAAGTATACGAATAAAATTGGGTCCGGGACTCTGTTGCCCGAATCCTTCCAAGGAAGAATGGTCGTGAAGATGTCATCTCCGTTTAGATCCGACACTAGCATGAATAAAACATCAGATGGACAGGGGAAAATGCGAAGATTCAATTTTCAAGCTAAAAACATCAAATAGAAGTGGTACACGTACGCATAGCAAAAAAAATCGAGGAAATATACATAACCGTCCCCATATATCCTTATAGGATGTACCGAGTACCCAATGGATCGTATCCATTGGAAGGGAGACCGGAATGAGGGCATATTCGAAACCGGCATCCCGCACCCTGCTCCTTTTCGAAAGACTTTATTTATGCTTTCACTGGTTCGGTACACTCCACTTTGGCGTAAGGAGCAAGTAGGAGTTTTTAAAAACGACCATGGTAAAGTGTAGTCCATCCATGTTTGCCCTATAACTCTGGACCCAGAAGAAGGACGAATATATGATTTACGCAGTGAAAGATGAAGGCTAGTGAAGCCGTGGCAAAAAAAAATAGCGAATGAAAAATAATTCCCATCCTCATCCTGGTTGGGAATACTTTTTCTGTTTATCTACGAAATAGAAGGCACATGATCAGGAATACATAAAAATTCTCTATCCCGAATCCTTTAAATATTGAGCACTCCAGAAAAGAAGACGGACAGGTCTAGGATGGCCTACTTCCACTTTCAAATTCAATTCAATTTGGATGTGTGCTGCCCCATTAACAAGTCCTTTTTTTGTGAAGAGCCTGACAAAATCTTCGTTACTCAAGCCCTCCCCCGTTCACCTTCTTCACATTCACATTCCGCCAAAAATTGAGATGTGAATTTAAAACTGTCGGAATATTCACGGAAAATGGAAAGGAATACTCTATTATTATGTCGTCGACGTATGGGACAAGTGACATTGAGAATAAAGAGTTTAGCAAAAGGATTTCGGGGGTAAAATGGTTCGATTAAAATTTCCAGGACCGTGATAAATAATCGAAGGATTTTTTTGAGCCTGGTAGGTTCGGTTGGGGTTTTCATCAGGTCAAAATGAAGGTTCTACCTATGGTTGTTGCAGAATAGGTTCTGTATGACGTGATTCGGGAACAAGCATTTGCGAAGCTCTTAATGGATTGTCAATCAATCAACGACAACACGGAATAGCATTTGGATATGCGAGGTTAGAGAGGTGATTCTGGTGGGTCCAATATTTTGAGTTAGGTCTGTCAGTGGGTCTGCAGAAAACAAAGATCGGAAACGTGGCATCAGTTCTACTAAAATTTAAATTTTCCTATATTAATTAAAAATAATTAAACAACTAACTTCGGTAAAAAATAATGGTATTACGGTACAAGAAAATCTTTTGAGGAATATTATCGAGAAACCCATACCCTCCTACTAGCAACTTTTGCTTTTATAAGACCCTACCTGAGTTCCTTCAGAGCACATGGATTTTTTCATTATTATTTTTTAATAATAAAGTATTGTGATCGACCTGAAATGTTAAATAAATTTGTTACATGTTGCTAAATAAATTTGTTAGTTAACCGCAATTTAGCCGTACGCAGTATCTTCCGAACCCATTGTACCAGGAAGATAACACTTGGTTTTTGCATAAAGGATTACAAGTGGGGTTAATTAAATGTAAAATTTTTGGGGCGGAGGTGTGACACGAAAGTGGGGGAATAGCAACTTTTCAAAAAAATTAATTTTTATATCTCAAGAGCCGTACCAGATCTTAGAAATTTTACAGGAGTTAGGCCCAGTAGAAAAAATCTGCCAACAGTCTGGGAGCAACTTTATTATTTTCTGGCAGAAGTCCGGAACGCGTTTAATTTTGAGACGCGGTGTGGGTTACTATGTGACTGAAAACCTAAAAAAGGTTCGGGAAGCGGTTAGAATGGGGTCGCGCTAGAATACTTAACGCCGCTGTCACATATAACATATGAACTACATAATTGGGACATACTCCGGGAAGAGGTCTAAGTCATAGTATAATATCAGTTAATACGCGATTCGGAGGTTTTTCGTGATTAGGTTTTTGGCCATTACATGAATTCAGAAATGCATTTGTAGGCGATTATATAAAAAGTCTGTGGAAGTGAAAACCAATCTGATATCTCATCAATCCTAAGAAATATGCCGAAAGCCTTACGTCCTATTGGAGTTGAATATCTAAAAAATACTGAAATCGACTTTTGACGATTATGTAGGAAGCCTTAGGAAGTAAAAATGAATTTGATATCTCATTAGAACTAATAAATATGTAGGAATTTGTGAAAACATATGCAACCCCCTTGCACCCACTTTGGGGTTGAATATCCAAAAATCCTGAAATGGGTTTTTAGATATATGTAAAGAAAGCCCGAGGAAGGGAAAACCAATCCCACTCTTACCACTCCTAAGATATATAACGAAAGCCGTGAAAACGTGTTCAACCCGTTTATACCCTCTTAGGGGTTGAAAAAGGAAAAAACTTGAAAGGAAGTTTTAGATGATTATTAAACAAGCCCATGGAAGTAAAAAGTTATTCGATATCTTATCAGACCGGAGGGATATGGCTGAATTCGTGAAAATGTATACAACCCCTTTACACAACCGTGGGTGTCGAATTTCAAAAAATCCTGAAAACACTTTTTAGGTATTTATATGAAGAATCCGTAAAATGCAAATTAATGCAATATTTGGGAAGACCTAATAGATATGACGAAAATCGTGAAAATATATGCATTCCATTTTCACTGATAATTTTTTTGCCTCCCTTCAGTACGCCAATGGATATTTGAAATTTTTTTGATCTAATTTACTTTTCTAGTTCACTTACATATACATACCGAGTTTCAACTTTCTAGCATAAGCCATTCTATAGATAGCAAAAACACACCCCACCCCGTACCATACTACCTCCTATAAAAAATTATATTTTTTGAACATGCTACTACTATAGTTCTATCTAAATACCAATTTTCAGCTTTATATTATTATAGGTTCTCGAGATATAAAAATCGGAACTTTTTCTTCTTCACCCTTCACCCTTCCCCACCCTCACCCTCTACACCCTCACCACCAAAAATGTTTTTTCTGCTAGGGGTCTATTTGACCCAGTGGCGGTCATATTGCTTTTCCAAGAGGGGGGCCATTGAAGTTCAGTAGATACTGTATAGAAAATTGGTGCAGTTGCCGTTAATTTAGCGTGGATGAAAATTGTGCTATGGTCGCTGCGGTTGGTACTTACTGCTTAAAAATATCAACTTTTCATTTCGGCATCTAAATCGCCAGATTTTGGCAACCGAATTTCAGAAAATTAAAAAGCATTGACATAGCTCTGAAGGGATTTCTTTAAAATCATTCAATTTATCAGCTGATTGTATGATATCGAAAATTTGAACCTGTGTTGTATGATTTTAAGTCTTTTGGTAATAGAAAAGTGAATAGCAGGAACTAGAAAATAAAATTAATTGTTTCCAAAGCTTGGTGAACATAAGTAGAAGTTCAGTAGAAGTCGATGTCGGTTTTGATTTCGTCAAAATTTAGAAGTCCAAACAGACAGAGATCTCTCACATGTATGAGAAATCTAGTAGATTTTGAGAGTTTTGTTAGAATTTCGAGATTTCGCCAAATCCAGATTGAAATCTTTGGATGTAAATTAGCTGTTTTTTGAGACCACTAGAAAAGTAGTATATTTAATTTTTATTAGTTCTACTATCATACATATTTGATGAAACTGAATATTGGGCAATAAGATCCGAACCCTATATCTCATAATCTAAAGATTTCAGGCCCGACGAAGAAGTGATCACCCCAGTTATTAAGTTATCCTACAATACTTAAAATCTACAAAATAATATTTTATGTCAATGTAATTTATTAGGTATATGTACATATTCACATAGTCTCTTTATTGAATCGATCTACAGTTTAGATGACTGCCACCATAACCTAACCTAACCTACTCTCCTAATTTAAAAATTTAAAAAGCAAAAGTAGGAAATTCTCTAAAACTATTTTCAATTATTATCACTTCATAAGCAGTATCTTATACCTGATTTAAATCGTAAAATTTTGGCAAGTAGATTTTGAACGCTCTGAAAACATTTGTTTTACAACGACTATGGTGATAAAATTTTTAACTTATTATGTAAGAGTTAACTTTTGGAAAGGAGGAAATTTAAATTGAATGAACAAGAGTCGAAAGCTTGCAGGTAGTGGTGACAGATAATTTCAGAGCTTTCTTTGTATTGAAAAATTTTTTCCCATAGATTTTTTCCGCGGTACCTGTCCTAATTAGTGCAAAAAATATATGTTTTAAGTTTCACCCCGATCAGAAAAAAAAAATTTGAGATTCGGAAAAATGGGTCCCGATGTATTGACAAAATGGCCAAATAATATTATTCTGGGGATGATTGTAATTCTAAATATATAGGTTATGTACCATTGGAAATACCATCTAGTGGTCGTAATGAGAAAGTGAAGTTTTTCATATTTAATCGGTTTCGACCGTATTTTGATAATGGTTAATAATACGAAGTTCGTGTCGTCGGCAAAAATATCTGATTTATAACGCTTAATATTATTTTATAGAAAGACAAAACGGCTCAGAAAGTCCTTCACCAAGTACGAAATAAAAACTATTACGGATTAGTGATTAAATGTCAAAAATCATCTTTTTCGGCCTTGCTGAAGGACTTTTTTCTTTTTCTCATAGCATTGAGCATCTGCCGATGACACTAACTTCGTATTGTTTACCGTTACAAAGTTACGCTTAAAAATTAAATTTTTAAGAAAAACTTCAATTGCTGAATTTAAGCACTAGATGGCATTTTCGATGGTACAGGGTAAACCAACCACCTATATATTTAGAATTATATCACCCACAGAATGACACTATATAGGCCCTATGTCGATATCTTGGGAGTTTACGGAATCTTACACAATTTTGGTTTCTTTAAGGCTCTTGATGCACGTATTCCCAATACATTATTGAGATGAAACTTAAAACGTATTTTTTTTAAACTAGTTCGAGCCATTGCGATGGGAGCTGTGAAAAAAATTAAAAAATTTTAAATTTAGTGGTTAGCTTTGATTACGGTTTGAACTACCCTTTTTAGCAGAGTAGATTTCAAATTCATCCAAATATGGGAAAATTATTAGAACACATAATGAAAATTGTTCAAGCATAATCCAAATCCAAATTTTTCAAAATTAGTTTCAAACAGTAAAAGCTACATCCTTAACATAACCCAAAGATCGATTATATATATGGATTTATATTCGAAATTTTATTACTTTCCGATTGAAATATTAAAGATTAAAGAAAGACATAAGAGGAAATCATATTTAATTGCATTATACTTTATTAAGCGCATTATACTTTATTAAGTGTATCTATTAATCTAATAGTCTGATATAATTTTTCTTTAAAGTAGACGTGATAAAGTAATCATGGGTGACGAATCTGTTAGGGGGGGCCATGCCCCCCCCCCCCCTATGACCGCCACTGATTTGACCTACTTCTGGTAAAAATTCTAAGCATCTATCAGACACTGTTCTTGAGATATGAGACGTGATTTTTTAGAAAAATTTTTATCCCCTCAACTTCTATACTCCACCACCCCCTTAAAAATTTTTACTTACAGCAAACTTTATTTGTCAATCTTAATACAGAAACCCAATTTTATTTTTCTAGTGCAATTTGTTCGTGAGATATATCGTAATCTAAAAATTTCCGACCCCACCTCCGTACCCCCCTGCTCCTACTCAAAAATCCGATCTATTCTCCTAGTCCTCAAGTTTTAATTTCGTGACATTAACCGATTAGGAGATACGCATTTTAGAATGTCTCGATCTCGGCTTTCGCATTATTATTCCCTCCCCCCTCCCACACCCCTTCACCAATATCAGCAATATTTTTGCAAATGGGTCCACTATCGATGCTCTATATAAATTCCAAGTTTCAGCCTCCTTGCCTAAGCGGTTACTGAGATCTAGAAACCAAAATGTTTCGTCTAAAACGCTTCCCCCTCCTCCCCCCTCACATCCCCACCTCTTAAAAGTTGGGCACTTGAAGGAGTCTGTTTTTTTTTAAAAAAATCGATAACAATACTTTATTGTTAAAATAATAAAGTAAAATTGTTTGCACTGGTAAAGGGATTGACAGTGGAAGTGGGTGGAAAGAAAAGAATTCTGATTTTTACTTCTCACAAACTGGAAACCATATACAGCTGTACGACTATATAAAGCCACTATAGAGGTATCCTAGACTGTTTTTTGATAGGGTTAGCAAGGTACGTGGGAGGGGTGGTTTTTTATATCTCAGAAACGGCTTATGCTACAAGGTTGAAACTTTGTACATATATGTAGAAGTACTACAGGACTAATTGAAGAAAAAAAGGCAGAATTTTATTAGCGTACAGAGGTGGAGTAATAAAAATGTCCATGAAAAGGGTTTTTTCCACATTTTCACGAATTTAGTTTTATCTTTAGACTTGAGCTATCAAATTAATTTTACTTCTGTGGGCTCTTTATAAAAGCACCTAGAAATAATTTTTTAAAAGTTTTCGATATCTAACCCCTAAAAGGGTGTAAAGTGGTTGTGTGCATTTTCACGAATTCCAATATATTTCTTATATCTCATTAGACGATATATCGAATATCGAATTCACTTTCGCTTATAAAGGCTTTAAATATAAACGTGAAAACCCGATTTAAGCATTTTTCGTTATTAACCACCCTGGGGCTGTAATGTATTTTTCAAGTTTTCACAAATTCCGAAAATCTTTTAGGTTTAATGAGATCGAATACGTTTCTACATCTTAAAATTGGTTATCTTAAGTTTTTTTCATGTTTATTGAGTACATACAACCCGAAAATAAAAATTAATAAAAAACGGGTTGACTCAAAAACATTTAGAAAGAAAGTTCTTAATTAAAAACTAAAAATCTAACGAGAACAGTTCATTACCTATCGAATTGTTCGGTGATTTGTATCAATGCTGAAAAGTTAAATGCAGTAGGTATAAGCATTTATGAAAGATCTAATTGTAAAGGATTCTTTCTAAAATCCTGCTCTCAGAAGCATCAACAGCTTCTTGCCTCCAGAATATTGGCATAAAAAAATGTTTCCTGTTAGAGTCTGATATGTATAAGATATTAAGTTGTAGAGTTCATTAAACATGCAGTTTGGATAACATCCTCGAAAGAAATTATGGAACAGAATTCGAGTTTCTAATAACATCAATTCCAATTTTTCTTATACGAACACCCAGAAAACAACCAGTAGACTAGTCGTCTAGAAACAATCCATTCAACGAAAGAAACATTGAGTAAGGTCGCAAAAAGGACCTTAATTTCGATGTTTGTAACCTAACTCGAGCATTCTACAATCAATCAATTTGCGATAAAACTAAAACTTTATCACTCTTAAATATGCCCAACTAACCTCTTGCACCGGATATCAAAATAACTGGGAACAGAAAAAAAAAGGACAAACAACATTAAATAATAGGATCGGAGTAAAAAGGGTCAAAATGTTAGAAAGTTGCCTTTTTTCGGTGTCCGGAGGACAGCGGGATGATTGTATGATGGAAGTTGCATGTCGAGAGAGTGCCCCATTCTTCCTAAAAAGGACCGAATAAACCCCTGAAAAAAGGAAGGAGCGGATCGACCGGAGCAGGACCATATCTGGGCTGTATCTTAACGTGCGGTATCCTTTTTTTCTTTCGCCAAGGCACTAGGTATGTCCGTGGGTCAAGGTCCTAAATATTATACCGAACGGATTAGAAGAGCTGGGACACAACCAGTCGCCGGTCATCGCCAATAACAACAATATAAAGTGACCCAGACATTTCACATATATATATATATAATTACCGGCACACGTTTCGGTCGACCGAGCGGGACGCCGCTATGTAAACTCGAAATATATCCAAAAACTGACCTAGGATCTGCCACATTTCGAGAAGGACGTTTGGCTTGCATTCTACCCAAAAATAAAAAGTACAACACAACTTCTTTGGTTCCGGAAATTTTTTCGGGTTTTGTTTTCATGATGAGGATGGAATTGGTCGGATAGTGTGTTTTGGTCCCATATCTTGACCATTTTCACCCTGGTAAGGGTCAGTTTTGGGTCCGCGTTTCGGCCGATCCGGAATGGAAAAGGTGCAAGAAGGAAGGTTCAATAAGTACGACGACGTGAGATATTGTGGTCTATGGTTGTGTTAAACAATTCCTTTTATTTGATAAGTCCCATTTTAAGACGTTATTACCACTTTTTTGGCTCACATTAAATTCGGCAAAATTACCATCGGGACTATCGATAACCCCGACCGACCCACACTCTTGACCCGAAAGATTACGACCGATGATTTGTCAGGGAGCATTACACAGTAGCCACACTATGATTAGGTCGACTCTCTGTATAAGGATAAAAAGGGATTTTATTGCTCGAGTAATAAGGGGTCAGTATTTAATAGGATGTCTGCATATATCGTTGTTTTTTTTTCATCCTTATTTGGCTCGTTGTAAGGTGCCGTGTATCCTTACTACGGATGTGATAAATGATTCTTGACCGTAATGATTGCGTACTTGTACGCTCCATTAATTCAGGCAAGTCCTGTGTGGAGCGACGAAGATGTGCCGAGGTTCAAATTAATTTGTCACTAGTTCAGACTTTAGTACTTATGGATTAAGAATTTCGAGGTGAACTATTTCTGAAACGATACTTCGCAGCTGGATGTAGTTGTAGGTGTGATATGGTTAATGAATCTGTTGAACTCGTAACTGAAGTAACTTTTTTGAGAGGATAGACTTGATCAATCGAATTTTATACTGAATGAACGAACTGAAATATTTAGAAGCCTACAAAATTTCTCACACCACGACCTAAGCGACCTTTTGGTCGCTTCAATCCTCTTAAGGAAGAAGATAAGCTTACACAGGGAGTTTCTTACAGAATCTTATAGCTAAATCTTTGTTCTAGATCCGGTCACCGGATCATATTCACAGGGAATGTGCTCAGTGATTTCTGAAGTAGTTTCAGAGAATCAACCTGACTTCGATTTTTTTCCTATTGTGCAGATTTGAACTTAATTTCAATAAGATTGCGATCTTCGAGTAGTAAGAAGTCGTTGCGTACAGGCAGATTGCAATTTATTTCGATTTTCTGTGAAATAACTGTAAGTTTCAGACTAGCAATATACTTTATTATTGAAAGAATAACGAAAAAATAGGCAATCTGGTCTACCAGATTTTGGGGAAGGTGCTTCAGTCTGGTACACGGACGGCTCTAAAACCTATAGTGGAACTGGAGCGGGCGTATTTGGACCCAATTGTAAAATATGGACGGCAATGGGACAAACCGCCACTGTGTTTCAGGCTGAGGTACATGCCATAGAGCTGTGCGCAGGTAGACTTCTACTGAATAAACCAAAAGGCGCTACAGTTATTATCCTATCTGACAGCCAAGCGGCACTGCTAGCGCTGAAATCTTATTGTTTCCGTTCTAGGCTTGTGTGGGACTGTCATACTCTTCTTAAAGAGCTGGCACATCATAATAGTCTAACCCTGATGTGGGTGCCAGGACATGAGGGTATTCCGGGTAATGAATCGGCTGACCAGCTAGCTAAGCGGGGAGCCAACTCACCAATGATTGGCCCGGAACCATTCTGTGGAGTAGGTAAAGGCTTCATTAAGGATGGTATTTTTAAGTGGATAAATCTTCAGGTGGAAGATTATTGGAACTCACTTTCAGGACTTAGACAGTCAAAGAAATTCCTGACTTTCTCAAGTAGGAGAGCGTCGGAATTCCTTTCCTTAAGCAGGTATAAAGCACGGGTCATAATGGGATATTTTTCCGGACATTATTTCCTTAATTATCACCTTAAGATCATCGGTAAAGTATCACTAGATACATGTCGATTCTGTGATATCACATCTGAAACCACGGCACACATTCTGTGTGATTGTGATGCAGTGGCCAGATCAAGAAGGCAGATTCTCGGTGGATTTACTCTCACCTGTGAAGACCTGTCGAAGACTCCCCTGAGTAAAATCATCTCCTTTCTCAAAGGAATCGATATGGCCTAGGGAGTGGTTAAGAGCCAGGAACAAAAGACCTCTTAGGTCGTAGTTCGAGAAGTAGTGAGGCTTCTTTAGGCTCTACCAGTTTTAAATAATAATAAATAATAACGAAAATAAAATTAATTTATCTATTAAAAAGCAAAATTTATTAAAAATTTTATAAAAAACATTTTTTTTTTCTTAAATATAAATAAGAAAACAATAATTTTGTTTATATATATCTACTTTAAGGGGAGCATATCATTGTTGGGGTAAAAAAAAGATTTTTGTTTTCCTTAATATATTTTTATTTTAGACTCAATTCTGCATAAAACTTTTTAAACCGCATGACTCTACGAGGCCAGGAAGTGCAATAAATATAGCTGTGAAGTTGGAAGGATCGGGTAAAAAGTGCAACAAAAACGTCACAAAGTGGCAAATATTGTAAAAAAAACATAAATCGAAAAATTACAAAAACAAAGCATGAAAAACCCTACGAATAAGATACACAGAAAAAAGATTTCACAAAGTGAAAACTTGAAGCAGCAGCTTTATAGCTACAAAAACAAGTTTTTTTCGTATTTTTTGCGCTACTGAAAAGTTGTATTTTTTTACGTTTCGAAAACGACTCATCCAATTGTTGTAATTTTTTTTTAAAGATGCCATCACTGCTATCAGATTTTTTAATTAGTTTAAATTAATTTAAAATTATTTAATAATGTAATATGAGACAGACTTGAAGCTTTGTGTTCGTCAAAATTCGATGTGCTATATACAGGGTGGGCCAAATACAAGTTTCTTTTTAAAAATGCAATAAAATGAACAAAATTAAATTTTTTTCCATGTATTATGGCTTTATTAGTAAGAGTAAACATTCCCATTAATGATGGAATACAACTTCGTTCAAGTGGCTGACTCAGCTGGCTGCGCAGTAGCGCATTCTGTCACTCCAATTTTCCAAGACCTTGTTGAAGGTTTCGGGCTGTAGCTCACGGATTGCTTGGATGATATTGGCCTTAAGTGCTTGAATCGTTTCTGGATTGTTGGCATAACATCGGTCCTTCACGGTTCCCCACAAAAAAAAATGCAAAGGGGTCAAATCGCAGCTCCGAGGCGGCCAATTGACATCGCCAAGACGGCTGATAAAACGATTTGGGAATTTGGTGCGTAAAAGATCGATTGTGGCATGGGCTGTGTGGCATGGCTTGCCATTCTGCATGAACCAGAGGTCGTCCAAATTCATATCTTCAATTTCAGTAAAAAAAAAGTCGGATAACATGGCTCTGTAACGTTCACCGTTGACCGAAACGTTGTTCCCAGCCTCATTTTCGAAAATAAATGGTCCAATGATGCCACCACTCCACAATCCGCACAAAACTGTCACTCTCTGTGGATGCATTGGCTTCTCGACAATAACGTGCGGGTTTTCCGAGCCCCAGATGCGGCAATTTTGTTTGTTAACGTAGCCGCCGAGATGAAAATGCGCCTCGTCAGAAAAGATGATTTTTCGCCCAAAATCGTTGTCCAATTCAAGCTGCTCTAAGACCCAAATTGCGAAGCGATAACGAAGCGGATAGTCGTGTGCCTTCAATTGCTGAGTCAATTGGACCTTGTAAGCGAATAATCCGAGATCTTTGTGCAGAATTCTCCTCAGGCTAGTGCGTTAAATGTTGAGCTGTTGAGATCGACGGCGAGTTGATGTTCGTGGAGTGAGTCTCACACTCTCGGCTACAGCAGCCACATTCTCGTCTGTGCGCACCGTACGACGACGGGGGCCATGAGTGTTGTCCATTAGCATGCCAGTCTCACGAACTTTTTGCACAAACTTACGTACAGCAGGCGTGGTGGGTGCTTCATTTCGGTTAAAACTTCTTTTCAAAAAACACACTGTTTGGGCTACACAGCACTCACTTTGGAAATAAGTTTTCAATATTTCCCAACGTTGTTCAAGGGTAAAGCGACTCATTTCGTTCCGCGGAGGTATGATACTGACTTTCTGTCAAAGTTTTCGAGCGGGAAACAGCTTTCAGCGTTAAAATAACCTGTGATTTAAAAAGAAACCTCTAGATGGCCCACCCTGTATACCACCTTCGAAAAATATTGAAATTCTACTCCACTCTGTTTGCTTGTTTTGCAGTAAGGAATAATTCTTCAACATTTCATTCAAATTGGATTAGTGGTTTCTGAGAAAATGGGTCATGAAATTTACACTGAAAAGTCCTCGCGATATGCCCTTAAGTTTAATTTTAAAAGAATATGCATATTTTATTTTTAAATAAACTTTAAAGTTTTTAACAAAGTATAAAAGTGGATGTTTTTTATTCTAATGAATTTCTTATGTTTGTTCGAAAACAGTAAGTTTTTTTCAATTAAATAAATATTTTTTAATCAAAATTTCTCAAAAATATTTTTGACCAATACCTTCATTGTTAGCAAAAATAGATATGAACACATTTTTCGATCTATTTCTCAAATATTTAATTAACAATTTTTGTTTTAATTTAATTAATCGTTTTACTTTATTATTTTACAACGTTTTATAAAAAAATGTTTTTTCCAATAACAAAATATTTTTTTAAACAGAAATATTTCAATGTTACCTTATTATTTTAATAATAAATTATTTATTTTAATTTATAATACGAGTATATCATAGTTTTTACGTTTTACTTTAAAAAGTGGAAAAATATTTGTAGGTATCTTGTTTTGTTTAAAATTCAAATGTAATCATAAAAAATTCTTTACATTCTTGTAAAAATTTTTGAAATTCTTTTTCTGAACAAACGGAAAAAAGTTCGATAAAGAAAAACTATGTTGACAGTCTGGGAACAACTTTATTATTTTTTTGTTTCGGGATTCAGTAAGAGTCAAGTTGTGACACTGACTGTTATGTGGCTGCCAGCTTAAAAAAACCTTTTAAAGTAGCATCCTAGTTGATTTATTAAGTTTTTTTCGTATTCCAGGCACTTTTCTTTGATAACGACCCCAAGGAGAGAAGGGATGTTTCTGGTTGATAAATACGCACATCTATTCTAGATTTAAACTGTGAGCTTCAAATATCTTCATGTCAGATCGAGAAAACGTGAATTCAAGCGAGTATATAGTCCTTTAAGAACATTTGTGTGCTAGCTACCGGAAGGAATACCTTGATTTCATACAACTCACCTATCAAATAAATTTCATTAAAATTTATAGTTCATTTTATTGTGCAATAACATAAAAAAATCACAAATAGTCGCCAGTTTAATTGTTTTACGGGTCCAATTTCCGCGTATCGTTCAATTTTTTTCGCTTTGGCAAAAGGCAAGATTTATTCTCTGTATTCCCTAAAGCTAGTATTACACTGTTTGACCAAGTGGTCAAATTGCAGTAATAAGCAATGCGAAATAGCGAATTCCAATTATCCTCGCAATATCCGCTCGGTCAAATTGACCAAGTGGTCAAATTGCTGTAATAAGCAATGCGAAATAGCGAATTCCAATTATCCTCGCAATATCCACTCGGTCAAATTCGCTATTTCGCATTGCTTATTACTGCAATTTGACCACTTGGTCAAACAGTGTAATACTAGCTTAAGTCATTCCCAAGTTTGAAGAAATAGTAAAAGATAAGAATTAATTTCTTTTGATATTAAGAAAAACTAAAGAGTCATTCAATTTATGAGTGATTTATGGAGTATAAAGAAAAAATTGTTTTGAATTTTTTCTCCGACTCAACAATATCCAACATTAACTCGGGTGTAAAAAAATCAGTCAATTCCACTGCTAACTTTTAACAAAACAACCCCTTTCAAATCGACCTATTTTGCTTATGTTTCACTTTTTTCGCCCCCATTCATTTTCAGTAATTCCTTTCCAATCTTCATGTCCTTCCTTGTCCGAATCCTTTGCAGATCTAAACTATCTCGAAACTTCTTCTACTCCCCTTAAACAGACTTTCACTTTTTCAACGTATCCTCTACCATCCACCCCTCACGTTTCCTCTACCATCCACTCCTCACTTTAGCCACGATTCCGATTTCGAAGATGGGCTGGTTATGTCCTTAAAACTTGGCAGTAGCCCGGGATTTCAGTGGCATCCGGGAGGAAGATGTAGCAAAGGGAAAAAATTTACCAACCAGAAAAAAGTTAAAGGAAGAGAAAATTCCTTGAAAAGTTCCATTGAAAATGGACATCCTGTATAGAATTTGGAGAGTCCAGAAAATGAAAGGCTCGAAAGGCAGCAAATGGACGTCATCGGTGATGGTAGCATGATTCGCATCATGTAGTAGCTAAACGAACTTTGTATAGCGTCGCAAGAGCGGGAAGGATTTTGGTGAGGCGGGAAGATTCTGGGGCCGCTCTTTTTCGAGAGCCCCTTGTCAAAATTCAAGGCACGATGAAAGTTCTAATTTAAAGCAAAGGGTGACCCTCAATAGAATCCTTCGACGAACACATCCACTCGCCTCTTGGCCGATTCATTCTCGTTACTTTCCGCCCTCTCTGTGTATCGTTACTTTGAATCGGATACGTATAGCATTCCAAATCGGTGTATGGTATGGGATATGGCAACTGTGGTGCCGTATATACTCGAGCCTGCCATATATCCTTTCGAGTTTCGAGATGAAGAAAATACCGAAAATTTCTTTTCACTCTTGAATTGATCTTAATCAGAGGATGGTACAATTTAAAAATAGATAAGAGTTACTCCTGTAAATTTATTTCGTGTGTACGAGGAATTTGTAAAGCCGCTCTGGCCAGGTCTACTATGTGTTCGGATGGACTTTCGAAGAGGCTTCTAGGAGTGAGTTTGGTTTTGGGGAGGTGGCGAAGGTGTTGGAGGCTTTCTTCACATTTGATTCGGACAACATTATTGCTAGATTTTCCTCGTCTTGTTATTTTCCCCGAAATTTATTTCGTCCGTTCTCTCCACACATTTCCACATTTCGAATTGAAAATGTTAGACACGGCTCGATTTTTGTTAGTTTATTCAATTACTCAGACGAAACTTTCAACTTCAGTTTCCATGATGAGACTTCCATGGAGCCATGATGAAGGGCTTTCAGGATTATTTCTTTTCGGATTTTATTTTCAGTCCGAATTAGTACGTGTGGATTGTACGAAATTCGAGTTTTAAATTTTTTTCTGTAATTTATTTTGGATGATTGAGAATATTGTTCGGAATTTAATATTAAATTGGGTTTGGTGCCTAAAATAGCGAGCTATCTCTTGTCTAATACACTGAAAATAAAAAAAAACAACATGTTGTGCCGGTCAAAATAATAAATACATAATTATACTTGCGCTAAAATACCACACATGCTGCATCAGAAAAGATGAAATTGGGACGTAGGATCGATTAAAAAAAATTATTCTTCAAGCTTTATTGGTTGTCTATATTTTATATTTCTTTGACCTAAAGGGACTTAAAGAATAGTTTTACGACAGCTGACGAAGTCAATGGGAGAGTAGACTAAAATCCAATTTCAGGATTTTTCAAAATTCACCGCGTGAAAAGAGAGCAAAAAAGGACCAACCTTTTAGATCTAATGACCTATAGTAGAATGTGGAAGAACTTATTCAGCAAAAAAGCAAATAAATCAAAATTATATTAGGTGTACAAATAAGTTCCCGGCGTTTTTTGTCAAACTTTGAGCCTTTATTGTGGGAAATTGGTTTCATTTTTTTTTTTTAAAATATTGCCCATCGCTAGCCACAATCTTTTCCCATCTTTCTGGCAGCATACGAATTCCGCGTTCAAAAAACTCCACGTCCTTTGAGGCGATCCACGAATCAACCCAATTTTTGACATCTTCAAAAGAACGGAAGCGCTGCTCAGCCAAGCCATGCGTCATTGATCGGAATAGGTGGTAGTCGGAAGGGGCAATGTCTGGTGAATACAGCGGGTGGAATAGGACGTCCCATTTCAGTGTTTACAGGTAAGTTATCACAACCTGAGCAACATGTGGCCGAGCGTTATCGTGTAGCAAAATCACTTTGTCGTATCTCTGCTCATATTGCGGCCGTTTTTCTTTCAATGCTCGGCTCAAACGCATTAGTTGTCTTCGATAAAGAGGTCCTGTGATGGTTTCACTCGGTTGCAGTAACTTATAATACACCACGCCGAGCTGGTCCCACCAAATGCATAGCATGACTTTGGAACCATGGATATTCGGCTTTGCGGTCGATGTTGATGCATGGCCAGGGTATTCCCACGATTTTTGGCGCTTTGGGTTGTCGTAGTGTATTCGCTTTTCATCACCAGTCACGATACGATACGCAAAAATTCTTTCCTGTTCTGCCGTTGGAGCAGCTGTTCGCACGTCAAAACACGCCGATGTCTCTTGGCTTCAATTCGTACGGTACCCAAATTCCTTGCTTTTGCAAGGCTTTCAGACGATGTGCAATGGCTTGTTGAGTCACATCCAATGAATCCGCAAGACTTTGTTGTGTTTGGCATGAATCTTTGTCCAGTAGTGCCTCAAATTCTGAGTCTTCGAAATTTTTTGGACGGCCGGAACGCTCCTTGTCTTCCACGCCGAAATCACTGATTCGCTAATAGAAGACTCGCCATAAGTTTCTCTAAACATCTGACGAGCCTCAGCCGCAGATTTCTTTGAATTAAAACAAAAAAGCAAAACTTCCCGCAAATGGCGCTTATTTGGCTCGAACTCCGACATGTTTAAGGACTCATAAGTAACTGACGCTGATAAAATTTTACAACTGTAATGATGGGGAATTGTTGCAATATGTCTGATCTTGCCATATTACGAGCTTGATCCGCCATTTTTTCCCAGTATTTCGTGTTAGTGGCATCTATACGAGAACGCCGGGAACTTATTTGTACACCTAATATTTTTATGATGGTGTCGATAATAGTCACGTTCGTAGTTAAGTAAAAAATCATAAATATCCACTGTAGGTAAAAACCGCAACTAGATGAGTCACGTAGGAGCCACCCAGATGATTCAGTTATTTTCAACCTAGATGATTTCACTTACGAGTAACAAACAAACCGCGCAGTGATTCACTGAAGAGTCGAAAGTGAGTCCTTTGAAAATATTATCTCACCTAGATGAATTGTTAGTTATTCATTTGCGATGTTGTTGATTCGCTGGGCATATTCAAAGTAGAAAAAACTGTTAAAACTGCTAAAAAATAAAGTAAATTATTTTACGGGTAGTTTTCAAAATTTATGACGTCCTATTATTCATCCTTCGAAAAGATACGCCTGATTAAATTATTCGGTCCAAAATCAATTTGAACTCATCCATGTATCAAGATAATTGAGCTTCTCCTCCCAAAATTAGTGCTGTGAAGGTAGTTTTCTACATCAGAATATCCGATACTTTCGAAGCACATTTGCATATTTCAAGCTACCAGAAATGAGCGCATTCGCAACGATTCCCGCAGCACTTAATTTCCAAAGCATCCCAAAACACGACCACCCCGTACTTCAAAAATTCCCAAGCTTCCTGAAAACCTGGCCAAAGGTATCCTACACCTCGCCACTTAATCCCTCATCCCCGAAAATCCATCCGGCTACCATTCATCCCCGAGAAAGTAGTTATAAGGTACTGGGAAGGGGAAGAGGGTGGTAGTGCGTGGTGGACATCATTCCCTGTATGTTACGTATGTATGTAAATTAGAAATGAAATTTGAGGTGGCTCATGGAAATTAGTGGGTGTGGCGGGCAGTGAATATGTCCACATGTGAACGCATCGAGAGCATGAGAACGAACCCCATGGGTACGGACTTTAAGATCACTCGGCTGCCTTCGTGCTTTCCATACCAACGTTGCTACCCTCTGTTATATTTCGAGCTTAACTCTATGTCCGTTTTTACGCAAAAGTGATATATAGGTGTACGCATACCGCCCGGCATAAGGACGAAAAAGGAACCTATAGCAGAATCACATGTGCTCGTATGTATAATTAATGGAAAGTAATCAAATAAAGGACCAAAAGCAAATCGCTCCGCACCAGGATTGTTTCTCAAGATTGAAATGACAAAAGGGGGAACACAACACAAGTAGAACGCCATACAATAGACAGGATATGCGTATGGAAAAACTATCCCTGCACGTATAGCTACAAGTCATATATTGCCTCTACGGTAGATATATATATCGTTACCTCGTGTGTAGAATGCCTCATCCCTTACATAGCTTAACCCCCACAACCTAACAAGAAAACCCTTTAAACTTCCAAAACGCCAAATTGGTAAATTTAGTTTTGTGTTGTTTAAACGCTCGAAGGCAATTAAATATATTTTGATCCCTTTTTGGTCCGGGCATCATACACAACTACACATAGTAGTAATACGACTGGTTTGGGCAACTAAATCGCACACGTGTGTGGCCACCACTATCGCAACGAGCAAGGACGAAACGGTTTCCATAAAATACGCGCAAATATTTAAGGACTGCGCTACTTATATTATTATTATAGTCCTATCCTGATGGAACCTTTGATACGTCGTCATACTCCCGCTTGGCTAGTCCTGACTACATAGGACACTATGAAGTGTGTACAACTTTCGCAGCTCGAGAAAACTTAAACAATGTGTGAGTTAGCTATCCCTGGACCAGGACTCCCTAACTTGCAGTGTTCACAGCAGCAACTATACCCACCCTTTCTATATCATCTCCAAGGATATGACCAAAACTTTAGAGAGTCAGTCGGCCGGTCGTCCGGGAGAATGATGGCGCATTGGAAATTAGACGGTCCCCAGGAGGACCCGAGCATAATGCCTGAAGATTAATTAAATTAAGGATTTTGATTTATTTGGTTAGTTTGATTTTGCAGGCACGTATTGTACGACATATAAAGGACACCACAATCTACTCTCCCATACGGTTCTCATTTCGAAGATATATGAGCATAGTTGACAAAGTGGATCTGTGTGTTGGGGATTTTGTAATGTGACGTTGGTGGAAAATTTCCATAGACAAGGATGGGAAACAAATAGGAAACCGTCTTTAGATTTAATTTTGCAATTAATCGCGGAATAAAAGATACAAAAGGACCAGCTATGTCTTGACTAAGTAAATGGACAGCAGAATTCTTCGTTGAGATTTCACGCTGTTTCGCAATGCTAATGACAAAACAAAAGTTGGTGAATGAGTGTTCAAAAAAATTATGCAAACATATTCTCTATGTTGTTCCGTTAAGGACTTACAGAGATTTTAAGGACGAACGATTTTCGTTGTACTTGGGATCCCTTTCTAATCCGTATTTCTAGAATCACCGTAATCACCGGAAAGTGGTTCGAAAGGAGCTCCCAGTTCCATATTAGTGTCAACTTTGTCGAATTGTCATATGCTTCCTGAGATAAACTGACTCTTTTAAAAAAATCCTAAAGACAAAAATCGTAAATATATCAATTTTTCTCCAAGAAGGACTTTATTGTTGGGTTCTTTTATTCGATTTTTTACATTGGCCTTCATTTATTACTGAGCTAGAGACAATATCAACTTATTTTATATCGGGGTGTATAAATTATTTTTTCGCTAAAACCTGGGATGTGAGTTATCTTCTCACTGCCCTAGAGTTTTCTTGAACTAGATCCCAATTTTGGCAATGGAATGAACAACTCATGATCGGAAATCATTCCTTTGCCCACCTTGTAATTATCTCACCTCACGATCCTGTCGGGTACATAAAATATGAAGATTAATAACAATCTCCAAAAAAAGTAGCATTCATTCAAACGATGATCTTGCATCGATCAATCAAAGTCGCTGATAATACGAAACCACATAAATCCTAATCAAAATCTCCTGAACATTCAATCTACGATCTTAAGCAATCGGTGGTGGTACTACCGACAGTGAAAGTTATGTGATGTGAATAAATAAAGAACCCTCCAGCCTCCGTTTTACGTATTATGATCATTACTCGGGTATTTTAAACACGTCCAACAAAATAAATCGCCCTAATTTATATTACCAAGATCCTATGATCCTGTTGCGCTCGATCATCCCATCCGAATGATCATCAATTTTCAATGGTTCAGGATCCGTGGAAAAAAAATCACAAAGTAGGTACGTGCAAATAAAATGTTTTGGATCAAAGCCGAACAGAAAGGAAGAAGTCCTTTCCGATGACACCGATGCAAAGTGACAGGATCAACAGACAGAATCCTTGGTTCTTGCGAACATACAGGAAGAGAAAATCGGAGACAAAAACTATCCCTGATATAGTTCAAAAATGCGATTAATGTCCTTGGAACGGGCCGTGGCAGTTTGCAATTACAATTTTTTGACATCATGCAAGATTTAGGGTACGACATATCCTTATGTACCCTTTGGTAAATAGGAACCTCTTCTTCAATTCACCAAAACGTATTTTTATTGTCCGTTACAATTTTCTTTCGGTACGTGAAAGTAGTTGTGTCTTATGGATGGGGTTCCTGTAGATCACCGCCTTATATACACACACGATCCGTATCCTTTTTCTGATTTTCTTTTCGAAGGATATAAATGTAAAACGCGCTGTGTTAAGAATCAGATGACGTTCGCAATAATTCTTCAATCGGACGGTATTGTTGCTAGGCCTTATGGAAAAAGTGCCGAGAAAACAATTTTCCATAAGAAGAGTCGGGAAACGATCCTAGCACCCGGTACTCGTGTTGTTTTTGTATAACCTTTTTGATACTCTGAGAGTGATTCCTTTGGGACCTTCAATGGCTCCTAATCACTGTACACGTTTCGATGATTTTCTACCTGGACAAAAGTGAATTTAAGATATTTGAATTTCTATATCCTTGCACAGGACATATGCATCGATATGGAATAAGGAAATGAATGACATTCGTAACTACGTTTTTGGCGGGGCTGAAGCTTAATCAGGATAAGTCCAATGGAAGTAGGGTGCTCTGATTACCACGGATATAATGATCATGACAGATTGGTCGGTTTAAGGGTTTTGTGTTGACCATTTGCCTGTTTCGATAGGGAATGGAAAGTTTCGGGGTGCGAATTCACGATGCATGATTGCAATTGAAAATTAGAATTCTGTTAATTTAAACCTGGAGATATTTTGTAACAATATCAGGAGGGTTCATGTTTTTAAACAATCCAGCAAACAAAATCATCTTATGTGACTCCCTAACGGTTCATCTAGGTGAAATATGTTTGAATTCACTGCCGATTTTTAGATGAATCCCTAAGTGTTCAATAAAAATAAAATAAAAAAAATTAGGTTTTTTTCACCTACAATAAAAAATCCGCAGATTTATTTTGCTAAGCTATTTTTCGTATTACCATTAATACAAAATTTTTTGATTTTCGATTTGCTTAGAATAAATTATTTGCTGTAACTTAAGCTTGTATATGTCAAATATTTGACTATTTCCCTGGCCCATTTTGCAAGAAAATGTGTCTTAGACAACTATTGGGTCATTCCATCAAGAATCGCCAAAGGTGTGACCTTACCATCTCCGATTCTTTTGAAAATTTTTGGACTTGAAGAACTAGTGAAACAAATAATTGAAATTCAATTTTTTGTTTCTATCTCATTTTTTTTGTTAGTTATAGTATGTTAAAGTTTTCGCAAAAATGTTGTCCGAGTGTTCTTTAAAAATTTTTTATCTCTGGTAATTTTTATCCTAGAATAATAAAATAGAGCTTATTTTAAAGAAGAAGGTTGTCGCAAGAAAAATACGAACAAAAAATATCCTTGAAATTATTTTTCAAGGATAACGATTTTGTCCTTTATCCTTGAATATCTCAAAATACATTTTTGTTTTTTTTATTTTTTTTATATTTTGTAGGTTATACCTTCTGTTGTTCAGAACATATCAAAAAATAACCTTGGGATCTCAATGGGATCGGGGTCAAAAAGATCGAAGAACATCAGTGGCTCTCAAATTTTCAAGAGAATCGGAGATGGTAAGGTCACAAACTTCGTAATTTTTGGCGATTCTTGATGGATTGACCCTTTTACAAACAGTTTAAATCTGGTATTAAGTCCATATTAGATTGTATTCCACTATGATAAATATTTAACTATTTTTGGGTTATCAAACTATTTAATTTGCCGAAGGCGTTCTGGAGGACAATGTTGGATTTTTACTTAGCCTGAAAATTTTTCCTAATTTGTTGTAAGAATTTTTCCACACCATGGAGTTCTTACATTCAAATATTTGACAAAATGGCAGACAATCTAATACAAACTTTAAGGTTATATTATGGATGTATTAGAATGTATGCTACTATTGCAAATATTTGACTCTTTTTGTGGTCAGATGCATAGCACACAGTGCAATACAAACTTAACAAAGTTAAAAAAAATTTAAAATTTTGTTATTGGTGGCAATTAAAAGATAGATCATTTTCTCGATTGATTTTTGAACTCAATATTTTTTGTTACAAAATCCATATTATGTGAAGCAACATTTTCATATTATATTTTCTAATTTATTTATTTTGAGCAAGTGCTACTAGAGATTTAACTTTCCACATATTTCGTACAAAAATCAATTGCCATGATTCGAAATCTCATTTACTTACTCTTCTTTCTAAAATTTAAAAAAAAAGATTTTCAACCCCCAGCCAAAAACGGAAAGAGAAAAATCCATTTATCCTGGATGTCGTTTGCATTGTATTTCTTCTTAATGAGTTCAGAACGAAATGAGTGCTTAACCCTTACGAAGTCGACTTAAACTCACACTTTCGCACTAGTCCCTCGACTATACTGGACTTCAATTCACCCCCCACGCTCCAATTTCTACCCTTTCTACTCCCTGTTTCTCTTCTCTAGTTCGAGTTTACTAAAGAAGAAAAAAATCCATCTCTTCACCCTTTCACCTGATTTACATCCACTTAAACCATCCCCAAACTCTCCTCCTGTATTCATTCCATTCTTTTGCATTATCCTTTCGTTATTTTCTTCCTAGCTCTTAGGAGATCGAGTTCTACTCCATCTCGATGGAAAAAAACCACCCCATCCCCAAAAACTTTCAGCTAGCACACTCCGTCCAGAAAGAAGGTGGCAAAAGGGTGGATGGACGTGGGAGATGTAAATGAAATATGCAGATGTCCGACATTGGACTTTTTTCTTCCCTTATTTTTATTTTTTCGTTCATTCTTTTTTTTTTGTAAAAGTGTGAGTGTGCGTCGCTTAAAAACTTTTCTCCTATGTCCAATATACAACGCAGGACATCTATAAAAAGGATTCAAAGATGTATAACTTGGTCCTATCGGAGGACGAACGAGTTGGGGCAGTTTCGCAGGGTTACTTTGGAGTTTGTGTATTGAGAACAACGGTGTGTCCGTCGTCGTCCGTTCCTCGAGTTAAATTCGTTTGCTTCGTTGGTCCATGCGTTCGTCCAGTTGGGTCAGACTGTAGAGTATTGAAATTCCGACCCGATACACCCACTCAACGGAGGAAAGGGTTGAGGCCAGTATCGTCCTGGTAAAAAACCACCCCCCTTTTCACGTATTTCATGTCCGAGAGAAAACGAAACCGAAAAAAGTAGGTACTCGGTACGGGCAGCACACGCAACAACAAAAATAAATTCTGGAAAAAAAGGGAACAACGTGTGTGCCGGAAATTTTCTTTTTTCCATTTTCGCAAAAATTGTCTGTGCTGGTGTATTTCAGGTTTTTCTTGCTGATATCTTTTTTTACTTGTTTATGCCAACATTCAACCCTACACATACCAACTTCAATGCTGACCGATCGATAGCCTAATGTACGCACTTCGGGAGGAAATTTGTTTCGTTTCTCATACTTTAGAGGGTGGCTGAGGGATAAAAGAGCTGGTAAGTACAGTCCGTCTGACCACTTTCACTTATTTTCCATTGCCCTGATCCTTTGGTGACCGAGAAACCGGCCTTAGAGTACCCCTTATTGATACTCGCACTGCTTATTGCATTTTCTCTTATGGGGAAGTTTCTAGTATTTTTGTAATTTCACTCCACATAGGAATTGCTAATAATGTTGCCGGAATAATGTAAAAACTATGAATGGGAAAAAAATTTGGTTTCTTTAAAATCCCTGCTCGAGCGGAATTCAAGCACAACTCTTTTTCAATTTCAATACTGAAGCATGCAGAACTCCAGCTGACTATTTTAAGTACTGAGTGAGTTCTGTTATCAGAAAATTATTTAATATCGAAATTTCTTCAGTACTGTGAAGAAGAAATTTTGCTGTGCAGTATACAGTATGTATGCGGAAAACGTGGATTTTTTTTAGATTCCAATGGAATGGGGGGGGGGGGGGGGTTGTAGCTTATTAGTATTGAATATATCTTCAATCTGGAGTCCATGCGACATTATTTCGTATGTAAAACTATTAACGTATTTAGTGTTTTCGCGGTACGGAATTCAGTAAACAGTATCACTTTATCTACAGTTCTACTTTTGTACTAAACAACGAAATTGTTTCAGAACTAACTTGTAATTGATGCAATTCTGATGCAGTATTAATAAAAAACATAACGCAGTCACGATCGGCTGCAAGCCAATCGTACGATACCCTAGATAAAATACTGAACTCCGATTTATATTTTAGTTGGGAATATATCAAAAGAATGAGGAGTGCACATACAATTATTGCATGACCTTTTATTTAAGGTAGAAACCATTGTATAGTGGCTACTCGATGGATGGTTAAACGATTTCTTGAGTTATAGTGAGTTCCATAAATTAAGTTAGGACATTTTTACAGAATTTTTGTATGGCAACTAAATGAAGGACTTATGGGATATTTTTCATATTAATACTTTCAGCTGTGACTATTATAAAATCAACGTATACAAAATTTCAAAGTCGTAACTTAAAGCGTTCTAAAGTTATCGTTCAATATTGGTGAACACGTGTTTTAAGGACTTTTTTATGACAGCTACCTGAAGGAGTCGACGGATGGCGCTAATTATTGAACTCAGTCTTGCTTTTGATATAAAACTAATTCCTGTAAGATTTTGAATACCTACTTTAACTCGTACTAGAGTTATAGTGGATTCTGAAACTTGCATAAATTTTTGAAGGACTTTTGTAGGCTGCTACACGAATGACTCATTCGATTTGCATCATATTCGGAACTTTCGCTTCAAACATTGTAAACTTTGAGTATGCAAAATTTCAAGTTCATAACTTGAAGCATTCGAGCTATAATTGTGAATACGTGTTTTAAGAACTCTTGTATGTTAGGTACCCCGAAGGAGTGGAAGGATATTGCCCATTAACGAACTTAGCCTTACTTTTTCCATTTTACAAGTGGTAACAAAATTTCAACTTCTTAGTCCAACGCGTTCTTGAGTTATCGTGCAAACGGACGGACGGACCGACGGCAAACGGATTTGGGGTTTTTGGCCACAACTGAACACAAAATAATATGTAACTTTTTTTCGTCCGAGGCTCGGTTCTATGAGTTACAAACTTTTCGGGCTGGATTAAACTTATAATACTCCATATGATTTCATCTAGAGTACAAAAATTGCTGGACAGAAAAAAATTAATTTAGAAAATCAAGTTTTTTGCGGACGTTAATCAGTACTGAATATAGGTAATTAAAATTAAATTCGTAAACAATTAATATTTTCAATGATACAAGTTCAGTACCTAAACGTGTCCTTTTTAAACAGAGAAAATCGCTACATTATCTACATATACTTCTCTTAACTACTATTTAATATCGTGACTTATTTATTTCTGCCCTAACTCGACGATGAAATGATTATCTCATCCCTCAGTCTGTCGATTTTCACCCAATAAAATCTAATGGTCTAATCAATTTAAGATTTTTCTATCCATAAAATATCGAAGAAAAGAAAAAAATCTCATAAACTACAACAGTAGGCATGGATCCTGGGGAGGATCCAAACATTCAGTTAAAAATTCAACTCAAACATCAATAGTTTTCCTTTAATATCCTTATCATAAATTCAAACATCTCATTTCCGGGTATGCGACGGATCGGGTGAAAAAACCGTAGTCCTTGTTCAGGCACACCCTGCCTCAGTCTCTCCACTTTCACATCAATATCCAACAATAATTTACGAACGGATTTCCAATTAAACCCTGAAAATATGAATAATAAAAGTCATAGTAAATAACATTCGAAAACGATCGGACCACATTTCTATTTTTATTTTGCCCCATTTAATTTCGGCCGGTCCTTTTGTCCTTTCATGTAAGAATTTTGTCTTCTTCTTAAATCTGTCTGTAAGACGTACTTTCACTTCTTGACGTCACAATTTCAGAGTGTGACGCCATTCTGATATTGTTGTTGCCGTAACTTTTCAGGATTCGAATTCTCCCCGATGCACAAATTGTGCAGTGGTTGAGGGTCGTAAATTTCTCAGGAAAACAGGCAACGTAATGTCATGGTGCTAATCAAGGACAACATAAATTTTCGGAAATTTCTACCTTTTCTTCGAAGTTGATATCAGGCAGTGATTACTGTTTGGTTTTACTGAAGGATATCTTAGGTTACAAAGAGGGTAGAGTCGTTGAATGGGGTGGAAAGTTTCCGGAAAAGAAATGGCTGAGAGTGTGCAATGAAATTTAATTGTGAAATGTTTCCGATATACTCGCTTATTATTTTAAAAGGATTTTCAAAAATTAGTTGCACTTAAAAATATCTCTACAAATCTTAACATTGACGAGAGCTCTTAAGAAGTCCTAGTCAACCTTCACGCTACTGGATGAAAGATTGAAGGACAGAAGAAGAAAAGGTATAGCAAGGAAGAAGACAGAAAGAAGGAAGAGAGGAAGAAAAAATTAAGAAGAAAAGAGGAAGAAAATAAGAAAGTTGGAAAGAAGAGAAGAAAAAAGGATAGATAACGAATGGCGTCAAAGTACCTGAGTAGTTCTATGTATTTCTTGCAGGGATGCTAAAAGTATCTGTTTCTCTTTTAGAAGTTTCTGACATTTCACAGGTGAAAACGACTGAGAATCTTCAGTTATTTTTTGTTCCCATTGTGATAAATTGTACCCAATAAAGTAGGAAACTCCCGCTTTTGAAACTAAGCATGGACATTTTCAAAGATCTGTACTTAATCAGGATTAGAACGAAATTTTTTGCGATAAAGAGTAGAGTTCCATCAGAGCTTACTTTTGCCATCCTCCGTCAATTTCTGGTGCTTTTACAATTCTTCATCAAGATATTAAACAGTTCACTTAGTGGGTTGTTCCTATATGAGGTTTGGAATCTGATCATCCACCTAATCCTCGTGGCTGAATATGACTCATAATATACGGAGAAATATATAACCGATATCCTACTTGATATATCAATATATTCACCCTTTTGAGTTTAAAACATCAAATTAGCATGATGCATCCGACATTTTCCTAAGTCGACTAAAAAAGCAGAGCAATCCGATCACGAATTATTTCCAACAGCAACAACAATAACGAGAATAAAATGTCCTTAATCGATTTCTTTCTCCTGCTATTTATTAACTTCTGTAACCCTTTTACAGTAAAAATTCCCCGATCCCAATGTCCTCACTGAATCATCGGAGAGTAAATCGCCCGATTTTCTAAACAATTTTCGAACGTGATGTCGACAAAAATGAGTCCTTTTTAAAACCGTAGCAGATAAATATTTGCTCAGGAGATTTAAATAAATTACTTTGGCACTAAAAGCCTTTAGCCAGGACTTCAACGTCTTCGCTTACGACATGACGAAATAAAGAAATCCGTTTGCATAGGTATACTACCCAAAAATTGCTCCCTGGGCGATACGAAATTTCCGAAGGACGAAAAATTTTCTGGCCGGTGTACAATCCGGAAGGAGAGGATATTCGGGAAGTATTTTACCTTGTATTCGAGCTAAGAAAACGAATGAACTAAAAATAAAAAATAAAATGCAACCTAGCACATTCGAAGAGGATTAAGAATTTAAATGAGCGCACCGAAGAACTTGGATGCAATTTTATGTGATCGCCAAACACACTCACAAGCGGAATTATTATTTTGGGCAAAACCGCAGCGGGTCTATAATCCGATGTTATTATGAGCTAAGATGATGATGGTTCCTTTTGTGGACAAGGACTCTGGGACTGTTTTGTGTGCATTGTACGATTTCAGAGGGACGACTTAATCCTATGCAGCTCAAAACTTAAGGACTCACTGTTTGTGCCAAGGAATGCCGTTGGCGTGTAATCGATTTTCAAAGGCAATTTATTATTGCGAAATTAGCTATAGAGCAGATGAATTTTAAATTTTGGGTGGTATTATAAAATTGAAAGGATTTAGTACAGTCGTTAAGAAAGGTCCTGAAAAGAATTGTTCAGAAGGAATACTTTAAATTTGCTTCAATAATTCCTGCAGATGGCTGTCTATTTACTCATTCATAAATACTCTAAAGAACACATCAAATATGTGACCCTTTCAAAAGTTCTTAGATTCTGAACAAAAGAGCTCTTGGCTCGAAAACACCGTTCTAAAAGGGCTATTACAAAATTATAATAGTGAAATTAGTCGACACTTAGAACTATCTAAAAAAATAAAATTAGAACCACCCAATTATCAAAAATTTTAAATTAAATACTAGAATTTACCTTTTCATGGTAGATCTCCTTTTTCGCCTTTCTGGAGAAAGAACAGTCTGTGAAGACGCTACTGGGTCTAGCATCAACGTGAGAAAAATCTCGTTTCTTTTAAATACCTTCTTCTACCCTTCTTTTAACTCACCTTAGACATAAGTCTAAGGTGAGTTAAGTTTTTAGCAGGGGTGGAGGGAACGAGGAGGTCCGAAACCCCCCAACAAGCAAAAACAAATTTCATTTTGATCACACTAAAACGAAGTAATGAAGCTGTGCCAAAACCAAGTAACTTTTGCTTTCCTAGCACGTTGATAGAATTTTAATATTTTCATACCGGAATTGAAAACAAAAATTTAAAAATTTTTTCCCATGTTCTACTCTGAAAAGTCCGATCAAGTTAATGAAAGCTGTTCGGCTTTTGACTAATTTAACATTCTACAATTCGGCGTTTCTTATGTCTACGGGACCCAATTTCGACGATTAAATATGCGCCAGTAAGTTATTTTCGGCCGTCTAATGGCCATTTAAATGCTAATCGGTATGCAAATTTTTCATAAACCTAAGATATACCTCCAGTAAGTTAGCAAGAGCAGTGCTGCAATAATACGGAGGAATGTTTTAATCAAAAGTTTAGCTGAGGAAACAACGACGACAAACAGATCAGAAACGAGCAGAAAAGAGTTGGGCTGTATTTCTTATTTTTCTTTTTTTTGCGATATCGACATTAAAAATATTGGATAAAAAATGAATTAAATTTAAAAGCTAAAACTAATAAAAATTGAACCATATCCAAGTCGAACGGAAGTTGTTACTCATTAGCTAAGTTGATGACTTCTGAATATTTATTTATTTTTTCAAATATCCCGCGTAAATTTACGCGATGATGTTAATGATAATTGAGATTATCTTCTATTTCGGAAATGATGAATTGGTCAAGGCTGCCGAGAGGAGATGTTGATGGGATTTGATTTCTGATCTCATAAAGAAGAATTAGGTGATTTCAAATAGGCGGTCTGGATAGCCTGAAATTTATACAAAATTTCGTTAAGAGGACATCTGAAAAGCCGAAATACTTTCATTTGTTATTCGAATTCGAATCGAATTATTGATGACGGCGTCTGGAAAGTTGGACGTGTTGATTGGAGTGGGCGTGGGACGATTAGAATTGTTTTGATTTGACGGATTTAGATGATGAATAATTTGAATAAAATTTAAATGGGAAACCGAATCGATTTGTAGACTGCTCAGAGAGACATAAAAATGCAGATATCCAATTTGGAAAATATATGCACAACGTACGTACAGTAGAACTTTTCGCTCATACCTTTATGCAGTTAATAATAATCAATGGCAAGAAGATAACTTTAAGCGTAATAACATTAAATAATAAAATTAAAAAAGAAATTCCCTGCCATTTACTGCGTCACTGTTACAGGTAAAACGCGTCTTAAAAAAAAATCTGCCAACAGTCTGGGGGCAACTTTATTATTTTTTCGGTAGAAGTTCGGAATGCGTTCAATTCTGAGACGCGGTGTAGGTTACTATGTGACTGAAAACCCAAAAAAAAGTTCGGAAAGCGGTTAGAATGGGGTCGCGCTAGAATACTTACGCCGCTGCCACATATAACACATGAATTACGTAATTGGGACATACTCCGGGACGTGGTCAAAGTCGTAGTGTAATATCAGTTGTTACATGATTAGGAGGTTTTCCGTGATTAGGGTCTTGGTCATTACATGAAATCGAAAATGCATTTGTAGGCGATTATATAAAAAGTCTGTGGAAGTGAAAACCAATCTGATATCTCATCAATCCTAAGAAATATGTCGAAAGCCTTACGTCCTATTGGAGGATATCTACAAATACTAAAATCAACTTTTGACGATTATGTAGAAAGCCTTAGGAAGTAAAAATGAATTAGATACCTCATTAGAACTAAGAAATATGTAGGAATTTGTGAAAACATATGCAACCCCCTTGCACCCACTTTGAGGTTGAATATCCAAAAATCCTAAAATGAGTTTTTATGTGTAAAGAAAGCCCGATGACGTGAAAGGATAGGACGGAATTCATGAAAACGAGTTCAACCCATTTATACCCTCTTAGAGGTTGAAAAAGGAGAAAACTTGAAAATGAGTTTTAGGTTATTATTAAACAAGACCGTGGAAGCGAAAAGTTATTCGATATCTAATCAGACCTGAGGAATACGGCTGAATTCGTGAAAATGTATACAACCTGTTTACATCACCTTGGGGATCCTGAAAACACTTTCTAGGCATTTATGTGAAGAATCTGTGGAATAAAAATTAATTCAATATTTGGGAAGATTTAATAGATATAACGAAAATCGTGAAAATATTAGCATTCCATTTTCACTAATAATTTCTTTTGACCCCTTCCGAACGCCAATGGATATTTTAATTTTTATTAATCAAAATAACTTTTCTAGTGTATGTAAATCACACATACATACCGAGTTTCAACTTTGTAATATAAGCCGTTCTATAGTTAGGAAAAACACCACCAACCGTACCATACTACCCCTATAAAAAATATATTTTCCCAACATGCTACTACTATAGCTATATCAAATAGCAACGTTCAGCATTATATCATTATAGATTCTCGAGATATGAAAATAGGAACATTTTCTTTTTCACCCTCCTTCACCCTCACCAACTAATTGTTTTTTTTTCTGCTAGAGGTCTATTAGGCCTACTTCAGGTAAAAATTCTAAGCATCTATCTTACACTGGAGATATGAGACGTGATTTTTTAAAAAAATTCTTATCCCCTCCACTTCCACGTTCCACCGCCCTCTTAAAAAATTTTACTTTCCACATACTTTATTTGTCAACCTTTATGTTTCCGATCTATTTTCCTAGTATACCTATAGATGTTCCTTAAGTTTTAATTTCGTGACATTAACCGTTTAGGAAATACGGATTTTAGAATGTCTCGATCTCGGCTTTCGAGCGTTTCGGACGCATTATTATTCCCCCACTCCCACAACCCTTCCACCATATCGGCAATTGTTTTGCAAATGGGTTCATTATCGAAGCTCCATATAAATTCCAAGTTTCAGCCTCCAAACATAAGCGGTTGCTGAGATCTAGAAACCAAAATTTTCCGTCCAAAATTCTTCTGTCACCTCGCCCCTCACACCCCCACCGCTCAAGTGGCCTACATAGTCTATTTGGGCGCTATAATCCCTCAAACGATTTTTTTTAAATCGATAACTATACGTTATTGTTAAAATAATACTTAATGGCAGAACTAGGATTTAGTGTTGGAAAATGATAATAATTTATTTATTTTAAACTTCTTAACCAGTTAATTGCGTATTTTGTTCATTTCCATTGGATTAGCGCATTGATTTAATATTTATAGATACACCTGTATAAAATTGGACATTATTGGGATGCACTTTAAGGGCAACACATTGTAGAAAAAAGTAGGGCCGCAAATTAGCACTGGGGGTTTAAAGAGCATTTTTTTCATTGCCACACTTATCGAACTATCATACATCAAAATGACAATATCTTCGGAATCGCTATTACTAAAAAATTTAAACCACGTATGTACAAATAGTTTAAAAAAAAAGGAAGAAAAAAATTCAATTTACAAAACCCCTAAGCCTGCATCTTTCCATATCTCACGAACCCCTTATAGTAGAAAATTGGAATTTGATGCATACGTCGTCAAGATATACTAAAATACCACACACAGGGGAGAAGGTTCAAAAATTAATGAATCGCAGAAACTAAAAGAAATGTTCAGCTACATTTCTTTTAGTTCAGGCTAAATAATAAATATAATAATAATAAAGATAAAAATTAGAAAAAGGACTCACCATTTTCTTTTCTGGCTGCTCCTCTGCATTCGTTCAACTTTCTGATAATTTAACTTTCTCCATTATTTTTATTTTTAAATTGTATTTACAGATTTATTAGATGAAAGTAAAAGGTTGGAAAAATTACCGCAATCGAGAGAAACATGTAAGTTTTCGATACTTAAATAATTTTAAAAATAAGCAATATCGAAAAAATTTCCTAAGAAATTAGTGAATATCCGAAGTAAAAACTTCTCATCTGAACAGAAATTGAGATTCTTACTTTTTTAGATTCACTGCAATGTTATAGGAATTAAGGAGGTCTTTTTTCGGAATTTTTTTTTTGGCAGATTATGAAAGATCCAACTTTGAAATTTTTACCATATATTTATTTCAACAATCGTTAGAAATTTTTTTAAGGAGAAATATTGTTTTTTTTGCGTGCTGAGCTCTTGAAAGTGACCGCTGTAAAAAAAAGTTGTCAAATAGCTGCTATGATTCCGGCTGTCCCCCTCCTCTGAAATCAAAAAATTAAATTGATACTTCATTTATAGGCCTGTGGCTATAACTGGTACCAGAATTAAGTGAACATTTGGAAAATTAAAAAATTGGCCTAACTTTGAAAATTTTTTTTAAAATTTTTACGTTTTTTTCGGTGAATTTAGCTTCGGAAAAAGAAAAAAATATAACAGATATCGCTAAGATTTTGGTACCAGTTGTAACTAGAGATCCGCTGAATATGTTATTAAAATTTCAGCGAAATCGGTTCAGTAGTTTTTTCTGAATCGTGGCAGCCAATTTGAAAAATGCAGTTTTGAGAAAAACGCAATTAAAGATCGGTGGTGGCATGGGCGAGCTCCGAACTGCTGCTCCATTATACGGCTATTACTTTATAACGACTTCGAGTTCGGAAAAATCCTTTTATATTTAGTAAAAAAACCTGAAATCTGACCCGGCACATAGAGCGACCCCCTTAAACGCAATAAATTTTAGAACACAATTAATTAGGGACGCAAATTTCACGTCGCAAGGCACACATTTGCGCCTCAGCACATTGTTATGGTAAATACAGAACACCTTTCAATACCGTTTCCGAGAAACCGACCGATCGAACAGTTTGATATTCGCACTAAGTTCAGTATATTTTCCGAGGCACAAGATCACAATTTAACTCTTTAAACTGTTAAATGAACTGGCGCATATGTATGTACTCAACGCGACCAGCTCGATCTTTCGAAACGAGGAGCAATTTAATTAAATAGAAATATTAAGAAATGAGATATTTTAGACGAGAACTCCAAATTTATGTCCATCCTTTTCCCCGCAATCGGTTACAGTTCTATTATGAACATCGAATAGCACATTAATCAGGCATCTACGAAATCATTGCTTCTGTCTCCTAGATGATCCGAGAATCCAAAATCAGATTGCGGTTGATTGCTAATCGATAAGAACAATACGAAACGGGATTTGGAAAAATATCACACCGCACTCGCCCGTGGAGTCCATACAGGTCGCTGAAGCCGCCACAATATATTCAGCCGCGAGCGATTTTGGAAGCCTCGCCAATAGTTCTCTTGGTTGGTTATGCTTGGACTGCCAGACAGTTTGAGCGCTCCTGAGACGCACAACCTACTGATCCTCACACAAACGAGTTTCTTTTGAAATCCCAAACTCATCTCTAAACCTAGTCCATACGCTATGCAACGATCTGGGTGGACAATACTCTAGCCCACGTATCAGCCATCTATTTGACCCCATCGATTTCTCGTACGTAGTCCTCATACAGAAGTGGATCCTTTTTTTCTGTTCCTAGTCTCGTTGAATCCAATTTGTCCGCGAAAGCCGGGCCCTGTGAGAAAAACTTAAACTAAACGAGTGCTCAAGGGCCAAAATCAAATCCCCACTTGAATCTTTGGTCCAGATTTCGATTGGCGTTGCTCTATACTCTGGTCAAAAAAAATCGTCAGCTCTAAAGTAAAACAAACTCATCGGCAAGATGGGATTGTTTTTTTTCAAAATTAATAATTAAACAATAGGAGCGGGGAAAATCATAAAGAATGGCCTCCTCGTTCTCCATGACCTTTGTTATAGTTATGGCTATAACGCCATTAAATGCTACCAAAATAAACCGATTATTAGTCAGTTTTCCTATCGTAGGAGATATTAAATTTTTCTTTTAAGCCGACGAAATTACAAACGCGGCTAAAAAAATTGTGACTCATCAGTTTCTCTCCAACTGTTCCATTTTCACGTCGGTTTTTTTTATTATTTTCTACCCGACGAATATTTCGATTAAGACGGACGGGTTTTATTATCGGGTTTTTATTTTAGAAATTACATTTCACTTTTTTTTATTTTATTTTAATTGTTTGTTAGGAAACACGTGAGAAATCCTGAAAGGATTTTATTTTTTTGAGAAAAGAAAACAATTTTTAGTTCAATAAATTAATTATACAAAGTTTGCACTTTCTATCGTAATTTATTTTGATCCCAAAACCGTTCATAATTGATTTTTTCAATCATCTTCAACTTTTAGTTATTAAATTAAATTTTTTTAATTTTTGCCAAAAAAAAAAAATTTTTTTAAGTTTTTTACAACACACAATTATAATAAGAGTTACGATCTTTTATTGTATGCAGAAATATTTCCTGAATAGGCCATATCTTTCTAAAAAAAAATTTCAGTCCGTCTGTCCGCCGTACGCCGTACGCAAAATCGTTTGAAGGCTCGTTTGCTAACTATAGAACGGCTTATGCTAGAAAGTTGAAACTCGGTATGTATATGTAAATCAACTAGAAAAGTAATTTAGAAACAAAAAATTTTAAATATCCATTAGCGTTAACAGTGAAAATGGAATGCATATATTTTCACGGTTTTCGTCATATCTATTAGGTCTTCCCAAATATTGAATTAATTTTTATTCTACGGATTCTTCATGTAAATACCTATAAGCCGTTTTCAGGATTTTTTGAAATTCGACCCCTAAGGGGCTGGAAAGGGGGTGTATACTTTTTCACGAATTCTGCCATTCTGCCCTCAGGTCTGATCAGATATCGAATATCTTTTCACTTTGAAGGACTTGCGTAATATTCGCCTAAAACCTGTTTCTAAGTTTTTTCATTTTTCAGCCCCTAAGAGGGTATAAAAGGGTTTTCACGAATCCCGTCATATCTTTTAGAAGTGATAAGAAATTGAAGTGGTTTTTACTTTCTCGTGTTGTCTTCATATTTATCTATTAACTCCTTTCAGGATTTTTGGATATTCAACCCCCAAGTGGGTGTAAGGAGGTTGCATATCTGATGATATATCGAATTCATTTTTACTTCCTAAGGTTTCCTATATAAGCGCCAAAAAGTCAATTTCCATATTTCAAATATTCAATCCCAAGGGGTGTAAGGGGGTTGTATGATTTTCAAAGCTTCGACATATTTCTTAGGTTTGATGAGATATTAGATCGCTTTTCACTCTCTATTTTAAATATTTTTTTTAAGAACAAAACTAACTTTCAAAGAACCCTCATAATTTCGAAACAACTGATGATATACTCCGACTTTGACCGCTTCCGAACTTTGACCCGAAAAATAATAAAGTTTCGCCCAGACCATTGACAGATTTTTTAAATTTGGAATGTATCACTCCGGTTTGGATGCATCCAAGGACTCTTGCTGTTACATCGACTGCATATAAAAAGGCAAGAAATCGGGATGGGAGCCAGTCGCTCTCTAGCACGAATCAGACCTAAATATTTCAACCTACCCCTAAAATTAGATCAAATTTACAAACACAGCTCGATAAAAGGAAAAATCCTTGTCATTTCGAAACAGGACTTATGTTCCCTATACACTGCTTCGAAGAATAAAAATCATTTAGTCTTTAACAGTTGAGTGGTTCGTCATCCTTCATCTTCGGGGTCGAATTAAATCAAACCAAAAAGGAAAAGAAAATACAAGATCCGTAGGACAATGAAAATCGTTCTGAAAGGTGACACGGTTACAAACAACTGTCATTTCGGTTATTGTTTAGGTGTCAGTAAGTTGCATGTAATGTCATCTTGCGTGCAGCATCTGTGAGAAAAGACCTTCGCTCTCAACTTTCTAAAGGAAGTGAAATTTAAAAAAACTCATACTATGATATCTAATTGTTGTTTGGTTTTTTTATTTATAAAAACGGAAGATTTTTATACGTCAATGAGTTTTGATGTAATTTCTTAATGAAAGAGTGGCCTGGAAGCCCAGAAGCCAAGCACCTTCGAATTCTTAGATCGATAGTTTTAAATATTTACTAGTCATAGGCTTTGCATCTGAGGTTTAGGTGCCTAAGAGCAGTGCCAGTATTGCTTTAGTATAATGAAGCATTGCGTGAAATGACCAAAAATGAAATGTCTCAAAAAACAACTCAAACAATGTTATTGCAAGATGGAAAGAAAAAACAATTATTAGTATTGGACACTTTTGCATTTTGAAATTTGAGGTCGTATTCGAATACCTTGCTTCGTCTACGTCTACGTCTAGTTATAACAGTTAATGACGTTAGATATAGCAAAGCTGTGTCTCAATTGCTTTTCGGTTCGTGTCTTGACTACTTTTACGACAGCTGAGCTATCAGTCAATCTTAGCAAACGTAAAAAAATTCAAATTTTTCTATAGAATTTAATTTAATTTTTGATTTATGAAGTGTCAAATAAGCATCAGCTGAGCCATTTTGACGGTTTAGCTAAGCTTTTTCTAAACAGGAGTCTGTCCAATGTGCAAGCTATAGCTGCTTCGATAGCATAGCAAAGCATGACAATTCGAACTGTCAAATTCAGCCATAGCACCGCCGACTTAAACTCAGGCCGCGCACATATGACAGTTCGTCGTGAGAAATGCCTCGTTTTTTATGTGATGTGTGACGTCACGGATCAAAACGAGAAAATATACCAGTTCATTGGAGAATCTTTTTTGGAACGAATTCGTAACAATATTTTATTATCCCAAAGCGCGGTGTTTTAATACAAAACTTTGGGATTGACGAACCCTCTAGAGTCGATACTGAATAACAAATGTTCAGAATCATAGCAATATGCAATGTGTTTCATATAACAAAAATTATCTTTCAAAAAATAAGCAATTTAACTGCACATTTTTTAAATGGCAGAATGCCGACATTGAAAAATTGAATTGAAAATTGCGATATTTTTTTCGACCTAATTTTTTCTATGAAAACTCAATTCCAGATGAGAAAACTTGTCTAATTCTAATTTTTAAATAGGTTTATAAACTATTTAACTTTGCTTTGCCTAACAAAAGCTTGCACTTTAATAGAAAACTAGGTTTTTATCATCCAAGTCATGCACTCGCCATACAAAATTGTTGCGATATGTATGGAGCTGTCATGTTTGTTATGACTCTGTTTTTTTATGTTCAATTCAACTGCGCGGCTATAGTTCAGAGGGCTCTGGCCATAGCAAGAAAAAGCACAGGTTGGTATTGGACAGCCAAAAGCTGCTTTAATAGCTTACAACAGCTGTTCGACACATACATGTGTAAGTGGCGTGACATTCATGTCATTTATGAATTTATAAATTGGGGTTTGTATATTGAAAAAATGATTTTGTCGGGTGTGGGATGAATTTTGAACGTGAAGAAAAGGCGATGAGATGAACAAATTATGATTTTGAACACTAAAGTTATGATGAATTTAATTTTAGTTTTAGTAGTCAAGATTAATTAAAGAATCAGGGAATTGTCGTAAAAGAAATTACTAGTAAGATAAAGATACCAGCCGTCGAAATATAAAAAAATCTGCCAACAGTCTGGGCGCAACTTTATTATTTTATGGGTAGAAGTCCGAAACGTGTTTAATGATGAGATGCGCTGTAGGTTACTATGCGACTGACAACCTAAAAAATAACATTCCAAATAGCCTCCTGGTTATTTCTTAGGTTGTCAGTCACATAGTAACCTACACCGCATCTCATTATTAAACACGTTTCGGACTTCTACCCATAAAATAATAAAGTTGAGCCCAGACTGTTGGCAGATTTTTTTTATTTACTTACTTATTTTTTTATCAATAGTATAATTCATAGTAGTAAAAGCGAATTCCATCACATTAAACCTGAAAGATTTTCGGAATCAGTGAAAACTTGGACAACACCCCCAGGGGGTTTAATGGAGAAAAATACTTAAATCGGTTTTTCCCCGACTACGTTTAAAGCTTATAGAAGTAAAAGTGAATTCCAAATCTCAATATACCTTAGGAATACATCAGAATTCGTGAATATGTACACAACCACTTTACACCCCCTTAGGGGTTGAAGATCGTTACTAGGCGCTTATATAAATAGCCCGCAGAAGTAAAATTGCTTTGATAGCTCGACATGTCTCAAAGTTTTTATGAAGTTTGTGAAAATGTGGATTCACGGACATTTTTTTTACTCAACCTCTGAACGCCAATAAAAATCTGAACTTTTTTTTTGCTTTAATTACTCTAATAGTACATCTACATATACGTACTAAGTTTCAACTTTCTAGCATAAGCCGTTTCTGAGATATAAAAAACCACCTCTCTCCCCCGTACCTTGATACCCCTATGAAACATTTTATTTTTCTAGGATGTCCCCATAGCGGATCTATATAATCCTAAATTTTTAGCTTTCTATTCATTATGGTTTTCGAGAAATAATTTCTACCCCCTTTCATCATCACCCCCAACACCCACAACACCAACATTTTTTTCCCTACTAGAAGTTTACCGACCCCAACTCCTGCAAAATTTTCAAGATTTTTATCTGATACAGTTTCTGAGATATAAAAATTACATTTTTTGAAAAATTGCTGTCCCCCCACTTTCGTGCTCCACCTCCCCCCTCAAAAAATTTAGTTTCGGTGGACTTCTCTTGTGATCCCATATACAGAAACTAAATTTTATCTTCCTGGTGTAATTGGTTCCGAAAATATTGTAATCCAAAGTTTTTCACCCCCCACCCCCACACCTCACCACCCCTCTTAAAAATTGTAGTCCTTGTCTAATTTTGAAGTATCCCTAAGGACAACAACAAAGTTTCAATCTTCTGACATCAATTGTTCAGGAGATATCGATTTTAGAATGTTTCAATCCCATCTTTCATGCTTAAAGACTCTTTGTTTTCCCCCCTACTTCCACACCCCTTAACCAATATCGACCCTTTTTTTGCAATTAAGTCCATTATCATAGTACTACATAAATTCCAAGTTTCAGCTTTAGGAAGCTAATGTTAGGACATAAGTGGTTCCTGAGATCTTGAAACCAAAATTTTTCGTCTAAAACGCTCCCCTCTCCTCTCCCATTGTACCCCCACCCTTCGAAAATATACCAGTCATAGGGGTTCACCCAATCTACCCATTTAATATCTCAACGGGTTTGGGAGCTATGCGCCTTCAAACGATTTTGCGTACGGCGTACGGCGTACGGCGGACGGCGTACGGCGGACGGCGTACGGCGGACGGCGGACGGCGTACGGCGTCTACGGCGGACAGACGGACTTTTTTTTTTTTTTTTGCTTTTTTGGGGTTTACTAGTCCTAAAACGTGAAAATACAAAATTTCAGTGTAGCAACTTTTTTTGAAATTTCAGGTCGATCACAATACTTTATTATTAAAAAATAATAAAGTAATTCTGTGGGCACCAGACTAAATATATAAAATCATATAAATCATTCGTGCTGCCATCAAAAATTCCTCGAAAAATGTCTTCACTGAAGTTTCGAAACTCTCTAACTCAATAAATCGTTTAGACGCTTATAGTTTTGGAATGCAAATGTCACACACATACTTATGTAATATAGCTGTGCTTTCGAAGCAGCTATAGCTGAACATTGGACAGACCCCTGTTATAATAGCAATGCTATGCTGTGACGTCAACATAGACGTAGCGTAGACGAAGCAAGATATTCGAAAACGACCTGAGTATTGATTTCATAATGGAAAGAGACCGGGAAATGACCACATAACCGAAACCGGGAAATGGCCACATAAACGAAGTTCTGAAAAAGGGGAAAACCGCTTTAGTTCTTTAAGCTCTGCAATGTCAAATGCAAAAAGTGAGTTACCTATCTCTTTAAGAGGTATTACTGAAAAAATTGCGGTGAACAATATGTTTGAAATATTAGACTATATTCCACTTTGCCAAATATTAGAATATTGCTTCAAAGATCCCAAAAACTTTTCAATATTATTTTTAATATTAGGAATGTGTGTAAATGATAATAAAAATGTAATTTAATGCTAAGAAACGGTAATTGTCTGAATATGTTCATCAGGATAATGTTAACATTGCAAACACCAGAAATTATATGTGTACATATTCTTCAATAATAATATGAATGTGATCATTATCACATTATCATTATCAATAAATTACGAAGAAATGTTTCAAAAAAACTGTAAAAAGATGTATTCTTCGTAGGTACAACAGTAATCGATATGAAGAAAGTGTGCATCAAAATTTGTAGTTGGTGATTTTTAATAGTTTGTGCACACATTTCCTGTCCTAAGGATAAAAGAATATGTTTAATGAAATGCGATACATAGTATTAATGTTCAGTTCATAGGAACTTTTTTTTTGCATCTAAAATATGTGTACTCACATTTCAAATACTAAAAAACACCCCGATTCCTGTAAATTTTCTTCTTTGCATTTTAATTTCAGTTAGTAGCATCCAGCACCTAACATAAATATCCCATATTGGTCGCATAAATCTCATGTTTTTCTACTTCAACTGTGATCCTCCCAAAACGGGGTGGCCAGGGATAAAAAAAACATCAAAACAAATCATAGAGAAGCAATGAATCCTTGGGAACCAAAACTTAAAAGCACCATGATATGAGATATTTGGATATTCTATTGACCCTGGACTAATATTTTATAAAGGGAGTCGGACTGTAATAACACACCGCATTTCAGATTTGAAAATCCAAAGCAAACATGAGAACCAATGATCAATTTTCCGCTTTCGAACCGAAAGTTCCCAGCCAAGCAATTTTCGAGAATATTTATCGGAAAAACGCCTACAGAACCATAAATTTCTACTGGAGCGGAAAGGATCTCTGATATCTTAAGTAAAGTGGAGAGAGGCGCATCCAAGCGAAAATTACAACAACTACTGCTTATAGAGGTGACAATACCGACTAGTTTACTCCATCCATATATCGACCACCCTCTTCATCTTATCTTATATGAGATTCTTGACTTCTATCTGCCTTCCTCTGGTTCACAGATTGCAGAAAATTTACATACGTTTTCAGTACGTAAGTGTATGTGACGAGACCATCACACTATATGACCTGGTCACTTTTTAAATCGTCCCTTCACCGTAAAAACAATAACTACATGCTTAGATTCCACCCGATCGGGATATGCGTAGCTTGACTATACATAAACAAGTAACGAGCCCACCTCCTCGATATACTAGAGCATTTCTATGCATACATGAAAGGCTTAAGCTAAAAGAGATTCCCATGGAGAGATGTGTGTAGAAGAGCCTTAGTACCTTTAGAAACCGACCACTTTGTCATCGCCGACGAAACGGAGCAGCCATCCTTCCTACCCTTCTAATGCCGTTCTGGACCAATTCCCGTAGAGAACTAAGTTTTGCATATATTAAACTCCATTTCGTATACATAACGTAACAACCCCAAGAAGAAAGTCCTCTAGGAAAGCTCAGTTTACAATTTCAGGTTCACCCTTTGCTTCCCCCCCTCCTCCCTTCCACAAAACTCTGAAGGACGACTTTCACTATCGTTCCGACTAACTACTCACACCCAATAGCCACATGTTCCGAAAAGCTCTGGTCCAGTTCTACTATACTTCGGTCTTCCTACTGTTTGGCATATTTTATCGTCTCTATCCATCCCCCTGTCTTTGCCGCCAGTTCTTTTTTTGGCACGCAACCACCCTGTTCAAAACGATGCGTCCTTCTCGTTTTTGTTGGTGTGGTAGGTGGATGTGATCATATATGTAAATCCATCATTACAGTCCTTGAATATAGGATACCAGAGGAAAGAAAGGGGTGGATGCCAGAGAGTCCAAGGACTCGTGTCCACTTTACAATCGGCAAGCAGGAGGCACACACAAACTTGCTTAAAGAAGCCCATAAATAACACGTACAACGTACATATGAAAATCCTGTGCCAAACTTTATCACAAGCTTTCGGTGTACGGTTAACGCCGCAAGGATTCATCCATCGTCAACGATGTGAAACAAAGAGCCAAGGGATGCCATCACACCCTTCTGTTAATGATGATGACGCCGAGCTGATGAATGGAGCCCCGAGAACAGGGAAGCCAACAAATTTATAATATTGCAGATTGGGTACTTCTTGTAAACTCCACTTCCGTCTCATTTCACTCGAATTTTAATTTAGGAAAAAGGACCACCGGATTTGACCAGTATATCGTAAAAATATTTGTGTGGCTGTGTGTGTAGAATATGTATATCTCGAAAATTCAGCGATAATTAAAAGTAAACGGAGGCAACCGTCGAAAGAATGAAGCCAAAAATGGAAACATAACAAACTCGGCAAATGATACGAAAACACCCATCGAAAGGATATGAAATTATTTTGAACATTTTTTTTATAGAGACTGGCATGGAATGACCAGGACTGGGTAATCCGTTTGGATTTAAATATGAATTTTTATCGAAGAAAAAGTAACTGTTTTGGAAGAAGTGCGATGTTAGTCAAAAATGTCAGTATTTGTTCCTTATAAAAAGGGAAAAGTTGAATACATCATGGGTACTATACGTAGCATTCGATCAGGAGGAGCATACTCAGTGGCGGATCCAGACTTTGCTGTTGGGGGGGGGCGGAAATTTTTTTGATTTGGCTATTTTTTTGATCAAGTTCTGTGTGAATTTAGCTACATAGACTGCACTTAGCAAAAACGGGATCATATTGTTTTCATCTTATTATTGGTCATTCCATCATGAATCGCCAAAGTTGTGACCTTACCATTTCCGATTCTTTTGAAAATGTTTATATACTTGAAGAACTAGTGAAAAAACTAATTGAAGTTCAAGTTTTTGTTTCTTTCTCATTTTTTAACTAACAAAAACAACAACAATCTTTAAACTAAGCCCTACTTTATTATTCAAGGATAAAAATTACCAGAGATTTTCAAAGAGGACTCGGATATCTTTTTTGGGAAATCTTTAACATACTATAACTAACAAAAAAAATGAGATAGAAACAAAAACTTGAAATCATATTTTATTTCACTAATTCTTCGAGTACACAAATTTTCAAAAGAATCGGCGATGATAAGGTCACACTTTTGGCGATTCTTGATTAGATTAGATTAGATTAGATTGATTTTTATTATTCCATATTACATTTTTTATATTTTAAGATATATTAAATAATGCGATGCTCAGACCCTGCGGCCTTTTCAATTCGTAATTATTGTTTAGTTTTCACAAGAAGTTAATGAGTTACAATTTGGTGATATGAATAATGCGAGGAAAATGGGAATTGAAAAAACCTCATGTATGTTACTTAAACTAGAACTTAAGGCTAGACTTAAAACCTAAGATTTAAAACTAACATCAAAATTAACTTAAATGAAGTAATTCAATAGCTTATCTAACTAAGGTATTGTTGACACTAGAGAGAATCAGCGGGTTCTCCGAGTTTCTGCATTTTGAGACAAACTTAGATGAAATATTAGAAATGATGTCGTCAACCGTAGGTGGAATTGCGATTTTATGTAATTCCCTAGTGGAAAAGTGCCACGGTTTGTCCAAGATTATTTTTAAACATTTATTTTGGACAATTTGAAGTTTTTTCTTAAATGTTTTTGCACAACTGATCCAAATGGGTGCTCCGTATAAGAGGATAGGTCGCATGACCGATTTGTATAACAGCAGTTTGTTTTCCGTCGACAACTCAGACTTTCTGTTGATAAGGGGATACAATATTCTGATGGATTTCTGCATTTTTGTACAGGTTTGATTGATTTGTTCGTGGAACGTGAGCTTTTTATCCAAGTATGTACCTAGGTACTTTATGTTATGGCTCCATTCTATACTTTCTCCCAGAATGTTTATGGTAGGATTAGGTAGGTACCTGGGTGCACGTCTTTTGGTGAAATACGTTGCCTGGGTTTTACTACTATTTATTTTTATTTTCCATTTATTGAGGAATAAAACTAATTCATCTAGCTGAGTTTGCAGATTGTTAATAATGATTAAATGACCCCTTTTCTATCAAATAATTGAGAACCACTATAATGTTCTTAGATTTTTTTGACCCCGATCTCATTGAGATCCCAAGTTAATTTTTTGGTATGTTTTGAAAAACAGTATAGCCTGAAAAATATAAAAAAATAAAAAAAAAACCGTTTTGAGATATTCAGGGATAAAGGACAAAATCATTATCCTTGAAAAAAATTTCATGTGTAATTTTTATTGCGACAACCTTCCCCTTTAAAATAAGCCATATTTTATTATTCCAGGATAAACATTACCAGAGATATTCATTTTCAAAGAGGACTCGGACACCATTTTTGCGAAAACTTTAACATACTATAACTAACAAAAAAAATGAGATAGAAACATTGAATTTCAATTATTTTTTTCACTAGTTCTTAAAGTACAAAAATTTTCAAAAGAATCGAAGATGACAAGGTAGCAAATTTCGTCATTCTTGGCGGTTCTTGATCGAATGACCCTATTACCTACGCAATATGTTGTCTTGTAGTCTTTTTTATCATGGTTCGTTAACACTCACCCTTGAGGCTCGCCTCGTGGCGAGCCTCTACCCCTATCAGGCCATTGCAAACCGGTTTTCGTCGCCTGTGTTCTTTGCTGTGTTGAAAACAACATGCCTTTGCGGCGCAACTTGTCTATAAGTACGAAACGACAGAAATACTATGATCTGCGAATTGTGTGGTATCACAGTTCATTGTATGTGTGTACACATATAGAAGCGTGCGTCGGAGAAAAAGTTGAAGAATGTTAGACTCTTGCGACTGCACGAGCCATCTGATTGGTTGATTTTATGGTGGGGAGAGAGGCGCGCCTCCAACGTTGAGTGTATGGTAAATACACCATCATGGTTCTGTTTTGTGCTTTGCATTGCTCCGCAGAACTACAGTAAATGCTAATTACAGTCCACAATGCGGTGGAATAAAAAAAATCGGAGAACGGTTGAAGTAGGTATGTATGTTTAGAAAATTCGGAATTGCTCTTGGGGGGGGGGGGCGGCCGCCCCCTCCGCCCCCCCCCCCTGTATCCGCCAATGAGCATACTCTTAACTCTTATACGTTCCCATTCCATTCAGTGATTTGGCGGAAAAATCGCAGTATTACTTCGATAAAAAAAACTCTGATCGGATGCTGGGACGATGATATCACTAACGAAAACATAAGATTCGATAAAAATCAGGGAGGATACCAAGACTCTACTCAACTTTCAACCTAGATATTTTCGTCCAATTTCATTTCTCTGGGAAATTTTTGGCATTAGTGGAGGTTTGTCCAGACGATGTCCTTCTACATAACTGTAGCGCGAAATTGCCATTGCCTCTACTAGGACTGTAGCGCTGTTGAAGAATAGGAAGTAAGTAGCTACATGAAAGCCTGTAATGCCACGGCAGGGTCGTTGTTTCAGCCCTACTAATCACACCACATAGAGAACTGAAGGCTAAGGACATTCCAAAAATTTCGAACGATTTCTCATCTAAATTTCCTGTCATCAAATTACAGATATCACCATCTTGAACTCCGCAATCCAAGCAGATAATTTATCACAGAACGCTCCTGACTAACTAATTCCCGAAAACATCATCATTTGTAATCGTCACCTGTTCCTCTAACTGCTACAAAATGCTAAACAAATAAATTTTGCGATTCTAAAATTTATGGAAATTGATCTTATACTGTTTTATCATTCCCACCGTTTTGCTGCCCAGTTTTGCCTCTTTTTTTTATTTCGCCGTATGGGCACTCCGTAAAAAGTTCCGAAAAGACAAAAATCTTTAATAGGCACAATTTATTATAAGGTAATTTTCATATTAACATACTGAAGACCTCTCTACTGTTCGGACAAAGGTGACACAGCCCAGACGACTCTCATGTGACGACAACGAAATTGCAATCTTCGGAATTGGCAAGTTTCGGCCACCTTGGCGGGATTAACAAGTCATTCCACCTGAGTTTTATTGATATCATGGCTTGTATTATCGCGATTTTAGTTCGCTTTTTCGAAACATTCGAAACTGATCTCGAAGGAGAAAAAAAGGAAGTGCCGGTAATTTTCGATATTTTTAATCATCAGGATTTCTCGCCAAGGGAATTTCATAAATTTCGGCCATAACGCTTAAAAAAAAAACATTGTCCCACACATTAAAAAGAGGCGCCAATTAAGTCGTTTATCTGCTCGAAAATTTATGGTAATAATATTTAAAATTAAAATTTCGGGTAGTTTATAGTCAAAATATTAGGCATAATTAAAATTAAAGATATGTAGCGGCAAGTTGGTAGTTTTTGTTTCGAGCTGAGAGGGTTAATTTTATGTAGATTTAATTTTTTGGCGTGGAGTGATTACTTTCAAAATTTATTTGGGGAGCGTGGTTCAATGAAGTAGTATTTCACGTTGCATGAATTTGAGCCTTGAAAGTGTTTAGGAAATATTCACACAATGTTCCAGAAACCAAAAATCACTTTAAACACTGTTCGTTTTACACAAGAAATTAACACTCACACACGCTCACTCCGTTCTTTTTTTCTGACAATTTGATAAGTTCTGATAAAATCTCCCTTAAAAATTTAATAACATTAAAAACATATTTCAATATTAAATTAAAAATTTAAAAAAAAATTTGATTTGAATATCACAAAAGTTGAAAATTTCATATAGCCGTCATACAAAAGTCCTTGAAAAATTTGTTCATTCCACTTCAGAAATGCACTATAACTTAAGAAATTATTCCGCTAGAACATCGAAAGATTGAACAAACTATCGAAGTAACATTCAGAGTAAAGGATAAAGACAGTATTTGATTTGAATATCTCAAAAGTTGAAAATTTCATATAGCCGTCATACAAAAGTCCTTGAAAAATTTGTTCATTCCACTTCAGAAATGCACTATAACTTAAGAAATTATTCCGCTAGAACGTCGAAAGATTGAACAAACTATCGAAGTAACATTCAGAGTAAAGAATAAAGACAGTAACGTCCAGTTCGTAAGTTATCGAAACTCCCTCATTCATTGGAGTCTCGGCCATACAAAAGTAGTTGAAACACGTCCACAAAATATTATCTCGAAAACAAAAGTGGGAACTGAAATTTTTAAGAAGCAGACATTCAAATTTCTTAAAAAAAATTGTCCTTTATCTTACGGAATCCATCATAACTCAAGAAATCGTTCGCCCAAGAAGACAAAATTGTTCGTATTAAATTCAAGTAAAGAGTTCACTAGAGAGCAAAATATACTCCCTTGTCTTCTCTTTTTGATATTCAGCTGTAACCACGTCGCTTCGCTTAACTGACGCGCGTCGCGTTTACTATAATTCCACCTTTAATCCTCTATCCCAAACTAAAACATAAATAATAATTTGGATGAAAAATCTAGCGCATCAAAATGCCTATTGTGAGACCAGTACATTTTACTTTATTTCATACTATCGCGGTTCTGTGCGAAACGGTCACAAAATTAATCCAATTCCTCTATTAGTCCCAACCCCTTCAATCGAACAACTCTTCATACAGCCTGAAATTCATTCTCATTTTTTCCAACCCCCTTTTATTTTCAAATTGATTTCATTTGAACTACAAATGACAGACTACACAAGAATTCCATTTAAGTTATATTCGATGGAGTTTAACCCTTTTTCCTATAACAGAATGAAGGACATGTCGGTGGTGCCGCGTTTTACGCCTAAAAATGTCCAATCCCCGGTTCGAATGATATGCGGCTGATATAGAACTCGACCTGAACGACACTTTGGTCTTACTTCCCTTCATTCGACCTTCCGTGAGTGTGATTTTTTTCTTTTCGTTCGTATCAAGGACGATGAGGAATCCTTGCTACTTCCAAGCCCACCCACTTCGCGAAAAACGGAAAAATGTCCGTTGAAAGCGATAATTTCGACAGTTTCTTGAGTACCCACCCCTTTATTTCTCGTGCCGTTTTTCGGCGAAAGAAAAAAATAAGTTTGGGCATAGCAGTGGGCTTAATTTTTTTTTTTGTGACCCAAGTCGATATTCATCGCGCGAAAAGAGGATTGAAATTCACGAGCACATACCGGAGAAGAAGAATGGAGTTCGGAGAAAATCACAGACTCAACGAAAATTGTTTCGTCTTATTCTTATTTTATTCCACCCAAACTCTTTCTCTGTTGCAGCATCCCACCCGCAATAATCAACCATCTCGAACCGTTTGCGAAACGCTAATAAAATTGGAAAACTCTTCTTCTTAGGTTTTCCTTCCTTTTTTTGTTTAATTTCGGAACTCTTTCCTTCCCAATCGTCGTTGTTGAACTTTTAACCCCCACCTTTCGCTAGTTAGGTCCTACCTTTATTATGTTCCGGCACTGAAAGACTTCTTCCGAACGGGAAGGTCGAAACAAAGGGAACGGCTACTTTTTCCAGGAGGTTGATAGCAAATGCATAATAGACTTAAACATGTGCTCCAGCATCCAGGACACTTTGCTTCCGAAAAGTCTGTACTCAACCGAAAGGCTTTTATAATTGGAAGTTTTCGGGCAATGTTTTTTCAGAGTCGGCTCCGATGTCCTTAATAGACACACCCGATGGTTGCTCCTCGCACAGAAACGTCGAGTCTATAACCTTGTGGCGGAGCGGGTCAAAGGCGGTGGAGAGTAGAGTGCCCAGATACTCTCTTTGGTTTTTGAGATTAATCCTGGTATTTTTGGTGGGCATACAGACGACAAGAAGTAAGAAAAGGGTTCAGGATAACGAAAATAAGAAGATGAACGAGGAGGATGTTCCAGGAAAAAATAACCCAGCAAAAGAAAAAATTTTTTTTTTTTTAAAAAAAAACCCTCCTTTCTCTGAGATGAAATTCCAATTAAGTTTAATGGGGGCCCTCTAATCGGCTTTTATTTTTGATTCAATTATTCAAAAGGCCTTTTTTCATAGGGATGAAGATTTAGGGGTGGAATGCAGCAAGGGCGAATGGGTTATTCTCAATCGCGTCCATTATAAAGCATTGATTGCGCGTATTGAGAATCAATTTTAAAGTTTTTCGTATGGAAGTAACTTAGTGATGGGATGGTCGAATTCATAGCTTCGGAGTTTTGATTTTACTGATGAGTTTTCCATTTTCGGTACTTTTCCTGATGATTTCATCTAGAAAATTCATTAGGGCTGTAGATGCTTTCTTCAAATGTGAAGCTTTAATTTTTTTTCTCGTTTCAGAACAATTTATAAATAGTTTTAATCAGTAGTTCTAGAGCGTGAATAACTAAGAGTTATGACAAAGACGTTTCTGGAGGGCACCAACTTCTCCACAAACCGTGAATTTGAACTTTAGCTTCTACTTGCCCCTAAGGTTTGATGAAAACCTTTGAAAGGCTAATAGAACTGATTCGTCCTGACAGTTTGGTTCTCAAGTATAACACTTATTGATGCTGGCTTGCAGCACAAAAATTCGAATTAAGTTCCGAAAAACTTTGGCGAATCAATATCTCATTACTGAGAAAGCAGATTTTTTTACTGTTTTTCAGCATTGAACAAAAATTTAAGAAAAAAATTATTTCTTGAAAAATCAGTACTGCGGCAGCACTGAATAAGTCCTGCAATTCCAGACGTTATTAACATTTTGTAATGTAATGACCCTTTTTAAACTAGATCTCACATCTAGTAAGCTACAAGCACCTTATTTCAATATTTTTGATAACTTTTTCATGTCAATATGTCAAATATTGCAATAAAAATTTATTAAGAAATGAAATTCACTTTGAGGAAAACAACTTTTTACAGCATTGGTTTCATAATAATCACTTCCGAAGAGTAAAATTCAGTCAGTACTAAAAGTTATGTTTGAATTCCGCTAGAATACCGATCCGTTTTCCAGAATGAAAGTTTTGTTACTAATCATTGCATTTATTATCGCGAATTCTATCGGACTGAGGATTTAGGTTTTTTTTTGGTGTTAGTGCATTTTATGAAGAATTTTCAAAAGGACTCGACTAAACTAATACAAACCTGCACAAAACCATTTAATGTTCCAAAAGTTTCATCAAATTCGATCGTTCTATGATCTCCAAATTTCTATAGACTTGACCAACTACTTAACAGATAAATTAAAAAATAACCAACCAAATCTGTCACGACATTTCACTCTTATCTATAGGTACACTTTGCTGCGATTCCCATATAAGTTCCAAGAAAGTTTAAAGACCTCAATGTACCCGTCTCTCTCCTAAAGCCTTTGAAGTGCCCAAACTGGACCCGGGTAATCACTCGGACGCTATTGCACTTGAGTGGAATTAGGATTAGGTGTCACCGCCGAAATAAGAAAATCTCACCAACTATCCGTCTACCCATAACAAACATCGTCAATTAATGACTTACGCGACGAGGTCTTAACTCAGACTCCATAAGACGAATAGTTTCAAGTCCATAACCAGCTTAAACGGTCACATCAGATAACTTAATAGAGTGAGCCGTAATTACAAGTGGCACGATCATTTTATCGACAACAACAAAAGATCCGATCCGATCCAATTTTTAGGACAACAGCCAACTTTAAGGTAGAACACACTAGAGAGCGTAAAATGGGATACCCTGTAGCTTCACGAAGACTAACAACATCTTAGCAACCCGTTCGGATAGGAATCGATCGAGGTTGAAAACAAGACAAGATCCTCTTCGATCCTCACCATCTTAGCGATCGCGTCATTCTTCTATGATGGTGACTTGGGATGGTCCATGGCTATAAGGTTTCCCATTACATGCGGCGACTTGGTTCTCGTAACCGATGGACCCCATCCCAAGGCTTATCTTAATCCAATTTCAAGCTGTGATGATTACCGGACCGGTGCCGCTCGATATCATTTCTTCTAAATATCTTCAAAATATATATTTGATTTTATTTTTTTTTTCTTGGTATTTTTTCACTGACATAGTGCACAATCGATCCTGATGTAGTCTGTACAGAAAGTTATAGCTGGGCCGCAAAAGCTATATACTCCGACGTCTACTGCATCGCTATATAATTTGCTGGCGAGTTCGGTCAATATAAGGTGGAGTCGAAAGTGAACAGAATTTTTATCTAATTAATGGTGACATCAGTGTAAATGCTAATTTTATGGAAATTTACTGAAATTTATTGGTCTACTGTGTTTACAAGTCGCTCTCGTTGACTTCGGAGTTCCCAAACTAAATAAGCACCATTAAATGTATTTTTCTGTTCTACTTTAAAAGAGGAATGAGAAAATAAAGAATACAACGAAATTACATATTTATTTAAGTCGCTTCGATTAAATTACGAAATATCGGAAGCTTAATTAATTAATTTTAGAGTAAAGACATTCGAATTGTTATGACGGTTATCCCTACTAAAGTGGAATTCGTAAATCACAAACGCGTTGTTTGAGAGTAAGTTCCTTTCATGCTCCTTCGTAGATTGGCATTCTAGGACGTCATTTTTGTACAACACAAAGCATGGAGTAGCTAGAGGGCATGGGGTATTCCAAGACAGGCACAGGTCGACTACCTTCAAAACTAAGAAAAGAGCAGGAACATTGGCGCAGCCGGTAGTTTTTATTCCTCCCGCATGAGTCAATCATTAATCAATCAATCAAACTAAGAAATTTCGTGTTAAATGCAATACTAGACGGTGTCTATAGGTCCACTCAATTAAGTGTACTTTTTACCATGGGGCAATATCGTTGAAATATACACTCTAGTTTGGTTACTTTTTAACACTTAATTTTTCGTAAAATTGACCAATATTACACGATAAATTTTTACTTTAACAAATTTTTCGTGTTACAGTGGATGCCGCTTATTGTAATCACTTTGGGACCGGCCATAAACAATAACATTAACCGGAAGATAACAATAGACGAAGAGGAAAATTTTTCTCATTTATTTTCCTGCGCTTGAATATAGATTGCTCGAAGAATCTAATATTATTTTTTTTATTCATTAAGTGTTATTTACAACTCTAGCTTCAATGTTTCAAAAAGTTACAGAGAATATGAAATACTGTTTTCTCTTCCTCCTCATCCAGGCAGCTTCTACAGAAAGTCGTTTGAAAAGAATCGCCGTCTTTTAGCATGCCGGATTATAAGACAGTGTCTGGTCAGGACACTTACTGTGGTGCCGATTCTCTCCCTTTTTAGCAAATCCAGCCTTGTACAGCGTTTTAGATCCAGCTTCGGTCATTTCTGTCAGCTCAGCGCGCCATTTCTATTAAACTGTTTCGAAAACTTACTCGAAGTTGAGCTCATTCTGTTGAACGAGATCAACATCAATAGTTTTCAGAAGCTACGAAAAGACTGAAATTTCTCATAGTAATCTATTATATGTATCGCCTTGTGTTTACATAAATGTAAAACCAAGAGCAATCATCTTTAATTTTGAGATTGTTTTTATTTTGCCTTTTTGATCACATCCCCATGAAGAAAAAAGAGGAGCTATTAAGAATACAGTCACAAAACTTGTAATGTTGTATGGAAATCTGGCCCGAATGATAACATAAAGCGAATTTTTATTCCAATAAGCGATGAATTTTGTTTGTGGAAAAAGGAACTAACTTGTTTTGATAACAAAATGCGGCTTATAACATTATCCGCGATTACTATAAGCGGCATCTACTGTATTTCAAACATAATTTTTTGTTATTTTCACACAATAAGTGTTTTTTTAAACATACGCGGTGTATTATTTTACTAAAAACAGTGTTGTTGTTGTAAATGGTGGTCGTTGGGTATAACCTCAAATTTGACGAATATTATACGTACAGCATTATAGGCCTAAAATGAATGTACCTACCTCATATAAGGAATAACTTTCTTTATGTCAATAAAATAATATTGTAATGTTAGACTAAGAAAAATGCGTATATTAGAATAAAGAAACTTTAATTCATATATATAAGAAAACAGCAACTCACATTACATTCTACAAAAAAATATGTTTTGTAAATATATAATTACCATCTGAACAGGAATATATTTCATAGGGCTCTCTTTATATAAACAAATATTAAATTATATAATAACAAAATTTTTTCTTGAACATATTACTGTAACGGATTAACGTAAGTTTCTGCAAATTGAATGCAAATGTATCAATTATAGCTGTAAAGATTAAGATCTAATCACTGAACTAATTTTAACTTGTTATTATACAACTTAATGAATTTCAATAAATTTATCTATCTATCTATCTAAATTATATAATATTACTAGCCGCGTACCGCGGCTACGCTCGCTTTGCTCACGTTGTTTCATCGCTCCTGTTACTCCCGTTGCTCCCGTTTCTCCCGTTGATCCATTGCTCCTGTTTCTCCCGTTGATCCATTGCTCCTATTTCTCCGTTGCTCCCATTTCTCCCGTTGATCCGTTGCTCCTGTTTCTCACGTTGTTCCCGTTACTCCATCCTCCATCCCCCATCTCCAATCCACTATCCTCTATCCTGCATCCTCTATCCACCATCCACCATTTTCCATCCACCATCCTCCATCTTCCATCATCTATCCTCTATCCACCAACCACCATCCTCCATCCTCTATCCACCATCCTCTATCCACCATCCACCATCCTCCATCTATCATCCCCCATTCTCTATCCTCCATCCACCATTCTCCGCCCACCATCCACCATCCTCCATCTCCTATCCTCCATCCTCTATCCACCATCCATCTCCCATCCTCCATCCACCATTCTCTATCCACCATCCTCCATCTACCATCCCCAAACTCCATCATCCATCCTCCATTCTCTATCCACCATCCTCCATCTTCCATCCTCCATATTCCATCTTCCATCCACTCCTCTTATACCATTTAGTAATACGAATAGGCATAACTAATACACCAAAAACGAACTGCTGCTAAATCATATGAAAAGCACTCAAATGTTGAAATAACTCGCGAACTACCAACTGTTAAATAATTTTGTTAACACAGAAACCATCGAGGGCGTACCCTCAACAAATCACAAAAGTTTCATTGCAATTGGATGAGCGGTTTAGGAGCCTATACAGGACAAACAGACAGACAAACATTCATTTTTATATATAAATCCTCCGGCACAACTTTGTAAGCAAAATCTCCTCATTAAAGCAAATTGTACTCCATGGATGAGTAAGAAAAAAGAAAATATTTTCTAGAGAAATGATATTAATTATTCGTTCGAACTTAGGTATCGAATCTTTTATCTTTTACTACTGATACAACAAAATAGTGTAATTTATACAGGAACCCAAATGAAATCCATTAGTACACGCTAACATCTATATTGTCTGATATAGCAATATTTGAAACAGCAGTCACTGCACTGGTTTGTTTTGGTACCGCACAAAGAACTATGAAATTAACTGCACGCAGCTTCCATCCGACTGTAATATTCCCGCGAAAACTTCTAAAATATACACGCTACCGAGTAAAAATAGCTATTTTTTTTTTTAAATAATTTAGTCACATCAGTGTACATCAAACACGCTTCTGTGTACAACATACTGTTCGACCTGTAAATTACACTAACCAGTGTTTCTAAATTCCATCTGGATGTCTTTTACACAGAATTTTTTAAACCAAGTTAGAAATTTTACAAAGTGTAATTTTTTACTCCGTGAGGTGTTGGATTTACCACGAAATGTTTTTACCACCCACCTTTTATACTTTACACAGTCAAATTTTCTTATAGTGAATGGACAGATAACATCAAAAACAGCATGTTGTGTTTATTGGAGTTAATAGAGACTATAAATATTTTGATAGCCAATAAGAATGAAACCAAGAAATTGATGAAAGAATTGGCGTAGCCGGTATTTTGCAAATCGTTATATGTCACAATCGGCTGCAAACCAATCATATGATACTCTAGATGAAACACTGACCTCCGACTTATATTGTAGTTGGAGATAAAGTAGGATAAGGAGTGCGCATGTGATTTGCCCTTTGTGAAGGACTCTCATTTGGGTGCTACTCGAAAGTAAAAGACAATACCTAAGTGTTCAATTTCATATCTGGAACTGAATTACCGAAAGTAAAATTTTACTCCCTCAAGGACTTTCACATGGAGATGCGGGAAGGACACACTTGACTTCTTGCGTATTTATACTTTTACCTGGAACCATTTAAAAATTAATGTGAACAAAATTTCAATTTTATAGCTTGAAGCGTTCAAAAGTTAGCGGAAAATATTGTCTTAAAAACTTTTTGTATGGGAGCTACCCGAAGGAGTAGAAAAATTTCGCTGACAAGTAAGCTCGAACATTGTTTTCACTCAAAACTAATTTTTGCTAAATTTGGACTTCGTGGCTAAACGATTTATTCTCTCATTCCAAATAGTCTCATGGTTATTCCTTAGGTTGGCAGTCGCATAGTAACCTACACCGAATCTCAGTATTAAACACTTTTCGGACTCCTACCCATAAAATAATGAAGTTGCGCCCAGACTGTTGGCAGATTTTTTTTATTTATTTACGTATTTGTTTTTTCAATAGATGATAGAAGTGAAAGTGAATTCGATGTCATTAAACCTAAAAAAAATTCGGAATTCGTCAAAACTTGAACATTGTCTTACTCCCCAGGTGGTTTAATATCAAAAAATACTTAAATCGGTTTATTCCCCGACTATATTCAAATCAAAGCATTTAGAAGTGAAAGTGAATTCTATATCTTATTAGAACTAAGAAATATATCGGAATTCGTGAAAAAGTACATAACCGCCTTACACCCCCTTAGAGGTTAGATGTCGAAAAATTTGGAAAAAATATCTAGGCGTTTATATTAAGAGCCCGCTGAAGTAAAAAAGATTTAACGAAATTCGTGAAAATGTGGAAAAAAAACCCTTTTCACGGTCATTTTTTTTACTCCATCTTTGTACACAAATGAAAATTTAATTTTTTTTTAACTTTTAATTACTCTAGTAGCACATCTACATAAGGGACTAAGTTTGAACTTTCTAGCATAAGTCGTTTCTGAGATATGAAAAACCACCCCCAACCCCCGTACCTTGCTACCCCCATCCCTACCCCTAGTAGCTCTAACCAGTTGTCAATTATTAGCTTTCTATCCTTTGCGGCTTTCGAGAAATTAAAATCATTTATTTCAATTTATTTCATTTCCACCCCCTCCAAACATCACTCCCTCCACCCACACCTTCAACATTTTTTTCTCCGCTAGAGGTCTACTGGTCCTAACTCCTGCAAACTTTTCAAGAATTTTCAAATGGGTCCACTATCATAGTTATAAGTTCCACCTTTCAGCCTCCTAGCATAAGCGGAGATCTAGAAACCAAAATTATTCATTAAAACGCTCCCCCTCCTCTCCCCTCACACCACCAAAAAATACCACTCGTAGGGGTTCACCCATTCTACCTACTATACAAATTTGAACTTAATATCTCTAGGGGTATGAGAGCTACGCACCTTCAAACGGTTTTGCGTACGGCGGACAGACAGACTTTTTTTTTGCTTTTTTGTTATTTACTAGTCCTAAAACGTGAAAATACAAAATTTCAGGGTAGCAAATTTTTTGGAAATTTCAAGTCGATCACAATACTTTATTATTAAAAAATAATAAAGTAAATCAACGTATAAAAAATTCAGCGTTCTGAAGTTATCGTGCAATATTGGTATACACGTGTTTTAATGACTTTTGTATGACAACTACTTGAAGGAGTTGACGGATGTTACTAATTAATGAATTACTCTTGCTTATTGTAGGCTGCTACACGAAGGACTCTTTCTATTTGTGTTATATTCGGAATTTTTGCATCAAACATTGGAAATTTTATGTGTTCAAAATTTCAAGTTCCTAGTTTGAAGCATTCTACCAATAATCGTGAACACGTGTTTTAAGGACCCTTGTATAAGAGGTACCCGAAGGAGTGGAAGCCTTACTTTTTTCATTTTACAGTTTGTGGCAAAATTTCAACTTTCTAGATCAACGCTTTCTTGAGTTATCGTGGTAACGGACGGATAGCAAGCGGATTTAGAGTTTTTGGCTACAACATAAAGTGATATATATCTTTTCGTCCGTGGCTCGGTTCTATGTGTTACAAACTTTTCGGGCTGGATTAAACTTATAATAATCTATGATTTCATCTAAAGTATATAAATAGGATGTAATAGAGATACCCTTGACGTTATTTCAATTAACAAAATTCGAGAAATAAATGTACTCGGAAAAAAACATTTTTAATTGTACGAGTAATCAAGAGTTTCTCGCTAAAAGAACAGAACTAACAAGGCTTTTATAATATCCAAATTGAAGGACAAGTCGGAATAAGTTTCAAGTTGTTAGCATTACCATCAGCGTTACAAAGTCTCTCGACGCTAATTATTTATGCACCAGACATCTTTGCACTTTAAGGGATCCTTCTATGAAAATATCATATCCTCGACTCGTTTCATTAAAATCTTGGGAATGGGGACGGACGCCCTCATTCTTCGCTCGTCGTCACCGAATTAAAACACACCAAAAAAGAAAATATAAAATTTATCAATTATTTAGGCTTCGTTAGGCTGTTTAAAAATTCTCTCGAATAATTTGACACCAGTCGCAAGGATGTTGAGCTCATCGCAGAACGGGCAGTTGAAACCGTCTTGTCTATCGTGCCGTCATTTTGGTCATATTTTCTTACGAAATTTTTCTGAAGATTGACTGGATGAAATCCTTGAGATATGACAACTATACCAGGAATGGAAGTGTTGTTTGACGTCCTGTTGACTTCAACTTACACTTCCTTCGTCTTCAAAAGCTGAACCCGGGGAAAATACTGGGAGGTTGCCTTCCAGGACGACGACGATGACGATCGGGCAGATGCTGGGGGAGTCATGATGGAAATGGCAATTTTAAAACTCCTGAATTAATCATGAATTACCAATTAACGCTATGGGTCAGAGATTCATCTTCATTTATATGCCCAGTTTGTTGTTATGCTCGATACACGATGGCTGGGGAGTCTGTGGACTCAATCCAAGTGGTTGCTTTTGTTTTTACGTGGGTCGGAAGGTGGTGGTGGTCGTCGTCGTGATGATGATGATGATGGCGATTCTGATGAAAATGATTACCATGATGCCGATGATGATGAAAGGCCGCCGTAGGTAACAAACAGGCAATGGACTTTTTAGCAGGACTAGGTAGGGGTTTTATACCATAAACTTTGGGAGTGTTTCGACACTCGTTGTGTTTTTCTACGCCATCGCTCGGTTTCAATTTTAATGCTTTTTCCGAGCGTATTTTTAATTTAATTTTGCACTGTGGATTTTTAATTTCTTGTTACAAGGATCCTGGCTTTTTTCTGGCTGGTGTCCACTTTATTCGCTCGGACTAAGTTAGTCGAATACAAGGCACTCATCTTGTTGAACATTTTTTATTTAAATTGTTTGTAATTTTTCTGCCTTTGAGAGTTTTCTATGAGAAACGAAGTGCTAATGATAGAGAGGGAACTGAAAAACTTTAATGTTACCAGAAAAAATGCCTGAGGAACAGTTGAACAGTAAATTCAAAAGAAAAGCCTTGCGTTGTATTTAAACAGTGTTCCTACCGACTTAAGCCTAGTACTAACTAGAAGCGAAACGAAATTTCCCATACAAATTTTTCGTTCGAGCGAAAATTGTTAGTGGATTGATTTGACGGAAAATTTCGTTTTCGCTTCTAGTTAGTACTAGGCTTTAGATTGAATGCTGATAAAGTAAGGCTCTTTTACAAGAGATTGTTGTTCTCATAAGCCCACAAATTTCTTATCTCCACCTTGTCGATTCACAAAAAGAATCAAAAAAGAAAAAAACCGATTTGTCCGCCGTTTTCAAACGCATCACACAATTTATAACTTATCCATACATTGAGATATTTAACTTTAACGGTTATGAACGAAAAATATTAGTACTTCTATGCAGGTACATGTTTAATTTTTTTATTTTGTTTTCTAGTACATCAATATGTATCTGCAATGTAAATTGTCATGAACTGCAAAACGGAACGAAATGCAGGATTCATTCAGTCCTGATTTTTCAAGGAGTTGGTACAGTTCTCGGTAATGAAAAACAGAATTGGTTCAGAGGTTCGAGCAGCTAGTAAATGCTGATGCAGTTACAATTCAGTAATGATAAAAGAATTACCCATAAAAACGATTAAAAAAAAGTGTGTGCAGTGAAAATTTATAATGATCTGCAATTTCTTTTTTTGAAAAACGATCTCCGAATTCACAATATCTGATTATATTGTGACATAAACGGTCGATTACTATTCGGCATCCTTTTCCAGACACTACATGTACAAATAGATGACGAGAATTTTATGAACAACATTCTTTGGACGGATGAGTCCCAATTTACCAGAGTATCACAAACTTCCACAACCTACATACATGCTGAGAGCAATCTACACACTAGAAGAGCGGCATCATTTCAGCACAGATTCAGTGTCAATTTACGGGGCAGGTGTGCTTGGTAACGAGATTTAGCGATTTCATTGGCCCTATTATGCTTCCGCCTACCCTCAATAGTTCCAATTACTTACATTTTTTAACAAATGATCTACAGGACTTTTTGGATGATATTCCATGTTTTACCAACACGATGGTGCTCCAGCTCATTACGGCCGACAAATCACAGATTGGTTAAATTCCAATTATAGCAATCGCTGGATCGGTAAAAATGGACCGCTACACTGGACTGCGAAATCTCCTGATGTAACTATTATGGATTCCTTTGTATGGGGACGGATGAAGGACCTTGTCTACGCAAAGGCAGTAGTAACATTGGAAGATCTACGGGTACGCCATCTTTTATATCGGTATGTAAACATTGAATAACTTTGAAAAAAAAAAACAACTGATTTTTATATGTGAGGTATTTTTATTCAATTTGGTACTTTACAATTTATTTGGATTAGTTGCCCTTAGCTTTTTTGCTGCGTTTTCCATTACTTTTTCGAGCATCTCGGGCGGTATAGCGATGATTTCGGCACGAATGTTTGCTTTGAGCTCGTCAATGCTCTGAGGCTTGCTGGCGTACACTTTGCTTTTCAAATAACCCCATAAAAAGAAGTTCGGATGAGTCAAATCTGGAGATCTCGGTGGCCAGTCAATGTCGCCTCTTTTCGACATCAGACGTCCAGAGAATTTTCGTTGCAGAAACTGAATTGTTTCATTTGCAGTGTGGCATGGCGTACCGTTTTGTTTAAACCAGTAACCATCCATCCCTTTTTCACGCATTTGCGGACAGACATAATGAGCTAACATCCACCGATATCGTTTTCCATCGAATGTTTCGTTTTGTCGGGAAAAAAATGGCCCAATGATGGTTTTGGCGCAAACGCCGGCCCAAACAGTCACTTTTTGATCATGCAATGGCGTTTCATGGATCTCGTGTGGGTTGCGGCAATTTTGCTTATTAACGTCGCCAAAGAGTGTGAAATGGGCCTCGTCCTCGTCGGTCGTCAAAAAGCAGGTTCAGTGTCAAACATTCGAGCGTTTGGCCGTATTCCAAGCGACGTGGACGGTCTGTCGGCAATATTCTTTGTGTTAATTGCACTTTATACGGAAAGAAATGCAAATCATCCCTCAAAATATGCCGCAAAGTGGTTCCGCTGACGCCAAAATGCTGAGCGCGGTGACTGTACGAGATTTCTGGGTTCTCGGCAACGCTCTCTCTGACCGCTTCAACCAGTTCATTGAAACGTCTTGGTAGTCGATAAACGGCATGTGGACGATCTCCCACTGTCCCGTGCTCAAAAAAATTCGACACCAAACGACGAATAGTGTTGTCAGACGGTGCCTGTTGGCCACGATATTTTCGACGATATACACGTTTAATTAACGGAACAACTATTCTCAATGTACAGCGTCACTATTTCGGCGCGTTGTTTCGGTGTGAAGCGATCCATGGTTAAAATTGACGTGTTATAAAAAATTGACGTTTCCAAAACTTGTCCAATCAAGTCAATGTCAAAGTTATTCAATGTTTACATACCGACATAAAAGATGGCGCACCCTGTAAATACCAGGATCGATGCGGCAGCAACAGAAGTAAGGCAGGAGTTGAGGAGTATGAATACCAAGAGAACACTTGCAAAACGAGCTTTAGCGTGCATTCAAAATGAAGGTGGCCATTTTGAACATTTAATGTAATTAAAAAATTTTGAAATAGAGCATAAAAACTATTATTAACTTTTTTCAGTTCAAGCAAAGAGTGTAGATCAACATATTCTTCTTTTTTGCATAAAAGTGCAATATTTTTGGAATCATAATTTTTTCTTAATTATTAAACTTATGTAATGCAAGTGTATGCAACTTTTGTAGGCAATAATATGACAAATAAAAAAATAAAATTGAACTGACATTTTTATAATGGGGTTTTCTGAGAAAAACTGCTTTGATCATGGAATTTTAGTAGTTTGTAGTTTAGGTTGAAGTAGCAAAAATTTGTATTTTGAAGTAAATATCTCAAAATCGGGTGCAGTTACAATTTGAACTGTTACATAAAATGAAAGGTAATTCGATTCCCTAAAAAACAAGTTATAACACTTTGACTTTTGATTATTGGTTTTCAAGATATAACGTTTTAATTGAGTGAGGGTACAGGTCCGAAACACTTTTCTTGGCCACCCTGTATCTCCACGGATATTGAAAATTGACCCATCCCGTAGAACAATTTTTGTCTCAAAATATATCAAGGAATTACCATTGATGTACTGAAGATGACGAGCAGCAACTGTTTTGGAGCCGGACTATTTCTCGCAAAGGACCGACAATAAACACTGTGCTACTATTAGCATCTTATTGATATTTATGTTATACTCCGGTTTTGGACACAAAACCCGCCAAACATTTGAATACTAGGCTTCTATTTGCATTTCACTGTCACCAGGCATCAAACGCTCCATACAAAACCGTTCAATTTGGCTTCAAAATGCTTCAAAGTGCTTCATACAAAAACGGCGTCTTATAGTCTCCAGTATTTATATCTCTATGCATATTACTGATGAAACATTGTATTTTGTAAATGTAAAAATCGTCTCTTTTGTTCTGATTAATAATAGGTTGTCCACGGAGTACTGGACACCCTGTACATAAACTCACGTTCGTCCTGGCAAACCTGGATAACTCGAACCTCTAATATATTTAAACAAAAATTCGAGTTACAGAAACAATGAATCGTGGAAATAAAAAAAACAACTGGAAAATGCAAAATATGGATCGAATTAAAGATTCTGTAATTAAGGCGAGTTGAAGAAGTTTGCAGTATTCTAGATTTAATTTTTGTAATCAATTGCGCTAATTGCTTCTTGAATTTAGCCGCATCTCAGACTTGGACCAGAATAATAACATTTTGGATTTTAATTTAATATTGTATATTGAATGTAACCACCCTATGACCCAACTGACCGTCTGGACACTGCCTCATTTCGTACAACGACTTGCCTCTGACTAAGTCTTGCTTTCATTCTCTAGTTCCAACGATAATGTTTTCAAAATAATTTCTTAATTTTTATTCGCGATCCCTCGGTATTTATCACCCACTAATTGAGGCACCTATGAATTCCGATCAAAAATTCGACCACCTATAAATTCGGGTCTCCATCTTCGAACACCAGCCGCCATACCGCCCTCATTATAAGAATTCTTTCTTGTCTTAAAATTAATTGCCATAAATTTAATTTTTAAATTGCAACTTACAAAAGATCGCGCACGATTTTTTTCTTTTTTTTTTTAAATTTACATAACTGGAATGTGCGGCTACTAATTTTATTTTTCATTTCAAGATTAAAAGAACTATGCCGACACACGGGAGTTAAGGTGCCAACGTCATAAAGCATAATACCGACCGGTACTATAAAAGGACAAAATGTTTTTCTAGACAAAAAAAATCAATAAATCGAAAGTGCTTAGAAGTGAAATCTATTCCGAAAAAAGAGAAAAAATGTTTTTTTTTCTAACATTTTTTATAGTTTCGAATTGTCGAAAGGACATATGGGCGGTTGTCGCCGAGTTACGCCCTCTAATGCATTTCCTATCATAAATTTTTATTGGCAATCATATTTATAACTTTTTCAGTGTTAAAGTTGTAAACATTTATCACGCAGCCACTCCTTGTTATGTCCTTTTTATTAGTCGAGTTTTGGTATTATTTAAAATTAAATTAAACATGGAAACCCTCAAGGTTCCCTTATGGCTTACGGTTTCTTTCGTATAAGCAAATTTTAAATATTTGAAGATAATGAAGCTGGAATAAAATGATGGCATTTTTGATATTTAAACCAATTCGAAGGCACTAAAATACAAACAATGCCGACTGAATTGCGAACACAGCGTGAGCGTGTTAATCGGAAACGTGTACCAAATATATTGACGATATCATGGGAGAAACCACTATGTAAATATGGTTATCCTCTAACCAGAGAGATTTTGCTCAGGAAATTCAATAGATAGAGGCATATTCAAAATGTGCGACGCAGTCATATCCTTTCCAGTATTGAAATTAAACTTCTAGGGGGATCGACAGATCAATTGGGACCATTGATCTGTCGATGCCCCCGAGGACAGATCACCCGGTACTATTACGAAACCCTTTCTGACGAACGATTATAATATAACCTAAATCCTTTTAATTGCTGCGTAAATATTTCAAACAGTCTTTAGTCTGTTTTTCTTAGTAAGTTTTACAAAAATTTATATTCGACCTCCCATTTAATTTTCTAGAGCGAAAAGCCTACTCTACTTCGAACTAGAAATACAATTTTAATCCTCTGCAGGATTGTCAGAAAATTCTAAGAACGTTGTTAGTTACACCTTCTTAAGACCCTCAAAAAAAATTCGAAAATCGCTTTTATTGTTTTATGACCTCGCCGCAGGTAACCATACAACTCGGATCATTTGTAAGAATGGCGAATAGAAATTACCATGGTATTAAGGCTGTCGGCATTTCCTTCGAAATCAATTACCATGTCGCCGTCTGGAACGGTTTTATAAAGTACCGACGAATAAATTGACATTAGTGAAATTTGCAACTTTCGGAATTATTAAATTGCTGCCAATACGTTGAAAGTTCCCAAAATTTCTCGGCTTTTCAGAAAAAAAAATTTAATTCTGCTTCCGGATTAATTTTGAATATAATAGAAAAAAATCTGCCAATAGTCTGGGCGAAACTTTATTATTTTTCGTTTCTAAGTTCGGTAAGCGGTTGGGGTCGCGCTAGAATGCTTACGTCAGTGTCACATTTAACACATGAATTACGTAATTGGTTCAAAGTCGAAGTATTACATCACGATACCTTAATCTTCAAACCGCCTAACTCCATTTTTAAGAAAAACGGTTTTTTGATGGCATTAGTAATGCCTTTTTTCTGCTTTTTTTGAGATTCTAATAACTCCGTAATGTTAATTAATTTCGACGGAATCAATCGTACAAAAAACTAATAAATCCAAACCATAATGTTTTTTTGCTCTCCTGTAAAATCTTTATTTATGGAGTTTTGCAGATTAGGGTATCGATCAGTTGTTTCGAGATTAGGGTTTTTTTGGAAAATTCATTTTGCCCTAAGAATAGATGTATAAATATGTAAAAGATAGATCTTTAGCTATCTTTAAAAAGGTCGTTTAGACGACTCGAATTTCGGTATATTATTTACACTATAAGCGCGTAGAAGTAAGAAAGTAGCTGCCTACAGTATTGAGGAATTGAGATATGATGACTTCCGAAAGGTTTTAGACCATTACATGAAATACTCGTAGAAATAATAACCAATTGTATATATCTCATCAAAACTAAGAGATGTCTAATATTGTGAAAACATATGCAATCCCTTTACATCCCTTGGTTTTGAATATCAAAAAATCATGAAATGGGTTTGTAGGCGCATATAAAAAGTTTCCAGAAGTAAAAATCAATCAGATATTATAGGTTATTTTGACACTGAAAGCTGTTTCCCGCTCGAAATCTTGACAGAAAGTCAGTATCATACCTCCGCGGAACGAAATGAGTCGCTTTACGCTGGAACATCGTTGGGAAATATTGAAAACTTATTTCCAAAGTGAGTGCTGTGGAGCCCAAACAGTGCGTTTTTTGAAAAGAAGTTTTGGCCGAAATGAAGCACCCACCGCGCCTGCTGTACGTAAGTTTGTGCAAAAAGTTCGTGAGACTGGCATGCTAGTGGACAACACTCATGGCCCCCGTCGTCGTACGGTACGCACAGACTGCGTACTGTGGCTGCTGTAACCGAGAGTGTGAGACTCACTCCACGAACATCAACCCGCCGTCGATCTCAACAGCTCAACATTTCACGCACTAGCCTGAGGAGAATTCTGCACAAAGATCTCGGATTATACGCTTACAAGGTCCAATTGACTCAGCAATTGAAGGCGCACGACCATCCGCTTCGCTATCGCTTCGCAATTTGGGCCTTAGAGCAGCTTGAATTGGACAACGATTTTGGGCGAAAAATCATCTTTTCTGACGAGGCGCATTTTCATCTCGGCGGCTACATTAACAAACAAAATTGCCGCATCTGGGGCTCGGAAAACCCGCACGTTATTGTCGAGGAGCCAATGCATCCACAGAGAGTGACAGTTTTGTGCGGATTGTGGAGTGGTGGCATCATTGGACCATTTTTCTTCGAAAATGAGGCTGGGAACAACGTTTCGGTCAACGGTGAACGTTACAGAGCCATGTTATCCGACTTTTTTTTTACTGAAATTGAAGACATGGATTTGGACGACCTCTGGTTCATGCAGGATGGCGCGCCATGCCGCACAGCCCATGCCACAATCGATCTTTTACGCACCAAATTCCCAAATCGTGTTATCAGCCGTCTTGGCGATGTCAATTGGCCGCCTCGGAGCTGCGATTTGACCCCTTTGGATTTTTTTTTGTGGGGAACCGTGAAGGACCGATGTTATGCCAAAAATCCAGAAACGATTGAAGCACTTAAGGCTAATATCATCCAAGCAATCCGTGAGCTACAGCCCGAAACCATCAACAAGGTCTTGAAAAATTGGAGTGACAGAATGCGCTACTGCGCAGCCAGCCAAGGCAACCACTTGAACGAAGTTGTATTCCATCATTAATGGGAATGTTTACTCTTACTAATAAAGCCATAATACATGGAAAAAAAATTAATTTTGTTCATTTTATTGCATTTTTAAAAAGAAATTTGTGTTTGGCCCACCCTGTATAGCATTAAAAAGTAAAAATCAATTCGATATCACATCGAATCTGAGAAATACGTAGGAATTTGTTCAAATGTGAGCAACCCCTTTACACGACCTTAAGGTTGAATATCAGAAAATTCTAAAATCGGTTTGTAGGCTATTATATAAAAACTCAGTCTAAACTAAGCCCAATATGATATTTCAACAAACCTAAGAGATACTCGTATGGTGAAAATTGTGAAATCGTATGCAATCCCCATCCTGAAAGGTGTTTTTAGATAAATATAAGGAACGCCCAAAAAAGTAAAAACCAATTCGAACTCTTATCACTCCTCAGAGACATGATCGGAATTCATGAAAACGATTCAAAGGAAAAAATGTTGGAAACGGGTTTAAGGCGATTAAACAAACCCGTGGAAGTAAATAGTTACTCGATATCTAATCGGACCTAAGGGACATGGCTGAATTCGTGAAAACGTATTCAATCTCTTTACACCCCTTTAGGGGTCAAATTTCAAAAAATCCTGAAAACTTTTTCTAGGCAGTATGTGAAGAATTCGTAGAATAAAAATTAATTCAATAGTTAAGACGAAAATCGAGAAAATATATGCATTCCATTTTCACTGATCATTTGTATGCCCCGCTTCTGAAATTCTTTTCTAGTTGGATTATATAAACATACCGAGTTTCAACCTTCTACCATAAGCCGTTCTATAGATAGGAAAAACACCACCCATACTAAACTCAAAAAAAATTATATTTTCCAACATGCAACTACTACTGCAACTCTATCTGCTACTTATACTACAGTTCTATCTGTTTCAGCTTTCCATCATTAGAGGTTTTCGTGATATAAAAATCGGAACTTAAGGCCTAAACAGAACACGAACCTCGACTGCGCAGTCCCTGTCTTTAGAACACACAGGATTGTATGGCGATGCCCACAATAACAACTTCACCTGCGACTGCGAATCGAAGTTGCAGTCGGTGTTCTGTTCAACACCAACTGCGTAGTCGAACTTCACGCCGAAAGATAGGCAAATCGTAGTCGCAGTCACAGTCGAGGTCCGTGTTCTGTTTTGTACTTTATACTTTTTCACCCTCCCCACCATAACTCTCTACACCACCACCCCCAACATTCTTTTCTCTGCTAGGGGCCTATTAGACCTACTTATAAAAAAAATGCTAACCAACTATCTTACACTGTTCTTGAGATATAAGACGTGATTTTTTAGAAAAATTTATTTGTCCACCTTAATACACAAACAGAATTTTATTTTTTTAGTGCAATTGGTTCATGAGATATCGTAATCTAAAGTTTTTCACTCCGCCACCCCCGCACGCGACTGGTCACACTCAAAATTGTTTTCAGATATTCATTAAGTTTTAATTTCTTGACGTCAACAGTTTAGGAGATAGGGATTTTAGAATATATCGATATCGGCTTTCCAGCGTTTCGGGCGCATTGTTTTTCAGAGTTTGAGGTATTTCTGCAAGGATTCTGTACTACAAACAAATGCAGTTACTTTACTTAGAGCCATTGCGAACTATCAACCATGTAATTCTTTGTAATCCGTGAGAAATCCTCACCTCCGAAAAATTAATGAACTCCTTTCGGACATTCAGTAGCGTCCGGCTAATGAAAAGCAATTAACCATTAGAGCCATTAAACCGAGAAGACTAAACTGAATCTCTACCATATTGTTCAGGACCTTCACCATAACAAAAGGTCCAATGTACTCGAGAAAAAAATCCGCACAAGGAACTTCTAGTCGTCCTGCCTATGGAACTGGTGGCCTAATGGAATAGTCCGAGAGGCGATAGCGCTCGAAACAATGGGTCCCATCTGTTACTAACGGGCGCTTTCAGGATAATTTACTGGATGTATTATCATGCATGCTTAAGGTATGTACCCATTACTCTGCCATTGGTTCAGTTTCGCTCGGAAATTTTCGCAGGATATTCAAAAGGAACAGCAAAAATAGCAGTCTGATGTAAGGAGATAGAACAACCGACCACCATCCGAAATTTCGGGCGTCCTTTGGATGAATCATGAAAGTGGCCATAAATAAGCAACACATAGTAGAGCATGTGTCCCAACAGCCTATGTAGTGCATATGTGTAAGGGAATATTTCACGGGGTATGTTCTTGCCGGTGTAATGTGATGTACTCGTGCATATATGTACTTACCAATTAAAATGTCTTGCCCTTGATATTTACTATGTATTATCGTTAGTCTACACTGTACAGCAAAAGGAGGACGATAACTAACCCTTCAAGTATCTTATCTGCCGTTACCTACGTCATAACTCATCCCTTAAATTTGCAAAATTTTGTGATAGAGGATACCGCTACCATCATCAGAATTTCACCACTGAACGCTGTGGACGATGGAGTGTTCATACAGAGACGCTACTACCAGATTACTGTTATCTTTGTAGGTAGCTAGTAAATTAAATGGGCTTTCGGTTTTTTATGATATCCTGGACCAGGATTGAGCAAATCGAGATCCAAAGTAAAAAAAGTCTGCCAACGGTCTGGGCGCAACTTTATTATTTTTTGGGTAGAAGTCCGGAACGCGTTTAATGCTGAGAAGCGATGTAGGTTACTATGCGACTGACAACCTAAAAAATAACGTTCCAAATAGCCTCCTGGTTATTCTTATAAAAACCACCCCTCACCCCCGTACCCTGCTACCCCTATCAAACATTTTATTTTTCTAGGATGTCTCTATAGTAGCTCTATATAATCTTACATTTTAAACTTTCTATTCATTACGGTTTTCGAGAAATAAAAATCAGAATGTTTTCCTTTCTGCCCCCTTTCACCATCACCCCCAACACCCACACCCCTAAAATTGTTTTCCCTACTACAGGTTTACCTTTAAAAATTTCAAGATCATATCTGGTACGGTTTTTGAGATATAAAAATTAAATTTTTGGAGAATTGCTAAATTGTATCTTCCTGGTGCGATTGGTTCGGAAGATATTGTAATCCAAAGTTTTTCACCCCCAGCCCCACACACCCCTGAAAAAATTTAGCCCTTGTCTAATCTTGGAGTATCCCTAAGGACAACCACAAAGTTTCAATCTTCTGATATCAATCGTTTAGGAGATATGGATTTTAGAATGTTTCAATCCCGACTTTCAAGCGTTTCGGACTCGTTGTATCATCCCCCCCCACCTCCACACCACTCAACCCCTATCGACCATTTTTTTGTAAATGAGTACACTATCATAGTTTTACATAAGTTCCAAGTTTCAGCATCCTAGCATAAGCGGTTCCTGAGATCTAGAAACCACAAATTTTCGTCTAAAACGCTCGCCTCTCTTCCCCCTCATACCCCCACCACCCAAAAAGATACCAGTCGTAGGGGTTTACCCAATTTACCCACCATAAAACTTTTAACTTAATATCTCAACGGATTTGGGAGCTACGCGCCTTCAAACGATTTTGCGTACGGCGTCTACGGCGAACAGACGGACAATGTTTTTTTTTGCCTTTTTGATGTTTACTAGTCCTAAAACGTGAAAATACAAAATTTCAGGGTAGCAAATTTTTTTGAAATTTCATGTCGATCACAATACTTTTTTATTCCATTTCTCCCGTTGCTTCCGTTGCTCCGTTGCTGCCATTGCTCGCGTTGGTCCCGTTGCTCCCATTTATCCCATTACTTCCGTTGCTCCGTTGCTTCCGTTTTTTTTTTATAGCACCGAATTGAACTTAGGGGTCAGCCTTTAATACAGTATGTACAGTCCAGTCAGTATAGGATGGGGAGGGAAAAAAAATTAATATAATATAAAAATATTCTGTTGCTCCCGTTACTCCATCCTCTATTCTCCATCCTCTATCCACCACCCTCCATCCTCCATCTTCTATTCATCATCCATCATCCAGCATCTACCATCCCCCATCCACCATCCTCCATCCACTATCCTCTATCCCCTATCCAACATCCATCGTCCAACTTTACCATTTAGTAATAGGAACGCATAACTAATACACCGAAAACGAAAGAACTGCCGCTAAGCTATATGAAATCCACTCAAATGTTGAAAAAACTCGCGTACCACCAATTGTAAAATGATTTTGTTAACGCAGAAATCTTCGCGGGCGTGCGCTCAACATATCAACAAAGTTTGATCGCAATCGGATGCATGGTTTAGGAAGGCGGGACTATTCTACATGTTCCCTGAAATTTTGATCAAAATCGGTTAAGAGGTTTAGGAGTTCATAGGAAACATACGCACATACAAACATACATTCTCTTTTATATATATAGATTAGTGTTATTCTGACTAAAGAGGTGTACATATTTGATTTTCACATATCCTCTAGAAGGCAAAAAATCAGATCGAAATTAAAAAAAAATGTCGCTGGATATTTATTTTGTGCCCGTTTTGTCCTTCCTGGACTGATTCCAAAGAGGTTCCAACAGTGAATATATTGAAGTGAATATCTTGAACTTTTCCCACCATTTTCATAAGTTTTAAATTTATACGAGCGGATTTGGAACGAGGAACGATTGTTTAGCTGCCAAAGCTTCCAAATAACCCAAGGGAAGGAAAAATATAAAGGAGTCTTTGGGCTAATTCGTCGCACCTTCGAACTGGTGGCTAGGACTCGAGCTGGGGCGATGCTCATGCCCATATACTTCAACACAAGTTCTTGTCACGATTTTTGTGACTTTGTTTGATTTAATCTCACCATGGAATTAGGCTCAAGAACTGGAGACCGAATAGTTTCTTAGCTCAACGAATTGGAAAAATTTTACCAAACCATTCTCATACCGTACACTGATATTGGGCTGTCAGATGTTCTCCATATAAATAAAAATTGATATCAAAAAATGCTGATATTAGTTTTTAGGCAATAGCCATAAAAAGCCCACAGAAGTAAAAGCCAATTTGCTACCTCATCAACAACAAACGATCAAATTCACTTAAATTATGAAAAAGTATGCAACTCCCTTACACCGTCTTGAGGGTTAAATATCCAAATATCCTAAAAGCCTGATTGAAGAAAAATTAATTAAACATTTTATCAGTTTTAAGGTACCTATATGGCGGATTTCATGAATATGTTTGAAATCCTTTTACACCCCTTAGGGGTTGAATTTATGCATATATGCATTTATTGGAACCAGTAGAGTGAAAATTTACCCAATATTTCAAAAGACCTCAGAAAAATTAAATTCCTGAAAATATGTGCACCCCATTTTCACTCACCATTTTTTTGTCCAACATTCGCACGCCAATGGATATATGAAATTTTGTTTACCTAAATTACGTTACTACTACATCTACATATACCCACCAAGTAACAAGTTGTAAGCAAAAGCTGTTCCCGGATAGGTAAACAACCACCACTCTCGTACCATTCCCTATTCAAACTTTTATTTTTACATTTTAGCTTTCTAGCGTTTGCACAAAATTTTTTTTCTGCTAGGGGTTTAACATTTTACCTGCCATTATTATCATCAATGACGCGACTGCCCAAATCAGGCCCTGAGCTCCTGAAGTCGTTGCCGCAAATCTTCTCGATCCAAAGACCGCGTCCTCTTGCTGCTCATTTTTAAGATGGCTTTGCTATCTTCATCAAGCGAGTCTTCCCATCGCTTGAGTGGTTTGCCTACTGGCCTGTTATCACTCGCGTTTGGGAATTCTTCTATCTTCTATTCGCTCTACATAGTCAGCCAACTGCAGTTTACGTAGCTTGATGAACGTTGAAGCTAGTGGCTCATCGTAGAGTTGATACTACTAATGGTTGTATCTTATTCGCCATTCCGTTCATTCCTTCACAGGTCCCAAAATTCTTCGGAGGACCTTTCTTTCGAATACGTTAACTGATTTTTCAGAAGTTCTCGTTAATGTCCACGTCTCTCTGCCGTAACAGAGCAATTTTATATATTCGCAGCTTACTGTCTCTGTACACTTTCTTGGATTTCATTATTGGAAGTACAGAATAATACGTTTTATTTGCTAGCATGATCCGGCGATTGATTTCGTCCGTTTCGCTTCGTCTTTTGCTAGATTAGCCTCAAGATATATGCAGTTGTTCACACTTTCCAAATTATACTCCGCAATTGTTATATTCTGTCTGATTGGCGTTCTCTTTCTTGTTTCCGTCATTACTTTTGTTTTGCTTTCGTTAATAGGCAACCCGACTTTTGCGGCGGAGTCAAGATTGACAAATACCTCCTTAGCACTAGGGAAAGATCGACTGGATTTTTTCGAATGACATACTCTAGTGCCAAGTTGAAAAGTATAGGGGCTAGAGGATTTCTTTGCTTTGAACCACATTCCGTTTGAAAGATGGTTGTGGAATCGGTTTGTATTTTCACTTGATATTCAGTGTTCGTCAATGTGAGTCCCGTTAGTCGGACTAGTTTTGGGGCAATTCCAAAATCAAGCATGATTCGGTACAGTACCCTCCTGTCGATACTGTCGTATGCTTGTTTAAAATCTACGAAGATTTGGTGTTTTATTCATAGGATTCCCCAAGCACCTGTTTCACCGAGAATATCTGGTCTGTTGTAGATCGTCCGGTTCTGAATTCATCTTGGTATTCGCAAATTATTTCGTTAGTATAGCGCTTAAGACGACGTTCAATTATTTTTGTCAGTATTTTGTAGGACGTACACTACAATAATATTCCTCTGTAATTCTCACAGCAGAGTTTGCCTCCTTTCTTGTATGATGCATTTTCGCTAATCCTTAGGTGTAGTATTTCCGCGACACAGTTTCCACCGCTTTTCAGAAGTTCGACTTCGCCAATTCCTGACGCTTTGTTTAGGGTCACATCGGGTTGCTTTGATTTCGGCTAGTGTGGGTAGTGTCGATGATGGTGAGATGTTGTCTATCGTGATCGGAGCTCATCTCCTTTTAATTTCTTGTGTATCTCTTTTGATGCTACACTCTACGTCTTTGCATAGACTGGTTTTGGGTATGCATCTCTTTTTTAGGTCTTTTACTATTGTGTATGCGTCCCGCATATTGTTTTGTCTCATATTGTTGTCCATTTTTTGTATCTTTTCATTTTGGTACATACTTTGTTTTCACCTGCATTTCGTCATATCTAGCTTCTTTGGCTCGTGTTGGTCGTTTAGTAAACATTTTGTAAGTCTCGTTCTTTCTATCTATTACATCACAATAACTCTTTTGCCGAAGATTTGATGCCGTCTCGTACTTTCGTCCATATATTCTCTACTGGCTAATTCTGGATGTTTTCCACCACTTCGTCTTTGAGGTTGTCGATATCGAGTTTGCGACCTCTACTCCTTTTCAAATATCCACGACAAGCTATTAAGCGTCGATACTTAGCTCTGACTACATACTGATCCTATCTCCCACATAAATTCTGAAATGCCTTCTTAATCGATTCTAGAGATATAAGACGGGATTTTTTTTAGAGAAATTCGTATCCTCCGCCCACTTCCATGCTCACTTCATCACACTGAAAACTGTTATACTCAGCAAACTTCCCTTGTCGATTTATAAACACAAACCAAATTTAATTTTTCTAGTGTAATTAAATCATAGAAAAAAACAATTTCTTATAACGGAACGTACTATGTTCTTCATCTAGTTTGCAACTAGCAACCCGTCACTGTCTCTTAGAAGAGCATGGATTCTTCGTGCATTTAACACAAATTAGCTCAATATTCTACAGGACTAAAATAGCGTCCTTTTCCAATTGCTCCGATATTTTGCTTCTTCTACTAAGCAGAATTTAGTTGAACAGCAAAATACAAACAGAGAACAAGGGACCGATAGAGGGTATAGCGACCTTTTTACTTTTATTGCTTAAAACGCATTGGCTCGTTTTGTCAGCTCCAAAATTATCCACGTTGGGAGCATAATAGAGCGTCGTTTAAAAATCCATGAAAAACTTTCGCGACTGTTTTTTCCACATTTCCGTTTCATAAGGAAAATGCTTCCTAGCGGATTCGCATTCAACAAACACGTGTAGCCGAACGTTCCAGTACGAAATGCAAAGGTTTAAAAAGTCATGACTACGGGTAAATCTTGTTGCTGCCCCTGCCGTATCGCTCTTTGCAACAAGCTTAAAACCAAGTCTTAAATACTTGCATTACATACGCTATTTTATAATTACACTTACCAATTTGGCAAATAACAGCAAAGTTAACTTCTAAAAATTTCAAACAGAACGTGCTTTGCACAAACCGTTTCCGTTTTCCGTAGCGTCACATAAAACACAAATGTACCAGCGCACCGCATACAAACTAGTACTTCGTGTATTGAACGAAACAGCCGTCTTCCTTCGTGCAGTCATCAGTGTCAACTGAAACGCCAGCTTTGACATTTCGTACGCATCATAACACGGTTTTGTTTATTTCTCTTTGAAAAGTTTGTGCAACGTCTCGGTTGTCAGTGAAAATAATCTAGCCAATTGCTAAAAAAGAATTAAATGTGCAAAACTAAACGGCCTACAGCAAAATACGAAAGTATCAATTGCGCTTAATTCCGCGAAGTTCCTAACCTCGAAAGATGGCGATAAAATTGTTTTTCTCTGACGCCGAGCAACAGTTTATTCTGGAGCAACGCAAAAAGAAGTTCGCCGTTCATTACATCGCTAAACAGCTTCATCGGAGCCGGCGTAACATCTTCACGTTCCTTGCAGACCCCGAGAAATACCGAACTGCGGCCAAGGCGTTTAAGAAGCAGCAGCAGCCACAGCACAGTCCGAAAAAGAGAAAATCACTGAAAACGGTCAGTACAGTGGCACCGGTCGCAAAAATAAAACCGAAACCAACCAAGCAGACACCGTCGAGGCCGGCGACGACGTCGTCGACGTCCGCAAGCTCTGTTCAATTCAGTAAGACGTCGACATCACCGAAAAAACTAACCGTCAAAGAACTCGCCAGCTACAGCAAGGTCATCGTCGAGCACCGATCTGTCATCAAGTTCCTGGTAAAACAGGGCGAAAGTGCCAAAACAATTTACGCCCGCCTAAAGAAAGTCTACAAGCCAATGAATCCTGAAATGCCGGCCGTTCAGTACTGGACCAAACAGTTCAAACAAGGTCGCGAAACTATTTTCAACGATACCGCGACGGCCAAGCGGATTTCCTCCATTGTAAAGAAACCCCAAAGCAAACCGACAAGTGGTAAAATTTTGAAAAAATCGCCATCAAAGTCAGTGAGTCCGAAAAAACGTCAGAAGCAAAAGGAGGACGAAAGTCCGAAGATGAAAGCGGTAGTGTCAAGTAGTAAAAATAAGGACGTTGTGGAGGTCCCATCCCGACCCAGCCCACCGGTTAACACAAAAACACTGAAACGGAAGAGTACGGGATCAGCCACATTTCAAATTAAGCTGCCCAGTTTCGTCCGGCTGAACAAGACGTTGCTTTAAGGAAAATTAACTTCCCTTGTTTTATACTTTTTATGTTCAATACGAAATAAATTTTATTTTTTTTATTTGTACATCTTCGTTTCAATTTGATGTTGTCTCCTGCGGAGTCTGTCTCCATGGCACCATTTTTCTTATCGTGTTTTTTCAGTTCTGAATTTTCTGCGATTTAAATCTCAATCCCATCAACGAGGTATCGCGTTTTTACTCTGGAAGACTAGAAGTTTAATTCAAGAAGAGGCGGGTAAATTTATTTGCGCCTCATTTACCAGATGCTCTACGAACTCTCTGCAGCTAAATGTCTTCTGAAAATACCTCGGCTTTTCAGATAAGCCATTCTTTTTGTATAATACTCGTTTCATGTTCCCCATGCGAAGCCATAGGTTGCCGATGAAAACAATCTGCCAATGTTCTGGGCGAAACTTATTATTTTCTGGTGAAAGTTCGGGAGCGGTCAAAGTCGGAGTATATCATCAGTTGCTTCGAAATTATGAGGTTTCTTGGAAAGTTAGTTTTGTTATTAAAAACCAAAATATTTAAAATAGGGATTTTTAGCCGATAAAACATTGGGAAAGCCCGTGTAGAGTAGACTATTCGAATTTCGGCATATTGTGTACACTAAAAGCCCATAAAAGTAAAAACGAATTTGCTGCCTTATCAGAATTAAGAGATATGACGATTTGTTAAAACGTATATAAAGCCATTAATTCCACTTGGGGTTTGAATTTCGAAAAAATTTTGAAACAGGTTTTTAGACGATTTCATAAGAAGCAACTTGATATCTCATAAGACACGAGGAATTTTGAAAAATTTCTGAAAACGTAAGCAAACCCTTCACACCCCCTTGGTTTTTGAAATTAAAAAATCGTGAAATTGGTATTTAGGTCATTACATCAAATGCCATAATAACCAATTTTATATCTCATCAGAACTAAGAGATGGAAAAAATTGTGAAAACATATGCAAACCCTTTGGGGGTTGAATATCCAAGAAATGAGAAATGGGTTTGTAGGCGATTATATAAAAAGTCTGTGGAAGTGAAAAGTGATCTAATATCTCATCAAACCCTTTATCTAAAAATACTGATATTGACTTTTTTTCGCTTATGTATATAAAAATCACAACGTTTTCCCAACGAATAAGTTCCTAAGTTTAAACCAAATTTTTGGTTTAAACTTCGACTGTGAAACCGGCCCTAAGAGAGTGTAAAGGGGTTGTAAAGGTTTTCACAAGTTCCGCCATATTTTGTTCGGATATTAACATGGTTTTTCTTTTCTATAATCGCCTAAAAACCAATTTCAGGACGTTTCGTAACTCAACCCCGAAGGGAGTGAAAACAGGTTGAGTATGTTTTCACAAATTGCACCATATATCTTAGATTCGATGAGGTATTGAATTGAGTTTTACTTCGTCTCGAGAGGAGAAGGGCTCTATATTCAAAAGGCTTAAAATCTATCTCGGGATTAATAGCATATAAAAACTACTTCCATGAGGTTCTTTATATCTATATAAAAGTCAGGAGGCTATTTAAACGTAATTTTTTGAGGTTGTTCTCCACATAATAACGTGCACTGCAACTAAACTTTTAAAATAGCACGGACTTACATAAAAATTAATAAATTTTCGCCCAGACTGCTGGAGTTTTTTTTAATGGAATGTAAATGTAAATTTTCTGTTTTCAATCCAATTCATATTTGAATAACAGCCTAAAATCACATTGAATACAAAAGTTTATTTGAATATCAAATTTTGGCAGACTTTTCATTTATTTATTTTTTATTTGAAATTTCAATAAAAACATAGCGGATATAACCTGTTAGGGATTGAATATCAAAAACCGATTTTTAGGTGATTATATAGAAAGTAAAGTAAAAAACAATCCGATATCCCCTCAGACCTAAGAGATATGTCGGAATTTGTTAAAACGTACACAATCATTTTACACCCCCTTAGAAGTAAAGCCCATGGAAGTAGAAGCGAATCCGGTATCTCATTAGACGTAAAATATATGTCGGAATTCGTGAAAACAATCACTACCACTTTATACCCCTTAGGGATTGAAAACCAAAAAGTCTGGAAAACTGTTACTAGGTGCTTACATAAAGATCCCGGAGAAGTAAAATGAAGTCGATACCTGAACTGACCTAAACGATATGATAAAATTCGTGCGAATGTAGAAAAAAAATACAAATATGACTTTAATTTTCATAAATTACTTCTATCTACATACTCATAGCAAGTTTCCACTTTCTAGCATAAGCCGTTCTTAAAATACAAAAATCCACGCACCACCTTAGAACCTTGGTTTCCCTATTAAACATTTTTCAAATGGAATACCATTAAAGTGGCTGTATACAGCCATACATTTTGAGCTTACCTGTTCCTGAGAAATAAGAATTTTTTGCTTTGCACCCTCTCCCCTACACCCAAACCCTCAATTCTCTGCTAAAGTTCTACTTGTTCTAACTTCTGTAAAAATTTCAAGAATATATCTTATACTGTTATTGAGATATAAACATTTTTTTTTTTAAAATTGATATCCCCTACTTCTATGCTCGACTTGCCCCCTTTACATTTTACCAAGATTCTACTTGTAAAGGACTACACACAAACAAAATTTTATCTTTCTGGTATAATTGGTTCGAAAGATATTGCAATCCTAAATTCTTCATTTTTGTAAATGGCTCCAATACCTCTTCATAAGTTTCAAGTTTCAACTTCTTAGCATAAGCGATTTCTGATATCTGGAAACCAAAATTTTTCGGCTCTCCCTCACACCCCCACCCTCCAAAAAGTCAACACTTGAAAAGGTCGACCAACCCACGAAAAAAAATTTAACTGAATACCTCAATTGGATTTTGAACTACGAGCCTATAAGGTAAAACTTTCACTGATAACCCCCCACTTGAAAATTAAAGTTAACATTTTTTATTAATAGTTCATGTCCATTTAAACCAATTACAATCGGTTATACTCCCCGCTCGACCTGAAATCAAAAGATATCACTATTTAAAAACTTGAAATTTTCTTACCATTTTAATGTGAGCTGGACTTCAGAATGACATTTCGCATGGCCCCAGCATTGCCATATTCAAACTTTTTATGCTCCGACTACTTTTTGCGCGCGCAAAAGTATAATTGGAATTGGTTTAAATGGGCATAAACTATTCAGAAAATATTTTAATTTTCATTTTCAGTGAAAGTTTTTCCGAAAATACAAAATTTCATGGTAGCATTTTTTTTTAAATTTAAGTCGATCACAAAATAAATAAAGTAAAATTAATAGTAGCTGCTCACTATTCCAGTATTGCAGAAATTTCAAAAGTAGGACAGATCTGAGAAAATTAGTTTCGTGTTGTTACCCCCGTCTCCCTTAGTTTTTTCCCGTTCAAAGACTTCTAGCTGCAAATTACGGATTTCCTGGAACAGGTTGTTAGCTTATCTTCCAAACATCTAGCCTGGAGGTCGTTTTATCCACGCTTTGTTTATCAGTTTCATACTACCGCTTGTCTTTGAAACTTCACGATGTCACCAAATCAAAAGACTTCGATGCACTTTAAACTTCGGTCGGAAACCTTTTTATCTTTTCGATTTGCTGCCAGGCTGGGAAAAAGAGTTCAACTGTGTACTTCCTGCAAAGAAAAGTTCTGTTCCCCAGTAAACAATTTTCATAATTGCAAACGAAAAAATCGGAAAAGAGATTAATCGCGGACATAAGAAGTGCTGATCCCTTTCGTGAATGCATCGTGCATCACACTATCGTTTCATCAAATTCCTCTGTCGTGGTCCTGATCTTTGAAAATAAAACCCAATTCCTTGGTTTGTTTGCCTCTGGATTTTTTTTCCCACAATCGCACATAAGACCACACCACACCATCAACCACCTCATTGGCGGTAGCGAAGCGAGCAACAAGTGCCTCGAAACGAAAAGCATTTAATCGTACCCGGAACAATGACGGGACGGGGTAAGCCCTCATAATCCCTTCAATAAAAACTGAAATGCCACTACCATCACCACCAACTCATTCTCCTTTTCGCTGCACTACCCACCCGACCTAAGGCATCATCCCGCCTGACTTCGACCTAAATATAATAAAATAAAAAATAAACGAGAAAATATTCCGCCCGATCGACCCAAAAACCCACAAAAATTCCTCAGACCCACTCAACACGTTCGTACGGACCACAAGCTTCCCTCCCAGCTTCTTCTTGGCTACAGTCCAAGAACCAACAACAAAAGATAGTGCAATCCTGCGCTCCTTGGCGTAGTGGCAATCAGCGCTGCACAACTCCAACGTGCAGTCAGTCTTTCGGCTGGAAGATGGCCTAGCCATCAGCATCCCATGGTCTTTGAATGGTACCAGAAAAAGCACCAACAACAAAAACCATGGCTTCGTAAAAAGAACAGCATTGGCGTTGTGGCCGCGCGCACCACTACATCGAAACTGCGAAAAACAATTCAAACCGGTTTCTCTGATAACACAACGAAAAATTCGAAAAGAGAAAACGCTAGAATAAATATTAAAAAGCATTCCAACAGTGGCACTAACACCGGTGCAAGAATGTCTTGTGTACTGCTGCTGCAGAGGCCCAAAGAGTGGTAAAATGAAGCAAAAAAAACTGCATCTAAAATCAGCATTAAGCCAATGGCTCACCACTACATGCTCAAAGATGTCGTTACTGATGCATCCCTACTTCGCCATTTTGCCACTAGAGGAATTTTTCCGTGTCCTTTTCGTAGGACTCGAAGCGAAACTTTGAAAAGTAACAAAAAAATTCAACACCACTACACAGCCAAATCGGTTTTTTTTTCTTCAAAAAATTATTTGCTCTGGTGTTGGTGGCAGCAAACATACACCCGCGCATTTCAAAACGCGCCATACTTTTGAAGTTGCTGAAAGAGCGAAAATTTCATCTTTTTGGTTCACTGGACACGCACACATTAGCCCCCTCTGACCGCGTAGCAGCGCGTGTATAGAAACCAGTTCTCCTCATCTGTGAAATTTCATATATTTGTTGTTATTATTAACCATGGAACACGGCGAACGCAACAGTCGTAGCTGTAGCTGAGCGTAAACTGGGCGATGTTCGTTTGATAGTGTGCGGCGAGCGTTACTGTCGATCGCACTTGTATTCGTCGACACACCGGTGAAATTTTTATTTATTTGCATTTGCAAGAATCGAAAATTTTTTTAAAAATTTTAAAAATAGAAATATGAGACTCAGAGAAAAATTACAATAAATTGTTTCTTATGCTTTGTTGTTGGTGGTTTATCGTACGGTCGTCTCATTTGTAGCGGTAGAAAGCGAAAATATTTTTTTGAGTTATTTTTTTTCCAAGAGGGGGAAGGAGGATATCGTTAATAAAAAAACATAAAGACAAAGTAATTTGGTTGCCCAGAAGCCCGGGGAGAGTGAAGAACGGGCTTCGGGCATACATTGGGCGCCCCCAGCAAACAACAGGTTGTTTTGCACGTGCTATTCCAGGGCAAAAGTTCTGCAAAGGTGAGTTGATACGTGGTGATAACCGGAAACGCACTATAGGGTAAAGAAATGCCTAGCGATAACCAGAATCATTAGCTCGATAAGAAGCAAAACAATCGCTAAGGTATGGCAAGAACTGGTCCGACAATTTGATAGGAAATGGTGTCAATGGAGAGAATAAATAAATAATGGAAATTTCATAAACCTGATTTCGGACCCTAATCGGAAAAGAAGAAATTGCATATTGGTGGCATGACTGTAGCGCCTATGGTTTAGCTTGAGTTAAGTTGTACTTTGGAAAAATTTAATGAAATTTTCGAGAAAAAAAAGCAACATCGACGAAAGTTTTTTTTCGCTCGACTCGGGTGGAACGCATCGTGGGAATTTGATGACTAAAAACTTTTTAATGTTGCTGGGGGAATGAGTAATGAATTAAAATTTATGATGGATCACTGATTTCGAGAATGATGAGCGCGGTGAGATGGCTGATGGGTTGGTAATAAGACGTATGCATGTAGGTCGTGCGGAATTGGCAATATAAGCTCGATAGGTCGTATCTCATTGTGACCTACACAATGTGCAAAATATTTCTTTTATTTTCACTACCTTACTCCAGGAAAATCAGAAACCTGTTTTTTATCTCGTACAACATAAACGGTACTGAAATGCAGTACTGCAAAGCGAAACTTAACCAGAATTGCAAGCTCCGAAAGCTGTCAGATAGAGTCCAAAAAATCAGTACTGACAATAAAATCCGGGTTAACATGGATTCTGAATCTCGTTAAAAGGATTAGCAACACGGAATCAAAAATTCAAGTTCTGTACCAATACTGGGTGAATTTCACTTTTATAAACAGATGTTTCAGCTCTTCAGTACCCAATCAATTCTGGTTTTCTTAATTGTCAAGTCTTCAGGCTATCAATAAATTGACAATTCTAATCCACTATTTTTTTTTTAATATTTCTTCTTCCGTTTGTTCAGGATCTGCTTAAAAGTAATTAAACACAATTTGTTAAAAAGTTAAATAATTTATTAAGCAGGAATTTATTTTGTTTTATCGTATTGGCGGCGTTTTTGATTTGTATTTTTTGGTTCCGTACAAAAATAGGTGTGGTCCCATTCACACTTATCAGCAAATAATTTCAATTATCCTTGGCATATTACACAACTGGTAAAAAGTAGCAATAGTTTTTATAGTTTCAAATGACATTTGTGGAGTCTTAAGGCGGAATTATAGTGAAAGCGATTTCGCATACGCGTCGCGCGCGCCAATTCGCGACACAAATTTCAGTGAGCGTGTTAAAATATTTTGTTCGCGGCGAGCGGACATATTGCCTGCTTTTTTTTATTGTATAGGCATTCATTTTTCGATAAATTTTAGCCGTTTGCCGTCTATTGCTGTAAATAAATCGAAATGCAACTCTACGCAAGTGTCGTTACGCGTGCGACAAAATTAGAAAATATGAAATTGAAGCAACGCGATTATAGTAGTGCGATATCACTATAACCAGACACACTTACTAAAATGTATTTTAATCAGCTGCCATCGCCGCTTTACGCCAGCGCGTCACGTTCACTATAATTCCCATAACTGGCGTGAGGAGTTAAAAGCAATAAACATTGAAGCTCATATATTTTCACGAATTTTGTGACGTCTCTTTTGAAATATCGAATTAATTGTATATTTACGATCTAATCATATGAACGCATTGAAATCGTTTTCAGTTTTCTTATATTCAACCCCAAAGGGGTTGTATACGTTTTACGAATTTCGCTATATCTCTTAGATCTGATGACATATCGAATTCATTTTTTTCCGCAAGAATTTTATCGCCTAAAAATTAACTTCAGATACATTTTTACATGAAACCTCTAAGCTTAAAACCGCTTGGAGAGTTGCATATATTTTCACGAATTCTAACATATTTCTTAGGTCTGATTAGATATCGAATTGATTTTTAATTCCACAGAGTTTTTATTTAATCGAATCAAAACCAATTTCAGGATTTTTTGACAATCATCCCCTAAAGAGGTTTAGGTTTAGGTTTAGGTTTAAGAAGGGGCGCAACGCTAGAACCACCGCGCTCACTAGGCGCCATACGGGGCAATTCCGATCTCGTCAGATTCTCGTGGGCTGTTCCATCCCCTCAAAAGCACTCCAATTCCCTGCAGAACCTGACCAGTTTGTCATCCCCTAACGACCTCAAATCCTCGATGTTATCGAAGAAAAGACTACCCAGCCTTTTTATATAATTGTCAAAATATTAATTCCCTAAAAAGAAAAAAAAGGAGTTGTGTACATTTTCACAAATTTCGCCATATGTCTTAAGTGTGATCAAATATCGAATTGGTTTTAACTTCCAGTGCTTTTATTTTATATTTAGAACCACTGATGAATTCTGAATGTTGTATCTTACAAGGAGCTATTTTATTGATATAATTAAATTTTTAAATGACTTTGACTATTGGAGTTTTAGAGTATTGGAGTCTTAGAGTAGCATCGTCACTTTTATCGCATCTCGACTTTAATGTTTCTCGAAAAATAATAAATTGGTGGCAGATTTTTTTGAATTTAACGAGTAAGCTTCCTTTTGAGTCTAGAATTTCGATGTAACAAAAAAATTATGTAGTTCTAATTGCTTACTTAACTCTTTAAAAGTCAAAAAATATTGCTAAGTAGCACAGACTGTACCGCTCCACTAAAATCGACATTTTCTTGCAAATGGCTCCACTATCACAGACTTTTGTAAATTTCAAGTTTCAACTTCCTGGTATGAGCAGTTCCTGAGATATAGAAACTAGAATTGTTCGTCTAAAACGATCCTACTAATCCTTACCACGGATAGAACTGTACTCAATCAACTCAAGTTTTAATTTTAACTCAACGGTTTTACGAGACGTTTAACGCGTTTGTATACGGCGTTGTTGGAGTCTACTAGTACTAAAATGTGGAAATGCAAAATTCCAGTGTTGCCATTTCTTTTTAAAATTTCAAGTTGATTGCAATAGGTATGTGATTTATTTTTAAAAAATAATAAAATAAAAGTTTGATTTCAGTGATCTATTTAAGTGCACGTGGATTGTTAAACTAAAATTGGAAAAGGCTCTGGAAAAAAGCAGACTTCAAAAGCAATACCGATTTATAAAAGTTACCTCCGCACTGAAGTTGTTGACTTAACATACTTACTAATCGTGAAGTGCGGGCTTCATAAAATGGTGCATCTTAAAAGATAAAAAACGATTAGAGCATGCAAACTGAAAGCCCATATTAAAACAGGCAGAGAGGAGAAAGTGCAATAGAATCGGAAAGTAAAGACACAACAAGGACGATGCAGTCTTGCGAGTGTTTCGAAAACTGCAAATGTAATTATAATAAACAGTATATTCGTACAGGTGTCGTCGCTGTATCGCATTTATTAAAATCCAATTATCCCAATGGCAACCCTTAAACGCACTAAACATCCCCTAAAAGCATTTGGTAACAAAAAAACGTGTCTTTTTTGAAAATCAGATGCACCACATCTCACAGGACCTACTCACACATTTTCGAGTTTCTCCTCCACATCCTTTACACGTTGGTCGTTTGTCCGAAAAAGGACGAAATTTCATCCCGCTCTCCGCCGAACACGACATTCCTCGTCAACTAAACTGCACACGAACAGTATTCATCCCTTTCCACTCGTCTATAGTCTACAGGACTACACAGGACATGCGGAGGTAAAGTGCAAACAAATCGGAAAGGACTCGAAATCAGGCAGCAGGAAAAGGACACAAAACGGAGCACATGGCATGAAAGTAGGGGAAGTACCGACTTTAGCGAGTGTACGGATAAAGAAGGACACTGCTATTCTAGGAAGCGATAGGATATTGGTGGTAGTTTCTCGACGGACCGAACCCTCCTTCCTCATGTCCTCTTAATTGTACGGTCGCAACATCCGCGTTTTCTTTGTTTTGCTTTCTCCCCCTGAAGAGGCACGACGACGGAACCAAGAAGCTGTACCGTACTCCGTTCGCTCCATGTCGCCTGCATAGGTGTGTTGTGTAGATCGCGTCTGCTGGACAGGTAGACAAGGTTGTATTGGTGGTAATTATACTGATGATGATGATGACGAAGAAAATCAGGTATGCACACTGTGTACCTACGGTAAGTTGAATTTTTTTTTGCTGGCAGAAGTTGTGGTATGAGTGTGAAGTTTTCTCCTCGATGAGTGAGTATTGGTGTTCGGTAAGTGGGTATTGGTGATATTATTCTCAACTCTTGTTGTTGTTTTGGCATGGGCATCTTTGTAGCCAGCAGAAGATGACGACGGCGAACAAGAAAACCTCCGGCATTTTCGGTCATCATCCGGCAGCACTAGCACTACACTATACACTAGAGAAGTTATAAGACCTTAGCAGGGAGCTCAGCTAAGAAGGTCCAGTCGTTAGTGTTGAGCTACACGCTATTCAGTTTAGTGCACACCGTGAGCGTGGAGAGAGTGCTTGCTTTTTATATTTTTTCAATTTTACTTTTTTGAACTTTTTGTACTGTGTCCAGATCAAAAAAAAAAAAACAATTATAACAGTGTACACACTTAGTGTATATTTGAATTTTGAACATTTGGAAGATTTGTTTTTGTGTTGTGTTAATTTTATACAGATTTTGGCAAAACGGTTTTGTCGTCCCGATTTCATTTGGCTCGACTTCGTCAGACGGTTTAAACGTGTCCGATTTTCGCGCGCGTGGTTTTTTGAATTTTATGTTGTTCCTTGTGTTTTTTAAACCAGAAAAAATATTTGCAAGGTGAATCGGACGGTGAACTTTTTGAATGCGACGTGGTGTTGGTGAAAAACTATATAATTTTGATAAACAAAAAATATTTGTTTGGTGCAGTGTATAGTTTCAAAACATCAAAAAAAAATCAAGAAATCGTTACAGTTATCAAATGTAAAAATGTGACCGAAAAGATAGTTAAAAAACGAGTTTTTTAATTTATTGCAAAGGAAAAAAAATTAAGTTCAAAAGTTCAAAAAATTCAGTGAACAGTTAGAAAATTCAAAATTCATAGCAAAAAAAAAATTACATTAAATTACGCGCCCTTATCGACACATAGAAATTTGTCGCGCGCGAAATTATTGAAAGGAAGCCGATAAATGTTCCGCGTACTCTCATATCATGCCAACTGAGGGGGAAGCTCTAAATGGAGATATCCCCCATCAGCAACAGTGCGAAGAAGTCGAAGAGAATCATCAGCAACAGCATCATCAACACGAACAAGTGCGAAAAAATCAACATAGTTGCCCGCAGTGTGGATTATTGATAAACAGTGCGGCCTCTTTACAAGTTCATATGCAATATCAGCATGAGGACATGAATCGTTGGGGTGTTCCGGCATCGGTGCAGCCTACTGCATCATCGTCATCATCAACCACAACGTCCTTGTCCTCAACAACGAACGGCGGTGGTGGTCCTGGTGGCGGAAGTAGTGGTTCAACAAATCTACCATCCGCTTCACCGACCGATTCGGAAAACAACAATCAGCCACCAAACAAGCAATTGCTCGTATCACCACAATTTCTCCAGCCGACGATCGAAAAAAATCTGAACAGTGCAGTGAATAACGCAACCGTTTCGGCTGCAGCTGATTCGAGCGATAACCAACCGCCGACGCCACAACCACAGGCCACTGGCACTGTACCGAGCGTTGGTGGAGGAAGCGGCGGTATCGAGTCGTACCAAACAAGTCCGGCATCATCATATCAATCGGGAGCGGCAATACTTCCGCCCGAAATGCATCCCTATCCGGCTTACATGCATAGCTACGATCAATTCTATCATCCCCCGCCAAATATGGACTACACTCAGAGCGCAATCTACGCGAATAGTCAAACTCCAATAGCACCACCCAATCAAGAGTACAAAATAGTGCCTTCCCCACGATATCATCCCTACATGAACAATAGCAGTCTTCATCAGCATCAACATCATGCCGCCACCAACGGTAATGTAGTGAACAACGCAAGTAGTACCGCATCGAACAGTTCGCTAAGTCCGCGCGTTGTAAGCTCGTCGAGTCCGACGCAGAACGCTATCATTGGTCAAACACCGCAAGAATCGTCGTCGGCCATACAAACGGGTCAACCAACCCCGTCGCCATCCCCCAAACAATGTGATAAGTGCGGAATGGTTTGCCAAACGCACGCCCAACTAAACGAACATTACACGACCGCGCATGGTATCCAACCGCCACACGAATCCACTATCAATCGAAGCGGCGAAGAGTCCGACATGCAAGGTCAGTATTCCTATCAGCCGTACATCAAAGAAGAACCAGCGTCCGATATTCTCGACCTGGACTCGCAAAAAATGGTGTATCCGCCACAGCATGATACCATCAATCAGGAACCCCTACCGCCAATGCACTCAATGCATCCCATGCATCGCTCCTTGATGTGGGGATCGCCGGAAATGCATTCGGGCTACATGCCGCATCCACAGCCCGACATGAAACCTGCCTACTACTCGCCGATCAAGCAAAACTACCCGACAATTAAGCAGGAGTTTCCGAATGGTCCTGGCGGATTTACCGGGCAAATGATCAAATCCGAATTCAACACACATCACCAATCGTTAACTCAGCAACAACCGCGAAGTGATATCAAGTCGTTCGGTACTGATATTTCATCCGGTGGGAATCCAGTCACTTCCAGCCCATCCGAATTTCCATCGACCACAACGCCGCAGGACAATGGGCCCCAGTTTCGAGGATTCGAACCGCCCACTTCCTCGCTACCGTCGAACACCGGTTCAACTAAGAGTGCAACTTGGAAATCGAACGAAGCGCGTCGCCCGAAGACCTACAATTGTACAGCCTGCAATAAATGGTTCACCAGTTCGGGTCATCTGAAGCGTCACTACAATACAACGCTTCACAAAAATGCGGTGAAGTCGAGCGGTCAACCCGATCCGGCTACAATGCCAATTAGCGCTCATCATCATCCCAGTCGCGATCCTAATTCGAAACATCATCATCGAAACAATCAGGCAAATCAGCCGCCTCCCGCGCCGCCCGAACCGCCCAGATCGCCGGAATACAATCCGCAATATACTCCGCCACCAAATAGTTTTAGTCAACCGCCGCAGGGCTTCCAACAGTACACCACGTTACACACATCTGCGAACGGTCACCCAAACGGGCAAGCAGGTCCCTCCGTCCATGCCTCCCAGCCGAGGGGCCTGCTGATCATTTCGAACACGGCAGCCACATCCACCAGTCTGGAGGAACAGGAGGTCCAACATCTACAACACCAACAGGAGCATCAGTACACCAATCTGCAGCAGCAGCAGCAAATCATGGAGGAACAACAACAGCACCATCAGCAGCAGCTGCAAGTCAGCAGCAGCAACAACACCAACAACAGTCTGGACCTCCACCACCAACAACAATCACCGGGGCAGGTTCATATTATCTCAATGTCCCCTCAACATCAGCAGCACATGCTGCAGCCGCTGCCGCAGCAGCAGCAGCTGGAGGACCAGGCCATCATCTCCACCATGGACACCACCCCCACCACCACCACCACCATCATCAATACAATGGATCAGCAATTCATCATCACCAGCCCTTTGGCTATCAACACCAACATCACCCAATCATACCAACACCTGCAACTCCCGGAGGAGCACCAGCTGAACTATCACACTATTATTGGTAATGAAGCGGACGAGCTGGACAATAGCTCGCCGAACAACGACGCACTCCTCGAACTGACCACCTACGGCATGGACAACGAACAACAACACCAGCACGAAATCGTGTCCGTTCATCGTTTGCCCAGTGGCATGGTCACCTATCAGGACAGCATGTCGTTGCCATATTCCCCAGTCGTACCTGAATCCTGTCTCTATTCGACGCAAATAAAGTGCGATCGTTCGCCCGAAGTTGGCGATATCGCGCCCGAAATGTCGCCCTACTCACCAACAATAACGTCGACAAAAACGGTCCTGCCAACGCCGCCGACCAGCAAGCGTTCCGCAACCAGTAAAACTGCTGCAGCGACCACAAAACGTCGTAAGGTACAGCCGAAAAAGACCGCAGATCTAATCCCTACACCAACAACAATGTCGACTTACAACAATTACGCCAAAATTCCGGACTTGCCAGCTTCACCAACCGGCGAAATTCGATGCGACGAATGCAACAAGGTATTTACGAAAATTTGCTATCTAACCCAACACAATAAGACATTCCATAACGGTGAGCAACCGTTTCGCTGTAACCGTTGCGGCAAACGATTCTCGACCGAATCCGTCTACGATATTCACTTTGCCAAGCATAGTGCCACCCAAAAGCCGCACCAGTGCCAATTCTGTCCCAAGCAGTTTCACCACAAGACCGATCTTCGGCGACATATCGACTCGCATACTGGTCGAAAGGCGTACGTTTGCGAAACCTGTTCAAAAGGTTTCACACGGCGTGATCACTTGCGAAAGCATGGCGATACGCACAAACCCAAACCGCCCAAGCCTGCCAAAATTCGAACTAAACCCGTTTTCGAAACGGCCAGCCAACCCATCCAATTCGAATGAAAATATCAAAATAAATCCTCATAGAATTTAATTTAATTATTTTATAATTTAGCTTTTATTTTTGTAATTTCTGTTCAATTTCTTTATATAATTTCCATTTAGTTAATTTACATTGTAATTAGGGCCTAAGTTTAATTAAAGGAGAGAAGAAGAAACAACGACATTAATTAAAAATAAATAATTTTTATATTTTTCGTCATAAAGTAGATTTTCTTAATTATAAAGAACTTCTTTTTATTTTCCTTTCAAATTTAATAAGTTACCAACCTCAGGTAGAAAAAGATACGAACTACACGTAAAGAGATTATATATTTTGTTTTTTTTTATTAGAAAAAGAGATTAACGATTACAATTTTTATAAATATACACACCATACAAAATATAAGTAATAATTATTATGTTTTGTTTTAATTTATTTTTATATATTTTCAAAAAAATCTTATTATTTTTGTATGACATGTCCGTGTCGACTGGACCTCTAAAATTATGTACAACATTATCCGTTAGATTCGAGAGAAAATATATATTAAATTAGATATTTTGAAATTGTGTTAAATATCTAAAAATGAAAATAAACTACGTCGGAAATAGAGACAAAACAAATTATGTATTTAAAAAAACAAGGAAAAAATGTTGTATGTAGTTTTTGATTTAATTCGAATGAATAGAAATTATTATTTCCTATTATTATTATTTTTGTTAAATCGACGAAACGTAAGAGAAGACATAATTGAATTATTAAAAAAAATTGATTATAAAATTCGGTGTTTTTATTTTGGCGAAAAGTTTTCCTTTTTCAGGACTTATTTATTTAATTTTCAGTTTTTTATTATTTAAATAATTATAAATATGATTTTTTTATTAATCCCTGTTTTTGATATTAAAATATTGAAGCGTTTTAGACATCTTGGGTTGCTGGTTACTTTTACAATATTAAAATGGGATTCATTCCTTTGATCTGTCCAATGCGAAGGCTCAAAATTTATTTAGTTACCAGCAAGTTCTTGTAGAGGCCGAAAGTTACTGGCATGCCCACATTTATACTTTTGAGGTCTTTTTTACATACAATACCATCAAAATTCACTTCAATAAATTTTAAAAAAAAGTGCCACTATAAAATAATAATATATTATTATTATATTATTATAATACTCTTCAATTTAAATTTTTAACAGTGCTGTAACAAAAATTGGGGTCAACCCCGACTGTTAATGTATTCCAAACTTTGACCGAAATAATACTAAAGTTGTGTCGAGACTGTTGCTAATTAAATTTTTTTTTTGGTTTCTCAAGTATTAATTTCCTATAGTAAACTATTCCTGATATCTCAAATGGAAACGATCTTATTCCCAATTTCTTTGTTTTGAGATAAACGATTTTACAATTTTCAAAATAATTGTTCTATTTGAATGGTCGTAGTATTTTTTTTATTCTAAGAAAGAAATTTATGAAGTTAAGTTACATAAAACTATAAAACAGACTGATTGATATATCAACGATGGACTCAGCGGCGTACGAGTCAATTGGTTAAGGGTCTTTTGTAGAACAACTTCAGTTTTATGCGATCATTCTTTGGGTTATTATGTGTCTTCACCACTTTACAAAGAGGTTTTGCTTAACTTAATTAACTGTATTTACCAGCACAAATAATCAAATATTTGACAAAGAGGCATATAGTAGAATTCAAACTTTAGTATCGTAAGAGGTCATCTCAGTATTCTTATTGTGAAAGTCGAGATAGGATTTTGATCCATTCTTTCCCGGATCTGTACATCACAATATTTTTTTCTGAAATTCATATGATCCTCAGATATGTTAGTATTGCTAAATTTCTACCCTTCTTCTGGGGGTTTACAATTTTGAAAAATTTATATTTGTCTCCACTCTCTAGCCTTTTATTAAATAAAAAATAACGTAAGTCATAAATCTAAAAAAATATGAATTATAGTAGTTGAGTACCTACTACAATTCATATCTAGATAGTCGTGATTTCCCTGAAACTCAAAAATATAATATTTGAAGAAGGAAATTTATTGGAAGCTGAAATCAGAGGTAACAATATTGTTAATAATTTTTCACTTCGATTCTTTATACACTCGAAAAACATGTAGGTAACATAATAAATATTCTTGCAAAGTTATCAATCATGGGCTCGTGAAACTAAGTTGAGTGTAGATTTAGAAAACGTAGAAATCAATTACAGTTTTAAAAAAAATGAGGCAAAAGATTGTATGAATTAAAATTTACTTAAATATACTTGTTATTAATTTAAATACAATAGAAAGAAAATGCAGTGATTGGAATGATTAATTATTAGATTAGGAAATTAATTTTTAATAGTTTAGATTGAGTTGACTTCTAATAACCAGAAAAAAGTAATGAAAATACAAGTTTTCAGTTTTCCGGGTTCGATACTGTTCTTGTTTATTTTAACGCAAAAATAAACAAGAACAGTATTGAACCCGGAAAACTTGTATTTTCATTTTAACATGTAGTACTGTGAAAAAATTCACTGAAAAATCAGAAAAAAGTAAGTTGCTACTCTGATTGTTTTTTTGGTATGACAACCTCAAAAAGGAAACACAATGTTATTTTAGATTCACACACATTTGATCCAAATTGTTTTTATCTAATTTGTTCAACTGCCGTAGTGAATTGCCTACTTTTATTACACTGTATGAAATTTTGTCAAATATTCGACTATTTTGACTTACAAATGTAGTCAGATAATGTGATCGTCAAATTCTTTTTGTTTAATTGTTTTCTTTGACCTGCACAAAGAATAGTTCGACTGAAAGGTTTTATTTAAGGTAGCCATCAATATAAATTGGCCTATATTGACTAGCCAATGTTAGACTGCATATGTCACTTTGTAAAAACTTCACAATTATTTGTTGCAAATGTAGTAAGAAAGTGTAATCGTCAAATTTTTGATTGACAATTTTTTTTTTCAGTTTTCAGAAAAACAAACGTTAGTTTCAGTTGAATCACTCGATTGTGAATGAAAGAGGTGTAGTCTTCGTAGAATGATTTGATACTGTCAAAATTCGGTTAAGGAGTGGTAAACTTACTGAACAATATCTCTAGAAATTTGTTTTTAGAAAATAACCAATAAAATTTTCTCCGGGCATCACATTCCACTTTTTTAGTGATATCCATTTTTTTAGTGAATCGAAAAACTAATCGAATTTAATATTTTCTGGAAGCCGATATTGTTCAGTTGATCAAACGTGTCTCAATTATAAAACAACACGGTTTTCCCGATATATCAACCGTTAAAATTTTTATTCGAAATCTGCTTTATCTTTATTGTTATCGAATGTTAATTTTATTTGTTAAGCAATTCCAGTTTGAAACAATAGAGACATGTCCATATCGTCGACTTTCTGAAGTCGCTCAAAAGTGACTTAGTGCGTTTACGAAAATTTTAAGTTGAAATTAGGAATTATTAAATAAACGTTATTCTTAACACTTTAAATTTTAAAGTTCAGCGATCTAAGGGTAACTAACAGTAGGTCAAAAAAGTGGTCATATAACTTTTCTGAGGTTGAAGCGTTAATGCTCCTAATATCGAATCTATGTATTTTAGTAGATGAATGTACTTCCATACAAAAGTCTTAAAATAATTGGTCACAATGTGTGTATGTAAAACCCACATCGCATTATAAATTTTTATTTACGTTAACTCTATACCACTGCAGGTAGAAGAATAAAAATGTCGATTCACTTGTAACTCCATTAAAAACTCCACGTTGAAGTATCTGGCTGATATTTTAATCGATTTTTTTTTTTGCGGAAACAAAAAGCCACATCCTCCTTCATGGTGCTTCCATACAAAATTCCATTAAAAGTGGTTTCAATTATTTTACAACTACAAGAAGATGCGTAAAGAACCAAATTTTTTGCCATATTTTTTTTTAAAAATTGTTTCCTAAGGAGGACATACACGACCATGCATGCATGTAATTCATACATGTCGCGATATGTTTTGGCTCCGCCCACAAAAATCAAATTTTTTTTTATTTCCATTATGCTGCATGTTTCATACTCATACACTCAAGATTCTGAATCATACACTCATGGAAGTATAGGGTGTTTTTTTAGGTGCATGAGAACTTCAACTTCAAGGAAATATTGTTGGAATGACATTTTTTTATTATATTCTGGTAGATAATTTCTTGGCATTTATTTGACATTTTTTTGTCTTGTTGATGGTTTTGAATCGAGAAGAGTAAAATTAGTGCGAAAACGATCAATACCTGCACGAATTGCTTGCTCACTAGGCCGATTATGTTGAACGTAAAATGGACGAAGTGCCCTATGAACTTCGCGAACATATTTATTTTTTTCAAAGTAAATTTCCACAATTTGGAAGCGTTGTTCTGGCGTTAAACGATTCATGATGACTTGCCAAAACTTACTGAACAGAAGTGTCAACACTGTTTGACATTCTCAGCTGTCAAACCACAGTTATCGATATCGATAGTTCTCATCCACCTAAAAAAACACCCTTTATTACATGCATGAATGCCCGTGTAGAGACCCCTTAACATTTAGTTATTACCAGCCTTGTGATATGAGAAGATTGTAGATCAACAAAAAAAGACTAAATTTTACAGAACTAAATAAATCGGACCCTGTCTTGGGAAGGCGATGGGCGGCTGCTTAGGTTCGGCCCTGATAGAATTATTTTGACATTAATGCAATTTTCACTAAAATTAAAAATTAAATAAAATATAAAGCAGGGTTTCTCAAAATAAATAAGAAGAACTTGAATTTTTGCCAGAACTCCAGCGATATGAATAAAACTTGAATATTTATCCTCTGGGGAAAAAAGTATACCGAAGGCTCGCTAAATTTTTTTTATAGAGCCCATCATACCATACTGAGAATTCTTCCAAAATAAGATTTATTTGAGATTCGTATATTTCTTTTTTTTGGTATATAATTGAACTGCCATAAAAACTCAAAAGCAATTTCCATTAACAAAAGAATAATTTAGTCACAACTTTTCTTTCGATAGTTAAACATTTCCGTTCTCATGCTAGCCAGCCCGCCGAATACAACTTAATTCGTATATTGATAAAGTGTTTAATTTTTAATCAATCTATTTTTTAATTACCACACCGTCCTAATCGTCTGCATGTTTTAAACCCGATAGTTAAGTGGATATATACCACGGTAATATGTGGATATTAAAAATTAAAATAACAATTCAATATGAGTTATAGGTAAAGAGCTTTTATTAATAATATTTATAGATTTTTATTAATTCCATTTTTTTTTATTTTATCCAAATGGGCTAAGTAGCAGTGTGACCGTTTTGATATTTCTCAGGTTAGCAAATTTGGGTAGCAATTCTTAGCTTGGGTAGCAAAAATATTTTCTAATACTTCTTTTAATTAAATGGAACTAGTTACGTCATTATATGCTTATCTGTTACTCATAACACTGTATATCCACTACAAATTTAAAATGTTTAAAGAAAAAATAATATTTTAAAGTATGATTTATTTAGGAAAATCAAAATTCACACAAAATGCACATTTTGCCCTTCGCTCGAATGAATGATAGATTCGAAAAAGTTGCGTAATTCGATTGCGATTATCTATGCGGTACGCGCTAGCACTATACTATATTTCTCAGTACAATACTTATTATTATTATTTTCTATGACGCTAGCCTATGAATATACTAGCGCATATATTTAAGTGCCAGGTCTTCTATAGCCATATGGCACTAGTGTATGTATTATAATGTGGCGGTTAAGTTATGACTGTTACTTTGTTGAAGAAACTTGTCGATTAGCTTGAAGTCATGGATGTTACAGACTCTTCCTGATCTTCAAGTGGGTAAGGAGTTTTAGTAAAATGTCAGGGCTGGAAACTGACAGGAGGTCTTCAATTGGAATAGGGCGATACTGGAAGAAGGCCTTGGTGTGAGCGCAATGTAGAAGGATATGCTCCATTGTTAGCGGCTGCTGACAAGCTACACATCCAGGCTGTGGAGCTTTACACATGTAGTAACCGTGAGTTAGTTTCGAGTGTCCAATTCTCGCCCGCGTGACTGCCATCGTCAGTACAATACTATTAGACAGCTATCGATGGTACGCGATTTCGAATGCAAGATCAGAGGCTTGCATGAATTTTATATTTGATATGGTTTGTCAAAGTATCATATTTTTGGCGTACACAAGTTTTATAACGGCTAATTTTACCAGGGTAGCAAATTTAGTTATGTAGTAACATAGTAGCAAAAAATTGTCATTTATGCATCAATTATGCCGTTTCTGACAGTTCAGCACTAACAGGACTTCTTAATGCTATTATGACACTGGCTATTTTCAAGATTGAAATAAGTGCAACAAAATCTTCTTGGATTTTCTTGCACATGTTTCAATCTTGGAAATAGCCAGTGTCATAACAGCATAACGGAATGGTATCGAGTATGTGCCCTACAAAGAAGAAACATAGTAACTTATTGCGGACCTAATCGAAAGACATAAATAGAGCGTCGTCGAGGACTAATTGATAATATATGAGTTTCTAATATCGAGACATCATTTTAATTAGTCATTGGCTGGGTAAATCATCGTGAATAATAAGCAAAATAGTATTTAAAAAATGGTTGATGAACTTCAGTTTTCCGATGTTTTAGTACTTATTTCCAAGAGCTTCAAAAACCGTACAAATTCTTAAATGCATATGCATTCATTTTGGATTACTTATAATAAAGTTTATTTCTCGAAAAAATTTACATCTGACCTTTTACTTCTCAATTACATACATTTAATCAGATTTTTAAAATGTAATGAAAATTCTGAAACAAATTTGAAGATTAGAACTAATTTGAAGTTGTTTATTGAAACAAAATCCATTTTCTTCATACATCTTCTTTATAAAAGACCTTCTGCTCTCTCAAATTGAATTAATTAGTGTATTTCTACCTACACGAATGAATGAATTTGCTTTATCCAAAAATTTTCTTTGACTTCGAACTCAACGCATTCTAAAGTTGTCGTGCGTAGCATGTTATTACGTATTTTTGGGTGGTATATTATCTATCACCACCCACTTTTAATAAATAAAAGTATTGAACTTGAGTCAACGTTCGAAATATTAATATTTTTCCTACCTTTTTGTCATCAAATACTGTATTTCATTTTATCATAAAATTTGTACAAAACCCAAAATCGAGAGCTCAGTTCTTGAAAAACTTTTGATTTCCTTCGTTGAAATGCACGATAAATTGAGAACACGCCCAGCCTTTTTAATTTGAGATAAAAATATCAAATTTTCATAGTAATATAAATATAACTGATATGAATGATGTAAATCGCAGTGATAAATTAAGTATCTAATGTTTTATGAAATGTTTCTTATTATAATTTGAGGGCACTAGATTCAGATTTAAGGTCGACGAATTATTTTAACGAATCTTAATACGTCATTGAGTGCCTTAATCTATCCTTTCTAATTATTCCCCTCTTTTTTCAAAAATGTGTGTAGGAAGCTCTAATAACGTAACTGGAATGTTTATTATAACTTTTCTCTTAATTGAACTTGAATCAACTACATAAAGAAAATTTCCATTTTATTTCTATGCCTACTCTTTAGTACCACCTTCAACACTGGACATGTCGGAAAAGAATGTATGCATACCGGGCTTAGGTAAGTCCTTCTAAAATTCAAAGGTTATTATATTTATTATATTAAATATACTTATTAAAAAATTAAAATTTATATGTACAACAAAGACAAAATACACATACATACTAATAATAAAATAATTAACAAACAATAAAAAAACACAACCAGTTACCTGATAATATACAAAAAGAAATAACAAACAGTTTAATGTTAAACAATTCTCTTTCGTTTTTCATTAAATATTATAATTTTTAAATAGAAATAAATAATATCAAGATAGTTAAGAATAACTCAAAGGACTGCAAAACAAATCAACAATATACGAATTATAAATAAATAGTTAAAAATAGACAAAGTTATAGTTTTTTTTATAATTATACGAAACAATAATCAAATGCAATAAATAATAACAAATAAAAAATAGTTTTTATAGTAGAATAAAATAACATGTTAGAAAGTTGTTAATTTTTTTTTAGACTACAAAGTTCTTATAGTAATAAAACTACCTCAAAGCGTTTATATTTATACACAAGAAATAAGACCGATTTATTGTCAATGCCTATAGTACATAATTTACAACTAAATCATTATTTGCTTAAGTTTTTTTTTAAATTAAAGAGATTTTATAATATTCGTATATACACTATCAATAAACTAGTAAAAATATCAATAGTAATAACACCAAACGAAATGAAACGAAACAAATCACTGGAAATTACCTCATATCAATTTGTATACAACACAAAACAAATACTTTATTATTAAAATAATAAAGTAAAATGCAATGTTTTCAATTTCTTACTGTCTTATGAATTTACCTAAAATTCCACTGGGAATTTAAATATTTTTTTTATTATGGAACCAATATTTTTCTCGAATACAAACGATCATCCATAACTCTAATTGTCGCGGTTTTCTATAAAAGTTTTTGAGCTACAGAGAGATCGGCTTGTTTCTCTTACTTGAATTTTCACAGTTTTCCATGAAAGGGTTTGAGCAACAGAGATTTGGATTTATTCGACTTGTTTCTATAACTCGAACTTTCTCAGTTTCCATAAGTGTTTGAGTTATAGAGAGTTCGACGTATATAGGTTTAACTGTTTAACACATTTAGTCTAAATTCAATGAGACAGAGCACCTTTGTGATTGTTTTCAACTTCTATGTCGTTCAGTAAATTTTTTAGGTGCAACGCGAATAAATCGCAATTGTAGATTAGGAGCTCGTGCGATTGGTGAATGAAATAGCACTCCGAGAAATGCCATATCTAAAAGAAAGAAGTGTACAAATAAATCAATTAAATTCAAAATACTTCAGCTTCTATTAAAATAATTTCGGTCATGTGAGACCAGGTAGTGAGCACAATTCAAAGTATCCACTTTTGGACAAATGGAGAAATATATCAATAAAATAAAATTGATCTATCGTATCAGTAGGTAGCTTCGCGGTATGGTTGAATTTCAATATTATATCAATATTTCGAGCGGTGTAGCAGGAAAGCTAGCATATTATAAAACATAAATAAATTGGTTCCATACTTTAAAATATAATTTTCAGTCAAAGATGATCACACTAACAAAACAAGGGAGATGAATCCTATTAAAATAGTTCAAATAGCTAAATAAAATATTAAACAGAAATATAAAATAAATACAAATAGTACAGAATATATCACAAACATGTGAAAACTTAAATAAATATTAAGTATATTTTTTACCAATAGAATGTTTAGCCAAACACTATAACGAACTAGTATCAGAAGATTCAAAGTATAAACAAAGAAATAGTTAAATTAATGAAATGGAGAACAAATTTTAATAATATTGAATAGTAATATTGTATAGATATTAATAATAGTGCGTAGTTCAATATCAGAATTTACTAATTTTAAAACATTTAATTTAGATTTGGCGATGTTGTAAATTCTTATATGGAGAAGAAATATGATAAATATTCCCACTCTATATGAAAATTGATTTGGTGGTGTCAAAAATTTATACATAAAATATCATTGAATGAAAACAAAAGAAATGTAATTTAAAGCAATAAATGTTATTATATATCAAATGGATTATAAAATAAAAATTCACAATTTGAAAAAAAAAGAAAAATAAATTATTGAATTTTAAGTACTAATAAACCAAATTATTAAATTATGTGAAATATAAAACAAATATTAAAAGGAACACATGTACCTCTGCGACTCAAGTTTACATATTACATACTTACAAGAAAGCATTATATATGTACATATATAAATATAGAAAAATAAAACAGCAAAAATTATGTAAAAGATGTTATTAAGTAATGCAAAAAAAATCATTTAACTTGAAATTAATGTGGGTTAAAATTGATCGTGTGAATGATTAAACAAAGAAAAATAAAAAATTTAAGAAAGTATTTTACAAAATCTGCTCAGCAAAATTTAATGTTAATTATCAGCAAAAAAATTGTTTCCAGAAATTAATACAACAATCAACATAATTAAAAAATTTTGGAAATCACACTTATCAAATTTTTTATAATTTTCATCATATCATATAAATAATTATATCTAAAAGTAAAACTGTTTTTTCGGAACAAAATTAAAAATTTAATAAATCTATTAAGCGAAACCAACATTAATAATATTATTAAGGATTCAAATTGTTGAATGAATGTAATCATCGTATAAAAGAGTAGACGTACATAATTCAAATAACATGATTAAGGAAAATTTTAATAAACTTATTTCATTTTGAGGCGAATTCTAAAAACAAAACACTAAAATCTAGATTAAAATTTGTTTTTGATACATTAATTTTTCAGTTGTTGTGTTAAATATTAACAATGGTTTTATGTTTTTAGTTTTGAATAATTTTGTTTATTTCTGATTCAATTTTTGAAGTTAAAAAAAAATTTCCGACACAGTGGAAAAAAATTGATTTTTAATTAAATTGGCTTTACGAGTGAAGTGCTTGGACAAAACTGTGTATAATTTTTTATATGATTAGTTGCAGTTTGTTTATTCAGGCAGTCAATTTAGAGTCTATTGTCGACCTACTTCTTTAGTCTGATCTTATTTTCTTAATTAATTTTCAATAAACATTTTAAAAATATTTACAAACATAAAACCTCTTGATGATAAATGTAACTATTACTCAATTGAAATTTGAAAACTTTGGAAACTAACTATTTTAATAAGAAATTTATATAAACGGAAATTAATTTGCTCAACTATGAAATAAAAATTAAAAAAAAAAATTGTGCAATGAATATGAGTCTTGAAAAGAACAAAAAAAATATTATTGATGGAAATTTGTTTCACAACGCATGTATTGCTCATGTAAACATTAATAAAATAAAACTCAAAAACAATTCGATTTAAACAAAATTTGTAAAAAAAATTAAGAAAATATATTAAGAAAAATTAAAGTTAATAAAAATGAATGAATTTACGAGTAATATCACCCCCGATAAATAAAAATATTTAAGGCACCTCGTTAATTTAGTAGTCTTATTTCTGTTTTTCTTTTTTGTTGAAGAATTTTTTTATTTCGGTAGATAAATTTCGTTCGTAATTAAAGATCTTTTATAGTTTTTAATTAATTCTAATTTATTTTTGTTATTGTAAAATAAATATGTAGAGTATCATAAAATCTTCAAGATTTTAGAGCGAAAAGCAAAGAAAAAAAGAAGAAAACAGCAATGTAAACTGAAGAAGAATTCTTAAGAAAAATACCAAGCCAGACGAAAAAAAGAGTAATATGAAATTATATTGCGATATTCTGAAAATGATTAATAATAATTAATGATTATTTAAACGGAGACGGGTGACCATGTATACCGACCGATGACGGAACCTTTAGTTTTAATTTTATTTGTTATATTATATCAAATTCAAATCACAGACGAACAAAACGAAAACTGTGCAGACAGACACAGACGATAAGTTCTTGTAAGGAATGATAAATGTTTTTTTTCGCTCTTAGGCAATTTGTTAATTAATTATAATTTTTGTTTGTTTCTGTTAGTAATTTTTGTTTCGGACAGATATCAAATTGCACTTTTGTTTACTTAATTGATTTTTTTGTTGAGTTCGCTTTTTCTTACTGTACACAATTATGTTTATTTCTTATTTTTATTTGTTTAAAAGTTTTATGGACCGAAAATAATGTTGAAAAAAAAAAAAAAAAATATAATATAATAGTTTTACCTTTTAAGTGTTCATATCAATAATTGAATTGTCCATTGATTGTGAATGGATTATTTATCTAAATTAAACATCTAAAAACTAATGTAATTTATTAAATAATTGTTTTGGTTGTTTATGTTCGAATTTTCGTTTGTATAAAAATAATTCTATTTATCATTGACATTTGTTTTTTTCGTAATTATTTTATTTTACTATAATATATTTCTTCTTTTTGAAAGTAAATAAAATTATAAAAATGACAAAATAACTTGGAAAGGCTTTTATTAATGAAATTCCTAGCCCGTAGCCGAGTCTTTAAGAGCCGAAAATTCAATGATTTTATGTTGGTTGGTAGGTTTAAGTGGCAGCCCTGTCCTCCAGACAGAGCTCAATTAGCTCAATGGCCGTTTTGGAACCACAAACTCGTATTAAACCCGGATGTTAAGGGTTATTGTCACTGGCGAATTTAAAAGATGTGTGTGAGAGAAAAAGGGTTAGTTATATCCACCCTGTATTGTTTAGGAAGAGTAACAACAAATCTCCAATTCTCTCCCTCAGGTCGCCGTAGCTCTCGGGTTCTAGCTAAAGCCGGACATTCGCAAAGGAAATGAACGAGCGACTCTCGCTCGTTCGTGTTCTGGCAGCTGTGGCAGTGTTCATTGAACGGAATGCCCAATTTGGCTGCATGATCCCAATTGGCCAGTGACCCGTACTGATCGCCGTGATTCTGGAGATGTCTGCCTGGGTCTTGTATAGAAGTTCGTGTGACTTGGCTGATTTTATGTACCTCAATTTAAGAAATAAAAGCGCTCCAGCCGAGTCCTAGTACCACGACTCAGTCATCCCAACGTCGTACCGACGAATTATTGTTATTTTTCGCAACGTCAAATTAACGTCTTGACGACGTAGTGCTAGCTAATTTGAGAAATTACGTGAAGGCAACCCTAAACGTAGACACAACTCTGCAAGGACCACTATCCCACGTATATTCGACTTCTCAAAAAGAAAAACCAATAAGTCCTTATTAGTTATTTATGTAAACTTTATGTTATTTTATGTTTAATCGGTTTTTAATCCGAGTTTTGAGAAATTCGTGTAGAAAAAGGCAACGTTACGTCTAATCCTTTGATTTACCCATATATACAGAGTGGGCCAACTACAAGTTTCTTTTTAAAAATGCAATAAAATGAACAAAATTAAATTTTTTTTCATGTATTATGGCTTTATTAGTAAGAGTAAACATTCCCATTAATGATGGAATACAACTTCGTTCAAGTGGCTGCCTCGGCTGGCTGCGCAGTAGCGCATTCTGTCACTCAAATTTTCCAAGACCTTGTTGATGGTTTCGGGCTGTAGCTCACGGATTGCTTGGATGATATTGGCCTTAAGTGCTAGAATCGTTTCTGGATTGTTGGCATAACATCGGTCCTTCACGGTTCCCCACAAAAAAAAATCCAAAAGGGGTCAAATCGCAGCTCCGAGGCGGCCAATTGACATCGCCAAGACGGCTGATAACACGATTTGGAATTTGGTGCGTAAAAGATCGATTGTGGCATGGGCTGTGCGGCATGGCGCGCCATCCTGTATGAACCAGAGGTCGTCCAAATCCATGTCTTCAATTTCAGTAAAAAACATACTGCAGTCACGATCGGCTGCAAGCCAATCGTATAATACTCTAGATGAATACTGAACTCCGATTTATATTGTAGTTGGGGATAAAGTAGAATTACGTGTGTGCATGTTGTATGTCCTTTATTAAGGACTGCAATTAGATTGCTACTCAAACCTAAAAGACAATATTCAGTGTTTAATTTCATATCTTGAACTGGGTAGGTCATCGAAAAAAATGTCCTTTGTGAAGGACTTTCACATGGGAGGTGCAGGAAGGACTCACTCGATTTCTTACATATTTATCCTTTTCCTTGGAACCATTTAAAAATGAACGAGTACAAAATTTCAAATTCGTAGCTTGAAGCGTTCAAAAGTTATCGAAAAATATTGTTGAACACGTGTCTTAAGGACATTTTGTATGGCAGCTACCAAAAGGAGTAAAAGGATTTCGCTGATTAGTAAACTTGAACTTCGTTTTTACTCAAAACTAATTTGTACAAAATTTCCAATTCATAGCTAAAAGATTACTTGAGTTATAGTAAGTTCCGTAAATTAAGTGAAGACGTTTTGACAGGATATTTGTATGGCAGCTACACGAAGGATTAATAGAATTTTCTTCATAATCATACATTTAGCTCCAACTATTGAAAAAATAACACATACAAAATTTCAAAGACGTAGCTTAAACCCCTCTGAAGTTATCGGCAGATATTCTTAAACACGTGTTTTAAGGACATTTTGTATGGCAGCTACCAGAAGGAGTAATAGGATTTCGCTGACTAGTAAAGTTAAACTTTCTTTTCACTCAAAACTAATTTGTAAAAAATTCCGAATTCGTAGCTAAAAGATTACTTGAGTTACAGTGAGTTTCGTAAATTAAGTGAATACATTTTGACAGGATATTTGTATGGCAGCTACACGAAGGACTAACAGGATTTTCTTCATAATCATATATTTAGCTGCAACTATTGGAAAAATAACACATACAAAATTTCAATGTCGTAGCTTAAACCCTTCTGAAGTTATCGACCAATATTCTTGAACACGTGTTTTAAGGACATTTTGTATGGCAGCTACCCGAAGGAGTAGGACGATTTTGCCCGTTAACGAACTTAGCCTTACAAATTCAACCAAACATCCAGATTCAAAATTTCATGGTCCTAGGTGAAGGCGTTCTTGAGTTATCGTGCTAACGGACAGACGGACGGACGGACGTCAAGCGGATTTCAGGTTTTTGGCCACAAATAAACAAAAAATAATACATAACTTTTTTTCGTCCGAGGCTTGGTTCTATGCGTTACAAACTTTTGGGCTGGATTAAACTTATAATACTCTATATGATTTCATCTAGAGTATAAAAAAGTCGGATAACATGGCTCTGTAACGTTCACCGTTGACCGAAACGTTGTTCCCAGCCTCATTTTCGAAGAAAAATGGTCCAATGATGCCACCACTCCACAATCCGCACCAAACTGTCACTCTCTGTGGATGCATTGGCTTCTCGACAATAACGTGCGGGTTTTCCGAGCCCCAGATGCGGCAATTTTGTTTGTTAGCGTAGCCGCCGAGATGAAAATGCGCCTCGTCAGAAAAGATGATTTTTCGCCCAAAATCGTTGTCACTCACTTTGGAAATAAGTTTTCAATATTTCCCAACGTTGTTCAAGCGTAAAGCGACTCATTTCGTTCCGCGGAGGTATGATACTGACTTTCTGTCAAGATTTCGAGCGGGAAACAGCTTTCAGTGTCAAAATAACCTATGATTTAAAAAGAAACCACTAGATCACCCACCCTGTATATGCTTGAGTGCAAAATTGAACCACTCGAGTTATGGGGTTAAAATAACAACAAAATATACTCATGATACTCTGGGCGCAATACTGAACTCCGATATATATTGTTGCCAGCTAGGGTTTCGCCGGGATTTAAAGTAAAACACAATTCGTTTAAAAATCGAAAGAAATAATAACGTTTTATTATTCGCATTCAATATAATCGCACTAATATGGCAACGAAGCCCGATTTTTATACACCACTCGATCACTCCATCGTTCTTTAATATGGGATCGCTTTTCACTAATATTTTCGCGCATACTAGCTGGCTGTCGCAGTAATAAAAATACTGTGTCCGACTGAAAACTCTGGGTGCTTTGATGTAGTTGAGCGCGTTCTCGAGTATTCGGTGGTGGTGTGGACCGTTCGATTGGGTTGGCGAAGTATCCTTGTTGTTTTGAATATATGCATTTTGTCACTCTATTTTCTCTTTGCAACTAGGTATTCGGTGGTTACTGTTTTTCTCACCAGAAACCGATCGAGCAGCGCAGGTTGCGAGGTTAGGATGTAGCAATGCTTTAGTTGGGTATCAAGTAGAATAAGGAGTGTGCATGTAGTTGGCCCTTATTAAGGATTCCCATTTGGTTGCTGCTCGAAACTGAAAGACAATATCATCAGTGTTCAATTTCATATCTGGAACTAGGTGAGTCACCGAAAATAAAAACTTAATTTTTCAAAGGCTTTCACATGGGAGGTGCAGGAAGGACTCACTCGATTTCTAGCCTACTTGTCCTTTTACCGGGAACCATTATAAAATTAATGTGTAAAAAATTTCAAATCCTAGCTTGAAGCGCTCAAAAGCTATCGGAAATTATTCTTAAACACATGTTTTAAGGACTTTTTGTATGAGAGCCACCCAGGGTTGTCACATAAAGGGTGCGCCATGAAAAAAAACAACTGATTTACTTTATTATTTTAATAATAAAGTATTGTTATCGATTTTTAAAAAAAAAAAATTTGCTACCCCGAACAATTTTTTTTCCACGTTTCATGACTAACCAAAAAAGCAAAAAAAAATTTCAGTCCGTCTGTGTGCCGTACACCGTCCGCCGTACGCAAAACTCTTTGTGCTAATAAGTTGAATTTTTTTGTTGTTGGTAGACTGAGCAGACACCACCTTTTTATTGGTGGGGGTGTGAGGGGGGAGGTGGGGGAAGCGTTTTAGACGGAAAATTTTGGTTTCTAGATTTCAGTAACCGCATAGGCTAGGAGGCTGAAACTTGGAATTTATATAGAGCATCGACAGTGGACCCATTTGCAAAAAAATTATGATATGGGTAAAAGGGTGTGGGTGTGGGAGTGGGAGGAATAATAATGCGTCAGAAACGCTCCAAAGCCGAGATCGAGACATTCTAAAATCCATATTTCCTAATCGGTTAATGTCACGAAATTAAAACTTAATGAACATCTGTGGGTATACTAGTAGAATAGAGCCGAAACAAATTTTTGAGTTGGGGCAGTGGCGTACGGAAGTGGGGGGTGAAAGATTTAGATTACGATATCTCACGAACCAATTGCACTAGAAAAACGAAATTCGGTTTCTGTATTAAGGTTGACAAATAAAGTTTGCTAAAAATAAAATTTTTTAAAGGGGCGGTTGAGTATGGAAGTGGAGGGGATAAGAATTTTTCTAAAAAAAAACGTCTCATATCTCAAGAACTGTGTATGATAGATGCTTAGAATTTTTACCAGAAGTAGACCAAATAGACCCCAAGCAGAAAAAATTTTTAATTTTTAATTTTAAGGGTGAGGGTGTAGAGGGTGAGTCTGGGGAGGGTGAAAAGGAAAAAGTTCCGATTCCTATATCTCGAGAACCTATAATGATATCAAGCTGAAACTTGGTATTTAGATAGAACTATAGTAGACGCATGTTGAAAAAATGAAATTTTTTTATAGCGATAGTATGGTACGGGGTGGGGGGTGTTTTTCCTATTTATAGAACCGCTTATGCTAGAAAGTTGAAACTCGGTGAGTGTATGTAAGTGAACAAGTCATTTTGATGGAAAAAAAAATCAAATATCCATTGGCGTACAGAAGGGGGGCAAAAAAAATTATCAGTGAAAATGGAATGCATATATTTCCACGATTTTCGTCATATCTATTAGGTCTTTTCAAATATTATTTCACGGATTTTTCATATAAATAGCTAGAAAGTGTTTTCAGGATTTTTTGAAATTCGACCCCCACGATGATGTAAAGGGGTTGTATACATTTTCACGAATTCAGCCATATACTTCCGGTCTGATTAGATATCGAATATATTTTTACTTCCACGAGCTTTAATAATCACCTAAAACCCGTTTTCAAATTTTTTCCTTTTTCAACCCCTAAGAGGGTATAAACGGGTTGAACACGTTTTCACGAATTCTGTCATATCTCTTAGGAGTGATAAGACATCGGATTGGTTTTTACTTCCTCGGGCTTTCTAAAAACTCATTTCAGGATTTTTGCATATTCAACCCCAAAGAGTGTGCAAGGGGGTTGCATATGTTTTCATAAATTCCTATATATTTCTTAGTTCTGATGTGATATTGAATTCAGTTTAACTTCCTAAGACTTCCTATATAATCGTCAAAAGTTGATTTCAGTATTTTTAAATATATTTATATTTATTACGATTGATAAGATACCAGATTGGTTTTCACTTCCACAGACTTTTTATATTATCGCCTACAAATGCATTTCCGATTTCATGTAATGGCCCAAAACCAAAACACGAAAAATCTCCTAATCACGTAAGAACTGATATTGTACTACGACTTAGACCTCGTCCCGGAGTATGACCCAATTATGTAATTCATATGTTATATGTGGCAGCGGCGTAAGTATTCTAGCGCGACCCCATTTTAACCGCTTTCCGAACTTTTTTTTGGGTTTTCAGTCACATAGTAACCTACACCGTTTCTCAGAATTAAACGCATTCCGAACTTCTACCGAAAAAATAATAAAGTTGCCCCCATACTGTTGGCAGATTTTTTTATATGTGAGGTATTTTTATTCAATTTGGCCCTTTAGAATTTATTTGGATTAGTTTTTGAATACAACATCAATTAAATGGCTGCCTCTATTAGCCACAGCAAAATGTGCCATTTTTGCTGCGTTTTCCATTACTTTTTCGAGCATCTCGGGTGGTATAGCGATGATTTCGGCACGAATGTTTGCTTTGAGCTAGTCAATGCTCTGAGGCTTACTGGCGTACACTTTGCTTTTCAAATAACACCATAAAAAGAAGTCCGGAGAATCTAGAGATCTCGGTGGCCAGTCAATGTCGCCTCTTTTCGACGTCCAGGAAATTTTCGTTGCAGAAACTGAATTGTTTCATTTGCAGTGTGGCATGGCGCACCGTCTTGTTGAAACCAGTAACCATCCAGACCTTTTTCACGCAATTGCGGGCAGACATAATGAGCTAACATCCACCGATATCGTTTTCCATCGAATGTTTCGTTTTGTCGAAAAAAAATGGCCCAATGATGGTTTTGGCGCAAACGCCGACCCAAACAGTCACTTTTTGATCATGCAATGGCGTTTCATGGATCTCGTGTGGGTTCACCGTTCCCCAAATGCGGCAATTTTGCTTATTAACGCCGCCAAAGAATGTGAAATGGGCCTCGTCGCTCATCAAAATTTGCTTCCAAAAATCAGGTTCAGTGTCAACCATTCGAGCGACTGTTTGGCTGTATTCCAAGCGACGTGGACGGTCTGTCGGCAATATTTTTCTGAATTGACGTTTCCAAAACTTGTCCAATCAAGTCAATCTGTTGAAAAATGTCAAAGTTATTCAATGTTTACATACCGACATGAAAAATGGCGCACCCAGTAGTTGGCTGAAGAACCTGCCGAGTGGGCTATAAGAAATAGCACAAAGCACGCAAGAAGACTTGTAGCCCAAATACCGCGCCCAACTTTGCAATTTTACATACCTGTAACTTTCGACGACGAGCTGTGATCCAGAATTCGTAAGAAAAGATATATTTGAAAAATAATTTTTAATTTTCATAATTCGATGGAATCAAAAATCTTGCTTTAATTATCCTACAAATCTTGCTTCATTATGGATAATATGCACACAGTAAAAAAAATGCATTGACTTTTACATCTTTTGGATAGTAGGCAAATATGCCTCACCTTTTCAAGTAAAAGTCAATTTGAATGCAATTTTTAATTTTTGGTTAATAAATTTCCAATCGGCAAATTTCAACTTCGAAAGCAGCAAATTCACTGAATATTCTCAAAAAAGGAGTATAATTGGCACTCTATATTCTCTAAAAAAAAGTGTATAATTAGCACTTTTCAAGATACAGTTATTTCCACCTCTAATATTATTTCTTACTTACTTACTCTAAATAAAACACTTGGCGGTAGGTATGAATCGAACCCGCGAATGCTGCGTAGGTTTGGCGAGCGTAGCCACTGCGCCACCGAAGGCATTTTATTTTCATTTCAGTAGAAGACAAAATCGAACGAAGCGTCCAACTTCGTAGCTTACTTGAAAAAGAACGTAATTTTCAATTCATATGTAGGTATGTAAATATAGTTAACTAGCCGCGTCCCGCGGTTACGCTTACGTTTGTATGGTGCTATACTATCAAAAATGAAAAGACAGGGAATTCCAATCTTGCTTCTCCTTTGTTTCTCCAGTTGCTCCCGTTACTCCTGTTACTTCTGTTGCTCCATTGCCCCTGTTTATCTCGTTTCTGTCGTTGCTCCCGTTGCTTCCGTTACTCCCGTTGCTCTCGTTACTCTCGTTGCTCTCGTTGCTCCCGTTACTCCTGTTGCTTCCGTTGCTCTGTTGCTTCCGTTTCTCTCGTTGCTCCTGGTGCTCCGTTGCTCCTGTTACTTCCGTTGGTTCCGTTGCTTCCGTTACTCCCGTTGCTACCGTTACTCTCGTTGCTCCCGTTGCTCCCGTTACTCAAGTTGCTTTCGTTGCTCCCGCTACTCCCGTTGCTTCCGTTGCTCCAGTTACTCCCGTTGCTACTGTTGATCCCGTTGTTCGATTTTGTCAGACGTGCACACCGAAAACACACGAATTGTCGCAAAAATATATGAAGCACACCCATTTGTTTGTGTTGCTCGCCACCTATTGTAGAATAGCTTTACTAATATAGAAAGCTTCGCGGGCTTACGCTCTACATATCAACAAAGTTTCATCGCAGTCGGATGAATGGTATAGGAAGGCATACGGGATAAACAAACAAACAATTAAGGCACCAGAGTACTAAAATCGCCAAAAAATTGGAAAAATGACGAAAAAACAATTGTTTTTGATTCGATCGGTACCAAACTTCACAGGAACCATCCCAAAATTATTCGACATGTTTCCTGAAAATTTGATCAAAATTGGTTGAGCGGCTTAGGAGAACATACACACAAACATACATACATCCTCTTTTATATATATATGTACATATATATATATATTTTACTCGAAATGTTGCGTAATTTTGTGAGACTTTTCAAGTAAATTGTACGGTTCAGTTGAAAAGTACGTGAATAATTTCAAGTAAAAGTGCTTGAAATGAGTACTTTTACTTGTAATTTCGTGATGTGCTTGAAATGAATACTTTTACTTGAAAAAATGAAATATACTGGAAATTTCAAGTAAAAATTGGATTGAAAATAAATTTTTTTTAAAACAGTGTATATTAGTTTTTGTTACAAACACATCAATCACATCAATATTTAATAGCGTAAACACCTCATAATACTTTCCGCCTAAGCGATCAGATCCTGCTTTTAAAGAAGATGAAACCGTATCTCGATTAGTGCCATACATTTTTCGTTCACCGGGATTTAAAGTATAGAACAATTCAATTAAACTTAATAAAAACGCAAATTTCTTTAATTATCGCATTCAATTACAACACTATTGGAAACTCTTCCCGATTTCATTTACTACTTGATCGCTGTTATCAATGAAAATCAGCCTAGAACTGATCGTCGTTTTACTCTTGCAGTTAAAAAACTTATCTCGTATAACAATTTTGCGGCGCTTATATACTGCATGAGCTGAGTCGGGGATTACTAGCATATTCGGTTGCATGTATGGAACGCTCAAGAAGTAACTACACATGTGAGAAGTGTCTAGAACATGCATGTACACATGTATATCGAGCTCTCTACGATATCATTGATAAGTGAGTTGTTCAGGCTGCCAGGGTACACGTGTATGTAACCTACCAATCCAGCAAAAAATATAATTAATAAATCATGCAAAAAATAAAAGAACTCTACGACAGTCATTAATATTGGTAAATCTATTGTCTCTTGTATAATTTGATGGGTGTTCATGACTTGAAAAGGAAACTGGTTCATTTATAGAAAGTCTACAAATAATAAGTCGATTGTAAATTAATTTTAGTCTGCAAATACCAGATACATTGATACGAGTATCGTGTGAACTATTATTTTTCGTTATGACTAGAGAAACGAAAATTTAGTCACAAAAGATTTTGTGATATGACATAGTTTGTAAACGTTATATATGAGCCGGAAACACCAGTAGATTTAACCCAAGAGACCGCTGGAACTCAGCTTTCTTATTCTTCTATTTTTATTTTTTCGTTGTAAATCGGTTCTGTTGTAAACTATTATAGATAACACAAAAAATAACACAATTTGTGTTGGCCTAATAGCCCAAAAAGCTATATAGCTTTTCGAAATTTGTACCGCGAATTAAACATTTAAATAGCCCAAATTACGGGAAAAAACATCAATCTGGCAATCTTGGAGCTACCCAAAGAAGTAGAAGGATTTCGCTGACTAGTAAACTCGAACTTTGTTTTCACTAATTTGTACAAAATTCCAAATTCGTGGCTGAACGATTTCTTGAGTTATAGTGAGTTCCGTAAATTGAGTGAAGATATTTTTACAGGATATTTGTATGGCAGCTACGTGAAGTACATATAGCAAATAATATATTAAGCTTCAACTATTGAAAAACAACACATGCAAAAATTCAAAGTCGTATCTTAAACCGTTCTGAAGTTATTGGCCAATATTCTTGAACACGTATTCTAAGGACTTTTTGTATGGGAGCTACCTGAAGGAGTGTAGGAATTTTGCTGACTAATGAACTCGAACTTCATTTCCACTCAAAACTAATTTCAACAAAATTTAAACATCGTAGCTAAACGATTTCTCAAGTTATAGTCAGTTCCGTAAATTTAGTGATATTTTTACAGGATCTTTGTATGGCAGCTACTCAAAGGACAACTGGGAATTTTTAATACCTTTAACTGCAACTATTGGAAAAGCACTGTATTCAATATTTTAAAGTCGTAGCTTAAGTGGTTCTGAAGTTATTGGCCCCAATATTGTTGAACACGTGTATTAGGGACTTATTGTATGGCAGCTATCTGAGGAAGTAGGACCATTTCGCCCGTTAACGAACTTAGCCTTACAAATTCGACCAAACATCCAGATTTAAAATTTCAAGATCCTAGGTCAAGGCGTTCTTGAGTTATCGTCTTAGCGTACAGACAGACGGACGGACGGACGTTAAGCAGATTTGGAGTTTTAGGTCACAAATAAACACAAAATTATATATAACTTTTTTTTGTCCGAGGCTCCGTTCGATGCGTTAAAACTTTTGGGATGGATAAAACTTATAATACTCTCAGATTTCATTTAGAGTATAAAAAGTAGTAAAAGTATCGCCTAGTTACGACAATAGTATGGAGCTGGTATAAAATCATTGAAAACAATCATAACAATGATAAAAAATGTAATGCTTTTTGGATTATGCAATCAAAATTAAATAACAATTTCGAAATTTCGAGTACGCACTCAAAAAAATTCAACCCGGAACAATATTTAAATTAGCAACCTTTGATTTCCACCGGAACCATATTCAAATGAATGCCCACCCGAATTGCAATTAAAGGATTCAAATTTATTACCTTCAAATTGCAGATAAATCATGGACTTACAAAACTTCCAACTCGTCCTGAATCGAGACCCATATCATTCGAATTGTTATTCCTACTAATTAATTTTTCATATGAAAACATTTCATAAAACCTATCATCCCTTACTTAACTAGCTTACCTACCTCATTCACTCGAGAGGCCTCACATAACCCACCTCACCCTAGCACCGACGAGAAAAATGGTCGTGAATTGATATCATCTTCTGACGGCCGTTAAGATGAAAAGGAAAAAAAGTTAAGAAAATTCCAGCTTTTGTTCCCATTGCCTCAATTAGGGCACCGAAATCATATTAGAAATTCACCTTGACGTGGTATCTCACAGATTCATTCAACCGTTCGATACCAACATCTTCACTCCACTGATGGTACGAACCCCTTAACCCTCTTCTTGTACACGAAATTTCAAGTGCAACAAACCGGAATAAGGAAGTGAATATGTTGATCCAAGAAAACAGTGAACACCCTTTCAGATGCTTTCGGTTTTTTCCCACCGAAAGGGAATCCCCAAAAAACAGAGTCATCTTGTTCATGCGATACCCATCATATATGAAAAAAATATAAAAATATGTCGGCTGATACTCATCCTTCCTCCACGGGTGATTCTTCTGAATGATAGCCCGACTTGGAAGGAAGACGGAATCCTCAATGGAATCTGCTACTACACTCGATAGATGGGTATAGTGGGACGACACAAAAACATCGCCACCGGGAAAAGATTAATCCCGCGATGAAAATCACATGAATAGTCAACGAAGCCGAAGGGAAGTGTACTAGTGACTTCAGACGATCCCTTAGAATACGAGGAAGGGAAAGCTGCTTGCTCTTGGCAACAATACGCGGTAAAGTTCAGCACCTTGGAGAAGGGGATGGTATGTTGACAGTCGCTTGCCGACAATGTTTGGAAAGCCAAAAAACAGCCAGACTCAACACGTAGGCGAGGACGTTCACAAGGAAGCTTAACCCTCAATTCCTGATTCATGCCAGTGAGACGATTTGCTCTTACTTCAGTTCCAAAGCCTATTGATCAAAATTATATAACTCTATGGACCTGCATCCTCCTTAAGCTAACATTTTCCAAAAATATCAAGAGCATACTTACGTATGGCCCGATTCCAGCAAGTTCTGACTTCTGACGGGCTAAGTAGACACAAATTTTCGCGTTAATACCACCTGATACACCTCTACTCAACATCATAATGGTATTAGGCAGTAGAAATACGCTATGGCGGTTATGATACTTCTGTGCTTCTGTTAGGCATTCCCAGGTGCTAAGATATCTCCTGTACCGGTAGATCTTTTATAGGAAAGCCATCATAAGACCTGGAAGCACCCCCTTTCTGCCACGTTAAGAGAGCGCAAATAGGAAAACAAACAAACAAACAGAAATAAAATTGTCGACATCAATCCTCCATCTCTGATGGGCGGCAGAGTCGGGTGGGTATCATCTTCGTAGGAGCTACCTGTTGCGCTGTTAACGTGCGGTCTTCTAAGAAATTGCAGAACTGTTAAAAGGAACATCTTCAGGACAATGATGACGACTATATGGGGATTTGGTGGAGTATCTCTCGTCCGGGCGGCCCGGGGCTGAAGTGAAATGGCGGAAAAATTGTGTCGATAAATAAAAGTTGTACGTCGTGTTCGGGCTCGGATAACAAAATCACAGGCATCAGATAAAGTTGTAGAAAGTTGGGGAGAGGTGGCCCTGAAATCTAATAAGGGAAGTTACTCAATATCAACCCTCTTTTCGATGTACCCGGAGTATTAGGACTAATGAAAATACAATTTATGGTAAGAGGTAAAGGTATATTACTTAAGTGGTTAAATATTTTTTCAATTCTTATGAATTGTATACAAGTTCCGGGTGGTGATGAGGATATGAAGAGGAAATACTGTGGGCGATGATATTAAGAAAGCACTTTAGATCGATAGTGGACCTAATAAAGTTGATATAATACTTTTGTGATTTACTCGTACTTAGAGTTCTTTAAAAAAATAGTGATTTTTTTTTAAATTGTTTCCTTCATTCATGATATTTTTCAATTAATGTAAAAATCTTTGGAACAATGAACAAAATTATCGAATATTTTTCATGATCAATAAACTGTACCAGTGGCGCAATGAAAGGGTTTTGGGGGTTAAGCTCCCTTACCTCCAGAGAGACGATAAACTAATGAATAAAAATTGTATCGATCGAAATTGTTATAATTATTTTTATGTTACAAAAATACTTGAACGCGTTTCACCATATAAAAAAAGCAAACAAGCAAAGGAGAACTTCCCTACCCCAACGCTTCAACAGATATTTGATCGAATTTGTAAGATTTATTTATACCATTTCAAAATAAGAGCCAAAACAAAGAAAATTAAAGTACTCTTTCGAGTAGCTACCACACAAAGATCGTTAAAAAATTAATGCTCAAACTCAAGTCAAATCGAAAATGCTTTGTGCTATAAGCTAAAAATTGTTCATGATTTAAAGTAGGACAAAAAGATAGATTTGAATGCTATAGGGTGTTTCAACAGGAACGCTCGTAATTTGTTAGGTTATAGCGGCCATGTTGTTAAAGCAACATCCGTCGAATTTGTTGTGAATTGTTCAGTAGTGAATGGCAAATTACCATGGAAGGTTATAGCATTGAACAACGTCAAAATCAGAGCTCCGTTCGTATTGTGTGATTTTTAATGACGAGGCCCATTTCTTGATGAATGAATGTGTGATCAACCAAAATTGTCGGATTTGGGACGACACCAATCCACACAAGATACACCAGCAACAAATACATCCCGAGAAAATCACTGTTTGGTGCGGACTTTGGTCTGGCGAAATCATCGGTCCGTATCTCTTTCAAAACAAAACTGGCATTGCCATAACGGTCAAACGATCGATGATAAGCAGCTTCTTGTGGCCTAAACTGGATGATATGGATACAGACGACATGTATTCCAACAGAACGGCGCTATGTGCCACACAGCGCATGTCACGATGGACATTCTGCACGAGCGATTTCAGAGCATAGTTATCTCACGCGGCGACGACGTAAACTGGCCACCAGATTTATGCGACAAAGTCGTCGCAAATTGGACCTCTCGAATACATGCCACCAAGCAAAGCCGGGCGGACATTTGAACGACGTTATATTCCATACTTAATGCCATATACTCGTAATATTCTTTCAAATAAAAAAAGAATTGGGTGGATATCTCACACACTACTTGTTTTATTTACATTTAAAAGTTAATCGTCCTTATTGAAATACCCTATTGAGGATGTTCATTTAATATTAGAAAAAATAATGTCTTAAGCATTTCTGTCGTATCTTGACTTTAATGACCTGCCTGACATTGACTTAATAAAATAATAATGTTGCATCTAGAATATTGTGACAATTATTTTATTTGTTCTCAAGATATGAACCCCACAGTGAAAATTTCCAGCTGCGCCGCTCAACTGTACATTAATTATAAGAATCCCATTTCATTGAAAATATTATTATAAATTTATGTTACAGAAAAATGTAGGAATACTAATAGAAATCACATACTAAATCACGACAACAAGTTTTGATAAACACCTTCATCGCATTAATTATTAGATTAAAACGTTCATACGTGTAAAGTATCTCTTCCTAGTTTTAATGGAACATTTCTTAATAATTTTGTTCGTAGTGATAATATAATGTTGAAAAATATGAACACTGAAAACTGGCGACGTACATTTCATAGATTAACATGTTCATCATATTAAAAAACATGCATACAAGGACGATGTATCACTTCATAATACTATGAGATCCGATTAATTAAATATTCGAAGGATAAACACATAGAGTAAGTATTATATAATTTTTCATATATTCATAATTAATGCCTACATGATTAATAGTAATTTGATTTTTAGATCCTGAAATTGATGCCGATCAGTGTCTGCTAAAGAGTTCAACAGGTTATGCTGGGCGTGCAGTTAAAACAGGTTAAGAGAAATATTGACTGAAAGGTGTTATTTGAGTAATGGTAAAATCTGGTAAAATTATAAAATTGCATATTATATTTTTCAATAGGACACTCAAGAAGGGGATTTATTCTATCCATGTACATTAATGTCATGAATGCACTGCATTAACTCGTTCTTAATTTTGATGAAGTCCGAATTAAATAATATTAATGTACAAATTCATCATATTGATATGATGAAGTAATATGAACATTAGTATTCTGTACATACTGCTGCTTCACGACCAGTATTCATCGAAATAATGAATTTGTACCTTAATAATTTGAATTCAGTTCATTAATACTATGAATTCGTTCATTGATACTATGAATCCATTTATCGACACATTATTTTTTTCCATCATTTCTATAATTGTACGCAATTATGCATAATATTAATGAATACTTTGATCATTTTTTCCATTATATAGTGGTAATCATTATGATTTTTTGCAGTAAGAATATGTAAAATTTGCTCGTATGGATTATAATCTTAAGCTTCCAAGGTTTTATTTTGCCAAAAATTTCCAAGGTTTGGTTTAGCCAAAATTTTGTGCTGAACACCCGGCCCGGTACGTAATAAAAGATATCAAAAAATGCGCCTGTTGTCTATTGTCTGTCCCAAGAAGTTTACATTTGATTTAATTTCAATAGTGTATACAGGTTTCGAGAAAGAATGGACGAAAGAACGACAGGAAGAAATATTCGAAGCTTTAAGAAACACATTGACTTGGTGTTGTTTTTGTTTCGAAATGTCCCTTTTGACTCGACTCATTATCCTTTTGTCTACTTCCCCTAAGTCCCTTTTGCTTATTTTTCGTCTATGGCCGATGCCAATCGTATCTCTTATTCTGTAGCGCAATTTGCTTTGTTGTTGTTGGAGCGCGCTTCAGAAAGTCCTTCGAACAGGAAAAGTTGTTGCTTGTGTTGATGTTGATACTGCTGCTGCTGTTTTTGTTGATTTTTATTGGCGACTAAATGCCGCCAACAACCGTTTCCACATTTCTCAAGATGCTTCCTGTTGTGACTGTACTCCGCTGTATAGTCCTTGGGTGTAGTGTAGCAGCGATAGCCAGGACAACTCCTGCCTAAGCTAAAAGGATCTTTCGTCCAAGATGTTCGAGAGTTTCCAATAATCCATGTGTCGACCATCTGTTGATTTTTCTGCTTTATGGACTTTCCTTTGTAAGGACGAAAGGACTAGGCTCTAAGACGAGCATTTTTTTCTTCTCCTTCTATAATAATTTCGCCTGTTTGGTCGTCGGAGTTCGATATCTCGACATTGTGTAATTTATTAAACGCAACGCACCAAGAAAAAGCGTTTAATTAAATATTTTATGATATTGTACGGTGACTATAGACTTTATACGACTGTAGCAGCAGCTGCACATCGAGCAAGTTTTATAGTATGCGAGTGGATGAGGTACGGATTTAATTTCGTTTTCAGAGTATAGTGGAAGGAATTCGAAGGGAGTGGAGTGGGTTTAAAGATTTTGCTAATGCAATGAGTAATAATACATAACATAATTAATAAGGTTGTACTAAACTGTATGTGATCAAATATTTGACCAATAAATTAGCCAACAAATTTAGTCTAACTGACAAAAAAAACCAGAAAAATTGTTCATTTCAAAATAAAAATTTGAAATATCCCGCATACTATTTTTAGGTATTGATCTTTAAGTACTGAAATTCTTAATTGAATATGAATTAAGCTCTGAACAACGTCATAATGAATACCGTCAAACGAAATTCGAACTTTAGGCAGAACGTTATTGTATTGTATATATTTGACAAAAATTTCGACAATTTCCACAATGTCGGTGAACACTGGTGTTTGTAATGATTTTTAAAAACTCTGACCTACGAAAAACCAAGCAAAAAACCAAATTACCAAAATAACACAAAATAAAATAAACTCTTGTTTCTAGCACCTCAGTTATAAAAATCCATTTTAGGACTGATCGGGTTTCTGTCTTGAGTCTTTTGTTTTTAAATTGATCTTTAATTTGGATTTTGTTGTGTTCACACCTTAGATAAATCGGGTGACAGGGATTGAAACGAATATTATTAGTTAGCAGTAACTCCAAATAGATATGAGAACTACTGCGGCGTCCTTTATCATTAGAAAAATATGCAGGAGCCTCCGTGGAAACAAATACTCCTTCAGTTAGTTAATTACCCCCTTTGGGTCATAGGACCGTTACAGTACACTATTTTTGTAAAAAAGTGTGATTCTTAATTGATTTTTTTAGACACTCAGGTGATAAGTAAAGTTGGTAGGATTTGAACCTACGGCCAAAAGGTTAGTAGAGTAGCGTGTTGGCTACTAGGCTACTGAGGTCTCAAGTATGCAAGTCTACTAATTTAGAGCTCTCGGATTCGAGGTCAACTGACTTTGAAGGCTACCTTACATATATTATATCAGAAAACGGGTGGTCTACATATATAAGCATATTTATTGTAGGTCCACAAAACATTGGCAATGAATTGAGGATTCCAAAATGATCATAATTTGTTCCGAGACTTTCTTTTTAAAAATAAAAATCCGAAGATCCTACAACTCATAGCTTCTATGTTAAGTTAGCGTCCTTTTTGGCCAACTATCCGAACAATAGAGTGAAAAATATCAGCAGGTGGTAGAATCTTGCAACTCACACATATCTTTTGTCGAAACATATCACATATGGTACCGTTATACAATTTAAAATCCTCCCGAAAAAGATCCGAGATGAACAAAAAAACCAACTCCTAACCTGAAAAAGAAGAATAGACTAAGAAACGCTATGAAAAAATCTTTACCCATGAAGTAAAAAAAACTGTTTTTTTCTTCTTTCGAACTGACATGCCGTGGAAGACGAGAAAATTTCACCGGGAATTCTTTTGTATTTTTGTAAGTAAAGTGTGGGAACATAAACTCCTCCAGGTATGTTCTTTGGCCATTTTGAATCCATCCTTAGATCCGATGTTGGTTCTTTTCTTGAATTGAGGGTGTTTTTTCTGACGTCCTTTTGATATGATGGCGAAAATAAAAGGGCTTAAAAAATCTGCTTCTCAATTCGCTAAATCGAATTTGTCGCTATTCACAGAAGACAGATTTAATCGAATTTCATTTCTTAAAAACTGGATTTTTCTGATGAGCCTCGACGATCAAAATTCAACTGTTGATCAGGTTTCTTATTATTTTTATTATTTTGAAGATCATTTTTGTTTAGTTTATGTTTTGAGAATCCACTTGAAAAAAGGATCCCGTATCGAAGCAGAACGTTTTGTTGATTTTTAATTTACGAAACGAAATTGATTTTCCTTTTCTACTTCAAAAAAAAAAACGATAAAAGAATCGGAAGGGAAAATAATTGAGGGAATCAGTCGCATGATCGTGGAGATTATAAAAACGGGATTTAAGATCGAGTCAATTAATTTGGAATTTAAGATTTTTTTCGGTGGCGATCAGAAAAAAGGTTAACAATTCGAAAGATTGAGGTTTAGCAGTGTAAGGAGCTGCATAATGTAATACCTTATTTTTTTGGGTGCAGACCTATTTAGACATAAATGACATTCGGTTTTAGAACGATCACTTTAGAGGTGTAAGTTCTGAGCATGTAATCTTTAAGGAGGTTTTGTTTGCCAAGCTCTTGTCATGTCAAAGGAAGTTGGATTGCAGGACATTGCTCACCAATCCTCCTAATAAGAATATTCTGGCTATGTTACTGTTGCTATTTAATTCAAGTTCTATGAGCTACCTGGAACTGCTTTCCAAAATATTTCTCGAAACGAAGCATATCAGATTGCAGAAATTGATGGACGACAATTCACATTTGGCGAGTCGCCAATGAATGACTTTGGTTCGCTGTTATTGCAGGCTTATGTATGTATATACAGTTTATCCCAACTATAAGATACTCTTTTGTACATTACTTATAAAGTGTTGTACTTTATTTCAATTTCAACATTTTTCTTTTGATATACATATTTTGATTCTATTTTTAACATACTATCGACTTTAACGATCGTTTCGGTCCCTAGAGGTACGTTGTAGCCATATTAATCTGTACAATGTTACTCAGCAAATATTCTTGATCGAAAATGACTCAAAAGTGAATCAACAAACCGAATATACATGCGACTCAAAATTGACTCTTTTACGATTCAAATAATTATAAAATTATAATCTTCGCAAAAGCGAATGTAGGTCACAATGTACAGTAATCCCTCGATCCGTGGTTACTCCGCTTCGAGAAGAAGGCAAAAATAGCGCACTTCGGACTCTGTTTTGTATACCGTCATGGGATTAAGTTTTAAGTTCTAGAGCTATGCTAAAATCGTCGAGAGTATGCATTTTATAAAATTTGCACAAAAAAACGAACTGCGAACCGATAGCGTTAATCGAATCATTTTTAAATCTTAATTAAGATTCGCAAATGTTCGTGAATTTTACTATGCGGCTTTATATTTTAAACTTCCGACCAGCACTAATATACGCTTTTGATTACTAATTTTTTCCCAAACCAACATTCACTCGTGTCTTTTACTTTATTCTTTTTTAATAATAAAGTATTGTGATCGACCTGAAATTTCAAAAAAATTTGCTACCCTGAAATTTTGTATTTTCACGTTTTAGGACTAGTAAACCCCAAAAAAGCAAAAAAAAAAAATGTCCGTCTGTCCGCCGTAGACGCCGTCCGCCGTACGCCGTCCGCCGTACGCCGTCCGCCGTACGCAAAATCGTTTGAAGGCGTGTAGCTCCCAAACCCGTTGAGATATTAAATTGAAACTTTTATGGTGAGTAGATTGGGTGAACCCCTGCGACTGGTATATTTTCGAGGGGTGGGGGTGCAAGGGGAGAGGAAAGGGGAGCGTTTTAGACGAAAAATTTTGGTTTCTAGATCTCAGGAACCACTTATGCTAGGAGGCTGAAACTTGGAACTTATGTAGTATTATGATAATGGATTCAATTGCAAAAAATGGTCGATATTGGTTTCGGGGTGTGGAAGTGGGGGGGAAAACAATGAGTCTTTAACGCATGAAAGACGAGATTGAAACATTCTAAAATCGATATCTCCTGAACAATTGATGTCAGAAGATTGAAACTTTGTTGTTGTCCTTAGGGATACTTCAAGATAAGACAAGGGCTAAAATTTTTAAGAGGGGTGGTGGGGTGTGGGGGTGGTGGGTAAAAAAATTTGGATTACAATATCTTCCGAACCAATTACACCAGGAAGATAAAATTTAGTTTCTGTATATGGGATCACAAGAGGAGTCTACCGAAACTACACTTTTTTAGGGAAGAGATGGATCACGAAAGTGGGGGGACAGCAATTTTTCAAAAAATGTAATTTCTATATCTCAGAAACCGTATCAGATATGATCTTCAAAATTTTACAGAAGTTGGGGTCGGTAAACTTCTAGTAGGGAAAAAAATGTTGGTGGTGTGGGTGTTGGGGGTGATGGTGAAGGGGATAGAAAGGAAAACATTCTGATTTTTATTTCTCCTAAACCATAATGAATAGAAAGCTAAAAATTTAGGATTATATAGAGCCACTATGCAGACATCCTAGAAAAATAAAATTTTTGATAGGGGTATCAAGGTACGGGCGAGAGAGGTGGTTTTTTATATCTCAGAAACGGCTTGCTAGAAAGTTGAAACTTAGTACGTATATGTAGATGTACTATTAGAGTAATTAAAGCAAAAAAAAAGTTCAGATTTTTATTGGCGTTCAGAGGTTGAGTTCAAAAAATGTCCGTGAGTCCACATTTTCATAAACTTCATTAAAACTTTTAGACATGTCGAGCTATCAAAGCAATTTTACTTCTGCGGGCTATTTATATAAGCGCCTAGTAACGATCTTCAAAATTTTTCGATATTCAACCCCTAAGGGGGTGTAAAGTGGTTGTGTACATATTCACGATTTCTGATATATTTCAAAGGTATATTGAGATTTGGAATTCACTTTTACTTCTATAAGCTTTAAACGTAGTCGGGGAAAAACCGATTTAAGTATTTTTCTCAACTAAGCCCCCTGGGGGTATTGTTCAAGTTTTCACTGATTCCGAAAATCTCTTAGGTTTAATGTGATCGAATTCGCTTTTACTACTATGAATTATTCTATTGATAAAAAAATATGTAAGTAAATAAAAAAAATCTGCCAACAGTCTGGGCGCAACTTTATTATTTTATGGGTAGAAGTCCGAAACATGTTTAATGATGAGATGCGGTGTAGGTTACTATGCGACTGACAACCTAAGAAATAACCAGGAGGCTATTTGGAACGTTATTTTTTAGGTTGTCAGTCGCATAGTAACCTACACCGCATCTCATCATTAAACACGTTTCGGACTTCTACCCATAAAATAATAAAGTTGCGCCCAGACTGTTGGCAGATTTTTTGACTCTGTCGAGCTTCGTTAAGAAATCCGCTTACCGACATTGTGATCAATTTTTGCAAATGCTCGGATTTAGAGATGGGCCGTTCACGAGTGAACTACTCTAAAAAAAACACTTCATTGAAGTGAGTAAGTGAAGTAACTCTGTCATTTTGGCGAACTGCAGTTCAATTCGAAAGGTGAATAAAAAATTAAAACGAATAAAGGGAGAACGAAACTAACAGAATGAACTGTACGAACACGGAGTGAAAAGAACTGAGAACCAACCAACCTTCTCGTTTCGCGTTCATAGCCGTATCCCTCAGAAACACACACAACGAAGACATAACTTAAATATTCTTCACAAAGTAACAGCTCTTCTCTCTCAGTGGTTTATCCACTGATATATAATATATGGATACCTCATCGGCTCATTTCCCTATATGATTTGACATATTGAAATAGCCGACGAAATCGTACCCTCTCGCTCCTTCTTAAAAATTCGAACTTCGAAAAACATGGGCAACAACTTAAATAAAATTAAAATCTTTTCAATTTGAATTATCAGTTCTGACAATTCAAATTGTTCGATTTGATGGTGAGAAGTTGTGTTTTGCGCTCGAAATTCATAACACAACTCACAGTTTACTTCAATTTTTTTATTAATAAATTTCTTGGGAAATAAAAGCTTCAGGAATATTTATAACGGTTGAGCATGTAATACGTTATTTTTAAATTTGGCGCCATACCGATAAGTACATGGTATTATATTCGTACTGCAGTAGCCAATATTACCTGTACAATTTACACAGCTTAGTTGCAATTTTATGAACTCATTTTCTTTCAATACCTTGCATTGTTTATCCAAAAAAGTATTTATCAAATTCAAATTATTTGATAATTTTTCAATTCGAAATTACACTTAAAAATTCGGATTTCATTTTTCATGTTGGCTAATCTGATAGTTCTGCCATTGTTTTCCTTCTCGCCTTAATACATGCATACCGTGCTACTAACTCTTTCCTTCTTAAGATTCAGGTCATCCGTGGCTCAATCCTAATTTGTACCCCGGATAACTTTCGAAGTTTCTCTAAACTTAAAATGAATTGAATTTGTGAAAGAAACATAAAGAAATGTTTCAATCAAAAATTATTTTATTTGCATTACCAATTTTAAATCTAATGAATGTTTAAAATCATCAAAATTTTGTTCAATAATGCAGAACCTCGGGTTATCATGGACACCTTTTTCGGATATTGACATTTTAAAAACGTCGGCCATGTGAGATAGCAAATCAAGGCCTCCATTTGATATATCTCAGTGGGTTTATCATACTCGTATATTTCATTCATATTCATTTCATATGAGTGTGGTATTTTACATTGCGTGAATGAATACGCGGTGCGAGATGAATACATTGTATTATAAGAAATAGTAGAGTATAAGAAAGAGTAGCTGAACATGTATACATCACTCTTCTACCAATTTCCCAACCCACAAGCACAACTGAATTGACTGACTAATGAACGGCTGTTCAGAGAAGCCAACCAACCAGGGACGTCATTTGTGGGGGGGCAGGGGTTGCATTTGCCACCCCCTGAATTATGTATGTTTATAGATTATATATAACATATGTATATTTATACAATAAAAATATATACAAACATAACATCTTGCCCCCCCTAGAAAAAACTGAAATGACGTCCCTGCAACCAACACACACCAGCACAATTACACGACTGACTGGGTAGTGAGTAACCACAGAACTGCTGGTTAGAGAAGAGAAAAGATGAAATAAACAGTTCAATACTTCACTTCACTGAACTAACTCTTTAAAGTGAATAACTTGTTGTGAAGTACTTCACTCAAATCAACTGTTTTGTCCATCTCTACTCGGATTGAATTCTTATATCGGTTCACATAATGATGATTTATGCATTTCAATGATGTACATTTTCATTCAACCTATGCACCTTCTCCCTTCAGTGTACAACACTTATAAATACAATTATCTATACAACTTCTTTGAATTCCTAAATAGCTGTGTTCCAGGGTAATCGCGCTTTTGGACCAAACCAGGCAACGTCAGGATTTTAAAGGAATTTTAAAAACAAGCGAGTAAATCGGTACCGTGGAGGATCTAGGTTATCCAACATTACACATTCGATTTGATAACTCCTTTTTGTACATATCTTCATAAACAACTTCGTGCAAGCATCAACAATTTTATTTTCTTTTAAAATTGTATGCGCTTAAATTAGTTATGTTGCAAAACAAAGAAACAAAATAAAAATCATTAAAATAAATGAGAATGATATTCGTCGGTTAAGATAAAAGTCTCGATGAAAAAAATTGTTTTATTATCCCATTCAATGAATATATCCACCTCTAACATTTCGTTTATTCTTTAGTCTTACGACAGAGACGCACATGATTACATGACTTAATAATTCGCAACATATTATAATTTTTTTCCCGTATCGTTATAAGGCAATCACGAAAAAAAAACCGATTTTTTCTTATAACAATTTTTCTTTCATCTCCTCTAGATATTGCTAGATACACTCTACACACATTTGCTGGTGAGTGACAGGTGATGTTTAAAAATTTTGAATAATTGCAACTCATAAATTGGTTATTAACTCAGCTAATGCTGTACATAGTCGTCAATTGGGGTTGTCTATTTTAATTGATTCATTCCGAGAATAATAACGTAACGAGCCACTGGTACGTTGACTTGGATGCTCGGATAGATACAAAGATACCTCGCATAGATAGATACTTAAATTAATATACCGAAAAAAACAACTAACGTGGGAAACCAGCAATTCACCACTCAGTTTTGTTGAAATCTTTACGACAGAACAAAAAAACAACGGCGCAAAGCTGCGATCGTCAAATAATCCAAAATATACAAGGTATGTTCACTTCAGGCCGCAGAAAAAAAACACACTATCTAGAAGTAGCTTATGAAATGATAGCTCCCTATAAAAACGACTATTTTATGGCCCACCCTAACAAAGTATCGTCGCAAGAGTGTGACTAAAAATTGCCACAAAAAGTCGTTTTTCATGTAAATATGGGTTGTAAAAATATTCGGCAATGATCACTCAGAACCAGAAGTTTAGCTTCGACCGTATACCGTAGTAGAGAAATATCAGCATCTTCATCATCACAGGCAGCAGCTACTTCTGATGTCTTTTATGACTCGGCATAAATTAACAGAAATGTTAAACAAGAACAAAAGATCCAAGAAAATAGTCAGAAGATTTTTTTCAAAAAAAAACTCAGCTTAATCGGATAATTTTCAACCAAGTGAAAAAAAAATTTTATTTACGACCTGCAATCAAACTAACATCATATCCAAAAAGCGATATTCCGCGCCCCCAACTTGAAAAAAATATTAACAATATTATTATTTCCTATTACTGCTGATGATCATAACGTAGATCAGATTTTGAGATTATATATTTATTTTTTTTTTGTCTTAAATGCACCCAAAACATCTTCAAGCCACTCTAAGTACTTTTTGGCGATGGGCAATAATAACGATCGTTTGCAGCAAATATATACTTACATACATATATGAGATATAGCCCGCAGAAAAATGATCTTCACATCACGGTAAACCGCAAAAGTTTTGTGATGCGGCAAAATGTGGCGTGTAAACACTCCGCCCAATTGGCCGCCACGATCATCTCACACAAAATAATTTTGTGCGAAAAACTGACTTCAATGATCGACAGACTTAGGGATCAGTGTGTTCACGAAAAAACAATCAGCTAAAGCGAGCAGAGCAACCGTCAAACCATTCACCGCGGACAAAAAACTCATCACTTACGCTAAATTCTGTTTTGGCCGCCAACGCTTCAGTAAGATCAACAACTTTACTTAACAGATTCGAGCAAAAAAAACAACAACAACAGCCGCCGATCTTAATCACCTGAGTTGAGGAATTTTCTTCGTTTCATTTCATTAGTTCAAGTTGACCTGTGCGTTTCTTAAATCATCTTATACACCGAATACAAGACTTTGAGAGCGATCGCGCCATTGAATCCTTGCCACGATCACCTAAAGAAATGCATCAAAATGTCAGCTTCGGTTACGCCTACCAACAGGCGATCATTGTCTTGGATCTTGGATAGAATCTTATCAATCTAGCCGTGCGGTGTTTCGCGCTCCGGTAACCTTTCAGTTCAAGACACTTGAACTTGAGACCTCGATCACAATACAGGATCTTGTGATCGCTGCTCGAAATTCAACTATCTGAAGCCAGCCATTCGGTTGGTTGGTAATTTTTTCAACATCTTAAAGCGTGTGGTCTCAAAAACGTACGATGTCTGAGATGATTACACTAAAATGTCAAAATCAAACACGAAAGGTGAATTACTACAACTGAAACTTGTTTCTTATAAAAATAATTTCAATCTTGTTCTGGTTCTTGTGGTTGTGTTTTTCCTTATTGGGAATGAGACAACGATCAGCAGGGAGTCGGTTATTTAGAGCAGTAGAACGCCTATGGGTGGCAGCTTTACTATCGCGAAATTTCACATTGTATTAATTTAAAGCATGGTATTTCCTGGAATTCGTATTTTAATCAAAACCAAGATTAAAAAAATGTCGTGGGAACGATGAATTCTTGATCATCAAAAATTGTAATTACATAGGTGGTGATTATGGGAATTGTGGATCGTGCTGTGTTCAAGGATCGATCGTGTAATATAACGATCGAGAATTGCAATAAATTTTATGACGGTGAACTTTGTCTTCAAGATTTTAAAATTGAAAGAGAAATATGTCTTTGCAAAATATTTATCGATAAGCATACTTTTTGCGAAAGCCGCAAAGTTGTTATGATGAGGTTAGGCTATTCTTTCAATCGAACTAAGATTTTGTTCTTTTTAGTATTACTAGTGCTCACTTTGATGCATCGACACAAAAAATTTCTACTACCTAATACTAATTATTAATTACTAATTACTACTACTAATTCTACTAATCTACTACCCAAAACCCAGATCTACTACCAAAACCCAGATATATTACGAGTGAAACCGGTAACTCCAGCCAGGATATACCTAAAAAAACAATTTAAAAAAAATTATCCACTCCCAAATTTTGTATTATCCTGTTTTAGGGGTAGTAGTTCTCTATTAAGGCTGAAAATTTGATGAGCTCTTGTGGTCGGCAGGGCGAAAAATTAAATCGTAAATTTAAAAATTTTATATATCCCCGACAACTAATGGTAGGAATTCTGATACTTTTTAGGAACTTGGGGAAATGTTAGGGGATTATATACAAAATTGATAGGAGGGGAGTGAAGTGACGATCGCGTTTTGGCGCTATACAAAATGTGCCAATGAATATGCGTTCCGAAATGTAGAAATTGATATATCGAAGAAACCGCTTACGCCTAAATTTAAATTTTAAACTGAACTATGGAATTTAAATTTTTGAAGGAAATTTTTTTTTTGTATTCTTTGCGGGGTGGTGATAAAAAGCAGTATAACCCTTCGTGTTTACACGGGGTAGAATCGACCCGACGACAAACTTTGGGCGTAAAATGGTTCCTCTTCATATGTCGGAATAAATACTTTTTTGAAACGAGTACTATGCTACTATTTTATTTTTTTTCCAGAAGCAGCATATTTAAGAAGTGAAACGCCAAAATTTAATGAAAAAATATCTATAATTTTTTTTAGCGAAAGAGTGTGTTTCTACGTTTTCACCTCTTCATGATATTTGTTTAACATTTCGCCATTTTATTTCTTATTAATAAATTTTTCGTAAATCATATAGAACGTTCAGAGTACACTGAAAGAAAAACTATTTTTATTCCAAGGTTGCATTGACTATATTAAAGTTCTTCTAACTATTGTAAAACAGATATGTTTCCAATGATCATAGATACTGTGCTCCTAGCCATAGCATATAATTTGTAAAAACATAGTATGGTTGCATTAAACATATATCTGTACTGAAATTTAATATTGTTGTACCAATCATTCTCGTTACATGATGTAAAAGTATATTATAATCACGATAACAATATTCTATGATCAGTGGAACCATGAAATTTGATAAAATAATTCCCACAACCATACCAGATATGGTGTGTGCAATCATGTAAGGTAAGATGTTAGATATGATTGTCGCAACCATACTATAATTGACATAACTTTGAACGATCAGTGCAACTATAGCATTTGATTAGAGATGGTCAGTACAAACATGTTAGTTGACATATTATGATTGCCGTAACCATACTTTGATTGTGATAAGCATGAATATGATCAGTGCGACATTAGAATTTGTTAAAATATGGTGAGTACAATCATGTAAGTTCATATTTGGGTAAGAAGGTTGCGTGAATCACATAACTAGGTTTCCACAACCATAATTTTGATTGAGCCAAACATAACTTGTTTTCTAAAAACATAACTATTGTTTCAAGTAACTATGCCACAGTATTTTTATGATTGGCGTAACCGTTCTATTAAAAAAGAAGGTTGCGTGACTCACACACCTAGGTTTCCACAACCATAATTTTGTTTGAGACAAACATTGTATGTTTCCTAAAAACAAACACCATAGTTCTAGTAACTAAGTTGTAAAATTTTTGCTATAGACCTATAGTTATTACAAACATACATTCAGTTAGTACAACTGTGTTACATGTTGTAACATGGTTCTGGCAACTATAACCTCAATCACAGTAAGGCTCTCCCAAAATATGGTGGCCATAATTATATTTTTTCTTTGAGTGTATGTTCCGTAATTTTTTGAACAACTTCGGACGGATAGTTTGGTCACAATACCGTTTTGAACTTTTTGACTGGGTAGAATCGACCAAGTGTGACCATACCGCAATTGAATACAGAGTTGTGACCACGCAGGGTTAAAAAAAATAAAATTATTTTTATAATATCCTGCATGAAGCATGGATACTCCACTGCACACCCAATACTAAAAGATTCAAATCTCCACCTGAACATTTCTAACGCTGACTAAATTTTGCTAAACTTAACTTATTCAACACTGAACACAGATACCGCGTCAGTATTATGAATTCAGTAATGCATGAACACCGTATTAATGGCGAAATTTTATAATATTAAAAAAATCTCAATGTCGTTTTCAACAGCTTTTTTATTGGGATTTTTTCCAGTTATTGAGTTCAACATGCAATGTTAAAAAATATGTAATACGTATTAATAAATAATATTATACCTAACAGGATTTGATTACCGCATCATTTTGAAAACAATATTCTACCACCGATCCAAAGCTGTAGGATGTTGTTAGAAAAGATTATGAGTTATTAATTTTTGTCTGCAGTAGGTATTGATACAGTACAGTCCTTAAAAGGAAAGAGAAAAAATGTATTGCTACCGCAGTACTGATTTCATAAGAAATCGGTATCACTTTCTAAAGTTCTACTGAAAAACAGAACTGATTCACAATTAAATGCTGATCCAATTACGTTCCACAGTTGATAAGACAATTTTCTTAATAGATAAAGATAACTTCGCTATAGCCGGTCCCGAGCAAAGCTGAGAAAGGAGGTAACCTGAATGGCCAGTAACACCAGTGTGTCTCAGGACGTAAGCAAAAAGTATGACATAGTTGAAGTCGCGGAATAACTGGGAGTACATGTCATAGGTTTTTGAAAACTTCCACTCTTATCCTACCGGGGTGTAATAAATGAGGCGCCGACAACGCATCACCGTAAAACAGAACACTGTCCACTGATTGACTAAACGGCTACGACCCAGCAAATAGAAAATAGACTCTTCTGGAAATGGCAAAACAAAACATCAATATAACTGCTCTCCAAGAAACGAAATGGCTCGGTAAAGAAATCATGGACATGAGATCGCATACAATTTTGACAAGTGGAAAACTGTCGGGAAGCAAAGAGTTTGGAGTCGCTTTTGTCGTTGATAAAAAATTTAAGAAGCACGACACGAGTTTCAAACCAGTAAGTGAAAGATTATATGCAATCCGAATAAAAACTAAATTTTTCAACGTTTGGCCGATCAACGTACACGCACAAAAAGAAGACAAGGACGATATAACTAAAGACGAATTTTATGCCACCCTGGAGACAACCTATGATTCACTGCCCTCGAATGACCTTAAAATTGTTTTAGGCGATTTTTATGCAAAAGTCGGAAAGGAGGAGGCTCATAAAGGAACAACAAGAGAGCACAGTCTCCATGACATAACCAACGACAATGGCCAGCGTCTTATTGATTTCGCAAGCAACAAAAATATCATAGTAACCTCACACACGACGTGGGCATCACCAGATGGTCACACCTTCAATCAAATAAACCACGTTCTAATTGCCGAAAATCAAGAAAAAAATACGGAATAAAACATCTTCTCAATCACACTCCATTAGTACCGATCACGACAGACAATATCTCAATTGAGATATCAACTGACGAAAAAGAACCATCATCGACACTACCCACAATAGCCAAAATCAAAGCGTGCACCAAACTAACCAAAGCGCCGGGAATTGACGAAATACCAGTCTAACTTCTGAAAAACCGTTGAAACAGTGGAAACTGTGTCACGGAAATACTGCGCAAGATGATATTCAAAATTTGGACAGAGGAAAATATAGCCGACGATTTTTGAAATTTGGCATCATATGTCCAATTTCAAGAAAGGAGACAAACTCTGCTGTGAGAATTACGGAGGAATATCATACGGCCTACAAAATACTGACAAAAATAATTGAACGTTGTCTGAAGTCCTACAAAAACGAACACAATTGGCAAATACCAAGGTGGATTCAGAACCGGACGATCTACAACAGACCAGATATTCTCGGTGAAACAGGAGCTTGAGAAATGCTGGAAAAATAACACAGGCGTGCACCAAATCTTCGTAGATTTTAAACAAGTATACGACATTATCGACAGGAGGGTAGTGTACCAAACGCTTTATTTTGAAATTCCACCAAAACTAGTCCTAACTAACGAGACTAGCAATAGCGAAGACTGAATCGCAAGTAAAACTACAAACCGATTCCACAACCATCTTTCGAACGGAATATGGTTTAAAGCAGGGAATGGTCTAACCCCCATGGTTTTCAACTTGGCATTAGAGTATCCCATCCGAAAAATTCCAGTCGACATCAATGGGACACTACTATTCAAGTCCACCCAACTAGTAGCATACGTTGACGATATCCTAGTCCTTCCCTAGTGCTAAGGAGGTATTTATCAATCTTGACTCCACCGCAAATGAAGTGGGATTGCGCATTAACTTTTGCCTTCGTTCAAAATTAATGACGCAAACAAGAAAGAGACTAATCAGACAGAATATAGCAGTTGCGAAGTGTAATTTGGAGAGTGTGGACAACTTCATATATCTTGGGGCTAATCTAACAAAAGGCGGCAATCAAATGAACGAAATCAATCGACGGATCATGCTAGCAAATATAATAATCTTATTCGGTACTTCCAATAATGAAATCCAAGAACGTTCACAGGGACAATAAGCTACGAATATATAAAACAAATATACAACCTGTGTTTTGTTATAGCAAAGACTATCTAAAACAAGACTGGACACTACGCAGTATTTTTGATATAAAAATTTGACCTTGGTTTCTTTATTTAATAAGGTGAGGGAAGTAGAAAGAAATAGCATGATGCATGATTAGAAAAGAGACAAAAACTGATAACGAGTCGCATTCACCAATTCAATGACATCCTTACAGAACGCATATAAAAAAATGACATCAAATCATGTGCAGACACAGCTCAGCTGTGCTTGTGTGATTTCATTTCTCATATTGTTCCTTTAAATTTGTATGCTGAAACACTTGAGAATAAAACAGCTGCAAAAAATGCGTTCTGTTACGTGCATTGTGAAAACGTTGCACACAGATGCGAATGTGTAGTCATTCATTTTTGCATATTAGCGTACTCTTTTCTTCGCATGTGAATTTCCATAAGAATATGGAATTGGAATTGTTCAATCGGATTTCTTTGTTCCGCTTATACAATGGTTTTTTGGTTTTTTTACACAAAAAATGCATGTGTATTAAGTGCCCAGTCTTCTTATGGATAGTCTTTGGTTATAGCAGCGAGACGTGGACATTAACGCGAACTTTCGAAAAATCAGTTAACGCATCCGAAGAATTTTGGGACAAATGATAGGAAGACTCGGTTGATGAAGATAGCAAAGCCATCTTAAAAAATCTGCCAATGATCTTGGCGAAACTTTATTATTTTTCGGATCAAAGTTCGAGAGCGGTCAAAGTCGGAGTATATATCATGAGTTGTTTCGAGATTATGAGGTTTCTTGGAAAATTAATTTTGTTCTTAAAATAAAAATATTTAAAATACAAATTTTTAGCCGATTAAACATTGAAAAAGCCCGTGTAGACATTCGAATTTCGGTATATTATGTACACTAAAAGCCCATAGAAGTAAAAACGAATTTGATGCCTTATCAGAATTAAAAGATATGACGAATTGTTAAAACGTAAACAAACCGATTACTTCCACTTGGGGTTTGAATTTCGAAAAAATTGTGACACAGGTTTTAAGAAGCAACTTGATATCTCATAAGAAGCAACTTGATATCTCATAAGACACGAGGAATTTTGAAAAATTTCTGAAACATAAGCAAACCCTTCACACACCCTTGGTTCTTGAAATTCGAAAAATCGGCAAATCGGTTTTAAGGTCATTACATCAAATGCCGTAATAACCAATTTTATATCTCATCAGAACTAAGGGATGGCAAAAATTGTGAAAACATATGAAAGCCCTTAAGGGTTGAATATCCAAAAATTGAGAAATGGTTTTGTAGGCGATTATATAAAAAGTCTGTGGAAGTGAAAAGCGATCTAATATTTCATCACACCTAAGAAATATGTCGAAGCTTTGAAAAGCATACAATAAATAAAAAAATACTGAAATTGACTTTTTAGCGTTTATATAGAAAACCTTAGGAAGTAAAAATAAATTGGATATATCATCAGATCTAAGCAATATTACACCCGTTTGGGGGTTGAACATTCAAAAATTCTGAAAGGAGTTAATAAATAAATATGAAGACAGCGCGAGAAAGTAAAAACAAATTCAATTTCTTATCACTTCTAAAAAATATGACGGAATTTGTGAAAACGTGTTCAACCCTTTTGTACACTCTTAGGGGTTGAAAAAGTAAAAAACTTAAAAACAAGTTTAAGGCGATTATTACGCAAGCCCATGAAAGTGAAAAGATAATCCATATCTGATCAGACCTGGGGGATATGGCAGAATTCGTGAAAAAATATACTAGCCCTATACACCCCCTTAGGGGTCGAATTTCAAAAAATCCTGAAAACACTTTCTAGGTATTTATATGAAGAAACCGTAAAATAAGAATGAGTTCAATATTTGGAAAGACCTAATGGATATGACGAAAATCGATAGGAAAAACACCCCCACCCCCGTACCATACTACCCCTGTAAAAAATTCTATTTTTCCAACATGCTACTACTACATGTCTATCTAAATACCGAGTTTCAGCTTTATATCATTATAGGTTCTCGAGATATATTCTCGAGAACTCTTTCTTTTCACGCTCCCCCACCCGCACCCTCTGGTTGGTTTGTTGGTTTACGTGGTGGCCCGTCTGCCGTAAACAGGGCCCAAATAGCACAGGAAGCGCCGTTTTGATACCACAACTCTGATGAAGTAGATATATAGCTTTGCAGAGACCTAGGGCTTGAATTGATTATCATATCCATCCGAAGCTGTTCAAGAAGGTAATCAATTCTCCAATCCTGCTTTTCGAGATCTCATCAAGGTTATTAGGGGTTTGCCTAGTGCGCGAAGTCTGGCTCTAGCTAGGGCTGGACACTCGCAAAGCAGGTGGACAACGGTTTCCTTCTTGTTTGTATCCCCACTGCTGCGGCAATTGACGTTAAAGGAAATACCGAGACTGGCCGCGTGGTCGCCGATCGGCCAGTGTCCCGTGCTTACTGCCGTGACTCTGGAGACGTCCACACGGCTCCTATTCAAGAGTTCCTCTGTTCTGCTCCGGGAGTAGGATAACCATATCTTCCTAGATATGACGCCTCACCCTCTACACCCCAAACATTTTTTTTCTGGTAGGGGTCTATTAGTCCTACTTCTGGTAAAAATTCTAAGCATCTATCATACACTGTTCTTGAGATATGAGAATTGATTTTTTTTAAAATGCTCCACTTCACTCTTAAAAAAATTTTCATTTCATCAAACTTTATGTTTCAAACTTTATACAGAAACCGAATTTTCTTTTTCTAGTGCAATTGATTCGTGAAATATCGTAATCTAAAGTTTTTCACTCCAGCCCCCCACCTCCGCACGCCATTGCTTCCACTCAAAAATTTATATTCGATCTATTCTCCAAGTATACCTACAGATGTTCATTAATTTTTAATTTCGTGACATTAACCGTTTAGAAGATATGGATTTTAGAATGTCTCAATCTCGGCTTTCGAGTGTCTCGGACGCATTATTTTTCCCCCTCTCCCACACCCCGTCACCCATATCAGCAATTTTTTTGCAAATGGGTCCACTATTGAAGATCTATATAAATTCCAAGTTTCAGCTTCCTAGCATAAGCGGTTGCTGAGATCTAGAAACCCAAATTTTCCGTCTAAAACGCTTCCCCCACCTCCCCCCTCACACCTCCACTCCTTAAGAGTGCCACCTTAAAGGGGTTTACCCAGTCTACCCACGAAAAAAAAAATTCAACTACTTACTTACTTATTTATTTAATTATTCCAGTTATTCTATAAGATATTTACAGTTTATACAATTTTTGCAGAGATCAGACGGGGAAAAAATTATTGCCTTTACAACTATAGTGTACTATTTCTATTTCTTGACAAATTATGTTATTAATTAAAGTGATACTTCATTTAGGAAAATTCTTTTTAAAAACCTATTAATAAGAACTTAAAACTAACTTAAAACTACCTTACAACAAAACTCGCTTATTTGGGCTGCTTAGAAACCACTCTCTATTTTAAATACTCGTAGTACTGAATAGTTCTGTAACTAGGGGGTTTCGCGAAAATTGTTCATAGCTTTTTCCGATAGGTGTGAAATCGAACGAACTTTAGCTAAATCGTGGAGATGTCGTGTTGGAAAATAAAACGGTTTGTTTAAAATTATTTTTAAACATTTATTTTGTAATACTTGTAGCTTTTTCTTGTGAGTTTTAGCACACGGGTTCCAAATTGGGGCTCCATTGGGGAAGATCAAAAGTTTATTTTCTTCGGAGAGCTTTGATTTCTGATTTATGAATGGATAAATAGCATGGATGCTCTTTGAAATTTTGAAGGTAACAACGTATGGTCACGGAAAGTTAATTTTGTATCAAGAATAAGACCGAGATATTTTATATTTTTTGACCACTGAATCGGTTCTCCAAAAATATTTATTGAGGGATTTGGTAGACTGCGTTTTGCGCGTTTCTTGGTAAAAAATATAATTTGAGTTTTAGCCGGATTTATTTTAATTTTCCATTTATAATAGAAATTTTGTAACAGATCTAACTGGGATTGTAAATTTTGAATTATCAACGTGACATCGTTTGAGCTTGAGTACCATAGAGATATATATACTGGAGATGACAAGCAGCGATTGAGTTGAAGGCGGACGTCGTCGCATTGACTTGCACGCAAAAACAACAACAATTGATATAACGAACCTGTTCTGTCTCACTCACTCTCACGCTAAAACAACAACAACGACCCTGTTTTGTCTCAGTTCTCATCGTGTTTTTGGCTTCAAAGCGCTTTAAACAAAACCGGTGGCTTGTCGTCTCCATAGCTCTATGTCAGTGGCGGATCCAGACTTTGCTGTTGGGGGGGGCGGAAATTTTTTTGATTTGGCTTTTTTATTTGATCAAGTTCTGTGTGAATTTAGCTACATAGACTGCACTTAGCAAAAACGGGATCATATTGTTTTCATCTTATTATGGGTCATTCCATCAAGAATCGCCAAAGTTGTGACCTTATGCCATCTCCGATTCTTTTGAAAATGTTTGTACTTGAAGAACTAGTGAAAAAAATAATTGAAATTCAAGTTTTTGTTTCTATCTCCATTTTTTAACTAACAAAAACAGCAACAATCTTTCAAATAAGCCCTACTTTATTATTCAAGGATAAAAATTACCAGAAATATGAATTTTCAAAGAGGACTCGGACATCTTTTTTGGGAAATCTTTAACATACTATAACTAACAAAAAAAAAATGAGATAGAAACCAAAAATTTTAAATCATATTTTTTTTCACTAATTCTTCGAGTACACAAATTTTCAAAAGAATCGGCGATGATAAAGTCACACTTTTGGCGATTCTTGATTAAATGACCCTTTTTCTATAAAATAATTGAGAACGACTATAATGTTCTTCGATTTTTTTGACCCCGATACAATTGAGATCCCAAGTTAATTTTTTGGTATGTTTTGAAAAACAGTATAACCTACAAAATATAAAAAATAAAAAAAAAACGTTTTAAGATATTCGAGGATGAAGGACAAAATCATTATCCTTGAAAAAAATTTCAAGAATAATTTTTATTGCGACAACCTTCCCCTTTAAAATAAGCCCTATTTTATTATTCCAGGATAAAAATTACCAGAGATATGAATTTTCAAAGAGGACTCGGACACAATTTTTGCGAAAACTTTAACATACTATAACTAACAAAAAAATGAGATAGAAACAAAAAATTGAATTTCAATTATTTTTTTCACTAGTTCTTAAAGTATAAAGCATAAAGTATAAAGTATAAAGTATAAAGTATAAAAGTATAAATTTTCAAAAGAATCGGAGATGGTAAGGTCACAAATTTCGTCATTCTTGGCGGTTCTTGATGGAATGACCCTATTACCTACGCAATATGTTGTCTTGTAGTCTTTTTATCATAGTGCGTTTACACTCACCCTTGAGGCTCGTCTCGAGGCGAGCCTCTACTCCCATCAGGCCATTGCAAACCGGGTTTCGTCGGCTGTGCTCTTTGCTGTGTTGAAAACAATTTACACTCAACATGCCTTTGCGGCGCAACTTGCCTATAAGTGCGAAACGACAGAAATACGATGAGCTGCGAATTGTGGGTACCACAGTTCATTGCATGTGTGTACACATATGGAAACGTGCGCCGGAGAAAAATTTGAAGAATGTTAGACTCTTGCGACTGCACGAGCCATCTGATTGGTTGATTTTATGGTGGGGATAGAGGCGCGACTCAAACGTTGAGTGTATGGTAAATCTAACATCATGGTTCTATTCTGTGCTTTGCATTGCACCGTAGAACTACAGTAAATGCTAATTACACTCCACATTGCAGTGGAGTAAAAAAAATCGGAGAACGGTTGAAGTATGTATGTTTAGAAAATTCGGAATTGGTGTTGGGGGGGCGGTCGCCCCCTCCGCCCCCGCCCCTGGATCCGCCAATGCTCTATGCTGAGTACATATAAGGCGGTATCGTCAGCGTACACAACCAGGATGTTTTGGAATATCAGCAGTATAGATATTATACAGTATGGGACTTAAACAACAGCCTTGAGGGACGCCGGCTGGAATTGAAAGAAAATCCGAAAAGCTAGATTTTAATTTAACTCTGAATTTTCTATGTTCGAGAAAAGAAGCAATTATTTTGATGATAAAATTTGGAATGTTATGCTAAACCGAATCGAAACCCTTTTCTATGTCCAACGCGATCAGACCGGTGGATTCTTTGCAATTTAGTGACTTTTTAATGAAATTCGTGACTCTGAAAAGTTGATGGTTTGTAGACATATGCAGCATAAACCCAAACTGAAAAGCCGGGATGACTGATTTATTTCTCATCGCAGTTCTCGTTCTTTCAAGGATAAATTTTCAAGTAGCTTACTTAAAGTTGGAAGTAAGCTGATTGGGCGATAGTTAGAAGGAAATTTAGGATTCTTCCCTGGTTTCGGAATGGGTATAACAAGAAATTATGTTTGGTATATTAGATATTGTGTGTTCAACCGTACTTATAGTATTAATGTTGCTTAGATTAGCGCCTGATAGGAAAAAAAAATGTTCAGAGTAGCAAATTTTTGTTTTTAAAAAATCGATCACAATACTGTATTATTGAAATAATAAAGTAAAATTAGCAGCTGGAGGACGCTTTGGATTGAGACGATCAAGGGGACGACTTCGCCATTGATGAATACATAAAGATAAAAAAATTCGGGTTTATTTTCTAATGGTATTTAGTACAGAACATTTTTCTTGACAAAGTTCAATTTGAGTTTAATATGATATTTGTCTTGGCATTCTTCAGAACTTTATTAATATTCAATGGAAAAATTTGTAAAACCAATATTCGCGTAGTATGTCGTTCGCACTTATTCTAAAATATCTACGTTTTCTTATAAGTGGCTCAAGAGATATTAAAGGATACCGTTTTCAAGCCCCACCGCTACATGGGCTCAGCCCTCTCAAAATTTGGTTCTGATTTCGACTCCTTACACATAAATATATGTACATATCTTAAAAAATTTTCTTTGTCCTAGACGCAGTTCATACGATATTCTTTTCAAAACAGACATGATCTCCAATCCCATACTCCACCAATCATTCTGATTACTTTGCAAAAATAGCTCCTCTATATAAACACAAACTTCAACTTTCTAGCGTAAGCGGTTTCTGAGATATTGAAACCAAAATTGTTCATTTAAAAAACTTTTAAAAACTTCGCTTCACAACCGCACTCGGAAAAAGTGAAAAACTGATAAGGGGCTACTCTGTCCACCTTTTGTGAAAATTAGAAGAACATACCTTCAGGAATTCTTGAAGTTATAGAATGCCAAACCAGTTTGCGTACGGCGTATAGGGTGGACAGACGGACTTTATTTTTTTCGCTTTTTTTGGGGGTCTACTACCATTAAAACGTGAAAATATGTATGAAATTTTGGGGTAGCATATGTTTTTTTTAATATCACTCTATCACAATACTTTATTATTTCAAAAATAATAAAGTAAAAATCTCTAAATACCATCCAAAAAAAATCCCCAAAAACAGTTGGAGCGTGGGATAATTAGCAAAATTAAATTCAGTAAAAGCTTCAAGTATCGAGGTATGCCTCAACATAATATTTCTTAATTATAATAATCGATTCTTCAATGATATTCACTACTACGCTATACCTGTCCGTTTTTTCCACGCTCTGTTTCAAATTTCATTTCTTTAGGCCCAAGTAGGTGGCACTTGAACAGTATGGTCCTCATTTGTATATGCTCAACTAAATTGAAGTACTAACGATGAGTGCGAAGGCCCCCGTTAAACAAAAAGCCACTACGGACAATGTACCCGATAATATTGAGTGTATTAGGTATGTAAGATTCATAATTCAAACAGTTACCTGCTAATTACAGAGAGAGGAAGCGTATCAATCAAATCTTTGTAATTTAGATGGGAATATGATGAGTAGCGAAGCGCTCGCGAAGGTCTGTTTTTCGGTAATGTACAACGCGTGTAACTGATTAAAGGCACTTCCGCCTAGTCATCCCGCAACAAGTTGCTGCTGTGGTCGGCATGGCGCTTTGGTAACCAGCTCCGTCATAACAATGGCCTGAAAATTGCGCTGAAATTTTTTTTGCGGGACAACTGAAGGGGTCTGTCTCCTCAACATTGGCACGAACAATAAATTTCACACTCAACTAGTGATTCCGGTCGATGGTATCTCGGAGGGCATCAGTCATTTTTAAAGTCCCTATATTCACCCCCACAGAACGAGATCAGATGCAGCATACATCAAGCTTCGACCGGGCAATATCAGCGCTGCAACATGAACGCTATTCTTTTCTTACCCATCGTGCTAACAGTCGTTAATTAGCCGAGAAGCTAAGATCGAGAAAACGACATAATGTCGTTGTAAGATCAACATAAAAAACAAGATACATAAAAAACACCACACATCATCAAGCGACGCACAGCTAACAAAAACTTTACGAAGTAAATAAAAGACGGGTCCCATCTTAGCCGGCAGAAGATGGCATACTTAGACGTGGTGTGGTGTAAAGTCATCGGTAAGAAACAAGAAGCAGATTTCGTTTTTGCCATGACTCCGGAGGGCTTTTTCAGGCCTCAAGAGGTTCTACAGATTCCTGAATGGATGAAGCATGGCGGATACGCTCCAAGTATGCGATAATTAGTACACACCCGTAACTAATCGGCTTCCACCGAAATAAGAAACCGGCTCGTCATCATCGCGGATGTTAGATACCATCGTGGCCATGTCTCCAATGGTGTCCACTGCATCAACCTACAAGAGTACACCAATAGCGCACTTAACATCTGCACAATACCTGAGGCGGATTGTTCTCCGTACTTCAACATCTTGCAGATTCCTTAACATCGACCTTTGGTATTTTTTTATCGGCGATCAGATTGCTACAAGAAGAAGTGGTGAGTCAACTGATTCTACCGCGAAATATTTCGGATGGACCAGGTTTTGTGGCGGTGATTCATCGCGAAATTCATCGCGGGCAGCATGGCCGAAGTGCGTGCAAAATTTCGTATTATGACGGTGTGTATATGCTTCGGAATTGGTCACCACGAAGAAAAACACTGGGGCTCCCATTGAATCCATTACACACTTCACTCGATAGTCGCACGACGGCGACGGTGATGTTACGTGGCAAATTTTTACAGGTGAGTTCGCGGAATAACTAAAGACAGCGCGCATTAATGGAATTCTTCGGCAACAATCTTCTAGTCCGTAAGGAAATTACGAGGGATGTGTTACATGATGTGGTCGATGTGTGGAATGTGCGGTATTGCGAGCGCGGTTAACGCTTTGGCGGAAACGATGAACCTTTACCTGGGGTAATTTTTAAGTGTTGTAAGCCGAGGAAATGCTACCGAAAAGTAGTTTAGCATACCTACACAGTATTTACTTCTGGATTAGGTCGAGTTCACATTGAAATTAAGATGCAGCCCAATTCTTTTTTATCACAATTGATTTTTTTTTAATTAAAAAAAAAAGAAATCTACGATAGTAGGCAAGAATTTTTTTGTCTGCCTGAATGTTTGCACACTTTTAACTCAATTTTATCGATTTTGATAAAATTTGGTATCCATATAAATGCATAAATATAATTTTAAATTTAACTAAAGGGGGAACATGCGAAGAGAACAATTTTTTTTCATTTTTTTTCTCGCTTATCTTAAAGTTTGTAGTCTTAACAATATTGTGTGTAAATTTCATATTGAAATTCCAATAATTGTGAAAGTTATGGGCAATTAACCGGAATGGGCCCTTCGTGAATTCTCTACATAGAGCGTCATTCAAACGCGATTATCTCGAAACATATTTTTCAAAGACGGTCCCCAAAATATCCAAAGAAGTTTGGCTTCGCTTTTCGAGACGCGTGCACACGTGCATACCCAAATGACATGCAAGCAAGCAACAGCATAAACCAGTGACTCTAAATTGCTTTCCGCTATGGTTAATTTTTTTTTTACTCAGAACATCTCGTGAAAAACTACTGTATTATACGTTTAGCGAATACGTAGCCACAGTCAGATTGGTTAGGAAAAAAAACCAACCGAGATACAAGACTGAAATTTCCGGGTTTTATCAAAGGTCAGACTGACACATTACTGGAAAAGAGCACACCACGGATTTCTTTTTTAGAACCGGAAAAAGTCTATACAGTCCGGGCCTAAATACGTACTACATCAAAAAATGAGGTTATACATAGTCAGACATTCTTTTAACGGCAAGTTAACCGTAATGTCGACTACTTAAATTTAACTGTATTATGAGGAGCATCATAGCTATGATCGTTGCACCTTTTTTATCGATAATATTTCTCCGATTAAATTTGGGAAATTAAAAGTTCAAACTGAGCCGAAAGCAAATGATTTGCGATTTGAAGCAAAATCACGATCGAAATTTTCTCGTGAAATATTAGTTAGTTGTTGGAAAGATAAGGTACGGCGATTTCCTCACTTTTCTTTTTCTGTACTACCAATTTTCACAGCTAAACTTTTCATACAAACATACTGAGTTGGAGCTGTCAAATGAAATCTACATAATAAACAGTGTGAACAGTTCAACGTGATTTTTAAATCACTCAATTTCAAATATTTGGGAATATACTATGCGGTCCTCTTTGAGTTTTCTTTCGAATCTTGTTAAGGGCTCATATACCCCTGAAATTTTCAAAAAACTGATTTTTTTTTTTTACAGATTTTTATTTTTTATACTTTAAAGAATTTAAAAAAAATTAGAATTTAGAAAATTCCACTCCATTACAAAATTATAGCAATAAATGTGACCAGACATCGGTTTGGAGCGGCTTCCTGGCTAATTGCCGCGCCACTCTCAACAGCAGCGTTTAGCATTTATTTTTTCGCAAAAGCTGGGTTTCATAGAAAACAAGGTCATTTATAGGACCATCTGTGAAAAACACGAAGATCCAAGAGGAAGAAGGTGTACAGTACGAAGCTAGAATGGGAGACTAGCCGTAACTACACGTTGTACCTACCAAAAACTTTAAACGCATTTTTCTCGAAACTATGTTTTTAGACATGGACAATTTTCAATATTTTCCAACTTTTTTTTTTTTATGATTTTGATAACTATTTTCTCTATAGTCTATCGAGAGGTTTTTTTAATTTTTTGCTTGGAATTTTTTTTATAAATTATTAAACGCAAATTTTTTTTTAAAAAACTGATTACTAAAGTTCGAAATACTGTAACTTATTTATTTTTGAAAAAAAAAAAATTCCCTCCGTGAGACTATAACTACTACATTATTCTACAAGATTCTTTTTTATTTTTGCAAATTGAATTATTTAAAAAAATTTTAAATAGTTAAATAGTTAATAAGATATGTGAACTTATCAATTCAATTTTTTTTTCACCATATAACCTTTATAATAATTTTTCAAATTTACTCGGTTTTCAGCGCGTTCAGGGGTATATGAGCCCTTAATATATTTTTTTTCCGGGGATAGGCTGAACTATGGCTCAACGCACCAGCATCACCAATGCTATTTCGCTATCGCATTCCTAGTAACAGTTTATGATCTTTGATGTGATGTGATGATAAATTTGGCTAGCCGCTTCATTTGGCTAGAGATGGTGGCGAAATTGCAGAGCATCCCCGAGTCACCTAGCAGCAACACCTTCTAAATAATTATCTCCCTAATAATTTCTGGAACCAATCCTCCCTGACCACCATAACGACGACTGAATTGAGTGTCAAAATTTACGGATATTTTGTATAGAATTTACGGCGCCACAAAACCCATCCCCATAAACACTTTCGACAACCAGCAAAACCTAAGGCCGAAGTCACCATGCAACATCTAATTGCTGGCCAATACGCACTGTATGCGGTGTATGGTCGTAGCAACCGGACAACCAGCAACAAATTTATGCATATGACCGACAGTTTGACCGTCTGACAAAATAATTGCGCCCCATAACATCGTCCAAACGGGCGAAATAAAACCAGCAAAAATTAACGACTTTTAATGGCGGCAATGCAATGAATTAGAAGCTGGTGGTTGCTGTGCGCGTTGTAGCTTTTGCCTGGCGACCAGACCAGAATCTCGTCTTGTTTCCGACGCCCGATATAATAAAATCGCCATCCGAAAACAATCAACCGGCCGTTAAAATACCTGCCATAAGCCCATAACCGTAAAGGGAGCATTAAGGCTCGCTAAGTGTTTACATTCGGTCTGTGTCGCCCCCAACATCTTGGCCGTGAGACGGCCGTGTGAAATGCAGCACCGGTTCGCGAATGTGCCAATTCGAATGGAGCCTTCAAGGATTAATGGTTCTTATATTTGCCGCACTTTTCTGATCAAAATTCGATGGCAGGATTCGAATGGCCTTTAATTGGATAAAATGGAGATGGATATCAATTTGATTGATCTGGAGATGCGGATTGGTCGGCTAGGGGGTTGATAGTATGGTGACAAAACTGCCTACTTACTGTATGAAGTGTTAATGGGCTGCTTGATGAAGTGTTTACTGATCGGATTACAGTGTTGTGTCTAATGTGATTGTGTGAATAGATCAGGTCATTAATTCGAAAGATATGCTAATAAAATGATGTGGCGTCTAATAATTAAGAAATTGGTGCGATTGACGTTGGAATTTTATTTATATGCCAAAAAATTAAATTTCTTCTTTAGTACTTTGTACTTTAGTACTTTGTCAGAAGAGTAAGATTTATAATTTGGCAGTTGTGTGAAGCAATTCATCGCGCTCATTGTAACTGGTGTCGCGATATGACTCGCGCGATGCAATTGGGTCATCGAGCGCGTTGGGCGCATCGCTGTCGTTGCAATTTAACCTTAAGTTGTATAAATTTCATTTGAATATGGGGAAGATCACGTTGATCAAGTTGATGCAGTTTTTGCATTTTGCATAATGACACAAATGGAAATAAAAGCTTCTAAAAAAATATTTCAGGCTTAGTACTTCAATCACATTTTATGTGCAGGTAAAAAAAAATAATTTCAGCATTCCAATATGTTTATGCTGAAACTTGAAGACAAATTGCAAACTCACTAAGGAAGTTGTATGAAAACAACAAAGTTGTTCTATTTGATGGTTTCCTTCCAAAGTCGTCTGTTTAAATCTTTCCCGTGTCTCAACCCGTTGTGTCCCTTATTTTTTGTTTAGTTGTTCTAATTTAAATTTATCTTGTATCTTATTTTATGTTCTATTTAGTAGCAATTTTTATTCAGTTCTAAACTTCTTTTAGGTATAAGTTTTAAGTAGTTGTTCGAAGTTTATGTTTTAGAGTTTTGATCGATCTGAATTTACAAAAATATGCGACCCTCGAATTTCCCGTTTTCTCGGTTTAGCGGTAGTATGCACACTAAAAAATTAATCGTCGTCCTCAAACTAGTTTCGCGTCCATGGTTCTCGAGTAATAATTTTTTGTCAGGTGCGAATGCATGTGATGGTTTTGCCCACTGAAACTTTAATACAATAGACAACATGTCGGTACAAAGGGTTGCATATATTTTCATGAATTTCGTCATATCTCTTAGGTCTAATTAGATTTGTTACTTTAATGGGTTTAAATTTCTTAAAACCAGTTTCATCATTTTGTGAGAAATCAGTTCTTAAGGCGTTGCATACTGCGCCGCGGTCCATGCCCGAAAATCGTAATTGGTGTGAAAGGCATCGGCACTTATATCGTACAGACTGTTTGCAAATTTTTTTTATTGGCTTTTGATGATGTCAGCGCTATGCGCAAGTACGAGTGGATAAATATAAATATAAATACGCGAGGCACGACCGCGAATGTAAACGAGTGATAATTAACGAATGTGTAGACTATGGCGCTTAATATGTCCCGTTCAGACCTCTCGGACAAATGTCTCGTCCCAATGGCTTACTCGGCTTCCAATGCTTGTTATAATCATTGACCTCAAGCTAGTGGTCTGAATTAACTCAGCACATCTTATAATCGTTTTAATTTCTCACGATACTTCAAACGCATGACAACGAATTCAACCCATCACTTAATAAATCTCCCATAAAATCAAATAAAATCCTCACTTGTTATCGATACTTACCGCACTTACAAATTCCTCCCTTTCATCCAACCACTTTCCGCCTTTTCCAGTCGTCATCATGTCGAAAGATTTATCTCAAAATCAACCGAAATCCACCTGCTTCCACGTACACGCCAGACATGCAAATCTACAGCAGCAACGCGACTGTGAAAAAAAAGTCACAGGAGTAAATCCCGCGTGAATCTCTCGCGGAATCGAACATGACGCTCGAGTCCTTACCGCAAAAAGACAGGTACCTACAGAGGTACATACACATCTAGCACACAATCTACCCTCCATCCATCTGTTAAGACCGTCGACCACCCCATTTGGCAGCAAACAGAGCAAATAACAGTCATCATAGCTTGTTAGAGGACTCGTTTACATCTTACACCTCTGCCCATAATCTACCCAGGCCCACCCCCAACAACCTGCACCAGTCCTTACCGCCGTTTCAGCGTTTTTCATCAGTCTAACATGGGGGAGCTGTAGAAACGTTACGCGAGAATTCAAACGCCATTTGTCTATCGGGAGCTTTCAACCCTCCCAGGCGAATCAAATCCCTGTTAATGAGCAATTGAGCCGATTTTGAATGGTGGCTTCTACCAAGCGTGCTCCCCTATGACATGTATCCTCTTCACACTTCAGATTTTTCGCAGGCTTGCATTGGGGTATGGCATGATGCCACATAGCTTTCGATATGTCGTATAGATGGCGTTCAGATTGGATGTAGGCAGACTCGGAATAGGAATAAAGGTGTAAGGAGGGTGGTATGAATATGGTTATGAAATATCTCATAGAACGACACTTTTGCTGTTCGTCGATACCATAAGGAACTTACATGATGTTGTCGTTACTTTCTGAGAATGCGTGTCAATATTCCACCTTAGATTGATCGCTTCCAGCTAGACTTGGATGATTCTTTATTCTGGGAGCAAGAAGCTTGGATTCCTGTTAAATATGTCGTTTTCGATCATAATTTAATGAGACGTTAGGCAATAAAATGATTTTCTTGCATCGACCTTCTCCCCTCGAGCACGAGTAAACGACTGTTCTAGTTTACAAAGTAATGACTAACGTGGCTAGAAGGAATGAGTTGGCAGTCCTCGTTTTAACTATAACATGACTCGCCGTTAATTCGTACTAAACGATATGCAAAGTTTGTAATTTTCTGCACACGGCATTAATATCCTCATAGGGGTTGAGGTATGGTACGTTATGACGGAGGGGTTTCCCTTCATGTTGCCATATCACGTATGAAATTATTTTCATATATGTCATCAGTTAAACGAATCAGCAGGGTAAAATATACGGAGAAAAAATTCGTTGAAATAAAGCGTCACGGAAGTTTTCCGCACACAAGCATATCCGTGAAACTATAAGTAAGGATAAAGGCTCTTGGGGCTAGGATATAGAGCCAATGGAGTTTCATTGTTTTGATTTAGTCGTGATTTCGTTTGCAAGCTGAACTGAACTAGTTCGTTAGAATAAGAAAAATTTACGCGGATTTTTTCTCTCCATGTCCGAAAAAAGGACACTTGCATCCATCGAAAAATGTTCACAAAGTGAAGTGCGTGGCTATAACTAACGACCTTGCGTCTACAAGGGTGAATTCTCGTCGATAGCCATACAGAAAAAATCTACGTACAATCTTCTACTGCTAAGGAAAAAACTAACTAAAAGGAGCCATGGAGCCATTAAAAGTCCATTAAGAGAAGGATTGTAAGGAAGACGAAGAAGCGGACTGTATATTGGGTGTGTGATTCGTTAGGACTCGTATATAGTGTTCATCATCTGGTGCTAAAACAATCTACACTCCGGGTTGGTTTTTTTATTTAGAAGTGATGTGTTTCACTTACATTGCTCTATGTCCTTGCTAATGATGAATAGAATATTTATATATTGTGGGAAAGTCTCGACTGATTTAATGACCACTTTTAGTACTATTAAGGAGCGACAAGGATCAAGGAAGATGGAGGCAAATGTTTACTAGCCTAAGCGCCAAATGAATGAGGATATAATTGCAGCGGGGGACGAGAGAGAAATTTTGACGGGACGGCAATGAAGAAAGTGATAAAAAAGGTGATTGTTTCGTTTTTTTCTTATAAAACTTCGTTTAATTTATAATGGGTTTAATTACAAGAAATTTATATTCGAGGAGAAATTTCGTCAAATTGAATATTATTCAGAGAATTCCTAAGAGAGCTCTGGGTTTTATTTTATAGAATTTATTTAATAGCACAAAATGAGCAATTTTAGATAAATTGCAGTTGTATATACATATAATACTTTTTCGGAATTGCATAAGATCAAGGACTTTAAATTTCAGTCCTCATAAATGCATAAGTGAAATTCCAAAAGCGAACGAATTCTGATATCATACCAAAATTTTGACAATCCCGTGCTTTAAAAATGTGCTAACAGTCTGGGCGCAACTTTATTATTTTTTGGGTAGAAGTCCAGAACGCGTTTAATGCTAAGATGCGGCTGTGTGTTACTATGCGACTGACAATCTGAAAAATAACGTTCCACATAGCATTCTGGTTATTCTTTAGGTTGTCAGTCGCATTGGCAATGCTAATGCTAATTTCTAATGGTCAAAAAAATCCTTGTCAGTCTAATTGAGTTGTTACGGCACTCAACGTGTTGAATAAACAGAAGTACAACTGCTGACCAAATTTTGACATAATATCAAATTATCTATCTATCACCATAATTCCTTCAAAAGTCGGCTGTTTGAATCTCTCTAATTAGATAACACTGAAGTTGCATCAGTCGATACCTGGCCAACATAAAAACTCGTATTATCGGTTCAATTAGCGCGATATGATCATCAGGTCTGTGACCCATATTTGCAAATCTTTTAACCTTCAATTCTTCGAATAATATCCTAAAACTTTACGTTCTGCCTTCTAATCCCCTAAAGTCTAATGGAATGCAATTAAGATGCATATAGTTTCTTACCTACCTCAGAATATGTCAAATCGATTTTCTACCGAAAAATTTTATGTATGTAAGTATTCACAGCACAAATCTATTTAAAAAAAACAAGATAGCGTGCAGAACATTAAAATCTAAATCCGACCCTGGAATTAGAAACTTGCAAAGAAGGCAGCTGGACATCTTTCAAAAAATTCATAGAACTTTGTTTTTTCTCTCTGCTTTTCGATATGTTCGTCTCTTTCGCATGTCTTTGGAGGTTCAAATTTTGAAATATTTTTTTTAGCATCATATAATGTTACCAAAAATCTGTGCACGATATGTCAAACCGATGACCGAGTTATGCACACATGTTATAATAATGGCAAAGTAGTTTTTCTGCTGTTTCTTTAAGAGAATCGGTCCTTTTTATATTCGTATGAGTAGTTGTTGCTGTAAAAATTGATTCGCTTTAACGAGACTCGCAAGGTTCGAGTTTTTCTTCTGTATTTCTTCTTTCATTTTGTCGGATAAGATGTGTTTTGCGCATCTATGTTCTAGTTTTGTGGCGTCTTATTTTGAATACGATCAAGACGTTAAGAAGAATTTCACTGGCATAAGGACAGCATATTTTGGGAGAAATCACAATAGTTATGAATTTTGATTATTTTGTCAAAATTTCGATTGTAGTGTGACAAATGTTGTACTATATGAATTTCGTAAATTGAATGACTAAGTTTCTAGTCATGACTACTTTTCTATCTTTGTGAAGTATATTTTTAGGATAATAAATAGTATAAAAACTCAAAACAAACAAAATTTTTCCGTTTATTCGGAGGCCATTACAACCGTTTTTAACAGATTACACTCGCCGGTCATACACCTTTTTTGTAAATATTATGTTTAGTTGTGAGTTTTCGCTCATAAGTAAAGAAAGAAGTGAAGAAGAAAGTCGGTGATGGATAAGTGAAATTTCGATTTCTATATCTCAGGAATAGTTAATGCTAGAAAGTTTAAAACTGGAACTTTAATAGAGCTACATAACTATAATATTTGGCATGGATAATGGCATACTGGAGCAAAAGGTGGTGTTCTGATTTTTATCTTATGAAGGTTGTATGCTGAAATGTACGTGTACCATGGAGACAAAATTAATATACCTAAATAATTTGTGTTGAGCAGTAACTGTTTCTTTCACCTTGCTATGGCTCTACATAAAATTGTCTCTGGTGTTACTGTTGGATATCTCAATATTTGTAAATCACCTTTTCTGTCTATGGATTTGCATGAAACTAGTTTTTTCTTTCTGATGTTTTAAGTCGAAAAATTGCGTGAATCTCCGAAAAATCCAAAAAATACATAGGTTCGGTTAAAAAATTATGTTAAAAAAATTTTCAAATACACTTCCCACAAGTTGCAAAATCTCTCCAGCCTTCCAGCTAACTTTCACAAAAGGCATACAAAAAAACACAATACCAGGTGAAATTGAATATTCACCGATTATTTCCGTTGGCGAAAGTATGCATAAAAATACTTGATCTACCCTCTTACAGATTTTCTTTATGCTGACATATCAGGTTGCAAACATTACAAAAACAAACTTTAGTAATTTTCCATGATCTTCATATATGCGACAAACGACTACATAGACATCCTGCTCGTTTCCTCGTACTTTGAAGCAACAAGCCAAAGTCCTTTTAAATAATGTACGGAAAAAGAAGGACAACCACTTCACTACCACAGAGGAAATTAACGATCGTGCTATCTTTCAAAGTCTTTACGGTCGTGATCGTGGGAGTTCATGCCCTTGTGCCATGATCGTGAGTGAAATAGGGCGATATTCGCTTACATAAGGGATGGAAGCAGATATGTTTGTATTGGTTGATTTTTTTTAGCTTAAGCTGATCGTAGATTTGGAAAGCAGGGGTGTATTGAGGATAAACTGATCTTCGGTGGCACTTAAACTGCCAGTGATCATGATTATTTCAATAATAATTTTTTTGAGAACATGAAACTTTGACCCATATCTTAAGTAATTTGGCTATCTAATTATATTTGGGTATCTAAAGTAAAAGGTACTAATGTTTGGAGATAATGCTTTAACTTCAGACGTAGACGTTTATTTCGATTTTGTTCACGTAAGCACGAACATATTGCAAGTTACTTTCGAAAATTCAGAGAAATATTTAAAAATGTCTCATTGCATCACTGGAAGAGTAACGTTTCCATTTTCATTAAAATCTAAACACTATGATAATACTTACAATTCTTGTACAATTTTAGTTTGCATGCTCTAGAACCAAAACTTTGTTAGTCACTGTACCCAGTTATAGTGATATCGCATTGCTCCAATCACGTCGCTACCTTAAACTATTCATTAATTTCGTCGCGCGAGTAATACGATTTTGAAACTTGCGTATGTTGTATTTTGAATTTTTTACAATAATAGATGGTAATTAATATCGGAAAATCAATGCATATACAATAAAAAAATCTGCCAATGGTCTGGGCGAAACTTTATTATTTTCGGGTATATCATCAAGTTGTTTCGAAATTATGAGGTTTCTTGGAAAGTTAGTTTTGTTCTTAAAAAAAAATATTTAAAATAGGGATTTTTAGCCGATTAAACATTGGAAAAGTCGGTGTATGGTAGACTATCCAAATTTCGGTATATTATGTACACTAAAAGCCATAGAAGTAAAAACGAATTCGATGCCTTATCAGAATTAAGAGATATGACGAATTGTTAAAACGTATATAAAGCCATTACTTCCACTTGGGGTTTGAATTTCGAAAAAATTGAGAAACAGTTTTTTAGACGATTTCATAAAAAGCAACTTGATATCTCATGAGACACGAGGGAATTTGAAAAATTTTCTGAAAACGTAGGCAAACCCTTTACACCCCCATGGTTCTTGAAATTCGAGAAAACGTGAAATTGATTTTTAGGTCATTACATCAAATGCCGCAATAACCAATTTTATACCTCATCAGAACTAAGGGATGGAAAAAATTGTGAAAACATATGCAAACCCTTGGGATTGAATATCCAAAAATTGAGAAATTGGTTTGTAAGCCCTTAAACCCTTAGGTTTGAATATCTAAAAATACTAAAAAAATATTCGATATATCATTAGATATGCAACCTCCTTACACCCACTTGGGGGTTGAATATCCAAAAATTCTGAAAGGAGTTAATAGTTAAATATGAAGACAACACGAGAAAGTAAAAACCAATTCAATTTCTTATCACTTCTAAAAGATGACGGAATTCGTGAAAACGTGTCCAACCCTATACCCTCTTAGGGGCTGAAAAAGGAAAAAACTTAAAAACAAGTTTTAGGCGATTATTACTCAAGCCCTTGAAAGTGAAAAGATATTCGATATCTGGCAGAATTCGTGAATAAATATACAACCCCTTTGCACCCCCTTAGGGGTCGAATTTCAAAAAATCCTGAAAACGCTTTCTAGATATTTATATAAAGAATCCGTACAATAAAAATGAATTTAATATTTGAAAAGACCTAATAGATATGACGAAAATCGTAAAAATATATCATTCCATTTTCACTGATAATTTTGTTTGCCCACCTTCCGAACGTCAATGGATATTTGAAATTTTTTTATCCAAATTACTTTTCTAGTTGTACATATACATACCGATTTTCAACTTTCTAGCATAAGTCGTTCTATATATAGGAAAAACACCCCCACCCCCGTATCATAATAATCAATGGCATAACAGCCAAATTGGGCCTAGGCCTTGAAGTAATGCTAGAGTTACTTCATTACTAGACCAACGGAACAGTAGGAGGTGAAGTGGTCAGCCACACGCTCGTCCGTGATTATTACCCCGATTTTTAACTCAGGTACTCATTTACAGCTGAGTGAACTGGTAGTCCGGCACCCAATCCCATTCTCAAAAATTTTTTGTCGCCAAGCAGATTCGAACCTGGTATCAGGTGCGCCGAAGGCAAGTGCTCTAGCTACTAAGCCACCGCCATATCATACTAACCCCATTAAAAATTATAAATTATAATTAAATACCAAGTTTCAGTTTTATATCGTTATAGGTTCTCGAGATAGAAAAATCTGCCAACAGTCTGGGCGCAACTTTATTATTTTATGGGTAGAAGTCCGAAACGTGTTTAATGATGAGATGCGGTGTAGGTTACTATGCGACTGACAACCTAAAAAATAACGTTCCAAATAGCCTCCTGGTTATTTCTTAGGTTGTCAGTCGCATAGTAACCTACACCGCATCTCATCACCGACTACGTTTAAAGCTTATAGAAGTGAAAGTGAATTCCAAATCTCAATACACCTTAGAATTATATCAGAATTCGTGAATATGTACACAACCACTTTACACCACCTTAGGGGTTGGATATCGAAAAATTATGGAGATCTTTACTAGGCGCTTATATAAATAGCCCGCAGAAGTAAAATTGCTTTGATAGCTCGACATGTCTAAAAGTTTTAACGAAGTTTGTGAAAATGTGGATTCACGGACATTTTTTTTACTCAACCTCTGAACGCCAATAAAAATCTGAACTCTTTTTTTGTTTTAATTACTCTAATAGTACATCTACATATACGTACTAAGTTTCAACTTTCTAGCAAGCCGTTTCTGAGATATAAAAAACCACCTCTCTCGCCCGTACCTTGATACCCCAATCAAAAATTGTATTTTTCTAGGATGACTCCATAGTGGCTCTATATAATCCTAAATTGTTAGCTTTCTATTCATTATGGTTTTCGAGAAATAAAAATCAGAATGTTTTCCTTTCTACCCCCTTTCACCATCACCCCCAACACCCACACCACCAAAATTTTTTTCCCTACTAGAAGTTTACCGACCCCAACTCCTGTAAAATTTCCAAGATCATACGGTTTCTGAGATATGAAAATTACATTTTTTGAAAAATTGCTGTCCCCCCACTTTCGTGCTCCACCTCCCCCCTCAAAAAATTTAGTTTCGGTAGACTCCTCTTATGATCCCATATACAGAAACTAAATTTTATCTTCCTGGTGTAATTGGTTCGGAAGATATTGTAAAAAGTTTTTCACCCCCCCCCCACACCCCACCACCCCTCTTCAAAATGTTAGCCCTTGGCTAATCTTGAAGTATCCCTAAGAACAACAACAAAGTTTCAATCTTCTGACATCAATTGTTCAGGAGATATCGATTTTAGAATGTTTCAATCTCGCCTTTCACGCGTTAAAGACTCATAGTTTTCCCCCCCACTTCCACACCCCTTAACCAATATCGACAATTTTTTTGCAATTGAGTTCATTATCATAGTACTACATAAGTTCCAAGTTTCAGCCTCCTGGCATAAGTGGTTACTCAGATCTAGGAACCAAAATTTTTCGTCTAAAACGCTCACCTCTCCTCTCCCCTTGTACCCCCACCCCTCGAAAATATACCAGTCGTAGGGGTTCACCCAATCTACCCACCATAAAAATTTCAATTTAATATCTCAACGGGTTTGGGAGCTACGCGCCTTCAAACGATTTTGTGTACGGCGTACGGCGGACGGCGTACGGCGTCTACGGCGGACAGACGGACATTTTTTTTTTGCTTTTTTGGGGTTTACTAGTCCTAAAACGTGAAAATACAAAATTTCAGGGTAGCAAATTTTTTTGAAATTTCAGGTCGATCACAATACTTTATTATTAAAAAATAATAAAGTAAAATCAGAACCTTTTCCTGTTCACCCTCACCATTTTTTTTCAGTTATTAGGCCTACTTCTGGTAAAAATGTTAAGCATCTATCGTACACTGTTCTTGAGATATGAGACGTGATTTCTTAGAAAAATTCGTATCCCCTCCACTTTCATGATCCACCACCCCATTAAAAAATTGTATTTTCAGCAAACTTCATTTGTCAACCTTTATACAGAAACCGAATTTTATTTGTCTAGTGCAATTAGTTCGTGAGATATCGTAATGTAAAGTTTTCATCCCCCCTCCCCCCCGTACACCACTCAAAAATTTGTTTCCGATCTATTCTCCTAGTATACCTACAGATATTCATTAAGTTTCAATTTTGTGACATTAACCGTTTAGGAGATATGGATTTTAGAATGTGTCGATCTCAGCATTTTGCGTTTCGGACGAATTATTTATCTCCCAACTCCCACTCACCCTTATTGACAATTTTTATGCAAATGAGTCAATTATCAAAGCTCAATATATATTCCAAGTTTCAGCCTCCTAGCATACGCGGTTGCTGAGATCTAGAAACCAAAATTTTCCGTCTTAAACGTACCCCCTCCTCCCCCTCACACCCCTTCCTCCCCCTCACAGACCCTCCTCCCCCTCACACCCCAACCCCTCAGAATTTGGTCAGTCTATTAAAAAAAAAATTTGAACTTAATATCTAAAACCGTTTGGGAGCTACGAGCCTTCAATCGATTTTGCGTACGGCGGACGGCGGACATACGGACTGAATTTTTTTTTTGCTTTTTTCGTGTCTACTAGTCATGAAACGTAAAAAAAAAATTGTTCAGGCTAGCAAATTTTTTTTTTTAAAAATCGATCACAATACTGTATTATTAGAAAATAATAAAGTAAAACAGACTGTATTTTAGGATTAGAAAATATTATGTGGCAGTTGCGGGAAGCGATCCAGTGTACTCACTAAAACTAGTATAGCGCGCGCGCATCGCGCTCATCGCTTTCACTATAATTTTTATATTTTTATATTATATTATATTCTTCAGTTTTGAGTTGTATTTTCGCAAAATGCTTGTAGTTTTCTTATCCTAGGTACACCGATAGTACTCATCGCAAACCTGTTCCAATCAATCAATTGTATTTCTTCGTCGTTTTATTCAAACACACAAATAAATTATTCTTTTCATAGGCTTTACTAACAGCAGCCAAAAAATACGCAGAGAATAATAAAAACCGAAAATCATCAAAGAAAAGAATGAGGATCTTTAAAAATGATAATATCCTTGGCATTGTGTCCTGGAAAAACTGCATTCAGCACTATCTTACGCGTAACCAATCCTTGAAATTGATTTCCTTTTAACGTTCCACCTGTAGGCAATTATTTACCTCCTACCAATTTTTCACAAGGTATAGGAGGCAGGCTTTTTTGTTTTTTTTTTCCAGAATATTTTTTTTTTTGAATTTCACAACTGTATGTTCTTACCTGGATTTGCAGGGTTTATGGTATGTAAGCTGAATAGGCATGTATGTATCTACGGAGCTGATAAATTCTATTGATTTTTGCGGATGGCGTACCGGTTTTTGATGTGCAGGCTGCACACATTTTCTGTGCACCATGAAATAGTTCGGATGAGGGTTGAATGTAAATAGCTTTGCCATTCTAGAAAACAGCCTGTGCATCCTATTAACTTCTGTTTGGGACGAAAATGCACATGTTACATTGTAACAATATGATTACATGGGTTTGAACCTCCGCGATTTCACACGACTTGCTGAACAACTAATGCACAACATGCCATTAATACAACTATAGATAACTTGCAGGTTTAAGCTTTCTAACATTTAAAACAAAAATCACAAATGTAGCATTAAATGCTTCTCCCAACATATTGCATACATCCCAACACCAGGCACTTGCCACTTTGTCAAATATTTCACTATTTTTGTTAGCAATTACAGTACAAATATTTTTTTGTCAAATTGTTTCATTTGCCCAACACCAACCCTGTACTGTTTGAAAAATTTGGTTCGTCAAAATTTTGATTGTCAAATAATTGTGGTCGAAAATTTTACAACATGGCATACCTATACATTATAATGCAAGCTTAATACTATAAATTAATATTGACATCAAATCTGAGCTGAAGCTAATATTTTGACGGTTACAGTCCAAAGTATCTCGGCTAACATTCAGCTTTACGATCAAAATTTATACTCAAACTTTTGAAACTCTGGCATATATGTAGTATAAACATCTTATTAAAATCTTATTAAAATTTCTGATCGATAACAAAACTTTGCTGCAAAAAAATTATAATAAAAAAGATTGTTGGAAACCACTTGAAGCTATACCGGTAGAAATTTAAAAGCGTCAATACAGACAATAAATTTTTATTTTTTTCGATTCTTTTTAATAACCAAATTACTTGTAACTTAATACATAGTATCTTATTGGTAGAAATTTTTAACAAAAATTGAATTTTTTTTCAGTTCATGATTTTAGTTTGGAATGGGTGAATCTTCAAAAAAAAAACTAAAGCCGAACTCATCACGGGTAAAAAATGCATCAAATTCTGACGAATTGCCAACAAGCCCGAAAGAAGGTCATTCGGGACTCGTAAGATACTTTGGACCTACTTAAGATTTACAAGATTGCAAATCACTTGGCACACTCGGGGAATCATGCTGTGTACTCGGATGCGTCTAGCAGAGCGCCGCTATACCTTACCACGGGAGTCCACAGAGGGTGTCCATCCGTCCTCCGGAATTGTCGAACGTCCGTGTGTGATACGTAACATATCAAACACGTCGAGCAGTGATAGCAACAGGAGCAATCCAAGCCAAACACCCAGAACCCATCAGACGGATCGTGTGACCCACAGGTGAGAGTGCCGTCGTATATACGAGTAGAGTACCTATCTTACCTTTTCTGTGGATGCCCATTAGAAGCCCACACTATCTGGACACCAGGTATCACTCATTTATTATCAGTTTTGGATTAGTCAAATGGTCATTTCGACAAGGTCGGCGAGCTATTAAAACCAAATATACAATGTGTTTGGGCCGAAAGGCTTTTTGGGGGATCGAATTCGGACCCCCGATTATCGCTTTTACGACCGTCCCATTGACAAATTAATTAGATTCCTCGGATTGGAATAATTTCAGTTAACACGTAGCGTGACGTGTGTTCGATGATTTTAATGTTAACTATCTTTCAGGGCTCATGAGGCGATTTGTTTAGTGTTTTATTGCAAAGTGTCGGTAGTCGTCTTCTCGATTTCAGATGTCTTACGCCTCAGGGTATCATCCCAGAGGTAAGAGATTTCCGCAGCTATTCTCGACTATCAATTAACCCCAAAGTGACCGCCATATCAAGTCCTTCACTCAACGTATCTTGTTGATCATTTCGAAAATTTGCATCATATCACCACCACCGTGTAAAATGAGATTAACAGGGTTCCCCTGTTTTTTTTCAGGATCATCCATCGGATGTATTAAGCAATAAAACGTGTCGAGACGGTGTCTATCAAATGCCTTGGCCAATTTAATTTAATACTTTGTTGTGCGATTAGGCAACATTTTTATCGTTTTTATCGGTTATTTTTATATCTTATAAAGTCGTGTATATGTGGTTCGGGATAAAGTCGATATATTGAAAAAATGACGAAGCGAATTTTTAAGTTATTTGACTACTTATGAGGCTTGTTGCTATCGGCCGATCATAAAACAAACCGAAAAGAGATTAAATTTTTAAAAGCCAAGACGAAAGGCTTAGCGACAATAAAATATGATTTGTTTCATATTAAAAATTTAATAACAAGTTGTATGATCGTTTTTTTTAGCTGAGCTGTTGGGCGAGTTGGTGTAGGAGGAGAAAGCTGTAACTATAGGCGGGGGTTAAAAAATAATAATTATGAATCATACAACATACGACAGCTTTCCATCTAATCAATGCATTGCGACAAACGTCTGCATGCGATCTTTCAAAATGTAGTCAAGGAAAGATACAGGCTCTGCATCGCTGTATGTAGGATTTGCTTCTAGTATCGTATCTTTTATATTTTACAGTTGGCTGTCCTAATGAAGCGCGATACAAAATTTACACACACAGTCAGTCGCTACATGCCGAAAAGTTAGTTTTATTAGTTTATTTATTAGCCGTCTATTGTTGTAAAAAATTCGAAACGCAACCTACAAAAGTGTCAATAGGGTTACATGTGCCACGAATTAGAAAATAGTCTATCGAAGCGACGCGATTGGAGCGTTGCGATATCACTATAAGCATTCTCTAACGTGCATTATAATCAGCTACCATCGCGTGGCATTGCTTCACGCGCGCTATAACTACCTTCTTGTTCTAATCACCTCGAAAAGGAGTAACTTAAAATTTGACTAAACTACCGTTATTAAGGCTAAAAAATAAAACTAAGTCATGAGGACGTTTGGTAGTTACTTGATACGTCCCGTGGCGTACCCAGAAAAATATTTTGGATTTATACCAGCGCCGTTCCTATAGCCCCCAAACTGTTCAGTGATACATTTCGACTTTGACCATGTCTCAGACTATGATCCTAAAACGTTAATCGGTTTTTATGGAAGGGTCGTATCACGACTTTAACCCCATCCCTAAGAATAATAAAATTCCGCCCTGTTGGCAGATTTTTTTTTTATTAAAACTTGCTTTTGTCGTGAAACATGTAATGCCAATTATTCTCTTTATGAACAGCGATCAAAATCTTCCGTCAGTCAAACCGTAAAAAATTCTTTATTTTATGGCGAGAATTATGGTGAAACCAAACAAGTTTAAATTCGAAGAAAGCAACGCTTTTATCTATCTTGAAAAATCACCAAAAATATTATAACCGAATAGTGTCTTGTGTAAGGATCCTGGAAAAACAAATTAATAGTCATACTACCCAACAATATCCGATACGATCGCATAATAATTCTATAATTAGAAATTTGTTAGTTTTACACGCGATTACCATACACACGTTTTATCTAATCCGTTCTTTAATCAGCACCTAACCTAGTCTCTAGCTCTAGACTTGGTAAGAAGACAAAAAAAAAAACAGATAAGCAACCGAAAATTATAATTTCCAAAATCTGATACAGTATCCCAGGCTTGTCCATTTCACATATGAAAATTATAAACACCACAAGGCCTAACAGGTAACCTTATGGTACACCATCTATTAACCGTAGTAGAACCGAAAGAGAGATGTGAGTGACTTAGTTCGGGTGTCTTAACTCCAATTAGGCCGAAGTCGGTGATATGTCCTAAGACATCTAGGATTACCCCACTCTACAGGGTATAGGCTAGATCTGATATCTTCGAGAAATTTATGTCGCCGTTTTGGTTTTCATCGTTTGGAACGATTATGTCTAATTTATGAGTTAATATCGTACTATTGTTTTTTGCTTCTTTGAATACTCCCAGCCCAGACTATCTGTGGGTTGAATCTGTAAAGTTACCGACAGTTCGCCCGACGGCGCTTTTAATTGCTGCCTAGGTGATCAGTATATATGATCTTCAAATTCGAGGCGAAAATCTTAGTGCTGATCACAGAGCCAGAGAGAATTTCAAATATTTCCGTATTACTGCGGACAATGATCAAGTTCAGAGAATTGGCACGTACGATGAACGTCTTTGCGGGCGCACAAAACCAGAACAAGATCTTGAAGATCGTTTCAATCATGTATCGTATATTGCGGTGGCTCGATAGAAGGCCATCCTCATCTTCGCTAGACCGGTGTGCTGGCAATGGCTCCGCTACAATAGTCCTAAGAATACGAACCAAAAACAACGAACTTAATGAATTCATTTCGGGAAATAATTTCCCATGGTCCAAGTCGCAGAGTATAACTCAGGTGAGTCGGACATTCTAGTCCACGGAGCTGCTCCTCGAGCTTCAAGAAAAAAAACTCCAGAGTATGTGGTAGAGGTCAGTCCAGTTTCGCGGCTCCCTCCAATGTGCCGAGCTTTTTTAAAATTTATTCATCAAAAAATCAACCGACAAAAACGAATATCGTTCAGATCGCCCAAAAGTCCACCCATTCAACAGCGATAATAATTTTTTAGCGAATGGCAGGCTAGCGGCTAACTAGCCATTCGCTAGATCCTCCTTTTGTTTAGTTGTTAGCTTTTTAAATCGGGTGGTCAGCGCTGGTCAGTTCTTTTATTTTTGATTTATCGGAAATGTTATGTGAACATGCTATTGGCTCATTCAAATTAGCTCCGCGACTATCAAAAAGACCGACGCTGCCGCCCGCTTAATTCGTTGCTGTGCTTTGCTTTTATTTATTTATTTATTAATTTTTGAAAAATAGTTGTTTTAAAATTTTTTTTTAGTAATTGTTGTTCCTCTGGGCGCTGTTTTGTCGTTAATACGATCGTCTTTTCGAGCTGGTGGTGCAGTTTTTCTTGAATCGACCACGATATATAACCAAGTCGTTGAGCGTCGCCTTAACTAGAATTTTTTTTTGATTTACGACATTTTAGCTAATTTAAGGCTGATTTTATTTATTCGAATAGCACAGCATGGTGGTGGCGGCGACGGCCACTGAAGAAGGCCCCACGAGCATGGAAACTTTTATTGCCTACGAAATTCGATGAATTGAGTCCGGAACAATTTCGATTTTTTATTTAAAAAAATTTTTTTTTTTTTGAGGAAAATTTAAATTATGGCGCCTTTTGTTGAATAGATCAACGATGGAGTTAAGTTTTTTTTTAATGTGGGATAATTATTGGTTAATTTGAATTGATTGCTACGCTATTTTTTTAATAGTTGAGTCTTTGGAAGAACCATTCGAATATTTATATTTAATTTATACAGATTTTTTCAAAACGTTTTATAAGTGAATCATAGCCGGCTGATTTCTAAACTTTATACGATTAGGATTAGCATCTGCGGTAGCTTTCTGAGCTCCTGTTTAGTAAATATCAAAATATCTAAAGCAGATCCTCTAACAACATAAAGAGTTCTACAAGGCTGTCATCCGGAACTTTAGCTGTTTGTCTTATTCAGCTGTACGTAATGCAGATCCATCTATGAATCTTTGAAATGATTTTGAAACGACTCTTTCAAAGTTAACAAAAGTGAGTATAGTAGTCCTCAGTTATAATGGACTCGATGGGATCGTCAGTATTATTCTACTGCAAGCGAGTGTCCATTTTATCCGAAATTATTTATTCATAAGATCTTGAGTCTGAACTTTGCAAATGGTCCATTATAAACCAGAGTTCACTAAAATCGGGTCCATTATAAGTGGGTTCCTGTATATAGTGTAATATGTTAATTTGCTTCTGTAAAGATAAGGTGAATCATTTTTTAATCGTATTAAAGATTCATAAGTGGATGTGCATTACTACAGCTAGGGAATCAATTCTAAGTCGCAGAAAAATTTAATTTGGAAGAGTTAATTCGTTTTGGTTATACTCGTATACATTCGAATATTTGCTGAACCGCTAAATGTCCTAGTCGTAGTTAATAACTTTTTGCTCTCTGATCCAAACCAACAAATCTTATCGAGACGCGAACTATTCGCAATTACGTTCTTGTAAAAAAACCTTCATAATGAGTAAGAGCCATTTTCCGATCAATAAAATGATGAGAACTGACAATAAATTTTACAATCAAGATGAATTATTTAACACGGATTTTTCAATTTTGTATTAGTGTCAGAATCGCGTTTCGCGCACGGCGAAGTTAAATACTTTATTATTAAAAAATAATAAAATAAAAATGGGCAACCGAAGCGACGCGCGAAGCGATGCGACATCACTACAACTCGTTACACTCACTGACACTCATTCTAATCAGCTGTCATCGCGTTGCATAGGTTAACGCGTGCGTCAAGTTCACTCTAATTCTACCTTTACAGAGCCCTCTGAACTATAGCCGCGCAGCTGAATTGAACATAAAAAACCAGAGTCATAACAAACATGACAGCTCCATACAAATCGCAACAATTTTTTTGTATGGCGGGTGCATGACTTGGATGATAAACCAAGTTTTCTATTAAAGTGCAAGCTTTTGTTAGGCAAAGCAAAAGTTAAATAGTTTATAAACATATTTTAAAATGAGAATTAGACAAGTTTTCTCATCTGGAATTGAGTTTTCATAGAAAAAACTAAGTTGAAAAAAATATCGCAATTTTCAGCAATGTCGGCATTCCGCCATTTAAAAAATGTGCAGTTAAATTGCTTATTTTTTGAAAGATAATTTTTGTTATATGAAACACATTGCATATTGCTATGATTCTGACCATTTGTTATTCAGTATCGACTCTAGAGGGTTCGTCAATTCCAAAGTTTTGTATTAAAACACCGCACTTTGGGATAATAAAATATTGTTACGAATCCGTTCCAAAAAAGATTCTCCAATGAACTGGTATATTTTCTCGTTTTGATCCGTGACGTCACACATCATATAAAAAACGAGGCATTTCTCACGAAGAACTGTCATATGAGCGCGCCCTAAGTTTAAGTCGGCGGTGACCTTTAGCGATAGAAATGAACACGCTTCCACAAGTAGAAATAGGTGAATCACCATATTTGAGATCCTAGAATTTTTTGTGCAACTTTTTACTTACATAATGACACTTTAACTTTTAATGGTTTTCTTTTTTTTTAATTTTTATTTCTTTCAGAAACGAAAAACTCAAGGCACCACTGCAAGTGTTCTCACTTCGAATGCAGCCTGGAACGAAAACTCTAGCGCCTGATGATGTCAAACGAGATCCTCGTAAATTGCCATCCTACTGCGAACATTATAAGCAAATTAAACGGATGCGTCCGTTGAGTGATAATCCTTCATCCTTGGATCTTATAATTCGTGGCACTGAAATAGCACATGAATCAGGTCCGAGGATAGAACTTCAGACAGAAATTACTGACTCCGAGATGGACCTTAATATCGAACTAACCGATTGTTGTCAGTGTCGGCTGGATAGCCAGCTTTTGGAAAAACTTACGATCGAAGAAATGATCAAGAAAGAAAGAAAGCTGCGAATATTTGATAGTCAGGTAGAAAATTATCATAAGGGCTTGCCAAGTTGTAGGACAACGCGAAAAAGAACACCTAGTCCGAGAACTAAGCAAGTTATTAGCATTACAATGAATTCGAAAAAGGGCGATGATGGGTAGTTAGACTGTATAACATTCCGTCAAATATTTGATTATTTTGGCAAATATTGTAAAATAGTGTAGTCGTCATATTAAGACAAGAATTTTTTGTCCAATTTTGCGACTATTTGATGGTATACAGTAGAATACAAACTTAAATTAGCATTGTAGTATTTATAGAGGTAGTCTCGTTTGCTCCGTTCACTTTAAAGTTCCAGTCGCTAAGGTGTAAATAAATGGTACAATATTGCTAAGGACCATATAGGTTCGCGTCTTGTTTTTTAAGAAGCGATTAGACATACCTATACATTGACCGATCAAAATCAAAAGAAATTTTCAACATGCATTGGTGTGATGCATTCTTCCATCGTTTTGTTTTTGTTTCTCAAATTTTTAATGTGTACATTATACGCACTTTGTAGTGGACCTGCACGAAAAAAGTTCTTTTGATTTTAATCACACTAAATCGGATATAAGGCCAAATCATGCTGAACGCTTGAAGATGAGCGCTTAATTCTATGGGTGTTAGCATAGTTGAGCGAACGGGGAGACATGAACTACCTCAGTACATTACATACTCTTTAATTAATGCTTTGTGTATTTGTAGGACTATGTTCAGAAATAAAGAAATAGGAATAAATTTGCAGCTGTATCTTGTACCATTTCGTTTTCTTTTCAATCCACCCTAACAGTGAGTAGATATAAATTGATGGATGTGATATGTAAAGGACTTCTTTCTTCGACAAATTTTATAGCATGTTTCGTAGACATTTGGCAGTACGACATTCCATCAGATTTTCCAAATAACATGCTTACAGCATTATGACATCGAAAATTCATTAGCCGTTAAGGACAAATCAACATTACGACTGAAACTGATTGATTGGTTTTGACTCTATCAAAAGGATCCCTGCGATATGTATCGCACAAGTCAACCTAACTTCATCAACACACCATCAGACATCATGCATGCGAAGCACTTCCTAATCCCGAAAGTACCTCGAAATGAAAGGTAACAATTGATATGTGTGATGTATTTTATTTCATCAAAAACTGTCAAAGGTGATTTAATGTGATTTGGCTGATGAACAGAACTCTGACTTGGATTTATCACTCGTTCAGTCGGCTAGTCAGTTCGGCTTTCTCATCATCCACATAAAGTTACTTACACGACGCGACCTCTCACTACCTGGCGCGACTCAATTAAGTGACGACTCCTAAGCAAATGTACCTATGGCCGACACTCTAATGAAAGTCACTCACCTGGAATTTATTCAGATTTTGAATTAAAAGAAGAAAAAAAATAAATAAATACACAGCTATACGATGATGGAAAAATTATAATAAGGTCTTCATTTCTCACCGATGATTTGCCGGCCGGCATCAAAGGTAGCCTCCTCCTCCGCCTTGGACATAGATGGCGAAGATTATCGCGGGGATTTGAAGATTTGGTGACAATTGTCCCAGTTGTTAACTTGATGTATTAAATGCACCCATTTTTTTCTTCTTTTTAGATAGTCACTCTTTCATGATTTAATGGAATAAAGTTGTCATGAAGAGATAGAATTTATCTGGGGATTGCGGTCGCCGTTGTCGTAGGATTTGAGCGATTGGAATGGATTTTGGAAAAAAGGTTCCCAGGCTTTTTTAATCATCACAATGAATACTTCTTCGTCTGAGTAAGAACTGAAGGCAAAAAGCCTTACAATTCGCGCTAGTGTGATACGTCCTATAAGAGTACGCTTATATTCGTGCAATTTAAGTTCTTAGTAAACTCAATAAGAATCAAATCGCCAATAGAATCTTCTCCTTGTTTCAACCTTACCCGACAGATAGAAACCAGAAACCGTTGGGCGGCACATGATCGTCCAATATGGCGCCACACAAAGAACTCTATTGTGTCCTATCTTATTTCTTATACATATGTTACAGTAAAATCGTGAAATGCTGCAAATGTATACATTTACTAGAAAATGTATGCATTTACGTCCGATCTTAGTGAAAGTATGAATTGAATATAAAAATGGATACTTTGAAATACCGTCATGCTTTTTTCTACTCAGGTTTTTGACCACCACTCTTAACCCAACCAAACCTATACACTCAAATATGCTTGATGGATAAAAATAATAAATATAAATACTTCTTTTTAAAAAATCTGCCAACAGTCTGGGCGCAACTTTATTATTTTTTGGGTAGAAGTCTGGAACGCGTTTAATGCTGAGAAGCGATGTAGGTTACTATGCCAATGACAACCTAAAAAATAACATGCCAAATAGTCTCCCGGTTATTCTTTAGGTTGTCAGTTGCATAGTAACCTACGACTATGTTCAAAGCTTTTAGAAGTGAAAGTGAATTCCAAATCTCAATAGACCTAAAAAATATATCGGAATTCGTGAAAAGTACATAACCGCTATACACCCCCTATTTTCTAGGATGCCTCTATAGTGTCTCCATATAATCGTAAATTTTTAGCTTTCTATTCATTACGGCTTCCGAGAAATAAAATTCAGAATGTTTTCCTTTCTACCCCCCTTCACCATCTCCCCCAACACCAACACCACCAGAGTTTTTTTCCCTACTAGAGGTCTACTGACCCCAACCCTGTAAGATTTTCAAGATCATATCTGGTACGGTTTTTGAGATATAAACATTACATTTTTTGAAAAATTGCTATCCCCCCACTTTCGCGCTCCACTTCTCCGTTAAAAAGGTTTACTTTCAGTAGGCTCCACTTGTGATTCCAAGTACAGAAACCAAATTTTATCTTTCTGGTGTAATTGGTTTGGAAGATATTGTAATTCAAATTTTTCACCCCCCTCACCACCCTTCAAAATGTTAACCCTTGTCTAATCTCGAAGTATCCCTAAAGACAACGACAAAGTTTCAACCTTCTGACATCAATCGTTCAGGAGATATGGATTTTAGAATGTTTCAATCCCTGCTTTCAAGCGTTTCGGACTCATTGTTTTTCCCCCACTTCAACACCTCTCAACCCGTATCGACCATTTTTTTGCAAATGGGTCCACTATCATAGTACTACATAAGTTCCAATTTTCAGCCTCCTAGCATAACTGGTTCCTGAGATCTAGAAACCAACATTTTTTGCCTAAAACGCTCCCCTCTCCTCCCCTCATACCCCCAACCCCCCAAAATATACCAGTCGTAGGGGTTCACCCAATCTACCCACCATAAAAATTTGAACTTAATATCTCAACGGGTTTGGGAGCTACGCGACTTCAAACGATTTTGCGTACGGCGGACAGACGGAATTTTTTTTTTCTTTTTTGGGGTTTACTAGTCCTAAAACGTGAAAATACAAAATTTCAGTGTAGCAAACTTTTTTGGAATTTCAGGTCGATCACAATACTTTATTATTAAAAAAACTGGGCGCGTCCCGAGACTACGCTCACGTTTATATGGTACTATACTATCGAAACTGCAAAGCCAGCGGTTTCCAATCTTGCTTCCCGTTTGTTTCTCCCGTTGTTCTCGTTGCTTCCGTTACTCCCGTTGCTTCGTTGCTTCTGTTGCTTCGTTGCTCCCGTTGCTCCCGTTGTTCGATTTTGTCAGACGTGCACACCGAAAACACACAAGCTGTCGCTAAACTATATGAAACACACTCATTTGTTTGTGTCGCTTGCCATCTAATGTAGAATAGTTTTACTAATAAACTTTGCGGGCGTGCGCTCAACATCGCAATCGGATGAATGGTTTAGGAAGGCATACGGGACAAACAAACCAACAATTATAGCATCAGGGTACTAAAATCGCGAAAAACAATTGTTTTTGTTTCGATCAGTACCAAAGTTCGCAGGAACCATCCCGGGACTATTCTACATATTCCCTGAAAATTTGATCAAAATCGGTTGAGCGGTTTAGGAGTCTATAGGGAACATATATACATACATCCTCTTTTATACGAGTACAGTAGAACACGGATAAGTGCAACACGCTTAAGTGCAAATTGCGCTTATGTGCACTAAAATTTCATGCACCGACATTTTTTGAGAATTTTTCATACATTTGAATTTGGATAAGCGCAACACGGTTAAGTACACAAATACGTGTAAGTGCACGGAATTTTTTGCATGATATCGAACATTTGCATAGAATTTGACACGGCTAAGTGCACATTTAAAACCCATTTTCTTTCCTTTTTTGCCAGCCACTGTAAAACATTGTCTGTTATGTCGAGTTAGAAATAAGTGTGTAATCTGTGATTGTAGTGATCTTGTAGCACCTTTTCGTACATAATTGAGTCCAAAAAAAAAATCATTACTTTGACAATCCAGCAAAAGTTTGAAGTTTTGGATAAACTGAAAAGCAAAACAAAGAAAAAACTCGCCACTGAGTATTGGTGTGATGTGTCTACTATCTCCAGAATTTTAAGGAACGCAGACAAGATTCGGGAAATTGCTATGGAACATAAAAAGAAAGAAAGAAAGAAAAGAAAGAGGATTCGCAGTTGAAATCATGAAGATTTAGACGAGGCAATAATAATATTTTGGCTTAATTTAAAGGTTAAAAGCGTGCTTCCAGATATACTAAAAGACTACAATGCTGAAGATGTGTTCAATGCGGATGAATCAGCCCTATACTATAAAGCCCTTCCCCGTGGAACTCTTGCTTCTGGAAAAGATTCTGTTAAAGGTGGAAAAGTCCAAAAAGATCGTGTAACGCTGTTATTTCTAACAAATATGAGAGGATCGAAAAAGCATATTTATGTCATTGGTCGCTCCAAGGAGCCACGTTGCTTTCGTGGGAAGGAAATTCCTCTTCCATACTATTTTAACAGTAAAGCTTGGATGACAAGCAAGATTTGGACCAACATAATTGCAGATTTTGACAGGGAAACGGCGATGCAAAATAAAAACGTTGCTCTTTTTATAGACAATGCTGCTTGTCATAAATTGGCAGACCATATCCGTTTGCGAAATGTGAAAATTGTATTTTTACCAGCTAATACGACAGCCTTAATTCAACCATTGGACCAGCGTATTATTCGCACTTTTAAAGCATACTATCGACAACAAATAGTCAGAAACAAATTTTGGCCCTGGAACAAAGATCTTCTCTCCAAAGCTTTGGGAAATCTTTAGACTTCTTACAGGCAATAAGGCTTGCTTGAGATCTTGGTGGTTAGTTTCACCAACAACAATTAAAAATTGTTTTCGCAAAGCTGGATTTGTTCACCAACCTTTGCAGGAAGTGCATGAAGATGAAGAGAAATCATTGAATTTCTTATACCCGAGGATCAGTTTAATGAACTTCTTGACTGCGATGAAAACTTAGATTGTTATGGTGAGTTAACCCAAGAAGAGATCATCAATGAAGTTCGTCCAGAAAATGCAGAGCTAAGTTCCGATATGGAAACTGATGACGAGATTATCGAAGAACCCAACAATTAAAGTAACACTTCAGGATGCATTAAGCTCCTTATTTACGATAAGGAGATATGTCGACCAAAGCGGTGCTGAGGTTACATCTTTGGATGAAGTGGAACATCAATTAATGAAGTTATCGGGGAAAAAATTGATCCAGAAAAAAGTTTCAGACTTCTTCAAGAAATAAAGTTTCATTGTATGTTTTATTAATTTTTAATTTGCTAAAATTTTGTAAAATGAATTTGTACTTATTTTTGCATTTGATTAGTTAATTATAAAAAGACTATTAATTTTGTTTTCCTCTTTTTACAATTAATAAAATATTGTTATTTTATTTATGTGCTTATAAACATCTTTGGTTCTTAATTTATTTTTTGACCATGACAATAGATAATATGCATTATGTGTTAAGAAATCAAATTATAATTATATTTGTTAACCAAAACTGATAAGTGCACAACACTGATAAGTGCACACAAAAAACATGCACCATCGGTATGCATTTATCCGTGTTCTACTGTATATGGAGATAGTTTTTCGTAGATATCTCGACTCCACATCCACCTACCGGGTCCAAATTTTCTTAGCGAATTTATTTTTATTTAAGTGATATATATTGTGAATTTAAGCCAAATCGTACCATAAATACGAAAAATCGAAATATCTCGACTACAGTCGAGATGACGAGCAGAGACTATTTGAAGACGGACGATTCCTCGCAAAGGACCGGCAATAAACACTATGCTATTATTAGCATCTTACTTACATTTATATTATACTCCGGTCTTGAACACAAAAAACGCCAAACATTTAAATACTAGGCTACCATTTGCATTTCACTGCCACCTGGCATCAAACGCTCCATACAAAAACGTTCAATTTTGCTTCAAAATGCTTCAAAGTGCTTCATACGAAAACGGCGTCTTGTCGTCTCCAATATTTATAAATTGCTCTATGAGTGCCACCTATCGGGAGTAAACTGAAGAGAAACCTTCCTGCAGACTAAACTAACATATGGTTGAAATATGGTGTCAATGGGTCCAGCGGTTCTCGAGTTTTAGTCACACGCACCCCAAACGAACATTTTTATATATTAAGATAATAAAGTAAAACTAATATCCAAATCAGACATTTGCCACAATCTATCTACGAATAGCTTTACAGGATTACACAGAATTCCGTGTTCCATAATCGCGCATCCTAAAATCACGTATACAAAATACCGCACCACAAAGTCACATTCAAAATACCGCACTTTATATGTACATTATATTAATAAACCCTGTAGTTCAAAATATCGTCCCACATTTCTCGTTTTGACCTTTCAATGATTAAATCACAAATAAGGAATTTTGACATGCGATATTTGGCGTGTATGCGTTTTTCACGTGCATTACAGGTGACAACGGGCTATAAAAGAATGTGTTAAATATGGCAACTAAACTTTACAAAATTATAAAGTTTGATTTTAACCAAGTGTCGCATTAAAAATATTTAATCCAGTAAAAATATAAAAAAAAACAATCACAAGAACGAAAAACTTCAAAAGGAGAATTAAAAGAATTCTAACCTTAATTCAAACTTTATAAATATTTTATTTATTTCATTATTTTTATACATCTTTGTGTTCCGTTCTTAAATCTCGATAATGTAATGGAGGGGTACATGTAATCCATTGAATTGAAAAGAAGGATTAAAGACATTTAGTTTAAATTGTTTTTGTTGTTCTTGAGTGTGTTCCAAGTTTTTTTTTACATCCTTTATTTATTGTTATTTTTCGAATTTCTCTCCTTTTAATAAAAATATGAAATGCCGTCCAATTATTTAATAGTTATTTTATTGTCATCCACTTTATGTCTTTACTAAAGTGATTTTTCGGATGATTTCGGAATTATTTATTTATTTTATTTATTCCCTGAGCTACAGCCTAAAGGATTAGACAGAAATATTAGATAATGGGATGCTCAGACCCTACGGTATCTTCAACTCGTGATTATTGAACGATTATGCTAAGGATATAATGGGTTACAGTTTGGTTGTATTAATTGAGTGAGGAAAATGGAAATGAAAAAACCTCATATATTTTACTTAAACAAAAACTTAAGACTACACTTAAAATCTAAGATTTAAAACTAACATTAAAATTAAAACTTAAGTAAAATAATTCAATAGCTTATCTAACTAAACTAATGATAAAACTAGAGACTAGAGAGAATCAGCGGGTTCTCCGAGTTTCTGCATTTTGAGGCAAACTTGAATTATAATTTATTTAATTGTTATTTTCCGTTTTCAATTTCATCTTTAACTTTTTTTTCCTAAAAAGTCATTTACGATTTTTACTTTTTTGTGTTTTTAGCACATTTTTAATTTTTTTATTATATTTCATTGCATTCGTTTTATTTATATTTTATTTATTTATTTACCCAGTTACTTCATTTTGTGCTGTTTCCAATGGAATAAAAGTAATTAATTATTTTAAAGCTTTACAAATACATAATTGAAGCAATTATCAACTCCTACTTTAAAAACGGAATTCATCGAATACTTCTTATAACAATCGATTTTTACTCTCAATAAAACTCTATTTTTATTTTATTTAATCACTTCCAATAAATGATAATTAAACTACAAAAACCACTTAAAATTAAAAGTAAATGTGCGTTTTCTTTTTCGCTACAACTCGTTGGTATGTATAAGTCTGAAATCAATGTCAATAATAATTATTGTTTTTATTTGCGATTATGTTTCGGTTTATTTAATCTGAAACTAAGTTCATACCTAAACCACACAAGCCCTTAAAAGTTCTCGAACATGATGCCCTTTCTTCTGGACATGCGGAACAAGGTTCACCATGAATGTACGCTTTTGTAAAATTTGGGTTATACGCGGGACTGTAATAGCACGCCATCATATGACCACCAAACATTCTAAATTAAACAATTATTCGTAATTAAAAATTGGTTTTGGTTCTTTTAAAAAAATATAATCGCACAAATAGTGTTCGAAATGCTCTTTAAGGGATTATAGTGAACGCGATGCGCGAGACTCACAAGATGGTACAATCGCGTTTCGCGCTCCATATCGCGACACCATGGTGCATTTACACTCAGCGTTTGAGGCGAGCCTCTATCCCCACCAAAAAATCAACCAATCAGATGGCTCGTGGAGTCGCAAGAGTCTAACATTCTTCAACTTTTTCTCCGACGCACGCTTCCATATGTGTACACACATACAATGAACTGTGGCAGCATGCACTTCGCAGCTCATCGTATTTCTGTCGTTTCGCTCTTATAGACAAGTTGTGCCGCAGAGGCATGTTGAGTGTAAATTGCTTTCAACACAGCAAAGAACAGAGCCGACGAAAACCGGTTTGCAATGGCCTGATGGGGGTAGAGGCTCGCCTCGAGGCGAGCCTCAGGGGTGAGTGTAAACGCACCATCATAGTAAACGCGTTAACTTGCTTGCCACACCTGTCAAATAATATTCACCAATACCAAAATATTTTGTTCGCATTCTGCGATATCACTATAACAGGTTATACTCCCTACCATGCATTCTACTCGTATATGTATTAGTAAACTATATTGCTAGCGGCGCATTTCAAAGTCAGTATTATTTGTTGGAAACAGATGATTCTGAATTTGCCAATTCAATCTGTTGATATTGCAATGGTTTGCATGATTTTCATGTGAATGCGTAAATACACAAATTAATACATAAACTTTAAAAATGATTTATTAAAATGTGGCCACTTGCATAACGATAATATGAATTGAATATTTATTTAACACATTTTATGTATTGTTTTTTTTAATAAATCGGTGATAAGCTTTAAGGCCCGCGTCACAATAAAAGCGGAAGCAGCGGCGAAAGCAGCGCTGCATTCTGCTCTGCTTAATGAATTAAGGCCGTGACACATAAGAAGCAGAAAGCAGCGGCAGAAGCAGAGCCGAAAACAGTGCTGCTTTTTCGTTCTAAATTCTAAAATTCTGCTTCAGTACTGCCAACGTAAATCCATTAAGAATTGGGAATGTTATCAGCAATGGAAATGTTAAAGGTGTAACAATTGTGTCCATATACACATATTTAATGATCATTTTAAACTGAAAGCTCAGAAAATTTAACGGAATCAAAATATTTTCGTCCGCTCAAACGAGATACTAAATACTTGTGACTGTTGACAGTTAGCATGGACACATTATTCCGTGCCTTCGGTGGTAGTTAGCATGGAGACATTCTTCTCTGCTTATTTTTTAAATTCATAAAGCGGAGCAAAAAGCAGCACTGACGACGCTGCTGTTTCTGCCGCTGCTTTCTGCTTTCCGAACAGCAAAACTATGAGTAACTGTCAAAAAACAATCCATAACTGTCAAAAAAAGCCGGCAACAAAGCGCATTCGAGCAGTTTTTCGCAACATTCTAGCAGTTAATCCAAGAAAAATCCGCTGGCGGCTAGATTTTCCAGCCGCTACAGACTTGTTTTTGACAGTTCGTTATGCATAAATTATAGAAAGTGTCATGTTATGTTATGAAACGCGCTAGGATCAGTATTTTTTATAACAAATCAGTTGTTAATTTCGTCTACTAGATGCCGGTAGCATCAACAAGGGTATTTTTTATCGGTAATCTCTTTCTCTCTATATTGGTAGCCTTGTCGCACGATTGGCTATTATTGCCCTTTTTTCTAGCGAGGAAATAGCCAGTGTCATAACAGCATTAAACAGGCGTCATATCTCATGTTTCCGTGCTTTCTAAAAAAATGTCTGCTTCAGCCGCTGCTTCTGCTTTTATTGTGTTACGGCCTTTAAATTTTAAAAAAATGCTACACTGAAATTAAATAAAATGAGGAACAGTGGCTAAGCGCGCTGGTCTACAAAACCAGAGCTCGTGGTTTCGAACTCTACCTAGCCATGGACTTATTGCTCATTGTCTAACTAACGCAAATTATGGTGAAAGCGGTAGTATTACCGCTGATGCTACTTCCATATGATTCGGAATGGGAACTTAAAAAAAGCACTAGGAAAACATAACGCAGTCACGATCGGCTGCAATCCAATTGTATGATACTCTAGATGAAATACTGAACTCCGATTTATATTTTAGTTGGGAATATATAAAAAGAATGAGGAGTGCACATACGATTATTGTATGACCTTTTATTTAGGTAGAAACTATTGGATAGTGGCTACTCGATGGATGGTTAAACGATTTTTTGAGTTATAACTAGTGAGTTCCATAAATTATAGTTAGGACATTTTTACAAAATTTTTGTATGGCAACTACATGAAGGACTTATGGGATATTTTTCATATTAATACTTTCAGCTGAGACTGTTATAAGATTAACGTGTACAAAATTTCAAAGTCGTAACTTAAAGCGTTCTAAAGCTATCGTTCAATATTGGTGAACACGTGTTTTAAGGACTTTTGTATGACAGCTACCCGAAGGAGTCGACGGATAGCGCTAATTAATGAACTCAGTCTTGCTTTTGATATTAAACTAAAGCCTGTAAAATTTTGAATCCCTGCTTTAACTCATACTAGAGTTATAGTGGATTCTGTAACTTGCATATATTTTTGAAGGACTTTTGTAGGCTGCTATACGAAGGACTCATTCGATTTGCATCATATTCGGAACTTTCGCTTCAAACATTATAAACTTTAAAAATTTGAAGTTCCTAACTTGAAGCATTCGAGCAATAATTGTGAATACGTGTTTTAAGGACTCTTGTATGGGAGGTACCCGAAGGAGTGAAAGGATATCGCCCATTAACGAACTTAGCCTTAGTTTTTTTATTTTACAGGTGGTGACAAAATTTCAACTTCCTAGGCCAACGCGTTCTTGAGTTATCGTGCAAACGGACAGACGGACGGACAGCAAACGGATTAGGGGTTTTTGGCCACAAATGAACACAAAATAATATATAACTTTTTTTCGTCCGAGGCTCAGTTCTATGCGTTACAAACTTTTCGGGCTGGATTAAACGTATAATATTCTATATGATTTCATCTAGAGTATAAAAACAAAAAAATGTCCTTGTTAGTTAAGTTGTCTTCTTTCGGAGTGGAACTTAGAGGTGAACTAACTTATCATGGACTCATTTATAATGGACTATTTGCAAGGTCATGATTGAAGAGCTACAGAATAAATATCTTCGAGTAAAATGGTCACTCGCATACAGTGGCCTAATATTCATGGACTCATCGAGTCCATTTCTACCCAGCTCTACGTATATCAAAATATACCAGAGTATTCCAAAATTAAATGTAAAAGCTACAGTAAAGTGTTTAACTCGATCTTCAAACTTAGTCGACTTATATTAGTTCGGTGTAAAAACCCTAAAAATAATTAAATAGATTTAAAAAGTTTAACACAACTCTTCAGTACCATTCGAGAGCTCTTCATAGTTCTCAGCAAAAAAAAAAGTTTTTGACTTTAAATTTTATCTTCAGGAATCGGTTTAAAAAATCAAATTATTTATTTTTATCGACGCACATTTGAGAGGAAATTTAGTTTTTAGTATGTTTCCAAAGAAGCTAATTTATTTTTTATTCAAAAAAATTATTTTGAAAAATTAAACATTATGCCGACTTCCCTGGACATACGATTTTTCAGTCAAAATAAGCAGCTGATTCTGATTTCGTACTCGTACTTATTAATTTTGTATGAAAAAATATGACAGCTAGCAATATAGTTATACTAATACATATATGATTCCACTCAGATCATCGAGTTGCGCCTTCACTATAATTCCACCTTTAGAGTCAGAATTTCGGAATTTATGGCTATATACATTGTTGACAATCCAGAAATTAAGGCTGCCCGCACACTAAAAGAGCAAAAACAGTTTTATTCAAAAACGTGTCGCTGTTTCAATTGCAATTCAATGACCAGATGCACACTCATTAATCGGGTGCCTTGAAGCACGTTAGATGCGTTTAGTTGCAATTAGGCTGCTCGACGTCAATAGCTCAATCGTCGTTTCGCGTCGGAAAATTTTAGGCTCCATGCAACTTTTGGCGCTTAAAAAAAGGACTATTTTTATGAACTTTTATAGAAGTTGCTACAATAGAATAAATATTGATGTAATTCTTTTTGTGCTTAACAAATATATTCTAAAAGTAACCAAAAATTTTATTTTCTTTTTTACTTTTTACAGTTTTGTTGTTAAAAATCCCCGTTAAAAGTAACTGCCCGAAAAACAGGTAGGAGACTGACGGGATTAATTTCGTTCAGCAGATTCATCTTAAACAAAAAAATTAAAAAGTTTTAATCACAACTGTAATTATGTCCGGAACTAGAAATTTAAATATTCATGAATAAATAATAAAACGGCGGACTTTTTTCGAAAAGGCACCAACAAATTGTACTTTTTTCACTGTTTTTTGCAACGAAATAAATGTTTTTTTTTAAGAATTTTTTGATTGTTTTCGATCTCAGAGGAGTTTCTGTTGCGAAACACCAACACGAAAGCCCGACTGGAAACAATCGCTGTCCTGTCCTGGCTACTGCCATTGAGGACATGACAGTTGAAAAACCATCACTGAAAAGAAAAATTTGCTTCTATGGTGGCTTCACCATGAAAATATTCCATTCTCATTAAAATAAATAGAATAAATGAAAATTTTGATTTGGTCCAGTTTCGGACGAAATCATGTGTACATTTCAAGAATATGTAGTCAAAATTTCATCAAGATTGGTTTAGTGGTTTCGAAAATGTCAGACACGCGAGACGAGTAAACGTTGTTTCGAGAAAAACGCGTTTACTTGGCAAGAATCACGCTCAAATTTCGAAATATAACTTCCGGTGAAAGCAATGAAGCAACCTTTACAATGTCTTCATTAACAATAGAAACAGCTGCTCGAACGAGCAATAAAAAGTTGAAGTGATATTTTATCAAAAGGCTAACTGTTATTTCAGCTTCTAAATACGCGACTAATCAGTGTGCGTCTGAAAATTAAATTTACATTTAAACAAAAACATAAAACATGTTTAGTCAAAAACGTTTTTGACTGAAACGGGTTTGCTCTTTCATCGTGCGGCCAGCCTAAGACTTTAAAAAATATAACAAAAGTCGTGGATTATTGTTTTTAAAATTTGCTAATTGCAAATTGCAAAATAAAATATCTTTTAATTTAAGTATTTTGTTGCCGGTATGTCAAATATTTGATTATTTTTCCACACGCTTGTTTGTCAAATTAATTTTTTGGACCTACATAAGAACCATTTTAACTGAAGAACTTGACGGATTTTTTTTTAATTCGTCAATTCGTTAAATATTTGACAGCACGGCATTCATTGATAATACAATCAAAACTACTGCGATTAAAAAATTCAAATATACACATATTTACTTGGCCGAAGCACATCCTACGAATTGCGCATCGGGATATGTTAATACAGTCATATTTGCCGGTCTAAATATACAAATTTTAATGAAAATTCATATGAAGTTAAGAAAATTTCAAAATTAAACAAAATTACTTTAACTTTTGGAATTGCCCAAATGTGCTGATATCGTTAATTTCTAAAAACCATGATCTCATAATCGATATAACAAATCGATTTAATGGCAACTTTGGACTGAAGGAATAAGTCATTGCGACTGTAATTGTTTCATTGTCTGCATCGAAAAGAGACCACATTAAAATGAATTAACTAAAACCAAATACAAACTAATTTACATAAAAAGTTACATTTGTCCTTGGCAATCGAACAATGTCTTAGATACCCTCGTGCCATATGCTCTAAATCCCTATCCCAGTGCTGAATTTGATGAAAAACCAAAAAACAGGAATTATTTTCAAAACACTATTCCACAAATACCAAAAGTAACATGTTTGCAATCTTGTAACGAACAGCAAACTTGTTTCGAATTCCATTGTGACCACTGATCAGCATCGATTTTCTTCGATTATTCATTCTCATGCGCGTGTACTTGAAACAATTATTTGTTCCTGGATTTAACTATCGAGGAAATAGTTTTTCAAAACGAAATTACATCAAATGCTGCATAGGGAAACTAACATTTCAACTTACATAGTAACAAATCGAATGTAGGCCACCATCCTCGCATGTATTATTTAAGCAAAGATCGCTTAATTCTTTCCGAATTAAAACAAATTGATATCCTTCGAGATTTTGAATGACACTTAACAATATTATTGCAACTTTAAAAACTGTGGACATTTAGAATATTTTTTGAATAACTTTTCAATTAACTTCGGAAAATTGTTGACGTATGTTTTCGTTCTGCCTAATTCTCGACTACTGTGATTTCAATATGTTAGAAATGGTAGAGTGTATGCTCGTAATGAAATTGGGATCCCACAAGGCTCAGTTGTAGTACCTAATTCATTTCTTATTGCCTTTGATCCAGCTTAATTAGTTCAGTTTTGGTATTGTCGTCCGTCTGAACTTGAATCTCCTCCCTTCTTTTGGACTTAATTTCCATTCCAGTTAATCCCGATCGTAAATTTCACGTATTCGGCTCATATATCCTATTTTAACACTCCGTTAAAAAGTAATATCTCAACTGGAACTCATATGTTTGGCTAAATCGTGTCCTTTTCACTTAAACAAGTGATTCACAACCACTCTACGATAACGACGAGACACACATGTTGACTTGACGAAAATCCATGAACAAGTGGAACTTCCTAATTTAGCACAGATGTGAACACTTAGAAGAAAGAAGTCTTTTGCTATGGATATACTGTACTTCGAGACAATTTAATTTTCTTTTGTAACTCAATTGATAGTCCTCGCATAATTTCATTTTGTTAATTGACTTCGGGGAAAAAATCGAGTGAAAAGGAATAAAACTTTTGTGTAGGACTGTAATTGGTACTGTGTTCAATGGGAAGGGCTGAGGTAGGCAAAACTTAATGAAATATTTTTAATTTCTTAATAAGTGAACTTACTTAAGCGATCTTAACCTGTCTTCAGTCCATTACGTCCTCAGTCATGTGCTTCACGTCTAAGCACATCACTGGTGGTTAAACCTGCTTCAGTCCCTTTAATGAAAAAATAGCGTTTTAAGAATGAGTTTCTGCTGCTGCAAAAAGTTCGTCTAAACAGATTAAAAGCGTAGGCAGTAAAAGGAAGCCGTATAGGACTATATCCCCTATTTGCATGTAGATGCAAGGCCGTAGCCAGAAAAAAATGTCGGAGAGGGGGGGGGGGGGGGGGTTTTGGTGTCCGTGAAAAAAAGTACATATTATCCCCCTTAGATTTTTAAATGAAAAACGGAGATATCTAGGAAGCGCTATGAGCGGTACAAACTCTTACGTGTGTGAGACGCTTATGAGAGTAAAATATTCGTGAGCAGCAACCAGCAAAATAAAAATTATGGGTATGTAATATAATAATGAAAATGCAAACTATTATATATATATGTATGTAAATAAATGTAATAGAAAAAAATCTGCCAATGGTCTGGGCGAAACTTTATTATTTTCGGGTCAAAGTTCGGGAGCGGTCAAAGTCGGAGTATATCATCAGTTGTTTGGAGATTATGAGGTTTCTCGGAAAGTTAATTTTATTCTTAAAATAAAAATATTTAAAATAGAGATTTTTAGCCGATGAAACATTGAAAAAGCCCGTGCAGACTATTCCAATTTCGGTATATTATGTAAACTAAAAACACATAGAAGTAAAAACGAATTTGCTGCCTTATCAGACTTAAGCGATATGACGAATTGTTAAAATGTATACAAACCGAGAAAAGTATACAACTCCCTTCTAAAAATACTGAAATTGACTTTTAGGCGATTATATTGGAAGCCTTAGGAAGTAAACATACTGCAGTCACGATCGGCTGCAAGCCAATCGTATAATACTCTAGATGAATACTGAACTCCGATTTATATTGTAGTTGGGGATAAAGTAGAATTACGTGTGTGGATGTGTATGTCCTTTATTAAGGACTGCTATTAGATTGCTACTCAAAACTAAAAGACAATATTCAGTGTTTAACTTCATACCTTGGACTGGGTAAGTCATAAAAAAAATGTCCTTTTTGAAGGACTTTCACATGGGAGGTGCAGGAAGGACTCACTCGATTTCTTACATATTTATCCTTTTCCTTGGAACCATTCAAAAATAAACGTGTACAAAATTTCAAATTCGTAGCTTGAAGCGTTCATAAGTTATCGGAAAATTTTGTTGAACACGTGTTTTAAGGATATTTTGTATGGCAGCTACCAGAAGGAGTAAAAGGATTTCGCTGATTAGTAAACTCGAACTTCCTTTTCCCTCAAAACTAACTTGTACAAAATTCCGAATTCGTAGCTAAAAGATTACTTGAGTTATAGTGAGTTTCGTAAATTAAGTGAATACATTTTGACAGGATATTTGTATGGCAGCTACACGAAGGACTAATAGGATTTTCTTCATAATCATATATTTAGCTTCAACTATTGGAAAAATAACACATACAAAAGTTCAATCTCGTAGCTTAAACCCTTCTGAAGTTATCGACCAATATTCTTGAACACGTGTTTTAAGGACATTTTGTATGGCAGCTACCAGAAGGAGTTACAGGATTTCGCTGATTAGTAAACTCCGACTTCCTTTTCACTCAAAACTAACTTGTACAAAATTCCGAATTCGTAGCTAAAAGATTACTTGAGTTATTGTGAGTTTTGTAAATTAAGTGAATACATTTTGACAGGATATTTGTATGGCAGCTATACGAAGGACTAAAAGGATTTTCTTCATAATCATATATTTAGCTCCAACTATTAGAAAAATAACACATACAAAATTTCAAAGACGTAGCTTAAACCCTTCTGAAGTTATCGACCAATATTCTTGAACACGTGTTTTAAGGACATTTTGTATGGCAGCTACCCGAAGGAGTAGGACGATTTTGCCCGTTAACGAACTTAGCCTTACAAATTCAACCAAACATCCAGATTCAAAATTTCAAGATCCTAGGTGAAGGCGTTCTTGAGTTATCGTGTTCAGGGACAGACGGACGGACGGACGGACGGACGGACGGACGGACGGACGGACGTCAGGCGGATTTGAGGTTTTTGGCCACAAATAAACAAAAAATAATATATAACTTTTTTTCGTCCGAGGCTTGGTTCTATGCGTTACAAACTTTTGGGCTGGATTAAACTTATAATACTCTATATGATTTCATCTAGAGTATAAAAATGAAGTCGATATCCCATCAAATCTAAGCAATATGGTATGTAGGAATTTGTGAAAACATGTGCAACCTCCTAACACCCACTTGAAGGTTGAATATCCAAAAATCCTGAAAGCAGTTAATAGATAAATATGAAGATTTCGCGAGAAAGTAAAAACCAATTCATTTTCGTATGACTTATGCCCTCTTAGGGGTTGAAAAAGGAAAGAATTTAATAACAGGTTTTAGGCGATTATTACGCAGGCCCGTGAAAGTGAAAAGATATTCAATGTCTAATCAGACCTAAGGGATATAGCAGAATTCGTGAAAATGTATACAACCCCATTACACTCCCTTAGGGGTCGAATATCAAAAATCTTGAAAATGTTTTCTAGGAATTTATGAGAGGAATCCGTAGAATAAACATTAATTTAATATTTAAGATGACCTAAGAGATATGACGAAATTCGTGAAAATATATGCATTCCATTTTCTTTTATCATTTCTTTTGCCCCACTTGACGCCAATGGATATTTAATTCTTTTAACTGAATTGCTTAACTAGTAGATCTACATACACCAACCAAGTTTCAACTTTCTAGCATAAACCATTCTATAGATAGGAAAAACACCCCCACCCTCTTACCCTATAAAAAAATTATTGGTTGTCGAGATATAAAAAGAGTAAATTTTTCTTTTTCGCCCTCCCCCACCCTCTTCTCTTACACTCACACCACCAATTTTTTTTTTAACCTATTATGGGTCTATTAGGCCTACTTTCCATACAAATTTTAAGCAACTATCTTGGAAGGTTCTTAAGATAAGATACGAGATTATTAAGAAAAATGCTGATCCCCCCAACTTCCATGCCCCACCACCCCCTTTAAAAATTTTACTTTTATCGAACTCCATTTAATGACTTGTATACATACCAAATTTTTCTAGCGTAATTGGTTCGTGAGATATAGTAATCTAAAGTTTTTCACCCCCCCCCCCCTGGACGCCGCTCTTCCCACTCTAAATTTTATTTCTAGTCTCCTAGTATATCTACAGTCCGTCTTTAAGTTTTAATTTCATGTCATTAACCGAGTAGGAGATATGATATGAAGCAGTGGCGACTCGCCACGTGAGACTAGTGAGGCTGAGCCTCACTATTTTACGGAGGAAAAAGTCATCAAGTTTCTAGTGATTTTTTGTTTTGAAAATGTTACTTAATGACTTTCCGCAGTAAACCGACGTCTTTACTCATATAGTTTTAGTCCGACAAAGTCGTGTTTTAATATTCCAATTCAGCCTAACCTTCTGATAAAGGCACGAGTCATCACTGGATAGAAGAATGTCTAATCTCAGCTTTTCGAGCGTTTCGAACGTTTTTTTCACCCACATAATTCGATTCCCTAAAAAGCAAACTATAACTTGTCAAATTGTGACTACTAGTTTTGAAGATATAACAGTTTTTATGAGGAGAGTACATGTCCGAAAGACTTTTCTTTACCATCCTTATCTCCGCGGATATTGAAAACTGACCCATTTTGTAGAACATGTTTTTCCTCAAAATACAACAAGGAATCACTCCTTAAAATATTGCCACTCATGTACCGGACACTCTGAATAGTAGCCAGTATACGCACACGATACAAGAAATTAAAAAACCGTGTAGTACTCGTAAAAAAAAAGTACTCGTACATATCACGCTTAAGTTTAATCCAGCCCAAAAGTTTGTAACGCATAGAACCAAGCCTCGGACGAAAAAAAGTTTTCTATTATTTTTTGTTTATTTGTGGCCAAAAACTCTAAATCTGCCTGACGTCCGTCCGTCCGTCTGTCAGTCCGTTAGCACAATAACTCAAGAACGTGTTGAACTAGGATCTTGAAATTTTGAATCTGGATGTTTGGTTGAATTTGTAAGGCTAAGTTCGTTAACGGGCAAAATCGTTCTACTCTTTCGGGTAGCTGCCATACAAAATGTCCTTAACGTATTTAAGAATATTGATATATAACTTCGGAACGCCTAAAGCTAACTTCGTTTTCCAATAGTTAAATGCATGATTATGAAGAAAATTGTATTAGTCCTTCGTGTAGCTGCCATACAAATGACCTGTTAAAATGTCTTCACATAATTTACGAAACTCACTGTAACTCAAGTAATCTTTTAGGCACGAATTCGGAATTTTGTACAAATTAGTTTTGAGTGAAAACTAAGTTCGAGTTTATTAGTCAGATAAATCCTTTTACTCCTTTCGCTTCCATACAAAAATTCTGAAGTCATGTGTTCAACAATATTTCCCGATAACTTTTGAACGCGTCAAGCTAGGAATTTGAAATTTTGTACACTTTAATTTTAAAACGGTTCCAACGAAAGGGATAAATATGTAAGACATCAAGTGAGTCCTTCTCGCACCTCCCATGTTGAAGTCTTTGGAAAAGGATAAGTTTTTTTTAAATTAAACACTGAAGATATTGTCTTTTAGTTTCGATTAGCAACCAAATGGGAGTCTTTAATAAAGGACATACTACATGCACACACCTTATTCTACTTTATCCCCAACTGCAATATAAATCGGAGTTCAGTATTTCATCTAGAGTATCATACGATTGGCTTGTAGCGGGGGAAGGTCCGGACCCTGTCGGTCCTCCCCCCCCCCCCCTGGCTACGGCCAGGTGAGCTTAAAGTGAAAACTCAGTAATGTAATGTTTCATATTCGATAGGTGAAAATATTGTCGAAAAGGCCAAGGCCTAATTTGAGCTGCTGCGCCATGGAGAAAGAAAGAAAGAAAACTGTTTACCATAGTGAATAATAATAGTAAAATTACATATTTGTGTAATTTTAAAAATAATAAACAATGCAGGATTATAAAGAGTATGTAAAATTTTATTTTCATATAATGTGTAAGTTTACTAAAGGTGCACTCTAAAAAACATTGAAATAAATTTACCATTATTATAAGGGGCAACATTTTACCATCGATTATAATGGTAAAATTATATGCATCGGGAAACTGAACAATGACGTGAGTTTCTCTGGCTTGGAAAATAGTTTGATCATAGCATTTACTCGATGGAGATTAATTTGTTTTTAGGAATGTATATTTAATTTGGAAAAGTACAGATAACATCATTTGTGGAATTTTAATCCACAGATTTATATTTTGTTGCAAAATATTTACTTATAAATAAACCAAATTAAAAAAATCTACAACAGGAATATATAAATTTTGACGAATAGTTCGATCGAATAGAATTTCACTAATCCGCTATTTATGAACATTATAAAACATTTGGGAATCTCTGTGATACAAATTTTACTGAATCGAATAAAATGAAATAAAATTTTATTATCGAATTGCACCAAAGTCTTAAAGCTGTTTTACAAATATCCGACCATTTAGTGGCCAACTCTTTTATTAATTCGAAGAAAACCACCGTGAAATATTAGTTCTGTCTGTTTAAAAAAATTTGCAATAAAATCACCCTCCTTTTTTATAAAAAAAAAATTCGTAAAATCGCTACCAAACAATAAACAAGAAGTGAAATTACAATCTGACGAGTCATAAATATTTGAATAAACAAAAAAAAAACACATTCAGACAAGGTTAGTATCATAGCATTGCCATTTAAAGAGTTGTTTTTCCTGTAATAAAACCAGCACTTAAAGTAAAATAACATACTAGAAATTTTTAGGCTTACTCGTAAGATCCAAGTCATATATACTATATGTGTATATTCAGAAGCTTCGAAATTTTGCAAATTTCAAAACCATTAAATTATATTCTCCCGTCTCCCATAACGATATCGATAGCAACAATCAGTTGGATACTTCGGTATATTAAATTAGGAATCGGTCATAGCTATTAAACGGTGGTCCACATAGTCAGTCATTTCTGACCGGACATAAAATCGTTTTCAAAGTGATACCGCCGAATTTTCAAAGGAATATTATTTTAAGAAACGAACAACCGATAGTTGCCTTAACAAGGCACATAGCTGCGCTAGACTTCCAGCTATAATCGGAACAAAAAATCGATGAAAAAAACATTTAATAACACACTTTGGACCAGTATCGAACCTTGTGGTCCGCCGAAACTAATATGTCACATTTTCTTCTAGATTTATGAGATTTTGTATTATGGAAAAAAAATATATTCGGTGTTTTTTTTCTCCGAATAGATCGGTCTATGATTTGTGAAGTCCAAATCCTAGACTACGATTAGAAACTGGGAGGAAAAAAACTAAATCTAGTTGAGATTAACATCTGGCTTATCGAAATTTTGATTAAATGCCATCGAAATCTTCTATGGCAAATTATTGAAAGCATATTGGTGATGGGTTATGTGATAAGGAAAGATATCAAAGATCGGTACATGTACCATTTGTGTGGTCCCAACACTATTTAGCATTGAGGAACAAAGAAGTATCTCATCTTTGATGTTTAACCGAAAATGCAAATTCTTGTTGTTGGATAGATAGTGACCTTTAACGCAATAGCGTCTTCCCTCAAGGTAGCTCCGTTTACCCAGTCCTGTTTTGCTTTCGATATTTTAAAACCTCCAATTTGATCCGAGCCTTGATAAGGCTGCTATTCAAAATTCTGCTTGGCTGATTTTTAAAATATTTCCTGTTCAAAAACTCGATATCCAGCTGCAACTCCAAAGATAATTTCGAAATGAAAACCAATTCCATTCCAATTAAGATCAAATAAATACCCTTTTTGTTGCCTCATAGACTCTCCATTATCTATATCTAATATCTATTCCTTAATATCTACTACAAGAACAATATCACCGCAATAATCCTTCCTGAAAATCTGGTTTCGAATTATTTGGATTTTTTTTAGCGTAAGAAAAAACAACATCACATAAAAGTTATTTTCATATCACTAACGAAAAATCTTCTTAATCATCTTTGGAAAGCCGAACAATATCGAAAGTGATTTATCTTAACTTTTCGCCTAATGGCGCGTATAATCCATCATCGATAGTTGCATTGTGGATAGTGAGCGTAGGTACTGTACAGATGTACCGACTATCGAAGAGTGATCGTAATTAAAGGCTATGACTATACATAGATGGGTTCCTACTATAGAATCATTCTAACATCTTCAAAGGTTCACAATGAGATGGTCCTGGATTTTTCTTCATGAAGAAGAACAAAAAAAAACTAAAACTCATCTCGATTGCCGAGAACAATAGAGCAATGCAGTTCCTTGATAGGACAAAGTATTGCCATCGGCAGGATCTTGTTTCATCATCCGTGCATGAAGGACCTCCTGTGGATGCTGCCGCCAAGTCAGGACCGCTGGCGCCTTAAGGCTTTACCAATCTTATTTGAGTCCTTCTGCTGCCAGCATGACTTCGATACCTGACCATCAGCGAATGCGGTTAATCTGGGCTCAGGTAAATACTGACTTTTCTTGGTGTCCTGCAATTTTAGAACTACGATCCGATGTCTTTCGAAAAAAACTAAATATACACGATTTTCATAATTACATCGAGAAGGAGGAGTCCTGTTTAGTTGCAGAGTGGTAACATTCTGGAGAAGAGAAATAAATTGATGCTTCGGACGTGCTAAGACCATTAATCCCTCACAAGGTGTTTTAGTTTTTTTCGATGTTGCTGGAGCAATTACTGTCGATTGGAGTCATCAGTTGATCCTTAGAATGATTTTCTTCTTATTAGACTCTACCAGAGTCTATGTGAGCATTTCGCTTATGAGAAGAATACTTTCATATTTTTAGAGTTATGGTAACTGTACTATGATCGTGTCTTGGGAAATTAAAAAGAGCAATTTATAAAGTAATTTTTAAAATGTTCCTTTCATCTTAAAATACTAGTCATTATCTAATGAAGAAGCACATCAAAAAAAATTATATTTAGCATTTAATTGGTTTTTCAAATTATTATTTAAGCTTGTATACATAGACTGCATCGGCAAAAATCCACTAAACAAATTTGACAAAAAATACTTTTTTAATTCAATTTTTTTAGTCCTGTTTTAGTCCTTTTTTGGAAAAAAATTGACGAACATACTATCTAAAGCTGTGAAGTCAAATATTTGCCACAGTGTATACTATGTCAAATATTTCACATTATTTGACAACATTTTTTCGCAGGCAAATGCATTATAAGAGTGGAATCATTAACGATGTTTATCAAATTATTTTATTTACCTATTTTGACAAAAAATACTTTTTTAGTCCTTGTGAAGTGCAAATATATATTTTTAGGAAAAAAATTGACGAACATACTATCTAAAGCTGTGAAGTCAAATATTTGCCACAGTCTATACTATGTCAAATATTTCACATTATTTGACAAAGGCAAATGGCAAATGCAGGCAAATGTATTACGAGAGTGGAATCATTAACGATGTTTATCAAATTATTTTAGTTTTATTTTAGGGATGCTGCGATAAGATGAATCGTTCCTAAGTTAACACTTCTACTGACTGGAACGAGCTACTTGGATATTTGGGATACTTTGGGGCAAGTAGCGAGGAAAACAGAAGTTACACTCGGACTTCCTACAATCTGCAGCGGCATCTATGAGCCCCACATCTGGTGACCCCGATGTGATTTCTTTAAAATGCTATAGAAAAAAAAATAAATATATACATATAGAAACGCATAATTCAAAAGAGTGTGTTTACGATCTTTATCACTACATGAGTACAATAACGACATTTTCGTATGTATTAAAATTGAATTGATCAGATCGAGTTCATGAGGCATTTTTCTATTTTGCAGAAATTGTCAATTTGTTTTCCCAATTAGATAATGTAATTATCAGAATTTTTTTTGTTGAATTTTACTGACTGTACCAAGGGCTATATAACCGAAAAAACTTTGACTTTATTTGTTGACAAATTATTTTGGTCAAATTTTTGACACTAAAACTTTATTTGAACTGGATAATTTGATAGTACCATATATTGTCTAATATAAGCTTGAACACACTAGTCAAATATTTATCTAAAAACTAATATTGTCAAAATGGTCGAGGAAAACTAATTATCAATTAGTATTTTTTATTTTTTTTTAATTAATTATCAATTAGTATTTTGTGTTCGTCAAAATTGACGAACACAAAATACTCAACTATTTGGCAAATTCGCTATATGCTACGTCTTTCAAAATTGTTTTAAATAAGTAGCATAGCACTTCCTTGCTCACATGGGTATTTCTGTGAGAGTTTCAGTCTTTGAGAGGAGTCTCAAGTCTCATTAAAAGTACTTAACTTATTTTTATTTTGTATTTAAAATCTGTTTATAAAAGTAGAAGTAAGTGACGGCAAATCTAAAAGACTTGAAGTCTCATAAGAACGAGAAGTTTTATTACAAGAGTTATGCCATAAGTGTATCGAAATCTTTTATCAGAGTGTTTGAGGTTTTATTGCTTTTGTAAGAACTATAGTCTTTTGTAGAATTTATGGACCGTAATAGGTGAATAAGATAACCATGCATCGATTGGACCAGCTAGATATGATATTACTACGAAGATTGACCGGAAGTACTCGTACGGTATTAAGCTGTCAAGATGATATAGATTTGAACAACAAATAACGAAAGACAGTTCGCTTTAACGCTTTCAAATATAAATTCATTTATTAAATATCCTCTTTATTTATTTATTGAATACCTTCTTACAATTGTGACTTATAAAAAAACTCGTAGCGTTATAAGAAAAAATAAAAACAAAATTCCGGGAACTGCATTAATCTATCAAGTGCATTGCGCATAAAACTTTATTTATATACTCGTTAAAATTCTGAGAATTTCAATGTCCGGCCGATATGTAAAAAAATTAACCGACTTGACTTATTTTCTAGTCTGGAGGTCTCGAAATTGAGAAGTTTGTATCTCCCCCATATGTTTGCCACTCTATGGACTTGTTTTCTTCGTCTATTTTTTTATAATTTTGATCTTAAAGAAACTTGCCGCCTTTAATCGCCAAATGTGATCAAAAGTTCCGTGAAATTCGTTTCGTTTGTATATTGGGAAGTTTTGTTCGTATAAACGCGATTAATAAAAATTTTCAACGTGTTGTTTCTTTCGTCGTCTTTATATTTAAGTTAAAATAAATTTGAAATTTAGATCCCATTTCCTATGTAATTAGGAGCCATAAAGGCGCTCCGCCCATCATTTATTCATAGGGAAAATGACGCCTTCAATTCATTGAGTCACATGGTTTTATGCCCCCATACAACGGTCCTCCACTGCCAATTTGATTATGATGGTGGTTCCATTCAAGTTTTCGTGCTCCCTGTAATTTCTTGAGCTAGAGTTAATAGCAATAAAAAAAATTTTTTACCAAAGATTGGTCCGAGATTAGGTAATAGTTGGACTATACAAAGAAGTTAACTGAGTCCAAGAGTTATAGGGACTTTCATTATACACGTTTTCTCCACATTTTAGTGGCTTGATTCGAGCGATATTATGACTTTGTAGTTTAGCCCTATTATTAGTGGTCAGACCAATGCCATTGCGCTGGATAGAAGCACAACCAATAATTAAAAAAACGAGTGTTTGAACAATTTTTCGATTGTTTTTATTGCAATAATTTTACTTCCAAATTCGCTAGCCAGCCGCAGCACCCTAACTCCCAACTGAGCCTCCTTAATTCAACTAAAATTTAAATTTAAAACCAATTCTGCCCCCAAATTTCACCTCTATAATTTCCAGACTTGCCAATTTCTCAGATTCATTCAGCAGGAGGTCATAAATTGTTGCCTAATGTAATAATTGAATAAAATGCAACAAGGGACCAGTGATTACACTGTGTTATTATTTTTGCACCCCACATTACAAACATTACAAGAAAATAATATATGGAACTAGAGTATAAAAATAAGCAACCCTTCTTTCACCCCTTTCTTGAAATTCGCGGTGGAAAGAAAAGTTGAAGAGAAAGTTGTGCAATTTTCAAATACAGGGGTATTGTATTCACACCTTTTCCCTATGAATTAAAATGTGGGCACTGTAATCTAGGCGTAACATAAAATTGCCTACAGCTCTTAAGAGGGGTTGTTGTATTTATATAGCAACGTTTGTCAATATGCGGAAGGATTTGGCGTTTTTTAGTTTTGTTCGGACTTTCTTCAATTTACTTCGATCTAATGTAATATTGTATTGTTGTATTGTAATGGATTTCTTAGAAAAAAGAAAAAGACAAGAACCCGATAAATTTTGAAGTATGTTTAGGGTACCGATCGTGACTTTTTTTTAGATAAGTGAAACGAATTTAGTTTGGAATTCAACTATGATCGATATAAAATTAAAAAAAAACATACTCTCGAAATCTCATATTGTCATGGTTTGCCCCTAAACCAGGAATAACCAGGAGACTATTTGGAACGTTATTTTTTAGGTTATCAGTCACATAGTGACATTAAACGCATTCTAGACTTCTACCCAACAAATAATAAAGTTGCGCCGGCACTGTTGGCAGATTTTTTATTAATAATTGAGGAGGCTTTTGATGGCGTGTAGTCACTTTTCTGAATGTACTACAATCCAATCATCTTCTCCTTCATATCATAGACTTGCATTTTAACCCACTTGCTTACGAAAGACTCAAGCCAGAAACTCGATCGTTAAACAAGAAGAATTAAAAACACAACCATTTTTAATTTTATCACTTTTAAGCAATTTTTACAGTCTCTTGATCTTCGGCGATGGAAACAGGGACGTCATTTGCAGGAGAGAAGGAAATAGTATGAAAACAGTATGCACTTATTGAACTATCCGTAAACATATTCATGTCCTCACAAAAGCACCGACATACATACTAAATTTTTCAGAATCGAAACCAAGTTCAGCTTATGGATGTCTTGTTCAAGTAAATTTATTAGTGGAAAATCAGCCTAATCTTTTGTTTCCTTTTCATGATGAAGACTGTTACTATTTATCAGTTCCATGTTCCAGTTCGTAGATTTCAAGCTTCTGAAATCTGGCGACAGGAATTTCTAATTTTCGTTCTTTTGGTTCCATATCGTTTTTCTGAAAACTGCTGTAATGAGTTACGAATGCATTAAATCGGATAGTTGGCGGTTTGATCTCGCAAATGTATTCTATCAGGGTCTACGAGTATTCAATATGAAAGCCGGTGAATTCACGCTTTCAATCTGGCAAGATTCTGTCCAAAAAAAATCAAGAATGTTGAGGAGTTTCGATCGAAGGCTTAGTTCGGAAGAAGGGTCGATAATTACATGAAAAAAAATGTGCAAGGAAAAGAAGGGAGCAAAGATCCGGCCTACGGTGTAGCATAACAGAAGAAGACGATTATTAGAAATCGAGTACGAGTAGTATAAACAAAAGCTTTGGTGGTAGTCTGAATTAATGACGGGATAAATCGGTCATTTCATTAACCCAGTATGACTGAGTCATTTCGTTGGAGTGACCGATTAAAAAGATTCGGTCATTTGAGTCATTTCGATCACTTCCATGATTCGGTCGAAATGACCGACCGACCGAAATGACTCACGACATACGAAAAATAACAAGTCGGTCGATCGGTCACTAGAAAAAATATTCTCGTATCGTACCCGATGTTGATAGCCGTACAGCGCCAAAAGTTTCTGTTCGACTTTTCGTGTCGGTCGGTACTCGGTGCTCGAAGGTAGCGAATAATTCCATTATAGACACTTTGGGGGAAAATGCGTCAAGAGAAAATCGAAATCGAAACCAAACAATTTTCCTAATGAATTTACGAATTCAAAGAATATTCAAATTCATTCATTAACCGTGCACTCTTTATAAGTTCAAAAAATTAAATCATTAGAATTGATTAATTTCCTCGAAAACAGACCATCGAATTAGATTTTTCTTGCCGCATTATCCCCCTAAAGTGTCTCAAGTCTAATCATATGCTGCCTTCAAAGTTCGAATATACCGACCACCGAAGACCGACCGACTCGAAAAGTCGAGTTAATAAGAGCTTTTTCTGGTGACCGCTGACCGAAATGACCGACCAACCGAATCATGGAAGTGACCGAAATGACCGACTCAAATGAGTCATTTGAACTTCGAAAGCAGCATATGATTAGACTTTAGACACTTTAGGGGGATAACGCGCCAAGAGTAAATCGAACTCGAAGGTCAGTTTTATGAATTCGAGGGAAAAAAACAATTCTAATGATTTAATTTTTGGAATTTATAGAGAGTGTACGGTTAATGAATGAATTTGAATATTCTTTGAATTCGTAAATTCAACACAGAAAAATTGTTTAGTTTCGATTTTCTCTTGGCGTATTTTCCCCTAAAGTGTCTTTAATGTAATCATTAGCTACCTTCGAGCACCGAGTACAGACAGACCGACACGAAGAGAAACTTTTGGCGCTGTACGGCTATCAACATTGGGTACATAGAGATACTGGAGACGACAAGCCACCGGCTTTGTATAAAGCGCTTTGTAGCCAGGGAAGTGAGACAAAACAGGGTCGTTATATCAAAGTGTTGTTGTTTAGCGTGTTTCAAGAGCGGGAGTGAGTGAGAAAAAACAGGGTCGTTATGTCAATTGTTGCTGTTCTGCGTGTAAGTGAATGCGACGACGTCCGCCTTCAACTCAATCGCTGCTTGTCATCTCCAGTATATATATCTCTATGATCGGGTACGATCACTGAGATGTATACTATGGAGACCTCGATTTGCTATCTCACATAGCCGTCGTTTTTGAAATGTCATTATTTCGAAAAAGTTGTCCATGATAAGGCGAGGTTCCGCATTATTGAACAAAATTCATATGATTTTAAACCCTCATTAGATTTAAAATTGGTAATGCAAATAAAATAATTTTTGATTGAAACATTTATTTTGGTTTCCGGAGTACAAATTAGGATTGAGCCACGGATGACCTGAATCTTGAGAAGAAAAGAGTTAGTAGCACGGTATCTGCATGTATTAAGGCGAGAAGGAAAACATTGACAGCACCATCAGATTAGGCAACATGAAAAATTAAATCCGAACTTTTAGGTGTAATTTCGAACTGGTAAATTATCAAATAATTTGAATTTGATAAATACTTTTTAGGATAAACAATGCAAGGTATTGAAAGAAAATGAGTTCATAAAATTGCAACTAAGCTGTATAAATTTTACAGGGAATATTGGGTACTGAAGTACGAATATAATACCATTTACTTATCGGTATGGCGCCAAATTCGAAAATAACGTATTACATGCTCAACCGTTATAAATATTCCTGAAAGTGTTATTTCCCAAGAAATTTATTAAAAAAAAATTTAAGTAAACTGTGAGTTGTGTTATGAATTTCGAACGCAAAACGCAACTTCTTACCATCAAATCGAACAATTTGACAGAACTGATAATTTAAATTGAAAAGTTTTTAATTTTATTTAAGTTGTTCCCCATGTTTTTCGAAATTCGGAATTTGAGAATGAGCGAGAGGATACAATTTCATCGGCTATTTCTATCATCAGCCGATGGAGTCTCGATTTATATATCTCAGTGGGTACGATATGAGACGTAGAATATTTTTTCTAGTGACCGATTGAACGACTTGTTTCATTTCACATGACTCGAGTCAATTCGACCGAATCGTTCACGACCGACCCATCACTACAATATAGTGTTACAGTCAAAATCTTGGAAACCATGAGTGACCACCGTTAATCACTTTTCTGATTTCTGACAAAAATTCGCGCAAAGAAACTTTTTCCAAACAAAGCAAATTAACAAGCGCCATTAGCACAGAGGCGGTACCCAAAAAAAGAGCACCACACACACAAAAACCCTGACTTTTGACTGATATTTTAATTACATGGTTCGGATCATTTTCGTTTCTCAAGTTATTTATTGTTATTATTACTCTTGTATTTTGTTGTCTTAATTTTTTTTTTGTTCTTTGATACGTTTTTTTTGTTGATTGTTGATACTTCAGACTACTAACGCTGTCCATGCGGTGGGCAGTCACAGCAGTGGACTTACTTCTCACAGTCCGTCTGGGTGATCCTTTTCACTCTCCGACATGCAACAGTTACGGTTATGAATGCATTCAGTGATCAAATGTGTATTCGGCCGATTTAGGATCACTCATAATTTTTGATCAGCACAGAAATTAATTGCAAAACAAATTTTTTCTTCAAAATCTTAATTATAAAAAGGCCCCACGATTATAACACTTCTACAAAAAATTACAGCACTTTTTTGGCTGGACACTGCTGATTTTTGAGGTCATGTGTGGCCTATTTAAATTGCGGGGAAAATGTGACTGATGCATCGAAATTAATTGCAAAACAATTTTTTTTTTCTTCAAAATTTGAATCTTGAAAAGGCTTCACGATCATGACACTTCTACGAAAAATTGCAGCGCTGCTTTTAAACAGCAGCATACTGCAATATGGCAATAATGATCGCGTGTGGTCCATTTAAATTGCGCGGGAAAAAAAGCCGACTGATGCATTTTTTTCCCCGAAAAATTTGCCTTATATGTGGGTCTTATGGCAAAGGTTGATGAATTTCACATTTCGAGAGTGCTGAGAGATGGCGCAATTTGAAATTGTTGTAGAAGGAAAAAAGTCGTTACAAAGAAACATATGAAGAAAAAAAAGAAACACTTTGAAATCGAGAAGGTCATTTGGCTATTTTTCTTTGTTACATAGATCTTTGAGTTTGTTGATTTGCTACACGGCTCTAATGTCTACATATACGATACTTCATAGTTGGGATTTGATCGAGTGACTGATAGCATCGAATCACGTAATGTCAATTTTAGTATGCGCGTTTGTATGCTTTATGCCGTTTAAGGCTCATATGTGTGCGCCTGATGTAAATATGAAATCAGAAACTTTTTTTTTCTTGTTGTATCTTTTCAAATTAATTTTTTTTACTTCTTTTGCTACGTGAGATTTTCGGTCGAAAGACAAAATCAATGGTGCAAGACACGGAAAAAATAGAATTTTTTGAAAAAATAAAGAGAAAAACAGCCCAAAACTTCGGTTGATTCGATTGCTTGATGTAATGCATAGAGTAATGGCATTACTAATATCACTTCACCTGGCCCCTTTTGATGAGCACCTCCTCTGGCCTCCTCCTCTGGGTCCCCTCTACCAATTTCAACTTCTCAAGAAATGAAAGTCAAATGATCATCGGTTCGGTAGGACTGAGAGATGACGATCTGGGTCTCAACTTCATTTTTTTTTGTCTTCGAAGATTGGTCGGTTTTTTCTACTGTAGTTAGAGAGGTAGTTATTGGTATCTAACTTTCTCATAACATGCTTAATGATAATTAAAATGCACGTGAACTACGTTTTGTACGTCGATTTCCATGAATTAAGGAGTCATGTCTTCGGTGTTTTTTTTTTCTTTCTTTTCTTTTCTTTCAAAAAACTGGACACAAGAACAACATCAATCCATCATCGGCCCTAATGTTGGGTTAAAAGTTTCCAAAGAAACGCATATCATCGGATCTAGTAGAAATGTAAACACTTTATAAAAATTCGTTCGTATCTAAATTGGTGACCGACTGGTGGTACTTATTCTGGAGCGAGTGACATATCTTTTTTTCATGTTTTTAATTTAATAAAATAAAAGTTAGAAATTGCAGTTTGTCACGTTTTTCTGGAATTTTTTTTTATCTCAATAGCGATATTGCTTTTACGTGACTTAAGATATTCACTGTTAGGATAGATAACTTCTTGTTGGAAGAAAAGACTAGTTTTTGTTCTTTCAACTGGATACCAAATTATTTCAAAAAGCCACGGACAGTCTGGGCACTCTTTATTATGTACTTCTAAGGTCAAAACTAAAGATGCCTACAGTTAAAAGTTTCAACCCCACGGCATTTAAACACATGAAAAAAATTTTAATTCGATAAAACTATATTATAGTTTGGGAATACGTCCGGTTGTTGTCTTTTGATCAGCAGGACTGGCGCTGCTATATGCGCAGAACGTGCACTTCATTCTTATTATCTACAAAATTATAAACAAGGCTCTAGGGTGCTGGTCACAACATTATTATCCTACATTTTTTTCACATTTTATGACTAATAGACCCTAAAATAGAAAAAAATCATATTGTCCGACTGACCGCCGTCCGCCATACGGAAATGTTTTTTAAGGCTCATAGTTCACAAACCCTTTGAGCTATTGAGTTCAAACTTTTTTAGTAGGTAGATTTGGTGGAGACTATTTAACACATTGACTGTCAAGCATATTTTGCTAATGTTTTCCAACAGGCTAGAATGTTTTTTCATGTAATTAGTTTGGCTATCAAAAATGAGAAACAATGCAATCCAAAGCGCTCTAAAGCCGAGATTGAGACATTCTAAAATCTATATCTCCGAAACGGTTAGTGTCACGAAATTGAAACTTAATGACTGCCTGTAGGTATACTAGGAGAATAGACCGGAAACAAAATTTTGAGAGGAATCAGTGGCGTGTGCGGGGTGAAAAGCTTTAGATTACGATATCTCACGAATCAATCAATTGCGCCAGAAAAGTGAAAATTGGTATATGTATGTATAAAATTCGACAAGTGAAGTTTGCTGGAAATAACATTTTTCAAGGGGGAGGTGGAGCAGGAAATTGGGGGGATAATAGTTTGTTTAATAAATAACGTCTCATATCTCAAGAACAGTTTAAGATAGATGCTTTGATTTTTTACGGGAAGTAGACCTAATAGATCCATAGCAGAAAAACAATTTGGGTGGGGTGGGGGGGAGGGGGTGTACGCGGTGAAGGTGAAGGAGGGTGATTAAGAAAAAGTTCATATTTTTATATCTCAAGAAGACATAATGATGGATAGCTAAGACTTGGTATATAGATAGAGCTATAGTACTAGCAAGTTAGAAAAATATATTTTTTATAGGGTTTGTATGATACGGGGGTGGGGGGTATTTTTCCCATCTATAGAATGGCTTATGCTAGAAAGTTGAAACCTACAGAGGTGGATCTATTAGAAATTTAATGTAGATAAAAAATATATCAAAAATCCATTGGCGTACGGAAAGTGGGCCAAAAAAATTATCAATGAAAATGAAATGCATATATTTTCACGAATATCGTCATATCTCTTATATTTTCTGATGTATTGAAGTAATTTTCATTCAACGGATTCTTCATACAAATTACTATCGAATAACTTTTCCCTCCCAACTAGCAAACAAATTTCGCATTTTGATTTTCCAGTGGCTATAACTTCGATAAGGCTTTGATAAGCCTGTTGAGCGCAAGTTGTGGATTTTTAACTTCGATAAGGCTTCCGTAAGACTTTCAACTTTCAACTTTCAGAAGTCATTACTTCGGTAATAACCTCTATAAGGCCTTATACAAGTAAATACCAACAGTCTTATGGAAGTTTGTGGACCTTAACTTCGATAAGGCTTCGGTAAGACTTTCGAACGGAGGCTGAACTTTCAGAACCCATTGCTTCGGTAATAACCTTTATAAGGCCTTATAGAAGCAAATACCAACAGTCTTAGGGAGGTTTCCACTATTGCATACCAATAGCGTTAACCATTAAGCACATAATTATACGAAAAGTTTATAATAATAAATGAATTTATTTCATTAAAAAATAATAAAAATGTATGTAATATAGCAGTACGATAGCAGCAGCGCCGTATTAATCTTCCTTTTGCATTCTCTTCTCGAGACTCCAGTCCACGACACTTCTGTAAAGAATTCCCGTGTGAAAATTGCATCAATTAAACGATAAAATACGTCTGCGTCTTGTAATCCACTTGTTGGGCCACAGATTGGTGATAGGAACGCAAACTGTAGAAGAAAAAATATTTCAGAATTCGAAAAAATAAATTTGAAGTAGAAAAAAATATACACACCATCTCTTTGTTGAATTTATCATTTTTCAGATTTTCTTCGAAGGACACCATCTCTTGGTGTGTTGCGATCATTTTAAATTTATCAGTGGCCACATTTTCTGATGTCACAGAAAAATTCGCGAAAAATTCCGCCATTTCAAGTCGCATTTCAGTTTTTTCCCGTAGCATTTTTCCTTGTAGTATGACGCAATGTTCCAATGTGATTTGAAGTCTGCAGCATTTCTCAGACAATGCTTGAATTGCACCCACCACATCTACTTCGATCGTTTCGCGAAATGTGGATGCGTCCATATCGCAGACAAGATCACTCACAACATACTGTACGTTTTGGGACTGCGCCTGTGATTTTTCAATTACAGGTGCAGTCGTTTCTTGTATTGCGGAAGAAAGTCCTTCAGCCGCCGGCGGTTGAATCATGATCAGCTAATAAAACAGAGAATACATAATTAATTGGAAATTTAAAAAAGAGCAATGCGTGGAAAGCATACCGAATTGAAATTGAATCGGTCATCATCTGCGTTGACCTTTCGCGGTGCCCGATCAATACCCTTGCTTCGCTGTTGTGGAGCAATACGCGAAATTAATGATGAATTCTCAGCATCGCTTGTATCACTAAAGTTGGTCATTGACTTTATTTCCGTTACTGCCTCGGCGTCCGACGGGATGAAATTTCGTTTCACCGTGCAGCTAAATTCCACCCATCCATCGTTCGCAGTGCCTGGCACCATCAAAGGACTCTTCAGCGCTTTACTTTGCTTGGATTTTGGAGGCCACATTAATTTTCCATTATGTTCCCATAACCCGGGGACCACTGCAAGTCGAGATTCGCCCGCTTCAAATGTTTGGACCACTTTATAGTATTTGGGATCAGTCGCCATCTACGGAAAAGGTCATCATTAACACTAGAAAAGTCATGAATTCGGGAAAAAAAAACACTTGAATACCGCGTAAACACGGACAAACTTTTTTCGCGCTATGAACATACTTACCTTCGATAATTGTTTTCTTCACAGGTGACAGCTGGTTTATAGACGGTAAAAACTGTTCACAACTATCAAAAAGAGTGTCACCTACGAATTCAAACGCGAAACAAATCCAGTCTTTTGCAAGCAGTGCTGCCAATATTTTTTTGAAAAAAAATCCGCATGAGCTGTACATTTAATGCTTAATAATGCCACATTTGAAATTGTTTGCAAGCCAACTTCGCTTTTGACATGTCTAATTGGAAACATCAAGTGATTCGGCTTCAACGCTATTACGTAAATGTTTCAGATTAGCCTAGTGGTAGCACTAATGAGTGACGGGACCATGGTTCGAATCCGAGAGTGTGCAAGGTAAGTAAAAATAAATCAATTCGCATTTTTCAAACAAATAATAATAATAATGTATAAAAGTTACAGAAAAATAAATTCGTTGTATCAAGAACCCAAAAATAAAAATTTTTTAATAACTATTATTTTTCGTTTCTTTTTTGTGAGCTTCCGTACGGAAGCAATAACAGCTTCGATAAGGCCTTATACCAACTGTTCGCGCTTGGCTGTTGCATGGAAAAATTTGCGCCAGATTAGTTTGGTAAGACCTTATCGAAGCTTTATCGAGGTACGACAATAGCTTCGATAAGGCCTTATGGAAATTAGTTTGCTAGTTGGGCTTCCACGTCTTGTTTTTTAATCGCGAAAAACCTGTTTTTTAGAGTTTCGCCTTTTCAACCCCTAAGAGTGTATAAAAGGGTTGGACACGTTTTCACGAATTCCGTCATACTTCTTAGGACTGATAGACGTCAAATTGCTTTTTACTTCCTCGGGCTTTCTTTAGATTTATATTAAAACTAATTTCACGATTTTTGAATATTCAACCCGCAAGTGGATGTAAGGAGGTTGCATACATTTTCACAATATGATATATCTCATATCAACTTCTGCAGAGTTTTTATATAATAGTCTACAAACTGATTTTAGTATTTTCTGATACCCAACCAAGGTAGTGTAAAGGAGTTGCACATTTTCACTAATTCCTACATATCTCTTAGATCTGATAGGATATCGAATTTATTTCTTCCTGTAAATTTCCCAGGATTTTTAAATATTCAACCCAAACGGGTTGTAAGGTTATTGCATAATAACCTACACTGCATCTCAGCGTTAAACGCATTCCGGACTTCCACCAAAAATAATAATGTTTCTTACAGATCGAAAGACGAGTTTGTGTATCATAAGTGCAAATTAAATTAAGGTGGAGCAGGTGGGGGGTTTGACGGAAAAGGTTGAGATTTTTGTATCCTAAAAACGCCTAATGCTACAAAGTACAAATTTTGTACTTAAATATTAGCAATATAGGTTAATATTTTTTGACGAGGGGGAAGTAAGATGAAAACTGAAAATTTTTATATCTCAAGAACAACTTATGCTTAAACATTAGCAACAAATACGTAACTATGCAATTTAAATTTTTTGGTTAAGAATATTTTTGTGAATTTTTGGTGTGTAAGAATATTAGTGGTAAAGAGCAGTGTTGGACACTATTTCCTATATTTTTGGAACAACTTCACATATTTCTTATCCAGTTTTACTCTTTGTAGATTATGTTGATGCCTTGCAGTTGTATACTTTTTAGATATATTTTCCGAAGGCGGGGTTGGATTGGCAAATGAGAATATGCGATGTTATACCACAAAAACGACGAAAAATCTGCCAACAGTCTGGGCAAATTCACTATTGGGTGGAAGTTCAGGACGCCTTTAAAATTTAGTTGCAGCGCAGGTTCACATGCTGCTGACAACTTAAACAAAAATAGCGATTTATGTATTTGGAACGTTATTTTTCCTCCGGTTTTTTTTTGTTTTCTTGTTCTTTCAGATTTTGGTAGTAAAAAGAAAAAATGGTGATGGTCGAAATGGTGGAGAATCAGCAATGTGCTTACCCTGTTAAGTTTTATGTTGGCTTATCACAGAGCGAGAATATGTTTTTTCTGGTTTTAATCGCAATATAATTTGGAATGTCACAAAAAAGATACCAATGCAACATATTCAGTCCTTCAGTAATCCAAAATTAGCTAGATTATGCTAAAGCCTTGATCAATAAATTTCAAATTTGTGTTACTCACTCAAAGAAAGACGAATGCCATCAGAAGTTAATCGGTCACATTCGAATCTATTTATAGTAGAATCTTCAGAGTACAACTATAAAACTTGAGATACCTTTTTGTGTCCTTAATTCCGACATCATACCCAGGTCATATCCGACCTTCACCTCTGTCTGTCTGCACTCAATACACGACGAAACATACACAAAAAACATCAAACAAAAGCATATTACAACACTAAGGGATAGAGAGACCTATTAAGGGGGTCAGTAATAACACCATTGGCATTAGTAACAATTCAGACGTTAAAATGGCCATCACCCAACAAAAGCCCAGTGACCAAAAATACTATAGTCGCCGTAGTCGGTCGTCCCGAAGACCCAAAATGAAAAGAATTCGACGGAAGGAAGGAACGTATCTTATGAACGTAAGGACGATCCAAGCGAACGACTATTATGACTATGATGAGGGCTGATTATGATGGGGAAAAGGATCCGAGCTGCGAAAACTAAATACTCATAAATGACCAATATATAGACGAGGGATACCCTTAAAAAAAGAAGAAGAAGAAGGGAAATCCTAAGGAGGATAAAACGGGACACGCAAAAGAATACCAACGGAGAATGGGTCGCTCCTTAAGTAATGACCTGCCTCAATGCGCCCTGGACAACCCGGAAGTAAAGGGTCCCCAGAGGCTAAGGGCTTCTTTCGGTGTGGGGAGCGCTACACTGTAGCCGCCACACATATACTCATTATGTCGAACTTTTCCTTCTTTTCAGCTTGGACCTGTTTTCTCGGTCTTTTTTCTTATATGACGACCGGATGAATGGCGCTCAGCTAGTGCAGACGTAGACAAAGCCCCGAAGGAGAAGTATATGCTATAGTGGCGTTATTGATGGTATGCGGATGATTACGATATAGAGACGATGCTCGGGATGATACACACGAAAGATCCCTTGTTATTCGCAATTATCCCGTTCCTTCCGTCACCGCCCTGGCAACCAGCCAGGCTACTAACGTGGCAAAAAAAAAGATTTCCAGCATCCCCTCCCGCTATCGTCACGCATTTTCTTTTCATTCCGGCGAGTAATAAGGGATACAGTCGACTTGAATGGGCAACAATAGTTGGCAGATTGTATATAGGATTTGCGCTAAAAATGCCTCGAAATGGGATGAATGAAATCAGGAGTGTCCGAGATAGATTCGGCGGAAGGATTCTTAATGCGGCGCTAATTGGAGGTGAGTTGGGTTTGGAGATTTCTTCTGCTGGAGTGACGATGACTCCGACTTTTTCATAAACCGAAACTCAAGACAACATGCCGAAATCATACTTCTAAATTTTAGGCGAAAAAAAAAATTCTTTTAGCAGTATACAGCTATAAGCTACCGCCTTGTATTACTTACTTTTTCGTTACACAAAATCAAGGAAAATATATTCAATGTTCCAGCAATGATTTCATTAGGGCAAATTATACCGCAAGGTAGATTGATTTCACCACTTCTGAGACTCGAACTTTTAATGAAGATCTGATTTCGAGACACTAATTTTTCTAAGACCTTAGCCATCTTCTCATGCATCCTCATCAATAGAAATCATTACTTGAAAGTGCGTTGAATCAGTGAATAGGACCCATGCTGTGAATATGACTACTTTCAAGCTAGGTGTCCTCGTAGTATTCTAATCGTATAAACATGTAGGGTAGAATGGGTAGCCCTGCACCATAGGTAGAAATGCACCACTGGTCATTGGCGCGCCCCCGTACGTGAACTCTACAAAGCAGAGGTAGTATTCTCTTTCTCTTTCCTAACCGTACAATCGCGTCCAGTAGCCGTTGAAATACCAAGTAATCCTAAACAGTTATTCGGAGAAAAGGAAAAGCGCACAGTGTAACAAAATTTTATTGTTTACGCAAAAAATTTTTTTAAGAACAAGTTATCGATTGTAAGCTCTGTAGGTAAGTATATATACAGCAAGTAGTCCAACGTGTGTTTTAGAAAACTACTAGTTTATTATTTGTTTCTATTTTTTACAAAAAAAAAAAAAAAATATCCGTCTAGTCGGAATGGATAGAATTGCACCACGAACATATAGGGAGATATGCACCAGTGGTGCATTACTCCCTTTCCGGTGAATTTTTACACGTACCTATTCATAATTTTTTTTACTCAGATTAATATTTATTTCTATAATCCGTTAATCATTACAATTTAGATAAAATACAATGCCTCGTGTTTACCATCGTAAAACGGACAAGGGGGCATTTTCAGAAAATGATATGAAAAGTGCAATTAAAGCAATAACAGATGAAAATTTGTCTATAAGAGGTGCTGCAAAAAAATGTAACCTTTCATATCACACTGTTCGCCGTTATTATAATAAAGCTAAGTAATCCGAAACCCCTCTCAATCGTTACACGCCTAATTACAAATGGAAGCCCATATTCACTGACGAGCAAGAAAAGTCCCTGAAGGATTATATAATCACATGTTCGGAAATGCATTACGGTCTTACAACCTTAGACTGTCGGAAACTTGCATATGAGATGGCCTCCATCAACAATGTTAAGTTTCCTGAGAAATGGAACAAGGAAAAACTTGCGGGAATCGATTGGTTCGTCAACTTTAAGAAACGACATCCTGACTTATCGTACAGACAACCAGAATCCTGTAGTCTTGCAAGATCCTCGAACTTCAATACAGCAAATGTGAACCTATTTTTTGAAAAATTACAAAAAATATATGAGAGATCGCAATATTTTGCTGATGAAAGTCGAGTGTACAATTTAGACGAAACAAGTTCACTAACCGTTCCAGCTCCTCAAAAAGTAAGTTAAATTGGCTAACAACATTTGAGCCGTTTATTTTGAAAGTCACTTCCGTTTTTAAATCGAGATGTTTAAGGGTTTGCGTTTTAACATGTTTAAAAATATAGATGCCAACTTTCGGGAAGATTTACTTGTATTTGTTAAAAGTGAGATGAAACAATTGCATCAATAGATTCTCAGAAAGTTGCTTCGTGTTGTATCATCGTTAGAATGTCACAATAATTTTTTTTTGAAAAAGTGACTTATACCACTTTCAAAAACAACGGCTCATATGTGTATGTAGATATGAGAATTATGATTATATATCTTAGGTTCTGACAAAGAAAGGAATAAGAGCAGTGTCCAAAGTTACTAGTGCCGAAAAAGGAACATTGGTAACTACCTGCACCATAGTAAGTGCCACGGGACAGTACTTGCCACTCGTTATGATTTTCCCAAGAGTTCATTTTAAGAAGCATATGATCACGGGCAGTCCATCTGGAACTCTGGGTCTTGCTAACCCATCGGGATGACATCCGAATTATTCGTGGAAGTTATGAAACACTAAAACAGCAAGGAAACTCCAACGCTGTTAATATATAACAACCACGAGTCTCATTTATCTTTAGAGGTCATTCAGTTGGCGAAAAAAAGCGGTGTAACAATGTTAACGTTACCACCACATTGCTCTCATAAAATGCAGCCATTGGATGTTGGTGTTTTTAAGCCTTTCAAATCCGCTTACAACTCCGCTATGAATTCCTGGCATCTTGCGAATCCAGGAATTCGCGTAACGATTTATAATGTTGCATCATACGTCGGATTAGCATACAGTAAAGCTGTAACTGCGTCTAACGTTGTGGCATCTTTTAAAAAAACTGGAATCTTTCCCTTCGATAGGCACGTTTTCTCCCCAGTAGATTTCTTACCCAGCGTTGTTACTGAGAGAACTGCCACATCAAATAGGAATGAAGATCAGGTGTCTAACGTTGAAGATTCACAGAACAGAGTATCATCAAAGCCTACAAAAAGTGAAAATAATAGTAATACTCCAACTGTCCAGTTTAGTCCTCCAGAAGCGTTTAAGGGGTATCCAAAAATGGATTCCACAAAAAGGAAAATTTCTTCAAGAAAACGTGAGAAATCAATAATTCCTACAAATTCCTCAGAGATGGAAAATCTCCACGATAGCAAAAAGTGAAAAACCCATGGAAAAAAAGTTAAACGAAATATAACTGCTTTTAACGAAGTAAACGAATTACAGTTACCACCATTCAAATCAAATGAAAATACAATAAGAGAGGAAGAACTGCAAAATTTGAAAAGCACTCCTAAATTAAACGACTACGTTTTAGTTCAATTTCAAGACTATAAAAAGTTAAAAATTTATTACGTCGGGAAGGTCATTGGAAACATAAATGGACGAAATCGTCTTGATGTGAGCTTCTTTCGAAAGAACAACAAATATTTTGTTATGCCTCCCTTGCCTGATCACATGGTCACAAATCTTGATGACATAAAAATGATTTTACCGCCACTAGAACGGATTGGTGCTACAAGCAGACAGCAGTCACATCTGAAATTTTCGACCGATTTTTCAAATTTAAATATCCGTTGAGCTATCAAAACATACAATCTTTGAATTATTATTATTTATTATTACCTATTATTATCTACTATTTTTTATTAGGTTAAAAATCGAAAAATGTATAATTTATTTACTATTTAGTTTGTTATTGTTTGTTTAAGTAAATGTGAATATATTTAATTTTTTATTTCAACTAATTTGGTTTGGATTTGCTACATATTTAAAATGTGGTGCATTTATACCTTGCAAGTGGTTCATTTCTCCCGTATGATGGGAGAAATGCACCATTTGGACTGACTGTGTTCTTCCGCATTTCGCTCAAGATTTGTTTATATTTTGCTATTTGTTATCAATACAATATTTGCGCAAGGTATTTAATTAAATAAAGAAAAAAAAATTAATCAAGTTCTGCTTTTTTCTACGGAGCTTTAGAGTAATTCGTGAAAAATGGTGCATTTCTACCTAGTCTACCCTACATATGAAACCATATTTAAATTTTCTAGGACAAATTGATTGTAAGGCACAACAATGCTCTACTCAAAATATTTATTTATATTTATAATAAATTAATTCGTTCATCTGCGCAGAATCGCTAAACGACTGGAAAATTAGCATCAACAACTCTAATATACTGTTACGTGTAAGCCTGGCAACCGCGCAACCGTACAACTCGATCGTTACAACAACAACCGAATACCTAGTTGCAAAATAACCCAACCAGAAATAAGGCGAAACAGCACGGTTGTATCTCTCTTCTTATCGAATGCTCTCCAATGTACTAGAATCCAATTAGAATCAAAGTCGAAAGATCTCAAGCTCACTTGAATCTTCTACACACACCTCTGAACGAAGATCGAAATCGAAAGCTCTAAAGCTTTCGAGAAGGTTCTACACTGAACGAAGATCGAAATCGAAAGCTCTAAAGCTTTCGAGAAGATTCCACAAGCATCGAAGATTCAAGAACATCCTAGACTGCAACCGCCTAGTATATAAGCAGGTAAAGCATTCAGCGAAGACACAGTAATTTCGATTACGCCGACAGCGAGTATACGCGACCGTGTTGGTAGAGAGCGAAAGTGAACGAGTTAAGCGATATATGGTATAAGCGGGCGGTACTGCCATACAGTGCGAATTATTGTGCGATTATAATTCTGTGAATTAAAGTGCGGATAAATAAATTATCACTTATTTTTATTTTAACCGAATTGTGTTTTACTTGAAATCCCGGCGAACCCCTAGCTCGCAACAATTGGTGTCAGAAGTGGGATTTCAAGGATTAATTCGGGTTGAAATCGCGAGTGGAAAAAGTGAAATTAAAATTCTCGAACGGACAAAGTGAGAATTTTGTGCGCTGTGAAGTGAAGTTAAAATTCTCGAACGGACAGGGAGAATTTTGTGAAATCGGACAATCTAGAGTGCTCTAGTGAGCGGTAATTGAATTAGTGAAGTGGAAAATTCTCTTTCGGACAAAAAGAGAATTTGAGTGAATTTGTTTCGGGAAAATTTGTAACGGATGAAAAATCGATAGTAAAAATGCCGCGTTATTTAAAAGACTTAAAACTAATGGAGCTGAAGGAAGAGCTCGGTAGACGCGAATTATCAACAACTGGGAACAAGTCCGAACTTGTCAGCCGAATGATCGAAGTGCTTAAAGCTGAAGGTAAAGACGCAAATAGTTTCGAGTTCCCAATCGAAGAAGCTCGTGCAGGAAGTGGTGAGGAGTGCTCTGGTACACCAGATTCTCTGACGCAGTTAATTCAGCAAATGATGAACCAACAAAGGCAGCTCTTAGCAGACCTCTCAGCAGATCTCAACCAGACGTCGAAGGACATTAATCAGAAACTGGACCAACAACACAATCAACTATCAATAGATCTCAACCAAAAATTGGAACAGCAAAGCGAACAGACGAAAGAACTAAAAGAAGATTTAAATAATAAAATTAAAGATCTGAGCCAGTCGATGGACACCATTGGTAGGACAATCGAAGAAAATGTAGAGAAGAAGCTTCGAACCTTCGAAGAACAAATTACGGTAAAGACATCTGAGATTGTGGAAGAAGTTGAACGCCTAAAAAGGGACTTTGAAAACGTGAAAGCGACTGGAGTCATCAAAACAGAACACGTTACGCACAAAGATCTCAAAGCTCCAATCTTCGATGGACAAACACCGTGGGCTATCTACAAGACACAATTTGAGGCTGCCGCAAGAAATAATCATTGGAATGATTTGGAACGAGGTACGGCTTTGATATTGGCGCTAAGAGGTCCACCAGCAGAAGTTCTCCAAACAATTCCGCAGGAGCAACAGCAAGATTATTCGACGTTGGTACAGACCTTGGATCTTTATTATGGTAGTGACCACATGCGAGAGATCTACAAGATGCAACTCCACAACCGAAGTCAAAAGGATGGCGAAACATTGCAAGAGCTAGCGCTCGATATAGAACGACTTACGTTGCTCTCATTCCCTAATGTGCAAAGCGAATATCGCAGTGATTTGGCTGTGTTCACATTTAATAATGCCGTACAGGATGAAGAACTACAGTTGTCATTAAAATTGGCAGGAAAGAAAACGATTGGCGAAGCGTTAGTATATGGGCTTACGTTCGAAGCTGCCAAGCAAAGCTCGTGGAGTGACTACCGAGTCCGAAAAATAACAGAAAAGTGTGTATGCGAGAGAGCAGAGTACACCAAGCGGAGCGTAGGATCTGGTGCCCCCCGATGTTGGAATTGCGGAAAGACGGGACACTTAAGTCGGGATTGCAGACCAGCGGAATACACTGGAAGAGCGATACCCCACCATTGCCGCAGTGAGGGCACGGGTCAATGTTACGTGAGTCGGAGATTGGAACACGCTAGGCCCAGCGTTCTCCGATGTTGGCATTGCGGACAGGACGGCCATTTACGGCGTGATTGTTGGCATCTAAGAAGAAACAGGAATAATTACGATGAGCACACTTCGAAACAACCACTATGCAATAGCTGTAATGAGCGGGAAAGAACTGTTGACACCGATTGCTGGTGTAAAGGAACCGAAAAACAAGGCAAACGTCGCGGAGCGATGCGATGTTGGAACTGTGGACTAGAAGGACACTTAAGGTTTGATTGTCGGAAGCCGAAGAGAACGCCGAATTATTGTTCGGATTGTACTGCCGAACAAAGGAGTACTAGAGGCGCAAAGCTACAGAGCCAATTAGAAGAGACGGAAATTAGCTGGCGAAATCAACATCAGCGTATTGTGATGCAGAATAGTCAACAAGACAAAGAGGTCGTGGGGAACTTGCGACGATTAAAAGTTTGTGATCGACAGCAGGCAAAACATTACCAAACTCGGGACAAAATCTGTTCAACAACAAATCACCAGAATGCAGAGCATTGTCAACGAGCGAAATCCTCCAGCTACAGAGATGGCGATCTAGTATTGTTGTACAGCACTCGAAGACAGAGGAAAACATCGTCAAAACATCAGTGCAACGGTAAAGGAAGGCATCGAGTCAGCACGCAACTAAAGGAGGGAGTACCACGGACCAAAATGAAAAATGACGTCACTGACGAGGGCGCTACTCTGTTCGGGACGAACAGAAACTAAGGAGGGAGTAATGTTACGTGTAAGCCTGGCAACCGCGCAACCGTACAACTCGATCGTTACAACAACAACCGAATACCTAGTTGCAAAATAACCCAACCAGAAATAAGGCGAAACAGCACGGTTGTATCTCTCTTCTTATCGAATGCTCTCCAATGTACTAGAATCCAATTAGAATCAAAGTCGAAAGATCTCAAGCTCACTTGAATCTTCTACACACACCTCTGAACGAAGATCGGAATCGAAAGCTCTAAAGCTTTCGAGAAGGTTCTACACTGAACGAAGATCGAAATCGAAAGCTCTAAAGCTTTCGAGAAGATTCCACAAGCATCGAAGATTCAAGAACATCCTAGACTGCAACCGCCTAGTATATAAGCAGGTAAAGCATTCAGCGAAGACACAGTAATTTCGATTACGCCGATAGCGAGTATACGCGACCGTGTTGGTAGAGAGCGAAAGTGAACGAGTTAAGCGATATATGGTATAAGCGGGCGGTACTGCCATACAGTGCGAATTATTGTGCGATTATAATTCTGTGAATTAAAGTGCGGATAAATAAATTATCACTTATTTTTATTTTAACCGAATTGTGTTTTACTTGAAATCCCGGCGAACCCCTAGCTCGCAACAATACAAATAAGGAGAAAATGTGTTGCCAAATAATTACAAGCAGGCATTCATAAACGTCTGCAGCATAGAGATTTATGTACTGGAGATGACGAGCAGCGACTGTTTTGAAGCCGGACGATTCCTCGCAAAAGACCGGCAATAAACACTATTAGCATCTTACTCACATATTATTTATACTCCGGTCTTGAACACACACCTATAAATATATGAAGAGACTTCAAGTTAATAAGATCAGATCTTTTCTTATACCACGCTTGTATACAAATTACTTTATTCAAATCATGATATGCGATACAAGATGGTATGATACAAGCCCATACATCTTATACTTTGACATTTAGCTGTTAAAGACAAAATTTTTGATTTCAAGCGACTTTTTCATAAACCGAAACAAATACCGTTGTGGCCAAATAAAAGTTAACACTCTGAAAAAAAAGCGAAATTTCCTAGAAAACCCTATTTTTATGGGTCTTATAATTAAAATCTCATGCGGGGTTAGTTACCTGTCGTTTTGTTGTTAATTACCTGTCGGTTTCGCGACAAGGTCGGCTTCTGTCAAGCGTTTATTGTAGTTGAGCCGTTGATGAGTAAACATGGCACCACAGTTGGGTAGTGAAAAAAAAGTGAGTATTGTCGCCTTAAGCAACGAAGGGCTTTCCACTAGGGCTATAGCCCGAAGAATTGGTTGTAGCCATGTGACTGTGTCTAAAATTTTGAAAAAAAAACGCGAAAGGATCTCTCCAGCGGAAGCCAGGAACAGGACTTGGGAACAAAAAGACGACCGCGAGAGATGACCGACATTTTAAGAACTTAAGCCTAAGGGACCGAAAAAGAACCGCTAGGGAAGTCAACATGCACTTCCAGGAAGCGACTGGAACAATGATTAGCGACAGAACTGTTAGAAGAAGGCTACAGTTATGTGGACTTTTATCTCGGCGACCCCGAAAAAAACCAACATTAACGGCTAAAATGAGGACAGCGAGGCTGAACTTCTCCCGATCTCATCGAAATTGGTCGGAAAATGACTGGAAGAGAGTACTCTTCACCGACGAATCAAAATGTAACCTGAACCAATCTGATGGATTGCAGTATGTACGTCGCAGAATCGGAGAGGAAATTCACGAAGACTGTGTAGTGACTCGAAACAAGTTCCCTCCGAGTTACATGGTTTGGGTTGCATTTCCTATTTTGGCACCGGAGATTTGGCTTTTGTAGAAGGATCAATGAATGCGATCAGTTACATCAGCGTGATTGACAACCATTTAATCCCGTCGATGGATAGGCTCTTCCCAGTCATTTACGACCCGATTTTTCAAGATGACTCTGCGCCATGTCATCGCGCTCGTATGGTAAGTTGTGGGTTTTTTACAAGAAACAGTTCAATACAAACATAAAAAAAAAAAAGCCTAAAATAATTGTTTCGTTTTTAAACAGGTTAAAGAATTCGTCGCAGAAAGGAGAATTTCCACACTTGAGTGGCCAGGAAACAGCCCCGATTTTAACCCAATCGAGAATTGTTGGGCCGAACTGAAACGAAGTCGGAGACCAAGGACCAAGGAGGAGTTCAAAAACGCCATCAAAGACGCTTGGAAAGACGACATAAGCATCGAATACTGTCAGACATTGATAAAATCTATGCCTCGAAGGATTGACGCTGTCATCAAGGCTCGCGAAGGATACACGAAGTATTAGTTTTAGCTATTAATTAAAGAATATTGCTCCTACCTACCTACTAGTAACTTCCCATACAAATTCCCTGTTAAGAATTCAAAAGAGTTGTTAATTTTCAATTCAACAACTTTTGTTGCGAAAATGCTCATTTTGCTGATAAAACATAAAAGTGGCAGTACTTTCAAAATAAATAAATGTTTTGTTTATGTAACACTAAAATTAAATAAATTAACACCAGTTCGTTTTATTTATAATCAGATATCATTATGTAGAGGCAATATCACCACATATTTATAGGTGTTAACTTTTATTTGGCCACCACGGTAGTATTGTGCGTATATTCAACGCAGCAACAAAATTTAATGGAACTTTTAATTAATCTGGGACAGTTAAAAGTGCTTTCCGAAATTTTAGTAGTGAAGAAAAAAAGGCTTCGACTGCTATCTCTTCGTGCCAAACGTCGCAGTATGATGTTCCGGCGAAAAGCACTTTCATTGCTAATAAAGAAATGTAGAAACCGGACCATAACATTGCACACAACAATGAAAACACGCTCAAACAATTTTAACTGACGGAAGGATATAAAAATCCACAACTGTCATTCATTGGAATTTCAGTTGATTTCAGTGTAGATGGCGCTGATGGTAGTTAAAAGAAGGCTATATCAGCTAAAATCATCGAATTTATATACCTACTGTTGTGAACGGAGGTCGTGGAGTGAATATTTTATCTTGAAAAAGTCAAAATATTCGACGGGAAAGGTAAGGTACGGGAATCAGTGGGCCAATTTCACCTACGTCCAAATTGGTGGCTGAAGTTCGAGCTGGAGCGACGCGCTTGCTGGCGTCCGGGCTAGCTGCGGCTGTGGGGGGGTACGTTGCTCGAAAAATCAGACCATCAACCCTAGGCCTGTACAACAAAAATTAGTCGCGCCGACTTATCCAGGGTATTAAAATTTGGGATATCTTTCCCAATAGGTCATGAGAGACCGAGAAGCGATGGATTGCGCGACTTCGCGACTTGTCAGGGCGCTCTCGTGTTGTAGCGCCCTGTCTGCCCACCCTGCCTCAGCCACGACATTCCAAAAATATTATCTGCGTCGTGGCCCCATTTAGAGGTTCTGGGTGGAACAACTACCCGTGAGGGTCCATTAAACGGCCTTTAGCCTGTCATTTTTTATTTTAAGAAATGTTTAAACTACAAAAAAAAATCTATAAAACAAAAAAACTTACCCTTTTCTAGTTTTTTCGATTCTTTTTAATTTCTTTTTTTGTAAATATTATGTAATATTTATTTATTTTTTTTTTATAATTTTCTAGTCCGTCGTAAGTCCAGTCATGTCATTTATTTTTATTTTTATTATATGGGTAATGGTGTCTGGTTTCTTTACATTATTTTTTCTTCCCGAACCGAATTCAAATTCCGCGACGATACCGAACACAATTTTTTTTTTTTTTTTACTTTATCACCACTCGTTATTTGCAACTTAAACTCATATATTTTTCTTTATCTTCCAAGCTTCTCAAAAATCAAAAAAAAAGGTATTCCTATCTTTTTACGATAGTTTTCACATCCTTTTCCCAAAAAAACCAAAAAAAAGAGGTTGGATATTATGTAGATATCAGCTCGTTGACGTACTATATTATTGGGTGATACACTGGTCATCAGGGCCGGATTTACCTATGAAGGGGCCCGGGGCTATTTCACTTTTGGGGTCCTCTAACAACTAAGGCTTATGATTTTTTTTAATTTTTTTCCTAATCGGAAAAATATTTGAAAATTTTTTTTGAGTTTGTATCACATAATGACGAAAAAAAAATTTTGTTCACCAAAGATATCAGCTTTCTTCCATTGCGTGCCAATACCACAACTGCAAAAACTTTGCCAGACTCTTATTTATTTCACATACTTCATTATTTTTTAGAGGATCCCACTATTTTCAATAATTAATTTTTTTTCAAGGATTCTATTATAACTATGACAATATAAAATGGGTACCTGGCCTTAATGTTTTATGTCGGTTAAGTTGCTAGTTTAGGAACTTAATCGACAAACAACATTAAGGCCAGGTACGTATTTTATATTGTCAAGTTGCTGGTACTGCATTATAAATTTCAGAAAGCTTTGGATCCATTGAATTTTTCTAAATCAAAAGATTTTCAATTATTTCACTGGCAGCGAACTTATTTAAATAAACATCAAAATATCACCTTCTCTCCCACGATTATCATTGGTGGATTGAATGGTAACTGCTCACTGCTTCTTTCCTTCGAAGTGGAGATCAAAACGGATTTTACTTAGTTTTTGGGAAGTGAATCATTAGGGCAGCCTTATATAATAAAAGTAAATTTTATACTGAACCAGATGATCTCAAATCATGAAGACTATGGTAAAGAATTTTGAAAAGTTTGAAGTATTTATCAATTCCTTAATTGCTTACTCATCTTAGCTCCTTTTGAAAGTATTCTCATTTACGAGTATATGGGAATATTTCGTGCTTTACTTTTAGCGAAATCATTTATTATTTCATCAAATTCAATCGATTTTAGTACGTCAAACTCTATTGACAATAGAGAAAGTGAGTTCAAACGATTTTCGCCAATTGTATTACGCAAATAGTTTTTAATCCTTGCTAAAGTAGAGAAGGATCTTTCTCCTTCACACTTTGTTGCAGGTATAGTTAAATACATTCGCAACGAAATCCTTACGTTTGGAAACGTGCGAAGAATTTTAGTTTTTGCAATATTTTCGTTCTTAAAAATTTCAGAAAATTGTAAGAATTCATAAACGAAAGCAATCTTCAAATCATTGGGATATGCACTTATAAGAGCTTTATATTTATCTTCAATTTCTGCAATTGATAATTCGTTAAAAACCCAAATAAATTTTCAATGCTGTTGCACGCTGCGCTTCTCTTCTCTAATTCCTGATACAGACAGTCGATTATCGGCAGAAAGGTTTCTACGCGAACTTTTTCACTTGCAGAAAATTCCGTTTCTATTGCATCGCCTTCATCAAAAAAAACCTGACCTTTTTCTTGTTCTTCTATTATATTCTCTATATTGATGAACATCCACAAGTTGCTTTGCTTCGGCCTCTATATCATTAAAACAATCTCAATATTTATTCAGAAAACCTGACAAAGACCTATATACGAGTAGTTGATATAAATCAGTAAATCAATATCAGCGCCTTGAAGCGATTCGCTAGTTGCATGGAAGCGTTCTAAAATTTTGTTCCAAAAAATAACCATGACACCAGTATCGAATTCTTTCATTTTATTCAGAATTCCATTTGCTTCATTTTTGGTTATCTGATTTTGGGTGCTATCACACACCAAATTACTAAGAGTTGTCATAATCTGAAAAACCCACGCCGGCTTCTATCACCTAACGGTCCTCCCGCGTCCGGTGTTAGATTGGTGGCAGTTGCGGGTGCGCTCAAATGTCAGCGAAGTGCTGACTTCTGAACGCACTCGCAGCGCCCAGCAGGGAATACAAATCTCGCCCAGCCGCAACTCAACAGGATTTAATTCTATTGTATTGAATATATGAAAATTTCGGGCCCAGTGAAATTTGTTGGGGGCCCTGTGGTACAGAACCTTTTAGTCCTATGGGAAATCTGGCCCTGCTGGTGATATTGACGATATTATGATTTGTATACGAGCTGTGTATCCAAAGTATTAAAGAAGAAATAACTATACCAACGAAAAAACATTACTTGGTCCGGGATTGACAGGTTACTACCAAACTACTGTATACTTTTTCGAAGTTATTCGCGAAAGCATGTAATTCGTCAAGCATTACGAGTTGCAAATACGAACGGGTGGATCACTACCTAACTAGCAAACAAACTTCGTATTTTGATTTTCCGGAAGCTATAACTTCGATAAGACGTCGGTAAAACTGTTGAGTATAGGTTGTGAACTTTTAACTTCGATAAGGCTTCCGTATCCGTAAGACTTTCGAGCGGAGGTTTAACATTCAGAAGCAATAGTTAGCTTCGGTAATAACCTCTATAAGGCGTTATGGAAGTAAATAACAATAGTCTTATGGAGGTTTGTGGACTTTTAACTTCGATAAAGCTTCCGTAAGACTTGCAAGCGGAGGTTAGCAAGCGAGCTTCGCTCGACATGTCTAATACCAAGTGATTCGGCTTCAACCCTATTACGACAATGTTTCAGATTGGCCTAGTGTGTAGCGTAGTGGACTAATGGTTCGAATCCGAGAGTGTGCAAGGTCAATTCGCATTTTTCAAACAAAAATAATAATTTACAGGAAAATAAATTCGTAGTTGGAAGAAAACAAAAGTAAAAAAATCGTGAATATTTATTTTTCGTGCAAGCAATGTGAACTAAGGCCTTATACCAACTGTTGGCGCTTGGTTGTTGCTGTTGAAACATGGGGAAATGTGTGCCAGATTAGTACGGTAAGACCTTACCGAAGCTTTATCGAGATACGAGCATTGATTCGATAAGGCCTTATGGAAGTTAGTTTGCTAGTTGGGCTAAGTCGGTATATAAAGTGCTTATAGTGATGATTTTAATATATTTGTATACATTGCCGTTTGGATAGATAAGCCATGGGATCACACATAATTTGAAGTCTCACAACCAAAAATTGGTTTAAAATGAGGTGCTGTTTAGTGTGTCTCTGAGTCATAAAATAAGTAACAATCCTTAATGATAAATTAGCTTAGTTATAATTGTCGAATATGAATTTTGTTTAGGTGACGCACATATAGGAAAAAAAAACTTCGGCAATGTCACCGGCTGTGAGGATGTTATCGCGGAATCATTCAAAAGCAACTCCATGATGAAACAATTCCTTCGGGGCCTAGTCCAACACAGTTTTAAAATTGACGGTTCCATTGGAGGTTATTCAACTGCCAATATCGGTTAGTTTTAAAAATTAATTAAATAAGTTGAAAACAATAGTTAACATATGATGCACTTTCATTCCTTATATCTCTTCTACGTACCTTTTCTTCAAATTCGTTGAAACACGATAAGCTTTTGAAATTTTCATATGTGACGAAGCCACTTAGTCTTTTCGTCTTTTCACCGCAATAGAATATTCTATTCAGCGAAGAAAATAGTTCAACAAGTTACGCATTTAAACAAATCGCGTTGAAAACTTAAACCGATTTTCAGTCCTTTTTTCATTAAAAATTCCCACTCGGCAAGAAAATTGTAGTCGGTTATTATGGCGGGAGCTCAGTTTAAATCGGAAAACAGCAATTAGGACGTATCTATAGTAGGTACGCATAGAGATGGGATCAGGACATACCTTTTCCCGACCGATTTTCCCTATTGATCAGAATAATGGGAGCTAGGAATCCCGGAAAGCTTAAGCTCCGTGTATACCCTCGCTTTCGAATAATTAACCAAAATACAGTGATACACGGCGCATATTTCACATGTTCCGAGATATTACCTATATGGAAAATATACACAGAAACACCTGAATTATTCATGCGTGCCTTCCCTCTTATTAAATATGTCAAATGCCAGTCAGTCGCTCCCGAAGATATCTTGGGATGAATAATTAACGGCCTTCGTATTTAGGAAATTAGAAAAGGCAATTAACACATTTAGTCTGTCACACTGTTCGGATGCGAGAAATTTTCGAATGGTTCTAAAGTATGATTTTACTCGGCTCGGGGTTGAATGGGGGTGGATGTTGTTCAGGAATAAGTCAGTTTTTCCCCGGATAAATTTACTCCATGCGTAGGAAGGTAGCGGATAGGACATGGCAAGGTTATAGGAGCTTACCTTTTGCCCGCGTAGAATAGGCAGTTTCCGTGATAGCTAAGTGATTTGATCAAAATATTTAATTGATTTTGATATCTGCCTGACTACCTTTCTATTTTTAAATAGTATCTTGACTAGAACTGCGGCAATTCAGAGATGGATTATATTGGTACTTGTTTTCTTTTTCACAAGTTCTAAGTTCAAAGGTAGCTAAATTATTTTTTTTACTGAATTCTACAAATTAAATATGATCGTATCAAAAATGGTTCAATTTTTTTTTATTAAAATTTACTTTAAATTCTGAAATCGTAAGCAAAAATTATTGGTTAAATATACAATAATTCTGCCGAGAGCAACAAGTTCATGTAAAAAATTTAGATTCAATCATTTAAATAGTTGGAAAATACATTAATTCTACGAAAAATTACTACTAAACATAATTATTTTAAGGTTAAAGTATTAAGGCCGTGACAGATTAAACGCAGAAGCAGCGACGAAAGCAGTGCTGAAATCTGCTCTGCTTAATGAATTTAAATTAAAGTGCAGAAGCAGAGAAAAATGTGTCCATGCAACTGTCAACAGCCACAAGTATTTTAGTCTCTTGTTTGATTTTTCCGAGCTTTTAGTTTAAAATGATCATTAAATACGAGTATGTATATGGAAACAATTTTGACACCTTTAACATTTCCATTGCTGACAACATTCCCAATTCTTGAGGGTTTTATGTTGGTAGTACTGAAGCAGAAGCAGAATTTTAGAATTTAGAACGAAAAAGCAGCACTGCTTTCGTCGCTGCTTCCATTTAAACAGGCGTCATATGATGCCGTGGTGTCTAAAAAAAGTTCTGCTCCTGCTTTCACTCCAATCATTTTTCATAAAAACTGAAATGATTACAGAACTGAGACGTAGAACTCAAAAGCTTACTAGAATACGTCAGGTTTTTTGGCTACTCATCTTTTCAGCAGCCCGCTCCTGTCACGCCCTTCACTCCTATACTTTTTCATAAAAACTGAAATGATTATAGAACTGAGACGTAGGACTGGTAACTCAAAAGTTTACTAGGATAATTCAGGTTTTTTGGCTACTCATCTTTTCAGCAGCCCGCTATCGAGGATAATATTCATAAAAAAGGGTTAAACATCTCGCTTCGCGGTCAGCTGGTTTGACGAGCTTGGAAAAACAAATAATTGGAGTTCGGTTGTTAAAGAAGAACTATATTTGTAAAAGGGTTTTAGAAGATACTCGGGAGGGAGAGCGCTGCACTATGAGTATTTCGGGTGAATTCATATCTCGGTGAAATAAACAAGTTCAACATTTTTTTTTTAATTTTAATACCATCAGAACCAGAACTCTGTTATATCGCAGAAGTCTCGCTTCCAACCTACATTGCAAAATGTATATTTTTTTCAAAACAATTTATAAAAGAATATATGTATATTAAAAAAAACAGAGAAAACTGTGTAGAAACTGATATAAATAATATAAATGAAATAAACATTTTAAAGAAACGACTCATCATTTTAATACCAGCTTCTTCTTTGAAACTGCTTAAATTTCTCTCTTTTATTTCATGTGCACTTTTACTAGAAACTTTAATATTTTACTTGTTTTTAGAGGTGGCTTCGACAAACTTTCTAATGAAACCATAGATTAGGACAAATAAGAACGAAAGTTATTCTAGTTGCTTGGACACTTATAACTCCAGAACTTTTGAACCGATTTTGATAAAAAAAAATTATAAATGTGGATATACATTTAACTTTAAGAAGAGGCTACCTTATATCACCCTTAATCACCATTAAGGCACAGCTGAATAAGTGTCCGAATTTTTCCAAGAGCTACAGTACATAAATGCGGCTCTGCCATTCCAGACGGGTGTACACCTGCAAATCATTAAGATATGCAGGAGAGAAACAGAATAAATCGGTGATTCTCAAATGGTTTTTGCTATAGTCCACATTTTAGTCACGAAAAACTACTGAATCACGTTTATCGAGCTTAATTGATCCTAATTCTATCCTAATTACATCAGAGTTAGATTGGCTCGGACAAAAACCAACTGACATACAAAACTTAAATTACTTATTAAAACACACTTTTTAAAAAGTGTCAAAAGGATGGAAGTTCCATGGAAAACAAAGGCGTGTCAAACACTTTCTTCAATTTGAGTCCTATCGAAAAATTGATTAGAACAAAAGTTGAATGCAACCTTTTATGTTGTACGTATTTTTTTTAGTAAGGTCAACGGTAACGGAAATTTTTACGATGTCTATAAATAAAATTGAAAAATTGTTATTTCTGTGGATCTGTTCCAACATCACGGTAAAACGTCTTAACTCTTTCCGGGGCAGGTTATGAAGGAGGAAAATATTAAAATTTAACGTAAATCGAATACTTATTCCATTTTAATAAATAACTTATGCCCAAAAAAATGTTTCCTCTCTCATATCCAACGTAAGGACATGGTATGCTGACTATACCACCGCCCAAGATACATACTCAATTTTCAAAAGATTTTTTTTTTATTTTATTAAATGGTTTTTTAATTGGTGAAACGCCATGCAAAGATCTTTTGTGTCACTCATACAAAGTGGTACATTGCATTTCGAGCATGTCCACGTTATACGACGTTGGTGATCTTTAGTGCTGCAATGAGCACAACGTCGAAGTAAGGTTCTCATTGACAAATGTGATGCTATTGTTTATACCGCAGGATCTACATATGTTTATTTATATATATATAGTACTACAAGATCGTATATAAAAGTAAAATAAAATCAAAATAGAACCCAATAAATTCAAAAAGAAAGGAATAATAATATTATAAGAACAAACAAAATAAGCAGAAAGAAAATAAAAGATAGTTAAAAAGTAAGAAATAACAGTAATGAAAAATAATATTGAGTAAATGAGAAAAAAAATAAAAAAGAAATTGATAAACTGAATGAGAGTCGAAATAAATATAATTAATTATTTAAAATAAAATAGAACTGTATAATAGATGCTTGAAAGCACTACACTCAAAGAAAAATCCTTGGTAACATTGACAAAAAGTATTTGTTGAACTTCAACAGTGCAGTTTTGTCATAATGATAATAATATGTCAGCATAACAAATAAAAACTATTCAGTTTGATAAATTGTCGAATTGATAAAAATTCGGCGAAATTTCAGTTCGTTCTTTCAACAAAACATGTATTATCGAAATGACAAAATTTTCTTTCATATTGATCAATATTTCTATCAAATTAACAAATTTTTTGTTGTATTGGAAGAAACGGCTTCTGATAAAAATTTTGTCAGAGTGACCAAAAGTAAACTGCAAGATTTTGTTATATTCACAAAACTATTTATTAAATCAACAAAAATTTTTGTAAGAAAGATGAACACGATTCCATACCGCACATTGGTGTGGGAATCGCAGTGCGCAGAGTTCTAGTTCGATTGCGACATTCGTGACTGACTGGTTAAATTGATAGTGGCCTTTGTACAGTAAAAATTAAGTTTAAATTTACTTCATAAAATATCTGGAACTTGACACAAGGTCTTATTGTCATCTGGAAGGTAAGTTTTTCAAATTATTTATCTATTTAAAGAATTTAGGAAAGTTTAAAACAATATGTTTCAGACGAACCATTACATTCGGTATAACTGCACCCATTCGAAACGATAAAGTTTCTTCTAGTTTTAATTAAATTTAATTTCTAAGATTTAATATGAAATGTTTTTTGTGCAAAATTAGCCTTTCCTCTGTTAAGACATTGGTGCCCCATTTAAAACTTTTTCATTCGTTGCGCTCTGATAGCACTTTTGAATGTTGTAAAGAATCTTGCACACAAGCTTTCGGAAATCTCAATAGTTTTAGAAAACATCTAAAAACAAAACATTTATTGGTAGAACCCGAGCTTTGTTGATTTGTTGAGCGCATAACCGCAAAGGTTTCTCCTTAGTAAAACTAGTCAACAATAGGTGGCGCACGACTAATGAGTGTGCCATATCTTAGATTATATACCTAAAAGGATTGGACATACCACCATTAGGGTTACTGTATACACACTCACACCAAAACAGCCTCTAAGAGGGGTTTGGCAGATGCGTACCAAGGTGAAAAACCAGTAAATTTAAATTTTTTCCATGTTTATGGGATTTCACTTTATAAACATTCGAAATGATTGACTTTTCGCTGCAAAATTGTAAATTTCCATAGAAGAAATGAAAGAAATAGGAAAATTTACCATTGAAAACCACAATTTCGCGCACACACACTTCCATATCAAAGAAAAACACGTACTAGAATTGTGGAAGGGAACCGACAGCTGTTTTTCCGACTCTTCCCATATTCGCACTAACACACTTCAAAAACGCAATTTGATAGCAATTCCCAGTAGAACAAAAACAGGCGAACTAGTACATAAACAGGCGATTTTTGTGAGGTTAAATTACAATTTCTAGTACAGAAACGACCGAATTAGACATATCTGCCAAACCCTAGGTAGAGAGTGTTGTGTATATAGTGACCCTAACCACCATAAAAAAGAGCCAATTTTTTTGATGCGCATGTCGAAGTAAAAGCTGCATGGGCGTACAAAACTGATTTTATTTATTTTAGGGGCAAAAATCTTAGCTCGATTTTAAAAGTTTTTTGCATATATTAAATATATTGCATAAACATACTGCAGTCACGATCAGCTGCAAGCCAATCGTATTATACTCTAGATGAGGATGATTTTGCCCGTTAACGAACTTAGCCTTACAAATTCGCCCAGATCAAAATTTCAAGATCCTAGGTCAAGGCGTTCTTGAGTTATTATGCTAACGGACAGCAGACGGACGGGCGGACGGACGTTTTAGCCCCAAATGAGCAGAAAATAATATTTAACTTTTTTTGTGTTCCGAGGCTTCGTTCTAAACTATCTATCTCTTTGTAATCTATGTATGTATGCTTTACAGATGCATGTTATTTTATCATATATGTACATATCTACTTATGATCTGGTACGATTCTGTAACTGAAATCTCGGCGAAATACTAGAAACGAGTAGCTTTTTCAAATGTGTTTTTTGATAAACACCAAATTTCGATTTTTCGTCTGACTTATTTTTAACAATAATGCAACCATTTTTTTATTACTAATTTAATGAGAAGGCTATATTGTTGCGAACTCAAGGGAGACTATTTTTTTTCGATGCAAAGCATTTGTACAGAAATTAATATTTTAATAAATATTTCTTTTCTAAGTACAGTTGCATGATCGAAATGTTCACCTTTGTAACGCTTTTGGTTAGCTCCAAATATAACTTTATTTTGCTACACCATTGGATCCAAAATCCAAGCCGTTCAGGTTACCATGACAACTGTAGCGCACCAGTGTGCAGGTGGGCAATAGGGCCGGTGGCCGTGGTAAATCTGAGCCGGCGGTGCTAGGGCGAGCGGTGGTCAGTTTACGACGCTCACTGTCGTTGGAGGTCGCAATCGCCTGCGTCCAGGGGCGAGCGTTGTGACTGGCGTCGCGATGGTACTCGACACTGAGACGCCTGCGTCCGGGGGCGAATTGCTGAAAGGCTGCGGTCTCGGCCGCCTACGTCCGGGGGCGGGCGTCGACTTAGGCGTCGGGATGGAAATGATTTGCCTGCGTCCGGGGGCGAGCGTTTTCCTCGGCTCTGATAAGAGCCTTTCGACTTCGTTTTACTCTTTGAGTTCTGACAAGAACTATAAGTGCGATTTAGATTTCAGTCCTGACAAGAACTGAAATCTTTAAAGGCTACTGCTTCCTGGGTAGCGTTTTAACGCGAAAACAAAAACGACCTCTCGGCCCGGATCCAATTTACTACTGATAATTTATTTCCTAAAATTTACACTATTTAAACACTTAAAAATAATACTTGGTCCATCCCTTCTACTAAATATTTCACGATGCTAAGTGCATTGCTACAAGTTCTAATGCAAACACAAAAGATGACCTAACGGTCAATTTGTGATGCCGAGTGCATTTGGACAAATTTTAATTTCATACAAAAGATGACCTAACGGTCAATTTGTGATGCTAAGTGCATCTTGACAAATTTGGTAAATGGATTATTGTGAGCCATTTAGGTGGACACAGTAGAGTCCGTCTAAATGACCCACATCACCCCCCTTCCAGACGAAGGCGTAATAATTCAACTTTGCAAAAAAAAAATAAATATATAAAAAAAATAATAATAATAATACGAAAGGATGATTTTACTTGAAATTTACCTTCTTAATCGTACTCTCGGAATTCGATTCTAGGATGAATGCGGGTTTTAAACGATCGATGCTTACCGAAGAGTTTTTATTGTTAATATTTATTACGTAGTGTTTTCTTAATTTTTTAACTACCGCGTATGGACCTTCGTATGGCGGTTGTAAACCTGGTTTCGTACCTTCAACTCGAACAAAGACTTGATTGCAGGTCTCTAATTCTTTTGGGACATAAAATGGAATGTTGGTTTTTTTTGGATTCTGCGGTTTGAGTTGAGACATTCTGGTACGGAGCTGGGTGACAAAAGTTGCTGGCTCAAAATCGTCGGAAGAGTTGTCGATGAAATATTCTGCAGGCAGTGTCAGGGCTTGCCCAAAAACCAATTCTGCCGGTGAACAGTTCAAGTCTGCTTTGAAAGCTGCTCGGAGTCCTAGAAGAATTATTGGAAGTTCTTCTGTCCAGTGTGTTTGGTTTTCACGACATTTTAGAGCGGTTTTCAATTGGCGGTGGAAACGTTCCACCATTCCGTTTGCTTGCGGATGGTAAGCTGTCGTTCGAATTCTATGTGTTCCAAGGCATTTGTTAAGTTCGAAAAATAGTTTCGACTCGAACTGGGTGCCTTGGTCGGTCGTAATTTTAGAGGGTACTCCGAAACGCGAGATGTATTCGCGGAAAAAGGTTGTTGCGACAGTGTTGGCTGAAATGTCTCGAAGCGGATATGCCTCTGGCCAACGGGTGAAACGATCGACTATAGTCAAAAGGTAGCTGAAACCGTTTGAAGGCTTCAATGGACCGACTATATCCATATGAATGTGATCGAAACGTTTTTTGGGTAGCGTGAACTTGCCGAGTGGCGCCCTGGTGTGTCGTGTGATTTTGGAGCGTTGGCAGCTAATGCAGCTTTCGGCCCAACGCTTTATGTCTGTATTCATTTTTGGCCAAAAATACCTCTCGCTGATTAGCTTTCTGGAGCCGCGGATTCCGGGGTGAGTCATGCTATGAAGCGACTTGAAAACCACTTCTCGAAGTTTCATAGGTACAAAGGGGCGAATTTGAGTATTCGAAACTTCGCACCAAACCGAATCGTCCACAGTAGGCCATATTCGTTTCTCGAGTTTAAATTTTGTGGCTTTTGACTTGGGTGCCGACTGGATTTCCTTCAATTCCTGGTCGGTTTTTTGAAATCTGATGAGGTTCTCTATAGTTAGTTTTTCACTGTCTATGGAACTTAACGAGGTAGTGTCTACGCGAGACAACAAGTCCGCCACTATATTGTCGCGACCTTTGATATGCCGTATATCGCTTGTGTGTTGGGCGATAAAATCTAAATGTCGCGTTTGTCTAGGGCTTCGATCCGCTTTTGTAGTTAATGCTGTCGTTAGGGGCTTGTGGTCTGTGTATACAGTGAAACAACGACCCTCCAGAAAATGCGCGAAATGTTTTATTGCCAGATACATGGATAGAAGTTCGCGATCGAAAGCGGAATATTTGCATTCGGCAATGCTTAATTTTTTTGAGAAGAACCCTAAAGGTCCCAATGATTGTCTTCGCTTAATTGATCTAATACCGCTCCTACCGCGATGTTTGAAGCATCTACTGTGAGTCGTAGTTTTGCGTCGTTCAAAGGATGAACTAGAAGTGTTGCCTTAGCTATAGCTTCCTTAATTTTCATAAATGAGTCTTCGCAATGTTGTGGCCAATCAAAAGTTTTGATTTTTTGTTTTTTACTGGAGTGCTGTGCGACAAGAGCATGGATTGGTGCCAAGAATTCTGCTAGCTTTGGGATGAACCGGTGGTAATAATTTACCATTCCCACGAAACGCTGAGTGAGCCGAAGAGAGTTCGGACTTGTAAAATTCTTTATGGCTTGTATACGAATCTCCGAAGGAAGGATTCCATTTCTGTTGATTTTATGACTCAAAAAATCGATTTCTTCCACCCCAAACCTACATTTGGCGTTGTTGATTTTTAGGTCGTAAGAGGCTAGTTGCGTGAATAATTTTCGTAGATGATCTGCATGTCCTGCATGCGATTTGCTCGCTACGAGTATGTCGTCAATGTAAACGAAAACGAAAGGAAGATCTCGTGTCACTTCGTTCATGAACCTTTGAAAAGTTTGGGCTGCGTTGCGCAAACCGAAAGGCATTCGGGTGAACTCAAAAAGTCCAAAAGGCGTCGTGATTGCTGTCTTACACACGTCCTCTTCCGCTACAGGGATGTGATGGTAAGCCCGCACTAAATCCACTTTTGAGAAAACTGTGCACCCCTGCAGTTGTAGTGAAAAATTGTGGATGTGTGGAATAGGATAACGATCGGGTGTGGTTATGGCGTTTAAACGCCGGTAGTCGCCACAAGGGCGCCAATCGTTGGGGTCCCTTTTGGGTACCAAGTGTAACGGCGAAGAGACAGGTGAAGATGAGGGGCGGCAAATACCCAACTGCAGCATATGATCGAACTCTGTTCGCGCCGGGCCGAGTTTTTCGGGTTTTAAACGGCGCGGTTTTGAAAAAGGCAGATGTCCTTTAGTAACGATGTGATGGAATACCTTGTGGTTTGCTGGTATGGAATAGTCGGGTGCTGTAGTGAGAGAAGGAAATTCTCCGACAAGTTTTCCATACTCACCATCTTTGGTGCTCTTCCTTGGGGGCTTTGAATAGCTTTGACACACGATCCCAGCAACAGATAGCTTGGTGGATGAGTCGATCAGTTTCTTTTGGCGCATATCTATTAGAATGCCGAATTTGTTTAATAAATCTACGCCAATGATCGGTCTCTGAATATCTGCTATTACGAATGGGAAAATGAAAGGTCGGCGCAACCCGATGTCGAGTTTTAAAAGCTTCACGCCGAAAGTATTTATGGGAGTGCCATTGGCAGCGGTGAGACTAGTCTCATTCTTGACGTTTTTTTCTCTTGGGAAAAGGATTTGGGGATGACTGACACCTCAGCGCCGGTGTCGATTAAAAAATTGCACTTGTTAATGGAACAATATGCGAATAAACGCCGCACTGGCCTGATCCGACTGTCTGTTGTAGCGACAGTCGGGTTGCCTAGTTTTTTGTCTTGTTATTTTTCTTAGGTGCAAAACTGCACGGATTAACACATTTCGTCGCTTTTTCGGCGAAACGATCGTGATACCAGCAAACTTTGTCATCCGACTGCGCACCTTTTTGGTGTTGATTTTTGTTGTGTCTAGTAGTGCCGCGAGAACGACTACGATTGCGGTTAGATTTTCGGTCGCGATTAAATTCACGGATTGTGTTTCTAAGCTCACTAATCTCCTTTTTGAGGGATTCTAATTCATTATCGTGAGTTGATGCAATCGCGCTAATACCCGGTTTTTGGGTCACTTCCCACATTTTATCGGCCAATTCAAGTCGTTGTTCGAGTTTCTGGTCCTTTGCGACTGCTAAAGGAATGGAGACTGTGGCTGGCAGTTTCCGTTCCCAGAGAGTTTGAATGAGCGTGTCCCCGATGGCGGAAATATTTCCTGCCAGACTTGACATATGCCGAAATAACTCGGAAGGCTTACGATCGCCGAGGTCCTCTGAATTCAACAATTGCTCCAATCTCCTCTACTCCGACGCGGTATGGCGCTTAATTAATGTTAATTTTAAATTCTCGTATCTGTCGGACTCGGGAGGAGCATTTAAAATGTCGATTACTGAGTTAATAGCTTCGACCGGCAGTGAAGCTAACACGTATGCATATTTGCTCGCGTCTTTCCTTATCTTTTTGGCGGCGAATTGAGCCTCTGCTGCTATAAACCAAGCAGAGGGTGCCTTGTCCCAAAATGTTGGAAGTTTAACAAACGCTATTTCAATATCTTCTTCTGTCATGTTCAATGGAAATTACACAGAAGTAAGCGTCAAATTGAAGGGTCCAAACGTAGCGTTTGGCAAAAATAAAAATCCCTATATAGTGTGTTGATTAGGAAAGAGCTAAATCGCGTATAGTTCGCAAAACGAAACGAACAGAAATGCGTGTGGCGAAAGTATTCGAGCACTTCAATAATGTTTTTCGACACAAATGAAACTTTGTCGCGCGCACTAGAGCCGAATTCCGATGGTATCACAACATGTTTACACTTTTTGTAATCACTCAAATGTTGGCAATATATAAAAAGAAAAGAAACCAAAAGGAAAAAAAAAATATTACATACGTTTTTTTTGTGTTGAAGATCTGTTGTTGATGATAATGCTGGTGTTTATGATGATGTTGATGCTGATATTGATGAAACTAATGTTGCTGATGTGATTTTGATGATGATGATGTTGACTTTGATGACGCTGATTTTGATGATGATGATGTTGACTTTGATGACGCTGATTTTGATGATGATGATTTTTATATTGCTGATTTTGATGATGATGATTTTTATATTGCTGATGATGATGGTTGATGTTCATGCTGACTCCACTGGGGAGGTGTGTCGGGGTCGACAAGTGTGTGTGTGACGCCGACGTCGGAGTCACCAATTATGTAGCGCACCAGTGTGCAGGTGGGCCACACCAGTTTACGAAATAGGGCCGGTGGCCGAGGTAAATCTGAGCCGGCGGTGCTAGGGCGAGCGGTGGTCAGTTTACGACGCTCACTGTCGTTGGAGGTCGCAATCGCCTGCGTCCAGGGGCGAGCGTTGTGACTGGCGTCGCGATGGTACTCGACACTGAGACGCCTGCGTCCGGGGGCGAATTGCTGAAAGGCTGCGGTGTCGGCCGCCTACGTCCGGGGGCGGGCGTCGACTTAGGCGTCGGGATGGAAACGATTTGCCTGCGTCCGGGGCGAGCGTTTTCCTCGGCTCTGATAAGAGCCTTTCGACTTCGTTTTACTCTTTGAATTCTGACAAGAACTATAAGTGCGATTTAGATTTCAGTCCTGACAAGAACTGAAATCTTTAAAGGCTACTGCTTCCTGGGTAGCGTTTTAACGCGAAAACAAAAACGACCTCTCGGCCCGGATCCAATTTACTACTGATAATTTATTTCCTAAAATTTACACTATTTAAACACTTAAAAATAATACTTGGTCCATCCCTTCTACTAAATATTTCACGATGCTAAGTGCATTGCTACAAGTTCTAATGCAAACACAAAAGATGACCTAACGGTCAATTTGTGATGCCGAGTGCATTTGGACAAATTTTAATTTCATACAAAAGATGACCTAACGGTCAATTTGTGATGCTAAGTGCATCTTGACAAATTTGGTAAATGGATTATTGTGAGCCATTTAGGTGGACACAGTAGAGTCCGTCTAAATGACCCACAACAACCAATAAAAACAAACAACAAAATATTCCTTCATAATTATTTTACGTGTGTTTTTGACAAGCAAGATCCCTTGGCATCCTTCGATCCCATGGTGCTGTCAAAATAATTTTGGTCTCTATTTTTTTCGTGCTTTTACACCGGGGTGTCCTATCCTTAGTTACCTTATCTAAGTTCCATATACCATAGTTTAGCGACAGTTCATGTGGTTACGGTATATAAGTGCCCACGTCTGATAAAATCGAACAACGGAAGCAACGGGAGTAACGGGAGCAACGGCAGTAATGTGACCAACGGGGCGTAACGGGAGTAACGGGAGCGACGAAGCAACGGTGAGCAAAACTGAAAGCAAGACTGGAAACCGTATAGCACCATACAAACGTGAGCGTGTTCAATAAAACCATTGTCAATTTGACAAAATTAACAACAAAACACTTTCATCTTGAATAAAGTAATAGGTGTATTTGATACAAATACAAAAAAACTGTTGATTTGATAATTTATTTTTGTCATAAATACAAAAACTACAAAATTTTTACTGATCAATTTTTTTTCAATTCAACAAATTCTTTTGTTATCTAGCAGTCGGTTTTTGTCAAAGAATATATAAAATTTGTCAATACGACAAAGTATTTTGTTGGACGTATATTGACCGTAGTTTTGTCGAATTGAACTGAATTTTTGTGGTTTACATGGAGAGGAAAAATGATTTTCAAATGTTTCTCTTAATATGAGTATTATAGAAAAATTGAATATAACAATAGTTGTGGAAAAAGTTCCAACCTTTTATGTCTTATGCATTTTTTGTTGTTGATTATCTTCTCAATTTTAATCCTCTTCCGACCACTAGTTCGTTCTACTAGAATTCGCCGTAAGTAAGATATGCGACGTCATAGAGTTACAGTGCCATCTATGTTCAGCATTCTGTACATTTCCTTCAGAGCCCCATCCTTCATTTCATGAACTGATGGGCCGTATACATTTAAGCACTGCTCTCGGTATTTATTTCATAAATAAATTATAATGTAAACTCTGTACGAGGGGGAGAGGGTGTCTAACGGCGCGAGAGAGATAGAATGATGTTGTGTGGGGATAGTATAATAGAAAGGGAGTGAAACTAGAGAAAGCATACGAGGGTAGTTTCTAAATTGTAAATTAATATTTACAGGGCGAGAGAAGTGTTTAGAGTGGGCTGTAGAGATAATGCCGAGAGGGTGTAATATACCAGCAAAACTCACAGAGTTTTTTTGATGATACAACTACACACTAACTATAGTGTTAGTGAATACAAGGCTTATTTTTTTCTTCTTTCGGGAGGCTTGTTTTTGGGGCATAAGGGTGAACTATCCGATAGAGGTAGTTGTGCGTATCAGGACAAAAGGATGTCCCATGATTTTATTTAGTTTTGCTGTGAACAGAACATTGGGAATTTAAGGGTGAGCAAAACCAAAAACTTTCAGGTTTTTGAACTATGCGAAAATTGTGAAGAGGCCCTGCGGGCTTAACTTTGTGCGATAACTTAGATTTGATAGTCACGACTATTAATTTCGAATTTCCGAAACTAAAGTTGTTAGATGTTTGGTTATGTTTTTTTGTTTTGTATTATTACCAAGATGACAATGTAAACACAACGAAGAAAGCATAATCCCTTTTTGTAGTGATTTATTTCAGTACTTAAGAAAGGACTTGGCGGAATAAGGAGCACTGGTGGTATTAAGAATATGAATTTCATATTTTAGTAGATTTGTGATTAAGCGAAGTTTAAAAGTAGTTTTCGTTTTGAGAGTAAATCGGTTTAAGAAAATTGAATTTGGGGATTATAGGGGTTGTGAATGGGTTTATAGGGGCACATTTATAAAATATGTTGAACATTTTATTCGACCAAGAACCCAGTCATTGTTCAATCATGTTTTACATACCATGTACCTGATATTTGTTGATATAAAAAATTATTCATATTTGTATTTAATATTTTAAAGACTTAAGGCCGGTTTACATGGCGGTTGCAAACAATTTTTACTGAGATTGTGAGGGAGAAGGATTATCTCTAATGAGAAACTGATCAGGAGTGAAACGAACAGATATTATATCCAGCAAAAAATATTGACGATATTTCTGTGAATTTTGCAGTGGTTGCTTCTACTCCATTGAAAATTCGATAAGCTAGCTCCCTCACAATCTCAGTAAAAATTGTTTGCAACCACCATGTAAACCGGCCTTTAGAGATATAGTTGCAAATTGTATTTGTCCAAAGACAATCCTAACTGTTTTTCTGATAGATAGAGTTAATCAATTGTATTTTTGAATATGTATGACAAGAACCATGAATGAAATATAATCAAAATAACAGACTGTCTTACAAAATAGCCCCTATTCATGAGTAAACTCACCACGTCCCAACATAATCTAATAGTTTTTACTGCAGTTTCGCCATCACTTTCATTACAACCATTTAGATAAAACTTTAATATTTTCCCATCAAACTTTGGAACACGGCTCTATTTGGAATTTTGAAAAAATACAATAAAAAGGCTCCTGGACTACATATTTCTTCCCCCAAAAAACCGTAGAATTTTGATTTTTGTGATGAATTGCTGATTGTATCTGAAGAAACTGACAACCTGCATAAAGTTTACATCCTTTGATCGACCGATTGCTTCGCATTAATACAGTTTAATACAAAGAAACAGCAATGAGTGATTTTGAGAATGGACAACTGGATCGCTTGATTGATTGAAATGATTAGCGCAACTAATTCACACCATCTCCCGAAACTCTGACCTTCCTGTGTCAATAAAGTTTTTTGCTCGCTTCGTTTAAAGTTTCTGAATGGTAATGGAGTTTTTCTTTAGCCATCCGATAGTGTTAAAAAGTCGATAAATGTCACATCGATTTAATATTTTATCAAATCAAAATTTGTTTGGCTTCGAATCAAAAATAATCGGATTTGACTAATTATAAATCCATCGAACTTATTTAATCAAGTTGGGAAGGTATTTTTTTTAATTCAAGAAATAGGTCTTCATGAAAGTATGTCGTTTTTAAATTATATGTAGGTGTGGAGACAAACTTAAGGTGACTCATTGCATTTATAAAAGTGTTTATATTATTTCCTTCAACATTAATAATCGAAAAACAAATTTGAGTTTGAACAGCGCAAAAACCAGAAAATTTATCGATATGACACTAAGCTGAGCTATCATATTTTTTGATTTGATTTTGATTTAACACACTTTTCGTGCAACTTTACTTTATTATTTTTCGGGACAAAGCCCGGATGCGGTTAAAGTCGGGGTGTAACAGAAATACTTACTCTACTGCCACCTTTAAAGTACCAATTACCGTTTTTAGATCATTTTCATAGTCCGGAACGTGATCAAAGTTAAAATGTAGCACTGATTCTTTCGAGGCAGGCGCACTAAAAATGAACTTTTCATACAACATTCTGCTTTCAAAGCTACTAGAACATTCCAATTTAATAAAAAGGAAAACATTAAATTTTAAAAAATTTGTCATTGAAAATGGGGTGCATATATTTTCACGAATTTCGTCATATCTCTTAGGTCTTCTGAAATATTGAATTAAGTTTACTTCTACGGATTCTTCAGATAAATGGCTAGAAAAGCCTTTTTGAATTTTTCTTAACTTCAACCCTTAATGAGGAAAGGGATTGCACATATTTCCATGAATTCCGTCACATACCTTAGGACTGACAACATATCGAATATGTTATTCTTTCGTACAGCTTTTGATGTTATTACCTAAAAATTTATTTCAGGATTCTTGTATATTTAAACCCGTGCGGCTTCATATGTTTCCACAATTTTGCCCATATCTCTTAGGTCTAATGAGATTTCAAATTGGTTTTCAATTCACAGACTTTTATATAAACCCTTCTCAGGATTTTTCGATATTGAACTTCCGAGTGATTGTAAAGGGGTTGAATACGTTTTTACGAAGTTCTTAGATCTGATGAGATACCGAATTTGTTTGTACTTCTTCGGTCTGGTTAAAACATTAATTTCAGGATTTTTAGATATTCAACCCTTAAGGGGTTAAGGGGGTTGAATACATTTTCACAAGTTTTGCCATACTCTCTAGGTTTATTGAGATATAAAATTGATTTTTAATCTTACGGGCATTGCATGTAATCCCCTAAAAACAAATTTCACGATTTTTCGAAATTCAATCCCTAAGAGCCTCTACACCCTCTTGGGGATTGAATTTCGTTGCATACGTTTTCACAAATTTGACAATATCTGTTAGGTTTTATGAGATGATATAGAATGATTTTCTCTTTTTTATGCAATTGCCTAAAAACTTATATCTCGATTTTTCGAAATTCAACTCCATGTGGATGTAACGTTTTCATAAATTTCGTCATATATCGTAGGTCTGATGAGGTAGCAAATTAGATTTTACTTCTGAGGCCTTTTTATGTAATCGCCTAAAACTAATTTCAGGATTTTTTTGGCATGCAACCCAAATGGAGTGTAAAGGGGTTACATACGTTTTACGTCTACAACGGCATTTTATATGTATAGTCGGCTAAAAATCGATATTTTCAATATATTTACTTCTATGGGCAGTTTGTTTATTTCAATGTTTATATAAAGAATCACTGATAAATGTTGATAGTTGTATTTTTAAAAGAGCTATTCTAATGACAAAATTAACTTTCCAAAAAACTGCCGTACTTTGACCGCGTCCCGGACTATGACACAAAAATATAGATAACATGATAACACCCCCACTTTAACTGCTTCTATTAAAGTTTCGCCAAGACTACTAGATTATTTTTAGTTAAACTCTGTACAGTCTATCTTTTTGGACTAGTAGCTTATAGTAATTTGAAACGTGACCGATAGAGGTCTAAAATTCGGGTGGGTCGTTTTTAGTCCATCAAAATATTTCATCAGTAAATTCAGGGACTATTACTAAATATCTGCAGTGATATATTGTGTGAGAACGCATTCTACACATGCCTTGGCAAATTTTGTAGCTTTTGTTAATCACTGATGTATTAAAATGCAAAAAAAACATTTAGGGCGAATCACACGTTTACACCGAAAAATCAAACGACCTATTTTCGGTCAGGTAACAAATGAACGAACCTCAACCCAGGTCAGGTCGCCTGTGAAGTCTTTACAGCAGGTGTCCTAAATAATTTAGGTCGTTAAATATGTTTTGAAGGATTGCCAATTTTGAGCTAACTTTTCGTAATATAACAAACTGACCAACTCCTTGTGAAACCGAGCAAATATTTCAAAATTAAAGCTAAAAAAATTATTAATTATAGGCTAGTTCATTTCCGTCTATCGGTAATAATTAAATTCGACATTTTTAACTAGTTAAGCAATCCTACATTTGTTTATAATTTTCCAACAAAACCCGAACAACCTTTTTAACGTTATTCCGAAATATCGTTAAATTATATCATGACAAGATTCATGAGCCTGCGGGTCTTCCTCTTCAAAGTGCTTCCATCACGCAAACCCCATTTTATATCGAAGAGGTTACTAACCAAATATTTTGATATTTTCATCTTCACTATTTAATCGCGCTACTATAGATTGTGATCGCCATCGTGTGGGTATAGAGCGATCTTATAGCCACAATTATTATTAACCGGGCTAAACGTGAAAGTAACTTTATTATGTAGATCACGTACGGTGTCCGTAACTTACGCGATATGCGTGGAATAGATGTAGCCATGTACTCAGCGACATGTTTACAAGAAGCATCACTAGCAATAACTGCCAAAAAAGAAGAAACAAACAAACCAAAGGTAATCGTACCGTACCAAAGTTGATGAGAAGGTGTGCAGTTCTGAACCGCCCAATAATTCACGGGGAGCGTTTTAACCGAAAACGTTACTTGGGCAAGGTAGGCACCATATGTACCTGTTAAGTGCCTGCTTTACACACGAGAACAGTAATCGGCGCTAATAACGTGCAAAATGGAAATTCCCACGCTCCAGATATAGTGGCGTCATAGAGCTTTCTTTCGATAGAATAGCGGATTTCAGCAGTTCATAGCACCCACCACATTTCACCTGTCCACGTACCAACATTTTGTCCGTTCCCCATTTTCGTTGCCCTCTTGCTGCATATCCTTTTTTGTGCGCCATATCAAATCTTTTTGAAGGTTACGCGCCAATTACACGTCCAAGATTGTAATATGTGGTGTCAGGTTGGTGAATGGGTTCTCCATTTCTAAACCAAAAAAATAGAGTATAGTGAAAAAACCGCCACATCACTACTCCAGCAATAACCCCTCCAACACAACTCCACTCCACCGTCCTGGCCCAGCTCGACGAGCTCTCTTTTGACAGTTTAAATATCGCGTGCCGGCAGTAATAATTTAATGAAATGCGAGTATTATACTGTGGCAACAACAAGATGGGCAGGTGATTTGATGGCAGGTAAACTAAAAAAAAAGAAGCACAGAAAAAATCAGTACGCGTGGTGTAAAGAAGTGAGAAAGGTCTGAAAAACCGCGGAATGAGGAGAAAAAGCCGTCAAAATCAAATCAACTGACAAGGAGGAAGGGTTAAAGCGGCTGCTCATACAAAAATTTCATAGTTTTGATTGACGTCTATAAAAGAGCGTTGGAAGGTCAATTGCTGTTTTTTATAAATGAAGGGTAACATCGTAGTGCCCGTGTATTGGTGAATGCAGTTGCATGTCAAACGGATTACCGCGTGTACATTACCACACTCTACAAGTTGTATATTTCTTTAACTGCGCATTTTATTGCAGTTTAGTTATAAATTTAAGGGTCTGTCGTAACTTCTAACTTCCTTGCCATTAAAGTAATTTGTTAACGGCGGCTTTTATTTTGTGCAGAAAGTTTGGCCCAATTTACAACCCCGTGGCACTATGTTCAAAGCACAAACTGATGATAATGCACTTTTTCATGGTCGACGAAAAAAGGGTTGAATTGAAGAATGTCAAGCGAAAAAAGGCTATGGAGATAGCGTGCTCAGCAACAGGATATCAACTTTGAGGATTAAGTTCGATAAAAACAAAGACTAGGAATATTATAATAATATTAACATGGGATAGAGGAAAACTCCGGTTATTCGTCGGAGCACTGACCAGTCACTGTGTGATGGGGATGCACGCCATGTGTATAGGGTTAGGTGAAACAGATGTGTGCAGGTACTGCCACGATCTGTACGCTGTGGAGGACATTACCCAGTCATTACTCATTGTGAATACCAGGGTGTTGCGACGAGGCGCATGAAAGCCATTTCTTCGACAACATTGAGGACCTGAGGTCGTTAGGTCATGACCAATTGTTCAGGTTCTGTAGGGACCTAAGATGTTTTGGAGGTGATTAGGTACTCCCGAGGTTTCGAAGGGATTGGTATGGGTTCGCCTGGTGCGGTACTTAGCATCTAAGCTGATGGAAAAGTAGCAACGGTGACAGTACTGCATTTTTTAAAGACGATACTTCATTAACATATTTGTGAACTCAAAAATATTTGTAGATCTGCCTAGGACGTGATGGATTTGGAATATTAAGGCCAGGTATCAGTTCATGACGATGAAAACATGATTTTTTTTTCTTTTTATTTATTTTCATCCTTAAGTTATTGAGAATACGTGGACAGAAGGATATTTCGATATCGAATGTATTTCACGAGTTACAGACCGATTTGTGGAACGATGGAACAAACATTAAACACGATTTTTTATAACGTCAAGCTTTAACGCGTTTTTCTCGAAACCGGAGCGCGGTACGTTCTACAGCTTCAACGAATGAACCGATTTTATGGAATAAAAGCTTAAAAGAAAGTAAATTAAATATGGGGGCCCTAACGTCCAGCTTTTTTGTTTTTTTTTATTTGCGTTTTTAAGCCAAAAAAAGAGTGAAAAAAGTGATGTTTTTTTTCAACTAGCTGCCATTTTAGTCTCAAAGGGTTTTTTAAAATCGGAAAACGTTAGGGCCCCGTAAAGTTACTCTAGTTTCATAACATTTTTGGATTTTTGGTTTCAATTCACTTGGCAAGGCAGTAGAAGGTACCGCGTGCATCAACTCACGCCGATCGCGGCCTTACGTCATGGGAGCTGGAGCCGTCATTTTGCAATATTTTTTTATGAAAAAATTCACAATTATTCTTCATTTGTACCTCAATCAAAGCCGTCAATAGTTTCTTGGGCCTCTCGACTGATACCTGACCTTAATATTTGATAACAGTTGGTCATAACGCTTATCTTTAGATTGCGTACACAACTTCTGGGTCGATGTCTTAAATTCTCGTTTTCCTGTCTGCTGAGGTCGACTCACCCCGGATCTGTTCGATTTCATCAAATTTTATCAAAACGATTTACACTGTTCCACATTCGATGAAGTTTAAATTTGCCGTGAAATAATTGTACCTCAGCAGACAATTTGTTGAAAATACATTTTGTACGAAGGAGTCGATAAAAATATTCATAAATGTTAGCTGTATGTGTAAATTTACATGAAAGACGCTTGCCCTATGAGCCACTTAGATAATTCACTTATACTCGACCTATGTAAGTGATTCGCTTACAAGTAACAAAACCAAGGAATCGTAAGATAACATATACTAACCCTACGTGAATCGTTAGTAACTCAATTACGATGTTTTTTTGAAATGTTACTTCATCCCACAAAAAACTTGGTGAAGATTTACCGCAAGTGAATCAAAATAAATGAGTTAGTACTATAAAATACATATCGTGCTTGCAGCTCAGCTAAAAGAATTCATAAATGTTCACCCTTGGTAAAGAAAAATTGAATTCGTAATAAATAATACATCAAGTACAATAAATGCGACGGAGTTGTGGTTTATGTTAAAAATGTTTTCCCTGTTACGACTCTTGACTGTAACATTCTAAATGCGAATGCATTAAGAGTCCGTTTAAATATTTCCAGTAACATGTACTTTCCTATTACTGCTATATATAGATCACCAAGCCTTAACGCAAATGATTTTATTAACTCACTAGAAAGCGATCTAGAAAATAACTTAAATCTTCATACCCATTTAATACTAGGTGATATAAACATTAGTATAAACCAAAACGTAATTACTAACGAAGCTAATGAATATCTCGACACCTTGTCTAAATACGGCTACAACGAACATCTACTGGGAAATACACGTCTTGGGAACGGTAATCCTTCCTGTATTGACCATATCTTTATTAAACACAACAGTTCCTTAAACTTCTTTCCGGGTATCTTCCACACTTCCATCACTGACCACTTCAGTACTGTCGCTAAACTCGTATTTAACACAAAATTGAGTACTGGTAATAATACAATAACGAAAACACACATTAATTATAAAAAGCTAATCTCCAAAATACGAAATACGGATTGGTCCCCTATTTATAATTGTTCGGACCCCAACACAGCTATGGCAGCTATGAATAAAATATTCACGGAAACCCGGAATGAGGTAACAACACGACACACGAGAAAGATAAAGTCGTCTATGAGAATTTTGAAAGAGTGGGTTTCCCAAGCTATTTTAACATCTATACGAAAAAAGGAGCAGTTGTATAAGGAAGTAAAAAAACATCCCCTGAACGTGCAACTTTTTGCTGAATATAAATCCTATAGAAACAAGCTAAATAGTATTATTAAATCCGCCAAGTCCAGTTACTACAAAGACCAAGTTAACAATTCCTTGAACAACCCGAAAAAATTGTGGCATTTAATTAACAATATTACTTTCAGCAAAAGCGCAACTTCTGAGTTAGGGCAACTTAAATCCAAGGAGGGTAGCATTATCCATCAACCTTCATCGATTGCATCGGAATTTAATGAATATTTTATAAGTATTGGAGAAAAAATAGCTGGAACAACCTCGCCGTCTACCGTGTATAATTTTGTCCCTGAAGAAACAAGACATTCCTTTGTAATGGAACCTATCACTCCTGATGAAATTTATCTTCATATCTCCAACCTAAAGCCTAACAAAGCTTGTGGTATTGATGGAATTACTTTTAACGTGCTGAGGAATATCTCTTCTTATATATGTAATCCATTAGCCTACATTTTTAATATTTCACTGCAGTCTGGAATCTTTCCCGACTCGTTGAAAAAAGCGGTTATAACTCCAATCCTAAAGAGTGGTGATCCGCTTGATATGAGTAACTATCGTCCAATATCCCTGCTTCCCAACTTTTCAAAGATTTTTGAAAAATGTATCAAACGTAGGCTAATGAGCTTTCTAGGTGAACATAAGTTACTCGCGGATAATCAGTATGGATTTCAGAACGGCGTAAGTACAGAGCATGCATTATACGATGTGACATCATTTATCACTTCAGCTGCGGACAAAGGGAAAATGGCTATAGGTCTATTTCTTGATCTCAAGAAAGCTTTTGATACCGTTAATCACGACATACTGTTGAGTAAATTATTTAAAAGCGGCATTAAAAATCAGGAATTAGCTCTATTTGGCTCTTACTTGTCAGGTAGGACCCAGGTCGTAAAGATTGGGGAATCTTTCAGTGAGCCACTTTCATTAACGTGTGGAATTCCCCAGGGATCTGTACTGGGGCCGATTCTTTTTCTACTATACATCAATGATTTGTGTAAACTTGAAAACAACATTTTTAAAGGACATATTGTAGCTTTTGCTGATGATACAGTGTTGCTGTTTAGTGACGCGAACGTGCATACTTTGTTGGATAGTGCGACTCAGGGTTTGTCAATTGTTTCAGAATGGATAGCAAATCATAAGCTTGTCTTAAAATTAAATAAAACGAAATATGTAAATTTCGGGTTCAATAATGTCAGCGCAGGCATTGCGCCAATAAAAATTGCAGATATTTCCCTGCAGTCTGTCACTGAAATTAAGTACTTAGGGATAACAATCGATGCCAAATTAAGGTGGGACGTTCACATTAACTCCGTATGCAAACGCATCAGAAAATCCATTTATAAACTACTCATGCTACGTAAAGTCGTGGACAAGGCAATAATGAGAATGGTTTATTTTGCTTTGGTGCAGTCGATTGTCCAGTACGGTATCATTGCTTGGGGATCTGCCTATCAATCTGCTCTTAAGCCTCTTAACATGCTATTAAGTAAGACTGTTAAACTATGCATTAACCAAAATAATGCAACATTACCAAATTTAATGTACGGACCTCTAACTATCTAACTCGTGGCCAATTGATGATGCCTCTCGCTATCACTAAGTTCTCTACTACCATGTACCAGAAGCATGCTAGCATTCAAGGGCCCAAGTTATATAATGTTGTTCCGCAAATTGTCAAAGAAACCATGAACCATACTAACTATAAACTGTAACTAAAAAAATATGTCCAATCTAGTTTCCATGAAATTACCCAATATTTAATATAACTTAACTCCATGACGATTATTATTGTTTGTATCAGTACATGCTTTATACTTACTATTACTTCTGTTTTTTTTTTCTTTTTTTCTTCTAATTTTCTGTTTCCTATATGGAATGTAATGTTTTTCAATTACGGCATTCTCTAACCGGGTTCTATCTTGATCATCTGTTTTGCTTGCATTTAAATTTAAATCTAATTGAATTATTAACTATTATTAACTATTTCTATCAGTTTATATATATTTTGTTTATATACTTTACTCATGTCACCAAATCTTTATAATTATTGTTAATACCTTAGTATTCACGCACAAGCGTTGCTTTTGTGAATTTCCACTTTGTTTTAAAAAATCTAATTTAAATAAATAAATATTGTAATTAAACATAAAAAAAAAAAATCTACTACGCGATTGCAAAAACGTAACAAAAACGCTGAACGTACCGGTCACTTATATTAAAATCGTATGGACTATCGAGATGATTCATTTGCAATTAAAGAAACAAAGCCCAGTCAATATCTAATATGAGCATGAAATTCGAGAATGCTGGCAAATTTCGCTCGATAAATACCAAGAAGTATTAAATTAATTCCATGAAGACGTATACTTTAGTAAGGTGAATCGTTAGTGATTCGCTTGCAATGATTTTGATTTTCTGAGATGGTACTATTGCTACAACAAAAACGAATTTATTAAAGACTAGCCGCGTACCGCGGCTACGCTCGCTTCGCTCACGTTGTTCCATCGCTCATGTTACTCGCGTTGCTCCCGTTGATCTCGTTGCTCCCTTTTCTCCATTGCTCCTGTTTCTCCCGTTGATCCATTGTTCTGGTTTCTCTCTTTGCTCCGTTGCTCACGTTACTCTATCCTCTATCCACCATCCTCCATCCCCCATCCCCAATCCACCATACTCCATCCTACATCCTCTATCCACCATCCTCTATCCACCATCCTTCATCCTCCATCCTCTATCCTCTATCCTCTATCCACCATTCACCATCCTCCATCTACCATCCCCCATCCTCTATCCTCCATCCTCTATCCACCATCCACCATTCTCCATCCACCATCCCCATCCACCATCCTCCATCCACCATCCTCCATCCACCATCCACCATCCTCCATCTTCCATCATCCATCCTCTATCCACCATCCTCCATACCTCATCCTCCATCCTCTATCCACCATCCTCTAACCACCATGCACCATCCTCCATTTACCATCCCCCATTCTCTATCCTCCATCCACCATCCACCATCCTCCATCTTCCATCCTCCATCCTCTATCCACTATCCCCTATCCACCATCCATAGTCCAACTTTACCATTTAGTAATAGGAACGCGTAACTAATACACCGAAAACGAACAAACTGCAGCTAAATCATATGAAAAACACTCAAATGTTGAAATAACTCGCGTACCACCAATTTTTAAATGATTTTGTTAACGCAGAAACCATCTCCCGCCATCCTCTATCCACCATCCTCCATCTACCATCCCCCAAACTCCATTATCCATCCTCCATTCTCTATCCACCATCCTCCATATTCCATCCTCCATATTCCATCTTCCATCCACTATCCTCTTATACCATTTAGTAATAGGAATAGGCATAACTAATACACCGAAAACGAACTGCCGCTAAATAATATGAAAAACACTCAAATGTTGAAATAACTCCATCATACATCCTCCATCCTCTATCCACCATCCTCCATCTTCCATCCTCCATATTCCATCTTCCATCCACTATCCTCTTATACCATTTAGTAATAGGAATAGGCATAACTAATACACCAAAAACGAACTGCCGCTAAATCATATGAAAAACACTCAAATGTTGAAATAACTCGCGAACCACCAACTGTTAAATAATTTTGTTAACGCAGAAACCATCGAGGGCGTACCCTCAACAAATCATCAAAGTTTCATCGCAATTGGATGAGTGGTTTAGGAGCCTATACAGGACAAACAGACAAACAGACAGATAAACATTCATTTTTATATATAGAGATATCGATCGGAAGTAATAATTTTAATTGTTTTCAACTTAAAACGCGACAAAATTAATTTGTATAAATTCTGTTTATCCAGAGCTTTTTTTATATTAACTTTGGTCAATAATAATAATTTGCAATAATTGATTTGGACTTCACAATAAGCGGCAAATAAAATGTTTAGTCGAAAAAGTCGTTCATTCATGCGATTAACCTAACCTAAAATAAACTAGCCCTTAAAAAATGAATAGAAATACTTCATAATTAAAATTCCTAAGAATTCTAAAAGTTTCTTCGAATCAAAAGAAAATGCCCAAGTAAGAGCTTCATATTCGAACTGGTTTGCCTTCAATATTATGCAGTATTTCTTCTTAGCTATCAACCCTTTTCGTTTTATACTTTTCCTTCAAGAATTTCCAGTGGGCGCACAACCCCATTGTACGGCCTTTAATAAGAATGAATTCACCCACTAGAAAAAATACAAGAATGAACAGCGACATCAAGGCATTGAAAAGGAAGAACAAAAATTATAAAAATCAGCTCTTCAAAATAAAAAAAGTCTCCTTTAAATTATATACAATATTTTTTGTAAATTCGTTTTGTTTGAGTTCGAAACGAACGTAAGGGATGACACGCACAACTTACTCTCAGCTGCTACTTTGTCCAGCCGAGTCTGGAGTTAATGTTCTAAGTACTCAGTATGCCAATACAGGATAGGATTAGCTCCAATAGGATTTCATGCTGATGCATGAACTACTACTACTACTATCCCCCCCCCCCCAAAAAGAACAGCAATCATTTAATACAGCATGTAGATGCAAGGATAACGAAACCTTGAATCCTTTTACGAGTCCGGACAACTTTCATCGAATCCATGCCAGGCGGAAATGAGAGAAGGCATTTAATACTGCCCTTGATGGCATAAGCATTGAACACGCGATGACGACCATCAACCCTCGGGATACTGATACCCCAGGACTAATATAGAAAAATATCAGAAATCACCAGATTCGAGTTGAGTCGAGTCCAGGCCTTCGTTTAGGACACCTTAATGCCGCCCAGTATCATCCTGCTCTACTACTACGTACTACCCCTTTCGTTTTATCGAGATGCCCATTAGCAGTCCAAGGAACTAACACAAAACCAGCCGGAGAGTAGTCGTTTCCCGAGTAATGAAGAACACGTTCGGACCAGGAAAAAAAGGGTGGATGCTGCTATCGCCAATCTTCCAGCCGGCCTAGGCTTTAAATTAAAGCCGACAAAAAGGCTGCGGCGAAGGATGGGGAGGACGGAGCTTTTACACTCCGCATAGAATACAATATTGGACTCCCCGTTCACCCTCGAAGATGTATAGCAAGCCGCTATACTTCTGGATAGCAGCTATCCAAGTCATCATCTTCCCTACGTTGCGAGATAGTCCAACAAGAAGTTGTGTCCAACTAAAGTAAACGTGTACCACACAACACTAGTGGATGGGGTTGGAAGTCTTCTGGTACGGGGCTGATGGTGGTCCATTCGTTTTATTTGCGTCTAAGAATACAGAGGAAAATTGGAATAGGAGATGGGAAAGCGAGCCAGGATACTTTACGTGGACTTTACGTGAACACATGTGTACACATTCATATATTATCCTGGTCCGACTTTAATGCTACACTACCTACTACTTGGCTTCCGTCCTGGTACCGAGCGCTATCTAAAGACTGATAAAAAAATGAAGCGATACAATGCTGTTAGGGATGAAAGTGATGTCCTTCCTCCTACCGCGTTTTTAGGGGAGAATGGCCGTGCTGAACCACCATTCGGAAAGTCATGTATTTTATGAAATGTCTTACGAAAAGCTTTCTTATAGGAAAATTTATAATATATGCACGGACAGGACATAGTAGCAGAAGGTCCTTCTGTATCATGTATACGTTTTCAAAGTATAGAATGGGTACAATGCCACCCCTAGCCCATACCCGCTTCACATGTAGTGGCATATGACGCGGCTTAGAATCTACTTTATCTTATCGTACGCAATGATGTACAGTATATTGCGCTACATACACGCACTCTTCATCCTCTAGGCCGCACTGGTATTATGTTCGTTAGGGTGGAATTAAATTGAATTTCATTTTCGGGGATAAGTGTGTGATGCGTGTGTGTGTTCTGCAATTTAGCCGAGAGGACGATATATTTCTGGCCTGGACCCCCAGATTTCGATCCTAGATTAAATATGTGAAATTCATAGTTGCGTGGATAGTGCGTGGCGATATCGAAGGTAATACTGGGGAAAGGGGATGTGTAGCGGGTGGATAGACACATCACTTCAATTAGAAAGTTGCTGTACTGGCACGGAGCAGGAGAAGGGCGATCCACTTCTGTTTCGCATGGGGGTAGTATAGTGAAATTTAAATTTATGATGAGCAGTCCTTTCACGATAAGGTAATTTCCGGAGCGAAGATGTTATAGTTGGTAAAAAAATGTACGTTTGATAAGGTCAAATTAGCGGTAGCTTAGAGACGATGTCGGAGAGCGTTTATCTTGGTTGAATTATACCGAAAATACCGAAAACAAAATCTCGAGGAAAGAAACTCGAAAAAAAGTTCAAAAATATAATACCAAAAAAATTTTTTGACTCACACCCTCATCATTTTTAAAAACATTTTGTTATAAAGTCGTAGTTAAGTTCTTTAAAACTCCGAAAACCATAAAATTAAATTCACTAGAAACAACGTCCAAACAACACATAGAATCGCGAAAAAATCTAAAATTCCAGAAATTTCGAATGTATTGATAATAAAGAAATCTTAATTAATAATGTGAGATTTAGTTTTCCTAAGTTTTAAAGTCTTTTGCAGTTGTTGATAATTGAAGAGAATTTTTAAATTTTTTTATGAAACTGTTACTATCTAACAAAAAAGAATAAAATAAATTTTAAAGACATAAAATTAATGGATAAAATTAATTGGTTTTTATGCAATTGTAAAAAAACCTATAAAAGTAAACATCTCGCCCCTCCCCCTTTTTTTCATATACTTACCTAGGAAGCTTTTAATCGCCAAGTGTCAATTGTTTGGGATATCGCATTATTGCACAGCCCTTATGGGAAATTCATGTGTAATACCTGTAGTCCGTCTTTTGGCTTTCATTAAAAACACGGTATGTCCAGATATTTGATAGAAGAAAACCAGTTCGGTAATGAAAAAATGCCTGTACTTCATCTAATAGCTTCCATACGAAGGTCCTTAAAAGTTTTCATTGGCGGATCAGAAAAAACCTAAAGGTTTCAAAATTAAATCGATCGAACCCTAAAACTTAGGTTTAAATAAATTTTCTGATAATTAGGGTCAGTGTCAAAATATTTGAGTTGAAAATAGTACATATTTTGAAATATTTCAAATTGTTAAGAAATTGAAAATCCAAAAATTGAGAACATAATTGAATTTAGTACATAGTTTTGGTCAGAAACGAAAAATTGTCCAATAATTGGTGAAATAGTTTAGGGCTTCTATGAGAAAATAGCGTTGGATTTCAATGATTCACAAAGCTATTGTTTCCGCAAACCCCCTTCTTAATCACAACCTTTGAATTGATAGGCAAGCACGCTTAGCTCCGTCCTACTCTGCCTTCCTAAGTATTGTCTCTAATTTTTGATGATTTTTTCTCTTATCACAGTACAGCCAATGGGATCTTTTTTTTTGAACTATTTAAAATTTCGAACCCTTTTTCCTTTGACAGGATGGCTACGACGCGACGGCTCATTAAGAAATTAAAAATGTGTCGTAGCAGTAATTTCGAAAACCATCAGATTCCAGTCGAATGAATCTGCCTAGTTGCCTATTGAAACAAAAGATTGTAAGTAGAGCGAATAGTAGGCACCAGGACTCAGGGCGGCGGGGATTCCCCCGATTAAATGATACCACGGTATCCATTTGAAGTTGTCTCATTTCTCGTTTGAAAGGGCATGCTAATCTCGAGTTCATTTTCAACCCTTTCAATGTAACATCTGAGCGCTGGAGGATTTCCAAGGCCGAGTCATTTCGTAGCTCTCGAGTCCGCCCAGCATGACCGGCACACAACTTCAACTTACGTATTTTGCCCTCTATAGCGAGTTTTTTTTCGCATTTTTCTTATATTTCTTTTGCACTTTTCTACTTTTTTTATTTTCCAACCCTCGACTTTTCCCCATTTTGTGTGCTTTTTCGGCAAAAAAAAAAACTTGTGCTCCTTGCCTTAGTTTTAAGTCGGGTTTTTTTGTCAGGACTATGGCCAGCCCGCAGTACACCACCTACACTTTTTGGCCGACCATCCGCAGTACGTCGTCCTTCGTGTCCATTCTACCCCTTTGTGTACTTCTTTAAGTAGACCCAAGGCAAAAAGAATTTAAGGACATTGAAGAGTTTTTTTCAAAGGAGGCACTAGAGGTGTAAGCGGAAAGAATTTTCTCCCGGCTTTGGTAAGGGATATTTTTTCGGAAGGGTGATGATGAAAGTGCTGCTATGGGAGAAAAGCTGGAGTAAAAAAAGCAAAAAAAAATTGTTTCTACTGGGCACTAAAAGAAGCCCATGACGAAACGTAAAACAAAAAATCACCTTTTTTTAGCAAAAGAAGAAAGAAAAAGAAGAAAATCGGTCAAACGAGAAGGAGAAAAAAAGTTACAAGAACTGACACAAAGGAGTAACAAAACAAAAGGAAGGCGAAACGAGCGGAAGGACATGACTTGAAAAATTCCTTCTAACGGTGGTCCTCAGAAGGGTTGCGTAGGTCTGAAAGGGGTATAGAGAGTGGGATGCGGAATGAATGAGCCTAAGCAATTTTTGTTGTTGATTTTAAATTAATTCGATTCTTTACTCTTTTTTTGCGCTCTGAAGTTCCGAAAGTCCTGGACGTAATTACGAATCTATGGCTGCCTTGTATTTGTATCGGAAGTAATTTTCATTATTTTTTTCCATGGGTATGGTAAGGGATATTTTCTTTTTTTCCGTTTTATTTTTTCGTTCTTTTATTGTACGGTCAGAAGAGCTTTACCAGTGAAGTTCATTTTCTACGCACTTTTTTTTATAATTTGAAAGAAATTAAATATTTAATTTAAGTTGCCTTCAAGTTTTTTTTAAGTTCTGGTAGGTACCCAGAACTAACACAGAACAAAGTTGATGGTAATGGTATTCACAAGTCAAGCTATGTGTAGATGTCTTTACAATTGGCATTCAACTTGCTAAGCTTTTTCAAAAATCGCGAGAATCAATTGCACTTAGAATGGTTTTTCCTCCAGCAAAGCAACCAATATTGAATTGCAGCAGATACTATAATATATATCAGGCGGCCAAAATTTGAAATTTGTAGCATGTTCCCAAACGATGGTTCACTTTACTTACTACTTAATAATTGAAAATCTTAACGTTATCTTAAAACGTGGTATGTGTAGAAATTTTAGATCTGATGAGATATTGAATTAGTTTGCACTTTTATCGACCTTTTCAAATTTCAGTTTTCGGTATTCCACTGCCAAGGCGGTGATAAAGAGACTTCAAAAAAGCAAAAAACAAGTCCGTCTGTCCGCCTTATACGACGTACACCAACGCGTTTGAAGGCTCGTATCTCATAAAGCCGTTGAGATATCAAGTTGCATTTCTTAAGTGGATAGATCCTCTTAAGGATGGGCCCTCTTAAGTAGTGACTTTATGGAGAGGGGGGGGGGGTTCCTGTTTTAGACAAAAAAAACGGTACGTCTGTCCGCAGTATACATCTTCCACCATACGCAAACGCTTTTGAAGGCCTGTATTTCACAAACCGTTGAAATATTCAAGTTAATTTGTTTGTGGGTAGATTGTGAGGACATTTTTAAGTTGAGACTTTTTTTTTTGGTTTCTCAGGAACCGTTTATGTTAGGAAGTTGAAACTTGAAATTTATGTAGAGCTATTATAGTCGAATTATTTGCAAGAAAATAGTAGACTTGGTTTAAGTGGTACGGGATTGGGGAAAAACTGTGCGTTCTTTTAGTAGACTCGTAGAAGGGAATAATTTTTGGATTTGAGGGTGTAGAAATTGAGGATTGGAGAGGGTGAAAAGTAAAAATTCCGATTTTAAAAATAAGACGCTTAGAGTTGACGTCTCTATATAACCACTCTAGAAATTATGATGAGATGTGGTGTGCAGGTAATTCGCAGAACGCTATTGGAAAGTAATTTTTTTAGGTTCCGGACTTCCAGTCAAAAAATTTTAGAGTCGGGTCCGGCGGATTGTTAAGCTTGTTTGAAGAAAGTTTTTTGTTACATTTAGGAAGCTATTCTAGTGCGCCAATTTAATAAGATATTGTATTTAAAAACACTCAAATTTTAATAGGAGGAGAACTACTCTAATTATATCGAAAATAAATGTGTGCTCGATTTTGCTATCATTGAGTATATACATAATATAAAAACTGCATTATTCCTTGAAACTCAATGGTTAAATTTTTTAACAAATTTCTATGCTTAGTTTGATTTATCTGAAATGGGTTCTAAGACCTCAAAAGAGCAAAAACCAAGACCCGAGATCGACAAAACCACGTTCCATTGTCTCATGTGGTCGCATAAATAATATATTTTTAGGTTAACGCACAATTTTTATCAAATACTTGTTCTACAACAAGCCACTTAGTCAATTTTCCAATCGGAAAATTCTGATTTGTAACGATGAGTGGACACTAAAAATACAATTTAAATCTAAAATTTGCGAGTACAGAGTGCACGAAAACTCAGTAGCCTAAATCACATAATATCATCTGTAAACCTGTGACTACCTAAAGAAATATTTTCCATTTTATTCTACGTGGGAGGGAAAAATATTATGAATATGAAAAACATCAAGGATAAGTGGTCTATTGACGAGTTTCTATAAGGTCATCGCGTTGTTGAATCCAAGATCTTAAGGATTTGGCCCGAAGAGGGTAGAGAGTAAAATCCAAGAGGTGTATTTACAGGCTATAGTAAATTTTGGAGTAGCATCAGTTTTCTATTTTCACTAAAGTCAAGCCAAGTGAATTGCGACGTACACCTTCGGTCCTGGACTCCGGCTATACAACAACTACGGCGCTATTATAGTAATTTGCGTCTAGTGTACATCAGATCCTTGTAAAATTTCACTTTATCTTTGAAATATAATTGCGCATCCTTGTGTATTTTACAATGTACCGTCGAAGTATTCACCGTATGAGCGACAGTCCTAAATTATTTGGGAAACATGTACATGGAAACTATTTGGAGTCCATGGCTCCTAGGACGGTACAAAAGCCAGTTACCGTAATATATGCATTGTTGTTGGGGGAGTGATGGAGGTGGTTTATTTGTATGCGAGACTTTCAAGTGTGTACACTTTACCATAACAAAATTCCAGAATCACCATCAACTAAGTTTAGAAGACCATCACCATTTGTGGCGTCCAACCTCCCCTGGTCTTGACTCCATCTTACCGCACCCCTAAAAAATATTTCCGTAGCTTTTGAAAACGATGTGTAGAGAATCGTACCTATCCGTTTACCTTCTACCCCGCACGCCAGGGTTCGCTACTATACACTCGATTTTCCATACACAAAATCTACCCCATTCGATATGAGAGGGTGTCCGGGAATAGTCCACACGGTCTCTTCTTGCTTTCTTCCGTCATCCCTTTTCGGTAATATTCATCGAGGAGCTCGACACGACAAGGACGATGGGGACACCGAAAAAGGAGAGGACGGTGTCCACTCACACTCGAAAATTTGATTTTCTAAAACGTCTCTACTTAGTTATAAGGTGGTAAAATATGGAGGAGGGTTGCGTTTCGATGGGAATGACGTAGAGGATTGGTGGCGGTGTGGTGTTGGACAAAATAACTTGTATGCTGGGCATACAGACCTTATAGTGCTACAAGCGGCATACTATGGGATGCTGTAGGGCAGTACTCGCTATAGCGAGAATCAGCGCCAGCAGAAGAAGCAGTGGAGAATCTCCAGGGTATCGATTTGCTGGGCCCGGGCCGAAAATGTTTCTCTACGTCCGATATACCCAACTGAAAACATTGACTACACCATACATTCGACTATACTTAACGTAACGTTAAGGATAACGTAAATTTATACGTGTACACTTATATGGTCATACTAAGCTCCATAGCATGCATAGAGAGGACCAGCAGAAGCAAGGACTCGAGGGTGAATATCGAGAATATAGTACACACTATACTATACATGTATCGTATCCATACATATCCTTTCCTTTGCCCACTTTCACTATATACACATGTGATACATATATGCGCCTGAGAGAGGATGCTTCGTACTTTACTTTACTTTACCCTGTGCTACTGCTGGTGCTCCTGCTGGACTTTGGCGACTTATATTTCGTGAATATATTTAGAAAATCTACATATGAAATTGGATTGGATCAATACTTTATATACTTTGAAAATTTTCGGCAAAAGATATGGGGGTAGTGGGACCGCATATCATCGGGGCTTTTACCCCCATGGTCCCATAGTGTACCTAGTGGATATGTTGGGAGTTTTTAGACTAGGAGCTCGTTTCGATGAAAGGACTGACATTGCAAGGACGGGAGCGGGCTGGTAGAAGATATACGAGGAAATTGCTAACAAATGTCGACCGCTGGTCCGGGGATATGGACCCAAAGCCCGTATATGCCCGACGAGGGGGTAGTTGTGTTTGGTGTAAGAAAACAAACATATTATATAGAAGCTTCCAAGTTCTTCCACCCAGCTTGAATCATATCAATTTGAATGGCGTAGGACGAGCAGAAGGAGTTAACGATGGTTGGGGGGATGCTGAAGGTGATTTTGATGGCGATGATGATTTACAGTTGGACATTGAAGATCGATGGCATTTCATTTTGCATATATTTAACATAAGATCCATGTCAGTAGGCATCAATCTATCTTTGAAAGGAATATGCCGGTCCGGCTACACTGCCTGACCTATCATCTAAGATGGAAATGGTGTAAAGGGATTTGAATTTTTTTCTAGTTTTTGCCGGATATTAATGGGATGTAATTTTGCTCTTTATGTTGTGTAAAATATATTAAATATGTGAGGGTGGTCAAATCCAATAATTTACAGTAATCAAATATCGACGCAATAGTATGTTGGCCTAGACTATTCAAAACTAGCGGTTGGAAAATGAACAGAATATAAATATCTAAATTTAACCATCTTCTCGAAATCCTAATAATTCACACGCCGAAGATGTTTAAAGTACTTCTCTATGCCTCGACAGCCCAAATGGGCCGTGCAAGTATGAATCCGAAGGAGGTCACTGAGAGAACAGATTCATTGCTGCAATAGATATATATGCCAAACGAATTACAACGGTTGAAGGAAAAGTTCCTATCCCATTGTTGGAACCGAATTTCTGGTTTGGCCGAACCGAATTTTCGTCTATTGGTATCGAATATATTTTCCGACAACAACATTATTTGTCTAGGCAACCGAATTTCTTAAAATTTTGATTGCCACAAATGCGCGGGTTGTTGGTAAACTCAAAAAAAAGTGGAGTTATTTGTGTTAAATCCTACACTGAATTCTTTTTTGTTACCTAGGGTGGAGAGAAAACTCTTCTAAGACACTATTTTCCTACTTCAAATATTATTTCTAACTTACTGACTTAATAAAACCCATGGCTGTAAATACCACAATGTTAATGTTTGGAATCGAACCCGGTGTTGAAAGTTTTTGGATTGGCGCGCTAACCACTGCGCCACCGAAGAACTTTCATTTTCATTTCCCTATGTGCAACTTAACTTCATGTGGAATAACTAAGTAAGGTTAGGTAGGTAGCTATTGGCAGAGATAGCTAGCACATAGACCGCTAGATGGCTCCGTTGTGATCCTACTACACAATGGCATGGCGCCTACGGCTGATGGTTGTTTTTGGCTAATTTTCAAGAACAAACTGAGCCCAATTGGCCCCGGTATTCTTCTATCAAATATTTTTCCGTGTATCTTAGTGCAAAGGAGAGGAGAGTTGGAAGGAATTGTGGAGAAGAAAGGGGATACGGAACTTATTCAGTTTTAGGAATGGAAAGGGTACGGCAGTGCACTAGCAGGTGTTAATGATAATAATTTTTCAGTACTATTGGCTGTATATACGATCTACCAGAACAGCAAAGTTGCCTATAGCAAATCAACTACTGGCTGGTAGCTCTGATGGTGTTTGTGAATCTGAAAAGAATGTAAACAGAACTCATTTGCCCAGCTTTAAATCCTTTACAAGTGACCCCTATTCAACATTCTGTACCAACATTCGAAACCAATAGCAACTGAAAAAAAATGTTTTGAAGACCTAGTATACTACCACTGGACTACACCCAGCATATTAACTAAGTTACCGCAACATACATTTGGTTGACGGAACACACATTCGGTTATTATCAACTGAAAGATGCCGTAAATCGTTTGTGACGATCAACATTCTATTGCAACAATCAAAATTGAGTTGCTAGACATTTTTTTGTTCGGTTGTCTCAACAGAACCGCACAAACGAATTAATTTGTTTGTATTAACAGAATGATTCTATTGCGTGTATCGCGTTTTTTATTCCCTTGAAGGAATATTTTAGTACCACCGTGATTAAGGGGGCAGTCTAGTTGTGACCGTTTGAAAAAATCGTTTTTTTTTTTGCATTTTTCGAAAGTATGTACATTCAAAAATATTGTGAGAGAAATTCATAAAGATCCGAGCAGTCTAAGTGCCAATGTCGAGCAGCTGCTTGTATTAACACAAACTTATTATTAAGGTTGCTCTACTGCTTTCACCGGCAGTTATATTTCGACATTTGAGGTTTCTCTACTGCTTTCACCGGCAGTTATATGTCCACATTTGAAACTGTAAGAGTGAGAGATTCTGGAAAGGCAGAAGGGATCCTTATGGTCCGGGCATCGCTGATTAGGCGTACGTATGATTTTTTCACGATTTCGTAGAAAAAAAATTTAACCGCGTTTTTCTCGAAACAACGTTTTCTCGGCTCACGGGACTGAAATTTTCGAAACCATTCAACCGATCTTGATGCAAATTGGACCACATATCCCTAAGATATATAATTTCGTCTGGAACTAGAACCAAGTGAAAATTTTTATTTTTACTATTCATTTTGATGCAAAAACTAGTGGAAAAATTAAAATTTTTTGGTTTTTTTCCGAAAAAGTCCGCCATTTTGTTATTTATGCATGAATATTAAATCTTCTAGTTCCAGACAGAATCACAGTTATATACTGAATCTATAACTTTTTCATTTTTTTGTGTCAGATGAATCTGCTGAACAAAATCAATCCCGTCAGCCACCTATGTATTTTTGACACAGTTACGTTTAACGAGTATTTTCAACAACAAAAAATGTAAAAAGTAAATAAAAAAAAATGTTTTTAGCTAGTTTTAGAGTATATTCATTAAACCCAAAAAGAATGGCATCGATAGTTATTCTTGGAAACTCTAAAAAAATTCCTAAAATTAGCCCTTTTTTGGGGCGTCCAAAGTAGACTGCCCCCTTAAGCAAATTCTTATTACCATAAATGAACTTCGATTGCTGCAACAAAAATTTTATTGATGCAAACTCATGCCAACTAATTATTTCTCTCAGTGTGGGTTTGAATCCCAGCAATTTTCTTATATCCAATTTAACTCACTTTTGTAGTGAATCCTAAATCATACTATCATAACAATATACCTTATCAAAGAAAATCCTATGCAATGATTTGTACACGTTACAATACCACAATACGAAGCGTAAAGTTATGTAACAATGCAATGGACATTGTATAGTAAACAGAACGCGACATTGATATGGGACACCATGTTAACAATGCTCGAATTTAAACATATTGTCATAGTGTCACATGTCTATAAGCATATTATATATGAATGATATTTTATGCATAGGAACTTATTATGGAATGTTAAATTTCTTACTGGCTAAAATCGCGCCATTAATAAATACTTTATTATTAAAAAATAATAAAGTAAAAATCTGCCAACAGTCTGGGCGCAACTTTATTATTTTATGGGTAGAAGTCCGAAACGTGTTTAATGCTTAGATGCGGTGTAGGTTACCATGCGACTGACAACCTAAAAAATAACGTTCCAAATAGCCTCCTGGTTATTCCTTAGGTTGTCAGTCGCATGGTAAAATACACCGCATCTAAGCATTAAACACGTTTCGGACTTCTACCCATAAAATAATAAAGTTGCGCCCAGTCAAAGTGAATTTGATCTTATTAAACCTAAAAACAATTCGGAATTCGTCAAAACTTGAACAATGTCTTACTCCACAGGGGGTTTAATGTCAAAAAATACTTAAATAGGTTTATTCCCCGACTTTATTCAAAGCATTTAGAAGTGAAAGTGAATTCTATATGTCATTAGACCTAAGAAATATATCGGAATTCATGAAAAAGAATGATACCTATCCGCCTTACATCCCCTTAGGGGTTAGATATCAAAAAATTTGGAAAAATGTTTCTAGGCGCTTAAGGAAAATTGATTTGATAGCTCGAGAAGTCTAAAAGATTGACCGAAATTCGTGAAAATGTGAGAAAAAACCCTTTTACAGAAATTTGTTTTACTCCACCTTTGTACACAAATGAAAATCTAATCGTGCTACCCTTGTCAAAAATTTTATTTTTCTAGGGTGTCTCTATAGTAGTTCTACATAGTCGTAAATTTTTAGTGTTCTATTCATTACAGTTTTTGATAAATAAAAATCAAAATGTTTTCCTTTCAACCCCCTTTCACTATCACCCCCAACACCCACACCCTCAAAATTTTCCCTACTAGAAGTCTACTGACTTCAACTCCTGTAAGATTTTCAAGTTCATATCTGGTACGGTTCTCGAGATATAAGAATTGAATTTTTTGAAAAATTGCCACCCCCCCCACTTTCGTGCTCAAAAAGTTTACGTTCGGTAGACTCAACTTGTGATCCCATACACAGAAACCAAATTTTATCCTCCTGGTGTAATTGGTTCGAAAGATATTGTAATTCAAAGTTTTTCACCCGCCACCTCTAAAACGCTCCCCCCTCATAGCCCCTCACACCCCCACCCCCTTAAAAGATACCATCCATAGGGGTTCACCCAATCTACCCACCATAAAAATTTTAACTTAATATCTCAACGGGTTTGGGAGCTACGCGCCTTTAAACGATTTTGCGTATGGCGTACGGCGTCTACGGCGGACAGACGGAGATTTTTTTTATTTATTTACGTATTTTTTTATCAATACAAGATTCCATTGAAGTAAAAGCGCATTCGATCACATTAAACCTAAGCAGGCGCGAACGGAGAGAATTATTTCAACGGGTGGGGGGGGGGGGGGGGGTGGAGGTTTACAGAAAAATTATGTCGTTAGTAGAATACTTATTATAAAAATGAATTTCCATTTGATCTCCTTTTTAGGAGAGTATTCTAGTACTTCTAGAGGAGCTTAAAACGAGGTCTCTCATGGGATTAATTCTGGAGTACTCGCCCAACTAGTGAATGTCCCGTGATTAATCCTGGAGTACTCTTTAGGGAGGTTCGAAGACCTCGTTTTCTCCTCCATTTGACCTTTTTTTGCAAAAGCATGTCCTCTGAAATCAGATCTCCATTGTAACTCCCAAGAAATCGTTTAAAAACTGTTGTTAGAGTGCATGAAACGAGGTCTCTCGCACTTATTTAGAGATGCTAGAACACATCGCTTTGTTCTTCTTTTCTCCTCCTTTTTTTCGGTGCAATCTTCAATCTAAGTGCAGTGGAACTATTTAAAAAAACATACTGCAGTCACGATCATTGCAAGCCAGTTGTAAGATACTCTAAATGAAATACTGAACTCTAGATGAAATACTGAACGCTAGATGAAATACTGAACTATTTATGTTGTTGTCCTTTATTAAGGAATCTCATTTGGTTGCAACAAGAAACTAATGGCATTTTCTTTCCGGTTAAAAATGTTTGGCGAAATAATGTTCGAAATTGGCGAATAGCCAACACAGCGAGAAAGTTACAACGAGAAGATTTCGCAAAACTTTTAGAATCATCTCTAAACGAAGTCATCAAACCTGCGATTGTTCAAACCGCGTTCAAAGCTTGTAGCATATATCCTTTTAATGAAAATAATATTTCCAATTCAAAACTTCTAACTCAATTGGATACTACTTCGAAAAATCAATATACAAATGAAGAATAATAAAAAGGACGAAATGATTTCAGATTTAGTACTAAAATCTCAGATCGAACTGCGACTACTATGTATGTCCAAAAGTGGCCGGAAGAAAACATTAAAAAGAGAAAAAGCTGTAGAGACTACTACTTCAAGAAAAAAATTAAATTAAAAAATTAATCAATTAATCAGGAATTCATATAGCACCTGAAAAGTTTAAATGCAAAGAAAATGCTAAATGAACAAAAGAAATTAAATAATATGCAAAAACGGGAAGCCAATAAATTAAAAGAGTAAAACAAAAAAAACTAATCGAATTCAGCGAAACCAAAATATTGTGAAAACGATATCAAAAAATAAAGAAAATTAGACTTTTGTTTATAAAAACGACTTTGTCATTGTAAAATATGAAGGAGAATATTTTCCAGGAATGGTTTTAGACAAAAATGAGAAAACCGTGAAAATTAGGTCTGGATGACAGGGCTGCCACTTAAACCAACCAACCAACCAACCAGGACAATGGCAATGAGTGACAATTATTGGAAATGGTCAGACAGGGACGATATATTTGATTAATTAAGAAGTGATATTATATCTAAGATCGAACCTCCAATTAAAAGTACTAGGCGCGGTACATATATTGTTCCGGAAATCACACAACTAAGAAGAGATATGTAATTTACCTTTATAAATTAGGTTAACTGAATAATTGTGATTTTTTTGTTTATTAGAAATTCTGTTTTATTTTATTATAATATATGCCGACCTACATAATTTAAAAATTACAAGTGCAAATAAGAATATGTAAGTAATAAGTAAGTAAGTAAGTATTTTATTATTTTGTATTTATTTTGAAAAATAAGTAGCTTTTTGTTATCCAAATGTGATCATAAGTCACGATACATATGATGTTCTAAAAATCGTAGACCAATGAAGGGTTGTAATTTTCTTAAATAAAATGTCTTTAATAAACATTATTTTGAAATAAGTTGTACCTATATTGAGTTTATTTGAACAACTACAATTATTCGTTTATTTATTATAACATTTTATTTTTATATAAAAATAAATGTGTAGAATATGCACTAATTATTTTATTATCATTTGTTTTTAAAAATGAACATTTTTTTCCTTCATTAAAATTAATAAAAAAATTAATATTATTCAATAACAATGTTGTTTTATATGATAAAACACCTAGGTCGTAAATAGGCAAACGTGTGGTCGGTATAAGGAAAGAGTTGTTTATGTGGTCGGAAATAGGAAGATTACCATCATTATGAAATTAATTATTTCCAACCATGTTTTCATATCAATATATAATTATATCATACCGAAATTGAATTTTTTGAGTATCGGCAGCACGTTATGAATCCGTAAAAAATTTTTATAAGAAGAAACAAATAATTGTTTCCTTCATATTTTACATTTTACTTATTAGTTATTATGGTTATTAGGGCGGGGGGTTGTTGGTTCAACCCCCAAAACCCTTCCTGCATTCGCGCCTGAACCTAAGAGATTTTCAGAATGAGTGAAAACTTGGACAATACCTTACAGACCCAGAGGGTTTCATATTGAAAAATACTTAAATCGGTTTTTCCCCGACTATGTTTAAAGCTTTTAGAAGTGAATTCCAAATCTCAATAGACCTAAGAAATATATCGGAATTCGTGAATATGTACACAACCACTTTACACCCCGTTAGGGTTTGGATATTGAAAAATTTTAATAGCTCGAAATGTTTAAAAGTTTTAACGAAATTTGTGAAAGACCATGTATGTACCAACAACTATCCACTTAAAAATCAACCCATACGAATCTGGATGACTAGCCTGACCTGGATCATAAGGTTACCTTAACAATTAGTAGCGCACAACTCAAAAAGACAAAAATGGTCAAAATCTCGGTTCAAATCATGAATAATGACGACTTCATAAAGGCAACGAATCAAAATATTCGAAGCCTAACTGAAAATTCAATTGATTCAATAATAACAGCAATAAATTCTGCCAAAAAGATTTCGACAAGAACAAAAACTAGACGAACAAGAAACAATACTTGGATCACAAATGATATTCTGAACCAAATAACTAAAAAAAAGAAGATATATAAAAAAATTATAAAAGAACCACATAATGCAAACTTAAAATATGAATATAAACAAATTAAAAATATGACGACAAAAATGATAAGATTAGCTAAGAAAAAATACTACAACCACAGATTTGCAACATCTGACGGGAACCAACGAAAATTTTGGAATATTATTAAGGATACTTTGGGAAAAAATGAATCGAAGCGTTCAAACGGAATACATGTATTGGATACAGATACTGGACCAATTACGGATCATGCCTTAATCGCAAATGCATTGAACGAACATTTGGGACAATTTTGGCCGATGACTTAAAAAACAATGCCAAGTCGCATAACTTTCGTAGGCAGACATGTCCGGTTATGACAGAGTCCTTGTTCCTATTCCCAACTGATCAAACGGAAATTGAGTCAATTATCTCGGGTTTGAAAAACAGTATAGCTCCAGGTATTGATGGAATAACGACGAATGACTTAAAAATCATAAAAACAGTTATATCGGGACCTCTTTCTGACGCAATAAATGTTCACCTGACTGACGGCTCATTTCCGCACGGTTTAAAGACTTCGTTGATCAAGCCAATTTTTAAAGCGGGCTCAAACAGGGATCCCAATAACTACCGACCAATTGCACTAGTTAGCTCTATTAGCAAGATTTTCGAAAAAGTGAACAATCGAATTTTAAATTTCATGAATAAATACTGTGGATTTGACAAACAGCAATATGGTTTCCAAAAACAGATCTATACTACTGCAGCATTGGTTGATGCTATGCAATTCGTTAATGAAGGCCTTGATGAAGGATTTTATGTCGCCTCGATTTTCATAGATTTAAAAAAAGCATTTGACACGGGAGAACATTCAATATTGTTGGAAGGACTAAAGGAGCTTGGTATTCGAGGGAAGTGTAATGAGGTCATTCGAGATTATCTTCTAGGACGAGAATATATAACAAAAAACTTAGAGGAACGTAGTGAATCGAAAACAGTCAACATAGGGATTCCGCAAGGCTCAATTCTGGGCCCTACGTTACACCTGCTATATATATGGTACACAACCTGCAGTACATTGGACTTAAGGCAAAATATATCATTTATGCAAATGAGACTCTTCTCTTATATACTATAAAGGAAAAGAGCGGGAACAACTAGAGTCAACAATTAACTTGGACCTAGCACTCTTCAAAGACTGGCTTTTAGGCAATATGCTCACTCTGAACACAGCAAAAACAACGTATATGTTATTCAGACAAACAAACAAGGAAGACATTAATATGCAGATACACATAGACGGGATACTCGTTGCCAGAGCCATTCAAACAAAATATCTGGGTCTAACTATTGATGAAAAATTGACTTGGACACCGCATATCACCAATATACGGACTAAGACTGCGCCGATCATAGGAGTCATACGACGAAGTAATTTTCTACAGACACATATTAAGGACACAATATACAATTCTTTTATTCTCCCAACTATAACTTATGGACTTTTAATTTGAAGCCAAACGACTGAGTATAACATTGACAAAATCTCGAGAATAATGAATAAGAGTATCAAAGCAGTTTTCAACCTTCCACATTTGACACCCTCTCCGGAACTCTATTTAACTTATGGAAAACTAAATTTTGGACAACTTATAAGACTGGAGCGAATAAAAATTATATATAAAATAAAACACTACCTAACGAAATCTTCAATAACTCTTATACACAACAACGACATACATCTCTTTAACACACGAAATGCTTCGTCCATAAGACCAAAACATCTACCGTCTAAGAAAGGATCCGATCTTTGAATCAATAATTGAATTTAATTCACTTCCAACCGAAATTCGATAAGCAAAAAATATATTGGAACTAAAAAACTTAGCGAAGAGATTTATTCAACAAAACGACACATAAATGGATACTCCTAGTTTAATGATCTGGTAGAGAATTGCAGCGGACTGAGTTCGACACGCAGCATAGCTGTGTGAACTTGAACGAGCTCGATAAATTCTTCTCTAGTTGAAACGGCAGCTACTTCTCCCTTATATTCAGACCTATGGATATTCATCAGCTCTCTCTCTCCAATGATATGATTAAGGATTCTCAATCTATCTCTCTCTGCTTTAAGAATTACAGTCTTATTCTCTTCTCTTTTTTTATGAATTATATTATAATATATTTTTTTTTTTTTTCCCTTTCCTTTCTTTTTAATATTGTTTTAAATCATAATTTCTCATTTTTTTGTTTTCGTTTTTCTATCATGTGTCTTATATCTTTTTCTTTTATTTGGAATTACGTTTAACTTAATTTTCTATTTTTGCTTTCCTTATACCAGCTGTGAGCTGCCTGGGAAGCAAGCTTGGAAGTACAAAAAAAAAATGTGAATTCGCGGACATTTTTTTTACTCAACCTCTGAACGCCAATAAAAATCTGAACTGTTTTTGCTTTAATTACTCTAGTAGCGCATTTACATATACGTACTAAGTTTAAACTTTATAGCATAAGCCTTTTCTGAGATATAATCGTAAGTTTTTAGCTTTCTGTTCATTTCGAGAAATAAAAATCTGACTGTTTTCCTTTCTACCCCCTTTCACCATCACCTCCAATACCCACACCCGAGATGACCCCAACTTCTGTAAAATTTTCAAGATCATATCTGGTACGGTTTTTGAGATATAAAAATTACATTTTTTAAAAAATTGCTATCCCCCACTTTTGTGCTCCACCTCCGCCTTAAAAAGTTTACTTTCAGTAGACTCCACTTGTGATCCCATATACAGGAAACCAATTTTATCTAACTGGTGTAATTGGTTTGGAAAATAATGTAATCCAAAGTTTTTCAGATACCAATCGTAGGGGTTCACCCACCATAAAAATTTGAACTTAATATCTCAACGAGTTTGGGAGCTACGCGCCTTCAAACGATTTTGCGTACGGCGTATGGCGTCTACGGCGGATAGACGGACATTTTTTTCGCTTATTCGGTGTTTACTAGTCCTAAAACGTGAAAATACAAAATTTCAGGGTAGCAGATTTTTTTTAAATTTCAGGTCGATCATATAAAATAATAAAGTGAAATTACTTCCCAATTATCTAGGTTTTTCAATTTTTCATGAACGAATATTGATAAAAAGGGCAAAACTTGTCGAGTGTAACACGAATATAAAGTCGTTAAGCAGTACGGTTTCGAATGTGGTATAAGAAATTATTCTGAAAACTACGTCTAATATCGTAAGACTGCTATAAAAGACAACCTGGAGTTTGCAAAAAAATTTACTGTACATGTCGAATTTAGTGACCGTACTAATTTCAAAGTTGAAACGAGTTTAACCAAGCCCCAATAAATACAAATTTGCGCGCAGACTGTCGACAGATTTCTTAAAGAACAATTCAGCCTTAAAGACTTTTCCACTCATGGAAATCCATTTTCGTGTCAATATTCTGGTCAACCCACAATACATGTTAATTAGGGACTCTAATCCAGACCCGGTTCGGAGATTTTGATGTTGACTTCCTCAGGGATGTGATTCCTCAAGGATGTTATGCAAAATTCATTTTCGTCAATATTTTATTCCTTCAAAAAGCAGAAAGATTGCCGAAGAATGACTTTAATTGTTGCAAACCTTTCACCTCCTTGGGCTTAAACTCTAAAGGTAATGTCCGGATCCATCTGTATAATCAGTATCCCAGTGGAATTCAAGCAGAACTCTTTTACCAGTTCAATTTTAAAACATACAAAATTATTTTGAGTACTCAGAAAGCTATTTAATTAACTACTAACTACTATTTGAGTACTCAGAAAGCTATTTAACATCACCTGTAGGGAAATTTAAACTAAATACATAAAAGAAATTATGGGATAAGTTAGAAAAAATGTTTTTTTTAAAACTTTTATTTCTGTTATAAGCGCCAGTTTTTTTGAATAACTAAAATACTACACCTGTTTACTATGAATGAAAGCTTCGTGTTTTGAGGCTTGTAATTTGGGACCATATGCATTTGAAACAACATCTTACACCATAGGCCATACATTATTGAGTATCATATAGGAATTTCTTATATGCATTATACATATATAGATTCAATCCTTACTAGTCCAGGAATAGTACGTTAAGAATTCGCAAACATGAAGCTGTAAAAAAATTATTTTTTTTTCTTATTTCAACTTAATCAGTTTATAGCAAGAAATGCAGTGAAACACTAACTTTTACATCTTTTGTGTCAAAACATATAATGTGGAAGCTTTAAAACGTGAGAAATTGGCTTTAGTTTCTGATCATGATGTCAATTACTCTTCGTCAATGCAAGTATTACTTCTTTCTTTCCAAAACGTTACGAATCCTAACACGCATTCAGTCCTGTCACAGTACTGTTTTCTAACGTAATTAGTACCGCTCTGGTACTGAAATACAGAGGTCCTTCAGAACTTGGCAGTAAGAATTGCGTTCCAATACATTACTCAATAATAAAAAATTGCTGCACAGGAACAGATTTCTTTCTTTCCGGCGGTTTTTAGAACTGTAAATATTTTTAAATTTAATCTATGGTTTGGTGTACAACAAACGCGCTTTTAAGCAGTGTAATTATATCGGAAAAAACTCGAATATACACTTCTCAGCTAAAAAAAAATCGCGTTAAAGTCCAGCCTTACTTTTAAATTAAATCCAACATTCCAGATGAAAGATTAAAGCAAAAAACAAATTCCTAGCACGTCCATAGGCTTTTCCTTTTTTCCTCGAAAAAACAGGGCCTATCATTTCATCCAGATCTTCATTGCAGTCCTTTAGAATTTCGTATTTCAACAAGATAAATGTAACAGTGTGATTTCTATGAAATTAAATTTTAGATTACGTTCTCCCAAACTTTCGTTGTACATTCGACAATTAAATTAAGGTCCGGGAAATTAATTTTATATGACAAACCATGTTCGGTCATAACCCCTTCCGGAGATCCTACCTAATGAAAACATTTCACCTTTACAAAACTATTTCCCAAAATTAATCCTTCCGCAATAAATGTAATTATTACGAGCGAACTAGTTACATTCCGTCCATTCGACTAAGTCGTCTAATACTCTTCCTTGTCCGTTATACAACCCCTATATCGTAGAGGCCCTAAAAATCACCACTTCTAACAAATGCGAAGATAAATCGTAACCTCATTAGAACACCTCCCCACAGAAGACGAGCGGCATTAACTCCAATAAATTAATTTGATCTCATCTCGACAAGGGTGTGTTAATCGTCCACTATATAACATTATAAGACTGTGCACTGTGTCTGGGAAAACAGGACGTCTCCATATAAGAAAGGTCAGTCCTTATTTTATCCTCGACCATAACGTTTCGGATTAAATAGCAGGCAAACCGATCTCTGATTATGTAAAATAATCAAATAACATAGCAAACTACTACGGGCATCGCATATCTCTCTAAATACAATACTTAAGATTGCTTAGTATTTAATTAAATCCACATGGATCCAGGACGGCGGGTTCAAGGATCCAGAGAATATGGTGCAATTTTCATGCCATAGTTCGGGAATAGGATCGTTTCTGGATGTCCTGAAAGGCAGGCATCAATGCTATTGTTACGTCCTCTGTGCGCCTCCTCCGATTAACCACCCACGTCAGGTATCAGGTACAAGTGTAAAACAGTCTTCAATTACACCAGCACCTGGAAATACCCCGACTGTGAATATACGCACCTATAATCTGAAATTCTGAATACGGAGCAAGGATTCACCTAAGTCGGTCCGTATGTGTACCTGCCTTCTGTCCGTAGTCGAGGATGTTGCATGCATGTACCAATGTAATACGCCGTTCTATACATCTCTCGTCCATAACATAAATTTGAAGCTCTAGTGTGGAACGTTCGTCCTTTCGCAAGGAGCCGTCTTCCTTGCGGCGATGGCCACACTCGACCCCGGCTACGAGAGGATATTACAAGGCTGCCTACGGCTAACATATCCTCAACTATACTGGCTAATACATGACCATTGGCCACGTCGTTCTTTCGCAGGATGTGTAGTTCTTTTTTCTCGCTTCCTTTCGACTGCTCCTTGGACCATAGGCATTATACGCTGGAAGCATATCGGACTCGATCAGCTCCCGATACCTTATCTCATTATGTGCGAACGTGCGTGGAATTTCCATTATCGGTTCGGAGCCGTTTTCATATTCTCAAAAAAAAGGAATATTTCGGAAAAAAAACTTTCAGGAAGAAAAAAAAATCCATTACACATAAAATGAAAAATACTGGCAACCATAGCAAGTTAGTCCTTGCTTTCAAGGAGAAGTATTAGCCGCCCGATATATTTATAGTCTTACATTGCGAGCAGTTGGTGCTGCACAATTTAGTGGACAGGCTATTCTAGGATATTAACTTTCAAAATAATGGAATTAGTTCGTACAACCCGAATGAGAGTATCCCCAGAAGTGCACTATCTCCTATTTCGATTGCCTTTAGAATTAGTAGTTTGTCTCTTTAATCGATGATATCAGTGTGGTGCATTTTTTCAATTCAAAAAATCACAGGATGAACATAGGTCCGGAATCCCTGTGATTTGTAGTTTTCTAAGAAGTTTAGAAAGCCTGTTTGAAAACCCCAAAAACCCAGACTCTTAACGACAAAGGACCCAAAAATCGCCAGGGTGCACTCTGTATGGTTGCTCCTTCCTATGCGATAAGTATGCTTCCGATATCGAGAAAGCATCGTTATTTTGACCCAGAGAGCAGTCTAAGCTACTCCCACCACTTTTTCCCCATGTACGAGTAGGTACTCCCAAAAATATATCCCCTAAAAAAGTGGTGAATAAAATTTGCAAAAAAATATCTGGGGTACACGACGCCAGCTATAGTGCGGGCCACTTCTTCAACATCACAGGAACTTTGTAATTTGTCAGATACTTCTGCTCATCTGTGATCCCAAATATTTACTACTAAAATATTCACCTGAATTATATGTAATGTGTATGGTGAATAACAAAGGTACAAGAATTTCTGAGATAGGAGACCGCCAGTTAGAGAGCCTCTGACTTGACAACTTATGAGCTTTGTATTTTTTCAGACACTTCCGCTTACCTGTAATCCAGGTGTATACTACCAAAATGAAGGTCTGAATTCCCTCCGAAAGTATGGTTAAGTCAGAATGAAGACAAGAATATTCGAATCCTACAGCTACGTAATAAACTAAAATTACATCCTTGCATCAGCTAGATTAATCCCATAAGACCTCCTGTTTCCACCCTATCTCACCCTCTCATCATGAAATATTTTATTCTCGGGGTGATACAAACCGGGAGGTCATTCTCCAACTTCGGCATTCTTCTTATAAACGCCCGTCCAGGTTCGATTCAATTAAGTGACCAATACAACCGGTTTCCATTGTGTTCCGGCACAAATTTTCCCAAGATTTTTATCTGGAAAATTGGTCTGCTGCCCTAATATCGGCAACATGTCTCCCTGTCGCCATATGACTTGAATGTGCTTCTTTCGTCCCCATGGTCCATAATGGTACTACACACATCTTCTTCCCTTCTTTGTTGTTGTCGCCCTCGCCTTTCGGTTATAGTTTCTATGGACCATAAAAAATTTTCGCACAACGTTCAGTTAATAAAAATATGAAGAAGCTATAGAAGAGAAGTCCTAGTGCAGGAAGGTGTGGTGGCAATAGGGTGGAGGTGTAAGGACACATCTGGACATCATTGTAATAGAATAAAAAAAACGCCAGAATCTATTCCTCTCCCTTTATAATACGCGCTATGGAACCAATGGTCACCTATCGCCTATATTAGACGGTGTCGATGGTGGCAGGACATTCGAGGTAGATACAATGTCCTTTCGGAAATGAGAGAGCAAGATCGAGGAATTTTTATATTTATAGGAAAATTTGTGAAAGGAAATTTGGTTGTATTTAATGAGAAATTAAAGGGCTGAATATGCTGCTTGATTGGCTAACTATAAGATTCAACGACTTCAGTACTAGAAGAAGAAGTCTTACGAATTCCATAAAACATTCAAAAAGATGCAACCTCTTAACTTTCTAGCTCAGCAAAAAACGACCCAAAATATGCAAGTGGTGCAAGAACTTTGCTACTTTAAAATAGCGGGGCAGTCTCCGATATCCTTTCTCCTTCATCATCATCAATGGCGCGACAGCCCAAATCGGGCCCTGGCATCCTGAAGTCGTTGCCTCCAATCGTCTCGATCCAAAAACCGCGTCCTCCATTTTTAAGATGGCTTTGCTATCTTCATCAACCGAGTCTTCCCATCCCTTGCGTGGTTTGCCTACTGGCCTGTTACCAATCCTTTCTTCTTACCGTTGGAAAAAATTCATAATATAGCATATGCGATATTTTTGACAAACGAAATAATTGCAAGTAGAGACTTCCGGAACAACGTAGCGACGTAGGTTTCAATAACTAAAAATTGTCAACTTTATGCAACTGGCTGTTGAAGTTTTTTCCTCAACAGTGCGCTTTAACCTTTCGCCAGCTAAGTTTTTACGTACGACGAAGACTACAACTCTATTTTATTTCTCCGAGGATAGAGCCTACTTCCAAACAACATAATCGTAAACCCGAATCCATTCCATTATAGACAAAACCAACCCATTCAATTACAACTAAAGCTAAACAAGGATCCAAACTAGGACCATATAGCGGTTTTACGAGCGAGGGCATTAGGTATTACCCGCGCACTCCAAGAAACTTTCTTAAAATCCAATTTGCAATTCCATTTGTTAATCATATAGTGCAATAGCTGGCCAAATGGAAGCTTCGGATGCCTAAAACATTAGGAAGGCTTAGCTTCTTCTATGTCGTCCTAATGCCTGACTCCTTGAGTAGTTCTTACCGCCTCAGCACTCCTTGCACCAATGAGCTGAAGTTATTCGCCATCCTCTTAGATGTTGTCCAAAATGAAATTGCTCCTTGGTAGCAGAATTTTTACGATTTCGAGGTTTTATTAGTTTGCAGGAGGTCTCAATATCGAGCAGACTACCACCCCCGAATATCTTTCCACATATTGCACAAATCGTGTATGTTATTCGGGCCTAGAGCGGCCACAACGAATGTGTATACATAGCTACCCACGCTACATATCATCTCCATTTCTGAGATTAGACTCCCGAATTTCGCCATAGATGTGGAGGACTCGGTACACCCCCGTCCATAGCGAGCCCACCCTAAAAGTTAAGGGTATGAGAAGTATTTCGTGATATAGTTCGACGCGAGAAGTCATAAAAACCGGACCATAAAGCACGTTTCAATTCCGAATCGCCGGTGTGCTGAATAGTTGCTCGAAAACAGGAGCTACACTCCTTCTCTCGGTCGGTTCTTTGGCAGGGAGAAAGGAAGTTCTTGACACTAGCGTCTTATAGAGTTCCTTAAATTTACTAGAGGATTCGCAGTGTCGACAGGCACCGGATGAATACTAGCGCACATCAGCTAGCTCTCATGTTTTCCATCACAGATGGGGTTATGCCCATTTACAGGACTCGATAAACATACGCACAAGCTGGAAGAGCTGTGAGTTTAGCAACGTTGATGGGGGGCGGTGCGACTACACGCCACCTCATCCCCGTTTTGGGGCTCTGTCACTCGGATGCTTTCTGCAGTTTTGTATGTTGTTCTCGGTTCGGATAGAATGGGGAAGGTCTACAGCGTCTGGAGCTCCTCATTTAACGACTTGTTCGGTGTATTCGCCAGTAAAAACCCATTTCGTAAAGCACGTACAAATGCTCCTTTTAAGTGGCTATGCTGCCTCGCTGCTTCTCGACTTCACTAGGCTCTAGGGTGGGCAGCTGTTTGTTTTGCTTTTCGGAGGAGGGGGTGTAGGAATTTCGGATGTTTGTCTAAGAAAACACCAGTCAGGTCGACAGGAAAGGGGATTCCCCGGAACAACGACAGTGGACGGAAGCAGGGTGTTGGTTGCGTACCAGTGTCAGTTATGTTTTTTTATATTTTCCCGTTTTCGGACAAACGAAATCGGTGTGTACTTTATGTGGAAGAGGTTAATTAGATTTTTTTTGTTCGAGTGAGAAGCGAGGATAGAAACGACATCTGTGCTCGTATTGCTCCAAATACGATATGAGTCATAAAGAGGGAATGTTGAATAATATTAGTGCCTGCTTAATTCATTTATCTGCAAGCCAAAAGCACGATTAACCCTAGGTGCAGTATATCTTCACCGAAAAACTCACTTAGATGAGTCAATGAGGGATCTGTAGTGTTACTAGTAAGTGAATCGTGCAGGTGAATCATAAGTACATCATCTAAGTGGCTTGTATGTGAAGCATCTCACTATCTGACTATTTTGAAGAGAAGTAGGGCGATTTTACTATTTTCTTGCGATTTATGAATTTTAACGTTCGCAAAATATCAGATTCCTCGCGGAACTTGTTTTTAAGGCAGATTGTAAAAGAAACAGAGAAATTTTACTTTTAAATTCAACTTATCCAAAAAATAAATTTTTTGATCGAGTTGTGTATTCGGGCTTACGAAAAAACAGATTTTTTAAGGTCTGAAGGTTCGTGACCAAAACTATGTTTTTTTACCTTTACGTGTAATTTAGTAATCGTGCAATGAAGACTGCTATGTATTTTGTATGTCCAAGTCGAGTGGAGAAATTTTGTTCAGCAACAATCTCAAATTTTTCGCCTAAATTATTCATATAAAGTTAACGATTTTTTGAGTTTCTGGGGAGATGTTTTGCGGCCAAACAACTCAGGCAGAAAACACTCCTCACAAATTGGACCATAGATCCAAGGACGCTGCCTGTCATTTCGACTCCTATAGAAGGACGAGAAATCGAAGTGGCAGCCAGTCGTTTGGCGACTGGCAGGCGGTTCCCAACACGACTGCAAAGCGATGACGCCGATAGTCGTCGCTGCAGTTTTACACAACAGCCGCACTGCCGCAGCAAAGTCGCGGCAGTAACAGCGTTAGCAACCAGCCGTACACGGCGGTTGCACCTTCCGCTGCAGCACCACACACCGCTGGTGTGAAAGACGTCGGCACCGAACTATGCCGACGCAGCAACCGCTACAACACAGCGGTCAACCGCACGACTCTGCGGTCAGTCGTCACCGGCATACATGGCACGAGCCAGCGATGGTGGCGGCGCGGCTCGACGGCAGCGAACTATACCGTCGCCGTAAAGACGACGGCTGCGACTTGAGCCGTCGCAGCAAAGACGTCGGCAGCGACATTGCCGACGCAGCGACCGCCACACCCCCGACACGCGACGGTACCGAATACTGCCGTCGCTCACGACCTTACCGAAATTGGACTCTCGGCATAACCGGGAGAACTCCAACGCAAAAGGTCGTGACGAATGTCCTTAACAAGTTATCGTCCGCTATGAAACACATACAGCTTCCAAGGACTTTTGTATGTAAACTACTTGAAGACTCGATAGAATCAAACAATAAAAAAAGTAAAGGTCCTTCGAAGCATTCAAGATCAATTATTGGGAAGGTTTAGGAGCTCGTAAACCTGTATCCAGTTAAAGTACGAATTTTGTCGTTGAAGTCGAAGTCGAACTGCTCTTGGGAAAAGGAAGAAGAGGTTTATTAGACGAGAATAGGGATTGGGCTGGCCAGGTGTGAACTACGTCAAGAATTCAAACTGGCTTGGAACGTCCTCAGTTGTCTCAACGAAACAGAGAGATACAATAAGACTTTTCATCGGTCTAAGGACCATTGCCAACGTCAAACTAATTTAATTTCATGTCTTGCAGCAGAATTTTTCACATCTTCTCAGCATAAATTTGTCGTGATAGACAGTTCTGCAGCGGTAGAAATATTCCTGTCCATAAAAAGGATATTTTTAGGAACATACTTCGTGCCAATTTGATCCAGACAAGGTGTTGAAAGTGATTAGTTGACTGCCGAAAGGCTTATATTATCTCAAATAAGACTGTATAAGTATAAATAAGGCTGTACTGCCTACAGCTCTTCGGACTGAAAAAGTGTGCCCTTGACATGGAACTAATTAAGCCTTAAAAACTAAAAAAAAAAGACGCGACATGAATCCCATTGAGATATTAAATTTTCTTGATATTTCAAGTTCAAGTTTCAACATTTGAAAGACTAGGCTTGGATATCATTCCTTTCCATTCTTTCCAAGTTCGTACTTCTCGTCAGATTTTCAATTTCTAGGCGCACAGCAGGGAAATCATCAACTACTAAATCAGAGTTATTGCTACGGACACAATCCGATCGCAGTTTTCGCGCCAAACTCATACAAGAAGGTTTTACCAAAGACTATCTATAACAAGACTGGACACTACGCAGTATTTTTGTTATAAAAATTTGACCTTGGTTTCTTAATTTAATCAGGTGAGGGAAGTAGATAGCAATAGCATGATGCATGATGCATGAAAGAGACAAAAACTGATAACGAGTCGCATTCACCAATTCAATGACATCTTTACAGAACGCATATAAAAAAAATTACATCAAATCATGTACATACACAGCTCAGCTGTGCTTGTGTGATTTCATTTCTCATATTGTTCCTATAAATTTGTATGCTGAAACACTTGAGAATAGAACAGCAGCAAAAAATGCGTTCTGTTACGTGCTTTGTGAAAAACGATGCACACAGATGCGAATGTGCAATCATTCATTTTTGCATATTATCGTACTATTTTCTTCGCATGTGAAATTCCATAAGAATATGGAATTGAAATTGTTCAGTCGGATTTCTTTGTTCCGCTTATACAATGGTTTTTTGGTTTTTTTACACAAAAAATGCATGTGTATTAAGTGTCCAGTCTTCTTATGGATAGTCTTTGGTTTTACTTCATCCCATAATTTTGCGACATTCCAATGACTTTCATGATAGTGTAATTTTTCCAAGAATATTTCAAAGTAACAATATTCGTATCAGTGACTGATCAGTTGGAGAAACCTTCACCTTTTGGAAGTGGAAATCACTTCATAATCCATGGGCTGAATATGAATAAGGGAAGTTGTGTTTGTCGGCGAAAATACAAATAATACAGTAGTAGAAATTTCGTCGACAAAAACTGGAAGTCCTTTGGCATTATCTATTAAAACCACGCATTTCAAATTCAAATTATCCTTTTTGGTTCTGTAATTCAGGCCCACAACACTTCGTTACTCAATTTTCAAATTAGGTTTTTATTAGCTCTCCTGTGAACCGAAATTTTACCCTTTGGCAAATTCTTCATATTTACGAGTTAGGCGTTATTTGCTGGTAGGCTCTTCTAAAGGAGCGCAGTTACATTAGCAATGAAAATTTGTTTTACACAATTTCACAAAAAATATATTTTTGCAGCTTTCTTACAATGCTTAGCGGCAACAGTGTCTACTTCCCCTTTCATTAAAACGTTGTGAAGATTTTCCCGGGTTTTAAAATATTCGAACCACCACCCGACTCTCTCGAATTTCTTTTCTGTGCTTTCAGGTGGTTTACTGGAAATATTGTTACACAACGGATAACAAGACTAGGTAGATAGCTTAATCGTTTAATTTACATCCCAAAAGCAATAAAAATTCAAAAATTTCACGAACCATTCTAACCGATTGCATTCAAATTTTCACTGCAGTGTCCGACATGCCACCTTCACATCAAACCCAAATCCGAATCCGATACTCAAACCATCTCATCTACATCGCCTCTGTTAACAAAAATCACCTCCTCCACGCGGCGAACTTCTGATTTGACAGTCGACAAAAATAAAAGAAATACGAATCTCCCTCACGTCACTGTCACTACTTTTCCTGCAATTTTCCTTCGAACTGCCGCAGCCGTGCTATGTATTTTTCTAATTCGTCTTTTTGCTAAAAACGTTCGCCCACGAACCGCCTAACGGACTTCCGCTTCGACTAACTGTCAGCCGTGTTTTCTTTAGGCATTTTTTTTCGATCGCGTTGTGAGTCTGTCTTATGGCCGGCATTGAAGAGTACTCCAACTTGATGTACGTTTTGAGCGCGCGTGTTGCGTATTCCGGGACCCGCAACCCTCCCCAATCAGTAGAACAGCTTCATTGTAACATCCGGTCATTTTGTTTTCTTCCGTTTCAGCAGGTATGCAAATGAGGACGAGGATCAATTGGACGAGATTTCGGGGCGATATCCATACGAGTCGATGCGGACACAGACCGAGGGAAATTATCGCTACGTGAATTCGGAGCGTGACCTCACGCTGCCGCTTCAGAAGCACCGTAATATCCAGCCATTGTACGAAAGTCCAGAGGAAGGTAAGTTTCGGACGTTGCGATAAATTTCGATTCATTTCACACCCTCGCCACATTTACAGAAATTTCGGTACGAAAGTATTTGAGTGTGAGCGTCGGCCTTGTCAGCTTGATTACCGAAAATCTGCTTAGCCACCCGTTCGTGGTGTTACGTCGCCAATGTCAAGTTCATCACTCGTCAACCAAGTGAGCGTTGTCTATTTCAACATTTCATTCAATTGTTGTATCACGCTCGTTTTCAGATTTCACCTGCAGCCGTTCACGCTAATTCCAACGCTGGTTCATCTGCACCAGCGGCAGGGCGTGACGACGCTATGGAAAGGACTCGGCAGCTGTTTGCTGGTGCGCGGGATGTCGCTGGCCGTTGAGGACGTCATTTCGAAAATAACGCCGTGGCCTAAGTGGGAAAGGCTGCTCTCTGCGTTCGTACCTGTTCGTTAATTGTTCCGTTTCATTTGCAGGGAGGTACACAACAAAACTTCGATGAAACAATTCGGTCAACACATCCTCCTGAAATGTGTGAGTATTGCGGTCGTAATGCCCTTCTATTCGGCGTCGCTCGTCGAAACCGTACAGAGTGACATAGCAAGCGAGAAGCCCGGCATTTTTGATGTTTTCCGCGATGGAGCCGGCCGGCTGTTGTCGTGGAGTGCGCCTCAAAAGGGACGAATGTTACCAGTTTGGGCCTTGGTAGGACCGAGCGTATCTCTAGGAATAACCAAATACATGTTTAGGTAAGTACGCGCTTCTCTCGCACTGGCTAGTTTTACCTTGAACTAACCATCTGCCCTTTCACTTCCTCCCTACTTCAGCTTAATAATGAAAGGCATCTCGTCGCGAATGATGCGCTACAAATGGTCGGACACGCAAGAACAAAAAGGTGCCCGACCGCGCGACCTCACCACCTTCAATCAGAACATCGAAATCTACTCGACGCTCGTCTCGGTTGTGACCAGTGAGATTATCTTCTATCCGTTCGAAACGATTCTGCATCGCTTACAGCTCCAGGGAACGCGAACAATTATCGACAATCTCGACCACGGTTACGCGGTCGTGCCGATCCTAACGAGCTACGAAGGTGCGATCGACTGTTACCGAACAACAATCGCATCTGAGGGTGTGCTCGGCCTCTACAAAGGATTCGGCGCAATTCTTTTGCAATTTGCCGCACACATTGCCGTCATTAAAATCGCCAAGTGGGTCGTAACGCAAGTCGCCGAAGTCATGTCGAATAAGCCGCCCACGAAAATAGTCGAATATTACAATTTGGATCGGACCGGGGCCGTCGTAGGTGACAACGGCGGCGATCTCTCGAATTCAACAACTGCATCGCGAAGTTTAAGCTCGCTGAGTGGCGACTAGTACGAGCGAAAACGACAGGCAGACAGGTGTTTAGACAAAACGGACAATACTTTTCTTTTTGTATTTCTCTCGTCGTCTTCTTTCGTTTTTCAAAATTATTTCTAAGTAGCAAAATGAGATTTTAAGATGGAAAACACATTTTCTTGGTATTTTATTTTGTGCTTTTGTGTTCTATGTCTGTGATTTGTGAGGAAGGCGGAGGGGTGCTGCGTCCAGGACGCTTGTCGTGATGACAAAGTGCGCGCGCGTGGCTAGTGGACTATTTGTTAAACGAAAAAGATAAAGAAATATATTACAAGATTATTTGTCATGAGATGGGTGAAATTTTTTCTTGTAGACGAGGTAGGAGTGTCGCGTGCCCCCTGTCAGAGTTGGGCGATAGCTGAACCACATATCGCCACTGTGTCGAGCTTGGAAAGAAAATTCAAATCGGATGCAGTGGTGGAATTTTGGTATCAAATGGCAAACATAAATTTAAAGTAGTTCTGGAACCCGCCGGCTGGACATTACTGCGATTCACCCAATTTTAAATGATTGAAAACGCGTAAACGATTCACTTTCTCGAAAACAGTTGAAATTCGCAATGAAATAGTCGGGTTTTTAAACTTTTTTCAGAAAGTAATTGGCAAGAAACAAAGAGAAATTTGAGATGGTCCATCCCTCACATTTACAGCAATTTAATTTTGAGTATTTTTCTACATTAAAATATGGTTTCAAATACCCAGAAAAGAGGTTTTTAAAGTATGTCGATAAAGCAGTTTCCGAACGTTTTCAACAATCGCATGTACCGTGAATGGGAATCGAATGTGAACCGCAGTCGGCGGGAATAAAAAATCCGCCGTTTTCCAGAATAAGCGTGTACAAATCTTGATAAAATTCCTGAAATAGGCGACTACAGGACGTACTCCCGTCTCCAATCTTCCGCAAAAAAAGGAACTTAAGACAGAGGACGAGACAGAGCGCAAAAAAACCTTGCCCAACTCTTTCCGCGGAACTCAGCAAGGACCCCATACTTGCGATACCTCTTTCTGATTTGATGATACCGAAATTTAATTTCACAACATCATTCAAAGTTATCCTAACTGAAAAGCAGGATTGGGCGACAAACAAACTCACTCCAAGGCAGAGATCCATAGCCTGGTACACAGACGGATCCAAAAGTGGCCAACGTGTAGAAGTAGCAGTCTTTGGAGTTCACATGCTATTGAACTCTGCGTTAGAGAAAACATCAGACGGCGATACAAATCCCAACGCAAAATATATTCAAATCGACTACAAACTTAATAATAATAATAGATTTAATCCCTTCATGCAAAATGGGCAACTCCCTCCAACTCAGAAAGTCGGAGAAGAACTCCCCATTTGGGCACACTTTCTCAGCTTAAAGAACTGAAGCACCGCCGACTTAAACTCAGGCCGCGCACATATGACAGTTCGTCGTGAGAAATGCCTCGTTTTTTATATGATGTATGACGTCACGGACCAAAACGAGAAAATATACCAGTTCATTGGAGAACCTTTTTTGAAACGAATTCGTAATCATATTTTATTATCCCAAAGCGCGGTGTTTTAATACAAAACTTTGGAATTGACGAACCCTCTACAGTCGATACTGAATAACAAATGTTCAGAATCATAGCAATATGCAATGTGTTTCATATAACAAAAATTATCTTTCAAAAAATAAGCAATTTAACTGCACATTTTTGAAATGGCGGAATGCCGACATTGCTGAAAATTGCGATATTTTTTTCAACCTAATTTTTTCTATGAAAACTCCATTCCAGATGAGAAAACTTGTCTAATTCTCATTTTTAAATATGTTTATAAACTATTTAACTTTGCTTTGCCTAACAAAAGCTTGCACTTTAATAAAAAACTTGGTTTTTATCATCCAAGTCATGCATCCGCCATACAAAATTGATGCGATTTGTATGGAGCTGTCGTGTTTGTTATGACTCTGGTTTTTTATGTTCAATTCAGCTGCGCGGCTATAGTTCAGAGGGCTCTGACTGAAGACAATATTGACACACAGCTCCATGAGCTGGAAAAATTTTCACCGTATCAACATACTCATGCATGTATGTAGAGATGGGTAACTCAGATCTGAGCCGGCTCAATGAACCGGCTCAAGCAGAAGATCCAACTGAGCCGGTTCAACGAATCTGAGCCGGTTCAACGGATCTTTACGGTTCAACGGTTCAACAGATCTCGACGGTTCAACATATCTGCACGGCTCAGCAGATCTTTACGGATCTTTGCGGTTCGCGGATCTCGACGGCTCAACAGATCTTTACGGATCTTTGCGGTTCGCGGATCTCGACGGCTCAACAGATCTTTACGGATCCTTACGGTTCGCGGATCTCGACGGCTCAACAGATCTTTACGGATCTTTGCGGTTCGCGGATCTCGACGGCTCAACAGATCTTGACGGATCCTTGCGGTTCGCGGATCATCACGGCTCCTGTATCTTTAAGGTTCGCGGATCTTTGAGATGATGATGATGGAGGATGGATGATGGAGGATGAATGATGGAGGATGGATGATGGTGGATGGAGGATGGAGGATGGAGGATGGAGGATGGAGGATGGAGGATGGAGGATGGAGGATGGAGGATGGAGGATGGAGGATTGAGGATTGAGGATTGAGGATTGAGGATTGAGGATTGAGGATTGAGGATTGAGGATTGAGAATGGAGGATGGAGGATGGAGGATGGCGGATGGCGGATGGCGGATGGAGGATGGAGGATTGAGGATTGAGGATTGAGGATGGAGGGTGGAGGATGGATGATAGAGGATGGAGGATGGATGATGGAGGAAGGATGATGGAGGATGGTGGATGGAGGGTGGAGGGTGGAGGATGGAGGATTGAGGATTGAGGATTGAGGATTGAGGATTGAGGATTGAGGATGGAGGATATATTATGGAGGATGGATGATAGAGGATGGAGGATGGATGATGGAGGATTGAGGATTGAGGATTGAGGATGGAGGATTGAGGATGGAGGATGGATGATGGTGGATAGCGGATGGATGATGGAGGATGGATGATGGTGGATGGAGGATGGATGATGGAGGATGGATGATTGTGGATGGAGGATGGAGGATGGAGGATGGAGGATGGAGGATGGAGGATGGAGGATTGAGGATTGAGGATTGAGGATTGAGGATTGAGGATTGAGGATTGTGGATGGAGGATGGAGATGGAGGGTGGATGATGTAGGATGTATGATGGAGGATGAATGATGGTGGATGGAGGGTGGGGGATGGAGGATGGAGGATGGAGGATTGAGGATTGAGGATTGAGGATGAAGGATGGAGGATAGAGGATGGCGGATGGAGGATGGAGGATTGAGGATTGGGGATTGAGGATGGAGGATGGATGATGGAGGATGGAGGATGGAGGATGGAGGATGGATGATAGAGGAAGGATGATGGAGGATGGTGGATGGAGGGTGGAGGGTGGAGGATGGAGGATGGAGGATTGAGGATTGAGGATTGAGGATTGAGGATTGAGGATTGAGGATTGAGGATGGAGGATGGATTATGGAGGATGGATGATAGAGGATGGAGGATGGATGATGGAGGATGGAGGATTGAGGATTGAGGATTGAGGATGGAGGATTGAGGATGGAGGATGGATGATGGTGGATAGCGGATGGATGATGGAGGATGGATGATGGTGGATGGAGGATGGATGATGAAGGATGGATGATTGTGGATGGAGGATGGAGGATGGAGGATGGAGGATGGAGGATGGAGGATGGAGGATTGAGGATTGAGGATTGAGGATTGAGGATTGAGGATTGTGGATGGAGGATGGAGATGGAGGGTGGAGGATGTAGGATGTATGATGGAGGATGAATGATGGTGGATGGAGGGTGGGGGATGGAGGATGGAGGATGGAGGATTGAGGATTGAGGATTGAGGATGAAGGATGGAGGATAGAGGATGGCGGATGGAGGATGGAGGATTGAGGATTGGGGATTGAGGATGGAGGATGGATGATGGAGGATGGAGGATTGATGATTGATCATTGATAATTGATGATTGATGATTGGTGATTGATGATTGATGATTGATGATTGATGATTGATGATTGATGATTGATGATTGATAATTGATGATTGATGATTGATGATTGATGATTGATGATTGATGATTGATGATTGATGATTGATGATTGATGATTGATGATTGATGATTGATGATTGATGATTGATGATTGATGATTGATGATTGATGATTGATGATTGATGATTGATGATTGATGATTGATGATTGATGATTGATGATTGATGATTGATGATTGATGATTGATGATTGATGATTGATGATTGATGATTGATGATTGATGATTGATGATTGATGATTGATGATTGATGATTGATAATTGATGATTGATGATTGATGATTGATGATTGATGATTGATGATTGATGTTTGATGATTGATGATTGATGATTGATGTTTGATGATTGATGATTGATGATTGAGGATTGAGGATTGAGGATTGAGGATTGAGAATGGAGGATGGAGGATGGCGGATGGCGGATGGCGGATGGAGGATGGAGGATTGAGGATTGAGGATTGAGGATTGAGGATGGAGGGTGGAGGATGGATGATAGAGGATGGAGGATGGATGATGGAGGAAGGATGATGGAGGATGGTGGATGGAGGGTGGAGGGTGGAGGATGGAGGATGGAGGATGGAGGATTGAGGATTGAGGATTGAGGATTGAGGATTGAGGATTGAGGATGGAGGATGGATTATGGAGGATGGATGATAGAGGATGGAGGATGGATGATGGAGGATGGAGGATTGAGGATTGAGGATTGAGGATGGAGGATTGAGGATGGAGGATGGATGATGGTGGATAGCGGATGGATGATGGAGGATGGATGATGGTGGATGGAGGATGGATGATGGAGGATGGATGATTGTGGATGGAGGATGGAGGATGGAGGATGGAGGATGGAGGATGGAGGATGGAGGATGGAGGATTGAGGATTGAGGATTGAGGATTGAGGATTGAGGATTGAGGATTGAGGATTGTGGATGGAGGATGGAGATGGAGGGTGGATGATGTAGGATGTATGATGGAGGATGAATGATGGTGGATGGAGGGTGGGGGATGGAGGATGGAGGATGGAGGATTGAGGATTGAGGATTGAGGATGAAGGATGGAGGATAGAGGATGGCGGATGGAGGATGGAGGATTGAGGATTGGGGATTGAGGATGGAGGATGGATGATGGAGGATGGAGGATGGAGGATGGAGGATGGATGATAGAGGAAGGATGATGGAGGATGGTGGATGGAGGGTGGAGGGTGGAGGATGGAGGATGGAGGATTGAGGATTGAGGATTGAGGATTGAGGATTGAGGATTGAGGATGGAGGATGGATTATGGAGGATGGATGATAGAGGATGGAGGATGGATGATGGAGGATGGAGGATTGAGGATTGAGGATTGAGGATGGAGGATTGAGGATGGAGGATGGATGATGGTGGATAGCGGATGGATGATGGAGGATGGATGATGGTGGATGGAGGATGGATGATGGAGGATGGATGATTGTGGATGGAGGATGGAGGATGGAGGATGGAGGATGGAGGATGGAGGATGGAGGATGGAGGATTGAGGATTGAGGATTGAGGATTGAGGATTGAGGATTGTGGATGGAGGATGGAGATGGAGGGTGGAGGATGTAGGATGTATGATGGAGGATGAATGATGGTGGATGGAGGGTGGGGGATGGAGGATGGAGGATGGAGGATTGAGGATTGAGGATTGAGGATGAAGGATGGAGGATAGAGGATGGCGGATGGAGGATGGAGGATTGAGGATTGGGGATTGAGGATGGAGGATGGATGATGGAGGATGGAGGATTGATGATTGATCATTGATAATTGATGATTGATGATTGGTGATTGATGATTAATGATTGATGATTGATGATTGATGATTGATGATTGATGATTGATGATTGATGATTGATGATTGATGATTGATGATTGATGATTGATAATTGATGATTGATGATTGATGATTGATGATTGATGATTGATGATTGATGATTGATGATTGATGATTGATGATTGATGATTGATGATTGATGATTGATGATTGATGATTGATGATTGATGATTGATGATTGATGATTGATGATTGATGATTGATGATTGATGATTGATGATTGATGATTGATGATTGATGATTGATGATTGATGATTGATGATTGATGATTGATGATTGATGATTGATGATTGATGATTGATGATTGATGATTGATGATTGATGATTGATGATTGATGATTGATGATTGATGATTGATGATTGATGATTGATGATTGATGTTTGATGATTGATGATTGATGTTTGATGATTGATGATTGATGATTGAGGATTGAGGATTGAGGATTGAGGATTGAGGATTGAGAATGGAGGATGGAGGATGGAGGATGGCGGATGGCGGATGGTGGATGGAGGATGGAGGATTGAGGATTGAGGATTGAGGATGGAGGGTGGAGGATGGATGATAGAGGATGGAGGATGGATGATGGAGGAAGGATGATGGAGGATGGTGGATGGAGGGTGGAGGGTGGAGGATGGAGGATGGAGGATGGAGGATTGAGGATTGAGGATTGAGGATTGAGGATTGAGGATTGAGGATTGAGGATGGAGGATGGATTATGGAGGATGGATGATAGAGGATGGAGGATGGATGATGGAGGATGGAGGATTGAGGATTGAGGATTGAGGATGGAGGATTGAGGATGGAGGATGGATGATGGTGGATAGCGTATGGATGATGGAGGATGGATGATGGTGGATGGAGGATGGATGATGGAGGATGGATGATTGTGGATGGAGGATGGAGGATGGAGGATGGAGGATGGAGGATGTATGATGGAGGATGAATGATGGTGGATGGAGGGTGGGGGATGGAGGATGGAGGATGGAGGATGGAGGATGGAGGATGGAGATGGAGGGTGGAGGATGTAGGATGTATGATGGAGGATGAATGATGGTGGATGGAGGGTGGGGGATGGAGGATGGAGGATGGAGGATGGAGGATGGAGGATGGAGGATGGAGGATGGAGGATGGAGATGGAGGGTGGAGGATGTAGGATGTATGATGGAGGATGAATGATGGTGGATGGAGGGTGGGGGATGGAGGATGGAGGATGGAGGATTGAGGATTGAGGATTGAGGATGAAGGATGGAGGATAGAGGATGGCGGATGGAGGATGGAGGATTGAGGATTGGGGATTGAGGATGGAGGATGGATGATGGAGGATGGAGGATGGAGGATGGAGGATGGAGGATGGAGGATGGATGATAGAGGAAGGATGATGGAGGATGGTGGATGGAGGGTGGAGGGTGGAGGATGGAGGATGGAGGATTGAGGATTGAGGATTGAGGATTGAGGATTGAGGATTGAGGATTGAGGATGGAGGATGGATTATGGAGGATGGATGATAGAGGATGGAGGATGGATGATGGAGGATGGAGGATTGAGGATTGAGGATTGAGGATGGAGGATTGAGGATGGAGGATGGATGATGGTGGATAGCGGATGGATGATGGAGGATGGATGATGGTGGATGGAGGATGGATGATGGAGGATGGAGGATTGTGGATGGAGGATGGAGGATGGAGGATGGAGGATGGAGGATGGAGGATGGAGGATTGAGGATTGAGGATTGAGGATTGAGGATTGAGGATTGTGGATGGAGGATGGAGATGGAGGGTGGAGGATGTAGGATGTATGATGGAGGATGAATGATGGTGGATGGAGGGTGGGGGATGGAGGATGGAGGATGGAGGATTGAGGATTGAGGATTGAGGATTGAGGATGAAGGATGGAGGATAGAGGATGGCGGATGGAGGATGGAGGATTGAGGATTGGGGATTGAGGATGGAGGATGGATGATGGAGGATGGAGGATTGATGATTGATCATTGATAATTGATGATTGATGATTGGTGATTGATGATTGATGATTGATGATTGATGATTGATGATTGATGATTGATGATTGATGATTGATGATTGATGATTGATGATTGATGATTGATGATTGATGATTGATGATTGATGATTGATGATTGATGATTGATGATTGATGATTGATGATTGATGATTGATGATTGATGATTGATGTTTGATGATTGATGATTGATGTTTGATGATTGATGATTGATGATTGATGATTGATGATTGATAATTGATGATTGATGATTGATGATTGATGATTGATGATTGATGTTTGATGATTGATGATTGATGATTGATGATTGATGATTGATGATTGATGATTGATGATTGATGATTGATGATTGATGATTGATGATTGATGATTGATGATTGATGATTGATGATTGATGATTGATGATTGATGATTGATGATTGATGATTGATGATTGATGATTGATGATTGATGATTGATGATTGATGATTGATGATTGATGATTGATGATTGATGATTGATGATTGATGATTGATGATTGATGATTGATGATTGATGATTGATGATTGATGATTGATGATTGATGATTGATGATTGATGATTGATGATTGATGATTGATGATTGATGATTGATGATTGATGATTGATGATTGATGATTGATGATTGATGATTGATGATTGATGATTGATGATTGATGATTGATGATTGATGATTGATGATTGATGATTGATGATTGATGATTGATGATTGATGATTGATGATTGATGATTGATGATTGATGATTGATGATTGATGATTGATGATTGATGATTGATGATTGATGATTGATGATTGATGATTGATGATTGATGATTGATGATTGATGATTGATGATTGATGATTGATGATTGATGATTGATGATTGATGATTGATGATTGATGATTGATGATTGATGATTGATGATTGATGATTGATGATTGATGATTGATGATTGATGATTGATGATTGATGATTGATGATTGATGATTGATGATTGATGATTGATGATTGATGATTGATGATTGATGATTGATGATTGATGATTGATGATTGATGATTGATGATTGATGATTGATGATTGATGATTGATGATTGATGATTGATGATTGATGATTGATGATTGATGATTGATGATTGATGATTGATGATTGATGATTGATGATTGATGATTGATGATTGATGATTGATGATTGATGATTGATGATTGATGATTGATGATTGATGATTGATGATTGATGATTGATGATTGATGATTGATGATTGATGATTGATGATTGATGATTGATGATTGATGATTGATGATTGATGATTGATGATTGATGATTGATGATTGATGATTGATGATTGATGATTGATGATTGATGATTGATGATTGATGATTGATGATTGATGATTGATGATTGATGATTGATGATTGATGATTGATGATTGATGATTGATGATTGATGATTGAAGTTTGATGATTGAAGTTTGATGATTGAAGTTTGATGATTGAAGTTTGATGATTGAAGTTTGAAGATTGAAGATTGAAGATTGAAGATTGAAGATTGAAAATTGAAGATTGAAGATTGAATATTGAAAATTGAAGATTGAAAATTGAAGAGTGAAGATTGAAAATTGAAGATTAAAGATTAAAGATTATAAATTGAAAAGAGGAGATGGAAGATATATTTAGGTAAAAGTATTACTGGACACCAAAACTCCAAAATGAAAATTTACATTTTTATACTCTAGATGAAATCATATAGAGTATTATAAGTTTAATCCAGCCCAAAAGTTTGTAACGCATAGAACCAAGCCTCGGACGAAAAAAAGTTATATATTATTTTTTGCTTATTTGTGCCCAAAAACCTCAAATCCGCCTGACGTCCGTCCGTCCGTCCGTCCGTCCGTCCGTCCGTCCGTCTGTCCGTGAACACGATAACTCAAGAACGCCTTCACCTAGGATCTTGAAATTTTGAATCTGGATGTTTGGTTGAATTTGTAAGGCTAAGTTCGTTAACGGGCAAAATCGTCCTACTCCTTCGGGTAGCTGCCATACAAAATGTCCTTAAAACACGTGTTCAGGAATATTGGTCGATAACTTCAGAAGGGTTTAAGCTACGACATTGAAATTTTGCATGTTTTATTTTTCCAATAGTTGTAGTTAAATATATGATTATGAAGAAAATCCTGTTAGTCCTTGGTGTAGCTGCCATACAAATATCCTGTCAAAATGTATTCACTTAATTTACGAAACTCACTATAACTCAAGTAATCTTTTAGCTACGAATTCGGAATTTTTTACAAATTAGTTTTGAGTGAAAACAAACTTCGAGTTTACTAGTCAGCGAAATCCTTTAACTCCTTCGGGTAGCTGCCATACAAAATATCCTTAAAACACGTCTTCAAGAATATTGGTAGATAACTTCAGAAGGGCTTAAGCTACGGCATTGAAATTTTGAATGTGTTATTTTTCCAACAGTTGGAGCAAAATATATGATTATGAAGAAAATCCTATTAGTCCTTCGTGTAGCTGCCATACAAATATCCTGTCAAAATGTATTCACTTAATTTACGAAACTCACTATAACTCAAGTAATCTTTTAGCTACGAATTCGGAATTTTTTGCAAATTAGTTTCGAGTAAAAACAAAGCTTGAGTTTACTTGTCAGCGAAATCGTTTTACTCCTTCTGGTAGCTGCCATACAAAATGTCCTTAAAATACGTGTTTAAGAATATTGGTTGATAACTTCAGAAGGGTTCAAGCTACGTCTTTGGAATTTTGTACATAGTATTTTTCCAATAGTTGAAGCTTAATGTATGATTATGAAGAGAATCCTATTAGTCCTTCGTGTAGCTGCCATACAAATATCCTGTCAAAACGTCTTCTTTTAATTTATGGAACTTACTATAACTCAAGTAATCTTTTAGCTATAAATTGGAAATTTTGTACAAATTAGTTTTGAGTAAAAACCAAGTTTGAGTTTACTAATCAGCGAAATCCTTTTACTCTTTCTGGTAGCTGCCATACAAAATGTCCTTAAGACACGTGTTCAACAATATTTTTCGATAACTTTTGAACGCTTCAAGCTACGAATTTCAAATTTTGTATAAGTTCATTTTTAAATGGTTCCAAGGAAAAGGACAAATATGTAAGAAATCGAGTGAGTCCTTCCTGCACCTCTCATGTGAAAGTCCTTCAAAAAGGAAATTTTTTTTTGGTGACTTACCCAGTTCAAGATATGAAATTAAACACTGAATATTGTCTTTTAGTTTTGAGTAGCAATCTGATGGGAGTCCTTAATAAAGGACATACAACATGCACACACGTAATTCTACTTTATCCCCAACTACAATATAAATCGGAGTTCAGTATTCATCTAGAGTATTATACGATTGGCTTGCAGCCGATCGTGACTGCAGTATGTTTCATTAATGGTATTTTCACTTTTAAGTCAATTTCAATTTGTTTTACTCCCCGCTCGATTCGAAATTAAAAGATATCGCTATCTCAAAATTTGCAGGGCTAAAGGGATTAAAACTCTCTTTTCGCGTTCATGTTAGGCTGACGTGCGCTTCGCTCTTGCCATAGAAATATTTTCACTTTCGTTTAATATTTTATGTCTTTTAAAGAAACTCATTAATTTCTACTTTGCAACCTTTTCAATTATTTTTCCAACGATATATATTAAGGAAATAAGTCAATAATTGTTGAGTGTTTACTAAATTTTAGGGAATACACTCTTCGAAAGGTTAAAAATAATTAAGTATGTAAGAGGCTTTGAGATAAAATCTTTTAATATTTTTAGACATTCAATTGTTATGCCGTCAAATCCAGGACTAGCGCCAAAATTTTTTAAAACTAGTTTCCTGTTATTTCCCGCAATACCCAGCACTGCCTTAAAATTATCAACTTTGAGTATTTTCATTAAAGCTCATAATTTATTCACAATTTTTTTTTTAAATTAGTTTTCGGTTTTTCAATATTAATTTGCAGTCTCCTTGTACGGCAGTGCAAAAGATCCACCTGGATCTTTTGAACCGGCTCAAAGAGCCGGTTCAATGAAAGGAACGAGATCCGGTGAACCGGCTCATTGAAAAGATCCGAATTTCCCATCTCTACATGTATGTCGACATTGGGCTCAATGTCTAAAAATTTGTATACCTTAAGCCCAAGAGTACTCCCCAGTCAGTGCATCGCACTGGTATAAGGGGTAGTAGAAATAAATTTAAAAAAAAATATATAAAAAATAAGAAACAAAAAATAAACAAATAAACAAAAACTAAGTTATCAGAGAAATAAAAATAAAATAAAAAGAACCTGATTTGCAAAATGCAACGAAATAAATGTGGAATTGAAAGAAAGGAAAAAAAAAGTTAAAATTAAGAGATTAACCAAAATAAAAATAATTAATTATAGTTATATACATATATAGTATAACTAATAGTAATAAAAATAAAAAGTAAAAATAAGTAATTCGCAAAACATGCAACAACAACACAAACCACAACCATACGTTTAGGCGTCAGTCTCGTCTGATAGCTCGAGGACCAGGTCTTCGATAAGTAGGTGAAGCCGCCTGACTAAAATTTTCTGATTCAGGTCGTCTATAATTGCAACAATTCAAAAATCACATTCGTAGCTTCGACAAAGAAGATGCTTCTTTGCAAGGTGCTTTAGCTGAAAGATATTCCTTGCCATTTGTATTATTGAAGGTAAAGAGTTATATTCACAAATTGCCTCAAATACAGGATCTTTTCTAAGTCGGTCAGTCCTAGGACAACCTTGTTGTCTAATAAAATCTGCACTTCTTGTGTTAAAGTTGTGTATATCGTGATTGTGGATCAATTTGATTGAGGATTTTAGTCTATTGTTCTTAATATTATAAATAAGCTTAATACGTTCCAGGCTTATGTGCTGTTGTAAGGTAAGTTTTCCATAAGTATAATAAAGATCCTTCAATGGTGTTAAATAGGGTAAATTATGAATGGCTTTAATGCCCCTATTCATAAGTCTCGCAATTTTGTCTAGGTTTCTTTTCGAGGTTTGACTCCATAGAAGAAGTCCATAACTTATGTTGGATAGAATAAATGCATTATAAAGCATATTCTTAATTGGTACGTGTAGATAGTCGTTACGCCTTATTACTCCAATAATGGGGGCAATTTTGTTTCTAAGTTTAGTAATGTGAGGAGTCCAAGTAAGTTTATCGTCAATTATCAGTCCTAAATATTTTGTTTCATGTGCTCTCGTTAGTTGAATTCCATCTATTTCTAGTTTCAAGTCAATATCCAGTTTGTTAATTTGTCTAAAGATCATATAATTTGTCTTCAATGTATTTAATGTCAACATATTACCTAAGAGCCAATGTTGAAATAGTTTCAGATCAGAATTAATCAACAGCTCCAGTTGATCAGGATATTTACCTTTATAAAGAAGTAACGTGTCGTCAGCAAAGGTAATATATTTTGCTTTAAGGCCCGCGAACTGTAGGTTATGTATATATAGCAGATATAAAAAAAACTTGTTCGGGGATGTCTCCAGTGCCTGGTTGAACACGGAAACCAGAACAGAGTTAACCTTATTTGGATTCCGGGACAGAGAGGCTACGCAAAAACCCACTCAATCTCTATAAAATGTTCAGATGCTACTGACTTCGTGTGACCACATCCATTCTGTGGAGTACCCTTAAGCACAGCAAAACAGTGGCAAAAATCGCAAAGTGCCACTGGGATTTAACACCTGGCAACAGACAGTCACTTACATTTTTTTTTGTTTGGGGATACCTCAAAAGTTTTTAAGTTGAAATAAAGTGTAGGTACCTACTCTGAAATAAAAATTAATTGAGAGAACTTTAACTCGCACCTATTTCATTTGTCGGTAAAGATCCTTTATCACGCACAAGCGAAAAAGTAAAGTAAGAGATTTTTCATATTTTTCATTTACTTTCTAAATGAAACTTTGGTATGTTTTAGGATGTGGACAATAAAAATTTTTGACATTCGGAACGTAAAACTATAAAAAAAAAACCGATTTCAAATTTTTTTTTGCTCCCCCAGTACACTTTATTCGAACCGACATGGCGGTTCCGTTTGTCGTTTCTCGTCACCCATGCACGCGAAAAAGGGAGTTTAAATCCGTTTAGCCCCGCAGGGCTGCACGAAAGGTAGTTGGAGCGTAGCGCGCGTCAGCCAAACATGTCATAATGAATAATGACGGCTGGAATTGTATTCGCTGGATGAAATCAAAAATTTTAAAACGTTTTTATTCATTGTTTTACGTCCCAAATGTCAAAAACTTTTATTGACCACATTCTAAAACATACCAAAGTTTCGTTTAGAAAGTAAATGTAAAATATGAAAAATCTCTTGCTTTACTTTTTCGCTTGTGCGTGATGGAGTATTTTTGCCTCATTGGTCAGCTGCATGCAGCACAATAACATTTTGTAATAAAAACAAACAATGAAAATGTGCAAGTAGGTACTTACCACTTTCCACTACACTTTCCCTGCAAGAAAATTACCGGGTAACTCCGCCGGAGCTCCGCCGTAGCATTACCCGGTAATCTTTCAGTTAAAACGTATAGGCCTCGGGACAAAAATTAACTTATATACTTCGTATCGGTGTACATGCGTGTGATTCGCTACCTCTATCTCCATCTCTTTCACTCTTAGTTAATGATACCCGGTAGCTAGCCGTTAAATTAACCTAATCCCATAGTGTAAATTACAAAGCGAGGCCAGTACGATTTAACGGGTAAATTACAAGGTAATGGTACCCTATAAATTAACTACATGAATGCATGGAAATTTGGAAGCGAAGCCAGTACGATTTAACGGGTAAACTACAGAGTAATGGTACCCTATAGTTTAACTACATATCCGTTTTAATTCAAAATGCGTCTTAATTTTCCATCCCAGATACCCTGGTACCTGTTCGGGCTGATTGAGGTGTAGAAGAAAAAAATCCTTTTTCAATAAGAAAAACCTGAAAAAAAATGATAAGTATGAAATAAGAAATAAAGCAAGAAGTTTAGAAATATCCGAAAACGTCAGGTACCTAAGTGCAGTAGAACAGAAATGATAGTAGTGCAGCAGGGGTTACGGCGTTGCGGGATAGGCTCGCTCGACTAATTTACTCGGAAATTTGATGGCACATAAGACTAGAAAAGGGCCATGTACACCAAAGTTTAAATGTATCGCATACAATTAAACAATTTTGATATCATGGTGTTGGATTTAACGCATGTGTTTGTACTTTCGGTAGCGCTTTCTTGCAGGGTTACTACCGTTTAGGGTTTACCTGGTCGACGTTAGGGTTACTGTATACACACTCACACCAAAACAGCCTCTAAGAGGGGTTTGGCAGATGCGTACCAAGGTGAAAAACCAGTAAATTTAAATTTGTTCCATGTTTATGGGATTTCACTTTATAAACATTCGAAATTATTGACTTTTCGCTGCAAAATTGTAAATTTCCATAGAAGAAATGAAAGAAATAGGGAAATTTACCATTGAAAACCACAATTTCGCGCACACACACTTCCATGTCAAAGAAAAACACGTACCAGAATTGTGGAAGGGAACCGACAGCTCTTTTTCCGACTCTTCACATATTCGCACTAACACACTTCAAAAACGCAATTTGATAGCAATTCTCAGTAGTACAAAAAGGTGTGAGGTTAAACTACAATTTCTAGTACAAAAACGACCGAATTAGACGTATCTGCCAAACCCTGTCGACGTTATCCGATGTCGGCGAAAAAAGTTACATTGAACTCAACAAAACATGGCGTCGCTGCAGGAAGGTCGACCGCGCAGAAACTAGAAACCCACTTACCATAATTTCACCACCGGATCGCGGCGCAGTGGATACGGATACGAATTCTTATGCGAAATGCTGAAATGAAATTTTACCGTATGCGCGAATAGTGGTACCTTTTTTGCACAAATTCACGGCAAAAAAGGATTAAACGCGCACTCTCTGCGACATCGAAATCGAATCAACTGACTTGAAACGACACGGCGACGCGAATGGCGAATGAATGAAACTACTGCCCCGACCCGCTACTCTCCGCCCGCAATGCAAGCCGTGTCCTTTTCCATAATTTTACCTTGGGTCGGTTCTAGCGAAAGTGGGCGATGATGCGACAGTGGGAAGTGTTCCACGTTCCACAGCCCAACGGAATGGTTTGTTCCGTCTCAGTTTGTAAAAACTGTAAGAAACCGTTTTTTTTTTCTTGCTGCAGTTTTTATTTTTCTTTCTTTTACACGAATTAACAATTAATTTTAAACAGAAGTTTCTTTTAATTTCAATTAAATTTAAAAACCGAATTTAAGGTATTATTTCGATTCGTTTCCACATCATTTCATCAGACGTGGGCTCGGAGTATTGTCAGTTGGCGCGTAACGAAAATTTTTTATGGAAATATGCAAACGGTCAAATAAATTGATTTCTGCATTTTTTCGGGGGTGGATTTAAACTTTAATTTTCTCTGGGCCCTTTTCATACGTAAAACATTTCAAATATATTTGTAATTTGCAGTTAAATGAAGCACGTTCAAGGTCAGCGGAACATGAAATAGGTGAAAAATTGGTAAAATCACACCTGAGTAGTAACAGTGGCGTGGCGTGATAATTCAAAAGGGGAAGCAATTGAAATATCAAAAATTTATTATTATTATTCTGTCTACAAATTTACTGCGTATTAATTGAACTTCATCCATTAGCTACTTTTAATATTACTAATATAAAAGCACCCAGCAATCACGAACGGGGACCAGGAGGCTATTTGGAACGTTATTTTTTAGGTTGTCAGTCGCAGTCACCTACACCGCATCTCATCATTAAACGCGTTCCGGACTTATACCAAAAAAAATTAATAAAGTTGCGCCCAGAGTGTTGGCAGATTTTTTTTTTATTTATTTACATATTTTTTTTAATAGAAGAGTCAATAGAAGTAAAACCGAATTCGATCTCATTAATCCTAAAAGATTTTCGGAATTCGTGAAAACTTGAATACCTTAACCCCCAGGGGTTTAATATAGAAAAATGCTTGCATCAGATTTTTCTTCGATTAAATTTAAAGCCTCCTGAATGTTTTACGTGGAATGTTTTACGTGGACTGAGTTCTTTTACTCAGCCACAATGAATTACTGCTTGTTCTGGTTGTTGTAACGGACAGAGTTTATTTTATCTAAGTTATGGTTTATATATAATTATTATCTTATAGTAAGCAAAAAAAATAGAATATACATTAAAATATTGCGATCGATAGATCGTCAGCAATAACGATAAAATTGTTGGTGAGGTATTTGACCGGGCAATTAGCTGACCGTAAGGTGAGATCGTCAGCAATTCTCGGTCATATCGACCTTAGGGTAATTGGCCGCGTAGTTGACCGTACAGGTGAATTAGCAATTTTCCGTGCATTATGGTAATATTGTATTACTCGACTATTGACCATTTGTGTAAGTCGAGTAATACAACACCTGATACAGTCCACATATCTATACGTTTCTAGACACCTCCTTTAGAAATAAAAGTGAATTGAATATCTCATTAGACCCAATATATGGAAATTCGTGAAAATGTACACAACCATTTTACACCCCTAAGGGGTTGGATATTGAAAAATTGAGAAAAGAAAAATTCTAGGCGCTTATATAAAGAGCCCGCAGGAGTAAAATTTATTTCGGCATGTCCAAAATATATAACGAAATTGTGAAAATGTGGAAAAATTCCTTTTCACGTACATTTGTTTTACTCTATCTCTACGCCAATAAAAATCTGTTTTTTTTCCTTTAATTACTTCAGCAGCATACGTACATATACGTACTAAGTTCCAACTTTCTTACATAAGCCGTTTCTGAGATATAAAAAACCACCACACCATATTACAAATTTATTTTTACCTCTATATTGGCTCTATATAGTCAATTTTTAGCTTTCTATGGTTTGTGGTTCTTAAGAAATAAAAATCGAAGTTCTTTTCTTTCCACCCCCTCCCATCACCATTCACCAGTACCTCCAACATTTTTTACCTGTTAGAAGTCTACTGGACCTAACTCCTGTAAAATTTCTAAGATCATATCTGGTACGGTTCTTAAGATATAAAAATGAAAATTTTTAAAAATGGCTATCGCCCCACTTTCGTGCTCCACCTTCCACCTCAAAAATTTTACATTCAATGGGCTCCACTTGTAATTAGTTTTTTACCCCCACCCCTACCCGATTCAAACATTTTAGCTTTTGATTAATCTCCTATTATCCCTTAAGACAACTACAGAGTTTCAATCTTCTGACATCAACCGTTCAGGAGATATGTATTTTAGAATGTTTCAACCCCAGCTGTCAAGCACTTCGAACACATTGCTTTCCCCTCCACTCCCACACTCCTCAGTCCTAACAGCCAATTTTTTTGCAAATAGCTCCATTATCATAGTTCTACATAAGTTCCAAGTTTCAGCCTCCTAGTGTAAGTGGTTCCTGAGATCTAAAAACCAAATTAAATATAAATCAACTATTTACCACAATTCAATTCGAAACTTTGGTTGGTTGCACTTATGTCTTATCAGATCTCTGTTTGCTGAAAGATTCTCCGCTGCAGCCAAGAATGTGTTCTACTACCCGTGGAAGCAAATTCCTTATTGCATCCAACGTCCCGTGTACGAAAATTTTTTTTCATGACGTCACAGTGGGTTTACTACGGAATGAAATGAATGCTCATAGATGCAACTTTCAAATTGCTTATATGTGTCTTCTTCTTGGTTTCTTTTCGCTTGCCTTTTTCGTGGTGTTGCCAATTCGGCTGTGTGAGATATTCGCGAGTAGTTTCTTGCGAACTTTTATTTAGTTTAGACTGTGCCAAAGAAAATTTTTTTCGCGATTTTTCTGCGCGATTTAGAAAACGCATTTTAGATATTTTTCAGCAAAATAATGTAAGGGAAGCTTGCTTCCATGGACGCCACGTCACTGAGTAGTAACCAGTACTTATTCGCAGGGTGGCAAGATTTTTTTCGCTGCATAGAAATATATTTGTTCGGTGTTAAAGTTTGTGAGCATAGTTCAAAGCCTACTTACATTTTCTAGACTACCTTGAAGATAGACTTTCTATAAAAAATAAATAGACGATGGGGAGGGCGGGGGCAAATGCCTTCTTCCCTCATGGCTAACTTATCCTCGCATTAATTAAGTTTGGCAATAGTCCAGTAAAATAAGAACCTATTCTGGAAGCTAGCACGTATCCAGGACTTGGATTCGGAAGGGATCCGAGAGTCTCTGATCCTGGATACATAATAGGTGCGTGCTTTGCGACTCTATGCCGGGGTTGGGGTGCCCCCCTCCGCCAGGAAATTCTTTTTCATTAGAGAACTTTCCGATGTTTCCTAGACGACAGATTGTCTAAAATATTGATGGATACCTATAGTTTTCAAGTTTTCTAAATCTCTAAATCTTGCAAATTATAATAAATTAATAATTTTATCTCTTTTTCGGGAAAAAGTTCGGGATGTGGTTTAAGTAGTGGTTCATCAGAAGTGCTACCGCCACTGTCGCCCTTAAAATATCAACTATGTTTTTGGCTCCTAAGTAATTACCTTCTTTTTTTTATAAAATGTGTCGTACGACTAAAGGGAAGAGATCTTTCTAATCGAGGACGGAAAACAACATCTGCAACTGTTACAGCTTCCCTTACAAAAATCAATGACGGAATCTTTCAAAAAAATCTCGAGGAGACGTATGAGCAAGACTATGGAAGTGATACAAAATGCAGAGCAGCTCACGAATAAACAAGCGCACGGAAAGAAGTTCTGAAAGTTGTGAAAATTTATTTTCTTCGACAGAATATAATTGGGATTTTGAGATTGGAGACATAATTTGCACCTTTTGTAAAGGACCCGTTCTTAGTGACCAAAAGAGTGAAATATGTACATGCGTGATTTGAAACACAAATCGTTTATTTGTGTGTCGTGGTCGACCTGCCAACACCAGTCGGTTTTTTTTGTAGTCAAAGTGTATTTGAAGATCTTAAGCATTTCCTCTTTTAACTGCCAATATTCCCAATCAGGAACATTCAATATATTTAAAACAGCAATTCCATACCTCTACGTCTGTATATTTTTTGTCGCTCCAAATCCAAGATGTAAGGTCGGGCAAGATTAAAAATTTCGCAACTATCATATTGCATTGACTTGTCCATGAAAATCCTTTAGGCCGCATAATTGTTGACTGGAATCTCATTGCAGTAATGTGCAAAATTTCATTTCTTTCGACCTTGGTATTAGACTTACACAAGGGGATATTTTCCGAATTTTTCGTTTTAGTTGTGAAAATATGTTCGCTACTTCTGGTCACTGCCTGATCATTGTTTCAAAGATGAACATTTTGTTGTCAAACGAAACAATAAAAATAAACGAACAAATTGAATAAAGTCCTTTGTTTCTTTCTTTTAAACATTTTGATATTTTTTTAAACTCGAAATTCATTTCCATTTGAGCAAGCATCTTTCAAATCTGCACGCAGGAACTTCTGGTTACAAGGGGTCTATCTCAGTTTTTTTTAATTGCTTCCTCTGAACGGATATCAAAATTGTTTGTTTGTGGGTTGATTGGAGGCACATATGCCTCCCTCGAATGACTGGACGTCTTACAATCCAGAAGACTACCGTTTCAATTTTAAACATATCCTCAATTTGAGCGCATGTAATAAAAAGTAGTACTTGACTCGCGGATGCCGTCATACACGTAAAGCTAAAGACATATCACCATCTAGCAAGGCATCGCTGGAGCAAAATCGTAATGAACTTGTACTCTTGCAGACTTTTAGTGGTTATAAACAAGGAAGGTTGGCACTTATTCCATCTAAAGTTACAGATTGCAGGAACAGAACTAAGGCGGTTAGAACAGAATTAAAAATAATACGAAAACATGTTCACACTCGTCAATCACACCGTAACGAAAACAAGTTGAAATTATATCGAAAACTCCAAGTGTATTCCGTCCTCTTAAAGTATAAATACTTAATACTATTCGCTAGACCCGGTCCAGGGCCTCCACCATAACAATACTGTTACCTCGGATCACCTGAAAGAGGAAGAGTCGTGCATTAAGATGACTTTGAACTACCGGAGCCTCATGACTAATACTTACGACCATTCCAATGTTGTTTCGCGTGCCATCCCGACATTCTTCAATCGATTCGTCGATCACCACGTTCATGAAGGGATCGAATCCGCGTAAAATCCCCGTCACCGAGCGTCCGCCGTTCAGTTTCAACATCATGCGTTTGTCCATGAACCTTTGAGAATTTTCGCAATTTAGTTATTTGGAGCAACCACTACTAAGCTCTTGAAATCATTTTTCTCAAGCCGGGAATCGGAGCCGCAGCAGGCAGGCCAACTACTCACCTAACCTCAAAAACTGGAGGCTGGTTTTGTTATAAAAGTCTACTTACTTTTTCAACTCTGGTGGATGGGCTTTCGACATTGTGATTGCAACACGGGCGTATTCTTGTAACTCCGACGAAAAGAAGCAGCACAAAACTAAATTTTTCGCAAGTTCTTCGCCGCTAAAAACAAACACCGTGAACTGTACAACGAACACCGCCAATCGTACTCTGAGGTCTGAAGTACTCTGTAAAGCCTAGTACTGTGTTCCGTTCCGAGTAAAACGAAATGAACTGTCAAAGTCCATATAAAAAAAATGCAAATTTCGCTCATTTTTCGCGACGAAATATTTTGTTCGTTTTTCAGTACTGTGTTCATGGACGGAATGGACATTTGCCGTAGTCACTAATAGATGGCACTCCGTTCAGTTAATTTTTTTTTCCAAGGGTACGGTACCCTTGTATTTAAAATTTTCAACAGTATATACTAACTATACTTAAGTATAGTACTGTGTTCGGCGAAACGAAACGAACGAAAAAAGTTACCTTTGAAGAAGAGTGAAATATGCTATACAGTTCGCTACTAGATGTCAGTGAAATAAAAGCGAGCGAAATTTGAAAGTAGTTAAAATATTGGCAATTAATTAGAATTCCGGCACACTTTGGCTGAAATCAATGAAGCACGAAACCAAATCACTCAGTACCCATTCTGGATTTAATTTCATATTACCATTGATGATTGGAGATGACGAGCAGCAACTGTTTTGGAGCCGGACTATTTCTCGCAAAGGACCGACAATAAACACTGTGCTACTATTAGTATCTTCTTGATATTTATGTTATACTCCGGTCTTGGACACGAAAAACGCCAAACATTTGAATAATAGGCTTCTATTTGCATTTCACTGTCACCAGGCATCAAACGCTCCATACAAAACCATTCAATTTGGCTTCAAAATGCTTCAAAGTGCTTCATACAAAAACGGCGTCTTATAGTCTCCAGTATTTATATCTCTATGCATATTACTGATGAAACATTGTATTCTGTAAAGGTAAAAATCGTCTCTTTTGTTCTGATTGATAATACAACTATGTTTTTTGTACTTGAAACGGATTTCATTTTTTAAATTATTTTTATAATCTGACCAATCCAATAAAGTGAGCACTTTTGCACAGTCCCTTGGGTGGTCACTATATAGAGGTTCTACTGTATATTTATATAATTCATCTACATATGCGGCCTAACTATTAACTTTATAGCATAAGCCGTTCTAGATAGAAAAAACACTCCCGTATCATGCTTCGTGGGAGGTGTATTTTTATGCCACTTCATTTAAATCTATTATTATTAATAAAAAATAAAATTGGCAAGGTACGCGATCTATAGTTGTTTGCTGCAAGTATATTTATCTTAAATTAATTAATTTAATCTATACATAAAGAATTTCCAAATTCTAGAAAAGAATAATAAGGAGTTAATACATAAATACATCTAAATATATGTAGCACTAGAAACCAACGTTCATAAATCTTTTAATAACTTGACACATCAGATCTAATGATTTTCTGATAAAATATGTATTTTACATTGTTACAGGATTTAAAATCTGATAGAAAAAGTCTGGGACCCATATATTTCAGAAAATTCTCTTCTAAAAGTAGACACACGAGTATCAAATCAGCACTAAAACAACGAAGATGTTCTATTCGCGAACTGGTTTCATCCGAAGAACAATACATACATCATTTATCCGGCATTATTAATGGGTGAGTATAATGAGTACTTTTGCGTAAAAACAGGATAATGAGCTTAAACATAAAGCTGCCGCATAAACTCTAGTTAAACCTTATCTAGGTAGTATGTACATTTCAACGGAAATTTGTCGATTTATGAATCGTCATAAAACTTGTTTATTTTTACTTTATTTCTTTTTGATAAACTAGTATTGTGATCATCCTGAAACTAAATTTTGTAGTATTTACACGATTCACTGGTAGTATATCCCGAAAAAAGAAAAAAATCCTTCTGTCTGTCGTACCCAAACGAGGTTAAAGGTTGTATCTTATAAACCCGTTGAGATAGATTGGGTGAACTCTCTTTAGTGAAAACTTTTTGGGAGGTGCGGGCGTAAAGGAGAAAGTTGACGTTTTAGAAATTGTGGTCTGGAATTCATGTACAGCTAAAAATAAATATAAAACAATTGAGACTTTGGTGACGGGAGCTTACGCATTCCGACATATCTCTGTGGTACGATGATACATATATCAAATTGTTATTTTCTTCCACGGACTTCCTATATCTCTATATATAAAAATGAATGTTTGTCTGTCTGTTTGTCCTGTATAGGCTCCTAAACCACTCATCCAATTGCGATGAAACTTTGGTGATTTGTTGAGGGTACGCCCTCGATGGTGGATGGTGGATAGAGGATGGATGATGGAAGATGGAGGATGGATAGAAACACCTAAAATTGTTTTCCAGATTTTTAGATATGCAACCCTTAAGCGGATCCCTTTGTTTAAGGTTATATCTGTTGGATTCGATTGAATATCGATTCGAATTATTTACACAATCATATAAAAACGGAACGGGCTTAATGGTGTAATGCGGCGCAGGTTACAATGCAACCGACAATGCGACGTGTCAGTCGCATTTAAATCCCCTTAGAGAAAGACAATTTCTTCAGACGAAATTCGTGAAAATAAATGCACGCCTCCCCCATCCTCATACCTTGCAACCCCTACAACCGCTACCGTACCCTTAGTACGTATTTATACAATAGACCTATATAAATAACAACTTTCAGCTTTCTATCGTTAGCGCTTCTCGAGATATGAAAGTCAGAATGTTTGCTATTCACTCTCACTGCGCCAACTCTTAACAAATTTTTCATGGTAGGGGTTTATTAAGTCCAGCTCCTATATATATTAAATTCCAAGATGCTATCTCCTAGTTCAGCCGGATTACCTACTTCCTAGCTTCAGCCACTTTCGAAATATAAATAATCAGAAGCTTTTCTTTCAAGCCCTCCCCGATCTACCCCATCGCAACAACGTAAAAATCCGTGTTTTTTTTGGGTATAGTAAAAAATGAAGGTGGCATTTTTTGTTCTTGTAATCAACCTCATTTTTTTTAAAAAAATTTATAATGTTAAATATAAAATAAGTCTGTCGTTTTAACATAAACATAACGGAAATGGAAATACATACCTACGTAAACAGTAGTAAAACTTTTAAAGCCCAATGTTAAATATTACATTAATTATTACATTGTTACAGGTATATACCACAAATGACAAATCCAAATAGTGATATACCTTTGCCAGAAGATCTAAAAGGATTGACGATACGAATGATTTTTGGAAATATTGAGGATATCTACCAATGGCATGGCAAGTAAGTTTCATATATTCTTCATACACTCGTAAACTGAATTTTTTTTATTTAAACCATCTTTTAATTTTAATTATATGAACATTCTTAGGTACTTTCTCAAGGCTTTACAAAACTGTTTGCTAGATCTAACCGAAGTAGGTAAAATTATAAAGCTATGCAATAGCAAATTTGATATGTACTGCGATTACTGCACAAACTATCCAAGGTCTGAGTACATAGCGTCAAAACAACGAATGTACTTCGATCAAATTTGCGTAAAGCTCAAACATAAAGTAAGTACATACTTCCATGTTTATTTAGGAGTATCGTTGACTATTTTCCTCATTTCCGGAAACTGATTTAGTTAAATGATTTGCTAATTAAACCGGTGCAAAGAATTACAAAATATGAACTACTACTAAGAGAAATTATAAAGTACTTCAACCTCGCAGGCCTGGTTGATGAAATTCCAAGTTTAAAGGAGGCTGCCGACGTAATGAATGTAAGGCGAAATTGCATACATAATTCGATTTCAATTTCGTTTTTACTATTCGTTTCTTATAGGTTGTATGCGAATCTGTAAATAGTATTGTTGCGAGCTAGGGGTTCGCCGGGATTTCAAGTAAAACACAATTCGGTTAAAATAAAAATAAGTGATAATTTATTTATCCGCACTTTTAATTCACAGAATTATATTCGCACAATAATTCGCACTGTATGGCAGCACTGCCCGCTTATTCCATATATCGCTTGACTCGATCACTTTCGCTCTCTACCAACGTGGTCGCGTATACACGCTCGCTGTCACAGTCGACGTAATAAAAATTACTATGTCCCTCGGTGAAAGCTTTATCTGCTTTTATACCATTTGTCTGTGGTCGAGACTGTTCTTGAGTCTTCGTTCGGTGGTGTGTGTAGAATATGCTGGAAAGCTTGAGAGCATTCCATGTGATCTTCTAGGCTGTTCCAATACATTCGATCGCATTCGATTAGAGGGGAAATATAGTCGTGTTGTTTCTCCTTATATACTACGTTTCTGATTGGGTTATTTTGCAACTAGGTATTCGGTTGCTACTGTTTCTCTTATTCGTAATCGATCGAGTTGCGCGGTTGCGCGGTTGCCAGGCTTACATGTAACAGTATGATGATTATGAACCGAATGAAACTGACCGATGATGTAAATGTCCATGGGAAACTGTTGCATTGCGTCGAATATATGCCCTGTTCCGGATTTCGTCGCCCTTCACAAAAAAGGCAGAAACTTCAGGTTTTCTTATTGGAAGAGGACATTTTTTTTCGAATATAATCGAAGAAAAAGACTCCTTTCGAGCGATACCAATACCGCGCGCATATGCATGTACGTTAGGCTGCGAAGTTATAAGTTTCAAATATCAGATCTAATTTTCAAAATTTCATTCTTAGATCAATCATGTAGTTCTACATAAGTTACCAAAAGGTAACGGTCGATTTCTTCGGAAATTGGATCCTTTACTTCCACAAGAAATCCGCCAAAAATCTAAAACGGTCGGTTATATTTGTACGGCAGAAAACCCTGCAAAAAATCAAGAATGGCTTCAGGTGATTGAAAATATTCTGCAAAGGCAGAGGAATTTGATGAGCGCACTTGAGAATCCCGTGAAGTACCAGCAGACTAAACTGGAGAAGAAATCGTAAAGTGTTTGATACTATGAATAAATCTGACTAACTTATAACGTTTTATTATTAAATATAAGAAAATACATATTTCAGCATTTTGCAAGGTCAAAACGAATGCTACAATAAAAGTTAGTTTTTTGTGAACTTTTTACTCTAGCTCAACGGAACGGCATAACGGAGTTTTCTGAAACGTTCGCAATTGATTTGAATTTGAAGCGGCTGGTCCTGAAATGATTACAAGTAAATTTCTTTGAATCTGCTGGCATCGAGTAGCTATCACTCTTTTGAATTTTAAATAGTCTAGGGCTTATCAGTGGTTCCGTGGTCTAACAAAAAATTATAACTGAATAGACAGTCTTAGTCTTAGGAAAGCGCTGTTATTGTCCCAGAAGGGGATTCAGGACCGTCCCAAAAATTTTGTAGCTAATCTGCGAAAATATTTTGGGTGTTACCCATAATAACTGAAATTTTGGTTTTTTGAATACCGCGGACTCTATTGGTTAAAAAAATTGCAATTCGATTTCATTTCTGTTCGTTTAAGTGCTTCTTTTATTTTTTATTTTTACCACTATTTTGAATTTTTCACAATTATGTTTTTTATTCATATACACAACTGAGGCGAGTAGAATGACACCCCAAGTGTTAAAATCGTCAGGTCGCGTACAAACTACGAATGAACATATAAAGTTTTTGTGAAACATATACTACTCAAACAATAAACACATCTTCTTAGCTGCATTGCGCCTCTTTAGTCGGATAAAAAACAGTTATAATTTTAAAAAGAAAATAATATTTTCAAAATAGAATCTTGGGAAAAGGTTTTTTTAAGAGCGGGATTTTGGAACACGGGATTTTGACCCGATCACTCGAATGATACCTCAAGTGTCAAAATCTGGAGATTGCTTACAAATTTCGACCAAATAATTGAATGAAATTTGGACCACATATCTACGACCAAAATATACTCAACCCATTCCTTAAGATGTACTGCGAGGCTTTAGTTGGGTAAAAAACCGGAATTTTTTAATTTTAATAAGAAAACGAGATTTAATGAAACGGCATTTCAGGACAACGGGATTTTTGGTCAAGGGCATTTTGGGACAACGGGATTTTAGGAAACGGATTTTAACCTGACCCCTTAGTTGGCAATAAATTGATCCGTGAAACACATAATATTCGGACTTTACAACGAAGTCGGGCTAATATGAGAGTCAAGCAAGAAATTTTCAGGAAAATGATATTTGATCTTCCGGAAAGTTAAACTATGACACATCCCCTTGTCACCACTATATAATATATAATAATAATATATAATACATAATTTTATTGCGTACTATAAATTAATGTATACATATACTTTGTATGTATACATAATCGCAACATAACGCTCCACCGCTCCAGAAAAACGAGACGAGAAAGAATGATGATATAATATATACATATATGTGTATGCTTATCGCCAAAAAACTAATTACAGGATTTTTGCATAAAAACGAAATCAACGCCAATTGAATGAAAGTTGTACCAAAGAGTGAGTGCACATTTAAAATTTATAAATCTTTTGTAGATGGACCGACGACATGACCCACTGCCAGGAAATTTGAATTCGGAAAAAACCGGCGGAAACTTTAATTTTTATTTTGAAATAATTCACACCTGCTGCGTGTTCGATTTTCGCTTTTCCCCTTCCGTCACCATTCCCCCCGCTATCTAAGTTTTTCTAAAATCGGCAAAAATGCAGGGCAGCCCCCCCTAAATTCGAGCGGACGCCGATGGACTTCTCAGTCTGCGAAATTTTGAGCAACTGGATCGAGTCTTCGATAAATCGATTTTTCACAAGGTTAACGAATCTTGCAAAAAACCGTTACAAAGTGGATTTTCTTCATTTTCAGTTTAATAAAACAACCATAAGAAAACTTTTTTCAATTAAAGTAGGTACCGTTATCAATTAAACTATAAATTGCATTTATTACAGTGTGAATTAATATCACTCAACAACGAACATGTGGAAATTTCAAATAAATATTAAGAAATCCATCAATTTTCCCGGCAAATACTTCGTTGATTGGTTAAATAACTTTGAAGTTAATCAATGGCATAGTGAATATCCCAAACGCATTTGACGATAAATTATAATTAAAGTAATAAAGAAAAGGATTGAATTCATTAGCTTCTGATAGTAAGAACCTACTTGTTTCATTCATGTTCTTTGACGTGCATTCGTTTTGAGTTGAATCATTATTGTTCGTAGAAAGATTTAGCTTTTTTATCGGTCACCGGTCCATAATTGATGATGATCGCTCGATAATATCCATCCTTTTGAAGTTATATTCACACAATCACTATACACCAAAATTTTGTATACACCTACACTTTTTTATACTTACAATTTGGATTTTGTAACTAACTGGAAAACAATTGAAGTTGCAGATAAGAGACCGAAACTAATCAAACAGTATGAAAAGGACTCCACAAACTTTCGTTCAACGCTTTACTAGCTTCTTCGTGCTGATGAATAGGGTTACTGTAAACGCACACACATCAAAACAGCCTCTAAGAGTGGTTTGGCAGATGCATACCAAGGTACCCAGGTGAAAAACCAGGAAATCTAAATTTTTTGCACGTTTATAGATAGGATTTCGCTCTATAAATATTTGAATTGATTGTCTTTTCGCTGCAAAATTATGACTTTTCATTCAAGCAATAAATTGGCGGGGGGAGGGGGGGGGGGGTGGTTTCCCAAAAGTCACCCTGTTACTACGACACATCATGGATAAATTTATAGAAAAACAGTTACGTAGGTTGCTACTTAAGTTTTGAGATAGACATAAAAAACAAATACTTAATCAAAAATGGCTTTATTGTTTTTCAAAATATTTTCCATGAAGATCAACACACTTTTGAATTTTTTCAACATTTCTTTGCACCAATCGACACGAGCTTTTTTTGAGCGTCAAATTATGCGGTATCCAACGCTAACAAATCTTTGTGGAAGTGGAACTAATACCCAGGCATGCCTCAATCTCACGGTATGTCACATGACGATCTTGCAATATCAGTTCACGCACAGCATCGATGTTTTCTGGCACAACTGCCGATTTTGGACGACCTTCACAAAATTCGTCCTGTAGCGAAGTGCGAATACGATTGAATTCAGAAAACCATCGAAACACGGTGGCTCGAGATGGTGATTCATCACCAAAAGTCGAAGCGAGTTTATTGGCACACTGCTGTTGGTTTAATCCACGTCGAAAGTCATAGAAAATCATCGCACGAAAATGTTCACGATTTAATTCCATTTCTCGACCAAGATGAATATTTCAAGTATCTGTAAACACGTTCTGAGTACGTTCACCACTAAAAATGTCAAACTTTACGTCGACAATGTCAGATTTGACGTATTCACATCAGTGTTGCCATATCTAAAAACTTAAGTAGCAGCCTACGTAGATATCTAGGGTTACACTTAAGGCTGAAATCATATTTTGTCCTTTATTATTCATTCCTTTTCCTTTGCTCCTTTAATTTTTTTATCTTGCAAATTGTTGACTTTGATGAGTCTACTTTTGGTTCACTTACTAATTAAACTATTGACTTCACTGTTCAAAAAGGGCTCACAGGGCTTGAATAAAATCCAAACAATTTAAAATTAATGAATACGAATTTAAATAATAAAAGAGATTTCCTTTGTTCATAAGTATGTTCCTTTTTTCACGTGTTTTTAGTTTTATTTGTTTCAATTATCTTGCAACTCCAATTCGGAACAAAAGTTTCATATATTTCTCTATTTTCTTCTAAATATTTTGTTTCATATCTTATTTATTATATTTTATATTTTTTTCATTTGGGCTCTCACAACAATACGTAGTTAATTTTTTTTCTCTAAAACTTTTGTTTTTAATATGTTAGTCGGTATCTAGTCACATTTCTATGCATTTACGAAAAAGGACATAGTTAGCGACCCTATTTTTTTCTTTAATTATTTTATTATTTTACATTATTATTATTTTTAAAATATCATAAATGTCATTTACAAAAAGTGTTTAGTGTAGCAGCCATAACAATGTGATCTATGTCTTCTCTTCTTAAGTGTTTAATTTGCTATAATATCGGAGAGAGACAACAATTTTGCTCTTAGAATCAAAATATTATTTTTAAGTCGTTTAACTTACGGGTCAAACACAACAAACCGGTTTGAACTGCTTCTCTGACTGGCACCATTAACAAAATTTTGTTCCTGTATGTCCGTCCGCTGTTCACGCTAAAACGCTTAAGGTACACTTCTTCTTCTACGACTACTCCAATAGGGACTCGGTCTCTTCAATTATATTTCCGATCGAATTTTAGACATTATCGTTATAGTACGACCGATTTGAGTTTCCTCTTGAAGCAACTCAACATCGATTTTTTTCGGCCATAGGTGATTAGTCTATCGCTCAACTCCAGTGAGTCAGAAGAGGAATAAAAGAATAATTGGGAAAGCGATTTTTAGACACTGTTGAAAAGCAAGGAGAATTGGCAAAGAACGTAGGGACATGCCATGACTACCCACGGGCTCGAGGATAATAGAACCAGTATTACCGGAACATTTCAAAAATTCATCTTTTGAGGAGTCAGCGGTGCTTAGATGTGGTTAAAGTATGTCAAAAACTGATGGGCTGGAGTCAAACACTTTCCAATTCATAATAATGCTAAAAGAGTTGACATTTAGACAAAAAAAGCGATATTCGACGGTGTATCTTTTTAACGTAATTGAGATGCCTCACTAGCTACGGAAGTGGATCCATTAATGCAGTAAGATTTCTGGTAGAAGGGTAGTGGATCGCGAATGGATAGGTCAAATAATAATCTTCTGGCTTTCATGCATACAAACCCCTCCAAGTTGAATTGATACGGGCAAGAAAATAAGTCTAACAACCTATCCCCGGTAAGAAAATATTGATGAGCTCAAAAGTCTTAGATCAGACAATGTGACAACTGGTCAGAGAAAATATTATCGAAGAAGTCAAGGTTCGATTTGGATTTTCGAGCAATGGAAGCATGAATTTACATTATTCTTGCTCTTTATTATGCGCCCCTATTAGCCGCTGCACTTAGTACACATCTATGCACAAAGGGTTATATTTAAACTGAGTATTATACGTATACAGGAGATTAAATAGAACAAAAACAAAACGAAATATCGTGCAATATTTTGAAGTCCTTTAGTTAATCATTCAGTTCTGTCTACTATTTAATAGTTTCTATCTAGTTTAATTAATAAATTTAAGTATTGATTCATTCATTACTTTTTCTCTCAATTATATTTACAATAAATTACATTTTTTGGAAATTGTTTAAGTGTTATTTTACAATTTGATTAAATTTACCTAATACCATTTGGTCCAAAAAACCATTAATTTTTCTTAGTTTCTTACAAACCGCATATTATTGATTGTTTTATATGAGTTTGTTATTTTTATTAATGTTTATTGTTCACTTTACTTGAACATGCAAACTCTTCTCTGGTTTTTATTTTGAAAGCTTTTATTCTGTTTAATTAAAAAAATGTGCACGGTGTTCTAGCGAATTTAGAAGTCCCATTATCCATGGTGTAATAAGACAGCTTAGAGTCTTTCGTAGCAAACAAGGATCATGAGACCTTTAAAAAAATTGATTTTTTGGGGGCAATCAGTGTATAAATTTGAGTATACAATATGTTTAACGTATCAGCCGAGTTGTACATACATTTTTAAGAAAAACTCATTCTTTGAAAATTTTCAGAGCAAATATTCAAATTTTATAAAATTTAAATACGCATGCCTGAATTTTATTAAGCAAATTAAAGACTCGTAGATAAAAAAATAGATGTAACGTGTTTGTAACTGGATTGGAACCATAGAGCTACTGGAGACGACAAGCCACCGGTTTTGTATAAAGCGCTTTGAAGCCAAAAACACGATGAGAAGTGAGACAAAACAGGGTCGTTGTTGTTGTTTTAGTGTGAGAGTGAGTGAGACAGAACAGGTTCGTTATGTTAATTGTTGTTGTTTTGCGTGCAAGTGAATGCGACGACGTCCGCCTTCAACGCAATCGCTGCTTGTCATCTCCAGTATATATCTCTATGATTGGAACGAACTCAAAAATTGACGAAACATAGCCTACAGAGAATCTACTATGTCTTGCTTTCTATAGCTCCCTAGGCCGTTGCTATCTCCTAAAGCTCGTATTACACTGTATGCTATGCTGTCAAATATTTGACTAAAAAAATTTGACTAAAAATACAATAAATTTTTTTTTGTCAAAAATAAAATAAAATAAAATCTGGCAGCGACATTAGTCAAATATTTGACAATGTGGCATACAGTGTAATACAGGCAAGAAAACGATTTTCTAATCCACGAAGAATTTTTCTTCTGGACCTGTCCTTTCTCAAATACACAAAGAACGTACCTACCCTATAACTCCCAATGTGGTTTCATAAAATATAAATGCTTCGAGGACACCTATTACTGGTAGTGGTAGTTGAAGAAACAATTTCCTGAAAGCTGTGATAGAAAAAATATTAAATTAGAGAAGGCTGCCTAAGTCCTTAAAGTCGGCAGGCTTTAAGTATTTTACGGTGATTTCTAGGTCTCACCTTTAATTCCGAATATCAAAACTACGACTACCCATAATCGCAGTTTGAAGAACTCTGATTATCCAGAACAACATTGCAGCCGAACTCCTTCTGTCCCATTTAATTACGCCTATGAAATTCGCTAATAAGCTATGCGTTTCACAAAGGCTTTTTCGGGTAATCACCAGCTACGAGTCTCTATCAGGTTATTCGAATGCTATTCAACTGCATGGATGATGCAATTACTTCAATACAACTGACCCGTTTTTAGTATAGTCGAGCGCTTCCATAGAAAGAGTCTTTGTCTAGCATATGGGTCATCACGTGCCAATCGAATAGGTCATCCGGGTGCTCGAGATAGACATTATCATATTATCCTTAGCATTTGTGTGATTACACATATCACAGCCTGTCCGGAATGTAGAGGTGTAGATTGGAAATTCGTCCTCTGGATGTTACAATGAGCACTACCTATGGCTGTATCGTCGGTCTTCTAATTTGATAGGTGATTCTATGTCTGTAGGATACAAGGACCTGAGTGTAAATGGTCGATTTATTAATGAAAAGTGATTAATTCAGGTGGAAAGCAAATAATTCTATTAGTCTAATTAAGAGCGACGAGTGAATGCTTTATTATGGAGTTGTGGAGGTGGAAAGTCGAAAGTTGAGTATTTAAAGTGGATATATCGGAAAGTAATGTGTTTGAATAAAACAGGGATTTTTATAAAGGATTCTCTTTGACTGTAACATTTAGAAAGATGTCTCGATTAAAATTATGGGCGCCTAATACTATTGTTGTTAGTTCCCCAGAGTTCCACAAAGTTAAGTCAAAGCTGCCATAAAAGCCGGACATTTAGTGTCCGAATGCTTTCGAGAGTCATTATATACAGTAATGCCAGTAACTTAGCCTTTATATATAAAATGTCATATAAATCAATAAACAAAGATTGGTCCTTATTTCCGATTTATTCATGTAGGATAGCAAGCATTACTACATACATATTAGTCTGTAGTTATAAGTCAGTAGAAGTTAGTTTTTTATTTTTTACTTGCAGGTGCAGACTACTTTATGTTTAAATTTAATTGGTATTGCAACATGCACACCCTGGTAAATCACTAAATCAATATCAATGAAATCGTAGTTTTCAGAGAGACTCACAATACTCGAGTATCCAATAACGTATAATGTGTTATGCCTTGTTTTCACTATCGCCTTCATGTGCATTGGAGATGTGCAATGAGCGCAAATGACTAGGCGATAGTGGAAACAGTACATTCGTGCTCAAGGCACATCCCTTTGATGTGCGTCAAAAACCGCCATCGACGCGATTGACCAATGCGAATGTTAGTGGCACTGGTGGGGGCTAGCAAGTGTTCAGTTCAGTCCCAGCGGGAATACGAGTAATGTATTATGTACTGTATGTAATATTGTAGTTTATGCAATATTATTACAATATGTCTTTATCGTATTCTGAAAAATGTATAGAGAATCATTCCTTCAACATTCCAGAAAAAATGTAATATGAATAGTATGGTAATTCTTCCATCGATTGAATCGGAATGTTTACGAAATGCTTTCTTCAGAACTCTTTTTCCCGCTGGGGGAGTGTATTCGCATAGGCGATAGTGGAAACGCTACATTCGTGCTCAATGCACATCTCTTTGATGTGCGTCCAAACACCGCAAATGTAAGCGATTCTCGACTTGAGTTGCAAACTAACGCGAATGTGCCGTTTCCACTTACGGATACGCGCTAGATCGCATCATCCAATGCACATGAAGGCGATAGTGGAAACGCGGCATTAAAGCTCTACATTCTTCACGTATATTCATTCCACACACTCCATTCGAGAACTCGCAAAAAAATTGTTAAAAAATAAAATCACAGCACAGGTTTGTACGATACGTCAGTTTCTGATCAAGCGACATCTGAGTAAATTTTACGACCGTGTGTGCATTACGACTATGAGTTCAAATGGAAAGCGAACATGTGTGAAATAACTCTGAAAGCATTTCCAATTGTAATAATTGAACTAAATTATGTACCTTTGTCATTAATTAGGTAATTTCTTTTATTAATGCAATCGAATAGTTATGCTCCCTGGAGTTGGATTTTCTTATACAATTTCTATTTATGAAAGTTTTTTTACCCAAAAATGGATCAGATATTTTTTATATTGAAAAAATTCTAAATCGTTACAACAACGGTTCAGTGGCCATAACCGTCGGCAATCCTTAAATCCCTGATGTCATTTACTTTTGTTAACATAGTTTCTCCTCTTAAATTTTTCAAATCGGTAATACCAAAGACTAGAGAAAATGTGATTAAAAAATGGTTTAGAAACTAAGTTCTAAAGAATTCAGAAGCAAAGTGTATCATTAACTTCACACATATGTATTTATCTCTTCCAAATAAAAGAACAGTAGCCACAATTTAAGAAAACTATTAACAAGATATAACAAACACGCATAAAACTAGATTACATCGGCCGAATTAAAGCGCAAATAAAAACATACTGCAGTAACGATCGGCTGCAAGCCAATCGTATAATACTCTAAATGAATACTGAACTCCGATTTATATCGTTGTTGGGGATAAAGTAGAATTACGTGTGTGCATGTTGTATGTCCTTTATTAAAGACTGTCATTAACTTAAAGACAATATTCATTGTTTAATTTCATATCTTGAACTGGGTAAGTCATCGAGAAAAAATTTCCTTTTTGAAGGACATGGGAGGTGCAGGAAGGACTCATTCGATTTATTACATATTAATCCTTTTCCTTGGAACCATTTAAAAATGAACGTGTACAAAATTTCAAATTCGTAGCTTGAAGCGTTCAAAAGTTATCGAAAAATATTGAAGAACACGTGTCTTATGGATTTTTTGTATGGAAGGTACCAGAAGGAGTACAAGAATTTTACTGGCTAGTAAACTCGAACTTCGTTTTCACTCAAAACTAATTTGTACAAAATTCCGAATTCGTAGCTAAAAGATTACTTGAGTTATAGTGAGTTTCGTAAATTAAGTAAATACATTTTGACAGGATATTTGTATGGCAGCTACACGAAGGACTTACAGGATTTTCTTCATAATCATATATTTAGCTTCAACTATTGGAAAAATAATACATACAAAATTTCAATGTCCTAGCTTAAACCCTTCTGAAGTTATCGACCAATATTCTTGAACACGTGTTTTAAGGACATTTTGTATGGCAGCTACCCGAAGGAGTAGGACGATTTTGCCCGTTAATGAACTTAGCCTTACAAAACCAACCAAACATCCAGATTTAAAATTTCAAGATCCTAGGTGAAGGCGTTCTTGAGTTATCGTGTTCACGGACAAACGGACGGACGGACGTCAAGCGGATTTACGGTTTTTGGCCACAGATAAACAAAAAATAATATATAACTTTTTTTCGTCCGAGGGTTGGGCTTTTGGGCTGGATTAAACTTTTAATACTCTATATGATTTCATCTAGAGTATAAAAATCTAGTCAACTGCTCGGTGATTATGGGTTCAAGAGGAGTTTAACAGTAATATTTTAATGTTTAATTTGCCTATACATGTATTTAACAAAAAACTAGACAAAATCGGATACCTGTAGACAAGGCCGTAGCCAGGGGAGGAGGGGATCGACAGGGTTCGGACCCCCTCCCCCTGATATTCCCAAAGAATACAAAGTACTCAAAATCAAGCTTCTCTTTTTGTCAATTGTATTAAGAAACACCCTACATAATAATTACAAATCTAAAATATGTATAATGTATCATTTATTGCCTATGTACATTTATATTTCCTACGATTGCGATTAAAATCGGTCAAATTCGATGGGAAGGAGAACTTTACCGTCCCTCTCTTCGAACTTGATCGATTTGCCGAAGCACTGGTTTCATAGTTCTCAAAAAAAAGTCAAATGTTTTGGTTTAAACTGCTAAACTAAAGTAATAAATTAAGTAATACAAATAATAGTAATAATTAAAGTATAGTGAGGGTGTGCCTGTATGCACATACTATGTACTTATTTGTTGTGTAGTTTGCTTGTTTTAGGGATCCGTAGATGAAAAATCGTGATATGTACCTACATAGTAGTTTTTTGATTTCTTGTATCATGTACGTTTACTGTGGCTACTATTCAGAGTGTCCGGTACATGAGTGGCAATATTTTAAAGGATAATTCCTTGTTATATTAAAAAAACATGTTTTACAGAGTGGGTCAGTTTTCAATATCCGCGGAGATAAGGGTGGTAAAGAAAAGTCTTTCAAACATGTACTCCCACTTACATAAACTGTTATATCTTCAAAACTAATAATCACAATTTAACATGTTATAACTTGTGTTTAGAGAATCGAATTATCTTTCATCAAGCACCGATATTGTAGCTGTATCCTATCATGAGAAATTTGCTTCTAAATACAAATTTTTGCTACTGTGAACCTTAAAATTCTTTGATCAATGTGACTTTTCTCAGAAAACCCCATTATTAAAATTTCATTTTTGGATACCACATTATGCAGCTTTTGTAAGCAATAATAGGTGCTTTTTAATGCTATCCAGAATAGGATAGGACAGCATAAGTATACGTGAAACAACAACAATATCCAGAATAGTGACCTCACTAATTTTACTGGGTTCTAAATCCTATTTCGAATAGAATGAAATGGTGTGAGTCTAGAATGAATTCGCTTCAATTCACTTTACTCGTTTCGATTTGAATGGTTGGCAGCATTTGCGTTTATCACAATTAATTGCCGTTTGTTTTAAAACAAAGGGAGGAAAAAGAATTACATGATTGTAACACATAACGAAACGGAAATGTCATTTAACTTTAAACTTAACAGCGCAGGGCTGCCAAATTTTACCAATGAAATTTACTCCACATTACCCTGGATCGTTTCTTTTCGCCTGCCGATTAGGTGCTCTATTCCGGAGAGCATTAAAACACACCTAATGTGGACATTTAAAATCATGGTAAAATTCAAAAAAATTTTATTAGAGTGTATTTAGATTGTGTACAGATATGAATATTCTTAATTCTTAACCCTAGCACGAATTCCCATGCATTGTTTTCATACTCTAGATGAATTCTGAGAGTATTATAAGTTTAATCCAGCCCAAAAGTTTGTAACGCATCGAACCGAGCCTTGGGCGAAAAAAAGTTATATACTATTTTGTGTTTATTTGTGGCCAAAAACTCCAAATCCGCTTTACGTCCGTCCAGCACGATAACTCAAAAACGCATTGACCTAGGATCTTGAAATTTTGAATATGGATGATTGGTCGAATTTGTAAGTTTAAGTTCGTTAACGGGCAAAATCGTTCTACTCATTCGGGTAGATGCCATACAAAAAGTCCTTAAGACACATGTCCAAGAGTATTGACCAATAACTTCGGAACGCCATCAGCTACGACTTTGAAATTTTGTATACGTTGGTTTTCCAATAGTTAAAGTTAAGGGTCACAATATGAAAAATTTTCCATGAGTCGTTCGAGTAGCTGCTATACAAAAATCCTTTAAAAATGTACTCACTCAATTTACGGAACTCACTAATCACTGTAACTCAAGAAATCGTTTAGGCACAATGTTGAAACTTTGTTCATAGTCACCAAAATTCCTGTGCTCCTTGGGATATATATAAAAAGTCCTTAAAACACGTGTTCAAGATATAAGGCTAAATATACTAGAAATCGATTGAGTCCTTCCTGTACCTCACAAGTAAAAGTCCTTTAAAAGGGTAAATTTTACTTTCGGTGATTTTCCTAGATCCAGATATGGAATTGAACACTGAAGGTATTGTATTGACTTTAACTTTCGAGTAGCAACCAAACAAGAGTCCTTAATAAAGGACAAACTACATGCGCACTCCTAATTCTATGATACTTTATCTCAAACTAAAATAGGTGCGTTTTTTGCGCACTTATTTAGAACAGAGTAGGTTAGAAAATTTATATACAAAATAACAACAACATTGCTGTTTTTATGATTCTTTATAACTTTTTTCCATAGATAGTAGGCTTAGAGAAGATTAGAGAATTTATCGCGAATAGCTGCCAAGTGACCTTACTGGGCAGCTGTTCCTGTTAAAATCTATATTCTAGCCTACTATCTACAGGAGAAGCAATAAAAAATAACAAAACTATAGTACAATACATTAAATATTACATCCTCTGCAGATAAAATTTTTGTGCAATAAATAAATAAAATTTTGTATTAAAATGGAGAAAAATAACCTAAATTCTAAAATTAGAAGTATTAGTAGATATTTTGTCATAATACCGTGAACAATAATAAAAAATTAATAAGTACCAAAAGAAGGAAATTAACGATTAATATGCGCAATATTTTTTTTTTAATTAAAGAAGAAATAAAACATTTGGATTTTTAAAATAATTTCTTGTTCTAGCCTGTTCGCCATATGGTGTAAAATATTTGAACAAAAGTTTAACAAAAATGCAAAACATTTTTTTTTACAACAAATTCAGTCTAGTTATTCAGATAAGAAAAGGTTTGAATAGAGAAATGAACACAATTTGATAAAAAAAAATTTCGATTATTCAGTGTTTGAATTTGGCATCGAAAATAGTAAAATATTTGACAAGTGGCATACAGTTTAATACAATCTGAAAAATGTAAAAGTGAAGTAAATGATGTGATGAGCCTGCAAAAAATTATCTTGTGAAGCAGATTTGGCATGGCGTGCTATGCAGAGAAATTTCCTAAGCATCTTACTTATCCTTGATATACATTTTTAATCTGATTTAGATTGGAAACCTTTAAGTTCAGTGATTAAGAAAATGATTTCCATAGATTTGGAAATGTTAAAGTAGATATGTATAAAATTTTTAAACTGCGGAAGACGGAGAGAAAAGCCCATAATTTATCTTTGTTGTTGGTTTCTTCACTTTGATTATAACAGTAGTTCGTGTTCTTTATTAATAATTACAAAAATATATATTACGCATAAAGAATTTGAATAAATTTCTCATTATATGGTTTTATTTCATCTTTTTATTTTCTTTACATTCAAATTTCTTTTTCGCTTATTTTGCTTTTGTAAATACTTTTAAATAAAAGTATCCTTAAAATAAAAAATGCAATAATAATTAATTTTACAGTATGTATAATAGGAGAGTTTGGTTCTTTCAATTAATATTTTTTGTGTTTTTCTCTTCAATTTCCTTTTTTCTATATATTTTACAATAATTTTACATGTCGATATCGCAATAAATTTAATAATTTTTTTGTTTTTTTATCATTTTTCTACATTATAATATAATTTAAATATAATATTCCAATCGTCGTTTATCTAATTTTCATTTATTATCGTCGATTAAAAATTAGTTTTTGTTTTATATCATAATTTTAAATTTTGTTAAATTTGAACAGTGTATCATTTGTTGTAGCGTTTTTAGCGCATTCGACAACGACGAAAAATTCGCATTTTATTGGATAGATTAGTTATAATTATTTTAAATTATTATTAATTAAAAATTCGCCATTTTAGCACACAATTATACAATATAAATATTAGTCAAGGACTAGTTTAAAATTGTTCAGTGGATTTTTATAATTAGTTTTGTTTTAATTATACTTTTTTATATTTTTATTTTTTTTTTGTTTATTCTAAACTACAAAATTTACAATAATCTTTTCTTGTTAAATTTTAATAATATTCTTGTATTCTGTTATGTTTTTGTTGTATAATTTTATCAATATTTCTTTTATTCTTTTTAAATAGTTGAATTTATTTTATACTTGTTTCTATGCACCGCAAAAAATTCAGTTTTGGGTTTTTTTTCCATTTCAACCAAAAAAGTTATCATGGAAAGACATGGCACAAAAGAACTTTGTTGATTTTCCCTATTACGTTTTTCGTTTCAAATATTTTAAAATACAAAAAAGGTTGTAAGTAAAAATTGTATAAATAGCAACCCAAAACTGTCGATAAAATATTCAACTAGAGAGTTATACTGGCTGATTTTGACGAATGGTTTTATTCGGGTAGTACAAGGTTGGTCTAGTGATGCACTGGCACTTAATGTGTGTGCAGTGATTTGCTCAGATGGGAAGATCAATTTTAGTGTAATATGTTGCTCTCTTATGTCAACGGAAGAAATAGTAGGGGATCAGTCAATCTACAAATTGATTTGATTATATGTCATAGGGCAACAGAAGCACTCAGCCGATTATAAACAGATGAACTCTATCCACGTCTAGAATCTTTCTGGAACTAAGCTTAGCAAATCTGTGTGGTTTTCTGCATTTAAGAGTTACACAACTCAAAAGTCCAGACGTCGCTCGAGCTTGGGCGGTTACGAGATCTTCCTGGTAGGAAGACTAGTTTCGTTGGAATCTTCAGTTAGCCTAAATGACTTTAGGCACAGCAGAGTTATCGGAATAACATTCTTTTTCAAACAATCTGGATTTTATCAGAATGAATGAGCTACAGATTTGGATGATAGCCAATATGAAGGGCTTTCGACAGATATCGTACACTGTTCTCCGTGATCTCTAAATATTTTAAATTAATCAGAATCAATTTATCTGGACTATAACGATCTACCTATTGAAATATTGAATAAAGGAGCAAATTCGGAGATTTTCTTCAAGTAAACGGAATTCAATAAATACTTTGGATCTTGTCTAAACATTTTCTGGTTCCGGTAGTTTCTGCTCACAACATTTACACACAAGATTACCGAGTCGATCGCTTACTGCTGTCCAAAAATTCATCGATGACGATTGCGACTGTTGTGGTTGACTAGGGCCCACATAGCCGCCATTCGACGACGAATTCGTATCGGTGCTTGGTTGTCATATCTTGGGCCGACTGTCTGATATACAGCCGCCAATCGGCTCGGAACTATCGCTTACACCGATTCGGATATGTGGAGGAAGCGGTAGTGTCGGCATTTCGCCACCGCCACTACTCGTATGATTGCTATTATTGTCTTCAGCGAAAGGATCGTGCCGATTGCAGCTATTCTCATCGTTACGCGAGGACTTCCTACTATCGCCACCCCCGCTACTACTGCTATACCGATTGCGGGATGGCACGTCTAAACTGTAGGCCCGATTGCGCCCCGCTGCCGCTGCGATAAGATCTGGATTCCGTTTCAGGACATTGGGCGACATATTGTTCGAAATTGTACAGCAGATGCCGGGCTTTTGAAGATCGGATGCGTTTGCATTGTTGTTGCGGATCGAGCAAGGACTGTTGCGGGCACTGGTAGTGGTGAAACGCTTGTTGCTCCTCTCAAAGCCAAACGTGAACATTTCGGTGATCTGCTTGAATCGAGCCTTCCACGTTTTCGTACCGTTCTGCGAGCAATTACCGTTACCGCTACTTGAGTTGCTGCCGTTCTTGTTGTTTAGTGGAATGGTGGATCCTTGTCGATTAATGCTAGCGTTATCAAAAAATGCATTGGTCATGTTCATGTTGAGAGCATCGTTGTCAACAATTGCGACAACGGCACCTTCAAGAATCTTTGGTTTTTCGGTGGTGATTGGAGCGACGGAATTCGGACCGTTTCCGCCCTGCACTTCGTTCTCTAGGCTGATATTGTGACGATTATAGAAGACGTTACTGTCGGAGATAACCTGCTGAAGGCCATCCGAGAGTCGACGATTATTACTGCTGTACTGGTCGAGACTGACGGCACGATTCGATCCGAAGTGGCAGCGATTCGAATGATAGCCGTGAATGTTACCATACGAATTTCGCATTCGTCCGCCCGAACTGCACATTTCGCTAATCATGGAGGGGCGTTTCTCACGACTCGATTTACGTGACGTCGAATGTGAGGATTTAGAACGATTGCTACTTTCGGTGTCAACTTTGAATTTCGATGTTTTTTCAGCGACCTTGAAAGAGAAAAGAACATAAGGTGAGAAAAGTGATCGAATGCATCAAATATAAACTCTAGAATCACGGTACAGGGTTGCACCGACGACCTTGCCATCCTTGTTAGAGGTAAATTTGAAAAAACGGTGACATCTAGAGTATGCTAGTGAGGTGATATTTCTGGGAGTCATCCCACGCCGAAACCGAGATCCATAATATGGTACACAGACGGATCCAAAACAGATCAAGGTGTAGAAGCAGGAGTTTTAGGGAGTTCGCCCAAATGTTTAAATTCTATTATAGCATGCACATAACATCCACTGTATTCCAGACGGAGACCCATGCTATTGAACTCTGCATTAGAGAAAATATCAGACAGGGGATCCAAAAAGCAACACATGTATATATTCTCTCGGACAGCAGAGCAGCTGCATTGGCTCTGCAGTCAGTTCAAATCTACTCAAAACTTGTTTGGATTCCGGGACACAGCCGTTACGATGGCAACGAAATGGACGACTCTATGGCTAGAAAAGGTTCAGAAGCGAGCTTCATGGTGTACCGTTAAGCACAGGAAAAATGAACATCCGAATGTGGCAAAACTCGCAAAGTGCTATTTACTGGAACTTGATATCGGACAACATACACTCAAAACTATTTATGCCAAAACATTCGGAGAAATGAACGTCTGATTATATGAAATTAAGCAGATATCAGACCCGAACCCTAATGGAAGCTCTGACTGGACATTGCTACATGAGGAAGCATTCCCATAAGATCTCTCTGAGATCAGAGACCAGAGCATATCCTTTGTGAATGTGGGGGACTTGTTCACAAAAGACTTCGTCACTTCGGTCAGGGATTAATGGAATCATCGTAATTCCTGACTGTTCCTCTTCAAAAAATACTAATCTTCATTGAAAACGCAGAGATCGATGAGGAATTATAGATAATTGTAAAAAAAAGGTAAATGATCTCAGCAGATCTACGAGCACTCGTAGAGTGGATCCCGAATGTTTATGGGAACAAAACTGAGTTTTTTGCAATTTTTATTTTTTTTCGTCAACGCACTATAATCTAGAGTGGTCATAGCGCAATTCGCTTCCAAATGACTTACTCATAGAGGGACTACTTCCTCTACTATTGAAACATGCACTTCGCCTCGCTGACATACTATTCTCCAAAGTGCCAGTAACTAGCCAGATAGCGCTTAAGTACGACTTACGAAATGTCGTATCTGAAATGATCACCGAAACCAAACAAAAAATCCGCGCGATAGCTACTTAACGTAATGGAGCTTCTCCAATTTATTCTCGGAAGTTCGCTCGAAAGTAGGATTCAAAATTATCAACATCATCATCGTCGTAGCTGAAAGAACAACTGCCTATCAGTCATTGAAATTCAACCAGACACTACATCAGCTAGGGCGGCATGAAATCCAAGACAGATATTTTCGAAATGCTGGAATGAAACGATACTCCACAGGGACATTGTTGTTATCCTGGAAATTATTTCTATCTCTGGTATTAACACAGCCAACCAAATTCGTGAGAAATGGCGTCAGAGACTTGACTGACAGAGTAGATGTTTCTACTACCAAGTGGAAACATCTACTTGTAAAAACGTTGCGAGCTGTAGTAGAGGCATCACTTGAAGCTTTATGAAGTCCCTCCTGGGAGCATATTGTAATGTGCTTCTGAATGCATCCAGGACTAAATTGCATCATTTTATGAAGGAAGCATGTCACGGGCATGAACACTGAAGTAGTTAGTGTAATTGGTCTTGATGGCTTCGCCTTTCGTTGCACTAACTAACCACTAGGAAACTATTTTCAAGACTTATACTACTACTCAAATCCACCGGAACGACTGTAATTAGTTCAGCTATGGCAAGCCAATTTGAGAACATAAAAGAAGCAGAAAGACTTTCATCGCCCGAAACAATTCCACAGTAATACGAGGCCTTTGAGCATTTTCGTTGAATAGCAAGAAAAGGAGAATATCTGATGCAAAACAAAAGGATGGTGATATCTGGAACCAGATAGTGCATGGCATCCGTATGATAGCGAGAGGTAGTGATTCGAATCCAAAGGAACCATATGAAGGCCACAAAGTCATGTTATGATAAAACATGTCCCGATATCAAATGAATCCATAGCTATATCCCTTGCTGTACAATGTTTTATTGTGTACCGCACGAAATGAAGGACATGGATACAATGCAACTTTCTAAAGAAATTGGAAGAAAGGATCCAATGTTCTATGGCTAAGCTACGAAACCTTCTCCACTATGAGCTCGGATTATGCACAATTTACCATACTATCCTTCCGCTTTTTACTGTTGGAAATTTCATATTTTTGCCAGCTAAGTACCGATGAAGCACGAATGTACCGTATGCATTGTTGCACCATCAGTAGGTAGTTGGGGTGTCTTTGCAAGAAGGCAAGAATAATTTTAGCATTAAAGTTTCAAGTCGAAATGAGTTGGGGGTGATACATTTCGTACGACATCGTACAAGACTTGTCACAGGGAGACGATAATGCGCACAGAGCTAGGGCTGTGAAAGTTTGATAAGCAAGACGAAGTTTTAATTTTGTTTCTCCGAAATGGGATCAGGTAGATTGGCTAGGGATACTTACATCAACTTCAGTTGCCGTTTCCGAATCGCCACTCTCACTTCCTTCAGGAAGATCCTGCAGCTCCGCTGCCAAACAGGTTGGCTCATCGACCGATGTCCTGGATGCCGACTTCTGGGAAGGTATACTCCGTCGCGATCGTACACTAATACCAGATTGAGATCTGGGCAGCGATGGTGATCCGCCACCGTCTGAACTATTCTCGGTATTTTCTACGAGCGACTTACGCGTTTTGGTTTGGGCGTCGTTCAATCGTCTGGAAGAAATGCAATTAAACTGTGATTGTTTTTTGTTGGCGATGAAATTGACTGGACAGAAAGGACATTCGAGCGTATACTTACTTGTAGTAGTCCAGAGCTACGCGAACAGGGATTATTATTAAATCCGTTAGATCCGGGAGCAAATCACCGAGTGCTTCAAATAATGGCAGTAGAACAATTCCGATGAAACGCACCTGACTTCCCGGCTTGCTGACCTTGTCCGGATCCATGAATGGTGTCACTGGAAGTCCTTCGGATTTTTCGGCAGCACTTTGTGCGAAGAATTCCTGTAGGAGACGATCAAGCCATGGTTCGGCCACGTCCATTGGACGGGCTTCATTCGATATGTCCGCAACTTTGATTAGAACCATACACAGCTGTGGACAAGAGGATGAAAGTTGTATTACATATGCTAGAAGAGACGATAAGCGCCAATTGGAGGAGTCAGGAGTTGGGTGTATTGCATCGATAAATGGTACTGAAGTTCAGAAAAGGTTGATCAAAGCTATGGACAATGGGATAAATGTGAAAAAGGAGGGGGAGTTGGACACATTGGATGAATAGATGGAACTCAAGTTCAGAAAAAGTTTGTAGGTGAAAGAAATTATATAAGGGAAAACTAAAGGTGAGGTAAACGTGTCAATGGAGTGAGAAATATAGGAGAAGGTATAAGAATTGAAAATTAGATTAGATGAAGAGGTTGATATTAGTACAGAGGTTGATGGGACCTGTACAAGGTAAAAGTATTGTGCAGTGATTGGTATGAGTATTACGAGTCCAATCGCAAGTATATGTTTACTTGTAACAAATTCGCCACATCATTTGCCCAATACTTACCAAATTGATATGAGCACGATTCGAATAATCGAAAACAGGTACGACATCCTTGAATTGTGTGAGTATCTCGTTATGTCGGGCCATATCAGTCGCCAATATACACCGAATGATTCCCTCTCGTATGAAACTAAAAATGAAAAACAACCTTATTATAATCCTGAGGTATATTTCCGAAAATCGCATTTTCTAGACAAATCTAACCAACGATCCGAAAAATCTATAGCAGCAACTATCCGACCAACATTGTATAGAACCTTTTCTATCTCACATATGAACCACATGTGTGGTCGTATGTGTCACAAACTCCTTAATTGACTACCATAGCTATATCATGCTATCCGACTCATGCGGACAAATAGGAGCATAGGATAAAACCACATGGTGACGATCAGACAGAAAGTGGACATAGTAGAAGGAAAGCCTGGCCGACGAAATTGAGGTGAATGATAAATGACTTTTTTTTAGATTACGGAAATGAGTTACGTTATTTTTAAGCCTGGTACATAAAATTGACTACACGAAGGACGATTAGTGCAAAGACTGGTTATTTAGTAATTTCGTGTTTCAACAAAACAACAAAGTTGGAACCAACACTGCAATATTCTAACACTACTGGCTAATGTAAAACCAACGAGTTAATAGACGCTATTACACATTTTTTTTATATGCCCGTGGTTACAACTGATTTAATTACATTTACAAGTTCGGATAGAAAAAAGTCATAAAGGGACATGGAAGTCCTGAAAGCTTTTATGGTTAGTACTGGAGAGCGTTTAAACGCACAGAAAATTTCACATTAATACTTTGCGGAACATTTTTATTCTTTATGGCATGTGTGTTTTGTTATTGATGATTTTTGATAGGCAATTACGAGTATAAAAATTTTAACCTCAGATGTGTCGTTGGAACTCTTGAGATGTGGCGAAATTGGAAAAAAAAACATATTCAACCCATTAGGAGTTTAAAAAATCGAGGAATTCCTTTTCAAACATTTAAATAACCGAAAACCCGTACAAAAAAATACGGTATTGTGCAAAAATTATGTCTACTGTTAATTAAGAGATACCTACACATTTTTTTTAAATACCCGAAAATTTTGTACAGGAGAAAATTTCCACTCTCTATTCTTTAAACGAAATTGTAGTCAATCAAAAAATTGAAGATTCATTCACTTTTAACTAATCACTAAAACTGAGAACATCACCAACGATGTTTGTATTCATTCCCATAACCTTAAGAGCAATCCTCTAAAATCTCATGAAAACATAAAAAAAATGTAAACGAGCCGACCAGCCCCATTATTCTTCATCATCCTCTACTGCATGCAAATCAGACCAATCAAATACGCAACGTTTTTCTTTATCCCAATTAACGATTAGATAATCCTTTGAACAATTACGATATCCTCGAAGGGAGAAGAAACCGAATTCGAGGATAGCAGCATAAGGTCCACAACAATCAGCCGAATACTGAATTAATCAATCGTAAAAAGGAGAGTCCTTGCAATTAAGACTCCTTTTAAAAAAATTCATCCTGTCCCTACGCAGGACTTTCAAATTTCACCATTAAATCTTTTATAATCGTTTCGATTTGCCTACTGATGAGATCTGCTTCTGTTCCGTTCCGAGGACAATATTTTTCAATGCACTTAAAAAAATCGGACTCGTTTTTATGGCGGTTTTTTTTAGTACCCTGTATAATGGTAGGATCGACAGGCGGTGATATTATCTAGTAGCATGTCGACTGTAGAACCCATCCCCGTAAGTATAAGCTTTAAGTACCATTTGAAAGTTAGAGTTTTATAATTGCTCCCGACGAGATTTACACAAATCCTTCGTTCCAATAATGATGATGATAATGTTGGTGTATGAAGAAGCTGCGATTTTTATTTACCAACGTATAAGCAATGTAATGGCGTAGTGGAACAATAGACTAGGCCTGGATGAAATTAAATCCTTGCCATTGAATTCAATTAGGCGATGTCGTCTACGTCGTCTGGAATAAGGATAAAGTCGTCAACACGTTAGCGATATCAAGTACCAACAAAGTGTTTTCATAATATTATTGTAGTCTCTGTACTTGGGACGGGGAAGAACCTTTGTTTGGAAAATTTTTGAGAATTTTAATTAGCAGATAAAATTGTCGCGCTTACATTTTGAAAGGAGTGAAGATTAAGTAGTCATAATTAAATTGTTTTCTGTTGTGTGTGCTGGTTTTATTTTCATTCATGGATTGAGTGACAATTCTTTACAGTAAGCATGCGTTTCATAATCATTCCTCGCAGAGGTTGTACGATTCACTAAAAACATCTCCCCGGAAAAATCAAGAGTGGTGCGCGGAACTTCGATAGAAAAATTTGAATGAATGTAGGTATATTACTCTTTGGTGACAGCACGACCTTGTTCGTCGGCATTTATCATGAAACCAATTCGATATCTTATCAGACCTATGAAATATAACACAATTCGAGAATATATATTCAACTTCCACACAAACCTACCACCCAAAAACTACAAACTCCATGGCAATCAACAGTTTTCAAGTTTAGGCTTGGTGACACGAACCTTTCAGGATACATAAATCTTAGACTGGTTTGTACTTTACAGACACACAGCTTATAGCCCCACTGCCGTACTCCTCAACCAATGTGGATCATTTTACAAATAGATCCACTATCACATCTCTATATAAATTCCAAGTTTCAACTTTCTAGTGTAAGCTATTCCTAATAAATTGAACAAAGTACATTTACAAAGATGAACTGTTGCCTTTTCATAATCGATTTCTTGATTTTAACTTTATATCAGTACAGTTTTTCAATATAAACACTTTGTACGAATTGGAACAAGTCCCGTTCCATTCCTAATCTGATTTTTTGATTTCTGATTTCTGCAGTTACTGCTGGAACTCAACAAACAAAGACCCAACATTTCTTCAGACTGCCACCTCAGTGCATCAAATAGAGAAGGTTTATTGAATGATTAAAAGAAAATTCTAAAATAGTGTTACATGTAATCCTGGCAATCGCGCAACTCGATCGACAGCAACAACTGAGCACCTAGCTACAAAGTAATCCAATCAGAGGCTTGGCTGAAGTATATAAGGGGCGGAGCAACATTCGATCGTGTTACCCTTCTAATTCTCACATGCACCAGAACGGCGCGGAAGAATCACAATTCTCGAAGGTTATCAAGCCCACTAGAATAGTCCATACAAATCACCGAACGAACATTCAAGAACGCTTTCGAATGCAGTCAAGCAGTATATAAGCAGGCAAAGCTTTCAGCGAAGGATAGTAATTTTTATTACGTAGGCTGCAACAGCCAGCGAGTATTATGCGAACGTATTAGTGAAAAGCGATCGATAGAGTGTGATCGAGTCGAGCTATATAAAAGCGGACGGTATTGCCATACAGTGCGATTTATTGTGTGATTAAATAAATTATCATTTGATTTTAAACGAATTGTGTTTTACTTCAAATCCCAACGAACTCCTATCTCGCAACAATAGATAGTACGATCCTGACAGGATCTATTTTCTACTGCAGAACGTACTCCAATAAGACGTTGGTTTAGTATATACTAGATGCATTCTTGACAGCACAAATTCTAACCAAAAGAAGTCCTTTACTCAACCGGAAAGTGATTTATAGCTTGGTTTTTTTCCATTCACATCCTTTTTGGAAGATTTTCACCGGGGGTAGAAATACAAGAAGAAAGAAAAACTCCTGCTAGACTACCCTTGATACTTAAGACTGTTTTCCTTGATACACGCGAGAAGAACTCTATCCTGCATGAAAGCAGTAGAGAAAAATTTAATTTTCTTTGTACTGCACACGACTTAGTTTTCATTTTTGTGTATTGGTTACACTACTTTGCAGTTTTCTGTGTAGTAGCTATGCTGCTTTTCCTTTTTTATTCGCATACAAGGACCCTATATAAAGTTTTTGCGTTTCAAGGTAACATTAAAAAGAATAATCTACGCGTACTAAAAATATAACCCCTGTATTCAAGGAGCTCGAAAGGTACAGTAGACTCACTATGAGCTTTTAAGTACCGCTAGCGTTTTTCAGAATTGCGACGATATTCTTTAAGTTTGTGAGTCAGAGGACAAAACCGGGTTAATGAGTTTTAATGACCCTACTTGGATACAAGAGTTCAAAGAGAGAAAAGAAAAATTAAATAAGGTGAGCGTAAGGGTAGTTTAATGAAATTACTTGTCTTCATCCGGATGACTTGCGAACAATCGAGACTTCTACCTAGTAGATGTTTTCTTGAATAATTTTCAAGATGTTGTATAGTAGATTCGGAATTGTACAATTTTAATTATATCTCCAACGTCAGTTTTGAATTTCTGACCTAATTTTTTGTCCTTGTTCTTTTTCCGGGCTCTCTAAACTATTTCGCAAATTCTTGTTTTGATTCTATTGACGCCGTAAGCAATTAAGCTCACTTGACCAGCACAGCAGTACCCCACATATACCTCATTCTTTATTTTATAGCGCTACAATTCAATTTGAATTCGACCTCTCGATGAAATTTCACAAATCTCAATTTTCCCAAAATTTTTATATCATATTTTTTTCGGCGTTGTGAGCCGATCGCATGAACCCTCGTCTGAATCTTACAAAATGGAATTCTTTCCGCTAGTCGGTAACAGCAGCCATCTGCTGTAGCCAAGATACCATGTGACTGTATGGACGTCAAACAAAACCATGCTCCAGTTCGGTTGGAGTCTTTGATAATTTATTTGATTTTACTTCTTTCCTTCCTATTTATCTACTTGCAATGTTAATTGACAGAGTGAAGTTTTACCTGTTTTTTTGCGAATAGATGTTATTAGAAGTTGGTATATTTTTATTATTATATAATGACATTATTTAATATCGTTATTTATTATATATTATTATTGTAAGGATTCATTCCGTAGACTAAATAAATATTATTTATAATATTTTGTGTATGTTGCGAACCAAAACTATTTGGGATGTTAGTTTGGTATGGAAACTGCAATGATCCTTTTCATTTTGTCCTTTGGAACTGAAAGAACAACTGCAGTGTAGAAGTAGATTTCTGAGGGTTCAATACAACTCGTCTGCAAATGACAGTCTCTTCTTCCCTACACCTTTTGCCGCAGTAAATAAAAAATAACTCTACAGAGTTAATGAGTCCACTTTTAATTGGTCAAGAACTTCTTTTACGGGTGGTATTTTATCTTCATTAAAACGAAATAAGCCCCTGGGGTTTTTTCATGAACCAAACAAAACTGAGCAGAGTTACAAGCTTTTTTTGCATGTATGCAGTTGCGTTAATGATTAAGGATTTTTTTTTCGAAGATAAAAGTTTTGCTGTTAATGCCGGTTTTCGCTGGGATTTCTCGCCCGACATATTTCTGCTGGAAATTGAGAAAAATTATTTTTAAAAAAGTTTTTAATGTACAATGTGATTTAGGTGAATACTTCAAGTGATGGGTTTCATTTCATTTGTTTGGGAAGTTGAGTAAAAACAGTAGTCCCTGATTGTAATCGGACAACTTGGCTACTTTGAACACCAACTACTCTAACACTTTAGGCGATGGTGTTTCTACGGCTAAATTCGCTGCCTGAGTGGCTGAGTCTCAAAACATCTACCCACAGAGCAAGATTAGAATAGCCCAGTTACAGTGACGATATTTCTTCGACTACACATCGTCACACATTTTTTTCATGGTCCGAAGGAATGTACTTTACCAAATTCACAGAGAAAATCTATTTAAGCTTCGATTACACATCCAATTAACCCGAGTGGAGTCATCGAAATACCATTAACCAACATTCTGAAGGCCCCGCTCTTTTGAACATACAAACAAACAAATAACGTGTAAACGAACTTCCATTACGGATTATCGCATAAACATTTCATTAACATCACCTCACACCCTGAACTAAGCATGTGCTTACGTATGTATCCAAAAACCAAATTGAGCGAACCGACAACGGCCTCTTTTAGGACATCAAAACATCTTACGTTAATGTTTTGAGAATTTCTGTCTATTGCCAGTCGATGGAACAAAGTAATCCTTCCAAACGATTGGCTCAGATTAGACACCCTCTACCCGAAAAGAAGGTTCGAATATCGCTACGACAGACGACCTAATCCTTTTCGAATCGAAAATCTACCCCTAAACAACCTTCGCCACCTCGATCCAACTAAATCACTAATCAAAATAAAGGCGATTTTAGAAGGTTGGTCCAACTACGAGGAACAAAAAGCGCACATACCGCAAAGTTAAAGTGCTCACTAAAGATAGCGAACGGTTTCAAAATTGTTGGAATGATGGACGAATACATCTCTTCAAGATAACTAACCACCTTTATCCCATCATTTCATGTACTCTCACGCCAAGGAAACTCCATGGAGACTTCAGTAGAATCGGTAAACAGTTTGCTGGGATGAATATTGATAGCAACGAGAATTGAACAAGATGTAAGGAAAAGAATCATCCAAGTCCTAATCATGACATCGTTACAGGACAAGGCCATACACTAGAATACGGAGTCATATTTAGAACTAGAATGATGCGGATTAGAGCGTAAAGATAAAATTGCTCTGATCATGCTGCTCCTTGCCGGACCCCGAAACATTCATTTTATCATACCGTCTATTAAAGCAAGACTGGGTGAAGGACTAATATGGATATTGTTACAGGGAAATTACAGAAATATGCATGGTATGCTAAGAAACATCAGTGAAGGTATAAGACGAAGAATGCCGAAAAGAGCTGGAAACGATAACTATGCATCAACTCACACTGAAAAGGACATTTTCATCTCATTTCGAAGGTGCCTGAAAATGAGAACAATTCTTGGTACGTGTTGTATTATGCCATGCCTCGAAGCATATTATTTTCTCTGCTTACATAGTGAACATTCTTCACGAAATCTTGAAAGGAATTTATTTAGTATGCGCGATAACGATAAAATTTTCCACCCCAAAGATAAACATAATCGATGGGGTCGAAGTAATATAGATATAAATATATACATATATTTTTTCCAATTTTTGAATGTGTAAAGTGTACGTGTATACACGGTATATTTACAACAAATTATAGCCTATAGTAGAAGGCTGACAATTCAAATTTGGCATCATTCTATTCGGAAATTGATGGGGCCGCAAATATTACACCTCTTTATCACATTCGTTCATTCAGGAGACTAGCGTTTTCTTAGAATGGTTAGTAACAATAACGGCAGTAACACAGTTTCCATTGCATCGAAAAACTGAAATATTTTCGTACAAATTTAAAAAAAAAATCATATCTCAATAAAGTCGCTAAAGATTATTTTAAATAAACCATTTTATTACTCAACGAAGGCATTACACCGCGACAGTGGAGTGCTCAACGTCCAGGAACTTGCTGCAACCAGTCTCACAAAACTTCTAACGATGTCCGAAATGATAGACAATCCTCTAGTCTCTTCCTTGGCTAGTTACTGCTACAACTAGCGTCATTATTTTAATCTATTTTGTTTTTTTTTTTTTTAGTTTTTGTTTAGGTTTAAGTAGTGTTTAAGTTAGTCATTAAGGTTCATTCAAGCAAGGTTTTTTCTCTTACAAAATTTTTCCTTGAACATATTACTGTAACAGATTAACGTAAGTTTCTGCAATTTGAATGCAAATTTATCAATTACAGCTGTAAAGATTAAGATCTAATCACTGAACAAATTTTAACTTGTTATTATACAACCTAATGAATTTCAATAAATTTATCTATCTCTATTGATACATATGTATCTCAATAAAGTCCATGACATTCTAGGAAAAGTTCATTTCACATTAACCACGCCAACATTTTTTTAGGGAAGAGCAGACTATTTCTCGCACAGTCACCTTACTTGTTAATCCTTTAAATTTCTGATCAATTCAATAGTCTACCAACTATACAAGTATTTTCAGGAGAATAGATTTAGTTAATCCAGAAATTGGATGCAAAACCCACATAGCTTAAGGTGAGTGTAGTCCAGAGGTAGTGTACTAGGTCTTCAAAACTGCTATGTATGCGAATAATGGCGATCGTTGGCACCAATAGATCAGTCTGTCTGGGCTATACCGGTAATATTTGTTCGGAAACCCAATGGACAAATTCGTGTAGTGGGAGATTTCAAAACAACAGTGAACCCGGAAATAATGAACTCAGAATACCCATTGCGACCGAAGGAGCACTATCGACTCTCAACGGAGCAGACATCTTTTCGCAAGTAGATCTCAAAGACGCTTATAAACAGCTACGAGTGGACGATGAAACCGCAAAAAGTTTAACAGTCAGCACACTCAGCGGCTCGCGACATGAGGCTAGTGAGGCTGGGCCTCACCAATTTTTACAGAGGAAAAAGTCATCAAGTTACTAGTAATTTTTTGTTTTGAAAATGTTACTTAACGACTTTCCGCACTTAATCGACGTCCTTGCCCATATAGTTTTAGTCCGACAAAGTCGTGCTTTAATATTCCAATTTAGCCCCACCTGCTAAGAATGGTACGAGCCGCCACTGCAGCACACCAACGTTATGCGTCTTTTAGATGGCATTGAGGCTGCACCCCGCATTTTCCAAATATATATGGTTACAATCATGTCAGGTATTACTGGTATTCAAACATATTTAAATAATATTAAAATACAAGGAAGAACCATTGATGTGCACGATGAGCGACTAATGGAGGTGTTGCGAAGACTACAGCAAGCAAAGCTACGCATAAATGTAGAAAAATCTATATTTCGGCTTGAACACAAAATTTTAAAGGAAGGAGTCCAAATCCTTGTTAATAAGGTGGAGGCGGCTAAGCAAATCAAAGCACCAAAGAACAAACGACATCTTCAAGTCTTCCTCAGGGGAGTAAATAGACTATTAGATAACAAAGACTATTAGACTATTAGATAACAAAGCAAAATGGGACGCATCGGCACATAGCACGGGATCAGTACTAGCTCATGAAATTGCGGATCGTCGAGAAAAAGCGATCGCGTTCTGTCAAAAACTCTAACCAAAACGCAGCGTCGGTATGCTCAGCTAGACAGAGAAGCACTGGCCCTTGTAGAGTCAGTAAAACACTTCCACCAGTTCATAGCAGGACGAAAATTCAAATTGATTACAGACCATAAATAACATAACGATCCTACGTTTGGTGGCCAGGTATAAATATGGTTATCGAGCTGAAAATAAAAAATTGTGATCAATGTCAAGAAGTGCAGAACAACCTACCGAGGGCACCAATTCAAAAGTGGGAGTCACCAGGCAAACCGTAGTCACAGCTTCACGTGGATACTACCCATCATAAAATGGCCAGGCGGAAAGAGCAGTACAATCCACCAAGAAATCATTGAAAACCCTGAAAGAAGGAGACTGGGAAGTAAAGATATGCCGGTACTTATTAAAACAACATTCGACACCGGTCTCAGCAACGGGAGTTATACCAACAAAACTAATGTTGAAAAGGAAGCTGCGGATACCGTTAGATGCAATATCACACGAAAGGAATAAAAAAGGGTCGGAAAAGAGAAAAATAAAAATAAGGAAACTCCGGAAGGCGCTCGAGAACTGAAGATAAAGTACAAATGAGAGCGCATAAACAAAGAGGATAGACAAAGAATAAAGCAATAGTAAAAAAACGGGACCACTGTCATACGCAGTTCGCGAATGTGCTACAGGAATTAAACGCAAGCTACACATTGACCTTTTTCGGAAAATACCAAATATATTATATATACGAGGGCGGTCCGATAAGTACTTAGCCTCACCGCCCGATGCCGCCACTGTCGCAAGAGAAATTTACTATCGTGTAGTACATTCTCGTAGACGGCTACTGTCAAAATTTCAGCCGAATCGGACTCGTAGGTTTATCTTGTTTTTGGAAGGGAAATCGCGCAGCGAAATCAAAGAGCGCTTGGATACTGTGTACGGTGACTCTTCTCCTTCGATGGCGACCGTTGAAAATTGGTTTAACGAGTTTCAACGTGGTCGCACGTCGGTTTTTGATGAGCCACGCCCAGCTGCCCCAAAAACGGCTACCACGGAGGATAACGTGACAAAAATCCACGATCTCGTATTGGCAGACCGCCGATTGAAGGTGCGCGAGATAGCTGAGACAGTAGGCATCTCAAAAGACCACGTGGGTCATATCCTGCATGAAATTTTGGGCATGAGAAAGCTGTTGGCGCGATGGGTGCCGCGTTGAGACCACTTCAGAGTAGTGTTTGATGCTGTTTAAGCGCAATCCGATGGAGTTTCTGCGTCGTTTCGTGACCGTCGACGAAACATGGATCCACTGGTACACACCAGAGACCAAGGAACAGTCGAAACAGTGAACTTCAATCGGCGAACGTGCTCCAAAGAAGGCGAAGACAGTCCTATCGGCCGGAAAGGTGATGGCCACCGTTTTCTGGGATTCACATGGTGTGATCTACATCGACTACCTGGAGAAGGGCAAAACGGTCACAGGGCTCTACTATGCCGAATTATTGGGCCGATTCGACGCCGAATTGCAGAAAAAACGGCCCCATTTGGCGAAGAATAAAGTGGTCTTCCACCATGACAACGCACCGGCTCACACCTCCGCCAAATTGGTCGAATTGCGCTACGAACTGCTGCCCCATCCACCGTATTCTCCAGATTTGGCCCCGTGCGACTTCTTTTTGTTTCCAAATTTGAAAAAGTCACTCGCCGGGCAGAGATTTGAGTCGAATGAGGAGGTCATCACAGCCACGGAGGCCTACTTTGCAGACCTCGAGAAAACGTATTTTTCAGACGGGTTAAAGAGGTTGGAGCATCGCTGGGTCAAGTGTATCGAGTTAAAAGGAGACTATGTTGAGAAATAAATCGCCACTTTTCCAAAAAACAATTGAGATAGGACCAGAAATCAGAAAGTCTTCGGCACGCTACGACTAAACCAGAGGTGAAGGATGTTATATATGGACCAACGACGATCGTCAGTCCAGATTGCACCTCTCGACGAGACAGTCATTCTACCTTATGTTCGATATTTGATGATAAACTGAAGTATTGTTATAACACGTGTTTCATTCCCGAACTTATCATATTTCTCCGGCGTTGTCGTGGGTTCAATTTCCACACAACGCATAACTTATTTCGAGTCTTGTCAAAAGGATTCGGTTATTGGTTATTTTTGCAATCTTTTGACTTTTGTCAGTTTTTACAAACAATCCCAACTTTGCCGATTCGTTTTCAAAAATGATTAGAAGTGCATCGATGTTCATTTGATTTTATATATGACTGATACATTTAAACAAATGAAATGTGTTACAAAAATTTTACTGAACGACCAACATGAGACAAAAAGATAGATATAATGAGCTTAGGCGGTATGCAAGAAAGACCTGCAGGCGAAAATAAAGTTAGTACCATAATGACAAGATATAAAAACTGGATGACATACGCAATAGTAAAAGACCTAAAAAAGGGATATGTGCCCAAAACCAGTCTCTGCAAAGACGCGGATGGCAACATCATCAGCGACACAAAGGAAATTAAAAGGAGATGGGCTCTCTACTTCGAACATCTTCTTAATCCCACTCCACTAAGGCCCGAACACAATGCTCCCGTTCCGTTACGTTAAATATCAGTGTTGGCCATAATGCTCCGTTTCGTTCAATTCCTGCCACACTCTTTTTTTGGCTTTCGTTTGCATATAGCCGCGACTTATTTGTTATAAAGCTCTTCATGAGCTCTAAGGGCTTCGATAAGCTGTTCATCATCCATATTTACTCAAATTAACTAACATATTTCGTTTTTCAAATGTCACTTTCCAACAAGTGAGGTTATGTGATCCGTAAAAGTAGAATTTTTGTCAACTCGTCCGTTCCATTCCGTTACGACCGTCGTGTGCATATACATGGCCAGCCCATAAGGTCTACTTATGACAGCTGAACGGAATGGAACGGGAGCATTGTGTTCGGGGCTTTAGCATCGATCACGACAGATAACATCTCAATTGAGGTTTCAACTGACGAAGAAGAACTATCATCGGCACCACCCACACTAGTCGAAATCAAAGCAGCCCTATGTGACCAAAAACTGAACAAAGCGCCGGGAATTGACGAAATACCAGTCGAACTTCTGAAAAACTGTGGAAACTGTGTCGCGAAAATACTACACAAAATGATATGCAAAATTTGGACAGAGGAAAATATACCCGACGATTTTCGAAAATTGGCATCATATGTCCAATTTACAAGAAACGAGACAAACTCTGCTGTAATAATTACAGAGGAATATCATTGTTGTGTAGGTATATGTCCTACAAAATACTATCAAAAATAATTAAACGTCGTCATAAGCGTAAAATACACTATACAATGATTGTACCAATTGTTGGGCCGATTTGTCGTTATATGTGACTATTGTATCGTATATGCGCTTATGAACGACGGTTGGACCGATATCGCACGGTTGTATGCTCTCAACCGAAAACCTGCGGTCGCATGCATATTACAAGAAAATTGTAAACAAATCCAATCGTGTGTACCGTGCATACAACCGTTGGATAGATATCGCAACAATACACGTTGGTACAGCTGTTGTATCGTCTATTAGGTTAGGTTAGGTTGAGAAGGGTGGACTAAAGCAATGTGCCCCAGTCCGTCACGAGAGATCACTGTGGATCCATTGTGGTCCCCTCGTATAAAACCGGGCTCTAGACTACTGATTCCAAATATTGCTCTTCCTTATGAAGAGAGTAGTTCTCCATAAAGGAATCAAGTATCGTCTATTAGCCGCTTTAAGCCCTGTGTTAACGAAATAATTGTCGAATACCAAGGTGGATTCAGAACCGGACGATCTACATTAGACCAGATATTATCGGTGAAGCAGGTGCTTGAGAAAAGCTGGGAATATAACACCAAATCTTCGTAGATTTTAAAGAAGCATACGACAGGAGGAGGACCAAATCATGTTTGATTTTGGAATTTCCTTAAAACTAGTTCGAGTAACCAGACTTACAGTGACGAACACTAAATCCCAAGTAAGAATGCAAACCGATTCCACAACCACCTTTCGAATGGAATGTGATTTAAAACCCCAGTCGACACCAATGGGACACTACCATTGAAGTCCACCCAACTAGTAGTAAACGCTGATATAAACATCCTCGCAAGATCCTTCCCTAGTGCTAAGGAGGTATTAGTCAATCTTGACTCCATCGCAAAAGAAGTCGGACCGCGCATTAACGAAAGCAAAACAAAAATAATGACGTTAACAAGAAAGAGAACGCCAATCAGACAAATTATAACAATTGCGGTGTATAATTTGGCGAGTGTGGACAACTTCATATATCTAGCAAAGGACGGCAATGAAACGGATCAATGACGGATCATTCTAGCAAATAAAACATATTATTCGGTAGTTGCAATAATGAAATCCAAGAAAGTGTACAGGGACAATAAGCTGCGAATATATAAAATTAATATACGACCTGTGCTTTGTTGTGGCAGCGAGACATGGACATTAATGCGAACTTCCGAAAGAGCAGTTAACGCATTTGAAAGAAAGGTCCTCCGAAGAATTTTGGGACCTGTGAAGGTAGGAACGGACTGGCGAATAAGATACAACCATGAGTTGTATCAACTCTTCGATGAGCCAGAAGCTTCAACGTTCATCAAACTACGTAAACTGCACTGGCTACGTAGAGCGAATGGAAGATAGAAGAATCCCCAAACGTGCTCTTAAAGGCAAAGCGAGTGGTAACAGGCCAGTAGGCAAACCACGCAAACGATGGGAAGACTCGGTATATGAAGATAGCAAAGCCATCTAAAAAAACATACTGCAGTCACGATCGGCTGCAAGCCAATCGTATGATACTCCAGATGAAATACTGAACTCCGATTTGTGTTGTAGTTGGGGATAAAATAGATTAAAGAGTGCGCATGTAGTTTCTTCTTAAGCACCCTCATTTGGTGCTACACGAAGGTAAAAGACTGCACCTTAAGTGTTCAATTTCATATCTGGAACTAAATTTTTCTTTTTCAAGGACTTTCACGTGGGAGGTCCAGGAATGACTCACTTAATTTCTAGCATATTTATCCTTTAGCTGGAACCATTTAAACATGAATTTGTATCATACAATATTTAAAATTCCAAGCCTGAAGCGTTAAAAAGTTATCAGAAAATATTCTTGAAAACTTGTCTTCATGACTCTTTGTATGGGAGGTACCCAAAGGAGTAGAAGGATTTCGCTGGCAAGTAAGCTCGAACTTTGTTTTCACAAATTTGGACTTCGTGAGTTTTAGCGAGTTCGTAAATTAAGTTAGGATATTTTTAAAGGATTTTCGTATGACAGCTACCCGAAGGAGTTGACGAATGTTACTAATTAATGAAATCAGTCTTAAAAACTTAAAACTAATTCTTATTTATTAAATTTTAGTTTACAGAATACCAAACTAAGTCCGATGGGTAATAAATACAAAACTTTATAAATAAAGTTCCGAAAATTTATTGTCGGAAGTGTTTTAACTTCTAAGTTAAATTCGTAACTAGAAAGTCGCCCATTTAACTATTTAGTTATATTTACAACCAAAAAGTTACCAATACCAGAATTGAATAAAATAAGTAGATGCCGTTATGTAAATAAATAGAGCGTTATTGTCCTCATAGACTTCCTTACATAACAATTTACTTTGTGAGATTTTAATTTTTTGCTCTGTAATTATTAATTTAAAATTTTTTTTTTCCAGTCCCTAAATACAATTAATATAATTGGGTATTAGGTTTTTATCTTATAACTAGAAAGTTACGAGATATCACAGGAACAGTTTAAAAACTATTTTTTAGTTATTTAATAATTTTAGTTATTTAATTTAATTACTTAATTAAACTCTAATTCTTACCCTATTGAAAGTTTCCCCTCTTGATCAAAAAGTTAAAATTGAGTTATAATGAAACCCAACTACGACTTTCTAACTAAGTCGTCGCACCAAAATTCCATATTGTCATACATATATCGGTTTTTTCAATTAAATATCGTATATCGCATTTAAATTTTTTGTAATGCAAACTTATTCGATGTGGAGCAAAACTGTTGAACTGAGCTGTTAGATTTTTCGAAAAAGTTCAATTTAATTTTACGAAAGGGGTTAAACAGAAATTAAAGATGAAAGATGGACAGAATTGTAGATTTATTTATTTCTCTAAACAGTTGGTCAATAGTTGGTGGTAAGGTAGACAAAAGGCTTAAATAAACACTTGAATAAATTGCAACATACACAATTGAGCCTCTTAGCCTTGAGCCCTATAAGCTCTATGATTAATGGAAGAGTAAATCATGTACATAAACTTAGTGTTAAATTACAAAGATGGTGGGTATTAAACCGATTAATTTATTATATTGCCAAAGCTCATAATGAGATCGATTCATGGATTCTGTGGTCTCAGGAAGTGAGACGTAAAGGGCTCCATAATATACGGGTAGTGCATGTTATCGACCTCTATAATCCTTCTGTACAATTCAAACCACAAACCATAATATAATTCGCATTCAAAGTTTGATCGTTGTATAAATTTCACCAATCGTAACAAATAAATAAACACCATCCATCAAGATGGAGGATTGAAGTATATCGATGTCCTTGTGCAGAGTTTCGCTATCGCACAAAATTACCATCAACCTTCCATTCCACATACTCCTTTTAAAGTCGGGGTAGAAGGTTCCCGAAAAGTTTTTGAATGATAACATAAAAGGGACGTCGAACTTATCGATAAGTTGTTCTGGCAAATTGATGGATTCTATCATCGCTATCATTAGCCATCTGGACAGAATACACAAGTATCTTCGAAGATACTCAACTAAAACAAGAAATTCCTTAAGATTGGTGTGGGAATTGTTTGAAGGGTGTTTTGTAAACTTGCTTCCAGGTACGCTTACGAAGCTTGGGACCTAGAAACGGGAGAAAGAGCTATCTGCAGCTCTAAGTCCCAACCTTCTCAGCGATGATAAATTAATTGGACGTGCGTGAATTTCATAGCGCTATTACTCTCCTAATTGGCCATTGCAATTATGCCAACTATTTCCAGTAATAAAGCTTTAAAGTGGCTACTTATACGTAGACCCACACACACTCAGCGCTCCTTTATAGCACTACATCAAGCCAGTTCCATGTTATATAGCCGGTACTCCTAGATAGTACATACAATCCTTAGATAAATTTCATAGTTGAGTTCCGTTCCTAAGGATACCCTACGCTCTACTTTCAATGTACTCACTTGAACGACTCTCGGTTGAAGTTCTTGAAAATGTTGCATTCAGGATGTTCTAGGAGGCGAAAGGCTATCGAGCAGTGATGATTTTCCAGTGGGGATATGTCATTGTATCTGCAGGTTATAAAAAAAATTGAGTATTCTTCAGGTTCTTTTCTGTCGAAATCGAAGAAGGTGATGTATTGTGCATGTTCTGTACTTTACCTAATTAGAGTGGAAGCAGCATAAATCATCATATATGGAAGTTACCTTACCTTAGTGCCAATTCCGTACGTGCGTTAATTTGGTAAATATTATTGTAGCCAGGATGATCTAAATCGTGACAAATACATGAGACTAATAAGATTAAGACTTCTAGTTCACCGAGCCTTGAAATGAGATTTGCTTGTCGTGCTATTGCATACATCTGAAATTAGAAGGGAAAAAGAGTTCTGTTTAGAATTTGGAATTTTATGGAAATTTTTATATTATTTCCTTGGGACTTTAAAATTTTAAATAATTTATTTGAAACCTTATTTTAAATTATAAACAAAACTAGACAAGTTTTGCACCTGAGAACCGGTATGAAAGGGTATTTTCAAAATAATATAGATTCTCCTAAGTAAAACCGCTCAGTAATTCCAACGAAGTACTGTGGTGGAGGAAGAATCTATAGGTTCCAGTAATAACGCCGTGCCGATAAATTTGTGTAATAACTTTGGGGTCGTCCCGACGTCGGCATAACTCATACACCGACTCAGATTCGGCTTGAAATAAAAATTGGTTTATAAAAAATTCTCAATTAGTTATTTTTTTTAACTTGTACAAAATGATGGAATCTTAAAAGATTAAAAAATTTGACAAAATTATAGACAACATATGGTAAAAGTTCGTTATATAAGGGGCATAAAAGGTAGTTGGAGCGAAAAGGGAGTTGTAATCACCCAAAAACAATAATTATTGTAAATTTTATAAACTTTTCGCGCCTTTTCCCGCCATGTTCCAATTCTGATGTGGAACAAATACCACAAAAGTTTTAATATGCCAATGCTGGTGCCATGCGAAATGTCATAGTGAAGTCCAGCTGACATCAAAAAGGTAAGTAAATTCGCAATTTTTAAATACGTATATCTGAAAAATGGGTCACAGTAACTTTCTGGGACACAAATACCAATACCAACCAACGAAGAAGCCATCAAAGTTAGTTATGCTTGTAGCATAAGCAAGTTTTTTTTTAAATAGCCTCTAACTTAAATTCGTAACTGGAAAGTCGCAAAAAAAATTTTTTTGGTTATATTTTAACTAGAAAGTTGTTATTCTAGATATGATTGTGTTCTCTACACAATTTACTTTCTTGCAGTATCTTTGGTACCGATTATTAGCGAGATAGTTTTTGTTTGTTGCAGTTTTAATTTAAGAAAATTTTTACAGTCGCCCAAAAGGATTAAAATTGCAAGCCAGCATGCAGATATTTTCATAACCAAAAAGTTACGGTATAGAAATAAATTCAAAACTATTTTTTAATCATCCAATGATCAACTGTTTTTTTGGTTTCACCAGTAACCAACAACTTAAAAAAAATTTACAATAAAAGGCGGTTGTAACTTCGCATGACTTAACGTTTAGAAATTAGAAGTTTAACAACTAAAATGTTGTATTTACTTGATTGAAAACAACTTGCCAACATCGGCATTGGTTATTATAACTGTAAAGTTTAAAGCTGGGGTGGATGTTATTGTCTAGAGCCCCTTCGACGACTGTCCACCTTTTCGCCCGAAACCAAGAGATGGTCAAACTCCCCCCTCCCCATTCACCTCCCGATATCCTTTCGCTCCACCTGTCCGGGCTGGATCAAGGTGTCATACGACCCGTACCGAGGATCGACCAGGCTGGGTTCCCTATACAAATAGCCCAGTCGCGAACGGAGTATCCGGATACCTGGCGACCTCCGGATTAAATAGCCTTATCTGCACAATGCGGATCTCTATGCAGATGGACCTCTCGTTCTCCGCTATTCGTGGGAACACTATGGATTCAAAAACAAATAAAAACAAAAAACCAGAGTCTGGATCTCTTAAAAAACCGGTCGGAGAAATGGATGCAAGCTCATCCCTCTCCTCTACCCCAATGGGGTTATTTGCGAAGACTGCGGTCCCAGAACCTGGTCATAACAACTCACCCGTGAGGACTCCGGCAACCGAACCTGGTCCAAGCGACCCCACATCCACGAGGACTTTGGCTTCCAAACCCGGTCCGAGCGGACATTCTAAGTCCGGATCTACAAGCAATACGGGAAGGGGCAACGAGCCGACAGGCACGGCCCCTCAAATGAGGACTTCGGTCAACAAACCCAGTCCAAATACCACGGCTAAGACTTCGGACACCAGACCCGGTCTTGGCTCACACAAGAAGGAGCGTAAGCCTCACCCCTCTGCGAAGGGGGTTGTATTGGAACGCTACAGGTTACACGTGATAAGAGGATTTTCTAAGAACAAAAAACACCAAACAATTGATTTTAATTCGAGTAAATATTTTATTGCAAAAGAGATATGCGACCGCACGTGAACGTATCCAAAAACCAACAGAATCCAAAAAGGGCTAAACGGTCCAGTAAAGCCAAAGGCGCAGCAGTGTTGTCGTGTAGCAAAAATGTTGCCGATGCTATTTCGGTGTTGTCGTTGCCATATAATCCCGAACTGCTAATATCTTGGCCACCGAACCGTGTACTAGCAAAGAAAGGGAGCTGCTAAAACCCCAAAAAGTACCGGCATAATCGGACTTCTAGGGACTGGTAGTAATCAATCTCCACGCCACATAGCTCCTTCCAAACAGCTCTATAGAGAGAAAAAAAACAGCCTTTGGAGTACTGAAACGCCTTGGTAGCATACCAGAGGAACAGCGGACGGACAAACCACGGGCCTCTGTTGATTGGGCTTTAAAGCTGACCACCGAGGGGGGGAACCATCCGGCAAGGGTCCAAGAGACACAAATCGCTGGACGAGTCTCCCGAGGCAGCAAAAAGAGCCAAGACGGGCAACTCAAGCACCGCAGCACCCTTACAGCCTTTCAACAAAATCCTGAAGGATCATCTCGTGATGGCCGTCATCGACAGAAGTGATGATGATGGTAGAATCACTCCAGAAAACTGGAAAGTTGTGCACAGCGAGATGTCGGATGATTTCCTCAAACTTATGAGGGAGCATCCTAGTCCTGTTCCCTCCGCACAAAGCTGGGCGAGTCCTCCTCTCGAAGGTTTGTCAGTAGAGGTACACCACAAGGTGGCGTGCTCTCCCCTCTTCTTTGGAATTTAGTGGTCAACAAACTACTATTGAGACTGGAAGGGGCGGGCTGCAGAGTGATTGCTTACGCAGCTGATGTTGCAATTGCTGTCTCGGGAAAGCACCTCAACAATCTAAGTGAAATATTGCAGAATGCTCTCTCTATTCTCTACAAATGGGCAGCTGAATGCGGGTTGGGCGTGAACCCACGCAAAACAGAATTAGTTCTCTTCACCAGGAAAAAAAAAATTCCTCACGTTGACCCTCCTTCTCTGAATGGTACTAGTCTAGTTTTCACCTATAGTACAAAATACTTGGGTCTTATTTTGGACAGGAAACTACACTGGAGACCAAACATCCATGAACGGGTTAGGAAAGAAACAGTTGCGCTTTACTCGTGCAAAAAGGCCGTTGGCAAAAAATGGGGTATGCAACCCCGAATAGTTCATTGGCTCTACATGTCCGTCATCAGACCGATACTTATGTACGGTGTTATTATCTGGTGGACGGCCTTAGACAAAGCGGTTAATCGCACCACCCTAGGAAAGGTACAGAGATCAGCATGCATATGCATCAGTGGAGTCCTGAGAACAACTCCCTCTGCAGCACTAGATATGCTATTCAATCTGCCACCCCTTGACATTTTTGGCAAGCAAATGGCAGCCAGTGCAGCCATTCGACTTAGGGCCTCTACACAGTTGACTGACATATATGCAGGTCACTCAACAATCTTGAGTCACTTCAATAATATTCCTGAAAATACCGACTACACCTCTCCCAGCTATAATTTTGACAAAAATTTCCTAACAACCATCCCAACCCTTCTAGAATGGGAAAGGGATTCGGTAAGGATGGAAGAGTCCGTCCACATATATACGGACCGCTCGAAAACTGAAGGCAGAGTGGGTGGAGGTGTTTTCTCTGACATGCTTAACATAGCAGCTCTTTCCGCCTTCCGGACCCCTGTAGTATCTATCAGGCGGAGCTTATGGAGATCAAGGAGGCCTTGTCCTGGCTGAGGTGTAATGTAATATCTACTAGGGATATTAGCATTTTCACAGACAGCCAAGCGGCAATAAAATCCTTGGAATCGGTCTCAACAACATCAAAGGTCGCCGTAGAATGCCGATCATCTCTTAAGGAGATGGCTGAACAGTTCAATATTCTTCTGTGCTGGGTGCCAGGACACAGGGATATTAAAGCGAACTGCATGGCTGATGAACTCGCTCGGCGCAGTACCACCGTTCAGATTATGCCGGAACATCGGAATCTGGGTGTGCCTCTCTCTGCATGTAAACTGCTGCTGAGAATGGACTCAATTGAGAAAACCGACTCAAGATGGGCAGACGGTATTACATGCCACACTGCGAGACAGATCTGGCCGGAGCTGGATCTAAAACGCTCTACAAGGCTGTCCTGACCGGACACTGTCTTATAGGTCGACATGCTAAAAGACTCGGCCTCTTCTCAAACGACTTCTGTAGAAGCTGCCTGGAGAGGAGAAGGAGGAGACAGTCCGTATCTGTCCAGCTCTATCCGTTAGAAGGAAAGCTTATCTTGGAGATTACTTCTTCAACTGCCTTAGTGACCTTGCCGCAATGGAGGTTGCGAGAATCCAACGCTTCATTGCAAGCTCTAAATGGTTTGACGAGTAGTACCGGATTCGATGATCCTGACACAACGGACCTTTTTGTCAGGTCTAAGTGTGTCCGTGTTCTCACGGGCAGCCACGCGTACCTACCTACCTATTGTCTAGAGCAAAATTATAGCTGGTACTCGGAATATTTTTTAAAACAAGCAAAGAGGTCAGCTTATAAATATTTAAACCGATAAATAAACCATAAAACCCTTTCGTGTCGCAATTTAAAAATCCATTCAGACATTTTTATTGATCAAATTTTCATTTGATTAAAAACGGATATTTGCAATTCCGAGAATCGTCTGATGCGATATATGAAAACATTCGTAATACAATCGTGTTGAGAAAAAAAATACCAATATTTTGGTATTTTATGTCACAATGCACGAATAATTGAATTTCCTAGCAATAATTGGATGTATTTCGAGTCACGTTCTTTATGTCACTGATTGATGAAAAATTGTTTGATTCTCTATGGGGACATGCTGAACTCTCGAGCTGTATATCATAAAATTCTCTACAGGAAATATTGCATCAGGTACTGTGAAAATTGATTTATTTTTTGTGCAGTAGTTCGTAAAAAATGTTGAATTCAACTTTTCAGAGTAATGATGAAATTATTCTGAAATAGATCTTACTAATTAGCGTAGTTATCTGTAGTCTGGAGTCTGAGGTGAGCAGAAGTGTAAAAACATATCAACGCCTTATTTTGTGCAATCGGAGGATTATTTTTACCTCCAGAAATAAAAAACAAAAATCAAAGTATATTTCACTTCAGAAAATAGTAGAAATGCCCCAATATTTTAAAAGTCTGTTCCTCAAATCGACGAACTTCATCAGACTCAGCAAAATTCAAAAATTCATCTTCACAAATCAACTAAATTTAAAAATTTAAAAAGATTAAAATATTTTAACTCTGTAATTCGACGAACTCCACAAATCGACTAAAATTCAAAAAAACGATGAAAACTTCTTACACTTCTAAAATACTGCTAGAATTTTTTAAAATTCAATACTGAAAAAAAAATGCAACTTACAAAAAAACATAACGCAGTCACGATCGGCTGCAAGCCAATCGTATGATACTCTAGATGAAATACTGAACTCCGATTTATATTTTAGTTGGAAATATATCAATAGAATGAGGATTGCACATACAATTATTGCATGACCTTATATTTAGGTAGAAACTATTGGATAGTGGCTACTCGATGGATGGTTAAACGATTTTTGGAGTTATAGTGAGTTCCATAAATAAAGTTAGGACATTTTTACAAAATTTTTGTATGGCAACTACATGAAGGACTTATGGGATATTTTTCATATTAATAATTTCAGCTGCGACTATTATAAAATCAACGTGTACAAAATTTCAAAGTCGTAACTTTAAGCGTTCTAAAGTTATCGTTCAATATTGGTGAACACGTGTTTTAAGGACTTTTGTATGACAGCTACCCGAAGGAGTCGACGGATGGCGCTAATTAAAAAACTCAGGCTTGCTTTTGATATAAAACTAATTCCAGTAAAATTTTGAATCCCTGCTTTAACTCATACTAGAGTTATAGTGGATTCTGTAACTTGCATACATTTTTGAAGGACTTTTGTAGGCTGCTACACGAAGGACTCATTCGATTTACATCATATTCGGAACTTTCGCTTCAAACATTGTAAACTTAAAATTTGCAAAATTTGAAGTTCCTAACTTGAAGCATTCGAGCAATAATTGTGAATACGTGTTTTAAGGACTCTTGTATGGGAGGTACCCGAAGGAGTAGAAGGATATCGCCCATTAACGAACTTAGCCTTACTTTTTCCATTTTACAGGTGGTGACAAAATTTCAACTTCCTAGGTCAACGCGTTTTTGAGTTATCGTGCAAACGGACGGACGGACGGACAGGATTTGGGGTTCTTGGCCACAACTGAATACAAAATAATATATAACTTTTTTTCGTCCGAGGCTCGGTTCTATGCGTTACAAACTTTTCGGGCTGGATTAAACTTATAATACTCTATATGATTTCATCTAGAGTATAAAAATGTATCCAAACTCCCACATAATTTAAAATGCAGGTTCTCAAATGTACCTACTAATAAATCTAATAGAATAAAATTGAAAAAAAACCGAATAAAAAATCATTTCCCAAAAGAGGTTTTTTTGCAATTCCGAAATCGATAAATTTTCACTTCCGAAAATTTTTACATTTTCGCACAATTCAAAATTCAAATGAAAAAACCGTTGAAAGAATTTAAAAGAAATTTCTAATATTCAAAAATTGAAGCAAATTGCAATTACAACCATATTGTAGAAATCCCCACACTCAAAGAAAAAATATGATTATGGCCACCATATTTTGGGAGAACCTTACTATGATTGAGGTTATAGTTGCCACAACCATGTTACAACATATAACACAGTTGTACTAACTGAATGTATGTTTGTAATAACTATAGGTCTACAGCAAAAATTTTACAACTTTGTTATTAGAACTATGGTGTTTGTTTTTAGGAAACATACAATGTTTGTCTCAAACAAAATTATGGTTGTGGAAACCTAGGTGTGTGATTCACGCAACCTTCTTTTTAATAGAACGGTTACGCCAATCATAAAAATCCTGTGACATGGTTACTTGAAACATAGTTAAGTTTTTAGAAAACATGTTATGTTTGGCTCAAACGAAAATATAGTTGTGAAAACCTAGTTGTGTGATTAACGTAACCATGTTTTTTATTAGAACGATTACACCAATCATAAAAATTCTGTAACATAGTTACTAGAAACATAGTTATGTTTTTAGTAAACATGTTATGTGTGGCTCAATCAAAATTATGGTTGTGGAAACCTAGGTATGTGATTTACGCATCCTTCTTATTTATTAGAACGGTTACGCCAATCATAAACATCATGTGACATGGTTCCTAGAAATATATAATGAAAGTATAAAAATTACCAGAGATATGAATTTTCAAAGAGGACTCGGACACCATTTTTGAGCAAACTTTAACATACTTTCACATACTATAATTAACAAAAAAAATTAGATAGAAACAAAAAATTTAATTTCAATTATTTTTTTCACTAGTTCTTAAAGTACAAAAATTTTCAAAAGAATCGGAGATGGTAAGGTCACAACTTTGGCGATTCTTGATGCAATGACCCAAATATGAACTTACATGATTGTACTCACCTTATTTTAACAAATTCTAATGTCGCACTGATCATATTCATGCTTATCACAATCACAGTATGGTTACGGCAATCATAACATGTCAACTAACATGATTGTACTGACCATCTCTAATCAAATGCTATAGTTGCACTGATCGTTCAAAGTTATGTATGTCAATTATAGTATGGTTGCGACAATCATATCTAATATCTTACTTTACATGATTGCACACACCATATCTGGTATGGTTGTGGGAATTATTTTATCAAATTTCATGGTCCCACTGATCATAGAATATTGTTGTCGTGATTATAACCACACTATGTTTTTACGAATTATATGCTATGACTAGAAGCACCATATCCATGATCATAGGAAACATATCTGTTTTACAATAGTTAAACCCCGACGACGACTGTCCACCTTGCCGTGGTGTTGGGGCTGAGTAGGGTCCTGCCCGAAACCAAGAGATGGTCAACGTCCTCCTCCCCTCTCCTTCCATCTCCCAATATCCCTTCACTCCATCTATCCGGGCTGGATCAAGGTGTCATACGACCCGTGCCGAGGATCGACCAGGCTGCGGGCCCATACAAATAGCCCAGTCGCGAACGGAGTATCCGGATACCTGGCGACCTCCGGATTAAATAGCCTTATCTGTACAATGCGGATCTTTGTGCAGATGGACCTTCGTTCTCCGCTACTTGTGGGAACACTATGTATTCAAAAAAACAAAAAAACACAAACAAAAAAACAGAGTCCGGATCTCTTAAAAAACCGGACGGAGAGACGGACGAAAAGTCATCCCTCTCCTCCACCCCAATGGGGTCATCTGCGAAGACTGCGGTCACAGAACCTGGTCCTAGCATCTTACCCGCGAGGACTCCGGTAACCAAACCTGGTCCAAGCGACCCAACATCCACGAAGACTTCGGCTCCCAAACCCGGTCTAAGTGGACATTTTCAAATGAGGACTTCGGTCGCCAAACCCGGTCCAATTACCACGGCCAAGACTTCGGACACCAGACCCGGTCTTGGCTCACTCAAGAAGGAGCGCAGGCCTCACCCTACTGCGAAGGGGGGGAAGGGGCAAGCTGCAAATACCTTGGCTACCGAACCGGGTATTAGCACAGGAAAGGGAGCTGCTAACATCCCAAAAAGTACCGGCACAATCGGACTTCTAGGGACTGGTAGTGACCAATCTCCACGCCACATTGCTCCTTCTAAACTACTCTATAGAGAGAAGAAAACGGCCCAGGGAGTCCTGAAACGCCTCGGTAATATACCAGAGGAACAGCGGACGGACAAGCAACGGGCCTCAATTAATTGGGCGTTAAAGCTGACCACAGAGGGTTGGGGACCATCCAAAAAGGGTCAAGTGTCCAAGAGACACAGATCGCTGGATGAGTCTCCCGAGGCAGCTAAAAGGGCTAAGACGGGCAACTCAAGCACCGCGGCACCTTTAAAGCCCTTCAATGAAGTCCTGAAGGATCACCTCGTGATGGCCGTCATCGACAGAAGTGACGATGACGGAAGGATCACTCCAGATAAATGGAAAGATGTGCAGAGCGAGCTGGCGGATTGTTTTCTCAAACTCATGAGGGATCATCCTGGTCCTATCCCCTCCTGCCATGACGGTGGGTGGCATCAGGGCCACGTCAAGCTGGTGATCTGCTCCGACCAGAGATCGGCGGATTTCTACAAGGAGGCAATTGCTGGTCTAGGTGAGGTTTGGCCTGGAGCAAAGTTGGAGGTTGTGGCAAGGGAGGACATCCCAAGCCGACCTCGAACAAGAGCCAGGATACCAAGCAAGCCTTCCGACGCGGCGGCTGTCCTGGAGATCCTAAAGATCTGCAACCCAGATCTTCCAACGCACAATTGGAAGATCGCTAAGATGGAGGAGCCAAAAGGGGCCGAAAGAATCGCGACAATCGTGATCAATAAGGAGTCCCTGGCCCCTCTAGCCAACCTGAAGGGTGTGGTGAGATTCGGACTTGGTCATATCACACTCAGGGTTTACAAGGCGGACGCAACGAATCCCTTCCCGAGCGCATCGAACATCGAGGCCTCGGAAATGGAAACGGATCCCGCCTCCCACGTCGTCCTTAGTGACGACTCAAAACTCGCTGAGTCTGAACTGGCGATGGAACTGGACCCGGTGCAAGCCGAGTCCGACTCAGTACTGGCGTGTCGGGATCACTGCATCTTAACGGACGAAGGTGATCTCGACTCGGATACTGGATCGGATGAAGGCTCGACTGGTCCTCCCGTTAAAAACGAAGAAGATCTGTTGGCATCTGACCCGGAAGACCCGGAAGATGCGAACCAAACCGTGATCGAGGTTAATGCTGCGAATACTGCAAATTAACCTCCACCACTCGAAAACGGCATCAGCCTCCTTACTTCTCCGTCTAGCCAGAGATGGAGAAGACCTTGTCTTGATCCAGGAACCATGGATTGTGCATGACGTGGTAACCGGTCTCAAGACTCCAAACTATACTCTGTTCTATGTAAGAAATAATGGCAAGCCAAGAGCATGCATCCTTGCAAAGAACAGTTTAAACATATTTCTGCTACACAGCTTCAGCGACCCCGACACCATCGCAGTCAGCCTTGAACTGAATAACAAGACTCACTGGCTGATCTTGGCCCATGACCATCAAGGCCCACTGCCGCCGAGGGTTATAAGCGATCTAATCACTGAAGCTGGTAAGCTCAACACTGGCGTCATCCTAGGGTGTGATGCAAATGCGCATCATGCAGTCTGGGGTAGCACTGACACAAACGAAAGAGGCGAGTTGCTTTTTGACTACTTTTTAAGCACTAACCTTCTTCTCTGTAACACAGGGCAAGAGCCTACCTTTATAACCAGGAATAGACAAGAAGTCTTAGATAATATAACCCTGGTTTCCGATAATATCTCACACATGGTTAGCAACTGGAAGGTTTCTGAAGAAAATTCCTTCTCGGATCACCGCTACCTCCAATTTAATCTGAAAGATTACAAAACTATCCCACCGGCCTTTAGGAACCACAGGAGGACCGACTGGGTCAAATATAGGGAAACTCTTAGCAGCTTACTCCCATCCACACCGCCACTCCAACCGAGTAGCTCAGCTGACCTCGACAGTCTGGTCACCACCCTCACGCGCGCCCTAAACGAGGCACTGTCGAACTCCTGTCCTGAGAGCAGGCCAAGAGGGAGACAGAAGCCGCCATGGTGGAACGCAGAACTCGGGGCTCTTAGAAAATGCTGTAGGCAACTGTTTAACAAAGCCAAAAGCACCAAAGACGTTTGCGACTGGGACTCCTATAAAGGATCACTTCGTAAATACAAATATGAACTGAGAAAGGCGCAGCGCAAAGCCTGGGGACTCTTCTGTAGTGAAATAGAAGATTCCTCCGAGGCATCCAGGCTCCGTAAAATTCTCTCTAAAAATCCAACCACACCATGCTACCTGAGGAGACCGGACGGATCTTGGACTACCTCAAGCAGAGAAACCATTGATCTCCTCCTGGACACCCACTTCCCTGGTAGCTCGCATGTTGAATCGGAGCGGGCAAGCACTGCAGGAAACCATGCACCGTTCAACTCTGACGCTCTTATAACAGAGACCAAGCTCCTCTGGGCGATAGAAGGCTTTAAACCATTTAAGTCTGCGGGACCGGATGGAATTATTCCTGCTGAAATCCAACAGACCTCGGATATAATTCTGCCTTGGCTAAAGGTTATCTTGAAAGGCTGCCTGGATCTAACCTACATTCCTGAAACATGGATGGAAGTCAGGGTGGTTTTCATACCCAAAGCAGGAAAAAGCTCTCATGTCTCCCCTAAGGACCTCAGACCTATCAGTCTATCATCCTTTCTTTTGAAAACACTGGAAAGACTAATGGATGTGCACATCCGCGACAATATTGACAAGCGTTTGCTGTCAATATCCCAACATGCGTACTGGAAGGGGAGGTCGGTCGAAACGGCCTTACATTCGCTCGTGCGCACCATTGAAAAATCACTTAGTATTAAAGAATACACCATGGTTGCCTTTCTCGATATCGAGGGAGCTTTCAACAACGTCAGACCAGAGGCAATCACTGACGCTCTTTCTATCCTGAAGGTGGAGTCCTCGCTTGGCGCGCTGATCAATTTGATGTTAACATCCAGGATTGTGAACACAAAGCTGGGCGAGTTCTCCTCTCGAAGGTTTGTCAGCAGAGGTACACCACAAGGTGGTGTGCTCTCCCCTCTTCTATGGAATTTAGTGGTCAACAAACTGCTATTGAGACTGGAAGGGGCGGGCTGCAGAGTGATTGCTTATGCAGATGATGTTGCAATTGCTGTCTCGGGAAAGCACCTCAACACGCTGAGTGAGATATTGCAGAATGCTCTCTCTATCCTCTCCAAATGGGCAGCTGAATGCGGGTTGGGTGTGAACCCACGCAAAACAGAATTAGTCCTCTTCACCAGGAAATATAAAATTCCTCACGTAGACCCTCCTTCTCTGAATGGTACTAGTCTAGTTTTCACCGATAGCGCAAAATATTTGGGTCTTATTTTGGATAGGAAACTTCACTGGAATCCTAACATTCAGGAACGGGTAAGGAAAGCAACAGTTGCGCTTTACTCGTGCAAAAAGGCCATTGGCAAAAAATGGGGTATGCAACCCAGAATAGTTCATTGGCTCTACGTGTCCGTCATCAGACCGATACTTATGTATGGTGTTATTGTCTGGTGGACGGCCTTAGACAAAGCAGTTAACTGCACCACCCTAGGGAAGGTACAGAGATCAGCATGCATATGCATCAGTGGAGCTCTGAGAACAACTCCCTCTGCAGCACTAGACATGCTATTCAGTCTGCCACCCCTAGACATTTTTGGCAAGCAAATGGCAGCCAGTGCAGCCATTCGACTTAGAGCCTCTACACAGTGGACTGCCATATATGCAGGTCACTCAACAATCTTGAATAACTTCAATAACATTCCTGAAAACACCGACTACACCCCTCCCAGTTATGATTTTGACAAAAATTTCCTAACAACCATCCCAACCCGTCTAGAATGGGAAAGGGATTTGGTACGGACGGAGGAGTCCGCCCACATATATACGGACGGCTCCAAAACTGAAGGCGGAGTAGGTGGAGGTGTTTTCTCTGACATGCTTAACATTAGCAGCTCCTTCCGCCTTCCGGACCACTGTAGTGTCTTTCAGGCGGAGCTTATGGCGATCAAGGAGGCCTTGTCCTGGCTGAGGTATAATGTAATATCTACTAGGGATATTAGCATTTTCACAGACAGCCAAGCGGCAATAAAATCCTTGGAATCGGCCTCAACAACATCAAAGGCCGCCGCAGAATGTCGATCATCTCTTAAGGAGATGGCAGAACAGTTCAATATTCTTCTGTGCTGGGTGCCAGGACACAGGGATATTCCAGGGAACTGCATGGCTGACGAACTCGCCCGTCGCGGCACTACCCTTCAGATTATGCCGGAACATCGGAATCTGGGTGTGCCTCTCTCTACATGTAAACTGCTACTGGGATTGGACTCAATCGAGAAAACCAACTCAAGATGGGCAGATGGTGTTACATGTCACACTGCGAGACAGATCTGGCCGGAGCTGGATCTGAAACGCTCTAAAAGGCTGACTTTGCTCAAAAGGGCGAATATCAGCACCACAGTCGGTGTCCTGACTGGACACTGTCTTATTGGTCGACATGCCAAAAGACTCGGCCTCTTCTCAAACGACTTCTGTAGAAGCTGCTTGGATGAGGAGGAGGAGGAGACAGTCCTTCACCTTCTCTGTACCTGTCCAGCTCTATCAGCCAGAAGGAAAGCTCATCTTGGAGCTTACTTCTTCAACTGTCTCGGTGATCTTGCCGCAATGGAGGTCGCGAGAATCCAACGCTTCATTTCAAGCTCTAAATGGTTCGACGAGTAGGACCGGATTCGATGATCCTGTGGTAACACAACGGACCTTTCAGGTCTAAGTGTGTCCGTGTTCTCACGGGCAGCCACGCGTACCTACCTACCTACCTACAATAGTTAAAAGAACTTTAATATAGTCGATGCAACCTAGGAATAAACATAGTTTTTCTTTCAGTGCACAATTTAAAAATCAGCCAACAGTCTGGGCGCAACTTTATTATTTATTGGGTAGAAGTCCGGAATGCGTTTAATGCTGAGATGCGGTGTAGGTTACTACGTGACTGACAACCTAAAAACAAGTTCGGGAAGTGGTTAAAATAGGGTCGAGCTAGAATACTTACGCCACATATGAATTACGTAATTGGATCATACTTCAGGACGCGGTCAAAGTCGTAATATAATTTCAGTTGTTACGAGATTAGAAGGTTTCTCGGAAAGTTATTATTTACATTAAAAGCTCATAGAAGTAATAACCAATTTGCTGCTTCATCAAACTATCCTGAAAGGAGTTTTTAAATAAATATAAAAAAGCCCGAGGAAGCGAAAACCAATTCTATGTCTTATCACTCCTAAAAGATATGACGAAATTCGTGAAAACGTGTTAAACCCTTGTATACCCTCTTAAGGGTTGAAAAAGGAAATAACTTGAAAATAAGTTTTAGGCGATTATGAAACAAACCCATGGAACTTTACTCACCAAGTTTCAATTTTCTAGCATAAGTCGTTCTATAGATAGGAAAAACACGCAAATCATACTTTTAAAATCATAATTTTTTCATTATGGTGTCTCAAGATATAAAAATCGAAACATTTTTTTTTTCACCCTCACTCACTTTCACTCCCTACATCCACACCCCCAACATTTTTTTCCAATCCAAGTGGTCTATTAGTCCTACTTTCTGTAAAAATTCTAAGCATTCTTGAACTGTTCTTGAGATATGAGACGTTGTTATACTCTAGATGAAATCATATAGAGTATTATAAGTTTAATCCAGCCCGAAAAGTTTGTAACGCATAGAACCGAGCCTCGGACGAACAAAAGTTATATATTATTTTGTGTTCAATTGTGGCCAAAAACCCCAAATCCGTTTGCTGTCCGTCCGTCCGTCCGTCTGTCCGTCCGTCCGTTTGCACGATGACTCAAGAACGCGTTGGCCTAGGAAGTTGAAATGTTGTCACCACCTGTAAAATGGAAAAAGTAAGGTTAAGTTTGTTAATGGGCGATATCCTTCTACTCCTTCGAGTACCTCCCATACAAGAGTCCTTAAAACACGTATTCACAATTATTGCTCGAATGCTTCAAGTTAGGAACTTCAAATTTTGCATATTTAAAGTTTACAATGTTTGAAGCGAAAGTTCCGAATATGATGTAAATCGAATGAGTCCTTCGTGTAGCAGCCTACAAAAGTCCTTCAAAAATGTATACAAGTTACAGAATCCACTATAACTCTAGTATGAGTTAAAGCAGGGATTCAAAATTTTACTGGAATTAGTTTTATATCAAAAGCAAGACTAAGTTCATTAATTAGCATTATCCGTCGACTCCTTCGGGTAGCTGTCATACAAAAGTCCTTAAAACACGTGTTCACCAATATTGAACGATAACTTCAGAACGCTTTAAGTTACGACTTTGAAATTTTGTACACGTTAATTTTATAGTCGCAGCTGAAGGTATTAATATGAAAAATATCCCATAAGTCCTTCATGTGGTTGCCATACAAAAATTCTGTAAAAATGTCCTAACTTAGTTTATGGAACTCACTATAAATCAGAAAATCGAGTAGTCCTATCCAATAGTTTCTACCTAAATAAAAGGTCATGCAATAATCGTATGTGCACTCCTCATTCTTTTTATATATTCCCAACTAAAAAATAATTCGGAGTTCAGTATTTCATCTAGAGTATCATACGATTGGCTTGCAGCCGATCGTGACTGCGTTGTTTTTTTAGAAAAATTCTTATCCCTCTAACTTCCATGCTCCACCGCCCCCTTAAAAAATTTCATTTTCGACAAACTCCATATAATAAATTGTATACACAAACCGAATTTAATTTTTCTAACACGATTGGTTCGAGAGATATCGTAATTTAAAGTTTTTCATCCCCCACCACCGCACGCCACTGACCCCTTCCAAAATTTTATTTCCAATCTATTATACAAGGATACCTACATTAAGTTTCAATGTCGTGACATTAACCGTTTAAGAGAAATAGATTTTAGAAAGTCTCAATTTCGGCTTTCGAGCGTTTCGGACGCATTATTTTTTCCCCGCCCTTCTACCCATTTCGAATTTTTTTTTGCAAATGTGTCCACTATCAAAGGCTGTATATAAATTCCCAGTTTCAGACTCCTAGCATAAGGGGTTGCTGAAATCTAGCAACCAAAGTTCCAAACCTCCACCTCCACACTCCCACCCACAAAAGTTGGCCACTTGAAGGGGTCCACTCACTCTATCAAGAGAAAAAAAATCAATTTAATAGCTCAAAGGGTTTGGGAGCTATAAGCCTTCAAACGATTTTGCGTACGGCTGACGATGTATAGACTGAATGAAAATTTTTTTTTTGCTTTTTTGGTGTCTATTAGTCATGAAACGTGGAAAAAAAAATTTTGAGGGTAGTCAATTTTTTTTTTTTCAAATCGACTTTGTTATTAAAATATAATAATAAAGTAAAATTGACTACACAGACCGATATTATATTCAAAACACAAAGAAAATACTTACAAATGTTCACTGTTTTAAACTCAACGACCTCCCTCCCCCCTCTCTCCCATATTTCAATTGTAAAAAAATTCTTTCAGTTTTTAAAATTCAACAATTTAGAATTCAACTGCTACAATGATAACACAAGACGACACTTGCACGTGGAACAAATCGCATGTACTCATACGAAAAGTTGCACGAATAGAGCTAGAGTCATAGTAAGATCTAGCAGTTAAATTTAATTGACCAATTTTAAAATGACTTAACAAAAACGACTACTAGCACATTAGATTAATTAATCACTGGACATATTTTATAACTTGGCAAGAGTTTTTAATCAAATTGATTTCAAATTAGTTTTCGCTGTGTTCTTTCCCTCAATATTTTCAACTTTCGAAATTTTTTGATAGAATCGATTCAAATTTTCACTTAAATATGAAACAAACACTTAGCTACCGTAGTCCCGAGTTTGCTTTAACCGCAAAGTTACCTCCTCCAATATATCACTTGCAGACAGTAGCAACTAATTTCCCAAAAGTTTCTTCAAACATTCAAACAATCTGTCTATCAAACTGCTGAATGATTTCTTTGACCTACTTAATTCTTCATACATCCCACCTGTAAAAGTTTTGTATAAGGTAAATTTAAGTATGATAGGTGGGTTCTGATGGATATCTCATCTCGGATAATTCATTATCGATATAGTTTGAATGAATTGAGGAAGAGGCATTTTCCAGTCTTTTGCCTCATGCAAGTTGTTTTTGTACAATATTTCTATTATAACGAAAAAACGATTAGAACTAACTTGTGCATAGTTTCATAAGCCTATTGCATCGGAAGAATTAAAATCGATAGTAAAACATCGAGCACTATAATCACTATCTGCCTTATCGACTCGGTAATGTCTTAAAAACAATGAGGCAATTCAGATAAGTGAATGACAGGTTCAAACAACTGAACCACACCTGTAAACTTCATAGCTATAATACCAACCTTAAGCAAAGTAATCAACAAAAGATGTCTGAAGGTGCGGCAAAGATTTCAAAAATTCAAATCAACTTGAACTGAATTCTAACTACTTCTGCCACTAATCTCAAATAAAAGAGTTTCTTAAAAATTTTACCAAGAAACACTCCTTAACGTCAATTAGAAAATTTAAAAGCCTTAATTGAATATCAGTTGAGCGGCACGTTGCCATAATATACACCAGCGATTTCCAGCAAATATTTTTCCTTCGTTTACGGAGCTTTTTGAGGTCGGGTAGTTTTTCCAAGGATTTCTTTCTTAGGTGAATCCCCGTAGTATGGTGGTGGGTTGGTAGAAGTGCTCGCCTCTGGACGTTGAAGAAACAACCTCTTAAAATATAACAGAATAATTTGTTCGTTTCTGTCAGTTTCATAAAAAGTTTCAAGTGACTTGGAAAAAGCAAACTTACCGAGTTGTTCGAGAGGTGTGTGCTATTCACTTGCCTGTCGAATAATCTTCCCTGGGGCCCCTAAAATTATTCTTTCCGGTTTTTTATTTTAAAAATTTTTTTCCAAATTTCTTGCTATTCTATTCTTCACAAAAAAATCAGTTTTATATACAACGACATAATATTTTCTAAATTCATGTGATTTTTTGAAGTTTGAAGATGGGATCGGAAATACAATGGTCAAAATTTATTTCCAGTTCAAAAGTTCAATTTCAACTTTTGAATTCTCAACTTTCACACCTTCAGAAAGATTACTCCTACTGAACCTATATGCTTCCCATTCTTTTTCCTGTCCCAATTTTCGGCTACCTTTAAGATGTCCGCCGTTCACTCCGTACTCGTATCTTACATCATAGACCCCAAAAAAGCTGTTTTATGTACGTCGTACGCAAACGCGTTTGAAGGCTAGGAAGTTGAAACTTGAAATTTTTATAGATAGTGGAGACACTTGAAAAAAAATTTTAAATTTTGGTTGAGTGATACAAGAGAAGGGGCGAAGTAGTGCGTCCAAAACGCTGAAAAGCAGGAAACGAGACTTTATAAAATCCACATCTCCTGAATGATTAATACCATAAGGGAGTGTGGCGTATAAGGGAGGCGTTGAGGCATGGATGTAGAGATACCAATTTTTCAAGAAAATCAAGTCTCTTACCTAAAGTCCCCTTTCATATGTGATCTTTGAATCTATGCAGAGCTTAAGCTCAGTAGCTCCTTAGCAGAGAATAAATTGTTGGACGTATGGTATAAGGGGTGGAAAGCAAAAAATTCAGATTTTTAGGGTACAAACCCAAGAGCTGATGTTTGTACTGTAGGGGCTTCCCTGAAAAATATGATGAATGATAGTGGTAGCAAGACACGGCGGGGGTATTTTTTGTATCTCAGGAGCAGCTTATGTTAAAAATATTAAAAGTAAAAAGTATTTCAAGCAAAAAAACTTTATATGTACGTCTGTTGATTTTACTTCTGTGGACACTTCACATAATCGTCAAAAATTGTTTGCGGGAAGTTTTCAACGAATAGCAGCATACCATATATCTTAGGTTTAATGAGATAAGATTAGATTCGATTTTACTTCTATGGGATTTATATATTATAATCTCGCCTAAAAATCAATTTCAGGATTTTGCTGTATTCAACCCCTAAGGGGGTATTAAGTGGTTGGTTTGACTACGAATTTCGATATATCTTTAGGTCTGATGAGATTACGAATTGTTTTTATTTCTGTAGGAGTTTCTGTATAACCGACTTAAAATCCGCAATCTTTTAGGCCCGATATACCTTGATATTTATCCCCTAAGTGGTTTGAAAAGGTTAGTTTAAGTTTATATCCCTTATGTCCGATGGGTTAGCGTTCGCCACACTGTAATTTCATAGGGGTTGAAGACAACGAGCGAAATTTAGTGAGGAATAAGAAAATGTTTTTTTAAGAATCAATAAAAAAATCATATTTACCATTTGTGCGACGCAAAAACAATGTCGGAAATTATGAAAGGGAACTTCATTGTAATGCTTGTAGACCTCATAGAGCCACTCACGAAGCGTTCCGATCGGAATATTGAACTTTTCGATCAGTCCTAATTCCGTAAACATTGTTTGCATTAAGTGTATAACAGCGGCATCTTCCCAATCGTACGAATCAAACGCTGGCAGTCGAAGCGCGGCCTTAACTTCATCCGATAGCGTCCTATCACAAATTTCCAGAAAGCGTTTCTTAACTTCCTTATGCTCTGGTAAACTGCTTTTTCGATGGGGCGGTGTAATAGGTCGTTTCGCTACACCTGAAATCGATAGAAAGAAAATCACATAAAATTAAATCACATAAAATGTATTTTATTTTTTCTATTATGACTATTATAATACTAGGATATTTATAAGAATCGACAAATCGAGAATATTGTGATCATATGAGTTCGTCTTTTAAACCTCAACTCTGGGTATAAACACGTAAATTTTTCTAAGGAAATCAATAACAGTCGAGCAAAAAGTCGCGCAACAATTGCCTAAAGGGAGCTGCCCTCAAAATGTTAGTCAGGTTACGTTGCGTGAGAGCCCACGTTTAGCCACTAAATTTGAATCTGATTCGTACTAATCATGAAATCCGGAATGGCGGAATCGTGCAGGGCAACATTCGAAAAATTCGATGTCCTATTAAAACATTCATTATGCTTCTTGTACGAGTATATTATAGTTGCAATCTCAGCTGTGTACACTTAAAAATAATCCAAGTTGAAAAGATTGTAATGCATAGAATTTAAGGTCGAAACATATTCATGGTGGTGATAAGATATTAGCGGAGCAGTACACAATCCTGGAATAATTCATCCCGAAAATTGAAATATTATAAAAAATCGCGTATTTCGAAATCCGGGACTTCAAGATCTCGAAATTTAAAATTCCAAATATGCTATACTTTCGGACCACGTTTAATTTTTAGAAGTGCACGTTCCACTAAATTTGATCCTTTATTCATAGACATTTATAATAATTTTTGATAGCGATAAGTTCATGTATTTTATAGTACCTTTGTTTTCGATTTTTGTTCATCACCAACTTTTGTTGGATGCAACGATATTATCGAATCCCAAACACATAACTTATTTTCGGCTCAAATTACATTCGGTAAACTTAGACTAAGAGAAATTCTTTAAAACAAGTTATCCAAACTTTTTCCGAAAACATTCAACCACCAACTATGTAAATATTCAACAAATGTTATTTCCGAAACAATAAGAAAATTATCTTATAAAGTTTAACGAGTAGATATTGATTCCACAGTTACCACTTAGGGACTGTTGGTGGTATACTTTCGTTGTAATAAGAGAATGCCGTGAAGACGAATGCTCCACGCCTTGGGAAAGTAAAGTCAGAAATCCCTTCTCGGAATACTCGCAGTACTGATTTTATGCAGATTATACCGTGAAGTGGCAATAGTTATTGTGGGGCATCCATAACAATAATCTGACCAAAAAAGAGAAGTACAAAAATTCAACTATAGTAAACATTGCGAAAAGCGTGCAACAGCTGACTGGTTATGTAAATCTGAGCTCTGATCAATAGTTTTTAAAATGATTGTTGAAAAACAAAGCCAAAGTTGAAGATTTATTTAAAAAAGACAAGTTTTTGGTTGCTACCCTAACATATTGGTATTCTATTCTTAACATTGTCTTATATTCAACTCCATTATTCCCTTTTATCGATTTTAATATTACCATATTACTTCAATTAAACTGCTCAATATTCTCTCAATCTTAGAGCCGATCTTCCAGCTCCCCGAAGCAAAAACCCAAGAAAAACATCCCTTCAGTCGAAATTCCACCGGTTTGATAAATTTAACCAATAAGTCAAAGCCATCGTTTCGAACTTTTGATACATTACCCAAATTTCTTTCAAAAACGTCGTCGTCAAGACGAAAGCAATAAATGTCATCTGGGGTAGATGCCTACCTGCCGCACACAATCATATTCAAGTCATTCATTTCAATAAACCAAAATCAATGGAATCGTCTTTGCATCACTTTTGATTCTTTCCATCTCAATAAATTTCAAATAAGCAATCCGCCAAAAAAACACCCAGGAATCGAATGTACGAAGAAGTTGGCTCCAACTTACCAGCCCTTCGGAAAAAAACACAAGATACAGCTAACCGCACTTGAAAGAAACTCCCTGATTTCTTGACTTTTTCGTGCAAGCCTTATGGGATTTCCCTTCATTCTATTCGGAGTAAAGTCCTTTTGAGGACTTGGATGGAAGGAGGTGTATTAAAATAAAAAAAAAATTTAAAAATTAAATTCCACCATCTGCACGTAAGTAAGATACCGTCCTTCAATCGGTTGGGCTAAAACAATTTCGAATTTCCTTTTTTCAAGCTTGGCTTTTCGCTGGGAAAATCCGCTAAATCACACCGAACTTACCCCGCTTTCAACTCAAATATGCGGGCTGCATAAACCTTACGTTTTCGTATAAATGCCACGTTTAGTGTGCGCCAACTTTTCCCTTTTCATTTCCTGTGTGAGCGGAAAATTTTCCTCGTCCCGGATGGCGCAAGTTTTTCTTTTTTTTTCTTCCAACCCCCAGAATTCCATGAAACATACGCTGCACGCTACACCGGGATGGAAAATTTAATTTATCACCGACATCGATGAAGATGAATGTCGGGACGACACAAGCCTATTTCATTTCTGAGGTTCGTTCGACGGTTGAACTTACAACCAACCCCTTTAGTATGGAGCATATATTCCGAATAGGGTAATACTACCCGTCATATTGGACCGATACATATGGCAAGAAATGGAGAAGATGGAGTCCTATTTTTATCATTTATTTTACCGTATTTCGTTCATTTTTTCGACTAACAAATTTTCTGAATGTTTTTCTGGGAAAATGTCTACCAAACTTTAGCTTCTCCTGAGTGTTTTATTAAATAATTACGTTAAAGTGTCTTCAATCCAGCCGAATTGAAGGATGCTTATGATCCACTTAAGCGTTATAAAATGTTAACGATATCGACGATATGTTCATTAGTTTACGCGTGGCAAAAGCATATTAGATTTAATATTTAAACTCATTTCCAAAGATGTACCACTCCGAATAGCTCGCAGACAAATGTTCTTAAAATATGTTGTGAATATTGCTGTATCTGGAACTACGAATTCGTGATTGGAAAAATGCCATCATTCTCACTCAAATATTAGAAATTTTTTTTTGTCCAAAAAATGATTTTCAAATTTGACTCGGCCTGAAATTTAAAAAAAATTTACTGCCCTGAAATTTTGTATTTTCTCGTTTTAGAACTAGTAACACGCAAAAAAAGCAAAAGAAAAATGTCCCTATGTCCGCCATAGGCGCCGTACGCCGTACGAAAAAGCGTTTGAAGGCATGTAGCTCACAAACCCGTTAATATTGTTACATGTAAAACTGGCAACCGCGCAACCGTGCAACTCGATCGTTTCACATAATGAAAACAACAACAACCGAATACCTAGTTGCAAAATAACCCAATCAGAAACCTAGCTGAAGTAAATTAGGCGAAACAACACGATTGTATCTCCCTTCTTATCGAATGCTCTCCAATATACTAGAACCCTTTGCATACACCATTGAACAAAGATCGAAATCGAAAGCTCTAAAGCTTTCGAGAAGATTCCACACTGAGCGAACATTCAAGTCATCCTAGACTGCAACCGGATAGTATAAAAGCAGGTGAAGCTTTCAGCGAGGGAGATAGTAATTTTTATTACGTCGGCTGCGACAGCCAGCGTGTATACGCGACCGTGTTGGTAGAGAGCGAAAGCGATCGATTGCGTGTGATCAAATCAAGCGATATAGATAAGCGCGCGGTATTGCCATACAGTGCGAATTATTGTACGAATATAATTCTGTGAATTAAAAGTGCGGATTAATAAATTATCACTTATTTTTATTTTAACCGAATTGTGTTATACTTGAAATCCCGGCGAACCCCTAGCTCGCAACAATATATTAAGTTGAAATTTTTATGGTGATGGGGGTAAATAGCTTTGGATTACAATATCTTCTGAGCCAATTGTACCAGGAAGATACAATTTTGTTCGAGCAAGTGAAGTCCATTGAATGTAAAATTCTTTAGGGTGGAGGTGAAGGACGAAAGTGGGTAGAAAGCCATTTTTCAAAAAATTGAATTTTTATATCTCAAAAACAGTACCAGATATGATGTCATCCGATCATTGTCTGGATCTTCTCTTCTTAGGGGAGGATGGCTTTGGACTTGACCAATTAATCAGTCGCTTTGTCCATTAGTACAAATTTCCAGATGCCATGAACACGGCACTGGACTGCGTCGAAAGTGATGACACTGTCGAATATATAAACAGAGTAGGAAAAAATTTAAAGATTGTATTGTGCAGTCGAGATAATCCTGGTTCTACCTAAGTACATTCGGAATCTAAAAAAAGAACGAAATCGCATTCGAAGGCGATATTGGGGAACTTTGGATCCCAGTCTCAGGCAGGATTGCTATAGATTAAAGGAGCAAGTCAGATATGATATATCCGAAAGCTCGCTTCCGAAAATGACAATGAGATGTGGAATCTTTCCAAAACTCTTCGAAAGAAGTCGTCAAACGCGATCCCCCTCCATGGAAGCGGAGGCATAGTGTGTTCAGTTAAGGAGAAGGCGGGATGCTTTGCCAACTCATTGTAGCTGCAATGAGTGCCTAACTACACTCACGCGGATTTCGATCACATCGAGCGCGTGAATCGCTCAGTTAGATTCACCCTGATCGAAGCTGAAGAAGAACCTCCACCTATTCCTGTTTCCCCTGAAGAGATTGAGATTACTAACAACTCTAAATGTCAGGAAGGCTCCAGGACCGTGTGATATTCACAACAAGTTGAGGCCTCACACCTCTATCTTACAATTGCTTACCATTATAAATGGTATAATAAATATGGTTGCTTACGTAATTATGATTATGGAACAAAATGGTCTCTTCCCCCAGAACAATCGAGCAATTAGCCTTTTGTCTGTACTTGCTAAAGTTGCTAAAAAGGTTATTTTGTCTCGTCTGCAGGAAAATGTGGACGATAATAGCGTTATCCCTGATGAGCAATTCGGATTCAAATCCGGGCACTCGACTACATCTCGATTGGTTAGGGTTGTTGAACAAGTCACTTCAACAGGAATCAACACACCGCGGCAGTACTTTTAGATGTCGAGAAAGCCTTCGACAAGATCTGGCACAATGGTCTTGTGTTCAAACTCGCAGATCATGATTTTCACTTGAATCCAGTGCTCATTATGAGCTCTTTCTTAAAGGATAGGACATTCAGTGTTAAGATCAATGCGCAGAGATCTTCCTAGAAATCCGTCGAGGCTGGTGTGCCACAAGGGTCGACCTTATTGCCCTTGTTGTTTGCTATTTATATAGCCAACGCACTAAAAACTGACAACGTTACTACTGTTTTTTACGCTGATGACACAGCTTTCTTGTGCAGCTCATGGAGTCCAATTAAGATTACCAGGTATTTACAGAACGCTGCAAACAATATGGAAAACAGGTTTAAGCTCTGGAGAATCAACGTTAATTCAAACAAAAGTGAAGCCATACCTTAGCTAGGAAAAGTAAGCCCCCAAGTGGCCACGTTTCCATCTTCGGAAATGAAATTCCCTGGACACCAGTTGACAAGTACCTCGGTCTTAAGCTAGATAAAGGACTGTATTTCGATCCCCATATTCAGTCAACTGCGCAGCTTCAGTAATGCATAACCATGACCAACCATAGATAGAAGTAAGCACTCCCGACGGAGTAAGTTACTGCTATAGAAAAGTATAATTCGCACCATCCTCTGCTACGCTTAGACGTTGATCCGTCAAAGTGTCGACTATAACGAGATCTTAACAACTAAGGTTCATATCAAACCTTAGTCTGTATGGTCGGGATAATCCGTTGTCCTCCACAGACTCGAATTCCCGCCGGCCATAGTCCACAGAGAACTTAGATCCCTGCCTTAGCATTCCCACGGGTTTGCCATGGTTTCTCCGTGAGTTTGGATAAATATCGATGCACTACGAAATCGGCATGGACGCACATTCCGATCTATGTCACCATTTGATTTATTTTTGTTCTTTTGTTTTAGAGCTTTCGATTTTGGATTTCTTCTTCGGTCTCCAGCACGTGCACACCTCGATCTTTCCAAACTGCGCCTGCTGCGTCCGGACCGTTGTGACCCCACGGTGAACTGAGACGATGTTTTCAGACTGACTCTGCTTTGCTCTGGGGCTACTGAATAGCTTCTGATCCACCTCATTCTGTAGTCAATCCACTTCAAACCTTTTAGTTTCACTAAACTTACAGTCAGTTTTAGTATTAATGTTCTGGCTTTTTCCGTCATTAATTTTCACTTCGGTATGTTATTCTTACCATCTCTTTTACATTAACCGGCTACCCTGTCGGTTATTTTAGATGAAGGAGTCAGCGCCTCGGGCGCTACTCATCTATATGTCGACGGAGCACTTCGCGCTCCCTCTCGTCACCAGTATTACGCTACAGATATGATCTCAGAAATTTTACAGGAGTTAGGCTCCGTCATAGAGATATACAGGGTGGGCCATCTAGTGGTTCTTTTTTATCATAGGTTATTTTGGCACTGAAAGCTGTTTCCCGCTCGAAATCTTGACAGAAAGTCAGTATCATACCTCCGCAGAACGAAATGAGTCGCTTTACGCTTGAACAACGTTGGGAAATATTGAAAACTTATTTCCAAAGTGAGTGGGACTGGGAACAACAACAACGTTTCGATCAACGGTGAACGTTACAGAGCCATGTTATCCGACTTTTTTGTTATTGAAATTGAAGACATGGATTTGGACGACCTCTGGTTCATGCAGGATGGCTCGCCATGCCACTCAGCCCATGCCACAATCGATCTTTTACGCACCAAATTCCCAAATCGTGTTATCAGCCGTCTTGGCGATGTCAATTGGCCGCCTCGGAGCTGCGATTTGAGCTGCGATTGTGAAGGACCGATGTTATGCCAACAATCCAGAAACGATTCAAGCACTTAAGGCCAATATCATCCAAGCGATTCGTGACCTACAGCCCGAAACCATCAACAAGGTCTTGGAAAATTGGAGTGACAGAATGCGCTACTGCGCAGCCAGCCGAGGCAGCCACTTGAACGAAGTTGTGTTCCATCATTAATGGTAATGTTTACTCTTACTAATAAAGCCATAATACATGGAAAAAAATTTAATTTTGTTCATTTTATTGCATTTTTAAAAAGAAACTTGTATTTGGCCCACCCTGTATATACTGGAGATGACAAGCAGCGATTGAGTTGAAGGCGGACGTCGTCGCATTCACTTACACGCAAAACAACAACAATTGACATAACGACCCTGTTTTTTCTCACTCACATTTATATTATGTCCCGCTCTTGAAACACGCTAAATAACAACAATTTGATATAACGACCCTGTTTTGTCTCACTTCTCTGGCTTCAAAGCGCTTTATACAAAACCGGCGGCTCCATTAGCTCTATGGGCTCCGTAGACTTGTAGCAGGGAAAAAAATGTTGGGGGTGTTGGTGAAGGGGGTGATTGCATAAGCGCCTAGAAATGTTTTTACAAATTTGTCGATATTCAACCCCTAAGGGGGTGTAAAGTGGTTGTGTGCATTTTCACGAATTCCGATATATTTCTTAGATGTAAAGAGATATCGAATTCACTTTCACTTGTAAAGGCTTAAATATAAAGAGGAAAACCCTGAATTAAGCATTTTTCAATATCAACTCCCTGCGGGAGTAAGGTATTGTTCAAGTTTTCACGATTTCCAAAAATCTTTTAGGTTTAATGAGATCGAATTCGCGTTTACTTCTGTTGAATCTTCTACTAAAAGAAAATACGTAAATAAATTTAAAAAAATCTGTCAAAAGTCGGGGCGCAACTTTATTATTTTATGGGTCGAAGTCCGGAACGCGTTTAATGCTGAGATGCGGTATAGATTATTATGCGACTGATAACCTAACGAATAACCATGAGGCTAATTGGAACGTTATTTTTTACGTAGTCAATCGCATAGTAACTTACACCGCATGTCAGCATTAAACGCGTTCTGGACTTAAAGTTACGCCCAGACTGTTTGCAGATTTCTTAGATTTGTTTATAATTTACTCATAATGTATAGTTCTGTGCGTGTTGTAAATTTCAGTATTCGAGTATGAGCGATGTCAGGGATATAATTTTTGGACGTGTAATATAAAGCCTACTTCCCCAAAAATTTAAAAAATATACACGCTTATTCTGAAAAACGGCGGATTTTGCATTTCCGTCGATTATGCGGTTCACATTCGATTTCCATTCACGGCACATGCGATTATTAAAAACATTCAGAAAAAACTTTATCGACACACTTTAAAAACATCTTTTCCGTGTATTTGAAACCATATTTGAAGGCAGATAAATGTCCAAAATTCTAATACTGTAAATGTGAGAGATGGACCATCCCAAATTTCGCTTTATTTATTGCCAATTACTTTATGAAAAAAGTTTAAAAACGCGACTAATTCATTGCGGATTTCAACTGTCAAATTTTCGAGAAAGTGGATCGTTCACGCGTTTTCAACAGTTTAAAATTGGGTCAATCGTAGTTCGCTGTCCCGCCGGCGTGTTCCAAAATAAGGGTGGTAATGTATCGCTAAAATTTCACATTTCAAACGTAAGACGTGCAGACAATAAATCAAATCAACAAGTTTTGCTTTGATCCTTCCCATGTCTTCAAATTTTACATTATTATATCTCTAGCTGTTCTTATATCCGTTAATTTTCCAAAAATAATGTCTTATTTAGATTCTATAGTAAATTCGTTAAGCACGTATTATTTGACTGGATTTACCAACGAAAATACTCATATAGTCCAGTACAATCTTCAATCAACCTTTTCTCGTCAAATTTTGGTTTATCAAATTTTTGGACTTCATTTTTTATCAATTTTTGTGGTCAAATATTTGGCAGCGTAGAGCATATGCAATCAAAGCTAAAACCAACTAGTTTATATTTTATAAAAATAATTCGTCATTTCTAAAGGCTTGTAACTTCCAGACTTTTTCCAAAAATTTTCAAAATGACATTTAACGGGGCCAAAACCCGTTGTCGGCGCTCAACGTGTTAAATTCAAAAGTCTTCAATTCAGTCAACTTTAGTTGACAACTTGAATTTTGACATGAGGAACAATGACGACCTCCTACTTCTTCAAGTAGCTTTTATACAAGTGTCAGCGGATCGCACAATAATTGGAGAACGTACAAAGCTAGGAAGTTCAAAATATTTGCTATCAACTAAAAATGATTCGAAATTCGTCAATAGACAGATTTCAGAAATAGTGCTCTGAATGCTCACCACATTGTTATACCACTTGCACGTGCCGTAAAACAATGAAAAAACACTACACCAGAATCACAATAGGATTTCGGTGAATCCTTTCAACATAAATACGAACTAATTACATTCGAATGTCGCACATATGTTTTATGTTTTCAATCAAAAATGTATAATTAGAATAAAGGCTTTCCATCATGTTAACAGGAAACGACTGTTGCCAGGATGTCGATATAATCATGTTGAAAATTGGCACAAAGTGATTTCCTTACGCACCTTTATATGATTTGCGACATTATGTTTCCTGTTTAAGTACGTATCCCCATCCCCTCCCGGAAAATCATGCATGCTAAATTACGTTAAAATCGGTAATTAATTGAATCTATGTCGCTCTAATTATTTGAACTGTTTGTGAGAGAGAGAAAGCAAGGACAGGACGGAATATTATTTAATCAACTAATTTATTAATATCGCGTATCTACCTCTCCATAATAAGCTCAATTTTGGAGAATAAAAGTATCATCGTCGTGTTCTATTATATACATATTTAATATAATATGGTTGTAATAATCGTTTCTATGTAAATACCATGCGTAGTGGATTTCACTATTTTGTTTGCATAGCATTGCCATATAATTGGAACGGAAAACAACGTTAAATAAAATAGAAATGAATAGGGGAAAAACTCGAGTTCCATACCAAATTTATATGATTTTAGGACAATTTTTTTCTTATTTTCCGTCGGGTATATCAATTTCACGTACACTACGGACTACCAAGTTGAAACATATCGCATTTCGAAAAGTGTGGTTTCAGGCTATTCCTCCTAATTACAAATCTGGTAGAGGTGCTCTTCGTGTCTACATGATGGAATATCGTGGCAATTGTTGGATTATACTAGGCCAGAAATGGTTGGAGATTATATTTAATTAAATTTCAGTTTAAGACGTTAGGGAAATAGCCTAGATGTTCTACTTTGTTATTCTAATAATATAAAAATCAGAAGTTTTAATCAAATTTTTGTTCCCACAAATTTGTTACCCCACTGGCATCCTGAGAAAATTTAGTTTCTATATGACACATAATATACGTGTATTCTTTTTCACCTTCTATTGCTTTTGATTATCTCAGGTTGAAAAAAAACTAGTGCGACAATCTCAGAATATTGCGAATGGGACAGTATGCCTGTTTCTTAAACGGAGTTTACATTATTTTTTTCAACGATGAACGAAATTGAATTTCATAATTGTTCTTGTGAATTCACAGATCACGTATTTTCGTTTTTATTTTTTTTTTACAGGATTTGACATTAACAGATGTTAATTTTTATGCCAGTGAATTGGAAGTCCAAACTGAATTTGATTTAACACCGCCATCCGTATATATTGAAATTTGAATGAAGAACAGAAGAACTCAGAAGATTGCGATATTTTATCTGAATTATAATTTTCATACAAATTAGTCATAATTAAAAACTTGTGTCACCCTATGTAAGAATCATAGGCCTAAGGACATACAGATAGTCAACTTAATGTTCGAACACTTGTATAACAAAAATTAAAAGAGGTGAAAAAATGAGCACAATATTTTACTGGGTACAACTACTTTAGTTAACGAGGAAAACATAATTATATTGGATAAAATATAACAAAAATATATTCATTTAAAGTAAATTTTACAAAAATCTATCGCAATTTAATATTCGGACACGTTAAAAACATGTGGAATTCGTAATATATACAGGGTGTTACAATAACTCGTTCCGAAGTTTATTGTGAACCACACTTAAACGTCATATAATTTTAAATATCTGTTTTGACATTTTGGTAGTTCAGTCTTTGGCAAATTGTTGGTTAGAAGCATCACGACCAGATTACGTTCGCCAATTGGATGCATAAGCAAAACCAAGTTGACAATGGATTTACGACCAAAATCTTCTTTTCTGATGAGGCTCATTTCCATCTCAGTGGCTACGTCAACAAGCAGAATTGCAGAATATGGGCTGATGAAAATCCAAGGGCACTCTCTGAAAAGCCAATGCATCCATAAAAAGTCACTGTGTGGTGTGGATTTTGCGCTGGTAGAGGGATTCAGTTTTTCTTCGAAAATGCAGCTGGCAACTCTGTCACAGTGAATGGGAACTTCTTCTTGTGGCCAATATTCACGACATGTGGTTCCAGCAAGATAGTGCGACGTGCCACACGGCCAACGCAAGAATGGAATTATTGATGCAGAAGTTCCCCGGGCCAATAATCACCAGAAACAGCGAAATCAATTGGCCACAGAGATCGTTCGATTTGACTCCGTTGGACTTCTTTCTTTGGGGCTATCTCAGAAGCAAAAATTACGCCAATAAACCCACCACCATTCAACAACTGAAGGGCGAGATAACAAACCATATTGGTCTAATTGAGGAGCAATTATGCTGTGATGTCATCAAAAATTTGGACAAACGGGTCATTTGAGTGATATTCTTTTCCATACTAAATTTTATTAACTTCATCATCCACTTGTTTTTAATTTTGATTTAACTTCGGAACGAGTGATTGTAACACCCTTTATGTCAATCAAACAACTATTTAGTATTTTGTTGGAGCTCCTTTCGATATTAAAACAGCTTTTAATTTATGCGCCATAGATTTAACCAGCTTTTTAATAAATTCCTGCTCAATATTGTCCCATTCTGTTTGTAAAGCTTCCTTGAGAGTTGTTCTGCTGCTTATGCGATGCTTTCTTATCCATTTTACTTTATTATTTTTTAATAATGCAGTATTTTGATCGACCTGAAATTTCCAAAAAATTTGCTACCCTGAAATTTTGTATTTACACGTTTTAGGACTAGTAAACACCAAAAAACCAAAAAAAAAAAATGCGTCCAAAAAGCTTGAAAGCTGGGATTGAAACATTCTGAAATCCATATCTCCTGAACGATTTATGTCAGACGGCTGAAACTTTGTAGTTGTCTTAACAGATACTAGGAGGTTAAAAAAGAGTTAAACAATTTAAGGGGGGTGGTGAAGTATGGGGGTGGGGGTTGAAAAACTTTGAATTACAATATCTTTCGACTCAATTATCCCAGAAAGATAAAATTAGGTTTCTGTATATAGAATTACTAGTGGAATCAACTGAATGTGAAATTAGGGGGAGGGGGGGGGGGGTTTGGTGGGGTGCACGTGAAGCGCGGAAGTGGGGTGACAATCAATTTTCAAAAAATTAAATTTGAATATCTCAAAAACTGTATCATATATGATGTTGAACATTTTACAGGAGTTAGGACCGGTAGACCTCTAGCGGAGTAAAAAATGTTGAGGGTATGGGTGCAGGAAGTTATGATGGGAGGGGATGGAAATGAAAAAATTCTGATTTTAATTTCTCGAAAGCCGCAAAGAATAAAAAGCTAAAAATGTAAAACTGTATAGAGCTACTACAGAGACATCCCAGAAAAAAATTGTTGATAGGGGTAGCAAGGTACGGGGGTGGGGGGTGGTTTTTCATATCTCAGAAACGGCTCACGCTAGAAAGTTGTAACTTAGTAGCTATATGTAGATATACTAGAGTAATTAAAACAAAAAAAAAATCGGCCAACAGTCTGGGAGCAACTTTAGTATTATATGGGTAGAAGTCCGAAACGTTATAATGCTGAGATGCGGTGTAGGGTACTATGCGACTGACAACCTAAGGAGTAATTAGGAGGCTATTTGGAACGTTATTTTCTAGGTTGTCGATACGTTTTTATGATGTCAAGAGCCGTACTTTTACTTAAATTCAATAAATTCTATTTGACGCACACTTTTTCCTTTTTCATAATGGAATATAATTAATTGTCTTTGCTCAAATAAGGTATTTTTTCCTTTACGCGCCATTCCAAACTTTATGTCGAAATTTATTATATATTAATTTAATACTAGGTAGACAACTCTGAGAGGTCAGCATGGAATTCCGGGAATTCCCTTCTTTCTTTCATTCAATTGTACTAGAACAACGTTTTTGACTGGAGTAGAACTACAAATCGTGTTATTTATCAGGAATATTGGCCTTTCAGGTCTACGAGATTCAAGGCGCATTTTCTCCATTAGTCTTCTTCCATAAAACTCGCCGACATACCAAAGTTTTTTCGAAACATCTGTAAGATTCTCGCAGATTATACCAACTGGGCCCACTATACATTCCTCAACTTGTACACCAAATATGAAAACCATCGCAGATCCTGTCCCTATTAAAGGGCTAACGAACGACCAGAAGGCAGCGAGTTGGCAGCGATTAGCCAGTAACGAAGGTAGTGAATTTTACAATTCCACCTGAGTGAAAACTGAAGACTGTACTCAATCAAGTCAACCAATGTTTTGGGCAGTGGATTTTACAATTCCGCCGAAACGTAGAATCGAGGATATTGAAAGACTGGACTAACGACCGTCGCTGACCAGTACCATCCTACACGAAGGCTGTGGTTTTTATAAATTCGCTTCAAGTATTTTGGGACTGCCATAATGACGCTGGTTCTACGCTAAGGCTGTCGGTCTTACAAATCCGCTTAGAGTAGGCTGAGCTAATCAGAGTCAGTAGGACAACGCACTGAGTCAAGCGTAGCCATCACCGACGAAGCAGCCAGACGCTACGACGTGCCGAGTGAGCCACGACGAGCAGAGGAAGCCACGACGAGCAGAGGAAGCCACGACGAGCAGAACAAAACAGCGACAAGCATAGCGAGCCAGCAGAGCAAAGCAGTGACGAGCAGAGCAAGCCACGACGAACAGAGCAGAGCAAGCCACGATGAACAGAGCAGAGCAACCGTCAACAGAGCACATCAGGCGAACAGAGCAGAGACGAGATGACGATCAGTGACAGGGTCACGTCAAGGCGAGCAGAGTCGTGCTAAAATCAGCTATGACAAGCCACGACGAACTACGCCACACCACGACAAGTAAACAGAGCTGACAGCTGAGGCAAGACGAACAAAGCAGAGGCCTCACGCGGAGACGAAGACAGGAAGAGATGACGAGCAGAGCAGAGGCCAGACGCGGAGATGAAGACAGGGAAAGATGACGAGCAGAGCAAACTCCACACGCGGAGACGAAGACAGGGAGACATGACGAGCAGAGCAGAGCCACACGCGGAGATGGAAGACAGGGAGAGATGGCAGGCAGAGTGGAGGCCACACGCGGAGACGAAGACAGGGAGAGATGACGAGCAGAGCAAGGCCGAGACAGGACAAGCAGAGTCGTGCCAACAGTCGAGCCTAGACGAGCTACGACAAGCCACGGCGAACTACGGCAAGTCACGATGCACAGAAGCGAGCAACGACGCGCAGGAACGAGTAAAGACAAGCAGAGCAGAGTCGTCGAACAGAGGCGTGTAAATACGAACAGAGGCAGGTGGAGTCAAACCCTGACGGTCAGAGTCGAATAACGTTGAGCAGGAGCGACGAGCAGGATCAAGTCAAGGTGAGTAGAGTAGACGTACGGAGGCGAGCTACGATAAGACACGGAAATGACAAGGTAGACTACAAGCAACCGAAACCAAATGAAAGAAAATTTAAATGTCACCAACCGTGAAAAAAAAATAGATTATCTACAATTAAAAAAAATAAACTAAAAAAAATTTAAATTTAAATAAAAATTAAAAAACAAACGATATCGTCGAAAGTTAGATTTAGGAGAAAGTAACGCTTGAGCTTAATTAAGCAACTACAAGTCTCAACTTTACAAATAAGATATTTCACCACGAATATTATCATGAAGGAATTCGTCCTAAGTAGATACTATTGTATCCAGGCTTTTCCAGCGGGAACTAAATTTGAAATTTAAATTTCTTAATTACTAATTTCTTTTCCGCGCAATATTTTCGCTTTCAAGTATAAATTTAATTTGTAACCATCTTGGATATTTCGTTAATTTCTAGAAAAAGCTCAAAAAACAAACGTAAAACATTCCGAAAAGAAAATTTCCCTTACGATTACTAATAATCGCCTCCAGTCGGAATAAATTACTACAAGTGAAGAAAAGTGTTCTTAATTTTTTTCCGCCCACTGAAAATCTCCATAGATGCGAATTTTCGGGTAATATTCTTACAAATGAATTCGCCAACAGATTTTCTCGAAATGTATTTCCCGGTGAAAAGATACACGCAATATATTCGTCGGGTTTTTTTTTTGTGTACCGTCCTTTATTTGAAATAGGATCGGAAATAGAATGGGCATCCACTACAGCCAGAAAGACATAAAACTTTGTCTTTCTGAAAGTCGGTTTCGTCTGTCATTATTTTATTTGTGGAGTAGAAGAATCTAATGGTTCGGAAGAATATCAGATTTTACTCCCGTCGTCCACAGAACAGATGAGATCCTTAAAAATACAGGACTTAATGAAAGTAACCAGGCAACATACTAACTACTAGCTCTCATGCACGTGCCGGCAATAAGCCATGCCGAATCTTGTAATGTTCGTCGGGCAGGATTAAATTTTTCAAGTACGGTTGGCATGAAAGGTCCTTGCTTGGATCTAATGACATTATGCTCCGCTATTCCTTTATTGCCATAGCAAACCATCGAAAATTATAATTTTTTTCTTTTTTTTTGCTTACCCGAATAGAATATTGACGGATTCGCCTAACTTCCATCGAGGTATCTGAATTTCCGGGATGGATGGATGAATGGGATCCTTGAGAAATGTTTCTTTCATTTGATTCGTTCATTTCGTCCTTGGTGAAAAGTTGAAAATAAATTTGTCAAGTATGGTTTTGATAAGAAATTGGATGCGGTATGTAAAGAGCGAAAGATTTCCACTTGACATTGATTCATTTCGTAGGAATAAATCGTGGATTTTTGTGTTGTGAGGCGAGTATAGGGTGTGAAGAAAAAATTTATTTCGGAGTTTTACTAAGTGTTTAGTGGGGCCAGTTGGTTTCACATCGTCTTGACAAGAATTTATCGATCTAAGTCATATAAATCGAAATATGGTCTACACTGTTTTAAAAAAAATTTAATTTTCAATCCAATTTTTTCTTGAAATTTCCAGTATATTTCATTTTTTCAAGTAAAAGTACACATTTCAATCACTTTTACACGAAATTACTGGTATTAGTAAATTATTCATGTACTTTTCAACTGAACCATTCAATTTACATGAAACGAAATTACGCAACATCGTGTAAAATAAACTATATTTATGTATGAATTGAATTCGTGTAGTTCTACTTAGGGGTATACACACTCACACCAAAACAGCCTCTAAGAGGGGTTTGGCAGATGCGTACCAAGGTGAAAAACCAGTAAATTTAAATATTTTCCATGTTTATGGGATTTCACTTTATAAACATTCGAAATGATTGACTTTTCGCTGCAAAATTGTAAATTTCCATAGAAGAAATGAAAGAAATAGGGAAATTTTCCATTGAAAACCACAATTTCGCGCACACACACTTCCATATCAAAGAAAAACACGTACTAGAATTGTGGAAGGGAACCGACAGCTCTTTTTCCGACTCTTCACATATTCGCACTAACACACTTCAAAAACGCAATTTGATAGCAATTCTCAGTAGTACAAAAACAGGCGAACTAGTACATAAACAGGCGATTTTTGTGAGGTTAAGTTACAATTTCTAGTACAGAAACGACCGAATTAGACGTATCTGCCAAACCCTAGGTAGAGAGTGTTGTGTATATAGTGACCCTAGTTCTACTTATCTATTTGAATTTCACGATGAAAAACATTTAATAGGTACAGTGACTCCCAAAAAGATCCGCACAAGCTTGAAATTTCCCTTCTTTCTCAAATTATGCTTTCATCAATGACACGAAAAGAAAACTAAAAACTATTTATGGTACAAGACATCTACGTGATCATTTAACACAAAAAAATAGAAAATGTATCGCAAAACGAGAAGGAATAGGAAGGATAAAACAAAAAAACTTAAAAATCAGACGCCCCAAAAAGATCCGCACATCGATGAAACGTGGGCAAACGAGTGAATGTTTATGCAATATAAATGCGTGTGAGTGACTTGTTTATCTAATACTGCCTTCAGTGATAAAGTCGTCATAAATCCGGGCGCATCATATCTAATATTTTCTTGAAACCACGCGTTTTTGGTAGCTTCAAAAAACTTTTTCCTTGTATTAATGCAAAATGGGCAAATACACGTTCATAGACAAGATTCAGTTGGTGGTTTTTAATCATGAGGAAGGTAAAACTGTGGCAGAAATATGTTCGGTCCTCAACATGAAACGTAGAACTGTTTACGATATTCTCCAGAGGTATAAAGAGGAAGGCAGAATAAACTTGAAGCATAGTCCTGGCCGTCCAAAAGTTCTAACGACGCTTGAAGAACGCGCTATCGTCCGGAAAATCAAGAAAAACTCTAAATTGAGTGCTCCAAAATTGTAAGTGAAGTTTTCGCAGACTTTAAAAAAAAAGTGGGATGCGAAACAGTGCGCCGAGTTTTGAGAAATGCTCAATATAATGATCGTGTTGCACGCAAAAAAACCATTCATCAGCGATGTGAATAGAAAAAAACGATAAAATTTCGCTAATGAATATGTTTTGAAGAATGCGATTATTGGGATGACGTTATTTTTGCCGATGAAAGCAAATTCAATGTCTTTGGCTCGGATGGACGTGTTATGGTGTGGCGCAAGCCCAACGACGAATTGAGTCCGAAGAACCTCAGGCCTACAGTGAAGCACGGGGGCGGCAGTTTAATGGTTTGGGGATGCATATCTACTCGAGGTGTTGGCGAATTAGTATTTATTGATGGTATAATGGATTCCCGTCGATACTTACAACTCTTGAAAGACAATTTGCGAAAAAGTGCCGCGAAAATGGGCATTTTAGATACATTTAAATATTACGAAGACAATGACCCCAAACATAAGGCTCGCATTGTTCAAAAATGGCATAATTGCCCAAAATTGGTTCATCCTCCTCCCCAGTCACCAGATTGTAATCCCATTGAAAACCTCTGGGATGAATTGGACCGTAGAATTCATACCAAGCCGATTTCTTCTAAGGAGGAGCTCGAGACAAGGCTTCGCGAAGAATGGGTGAAAATGGATGTAGGATACTTGCGAAAAATCATCTCCAGTATGCCAAATCGTTTAAAATGTGTTATTGAACAAAAAGGACATGCAACAAAATACTAGTTTTATATAATTTTTGTTTATTTTTACAATTTAGCCTATGTGCGGATCTTTTTGAGAGGTGAAATTTTTTGTTTCTTTTACGAAATTTCCTATTTTTTGGTATCTATAAAGTGAAAAATTTCTGTATTTATGTGATATGTAAGGCTATTATGTTCTGCTCATAATATGTATTTTTTTAAATTTTTTTTCCCGTTTTTTACTGACTTATAAAATGAGAAAAAAGGAACATTTCTTACTTGTGCGGTTCTTTTTGGGAGTCACTGTATATGAAACCACAAAGTTGAACGCTACTTTCGATTTTGTTTTCTACTGAAATGAAAATTAAATGCCTTCGGTGACGCAGTGGTTACGCGCGCCAAACCTACACAGCAAAACCAGAATTGATCGCGGGTTCGATTCCTACCTACAGCCAAGGGTTTTATTAAGAGTAAGTAAGTAAGAAATAATATTGGAAGTAGAAATAACTGTATCTTAAAGAGTGCTAATTATACACTTATCTAGAGTTTAAATTGAAGAGAATATCCAGTGAATTTGCTGCTCTCGAAGTTGAAATAACTGATTGCAAATTGAAATTTACTGACCGAAAATTGAAAATTACATTCAAATTGACTATTACATCCCAATGTATTATAAATTTATTTGAAAAGGTGTGGCATATTTGCCTACTATCCAAAAGATGTAAAATTCCATGAATTTTTTTTTAATGTGTAGGTTCACCGTAGAGCTCAGCATAAACCCGAAAGCAAGCAATGAATGGAGTCTCAATCAATAATTACACGAAAATTGAAAAACTTCCCTAACTCGTATCTACATATGTCGAATTTACCTCCAAACCGAAAAAGTCGTTCGACAAAAACTAATACCTCTTAATTATATATTAATTTTTTACTTTGAATAATTTTTCTTGGTAGCTCGACTCAGGGGCTCTTGTATTTTGGTCATTAATTCATTTAGAAAGTGCTAAAATTCAATATGGAAAATTATTCAGCTAATCTTAATGTATACTATCTATCCGAATTGCAAGCTTATATTACAACTAATAGAGTGAAGAAATGAAATTGAAGTCCTTCATTTCTGTTTCCGGAAGTGAAAAATTCTCAATTAAAACTACAGAAATTTGGACAACGTTCTTTGAACTACCACTTTGAAATAACTTTGATTCGTACAATCATTTCCACAAATATCGCTCCTGGCTAAAAACAGCACCAGAACCCACAATCATCTATCGTCTATTATTGGAAAATTCAACCCCCTTGGAAAATTTACTTCAACATTTCGAAACGTTTCAATTATTACCAAACCCGCAAATTCCACGAATTGATTGACTCCCATCTTGTGTTTGTTGGAAATTTTCGAAATTACAGGCTTACGGTATACCGACTGTATGGCATAGGTATACCAAAAGCAACCAACCCCTACATCTTAACATTACATTCCATCGGATTACGTCAAGAACCAGAAGAACAACAGAAAATTGGTTTAAGGTTCAATCGATCCCCATAATCCCAGGGTAATAATCGCCTAAAATCATCCCTCGAAATTCCATAGACACACAATGCTTGGCTGGGGTGTCGGAGAACGAACAACTTTTACCACTCGCAAAAGGATCTATGTACGAAAAGCGTGTCTCAAAATACCACCCCCTAACCAGCCTACCTGTTCATATCTAAAACATGACGTTGTAGATTCACAAGAGGAATGAAAATGTTTTTCCTACAGCTCGGAGAGCACCGAAAAAAACTGAAATATGTACAAATATTATTGCAAAATGATGAGCAACTTTAAAGTGATTACAACGCAATGTTGACAGGAAAAGAGAAAATATTTTCCATAAGGCCAGGAATTTTCACTTCATGGTATTTGCATTTAGAATTTGAGCAAGGATTCTTTTCTTCCCAACCGAAATCCGTGTTATTCAAGTTATCCATAGTTCTTCATGAGAAATTTTTTTCATCGTTAAGTCAGAAAAAATGTAACATATGAGACAACTGGAGAAGACGTTGTTCGGATCGAATATGAGCTTTCAACATTCTGTAGCTGTTCTGTTCTGGATGGCATGTACCGATGCAGTTTGTTTCTTATGTTTATTTTTTTTCTAAACCACGACTAACTAGATGGGACTTGCACCTACGCTTCTTTTTGATTAAATTTTACGCAACAACATTTTTGCATTATAACATCGATATGATCCTTTAAAAAAAAACTTGCATCATTTCCACGCCTCAACTCTTCTGGTTCTTCTCTTTCCTACAACAAACCATTTTTACCCTTGTATCTAATTTAAATTTACGGTCAACCACTTTATAAATAAACTGAACCCCTTTTCACAATTTCCTTAATTGAAATAAATTTTGTTGCATTACACCTTTGGAGGTAGTTTCCGCGCATTGTCCTAAATGTCCTTCCATTGAGCGGAAAAATCTTTTTGCTTGTGTATATTCACCGACTTTAGAACTGAGTAGTCAACACAGTACCTCCCCCGTAATTTTTTAAGAGTCACGAAATTTTCATTAAAAGGTCCATAGTATTCACATCGAGGATAGGAACATTGCGCACGTATACGAATGAATATTTACGGTAACCTAGTCTTTGAGAAAAGCAAAGGAAGAAAAAGGGAAACATGTAGTCAATAGTGTAAAACATGAGGCGGCATAATCCTTGACAAAGTGTTTATCCACCCACACCAGGAGTGGCAGAGAAGGTGAATAATTTTTTTCTTTTTTTTTGTGTAAAACCAGAGTGGTCAAATTTGTACTGGAGTGTACTACCCCGCAAGTCCTTAATCCGGTCGTGGTAGATTTTTTTTTGTTTTTGTTTTTCAAACCGAAGTATTTCATCTAACCGACTTTCCGGGCTTATAATGACTTCAAGCAAAACCCACCTACAAACATAGCACCCGAACTTGGAGTAGCATATGAGCTTTTGTAGGATTGAGAATAAAATACAAAGTTGCTTTATGTTTAGCTCCACCACCAATAAAGAACTACTCTCTTTTTGAGTATCTGATGAAATGATTGTAGACTAATTCAATATTAAAAAACATACTGCAGTCACGATCGGCTGCAAGCCAATCGTATAATACTCTAGATGAATACTTAACTCCGATTTATATTGTAGTTGGGGATAAAGTAGAATTACGCGTGTGTATGTTGTATGTCCTTTATTAAGGACTGCCATTAGATTGCTACTGAAAACTAAAAGACAATATTCAGTGTTTAATTTCATGTCTTAAACTGGGTAAGTCATCGAACAAAAATGTCCTTTTTGAAGGACTTTTGCATGGGAGGTGCAGGAAGGACTCACTCGATTCCTTACATATTTATGCTTTTCCTTGGAACCATTTTAAAATGAACGTGTACAAAATTTCAAATTCGTAGCTTGAAGCGTTCAAAAGTTATCAAAAAATATTGTTGTACACGTGTCTTAAGGACATTTTGTATAGCAGGTTCCAGAAGGAGTAAAAGGATTTTGCTGATTAGTAAACTCGAACTTTGTTTTCACTCAAAACTAACTTGTACAAAATTCCGAATTCGTAGCTAAAAGATTACTTGAGTTATTGTGAGTTTCGTAAATTAAGTGAAGGCTATTTGACAGGATATTTGTATGGCAGCTACACGAAGGACTAATAGGATTTTCTTCATAATCATACATTTAGCTCCAACTATTGGAAAAATAACACATACAAAATTTCAAAGACGTAGCTTAAACCCTTCTGAAGTTATCGGCAATATTCTTGAACACGTGTTTTAAGGACATTTTGTATGGCAGCTACCAGAAGGAGTAAAAGAATTTCGCTGATTAGTTAACTCGAACTTCGTTTTCACTCAAAACTAACTTGTTTAAAATTCCGAATTCGTAGCTGAAAGATTACTTGAGTTATAGTGAGTTTCGTAAATTAAGTCAATACATTTTGACAGGATATTTGTATGGCAGCTACACGAAGGACCAACAGGATTTTCTTCATAATCATATATTTAGCTCCAACTATTGGAAAAATAACACATACAAAACTTCAATGTCGTAGCTTAAACCCTTCTGAAGTTATCGACCAATATTCTTGAAGACGTGTTTTAAGGACATTTTGTATGGCAGCTACCAGAAGGAGTAAAAGGATTTCGCTGATTAGTAAACTCCGACTTTGTTTTTACTCAAAACTAACTTGTACAAAATTCCGAATTCGTAGCTAAAAGATTACTTGAGTTATTGTGAGTTGTGTAAATTAATTGAATACATTTTGACAGGATATTTGTATGGCAGCTACACGAAGGACTAACAGGATTTTCTTCATAATCATATATTTAGCTCCAACTATTGGAAAAATAATACATGCAAAAAATCAAAGACGTAGCTTAAACCCTTCTAAAGTTATCGACCAATATTTTTGAACACGTGTTTTAAGGACATTTTGTATGGCAGCTACCCGAAGGAGTAGGACGATTTTGCCCGTTAACGAACTTAGCCTTACAAATTCAACCAAACATCCAGATTCAAAATTTCAAGATCCTAGGTGAAGGCGTTCTTGAGTTATCGTGTTCACGGACAGACGGACGGACGGACGGACGGACGGACGGACGGACGGACGGACGGACGGACGTCAGGCGGATTTGAGGTTTTTGGCCACAAATAAACAAAAAATAATATATAACTTTTTTTCGTCCGAGGCTTGGTTCTATGCGTTACAAACTTTTCGGCTGGATTAAACTTATAATACTCTATATGATTTCATCTAGAGTATAAAAATTACGTAGTCAACTGGTAATTGTTATTGGTTGACGCAGATGTGCTCTGCAGTGCTGACTGCTGATTGATGATTAAAACAATATTTGCTTTCTCACTTTGGTAAAAAATTTTAAAGTGGTTTTTTTGATTGATTATATTCAATTTTGCTGGTGTATTCTTCCTTTATGTCAATAGTATTAAAATAGTCATCATTACAGTAGCAATTAACTGCACAACTGAACTAAACCAATTTATTTACAATGTTTTACCGAAATTACCGTTGGGAACGTTTACTGTCGAACAAGTATACATACTCGTACGTTCACACACGTTCTCTTGTTCGTATAACTTAACTTTTACGCCGAACAAGTCATACGAATGCCAAGAAGACTTGTTTGTATACCTACGTACTTGTGACTTATTTCATTTCAACATGTCGATCTTTACAGACGACGAACAAATATTTGGATAAAAACGCGTGTTAGTCCCGTGCGCAGGCGGGAAATTTTGGGAGTTCAACCCCCCCCCCCCCCTCCATTGGTCTATTTCGAAAAAATTGTTTATGTATATTTTCGAGGAGGACAATCATACGCCATTTCATTCTGAAAACCGGTAGATGTTAAATTCAAACGTTAGCAGGTGTGTCACCATTCTCCAAAGACGCTTTCGAGCGACCTTGGTCACAAAAGAACATATTTCAAAATGTGTAACACGTATGCATCACGTTACGAAGCCGTGTTCGGTGTTAGCATTAAAAAGGACCAAAAATGACCCGCTGTGAAGTACTCGTATGTACGCGAAAAAGTCAATGGGTGAAATTTAATTCTGACGTAAAAAACATCGATCGCTTGATGCCTGATCTTGGCCTTGTGCGGAAAACTAAGAAAATGAATTTTAGTGAAAAAACTGATTTTACGTGTGTTTGAAAAGAATACACGTCCATTATTTTTCGTAAAAGGTCTGACTGTGTCTTCTAATACTGTTCTAATACGTTTATTGGCAGATGTGGAAAGAGCACAGTAAAGTAACCACTACTGTCCAGCAGACACGTCGAAAAAGGACTCGCTTGAATCGCGATTGGAAGAACGTAATTTTGTAGTCGAAAAGATTCTGTGGGTTCTTTCTAGCTGGCGTACCAACACAACAAGACACATCCAGCGGACTGCTAAACATCCAGTAATGGACCATGGTTTGGGGCTTATTCGCCAAACAGAGATTTGACACTTTTTACACTTTTACAGAGAATTTGAATGCTTCTAAAATGGTCATATTACATCAGTAGGCTTTACTACCAACTGTCCAAAGATGGTTTATGAGGAAAAATTAAAATTTGATACTACAAGATGACAACGATCCAAATCATTGAAGTCGGCTTTCTACTGCGTAGAAATTGGCAAGAATTTTACGAGTTAGCTTCGTGGTAGCAGACTTCAATGATTTGGATTTCTTCACCTCGAGACAAATCCCACTTTATACATGCGTGCGAGACTCCACATCTTCCTTCAATATTGCCGTGTTTTTCACTCCTCGTTAACGATACCAGATAGTTACTTCTAAATTACCTGGAATACTTCCAGTGAATATACCCGTTATGACTACCAAAATAAACCACGCTGCATGCCTATTGGAAAATCTTATGACGCTGAACACCAAATAAAACTTCATTTCTGTTTTCGAAGCCGGCTGGCGAGTGTAGGGTGTAGGATAGTGAATTTACCGCGTTCTTGCAGGCAGGCACTATATCGAATTGGATTGACCGTCACATTTATCAGATTTAAATTCATTAGAAAATGTTTGAGCTTTGATGAATTTCAAGCTGTTAATGTCCCCCCTCCCTTGACGATATCTTATTTCTTTTATTAAAGGTGTTATCAGTTGAACAGCCATTTCATTCTCCAGTATCCATCAATTCGACGATAAATATAAAAAAAAACCAAAATTGTGAGATTAAGGCAAATCTCTACTCGTACGAGTATATTGAATATTGTGCTGGAAACTATCCATCTATTCCATCCGCACTTCAATCTTTATCTCGACGAATAGAACGAATATGTCCATCAGTTTCAAAGCAAACATTTAAAATCGATAAATAAACATTTTGCTACCATTTTATCGTACCTTCCTGTTGTCATGCTTCACAACTCTATTCCAACGTTTTGTTCAGAGAATATATTTCAATGTATAGCAGAAACGACATACAATTGAATATTGTGGTTAGTTTTCCTTTTAATCGAATCGGGAGAATTCCTAGAAAATGCAAATCCAACCTCAATAACATTGCATCAGGTATGAAATCCAGGATCTAGCCGGGTGCTAAGCAAAGCCAGCAGAATGCTTGGGAAATTTGTCAGAACAATCAACCACCGGGCAGGACATAGTCAATTTTGAATAAACCTCAAATTGTTGAATTTGAGCCATATTGCGTGTTGCACTATCGATTTTGCAGTAGTAAGTTTTATGTTTTTTTATGTCAACACTAGATAGTCCAGTTTGTTATAATGCAAGGGTATAAGATACGTTATCTTCTGCTTCGCAGTCGGGCTCTTCAAGTAAACAAATATTGAAGCTTTCGTACTAAAAATGGAAACGAATCAATGCACTCTGTTTGCTTTGATATAGTTTTCAATGTTAAAACGACAGGTTACATAAAGAGGATTTTCACGGCGAGGAATGATGGGGCTCAGGAAATAGCAAGCTATTATGTCAAGAACACACTACGATGATCTCAACAACCACAGGATGTTGTCTCTGGATAATGTAATTGAATGACTTTCCTATTCCAATAAATCAACGATGATGACTTATCGATATTTCGTTGAAATTCTTAACAAAAGATTTGGTTATTATGTAGTAATGCTGCTAAGGTAGTGGCGTAAACTAAATGCTGCTCGTGACGTAAATCTTCCATCATTTTACGCGAGAGCACACGCAGCTCCAATTAAAAAACCTGAATATTCCTTCATTTTACGCTCATCAAAATTAAGCTGAAAATCCGTAACAGAAACTGATGTTGATTTTGTTTAAAACTCTATAGCCGCATGAACTGATCCAAGATCTTGGTGTTCAAATTCCCTTTTTCCTATCTGAACAGTCGTCAAGTTTTTAGTTTTCTAAAAATCGAAATACAAGGTAGTTCCAAGTCCCCAAAATCTTCGTTTAGTTTTTCATATCTTGAGTTTAGTACACTGTAACATTGGCAAGATTATCGAACAGAAAATCGAACAATGTTCTGACTATAATTCCCTTTCTTGCTGTATTACAAATAAACATATAAACTCCTTGTCTGGTAACTTTAAAGGACTTTTGTTACGAAAAGCTGATATTAGTTTTTCGATGGGTAACATAAGGAAGTTATTGTCTAAGGCAAAATCAAATTCCGAAGTAACATCGTGCCGGCTTATTTCCAAAAGGGTTGAAAAGGGACATTAAGTCCTGAGAAAATCCTGATGACTGCGCATCATGTATTTGTTAATGTAATAGTTCAAGAAGGACAAAACCGAGTTAGTGTCCCTTTTTCATGAAAATAAAGATATTAAATTTCAGAAATTTAAAAATATATTTTTAAAAAAATTAAAACTAATGCGCAATCCTGATGAACGACAATATTATTAACGAGAATGACTTTGTCATGATAAAGCTACTACAGAATCTAGTTTTAAGAATTTTTTGGTTGTTTTTCTGCGTCAGAGGAGTTTATTTGTGCGAAATACCAACTCGGAAAATCCGACTGGGATCGATCGGTGCGATTTAAACTTTAAATATTTAGAGATTTGAGGATGGACACCCCGAAAAATTGTCAATTAAATCCTGGTTACCCTGGTCCAATAAATCGCATGTGCATGCTAGAAAGGTGTACTGCACACTCACAGTAGTATTAGGGACAATCCCATGAGTGTACAGTAAAGCCTAAGAGTATAATAGAGATGGCATAGGGCGACTAAAATTGAAGCCCGAAGAAATTGGTTTGAACATGTGTTAGTTTATGATACCAAGGGCGTGCTGGTATTGCAATTTCGAAAAGTTGGGGGCAAACAAATTATGATACGAAAATTGTTCATTTACTCGTATTTGTCTGTACATAATATGAACATATGTACTTATTTATATATTGTGAATATACATTACATTCAATACTTGTATTTACAAAACAAAAAGTATGAGCGCATATGTTCCAATGGTGTATATTATACAAGAATTTTCGCATAGCTATGAATAGGATTATAGGATATAGAAAGGATGGAAATAAGAAAAAGACGAAGTTATATTACAAATTCAAATTAAATATATTAATATTTTAAGCAAAATGAAATATACAACGTAAAGATAGAAAATCGTTTGACAGCAATTCACAAAAAGTCGAACAAAGATTAAATTAAAATTCGACAGAAGCATCGATGATGACAATTATTTAGTATTACATAGCGCCATCTGCTCATATGGCTTTTTCTGCTTTAAAAAGGCTTAAACCTAAATTAATAAAATGCCCTAAACTAAGTTAAATGTAGCTTAACATAAGAAACTAATATGGAACGAAGAGAAAAATTTATTAATAATAATAATAAGTATAGTTCATGCGAGTATCCCTCAACATCCCAAACACGCCTAACGCTCGCAAAAAGTTGTATTACACATCTTTGTAAAATAGCATTTATTATTTATTATGTGCATTTATTGGTCTTTAAAATGCACGAGTTTCGTAAATAAATTTCGGTAGTAAATATAATGCTCACTTTCTGTTTTAGCGATATGTTTTAGTCTAATCGTTAAGTATTTAATTATTACAAAATTAATTAAAACAAATCTATGACCTGTTTCAAAGTTACGTAATATCAAATTTTCAAAAATGTTGGAGTTGTAAGCATCTGGTATTGCGGCGTTTTTAACCGTTTGATATAAGCTTCTCGGATCTGAGTACCTATAGTTTCTAATTAGTTTTCAACAATTTCACAAAATTTTATAAAGTCCTTTGACGGGTATTCTAAACCCCCGCGATTTTTTTGCTCAATTAGGGAAAACATCACTTCTAGAACCTGACGAAGAAGATACACACTCCTCACATTGTAATCTCTTTTTAAGATGTCTAACAACGAAACCGGAAACATATTCAATCACCTTTTCGACAAATTCTGACAACTGAATGGGTATTTGAACAGCATCCAAATATTCATGTTGCTCTTCTTGTAAGGTAATCTCGTTTTCGATAATAATTCTAGGGTCCCTTAAAGAAGCTACAAGAGGTTGATTTAAAATATTTATATTTTCTAAGGATATGCAATTCCCTAACCCACTCTCACTAAGTTCACCATGAATGATAAGTCTTTTATAACCTGCCTGAAACTGTCTTACTGTTGGGTTATTGTTAAACCCTAGACGACTTCGAATTTTACAAAAAAGGTTTCAATATGGTCTTGGCCGATTCTATATAATGGCATTGATTGTAAAGAATTATCGTTTTCAACGTATTTCTCATACAATCTGTTTTTTGACTGCAAAGAAGTGAATGTAAAATATTGTTTTTTAAGATCCAATAATTAAATGTTTTACCTCACTAACGAATATTGAAAACTTAATATGGCTACAATGTGAAAGCTAAAATAACTCCACTTGTAATTACGTCATTCAAATTTATATTCAAATATTTATCAAATTTGAACTACGCGCGCTAAATTTCCTTTCTTCGAAATACGTTTCGCATAGACCTTTCGATAACCCCAAAATCAATCGCGCACGTCTCTGGCAAATTCGAACATGTTTACCCACAAGATCCGACTTCAATCAACGAAGCGCGAATATTTTAAATGAAAAGTTACGTTAATCTTGACACGTAACTCAGGACTATACCTAAACATAACACCGTTTAAGAAATTCATTGGTTTTTGCATGAATTCACTCTTAAGGAGATGGTCTACCAAAAACAAATTACACTTTGTAATGCACTGCACTTTGACGTGATGCTAACTTTGCACTTTTCTATATTAAAATTATCACTAATTGTCAGATCCTTTTGTGTACTGAATAATACAATCATATACAAATTGTATTGATAAATTCAGTAACAACGGTTTGCAATTTTTTAAGATATTTGAACTTGTCACTTAACACTTTTGTACTCCACTTTCACTACACCGTGTTCCAATTTAAAATCTTTTGACCGCAAAATGCTTTCTTTTATCACTGCCCATATTAGTTCATTAAAATTTGAGTTGAAATATACAGTATTATGAAAAGAATTGAAAATAAAAGAAAATTACTTTCACAGTTTAACAAATAACACTTCATTGCGGTCTTTTCTATTATAACTTAAAATCGAAACTTTTGGTAAATCACCGCGCGAACTAAAGAAAACAAATAAAATGTTGAAAACAACAAAGTTGTTTACATTTTCTTGATTTGGAACTGTCAAATCGGGATTTGGAAAACCAGTGATGCCACACATGTATCTTGAATGGTTTTTCTTTCCAAGAGGAAATTTTAGGGAAATATTTACACATTGGTAGCTTTTCAAATTTTGTTTTAAAATCCCATAGTTTCGAATAACTGAGGAATAATCAAAGTTAATTAAACTATGTTTAGTAAAAACATTTTTTTTATTGAAGAAAAGATCTGCTGAAGCGTTAATGGTTATATATAAAAGAAAGGAAATTTTAAAGGGAATAAACTCTCTTTATATGCTTATAGTTGGCAGTACCGACTAGTTTATTTGGCCGCCAACATGAAAGGGTGACACAAATTTTTATACCAAAAGGTGAATTTCTTTTTGCCTAAATCCATGAAAACTATTATTTGGTGAGATTTTTTTTTTCTGCCAAATATTTTTGCGGAATTAAAGGAGTGGGGAGTAAACCAATTTTTCCGAATTCCATAACGATTTAATTTTTTAACAGAGTTTTGATACTTGTGAGAATGTCTTATTGATCAGCCTGTACATTTTTCGAAGATGCATTGAAAAAAAGAAGAAAATTTTATTGTGACGTCAGAAATGTACGTGTACGTACGAGAATTTTTTTTGATGTGGTCGTGAGCTTCAAAAATTGAAAATTTTTAATATGGAAGTGTCATTTCTATTATACTCTAAGTGTAAAGCACTGAGATATATCAAATGGAGGCCTTGATTTGCTATCTCACATGGCCGACGTTTTTAAAATGTCAATATCCGAAAAAGGTGTCCATGATAACCCGAGGTTCTGCATTATTGAACAAAATGTTGATGATTTTAAACATTCATTAGATTTAAAATTGGTAATGCAAATAAAATAATTTTTGATTGAAACATTTCTTTATGTTTCTTTCACAAATTCAATTCATTTTAAGTTTAGAGAAACTTCGAAAGTTATCCGGGGTACAAATTAGGATTGAGCCACGGATGACCTGAATCTTAAGAAGGAAAGAGTTAGTAGCACGGTATGCATGTATTAAGGTGAGAAGGAAAACAATGACAGAACTATCAGATTAGCCAACATGAAAAATGAAATCCGAATTTTTAGGTGTAATTTCGAATTGAAAAATTATCAAATAATTTGAATTTGATAAATACTTTTTTGGATAAACAATGCAAGGTATTGAAAGAAAATGAGTTCATAAAATTGCAACTAAGCTGTGTAAATTGTACAGGTAATATTGGCTACTGCAGTACGAATATAATGCCATGTACTTATCGGTATGGCGCCAAATTCAAAAATTACGTATTACATGCTCAACCGTTATAAATATTCCTGAAGCTTTTATTTCCCAAGAAATTTATTAATAAAAAAATTGAAGTAAACTGTGAGTTGTGTTATGAATTTCGAGCGCAAAACACAACTTCTCACCATCAAATCGAACAATTTGAATTGTCAGAACTGATAATTCAAATTGAAAAGTTTTTAATTTTATTTAAGTTGTTGCCCATGTTTTTCGAAGTTCGAATTTTTAAGAAGGAGCGAGAGGGTACGATTTCGTCGGCTATTTCAATATGTCAAATCGTATAGGGAAATGAGCCGATGAGGTATCCATATATTATATATCAGTGGTGTAAAGCCATTCTTCAACTATCCAACGGGTGCGGCGCTAACAATAATAGGTTCGACGCTAACACGCAACACCCGTTGGTATTCTTACGATAACCATGGGTGTTTCGCGAAACACACATAAAATTTGGTGGTTTTTTTCGAAACACTCATGTATACGGGTGTACTATTTTTGGTGTTAGGAAACACTTTTTGTTTTTATTCGACTAGGGTAGTGTGTACGCACAACACGGGATGCATGATTTGTTAAAAATCAGTCAATTGAATTTTCAATTTTTATAGGGGTTTACATAATAAATATTCTAAATCCTTTTCACTGTTCACTGCAAAACAGTATATTACAATACCATAAAAGAAAACTACAATTTCGCGCAGCGATTTAAAGGAAAATTGCTCTCGGAATATCATCGAGTGAAGAGGCCACGAAACGACTTGGGCTGTTTAGTAAAAACTAAAATTTTCAGCCCTTATTAAGGAAAATTTTTTTTCAAGGAATCAGGTCTCGATTCATATTCCTGAATTCTTCCAATATGATTGGACGATTCGAAGGACTTTTTAAGCACTTTGGAAACACTCAAAAACTTTGCTCAAACAATAGAAATTAAATTCAAATCAAACATTTCTACCCAAACACATAAATAATACATAATTTCCTTTTTTGCGTGAAAGATTTATGATCCACGGACCAGTAATCACATTGAATTAATGTAAATTGAGCAATCCGCATTACCTGAATTTCATCCGGCACCACTCGGCTAAAACACAAAATACCACCCCATCCAATCTCCATCTCAATATTGATGTCCTTGCTCCCTAGAAAGATGAAAATTATGAAAAGGACAATGACTATGACAACGGGGAAAAAATACCCCGAAACATATTCATCGAAGCACCAAAGGATAAACAAAACTCCCAGGACAAAAACCTTTTGACCATACTGACAGAATAATTATCCACAATCCTGAAGGGAGTTTATATTCCCGTCAACCGACTACGAAGGTGAGAGTATACTGTAGACAATTGGGCCAGGATAATTGCTTAATTGTCGTATTTCCAGGGTTCGTTTTTTTACCTCAACCACGGTGTGTTTACAGATCTGTCGAGCAGCGCCACCATCAACCCACATAAAGATAACACAAATAATATTTACGCAAGGATAATATTTATTAAGGATTTTTCGTTCGCCTTGGATTCCATTCGAGGTGTGGTTCGATTTTTGGATTGGTTTGCTATTATTTACCCGAACATCTCGATCGTACTATTAACTGGATTAAAGTTGGAACAGCTTCAAGGATAATGGACACCTTTCGCACAGACTGTATCGGTAATAACAAGGGAAGGAAGGTACGTCCTTCAGCAGAACTGGTTACCTCGTTTTTTAAAGTTCTTGTCCACTGTCGCCCAATTAATGGGGCTTTTGTAGGTGCCAGTGGCGGATCCAGACTTTGCTGTTGGGGGGCGGAAATTTTTTTGATTTGACTATTTTGTTTGATCAAGTTCTATGTGAATTTAGCTACATAGACCGCACTTAGCAAAAACGGGATCAAATTGTTTTCATCTTATTATGGGTCATTCCTTCAAGAATCGCCAAAGTTGTGACCTTACCATTTCCGATTCTTTTGAAAATGTTTGTAATTGAAGAACTAGTGAAAAAAATAATTGAAATTTAAGTTTGTGTTTTTATCTCATTTTACTTTATTATTTCAATAATACAGTAGTATATTTAAAAAAAAAAATTTGCAACCCTCAAAATTTTTTTTTTCACGTTTCATGACGAGTAGACACGAAAAAAGCAAAGTCCGTCTGTCCGCTGTACGCCGTCCGCCGTACGCCGTACGTCGACCGCTGTACGCAAAATCGTTTGAAGGCTCGTAGCTCCCAAACCCTTTGAGCTATTAAATTGAAATTTTTTTTATGAATAGACTGGGTAGGCCCCTTGAAGTGGTCACATTTGGAGGGTGGGAGGAGGGGGAAGTGTTTTAGACGGAAAATTTTGGTTTCTAGATCTCAGCAACCGCTTATGCTAGGAGGCTGAAATTTGGAATTTATATAGAGCTTTAATAGTGGACCGTGCCGATATAGGTGAAGGGGTTTGGGAGTGGGGGGGGGGGGGGGGGGGGAAATGCGTCCGAAACGCAAAAAAGGTGAGATTAACACTTTCTAAAATTCATATCTCCTAAACGGTCAATGTCACAAAATTGAAACTTAATAAATATCTGTAGGTATACTAGGAGAATAGATCGGAAACTTTTGAATGGGGGCAGTGCCGTACGGGGGTGGGGGGTGAAAAACTTTAGATTACGATATCTCAAGAACCAATTGCACTAGACAAATAAAATTTGGTTTGTGTATAAAAGTTTCGCCCAGACCATTGGCAGATTTTTTTAACTAACAAAAACAACAACAATCTTTAAAATAAGCCCTACTTTATTATTCAAGGATAAAAATTACCAGAGATATGAATTTTCAAAGAGGACTCGGACATCTTTTTTGGGAAATCTTTAACATACTATAACTAACAAAAAAAATGAGATAGAAACAAAAACTTGAAATCATATTTTTTTCCACTAATTCTTCGAGTACATAAATTTTCAAATGAATCAGCGATGATAAGGTCACACTCGTTCTTGATTAAATGACTCTTTTTCTATAAAATAATTGAGAACCACAATAGTGTTCTTCGATTTGTTTGACCCCGATCCCATTGAGATCCCAAGTTAATTTTTTGATATTTTTTAAAAAACAGTATAACCTACAAAATATAAAAAAAAACCGTTTTGAGATATTCAAGGATAAAGGACAATATCATTATCCAAAAAATTTCAAGGATAATTTTTATTGCGACAACCTTCCCCTTTAAAATAAGCCATATTTTATTATTCAAAGAGGACTCGGACAACATTTTTGCGAATACTTTAACATACTATAACTAACTCATTGCAAACCGGTTTTCGTCGGCTGTGTTCTTTGCTGTGTTGAAAGCAATTTACACTCAACATGCATTTGCGGCGCAACTTGGCTAAAAGTGCGAAACGACAGAAATACGATGAGCTGCGAATTGTGTGGTACCACAGTTCATTGCATGTGTGTACACATATGGAAGCGTGCGTCGGAGAAAAAGTTGAAGAATGTTAGACTCCTGCGACTGCACGAGCCATCTGATTGGTTGATTTTATGGTGGGGATAGAGGCGCGCCTCAAACGTTGAGTGTATGGTAAATCCACCATCATGGTTCTATTCTGTGCTTTGCATTGCACCGCAGAACTACAGTAAATGCTAATTACAGTCCACATTGCAGTGGAGTAAAAAAAATCGGAGAACGGTTGAAGTATGTATGTTTAGAAAATTCGGAAGTGCTCTTGGGGGGGGGGGGGGCGGCCGCCCCCTCCCCTGTATCCGCCAATGGTAGGTGCCTAAGGTGCGTCATATCCTGAAGCTTTCACATGGTCCAGACTGGGTAATAGATCTTGTAACCTATCGTTTAATAGGAACCATTTTACATCAGACATGTTCATAGTTTAGTGTCACATACATAGCACATAGTGTCCGCACTGATGTCAAGTGACACTCAATAATCTAATTTATGTATGTGGGCGACTCGTTTTTATAGTCACCTCTCACCGAATATTGGATCAGATCGGATAGTGAGTAGTATACCTGAACCGATAGTTGTCCAGTATTTTGGACTATACTACAGAGACGGCGAAATAGGGCTATTCTATTACCGAATACGTGACCACTTAATTGTTTACCTTAGCGAGTCTTTACACCCTGCTTATGGACACAGTAAATTTCGTCCTTTCTTCGAGATGAAGTGGAGATTAGAGGTAGAGGGGTGGTTATGTGATTGATTGAGACTAAAACCATTCGGGATTTTATTTATCGTTGTAGAATGTGGATGAAGATGGCGAACGTATTTAATTGGTATCGTGTGAGCAGTATTTCGGTATGTCTGGATATTTAATTAAGGACGACGGGCGAATTACGTTTGCTGAATTGGTAATAGAATGTACCTATTTTGTGCCGAGTTTTAACGAAAATAAGAACCAACTGACTGGCTTATGATGGGACATTGAATGTTGAAGCATTCTGTTTATTCAATTCAACCGAAACCGTGACTTACGCCCTTTAAATTTCATTTAAAGATTGAATATCCTCATAGACTTAAAAGCATAAAATGAAGGATATTAATATTTTTGCCTATAGCCAATTGTTCGTTGTATCATGACGACCCCCTAATGCAAAGTATTCGAATGAAAAAACCCATGTATGTAATTGTAGGATGGAACGGAGAAATATCATCATCTAGCCGAGACACCAGCCAAATTGGAGCATGACACCGAACAACTTTCTTTGGCAACGATAGATGAGAACCAGGCGCGAACGCAGAAAATTATTTCGGGGGGGTTTGCAAAAAATTTTATCGTTAGTAGAATACTTATTATAAAAATGAATTTCCATTTGACCTCCTTTTTGCAAGAGTAGGTATATCCCATAAAATCAGATCTCCATTCCATTGTACCTCTTACGAAATCATTTAAAAATACTTCCAGGGGAGCTTAAAACGCCCAACTCTTCAGAGAGGTTCGAAGACCTCGTTTTCTCCTCCATTTAACCTCCAATTATTGAGGTATAGTAAGCTCCGTAATTTGAGTGAAGAAATTTTTACAGGATAATGGTGCGGCAGCTACACAAAGGACTAATGGGATTCTCTTCATGATAATTTCTTTACAGGATTTTTGTATGACAGCTACTCAAAGGACTCGTGGGAACTTTCATATTCATGCGTTCGAAAAATCAACGTATTCAAAGTCATATTCGTAGCTTAAGGTGTTTCGAAGCTAAAAATTACTTTTCGAGAAAATTTTCTCGAAAATTGTGAAAATATCAAGTTTCTGAAAATGCAAAAGCGGATACCTGCTAAAGCGGTACGAAAAGTTTGATACCACGGCATTCCGTTTTAGACAGGTTTTACTGTATTAACCAGGACGGTAATGTTAAAATTTTTCTTACCACAAACAATCTCCTTATACAACTTTTCACAATACTAAACACAAATTTATTAGTTAAAATCAAATGCAGTGGTTGCCGCTTATTGTAATCGCGGATAATGTTATAAGCCGCATTTTGTGATCAAAACAGTTGGGTTCCGTTTGACACAAACAGAATTCATCGCTTATTGGAATAAGAATTCGGTTTATGTTATCATTCGATCTAGATTCCCATAGTATAATACATAGCAACCCAGCAGACCAAAAACACAGAAATCCGTCAGAATTCCGATGGAAATTCGGAATTCCGGGCTAGAAATCCATGCGATTTCCGACATATTTCCATATGGCGAGGTTGACGCTGTTCCGTGGGATTTTTCTTACCGAAATCTTTGAGAAATGTCCGGAGCATTTCCCAAAGCTTTTTCTCCTTCCGAAAGCTTACTAAAATTTAACTTTAATCATTTTTATCAGGTTTGGTGTAAAGAAACATAGAGTCTGTAGAATTTTCTTCAATCATAACCGATTGTGCGAAAATTCTACTGATCCCACTGATCATTTTTTGGGACAGACCGGACAAGACGAATTACTTTTCATTTCAGAAGAATAATTTTTAATTATGTACTTCTCAGCACAAGGATTTTGGAATTTGCACAGAGTTTTCCACGATATGTCCGGTTGTCGGCAAATTCTTTTGGAATTCTGCCTGAAGTTCTTATTGCTTTTCCTCATGGAATTATCTCTAAATTTTCCGAATGAAATCCACCGGAAAGTTCTGTTTCACGTTCCCCTATATCAGAAATAGCTCGGAACTTTTCGAGGATATCAGAACATTCCGCTTTATTGGTCTGCTGGGAAGTTTTGTGACTATTTGTACGTATACATGGAGAATTCAAAGATTGAAAGATCGAAAGATCGAAATTTGAATTGCTTATATGTATGACAACAACGGATTGAGAGATCGAAACATAAGAAGATCGAAATGGGATTGAAATGACGAACGACAATATTTGCGACATAACCTGTGTAAATTATCACTCTCGAACACGAAATTTTACACACACGCTTCAAGAACACCGCGTCGTGAAAAAGTTCTTTCTCTAGGCTGTTTTCCAACAAAACAACGCTTTTATCAACAGAAAATGTCAAACGGCGCTGCGTTCGATATTTCGATTCCCCAAAATTGGGAATTTCAACGTTTATGGGGTGCTTGCGGGGAATGAACAAATGTTAGGAATTGTAGGTCCTCTAAAATAACTATCAAGTTTCTGTAAAAAATAATTATCGAAAATTAGTTTGTTGTCCTTGTTAAAATATCAAGTTTATTAAAAATATGAAATGCCATTTTTAGCAATGACCCAAACAAGAAGAAATGCGCCAACTAGACAAAATATGACCGTGGGGGACTACAACCTGGAGAATGTGGATCATTTCTCATACTTGGGATCACACCTTGTAATGGACGGCAACGAACGGGACGAAGTAAAACAACGGATCACAATAGCAAATAAGGCGTATTTTACGGTTCTCCCTATCTTAAAATCGAAAAAAGTGCACAGGCTGAGCAAACTTCGCATATACAAGACCATAATTAAGCTAGTACTACACTGTTTGACCAAGTGGTCAAATTGCAGTAATAAGCAATGTGAAATAGCAAATTGGATCGAGCGGATACTGTGAGATTAATTGGAATTAGCTATTTCGCATTGTTTATTACTGCAATTTGACCACTTGGTCAAACAGTGTAATGCTAGCTTAAGACCTGTGCCACTATATGCAAGCGAAACGTGGACTCTCACCCAAGCGTATGAAAAATCAATAGACGCTTTTGAACGACGAATTCTTCGAAGAATTTTGGAACCAGTAAGAGAAGGCACTGAATAGCGTATCCCGTACAACAACGAGTTGTATAACATCTATGACGACCCATCCGCATCGACTCTTATTTCGTAAGCTACAATAGGCAGGCTATGTGGAGCGAATGGACGACGGAAGAATTTCCAAACGCATACTGAAAGCTAGAGCTCATGGCAAACGACCGGTGGGAAAAACGCGATAAAGATACGAGGACTCAGTTGACGCAGATTGCAGATCGCTTCTTAGATGCACAAATTGGAGGACGCGGGCGCTGAACCGAGATGACTTCAGACAAAGATATTAGAATCTCTTTATATAAGATGTCCCAACCAATATAAAATAAATTAATAAAGCTTTACGATTGGCGACCAATCTCCGGTGGCTATTAGAGCTTTTCATACTAAAATTTGTAGTCCACTGTAAACATCAATCTGAAAGCTCTGTTTTAAATTGTTTGGAACGTCAAATTGAATTAGAGGTTTGTATATTGAAAAAATGATTTTGTCGGGTGCGGGATGTAATTAATATTTTTCTAAATCGGGTACCTTGCTTTGCGAACGTACGAGACGGTACTTTGGATACAGCAATATTGTATCTGTTCATTTTTTATAAGTTTGAGCTCTGTATCTCTGTAAAGAAACAAATTCAAGAAGGCATGTACTTTTTTTAATGTTAAAATAAATCCCCAAAATTTTCCGATATAGAAGAGAGAAATTAATTTCCTTATGGAAATAGTGAAAATGTTGAATAGTAGCAAAATTAGATTCAAAAGTAGCAATGTGACAACGCTGGTTCAGGGTTTGGGGGTTTCTTCTCCATACGCTCGGGCGCGGCATTCCATTTCACGCCGCTCAGCAAAAATTTAAAAAAAAATTGAGTCGATAGGAGGTTCCTAGCTGTTGTTATTTAATTTTTTGCCAGAATCGGGTATTCCTTAATAGCCACCGGAGTTGGGTCGCCAATCGTAAAGCTTTTTTTTTTGCTTGGGACATCTTATAGTTTCTACTGTCTTTGCTTCAGACAATGTATCCTACAGGCCCTGACCCGATTTGGGCTGTCGCGCCATTGATGATAATGATTTTTCGTAAGGGTGTAAAATATCAAGTTTGTAAAATATATGAAAAGCCAAGGGTCCCCCCTTGTTATTTCATTATTTTGTGGGGAATTGAGGGGAATCTCAACATTTTGTTTAAGTAATTTGAGCAAGAGCTAACGGCAACCCTGGCTGCCACAGTTCATTGGATGTGTGTATACATATGGAAACGTGCGTCGGAGAAAAAGTCTTGCGACTCCACAAGCCATCTGATTGGTTGATTCTATGCTGGGGAACGAGGCGCGCCTCAAACCATGATGAAAATTAAGAGAGTTTTGTAAAAGGTTAAAGCTAGGGTTGTATATAACACTTATTGAATAAAAGATTTATATGTTAGATGCTCCGAGCAATTTATATTCAAGCGCAGGAAAATATATGAGAAATTTTTTGTCTTCGTCTATTGTTATCACCCGGTTAATGTTATTGTTCGAAGCAGCTTTCCTGGGAAAATGAAAACTCAAAAATTTGGAGTGAAAAAAGAGAAATGGGGGTTTTCTCCATAATTATTAAAAATTTAATTTTTTGCTCCATTGGTTCGTTTTACTACATATGTAGCAGATTTACTATCTTTTTTTAATTTGAAAATTTACTGCACTACTACATCAAGTCATGAAACACTACTTTTTTGCGATCATTCTCGAAAGTTAAATTGAAAACAGCACAAGAATATAATCCATTATTACTTTACATTACTATATGTTTAATCTTAAGCTTATTTATTGTATTATTATTAAAATTCGATTTCTACTACCTCTCTTTTGAAAAAGGTAGCAGATTTTGCTACTCCAAAAAACCGCGTCGCCGTTGCACTGTACTAGATACCTCCATATTTGCTCCCTCATTCAGTTCTCCTCGAACTTCCTATTGGGTACTACGTTTCCATTTCCATGGCGAGTTAGTTTTCATGAAATTACGAGTTTAATTGAAATTCGTATGAAAACTACAACATAACTCAGCTAAAGTAATTAACATGTAAAACAACTTACGCGTCTCGTATTAATTACATTTAGTTGTGATTTTTTAATTCCATAATTTCGGGGAGGGTTCGTGCCTGATGAGAACCTTCATTTTCTTGGAGAATAAAATATTGCTGGAAGAATTGCAGAATGTAGAGAAATTAAGCGTAAGGATAACAATTCTTCACCAGAAAAAACAATAATATTACGGAACTTAGAGAAAAAATTCAGAGCTGTAAGTACGAGCATAAGAACGATATGTTGGAATCACGGAAGAAACCAGTTGAGTTGCAACGTAATGGCGGAGGTCGGGGTATAAATAATTGTGTTTTCTGAAAATTCAACCACAAATCAAAGCTTTACGGGACCAACTTTTATTTTTGTTTAGGTCCAAATTATCAACGTGTAGATAAATCCAAGAGCAATGGAGCATATATCAGAAAATTGGTTATTTATACCTGACTCAGTCTTAGACAATATCCCAAAATCCATGTCTCCCTTAGCTCACTCCACTACTAATCCAAAGATGTACCATGTCAGCAATATCATCGCTTCGTAAGCCATACATTGCTACTTAACCATTTTCTTTTGTATACGTTCCCAGAATAATCTCAATTCAAGGATCACTTTCTTTTTATCCCTCGACATTAAAGTCCATTTGTCTGAGCCATATCCGAAATAGCCATGTCGTTTCAGCCAGCTTCGTGGAAGTAATATCCGTGAAAGTTCCATAGCGGGGCACTTTGGTATGAAATACGGTCCCATCATGAACTTCTTCCAGAGAAAATATAGAAAGGATTCTTGCACCGTTCAGGACTCTACCATAAGCGCAAACCATAGTGCCAGAGTTATGATTGATTCGATAGACCGGTCTGAATAGGTTCCGATCTGGCGATAACCCACTTGGAAGGTGTTTGTCGGTCATTAGTGTTGGGTGGCGGACAGCCTACAGGAGACAAGGAAAGGAATGAATCGTCCTGAACAAAGTGATAAGCCATAGAAAGCGATGGTTGATGGTAATGACATTCAATGTGGGTGACGCCAACGAATTCAATGATTTTTCTATGACAACAAAAGTTTAATATTTTGCTATCGTCATTGGACGAACCACCCAACGTTACGCTAATAATGAACGTAATAGAATCACCAACCCCAACGATACACACACATCATTATGTTGGCTAGAATTATGCGGGATCATCAAAAATAGTCTCCAATTTTTCCTGACACCCTCGACTAACTATAGGTGTGCCATATATTTTCAGGTACGCATTTTCCTGTCAGGGTGAAATTTTATGGAGGAAAATCAAAATATCGTGATGATATAAATGGGTACTCGGTGGATGAGGACCTGTTTTTTGGGTCTTGTAAACGACAACTTTGTTGGTACTTAGGCGCTTTATTTATAAGATGGGATGATGGAAATTAGGTAACGATGGTGTCGACCTTCTTTCGACTCTATCGGTTTCGGACAGGTGAAATATTGGTCACAGCAAAATTTAAATAAAAATAATGACATGAAGCAGGCACACAATTTGTCAATCATTTAAAAATTCGTCGGTACCTTTTACTTTATTATTTTAATAATGAAGTTTTGTGATTGACTTTAAAAAAAATGTGGTACCTTGATATTTTATATTTTCACACTTTAGTAAAATTTGTCCGTGGCAGTGCTAATAGCTTTGGCGCCCGGCGCACTTTCTACGTGTTGGTGCCCCCAATTTTATATTTTGTTTTCGGAAAATGAAGTATAATTTCCAAGATTTAGCATGATATAAATAGAGGAGATGGTGTTAAAGTGACGCCTGCTGTTAATTTGGCCCGCTAATTATTTCTAATAATTTACAGTATCATTTATGATTTGTGTTACATATCGGGCTTTCTGATATGTAACAGATAAACACAATAGAACAAAACTGAAATAAATTGCTTATTCATGGGTCATTTCATCAAGAATCGCCAAAGTTGTGACCTTACCATATCCGATTCTTATGAAAATTTTTGTACATGAAGAACTAGTGAAAAAAATAATTGAAATTCAATTTTTGTTTCGATTTCATTGTTTTGTTAGTTATAGTATTGTTGCGAGCTAGGGGTTCGCCGGGATTTCAAGTAAAACACAATTCGGTAAAAATAAAATAAGTGAGTATTTATTCTTCGCACTTTAATTCTGTTTGCACAATAATTCGCACTGTATGGCAACACTGCCCGCTTATTTATATCGCTTGACTCGATCACTTTCGCTTTCTACCAACACGGGCGTGTATACACGCTGGCTGTAACAGTCGACGTAATAAAAATTACTATGTCCCTCGCTGAAAGCTTTATATGTTTTTATACCAGTTGTCTGTAGTCGAGACTGTTCTTGAATCTTCGCTCGGTGGTGTGTGTGGATGGTATTCTTAGGTATTCGATTGTTGCTGTTTCCCTATTCGTAATCGATCGAGGTGCGCGGCTGCCAGGCTTGCACGTAACAGTATGTTAAAGTTTTCGCAAAAATGGTGTCCGAGTCCACTTTGAAAATTCACATCTCTGGTAATTTATATCCTAGAATAATAAAATATTTTTTAAAACATATAAAATATCAAAAAATTAACTTGAGCTCCCAAGTTTATTTTTTTGTTATGTTTTGTAAAACAGTATAACCTACAAAATATAAAAAAGAAATCGTTATCCTTGAAAAAAAATTTTGAGGATCATTTTTAGTGAAATTTTTTTTATATTGCGACAAACTTCCCTTTTAAAATAAGCCCTATTTTCTTATTCTAGGATAAAAATTACCAGAGATATGAATTTTCAAAGAGGACTCGGGACACCATTTTACTTTATTATTTCAATAATACAGTATTGTTATCGATTTTTAAAAAAAAAAAATTTGCTACCCTCAAAATTTTTTTTTTTACGTTTCATGACGAGTAGACACGAAAAAAGCAAAAAAAAATTTCAGTCCGTCTGTCCGCCGTACGCCGTACGCCGTACGCCGTACGCCGTACGCCGTACGCCGTACGTCTACCGGTGTACGCAAAATTGTTTGAAGGCTCGTAGCACCCAAACCCTACAAGCTATTTAGTTGAATTTTTTCCTGGGTAGAGTGGGTAGGCTCCCTGAAGTGACCAAATTTGGAGGGATGGGGGTGTAAGGGGGGAGGAGGGGGAAGTGTTTTAGACGGAAAATTTTGGTTTCTAGATCTCAGCAACCGCTTATGCTAGGCAGCTGAAATTTTAAATTTATATAGAGCTTCGGTAGTGGACTCATTTGCAAAAAAATTGCCGATATATGTGAAGGGGTTCGGGAGTGGGGGAAAAAATAATGCGTCCGAAATGCAAAAAAGGTGAGATCGACACATTCTAAAATCCATATCTCCTAAACGGTTAATGTCACAAAATTGAAACTTAATGAATATCTGTAGGTATACTAGGAAAATAGATCGGAAACAAAAATTTGAGTGGGGCAGTGACGTACGGGGGTGGGGGGTGAAAAACTTTAGAATACGATATCTCATGAACTAATTGTACTAGATAAATAGAATTTGGTTTGTGTATAAAAGTTGACAAATGAAGTTAGCTGAAAGCCAAATTTTTTAAGGGGGCGGTGGAGCATGAAAGTGGAGGGGATAAGAATTTTTCAAAAAAATCACGTCTCATATCTCAAGAACCGTGTAAGATAGATGCTTAAAATTTTTACCAAAAGTAAGCCTAATAGACCCCTAGCGGAAAACAAAATTTAGGAAGTGTGGGTGTAGAGGGTGAGGGTGGGGGAGGGTGAAAAGGAAAAAGTTCCGATTTTAATATCTCGACAACCTATAATGATATAAAGCTGAAACTTGGTATTTAGATAGAGCTATATTAGTAGCATTTTGGAAAAATATAATTTTTTATAGGGGTAGTATGGTACAGGGGTGGGGGGTGTTTTTCCTATCTATAGAACGGCTTATGCTACAAAGTTGAAACTCAGTACGTTTATGTAAATTAACTAGAAAACTAATTTAAATAAAAAAAAATTTCAAATTTCCATTGGCGTTCAGAGGGGGGGCAAAATAAATGATCAGTGAAAATGGAATGCATATATTTTCACGATTTTCGTCATATCTATTAGGTCTTCCCAAATATTGAATTCATTTTTATTGTACGACTTCTTCATATAAATACCTAGAAAGTGTTTTCAGGGTTTTTTTAAATTCGACCCCTAAGGGGGTGCGAAGGTGGTTGTAAACTTTTTCACGAATTCTACTATATCCCCACGTCTTATCAGATATCGAATATATTTTCAGTTTCACGTGCTTGCGTAATAATCGCCTAAAACTTGTTTTTACGTTTTTTCATTTTTCAGCCCCTAAGAGGGTATAAACGGGTTGAACACGTTTTCACGAGTTCCGTCATTTATTTTAGAAGTGATAAGAAATTGAATTGGTTCCTACTTTCTCGTGCTGTCTTCATATTTATTTATTAACTCCTTTCAGGATTTTTGGATATTCAACCCCCAAGTGGGTGTAAGGAGGTTGCATATCTGGTGATATATCGAATTAATTTTTACTTCCTAAGGTTTCCTATATAAAAAAGCCAAAAAGTCAATTTTAGTATTTTAGATATTCAATCCTCATGGGTGTAAGGAGGTTGTATGCTTTTCAAAGTTTCGACATATTTCTTAAGTTCGATGAGATATTAGATCGCTTTTCATTTCCACAGACTTTTTATATAATCGCCTACAAACCCATTTCTCAATTTTTGGATATTCAACCCACAAGGGTTTGTACATGTTTTCACAATTTTTGCCATTCCTAAGTTCTGATGAGATATAAAATTGATTATTACGGCCAACCAATTCACGATTTTTCGAATTTCCAGAACCAAGGGGGTGTGAACGGTTTGCTTACGTTTTCACAAATTTTTCAAAATCCGTCATATCTCATGAGATATCAAGTTGCTTCTTATGAAATCGTCTAAAAACCTGTTTCACAATTTTTTCGAAATTCAAACCCCAAGTGGAAGTAATGGGTTTGTATACGTTTTAACAATTCGTCATATCTCTTAAGTCTGATAAGGCAGCAAATTCGTTCGTTTTACTTCTATGGGCTTTTAGTGTACATAATATACCGAAATTCGAATAGTCTACAAGGGCTTTTTCAATGTTTAATCGGCTAAAAATCTCTATTTTAAATATTTTTATATTAAGAACAAAAATAATTTTCCAAGAAATCTAATAATCTCGAAGCAACTCATAATACACTCCGACTTTGACCGCTCCCGAACTTTGACCCGAAAAATAATAAAGTTTCGCCCAGACCATTGGCAGATTTTTTAATATACTATAATATAACTAACAAAGAAATGAGATAGAAACAAAAAATTGAAATTTAATTATTTTTTTCACTAGTTCTTCATGTACAAAAATTTTTCAAAAGAATCGGAGATGGTAAGGTCATAAATTTCGTCATTTTTGGCGATTCTTGATGGAATGGCCCTCATACGAAGGGTCGCCTTGCTTTTGCAAGATATGCAAAATTAATTCCATCAACATCTGTGATTGCCTTCAAAGGTGCATCTTATAAGAATCAATGGAAGAAGAGCTCACGGAGCAAAACGTAGCCGCAGTCTTCAGAACTGTGGATGTGATACAGGATGATGAACAGATAAGCTCGGATAGAAGTACTGAAAGTAGTGAAAATGAGGCTTCTTCGCCTGAATACAGGGACGTCATTTCAGTCTTACCCAGGAGGCAAGATCTTTTCACTGCATATAAATTCATTTGAGTCGATATTAAGATATGTAGTAGAGACTGGGGGACTCGAGTGCAATGGGCAATAATTGTCTGAGTGCTCAAGATGCGCGGCCTTGATGCGTATCTTCCCCGCTTCAAACAACAACAACAAGATATGTAGTGTATGGTATGCATGCGCGCACACACAGTTCAAGGAGTACGTGAATTTGTTTAACTCCTTTAAAAATAGTCTTTCTTGAAAAAATCAGAAAGTCACGGTTCCCTTCAATTCTGAAATTGCCCCCCCCCCCCCAAATTACGTCACTGAATTCGGCATCTAATATTGAAACAAATTGTGAAGGATCCTTTCTTAGTGATCAAAGAAGTAAAATATACATTCAATTGTGATTTTTTGAAGCAGAATGAATGTCCTGGAGCTGAAGGCGATAATTATATGCGATTTTTGCCTATAAAATTGATTTTTTTAGTTATTTTTCCCATGGTCTTATGCACACATTTAATTTGGCTCTCCGGTGCCATATTACCACTCATTTCAACGATAGTCGTAAGCAAAAATTTCTGAATTTAAATAATTTTTTAGAAACTGTGAGGCTTTCTTCCAATTTTAAGTAATTAAGTTTAAAAGTTTTGCTGGCATAACGAAACATTTTAAAGTAGCCTTTGAAACGTAATTACTATTAGCGCTTATTTTTTTCCACAATAAAACCTAGCAAGAAAAATATCACATTTTCTTTGGTCGTCAAACAGTGCTCCCAATTCGTGAAAATTCTAAATATTTCAATTTTCTCGATAACATTAGAACAACTGTACCTGTTTAATTATTAGATAACACTTCTTCATTGCATTCGTCTAGTGGTGATCACGTCACGAGAGTTTAATTCCCTATTTATTTAAAATAAAATACCTAGAGAGAAATTAAAAACCCATCGGAATTTAAATGAAAAAATAATGTACATACTAAAGCACTGGTACCTCGCATACGCCTGGGACCTATTAGAACCCATTTCGTTCTTGTGGCGCACTTTTATAAACTGCGCCAGATACCATAAATACATATGCACTCAGCGGAATACAACGCATGCCGTCGCGTATAAAAACGTTGACAGGTCACAGTACCGTGCGTGTTGGATGTCGAACCGTGGTGCAGATGAAATATTTGCGCCAAAGAGTAAGTCAATAGATTCGCACATGTTTGATCGAACAAAACGATGTACATGTCGGATCGGTGGAGGAAAATGATGTCGGTTATACAAAATCGTTTATGTTTGTACTATGTATTTGGGAGAGGGTGCTACGAACATGTATTTATATGATAAGATCAAGAACAGCAATCACATATTTAAGGGAATAAAACAAACGTTTGGGAGTACGACGTGTTATTAATAATTTGTATTTGGATGGATGTAGGTAGGATGCCGTGTTTTAAAATTGCAAAATTTACAAACAGTGAATTTGATAATTGCAGGTTCGTACATGAACGAACAATTGCGTAGGTAGGTGGAACATTAGGTGTGGCGCCCATAAAAATTTGGCACCCGGCGCAGTTGCTCCACTTGTTCCTATGGAAGCTCCGCCCCTGCGCTAGCCACTTTATTCATTACAGTTCGGATAGGAATGACACATTTAGGTAACAGTGCTATTTCTAAGCCACTGAAGAATCAACATTTTTCTTTTTAGACAACGGGTAATACGAATCCATGACTAGATGAAATTCGAACCCAGGAAGAACACCAGGGGTTCTAGGGCTCTGAGTTTTGAAGTCATTTCTTTCTACTCATTCGATTGTGTAAAGATTTAAGAATAATTTCACTAAACCAACTAATTTTTCAATAGTTCTAGGTCTAGAATGCTGACAAAAAAATTAACAACTGCCATTTTGTCTTCTCCGAGAATAAGTGAAAATTCTAGCCAAATAGGAGCATATATAAATTTCACTAAGAAACCCTCATGGGTAAATCCAGGTCCGCGTTTTACAGTTCAAGGAAATTAATTATCAACAGTAGAAATCAAAGAAAAGTTTTTTTTTGAGTAAAATCAAATTATTGAAAACCTTAAAGTTTTGTTTCCGCACCTTCACCATTTCCAACGATTTCATTAATTAGAAAAAAACTGCCCGAAACTTCAACCGCTTGAAAAACTCATTCTCCACTTTGATGCTAATAGAAATTGATGAGCCTAACCGTAAAATTTCACTTCCATCTCAAGGGGTCGAAACTTATCATCTTTGAGCGCAAATAATTGCCTTATTTTCTAGAAAAACGTACGACGTATCGCCCAATAAAAAAAATCCTTTTCGCAGAAATAACTCGCACTATACCTTCGCCGTACTCTAGTTAAAGAACAGAAACTCCCTTAGGCCACCAAACCTCGCAACCCCTTCCGACTTGCACACTGAAAAATCAAGAAGAAAAAGCCAATTCCCACCAGATTTCTTGAAAAACATGCAAACGCTCGCTCACAAATAAACTTGAGAATAAATCACAAAATTACAAGTCTAATGTAGTCTTTGAGCGGCAGGAAACCACCACCACCTCGACTTTCACCATACCATAGTGTCTTTCGTATACACCCCATACATAAGTCCTGAAAAGAAGGGTACGAACTCCTTTTCCGAATCCATATCTATCCTTCCAAAGCCACTCACAAAAAAATCTACAACAATCGATAGAAAATGTGTGGAGTTCTCAAAACGGAAAAAACCGACTATACACTTACATATACTCCGGCAAACAATGAAGAGGTCCTCGTCCTTTTCTCCCGATTCCAAGGACCTAAAAATGAAACTTTTCACGCCAAGTACTCGAAATCGATGAAGACGTTCCTAGAGAACTTAAGCGAGCTGAAGGTATTTTCCACGTTCGGCCCTCGAGGCATATATCCAAATGCTCTTCCAGATATCAAACATTCAAGTTAAGATTTAAGGAAGGACGAGAGCAATCAGAAGGATGTCTGGAGGTGGGATGGTGGTGGTTTCGAGGCATATATCGCAATCGTCTGTTTTTACTATGTTTGTGTAGCGCAAGGATACGACTTAGTAGCTTCACTTCATCTCGATGCCGTTGTCGACTCTTGAGGTTTTTTAATTAATTTAAGTATTCGAGGGTTTTTTTATGCTACGGAAAGAGCGATAAAATGTTGTTGTTCCTATAAGAATATTTAGGGGAGATCGAAGTTCGGAGGATGGATTTGCACTATGCGCATTTTCGGGTGATACCTACGGATATTTGAAAGGGTCACGGCAATCAGCAGCTACTATTCCTTTTGGAGGACGATTTTTCAAAAGATTCTGTTAGGGATGAAGACAGCTGGAGGACAACAGACAATACAAACTTCAAACTTCTTCTAACTTTCTGCACTAGTTTCGAACGACAAGAAAAAAAACTACAATTGGTAAATCGTGGCCAGTGCAAGGCCGAAAAAAGTATTATATGGACTCGCACTAGGCAAGAGTCAACTACTATTTAGCCTAATCTCCGCCACTGAGAAAATAGAAAAACCATCGTAAAGACCACGACCAGTCTTTCTTATAGTGTTATTGAAGAAGCAAAAGATCATGTCTAGGGCAGAGTGCCAGACTAGGAGTAATAGTTAAGCCTCATTCTCGTCCGCGTACCTGTCAATATGTTAAATACAACTCAAGGAACTGTTTAATTCAAAAGCGCATTGAAAAGTTTGAAGAACTCAAGAATGAAAGTCTTGCACTTAAAATTCGTGGAAAAGAGAGAAAAGAGTTTCCCTAAAATATAAGAGTTTTACAATCAAATCAAAATTTAAAAATTCGAAACTGTTGAACCTGGTCCTATTTTACACCAATTTCATCTACATCTAGCGAAAATTGAAGGTCAAAACTAGGAACGTTGATGTTCCGGAAATGAGATTGATATAAGAAGTTGAGAAAATTGTAGGAGTAAAAGGTCCTTGGTCGTTTCATTCTTCCAGATTCAGGTTTATCAACTTCATAGCGGCGCTTAGCTCCGTATTTGATTCAATTTTGTAAGATGAGAAAGAAAATTTCATTGAGTGGTTTGTTGTTCGGGTTCGTATAAAAGGCTCCAATTTATTCGCAATACCTAATTGGGGATATTCGATTTATTTTCATTTCCTACGAGAATTTTCAAATAAGATGCAATATAATAAGGTCGGCTACATAAAGGAGGGGTGAAAGTAAAGAGGTCAGGTTGGTATTTGAAATGCGAGGACACTCAAAACTGTTTCTTAAATTTTAACATTCTTACACCCTTATTCAGTGCAAAAGAGAACCGAAAGGATCTTCCATTCGTTTCGTAAAAGTATGCTGCATGATAGAGGGATGTATTCTTCTCAACAAGTGGTCATGTCAGATCTTGCCATGCAGGCTTTCTTTCCTGTATCGAGAGAGGAGCCCTGCACTAACTTTTGTATATGTACCTAGGCTGCATGCTGGTTTGAATGGCTTTTGTATTCAAGGGGTCTAAGAGTCAGAAATGCCACCCTTTTGCCCGACAGAATGTGGTGCTTAGATTAGATTATATTAGATTTCGAATTGGAGTTGGTTTGGTTGCCTCTGTTACTGAAGCCTCAATTGTGACGTCCTCCAGGATTGTATATAACTCCTCATCGATCCCTGCGCTTTCAATGAAGCTTAGTATTTTTCGAAGAAGAATAGACAGGAATTCGGATGGTTCCATGAAGCCCTGACGAAAGTGACGAAGTCTTTTGTGAATAAATCCCTCACATTCAAAGAGGATGCGCTCTGGTGTTTCGTCTTCGTCATCGCAAATTCTGCATATTTATGGTCTCAGAGAGACCAATTCTATGGAGATGCGCCCTCATGTAACAATGTCCAGTCAGATCTCCCAATAGGGTTCGGGTCTGATATCTTCTTAATTTCAGATAATCAGACGTTCATTTCTCCGAATGTTTTGGTATAAATAGCTTTGAATGTCTATTGCCCGGTGTCAAGTCCCAGTGAACAGCTCTTTGCGGTTTTTGCCACATCCGGATGTTCATTTTTGCTGTGCTTAACGGTACCCCGCAGAATGGATGTGGTCCCATGAAGCTAGGTTTTTCCAGCCATTGAGTCGGCCATTTCGTTACCTTCGTAGCAGCTATGTCCCGGAATCCAAATGAAGTTAACTCTGTTCTGGTTTCCGAGTTCAATCAGGCATTGGAGGCAATCCCAAACGAGCTTTGAGTAAATTTTAACTGACTGCAGAGCCAAAAGAGCTATTCTGCGGCTTGAGCGAATATATATGTGTCGGTTCTTGTATTCCCTGTCTCATATTTTCTCTAATGCAGAGTTCAATAGCATGGGTCTCTGCCTGGAAGACAGTGGATGTTATATGCATGCTACAATACAATTTAACATTTGGGCGAACTGCATAAACTCCTGCTCCTACACCTTGATTTGTAATGGACCCCAGCTATGGAGTGGGTTTGTTTATCGTCTATTCCTCCCTCTCAAGTAGGATAACTTTGAATGGCATTCTAAAATTAAATTTCGATACCATTGAATCAGAAAAAGGTAGCGCTAGTATGGGGTCCTTGTTGGGTTCCGCGGAAAGAGTTGGATAAGCTGTTTTGCGCTCTGACTCGTACTCCGAGCTCAAAAGTTTATATGTAGTGAACCTTTCTTTTGTGTAGAGGTAGGTGCGAGCTTAAGAAGTACCTCTAAGGCAGCCGGGGGGTGGTACTTTAGTCAGCTTAAGCTGAGCAGTTTTCAGATTTTATTTTCTTCCACCAGACGAATGCCGCGTAAGTTATAATGGGCCTAGCAACGACGGTACACATCCAATAGGTTTGGACTTAGTCCCCAGTTCTTGCCGAGAAGGGTCTTGCAGGTCCAGAGAGAGATTCTGGCAAATGCGCATTCTAAGTGAGTTTTTCGTCCAGGATGACTCACAGGAATTTCTCCTCGCTAGCATACTCTAGAGATTCTTTAAAAAGAGTAAGGCTAGATAGCTTGCCCTTACACATCCTTTTGGTGAATGTAACTATTGTGCCTTTCTTTGGGTTGATACCCAAACCTGCCTTAGTACAGCAGGTTGGTACCTGGTTTAGGGTGCTTTGAACTAGCTCTATCGCTGAATCTTCAAATTTACCTCTAACAAGGACGGCAAAGTCGTTAGCGTAACCCTGTATCGTGATTCTAGATTTTGTTAGGTCCTGAAGAAGGTCGTCCACTACTAAGCACCAGAGGATGGATGATAATACCCCGCCCTGTGGACAGTCTTTCGCAGCTGTTGAGTCAGTCGAAGTTATTTTTCTGCGTTCTAGCATGGCTAGAACTGTAGGTTTTTGTATCAATGCCACGCTTTTGTGGAGCAGAGTAGATACTTTCGCAGGCAGTATTGACAAACGCCCCTTCGATATCTAGGAAGCAACTTACAGCTAATTCCTTGTCCGTTATTGATTTCTCGATTTTTGTGACCAGATTTTGTAAGGCATGGGTTGTAGAATTTCCTGGCTGATATGCATATTAGTTGGTGTATAGGGATTGTGATATCAGAGATCTATCTCTGATATTTTTTTTTAAATTACGTCAAGCTGACAGGACGATACGGCTTAGGATTGTTGCTCAGGCGGCGCCCTGTTTTCGGTATGTATATCACCTTAACATTTCGCCAGGATATGTGTATGTAAGCCCATGCGTGGTTAGCTCTGAATATGGATAATGTTGGTTGAAAATTGTCCATTCCTCTTTGCAGTAAGGCGTGAAATATCCTGTCTTCGCCAGGGGATTTAACTAGTATAAAACTCTGTATAGATCATTTAACTTTGCTCTTGGCTGAGTTTTTCCAGTCCTCTATGTTGTGTATACTCGTTTTTGGGACGGTATACCGTTCTCCATTGCCTGGCTCTGTAGTTGAGGATCCTGGGAAATGAGTTTGAGCTAGAAGTTCCAATGCCTGTTTCCCGGGCCTATTACGAAACTCGACTCGATCAAAAAACTCACATTCTGCGACTATGAAACTCGAAAAAAAAGCGTGAGTTAAGAGAACTGCGTATTATAAGAGCCGATCGAGCGAGTATTTTCTTATAAGAAATGTCAAACTCACTCGACTGCTGGAAATGAAGTGACTTTCCAATTGTTGAGTTTCATAATACCAACTTTAGCTCGAGTCGAGTCCAAATGTGAGTCGAGTTACTCACTCGACTCGAGTTTCGTAATAGGCCCGTCCATTTTCAGTAATCGAGCCATCGGGTTTCTCTAATAGGCCCATTTTATTAGTGTGTGCCTTATGCCGGTTTTCCACCAAACGGACAAACCAAAAACTCAGCAAAAGCTGGTGTCGAAAAAAACAAATCTTTGACTTTTCATCATTTTTTTACAAACTCGTGCTTTTTTCGACTGTCTCTGTTCTGTTTATCGTGTCCCGACCAGAAGCGGTAACTTCAAAAGGTTTTGGTGTGTTTCCTAACTGAGTCGCTTCGTGGAGATACTGAAAACAAAACTGCGATAAGGCACTGTCGGTTTGGTTGAAACAGTGTTTTAGATTTGTTCGAGTGCGAGTTTTTGTTTTTCGTGCTTTCAAAAACATGAACAAAACAAAAACTTAACTTGTCTGTTAGGTGGAAAAACGGCATTAGATAGTATTTTGTTTACTCTTGCACTGCTGAGTAAATCATTTTATACCCTGACAGAACAGTTTCCACGAATTTCTCTTGGCAAGTCTAATTTCGTGGTTTTACTCTGTTAGTGGTTAGAGGTTATGATACCCACTCAACAGTTTTTTTGGCCTTATTAAAGAATTTTCTTGTTACATATCTGATTTGACATAAAATTCTCATTAGAGACGTGCCAGTTGCAGATTTTTGTCCTCAAAAAGTACAAATGGTGCGATCTGAGACTGCGTGATACGTCTATATCTCAACTGAAATGAACTGGCTCTATCTCCGCAGAGGATAGTGTGATTAGGCCTTCGCGGTAAGAGTTCACATAACACATATGACCTCTCTGCTGTGAAGTATTCGATCCCCAAGCGAGTTCCATCTACCGACACTTTAAAAGTTCGGATCCCAGCTATTCCCTAAAGTATTACGCTAATCTGATATCTTTCCACCAAACTCATACATATAATTCCTTTCTAAATCAACCCCCTAAGTACCCATAAAAAGCCAAAATTATTTCAAAATCCTCTCATTAAAGAACCACAAAATTTCTGCCGGTATAATCTAGGAGCTTCTAGCTCACAAAATGAAATCATTACACTACATACCTTCACATATCCGGCAGTACCCTTAAAATTGTGGTCTGCTCAAACTCCTCAGTCAGTTCCTAAGATAACCAATTTGATTTCTCATAAGTCTGTCTGTCTTCGTTAATATTGTTCGAGAGTAAAAGAAATCATTGACGAATTTTCCTCCAAGAAACTCCTTAGTTTCCCACATTTCCTTTGAGAGCGTCTATGAAACAATCCTTTACAGTGACATAATTTCATTATGAATTTTATGCGCCCGTTGTAATATTAACAACAATATCAGACTAAAGGTTAAAATGGGTAAAGCAGGGGAGGAAGGAAAATTGGTTGTAGACGGTAAAATGCTTTTGTCAGTACACCATATTAATATGATAGGTGAGATAGTAGGGATCCTAGCTCCTATAGCTTCCAACTGCCGGCATAGTCTTAACTCTGAAGCTTTAAATTAAATTTAGCATAGTGGGCGGTGCACAGTAACCTGGCCCTCCTCGGTCCTTGTTTGCGTTTGATAAGACATCTCCGACAGGTTAATATGACGTATTAAATGGAGGAGGAATATAATAACTAAAGGATTTATTACAGTAGACACATAGGCACATAAAGAGAGAGAGAGAGAGAGAGAGAGAGAGAGAGAGAGAGAGAGAGAGAGGCAGACAGACAAGACAGGAGCTCTGGCGGCAGGAGTAGCGTCCTGAAAGGATATTTTCACAGGTATTTGCCACTTAAATTAAATGTTTTGGCACGGGTGTACTTATGAAGTTGTCGTTAAAGTCGACTAATGTAAGAAGGCTAGATAATCTTAATGGCGATGTTATGAATACATGAAGGATATACACAATAAGGTCTTTCAAGTGCAAAGATGGGGAGATCATCTACCGACGTGAATTGCAACTATTGAACGATATGTAGAACCGCTAAATTTAAGCTTATTAGAAAAAATAACATGAAAAGGAGTGTTCAGGGAGCAGGGATGACAGATTACTGAACAATTTAAACACATCAGGTAATTATTCTTGGAAATTCCGACTTTTAAATGACCGGAAACAAATATGGTTCACCGAGCTCAGTAGTAGAATATGACTCATGCTTTAAAAAGAAATAAAAGAGATAGATATGGAGATACGAGGGTGGGGTGAAAAGTTTCCGGCCTGACCAAGAGATGGTGCTAGCAGGTCTAATTTTTGACGTGTATTCTACAGTACTGTCCCTGACCAGCTTCTATAATAGCTTTCAGGTCCATTGGTATCTTAGTATATGTTTGACAGCCTATTGAAGAAGTCACCTCGATTGCTTACATGAAAATGGAAAAATTCGAGAAGCGTGCGGTCATCAAATACTTCTATTTGAAAGGCTTAACACCACTTCAAATCAAGGAAGAAATGGATTCAACACTGAAGGACTCTTCCTCATCATATTCAATGGCCAAACGGTGGGTTTCTGAATTTAAGAAGGTCTCATGCGCACTGATGACGAACCATGTTCTGGACGCCCTGTTGAGGTGATAACTGCCGAAATGATCCAGAAAATTCATAAAATCGTAGTATAGGACCGCAGATTGAAAGAGAGTGAAATAGCTGAGACTACTGCGATGTCAGATGAACGTGTACGCAATATTTTACATGAACATTTGTGCATGGAGAAGCTCTGTGCTAGGTGGATGCCGCGTTTGCTAACTACACTGAGAGAAATAATTTGTTGGCAAGAGATTGCTTCAAATAAAATTTTCATTGCAGTATCGAAGTTTATTTATGTTAATAAGAATTAGTTAGCAGCAATAAATATTTGGTTGCACAAAAAATATTCGTTTAAGGGAATAAACACGCAATACGTGCAATAAAACCATTCTGTCAAGACAATCAACTTACGATGTTTGCGCGATTATGTTGAAAGAACCGAACAGAAAAATGTCTAGCAACTCAATTTTGATTGCCGCAATATAATGTTGATTGTTGCAGTAGAATATTGTTCATCACAAACGATTTTCGGCATCATTCTGCTATGGTCACCGAATGTATGTTGCGGTCACTTAATTAATCCACACTAAGTTAAGTTGCACATAGGGAAATGAAAATGAAAAGTCTTCGTTGGCGCAGTGGCTACGCGAGCCAATCCAAAAACTTTCAAAACGGGTTGGATTCCTACCTACAACCATGGGTTTTATTAAGTCAGTAAGTAAGAAATAATATTTGAAGTAGGAAAATAGTGTCTTGGAAGAGTTCTCTACCTCCTCCTAGGTAACAAAAAAGAATTCAGTGTAGGATTTAACACAAATAACTCCATTTTTTAGAGTTTACCAACAACCCGCGCATTTGTGGCAATCAAAATTTTAAACGATTCTGGTTGGCAAGAAAAATAATTCAGTTGTCGGACAATATACCAATATACCAATAAACGAAAATTTGGCTCGGCCAACCCAGAATTTTGCTTTCAACAATGGGATAGGAACTTTTCCTGCAACCGTTGTAATTCGTTTGGCATATACATATTTCTATTGCAGCAAAAGTTTTGTTCTCTAAAAGTATCAATCGAAAATTGCGCCGGAGGCTTGAAAAATCGTACTACAAAAATGGTATCACTAAAAGTATTCAATACCGGGTTCTCGAAACCCGGTTCTTCGGGAATCTCGGACATATCCTTGGAACCGAAAACCGGGGTTGAGTTAGCAAAATACCCGGTTTTCGGTGCTAAAACTTTAACCTTGATGTTTTTATGTTGTTTGATTTCTTTTTAATGCGAACTCATAAGTTTCACGACGTCAAATCGCATTACCCACACATAGAACTGTAAAGCCGGCTACAGACTTATCGCGTTTCGCATATATTCGCGTCATTCGCGTCTTTCTCGCACTGAGATATAACAAATGGAGACCTCGATTTGCTATCTTATACCCCAATTACATGTTGGGCCAACATAGGCCAGCGCGAAGTCGGACAAGTGCAGGCCAACACCACCGTGCACAAGTGCTGCCATCCACACGTTGGCCATGATTTGTTTGACTTCAGCTGTCAGGTGTTCAGTGTGAACTGTCAATCGTGTGGTGTTCGACGTGAATTTCGTGTGATGGACGCAAACGAGGAAATAATTGCTGCAGCAGCAGTTAATTTATTGGCATCCTGCAACAATTAAATCAACATATACTGATGTCTGTCGTTCTTGAGTTCCAAACGATGACTGAGCGGCTAGCCAACATGTGTACGCCATTGGCCAAGCGTTCACAAATCCCTTTGATTTGTGACGAAAAACCGACACAGCGGCGAAGTAGCACCAGCGCCGACAAGCGGTAGCCAACGCACACAAGTGGACTGTCCACATGTTGGCGCTTGGACGCATTTGCTTTGGTTGGCCCAACATGTATTTGAGGCATTACATGGCCGACGTTTTTAAAATGTCAATATTTCGAAAAAGGTGTCCATGATAACCCGAGGTTCTGCATTGTTGAACAAAATTCTGATGATTTTAAACATTCATTAGATTTAAAATTGGTAATGCAAATAAAATAATTTTTAATTGAAACATTTCTTTATGTTTCTTTCAAAAATTCAATTCATTTTAAGTTTAGAGAAACTTCGAAAGTTATCCGGGGTACAAATTAGGATTGAGCCACGGATGACCTGAATCTTAAGAAGGGAAGAGTTAGTAGCACGGTATGCATGTATTAAGGCGAGAAGGAAAACAATGAGAGGACCATCAGATTATGAAATCCGAATTTTTAGGTGTAATTTCGAATTGAAAAATTACCAAATAATTTGAATTTTATAAATACTTTTTTGGATAAACAATGCAAGGTATTGAAAGAAAATGAGTTCATAAAATTCCAACAAAGCTGTGTAAATTTTACAGGTAATATTGGCTACTACAGTACGAATATAATACCATGTACTTATCGGTATGGCGCCAAATTCAAAAATAACGTATTACATGCTCAACCGTTATAAATATTCCTGAAACTGTTATTTCCCAAGAAATTTATTAATAAAAAATTTAAGTAAACTGTGAGTTATGTTATGAATTTCGACCGCAAAACACAACTTCTCACCATTAAATCGAACAATTTGAATCGTCAGAACTGATAATTCAAATTGAAAAGTTTTTAATTTTATTTAACTTGTTGCTCATGTTGTTCGAAATTCGAAATTTTAAGAAGGAGCGAGAGCGTACGATTTCATCGGCTATTTCAATCTGTCATATCGTATAGAGAAATGAGCCGATGGGGTCTTCATTTATATAGCTCAGTGCTCTGAGCGAGAAAAATTTATGTAATTCATACTTCCATTATTCGCTGAACGGTAATGAGACTTTCGTATGTAATTCATACTTCCATTCATCGCAGAGCGGTAATGAAACTTTCGTATGTAATTCATACTTTCATTCATCGCTGAGCTGTAATGGAACATTAATTTGTAATTACCATGTACCATTCACATTTTAAACATGTAGTAGTAGTTCACACGTATTCACAGATAGGTGGTATATAATGGAAGTTTGTCCTAAGTGGCAATCTATTTTCACTTAAAGGTTTCGAAACCGCTCATGAATGCTTCAGATGTGAATCACCGATTTTTGGTTTGTAAGGTTTGGACATCTTGTGTTTGCTAAGATTTCACTTTAAAACGGAAGCTGCACCAGAGAGAAAATAGGAAGTTAAAGTTAAAAAAACCATGTATTGAATTTTATTTATTGAATTTTTTGAGTTTTCGTTTATACGAGTATTTTCATTAATACTGATTGTTGAACAAAAATAAACAGTTTCTAACCTGTAATTTATTGTTTTATATTTGCATTCTCAGCACCGGTTCCAGAACCGGGTAACCAGTTCTGGCACTTACCAGCACCGAAATCCCGGTTCCGAAAAAATGTCTCGGTACTAAATGCTATTTATCATTAGAGCACTGTCATGAAAAATTTATTAGACTTGATGGAGATTATGTTGAAAAATAGTAATAAAAAAATTAAAAAAATATTGTGTTTTCTTAATCAGGCCGGAAACTTTTCACCCCACCCTCGTACATTTCCTTAACCAGATATCTCTAACGAAAATATTTTCACTCATCTTTCTCATCACGCGCTTCTGAATATCTTTCTATAAGTAAAAAATCTGCCAGTCTGGGCGCAACTTTATTATTTTATGCGTAGAAGTCTGGAACGCATTTAATGCTGAAATGCGGTGTACTATAGATTACTATGCGACTGACAACCAAAAAAATAACGTTTTAAATAGCCGCCTAGTTATTGCTTTAATTACTCTGGTAGCACATCTACATATAGGTACTGAGTTTTAACTTTGTAGCATAATCCGTTTCTGAGATATTAAAAACTACCCCCAACCCCGGTACCATATGGCATATGCTACCCCTATAAAAAAAATTTTTCTGTGACATCTCTATAGTAACTCTATACAGTTGTCAATTTTTAGCTTTCTATCCTTTGCGGCTGTTGAGAAATAAAAAACAGATTTTTTTCATTTCCACCCACTCCTACCATCACCCCTTACATCCGCACCCTCAAAATTTTTCTCTGCGAGAGGTCTACTGGTCCTAACTCCTTTCAAGATCATACCTGTTACGGTTCTTGAGGTATACAAATTTTATTGTTTGAAAAATAGCAGTTCCCACTTTCGCGCTTCACCTCCCCACTCAAAATTTTTTTTTACATTCAGTAGACTCCACTTGTAATTCTATGTATATACAGAAACCAAATGTTATCTTCCTGGTACATTTTGTTCGAAAGATATTGTAATCCAAAGTTTTTTACCTCCCACTTGCACACCCCCAACTCCCTTAAAAATTTTAGCTCTTGTCCACCACAAAGTTTCAACCTTCTGACATCAATCGTTTAGGAGATATGGATTTTAGAATGTTACAATCCAAGCTTTCAAGCGCTTCGGATACATTGTTTTTCGCCTCACTCGCACATCCCTCAACCACAGTCGACCATTTTTTTGCAAATGGGTTCACTATCATAGATCTACATAAGTTCTAGCCTCCTAGTTTAAGTGGTCCCTGAGTTATGGAAACTAAAATGTTTTGTCTAAAACGCTCTCCCCTCATCTCCCCAGCCCCACAAAAAATACCAGTCGTAGGGATTCACTAGATCTATTCACCATAAAAATTTGAACTTAATATCTCAACGGGTTTGTGAGCTACGCGCCTTCAAACGCTTTTGCATACGGCGTACGGCGGACGGCGGACAGCGTACGGCTGAAGACGTACGGCGGACAGATGGACATATTTTGTTTTTTTGGTGTTTAACGGCTGGTTTACATGGTGACGACAAACATTTTTTATTGAGATTATGAGGGAGAAGGAAAATCTCTAATGAGAAACTGATCAGGAGTGAAACGAACAGATATTATATCCAGCAAAAAATGTTGACGATATTTCTGTGAATGTGTTATTATTATATTTATATTTTTATGGTTACTGCTTGTAATTTTCTACTCTGGCATCTCTACTTCGCCATAAATTCGATATTTGTTGCTCCTTGCAATACTAAATTTTATAGTTACTTTGGCGCTTATTCCATGGCCGACATTTTTTTAACCAAAGATTAGGATTTTTTTCTTTTCCAGATTCGGAGTTTTCAAAGGTAATACAAACCAAAAAATTAATTTCTTCTTCGCAATCCTTTTTTTATTTTTGAACATACTGGAGTCACGATTGGCTTCAAGCAAAGATATTAGAATCTCTTTATATAAGATGTCCCAACCAATATAAAATAAATTAATAAAGCTTTACGATTGGCGACCAATCTCCGGTGGCTATTAGAGCTTTTCATGCTAATATTTGTAGTCCACTGTAAACATCAATCTGAAAGCTCTGTTTTAAATTGTTTGGAACGTCAAATTGAATTAGAGGTTTGTATATTGAAAAAATGATTTTGTCGGGTGCGGGATATAATTAATATTTTTCTGAATCGGGTACCTTGCTTTGCGAACGTACGAGACGGTACTTTGGATACAGCAATATTGTATCTGTTCATTTTTTATAAGTTTGAGCTCTGTATCTCTGTAAAGAAACAAATTCAAGAAGGCATGTACTTTTTTTAATGTTAAAATAAATCCCCAAAATTTTCCGATATAGAAGAGAGAAATTAATTTCCTTATGGAAATAGTGAAAATGTTGAATAATAGCAAAATTAGATTCAAAAGTAGCAATGTGACAACGCTGGTTCGGGGTTTGGGGGTTTCTTCTCCATACGCTCGGGCGCGGCATTCCATTTCACGCCGCTCAGCAAAAATTTAAAAAAACATTCTGCCAACAGTCTGGGCGCAACTTTATTATTTTATGGGTAGAAGTCCGAAATGTGTTTAATGATGAGATGCGGTGTAGGTTACTATGCGACTGACAACCTAAAAAATAACGTTCCAAATAGCCCCCTGGTTATTTCTTAGGTTGTCAGTCGCATAGTAACCTACACCGCATCTCATCATTAAACATGTTTCGGACTTCTACCCATAAAATAATAAAGTTGCGCCCAGACTGTTGGCAGATTTTTTTTATTTATTTACGTATTTTTTTTTGGTTGGATATCGAAAAATTTTGAAGATCGTTACTAGGCGCTTATATAAATAGCCCGCAGAAGTAAAATTGCTTTGATAGCTCGACAAGTCTAAAAGTTTTAACGAAGTTTGTGAAAATGTGGATTCACGGACATTTTTTTTTACTCAACCTCTGAACGCCAATAAAAATCTGAACTTTTTTTTTGCTTTAATTACTCTAATAGTACATCTACATATACGTACTAAGTTTCAACTTTATAGCATAAGTCGTTTCTGAGTTATAAAAAACCACCCCTCTCCCCTGTACCTTGATACCCCTATCAAAAATTTTATTTTTCTAGGATGTCTCCATAGTGGCTCTATATAATCCTAAATGTTTAGCTTTCTATTCATTATGGTTTTCAAGAAATAAAAATCAGAATGTTTTCCTTTCTACCCCCTTTCACAATCACCCCCAACACCCACACCACCAAAAAATTTTTCCCTACTAGAAGTTTACCGACCCCAACTCCTGTAAAATTTTCAAGATCATATCTGATACGGTTTCTGAGATATAGAAATTACATTTTTTGAAAAATTGCTGTCCCCCCCCTTTCGTGCTCCACCTTCCCCCTCCAAAAATTTAGTTTCGGTAGACTCCTCTTGTAATCCCATATACAGATACTAAATTTTATCTTCCTGGTGTAATTGGTTCGGAAGATATTGTACTCCAAAGTTTTTCACCCCCCCACCCCCACACCCCACCACCCTTCTTAAAAATGTTAGCCCTTGTCTAATCTTGAAGTATCCCTAAGGACAACAACAAAGTTTCAATCTTCTGACATCAATTGTTCAGGAGATATCGATTTTAGAATGTTTCAATCCCGGCTTTCATGCGTTAATGACTCATTGTTTTCCCCCCCACCTCCACACCCCTTAACTAATATCGACCATTTTTTTTCAATTGAGTCCATTATCATAGTACTACATAAGTTGCAAGTTTCAGCCTCTTAGCATAAGTGGTTCCTGAGATCTAGAATCCAAAAATTTTCGTCTAAAACACTCCCCTCTCCTCTCCACTTGTACCCCCACCCCTCGAAAATATACCAGTCGTAGGGGTTTACCCAATCTACCCACCATAAAAATTTCAATTTAATATCTCAACAGGTTTGGAAGTTACGCGCCTTCAAACGATTTTGCGTACGGCGTACGGCGGACGGCATACGGCGTACGGCGGACGGCGTACGGCGTCTACGGCGGACAGACGGACATTTTTTTTTTTTGCTTTTTTGGGGTTTACTAGTCCTAAAACGTGTAAATACAAAATTTCAGGGTAGCAAACTTTTTTGAAATTTCAGGTCGATCACAATACTTTATTATTAAAAAATAATAAAGTAAAATTGAGTCGATAGGAGGTTCCTAGCTGTTGTTATTTATTTTTTTGCCAGAATCGGGTATTCCTTACGTATGAGACGATAAGAGATAAAAGGGTCACAGTTTTATTGCGGTCGAACGAAATTTGGAAAATACCTAAATAAAGGCAATAGAATATGTCTTATTTCCATCGCTTTGGGTTCAAATTGCATATACAGTACAGGCAGGTAGGCGGCATACGCAGAAATCTAATGGGAGAACCGATTTTTTTGGGGGGTTCGCACAGAATGGCAAACTTATTAATACTGGCCTTGCAAATTCTAGTAAATATTCAGATTCCAAATTCGTGAGTTCGTTAAAGAAGATTTGGGGTTTTTGGCCACAATTGAACAAAACAAAAATACTATAAACATAGGCCGAGCAGAACAATTCATCCTTCAAATTTATCTAATGAATTCAATAATCATAGAAACGCTGTTTTCATTAGGACGTAGAATTTTTAGAACATTCCAGGAAATGAACAAAAAAAATAGCGAAACTTAACGATTTGATTGTTGCACTAGCATTACTGTCACATTGGACATGTGCGATGAACGCAAATATCTTGGCGATAGTGGAAACGCTGCATTCGTGCTCTACGCACATCCCTTGATGTGCGTCCAAACATCGCCATTGACGCAAATGTAAGCGGTTCTCGACTTGAGTTGCAAACTAACGCGAATAGGCCGTTTCCACTTACGCATACGCGCTAATTCGCATCATCCAATGCACATGAAGGCGATAGTGGAAACATGGCATATGAATATTACCGCCATACGCCTCATATTCACATATGTATATATGTATGTAGCTAAAAATGATGTCCCATTGACAATCCGATAAAAAAAACCTGCCTTTGATTGATTATTTGTTGTTAGTTGGCGAGCTTTCACTCCAACATACAGTGGGTTACAACATAAATTCTAAAACTTTTTAATAGCCACCGGAGTTGGGTCACCAATCGTAAAGCTTTTTTTTTGCTTGGGACATCTTATAGTTTCTACTGTCTTTGCTTCAAGCCAATCGTATGTTACTCTAGAAGAAATACTGAACTCCGATTTATATTGTAGTTGGGGATAAAGTAGTATAAGGAGTGCACATGAAGTTTGTCTTTTATTAAGGACTTGCTACTCGAAACTTAAAGACAATATCATCAGTGCTTAATTTCATGTCACCGAAAAAACATTTTAATTTTTCAAGGATTTTCATATGGGAGATCCAGGAAGAACTCAATCGATTTATAGCATATTTATCCCTTGGTTTGTTTAAGTGGCAGCCCTGTCCTCCAGACAGAGCTCAATTAGCTCCGAGGCCGTTTTGAAACCACAAACTCGTGTTAAAGCCGGATGTTAGGAGTTGATGTGACTGGGGAATTTAAAAGATGAATGTGAGAAAAACTAATCGTTATAACCACCCTGTGCTGTTTAGAAAAAGTAATATAATAACTCTCTAATTTTCTTTCTTGAAATCAGGTCCCTGTAGAAGGGTTTGCCTAGTGCTCGCTCTCGGGCTCCAGCTAAAGCCGGACATTCGCAAAGGATATGAACGAGCGACTCTCGCTCATTAGTGTCCTGGCAGATGCGGCAGTGTACATTGAACGGAATGACCAATTTGGCTGCATGATCCCCAATTGGCCAGTGACCTGTACAGATCGCCGTGATTCTGGAGACGTCTGCTCATGTCTTGTATAGAAGTTCGTCCGACTTGGCTCGGTTGTAAGATGGCCATATCTTCCTAGATATTGCGCAGGTGGTTAGGCTTTTCCACCTGGAGTTAGCCGCTGCCTGGAAGTGGGAGAGTATGTCCCCCTTGACAACTCCCTTTATCCCTTTACCTGGAACTATTTAAAAATTAATGTGTATAAAATTTCATATTGAACACGTGTCTTAAAAACTTTTTGTATGGGAGCTAGCCGAAGGAGTAGAAGGATTTCGCTGAGTAGTAAACTTGAAACTTGTTTTCACTCAAAACTAATTTTCGACCAAAATTCCGCATTCGTGGCTGGCCGTTTTCTTGAGTTATAGTGAGTTCCGTAAATGGATTAAAGACATTTTGATAGGATATTTTGATGGCAGCTGAGACTAGAGAGCAAGACACAAAGGACTAATGAGATTTTATTCATAATCATACATTTAGCTCGAACTATTGGAAAATCAACACATAAAAAATTTTGAAATCGTAGCTTAAACCTTTCTGAAGTTATCGACCAATATTATTGAATAAGTGTTTTAAGGACTTTTCGTATGGAAGCTACCCGAAGGAGTAAAGGAATTTTACTGACTAACGAACGAAAACTTCATTTTCACTCAAAACTAATTTGATAATTTTCAAGATCCTAGGTCAAGACTTCTTGAGTTATCGTCCACACGGACAGACGGACGGACGTCAAGCGGATTTGGGGTTCTTGACCACTAATATACAAAAATAATAAACAACTTTTTTATTAAAATAATACTCTCAAATTTCATCTAGAGTATAAACAGTAGACACGATTACAAACCATTCTTTTATTTTCCATAAACAGGTGGGGAGTGTACTGAATGTCATCACAGCGGTTGCTTTTACTCCATCGAAAATTCGAGAAGCTAGCTCCCTCACAATCTCAGTAAAAATTGTTTGCCACCGCCATGTAAACCGGCCTTAATAGTCCTAAAACGTGAAAATACAAAATTTCAGGGTTGCAAAATTTTGGAAATTTCAGATCGATCACAATAATTTATTATTAAAACATAACGCAGTCACGATCGGCTGCAAGCCAATCGTATGATACTTTAGATGAAATACTGAACTCCGATTTATATTTTAGTTGGGAATATATCAAAAGAATGAGGAGTGTACATACAATTATTGCATGACCTTTTATTTACAGGTAGAAACTATTGTATGGTGGCTACTCGATGGATGGTTAAACGATTTCTTGAGTTATAGTGAGTTCCATAAATTAAGTTGGGACATTTTTACAGAATTTTTGTATGGCAACTACATGAAGGACTTACGGGATATTTTTCATATTAATACCTTCAGCTGCGACTATTATAAAATCAACGTATACAAAATTTCAAAGTCGTAACTTAAAGCGTTCTAAAGTTATCGTTCAATATTGGTGAAGACGTGTTTTAAGAACTTTTGTATGACAGCTACTCGAAGGAGTTGATTGATTGCGCTAATTAATGAAACCAGTCTTGCTTTTAATATAAAACTAATTCCTACAAAATTTTGAATCCCTGCTTTAACTTGTACTAGAGTTATAGTGGATTCTGTAACTTGTATACATTTTTAAAGGACGTTTGTAGGCTGCTACACGAAGGACTGATTTGATTTGCATCATATTCGGAACTTTCACTTCAAACATTGTAAACTTTAAGTATGCAAAATTTGAAGTTCCTAACTTAAAGCATTCGAGCAATAATTGTGAATACGTGTTTTAAGGACTATTGTACGAAGGTATCCGAAGGAGTGGAAGGATATCGCCCATTAACGAACTTAGCCTTACTTTTTCCATTTTACAGGTGGTGACCAAATTTCAACTTCATAGGCCAACGCGTTCTTGAGTTATCGTGCAAACGGATGGACGGATAGACGGACGGACGGACAGACGGACGGACGGACAGCAAACGGATTTATGTTTTGGTCACAAATAAACACAAAATATTATATAACTTTTTTTCGTCCGAGGCTCGGTTCTATGCGTTACAAACTTTTCGGGCTGGATTAAACTTATAATACTCTATATGATTTCATCTAGAGTATAAATATGATTTCATCTAGAGTATAAAAATTATAAGTCTGGGCTCAACTTTATTATTTTTTGTGTTTTTATACTCTAGATGAAATCATATAGAGTATTATAAGTTTAATCCAGCCCAAAAGTTTGTAACGCATAGAACCAAGCCTCGGACGAAAAAAAGTTAGATATTATTTTTTGTTTATTTGTGGCCAAAAACCTCAAATGACGTCCGTCCGTCCGTCCGTCCGTCCGTTAGCACGATAACTCAAGAACGCCTTCACCTAGGATCTTGAAATTTTGAATCTGGATGATTGGTTGAATTTGTAAGGCTAAGTTCGTTAACGGGCAAAATCGTCCTACTCCTTCAGGTAGCTGCCATACAAAATGTCCTTAAAACACGTGTTCAAGAATATTGGTCGATAACTTCAGAAGGGTTTAAGCTACGACTTTGAAATTTTGTATGTGTTATTTTTTCAATAGTTTGAGCTAAATGTATGGTTATGAAGAAGATCCTATTAGTCCTTCGTGTGGCTGCCATACAAATATCCTGTCAAAACGTCTTCACTTAATTTACGGAACTTACTATAACTCAAGTAATCTTTTAGCTATGAATTGGAAATTTTGTACAAATTAGTTTTGAGTAAAAACGAAGTTCGACTTTACTAATCAACGAAATCCGTTTACTCCTTCTGGTAGCTGCCATACAAAATGTCCTTAAGACACGTGTTCAACAATATTTTTCGATAACTTTTGAACGCTTCAAGCTACGAATTTGAAATTTTGTACACGTTCATTTTTAAATGGTTCCAAGGAAAAGGATAAATATGTAAGAAATCGAGTGAGTCCTTCCTGCACCTCTCATGTGAAAGTCCTTCAAAGAGGACATTTTTTTTTTCGATGACTTACCCAGTTCAAGATATGAAATTAAACACTGAATATTGTCTTTTAGTTTTGAGTAGCAATCTAATGGCAGTCCTTAATAAGGACATACAACATGCACACACGTAATTCTACTTTATCCCCAACTAAAATATAAATCGGAGTTCAGTATTCATCTAGAGTATTATACGATTGGCTTGCAGCCGATCGTGACTGCAGTATCTTTTCGTAATCAATTTAATACCCCAACATAACTAAGAGATACAGCGGAATTCGTGAAAATATAGCCGATCCGTTAGGGGCTAAATATCGAAAAATCCTTAAATTTTATAGGCGTTCTAAAAAGACCGTGAAAATAAAAGTCAATTCGATATTTCATCAAACCTAACAAATATGGCGGAAAAAACATCTTTATATCATTCTAGAAGTTGAATATCGAAAAATCGTCGAAATTAAAATGAATTAAATATTTCATCACGTGAAACGTATACAAACACTATCTATCTTCTATATACGAGTATATATAAATGAATGTTTGTTTGTCCTGTATTCGTTCCTAAACCATTCATCCGATTGCAGTGAAACTTGTTGAGGGCACGCCCGCGAAGGTTCTGGCATTAGTAAAATCATTTTACAATTGGTGGTACACGAGTTATTTCAACATTTGAGTGTATTTCATATAGTTTAGCGGCAGATCGTGTGTTTTCGGGTATTAGTTATGCGTTCCTATTACGAAATGGGAAAGTTGGAAATTTCCAACTAATGGAAATTAAAACAAACCCTTCAAGATAGACAAATTTTTTTGATTATGACGGTTCGTGTATAATTTTATGATTAGGAGCTCAGAAAATGGATGATTTTTCTCTATGAAGTACATACATGTTTGTTTGTTTGTTTGCCCCGTATGCGTTCCAATACCATTCTTCCGATTGCGATGAAACTTTAATGATTTTTTGAGGGGACTCTCGCAAAGTTTTCTGCATTAGTAAAATAATTTTACAATAGGTGACGCGTGAGTCATTTCAACAAATGAGTGTATTTCATATAGTTCATGTGTTTTCGGTGTATAAGCGCGCACGCTTGACAAAATTTAATAGCGGAATCGATGAGAGCAACGGAGCAACGAGAGGAACGGAAGAATGAAAGCGACGGAGCAACGGGAGCAATGGGATCAACAGAAGCAATGAGAGCAACGGAAGTAACGGGAGCAACGGAGAAACGAGAGCAACAGAAGCAACGGGATCAACAGGAGTAAAAAAGTAACGGAGCAACAGGAGTAACGGAGCAATGGGAGCAACAGGAAGCAAGACTGGAAACCGCTGGCTTTGCAGTTTCGGTGGCATAGCACCATTCAAACGTGAGCGTAGCCGCGGGACGGTAATTGTAATAAATAGAGAATTTTTTGACATAGGAGCGAACCTCAAGGCTTCAGATTCTGAGTGAAACTTAGAACGCGTCCCTGTGCAAAGCACAATATTTTGAAAGCAGAAACTCAACCTCAGTCTGGACAGGTTCAACAGTCTTGGCAAACAAATCTGGGTGACAAGATAATCGAAATGACTGTGTGGTGTATACTAGATGGCAGAGAATATCAGGAGCCTCGGTAGCCTACTTGCACGAATTCCTTCGAAGTCATGGTCCCGAAAAAAAGAGGTTACAAGCAGTAGAAGTGCTGCAGAGAGAGAAAAAATGTTTTTTTAGGAAACACTACAGCCCAGTACTTTTTCTTCAGTTCCTGCACGAACAATTTTGGGCTGAGATCAGAAGCACAGTCATTGCCATCTTTAGCTTGATGCTTTAGAAACACTGAAGTACTTTCATTCAACTCCTTCATATTTGTAATGGTTGAAATTGACAGCCATAAGTTTCACAAGCATTGAATTCAATCATGACCATTTCAGTACAAAGAAACACATCTACGGGTATCATTGAAAATACGAAGAACTTTCAAAATTTATCCAAATTCATGCCACAACCTCACCCAACACTGCGACGAACAGCATTTTGCTAATTGAAAGCGATAAATAAACTTTAATTAACGCTAACCGCACAGCATGAATACTTGAGTTGCACTTTATTTCAATACGAGTCCTTCGAAGAAAGCACTTTGTTCAAAACAAAACCTCCCCTCCCCCTCTCACTCCCACTGCCCCTCCCCCTACTCCTATTCTCATACCGACCCGCACAACTCACCCACTATATTTTCTTAGGAAATACAACGTCGGAACAAACGATCCTCTTCGCTGTTTCTGAAACTCCCGCCGCACATACAATTCAACCTATAGAATTTATCGCAATAACAAAATTAGATTCTCCCCAAGGATCGAAAAGGAACCCGGCCAATTATTATTACAGCGTGTCCTAACACAATACACAACAGAGTGCATTCTTCTAGTTATTGTTCCTGTTGTTTAGTTTCTATAAATGGACGACCTCCTACTGTCTGCTCTGTTTATAGGAAAATATAATAATATGGAGAGTTTGTCGATAATATGGAATATGGTAGCTTCATTTTCACTGAATTGGAACATATAAAATTGGAAATTGAAATGGGACCTGCTGCTGTTTGGACGTATTAAATACGGGGTTAATGCGATCCCAAATGGTGGCTGGATATGTTAAAATTGTGGTAATTAGGGTCACCATTTCCTGAATTTTATGGCAATTAAGGAAGGAAGCTACATACATTATAAGTTTATAAGTTTCGTAAAGTGAGTTTGGACAGGCGGCAATATTATACACAGTTCAGTCTGTAGTACATCTTCCATAACACTACAGCGAAGATATCTAAAAAATCGTTGTTGTGCCGATGACTGAATTTGTATCCGGTCAAAGAAGTGGAAGTAGCGTGCAGTTAGTGGGTGATTTTACAGTTGCGGTCGCAGTGGACAGAGTATTCCTTCTAAAACTTCCGCAGCGGTTGCGGTCGCAGTGGCAACTGTTTTAATATTTCCACAGCGAAAATGGCTTCGAAGTGAATTAATGAATTAAATAGATGAAAGAATTTTTCATTAATGCCATCTTTAAATGCATTTACCGGGACATTGTTTTTCCGATAATTACAGATTTCTTGTCTCGCACCGTTACATCTTGTTACACCTTACTGTGACTTCATTAAATTTTCAAAGAAATGAGCAAAAATTCACCCAAGGACATCGAACATCCATTAATACAATTTCATACTATTAATCTTCCCCCACCCTCGATATAATTTGCAACAAGGCACCTAATAAAAAGGACGACATGTGTTTACAATTATAGTCCCCTCTTCAACATTTTCCGTACTATGCTCGATGAGAAAACACAAAAAAAATCATTAGAAGGAAATTTGAGCCTGAATTTCAATTTTCATTTTACGAAAATAAAGGCATTTCCTTTGGGGCATTTTAAAGACGAAAAACATGGCCAATTTCGGCTGAAGAAGATGGTATTGTACTTTACTGTCTAATTTCAGACTTTTTTTCTTTTGTCTATATGGAGGGGTGGTTTGGTTGAAATTAACTTGTCCGGAAAACTTCTTGATTGTATTATTTTTCTTTTGATTTTTTCTGTTACGAAATGTTCATCCCGCAAGTCTTCCCATGTTATTCGAACTTCAGAGAATTATTCTAATATATATAAAAAAAATTGTGTTGCAATATTCTACACCCCCTCTTCAAGAACGCGCGAAAATTTGGGAAAAATCGAAAAACCCTAAGCTTCTTTAAGTTGAAAAGGTTTCCATCTTTGTCTGTGTCGAAATAAATGTTCCCGAATGGCATCTTTAGGGTTCGTAGTCGAACAAGGATCTTAGTGGAAACCCTATAAAGGGGTGGCAAAAATATTTATCATCGTTTGTTCGGCTGAAAAATTTATATTCGAAATGGAGGCCTTTTTTGCTTTTCGACAGAAAGCTGAGTTCAGGGGCGCCAGATAATGGCAGGTATCGTCAGATGTTTTTATTTTATTTCTGTCCGGCAAAAAGGACTTCGATCACGACCTGTTTAACAGCAATTTTATAGGATCAAGGCGATGGAATAACAAGTCTCTAGACTATGGAAATGAAATTTTTTTAGGAATTCAGTGAAGTGCGGATCGAATTTTCATAAGATCAAGAAGCAAGAGGACGAGGAAAAAAGGGAAAGTTCATTTGAGTAATGAAACGTTTTAGTTTATTATTTTTTAAATAATGAATTATATTGAGATCGCATTAAAATTTAAAAAAAATGTGTTCCCTTAAATAGCATTTTAGGACTAATGACATGAAATATACATACATAATTGTGAATGAAGCGTTTTGATCTTGAAATAAGTTTTCTTTTAATTACTATCTTTATCGTTGCAGAAACTTAACATAAAGTTTATATGCATATCAGTTATGTAATTTAAAGAACGTTTTTAGACACGACCGAGAGATAAGGGTGTTCCAATAAATAATTTGCAATCGTGTTTTTTTACCGTGTTTATTTCAGGTGTATCATTAGTAGAATATAAAAGTAGACTACCTTAAAAATATGCTTAACGTTTTAAAGAAACCTCGGTTTCCGTTGCAAACAGGAAACCGGTATTTTAAGATGGTTTCGATGCATTCGATCATTTTAGCTTTGTTTATCTAAGAATGCATTCGGGCAGTTGGCTGATGCAGCAAAGTAATAAATTTACCATATGGGCTCATACTGTTAGTCCTGTAGCCAGATGGGCTTCTTTAGTCTTGTTACTGTGACTTGGTGGCCAAATGGGCTTATATGTAACTTATCTCACCAACCGGTTAGGCTAGAAACTTGTTCGGTGCTCCGATGACAAAAAGTGAATGCTACTGGCACTTGTGACTGGTCTGCTGTTATAGTTGCGATCGCTGAGTTGTGTGCGTAAGAGGTCGAACGTCTATGAGCGGAGTTATAGCTTTGACTGATATTTCACAAACAGAGGAAACCTGTAACTTATCATGGTGCATTTACACTCAGCGTTTGAGGCGAGCCTCTATCCCCACCAAAAAATCAACCAATCAAATGGATCGTGGAGTCGCAAGAGTCTAACATTCTTCAACTTTTTCTCCGACGCACGCTTCCATATGTGTACACACATACAATGAACTGTGGCAGCATGCACTTCGCAGCTCATCGTATTTCTGTCGTTTCGCACTTATAGGCAAGTTGTGCCGCAGAGGCATGTTGAGTGTAAATTGCTTTCAACACAGCAAAGAACACAGCCGACGAAAACCGGTTTACAATGACCTGATGGGGGTAGAGGCTCGCCTCGAGGCGAGCCTCAGGGGTGAGTGTAAACGCACCATTACAATTTAATTCTCACCGTGAAATACCGAATTTCACATGATTTCAATTTTAATTCATCCATGATATTTTCGAAAATTTTCAATAATCAATTTAAGTGCCGAAAATTCCGAAAAATCGTAAAAATCTAAAAATTCACTTAGACTCCATTTCTTTCCGCACTTTCACGTGCGACCCCTGTTTGTAATTTTCAATAATTCCGCAAAAAAAGGACATTTTCACTAATGCTTAATTTTTTTCGTGAAAATTCCTCTTGTCCTTCACTTGTAGGTAAATAATTACCTTAATAGCCTTAAAAATGAAATCCCCATCTCTAAGAAGGATGCTATGCCAATCTTTCTACAGCTTCCCGTCAAAAAAAAACAGGACGACGACTATGACTAGTACGACTCTTGGTGCCGAAAACATCATCTGTATTCCAACTGGCAAGGATAACTCAGTTTTAATTGAAATTATCCCTAAGTAAGGAGAGGCTAGAGAATGAAAACATTTTATTATAATTAAGGTCCAGATTGGGTGATGGATGATACCGTGCAAATAAAAAAAAACAAACGTTTCTACGGGCCAAGGATAAACAGGAGAGCATTAGGGACGAGGGTGATTTTAACGTAGTTGCCTTGCCTGAAAAACGCCTGTACAACGGCCGACGTGATTTTTAATTGTTCTATTCGTGCGGATAAGCTTTGACCTCGTATCCTTCCGAACGGATCCGCATCAAAGGTTTTGCCGGACCATGAACACATCGAAATTCAAACTGCTGGACATCAAGGGAAGGAACAGCTATTCAACGACGGATATCACTTCAAATATTTTCCTGTCGAAAGGAAGACAAGGTGGTGGCTATTCCCCGACGACATATGATGTGATGCTCTGCCAGGACAATGTTCATAGACGGCATTGATGATACATAGACCTAGTAAATTTTTATTTCGGAAATACCTGCTGGAACCTTTTCGAGGTGAGATTGAATAGGATACTTGGCAGGATGCTGATTTATTTATTTTTATTAAGGAGATTGTCCACGATGGGATAAGTTCTTGTTCGAAATGATGAGACGAATGTTAGTGGTGGTGATGATGACGACGATGATGATGATGTCTATTCCTTGAGTTAACTCAATTCCAAAAGTTTTAATCACAAAAAGGAAAAAAATAAATACGTTTTTCCTTTGAAATAAGATCTCTCGGCAAGATCTGGATAAAGATCCTGACTTCATCATTTTTTGTACTTTATTTTCCTCAAGGATTCTATTAGAAGCGAAGATACATAAAGCCGACTTTGCCGGCATGCTGAATTGTTGAATATTTTAGTAGGATTCTTCGATACGACGGATGGTAGAAGTCGGGAAAATGTGAATCCATTTTCAAATGTAATACCCCATCGACCAAGTGTAAAAGTTCTGTAAACGAATTTTACGGGATTATGAGGAAGGAAAGGCTGCAGGATATTGCCTTTACGGAGTTTCGGAATATTGGGAGTTTTGAAAAAGCGACTTTCTACTAATGCGGTTGTATTTGTGGCGTAAATGAAAGTGTTGTAAATCGCATTATACTCGCACGATGGGTTAATATCGTAACCTTTTCATTCCGTCTATTTTGGAGTAGAGTCTTACTCTTAGGTGTACGGGTTTTCGCTTTGATATACTGGATTAAATTGGTTATATATTATCCAGGAAGCAATTATACTTATATAGAGAAAACTGTATCAATCTGTAAACTAATGCAGATTAAATGGATCAAGTATTTTTTTATTTCTTACATCAGGTATTTGTTGATACTTCAATACTATCCGATACTGAAAACTGATACAAATGAAAGGTATTTCATATCTTATACATATGATATTGTTACGTGTAAGCCTGGCCACCGCGCAACTCGATCGATTACGAATAGGAAACAGCAACAACCGAATACCTAAGCTGCAAAGTAACCCAATCAAAAGCCTAGTTGAGAGTAAATTAGGAGAGCGGAGCTACACGATTATACGCCACTTCTTATCAAATGTGCTCAAATGCGCTCGAATGTATTAGAACAGCGTAGAGGGTCAAATGGAAAGATCTCAAGCTTTCGGGTATCATCTACACACACCACTGAACGAAGATTCAAGAACAGTCTCGACTACAGGCAACTGGTATAAAAGTAGATAAAGTAATTTTTATTACGTCGACTGTGACAGCCAGCGTGTATACGCGACCGTGTTGGTAGAGAGCGAAAGTGATCGAGTCAAGCGATATAAATAAGCGGGCAGTGCTGCCATACAGTGCGAATTATTGTGCGAATAGAAATAATAGTGCGATTGAATAATAAATTATGACTTATTTTTATTTTAACCGAAATGTGTTTCACTTGAAATCCCGGCGAACCCCTAGCTCTCAACAATATTTTTTGTTTCAGGGGTTTTTTGCTCGGAGAATACCTGCGAATAGAAAGTATCAGATTAAACTATGAGGTAATCAAAAGTATACTGAAAATTGTTCTGAATGTGTTTTCACGAATCGCGTCAAATTCTTCTGTCCCTTGATTGATTTCGAAATTTTTTTGATATTAAACTCGCGATGCAATGAAGAAGTCTTTGAATATATTTTCAAGAGTTCCGTCGCATTTTTACGGTCGATGGGACATTTTATTTCTTCACATAAACACCTAAGAATTAAGTTCGCAATTTTTTAACCAATACCACCTATAGGTTGAAAGAGGTTGAATAAGAGTTCGCGAAACCCACCAAAACTCATAGGGTAGATGAAATATCGCATAAGTTTCCATTTTTACGAGCTCTTTATACAAACGCCAACAAATTAATTTATCGATTTTATGACATGTAACCCAAAAATAATTCCCTTGAAGAGAGGTTGAAAGAGGTTTGTTACTTCTTGGTTTCTTATGAATCGCTAATTCATAACTTTTTTTTATTATCTCTTAATGTTTTTCTTTTCTTTTATTTTTTTTCTGATTAACGAAACTGGTAAAACGTTAAACAATTTTTTAAATTATATATTTTTTACATTTGCAATATTATAAAATCATTCTTAGCAAATAGAAGTTTCTTAGTAAAAGTTAAAGGAAAACTTTCTAGTCCTAGATTTATCCCTGCAGGTGTGCCACATGGATGATGCCTCAGCCCAACCTTGTACAATATTTATACTTCCGATGTCCCAAAACTTCAACAATGTGAACTTGCCGCATATGCTGATGACACAGCCATACTTTCTGCTGGCTCGGACCCACTTGAAATAATAAATAACTTACAAAGCCAACTGGAAAAAATATCCGATTATTATACGAAGTGGAAAATTAAATTAAATGGATCGAAAACACAACGCATATTCTAACAAAACGACGAGCTCTTTGATTCTTGCCAGCTCCATACCTTAACATCTTTGGCGAGCCAATAAACTGGTCAAAAACAGTAAAGTACCTGGGTATTCCTTTTAACTCTAAATTAAATTTTTATCACCACATTGATCAGACTATCTACACTATATCTAAAAACATTCGAGTTATGTACCCATTAATCAATAGAAAATCCCAGGTGTCCCAAGAAAATAAACTGCTCTTATACAAATCAGTTTTTCTGCCAATCCTCACATATGCCGCTCCGGTTTGGGCAAGTTGTGCTGAAGTTCATCGCAAAATACTCCAAATAATTCAAGATTGAAGATTATTTTAAATGAACCCTGGCACATGTCTACTAGTCTTTTACACGAAAAAGCAAAATTGAAATTAATAAATCCGATTATTAAAGAAATAGTAAACAGATTTAAAAACCGATGTGAAAATTGCGACATCCCCACGGTAGCTTCCATTTATAAACAAATGAATTAATGAATTATTGTTATTTTAACTTTTTTTTTTAGCTATAGTTCTTAGTTTAGTTTTTAGTTTTAGTTCTTAGTTTAGTTTTTAATCCATCAAAGGTTTTTATACTCTAGATGAAATCATATAGAGTATTATGTATAAGTTTAATCCAGCCCAAAAGTTTGTAACGTATAGAACCAAGCCTCGGACGAAAAAAAGTTATATATTATTTTTTGTTTATTTGTGGCCAAAAACCTCAAATCCGCTTGACGTCCGTCCGTCCGTCTGTCCGTGAACACGATAACTTAAGAACGCCTTCACCTAGGATCTTGAAATGTTGAATCTGGATGTTTGGTGGAATTTGTAAGGCTAAGTTCGTTAACGGGCAAAATCGTCCTACTCCTTCGGGTATTGTAGAATCTGATCGTTTCAGGTATACGCTTACCGTTACACATGATTCTTTTCACGGGTCAAATGACCCGTTGCGGTAGGTAGGGCAGATTACATATATATCTCGGTACAACAATTAACAAGAGAGGAGTAAATATTGAAAAATACCTTCGATGCATTTTTTAATAAAAGTAGTAAAGGCAAATGGCGATGTGATAATGTTATTTACAAGAAATTCTGACAAAAAGTTTAAAATGGGTCATTTGACCCGTCGTGGTAGGTTTAGTGTTAAGAATATTGGCCGATAACTTCAGAAGGGTTTAAGGTACGACTTTGAAATTTTGTATGTTTTTTTACTAACTTTTCCCTGGAAACTATTATATTATATCTGTGGCCACAGGGAATAACTTGGTAAGTCGAAAAATAGTAAAATGGGATAAGTGTACTGTGGCCATCTCCCAAGGCTTACACACACTGTGAAAAAGCTATTGTTATATGTTATTTGATGACTGAGACGTCAACAAATTTAATTTTATCATAAAAACTAGATTTACAGGAATAGTTCAATAGTAAAAATAGCAAAAAAGTGCTGCCCTGAATAGTTTCGATTTTAGACTTACCTACTTATTCCCTGTGGCCACAGATATATTCATATAATTTTTATGTGTACATATAATTTTTATCTGCTTAGTGCTTACTGTTTTCACCAAAGCTGTAAAGACATTACGTCTAAACTCTAAATGTATATTAACTGAAATATCGAACTGGATCTAAATTTAAGAACTAAATATATCTATCAACCTATATATTTTTTAAATTATATAGATATAGTACCCGTTATACCAGTGCGTTCTACTGACTGGGGAGTACTTTCGGGTTAAGGTTGAAATTAATTATACATTAAGCCCAATGTCGGCATACTTGTACATGCATGAGTATGTCGACACGGTGAAAAAATTTGCCAGCTCATTCAGCATAGGCGCGACGTGAGGGGGCCAGGAGAAGCCGGGACCCCCCCGAGATCCCGCTTGGACCCTCCCAGAGAAATAAGTCTGGCAACTTCCAGAAAAATAATTCCTTCCTTACCTACCGCAAACACTTTACTTGTCAATTGTTTTTTTGTCAAATGTTTTTTAACAATACAAACAGTATAAAAGAATCTTTTAAAATTAACGAATCGAATCTCAACTGAACTTTGAAAATAACAAGACAGTTTTGAATTTTACAATCATTGTCCTTTCGATCTGACGAGAGCTTTACAAGATTTTTTCAATTTAGCAAAATAAATTGGAAATTGTTTTTGAAACAACGAGATTCTCATGGAATATTTTGAAGTTTTACGAAATTATAACAAGATTTTCTTCAAGTTTATAAACTAAAGAAGATTTATTTTTGAATATAACCAGCTTTTTTTGAGAATATTTTTGAATTTTACGAGAACTTTAGAAGATGGTTTCAATTTTACAAATTATAGTAGAAATTCGGAGTGTTTTCTAAACTTCCGATCGTTTCGTTTGCATTGCAACTGAAGAAAATGCAATCGAATAGCAACGCGAATTATTACAAGAAAGATTTAAAAAGCTTTTCAATTTCAGAAGAATTTTTGAAATATTGAAGACGATCTATAATTGCATGTAAAAAAAGCTTCTTAAATTCAAAACACTGGGTCGTTATACCTCGTAAAAATCTTTTCAAATTTAAAGATTCACTTATATTAGCAAAACTATAATAGCTTTCTGGATAAAATACTGTTTACTTTTAATTTTGTGTCCCGATAGAGAACAAATGAAACGCGATTGAAGAAAACGTTATTTTCGGTAATTAGATCAGTGATTTTTACAGGATTTTTGCATGGTAGCTACTCGAAGGAGGACTCATAGCAACTTTTGCTAATTCTTTCCTTCAACTGCAGCTATTGGAAAAAAAACGTATAAAACATTTCAAAGTCGTAGCCTAAGACTAATCATTCGTTGTTTATACGAACACCCAATCTGTAAACGAGGACGAACTTGTATGAAAAGCATGTGTGCCTTTCGGAAGAAGTAGTATGTTCTGAGCCATTCGGCCTCTGGCCCCTGCCAGATTCCAGCCCACGGCACGCCTATGTCATTGAGCTGAGAAAGTGTACCCAAATGGGGATTTTTTTCGACTTTTTGAGTTGGGAAGGAATTGTCCATTTTGGGATTAAATCAATTAAATCTACCATAGGGTAGATGAGTTATCGCATTAGTTTTAGTTTCTACGTGTGTCTTTATACGAACGCCTACAAATCCGTTTTTCGATTTTATGACATTCAACCCCAAAGGGATGAAAAGGGATTGAATATATTTAGAGAAATTTTCCCATATATCTCATGGTCGAAGAGATGTCATATTGAATTTCCTTTCTATGTACTTTGTACAAACCCATATTTCGATATAGGTATAAACCATAAGAAGATAAAGAGAAGTTCAATACGTTTTCACGATTCTTCTTCGAGGTCCGATGTGCTGTTGAATTTTTGTTATCACTGTTACCTATCCATAAATTGTGCATCATCTTTTCTGCACTCCACTCTAAAATCCTATAAATTTAATTTAATTCCTTAACACCTCCATTACATCAAATGAAAAATAAATGAACGTTGAACGTCTCTCAACTTTTTGGCTATTACTTTTTTATGATTGTGTGCATGTTCTCGAAGAGCCTTGTCTAAAGTTAAACTTTTTATTTTTCCCCCAAAACATTTTGACGTAAATTGATATCAAGAGAGACACTGCATTGCTCGAATTCACGTTGTATCTAAAAGTACGAGTATCTGCGAGACGTAGCTATCATAAAAAAACCCTACGCAGATATTATACGAAATGCTACCTTCACCTGGACAAGGTGGATGATGCGGTACGTTTTGTGATCTCATACGAGTTTCTACTGTCGCGTGATGGAGATGTTTCGGTATAAAATGCTGAAATTTATGGCGGAAATTTTTTTGTTCTTCGTGCGGTGCTGGAATTAATCATTTGTGATGTGATATGCCATGAAGAAATGAAGAACACCTCGTCAATACTAGCGGTAATATATATCCGATGTTGAGGAATGTAGTTGAAGCACAACCTATGCATCAGAAAATGGAAATATTGGAGTTAACGTGCCTCACCTCAGTTGCTATAAATTCAATGCATCAAAAACGCAGTGCATCTTGCAATGATGATTTAAAAATTAAGTCGTAAGTCAATAAGTCAGCTCATAATTGACATTCGTTTCATAACGAGAAGTAACGTTAAACGTAACGCATAATTTCTTTAAGCCACGCCAAATTTATAGCTTCTTAGCAAACAATATCTGATGAAATCGTTATGGAGACTGCCTCTTCAAATCTCTAATCACTTTCTCCGACATCGTGATCGCAGATCAAGCATTTCGAAAATCAAGCTGTTTACCCATCAACATCTTCAACTTTATCTGCACTTTTTAATCTATTTTGCCTAGTTAGGCCCAACAAATTAGAATATTTAATGGGAATAACAAAAATCCGCCTAAATGCTATGCTTGAAGGAGTTAAGTTGATTAAAATAGTATTTAAAACTTAGTTCCGCATTTTAAACCCAACTGCTGTAACAGGATCAGTACCTTATTTTGGTCTATTATATATTTTAAGGATATCAAGACATCACATCATCTTGAATCTCTCACAAAATTCTTGCACTTCCATAACTATACGATAAATGTGCATGTCATAAAGGACTTCTAAACTTCAAGGTGTCATCTTTCCGGACAATTAACCTGAAGAGTCTTTTTTTGTCTTTCGTGTTTCTAAAAATGTCTAGGATACTGAACAGTATCGCCTTTTTCAGACAAAAGAAAGATGAAATTCAGACACATAGTATGATAAAAAAGATACAAGTAACATAAGAAAATATTGTTGCGAGCTAGGGGTTCGCCGGGATTTCAAGTAAAACACAATTCGGTTAAAATAAAAATAAGTGATAATTTATTTATCCGCACTTTTAATTCACAGAATTATATTCGCACAATAATTCGCACTGTATGGCAGCACTGCCCGCTTATTCCATATATCGCTTGACTCGATCACTTTCGCTCTCTACCAACACGGTCGCGTATACACGCTCGCTGTCGCAGTCGGGGTAATCAAAATTACTGTGTATTTGCTGAGAGCTTCACCTGCTTATATACTAGCCGGTTGCAGTCTAGGATGTTCTTGAATCTTCGATGCTTGTGGAATCTTCTCGAAAGCTTTAGAGCCTTCGATTTCGATCTTCGTTCAGTGTAGAACCTTCTCGAAAGCTTTAGAGCTTTCGATTTCGATTTTCGTTCAGTGGTGTGTGTAGAAGATTCAAGTGAGCTTGAGATCTTTCGACTTTGATTCTAATTGGATTCTAGTACATTGGAGAGCATTCGATTAGAAGAGAGAGATTGTTTCGCCTTATCTTTAGCTAGGTTTCTGATTGGGTTATTTTGCAACTAGGTATTCGGTTGTTGTTGTTTTCATTATGTGTAACGATCGAGTGCACGGTTGCGCGGTTGCCGGGCTTACACGTAACATTACTCCCTCCTTAGTTTCTGTTCGTCCCGAACAGAGTAGCTCCCTCGTCAGTGACGTCATTTTTCATTTTGGTCCGTGGTACTCCCTCCTTTAGTTGCGTGCTGACTCGATGCCATCCTTTACCGTTGCACTGATGTTTTGACGATGTTCCCCTCTGTCTTCCAGTGCTGTGCAACAATACTAGATCGCCATTTCTGTAGCTGGACGATTTCGCTCGTTGACAATGCTCTCCATTCTGGTGATTAGTTGTTGAACAGATTTTGTCCCGAGTTTGGAAATGTTTTGCCTGCTGTCGATCACAAACTTTTAGTCGTCGCAAGTTCCCCACGACCTCTTTGTCTTGTTGACTATTCTGCATCACAATATGCTGATGTTGATTTCGCCAGCCAATTTGCGTCTCTTCTAATTGGCTCTGTAGCTTTGCGCCTCTGGTACTCCTTTGTTCGGCAGTACAATCCGAACAATAATTCGGCGTTCTCTTCGGCTTCCGACAATCAAACCTTAAGTGTCCTTCTAGTCCACAGTTCCAACATCGCATCGCTCCGCGACGTTTGCCTTGTTTTTCGGTTCCTTTCCACCAGCAATCGGTGTCAACAGTTCTTTCCCGCTCATTACAGCTATTGCATAGTGGTTGTTTCGAAGTGTGCCCATCGTAATTATTCCTGTTTCTTCTTATATGCCAACAATCACGCCGTAAATGCCCGTCCTGTCCGCAATGCCAACATCGGAGAACGCTGAGCCTAGCGTGTTCCAATCTCCGACTCACGTAAGATTGACTTGTTTTTTCATTGCGGCAATGGTGGGGTATCGCTCTTCCAGTGTAATCCGCTGATCTGCAATCCCGACTTAAGTGTCCCGCCTTTCCGCAATTCCAGCATCGGGGGCCACCAGATCCTACGCTCGGCTTGGTGTACTCTGCTCTCTCGCATACACACTTTTCTGTTATTTTTCGGACTCGGTAGTTACTCCACGAGCTTTGCTTGGCAGCTTCGAACGTAAGCCCATATACTAAGGCTTCGCCAATCGTTTTCTTTCCTGCCAATTTTAATGTCAACTGTAGTTCTTCATCTTGTACGGCATTATTAAATGTGAACACAGCCAAATCACTGCGTTGTTCGCTTTGCACATTAGGGAAAGAAAGCAACGTAAGTCGTTCTATATCGAGCGCTAGCTCTTGCAATGTTTCGCCATCCTTTTGACTTCGGTTGTGGAGTTGCATCTTGTAGATCTCTCGCATGTGGTCACTACCGTAATAAAGATCCAAGGTCTGTACTAACGTCGAAAAATCCTGTTGTTGCTCTTGAGGAATTGTTTGAAGAACTTCTGCTGGTGGACCTCTTAGCGCCAATATAAGAGCCGTTCCTCGTTCCAAATCATTCCAATGGTTATTTCTTGCGGCAGCCTCAAATTGGGTCTTGTAGATAGCCCACGGTGTTTGTCCATCGAATATCGGAGCTTTGAGATCTTTGTGTGTAACGTGTTCTGTCTTGATGACCCCAGTTGCTTTCACGTTATCAAAGTCCCTTTTAAGGCGTTCAACTTCTTCTACAATCGCTGATGTCTTTTCCGTTATTTGATCTTCAAAAGTTCGAAGTTTCGCCTTCAGATTTTCTTCGATTATTTTACCCATGGTGTCTATTTTATTATTTAGATCTTCTTTTAGCTCTTTCGTTTGTTCGCTTTGCTGTTCCAATTTTTGGTTGAGGTCCTTCGAAGTCTGGTCTAGCTTCTCGTTAAGGTCTGTTGATGTCTGACCTAATTTCTGGTTAATATCCGTTGAGGTTTGGTCTAATTTCTGACTTTGTTGGTTCATCATTTGCATTAACTGTCTAAGAGAGTCTAATGTCTCAGAACACTCATCACTACTTGCTGCGCGAGCTTCTTCGATTGGAAACTCGAAATTGTCTGCGTTTTTACCCTCAGCCTCAAGTACTTCGATCATTCGGCTGACAAGTTCAGACTTGTTTCCAGTTGTTGATAATTCCCGTTTACCGAGCTCTTCCTTCAGCTCCATTAGTTTTAAGTCCCTTAAATAACGCGGCATTTTCACTAACGATTATTTGTCCGTTACAGATTTTCCGCGATTCAAATTCTCTTTTTGTCCGTATGAGAACTTTTCACTTCACCGCTCACTAGAGCACTCTAGAATATTCGATTTCACAAAATTCTCCCTGTCCGTTCGAGAATTTTCACTTAACTTCACAGTTTGAAAACTTTATTCGCGCACAAAATTCTCACTTTGTCCGTTCGAGAATTTTAATTTCACTTTTCCACTCGCGATTGTAACCCGAATTAATCCTTGAAATCCCACTTCTGACACCAATTGTTGCGAGCTAGGGGTTCGCCGGGATTTCAAGTAAAACACAATTCGGTTAAAATAAAAATAAGTGATAATTTATTTATCCGCACTTTTATTTCACAGAATTATATTCGCACAATAATTCGCACTGTATGGCAGCACTGCCCGCTTATTCCATATATCGCTTGACTCGATCACTTTCGCTCTCTACCAACACGGTCGCGTATACACGCTCGCTGTCGCAGTCGGGGTAATCAAAATTACTGTGTATTTGCTGAGAGCTTCACCTGCTTATATACTAGCCGGTTGCAGTCTAGGATGTTCTTGAATCTTCGATGCTTGTGGAATCTTCTCGAAAGCTTTAGAGCCTTCGATTTCGATCTTCGTTCAGTGTAGAACCTTCTCGAAAGCTTTAGAGCTTTCGATTTCGATTTTCGTTCAGTGGTGTGTGTAGAAGATTCAAGTGAGCTTGAGATCTTTCGACTTTGATTCTAATTGGATTCTAGTACATTGGAGAGCATTCGATTAGAAGAGAGAGAATGTTTCGCCTTATCTTTAGCTAGGTTTCTGATTGGGTTATTTTGCAACTAGGTATTCGGTTGTTGTTGTTTTCATTATGTGTAACGATCGAGTGCACGGTTGCGCGGTTGCCGGGCTTACACGTAACAATATGTTTCCATTTTTACGAAACATTAAAAAAACAACTTACGTATAAAAATGTTTTTATATTTGCATCAAATTTCAAAAAGTGTGCTAAAATGTCTATATGTAGTAGTATTCGTACGTATATGCCAGTTGGCAAATTGTTCCGTTTTATTTTTGCTTTATCCCTTTCAAGTCAAAATCGTGCTGCTTTTGAATATAAAGAAAGTTTTTCTAAACGGATTACTTGGAAGTAACAAGTACACACACTGATACAACATACAAGCCAGCCTGCTTACTGTACAGAACACTTTTCACTATCCTTTGAACCAAGGATAGGTAATTTGCACACACATACGCCATGTAAAAGAAAGCTCTATAAACAAAGCAAAGGTCTAAACAAGGCACCATACTTGATCCTAGAAACTGTTCTTACCTCATTCCTCGCAGAACGGCGTTGGTGCAACATATCTTGATTCTTTCTTTCCGGCCACAAAACACGAAACGAAGGTGTTCTCTGTATTCTAATTTAGAAAAACAGCAGGATGAAAAAGTTACCACTTTCATTTTGTATTTTCTTAAAAATCTGTTTCTGCTCGCTGAAAGGATACACATCGCCGGTTGGTTCGTTTTACGAGGCATGACAAGAGAAAATAGAGCGTTGCAGCGCCATACAATATGTTCCCAATCTACTTTCGTCCTGCTGTTTCCAGGACATGACCGGGTAAACCCTAAAAGACTACAAATAAAATAAAATAAATATTCACCGCGTATCGAAGCAGCTAAGTTAAGGGAAAATATTTTGTGTAAGGAACTACAAAATACTCTCTCCATCTTCACTAATTCGAATAAGGAGTGAGGTCATCGTTTAATTTAACCGCTCCCGAAAAATGTAAACGTTTTTCGAAATGAACTTTGTCAACTTTTCCCTCTTGTAGAGGATAGCGAAGGAACGTATTTTACCTAAAATACCGCATCAATTTAAGTCATGTCGGGAAATTGCAAAGATTTTGAAGTTTGATGGAGATATAGAATAGGGACTAGTTTTTAGCCATTGCTAATACGCTGAAAATGTGTTTAAACGCCTCAATGCACTGAAATTCGATAGGGACATCAACAAAAAAAAAATTTGTTTTATTTTAATTCTCTTTGGATAAAAAACCGACCTGTCCTTAAAACTTTGCATGTATAAAAATCGTTAAAAACTCTTAGCACGACCCAAACTCCATTAATTCAACATATGCATATCCATTACAGATCTAAAGGATCCGAGAAAGACAAACATCCATTACGATTAATTTTCTTTTTTTACCCATTCAAATCGCATAAATTTAAAGGATATGACCAATGCAAACCACCAACGAAAAACCATCGCCAATACCCACCCATTTAGATTACATCGCTCGTAAAATTCATCTTGCATCCCCCGAAAAAGACCCCATTTGAATTTTATAGCCCGCACTTTCATACAACCAGCACATTGAGGAACCTTCCATTCTTCTAGTCTTCTGGACGGTCCTCATATGTCAAGCTTATTTCGTGGACACTTGTCAAATAAATTTTATGTGCAGACATTTGTCTTGTTCAAAAATTCAATTTTACACCTGCCATTTTCAGGATATAGCATTTCTATAGAAGTGTTGGTATCAGAACAGGAGTGTGGCTGGTCCATATTTTTATAAGTACACAAAGTTCAACGGTATGATTTTAGGTTAAAAGTGGTAATTTCTCTTGCCCTTCAGCAATGCATTAGAATCATTAATATGTCCCTGGGTTACCGTGTATAAAACCAGGTATTATACTCATAAAAAATATTCCTTCTTTTCTGTTCTCATCAACATAAAATGGCATCGATTTTGCTTCGTTTTGTTTTCCCGATCTGATCTGAAATATTCCAGAATTATTTTCTCCACTCTGTTCGGTTTTGTCGCTTTGCCAATTCTTGAAATGAAAAATAACCCAAGGTTTGTTAATCAACTCGAAATGAATTGAGTGATTATGCTTCGTACAACTTACATTTCTTTAATGTACGCCCTACATTCCAGGTACGACTATGTATTGACTTATTCTTGGAGTTGGTCCCTTTTGGAAGAAGCTTTATTCTAATTTTAAAATGCCGTAAACTGATTATTCTTCTTTCAAAACTTATGGGAGCATCAAACCCGATTTCGGATCAGTTCTAATAGTAAACTGCACAGCATGTACCGAGTACTTGTATTATTAAATTTCCACTGGACGTCCTGCCACTGCTTGCATACTCCATTTTCATACCACTAAATTTCAACTTTCTAGCATAAGACGTTTGCAACATTCCATAATTCTCTATTTAAGTTCCAAGTTTCAATTTTCCAGCATTTATTGTCTAAAATGCACATGTACCTTTCCTCTCATTTTTTTGCAGTCTACTAAACCTAAAACGTAAAGATATATAAGCTAAACAACTTTTTCTGTAAATTTCATATCAATTCCAAAAAAATTGATTACTAAAAAATAAATAAATTAAAATTTACGACAAGAAAACTATCAAAAACTCATGTTACACCCTCCGATAACATTGACAAACATCACGTTTCCCGTAAAACTGTTGTTAAGTGAGTACAGAAAAAAGAACTCAAATCTGGAAATTTGTGATCAAAACAATGTCTGTGTCAAACAGTTAAAAAAAATCTTGTCAAACACATCGCTTTTTTTATCACGTACGTAAAAAGATGTCAGGTTTCGTCAATAACGAAAGGGAAATGTCAATTTGATTTTAATCAAAACCAGTCGCGGGCGGCTTCTTTCTGAAATCGCTAAAAAACACGACATTATTCTTTAAGATCAAGATTTTAGCATAGTAAATTTTTGAAAGAAAATTCTGCTATCACAAAGTTTTTTATCATTTAAAAAACATAAAAAAGGTAACTTTTTGTGGTGATAATAGCGTAAACTGCGAATTTATTGGTTTTTTTAAGCAATTATTAAGGAGAATCGCTCACTGTAATTGTTTATGGTTTTGGCGTGCTTACTGTCAAATAATTAAATCACGTGTAATTTAAACAAAAAGAAAACTTATCCATCCAATTCTTATCTCAAAACACCGAATTTGCGATAAGAGTCGAAAGAAAGATTAGTTCGGTGGCAATATTTGTGTTTGAATTCAATAAGACCAACATCTTATCTCCGCTACAATTTTAATTTTGCTTTTAAAACCGGTGTAGAAATTTAGACAACAATAAAAAGTGACGGCCAGACAAGGCCTCTAAGCTCATCAAATCAAACAAATACAACTTTTTTAAAGCTATGCCCGCTATCAGCACCTATGGCAAATCAACGAAGACACAACCTCGATTGTCTTGAGACGTCAGTTCTAATATTTTTTGCAAAAAAAAAACTTCAGAGCAGTACTAACAGATCTATAAATCACCGACATGATTATGTCAAGTTTTGATGGGAACCGAACAGGGTACATGGCGCTTAGTAACGTCACACCATTGAACATGATATTAACTTTTATTACGCGACGAGAAGATAGTTAGCAAATATGCACACGAGCACGTGTAGAACTCGCACCAGAATGACAGAAGCCCTAGCAGCAAACTGTGCAGTCTTCCAGATAAAGGTACATGCTATATCCACATCCATAGAAATTAACCTCGAAAAGGATTATTCACAGCCAGACAGGGCCGGATTTCTCATAGGACTAAAAGGTTCTGTAGCACAGGGCCCCCAAAGTTTAAGGGGCCCCCAACAAATTTCACTGGGGCCCGACATTTTCATATATTCAATACAATAGAATTAAATCCTGTTGAGTTGCCGCTGGGCGAGATTGGTATTCCCTGCTGGGCGTTGCGAGTGCGTGTCTGTCAGCACTTCGCTGATATTTGAGCGCACCCGCAACTGCCGCCAATCTAACACCGGACGCGGGAGGACCGTTAGGTGATAGAAGCCGGCGTGGGTTTTTGAGATTATGACAACTCTTAGTAATTTGGCGTGTGATAGCACCCAAAATCAGATAACCAAAAATTAAGCAAATGGCATTCTGAATAAAATGAAAGAATTCGATACTGGTGTCATGGTTATTTTTTGGAACAAAATTTTAGAACGCTTCCATGCAACTAGCGAATCGCTTCAGAGCGCTGATATTGATTTACTGACTGTATGTCAACTATATAGGTCTTTGTCAGGTTTTCTGAATAAATATCGAGATTATTTTAATAATATAGAGGCCGAAGCAAAACAACTTGTGGTGATCATCAATATAGAAAATATAGTAGAAGAACAAGAAAAAGAGCACGTTTTTTTGATGAAGGCGATGCAATAGAAACAGAATTTTCTGCACGTGAAAAATTTCGCGTAGAAACCTTTCTGACGAAAATCGACTCTCTGTATCCGGAATTAGAGAAGAGGAGCGCAGCGTACAACAGCATTGAAAATTTATTTGGATTTTTAACGAACTATCAATTGCAGAAATTCAAGATAAATGTAAAGCTCTTATAAGATTGAAGATTGGAAGATTGGTTTCGTTTATGAATTCTTACGATTTTCTGAAATTGTTAAGAACGGAAATATTGCAAAAATTAAGCTCGCACGTATGGGCGAATTACTTGAGGACGGTGGTTCAATTCTTCGCACGTTTCCAAACGTAAGGATTTCGTTGCGAATGTATTTAACTATACCTGCAACAAATTGTGAAGGGAAAAGATCCTTCTCTACTTTGGCAAGGATTAAAAACTATTTGCGTAATACAATTGGCGAAAATCGTTTGAACTCACTTCCTCTAATGTCAATAGAGTTTGACGTACTAAAATCGATTGACTATGATGAAATAATAAATGATTTCGCTAAAAGTAAAGCACGAAATATTCCCATATAAATGAGCATATTTTTAAAAGGAGCTAAGATGAGTAAGCAATTAAGGAATTGATAAATATTTTAAACTTTTCAAAATTTTTTATCATAGTCTTCGAGATTTGAGATCATCTGGTTCAGTTCAAAATCCACTTTTATCATATAAGGCTGCCCTGATGATACACTTTCCAAAAACTAGGAAAAATCCGTTTAGATCTCTACTTCGAAGAAAAGAAGCAGTGAGCAGTTACCATTCAATCCACCAATGATAATCGTGAGAGAGGAGGTGATATTTTGATGTTTATTTAAATAAGTTCGCTGCCAGTGAAATAATTGAAGATCTTTTGATTTAGAAAAATTCAATGGATCCAAAGCATTCTGCAATTTATAATGCAGTACCAGCAACTTAACAATATAAAATACGTACCTGGCCTTAATGTTAAGTTGCTGGTTTAGGTTTAAACCTAAACCTAAACCAGCAACTTAACCGACAAACAACATTAAGGCCAGGTACGTATTTTATATTGTCATAGTTATAATAGAATCCTTGGAAAAAAATTAATTATTGAAAATAGTGGGATCCTCTAAAAAATAGTGAAGTATGTGAAATAAGTAAGAGTCTGGCAAAGTTTTTGCAGTTGTGGTATTGGCACGCAATGGAAGAAAGCTGATATCTTTGGTGAACAAACATTTTTTTTCGGCATTATGTGATACAAACACAAAAAAATTTTTTCAAATATTTTTCCGATTAGGAAAAAAATTATAAAAAATCATAAGCCTTAGTTGTTAGGGGCCCCCAAAAGTGAAATAGCCCCGGGCCCCTTCATAGGTAAATCCGGCCCTGCAGCCAGGAACTCCAGTGATCTTGAAACTAGAGGAGGAATGCTAATAAAAACGATAAGATCTTATTAGCAAAGTCCTTCTTTAGTGGTGTCCGGTCACCAGGGATAGCGGATTATAATAAATAGCGGACCAACTCAACAAAAGAAGGATCCTCTCCCCGCATTATGAACCAGAGGTATTCTGCAGAATTTGAACGTCATCAATATGGGCATAAGATTATGGAAGGAGCAATAGAAGAGCTAATACCGGGCCACACTTCCCATGCGAAAAACGGGCATTCTAATCGATTCGGCATTCTAATCGAATCACTTCACTAAAAGATGCAAATGTTCTAAGCACGGAAGTAATTATGGGTCACTCGTGCCTTAATGATCACATAAAAAGGATAGACTTTAATATTGGTGATAGCCAGTGGTATGTTTGCATTAGTGATGCTGAAATTTCCGAAAATATTATATGCGAGACAATTTCATATCATGCCACAAGTCAGAAGTTTAAGAAAACAGACCCACTGCAATTTCTTAGAAAAATGAAATTGGATAACGATTTCGAGGATAATACTGGCGAGACCTTTCAATCAAATAAAACCTGTTTATTGGAATAAAGAAATAATATGCCAGACCTTAAGCAATTTATAGAAATCACGAAATTTTAGTCGTAGTACTTTAGTATTTGTGGATCAAATTCCAACAGCGAAATGACCAAACCCGCAAAAAGGTCTAATACTAGTTTTTCAGAGACATTGAATTAAATAGCAGCACGGAGTAACATCAAAATAAAGAGATGCTAATCGGACGGAAGCAGGACAGACAAACATCATCGAGCTTCTGAACTACTGCGCTAGAAAGTAGAATCTATGTCCTCGTAAAAAGTATGTTTTTTCTTGCTCAGAGATTTAGCGAATTGAGAAAGGAATTGTATTCCGAAAATTATATTATCGAGATTTTTTTGGAGGAGAGATTCATGAAGTCTTCGTTTTTTTTTGAAGTGCATACTTACAGCTTAACCAAAATTCTGCACTACACCGTACTTTCCAATAAAACTAGCTTTTCGCAATTCATCTTAATGGCGTGCTTATTATTTCGAGCACACCTACCTTATCCGATAAGGTGGCATAAAACTACCTTGCCTTTCAATTAATCACTTCACGTAGCATACAAGGATACTACAATATACCGGATGATTTCCAAGAATGTATTAAATTCGAATCCTATAGATGACTACGAAAGAAAACCATGTATTTCTTTGTTAATAGTTAATCTGGTATAAAACCACACTTCATTTAGCTTCTTGTTTTATGCAAAAAAAAAGAAAAAAACACAACACCAACGTATGCACTTGAATATTTCTTTTAGGTCAAAGTACGAACACCAACTGCTACCCATCCCAACACATAATCACCACTTAACTAAATCCCGATTATAACGAAAGGAAGCAAGGATATAAGGGAATTTTGCCACAAAGGAGAGGTGTATTAAGTGGATCCATCCGGAATCAAGGATCTAAAAAGATTTGCGATACCCATTTTTTACAATCGAATAGTGGTTGAAGCTTCCATATCCTTTCAGGGGCTTTGATCCGCATAACCATCAACTGAAAATTGAATTTCTGCTTGTACGCTGGAAAGTAGCTGAACTTTGAAACGATACCTCGTAAAGTTAAGTGGTATCAATGCAATTGAATAGCACCAGTACTGGCAAAAATAATCAAATTTTCCGTACTCGATATAAATATAGCATTATAAACACGTTAGTGCGACTATCTCTATCAAAAAGGGGATCAAAATTATTGTCGTCGTCGTTGCCAAGGCTCGTATGGTGTTATCAAAGAAAATCAGATCTAGTGTTTGAACAAGATGTTTTTCAATATACCGCGCAACTATCTCATAACATTGAAACTGAAGTAATAGTTCTTATCGTCATTAGTCTTATTGGAATTTGATTAGTTTACTCTGTGATAAGTTACCTGTGTGAAATTCGAGACATTATGTGATTGAGTGTGATATTACATAAGCTTGTACTTGGGCTGCAAGATTAAACTTTTTCCTTGAAATACAACAGAATGAATTCTTTGTTTATAATCAAGGTGAGAGTCATCTAAAGGTTTACTATTAACACGACACGTAATTGGCCATAAGATCTTCAATGGAGCGTTCACATACGTCCTAATCTTATTCATTTCCAAAATTAGTTTCAGAGTAAAGCCAGCTCCATACTATCGGCGAAGAAGGCGAGCACGATCAGAACAGACTTTAATTTTTTACAATTTCAATGTACATGAATAAGAGGTGAAATCAAGGTTCTCTTTCAAGTGCTACCATACAAATGTTTTTCAAAAATGGGTGCTTGTACAACTCGAGGACGCATTGAACTACAGGTACCATCATAAATGTTTCATATTAAATTAACAAGATGGATTGGATGTGTTCATGAGCAAAATCACTCTACCTCTTGAGGTAGCTTCCATATAATTGTTCTTAAAATACGTGTTCAAAAGCATTAGTTTATGGTATTCATAAAACTTAAGCTGATTTCTTTCTCGTCCCCATGCTGCTGTTCCGGCCAGGGTAGAAACTCAAGTTTAATCCTGACTCCCTAAAGGATCTACCGCTAATTGGATTGCAACTACTTTGAAAGGCTCGTAAAGTTTTATTTTCAGGGTTTTAGCTCCCACTTCAGCTATATAAGAAATTTTTCTTATACGAATAAATGCCAATACTCAAATAAAAGCCAAGTAATTGCTTTAGATTATCCGGTAATTCCGGACCCTCAGTCCAAGGTCATAGTTGTTCCGTATCTCTTTGAAATTATTTCATAATTGCATTTCACTTTGTTATACACGCATTAAATAGTGAATAAAGTTTGCCCAGTAGCTTCGGGCTTTTTTAATGCAAAAGCATATTACATTCCCCATTGTACTTTGAGAACCAAGGAATCCAAAGGACTTCTGTAGTTCTTTGGTGTTATGTCCTAGCCTAAGGACTGTTTCTTTAAGAACTAGTCCTTTGATAAGTTAACAACAATTGAATGTCACCTTTTGCAGCGTAGTCACCACGCTCCATTTCATTTTTATTCCGGATGACCGTTCATTTTATCATATTATCATTTGGTTTTAATTAAATGTCGCAATCAATTTTCTTCTGTTACTAAGCTCAGACGATGGAATTGTTTGAAAAATATTCACTGTTTCTACTTTTGTTTCCAAGTACAGAGTACAGTATCTTTGAGCAAGATATTGTATAATATTAATATTATTCGTATACTAACTAGATATATAACTGTAAATTCACTGGTTAGAAGTTTATTCCATAATCGCTCTTATCTGAATCTGAATCACCAAATTTCACCGCATGGTTGAAAGTGATTCAGTCTTTGCGAACATTTGTTTAAGAGTAACTCGTAGTTTAGAGAGAGTATCTCTGGCCTCGCATACACCGGTATTAACATAGTCCATATTAAGGTTTATTTCGAATTAAAAAGCGATATAAACACACGAGAACAGTAAGAACTTTATATTGGTAGCACTAATTTTTGATAAAAAGATATGGAGAATAATTTGTGGTCTGCGATTTACCTTTTTTTTAAATCACTCTTGTTTATGGAGACGACAAAAAGTTATGTTTCAATTAATATATCTCTTTGACATGTGGTATTTACCCTGCATGCCAACTTCACATATGACGTTTAAAGCAAAGTGAATTACTTTAGTACCCTCCGTCGATATAAACAGCAATCGTATTAACTTAATACCGAGAACAATTTAATACATATTAACGAATGCGATGTAAACAAGGCCTCTGTGGACATAAATTTTATAAAAAAAAAATGTTTGTCAAGGTGTGATACGTTACCGTGAAGGTCGCTGTGTTAAGTACAACCTCGTTAGTCTGTCTCCTTGAAAATGAAGCACCCGGCGGATTAGTGAAAGCGGCGAATTAGAGTATATAAGTTCAAAAAAAGACAGAGTGGTATATCAAAATATAGATAGATATTCAGCGCAATCTTATTTCAAATTCTGTGACATGTTGCGAGAAGTATACTGAGAGAACAGATTCATTGCTGCAATAGAAATATATGCCAAAAGAATTACAACGGTTGCAGGAAAAGTTCCTATCCCATTGTTGGAACCGAAAGCCTGGGTTGGTCGAACGGAAATTTCGTTTATTGGTATCGAGTATATTTTCCGACAACTGAATTATTTGTCTAGCCAACCAGAATCTCTTAAAATTTTGATTGCCACAAATGCGCGGGTTGTTCGTAAACTCTAAAACATACTGCAGTCACGATCGGCTGCAAGCCAATCATATAATACTCTAGATGAATACTGAACTCCGATTTATATTGTAGTTGGGGATAAAGTAGAATTACGTGTGTGCATTAGATTGCTACTCAAACCTAAAAGACAATATTCAGTGTTTAATTTCAAGTCATCGAACAAAAATGTCCTTTTTGAAGGACTTTCACATGGGAGGTGCAGGAAGGACTCACTCGATTTCTTACATATTTATCCTTTTCCTTGGAACCATTTAAAAATGAACGTGTACAAAATTTCAAATTCGTAGCTTGAAGCGTTCAAAAGTTATCGAAAAATATTGTTGAACACGTGTCTTAAGGACATTTTGTATGGCAGCTACCAGAAGAAGTAAAAGGATTTCGCTGATTAGTAAACTTGAACTTCGTTTTTACTCAAAACTAATTTGTACAAAATTTCCAATTCATAGCTAAAAGATTACTTGAGTTATAGTAAGTTCCGTAAATTAAGTGAAGACGTTTTGACAGGATATTTGTATGGCAGCTACACGAAGGACTAATAGAATTTTCTTCATAATCATACATTTAGCTCCAACTATTGAAAAAATAACGCATACCAAATTTCAAAGACGTAGCTTAAACCCTTCTGAAGTTATCGGCCAATACCAGCCAGCTACCCGAAGGAGTAATAGGATTTCGCTGACTAGTAAACTCGAACTTTCTTTTCACTCAAAACCAATTTGTACAAAATTCCGAATTCGTAGCTAAAAGATTACTTGAGTTATAGTGAGTTTCGTAAATTAAGTGAATACATTTTAACAGGATATTTGTATGGCAGCTACACGAAGGACTAACAGGATTTTCTTCATAATCATATATTTAAATCCAACTATTGAAAAAATAACACATACAAAATTTCAATGTCGTAGCTTAAACCCTTCTGAAGTTATCAACCAATATTCTTGAACACGTGTTTTAAGGACATTTTGTATGGCAGCTACCCGAAGGAGTAGGACGATTTTGCCCGTTAACGAACTTAGCCTTACAAATTCCACCAAACATCCAGATTCAAAATTTCAAGATCCTAGGTGAAGGTGTTCTTGAGTTATCGTGCTAACGGACAGACGGACGGACGGACGGACGGACGTCAAGCGGATTTGAGGTTTTTGGCCACAAATAAATAAAAAATAGTATAAAACTTTTTTTCGTCCGAGGCTTGGTTCTACGCGTTACAAACTTTTGGGCTGGATTAAACTTATAATACTCTATATGATTTCATCTAGAGTATAAAAAATTGAGTTATTGGTGTTAAATCCTACACTGAATTCTTTTTTGTTACCTAGGAGGAGGTAGAGAACTCTTTTAAGACACCATTTTCCTACTTCAAATATTATTTCTTACTTACACTTAATAAAACCCATGGCTGTAGGTAGGAATCGAACCCGTGTTGAACGTTTTTGGATTGGCGCGCGTAGACACTGCGCCAACGAAGACTTTTCATTTTCATTTCCCTATGTGCAACTTAACTTAGAGTGGATTAACTCAGTTACCACAACATACATTCGGTTGTCGGAACACACATTCGGTTACCATAGCAGAATGATGCCGAAAATCGTTTGTGATGAACAATATTCTATTGCAACAGCCAACATTATATTACGGCAATCTAAATTGAGTTGCTAGACATTTTTCTGTTCGGTTCTCTCAACATAATCGCGCAAACAACGTAAGTTGATTGTCTTGACAGAATGGTTCTATTGCACGTATTGCGTGCTTATTACCTTAAACGAATATTTTTTTGTACAACCAAATATCTATTGCTGCTAACTAATTCTTATTAACATAAATAAACTTCGATACTGCAATGAAAATATTATTGAAGCAATCTCTTGCCAACAAATTATTTCTCTCAATGATAGTAATTGACCTTAAAAGTAACAGTTACAGTCTTCTATTTTTGGGAATTTCTTTACCCAAACGTTGATCATATTATTTGAATTGAAAATAGTAGCACGATGCATTGTTACTATAGTTGTCATTCTGTATGTGCTCAGTTTTTATAACCATTTTGATCAACATTAAAAAACTTTCAACAAAAAATTTACGATCTAAACTCATAGCTTAAATTTACAGCAGACTTATTTTTTATTCTGTGTAATATTGCGCCAAACGCCATAGTCAGACTTTATCCCTAAATTTGTTACTTATTTTCATAATGCAAAAGCTGAAAGCACCGTCACATCATCCCCATAATGACAAAATTTTAATAGAAATTATGTGCAAATAATGCACTAAAAGATAAAAACGCACGACCTAAAAAGCGTAAAATTCACATGAATAATGCAAAAATGGTCCATGAATAATTCCTCTGCCTCATAATTCTTCAGCAAACAAAACGCTCATGGCATTTTTACCCATTTCCTTTTTCATCTTCTTATGTTTCAGCGCATTCCTTTCCTCCGGTAACATCTTAGCCGCCACCATTACGTCCAAAAGGAAATCAAACACATAACTTAACTCTATGAGCGAACCGGACAAACTCTACACAAATGCAAATTATCCTATAGAGTCGGTTCTTTTGGTCAACACGCCAGGACTCATGAGGAGTCCATCCGTGAGCACTCGTACGAAAGTATACCAAAATCGTAATTTTCAGCCCCTTCATGAAGACTGTGAAGTCTTACTCAAAGATTCACCGTTCTGGGAACCAAATCCTCCACTATGAAAGCTCTTCAACGAGAAAAAGGCGTTTCACAGCAACGAACCCATAAGCACATTGCTTATTCACTTCCCGAATATGGAGACGAGGACGAGTCAAGAGTTCTTGCCCGGAATGACTTTAACCCACATAAAATGGATGCTACTGCCTGACTAAGTGTATGTACCTCTATATCCCTTGTGAAATATCGTTGGAAAAGTCCTTGTCCACTGCATGAAGGAAGTTGAGATAGCTCGGTAGTACCTACTCTGTGACCGTAAACATCAACGTCGAGGATAGTCAGGGCTGCAGGATAAAGCTGACAAAATGTTGTTAAGACAATTTGTGTATTTTGGGAACATGCTAGGATATTTTGTCAACGAAGAACTACAAATACTGGAGAAGTTGTAAATCAAGAAGTTTGACGAATTTTGAAATTCCAGATTATGACAAACCAAAATCTTAACGTTAATCTTTGACGAGTGTCTTCAGAAGGACTATTAATTTTCTCCAGTCTTATCGAATCTACCGGAAAATATTGGTCCAAGTATTGTAGAGCATTGTTGCCTTGTAGCCGGGGCTATCCACAAGATTTAATATTGTTAAGTAAAAGTTTTGTTTCGAAAACGAATGTCGGACGAAGCAAGGATTGAAATGTAATTGCAATCGAAATTTAGTTAGAGTAAACAAAATGGTACTTACATAACCAATTCATTTTATCCGAATATTCGACTTTACGCCTTAAATCTCGGACTATAACGCGTAAATCGTCGTCGCACAATTTAAAAGCGGCCGCAAATTGACTTAAACTATTTGCTCCGATAGTAACTAGAGACGGTACGTTACTATACGATGCTGCTGTTGTTGTTGCAGTCGTTACACCAGTTGTTGAAGTTGTTGTAATTGACGAATTAAACCGAATAACAGCCGACGAACAACCAAACTCACTGCTCGAACCGATCACACTTGAACCCAACACTACGGCTCTACCATTTTTCTTTTCACCACTATCACCAATTCGGTTTAAACCAATGCACTCTACACAATCACCAACACAACCACTAACACTATAGTTGCTTAACGATGGTTGCTTCTTGCTATCATCGCTAAGTTGTTGTAATTGATTGCTTGCTGGTGTTGTTGAAATTGTTGAACTAGTTGTTGTTGTTGTTGTTGTATCAACATTATTCTCATTTTTATGCTGTTGTTGTTCCTCGCTACTGGTGTTGCTCATTCTAAAAGCACGCCTTCTCGATTGATTGTCCTTGAAGCGTTGATGCTCTTCATATATTCGAATTAGGAGATCTTCGAGGATATGGCGGCGTTTATTATCAAGAATCGATGTACTAGTGCAACTATTACTACCGACGTTACTAGTACTGTTGCTTGTAGGATTTATAGTACCGAGGCTGCTTTGGCCACCACCACTATTCGACCGTATTGTACTAGCTCCGTTCGGCGGTATTACCGATTCGCTATCAAAGCAACTGGGAAAGATTCGTTCGAGGAAGCGTACGCGTGATGCTATATAACCGACTTCGAAGACTAGTTGAACTTCTTCGTCAGTTTCATCGGAGAAGCTGATATTGTCCTTATACATAAATGTAGCGGTTTTCTATAGTGCGCGTCGACAAAGGTTATTTCTATGCCCAGGACCTGTCTACCTTGAAATTCACACTATACTGGTTTTTGTCCTCGTATCCTTCGCTCAATTATAGTCATCATAAAGCACCCAATCCAGTATTCCGCTTCAGGGAGTCTCGCTCGACTGATTTATTTACGGTAAGGAGCTGGCGTTGTTTCTGACAACTGTTCCACTTTCTATACAGGACATTTGCAAAAACAGATGGTTCTATTCAAGAAATTGCTTTTGCTCTCGTATGTGGTGTTAACTAACCGCACCAAATAGCAAGTATATGGCTCGTCGATTTTGCTATAGAAAATATCGTTGTGAGGATATGGGAGACATTTCCACTTGTCCTATAACTTCTGGCTTTCCCTTCTGACCAAAGGTCCTTGCACAAGAACTAATCACCAGATTCGCTCGTCTGGTCTCACCTCGTCACGGCACATACTATTATATCTCTTCATATGATCATATCTAGTTATATGCACGTCTGAGTTCACCAGTAAAGTTTAGGTATTTGCAAAATCGAAGGTTACTTGTATGTATACTGCGGTAGTTAGGTAGGTATGAAGCCGATAGTAAGGACCTGATGCAGTTCGGTCTGCCGGTGGTAAATGCTAAATTCAAGTACTTTAGCTGAAATGAAACAACAAATTGAGTGTTAGTTTATAAATTCAAATATGTATTAATGAAATTGTTTTCAATTTGCTCATAGTTGGCAGATATGGTTACTAGTTAGGGTGATTGAATTTAACTTGAAATTGATTGACGGAAGCAGAAATACGAGAATTTCTTCCCATCCCTTTTCTACAAGCAGTTCCTATTTTCCTAAATATTTACCTTAATTTTATTAAGTAGTTTGCACATACATACGTATTGTTCTTAATGAGCAAATATATTTATGCCGAAACAAGTAGTTGGATTGCTTCGGTTAGTTACAAAAGTGATATAATTTCTACTAGACTCTACATCTTCCTCGATTTTTTAAGCTAAAGTTGATTCCAGGATATGAATGAAATTTTTTGATACAATTTTGTATGGAGGCAACACGATTTTCCTTATAATACATTGCTTTGAACAAATTCCTAGTTTGAAACGTTCTAAAGATATCAGTCAATATTTGTGAAATCGCGTTTTATGGACTTTTATACTGAAGTTACCCGAAGAAATGAAACTTGTTCTTATTTTTTCATCACAGGCTGGGTGCTAGCTGTAAAATGCATTAATTAACGAATCCATTTACCGTGTAAGGAGTTTTTACTACGTAGATACCACAGGTATTGCAAAATAATCTGAAATTTTAGATTATAGAAATTATACTGTCTTTTCAATGTCAACCAAATTTTTAAAAGCTTGTCACACCGGTACAATGAAAACCTCGTGTTATATAGGGTGTTTTTTTAGAGGTGTAGTTTTTTCAGTAGAGATACCTGTCAAACTGCCTGTCAAACTTGACCGGTGTCTTTTACATTTTTGTTCAGAACGTTTTGGCAAATTATCGTGGAAAAAATTATCGTTTACAAATTTTGGAAATTTATTTTCGAAATTTGCGTTCTATACGGTAAACTCACAGATCGCTGCGTCAATTATATGGTCAACATTACGGTCAATGGTGCTCGCTACAGGGAAACGATTCGCAATATTTTGGTTCCATACATCAATGCCAACAATCTAAGGATGAAGTGGATCTAACAAGACGGTGCAACATGCCACACAGCGCGTGCAACCATGACTTTATTGCAAGGAACATTTGGTGAAAAAATCATCTCAAGAACTGGACCTGCCTAGATCGTGTGATTTGACACCATTGGATTACTTTTTGTGGGGATGCACGAAATCACTGGTCTATGCTAATAAGCCAGCAACGATTCAACAATTAGAAGCCAACATTAGACGGGTTATTGATGAGATAAGGACAGAAATGCTTGAAAAAGTGACTAAAATTGTACTGATGGTGTTCATTAGACGCAGTCATGGTAGTCATATGCTCGAAATTGTTTTTAAAAATTCAATGCCATAAAATAATCTTTTCAAAAAAAAAAAATTTTGCCATTTGCTAAATTACGTATGTCTTTTTTTTCAAAAAAGAAATACTACCTCTAAAAAAAACACCCTATATTAACCAAAAATCCACATTATTAAAATTATGTTTCCGTACCTCCTCAAAATCGCTGACATTAAAGATGCTGACGCAATTTTCTACTTGACTTGCTACATACATTATGTGCATGCATAACTTGCTGTATTGGTTTATGCTAAATTCCTGAATTAAGCACAACTTTTCCTTTCATCCAACCAACAAAAACCCCCAACTAACATCACAAGTGTATAGAAAAGCCCGAAAAGGGAAGATCTAAAGAACGACTAAGGCGTCCTTTACGCGAACTCCTGAAAACTTGTGTTCATTATACAGTTGAACATACACAGCAGTAACAGTTAGAAGAGTTCATTTCCCGTGAATTTTCCTAAAACAAAATGGAAAAAAGGTAAGAGTAAGGACTTTTCCACCCGATTAAAATGTTCCACCCGATTCAAATTTTCCACCCGACAAACACACACAGTATATATATATGGTAATTACACATACAGTTCGTTTCTCACTTTTATTATCTACCTAAATGGATTCCGAAAGTTTTAAAGGATATTCGGATTGCTTCCTTGAAATTATTATTGCTCTAAAGTAGCTCGTAAAGGAGCGACATTATGAGAATGCCGGTTGTAGGTAAATGGATGCTATTCGAGATGATAGAATGCATTCAACATGGTGCTAGACTCGATCCCGGATAGAATTGACTTCTAGCGAAAATTTACTGCAATCTAATAAAACTTTTATAGATTTGTCGAGCAAAAGACATTGGATCCATCTCTAGCGTGACCTTTTCTGCATGATGAGATCTTCCCGACCAGCTTAGTGAAAGGAGATGAGGAAATAGCACAACTATAACGAAATTTTGATATCTTCATCTTATGGTCGGTATGCAGTTTCCTGTTCTGTAGCAAAAATAATTTTACGTTTATATTGTGCTCCTTAAAATATTAACTAAGCTCGCATATACGAGTATGTAGCCACCGTACTGTAGCTAAACTATTATAAAATGAGTAAAAGAAAGCGGCTGTACTTTCTGCCCGACGGATTGTACCTACCGCTAGCTACACTGAAAAATGGAACATAAATCTTAGAGTTCAAGTCGGAATAGTGAAATTTTATGCCATCCATTAACCTGTGATGAGGTAAAGTTTTTGTATTTTCTTTCAGTCCATGTGTTATCTGCGAAGTACCTTGTAAAATGGTAAAGTTACGTCTTTATGTACGAAGTGGATTGGTCTTCCAATATTTATGATATCCATTGAATGCGCATTTCTTATTTTTTCGGAAAAGTTAAGTACTGACTTGGGGCCAGAAAATAATATAGGGTGTATTTTAGGTGCATGAGAACTTAAAATTATAATACAAGACAGAAATATTGTTGGAATGAAATTTTTTTATTATATTCTGGTAGATAGTTTCATGGCATTTATTTTTTAAATATGATTTCCGTCATATATCCGCCGCGGCTACGAGTTACATGGTCCATTCGATCAGTCCAATTTTTGACTACTTTTTCTAATAAATTTGGCCGTATGGCGTCAATAGTGGCTTGAATATTGGCTTCCAATGCTTCAAGAGTTTCTGGTTTATCGGTATAAACGCATGACTTAATATAGCCCCATAAAAAGTAATCCAGAGGCGTTAAATCGCACGAACGAGGGGGCCAGTTAACAGAACCACTTTTGGAAATCAAGTTGTCACCAAATTGATTTTGCAATAAATCGATTGTTAAGCGCGCTGTATGGCAAGTTGCGCCGTCTTGTTGGAACCAAATGTCGGCGATGTTTAGCCATTCACCGTAACGGCAGCTCCTTCCTCATTTCGAAAGAAATAAGGACCGATGATGCCGCCAGCGTGTAAACCGCACATTTCTTTGTCTTGTTGATGGTTTTGAATCAAGAAGAGTAAAATTAGTGCGAAAACGATCAATAACTGCACGAATTGCTTGCTCACTAGGCCGATTATGTTGACCGTAAAATGGACGAAGTGCTCTATGAACTTCGCGAATAGATTTATTTTTTTCAAAATAAATTTCCACAATTTGGAAGCGTTGTTCTGGCGTTAAACGATTCATGATGACTTGCCAAACCTTACTGAACAGAAATGTCAGCACAGTTTGACATTCTCAGCTGTCAAACCACAGTTATCGATATCGATAGTTTTCATGCACCTAAAAAAACACACTATATAAAGAAGGTCATCGCGTTAAACTCGTATCTGATCTTTTTCTTACCCAAAAATGTTAGGTCACTGTCTGAAACATCATATCGACATAATAATTCACCTGCCACAAAAAACAATTATTAATGTAATTTGTGCTTATTCACATTTTTCTTTAAGTCAGCATGTAAGCAATAAGTCCATCAGGCGAATGAACCTACATGCATATTTTCTGACACACTCCAGAAAATATCTGAATAAGCACAAATCCAAAGTTCAATTAAATTTAAGTAAATCAATAAATTATTACTAAGCAAAATCACATTGTAATTTAGTATATAAGATGCACATATCCAATAAATTGAGACTCGTTATTAGATCATCGCCGTGAGTTTTATTTTATTCCACGATCAATCATTTACATTTTGGTGACCCCCGACTTCGAACAGGACACATCGAGTCATACGACTAGTTACATAAAAAAGTTGATCTTAAATTCCTTTTGTCGGTTCTTCGAAAAGCAGTTCTTTAGTGAGAAGTGAAGTGACAAAGTTAATTCTGTGCAATATTTATATTTTGTTGGAAGGAGATTTCCGGCTTAGTTCGTTCTCTTATCAGAAAAATCTCGGGAAACCGCTAGTTGTGCCAGTAGTAGAGTGATAAAAGCATAACGATGGAGGATTTGGAACAAGCATGGGAATCGATGACCACTCAGCAACAAGAGGTTGGACGACAACTCGAGCAGCTGATGACCAACTACAAGAAGGATTCGACAAGCAGGAAATCCAGGACTTACCTTGACACCAAGTTGAATCAACTGGAGGAACTCTGGGTTAATTTCGACGCAATGGACAAACAACTTCAACCGTTCGCTGATAAATTCCCGGATCACCGATACTTCACACAAAGTTATTATTTGAAGGTCAGCGATGCGTTTATGAAGACAAGGACCAACATCATGCAGATGTTGGAAAATCAACCCAGCGCTTCATCGCAGACAACACCACCACCGGCGCATCGCATTGCCGCTTCACTAAATGACAAGATGACGATTGAGTCCAGCAAAGAGGAACCTTTAGATCACATCACCTTGAAGATTCAAGGTCTGATCCGGCGTCAACGAGCACAAACAGAAGCTATCATACATTTGATTGATGGCTTAAAAGCAGAACCAGAACTTCAGACACGTCAATTTTACGAAGTGAAATTGGCAACGTTGAGGCGCTATTGGGACGACACTCGAGAAATCAACCAGTCAATTTTTGAGTGTTCCGATGACGTTTCAACGTACGGTTATAATGCAGAAGCTTATTTCAAACTGGAGGACTCAATCCAGAGCAACATTATTTTTCTAACGCAATGTTTGGAAAAATTCAGTTCACAACTATCATCAGCGGCTGCAACAACAACTGCCACATTGCAACTCCCGAAGGTAATCTTGCCAAAGTTTGACGGGGATTATATGAAATGGAAGCAGTTTTATGATCTTTTCCGTCAAATGATCCACGAGCAACCCATGGGAAGTACACAGAGGATGTGGTACTTAAAAAATAATCTATCCGGTGAAGCAGAACGGCTTATAAGGCATCTACAGTTATCAGACAACAATTACACTGTAGCATGGAACATCCTACAAAGCCGATACAATAATCAACGTTTATTGGTGTCAGCACTAATGGACAAATTGTTTTCACAACCAGTATTATCAGTCGAGTCAGCCCAGGCCATTAGAAGATTTCACGACACAACGAACGAATGTCTTCTTGGGCTGGCTAATCTTGACATCGACACAACAACGTGGGATCCTATCCTGATCCATTTGTTGCTGAAGAGAATCGACAAGGTAACGCACGGTCTTTATGAGCAGTCCCTCAAGGAACCACGCGAATGCCAAACTATTGACGCCTTTCTCAAATTTCTGGAAATACGCTTCCAATCGTTAGAAGCTCTAGGAAACGAAAGACGTCAGCCGGTTCAACAAAGGGTTACACAGTCTAAGAACTCTGCACTAACATCATATAACAAATATGACGCTACTTGTGAAAATTGCAAAGGTAATCACAAGATATTCTCATGCGAACAGCTCTTGAAACTGAAGCCATCGGATCGTCTGACAAAAATTAAGACTCTAAAGCTGTGCTTCAATTGTTTAAAGGATGGCCATTCAGTCAATCAGTGCAAATCTAGGAGCTGCTTCAAGTGTCAAGGTAGACACAATACTATCTTGCACATAGACACCGCCAAGCAATACAAAGCATCGCCATCCAAGGATGGACCTGAACATACCGTCAATGTATGTGACACCTCATTGGCAGCACACAGATCTCGCCAGTCGCCAAGCAGTTACGTGTTATTGGGTACCGCTCTGGTAACTATCTGCAATGAAGATGGAACTACTGAGGTCTGCAGGGCCATACTGGACTCCGGATCGCAACTAAATTTTATTAGCGAACGCATGTGCAAAAAACTTAACATTTTTGGATCAAAGGACAGTATAACAATATCAGGCATAGGATCAACTCTAACAAAGGCCACCAGGAGAGCAAGCATCGGCATTAAGTCAAACAATTCCAACTACTCCTCAAGATTGGAGGCGTATGTTATCCCCGACATATCAACAGTTCAGCCACAAATATTCTTTGAAATTTCTTCGTGGCCAATTCCACCACACATCGAATTGGCCGATCCAGACTTCAATAAGCCCAGACGAGTGGACTTATTGATAGGAGCAGAACTATATTGTGAACTGATGTCTGTCGGACAAATAAAATTGGACTCAAATCTACCCACAATGCAAAACACGGTATTTGGATGGGTGATTCTAGGACGAGCAACATTAAATCGTGCCGAGGCAGTATTCTGCGGTATAAGCAATTTTGATCTTGATCGCCGTTTAGAACAATTTTGGACGGTCGAAGAATCTCCAACGTCTTCATCAAGGAGGGAGGAATTTCCAATCGAGCTCCAACGAAACAAACAAGGAAGTGAAGCTGCCTCTGTGTCAAAATCCATCCGTGCTTGGTCAGTCTGAAGACTTAGCGATCAAACACTTCTTGGCTTTGGAGAGAAAGCTTAATAAAAACTCGGATCTTAAACGTCAATATACAGCATTCCTCATGGAGTATATGAAATTAAATCATATGGAGGAAATAAGTCGCGACATAATTCCAAAGGTTAACTACTTCCTGCCACATCATTGTGTTCTTAAGCCATCCAGTAGCAGCACTAAATTACGTGTAGTGTTCGACGCTTCAGCGAAAACTTCCTCTAATCTATCTTTGAACGATATAATGATGAAAGGACCCACAATACAGGATGACTTATTCTCAATTTTACTACGATTCAGAACACATAAGTTCGTATTTTCCGCAGACATCGAAAAGATGTATCGCCAAGTAGACGTTTGTCCTGAAGACAGGAACTTACAATTAATCGTCTGGAGAAGTGAGATGAATCAACCACTGAAATATTATCGTCTTCGCACGGTGACTTATGGGACAACCGCTGCCCCATATCTAGCGATCAAATGTCTAGCAGAATTGGCAGCCACATCTAAAGAAACGCATCCTCATGCAGCCTCCGCCATGAACGATTTTTACGTCGATGATGTCATGACAGGGAGCAATAATCTGAATGACGCCATCCAAATCCAAGATGAATTAAGGAAACTTCTGTACTCCGCTGGTTTTATTCTTAAAAAATGGTGTGCGAACCACGAACAGCTGCTAACAAAAATACCTAAGGAAGATACCGAATTGAAATTCGACGTTGAGACCGACATGGAAGAGACCATCAAGACTTTGGGACTTACATGGCATCCTCGGTCTGATCACTTTGCTATTACCACATCATCCGTTCAGCTTAAGGATATCACTAAACGTACAGTATCAGCCGACATCGCACGTCTATTTGATCCGTTAGGATTAATGAGCCCGATCATAGTCGCCGCAAAAATATTTTTACAACAACTCTGGGGTCTCAAGTTAGATTGGGACACATCCATTCCAATAGACTTGCATAAGCGATGGGCTAAATTTCGTGAAGAAATGATGCAGCTAAATAAAATTCGCGTTCCCAGATACCTGCAAACTAAGAACGCTGTAATCAGTTTGCATGCTTTTTCCGATGCAAGTGAACGGGCATATGGAGCGGTTCTCTACATACGTAGCGAGGACAGCAATGAAGAGGTTAAGGTCACACTTCTCTGCTCAAAATCGAGAGTAGCGCCAGTCCGTACCGTTACTCTACCAAGATTGGAACTATGTGCAGCTAACCTAATGGCTCACCTCGTTTCTCGTGTCAAAACGACATTAAAGATTGACATCATCAAAACATATTATTGGACCGACTCCCAGATAGTCCTTGCATGGATCCGATCTATGTCATCGTCATTCCACACGTTCGTCTCCAACAGGATTTCGTCAATACAAGAATTGACCAACATATCGGATTGGCGATATGTCAACACTAAACTAAATCCGGCCGATTTAGTATCTCGTGGAATTCGTCCACCTGAACTCATCAACTCAACTACCTGGTTCAACGGACCAGCATTTCTTCAGAGAGCCGAAACTGAGTGGCCATGTGATGTCATCGTCGAACCAACAAATCTACCAGAAGAGAGACCACAACGAACGGTTCTATTGAGCAACGATAACAGCAATCACTTCCTCTACTCAGTGAATCACGGCAATTCGTTCAACCGTCTGAAGCGAATAGTGGCGTACGTGCTAAGAGCAGTCAATCTCTTCCAGAAAAAGATCGCTACCACACCCAAACTTCTGACCGTTACCGAATTAGAAAGTGCTGTAAATATAATCGTGAAGCAAATGCAGAAAGAAGAATTTCAACTAGAAATAGCTGCGTTAACAAAGAAAAGGCCAATCGATCGTAAAAGTAAGCTTATCAATTTAGCACCATTTCTGGACCAGCAATCAATCATTCGAGTTGGTGGCAGACTTCAAGGAGCAGAGTTATCATATGACGCCAAACATCCGATAGTACTGCAATCCTCACATCCGTTCACTAAATTACTGTTGATTCATTTGCACGAAATGAATCTTCACGCAGGCCCACAAGCACTTCAAGCGATATCCAGGCAACAGTTTTGGATTCTTCGCGCGAAACAATTAGCCTCCACCATCGTTCATGAATGCATTCGATGTACCCGTTTCAACCCTAAGGTCTTTGGACAGATGATGGGCAACCTGCCAGATAACCGAGTACTACCAGCAAGACCATTTGTCAATGTTGGTATTGATTTTTGCGGACCCGTATACACTCATTATAAAATCCGCGGCAAAAAACCCACGAAAACATACATTTGCGTGTTTTGTTGCTTCAGCACAAAGGCTTGTCATCTAGAAGTAGTCTCTGATTTATCTACTGATGGTTTTATCGCTGCCTTAAAACGATTTATCGCGAGACGAGGGTGCTGTCAAAATATATATTGCGACAATGCCACCAATTTCGTCGGTGCTCGAAATCAACTCGCTGAGCTTCAATCAATAATACATGACAAGCAATCACAAGAAGACATATCCCATATCACCAGTCAAAGGGGAATCGAATTCCATTTCATTCCTCCACGAAGTCCTCATTTTGGCGGAATATGGGAGGCTGCCGTCAAATCAGCAAAGCACTTACTCCAGCGATCAATAGCCTCAGCTTCACTAACGTACGAAGAACTCTGCACAGTTACATCCGAAGCCGAGGCTGTACTCAATTCACGACCCATTTCGCCTTTGTCTAACGATCCCAACGACTTGACAGCTTTGACCCCAGGACATTTTCTCATCGGAGAGCCATTAACTTCAACAATCAATAGTCAGTGCTGTTCCACCAATCCGAACCTTCTTACCAGATGGAAACTCGTACAGTATATCCGAAACGAGTTCTGGCGTCGCTGGTCAATCGAATACCTTTGTGAATTACAACAAAGATCAAAATGGAAGGTCGGATCCAACAATGTCCAACCAGGTATGCTCGTTCTTATCAAGGATGACAATATTCCTCCCTTAAAATGGCAACTGGGACGAATAGAATCCACCATACCCGGAAACGATGGGATAGTCAGAGTTGCTGATGTACGAACACAAACAGGAATTTTCCGAAGAGTTATTCACAAACTTTGTCCTTTGCTCATGGAAAAGTCAGACACCAAAGATGCGGAAACCCCTTCAGTAACAGAAGCAGTTAAGCAAAAACGACAATCGACAAAACGTCATCCCAATAAAGGCAGATTCCTTCCTATCAACTCGAATTGGCACCAACAACTCCCTAAAGAGAAAGAAGGACCGACTCAGAAAAAGAGAAGTCGAAGTGCAAGTTTACTTACTATTGCCTTGATAGCATGTTGCGTTCTTCCAGTACTGAGTGAGCCAACATCACCGATTACAGTGGAACCTTTCTTACAGGATCCAGGAATTTACTTTCAAACCATTGGACAAGTAAGCCTTACTAGCAGCGAATGGAACATAATCACGTTTTATGATATGAAGCAGTACTGGCAAGAACTAATAGGAATTAGGAAGAGCGTATCAGATATGAAAGAATTCTGCAGTACCGTAATCGTACAAGGCACCGTATGTCAGCAAATATTACTACAGTTCGAACACCAACTCGCTCAAATCGAACAAACAAACAAATTATTTCATAATGGAGGAGGTGGAGCAGAACATTCATCACGAAAAAGGAGATCTCCTCTCGACATCATTGGATCCGTTGCAAACAAACTGTTTGGTGTGTTGGACGCAGAATACGCCAATTATTTGGAAGGAGAAATAGAAAAGATAAGGCTCAACGAAAATCATTTGCAAGTACTTATACGAAATCAAACTTCTATAATGGAAACTACCGTGAATATCTTTAAAAGGAAGGAAGAACACATCGAACAACAATTTAGAGCCATAAGCGGACAGTTAACACAACTCACACACGATATTAGCAGTAATAGCCAGCAGCAGATATTTTCTACATTATGTATTCGCACCATGATGGCTATACATAATTATGAACAGACCCAAGCAGCACTTTGGAATGTACTCAGTGATCTTCACCAAGGAACGATCAACCCGTTATTACTGACTCCAAGTCAACTACACGAACAGTTGGCGCTCATCACAAAAATTCTACCACCTACAACAAGTATTCCAGTAAGCCGAACAAATGAAGACATATCATTATACAAACTAATGACAACTCGCACGAGAATTACGAAGTTATATGTCATTTTCCAAATTAAACTTCCCATTATTCACGCGGACCCCTTTCAACTTTTACACTTAACTGCTGTGCCTATCCATCAAAACAACCAATCTCTCATCATCCAAACTTCTACACAATATCTGATCATAGATCTACAAAGAAATCAACATTACCCAATTACTCAATACGAGTTGGATAAATGTCAGCAAATTCAAGACAACAATATCTTATGCAGTCAACATCATCCACTTTTCAATAGAAGATCCTACATCAATCACTGCGAAATGGCCTTCCTCAATCACGAAAAGGAGTCATTGGGACAATGTCCATGGATTACAACCGATGATACCAACTTCTGGATTCAACTTCACCAACCCAACACATGGATCTACTCACTCAACGAACCCCGGACCTTTAACATCATTTGTGGAACGGACATTACCAGCACGAGCTTACATGGGAGTGGATTGCTTCATTTTAAAGCTAGCTGCGAAATGCAACACGAAACCATGGTAATCAGAGGTCTCTCGCAGTACCAAACAGAGAGAAAGATGACCTTCACATCGAGAGCTAACTTCAGCAAAATACTCCTCCAAACTCAACCACGAAAAACACCACATGGGGAGATCGTTCTGGGAAACACTAGGACAGAATGGGACAACATTCTTCAACGGCTATCAATCCTTCAACAACAAACAATACCAGAAGATCTTACTAAGCACCATATTCATCACTACACACTTGGATACACTATCACCGGCATCTTACTGGTATTAGCTACTTGGTGGGCTATCCGAAAATTACGAGCGCGAGGATGTAAAAAGCAGCAGCTTGTACTTAAACCAATTCCAGCCCAGAGAACTACCATAGCAGAAGAATCCTTTTCCTTTGAACTCGGACAGTTCAAGGAAGGGGAGAATGTCTGAAACATCATATCGACATAATAATTCACCTGCCACAAAAAACAATTATTAATGTAATTTGTGCTTATTCACATTTTTCTTTAAGTCAGCATGTAAGCAATAAGTCCATCAGGCGAATGAACCTACATGCATATTTTCTGACACACTCCAGAAAATATCTGAATAAGCACAAATCCAAAGTTCAATTAAATTTAAGTAAATCAATAAATTATTACTAAGCAAAATCACATTGTAATTTAGTATATAAGATGCACATATCCAATAAATTGAGACTCGTTATTAGATCATCGCCGTGAGTTTTATTTTATTCCACGATCAATCATTTACAGTCACAATGAAGGAGCCGTAGGTTTCACGAGATCGTATCAAGTGAGAAAATTTGCTTGCACTGATATGGACCTATTGAATACATAATTAATTATGCCGCGTTTCCATTATTGCACTCATGTGAATTGGACGCGAATGCATAGGCTATAGTGGAAACACTACATTCGTGTTCAATGCGAATCCCTTTGATGTGCGTCAAAAAAACACCATCGACGCGAATGTCAATGCGAATGTTGGTGGCACTGGTGGGAGCTGGGAGGTGTTCAGTTCAGTCCAAGCGCGAATACGAGTAATGTATGTATTATGTAGGTACTGTATGTAATATTATAGTTTATGCAAGATTGTTAGACTGTGTCATTTTGCATTCTGAAAAAAGTATAGCGAATCATTCCTTAGTATGAATAGTATGGTAATGCTCCAATCCATTGAATCGGAATGTTTACAAATGCCCAAAGTTTATAATGCTGCGAAACGCGGTCCAAAAAATTTATCGAGAGGATTTTTAGAAGTCATATGGAATTACCAAGAAGCACATGTGTGATTGGGGTTCAGGGTTGAACGAATATTTTGAGTATGGCAACAGGTTTAAGAAATGTCGGAAATAATTCAGAATCGTGTAGGATATATATTGTGTGACCTTACGACCGAGCCAATTAAGTGAAGACTTCTGTTCAGATTTTCTGTTTTTTCCGGTCAATGAAAAAGTGGAGTTCAGGTCAGACTGGTACGATTCTACGTGTTCCATTGAAATTCTGACCGTTTTACTTTATTATAGTCTAGGAATAATTAATAATAAAGTATTGTAATCGATTTTACTTTATTATTTCAATAATACAGTATTGTTATCAATTTTTAAAAAAAAAAAATGGTCTACCCTCAAAACTTTTTTTTTCACGTTTCATGACTAGTAGACACGAAAAAGCAAAAAAAAATTCAGGCCGTCTGTCCGCCGTACGTCGACCGCTGTACGCAAAATCGTTTGAAGGCTTGTAGCTCCCAAACCCTTTGAGCCATTAACCCATTACTGCACAAACTCCGTTTAAACGGATATTGTGCTTAATAAACTTTGTGCACTAATGGGTTAAATGGCTAAATTTTTTTTATGAATAGACTGGGTACGCCCCTTGAAGTGGCCACGGGTGTGAGAGGGGAAGTAGGGGAAGCGTTTTAGACGGAAAATTTTGGTTTCTAGATCTCAGCAACCGCTTATGCTAGGAGGCTGAAATTTGGAATTTGTCTAGAGCTTCGGTAGTGGACTCATTTGCAAAAAATTGCCGATAGGGGTGAAGGGCTGTTTGAGTGGGGGGGGGGGAAATAATGCGTCCGAAACGAAAAAAGGCGAGATCGACACATTCTAAAATCCATATCTCCTAAACCGTTAACGTCACAAAACTGAAACTTAAAGGATATCTATAGGTATACTAGAAGAATTGATTGGAAATAAATTTTTGAGTGGGGCAGTGGCGTATGGTGGTGGGGGGTCAAAAACTTTAGATTACGATATATCACGAACTAATTGCACTAGACAAATAAAATTCGGTTTGTGCATAAAGGTTGACAAATGAAGTTTGATGAAAGTAAAATTGTTTAAGACGGCGGTGGAGCATGAAAATAGAGGGGATAAGATTTTCTCATATCTCAAGAACAGTGTAAGATAGATGCTTAAAATTTTTACCATAAGTAGACCTAATAGACCCCTAGCAGGATAAAAAATTTTATGGGTGAGGGTGGGGGAGGGTGAAAAGAAAAAGTTCCGATTTTTATATCTCGAGAACCTATAATGATATAAAGCTGAAACTTGGTATTTAGATGTAGCTATAGTAGTAGCATGTTGGAAAAATATAATTTTTTATAGTGGTAGTATGGTACGGGGGCAAATTGGCACGGGCTTAGGTTTAAACCGAAACCTAAACCAGCAACTTAACCGAAAAACAACATTAAGGCCAGGTACGTATTTTATATTGTCATAGTTATAATAGAATCCTTGGAAAAAAATTAATTATTAAAAACAGTGGAATCCTCTAAAAAATTATGAAATATGTGAAATAAATGAGAGTCTGGCAAAGTTTTTGCAGTTGTGGTATTGGCACGCAATGGAAGAAAGCTGATATTTTTGGTGAACAAACATTTTTTTTCAGCATTATGTGATACAAACACAAAAAATTTTTTTCAAATATTTTTCCGATTAGGAAAAAAATTAAAAGAAAACATAAGCCTTAGTTGTTAGGGGCCTCCAAAAGTGAAATAGCCCCGGGCCCCTTCATAGGTAAATCTGGCCCTGACTATACTTAAAAGACGGATATGAAAAAAATGTGGGAGTAAATACGTTGCACACTCGGAGAATTGAAGTGAATTTTGTACTTACAAAGAAAGTACGTATGTTACATATAAGCAAGTAGAATATTATACGTAAAATCGCAGTAGTAATTATTCTACGTATAGTGCTCTTACAAACTAAATACGTATAGACATACACGGAGACCGCGGACATCGTACTAGAATTCTACGGTGTTTATCCGACTTTTATTCGGTCTTAATTGTCTTATAGTATATGTAACTTTGCCTGCTGGGTACTGTTGTAGATGAGGTGTAGAGAGTCGCTATTTCAGTTGGCTATGAGGGTATTGAAAATTGCAAATTATATCTTATAACGCACTTTAGAGTTCGGACGTGTGGACTTTAAAACTTTAACTTAACAGCTGGCCACAATCAGAACAAATTAATCGATAAATTAAATGATTAATCGAAACCAAGAGTATCAAATGATCAATCGAACAATCGAATGATAATAATCGATTATTTCAATCATTTGATTAATCGTTGCCATCTCTCATCTCATCCTATCTATAGAACGGCTTATGCTAAAAAGTTGAAACTCAGCATGTATATGTAAATCAACTAGGAAAGTTATTTAGATAAAAAAAATTTCAAATATCCATTGGCGTTCGGAAGGGGGAGGGGGCAAAAAAAATTATCAGTGAAAATGGAATGCATACATTTTCACTGTTTTCGTCATATCTATTAGGTCTTTCCAAGTATTGAGTTCATTTTTATTTTGCGGCTTCTTCATATAAATACCTAGATAGTGATTTCAGGACTTTTTGAAATTCGACCCCTAAAGGGGTGGAAAGGGGGTTGTAAACTTTGTCACGAATTCCACCATATCCCTCTTACTTTTAATCCTATTTTTCATTTGTTTTATTTATTTATTTATTTATTTGTATTTTTATTTTTATATTATATTAATTTTTTTCCCTCCCATCCTATACTGACTGGACTGTACATACTGTATTAAAGGTTGACCCCTAAGTTCAGTTCGGTGCTACAAAAAAAAAAAAAATCTAGAGTATTATACGATTGGCTTGCATCCGATCTTGACTGCAGCATATTTAAAAATAAAATTTGCAACCCTGAAAATTTTTTTTACATTTCATGACTAATAAACACACAAAAGAAGCACCACAAATTTTCAGTCCGTCTGTACACCGTACGCCGTCCGCAAAACCGTTTGAAGGCTTCCAAACTCTTTTAGCTATTAAAAGGGATTTTTTTTGTGGGTAGACTGAGTGGACATCTTTAAGTGACCACCTTTTTTGCGGTGGGAGGCTGTGCGGGAAAGGTTGACGGTTTCTAAATCTCAGCAACCGCTTATGCTACAAGGCTGGAGGGGTGTGATAGTGGGGTCAAAAATAATGCGTCTGAAATGCTCGAAACCTGAGATCGAGATATTCTAAAATCCATATCTTCTAAACGGTTAATTTCACGAAATTGAAACTTGACGATTGTCCGTAGGTGTACTGGGACAATAGATCGCAATCAACAGTGGCGTGCGGAGGTGCGGGTAAAAAACTTCAGTTCACGCTGCTAGGAAAATGGAATTCAGTTTGTGTATACCAAGCGACAAATAGAGTTTGTTGAAAATAAATAAATACATAATAAAATTTTAACGGAGCGGTGGAGAATGGAAGTGGGGGGATAAGAATTTTTCAAAACAATTACGGCTAACGTTGCCAGATTGGGCTATTTCCCGCGATTTGGGCTATTTAAATATTCAATTAACTGGTACAAATTTCAAAAAGCTACTTATAGCTTTTTGGGGTATTCCGCCAACGTAATTTGTGTTATTTTGCTAGTTTACAAAAGAACCGATTTACAAGAAAAAAATAAAAATATAACAATTAGAAAACTGAATTCCAGTCGTCTCTTGGGTTAAATCTGCTAGTGTTACCAGCTCAAATACAACGTATTTATCACAAATCCTCTTGCCACTATATTTTCGGTTCTCCGTTCTCTCTAATGAAAACTAATAGTTCACACGATATCTATCTGGTATTTGCAAACTAAAATTAATTTAGAATCGATTCATTATTTGTAGACTTTCTTCAAATGAACCACTTTCTTTCAAGTTATGGACACCCATAGAATTATAACATGCAAGAGATAATAGATTTATTTGATATCTGTTATAGAGTTCCTTTTTTTCATTTATTAATTATTAATTTTGCTGGATTAGTGGGTTACAGACACGTGTTGCAAAAATTATAGTTATTGTTACAACGTTATTGTTACATGTGTTCTCTGGCAACCCGAACAACTAATTTATTATTGATATTAAAGTTACCAACAACCAACATTGCATTGTCGTAGAGAGCTCTATACACTTCTCGCATGTTCTAGACACTTCGCGCATGTAATAGTTACTTCTTGTGCATTCCACACAAACAACCGAATATGCTGGAAATCTCTCGACTCAATACATGCAGTATATAAGCGCCGCACAGCCGGGAATTCGTTTTTCTATTCCGAGAGTGAAACAGCGATCAGTTCTACGCGAAAGTGTATTTTTAAAGATATTTTCATCAATAACAGCGATCAAGTGTAAATGAAATTGAATTGTGTTTTACTTGAAATCCCGGCGAACTCCTAGCAACATTAAGTTGAACCGATTGTATGCAAAAATTTATGACGCTATCGACAAGCGGCTTACTCGTCTTTAGACTTAGGATCTCTGATCGCTTGGGCGGAGATGATTATGAGGTGCTTACATTGTTAAATCAATATCACATCAATATGTGCATTATGTAACATAAACTAATATACATTATTATTCATAACAGCTAAAAGCCATATTTTATTTTTTACATATAGGATGATTAACGCAAGATTTTTGATTTCATAGAATTATGGAAATTACAAATTATTTTTCAATTATAATTTTACCTTTAATTTCCACCTAATATTTTTTTCAAATAATATTTTTAAAATAGTGATAAATACGAATTTATGTCATACAATATTTACATTACAGTGTTTCTTATGAATTCTGGAGCACAGTTTGCCGTCGAAATCGCATCTGTGTTCAACACATTTAAGTAGGTCTGATAAATTGCAAAGTCGAGCGCGGTATTTGTTCTACAAGTCTTCGTGCGGGTTTTGGGCTATTTCATATAGCTCACTCGGCGGGTTCTGCAGCCAACTATATGGCAACCCTAATTACGGCTCTTATCTCAAAAACAGTTCAAGATAAATCCTTACAATTTTCATAGGAAGTAGGCGTTGTAGACCCCTAGCAGGGAAAATGCTGGGGATGTGGGTATAGGTGGTGAAGGTGGGGGAGGGTGAAAAAGAAAAACTTTCGATTTTTATATCTCCAGAACCGATAAAGACGGGTAGTAATTGCATGTTGCAAAATTATAATTTGTAATAGGGGAAGTATGGTACGGGGTGGAAGTTTCGCCAAACTATTGAACGGCTTATGCTAAAAAGTTGAAACTTGGTGAATAAATGTAGATCTACTAGAATAGTATTATAAATATGACAAAAAGAAATTTTAAATATCCATTGTACGGAAGAGAGGCAAAAGAAAATTATCAGTGAAAATATAATGCATATATTTTTGAAATTCGTCATATCTCTTAGGTCTTCTGAAATAATGAATAGATTTTTATTCTACGTATTCTTCATATGAATGCCCGGAAAGCGTTTCCAGGATTTTTTAAAATTTGACCCCTAAGAGTTGTTGTGGAAACGGAAATTTCCATGTGAAATTTCCACACACAAACATTGAATTAAAATATGTAACAGTGAATTGAATTACAAACACAACACAAATTAAAACTTAGAACTAAGAACATTGAATTACAAAGACAACACAACCTAAAACTTAGAGCTAAGAACATTGAATAACAAATTACTGTGATACGAAACACAAAGAAAACATGAAACACAGAACCTGGAAAACAAACACAACAAAGGCTGAAAGACAAAAAATCTGCCAACAGTCTGGGCGCAACTTTATTATTTTATGTGTAGAAGTCCGAAACGTGTTTAATGATGAGATACGGTGTTGGGTATTATGCGACTGACAACCTAAAAAATAACGTTCCAAATAGCCTCCTGGTTATTTTTTGGTTGTCAGTCGCATAATACCCAACACCGTATCTCATCATTAAACACGTTTCGGACTTCTACACATAAAATAATAAAGTTGCGCCCAGACTGTTGGCAGATTTTTTTTATTTATTTACGTATTTTTTTTATCAATAGAATAATGCATAGTAGTAAAAGCGAATTCGATCACATTAAACCTAAGAGATTTTCGGAATCAGTGAAATCTTGAACAATACCCCCAGGGGGTTTAATAGAGAAAAATACTTAAATCGGGGTTTTCCCCGACTACGTTTAAAGCTTATAGAAGTAAACGTGAATTCCAAGTCTCAATATACCTTAGGAATATATCAGAATTCGTGAATATGTAAACAACCACTTTACACCCCTTTAGGGGTTGAATATCGAAAAATTTTGAAAACCGTTAGTAGGCGCTTATATAAATAGCCCGCAGAAGTAAAATTGATTTGATAGCTCGACATGTCTAAAAGTTTTAACGAAATTTACGAAAATGTGGATTCACGGACATTTTTTTTAATCAACATCTGAACGCCAATAAAAATCTGAACTTTTTTCTGCTTTAATTGCTCTAATAGTACATCTACATATACGTACTAAGTTTCAACTTTCTAGCATAAGCCGTTTCTGAGATATAAAAAACCACCCCTCTCCCCCGTACACTGATACCCCTATCAAAAATTGTATTTTTCTAGGATGTCTACATAGTGGCTCTATATAATCCTAAATTTTTAGCTTTCTATTCATTATGGTTTTCGAGAAATAAAAATCAGAATGTTTTCCTTTCTACCCCCTTTCACCATCACCCCCAACACCCACATTACCAAAATTGTTTTTCCTACTAGAAGTTTACCGACCCCAACTCCTGTAAAATTTTCAAGATCATATCTGATACGGTTTCTGAGATATAAAAATTACATTTTTTGAGAAATTGCTATCCCCCCACTTTCGTGCTCCACCTCCCCCCTCAAAAAATTTAGTTTCGGTAGACTCCTCTTGTGATCCCATATACAGAAACTAAATTTTATCTTCCTGGTGTAATTAGTTCGAAAGATATTGTAATCCAAAGTTTTTTACCCCCCACCCCCACACCCCACCACCCCTCTTACAAATGTTAGCCCTTGTCTAATCTTGAAGTATTCCCAAGGACAACAACAAAGTTTCAATCTTCTGACATCAATGGTTCAGGAGATATCGAATTTAGAATGTTTCAATCCCGGCTTTCATGCGTTAAAGACTCATTGTTTTCCCCCCCACTTCCACACCCCTTAACCAATATCGACAATTTTTTTGCAATTGAGTCCATTATCATAGTACTACATAAGTTCCAAGTTTCAGCCTCCTAGCATAAGTAGTTCCTGAGATCTAGAAACCAAAATTTTTCGTCTAAAACGCTCCCCTCTCCTCTTCCCTTGTACCACCACCCCACAAAAATATACCAGTCGTAGGGTTCACCCAATCTACCCACCGTAAAAATTTCAATTTAATATCTCAACGGGTTTGGGAGCTACGCGCTTTCAAACGATTTTGCGTACGGCGTACGGCGTACGGCGGACGGCGTACGGCGGACGGCGTACGGCGTACGGCGTCTACGGCGGACAGACGGACATTTTTTTTTTTTTGCTTTTTTGGGGTTTACTAGTCCTAAAACGTGCAAATACAAAATTTCAGGGTAGCAAACTTTTTTGAAATTTCAGGTCGATCACAATACTTTATTATTAAAAAATAATAAAGTAAAATTAAGAATACACCTGGAAAAGATCAGCGGGATCACAACAGCGCCCCAGGCGACGCGATGCGACAGAAAAACCCGCCGACAAGTATACGCGAAATACTGGAGCCGACAAGTATACGCGAAATACTGGAGCCGACATAGGAGCGCGAAGGGCTCCGTCAACGTACAAATGAGTCGCGCCCGAGGCGCTGACTCCTTCATCTAAAATACCCAACAGGGTAACGGTTATTAAATGTGTAATGGCACGAATAATGGTAAAGTGGTAATTAATAACTGAAGAGGCCAGAACATTAACATATTATCTGAAACTATTTTAATGCCAATTTAAAGAAGAGAAAAATTTAATGAAGTAATTAGTGGGAGTTGGTGGTTAAGCCACTTTTGCCTAACAGATGGAGCATACCAGAGCCTATCCAGGTGATCACCAAAGACAAAGTAGAGACAGTCTGAAAAGATCGTCTCAACCCGCCAAGGGTCACATCCAGACAGGGACCAGTAGTCCATCAATATCTTCTGCCTTATCGCAGAAAAAACTTAAATTTAATATAGTCGTGCGGTGAACGTGCTAGAAACAATCAAGATTTAATAAATAAAAAACTGATAACCAAAAATCGAAATGTGCGGTCATGGCCGACTTTATAAAGCATTGATATTTATCCAAGCACACAGGGAACCATGGAAAACCTGCGAGAATGATTGTACAGTGAACTAAGTTCACCATGAACTATGGTCAGAGGCAATTCGAATCCGTAAAGGAGTTGATCCGACCATACAGACTAAGGCTCGTTAAGATCCTTAGTTATTAAGAAGCGCCATCTTAGGGCGCCTATATTTGCGTTGACAATGCTCGTCATAGTCCACACTATGACGGATCAACGGATTTGTGTGCGAAGAGGACGAAGAGAAATGCTTCAAGGCCCGTTCCTTGAGGAATTCCCTAATTGAAGGTAGACCTGCTGTAGGATGGAGCTGACTATACATTTGTATAGTAGTAATTTGCTCCGCCGGGAGAGCTTACTCCTCCGGTTTATCATCGGGTTGAGCATAAATGATACTCTACAGGCTTTTCCCACAGCAAACTGAATGTAAGGGCCGCAGTACAGACCTTTATCTAGCTTGACGACAAGTATACGAAATCCCAGCGAGACTATATACCGAGGGAGGCATGCCCCGACCGCGAATTATAAGAAGGCAAAAATTCTTTCATACAAACATACTTCCAAAAAAATAATTCATGGATAGTGAATGTTTGTCACTAAATATATAGTGAACGAAGCTATCAGAAGGGGAGCTCGGTGGCAGTGATCAAGTCTGCAAAGAAGGCAAGCGAAGTTGCACTTCCTCTTCTAGCAACATTGAAAACTGACCGGACAGTCGTCCTAAGCGATCCTCAGACGGGATAAGGCTAGCGAAGTTGCACTTTCCCTTTGAAAGTCTGGGGTCTATTAGGTCTAGTCCAAGCCGAAGCACAAGACGAAGCAGCGAAGCAAGACGACAGCAGCGACGCACAAGACAGAGCAACGAAGCAAGGCGACAGCAGCGACGCACCAGACGCAAGCAGCAAAGGCCAAAACGACAGCAGCAAAGCCAAGACGACCGCAGCGAAGCCAAGATGACCGCAGCGAAGCCAAGACGAACGCAGCGAGGCTAAGACGACCGCAGCGAAGCCAAGACGACCGCAGCGAAGCCAAGACGAGAGCAGGGAAGCCAAGTTGATAGCAGCGAAGCCAAGACGAACGCAGCGAAGCCAAGACGACAGCAGCGAAGCCAAGCCACGATGCACAGAGCGAAGCAGCGATGAGCACGGCGAGCCACCACAAGTAGAGCACAAAGCAGCGACGACGTCCAGATCAAAGCAGCGACAAGCACAGAGCGAGCCACGATAAGCGGATCATGCGAGCGAAGACGAGATGATGATCAGAAACATGGTCAAGTTAAGGCATGCAGAGTCGTGCCAGGAGTCGGGCTAAAACCAGCTACGACAAGCCACGACGAACTTCGCCAGAACCACGACAAGCAGACACAGCGCAGCCGAGACGAACAAAGCAGAAGCCACACAGAGAGACGAAGACAGGGAAGGACGAAGACAGGGTAGAACGAAGACAGGGAAAACAAAGCAAGGGCCACAAGCGGAGACGAAGAGGGTCAAGGCAAGGCGAGTGGGATCGTACCCGCAGGATTATAATCGAATCACGTTGAGCAGAGGCGGCGATCAGGGGCAAGTCAAGGCGAGTAGAGCAGACGCGCGGAGGCGAGCAAGGAGAAAACCCAAAGGAAATCAAAACAAAATATATGTCATCAATTAGAGTAATAAAGTGAAGTCAATCAATGAAATAAATATTTTGTAACGGACACTGGCACCCCATGAGCATACCCCGGAATTTGAGTCGTTACAGTGTAAAGGGGTTGTATACATTGTATACGTTTTCACATATCAAAAAAATATTCATTTCCACGAGCTTATTATATAATGGACTAAAACCCGTTTTTATGATTTTCCCTTTTCAACACCAAAGAGGGTATAAAAGGGTTGAACACATTTTCTTTATTGGTCTTTACTTCTTCAGGCTTCTTTTATATTTATACAAAAATGTATTTCAGGATTTTTGGATATTCAACCCCCAAGTGAGTGTAAGGGGGTTTTATACGTTTTCTCAACTTTCCCCATCTCTCTTAGGTTTGATGAGCAAATATGTTATTAATCTGTTAGTGACCCGAAAAATAAAAAATTTTGACCAGACTGTTTTTAAAGTTCTAATAAGCTACCAAATTTATTTTTTAAGGTGTTATTTGATTTAAATGAATTGCTCGATTGACAGAAAATTTTAAAAATTATAGGGAAACAACTGATACTACTGCAATGAATTAGGATGAAGGTTCAGCGATAGGCTAAAAACTTATCCCTGGAAAAGCAAATAATATTTCAAAGCTTTTATAGAAAAGCTTATGTCGGATAAAGAATCAATGACATTTCTGAAAATAGTACTGTAGTAGTACTGTCGTGCCATTTAAGAAACAAGAAATTCTGTGGTAAAAAGCGACAACAGCTTATGTCGAGATAAGAAAAAATCATTTTTAAAGTTTTCAATTGCATTTTTTAAAAAAAATTGCCATTGTTTGATAGATTTTTATCTCATATAATATACTATTATTGTGTTGCATTATTAAATTCAATAAAATAAGATCTCTTTATATATTTTTTATTACTTTATTTATCAATTTTGATACACGTAACTGCCTAATTATTTTCTCGACTTAAGCTGTTATCGCTTTTTACCACAGAATTGCTACAGATGAGGTTACTGCTTTTATAGTGTTGTAACCCAAATCGGGCCTTGGTCTCTTCGATGAAAACTCTTCAATCGCACGAAACAGTCATCACCTTTAAGCTCCACCTCGAAGCTCCACAACTGCTTTTTTTCTTGGGACATTTTGTAAACGTATTGTCCAACCCTATTCGATTATCGATTGCTTGTTTGAACTCAATCCGTTGATAGTATAACAAGTGAAAAACTTAAAATAATGTTCCATCTTCTTGACAATATGTCAACAGCCACGTTCTTTCGTCAAACTAAATACATATTAAATCACTTTCTGGTTATATCCTTTACTGACTGTATTACGCGCCCGCTCCGAATACCTGTAACGTGTTTGTTTTTCTAATTAATTATGAAAGCGCGAAGTATTTGCATCGATTTTCGAAACCAATAAAATACCACAATGTGAAAGTTCATTAAAAATGCAAAGGAAAAATAAAATTCAGCTATATAGCGGGAGAGAAACTCCTGCGGGAAATTATTTCGGGTTTTTTTTTACAAAACTTTAATCCATAAAAGTTACCGAGAGAGAACAAAACTAGGAAGATATTCGAAAAATGTTATCAGTGAAACTGGAACATGGCGATTTATGATATGGAAATAGGAACTCCTGGCCGGAATAATAGACAGTTAATTTTAAAAATATCGGTTAAGTGTGGGTAATTTATTCGATTACGCTCGTTGAGAATTTCTAATAGCCAATAACAACATTTTCTAATTCGAAGAAATCATCCTTTTGTCTTTGTCATTCTCATCTATCCTTATCATTCTTCACGTAAGAATCTTGAATTTTTGTATTATACAATCTAAAGCATAAACTAGAACCAATAAGACACTACCATGCTCCAGTTTGGTTTGCGTTTTAGGTATATTTTATTTTATGATTTGCTTGATGGAATGCGCAAACGTTGGGGATATTTAATAACTATGATGTATCTAATATTATAATCTTCTTAATGAATTTAAACTCTTAAATATTCTTCTGCTTCATATATGTGTTTCTGTTATATCCAATAGTTATATGTACTCAAAACCAGTTAAGTACATTTCCTTCGAGTCCAATTCAATTCCTTTCCGGATATTCAGCCATAGCAAATAAACTTTATCCGTTTCTACACACATACAAATACCGAAAAACGGACGCTTCAGTAGCCCCTTAGCAAATATTGATTACGTCCTCAAGCTTAGAAGATGGGGAGTTTGGTTACCTGTTTCCACGTCCAGTTGGTGGTACACTAGTCGACAGTTTCTTGGTTTATTCGTAATAGCATATGGTTTGAGCATGAGGATGGTCACCGAAAATAGTATATTCGATGTAAAAACATATTTGGGAATACTTCAAGGACTTTCTTCATATGCTCGCAGGTTATACGGGTAAATTCTATAGAGAGAACATCCGGAGATCGGACCCAAGTAGGTAATATTAAATTGCTGGAGACAGAAATGAAACCAGTTGTTGCTATGCTTCTAGGATGAGCTCTAATTATGTGGGTAGATTCTGTGAAAATTTCGCTCCTGCGAGTGGTGTTCTTTAAATGCTCTGTTCCCAATACGTTGCTACCTACTACCGATTTTTCTTGTAGAAATAAACTTCTGACATTGGCCTAGGTATAGTCTAGTCTGAATAGAGAAGCGTTTGTATCAAGGATTCGACCATAAAAACCATTCCCCTGGTGATTTTGAACATATTTTTTTTTCTATTTCCGAAGTGGTTTATATTTCATAAATTATTAAGAAGTCCTGTTTGCTATTTGTTTGTTTTCTTTGTAGCATCACAAGTAGTCTGCCAGAGCTTTCTGGGAATACTCGATGAAATACGCTTATAATTCTGACGAAGAATACCGGAACTACCTAGCTAATATATCAGTAGAGTCCTTGTTCTTCGAACACCCATTGTACCGATTAATTGATTGGTTCTGTATCTACGTATACAGACCGTATCTTGGTACCATCTACCATCTACCACAAAGTCCACGGAATAGGATAATTATTAATCTTTTTATTCAGTTCCTACTCGTGACTATAGAGCGTCTCAAAAGAGGTAGCTGGAGGGGTGGTAATGTCAGAATTTTATGAACACGTTGATTAGTGGTCGTATGCTAGCTTCTTCAATTTATCTGGAGAGTCCTTCGGGAAACGGAAACTTTTCACATGGCGTTCTATACACGAGTAAGCCTTCCCGGAGGGATGATTCTATGATTCTTGGTTGTCGGGTAGATCTTAGGGTGAAAATTTAATTAATTTTCTACTCAAGTGGGAGCGAATCCCTTTCGGTGGTAATACATCAATTTGTCTGGACAATCTTAATTTCAGGAAATTCGGTCGGCCCAAGAATCAATTCGTCTTTTGGTCGAGGTTGAAGATCCTGTGAAGGAGTTGCGCAAATATTTAGATTTTAGGAGCAGATGGAGATATCGTTATATTTTGTTTTTGGATATAAATCGATGTACATGGATTGCAGTTAATATTAATCGGTCTTTTACTTTAGTTGACCTTTAAGTTTCGATTTCTCATTAGTGCTGAATGGTCCATTAGGATACGACAAGGCAGGGAAAATTTATTCGTACGAAATGAGTTCATTATGTGGTCGTTTGTCATTTAGACAGTTCGCAATCAATTTGACACGGGCAGGCTTCTCTACAGATTTTTTTAAGAATATATGATTTAAATAATTAGCTGGACTAAGGCGTGGTACACATTGCATAAATACGAACGAATTTTCTGATACGACTTTTCGTTTTCTGCTTATTGTGAAATCCTTAGCTATTGATAAATGAGTTACAATCGTTAATTATAACATTTTCAAGAATATCATAAAAGAAAATCTCTAGGCTTGTAGTTTTAATTGATAACAATTAAAAAAATGTCTGTCCGTCGTATGAATATTTTTAGTCGTACGACGGATTCATTTTACTTCGTTTTTATTAACTCGCATTCTTGTCTGTTTGTGTGTTCGCTACAAATTTAGCAGAACTAACTTCCCAATGAGTTAGAGACTTAAAACTTTAAACATAGCTTAGAACTGGATGACAATGGCAAAAACTGGCTTTCTTGTCTGCATGTTCCGTACGGAACCCTATTACTAAGCTCACGCATATAATAGGGTCATTCCATCAAAAAATCAACTTGGGATCTCAAAGGGATCGGCGTAAAAAAATCTAGGAACATCAGTGATTCTCAATTATTTTATAGAAAAATGTAATTATTTTATAATTTTTATTGGTTTTTTTAATATTGCCACAACCTTTCCCTTTAAAATAAGCCCTATTTTAATATTCTAGGATAAAAATTACCAGAGATATGAATTTTCAAAGAGGACTCGGACAACATTTTCGCGAAATCTTTAACATATATACCATACCCAACAACAAAAATGAGATAGAAACAAAAAATTGAAATTATATTTTTTTTCACTAATTCTTCGAGTACACAAATTTTCAAAAGAATCGGCGATTGTAAGGTCAGAAATTTCGTCATTTTTGGCGATTCTTGATGGAAAGACCCAACAAAGTAGGTACTACTGTTTGTTTACCAAAATTTAATAAGTTCTTCCCATTCAAACTTGATCAAGTGGTTCTCGAGGTATTGCCTTCACAGACATACAGAGATACAGACGAAAAAAGAAAAAAGTGGAGGAGGAAAAAAGAGAAAAATTATAATAATAATAATGTTAATAGTGAAGTGAAGGAGGAAGAAAATGATAAAAATAATCATAAAAATCTGCCAACAGGCGCAACTTTATTATTTTTTGGGTAGAAGTCCGGAACGCGTTTAATGCTCAGATGCGGTGTAGGTTACTATGCGACTGACAACCTAAGAAATAATGTTCCAAATAGCCTCACGGTTATTTAAAAACTACCAACACCCCACCTCCGTACCTTGCTACCCCCGTCAAAAATGTTGTTTTTCTAAGATGACACTATTTTAGTGGCTCTATATAGTCGTAAAGTTTTTCCTTTCCATCCTTTGCGGTTTTCAAGAAATAAAAATCAGAATTTTTTTTCTTTCCGCATACTCTACTGTGCCTAACTGCTGTAAAATTTTCAAGGTCATATCTGGTACGGTTCTTGAGATATAACAATTTTATTTATATGATGAAATAGAGGGTATAAAAAAAATTTAAAAAAAACGGAAGAAGATTATTTCTTGAATGCCAAGGGGAGGGTAAAAATATATATTAAATTTTAAGAAAACGTATCTAAAGGATCAAATGAAAACCTTGTGTTTCCGTCTTTCTCCATTTCCAAATTTTACTTTTATTTAAAGAATAACAACAGCAAAAAACAAAACACAAATCCCTCGGAAGGAAAATAATTGAATTGTAGTATAATAGTCTTCATTATTTATACTCTAGATGAAATCATATAGAGTATTATAAGTTTAATCCAGCCCAAAAGTTTGTAACGCATAGAACCAAGCCTCGGACGAAAAAAAGTTATATATTATTTTTTGTTTATTTGTGCCCAAAAACCTCAAATCCGCTTGACGTCCGTCCGTCCGTCCGTCCGTCCGTCCGTCCATCCGCCCGTCTGTCCGTCCGTCCGTCCATCCGTCCGTCCGTCCGTCCGCCCGTCTGTCCGTGAACACGATAACTCAAGAACGCCTTCACCTAGGATCTTGCTTCGGCAGAACATATACTAAAATTGGAACGATACAGAGAAGATTAGCATGGCCCCTGCGCAAGGATGACACGCAAAATCGTGAAGCGTTCCACATTTTTTTTTTTTTACTCCAACGACGACTGTCCACCTTGCCGTGGTGTTGGGGCTGAGTAGGGTCTCGCCCGAAACCAAGAGATGGTCAACCTCCCCCATCTTCATCCATCTCGCAATATCCCTTCACTCCACCTATCCGGGCTGGATCAAGGTGTCATACGACCCGTGCCGAGGATCGACCAGGCTGGGTGCCCTATACAAATAGCCCAGCCGCGAACGGAGTATCCGGATACCTGGCGACCTCCGGATTAAATAGCCTTATCTGCACAATGCGGATCTCTGTGCAGATGGACCTTCCGTTCTCCGCTACTCGTGAGAACACTATGCATTCAAAAAAAACAAAAACAAACAAAAAAACAGAGTCCGGATCTCTTAAAAAACCGGACGGAGAGATGGACGAAAGCTTATCCCTCTCCTCCACCCCAATGGGGTTAGCTGCGAAGACTGCGGTCACAGAACCTGGTCCTAGCAACTCACCCGCGAGGACTCCGGCAACCAAACCTGGTCCAAGCGACTCAACATCCACAAGGACTTCGGCTCCCAAACCCGGTCTAAGTGAACATTCTAAAATTAGGACTTCAGTCACCAAACCCGGTCCAAATACCATGGCCAAGACTTCGGACACCAAACCTGGTCCTGGCTCACTCAAAAAGGAGGGTACTGGCAGAGGAAAGGGAGCTGCTAAACTCCCAAAAAGTACCGGCACAATCGGACTTCTAGGGACCGGTAGTGACCAATCTCTACGCCATATCGCTCCTTCTAAACAGCTCTACAGAGAGAAGAAAACGGCCCTGGGAATCCTGAAGCGCCTTGGTAGTATACCAGAGGAACAGCGGACGGACAAACAACGGGCCTCTATTGATTGGGCTTTAAAGCTGACCACCGAGGGGTGGGAACCATCCGGCAAAGGTCGAGTGTCCAAAATACACAGATCGCTGGATGAGTCTCCCGAGGCAGCAAAAAGGGCCAAGACGGGCAACTCAAGCACCGCGACACCTTCAAGGCCCTTCAACGAAGTCCTGAAGGATCATCTCGTGATGGCCGTCATCGACAGGAGTGACGATGACGGAAGGATCACTCAAGCCAAGTGCAAAGACTTGCAGAGCGAGCTGGCGGATGGTTTCCTCAAACTTATGAGGGAGCATCCTGGTCCTGTCCCCTCCTGCCGCGACGGTGGGTGGCATCAGGGCCATGTCAAGCTGGAGCCTGGAGCAAAGCTGGAGGTTGTGGCAAGGGAGGACATCCCTAGTCGCCCTCGAACAAGAGCTAGGATACCAAGTAAGCCTTCTGACGCGGCGGCTGTCCTGGAGATCCTAAAGATCTGCAACCCAGATCTTCCGACGCATAATTGAGATCGCCAAGATGGAGTACCCAAAAGGGGCCGAGAGGGTCGCGACAATCGTGATTAACAAGGAGTCCCTGGCCCCCCTAGCTAACCTGAAGGGTGTGGTGAACTTTGGCCTTGGCCAAATCACACTTCGGGTCTACAAGGCGGACGCTGAGAATCCCTTACCGAGTGCGTCGGACACCGAAGTCTCGAAAATGGAAACAGATTCCGCCTCCCACGTCGTCCATAGTGACGACTCAAACCTCGCTGAGTCTGAACTGGCGATGGAACTGGACCCGGTGCAACCCGACTCCGATTCAGTACTGCACTTAACGGACGAAGATGATCTTGGCTCGGATGTTGGACTGGATGAAGGCTCGACTGGTCCTCCCGATGGCAGTGAGGAAGATCTGCTGGCATCTGACCCGGAAGACCCGGAAGATGCGAACCTAACCGTGATCGAGGCTTAATGCTGCGAATACTGCAGATTAATATTCATCACTCGAAAACGGCATCAGCCTCCTTACTTCTCCGTCTAGCCAGGGATGGAGAAGACTTTGTCTTGATCCAGGAACCATGGATTGTGCATGACGTGGTAAACGGTCTCAAGACTCCAAACTATACTCTGTTCTATGTAAGGAATAATGGCAAGCCAAGAGCATGCATTCTTGCAAAAAACAGTTTAAATATACTTCTGCTACACAGCTTCAGTGATCCTGATATCGTCACAGTCAGCCTTGAACTAAATAATAAGATTCACTGGCTGATCTCGGCCTATCTGGCCCATGACCATCAAGGTCCACTGCCACCGAGTATTATGAGCAATCTAATCACTGAAGCTAGTAAGCTCAATACTGGTGTCATCCTAGGGTGTGATGCAAATGAGCATCATGCAGTCTGGGGTAGCACTGACACAAACGAAAGAGGCGAGTTGCTTTTTGATTACTTTTTAAGCACTAACCTTCTTCTATGCAACACAGGGCAAGAGCCTACCTTTATAACCAGGAATAGACAAGAAGTCTTAGACATAACCCTGGTTACCGAAAACATCTCACACATGGTCAGCAACTGGAAGGTTTCTGAAGAAAACTCCTTCTCGGATCACCGCTACCTCCAATTTAATCTGAAAGATTACAAACCTATCCCACCGGCCTTTAGGAACTACCGGAGGACCGACTGGGTCAAATACAGGGAAACTCTTAGCGGCGTACTCCCTCCCTTACCGCCACTCCAACCGAGTAGCTCAACTGATCTCGAAGGTCTGGTCACCACTCTTACGCGCGCCCTAAACGAGGTATTGTCGAACTCCTGTCCTGAGAGCAGGCCAAGAGGGAAACATAAGCCGCCATGGTGGAACGCAGAACTCGGGGCTCTTAGAAAATGCTGTAGGCAACTGTTTAATAGATCCAAAAGCACGAAAGACGTTTGCGACTGGGACTCCTATAAAGGATCACTTCGTAAATACAAATATGAACGGAGAAAGGCGCAGCGCAAATCCTGGAGACTCTTCTGTAGTGAAATAGAAGATTCATCCGAGGCATCCAGGCTCCGCAAAATTCTCTCTAAAAATCCAACCACACCATGCTACCTGAGGAGACCGGACGGATCTTGAACTACCTCAAGTAGGGAAACCACTGATCTCCTCCTGGACACCCACTGACGCTCTTATAACAGAGACCAAGCTACTCTGGGCGATAGAAGGCTTTAAACCATTTAAGTCTGCGGGACCGGATGGAATAATTCCTGCTGAAATCCAACAGACCTCAGATATAATTCTTCCTTGGCTGAAGGTTATCTTGAAAGGCTGCCTGGACCTAACCTACATTCCTGAAACATGGAAGGAAGTCAGGGTGGTATTCATACCCAAAGCAGGAAAAAGCTCTCATATCTGCCCCAAGGACCTCAGACCAATCGTCTATCATCCTTTCTTCTGAAAACACTGGAAAGATGTATACATCCACGACAATATTAACAAGCGACTGCTGTCAACATCCCAACATGCGTACTGGAAGGGGAGGTCGCTCGAAACGGCCTTACATTCGCTCGTGCGCACCATAGAAAAATCTCTTAGTATTAAAGAATACACCATGGTTGCCTTTCTCGATATCGAGGGAGCTTTCAACAACGTCAAACCAGAGGCAATCACTGACGCACTTTCAATAAGGTGGAGTCCTCGCTTGGCGCGCTGATCAATTTGATGTTAACATCCAGGATTGTGAACACAAAGCTGGGTGAGTCCTCCTCTCGAAGGTTTGTCAGCAGAGGTACACCACAAGGTGATGTGCTCTCCCCTCTTCTTTGGAATTTAGTGGTCAACAAACTACTATTGAGACTGGAAGGGGCGGGCTGCTGAGTAATTGCCTATGCAGATGATGTTGCAATTGCTGTCTCGGGAAAGCACCTCAACACGCTGAGTGAGATATTGCAAAATACTCTCTCTATCCTCTCCAAATGGGCAGCTGAATGCGGGTTGGGTGTGAACCCACGCAAAACAGAATTAGTCCTCTTCACCAGGAAATATAAAATTCCTCACGTACACCCTCCTTCTCTGAATGCTACCAGTCTAGTTTTCACCGATAGTGCAAAATATTTGGGTCTTATTTTGGACAGGAAACTTCACTGGAAAGCTAACATTCAGGAACAGGTAAAGAAAGCAACAGTTGCGCTTTACTCGTGCAAAAAGGCCATTGGCAAATAATGGGTGGTTCATTGGCTCTACGTGTCCGCCATCAGACCGATACTTATGTATGGTGTTATTGTCTGGTGGACGGCCTTAAACAAAGCAGTTAACTGCACCACCCTAGGGAAGGTACAGAGATCAGCATGCATATGCATCAGTGGAGCCCTGAGAATAACTCAATCTGCAGCACTAGACATGCTATTCAGTCTGCCACCTCTAGACATTTTTGGCAAGCAAATGGCAGCCAATGTAGCCATTCGACTTAGGGCCTGTACACAGTGGACTGGCATATATGCAGGTCACTCAACAATCTTGAATCACTTCAATAACATTCCTGAAAACACCGACTACACCCCTCCCAGTTATGATTTTGAGAAAAATATCCTTACAGCCATCCCAACCCTTCTAGAATGGGAAAGGGATTCGGTACGGACGGAAGAGTCCGCCCACATATATACGGACGGCTCCAAAACTGAAGGCGGGGTAGGTGGAGGTGTTTTCTCTGATATGCTTAACATTAGCAGCTCCTTCCGCCTTCCAGACCACTGTAGTGTCTTTCAGGCGGAGCTTATGGCGATCAAGGAGGCATTGTCCTGGCTGAGGTGTAATGTAATATCTACTAGGGATATTAGCATTTTCACAGACAGCCAAGCGGCAATAAAATCCTTGGAATCGGCCTCGACAATATCAAAAGTCGCCGCAGAATGTCGATCATCTCTTAAGGAGATGGCTGAACAGTTCAATATTCTTCTGTGCTGGGTGCCAGGACACAGGGATATTCCAGGGAACTGCATGGCTGACGAACTCGCTCTACCCTCGTACTACCCTTCAGATTATGCCGGAACATCGGAATCTGGGTGTGCCTCTCTCTACATGTAAACTGCTACTAAGATTGGACTCAATTGAGAAAACCAACTCAAGATGGGCGGACGGTGTTACATGTCACACTGCGAGACAGATCTGGCCGGAGCTAGATCCAAAACGCTCCAAAAAGCTGACTTTGCTCAAAAGGGCGAATATCAGCACCACAGTCGGTGTCCTGACCGGACACTGTCTTATAGGTCGACATGCTAAAAGACTCGGTCTCTTCTCAAACGACTTCTGTAGAAGCTGCCTGGATGAGGAGGAGGAGGGGACAGTCCTTCACCTCCTCTGTACCTGTCCAGCTCTATCAGCCAGAAGGAAAGCTCATCTTGGAGCTTACTTCTTCAACTGTCTCGGTGACCTTGCCTCAATAGAGGTCGCGAGAATCCAACGCTTCATCGCAAGCTCTAAATGGTTCGACGAGTAGGACCGGATTCGATGATCCTGTGGTAACACAACGGACCTTTTAGGTCTAAGTGTGTCCGTGTTCTCACGGGCAGCCATGCGTACCTACCTACCTAGGATCTTGAAATTTTGAATCTGGATGTTTGGTTGAATTTGTAAGGCTAAGTTCGTTAACGGGCAAAATCGTCCTACTCCTTCGGGTAGCTGCCATACAAAATGTCCTTAAAACACGTGTTCAAGAATATTGGTCGATAACTTCAGAAGGGTTTAAGCTACGACATTAAAATTTTGTATGTGTTATTTTCAGAATAGTTGGAGATAAATATATGATTATGAAGAAAATCCTGTTAGTCCTTCGTGTAGCTGCCATACAAATATCCTGTCAAAATGTATTCACTTAATTTACGAAACTCACTACAACTCAAGTAATCTTTTAGCTACGAATTCGGAATTTTTTACAAATTAGTTTTGAATGAAAAGGAAGTTTGACTTTACTAGTTAGCGAAATCCTTTTACTCCTTCTGGTAGCTGCCATACAAAATGTCCTTAAAACACGTATTCAAGAATATTGGTCGATAACGTCAGAAGGGTTTAAGCTACGTCTTTGAAAATTTGTATGTGTTATTTTTCCAATAGTTGGAGCTAAATATATGATTATGAAGAAAATCCTGTTAGTCCTTCGTGTAGCTGCCATACAAATATCCTGTCAAAACGTCTTCACTTAATTTACGGAACTTACTATAACTCAAGTAATCTTTTAGCTATGAATTGGAAATTTTGTACAAATTAGTTTTGAGTAAAAACGAAGTTCGACTTTACTAATCAGCGAAATCCGTTTACTCCTTCTGGTAGCTGCCATACAAAATGTCCTTAAGACACGTGTTCAACAATATTTTTCGATAACTTTAGAACGCTTCAAGCTACGAATTTGAAATTTTGTACACGTTCATTTTTAAATGGTTCCAAGGAAAAGGATAAATATGTAAGAAATCAAGCGAGTTCTTCCTGCACCTCTCATGTGAAAGTCCTTCAAAAAGGACATTTTTTTTCTCGATGACTTACCCAGTTCAAGACATGAAATTAAACACTGAATATTGTCTTTTAGTTTTGAGTAGCAATCTAATGGCAGTCCTTAATAAAGGACATACAACATGCACACACGTGATTCTACTTTATCCCCAACTACAATATAAGTCGGAGTTCAGTATTCATCTAGAGTATTATACGATTGGCTTGCAGCCGATTGTGATTGCAGTATGTTTTTATTAATTTTTACTTTATTATTTTTTAATAATATTTACTTTATTATTTTTTAATAATAAAGTATTGTTATCGACCTGAAATTTCAAAAAAGTTTGCTACCCTGAAATTTTGTATTTACACGTTTTAGGACTAGTAAACCCCAAAAAAGCAAAAAAAAAAAAATGTCCGTCTGTCCGCCGTAGACGCCGTACGCCGTCCGCCGTACGCCGTCCGCCGTACGCCGTACGCCGTACGCAAAATTGTTTGAAGGCGCGTAGCTCCCAAACCCGTTGAGATATTGAATTGAAATTTTTATGGTGGGTAGATTGGGTGAACCCCTACGACTGGTATATTTTTGAGGGGTGGTGGTACAAGGGAAGAGGAGAGGGGAGCGTTTTAGACGAAAAACTTTGGATTACAATATCTTCCGAACTAATTACACCAGGAAGATAAAATTTAGTTTCTGTATATGGACTCACAAGAGGAGTCTACCAAAACTAAATTTTTTGAGGGGGGAAGTAGAGCACGAAAGTGGGGGGATAGCAATTTCTCAAAAAATTTAATTTTTATATCTCAAAAACCGTATCAGATATGATCTTGAAAATTTTACAGGAGTTGGGGTCGATAAACTTCTAGTAGGGAAAAAAATGTTGGTGGTGTGGGTGTAGGGGGTGGTGGTGAAAGGGGGTAGAAAGGAAAACATTCTGATTTTTATTTCTCAAAAACCATAATGAATAGAAAGCTAAAAATTTAGGATTATATAGAACCACTATGGAGACATCCAAGAAAAATTTTTTATAGGGGTATCAAGGTACGGGGGAGAGGAGTGGTTTTTTATATCTCAGAAACGGCTTATGCTAGAAAATTGAAACTTAGTACGTATATGTAGATGTGCTATTAGAGTAATTAAAGCAAAAAAAAGTTCAGATTTTTATTGGCGTTCAGAGGTTGAGTCAAAAAAATGTCCGTGAATCCACATTTTCACGAATATCGTTAAAACTTTTAGACATGTCAAACTATCAAAGCAATTTTACTTCTGCGGGCTATTTATATAAGCGCCTAGTAACGGTAACGGTAACGGAATTTTTCGATATCCAATCCCTAAGGTGGAGTAAATTGGTTGTGTACATATTCACGAATTCTGATATATTCCTAAGGTATATTGAGATTTGGAGTTCACTTGTACTTCTATAAGCTTTAAACGTAGTCGGGAAAAAACCGATTTAAGTATTTTTCTCAATTAAACCCCCTGGGGGTATTGTTTAAGATTTCACTGATTCCGAAAATCTCTTAGGTTTAATGTGATCGAATTCGCTTTTACTACTATGAATTATTCTATTGATAAAAAAAATACGTAAATAAAAAAAAAAATCTTCCAACAGTCTGGGCGCAACTTTATTATTTTATGGGTAGAAGTCCGAAACGTGTTTAATGATGAGATACGGTGTTGGGTACTATGCGACTGACAACCTAAAAAATAACCATTAGGCTATTTGGAACGTTTCTAAAAAATCACGTCTCATATCTCAAGAACAGTATGAGATAGATGCTTAAAATTTTTACCAGAAGTAGGTCTCAGAGAGCCCTAGCAGAAAACAAAATTTTGGAAGTGTGGGTGTAGAGGGCGAGGGTGGGGGAGGGTGAAAAGGAAAAAGTTTCGATTTTATATCTCAAGAACCCATAATGATATAAAACTGAAACTTGGTATTTAGATAGAGCTATATTAGTAGCATGTTAGAAAAATATAATTTTTTATAGGGGTAGTATGGTACGGGGTATGTTTTTCCTATCTATAGAACGGCTTATGCTACAAAGTTGAAACTCGGTATGTGTATGTAAATCAACTAGAAAACTAATTTAGAAAAAAAAATTTTTCAAATAAACATTGGCGTTCGGAGGGGGGGCAAAAAAAATGATCAGTGAAAATGGAATACTTATATTTTCACGGTTTCCGTCATATCTATTACGTCTTTCCAAATATTGAGTTCATTTTTATTATACGACTTCTTCATATAAATACCTAGAAAGTGTTTTCAGGAATTTTTAAAACTCGACCGCTAAGGGGGTGCAAAGGGGGTTGTAAACTTTTTCACGAATTCTACTATATCCCCAGGTCTTCTCAGATATCGAATATCTTTTTACTTTCACGTGCTAATAATCGCCTAAAACTTGTTTTTAAGTTTTTTCCATTTTCAGCCCCTAAAGAGGGTATAAACGGGTTGAACACGTTTTCACGAACTCCGTCATTTCTTTTAGAAGTGATAAGAAATTGAATTGGTTCCTACTTTCTCGTGCTGTCTTCATATTTATTTATTAACTCCTGTCAGGATCTTTGGATATTCAACCCCAAGTGGGTGTAAAAAGGTTGCATATCTGATGATATATCGAATTTATTTTTACTTCCTAAGGATTCCCATATAAGCAAAAAAAAATCAATTTCAGTATTTTTAGATTTTCAATCCTAAGGGGTGTTAGGGGGTTGTATGCATTTCAAAGCTTCGACATATTGCTTAGGTTTGATGAGATACTAGATCGCTTTTCACTTCCACAGACTTTTTATATAATCGCCTACAAACCCATTTCTCAATTTTTCGATATTCAACCCCCAAGGGTTTGCATATGTTTTCACAATTTTTGCCATCCCTTAGTTCTAATGAGATATAAAATTCATTATTACGGCCAACCAATTCACGATTTTTCGAATTTCAAAAACCAAGGGGGTGTGAAGAGTTTGCTTACGTTTTCACAAATTTTTCAAAATCCCTCATGTCTCATGAGATATCAAGTTGCTGCTTATGAAATCGTCTAAAAACCTGTTTCACAATTTTTTCGAAATTCAAATCCCAAGTGGAAGTAATGGGTTTGTATACGTTTTAACAATTCGTCATATCTCTTAATTCTGATAAGGCACCAAATTCGTTTTTACTTCTATGTACATAATATACCGAAATTCGAATAGTTTTGGACTCATTGTTTCCCCCCCCCCCCTTCCACACCCCTCAACCCGTATCGATAATTTTTTTGCAAATGAGTCCACTATCATAATACTATATAAGTTCCAAGTTTCAGCCTCCTAGCATAAGTGGTTCCTGAGATCTGGAAACGAAAATTGTTCATCTAAAACGCTCCCCCCTCATCCCCCCTTACACCCCCACCCCCTTAAACACCCAATCTACCCACCATAAAAATTTCAACTTAATACCTCAACTGGTTTGGGAGCTACGCGCCTTTAAACGATTTTGCGTACGGCGGACGGGCGGCGTACGGCGGACGGGCGGCGTACGGCGTACAGACGGACAGACGGACATTTTTTTTTTTTTGCTTTTTTGGTGTTTACTAGTCCTAAAACGTGTAAATACAAAATTTCAGGATAGCAAATTTTTTTAAAATTTCAGGTCGATCACAATACTTTATTATTAAAAAATAATAAAGTAAAATCTGCCAAGTGTATGTATACACGAACCAAATTTCACCTCTACTGCGTAATTGGTTCATGAGATATCATAATCCAAAGTTTTTTATGAGCCAAAACTTTTCGTCTAAAACGCCTCCTCACCTCTCCCTAACAACCCTTCCCCTTCCCCTTGGAACGGTGGCGACGTATCCAGCTAATCCGAAAAAACAGGCGACTATTTGCCATATCTCAAAACTTAAGTAGTAACCTACGTAACATGAAATACATGGAAATACGTAAAAGTTCAGTGCCAGAGGGGTACAAGTGCAATGTTTCACGAGCTCAGACCACGTTAAACAGTATATCTCGGGAAATTATATATATTTCTTTTTGGCGCCACTGCGGGCTTTATAATACTAAGTCCCTAAGAGGAAAACCGATCAACCCGGTCGGTAGATCTTAGCCATAATTATTGACATTTAAGATGATATGACTTTACTCGAAACTACTTGAATTGCACTTGTACTCCTCTGGTTCTAAGCCCGTCAATTACCATAAAACATACGCGTAGAGATGGTAGAGATATAATAGTAAATTAGCGAGTCAAAATTTTGATCGAGATCCGTACTAGGCTTATGCCAAAACTTATGGTCTCATGGGAGAATTGTGGGTTGTTACTTATTGGTATCAAAGATACATAACACCTTTCAGAATTCATAATACTGGTACTCGTACGGGTTTGGCACCTCAATAATCTAGTACATTCAACACATTGCACGACTGCGGTCGGTATTTACTCTTTAGTGCTGCCTGCCATTAAATTACTGTCACTTTCTGTAGCTACTTTTCTTTGTAAAATATCATTTTTTTTTTTGGCTCAATAAAAATGTTTGAAGTTTTGAAGTGCTCGTACGGTAGAGAAGAACCATTTTCACTAACGAGTTTTCGGATGTTCTTTACGCCAGTAAACCATTTCGACTCGGTTTTTGTATAATGAGTACCTAGAGATAGCTGCTTTTATCAATCCAATAGTTGAGAAGTTCTTCACGTCCAGGTTTTCAAATTGGCGGACGTTACTTATACTGGCGAAAAAAGGTTGCATGCTCGTATAACGGAATGTGTTGCGGTTAATACTTAATCCCGTGGACGTTATGCGGTGTGTGACCAACGACGACGAGCTAAAGTTAAATTCAAATGGGTCGGGTTTAGGACGTACGCGCGCACTCACAACGAAATGTATTCCGTCCGTGTGATTTATGTCGTCCAATGACGACATAGTCAACGAAAAATAGTGAAAGTTACCCTTCATTTTGGTGAAGAAATGTCGAATTCTTCCGAGACATGGAGGGTGACTTTCAGTTCGCCAGACTTGCGTCCAAAATTAAGACAAAGCCCTAGTCTTCTAGACGTTCTAGCGGACCATATCGTTACAGAATGCTTACTACAACTTCTTCGTGAAGCGTTGTGCAGCTATCACAATGCAAAGGTTCGTTAAGTTTACCATTTGGGACACCTGGAATACCAGCGACGTTACTGCCACAAAAGTCATTCCGAAAAGCCAAACTATTCACACCACCTCTTCTCCTTTAAAGGTGTCCTTTTACTAAAAAAAAAAGAATCACCGCACCATTATAAACACCACAAACCCAACGTGTTACACCTTTTTGATTTAACCCTATCAAGACGCCATACTTCACAGGGGTCATCCCTTTTTGCCATTGTTTCATCTACACCATAGCCGATATTTGATAGCAAACAAAGCACCCGTATCCTTGTTCAGCTTTTAAGCACATTTCGCTAATACTAGACTTCAGTTCAGACTAGATAATGTACAAGGTATATTCCCAATAAACCGTCCTTGTGAGTTGTCTTCGAAATAAAAAAAAATCTAGTCTCCTTCGGTCTATTGATTGAACCCTTTCTTCGAGCGTATCTCTCTGTCTTCTCCATCAAGCACTACAGAAGGGATGTTATGTACCGTAAAGAAAGGATTCATAAAGCCATAAAGCCGCCCAAGGACACTCTCCATAACACTATCTTCCATTATATTAGGGATCATGTTGTATACACATATTGAGTGATAGCTTTACAGGGAAACGCTATCCTCTCATCCTTACTGATCTATTCTATTGAAAAAATACCCCTGAAGTTTAGGATTATTTTATTCAATTTAGAAGAGAGAGAGGAATTCAGTGAAGTCACTGTTTGGTGTTTGAGCGGGGTCCAAGACAAATATCGTGGAACTAAACTAGTAGATAGTAAGATAGTGAAATATGTGATAAGCCATCCTTTGAGCGTAAAAGCAGCCCCGAACAAGAAACGAGTTGTCCGATAGAATAAATCGAATGAGCTATATGAAGATTGTGTAGAAAATTGGGATCCATGCTGTTTGTGTCCTATCCCATTATAGCCCTCTGTTCAAGGATAAATTCGATATCCCTGTGTGCATCACTTTAATAATCTCTTTTTCGATGTAGCCACGCAAGAGTGTAGACATAGTCCTGGGGTTTTTTGGAGTCAGCTTTTTCTTATACTGCATTAGATCAAATTGATGTCCTTTCGTTATACCCCTCGTTTGACCCGCTCCGTTCCAATCAAAATTTCAATTCAGCTGACCGACGGGATATTGAACCTTTCGCAACCAGTAACAGGAAATTGTTTTCCTTGTCAGTGTTGTCTATTGTGCGAATTCAGGAGTTTTCAAGGATCCGCCAGCTCTCGATTTTATTACATGTCCTAAGGATTCTTTTCATCTTTTTATTGATTCCGATTCGACTATAGGCACAATAACTGCGAATTCAATCATAGAGACAGGGTAAAAACTGACGCGAATAAATCAATTTTTCTTTTTATACTCTAGATGAAATCATATAGAGTATTATAAGTTTAATCCAGCCGAAAAGTTTGTAACGCATAGAACCAAGCCTCGGACGAAAAAAAGTTATATATTATTGACATTCAAATTTTGTTTGTGTTATTTTTCCAATAGTTTGAGCTAAATGTGTGATTATGAAGAAAATCCTGTTAGTCCTTCGTGTAGCTGCCATACAAATATCCTGTCAAAATGTATTCACTTAATTTACAAAACTTACTATAACTCAAGTAATCTTTTAGCTACGAATTCGGAATTTTTTACAAATTAGTTTTGAGTAAAAACGAAGCCTGAGTTTACTTGTCAGCAAAATCCTTTTACTCCTTCTGGTAGCTGCCATACAAAATGTCCTTAAAATACGTGTTCAAGAATATTGACCGATAACTTCAGAAGGGTTTAAGCTACGTCTTTGAAATTTTGTACGTAGTATTTTTCCAATAGTTGAAGTTAAATGTATGATTATGAAAAAAATCCTATTAGTCCTTCGTGTAGCTGCCATACAAATATCCTGTCAAAACGTCTTCTTTTAATTTACGGAACTTACTATAACTCAAATAATCTTTTAGCTATAAATTGGAAATTTTGTACAAATTAGTTTTGAGCAAAAACGAAGTTTGAGTTTACTAGTCAGCGAAATCCTTTTACTCCTTCTGGTAGCTGCCATACAAAATGTCCTTAAGACACGTGTTCAACAATATTTTTCGATAACTTTTGAACGCTTCAAGCTACGAATTTGAAATTTTGTACACGTTCATTTTTAAATGGTTCCAAGGAAAAGGATAAATATGTAAGAAATCGAGTGAGTCCTTCCTGCACCTCCCATGTGAAAGTCCTTTAAAAAGGACATTTTTTCGATGACTTACCCAGTTCAAGGTATGAAGTTAAACACTGAATATTGTCTTTTAGTTTTGAGTAGCAATCTAATAGCAGTCCCTAATAAAGGACATACAACATGCACACACGTAATTCTACTTTATCCCCAACTACAATATAAATCGGAGTTCAGTATTCATCTAGAGTATTATACGATTGGCTTGCAGCCGATCGTGACTGCAGTATGTTTTCTTTTCACTTTTTTTTTGTTTGGTGTACGGCCGATAAAGACTTTGAATTCAAACTGTAGAAATAAAAATAAAATTAATGTCATTACAAAAGGGTTCCTTTGGATGCTTTATATGTCATATAAATGTCAGAATGATCACGAAAGTATGACACAAAGACGAGGCTTGAATTAGAATTATAGTGAACACGAGGCGCGAGTTAAGTGATGCAACCGATGACATCGGATTATAATGAAAATTAATGAGTGTCAACCAGTTACAAAGATATTGCATCGCTCTAATCGTGTTGATAGTTTATTTTCTAATTTCATCCCTCGTGTAACGCGATTTTACTTTATTATTTTAATAATAAAGTATTGTTATCGATTTATAAAAAAAAAAATTTGATACCCTGAAAATTTTTTTTTATACGTTTCATGACTAATAAGCACCAAAAAAGCAAAAAAAAATGTCAGTCCGTCTGTGCGCCGTCCGCCGTACGCAAAACGTTTGAGAGCTTATAGCTTCCAAACCCTATGATCTATTGAATTGAATTTTTTTTTAATAGACTTGGTCGGCCCCTTGAAGTGACCACTTTTTGGGGGGTGGGAGTGTGACGGGGGAGGTGGGGGAAGCGTTTTAGACGAACAATTTTGGTTTCTAGATCTCAGCAACCGCTTATGTTAGGAAGTTGAAACTTGGAATTTATATAGGGCTTCGATAGTGGACTCATTTGCAAAAATATTGTTGATATGGGTGAAGGGGTGTGGGAGAGGGGGAAAAATAATGCGTCCGAAACGCAAGAAAGCCGAGATCGACACATTCTAAAATCCATATCTGCTAAACAGTTAATGTTACAAAATTAAAACTTTATGAATATCTGTAGGTATACTAGGAGAACATATTGGAAATAAATTTTTGAGTGGGAGAAGTGGCGTACGGCGGTGGGGTGTAAAAAACTTTAGATTACGATATCTCACGAATCAATTGCACTAGAGAAATAAAATTTGGTTTCTGTATAAAGGTTGACAAATAAAGTTTGCTGAAAGCATAATTTTTTAAGGGAAAGGTGGAGCATGGAAGTAGAGGGGGTAAGAATTTTTTAAAAAAATCACGTCTAATATCTCAAGAACGGTGTAAGATAGATGCCAGAAGTAGGCCTAATAGACTCCCAGCAGAAAAATTTCAGGGATATGGGTGTACAGGGGGGGGGGGGGGGGGGGGGAGGGTGAAAAGTAAAATGTTCCGATGTTTATATCTCGAGAACCTATAATGATATAAAACTAAAACTTAGTATGTAGATAGAGCTATAGTAGTAGCATGTTGGAAAAATATAAGTTTTTATAGGGGTAGTATGGTACGGGGGTGGGAGGTGTTTTTCCTAACTATGGAACGGCTTATGCTAGAAAGTTGAAATTTGGTACGTATATGTAAATCAACTAGAAAAGTAATTCTGAGTGAAAAAAATTCAAATATCCACTGGCGTTCGGAAGTGGGGCAAAAAAATGATCAGTGAAAATGGAATGCATATATTTTTACGATTTTCGTCATATCTATTAGGTCTTTCCAAATATTCAATTAATTTTTTTCGTAAGAGTTCTTCATAGAAATACTTAGAAAGCATTTTCAGGATTTTTTGGTGGGGGTGTATACATTTTCACGAATTCAGCAGTATCCCTCAGGTCTGATTAGATATCGAATAACTTTTCACTTCCACGGGCTTATCTAATAATCACCTAAAACTTGTTTTCAAGTTTTTTCCATTTTCAACCCCTAAGAGTGTAAAAACGGGTTGAACACGTTTTCACGAATTCCGTCATATCTCTTAGGAGTGCTAAGACATCGGATTGGTTTTTACTTCCTCTGGCTTTCTTTATATATATCTAAAAACTCTTTTCAGGATTTTTGGAAATATGTTTTCACAAATTCCCACATATTTCTTAGTTCTAATGAGATATCGAATTAATTTTTACTTCCTAAGGCTTCCTACATAATCGTCAAAAATTTGATTTCAGGATGTTTGTTATTCAACTCCAACAGGACATAACGCTTTCGGCATATTTCTCAGCATTGATGAGATATTAGATTTTTTTTCACGTTTCATGACTAGTAGACACGAAAAAAGCAAAAAAAAATTGTAGTCCGTCTGTCCGCCGTACGTCGACCGCTGTACGCAAAATCGTTTGAAGGCTCGTAGCTCCCAAAGTTATTAAGTTATTTAATTGAAAATTTTTTATGAATAGACTGGGTAGGCCCGTTGAAGTGCCCAAATTTTTAAGGGTTGGGGTATGAGGGGGGAAGTAGGGGAAGCTATTTAGACGGAAAATTTTAATTTCCATATCTCAGCAACCGCTTATGTAAGGAGGCTGAAATTTGGAATCTATATAGAGCTTCGGTAGTGGACCCATTTGCAATAGAATTGCCGATATGGGTGAAGGGGTGTGGGAATGAGGGGAAAAATAATGCGTCCGAAATGCAACGACACATTCTAAAATCCATATCTCCTAAAGGGTTAACGTCACAAAACTGAAACTAAATGGTTATCTGTAGGTATACTAAAAGAATAGATCGGAAATAAATATTTGGGTCGGGGCAGTGGCGTCTGGTGGTGGGGGGTAAAAAACTTTAGATTACGATATCTCACGAACCAATTGCACTAAACAAATAAAATTGGCAGATTTTTTACACTTAAGTCGGTTGTATTTCGTATTTTTCTACAACAGGTGGCAAAAGACTACTAAATATTGGAAAATTAATGCATAAAACATACTGCAGTCACGATCGGCTGCAAGCCAATCGTATAATACTCTAGATGAATACTGAACTCCGATTTATATTGTAGTTAGGGATAAAGTAGAATTACGTGTGTGCATGTTGTATGTCCTTTATTAAGGACTGCCATGAGATTGCTACAATGCGTACGCTAAAAGACAATATTCATTGTTTAATTTCATATCTTCAACTGGGTAAGTTATCGAAAAAAAAGTCCTTTTTGAAGGACTTTCACATGGGAGGTGAAGGAAGGACTCACTCGATTTCTTACATATTTATATTTTTCCTTGGAACCATTTACGTGAAAAAAATTTGAAATTCGTAGCTTGAAGCGTTCGAAAGTTATCGAAAAATATTGTTGAACACGTGTCTTAAGGACATTTTGTATGGCAGCTACCAGAAGGAGTAAAAGGATTTCGCTGATTAGTAAACTCGAACTTCGTTTTTACTCAAAACTAATTTGTACAAAATTTCCAATTCATAGCTAAAAGATTACTTGAGTTATAGTAAGTTCCGTAAATTAAGTCAATACATTATGACAGGATATTTGTACGGCAGCTACACGAAGGACTAGTAGGATTTTCTTCATAATCATACACTAAGCTCCAAATATTGGAAAAATTACACATACAAAAATTCAAAGACGTAGCTTAAACCCTTCTGAAGTTATCGGCCAATATTCTTAAACACGTGTTTTAAGGACATTTTGTATGGCAGCTACCAGAAGGAGTAAACGGATTTCGCTGACTAGTAAAGTCGAACTTTCTTTTCACTTAAAACTAATTTGTACAAAATTCCGAATTCGTAGCTAAAAGATTACTTGAGTTATAGTGAGTTTCGTAAATTAGGTGAATACATTTTGACAGGATATTTGTATGGCAGCTACACGAAGGACTAACAGGATTTTCTTCATAATCATATATTTAGCTCCAACTATTGGAAAAATAACACACACAAAATTTCAATGTCGTAGCTTAAACCCTTCTGAAGTTATCGGCTAATATTCTTGAACACGTGTTTTAAGGACATTTTGTATGGCAGCTACCCGAAGGAGTACGACAATTTTGCCCGTTAACGAACTTAGCCTTACAAATTCAACCAAACATCCAGATTCAAAATTTCAAGATCCTAGGTGAAGGCGTTCTTGAGTTATCGTGCTAACGGACAGACGGACGGACGGACGGACGGACGTCAGGCGGATTTGAGGTTTTTGGCCACAAATAAACAAAAAATAATATATAACTTTTTTTCGTCCGAGGCTTGGTTCTATGCGTTACAAACTTTTGGGCTGGATTAAACTTATAATACTCTATATGATTTCATCCAGAGTATAAAAATAAAAAGAAAACAGACAATACTTTTGCAGGCTAGTAACAAAATATTTTAGTATTTGATAATATTATTTGACAGTTGTGTGAAGGAATTCAGCGCACTTACTGCATCTTGTTTTGCGATATGAGACGCGCTATGCGATTGAGTCATCGCCCTGCCCTCATCGCTCTCACAGTAATTCCAATTTTACACAGTAAAAATTTTTGTGAAAATTACTATCCTTAAAGCAGTAAAATTATTCCGCATTGATGTAGTAAATTTACGGATTTTCATTAAATTTAACAAAATTGAGAGTAATTCTTAAAACTGCGTATTTTTACACATTTAATTCATAAATTTACTAACTGGGTAGTAATATTGCAACACCGCATGAAATTTTCCACATTTAATGTGTAAAATTGATCATTGTGTAGAAAATTACGCATTTTGTATGTAATTTTGATACTCTATATGCGTAGTAATTTGTTATTGGGTATAAAATTATACATTTTGCATGTATTTTTGATACTTCAAGCGTAGTAATTTTTTTTTCTGATATGTATTAACTTGACCGCTTTGTTGTTTAATTCACTTGTTTCATGGTTTTGTGTAAGGGCGTGTTTTAAAATTAATAATAATAATAAGCAAACATAAACATATCACATTTTTGTAGTACATATTTAGTTTATATTAGTTTTTCCACATCGTGTGTAATTTTACGAACATTTTTAGCGATTGATTTCCACACTTGTGTGTGAATTTCCGTATTAATAGTAAAAATCACTGGAGAGCGTAATTAAATTTCACAATAGTAATTTTACTGCTCTCAGAGTAGGCACTAAATTGTAGTAAAAAATGTTTACAGTGTAGATATGATTGCTCTCTGTGGAATTTAGGTGCGAGTTCTCTTAACGATCAAGTAGTGAAGTATAATCGTCAACTTAAATAAATCTTATTATTTAAATACAAGCATTTGTAAAATAACACAATATTGCAACACTTGTATTACTTTATTATTTTAATAATAAATTATTGTTATCGGTTTTTAAAATAAAAATTTGCTAAACAAAAATTTGAAAAACAATGCGTCCGAAACGCTCGAAAGCCGAGATTGAGACATTCTAAAATCTATATCTCCGAAACGGTTAATGTCACGAAATTGAAACTTAATAACTGCCTGTAGGTATACTAGAAGAATAAACCGGAAAAAAAGTTTTGTAGAGGGTCAGTGGCGTGTGGGGGTGGGGGGTGAAAAACTTTAGATTATGATATCTAACGAACCAATTGCGCCAGAAAAATTAAATTCGGTTTATGTATACAGGTCGACAAGTGAAGTTTGCTGAAAATAAAATTTTTCAAGGGGGATGTGGAGCATGATAAGAATTTTTGTAATAAATAACGTCTCATATCTCATGAACAGTTTAAGATATATGCTTAGACTTTTTACGGAAAGTAGACCTAATAGACTTATAGCACGGGGTGTGAGTGTACAGGGTGAAGGTGGGCGAGGGTGATTAAGAAAAAGTTCAGATTTTTATATCTCAAGAACACATAATGATGGATAGCTAAAACTTGCCATTTAGATTTTTTTATATGGGTGGAGGTGTTTTTCCTATCTATAGAATGGCTTAAGCTAGAAAGTTGAAACTTGGTGAGTATATTATGTAGATCTATTAGAAAAGTAATGTAGAAAAAAAAATATCCATTGGCGTACGGAATGGGGTCCAAAAAAAATATCAGTGCAAATGAAATGCCTATATTTTCACGAACATCGTCATATCTCTTAGGTCTTCTGATATATTGAAGTAATTTTATATAAATACCTAGAAAGTGTTTTCAGTTTTTTTTTAAATTCAACCCTTAAAGAGGTGTAAAGGCCCAACAAGAATTTTGTGCCCGATTGTTACTATAGTCACATTTTTAATACATCGACGTCACAGAAATGTTTTCGTTACCATTTTTTTTGGAAATGTTAAGTGTTCGTGCCTTGTCAGTAACACTTCCCATTTAGGCAGTCTAAGTAACACAAAAACGCAAGGCTTCCCAAAAATGTTTCCATATAGAAAAAATTCCCAAAATAGTATCAGTTCCCAAATCGCCGCCAAATTCTTCGGGAATTGTGTCATTCTAAGCGGAAAATAATCATCGTGCCTCTTTTGAAGCCAATCATAATTAAATCGATCAATGGGAACTCTACCTATATAGAAACATTGTAGTCAGTGTGTTACTAGAAAACCATTTTAGGCGCAGTATTGGAAAGTGTTACTTTATCGTTTGCCTTGGTGAAACAAATTAGGTACCAAGTCTAATTGGGCACACATAGAGATTTATATACTGCAGATGACAAGACACCGGGTTTTGTATAAAACGCTTTTTAGCCAGAAAAGTGAGGTGCAATAGGGGTCTAGTGTCAAATTGCTGTTGTTTAGCGTGTTTCAAGAGCCTGTCATAATATAAATGCGAGTGAAAACAAGGGCCTAGTGTCAATTGTTGTTGTTTTGAGTGTGGGTGAATGCGATGACGTTTGCCTTCAACTCTCTTGTTTCTAGACACCATAGAGCTACTGGAGACGACAAGCCACCGGTTTTGTATAAAGCGCTTTGAAGCCAAAAACACGATGAGAAGTGAGACAAAACAGGGTCGTTGTTGTTGTTTTAGCGTGAGAGTGAGTTAGACAAAACAGGTTCGTTATGTTAATTGTTGTTGTTTTACGTGCAAGTGAATGCCACTACGTCCGCCTTCAACTTAATCGCTGCTTGTCATCTCCAGTATATAGATCTCTATGCTAGACACAATAAACTACATTTTAGGAATTTTTACGGAACGGTTAGCAACAATGTTCCCATTCTGCAACATGCTAGGCAAAATGACTATAAAGTAACTTCAGATCAATTGCAATGGCGAATAGAATTTTCATGAAGGATTTTAAATAAAATAAAATCTGTAATTTTGATATTGTATAGAATTTTTCAAAATTTCTGAAGTAAATTTGGTTTTAAAGACCGAATAGTAATTTTAACTAAAAGGGCTATTGCTTCAGAAGTATATTCTGTAAAATTTTATTTTTAAATAAATCAAAAAAAATTTCAATTACAAAAATTTATCATGTCCCATGATTTTTCTATAAGTATTTATAGTATGTTTACAGAGAATATGAGTCCGTTTAGTAATTTTGCATTACATTATGCTGATTATTTCAATTTCATAATTATTTTATATAGAGATCAGTATATTTTTTAAGATATCCATTTCTCTTCATATTACAAGTATACGCATTACAATACATGCATATTCAACTTTCGATTACATACATTTAAATACACATTCATAGTGTGTGGCTGTCCATCGTTCTGATGCAAAACTAAATCGGCATTGTTACCAACACAATTCCTTCATTGCGTTGCACCACTTTCGGTAAATGGAAGACCCTTAAACGTTGCAGATACGAAACAGTGTGGCGAATCGGGAATATTTTTAAACACCACGACGTCGCAGTAACCCAAATGTGAACCATAATTTCTTGTTGGGGGGGTTGTGCACATTTTTACGAATTCAGCCATATAATTCAGGTCTGATTAGATATCGAATAACTTTTCACTTCCACGGTTTTTTATAATCGCGAAAAACCCGTTTTCAAGGGTTTTGCCTTTTCAATCCCTAAGAGGGTATAAAAGGGTTGAATACGTTTTCACGAATTCCGTCATACTTCTTAGGACTGATAGACTTCAAATTGGTTTTTACTTCCTCGGGCTTTCTTTATATTTATCTTGAAACTAATTTCACGATTTTTTAATATTCATACGTTGCATACGTTTTCACAATATTATATAACTCTTTAGGTTTGATGAGATATCAAATTGCCTACAACTTCTGCGGAGTTTTTATATAATAGCCTACAAACCGATTTTAGTATTTTCTGATATCCAACCCCCGAGGTAGTGTGAAGGAGTTGCACACATTTTAACAAATTTGAATTTTTTTGAGATCTGATGAGATATCGAATTTATTTCGTCCTGTAAAGTGGCCAGAAAGTTAATTTCAGGATTTTTAAATATTCAACCCAAACGGGTTGTAATGGGGTTGCATAGTAACCTACACTGCATCTCAGCATTAAAAGCGTTCCGAACCTCTACCCAAAAAATAATAAAGTTGCACCCAGACTGTTGGCATATTTTTTTTATTTATGATGGTTCGAGCTAGCGACGTTTGATTCTGGAAGTTGTGATATACTTGCAGGATTTTAAACCTGTAATTCTTGACACATCTTATGGAATATTTATAAGTATGTCATAATATAATTTCTGGTTAAACCTTATAGTCCAATATTTGAAGTGTGTAATATCGCTTTGAAAACACAGAGAAATAAAAGCAAATCAAATAAACTAGAAGACAGTCCGGTCTAATAAGATTTTCACCGCGTCGTTTTCTCACCCACCATATATTTTTCGCTCAATTTAGCACACCTCCATGGTCTAAATAGGACACCCCCGCACGATTCATCCCCGAACATGAAATGTGATAGGATTACACGAAAGAATTGTGTTCATGTTTCGAACTAAATGTGTCCGCTTTTTAGAAAATGCCCTTCTTAAAAGGGCTGTTACTTTCATTTTTTGTATGTTGCCTGTATTTTTCCTCTTCATGGTCGTCTCGTTACATTGTATCGCAACTAAGTGACAGCTAAATATCTTCCTCTTTTCTTCTTTTTTCTTTACTTGACATAACTGAAAAAAAGGAAAAATAATAGGACAAAAAAAAAGCCGGGAATACATATATACAAAGAAAACGGCTTTCGATCCACTTGGCAAAACGAATAAAGTATCAAGCACGATAAAAAAAAATGGCGGCCATTGTGGAGAAATGGGAACATTAACAGGAACTAAGCTGCACGAACAAAATTCTGTCATATGGACTTGGTACATGCGATTAATGTTTGGATACGTAGGAGCCCTTGAAACGGTGAATACTTTAATTTTTTATGGATTTTTTCCTCAATAATAGATCGGCTAACTAAAGAAAAGCATGGCGATAAAAAATGGCTGAGTTGGGACTACATGCAATAGATTTAGGACGTGAAAACCCTGTCACTTGTGGACATATCTGCAAACCAGTTTCTTACAAACGCTTGTTTGAAAAAGGGACAACATCACATAACACCGATTAAAGCAGTGACAGAACTGTCAAATTCAAGGCAGATATTTTTCAAAAAATCTACCAACAATCTGCGCGCAACTTTATTATTTTTTGGGTAAAAGTCCGGAACGCGTTTAATGCTGAGAAGCGATGTAGGTTACTATGCAACTGACAACCTAAAAAATAACGTTCCAAATAGCCTCCTGGTTATTCTTTAGGTTGTAACATATTTATACAGGGTGTTTGGTACTCCGTGTGCCACCTTGTAAGGGGTTATTCCTTGATATATTTGGAGAAAAAAATTGTTCTACAGGGTGGATCAATTTTCAATATCATGCAGATACAGGGTAGTTTAGAAAAGTGTTTTGACCGGTACCCTCACTCACTTAAAACGTTATATCTTGAAAACGAATAATCACAAGGCAATGTGTTACTCGTTTTTAAGGGAATCGAATTACCTTTCATTTGATGTAACAGTCTAAATTTTAACTGCACCCAATCTTGAGATATTTACTCGAAAACTCAAATTTTTGCTACGTCAATCCTAAAAATTCAGTGATCAATGTAGGTTTTCTCAGAAAACCCCATTATAAAAAGGTCATCTAAATTTTTTTATGTATTATATATTAAAATTTTCAAGATCATATCTGTTACGGTTTTTGGGATATCAAAATGACATTTTTTGAAAAATTGCTATCCCCATTTTCATGCTCCACCTCCCCCCTCAACCCCACACCCCACCAATTTTAGCCCTTGTCTAATCTCGAAGTATCCCTAAAGACACCCACAAAGTTTCAACCTTCTTCTCCCAATCGCTCACAAGATATGGATTTTAGAATGTTTCAATCCCGGCTTTCAAGCGTTTCGGTCTCATTGTGTTTCCCTCACTTCCACACTCCTCAACCCCTGTCGACCATTTTTTTGAAAATGGGTCCTTTATCATAGTTTTACATAAGTTCCATAAGCCGCCTAGCACAAGTGGTTCCTGAGATCTACAAACCAAAATGTTTCGTCTAAAACGCTCCCCTCTCCTTCCCTCTAACGCACCCACCCACCCAACACCAGTTGTAGGGGTTCACCCAATCTACCCACAATAAAAATTTGAACTTAATATCTCAACGGGTTTGATTTTGCGTGCGGCGGACGGCGTACGGTGTCTACGGCTGACAGACGGAAATTTTTTTTTTTACTTTTTTGGTGTTTACTAGTCCTAAAACGTGAAAATACAAAATCTCAGGGTAGCAAATTTTTTTTAAATTTCAGGTCATTAAAAAATAATAAAGTAAAATTCGATAAATTTATTTGTCTAGCAAATATTGCAATTTAATAAATTATGTCTAAATCGGTTGAATCCTTTACCATAATGTATTACTAATTTATCACCAAAAGTACAAATTTATTGCTCCAGGATTTTGATTTTTACGGAGTTTTTAACCAAAATAAGATAAAGTTAGAAGGAATTTTTTTTAAAAATATTTAACATTCTTAAATTTACAAAAAATTGTCAATATGGGTGGAGAAAAAAATGCATCCCAAACACTCTAAAATCTTAATCTCTTAACCGGTTTATGTCTGAAGGTTAAAACTTTTTGATTACTTGTAGGCATACTAGGAGCGTATATTGGAAATAAAATTGTTATGAGGGGAAGAAGGGTGTGGACAACAATAGATTCTGAACCAAGTACGTCGAAAGATAAAATTTGGTTTCTGTATTTATATAAGTTAATAAGGGGAGTACGCTTATTGTAAAATTTACAGTGCCGGTGGCGCACGGAAATGGGGAATAACAACCTTTAAAAAATATAATTGCAACACCTACGGCGGTGTAAAGTAGTGTAACGACTTGATTTCCGGGGTAGGCTCAACGGGTGCCGGGATCCGTTACAAAATATTTATTTCGTTATTATGACTTCACTTTATTATTCATCTATTCATTAAATCATTACATTATGTTATCATTCGCCGTCTTCGTTTATTGTTCTTCTCTCCTTGTCTTGTCTTCCTTCGCTCGTCGTCTTCGTCTTCGTTCTTCAATCGCCTTTGTTACTTCTCTCCTGGCCTTCGCTCCTTGTCCTCGCCTCGTTTTCCTTCGCTCGTTGTCTTCGTTCTCTTGCTTCGATCGTCTTTGTTATTTCTCTCTTGGCCTCCGCTCCTTGCCTTCCTTCGCTCGTTGTCTTCGTTTGCTTCTTCGATCACCTACGTTGCTCCTCTTCTGGCCTTCGCTCCTTGGTCTTGCCTTGTCTTCCTCCGCTCGTTGTCTTCGTTCTCTTTCTTCGATCGTCTTTGTTGCTTCTCTCCTGGCCTTTGCCCGTTGCCTTGTCTTCCTTCGCTCATTCCTCGCTGTCTTGCTATTGTCCTCGCTTGTTGTCTTCTTCGCTTCCCTGTCGTCTCGACTTTGCGTGGTCTGGACACGAACTAATTGCTCTCAAGCTTTTGAAGAGGAACTTTAAGTCCACATTACCTTCTCAGCTTGGGAACCGATTAGAGACGGTTTGTCCTGTCAGAACAGTAAACAATGTTACTACAAGAGGAACTTTAAGTCCACGTTGCCTTGTAGCAGACTAGTTACTGCTGACTGACCTCCTTCTGCTTGCTCGCTGTTCCTTTTATAGGTACTCGTCATAACCGGTTTTTCTGACGATTTGGGTTTTCACTATTTTATGATTCGGGGTTGGTTAATGTAGCCGTCCGTATATAGTCTTCTCGGATATTGCGTTCTTTTCGGTGGGTTTTATCCAGCCGTACAATGTCGCCTGAGGCATTGTTGCGGTCCCACCGGCTTTTTTCAGGTATTTTGCCAAAGTGCGTTTTCAGGTTTATGTCTTCCGTGCTTGTATTTTCCCTTTTTCTTGTTCCTTTATGTTTTGGTGTTATATGTTCTTCGTTCTATGTATATATTTTAATTCAGTGTTGTTCATTTGTGTACTTTTGAGTTTTATAATTCAATGTTCGTTTATTTGTCTTATTTTAAGTTTTAATTCAGTGTTACATGTTTATCCAATTTTATGTTTAATGTTATCGTGCTGTTTGTGTGTGTGGAAATTTCACTAGAAATTTCCGTCCTCACAGTAGTTGAATTCGTTTACACGAATTCCGACATATTTCATAGGTGTAATGAGATATTGAAATCGCGTTAAATTCTAAGGGCTTTAAACATAATAGTCTAAGAGCCAGGCATTTTTGATGTTCTACCGACAAGGAAGTGTATGTTGGTTGTGTAAGTTTTCACGAATTCCGACATATCCTTTAGGTCTTATGGATATCAAATTCGCATCCACTTCTATGGACTTTATACACCATCGAAAAAAAATTAATTTCAGGACTTTGCGATATTCAACTCCGAAGGTAGTGTAAAATGATTATGTACGTGTGAACGAATTCCGTCATATCGCTTAGATCTGATAAGATATGGAATTTTTTTTTACTTTAACGGGCTTTTCATACAATCGCCTAAGAGACGGTTTCCACATTTTTCACTATTTAACTCCTTGATGTTTGATCCCCAATCGGTCACCTTTCGAGATGGATGTGCGAAGTTTTAAGTGGACGAAGATATTTTCTTACTTTCTTGATCAATTAGATCGAAAATTAATGTGAGAAATTGTGTGCTTTTCGGAATCGGCTATTTCATTTGCACATATAATAGCTCCACTAAAATAAAGATTTAAATTTTAACTTCCAGGAGTGAAATTAACCATTCCACGATTTAAATGCAGAAAAAACTTTCCGTAATTAATCACCGTGAAAACAGTCCTGTATTATAATCAAAGTTTCACATACTATCTAAAGTCAGCCAGCCAATAACCTCCTGAGGTAGATTAAAATACAAACCTAAGTACGTAAAATTATTGAAATTTATAATCGGCTGTATGCCATTTGTGTTAAATAATCTATGACAAATTTATTACCTCGGAATCTGGCAATAAAACACCCTGTGCAGATTTAACAACTTATTTAGTGTTTTTTTTTAATAATTCGAATATCTTTTACTTATTCTACTACAATCTGACTACTGATATGAAACTACTGCATTATAATAATGAGCAGGTAAATGTACAGTGGCATTCAGTACATAATCACTTCTCTCTATCAGTTCCATTCAGTGATTACAAACCAGGTAGGTATACTCGGAGTTTACACATGTAATTATCTGCGCTAATATACTCTAATTACCTTATCAAAAGAAGAAAAAAAATTATTTTTACATACATAACTTGGGGTATCTTCATAATTGTTTTCTACCAATATATCAACAAAAAATTGTAGAAAATTGTTAATGATCGCGAATAACCTTGGATAAAAAAAGTTTTAAAAGCACACCTGTCGTGATGCTATCCGTCGAGATTTTCACATCCCATGTGTCTTAGGTCAGGTTGGCTGAGACGAGCGCCAATTTAACTCACCGTTTGAACGATTTTAGCGCGAGACGTTTAACTGGCACGAACCGAAGGTAAAAGAATAACTGGCGTGAAATGTTGCGTGTAAATGGCGTTAAGTTGCGCGAGAATTGTAGGAACCTATTTTTTATTATTATTATTATTATTATTTTCCCTGATAAGAAATTTTATTTATGATTTTTACTTGAACTGGGTTGAGATTGGCAAGAATTCGGTAGACCGGCCTCTTGTCGCGCTGTCGTAATTATGGAAAGTTTATCGCGGTGCGTCTCCACTTTTTCCCTTTTTTTCTTTGTACAAATTAAAGCATTAAAAACAATCTTAACGGAAAGCAAGCTTAAGTGGTTATTGTGGTGGTTGTTATCAACAAAGTTCGCGTGATTTTGCTCATATTGTCTCCGAAAAAAAGGGGATAGGAGTTTCATAAACTCATTCAAATGGGCTGATATGTGTAAAATTTCCGAGTTTATATCTCATATACCCACTTGAGCAAAGGTGCATTATTATAATTATTGATACCTGGGCTTATCACAGTGATTATTTTTTTCTACTCAACAAAAATTATCAACTTAATGCATTAATGACTTTAGCAGCTACCACCACATTTTGCTCGGCTATCACTTAATCAAATTCGACTCATTGATGGCTTTTAACAGACTCGTAGTGAGACATACCGGCATTTAACACAAAATACACCTATACTGGAATTTTTCTAGGTCTTACGCAAATATGCTACTTTCCTATGTTAATTAGTGGCATACCACAAAATGTTGTTATGATGAAATAATTGGCAGTAAAAATTTTCGCGCCCGATTTTCTTATCATTTCGCGGTAAAAAAAATTATTTATATTTATTTGTTGTTTTTTTGGCAGTTTTGCATTGTTACGCTGTGTAATAAAGTCATGTAAGGCCGGGCTAAAAGTGTTAGACATGCTGGTTAGAATTGGAGTTTTGTTGTAATTTAGATAACACTATTATCGAGGTTGCGGATTAACTGTTTTTAAAATACATGATGTAATGGTTTTGTTACAAGGTGATAGTCGTAGAAATTGGCAAGTTAATTTGCAATAAAAAATGCGACAATAGAACAAGCTATAGAAAAAATAAGTAGGTTGAAGATAGGCGGTTTTTATAGGTTTCAGTTAAGTTTAACGAATAGTTGGATTGAGCACAGGGAGAGATCTAAGTGATTGACAAAAACCTACGTTAACTGTAATTTTAATGTTTAACAATTCGTAAAAATACACATAATGTGTAGAATCACACATCATTCTCGTGAGATCACGAACTTTACATTTTACATGCCACAAATGTTAATATAATCTCTGTAAATCAAAGTTTCACGATGATTCATCATGAAGAGTTAGTTTTGAGTTATAGAGAGTTTGACCTAAAGAATAATTCTACTTCAATATCTTATTTGGACTAATGAAGTTTTAAATCTAGGTTTTTAAGAAACTATTCCCCGAAATGTTAATTGGTGATAATTTCACGTAGCACATTCCTTTGTCAAAAAATATATTAATCCGGGGTTTTCAAATGACAGCCATCCATGTTGCTCTTGAAGGAGCAAACACTAAACAGAATGTTCACAGCTATTAACATTAACCACCCTCAACATAAACCGCATACTGCTTCGTCCTTCCCTTCTGCATCTTCTGCTTCGACTTTTTCTTACCGAACATTTATCCCCATAATGAAAACAAAGGTATCTAGAGATTGAAAGCGACCTCATAAGAACCGCAATCCAATTATAGTATCCCATTATGGAGGAAGGCAAGCTTCCATCGGTCTGGCCCATTAGTCCCTGGCGAGAAAGAATCTCTTCCTGATCTCGTCTGCTCCTTATCTATAGATTTCTGTCTACACTAGTCTTCCTATATAAGTAGGACCTGTTCCCTATACTAACTTCTGGTTCATATTCTGCTGTTCAGAATAGTCGATACTCGGGTATATGTTTGCCAGGGAATTAGCTCTCATCCAAATCGAATTAAAAACGCAATCCTCTACTCTGGTTTATTACTTACTGTGCCGTCTGATATCCTCTCGAATCCCATTTTTATCATCGCCCCTTCTACTCGAATCTGTCATTTATTCCAACCATTGGTTCCATCATGGCTAAGGTATTTTTATCTCGACGGGGACACAATAGCAGAGTGGATAGTGGTGTAAGTTGAATGAATTATAGTGTTAGGATCTTATACCATCGGTCACTATTTAAACCAATTTCAAACTAGTTCTCCGTCAGTTGAAGCCATCGTCTTTTATCCATTCGAATATCATCAACAGTCAGTAATCTGCAGTATTTAAACACTACGTCCACCAGTGACTGACTTGAATGAGACAAATATTTCAGGTCCTGGTAATCGTGAGGCACGTTACAAACTAAATCACCGCAAATTGTGCGCTTTTTACTCTAGATGAAATCTGAGAGTATTATAAGCTTAATCCAGCCCAAAAGTTTGTAACGCATGGAACGGAGCCACGGACGAAAAAGAGTTATACAATATTTTTTGTTTATTTGTGGCCAAAAACTCCAAATCCGCTTGACGTCCGTCCGTCTGTCTGTCCGTTAGCACGATAACTCAAGAACGCCTTGACCTAGGATCTTGACATTTTGAATCTGGATGTTTGGTTGAATTTGTAAGGCTAAGTTCGTTAACGGGCAAAATCGTCCTACTCCTTCGGGTAGCTACCATACAAAAGTCCTTAAAACACGTGTTCAAGAATATTCGTCGACAACTTCGGAACGCCTTAACCTACATATTTGAAATTTTGCATACATTGGTTTCCCAATAGTTATAATTCAAGGAATGAATATAAAAAAAATCCTATTAGTCCTTCGAGTAGCTGCCATACAAAAATCCTGTAAATATATCCTTACTCAATTTACGGATCTCACTATAACTACAGAAATCGGTAAGCAACTGAGTTCAAATTTTCCACAAATTAGTTTTGAGGAAAAATGAAGTTCAAGTTCATTAGTCAGTAAAATTACTTTACTCCTTCGGGTAGCTCCCATACAAAAAATACTTAAAACACGTGTATTCATTCAAGTATTCATATCAAAACGGTTGGTGAGCTACGAGCGTTTAAAGGCGTTTACGTAAGGCGTACGTGTCTTTTGCATCGAGCAAAACTGCAGTCAATTACATTGTGAAGCTGCACCATTAGGCTGAAAATAACAGTTTATGTTATTCCGCCGAAGTGTAAAAAACATATTTTTTTGTAGCGTTAAACTTAGATTAACCACCTCAACGGATTGGCCGTGCCACAATAAAAAAAGAGCCAAGTTGTTTTATGCACATGTGTTACTAACGTCGAAGTAAAAGCTGCATGGGCGTCCAAAACTGATTACTTTAGGGGAAAAATGTTGGCGCGCATTTTAAAAGTTTTTTGCATAAATTAAATATAAATAGAATAAAGAGCGCGCATGTAGTTTGTCCTGTATCAAGGAATCTCATTTGGTTGCTACTGGAAACTAAAAAACAAAATCATCAGTGTTAAATTTCATATCTGGAACGCAATGAGTTACCGAAATCAAAGTTTCCCTTTTCACGGACTTTCACATGGGAGGTGCAGGAAGGACTCACTCGATTTCTAGTATATTCATCCTTTTACCTGGAACTATTGTTGTACAATGCTGTACATAACATCATATTTATAGATTGAATCGTTTAAAGACTATCGGAAAATTATCTTGAACACGTGTCTTAAGGACTTTCTGTATTGGAGCTACCCGAAGGAGTGGGACGATCTTGTCCGTTAACGAACTTAGCCTCTTGAGTTATAGTACTAACGGACAGACAGATGGACGGACGTCAAGCTGATTTGCTACGTATGCATGCTATGCAGATGCAGGACATTTTATTATATTACATATTTACTTATGATCTGGTACGATTCTGTAACTTAAATCTCGCCGAAATATCAGAAAGGAGTAGCTTTTTCAAATGCGTACTTTTTTAATAAACATCAAATTTCGATATTTCGTCAGACTTATTTTACTTTATTATATTAATAATAAAGTATTGTTATCGACTTTTAAAAAAAACATACTGCAGTCACGATCGGCTGCAAGCCAATCGTATAATACTCTAGATGAATACTGAACTCCGATTTATATTGTAGTTGGGTATAAAGTAGAATTACGTGTGTGCATGTTGTATGTCCTTTATTAGGGACTGCTATTAGATTGCTACTCAAAACTAAAAGACAATATTCAGTGTTTAACTTCATACCTTGAACTGGGTAAGTCATCGAAAAAATGTCCTTTTTAAAGGACTTTCACATGGGAGGTGCAGGAAGGACTCACTCGATTTCTTACATATTTATCCTTTTCCTTGGAACCATTCAAAAATAAACGTGTACAAAATTTCAAATTCGTAGCTTGAAGCGTTCAAAAGTTATCGAAAAATATTGTTGAACACGTGTTTTAAGGATATTTTGTATGGCAGCTACGAGAAGGAGTAAAAGGGTTTCGCTGATTAGTAAACTCGAACTTCCTTTTCACTCAAAACTAACTTGTACAAAATTCCGAATTCGTAGCTAAAAGATTACTTGAGTTATTGTGAGTTTCGTAAATTAAGTGAATACATTTTGACAGGATATTTGTATGGCAGCTACACGAAGGACTAACAGGATTTTCTTCATAATCATATATTTAGCTTCAACTATTGGAAAAATAACACATACAAAATTTCAAAGACGTAGCTTAAACCCTTCTGAAGTTATCGACCAATATTGTTGAACACCTGTTTTAAGGACATTTTGTATGGCAGCTACCCGAAGGAGTAGGACGATTTTGCCCGTTAACGAACTTAGCCTTACAAATTCAACCAAACATCCAGATTCAAAATTTCAAGATCCTAGGTGAAGGCGTTCTTGAGTTATCGTGCTAACGGACAGACGGACGGACGGACGGACGGACGTCAGGCGGATTTGAGGTTTTTGGCCACAAATAAACAAAAAATAATATATAACTTTTTTTCGTCCGAGGCTTGGTTCTATGCGTTACAAACTTTTGGGCTGGATTAAACTTATAATACTCTATATGATTTCATCTAGAGTATAAAAATTGCTACCCTGAACATTTTTTTACACGTTTTATGACTAATAAACACCAAAAAAGCAAAAAAAATGTCAGTCCGTCTGTGCGCCGTCCGCCGTACGCAAAATCTTTGGAGGGCTTATAGCTCCCAAACCTTGTGAGCTATTATATTGATTTTTTTTTCTGAATAGACTGGGTAGGCCCCTTGAAGTCTCCAGTTTTTTAAGGATGGGGTGTGAGGGGGGAGGTTGGGGGAAGAGTTTTAGACGGAAAATTTTGTTTTCTAGATCTCAGCAACCGCTTATGGTAGGAGGCTGAAACTTTGAATTTATATAGAACTTCGATAGTGGACCCATTTGCAAAAAAAATGCTGATATGGGTGAAAGGGTGTGGGAGTTTGGGTAATAATAATGCGTCCGGAACGTTTAAAAGCCTACATTCTAAAATCCATATCTCCTAAACGGTTAACGTCGCAAAATTAAAACTTAATGAACATGTGTAGGTACTGTACTAGGAGAATAATTCAGCAACAAATTTTTGAGAGGTGGCAGTGGCGTACGGAGATTACGATATCTCACGAACCAATTGCACTAGAGAAATAAAATTCGGTTTCTGTATAAAGGTTGACAAATAAAGTTTGCTGAAAGCAAAAGGGGCGGTGGAGCATGGAAGTGGAGGGGATAAGAATTTTTCTAAAAAATCACGTCTCATATATCAAGAACAGTGTAAAATAGATGCTTAACATTTTTTTTAAAAAATATTTCCGATTAATTTGGCAAAGCAAAAAGTGATACGTATTGTCGCAGTTACTAACAAAAGAAGACTATAATATAAATATCATTCAACTACGACTGTAGCGCAGTGATGCCAATTTAGTGCTTTCAGCGTTAAATTCGGTGCTCAAAATATCGCCTCAGCGGTCAAAAATTAGTTTTACCGCTTGCACTTTATTTGAATATGATTGCGATTGATATGAAAAAATTAGTTTTTAGTGCCTTTAAGTTGAAATTAACGCTCAAGAAAAATACTTGGCAACACTGCTGTAGCGCTCGGAAAGTCAAAGCTACCAACCTTCGCTACTTCCAAACTTCTCTTCATTATCGTAGTAATGATAAAAGTACTTAGGTCCATAGGCGTGCCGTGGCCTAAAATCTGGCAGGTGTCAGGGGCCGAATGGCTCAGAACAAGTTCGTCCGTTTTGTGCTTACAAATTAGATGTTCGTATAAACAACGAATGATTAGTCTCAGGTTGTGACTTTAAAATGTTTTATACATTGCTTTTCCACTAGCTGCAGTTGAAGGAAAAAATTTGAAATAGTTCCTATGCACTGCCGTCCTAAGATATTCGACGCCCGTGGGCTACTAAAAATAATGCGCTCCTCGTCATAAGAAAATACAATTTGAATGGCTAGTGGAAGCGGCAAATACAAAATATAAAAGTTTCAGAATTAGACAATTTTATACCTTCGGATTTGTAAAGGTTAAATGATTCTGTATTTCGTTTCTTTTCGTTTCGTTTTTAGTATCAACTTTTTGGAGTGATATATTAGTTTTATCTGTGATTTCTAATATTTCGCTCCAAAATGCTACCATAATAGAAGTTTCCAGTGAGTTGAACTCATTTAACAACCCCTCATCTTCAAATTTTGTTGCAAGCTTTTGGAAATTATATTCGAAAATTTTATTCAAATCATTTTTAAAATTTTCATAACCGGAAATAGCGTATCTTTCAAAATTTCCCATCTTGATGTTGACGAGGCAAACAAATTGTATAGATTTTAAAGAAATAAAAATAATTTAGTTGCTTGTACGTAGCATTCCGCCGCCGACTCTCCAATTAAATTTAAAGAATGTGCTGCACAGGGTACGTAAATGGCAAGATTTTTATAGATTTAATGCGCGCTTGGAGGCCGCTACATATACCCGACATATTAGAAGCATTATCATAAGATTGCCCTCTACAATCTTCCAAATTGATATCTAAGTCAGATAATAGTTTTAAAATACAATCTTCCATTTCTGCGCTCTTGTGGTCAGTATTTTCTAAAAAAGAATTAAAACATAACATCAATAAAAATTGCCGCTCCCAAAAGGCTTGCGCCCCAGAGCTATAGCCCATTTAGTCCTGTGGTTAGGGTGGTCCTATTCCTATGAGTCCTCCTTCTAGTAGTTGCCATAGAAAAATCCTATAAAAATGTGTTCACTCAATTTACGAAACTCACTGTCTTTTAGTTTCGAGTACCAACCAAAAGAGAGTCCTTAGAATTGAATTCAATATGATTGAGAGATTCGAGAATATATCTTGAGTAGTAGCAGCGAAGCCAGATTTGAAGATTTTTCTTCAATTCGAAGATTTTTAGCGTTCCCGAAGATTTGAAGATTTTGATGGATATGTAGAATTTTTTTTTGTATTCGTAAGATGTTTTCTTCAATTTCGATAAAAAAAATTGTATTTAAATAATATTTACATTCCTAGCTTATTTTCTATTGTTTTCGCTGTTTTCGCAATTCTCACTTAACGCTATTATTTATGATTATTATTATATTTATAATATTATATACTCGTATGTATTTAAGCGTATAGCCAAAAGTTTTCTGATTTCAATACCATCAAAGTAATAATTCAAAGTGAATAATATACTGGTAAGACTTCAGTTACAAAAAATTGTTCCGAAATCCAAATACGAGGGCGGATTGATAATGACGTGCAAAAATTGAGAAAACATAATTTTATCCGGAAAAAATTTATTTTATTTTTCAACGTAGTCTCCTTTTAGCTCGATACACTTAGTCCAGCGTTTTTCTAATTTTTTGATCCCTTCCAAATAATATGATTTGTCCAACCCTTCAAAATAGGCGTTGGTTTCACTTATGACGTCAGTATTCGTGGTAAATCGCTTTCCAGCAAGCCATTTTTTCAAGTCTGGAAATAATAAAAAGTCGCAGGGTGCCAAATCTGTAGAATACGGTGGGTGAGGGAGCAATTCGTACCGTAATTCAAACAGTTTTGCCGTTGCAACAACGGACGTGTGAAACAACACTTTTTTCTTCGTGAAATGAAGCCGTTTTGCCTTGATTTCAACATCCAATGAAACCAATACCTCAGAATAATATGCTCCCGTCATTGTTTTTCCTTTCTCCAAGTAGTCGGTGAATATCATTCCATTGGAATCCCAAAAAACTGTCGCCATAACCTTTCCAGCCGATAGAACGGTTTTGCCTCCTTGAACCGACATCCTTCTATTGTTTTGACTGTTGTTTGGTTCCTGGAGTGTAGTGGTGAATCCATGCTTCATCAACAGTTACGAATCAACGAAAAAATTCATTTGTATTACGTTAAAACAGTTGCAAACCGTGCTGCGAAGTTGTCACACGATTGCGTTTTTAGTCGATTGTGAGCAAACGCGGCAGCCATCTGGCGGATAGCTTTCTCATGTCCAAATGGTTTTGCAAAATATTCCAAACACGTTCAAATGAGATGCTTACTACGTTAACTATCTCACGCACTTTTACTCGACGATCTTCTATCACGATATCATGGATTTTATCGATCATTTCTGGCGTGGTGACCTCATTTGGACGACCTGGACTTGGTATGGTTTGTGTGCTCGTACGACCACACTTGAATTCAGAAAACCATTTGTAAATCATTCGGATCGATGGTGCAGAGTCCCCATAATGCTTATCTAATATTTCTTTGGTTACTTTAGCTGTTCTCCCTTTTAAAAAATTGTGTTTAATCAACACACGAAATTCATTTTTATCCATTTTTAAAAATTTTTATAAGTCGACTTGCTTAGACGGCTGCTTTTCGAAAACTAAACGAGGTATCAGGCTTAAACTTTGCAGGTAATCTATTTAAGGATGGTCCAGGTAAAAAAAAATAACGATTTCCTTACCTGCCCACTCCTTCTTGATTTATGCACGTCATTATCAATCCGCCCTCGTAGACGAATCCAATATCGTAGGTATGTATTTCATAAAAAACTCGATATATTCAAAAACCAATTCAACTTAAAAATAATTTATTTATTCTAGGATCTCATAACATCAAAAAATATTTGATGCAAGTGTTGCTATGTTTAAAACAAATTTCTACTTTGTTAAATTCAAAACATCTTCTAAAGTTCTCATAAAATTCAAAGATATTCTAAAAAAAAAAAGGTCACATTCAAAAACGTTTGTAAACTTGAAGAAAATCTTGTTACAAATTCGTAAAACTCCAAAATTTTTCAAGAGAATCTTGTTGTTTTCAAGAACAATTTCCAATTTAATCTCAGATCGAAAGAACAATGATTGTAAAATTCAAAAATGTATTGTTATTTTCAAAAGTCAGTTGAGATTTGCTTCGTTAATTTTAAAAGATTCTTTTATATTGTTTGTATTGTTAAAAACATTTGACAAAAAACAATTGGCAACAAAAAGTTTGCGGATAGGAAGGAATTACTTTTCTGGAAGGGGCCGGAATTTTTTTTTTTTGGGGGGTCCAAGCCGTGGCCTGGGGTTCCCAGCCCCTCCTGGCCCCCCCCAACGGCGCGCCTATGCTTAGGTTATATATAATTCGAATTCGGAATTTTGTACAATTTAGTTTTGAGTGAAAACGAAGTTCGAGTTTACTAGTCAGAGAAATCCTTTTACTTCCTTTCCTTCTGGTAGCTGCCGTACAAAATATCCTTAAAACACGTGTTCAAGAATATTGGCCGATAACTTCAGAAGGGTTTAAGCTACGACTTTGAAATTTTGTATGTATTAATTTTCTAATACTTGGAGCTAAATGTATGATTATGAAAAAAATCCTATTAGTCCTTCGTGTAGCTGCCATACAAATATCCCGTCAAAATGTCTTCACTTAATTTATGGAACTCACTATACTCAAATAATCGTTTAGCTATGAATTCCGAATTACCCTCCAAGTGCTTGCTAATACTTTGTTATATCACCATGGTAATCGCCACTTTATGAAAAATTTACGCGTTGAGATAATCAATGCAAGTGTAAGGGAGAGTACCGACTGGTCCCATAAAATATACTAGCAACTACACTCTCATAGGGTTTTAAGAGAAGAAAATTATTATTTCAAACATAACACAGTTTTATCCTATGAAAAGAGTTTTAATTTTTTTTAGCACGGAAGGTGCTCTTTTTCATACATTTTTATAAATACGCAGTAAAAATAAAGGTGCTTTGAAATCAGGGTTATTAATACGAAACAATGTTTTAATAAATTGCAGTTTTCTGAAACTATGAACTTTATCAGTGAATGCATACCAGAAAGTGTTATATGAGCTTTGAAATTGTCAGCGAACCAAATTAAAACTTTGTCTTTCTTCAATTATAACTTTTATCAATTTAAAGAAAATTTCCTTAATAAGTCTGAAGTGAAAAACTTACCTAATGGAAAAGTGTATGTGATGAAATCTATATTTTTAACTGGACAAACCGATGATCTTTTCATGATTTACATCGCTGAAAAGAAAGTAGTTGTTTTATAGTAAAATTAAGGAAGTATATTTTTTTGGAATTATGTCGAATGTTATAAAAACTATTTTGAAGGAGTTATAATTCTTTTCATGATAGATTGGAATGAGGGCACTGCCCCCCCCCCGAAATGATTAATTAAGAAATCACAACAATATGTAACTAACAAAATGCGGCTCGTAAATTCTTTTACATGTTAATTGCTTTAGCTGAGTTAAGTTGTAGTTTTCATACGAATTTCAATTCATATCATAATTCCATGAAAACTGGATATCTAAACTTTGTGAAACATATTGCGGCAAATACAGCAGTTAGTCTATCGAGCTGTGCCCGGCAAATTTCTGGAAAGTTCGGCCTATATTAGCACAAACTACTTGATCACAGGGATAGATTTTGTGGCGCCCAACGAAATTGTGTCTCCAAGTAAAGTGGGCTGGGAGAATACGCGAGGGGGAAATCTCCGTATATACTGATGGATCGAAAATAGAATGCGGCACTGGCGCGGGCATCTTCTCTAAGCAGCTGAGTGCAGGGAAGTCGTTCAAGCGGCCAGATGTATGCAGGGTTTCCCAAGCGGAGATTCTTGCTGTGTTGCAGGCAGTAAACATCCTGTTAATGGGGAAGATATGAAATTAGGATATCTCGCTCTACATTGACTGGTGGTCATTATGGCTCTGAAATCGGTCACTATTAAATCCCAGCTAGTAAAACGCTGTCGAGAAGTGCTGAAGGTACTAGTCAGAACAGAGCACTGATTTGCTGGGTGCCAGGGTATAGTAACATACTAGGGAACGAAATGGCGGATGGGCTGGTGAGAGCTGGATCTGCATCAAATGGCAGGGTTGAAGAGGATGTGAGCACGATATGCGGCATCAAAGCGCAAATTGGTGAGTGTTCTAAAGAGGCGGCGAACGCTAGGTGGGCAGAACTGGCAAGCTGCAGGATTTCTAGGGCTTTGTGGCCCGAGCTGGATAGTCAAAAAACAAGGAATATATTAACTTGAAATAGAGGAAATTTACGGCTGCTCGTTGGAATACTGACGGGTCAATGTATGCTGAGGAAATATATCATGCGGGTAGGAGTAGCTGAGCAGGTACTGCTATGATATGTACGCTGGGGAGGGTATCAGTCACATCTTGTGTGAATGCCCAGTGGTCGCTTGAACGCAATTAGATGGCTGGGTAGTCTTTTCTTCTACAAGATCGATGATTTCACGTCGTTAGCGCACGACTAACTGGTCAGATTCTGCAGGGATTTAGAGTGTTTTTGAGGGGAATGATGGGTTGAAGGAATTACAATGGTGCCTAGTGAGCGTGGCGGTTTTTAGCGCTGCGCCCCTTCCTAAAATGAACTAATAAAAACTAACTCGCCATGGAAATGGAAACGTAGTGATGTGTTCAATCTGATGTGTTCAATCTGTGTAATCTCCTTGTATCTCTTAAGACAACTATAAAGTTTCAGCCATCTGACATCAATCGTTCAGGAGATATGGATTAAGGAATGTTTCAATCCAAGCTTTGAAGCGTTTTGAACGCAATGTTTCCCCCCCCCCCCCCCACTCACACATTCCTCAACCACTATCGACCATTTTTTTGCAAATGGGTCCACTATCATAGTACTACACAAGTTCTAAGTTTCAGTTCCCTAGCATAAGCGGTTCCTGAGATCTAGAAACCAAAATTCTATCTAAAACGCTAACCCCTCCTCCCCCCTCACACATCCACCCCTCCAAAAGATAGCACTCGTATGGATTCACCCATTCTACCTACCATAAAAATTTCATGCTTAAAATTTTTACCATTACCCTATTAGACCCGCAGCAGAAAAAAAAATTTCAGGGATGAGGGTGTAGAGGGTGAGGGTGGGGGAGGGTGAAAAGTGAAAAGTTCCGATGTTTATATCTCGGGAACCTATAATGATATAAAGCTGAAACTTAGATAGAGCTATAGTAGTAGCATGTTGGAAAAATACAATTTTTTATAGGGGTAGTATGGTATGGTTAAATTTGATACGTATATGTAAATCAACTAGAAAAGTAATTCTGATTAAAAAAAAATTCAAATATCCATGGGTGTTCGGAAGTGGGGCCAAAAAAATTGTCAGTGAAAATGGAATGCATATATTTTCACGATTTTCGTCATATCTAGGTCTTTCAAAATATTGAATTAATTTTTTTTGTACGAGTTCTTCATAAAAATACTTTGAAAGTGTTTTCAGGATTTTTTGAAATTCGATCCCTAAGATGGTGTAAAGGGGATGTATACAGAGGGTATAAACGGGTTGAACACGTTTTCACGAATTCTCGAAATTCTCGAAATCTCTTAAGAGTGATAAGACATCGGATTGGTTTTTACTTTCTATAGATTTCTTTACATATATGTCTAGAAAATCATTTCCGGATTTTTGCATATTCAACCCCAAAATGGGTGCAAGGGGGTTGCATATGTTTTCACAAATTCTTACATATTTCTTAGTTCTAATGAGATATCGAATATAATTTTACTTCCTAATGCTTCCTACATAATCGTCAAAAAGTCGATTTCAGGATGGTTGTTATTCAACTCCAATAGGACGTAATGCTTTTGACATATTTCTCAGGATTGATGAGATATTAGATTGGTTTGCACTTCCACAGACTTTTTATATAATCGCCTACAAACGCATTTCCGATTTCATGTAATGGCCCAAAACCAAATCAAGAAAAACCTTCTAATGGCGTAACAACTGATATTAAACTAGGACTAGACCTCGTTCCGGAGTATGAGCCAATTATGTAATTCATATGTTAGCGGCGTAAGTATTCTATCGCGACCCCATTCAACCACTTCCCGAATTTTTTTTAGGTTTTCAGTCACATAGTAACCTACACCGCATCTCAGAATTAAACTCGTTCCGAACTTCTACCCAAAAAATAATAAAGTTGCGCCCAGACTGTTGGCAGATTTTTTATATTGTTTAATATTCATACACGACGCACAATATATGCATTATGTAAAATACTATTGATGTAAGTGTTCTGAATTTCAAAATGTTTTAAAAAAGAATATCCTAAGTACGTACGAGTATTTGATTTTTAAATTTTAAATTAGTTGATTATTTACAAACGCATTCACCAAACTTATAGATCCTCTTCATAATAATTATTCTACATAATCATATAAATTTTCTGTAAACCCCCCCCCCCCCCCCCCCGAAATAATTTTCTGCGTTCGCGCCTGAATTTCACCGATTGTTATTTACATTCTTTGTTTTTCGCCCCAATTAAAAATATCGAGGTACGTTACTGGAACATAGAAGTCAACCACCAAATTTTAAGAATTCATCATTTTATTTGGAAGGAAACCAAGCAAAATTAGAAACTCTGAATTTAAATACACCTCGAAACAATTATCAATTTATCATTGCAAATTTATATTTCGAAATTTTAATCTCAAATTTTTGGCAATTTATCAAAATTAAAATATATAAAGTCGGTCCGTGTATCGTCATTAATTTGCATATTCATTGATGAAGATCATCTGGACACACCTTCCAAAATACTATAACCAATCGGACAATTTGACTGAAACCATATTTCAAAACATACATATACACTAATTCTTGTTTTTTCGAATTCCGGAGAAAATGCGGCAAAAAATTGACGCAACATTAACAAGATAGAAAAATTTTCATGATTTTATTGTTATATTTAATATTATTGAGTGAAATTTTTAATACAATACAATGGGGAAAAAATTCCCACCATTTCTTATAGACTCTCGGCTATCTTATGACGTCAAAAATCTGATAATTATAAAAGGCTGATGTAACAATTAATTGGAACGCTACCATAGTCAAATAAACACAGAATAAAATATCTCGTCTTCCAAGACGAAAATACACTTTTTGGATTAATAAATTTCATCTTGGGGCTTTCTAAAGCTGTATGAGAACAGCATCAGAGACACCATGTCGACTATTACTACCTACCTATATGATCGCGCTAAAATTTATATCGAGTTCACCTCAATAATAATATCATCCAAATGGCTTCAGACGTTACTGCTGACGTTGTAACTGCACAGTTTTAACCGCAGCGCGTTGTTGGCCAAAGAAAATATTTTGACCAGTTTTGGAACCAACAAAAATCAAAGATATAAAACTCTATTATTTTAGTAAAGTTTTTCCTTTAAGAATGAAGCGTTTTTTGTCACATGTCTTTCTTGTATGAAGATTTATGCGTATAATACTCTCAAAATTTTTGAGCACACATTTAAAAAAAAGGGAAAACTTTAAAGTCAACATCAAGTTAATGGCAATTAAAATATATATCGACGGTAAAAGAATACGGAAAGTAAATTTGAAATCTGTATAGAATTTAAAATAATCCAGATAATTATACATTAAGATTAAAGTCATGTTTTAATTAAGGAGATCCATGTATAATGCTTGGAATTTAAGGGGATGCTAATTAGACAAGAAAAAAAAATTTTAACATGAATAAATATAGGGTTGTGCACAATTTTTAACTAAATTTTCATAATATTACAATGTAAATCTTACTACAATAATTCTACTCCTAAGTTCTTTCTGATTCCCATTTTTTTTAAAAACGGATATAGAAACCCCTAGAAGTAATCGCTTACGTTTTCACAATTCCATAATTGAGTGAAAAACATTTGTTTTCATACATCCATTACAAGACTAATAAGACCCTTTTTCGATACATTAATTGACACCCTGCTTTTGTAGACCTTCGATAAACGGCAACGTAGTAAATTTAAAATGTTTACCATAAGCTGTTCGTGAAACACGGAAAGCTCAAGATTTTAGTTCACATACTCAAGCGACATAGTCATCTTAAAATTTCATTTTTAATGCACTATATTCTAAATGTGACAGTGTCTTACTATATCTTCTCGAAGTATTTTTTAATATAAAAAAAATTATCAAAATTGGGTGGGTTTTGAAATGTTGAATATTTAAATTTCGAAATGTCGAAATATCAAAATATTAAAATCAAAATTTTACAAAGTTCAAATTTAAATATATAGGTATATGATATATCGAGAAATGCCAAAGTTCCACAGATTTATTCAAGGAATCTGGAAAAACTGTGTAGTTATATATGTATAGTCAGCGTCAACTAAGTCTACATCTAGTTATGCAAGTTTATGATATCACGCATTGGAAAATCCTGTCCAACCATACGGTTGGTATCTACTTTCACGACCGCTGTAGACAGTAGACTTAAACATTGTTTATTTGATGAATATGACAAATAATTTTTTTTACAAGTTCGCATGGCAATCGAACTTGAATGCAATTTTAAAAAACCTAATGTCCCCTTGCTTTATTATATTCTCACTTTGACTTTGACGTATGAAGCCAACTTTTGGGAGGAGGGTAAACTGCAGCATGTGAGAGCAAAAGGCGCTTCTCACTTAAAAAATACTAAAGGTAAATAGAAGCGCTGCTGGAAGTTGCTTATTGTACAATCAACTTTTATCCAGTCGTTTATTTTTCGTATAGCAAAAATGTGGTACACATTACCTCTTATATCTGAATTACTTCATCAGATTTCTCGAACTAGATTCCAAAATCTCAAAAAGGGTATACATTGCCCTGAACGAATTTTTTTGGCATTTCACAACTTAGCAGCTAACAGTTGTGTCAAAATTTATTCTGTGAGATTTTACGATTTTCAGTAATGAAAATTTGCGTGAAAAACTTTGGATTTTAATATCTTCCGAACCAATTACACCAGGAAGATAAAATTTGGTTTCTGTATATGGAATCACAAGTGAAGTCTACTGAAAGTAAACCTTTTGAGGGGGGAGGTGAAGCACGAAAGTGGCGGGATAGCAATTTTTCAAAAATGTAATTTTTATATCTCAAAAACCGTACCAGATATGATCTTGAAAATTTTACAGGAGTTGGGATCAGTAGACCTATAGTAGGGAAAAAAATTTTGGCAGTGTGGGTGTTGGGGGTGATGGTGAAAGGGAGTAGAAAGGAAACATTCTGATTTTTATTTCTCGAAAACCGTAATGAATAGAAAGCTAAAAAATCTGCCAATGGTCTGGGCGAAACTTTATTATTTTTCGGGTCAAAGCTCTGGAGCGGTCAAAGTCGGAGTATATCATATGTTGCTTCGAGATTATTAGATTTCTTGGAAAATTAATTTTGTGCTTAAAATAAAAATATTTAAAATAGCGATTATTAGCCGATTAAACGTTGGAAAAGCTCGTGTAGACTATTCGAATTTCGGTATATTATGTACACTAAAAGCCCATAGAAGTAAAAACGAATTTGTTGCCTTATCAGACTCAAGAGATATGACGAATTGTTAAAACGTATACAAACCTATTACTTCCACTTGGGGTTTGAATTTCGAAAAAATTGTGAAACAGAATTTTAGACGGTTTCATAACAAGCAACTTCATATCTCATGTGACACGAGGGATTTTGAAAAATTTGTGAAAACGTAAGCAAACCCTTCACAACCCCTTGGTTTTTGAAATTCGAAAAATCGTGAATTGGTTGGCCGTAATAACCAATTTTATATCTCATCAGAACTAAGGGATGGCAAAAATTGTGAAAACATATACAAACCCTTGGGAGTTGAATATCGAAAAATTGAGAAATGGGTTTGTAGGCGATTATATAAAAAGTCTGTGGAAGTGAAAAGCGATCTAATATCTCATCGAACCTAGGAAATATGTCGAAGCTTTGTAAAGCATACAACCCCCTTACACCTATTAGGATTGAATATCTAAAATACTGAAATTGACATTTTGGCTTTTTTATATAGGAAACCTTAGGAAGTAAAATAAAAATTAAGTCGATATATCATCAGATATGCAACCTCCTTCCACCCACTTGGAGGTTGAATATCCGAAAATCCTGAAAGGAGTTAATAAATAAATATGAAGACAGCACGAGAACGTAGGAACCAATTCAATTTCTTATCACTTCTAAAAGTAATGACGGAATTCGTGAAAACGTGTTCAACCCGTTTATACCCTCTTAGGAGCTGAAAAAGAAAAAAACTTGAAAATCGGTCTTAGGCGATTATTACGCAAGCCCGTAAAAGTGAAAAGATATTCGATATCTGATAAGACCTGGGGATATAGTAGAATTATTGAAAAAGTTTACAACCCCCTTTGCACCCCCTTAGGGGTCGAATTTTAAAAAATCCTGAAAACACTTTCTAGGTATTTATATGAAGAAGTCGTATAATAAAAATGAATTCAATACTTGGGAAAACCTAATAGATATGCCGAAAACCGTGAAACTATATGCATTCCATTTTCACTGATAATTTTTTTTTGCCCCCCTCCGAACGCCAATAGATATTTGAAAATTTTTTCTATCTAAATTACTTTTCTAGTTGATTTACATAAACATACCGAGTTTCAACTTTGCAGCATAAGCCGTTCTATAGATAGGAAAAACACCCCCCACCTCCGTACCATACTGCCCATATACAAATTTATATTTTTCCAACATGCTACTAATATAGCTCTATCTAAATACCAAGTTTCAGCTTTATACCATTATAGGTTGTCGAGATATAAAAATCACAACTTTTTCCTTTTCACCCTCTCCCACCCTCACCCTCTACACCCACACTTCCAAAATGTTGTTTTCTGCTAGCGGTCTATTAGGCCTACTTCTGGTAAAAATTTTAAGCATCTATCTTATACCGTTCTTGAGATATGAGACGTGATTTTTTTGGAAAATTCTTATCCCCTCCACTTTCATGCCCCACAGCCCACTTTAAAAATATTACTTTCATCAAACTTCATTTGTCAACTTTTATACACAAACCAAATTTTATTCGTCTAGTGCAATTGGTTCGTGAGATATCGTAATCTAAAGTTTTTCACCCCCCACCCCCGTACGCCACTGCCCCACTCAAAAATTTATTTCCAATCAATTCTCCTAGTATACCTACAGATATTCATTAAGTTTCAATTTTGCGATATTAACCGTTTAGAAGATATGGATTTTAGAATGTGTCGATCTCGTCTTTTTTGCGTTTCGGACGCATTATTTCCCCCCCCCCCCCACTCCCAAACCCCTTCACCTGTAGCGGCATTTTTTTTGTAAATGGGTCCACTATCGAAGCTCTATATAGGTTCCAAATTTCAGCCTCCTAGCATAAGCGGTTGTTGAGATCTAGAAACCAAAATTTTTCGTCTAAAACGCTTCCCCCACCTCCCCCCTTACACCCCCACTCCTCACAATTTGTTCACTTCAAGGGGCCTACCCAGTCTATCTACGAAAAAAAATTCAACTAAATAGCTCAACGGGTTTGGGTGCTACGAGCCTTCAAACAATTTTGCGTACACCGGTCGACGTACGGCGTACGGCGTACGGCGGACAGACGGACTGAAATTTTTTTTTGCTTTTTTCGTGTCTACTAGTCATGAAACGTGAAAAAAAAAATGTTTAGGGTAGCAAATTTTTTTTTTTTAAAAATCGAAAACAATACTGTATTATTAAAATAATAAAGTAAAATTTACGATTATATAGAATCCCTATAGAGACAACCTAGAAAAATAAAATGTTTGATAGGGGTAGCAAGGTACGGGGGTGAGGAGTGGTTTTTTATATTTTAGAAACGGATTATGCTAGAAAGTTTAAACTCAGTACGTATATGTAGATGCACTACTAGAGTAATTAAAGCAAAACAAGTTCAGATTTTTATTGGAGTTCAAAGGTTGAGTAAAAAACATGTCCGTGAATACACATTTTCACGAATTTCGTTAAATCTTTTAGAAATGTCGAGTTATCAAAGCAATTTTACTTCTGCGGGCTCTTTATATAAGCGCCTAGAAACGTTCTTCCAAATTTTTCGATGTCCAACCCCTAACGGGGTGTAAAGTGGGTGTGTACATATTCACGAATTCCGATATATTTCTTAGGTATATTGATATTTGCAATTCACTCTCACTTCTAAAAGCTTTAAACATATTTGGGGAAAAAACCGATTAAAGTATTTTTCAATATTAAAACCCCTGGGGGTGTAAGGTATTGTTCAAGTTTTCCCTGATTCCGAAAATCTCTTAGGTTTAATGTCATCGAATTCGCTTTTACTTCTGTGGAATCTTTTATTGATAAAAACACGTAAATAAATAAAAAAAAATCTGCCAACTTCTTGTCTGGGTGCAACTTTATTATTTTTTGTAGAAGTCTGGAACGCGTTTAATGCTGAGAAGCGATGTAGGTTACTATGCAACTCTGACAACCTAAAGAATAACCAGGAGGCTATTCGGAACGTTATTTTTTAGGTTGTTAGTTGCATAGTAACCTACATCGCTTCTTAGCACTAAACGCGTTCAAGACTTCTACCCAAAAAATAATAAAGTTGCGCCCAGACTGTTGGCAGATTTTTTGTATTGTACAGGCCGGTTTCAGTAGATTTCAAGCAGGATTTTCACAATATTTAGTCCCTCAAGGAGATTTTATAATTTCTCAAATGTATGGAAAATCTAGTAGATTTTGATAGAGCTTTGTCGAAATCTGAAGATTTCGTACAATCCAGTTCGAAATCTTGAGATGTAATTCAGTTATTACCGTGTTTTCAATTGAACACAATTTTCAGGGAACATTCATTTACTTCTCATAACTTAGCCTTTTTTTAAATTAAAGTTGAATTTGATTTTTTTTTTAAGACTAACCATAAGTCTGGTTTAGTAAATTTTAATAAGATCAGGGGTGATTATAAATTGATCATCTCAACTTTGTCCTAAATAATCCGCAACAAAGGTGCTTGCAATATTTCACAGTGGTGCATGTTGACCAAATCAAGAGACCCTCTTTCAAGAAAATATCACATCCGTTGTCAAAAATATAAAAATTCAAAATGTCGAAAAATAAAAAGGTTGAAAATATCGAGAACCGAAATATCGAAAGAAGTCAAAAAATCATATCCCAAACGACTTTACATAAAACATACAACTTATTACCCTTTCATTAAAGCATATTTATTAGTTGATCCAATTTTTTCTTAATTAAACAATATTTCCTTAACTGTAAGTTTTACATTATCTTCTTGTTATCTACTAAACACAATATTTTAGTTGCAAAGGCTTCAGCCTACTCTCTAAAATAAAATTATCGTAAACTGTGTCTATGGTATATATATTTAAGTGCTATTGAAATAAATAAACTATGAACTATGAACTAAAGTATCTTTATCATCTTTTTACCATAATAAAATATGTAGACAGAGTAGACAGGAATGAACAACACCCCTCTGATCCAATAATAGTTTGCCAAAGAGCAACGTCAATAGTCATCAGAAGTGGTCTTTCTACAAACTTACATACGCCGATAGAAAATCCTGTTTCCACTTTAAAACGTATCAACCTATAGCGTTTCTATATTTATTTGAATAGAAGTAGCTTTAGATCACAACTACAACCTTATACAGTCAGTCGAATTAAGCCACACAGCGCTCACTTTTCCATTTCAACTGTGTGCAATCACCAGAGTGCATTTTCATATCAACTGAAAAGCGTAAAAATTTGGGTCAATTGTTTGGAAGGATACATGCAGAGCAGTACTAATTTGCTTCAATGCCGACCTGTATATCTAACGAGTATCCAAAAAAATCAGTAGGTATAGTATAGTAAGGATAATATTTTGTGTAATTTAGAATTAAGTAGATTTGCTTCCTTTTCCTTTTGTGCGCTAATCTCCTGGAAAATTTAAGTATGGAATAAACTTGTAAAATTACTTCATATTTGAGGATTATGAAGGAGTGTCCTATAGTTGAAAATGGTAGCTACATTTTGAAAATGTAGTTCAAGGAATTTTTTTAACAAATATTAATACATATACTTCTTTAATTTCCTAAATTTTGATTAAAACATAATACTGAATACTTACGAAAATAATTCGTTCAAAAATTATATTTGTACACTATTCCATTTTTTTAAGACTCCATGAAATCGAAACAATATACTTGACGGGGTCACCAACTTAAGAATTAAAAAAAATATATTTGGCTGCACAATAACTTTTTACACTATTTTATTTGAAATTTTCAAAACTTCCAATTTATATTTTCAAATTTGATGAAAACCGTCACAAACAACACTTTGTAGTCTGATCACCACACCACCGTTTTTTTCCATTCAAGGAAAAAAAACAAAATAACCAGGTAAAAATATCAGTTTTTTTTAATAATTCATAAATTGAATTCTCTCAACGGGCGAGCGATTGAAGCGAATGAAAGCCGAAACGAAACTGTTGGTTAGCCGGATTGTATACCCCGAATGAAAATTTCTACTTAGAAAAGCCTTAAGCTTTTTCACTCTCCGAAAAATTTTCCCAACAACAGGAAAACGAATGCGTTCAATTCCAATCAACTATAGAAAATCCCAAGCAGTATCACGATTCACGAGAGTATAATAGGCAAAAGCTTCTCCGATAAGACCTGCGCAAAACATAGATAGCGTGTGATAGCTAAGTGCGTTATCAAGATTGCCGAGGTGAAACTACGCTGGTGCACAGATGAAATATATGCATACTTACGGGTAAAATATGCTCGAGGTGCACAGTAGTCGAAATCTATTACAGGACTACTACTATCACACAAGGCTTCAAGGATTCTTTTCACAAGATGAACAAGCTCCCTACAGGACATGCAACTAGGCCTTCATAGCTCCCGGTAGCACAACCAACAAGCTCATGTGAATGACCAACAACAAATAGATTCAGCAACAAGTATTCAAAGCTAGGCCACCCACAAAGCATCTATGCCCAATGTCTGTCGGTCCTAGACGGGTGGCAATAAAGTGGGGGTGAATGAGTCCGTAGTTTGGAGGGTTGGTTCTTGTTTTTATTCTTTTTACGTTTGAGTAGTGAAAAACAGGTGAAAATGTGACTGGTTCTTCGACGTTTTATCACGCGATCTCAATAATAAGTTTGTCGACAGTAACATAGTGTATACACTAAGACCACAAAATAATAGGCACAAAATATATTATAGTGTTATTGGCCTCGTTCAGGAATAATGAGGGTAATTTTACGTCTTACAGTCGTTTTACACCATGTCGCTGAATTTTCTATTTTTATATTTACAACGTAATTTTACAAATTGGTCTACTGGTTAATGTAGCACGAGAATTTGTATTTCATATAAGTAGTCGCGCTTACAGTGAGAAATTCAGAGAAAGGTGCCTTTCGAGAACGTAATAAAAACGGATCAATAAGGATTTCACGCGGTAGAGAATTATGACCGCGAAAAATAAATAGAATCCTTTATACGACTGGAATATTAAAATTGAAACAAATCACGGAAAAATAATAAAAATAAAATTTAAACATACTGCAGTCACGATCGGCTGCAAGCCAATCGCATAATACTCTAGAGTATTATACGATTGGATGAATACTGAACTCTGGTTTATATTGTAGTTGGGGATAAAGTAGAATTACGTGTGTGCATGTTGTATGTCCTTTATGAAAGACTCTCATTTGATTGCTACTCAAAACTAAAAGACAATATTCAGTGTTTAATTTCATATCTTGAACTGGGTGAGTCGACGAAAAAAAAATTTCCTTTTTGAAGGAATGTCACATGGCAGGTGCAGGAAGGACTGACTCACTCCATTTCTTACATATTTACACTTTTCCTTGGAACCATTTAAAAATTAATGTGTACAAAATTTTAAATTCGTAGCTTGAAGCGTTCAAAAGTTATCGAAAAATATTGTTGAACACGTGTCTTAAGGATTTTTTGTATAGAAGGTACCCCACCAATGCCATTCGTCGGCGATACCACTTCTGCTTGCTCCACAACGGCGGACATGTTGAAAATTATTTGTAAACGTAATAAACTAAATAAACGTAATAAACTATACTTCAACTCTTTTATTTCGTCCTCACTATTATTAATGATACTCCTTCGGCGAATGACGGGTGTCAAACCAGATTTACTTCAAGGGAACGTGCTTGATAACTGTTAGCCCCGCTCCTTTACAATACAACCTATGAAGAAATTCTGTTATCAAACGTATAGTGAAATTTTATGGGCTTTCTGAAAATGTAATAAAATTTGTTGGTTAATCAGGTCCTTCTTGGAGAAAACAGGACTTTTTTGTATTTTTTTTTTAATTTCTTATTATTTTTGTGTCATTTAAATGAATTTTTCTCAAAAAGTATAACACTGATTGACACAGTTGATAGCAATTAGAAAGAAGGATTTGTGTCCTTTCCAACGAGCCCAGAATTATTACGTTACGCTAAGTACAGCAGAAGTTAGAGATGAAACAGTGATCACAGGTACAATGAAAATCCTTCGTCCTTAAAATCGCGCTATCTCCTTAACGGTGCAAAAACGGGAGTATGTGTAGAACGATTTTCTACTCAGGACAAGTTCCTCTATCTCCCATTTTCGTTTGAACCTCAGTACTAGTTACACCCTGTAGATTTGAAAGTTAGATTTTTTTCGAAATAATTCACATTTATTGTTCAAAATTTAAAATTTTATCATAAAATACACGTTTTTTACATTTATTTTAATGAAGAACGTTTTTTTGCTTCTCGCTTATATTGCAGCTCAGGAGCATCTCTGATAAGAGTACAACAATCATCCTCGAGAACTTTTCTCAGAGATACTGAAATTTTTATTCATGGCCTTTTGAAGAAGGAGCTGCCATTACGGTGAATGGCCAGCTCTATCGAGCCATGCTGACTGAATTTTTGTTTCCAAAAATTAATCAGCTAAATATCGCCGACATTTGGTTCCAATAACAAAGCGCAACTTGCCATACAGCGCGCTTAACAATCGATTTATTGCAAAATCAATTTGGTGGCAACTTGATTTAAATAAGTGGTTCTGTTAACTGGCCCCCCCGTTCGTGCGACTTAACGCCTCCGGATTACTTTTTATGGGGCTATATTAAGTCATGCGTTTATACCGACAAACCAGCAACTCTTGAATCATTGGCCAATATTCTAGCCACTATTGACGCCATACGGCCAGATTTATTGGAAAAAGTAGTCAAAAATTGGACTGATCGAATGGACCATGTAACTCGTAGCCGCGGCGGACATATGACGGAAATCATATTAAAAAAATAAATGCCATGAAATTATCTACCAGAATATAATAAAAAAATTTCATTCCAACAATGATTGTATTCTATTGCTTAATTTTTTACAATCTTTTTACTCCAAGTTTTACTGGCATGTCTTTTATTCAGAAAGACATTAACCTTTTTGTTTTCTTTTTATACTCTAGATGAAATCATATAATCATAACTTTGTAACGCATAGACCCAAGCCTCGGAGGAGAAGAATTTGTGTCCTTTCCAACGAGCCCAGAATTATTACGTTACGCTAAGTACAGCAGAAGTTAGAGATCAAACAGTGATCACAGGTACGATGAAAATCCTTCGTCCTTAAAATCGCGCTATCTCCTTAACGGTGCAAAAACGGGAGTATGTGTAAAACGATTTTCTACTCAGGACAAGTTCCTCTATCTCCCATTTTCGTTTGAACCTCAGTACTAGTTGCACCCTGTATATAAAAACATACTGCAGTCACGATCGGCTGCAAGCCAATCGTATAATACTCTAGATGAATACTGAACTCGGATTTATATTGTAGTTTTAGTAGTTTTAGAATTACGTGTGTGCATGTTGTATGTCCTTTATTAAGAACTGCCATTAGATTGCTACTCAAAACTAAAAGACAATATGCAGTGTTTAACTTCATATCTTGAACTGGGTAAGTCATCGAAAAAAAATTTCCTTTTTGAAGGACTTTCACATGGGAGGTGCAGGAAGGACTCACTCGATTTCTTACATATTTATCCTTTTCCTTGGAACCATTTAAAAATGAACGTATACAAAATTTCAAATTCGTAGCTTGACGTTATAGTCGTAAAAGTTATCGGGAAATATTGTTGAGCACGTGTCTTAAGGATTTTTTGTATGGAAGGTACCAGAACTAGTAAAAGGATTTCGCTGATTAGTAAACTCGAACTTTGTTTTTGCTCAAAACTAATTTGTACAAAATTCCGAATTCATAGCTAAAAGATTACTTGAGTTATAGTAAGTTCCGTAAATTAAGTGAAGACGTTTTGACAGGATATTTGTATGGCAGCTACATGAAGGACTAACAGGATTTTCTTCATAATCATATATTTAGCTCCAACTATTGGAAAAATAACACATACAAAATTTCAAAGTCGTAGCTTAAACCCTTCTGAAGCTATCGACCAATATTCTTGAACACGTGTTTTAAGGATATTTTGTATGGCAGCTGCCCGAAGGAGTAGGACGATTTTGCCCGTTAACGACCTTACAAATTCAATCAAATATCCAGATTCAAAATTTCAAGATCCTAGGTGAAGGCGTTCTTGAGTTATCGTGTTCACGGACAGACGGACGGACGGACGGACGGACGGACGGACGTTAAGCGGATTTGAGGTTTTTGGCCACAAATAAACAAAAAATAATAAATAACTTTTTTTCGTCTGAGGCTTGGTTCTATGCGTTACAAACTTTTGGGCAGGATTAAACGTATAATAATCTATATGATTTCATCTAGAGTATAAAAATTCCTTACATGCAGGAAACTTTCAAAAAGTTGAAATTTGTTGCCTAGTTAATTAATAAATTTTTTTAGTTTCTTGGGGAGGTGGGGTTTCGACGAAAAATTGTAGTTTATATATCTCAGGAGTTGCTTAGGCTAGGAATATGAAATTTAGAAGTTATAGCTGTTTAATAAAAAGGTTGACATAAGTGATAGGGTACAGGATTGGTGAGAAAAAAATATGTTTGTAGAACTCCAAAACTGGAATCATTCTAACATTTGTATCCTCTGACCGCTTTGTCACAAAGTTTAAGCTTGGTGATTGTGTTTAAGGGTGGTAGTGGAGGGGACCGGGTGTAAAAAATGTTGGGTTAAGATATCTCACGAACGAGTTACAGTAAAAAGTTGAAACTGAATACGAGGTTAGTGTGCTGAACATAATATTTTCGAAGGAAGCAATGTAGCTCGGAAACAGGGGTAAACGTAAACTCATAAATCAAGTCTCTTAATAACTTTTTGAGATAGTAATTTCAAATTTACTCATCTGACGCCAGACCTAAAACACTCACCTGAAGAGAAATTTTTGAGGTTGGTGGAAATCAATCTTTAATAGCAAATGTTTATGATCAAAGAGTAAAACTTCACATCTCCAACACGTTTTCTCAAAAAATAATATAAATATTGTAACAAAATTATACTTCCAAACTTGTTATCGAAATCGTTGCCAAGATGAAGGAATAATTCGAACCACTTTATTTTTTGCAAGAACATCGGCTTAACGTGAATAAATGGTTCTAGCGACTTAAACTAACGTCAAATTGAAAGTCATTTCTCGTTGAACGAGCACAGCCAATCACGAGCAATTTATCATGTTTTTGACTGATTCCCTATAAAAACCTGTCAATATAAAATTATCCTTAATCCCACGAATCGATTATCCTCATATACTGGAAGCACATAGTCACCGAAAATAATTATTATACATAGATATGCTAGGCTCGATTGAGGTCAAATCATTCGACAAGCCTTTAAGGTCCCTATTCACGTTCTGTTTGTTCACAAAAAAATCGCTTTAGGGATGAAAAAAATGCGTCACTGTATCTAAAAGTATTGAAGGGAAAAGTCAAGGATGCACACAGGATACGAGATGTTCGCTACCCCCACAGCCACAATATTACAGCACATACTGACGAATATGTGTTTGTCGTCCTTTACGTTGCTACGAATCCATTGCGCATTGCTTCGGCCTGATAAAAGCAACAGGTCACCCCTGGAATCAACCACCCACCTTCACCAAGAGATTGAATGCATCCGGCCCGGACAAGAGTAGTCCTTTGAAGGGTGGCAGAAAAGGGTAAGAGCTCGGTGAGCCTGAGTACAAAATTCCATAGTCCAATTAGTTTGTTCAGGTCGTTGAAGTCATTATATGCCGCAGCAAAATAAGGGCAATTTTTTGCTGCTGTGGCTAATAGTCATTTGAATGGATCCTGAAACCTATCTGAAACAAGCCAGCAGTTCCCGGGCCAGGTTGGCCTTGTGCTAGCAAAGAAAATCGCTATTGATGTATTGATTTCATTTTGTAATCCCTATGTACCCAATGAACACCAATGATGGACTCTATAGTTTTGTTCACCACTTCAAATCATCTGTATTCGAATTATTTCAAATTCAGGATACGAGTCCTACCTTAAAATTAATTGTATAATATATCCTCGAAATGTGGGTCGAGAGGGTGTGAGTTAATGTGTGGAATTTATGAGGTTTTTATTGTTTCGAACTTGTTTTTTTTTGGGAGGATGGACATAAAAAGGCTGTTTTCAGTTTTTATGAGTAGAGATTAAAGATCTATCGCCCCTCAATTGTAGTGTTTGTTGCGCTAATCCTTTATGTCACCTTCAATATTATACGAAATGTGGAACGCACCTCTACTTCTCTTAAAAGACAGATGAGAATTTGTTGTGGAGGGGATATATGATAACATTATTTCGAATTAGGATTGAATGTTCCGGGAGGCATGGCAAGTGGAATGTGAATTGTTTTATGAAATGGAACAGAAGGGAGAGTGTATTTGTACATTGGGCGGGTTTAAAGGATTCGTTTTGTACCCAGCTTTAGCTACATGAAATTTTCTATTGCTTTAAAAATTTTGTTTGGTGGTATCTTACTGGTGTACACCGTCAGATTTTAAGTAGATGCTATTAAATATGTTGTAAGCCGAAGCGTTTTATGATTGTAGGTACGTATACTCGTACGTCTCTGTAGGGGATGTATTTTATTTTTATTTTCATTCAAACTGAGACGTGGCTTGTGTTATTTTTTTATTGAAATGTTGTGGGTATTTACTCAGCGTCTTTTGTAGAATTTATATTTTGAGGATTTCTTGGAAGATTTATTTGGAGATTTACTTTCAACTTGCGAAGAAATAAAATCGCGTGATATCGTTAAAATTATTTTATTTTACTTTATGATTCTAATAATAAAATGCTACCTTTAATACTAAGTGCTGATACATAGCGCAGTACTTCTGCTGCATCACCAATTGTGATAAACTCGTGGCTAGGAATTTGGAATTCATAACCTCTGAAAACTTAAAGCAGACCTAGTTGAGTACCTTATTGCTGTGCAGTCATATGGAATGGCGTAAACCAACCGATTCGAAATCGGACCGACTAAATAGTCAATGTGCTCGACAATTACCGTTTGAGTAAATACTTGTCCAACTTACTTTTCGTAATTGAATTATTAATCCAACGTAATAAAGAATACGTATTTATTTAGTTATCGATTTCTTCTACTTTCTAGCCTTTTAAACCAATATCCTGGTTTTTTATCAATTATCGTGTATTGATTGATCTCATTGAATTTTTCCAATTGTCGATTTCTGTGTCCTTTGTCGATCATTCGCTTGAAGTTCATTCATTTATATTACTAAGAAATTAATAATAATAATAAGCAAACATAAACATGTCACATTGTTGTAGTACATATTAGTTTTTCCACATCGTTTGTAATTTTACGCATTGTAAAATTTTGCCTTTCCACACCATTAGTAAATTTACATATTTTTTGCTATTGATTGTCGCACTTATATGTGAATTTCCGCATTAAGTGATGTCTTTCACCGTTAGTAGTGAAGATCATAAGAGTGCGGAAAGAAATTTAACAATAGTAATTTTACTGCTTTCAGAGTAGGCACTAAATTGTCTACTCTGAGAGTAGTAAAAATTTTTTACCTTGAGGTTTACATTCTTCTGTAATATTACCTCTCTGTACGGCTCAGAACTATAAAGTAATATGCCTGGATTAAAACTGAAATGAATTAATATTTTTTGAATTCATACATAGGTAACAAAAAAGTACCTGAACGGATTCTGTATGTTTTCAGTGTTCAACTGTAGATGAATTCCCCTGGGGTTCCTTCTGAATTCCGATGGAAATAGAGTCAATAGCTATACCCGGAAGGGCAATCTGAGAATACTGTGAAATACTTTGACATATTTTCTCCAATAAAGAATTTCTTAAGTTCACACAGAAAACTGTAGAGAACAAGTAGCGCAGAAGCTCAAACAGCTAAACCTTATCACTAAGAACACGTTTGGGAACTGGAATCAGAGTGAATCAAAAATTGCTTCTTCAACAAACCTGTATCATTCTAAATCAAGACGTTTCATTAGGTATAAATGCTTATCAACATTTTTCCACAAAAAGAGCTACACAACAGAAAAGCTGCAAAGTACAAAGTTGACATCGGAGATTGAAATTTGTATCCCTTACTAATACTTCAATTCATTTCATATTTCACTCCAATTTTTCCCCCGAAGATCCATTACATCAAAAAAAAGGAAAAACTTTGAATTTTAACACCGTCAAATCAAAATCCACTTTCACCCATCAAACCACCTTTCTATAAGATAATCTCACCCCTACCCTTACACTTCCTTCTCTGCGATTCGATCCGCTCTGATGAAACTTGATGCCAACAATTTTCCAGACTAAGCGTTGTTTTTCCTTGGGGTTGGTTCTGTTTTCTTTTCTTTTTTTTTATTCGCCATTAACTTTTCACTTTGCAGACTAAATCAATCAGTGGTCCCGACTCTGTTGCTTTTGCTTCTACTCCTGGTTCAGGTCCTCAAATCCTGGATCAGGCGATAGTAGTAAATTTCCTTTGCAATTTGCACTGAAAGTTTGAAATTCGTCGCAATGTTTATCCTCGAAATTGTATTCCACCCGTAACAATACGAAAAGAAAAGGAAAATAAGTACAATATTGCGTTGCCTCGTGTATTCTTGGATCCCCAAGGATTGAATTGAATTCGGAGCAATATTCTGTTGATGAAGTCCTTATTTTTTTTTTTTACAATCTTCCTTGTTTTTTAAGAACCTATACCTTTAAACGGTCGAATTCGAAGTTTATGACAAAAGGATTCTTCCAAGTATCGCCTGAAGGAATCCATAAGTTTATGCGGCGGCGACAAAAAGCTGTTCTCATCCTCCAATAATAGATCTTTCACACAGTTGAAGAGGACAGAACAACAAAAAATTGCAAGACCTATTGAAAATTGCGATGGAGGACACAGAGTGCCAAGGAACTTATCGGATTGCTCCAACCCTCGAGAAGATGTACTTATCGCTCCTTACCCATTCCAAGTAAATGGTTTCCAGATGAGGATGATTGCTGAATTAAACGCGTCAGTTAATTTCCACTCGATATCACTTAATGTCTCCTTCGAGTTGTTGTCGTTTCCTTTTTTTTAAATACGAGGTCCCTGCCAAGATGGCGCATAATTTAACCGAATGATTGCTTGATGTGATGATGATTATCTTCGGTGTGATGAAGATGGAGCCGAACTTAGCCTATTTCAATCCAGTTTCAACGGCCGTAAGACAATCCGATTCTAAAAACTTTTAATTGTTGTTTGGGAAACAAATTTTACGAGAATGTTGTAATGTAGTGAAGGATGAAAATTTATACTCTTAAAGGATTTTATGTCACTGGGGATGTGGTTAAGTTGAGGAAAATGACACACGTTTACGACATATTTAAGTGCGGCATTGTTGCGACAGTATAAGTTTTTATGAACGTCCTTTTTTACACATTTGGTCAGACGTGGTTTAAACAGTTTTCCTTCTTTTTTGTGATTTATGGCTATTTGAATGAGCATTTCACTACTATATGTTTTCGTTTAAGGACTCTTTTTAGGGTGTTCCAGAAAAAGACTGATAAGTTTTCACTCTATTGTCAACAGCTAGGATTCTAAATTTTGCGTAATAATAGCTGTGGCGTGAGTAGAGACAAAATAAGAGAAATCTTCGTTTCACGAGATACTTATAAATATGTCCGCTAGAAGGAATAGAATGTAGATTCCATACTTGAAAATTCCGAGAATCCACTGGTCAGTTCAAAATTAACAACGAGTTTCACTAGAAGAGGGTTATGTGCCTTATCAGCCGTGATTCCTAGCTACATTGACCTTTCGAACAGGATCACCAGAGTTGATCTGGTTATGACATATACACTGAGAGAACAGATTCATTGCTGCAATAGAAATATATGCCAAACGAATTACAACGGTTGCATGAAAAGCTCTTATCCCATTGTTGGAACCGAATTTCTGGGATGGCCTAACCGAATTTTCGTTTATTGGTATCGAATATATTTTCCGACAACAACATTATTTGTCTAGCCAACCGAATATCTTAAAATTTTGATTGCCACAAATGCGCGGGTTGTTGGTAAACTCTAAAAAAAAAAGAGTTATTTGTGTTAAATCCTACACTGAATTCTTTTTTGTTACCCTAGGGTGGGAGATAGGAAACTCTTCTAAGACACTATTTTTCCTATTTCAAATATTATTTCTTACTTACTGACTGAATAAAACCCATGGATGTAGGTAGGAATCAAACCCGGTGTTGAAAGCTTTTGGATTGGCGCGTTAACCACTGCGCCACCGAAGACCTTTCATTTTCATTTCCCTATGTGCAACTTAACTTAATGTCTAATGTGGATTAACTAAGTTAGGTTAGGTAGGTACCTATTGGCAGAGATCGCTTGCACATAGACCGCTAGATGGGTCCGCTGTGATCCCTCTACACAATGGCACGTCGCCTACAGCTGATTAGTCGGAGAGCTCGCGACAAAAAATCGCAAGAGTTTTAGGAAAGCTAATATTTTGGTATTTGGTTACATTTAGGGTGTATGTAAATATACTAGAGTCAGCAGGTCTGACGTCGGGACACCTGGCTCTGGTGAGCTGTCAAAGATGTCAAAAAAATCGGAAAATGAAAGAGTTTTAGGAAAGCTGAAAATTTGCCAGGACGTAGTTTTTACAATGAAAAACTGAAAAACAATGGTCAGACACCCCAACAGCGGGACCCTCCCAGTCAGCCGGGGTGGGCCCCACAAACATGTCAAAAAAATCGAGTCCTCGAAGGAGTTTTAGCAAAGCTGAAATTTTGTTCAGTAAATATCTATTATATGTATATAATTTATGAAAATAACAGTCAGACTTCATTTGGTTAGAACGGGGCCAGTCAGCAAGCGCCGAAAGTATATATGTCATACGAGCGCGATTTCTGTTACTATGTGCGCGACAATCAATACAAGTGTCATGAAAGAGTTCTAAGAAAGCTGAAAATTTACCACGGGGTAGTTTTTACAATGAGAAACAAAAAAACAATGGTCAGACACCCCAACAGTGGGACCCACCCAGTCAGCACCCCCGCAAAGTTGTCGCAAAAATCACGTGCTCGTGGTTTCTGCTACTATGTGCGCAACAATCAATACAATTGCCAGGAAAGAGTACACCTTTGCGGTGGTGCTGACTGGGTGGGTTCCACTGTTGGGGTGTCTGACCATTGTTTTTTTGTTTCTCGTTGTAAAAACTACCCCGTGGTAAATTTTCAGCTTTGCTAAAACTCTTTCATGGCAATTGTATTGATTGTTGCGCACATAGTAGCAGAAACCACGAGCACGTGATTTTTGCGACAACTTTGCGGGGGTGCTGACTGGGTGGGTCCCACTGTTGGGGTGTCTGACCATTGTTTTCTTGTTTCTCGTTGTAAAAACTACCCCGTGGTAAATTTTCAGCTTTCCTAAAACTCTTTCATGGCAATGGTATTGATTGTTGCGCGCATAGTAGCAGAAACCCCGAGCACGTGATTTTTGCGACAACTCGAAGATCAGTAATCTGGTCGGGCACGGCAATGCACTAGCAGGTGTTAATGATAATAATTTTTCAGTACTATTAGCTGTGATACGATCTACCAGAACAGTAAAGTTGCCTATAGCAAATCAACTACTGTCTGGTAGCTCTGATGGTGTTTCTGAATCTGAAAAGAATGTAAACAGAACTCATTTTCTCAGGTTTATATCCTTTACAAGTGACCCCTATTAAACATTCCGCACTGTTCACGATTTATATTAATATTATATTTCGAAACCAATAGCAGCTGAAAAAAATTGCACAAATAAATTATGCATTGAGTGGGAATTGAACCCCGGTAGCAATGTTTTCAAACCTAGTACACTACCACTGGACTACACCTAACGTATTAACTAAGTTACTGCAACATACATTTGGTTGACGGAACACATTCGGTTATCACAACTGAAAGATGCCGTAAATCGTTTGTGACGATCAACATTCTATTGCAACAATCAAAATTGAGTTGCTTTACATTTTTTTGATCGGTTGTCTCAACAGAACCGAACAAACGAATTAATTTGATTGTATTAACAGAATGTTTCTATTGCGTGTATCGCGTTTGTTATTCCCTTGAAGGAATATTTTTTAGTACAATTGCTTCAAGCTAATTCTTATTACCATAAATGAACTTCGATTGCTGCAACAAAAATTTTATTGATGCAAACTCATGCCAAGTAATTATTTCTCTCAGTGTAGGGTTTTAGTTCAGTTCGTGAAGACTACTGCACGCAATCACCGACTGAAGAAGACAAGGTCGACTTGGTGAATAACGTTCACTAGAAAAACTAGTAAATAATTTTGCTTTATGTCATCCCCACCTGTAGAGTTCTCAAATATTTGGCGCACCTACAGACATAGGCGTGCCGTGGGTTGAAATGGGCCCAATGGCTCACAACATACGACTTCTTCCGAAAGGAACACATGCTTTTCATAAATGTTCGTCCTTTTTGTGTTTACAGATTGGGTGTTCGTATAAACAATGAGTGATTAGTCTTAGGCTACGACTTTGAAATGTTCTATACGTTGTTTGAAGGAAAGAATTTGAAAAAGTTCCTACGAGTCCTTCTTCGAGTAGCTGCCATACAAAAATCCTGTAAAAATTGGGGAACTCACTGTCTTTTAGTTTCGAGTAGCAACCAAAAGAGAGTCCTTAAAATTGGATTCAATGTTCATGATTGAGAGATTCGAGAATCTATCTTGCGTAGTAACAGCGATGCCAGATTTAAAGATTTTTCTTCAATTTGAAGATTTTTAGCGTTACCGAGTATATGAAGACTTTGATGGCTATGTAGAAGATTTTGTTGTATTCGTAAGATATTTTCTTCAATTTCGATAATAAAAAAAAATTAATTTATAAATTCCTGGCTTATTTTCCATTATTTTCGCAATTCTCACTTAACAGCTTCGTCAGCTCATCCATATTTATGTTCAAAGTCAGTCAGTACCGGCAACACTGATCTAATTACGTTTTCTTCGATCGCGTTTCATTTGTTCTTTATCGGAACACTAAATTAAAAATAAACAGAGTTTTATCCGGAAAGCTAGTTTTGCTAAAATAAGTGAATCTTTTAATTTGAAAAGATTTTTACGAGGTACAATGAACCAGTGTTTTCAATTTAAGAAGCTTTTTTTAAATTTACAAGACAATTAAAGATCGTCTTGTGACTTACCTCATAACTCATTTGAGGTAAGGAAAGATGATTTCTTGCTTTTTGTGCCATAGTGAAAAAAATTAACAAAATAAAGGTTCTTTTACTGACATTAAAATATAAAAATATAATGGGTTGTATAGGAATGATTTCAAATATCTTATAGTAAGTGTAATGGTAAGTTTCACAAAACAGCTCCATTTGACACATCTAATCTTGATGCATGAAAAAATTTGCGGCCATATAGGTTCCATCAGAGGAAAACGAAATCCATTGATATTATGGACATGTGACCTATGTACAAACGTAGTGATGGAGCTTGCTTAATAAACGAGTATAATTTATGTCAAATTTTTGATTTTATTATTAAAGGTTTATAATTTTATTTTATTTCTAAAATATTTTTATAAATACTTGACGATTTTGCAACAATGTATCCAACTGTGATTTGCTAATTATGCTAATCCTGGCATATATTTTAAAGCGCAATAAAAGATGTTTACTCTTGACCCACAGTTCAGGAGAGGTTTTAGGGATTTTACAAAACAAAAGCTTAATTTATCAGATTGTAATTTTTATTGTTTCTACAATTTATATAGGTATCTAACTGTTTTCTTTTGTTATTAATGTTAAAAACTCATTATTATACTTACTTCCTGCAATCTTAAAACCAACTGGAAAACCTCACAGAAGTTGTGAGAGATGGACAGATCTCATTTTTGAATTATTTTAAAGGAGCGAAAAATATAAAATATTCAAGTACCTACTGCTCGTATTATCACAATAGGGCAATAAAAATATGAATTTGATCAAATTGCAGTTAATGGTTCTGATCATAACTTTATATGCAGAAGCGTTTTACAAGCTTTAGATATCGCTGACAAAATATTTTAGAATTTCGATGTTGATTACCCACACGCAGCATCAAATGTGCTGATTTTTATCCAACAGATGTTCTATAACACAATTGTGGAAGATCAATCTTGTAGTCCAAATTTAAACAAATTATTAAAAATAATGCATTTTTGTAATAATTAAATAATACTACATATATATAATATAATAATTATTTTACATTTATTTTGATTTGCTTATACAGCTTGTCTTTGCCGAAGTCGAACTATATACGTTACTTGAAGTTACTTGATTTCCCAATTTTAATTTGTTCTTTTTAACTGAAATAAGTACTGGAATATTAATGTACGTTATTAGTTATGATTACTATTTATAATATACTAGCCGCGTACCGCGGCTACGCTTGCTTCGCTCACGTTGTTCCATCGCTCCTGCTATTCCCGTTGCTCCCGTTTCTCCCGTTGATCCATTGCTCCTGTTTCTCCCGTTGATCCATTGCTCCTGTTTCTCCCGTTGCTCCCATTTCTCCCGTTGATCCGTTGCTCCTGTTTCTCACGATGCTCCTGTTACTCCTGTTGCTACCATTTCTCCCGTTACTCCCATTTCTCCCGTTACGCCCATTTCTCCCGCTGCTCCGTTACTCCCGTTACTCCATCTTCTATCCACTATCCTCCATCCCCAATCCACCATCCTCCATCTTACATCCTCTATCCACCATCCTCTATCCACCATCATCCATCCACCGTCCTCCATCCTCTATCCACCATTCACCATCCTCCATATACCACCTCCATCCTCTATCCACCACACACCATTCCCCATCCACCATCCCCATCCACCATCCACCATCCTCCATCTTCCATCATCCATCCTCCATCCATCATCCACCATCCCCCATCCTCCATCCTCTATCCACCATCCTCTATCCACCATCCTCCATCTACCATCCCCCATTCTCTATCCTCCATCCTCCATCCACCATCCACCATTCTCCACCCACCATCCACCATCCTCCATCTTCCATCCTCCATCCACTATCTTCTATCCACCATCCATAGTCCTTTACCATTTAGTAATAGAAACGCATAACTAATACAACGAAAACGAACAAACTGCCGCTAAATCATATGAAAAAACCTCAAATGTTGAAATAACTCGCGTACCACCAATTGTTAAATGATTTTGTTAACGCAGAAACAATCTCGGACGTGCCCTCAACAAATCACCATCCTCCATCCTCTATCCACCATCCTCCATCCTCCATCCTCCATCCTCTATCCACCATCCTCCATCCTCCATCCACCATCCTCTATCCACCATCCTCCATCTTCTATCCTCCATCCTCTATCCACCATCCTTCACCCACTATCTCCCATCCACCATCCTCTATCCACCATCCTCCATCTACCATCACCCATCCTCCATTATCTATCCACCATCCTCCATCTTCCATCCTCCATATTCCATCTTCCATCCACTATCCTCTTATACCATTTAGTAATAGGAATAGGCATAACTAATACACCGAAAACGAACTGCCGCTAAATCATATGAAAAACACTCAAATGTTGAAATAACTCCATCATCCATCCTCCATCCTCTATCCACCATCCTCCATCTTCCATCCTCCATATTCCATCTTCCGTCCACTATCCTCTTATACCATTTAGTAATTGGAATAGGCATAACTAATAAACCAAAAACGAACTGCCGCTAAATCATATGAAAAACACTCAAATGTTGAAATAACTCGCGAACCACCAACTGTTAAATAATTTTGTTAACGCAGAAACCATCGAGGGCGTACCCTCAACAAACCACCAAAGTTTCATCGCAATTGGATGAGTGGTTTAGGAGCCTATACAGGACAAACAGACAAACAGACAAACAGACAAACAGACAGACAAACATTCATTTTTATATATAGAGATATTTAAGCATATAACCAAAAGTTTTCTGATTTCAATACCATGAAAGTAATAATTTGAAGTAAATAATATATTGGTAAGACTTCAGTAACAAAAAATTGTTCACATTGTTGTATATACTAAAAAATCCAAATATACGAATCCAATATCGTAGGTATGAATTTCATAAAAAACTCGCTATATTCAAAAACCAATTCTACTTAACAATAATATATTTATTCTTGGATCTCATAAAATCAAAAAATATCTGATGCAAATTTCGTTATGTTTAAAACAAATTTCTACTTTAATTTGTAAAATAGAAAACATCTTCTAAAGTTCTCGGAAAATTCAAAAATATTCTCAAAAAAAGCTGTTTACATTCAAAAACAAATCTTCTTTAGTTTATAACCTTGAAGAAGATCTTGTTACAATTTCGTAAAACTCCAAAATATTTCATGAGAATCTCGTTGTTTCAAAAACAATTTCCAATTTATTTTGCTAAATTGAAAAAAACTTGTAAAGCTCTCGTCAGATCAAAAGAACAATGATTGTAAAATTTAAAAATGTCTTGTTATTTTCAAAAGTCAGTTGAGATTTGGTTCGTTAATTTTAAGAGATTCTTTTATATTGTTAAAAAAAACATTTGACAAAAAACAATTGACAAGTAAAGTGCTTGCGGTAAGATAGGAAGGAATTATTTTTCTGGAAGGGGCCAGAATTATTTTTTTTGCAGGATCCAAGCAGGGAGCTGGGGGGTCCTTGAATTTGTGAACAGCTCGCATTATTAGATTGGTTTAGTATTTTCGTGATGCTTGATTTGGATGATGCCGTTAACAAGTTTTATGATATAATTCTTCATGATATAATATAACTTTGTGCCAATCTCACTTGTATTTAATTCGTCTTTTCCAAGGTGGTATAGCGCTGACCTGAAAAAACTTATTTTCGACAAGAAAGCTGCTCATCTGGCACTGCGCTCGATTATGAGTGTTTCTCTACTCTTAGGTCTTCATGCAAAGTGATGACTAGGCATTGTTATTCTCTTTATATTACTCAGGTCGAGAATGCGATCCCATCTAATCTAAAGCAGTTTTGGAACTACATCAATTCTCTTAGGTCCGACAACACTTTACCCCCTGAAATGTTTCTAGGGTCGGAGAGTGCTTCTGACTTTAACGGTATTGCTGTTTGTTAGTTATTTTTCTGACGTCTATGTTAGTAAAGTACAAGTTAACTACAACTTCATTTCCAGTTCTCATGTTGTTGTGTCTTCAATTAATATTAACTCTGATGACGTCCTTAAAATGTTGAATGATCTTGCTGGTCCTAACAACGTCCCTGCTTTATTTTTAAAAATGTGCAGTGAGTATCTCGCGCTTCCACTGTCACTATTGTTTAATAAATCTCTGGAAACGGGACGCCTCGCTTCAGTTTGGAAAATTGGCTTTCTGGCACCTATGCATAAGGCTGGTGATAAAAGCAATATCGAGAATTATAGGCCAATCTGTTCTTTGTCGGTCATTCCTAAACTGTTTGAGAAATTAATTACTGACGCATTAACACCTTTGTTTAAGAATTTCATCTCACCCAACCAGCATGGGTTCCAAAAAAAAGAAATCAACTTTGACTAATTTATTACCCTATGCTGAGAATATATGTTGTTCGCTGGAAAAACGACTACAGGTTCATAGTATTTACACGGATTTTTCAAAAGCTTTTGACAAAGTTAACCATTCCATACTTATCCAAAAATTAACCACCATCGGTATCACTGGCCTTCTCCTTAATTGGCTTAAGGATTATCTACTTGACCGAAGGTTGATTGTTCGTATAAAGTCTGCCAAATCCGATCCGTTTATTGTTAACTCGGGAGTTCCCCAGGGATCCCACTTGGGTCCTCTCCTGTTTTTACTTTTTGTTAATGATATTGCAGCTATGTTTGCCGACGTTAACTTTTTGTTATTTGCTGACGATTTAAAAATTTTTAAAACCGTAAATTCCCATGACGATTGTTTAGTCCTTCAGAAAAATCTAAACTCACTTTATTCATGGTGTATCTCTAATCATCTGCATCTTAACATTGATAAATGCCATTTTATTGTTTTTAATAGGAAACGAGAAGCTATTAGGTTCGACTACCAAATTAACAGTATCTCCCTACCTCAAGTCTAAACTGTTAAGGATCTAGGAATTATATTCGATGAAGGATTTACTTTCGTTCCCCATTATGGTTTTATCTCGCGTAACACGAGGTCTTTCACTAATATACATACGGTAAAATACCTTTATTGTGCGTTAGTGCGACCTCAACTGGAGTACCTTTCTCCAATATGGAGCCCTCACTTTAATGTTCATGTGAATAGAATCGAAACGATCCAACATAAGTTTCTGCGTCTGATAGCCTTCAAATTAAACATCCATAACAATGAAATTAACTATGATTCGTTGTCGTCGGAATTGCACCTTGCCACCTTATCTAAACGCCGCGAACTAGCAGAGCTTGTCACATTGTTTAAGGTCATTAATAATGAGTTGGATTGTCCTAGTCTTCTTGGTCTCATCAACTTCAGGGTACCTTGTTACTCATCTCGGTCCATCGACAGCTTTTCCGTCGATTACCACTCGACAGATTATGGTAATTATAGCCCAGTTTCAAGAATAATGCGAGCTGGCAATACTTACACAGGTGAAGCGGACTTGTTTAATACTTCCATTGATGACATTAAACGAATTTTCTATGTGTAAACTCGATCAACGCGTTTAATGTTTTGTTCATATAATTTTTTCTTTTCTCACTTCTTCTAATGCTTTCTTTTCTACTTTTTTCTCTATTTTTTTTAATCTATTTTTCTTCAAATTTTATTATTCCGCTAATATTGTTATACTATTTTGTACGAAAAAGATATTGTCCGTTTACTCTATTAAATAAATAAATTAGTTAAGAGCTTCGATACAAATCGCCATGGTGTTCGGATACTTTCTAGCGCCATAGTTGCACACATAAATACGAATTGTTTACATGAATGACAGTGAAATGAACACATAATCGGTAATTCTTGTCAATTTGTATTTCAATAATTATAGCGCTAGAATTGCTAACAATTTCATTCTTTACTTATAGTGCGTGGAAGATTCCGTCCACATATACCATATACGGACGGCTCCAAAACTGAAGGCAGGGTAGGTGGAGGTGTTTTCTCTGACATGCTTAATATTAGCAGCTCCTTCCGTCTCCCGGATCACTGTAGTGTCTATCAGGCGAAGCTCATGGCGACCAAGGAGGCCTTGTCCTGGCTGAGGTGTAATGTAATATCTACTAGGGATATTAGCATTTTCACAGGCAGCAAAACGGCAATAAAGTCCTTGGGATCGGCCTCGACAACATCAAAGGTCGCCGTAGAATGTCGATCATTTCTTAAGTAGATGGCAGAACAGTTCAATATTCTTCTGTGCTGGATACCAGAAAATAGGGATATTCCAGGAAACTGTATGGCTGACGAACTCGCACGGCGCGGTACTACCCTTCAGATTATGCGGGAACACCGGAATCTGGGAGTGCCTCTCTCTCTCTACATGTAAACTGCTACTGGGATTGGACTCAATTGAGAAAACTAACTCAAGATGGGCAGACGGTATTACATGTCACACTACGAGGCAGATCTGGCTGAAGGTGGATCCAAAACGGTCTAAAAGGCTGACTTTGCTCAAAAGAGCGAATATCAGCACCACAGTCGGCGTCCTGACCGAAGACTGTCTTATAGGTCGTCATGTTAAAAGACTCGGCCTCTTTTCGAACAACTTCTGTAGAAGCTGCCTGGATGAGGAGGAGGAGGAGACAGTCCTTCATCTTCTCTGTACGTGTCCAGCTCTATCCACTAGAAGGAAAGCTCATCTTGGAGTTTACTTCTTCAACAGGCTTAGTGACCACGCCGCAACGGATGTCACGAGAATCCAACGCTTCATTGCAAGCTCTAAAAGGTTTGACGAGTAGGACCAGATTCGATGATCCTGTAATAACACAACGGACCTTTTTAAGTCTAAGTGTGTCCGTGCTCTCACGGGCAGCCACGCGTACCTATAGGGATGTTCCGAATATCTATAATCTGTATTTGCGAATACAAATATGAGCACGAATATTCATTCATTGTATTCGCAAATACGAATACGAATAGTATACACTTGACTCTCGGCAGTCGGGAGTTACACGGTTACGCATGATAAATTGATAAAATTTGTTTCAGGGGAGCGATTTAAACACATTAAACGCGTGCATTTGTTTCATTTCGTCATCCTACATGCAGCAGAAACGTTTTGTTTTTTGTGCTTGTAATTTTAGATAATTTCTCGTTGAGATTTGCATTCATTGTTTGCGTAGTGTTTGAAAATTGACAAGAATATCAAGATTTGGCAGACATAGCTAGAAAATATCTATCAGCTCCACCTACTGCAATGCCGTCAGACTCAAAGAATTTGGGTGCTGGACTGCGTATGGGCATAGCAACATCCTGGGGCAGTTACCAAAGGAATTGGTTACGTCACTGACTGACTACATCACCCCTAAAGTGAACTTCACGAAAGGCTTCTTGTTGGTTTCCCAACTAGAGAGGAGTGGAAGAACGGTGCGGTGGACACAGACTTCGACACGATAATATTTACCGATGGTTCAAAAATGGACTGCGGGGTCGGGACAGGAATATTCTCTAATACACATAATGTCGCTAAGTCCTACCGCCTACCGGACCACGCTAGCATCTTCCAGGTGGAGATACTGAGGATCCATAAGGCTTGTCGGACATTGAAACACGACTTATCGCCAAAACGCAACATCGATATTTTCACCGATAGCCAAGCCGCAATCAAAGCACTAGATTCGGCTACCATCTTCTCTAAACTAGTACAGCAATGCCGTAGCAAACTAGCCGGTTTAGCGGAGCGGCTCAAAGTTTCTGTGCTCTGGGTCCCGGGGCATATAGACATAATGGAAAATGAGCGGGTTGATGAACTGGCTAGAAAGGGCTCCACTCTTCCCGGCTCTTTTGCAGAATTAGTCCATGTTCCTTTAGGAGTTGTCAAGGGAGACATAGTCTCCCACTTCCAATCAGCTGCTAACTCCAGATGGAAAAGCTTAACCACCTGCGCCATATCTAGGAGAGTCGCTCGTTCACTTCCTTTGCGAATGTCCGGCTTTAGCTAGAGCTCGAGAGCGAGCACTAGGCAAACCCTTCTACGGGGACCTGAGGGAGATTTCGGTCAAGAAAATTTGAGAGTTATTACTCTTCCTGGACAGTACAGGATGGATATAACGGATCAATTTTCCTCGCACTTATCCTTTAAACTCCCCAGTCACAACAACCGCTAACATCCGGGTTTAATACGAGTTTGTGGTTTCTAACGGCCATTGAGCTAATTGAGCTCCGTCTAGAGGACAGAGCTGCCACTTAAACCAACCAACCAACCACCTACTTCAGTTGCAAGCGAACAATTTTTTAGTAATGACGGACTTATCTACGATCCCTTACGAACAAGACTGCAGGGCGAAAAAGCAATAAAATTGCTATTTATTAAATTTTGATTATATAATTTCTTTTTAAAATGATTATCTCGTGATTTGATTTCATCAAAGAAAATTTTAAATTCACCAAAGAAAATGTTGTAACTTTAAGAAAAAAAAGAAAATGCTTATTTTATTAATTTTGGATAAGAAACAATAATAAGCAAAGAATGCATTTCATTTTTTTATCATTTATCATTATTTATTTTTTTACCTTGTTTAGTATTCGAATAGTATTCGAATAGTATTCGAGTATAGTATTTGGGTTGAATTTTTCGAAAACGGTTTCGAATACGAATACATAAAATTTGGCAAATATTCGCTTAAACGAATACGAAAACGGTTATTCGGAACAGCCCTAGTACCTACCTACCTATAGTGCAAACAAATATAAATTTCAACTTTTTAGTTACTTATTACCTCTATTGTTATAGTCATTTCTTGTTGTTGACCACATTTTTTATATTGAAACGGTACCACCACATGTTGTTAGAGACCAATCTGCACGTGTTCTATTTGAGTATTAAAGCAATATCAGAAAGACCAGACAATTTGGCCTAAATGATGAAATCTGCGACGACAGAAACAAAATTATTTCTACAATTCGAAATTATTGTTATTTCAAAAAAAAAATGGTAGCTGGGAAATTTTATTTTTAATTTCATATTTACATATCGCCGTGTCGGAAGAACAGTGACGCAACTGGAAAAAATTCTAATTTTTTTCGGAGAAACAATATCATTTTTGGCAATTGCCCACAAGCCATACGAGCTTAGTAATAGTTACTATAGGCAGCTTAGGTCAAGAGCACGTTCGTTTAAAAAAATGGAGAACGATTTTATGCAAGAATAGCAAAACCACAAAATATTGAAATGTGAAAACAAAAAATTTTCAAAATTGCAGTTGCGTCACTGTTCTTCCGACACGGCGATATGTGATATAAATATATCGTATAGAAGTCGTAACGTTGAAGGGAATTCAGAGATTTTAAAGGGTTGGATTATATTTTTTAAAAAGTTTCGGGACAACAAAAAAGCAGAGAGGTGCAAATCACTGCAGACGGGATACCGCACTTTGAAAACACTCGCGATAATTCAGAAATTTTAAGTAATTAATTTCAGTTTATTAAGGACTAAAATTTCTACAATTACAAAATTAGTTCCTTCCCACTCTTTTATTCTCCCGAACTACAATTCAAATCGAAGTTTGGTATTTCACCTAGAGTGTCATAAGATTAGATGCCAATCGTGACTGGAAATTTTTAATTTCAAGTCGAAGTACGCAGTTATTATTATAATACCAAAAAAAATGTATTGCTAAAATACATAACATCAAGCCTCGACCATCCATTTCACCATTGCGCTCACTATTCTCATGCCAATTGAATTTTACATTTCTTGAAACGCGAAATAAGCTATTCCAGCTGATAAAATTAAATTCGTGCCACAGAAGGATCACGATTACCAATAGACCACCCAATCTAAATAATATCTTCTTATTAATCCGCTCGCTATATTAAATTCAAACCAAAATAACAATGGATCATTTTACCACCAATTCTAGATAACCAGAAACATGACACTCTGCCCGTTATACCGAACCATTAAGGCCTTCTCAAGTACGAAATTATGCATTTAATGATATCTCACTGAAGCTGGTAAATCTGAGAGTCAACTAGAAGTACAGACTTGCTAGATACCAGTCAAGCACAACTAAGCTATCAGACCTTATTAATATTAAACTATTTAAAATACGTATTATCTCCCATATGTAGATGCCGGACAAAAAAAACAGCACACATCCAAATATTAAATTATGCGAACAAATCTTTGCTAAAGTTTTGTCGAATCAAAGCAATTAGCTGTGAATAACAATGAGGCCGAAGACTAATATATAGCGATATCGCATTATATTGAGATTGATGATCATAACACAACTCAAGTGACATGATCACTTGATTTTCATCCACCCACTGATCAATAAAAAACGCAAACAAATCGGTGTATTATCTGGTCAAAAAGCTAAGCGATCGCGCTAACTTCTCCGGGCTAGCTGGGCGGGAAATAATTCTCTTCTGTTTATTTTCATTTTAGTATTTATTATTATGATTATTTCTTCTTTTTCGCTCTGTTTTCAATATTTCTACATATGATACTTCCAGGACCATACCATCCATACACATGTAAAAAAACAAAATTTTCCACTACCAATAAAAACAGATGCAACAAGAATTTTTCTATACGATTGAGCAATGTAGACTTGGTGCGATCTTATCAAGCGGTCAATTAACAAGCTATAAATGATGGACATCAACAAACATTTAATCAGTAAATAAATATTAATACTTGTCAGTATTAAATACTTGTGTGTGCGGAAACAATATAAAAATCATCACTTACACTTTTTCTCGAGAGACCGCTCAAAACTACTCGAATTTCAAATTTTGTGAATGTAAGATCAAAATCAGAATAAATTGTTTAGTAATCAAATCGTTGACTAGGAGAACACAAACATTTAAAAAATTTGGGCCACATATTAATTAAAAATAACAACCTCACTATAAAGAAATTTCTATCGCTTAACGTACTAAACACTGACACGATCATATGATCATCTTCAAAAATTAAAAAAAAACCGAATATTATTGTATAAACACAAGAGATATGATAATGAAGCACGCGTTATCACCAAATAGAATATGAATTTTTATTTATTCTCAATTCGTTTGGTCTTCATGAGTTAAACAAAACCGCAATCGATCATTTTTCAATTTATTTGAATCAAATTCAAAAAATTTTCCTCCTCACACACTGTTTACGCGGGTATAATTACAGTGATCGTATATTATTAAACACAAACGTTTAACTACAATAATTCTTTCACCGATCGTGATAAGTTCAAAGCTAATCTATATACTAGTCTTTTGATTATAGAGTTTTTTCGATTCGTCTATAGACCACAGAGTCTAGTATAGTACTATCTCACTAGTATCGTATCTAGAAGGAATTTAGCTAAGAAACTTGAACGGAAAAAAACAACAAATATATATATAAAAATCTGGTCTGACTAGTGCGCGACAATCTGAACAGAAAACTCGCGATCGTAAGAAAAAGATCACTCGTACAAGTTGCAAGAGCGATTGTAGGAGGCCGACATATCGTTCTCTACTAAGTATATTATAAGATAGGATAGACTATGATCGTCGGCGGTAATATCTCGTGCTAAGCTCGACTAGGTGAGGAGGAAGAGCAATCTGTCCGATAAATCTAACCAGACAAACTGCCAGATTCCACACTATCATTTTACTATACAGTGTACAAAAGTAGCCAGATCGAGACTATCTAGCAGCTAGCACGCGGACTATCAGATCACCCCCAAATAGTATTCACAAAATACTTACGACTTCAAACATTTTCAAATCGAACATCTGACCATGTGCCTTCTAATCTAAATTATACATCTTCCCATTTTTTTCTAACTTATCCGGTAGTCTTGCTTCTTGTATTTTTATTTTTGTTATAATTTTTAAACAAAATTTATTTATTTCGCGCTCCTCTCGCGAATAAATCTCGAAAGGAATTTTTTCTTTTTTGTAAGTCTTACGATGCCTCTGAATAAGCCTTTTTCGTGATCGCAACGCCATGATACGGAAAATTTGAATAAGTCCCAGAAACTACCGCCACTATACAGTAGATAGACTTGAGAACAGGAGGTAGTGTATGATGAATGATTTTAAGAAGAAAAAGTAATAAAATAATGAGAAAGTCCTTGAAGTTTCAAGCCATTTGGATTGAAATAGATACTTAGATACTATGCGATTCTTATACGTGTATTAAGCAATTTAGATAATAGCAGGATAGTTATCAAAAGAATAATCGCATTCGTTATTTGGATATAATGTTATATTACAATTGAATTCCTCTAGAACGAAGTCGCTTCATAACGAATTTACCATTTTTTAATCCCCAAATTACAAAATCTACAAAAGTTAATAAATCGAATCAAAAACATTATTAAAAAAAATGTGTTGTTTGTCCTATCAAGTTTCGGCCAGCAGATTCTTGCTTGCCGGCATCCCGAGAGATTCACCGAGCCCCCCCCCCCCCATCTGTTTGAGCGCTTCAATATCAATCATTCCCTTTACACATTCAATGGGACATAGAACCGACTCGTCGGCCAGCTCTATGCTCATCTCCGACCCCCTTCTGGCGAGATCGTCTGCCTTTTCATTTCCAGGGAAGTCACTGTGACCAGGAATCCAGCTAATCTTCAGGTTGTTATTCATACCCACCATCTGCAATACTCTTTTACATTCTCCCATAAGCCTGGATTTAGCAATGTGCGCCTCAACAGCCTTGATGGCAGCTTGGCTGTCAACATAAATAGTTATTGTACCATTCACGCACTGTTTTCGCACAATTAACTCCGCTGCTTTTGTCAGTGCAAAAATCTCGGCCTGAAACACGCTCGAGCTATCCGGTAGCCTGAACGATTCCATAATGTCAAGGTCACAAGAGTACACTCCTGCACCCGTTCCGCTTTCCGTTTTGGAGCCATCAGTGTAGATAGCAAACGTGTCTGGGGCGATGATTCCAGATCGCCACTCCAGTCTGGTGGGAATATTCACAGCATAGGAATGTCCAAAACTGCAAGACGGTGTCCTGTAATCGGTGCGCTCCGGCATGGCGGAACACAGGGAAATTGACAAGATCCTAGTGTGGCGCACACTGCTTCCCATCCAATAGCCTGCCTCACGCAGACGCAAAGCACCCTTTGCTGCTATTGATTTTACCGCTAATTCCAATGGGATTATGTGGAGCATAACCCAGCCCCAGTGATCCCAATGAGTGCCATTCTTTGAAGTATGCTCATGGCGACCCTGTTAGTCCCGACCTCCAACGCATGCCACCACACCAGTGACCCGTTAGTAAGAACAGGTCTAACTACCGTGATGTACAGCCAGTGCACTATTCTCGGGTTAAGGCCTCAGGTTTTCCCTACCATTTTCTGACAAGCGTAGTAAGCACTCGATGCCTTCTTGATCCTGTCGTCAATCGTGAGTTTCCAGTTCAACCTAGGATGGAGATACATTCCCAAGTACTTCACACTAGGGGAGAGCGGGATGGTAACGCCATTCAAGCGTGGGAGCCTGAATTCTCGGTCTTTTTTCCTCGTAAAGAGGATAAGGTCGGTTTTCTCCGGATTAATGTTGAGACCGCAGTTACCTGCTCAAAGGTTTGAGCCCAACTTCTAGTAAATCGCTCAAGGTGTCCAGGAACTTACCTCTCACCATCAGAACGATATCATCCGCGTAGGCAACAACCTTGACTCCGGTCAAGGATAGAGCCTGTAAAATTTCGTCAACCACTATGACCTACAGCAGTGGAGATAGCACCCCACCTTGTGGGGTTCCCCGGGTTGCTTTCATTCTGCTACATCCATCCCCAGAGAGGAGTTGATAATTCTACCCCCTAGCATCGACACAATCCAGCACGAAATGAATGAGTCCACACCCAGTATATTCAATGCCTTCTCGAACGCACTCGTCTCCACATTATTGAAGGCACCCTCAATATCTAGAAACGCTGCTAGAGTATACTCTTTCACATTCAAAGATTCTTCAACCGCCTTAGGAATGAAAATCACCCTGACTTCACGCCACATCTTCGGGACATACCCGAGAGTTAGACAACTTCTAAAGATCCTCACCATGGAAGGACCAATAAGTGGCATGGTCTTCTGTAGCATAATGGGCACCAGACCGTCCACTCCCGGAGACTTAAAGAGAGAGAAGGACATAACCGCACACCTTACCCTTTCAAGAGAGATTGTCCGATTTACAATGTCTACGTCCGCCACAGGGAGTAGTTAGATGCTAATCAATTCTAAATGTTGAAATTATTAAACAACTGATAAACAGAATTTTTAATCCTTACGCATACTTACGTGCGATTCGAAAAACATATACACAAGACCGTCAAACGCACCGCATTAAAAATCGAATTTGAGTAAAAAAAATTAATATTTCGTTCACTTCGCAAAATATTTGTTTTTCCCCACTCCCACACTCTCTACCCATATCGTCAATTTTTTGCGAACTATCCAAATTCTATATAAATGCCAAGTTTCAGCCTCCTAGCATAAACGCTTGCTGATATACAATTTCGCGCATGGCGGACGGTATATAGACGGATTTAAATTTTTTTTTTTTGTGTCTGCTTGTTTTTTTTTACTATACTTACTTTACTTTATTTAAAATAATAAAAAGGATTGAATTCATAAGCTTCTGATAGTAAGAACCTACTTGTAGATTTGTTCGAGTTCGAGTTTTTGTTCTCCGTGCTTTCAAAAACATGAACAAAACAAAAACTTAACTTGTCTTCTTGGTGGAAAACCGGCATAAAACACTGTTTCAACTAAACCGGCAGTGCTCTATCGCAGTTTTGTTTTCAGTATCTCCACGAAGCGGTCTCAGTAAGAAAACACACCGAAACCTTTTGAAGTTACCGCTTCTGGTCGGGACACGAAAAACAGAACAGAAACAGTCGAAAAAACCTCGAGTTTGTAAAAAAATGATGGAAAGTCAATTATCAAAATGCAAAAAAAAAACATTTAGTGCGAATCACGCGTTTACACCAAAATACGACTTATTTTAGGTCAGGTAACAAATAAATGATCGAGCACCAACCTGACACTAGGTCAGGTCGCCTATGAAGTGTTTACAGCAGGCGTACTACATAACTTGGAAAGTTACTTCATTTCCAGCAGTCGAGTGAATTTGACATTTCTTTCAAGTAAATACTCACTCGATCGGCTGTCATAATACCATTGTATTTGTATATTATAGTAGTATAACGAAGCTCGCTTCGATGTTTCAACCGGCTTACACTAGAGGCGCTGCATGTGCTTTGCCAATTCCCTCTTATCCTACGCGTTCGTTTCATCAGTTCATTCATTTGCTCTTTCTACTATCCAAGAAGTTGATTGGTTCCCGTGCGGCGCGCGGGGAAATTGTGTATTGGAATCTTTCTCTGTCAGTCATGATGTTATGACACTGGCTATTTCCTCGCTAGTTTCAAGTGCAATAAAAGTCAATCGTGCGACAAGGCGACCAATATAGAGAGAAAGAGATTACCGCTAAAAAATACCCTTGCTGATGCTACCGGCATCTAGTAGACGAAATTAACAACTGATTTGTTATAAAAAATACTGATCTTAGCGCGTTTCATAACATAACATGACACTTTCCATAATTTATACATAACGAACTGTCAAAAACAAGTCGGTAGCGGCTGGAAAATCTAGCCGCCAGCGGATTTTTCTTGGATTAACTGCTAGAATGTTGCGAAACACTGCTCGAATGCGCTTTGTTGCTGCTTTTTTTTTGACAGTTATGGATTGTTTTTTGACAGTTACCCATAGTTTGCTGTTCGGACTGTCTCTCTCACACCAATGTCTAAATTGTATGTTAAAGTCTCTATCCCTCTCCATTTGGATTGTCTAGCCGCTTTAAAGCCGCAAAAATAGCCAGTGTCATAACAGCATCAGTCTCATATGGCTTAGGCGATGTCGAATTTCAATTTCTTGCTGTGCAGACTGGGCGGGGAGAGGAAAGTGGAGGCTCATGTCTCGCTTTTATATTTTTTTCCATCGTTTAGACGAATATTTTTGCCAGACTATCGTTTTCCCAGAAATTTTTGAACTTTAGGAATTTCGACATTTCGGTTTTTCAATCCTGCAAAATTATTTTTTTTGCAATGATATTATTTTTTGTATGGAAAATAATAGTTCGACTGGTCCAATGCGAAATATTAATTCTGTTTGCAACACTTCTGTCTAAAATCGTAGTGAGCGAGATCGAGTCAAAATCACGTTTTCTGAAATACCGACTTCACTCAATTTGTGAAAATGATATCATTTAGCCACGAAGTTGAAATTTTGTACAAATTAGTTTTAAGTGAAAATCTTCAAGTTTATTATTTAGCGAAATTCCTTTACTTTTTCTGAAAACTAACATACAAAAAATCTTTAAAACGTGTTCAAAAATATTGGCCGATAAATTCAGAATGCTAAAAGCTAGAATTTTTTTCAGAATTACGCATAATAAACTACCTAAGAATAATAACTACCATTTTGTTCGACTTGCAAAGTCGCGCAATTTCTAGACGGAATAAGGTTGTAATGTAATGAAGTGTAACAAGATCGGGTCAAAATCTCATTTTATAAAATACCGGCTTACGCAACTAAGTTAGAGCAGCGCATCCTAACGAACATTTTTCCCGTTTTCCAAAATCACTATTGCCAAAATCCCGTTTTTATGGATAATATAAATGCCCGGGCCCGAGCAATAAACCTTAATTTTATACATTACATTTCTTTTTCATTTTCACCACTGTTTTGAATTTTTCACAAATATGTTTTTTATTCACACACACAGTTGAGGCAAGTAGAATGACACCCCAAGTGTTAAAATCGGTCAGGTCGCGTACAAACTACGAATGAACATACAAATTTTTGGTGAAACAATAATAAATAAATAATAAATACATTTTTAGTCGAATAAAAAACGGATATAATTTTATAATTTTAAAAAGAAAACAATATTTTCGAAATAGAATTTTGGGAAACGGTTTTTTTTAAGAGCGGTATTTTGGAACTCGTGATTTTGACTCTATCACTCGAATGACACCTCAAGTGTCAAAATCTGGATGATTGCTTACAAATTTCGACCGAATTGAATGAAATTTGGATCACATATCTATGACCAAAATACACAACTTATTACTTAAGATGTGCTGCGCAGCTTTAGTTGGGCAAAAAAATCGGAATTTTTAATTTTAATAAGTAAACGAGATTTTATTAAACGGGATTTTGGCTACATATTTTTTCCGACTTTGCAACGAAGTCGGGCTCTCAAGCAAGAAATTTTCAGGAAAATGATATTTGATCTTCCGGAAAGTTAAACTATGACATCCCCTTGTCACCACTATATAATACAGTACATAAATATTATTGTGTACTATAAATTAATGTATACATATACTTTGTGTGTATACAATATACATAATCGCAACATAACGCTCAACCGTTGTTATGCTCTGCTCTCTGCGTCTGCACCGCCGGTATTTTCTCGTGCGCGTTGCGACCAAATCAAAGTAATGAGGTCAACGGACAAGCATTTTGCAATCTATCAATGCGGGTTCGTTGAATAAGATAGAAGACGCAAGAAAATCAGTCATGGCTCACTCCCCTCTCCACCCCGCAATGAAAATTGAAAACGCAAGAAGTTCATTCATAGCTCAATCGTTTCTGCGCTCTATACCCCGCAAAGAACATTGAAAAGACAGACGAGACGAGAAAAGAATGATGTGTGGAAAGCAACAGCACAAAGCTCTCGAATCGGAACATGCAACGCCATCTTTTGAGCTGAGGTGAAGTTATTCGTGATACTACTACAGTGGATGCCGCTTATTGTAATCACTTTGGGACCGGCCATAAACAGTAACATTAACCGGATGATAACAATAGACGAAGGGGAAAATTTTTCTCATTTATTTTCCTACGCTTGAATATAGATTGCTCGAAGCATCTAATATTATTTTTTTTATTCATTAAGAGTTATTTACAACTCTAGCTTCAATGTTTCACAAAGTTACAGAGAATATGAAACACTGTTTCCTCTTCCTCCTCATCCAGGCAGCTTCTACAGAAAGTCGTTTGAAAAGAATCGCCGTCTTTTAGCATGCCGGCTTATAAGACAGTGTCTGGTCAGGACACTTACTGTGGTGCTGATTCTCTCCCTTTTTAGCAAATTCAGCCTTGTACAGCGTTTTAGATCCAGCTTCGGTCATATCTGTCAGCTCAGCGCGCCACTTCTATTAAACTGTCTCGAAAACTTACTCGAAGTTGAGCTCATTCTGTTGAACGAGATCAACATCAATAGTTTTCAGAAGCTACGAAAAGACTGAAATTTCTCATAGTAATCTATGATATGTATCGCCTTGTGTTTACATAAATGTAAAACCAAGAGTAATCATCTTTAATTTTGAGATTGTTTTTATTTTTCCTTTTTGATCACATTCACATGAAGAAAAAAGAGGAGCGTCACAAAACTTGTAATGTTGTATGGAAATCTGGCCCGAATGATAACATAAAGCGAATTTTTATTCCAATAAGCGATGAATTTCTTTTGTGGAAAAAGGAACTAACTTGTTTTGATAACAAAATGCGGCTTATAACATTATCCGCGATTACTATAAGCGGCATCTACTGTATAAGATATAAATACAATGATAATACGCAGTTCATTTTACTCACGCTTTTTTTCGACTCAAAGTCGAGTGAAACTCAACAAGTAGGCACTCGTCGAGTTTCATAATTGTAGAATGTAAGTTTTTTGGTCGAGTCGAGTTTCATAATAGGCCCGGAAGTCCAGCTCCAGAGACAGAACAAAATAGTTTACACAGAGAGAAAAGTGTAATGAAATCTATCAAAAAATGTAATAATTTCCATTAAAAATGCAATGAAATTCCAACTCATTACGCCCGTAATGAAAACTATGGAATGTAATGAAATTCTGTATTAAAGAGTTGCTGTTACATTTATTACAGATTAGTAAAATTCATTACATGTATTTTAAATCGCACGGTATAAGACATTAACAAGTGTAGTAAAATTCAGTAAAGTGTATTTATTACCAGTGTAGTAAAAATAATTACAAAGTATAGTAAATTTTCAACTATAGTGAAATTTATCACCATGTACAGTAAAATTCATTACTACTTATAGTAAAATTCATTATTAGGAACAGTAAAATACATTACCAATTATAGTAAAGTTCAATATAAAGTACAGCTTACCTTATTACCAAGAATGGTATAATTCGTTACCAACGATGGCATAATTTATTACCAAGTGTAGTAACACTTTTATTAATTTTACTTTACAATTTATTACATACGTAGTAAACTACATATGAATATTTTATTCAATAAAAATACTCTATCAATTATAATTCAGGTTTTATTCATAGCACGAATACAAAGAAATTCACAATTAAATTATTCTAAAACAAAATGCTTTTCGCCATCACTTAGTGTGTGTGGTAATCTTGGAAAAGTGTTAAATTCAAGTATATTATTAAATCTGAAAAGTTTTGTATTATTCGTAATGATAAAAGCATTTAAATTTACATCAAAATAAATAAAGTAAAATCAACCTTTTCTGATATTATTAATACCCTGTCTTCATTAACAATTATATTGCAGATTTTGAAATAAATATGTATATCATATTCTTTGTGTAAGTAGAATCATATTTTATAAGATGTTCCTTTAAAATTTAATAATAAAATAAAACCAATAAAATAAAACCAATAAAATAAAACCAAAATTTAACAAAAATTATCAATATCACTCAATTCAACTTAACAAGTAAGTAATGTGCAATACATTGGCGCCCTTCTGCAAACTTACTACTTCTGTAGTCAAAAAACACTAGCGCATTAGTCAAATTCATTACAACTTTAGTCAAATTTACTACTACCGTCGTCAAGCACACTACTTTTTTAGTAAAATTTATTGCTATCTTTATGAAATGTACTACATTCGACACTACTACTTTAGTCAAATTAACTACATACTGTAATTCGAATATCTTCTTTCAGTTTAATTACAATTGTATAGTCAATTTTATTGCCCTACCAAGGTTACTACATTTTTAGTATATTTTACTACATGATATAACAAATGTTCGTTAATTTTACGATAGTAGTACTAAACTTGTTCAAATTTGCCAAATTTGTAATACATTTTATGGCAACGATATTTTTTTGAATTCATAACACTGTTTTGTAGAATTTATTACAGATATTTTTCTCTGTATACGAAGGCGATAGGTAATCCCATCCAGTTTCTTAGTCGAAACAGCGCAGTTCTCGGACAATAAAAACCAAACAGAGTTTTCAGACTGGCTTTTCCAATTAAGGTTTTTCATGAGCCTTTATTTCACTTTGATAAGAATTATCCAAAGCAGCGTTCTGTCTCAGTCTAGAAGTTCGTCTTGCGATATATTTACAAACAGATCTGACACTGAAAATCACACCAACAACCCTTAGATTCGATGTACATTTAATACATTTGGATTTTGCACTTGATGAATTTGGTTTTCGATATTTTGAGATTTTGTCCCTGGTGATTTTATACGCAACTCTGATAGTTAGTCTAAGCGGATATATGACTCATCATCTCTGAAGCGAAAACCTAAATGTAATAAACCCCATACGCCTCTCATTGATGTACAGAAGGATCTAAAACAAGTAAAACCCAATATCTAGCATATACCTACTATGTATTATGGTCAAGTTCACTCGCCCTGCATGTTATGATCACCTCACATATTTAGAACTTGTCTTAATATCCCCACAGCTCCCAGAACATGACGATGACCATATTGCTGTTGGATTACCAAGATCATACCGCTCCGAAGAAGAAGTCAAAGAACTTGGAAGTTGGAACTGATCGCGAGGTGTGTCGCAGTCTCCCTGAAATCCCAGTACGTCTCTGGTGGTAAGGTCGTCTGCTAAACGGCAATATATTCCGAAAACCCGTATATGCCTCGAAGAACATCTTCCAAGACGAAGAAACAGAACAAAAGATACAGCACATACAAAATCACCGCGAAGATCGATCAGCTGGAGACTAGCTGTGTGTTGGGAATGTTGATCACCCCGCTTATGTATGTTTCGTGAAGTTCAGTTTTATTTTATTAACTTTTAGACAAAATCTCACGATCTTTCTACCGATCTATCGGACTTGATATTGGAATTTTTTTTATCACTTTCAATATTCATATAATATTTTAGATCAGGAGGGAAAAAACGCCTATCAACTTCGATATTTATGGAATTTTTTCGAAAAAAAACAACAGAAAAATGTCTTTATAGCTAGGTGGACTTGGGATGCATTTGATTGTATGCGCGAATATATCCATACTCATAAGCAGGGAGAGAGAGAGATCCGGTTTGGAAAAGTACATAATAAACGACCAACTAACAAGGTAATGTCTTATAAAACGAAGATCGTCATTTACGTATTGTATTTCTTCTCCATACGCCATACCCTTTCCCTTTATCACCTTTATTCCTTTCCGCATGTAATATTCCAGTATGCACCTTGTTGCATTTTTCCAGCGCCTCCTCAATGGCCAGTACGAACAGTACATACCTGTAATGATTTGTGCAGAATACTTGAAGGTAGAATTCGTACCTGGACAAAGTGATCGGATTTGGATACTGATCGTCCAGACAAACGATCACACTAGCAGCCAGCCACGACCAATAAGCCAACAAAACGACGTTCCGGCGCAAGACTACTGTGGCATGATCACATAGTAGTTCGAATGGAATGTCCATATAGTGAACGACTGGACATTATGTTGACCATAGTGGTTGGTGAATTCATAGTATACATGGCCTTATCAGTTACAATAGTACATAATAATGAATTTATAACGCTTGGCCACTTTAAGCAGAGAAGCTATTACAGCATCAAACCTCGATATTCCAGATGATAGCTCTAGCAAAATCTAGAGTTGAAAGACGATCGACCTGGATATTGCATTAAGCGTATATTGTCCGCTGTACGACACTATTTCCTAGGTTTGACGTGCACACCTGCCACGAGGGCTTAATCGCAGGGTCATCTTCAGACACGGATTTAGCCGAAGCAATGACAATCAACGTCGCTCTGCCTAAACAGAGCTTCCAGATTATACCAAGTGCAGGCTCCACCGTACGACAATCATCTCTTCTAATTTATCAAAGAAAATCCGGGAGCGGACGTAAAAATTCAAAGCTTCTGTAGTAAACTCTATGGAAAAATCAGCCGGTCTCAGTTTATTAGAAAAGATTGCGACGTCGTCGGCGGCAGCAATATACCGTCGAGATTTGAGTGAATCAACTAAAGTGAATTACTTAATTGACTTTGAGTGGAAGATGCGCGGGCTAATGAACCATATAAACATTAGGAGGTTGGGTGACCGAAAGCGATCGCAACCAGAAAGACCGCAACTGATCGCGCCAACACACGACCATTATACCAGTGAATTGGGTGATGGCAATTTTAAGGAAAAGTCTCATCTTGCGAAGATGGTCAAAGAACATCTTAAGTGGATTAAGAGGATGCATGCTATTACAGCCCAGATAAAAAGTCATAAACAGAAAGCAATACACGTATGACTCGCTTTGGACCAATACCGGGAGATATGAAGGCTATCATCAACTCGCGTTAATAAATAAAATCGTTCAATTAGAAGTAGAGGTAGTTGCTGTCCTATTACTTTAGGGTAATTAAAATTCTACCGCAAATTTTCAAATTGCTCCAGCGGTAAGTAATTGATTTATGCCGGGCTTTTTGAGGAGCTAGCTACACGGTATAACTATTAAAAACCCTTCGATCCGTTTCGAAAGTCTCACCCTTATGGTCACTATGGACCATTATCGAGGTCACTATGGACCATTATCGATTGAGCTTGAAGGTGTTTTGTGGTGATTAATAGCATTTGTTGCCCTACGTCGATGGTTCCATCATACCTTTCATAGGTAGCTACAAGCAGTACCTTAGTATAGCTTTTGATATGACTTTAAACAGGCTATAATCCTCTTGAAAGTCGTACCAAGTGTTGCAGGCTTTTCCATCAAAGTTTCCTGTTGGTCTTTGGGACAAATTGATGAAAATTATTATAGCAAAGGTAGCAAGCTTCAGGACGAAACATATGCCAAAGAATAAAGTTTGGATAAATATGACAAAAGAAAAATGCCTTCATTATTATGTCTACAGGAGTTTCCGCTGTAGAGCTGGAGGCATATGGTGCTAAATCCAATACAAAATTTACAAGTTAAAAAATTCAGAAAGATAAAATCCCGAAAAGATAAAATACAGAAATGAAAATAAAGAAACTAAAATAACCAACAACCCACGGATCACAACTAAAAGTCAAAATCTAGAGTGGACAAAATTCAGGAAGTGAGAGAAAAATTCAATTCCAACTTATAAAAGTGGCCTTTCCGGTGAAGTTGTCCCCATGTAAGTTAAGGTGCTTAGAACAAACCGGAATGTCGGCACTTCGTAATCATACAGAGATAAGTTACATAAGGCATTATTGCAGAATTGCGGTTTTTATTTATGGAGATGCAGAAACCAAAAAAACAACCAAAATATTGAGAAATGAAACCATTCAAGTTGTCTATCTGATTTCACTCCATTACCCTCAATAGACCACCCCAACAATATTTAGTTAAATCCGAAACAACGTTTTGTTCAAGGGTAAAAAAAAGTTGCTATGATTCATAAGACTTCCCCATCTTCCCATGGACCTTAAAACATCAAAGTCATGAGATTCAGATAAACAAATATTTCTTGGTAGGTTTCCTACCTTCATTGCTTGTTATTCTCGAAATAAAATGAGAAGGAAAAATTTTTTTTTTGCTGAAAAATATAAAAACAACTCAGGCATAAAGTTCTTTACCACCTTGTTGATGACGGGGCGACCTACCCCACAGGTATGTTCAATGTACCCGAAACCAAATACAAGAGAAAATAATTCCCAAATACCACCCAACTTTTCTGAAGGCTTAGTCAAGGCTCGCAGTAGTCTGAGTGGGTTGGATTTTAAAACTTCGCGTTTCGCGAAATAGAAGACGTACATTTGATTGTATACTGATGCTTGCCCGCATTTACCTGCCCCCCCCCCCCCAAAAAAAAAAAACCTAAGCTAAGTGCGAGGGTGGCCGTGCTAATTAGTGATGATTGCTAGAGGAATCTAATGGTTCAGCTTTCTCAGATTAACAAAGTTTTCGTTGCGTCTTATAAGAATAGAACCAAGACGACAGGACGAGCACTGTAAAAGTTTGCTTATCTGATGAGATGGATGATTGCATGGATGATGATACAGGAATGGGGATGGTGATAAGGGTGGCGCGATTTTATTTAGGAACGATGAAAATACTCCCACCATCTGTTTACTTACCTGTTCACCGAGCCAGGGAGCGCTCTGTGTGGAGTGCGGTGACGGATATGCTTTCGTACTCTTGTGGAACAGGTCGGGGGGCTTAACGGGGTTGAGTTTCGAGTATAATTATTTTTCCATCCACTTCATTTTCAAGTGATCTCTTTCAGCGCCTCTAATACCTATGCTGTTCGTGAAATTAAATTTCTTACTAACCGAAAGATGGTACTTAGGCGCGCTCTGCTCTGTTGTGTTCTTCAGCTTTCCTTATTCGGATCAAGGTCGCGGAAAATGTGAAAATCTTCACGCAAATAATTCGGGCTCTTTCGTCGTTTTTGAATTAAATTCAGGTATTGAGGTTTCTAATTTTCGTAACATTATTTTATTGAAATTTGGAGTAGATCCTTTAGATTTCATGGAATTTTTAATGTGGATGTTAAGAGTACTGATAGACGCATTGATCCGAACTAATTTTATGCGCCCATAAATTGATTGGGACCTTCGTAGCCTAGAGGATAAGTTCGCTATTATCACCGGGGTCACAGTTTCGAACCCCATTCGGGGTCTAAGAAGCGGAAAGAGCGCTTCAATAACAGATTAGGATTATTAAAAACTGAAAATGTTAAATTACATTGAAGGCATTCACATTCTTAGATCCATGGAATTTTTCATCATACCAAACAACATTGGTACCACTCGACAAAGGTCTAACCCAATCATTTCGATAGGATATAAATGGAGTCAAAGATAGAAGTATCTGAGAAAAATATTAAAAAATAAAATATTTATAACTGCACTATACCAAAGTTTTTTTTTAATTAATTCCAAAATATCAAAAAGTAGATCATGTCCCGCAACATAGTATTGTAGGATATAATAATATACACATTTGCGGCTTATTTAAACTTGTCTTATTACGATATCGCAATTTTAATGAAATTTTTCAATTTGGATCCATTCTGTTGATAAAGTTGGAAACTGAACAGTGCCCCAATCTGTTCCGACACAATAATATTAATTTTGTTCAACGACAATACCATATGTTTAATTATACATATGTGTACTTTATTTTTTTTTATCGCGATAATAATTATAGCAATAATAAAAGTGTGAGATTCACATCTACGCACAAGCCAATGAACCAACTAAATAAATAATCGAATACCTCGTGCAGTCTGTAAGTTCATTTCAATGGTAAAATATTCTGCATACATGAAATACCTGAGCCATGTGAAACAAATCATTAAAATAAAGGCAGCGAAAAAAAACATACCATTATATTGTGATTACGTAGATCTGCATGTCGAATTATATCTAAGACCCAACATAAAAATTCCAAAGCAAAATAAATGCACATATGTAAATAAATTATATCTTGATCGATACATCCCACAAGCACTTCTACTGTCCACTACTCGCTTTTCACATATCGGAAAAGGCTGTTCGATCGGCGCACATGTAACAACAACACAAGGTCTAGCCAAAAAATACACAAATTAAATAAATTTATTGATAACATTATCAAAAATAATTTGTTTTAAACGATCTACAACCACACTGGTCGGTCGTGTCTAGTCTTTGGTGTATGATCTTTACTATATTTTTTCGTTATTTAATTTCATTTTATTTTTTAATCGTATGCGCTGTCGGCGATCGTGATTACGCGCGCGCTCGATTAATTCAACTTAACGCGCTTAGCTAGCAGAGAGACACGACACAAAGCTGATGATTATTTTCTTTCGTATTTTTTATTTAGTTATTTATTTATTTTATTTTTTTTTTCAACAAAAAAGAAGAAAAATGTGGCGACAGTCGGACGGACGGCGACCGTCGGACACGAATGGAAAATCCGCGCAATTCATTTGTATATTAAAACATTTCACGCTGCTATCCGTTGCTGGTACACATATACACGAAGCGTATAAAAGTAACGTATGAAAGGTAATATGCACATGTAGCAATAAAGTACAACGATATAAAATACCAAGTGATCGTATAGTTGTCCTCCCTATTCCGGCATCAACCGGACCCGATAATTTTTTTTAATATCGTTATTCGTTACGATCATCCGGTTGCACGCGCGCAATCACCCCGAATTGATCCTCACACCGATAAGATGACGGCTTGAACTTTGCACGATCGTGTGGATATGAAGATATTGCAATCACTACGATCAATATCGTTCGATTCGAGATAAGTTTTACCGAAACGTCGAATGAATTACGTATATGTATACACCACACCTTTTCAAGATCGTAGCATCTGCACCGAACGATCATCGCTTAACGACTACTGCATCACAGACCCCCAGATGACCAGATTTCAGATTACTCTGAAATGAAATTTATACAAACTAAACGCTAATCCCACACGAAACGGATAGTAAACAGAGAGAAACGACTTTTTCCGATTTATGTGACCCACAGGCATCAGCCATGAGCCTGCACAGACCTCAAGCACTTCAAGTATGAATAGTAAGTACATGATATAAGCGCAGATTGAACAATCTGAGAATGAGTTAGATATCTTTAACATCCGTATGTGCTGATCAATAGATAACAGATAATCATAAAAATACTTCTCGAGAAGATCGCTGTAACATTTGTCACCTTGATCTTTTTTAAAGACATCATGGCGACTGCTTAGTTGCTGTAGGGTTCTTCATCTCTTCTCATCGCGCTTTAACCACATTCTCAATACATTAATTAAGCTTCAATTACACAATTTTGGGAAACAAAATTTTACGGAGGTGAAAACCTAAATTAAAACGATCCAAATTATTTCTCTCGGATCATTACAATATGACCGAAATTAACGTTCCACTATACCCCGTTCCTGAGATTGAAAGTAACAACCCCTATCTCCATACCACAATATTTTTAAGATAAGCGGGGCGCAGGCAACCATCCTTCTCCATGAATAAATTGCACAAGAATCGCAATCCTCGAAAATTATGATATTTTCAAGAGATATTGATAATTCTATATTTGAAGAATGGCTAGCGCAAGAAAGTTGAAACTTATAAGCAAGTAGCACAATAATAAATTTATAGAGCGGGTCATGAGCGTATGGGATGATAAATAACTGTTTAGATAACATGATGATAACGACTTATTACTCTGTTTTTTACATCTAGTTCAAGTTAAATGCTAGATCTTAGAGGTAGAATTTTTCTGAGAAATAGGGCAGCAAGAGCGCTTCTCGGAGATAATTTTACTGCTTCAAATATCATTTTTTACTTAGACACCCTTTGGTGATGCTATATTTCAAGCCCATATCTCGAAAAGTTGTTGAAATAAGATACGTGAATTTTGAGACAAATTGTGCTCCACTGGTCTTCTCAAAAAATTTTTTCGGCATACTCTACTCGTTGAAAATGTACACAAAACCAAAGTATCAACTTTCTATCATAATGGGTTCGTGAAATATCGCTATCGGTTTTTTTTTTGTCCCAACGTCATTGCAATAATCGCCTACAATTTATTTAATATGACCCTAGGTATGCGCCTACATACAACCACTAAGTTTGAACTTTGTATATAGCACGAACCGTTCAATAAAGAAAATCAGAATATCTTCCTATCAGTAAAAATATCAAAGCTTCAAAGTCCTACCAAAAATTGTTCCCGATATACATATAGAATCCAAAATTTTTCATCTAAAATCCCAACTTGCATTTCGCAAAAAAAAATTTTAACTCAAAAGAGCTGACGAGTTAAGTGGTCAAAAAGGTTCACCATACGCAAACGTCCAAAAATATTATATTATCCATCCAGTAACCCTAAAACGTGCAAATATAATTTTTTTCGAATTTCACCTTGATATTGAAGAGCTCACATATTTAAAAAAAAAATACAATAATAAAAATAATAATGGGTAGATTCACAATACACAACTTATTGAGCCATAAGCTGCTCAACCTCCAAAAGGAATGAATGGATGTAAAAAGATATTGGATTCGTTGGGCAAGCAACACAACTGCCTGATTGTGTTTAGAAAGAAACTCTTATTCTTTGTCGAATTCAGGGCACTACGAATTTCGGGATTTCTGCTCTTGTACATTTTTTTCGCTTTTTTAATTTTTTAACGTTTTTTATAATATATTGTCTAAACTTTTTCTTCAAACAATTGTAACAATTGTGTATGTAATTGTTTTTAATATTATTCAACGATAAAATGGAGACTGAAGAATATAAATACAACAGAACATAAGAAATGAACATAATTTCGATCTCAAAGTCCAATAGCATTTAAAAATCTTAGACTTTAATCTAACTGTCGTAATTATCAGCCAGCAGGTAACGATTTTTTTAAACTCCTGTCAAATATTTCATACGACAGAAAATATTCCGGTAAATAAATAACAATAATTAAACTTAGCTAGGCAAAACAATAAAATACAACAGCTGTGCTTACCGATTGAGAGTATTTTATGCTGAGCTTCCCTAACAATTCAATATCATTAACAATCACGCGAAATTTTTATATCGAAACTCTAAATCTGAAAACAATAGAGGTTTATACTATTAGGTTTGTTTTACTATTCTTTTCGATTTGGAAAGAAGAGATTACATATTTGGAACGTCTTATGTTGCATAAGTTGCGAATTTGGCAGTGATCACAAGCAAATGATTTGCAATAAAGGAAACAGCAAGTAAGCATTCCGATTAAAAATGGTTACTGATGACGGTTCTGTTTTTGTTTGTTTGTCCTTGCATTGAATTTCGATTGAACACTTCAAATGTAAACTTAATATAAACCAAGACAAATCTATTTAATTTGAATTAATTTGAAACGTAGCTATACGTTAACGGAAGTGAAAATAGAACAATATTTTTTTTTTAATTTTTAAAGTATTATTCTTTTAATATATTATATAACCAAATTCTTATTCAAATTAACATTTTTGTTTAATTTTATTTAAAACATGAACCCCTTGAACAAAGTACTGTTACGAAAAAAAATTCAATTTGGAATTGTATGTCAAACTAATTTAAAAAAAAACTTATTTTTCAACTTCGTTGGAAAGAAATAGTCTGTTATGATGTAATAAACCAAATCAGTTACAGTTCTACATAAATTTTTTTTTTAAACCTCAAGCCAAACTGCTGCTGTTACTTTTAGCAACACTTGACGTGAATTTTGCTTTTTATCCCTGCTACCGTATACCGAATAGCACTAGCACTGTAAACGATATGAACAACTACATCACACAAGACAAAATTATATTGTGAATTTTAAAATAGTCTATTGTTAATCGAATCAACGTTTTAAATTTTCAATAGATTTGACATGTATAAAACATAATGAATAACATTGCAGGCAAATTCTTAATTAAACTTAACAGAATTTTTAAAGTAAAATTACTGGATAATACAGTTCTTGTTATGGTTTCATTTAAATAACAATTGAAAAGAAAACTATTCAATTTAAATAAAAAAAATGAATACCAAAAAGCTTAAAATAAATCTAATTAATCTAATTAAATTGCTTAATTTTTTGTTTCTTTGTGGAATTTTCGTCACCAAATAAATTGCTTTTTTTCATAGCAATACTATTAGCATTTTGTTTTTGTAAGATAATTCCCAACGATGACTTTCGTCCGGGTGATGACGGTGGCAATGTTGTCAAGGGAGATCGATTTTCAATCAGGTAATCTGAAAAAGATAAAAAAAAGCATAAATTGATCAGAGGTGAGGCAGGTCCCTGAACATTTAGTACGTATACATGGAGAATCCAAAGATTGAAAGATCGAATGATATGACAACACCGGATCGAAAGATCGAAACATGAAAAGATCGAAATGGGATTGAAATGACGAACGACATAATCTGAAATCTGTGTAAATTATCACTCTCGAACACGAAATTTTACACACACGCTTCAAGAACACCGCGTCGTGAATAACTTCTTTCTCTAGGCTATGTTTTCCAACAAAGCAATTCTTTGATTAACAGAAAATGTCAAACGGCGCTGCGTTCGATCTTCCGATCCGCGTTTACATGAGAAATTTCAATCCGATTTCGATTCGATCCAGGTCGAGAAGTTGGAACGGATCGAGTCGATCTCATTCCAATCCGATTTGTGTCTACATGTGATTTTAGAAGATTGAATCCGAATTCAATCCTTCATGTATACGTGGTTGGTTACGCGAAAAATAAATTTCCGAACTGGTGGCTGAAAATCGATCAGGAGGCTACGGTTGTAGGTGATACGTTACTCGACAATCAGGTCAATAACCCTAAGACTGTTTAACAACATTTTGCGTCGACTTACCTTGGCGCTGAAAATTTGGAAGTCATTTCCCAGATGGTATGATCTTTACGTTTCTTTAATGTTTTTGATCTTTATATATCGAAATGATCATTCCCTGGTCTTCGATCACAACAATCTTCGAGCTTTGGGTATTTTTTTGTGCAGATGTACAGAACTAACGAGAAAGGAAGGAATAGCAGAGACGGGAAGGCTGACAGGTTTTGATCGTCATTAATTTATTAGCTGTGATACGTTCTGCCAGAACTCTGTGGGAATGTAAGCAAAACTCACCCGCTCTGTGCTTTATCAATTCAGAAGGATATAATAATTGAGAGGCATCGAAGGCTGCCAATTCGGTATTTCACAATCTAAAAAGCAAGTGAAATCTACAGCTTTCTAAGGACTCTATTCACGCAGGATATTCATGCAAAGAAAACAATCGATGCATAAAAATTAAATCTAAAAAAAATGTACAATAAAATTATAATTACCTCTACTATCGCCAGGGCATTCTACTGTTATAACTTTTAAAAAATACCATGCAATTCGTGAATTAATCAAGTCCACATACCTATCGAAGATACCGATTCATTCAAAGAGGAACTCCCGTCCGGAACAATATCTGTAACGGGTAAAAATGTCGATCAAATAAAACTGACAGAAAAGAAAACCCACATTTTAGCGCACGAACCTTGAAACACTTTATAATTCTTACTATGGCTTAGATACGCTAACAAATTTCGTTGTAGCGCCAAATTAACTGAGTTGTCCCAACTGGGCGTTGTTTCTACAACATCCTTCTCGACGTAACGGCATAATTTATTATTATATGAAATACTGTTATCATGAAACGATTTCTCAATTGATTTCGATCGTAGCCGTAAACTACGACGAACTTCCGGATATTTATTTTCATTTGTATCGACGTACAAGGATTTCGCTCTATTTCGCAATCGTCTACCAATTGAATTGCAACTGGTTGTTTCGTCTTTTAATCGTTCGATACGCGGCACTGGTCGACGTGGCGTAATATAATTTGGCGAAATCGATTCGGATTCCGATAATACATCTAAACTGTGATTTTCAGCACGATTCTCCACTATCGGTTTCGTTGATCGGACAGCTTTCAAGTTGAACTCTATTGTAGAGCTTGATACGTCATCAACAGTGTATTTGTCCAAGCTGTGACTATCACGATTATTCAGTTTTCGATTTGTCTTTGTAATACAATCGGGCGACATACTACTGCTTCGCTTGCTTTTCGGGATCGGGCTAGGCTCGTCTTCCGAAATGGAAAAGACACGCAATTTTCGCTTTTTCACAATAATATAATCGTGAGTTTCATCGTCGGCTGTGTTATCTTCGTTAAAAACACAATTTGAATTGCCCACGACCGTTGCATTTTTGTCATTGTGATGTGGTGGCGAAATAAGACTAGACAACGAAGACGGGCTGTTCTCACCCGAAGACGACACCAAGATTTTTGGCCTGATATTTCGAACGTAATTGCGTCCCTTAAAGACTTCTAGTATTGGTTCTGGCCGACGACGTGGCGAACTACAATTTGTCGAAATCGATTTGGATTCCGAGAATAAATCCAAGCTGTAATTTTCAGCATGATGGCAAACTGTTGGCTTCGCTGAACGATTTCCGTTCAAGCGGCATTCTATTGTAGAGCTTGATACGTCGTCAACAGTGTATGTGTCCAGGCTGTGACTGCCACGATTAATCAGTTTTCGATTTGTCTTTTCGATTGTAATCCCATCGGACGACAAGCTACTGCTTCGCTTGCTTTTCGGGATCGGGCTAGTCTGGTCGTACGAACTAGAAAATTTTCGCAATTTTCGTTTTTTCGCAATGATACAATCGGGAGTTTCTACGTCGGATGTGTTATCGTCGATAAGAACACAATTTGAATTGCCCACGCCCGTTGAATTATTGTTATTGCGATGTGATGGCGAAATAAGACAAGAGGACGAAGACGGACTATTCTCACATCTGATATTTCGAGTGTTACCGCGTTCCCTTATGACCTCTACTATCGAATCTTCCGATCCATCATCCGATAGGATTTCTATAACGTCGTTGTTGCTATCGAAGAGCTGTTTCTTATTGTTCACATCGTCGACAACTACGATTTCTTCCTCTTCGACATTATGAGACGTGATTGTTTCCCGGAGAGCAGGCAATTGTGGCTCGTTTGGTTTAATATCGCTTAGCAGGTTCGAACACTCATCACAAGTGTATGTTTTCGCAGTCTTCGGCATACAGCTCGTATGCATGCATTTCGATCCACAAGTATTACATGTGAGTAGACGATGCGGATGCTTGTTGTACGTTCGACCTTTCGAACATTTGCACTCGACGGCTGAACATGAATCCGGTCGTTCCAGTAGGTCGGCAAAAGCATTCGGTTCCAGTTCCCATGTTGCGTCTCTGCAATAGAAAAACGGTGAGAGGTTATATTTGCGTGTTTTTATTTAAATAAATATTTTGCTAGTTCGAATTTTAACAAAGCTACAGAGTTTAAATCAAGACATTTAAATTCCAGATCTCTTGGAGGTAGTACGAAGTACATAACTAGAAATCGATGGCAACATTTTATCAACAAGCAAAAAAAAACTTTATTGGAACGAGACAATACCTTTTCCACATGTATTTCAGATTATGTAAATTGTATTTCAGAATAGTGAATTGTATTTCGGAATAGTGAATTGTATTTCAGAATACGTAAGTTTGAATTCAGATACCATTGCATTCTTTATCAGAATGTTGACATTTAATTTATATATTGTATTAAGATTCGATTAAGTAAGATGGAATTGAAGGATAACTGCGCTATTTGCTAACTTAGCATGTTAAGAAAGGCAGTTAACACATTGCAGCCTTGTGGCCATCTTCTGCATGGTGCTTGTCTATTGGCATTGATGACTGAAGACAGCGTGATGTGTCTAATTTGCCGATCGGGCATAGTTAGCAGTGAGCAAGTCATTCGACGAAAATACCCCAAACATAACCAACAGGATAAAGAGAGAATAGTGAGCAGCGCGAACAAAGAAGAAGATTGTTCGTCCTCGGGATAAATTACAAAACGGCATTCCATTGGGCCACTTCAGGAAAACCAAGACCATTATCCCGTGGAGGTAAGAAACCCAAAATTTTAAGTAATGAAGATATTGAAACTGTTCTTGACTGGTTGGGGGAAGACAGTGCTATGACGTTAATTCAAATCAAAGAAAAGATCGAACAAAATTTCAGGTAATTTAAGATTCTTTTTTTTTTTTGAGCGGATACAGATAATTGATTTATCTATGTATGTAAAAATTTTCAGAAAACAACTAAGTACTACAACAATTAGCAATTATTTGGAAAATCAGCTGTTCAGTTTGAAGTCGGTATATTACGAGCCCGTTTCAGTGAACAACGAAGAAAATAAAGCCAAATGTGCTGTTTATGTAGCAAAATTAAACGAATTTGTACAATCAAGAAAACAAAACATTTGGAGCGATGAGACAAATTCTCATTTATTCTGCCAAAGACCTCGAGGACGTGCAAAGGCTGGTTGTAGAGCTGTACAACTTCTTCCTGCTTCAAGAGGACCAAATGTGCATCTAATTGCAGCAATCTCCGGGGCAGGTGTGGTGTCAATGGAGAAAAGAAGGGGTACATTTAATTCGCAGCTGGCAAATGAATGGTTGAAAACCATTCTACACCGATGGCATGGAATGGGGAATCAATTACAAGATTTGATTATTGTTTGCGACAATGCCCCATTCCATGCGAGACTGGAGGTGGCCATCAGAGGTGAATGATCATGGTACTGCAAACTTGCTACGTCTTTCGCCATAATCTCCAATGCTTAATCCCGTTGATTCATATTTGGTCGAAAATCAAGAGTTATGTGAAAGAACACTTGCAGCTACCAAATGTCACTGACCCATGCATTGGTGAACAACGATTGGTGTACTGAGCAGATCAAGCAAAACAATAGCTGGTGGTGACCGTTCTCGGGCGGCGCAGCATACTACCACTTTTCATGCCAAGGCTTTGGCATTGGATAATATGCAAGTGGGAAATTAAGTTTAAATATACATTATGTTATACATGTGTTCTGAAATTCAATTCATATACTCTGAACTACAATTTACGTTTTCTGAATTCAAACTTACGTATTCTGAAATACAATTTACATAATCTGATATTAATATTATATAGTCTGAAATACATGTTGAGAAGGTGTAGAGAACAAACAATTCGAAAGAGGTTGCATTTAGACTACCACTGTTCTTCGGGTCTATTTTCTACCCAGCAGAATTGATGGTAATTAAGTAATGTAACATGTACCAGACATCCAAGCGCAATAAAATCCTTGGAATGGACTCGACAGCATCAAAGTTAGCCGCGAACGCCATTCATTTCTTAAGGAAATGATAGAACACTTTAATATTCATTGCTGCTGGGTTCCAAATATAACTATTTGGCTGACAAACTAGCCCGATGCAGAACTGCCCTTCAGACAAGCCCGGGCAAAAGGGATCTTGGTGTACCTCATGTAGACACAACTGAAAAAGACAGATTTAAAACGCGAAAGGATTTCTTTCAGAAGCGGAATGTTCTAAACTTACTGTGCCTTGTAGGTAGACATACAAACATCTGCATGAATATCCAGCTTCGGCTGCCATAAGCAAATATTATATAGAAGCCTACTTCTTCAACTGCTTTGTTTTGTTTTCTGGATTTTAAGATCTTGTGGTAACCCAATGGACCTTATTATGTCCAAGTGTGCCCAAATTCACTGAATAATTATATGGAACTAATCTAGACACACGACACAGGTCAGTCTGCTTGGAACTCGTCCATACAATCACGACGAGGACCAGACCTTAAAAGGTTCAACTACTAAAAGATACTTACTGATCCGGCACAAAGATCCCCTTATGCACCAGCTTCGACCGAAAGGTTTCCTTATTATTGCAAAGCGGACACTTGAAGAAGTAGCCAGCATTCAGAGCAAACTCAGCGAGGCACCACTTGTGAAACCATCCAGATCGGCAGCACGGCGCCAACATACTATAAACCTTCCTGTACGGTCCCATACTATCACAGCAGATCACACAGTTATCGTTACGCGAACACTTCTTCCGTTCGGTAGCGTAGTGTCGGCTACAGAACGTCTTAAAATCACCGGTAAAATGGCAAACGGCGCTGTTCATCAGGCCGCAATACAAATGAAAATTCCTGTAGCATTTCGACGCGCAACACGATAAATTTGCGTTCGGTTTCGAGCAATAGTAGCACACCTAGAAGTACAAGAAGCCCGCGCTTTAGACAGTCAGACAAGTTTCCGGCGCCATAGTTACACCAACGATGGTTTACCTGTTGCCGAATGCGACGTTCCTCTGCTTGAATGTCCTTCGGCATGAAGCCCAAAATTCCGTCGCTGTCGCTGGCTCCGTTCTGGACGAGATTCGATGTGAGCAACTGAAACGAAAGACTTTGGTCAATTTACAAAGGAAATTTTGTCCAATAAGCCGGCGGCTTCATACCAGGCAGTAATAGTGGACCGTGATACCTTTCGACTTCATGAACTCCCCCATTTTAACGCGATCGTCGACCGTCATCTTGCACAAAATGCACTTTTTCGCCATCGCAAACTCTTCGTTACGATTCGAAGCAAAGAGATTTCATAATATTCGACGAAAAAGCTTTGGTTTTAGTCAGAAACAACCAAAAAAATTCACTCACAAAACACTGCACGCTACGTTACAAAATAATCGAATTCAATTCTGATAATGGCGGGAAAAACGTTCGGTCGGTCCCAGCCGTGTGGTGACATATGAAAATTGGCTGGGTGTACACATCGCGCGGAGCATTGTGCAGCCCTGCCTGGTTCTGACTATTTTTCGCATTTTTCTTTCTTTGAATAAAACTATGACGTACTTTAGTGCAAACTAAATCCTTTACAAAACGCAATTCGATTTAAATTAAATAATGCGGCCACTGTATTCTTTAAATGTTAGAAGTTTTGTTCCAGACCTGTTTCCACTCGTTCCGTTCCAGAAAATATTCTATCCACCCACTAGCCCCAACGAACTGTCACTCCAATTTGGCATCACATTTTTTGTTTACATGGCCCGTCGTCGTTGATAGATTCGCAACTTTTCTTTCAATTTAAGCTCGTCGTAATTTTCACCGCCCGCAATTTGTTGTCACATTTCTTTTCGATTTCGTTGCTGTGCGCCGCGCCGTCATCGTTCCCTCAAAATTTCCAATCGCCTCGCAATTCGTTCCGTCGATCGGTCGGTAGCAGAGCAGCACAAAACGCGGTAAAAACATGAAATGAGAAATGATTCCGCGACAGTTTAATTACGATCCGGATTTTAGGAAGCGTCAAATCGACACATTGAAAATTTTCAACGATAAGTGAGTAGAAATTTTGGAGATATTTACTTCGGGTTTTATTTGTCAGCACCGGTTCGGGTGCTTCCATTTTCATTGTAGCGTGCAAGTGATCAAAGAAAATGAGGAATATTCGACGGCGTTTTCATCGGGCGGACGACAAATCACGATAACCGTCTTGCTAGGTGCAAATTTTCCGAACGAGAAACCCCGGATCGTTGTCACGCCCGCCATACAACATTCGTGGTGCAATAATGCAAGCGGAGAAATCGAGAATGCGCCGGGACTGCTCAATGTAAGTATGGGCGCTGTGGGTGGAGCCTTCACAGCCCTTTTCAGGTCCTATACTGCTTTTTAATCCTATCCCTGTCTACCCTACCTGTTTAAGTTCTCCAAACTCGGATTTCTTGTCAGTTGCAATGGATGAAGGATTGCATTTGCCCGGGGGAGTGGGAATGCCTCAATTCTAGGTTTTGTCTCTGCCTCTGTTCAAGAGTTTTGGACCTTATTTTGGTGTGCTGCTTTTTGCTAAGAAATTATCAACGACCAACACATTATCAAACAAAATAAATTTCAGTCTAGCCTCTATAAGCTCCATGCAGTTGAGACAGCGAAAAATTTGGGAAATTTTTCGCTGATAATTATTGTCTTGTACAGTAGAGTCCGTTTATAATGACATTGAAGGGAAATCGCAATCAGGTCATACTAACCGGACGTCATATAAAGCAGACGTTGAATGTGCATGCAAAATTTAGGTGCAATGAAAACAGCCATTTCGATAGAATCCTCTTTACATATTATGACAAAAGCAACAGGAAAACTAAGATGCACATATGTATTTAGATTTTAAAATGAAAACAATTGAATATGACTAATTTGTAAGAAAAAAACACGTCATAAGAAAAATGCGTCATTATAAGCGGTTGGTCATATTAACCGAAGTCATGAAGTCATTCTCAGCGAATTAAAATGCATACTTTTTATATGAAAACCAAACTCCTTAGCGCAGGTGTGTCATACAAAACGGTTTGTCATTATAAGCGAAGTCATTATAAGCGGATTTCACTGTATTTAGATACGGAATTTATTCTTTCTGTTCGCTTTCTTTCAACACAACAAATCTTGTAGCCTTAGTTACAAATTAAAAAATCTGCCAACAGTCTGGGCGCAACTTTATTATTTTTTGGACAGAACTCCGAAACGTGTTGAATACTGAGATGCGGTGTAGGTCACTATGCGACTGATTACCTAAAACATAACGTTCCAAATAGCCTCCTGCTTATTCTTTAGGTTAAAATGACGAAAATCATGAAAATGTTGGAAAAACCCCTTTTCACGCACATTTGTTTTACTCGAGCTCTGTACATCAATAAAATATCAAATTTTTTTTTTGCTTTAACTACTCCTGCAGTACTTCTACATATACGTACTAAGTTTCAACTTTCTAGCATAAGCCGTTTCTGAGATATTAAAAACCACCACCCACCACCGTACCTTGCTACCCCTATCAAAAATTTTTCTGGGGTGTCTCTATAGCACCTCTATACAGTTATCAATTTTTAGCTTTCTATCCTTTGCGGCTTTCGAGAAATTAAAATCAGAATTTTTTCATTTCCACCCCCTCCCACCATCACTTCCTACACCCACATCCTCTCCGGTAGAGGTCTACTTGTCCAAACTCCTGTAAAAATTTCAAGATCATATCTAATACGGCTCATGAGATATAAAAATTAAATTGTTTGAAAAATGGACCTTCAGCGCTTCACCTCCCCCCTTAAAAATTTTACATTCAGTAGACTACACTGCTAATTCTATATACAGAAACCAAATTTTATCTTCCTAGCACAATTGAGTCGAAAGATATTGTAATTCAAAGGTTTTCACCCCCACCTCCATACCTCACTACTCCCCTTAAAAATGTTAGGCCCTTTCTAATCTCCTAGTATACCTTAATACAACTACAAAATTTCGGCTATCTGACATCAATCGTTCAGGAGATATGGATTTTAGAATGCTTCAATCCCAGCTTTCAAGCGTTTTGAACGCACTGTTTCCTAAGAATATACGGCTATTCAGCGAAAGTTGTGTCGGCCATCCGCCATCAGTTCTTCTAACTAATTGAGAATTGAAGAAGTTTCTCTGATTGGTTTCTAATAACTCTGGTTTAGAAGGGGAGGTTAAGCTTTTGGAAAATGTCATGTGAAGAAGTCTTATGCAATACAGAATTTAATGTCCTATAGAGTCGACACAAAGACTCGGAAATAGTAAGGTAAGGTGTTTAAAGCTGGGATGCCAATAGGAACAGATACTCTTTGTAGTGCTAGTGGGTGCTGCTGAATTATTGATATTTTCTCGGATTATTTTCATAATTTTGAGGAGGATATAAATTCTATTAACACAGTGCAAAGTAGAAGCTAGATGAATATGAACAAAAATATTCCAGTGAACATGAAGGAGACGAATAGTAGAACAAAATTTGGTTGTACAATTTTTCAGCTTGGTGGAACACCGGTGGACAAGTGCTTAAGGCAGCATGTAAGCCAACAGACAATGACAGACTTGATTTCTTTTAAGCTTGTAAACGCGTCATGGTTTTGTCTTCAAACCAAAATTCTACCATTCATTCGTGTTTTCAAGACCTCTTCGCGTGAAATAAATCTCAAATGTTGTTCTTCTTGTTCAAAAATGTTTTCTGAAATCCTCCGAAATATCCACGACTGAATCCACTCGCAACCAGTACAAAATCGTGTAATTTTCAAATTAAATTTTCTGTCGTCATTCCAGTACACCCCACATTCAGATCTCGGTCGAATAGTGCAAGCAATCACGCGCGAATTCGAAAAGTTTCCGCCGCCGTTCGTCAACGAACCCAGTCAAACAAGTCCCGAACGCGATGCCACCAATCACGAAAACGGAATCACAACCACGGTCGTATCGAGCGATTGTAGCATACCCGAACTGTCGAAACTATCGTTGGACGAATTGAAAAAACTGGACTCGGATCCGGAATTTTTCGACGATTTCATTGAAGAAATGTCGGTTGTACAGGCGCTCAATGACGAACTGGACACCATGATCAATGAAGTCGAGAACATTTCCAGTAAAAGTTTTCTAATTTTTTTCCTTTTGGTGTTTGATTTTTAATTTTGGAATTATTACTTTACAGAAGAGAATCATTCGAAGGAATGTTACCTCAGCGACATGAAAGTGAAATTAACAAATGATTTTCATACATTAAAAAATTTGGGCGAAAAATATGATAAACTTAATTCGCAATATATGAAAAAATCTGATGAATTTGCACCGCAGCATATAAGGGTGAAAAGAACACCTCGAAAACTTAGAAACACCTAAGAATAAAACTATAAATCTTTTTTGACAGGAACTCCTACAAATTGCCGTCTCAAATTCCGATTCCGAGTGTGAGAAGCACGTTGAATATTTCCTATCGGGCAAAATTGATGTTCAAACATTCCTCAATCAGTACACGGAGTCGAAGAAAATCAGTGCAATGCGAAAAGCCAAGGAAGAACGTCTAGCGCATCAACTTAATGCAATGGAACGTGCCGCACTCTGAACAAACTAACTGCCGAATCCATAAATATATAAATCCACTACATTTCACAATTTTTAAAGAAGCCAATTTATATCACAAAAGTGGAAACTTAAAATTGAACTATGAATTCGAAGAAAATCATTTACAATAATATACAAAAAAAAAATAGAATTGATTTATATTTGAAATGTGTGTAAAAAAAAGAAGAAAATTCCATTACAACCGAAACTATTATAACGACCAAAACAAAAAAAGAAACATGTGATCTGTGTTTCCATTCTTATAATTTCTTTTCGCAAAGAATTTCTTGTTGTATTAGTACTTACGTTGCTTTTTTATTATTTTCTCTTTTAAGTGTTATTGTACTTTTTACATTAATTCTCATTTTTTGTTTGCATCTGTTCAATTTTTTATGTACATTTGTTATGTTTTAAGTTCATGTGAAATCACAGCAGTACATTTTTTAAATACTAAAACTGCAGTTAAAAAAATAAATTGATCCTTGATAATGGGTCGTAGAAAATCAAACGAGAGACTTCAGATCAAGTGGAAAAGTTGCACACTCCCTACCAACCGGACCCTAGGTATAGGTGAGTAACTTGTTCTATTTGTAGTTTATCAGTTCATTTGTCAATTTTTGTGGAAATGGCCACATAACTTCTATAAAAGTCAGTGAGCTACTGAAATTTGAATGAATTGTTCTGATGACTACGGACAACTCAACGTTTAAGAAACGAAATTTGGGTAGAGCGCAGGTGGCACATAATCGGAATATACATTAACAGATTTTCGATTATCACCTTAATGACTTGGTTATTGTGGAATTCAGATAATCATTCAAGTTCCAATTCAAGCTCCAAACACCGCCAAAACAAAATGCAAAATGTGTATACATCTGAAGTGCGCAATCGCCCGTTATCACACAGAACATCAATGAGAACGAAATGTTCTCATGCCGTATTCTGTGCGTATCATCCATTGTCACCATCTCCCGCAGAAGATAATCACCTCGATTCGATAGAGACGTGAACAAGTTGGCAGTTCTTCTCATCGACAGGACGATTTCATTCAGGAGACCAAGAAAAATCCTTCAGTCGAGTTTTAACATTGGTCTAAGTGGTGTGTTTGCATTCTAGATTCCAACAGGTATCCTTCGAGCTCAGTGGAAAAAGTAATTAGAATTTTTTTAGAAACTTTCATTTTTCGTTCTAGCAGGCTCATAAGAGAAATCAAAGAAAACAGGTCTAGTGATATCTACTCAAGATTTGTGTTGTATTCTCGACATAAGCTATTAGGACGGGACAGTAATTTTCATCGCAATTGAGTTAAATTGTTGCTACAGCTGAAGGATATGCTGTCATCCAGTACCAAGTAGAGATTAAAAGGAAACGTGAAGAAGTAACCACCACACAAATGAAAAAGCGTAGCGCAGTAAAAAATAAGAACTAATCTGTGGTATGTAATGTTTTGCTTTTATTCCTCGTCATTCCTTTCTTATCGCTGTGTTCTGTTGTTTGTAATTAGTAGCGCATACCACATGACTATTGTGTTTTGTGTGAAGGATAGATAGAAAACAAAGACAGTATCAAAGCGATAAGAAGGATCAACGATTTTCTCTCCTTTTGATTGTATTTCCTTACTGTTTTGTTCGGGCTGAGATTTTAAATAGTGAGTGAGGGAGTGATGACCATGGCGTTTAATCTATGAGCCAAACAAGAGAATGTTCCACTCATTCGTGATCTGTTTTTCTCGAAAAGAAACACCCTTTTAGCATAATAATGGAATTGGATATGGGAAGGAGGATGGTGTTTTTTTAAGGAATTTTAATCACCTGTGTAGTACCGAATGTGAAGGTTCGCGATGTATAGGAGCAAAAGTGAGAAGCAAGATGTAGGTCATTCTTCATACATATAAATGACATTAGCATAGAGCATAACATAGCGGGAATTCCAGGATTCGAATGCAAATAGGAACCTGTGAGAAGCGGTGACGGAAGGTGAATGGGTCTTGTCATGTCTGCTCCTGCTATAATTCATTATAGTATATGGAAACGTGCGACCATTCATCGTGTACTATTCGTTTGTCGGTCGAGGCCCTTTGCTCCTGATTAATGTGCGCTGTTCCAATTTTTTAAGTAAATAACACGCGGATCCAAAGGACCGTAGTAGCAAATTGTATTTTATTAGCTTATCATAAATCTGAAACGGATGGGGAGATTTGTTGGTGCGTAGGGGCTAGAGGGTTGTGCACATTTCCATTTTCGTTTTTTTTAAGTGGAAAATTTAATGCAGGACTTTTCGTGACCTTTCACAAGTTATATTTTTTTCTGCGAGTTTTTGGAATAATTTATTTTTGAGTAGTTATCGTTTTTTTCCTAGTGAACAAACTGCTGAATACAAAATTCTGCAATAAAAAAATACTTGAATACAAAATCCCGGATTATGAAATTAAAATTATTTTCAATTTTCAATTATTGCGTTCAATTTTTATGTTGATTTGATTTTTACTGATTTAGAATCAAGTCTTGGAATATTTTATGAGTTTATTGATGAACTTTTCATCAATACCTAAACGTGTTGCAACGTATGCATGTCTCTTATAAACAAGCATATAATTCTGCTCTAAGTTCAGTACTGAAACTGATTTAAGGATGTAAGCCTATTGCGACTATTTCTTAAGCGGCAAATACACGATACAACGGTTGTAACAATCGTTGCATGCGACGACAAATCGGGCCAATAATTGATACAGTCGTTGAATCGTGTATTTGCCGCTTTACTGGCACAGAATAAACCGAATCTTGTTTTCGTCCTCATAATGTTCTAGCGAAATTTGAAACTTCTGTTAAGTTGCCAAGCTATTTTGGCATTACTTACATCTATATTTATTTGTTTACTTTTATCGGTGTTGCTAAATTTGAAAGGTCTTTATTTTAGCCCAATACTTCCTTTTGGAAAAAAAGAAATGTATCCTTTGTGTATTTGTGCATTGTTTTGGGATGGACTCATGAACGGCTTTTGAGAGCAACGACATTTGTATCCTCAACCAGCAGAAATAAGATTGAAGCAGAGATAAATATTAAAAAAAAATCATCAAAAATTATTTTTCTCCCTCACCCTACTGCAGTAGGAGAGCGGGGTGAAACACCTCTAAAACTATATTCTCTATCTCTAGTTCATGAGATCTCAAAGACACACGTGCCCAGACTCAAAACTTTTCACTTTTTGGATTCCTATACATCTATAGATTCATGTTCAAAAATTGAAATTTCTTCTCCTGTAAGCGGTTTCTGAATAATTATCAGAATGTGCTACTTTAAGCTCTAGAGCTATCTAGATGTATTGCTCTGTACCGCCACTCTCGTACCCAGTAATCCATGTCGACAATTTTACAAATGGCTCCACCATCACACCGCTATATAATTTCCAAGTTTCAACTTCCTAGCAAACGGTTCATGAGCTAAAGAAACAATTTTTTTTCCAACGAAATATTCACGCTCTTAGGTCACCCAATCTACCTTTTGTGAAAATTGAAAGAAAATGTCTCCAGAGGTTGTATAGGACTGATTTTTTTTTTGTTGTCTTGAGTCTTCCTCAGCCCTGAAACGTAAAAGTTCAATATAATACAATACTTTATTTAAAAAGGTAAAATTTAGTTACTTATTTAGTTGTTGTTCAATTGTATGCCCCAGTGTGGCGTGATTAGGGCGCGTAACACCAAGTCTGTGGCATGTTGCCTTGAAGCCTTAATCTCTCATGAATAATGGGATACGTTTCTCCGAATATGACTTTTTTTTATTGTCACCTTGATATTTGCAAAATGAATCGAATGTGTTAACATCTATATCCATCCAATTGAAATCCAGGATACGGACATAAGTATAACGCCTTAAAATGGTGAAAAGCTACCACTGTGCCTTCTTCGATAGTCAGCAAACTTTACGTAAAATTTTCTGTGCTTCTCTGTATTCTTAATCACTGCCGCCAATCGTTGGGGGATTGATTCAACCAGCTTCATCATTATTTCATTCGCTGAAATTACAGCATCAAATTATTTTGAATACTCTAAATACGGACGGGCACTGACTTCTTAAACTAGTTAAGTGCGTTTCACATTTTTGTTGCAATAACTTTCTTCCGAAGTCTTGTTTAATTTAAATAAATAAATTTTTAATTTAAAAAAAATATTTGGAGATGCGGGGCATCGATCCCCGTACCTCTCACATGCTAAGCGAGCGCTCTACCATCTGAGCTACATCCCCCTGTAATTTATTTCATTCAAATCTCGTACAGTTCATAGAGTGCATCTAAAAATATAAAATACGACCTTCAGAAGGAAAACAAAAAGTTCTTTCCAGTTTTCTTTTCCCGATAATAGCCTAATTAAAATATTCGCATTTATCATTCAAAATAATCGAAAGAGGGTTTGAGGATTGGGTAACAGTGAACCAGTTCCGCTTCCCGCTTACGTCCAAATTGGTAGCTGAAATGTGAACTGGAGTGACGTGCTTGTTGGCTTCCGGTCTATCTGCGTATTTTGGGGAGTTTATTGTTCACGATTTACACCATAAACCCTTGGCCTGTGGATGAAATTGGGTATACGATTCCTCCCAGTCGTTGTCGTTCATGAGAAACCGATATTGTTTGCACTAATGCTTCGATAGGCGCTCCGATTCTCGCTCCTCACTTATCGCCATATTTTTCTTTTTGGGAGATGACCGCAAACAATCATCGAGTGGTTAGTGCTTTTGAATTCCGAGATTTCTTATTACTAAAATATTCTCTCAGATTCAAAATGCGTGACCGCGTTTTTACTCCTTGAAGGTGTAACACTGGCAACTCTGATACTTATTGGGATTGGAATCCTTTTCGATTATGATTTTCGAAATGCGCGAAATCATGTTATGTGAAGTTAATGTAGTTTTATCAGATACTATTATCTGTTATTAGTAATATTTCTTATTTTCGTTAAAAGTCGCAGTCGATTGAAAGAACTGTCATGTACGGCCGTCCGTCAGAAAGAAACCGAACGCAGCCACAAAATATTGACATTTCATAATCGTTGCTTTGACATTCTTCCATCCACCAGCCACCACTATCCGTAGTCAAAGTAGAAGAGAAGGCTGTGTGGCCGACCGAGTCCATTTGTAAACAAAAATAGCTCAAGTTTTCCATCGCCGAAGCGCAATGTCGTCGACGCGAAAAGTGCTCACGCTCAAGGATAAAATCGACATAATAAACATGGTCGAGAGTAACGAGTGTTCGGCCCGCGACATCCGAACAAAATACCAAATATCAAAAGCGCAGACCTATCAAATTCTGAGCCGTAAAACCGACTATCAGGCACAATATTCGAAAGGTTTGTCCCTGAAAAGATTCCTCTGTACCCCGCCTCTCCATCGCACTAAATCTTTCTCCGAATTACAGAGCAAATTTCCGGACCAAAGGCGAAATTCAAAAATTCAACAAACGTCGAAGTGAACACTCGCGTTTGGAATTGGTTTGTCGAATCGAAGGCGAATCACATTCCGGTCAATGGCCCGATGGTTCAGAAGCAGGCCCGTAAAATCGCCAAACAGCTGGGCTACGATGCATTTCGTGCATCGAACGGCTGGCTTCAGTGCTTCAAACTTCGCCATAGTATTCGATTTTCGAACGATGCGAGTAAAAACGGACCGGACCTTGCAAATACTGTCGTCCTACCCCGAATTGCTGCCGTATCGAGCCATCCAATTGGAGTCGAATACGAAACAATTGAAATCGAAGAAAGCGACGGAGGAGTCAGTTCGGCCGCTGAAGACGACGAGGAATATATCGAAGTCAAAAACGAAGCTTGCTTCGAAAACGAAACGGCATCCCACCACCATCCGAATGTGCCTTTCGAGATGGATGGACGGAGCGATGCCTGTAGAAATTATCAAGATGTCCTGGATTGTATTCATCGATTGCAGAGCTTTTCGGTGATGTGCGGCGACAGTAGGCTACTGGAAATGAGCACAGAAATGCGAAACTACGTTGAACGGAATATTTACGGTGAATAGATCGGGTTGAAATGGGCGGGGGTACTTGTGCAAGGTATTTATTGAATAATTTCTTATTTTATTATCCGGTAGAATTAGATGTAGTTTGGTGGAAGTAATTTATTGTCATCACCTCCTTGTAAATATTTTGTTAAAACAGACTTCTCCTAAATAATTTTTCGACCCAGGTATGTACAATAAAAATTGCTCCCTTTGAAGTGTTCCTTAATTGGTGAACTGCCTCTTAAAATTTTTAATGATACCATCGAAAGTGCAGGCTCTACCAATATTTTTATTTTTCTAACTCTCGGTGCCTTAGCGTTTTGATACCACAGCTCACAAAATTATGCTTTCAGTGACTGGTGAAGTCAAGCTCAATGAAATTCCAATTCAAATCGATAACAGTTTTCTAACGTCAAACTGAACAATGAAATTAACCTTTAATATGGCAACGTTCAGTCTATTGAGTTTAAGGAACAAAAAAACGAAAGAACATAATCGCGGTTGTCATTTGCGTGGGTCTTTGTTTACGTACAGAACCTACAAGTGTAGGACTTGCTTTCTTTGCAACATGCTGTGATAACTAAGTTTTACAAATCTCAATCTCCATCCCAATCAAAACTCTAAACTAATATGCGGTGTAATGGACATATTCATGCTTGTCAATGTTTTATCGATACTAGACATTAGGAGCTGTGACCTTCACAATCATAGTACAATTAAGAGGCCATCGGTTAGAAAAGAATTTAATATCTTAGAACTGGGATTCAAAAGTATTAAAGAACTACTCGTCGTGGCCAACTCATAAAATATTCCACCTGAATTTCGCTGGAGTACCGATGCGGTATTGTTCAGTCGTTGGAGTTGATAGTTTTTTGGTCTTCATCTGCAAAATCTCAGCTATTCAGAGGAGTATACCAGACTGACTTCCCCTCCGCGTCTTTTCCGCATCAAAATGTCAAAAACATCATTCACAAGACAAAAGATCCTTGACGATAGCTTTTACATGCACATAAGACTAATTCACATCATTTTTTTTCTCTCGATTATTTGTCCCCGTGTAGTTCTTGAACGACGCGTCGCACGTCTTCCTTGTGGATTCCAATCCAGAGCCTGTTAAGAGATGTTTGTCGTGGCTTCCCAACATATCTATAGCCACTATCGGCTCTGAAACTCAATAATCGTAATTGGATATTACGTCTGATCAGAATGTTCCCAGATTTTGGCCAAATTTAATGCGCGCTCCAGTAAAGTTGCCAGGCGTCGATATTGGTAAAATTCTTTTGAAACAGGTCAAAGAGCCGACTGAAGTGGGCTTTTCTGCCTAATGTTCCACACCCTGAACGAAATAAAACCAGTCCACAGATTTCATCAGTTTATAAATTATTTCCATCATTCCATCAGTGTGTCTAATTTTACCGGACCTTTTAAAACGCATTTTTCAATAGAAGGTCTAAATTTTTATTTGTTTTAATTAACAGGATATTGTAAAAGGAATTCTATTGCGTATATATTTTTGCTGCAAAACCAATCGCGTTTCTTTAGACTATGCAGGACAATATTCCGTTTCCAAAAAACATAAACGTACACACAAACTACAAGTCTGATTCTTATTTGAAAACGATGCCAACAACTCGAAATAGATCCAAGCCACTTTATAGTTTTGGTCTGTATGTGGATTACATATGGAGTTTTTTTTTATTGTTTTTTTGCAATAGTATCCCATCTGTTTTTAGATTTCGATGAGGACACTATAATAATAAAATAAACTTAAAGGAAATGCGTAAAATTAAAACCATGCAATGGACATTTGATTTATGTAGCATTACCCAAAAACAGTCAATTTTGGTTGTGCAATTTATGTCACTAACGAGCAGAAGCCACCTTAAATAAATGAACAAAAAAGAAAAGAAAAACTGCAATTTTTCTCGAAGTACTGTTTTCGAATGAAGTTAAAGTTAAAAAAGATAAATTTTTGATTGGTTGCTATACTGTACTCCGCAATAATAAATCAGAGGCCAGTTTTGATTCAATTTCTGAAAGACTGACACATTTCTGACCAGAATTTTGATTGTAGCTGGATAATTAATATTGCAAATGATTCACTTAAAAAGTAACTATCTTAAAAATCTACGAAAATTTCAATCGAACAACTTGTATTTCAGTTAATCGGTCCAGTTTTTAATTTATAGCCAAATTTTTTTCAATATAAAATAGCGCGTAATCTTAAGCAAACAATTTTTTATTTAACTTATTTAGAAACATTTTTAGATATAAGTTACTAATAGAGGTCTTCATTTCAACTTTGTATCGTCGTATTTCGAATTTTGTCAACACGGCCTGATTGATTTTCTATATAAAATTCAAGAGGTTATTATGATTGGGTCGTGTTAAGGATGAACCGGGGGACACCGCATAAACTAATCAACCAAAGAAAATTATTAATAACAAAACATCGTTTCATTTACGACAATACACAAAAACATTACGAAAGTTGATCTGAAGACGCTAAATATTTTATGAGGCAATATAAGAAGACTTACGATAAAACGGTGAAGCAGAAATACAACCGCTTTTTACACGGTGTTAAAATCAAGTTCAGTGGAACGGAGAGAATTTTTTTTTTATATGTTTGACCAATATTTGCTTGGAAGTTTCAAGGAGCCTAGTTTGTATAATCTTAGTTCTTACAAGTTTTGTATATGGTTATTATTTATTTGTTGAGTATTTTGTTTGGTTTTTTTTTAGTGAATAAAATAAATAAATGTGTTCTAATTGAAAATATTCAATGAAAGCTGTTTTTTTATTTTTTAAACGTTCCGTTGGCAACAAAAAAAAATCCAAAAGGAATGCCGAATTTTTAATAAACTTAAGTTTTGGCCCTTCCTTTGGTGCCCACTCCGCGTGGCTAACTTCCTTCCTATAACTGAAACTAATCTAGTGCTCAGATACAGCACTAAATTTTTTAAGAGAAAGCTTCTCAACCGGAGCTGATTTATTGGTTGCGTATTAATCCCGTGTGATGCACTCACTTTCTCATCAACACGGAGAAGTGGAGACAGCACACTTCCTCAGCTTAATGAACTGGCAAAATTGCACAATCTCAACATACTCATGGAAATATAGCAACATTTGCTAGAGCCATCTGGATCTTCAGACTATTAGGCGACCAAGGATCGAAAGCGGGTGATGGAGGGAGTTTAAGCTTTAAGATGAAGATGATGACAACATGATCCACAATTCGCACTTTTGTGAATATTATCCGAATCGGTGAAAGTTTCTTAACAGGCGAGCAGAACATACTGTAAGTTATTGGAAAGTAGTCAACTACACGGAATAGAAATGTGAAGAAACCTTGAATATTATCCGAATCGGTGAAAGTTTAATCACAGGCGAGCAGAACAACTACAAGTTATTAGAAAGTGTGACATATGTGTTCCATCTATGATTAAGAACACACCAACACTTGCGAACATTCATTCCAATAAAGAGATTCAAACAGTAAGCATATAAATAAAACGTTACAGAAAGTAGTCGACTGATTATATAACACGAAATTGAAATGTGAAAAAAAAACTTTTTGAAGTGATATCAGGATTTCTATACAATCAAATATCAATTTCACTGGAATTATTCGAACTACTTGATTATCTTTCTTCTTATCGAAGCCATGTAGAAACAAACCGCAAGCAAATAAAAATGTATTATTTCTTGTGACAAAACATTTTTAATACGTCAGCAATTAGAGCACAAATTTACTTAATGAAGTTAGGACGTTATGGCGAATAGGATGCAGAAGATGACACTCCAATTTTATAGAATGCTAAAAATTAGCAACGTCTTGCGCGGCATGAATTTTGGAATACAGCATAAGCTTAATAATCCGACGTTTTTACGAATAGTTGAAGCATAGAGAAAGATCTAAAAGAGGAACAAACCCATAGCCGTTCTCTACTGGTTTGTTTTTCATACATTCGATTTGATTTCTAGCCTTAAAAGCTCTTCCATTCTAAAAAGCTTACCAACCACTAGTTCAAAAAGCTTGAGTTTAGCCGAAAAGGAGAACAATTTTAAGAAATTTGAGGTGAGGGTGGGGGAGGGTGAAAAGAAAAAAGGTTCCGATTTTTATATTTCGATAACCTATAAAGATATAAAACTGAAACTTGGTATTTACCATAGATAGAGCTATATTAGTAGCATGTTGGAAAAATATAATTTTTTATATGGGTAGTAAGGTACGGGGGTGGGGGGTGTTTTTGCTATCTATAGAACGGCTTATGCTACAAAGTGGAAACTCGGTATGAAAAGAAAAGTAATTTAGATAAAAAAAATTCAAATATTTATTGGCGTTCGGAAGGGTGTGAAAAAAATGATCAGTGAAAATGGAATGCATATATTTTCACGGTTCTCGTCATATCTATTAGGTCTTTCCAAATATTGAATTCATTTTTATTGTACGACTTCTTCATATAAATACCTAGAAAGTATTTTCAGGATATTTTGAAATTCGACCCCTAAGGGGGCGAAAAGGGGGTTGTACATTTTTTCACGAATTCTGCCATATCCCTCAGGTCTGATCAGATATCGAATATCTTTTCACTTTCATGGGCTTGCGTAATAATCGCCTGAAACCTATTTTTAAGCTTTTTCATTTTTCAGCCCCTAAGAGGTTATGAAAGGGTTGAACAAGTTTTCACGAATTCCGTCATATCTTTTAGAAGTGATAAGAAATTGAATTGGTTTTTACTTTTTCGTGTTGTCTTCATATTTATCTATTAACTTCTTTCAGGATTTTTGGTTATTCAACCCCCAAGTGGGTGTAAGGAGATTGCATATCTGATAATATATCGAATTCATTCTTACTTCCTAAGGTTTCCTATATAAGCGCCAAAAAGTCAATTTCCGTATTTTTAGATATTCAATCCTAGGTGGTGTAAAGGGGTTGTATGCTTTTCGAAGCTTCTACATATTGCTTAGGTTTCATGAGATATTAGATCGCTTTTCACTTCCACAGACTTTTTATATAATCGCCTACAAACCGATTTCTCAATTTTTGGATATTCAACCCCCAAAGGGTTTGCTACCTAACAATCTCTTCCATCCCTTAGTTTTGATGAGGTATAAAATTGGTTATTACGGCATTTGATGTAATGACCTAAAAACCAATTTCACTATTTTTCGAATTTCAAAAACCAGGGGGGTGTGAAGGGTTTGCTTACGTTTTCACATATTTTTCAAAATCCTTCGTGTCTCATGAGATATCAGGTTGCTTCTTACGAAATCGTCTAAAAACTGTTTCACAATTTTTTCGAAATTCAAACCCCAAGTGGAAGTAATGGGTTTGTATACGTTTTAACAATTCGTCATATCTCTTAAGTCTGATAAGGAAACAAATTCGTTTTTACTTCTATGGGCTTTTAGTGTACATAATATACCGAAATTCGAATAATCTACACGGGCTTTTCCAATTTTTAATCGGCTAAAAATCTATATTTTAAATATTTTTTTTAAAAAAAAAACTAACTTTCCAAGAAACCTCATAATTTCGAACAACTGATGATATACTCCGACTTTGACCGCTCCCGAACTTTGACCCGAATATAATAAAGTTTCGCCCAGACCATTGGCAGATTTTTTTTTAAATGGTTGATATTACGTGATGCAGTAATCTAATTAGAATTGGAGTAAATGTTTACTGATTTCTGTTTAATAGACTTTTATGTCATTTTGTAATTGTTTTTTATTTCTATATATATTGTTGTATCCGCGGTTTTTGTGCGTTAGTAATGTTCATATGGCATATTTCACGTAACGTACTCACGAAAATACATATAAGATTAATATCCACCAGACATAATAAGAAATATTTATATCGGTTTTTATTTAAATCTGGTCCAATTCCTGCGAGTTTATTTCATGAACGGAATAGTGTGGTAGTATCCGGTGTGAACACGAATGAGAGATAAGCCCCATCGAATATTTTACTAATATTCATAAATTTCAATCATGCTCGTGCATGCAAACAGAAATTTTATTTTTTTATGCATATGAGTATTAAAACGAGGTATAAAAAACAACATGTTTTTTATCGATTTTTGTGAACTTGTTCTTTTAAAATTACACGTATTTTCACCCATTTTTATTATTGTATTATGTAAGATATTATAATAGTATAAACAAATATAATAGATATGTATCGATATCTCATTATTTTTGCTCTTCACTAACCTTTAATTATTAAAAATTCATGCATTCATTTAATAACGCATTCGCCATTAGTACCTATATACCTACGTATTTTGTTTGTTCATCATTAACATTCGTCATATTTAACTATTCTTTAAAAAAAAACAAGTTTGAATTTACTTCATAATTTTGACTTCCTGTATCCTGTTAGCGAATTCTGTAACAGTAATTTTTCGTTCGATTTGCCTGATATTCTGTTTTTTAAGTGCAAATATTGAAACATTAATGTGTGCATAATGTTAAGCTCCTAACTTGAAGAATCGTTAGTACGTGTTTTAAGGACTTTGGTATAAGAGGTAGGGATGTTAATATCGGAAAAAAATATCGATATATCGATATTGAAAAAAATATCAATATCGGCTGACGATATATCGAAGAAAAATATCGATATATCGATATATCGAATATTTTTTCCAATGAAAAATAAACTCCAATGCTGCATCAAAATTAACATTAATAAAAAAATACGGCGCATGCGGCTTTTAGCAAACCGAAAGCTAATAAATAAATGACATTTGATTTCGTTGCCTTCGGTCACAGTTGCCAAATTTAGCTATTTTTAGAGTCTGAAATTCAATTTAAATTCTATCATTGCAATTTCAATATCTGAGAGTTTTTTGATTGAACTATTGGGAATGTTGCTGGAAAGCGGAAAATTCTTCTCAGTTGAGTTATGAAATCAAAATAATGTTTTTTTTGATCGAAATAAAGTTTCCGGATAGAAATACTGTTATTTTTTAAATAAATTATTTTTAAAAAATAAGGATAAAAGGGGCAAAATCGAAAAAAGTATTAAGAGCAAATTTTTATTAATGAAATATTATATGTATATTGACATATTTTTAAAATGTAATACGTCCAATTCTTACCTACGGATCGCTTGCCTGGTGGCCAGCGTTGAGTAAGAGTTACAACATAAACAAACTCAATAAAGTTCAGAGAACTGCAGCCGTCGGAACTACAGGTACAATGAGGTCATGTCCGACGGATGCTTTGAACGTATTGTTGCATTTATTACCTATTGATTTACATATCAGAAGTACTGTGTCGTGTAGCGCTATCAGACTCAAGGAATCTGGGTGCTGGTATGGCAAAACTTACGTTTACAGTAACATTCTAGAAACCTTACCAGCGGAAATAGTTAATTCGCCGACCGACTACATTATCCCGAGACTGACCTTCAAAAAGGATTTCGCTGTGGGTTTTCCAACCAGGGCGGAATGGAAGAATGGTTCAGTTATAAATTAATTCGACACAGTTATATACACTGACGGTTCAAAGATGAACTGTGGAGTCTGAGCGGAAGTTTTCTCAGACACACACTATATCGCAAGGTCTTACCACTTACCGGACTACGCCAGCGTCTTCCAGGCGGAGATACTGGGGATCCGGGAGGCCTGTCGGACATTGCAACAAGACGCTACGCCAAAGCGAAATGTTGTAATCCTCTCTGACAGCCAAGCCGCAATCAAGGCCTTAAATTCGGCCACCACCTCCTCTAAACTCGTCGAACAGTGTCGAGAAGAGCTAGCCCACTTAGGAAGTCAAGTCAAAGTTACTCTGCTATGGGTCCCAGGCCACAGCAAGATAGAGGGTAACAAGCGAGCAGACGAATTAGCTAGGCAAGGTTCTGCTCTTCAGGGCCCTCACGTAGAATTAGTTCAGGTTCCACTAGGGACTGTTAAGCGCCAAATATCCACCCACTTTCTCACAAACGCGAACTCCAGATGGAGAGGACTGACCAACTGTGTCAAATCTAGGAAGATATGGCCATCCTACTACCGGAGCAGAACAGACGAACTCCTGAGCAGGAGCCGTGTGGACGTCTCCAAAGTCACGTCAGTCAGCACGGGTCACTGGCCGATCGGCGACCACGCGGCCAGACTGGGTACTCCCTTTAACGTCAATTGCCGCAATTGTGGGGATGCAAATAAGAGGGAAACTGTTATTCACCTTCTTTGCGAGTGTCCCGCCCTAGCTAGAGCCAGACTTCGCGCACTAGGCAAACCCTTCTTCAATAACCTCGATGACATCTCGAAAAACAAGATAGGAGAACTGATTACCTTCTTGAACAGCTCCGGATGGATATGAAAATCCATTCAAGCCCCAGGTCTCTGTAAAACTATACATATACTTCATCAGCCCTCAACGACCACGTTAAACGAGTTGTGGTATCAAAACGGCGCTTCCTGTGCTAATTCGGCCCTGTTTTCGGCAGACGGGCCACCAAGTAAACCAACCAACCAACCGTAAGCTTATGAGAACCAGTACTTTTCTGGGACAGTTGTTAAGAATACTCGCTCCTTAATATGCTCTCCAGTAAGCCGACTGCGATTATTTGGCACCACAATATTTATTGCCGACGCAACTCTTTCGGATGACACCGATGAGGCAGGGACAATCAGGTATTTCAGATAGTTGCCTTATTGCCTCGTCGTACATACATTTGTATTGTCGCCTGAAGTGAAGATTTGCGTGCATGTGCCCGTATATATCACATGCCTTGAACCTAGTTTAGCGGTCCTAACCGTTAGGTTGTTCCAGCGCTAACTATACTTTTATGATCAATAAGAAGACTCGTCCGACCTGGACGTTGGCTCGATTTCAACTAACTTTATTATACATTTCATACCTATAACTAAAACTTAAAACTAACGGACAATGACTGATAGTAGCGGGTGGAATTCGAGAGCTCGTGATGCAACATTGATTTTGTGTTGCTACACCTAGTTTCGACAGATATGGTTTCCGTGATCAAAAATTTTTTTTCTACTTTCAACGTTTCTGGCATCTCACATAAATAAGCAGAAATGCAGATTAAATGCAAAAAACCCGTTCGATTTCTAAAATATGCTATACTTAAAAAAAATATCGAGTCCGATAGTCGGATTTCAATATCGATATATCGATATATCGCTTTTTACAATATCGGCCGATATTATCGATATATCGTTCAAAAAATATCTCAATTTCGATATATCGAAATTTTTTTAACATCCCTAATAAGAGGTACTGGAAGGAGTGAAATGATATTGCCCCTTAACGAACTTAGTCTTACAAAACGTATTTGATCGTGAAAAAATGTGACCGTCATCCGCTCCTGAGCTATCCTGCCAACAAACGAACGGACAAGCGTTTTGGAGTTTTTGGTCATAGCTGAACGAAAAATAATAATTACCTTTTTTTTCTCTGTGGCTCCATAACTTGCGTTATATACCTACCTTTCGGGCCTGAACAATTTTTTTTCAAATGGCTCCACAATCAAAAATCTACATAAGTTCCAAGTTTCAACTTCCTTTTGTAAGCGGTTGCTCATGCTCCCTCCCCTTTCCTCCATCTTATCCTCATTCTCCAAAAAGTAACCACTCTACCCTGTCTACCCACTTAAAAAATTTCAATTCAATAGATCAAAGGGCTTGTGAGATACTCGCATTCGAACACGCATGGCGGGAAATTTTGAGGTCTAGTAGTCTTTAAACGAAAATTTACCAGGTGTGTGAATATGAAATTTCGGTTTTTTTTTTTAAAATAGAACGTTTATTTTGAAAGAATGGTACATAATATTTCATTCAAAGTATTGCCTATCGCTAGCTACACATTTTGTCCACCTTTCAGGAAATTTGTGGATGCCACGCCAAAAAATTGCTCTTCTTTCGATGAAAACCATTCAGAGACCCATTTTTCGACTTCTTCAGATGTTTTGAAGTGCTGCTCTTCAAGTGCATGTCCCATCGATGAAAACTAATAATAATCAGAAGGAGCCCAGTCTGGTGAAAAAGGCGGGTGAGGTAGCAAATCCCAGCCAAGTGGCTTCAACGTATCCTGAACCGGTTTTGCTTTATGTGCCGGTGCATTGTCATGAAGCAAAATAATGTTACCACGTCTTGTCGCCCATTCTGGTCGTTTTTCGATCAATGCTTGGTTCAAATTGATCATTTGTTGTCGGTAGCGATCAGTATTGACAGTTTCACCAGGTTTTTTAAGTTCATAATATACCGCACCTTTTTGATCCCACCAAACACAGAGGATTCTCTTCTTTCCAAATCGATTTGGTCTTGCAGTCGATGTTGATGATTGGCCTGGTGTAACCCATGATTTTCTGCGTTTAGGATTCTCAAAATAAATCCACTTTTCATCACCAGTCACAATTCGATGCAGAAATGACTTTCTTCCGTGTCGTTGAAGCAACATTTCACTGATTGTTTTCCGATTTTCCAAGTGCCTTTCAGTCAATTCATGTGGCACCCATTTTCCACACTTTTGAATCTTTCCCATAGCTTTTAAACGTAAAGAAATTGTTGATCGGTCAACATTTAGTGCATCTGCTATTTGTATTTGAGTTACTGTATCATTTTCATCCAATATTTCTTGCAAATCGGAGTCTTCAAACTTCTTCTGTGGTCTTCCACGTTCTTCATTTCTCACATCAAAATCGTTAGTTCTGAATCGTTGAAACCAATTTCTACATTGTCTTCCACTTAAAGCATGCTCACCATAAGCATTTGATGCGCTTCAGCCACACTCTTCTTCAGAAAAAAACAAAAACGTAATGAAAGCCGCAAATCACAACTTTCTGTTACAAAATTTTCCATTTTTAGGGCCGTATTATTCACCTCGGGTTATTTTCGCCTTAACCAGCTGTTAACTTATCCGGGACATTAAATTTAATCACTGGTTAATTTCTCTGGGTATAAAATTGTATTATTCACCTCAGGTTAGCGATTTAGTAGGTCGGGTTATCTTAACGGCTGGTTTTCCATTTTTCCATTATTTTTCCAGTCAAACGTCAAGAATTTTATTAATTATTTACAGAATGTGACATTTTTCTTTTTTGTGAATATTTAAATTTGTATTTTCAGGAAAAATGTGAATTATTGGCTGCAATTTTTTCATGGTTGCGGATCTGGGAGCAGTACAAACGACGTGTGTGATGCACGGTTTACACGTTCAACGAGAACCATCCTATTTGATTCTGATACTTTTCTGAGTGTGTGCATCCGGGTGATTGGATTTTACAGTGCGGACAGTCGATTGAAGGCTTGCATCTCCCAAACTCTTGGAGCTATTGAATTAAAGTTTATTGGTAGGGTAGATTGAGTGGACCGCTTCAAGTGATTAGTTTCTAGTGGATGGGTGAGGAAGGATGTGGGTGGCGTTTTAGACGCAAAACTTTGGTTCTTGTATTTCAGGAGCCACTTATGCTAGGAAGCTGAAATTCGTAACTTACATAGATTTATGATAGTGTACCCACTTGCTGGCTTCATTTTTATATGAGTGAAAGGGTTCGGGAGTTCGGAGAAAAACAATGTGTCCGAAACGCTTGAAAGCTTATGTCGAAACATTCTAAAATCCATATCACCTGAACGGTTAATGTCACAAAGTTGAAACTTTATACTTGCTAAGCTAGGAACTAGGCGAATAGACCGAAAATAATTTTTTGAGAATGGTCAGTGGCGTGGGTGGGTGGTAAAAAACTTTGCATTGAGAAGTCTCACAAACTAATTAAACCAGAAAAAAGAAATGTGGCTTATGTTTAAAGATGAACAATAGGAGTTGGCTGAAAGTATTTTTCAGGGAGGCGATGGATAAAAAATTTAAAAAATCACACCTCATATCTCAAGAACTGTATGAGATAGGATCATACAAATAATACGAGACCTAGACCATTTACACTCCTCGCTGAAAACTGGAGGGAGATGATGGAAGGAGTGAGGGTGGAGAACGATAAAATGGAAAAAATTCATTTGGCTTTACAATCCGGTATCGACAGAAAAAGTCTTTGTCGTCGCATATGTCGATGTCGATTCGTTGTGCCATTTTGTGTTGGTGACGCTCGAGTCATCATCAGAATCACTCCAATTATCCAACAAATGAAATTTTGCTATAACTTCAATCGTGAATAATACAAAATTTGTCAAATTGCCGGTTAAATCCCTGGATATCGTAGTAAACTGGAACTTTTTCACCGGTTAAATTTTTCCCTGGGTAACTTTAATCACTGATTACAAAACCGGTTAAAAACGATAACCGGAGGTGAATAATACCAAATCTTTGGAAAAACTGGAATTAACCAGAGGTTATAAATAACCCGAAGTGAATAATACGGCCCTTAATGAGGTAAAACACTATGTTGTTGCATAAAACTTGAAATGTGGTATACTGAATATTCCTGGCAGATGTTGAACCAATTAAAAAAAAATATGGGTATGACTCATACACAATAAACGTTACCTCTAGAGCCATCTATGAGTGAACAGCAATTTCATATTCACACACCTGGTAAAATATGAGTGTAGGGGAATCGTTCACATTGAAGAAAGCTTTTAAGTACGAAAACAGTAACCTCCTTACACTTCCCCCAACGTCGCTTTCATTGCCCACAAGTAACGGATCAGACAATGTTAGAGAGTTGTCTCTCTATTAGTACTTACTCTATGGTTGAAGGTACAATACAAGTTTTTGTAATCCGCCGATTTCCTGTATTTCGAGTCAATAAAGTCTTATTTTCGAAAACACTGTATTCCGCCGCGTCCACTAATCCGCCGGGTGGTTGGATTTCATTATGACGGATGAGCAAGCGTCTACTGTAGTTTAAAATGGCCAGCTGATTGTACTCTGTACCTTTAATCAAATTAAATCCCCGGATTTTAATATAATTTATCCTTTTATTCCTTGATTAATGTCGCTATGGAATTTGTTCTGGTGTTCCAGGAATTAATATTATTAATCAGATTGTGGGGTCGTTTTAAACAATCCCCTGTTGTGGTTATTCCCATCAGAGAAGAATTGGAATTTGAGACATCACTTAGGATATTATAGTTCGAAAATGGAGCTCGCGATCATGAAATCACGATATCTTTCGGTTCGGAGTGTGTTTCAGACCGAAATATTTATTGAGACCAAGGTTACAGAAATAATAGTGTAATAGGATAGACAGGCTGCTCATAAAGGCAGGTTGATCCCCATGTTAATAAATTAAAGCTGTTGAACAAATGCCAAAGAATTTTTGAAGTGTACCTTGAATATATGTTGGATACCTGGCAGCTGGCACTGGAAGTTCTCTGGTAGTGAAAGGCCGTACGAATGTTCAAGAAGAGGCTGGAGATGAGCATATGCGTGGCCGCGTGGTACACAATTAATCCATAAAGATTTCTTGTGATCTTCTGTGGTAGAGAGCCACAGTTCATAGATAAGATAATGAACAACATTGGCTTATGTTGTCTGGAACGTTGGCGGACTAGGAGCTCGAGGACCACAATCTCTGAATAGCCGATGTCCTATGTGATGTCGATTACGGAATGCTACATGGTTTTAAGATATACTAACAACCGTACATTATCTTCTAAGATAAGGAGGATGACAATATCACCACTCCACAATCCACACCATGGGTATCACATGATTTTTACAATCAGCAATTTTTCGATGTTGGTGAAAGTTTCATAACAGGCGAGCAGAACATGTAGCAAGTAATTGGAAAGCAATGGATTGATTTTAAAATCCACACTTAAGATTAAACATTTCTATAAATTGAAACAATTTCACTAGAATTATTCGATGTGTATTTCTTTATCATAATAGTATTTAGTAGTATTAAAATTGATAACTGGCTCTTTGCTATTGCCCGTTTTCTTCTTAATAAATGTGAAAATTGATTCTTTTATTACCATTTATTCGGTTCCTTGATTAATGTCGCTATGGAATTTGTTCTGGTGTTCCAGAAATTAATATTATTTATCAGATTGTGGAGCCGTTTTAAACAATCCCCTGTTATGGTTATTCCCATCAGAGAAGAATTGGAATTTGAGATCATCACTTCCGATATTATAGTTCGAAAATGGAGCTCGCGATCATGAAATCACGATATCGTTTGGCTCGGAGTGTGTTTCAGACCGAAATATTTATTGAGACCAAGGTAACAGAAGTAATAGTGTAAAGGATAGACAGGCTGCTAATAAAGGCAGGTTGATCGGTCATTTCATTAACCCAGTATGACCGAGTCATTTCGTTGAAGTGACCGATGAAAAAGATTCGGTCATTTGAGTCATTTCGGTCACTTCTATGATTCGGTCGAAATGACCGACCAACCGAAATGACTCACGACATACAAAAAATAACAAGTCGGTCGATCGGTCAGCGGTCACTAGAAAAAGTTTCTATTAACTCGACTTTTCGAATCGGTCGGTCAGCGGTCACTACAAAAAGCTTCTATTAACTCGACTTTTCGAGTCGGTCGGTCTTCGGTGGTCGCTGGTCGGTATTCGAACTTCGAAGGCAGCGTATGATTAGACTTTAGACACTTTAGGGGGGTAACGCGCCAAGAGTAAATCGAACTCGAAGGTCGGTTTTATGAATTCGAGGAAAAAAACCAATTCTAATGATTTCATTTTTGGAATTTATAAATGAATTTGAATGTTCTTTGAATTCGTAAATTCAACACAGGAAAATCATTTAGTTTCGATTTTGATTTTCTCTTGGCGCATTTTCCCCTAAAGTGTATTTAATGTAATCGTTCCCTACCTTCGAGCACCGAGTACAGACAGACCGACACGAAGAGAAACTTTTGGCGCTGTACGGCTATCAACATCGGGTACGATACAAGACGTAGAATATTTTTTCTAGTGACCGGTTGAACGACTTGTTTCATTTCACATGACTCGAGTTAATTCGGTCATAGTACTGACCCGGTCATTTCGACCGACCCATCACTAGTTTCCACTATCGCCTTCATGTGCATTGGACATGTGCGATGAGCGCGAATGTCTAGGCGATAGTGGAAACAGTACATTCATGCTCTATGCACATCCCTTTGATGTGCGTCAAAAACCGCCATCGACGCGAATGTCAATGCAAATGTTTTTGGCACTGGTGGGGGCGACTCTAGTGGGGGCTAGCAAGTTCAGTCCCAGCGGGAATACGAGTAATGTATTATGTACTGTATGTTATATTATAGTTTATGCAAGATTATTAAAATGTGTCTTTTGCGCATTCTGAAAAATGTATAGAGAATCATTCCTTCAACATTCCAGAAAAAATGTAATATGAATAGTATGGTAATTCTTCCATCCATTGAATCGGAATGTTTACGAAATGCATTCTTCAGAACTCTCTTTCCCGCTGGGGTAGTGTATTCGCGTAGGCGATAGTGGAAACGCTACATTCGTGCTCAACGCACATCCCTTTGATGTGCGTCCAAACACCGCCATCGACGCAATTGTAAGCGATTCTCGACTTGAGTTGCAAACTAACGCGAATGTGCTGTATCCACTTACGCATACGCGCTAGTTCGCATCATCCAATGCACATGAAGGCGATAGTGGAAACGCAGCATTAAGATTTACTAACCGTAGAAAATCTTCTAAGATAAGGAGGATAACAATAGGTTTGTTCTTTTTGGCTACACTTTCTACACTTTTCTGCACTAACTCCTGAGCGAGTGCAGAAAAGTGTAGGAAGTGAAAGTGAAGTCAGAGGTTGGCTGTTCTTTTTGTCGAGTGTAGTGTACTCAGTTTACACTTTTCTACACTAGGTCGGGAGCAGGTGTAAGTTCTTACACTTTAGTGTAGTTTACCATCTGGCAGAATTGATGGCTGTATGCAGATAAAATTGACTTTTTGAATTTATGAAACTACTGTTTTGAATGATTACATGGAAGAATATTGAATGGCAATAAATTTGCATTGATAGAAGTGAAAGAATAAAGCAAATAAAAAAGTTCGGAATTTGAGCTGTCACGCTTCTACACTAACCCGTTCTTTTTGCGCGATCTACACTCTACACTTTCAGTGTAAGGTATATTACACTGATAGTGTAGGCTACACTAAAGTGTAAACTTAACCTGGCAAAAAGAACAAACCTAATATCACCACTCCGCAATCCACACCATGGGTAACTCTGCGTCTACACTGGACAATCAGTTTGTTCTTTTCGCCAGGTTAAGTTACCACTTTAGTGTATCCTACACTTTCAGTGTAATACACCTTACACTAGGTTTGTTCTTTTTGGCTACACTTGTATTGGTATTGCACTCGCTCAAGAGTTAGTGCAGAAAAGTGAAGCCAAAAAGAACAAACCTACTGAAAGTGTAGAGTGTAGATCACGCAAAAAGAACGGGTTAGTGTAGAAACGTGACAGGTAAAATTACGAACTTTTTTATTTGCTTTATTCTTTCACTTCTATCAATGCAAATTTATTGCCATTCAATATTCTTCCATGTATTCATTCAAAACAGTAGTTTCACAAATTCAAAAAATCAATTTTACCTGCATACATTCATCCATTCTGACAGATGGTAAAGAAGAGGAACTTACACCTGCTACTGACCCAGTGTAGGAAAGTGTACACTGAGTACACTACTCTCGACAAAAAGAACATAAACCTCTGACGTCACACCGACAAAAACAAGAGCATAAGGGTAGAAAGTGTAACCTAGTGTAGAAAGTGTATGCAAAAAGAACAGACCTATTGACAATGGCAGCGGCATTATTGCCATACACAAGTTGACAGTGTAGACGCACCAATCGCATGGCAAATTGCTCTCAGCATTAGATTTGTTCTTTCTGCATACACTTTCTACAGTGTAGTGTAGACAGAGTATGCAAAAAGAAGACCAAACCTGTTGCTATGGCAATTTTGAGGATAATATTAGGTCTATTCTTTTTGGCTACACCTTCTACACTTTTCTGCACTAACTGAGCGGATGCAGAGAGGTGAAGAGGATGAATGAAAAAAGAACAAACCTATTAGATTTTAAGAATGGAATTTTTTCATGGTAAGCTACCATAGAAGCAAGTTTGATTAAATGTTGGTTGTTTTCCGGCGTCAGTAGGGTTTCTGGTGTGAAACCCCAACACGAAATCCTCGACTGCTGATTAATCGTTGTCCTAGAGGACATGACCGTTGGAAAACACTTCACTGGAATACGCCAGTCTTTATAAGATTGTGTTGGACTAGGTCCGAAGGAGCTGTTTCGTCATCGGAGGGCATAGACTCGTCAGAGGGTGTATCATGCCTACTATCCGAAACACCCTTCTTTTTTCATTCACCCTCTTCACCTCTCTGCGCTCACTCAAAAGTTAGTGTAGAAAAGTGTGGAAGGTGTAGCCAAAAAGAACAGACCTATTGCCAGAAAACGAATTGTTTGACAGAAGTTAGCGTCGATTATCAACAGGTAGACTTAGGTTTTTTTGGTTTCATCGCAAAATGAGTGAAAATAAGTGGACTACAGAAAAAACTATTGAATTAATCAATAGTTTTCGAAGTTATGATTGCTTTGCTTCACAGCTTGACACTTCGAATTCACTTGCTCAAATGAAAATTGCCTGGCAATCAAATAATATTGCCATTGTCATTGCCAGATAAATTGTCAGTGGAGACGCAGGGTAACACATGATTTTTATAATCAGCAATTTTTTTTTGGTATTGGTGAAAGTTTCATCACAGGCGAGCAGAACAAGTAGCAAGTAATTAGAAAGCAATATATTGATTTTAAAAACCCCACTTAAGATTAAACATTTCTATAAATTGAAACAATTTCACTAGAATTATTCGATGTGTATTTCTTTATCATAATAGTATTAAATTGATAACTGGCTCATTGCTGTTGCTCGTTTTCTCCTTAACAAATGTGATGACAGTCATCCAAGATAGGTCTGTTCTTTTTGGCTACACCTTCTACACTTTTCTACACTAACTCTTGAGTGAGTGCAGAGAGGTGAAGAGGGTGAATGAAAAAAGAACAAACCTATTAGGTTTGTTCTTTTTTCATTCACCATCTTCACCTCTCTGCACACGCTCAAGAGTTAGTGCAGAAAAGTGTAGAAGGTGTAGCCAAAAAGAACAGACCTATTGATATTCAACAAAACGCAAACCACAAAGATCAATAAGCCGATTGTGTTTACAATACAATGAAATGCTATGTGACGGTCAAGTGTATCTGATTCATTCATTTTAAAGAGCATTAATCACGACGGGAAACCACCTTAAACAAACTCAACCCAGCCTGGTACCCTAGCCGTGTGAATTCCCGAATTGTTATTAGTAATTATTTGTTCATATCTTATTTGTTCATACTCGACCATCCTATAGCAATAACAACTTGGCGGCAGTGAAAATTTTTATTCCATCGAAGATTGTCCGAAGATCGATTCAAATCGTTATCGAAGATTGTGTACAATACCGCAGAATAAAACGCTCGGTTCGATTGTATCTACCGACACGAAATACAACTTCAGTGAATACTACCATCACGTTGGAAGGAAAAATATTTTCCGTAGTAAATAATTTCTTCACTGGTTCTTCAATTGCCAGGGAAATACGTCAGTTAATGGTAAGCGATACTTTCGTTATCTTATCATCGCACTTTCTTTTTTAATAAATGTAATACAATAAAAAAGATAGTAAATTGAAAATTATTTCGTGTTTATAGACGCGACATTCAGGCGATTCACCCGATCGGGAACCATCATTTGAAACCGGCGAATCCAGTGGAAATCATCAAAGTCGGGAAAATCTCCTGGACGATATGGACGAAGAACAACAAGAAAACGGTTCGCTTTCAATTGATCAACCGGACGAGGGTGGCGAAATCGATCAAATGAAAAGTCCAACGTCCAGTACGGATGGAGTTTTCTTTACTTCGCGTCATAATAAAAGTGGCGATCTATCGAATCGACGATTTATTTCGAAAACACAAATGAAAGGTGAGTTATTTATAGCCAGCTTATCGTTGAAAAAATCAGTTTGTTTTCTTGTAATTACAATAGAGTTCCGAGAAGCGTTCCGTTTATTCGATAAAGACGGTGACGGTTGCATCACAAAAGAAGAGCTGGGGACAGTAATGCGATCGTTGGGACAATTTGCACGAGTTGAAGAGCTACAGGAAATGCTTTTGGAAATCGACGTTGATGGTATGGTTTGTGTTTGTTCTTCTGTTTGAAAAAAAATTTCCGTTGAATTTGTGAAAAGTTATATTAATCACGCAAAGAAAATTTGTTTCCGTGCAGGGACGTCATTTGTGGGGGGCAGGGGGGGCATTTGCCCCCCCCCCCCTGAATTATGTATTTTTATAGATTATATATAACATATGTATATTTATATATAAAAATATATACAAACATAACATCTTGCCCCCCCTAGAAAAAACTGAAATGACGTCCCTGTTTCCGTGACTCCGAAATTTAAAAAAAATAATGCAAATTCGTTGGATTGGGTATGATATATTTGCGCCATCAGCCCTAGAGGGAGGATTAAGGCCGACTAATACCTTAACAGTGCCTATCACTGAAAAAAAATTATGTATATCCTTTTTTTCGTTCGAAAATCCGTTCTAAGCGATACAAACTTTTGGGGGCAACTTAAAACAATTTACATCTATGATTTTGGTCAAATTAAAAAAAAGGTCGAGCACAGTTTGTGCACATCACTTCTGTGGTACCCCCATTCCGTGATGTCTTACGCAGATTCTTAAAGGTTATCCCAGGCCGCTCTGATTGCGATCAACGATCAATCCCAGTTTTAGTTTTAGGAAGGGGCGCCACGCTGAGCCGCAGCGCACACTAGGCACCAAAAGAGGGCCCATAGTGATCCCTTCGGAAATATCGTGGAACTAACTAATCACCCCCAAAACATCCTAAATCACTAATAAATTTGACCAACTTGTCATGCCCTATCAACCTCAGAACTTCCAAATTGTCGAAGAGAAGACTGTCCACTTCAAGCGCCTCCTTGCAACCGCCTGCCATTCACACAAAATGCGAGTAATGTCCTTCTCAGCATCCCCATCCGCATAGCATGCTTCCCTAGCAAGCAGTGCCCGTCAGTATTCCGATGAATAATCACAATATTTCCCTATTCCATGTCAATATTTCCGTAGACTTTAGTCTGTCCAGCCTTGGCCAGAATGCCCTAGAGATCCTACAGCTCGTCAGCTGCTCCCACCTTGAGTTCGCTGCGTCCGTGGCCCGCTCCCTGATAAGCGCTTTGATGACGCTTAGCGGCAGACGAACCCCCTCCTGCACTATTTCGGTTAGCGCCGATTAAGCCTTGGTAGCCTGAACTCTGAATCCTGTGCTTCCTAGTGAATAAAACCACTTCAGTTTTTGAAGCGTTTACCCCCAAACCACATCTTTTGGCCCATTTTCCGAGTGTACAGAGTGCCGACTCCAAAATGTCCGTAAGAGTATCCAAAATTTTTCCTTGAACTAATATGACAATATCATCCGCGTAGGCCACCCCCTTGATACATTTCCTTTCGATTTCCATTAGTACCCCATTCACTACAAGGAGCCACAAAAGAGGAGATACCACGCCACCCTGCGGAGTACCACTCGAGGCTTGCCGTGTTACCTTACCTTGCCCACTCTCCGAGCTCACGATCCTGATCTCCAACAAGATCGTCAGCCAGTCAGTCAGCCCCTACTCTAAGCCTATGCCATTTAAAGCCTCCTTAATTGCCTCCACTGTCACATTGTTGAAGGCCCCCTCAATATCCAGGACTGCCGCTAGCGTAAATTCCTTACTTCCCAAACTAAACTCTATAGACCATACTACTTCATGTAGGGCTGTGTCTACGGATTTCCCTCTGATGTAGGCATTCTGTGCGTTAGACAGCATCCTGTTCTCACATAAGCTCCGAATGTACGTTTTTATAAGCCTGAGTAGGGGTCAACCAGTGTACTACCGGGGAAGTGAGTGGTCATCAAGAGCTCCAGAGTCTCCTGACTAGTTTCTACCCGTCGACCTGTCACTCCGCCTAATGTAGCTAGGTGGACTCGATCCCTGAGAAAATATTTTCCGGAGCCTAGACATCTCGCTATATTCACCTACTGAAACGCAGAAACTCTTCCACGACTCTTGTTTAAACTTCCAAATCTTGTATTTAAAGACCCTGAGACTAGTATTATACCTGTCCCAGTCTTCCGTTTTCCCATCACGCTTCGCCTTATTAAAGAGCTTCCTAGAAGATTCCCTGAGTTCTCTTAGTTTGCCATTCCACCAAGGTGGGTTGGTTTTCTTTGGAGCCCTGGGTAGTAGACAGGACTTCTCAAAAGCCGTTACCAAAATTGAATTTAAAGTCCCCACACTTGCCTCAATTGCATCCCCATTATCCAGATCACGCGATTGATAAAAGTTGCCGCTCTGTGATTCTATTGAACCTATCCCAATCCGCCCTCCTAGGGTTCCGTAACAACTGCCTTTTCTCTCGTTCGAAGTGAATGTCAAATAGGATCCAGCAGTGATCCGGGAACGACGGTTTATCTGAAACCTTCTATTCATCAACACTAAGCGTTCTAGAATTGGTGGCAAGGGTAATGTCTAACACCTCCTGCCTCGTACTATGAATGTGGAGTCGGAACCCACATTGCATATCCTTAGACTAGTTCCCAATATAAAATCAAAAAGTGACTAACCCTTTCGTTGGTGTCGGTGCTTCCGCACTGTGTATGATGCGCATTCGCATCACATCCGATGACTAGGTCCCATTTACTGCTTCCTGCGAACTGCGGTACTAACGTTGCTGGAACTTCATTGCCGTCGTAAGGTAGGTAAGCCGACAGATCAACCCCAACAGATTACAGATGTTTTGGCCGATTCTGTTGTAGTAGTAAGTCTGTGCTCTGTGAAATTTTTCTCATCGCCATCACAAATTGACTGATAGCTCAATTCAGGCCATCGCTTTTCTAACAATCGATTTTATTTCTAGTCAATCTAACGATTGTTATTTTTATTGCTGAAAGAATATTTTTACAGCTCTGTATTCTTCAGATGTTCTAGCCGGCGATGAATCGCAACAGCGCAGAATGTGTTCATAGTGTCTACCTCAGTTTGGAAGAACCTGCACTAGATATTAGGCGCTAGCGACCCTCAGGATTCGTACCTGATGTTTGTCCAGCTGCAGAAGTTGCTTGCTTATTTTTAAGAATTTCTTGGTCTTGGAAGACTTCTTTAAATAATAAAATTATTTCCCTCTTCGTCGTTATCACAAAGCTTAAAAACTTATCCAACTGCTTTTCTAGTTCATAGTATTATTTAAAAAATATTTGTGCAAACAATCACCGATCCTAAAGCTAACAGTATTTTTCTCCAAGGTGATGGTAATGTAAGTTTCGAGGAATTTGTGGATATTCTCTCGAACATGACAACAGATCAGACAGGCTTATCGCCAGCCGATCAGGAAGAGCGCGAACTTCGCGATGCTTTTCGTGTATTCGATAAGCACAATCGTGGCTATATAACGGCATCCGATCTTCGAGCTGTTCTACAATGCTTGGGCGAAGATCTCGACGAAGATGAAAGTATGTATTTCTTTTTTTTTTGTTTTGCAACTAAGTTGAGTCTAAGCTTGGCAATAATTTCAGTCGAAGACATGATCAAAGAAGTGGATGTCGACGGTGATGGTAAAATTGATTTTTACGAATTTGTTCATGCTCTCGGTGAACCGGAAGATTCACAAGAAAATGACGACGAAGATGAGACAACATCGCCACTTCCAACACCGCGTTCGACTTTATCATCGTACAATGAACAAAATTTAACCCAAGCGTTGTAATAAAATTAAATTCTTGTGAACAAACAATCGTCAGTATTAAAATGTGAACTACTCTCAATCAAATTTAACCGTACTCCACATTATTTAGGAATCGCGATAGCTATACGTCTCATCTTACATTTATCCTTATCTTTCGAAATTTGACTCAATTTTACGATTTATCTTATAGCGTAAGAAAGAAACTCTAAATGTGTACATTGTGCGAAAAATAGTAAATTTAAATTTTTGAAACCGCAACTAAAAACGCACATCTTCCTATTAATTTACATTTTAAAACAAAATAAGAGAGTAAAACTAATTTAAATTATGTAATAAAAAAATTATATCAATCTAATCTACTAAATAAAAAAAAACAATCAGTCTATGCTCAACTTTATTATTTATTTGTGCATTTCAAGTGGCCTGGAAAACTCCTCGTGTGAAATCGATTTCACAGTAAAATACTGGAGGTTGGAGAGAAAAAAAGACAGGAGGATGTTCATGAACAACTAGGATCAATTTTTCGTCGAGAACGCAGGAAACCCATGACTGTTTTTCCTCGAGGTAAACATTTCAGATGAACTCCACTTATACTAAAGCCCAGATTTTGTTTATCCTCTCAAACCCGTCCTCTGCAATATTTGAATAGTAACGAGTTTTCCTTTCGTGTTGGCTGCTACACGGAAGCAGCGAGAAAATTCGCTGGTATAGTCTGCACTTGGTTTCACACACTCTGGTCTGGCATCGTTACACGGAAAACAATGGACCCGTAGTAAATGTAAATGAGAATCACATTGCTTTGGTGCGAACAAAATTCTTAGTACTCGCTTCCGTCGTTTTGATCACCACAGGATATTTATAGCTTATCGTTTCGAACAAATCTTTTTCAGTAAAAAATTACACATCATTCTTTTTGTTTCGTTGGAAAAGTTCCATAAAATAAACACAGTTTATAATCTTTATTTTACAAGTATTTAAAAATTTATAAAAGTAAATAGGAAAAGAAACACGTTTTCATTTTCTTCTTTTCTTGTTCGTGTCTTGTTTTTTTAAGTATCATTTTTAGAAGGGATGATAATTCAAAATGATTGGGGTAAAGTCGGATTGGATGATTTTTTTTAGATGTGAAGGATATTTCAGGCGAAATCAAGGCTAGAGAAATGAAGGAATTGGAAAAATAAGTATGGGTTAGTTGATGTTTAACATTTTAAGCGAAATGAAGCTAAAGCGTAATTATTTATGTGTTATTAACTCAGGTGGAATGTGGCCGGAGTCACCAAGTGATCGAAGTGTTACGCGTCCTGAGGGCAAAATTGATATCCATGTGATCGAGCCGTGATTTAAGCTTATGCGTAACCAAGCTTCGGGAGGAAATTGAAGTGCTCTGAGGGAGAAATAATTTAGATGCAATTTGTAGAGAATGAAAAATCAATGAAATGTAATAATTGAGGAATTAAGTAAGAGTGTAGAAAAATGGACAGAACAAACTATGGGAACGGTAAAAGAATCTTACTAGTACGGCAAAGATGGAGAGAACTGTTAACAACGAGAATGTTAGTTGTTTTCCGGCGTCAGTAGGGTTTCTGGTGTGAAACCCCAACACGAAATCCCCGACTGTTGATTAATCGCTGTCCTTGAGGACATGACAGTTGGAAAACCTTCACTGGATAAGCCAATTTTATAAGATTGTGTTGGACTAGGTCCGAAGGAGCTGTTTCGTCATCGGAGGGCATAGACTCGTCACAGGGTGTATCATGCCTACTATCCGAAACTGTTAGAATTTTTTCATTATGAACAAATTAACGACCATTTCTTGATTATTTTTCATAACGAAAAATATTCACACCTTCTATGTATTTGTTGGCTTTCTTCATCTCGAAGTTTTGTGTCTCATTTCCCGCAACGTCTGAATTTCGTGAAGCGAAGTGGAGCTCGCCCCATTTACGCTTAAAGTGTGAGTTTCCCAAGAACCGGCTTGGGGAAGGAAGACAGTTCTTTAAAACTTGTTACAGTTAATTTACAATATGCCGGTTATAGGGGTAACCGACGAAAGTGGATTTCACCATCACAAGAATCAAGAAGTAAACGGAGAAGGAAATAAAATAAATAAGAAAAACTGGCCGCAGTCGGGGCTTGTTTTCCATGTAACAGATCGGTAAGATGTCCCTCCATTCATCAATGGCGCTAAATAACTCTGGTCTTGGTCTTCTCGATCCCAATTGTTTTTAGAAACATCACGCTTTTATTCGCCTTGAGTTTTTTCATCGAAGCTTTGCGACCCCATTTTTTAATGGCTGTGTTTATCACCCATGTCAAGCGGACCCATTTCCAGCCCGAAGAACTAGAGACAGTACAGTTTCTCAGCTCAACGAGCCGTAATAATTTCAGGTAGAATTGCAAGAAATGAAATCCTTATAAACTTACCTGCACGTAAAATAGCGGATAACGTTACCATGTCCCACCAGCAACATGTACGAGTTGGATGTCTGTGCCGGCTCGGCCCGATGAAAATATTTCCGGAAAGCCGCTTCGATACGTGCTCCGTCACGATAGAACTGCTACAGGCATGCAAACAAAAAACACCAGAGTTTTTTTTTTGGACAAGAATAAAACAATTCTATTTTAGTGGATCGACTTACAGCCGGCTCGGGCTTCCAATGATTAACGGGCGGCTCGGGTGGAATCGGTGCACCTTCACGAATCAACGAACAATGTTCGATTGGGGTGCTCTCCAAACACTGCGAAATAATTTCACCGGTTTCTTGAGCTCGAACTTGTGTCGATACGACAACCTTATCCCACTTGATTTTCAAGTTATTCAAACGATTGCCGGTGTGTTTTGCTTGCTTTCGACCGACTTCGGTAAGGACACGTTCCGCTTCGGTTGCGGCCTTGTCGAAATACTCACCATGCCGGACAAGGATAATGTGGCGGGTTGCGTGCGATTTGGCCTTCTCGACGTCCTCGTTGAATTGATTTTCGGCTTCGGGTGTTATATTGCGGCCTAGCGGCTGCACAAGCGACGTCGGTTCACGTCTGTCCCAATTGTAGTCCCAGATGGCACATTTGCCTGGCTTTGAGTTTGTCGTCCACGAATTCTCGGCAATCTTCTGTCGATCGGCAGTCGAGTACAAGTAGAGCGCAACTCCGCTTGCCGAGCCTACGGCTAGAGCCGATAGCTTCTGTAAGCGCATCCAAGGTCCCATTATCGAGGCGGGAGAGGCTATGTTGGTAAGAATATAAAATTTTGGATCGAGCACATTTTTAAACATTCAGTGATAAAAGAGAGGATTTTATCTGTTTTGGGTTGGATTTATTTTTCAAGTTTCTTTAGAAAGTTTCTTTTTTGGCCACTACTTTTCGGGTCTTGAAAATGTTCGGAAGAAAATTAGTTGGAATCAAGAACGGGTAAAGGGAAAGTGGTTTCTTACTTGCCGGACGAAATCAATGCAGAATTACCAATTCGTCAATTGTTTGGGCTATGGCTAGCCTTGACTGTTTGAACACGCTCGAAATTGCCTTTTTCGGCAGTCAGCTACCGCAGAAAAATAAATTAAAGTAATCTGCAACAAACGAAGAAATTGATCACTTCGCAGCACCAAGACGTCAAGTGAAATTCAAAAATTCAGGTTGACATATTTTGAGTACGTTCAAAAACTAAGGGATGGTGGGAATTTTTTAGCCAGCCTGTACTTTGTCAGCTGAATAGCTGTGGAACTGTCATTTTACGGCGACGGTGACCGCGACGGCGATCCATTCCCAAACGAAAGATGAAAACGCACGTGGTAAAAAGTTCGAAAAATGACAAGATGGAAAGCGATCAGAAAGAAAATAATTTATCGGTAAAATTATTCGATTCGGTTATTTTCGATTCGTTTCAAGGACTGACCAGTGCAAGTGAAAGTGCTCGTGTAGTAGCTGGCCTGGAGTTGTTGCAGTACCTGGCCAAGGCTCAAAACAACGCAAAGGTAACCTCAGATTTGATTTAATTTCGCGGACTTTTGTAAGTGTTTTAATGCGTTGATTTTCTCGATTTCCAGAAGGAACAAGAAGTCAAATATGTCCTGAAGCGATTAGTGCGAGGAGTGGGCGCGTCCACTACAATATCGCGGGCCGGATTCTTTACAACACTCGTCGGCTTTCTCGAGACCGGGAATTCGACAGAGCTGGATGTCGCGAATGTGCTGAAAATCGTTTCGAAGCAATTAAATGTTGGCGCTTCTGTTAATAATAAGGTGAGTGGGGGTTTGTAATATTTTGCCAAATACTGCCGCTGTTCCTGCGTATCCTCGGATTGATCGTAGGGCAGCGAAAGTGTTCGTTGACAGGACGCAATCCTGGAGGAAGTGTTCTACCTGTTGCAGGGACTTATATAGCCGAAAGGCGTATCTCAGGCATTGCTACAGTTTCCCCGATAAATAAATATTTAGGGCAAGCTGGACAGGCTTCAAGTCTATTTTTGGTGCGATGCATTCTCAGTCTCAGCTTCTGTAGACTTTGTCAACAGATTGAAGTTCAGTTATCAGGCTTTGTCTGTAGTTGCCGCGAGAGGCAACCAATTTAATGTGAATTAAATTCTTGTTTTCTCTCCAGGAAGACGCTGATGCAATAGTCGGACAAATATTAACCTGTGGCGCTCTGATTCGATCGAAAAGATTCACGGAAGGAACTGGCGACGACATCAAAACTATTACAAAAACATTAACAACGGCATCAAAGTTCCGGACCTACCACAGGGCATTATCGTACTCATTTCTAGTAGAACTCTTGGAAAATGTAAGTAATTTCATTCGCGCATTTGCTCAAACCGAATTTAATTTGTTTTTTTTCACATCAGTCGTCCGAGGAACTATTCTTGGAATCTGTATGGCCAATAATCGAACCGGAACTGGCCCGGCCATGGGAGAAACAAACCATAAACACAGTACACTGTCTGATAGTCGCTACGAAAAAATTCCCCAACACATTAACACCCAAGTATCTGAAAACGAAATTCGGCGGCCACAATCTACTCAATCCAAGAAGTTCGAAACAACTTTTCAAGATTTTCTGGGAGAACACTTTAGCGGACGTCATAACACATCCTTCGTACGAATGTTTCGGGAACTATATCGCAACGAGTAAGCACTTGCCGTCGTTTTGGCTTTCGGAAGTCGACGAGTGTTTGGCGTCGCCGACAAAACTGCGCGAAATTGAAACTTTGAAAATTTTCACGGATCTTCTGGGAGCTGATGATGCGAAGTCGATTCAAGTTTCTGCTCTTCTAACGGAGAATTTCATGGGTATGGCGATTGCGTCTTTGAAAACGATTAAGGTGAAGAAGGACGAAACCGTGAAAGCGTTTTACGATGAATTCTTCGAGGCGCTGTTCAAATGGTCGACCAAAGCTGACGATGATGCAGAGAAGGTGAGCGTTATTCGAAAATTAATTTTCTTTCCGAGCTGCTTGACTATTGAGAAGTACACAACGCAACGAATTGTCCATCAAATCGTAGCAAGTTTGAGCGAGAGTGGGGTTCAGCAAGTTTTCGAGATTTATAAAGACATTTTCCTGGCGAAAATACCGAAGGATCAAACTGATTCGGACGCTGGTTGGCTGAATGTGGAACGAAAAAGCGCTGGATATATGCTGCAGACTTTAATTGGTCATAAAAATGTACAATCGTCGTACGAGTGGCGCGAGAAGCAGTTGAAGTTTCTAATGATAACTGGACTTTTTTATACGAACGATGGTTTTGAAGTTATCGCCAAAAAGGACGATAATGGAACAATTGGAGCGGACTTAGCGTTGCAGATGAAGAATGTTTTCTACCTAAGTTTACAGTCGAAGTTGCCACGACTTAAGGATGAGAAGAAAATTCTATTCGCATTGGTCGAAGTTTGCGAAGGGATTTTAAAGCGTAAAAATTACACGAAATTTCTCAGGAATGCAGTCGACGAAAAGATTTTAAAGGCGTGGAAAGAAATGCACGAAGAAGTGCTAAAGCAAGGAAATTCGGAGAATAAGTTGCGTCAGGTCTTTCACATACTGTTGCTGCACATGGGACTGCAGTTATTTCACGAGCCGGAAATGGCAGAAGCAGCTATTTGGGATCTGGAAAAATGCATGAAGCGAACAAGCAAAAAGCAAGGAAAGAAGGAACTAAATGAGAACGGGGGCTTGAGCGAAACGGAGCCCGAGTGGATTGAAGTTGTAGTCGATTTATTCTTGCATTTATTGTCGCACAATACGAGCTCATTGCGAAACATTGTTAACGCGGTATTTCCGCATTTGTGCGATAGTTTGTCGCTGACTGCCATTCATCAAATTTTGTCTGTTTTGGACATGCAAAACGGCAAGAATCCATTAAGCGATAATGTCGAGCAGGAAGATGAAAATATGGAAAGCGGGGACGACGAAGAGCAGGCAGAGTCTTTGAGTAGCGATGACGAAAAAAGTGAGGAGTCTGATGACGAGGAAGACGACGAAGAACTAATGGAAGAAGAAGAGGAGGAAGGAAACTATACGGATGTACTGCGAAATGCCGTTTCGACGGTTTTGATTGGCGACAAACGAGACACTGATCAAGACTCGATTGATCTGAACGACATGGACGAAGAAGAAGGCAAACGGTTGGATGAAGCCTTGTCCAGCATTTTCAAAACGATGAAGAAACCTAAACAATACAAAAGAAGCAAGGGCTATCGCATCGAAACAACAACTACAATGCATTTCCGAATTCGTGTTCTCGACTTGATCGAAATCTACATCCAACACAAGCCCAGTTTGCTGATCACAGTCGAAATTATGATCGCACTTTATAATATGATCGAATTCTGTACGGAAAGTGAATTGCAACCACTGGCTAATAAGCTCGAAAAGGTCCTGTGCAAAATGAGTGGATTGCGACAGTTCTCAACGCTCGATGATATCAGCGATAAGAATATCTGCGACTATATTCGACTGGTGATCGAGAAGAAGGTAAAAGCGGCCGCTTTCGAAGTACACAACAAAATCAAATCGAAATGTTGCGTGTTTTTGATCGTGTGCAGCCGAATGTTGCCGACCTCCACGCAGCACACAAACGAAACATCTGTGGAAATATTGAATTTGCTTGTAGAGTATTTAGATGACTTTATCAAGTCACGAAATCCAACCGTGACGGCGAACCTTATGAACGATATCTTCAAAATGCGATGGCAAGGAATCTGGCAATTAGCAAAACATCTAACCGAAAAAGGTCTGTGCGCTACAACACGAACCTTTCGTCGGATACAAATCATCGAACTACTCGACACGTTGTATAAAAATCACGAACTAATTCGACAAGATCTGAAATTGTCAAAACGAATTTTGAAACCGATCGAGAAACAAATAGAAGACGACATCACGTCACTGGCCGCACATCAACAGATTTCCGTTCGTGAATTCAACACACTTCTAAATGTCCTGTTAACGGCACATCGATGCCACACGAAAATTCCGATCGAAAGTCGTTTCGATCGAGCAACACTCTGCGAAAATATCCAGTCGATTCGTGGCAAAATCAAACTTGAAAATTCGCACAGTTACGTGCGATTTTGTAATGTCTTCGGTACGAAAGTGATTCGCAATGACGAAGTAGTAGCCGTCGAGAATGGTATCGGTAAAATCAATGGTCATGTCGTTCTGCAAAATGGCATTTCGTCCGAGAGTGGAGTCGACGACGATGACGTCAATGAAAAGCAACCGAAAAGCGGAAAGAAAAATAAGAAGCAATCTGAAAGTGTGCCGCTATCAAATGGTAGCACGTTAAAGCGGAAGAAATCGAATGCAATAGACTATCGAAAAGAAAAAAAATTGAAAAAGGAGCTTAGAATGAAGATCGTGTCGAAGGGAATTGATTCGGAGAATGACGAGTGATGCGAAACATACTTTTGTTCGTTTTCTTTCTGTGAAGAAAATGTTTAGGTCTGAGAAATATATAAAAATATTTTATGTTTTATACACAAACGATGTTATTATTGTTAATTTTGTCGTCTCGGTATTACTCTGGTGTCCTTGAAGATTAGATTGTGTTGCCCCTTTAGACCTGCGCAGACCACATCACGAAAGATTCATGGAGGTCGAAACTGGCTTCTTGAGTATCTCTGGATGTATCATCACAGTTTTTTCCCCATGTACCAACATCTGGAACGACGTAGACTTTCATACAGTGTACATGACTACGATTCTCATCATTTCAGTCTGAAACAAGCTTCAACAGTCCGGTAATCTAAATCCCTCACAGGATGAATGTATATAAATAAAAATAAAGTATTCAATGTAATTTTATTTCAAGAAACTAAAATAATACAATAGGAAATTATAGATACATAAGTATAAAGCAAAGAGTATAAACTTTAGAAAAGTAATTTCTCAAAGCAACAATCAATTTACTTCTTAAAGTTAAAATATTTCTTCTTTGCATACGAAGCCGCGAAGTCTTCGATGTAAACAAAATTCTGCATGCCTTCATTGCAGCTGTTTTCTTCGATGATGAATGTCTTACGTAAATTGCTCGTAAGTGCATCTACGTCAGTTGCATTCAGGGGATCTGCAAACAAAGTTTTCAGTGATTGTCAGTCGATGCCAGCTCAGTTGCAGCATTCAATGATGGTATTGGTGAGACATCGGTATTTCCTGAAGAAAATGAAACAAAATATGAATTTCAATATATAATGATATTTTCAATGTTCATACCAAATTCGCATGCGGCTGCTTCTACGTCAACAAAAACAAATTCATCGACTGGATCCTTAGTTACATTCCGTCTATTGCTTTCCGAGAATTCGCCTTCTATAAGAACAAAATATGTACATATATTTAACAAAATAGGTAGCACACATTATACGTGGTAAAATTTAAATTTACCAGCCTCAATCGCCATTCCGGCATTTAATGATGGGACAATGATTTTGGATAACAATGACCTTGAGTAGGTTGTCTGAAAACAGGACACTTGGAAATGCAAGCTGCAAATTCAATCTTTTCACTGCACTACAAAGCTGAGATCTAGAAAAGCCTCACCTCCAATTAGTTTTTTTGGTTTAAACAACTAGTAAATACATGTTTCTTATACGTTGGAACAACCCGTTCACCGAATAAACAATTTGATGTTTATTGCAAAGAGTATGCAATTTTATTGCATTTACAGTTTAATGCTTTTAAAGGGTAGTAGTCGACTGAGAAAACAGATTGCACCGCTTTTCGAATACGGTCCGCATCGACTCTATCTCAATCACTTTGGGTCTGACTATGGCTATGTACATACAGTTAACTGGCTGAATTCTTCACTTTCTCCAGATCATCTGCTTGCATGTGTATAGAGCCTCTAAAGCCTTCCTTCCTTCGTGCGTTCGTCGACATTGTTACTCCATGTTAGTTTCCGATCTAGGACTATACCCAAGCATTTATCGTTATCCTTAAGCTTGAGGGTATGACCTCCCACTTTGGGAAGTGTTAGCTCCGGGATTTTGTTGCTTCCTTGCCCTTTCGAGCAGATCGCTAATAGTGGGCAGAAATCTTTCTGATATTAGAATCGTAAGTCATCCGCGACCTGGCGGGCTATCGAAGTCAGAGTCGTATTGACTACCAGGAGCCGCACCTCCCTGTGGTGTGTTCCGAGCTATATACCTGCGCACCCAAACGTACGACATGAATCGAAAATTTTTTGATCCGTCGAACCGGTTTTGGACTATATGCCTAGAAGTGAGCAATAAATTTTTACTGAGCCATAGTTGCAAAACAGTTGAGCTACGTTTAGATGGAATTTGAAAACTTTTTTGGATTGGAGGTAAAGGCTGGTTTTCATTACTGAGACATAGTTTTCATTACTCCTACATTACAGATCTGTAGCAGAAAACTAAAAAGAGACAGCAAATCGGTTTTAAGAAGGAATAAAGGGACAAAATTTTCGACTTTATAGCAAAATGTCTTGTGTTTTTTGCTGTTTGCACGCGTTTAGTTGTGAAAAAGCACTATATGTGAATTTTCTCGACAACTATTGTAAGATAAAACCGATCCGCGGCTTCTCATTTGCAACGTATCTCTCATGTCGAGCGACTAGACAGCAGAATGATCTATGCATGCACCTCTAATGAAATTCTAAGCATATTTACCTCCTTTGTTGATATTCATCTCCCAACTTCAAAACACAAAGTCATAATTGCCATAATTTGGTACAGTAGCTGCGTGCGGATGTCTATTGTGTAGGTTTGTCGGAAGCAAATTATAGGGAAAAGATGTGCAAGCAAGTCTACATCCTTACTTTATAGTGACAGGGCACAGATCTGAAGTTGCAGACGAGACACTTTATTCAGATCTGTTGCAGATGATATTTCCTTTCTTTCGCACACATGTACAGTTTATATTTTCATCTTGTTCTGGCAGACATCTGTAGAATGTCGGGGTAATGAAAACCAGCCTTAAGTGCCCTTTCTTACCATTCGAAGGTCGTCCTCAACTTATCGTGGTGCTTTTACACTCACCCTTGAGGCTCGCCTCTACCCCCATCAGGCCATTGCAAATCGGTTTTCGTCGGCTGTGTTTTTTGATGTGTTGAAAGCAATTTACACTCAACATGCCTCTGCGGCGCAACTTGTCTATAAGTGCGAAATGACAGAAATACGATGAGCTGGAAGAGTGCGTCGGAGAAAAAGTTGAAGAATGTTAGACTCTTGCGACTCCACAAGTCATCTGATTGGGTAATTTTTTGGTGGGGAGAGAGGCTCGCCTCAAACGTTGAGTGTAAATGCACCATCAAGCTTCATGGTGCATGTACACTCAACGTTTGAGGCGAGCCTCTATCCCCACCAAAAATTCAACCAATCAGATGGCTCGTGGCGTCGCAAGGGTCTAACATTCTTCAATTTTTTCTCTGACGCACGCACCATGAGGGTGCGTTTACACTCACCCCTGAGGCTCGCCTCTACCCCAGTCAGGCCATTGCAAACCAGTTTTCGTCGACTGTGTTCTTTGCTGTGTTGAAAGCAATTTACACTTAACATGACTCTGCGGCGCAACTTGCCTATAAGTGTGAAACGACAGAAATGCGATGAGCTGCGAATTGTGTGGTGCCGCAGTTCATTGCATGTGTGTACACATATGGAAGCGTGCGTCGGATAAAAAGTTGAAGAATGTTAGACTCTTGCGACTCCACAAGCCATTTGATTGGGTGATTTTTTGGTGGGGATAGAGGCTCGCCTCAATCGTTGAGTGTAAATGCACCATCAATCCCTTAACCAATTTATTGGACAAGATAAATTTTTTTGCTTGGAGCCCTATTTTTCGAATTGCTGTCCGTTGCTTGTGCGCTTCAGAATTTTTCTGAGCTTACATTCGAATAGACGGTACCATTCGAGTGGTTAATAATTTCATTTTGCGTTAAAGAATTCGATTTCACAGTAATTTGTATGGAATCCAAGCCGGCATGGCCGCAAAACAAAACAAACCCGCGAAATCCTTCAAACGAAAAAAAAATGTTCCGTGTATTTAAAAGTATTAACTCGGTAAGAAACCCGTCGTATAAAATATTTTGCCTATTTTTTAGGTAAATTTTATTTTTAAAAAATCAATAAAAAACCTAAAAAAAACAACAGCAAGAAAACTACGTGCGCGTAATTAAAAAAAAACAAGGAAAACATTTTCGTTTTTGAATACGAAAAAAATTTCGTGTGTTCGTTATTCGCATTTTCGAACGATGGGCGCGAAAACTTCTTTCCTACCAGTTCCTTTCGATTTCGACCTCTTCGGGATCATTTCGCCTTCGTTTCCCGTCGAAACGGAACAAGTCTAAACCGTAACAACACAATCCCGAAGCAAAAACAAAATTGCAGACGAAGAAACGAGACAGACTAATCGAGCAGCTGACTATCTTTTCGCAATCGCGGTAGCACCATTTGAAGAAGAAGAAGAAGAAGAAGGGTGGGACAAAGGGGAAAAACAAAGCGCACCCCATTCGAAATAAATGCACTCGGCATAGAGCAAGAACGAGTGGAAACGAAAGAGACGCGCATATAGTTTTTAAGGAGTTTTTTCCACAGTCGGTCGTGCCCGGCTGAGGTGCTAGAGAGAGGAGAGTACGGTGCGGTGACGATTGATGGTGCGTTTACACTTACCCCAGAGGCTCGCCTCGAGGCGAGCCTCTACCCCCATCAGGCCATTGCAAACCGGTTTTCGTCGGCTGTGTTCTTTGCTGTGTTGAAAGCAATTTAGACTCAACATGCCTCTGCGGCACAACTTGCCTATAAGTGCGAAACGACAGAAATACGATGAGCTGCGAAGTGCATGCTGCCACAGTTCATTGTATGTGTGTACACATATGGAAGCGTGCGTCGGAGATAAGTTGAAGAATGTTAGACTCTTGCGACTCTACAAGCCATCTGATTGGGTGATTTTTTGGTGGGGATAGAGGCTCGCCTCAAATGCTGAGTGTAAATGCACCATGAAAGTGTGTGGAAACTGGAAAGTGGCAGTCGTTGATGCACCGCACTCGTGTGTAGTGTGTGCATTGATCGTGTTTATTTGCGGTTCGCGAAAATTATTTGCAGTTAAAATTGCCGAGAAAATTGCGTCGTCGCTTTGAGCATTTAAAATTCGTAAGTTTATTTTGTGTGGCGGAAAATTGTCGCCGGTTTTTGGAGAGCTGGCCTAAAGGGACTTTCAGTTGCTGCTAGCGCGCATTTAATTTTTGTGTGCACGGAGCGGAAGGATTCCGCGTTTTTTGTTTTTTTTAATTTCACACAACGAACACAAGTGCAAAGTTTCGAAGGGGAAGTGTGCGGTATATTTTTGAAGAATATTCGTTTTGAAAGTTGTATGCGTGCGCGGCGGCGGCAAAGCGAGGGTGAAAATTTCCTCTGGAAATCAAAGCGTCAACGAGTTTCGGTGAATTCGCCGCGAGCACGTTCCATCTCAACGGCGGGCGGCTGAACGTGTAAGTGAGAAGAGGAAAGCGGCGGTGGTGCGAAGGTTCGCCGTTGAATTCGACCATTTAAAAAATAAAACATGGCTGGTAGAGCTGGTTATGATCACGCTAGGTAAATATTACGCTAAAATCGAGCACGTTTCGCGGTTTTTTTTCAAGTTGATTGTTGGCGGTTGTGTGCGACAAGTACGCAAACTTTCCGTTTCATGAAAATCGCGGCGGATACTGTGCTGTCAAGTTGTCGAAATTTGTGCGTGCAAAATTCATTCGACCCCGGGGGGCGAAAATGTGTTTGCCTGATAAAAGCCGTGTGGTAAAATCTAATTTTGTCTGATAAAACGGGCAGCAGACACACGTTGTCAACAACTTGTCGGACCACTTGTTTAATGCCAAACCGGAATAATTATCATAATTAGTTTTTCCGTGGAAGTAGTCAGTTTTTTTTCGCATTTTTTCCGACGTCCGTTCGCCGCATATTTTGACACATTCGCCCGTGCTGCTGAGCTCGGGTTTTTTTTCCTGTCAAATTTTTCTCAGCAATAGCCAGCAGTGACATTTGTCACGTTGGAAAATTTCTGATTATTCGCGGCTAAAAAAAATGTCTGAAAATATGCAGTAATTATCCCCAAACCGTCGTCAATCAAACACTCACGAATCGATTGGCATGATTTTGCCGTAATTCTAATGCCTTTTTGAATTTCGTTTCAGAAGTTTTGGAGGCGAACGTCCGCGCAAACAACTGCCCACCGAACCGCCGTACACTGCGTACGTTGGGAACTTGCCGCAGGGTCTCGTGCAGGGAGATATTCCGAAAATATTTCGCGATATACACGTAAAACATGTCAGACTCGTTAAGGACAAGGACACGGATATGTTTAAAGGCTTCGGTTACGTTGAATTCCACACTTTGGACGATTTGGAGAAGGCAATCGAGTTGGACGGACGGATAAAACTGGACGATACAGACGTACCGCTTCGGATTGATATTGCAGACCAAAGAAAAAATGACCGGTAAGCTGGTGATTTTCATTATTTTTGCAACTTTAAACGGATTTTATTTGAATAATAGTTTGGAATTTGAAATTTTGAGGTTAAGACCGACCCTCATCAGACGTAGGGCAAGGCTTACGCAAATTCTTTTCAATTTTTTTTGGGACTGCGCTTCTAGAAGCATTCAGTACTACTTTTGCGTCTATCCACTTACTTTCTTTTAAAAATCGACTCTCGGTGGAGTGAATTAACCACTTGATTTCTATGTAGCAAGTTTTTGGCCTTGACTTAATGCCGGACAAGAGCAAACGAACACAGAAGCGAATACGAGAGTGGACATATCCAGGGCGACAATCATCTCTGATCTGTTGGAGACACCACGGAATGTTCATTGCCATAGTTTTGGCGATTCGAATTAAAAATCCTACGGCGCTCCTCCACTATGCAGCACTTTACCTGGGATCGCCGTATCATGGCTCTTTTCCGATCGATCTACTTTTCGGTCGCAGTTCAGTCTCCAGTTCGTGTCCTGTCTGTATACACGAACTTGTCACGATTGACCCGATCTTATTCACTCGAAGAGGCACAAAAAAAAAAACTTTTCGATTTTGAAAAATAAAAAAATATCTAAAAAAAATAACTACAGTCCCTGCTTCCGTCTCAACGACAAAAAAAATAAAATGTATCATCACTCGACATTCAGACCGTGCCAGCAATGGGGCATCGAACCTATTGATGTTCTACGTTTTCACTTTTTCTTCTCTTCAACAACGCAATCTTTCCCATTTTTGCGAAAAGTTTCCTCTTTTTGTGACTATAAACCCCATAAAAAAAAAAAATAACTCGAACTTGTAATAAAATTTGCAACAAAAAAGGTGTAATTAATTTTTTCTACAAAATGAAAAAGGACTTTAGCGCCTCGATTTTTTGTCTTTCGACTTATCACTGTTCAAAAATCTTAATGCAACATTAAAAGCAGTTAGTGAAAATTGACAGACCAGATATTCTCGGTGAAACAGGTGCTTGAGAAATGCTGGGAATATAACACAGATGTGCACTAGATTCTCGTAGATTTTAAACAAGCATATGGTAGTATCGACAGGAGGGTACTGCACCAAATCATGATTGATTTTGGAATTCCAACAAAATTAGTCCGACAAACAAGACTCACAATGACGAACACTGAATCCCAAGTAAGAATACAAACCGATTCCACAACCAGCTTTCGAATGGAATGTGGTTTAAGGTAAGGAGATGGTCTGGGCCCATGCTTTTCAATTTGGCACTAGAGTATGTCCTTCGAAAAACCCCAGTCGACACCAATGGGACTGTATTATTGAAGTCCACCTAACTAGTAGCATACGCTGACGATATAAACATCCTCGCAAGTAAAACAAAAATAATGAAGCAAACAAGAAAGAGAACGCCAATCAGACAGAATGTAACAATTGCGTAGTATAATTTTGAGAGTGTAGACAACTTCATATCTGGGACTAATCTAGCAAAAGACGGCAACGGAACGGAAGAAATCAATCGACGGATCATGCTAGCAAATAAAGCGTATTATTCGGTACTTCCAATAATGAAATCCAAGAAAGTGGACAGGAAAAATAAGCTGCAATGGAAGATAGAAGAATGCCCAAACGTGCTCTTAAAGGCAAAGCGCGTGTTAACAGGCCAGTAGGCAAACCACGCAAGCGATGGGAATACTCGGTTGATCAAGATAGCAGTCATCTTAAAAATTAGCAGCTGTAGGACGCGGTCTTTGAACCGAGAAGATTGGGGCAACGACTTCAGGAGGCCAGGGCCCGACTTGGGCTATCGCGTCATTGATGATGATAGTGAAAATTGTAGAGAGCTGAAATTTGTATAAAAATGGTCTACGCGAAATTTTTGTAAGACTCAAGGTTACAGCGATACTGCTCAAAATCTGTATCCCGAAAACTCAGTTTTATACTAGCTACCTGACATTCTACACAACCCAAAATGAAAACAAAAATAACAGCACAAATTTCCGCACTAATTATATCATTTCTGTGGTTTACAAAGCGATGGAAGCTATGGTCAATCGTACAATACTTGGGAAAGAAATCGTTTTATCATCGTTTCGGTCAGGAAGATCCGCAGGCGTTCTGTTGGTCTATTAATTCTTTGATTTGATCCCTTCATGCGTCATGAGCAAGTTTTTATTCAGTTCTAAGAGTTGAGACAGCATACCTTCAACTGACGAACATTGGAACACTCGTATCCATATATGTATTTGGAGAAGGACATTGGATCTGGTCTTGATGGTTCTTTAATCCAATGGATTGAGTTTCCTTTCAGAACACGCTGTACAAGTTGGAGTGGAAAATGGTGTAATTTTGTTGTTGCGACTAGTCGTTCTTTGCGCGAAAATTCGACTGCAATTCGTCTGAGACAGTAGTAGCCCAGACTTGCAAGTCGCACGTCAAATTTTGATGGTCGCAATCATTTATTTTGTAATGCCGAACTCCACAAGTATTTGATCGAAGACAAAATTCTAGTGGAAAATAAAAATGTTAAAAAAAACAGTCTTTTGTAGAAATTTTCTTTGACGAATATTTGTCTCCGTCAAAACAGGCTTCGTGTATCTGAAGTACCACAAGATCATTTGCTCCATGGGTGACTTCAACTTCTTATGTCGCCGTTGTTCTACTGACTGTCTTGTGTTGTTACCAGAATTTAAGTGTCTGATTTAGGACTTTCACAGGTGGTTCCCATTTCAACATGGTCCTTGAGGAGAGCTCTCATTTTCCGCTTGCCTGTCACTGTAAATTCCTTTCTGCATTAATCTGACAACTTTCCTTGAAACATCAAACTGCTTGCTTATTGGTAGTAATGCTGCATTTTTCGTCGTTCAGAGCTTCAGTTTCTCTTCTCTGGTTTCGTCAAAACATCTGCAATCTGATCGGCGCTTGAAACGTACTGCAGCTGGAATGCGCCTTCATTGAAGTTTTCTCGAATAAAATGAAAACGGACGTCGATGTGCTTCGCCCGTTTATGAAACTCCGGGTTCTTGATCAAACGTATTGCGCTTTGGTTGTCCATTAACAATAATGATTGAATAGCTATATCCGCCAGTAGATCGACTATTAACTGCTTTAGCCAGATTAATTCTTTTACTGCTTCCGCTGCTGCAATATACTCCGATTCTGTTGTAGACAATGAAACGCATTTCTGTCTTTGCGAGCTCCAGGAAAGACAGCTTGAACCCAAAAACATCACAAATCCGCTAGTTGATCGTCTTGTTACGATGTCACCAGCATAGCCCGCGTCGCTAAAACAGTTTAATTCAAATTTAGAGGAATGTTCGAAAAATATACCATATGACATCGTGCCGTTGATATATCGAAGAATGGCATTCACGTGTACTCTAGAAGGTGTTTCCATGTGTCGACTGATGACTCCAAGTGAGAAAGATATATCAGACCTTGTCGCTATTGCCAGATACATTAAACTTCCAACTGCTTCTCGAAAAGGAAAGTCGATCGCATCATGATTTTCCTCATCACTGATTGTAGTGTCAGCAACTAAAGAAATATTAGCCGGGGTTGAACAACATATTGCATCACTCATGTTAAACCTAAAGATTGACAAATGAAGATGGAACCGTTTCCATCTTGTTTGATTTGGCTCGAGCACTTTTATTTGGAAAGTTTTCTTTAATTTAGCAATCAACGTTTCTGCATCTGCTGCACTTGTTGCCGCTATAAGACCGTCGTCTATATAAAGTGCAAGTATCGTAGATCGACCCTGATCGCACCTTACGAACACACGAGTCCGCTGCGATCGCCCGAAAGTTTAAATCCCGAAGGAACTTTGTGAAACGTGCATTCCAACATCGAGAAGCTTGCTTAAGGCCATACAGGCTTCGCTTGAGCTTACATACACGACCAGATCCATCATCATACCTCTTTGGTTGGTGCATGTAAATCTTCTCTTCCAAATTTCCATAAAGGAATGCTGTTATCACGTCGAATTATTTTAACTGGCGATTTTGCGCTGCTGCAAACGCCAATACTGATCTGATAGATGTGAGTCTGGCTACAGGGCTGAATGTCTCCTGGCAATCTATACCATATTCCTGTCTAAAGCCGCGTATAACTAATCTGGCCTTGAACCGCTCTGAATTGGAGTCCTGAATTTTGATTTTAAATACCCATTTATTATAAAACACCTTGTGATTCTTCGGTTTATTGACGAGATCCCATGCATAATTTGAGTGTAGGGAATCCATCTCTTCGTCCATTGCAAATTTCCATTTTTCACAATCTTAACCTTTGATAGCATTCCCATAGTTCATCGGTTTCGTCTGCATAAAAAAGCGTGCCCTTCTTCTAGACACAAAAAATTTAAAGACTTGTTTCTGCCACGCAGCCTATCCTTTATCGGAGTTCTCTCTTTCGATTTATCGATTAAAGAGTTATCCGCCGAATCAGAAAATTCATCCGGTTGGACATCATCATGCGTGGTATCGGATTCACTAGCTGATTTAACTTCAGAAATATTACCAATTTCCCCACAATGATCCAATTACCTTCTCAGGCACCTTTAAAAGTGCATCTTCACAACCGACTTCTGTTTTAAAGATAACATCCCGTGATTCCTCAACTTTGTTTGTTTCCGGAATGTATATTCTGTACTCTTTTGTATTCTCTGCATAGCCAACAAAAATTCCTCGTTTAGATTTCGGATTCAGTTTGCAACGTTTCTGATCCGGTATATGTACGAATACGTCACTCCCAAACACTTTGAGGTTGTCAATAGCCAAAGTTCGTATGAACTTTTCTCGTGTATTAAACTCGATCCAGAACAATTGAGAACTGAAATTACCGTGTTTACAGCCTCAGCCCAAAATTTCAGCGATAGATTTCTCGAGTGAATCATAGTTCGTGCTGCTTCAATAACTGTTCGCATATCACGTTCCGCCTTACCGTTTTGTTGAGGCGTATATGGAACGGTCGTCTGATGCCGTACACTAAATTTTTCGAGAAATTGTTCAACTTGACGATTTACAAACTCTGAAACGAATAATTTTGACATCGCGCCGAATGTCAGTTTTTACACGATTAAGAAATTTTTGGATTTTTCCGCACACTTCAGATTTTTCTTTTATGAAATAAGCTACCCGAAAGTTAGTGAAGTCGTCTCTAAATAAGATAAAATACCGCGATCCGCCAATTGATATTTCCCGTATGGGTCCACACAAGTCCACGTGGACAAGATTACCGGCGGAAATTGTCTTACTTTCACTTTTATTAAATGGAGCTCTATGATGCTTTCCGATTAGACATGCATCACAAAAGAAACTGTCGTTGTCCTTAAATTCAATGTTTGATGACATAACCTTTCATGCCACACGCGTATCGGTAAAATATGCTTCGCGGCGATATTAGCAGATATCTTATTCGCTTTATTTACCTTAAAAAGCATCTTCAAAAGTTCCTTTTCTCGCACTCCCACTGCAACTATATAGTCGTCACTTTTGCTAATAAATTTACAGGTTTTATTATCCGACTCCATTCGCAGTCCCTTGTCCAAAGCTTTGTTAGACGAAAACAAATTTAGGTTAATTTTTGGAACAAGCAACACCTGTGAAAGTTTTTTTTCAGTCCACCGTCGAAAGCCAAAATGTTTATGTCCCCAGATCCCGTAGCGGTAATGCGATTCCCATTTCCCAGTCTAACTATTAAGGGTTTCTTAAAGTCTTTGAAGTTAATAAATAAATCACTTCTTGAAGTCATATGATCACTCGCGCCAGAGCAAGATACCAATTATAATTACTATATAATTATAATTATCAAGTTTTACTGAATTGTTAAGATTAGCTACACAAATGAGTGCATTTCCCCGCTTTTCACAGTTCGAAACATTTTTTTGATTTGGGCAATCTCACTTCCAATGCCCTTTCTTTTTGCAGTCGAAACATTTACCATGCTTCCAGTTAAGTTCACCGTTAGAACCGGCGTTAACACGCGAACTCGATCTCGGCGATTTATTCGTGAAATTTTTTCTTTTAGCAATAAGCGCACTTGACTTTTCTGTGTCTGGCTGTTGCAAATGCATTCGAGCTTCTTCCATCACTAACCGACTCGTTAGATTTTCAATGGTTCGCTCATTATATGGGATCGATTCCCAAGCCGAAAAAAATGTACAATATTGTCAGGTAGAGTCATCAATATTTTCGTGATGATCATAGACGTTGACACATTTTCCCCAACATCTCTCAATTGACGAGATATGTTCTGTAATCTTAATATATACGTTGCAATGTCATCAGCAGGATCTTTAAAAACGCATAAAAACGTTGCTGCAACATATGAACATTAGACGTGGACTTCTGTTCATATACCGTTTCTAACTTCTGCCACATTTCGGATGCCGTTTGGCAATTGATAATATGAAGTAACGGTGCTTGACCAATGCTCATTGCAATAATTGCAATGAGCATTTCGGTCCCTTTTTTCCACTTATTATAATTCGCATTGTAATCTTCAAGAGACTGGTGTTCACCTTTTGTCGGCTTGCCCGCACTGCCATTAACGATTTCCAACAGATCTCCCGCACTTAATAAAATTCTTATTTGGAATTTCCAAATGGTGTACTGACTCGCGTCTTGCAGTTTTTCTATTTTCGTGGATTCCGAATCCATATTTACAAAAACACGACACCCTTTTATTTTCTGTTCCGATAAGTTTTTTTTTTCTAAAACCGCGATCCGCACTTTTTACCGTCCCGATAAATTCTGAGACGCGAAATGTTTTACTAAAAAGTCTATTTTTTTTTATTACCTTGTTTGTCTGGGATGCGTTTTTCTTTTTTGTATTACCTTGCGTGCTGGGCTGTTGCTGGTGGACGGCTGGATACTGGGCCCATAATCTGTTAAAATGGTCGTTTCCTATAGCAGAGCGTAGTTACTTCCAAGCAGAAACAAAAATCCAAAACACGTCTGTATTCGATGATGGTACAGTGAAGAAGGAAGATTTATTCAAACAAACGAACTAACAGCAAAGTGGATAGTAACAGTGGGTTACAAAATAGTTTATAATTAATTACTCAACAGGAATCGCTTATAATACCACCCCCTGCGCTCGGACGGCATGTAAAAGTAACAGCAAAATGACTCTGGAACGTGTGACCATCAAGTCACAAGGGTTACTCAAGAATCGACGGTCTTTCTGGTGTAAAACCAACTAAAAATCGGGATCGACATACGTCTTTCCGGACAGTTTATGTCCTGTGTTAATCTCCCCTGAGTTAGCGTGGCACATATAATGTGTCCGCAAGTGCACATGTTTGCGAATATTAATCGAATTCATTCCTATATTGTAGTGAACGATTCAAATATTTTCATCATAATTTCACAGCTATTTTGTCATAATCTTTGTCCGGTAACGAGAAACATATCATAGCACCTTCATAGATTAAACACTATTCTTCGACACAGCTACATTGTTTTAGCTTTATCTCGGCAACAAAAATTAGCATTACCTTTCATCTTCGGAGTCTACAACTTAATCAGCAGTTAACCAAGCGTCTAATGGTCATAATCAGCAACTAATGCCATGCACAACTTAATTGGAGCAAGCTAAACAACCACTATCATAGCTTCAATGCACAACATAACTGGAGCAAACTCGACAGCACTGTTATAGCATACGAGAATGCAACAACATCATAATCAGTAACATTCTTCATTATTCTCTTCTTATTTGCACAACTATATCATCAGCTTTGTCTTGGCAATAGAAATCGAAATAAAGGATACAACCATTCTTTACATCAAAATCAAACTATTTTGTACAGCTACAATATCTTAGTTTTAGCACGGCAAATCAAATCATACACTCCTTATCGATATAGTCTTCATCAATACTGGGCATCGAGTTTCCCCAAGATATCAACATAAGTATAATCAACCTCGGTAGGCATGACTGAGTGAAGACAAGACACCTGGGGTCTGCTTTAAACTTGGCCCAGGGCAATGATATCGAGGCGAGCAAGCTGATTATGAACAAACACGAATGTTTGCTCTGCACTCGTCCCCACATCACAACATCCTTTTTCATCATTTTGCAACAAGGGAAGTGTCACAATCATTTCCTGAAGGGATTAGAAAGCTAGTAACTCCCGTTAACCAGAATTCTCGCACAGACGATTTTTTCCAAACCCACCAAATTTTATCCGGACTTGGGACCGTTTGATACACAACCAGTATGTACCAAGCCGGATATCGATCAGACCAGGTATTAGTTTGGTATCCCAGGGTACCTTAAGATCTAGCACCGCGACAAGGTTCCTGGACAATTTTCCCGAACAAGGAATAATAAATTATTACAGGTTCGTTCTCGCCACGCTGGTGGTTGTCATTTCGATTCCTATAAAATATAAAAGGACGAGAAATTGAAGTGGCAGCCAGTCGCGATCCCTGGCTATCGAGAAGCGAGATAGCAGCAGTAACAGCGATAGCAACCAGCCATACCAATCGCGGTTGCAACAAGCACATAGAGTTGTACACTAGCTTTGAATAGTTCGAAAGATATAATTGATCCTCGAATCTAACAATGTTTACAAGGAAAGTTACGCAAACTTTTCAAAGCCAATAAGAAACAGTTTTTATTGTTATGAATTAAATTTTGTGAATTAAATTTTAAGAAAATAAAAAACCTGAAATGGCTTCTGTTATTTTAAAAAAAAAACTTTGTAAAATATGATAGCGTAACATGATCTTAGATTGGGCGACAACTTCGCCGTAATTAGCAAACACTCTGTAAGTCTTCTTTAAATCGATTGTCTACAATATGATCATTGGTGCCACAGAAGAAATAAAAAAATTTCTTCATTCCTATTCGCACAATTGTTTTTTCTTCTTCTACTTATTTCTTTTAAAAAGTTTACGATTATGTCGTTTTAGCACCGTACAAAATCTAAATCATTCATTTGATGCGGTAATGTGTTTAATTTGTCGGCACGCTAATTTATTGTGTCCGCCGTAAATTTATACTGCATAGACCCGACGAGATAATTAGCTAGACATTTGTGTGATATTACAAATATTTGTTCTGCCTCTACTAAACTAAACCGGGTTCTTATCAATTTTAACCGTTCATACAACCAGTCACTGCCGATTGAGCGGTTATTTGGCTACTCGCGAGAAACACTCTTTGTTGTCATCAATAAAATATGCTGAAAAATCATTCAAATTAAAATGAAAATTTGATAACACGAACAGAAATTAAAATGAAATGTTGTGCCAACCGATAATTAAAAAGCAAATTTCGACAATAAAAATTTGTGTTATCTAGACGAAGAGAATAAATCGGAAATCGCTAGATTGGTTATGGTCGGGGGAGACTGTAATGAAGATAAATATTTTTAAATCAATCTTATCGCAGAGTTAAATATGATTCTTAGAACACAATCGTATCGTTTTTTTAATTGTTTTAGATAATAATTTATTACTGGAAGTTGAAAAAAATGTTGTGAAGCAGCCGCATTGGATTGGTCTCTCTGAGAGCAAAACGTGCAGAATTAGCTGTGACGAAAACGAAACACCAGAGCAAATTCTATGTGGATGTGAGAGACACAAAAGGCTTCGTCACTTCGAACAGGGTTTCATGGAACCATCGGCATTCTTGATCATTCCTCTTCGAAAAATACTGTTCTTCATTGACAGCGCTGGTATTTAAGAAGAATTTTTAGGGTGACGTTACAATAGGCTTCAGTGACGGAGCAAACCAAAGCAACTCCAAACCAATAATCTAATATAATCTAGTGGTTCAGGAAATGGAGAATGGTCCTTATTCGGTCTGAAACCTCAATCTCAAATTTTGTGTGAATGAATTAAACCATTGAATTTTTTTTTTTTTTCAATATTCCATTTACTTTATTTTCTCACAGAGGAGGTGGTTTCACAAAACGCGGTCCACCACGACAAGGCGGTAGTAATCAATTTAGTCGAGGTGGAGGATCTGGTGGTGGTCGTCAAGGCGGTGATCGTGGAGATCGTGATCGCGATCGTGGTGGCGATCGTTTTAATGACAATTTTGGACATAATGATAGAAATCGTGGATCTGGTAATAGAGGTTTCAACGGTACGCCGTTAATTGGAAACGTTTCACTGATCGTACGTTTTTTTGGCTTTGCCTATGCTTTTTTTCCCACCCCTAAACAGATCGTGCACCGAATCGAGGACGATATGGTAATTTTAACAATGACGATCGTAATTTCGATCGTGGCACACGAGAAGGAAGCTATGGTGGTAACAGAGATGGTGGCGATCGATATGGAAATTTTGGTCGATCGCGTGGCGGTGATCGTGATCGTCATCCTTCGAACAGTGAGGATACGCAACAAGTTAATTCGTCATTAACTAATTTGAGTAAGTTGAATTGGCTTTTAAAAAATTGTTTAGTATATAATGTTTTTCGTTTTTTTTTCTTTTTTTCTGCAGATCTGGCATCAGATGACGAGAGTCGTCCACGACTTAAGTTGGCTCCGCGAACTGTTAAAGAGCCAATAAATTCATTAGCTGAAACGAAACAGGCGGCATTATTGTTCGGTAATGCTAAGCCACGTGAAGAAAAAGTGAGAGAAGAAGAAGAACCTTAGAAAGGTATATTCTACTCGACTTTAATATATATATATATATTTTTTTTTTGAAGAAAAACTGAGAAAATATTCAAAAACAATAACAAAATAATATAATTCTGTATTTAAATATATATAAAAGTAAAAACAAGGAAAGAATGATATGCATATATTACATGAAATCACAAAGAAAACAATAATATGATAAAAACAAAATATATGTAAAAATAAAAAAACATGGAAAATTAAAAAAAAAGCAATTTATGACGAGATCCCTTTTATAAGTTTTCTCTATTTCGTTACACTTTTAAAATAACTAAATAAAATAAATGATTACGAAAATTAAAAAAAAAACAAACAAAATACTTTGTTTGCGAGAGAGGAGGAAAATGAGAATGCGACACACGTTTTCTTGTGTTGACATGAGTGTTTCCTTGTGTAGCTGATTTTTCGTTTTTAAGTTTCTCTCTCCCTCTCCTCCTCATTTATTGTAAGCCATTGTAAATTTAAAAAAAAATATGATTTATTTTTTTTTCATTTTTATAAGTTGCTTTTTACATACACACGAAAAAGAATAATATATAAAAAAAAAACAAAAAAAATTGCAAATAAAAAAAATAATAATAATTAAAAACGCGAAAAAAATCTAAAAAAATATAAAACTTAAAAAAAATAAACTATATACTAAAAACAAATTGACAAAATATTTTTGCACGAGCTTTATTGATGTATACAAATAAAGATATATTTATGTATTTTGTTTACAGTTTTCATTATTATTATTATAATACTTAGTTTCTTTTTTTTCTCTAAATAATATTTTTTTTGTTCCTTTCATTACAACAAAATACAGGTATACATTTTGATTATGTATAAGTATATAAATAAATAATAAGAATTAAAGCAGAAAAATTAAGAAAAAAACAGTTTTTATTATTATTATATGATGTACAGTAATGAATGTTTTATTTTTATTTTTTCTCTATTTGTTCGTTATTCTGATTGTGGTTTCAATTTAAAAAGCATAATTCATTATTGTGAGAATATTTACGAAAAAAAACTACAACCAATTTATAGATTATTAGTGTGGTAATATCGAAAGTTTTTTTTTTATTAAAAAAACAAATCAAATTTTATTATTTCTTTAAGTACATAATTAATTTTATAACTAATCCTTAGATACATAATGCAATTTATAATGAAAATGTATAAAACCATTGTCATATTATATTCGGAATTTGTTTTTATAAAAATTATCATTGCTACTTTTTTCCAAGTTGACTTAGTAAAAATTTTTTTTTTTTGAAACAATTTTTTTCTATCGTGGAGTTTTTTGAACGCGTTTTTTTAGCATGTTGTCGAGGGGATATACTTATATAATTGATGGCGTCTAAAAAGAGGAATTCGTATGTGTTGTATTCCGCGCTGAAAATATTCATTATTATGACTGGTTTCTTTTATTATTATTTTTTGTTCAGCTGGAAATATTGAAAATATGTCAAAAGTGAATGTTGATTATTAAATTAAATTTGGATGGATTGTCTTGAGATTGTATAATTTTATTTTCCTTTCTTTTTCGAAAGTAAAGTGCGAAGTTAAAAAAAAACATTTTAGAGCACAAAGCGTCGTATGATGTAAGGAAGGAGGCTGCAACGTTCACTTTGGTGACATGGAACTATTTATGAACCTGACAATTTTTAAATAAATAATTTTTACATTTTTTTTGAATTGCCAGCCCTTCTGACATCAAGCATCCGTGGTTCATGCAGGTTTATTTGCTCTGATGCTTGACCCACACTCCTTAAAGTCATGCCATAAGTTGTCACTCTAAAAATTTAGTACATCATTATGAGCTTAAAATAATTTACGCCTACTCAAAATCAATTTTATCGTTACACACCTAGTCCCCGACCCTAACAATTTAGTGCGTTTCTTCTCTAAAACAGTCCACAAGTTATAGTCTAGATAGAACTTCCATATGTGCAATCTTCACCGGCCATAAATTGCAGTAAATTCATCTCTAGTCATCGTTAAGTTTATGTCACTTTATGTGCAGGTGTTGAGTTTTGCTGGAATACCCAGTGCTTATCTGCAACTGTGTCTCAAGTTGAGCTTACATACTATCGAACGGTTTTGATTAATTTTGTCTTGACAAATTTCGTGATTTTTTTAGATAGGAAAGATTTGAGTATTGATTGTGTTAGTTAGTACACATAATTTTTTCTTTGTGCACCTGCACATTGCAATTGAAGTGAAGGACATCTTTCTGATTTCTGTAAGAATTTATAATAATTTTACTAAATTTTTTTTTCAGTTTGTACATAACTTACAGAAGCGGTTCCAGAGGTAATGTGACCCTTTTCATTGATAGAATTAGACTAGTAGACTTGTTCCTACCCCACACATTTTAAAGTATTTGAAATACAAGCAACTTTTTTGCTTTGCTCTAATTCATTGAAATTTTATTGTTATCAGTCTACTATCATAAATAGAACGAAACGCACACTACACTGAGAGCGACGACGTATTGTCTATTTTTTTTTATTGTATAGGCATTCATTTTCCGATATTTCGCACTATGAGATGACAAGTGTCGTAACTTTCAAATGGCAATTTTCACTTTCGTATCTTCCATCTCTTACGATTTAGACGATATTAAGTCAGCAACAGTTTTACTATTCCCAAGAAATGCACAGTGTCTGCGAGCATAATAATTTCCATTATTCTATCCTTTTAGAACAAACCAAATTATTAATAAAAAAAAATAGATAATATTAGACACAATTTCAATATTACTGAAACTGTTGCAATCTTTAAAATTTGGAAGTTACGACAGTCATCTCATAGTGCGATTTATTAGCCGTTTGCCGTCTATTGTTCTAAAAAATTCGTTACAGACGCGACGAGATTAGAAAGAAACTACCAAAGCGATACGATCACTGTAACTGATTGCATTCACCAACGTACGCGTCGCGTTCACTATAATTCCACCTCGAACTCTAAATCATGGAGAGGACAGTTGGCGCCAGTGGTTAAGCAAACGCATGCGTACGAAGATATAATAGAATCAGCGACAGTGCCGTTGAAAGCACTGTAACTGCCCTATGCCTAGAAGGGATCAATGTACCTGCGTAGTAGAAAAATTATTAGAATATCTGGGCTTACAAGTTATTACCAAGCATCGAAACTCTCGGTTGTTAGCCCACAACATAATTTATCTCGCAGGATTATGTAATCCGGTCGTCCTTACGTGGTAATATTTTAAGAGAATTTCAACGGATTTGATAAATCCAAAACAGTTTTGGATGCTAAGAATTTCGAAGAAGACGAGCATTGGATTCCTCGATAATCGTCTCGATTGCACAAACATTTCCTTCAATGTTAACCTCTGTTCTGTTTTAATAGCTTTGTCGACACACTGTATGCTCCCATTCCCATTCTTTTGTAGATTTATGCACAGTGCCTTGACTGTGACCACGTGCTAACTCTTTTGGCTTGTACTCAAAATGATATGTCCCTTGCAGTTTTCTTAATAATGAACAGCTTATGATATCTTAATATCTTTAATTAATTAGAAGCGGGTAACTTTGTATTTATGGTCTACGATAAAGAAATGTGCATAACAAAGTTAGATAATTTTTCATCGTTGTTTAATGATTATATTTTTGCTGTTTTTTCAATAGACTGAAGCTCTAAATTAAATTGAAAAGAAAATGGAGCAAGGAGTTTCTTGCAGAATATAAAAAAAATATATTTATATGTACTTAATTAAAGAATTCAAAATTAACTAACTAGTAGGTATACACTAAATTAATTATTAAATGAAAAAACATTAAACTATTTCTTTAAACAAAATTAGCAGTAAAGTATTACTGTGACATAACAAAGGAAATAAAGACAATTTTCAAAAGAAATATACCTAAATATAACTCTTACCTAATGCAACCACAATAACAACAAATTATATATATTAAAACAATTTTTAAAGTAAAATATACATAACTGGATATCAATGGGGAAAGATCAATGCATAAATGTAAGAACAAAAATTTAAAAGAACTAAAAATATTTAAATATATTTGATATTTATACTAAATAAGAACCGAAGAGTATTGTACATTTTCATAAAACCAAAAAAAAAAAAAAAAACTTAAATTAAAATAATAAATTCAGATCATCGAAAACTGATGATTGTAAGAATTTTATTTGTTGAAAAAAATCATTGTGATTCTTTCCCTTGCGTTTTATGTACAAAACTTAAAAAAATTATTGAACTTTTAATAAAAGAAATTCTACCAATGGTATGTACTTAAATTCATTATTAGTTTTGCGACGCCGTGGAATATTGTAGGTAGTGTAATATTCGGGGTATACAACAGAAAAATGAAGTCATAAAAAGTCGATTAGTTAGTTGATCTCATTTTGGAAATTTTTTTAGAGGTTTGTAAAACTCCGATTACAAATCGGCATGCGGCTTGCGTTTTCCAAGATTATAGAATATCGGGATTTTAACTGTTTAAAATTGCATGTGCCATAAAGTTGGGATCATAAATAAGTCGAGTGTTTGATTAAATTGAAGCTAGGCAATACAAAACTTGTTGATACATAACGACGAAACGCAGCTTAGATCGCAACAGGATTATTATCCATGGAGCCGACACAGAGAACACAAAAAATATTCCAATTTAATGTTACTTAATTATTTTTTTTAATTTCATTCTTTTAAAGCTTGTATTAAGCTCCATTTATACGATGATAGTTTTTGGGATAGTTGATATCGTGAACATACTCATCGTGTAAACTGGATGGTAGTTGCTTTCGTAATATCATGACAGCACTATGGTACTATCACGAAACTATCGCCGTGTAAACTGAAGTATTGCGATTTTTACACGTTTTTTGGCATCTACTTGTCAAATAAATACACGGTCGTACATATAGGTCCGGAAATTCATTGCAGTTTTTTTGGTGGTGTAAGTAGACATCTTTTATGAATACAAATATGGTTGTCGTATTAACCACAAGGTTCGTCACGCTCTCCCAATTATTTTTCAGACATTTCTTGTTATGGCTGCACACTCGACTTTATTGCGCTTGTGCAACCAATTGCTAGTAGCGACCCTGTCGATAATAACGAGAACATAATTTATTTTCATCACAAAAGTTTCCAGACCTGTAAATACGACTGTGACGTGAATGAATATCGAGTTGAGATTATACAGCCTACTATCGTATAGCTTAACTATCGCACTGTCGAGCCTCTCACATTGTCGTGAGATATTGTACTGGTTCAAAAATATCACTGTGAAAACAGGGCTTTAGAGTGTGCTCCACTTTTTCAAAATACAGTGGATGCCGCTTATTGTAATCACTTTGGGACCGGCCATAAACAATAACATTAACCGGATGATAACAATAGCCGAAGGGGAAAATTTTTCTCATTTATTTTCCTACGCTTGAATATAGATTGCTCGAAGCATCTAATATTATTTTTTTTATTCATTAAGTGTTATTGACAACTCTAGCTTCAATGTTTCACAAAGTTACAGAGAATATGAAATACTGTTTCCTCTTCCTCCTCATTCAGGCAGTTTCTACAGAAAGTCATTTGAAAAGAATCACCATCTTTTAGCATGCCGGATTATAAGACAGTGTCTGGTCAGGACACTTACTGTGGTACTGATTCTCTCCCTTTTTAGCAAATTCAGCCTTGTACAGCGTTTTAGATGCAGCTTCGGTCATGTTTGTCAGCTCAGCGCGCCACTTCTATTAAACTGTCTCGAAAACTTACTCGAAGTTGAGCACATTCTGTTGAACGAGATCAACATCAATAGTTTTCAGAAGCTACGAAAAGACTGAAATTTCTCATAGCAATCTATGATATGTATCGCCTTGTGTTTACGTAAATGTTAAACCAAGAGCAATCATCTTTAATTTTGAGATTGTTTTTATTTTGCCTTTTTGATCACTTTCACATGAAGAAAAAAGGGGAGCGATTAAGAATACAGTCACAAAACTTGTAATGTTGTATGGAAATCTGGCCCGAATGATAACATAAAGCGAATTTTTATTCCAATAAGCGATGAATTTCGTTTCTGGAAAATGGAACTAACTTGTTTTGATAGCAAAATGTGGCTTATAACATTATCCGCAATTACTATAAGCGGCTTCTATTATATTTGATTATTTTTCTTGCCAAATGTAGTCAAGCTTAGTCGTCAAATTTTTGTTCATTAAATTGTTTATTTAAAAAAAACTATTTTGGGTGAAGAAATTGACTTAATATTTTGTCAAATTTGCAGTCAAATATTTGACATTTTTGCAAACCTCAATTCAGTAATATTCAGCAGCAATTCATAAACCACCACAATCCAAACCGAAGGAAAGCTACAAAATTATAAATATTTGTAAGATATAAAACAAACACAAGTTTTCTTTTCATAAATACTTTCCTTTCCTTTCACATTATTTATTTCATTAATTTCGTAATTTCTAAAGATTTTTCGAATATTTTCTTTATAATATTCTCGAAATACTTATTTTATTAATACATAATATACAATGTGATAAAATTTTTTTCTGCCGTAACAAATACATACAATGCCAAATTTCAATCATTTATTATCGTAGAACTATAATTAAATATAAATATTATGTACTTTACCATGTAAGAACCCGGTTTCCTGTTTCTATAAGTTTAATTGAAAATTTTTACAGGATCTTGTTAATTAAACTATGGGTGCAGTATGTTAAAATTAAGATCTGTAAGTGTTTTTGCGTATAAATTGATATCGCGGTTTGATTGTATTTATGTAAATTTTTTTAATGTATGTTCAGTGATTTGTTTGTACCCAGTCCTTCATTATGTTCTGCTGCCAGTTTTGAGCCTATAACTGAGCTAAGATCATTAAATTACAGTCTCAATGGTGAGATATTGTACTGGTTTATAAAACAAAACATAATTTAGTTTAATTTAAACCTATTTGAGACAGCAAAATTATAAAGAATCCGGAATTGCAATGGTGACACAAGAACGCTGATCCATGCAAAAGTAATCGATCATGTATTCCTGAAAGTAATAAGAACCTACAAGTAGCCATCAGAGAAAATCGATTATGTAATCATTACTGTTCCTACTAGGACTGTTCCAAGACATGGAAGCCAGATGAAACCTTGTAGATATGAGGATGTCTTATTTGCTAAAATGGTGCCCAGCCTGGAGTCGATTGATTTCATGGATCAAGTCAGTTAAATTAAATTTTTTTTACTAACTCTTCGAGTACACAAACTTTCAAAAGAATCGACGATGGTGAGGTCACACCTGTGGTCGATTCTTGATTGAATGACTCGTAGCTGTAGCAAAGTCTGTACAGAAAAATAGTTACAAGTGATAGGAAGGTGATAGGAGTTGAGATCCAAAGAGTTTCGATAGGTTAAAATTAGATCAAGATTTTTAGTACGATCCTTCAGGTTTAAATAAGAGGAACAGCACATAACTATCACATCTAGGATGGAAATCCGCCCTTAAATCCATTTTAGGATAACCATGTATCAAATGGAACCCAACGTGGGCTAGAACCATTTTATGGAAATTTGCTAACTAAGCAAAGACAAGATCATTTTGATCAGCTGCCATGCTTGGTGGTTGAACAATAGGCTAACAACCTATCTCGAGAAAAATCGAGTATTATGAATCCGATAGAAAAAAAAACCCAGATCGAATGGAAGAACGATGGTATCCCTGAAAAAATGCAATTGAGGGAATATTATGGCCATTGCTTGTCTAGTCTCCAACTTGTGCAACAGAACTATTAGCAAGACTAGGTATAGCGGGTTATATAATTCAATTCAATTTGAGTAGCACTTTCCATACTCCGAACTGAATTTATAACTACTCGTATATTGCACAATATATTTTTTTATCGTATAAACTACTTAAAGATAAAACTTAAATTCTACACAATAAGTACCAGTTGTGTATTCTAAGGGAAAATTGGGGTTTAAGTGTTGGTTTTCAAAATTTTCTTAACGCTATTTACATAACTAATATACTGAAAAATAAAATTTTATGCTAAATTATCCAACGAAATCGAAAAGTATTTTATAAAGCGGCTTAAACTTCTAAGCTTTTAAGAGTTAATTCACTGTTTAGGCCTTGTTTTCAAATCATTTACATTGCTCTTGAAATTGCGAGCACCCAAAGATTCAATTTCAACATTCATCTTCTTTAAATCTTAGATCTCTAAATGATATTTATGGGGAAGCAATGGTACGGAGTGGCGATATTTTTTTTTATCTATGTGCCGGTTTATACTACAAAGTTGAATTAGACATTTCTGAAACAATCAATTCCCTGTAGGGTTTACGATTTAAAGAAAATCAGGACGAGAAGGAAAACTACTACTGATGCCATTGTAGTACGAAAATGATTTAGACAAATGGCGCCCAATGTGGGCTATATGCTAGTTAGGAAATCGTGCTGTGATCAAGTTCCTGTAGATGTGCCGGAGCCTTATTTGCTTTAAGGATTAAATACGAACAGCAGCAATAACTTCGTCTTATATCCGTTTCTGGACAGACATGGAACGATATTAATTGGGGGCGAGTGGAAGGGGGCTAGGCCTAGTTTGTGCTGTCGTGCTATAAAATAGAATTAATGGCAGTCATTGAAAATGGCGCCCAACGTGGGCCATATGCAAACATAAGAAAAATAAACTTGCAAAATAGCCTACCGTTAATTAATTTTTTGGTTGGCAGGCTGCATTTTCAAAAATTTTTTTTTTAAAGACTTTTGTTGCATTCCGAGTTTAACTACGACCCTGACTTCGGTAATAAGTTGCGCCCACAACTTGGATATGGGCGGCCCCATATTGCGGAATAAATAAATAAATAAATTTTATGGCTTACGTTAAAATTAGTCGCCTGTTTAGAATTTAAATTCTCCAAAATTTCGTTCGGGTCAATTCTAACGAAACATTTCATTGGAATATTTACCATCGATTTTCTGTACTTATAAGCTCGTTACTTGTAATAGTCCTGAAATTTGATTCCCGTTCCTTATGGATCCCTAGTAAATAAAAACAATCCTGTGTTTCCTGTTGTTTAAGAAAATTCGATGAATGTCGATTTGCAATAAAATTGTTATGTATTCTTCTGGATATTTTTCACTATGTACATTATAATAATTCCTTTTCAAGGTCGTCATTATTTTCCATCCTATTCAATCGTCAATCGTTGTAAATGTCCTTAAATCAAATTTGCGAATCGAAACCCTAAAGTCAAATTTCATTACAACTGATCGCATTCGCCGAAATCGGTTCAGTTTTCAATTGAAAGAATAAGTTATTTCGATCCAAATGTGAAGGTGATTGTTGATGGGGTTGAACTTGCTGGTGTTGTTGGTCGTCAGGTGTTGATATCCTTTTCGTTCGAGACTGTGGTGATTCTTGGAGTGAGGAAGATGATGGGGTTTGTGGTGAGCTTTCGTCTCGTGATTTTGAATTTCCGTTCGAATCACACGATGATGGGATATGTTGTGGTGATATACTGGCATTACTGCTAGCTGTTGGACTTTGTAGACCGGCTAGAGATCGCACTTGTAGCAATAGCCCACTGTTTAGAATACGAGCCTGATGTTCCTGCGCTTTAGCTCGCAGACACGCGATTGAGTTGTTTCTAAAAGAAACAAAACAACAAGTTAAATTAGTGACCCCGATGAGAAAAAATGTCTACAGAGATATGTATTAAATATTAATAATAGCAAACGAAAAAACCAGCCTATATTCTACAGTAGCGATTTGATCGGATTTTGTTACTTGAGGAAGGATAAAGCTGAACTAAAAAAATTAATCATTAAAAGAATCTAAGAAAAATTGTGGATTATAAAGTTAAAGTAAAATCACCGTATTAATGAGATAGGGTCTCGGTTGTAGTTAACCCACCTAAACGCCTCGGGGTCTTGTTCAGGATGATATCCGGGTGGACCAACTGAATGATGAAGTCCGGCGAGGTGCCCGCTTGATGATGATCCGGACGACGATACCGATTGCGAAGAATTCACAACCAAATTCAGTTCTTTATTGTTATTGGTGCTATTGCTAAGACCGTCCAAAAGTATCGCAGAATGATGATGGTGATTGTGTTGCGACAATTGTTGTTGCTGTTGCTGTTGATGATGATGATGATGATGCAAATGATGCATATGAGCTTGTGGTGGACTTGCTTGCGTAGGGTGCATATTATTCGGCGACGATACAGATGTTGTCGTCGGTGTTACGGCCGATGATGATAAACCTTGTGGTGGTGGTGGACACGACATCATTGCCGATGGTGACGACGATTGATGCATTCGATTTCCTGTACTCGAAATATCACTGGATTTTGAAGTGGTCTCGTCACGATCACTATTTCCGCTGTCTTCGTTTTTAAGGGCTTCAGCTGCTTCGAGAGACTTACGATGCATACCTGGTGGAAAAGAAAACAATCGAAGGCGAGCTATGGGTCAATCATCATATCGAAAGTTTTTTTGTCAAGAATTCGGCGTGCGGTGATCAAAGATTTTTCCACAATGACCGGAAAAAAAGGAAAAATTTTTGATGCCGAGTCACGTCGTCGTTTACGTCGGAAAAACTCATTCGCTCGAAAAGGTCATGCACTTGGCGAGGGTGGAAAGACGGTAAGAAGAATCAAAGGGAGGCATATTTAATAGGCAATAATGAAATAGTAGGACTAACGGTGGCGATCAGAGGTGATGAGGTGATATGAATAGCAAATGGAATTCAATGTCAGGAATTTATTTATTCAATTGATAAGGAGGTTGGTGGTTAGTGGTAATTGCGGAGGTGGTTGTCATGGTTAATGTGAGGGTTCGGTTCTACCGTTTCATTCGATGGGATTTATTCAAAGATTGGGGTTTGCTATTGAGTATGGAATTTCGTGTATGTAATGAGCTTGAAGGATATTAGTCGGGTGGGTTGTGGTCATGATGAATTGGATTCGTGATGATTGGTCAGAATTTTAATGAACAAGGCTAAGAAGGTTGGTGCTATTTTTCTTTTTTTAACAGAACTAAGTGCAAGTCGTCACGAAAGGCCGCAGACAATCACATGATTTTCTATTTAATAAAATGAGCTCCTATTAATATTTTAGTTGGAAATAAAAACAGGATAGTAGTGTACATAAATAGTGTGCCTTTTTTAATACTTGGAGTAAAAATTCTATTTTTACATTGTTCAAATTGGTAATACTAGTCGTTTGTGCGAAGAGAATTTTCTCCGACTTCCAAGACGGGTGTTCACTTATCCTGTACTATATCATGTCCTAAATAATATGTATCGGGAAAAAAGTGGACGGCTGCCAAAGTTCCTGCGAGCCGAAAAAAAGGGATGTATAGTTCGGTCCAAAATATATAAATAATGAATTCGGCGACGATAATTAAGCTAACAAATATATTTGAACACTTTGAAATTATGATTGTTATAAGAAAAATTAGGGTACGTATCTACATGGTTTGAAAATTACTGATTTAATTTTTATATCCTCAATACATATACCTTAATTTTTAAAGAGGAGATATATACAAAATAAAATTAGTAGGCAATAATTTTATTGTTAAGAATTTTGTGGTTTGTGAGTGATTGCAGCTGAAATCACTGTTTTCAGCGGTTGGATAGACTAAAAACTGTTCAATTCCTTCCCAGAAACATACTATATTACTTTTTCTTATAAAACTCTAAATCTAGAATTTACTTTGGGGCTTACACCTAATTGAATTTCATCTTTCCACCTCGAATTATGTAGCGAAATATTCAAAATCACGCATTAAATACTACCAACTAGGTACTTTCGCTCACTCATTCGAACCATAAAATAAAGGAATATGGTTTATTATTATGAGAATGGAATTTTTCATGGCTAAGCTACCATAAAAGTTAATTTTTTTATAGGTTTAATATTACTTTTACCTCACTTCGTGAGGAGCTTAACAACTCGACATTGAATAATGCCGAAATCTGAAAATTTGGACAAAATATAAATAAATGAATGAATTAAAATTAAAAGCAATAAAAAAATACTAAAAACTTCAAATTATTGTTTTTAAAACAGATACACAAAAGATTTTGGAGATAAAACGGAATTAACATTACTAAATAAAATCCATTTTGTCTGCAAAATCATAGTTTAAGCTAACAGACGCCGGACTAACACCACAAAAAAAATTATATTGAAAATATTATAATAAATAATATAATAAAAAAATGTTTATTTACTTTTTGCTTCCATACCTAGAAGCCAAGGTGCGACCGATTCGTTTTCCTTAGCTGATTTTAGTATGGTTTCGGGTAAGGGTAACGAGTGTCGTACCATCGCCCCATAAAGGCCATATTCGGCCATTATCGTACTACGCCCCCAACATTTCTCCGTTTTCCGCCATTTTGCTCGGCGATTTTGAAACCAGACCTAAAAGTTGAGAAAAAAAATGTTATTAAATTCTTTTGCCCAAAAGATTCGTAAGAATAATTTTTCAATTGTTAAATTCGACTAGATAAGAGACCGAACACAAAAGGTAAAGGGGCCGCTGTTTCATCCAAAAATCCAGACTACCCCACCCTCAAGCCCTACGTACAAGTTAATAGTTAAGAAAGCGCAAGTCACTTAGTGCTCTCACAATGTGATAATCCAATTAACGCGTTAAATCTGAAGTGAAATTATGCAAATCAGCTTTGCCTTTATATGATGCTGCCTATACCCTCTACTCTGTATAGTTGTAATACTTGAGCAGACAGCCACTGTTTTACATTTTTCAGAATTCAGTTTAATGTTGCGGAAGTTATTTCATTTTTCTAATTTTAAATTCATGGAATTATGATGATAGTATGGTGGTATCGTGTTGGGTATGATGGGAGCCAAGTTACAAGAGGGTGCTGAGCTTGAAAAACTTGAGATGTGTGAGATTGTGTGAAGTTTCTTCAAGAATCAAGAAAATGTATATCATGCGGTTTGTGAAAAACTAGAGCTGTACCTAGTCACACCATCTTCATAGAATGGCAAACAATTGAGCCGTTTATTTTGAAAGTGGGGCAAGTCCATTTTTGAAAAAAAAATGAAGATAATGATAATTATAGATAAAACTTAATATGATATTTTTATCTGTAAACAATTTGTAGTAAAAAAAATTCAGATTCCCTAATATTTGGGAGATGGAAGTTTTAGCTATTAACGGTATGGTAAATATGTTTATTTTGAAAGTGGTGCAAGTCCATCTTAGGTTGAAATTATTTTTAACCGAATATGTTTCGGCATAATCATAATCCGGTTGTTGTATTGTGACACCAATGTGTTGGTATTACATCATGTCTGAAGCGCATTATGTTTCAATCTATCCTTGATATTGGTAATCGATAATTGTACAATATTTCATAAATAATAACAAGTACAAATTTCATTGTTATATAATATGTTTACTTCGAACACCGGCAAATTTTAGTAATATTGGCAACACTGCAAAAAACTATAAATTGTATAGTATTCAACTTCTATTATCAGCTTGCAAGTAAGTTCTAGTTCAGTTTCTGATGTTATCACCACAACGAGGAAGACCATCTAATTTCGGAAATATAAAATTACCTTCTTTATATGAAACCATACCATATCATACGTATAAAGTAACTGATTAACAAAAAAGGTACATATAATTTCATTGAAATTGTTAATAAAAATTAATTGTTTTTTGTTATGTTAAATTTTCTACTGTAATATTTAAAAACTCTTTTCTTTTTATCAAACTAATAAATATTCATATAACAAGTGGGCTGAAAAGTTCGTAGGCCGACACATAGATAGCGTGACTAGAATTAAATTCATATGATTTTTAGTTAGAACTAACCTTAAAACGACACTTGTATAAATTTGACATTTGTCGGACAATTGGTTCGTGAGATATAGCGTTGTGAGTGAATCAACTTTTGGTGTTGTAAAAAAAATGGATAAAAAAGAATTTCGTGTGTTAATGAAGCATTGCTTTATTATGAAAAAAAATACTGTGGAAACCAAAGCTTGGCTTGATAAACATTATTCGGACTCTGCACCAGGAAAATCAACCGTTGAGAAGTGGTTTGCTAAATTTATACGGGGCGAAATGAGCACCGAAGACGGTACACGCAGTGGACGCCCGAAAGAGGCTGTAACGGACGAAAACATAAAAAAGTGCAGAAAATAATTATGAATGACCGTAAAGTGAAGTTGATCGAGATAGCTAAGACTCTAAAGATATCAAAAGAGCGTGTTGTGGCTGAATATTTGGACATGCAAAAGCTGTGTGCAAAGTGGCTGCCGCGCGAGCTCACAATCGAGCAAAAGTTTCAACGTGTCGTTGACTCGGAGCAATGTTTAGCGATATTCAACCGTAATAAGAACGAATTTTTCCGTCGATATGTGACAATGGATGAAACCTGGATTCATCACTACACTCGAGAGTCCAATCGACAGTCAGCCGAGTGGACTGCACGCGATGAACCGAATCCAAAACGTGCAAAGACACAACAGTCGGCTGGCAAGGTTATGGCAACAGTATTCTGGGATGCGCGAGGTATAATATTCATTGATTACCTTGCAAAGGGCCAGACCATCAACAGCGATTATTAGATAGTGTTGTTGGAGCGTTTGAAGGATGAAATCACGAAAAAACGGCCCCATTTGAAGAAGAAAAAAGTGCTGTTTCAGCAAGACAATGCATCTTGCCACAAGTCAATACCAACGATGGCAAAATTTCACGAATTAGGGTACGAATTGCTTCCCCATCCACCGTATTCTCCAGATCTGGCCCCAGCGACTTTTTCCTGTTTGCAGACCTCAAAAGAATGCTCGCTGGAAAGAAATTCAGGACTAATGAAGAAGTAATCGCTGAGTCTGAGGCCTATTTTGAGACTAAAGAGAAATCGTACTATAAACATGGTATCGCAAAATTGCCTGACCGCTATAATCGTTGTATCGCCCTCGAAGGCAACTAGGTTGAATAATAAAATCGAATTTTATCAAAAAAATTTGTTTTACTATGTTAGCCTACGAACTTTTCAGCCCACCTGTTAAAATTGAACAGTATTTTGTTTTTATTATTATATTATAAAAAGGCTGATACAACTAAAATATTATGCGTTTAATTAACGATTACAATAGGTGTGTACGCACTTATCCAGAACAGAGTAGGTTAGAAAATGTATAAATGTGTTTTTTTAGGTGCATGAGAACTATCGATATCGATAACTGTGGTTTGACAGCTGAGAATGTCAAACTGTGTTGACATTTCTGTTCAGTAAGGTTTGGCAAGTCATCTTGAATCGTTTAACGCCAGAACAACGCTTCCAAATTGTGGAAATTTACTTTGAAAAAAATAAATTTGTTCGCGAAGTTCATAGAGCACTTCGTCCCTTTTACGGTCAACATAATCGGCCTAGTGAGCAAGCAATTCGTGCAGTTATTGATCGTTTTCGCACTAATTTTACTCTTCTCGATTCAAAACCATCAACAAGACAAAGAAATGTGCGTACCGAGGAGAATATTGCTGCTGTAGCGCGAAGTGTTGAAGAAGAGGACGGAATGTCGATTCGTCGCCGTTCTCAACTTGTTGGCCTTTGTCCTTCGACTACGTGGAAAATTTTACGTAAGGATCTTGGCTTACGTGCCTATAAAATACAGCTCGAGCAAGAATTGAAGCCAAATGACCATCGTTTGCGTCGCATTTTTGCTGATTGGGCTCATTTGAAACTGGCCGAAGATGAGCATTTTAATCAAAGAATTTTGTTTAGTGATGAAGCTCATTTCTGGTTAAATGGCTACGTCAATAAACAAAATTGCCGTATATGGAGCGCAGACAATCCTCACGCCGTTAACGAATCACCATTACATGCCGCTGGCGGCATCATCGATCCTTATTTTTTTCGAAATGAGGAAGGAGCTGCCGTTACGGTGAATGGCCAGCGCTATCGAGCCATGCTGACTGAATTTTTGTTTCCAAAAATTAATCAACTAAACATCGCCGACATTTGGTTCCAACAAGACGGCGCAACTTGCCATGCAGCGCGCTTAACAATCGATTTATTGCAAAATCAATTTGGTGACAACTTGATTTCCAGAAGTGGTTCTGTTAACTGGCCCCCTCGTTCGTGCGATTTAACGCCTCTGGATTACTTTTTTGAGGCTATATTAAGTCATGCGTTTATACCGACAAACCAGCAACTCTTGAAGCATTGGAAGCCAATATTCAAGAAACTATTGACGCCATACGGCCAGATTTATTGGAAAAAGTAGTCAAAAATTGGGCTGATCGAATGGACCATGTAACTCGTAGCCGCGGCAGACATATGACGGAAATCATATTTAAAAAATAAATGCCATGAAATTATCTACCAGAATATAATAAAAAAATTTCACTCCAACAATATTTCTGTCTTGTATTATAATTTTAAGTTCTCATGCACCTAAAAAAACACCTTTTACAAAATAACAACAACATTGCTGTTTTTATGATTCTTTATATCCTTTTCCGTAGATAGTAGGCTAAAGTAGAGAATTTATAGCGAATAGCTGCCCTAGTGAGCTTACTGGGCAGATATTCCTGTTAAAATCTATATTCCAGCCTACTATCTACAGAGAAAAGCAATAAATAACAAAAACAGCAATATTCATGGTGTTTTTAATATACATTTTAATCACTAATCTGATCTGGATAAATGCGCAAAAAAACACACCTAATAATTAATTAATTTTGAAAGTGGTGCAAGTCCATTTAGGTATAATAAAACCTTTATTTTTTTAGACAGCACTATAAACACTACTAGATAATAAACTTAAATTATCTAATACCACAAAATTCAAAAAATATGTCTATTAGTGCTTACCAATTGTACAAATTCGTGCCTGAATTTGTTCTTCTTTTTTTTTGTAATTCGTTCCAACTTGATTCCCTGCATTTTTATATTTATTGAAATGCAAACCTTTAAATATCTCACAATAACAAAAAATGGACTTGACTCACTTTCAAAATAAACGGCTCAACTATTATTATAAACGTCGTTAAAAAAGACAGAAATCGTTCTTAAAGCATTGTTGCATGCGTGTGTTTTAGAGGCATTGAATTTAAATTAACATTAAAGCCTCTCGTCTTATAGCATAGGCTCAATATTTGGCACAGTGTAGACAACTGTGGATATTAGCGAATAACTTCTCTACTCTAAAAGTTTGATTATGAAAAAATTTCTAAATGTATGAATAAAAAGAGTAGTAAAGCATAGACATGGAGCAATTAAAGTTTATCCAGAAAATAATGTTTTATCCTAAGAATTATTTCAGATAGGATCCCGAAAATTATACAGAAGTAAGGCCAAATATACCGCGAAAAGAGAAAGAGAAACCTTTTCTGGTTATTAGGGTGTATTGGGTGATTGCCTGGAACGGTGGAAATAAATGATAAATTATGATTTTTTTTTATCTCGAGTAGCGCTAAGATACCAATCTGAAAGACGGATTTTATAAGGCTATTCTAGGGCACTTTAATAGAAGTAGAAGCTATGGGGGCGGAGTTGCTTTTCTATATTAGGAACAGCTTAGCGCAAAAATAATAAAGTTCCGCCCAGACTATTGCAAAATATTGTAAACTTTAAAAATTTTTGAGGAAAAATACCCTCTGTTTGAGGAAAAATACCCTCTTTTCAAATATACTCAAAATTTCAAAGAACCGTTTGAATATATCTTCGAAAGATATACATTTTTCTTATTATACAGAAACAAAGGGGTTTAGAAAACCACAATTTATGAAAGATAAGCAGTTTATTTCATAAATTTGAAAAAAGCAAATTTATTTTTGGTTTTAACTGAAGTTGCATACAAGGCTCTCGGTTTTAGCGGAACTTTCAACGTACATAATGAGTATTCTTTCCACGAATTGGTTGTTTTCCCAGGTTTTTCGTTACCATATCTTCTTTGTTTATCTAATAGCATTAAAAGCTATCGGGCCTATTACGAAACTCGAGTCGAGTGAGTAACTCGACTCACATTTGGACTCGACTCGAGCTAAAGCTGGTATTATGAAACTCGACAATTGGAAAGTCACTTCATTTCCAGCAGTCGAGTGAGTTTGACATTTCTTATAAGTAAATACTCACTCGATCGGCTCTCATAATACGCAGTTCTCTTAACTCACACTTTTTTTTCGACTCAAAGTCGAGTGAAACTCGACAAGTAGGCACTCGTCGAGTTTCATAGTCGCAGAATGTGAGTTTTTTGGTCGAGTCGAGTTTCGTAATAGCCCGTATATCTTCTGAATTTGTAGATTGCAGCACTTACAGGTAATCGAAGACCCACACTCAATGTAAGATTTAATTTGCACATTGTATTATATCATTTCATATTTTCAACTAAAACTCTCAGATGACACCCTTGCTTATGAACTCGATACGTATTCTTCGAAATCATAACAATCTCTCCAAAAAAGAAAATAATATCCTAAAATAATTGCATCCACTCCCATGATCCTTTTTTCTCCCCATACAAAAACACAACAACAAACCACTCAGTCACTAACTTCTTGTTACATTCTTGTTACTAAATTTGAACAAAATGACACGTTCCATCACACCAGGAGGTCCTTTTCCAAAAACCTAACCATTATCATCGGTTTGTCGTGTCGTTTTGCTCAAATCAGGATCGAGTAAGAGAAAGAAAAAACAACCGGGAGTATATCTTCCTAAAAAAAATTCCTTCCTTCATTTTCTATAGATGCTATGGCGTCTACGGTGTATTTGGCAGGAACGATGAATAAATTTTCTCGTCGAGGAAAAATAATTGCTATAAGGATGTCTAACAACAAATCAGTGCCCACCATCATCCGTGCAAGGCACGTGTCATATATTTTTCGCAGTATTTTCTCATTTCGAGCAATCGAAATTATTCACTCGACGTTGCATGGTAGTGCGCGATGAGCCACAAAAAAAGGACACACATAGACATAGTATGGTCCTAGCACTCTGTCGACATGAATTTAGTTTAGTTAGTTTACTGCGAACAAGGAAACGGACGATAAGAAAACATGCCTCCAAATTCGATTATGGAAATCAGCAGGACATAAAATATCCTTCAACTGTAAAGCGCAGGGATTTGAACGATAATTTGTGGTTGTTTGCGTGTAGTCCAGTCGACTTGGTTCAGTTCCATATATCCGCGTATCTGTACATGAGAATATCAGAAGGAGATTTTTTTAAAAATAAATTTTTCCACTAAATTTAACTTCCGAAAACAAGCAATGCGCCAGGACAATTGTGCACAATGCACAGGATTGACAACCTTCTTTCCAATCCATTAGAAATTTTGGATAACCAGAAGAAAAGGCGTAGAAAACTGCAACCTTTTGCCATCAATTTCAATTCGTCGAGGCAATAGAAGAACGAGGCGAGTCCTTTTCGGTTCGAGGATGTGCGGTATGGCAATCATAGAATGGCCAGTCAACCAACAAACCACTCAGTAAAAATCTTTTGCTCGAAATGAATCGAAAAGGACCGAAAAATTTCCTCTTGATTTCTTGTAAATTCGATAAATTGAATTTGTATGATCATATATATCCTTGAATGGTATCCTCCCATTGATATGTCGTCCTTTTTATTATATTGAACGCTTCGGTAGATCTTATTGCAATGTGAATAAGTCCGAATGTCTCTTGTATGTTTACATTTTGATAAAGCCACAGAATAAAATCGAGGAAATCAATTTGCTTGATTGAATCCCCACAACGGCAAGGATAAGGACACGCTTTAAATTCCCAAACTATAAATTACAGTCATGACGAAAAGCTAAAGGATCTCGTCGTTGTCATTAAAATAAGATTAAAATTTTTCTTATTTTCGACTCTTTCGGAGGGAGGAATTTCTTCTGCAATGAATCAGACGATTAGACAAAAATATAGTCCTGCAAAAGGAATTGATGGAATGGAATTCACTTGCGGGAAGAGGAGAAGGCAGTTGAGAAAAGGAGTTTTGATCCTCTTATTACTTCATTATGTCGTGGTGTTGCACCCTTACCCGGGCCCCAGGGTGGAATGATAAACTTTTGTACTGAATCCGAGTCTAGTCCGGGCATTTAAGCACGTACTTCTATTCGGAGGATGTCACAAGGGTGGATGGAATTTCTGGTGAGTAATTGACTAATCCTGGACGGGTGTCGGTACTGCTTGACATTCCTTGTTGGACCTTTTCAACCTCGACTTCAGTATGACGAGTAGTTTTATTAGTTGTGGGTGGTAGAAAATACAAGAGATGCGCGACACAATGAATGAAAAGTATAATTCCTTGTGACTAATACAATTGAAGAATGTATTGATCTTGGGGACCGTTTCTCGGTCGTAATTTGTCATTAAGTGAAAGCTAATAATGCGATTGCGAAAAATATTAAGATGGTTTGGATGGTAATCAATCAATTGGCTTACGAGGATGTTTTCAAAGAAAATATAGAAATTTATAAGGGGTCAATAGGAAAATTGTTGGTAATAATGGTTGAAATGAGGGTTAAAAGGTGATTCCTCAGTAGAAATTTTCGGATGTAAATTACCGAAAAAAAATTGAATAACAAAATTATAATAAGCGCTCTTTAGTATTTATAATACTTTGAGAAATTATCAAATTAGCAATGTGACGAACGTTACTATATTTTAATGGTTAGGATTAACTGAATAACATATTTTATGTAGTTGGTTTGACCTCCTCTACTTTCTTTTAAAGTATATTAAAAAAATTATATCATCGTTAATTTTTTATTTTGTTCCTTATAATAAATCCAAAAAATTGGATTAAAAAATTGATGCAACTGAAATATTACCTTTTTTTCTAAGAATTTCTTACCCTTACCTGTTATGAATTTAACATTAATTTTACTTTATTATTTTTTAATAATAAAGTATTGTGATCGACCTGAAATTTCAAAAAAGTTTGCTACCCTGAAATTTTGTATTTACACGTTTTAGGACTAGTAAACACCAAAAAAGCAAAAAAAAAATGTCCGTCTGTCCGCCGTACGCAAAACCGCTTGAAGGTGCGTAGTAGAGCTGGAAAGCTATCGATAGCGCTATCGGCACTATCGATGGTTTTCTGCTATCGTCACTATCGTCGATTGTTTTTCACTATCGTCGATAGTTTTCGATAGTGAACTGTCGATTTTACGTTGATACCTAGTGTCATAAAATGGTGCAGAGGTCAGGATTGCCAGGTCAGACTATTTATTACCAATTGGGCTACATAGACCTTGTTGTCGCTACAAAAAAATCAAAGTTTTGATTTATCTAACTTGGTCAATTTTTGATTTGATTCGGCGAATTATGGGCTATCTTGAATTCGACAAATTTTGGCCTATCTTGGTACCAATTTAATTCAATTGTGAATGGTTTGTACATCGATTCCCAGCAGACTTAGTTCATTATACTATAACGAAAAAGAATACTGGATAAACACCGTAGAATTCTAGGGTACGATGTCCGCGTTCGCCGTATATGTCTACGCGTATAGTTTGGAAGAGACCTAGACGCAGAATATTTACGGCGATTCTATGTATAATATTTTAGGTGCTTCTACGTTACATACTCGTACGTACCTTATTTCAAAATTTGCTCGCACATGTTTTTCATTTCCGCCATTTACACAGAGAAATTAGGTATTTGGAATTTGGCTTATGAAGTCCTGGCGCTAGCTGTCAAATTTCCAATCCTTCCATTCTAAATGTAAGACAGAAGTGAAAAAAATGTGTATGAAAATGTATATGTGTATGAAATATACCTGAATTGTGACTTCAAAAATACTATGCTAACTCGAAACTTTTGCATTCCTACTAATAATAGTACCGTAGAGCGGACAGTTTCCCAAATAAATTTGGTAAAAAAGCTTAGGAATAAATTAAGCTTAGAAATATTGGGTGCAATTTTAGGAATTTGAATACGAATTCAGTTAACCATTCTATGTTGCAAAGATTTTCTAGTAACGAAGGAGATGTTTAATCTATTTAAAGCAGGGTATATCAAAATCAAACATCCGAGGACAGAACAGGAAACATGTATACAAGAGTTTTTAGAATAAGCAGCAGAGTTTTAATTTTCATACTTTTGTTCTTACTCTTTATTACTAATGAAATATTATATTTATTTTGTTTTTTTTTACTTAATTTTACCGAAATAGTGAATATATTAAACTAAAAATCGTAGAAATGTATTTTTGTATCTATTTATTTATTTTTTATACTCTAGATGGAATCTGGGAGTATTATAAATTTAATCCAGCCCAAAACTTTGTAACGCATAGAACCGAGCCTCGGACGAAAAAAAGTTGTATATTATTTTTTGTTTATTTGTGGCTAAAAACTCCAAATTCGCCTGGCGTCCGTCTGTCTGTCTGCCCGTTAGCACGATAACTCAAGAACGCCTTGAGCTAGGAACTTGACATTTTGAATCTGGATGTTTGGTTCAATTTGTAAGGCTCATTTCGTTAACAGGAAAAGTCGTCCTAATCCTTCGGGTAGCTGCCATACAAAATGTCCTTAAAACACGTGTTTAAGAATATTGATATATAACTTCGGAATGCCTAAAACGACTTTGAAATTTTGTATACGTTTGTTTTCCAATAGTTGGAGATAAATATATGATCATGAAGAAAATCCTATTAGTCCTTCGTGTAATTGCCATACAAATATTCTGTTAAAATGTCTTCACTTAATTTACGAAACTCAGTATAACTCAAGTAATCTTTTAGCTACGAATTCGGAATTTTGTACAAATTAGTTTTGAGTGAAAACGAAGTTCGAGTTTAGTATTCTGCGAAATCCTTTTACTCCTTCTGGTAGCTTTCATACAAAAATTCTGAAGTCACGAGTTCAACAATATTTGCCGATAACTTTTAAACGCTTCAAGCTAGGATTTTGAAATTTCGTATATGTTTATTTTAAAATGGTTTCAACGAAAAGGATAAATATATAAGAAATCGAGTGAGTCCTTCCTGCACCTCCCATGTTAAAGTCCTTGAAAAAGGATAATTTTTTTTTCGGAGACCCAGTTTAAGGTAAGATATTAAACACTGACGATATTGTCTTTTAGTTTCGAGTACCAACCAAATGGTAGTCTTTAATAAAGGACACACTACATGTACACACCTTATTCTACTTTATCCCCAACTGCAATATAAATCGGAGTTCAGTATGCCATCTAGAGTATCATACGATTGGCTTGCAGCCGATCGTGACTGAAGTATGTTTAATTTGATCAAATTAGTCGGTGCCGTTATTATGATCATGGCGTTAATCTAATTGTTTTAGAAGGAATTAATAATACAACACTTAATACAATGCCATCACATTTGCGCAAATTATCACATATGCGCGAACATAATCCTGATGCTCCGAATCAGAAGATCGATTTTGGCGTCGTTGATATTATTATAATGTTACTAGAACGAAGAATAGAAGAATAGCTCATATCTCAGGTATGAGCTAAGCAATGATCGCACGTAAAATCAATTTAATTAAAATATCCGAAAATGAGAAAATTATTTTTAAGTGGGTCCCGTGTGAAGACTATTTTTTTAAGCTTTTTTTGGGCGAACTAAATAAAGATACAACTGTGAAATTTTTACCACATATTTATGCACATTTTGAGCACACTTTACACTTTTTCAGCCCGAAATTGTCACTCATTGCTGAGGTACACGACAACTTAGCCACTCATTCTCAAAAAACCTTTTTTTCGGTTACCACGATTGCGGGCGTTCTGCTTATCTCAAATAAAAAAATCAAACGGCATTTTAATCTGTGAAGTTTGAACTAGTTTTGGAACTAGGATTATCAAAAAATATTGAAAAGTAAATTTTTGGCAACTTGTTGAACTCTTGTCGTTAATTTTGGTGTCTTTTTACGACTTCTTCAGCTCGTCAAAAAAAAACGGCTTGATGAATAACAATTATTCTATAATAATTTGCAGAGTGTCTACATGAGTACTGAATAAGTTCACCAAATTTCAAAGGAATTCGTTCGATAGATTTCGAGATATCGTGTCTATCGATTTGCAAAAAACCGTTTTGTGAAAAACGCGACTAAACTGACCATTATATTCGTAACAGCAAATGAGTTAAGAGAATATAACGACCTGTGACTTCCGAACGGTTTCGAGTATCGGAAAATTACTTCGCCCACATATTCCACACTATATTTGGATGAAATTTATGCAAAAAAATACATTTTTTTAACCAGTCACACGGGATGACCCCCTTAAACATACTGCGGTCACGGTCGGCTGCAAGCCAATCGTATGATACTCTGGATGAAGTACTGAACTCCGACTTATATTGTAGTTGGGGATAAAGTATAATGGGTGAGTTACCGAAAATTTGTTTTCCTTTTTGAAGGACTTTCACATGGAGATGCAGGAAGGACTCACTCGATTTCTTAAATAATTATCCTTTTCCTTGGAGCCATTTTAAAATTAATGTGTACAAAATGTCAAATTCCTGGCTTGAAGCATTCAAAAGTTATCGGCAAATATTGTTGAACACGTGTATTAAGGATTTTTTCTATGGAAGTTACCAGAAGGAGTAAAAGGATTTAGCTGACTAGTAAACTCGAACTTAGTTTTACCTCAAAACTTATTTGTACAAAATTCCGAATTTGTAGCTAATCGATTACTTGAGGTATAGTGAGTTCCGATAATTAAGTGAAGACATTTTGACAGGATATTTGTATGGCAGCTACACGAAGGACTAATAGGATTTTCTTCATAATCATATATTTAGCTCCAACTATTGGAAAATCATCACATACAAAATTTTAAAGTCGCAGTTTAAGCCCTTCTGAAGTTATATATCAATATTCTTAAACACATGTTTTAAGGACATTTCGTATGGCAGCGACCCGAAGGAGTAGGACGATTTTGCCCGTTAACGAACTTACAAATTCTACCAAACATCCAGATTCAAAATTTCAAGATCCTAGGTCTAGGCGTTCTTGAGTTATCGTGCTAACGGCCAGACAGACGGACGGACGGACGTCAAGCGGATTTGAAGTTTTTGGCCCCAAATAAACAACAAATAATATATAACTTTTTTTCGTCCGAGGCTCGAAATGCGTTACAAAATTTTGGGCTGGATTATAATACAACTTATTCGAACTTATAAGACTCTCAGAGAAACAGGCTGAGGGAGCTACCCGGAGGAGTAAAGGATTTTTGCCGACTCGTGAGCTCAAATTTCATTTTTTATTCCTTAAAATTGTTTTGCACAAAATTTCAACTTTGTAGCTAAACGATTTCTTGAGTTAGTGATTTCAATTACTTGAAAGAGCTGAGTACATTTTAACAGGATTATTGTATGGGAGATACTCGAAGGACTCATGTGAACTTTTTCATATTCTTGACTTTAACTGCATCTTTAGAAAAACAAACGCATACAAAATTTCAAAGTCGTAGCTTAAGGCGTTCTTCTCCTGTAACAAAACTATCGGAAACTATCGATATTTAATCGATGGTTTTGACGTAAATATCGGACTTTATCGATGGCTTCAGCTATCGATAGTTTTCCAGCTCTAGTGCGTAGCTCACAAACCCCTTGAGATATTAAGTTGAAATTATGGTAGGCAGAGTGGGTGAACGTCTACGAGTGGTACCTTTTGGAGGGGTGGGGGTGTAAGGGGGGAGGAAGGGGGAGCGTTTTAGATGAAAAATTTTGGTTTCTAGATCTAGGAACTATGCTAGGAGGCTGAAAGTTAGAACTTATGAAGTACTATGATAGTGGACCCATTTGCAAAAAAATAGTCGATAAGGATTAAGAGTTGTTCGAGTGGGGGGGAAACAATGTGTCCAAAACGCTTGAAAGCTGGGATTGATACATTCTAAAATCCATATCTCCTGAACCATTGATGTCAGATTGCTGAAAATTTGCAGTTGTATTAAGGGATACTAGGAGATTAGAAAGGAGTTAAAATTTTTAAGGGAAGTAGTAAGGTATGGGGGTGGGAAGTGAAAAACTTTGAATTACAATATCTTCCGACTCAATTGTGCTAGGAAGATAAAATTTGGTTTCTATATATATAATTACCAGTGGAGTCTACTGAATGTAAAATTTTTGAGGGGCTAGGTGAAGCGCTGAAGGTGGGGGACAGCCATTTTCATTTCAAAAAATTTAATTTTTATATCTCATGAACCGTATCAGATATGATCTTGAAATTTTTACAGGAATTAGGACCAGTAGACCTCTAGCGGAGAATGTGGGTGTAGGGAGTGATGGTGGGAGGGGGTGGAAATGAAAAAATTCTGATTTTAATTTCTCGAAAGCCGCAAAGTATAGAAAGCTAAAAATTGATAACTGTATAGAGGTGCTATAGAGACATCCCAGAAAAATTTTTGAAAGGGGTAGTAAGGTACGGGGTGGGGGTGGTTTTTCATATCTCAGAAACGGCTTATGCTAGAAAGTTGAAACTTAGTATGTACCATATATGTAGAAGTACTACAGGAGTAGTTAACGCAAAAAAAGTTTAAAATTATATTGATGTACAGAGCTGGAGTAAAACAAATGTGCGTGAAAAGGGGTTTTTCCAAAATTTTCATGAATTTCATTATTTTAACCAGGAGGCTATTTGGAACGTTATTTTTTAGGTTATCAGTCGCATAGTGACCTACACCGCATCTCGGTATTAAACACGTTTCGGACTTCTACCCAAAAAATAATAAAGTTGCGCCCAGACTGTTGGTAGATTTTTATTTAGCTGTAATTTCTATTTAGTTTAAGTTTTCATTAATTTTTGGTTTTATTTAATTGAAAGTTATATTAAGTTTTATATTTAATTTAATTGTAAGCGTCTTAGACGAAAAATTTTGGTTTCTATCATAGATCTAAGGAACCACTTATACTAGAGGGCTAAACCTTGGAACTTACGTAGAACTATGATAGTGGAACCAAGCGCTTTAAAGCTGGGATTGAAACATTCTAAAATCCATATCTCCTAAACAGTTGATGTCAGAAGGTTTTAAACTTTGTCGTTGTTTTAAGGGATACTAGGAGATTAGACAATTTGTAAGAGGGAATAGCCATTTTTCAAAAAAAATTGAATTTTTATATCTCAAGAACTGTGGCAGATATGATCTTAATAATTTTATAGGAGTTAGGCCCAGTAGACTTCTAGCAGGGAAAACCATTATGGGGGTGCTGGTGTAGTGGGTGATGGTGGATATGGGTGAAAAGAAAAGAATTCTGATTTTTATTTATCAAATACTAGAGTTAAAGTTATTATAATACTTACGACTATATAAAATCCTCATCTTTAGTCCTCCACGTGGGCGTCCGCTGGTAATGATCAGTCGTGGATGACATTGTGTCCCTACGATTGATCAGCCAAGACTACACGCATGTACTCAATCGTGCGCGGTGGTCATTAAGACTGAGGTAATACCTAATTCTAAGGTGGTGTGAGCATATTGCAAACCGTGCCGAAGGATGAAAGACTGAGGGTTAAATCAGTCACGAACGAGCTCCTGTGGTTGATCGGGCAAATAACCACAGTATTCTTTGCCTTACTCTGGTAAGCCGGCTCTGCCAGAGTGGACCTTTCCTTCCGGGCATACTCGTGGGAATCAAATGGAAAAACTTAACATAAAACAAAACATAAACAAGACGAAAAGAAAGACGAAGGACAATACCTGCAAGCCTAGCTCTCTGTCTGGCGTTGGTGACAATCAGTCATCTAGCTCGGCGGGCGCTGAGGCTGCGGTTGGTCAGACGGTGCAGGAGCAGGCCGTTGCAACGTGCGCAAATACTGCTTCTTCTTCCTTCCGAACCAGGCATGTATCCACTGGGGCCCAGTCCTCGGTTGATTCATCTCCCCCATCCTCCTCCCCTCCCTCACCTTCGACTTCGGTTGGAACCAGTTGCTCCTATTTGGCTAATCTGAATCTGGAGCAGGATTCTGATGATGAGGTCGACCTAAACAACACCGTGGTATCGGTCAACCTTCTGGGGGGTGTGGACGAATCTTCTGCACCACCAACCACGACGAAAGAGATAACGGAAGCATCCTCCGCTACTCAATCATCATCCGCTAGTAAGGTTCGTAGCCTAGCGGCACGCATCCGAAACAATAGGAAGCTAGCTAGGAGAGCGATCAAAGCGTTTGGGAGCATCGAATCGAACGATTTATCGCTTATCCAGTCCAACAGACTGAACTGGGCAAGAGAATATTTGAAGTTGCACCCTCCATCGGAGAAGTCCTCTGGTGTGGGTAAATTGGACCCCTCGTCGGTTATAACTGGGGAGGACCAATCGAAGAAGAGGATCCGGTCGTGTGAAGGCGAGCAAAGCCAAGCGAAGAAGCCGAGACCTGCAATGTCGCAGCCTACGACGTCACGGCCGAGCATGCGTCCAATCTCGAACGTACCGGAGGGGTTCCATGTGGCGATAAGGGATGTGAGTGTCTCTGACTACAGGATCTCCCGAGAGAGATGGGCTCTGGTTGAGTCAGCTATCACGGACCAGGTGCTGAATGATAGTGAAGAAGCCCCCTTTGCCATTGATGACATCGCATGGTATCGGGGGGTACGGACCATGATCTGCAGGGATGAACAGACGCGGACAAGGCTCTCTTGCTACGTATCTCGGATCGGCAATCTGTGGGACGGAGCAAAATTCGATGTGGTGCCGAAGTCATCGCTCGTTAAGCCGCAGACCTGGGTATGGGTTCCGGGACCTCCCTATGAGGACGCGAAGACTCTCGGTCTGCTGAGAAAGCAGAACCCGGATGTTCCTATGGCGGGACTTAGTATCGCCAAGAGGGACCCACCAGTTAACGGAGGACAACGTCTTCTATTGGTATGGGACAAGGAGGCGATCCCGGCCCTGGAAAAGAAGAAGTGGGAACTTCACTACGGATGTAGCAGAACGGTAGTGAGATTCCCGCAGAGCGAAACAGAAACCAAGGAAAGCAATGTTGAAGGTACTACAACTTAACCTTCATCATAGCAAAGCCGCATCCGGCAATCTCTTGAGGTTGCTTGACTTGTGCAAAATAGATGTGGCTCTCCTGCAAGAACCCTGGTTGTTAAACAATCGGATACAGGGTCTGAAATCAGCAGAATTTGATTTGTTCTTCTTGAAGGACACAGGTAAGCAGAGAACTTGTATTCTGATTAGGAAAGGAATTAATTCTTTTCTCTTGAACAATTACAGCAATGGTGACCAGACTGCAGTAAAGGTGGAGGGATCGGATGGTAATAGTATTATTGTCACCTCTCTCTACCTTCCATATGACAGCGAAGAACACCCACCCCCTGACGGGTTCAGACACTTGATCAGTATGGTGGAAAGGAAGAAGATCAACATCGTGGTGGGGTGCGACGCTAACGCTCACCACACTCAATGGGGCAGCAGAGATATCAACAGTAGGGGTGAGTCACTTTTTGAATATATTTGCTCTTCCAAACTAGTATTATGCAACAGAGGTGATGATCCCACTTTTGTTATTAGAAATAGAAGTGAAGTCTTGGACATAACTCTAAGATCGAGCTACGGCACGAAGTTTGAAGTCGGTAACTGGTCAGTCTCGGGAATGGAATCCTTCTCTGATCATCTGGTGGTCGAAGGATCTTGAAACTTTGAGAGGAAAGGCGAGGAGGCTTTTCAAGAAAGCTAAAAGAACTCAGAATGATTTGGACTGGGACGCATACAGACTCAGCCAAAAAGAATTTAAATCGTCGCTGAACTTCGCCAAGCGAAGTTCATGGAGAAAGCTCTGCGAGGAAATAGAATGTATTAATGAAGCATCTAGAATGCGTAGGATCCTCGCCAAGGACCCCAGTGTTCCGGGGTACTTGAGGAGGAATGACGGAAACTGGACGGAATCAAGTCAGGAAAGTCTGGATCTACTGATGGAGACGCACTTCCCGGGGTGCATCTCGGAGCTTGGGAACTCATCTCAGGTAGTAGATCTCCCTGTGGCGGACGTAGACATTGTAAATCGGACAATCTCTCTTGAAAGGGTAAGGTGTGCGGTTATGTCCTTCTCTCCCTTTAAGTCTCCGGGAGTGGACGGTCTGGTGCCCATTATGCTGCAAAAGACCATGCCACTTATTGGTCCTTCCTTGGTGAGGATCTTTAGAAGTTGTCTAACTCTCGGGTATGTCCCGAAGATGTGGCGTGAAGTCAGGGTGATTTTCATTCCTAAGGCTGGTAAGCCAAGCCACACCCTGGCCAAGGACTTTAGACCCATTAGTCTCTCATCGTTTTTACTGAAAACAATGGAGAGACTGATGGACTATCATCTCAGATGTGTTCTGGACGCGAGAGGCTTCTCAGCTTCTCAGCACGCCTATATGAAGGGAAAATCTGTCGAAACGGCCTTACATGAGGTCGTCTACACGGTTGAAGAATCTTTGAATGTGAAAGAGTATACTCTAGCAGCGTTTCTAGATATTGAGGGTGCCTTCAATAATGTGGAGACAAGTGCGTTCGAGAAGGCATTGAATAGACTGGGTGTGGACTCATTCATTTCGTGCTGGATTGTGTCGATGCTAGGGGGCAGAATTATCAACTCCTCTCTGGGGGATGGATGTAGCAGAATGAAAGCAACCCGGGGAACCCCACAGGGTGGGGTGCTATCTCCACTGCTGTGGGTCATAGTGGTTGACGAAATTTTACAGGCTCTATCTTTGACCGGAGTCAAGGTTGTTGCCTACGCGGATGATATCGTTCTGATGGTGAGAGGTAAGTTCCTGGACACCTTGAGCGATTTACTAGAAGTTGGGCTCAAATCTTTGAGCAGGTGGGCTGGTAACTGCGGTCTCAACATCAACCCGGAGAAAACCGACCTTATCCTCTTTACGAGGAAAAAAGACCGAGAATTCAGGCTCCCACGCTTGAATGGCGTTACCATCCCACTCTCCCCTAGTGTGAAGTACTTGGGAATCTATCTCCATCCTAGGTTGAACTGGAAACTCACGATTGACGACAGGATCAAGAAGGCACCGAATGCTTACTACGCTTGTCAGAAAATGGTAGGGAAAACCCGGGGCCTTAACCCGAGAATAGTGCACTGGCTGTACATCACGGTAGTTAGACCTGTTCTTACTTATGGGTCACTGGTATGGAGGCATGCGTTGGAGATCGGGACTAACAGGGTAGCCAGGAGCAGAATCCAAAGAATGGCACTCATTGGGATCTCGGGGGCCTTACGCACCACGGCCTTGCAGGCTCTGGAAGTAATGCTCCACATAATCCCATTGGAACTAGCGGTAAAATCGATAGCAGCAAAGGGTGCCTTGCGCCTGCGTGAGGCAGGCTATTGGTTGGGAGGCAGTGTGGGCCACACTAGGATCTTGTCAATTTCCCTGTGTTCCGCCATGCCGGAGCGCACCGACTACAGGACACCGTCTTGCAGTTTTGGACATTCCTATGCTGTGAATATTCCCACCAGACTGGAGTGGCGATCTGGAGTCATCGCCCCAGACACGGTTGCTATCTACACTGATGGCTCCAAAACGGAAAGCGGAACGGGCGCGGGAGTGTACTCTTGTGACCTTGGCATTATGGAATCGTTCAGGCTACCGGATAGCTCGAGCGTGTTTCAGGCCGAGATTTTTGCGCTGACAAAAGCAGCGGAGTTGATTGTGCGAAAACAGTGCGTGAATGGTACAATAACTATTTATGTTGACAGCCAAGCTGCCATCAAGGCTGTTGAGGCGCACATTACTAAATCCAGGCTTGTGGGAGAATGTAAAAGAATATTGCAGATGGTGGGTATGAATAATAACCTGAAGATTAGCTGGATTCCTGGTCACAGTGACTTCCCTGGTAATGAAAAGGCAGACGAGCTCGCCAGAAGGGGGTCGGAGATGAGCATGGAGCTGGGCGACGAGTCGGTTCTATGTCCCATTGAATGTGTAAAGGGAATGATTGATATTGAAGCGCTCAGACAGATGGAGGGGGCCTGGGTGAATCTCTCGGGATGCCGGCAAGCAAGAATCTGCTGGCCGAAACTTGATAGGAGGAACTCTAGCTTCATTTTGTCTCTGGGCAGGGACATTTGCAGACAACTTATAGGGGTCCTAACGGGACACTGTCCCTTTGGAAGGCATGGAGAAAGGCTGGGAATACCCATGGCTGACCTGTGTCGCTGTGGTGACGAGAATGTTGAGCCAACACTGGAGCATCTAGTGTGTGAATGTGATAGTCTGGCGCGCACCAGGCATCGGTACTTGGGGAAATTCTCCTTAACCGATCTATCAGAACTTGCGATGATTCCTTTATGGAGAACTACTCTCTTCATAAGGAAGAGCAATATTTGGAATCAGTAGTATAGAGCCCGGTTTTTATACGAGGGGACCACAATGGATCCACAGTGATCTCTCGTGATGGACTGGGGCACATTGCTTTAGTCCACCCTTCTCAACCTAACCTAACCTACGACTATATAGAGTCACTATAGAGGTATCCTAGAAAAATAAGATTTTTTACAGGGCTGACAAGATACGGGCTACGAGGGTGGGGGTGTTTTTTTGTATATCGTATAAACGGCTTATGCTAGAAGGTTGAAACTTCGTATATGTATGGTGGATGTGCTACTAAAGTAATTAAAGCAAGAAATTCAAATTTTGATTGGCCTACAGAGGCGGAGTGAAAATGTCTGTTTAAACTTTTTTCTATATTCTCACGAATTTCGTTATATCCTTTAGACATGACAAATTTTTCGATATCCAACCCCTAAGGGGGTGTAAAGTGGTTGTGTACATTTTCACGAATTGTAATATATTTCCTAGGTTTAATGAGCTATCGAAATGCCTTTCACTTGTAAGGGCTTTAAATATAAACGAAAAAACCCGATTTAAGCATTTTTCGGTATTAAATCCCCTGGAGGTTTTAACGAATTCCGAAAATCTTGGGGGTTTAATCTTCTATTTAAAAAAAGAGATGTGGTGTAGGTTACTATGCAACTGACAACCTGAAGAATAACTAGAAGGCTATTTGGAACGTTTTTTTAGGTTATCAGTCGCATAGTAACCCCACCGCTCAGCATTACGGGCGTTCTGGACTTCTACCCAAAAAATTATAATGTTGCGCCCAGACTGTTAGCATATTTTTTATTTATTTTAGGTTTTATTTAATTTTAGATTTAATTTTATTATGATTGGCCGCTATTCTTAAACACCATATAAAGTCTGCTCTTAATAAAACTGGCTTTAAATTTAAACCCGACTTTAAGTAGGTATTTTGTATTCACAATCAAAATAAAGTCAGCTGTAGTAAACATGTGCAATTTAATACGTTTTGACGTGTTACCTAGTACATTGTTAACTGCTGATCACTATATATGCCAAAGTTTGTTTGTAAAAGAAAGAGAAAAGATATGGATAAAAAAGTGGTTAGTATTTTATAACTTGTATTATAATAATAATAAATTTTAATAAAATAATATAAATAATTATAGAGACAAAGAGCTGAAAATGATATGCATGAATACATGAAATTTCAGTCACATTTTTATTATTTATTGAAGTAGAATTTAACAAATGAAATATTTTATTTATGTACATACTTTTATCTATAAAATACAAGAATTTAATAGAATCTGTTGATTGTGTAATTACAATAATTTCTACCATTATTGGTAGATTCAAGTGCTGGGTATCTCCTTATTGTGTGAATTGAATTTTGATTTACTCCGGAATCTGCGAGAATGCACTTATGAATTCATAAGAAAATATTTTATTATTGTAATATGAATGTGTTTATACTCACAAAGCAACTTCGTTCCTTAGGAATATTAAAAAAAAACTGCTGACGCAACTATTACACATTTAGCTGTATCTAAATCAACTCGCTCAAATATTGCCGGAAATCTGCTTTTCAGTTCACCATTGTGTTGTTTGATTCCAACACGGGTTGCTATGTGTGCTTTATTATAGCGCATTTCTTTTGGAGCCTGAGGATTTCGTACTGGTGTTAAAACCCATTTCGCACAAGCATAACCACCGTCTCCCAAAATATGTCCGATGTCTTCACTTTCCATTTTACTTTTCAATCCGCATTCATTCTAAATTCTGGAATCATGTGTTGATCCTCTATGACGCGCAACGATATCAACAGTTTTGTGGCTTGGGTCACAAACAATCTGAACATAAATATTAGCCATTATGTCATTTAATGTCACTGGCAATTTCAGGGCAGCTTACCTGAACATTAATGTCCTGACCGTAACCATTTCGTCCAAAAAATCTTAATGTAATTAAGACTTGCAGCTCGGGCTAATGGGTCGTACGCGATTATTCTTTTTCTCCAAGTCACTTTTAACTAAATTAATAATAAATTTAGCAGTGATTTTGGCAAACATATGATTGGAATGAAACAATTCGTCGTCTAGAGCAAATAGATCATTACTCGCCTAATAAACAGGTCTTTTTCTAATTGGTATTAATTCTAAATTCTCTAAAATCGTATCTTCAAGTTCCATGTTTCCTGCGTACAATATTTATTCTAAAACTTTAATTAAATGACTTGAAAAAAGTATAAGAACTTTGTCACACTTACTATGTAACAAATAAATTTAAACGGTGACTGTCATGCTTTAAAGTTGACATTAGTCTACTTTACATTTAAAGTCGACTTTAGCGTTAAAGTATGCTGTAATTCCACTGTGAATAGGTATACTAAAGTTGGCTTTAACTATTTTAAAGTTAAAGCTAACTTTATCACGACAGTGACTAGCGGCCAGTTTATAATCTTGATTGTTGAAATTAGTTAGAATGTTTTATTTAATTTTGGCGAAATTTGGTTATACTTTTATTTATAATTAGGTTTATTTATTAAGTTAAGTTTTCTTTATTTTTACTTAATTATTTTACTTTATTATTTTTTAATAATAAAGTATTGTGATCGACCTGAAATTTCAAAAAAGTTTGCTACCCTGAAATTTTGTATTTACACGTTTTAGGACTAGTAAACACCAAAAAAGCAAAAAAAAAATGTCCGTCTGTCCGCCGTAGACGCTGTACGCCGTCCGCCGTACGCCGTCCGCCGTACTCAAAATCGTTTGAAGGCGCGTAGCTCCCAAACCCGTTTAGATATTAAATTGAAATTTTTATGGTGGGTAGATTGGGTGAACCCCTACAGATGGTATATTTTCAAGGGGTGGGGGTAGAAGGGGAGAGGAGAGCGTTTTAGACGAAAAATTTTGGTTTCTAGATCTCAGGAGCCACTTATGCTAGGAGGCTGAAACTTGGAACTTATGTAGTACTATGATAATGGACTCAATTGCAAAAAAAATGGTCGATATTATTTAAGGGGTGTGGAAGTGGGGGGGAAAACAATGAGTCTTTAACGCATGAAAGACGGGATTGAAACATTCTAAAATCGATATCTCCTGAACAATTGATGTCAGAAGATTGAAACTTTGTTGTTGTCGTCCTTAGGGATATTTCAAGATTAGACAAGGGCTAAAATTTTTAAGAGGGATGGTGGGGTGTAGGGGTGGCTGGTGAAAAACTTTGGATTACAATATCTTCCGAACCAATTACACCAGGAAGATAAAATTTAGATTCTGTATATGGGATCACAAGAGGAGTCTACCGAAACTAAATTTTTTGAGGGGGGAGGTGGAGCACGAAAGTGGGGGGACAGCAATTTTTCAAAAAATGTAATTTTTATATCTCAGAAACCGTATCAGATATGATTTTGAAAATTTTACAGGAGTTGGGGTCGGTAAACTTCTAGTAGGGAAAAAAATGTTGGTGGTGTGGGTGTTGGGGGTGATGGTGAAAGGGGGTAGAAAGGAAAACATTCTGATTTTTATTTATCGAAAACCATAATGAATAGAAAGCTAAAAATTTAGGATTATATAGAGCCACTATGGAGAGATCCTAGAAAAATTAAATTTTTGATACGGGTATAAAGGTACGGGGGAGAGGGGTGGTTTTTTATATCTCAGAAACGGCTTATGCTAGAAAGTTGAAATTTAGTAGGTATATGTAGATGTGCTATTAGAGTAATTAAAGTAAAAAAAGTTCAGATTTTTATTGGCGTTCAGAGGTTGAGTAAAAAAAATGTCCGTGAATCCACATTTTCACAAATTTCGTTAAAACTTTTAGACATGTCGAGCTATCAAAGCAATTTTACTTCTGCGGGCTATTTATATAAGCGCCTAGTAAAGATCTTCAAAATTTTTCGATATCCAACCCCTAAGGGGGTGTAAAGTGATTGTGTACATATTCACGAATTCTGATATATTTCTAAGGTATATTGAGATTTGGAATTCACTTTTACTTCCATAAGCTTTAAACGTAGTCGGGGAAAAACCGATTTAAGTATTTTTCTCAATTAAACCCCCTGGGGGTTTTGTTCAAGTTTTCACTGATTCCGAAAATCTCTTAGGTTTAATGTGACCGAATTCGCTTTTACTACTATGAATTATTCTATTGATAAAAAAATACGTAAGTAAATAAAAAAATCTGCCAACAGTCTGGACGCAACTTTATTATTTTATGGGTAGAAGTCCGAAACGTGTTTAATGGTGAGATACGGTGTAGGGTACTATGCGACTGACAACCTAAAAAATAACCAGGAGGCTATTTGGAACTTTATTTTTTAGGTTGTCAACACCGCATCTCATCATTAAACACGTTTCGGACTTCTACCCATAAAATAATAAAGTTGCGCCCAGACTGTTGGCAGAATTTTTAGGCTGTCAGTCGCATAGTAACCTACACCGCATCTCATCATTAAACACGTTTCGGACTTTTTAATTTTGTTTAAAAGTAAGTTTTATTTAGCAACTTTTAAGTTACAATTAGATAATTTTTATTTGGTATAAATTGTATCTAGTTGTAGTTTTTAATTTTAATCTAGTCGTACCTAAGTTTTATTTATAATCAGTTTAAGTTTTATTAAGTTGTATGTTGTATATGCGTAGTTTAAAATATTATTTATAAATCTTTTCCTCGATAGAGTTCCCTGGAGAGTTTGAATTGTAAAGTCGCGGTTGCAATCTAATTTAGAATTTACTCGAACTTTGCTATAGGTATAATTTTACTAAAACGCAAAAATTGGGAACAAAATGGAAGTAAAGAACAGGAAAAACGCGAAAATTAGTGAGAAAATGAAAATAAAGGGTAGAAAAAAACGTAAAAATGAAGTAAAATCGAAACAAATGAGAAAACTGAACTAAAAACTTTGCAATGTGCATTGGTTTTAAGAACTTTTGTGAGAAAATACTATAGTTTTTACTTCTCTGTGGTTTCCTTTTAAGTGAGTGCTCATTGAAATCTTTGACCCTTCCAATAAAAAATTTTTTGGGGGCCTATGCCCAAGATGGATTTGAAATGTACTCGTCATCTTTAAAAAAATATAATTTTGCTCTCTATGATTTAGGTTCTTAAAGTTGAAAAGAAAAATTTCATACAAAAATACACACCTTAAAAATATCCCATTATTTGTATATTTTTCAACGCACACGAAAAGATAAATGATTAAATTCATAATTTATTTTCATTTGATTTTTTATTGTGTATAATTCCCTTCAACTGGTCACTGGAATATTATCGCCTGCAACACCAATTTAATGATGCAACGCCGTATGATAGTGCACACGTTTCGGGACAACGCACATCATTTCAGAGATGTTGCGGTTAAGGGTGCATTTATGTTATTCAGTCATTTAACAGACATTTATTGTGATCCTTCGGTTGTTAATTTTTTTCGAAACGAAGGGGATGCAGTAGTAGTGTTTCGTTCATCCGTGGCATTTATCGAAATTCAATTAGGTTGTAATTTATTAACCCGGTAGGGAGATGGGATATAAATAAAAATTGTCATAATAGTGGCAAGGATATTTGACTTTTGGGGATTAAAATATTGAATTATTCGAAGGATATTAATCGGACAGAATTAAGCCTTGAATTTATCACGTTTTTATCGTTTCGACGGTGTCAAGTTAAACAAGATACGGACGTAATTAATTTAATCTAGTTAATGACTAGTTGATTGTTAGAATTAATTGAAAAACTGTCCGTGTACGAAATAAGGTCAATGTAACGACCCCCAAATATACAGAGGTCTTTGTAGAAATTACCTCCATAACAAATTCCTATATCACATTCAATGAGTTGTCGACCTGTCACGATAATTGGATAACACCTCACGCAGAATGGACAGAATTTGGTGTAAAAAAGCGAGCTGATCAGGCCTGTTTTGAAGAGCAAGGCCTCCACCACGCTCTATATATCGCCATACGAACTTAAGTGATTGCTAGCTACTCTGTCATTATTGAGCGATTCTTATTGATTTTCCTATCCTTTCAATCCTGCAATTATGTTCATCGACTCAACTTGATGCCATCATCATCATCATCACCATCATCACCATCATCACCACCATCATCATTTTTATTTGATTTCGTGCAATCGAATACTCGCATTAGTTTTCAATGAGTTAATGATCCGTCCGGAGATATCATATAAAAATTGTGTAGACCAATCCGGAGCTTCTTGTAACCGTGGCAGATATGCGCGAAGATTATTGTGCGGTGAAGAGATCTTAGATCGTCGAAAGGAGGCAGGCAACTTTTATAATAATTATCTCGAATCCGTACCCCGTGATGGCTTATTTTCTTAAGTATTCCGGGCACTTGACTATTGTAGCTTTGTGCCCGAAACATGTTAGTCCACAGAAACTGGTACTGCTCACGACCACGGTTGTGTATCTTTTCGAAGATACTACGATTTTATCTATTATATCTTTTCTCAAAGTACAGCGCAGAGCCTTAAGGCTGTTTCACTTTGGCATCTTAATTGTTGACATGCCTTTTCAATATGATCCACACTATCCACCACCTATTCGTCTGATGATGCTTAGCTCTTTAGGTACTGCACCTTATTCGGAGAATGGGGCACACTTGAAAAATATTGTTGAAAACGATTTTTGTATAGAGTGCGTTTTTTGTGTCCAGCTCCTCGTTCCTTCGTCTTTTTCAATTTCTTATTGAACTTTTCTTTTCATATTTTTTTTTCTCTCCTTCTTCACTTATTATATCCGAAAGTGTTTATCAATTTGAATGATTGGTCTCTTTAAAAAATGTTACAATCTTGAGCACATAACTAATTCCCACTAACAATGATAAACAGTAAAAAAATGTTCCACTGTTGCGACGACGATTGAAGAGAGTTTCGAGGTGGGTAATTTGAAGGGATTGCCTTTCGGAGAAACCACTTGTAAAGGTGGTTTTCAGTAATTAGGAGTTGGATAATTTTTCTTTGAGGTGGTGATTTTTTATGCCGTTCAGATACCGAGTATCTATGGGTATGAAATTGAGAAAATTGCTATGTGATTAGGTTTTGTACTTTTTAGTGTTGATTAAACTTATCGGGAGACGATTTTGATCGACAGTTTTTGTGTGGGTTAAGATATAAGATGTAGGTTAGATATCACGAAATTGGTGGTTCTAAGAAATAAGAAAAAATTCCAGAGGTTTCTCTTTTTTTTAGAAATTCAGTAATTATCTGCCTAATTAATCAGAAATACATAGATACTATCACATTAAATTCAGCTTGATACATTTGAGAGACCTTTGTTTATTTTATTACGAAAAGGCACTAAAAAAAATTAGCATTTCAAAAAAGTCACTATAAATTTGAATTGGAACCGTCACTGGAGGGGGGTGCTTCTTTTTAACACCTCATCTTACTTGGCACTACCGAAAGCTGGATATGAGGTATAGTAAAGATCAAAAACACCTAGAAGGATTTGCATGATCCTAACTATCGCGGAATACCATTAGCGCTACAACTTGAAACATTACAATCAAAAGTTTTGAAATTATAGTAAATAATAACTTTAACTTCAATTATACTCCTATAAATGTAAAATTTGTGGTTTATCGCATTAGAGCAAAAATCTTTTCAATTTAATCTTTTTTTCGAATAAGTCTAAAAGCGTAAATTTCTAGAGCTTTTTGTAAAAGATTTTTTTTTGTTTAAAATCAGGATGAACGATTTTAATTACCATTTACAGGAGTGGTACAGAAATGTACCATTTCTGGCCATCTCCAAAAGAAATGGTTTTTATTTGACCAAAGTTACTTTGTGGTTCAGTATTACAACATTAAAAGATATTTCATTAATTTACTTAGGTAAAATGTAAACATAACTTAAATGAACAATTTGGAGAGTTCATCAAAGGACTGTCGAAAATATTGGAAAAGATAGTTATATGAAGTTATTCGAATGTTTACTTAATTTTGTTAACCCATGTAAAAAGTTACCAACTTTATATTAGGATCAAGCTTAATTATTTTCAAATCATTATTACCTAATTTGGCTAACTTCTCTTAGTCGGGGTCACCATTTCGACTAAGTACGCTATACAGATAATTTGTCTCTTGCATTCGACCATTGCCAGGTAATTTTTGTCTTTTTGTATATTGTAAGAATAACATTTAATCTAAATTAAATTTTAATTTCTCACCCCTCATTTCACGCTACAAATTATATTTTCATATTTTACTATACTGTGAATTCGAACATCCAAATCAAATTTTAATATGCAACAAAGAGTAGAACATTAACAACCCCGTAATTGAATACTAACTGAGCTTGTATTTATTTGCCTAACACTCTTCTGAGCTATCAAATATATCAAATATTTGGACTTTCAATCCGAAGGGTAGGCAGAATATGAAATGAAATATTGTATCCAAGACAAGAGCGTGTGAAATAGTTTACCCTTCAGATCGAATATTATTCAGCGGGTATGACTGTGGCAGTGTTTGCATTTATGACTGAGGGGTGATGTTCATCTGAGCAAAGTTGGTATATTTGGGCATCTATTAGGCCCAAGGTTACTTGTCCTATTCTTAGCACTTGTTGTACTACTTGAGGACTAAACGAACAAATAAGTTTTTTAAGGATCCCACAAAATATTCTTTTATAAAACAATTTCCTCAACTTGTACAGCGATCTTAACAGGTGTTGTAATATCAATTAGGGTACAAGTCTTGAATGGATATTGAATTTGTTTAGTTTTTACCCATCCCGACCCTTAAAATCTTTTTTTTTTAAATTTTATGCGTTTTTTGTGTGCTATACTGGCACGTGCTTAAACAGAGGCCAATTATATTTTTGGTATAGTTAACTTCAAAGATAATTACAGGATTTGTGGTTATAACAGTTCAAGTGGATGATGTCAACCCTAAATGGACCTGTTTGTATATCCTGTGAAGATTTATTTGAAAGAGTGCAGCCAGTGCAACTGATATTTTAAATAAATTGGAGCGTATGCATAAAACATTTGTAATTTTTATGAAAATATGACCTTATATTTTAGGCACTTGAAAAGGTTTTTGTCACACTTTTAAATTAAATTCAGGCGATCATTTCGATAGTACACACCTGTGGTCGTAGATGTCTGAAAAAATACAAAGATTGTACCCTGACTGACGGAGTCTGCTCAACAATCTTCGATGCATAAAGTATGAATTTAGTAGAAACAATTATATTTGAAGTAATCTCAGAAGAGAATATTGTCCGGTCTAGAAGGGCAACAACCATTCGATTTATGTTTGACATACATATTAGTTTTATTAGTATTATGAGATTAGAAAAAACCTCTTAAGGTTAAGGGTATTTGGTGTTAGCGATGTTTAAGCTCCAAATGAATTTTAATCATTTTATTTTATAAGGTTATAAGTCTGAATTGATGAATGAAATATTTTCAAACTGCCTAAGTAACAAAAGTCTAGAATTTAATTGAAACAAAAGATACCTTTTCATTTTGCATGGACATGTTTTCACAATGTCTTTTGGAAACAAATTACAAAAAACCCTCCAAACTGCCACAATTGCGCCATTATCAAGAAGTCAATAAACTTAAGAAATAAAAAACTTCCGTTAAATCAATAATGTCAAAAAAAGTTATGAGCTTTTGACCTATTAAACCCAACACCGTTAAACACTTGGCTTATGACAGGCTCATCTTCACTTATAATAGCCCAATGATGTAGAGATGTCTTGTGAAATACGCTATTTACAATTTAATATAAATAAAGAAGTCTAAAGTAGTCCCCACACTAAATGACTTGAATTTTAATTGAAACTTTCATGTCGTTGATATCGAGTCAGACTCGTGATATATCAGATTTATACTAGACGAAGGTACGCCATCATAATTTTCATCGATAGCTTGAATCGACTCTTCTGTCTATAAGATTCGAGTTTATTCTAGCATAATCCTCTGCAATTCAATGAAAACAGACAAGTAACTAGTTAAAGCTTATAATCTTCGTTCCATGGTATGTACCTGGAGGTACGAGCCTATGTAGCTAGATGGAATTCACGTTGTATTCGTATGGTGCCTCTTGAGGCTTAATAACCTGTCAGCTTAGTCTATTGCTCACTGGAGATTGACTAAAGCTGCTGGTTAATGTTGTTCTTGTTGATTCAATCAAAATTTTCAAAACGATAAATACCTGTCTGTTGCCGTTAATAGTAGTTAAATCAAATTATCAAGTCGTTATATCATCATCGTCATCATCACCGTATAGTCATCATCATCATCAACATGGCTCTTCTTGTTCGTCTTGTCGGTAGTATGTTTCACCTGGCTTTACCTCTATTCTCTGGACTTGATTGGTTACAGCCAACGACAAATAGGCACTTACAAAAGACTTTGATCACATTAAGAGAGAGAGAGAATACAGGTATATAGAAAGGTATGCAATGTATCTCCCTGAATCTAACATTGTATCTACGAGCATATGTTGGGCCATGCATCCATCGGCATGACACTTCAATCATCCGCTAGCTTTGGATGAAGGGAATAGATTAATTCAATTAGACCAATATAAATGTTGGTATTACCAGTTTTAAAAATATGGATCTAGTGTTAAAACTTTCGACACGAATATGTTATTAACGGAATTTAATATTTTCAAAATATTTGGTCAATATCTTTGAAAAAAAAATAAGATGATCTGAAAATATAAGACTTTATAATTTTTATATACATACTGGATGTCTAGAAACTGAGAAATAAAAAATAGAAGATATCGTTGCTTATAAAAAAAATAATTCAGTAAACTGCTGATTAGCAAAATCTTGGTTAAGTAAAGCAGAGCCGAAGATCCGATTCGATCAAGTTATATCTTTACAATCGACAAAGTCTACAAATCTTATTCAGCACGGTTTTTATAATTTAAAACAAAATTACTGGTTGTTTATCTTTCGAGTTGCTCTAATATTATGAACTAAAAGTTACCATTGTTAAACTATTTCAACTCAATCAAGTAATTATAATAAAACTCTTTGTAAAGTAAATTCATTCATTTATTTAGAATTGAACGGTTCTAGAATAAAACATAAACTTTGATTACTGAAATAAATAAGTAAACGCACCTTTGTGCTAACTAAAACTGGGTAGGTAGCACCTTTTTGCATCAAACTTTTGATATTTCGAACTTGACTAAGTTTTACCTGAAAAACTATTTTTTTCATTTTCAAAATGTACTGTGGAAATAATCACTAAACTATGAAAACGATTTTTAATTTTATTTTTATTTTCATGTAAAAGAGACGGAAATTTCTAAAATAACAAAAATACATATACATATAATATAATACATGGGCCATCTAGTGGTTTCTTTTTAAATCAAAGGTTATTTTGACACTCAAAAATTGTTTCCCGCTCGAAATCTTGACGTAAAGTCAGTATCATACCTCCGCGGAACGAAATGAGTCGCTTTACGCTTGAACAACGTTGGGAAATATTGAAAACTTATTTCCAAAGTGAGTGCTGTGTAGCCCAAACAGTGCGTTTTTTGAAAAGAAGTTTTGGCCGAAATGAAGCACCCACCGCGCCTGCTGTACGCAAGTTTGTGCAAAAAGTTCGTGAGACTGGCATGCTAGTGGACAACACTCATGGCCCCCGTCGTCGTACGGTGCGCACGGACGAGAATGTGGCTGCTGTAGTCGAGAGTGTGAGACTCACTCCACGAACATCAACTCGCCGTCGATCTCAACAGCTCAACATTTCACGCACTAGCCTGAGGAGAATTCTGCACAAAGATCTCGGATTATTCGCTTACAAGGTCTAATTGACTCAGCAATTGAAGGCGCACGACCATCCGCTTCGTTATCGCTTCGCAATTTGGGCCTTAGCTTGAATTGGACAACGATTTTGGGCGAAAAATCATCTTTTCTGACGAGGCGCATTTTCATCTCGGCGGCTACGTTAACAAACAAAATTGCCGCATCTGGGGCTCGGAAAACCCGCACGTTATTGTCGAGAAGCCAATGCATCCACAGAGAGTGACAGTTTGGTGCGGATTGTGGAGTGGTGACATCATTGGACCATTTTTCTTCGAAAATTAGGCTGGGAACAACGTTTCGGTCAACGGTGAACGTTACAGAGCCATGTTATCCGACTTTTTTTTACTGAAATTGAAGACATGGATTTGGACGACCTCTGGTTCATGCAGGATGGCGCGTCATGCCACACAGCCCATGCCACAATCGATCTTTTACGCACCAAATTCCCAAATCGTGTTATCAGCCGTCTTCGCGATGTCAATTGGCCGCCTCGGAGCTGTGAGAATAATGTAATGGAATAATGTCCGTGAAGGACCGATGTTATGCCAACAATCCAGAAACGATTCAAGTACTTAAGGCCAATATCATCCAAGCAATCCGTGAGCTACAGCCCAAACCATCAACAAGGTCTTGGAAAATTAGAGTTACAGAATGCGCTACTGCGCAGCCAGCCGAGTCAGCCACTTGAACGTAGTTGTGTTCCATCATTAATGGGAATGTTTACTCTTACTAATAAAGCCATAATACATGGAAAAAAATTTAATTTTGTTCATTTTATTGCATTTTTAAAAAGAAACTTGTATTTGGCCCACCCTGTATAGTAAAAAGCTTCTAATTAAAAAAGGATGCATTAAAACTAAGTTAATTTACGCTTAGCTTTAAAAAAAAGAATCAATTAGTCAATATGTCGTCGAAAATAGAAGCAATTATTATTACAAAACAAAATATCCATTTAACCTAATCCACTTTTCCCTTGTAGTTTAACATTTTAAAATCTAATTTAAAAATCTAAACTCTAAAGCTCCATCCGCACTGCAACAGACCATTTATCACACTCGTACGAAATGTACTTAGGTTAGATAGTGGAGTATGGGGGCTGTGGGAAAGAGTATTTTAGTCCGGCACCTATACACCATAACATCCTGTGACTAATTGCTAGTTTTACAATTAGCGACAGGCACCACTTTTGACTTCATTTATCACTCAGAGTTGGGTTCTTGGTGTATTGGTAGCGCGGTATCGTAAAATTGCACTTTACTTTCCGTGAACGATAGATAAGACCCCGGGGGAGGAACGATGGGACTCTGAACTTTGTATAAGTTCGATTAGCGCCTGGATAATGGGTTGGTTTCGGCTAAACGAGATTATGTATGTACATATTTTTGAGATTTTTGTATCTATGGGGTTGGTAATTGCTAATGGACTTTTAACAAATTGACAAGGACGAAAAAAATAACAACTGGTGAGAAGAATGGATATTTGTGTTTGTTGTCCCCGCTTGGGACAAATTATTTTAAATTTATTTCATGTGTTTCGTTTCGGGCAAAATAAAATGTGAACTTTAATTGTTTACCTTTTTATTGTTATTTTATTATTTTTATATATCAAGAACCGTACCAGAAATGATGTTAAAAATTTTACAGGAATTTTTGGGATGGGGGTGTAGAGGGTGATGGTGAGACAGGGTAGAAGGAAAAAATTCTGGCATATAGCTTCAGAAGGATATAATTTTTATTTTCCAAAAACCGCCAAGAATAGATTGTGAAAATGTTTACACATTTTCACGAATTTCTTCTAATCTTTTAGACATGTCGAGTTATCAAATTAATATGAGTTGTGCGGGCTTTTTATACTCTAGATGAAATCATATAGAGTATTATAAGTTTAATCCAGCCGAAAAGTTTGTAACGCATAGAACCAAGCCTCGGACGAAAAAAAGTTATATATTATTTTTTGTTTATTTGTGCCCAAAAACCTCAAATCCGCTTGACGTCCGTCCGTCCGTCCGTCTGTCCGTGAACACGATAACTCAAGAACGCCTTCACCTAGGATCTTGAAATTTTGAATCTGGGTGTTTGGTTGAATTTGTAAGGCTAAGTTCGTTAACGGGCAAAATCGTCCTACTCCTTCGGGTAGCTGCCATACAAAATGTCCTTAAAACACGTGTTCAAGAATATTTACCAATAACTTCGGAATGCCTAAAGCTACGACTTTGAAATTTCGTATGTGTTACTTTTTTAATAGTTGGAGCTAAATGTATGAATATCAAGAAAATCCTGTTAGTCCTTCGTGTAGCTGCCATACAAATATCCTGTCAAAATGTATTCACTTAATTTACGAAACTCACTATAACTCAAGTAATCTTTTAGCTACGAATTCGGAATTTTGTACAAATCAGTTTTTAGTGAAAACGAAGCTTGAGTTTACTTGTCAGCGAAATCCTTTTACTCCTTCTGGTAGCTGCCATACAAAATGTCCTTAAAATACGTGTTCAAGATATACGTGGCCGATAACTTCAGAAGGGTTTAAGCTACGTCTTTGAAATTTTGTATGTGTTATTTTTCCAATAGTTGGAGCTAAATGTATGATTATGAAGAAAATCCTATTAGTCCTTCGTGTAGCTGCCATACAAATATCCTGTAAAAATGCCTTCACTTAATTTACGGAACTTACTATAACTCAAGTAATCTTTTAGCTATGAATTGGAAATTTTGTACAAATTAGTTTTGAGTAAAAACAAAGTTCGAGTTTACTAATCAGCAAAATCCTTTTACTCCTTCTGGTAGCTGCCATACAAAATGTCCCTAAGGCACGTGTTCAACAATATTTTCGATAACTTTTGAACGCTTTAAGCTACGATTTTGAAATTTTGTACACGTTCATTTTTAACTAATTCCAAGGAAAAGGATAAATATGTAAGAAATCGAGTGAGTCCTTCCTGCACCTCCCATGTGAAAGTCCTTCAAAAAGGACATTTTTGTTCGATGACTTACCCAGTTTAAGATATGAAATTAAACACTGAATATTGTCTTTTAGGTTTGAGTAGCAATCTAATGGCAGTCCTTAATAAAGGATATACAACATGCACACACGTAATTCTACTTTATCCCCAACTACAATATAAATCGGAGTTCAGTATTCATCTAGAGTATTATACGATTGGCTTGCAGCCGATCGTGACTGCAGTATGTTTATATAAGCACTTAAAAACGTTTTTCAAAGTATTTAGATATCCAACCCGAAGGGGATGTAAAGCGGTTGTGTGCATTTCCACGAATTCCGATATATTTCTTAGATCGAACGAGATATCGAATTGACTTTCACTTCTAAAGGTTTTAAATATAATCTGGGGATAAATCGATTTAAGCATTTTTCGGTATTAGTGTAAGGTAATGTTCAAGTTTTCACGAATTCCGAATTCGCATTTCCTTCTATGGGCTTTATAATGATCTAAAAATTAATTTCATGATTTTGCGATTTTCAACCCTTAAGATTTTTTACGAATTCCGACATATCACTTAGGTCTGATGAATAGTAACTACATAATCGGTTTCAGAATATTTTTATATCACTAAAGGGCTATATTGATATTTTAGCCTCTGTGTTTTTATTAAAATTGAAAAACATAAATAAATAGTCCAGAAAGCTATTTCAAACGGGTTTTTTTAGGTTGTCAGTTGTACAGTAACCTTAAACACGTTCCGAACTTCTATTAAACAAATAATAAAGTTGCGCTCAGACTGTTGGTAGATTTTTATTATATAATAAGGAGTATGTGATTTTCACGTTTCAGTAAGCATTTTTGGTTGCTTACTTTTTGCTTTTAAATTGAAACACACAATGCCAATTTTAAATTGTTACCATGTAAATTTAAATACACAAAGAAATATTTAAAAAATATTTGAAATTTTACTGCGAAATAAAAATTAAGAGCAGAACAAACTAATAATTCTTTTATAGAAATAATGCGAAAAACCAAGAAAAGTACATGGAAAGCTAAGTCTGGTCTAAGTGAAAAATATATTTTTGAACCAGTAAAAGAGACTCAGAAGAGAGCCGTTACTGACGTATGAATGACCCAAAAAGCAAGTTTAAATTGCTTAATTTCGTGCTAATATTAAAGTCTGTTGGTTAAGTTGATCATTACAAAACTTCGACTTAAATTGTTTAGTGGAAATCAGGTGAGACGAATATGATTGTGGTAGTAAATTTTTTCCAACTATTGTGTGTTTCAATTTTAATTTTTAATTTTAGTTTAAGTGTTTTAAGTATGACTATAATTTCACACACTCCAAAATTTTTTTTGTGGAAGTAGGTACGTACTTTTATTTTTAAATAAAAACATTTAACCTGGTAATTTGTTCCTAGTAAATGCCTCACCTTACTAAAAATACTACTTTTCCGGGTAAAATCTATTGCTGTATCCAATGAATTGGTATGGTATGGTATGTGGGGTGGTGATGTCGTCATCCTCCTTCACTTAGACGTTAGTGTTCGTCCGTTGTGCTCCCCGTGTGAGTGTGATTACTCCTGGAACCTAAAACCATTTAGTGGATTTTATATAATCTGCTATGTTTCATAGCTTTTTCCGTATCGATATCACCAAGGTCATCCAGGAAATATGCACCGAGGTTCCGTCTTCTCGTTCCCGATAGGGCCGGACACTCGCATACAGTGTTGGCAAGTATTTTTCTTGGTCGAGCACTAAAATATGAAGTTTTGAGCGTTTATTTCAACTTAAAATCACTAAAATTTTATTTTTCCATATCAATCGCAGGAATATTCAAATAACGAGCAAGCGGTAAAACTAATTTTTGTCCGGTGAGACGAAATTTTGATCACCAACTTTAGCGCTAAAAGCACTAAATTGGCACTGCACGCATAGGATGTGCAAGATTGACTCCTCTACTTCTAGGTAACCGCAGCTACGACAAAGTCGTCTAGCGTGTCTGCCGATCAGGCAGTGCCCTTGTGAGCACTCCGATTAGTGTGCTAGCATCTTTCCTGCTCAGGTCCAAGACAAATTTGCTTTTCACGCAATCATATTCAGGCCAAAGAGTTTTTGATATTGAGCAAATAGTTAGGTTTGACCATCTATTGCCTGCCCAACTGCAAGCATAGTGAGTCGATAGACTGTTTGATCCAGAGATCCAATGGGAATAGCAATCTGCTGGTCTCCCACTAGTGAGCTTAGGCTGGAGCGAGTTCATCCAGCTAGCTCGTTCCCCTGGATTCCACAGTGGCCTGGCACCCAGCAGAGAGTAATATTGTGGCGTGTGCCGATAGAGTTAAGAACGCCACGACATTGTCTAACTAGTTTGGATCGTGTTATGAACGAACTAAGGGCCTTGATGGCCACTTGGCTGTCAATACAGATAGTGATGTCTTATGTTGCATTCACCTTTGCTTCAATAATTTTGCATGCCTGAAGTATTGCAAAGATTTCCGCTTGAAATACACTGGCATGATCCGATAGCCTGTAGGACTCGTGAATATCGAGTTCCTGTGAGAAAACCCCGCGCCTGTACCAGAAATCATAGGTAGCGTTCTACGTTCCAGTCGTCCCTGTGTTGGATTTTAACAAAAAATTCCCTACTGAAATCTAATTCTGGCATAATGTAGTCCGTTTCCCTGTACATATCACACTCCAAGAAGTCATTGAGTATGGTACTGTGACCAGCAGGTCAAGTTTTCCAGTAACCTAACTCTTTGATTCTAAGATCGCCTTTTGCAGCTATGCTTTTGATGTGCATGTCCATTGGCAGCAGGTGGAGGATAGTGTGCCGGGGGTGTGGTATGCTGCCGTGGGTGTGGTATCCAATGGATTACTATTTATAGTTCAATACGCCAACTGAAGTAAAATTTGAACAAATACTTTAAAAATATTATTATACTAACTACGACTAAGACTAAGAGTTAAAATCAGTTTGCAACTGTAATTGTGGTTTTAAAATTTATTGTAAAACATCAAAGTATTTGTTAATGCCCTTTCTAAAAATTTTGTAATTTTTTCATAAAGATAATGTAATTTTAACATTTGAAATTAATAATAAACTTTTTATGCGGGACAACTGGAGCTAGCAAATAATTTTCAAGTCTAAAAATTGTAAAGTATTTTTACTCAGTATTTTATCAGAATAGCAAGCGTGGCCTCCCATATGTTGCTCAGGACAAACGGTTTCAAAAATCTTTCTGAATGTTTACGTTCTTAAATGTCATTTAAAAGCAAAATCCGAATTGCTGTAGTCTGTAAATTGTTTCAGATTAAGTGCGATGTTAACAAATAAAAACTTTTAAAAAAATTAAGTAAAATTTCCAGGTAAAATACAAGGTCTATTTTGCCTGAAAAATTTGACTTTATTAATAAAAAACAAAAGTTGGTCGAAAAAACTGCATTTGCCAGTGAATATTGTCAAATATTTAATATATTATATTATATTATATTATACATAAAACAGGCTTTAGTCTAATACAGTGGCGGTCATATTGCTTTTCCAAGAGGGGCCACTAACGTTCAGTAGGTACTGTATAGTAGGTGTGGTGGTTAGCCGCTAATGAAGCGAGGATGGAAATGTACAAATACTGTGGTCGCTGCAGTTGTTACTACTTGAAAATATCAACTTTTTCATTTCCGCATCTAACAACTAATTTACATGAGATTCCGAAAAAATTTTCCTATCCTTCTGTTCAGGATGCTTTGATTAGGGTTTGAACTACTCTTTTTACCGAATTGGATTTCAAATCCATTGAAAAATGAGAATTTAATAGAATCTTATCGAAATCTAGGGATTTCGTTAAATCGAGTTTTAAATCTTTGGATGTTAATCAGCAGATTTTGTAAACTTTGTATTTTTTTTGTCTTTTTTGGTTTTTTTGTAATTTTTTATCTATTCTGCTTTTTTTGTCCTTTTTTATCCATTTTATCCACACGATATATAAATATAAAAATTTCGGTGCGCGTAACCCACCGAAGATGATGCAGCTTGCGTTGAATTTTTAGCAATTGTTTGCAGCTGATACAGTTAAAGTTAAGTTAAGCTTACAGAAAACAGTTTTTTTACGTTTCCGTTTTATTAATTTTGTCGCTGGTTCTGAAATAAATTGAAGAGAAATTGAAAGAGGCAATAGGGCTAGTTGCAGAGGAGATAAAAAAATGTAATGCTATATTTACTGCCAACGAAGGGCTCCAAAAATTAAAGAAATATTATATATTTCTTTATTTTTAAATGGTGTTGAGAACGCTAAGCTTCCAAAAAATATAGAAGTAAACCAAGTTGTGTCGTTTACTCAGTTTCCGCTTGTTTCCGCTTATGTGGAATGATGCATCAGCTCATTCAAGGCTCTACTTAGGGATAATAGCAGGCAATTATTACCCGAGCAATTGAAATGTACATGGATGTACAGAGATATTTAAATTAAGTTTTCGTTGCCTTTTTTCAAGTTCTCTAAATTTGAAATCTACTCCGGTAACTAGGTTTTGTGAAAATAAAGGTGCAATCTGTGCCAAATCAGTACTGCCGTTCTAATAGGATCATATTGAATTGAAAACTTTCAGCATTTATTTGTACTCCATCCAAATCTTACATACCATGAAATCAATACTGGGCATTTACATATCTTCTTATCAGAAGTGTTTGTTTTGTTAAATCAAATTGATTTTGTATACATATTTATATTCGAAATTTCATTACTTTTCCATTGAAACATTTTAAATTACTAGTCTTGTTTTCGATTAGAAGACAAAAGAAGGATTAAAGAAAGACATTAGGGATATTAAATTTACTTACATAGTGAACACAATATATAATATGCGCATGGCCCCCCTCTACGATCGCCACTGGTCTGATATCATTTCACTAAACTATTTTTAAAATCCAAAATAGTTCTGGAAAAACAAAATTGTCAAAATAAAATTTAATACTTTGCCAAATATTTGTATATTCTGGCTTTTTTTGCTTGAGATATTTGACTTAATTTTTTTGGCCAATATTTGACAGTGAATTATTTGGAAGCATGCGAAGTTATGCAAGACAAGCGTTACAAGTGAGAATGATCTAGCACTCAAATTACCTACAAATAGTAATAGAATAATAACATCCATCTTATAAATTCTTTAATTTTCAATCATCCAACTTCTCTAGTATTTTCATAGAATGAAAAAAAAATTAACTCCGAAGATGTTGCATGCATAGAATTTTGAGGTGCCCACTTAGAAATGTTTAGTTTATCTGTTACGCACCTTGTACTATTTTCTTCCATTTTTGTTTTGAAAAAGTAAACCTTAAATTTGATGATAAGGCAAATTTTTGAAGAGGATGATCCGAAAATGAGTTCTCAAGTATTGGTTCTTCTTTGGTTAGGTTTTTTACAATCTAGAATTATTGTGGTTTGAGCATACGCCGAAATACGAACACTTTCTTTTGAACCCATCTGAAGAGTAGTCATTTTTTTTTGTTGTGTACTTCTCCTTGTCGGAAAAGACATGATACATTTCTCTGAATCATATTATTTTTCCGGGCCAGTTGTTATTATTTCACGTTGAAGTTGAGCTACACGACTTTCGGAAGACTGCATGTCACCATCTTAGATACTTTTGGGGTTTACGTTTGGTTTTGGAATGAAGATTTCTTAGAAATGGCTTTTGAGATATTGGAAATAGTTTTTGTCCTGGAAAGTCTTGGTATGATTGAAATGACAATTACCACAATTACCCTTTAGAACCTTTCTGAATATTTCACCTAATTGAAAAGTTTATAGTAAAACCAAATGAAAAAAACCATGAACAAGTTATCTAGCGCCGTACCCGAACATGAAAGAAACACCACCAAATTCAAAAGTTCCCTCAAGCGATAGTACCTATAAATCCCCACGAGACCCCCAATAATGTAAAACTCAATCCGATTAAATCCACTTAACGAATTACAAGACAGCGACAAAAGAAAACGTCTGCGTGTAATGAAAAGGACTTTTGTTCCTTCTCTCGATTCGCTTGTAAAATTTTGTAAAATCAGTTACTCTAGTCGGGGATGGTTAGGTGTAGGTTTAGTGTAAAAGTAAATCCAGCACTTTGTATCCACTTATCCACCTGCCATCATAATATACTCCCTCTTGTGCTATGTGCTTTTCCCCTGGGTTTTTGGGCGACTTGGTACAACCAATTTTCGAGTTAACAAGTTACATAAGGGCGATGTCGATGGGGTGGTAGAATCGTTCAATGGTGTAAAGGGATGATGAGAAACATTGTGTGCTTATAGGCGTAACACGAAATAAATAGACACTTAACAACTAATCCAAGAAATTAATTTTCTCCGAATCTCCAGAGACCACACATTTATCTTTTTAAATGCGGGATGCGAATGTATAAATTTTTTTCCCAATTTTGCGGGTAGGCGGTCAGGAATCGTGGGGTATGCATGGAAAAAGAGATCGATGATTCCTATTTGAGAAATGCAGTGTTTAGATGAAGACAACGTTCTTCGGGGCTGAATTTTAAAGAAATAATTAATTAAAAAATATAAATTAGAACCCCTACTGTACTTTTCCTGGTTAGAGATCAAATGAATGTAAAATTAATGAAAGTTACGTTACGTTAACGGTTGTTGTTTTGCTCCGATATATTGTAACGATTGATGCGATTAATTCGCTAGTTTGACTCCATCGCAGTATGAATTCTTCAATCATCAGAGCTTAAATATAATTCGTTGGGGTTATTAAAAAAATATTTTAAAATACTTTTATGGATAAACATTTACTTTAACTCTCGAGAAACTTGTGAGATGTGTTGCAAATTGTTTACAATTTTGTTGGAAACAGGAAAGAAACCATTCCGTTCAATATAAATAAATTATAGTTTCAAATTTTAAAAATAAATTAATATAGAATAAAGTAGAGTAAAAGAACCAGTGGTCGGCACAGTTCAGGAAAGTTTATTTGTTGAAATACCTACATAAATAAAAAAAAATTATTTACCTATCATAATTACATTTAATTTCGAAGGGATTCTCTGAACTCAAAAATTTGTTTAAAATGTAAAAATTAATATTCTTTTCAAACTTTTAAAAAACTACCAATTTTTTTCCCAATATACCAACTCAAACGAACAGGTGAAATATTAAAATAAAAACAAATATTGTATTCATTCTTTGATCTCTTGATTCTTGCAATCAGTATTTACAATTTTCCCGTTTTTCTTTAAAAAAAACCTTTTCATATCTCGATTTAAGCTAAAAATGGCAGCTAATATTGGACAGAAAAAAAGAAAATTTATTCAAAGCGTTTTTGCCGACGACATCAGCCAATTTTCCAATCTCTTAATTTAAACTTGAAAAGGATATTCTGTGAAATGCCGTATGTTCTAAAATCTGATGCATTTTATCATATGTATATATATTTTTTTAATACCCTAATGAGCCTGTTTGATTCTTAGAAATTGGCACTTGTAAGCTATACAAAAATATTATGTCCTATAAAAACTCGACAATAGCTAATTGTCTACGTGTCACGGTATAATTACTAAAATCATTCATCTGAAAATAATGTGATGCTTTATTCAGTTTCTTCAGCCAGTAATTAAAATATCGATTTTCTGTATTTTTCTGTGTGGAACGAAAGAAGGCCTTTTTTCATTTCAACTCTGGTAACTATGAATGAACAAGTGAAAATTTGTCTTCGTAAAATGAGCAACATTTTAAAGTTTAATATATTATGCAGTGTGTTTGTTAAATTTGTTTACAAATATAATTATAAAAGTATTAAAGTTTGTCTCAAAATAAAAAAAAATACATTTGAAATGAAATGACTCAAATGCCTGTATAAATTGCTCATGAGGATTTCACTTACGGTACGTTTATTAGGTTGGATATGTATCTCTTAAAAATAAACTGCGTTCATTCTACTAATAAATTTTGAGTAAAATGCAAGAAACGTACTACTGGTACTTACAACATTTTCTCAATCAATCAATATCGATTTTTTTTGTGAAATTGAAGAGATTTTTGAAGATATCTTCCATGAGAGAAGACGGTTTTTTCAATCAGAATTTAAGGTAAATTTTGCACGGGAAAGATGTTTGAAAGCAACTTAATGAAAATAATATAGAGGACATGCACATCTTTAGGATAATAACAAAAGCTAAAACTTTTTAAAATAAAGAGTACTAGCCGCGTCCCGCGGCTACTCTCACGTTTGTATGGTGCTCTTGCTATACTATCGAAACTGCAAAGCCAGCAGTTTCCAATCTTGCTAAACGTTTGTTTCTCCCGTTGCTTCCGTTGTTCCGTTGCTTCCGTTGTTCCCGTTGCTTCCGTTGCTTCGTTGCTCCCGCTACTCCCGTTGCTTCCGTAGCTATCGTTATTTCCGTTGCTCCCGTTGTTCGATTTTGTCAGACGTGCACACCGAAAACACATAAACTGTCGCTAAACTATATGAAACACACTCATTTGTTTGTGTCGCTAGCCACCTATTGTAGAATAGTTTTACTAATAGAAAGCTTCGCGTGCGTTCGCTCAACTTATCAACAAAGTTTCATCGCAATCGGATGAATGGTTTAGAAAGGCATACGGGACAAAGACACCAAGAATTAGAGCATCAGTGTACTAAAATATCGAAAAAATTGGAAAAATGGCGAAAACACATTTGTTTTTGATTCGATCAGTACCAAAGTTCACAGGAACCATCCCGGGACTATTTTACATGTTCCTTGAAAATTTGATCAAAATCGGTTGAGCGGTTTAGGAGTCTATAGGGAACATACATACATACATCCTCAACGATTCTCGAGTTTTAGACGCCCGCACCTCGAACGAATATTTTTATATATTAAGATAAGCACTTTCATTTTAATAGAGACATATACGAATCGAAAGATTTATGCTCGACAGATAAACATTTGCTAAATAGATAATAGTTCTATTTTACTGAATCAAACTTTTCATATTCGTCCCTATTTTTTGGTTAGATACCCATAAACTCGCTATGTAATTTATCCAAATAAACTTTTCCTGCTCGGGACGTTTCAGCATTTTCATGATATAAAGCCTAGAGAAATGTTTTAGCTGTGACTCACTCTCAGTCTTCGCACCTATAGACCAATTTTGGTTTGACAATAAAAATCTGTCGACCACAGACAAATTTGTTAATCAGTTTGCTCAGTTGGGGGTGGCCGCTTCTAAACTAGACGAGAGATTTACGTTTTGAATGTGAATCTGTTACCAAAAAGGGGATATCCACAAAAGTCCTGTTCCCGAAAGGAAAATGGGAATATTCACACTGATGGTCTCTTCGATAAGGTGGTTGCTGTGGTTGTTGTTGGGAGGGTTGTTATATTTACCCTATGCTACAAGCATAGAATAGGTGCCGAAAAAAAAACAAATCTTGAAATAAAATAGGAGGCGTCACCTAAGATAATTGAATAAGAATCTGCTATTAGTGTCCTTTGATTAAATTGTAAGTTTGGTTTGATTAACTGTCACGAACATCATATCACCCGGGCGTGAAATATTCGATCTAATCAAATTCTTCGGGTTACGGAATCTGCTCGACGTGTGTGGCTAAGTGGATGACAACATGTTATCTTTGGTTATAAGCCAACTAAGTCTTGTTGTCTTCTTATTTAAACATCTTCACGATTCTTAGCAACAAGCCTGTCGTCCATGAGATGAGAAAAACTATTCGACTTTTTTTGCTTTCTTTGCATTTCAAGTATCTTAAGTAGTACTTGCCGATGTTACTATCTATCGATCCGTACCTTTAGAAAATCTCAGTTTCGAGGAGCAACCTGAACTCTTGGTTGGTGTGAACAATAAGTTGGTGTAGTTGATGTTGGTCGTTAAGTTCGAGCGTTCACAACACTTTGGACCCGATGATGATGATGATGATGAAGGAAGAATTTATTTCTTCAGACGTGCGGATAAGTGGTTCAGAAACTGCAAATTCATTTCGATAGTATAAAATGGTACGTACATAATATCGGCCGCCGCGCGAAAAATCACGAAAGAAACATTTTTATTTTTATTATTAATGAATGAATGAATCAATAAGGTTAATGGACCAATTCTTTTACCTGTTGTTCTTTAATATTGCGCGCATATGGTCCGGTATGTTTATTTGCGTTAAGGTGTGGCGCGCGCACTCTATCCATGTCTGATGTATATCTGATGTAATTTATAATTTGAATGGTTGGTATACGGCCGAAGAAGGATTGTAGGAAGTTGCCCAATCAAAACAACAAAATCTTTTAATTAGTTACCAAATTTGGTTTTTGGTTTCGAAGTGGTTTAAGCGGATAACGGTCAACAATAACAGGCCACTTGAATTATATTGATGTGTGTGCAAAAATATTTGAATGGTTTAGTTTCGATGTCGAGTCGAGTCAAATTACTAGTAATTTTCAATTCATAAGAATATCCGACTTTGGAAAAAAACCAGTGGAAAAAAGCACATCCTGCAATTGAAAGTTGGCAGTGAAAATATTTGTCTTCATCACACATGCAAATCACCTGACGCATTTTTTCTTCGATTAATTACAAGACTTTATTCAAATAGATTGTAAAGGAAATCACTAAAGCATTTTGTTTGTTTATATATTGTACTTAAAATAATTAAGTTTAGCACGCAATCATAAACCATGTCGATGGATTTTTTTTTAATCTTTTTTTTTGAAAAAGGAAACTGGTGTCAAAATGACAATTTTCTGAAAGTAGAAAGAGTGCTTGTGCTAGAAAATTATAATTTCTTTAATTATCAGAAATTATTAAAAAAAAAAAATAATTATATTCTCGAATGCGTTAGTGCATTAATTTTATCCGGAAATAAATGAGGAAAAATTTTGGTGTTTTGGTTCGTCCAACTCATCGACCTGCTCGAGACTGGAATAAAAAAATCTGCCAACAGTACTGGGTGTAACTTTATTATTTTTCGGGACAAAGTTCGGGAAGGAGTTAAAGTCGAGGTGCGATACAAGTGCAGACGCCACTGACACTTTTAAAACACCAATTACGATTTCGATTCGACATCTAATCAGAAAAAAAATTCAATTCCACTTAGAGGAAAAATCCTGAAATTCATTTTTAGGCGATTATATAACAAAAAAACTAGTTCGATATCTCATCAGACTTAATAGATATGAATGAATTCGTTAAAACGTATACAACTGCTTTAAAAAGCCTTTAATATATCTAAAAATGCTGAATTTGGTTTTTAGGTGATTATATAAAAGTTCGTGGCAGTAAGAGTTGAATGTAAAAATGTCCATAAAATAAATTTTAGGAGATTATACTAAAAGTTCGTGGAAGCATAAAGACATTCCATATCTCATCAGACTAAATTCACAATACCGTATACAACCGCATTACACAACCTTTGGTGTTAAATATAAAAAAAATCCTGAAATTTGAGTGGGTGTACGGTACTCCGTGGACAACCTTGTAAGAGGTTATTCCTTGATATATTTTGAGACAAAAATTGTTCTACAGGGTGGGTCAATTTTCAAAAATCCGTGGAGATACGGGGTGGTCAAGAAAAGTGTTTCGGACCTGTACCCTCACTCACTTAAAACGTTATATCCTGAAAACTAAAAACAGAATTCAATGTGTTATAACTTGTTTTTTAGGGAATCGGATTACCTTTCATTTGATGTAACATCTCAAATTGTAACTGCACCCGATCTTGAGATATTTATTTCAAAACACAAATTTTTGCTACTTCAACCCTAAAATTCCGTGATCAATGTAGTTTTTTTCAGAAAACCCCATTATAAAAATGTCAGTTTAATTTCATTTTTTTATGTACTATATTAGGCGTGTTTTTTTGTCCACGGAGTACCGGACACCCTGTATAGAAAAGCTACGAAAGTAAAAACGAATTCGATATCTCATATCTCATGGAAATGTAAACAACCCGTAATCAACTACCTTAGTTGAATATCAAGAAATAATAAAATGAATTGTTATGCCTTTATCTGTGGAGTTTGTGTAAATTTAAATTTCGACCTTAAGGCCGGTTTACATGTCGGTTGCAAATAATTTTTACTGAGATTGGGAGGGAGCTAGCTTATCGAATTTTCAATGGAGTAGAAGCACCCACTACAAAAAAATGTTGGCACGCACACATTGACAGAAATATCGTCAATATTTTTTACTGGATATATCTCTGTTCGTTTCACTCCTGATCAGTTTCTCATTAGAGATTTCCTTCTTCCTCACAATCTCAGTAAAAATTACTTGCAACCGACATGTAAACCGGCCTTTAACCGTTACAATAAGCCCAATTGAAAATTCAACGTATGGGCAGGCGTTGAGATTTAACTTTAAAATTTTCGTGTAGTGCATTTATTGGACTTTGGTTCGGAAAGACTCTTTGAGTGTAGAGAAGGAGGAAAGAGGGATTTAAGCAACAAAATTGGGGTTATCATACAATACTACTTATACTACTTTAATCATAATTAACAAAAAAAAAATAGTTCAAATAAATGGTGTTACAGTAACGCGTTCCGAAGTTAAATCAAAATTAAAAACATACAGCAGTCACGATCGGCTGCAAGCCAATCGTATAATACTCTAGATGAATACTGAACTCCGATTTTTATTGTAGTTGGGAATAAAGTAGAATTACGTGTGTGCATGTTGCATGTCCTTTATTAAGGACTGCCATTAGATTGCTACTCAAAACTAAATGACAATATTCAGTGTTTAATTTCAAGTCATCGAACAAAAATGTCCTTTTTGAAGGATTTTCACATGGGAGGTGCAGGAAAGACTCACTCGATTTCTTACATATTTATCCTTTTCCTTGGAACCATTTAAAAATGAACGTGTAAAAAATTTCAAATTCGTAGCTTGAAGCGTTCAAAAGTTATCGAAAAATATTGTTGAACACGTGTCTTAAGGATTTTTTTTATGGAAGGTACCAGAAGTAGTAAAAGGATTTTGCTGACTAGTAAACTCGAACTTCGTTTTCACTGAAAACTAATTTGTACAAAATTCCGAATTCAAAGCTAAAAGATTACTTGAGTTATAGTGAGTTCCGTAAATTAAGTGAATACATTTTGACAGGATATTTGTATGGCAGCTACACGAAGGACTAATAGGATTTTCTTCATAATCATATATTTAGCTCCAACTATTGGAAAAATAACACATACAAAATTCAAAGTCGTAGCTTAAACCCTTCTGAAGTTATCGGCCAATATTCTTGAACACATGTTTTAAGGACATTTTGTATGGCAGCTACCCTAAGGAGTAGGACGATTTTGCCCATTAGCAAACTTAGCATTACAAATTCAGCCAAACATCCAGATTCAAAATTTCAGGATCCTAGTTGAAGGCGTTCTTGAGTTATCGTGTTCAAGGATAGACGGGCGGACGGACGTCAAGCGGATTTGAGGTTTTTGGCCACAAATAAACAAAAAATAATATGTCACTTTTTTTCGTCCGAGGCTTGGTTCTATGCGTTACAAATTTTTGGTCTGGATTAAACTTATAATACTCTATATGATTTCATCTAGAGTATAAACAAGTGGATGATGGAGTTAATAAAAAATTTTTTAAAAAATATTATTTGGTCCATGGAAACCTCGACCCGTATGTCAAAATTTTTTATTGACATCACGGCATAATTGCTCCTTAATTAGACCAATATGGTTTGTTATCTCGCCCTTCAGTTGTTGAATGGTGATGGGTTTATTGGGGTAAACCTTCCTTCTGAGGTAACCCCAAAGAAAGAAGTGCAACGGAGTCAAATCCCACGATCTCGGTGGCCAATTGATTTCGCTGTTTCTGGAGATTACTCGCCCGGGGAACTTCTGCTGCAATAATTTCATTGTTGAGTTGGCTGTGTGGCACGTCGCACCATCTTGCTCGAACCACATGTCGTCGATGTCATAATCATCCAATATTGGCCACAAGAAGTCGGTGATCATGGCACGGTACCGTTCCCCATTCACTCTGACATAGTTGCCAGCTGCATTTTCGAAGAAAAACGGACCAATCACTTCACCAGCGCGAAATGCACACCACACAGTGAGATTTTCTGGATGCATTTGCTTTTCAAAGAATGCCCTTGGATTTTCATCAGTCCATATTCTGCAATTCTGCTTGTTGACGTTGCAACTGAGATGTACGAGTAAGTAAGCCTCTTCAGAAAATAAGTTTTGGTCGCAAATCCATTGGCAACTTGGTTTTGTTTTTTGCTTTTGTTTTTGCTTTTTGCTTTTGCTTTTTGCACCTCACCAACAATTTTTCAAAGACTGAACTACCAAAATTTTAAAACAAATGTCAAAAATTATTTGACGAGTTATTGTAACACTCTTTAGTTCCATAATAAATTAAAAGCATTTTTTCGTCTTTCACTTGCAGTCAGTCATACTCATATCCACTCATTTAACATTTGAACTGCTTTCCGTTTTGTGCGAAAAATTTCGTTTCGCGAATCACGTTCCGTATCCGCGTTAAACAGGTTTCCGGTTTATACAGGATGTTTTGCATTGGAAAATGCTCCGTTCCCAGATTTTTTTCCGTTATGGCAGGTTTCCGTTTTAGACAGGTTTTACTGTATTATATTTGCGATATATTTTACAATGTATTCTTTGAAATTATTAATTCTTTATACCTACATGCGAAGTAAAAAGTCAAGCTTACTTCTTATCTACAAAGGCACATACGACTTTTTAAAATCGGGTAAATCCTTAAATGTTTTTAATATTTAATCGTTTCTTTAAACATTTGGTTCTGTAAAACGCAATAAGTGCAACACAAAATAGAAATGAGCTATGACGTTAGAATTGAATTTTTGGAGCGAAGAACTCTTTTGTTCAAAAATGTAGCAGTTATCACAGTTGAGCTTCATATTTTTTTAAAGTAAGGGCAAAGTAAGACTTTACAATATTATGTAGATATTACTTTGTAATATTGACAAGTGATTTCCGAACAAGTTTATTTAAATTTAAATAATTTTTTTATTTGTAATATATTTCATATTTCATTGTATATGAAGAGTAATACTGGACTTCGGCATTACCATGGACAAAAACCGATGAGAAAAGTAATTTTTATTCTTAAATGTTGTAACTACTAGCAGAGTACCAAGTAATAATAGCCAACATATTTTGTCCAAGTTTTACATTTACTCGAAATTCAAGACGAGTTTGTGAAATTGCGCCACTAAAATTTCAAATATTCATCCATCCAACCGTGATAACCTACCGACCGCACTCACCTTAATACCTGCCCTAATTACGCCATTTTCACAATTATCTCCTCCTATGTTGGTACACTTGAACGAGAATAATGGAAGTACCATTAAAATAAAACAAAAGGTGCACAAAAGAGAGGAAAAATTAAGCATTTGCCACCTGAGAGTGTGCAGCAAAGAACAAGGGTGTGCGTATATTATGAAAAATATGATGGATGCGAAAATTTCGATTTCTTTTGAACTTTGCAAATTCTTCAGTTTTAAAATTTCCGATGAAAGCTAATCACACAGATTACATACTCATTTGCGGTTTTATTTTTAAGCTACTAAAAAGAAAATTGGAATTATTATTGAAAATGCGTATTCTTGTAGGATTAGCAATGAAAAGTGCGTTCAAGTAGGTACTACGCCTAAGTACTTTAAGTTGAACGTTGAGGTACTCCATTTTCATTGCCTTTGCGAAAAATTCTGCCACAGCCGGGCGTTTTTTAATTGGAAAACAATAGCATCCTCTCTCTAGTTTACTGGCAAGACTTCAGTTTTAGGGGTACATACAGAGAAATCATCATCCCTTAGTTGATTTCATGTATGTACTGCGAACATACAAGTTCAGAATACGCTTGCGCTTAATTGTGTTGAGTACTTGGAATTTATTAGCGCGTTTTAGACAAATTTTTGAAATGTCTAAAAAGATTTTGATTTTGTTGTTTTAAAAGAGAGATTTGTGATTCGATCAATGGCATTAATGCGAAACTAAGCCAAGATTGGATTGGACTTGGTGCACAACTGAGCTGTTTCGACATGTTCCTTATTTCTCAGACGTATCACACAAGTACCGAACCTTCCAACAGGTGCTAAATTGATTTTCTAGACTACTACCATGACTATGTTTTTTTAAGTGAGCTCCTAGAACTGACCACCACAAATTGGCGCAGCCGGTAGGCCTATGGATTGGTAGACTGCCATCATTGCGATGGTATAGATTTTGTAATCTTCTTAATAACATAGTGGTATACGCTCCATGAACCCAAGGTCATGGAATCGAATTCCACTAAAAAAGTAAAAATAATTAACTAATACAATTCACTTTTTTAAACTCTCCTAGATAAGATAGATGGATTGGTTTTGTTGAGGATTTGACTATTAGTCGTCAAAACGTATGGCCAAACCATTTTATTCGCATTCGAGATTTAATCTTATTTGAGAGAACACTAATAGTAAAAACGCCGAAAGGCTTCAAAACTATTGTTTTCGAACGTAATTGGACTGGGAAGTGAGCGCTGATGGTGTTCACGTAAATGTTAAGTCAAGTGCTGCTCTTCCGCCATAAGTCGTGTATGGGTTAGTACTTCAATTACACATTCTTCCCGATCCAGAAATTTCTCATAAGGATAAGAAACAATAACGTCAAGCCGGCACAGCTGCTCTTAGAAAACGCTCGGTACAAATTCTCACTTATGTATACATAGTGGAGTAAATATAGAATATTGGATACCGCTAGGGGTTGCGAAATTCCTTATGGAGCCGTGAAACACCCAGTCATAAAATGTACTCCTCTACACATCATATCTACACTAAAGGTATAAGCTCCCCGACTGTACTTATGGATGGAATCGTACAGCCATCATTGTTCCAACCCTCCGGCAGTGGAATTATGGGGAGGGGTTTTCAGTTTTGTTAGGTTGGAAATACTTAACAGGAAAATTGGGGCTAATTCCTCCTCGCTGTACACGCATTGTACGCGCTTCTAACTAGCACCAACGAAACAGGATGTAAATGGGACGGCGCCAAAGTAGCTCCTACCTCGTGACTTTACGTTACACATACTTGCTCGAAATTATAAGCTTTTTCACCCACTTTTGGGGAAGCATTGGAGAAAAAGCTCGAATCAGGCAATATATTATCAAACATAACAAATATTGCTATTTATCTAGGTATATTGTATGAGTCTAACCAGAGGAATGGAAAGAGTGGGTGGCAAACAGTACTAAGAAGTGTATACCTCTATAAAAGCCCAGATTACTCTCGGAAAATTAACAATTTTGCAATTAAAATCAATAAAAGGGCGACTAGGAAGATTGTTGTTTGTTTACACTCAACATCCGAAGAGTATTAGTGCAATTCAAAATTTTCGTGAATTGTATAGTGTATGTGTGTCGTACACTGTTAGTATATTAGTTGATTTGCTTATTTTCATATTTATCTTTTGTAGTGCATTGTTCGTCGACGATTTTATTGTTGAAAAGTTTTATGGCACAAGTTTCAAAGTTCATGAAGAACTTTTGAAAGTAAAAAAATTTAATTTAATTTAAACGTGCGATGATTTTTGATTTGAAATTGTTTTTATTTTAACGTTTTGAAGGGTAGTTATTAAGTTGATGAAGGAATTATTTGAAAACATACTGCAGTCACGCTCGGCTGCAAGCCAATCGTATGATACTCTAGATGAAACTGAACCCCGATTTGTATTGTATTTGGAGCTAAAGTAGGATAAGGAGTGCACATGTAGTTAGTCCTTTATTAAGGACTTTCATTTGGTTGCAACTCGAACCTAAAAGACTATATCATCAGTGCTTAATTTTATACTTGGAACTAGGTGAGTCACCGAAAAAAAATTTCTTTTCTCAAGAACTTTCATATGGAAGGTGCAGGAAGGACAAACTCGATTTCTTACAAATTTATCCTTTTCCATGGATGTGTACAACATTTCAAATTCCTAGCTTGAAGCGTTCAAATGTCATCGGAAAATATTCTTGAACACGTGCCTTAAGGATTTTTTGTATGGAAGCTACCGGAAGGAGTGAAAGGATTTCACTGATTAGTAAATACGAACTTCGTTTTCATTCAAAACTAATTTGTACAAAATTCCGAATTCGTGGCTAAACGATACTTGAGGTATAGTGAGTTCCGTTTTGACAGGGTATTTGTATGGCACCTACCCGAGGAACTAATGGGATTCTCTTCATAATGATACATTTAGTTGCAACTATGTGAAAATCAATACATACAAAATTTCAAAATTGTATGTTAAACTGTTCCGAAGTTATCGGCCAATATTCTTGAATACTTTTTTTAATAACTTTTCGTATGGGAGCTACCCGAGGGAGTAAAGGAATTCAACTGACTAATAAACATTTTCTCTCAAAACTAATTTTTACAAAATTTCAACTTCGTGGTTGAACGATTACTTGAGTTATAGTTAGTTCCGTGAATTGAGTGAGGATAATTTTACAGGATTTTTGTACGGCAGCTACTCGAGGGACTCATGGGCACTTTTCAAATTCATACCTTATATTACAACTATTGGAAAACTAACGTATACAAAATTTCAAAGTCGTAGCTTAAGGTGTACCGAAGTTATACACCAATATTCTTGTACACGTGTCTTAAGGACTTTTGTATGGCAGCTACCCGAAGGAGTAGGACAAATTCGACCAAACATCCAGATTCAAAATTTTAAGATTCGAGGTCAAGGCGTTCTTGAGTTATCGCGCTAACGGCCAGACAGAAAAACTTTGGCTTACAATATCTTCCGACCCAATTGTACCAGGAAGATAAAATTTGGTTTGTGTATATAGGATTACAAGTGTAGTTGAGGGGTTAGGTGTAGCACGAAAAAAAGAAGATAAGCCATTTTTTAGAAAATTAAATTTTTATGTTTTAAGAACCGTACCAGATATGATCTTAAAAATTTTACAGTAGTTAGTAGTGGAAAGGAAAAAATTTTGATTTTTATTTCTCGAAAACCACAAAGGATAGAAAGCAAAAAATTAATAACTACATAGAACCACTATAGAGGCACTCAGGAAAAATATAAATTTGGATAGGGGAAGCAAGGTACGGAATGGGGTGTGGTCTTTCATATCTCAGAAACGGCTTATGCTAGAAAGTTGTTTTACGCATATGTGCTACTAGAGTAATTAAAGCTAAAAAAGTTGAGATTTTCATTGGCGTGGAGTTTTCATTAGGTGGAGTAAAAAAATGTCTATGAGAAGGGTTTTTTCCACAATTTCACGGATTTTGGTAAGTCTTAGACATGTCGAGTTATCAAATTAATTTCACTTCTGCGGGCTCTTTATATAAGCGCCTTGAAAGGTTCTTTTTTCCAAATTTCTCGATATCTAACCCCTAAGGGGGCGTAAAGTGGTTGTGTACATTTTCACGAATTCCGATATATTTCTTAGGTCTAATAAGATATCGAATTTACTTTCACTTCTAAAAGCTTTAAATATAATCGGGATAAAACCGATTTCAGTATTTTTCAATATTTAATCCTCTCGTGGTGTCAGGTATGGTTCAAGTTTTCACGAATTACGAAAATCTTTTAGGTTTAATGAGATTGAATTAGCTTTTAATTCTACTGAATCTTATATTGAAAAAACAAATACGTAAATAAAAAAATCTGCTGGGTGTAACTTTATTATTTTATGAGATGTCTGACTGACAACCTAAAGAATAACGTTATTTGGAACGTTATTTTATAAGTTGTCAGTCGCATAGTAACCTACACCGCATCTTGCGAACTTCTACCCATAAAATAATAAAGTTTCGCCCAGACTGTTGGCAAATTTTTATTGAAGATAATCTCTTTTTCTCCAGAAATCAAAAGTATCTACCTACACAGCCTTTTTGCTACATCTCTCAAAATCTTCATTGTTATTATTCATTGACTTATAGGTTATTATTATTTAGATGTTCAAACCAGTAAAACAATTTAAGATTAGCATTTTAATTTTTATTAATTTGATTGTATTCAGGTTATGAGGACTGCGGCCTAGTTATGGATCAATTTCTTGTCTTTCAGTGACAATAGACTTTTATACTCTAGATGAAATCATATAGAGTATTATAAGTTTAATCCAGCCCAAAAGTTTGTAACGCATAGAACCAAGCCTCGAACGAAAAAAAAGTAATATATTATTTTTTGTTTATTTGTGGCCAAAAACTCCAAATCCGCTTGACGTCGGTCCGTCCGTGAACACGATAACTCAAGAACGCCTTCACCTAGGATCTTGAAATTTTGAATCTGGATGTTTGGTTGAATTTTTAAGGCTAAGTTCGTTAACGGGCAAAATCGTTTTACTCCTTCTGGTAGCTGCCATACAAAATGTCCTTAAAACACGTGTTCAAGAATATTGGCCGATAACTTCATAAGAACTTAAGCTACGACTTTGAAATTTGGTATGTGTTAATTGTCCAATAGTTGGAGCTAAATGTATGATTATGAAGAAAATTCTATTAGTCCTTCGTGTAGCTGCCATACAAATATCCTGTCAAAATGTCTTCACTTAATTTACGCAACTCACTATAACTCAAGTAATCTTTTAGCTATGAATTCGGAATTTTGTACAAATTAGTTTTCAGTGAAAACGAAGTTCGAGTTTACTAGTCAGCAAAATCCTTTTACTACTTCTGGTACCTTCCATACAAAAAATCCTTAAGACACGTGTTCAACAATATTTTTCGATAACTTTTGAACGCTTCAAGCTACGAATTTGAAATTTTTTACACATTAATTTTTGAATGGTTCCAAGGAAAAGGATAAAGATGTAAGAAATCGAGTGAGTCCTTCCTGCACCTCCCATGTGAAAATCCTTCAAAGAGGAAAATTTTTTTCGATGACTCACCCAGTTCAAGATATGAAATTAAACACTGAATATTGTCATTTAGTTTTGAGTAGCAATCTAATGGCAGTCCTTAATAAAGGACATACAATATGCACACACGTAATTCTACTTTATCCCCAACTACAATAAAAGTTCATATAGAGTATCATACGATTGGCTTGCAGCCGATCGTGACTGCTGTATATTTGAAAATGTTATTCATGCAAAAAATCATGAGTCCTTGGACAAATTACAACGTAACACCGTCTTTCTCTCAGGTCTTTACTTTTGTTATTCACCAATAATACGTCTATTATTTTTGTCCTGTCTCTTCCCTCTCCTCGTTTAATATTGCTTCTTCTTCTTTTATTTTTTTCTCTCTTTCTTTCTATTCTTCTTTCTCTGTTATTATTATTTTTTAAATATATATATAGTTCTATTTGCTAGTTTTTTTTAAATATATATCTATATATGTATTATTATCATATATCATATCAAACTGATCAAACACCGTGACTACCACTAACAAATAAAGTCACACAATCATGATAATTGAACGATGAATCAATAAAAGCATGATTCTAATTACGGTTTTTTACCCGCATATTAAAATTGAATTAACTAATCAATCAAAAATAGAATATTTATTGATATTGTTAACGAGCCGTGAAGCCGAATTTTAGCAAAACCAGCAACATTCAGTGAAATTGATGATCCATTTTATTATATAATAATAAAATAAATTTATTTATTTTATTTTTTATTGGTTTGAAAATATTGTATTATGTTTTTTTTTTCATTTTACTTTAATATTTTAATAATAAAGTATTGTTATCGATTACGCAAAATCGTTTCAGGGCTTATAGATCCCAAACCCTATGAGCTATTGAATTGAATTTTTTTTCTCAATAGACTGGGTAGGACCCTTGAAGTTACCACTTTTTGAAGGATTTGGGTGTGAGAGGGAGGTGGGGAAGCGTTTTAGATGGAAAATTTTGGTTTTTAGATCTCAGCAACTGCTTATGTTTGGAGGCTGAAAGAAATTTAGAATTTATATAGAGCTTCGATAGTGGACCCATTTGCAAAATATTGCTGGTATGGGTGAAGGGGTGTGGGAGTGGGGGGAATAATAATGCGTCCGAAACTCTTGAAAGCCGAGATTGAGACATTGTAAAATCCATATCTCCTAAACAGTTAATGTAACGAAATTAAAATATAATGAACGTACGCGTACGGAGGTGGAGGTGGAAAACTTTAGATTTTGATATCTCACGAACCAATTGCACTAGAAAAAATCTGCCAACAGTCTGGGCGCAACTTTATTATTTTTGGGTAGAAGTTCGGAACGAGTTTAATTCTGAGATGCGGTGTAGGTTACTATGTGACTGAAAGCCTAAAAAAAAGATCGGGAGGCGGTTAGAATGGGGTCGCGCTAGAATACTTACGCCGCTGCCACATATAACATATGAATTACATAATTGGGTCATACTCCGGGACGAGGTCTAGTCCTAGTATAATATCAGTTATTACGCCATTAGAAGGTTTTTCCCGATTTGGTTTTGGTCATTAGATGAAATCAGAAATGCGTTTGTAGGCGATTATATAAAAAGTCTGTGCAAGTGCAAACCAATCTAATATCTCATCAATCCTGAGAAATATGTCAAAAGCCTTACGTCCTATTGGAGTTGAATAACAAACATCCTGAAATCAACTTTTTGACGATTATGTTGGAATCCTTAGGAAGTAAAAATTAATTCGAAATCTTGTAAGAACTAAGAAATATGTAAGAATTTGTGAAAACATATGCAATCCCCTTGCACCCACTTACTTGTTGAATATACAAAAATCCTGAAATGAGTTTTTAGATATATAAAGGGGGTTTTTTTAGGTGCATGAGAACTTCAAATTATAATAAAAGACAGAAATATTGTTGGAATGAAATTTTTTTATTATATTCTGGTAGATAATTTCATGGCATTTATTTTTTTAATATGATTTCCGTCATATGTCCGCCGCGGCTACGAGTTACATGGTCCATTCGATCAGTCCAATTTTTGACTACTTTTTCCAATAAATCTGCCGCATGGCGTCAATAGTGGCTTGAATATTGGCTTCAAATGATTTAAGAGTTGCTGGTTTGTCGGTATAAACGCATGACTTAATATAGCCCCATAAAAAGTAATCCGGAGGCGTTAAATCGCACGAACGAGGGGGCCAGTTAACAGAACCACTTCTGGAAATCAAGTTGTCACCAAATTGATTTTGCAATAAATCGATTGTTAAGCGCGCTGTATGGCAAGTTGCGCCGTCTTGTAGGAACCAAATGTCGGCGATGTTTAGCTGATTAATTTTTGGAAACAAAAACAGCATGGCTCGATGTCGATAGCGCTGGCCATTCACCGTAACGGCAGCTCCTTCCTCATTTCGAAAGAAATAAGGACCGATGATGCCGCCAGCGTGTAAACCGCACATTTCTTTGTCTTGTTGATGGTTTTGAATCGAGAAGAGTAAAATTAGTGTGAAAATGATCAATAACTGCACGAATTGCTTGCCCACTAGGCCGATTATGTTGACCGTAAAATGGACGAAGTGCTCTATGAACTTCGCGAACAGATTTATTTTTTTCAAAGTAAATTTCCACAATTTGGAAGCGTTGTTCTGGCGTTAAACGATTCATGATGACTTGCCAAACCTTACTGAACAGAAATGTCAACACAGTTTGACATTCTCAGCTGTCAAACCACAGTTATCGATATCGATAGTTCTCATGCACCTAAAAAAACACCCTTTATAAAGGAATCCAGAGAAAGTAAAAACCAATCCGATGTCTTATCACTCCTAAGAGATATGACGGAATTCGTGAAAATGTGTTGAACCCGTTTTTACACTCTTAGGGGTTGAAAAAAGAACAAAACTTGAGAAACGGTTTTAGGTGATTATTAAATAAGCCCGTGGAAGTGAAAAGTAGTTCGATATCTAATCAGACCGGCGGGATATGGCTGAATTCGTGAAAATGTATACATTCCCTTTACACCACCTTTGGGGTCGAGTTTCAAAAAGTCCTGAAAACACTTTATGAGTATTTATATGAAGAAGACGTAAAATAAAAATGAATTCAATATTTGGGAAGACCTAATAGATATGACGAAAATCCTGAAAATATATGCATTCCATTTTCACTGATCATTTCTTTGTCCCCCTTCCGAATGCCAATGGATATTTAAATTTTTTTTAATCAGAATTACTTTCCTAGTTGATTTACATATACGTACCGAATTTCAACTTTCTAGCATAAGCCGTTCTATAGTTAAGAAAAACTCAACATGCTACTCCTATAGCTCTACCTAAATACTAACTTTCAGCTTTATATCTTTATAGGTATATCTTTACAGGTCGAGATATAAAAATCGGAACTTTCTACTTTTCACCCTCCCCCACCCTCACCCTCTACACCCTCATCCCTGAGGGTCTATTAGACCTACTTCTGGTAAAAATTTGAAGCATCTATCTTACACTGTTCTTGAGATATGAGACTGTATTTTTAAAAAAAATGCTTACCCCCTCCACTTCCATGTTTCAACGCACTCTTAAAAAATTTTACTTTCAGCAAACTTTATTTGTCAACTTTTATACAGAAACCAAATTTTATTTCTCTAGTGCAATTGGTTCGTAAGATATCGTAATCAACAATTTTTCAACCCCCACCCCCGTACGTCACTGCCCCCTTTAAAAAATTTCTTTCCGATCTATTCTCCTAGTATACCTACAGATGATTATTAAGTTTTAATTTCGTGACATTAACCGTTTAGGAGATATAGATTTTAGAATGGCTCAATCTCGCCTTTCGAACGTTTCGGACGCATTATGTTTCCCCACACACCCACACCCCTTCACCCATATCAACAATATTTTTGCAAATGGGTTCACTATCGAAGCTCTATACAAATTCCAAGTTTCAGCTTTCAAACGTAAGCGGTTGCTGAGATCTAGAAACCAAAATGTTTCGTCTTAGACGCTTCCCCCACCTCCCCCCTTACGCTCCCACCGCCCAAAAAGTGATCACTTCAAGGGACCTACCCAGTCTATTTAAAAAAGTTTCAATTCAATAGTTCATAGGGTTTAGGAGCTATAAGCCCTTAAACGTTTTACGGCGTTTTACTTATTATTAAAATAATAAAGTAAAATACAATTCGGTTTCGGTGGCAAATAAAGTTTGCTGAAAGTAAACATTTTTAAGGGGCGGGGGAGCATGGAAGTGGAGAAGATAAGAATTTTTGCTAAGAAATCACGTCCCATATCTCAAGAACAGTGTAAGATAGATGCTTAGAATTTTTACCAAAATTATGCCTAATAGACCTCTAGTAGAAAATAAAATGATTGGTGGAGAGGGTTTCAGAGGGTGAGGAGGGTGGGGGAGGTTGAAAAAGAAACAGCTCCGACTTTACATCTCAAAAAACTATAATGATATAAAACTGAAACATGTTGGAAAAATATAATTTTTTTATAGGGGTAGTATGCTAGAAAGTTGAAACTTAGTACGTATATATAAACCAACTAGAAAAGTAATTTTGATTAAAAAAAATTCAAATATCTATTGGCATTCGGAAGAGGGGCAAAAAAAAATTATCAGTGAAAATGGAATGCATATATTTTCATGATATTCGTCATATCTATTAGGTCTTTTCAAATATTGAATTGATGTCATGATAAGCTGAGCATAATGTCACCATACAGCGGGCCCATGTTCATATGGTGAAATTTTTCTAGCTCGTTAAGCTGTGAAATCCATCCAGTTTTAAGACAAGGGATTAAATCAGATTAAGAAAAATTGTTTAGTGTAAAAAATAATAGTTGAAGAAAACCAAAATTTACATCCAAAAAGTACAAACGCTCTGCATACCATCAATCGTTGCTTTAAATATACATACATACTCCGTTTATAGACCCGATCTTATAAACAGCCATTTGAAGCGCTCCTCAAACGTGTACAATATTTTGCCAACAAAAACACCTTCGTTCTATTCGTTTTTACCCTCCGTTTCATATTAAACCAGAAATTAGTTTGTCTTTATCCAAGGTGTGAAATAAAAAGATAAAAAAACAACAAACATAAAGGTAGGTAGGTAGGTATTTAAAAGGACATAAAAGAAATTCTTCAATTAGTCATTCCTCTTATTAACAGCGAGTATCAGAAGAATAAAAAACACTCTGGAATTTATTCTTTAGATAAAAATAAAAACTATCAAATTACTGCGTCGTTAAATTGTACGATCCTTTTGTTATTTTTTTTATCCTCTTTGCAATTCATAGAAATCATAGATTTTTGTAATTAGTCAATAAAGTACTCCGATTTCGCACTTACCTGTATTCGGTCTTCAGGTAAATCAGTTTTGAGCGATAGCATTTCGCGGGCGTAGACATCCGGATAGTGGGCCTCCTTAAATGCCTTTTCTAATTCATCTAATTGATAACTTGTGAAAATTGTTCGACTATGACGTCGTTTTTTCTTCTTTTTCTTACCGCCAAAACCATTGATACCATCTACTGTAAATTCCTTAGAGTCCAAGGAACCTGAAAAGAAGAAAAAAATTTTCATTTAAATTTTGCGAGTACTCTAATTGCAAACATACATTACATTAATAATTACACGTAACAATAAAAATGGAAATAGTCCTCCTATTCCAACGACCATTTATACCGTGTAGTGTACAATTTTAATAAAAGTTCGGAAATAAAGCATTAACAAATATCCCGAAAGGAAACACCACAAATCCTTAAGTCTACTTTTAACAAAACCATCCTATTCAGACTAATTACACGAATCCTTGATGAAATTTGCCTCTTCCTGAAACTAATTACGAAGCCTGGAAAACTCCTTACAATATAAAATTCGTCATGCAAATACAAGTGCATTAAAGGAAAAAAAATTAACCCTTAATGCGTAGCCTAGGAACCCTAGACGAACATACTACACGGCACCATATGCAGTGCCATTTTACCTAGCTACTTACTTATTTACGTCTCCAAACCATACAGGGCATGGGCATGTTCTATAGATTGCCGCATCAGGAAACCAACCACCACTAAGCAAGCAGAATTTAATAGACGAAACCAAGAGGACTAAGGAGTCCTTTCCATGCCTTGAAAAATCCTCCAGCGATTCCTATCCTATGGAAATCCTTAAATTCTACCTATCTTTTTCCCCAAGTTATAGTACGACTATACGACGAACTTTCTATGCGGGTTCATTTTCAAGTAATTTTCATGCAAGGATTGTCTTCATAAAACCTCCTAAATAGCTTTTAGTCGCCTTTAATTTGTGCATTCCAAACGAAATTTATTATATACTGGGAACAGAGTCTCGAATGTGATAGTGTGTGTACAACAGGATGTTTTGCCTTCATCCAGATCCAGAAACTAATACAGTCTCATCCCATACTGATAAATTCAACACTGCTGAACTTATATTAAATACGAAATCCGGCCAGGAGAACTGCAAATCTGTGTGTTGGGGTGGATTCGGGGTGGATTGGGTTTGTTTTAAAATAAAGCTCATTTTAAAATTTAGTTGTGAAGCTTTATTCGGGGGTACTGCGATAGGACTCTACAAATTTATCTCATGTCTGGCAATACTCAGTGATAAAATTTTATGAGACGCATGTCCCTTACAGTGTAAAGTTCACATATGCTCGGCACAGGGCGAACTAGAGTCCTTATACGATTTATTGCTTTCCAGACTCGGAGACTTTTATTACCATTTACATAATTTTCTGGGGAGCCCCCTTTTTTCATCCGAGGATTCATTTCAACCTGTTTCCCGATCCGATACGGTTCGTCCTTAAATGGCGGAAATTTTCTCATAAAATGTGGAATGCAATATCACATGTTCCCGATTCACATATGGGTTAGGTAAGCAACCCTTTCGAAAGGAAGTCGCCGGGTAATTTATATGAAATTACATGTGTAATTATTAACCTAGACCGAATTTTATTGTTTCGACTTTAATTTAAAGGTATTTGGTTTATCAGGTCTTGAATAATAATACAGTCCTTGTTTTTGTGCGAATAGAAATTTATGGTGATTTAAAATTAAGAAATAGTAGAGGGTTATATTGATGAAATTAGTTTTTTGAAAGGAACTCAATCGAAATTACTTAAGGAACGAGATCATGTATGAAATATTGACCAATTTAATACTCGTGTGTTTGAAGGTGACGGGATGGAGAAGGGAATATTCAGTTAAGATTAAATAAATTAAATTGTTTAATCTTCATCCAGCTACATTTTGAAATAGCGAAAGCAGTAATAAGTTGAGATTAAATTCTTTAAACATTTCGTTAAAACCTATGAATTTAAATTAAAATAATAAATTTCTACCACAAAAATTTTAACATTTGCGCAATACAAATAAAAGTCTGTCCATCCGCCGTATACGTCGTACGGAAACTGCTTCGGGGTTCATTAATTCCAGAACCCATGGAGATGTCCTTCTAATGTTCACCAGTATTTATGAACACTCGGTAGACCACTAGCACGGGTGAATATTTTTTGAAAAGGAATCAGGTGTTCGAATTATTTTGGTTTCAATGTCACGATATCAGTAATAAATAGCAACGTGATACTTGGAATAAGCTTTAGTTATACTACTGATTTTTAATGTTGTGGTGCGGGGAGGCAGTTGATTGGAAAGGATGAGTGGACTTCAACGACAGCTGCTAATTATAGATATCTTAAAAACGGCTTAACTTAAAAAAATGGGAATTTGATAGGATATAATTTGAAATATTAGCCAGTTTCGCGAGGTGAAGAGCGGAAGTGGGGGGAGAGCCATTTTTCAACAAATAAAATTGTTATATCTGAAGAACCGTACTAGATATAATCTTGAAAATTTTACACGAGTTATGGCTAGTAGACCTCTAGTAAGGACAAATTGGTGTGGGTGGGTGTATGGTGGAAGGGGGTGGAAATGAAACAATTCGAATTTTTATTTCTCAAAAGTCGCAAAAGATAGAAAGCTAAAAATTGGCATCTATATAGAGCTACTATAGAGACAGCCCAGAAAAATAAAATTTTTGACAGCAGTAGCAAGGTACAGGGGTGGAGGGGTGGTTTTTCATATCTCAGAAACGGCTTATGCTAGAAAGTTGAAACTTAATACCTATATGTAGAATGTACTACTATATTAATTAATGATAAGATGTGCCGGATCTCCAAGACTTCAAAACTAGTGAAATCGCAATTTCGATAAAAATGTGCATGAACCCATTCATTTTTTTTTCTACTCAATATATATCGTTTTTATAAGCCCGCCTTCAATGAATATCAACAATTCAATTTAATAGATCGACTAATGGAGTATTATCTGCTAAAATTTCTTTAATTTCCATTCGGAAAATACAATGTTGTCCACCTTATCTGCAGGGTATTAAAAACAATACCAAATGGTATCATAGTGCGATTAAAATCAAAAGAGCACCTATCTTCAAAATACCAGTCAAATGAGAGGGAAGTTTTATTTTGATCCAAGAGTTGAAAGAATTGCAGCTTATGAAATATCCCTTCGAACTATTGTAACATAATACATATGTTTTTCATTTCATTGGAGGTAATTCCAATGCACATTTAGCCGCGATGAACAGGAGCGTTAGACAAATACAAGCACATTGTCAAAACAGTAACATATCCGCAGAAGGATGTATTCTTTCATCAGTTTGTTTCTGTTATTTTTTCTTGCTTTATTCTCTCAAATTTTTCGTGTTTACTTCAAAACAAAAGTGATAGACTCCATAAAGTTTTCTGCGGGTTGTGTTTTATTTTGATTATCCTGTTGTTTCACAGCCTAATGCTTGAGTCACATACAAAGTAGAATGAGGCAGCGCGACGCAGCTTGACGCCGCCAATAAATAAGCAAGGCAGATAACTATTCACTGTCTGCGTCAGTTTGAGTTTTGAATAAATTTCAAATTTTCCAAAAAGCGTTCGTATTCGTTCATACGAAGCAGCGAACAATTAAAAACGATTTTTAAGCTAATTTTAATTCAGTCCGGTCATATCAAGTAACAATTCGATGTTTTAAAGATAAAAAAGTCACTTGTCGATTTCGAGGTTAACTACAGGCTACGGAAAAGTTCAGAGTTGACGAACATTTTTTGATGGTTGCGTAAGGCTGCCTTCGTCTACGTTCGTTGTGACTACCACAATGGAAATACACCGCGCTCAACTTTTTGACAGCTAGTCTGCCTCGGACTGCGTTGCCGTTGTGACTTAGGGGTAAGCCTTGAGCTTACGTTCTGGTATCTAGAAGTCGTTCTGAATTTGTCCGACAATAGAATTTTCTATTAAATTTCATAACAGTGCTTATTTTTTGGGGACCGATTACTAACATAGTTGCTGATTGGTAATTTAAATTTCACATGCTACATCGACAATCCAAAGCCCCAAATAATTCGCATTACTCAATACAAAAGAAAAGTAATATCTAATTCAATAATCTGAAGACCAAAGTCCTAAAATCCTCTTCAATTATTGTTGTCAAGTAATTTTCAAATTACAAACTGATGACATAAGGATGGAAAATTGCGTAATCTAAAGGGCAACGATACAAAAGCCGGCAAAATTTCAATCAGAAATTTTCTATAGAGGTAATTTTGAAAATCGATCGGATTAGAAACTCTCGAATGCTTTTCTGAACAGATCAATTTGCGATATGTTGAACGTAAAAGTTTACTTTTGTTTCGTACTTAAATCAGGGAAACATAATTCTCTAAAAAATAAAGTGATGAAATAGGTAATGAAAATAAAAAAAATAACATCTATTTGTTACTTAACTCGAAAATTTTGACTATGTTTATTTATTAATGATTTGAATCCGAACAAAACTAGCATCTTCCACGGAGTTCTAAGCAATAAGCAATAGACTACCCCCGGAAAAAATTTTGTTGAGTGGCTTCAATAGAAAACTTAGAGCTATTATATGCCCGTAATGACACAAGGATATGTTCTTAGAAAGGAGAGCAGTGCGTAGAATTAATAGACTAAGATAATTGGAATAAATAAACCATTTATAATTTGAATTTCCCAATCCGATCAAAAATATTATCAAAAAGACTAAGGCCGGATTTGTGAGGAGGACGAGTTAGATTTTGGACCGATTGTTGAATTTTTTTTCGGTTTTCGACGCCCATACTTTAATATATGCATTTCGTTGTTGGATCATGTAGTCGGAGACGTTATCAAAGTGGAAATGTAACATTGGTTGTGTCGATCTAGGGCACCGAAGACAATTAACTTTCTAAATACCTTCCTGGTTAATTTTTAAGGCGTACGGCTACGACATGCGCACGAAAAATTTTTAATTTAAGACTGAATTTTCAGCATGTATATCCGTTCACTTGGAACCATTAAAAAATAAATGTCTACAATATTTAAAAAAGTGAAGATATCGGCACAATTCTCGTGGACACGTGGATTTTTGTTTGATAGCTACTCGAAGAAATAAAGAAAATCCGCTCAATAACAAACTCGATCTTACTTTTAATTCAAGACAATTCTTGTGTAATTTCGAATTTCTGGCTAAACGATTTCTCGTGTTATAATGGGTTCCGGAGGATGGAATTCCTTAAAAAATTATAATCAAACAATAATTATTCTATCTGTAAAATTATTAATAATAAATTTTAGGTGTTCACACTTGCAGAAAATAAAGTTTACCAGTGTGAATTGTTGAATCTTCATACACTGAAGTTTTTAAGTTATTCACTAGGAAATTAATTCTTATCGTAGGCTACACTAATGAACAAAATAAATTGATTTTTTGTGATGTTTTCTCTCTTCTACTTTGACGCCGAAAACTAAAACCAACGAATTCTTAAAATATCGTAGTTCAATGTAAAAGTAATGTGTAATCACAAAAGAACCAGGACCTGTATAAATGCTAAAATTTCATAGATAAAAAACAAAAATTGAAATTCATTATGAGATATTTTCTAGGGCTCTTACTTTGAGGAGTGGATTTTAAGGTAAGAGTCAGTAATGAGGAGCGCAGAAGTAATGCTGACGGATCATGAAATTTGAATAAATAAAAGGATATCAAACAAAACATTTTCACTTAACTTAACACCAATTGTTCTGAAGCTACATATGAATACGAGGTTGTGTTATACGTTTCCTAGTGATAATCGCAATAAGTACATTTCATACATGTGTGTCACTTCTTCAATTAAATTCGATAAATTCAATTCAATTGAAATTGGTGGTTCTACTTCTACTGCCAGTTAATACATTCCGCCTACATATGTCACATTTTTGAATTCAAAGTATGGAACTTGAAAATAAACTTAGCGAGACCTGTTGGCATTGTATTTCAATTTAATATAGTGAATGGTTTGGCAATTGAAAATATTTATTAAAGTGTGGTTAGGGTTTTTACACATTCCTTTTTTTCGTAGTTGAGTATCGCTGGGTAATGGTTCCTTTTCTAGAGTTCCCGAACCTAATCCAGATTATAACCTTTAGCCCTTTGATCTTTTTCAAGAGTGTACAGTTTTGAGCAGTTGGTGTGTAAATTTCAATTAATTTCAAGAGAATTTTCACTATACTTGAGCAATTTATTTTTTTGTTTTATTTCAAATTATTAATTCCAAAAGGATTCGGTTTTGATATTATTAAGAAAAAAAATGAGTTGAGGAACAGAATAAAAAGATTTTTGGGGATGTCGGAGTGCATGATTTCAACAGCTATTATTTTATTTAATGCTTTTGTTATATTATTCATTCGTATACTAGACAATACCACTGCACTTGATGATAGTAAATTAAATCCACCCTTAATATTTCATACGGTTTTCGGTGTCGATCAGTACAAAAATCACTACACGTGCAAACTCACTGAAGAAAACGCTGCTCGACTAGTGTCAATGCGCTTCTATGTCCGAAACTAAGCAGTAGTGGTTTATACCCAATCACAAGAAAAACGTGTTGTGGGTCGTCGAAGAAGCACACGAAGACTAATAATCGAGAAGGAAATTCGGTAAGCGAATTAGTCCTGGCGACATTTATTTTACGTTATTAAACAAAAAAAAATTAATTTAATGGCGACTATATGCCAAAATTTATTTTAATTTGAGTTTTGACCAAAAAAATCTGACTTTTTAATTTAGTTTCAATAAGTATTTCCTCGTTTATCTTAATTTTATATTTCGAATATTATTTATTTGCGTTTCCATAGAATATATTTTGAGCTTGAAAAACAAGTTTTCCAGCGAAAATACTGTTTAATTATTATTAGTGTGCCGCATGATCAGTCGAGTACCATGTCAATTAATCATACAGTAACTGACATTCGCAAATTCAAATAAAATTTTGAAGATTTTTGGTAATAACTTTTCTAATATTTTTGTATTTGTATATAAAAAAATTGTGCGTATCTATTAAACCTTTCTGCGTAAAACGCATCACAGTTTTTGACATAATTTTTATGCAATGCAAATAAATTGAAAAAAAATGTGTTGAAAAAAACATGACGAATATCTAAAAAAATGGAAGGCGATGGAAAAAAATTAAACGGATTTGAAATCTGAGCAAAAAATAATAATAATGATTTCGCAACCCTTAATTTTGTTGACCAGTTTATTTCTGTACTCATTTTTTAACTTTTTAACTACAATAAAATTGCGAATGGAATTTATGTCTCGCACCAGAAACTCCTCTGACGCCGAAAAATAACGAACAAATGCTTAAAATTAACTTTTATGGCAGCCATGAAAAATTCTCTTCCCATTAATATTAGGAAAAGTAAAATTACTATTGCATGGATTTGATCTCGCGCACTTATTATAAAGTGCTATGGCAAATTTCACTAAATTATAATTCGTGGAAATGAATTTCGGTTCTATATTGACCCTATGGGGATATCCTGGGTACTAAGGGTGTTTCGGATAGTAGGCATGATACACTTTCTAATTGAGTTAGTGCCATCCGATGACAAAACAGCTCCTTAGGACCTAGTTCAACACAGTTTTGAACTGTCTTCTCCAGTGACGGGTTTTCAACTGTGATGTAGCAGTAGCCAGGACAACGATTGATCGCAGTAGGGCTTTCGTGTTGGTGTTTCGCACCAGAAACTCCTCTGATGCGAAACACAACCAACAAATTCTTACATTCAAATTTTCAATTTTCAATTTATAATTTTAATTTTTTTATTTTATTTTATTAATTTACTTTTATTAATTTACTTAATTATTTTATTAATTTACTTGGCTGCAAGCCAATCGTATGATACTGTAGATGAAATACTGAACTCCGATTTATATTGTGGTTGGGGATAAAGTAGGATAAGGAGTGCCCAAGTTGTTTGTTATTAAGGATTCCTATTTGGTTACTACTTGAAACTAAAAGACGATATTGTTTTGATCAGTGCTTAATTTCATTTTTGAACTAGGTGAGTCACCGAAAAAAAATTTTCCCCTTTTAAAGACTTAGTAGTTTTAAGGACCATAGTAGATGCACGATAGACTCACACGATTTCTAGCATATTTGTTGTTTTACTGGGAATCATTTCAAAATTAATGTGCACAAAATTTTAAATTCCTAGCTTAAACAGTTCTGAAGTTATCGCCCAATATTCTTGAACACGTGTTTTAAGGACCTTTCGTATGGGAGCTAGGAAAATAAATTTTACTGACTAATGATCGCGAACTTCATTTTCCCTCAAAACTAATTTGTACAAAATTTCAACTTCGTGGTTGAACGATTTCTTGAGTTATAGTGAGTTCCGTGAATTGAGGGAAGATATTTTTACAGGATTTTTGTACGGCAGCTACTCGAAGGACTTAAGGAATTTTTTTTCATATTTATACCTTAAACTGAAACTATTGGAAAACTAACTTATAAAAAATTTCAATACAGAAGTGTAGTATTTCAATACCGAAGTTGTTGGCTAATATTCTTGAACACATGTTTTAAGGACTTTTTGTATGGCAGGTACTCGAAGGAGTAGGACGATTTTACACGTTAACGAACTTAGCCTTACAAATTCGACCAAACACCCAGATTAAAAATTTTAAGATCCTAGGTCCAGGCGTTCTTGAGTTATCGTGCGCACTGACAGACAGATGGGCGGACGGACGTCAAACGTATGTGAAGTTTTTGGTGAAATTTTATTATTTTATTGGTAGAAGTCCGAAACGTGTTTAATGCTGAGATGCGGTGTAGGTTACTATGCGACTGACAAACTAAAAAATAACGTTTCACATTGCCTCGTAGCTATTTCTTAGAATGTTAGTCGCATAGTAACCTACACCGCATCTCAGCATTAAATACGTTTCGGAATCCTACCAATAAAATAATAAAGTTGCCTCCACACTGTTGGCAGACTTTTTTTTATTTATTTATGTATTTTTTTTATCAATAGAATATTCCATAAAAGTAAAAGCGAATTCTATCATATTAAACCGAAGAGATTTTTGGAATCAGTGAAAACTTGAACAATACCCCCAGGGGGTTTAATAGGGAAAAATAAATTTTTTTCCTCGACTATGTTTAAAGCTTATGGAAGTAAAAGTGAATTCCAAATCCCAATATACCTAAGAAATATATCAGAAGTCGTGAATATGTACACAATCACTTTACACCCCCTTAGGGGTTGGATACCGAAAAATTTTGAAGTACATTTCTAGGCGCTTATATAAATAGCCCGCAGAAGTAAAATTGCTTTGATAGCTCGACATGTCTAAAAGTTTTAACGAAATTCGTGAAAATGTGGATTCACGGATATTTTTTTTTACTCATCCTCTGAACGCCAATAAAAATCTGAACTTTTTTTTGCTTTAGTTACTCTAATAGCACATCTACATATACGTACTAAGTTTCAACTTTCTACCATAAGCCGTTTCTGAGATAAAAACCACCCCTCACTCCTGTATCTTGCTACGCCTATGAAACATTTTATTTTTCTAGGATGTCTCTATAGTGGCTCTGTATAATCCTAAATTTTTAGCTTTCTATTCAAAACGGTTTTCGAGAAATAAAAATCAGAATGTTTTCCTTTCTACCCCTTTTCACCATCACCCCCTACACCCCACACCTGTAGAGGTCTACCGACCCCAACTCCTGTAAAATTTTAAAGATCATATCTGATACGGTTTTTGAGATGTAAAAATTAAATTTTTTGAGAGTATTCAGTAGACTCCTCTTGTGATCCCATATACAGAAACTAAATTTTATCTTCCTGGTGTAATTGGTTCGGAAGATATTGTACTACAAAGTTTTTCACCCACCACCCTCCTTAAAAATTTTAGCCCTTGTCTAATCTTGAAGTATCCCTAAGGACAACCACAAAGTTTCAATCTTCTGACATCAATCAATAGGATTTTAGAATGTTTCAATCCCGGCTTTCAAGCGATTTGGACTCATTGTTTCCCCCCCCCCCCCCACTTCCACACCCCTCAACCCTTATTGACCATTTTTTTGCAATTGAGTCCATTATCATAGTACTACATAAGTTTCAAGTTTCAGCCTCCTAGCATAAAAGGTTCCTGAGATCTATAAACCAAAATTTTTCGTCTAAAACGCTCCCCCCGCATCACCCCTGACAGCCCCATCCCACCTAAAGATACCAGTCGTAGGAGTTTACCCAATCTACCCACCATAAAAATTTTAACTTAATACCTCAACGGGTTTGGCAGTTTTTTTTGCTTTTTTGGTGTTTATTAGTCCTAAAACGTGTAAATACAAAATTTCAGGATAGCAAATTTTTTTGAAATTTCAGGTCGATCACAATACTTTATTATTAAAAAATAATAAAGTAATATTATATAACTTTTTTTCGTCTGAGGCTTAGTTCTATGCGTTACAAACTTTTGGGCTGAATTAAACTTATAATACTCTCAGATTACATCTAGAGTCTAAAAATTGAACTTACTACTCTCCGCAGTATTTAATTATTGTAAATTTCAACGGAAAACTATGTAAATTGAATAATTGTGAATATAAATGCGTAAACACAAAATAAAATAACTAATTCAATAATTGTAACATAGGTAACAATAAAACTAATAAAGGTGTATTTGCATCACCCTCTGAGATAATAAATCACTTACCGTATACAAAATAATTCATTTTATTCATGAATGACATCATGACTACCGAAATTAGTTTTTAGTCTGGAAATGCCATTACAAAAGCGACTATACCAATTTGAACTGGGGGTACATTACACTGTCGACGCACACGGAAAATATCCTAAATGGACCATGAAAATTGGGTATTAGTGGCGAACAACAGGAAGAACTGACCAATGTTGCACTAATGACCAGTCATACCCATCCTCAAGCCCCGAAAGGGTTAGGGTTGAATTTTGTCCGAGGGCCGAGTATGTATACATTCGTTCGACATCAGTATTTAGTTCTAAAAGGCTACAATGTGCTATAAGGGTAGGTAGGTGTATCTGAAAACGGAAAATTTGTATAAACCTACAATGCGAGATTTCGATACGTGCGATCAAATGGAAGTGCTATAAAACCGGCAAAAGGGTCCTGAAATTGATTAATCCGGTCCATATGTTGAGCAAATTCGGTGTGAAATTATATTTGTTTGGATAAAGAGTTTTGATCGAAGCTCGAAGAGATATAGAGAGATACTACGGGCGGAATGCAATAATTGAAAATTTTCGTAATTATTAACTAGAAATTAGAGGATTTGCGAAGGAAAGAGAAGAAAGAAGCAAGATGAGAGGGAGGTATGGAAGCTACATTTTTTCGGAAAACAATTTGTGAATAGAATTATTGGAGAGATAAGACAGTCAAAATTAGCGTCAATAAATTCCCTTAACCAACTCAGAGTCCACACATACGATTATTAAAAACACTAAATTATGAATACAGGAATAACGTTTACTGAAAATCAATAAAATTGAATGAAATTGCTGTTGCATGTGGAAAATTGCTAAAAATATTTACGAGATATGTGCACAAACAAGTTTAAAAATAAAAATAAAATTTTTTCTTTTCAGAAGAAGACATACCTACTTAATTTTACTTTATTATTTTTTAATAATAAAGTATTGTGATCGACCTGATATTTCAAATAAGTTTGCTACCCTGAAATTTTGTATTTACACGTTTTAGGACTAGTAAACAAACACCAAAAAAGCAAAAAAAAAAATATCCGTCTGTCCGCCGTAGATGCCGTCCACCGTACGCAAAACCGTTTGAAGGTGCATAGCTCACAAACTCCTTGAGATATTAAGTTGAAATTTTTATGGTAGGTAGAGTGGGTCCACGCCTACGAGTGGTACCTTTTATAGGGAAGAGGGGGGGGGGGGGGGGGGGAGCGTTTTAGATGAAAAATTTAGTTTCTAGATCTCAGGAACCGCTTATGCTAGGAGGCTGAAAGTTAGAACTTATGAAGTACTATGATAGTGCTCCCATTTGCAAAAAAATAGTCGATAGGGGTTAAGAGGTGTACGAGTTGGGGGGGGGGGAGGGAAATAGTGCATCCAAAACGCTTGAAACCTGGGATTGATATATTCTAAAATCCATATCTCCTGAACGATTGATGCCAGATGGCCGAAATTTTGTAGTTGTATTAAGGGATACTACGAGATAAGAAAGGGGTTAACATTTTTAAGGGGAGTAGTGAGGTATGGGGGTGGGGGGTGAAAACCTTTGAATTAGAATGTCTTCCGACTCAATTATGCTAGGAAGATAAAATTTGGTTTCTGTATATAGAATTAGCAGTGGAGTCTACTGAATGTAAATTTTTTTGGGGGGAGGTGACTGAAGGTGGGGGACAGCCATTTTTAAAAAAATTCAATTTTTATATCTTATGAACAGTATCAGATATAATCTTGAAATTTTTACAGGAGTTTGGACCAGTAGACCTCTAGCGGAGAAAAAAATTTTGAAGGTGTGTGTTTTTTTGATAGGGGTAGCAAGTTACGGAGGTGGGGGTGGTTTTTCATAACTCAGAAACGGCTTATTCTAGAAATTTGATACTTAGTATGTATATGTAGAAGTACTACAGGAGTAGATAAAGCAAAAAAAAAAGTTTAAAATTTTATTGATGTACAGAGCTGGAGTAAAACAAATATGCGTGAAAAGGGGTTTTTCCACCATTTTCATGAATTTCGTTGTTTTAACCTAAAGAATAAGCAGAAGGCTATTTGGAACGTTATTTTTTAGGTAATCAGTCGCATAGTGACCTACACCGCATCTTAGTATTAAACACGTTTCGGACTTCTGCCCAAAAAATTAAAAAGTTGCCTGTTGGCATATTTTTTTTACAGAACTCTTTTTCTCCAAAAGAGCGACACTGCTTGTGTGGTAAAATGGTTACTTTTTCTATCAAGTACTCCATTTAATATGATTTTCGTAAAAAATAATAACTAATCTATTAATGAGAATGGAATTTTCTCATGGTGAGAAGCTACCATAGAAGCTAATTTTAAGAAGTTTTTTGTTGTTTTCCGGCGTCAGAGGAGTTTGTGGTGTGCAACCCCAACATGAAATCCCCGACTGGTGATTATTCGCTGTCCTGGCTACTGCCATTGGTTTTTTATTTATGTATTTATATATACAGAAGAAGTAAAATTGTTCAGATTATTAAAATATTCAAAAATGTATAATTTGTTTAGAAATATTATTGAGTAGTGATTAGTATTTTTCCACAGCATTATCAAAGCATTTAATACTGAGATGTGGTGTAGGTATCTGCGACTGACAATGTAATGCTATGTTTCCACCGCACCAAAATCTTGCGATGTCGCAAATCTACGCGCAAATCTACTAGATTTTCCATACAGGACTGAGATTTCCAGTGAAACCGGCCTGTACAGCCCTGAAATTATGTTTCACCACGTTCACATTACACCAAAATATTCACTTTCACATATTTCAAATAAATTTTTCAAATTACTTGCTCGAAATGCAAGGTTTGGAATTAAATAATATAATTTTCTGATTTTTACTAGCGAGGTTTTGTAAAGAAAAAGTTAATTCGATATCTTAGTGGACCTAAGAAATATGTCGGACTTAGTGAAACCGTACACGTAACACGAAAACCGGTTCTAGGTGCTTATATAAAGCGAACGAAGAAGGAAAATCAATTCGATACCTCGACAGACCTAACAAATATGATGAAATTCATGAAAATGTAGAAAAAAACCTTTTCATTGACAGATTGTTGGGCCCACCTTTGTTCGTCAATACAAATTTGAACTTTTTCGTTGACTAAATTACTTCTGTAGTATATGTAGGTTGCAACCCCGGTCAAAAAATTATTAAATGTACATTCGCTTATAAAACCAATTTCAAACTTGTGGTATTAAGGTGGAATTATAGTGAACGTACGAGGGCGGAGTGATAATGACGAGCAAAAATCAAGAAGGAGTGGCCAGGTAAGGAATTCGTTATTTTTTTTTACCTGGACCATCCTTAAATAGATTACCTGCAAAGTTTAAGCCTGATACCTCGTTTAGTTTTCGAGAAGCAGCCGTCTAAGCAAGTCGACTTACAAAATTGTTGAAAATGGATAAAAGTGAATTTCGTGTGTTGATTAAACACAATTTTTTAAAAGGGAAAACAGCTAAAGTAACCAAAGAAAAATTAGGTAAGCATTATGGGGACTCTGCACCATCGATCCAAATGATTTACAAATGGTTTTCTGAATTCAAGTGTGGTCGTACGAGCACACAAACCATACCAAGTCCAGGTCGTCCAAATGAGGTCACCACGCCAGAAATGATCGATAAAATCCATGATATCGTGATAGAAGATCGTCGAGTAAAAGTGCGTGAGATAGTTAACGTAGTAAACATCTCATTTGAACGTGTTTGGAATATTTTGAAAAACCATTTGGACATGAGAAAGCTATCCGCAAGATGGCTGCCGCGTTTGCTCACAATCGACTAAAAACGCAATCGTGTGACAACTTCGCAGCACGGTTTGCAACTGTTTTAACGTAATACAAATGAATTTTTTCGTTGATTCGTAACTGTTGATGAAGCATGGATTCACCACTACACTCCAGAAACCAAACAATAGAAGGATGTCGGTTCAAGCGCACCGAAGAAGGCAAAACCGTTCTATCGGCTGGAAAGGTTATGGCGACAGTTTTTTGGGATTCCAATGGAATGATATTCACCAACTACTTGGAGAAAGGAAAAACAATGACGGGAGCATATTATTCTGAGTTATTGGTTCCATTGGATGTTGAAATCAAGGCAAAACGGCTTCATTTGGCGAAGAAAAAAGTGTTGTTTCACACGTCCGTTGTTGCAACGGCAAAACTGTTTGAATTACGGTACGAATTGCTCCCTCATCCACCGTATTCTCCGGATTTGGCACCCTGCGACTTTATATTATTTCCAGACTTGAAAAAATGGCTTGCTGGAAAGAGATTTACCACGAATACTGACGTCATCCATACCAACGCCTATTTTGAAGGGTTGGACAAATCATATTATTTGGAAGGGATCAAAAAATTGGAAAAACGCTGGACTAAGTGTATCGAGCTAAAAGGAGACTACGTTGAAAAATAAAATAAATTTTTCCGGATAAAATTATGTTTTCTCAATTTTTGCACGTCATTATCAATCCGCCCTCGTATAAGTATTTGATAATATTGTTTGGCAGTTGCGGGAATCAATATGGCGCGGCCACTATAGCTAGTATCGCAATATGGCGCGCGTGTTACGATTGGATCATCGAGCGCGTCGCGCGCATTGCTCCACTGTAATTCCATCTTTAGCCGTTATAATAATAATATAAAAGTCTGAAAATGTTCATTCAAATCCTCCTTGTCTCTAACCTCACCCTCTACCAAAAGTCCTCGAAAGGAGTTGATCCTTAATTCAAGGGGTTCCTGTGAAGTGAAGCTTTTTAGTCTGATACACTTCTTAAACCACCCATCTCTGAAAAATAATATTTTTTTATAGTGGACCTTAGTCTTCTCCTACACAGACACCAAATTCCAATTTTTGTTATCATAAGCGGTTCCAGAAATGTGAAAAGATGCAATTTTAAACGCGCCTCCTAAAAATTTAGAAAAAAATTCTTAGATATTATAATCGTATATATGTAGTAGACACTGAATCGATTTCATAAAAATTACTTTATCATTAAAATAATAAAGTAAAATTTACAAATCCGACCTCTCATGTGAAAACCTGCTTGTAAGTTTTAATAGACGTGGTTTAGTGGCAAAATCCTTCATGGCTCCACAGGACATCTTCTTTCTGTGAAAACGCGATCAACAAGAAAACAATAGGCCTTTGGAATCTAGCATAACGCATGCCGGGGGTATCGATTCGCCGTCTTCAATAACACTACTAAATAGGAATTTGCTATCGATGATGAATCATCAGTTTTACACAATTTGTTAATTGCTAATTATCGAGTTTCTTAGTTAGATCTGTGTTTATTTTTTTTATCGGCGATAAGCCGTCTGGTCTTCACCTCCTAATACCGAAATAATTTCTGGTATTGTTCTTGGTAACCTTTTTCTTCACGGAAATGATTTAGCACAATTTTATGCTTATTAGCTGTTACAATAGGTGTAGCCGGTTTTAAAATTAAAATAAAAAAAAACTGAAATTGTAGAACCCAAACTAACTCGGAAAGAACGTAAAAAAATAAGAAATCAACTAGAGTATAAAAAGAAGCTCTTGAGAGTACAAACGTCTGATTAGCAGCACTTGAAGAAGTAACAGATAAAGTGGTTACTTGTCACTCTGTTGGTAAAGTGTCTCGAGTTGTCACAATCGTCGAAGATGTCTCGGCATTTTCTATCCTTCACAGCTTACCCATGACGCAAATGTACACAAGTCCCGGGCGTACTAGAGAAAATTGCAAGCACTGTAGTGGCCATGATTATCCCATTTTTCCATTTAAATGTAAATCTTCTCCTCTATCTTGGAAAAACCAAGTCTTCTTTTATATGATGGTGGGTATCGCGAGGCGAGAAGAGTGAGCTGCTTTCGTTGACGGCGTCGACTATATAGGTACTATGGCTAGGGCAAAGGATGTTACGTAGGTGGGTAGTCTTTCTTAAGGGATGGCTAAATGCGACAAGTGCCATTGCCATAGCGTAAAACTCTTCCAAACGCCACGCTATTCTGTTCCCGCTATGGAATTTATTTTCTTCGCTAAACTGCTATGCAGAGGACACCCTCAATACTAATACTTCTGGCAGACTACGCTTTATCAACGCTATACCGCTAAGCGTAAGGATATCCGGACTCTATAAACATTCGCGAAAAAAAGAAATTCGAAAAATGCCAGAACGGCATGAAGACGTCTCCCATTTCAATTTTCACGTCTTTTCCTTTTCGGTTGGGAAAACTTCTTTGACGTTAACGTTGATAATAATGCTATCAATGGAAAATTGTTAATTAGAGCTTTTCCTACTGCATTCAATTTTTCCGCGACGTTTTTTCCTACCGTCGGCGTTGCAGTAATTTTCAATGTCGCACCCCGTTGGGCAAAGTTGAATCGGCTGTATATGATGGTGTCAATTAGCAAAAATATGATTTCCTCACGGTTTGCGGATTCTTTAAGGTGAAGACGGAAGCTGGTTATGGCTAATGGCAACGAGGGTAATTTCTTATATTTTTTTTATAAAAATATACAAAACGCAAAATATCAGTCGGGAAAAAGAAATATGTCGTTGCCTTTTTAGGGATATGCAATTGAATTGCATTTATTTTAGATTGTAGTCGGAGCGGAGTTTTATGGTTGTTGCACTTGCAGCTTTTGAATGGAAAGTCGGAGCTCATTACGGACAGAGTTTTCGGAGAAAATCGAGATCAAAGGACACGTTTTAAGGTGGATAGAAGTCATTACGTTCAAATAATACAAGACTTTTGATTTGCGATGAATACCAGGCTGTATACAATACAGCCTATGGCGGAATTATTACAACTGTAGTATGATGGAAAAATTGCGGATGTACAAATATCAACAAAGCTTTCAAAATAATTGTCAAAATATTTTCCTTGATGGTTATCATAATTCTGAAGATGTAAATCCAGCCTATTATCCGAAACCGTTATACGTAATACGGGATAGATGTAGGTGGTACACTTACCAAATCATCACAGTCCTGTGTATTTTATGGTTCTAAAAACGGGTGTCTAAACCGACTCTTCAAATGTAGTATGTGGGGAAGATTTTTGTAGATGTTAAATAACTGAATGGAGCGGCTCTTAAATTGAAACTGGTACTTAAGCTTGTATTGGATTGTATGGTATGCTTTCAAAATTTAATGAAAAATTCAGTCAAAGTTTTTAGGCAAAATATGACTTGGGTAGTGTAAATAAAGCAACGTAACAAGCAAAAATTTGCTCCCCCTTTTTGAGAATGGAAGAGAACCGTGAACTTTTATTTTGGAAAGGCTAAAAATTCTTTTCCCTGTGAAAGACTGAAATGACTTCCCGGTGATAGGAGATAATAAAAGAGTGCACAGTAGAAGATACAGAAGTTTGAAGGTGTTTTTGTGTCTTAGGAACAGTTTATGCGAGAAAATTGAAACTTGCCAGGTTTTATGGGACCAGTAATTAGGGGAAGTCGCATTAAGCTAAAGATCACCGATCAAATTTGGATAGTCTCTGAGAAAATTCATTTGATGAATTCCAAATAAAGAAAACTCAAAATATTATATTTTAAGTATTGAAATCAATGTTAACATGATTTTTAAAAAACCTGCCAATAGTCTGGGCGAAACTTTATTATTTTTCGGGTCAAAGTTCGGGAAGCGGTTAAAATGGGGTCGCGCTAATTAAACATATTAAACATATAAAAAGCCCGTTTAGATGAATCGAATTTCGGTATATTAAAGAAGTAAGAATCAATTTTGACATAAGAGATATGATAAATTGTAATAACGTATACAAAACCATTACATCCATTTCGGGGTTGAATTTTGAAAAATTGTGAAATAGATTTTTAGGCGATTACATAAAAAGTAATTTGATTCCTCATCAGACACTAGAGATTTTGAAAATTTTGTGAAAACGTTAGCAACACTTTTACATGAATGAATTTTGAAAAGCCGTGAAATTGGTTTTTAAGCCATTATATAAAATGTCCGTAGAATTAATAACCAATTTTATATCTCATCAGAACTAAGGGATGGCAAATATTGTGAAATTATATGCAACCCCTTTACACTCCTTGAGGGTTTGAATATCGAAAAACTGTGAAATGGGTTTTCAGGCGATTATATAAAACGTCCGTGGAAGTAAAAACCATATCCCATCAAACCTAAGAAATACGTCGAACACTGTGAAAAGAATGTAAATCCTTTACACCAGCTTTTAATTCAATATCTAAAAATCCTAAAATCCACTTTTTGGCAATTATATAGGAATCCCTAGGAAGTAAAAATAAATTCGATATCTCATAAGATCTAGGAATGTTTGAAACTCCTTCACAACTTCAAACTTTGGGTTGGATATCAGAAAATCTTAAAATTGGTTTGTAGGCGATTATATAAAAACTCTACAGAAGTTAAAACCAAATTGATATCACATCAAACCTAAGGGATATGGCGAAAATTGTGAAAACGCATGCAACCCCCTTACCACGCAATTGGGAGTTGAATATCCAAAAATCCTGAAAGAAGTTTTTAGATAAATGTAAAAAAGCCCGAGGAAGTAAAATCCAATTCGATGTCTAATCACGGAATTTGTAAAACCGTCCTTAACCCTTTTAGTGGTTGAAAAGGGAAAAAAACTTGAAAACGGGTTTTAGATGATTATAAAACAATCCCATCAAAGTGAAAAGTTATTAGATATCTAATAAGACCTGAGGGATATGGTTGAGTTCGGAATAATGTATACAACCCCTTCATGCCCACTTAGGGGTCGAATTGCAAGAAATTCCAAAAATGATTTCTATTTCATTTATGTGAAGAATCCATAGAATAAAAATTAATTCAATATCTTAGAAAACCTAAGAGATATGACGAAATTTGTGAAAATATATGCATTACATTTTCACTGATAATTTTTTTTGCCCCCCTTCCCAATGGATATTTAAATTTTTTTATTTAAATTAATTTTCTACTAGATCTTTTTATTTAAATTACTTTTCTGGTAGATCTACATATACTCAACAAGTTTCAACTTTCTAGGAAAATCACCCCCCAGTACCATACTACCTCTATTAAAAGTTATACAACATGGCACTACTATAGCTCTATCTAAATACCAAGTTCCAGCTATACTTCGTTATGGGTTCCCGAGATATAAAAATCGAAACCTTTTTTCACCCTCCCTAACCCTCACCCCCTACTCCACAACTTAACAATTTTCTTTGGGGTTTATTAGGCCTACTTCCCGTAAAAATTCTAATCATCTATAATGAACTGTTCTTAAGGTCTGAGACGTGATTTCCACTTCCATGGTCCACCACCCTTTAAAAAATTTCACATTTAGCAAACTATACACTTGTTGCTTAGTATACACAACCCGCATCTCATTTTGCTGGCGTAATTGATTCGTAGGGTATCGTAATCTAAAGCTTTTTACCCCCCACGTCCTGCACGCCACTGACCCCCTTCAAAATTTCCGTCTTTTCTCCTAGTAAACGTACTGACAATCGTAAAGTTTCCATTTCGTGACATTAACCGTTTAAGAGATATGGATTTTAGAATGTCTTAATCTCGGTTTTCGAGCGTTCCGGACGCATTGTTTTTCCCCCACTCCCACACCCCTTGACGCATATTTATATTTTTTGCAAACAGCTCCACTATCCAAGTTTTATACAAATTCGAAGTTTCAGCCACCTAGCATTAGCGGTTGCTGAGATCTAGAAACAAAAATTTCCGTCTAGAACGCTCCCCCACCTCACTCCTCTCACAGCTCAACCACTTAAAGGAGTGCACCTAGTCTACCCATAAAAAATGTCAAACTTAATAGCTCATAGGGTTTGGGACAGCGCACAGCGGTCAGCGTACAGACGGACTAACATTTTTTTTTTGCTTTCTTAGTGTTTACTAGTTATGAAACTTGAAAAACGAATTTTTCAGGATAGCAATTACTCGCTATTTTGCTGTTTTCCAAAAAAAAGTTTTTGTTATTTTTTTTTTGCATTTTGAACAAAAAAATAATAATAGGTGCTACGATACGTCAATTTATGGAGAAATGTTTCCTAAATACGCCTATTTTTTCTGATACAAGAATTTATTTTAAAAACAATTACCGAAGAAAAATTTAATAAATTTTCAAAACTGTGGAAAACATAAAAACGGGAAAAAGTCTTAGGAATTGTATCGAAATCTGTAAAAATCGACCATGATATAGATAAGCAATAAAAATCATAACTTTTTTTATATCAAGGATGCAAAAGCGCATATAAACGCTTCACTTACGGCCCACCTAGGTTCACCTGCGAGTAATAGAACAGAACTCACTTCAGTAACTCGCCTAAGAATCATAGGTGGATCTCAATAAAATGAATCATTAATTATTCACTTACTATTCGTACCACGTGAACCCATAATCAATAAGTTGGCTTGTGACTACTTGGCAAACCATGAATCGATTCGTGAGACTAGGGTAAACGAGTTTCTTTTCTAAGCGTGACCGAGTTTTAAATTCACTTCAGTGAATGTTGGTTCGCAAAGAAATAGTTCTCGAATTGAAGCGCAGTGAATGAGCATGTTGCGATAAATTATGATAGGCCAATTTTTTTTTTCAAAATGTAAATGAGTTATAAATTAACTATAAGTGAATGTTGGGCCGCGTAAAAGCAAAAAAAGTGAATGTTTAAATGTTTACAACAGCGAAGTCATATACGAAATTCGATTCTCTCACAAAGTGAAGTTTCAGGCCGACGATTGGCTCTGTGATAAATCATTAACAAAATTCACTAGTGAAAAATGTACTCTTCAAATATTCGACACAAACTTTACTGGCAAATTGATAGCAATGAATCGATTGTGATGTTTTTTATTTGCTTTCAATTTCATTATCAATTAAATGAATTAAATATAGTGCTTTTATAACATAAGCATTTGCACGCACATCCATTTTTCTCTCCTACGCGCTTTCAGAGAACTCGCCATTTTCTGAGACACTATCTATCTATCTATCGTACACTCAATTTGGTATCTCGTAACAACTTACAAGACATTTGACAAATGTCAGAGAGGGTTCGAAGTTTTTAGAAAAAGTTGAAATTAAATGCGTGGTGGATCTGCCGAACTCTTCCAGAATCCGCTCTGACCCTGATAAATTTCCAAATAAAAGAATAAGCAATTTTTCTGAATTCTACGAAAAGATCACTTCCCAAAACATTGAAAATTCCAAGCAAAAAAACAGTTTCCTTAACTATCGTTAATATCGCCCTTTCACCCTATCTCGTCGCCTTTAATATCCACAAAGAACTCGTCGCAAAAAGGAGGAAATGTCAAGATCATCGGAGTGATGGGATGAAGTGGTCCATTTGCTACCAGATGCACTCTTCCAGCCTCAACTCATCCGCCTTGCGTTCGTATTTTGATATGAGACAAAGTGGATCTGATTACAGAGCGAACATTTGACGCAGTCGGTAAACGTGACATGCGTCGGCCGAGTTTTAAACGATTCACGCGGTGGTTCACTTGATACACAAGTGACGAGTTAAGGTCGTTTGGGGGTTAATGGTGTTCAGATTTGAACTTGGAACGGTGTGAAAAATGTCAACTGTTTAGGATAAGAGTTTCTGGGAGTCGAAAGGTTTTTCCGTGAAATAATGAGGAGAGGTTTCCTTTTCCGCGCATCGGGAGTAGATTCGAAAGTAGAAATGTCCTCTCCTCAAGACAATCGTACGTATCCTTTTCAACATCAGTATCAACTGAATAAAAACTGGACTTTTTTGCAACAAACACGGAATAGAATTGTCCAGTTGTTCACTTTTGCCACGTGTTTTTTTGTCTTTTCGTTTCCCTTTTTTACCACGTTATAGAGCAAATTCGCATTGTCTGTCATATTAACAGAAAAATGTAACGGGTCCGTGCGCCATTTTGAAAATTACCGCTTCCATCTCATTTCGACACACGTGCTTCGTAGCTTGGCTCCTCGCCCCATCTTTTTGCCTTTATTTTGTTTATTTCCAGTAAATGAGCACCAGAAGAGTGTTTTTGGTGCCGCAGTAAATGCGCTCAAATCTTTTGTTCGAAGCGTGCAATTTTCATGATGGAAAACGTCCTCGTCGTCCTTCTCGCGACAAATATGGTCGTGTACCTTTCGAGGTGCAAATCGAGCCCCTAGCGGAGATACTTAGGCCAAGCCCTCGTTCATATGCTAAGTGCTAATTTGCAAAGAAAAAATTTCACATGCGAACAATCGCGATAGTGTGCGCGTATGATATCCTTTGTTGGTTTTTTTTCTGGGTTTTTCACAAGAGGATGAAGAATATGATGGAGGAGTTGAACCTTTTTGCGAATTGATAATGTGTGAGAAGAAGGCAACCATCACGTGTGGGTTTTCAATGGGGTAATTATAATTTTCTGGTTTCTTTTTTTTAAATATTTTTTTAATAGGTTGGTTGTGTGTGTATTTTAGGACGAGACACTGGTAACCGAAACGCCTAAAAATATGCCATCTAAAATAAAGGATTAAATTCGCATTGAACTTACCTCCAAGGCATGAAGAACCGGATCCGAATGACGATTTTAGTTGGGAGAAACCTGCAAAATTAATTTTATTAATTGTTTATTTTATTTATTTCAGATTTATTTTTTCGAAAATTAATTATTTTATGCATCGATTGCCCAGAAAGAATTCCCGAATATAAGAAAGTTCTGATTAAATCAATCCCAAACACTTTTCTATTGCTGTTTAAAAACGGGGTCAATAGTAAAACTTTAGGTAAATACGAAAATAGATAAAATGGTCTCTCTATTTCCTATTTCTTCGCTTAAGTGAATTATTTACATAACATCGATTATAGGACATTTAATAATACTGAATCGATAACAATAATTAATTCGCCATTTTTTTTTAATCCAGACGTGGCGGGGGTTGTTCTTTCCTTTTCTGATTTACATATATTCGGCGGAATCCCACTAAAGTTTATACATTTTAAAGGTCAGGAAATATTTACTTAACGTTCAGCTTCAATTAATTTAATAGAAACGCGTCGCGGCGAATATTCGCTGCAGTACTGGGAACCCAACAAACCAAAAACATTCATCTAGATGAGATATATTCATGTACATGTGAATCCACATACGATTCTTAGTTGAATCACCTATGTACGTGAACTGTAAATGAATCATTAAATAAATTAGATTGGTTCGAACTATTTAGTTGCGGAGCTGGAGGTCAAAATTACATCAATTTAATAGTTAGTCGTTGACAAAAAATTTAAACAGCAGGTCACGAGTTTCAAACCAGTAAGTGAAAGATTGTGTCCAATCCGAATAAAAATTAAATTTTTCAACGTTTGGCTGATCAGCGCACCAACAGAAGACAAGGACGACATAACTAAAGACGAATTTTATGCCACCCTAGAGATAACCTATGATTCACTGCTATCGAATGACCTAAAAATTGTCATATGGGATTTTAATGCAAAACTTGAAAAGGAGGAGGCTCATAGATGAACAACAAGAGAGCACAGTCACCATGACATAACCAACGACAATGGCCAGCGTCTTATTGATTTCGCAAGCAGCAAAAATATCATAGTAAGCTCTACGTGCTTCCCTCATCACGATATTCACAAACGAACGTGGTCATCACCAGATGCTCGCACCTTAAATCAAGTAAACCACTTTCTAATTGGGAAAAGGCTGCTTCCAGTATACTTGATGTACGAGCCCTCCGTGGTGCCAATTGTGACTCTGATCATTATCGAGTTAAAACTGAGTATCGGTGCCGAATAGCCTGTCGTGGATATTCGAAAACGAGTAGTGCTTGCAAATTCGATATCGACAAGCTGAAAGACGAAACGGTAGGACATGCATACATGTCAGTACTCGATCAATTTTAGACACCAATATATGAAAACATCCAGAGTATGCCAGTGGAGAATATTTGGATGAAAATACAAGATGGCATCAAATCATAGGCAGAATGGATATTAGGATATCAAACCCGGCGGAAAAATAATGATTGGTTTGACCAAGAATGTCGCGATGCTATAGATAGAAAGGACGAGGCTTACAAAATATGTACTGAACGACCAACACGAGCCAAAAGAGATAGATATGACGAGCTTAGTTAGACGAATTGCAAAAAAGACCTGCAAACGAAAGCAAAGGAAGTATGTACCATAATGACAAGATGCAAAAAATGGACGACAATGTGAGATAAAATAAAACGCGGGACGCATACGCAACAGTAAAAGATCGCAAAAAGGGATATAAGCCCAAAACTAGTCTTTGCAAAGACTCAGAGGGTAACATTGTCAGCGACACACAAGAAATTAAAAGGAGATGGGCTTCCTATGTTATTTCGAACATCTTTTCAATCCCACTGCATTAGCACCGATCACGACAGACAAGATCTCAAATGATGATTCACCTATCGAAGAAGAATCAGCATCGACACTACCCACACTAGCCGAAATCAAAGCAACCCTATGTGACCAAAACCTAAACAAAGCGTCACGACTTGAAATACCAGTTGAACTTCTGAAAAACGGTGGAAATTGATGATATGCAAAATTGATGATATGCAGAGGAAAATATACCTGACGAACGAACATATGTCCAATTTATAAGAAAGGAGACAAACTTCGCTGTGAGAATTACAGGGCAACATGCGAAAGCATCGTCAGCAGTCCTCTCTCGCAGATTCACTGAAGCTCACCTCGACGTCGCTCTTATCCAGGAGCCATACTTAACGGAGGACCAGGTAAGAGGGTTGACCGTGGGTGAGCTCTTGTATGACTCTACCAATACCGGTAGACCCAGAGCATGTTTACTTTTTAAAAAGAATACTAAATATGTTCCAATTCCAGGTTACTGTACGAAGGACGTTGTAGCGGCCTTTGTAGAGCTGCCGTTCCCGGAGGGCAGGACAGAGATCATCATATGCTCAGCCTACCTTCCCGTGGATTGCACTGAACCAGCGTCACCCGTCATCAGGGACATCGTCGACCTATGCCGGAGGACTAACAAGCAGCTGGTACTTGGCTGTGATGCCAATGCACATCGCACTATGTAGTCAAGTTCTAACATCAATGAACGGGGTGAGTTGCTGCTAGATTTTATTTATACTAACAACCTAAATATTCTCAATAGAGGTGTTAATGGTACCGACATTTAATTTCACAAAGCCATTCAAAGTTGTCCTACCTGGAAGGGATGATTGGGCCACAAACAAACCCACTCCAAAACCAGGATCCATAATGTGGTACACAGACGGATCTAAAACGGATCAAGGTGTAGGAGCAGGAGTTTATGGAGTGCGCCCAAATGTGAAATTCTACTGTAGCATGCACATAACATCCACTGTTTTGCAGGCGGAGACTCATGCTATTGAACTATGCATTAGAGAAAATATCAGACGGGGTTACAAAAACCAACAAATATACATTCTCTCGGACAGCAAGGCAGCAATAATGGCACTTCAGTCCGTTCAAATCTACTCCAAACTTGTTTGGAATTGCCTCCAATGCCTGATTGAACTCGGAAATAAGAACAGAGTCAGTCTCATTTGGATTCCGGGACACAGCGGCTATGTAGGTAATGAAATGGCCGACTTAATGGCTAGGAAAGGTTCAGAAGCTGACTTCATGGGACCATATCCATTCTGTGGGATACCATTAAGCACAGCCAGAATGAACATCCGAATGTGGCAAAAATCGCAAAGTGCCACTCACTGGGACTTGGTACCGGGCAACAGGCACTCAAAGCTTTTTATGCCAAAACACTCGGAAAAAAGAACATCTGATTATCTAAAATTAAGCAGATATCAGACCCGAACCTTAGTGGGAGCTCTGACTGGACATTGCCACATGAGGAAGCATCTCAATAGGATTGGTCTCTCTGAGACTAAAATTTGCAGAATATGCAATGACGAAGACGAAACACCAGAGCATATCCTCTGTGAATGTGAGGGTTTAACTCGCAAAAGGCTTCGTCACTTCGGTCAGGGTTTCATGGACCCATCGGAATTCCTGACCATTCCTCTTCGCAAAATACTAGGCTTCATTGAAAGCGCAGGGATCGAAGAGGAATCATAATCAAACCGGGGGGACGTCACAATAAGCCCAACTGAGGCTGCAGTGACAGAGGTTAACCATACCAACCCCTATTTCCAAATCTAATCTAATCTACAGATGAATATCATTGTTGTGTACGTCCTACAAAATACTGACAAAAATAATTGAATATCGTCTTAAGCCCTACACTAACGAAATAATTGGCGAATACCAAGGTGGATTCAGAACCGGTGAAATCTTTGCAGATTTTAAGCAAGCATGCGACAGTATCGACAGGAGAGTACTGTACCAAATCTTGCTTGATTTTGGAATTCCCCCTAAACAAGTCCGACTAATAAGACTCACAATGACGAACGCTGAATCTCAAGTGGGAATACAAACCGATTCCACAACCAACTTTCGAACGGAATGTGTTTTAAAGCAAAGGGATGTTCTACCCCCATGCTTTTCAACTTGGCACTAGAGTATGTCATCCGTAAAACCTCAGTCGACACCAATAGGACACTCCACCCAACTAGTAGCATACGCTGACGATATAAACATTCTCGCAAGATCCTTCCCTACTGTTAAGGAGGTATTTGTCAATCTTGACTTCTTGCAAAAGAAGTCGGGTTGCCTATTAACGAAAGCGAAACATAAGTAATGACGCAAACAAGAAAGAGAACGCCAATCAGACAGAATATAACAATTGCGGAGTATAATTTGGGGCTAACGTATAGCAAAGGACGGCAATGAAATGGACGAAATCAATCGACGGATCATGCTAGCAAATAAAACGCATTATTCGGTACTTCCAATAATGGAATCCAAGAATAAAACTAATATACGACCAGTGCTCTGTTATGGCAGCGAGACGTGGATATTAACGCGAACTTGAGAAAAAGCAGTTAACGCATTCGAAAGAAAGGTCCTCCGAAGAATTTTGGAACTTTGAAGGAAGGATCGAAACGGCGAATAAGATACAACCATGAGTTGTATCAACTCTACGATGAGCCAGAAGCTTCAACGTTCATCACACTGCGTAAACTGCATGTAGAGCGAATGGAAGATAGGAGAATCCCCAAACGTGCTCTTAAAGGCGAAGCGAGTGGTAACAGGCCAGTACGCAAACCACGCAAGCGATGGGAAGACTCGGTTGATGAAGATAGCAAAACCATCTTAAAACTTAGCAGCGGTCTTTGGATCGAGAGGATTGGGCGCGACGACTTCAGGGCCCGATTTGGGCTGTCGCGCCAGTGATGATGAATAGCTACTAAACACTGTTTCAATGAAAAAAGTTTCATGACAATGCAAAACATTATTACTTGGCCGATATATTAATCTTAACCACTGCTCGAAATATCACCTGCGACCGCGTTCTGCTTTATTCTTTAACCCTGGAAGAAAAATATCCATCCCGCCCAACATTACCAAGCAGAAAATTCGCCCGTTATCGAATTATACGGGCAATAAGTTGACAATAGGAAATTCGATTAGGACTTTGCCGTTTCGTCCTTACATCTCAATTGATATCCTTTGCCTTCAATTCGCTTCGATTTTCCTTCTTTTTTCCGTTTATTTATTTTATTTTATTTTTTCTTCTACATCTTCTAGTTGCCCTCGACTCCACCTTTACCTGCGTCCTTATTGCAAAAGTCGCGTGTGCTTGTTGATATTCCCATTTCTTGCCAGATGGTATGAGCTATATCCTTGGCAATATATCTAACGTACATAAAGTGTGGATATTTTCCGAAGACTTGTATGGAATAATGTGCAGGTAAATGCTAACAAAGTCGAAAAGAAGGCTTTTTTTCACTTTGAATGGCATAGAGACGAATGTCGTCTACGTTTCAAGAATGACGAAAAGGAAATGATTTTTCCCTATTTCGAGGATTTTCTAGCATATTTTTGTGTATAGGGTTCTTTGGGCGATAGCCTTTCTAACAAGGTTGTATAGTTGGCATTTTCAGGAAAAACCATGCGTTTTAAATACTATTGTTAGCCTTTTTCGGTATCCTTTCTTATGCTATCGGTTAAGGAGACAGTATATTTACATATGTTAGGACGTGATGTTATTTAAGGATGTCGAATTTTTCTTTTGGTTCGTTTGATTTTGCGAGTTTATTGTGAAAAGGGAGTATAAATCAAGCTAATTTCTGCTTGGGGCTGAAGGGATTGAATTCGAACTGCAGATTTCTATTTTATATTGAATAATTGAGACTTTGAAGATTTTAAAGAGATTTATAAATAAATTGGTGGTATTACCGGGACATATTCATTTGCGAACAGAATGTTGGCTGCGAATTCAAAAAGTTTCTCATCCGGACCTAATTTGCGTTGATTCCGTCTAATTTCGCCAAGCTATTAGTGAAATACAATCGCTTTCCATCCATTAAAGATTCTGTCACGGGAAAATCAAATAAGTTGAATATCTTAATTTTGTTTTTCGCTGCACTACATACACGAAACACTCCTGTAGTCTTGTAAAATGTCTCTACCGCTTATTAAATGCTATTTAAATGGTCACAATTATGTTTTATGTCATTTTGTGTCATAAATCGAAAGAGTGCCAGAGCAAAGATTTATTTATTGTATTTTTAGGCTTTATCCATACTTTGGGTGGTAACATAATTTTCTTTGTTATTGTGCCAATTTTAATAATTGACTAACAGGACGGCTGTTGGGATCACTTACGCTAGTTAGTCCCCAGCTATGACGAATTATGTTGTTTTAAAATAAGCTGTTTAATTTTTTTTTTAAAAAATTATGAAAGTTGTTGCATAATTTTTTCGACTTTGGTAGTGCCTATAGAATTCAGTTAATTAGACGCACATTGATTAATTTCGCCATGATTGAATTATTATTCCTGAATCTTATAGCTTATTTTTTTTAATTAATATTAATTTTAAGTTTCTTTCATTTTATTGTACACAGTAAAAAATCTGCCAACAGTCTGGGCGCAACTTTATTATTTTTTCGGTAGAAGTTCGGAACGAGTTTAATTCTGAGATGCGGTGTAGGTTACTATGTGACTGAAAACAAAAAAAAAATTCGGAAAGCGGTTAAAATGGGGTCGCGCTAGAATACTTACGCCGCTGCCTCATATAACATATTAATTACATAATTGGTTCATACACCGGGACGAGATCTAGTCCTAGTATAATATCAGTTGTTACGCCATTAGAAGGTTTTTCGTGACTTGGTTTCGGGCCATTACATGAAATCGGAAATGCGTTTGAAGACGATTATATAAAAAGTCTGTGGGAGTGCAAACCAATCTAATATCTCATCAATCCTGAGAAATATGTCGAAAGCCTTACGTCCTATTGAAGTTAAATAACAAACATCCCGAAATCAACTTTTTGACGATTATGTAGGAAGCCTTTGGAAGTAAAAATGAATTCGATATCTCATTAGAACTAGAAAAATGTAAGAATTTGTGAAAACATATACAACCCCCTTGCACCCACTTTGAGGTTGAATATCCAAAAATCCTGAAATGAGTTTTTAGATATATATAAAAAAAGCCCGAGGAAGTGAAAACCAATCCGATGTCTTATCACTCCTAAGAGATATGACGGAATTCGTGAAATAGAGTTCAACCCGTTTTTACCCACTTAGGGGTTGAAAACGGAAAAACCTTGAAAACAAGTTTTAGGTGATTATTAAATAAGCCCGTGGAAGTAAAAAGTTATTCGATATCTAGTTAGACCTGAGGGATACGGCTGAATTCGTGAAAATGTATAATCCCCTTTACACCACCTTTGGGGTCTAATTTTAAAAAATCCTGAAAACACTTTCTAGGTATTTCTATGAAGAACCCGTAGAAAAAAAATTAATTCAATATTTGGAAAGACCTAATAGATATGACAAAAATCGTGAAAATATATGCATTCCATTTTCACTGATAATTTTTTTTGCCCCACTTCCGAACGCCAATAGATATTTGAATTTTTTTTTAATCAAAATTACTTTTCTAGTTGATTTACATATACATACCGAATTTCAACTTTCTAGCATAAGCCGTTCTATAGTTAGGAAAAACACCCCTCACCCCCGTACCATACTACCCCTATAAAAAATTATATTTTTCCAACATGCTACTACTATAGTTCTATCCAAATACTAAGTTTCAACTTTATATTGTTATAGGTTCTCGAGATATAAAAATCGGAACTTTTTCCTTTTCACCCTCCCCCAGCCTCACCCTCTACACCCTCACCTTCAACATTTTTTTTTCTGCCGGGGGTCTATTAGGCCTACTTCTGGTAAAAATTTTAAGCATCTATCTTACATTGTGCTTGAGATATAAGACGTGATTTTTTTAAAAATTGCTTACCCCCTCCACTTCCATGCTCCACTGCCCCCTTAAAAAATTTTACTTTCAGCAAACTTTATTTGTCAACATTTATACAGAAACCAAATTTTATTTCTCTAGTGCAATTGGTTCGTGAGATATCGTAATCTAAAGTTTTTCAACCCCCAACCCCGTACGTCACTGCCCCCTCTCAAAAATTTGTTTCGAATCTATTCTCCTAGTATACCCACAGATGTTCATTAAGTTTTGATTTCTAGACATTAACCGATTAGGAGATCTGGATTTTAGAATGTCTCGATCTCGGCTTTCGAGCGTTTCGGACGCATTATTATTCCCCCCACTCCCACACCCCTTTACCCATATTCTCATTTCTTTTTGCAAATGGGTCCACTATCGATGTTCTATATAAATTCCAAGTTTCAGCCTCCTAGGCTATGCGGTTGCTGAGATCTAGAAACCAAAATTTTTCGTCTAAAACGCTTCCCCCACCTCCCCCCTCATACTCCGACCACCCAAAAAGTGGTCACTTCAAGGAACCTACCCAGTCTATTAATAACAAAAATTTCAATTTAATAGCTCATAGGGTTTAGGAGTTATAAGCCTTCAAACGTTTTGCGTACGGCGGACGGCGGACGGCGGACGGCGCACAGACGGACTGAAAATTTTTTTTGCTTTTTTGGTGCTTATTAGTCATAAAACGCATAAAAAAAAAATTTCAGGGTAGCAAATTTTTTTTTTTTAAAAATCGATAACAATACTTTATTATTAAAATAATAAAGTAAAATCCATTGAATTTTACATTTTTTGGATAGTAAGCAAATATGCCTCACCTTTTCAAGTAAATTTACATTGGGATGTAATAGCCAATTTGAATGTAATTTTCAATTTTCGGTCAGTAAATTTCAATTTGCAATCAGTAAATTTCAACTTCGAAAACAGCAAATTCACTGGATATAAAAAAAATTTTTTAATTTTTTTAGCACTATTTAAGATACACTTTCAAACTCAAACTCAAACAATATTTATTTATAATAATTCAAAATGCATTAATATTATTTCTTACTTACTTACTCTTAATAAAACACTTGGATGTAGGTAAGAATCGAACCCGCGATCAATTCTGGTTTTGCTGCATAGGTTTGGCAAGCGTAGCCACTGCGCCACCGACGGCGTTTCATTTTAGTAGAAAACAAAATGGAACGAAGCGTCCAACTTCGTGGTTTACATGAAAAAGAACGTAATTTTCAATTCCTATATATACCTAGTTAATTTTACACGAAATTTTGTGTAATTTTGTGAGACTTTTCATGTAAATTGTACGGTTCAGTTGAAAAGTACATGAATAATTTACTAATACCAGTAATTTCGTGTAAAAGTGCTTGAAATAAGCACTTTTACTTGAAAAAATGAGATATACCGGAAATTTCAAGTAAAAATTGGATTGAAAATTCAATTATTTGAAAGTTTCCTAAATTAATAACATAATTTGTCAAGAAATAGAAATACTACACTATAGTTGTAAAGACAATAATTTTTTCCCCGTCCGATCTCTACAAAAATTATATAAACTGTAAATATCTTATAGAATAACTGTAATAATTAAATAAATAAGTAAGTATGGTAAGTAAGTAAATTCTTTTAAAACAGTGTAGTTCAATTTAATTTTTTAAGCATTTCGTTACTATTTTTTAGTTTCATTGAATTTTAATATTGAATCGTCTCTAATTTTATTATTTTTTATGCTCAAGTTTTTTTGTAATTTCTTTTTAGTGTTTATGTACTCCTAGTTCTAAGTTTTTATAATAGAATTGTTTCATAACTGCAATAAGCGGAATCATTAAAGTACATAGTTGTAAAAGTTAAGCTTGGTCTCTAAAATAAAGAATAAATTGTAAAACATTATAATTGAAACTAGTGAATAAATCTTAATAATAAAGTGTTTAATGCCACCACCGCACGAAACTTCCTTGGTGACTCTTAGCTCACAAACACTTTTAGTTCTTAAGGCTATTTTTTACAGTAAGATATATTTAGTACCCCTCCTTCCCACTCCTTCCAATGACTGATTTTTGGACTGAAGAAGAAGTGAGTGGGCGTTTTAGACGAAAAAACTGTTTATACTTCCAGGAAGTTAGAACTTGGAATTTATCTAAAGATATAATAATGGAGAGTACGAGGAAAACAGTGTGTGTGAAGCGCTCGAATCAGATGGAATGAAGATATTGTACAATTCATATCTAATGAAGGGATTATACCGCAAAGTTGAAATTTGGTGACTTCGAGAATATATTAAAAATAAAATTTTAAGTGACGTATAGTGTGGCTGGAAATACTCTTTGGGCTACGATACGAAACAATTGCAGCAGGAAGATAAGAGTACACAGAATATAATATTTTTAAAGGGGGCAGTAAAGTACGGAACTGGAGAGATAACAATTAATCTCAAGAACCATTTTCATATCCCAAGAAATGCATTGCAATTTACAGAAGAGATAAACTCGAAAGAACTTTAACATAAGATAAGTTTGTGGGTGGAGTATGATGGTTGCGATTCGTTCTCATTTTTATATCTCCAAATTCTTAGTAATTAAATAAATTAATTATAGTGTCACGTTTTTTATGTCGGTAGTACGGTAGGGTATTGATGGTACTTTTTGTATCTACTTTTCTCAGGAAAGACTGCTAGAAATTTTAAACTTAAGTTAAATTTGTTTATATTAGAAATGTGTACTACAACTTTGTGGTAATGATAAAGGCTAAAAAAGAGTGGATTTTTCGCTTTAAAAGCTATTCAATTAATACCATATACAGAAAACACTAATAAAAGGTCAATTGTTTAGATTCAACACAGGGGAGGGGGTGTTTAATTCAAAACACATTCGCGTGTTTATGAACGGTACTATGAGTATATCGAATCAATTTACTATCCTCAATACTAATTTTGAAAATATTTATATAAGAATTGAATCAAACTAAAATTTGAATTTACAATGAGAGAGAATTTTGAAACAAGCATTTTGTCCGTTCTGTGTTTATACATTTGGTTTCGTATTCAAAATTAATCTATCCGCTGTCTTGAAAATTCCGCAGAAATTGATTTAGTACCCCGTGTTCCTCCATTTTATCAAACCCACAATTTTTTCAATTTTATCTCATATTGCCAAGGACTGAACATATGAATAATGAAAAGAACAAACTTTACGACTTACTAAAATATTGATGCATTTAGTTAGAATTTGCGATTCACCCATGACTCTTTTACAACATTTTTATGTATTCTCGATCTCAGGATATTTGAAGGATACACCTCATTCCTTGCGACATTCTCTCGCAATGGTTGAAAGTTTCTGTAGCAAGCAAAAGCGTCATAAAACCGTAGCTGTATAAAGGATCGATGTATAGTATAGTTAAAGTTGTTAAGATTTAACAAGACTGCGAACAAAACTCTAAGTTCGGACCAGTAGCGCTTTGTATTCGAATTCAGTGCAGGTATAATTTGTGACGAATTTTCTATTCACTAAGTGCTAAATTGGATTTCGATTTACGCGAAGTTCCTGCTCGTCTTAGAAATGATTGATGAAGAGTTGATTGAATGGCAATAAAGTTCCTTTGAATCTATGAAGTTTGGATCTTTACAGTTGGTTAAACTGTAAATGAATTCGGTGAAAAGAATACTTCTTCAAAATTCAATTCGTCACTGTATTATCTCTGATAAACTTAGGACTAACAGTTGTCATTCCTTAGTAGAATGGAATGAGATTTTAAGTTCGTAATTCAAGATTTTCATGTAAGGAGTTAGTCGATTTTTTATTGCACCCAGCATTACAAAGGGAATATGAGCCTTACCTAATGATCCTGAAGAACTAATAGTAGTTTGATCTGCAAATAGCGATGAACTTTTCGTTTGTTTGCCTAAGATACTCTGCTACTATAAAAAATACTCTACGCCACTGTTTTCCAGAAGCACCTTTCTTATTATTTTTCTCCATCTTGACGTGAGTAGCTAAATCAAACATCCTTCCCCTGATCCCTGTATACTACCTCTTAGTTAATAAAATTGTAAAAAAAATATATTTAACCCTATAATATGCGACCTATACAATATACCAAAACGAAGTGTTAGAAAAAAAATCATCCCTCTACCAACAAAAACAAAAGCGAAGGATCAAGAGATGAAGAAGTTGAATGTCAAGTGCATCGCATAATATGACGCAAATTATAGAGGGTAGGAAACAGGAAGAAGGAATGCAACTTGCATGCTGCATTCCCGATAAATTTCGCACTGCTTTCCATATGTGGCCCATGCCACCATATATATGCAATATGTTTCATTCACTTTTCCACTTGCATTAACAACAATTTGCGAGGTGTCGACGCATACAAAATAAGTTCGTCGCGTTCCTTTGTCACTACGGAAAGGACGTGTGATGCACTTTCTTTTCATTGCATTGGCGTTGGTGCTGCTGCTGTGGCTGGTGTAATGTTGGCCGTATATCAGAGCATAGCTCTTAACTCTTTTTTTCCCTGATTTCACACTATAAATCCGTTAAAAGTGCACATGAAGAAGTGCAATCGTGGATTTATAGTAGTAGCTCATCCCCCGGGAGAGGGTGGTGCTATGCATCTACCTAGAGTGAACAATTTTTTCTAATTGGCACTGTCGACTGTGCGAACCTGGGATTCGGGAGTATGGAAGGTGTGTGAGGACAACAACTAGCATATGCCGCGGGTGATGCTGGATAGGCGCAATAGGAAGGTGCGAACGATATGGTTTCGGTCGTTAATGTGAATAAGGGTGCGGGTATGGAGAACGGCGAAGTCAGCCGACTACCCACAATTTTTGCACGAAACTTTTCACACTTGATTTCCTCCTATCTCTTTGGCGTTTTTGCCATCCTTCAAGTGATTTAATTGAAATTTAAATTGCCCTCCCGGAGTGATGAGGTTCGTTTTCGTTTGTCAAAAGCAGTTTCACACCACATGAAAGGGATGAACGATCTCACCTCGACTTAAGTACCAAATTCAAGGATTTTCCCTTAAATTTATTTTTTTTTATTAAAATCCACTCCACCCGAAGCGTTTCTTTTTCTTCAAATAGCATTAAAAAATTTCCAAAATAAAAGGAAGATGATTCAGGATGGGTATTTTTTTTAGTATATTATATCCTAGTAGAGGAGTACGGGGTGGTAGGAAATGCGATAAGAGAATTTCAAATTAGGACTTCTCCGCGTTTGATGTTTGGAAAGTTATCTGAAGGAGGTGCTAGAATTTTTCATGATGAAGAGATGCCTCTTTGCCCTTTATGAATACAAAAGTTATGGGCTATTGAGTTGCGCGGTCCTTTGAAGGATATTTAAGCCTGGCCAGAGCCAGCAGTGTAATCTTATGATAATTATATCGGAGAAGTGCGGAATAAGAGAATGCAGGAGAAGATTTCAAGGATTTTTCGGTTTTTGTTTTTACATTGTTTTAATTCAGTAATAAGGAAGTGTACTGAGTATAAATTTGAAAGGGAGACAATTTTCGAGGATATTTTCTTTGGTTATGAAAGGAACCTGAAAGTAGTATTAAGGTGTTGAAGTCACTGACAATTAGACTCAGAGAATAAGCTTTATACCATCAAATGTATAGGTAGTCTAGTGGTAAAGTGCGTTAGTCTACTAGTACCAGCAGCGAATCTATCAGCGGGCAGATCGGTAGGGCGCATAATTGCCCCAAGGATTTGACAGCCCCAGCCTCTGAAAGGTTTTTTTTTCGTTTTTTTTGGAACCAGCTTTTAATGTTCACACTTGTTTCAAAATATTTTCCTTTTCAGTATCTCTATATGAGTAACACCTAGGGCATGGGCACTATTGCTGGTCGTGCAGATATGCACGATTAGCCCAGGCGTTACAGAGCATTGAGGTTGTAGAACTTTACAATCGGCGGTCTAGCCATTCAATTTAACACTGCGAGAAGCCCATTTTTTATCTTAATAGACTAGAATACTTCCGTCTATTTCACTCCACGTGAACAATACCCGATAGTTGATTACTAAGATACCCGGAATAGTAGGTACCAGAGAATATACCTGATAGTTGACTGGTGAACTAATTAGCTACGACGTAATAGTAGCACCGACAAAGATCTGTATTATACAATCCCATGTCCAAAAAGGGTTCAGCCAGTAGCTGAAGAAAATATATCAAAATGTAGTAAATATTACGTTTTCTTTCAGAATGCTTCTGCATATCTACACAATAGGAAAAACTAGGTTACAGATTGATAGACTAAGAGATTTTTATTCAAATCAAATGGAAGTAGCAGCTATTGCGGCAAATGCATCTTGCTCACTTTTGATTGAAACTCTTGTCCTAAAACCAGTAATTTGTTTGGCAATTACGTTCTCGTCGTTTATAAAATAAAGACAAATATTGTCAAGTGCACTTTGTATCAGAGAAAAGAAACTATTACCACCTTACGGAGGCGAAGGTAGGTCAGTTTCCTTTCATATTCCTCTCGCGCACATGTCCGAAAACTACACAAAAACCACTTTGACAACGGTACAGTTATTTCCTCCAAACACATACACATACCCACTCTAAATGCCTAATTGTCCAATTGTCTACAATTTCATCAAGGATTATCTCTTGTAATTCCAATTACTTAAGAAAACGAGCCCCGGCCTCACCAATCGTCCGATCAACGGACTTAATTCGTTAATCCGCGCACTTCTACCTGTGCCGCACGTTGTGTTTGTCTTGTCCAGCAGATTTGGAATTTGAGTTCCTCTCATTACCATCGCCCTCACCATTCCCACCACCATCATCATCATCACCATCATCAACATCATCAGTAGCAGTTGACAATGTTGGATTGGGATTACTGGAAGCCCAGGTCGAATAGGGGTAACCTGGCGATACACCAGGTAAAAGCCCATGGCACCACCTTAAACGATTTTTATTGTGCGCAATGTACTTGAGGTTGTATTTTGTGGTGCTGGGCTCTCTATCGGACAAGAAATAGAGTTTTATTACGCGGCAGCCGCTTTACAACAATTCGTCATCATCTCCTGGCCGTTTCTCGAAACGCTCAAGCTGACTACTCAGCTCGTAATTACAACGTTTTTTTATTTCAATGTATATGTGTGTTGTATTATTTATCGTAGGTACTTCTTCTGTTCACCTTTAATTGGACACCACGGCAGTTGGAAAAGTGAAGCATTTACCTGACGGTATGTTGATGTCAGTTTGTTGCTTTTTTTATTTCGCGTTTTCATTCATTCATTCACGTCTCTTGGTCAGTGCTCACCTGACAATTAGTAACTTGAAGCACTAGTTGGTGCGTTGACTTAACGAATCGAATATTTACCTGAATGACAAGTCCAATTTTGTACGGAATGGTAAACTAAACGATGGACAGCATAAGGTAATGTTACTTTTGATCAGGCTCCGCTATGTTGCATTTACGTGCTGTAAATTGCACTGCGCGATGTATGGTATTCACGTGTGTAAAACCTCACAATGCAACCGGTCATATTTTTGATAGACCTGACCTCAATTCGAGGACTGGCGAAGGGTTGAAGCTGAAAGGTATTCAACGGAATTTAGTGCTTCTCGGACTATTCTTCCTTCTTCGCCTGCTAAAGGATCAAATTACCTTAAACCTTTTCTATAGGTTGTAGGGTATTCAAACTGAGAAATTTTCAATGGAAAAAATTAATGTAAATTCCGACGCTTTCTGAATTGTCCATGATTTTACTTTTGCTTCAGATTAACTTATGAAGCCTGGAGATATATTTCTTTATATATAATTAAATAATTTATAATTTTAACATTCAAATAAAAAGGTGTAGATAACCAAAATGTCGACCTGTCTACACAATAACGTGTTAATAATGTCATGTTGTGGATGATATTATGGTCGTCTCAACGCAGTGGCGGTCATATAGCTGGGCCACTGACATTCAATAGGTACAGTAGAGAGAGTAGGTGTGGTATTTAGCCGCTAAGGCAGCGAGCATGGAAATTGTACAAATGCTATGGTTGCTACGATTGTTACTGCTTGAATATCAACTTTTTCATTTCCGTATCTAATAACTAATTTAGATTGCCAGATTTAGGCAACTATATTTCAGAATATCGAAAAGCATTAACATCGCTCTGAAGACATTTCTTTGAATTTTTTTAATTTATCATCTGAATACATGGTGCCAAAAATTTTAATCTGTTTTGTATGATTGTAAGTCTTTAATCAACGGAAAATTTATTAGCAAGAGCAGGAACTAAAAAATAAAATGAATTGATTCCAAAAATTGGTGAATAATTTTCAGGGTTCGCTTTCAGTAGAATTCGATCTCGATTTCAACAAAGCCCAAAAATGCTTCAAAATCTCTCACATGTATGAGAAATCAAGAAGATTTTTATAGTTTCATCAAAATCTCGAGATTTCATCAAATCCTACTTGAAATCTTTCGATGTAAATCAACTGTTTTTCGACTGCCACCATAACCTCCCTACTCTCCTTATTCAAAAACAAAACTTGAATATTCACCAACAGTATCCTTTAACTGATTTTCATCGCAAGATTTTGGCAAGTAGATTTTGAAATCTCGAAATGCGTTTACAACACTCGGAAACATTTGTTCGACTACGAGCATGATGTTTAAATTTTCAATTTATTTTGTAAGATTTTAGTTTTTGAAGCTTGGAATACTATCACGCAATTTTAAATATTTTAATATTTTGTACAGGGAATTGTGATGAAAGAAAGATAATTTCAGGGCTGTTCACTAGGGTGGCTATTATTTGCATGGTGGATTTTTACCCAAATATTTCTTTCGCGACACCCCCTCTAATGGTTCTAATTAGTGTAAAAAAAATATAATATGTTTTAAATTTCATCCTCATCAGATAAGAAAAACGCGTGCCTCAAGGTCGTTAAAAAAATTCAAATTTCACGAGATTCGGAAAAAAAAATTCCTACTCTATTATTCACGATGATTTGATTAGGTTTAGGTAACCTTTTTACCTAATTAGATTTCAAATTCATGCAAATAAGGGAATTTTATTGAAACTTATGGAAATCTCGAGATTTCATCAAATCGAGTGTTAAATCTTTGGATGTTAATCAGTTATTAATACATGTAGTAGTAATAGTTACTGAAAATACTGTGCCAAATCAGTGCTGACGTTCAAATTGGATAGTATTGAATTTAAAACTTTCAACATTTATTTGTACTCTATATCCAAATCTTAAATACCTTGCAGTCAATATTGGGCACTTACATACCTCCTTATCGGAAGTATTTGCTTTGTTAAATCAAATTGATTATACATATTTATATTCGAAATTTTATTGCTTCTCCATTGAAATATTTTAAACTAATATTCTTGTTTTCAATTAGGAGACAAAAGAAGGATTAAAGAAAGACATTAGGGGAAATCCGATTTACTTCCATAGTGGACACAATATACTTTGTTAAGTGTATCTAATAGTCTCATTCAATTTTTCTTTAAAGAAGATGAGATAACATAAATCAACGTTGGTTGAAAAAATTTCGACGATAAGGACGCCATATTTTCCAAATGAAGTGTAAGAAAGTCGCCGAAATTACTTTTTAGTACATAAACATAACCAAATCGTCAACCAAATAACATCAAAGTCATATTTTTTTTTATCATAAAATTACTGAAATAACTTGTGAGTAATATTCGTAACCATGAAGTCGTCCCAATTAATATTTAGTCATAGTTATAACCAAAAAGTATAATAAATAAGTTCGTAGTTCCTCACAAGAGCGTTGTTACTACCTTATGCACAGAACGGATCATATCATATAAAAGTACGAATTTATTTATTTCAGGTTTCTCTCTCAAATTAAATTGTGTTTCTATAGATTTTCTTAAGCGGTAAATACGCGATACAACGGTTGTACCAATTATTGGGCCGATTTGTCGCTGTATGCGACGATAACATTGTGTATGTGCTTATGAACGGCGATTGGACCGATATCGCACGGTTGTACGCTACTTGTATATTGGAAGAAAATTGTAAACAAATCGTATCGTGTGTACCGTTCATACAACCGTTCGACAGATATCGCAACATGTTGCCAACTATTTTTTTGAAAATCGGCTAGATGACAGTTCAAAATCGGCTAAAATCGGCTAGATATTCTTTTTGTTCTAATTACTTGATCGTAACAGAATGTTAATTTCATTAAAATGTATTGCAAACAGGAGTAACACACTTTTACACTGTATTAAAAAATTTCAACTAATAATTCGTGCGCAAAACTGACAACCGAATCAAAAAATTTATCGGCTAAACTTAATGTTCTTGGGCTAGATCTGGATGAAATCGGCTAAATTGACAACACTGGCAACAACAAACGGCGATACAACTGGCGTATAGTGTATTTGCCGCTATAACAGTTTTAATGGCGGTCAGTTGGATAACTTAGGGGGGTCGTCCTATGTGCCGGGTCAGAACATTTTTTTGTTTACTAAATTACTTCCAAATTAATCCTAGAATATGTATGTAAAAGGATTTTTTCGAATTCGAAGTCGTTATAAAGTAATAGTCGTATAATGGAGCAGCTGTTTGGAGCTGAACCGAGCCACCACCGATCTTTAATTGCGTTTTTCTCAAAACTGCATTTTTCAAATTGGCTGCCACGATTCAGAAAAAACTACTGAACCGATTGCGTTGAAATTTTTATAACATGTTCAGCGGATCTTAGCGATATCTATCATAGTTTTTTTTTGCTGAAGCTAAATTCATAAAAAAACGCGAAAATTTAAAAAAAAATTTCAATGTTAAGCCAATTTTTTAATTTTCATAATTTTGACTTAATTCTGGTACCAGTTATAGCCACAGGCCTATAAATGAAGTATCAATTTAATTTTTTGATTTCAGATGAGGGGGACAGCCGGAATCATGGCAACCATTTGACAACTTTTCATTGCGGCGGTCACTTTCAAGAGCTCTGCACGCAAAAAAAAAACAATATTTCTCCTTAAAAAAAATTTTAACGGCTCATTCATTCGGTCTTCCAGGCTTTCTAGGTTCCTTTTTCATTCAAGATGTGAAAAACTATTTGAAAAAAAAACAATCATGCACGTGGATGTAGACAGAAACCAATAGTACACACGAACGTATTTACCTTAAAACTGAAAATGATCTCAAATAATAAGACAGTTAAGGATTTTTGCTGTTGTGAGTTTGCGGTGTGAGAGCAGTCCATAATGTATATCACATAGTTTCAACTTTATAATTATTTCAGTGAAAGTTTTCCACCGCGGTATACACTTATTGGCTTATATTCTACTATAAATAGAATTGCAAGTAATAAAGTACAGTTTTGATTTACGAACGTGTATTTTTATTTCTGCACAACTGATTACCTACTGTACCTTCTCCTCCCGTCGGGGATTATCTACAGAAATCTTCATAAACTGTTCATATCACAGAACTCCTGCCTGAAGTTAGCTTAAGTGGTTTCCCCATGAAAATAATTGCACAGATTTTAAACTGTATAGCAATACAATCCTTGGCGCGTCATGCCCAAGCAGTTTACTCATGCACAAATTAAATGAAAATGGTAATATCAGTCACATACACCAATCGAATCTTTTGTTTTCTGCCTCATTAACCGAAATTACCTTCTTATTTCAATCTAACCAAAAATAAATCGACATCTTACCGATACAAGGACGATCTGATCCGCTTCTCGTGACATTTCCAGTCATTTTTCTCTCCACTTTCCTGAAAATCTATAGCAACTACCGATATTCCCGATCAATGGTGTAATTGTAATCCGGGGTCGTGTAAACAGACCGCCTCTTACAGATGTTCATGGTCGAACATCCTGTTCCGACGCTTTCAGGTAAGTATTATTTTTATTACCCATAAGGATAATTACTTAAACCGATTATCGCTATAGTCACTGCATAGAATAGTGTTGTGTTCTCTCAATAATACCCCAGCTCAGCTTACCTGTCTGCGAAAGCGACCTATTGCTCGCATCAATAGCCGAGGACATGCAAAGGGCAACCACAGGAATAACAATGGTTAGGGAGTGAAAAAAAAATAAGAACCTTATACTCTCTTATTGGCATCTTGTCTAGCTCCTTAGGACATGTGATGACAATTGAACCGAGCTTGGGTTTTTTTCCTTCTGGCTTCTTATCCTTAGCATAGACTTCTGGAGATTTCTTCCTGATGATGGTCCTGTAATTTTATCGGGTTTCCAGATACGATGCGATATCGGGATCGAAATAGCAGTAGTAGTAGGTGTACGGCCAGGATTTGATATATGTGGTGTAGATTATCTTATCGTCGGTGTTGTATAGTGGTGAAGATTGTGCGGTTGAACGGTAAAGTCGAGTGGCTAAAGTAGCACTTTTTTCTGGAAATTTCAAGAGGGTGAAAGTGCTACCAAAACACTCCTTTTTCACCCTATCTGTCCTCAATTACAACGAGTAGTAACATTACAACTTGTTGGCAGTGATGATTTGATGGATAGGTTGGTTTTTTTTAAAGGTGAAAAAGGCTTAAGAGTACGTTTTATTTTGATTGGGATAGTTGAAGGGTTCGCTGCTATAATTTGAATTCTGTGTTCTTTTTATTAATTCATAGGTAGCGATGGCCTTATCTAATGGTGAGATTGATCTGTTTTATAAATATCTTAAAGTCGGTGTTTCTAATCGATTTTTCTTGATTTAGTTTGATATAAGGACTAAACCTTTAAGTCTTCTGATTAATATTATGATTTTAGCAAGGTGTTTATTTCCACATGGTTGGCATTACATTTTACTATGTTAGCATGGTTTTTGTATTTTTAGATTTTTGAGCAGTCTATGATGACCACTGCACAGTATTCCTTCGCTGACTTAGACTTAAGGGAATGGAATACCGACGGCGGACTTCGAGGAGTAGTCAGAAGAACACACACATTATATGCCGATGCTACCAATGGCAACTTTAGCGGAGGGTCCATATGATATCAAAGTCATGCTTTCACATCTTTGCCGTGTCGCTGAAGTGAAACAGAATGGCAATTGGGGCTTCATCAACTGATAATATGAAGAATCGGGTTACAAGGTTAACGTTCTTCAAATCGACGTTGACATTGTGGACATCGGCATACAATATTCTAATGACTGTGCAGCGAAGTCAAACGTCGTAGTACCGTCGATGTCGGTGCTGAATCATAAATGCATAACATTTAAACAAGACCGAATTTTGACGACCACATATGCTAACGAAAATGCATAGGTACCAACAAAAAATTCGGTAAATATAATTTTTATTCGTCAAAAATTCAATTACAAGGTTGATCGTACTTAATATGTTATATCTACCATGGAAAATTGTCGAAATATCACGAACAATTTGAAAAAATTAAGTCAAATGCGCCAGTTACAACATTAAATATTTACCCAAAAATATGATAACATCAATTTCTTTTTTTTTACAAAATAATAAAAAATGTTATTTTAGTTAGTTAGTTATTAAGTTTAGATTTATATTACATTATCTTCAAAAACTTAGGATTTAAGATTTGAACTAAAATATAAATTTTACGTTCTTATTAATTTTTTTTGTTATCCGAAAAAGCATTGGACTGCAAACTTTTGACAACATTATATAATAATAAAAAAAATGTTAACATATTTCTTCTTCAAATTTTCGAATAAAAAATCAATAAGAAAACTGGTAAAGAAAAGAGAAAATATAAGAAAAAACAATGCAAAGTAAACAAAATAAATAAGAAAACAGAAACTTAAAAAGAAACCAGAAAAAGAAAAAAATAAGTAAGAAAACAAAAACTTGAAAAGAAAACAGGAAAATAAATAAAAAAAAAACGATAGAAAGAAAACAATAGAGAATATATACAAAGATAGAAAAACGGAATAAAATAAGAATAAGAAATGAAAAAAAATAAAGATTATTCGTCTTGCAATATGTTTGACTTCTTTTGTTTACATTATTATAAAAGTAATGGAGTATTTGAAAAAAAAATGTAACAACAAAAAAATCATACATTAAAGAATAAAATTACTAAGAACAATAAAATAATAACAAAACGTAACAAAGAAAAACAAAAAAATAAATAAGAAAAAAATATTAATTATGATAAGAAAGAAATAAAAAAAAGAAAAAAAAAAAGAGTTTTCACCTTGTAATATTTTTGACTTCTTTGATTATTATTTTATTAATTTTAGTTTATTTGTTATTCATAAATTTTTCAAGCATTTTTTGTGTGCTAGAATTTTTGAAGAAAATTTAAATATATATAGATTTCAATTTTATTTTAATATATAAGTCAAGGTAGTCAGTCTTCTTTTAAATTTTTTAAGCTTTGAACAACTAAATTTATTAGTTACAAGATAAAAACTTTCCATTTGTCGTTTTTCATTGAGACTACACCCCGTCTATTTTCGGTATACAGTGTAATCCTGTTATAACGAGGAGACCACAGCAAGTAGAACGTTATAACCGATAGTACGTTATAAAAGTGCACATTAGGTGCGTTTTAATGATGTCCAGAGTAGGATAGGACAGCATAGAAAATGTATATACAAAATAACAACAACATTGCTGTTTTTACGGTTCTTTATAACTTTTTTCCATAGATAGTAGGCTAGATTAGAGAATTTATCGCGAATAGTTCCTCCAGTGAGCTTACTGGGTTAACTATTCCGGTTAAAATCTATATTCTAGCCTACTATCTACAGAGAAAAAGAATAAAAAATAACAAAAACAGCAATATTGTTGGTTTTTTCAATGTAAATTTTAATCACTACTCTAATCTGGATAAATGCGCAAAAAAACACACCTTATTATAAGCGGGTAACACTGTATTTATCAAATTCTAAAATATTTACCAAATTTATAAAAATAAATCCGTATTTATTTAAATTAAATTGTTTTACAAAATACTGATTTATCAAACCCTGTCTTACAGTCCCTAAGTCCGACCCACATTGCTCGTCGTTCCAAACACAGAATCGCCACCACCATGTACTTCGTTGAGCACTTAACGTCTTTTTAGTGCGAAATAAAGCGACTGCGCATACAGTACTTCAATTAATTTGATATGCGCCGTGTACTTTACATAGAATCCCTGAAGGTTCTATACAGGATCCATTATTTTTTTTTCGTCATACCGCCGCTAGTTAACCTCACACGTCTCATTCAGAAGGCTCGGACGTCATCCGGGTCCATCACTCTAATCTCAAGATCGCACAGTGAATTTATTTATTAGCCTTGTGCGATAATTTCAGTTTAAATTGAATTTGACAGACAAGCGCGCTATTTTTTTCTGTACGCTTTTGGATCAATTGTTTTGCGTCCATATTGTTCTTTGCAACACAAGGCATTACCGGAATTTTTTTTTACGATACATCAGTTTGTGCAGTGAAAGTGTACAAGGAGGGTTTTTCCGAGGCATGGTAATCAAAGTATACCACGAAGGGCTTAATATGTGTAGTCGATGAAATTCGAGAAGGCGATGGTATCAACAGAGCTCAATGGACCCCTAATCCATCGACCTTACAATGGGAAACTTTAGACGCTAGCGAATATTGCAAGTGACGAGTTAATTATGCCATCGGGTTAAGAGATGGAATGCACTGTGTCATATTGTTCGACCTTAGATACGACAAAGCGACGAACAAAAGACTTCGAACACCAAATTTTCAGATTTAATTAGGGGATTCATTGCCCAAAAAATATATGTCGGTATGTCAAGGCTATTGTGTGTGGGACCCAGTTGAATTTCGAAATTCTAAAGACTGGGTTTAAATCCTTTAAAGGGGTTTTTGCGAACTCGGCCTAAATTCCTTTTCCTATGATGCGAAGGCGAAAAATAAAAACATACTCTTACTACAAAGGGCAGATTTTTCATTGTTTTCACTAGACACTCATGGCGCTTGATAAGCTTCGACAAGTCCCCGGAGCAAAAACATATAACATATATGTATTAGCATGCCTAATTCACCCTTTAGAGAGGGTACGTATGAGCGCAAAAAAAATGAAATTCTAATTAACTCCATCCGACACACGTTATTTTGCACCGCACCTTTAACACTTGACAAGATTTTTGTAACAATATTACATAACAGTGTTTACAGTGCGGCAACGCTTACATATCCTGTTTTCTCGCCTCATTCAAGCCCTCTTCCCTGTTCGGTTCTGTAGTAAAATAAGGCGAGATTGTCGAGTAGGTCCTGGGGGCTTGAAGCGTTTTGAGGCTTCTTCTACTTTTGCTACTTACAAAAGTTTATGGATACCTTAGAGACATGCACGACGGTAAACACCAACACCATCATCCACACTAAGAAGCACCAGGACTACAAAAAATAGAAAAAAGTAAATTAACTTGAAAGCAAGTAGGTGTACTTGTTCTATACTTTTCGTCTGGATGGGCAAATTTCAAAGGAGGCAATGAAGGCTGCTAATGACAAAGGTATGCAAATTTCCAAACGATGTAGGACAATATGTTAATGCGATATCTTAAAGTTACTGCTTTACTTCACCCGGTTAAATTATGATGAAAATATCAAGTCAAAGAAGGAAGATGAAACCATTGATTACAATCGGTAAAATCAAGACAAATAAAATTAAAATACTGAATTCTAAAATCATGTTCTTAAAAAAAATAAATATGTTTAATTTTAAAATTTAAAATTTTTCGCCTTGTATCCAAAATTTTGAATAAATTTGGTACAAAAAAAGGTAAATTTATTGAAAAAAAAATTGAATAAAGTTATTTTAAATTGTTTTAAAATATTTATAACACCTCAATGAAAATTTAATAAAATCATTACAATTACTAAATCCGTGATCCTTCCGAGACACTATTGCAGTTACCATTATTATTATTTTTAAATCATGAGTTCAGAACCTTTTTGGGTTTGAAAAGCACGGCCTGTACATTAGTAGACAAAAATCTGCAGTTGGATCTAATGTCGTTGAAAATTTTAAGTTACTCGAAATTTGAATTGGTTATGTCTCTTTTCAACAAGATCTTAATAATAGGGGAGACTGTTGAAAGATGTCGTATTTTTTTAAAAAAAAAATAATACCCGATTTTTTGTTAGTTATACTGCTCTAAATACTTACTACTACTTAACACAATTTTACTTCAAATATGATTAGTGTGTCACGGGTGTGGTATCACAACGGATCAACCTTAAAAGTCCAAGTGAGTCGATCTATAGTTTGGATGGCTGCCACCATAAAGATATAAATACTGAAGACGACAAGACGCCGTTTTTGTATGAAGCACTTTGATGCCAAAATTGACCGTTTTGTATGGAGGAATCGTCCGGCTTCAAAACAGTCACTGCTCGTCATCAAAAAACGGCTGCCACCATAACCTAACCTTCTTCAAATATTTGGTAAGAAATACTTATCATGGCTATTTCATCTTTGTTTCGAGTCACAATTATTATTCGAATTTTTGTAAAATGCTACAATTCGATAATATACTTTCAATATGATATAATACTGTATCAAGAACACTTCTCATAATTTACCGTGATCAGAAAGTCAGAATTTTTAACATATAAGTTAAATTAAACCTAATTTAGTGATTTACAGTATCATTGATTCTCTACATATTATTTAAGTATCTCTCTTTTATTTCAAATATTTTTTTCAATCTGCACCAGAAGTTTTCAGAATGAAAAGTTCTTTCATATGTGACCAATACTGTGAAGAGGAGGAATCCGCACAAAAAATTTTTTTGTGTGAATGCCCAGATTTGGCTCGAATACATTGGGTGCTCTATAAGGAGAGAGGAGCTTATAGATCTTGACCTAGCCCAGGTGTTAAACTTCATCAAGAAGTCGAACCGGCTTGGGGAAACCAATCACCTAGCCAAGGTGAATTTCGAAGGAAATCGAACCGGCTCGGGTGAGAAAGATGCCTGATGATTTTGTGTTACCTCGCTTTGTGTTCCGCTGGGTCGCGGAATTCGTCCCAAAAAATTAATGCGACCAGATTGTTGGCAGATTTTTAATGAGTGCTTAATACACATGTAATCTTTTAAAAAAAATTTATGTTGAAACAGTATTGTTTAATAGTTTTTTGTGTAATGTTTCGGACTCAATTGATCGATAAAGGGCTCACTCGAATAAGAAACGTTACTCCAACTTTTTTACGCAGCACACTTGATATTCATTTAGAAGATGTTGCAGAACAAATGAAATAAGTTAAAAATATTAAAATTCAAATAACAAGAAAATTAATTCACTTAGACTACAATAATTGTCTATATTAAAAGCAAAAACTATTACAATGATATCCATTTTAACTGGGCATTTAATAATTTTGTGTTATTTTACACAATTTGAATATATTTTAAATGGAAGAAGTATATATTTCTAATTATTTCTGGACGGATTTCAATATATTCTTTTTTTATTCTATCAATATTTATTTGTTATATAATAGTTAATGTGCATTTCTTTGTTCTTGATTAACTTTAAATTATTTATATTGTTTATTAATGTCAAGGTGTATTACAATATTGTCAATATTTAATTATTATTCTACATAGTAGTATTACTATCGTTGAAATTGTAAATAACTTCGGATAATTTATTTATTTAAATGTTTAAGTTTATTTCTTAGTCAATGTATTTGTTCAAATATTCGAAATTGTAAATACCTCGAAATTTTACTTAACTATTTCAATAATATCTAAAGTATTTTATTATCAAACACTTCCAAACACAGTTATTATATTTTTGATTTTGATGCTAAATTCGCACCAATTCTTCCCTAGACCAAATATAGGTAGTTCTTAAATTTTGAAACAATCCCCGCTGCCTATCGCATAATAAAATACAAGAATAAATATACTGAGACTTATTTTTTGGTGAATGTTTTCACAGTACATGTTGAAATGAAAATACAAGTTTTCCGGGTTCAATACTGTTCTTATTTATTTTTGCGTGACGTTTCGGACTCGACTGAGTCCTTTATCAAACTGATCGACAATATCTTTACAAACTGTTTTTATATGAAAGCAGGTAGAAAAAAGGTTACAATATTTAAACAAACGAGTAAATTAAAAACAAAGGGGAAATTATGTTAACAATGGTAGTCATAAAACTATTAAAAGGAGCGGAGTTAATTAAAAGGGGATATTTATGAAATCTAAGCTTTAATTGGTTTTTGGGATCGATGATTTTTGATAAACAGTGTTTTTTCCAAAACGTAGAGCAGGTAGCCAAAGTGAAGAGAGGTTGTATCCAGCGTCTCGGTTGAAGTTTTGTGGTCCTGTTTGTCCCTCCAGAACATTTTACAAACAGGACGATATACCGAAATAAAAAGAGATCCAACTGCTTCCCTCCATCGAAAACTAGTACTATTGATGAAAAAGGACCCTAACTTGACGTCAAAATATTCAAAATTTATCCCTTCTGATCCAAATACTCCGAAAATGTACGGTTTACCAAAGATCCATAAACCAGATGCACCACTTCGCCCTATTGTTAGTTCCATCGGATCAATTACGCAAGGTTTAGCCAAAGCATTCGCGGCTGAGTTGCGCCCCTTCGTTGGAAACACACCCAGGTCCATAAAAAATTCTACACATTTAGTAGAAACATTAAAAAACATTCAAATAAGCCCGGAGGACATACTAGTAAGTTTGGACGTCGCATCCTTGTTTACCAACATACCGATGAAGGACACCATGAATCTTATCAAAACACTCATACCAGACAACAGAGTGGACTTAGTTGATTTTTGCCTAAACAATACCTATTTCTCAGCGTTAGGCAAACTCTACAAACAGACGGAAGGAGCCGCTATGGGTCCCCGATATCTCCAGTAGCGGCCGAAATTTTCATGGAAGAATTCGAAGAGAATGCGCTCTACTCAGCACCATTAAGACCGAAACTATACCATCATTTGGCAGCATGGAAAAGATGAATTAGATAAGTTCGTGGACTATCTCAACTCATGCCACAGAAACATTAAATTCACAATGGAGATCGAAAAAGACGGCAAACTCCCCTTCTTGGATGTATTAGTTGAAAAATCCGGCCCTTCTCTTCAGTTCTCTGTTTATATGAAACCTACTCACACAAACAGGTATCTACATGCATCATCCTAAGCAGAAGGAAGGAGTACTTAGAATTCTTATCCACAGAGCACAATGTATCACCAACGGTAACCCACACGCCCTTCGCAACGAAATGGAACATCTACAGAAAACCTTTGCAGCCAACGGATACACGAAGAGCACTATCAACAGAGTAGAGAGTTACGAAAATTCTCCAGTCAAACCTAAAAAAACCTGAAATTTAGAAACCTTAAGCCATTAGTATGTTTATACTCTAGATGAAATCTTATAGAGTATTATAAGTTCAATCCAGCCCAAAAGTTTGTAACGCATAGAACCAAGCCTCGGACGAAAAAAAGTTATATATTATTTTTTGTTTATTTGTGGCCAAAAGCCTCAAATCCGCTTAACGTCCGTCCGTCCGTCTGTCCGTGAACACGATAACTCAAGAACCCCTTCACCTAGGATCTTCAAATTTTGAATCTGGATGTTTGGTTGAATTTGTAAGGCTGAGTTCGTTAACGGGCAAAATCGTCCTACTCCTTCGGGTAGCTGCCATACAAAATGTCCTTAAAACACGTGTTCAAGAATATTGGTCGATAACTTCAGAAGGGTTTAAGCTAGGACATTGAAATTTTGTATGTGTTATTTTTCCAATAGTTGAAGCTAAATATATGATTACGAAGAAAATCCTATTAGTCCTTCGTGTAGCTGCCATACAAATATCCTGTCAAAATGTATTCACTTAATTTACGGAACTCACTATAACTCAAGTAATCTTTTAGCTTTGAATTCGGAATTTTGTACAAATTAGTTTTGAGTGAAAACGAAGTTCGAGTTTACTAGCCAGCAAAATCCTTTTACTCCTTCTGGTACCTTCCATACAAAAAATCCTTAAGACACGTGTTCATCAATATTTTTCGATAACTTTTGAACGCTTCAACCTAATAATTTGAAATTTTGTACACGTTCATTTTTAAATGGTTCCAAGAAAAAGGATTAATATGTAAGAAATCGAATGAGTCCTTTCTGCACCTCCCATGTCCTCCAAAAAGGACATTTTTTTTCGATGACTTACCCAGTTCAAGATATGAAATTAAACACTGAATATTGTCTTTAAGTTTTGAGTAGTAATTCTACTTTATCCCCAACAACAATATAAATCGGAGTTCAGTATTCATCTAGAGTATTATACGATTGGCTTGCAGCCGATCGTGACTGCAGCATGTTTTTTCTCAAAGTCTGACTAGGAACGTACCTTCAATAGATTTTTATTTAATTTTGTTTCGTGATTTTCAAAAACATGATTTCCTCTTATTACACCGTTGTGAATCGGTGATCTTATTCTCTCAGCGCGACAGCCCAGATCGGGTCTTTCGATCGAATTGATCGCTTCGAACGATTTGAAGCTCCTCCTTTCTTTGTTTTTTTTGGGGGGGGGGGGGGGGGGAATTGTTTGCTTTGGCTATTACCAACACCCCAATGAGAGCGGTTATTAAAGAATAGTTGGGAACGTGGGATTCTTGGTGATAGATATGCTTAAAAATAAGGAAGCGGACGATCATGCCAATCTAACTTACAGCCCCGGGATGAAAGACTAGCACTCTCACACTATGGTACCAAAGTCCTGGCTTCTATCAGTCTTATCAAAACAAAATTTTATTGAATTTGTAGGAGTGGAAAGGAATAGATAGTTACACAAGTTTGATTCACGATCTTTTTAAATGGTAAATTTCGGGACAAATTTTTGAAAACTACTGATAATCTTTGTTATTGCATCAATAGACACAAACAACAATGTTATAGAAACTCAAAGGAATTTGAATTGACAATAATTTAGTCCTTGAAAATCTGTTTCATCTTCTTAAAGTCCCGAATAAAGTTTGTTAGGAAAGATTAACAAGACACTCTATTTCCGATTTGTTGTCCTGGAATGATACTCTCTTAATTTCGGCAGATTAAACGCATATCCTCTCGATAAGGATATTGAGAAAAATTTCTTAATTTGGGTTTTACTCAAGACACCGATTCAAAAGTTGTGATATTTGGGATGGATTCGAATTAACTACCTATGGCTTTATAGACAAACGCGCTTAGACACCCTAGGCGACGATCGACACTAGTGGATCTTGGATAGAATTTTGTAGAAGTGGGGGTCATCAAAATTTTAACTTACCTGCACTCGTTTGGGGATGCAGTAAATGATGTCCGCCCGCTCCGGTCATATTGTGCGGTAAGAAAGCAGCAGCAACGGCAGCATGAGCATTGAAGTAGGCCATCCTCGATGCAGCCATGGTCATCTGATGATGTTGATCGGCAGTGAAAGGAGTCTGACCAACACTCGGATAGAGCGTGGGCGTGACGGCCGATACAGCGGCAGCCGCGGCTGCAGCTGCTGCCGATCCTCCCCCCGATCCATTTCGCGACGAATCACTTAATCCTAGCAGTTCTTGTATGGCGAAAGGCGATCGTTGTGGCATTGTACCGACACTACTAGCTAGTGATTTCTCAGAAATTCCAACGTTCTGCAGATGGTGATGATGTTGATGATGCGAACTCTCCGATCGATCCTCTAATCGTTGCATAGAGTCCAAATTCATGACTAACACGACGCGATCAAAGTAGTTGCAGAACTTGACACAACCACGAAATCCACTAAATCGCACACAGCAACTACGTCATATTGGCGAACCCGACGGGAAACTTATAAATCCGACACTCACTAATTCCTAATCACTTTGATTACCGAACTTTGAATAGGCAACACTAGTCATGATCCTGGACAATGAATTCGACCAAAGGAAAAATTCCTTGAAGGAAGTTTTTATAGATAGTTTGGGCAGATGTTGCTTGTTTTTTTTTAAACTAGAGTACGAGTATCTCAATAAAGTCATTCAATAGCCCGAGGGATAATTTGGAACACACATCCCGATAGATTCGAAGAGTCATCTTACAAAAGCGCTTCCGTTAAGCACAGGGCGAAGAAGGATGAGCCGAATCTCAAACCAAAACTACCAACAATAGAACAAGAAAAATTCTTCTGGTCATTGGCTGTGATAGGGAATCGAAACGAAATGGTGACGAAACTTGTTTTCAAAAATTCGTGGTTGTTGTTTTCGGTGTTTTCTTGTTGTTGTGGTTATTTGTTTTTTTCTCGATATATTCGATAGGCCTTCCAACGAACAACCCAGTCCCATTCGACGAGATAAAGTTTTAACGATCACAGAATACCTTTACGGACTAAAGCTCGTTCGCGATAAATAACTCGAGATGTGGTCCAAGACGAGAACCGGTTTTGAATGAATCGCGCCATAGTTCCAACCCCAGGTAGAAATGCGATTCTGGGAGGTGTGTCTCACATTTCGACAAACCCACTTGTTGTTTTTCAACGGTATACGCTGTTTCGTTTCGAACAAACATTGGACCTAGTCGTTCCTTCATCCGTGATTATCGTTCCGAACTGGAAATATCTCACCACCCACACAGGACGACAGTTCTTCGAGAGCTAAGGGAACCCCCTAAATCCACGCAGACGCAATGACCACTCCCCGGTACAATTATCCGGTTTTTGAAGAGTGCACTAACCCATCCCCTGGCTTTTGTTCATTTTCCAGTTTTCCCAGATATCGAGGTGTGTGTGCTTTTCCAATGCCATTGGATTAGTGTTGGTAATTGAACGGTAGTGTTAGTAGCGTTGAAATTAAAGGGTCATGATTGTATTGGTCTGGTTCAATGGAGGACGCCAATCATGGGGAATGGATGGCTGCTGGCTGAAACGAGATGTCGACTATTTTCGATCCTGATGCCTTTGCGAGTTCTTGTCTGGAGCCCAACTAGAATATGTTAATTAAAACGGTAATTAGTCAATTGGATATGTTTCTGGGATTTGCATGCCTACACCCTGTGACCGTACTACAGACTACACTACTCCACCCATTCCCGAACTGAGCCTTAGGAACACTCACTGCCAATAGATAGGCATTCATCTCCCTACAGGCTATAGATGTGCCTGAATTCAGGATATGGCTGGAGGGCCAAGAAGACGAGTTAATGGATGACTTGTGCAAAAGGACGAGATATTGATGGGTACGGAATCGATTGGTGGCGGCTTTGATTTTGAAACCATCAGGATCATCAGTGTGCTGTCTGTCGCTTGTTATTTCCTTATTTCCGACTCGTTTTAAAGGAATTATATTTGTACCTTTGAAATTCGAGTTGTAAACGAATTTCCGAGTGTATTGCAAGGATCTACGATATATGAAAGGATTCGTCATGTGAAATTTGTGAAGTATATAGGGAAAATTTAATAATTTTGAAATGCAGGTGAAGCATGTAAGTGGATCATTGTACCGGAGAATGGAGTGATTTAATAAATTGATGCATCGAAATAAGCCATGGAAGCTCATATGTGAAATCCGTTCAGAAAAAGTTTCTTTTCGGTAAAAGTGCTAAATAATAAATTGCAATAATCTGGGAAACGTCATCTAGCATCACAGAAAATAAATTGTCATCATAAATAATAGAGCCAGATCTACCGATCAACTCTTCTTTAGTAAATAGTTAGTTCCTTTATTATTATATCTTTATTATTTTAGTGGCAGAAACACTTCAACTTGTTTTGCACCATCACATGCCATTTTTGATCAGAAAATTATAAAGTCGGTTCCAGAATTTTGAAGATTTTTTTTTCTTCAAAATATTCCATTGGTTTAGATCATGAAGTATAGACATACTGCAGTCACGATCAGCTGCAAGCCAATCGTATGATACTTTAGATGAAATATTGAACTCCGACTTATATTGTAGTTGGGGATAAAGTAGAATATGGTGTGTGAATGTAGTATGTCCTTTATTAAAGACTCCCATTTGGTTGCTACTCGAAACTAAAAAAAAATATCGTCAGTGTTGAATTTCATGTCTTGAACTGGGTGAGTCACCGAAAATTTTTTTTTCCTTTTTGAAGGACTTGAAAGATGGGAGGTGCACGAAGGACTCACTCGATTTCTTACATATTTATCATTTTCCTTGGAACCATTAAAAAAATAAAGGTGTACAAAATTTCAAATTCCTAGCTCGAAGCGTTCAAAAGTTATCGGAAAATATTGTTGAACACATGTCTTATGATTCTTTTGTATGAAAGATACCGGAAGGAGTAAAAGGACTAGTAAACTAGACCTTCGTTTTCACTCAAAACTAATTTGTATAAAATTCCGAATTCGTGGCTAAGCCATTACTTGAGTTATCGTGAATTCCGTAAATTAAGTGAAGACAATTTTGACAGGATATTTGTATAAGATCTACTACCTACCTAATCATACATTTAGCTCCAACTATTGGAAAATCAAAACATACAAAATTTCAAAGTCTTAGCTTAAACCCTTCTGAAGTTATCGGCCAATATTCTTGAACACCTGCTTTAAGGACATTTTGTATGGCAGCTACCTGAAAGAGTACGACGATTTTGCCCATTTCCGAACTAACCCTTACGAATTGGACCAAACATCCAGATTCAAAATTTGAAGATCCTAGGTGAAGGCGTTCTTGAGTTATCGTGCTAACGGACAGCCAGACAGACAGACGTCAAGCGGATTTGCTTTGTTGGCCCCAAATAAACAAAAAATTATATATAACTTTTTTTCGTCCGTGGCTCGGTTCTATGCGTTACAAACTTTTGGGCTGGATTAAAGTTATTATACTCTCAGATTTCATCTAGAGTATAAAAACGTAAGTACCATGTTTGGTTAGTTATGCGCTATAAAAAAATAACTTCCTACCTTCGTTTAATAGACTCCACCAGCAAAAGTACAGAACTTAAGGGAATTAGATTTATTTTATTTATTTAAAAAAACGTAAATATCTAACTCATAATAAGGATTTCAATAATCACAAATAGAAAAAAATGTGATTTCTTATATTGTAAAGTCGCATTTTTGCACATTATCAATTTAACATTAAAGGTTATTTTGGGAATGGAAGTGTGATACAATTAGGAGTGGTTCGCCCAACCAGCAACTGACCCTTTTTTTTTGTTATACGTTGTTTAACTAATTTGCGAAATTTTCCATTAACCTATAATATAAGTAAGCAAAGCATACAAAACGCTTATGGCACGCCGAGGGAAGTATACTATAAAAATTCATAGGAGGAAAAGGAAATAAATCATTTTTCTTAAGACTGAAAAATATTATTTAAAAATCTATTAGTTGCGATACTGAAGTACTGATTTCGAGACTATTCCAGTAAAAATGGTGTAACCGAAGCAAATATCTTAAAACATAGAAGAATATGTGAAGAATTACGAATTATGAACAATTCCAAATTTTGGAATTATAAAATTCAAAATTCTGGAAATAAAATTCTGAGCACCTGGTTTAACAGAAAAATGCTATTACCTGTAATAAAAATATCGTTAAATCGTATACCCTGAATTGTCTTCCATTTGCCAGTGGTAGCATTTATTACATCACGGAAACCATAATTAACTTCAATTTTAACTTACAAGAACAATATAGTAAATAACAAAAAAATAAATAAACATTTTTGGTATATATTTAACTTATATAGGGTGTTTTTTTAGGTGCATGAGAACTATCGATATCGATAACTGTGGTTTGACAGCTAAGAATGTCAAACTGTGTTGACATTTCTGTTCAGTAAGGTTTGGCAAGTCATCATGAATCGTTTAACGCCAGAACAACGCTTCCAAATTGAGGAAATTTACTTTGAAAAAAAGTAAATCTGTTCGCGAAGTTCATAGAGCACTTCGCCCATTTTACGGTCAACATAATCGGCCTAGTGAGCAAGCAATTCGTGCAGTTATTGATCGTTTTCGCACTAATTTTACTCTTCTCGATTCAAAACCATCAAAAAGACAAAGAAATGTGCGGTTTACACGCTGGCGGCATCATCAGTCCTTATTTTTTTTGAAATGAGGAAGGAGCTGTCGTTACGTTGAATGGCCAGCGCTATCGAGCCATGCTGACTGAATTTTTGTTTCCAAAAATTAATCAGCTAAACATCGCCAACATTTGGTTCCAACAAGACGGCGCAACTTGCCATACAGCGCGCTTAACAATCGATTTATTGCAAAATCAATTTGGTGACAACTTGATTTCCAGAAGTGGTTCTGTTAACTGGCCCCTCGTTCGTGCGATTTAACACCTCTGGATTACTTTTTATGGGGCTATATTAAGTCATGCGTTTATACCGACAAACCAGCAACTCTTGAAACATTGGAAGCCAATATTCAAGCCACTATTGACGCCATACGGCCAGATTTATTGGAAAAAATAGTCAAAAATTGGACTGATCGAATGGACCATGTAACTCGTAGTCGCAGCGGACATATGTATGACGGAAATCATATTTAAAAAATAGATGCCATGAAATTATCTACCAGAATATAATAAAAAAATTTCATTCCAACAATATTTCTGTCTTTTATTATAATTTTAAGTTCTCATGCACCTAAAAAAACACCCTTTATATGTAATATATATTTTTCCAATTTCAACTTTTTATAATATTTTATTCGTGAGATTCGCCAACAAGATTTATCTTCTAAGCTTAAAAAATTTCTAAACCACCTCTCTTGTTCGTAGCTTCTGGATTTTTTTTTTAAATTCAACTTAATATTTCTAAAAGATATTGGATCGGATAAGAAGTGTATGTATATACCTACGATAGATTCACGAATTTTATCGAACGAATCGAAAATGCTTAGGTACCTACTTATTTTTAGAGAAGAAAAAATTTTTGAATATCTACTCAACTAATTAGCTTGTTGTTGCTGCGTAGGTCAAATAAGAAATCGATCCTTCTTCAAATATATGTAGTTGAAATATTTTCAATCCAGTTTTTAAAAATATGAGGCATTTAACTATGATAAAATTATTAATTTGAAAATAAATTGGTTCATCATTACTAAGCAGACTATAAACAATTCTGCAAAAGTTAGTGAACTAAGTATTAGAAGGTATGCCTCGTTATTTAAACAAATAATAAAGAGAAAATATGAAAAACACCCACAACGCTAAAGAAAAGTGTATATCAAACTTATAGTATAAATTAAAGATGAAAAGCAGACCAAGAAAATTTAAAAGATAAAATAGTATAAAATCAGTTTCAGTAGTTTTAAAATAAAAAATAAAAATATTAAAAAGTCTGTGTAAATTAAATTAACTGTTGAATGTTTTTATTTCAAGGATTAATGTAATCACCTTTGGCAAACCAGAAAAAATGTTTACCTTTATAAATTAAATTCTTTATAAATTATTTGCAAATAAACAAATTTAGTATAAAAAAGTCACAATTTAGACATATTTGACGTATGCTAATTAAGGTAAACTGTTATGGTGATGTCGCAACGCTTCGCAAGCGTCGCTGCGATTGCCAATTTTCTAATTTCATCGCGTGCTTTACTTATGTTTTAACACTTGTGGAGGTTTTATTTAGATAGATAGATTTTTTTTGATAGATAGATAAATTTATTGAAATTCATTAGGTTGTATAATAACAAGTTAAAATTAGTTCAGTGATTAGATCTTAATCTTTACAGCTGCAATTAATAACTTTGCATTTAATTTGCAAAAAGTTCAGTTAATCTGTTACAGTAATATGTTCAAGGAAAAATTTTGTTAACGATAAAACCTTGCTTGAATGAACCTTAATGACTAACTTAAACACTACTTAAACCTAAACAAAAACTAAAAAATAGATTAAAATAATGACGTATACAACGCTAGTTGGAAGGAAGAAACTAGAGGATTGTCTATCGTTTCGGACATCTTTAAAAGTTTTGTGAACCTGGAGGTTTTATTTAGTTTTTTTTGCAACAAAAGAGGTGACCGGTTAATAAATATCACGATGCAAAAAAGAAGCAATACGGCCATGTGCTGCGAACAAAATATTTTGATATATGTGGATAAAATGTTTATGAAAATGAATAAATAAATCAAATAAAGTTTCAAAATACATAAGTAACTAAAAAAAATCGTAAATCGTAAACAAATAAAACAGTCTGGGCGCAACTTTATCATTTTATTGGTAGAAGTCCGAAACGCGTTTAATGCTGAGATGCGATATTGGTTACTATGCGACTGACAACTTAAAAAATAATGTTCCAAATATTCTCCTGGTTATTGTTTAGGTTGTCAGTCGAATAGTAACCTACACCGTTTTTCAGCATTAAACGCGTTTCGGACCTCTACCCAAAAAAATTATAAAGTGGCGCCCAGACTGTTGGCAGATTTTTTTTATTAATTTATGTATTTGTTTTTTTGATAGATGATTCCACAGAAGTAAAAGCGATTCGATCTCATTTAACCTAACATTTTTTTCGGAATTCGTCAAAACTTAAACAATATTATACCCCCAGAGGGTTTAATATCGAAAAATACTTAATTCCTTTTTTCCCGACTATATTTAAAGCTTTTAGAAGTTAAAGTGAATTCTATATCTCATTAGACCTAAGAAATGTATCGAAATTCGTGAATATGTACATAACCACTTTACACCCCCTTAGGGGTTAGATATCGAAAAATTTGGAAAAAATTTCTATGCGCTTATAAAGCACCCGCAGAAGTAAAATTAATTTGATAACTCGATATGTCTAAGAGGTATAATGAAATTCAAGAAAATGTGGAAAACCCTTTTCACGGAAATTTTTTACGCCACCTTTCTACGCCAGTGAAAATTTAAACTCTAGTAGCACATCTACATATGTACATATATGTACTAAGTTTCAACTTTCACGGCATAAGCCATTTCTGAGATATAAAAAACTACCCTCCACCCCGTACCTTGCTACCCCTATCAAACATTTTATTTTTCTTTGGTGGCTCTATACAGTTGTCAAATTTTAGCTTTCTATCCTATGCGGATTTCGAGACATAAAAATCGGAATTTTTTCATTTATATCCACACCATCAAAATTTGTTTCTTCGCTAGGAGTCTACTGGGCCTAACTCCTGTAATTTTCAAGATCATATCTGGTACAGTTCTTGAGGCATATAAATTCAATTTTTTGAAAAATGACTGTCCCTCCACTTCCGCGCTTGACCTGCCTGCCTCCTCAAAAATTTTACATTCAGTAGACTCAACTTGTAATTCTATATACAGAAACCAAATTTTATCTTCCTGGTGCAATTGCGTCAGAAAATATTGGAATTCAAAGTTTTTCAACCTCCACCCTACGCCCGACCAACCCCCTTAAAATGTTAGCCCTTGTCTAATCTCCTAAGATCTATCGAGATAACCACAAAGATATGAATTTTAGAATGTTACAATACCAGCTTTCGAGCGTTCCGAACGTATTGTCTTCCACCCCACTCCCACACCCCACAACCGCAATAGATAATTTTTTGCAAATGGGTCCACTACCATAGTTCTACATAAGTTCCAAGTTTCAACCGCCTAGCATAAGCGGTTCCTGAGATCTAGAAACCAAAATTGTTCGTCTAAAACGCACTCCCTCCTCCCCCCTCACACCCCTACCATCCTGTAGGGGTTCACCCAATCTACCGACCGTAAAAATTTAAATTTAATATCTCAACGGGTTTGTGAGCTACGCGCCTTCAAATGGTTTTGCGTATAGCGTCTATGGCAGTTAAACGGTTTTGGGGTTTACTACTCCTAATACGTGAAAGTACAAAACTTCAGGATATCAAATTTTTTTATTAAATTTCAGGTCGATCACAATACTTTATTATTAAAAATAATAAAGTAAAATTATGTTCGTTCGCCATATTTTGGTTGCTTATAATTTTAGTTTGGGAAATTTGTCACTTAAACAAATTTTTTAATGATATTTCGAACGATTTCAGTGATAATCATGTAGACCTAATACACTTACTTGTTATTAAAATCATGCTGACGACATTTGAAATTTGTGAGGGAGCTACTGTGAAAACCGAGAGTATACAAGTCTTGTAATTGCCTGACACATCAGACACAATTTTTAAGGACATTTGTATGGTGTCAAGTCTAATAAAATTATGAAATTGACTCTCCTATTTGTACCTGTACGGTAGAGTACGAGTATATCGTCTTTTGGACTTGGATTAACATTTCAGAACAATTATCAAATAAAAGAAAAATTTTTTTTTTTTAAATTAATATCTTCCCTTGACTAACAATTAGTATATCTGGCAATATCTAAAACCTATTCATGAAAAGCGTTTTGAAGTATGTGCATATAAAATTCGAAGACACCATTCTTAGTAAATTCTTAATAAAGGTACATAGCTTCAGCATCTCCTGTTTCATTATGACCGGATTTATTTGTTTGAAAATATTTTGACGTGTCCAATGTACACAGGTTTATTTTTAGTTGGATCAGATCTTGCTCCAGCAAAATTTCGAAATAAAAGAAAAAAACGAAAAGGAAATTTTATTCTTTTTTCAGTAGGCTAGTGAGCAGTGGAGTAATGCGGCTAGTCTTCCAATCTCAAGGTAGTTGGTTCGAATAGCAGAGTATATATAAAATAATAATGGAAAAGACGTAAACTTAATTTTAACTGATTCTCAACCAATTAAAACCATAATTTTGCACATTTTGTTTTAGTATAAGGTACTAAATTATCCTTCATAAACACACACATCGCCACTCAATTTGGTCGTCCCTACAATTCCATTCTATCACGAAAATTTCAACGAACGAATCAATAGAAATGCTCAGTCAATTAAACAATTAAACACTGAGAAATCATTAAGGTAATTCGATATTTTTAAGCTAAGTAGTATTGAGACGAAGAAAACAAAAGAATCCGGGACAAAATTGGTACGGCAACCACTAGACAGAAAAGGTCCTTTATACCCGAAAAAATTTCTTTCCGATGGTACAATGGCAATCCAGGCTTCTATGCGAGTCCAGTGATATATGCAAGCTATTTTAGAGCCTTGCAAGGGGGGGATGTGTGCGTACGTATACACCGAAAATATCGACCAAATAATATCGTAAATCAAGAATTTTTGAAGCAAAAGGATATCATTTCCAAAAACTTCATAAAATCGCGAAAAATTCAACCCAACCTATTTGTGTGTGTGTATTCATACATTTTGAAATTCCTTTTGATAACACACACAAGATGGGGTTGATTTCTACGGCGAAAAAGTGCGGTAGTTGAATACGCTAAAAATTAGAGTGGATATACGGAGGGTATTTACAGTTGGTTGGAATTGCATTTATTTCGGCGAGGTAATAAGGGATATTTATTTAATTTCTTGCGAAAATTATTTAAAATTGAAATTCCGCTATTTATAATATTACAAATATATATAATTACTACACGTTCATTGGACAGATTGCCTTTTCTTCGGCAATAATAACATTTGTTTAAAGTAGTACAACGGTTTTGAACAATTTGCAACGTGATGAACAATAAAACCAATGCCAATTGGACTACAAAGAATTACATAAATTTAAGTTATCCTTACCAACCAATTGTTTTCAGTAAGTAAGCTTTGAACAAAATATTAACGTCGAGTAACAATTCGATACAATCAAAGCGTGTACACGTCTATTCAGCTCTCTATCCACGAGAATACTGACTGAAATGTGTGTTGAAATTTACCATTTTTTGTTCTGGGAAAAACAAGCCCTTTATAACATTTTTAAATATAAAAAAACTTCATCTAATTAAATTTTTAAAAATTATTTTAATTTCAAACCGTGATTATCATTTACAAAACGTGATTATCGTTTACAATTTTAGAATAGACAATAAAATTAGTAATTTTTTCTATATTCGTGAAATATCAATAAAAATATTTAACTGTAATTTAATTTCAGGATTTTTAAGAGATTTTTTTCAGCTTGAAAAATTAGGTCATTACTGATAAAAAACTTGGTATGTTCAATTACTTTATTACTTCAATGAAGTATTACGATCAGTTTTACAAAATCAAAAATATGCTACCCCGAAAATTGTTTTTTCACGTTTCATAGAAGACACCAAAGGTGGGAAAAAATGTTCAGTCCGTCTGTACGCAAAATCGTTTGAACAACGCTCGTAGCTCCCAAGAAATTTGTGCTACCTATGTATATAAGTTTTTTTGGCGAGTAGATTGGTTGGACACCTTCAAGTGCTGCTCGTTTTTGTGGGGGGTGGGGGGACGTTTAGACAAAAACATTGGGTTTGAGGGGGGGGGGGTACCCGAACCGCTTTGTTTGTAGCTACACTACAAGCGTAGATATGGACTAACATTTTGAAAGAAGAGGGGGAGGTGAGTTGTCAATGAAAAACTTACGTATCAGAAACATAAAAATTGTTTTGTGTGGTTTACAAATGCAGTCTATTAAATATAAGAAAATTGAGGGGGTGGTGGAGCATGGAAGTAAAGGATAGCATTTGGAAAAAAAAATATATCTGAAAAGCCGTGCCAGACTTGATTTGAAATTTTTACAAAAGTTAGACCTCTAGCGGAGAAAAAATTTCTGAATGAGGGTGAGAGAGGGTAGAAAGCATGAAATGTTCATGTGTATATCTCAAGAGCCGCTAAGGATAGAAAGCTAACAATTGAGACAAAAAATTGTTTGTCAAAAGAAGTTTTTTTTATATTTTCACGAATTTCGTCACACCCTTTAGGTCTTTCGAGGTGTAGAAGTAATTTTACTTTTGCGTGCCTTTTAAATAAGCGCGTAGAACTTACATTATGCAACAGAGGTAATGATCCTACTTTTGTTGCTAAGAATAGGAGTGAGGTTTTGGACATTACTCTGAGATCGAGCTATGACACAGAGTTTGAAGTAGGGAACTGGTCTTGTGCAGGAATGGAATCCTTCTCTGACCATAGAATCATTATGTTTACGATATCCTGGGACGTAGAGCGGGGTAACTCGTTTAGAAACATTAAAAGAACCAACTGGGAGAAGTTTGTAAAGATGGTCGGTAACAATCTTACCCAAGTAGCACGGATAGTTCTTAAGTACTAAACAGAACACCGACCTCGACTGCGACTGCGATTTGCCTACCTTGCGGCGTGAGGTTCGACTGCGCAGTTGGTGTTGAACAGAACGCCGACTACGACTTGGATTCTATGCAAGCAAGAAGAAGAACGGTTGTCAAGTGTCACTTCTGTTTTGTTAAATATTTTTGAAAATGAACGTGTTTCTGGTAGCGTGTTTATTTTATATAGTGTTTTTAATCAATTTGGAGTGTTTGCGTTTATTAATAACGAGAAAGTGAATATTAATCGAGACGAATTTGAAGAATAGAAACCCAGTAGGCAAAGCGTACTCACGCAAAATAGCATCAAAATTCTATATGTAAGATAAAGCTATCGTGGTCTCCTCTTAAATGTAAACAGAATTCAATTCATTTTAAGAGTTCATGTAAATATTATATATATAGTGATCGTACAAACTATAATAGTAAATATACGAGTATACATCAACCGGCGACATCGTTCCTAAAAAGTCTAATCAGTTATACGACTTGCTAACAGTTTCGTTTCGACGTATAGTATACGAAACTTTTCTTGCTGGGAAGTAGTGGAAATCCGAGACTACAACCGCAGTCCATGAATTAGAGTGTAGCACGACTGCGCAATTGCAAGCGAAGTTGGTGTTGTGGGCATCGCCATATAATCCTGTGTATTCTAAAGACAGGGACTGCGCAGTCGCAGTCGAGGTCCGTGTTCTGTTTAGGCCTTTATTCACAACCTATAGTCCGGTGAACGTTTTCACAACTAATTTTTAGTTGTGGCTTGTGTGTATTGAATTTTGTTGGCACTTACAACTATTTTTAGTTTGGAAAACTCTCTAACAACTTACTATCGGTACTATATAGTCGTACGACCATTTAGTTCGTTTAAGTAGTTGTGCAATGGTTTTGTGAACTAATGCGGACAACCATAAGAATACTCCTCACTTATGAGTCCGTGTGTGGTTCGCACAACCACCTGCCAACTTCAACCTGCGAACCAGCCTGCTGCTACAAAATAGTAGTGTATTGCTACTAAATAGTTGTGTATTTAGCTACTAAATAGTAGTGTATTGCTACTTTATAGTAATGTATTTCTACTGAATATGACTCCATATTTTATAGGTGTGTCATGGCTTCCAATATAACTGAAATATTTTGAACAAAAATTTATTCAAAAGATACACATATTTTGAATCAAAATTCTTATATTCCTACTTTAAAATATTGGTTTGAATATTTTATATTCCATTTTAGTCAAAAACTAATTCCGTTTGAAAAATCAATTTGACTTAAAAAGTTATAAAATATTACAATATAGCTTTTTTATGTAGGGGCGTAAGTTTTAAGCATATAAACATCACATATGTTTACAGCAAAAATTATGTTTCTCATAAAATTAGTTCTAGATTTAGTTTTTTAATTGAAAAAGAATTATCATCAACTCATATTTCAATTGATTATTTATTTGTATGTAAAACCATAACAAAACACAAATTCTCATATTCTCTGCGCGCTCTCGAGTAGTATGTGTGTGATCTAACACCGCTACTCTATTTTACTATAAAGTTCGCAGATGGTTCGCATATTGTCCGTAAATGGTTCGGAGACCACATGCACTCCTCTCACAACCAAAAATGGTCATTCTGGTTAGTCGTAGCCCACAACTATTCGTAACGCTGCAGGTAGCGAGGTGGTACGTACTACTAAGCCCGCACTGGCAAATTGGTTGTGACAACTATCATATCACCGTTCTCACTACTATTCGCGAAAGTAAGCATGACTATATAGTGATATGATATAGTTCGCAGCACGTTCGTACTACTCCTACACGGCTATTTGTGTTACTTGGGTAGGCAGGTAAACACCTGCTTAAGTAGTACGGAACCTCTGGACGGGGAGGTAGAAATGATTTCGGGAGCCTTAATGGCCGCATATAGATCTTCTTGCCCCCTCTCCAATGGGGGTGGGAAGGGTGGTCCTAAGTGGTGGTTTAAAGACCTTGAAATGTTGAGAGGAAAGGTGAGGAGGCTTTTCAAAAAAGCTAAAAGAAGTCAGAGTAATTTGGACTGGGATCCCCACCCGCAGCCAAAAAGAATTAAAATCTTCGCTGAACTTCGCCAAGCGTAGTTCCTGGAGGAAACTCTACGAGAAAATTGGATGCCTTAATGAAGCGTAAAGAATGGGAAGGATCCTCGCTAAGGACCCCATTGTTCCTGGATACTTGAGGAGGATTGACGGAAACTGGACGGAATCTAGTCAAGAAAGTCTGGATCTGCTAATGGAGTCACACTTCCCGGGGTGCATCTCGGAACTTGGGAATATCTCTCAGGTTGTAGATCTCCCTGTGGTGGACGCAACCATTGTAAATCGGACAATCACTCTTGAAAGGGTAAGGTGTGCGGTTATGTCCTTCTCTCCCTTCAACTCTCCGGGAGTGGACGGTCTGGTACCAATTATGCTACAGAAGACCATACCACTTATTGGTCCTTCCTTGGTGAGGATCTTTAGAAGTTGTCTGACTCCCAGGTACGTCCCAAAGATGTGGCGTGAGGTCAGGGTGATTTTCATACCGAAGGCTGGTAAACCAAGCCACACCCTGGCCAAGGATTTTAGACCCATCAGTCTCTCATCGTTTTGGCTGAAAACAATGGAAAGACAATTATTTCTGAGACTACCATCTCAGATGCGTCCTGGACATGAGGGACCTTTCTACTTCTCAGCATGCCTATATGAAAGGAAAATCTGTGGAAACACGAGGTTGTTTCCACGGTAGAGAAATCTTTGAATGATAAAGAACATACTCTGGCCGCGTTTCTGGATATTGAGGGAGCCTTCAATAATGTGGAAACGAATGCGATCGAGAAGGCATTGAATTGAATGGGTGTCGACTCATTCATTACGTGCTGGATTGTATCGATGCTAGGGGGTAGAATTATTAACTCCTCATTGGCAGATGGGTGTAGCAGAATGAAAGCAACCCGAGGAACCCCGCAGGGTGGGGTGTTATCTCCACTGTTATGGGTCATTGTGGTTGACGAAATTTTACAGACTCTATCTTTCACCGGCGTCAAGGTGGTTGCCTACGCATATGATATCGTTCTGATGGTGATAGGTAAGTTCCTTGACACCCTGAGCGATTTACTAGAAGTTGGGCTCAAATCCATGAGCGGGTGGGCTGGTAACTGCGGTCTGAACATCAATCCGGAAAAGACCGACCTCATCTTCTTCACGAGGAAAAAAAGACCGAGAATTTAGACTCCCACGTCTGAATGGCGTTACTATCCCGCTCTCCCTTAGTGTGAAATACTTAGGAATCTATCTTCATCCCAGGTTGAACTGGAAACTTACGATTGATGACAGGATCAGGAAGGCATCGAATGCTTACTACGCCTGTCAAAAAATGATAGGAAAAACCTGGGGCCTTAGCCCGAAAATAGTCCATTGGCTGTAAGTCACGGTAGTTAAACCCGTTCTAACGTACGGGTCACTCGTGTGGTGACACGCGCTGGATGTCGGGACTAACAGGGCCGCCATGGACAGAATTCAAAGAATTGCACTCTTTGGGATTACTGGTGCTTTACGCACCACGGCCTCCCGAGCTTTGGAGGCAATGCTTCACATAATCCCACTAGACTTAGCGGTCAAATCAGTAGCGGCAAAGAGTGCGTTGCGTCCCTGTGCTACGGCATTCTGGAGCGCACCGACTGCAGGACACTGTCTTGTAGTTTTGGAATTCCTAACTTGTGAACATTCCCACCAGAATGGAGTGGGGATCCAAGATCATCACTCCAGACGGGTTTGCTATCTATACTGATCGAAAGTGGAACGGGCGCAGCAGTGTACTCTTGCGATATCGACATCATGGAATCATTCAGGCTAGCTCGAGTGTGTTTCAGGCTGAAATATTTGCATTGACAAAAGCAGCAGAAATAATTGTGCAGAAACAGTGTGTGAATAGTGCAATAACTATATACGTTGACAGCCAAGCTGCTATAAAGGCTGTCGATGCGCACGAAACTAAATCTAAACTAGTGAGCGAATGCAAAAGAATTTTGCAAGTGGTGGGTTTAAACAATACGCTGAACATCTGTTGGATCCCTGGACACAGTGACTTCCTTGGAAATGAAAAGGCAGACGAGCTCGCCAAAAGGGGATCGGAGATGAGCATAGAGTTAGCTGATGAGTCGGTTATATGCCCCGTCGAACGTGTAAAGGGGATGATTGACTTAGAAGCACTCAGGCAAACTGAGGGGGCTTGGGCGAATCTGTCTAGTTGCCGGCAGGCTAGAATGTGCAGGCCGAAACTTGACAAGAGGAACTCTAGTTTCATATTGTCTGTGAGCAGGAACACATGTAGACAACTTATAGGGGTCTTAATGGGACATTGTCCTTATGGGACACATGGAGAAAGACTGGGAATACCCATGGCTGATCTGTGTCGCTGTGGTGATGAGAATATAGAACCTACACTGGAACATCTAGTGTGTGGTTGTGAAAGTCTGGCTCGTACCAGATATCGGTACTTGATGAAATTCTTCTTGACCGATTTATCAGAACTTGCAATGATACCTTTATGGAGAACTACTCTCTTCAAGAGCAATATTTGGAATCAATAGTTAAGAGTCCGGTTTTTTTATACGAGGGTAACACAATGGACCTAAGTGATCTCTCGTGATGGGCTGTGGAAAAGTGCTACGGTTCACTCCTCTAAACCTAACCTAACCTAAGCGCGTATAAACCATTTTCCAGATTTTTTGATATTCAACCCCTAAAGTGATATACGTTTTCACGAATTCCGACAAATTTCTTGGGTCTAATAAGATATCGAATTCGCTTTTAATTCTATGAGCTTTATATATGATGATTCATAATCCATTTCAGGAATAAAATTATTGAGTACTTTCTTACGAACTCCGACATATCTCTTAGGTCTGATGAGCTATCGAATTGTTTTTTTGTAATACTTTATATAATCGCCTAAAAATCTGTTTCAAGTTTTCATGGAAAAATATATTTGTTTTCATATTCAACCCCTTTCATATTCAATGAATTGAACTGCAATTGTTTTATGTAATGGACGATATTGTTTCGAGTGTAAATTTCCACAGAATCTAGTCACACAAGGAGATATCAAATTGTATGACGAAATCCTTAAGATTTTAATAATATAGAGACTTCGCAAAATGCATTGATCTTGCTATTTATATTAAGTGTTTAGTGTAATTTTTAATTTTTATTTAATATAATTTATTTATATAGATAGATGGATGTTTATTTCGTTCCAATAAATATTTATAAAACATATTTGTACAATATTTCTGTTGAGTTGGTGCTCAGATTGCATATCTTTTCAGCCATAGTAATTCAAAATTCAAACTATTTGTGATTAGTGTTTAATTTGCATAAGGAAAATTGGAACAACAAAAACCTTATTGGTGCTTAAAATTACTTAAAACAAGGCTAAACTAAACTAAATTGACTAGCGTGACATAAGTTATTTATTATTTATCTTAAGTTGTAGATTAGATTAGAAGTTTAAACTGAAATACATCCATACGGAGATTTCGAAGCAAAGGCATTATTTTAAAATCAACTTCAGGATTCCGAATGCTTATTCAGAAGTCGGAAAAAAACTACTTGCAACAAAATTGCGTAAGACAGTTGTTTAATTTTTTAAATTACAGTCTTAAAGTCATGTAAATGCACTCTCATTCTTGGTATAGTATTTCATTATATCTCGACTTAAAATACCCATGTTATGATTACGTTGATGGAGTTATAACGAACATGTTGAAGATGATGATGCGCTTCTATTTTTTCAGATACTCCAGAATGATAGCTTCAGGATTACTCCAACTCCAACGCTACCAAAGTTCTACTAAAATGCCTTCCAAAGTGCAATTATTTTAATTTTCCTGTACGACGCTGCGAAGCTCATTTCAAGTCGTCCTCGCGCTTTTTATTTCCACTCAAATCTCATACTACGCATCAAAGTTTTTTCTATTGGATCACTTTTTTCATCCTTTTCCTTCTTTGCAGATCCTTTTATTTTTCATATATTTTTCAACTCATTTTCCATGTACTTTTCCGACTTTTCTTGACTGATTGCAAGTCGAGGTAGAGTTGAAAGTATACTGTACTACACTATACTGGCTCCGGGTATAACGTATGAGACTCTACATGTGCTGGTCGCACTCAATGTGCCGAGTGGGTGGGTTGTTGAGAACTTTTCCACCTATTTTCTTCCGCACCATCTTAATTTTAATTTCGTTTCAAAATCGGAATTTCCTCAAAAGGACATGAAACGATTTGCAATGGTCTGGTATTAGTAAGTGTCCCGCACGGTATCTGCAATTGCAGTATTCGTACCTCCAAGGACTTTATTTACTTTTGCGCAAAATATTTTACGGTTGGTGTGTGATGGGGTCGGTGTAGACCATAGCAGGAATGGGTGGTTTCTTAGCTCTGCTCCTGGTCGGCAATTCTTTTAGGATTTTCACTTGGCTAGATGATGTGGTGGTAGAGTGTTAGTTATAAAAAGAAGATGAAAAAAAAATTGCTGAACGCGTCTTTCCGTTCTAGACTATAGGTACACATATGCATATGCAAAAATTTTAATTATGCTTCAATTTATGCGACTGTACAAGTAGTGTGAGTGCAGTGCGCCTAGATATAGAGTGAGAATGATATAATTATGATTTTAATATGCGCAAATGTATGCAAATTGCAGGCCTTGGCCGGGAGTCTCCACGAAGCTTCCATGGGCCGGATGTGCTGAAAAATGGATGTGTAATGAAAAGACTTTTCACGTAATGGGAGGAATTTCATTATTATAATTTTTCTACCATTCTTCGTTAGTTTTCTATACGTCAAGATTTCTTTTCAAATTATGAAAAATACGGTGCTCAAGGCGTGGCGTTCTAGCTTTTGGACTAGAAAAAAAATGCTGCGGACTGATGACTACTTTCTGTTTGAGATGGCTTCCGTGGCTTATAATTGCAGGTAGATTTGCTTTATAATCCTGTACAAGAGGTACATAATGAGGAAAAATGAAATTAAGAGAAAGCATTGAAATCAAGCCAACCTTAGCTTTGAATTATTCAGAAATCGTGCAGACAAAAAAAAAATTTTAAAAACTTTTTTCAAGCTTTAATATTTTCTGGTTGGTTTTTAATTTTTTCGGTATTAAATTGTTGCTAAAATAAGTATAATTTTATTCAAGTTAAAAGTAAGAAAATGAAGAAACGTCTTATGCATACTGGTTCAAATTTTTATAATATTAGGTACCTAAATGTTCACATGAAACTTTTGTTTCGTAGCGCACTGTGTTTTAGAGTTACGAATGAATGCAAACATACATTTTTTTAAAACATTTGTATGGTAGCGGCTGAATTGAGAATAGTAGTCGAATCTATTTTTGTTTCGGTAGTACACATGACGTTCATTGGTTGACTCCATTCAACACCGAACTCAACTTTACATTCAAGATTTTACCAGAAACTTATCCTTGTAAAATTTTTACTTCTTCGTTGAAAACTTTTTTCTGTTTTAGTATATTTTCCGAGATAAATGAAAACATTTTTCTAAGGACTTTTTATGGAGGAAACTTGGACTTTCCGTAGCTTGAAGCATTTTCAAATTTCAGATCAATATTTGTTAACTCTAATTTTAAGGACTTTTGTGTGGGAGCTACCTGAAGCGTAACAGAATTTCACTCAATAAGAAACAAAGCTTCACTATTTTAACCAATCTGATTCATGTAAAAGTTCTATTTCTTGAATTATTATATAGTAAGTTTCGGAAGATAAATGCACAAATTTTTAATTTTTTTCCAATTTCAAATTCTTAGTTTGAAGAGTTCTGAAATAATCGGGCAACTTCTGTGAAAACCGTCAATTTGTAGGATCTGAGGTCGGTAGGGCATGACAAGCTGGTCAAGTTTATCAGGGATCTGGGTATGATTAGTGACCTATGAGGTTTCGAAAGGATCGCTATGAGGCCTCTTTTAGTGCCTAGTGTGCGCAATGGCTCATCGCTTCGCTCCTTCTTAACACTAAAATTAAAACTCCGTAAAAACCGTAATTTAATTTTGATTTTTATTGGTGTCCTATTAGCTTTTTCCATTTCTGCAGTTTTCTATTTCCTGAACTGACTGGATTGTACAATACTGTCTTAAAAGATGACTTTTGTATGTGATTTACACGAAGGAGAGAGACAATTTCGTCTGTTGACGAAATTAAGGTGGAATATAGTGAACGCGCGCTAGTGAAGCGATGTGATTAGAATGCATGTTAGTGAGTGTAACCAGGTATAGTGAATAGCGAATATTTGGTTAATAATAATAATATAATAATAATATATTAATAATATTTAACGAATTGAGACAAGTTTCCTAGGTCAAAGCCTTCTTGAATTATTGTGTCCGTCAGTCCGCCGTATCCGTGGTAGATACGCAGTATGAAAACTGCTTTGGCGCCATATAACAAGAAAAATTCTTCATCAGAAAGATTTTTAGGAAGAGGGGGAGAATAATTTTCACTTAAATCATATAAAATTAAAACTTAGAAGTTATAGATGTATTGGTTTCCCAGCGGAGCGTAGACAAATGTAGTTGCATTCACAAAAGTCACCCATGGACGTTTATGGGATCCTATTAAACTGTTGTATGGCTCTTCCCGTCTTTTGCCGCGTTCACACTATCGCCTTCATGTGCGATGAACGCGAATATCTAGGCGATAGTGGAAACAGTACATTCGTGTTCAATGCGAATCGCTTTGATGTGCGGCAAAAACCGCCATCGACGCGAATGTCAATGTGAATGTTAGTGGCACTGATAGGGGCTAGCCAGTGTTCAGTTCAGCCCCAGCGTGAATACGAGTAATGTATTATGTACTGTATGTAATATTATAGTTTATGCAAGATTATTATATTATATTATATTATTATGTCTTTTTCGTATTCTGAAAAATGAATAGAGAATCTTTCCTTCAACATTCCAGAAAAATTTAAACACGAATAGTATGAATAGTACACGGTAAAAATTTTTGGTATAAATTCAATAAAATTTTGGATACATATAGATCCTTACCATTTTCATATAAACTTTATACACTCGTAGAGAATAGAACTGATAGTAGCATGTATAAAACTTATTTCATAAACTATGAAATGAGTGTATAGAATTTCAATATAAGGTTTATTATAAATTGATAAAAATTGTTTATCTTCATATTAGGATACGATTTATTCTTTATTTACAAAATAAATCTATACCAATTTAATAAATACTTTGTATAGGATATTAGTATAGTTACTATACTAATATCCTATACAAAGTGTATATTAAATTGGTATAGATTTATTTTATAAATAAAGAATAAATCGTATCCTAATATGAAGATAAACAATTTTTATCAATTTATAATAATATAATATACTATAGTATTTTATATAGTCGCATTATATGTTTAGTGGTATATATATACATATATATATGTATAAAGCATAATATGAAATACAACAATTAATATGAATTTTCTTTGAAATAAGGTTGATTAAAAGAAGTTTTTCCATACTTACATAAAAATATTTTATTTCTATAGTAAATACATGTATAGGTGGGTATATATATTTGTAAATTGCTTTGAAACACACTTCATTTCAGACTTATCTCCTAAATGATATGTCTCGTCACTATGTAGGTACTATTAGTTTTTCGAGAAAATGCAGTTGAATAAGATACGTAATTAATTAACTTCGACAAATAAAAAAGAAATAAATTATTTTCATTTATGTCCGGGATTATTTTAAATGCGTTATGAAATTCGTCAAATTGTTTTGTACTGAATTTTTGACATAAAAAAATTAAATCATTTTTTATTTTAATTTTATATTTTATTTATATCATAAAGTATTCCGTTACTAGTGCCACGATCCACTTTAACTTTGTAAATGATCAGTTTAACGACGCGACGCACATTTCCATTTCAAAAGACGCTTATTTTATACCAAAGAAGATAAAATGTATACACTACTCTAGAATAAATGAAAATATTTATCCCAAAGCTGTATTAAATCCATACAACCCAATATACAAGACATTTTCGCAGAAATTTTCACTCTCGTATTTATATTATTTTTGATATAAATTGTAGTCGAGTTATGATGAATAGAATGAAATATTAAAAGAAAGTATAAAAACAATATTAAAATATTATAAAGCAAATATTGTATATGTTCCGTAGGATATAATTTTTTTTTTCTTCGTATACGAAGGTTTTATAAATTAGAATAGTTTAAGTACTATACTATTTTTGGTATTTATTAACGTTATAAGAAAATATATATAAACAACTTTTATATTTTATACCAACATTTTTTACTGTGCAAGGTAATGCTTCCATCCATTGAATCGGAATGTTTATGAAATGCATTCTTTAGCATTCTTTTTCCCGCTGGGGTAGTGTCTTTGCATAGGCGATAGTGGAAACGCTACATTCGTGTTCAGTGCGAGTCCCTTTGATGTGCGTCTAAACACCGCCGCGATTCTCGACTTGAGTTGCATACTAACGCGAATGTGCCGTTTCCACATACGCATACGCGCTAGTTCGCGGCATCCAATCCACATGAAGGCGATAGTGGACACACGGCATATCAGTTACACTCTTTGGTACACTAGTCACTTTACCACCACATTGTTTTTTTCCCTTTTTCAGGTAAAATTTAGGCAACGGAGTCAGCGCCTCGGGCGCGACTCATCTTTATGTCGACTAAGCCCTTCGGGCTCAGCATTCGGCATCAGTATTTCGTTATAGATATAGAACTACTAGAAGACAAGGGGCTGCAAAGTATCTCGAGAAGCACGCATTCCCAAAGATGCTTCGATAATTGTGATCTGCATAAAATATTACTTTTGCAACCCAGAAATTGTTTCATTTTGAGGATATCGCTAAATTTCCGATTTATCAAAGTTATTCCACAAAATAAATTTCAGTGAGATTAACAAGATTTTAATAATAATAATTAAGATTTTATTTTTTATGTAAGCTCTTTCTCTACGAAATAATAAAACTCAAAAGAAAGCCTCACTATCACATATTTTCTCATGTAAAAATCACCCTGTATTGGGCAATATAACGTAGGATGGATAATAAACCGCGAAAAAATCATACAAATAAATTGAATTTGCATTGCAGAGTAATCCTAAAGTTCAAATTTACAGGGGATAAATTTTTTGTTTAAATGCGGTAGGAAAAAATTTGGATTTTAATACCTTAGGAACGACTAGTCTTACGTAGGTAGGTGACTTTTATAATATCAAGAACAATTTTAACTCGCCTTTTTTTTGGTTAAAGTTGCGTCACAATCTTTATCTCGGGCCTTTTATTCTCTCTTCCCGGGACTTTTATTTATTATATGGTCATACCATATTATGTGTTTAGTTTTTTTTCATTGTCAGAGATCTTAGATTGGTCTGACCTAAACACATCTCTTTGACTAGAGAAGCCGCTACTCGACTAGTGTCAAAGTGAACTTATGAAATTGCGAGTTTCTTACTCCTTTCCAGTCATCTTTCCACTCTTACATACTTCGTAAATTTTAACTGCAAAATGGCTTTCGCGATACAACAACAGGCTTTTGTTGTAACTTTTTGTACTGAAAAAAATGAACAATCAGTTTGAGCGCACTTTTAAGGGCCGGCACATATTGTAGATTGCTTCACATCAAAGTGTTGAAAAGTGCATAGCTCTATACTAACAAAGTCAGTTGGATTATTAACGAAGATCAAAGTGGAAACTCTTTGATTCAGGCGAGACTTTTGATCTCTAACTTTATCATTTTTCAATTGCAATATTCGCATACTTTTTAACTTATTTTTGTTTGCATTGTTTATCGGTGCATTTTCACCTTTTACGTACATGCAGATTTTAACCCTTGAGTATAGGACGGCAAAAAACTCAATTCGCCCATATCTACACAAACCTGAGAGCCTATAAAGTGCACCTTGCAATCCTTTTATTCGTTCATATATGAAAATATTTTCCCGAAGAAAATTAAAATGTGTAAAACACGCTCTGTTGTGTTTACTGACATTTTTTCAATCTTGCACTCACCAAAGGGCTCTGTACTGTGAACGAAAAGAGGAGGAGTATGCACTTCCTTCGTTCGTCCTTGTTGTTTAGAAAAATGTCCTGAATAGATGATTTTTAATGAAGTGATGTATCACTTAGCAGCAAGAGTGTCATCATCATCAACTTCTCCATCGTCATGAGCATAGTCCACACTATGGTGGTGAAGGGACAAAACAACGAGACATCGGGATCTTAGGACGGCCTTTAAAAGCTTCTTTATTTACCACGAAGATTAAAAAGGAAGGAGCAGGGAAGTTTTAAGGAGGTCCTTCTCAGCGAATGCCACTGATGCATATCATTTCTCGTCTGCTCTGAATCCTGATCCCGGTGTCATAAGGTGGATAGATGACTTTCGTATTTTTCAATTACGCAGATAGTTCGTATGAGGTTTGGTTGGTGGAGTTGGGTGGTTGATTGGTGGGTTCGTGTAGCTTGAGGCCTTCGGTATTGTTGGTTTCCTGGTGGTAATTGCGGTTGGATGTGTGGGCTTCATACACATGAAAACAATAAGAATTTCTACACTCGATGCAATTTGGGGGTGGATATTTATAATACCTACTCTGAAGCGCATTCAGAATGAGAGTGCTCGGGTTTGGTGAACGGGTGTCTGCAGATGGATGAATTAATATGTGTGGTGTATAATTATGGCTTTTCAAGAGGTCTGCCATTTACCATTACTACAGCTATTCGGTTTTTGTTTACACCACATGATTTTCAAGCATATTTGATAAGGGAGACGAATAGCACAAAGCCGTTTTTTGCTATTATTATATTTTGAAAAATCTCACCCTTTATATCATTTTTTTTAATGGGGTGATTTTGGTTGAACAGTTAAAACTGAGTAATTAAGAGGTTGAGGCAATATTTTAAATTTAAATGAAAGTGTGTTAAAAAAATTTACTTGAACAAAAACTGCAAGACTCATCACAGAGAATGGTTAGATGTGTTCAGAAGTAGATAACTTCTGACTATACAGGATAAAAAAATAGATTCATAGCCAAAATAACTGAAATATTACAGAAGGAAAACTGAGTAAGGATAAGTAAATAAGACAAACTGTGATGAAAAGCAAGAAAAAATTCTGTAAGAAAATTCAAGGGAAAATTCCCAGCCATTATTCGATTTGAATAATAAAAGTGTATGATAGTTTTTATTTCATCTCACGAAGTATAGCTTAAAGCGCATTGGTCAATAGTAAAATTCCGTCAAAGTGCGAGCAAAATCAAAAGAGCGGGTCCATCAATACCAACAAAAGAACTGAATGCATCACACCAACGCCAATGCTGTTTCTTTGACAGGACATTTGAATTTTTCAGAACTGCAAGTGACCTCGTGTTTTGAAATTAGAAATAATAGATTCCAAAAAAAAATTTAATTAGTTGACATAATTTGCACCACCAGTGTGTAGAAAATAGAAGCTTAAAAGTTCAAGATATCTGTTTAATGTTCTTTTTCCGATATTGCAGCAAAGGTGCTAAACATTTAATTGGGTTTGCTCGATTGACGAAGGATACATTCAAGCGTTGCTACATTGTTTTAAAAAAATTTAAGTTTCAGTTCAATTTTTACTTGAAATTTCCATTATATTTAATTTTTTCAAGTAAAAGTACTTATGTCAAGCACTTTTGCATTATTCATGTACTTTTCAACTGAACCGTACAATTTACGTGAAAAGTTTCACAAAATTACGCAACATTCCAGGTAAAATGAACTATATTTATATATGAATTGATAATTACGTTCTTTTTCATGTAAACCACGAAGTTGGACGCTTCGTTTGATTTTGTTTTGCACTGAAATGAAAATGAAACGCCTATGGTGGCGCAGTGGCTATGCGCGCCAAACCTACGCAGCAAAACCAGAATTGATCGCGGGTTCGATTCTTACGTACATCCAAGTGTTTTATTAAGAGTAAGTAACTAAGAACTAATATTAGAAGTAGAAATAGGTGCATCTTAAAGAGTGCGAATTATTCTTTTTTTAGAGTGTAAATTCAAGAGAATATCCAGTGAATTTCTTATTTGCCTACTATCCAAAAGCTGTAAGATTCAATAGATTTTTTACTGTGTACACAATAAAAACAGGCAATATGTATCATGCGAACATAGTAGTTTTGGTGTTTATTAATATTATTTGGCAATTACAGGAAGCAATTCATCGCGCCCCCTATAACAGGTCTCACGATATGGAGCGCGCGAAATTCCACCTTTATTAATAAAATTTTAGAAGTTTCCCATAGTTCACTTGTATGACCCTATTGCGGAACAAAAGGGACTACAATACCTCTTCCCCATACTAAAACGAAGGGATTGATTATACTTCAAATGGCGTATAATCAATCGTCGACCTTCGGCAACAGTTCGAGTCTTAATCAGATTTTGCATGTCCTGTAAACTAAAATCATCGCAAGATTCAACTACGTGAGCTATAACATTCGCAGGTTAATATACTGAGTATACTTTATTAGGAGAATCAATGAATGTTTTGTTTTGTCATCATCATTATCTACACAGTAAAAAATGTTTACTACTCTCACAGTCGGCAATTTAGTGCCAAATTTCATTACGCACTCTGGTACTTACGCTGGAACACATCACTATTAATGCGAAAATTTACACATACTCGTAAGTGTGGAAATCTATCGCTAAAAATGTGTAATTTTACTTTTGGTGTGGAAAGGCAAAATTTTACAATACGTAAAATTACAAATGGTATGGAAAAAGTAATATGTACACTCTAAGAAAAAATTACTAGTTTTAAAGTAGGAAAATAAGATGCCTAGGGTGTTGTGTAAAAATACAGTAAAGAATGTAATGTCTGCTACGCAATGTAAACTGATTCCAGTACAACACGTAATGTCTGCTACGCAATGTAATATTAGTCCAATACAACTGTAAAATTTACACAACGGAATGTAATCGAATCCAACATTGATATGTAATTATTCATTATAATAAGTAAATGATTCCCACTTTAACATGGAATATTCCTCTTCATAATGTAATTCGTTTACAATATTTCCAGTAGTTTTCAAATTAATTTTAGAAATTCTTCTAGAAAATGTGAAAGCATTACATATGTATATATGTCAATATATTAAAATTCTATGGAAAGATAAACATAAGGAGTATGTGTTTGACGTCCGTCAAATATTTCCATCTGAAGTGAGAGTACTTTGCAGGAGTTAAAAAATATAAATGAAAAGAATTATGCGTTATGATATAAAAAAACACAATAATATTTATTCATAAATTACAAATTAAACATTAATTTCATTAAAGTATATGAGTGTCAGCATCAAAAATTTTAATTCATTAATTTCGAAATGAATGTCGCAACTTTGTTCAATGAGGAAATATTTCGTTTAGCCCCTCTTGTTGTGTCATGATTGACGTTGAAAAAATAACGTTGAATAAATTCCAAACATAACGATACAGCTACAGGATATCGAATGTTGCAGATATAAAAGGCTGGCAATTGAACCTGTATAGCTTCTCGGAATTGTGAGCATCTATGAACTATTTCCTGATCTACAAATATGTAGTATATATCCTGATCTCCATTTTCTAAAAGAATACATTTATTAATATATTGCTAAAATTAAACTATTTATACAAACTTATAATAGCTATCCATGGTGTTAAAGTTGGGGGGAATATTTCATTCTTTAATGTACCTGTCTAAGGAATTTGAATTTGTTAACACATCAATATACATATATTGAATAAAAATACTTACTTCAAAGGTGTCATACAATGTGGTTTGATTCTTGTTGAAGTAATGGCAAATGAAATCATAGAGAAATATATCTGTGTCTTCGTAAAACTTTGTTTTTCTTTACATCAAAGCCTTCAAAAGATTTTTCTATTGAGGAATTTATCAATTGTTCAAAATGTTGAAAAAAACATTCCTTTTTGAATAGTAACGGCCACTCATTTTTTATTTCTGTCATCGATGGAGGTTCAACTTTATTCAAAAATATTCTTTGTTCAGGAAAAGTTTCTTTCATTAAATTTAAAACTGTTTTATAGTCGTTGACGCGTAATTGTTTTGGAGTCGAGTAAGTCAATAACTCCTTTCGTTTCCTTTCAGGACTAAGACTTGAACCGGTTGGTTGCCAGTTTACGCATGTTCTGGCCACTGTTTTTATTTTCCTTCGTTTGTTAATTGCAATCGAAGAGCCTGCTGGTGAAGACAAGCGATTCAAGTAATTGTTGTGGTTAATGAGCTTCGACAACATAATTGAATGATTAAAGGTCAAGTCATTTCCATCTTCATAATTTTCAATAAAACTATTTGGATACTTGGCTGCCAATTTCATACAAACTTGACGGAAAAATTTTACAGGAATATAATAAGAAATAGATCTGCACATTAAACATAAATACATTTTTATATACCTTTTTTATATAAGTTTTTATTATTTTTATTATTAATTATTATTTTCTTGCTCCACTTTAACTCACGTTCACTTCACATTTCACAACTGAGTGAGAACGGCTCCATTCCATCACAATAGAGTTTCACGTATGCGATTTTGTTTCGTATTGGGTAATTATTGGAAAATATGGATTTATGTGGATGTAAACTCCATAACCAGGCGCGTAGCATGAAACTTCGTAGGGCTAGCGCAACACGATCATGAAATTCCATGAATTCTATCACCACAAACTCGTAGTTTTTATTCAGAAATAAAATTTCAATTGCTGAATTCTAGGAAGAGATGCATGCTACGCGCCTGACCATAACATTATGTAAAATTTAAATTTTTCAATGAAATTTTGCAAATTGGTATTGAGAAATATGTATTTTGATGTAAAATGTAAATTGCAAAATGTAATTTTAAATAAGAAATGTTAATATTCCAATATTATATGGATTATTGCAGGGAAAGATGGAAAATTTAAAATTTACACAAAAAAATGTTAAAAGACTTGTAATAATGTAATTTTATTGAATAAAATTTAAATTTTTACAACATGGAAAGTAATGAAATTCAATAAATTTTTAAGAGTGTACTAGAAAAATATGACATGTTTTTGTATGCATATTATTATTATTAATTTATTGATAATATAAATGAATAAACTTCAAGCGAATGGTTCGACAGACGAACTCCTAGCCGTATTTTGAAGGGCAAAGGACACCGCAATCGACAATTGGAAAAATTCAATGATATCACTCAACACATGATAATTGAGAAAAAACCAAGATAAAGGTTAAAAAGGGTACAATGTATAAAAGATCGATAACTAAATAAATACATATTCTTTATTACGTTAATTAATTCAATTACGAAAATTAATAATGATAATAGTAATCTGGGTGGCTTAGTGGCTAGAGCACTTACCTTCGGCGCACCTGGTACCAGGTTCGAATCTGCTTGGCGACAAGTAATTTTCGAGAATAGGATTGGGTGCCGGACTACCAGTTCACTGAGCTGTAAATAAGTAACTGAGTTAAAAATCGGGGTAATAATCACGGACGAGCGTGTGGCTGACCACTTCACCTCCTAGTGTTCCGTTGGTCTAGTAATGAAGTAACTCTAGAATTACTTCAAGGCCTAGGCCCACTTTTGGGCTGCTGTGCCATTGATTATTAATAATAAAATTGAATAAAAACTAATAATGCTGGTACTTTAAGAAAAAAAAAATAGAAAACTATTAATCCTTATACTTTTAAAAAATAAAGGAAATGGATTTTTATATCCTTTTATAAAAACAGTGCAAAGAACAAAATAATTTTAATTTTATAAATCTATGACTTTATACATGTTTATTATATAAATTTAATTTATTTGCTTGAAAGCCACAAATTTCGCACACAATAAACATTATTTTTCTTTTGAATTTTAAATCACGACTTACACAAAACCGCAAAACAAGTGAATTAAACAACTATAAGCGGTCAAGTTAATACATAGATGAAAAAAATTACTATGCATATTGTATCAAAACTAGTACATGGACAATGCGTAATTCTAGATACACAATGACAAATTTTACACATTAAATGTGGGAAATTTCTCAGTTGTTGCTAGCCAATAAATTCTTGCCGTAAATGTGTAAAAATACGAAGTTTTAAGAATTACATATCATTTTGTTAAATTTAATAATAATTTGTAAATTTACTACATCAATTCGGAATATTTTACTGCTTTGAGGATAGCTATTTCCAATAAATTGTTTACTGTGTAGGTGGTTCGTACGTGTGACTTTGGCATTAGCGTTGTATATTTTTCATTAAAAATTTTGAAATTCAATAGTTCTTTACCTACAGTTAAAATCTACAATTTTACTTTATTATTTTTTAATAATAAAGTATTGTGATCGACCTGAAATTTCAAAAAAGTTTGCTACCCTGAAATTTTGTATTTACACGTTTTAGGACTAGTAAACCCCAAAAAAGCAAAAAAAAAAAAATGTCCGTCTGTCCGCCGTAGACGCCGTACGCCGTCCGCCGTACGCCGTCCGCCGTCCGCCGTACGCCGTACGCCGTACGCAAAATCGTTTGAAGGCGCGTAGCTCCCAAACCCGTTGGGATATTAAATTGAAATTTTTATGGTGGGTAGATTGGGTGAACCCCTACGACTGGTATATTTTCGTATCTTTTTTTGTGTGAAAAACTTTGGATTACAATATCTTCCGAACCAATTACACCAGGAAGATAAAATTTAGTTTCTGTATATAGGATCACAAGAGGAGTCTACCGAAACTAAATTTTTTGAGGGGGGAGGTGGAGCACGAAAGTGGGGGGACATCAATATTTAAAAAAAATTAATTTTTATATCTCAGAAACCGTATCAGATATGATCTTGAAAATTTTACAGGAGTTGGGGTCGGTAAACTTCTAGTAGGGAAAAAAATTTTGGTAGTGTGGGTGTTGGGGGTGATGGAGAAAGGGGGTAGAAAGGAAAACATTCTGATTTTTATTTCTCGAAAACCATAATGAATAGAAAGCTAACAATTTAGGATTATATAGAGCCACTATGGAGACATCCTAGAAAAATAAAATTTTTGATAGGGTTAGCAAGGTACGGGGGTGAGGGGTGGTTTTTTATATCTCAGAAACGGCTTATGCTAGAAAGTTGAAAGTTAGTACGTATATGTAGATGCACTAGTAGAGTAAATAAAGCAAAAAATAAAGAGTAAATAAAGCAAAAAGTTCAGATTCTTATTGGCGTTCAGAGGTTGAGTAAAAAAAATGTCCGTGAATCAACATTTTCACAAAACTTCATTAAAACTTTTAGACATGTCGAGCTATCAAAGCAATTTTACTTCTGCGGGCTATTTATATAAGCGCCTAGTAACGATCTTCGAAATTTTTCGATATCCAACCCCTAAGGGGGTGTAAAGTGGTTGTGTCCTTATTCACGAATTCTGATATATTTCTAAGGTATATTGAGATTTGGAATTCACTTTTACTTCTATAAGCTTTAAACGTAGTCGGGAAAAAACCGATTTAAGTATTTTTCTCACTTAAACCCCCTGGGGGTATTGTTCAAGTTTTCACTGGTTCCGAAAATCTCTTAGGTTTAATGTGATCGAATTCGCTTTTACTACTATGAATTATTCTATTGATAACAAAATACGTAAGTAAATTAAAAAAATCTACTAACAGTCTGGACGCAACTTTATTATTTTGTGGGTAGAAGTCCGAAACGTGTTTAATGTTGAGATGCGGTGCAGGTTACTATGCAACTGACAACCTAAGAATAACCAGGAGGCTATTTGGAACGCTATTTTTTAGGTTGTCAGTCGCATAGTAACCTACACCGCATCTCATCATTAAACACATTTCTGACTTCTACCCACAAAATAATAAAGTTGCGCCCAGACTGTTGGCAGATTTTTTTTGCTGGTCTGCGATTACAATACGTTTTCATATTACCGACTTCTTCGTCGTCTAAATATAGTTTGGGATGAATATTCACCAAATTGTTAGATAAATTGATATGAACAGAAAATACATTTACACATTACTGGCTGGAGACTCTGTTAGGAAGAGGAAGAATTCCTTCTTAAACAATACCATAAATGATGTCCATCTTAAGATAGGTCCTTCAGACAAGATATCAGAAAAATTTATCAATTCGTAGCATCTTCTTCTAAACTGTACATATTTATAATGCAAATATCAAAATATGATCGTTTCACCCAAACCATTTACGTCTCTAATCCTCATTTCACTTAATTACAATACTAATCACAAATCCGCCTACATTCTCCCATTTCTATCCAAAATGGCTACCATACGAAATATATACGCTCATTAAATTATCAAATTAAAATTATTCTGCAATTCATCCACTAATTGGATAAGACTTCGGGACAAATTTCACAGAGGCAGATGAAAAGAAGTGAAATTAAAAATTTCCACATCTGATCTGATAGGAAACCCGCTTGTTCCAAGAAACCGCAAAACAAGCGGATAGCCCGCACTTCTTGCCACTTACACCTGTCTGCATCCATCGTCCTTTGTGGCGTTTATCAGCAATTACGAGTTCATCTATCAGGCATCCTGTTCATTTATGTCCCATTCCATCGTCTAGCTCCTGCAAAAAAAGGATGCTATAACGAAAATGGTCTATAATCCTTGGAGATGTATGATGCCTTCCCACCTATACCAATTTCCACAATTGCGATAGCAGTTCCAACCTATGTAAAGGGAACGTGGAGCTCGAAAAGGAGCATAACATTTTTTCCAGAGACCGCCTTCAAAAGTGGGTTTAATTGGAAAACACCAATTCATTAATTTTCATATTGTCGTTATAGTCGTAGGCAGCACAGATCTCAGCTGTCTAAGGATTCAATTATATCGATAATAGCAGCTCTATATGTCGATTTCCTTTTGATCTTTTCTAATTGCTCCCTAAAGGATGTCAATGGATTTTCGTACTTTGCTTCCGTCAATTTAGCAACTCGGAAAATGTGGAAAGTTGATAGGTATCTTTTGATTTGGCGATAGGAAGGGATGTTCTGTGTTTTTTTCCGCTTTTCACAAGGACATAGGCCGAAAGATTCTCAAGGATTCACTCGTTTCACATCGTTTTAACCCTTCACTTTTGTTCGTTTTGTTTTTGTTATTTCGGACGGAATGAAATTTGTAAAATAATTGTTAGGACTGCAGAAGTCATTCTTTAAAGGACAATATGAAAGACGCACTTGATTTGCATAATTCGATTTTTGAACAAGTTTCATGTTTTGCGTGGTTATTGAGGATAAAATGTAAAAAAAACAAAAGCGGGAGTGTGAATTTCGTTCTGAGGAGACGACGGAATTGTTTGATGTTAAGATCAGTGCGTAATGGCGGTTGAAATTTAAATTGTTTTATTAAAAGATTTGCGGATGGATTTTGAAGTGTTTTGAGCATATTAAGATCTTTTGTAGTGTTTTCTGAAATTGGAAAAATTTCAAAAAATATTCATCATTCGCATCAGCAAGCTTTAGTTTTCTTTGATTATTAGATCGAATTGAAATAAGGGTTCGAGAAACGTTCTCTAGGGAAGTTCTTAGTAGTGCTCAGTAATATGCTTCGGGTATCCATATTTTTTTTAATTTAAAATTGTACTATTATCTCAAAACAAAATATTTTTCCAGGAAAAAAGGACGAAGAAATGAATTAGGCATAAAAACAATATAGTTCTCTTAATTTTTTTTTCACAATTCATTCAGTGTTATTTGAAAAACTGTTGTAAAAGGGAGCAATATGAGAATTACTATACAACTAAAAGTTAGTACATAATTACTTAGATTTGAAGATTGTATACGTCATAACAAATGGCTATAGTTTACAGGGGGGTTGAGTTTTTGGAAAATAAATTTCGCGACAAAACCTTACTCAACACAGAATTTATTATAGTGTTTTTGTTTTATTAATATCCAATCCGTTATTTCACTGATTGGGCTGTTATCATTACGTAAAGATAAGAAAAACTAAGAAACTTTCAATGAGCAATGCTCATTACAAAAAAAAAAAAGAAAAAAAACTCAAAAGAAGGTGGACAAACAGTTGAGTTGACATGAAGATCCAGAAATAGTATAGCCATGTTGAAGCTGTGGTAAATGCCAAGAGGAGGAGTGATACAAATAGGAAGCTGCTAATATATTACCATATCTCTTTGATTTTCTGAAAATCTTGTGTATTGGATGAAAATTACAAAATTTCTCGAATAATTTCCACAATGTTTCTAAGATACCTATTAATTGGCAGAGGATATAATACACGCGAAAATCAGCATTCTAATCTAGACTTTAAGGGCTCGCGCACACAGAAAGCGGAACTGAGCTGAGCGGAGCTGACCGGAGCTGAGCTGAGCGGAGCTGACCGGAGCTGAGCTGATATTATCGGTGCTTAAAAAAATTAAATTACGAGCACACAGAAGGCGGAGGTGTAAGTTGACGAAATCAAGTGGATTTAAAAATGGTCAGTGCAAAGGTTAGAAGGATTCTTTTAAGTGAGAACTCATTTTTCAAAAGAAATCTAATAAGAAAACGGCTGTGGGTTAGGGAATTATACAAAAAAAGGGAACATTTTGGTGAATTTCACCATCTTTATCCAGACTTACGCAAAGACGCTGAAAAATTTTATGAGTATACCAGAATGGAAATCGAAACTTTCGATTACATCAGAGATCGCATTAAAGCGGACATTCAAAAACAAACTACGAATTGGCGTAAACCCATTTCAGTAGAAGAACGACTTTTTGCAACTTTGAGGTAAGCAAACAAATTTTGTATTTTATTCAGTATTTATTTATGAAACATATTTATATTAGTAATAAAGAAAAAACCGATAATTAATTATTGTTCTGTTGCCATGACATAATAATGTTTGATGGGGATGGAATTGGGGTCTCATTGGGAGTTTCAGGAGTTGATGTTACGAAGAAAGTACTGGAGGAGGCAGCTGATGATGGTAAAGTAGTGGAATCATATTGTTCTTCTATATTTGAATATCAGTTCTTGCCTTTAACTTTTTTGTAATTGGCAGTTGCTTCATGTATGGCAAAAAACTCTTCAAGAACTGTAGATCGTCATCATCCTCTTTTTTTGAGTTTGAAATATCTTCTTCCAATAACGCTGTTTTTTTTCTAACGACAATAATTCATCACTATTGTTTGATTTCCGCTTTATCAATCTTTGTTTTATAACTTTGTGTTGCGGTTGAGAGTTTTCCGTGGATGTTGCCACTATCAAAATATCATTCTGATCTTCATCTTCATCAGCAAGATGATCCACATTTTGATCATCACAGTGTTCGTCATTAATAATTTCTTCCTCGAAATTATTTTCAACGTGTAAGTCTCTTGTCATCAAGTGTTTTTTAATGAAACTCATTTGTTCAAAATATTTGAAAGTAATATTTCTTACTTTTGGAGCTGAAGCTCCCGATGCAGGCGTCGGTAACAATTAAGGATGACACAAATTGATTAAATTTCAATTATGCATAACATATATTTATATATCTATTAAGGGGTTTATTTATTTTTGTTCTAGATATTTATCGACTGGGATGTCAATAAGAAGCGCAACATTTTCTTTCCGGATTGGAGAAAGTACTTTCCGGAAAATTGTATACGAAACTTGTGAAGCAATCTGGAAAAATCTGTAATATGTTCATATGCCAATTCCCAACAAAAGAGAATTCATCAGAATGATTTTTATGATAAATGTGGGTTTCCAAATTGTATAGAAGCAATTGATGGGAAGCATTGCAGAATCAAATGTCCACATAATTCAGGATCGAAATATTTTAATTATAAAAAATTTTGCTCAGTTCTATTACAAGGTGTCGCAGATTCAAACTGCAAATTCATATTCATTGAAATTGGTTATGGTGGTGGTATTTTTGCTGATTCCTCTCTGTTAAGAAAAATAATGGAAAATAAACTTTAAATTCCTCCAAGCACTTCTCTTCCAGGAAGTACCGTGCAGACTCCATTCGTTTTTCTGGGTAACGAAGCGTACCCCCTCACTTCATTTTTGATTAGACCCTTCCCCAGAAGGTATCTCGACTCTAGAAAAAGTCAATTTAATGAAAATTTATCAAAATCACGTCGGTGTTTTGAATGCGTCTTTGGAATTCTCACTGAGAAATGGCGCTTATTAAAAAGGGAAATTGATACAAAACCATTGGCAGCAATTCTTTTGATAAAGACAATGTGCTTATTGCATAACATAATTACCGATATTGAAAATATTGATGATTATTACTATACCTACGATGCCGATAACACAACCGAAATGTCCAGGAGATTTAATAAATCTAACAACAATTCAAAGAAAAGTGCAAAACAAATACGTGAAAGATTTATGTCTTTTTTTAATAATAATAATTAATAATAGTTCACCAATTCAAATTAATTGAAATGTTATGTACAGACTTAAAGTTACGAAATAAAAATGAAAAATAATAGTACTTACAGTCAGAGTTTGTAATTTTCGAAACCTGCTCCCACAGTTTCGTAGTTATTATGCGGTTATGGTGTCCCTTGTTTCCCTTATCCCATAGCGCAGGTCTCAAGCAAATTTCACTTAAAAGCACTTCGTATTTCATTTTCCTTTAAAATTCGGGAACAAAATCACAAATGAAGTCACTAAAACAACTGAATAAGCTCATGTCCGCGATGAAAAAGTCAAACATCAAACAAAGGTCAATAGCAGAGCCGATAAGCTCTGATACGCTCAGCTCTGCTCCGCTTGTGGTGTGTTTACTTCCATACCAATGCATATGTTTGTTTTCAACGAGCTGATAAGCTCAGCTCAGCTCCGCTTTCTGTGTGCGCGAGCCCTAAGGGTAAATTCAGTATGATGATACTAAGGGCAAACACAGTATGATGATATACTAAAAAAACCACCCTGTCAAAAATCGCAAATTTTCATACTTGATTTATTTTCAGTGAATAGTTCTTTTTTATTGTAAACAATAATTACACATATTATTAATTAATTAATTATTAGGGTTTGGACGATAATAAATGATTCTCAGAAAAATCATGACAGTGTGAAGAGCATTGATTGAAAACTTAAATCGGACGAAGAAACAATTATGTCGCTTTATAAAAGACTTGTAGTCTCACTCCTAAGCTCTATAATAAAGTACAAAAGAGCATTTACCATATGCTCTATCTAATCAACAGATTACAGATTACTCGTAATGTACAACAAATGTTCAACGGACCTTGTCAGTGAAAGTTGTTCATTTTGTTATCCTACTTCCAGAATAACGACATCTGCAGTCTGCAAACGTCCTTAAAGACGATCCCAAAAAAACAGAGCACTATAAAATTCTACATAATACCATTCATATTTTGGCTCCCAAAATCCTTATCGAAGGCAACAACTGCGTGCTGAAGTTCGGTATTTGTATATGCCAGAACATGATAGTTTCTTCACAAAATTTTAAAGCGCTTAAGCTGTGAATTTAATTTTTGATATTTTCAGTCTTACATCTACGCAATGAACATTTTCAGTTCCCTACCTTCCGATTGATCCAATAGAAAGATCCCTTTTTCTTCATCTCAACATTGACATCATTTCTTCACACAAAACCCATTTATTCAATGAACTTATCAAGACAATTAAGTCCATCAAGAGATATAGATATCAAGTGTTAAATCCCTTAGATCTAAAAAAAAAACCCCGACCCTTACTTCCTTTCGCCGCAGAAAACTCAATCTCTGAATGTGTGGTGTGGCATTGATGACATGAAAACCACGATGATGACATCTGCAAGGTAAATATTTTGACAAATGCCTAATATGGGAACAATGAAGATGTCAGCCTCCTGCTGCTCGAGCCCATTATCCCACCGTTTATTTTGGAGTTTGTCCAGAAAATTGCTGGATGCTTCTCGTCGACACACCGAAATAAAAAAAGGCTCAACTTTGTCCGTAGCTGACATTTACACAGAAGCATAACATCCCCCGAAATAAGAACATCGTCAAGATACCTTCGCAGCAAAAGGACAAACAAGACGGCACAGTCTTTCTTTTCTATTCTCTCCGTTTCGACGACCACGAAACCTTAAATCTTTGTAATCCTTATAATCCCTTAAAAAACGGTCACTTCTTGTATTCATCATCGTTTATGGTGACTATGCGAATATCGTAAAAGTATCACTTTAACAGGATTCCCATTCATCGTAATGTGTGAATTTTTCATATCGTCCTTTTGGATGGGGATTATCTTGTCCGATTGAAGTGCGGTCCTTTTCGCATGTTTGAAAGAAAACGGTTTCGTCGAGAAGTTTTGCTGACGTTCTAAGAAAACTTCTACCGATGAATAATTTCAATAATTTCTAATGAGAAATATTTCGATTGGAAGGAGAATATCGATGGAGTTTCTTGAATAATTTCGACATATTCATAAAAATATGATGACTTGGTGAATGGCTAAGAAGTCCTTTTCATAAGAATCATTATTTTCGTTTATTTGTTGATGTTTAAATTTCAGTTTTAAGTGAATTTTTCGGGGATTATGGTCGAAACTCATTATAAGTATTTGAAGATTAACATTCCGAATATGGTGGATATATGCTGATACCCACTTTTGAAAGCTGAATGAAAAGGTATGTAAAACCATAAAGATATAGCCAATAGCATTAAAATAATCCTTATAGCTGGAAAGGACAAACGAATATATATTATCTTTTATGTGACTGACTTTAGATACAGAAGACTGACGAGGAACCATAACATAGTCTAAATGGAGTGTAAATTACTGGCTTCAGTTCTTTTCCTGGCTTTCCGTGATGCACCTGTCTTCACCATAAGAAAATGAAACCGAAAAATTATTTCGGATAAAACACAAAAATTCCCACTAGTTCGATTTGAATCTGCTGCGAATAATTTTAAATTTCGAGGTGCGAAAAAAAAATTAAGAGAAGGGAGAATATTTTTAAAAATGTCTATAGAACAAAAACATACTGCAGTCAGGATCGGCTGCAAGCCAACCATATGATACTCTAGATTAAATACTGACCTCCGATTTATATTGTAGTTGGAGTGCGCATGTAGTTTGTCCTTTATTAGGAACCCTCGTTTGGTTGCTTTTCGAAAGTACAAGACAATACTCGTATCTTCTGTGTTGAATTTCATATTTGCAACTTTAAGTGAATCACCAAAAGTAAAATTTTCCCTTTTCAATGACTTTCACATGGGGGCTACAGGAAGGACTCACTCGATTTATAGCATATTTATCCTCTTACCTGGAACCATTTAAAAATTAATGTGTACACAATTTCAAATTCCTAACTTAAAGCGTTCAAAAGTTATCGGAAAATATTTTTGAACACGTGTCTTAAGAATTTTTTGTATGGAAGCTACCCGTAGGAGTAAAAGGATTTTATTGATTAGTAAACTCGAACTTCGTTTTCATTTAAAACTAATTTGTACAAAATTCTGAATTCATGGCTGAACGATTACGTGAGTTACAGTGCGTTCCGTAAATTGAGTGAAGACATTTTTACAGGATATGCTACAGCTACACGAAGGACTAATGGCATTTTGTTCATAATCATACTATTAGCTTAAATCTTTGTAAGATCACCACGTATAAAATTTCAAAGTCGTAGCTTGAACCGTTCTGAAGTTATCGGCCATTATGTTTCAAGGTCGTATTGTACGTAAGCTACCCGAAGGAGTAAAGGAATCTTACTCAATAATAAACTCGAATTTCATGTTCCCTCAAAACTAATTTGTATAAGATTTTGACTTCGTGGCTAAAGGATTTCTCGAGTTATAGTGAGTTCTATAAATTGTGTAAGGATATTTTTACAGGATTTTTATATGGCAGCCACTCGAAAGACCCATGGAAACTTTATAATATTCATACCTTAAATTGCAAATATTGGAAAACGTGTATATGTATTCCTGAACACGTGTCTTAAGGACTTTTTGTATGGCAGCTATCGGAAGGAGTAGGACGAATTTGCCCGCTAACGAAGTAAGCCTTGCAAAATCTACCAAACATTCAGATTCAAAATTTCCAAATCCTAGGTCAAGGCGTGCTAGAGTTATCGTGCTTACGGACAGACGGACGAACAGCTAGCGGATTTGGCGTTTTCGGGCACTCATAAACACAAAATCTACCATATATATGTAATAAGAGGATGTATGCATGTATTTATGTATGTGTGTATGTATGTATGTTTGTATGTTCACCAAATTTGCAAAGAGGACTCGGACACTATCAAATTTTCAGGGAACATGTAGAATAGTCCCGGGATGGTTACTGTGGAGTTTGGTACCGATCAAATCAAAAAAAATTATTTTTTTCGACATTTTTTCAATTTTTTTCGCTGGTGCTCTAATTATTTGTTTGTTTGTTCCTTATGCCTTCCTATACCATTCATCCGATTGCGATGAAACTTTGTTGATAAGTTGAGCGCACGCCCGCGAAGCTTTCTGTATTAGTAGAACTAATCTACAATATATAGTTTGGCAACAGTTCGTGTGTTTTCGATGTGCACGTTTCACAAAATCGAGCAACGGGAGTAACGGAAGCAACGAGAGTAACGGCAGCAACGGAAGCAACGAGAGTAACGGGAGCAACGGGAGCAATGAAGCAACGGATGTAACGGGAGTAACGCCAGCAATGGAGCAACGGGAGAAACGGAGCAACGGGAGTAACGGGAGAAACGGAAGTAACGAAGCAACGGGAGTAACGGGAGAAACAAGATAAACGGGAACAACAGGAGCAACGGGAGCAACGAAGCAACGGGAGTAACGGGATCGACGGAGCAACGGGAAGCAAAACGGGAAGCAAAACTGGAAGCAAGACTGGAAACCACTGGCTTTGCAGTTTCGATAGTATAGCACCATACAAACGTGAGCGTAGCAGCGGGACGCAGCTAGTAATATATGTACATATATAGGCGAAACGTAAATAACAATTTTAACATAAATAATAAGTCTGATACTAACTTGCCAAGCCTAGGTAGGTAGGTAGGTAGGTAGGTAGGTACGCGTGGCTGCCCGTGAGAACACGGACACACTTAGACCTAAAAGGTCCGTTGTGTTACCACAGGATCATCGAATCCGGTCCTACTCGTCGAACCATTTAGAGCTTGCAATGAAGCGTTGGATTCTTGCGACCTCCATTGAGGCAAGGTCACCGAGACAGTTGAAGAAGTAAGCTCCAAGATGAGCTTTCCTTCTGGCTGATAGAGCTGGACAGGTACAGAGAAGGTGAAGGACTGTCTCCTCCTCATGCAGGCAGCTTCTACAGAAGTCTTTTGAGAAGAGAGCGAGTCTTTTAGCATGTCGACCTATAAGACAGTGTCCGGTCAGGACACCGACTGTGGTGCTGATATTCGCCCTTTTGAGCAGAGTCAACTTTTTGGAGCGTTTTAGATCCAGCTCCGGCCAGATCTGTCTCGCAGTGTGACATGTAACACCGTCCGCCCATCTTGAGTTGGTTTTCTCAATTGAGTCCAATCCCAGTAGCAGTTTACATGTAGAGAGAGGCACACTCAGATTCCGATGTTCCGGCATAATCTGAAGGGTAGTACCGCGTCGAGCGAGTTCGTCAGCCATGCAGTTCCCTGGAATATCCCTGTGTCCTGGCACCCAGCACAGAAGAATATTGAACTGTTCAGCCATCTCCTTAAAAGATGATCGACATTCTGCGGCGACCTTTGATGTTGTCGAGGCCGATTCCAAGGATTTTATTGCCGCTTGGCTGTCTGTGAAAATGCTAATATCCCTAGTAGATATTACATTACACCTCAGCCAGGACAAGGCCTCCTTGATCGCCATAAGCTCCGCCTGAAAGACACTACAGTGGTCCGGAAGGCGGAAGGAGCTGCTAATGTTAAGCCAAGACTAAAAAACATCACAATCTCTAGTACCACCGGAAAATTTTAATGATATTTCTTATTCAAATATTGTAAAGCAATAACAATCAAATAATAATAGATCCTCTTCCTTGAGCCATGACTCCACAAACTCAAATGTATTTAATGTCTAGCAACAAGTTCAATTGTCAACAGAACTTATTGCAAATCTAGCCAATTGACGCATTTCCATTATCGCCTTCATCTGGATTGGACATGTGCAATGAATTCGCGTTCATTGCAATAGGCTATAGTGGAAACAGTACATTCGTGTTCAATGCGAATCCCTTTGATGTGCGTCAAAATCCGCCATCGACGCGAATGTCAATGCGAATGTTAGTGTCACTGGTGGGGGCTAGCAAGTGTTCAGTTCAGTCCCAGCGGGAATACGAGTAATGTATTATGTACTGTATGTAATATTATAGTTTATGCAAGATTATTAGAATGTGTCTTTTTCGCATTCTGAAAAAATTATCCATTGAATCGGAATGTTTACGAAATGCATTCTTCAGCATCCTTTTTTTTCCCGCTGGGGTAGTGTTTTTGAATTGGCGATAGTGGAAACGCTACATTCGTGTTCAGTGCGAATTCCTTTGATGTGCGTCCAAACACCGCCATGGACGCGAATCTACGCGATTCTAGACTTGAGTTGCGAACTAACGCGAATGTGCCATTTCCAATACGCATACGCGCAAGTTCGCGGCATCCAATCCACATGAAGGCGATAATGGAAACGCGGCATTAGCAAGAACAATATAATGACTAAGACTATCCACAAGAAGAATAAACACTTATTACACACGCATTTTATGTTTAAAAAAACCATAAAACCATTGTGTAAGCGGAACAAAGAAATCCGATTGAGCAATTTCAATTCAATATTCTTATGCAAATTCACATGAGAAGAAAAGAGCACACTAATATGCATCGTTTCTTCACAATGCACTTTTAACGGTGATCTAAAAGAACGCCATTTGTGTGCGTCTATTCTATTCTCAAGTGTTTCAGCACACAAATTTATAGAAACAATATGAGAAATGAAATCACTTGTTTGTTGTCATTTTTTATGAATGGACTTTCTTAGGCGATCTGTAACGATGTTATTGAATTGGTGAGTCCGACTCGTTATCAGTTTTTGTCTCTTTTTTCATCATGCAACATCTGTTACTATCTACTTTCCTCATTTAATGAAATAAAGAAACCAAGATAAAATTTTGAAAAGAAAACTACTGCGTAGTATCCAGTCTTGTTGTAGATAGACTTTGGTAATTAGTACAACTTGCAGTTAAATTTCTTTGACTAAAGTACAAAACACAATACGGACCTCGACTGCGACTGCGACTATGATTGCCTATCTTTTGGGCGTGAGGTTCGACTACGCAGTTGGTATTGAACAGTACACCGACTGCGACTTCGATTCTATGTAAGCAAGAAGAAGGACAAGTGTCAAGTGTCACTTCTGTTGTGTTTAATATTTTTGAAAATGGACGTCTTTCTGGTAGCGCGTATAATTTATATAGTATTTTTAATCACTTGGGAGTGTTTGCGTTTATTAAAAATAGGAATCGGGACGAATTGGGAGAATAGAAACCCAGCAGGCAGAGCGCACTCCCGCAAAATGTCATCAAAATTCGACTTGTTCATATGTAAGATAGAGATAGCATGTACTAAGCTATCGCGGTTTCCTCTTAAATTTAAACAGAATTAAATGCTTTTTGAAGAGGTCATGTAAATATTCCATATATAGTGCTTGTACAAACTAACTATGTATAGCAACCGGCGACATTGTACCTAAAAAGTTTAACCGTTTATACGACTTGCGTACGGTTTCCTTTCGACGTATAGAATACGAAACTTTTCCTGCTGGGAAATAATTGACATCCGAGATTACAATTGGCAGCCCTGTGCAGTCTCAGAATTAGAGTGTAGCATGACTGCGCAATCGCAGGCGGAGTTGTTATTGTGGGCACCGGCATACAATCATGTGTATTCTAAAAAACCGAAATTATTTTAGTGGCGCGAAGAAGAGAATGGTCCGTTTCACATTGCATGGCGTCGGGATGGCATGGTCGCCCTCCCACCACTGGCCGTGTGGCAGCTGTCCACGCCACTACAACCGACGGCGACCGGACGGCGAAGCTTGTGATGGGAACAAAACCGTGCATAAACCGTATAGTGTGAACGATTGCCCAATTCGGAGCTTTGCCGTACGGTGAAAACCGTGCAGTGTGAAACGAACATAAGGCTGATTACTTCACAGACACTAAATTGAATGCTGGAAAACTCAATTTATTTAAAAATGACATTAGTCTATTAACCAAGATTCGCGGTGGATATATGTATATAATCTGCGATGATTTTAAAGCCGGAATTGCTCCATGGCAAATAAAGCGGATAAAATTCTATATGAGGAAATGCTTAAGAGGAGCTTTTTTATCCATATACCTAGCAAACCGAAATATTTCATCAAAAGGAAATGCCCCAACCCTAGATATTATAATTAGTAACGATCGAGTCCCTATCTCACAGCTCATCACCACTTACGAACTATCTTCCCCTCACATGCCCGTAGCATTTTCCATTTTGAAAAATATCCAAATCGGAAATACAGAGAAAATGATCAACTTTTTCGCCATAACTAACGGGTTAAAAATTCAAAAAGCTTTTATCGCAGAAAGTGAACACTACTATCCTAGACCTATCAAAAATAACTGGACCAAACGAAATCGATGATCTTATAAATAAATTCATCAACTCTATCTGGGAAATATCCATTCCTAATATAACATAAATGCACTCCTAAGTATAGTATTGACACAAGCTCACCAAAAGTAGATGATTCAATCAGGGATACAACAATCTGCCAACAGTCTGGGCGCAACTTTATTATTTTTTGGGTAGAAGTCCGAAATGCGTTTAATCCTGAGATGCGGTGTAGCCTACAGGTAGGCGTGTAGGTTACTATGCTACTGACATCCTAAAAAATAACATTCCAAATAGCAACCTAGTTATTATTTATCGTCTAAAATGCTCGCCACACACACCCCTACCCCCAAAAGATACCACTCATAGTGGTTCAACTAATATAGCTACTTACCATAAAAATTTCAACTTAATATCTCAACGGGCTTATGAGCTACGTGACTTCAATCGCTCTTGCGTACAGCGGACAGCGTACCTGTATGGCGGACATTTTTTTTTTTAAGTTTATTAATTTCAGGGTAGCAAATTTTTTTTGAAATTTCAGGTCGATCACAATACTTTATTATTAAAAAATAATAATGTAAAATGCGCAATACGACCCGCCGTCGATGGCGAAGAACCCATCACCGCTCCAGCAAATTGCTAGCCAATTTTCTCACGAAAACCAATCAGCAAATTTTTTTAGAGAAACGTAACATGACATGGAATCTAATGCTATCTAAGTTATGAAAAGGATCGAATAATATGTGGAAAATAGGGTAAAGCAGTCTAATTCCGGCCACCCCAGTTCCCGGCCACACTCTCAAAAAAAGGCACTCTGTTGGTTATATCTGAAATATTTGAAATCGAACTTATTTTATTTGATTACACCGAAACCCATCATACAAAACACATAAAGGTTTCATACATGTACTTCAGTGGTTTGCCAAAATTATCTAGTTCAGTAGTCAGTGAATTGATTTGACACGAGCATGCGTGAAATTCTTGGATTTTCTTTACAAGACGAGGTACAGAAAATAGGTAAATATTAATTTATGTTCAGGACTTCGGACTTTGTAGTATGCTTTTCTAGCAGATGACAAATAGAATACTAGTAATTAACAAAAATGTATGATAGTTTTTTATAAACGGTTTTTTTATAACGGCCAATTATTAAAAATTGGGTAGAATTTTTCAAATAGGTAGTTATCCTAGCTTGTAAATTCCAACAACTAAGCCAACTTCAATAACTGGGTCCTCAAGAACCATCTATCATGCACTCCCTACTAGACGTCTAGATTTTAGTTTTAATTTTAAGAAGGGGCGAAGCGCTATACCACCGCGCACACTAAGCATCAAAATAGGGTTCATAGCGATTCCTTCAGAGCCTCATAGGGCACTAAACATCCCCTAAACAACCCAGATCCCTAAAGAACTTTACCAGCTTGTCATGACCCATCGGCCTCAGCTCCCCCAAATTGTCAAAGGAAAGACTGTCCAGCCACCTCAGCTGCCTCCTTGCAACCGCCTGACATTAACAAAAAATGTGGGTGATGTCCTCCTCAGCATATAGGTCGCCTAGATCTTCTTCTTCGGCAACGCCCACTGCACTATCCTCTGAAAGTTGAATTTTTTCCAGAAGGCGTAACTGTTTTTCTGTTTCGTCAAGCCTCTCAAAGCATCTTTTCTATCCAAAACTCATTCCGAGAAAATCTATCCAAAAACCCATTCCGAGAAAATCTAGGGAGTCCAAAGAAAGAGCCCCGAAAAAAATTGCATGAGCTTAAAGAACAAGAAAAGCAGGTCAAAATTGGAGACGTTAAACAAAGAAAAAAAGAACGTTTAAAACGGGAACCACATACTATTAGCTCAACAGAAAAATATAAAAAATAAATCTCCAAAAATCTCGTCATTAAAACCATAGCAGAAATATGCTTTTTGCCAAGAGGAACTTATAAGTGACGTAGAGGATGTATCCTTAAAAAATTTTGGTGCAATAAATGTGCAAGACGGTATAACTTGAAATGTGCAAATATTGATTCATATTCACAAGCTTTTGACAATTATTTTAGCTGTAATAAGTAATTATCAGAATCAAAGTGATCCATAATATATGTTCATAGAATTATGCCATACTATCAGTATTTAATGTGATTTTGTTATTAGATTATTTTGTTTCATAACTTGAATTTATTATTTACATATATCTTATTATTAAGACTGAAAAAACTTAATTTGGAATTATACTATTAGAAAATGAACTAAATTTATGTCTAATATTTTTTAATGTATAATAAATAAATTATTTGTCTAAAAATATATTTTTTTCCATATTGCTTCATAGAGTTCAACTTGGCCAGAAATTGAATAATTTTAGCCGGAATTAGAATTTTTGTGGCCGGGAATTGAATTTGTTACTGGTCTTTAGAAAAATTTAAAAAGTTAAAAAAATAATATTAATTGGATATTTCTAATATACTACATACTCAAAAAAAAGGTCATATTCACAAATCAATCATCGGTTTTTTAATACTAATATTACACAATTTACTACTGAATTTTAGAGTAAAAGAAAAGTTAAGGCGCAGGTAATTGTGTATTTTACAATAAAAAAACTGAAAAATTAAAATAGTTTCGTTCCTTCGCTGCTCAACTCAAATAATTCGCTATTTTAGAACGCAAACGTACTAGCGGACTATTTTTTATCCTCACATCTATAAGGAGTTAACTTAACCGACATTTATACTAAAAGTACAGTTGAACATACCAAAACCTATATACTTTTACAGAATATTCCGAAAAAAGCAATTATTATGCTAAGCTATTCAATGCATGACTAAAAACAGGATATTTTCCAACCGCATGGAAAAGTGTTCTTGTTATACCCAACCTGATAAGAATTCTAAATTTCCTTCTAACTATCGCCCAATTAGCTTACTTCCAACTTTAAGAACTACTTGAAAAAGTTATTCTTAAAAGAATGAGAATTGTGATTAGAAATAAATTATTCATCCCGGATTTTCAGTTTGGGTGTATGCCGCATATCTCTACAAATCATCAACTCTTCAGAGTCAACAATTTCCTAAAAAGTCATTACATTGCAAAGAATCCACTGGTATGATCGCGCTGAATATGAAAAAGGCTTTTGATTCGGTATGGCATAAAGGATTGCTCTCCGAATTGATGAGATTCTCTTTTCTAAATTTTATTGTCAAAATAATTGTTTCATTTCTCGAACATAGAAAATTCAGAGTTAAATTAAAATCTATAATAGCTTTTCGGATTTCTTTTCAATTCCAGCGGGCGTCTCTCAAAGCTGTTGTTTAAGTCCCATACTGTATAACATGTATACTGCTGATATTCCAAAACATTCTGATTATGAACCTGCTATGTACGCTGACGATACCGTCATATATTCAAGCTCAAACGATGCCACGTTGATAATTCAAAATTTGCAATCCCAGTTAGAGTTGTTACGAAGTTTCTATAATAAATGGAAAATTAAAATAAAACCCGTATAAAACTCCAATTACATTTTTTACCAAGAAACAAGCAAATCGTAATCTACCAAATCCTTCATTAAATATTTTTGGAGAACCGATTGTGGGCAACAAATATAAAATATCACGCTCTTATTTTGGATACAAAATTAAGTTTCCGAGACCATACAGAACAAGTCAGCTGCAAAATCTAAAAGAGCATTTATGTTTTGTATCCATTTATAAATCGGAAATCAAAGATTCTGATCTTCAAAACAGTCATGCATCTTTTTATCTTATATGTAGCTCCAATTTGGAACCGGCATGCTAGAGCTCACAAAAAAAATTTCCAGAATAAATGCTAAAAATAATTCTAAACAAACTGTTTTATTTTTCAACACGACACCTTCACGATTTAGCTAAAGTTCGTCCGATTTCACACCTATCGGAAAAAGCGATGAAAAATTTTCGCTAAAGAGGTTTTAACTCAGATAACCCCCGGGTTACAGAACTGTTCAGTACTATTAAACATAACGCAGTCACGATCGGCTGCAAGCCAATCGTATGATACTCTAGATGAAATACTGAACTCCGATTTATATTTTAGTTGGGATTATATCAAAAGAATGAGGAGTGCACATACAATTATTGCATGACCTTTTATTTACAGGTAGAAACTATTGTATAGTGGCTACTCGATGGATGGTTAAACGATTTCTTGCGTTATAGTGAGTTCCATAAATTAAGTTGGGACATTTTTACAGAATTTTTGTATGGCAACTACATGAAGGACTTGCGGGATATTTTTCATATTAATACCTTCAGCTGCGACTATTATAAAATCAACGTATACAAAATTTCAAAGTCGTAACTTAAAGCGTTCTAAAGTTATCGTTCAATATTGGTGAACACGTGTTTTAAGAACTTTTGTATGACAGCTACCCGAAGGAGTTGATGGATTGCACTAATTAATGAAATCAGTCTTGCTTTTGATATAAAACTAATTCCTGTAAAATTTTGAATCTCTGCTTTAACTTGTACTAGAGTTATAGTGGATTCTGTAACTTGTATACATTTTTGAAGGACTTTTGTAGGCTGCTACACGAAGGACTCATTCGATTTGCATCATATTCGGAACTTTCGTTTCAAACATTGTAAACTTAAAGTATTCAAAATTTCAAGCTCCTAACTTGAAGCATTCGAGCAATAATTGTGAATACGTGTTTTAAGGACTCTTGTATGGGAGGTACCCGAAGGACTGGAAGGATATCGCCAATTAACGAACTTAGACTTACTTTTTCCATTTTACAGGTGCTGACAAAATTTCAACTTCCTAGGCCAACGGGTTCTTGAGTTATCGTGCAAACGGACGGACGGACGAACAGCAAACGGTTTTGGGATTTTTGGCCACAACTAAACACAAAATAATATATAACTTTTTTTCGTCCGAGGCTCGGTTCTATGCGTTACAAACTTTTCGGGCTGGATTAAACTTATAATACTCTATATGATTTCATCTAGAGTATAAAAATGTAGAGTAGGTCTAAGCTGTCTAAATAGCGTTAGTTAATTGCATTGTAAAATAGTTTTAAGTTAGTTTAAATTCTTATCAATAGGTTTTTAAAAAATTTTCCTGTATGAAGTAATAATTTAATTTAATTAATAACACAATTTGTCAACATACATATATGTATGTATATACTACACTGTAAATGTAAAGACAATAATTTTTTCTTGTCTCATCTCTAGAAAAATTGTATAAAACTGTAAATATCTTATAGAATAATTACAATAAATAAGTATGTATATGGTATGGCTCTATGCGTTACAAAGTTTTGGGCTGGATTAAACTTATAATACTCTCAGATTTCATCTAGAGTACAAAAATTAAGATCTTAAAATAGACGACCGTAAAGCAAGGGGATTTGGGTTGACTCGCCATATGAAAAAAATTAAAACAAAGTCGGTTCGATTTGTTATCAAATTAAAAAGGAAGATCTGGCAGTAAGCTACTCAAATTCTTCTAATAATAAACTCTGTAACTTCTGAGCTATAAAACTAAAACGTGTTTTCGTTTATAAAAACCACTAAAATCATCCAGCTTCAAGATGAACTTGTATAAAGCAAATATATTATTATTGTTCCAAGTAAGAAAGGAGTCTTGGAAAGGATAATTTTCAAGTTTTCGAAGGATTCAACTTCACTCATCTCTTTATTTTGAACGTGTTTCTTCTCATTACGGTACCCTGAAGTATTTGCTTAGAAAGCCGGGCATTTGCAATTTCCGCTGACCAGGTCCAGGTCGTGCCACTGATTCTATAAATTCAAATAGTCATGTCTCGAAGCCGGTTCACACTAGTGATTTGAAATGTTCGATTTTATGTGTACCGCACTTTTACTTTATTATTTTTTAATAATAAAGTATTGTGATCGACCTGAAATTAAAAAAAATTTGCTACCCTGAAATTTTGTATTTGCACATTTTAGGACTAGTAAACCCCAAAAAAGTAAAAAAAAAATGTCCGTCTGTCTGCCGTAGACGCCGTACGCAATACCGTTTGAAGGTGCGTAGCTCTTAAACCCGTTGAGATATTAAGTTCAAATTGGTAGGTAGAATGAGTGAACCCCTACAAGTGGTATCTTTTGGTGGGATGGGGTTTGAGGGGGGAGGAGGGAGGACCATTTTAGATGAAAAATTTTGGTTTCTAGATCTCAGGCACCGCTTATGCTAGGAGTCTGAAAGTTGGAACTTATGTAGTACTATGATAGTGAACCCATTTGCAAAAAATGGCCTATAGGGGTTAAGGGGTGTGCGAGTTGGGGAAAAAAGAAGCATCCAAAACGCTTGACAGCTGAAATTGAAACATTCTAAAATCCATATCTCCTGAACGATTGATGTCAGTGGGTCAGTTCTATAGCACATGAAATGAGAAATGAATTTCTCACCAAAACGTCATAGTGAGAACGAACTCATACAGTTTTGTCTCTATATCACCTAATGAGAAAGCACCATAAGTGACATCATACACTGGAAGAATCGTGGAAACACGTGAGGACAATGTTTCTGTAAGCAAGTGATTGCGGGTTGGTTCTCACATATAGTGAGCCGATTTTCTTGCAGTTTGCAGCTAGTGAAAATAACTAGATACTCTAGATGAAATACTAACCTTTGATTTATATATAGTTGAGGATAAAGTAGAGTGCAGAGTGTGCATGTAGTTTGTCCTTTATTAAGGACTCTCGTCTGCTTGCTACTTGAAAGTAAAAGACAAATACCTTCAGTGTTCAATTTCATATTTGAAACTAGGAAAATCACCGAAAGAAAAAATGTTCATGGGAGGAGGGAGGAATCACTCGATTTTGTGCCCAATTCCTAGCCTGAAGCATTCAAAAGTTATCGGAAAATATTGTTGAACACGTGCCTTATGGATTTTTTGTGTGGAAGCAATTACAATTTGTTTTTACTCAAAACTAATTTGAATGAAATTCCAAATTCGTGGCTGAATGATTGAAGACATTTTTATAGGATATTTGTATGGCAACTATACTATCTTTAACTCGAACTATTGGAAAATAGATATATTCAGAATTTCAAAGCCGTAGTTTAAACCGTTCTGCCAATATTCTTGAACGCGTATTTTAAGGACTTCTTCTATAGCAGCTACCCGAAGGAGTATAAGAATTTTGCTGACTAAAGCACTTGAACATGGCAGCTACTCGAAGGTTGGTTGGTTGGTTGGTTTAAGTGGCAGCCCCCCCAATGACCGTTTAGGAACCACAAACTCGTATTAAACCCGGATGTTAGGGGTTGTTGTGACCGGGGAATTTAAAAGATGAATGCGAGAAAAGATTGATCCGTTATATCCATCCTGTACTGTTTAGGAAGAGTAAGAACTCTCCAATTTTCTTCCTCGAAATCTCCCTCAGGTCCCCGTAGAAGGGTTTGCGTAGTGCTCGCACTCGGGCTCTAGCTAAAGCCGGACATTCGCAAAGGAAATGAACGAGCGACTCTCGGTCATTAGTGTCCTGGCAGCTGCGGAAGTGTACATTGAACGGAATGCCCAATTTGGCTGCATGATCCCCAATTGGCCAGTGACCTGTACTAATCGCCGTGATTCTGGAGATGTCTACCCGGGTCTTGTATAGAAGTTCGTTTGACTTGGCTCGGTTGTAAGATGGCCGCATCTTTCTAGAAATGGAGCAGGTGGTTAGGCTTTTCCATCTGGAGTTAGCAGCTGATTGGAAGTGGGAGAGTATGTCCCCCTTGACAACTCCTAAAGGAACGTGAACTAGTTCTGCAAGAGAGCCAGGAAGAGCGGAGCCCTTCATGGCCAGTTCATCAGTCCTCTCATTTCATACAGTGGCAGTCAAAAGTAATTTAACAGCCAAAATATAACATGAAATATAACTTTAAGCTGGGAATACTACAATTTCCCGTTATTATTCCTCTGCAAAATCCACTGAAAACAAAGATTACAGTTATAGTAGCCCGCTCAAGCAGAATTTGTTTTGATTTTGTTTATTTGGGTGAACGATAATACAATTAGTGCAAAGTTATCATCTGAACGAACAAGTCAAAAGTAAGTGAACAAAGAAGTTTTTCTCATATTTTATATAAATTTTTAAAATTTGAGATTCCAGTAAATTTTAGTATTGTAGCATGCATCATAGTCAAATTAAAAAAAATAAAAATTACGTCGATACGATATAAAAATAATTGATTTAAAAAAAAAATTATCAACGCCTTTTTTCAGTATTAACTACAGAAATTTTAATTAAACATTATTGAAAAAATGGTTAACTTCAAGCATTTAACAACAGAAGAGAGGCAAGTAATTATAAAATTACACAACAAAGGCAAAACGTATAGGGAAATAGCCGAACTATTCACTAAATCACTGGCATCGATCTTTAAAATTATTAAAACTTATACAGAATCTGGTCGAGTTGCAGTCTAGGCCAGAAAGTCCCAGAATCACCGATACTAGAGTCGATTTACGAATTGTTAACATCTCTTCATCAGATCTGTTTTTATCGGCTCCTGCGATTCGGTCAAAACCGGCTTCAGAAAGTAAAGTTACTCCTTCTGTTGAAAAAATCAGAAGACGTTTAAGGGAAAGTGGTAAAAAAGGACGTGTGGCTAGCAAGTTACCATATGTCAGCAAAGCCAATAAAAGAAAAAGGCTCAATTTCTATACCGAACATGCATTAAAGCCTGATAATTTTTGGTATTCGATTTTATGGACAGACGAATCGATGACAGCCATGGACAAATGTACATATGGAAGAGGGAGGTGAATCGCTCTCTTACAAGTGTACAAAACCAACATTAAAGGGTGTCGAAAAAGGGGTTATGGTGTGGGGTTGCTTTTCTGCACATGGTATTGGTAAAATTATTCTGTTATAAGGCAAAGGAAATGCTAAAGTCTACCTAAATTTAATCAGAGAAGTCATTTTACCTGAAAGCAAACGCTTGATAGGCGAAGATTTCTTACTTAAGCAAGATAACGCATAAAGCCAAAATTGTCCACAATTGTCTCAAGGATGAGAAAATAAATGTTTTGACATGACCACCACAAAGCCCAGACCTCTCGCCCATTGTAAATGTATGGTCTTGGCTGAAAATTAAAATAAGCGACAGAGCTCCAAGAAGCATTTCGGAATTAAAAGTTTGCATCGAACAAATTTGGCCAACCTTTTCGGAGCAACAATGCAGGAAGTACGCCCTTTCCATGCCCAGTCGGATAGCCAAAATATCCCAAAATATTTATTTTATAAATTTGCTTTTATTTTGTAGAACATATGTTTAGTTATTGTTATTATTACAAGAAGAATAAAATAATTTGGATTTTGAAGTATTAATTTCCATTTTCTTTTCAATATGACATGTATTTAATTACTTTTTACTGCCACTGTATATCTCTATGCCCCGGGACCCAGAGCACAGTAACTTTGAGCCGCTCCTCTAAATCGGCTAGTTCGCTACTCGAAGGACTCATGAGAACTTTTTCATATTCTAACCTTTAACTGTATTCAAAATTTTAAAGTCGTAGCTGAAGGCGTTCCGAAGTTCTTAGCCAATATTCTTGAAGACGTCTCTTAAGGACTTTTTGTACGACAGCTATCCTAAGGAGTACGAGGATTTTGTCCGTTAACGAAAATAGCCTTATAATTCTTGTTCAAGGCGTCAAAAACGTACGAAAAAAACAACTTTTCTCTCTTTTCAGATGAGTTGGTACTATATATTTAGTATTTAAAAGTGCCGTATGTAAACACAACAACTAAACATAAATTCTTAATATATGCTGTATGTATCATAATCTAGGTAAAATTTATTTATTTTTCTTGTTTTTTAAAAAAGACTGATATTTAAGTGAAAATTCAATGCAAACTGATATTTAAATTCCATTGGAAATTTCCCCTAGTTGATTGGAACGATGAAAATTACAGAACTGAGCTACAGATGGCAGCAACTTTGCAGTTGTTTTAAGAGATACTAGGAGATTAGAAAAGGGTTGCAATTTTTGTGAGGGCTGGTGAGGTATGGTGGTGGGAAGGAGGGAAAACTTTGAATTACAATATCTTCCGACTCAATTATGCTAGGAAGATAAAATTTGGTTTCTGTATATAGAATTACCAGTAGTATTTACTGAATGTTAAATTTTTGAATGGAGTGGTGAAACGCGGAAGTGGGGGGACAGTCATTTTTCAAAAAATTAAATTTTTATATCTCAAGAACCGTATCAGATATGATCTTGAAAATTTTACTGGAGTTAGGACCAGTAGACCTCTAGCGGAGTGATGGTGGATGGGGTGGAAATGGGAAAAAATCTGATTTTAATTTCTCGAAAGCCGCAAAAGATAGAAAGCTAAAAATTGAAAACTGTATAGAGCTACTATAGAGACATCCTAGAAAAATACATTTTTGATAGAGATAAAGTTCGGGGGTGTGGGTTTCATATCTCAGAAACCGCTTATGCCAGAAAGTTGAAACTTAGTACCTATATGTAGATGTGCTACTAGAGTAATTAAAACTGAAAACAATTTATATTTTCATTTGTGTACAAAGATGAAGTAATAAGAATGTCCGTGAAAAGGGTTTTCAAGAATTTCGTTAAGTATTTTAGATATCTCGAGCTATCAAATCAATTTTAATTCTGCGGGCTCTTAATATAAGCGCCTAAAACCGTTTTTTAAAATTTTTCGATATCTAACCACTAAGGGGGCGGTTATGTACTTTTTGACGAATTCCGATATGTTTCTTAGATCTAATGAGATGTAGAATTCACTTTCTCTTCTAAAAACTTTCAATAAAAACCGATTTAAGTATTTTTGGATATAAAACCCCCTGGGGAGTAAGACAATGTTCAAGTTTTCACGAATTCCGATTTAATGAGATCAAATTCACTTTCACTCCTATTGAATCATCTATTAAAAAACAAAATCGTAAATAAAAAAAAATCTGCCAACAGTCTGGGCGCAACTTTATTATTTTTTGTAGAATTCCGAAACGCGAAATAACATTCCAAATAGCCTCCTGACTATTCTTTAAGTTATCAGTCTAATAGTAACCTACACCGCATCTCAGTATTAAACACGTTTCGGACTTCTACCCAAAAAATAATAAAGTTGGCAGATTTTTTTTATTTTAAATGCACACGGCCCTAATACCTGTTTTTCTAAATCTCCCATTTTTCAAAAAAATCTTAAAATATCATGCAAATATCGTGATAATCTCGTGAAATTCGAACTTACCTTACGTGATCCACAACTCTAAATAAAAAACAATAATAATAATAATAATAATATCAATAATTATTATTATTATTATCAATACAAAAAATACAACAAGCTCAAAAAATTAAAATTGGTTAAAATATTACAAAATAAATAATCATAACAAAAAATTTACAACACATTACAAAATGTGTATCAGAAAATTAAGAAGAAAATGAACAGAATCATTCAAAAAAATCTGCCAGTCTGGACGCAACTTTATTATTTATTGGGTAGAAGTCCGGAACGCGTTTTTTGCTGAGATGCGGTGTTGGTTACTATACGACTGAAAACCTAAAAAAAAGTTCGGGAAGCGGTTAGGATGGGGTCGCGCTAGATTACTTACGCCGCTGCCACATATATTATAACACATGAATTACGTAATTGGGTCATTCTCCGGGACGCGGTAAAGTCCTGGTATAATATCAGTTGTTACGCGATTAGGAGGTTTGGTCGTGATTTCGTTTTGGACCATTACATGAAATCGAAAATGCATTTGTAGGCGATTATATAAAAAATCTGTGGAAGTGAAAACCAATCTGATATCTCATCAATCCTAAGAAATATGTCGAAAGCCTTACCTCCTATTGCAGTTGAATATCTAAAAATACTGAAATTAACTTTTTGACGATTATGTAGGAAGCCTTAGGAAGAAAAAATGAATTCGATATCTCATCAGAACTAAGAAATATCAAGGAATTTTTGAAAACATACGCAACCCCCTTGCACCCACTTTGGGGTTGAATATCCAAAAATCCCGAAATGAGTTTTTAGATTATAAAGAAAGCCCGAGGAATTGAAAACCAATTCGATGTCTTATCACTCCTAAGAGATAAGACGAAATTCGTGCAAACGTGTTCAACCCTTTTATACCCTCTTAAAGGTTGAAAATAGGATAACTGGAAAACGAGTTTTAGGTAATTATTAAACGAGCCCGTGAAAAGTGAAAACTTATTCGATATCTAATCAGACCTGAGGGATACGGCTGAATCGGTGAAAATGTATATAACCCCTTAGACGAAGCAAACTAAATACGTCCTTAGTAGCAGTACACGCTAGATTTTAACTATGAGATTTCAGAAGTGTTATTTTCAAAATCGATTTTAAGGTATCCCACCAATTTTTTTGTAATCTAATCTTGTAAATATAGGTTAAAAAAGTTCCAGCTTTGTAAAATGTGAAAAATTAACTTTATGGAGCCCAATCTTTGATAAATATGCCAAGCACTGTACAAAGTTTCAAACCAAATCACATATGCCACATATTTCATTAATCAAATAGTAGTTTTTTGGTAGAATATATTAAAAATATATGCAATCTGTCTCGAAGGCGAAACTTAACCTCGCCATGCAACAGAATATTTAATTTTTTTTACTTATTGCAATTTTTGACCAATTTCAACTTCAACCATTAAAATCCAAAAATAAAATTACTGTCAGCTTGGTTAATATTTTTGTCGAGGATTTGAGAGAAGTTAGAATCACTGTCCCAACATTTAAAATATTCTCACTAAGGCCTCAAATCTTTTCTATATCAATATATGACTTCTTAGATTTAGTCAACTTTTACATTGTTTAACAGTTAATTTATATTTTAAAACTTTTGGGGGTTTGTTTTTTGGGCGTTCTATGTTGAAGACCACCACACAAAATGTCCGACTGAGATTAATTGTAGCCCTGTTTATTGCCATCCATTAAGACACGATAGTTGAAAAACCGAAGGAGATGTTTCATTAAAGATGCACTTAACAAAAGATATATAATCTGAAACACCTTTACAGCTGGTGGTATTGCCAACAATGGTTCATGGACGTTCTTCAACTAAAATTCATATCCACGAATTTAAACAAAGGAAACTTTTCCATAGCGAATTGTTTACTTTATGATTCAGTTACATACACCAAAGTTTTCTTTTTATTTTAAATCAATTCAAATTTTATTCGAATAGTTAGGGGCTTCTGTCTACAGCACCCCGATTTGCGTTATTAACCCAATTTAATATAGAAAACGTTACACTAGCAGATTGCAATAAAACTAAAATACACAACGTTACCTTCCCAATCTGAATAACCCAATCAAACAAAATTAGATGAAAACCCTCATCATCCCGGCTATAAATCAAGCGAAACCTCACACGTACCCACTCAACGTACCTCTCTAAATGCTCGGAAAATTTCACAGCAGCACTATAAGTAGCAACAATAGAACCACCAAAATTATTTTCCAAAATGGCTTCCACCCCTAAATACCATTCATACTCGCATCCATCATCAGATTTTATGATGGCAGAATCTATTTTACATTTAAATGGCAAAATTATTTGATTATACAATTTTACGTGGCAACATTTTACCGCTTGTTCGTTTTCAAAACTAAATCGGGTCTTGTCCTGGGCAAGGCTCCCGCAATATCCCGGGAAGTAGCACCGCATGTGTTCCATCCATTGCCATCCTGTGATTGTTATTATCCATTCGAATAATTTGTGTCATATATTCAAAAAAAAGCCGAGCGTTCGAAGAAATAAAAAATAAAAATGCGATCCCTTCGCATATCGACGGCGAAATTTAAGGGTCGAAATCCATCATCATCGCATCATCAGCTACACACATGATTTGACGTCAAATCAAAAAATTTAATTCAGTCACACACACACTCGCGTCTACAGGCTGTCAGATACAACGAATCATCCCCTAAATTTGATTTGATTGTTATGCCACGGATGGATAAAGCAAAGGGAAAAAATAATAATAACATGATGTAGGGAGGGGATTCCCCGAAATTTGAATAGCACACCGAAGAACATGATGCCGGCCAAAGGGTGTGTGTGAACCTTGGAACAAGTCCTTCTGGCCAATAACAGGAAATTTCGTAAAAGGATCAAATTAAGGCAATCATCAATCGAATGTGACGTGCTTACCAACAAGATGGCGCCTCATTAGAGCTTTTAATTAAGCTCACCTTCGCGCGAAATATTTCGCGCAGGTGCGAATAATTAGGGCTTACAGCTTTCTTTTAATTACACGCCATGCGATGGTGGTTGTCTTAGGTACGCGAACTTAGCGAAAGGGCTTAATGTGCGATTTGTCGAAGTGTGGTGAATTAGGAAGTTTGGTGAATTTCAAGGAGCGCTCTTTCTAAAAAGGAACTCAGCTGATTAGCTGTATCCAAATATTTCCCTTTACGTGATAGAAGCCAAAGTACTTAACTCATTCCGTAAATTGATACAGATACGCAATATTTTCCCACCATGTACTTATCATCCCAAACCTGTAATTCTCTTAATCTTCGCTCGCAGCTTATCCATAGATCACAATCCATAGGACTCTACTTGCATATTTTTATTTCTTCCGAACGTTTAGCTAAAAGGAAGTTTCTTGATAAGAAGGTCGACGGTACCAAAGAACCTCTTATTGATATTATCGTTAATTACTACATGATTGTAAAATCGCACTCCCTGGTAATAAGAAGATTCTGAAATTCTTTTCAATGTTCCGGTTTTAGAATTTTGGGAAAAAAGCGAGTCCTCCAAAGATAAATTTCCCGGTTGGGGTTGACACAAGATGAGCTGACTATTGACGGAAGACAGGTACACTTACTAAGCCTACGTGACACAAATATAGTTTTTGTGAAGATTACTAAAGAAATTATGCTAAATCCTATCAAGTTACATACCTGTTTCGTAGGAAGACACATCCACAGCGCTTACGAATAAAAGAAAAGATGCAGACAGATCCATGAAACTGACGAAGGAGTGTCATACTTTGTACAATAATGAAAAGATATCGAAATAGATACGAAAACTGTGATAAAACACGTTACTGTCACCAACATGTCAGCAATGTTCCAACTATAACAAATGGCATAATAATCATCCAAGTTATTTTAGTACAATAATAAAACTTGTTTAACGATCTTATCACTTTGTGTGAAGCAAGCAGATGCATTACTTACAGGTAAATAAAACCACTCAGAACTGAATAAAATCCATGGAAAAAATAGCTACCCGATTAAATAACTGAAAGAAAAACCAATTGAGAACGACCACCGTAAGAAAATTCTGCTAAGGAAATTTTTCTCTTTTTCACTTAACATTTTGCACTTTTAAGTAATTTCGAAATCATCCCAGTCATTTGCCCCCCTTTTTACGTTGGTTTAATCATTGTCTGCGGGCGGCAGTGTCTCCAATTGCAATTTCTTCGTCAACGAATTTATCAACTTTGTTGTCATCGTTGGTCGTCTTACAACTGAAGAAGACAAACTCCTTGCAGGCAGTTACCCTTCGCCAGAAAAAAACGGAACTTTCTCGAGTTCCGGGACAAATAGCAACAGGACAATAGGCGAATAATGGACAAATCCTTGTTAAATGTTTCCAGGTTCGAACCCCACACCCCAACCCGAGAAGAAAATCTTTTCAAAGCGATCTCGCTTCGTTCGACTTTTATACTTTTCTCTCTAGAAAGGATTCGAGGGGAAACTGATGAAGTAACAAGGACATTATTTAATTCGTTTTTCCTATCCTATCGTTCGTTTCGTGCAAATTCCGAAAATCTCCAGATCTTTTGGCCGGTCTTGTAAGATGCTAGGTATAGAGTTTTCGGGATAGCTCTGATTCAATTATCGTAAATTGAGTTTAACTAAACTTGAAAGGAGAGGAAATCCTGAATTTTTTTTGAAAGACTGCTGTAAATAAAGAAGGTACCAGAATAAGGAAGCATGTTCCCATTTTTTCAATTCAGCGAGTTCGGATGCACAAATTGATAATTTTCAATTCGATCACAAAATTGTAATAGAAGTGATAAGTAAAGTCCTGATGTAGGTGGTATGAGATTCTTTTTAGAGACCTCATTCCACAGTTCGGATTTTTGAATTTTTTTACACACTTTGACTTCTCTGGGATCCTATACCAGTGATCACCTGATTGTTCTCTGAACGTTTAGCTAATTACACATTTATTGAAATTTCTAGGATAAGCAAAGGTCAATCGGAATGCAGGCTTCTTAATCCCGCGGCAGTCATTTCGATTCGTTTGGGATTCTTATAGTCGGAGAGCTCGCGACAAAAAATCGCAAGAGTTTTAGGAAAGCTAATATTTTAGTATTTGGTTACATTTAAAAAAAAATCTGCCAACAGTCTGGGCGCAACTTTATTATTTTATGGGTAGAAGTCCGAAACGTGTTTAATGATGAGATGCAGTGTAGGTTACTATGCGACTGACAACCTAAGAAATAACCAGGAGGCTATTTGGAACGTTATTTTTTAGGTTGTCAGTCGCATAGTAACCTACACTGCATCTCATCATTAAACACGTTTCGGACTTCTACCCATAAAATAATAAAGTTGCGCCCAGACTGTTGGCAGATTTTTTTTATTTATTTACGTATTTTTTTGTCAATAGAATAATTCATAGTAGTAGGTAGGTAAGCGAATTCGAAATCAGTGAAGACTTGAACAATACCCCCAATATACTTTAGAAATATATCAGAATTCGTGAATATGTACACAACCATATTACACCCCCTTAGGGGTTGGATATCGAAAAATTTTGAAGATGGTTACTAGGTACTTATATAAATAGCCCGCAGAAGTAAAATTGCTTTGATAGCTCGACATGCCTAAAAGTTTTAACGAAGTTTGTGAAAATGTGGATTCACGGACATTTTTTTTACTCAACCTCTGAACGCCAATAAAACTCTGAACTTTTTTTTTGCTTTAATTACTCTAATAGTAGTTTCAATTTTCTAGCATAAGCCGTTTCTGAGATATAAAAAACCACCCCTCTCCCCCGTACCTTGATACCCCTATCAAAAATTTTATTTTTCTAGGATGTCTCCATAGTGGCTCTATATAATATTAAATTATTAGCTTCCTATTCATTATGGTTTTCGAGAAATAAAAATCAGAATGTTTTCCTTTCTACCCCCTTTCACCATCACCCCCAACACCCACACCGCCAAAAAATTTTTCCCTACTAGAAGTTTACCGACCCCAACTTCTGTAAAATTTTCAAGATCATATCTGATACGGTTTCTGAGATATAAAAATTACATTTTTTGAAAAATTGCTGTCCCCCCACTTTCGTGCTCCACCTCCCCCCTCAAAAAATTTAGTTTCGGTAGACTCCTCTTGTGATCCCATATACAGAATCTAAATTTTATCTTCATGGTGTAATTGGTTCGGAAGATATTGTAATCCAAAGTTTTTCAACCCAACCCCCACACCCCACCACCCCTCTTAAAAATGTTAGCCCTTGTATAATCTTGAAGTATCCCTTAGGACAACAACAAAGTTTCAATCTTCTGACATCAATTGTTCAGGAGATAACGATTTTAGAATGTTTCAATCCCGTCTTTCATGTGTTAAAGACTCATTGTTTTCCCCGCCACTTCCACACCCCTTAACCAATATCGACCTTTTTTTTCAATTGAGTCCATTATCATAGTACTACATAAATTCAGCCTCCTAGCATAAGTGGTTCCTGAGATCTAGAAACCAAAATTTTTCGTCTAAAACGCTCCCCTCTCCTCTCCCTTTGTACCCCCACCCCTCGAAAATATACCAGTCGTAGGGGTTCACCCAATCTACCCACCATAAAAATTTCAATTTAATATCTCAACGGGTTTGGGAGCTACGCACCTTCAAACAATTTTGCGTACGGCGGACGGCGTACGGCGTCTACGGCGGACAGACGGACATTTTTTTTTTTTTGCTTTTTTAGGGTTTACAAGTCCTGAAACGTGAAAATACAAAATTTCCGGGTAGCAAATTTTTTTGAAATTTCAGGTCGATCACAATACTTTATTATTAAAAAATAATAAAGTAAAAAGTATAAATGTCATGTGAGCGCGATTTCTGTTACTATGTGCGCAACAATCAATACAAGTGTCATGAAAGAGTTCTAAGAAAGCTGAAAATTTACCACGGGGTTGTTTTTACAATGAGAAACAAAAAAACAATGGTCAGACACCCCAACCGTAGGACCCACCCAGTCACCACCCCCGCAAAGGTGTCGAAAAAATCGGGTCCTCATAAGAGTTTTAAGAATGCTGAAATTTGGTACAGTGTAAATCTATTAAATATAGTTTATGAAAATAACAGTCAGATGCACGTATGTTAAATAACAATCAAAGTTTCGTTTATTTGATAATATAATAAAATGGTATTAATTTAAAACTTTGTATATTTTCCATATTGAATTATATATTTATATAAATAATTAAAAATAGTAGCTTAATGCTTCTTATTGTTTTTTTTAAATAAATTAAAACTCTGCTTTGCTTTTAATTATATAATTTTCTTGCTTATTACATTGTTTAAAGCTCAACTGAGGAGATGACGTGACAGTCACTTAAATACAAATACAATACAAATTATAATTCTACTCGTAGATACAGATCAATTTATTGAAAGTTACATATAATTATTAATCACAGAATTCAAATAGTCCAAAATAACTCGTATTCATTTTTGTCTGCTTTTATCTAATATGTCTTAACTGTATTTACCGTGCTCCAGAATTTGTTTGCCCCCGCAAAGATTCTCTAATTTTTTTTCCCTAACGCCTTTACATTTATTTGATACATTAGGCAAATCAATATAAATTATAAATATTTTCCTGACGTATTTTTAACACCGATTTGCACTTGGATAGTGTTTTTTTCCGTAAATAACACTAGATTGTCTCCTTTTTTTACGCAAAAAACACAAATGGCCATAATATTATTATATTTTATTTGTCTTGAGAAATGAAAACTTTTATGAACAAACAACACTTAAGAATAACTTTCTCGTTCTAAATTTTTTTGAAAACACGGCAAAACAAAAAATTCAATGAAGATCTAAGGATTCTATTTTTGGGGTTTTAAAAATGGGACATTCATTCTAGCTTAGTTGTAGTTTGTAGTTTCTACTTATTTCTATGAAAATATAATCCAATATGGAAAATATACAAGATTTTAAAGTAATACTAATTTATTATATTATCAACTAAACGAAACTTTGATTGTTATTTAACATACGTGCATCTGACTGTTATTTTCATAAACTATATTTAATAGATTTGTACCAAATTTCAGCTTTCTTAAAACTCTTAAGAGCACCCGATTTTTGTGACACCTTTGCGGGGGTGCTGACTGGGTTGGTCCTAGTGTTGGGGTGTCTGACCATTGTTTTTTGTTTTTCATTGTAAAAATTACCCCGTGGTAAATTTTCAGCTTTCCTAGAACTCTTGCATGACACTGGTTTTGATTGTTGCGCGCATAGTAACAGAAACCACGAGCACCCGATTTTCGCGACACCTTTGCGGCGTTGCTGACTGGGTGGGTCCTACTGTTGGGGTGTCTGACCATTGTTTTTCAGTTTTTTATTGTAAAAACTACGTCCTGGTAAATTTTCAGCTTTCCTAAATCTCTTTCATTTTCTGATTTTTTTGACATCTTTGACAGCTCACCAGAGCCAGGTGTCCCCACGTCAGACCTGCTGACTCTAGTATATTTACATACATCCTAAATGTAACCAAATATTAAAATATTAGCTTTCCTAAAATTCTTGCGATTTTTGTCTATTAAGTGATATACTAGCTAATTGAATGTCTTCTAGGAGTGCTGATTACCTTCTTAATCGTAGGTGTGGCCAATAACATGTGCATCAAAATTTTTGAATGCAAACTTAGTTCAGAGACTTGTGGATTCTAATTTTTTCAGATACTTCTGTTATCTTGAAATCAGGCGTGAATACAGGAAGGGTTGACTCCTAACACCCCCCCTCCCCCCTCCCAAAGCCTTTATAAAAAAAAGCCGATTATGGTTAATCAAAAAAATTGGCTTCTTGCACATTCATGGATACCTGTTGAACGTAGCTTGTAAGTTTCCCAAACCTGCCAAAGCACATATTATTTTAATTTTTCAGATATTTCCAATCGCCCACTCAGTTCAAACTTTTCCGAATCGAAATCCATTTTCAGTACTGAATACTGTTAGTGAATTTTTGAATTTATTGTTTTATTTTTTCCTGTGGATTAAATTCTTTTATCAGTACTGTATCGGAATTGAACTTACTTACTTACAAGCTCTTTTTGTAGGTATTAGTCTGTAGTAGCACTGAATGAGTCTTGATATTAGTGACATTCCTAACGTTTTAGAGGTTAAAAAATGGAAGCTAGAGTTTTTGAGAACAAATTAGTATACAAAATAATAACTCTCCAATATAAAGATATATTCGCCATTATCTAGTAATCGGATGGTGTTTGTATAGGGTGTTTAAATAAGTACGCTCGTGTTTTAAATGTAAATAAAACAAGTTGTTGTAGATATCCACAACATTTTTTTTAAAATTTGATGATTTGCACATGTTGTTCAACGCTATAATCTTCCATGTTGATTTGCCACACACTGCTGAAGAATTCACATCAAATTTGAGAGATGTTGCTTTAACAACATAGCCGCTATAACGTAACAAATTTCAAGCGTCCCTATTGAAAGACTCTATACTTGACTTGGAGAAGATCCCACATATTTTCCATGTAGTTAAAGCTTCAACTAAATTTTTTAATATTATTAAATGCATTTTTTCTCTACATATTCTTAATTTTCTTAAGTCTGAATATATTTGTATATTTTCGCTAGAAAATGCGGTCAAGTGGTGTAATCGTCAAATTTTAGTTTGTCATATTTTTTCATATGCCCAACACAAGGAAAATTTTTCATAAAAAACTAACTGAGTTTGGGAGTTTGGAAAGAAAAACTTTCCGGTCAAATAATTGTGACGGTACTATGTCAGTACTGGGAACAATGGAAACTCGTTGTTGTATAGCGTAGAGTGTAAGGTGTTGTCTTAAGATATATATGGTTCGAATCCTAGAAACGAATTCTAGCTAATTTTGGCCAGGCAGTTTTTTGAGCTCTGAATCTTGAAATTTTTGGCATAAACAGCAACCATTGGTCTGGGTTTATATGGTCCTGCTCCAACTTATCTTGGAGCCATCCGAGAACCACTTAAGGGCCCCAATTCCAAATTTGGCCCGTTGGTCTTCTCAGTCCGGGTGAAAAAGAAAACTTTTTTGATAATGGATGAATACTGAGAAAGCGGTCATAAGTTACGAAGTGGCTATTTTCCTTACTTCTGTATCCTATAGTATAGTTATAAGTCGGTACTTTATGCTGAAAGAAGAGTGATTCAAATTGCCGAGCTAACATTTAAAGTACGACTAGTTGGTACTGAAACTGTAAGATATAATCAAGGCAATTTGTCTGATGATGTATTTATCAATTACAGAACTTGAAGGAAAAACGACGTAGAGCGACACTAACATTTTTAAAACATAATTAAAGCCTGAAGAGATCCACGCTAATGATGCCGGGTCTACAGAATCAAAAACTAATTGTTTCTACTCTTATCGCATCGAATAATATCCACTTGGAAAATCCCATCGAAATTTTCTTTCAATAAACCACAAAATATTATCGAATAATGTTTTTACCTATCCTCGAAGTAATCCCTTCCGTAGAGACCATAATCCATTAAGGAATGGCTCACGTTGTTCACTCCTCCCGTACCCTTAAGGATCCAAAACGTATCGCGGAAAGAAAATTTCACAAGCTCAGCCTTTGGACAGTGCTTGAGTATGCAAAATGAGTTTCGTCCTTTATATTCAATTTCATTTCTCCGACAAATTCTACAGAATATTTCAGATAGAAATGCAAATTATTTTATATTCCCGTTTTCTATAAGGGGGTGTGTCGATGGTGGGTTGGCAGTACGATGCAAGAGAGCCGACGAAAAAAAGGACTTGAATTTCACTATTGAAAGTATGGCTGCGCCTCGACGAATAAATTAAGCCCCTGATTGAAAAAAGGAATAATTTTTCGAATTTACCTGGTCGCCCTCTCTAAGGATCTTGTTATCTTCATGAATTGAAATTGATGAATTTGTTTATTTCCTGAGAGATGGTATTTTATGCGATTTCAGCAGAGTTCTACTCAATTCCTTAATTTCGTACTGTGCGAGACGGACTGTATTTTACATTCTATAAAATGCGGAATTTCGCTTACGATAGAAATTATTATGAAAAGGACGTTGAATTGCGAAAGGATTGCAGAGGACGAACTAAATTTACACTTAATCCGTCGTTGTAAAATACATCCCATTCCATTACTTAAATTGTATAGCTCTTAAATTCTATTTTCATGTGCCATTCACACTAACGAAATTTATCAATTTCCGATAAATCGAATTTCCGATAAATCGAAAAGTGAATATCGAGATGTTACAGTGCAATTGACACTTACATCCTAGAAGTGGTCATGGAAAACGAGGACGAAGTGAAACCTCCGTTTAAACTAAATTTCCCGCGTTAGTCCTGTGCTCATAAGAATAAGAAATAGTTCTTGAGATTCCCTACATCGTCACAAGTTGACTTTTCATAGAATGTCAACATTTTATCGGGTTAGATATGATGGGAAATGTGATTTTCCAGGACCTACCAGTACATTTTGTAGGTGGATAAACGAAGGATGCATTTGACATATTTCGCAGAACATGTGTACAGAATATTTTGCTATAGCAAAGGACATATTTTTCACAAGGAATTCTGTGAGAAAAAAAATATAGAGATATCTACATAGGAGGATATACTTTATAGAGTAGAGGATATCTAACCTTTAAATGTCGATTTGTAACCGCAATTTTAATTATAGTACCTACAAAAATGAAATCATAAATGAGCAGAAGTGTTTGAAAAAATACAAACAAAAATAAAAAGTTCAAAGGCAACGATTTAAAAAAAAAATAATTGATCGACGAATTTTAATACAAGACTGACAATTTTCTTTGATAGATAGATTTATTTTTACAAATATTCAAATACACATTAGATATAATTGTCATTTCATCTTAATTACAATTAGGAGTGTGTAGCTGATTTTTATATGCTAAATTGGTACATTGTTGGCAAAATTCCAAAAAAACCTCTTTTGAATTAAGTGTAAACTAAAATTAAAATGAAAACTAAACTATTTCTAAGACTAAGAACTATGTTTCAATAGCAGGTATGAGCGGGTTTTTGCAATTGACAAGATTTTGTTGAAATTTACCGTAATTATTTTAGGCCAGTTGGCACACCAACTCTACTTCAGCTTCTGAATGTAGCCTAATACCAAAGACCTAATACTATGTTCAGACGAGATTGACGCGTTTAAATCGAGTTAAATGCGCTGAAAACACTTCCCGGACGTGTTTACGAAAACACGTAGCTACTACGCGTTAAACCGAAAACATGTACTACGACCCTCGCGGAAATCGAAGTAAACTTTGGAAGAAGCTATTTAATGCTGTAGAAACCCAATTTTGTGCTTGTGCAACGACTGCATTAGCTAATAAAATCCCTTTTCATTACTGCTATACAAAATAAATGGTTTCAAACAATTGAGAAAGCATAAATTTGCTAATGAAACACAGATGAATATCTACTTGTCAAAACAAATCACATCAAGCTATCATGTATCAAAATAAAACGAGTTGCCTAGTCTGAACACTACTTTTTTAACATGTTAAATTTACCTACTTAAATGCGTTTAAAATGCATAATCTGTACAGGGTATAATATGTTTCTTTGAAATATAGGTCGGAAATGGTTGGTGCAAATTAAAATTTGGTACGTAAATAATAGTACTACAGGCGAATATTCTAAAAATATAATGTTGGAAAAGAGTAGAGAGTGGCAAAAAGTGAACATGTTTATATGTCATGAAATACTTACGTTAAAAATGTAAAAGTTAGCTAGTAAAATTTCGTATTTCGAGAAAAATATCCTATATTTTAGGAAGTCTTTGGCCTATTTGACGACCAGCAGTGGTATACTTTTTGGAATCAGTTCCCCCGACAAAAGGACAAGATGCTGGAATTGTTTATAGCGAAAATTTCCTTTTTTTAAATCAAAGAAACGGCTTATCTTAATGTGGCGAAACTTTCAAAATTTACATAGGTATTTATATAGGCCGAATATTTAAAAATCATCTTTGGATCATAGTCTTGGATAAGGTCAAAGTCGAAAAGCAACACAGGTTGTTTCGGAGACAACCTAAAAAAATTACGCAGGTTTTTGGCACTCCGTGTGCCACCTTGTAAGGGGTTATTCCTTGATATATTTGGAGAAAAAAATTGTTCTACAGGGTGGGTCAATTTTCAATATTAGTGGAGATACAGGGTGGTTAAGAAAAGTCTTTTTGACCGGTACCCTCACTCACTTAAAACGTTAAATCTTGAAAACGAATAATCACAACTCGTTTTTTAGGCAATCGAATTACCTTTTATTTGATGTAACAGTCTAAATTGTAACTGCACCCAATCTTGAGATATTTACTCGAAAACACAGATTTTTGCTACGTCAACCCTAAAAATTCAGTGATCAATATAGTTTTTCTCAGAAAACCCCATTATAAAAATGTCATTTTAATTTTATTTTTTTATGAGCCGTATTATTACCTACAAAAGCTGCATACGTAAGTTACGATTAATATTTTGGAAATAACAGGTAAAAATACATATCGCATAAAAATTAAATATTTAAAAAATCAGTGCATGTGCATGTTGATGATCTACGCTACTTGCTTGAATTGAAAGAATTTAATAATAATCAATGGCACAACAGCCCACATCGGGCTTAGGCCTTAAAGTAATGCTAGAGTTACTTCATTACTAGGCCAACGGAACACTAGGAGGTGAAGTGGTCAACCACACGCTCGTCCGTGATTATTACCCCGATTTAACTCAGGTACTCACTTACAGCTGAGTGAACTGGTAGTCCGGCACCCAATCCCATTCACGAAAATTACTTGTCGCCAAGCAGATTCGAACCAGGTACCAGGTGCACCGAAGGCAAGTGCTCTAGCCACTGAGCCACCCAGACTACTTTAATAGTATTTAATAGTGGTTTCTATTTCAAATATTTTTATTTCAAATATTTTTATGTCCGCCGTACGCAAAATCGTTTGAAGGCGCGTAGTTCTCAAACCCGTTGAGATATTAAATTGAAAATTTTATGGTGGGTAGATTGGGTAAACCCCTACTACTATATTTTCGATGAGTGGGGGTACAAGGGGTGAGGAGAGGGGAGCGTTTTAGACGAAAAATTTTGGTTTATAGATCTCAGGAACCACTTATGCAAGGTGGCTGAAACTTGGAACTTGTGTAGTACTATGATAATGGACTCAATTGCAAAAAAATTATCAATATTGGTTAAGGGGTGTGGAAGTGCGGGGGAAACAATGAGTCTTTAACTCATGAAAGACGGGATTGAAACATTCTAAAATCGTTATCTCCTGAACAATTGATGTCAGAAGATTGAAACTTTGTTGTTGTCCTAAGGGATACTTCAAGATGATACAAGGGCTAACATTTTTAAGAGGGGTGGTGGGGTGTGGGGGCTGGGTTGAAAAACTTTGGATTACAATATCTTCCGAACCAATTACACCAGGAAGATAAAATTTAGTTTCTGTATATGGGATCATAAGAGGAGTCTACCGAAACTAAATTTTTTTGAGGGGGGAGGTGGAGCACGAAAGTGGCGGGACAGCAATTTTTCAGAAAATGTAATTTTTATATCTCAGAAACCGTATCAGATATGATTTTGAAAATTTTACAGAAGTTGGGGTCGGTAAACTTCTAGTAGGGAAAAAAATGTTGGTGGTGTGGGTGTTGGGGGTGATGGTGAAAGGGGGTAGAAAGGAAAACATTCTGATTTTTATTTCTCGAAAACCATAATGAATACAAAGCTAAAAATTTAGGATTATATAGAGCCATTATGGAGACATCCTAGAAAAAATTTTTGATAGGGGTGTCAAGGTACGGGGGAGAGGGGTGGTTTTTTATATTTCAGAAACGGTTTATGCTAGAAAGTTGAAACTTAGTACGTATATGAAGATGTACTATTAGAGTAATTAAAGCAAAAAAAAAGTTTAGATTTTGATTGGCGTTCAGAGGATGAGTAAAAAAAATGTCCGGGAATCCACATTTTCACAAACTTCGTTAAAGGTTTTAGACATGTCTAGCTATCAAAGCAATTTTACTTCTGCGGGCTATTTATATAAGCGCCTAGTAACGATCTTCAAAAATTTTCGATATCCAACCCCTAAGGGGGTGTAAAGTGGTTGTGTACATATTCACGAATTCTGATATATTTCTAAGGTATATTGAGATTTGGAATTCACTTTTACTTCTATAAGCTTTAAACGTAGTCGGGGAAAAACCGATTTAAGTATTTTTCTCAATTAAACCCCCTGGGGGTATTGTTCAAGTTTTCACTGATTCCGAAAATTTCTTAGGTTTAATGTGATCGAATTCGCTTTTACTACTATGAATTATTCTATTGATAAAAAAAATACGTAAGTAAATAAAAAAAATCTGCCAACAGTCTGGGCGCAACTTTCTTATTTTATGGGTAGAAGTCCGAAACGTGTTTAATGATGAGATGCGACTGACAACCTAAGAAATAACCAGGAGGCTATTTGGAACGTTATTTATTAGATTGTCAGTCGCATAGTAACCTACACCGCATAATCCATTCTACTGCCTTAAGGATCGTATAAACTTCAGCTTGAAATACCGAAGACTGTTTTCCTAGGGCGAAAGAGTACCTGAGATCTTCAGTCTGCAGGTATATTCCAGCTCCCGACCCGTCTTCAGTCATTGAGCCGTCCGTATAGAATATATCAGTGAATCCGTTAAGTAGTGCGGAAGGAGTAAAGCTTAAGGGAGTAATCAATCAACAGAAGTAGTCATATCTTGGAAGGGAACGAATGAAATGGGAGACAATTGAAACTCTGGTCTCTGTGGTAAGCACGGTGGAACGCGCTGTTCATGGTCTCGCGCATTCCTCCTCCACATTGACTTAAATTTTACACCACTTTTATGGATCGTAAAAAGGTGCGGTCTGTCGCATTCGGTTCCATTGAGCTTATATTAAAAAAAATCGATTTTTTCTTCAATTCTGAGGTCTTTATCCTCTTAGGGCCATTATTACGATCTTCAGCTCTCTCTAACCGGAACTTTAACTGGAAGTTTTGTATGCAAATCAGTTAGAACGTAACTGAACATCGTAGGAACGGGACTAAAGCTCATAAACTAATGGAAGAATACTATGACTTAATAAACAATATCAATTGTCAAGTTATGAATTCAATTTCATTTATTCAACAAATAAAATACGAAAAATTATGAACAATATTCATTTATTCAATGTACGTGGGACGTGAACTCATGAAAGAATTCATTGATTCAACGAACGGATTATATTAACTTATAAACAAAGTTCATTGAAGCTATAACCGAAATACATAAACTTATGGCCAAATTCATTGTTTGAATGAACGGACTATGTTAACTGGTGAACAAAATCAAGGAAAAGAGGACTAAAATGTACGAACAAAGTTCAATGATTAACTAAAAAATTCAATCATTAGCGAACCAGGTGATTAATTAATGAATTGAGATTCACTGACTTAATGAACATTTCCATCGGCTGAGGATTGTTAATTGATTTAATGATTTTTTCCAATTGATTCTGTCCAGGACCTCTGGAATTTAAATTGGAAAAAGTCTTTGCCAGAAGGTTGCCATGACCCAGATATAAATCCAAAATTACTGCATTCTTTTGTGAAAAATGTTGTTCAAAATAACAATAACCAACAAATCCAGCCGAAACTCCCCTAAACACTCCACCATTTTTAATTATTCCGCAATTAATTTTCTAAAGCTCACTGCATAATCATAAAAACCACAAAAAAATGCACCATTAAAGAAATTACCGCCGTGGGATAATTACGATAAGGACCTCTGATTTTCGAAGCATAAGTAATCAAAAGTCATTATATTCGAATAATGTATAGAAGGGTTGAAAAGGAGGGCGAAAAAAAGAATTATGTACGGAAAAGTATTGAAAATAATTGCAACTTCATAATTATGTCTTCCCGGTTTCTAGGATAGGACTTATGACGAATGTATCTTTATCTACATAGAGAAGATACTCATATAGGTAACATACTAAACGTTTAGCCAGCACATTAATCGGGGCGATTAAAGAAGGACGGCATTCATAGCAAAACGTCTATTTTTGCATTTCTTTCAGGTTCCCTAGGTCGAGAGGGCGTCGAGTGTGCTCCTGTAGAAAATAATCGAATCAACCATGAGGCTCGTTAACGTAACGAGCAAGGATGCTTCTCCCTTGACATGTTTGCGCCATTCACTCACATTAACAGTGCCATCATCGTCCCCATCATCAACTTCATCATCGTCATCTTCTTCAGTCCCGCGAAGGATCGTTTCGTATTGTAATCGGGCGATTATCCTGTCAGAATATTATGCGCCAGCAATTCGCTGCATTAATGGCGTCTTGCAAAGTTTCCTCTTGCATGTCAATTTTAAATTACGAAAAAAAACTAATGAGATATTATATAAAAAAGGATAAAAAAAATTAAATGAACCTCCGATTGACCCACCTTCTAATGTACTTCAGGATTTTCATTCGTAATCACAGAACCGGAAGAAATATCCTTTCGGGCATCTTATCTCATTCACGTGTAAACTTTTCGTTCATTCGTTCCTACTCTTTCGGCCATATGCCGACGAGTCCTTAAACAGGATATGCCACATGCCCCTCCCCTTATCTTTCGATTTTTTTCTTCTCCAATTCGCTTTCAAACTTAACGTTATCCTGCTTGCAAACAACACGTCCGCCATCTTCTTTTCCTGCTCTGCTCCTGACAGGGATTGTCCTTTTGTTTGCACTCTTGCCTCACGATGTCCTTAAACATTTTTATAATGTACTAGAGCGAGAGAGGGTCGCCTGTTCCGACAATTTCCCTTTGCTGGGTAAGGTACGCGCATCGGCATGCTATACCCGCGGACCCCGAGTAGTTGGGTAAGTAAGGGTGGACGAAAATCTGGTGTTGTTGTTGTTGCTGGTGGTGGTGGTGTTCGTCCCTGCCGGCAACGTTTATTTTTATGACGAATCATTGCTCGTTGACAGGATAAGTCATCAGTGAGGATATAAGATGCTTCCTGGGATATGTGAATTTGAATTGTCGCGAGGGATCGAAGGGTGCGGGTTGTACTCTGAAAGTTGAAAAAGAAATGATGAAATGGGATCATTATCAGAATAATGGGGATCCTTCCACATTTAGAGTTTGTGCTGGGGGAAGGGGCTCGTTTTGATTTCTGGATAAGGATATTATGCGGGATGAAGAGAAAAAATTCCATAACGATGCTATTAGCGATAATGGAATCGGGTTCGTATTTTCTCACTCTTCTCATGGTAGAATATTGTTTTTGTTGTATGCTGTGATGCCATCGTCCTGAGAGTACTGTTCGCATTTATATGGAAGTTGTTATAGAAATCAAAATGATATTCCTAAAGTCTAAATAAACTCAAACTCAAACCATATTTATTTATAGTAATTCAATTTGCGTTAACAGAACAAAAATGTTTTAGAGATTAGAAGTCTAAATATTAGTCAACCGGAAATAAGATCGTGATATCGACTTCTCTAGCAGAGAGGACTTTTAGTGCCCTATGTTTGACAAACTAAAAATGGGGCAGTATAAGTGAGTGTGAAAACAACTGCAAGTAATCCCTGACTGAAGAAGACATTACTGTAATTCATTAAATGATTAATTCTATGTAATTAAATTTCGTACCCAAATTTTTTCCTTCAGAGAAATGCACTGAGTTTACCATAACTTGTGGAGGAACCAAGAAAAAGCGAAGGTTACTAGAAACTCATACTCCATTCATTTCCTGAAACTCCTAATTCCTACTCGCACTTTTATTTTAGGACATATCCTTAAATCTGTAGACGTAATTGATATCGAATGCATTTCTTTAAGAAAGTAAAAAAACATATTTCCAATTCCAACTATTATTATAGGCGTGTTGTTGCTAGAATCGAATACCTTATGTTTTCCGAATTCCTCACCCACAAAACTATGGATTTACAAAGTTTCAGCCTCCTAGCATAAGCGGTTTCTGAGATATAGAAACCAATACTTTTCACCTAAAATTCATCACTTAAAGGGTATCAATCAATCTACCTACCAAACCATTTCAAGTTACATGATATCCCAACGGGATTGTGAGAAATAAGAGCCTTCAAACGCGTTTGCGTACGGCGGACAAACTGACTCTAATTTTGCATTTTTGCAGGCTGCTAGTCATAAAACGTGAAAATACAAAACCTCTGGGGAGCAAACTATTTTTGAAATTACAGGTAGATTGGAAATACTTTATTATTAAAAAATAATAAAGTAAAAATTAAGGAACAAAAAATAATACAGAAAAGAAAATGAAATATTGAGCAGACGGAAAAAAATAATTAGTACAAACTAGTAATATTTATGTGGACAAATGTAGCATGATTTTAACAATTTATTCAGTCCCGATATGAAAATCACAGCCGAAGCCCAGATGTGATGAAATTTTGATTGTTTTGCTTTAAAATTGATAAGATGAAATGAAGACCATGAAATCAAATCTACAGTTCCGATATAACGCAGAGTCTCCAGAATCATCTCGATCCAGTAACCGCGTCCTTCAGTTTGAGGATCTTAGCAGCGATCTGCCATCCGTGTCGATTAAGTCTTTATTTTAAAAATGCGTCTGAGAATTCTTCTGTAATCCATACACTTGACATGGGCTCTCCATTGTAATTTTTGCAGTTGATTACTGATTGTACCGAATTCACCAAACTTCCTTATGAGAACTGATGCTATTGGTTGTATCGAACTCGCCAGAGTCTTCGTTATTTGGGCCCAGTATTCGTCACAGCCTTACGAGGACTGATACTGCCCGTTGTACCGAACTCGCCAGTCAGTCTCCTTTTCTAGTCCTTGTATTGGCTTATTGCTTATAAGATCCTTCCCACTAATGCGTCTATTGATATTTCGGACGCTTGACGCTCCACGTTTCTGATCCATCACAGGCCTAATTATCGTCCCTGTTTTTTTAAGGATACCGAACTGGTCTTAGAAGGATATCCTTTAAAATACAGTACCGTACAGTCCAGTTAGATGAAATTATAGAGTATTATAAGTTTAATCCAGCCCGAAAAGTTTGTAACGCATAGAACCGAGCCTCGGACGAAAAAAATTTATATATTATTTTGTGTTTAGTTGTGGCCAAAAACCCCAAATCCGTTTGCTGTCCGTCCGTCCGTTTGCACGATAACTCAAGAACGCGTTGGCCTAGGAAGTTGAAATTTGGACACAACCTGTAAAATGGAAAAAGTAAGTCTAAGTTCGTTAATTCAAGCTGTCATACAAAAGTTCTTAAAACACGTCTTCACCAATATTGAACGATAACTTTAGAACGCTTTAAATTATGACTTTGAAATTTCGTATACGTTGATTTTATAATAGTCGCAGCTGAAGGTATTAATATGAAAAAATCCCGTAAGTCCTTCATGTAGTTGCCATACAAAAATTCTGTAACTCACTATAACTGAAGAAATCGTTTAACCATCCATCGAGTAGCCACTATACAATAGTTTCTACCTGTAAATAAAAGGTCATGCAATAATTGTATGTGCACTCCTCATTCTTTTGATATATTCCCAACTAAAATATAAATCGGAGTTCAGTATTTCATCTAGAGTATCATACGATTGGCTTGCAGCCGATCGTGACTGCGTTATGTTTTTTTTTATTTTTTAATATTTTTCTATTTTAGACGGTTTAAGCAATGTTGTAAATGTGTATATACGGTATATACGTATAAGATTTTCATGATTTTATTCAAACAATTGGACAATGTTATGTGAGCTAAAAATGCTACTCTATGACTGTCAAAAACATTGGTGTTGGATTTTTGCAAGATTTTCAATTGTCGCACGTTTTGTCCAAAAAATGGAGAGTGTACTGAAGAAATTGACCCTTTGGAATTAAAATTACAATTAAAAAATTTTCAAAATAGTATTTTCATACTCTATTCCATTCAGTTTTAACATATGTATATTTATGATAATCTTATGAGTAGGTATATATTACATTATTGTTTTTTTAATGTAACAAGGTGGTTTTAATTACAATATTATTCAGATAATATGCAAAATCCGAGCACCATAATGACCGAAAGATAAAGGTATTTTCGCCATTTTAAATTCATACACGCTCTGGTTGGCTTCTTTTAGATTCCAAAACAAAAGAAAACAAACCTGAAGAATAAAGAACAAGTACATTGTGAGTGTACCTAGGTACGAAAGGCATTCAATTTATAATTCACACCAGTTGGCCATGTTTTCTGTAGTCCATCATCACGTCATCACGCTGTGACCCTTGAAGTTAAAAAGGGGGACGAAGTCTTTGTAGATCAACCCATCTCGGGATTTATTATTATTTTTAAATGCATATAAGGATACTCGGGATTCTCTCAGCGGACACAGCATGATTTTAATTTAATTATTTTTTTTAATGTCTCATATGGTGGTGGAGAGTGTGCATAATGCCCGTGTACTTTCATGTCACCGTAATTTAACCATCGAAAAGGGGATCTTACAGCTTCAAGCGACTGATTCAGTATTCAAGATGGCAAATGATAAGAGCGATGAAATGGGATTGAAATTTTCTGATTTTGAAAGGGGAAAGCACTGAGTTGGTTAATTCGGCGGAAATCGTACAAGTGAGATGTTCTAAGAGCTCTTCAAGGAAAAGCCACAATTATTTTTAAGTTTGAGTGCAGTTCTTAAATTTTAAATAGCACAGTATAACCTGGATACAATTTGGCTTGACGACCCGCGCGAAAAAACAAAAGCCTCGATAGAATTACGCAACAACAAAAAATAACCCTAGGGCAATAATTGCTTTCCAACACTTCGTTATGATCCAATTATCCCCTAAGTTAATCATTTTTCCAATCGATCACTTCAGAAAATAATCACCCTCGTCGCTAAGCTCCGTTAATATTTTACGTTGAGGGAACCATAACAAGGATGACACGACCAGAGGCCTATCCTTTAATAACGAAGCCTCGAATTACGGACTTTTCAACGGCCTCAACCTATTGTTGTCCTGTTTTCCGATAAATAATGAGATAAATAGAACGTTGAAGCTTTGAGGGCTGCCTATCGCTATACTCCTGCCGCAGTAGGTAACTTATTGGGATTGTCCTTTCAAGGCGAGTAAACAACTTTCAGATGTCAATTAGGCTTTGACATTTCGTTGTTTACAGAATTCATTCAGTACGATCTAACGATGAGTTTATGTTAATATTCGCCTTATTGGAGACTTGTGAAAACTGTTCGTTATAGAAATTAGTTATTTCCTTAATTTAACGATGTTTGGTTATTGATCAAAAATTTTTTTTTAACGTTCAAACTACAGTTCCAAAATGTCAGCCATTTACTTTTAATTCGACCATCAAAGTCATTCGTTCAAATTCACATGTATGTACATATAATATAATAAAAAAAATAATAAAAAATAGAAGCAACCCTTCCTCCTACTGCTCACATTTCCTTCAATTTTAATTTAAATTCGCACCGAAACCCTCGGCAATTGTCTAACGATGGATTTTTCACTCCGAGGCTTTGTTTTGATGAAATCCGAACTGACGGATTTGTCAAAATATTTTTGCGTTTGATGACAGCCCCGAACAGGAAAGAGGTGACAAAAGGTCCTCCTCCATTGTTCGATTTACCTTAAGAGTTGGGAGGATTTGTTTACACGAATTCTGAAAGGAGTGAAATGCTATCTCGTCACTCATTCGCTGTAGCCAAGCGTATAGATTACAACAAGCTCCTGTCGTTGGGAATAATTTTCAAAACGTTTTCTGTAGAATTCATCCGCGGGTTCTATTTCTCTCGACGTCCTTCACCGTCGTTTTTATTAAGTACTTTTGTTAATGAGCACACTTTGTTGGGTTTGTGTAGGAGTGAGGCTTCATTTTACAGGCCATTAAAACGCCAGACACATTAATGCTTTGCATTAATAAGAATCACGCGAAAAAGGGCTCGGAAGCGTGATTATGGTGTGAGGAAAAGGAAATAGTATATTTTCAGGTGATATAAAAAAAGAAAAAGAAATTATAAGTGATCACTATTATGGTATTGTTCAGTAGCCGACAAATTATTAGTATGCAATTATTTCTACGCAATAGTTCTGGTAAACAGCATACTATCCCTTCGTAAATCATTATCTTAATCTGCAACCAGCTAACTACACTTTTGGCTAGTAACATAAAAGCAATAATAACGAAAATAACTTAGATAATATTGTGTGATGTTATCAGGTATAAGCAGAGACTGATCAACAACACTTATTTTAGTAAACACTCCGGAAAGCATACTTTGTAGTGATCATATTTTTATGTTCTGGGACAAACAAGTTATTAGTGATCGGTTTATTGAATAAACCAGGCCCGAATTACTCCTTTTCGGCGAAACAAACCAGACAATACATGGGTTTTACTATTCCCCATATTCTAGAATTTTGTTAGAAACAAAGAAACACGTGAAAAATAAGGTTCTGTTAAAAAAATAAAAAACATTTAAGAAACTAATTCTATCCTTGAAAATTAAGTAACCCATAAACACAACACCCCACAATACCAATGGTACACGCAAGGAAAAAGTTACGAACTTAGGGTGCTGGGAAGAATGAGAGCCAACTTTATTATTTTACGGGTATAAGTCCGGAACGCTTTTAATCTTGAGATGCGTTACAGGTTACTATGTGACTGACAACCTAAAGAATAACCCAGGGGACTTTTTGGAATTTTTTAGGTTGTCACTTGTAATTCTATATACAGAAACCAAATTTTATCTTCCTTGTACACTCTAATGCCGCGTTGACACTATCGACTTCATTTGCATTGGACATGTGCGATGAGCGCGAATCTCTAGGCAATAGTGGAAACAGAACATTCGAGTTCTACGCACATCCCTTTGATGTAAAATCACACAGGTGTAAAATTACATGCACTATAGTAGGAATTTAATTTCCTATTATTTCAGTAGTAAATTTACTAAAAAAAATTTAAAAGTGTACAATTGAGTCGGAAGATATTGTAATCCAAAGTTTTCCAGAGATTTAGCTCCAATTAACTAACTGGCCCGCTGAAAAATATGTTGTCTTGATTTCGTTTTTAAAGAATTAATTAAGGTTTATTTCTTTTTAAAATTAAAATAAACTGGGATTTGCTTTGAGTCCATAGTAAAAAATTGTGTGAAAATAATTGTCCTTAAAGCAGTAAAATACTCCGAATTTATGTAGCAAATTTACAAACTTTCATTAAATTGAACAAAATTACGAGTAATTTTTGTAAGTTTGTACTTTCGTCAACAATGTAATGACTGGAAAGTAAAATTACAACATCGATTGAAATTTCCCACTTTTAATGTGTAAAATTAAGCATTTTTCATGTAATTTTGATACTTAATGCGCAGTAATTTGTTTTTTTGTGATATGTATTAACTTGACCACTTCGTTGCTTAATTCAATTGTTTCGTGGTTTTGTGTAAGTCGTGATTTAAAATTTAAAGAGAACATAGTAATAATTATTATGTAATAAACATCTATAGAGTCATAGATTTATAAAACTAAAATTATTTTGTTCTTTGCACTGTTTATTATAAATTATATAAGAATAATAAATAACATTTTCGTTATTTTTTTTAAAAGTATAAGGATCATAATTTTTTTTATTTATTTTTAAGTACCAGAATTATTAGTTTTGATTAAATTTTTTTATTATCATTATTAATTTTCATAATTGAATTATTAATCCAACGTAATAAATAATACGCATTTATTTTGTTATCGATCTTTTATACGTTCTCCCCTTTTTAACCTATATCTTGGTTTTTTCTCAATTATCATGTGATGATTGATCTCATTGAATTTATCCAATTGTCGATTGCTGTTTCATTTGTCCTTCAAAATACATCTGGAAATTCATCTGTCCACCATTCAAGTTTATTCATTTATATTATCAATAAATTAATAATAATAATATGTATACAAAATCATGTTACATTTTTGTAGTACATATAAGTGGAAGAGTTGCCTAAGCCACATTGAATTTTTTGATGCTTAGGCTTTTTCCTCATTCCATATCTTTGTGTTCCAAACTTTATTCACCATATTATCAGTATACAATGCTTGAAAGCAGGCGCGAACAAAGGGGGGTTTTTGGGGGTTGAAATTATGGAATTAAAAAATCACAACTAAATGTAATTAATACGAGACGTGTAATTTGTTTTACATGTTAATTACTTGAGCTGAGTTAAGTTGTAGTTTTCATACCAATTTCAACTCAACTCGTAATTTCATGAAAACTAACTCGCCATGGAAATGGAAACGTAGTAATATGGTAGTTACCCAATAGGAAGTTTGAGGAGAACTCAATGAGGGAGCAAATATGGAGGTATCTAGTATTACTATCAATGGAGCAAAAAATGAGATTTTTAACAATTATGGAGAAAACCCCCATTTCTCTTTTTTCACTCCAAATGGATGAAAATGAGATTACGAAGAACATTTTTGAGTTTTCATTTTCCCAGGAAAGCTGCTCATATATTGTTTTAAATCGCAATTTGGTTTGAGAATTTCCTTCGAGCGCGTCGAATCTATCACGCAGTCGCAATTTAAAAAATCTGCCAACAGTCTGGGCGCAACTTTATTATTTTCGGGCAAAAGTCCGGAACGCGTTTAATTTTGAGACGCGGTGTAGGTTACTATCTGACTGAAAACCTAAAAAAGGTTGTGGAAGCGGTTAGAATGGGGTCGCGCTAGAATACTTACGCCGCTGCCACATATAACATATGAATTACATAATTGGGTCATACTCCGGGAAGAGGTCTAAGCCATACATAGTATAATATCAGTTAATATGCGATTAGGAGGTTTTTCGTGATAAGGTTTTTGGCCATTACATGAAATCGGAAATGCATTTGTAGGCGATTATATAAAAAGTCTGTGGAAGTGAAAACCAATCTGATATCTCATCAATCCCAAGAAATATGTCGAAAGCCTTACCTCCTATTGCAGTTGAATATCTAAAAATACTGAAATCAACTTTTGACAATTTTGTAGGAAGCCTTAAGAAGTAAAAATGAATTTGATATCTCATTAGAACTAAGAAATATGTAGGAATTTGTGAAAACATATGCAATCCTCTTGCACCCACTTTGGGGTTGAATATCAAAAAATCCTGAAATTAATTTTTAGATATATGTAAAGAAAACCCGAGGAAGTGAAAACCAATTCGATGTTTTATCACACCTAAGAGATATGACGAAATTCGTAAAAACGTGTTCAACCCGTTTAGGAGATGAAAAAGGAAAAAGCTTGAAAACAACTTTTAGGTGATTATTAAACAAGACCGCGGAAGTAAAATGTTATTCGATATCTAATCAGACCGACGGGATATGGCTGAGTTCGTGAAAATGTATATAACCCCTTTACACAACCGTGGGGGTCGAATTTTAAAAAATCCGGAAAACGCTTTTTAGGTATTTATATGAAGAATCCGTGCAATAAAAATGAATTCATTATTTGGAAACACCTAATAGATATGACGAAAATCGTGAAAATATATGCATTCCATTTATACTGATAATTTGTTTTGCCCCCCTTCCGTACGCCAATGGATATTTGAAAATTTTTTTAATCTAAATTACTTTTCTAGTTGACTTACATATACATACTAAATTTCAAATTTCTAGCATAAGCCGTTCTATAGTTAGGAAAAAACCCCCCACCCCCGTACCATACTACCCATATAAAAAATTATATTTTTTCAACATGCTACTACTATAGTTCTATCCAAATACTAAGTTTCGGCTTCATATCATTATAGGTTCTCGAGATATAAAAATCGGAACTTTTTCTTCTTCACCCTTCCCCACCCTCACCCTCTACACCCTCACCCCTGAAATTTTTCTCTGCTACAGGTCTATTGGGTCCACTTCTGGTAAAAATTCTAAGCATCTATCATACACTGTTCTTGAGATATGAGACGTGATTTTTTAGAAAAATTCTTATCCCCTCCACTTCCATACTCCACCACACCCTTAAAAATTTTTACTTTCAGCAAACTTTATTTGTCAACCTTAATACAGAAACCGAATTTTATTTGTCTAGTGCAATTGGTTCGTGAGATATCGTAATTTAAAATTTTTCGACCCCCACCTCCGTACGCCACTGCCCCCTCTCAAAAATTTATTTCCGATCTATTCTCCTATTATACCCACAGATGTTCATCAAGTTTTAATTTCGTGACACTAACCGTTTAGGAGATATGGATTTTAGAATGTCTCGATCTCGGCTTTCGAGAGTTTCGGACGCATTATTATTCCACCACTTCCACACCTCTTCACCCATACCAGCAATATTTTTGCAAATGCGTCCACTATCGATTCTCTATATAAATTCCAAGTTTCAGCCTAAGCGTACTGAGATCTAGAAACCAAAATTTTTCGTCTAAAACGCTTCCCTCACCTACCCCCTTACACCCCAGCACTCAAAAGGTGGGCACTTGAAGCAGTCTGCTCAGTCTATCAACGAAAAAAAATTCAACTTAATAGCTCAAAGAGTTTGAGAGCTATAAGCTTTCAAACGTTTTGCGTACGGCGGGCGGCGGACGGCGCACAGACGGACTGCAATTTTTTTTTGCCTTTTTGGTGTCTATTAGCAAAGATATTAGAATATCTTTATATAAGATGTCCCAACCAATATAAAATCAATCAATAAAGCTTTGCCATTGGCGACCAAACTCTGGTGGCTATTAGAGCTTTTTATACTAATATTTGTAGTCCACTGTAAACATGAATCGGAAAGCTCTGTTTTATATTGTTTGGAAAGTCAACGTCACCGATTTCGAAATCTGTCAATTTCAATAAAACAGGATCTTTATATTTATTTGTCATTAACTAGTTATGGAAAAATTTAAGTTTACTATTTAACATCGGGTTAAATATTCGTGCTTTCACCTCCCGGTTGAGCTGCAGAGATGGACGTGACGAAGGTGTTGGGTACCAACAAAACTAAATGTCACAGGACAACAGTACTTGGGCGCGATTTTGCGGAAAATTTCGACAACCTGTCGCAATCGGCGCTGGATCAGCCAGCCTCACTCCTCGACAGTCCAGTGGCAAAAGAGGCTTCGGTCATCGTGTTCCATTTCGAGGAAACCTCGTTTCCTGCAAACGCTCACTCGTTCTCCATACCGGCATTGCATTATTTGGTCCAATTGGCCTTCTTGAATAAAGTTCCATGTCCCTCTACTTAATGGCATGCGCCAACGCTGCTCCTTGCTCAGGTTTTCGGGCTGAATTCTCGCGGGTCGGTTCTCAGGTGTTGGTAACGTTACCGTGTCTTTAAACGCGGACCTTCATCCGCTCAAGCGCCAATTCTTCCGCTCAGCAAAAGAAATACTTCAAAATAAAAAAATAATAATTTATTGAGCCAAACGTAAAGCAAATTACCTTAGCAGCCATCCGCACGTGAAACCCATCTTTCCATATTCGAGCCTTGCGGGCCATCGCTATTCTAAACGTAACAAGTGTTTTAAACTAATGAACATTTCTAAAGAAACACCTTTTTTAATGTGTGTTATGCCATGACCATCGGTGAGAAGTCTTAGATTTTATGTTGTTGGTTCTTCTGCGCAAGAATTGTTCATGGAAAACGAAAGAGTCAAGAAATATAAAAATAAATTCTAAACTGAGAATATTACATCAATAATAACAATATTTTGATATACTGTCATATAGAAGTCCTTCAAGCACGTGTGTAGATATCTTCAGTATGCTTTAGCCAGGAACTTGAAGTCTTTGAAAAAGGAAAGTTTTACAGGTATTCAGTCATTTGCTATCTACCTACAGTTTCAGAAATACTTGCATGTTTAGCTATTGTTTGGTGGTGTTTCGCATTTCAGTACGTAGATATTTTGGTATATCACTGATAGAAAAATTTGTATTTTGAGGAATTTTGTATGGCAGCTAACTAAAGGAGTGAACCGATTTGGCCATTGAAACTGGCCCTGCAAATTCAAGCAAATATTCAGATTCTAAATTCGTGTGTTCGGAAAAGAAGTATTTAGGTACAATTGAACAAAACTACTATAAACACCAAATTTTCATAGGCTGAGCAGAACAATTCATTCTTGTAATCTATCTAATGAATTAAATGATTATAGAAACGATGGTTTCATTCGGACGAAGAATTTTTAGAACATTCCAGGAAATGAACAAAAATATCGTGAAATTTAACGATTATCATGTTGAACTAGCACTATGAATATTACCGCCATACGCCTCATATTCACATATGTATATAGCTAAAAATGATGTCCCATTGACAATCCGATACAAAAAACCTGCCTTTGATTGATTATTTGTTGTTAGTTGGAGAGCTTTCACTCCAACATACAGTGGGTCACAACATAAATTCTAAAACTTTGCAATAGCCACCGGAGTTGGGTCGCCAATCGTAAAGCTTTTCAAATTGATGTTGACATGCTTGGGATATCTTATAGTTTCTACTGTCTTTGCTTAAATTCAAGTTGTACGGACAGCCCACGACCGATTTTAATCTGTCGAAAGTGCAAGTTCCGAATTTAAATGAAAAACAAATTAAATAAATTATGGAGAAAAATTTAATATACTTAAAATAGCATAATAAATAATTAAATTAAGTAAAATGAAAAAAAAAGAATTAGATAAATAATAATATAAAATAAAATGACGGACAGGACAGACGGACAGAACTTATAATAAAACAAATAATAATAATTTAGAACGAAAGGTGAGAAAAGGAAAGTAAAACAAATGGGGTTACTTTTTTTTTTATTTCTTATTTTGTTAATTTTTATATTATAAATTTTGTTTCGGTTGTGGTTTTGTAGTTTTTTCAGAATTTTTTTTTATTTTTTTTTATTATACAAGATGTTTGAAGGCTAAAGGTCAAAATTAAAATGAACCCGAGCGTTTAAGCTCCTCCACCTTGAACTTCAAAAAGGGGCCAAGTAAATGTTGAATTTTTGGACAAACTTGGCTGAGGTAGGGTGGGCAGACAGGGCGCTATAACAGCTGAGCGCCCTGACAATTCGCGAAGTCGCGCAACTCCACCGCTTCTTGGTCTTTCACGACCTATTGGGAAAACTGTCCCATTTTAAATTCCTGGAGTAAGCCGACACGAAATTTTTTGTTGTACAGGCCAAGGGTTTATGGTCTGAGAATTGAGCAAGAACCCCCCCCCCCCACATCTGCCGTAGCTAGTCCCGGCCGCCAGCAAGCGTGTCGCTTCCGCTCGATTTTCAGCCACCAATTCGGACGTAGGAGGAATTGGCCCACTCTTTCCTGAACATTCCTCGAATATTTTGACTTTTTCAAGTCGAAATATTCACTCCAAGGCCTCCGTTCACAACAAGTCTATAGGGAACATATAAACATACATACATACACACACATACACAAACATACATACATACATCCATACACATATACATCCTCTTTTATATATATAAATAGATGACTCTATACATGTTTCTTATATAAATTTAATTTATTTATTTTTAAGCTACAAACTTCGCACACCATTAAAATTACTTTCTTTTTAAATTTTCATTCAAGGCTTACACAAAACTCCGAAACAAGTGAATTAAACAACGAAAAGGTCAAGTTAAAACATAAAAAAAAATTACTATGCATAGTGTATCAAAACTACATGGGAAATGCGTAATTTTATACACAATGACAAATTTTACACATTAAAAGTGGAAAATTTCTTCCGTTGTTGCAATTTTACTTCCAACCCAGTAAATTATTGATGTAAATGTGTAAAAACACAAAGTTTTAAGAATTACTTGCAATTTTGTTAAATAAATTTAATGAAAATTTGTAAATTTACTACATCAATTCGTAATATTTCACTGCTTTAAGAACAGTTATTTTCACAAAAAATTTTACTGTAACGTATAATTATCAGCAAAAGTATCGTTCATATCACAATAACTTTAGGCTTCATCTACACAGTTAAAAATTTATACAACATTAAATGTTGGCAACTAATTTCCAACATAGGATATTGTAAAATTATATGTCTCAACAGTGGAAATGTAAGCCACTGTAAAGTTAAAATTCGGAAATGTAATAAATACATACATGTCTTTGTAAAATCACATGCTTAATAGTAAACATAAATCCCATGAAATATGTAATTTTACAATTTAGAGGGTAAAATTACCTTAATTGAGGTAATTTATAGTACTAATCATATATGTAACTATACCACTTAAAGAGGAAATTGTACAGGTAGCCACATGGAAAACTTCATTACTCTTTGTAAATTAATTTACATAATACTTATTGTAAATCGAAAGTTTTAGAAGTAAAATTTTATACTAAGATTTAGCGGAATGAAAAATTCCACGAACTAAGCACAAATTTAATTGAGTTTTTTGAAAAACTTCCGCTTAAAAACGTTTTTACAGTAAACACAGTGCAAATATGTGCTTGATTAGAACGTGATTTTCATTTCGTTCGTTCTAAGAACAAAGGTTTATTTTAAGGATATAAGCGAGAAGAAGAATATACTTTTTATAAAATTATGCATCTTAAAGAGCAAAATGGTAATACACTTACATGCAATAAATAAAAGAAGTAATTAATTGTAAATAAACAAGAACAGTGTTATAAAGTACCATACATACGAGTATATCCAAAAAAGTTATTTTATGAAAAATATAAAAAACAATAAAATTCTGGAAATAAACATTTTCATTTTTAATAAGAGTTATTATTAGTTATTCAGATGATATTGTTGCGAGCTAGGGGTTCGCCGGGATTTCAAGTAAAACACAATTCGTTTAAAATCAAAATAAGTAACAATTTATTAATTCGCACTTTAATTCTATTAGCACAATTATTCGCACTGTATGACAATACCGCCCGCTTTTACATAGCACTTGTCTCGATCGCACTCTATCAATCGATTTCTACCAACACGGTCGCGTATACACGCTGGCTGTCACAGTCGACGTAATAAAAATTACTATGTCCCTCGCTGAAAGCTTTATCTGCTTTTATACCAGTTGTCTGCAGTCGAGACTGTTCTTGAATCTTCGTTCGGTGGTGTGTGTAGAGGGTTCTGGAAAGCTTGAGAGCATTCGATTTGATCTTATACGCTGTTCCAGTACATTCGAGCGCGTTCAATTAGAAGAGAGGTATAATCGTGTTGCTCCGCTCTCCTTATATGTACACTCAACTAGGCCTTTGATTGGGTTACTTTGTAGCTTAGGTATTCGGTTGTAGCTGTTTCACGTAACAATATTATAATTTTGTAATTTAAAAAATTTATCAATCTAATCCCTTTTGCCATGGCTGAGATGTCCTTTTTCTTACACGAGATGCTTCAGTATGCATTTCAAAAATATATCTCGGAATAAATTCATATGTCTGTGAGACTTCTTTCTGGTATTCCATGTTCATAACATAATATAAGGAAAATAGTTGAGAAAATATTTCTTTAAAATTTGGAGATGCAGAGCTGACAAGATGGTAATCCACATATAAGTAATAAACATCTTCTTCACTGGTTTCTGTAAAAAATAAAACATTATTAGTTTTTTTTTCTACGATATAGTTGCAAGTATTACACTGGTATGACCACGCAGCGAAATGCGAAATAGGGAATTCGAATTAATCTCACAGTATCCACTCGGTCAAATTTACAATTTCGCATTGCTTATTACTGTGTTTTGACAGCGTGATCATACAGTGTAATAGTAGCTTTAATTATAAAATATAAATTATGAAGATAATAGTCAAAGTTATTTTTAAAAATTATATTCGTTATTTAGTAAGCAAAACTATAATACGTACCAACTGCTGCGAACCACGGAAAGGGTCCAGGTGGTTTTATATCCTCTGTTGAAGTCCCAAACTAAGGGGTAAAAAACATTATCATTAAAAGAAATTGCGTAAATACATTAATTTCTTATCAAAAACTTTTCAAATATGAAATGAACTTCTTCTTTGAAATAGTTGGATATAAATTTTACAGTGCTTCTTTCTTCATCTGCTTCTAATCCCTAATCTTACCCCTGTATGTTGCTGTCTATTTTCCTCAAAACGATCTGTATGAATATGAAAAATGTGGTTTCGAAGAGAAGACTTAGGGCCGGTTTCAAAGTCGAAGTTTAAACCAAAAATTTTGTTTAAACTTAGGAACAAACGACTGAGTTCCTAAGTTTAAACCAAATTTTACTTTATTATTTTTTAATAATAAAGTATTGTTATCGACCTGAAATTTCAAAAAAGTTTGCTACCCTGAAATTTTGTATTTACACGTTTTAGGACTAGTAAACCCCAAAAAAGCAAAAAAAAAAAAATGTCCGTCTGTCCGCCGTAGACGCCGTACGCCGTACGCCGTACGCCGTACGCAAAATTGTTTGAAGGCGCGTAGCTCCCAAACCCGTTGAGATATTAAATTGAAATTTTTATGGTGGGTAGATTGGGTGAACCCCTACGACTGGTATATTTTTGAGGGGTGGGGGTACAAGGGGAGAGGAGAGGGGAGCGTTTTAGACGAAAAATTTTGGTTTCTAGATCTCAGGAACCACTTACGCTAGGAGGCTGAAACTTGGAACTTATATAGTACTATAATAATGGACTCAATTGTAAAAAAATGGTCGATATTGGTTAAGGGGTGTGGAAGTGGGGGGGAAAACAATGAGTCTTTAACGCATGAAAGTCGGGATTGAAACATTCTAAAATCGATATCTCCTGAACAATTGATGTCAGAAGATTGGAACTTTGTTGTTGTCCTTAGGGATACTTCCGGATTAGACAAGAGCTAAAATTTTTAAGAGGGGTGGTGGGGTGTGGGGGTGGGGGGTGAAAAACTTTGGATTACAATATCTTCCGAACTAATTACACCAGGAAGATAAAATTTAGTTTCTGTATATGGACTCACAAGAGGAGTCTAACAAAACTAAATTTTTTGAGGGGGGAGGTGGAGCACGAAAGTGGGGGGATAGCAATTTCTCAAAAAATTTAATTTTTATATCTCAAAAACCGTATCAGATATGATCTTGAAAATTTTACAGGAGTTGGGGTCGATAAACTTCTAGTAGGGAAAAAAATTTTGGTGGTGTGGGTGTAGGGGGTGGTGGTGAAAGGGGGTAGAAAGGAAAACATTCTGATTTTTATTTCTCAAAAACCATAATGAATAGAAAGCTAAAAATTTAGGATTATATAGAACCACTATGGAGACATCCTAGAAAAATAAAATTTTTGATAGGGGTATCAAGGTACGGGGGAGAGGAGTGGTTTTTTATATCTCAGAAACGGCTTATGCTAGAAAATTGAAGCTTAGTACGTATATGTAGATGTGCTATTAGAGTAATTAAAGCAAAAAAAAGTTCAGATTTTTTTTGGCGTTCAGAGGTTGAGTCAAAAAAATGTCCGTGAATCCACATTTTCACGAATTTCGTTAAAACTTTTAGACATGTCAAACTATCAAAGCAATTTTACTTCTGCGGGCTATTTATATAAGCGCCTAGTAACGGTAACGGTAACGGAATTTTTCGATATCCAACCCCTAAGGGTGAGTAAATTGGTTGTGTACATATTCACGAATTCTGATATATTCCTAAGGTATATTGAGATTTGGAGTTCACTTGTACTTGTATAAGCTTTAAACGTAGTCGGGAAAAAACAGATTTAAGTATTTTTCTCAATTAAACCCCCTGGGGGTATTGTTTAAGATTTCACTGATTCCGAAAATCTCTTAGGTTTAATGTGATCGAATTCGCTTTTACTACTATGAATTATTCTATTGATAAAAAAAATACGTAAATAAAAAAAAAAATCTGCCAACAGTCTGGGCGCAACTTTATTATTTTATGGGTAGAAGTCCGAAACGTGTTTAATGATGAGATACGGTGTTGGGTACTATGCGACTGACAACCTAAAAAATAACCATTAGGCTATTTGGAACGTTATTTTTTAGGTTGTCAGTCGCATAGTACCCAACACCGTATCTCATCATTAAACACGTTTCGGACTTCTACCCATAAAATAATAAAGTTGCGCCCAGACTGTTGGCAGATTTTTGGTTTAAACTTCGACTGTGAAACCGGCCCTTAATGGTGAAAACTTTTGAATACATCGGAAATGGACATAAGACAGAATTTCCGTTTTAAAAATGAGACGTAAAATGATTTAATGTCTCGCGGGTGGACTGACATGAAAAACCGAAAGAATTCTGCTTACAACATAATTTAACATTTTTGCCAGCATGCCTGTATTGGTGGTGCCGAAAAATATGCGAATTGAATTTCACGTACTTGCGAAAGCTACTACCACAGCTTTGATACTCACATTTAAAATTAAAATATTCATTTAACCGATAAAAAAATAAATGATTGTTATATTGCAGGATATTATTAAATTTAATTTCGCACTCACTACACTGCACTGACATTTTTAAAGTTTGAGGAATTAGGATTATTAATTTTTACAAATTCAAATTACATACTATAATTACGAAAAAAACAATCGCGATGTTGGCTTTGCAATATCCACACAAGAAATGATAAATTGACTCATGATTGCATTATCTTCAGGCGCGTATCGTGAATCTTCGTAGGGCTAGCGCAACGATACCACTGCTAAATTTCGCGGAATTTTTTGATTACTTCCTGGAATTTAGCGATCGAAATTTTATTTCTGTTTCTGTTTCAAGTTACGCGCTTGATCATGTCCCTTCATTTACATCATGTCGAAATGTAAAATTCCATTGAGCAGTGGTATTCACTGCAATTATGACCCTTTTTATATTTTTTACATGGAATCATTTTATTTGTCCATGTTTTAAAATGTAGTTTTCCATACGAGTTATTGTAATTTGAAATTTTACATAATATTTCACGTAAACAACTAAATTACATAATGGTAATAGCATTTACGGACGAGCGTGTGGTTGACCACTTCACCTCCTAGTGTTCCGTTGGTCTAGTAATGAAGTAACTCTAGCATTACTTCAAGGCCTAGGCCCGATTTGGGCTGTTGTGCCATTGATTATTATTATTATTATTAATAGCATTTATACATGAATTTGGTAATTTTACCTATGATATGGGGATAATTTTATTACATTAAATGTTGTAAAATTACGAATAATTTTTACTGTGTACGTCTACGTCTTCTAAGAAATTCCTGTCCCAATAAAATTTTTGAATTGTGTCTATAGAGTTAACTTGACAGCTAACGAAATCAGAAGAGCAGATTTAAAAAAAAAAATGTCAACATATTTGCTGTAAAAATGGAAAATATTTTTTTTATGGAATTAGTAGATTTATGTTGACGTCACGTAGTTCTGCATTGCTATTATAATAATTTAGAAAAAAAGATACCACTAGTCGGATAAAATTGGAACTAATCTTTAGTGCATACATATGCATATACGTAGTATTTTTGAGGAAAATGGAAAAAAAATATAAAAATCTCAAAACAGGTATTTACCCAAAGTATGGTAATAATTCTAATTTGAAATATAAATAATACACATGCAGAACATGCGGTAAGTACATGAGAACGTTTCAATATTTTTTTATAACTATCAAATATCGTAGTTATATTTTTCTCCAAAAGTTGCTTCCAATTCTTTATCACTTCACTCTAAGGATTTGTGAAACTGAAAGTAGTATCATTAAATTGATCCGTTTCTCTGGCTCATACTCGATGTCCCTTTCCAACAACCGCCCCTTATCGCATTCAGATAGAGCGAAATCCTTCCAAATTGACGATATCATAAAATTGGATGACATCCATGTTAGCAAATTTAGGCAATCACATCAACGATAGACACGGCATCATCCGATATTATTGAATCAAGTTTATCGCAAAATGACGCCACTTAGCACAGTTCCTTGTGTTGTCACATACAAAATCGGGATGGTTTTCCTCCCTGCCAACATACGAACGATGCGACATGCGAGACCTTTAAAGGACTTCGTCCGATGCACTTTTTGCAATCCTGCACCTCGGGCTGTTTTGCACATTTTTATAATAGTCGGACCAATTTGCGCGATTAAAATTGTTCAGCTCGGAGGCATTCCAACATCATCGTCACCAAAGTATCAGACCATCCAGAAACACATCAATCAAATATCATTTGATGCTCAACTTTGACGCGAATTTAAATGACGAACGGACGCTCGAACGCATGCATTTTAATTCGAAAAAGCTGCCATCACAGTAGGGGATGCGCGCTAAATTCAAAAGAAATTACAAGACGAATAAAACACTCGGGATACGTGGAGAAAAAAATACAAGAAAACAATCGAAAAGGGAGTCATGTCGTGCAGGGATTAAGTCTGATGGCCGGAGGCCATAATTTGCGAATAAAAAGTATTTTCTGAAGCAAAGAATCGCGGAAAAAGGGAAAAATGGCAACGGTCTATGAGGAACGTACGACGAGATGCGAAATGGCCGACCGATGCTTTTGAAAATTATGAGATGCTACGAGCATGTGGATAGGTAAGGGAAGTGTGTAATTGGTTCAAGAATGGAATTATGTGGTTGGTGGATAGAACTTGGTGGTTAAGCTGATGTAGGCGACATTTTTATGACTTTACGAAGAAAAAGGAGGCTGCGGGTGCATTGACAATACTCGTCGAACCCAACAGAGGGAACGTCTATCTGACCTAAAAAGATACTGAACTTTATCGAGATACGAGTAAAATATAAGTCTCTCTGGATGCACAATACTAGCCATTCAAACAAATAATAATTTGGCGCATTTTTTGTACAAATTTTGAATCCAACAGAGGCGATAAAGCTTTTGATGTGAATGAAATCTCGCGCAGTAGTTTGGTGGTGATCAGAGACATAAATACATGAATGACCTCAAAAAAGCAAAATTGATCCTTAGTTGTAGACAAAGAAAGCCCACTTACAATCGGGAACCTAAAAAAAACAGACTTCCCTTTTTTCAGCTAATTCCAGAACTTGCCAAATCTGGGGAAGCGTTTATTAACCCATCGCATACCATCAAAGCTAACCTACCCAAACTCATCGAACATAAAAGTAACCCATACTTTTTTCTCATCAGCAAAGAACAAACTCATCTTCGAAAATACCGTCACCCTTGTATGGGAATTACCAAGCTAAAGAAAATCATCATCGAATCGATAAAATGGTTGAACTGATTAAAAGTGATTAACGAACTTAATGACGAAGTCATTTAAGATAGCTCCCCTTCTTCGAGACGCCTGTAAATCTTAGATCAATTCCGTGTTTCTCCCCTTGGAAGGAGGACCGAAAAGACCTTCGTCGCACGAATGTTCTCTTTAATAAAATCTCACCCGACGATTCGTTAGTGACTATATTAAGGAGCAGATTATACTTGAATGAAAGATAATTGTCGAGATTTTTGTCCACTTGATTCGATTCTAGTCGTGATAATGGAAAATTGTAATTTGATTAAATCATTTGATTGAGGACTTTTGTATCGAGACCCGAGTCGTTTTCTTGTTCGGTAATAAGGAAGGAATTTATTTTATCATTCAGAATACCTGGTTAATTAACTAGGTAGTGAGTGTAAAGGCGGTAGTTTATCCAACACGACAGTTCACTATCAATCAAACTGTAATCACATTCGAGATTATCAGTCATCATATAAATTGTCTTCTTTCGACACCTAAAGGAATGCTGGCATAGAATTTCTACACGGAATGTTTCACCTTAATTGATATTGAGCACGCTACTATCCTCAGTGCGTCAATGGCTAATCGCGCTAAAAAAACATACTGCAGACATGATCGGCTGCAAGCCAATCATATTATACTCTAGATGAAATACTGAACTCCGATTTATATTGTAGTTTGGGATTAAGTAAAATAAGTGCACATGTAGTTTGTCCTTTATTAAGGACTCTTATTTGGTTGGTACTCGAAATTAAAACACAATATCATCAGTGTACAATTTCATATCATACAGGAGGCCAGGGCCCGACTTGTGCTGTCGCGCCATTGATCAGATGATGACAAGTTCATATCTGAAACTAGAGTCCTCGAAAATAAATTTTCCTTTTTAAAGGACTTTCACATGGGAGGAGCAAGAAGGAATAATATAGCATATTTATCCCTTTACCGGAAACCATATTAAAAATTAATATGTGCAAAATTTCAAATTCCTAGCTTGAAGCGATCAAAAGCAATTGGAAAATATTCTAAAACACTTACACGACTTTTTGTATGGGAGCTACATGCTACTTCATTTTTCCTCAAAACTAATTTGTAGAAAATTTCAATTTCGTGGCTTACCGATTTCTTGAGTTGTAATGAGTTCCGTGAATTGAGTGAGGATATTTTTACAGGATTTTTGTATGGCAGCTACTCAAAGGACTGAAGGGATTTTTTTCATGTTCCTTTAACTGCAACTATTGAAAAACGAACGTATACAAAACTTCAAAGTTGTAGCTTAAGGTGTACCGTATTTACCGTGTTTTAAGGACTTTTTGTATGGCAGCTACCTGACGGAGAAGGACGATTATGCCCGTTAACGAAATTAGCCTTACTAATTCGACCAAATATCCCGAATAAAAATTTCAAGATCCTAGTTTAAGACGTTCTTGAGCTATCATGCTAACGGACAGACGGACGGACGTCAAGCGGATTTGGAGTTTTTAGCAACAAATAAACACAAAATAATACATAACTTTTTTTCGTCCGAGGCTCCGTTCTATGCGTTACAAACTTTTGGGCTGGATTAAGCTCATAAGTTTAGAATCTCAGATTTCATCTAGGGTGTAAACATTGAGGGCGGGGGTTCAAATCGCCGGTAGTCTAAGTTAAAAAATTAGCAGTAGCAGAGTTGTTACTACGCCGTCCCCCAGAAGATGCTTCTAGCGAAATAAAAATAAATTTGCATAACTTAAAAAGAGTGGACCTCACCTTTTCATAACTATCAAATTGGGATGGATGGCTAAAAACAAGGATACCAATAATACTGGTTTGCAAATTTTGGAGTGGACCATTACCTATGAGGAAGTTATTGTAAGTCCGTGATTACGGACCTTCTTGACTGAAGAAAATTGGACAAAGTTCTATACATTTTTGATAAAAGATTAAAAATACTTGTTTTTTTTATATTATCTCTTCCATTATATGTACATCTCTCTTCCTGTTCATAAAATACTTTCTACTCAAAGATATTCAAATCAGATTCATAGAGGATCCATTTTCTTCGAATATCCACCAATCGGGTGTTACGCATTTTTTATCAAAGCGCTCAATTATACCTACAAAGTTTAGTTGCATCTGCATACATATTCCCGTACATCCTTTATCCATATTAATGTCAAAATAGTCAAAACGAAAATCTTACAAAAAAAAATAATAATAATCAAAAAACATCCTTTGTAGGTGTCCACCTCATCAGTACGCAAATCAGTTACACATTTTGCATCCAAGCAAATGATTGCAAAAACAGGAAAAATCGGAAGCTCTGAATATTTTCCTTTACCTACTACAAACTCTTCTATGCTCACAAACTCAAAGGACAATGTCTTCTGGCTGATGATTATGTTGATGATCATCAACATCATAATCATCACCATAATCATTCTTGCAATAACGATTCTCGTTTTTGAATTCATAGCGTGCTCAGCATATTCATTTTGTAATTTAAAAATGTTAAAATCCTTCCCGCCCATCTCGTTATGGCACGGATAAAAGCAAGCCTTCATCCATCAACGTATTTAATGCTATGCCATTGTGGTATACACCCACTTACATTATCTCACCATTACTCCTTTCCTATATACAGAGGATGCGGCAAGAAAAAAAAACCCAGAAGGAAAACCCCACCTAACAGCTCCATATCATTTGAGATCAAAGGAAGTCATTATGTTCGTGTGCAACGAATAAGGAGTATCTTCGTAGAAAAAAGGATATACGCTTGTATAATTTCTTTCCTTTAACACGAAATAACAACTTCACTCAGCACCTAAATTTGTGTTTTGTCCTCATCATTCAGACAAATGATAAGAGGATACTCCTCTCCTCTATGGTTTTTTTAATTCCATATCCTTAAAAATTTCTGCATTTCTGCGCATATATAGCTACCATGTTATAATTAAGAAAATGCGAAGGAAAATAAAAACTGGGCAAAATGAAAAGGACGAATGCAAAAAAAAATTCTTAAAACGGAAAATTGCGAAAATGTATAAAACGCTATGATGAGGATATGAACACGTTGAAATGGAAGACATAATTTGTAAGATAAAAAAGAAATTAAAAATAAAGGAGTGACATCCATTTCAAAGATAATCAAGTGCGAATTTTAATCAGAAATGCTGCTTCAGAGTTTCTAAAAAAGTATAATAATTGGAGCAGCAAATTTTGAAACTTGAAATTATACGCATTGTTCATCTCAATAATTATAACATGATAATCAATTTATTCCTTATTATTTGACATTATTCAGGGTAGAATTACAGTGAAAGAGGTGCGCGCGACGCACGCGATGACCCAATCGCATAGCGCACGCCATATCGCGACACCAGTTATAGTGACCGAGTTGAATAAACGAGTATACAAATTGTATTGTTACGGGGATATCAAAAGAATTGCTCCTACTAGAACATTAAAATTTGAACCACGTATAAACTAATAGTTTTGACAATATTGGGGTGGGTGGGCTAAGCCTGTATCTTTCCATATCTATGGAACTGCTTGTAATAGACAACTAGATTTTGAAGAATATGTGGTAGAGATACACTAAGAAAATGCCACCCACAGAAGGTTATAAAAAAGAATCGCGGGAAAGAGAAAAAAACCGAAATTTTATTATTATACCATGGAATTTGTACTCCGTTTGGGCTCGCTATTTATGGGAGGGGGTTGTGAAGGAGGAGAAGGATGACTTGAAAAAATGGCGCTGCTGCAGAATTTCTAATGCTTATTAAATCCAAATTGTAGCTGAAACAGGCATCGTGTGATACTCTAGATGACATAGTGACCTCCGATTTATATTGTAGTTGGAATAAGGAGTGCGCATTTAGTTTGTACATTATTAAGGACTCTCGTTTGGGTGCTATTCGAAAGTAAAAGACAATACCTTCAGTGTTCATTTCCATATATGGAACTAGGAAAAACACCGAAAGTAATATTTTCCTTTTTCAAGGACTTCCACATAGGAGGTGGAGAAAGTGTTCACTCGATTTCTAGCATATTTATCCTTTTGCCTGAAACAATTTAAAAATAAATGTGTACAAAATTTCATATTCCTAGCTTGAAGCGTTCAAAAGTTATCGGAAGATATAGATGAACACGTGTTGTGAGGACTTTTTGTATGGCGGCTACCGGAAGGAGTAGAAAGATTACGCGGACAAGTAAACTCGAACCTTGTTTTGTGATTTTCTTTATAATCATAATTTTGGCTCAAGCTATTATAAAATCAATACATAATTAATTTCAAAGTCCTAGCTTAAACCGTTCTGAAGTTATCGGCCAATATTTTAAACATTTTTTGAATATTATTTTGTTTTAAGGAATTTTGCTGAGTAAATGGAACTTTATTTTCCTTCAAAACTAATTTGTATAAAATTTCAACTTCGTGGCTAAACGATTTCTCGAGTTATAGTATGTACTGTAAATTGAGTGAGAATATTTTTACACTGGAAGTTTGTATGGCAGCTACTCGAAGAACTGATGGGAACTTTTTCATATTCCAACCTTTTCCTGTAATTGTTAGGCAATCGACGTATTTAAAATTTCAAAGTCGTAGCTAAAGGCGTTCCGAAGGTATTCGCTAATATTCTTGAACACGTGTTTAAAGACTTTTTGTATGGCACCTGCCAAAGGAGTAGGGCGATTTTTCCCGTTAATTAACTTATCCTTACAAATTCGACCAAACATCCAAGTTCAAAATTTCAAGATCCTAGGTCAAGGCGTTCTTGAGTTATCGTGCGCACGGACATACTGCTGGATTAAACTTATAATCCCCCTCGCGTCTTTCTACCTTTTCCTGGTGAGGGGGCTTAAGTTACACTGTATCGAACTAAGCGTTAGACATACTAAGCAAGCTAAGGTGTAGATGCGTGCTGAGGGCTGAATGGTGTAGGATACGCAAATATGTGCATCGTGAACGATAACCTTGAGATACCGGGCGACCTATCATTGTATTTAGCCTAACCCCTGAATAGGAGCCCTGTACGAATAACCACTTCTCGCCTTGTTGTTGTTGTTGTTTGAAGCGGGGGAAGATACGCAGCGAGGCAGCGCATCTTGAGCACTCAGACAATTATTGCCCATTGCACTCGAGTCGTCCAGTCTCTACCCGAACTTTTTCGTCCTCCTCACGAATTTCAAGAGCTCAGGTAGGGAACGAGAACGGAGTTCTTCCATCTTCATAACATCAACGCCGTATACGTGCACTCTCGCAAAAGAGTAAGCTGGACACTCGAGAAGGAAATCTTCCGTTGTGTCGTCGCTCTCTTCGCAAGCAGTGCACATGGGGTCGTCAATGATTCACAATCTGACCATGTGTAGGCCACACGAGTTATGCCCTGTGAGGACACCAACCATACTACTACATTCTTTCCTGCTCAATTTGAGAAGAAAAGAAGCGGTTCGTCCACTTGGTCCGTCAACAAGGATTCTGGTCTGCCGGATTCCCGGAAAAAGCCGCCATCTCTCAATGAGTGATTTACTCACCCACTCAGCAATGGCAGCCCTAACAGAGGCAATCGACACACCGAAAACTGGCTCTGGTCCGACCATGGCTGACTTCATTCCTGCCTTTGCTAACGCATCAGCTATTTCATTGCCATTTATACCCTGGTGGCCTGGCATCCATATGAGCTTTAAGTCATTGAATCTGCCAACAGAATTCAACCGTTCTTTACACTCACGTACCATCTTCGAAAAGACGATTGGATTATCTAGGGATTGTAGAGCGGCCTGACTGTCGGTGCAAATGCAGATCATCCTGCCTCTCCATCTTCCCTCTATAATCCATTCTACTGCCTTAAGGATCGCATATACTTCAGCTTGAAATACGGGAGAATGTTTTCCTAGGGCGAAAGGGTACCTGAGATCTTCAGTCTGCAGATACATTCCAGCTCCCGACCCATCTTCAGCCATTGAGCCGTCCGTGTAGAATATATCAGTGAATCCGCTAAGCAGTGCGGACTGGTTTGCCCACTCCTCCCTACTCGGGATCTCCACCTGATATTTGCTATTGAGCATACAGATCGAAGTCATAGCATCCGAAGCCATATCGAAGATGGGGTTCGCAGACAATCTTCGAGCCATTTCTCCATGACCCGTGCAGTGCTCTTTCCTCCACAGGCCTAATCTCATTAGTATGTATGTAGCTCTCATTGCTTCAGCCTGAACAACAATGTCAAGCGGTGGCAGATTGAGCAGTGCATCGAGTGCCGCACCCGGTGTGGTGCGCAAGGCACCTGTTACACCGATGCAGACTGTCCTCTATAGTTTAGTGAGACTAGCTCTAATGTATGCACACTCGGACTTAGTCCACCAAACCACTGATGCATAGATTAGGATGGGTCTTATAATGGCCGTATATAGCCAATATACATTGAAGGCCTAAGACCCCATGTTCTTCCAAAAGCTCTCCGGCACTGCCAGAATGTTACTAGCGCACGGTTTGCCTTTGTATTTACATGTTCCTTCCAGAGAAGCTTGCTATCCAGGATAACTTTCTCCGAGAGCTGAATTGTTTCACCCTTCAGCATTGGCAACACTAAACCTTCAGCTTTTCTTTTCCTAGTAAACAAAACTAGTGCGGTTTTGCTAGGATTCACAGAAAGTCCGTGTCTTTCGCACCAGCCATCTATAACCCATAGGACTCTCTGCATTTTGTCACAGACATCCCTGAGCGATAGCCCGTGCGCTAGTGCAGCCACGTCATCAGCGTAAGCTTGTACGTGAATATTCAGATCCTGTAGTTCGAGCAGCAGAGAGTCGATGAGCATACTCCACAACAATGGCGAAGGGACCCCGCCTTGAGCACAGCCCTTACTGACCCCCGTTGTAGCATATTGCCCATCCCCCGCCTAGTTTCCTCTTCCAGGACGCAATCCTAGAAGACGACAACGTCATATCTATCACTTCCGTCCGCCTCGTCGTAACAAACGTTGGCTTGTTGCCTCTGTTGTTTACTACAAGGCACGACGACATAATGAACTCCAATGACCGCTCACCCCTAGGATTGCATTTGCTGCTGCCCCAAACAGTGTGTTGAGCATTAGCATCACATCCAATGACAAGCTGTAAGTTATTGGTGTTCGCGAATCTAACGAGCCCGGTCAGCTCCCTGGATGGAGGAGGTAATAACGAGTCATACGGAAGGTAAGCCGACACTACTATTATGTCTTGTCTTCTACCCTTCAATACGTTAGACATTTTGACTGCTACAATATCTTGACAGGTGAATTGCCTCAACATCGTCGCCTCTATCATATTAGATATGAATGGACAGACACGCGGTCGTTCAGATCCTTCATCAAAAAAGATCCGGCCTCCCTGAATCGAATTCTGTCCAAAGACTAGCTTATTGCGAACCCATGGTTCCTGTATCATCGATACATATGGGGATGCATGCAGTTTGCTAAGACTCCCACTTAGTAAAGCAGTAGCAGCCTTAGCATGTTGCAGGTTGACCTGGTAAATAGAATGCCGCAGTTAGCCATTCAAAATAAAAACCCCTATCATTGATTTCGGATTAACCGCGCCAGAAGTACAGGTACTTTCTTCAATCATTGGCTGAATAGGATTAACCGAGAATACGCTCCCAGTCCCCAAGTTGGTTGAGGTACATTCTTTCTCCAAGGGCTGAATTGGATTAACCGTTCGTGCATAATCGCCACTGTCCTCATCGGCAAACAGTAAATCCTCAATGAAGTTACTGAGATCCAGTGGTATGCTCCCCCTTCAACCTGGATCACTCATTGCAGTCGTACATGATGGGTGGCCTCCAAAATCCGAGCCCCGCCCGCATTAGCGGGTGGATTCCCAGACTGTGTCTGGTTACCACTTGGAGAGTCTAAATCTATAGGCTTGTCCATCATGTTTTCGTCTTTCTCTTAGTAGAAAGACGCCTTACTCGTGGAACCAAACACGAATAAAAACGAAACCGAAATGGATTTCGACGGTATCTCATCAAAAGTGGAAGAACTAATTCTCTGCTCTCCGACACCTAAAACATCTTCCAATCCCAGATGATACGGGAAAGGAAAGTGTCGATACCTACATGGGACCATTGGTTCAGTTTGTTAAAAACGCTGAGATAGCCATACGAAATCCGTAACTACAGCCTGTATAGTCGCCTCAATAAAATCTGGAATGTCACTTGAAGACGCGACAGACAGAGAGCGGGAGAGACCGGCTTTTCAAGGCTAGATTGGCATCAGGGCAGACTGACGTCGGTAGGGGGAATAGCAAAAGACCCTGATCTGATAGCAGTACGCCACAACAAGGCTAGGATCATGCCCCAGCCAAAGCCAAGGACATCCAGAATGTCATATAATAGAGTGGTAACACATCACAACATTGCTATTCTGTCCTTAACTCATACAAATAAAATCCTCTTTGCTGGATGAGATGGACTCGATATTGGGGATACCATACCGTCCCAATTTATTGGCAGTGCTCACAGAGATGGGTGGTTGTCAATTACCTGCAACAATTCTTCAACCAGAGATTGGGTAAAGCGGATGGTGGCAATCACCAAACCCTGGACAGGAGCGCAACTAAAGGTGGTTGGTGGAGCAGAAGTTCCAAAATACTACACTTGCGCAACCTACGTTCCTAGGATTGGAAGACAAAACTCCAACCTACAAACAGAAAGCTGGCGCATTCTAATAATGGACAAAGAGAAGAATGGCGGCAATACGGTCACCTTTATGGTTGACTATAAGTCAACCACAGCCATCAAAAAGGTGAACTATAACCTCTTCCTGAACTTCTCGAGCATGAGAAGCAGCAGAAAAACCCCGAAGCGGAAAAAGTTCCCCACTATCGGGTGCCCTGTGTAATGGCACCTGTGAGAGCACATGCAAGGAATCTACCAAAGATCCTATGCCTGAGACCTTAGAGATGGAAGTGACAAGAACGCCATGTCAACACACAGAACCTCTGGCTCAACACGGAGCAGTAGTAGAAAAGCCCGACTCGATAAATCCTGTGTCCCTAGACACCCTTGTGCTAGAAGACAAACTGAACTCGACGAAAAACGAGCATGGGGATCAGGTGGATCCAAATAAATCTTCACTAGGCCAGGGCAGCAATGGCTGCCCTCGATCACAGATTTATATGAATACCTTAATGTTGAATTTTTGCAAGAGCCGTATACTCTGCTTCATTACGAGTCAGCTACTGAAGACAGGCCCAGAACTGGACTGCTATTTAGTAAAAATATTAATTATATTTCTATTCCAGACTTTTGTAACAAGGTTCAAGTTACAGTATTGCTAAACGTCACCACCGAGGGGATTAAAGTTCAGATTGCTATTTGCTCTGCTTATCTCCCTGGCGACACAGTAACCCTGGATTCCGAATTAATGCGGAGACTTATCCAATTCTGCATCAGTGATGCAAATGCTCACCACACATTGTGGGGAAGCTCAAACATCAATAAGAGGGGTGAGTCATTACTTAAATTTATTAATATTAATAAACTAGAGATTTTAAATAGAGGGAATAAACCCACATTTAGAAATAAAAATAGAGAAGAAGTTCTTCCTCACTCTAAGCACCCAGTGTGTTAGCTTAAAAATTGCAAACTGGCATGTTTCAAACGAACCATCAATGTCAGACCATTTTCAGATTAAATTTAATATGGAATCAGATAAGGTGTCTGATGGACAATATAGACAGCGGAGGCAAACATACTGGAAACTTTTCGACCAACAAATGGATTGTTCAATTGGCACTGTTCGGAGTGTGGACGGTATTGAAATTGCAAGCGCTGAAATTTATGCGGCCATCAATACTGCCTACACTGGCTCTTGTCTACTAACGACAGAAAAGGGTGACAGAGTGGTACCCTGGTGGACAAATAAGCTCGCGAAATTGAGATCCGAGACTAGGAGACTCTGGAACCACGTAAGAGCGGCCGGAGACTGGAACTGCTACTATAGCTTCCGAAAGAACTTCAATACTTATGTCAGAATTGCGAAAAGAGGCTCGTGGAAGAAATTCTTTGAAGAGATAAATGATCTTCCCAGCAGCGCAAAAATTCACCGAGTACTCTTCAAGCAACACTCAAATAAGATTGGGTTCCTAGAGAAACCCGACTGCACCTTCACTGGATCAGGAAAAGAGACACTAGAGCTGTGATCGAGTATTCCAGTGAAGTCAAATATCTGGGCGTAACGTTGGATGCTAAGATAAACTGGAATGCGCACATTAAACGCACTACTGAGAAAGCTAGGATATCTCTTTGGACCTGTAGATTCCTCCTTAGTAAAACTTAGAGTCTAAAACCCAAAATCGATCACCAGATGTATGCGACAATAGTCAGACCAGTGATAACTTTTTCGTCATCTGTATAGTGGCGCAAGACCTTACAGATAACTGAACAGACCCAACTAAGCAAACTGAAAAGGTTAGTTTGTACAATTATCACTTATACTGCCGCACTTGAGATGATCTTAAGTCTTACACCTCTACACCTGTATGTAATAAAGGAAGCTAGGCTCATGACGTACCGACTTTAACTTTAGAGGATACGGTAGCAAAGAAAACAGCCTACACAGACCTTATGAAATACCTTGAGCGCGACCCTATTCTCGGCATTCTGCTTTCGGATAATACCATACCAAGATACAACTTTGAAATACCATTCAAAGTAGTGTTCCCACCCCGCAAGGACTGGGAAATACATAGGCCTTTAATTTAAAAATGAAGCACTTATCTGGTATACAGAAGGATCCAAGACAAATGAGGTAGTTGGGCCAAGGGTCGACATACATGCCAGCCTCGACAAGTCAAATACGATCTTCCAAGCAGAAATTTATGCAATTGAAATATGCATTAGGGAAAACATTAGAAGAGGATACAAGAATCACAAGGTCTTAATTTTCTCTGACAGCAGAGGAGCACTACTTGCTCTTCAAGCATTTTGCTTTAGATCCCATCTGGCATGGGATTTCTTACAAGAACTCAAAAAGCTAGCGAACTCAAACACAGTTATACTGGCATGGGTTTCCTGGTCACAGTGATATTGTAGGGAATGAGTATGCGGACCAGTTAGCGAACTGACTGTGGAATACCAACAGCTGCGGTAAAAGAAAAACTGTTGGATTGGATTAACATCCAAACGATATTTGCAGATTACGTGAAGAAGAAGAGGAAACTGTAGAGCACGTTCTATGCCACTACAAATAACTCGAACACAGAGGACTCCGACATTGGACATTACTGCCTAGCATCATTGCATGAGTTCCAATAGCATATTAAAATATTTTGATATAACCGTCCTAAGTGAGTTATAACAAGGGAGGATAAACATAATAGGTCCACTGAGCCCGCGGTAATTCGGGACTTCAGACCGTCCTCCACATTTCATAAATCTAATCTGTTTATATATAATATAATACTCTATAATAATATATAATACTCTCAGATTTCACCTAGAGTATAAAAAATCTGCCAATGGTCTGGGCGAAACTTTATTATTTTTCGGGTCAAAGTTCGGGAGTGGTCAAAGTCGGAGTGTATCATGAGTTGCTTCGAGATTGTTAGATTTCTTGCAAAATTAATTTGTTCTTAAGATAAAAATATTTAAAATAGCGATTTGTAGCCGATTAAACATTGGAAAAGCCCGTGTAGACTATTCCAATTTCGGTATATTATGTACACTAAAAGCCCATAGAAGTAAAAACGAATTTGTTGCCTTATCAGAATTAAGAGATATGACGAATTGTTAAAACGTATATGTACAAACCCATTACTTTCACTTGGGGTTTGAATTTCGAAAAAATTGTGAAACAGGTTTTTAGACGATTTCATAAGAAGCAACTTGATATCTCATGAGACATGAGGGATTTTGAAATATTTGTGGAAACTCTTCACACCCCCTTGGTTCTTGAAATTCGAAAAATCGTGAAATCGGTTTTTAGGTCTTTACATCAAATGCCGTAATAACCAATTTATATTTCATCAGAATTAAGGGATGGCAAAAAATTGTGAAAGCAAACCCTTGGGGGTTGAATATCGAAAAATTGAGAAATGGGTTTGTAGGCGATTATATAAAAAGTCTGTGGAAGTGAAAAGCGGACTAATATCTCATCGAACCTAAGAAATATGTCGAAGCTTTGAAAAGCATACAACCCCCTTACGCCCATTATCTAAAATACTGAAATTGACTTTTTGGCCTTTTTATATAGGAAACCTTAGGAAGTAAAAATGAATTCGATATATCATCAGATATGCAACCTCGTTACACCCACTTGGGGGTTGAATATCCAAAAATCCTGAAAGGAGTTAATAAGTAAATATGAAGACAGCGCGAGTAAGTAGGAACCAATTCAATTTCTTATCACTTCTAAAAGAAATGACGGAATTCGTGAAAACGTGTTCAACCCCATCTTAGAGGCTGAAAAGGAAAAAATTTAGAAACAAGTTGTAGGTGATTATTACGCAAGCAAGTGAAAGTGAAAAGATATTCGATATCTGATAAGACCTGGTGATATAGTAGAATTCGTGAAAAAGTTTACAACCCCATTTGCACCCCCTTAGGGGTCGAATTTCAAAAAATCCTGAAAACACTTTCTAGGTATTTATATGAAGAAGTCGTACAATAAAAATGAATTAAATATTCGGGAAGACCTAATAGATATGACGAAAACAGTGAAAATATATGCCTTCCATTTTCACTGATCATTTTTTTTGCCCCCCTCCCCTCCAAACGCCAATGGATATTTGAAATTTTTTTTTATCTAAATTAGTTATCTAGTTGATTTACATAAACATACCGAGTTTCAACTTTGTAGCATAAGCCGTTCTATAGATAGCAAAAACACCCCCACCCCTGTACCATACTGCCCCTATAAAAAATTACATTTTTCCAACATGCTACTAATATAGCTCTATCTAAATACCAAGATTCAGCTCTATATCATTATAGGTTGTCGAGATATAAAAATCGGAATTTTTTCCATTTCACCTTCCCCCACCCTCACCCTCTACACCTACACTTCCAAAATTTTGTTTTCTGCTATTAGGCCTACTTTTGGTAAAAATTTTAAGCATCTATCTTACACTGTTCTTGAGATATAAGACGTGATTTTTTAGAAAAAATTCTTATCCCCTCCACTTTCATGCTCCACTTCATGCTCCATTTTGCTTTCAGCAAACTTTATCTGTCAAGTTTTATACACAAACCAATTCATTTGTCTAGTGCAATTGGTTCGTGAGATATCGTAATCTAAAGTTTTTCACCCCCCACCACCGTACGCTACTGCTCCCACTCACGCGATCTATTCTCCTAGTATACCTACAGATATTGATTAAGTTTCAATTTTGTGACATTAACCGTTTAGGAGATATAGAATTTAGAAGGTGTCGATCTCGCCTTTTTTGCGTTTCGGACACATTATTTTTCCGCCCCACTCCCAAACCCCTTCACCTATATCGCAAATGGGTCCACTACCGAAGCTCTATATACATTCCAAATTTCAGCCTGCTAGCATAAGCGGTTGCTGAGATATAGAAACTAAAATTTTCCGTCTAAAACACTTTCCCCTCCTCCCCCTAACACCCCCAACCCTCCAAATTTGGTCACTACAGGGGGCCTACCCACTCTACCCACGAAAAAAAATTCAACTAAATAGCTGATAGGGTTTGGGTGCTACGAGCCTTCAAACAATTTTGCGTACACCGGTAGACGTACGGCGTACGGGGTACGGTGTACGGCGGACAGACGGACTGAATTTTTTTTTGCTTTTTTCGTGTCTACTCGTTATGAAACGTAAAAAAAAATGTTGAGGGTAGCAAATTTTTTTTTTTTAAAAAATCGATAACAATACTGTTTTATTGAAATAATAAAGTAAAAGGACTCACCATTTTCATTTCTGGCTGCTCCTCTGCATGCGTTTAACTGTCTAATACTTTCACTTTCACAATTATTTTATTTTTAAATTAACCACAGATTTAGAATAACTGAAGTAAATTCCTAAAAAATTAGTTGACATCCGACTTTTTACTTATCATCCGAACAGAAATTGAGACATTTACTTTTTAGATACACTTATGGAAATTAAGGGACTTAAGGGCAATAGATTTTAGAGGACAATTAATTGTGGACACAAATTTCACATCGCAAGGCACACATTTAAAAGGAGTTTTCTAGCCTCAATACACTTTTTTTGGTATAAATAAATAACACTTTAAGATAACGTTTCTGAAAACCCACCAATCGAACAGTTTGATATTCGCACTGAGTTCAGGATATTTGCCGGCGCTCAAGATCCCAATTGAACTCTTCAAACTGTTATATGAGCTCACGTACATTTGTTCAACTCGACGCGCCCAATATTTCGAAACGAGGAGGGAAAGAAAATTTAATTAATTAAAAACTTTAAGAAAAATAAAATAGTATAGATGCGAACTTCTCAATTTATATCATTCCTTTTCCCGCAATCTAATCAGCCCACTCTTACAGTTCTATTGAGAAGCAGGATCAACATCGACTAGCGCACTAATCAGGCATCCGCGAAATCATTGCGTCAGTCTTTTAGATGATCCGAGATCCCAAAATCAAATTGCGGTTGATTATTAATTGATAAGGGCAATAAGAAACAGGATTTGAAAAAATACCACACTCGTCCGTGGGGTGCATACAGGTCGCCGATGCCGCCACAATACAATTAGACTCGAGCGATTTTGGAAGCTTCGCCAATATTAGTTCTCTTAAGTCATACTTGGACGGCCAGATAATTTAACCGCTCCTGAGTCGTACTACTTACCTATCCACACACAATCAGAAGAAAAGGAGAATGTCCCTGCCTAACGGTTGTTCATAATCTGGTGATTTTCAATACCCGAACCCCAAACGAGTTTTTTTTCCAAATCCCAAACTCATCCCGAGACCTAGAGCCTGCACTATGCGACCATCGGTGTTTTAAATGACCCCATCGATCATCATACGTAGTCCACATATGGGAGTTGATTCTTTTATTTTATTTCCTGGTCTTATTGAGTCCAATGTTCAATCCAATTTGTCCATGGTAGCCGAGCCCCTGCTACAGTTTGAGAAACACTTACTTTTACTAAACGAGTGCCACTTTTGACTTCGAATGGTGATGCGTATTTGCAAGAATGCGGGGTTTATTTTTCAGAATTTAGAATTTAACAATTGCAGGGTTCAAATGAAACGATCAGTAGTCAATTTTTGTCAACGTTAACTTTGCAAATACGTCATTTCAAGTCGACGAAATTACAACTGCGGGTGTAGATAATTCGACTCACCGATTATCCTCCAACTAGTTATTATTCCTACGCGGCGAATATTTGCATTAAACGGATGATTAAATATTATACGATTACGTTCCCACTTTTTTATTTATTTCTGTTAATTTTATTAGCGAAGACACTGGCAAACAGACATAACTAAAAAAAACCTGAAAAGAGGGTAAATAATTTTTTATTTCAATTAATTTTTTTAAAACAAACGACCTAAAATTTCATTTTGGCACACATAAAAGAGGGATTTCATTTTTAAATTTCATAAGGGGTGCAGAATTTTAAGATTTTCTGTGACTAATTATTTAGTGGCAACAAGATTATAATGAACCAAAACTCATTTAATTCTGTTCTAATGAGGTCAAATTTAAAATGTGGCTGATGGAAGCCTGAAAGCATGAACCGAAAACTTCTTTTCAAGAAATTAGGACTTCTTTCTCAAACAGGACTGCTCCCATTTTTTGTTCTATAATGTGTCATACATCTTTTGATTGTTTTTGATTGTTTTCGGCACATGTGATTTATCCATTAGAAGCTTTGCGAAGATATTGCTCGGTCTAAGACATCGTTCTAGATTCTTCAACATATTGTAATGTTGTAGAAAATCGTGGAAGAAGATGGAAAACCAATCCTAAAATTGACCGATACAACCATTAACAGTTCGGTTAAGCAAGATCCATTCACGAGATTTTATGTAATAAGGAATAATTTCAACAAGCGCAGAAGCTTGGCAGAACAGAATCTGTTAAGCAAACAAGGAAAAAAAGTACTACTATTGGAAAAATAAATAAACATAAATGTGCTTCTTGTCCTGTCAAACTGCCAAGGTGACAAAGGAATGAAAGCTTGAACAATACTATGATTCAAATGTTAACCAATTTGGTTCTAACAAAAAATTTGCAAAAAGACAGAGTTGCCAACGATGTAGAGTCCAGAATAATAAAAGCTTGGTCAAGTACCTATGGTGGAAGCATATGAAACTGTAGAAATGTTTTTTCTTGTTTGTTGTGGGTCCCATTTATTGAATTAATGAACATATGGATGAAAGCATTTATGTAGGTGAAATCTAACAAAATTATGCCATATGCAGAATATAATAATGGCTTTAAGATAATGGATAATGGATAATGGTGGAGTGCACATACAATTATTGCATGACCTTTTATTTACAGGTAGAAACTATTGTATAGTGGCTACTCGATGGATGGTTAAACGATTTCTTGAGGTGTAGTGAGTTCCATAAATTAAGTTGGGACATTTTTACAGAATTTTTGTATGGCAACTACATGAAGGACTTACGGGTTATTTTTCATATTAATACCTTCAGCTGCGACTATTATAAAATCAACGTATACCAAATTTCAAAGTCGTAACTTAAAGCGTTCTAAAGTTATCGTTCAATATTGGTGAACACGTGTTTTAAGAACTTTTGTATGACAGCTACCCGAAGAAGTTGATGGATTGCGCTAATTAATGACATCAGTCTTGCTTTTGATATAAAACTAATTCCTGTAAAATTTTGAATCCCTGCTTTAACTTGTACTAGAGTTATAGTGGATTCTGTAACTTGTACACATTTTTGAAGGACTTTTGTAGGCTGCTACACGATGGACTTATTCCATTTGCATCATATTTGGAACTTTCGTTTCAAACATTGTAAACTTTAAGTATTTAAAATTTCAAGCTCCTAACTTGAAGCATTCGAGCAATAATTGTGAATACGTGTTTTAAGGACTCTTGTATGGGAGGTACACGAAGGAGTGGAAGGATATCGCCCATTAACGAACTTAGACTTACTTTTTCCATTTTACAAGTGCTGACAAAATTTCAACTTCCTAGGCCAACGGGTTCTTGAGTTATCGTGCAAACGGACGGACGGACGGACAGCAAACGGATTTGGGGTTTTTGGCCACAACTAAACACAAAATAATATATAACTTTTTTTCGTCCGAGGCTCGGTTCTATGCGTTACAAACTTTTCGGGCTGGATTAAACTTATAATACTCTATATGATTTCATCTAGAGTATAAAAAGCGAGTATTGGTTAATAAAACCAAAGTAATGACCTGACCTCAGACCAATTGGAAATGTTTGGAAATATGTCAATTGCTCAGTTGTAAAAATGTGGGGTACGTACGATAAAGAAATGGTTGAAAAGTTTCTCTATGTTCTCTGGAATAATAGCACTCATTAGGTCTGTTCTTTTTGTCGAGTGTAGTGTACTCAGTGTACACTTTCTGCCCTAATGCTGTTCTTTTTGTCGGTGTGACGTCAGAGGTGGTTGTTCTTTTTGCTAGTGTAGTGTACTCAGTGTACACTTTCTTACACTGGGTCGGGAGCCGGTGTAAGTTCTTCTTCTTTACCATCTGTCAAAATTGATGGCTGTATCGGAGCCATCGTAATATACAGGCCAGACACATGAAACGGTGACGTCACACAAAGCAGTCAACCGATCAAACGAGAGAAGAAGAATTGCCGTATGGCATGATGTGTTAGTTTTCTTCTGTCCTGAGTTGTGCAAATATTGTGTTGGAAGAATATCCGTTTACTATTGTTTATTTAGTATAAACCAATTTTACTTTATTATTTTTAATAATAAAGTATTGTGATCGACTCAGGTCGAATTTTAAAAAAAGTTGCTACCATGAAATTTTGTATTTACACGTACGCCGTCCGCAAAATCGTTTGAAGGCGCGTAGCTCCCAAGCCCGTTGAGGTATTAAGTTGAAATTTTTATGGTGGGTAGATTGGGTAAACTCCTACGATTAGCATCTTTTTGGGGGGGAGGGGGGTGTAAGGAGGGATGAGGGGGGAGCGTTTTAGACGAAAAATTTTAGTTTCTAGATCTCAGGAACCGCTTATGCTAGGAGGCTGAAACTTGGAACTAATGTAGCACTATCATAGTGGACTCATTTCCAAAAAAATGGTAGATAAGGGTTGAGGGGTGTGGAAGTGGGGGGGGGGGGGAAACAATGGGTCCAAAACGCTTGAAAGCCGGGATTGAAACATTCTAAAATCCATATCTCTTGAACGATTGATGCCAGAAGTTTGAAACTTTGTGGTTGTCCTTAGGGATAATACTTGAAGATTAGAAAAGGGCTAACATTTCTAAGGGAAGTGGGGGGACGGGGTGTGGAGGTTGGGGGTGAACAACTTTGGATTACAATATCTTCCGAACCAATTACACCAGGAAGATACAATTTAGTTTCTGTATATGGGATCACAAGAGGAGTCTACTGAACACTGAACTTAAACTTTTTGAGGGGGGAGGTGGAGTACGAAAGTGGGGGGATAGCAATTTCTCAACAAATTTAATTTTTATATCTCAGAAACCGTATCAGATATGATCTTGAAAATTTTACAGGTGTTGGGGTCGGTAGACCTCTAGTAGGGAAACAAATTTAGGGGTGGGGGTGTAGGGGGTGATGGTGAAAGGGGGTAGAAAGGGAAAAAATTCTGATTTTTGTTTCTCGAAAACCGTAATGAATAGAAAGCTAAAAATTTAGGATTACATAGAGCCACTATAGAGACATCCTAGAAAATGTTTAATAGTGGTAGCAAGGTACAGGGGTGAGGGGTGGTTTTTTATATCTCAGAAACGACTTATGCTAGAAAGTTGAAACTTGGTATGTATATTTAGATGTGCTATTAGAGTAATTAAAGCAAAAATAAAGTTCAGATTTTTTTTGGCGTTCAGAGGTTGAGTAAAAAAAATGTCCGTGAATCCACATTTTCACGAATTTCGTTAAAACTTTTAGACATGTCGAGCAATCAAAGCAATTTTGCTTCTGCGGGCTATTTATATAAGCGCCTAGAAACGCTCTTAAAAAATTTTCGATATCCAACCCCTAAGGGGGTGTAAAGTGGTTGTGTATATATTCACGAATTCTGATATATTTCTTATGTATATTGGGATTTGGAATTCACTTTTACTTCTATAAGCTTTAAACATAGTCGGGGAAAAAAATGATTTAAGTATTTTTCCCAATTAAATCCCCTGGGGGTATTGTTCAAGTTTTCACTGATTCCGAAAATCTCTTAGGTTTAATGTGATCGAGTTCGCTTTTACTTCTATTGATAAAAAAAATGCGTTAATAAATAAAAAAAATCTGCCAACAGTCTGGGCGCAACTTTATTATTTTATGGGTAGAAGTCCGAAACGTGTTTAATGCTGAGCTGCGGTAACATATGAGACTAACAAGCTAAAAAATAACCAGGAGGCTATTTGGAACTTTATTTTTTAGGTTGTCAGTCTCATAATAACCTACACCGCATCTCAGCATTAAACACGTTTCGGACTTCTACCCATAAAATAATAACGTTGCGACCAGACTGTTGGCAGATTTTTTATGAAGGGTCCCATTTAATACAGTGTGTATTGTATTTCAATTATTATTAAAAATTTGAAATCGGTTTTTTATATAGTTTTACGTCCAGTAATGACAAAAATTTTTATTGACCACATCCTAAAACATACCAAAGTCTCATTTGGAACGTAAATGCAAAATATGAAAAATCACTTACATTACTTTTTCGCTTGTGCGTGATACTAAAAGTTTACCGAAAAATTAGCTATAATCGTTAATTATAACATTTTTAAGAATATCACGAAAGAAAATCTCAAGAGATTTGTAGTTTTAATTGATAATAATAAGAAATTGTCCGTCCGTCGTACGAATATTTTTTGTCGTACGATGCATTCATTGTTCTTATTGTTATCAAATCCGTAGATATTTTCATTTATGATAATCTTGAAAATGTTATAATTAACAATCACAACCAATTTTTCAATCAATAACTAAGATTTCACAAAAACCTGGTAACGATACGTCGTATCGGAAGATTCGTTCGGCCGTGTGCCGGGAACTTGCACCGGTTGCAACTTTTTTTTGCAGGTTATGATAAAAAAAACCCGCAAAAACCGATTAAATGAGCTTAAATATTAAAAAAAAATTTCTTAAGCTCTTAAGTACACACTTCATTCACTTTCACATCACTTTAATTTACCGAAAACCCACGATTTGAACACTAAAACTACAAAATATTGCCGTAAAAACCGAACCGACGTTCTAAGCCAGAACATTTGACAGAAACCTATTGACTGCTTAGTGTGACGTCATAAAAAATTTTCTCGCCAGCAGTCTGGCCTGTATATTACGACGGCTCCGGCTGTATGCAGATAAAATTGACTTTGTGCATTTATGAAAATACTGTTTTGAATGAATATATGCAAGAATATTGAATGGTAATAAATTTGCATTGATAGAAGTGAAAGAATAAAACAAATAAAAAAGTTCGGAATTTTAGCTGTCATTGTTCTACACTAACCCGTTCTTTTTGCGCGGTCTACACCCTACACTTTCAGTGTATGTTGTATCGCATTTTCAGTGTAAGTTACACTAAAATGTGAACTTAACCTGGCGAAAAAGAACAAACCTATTGACTCAGTACGAAGAAAGGAGCGAGAATGTGAAGGTACCACGTTTACGAAAATAAACGTGGTGAAATCGCAGTTCACTTTTCCGCTTAATTTTTTTTTTAATTATTTACGAATTTTCTTTTTCGTCCATTTACTTTTGTTTTCAATCAGAAAACAAAATCATGGGGAATTCGTGTCGTAGTACCACCATGGGGTCGATGTTGACTTTGCTTAAGTGGAAAATGGAACATGTGTAGAATCCGTGCGGACACAAGATACCACTGCAGATATTTAGTAATAGTCCCTGAAGTTACTGATGAAATATTTTGATGGACTAAATACGACCCAGCCGAATTTCAGACCTCGATCGGTGTAAACAGTTAGCGATTGGACCTACTTTAGGTACCGATATAGGTCAGCCTGCGATCAGATCGCTGGGTGTAAGCTAGCTCAATGATGTGCTAGGTTTCCAGGCTCCAGGAGACAATTGGTCGATTTAAACCAAAAAACTAGCGCGCCATTGAGGATAATAGTGAATTTGCTAAGGGGGAGGGGGTCGACCTCCAATCGCTTCGAGCTGTAGGTACCTACTTTGGTTCTAGTGTATGGATATATTTTAAGATTGGAGTAGAATAAAACAGACTGTGAATAGGCCCCAAAAGAAGGCGGATGAAAGGTTGAGCCAGAAATACTGGCGACGAACAATCAAAAATCGCGTTCAAGGACGAAAAACACGCTCTTGCTGAAGCCCTCGATCGCAACTAGCCCGTAGCATTACACAAGGACTGAAAAACACTTTTATCACTTCCGTAAACAGTCTAAGTTTCGACCGCCTCTCAGATCAACTCCGATAATCTAGTTTTTGACTCTTGACATAAAAAATCACCCGATCGGCCATTGCTGCCAAATGACAAAAAAATAATTTGCAAAAACTTACCTAGAAATCCACCAAGCCTCGCACGATTCTTTCAATTACCGCACATACCATCTCGTGCGAATTTAAAGATTGAAAAATTGCATTTGACTTTTATCGCGCTTCCAAGATTATGACTCAAATATTAATAAAGTTGAAGGTTATTGGCAGTTGCAGTTTTGATAATATAGCTGCTATTCCTTTGTTTCAAGGGACAATTTAATTATCTGAAGAGGAGAGCAATTAAATCACACCGTTAAGATGCTCTTACGCTAGCGATTAAAATTGCTCAATTTGCAGCAATATACGTCAATTTTGACGTCACAAAAATATGAAGCAACACACAGCAACAATAGCAACGGGCGATGTGGATAAACTTTTTATCAACTCGTTCCTGAATTGTGATGAGCGATATTGACCAATATCTAGCAATTCAGCAATAAGGGCTTACACGAGCAATTCAGTCTATGAACAACACGAAAGCAAACTTGACGAACAAATCTAAAACTTAAAATAAAACATAGAAATATTTGAATTCCAAGCTATTATAACACGAAACTTGACAAATAAATGCAAAATTCAAAACAAAACTTGACAATCATCGAAAAAATTGCTCGGAATTTTCCAAGTCAGTGGAAATACAGCAACTATAGGGCAAAAAATACCAGCAATCTGTGAAAACATTGCCACATTGCCGAAATATTGCCGCAACTAGCATGATATTGTCCTGTATTGCTCCATTAATCGCTAAACAAGTTTTGGTCGTCGGTCAATTATTTGCTTGAAAAATTGTACGAGCACCTTTAGATATTTGTTTGGATGATTTTAATGCCGAAAAACATCAATTTTTTGTATGACTAATCGATTTTTTGTATGACCAATCGAATAGTTAAATCAAACCTAAAAAACACCCTCAACTTCTCGTCAAGATTTAAGTAAAAGCGTATAAGAAATCCAAAAATGTCACCAGTTCCATACGAAAAAGCGGCATCATGCACACAAAAGCGATATTTTAATGAGACATTTGATACTGTTTTCGATACGATTTCCACCCACCGAGAAAAATGGGTTTGAATTATCTTTTCGGGGCTAACCTTTGCGGTCGTACGCTATAAGAAACTTAAAATATTAACAGGGTATCGGCGGTATCGTTAGACAAGGAAGCTGAGACAGTTTAGTGGAAGTAATCATGAGCAAAAAAAAATGAAGGAAAAAATACGAAAAGATAAAAGAAAAAAAAATTATGAACGAGAATCTGCTTAAGGATGTAAGGATATAAGGATGCACTTAGAAGTATCGTCTCATTGAATTTTATACTTCGTTAAGTTTCACCCCTATTTTCCGCTAAAGGTGTTAGACAAAGTGGAAAATTTCGGTGAAAAAAAAATCAGTGAAAATTTGTGATAAGCATATGCAGTTGTCTATGCATACAGCAAATTGGTGCGAATGAAATACAGCCTTTCTTTTCTATTGAACCGGATCATGTTTGAGCAATTATTATAATTGTATAGATACTATTTCTACTGCCTCGAATGTAGTGTAAAGCCTCTGCCTCAATCGTAATTCTTCCTTCTTTTTGTTCCGGAAAACGGAAATTATTTTTCAAAGAGAAACATCGAGGATACGAAACGGACAAAAAACCAGATAATTGAGATCCCTTCACATACCTAAATAATTGACTTAAATTGTTTTTCCCTGCATACATTTTAGTGTACGTTCACCAAAGTAAAAATCGAATGTTGTGAAAAAAACGAGAAGCTTAAAAACTGCGGTCATTTTCTATTCGAATAGATTCACCGCTAATTCGTATAATTCTTCGCAATCGAATTCACTAGTTGTATAAATAATGAACATTCGTTTACGAATCCCTAACATGGTTTACAAACGATTTCCTTAACGTTTACCAAAGAAAGTACTTAGGTGAATCATTTATTAATCGAAAAAGAAGATCCATAAGTTGATGTACGTTACGCATACCTAGAGTCAATTTCGTGTTGCACGAGAATTAATTTTCGAAGAGTTAATTAATTGGTCCACTATCATAGTACTACATAAGTTCCAAGTTTCAGGCTCCAAGCATAAGCGGTTCCTGAGATCTAGAAACCAAAATTTGTTATCTAAAACACTCCCCCCTCCACCCCCTCGCACCACCACCCCTCCAAAGGATACCACTCGTAGGTGTTAACCCATTATACCTACCATACAAATTTCAAATTAATATCTCAAGCGGTTTGAGAGCTACGCACCTTCAAACAGGTGAGGCGTAACTTTATTATTTTTTAGTTAGAAGTCCGGAACGCGTTTAATGCTGTAGGTGAATATGGGACTGACTACCTAAAAAATAACGTTCCAAATAACATCCTGATTAGTTTGTAAGAGAACTAAGCAATAAACGAAACTGGAAACTATTAAATGAAGTCAAAACACAAGTATTATGCAGTCTTATTCTGGTTAAATATTTTTAAATAAAAAAATTAGATTTGTTAATTATATGTCACGGAAGAATATTTATGAAGCTGCTACAATGCGCAATTTCTTAGGAGCTTAAAATTTCGTCTTACGAAATAGAAGTCGTCAATATGACAAAGAATACAGATAAATAAAACCATAATTAATAATTAAATAATTAGAATTAATAATTAATATACAAATATTAAAGTTAAAATTGGTATTTGATGTGTTATATGAATCACTTCATTAAATTGACCCTTAAAACATACTCGTATTATAGAAAGATAGATGTTTCTTTTGCTCCAAAAAATATTTATAAAAGTATTTGTAAAACATTTCTGTTCAGTTGGTGCTCATATTGCATATCTTTTCAACCATAATAATTCATAATATTTCTTTCGTGCATAAATTTAAAACTATTTCTGAATAGTGTTTTAATTTGGATAAGGAAAATCGGACGATCGAGTAGAAAAATTCCAGGGTTTATTCAGGATGATCTTTAGACACTTGTTCTGGATTATCTGGAGCCGTTTTTTATATACCTTGGCACATACATTCCATACTGCACCGCCATATATTAGAAAGTGTGGCATTACCGTCTTGTATATAAGTAACTTATTTGCCTTGGATAGACTCGACTTTCTATTGATAAGTGGGTAAAGGATCCGTATATCTTTCAATGTTTTTGAAGCGGCTTCCGTAGTATGACATTGGAACGTTAGTTTTCTATCTAGATGAATTCCTAAGTATTTTGACCATGATATACTTTCTCTCAGTATGTTTATATTGGGGTTAGGAAGGTACTTATATGAACGGCGTTTGGTGAAGTATATAGTGCTAGTTTTATGGGAGTTAATTTTAATTTTCCATAGGAAACATTTTTTTTTCCAGATGTTCTTGAAGTGTGTTTATTATATTTTAAGGAAATATGTTCGTTGAGTATAAATATACATATATCATCGAAAAAAATTGGCAGCTCATAGTTTGATTGCTTTGGCAGGTCAGAGTTGTAAATATTATAGAGTAGGGGCTTAGGGATAGATGATCGTTACGTGAATCCTGCTGGTATAATCGAAAGAATTGATTTAACTCGTGCTTGGAAAGATCTTTCTTGACTATCATTTCAAACTGATGCCTAGTACTGTGTTCCGAGCGAAACGAAATGAACTGTCAAATCCCATAAAAAGAAAAATGAATAATTCTATAATTTTTCGCGACGAAATATTTCGTTCGTATTTCAGTACTGTGTTCATGGGCGGAATGGACATTTGCAGTAGTCACTTATAGATGGCGCTTGCTTTCGTTAAGGTTTTGATTCCAAGGGTAGGGTACCCTTTTATGACAAGCGAAATATTTGACAATTCAAAGTTTTCAACCATTCGCTGTCAGTTCAGTTCGTTTGTGAACTGGAAATTTTGTGTGAGTTATATTTTGTTGTGTTGTGTGGCGAAATATTTCAATATTTCAATTTTTTTCAAATTTCGCGCGCTTTTATTTCCCTGACATCTAGTAGCGAACTGTATAATTTATTTCACTCTACTTCGAAGGTACCTTTTCGTACGTTTTCGTTTCGCCGAACACAGTACAGTCGAAAACTTTTTCGATGTCCATGTATGCATCAACTATTACTAAAAAAATGTTCCTTGGAATGGTCCTGCGACATGTATCCGTTCCATAGGTTCGGAGCAGATAGACCAAGATTCCAGATATGTTTTGATTGGTGATTTTGCTGAGTGCGCGCAACTTCCACATTGTTTAACGCAATGTTCGATGTCATAGTCAATTTAGGGCCAATATACATAACTCCTTCCCAATGCTTTTGTACGCTGAATACCAGGATGTCCTCTATGGAGTTGACGTAAAACACGCTGTCGATATACTTTCGGAATGATAATTCTTTCGCCGAAAAGTAGGACGTTTTCAAACATAGATATATGTTCTCTTCGATGAAAGTAAGGTGCAAGATCATCATTTGAAACCATTGTTGACACTGTTGATGATGATGATGATGATGACCATGATTCCGGCCATCCATCTTTTACGAATTTCATGACGGATTGCAGTACAGAATCGTGTTGTGTTGCTTTTTGAATCATTTGAAATGTTAACGGTAGTGTTTTTATACAATTTTCCAATTGTTGATGAATTGTATCTTCCAATTGTGTGCATGCTATAACATATTCTTCGTCCGCTTTCCAGTTATATGTGGAAACCATAATCAAGTAGGCGCTGAAGAACTTGGTACAGTCTATCGATGTGATCCATTTGATTTGCACCACATACTATGATGTCATTCTGATATGCAGCAACGCCAGTTATTCCCATGAGCATTGTATCCATAAGTTGCTGAAAAGCTCCAGGTGCTGACCTTACTCCAGGTGCTAATCGGTTGAAAGAAAAGAGGCCCTTGTGCGTGTTGATGGTGAGCATCTTTCGAGAGTTTTCGTCAACTGGAACTTGAAGATAGGCATCTGATAAATCGATATTCGTGAAAAAGGAACTGCCTGATAATGAAGCAAACATATCCTCGGGTACTGGAAGAGGATAATGATGTGGTTCCAAACAGCAGTTTAACCCTGTAGAGTAATCGCCGCAAATGCGTACGTTTCCGTTTGGCTTTTTAACAACTACTATCGGAGCTGCCCAATCAGAAAAATCAACTGGTGTGATGATCCCTAGGTTTTGCAGACGTTGGAGTTATTTTTCGACATCTAATAGCGTAGCGTATGGTACTGGACGCTTAGGCTTAAAAACTGGCTGAGTAGCTGATTTCAGCACAAGTTTCGCTGTAATATTTTTGCATTCTGTAATGCCCTCTTCGAAAAGCGATGAAAATGTTTGTTTGAGTTTTGTAATTTCATCTGCTACTGTTGAATGAATTTGGGAACAAACAGCTGACAGTGGTTTATCCCATAACTTAAATGTATCGCAGAGATCTATACCCAAAACATTTAATCCAGATACGTTTGTCACATAAATTGTGCAGTGCTTAGTATCATTTTTAAGCGTTGTATCACAGGAAAATTTCGCAATCAGCTCGATGCCGTGCTTTGATGCACTCTTAGCAAGATTTTCGTCAATCTCTAATATTATACCAGGATTGCCAAGTTTCTTCCAAACTGTGTCCGAAATGATTGTTATATCGGGAGCTTATCAACTTAATAGGTGCGTCTTTGATATGCGATGCTCCAGGCACATTGTTAAGCTGAATGGTGACGTCTACTATTTTTGAATGATAGCTGATTTACATTCGCGAAAATCGCTTTAGATTTGTGTTGCAGTATTGATTTTGATTGCGTTTGTGATGAAGTTGAGTGGTTTGATTGTTTCGTTTGTATTTCAGCTGACTTTGGTTTGCTATGTTTGAAACAACCGCAATAACCTTCCTTATGTCCGACGGTTTTACATGTACTACACCGGTGTGTAGTATATTGGCAATCGCGCGCGAAATGCATTCCTCTACATCCCCAGCATGGAGTACGCGGAGCTGACTTATCAGACTTTCGCACTGGTTTAAATTGTTTATTGGGAACTGTTTTTACCGAATTAATATTATAAGTGGCACAATTAATGAGAGCAGAGTCTTTTTTCAAACTTATAATGTTTTGTGTTTCTGACACTAATTTGTCTAACGTAATAGGAGATTGGACGGTTTCTGTCTTTAATTTATTTAACAAACGCGTATTGTTTACTTTATTGAAATATGAAGCACTTGAAATGATCTATTGAAAGGTCGTTGAATTTAAAATCCTCACAAATTTTATTAATCGATGACGCGTATGACACGTAATCCTCCGTCTCGTTCTTCTTCGTTTGAAAACATCTGTAACGAATACTGAATAGCGATTCCCGTGCACCAAACATTTTTTTTAACGTTGTAACTGTTTCGTCAAATTTTATTTCTTTCGGTGTTTTGGGCAAAATGTAATTGCAATAATGTTCATGTGCAATTGAACTGAGCTTTCGCATTAGAAGGCGAGTTCGACCGCTATCGTCCAATTGTGCGCAATCTCCCATGAAAAGGTCTTCATATCGCCAATACCATAAATTGAAATGATTTGCGTCGTCATGATGATATTCCGTTATGCAAGCTGCAATATTATCCGCGGTAAATTTTTCTGTGCGTACCGATTGATTTAAAAATTTCTGCAGCATCTCTTGCTGCACCGCTAGCGTTTATTGTTGCTGCTCCAACAATTGCATAAGTTTTTCGTCTGCCATGCTAACTTATATTTCCAATTTAGAATAGAATGGAAAAAAAACGCTTAGATGAATTAAACTCAATGCTCACTGTAACTGTTTTTAATTATGTGTGCACTTATTCTCACTGTCCACTGTTCAGTATATCAATTTTGTTAATTTATTGTATTTAATTGTCACAGTTCTCAAAACTAACTATTTATAATCACTGCAAGTAGGTAATTATCCAAAAATCCTCGTCGCCACTGTTATGGTTGCGGGTCGGGTTCGGAAAAAAAGGTTACTTGGTAGGTAGGAATAAAAATGCACTTGCTTCGGTCGTGGTCTATATTCAAGTGCTCTAATATTCTATAAAATAATTCAGTTATTTAAAATAGTGATTGTGGCGTTGCAATATAAAAAAAATACGAATAAAAATCATCCTTGAAATTTTTTTCAAGAATAACGATTTTGTCCTTTATCCTTAAATATCTCAAAATACGTTTTTATTTTTTTATATTTTATAGGTTATACTATTTTACAAAACATACCAAAAAAATAACTTGGGATCTGAATGGGATCGGGGTCAAAAAAATCGAAGAAAATCAGTGCATCTCAATTACTTTATAGAAAAGGGGTCATTCCATCAAGAATCGCCAAAAGTGTGACCTTACCATCGCCGATTCTTTTGAAAATTTATGTACTCGAAGAATTAGTGCAAAAAAAATATAATTCCAATTTTTTCTTTCTATCTCATTTTTTTTGTTGGTTATACATAGTATGTTAAAGTTTTCGCAAAAATGGTTTCCGAGTCCTCTTTGAAAATTCATATCTCTGGTAATTTTTATTCTAGAATAATAAAATAGGGCTTATTTTAAAGGGGGAGGCTGTCGCAATATTAAAAAAATACGAATAAAAATTATCCATGAAATTTTTTTTAAGGATAACGATTTTGTCCTTAATCTTTGAATATCTCAAAATCAGTTTTTTTTTATTTTCTATTTTTTTATATTTTGTAGGTTATACTGTTTTACAAAACATAGATACCAAAAAATTAACTTGGGATCTCAATGCGATCGGGGTCAAAAAAATCGAAGAACATCAGTGCTTCTCAATTATGTTATAATTGTAATTTTTCTATAACATAATTGAGAAACACTAATGTTCTTTGATTTTTTTGACCCCGATTCCATTGAGATCCCAAGTTAATTTTTTGGTATTTTTTTGTAAAACAGAACCTATAAAATATGATTTTGAGATATTTCAAGGATAATTTTTATTCGTATTTTTTTATATTGCGACATTTTTTAAACAACAATCTTTAAAATAAGTCCTACTTTATTATTCCAGGATAAAAATTACCAGAGATATGGATTTTCAAAGAGGACTCAGACACCATTTTTGCGAAAACTTTAACATGCTATAACTAACAAAAAAATGAGATAGAAACAAAAAATTGATAACATATTTTTTTTTTCACTAATTCTTCGAGTACATAAATTTTCAAAAGAATCGACGATAGTAAAGTCATAAATTCCGTCACTTTTGGCGATTCTTGATGTAATGACCCTTTTGTGTAAGTCGTGAATTAAAATTTAAAAATAAAATAAGGTTTAGTGTGCGAAGATTGTAGCTTTAAAACAAATAAATTAAATTTATATAATAAACATGTATAGAGTAATAGATTTATAAAATTAAAATTATTTTGTTCTTTGCACTCTTTTTATAAAAGCACATAATGTACGTATAAGCTTATCAAGAATCAATTTCCTTTATTTTTTTTAAAGTATATTGATTATAAGTTTTTTAACTTACCAGTTGAAGAATTATTAGCTTCGATTCGATTTTTTTTTATCATTATTACTTTTCGTAATTAAATTATTAATCCAACGTAATAAAGAATACGTATTTATTTAGTTATCGATCTTTTATACTTTCTACCCCTTTTAACCTATATCTTGTTTTTTTCTCAATTATCATGTGTTGATTGATCTCATTGCATTTTTCCAATTGTCGATTGCTGTGTCCTTTGTCCTTCAAAATATGGTGTCGACCATTTGAAGTTTATTCATTTATATTATATCAATAAATTAATAATAGATGTGTTTTTTGCGCACTTATCCAGATCAGAGCAGGTTAGAAAATTTATACAAAATAACAACACAATTGCTGTTTTTATGACTTTTTTATAACTTTTTCCATAGATATTAGGCTATATTAGAGAAATTAACGCGAATGGCTGCCTCAGTGAGCTCTGATCTGGATTAGCGCCCAAAAAACACACCTAATAGTAATAAGCTTACACTCTCATTATTATAGATGGCAACTGTTTTCCATCGATAATAATGGTAAAATTACATGCTAGTGTAATTCGATAGAAAATTACACAAATAAGTCGTAATAAATACACATCAGTGATGTAATCATTGCACAATAGCTGCGTAATCAATAGACAAAAGTGGCGTAATTATTACACAGAGAATGCAATTATTACACATTTTTCGTGTAAAATTCCTATTTTATTATAGATAAAAATCCTCAATTTAATTCAGATTCATAATTATACCGTAAAACCTTTAAAAACGCAATTTCACAATACATGTACTGTATTAAATAGAATTGAGTTGATAATGATAAAAAAACATATTACGGTTACTTCTCTATATATAAAAATGAATGTTTGTCTGTCTGTTTGTCTGTTTGTCCTGTATAGCCTCCTAAACCACTCATCCAATTGCGATGAAACTTTGGTGATTTGTTGAGGGTACGCCCTCGATGGTTTCTGCGTTAACAAAATTATTTAACAGTTGGTGGTTCGCGAGTTATTTCAACATTTGAGTGTATTTCATATAGTTTAACGGCAGTTCGTTCGATTTCGGTGTATTAGCTATGCGTTCTTATTACTAAATGCTAAAGTTGGACGATGGATGTTAAATAGGGGATAGTGGAGGATGGTGGATAGAGGATGGAAGATGGAGGATGGTGGATCGAGGACGGTGGATAGAGGATGGTGGATAGAGGATGGAGGATGGGGGGATTGGGGATGGTGGATGGAGGATGGTGGATGGAGGATGGTGGATATAGGATGGAGGATGGAAGATGGAGGATGGTGGATGAAGGATGGTGGGTAGAGGATGGAGAATGGTTGATGGGGGATGGAGGGTGGTGGATGGGGATGGAGTATGGTGGATAGAGGATGGAGTAACGGGAGCAACGGCGCGACGGGAGAAATGGGGGATGGGGGAGGGTGGATAGGGAATGCTGGATGGAGGATAGTGGATGAATGATGGTGGATAGAGGATGGAGGATGGAAGATGGAGGATGATGGATGGAGGATGGTGGATAGAGGATGGAGGATGGAGGATGGGGGATGGTGGATAGCGGATGGAAGATGGAGGATGGTGGATGGAGGACGGTGGATAGAGGATGGTGGATAGAGGATGGAGGATTGTGAATAGAGGATGGAGGATTGTGGATGGAGGATGGTGGGTAGAGGATGGAGGATGGTGGATGGGGGATGGAGCATGGTGGATAGAGGATGGAGGATGGTGGATGGAGTAACGGGAGCAACGGGAGAAATGGGAGCAACCGGAGTAACGGGAGCAACGATAGTAACAGGAGTATCGGGAGAAACAGGACCAATGGATCAACGGGAGCAACGGGAGCAACGGGATCAACGGGAGTAACAGGAGCGATGGAACAACGTGAGCGAAGCGAGCGTAGCCGCGGTACGCGGCTAGTTATTAATAAATAAAAACCAGATGTGGAGAATTATGAAATTATATATATTCTATGTATATGATTGTATATTACATGTAACTATAAAAATGATCCAAAAAAAAATTAATTCAAAGAAACTATAATAACATAAAAAACTATGTAATAATAATTCTTTCAATTATGTACACATGTACTCACAACAACTTAATAATAGTTCCAGCGATAATATAAGAAATTCATTGATACATATTTTGTAAATTATTATATATTATAGTTTTCCCAATTTTTTAATCAAATTGTTTACTTTATTGAAATTATTTATATGTTTTTTTCTTCCTCGTGTATTTTCGGCGTAAAATTCAAAGCAAAAGCGAAATAAAAACTCCATCTTTTGGGATATTTGTTGTGGATAAATAATATTAAAAACATAGACAAAACAAAATATTATAGTAATGGTTTCCAAAAAATCTGCATTTTGGTATTTCGCTACCAATGTTTTTTCAATGAATATATAACTGATCTGATTTTCGGCATTTGGATGTAGTTCTGCGTCTGAAGCAAATTAAAAAAAATATATTAAACTTACATTACGTATTACACTTGATATTTTTGTAGGGTCTTACCAACTATTGCAAGCCATGGTGCAGTGGTTGGTATTGCAGCAGCAATATCGTCAAATGACACACCAAACTGGAAATAAAATATCTTGCTCAGATTATTTCAAGAAAAGAGCTGCTTCTTCATCAAAGTACGCGGCAACTGCTTGAATTATTGATGGTGGGCTACACTCCGTTAATGTCGATGACGTCTTTTCTGAGACTTTAAAAAATTCATAGATGTTATTCATTTGTGTTTGGAATTTTCTCTTAAAAAACGTGTGATCCAATGCCATTAACTGGTTGAAGTGTTGAAACAGAAATTCCCTTTCAAATAGATAACTTGAACTAGAACTTGAACGAAAGTTGCCAGCTAGAATGCAATTTATTGGAAAAGTATTATCTAATTTTTCTACAAATTCACGACTAGATTTTTGATGGGATTGATTGTGATTTCGATATAAATGTGATTTAAATTACTGTTTATTTTTAAATTTCTTAGAGCAATCATTTACCGGACAAGCAACTTCGTTATAAGAACCAAAATGTTTATATAAATGAACTTCAGTTTTCTTTAAATTTGTTGACGAAAAATCACATAGGCACTTCACAATGAAAATTGCAATACACATTTTCAAGGTTTTCGCTATTGCTTGGAGAGTGTCACCGAAAGAAATGCACTTGAAAGGTTATGTATTTTACAAAACATTTGCCACATCCGGGCCACAAACACTTCAAAATAGATTTTTTTAATGCTCTAAGAGCGTACGTATGTTTGTTATAAGCAAAAACTGTTTCAAAAACTAATTCACAAATATTGCACAAAAACATTTGGCTAATATATTTTTTTTTATACATACATACATATCTTTATTAAACTGTTAGGTATTACATAGCTTAGTTGCTGTTTAGAATTTAAATCAAGTGATTAGACTAGAACTGTCTTTACAACTTCGATGTTGAGTAAAATTTGCTTAGTTTACAAGTACTTCACAAATGCCTTAGAACTAGTTAATTTATTTTTAGGGAAAAAACTCTCAAAAACCTAATGATTCAAACCTTAAACCTAACTTAAGATCTAAATTGAGTAACGTTAAAAGAAAAAAGAAAAGAAAAATAAAAAAAAAGTAAAGTAAATAAAATGATAAAAAGAAACAGGAAAGAATAAAGAGATAATAGAGACTAACATAGGAAACTCGTAACTAGAGGGTTGGTTGAGTTTCGACATTTTTCGTAAAATTTAGAATTGAAATTCGCTGCTTTTTCCACTATTAATGGGGTATTGGCTAGCTCGTGTATGATACGAGTGGAACAGAAGAAAGGTTTATTTAAAATAATCTTTAGACACTTATTTTGCAGTATCTGCAGTCTTTTCTTGTGAACGCCAGCACATTTCATCCAGATAGGCGCGCCATAGAGGATTATTGGTTGCATGACCATTTTGAAAATCAACAGCTTGTTTCGACTGAGAGATTTGACTTTCTATTTATTAATGGATACAAGGTGTGAATAGTTTTGGAGATTTTTAGGCAGGTTTGTTCGGTATGCTCATGAAAAGTTAATTTTTTGTCTAATGTTAGGCCAAGGTATTTTATTGTTTGCGACCAGTTAATGGGTTCACCAAGGATGTTAATAGAGGGGTTCGGAAGGTTGCGCCTTGCTCGTTTTTTAGTAAAATAGATAATTTGGGTTTTCGACGGATTAATTTTGATTTTCCATTTGTTGAAGAATGATTCCAGTAATTCAAGCTGAGATTGAAGATGCTGTACTATTGTACAGGGATCGGCCGAGCTTGTGAGAATTCCAGTATCATCGGCATACATAGCTAAATCGCAGCTGGGATGGTGGGGGATATCAGCTGTATATATATTAAACAGCGTAGGACTTAGACAGGAGCCTTGTGGTACGCCTGCTGGTATTATGTAACCGCTAGAGATGCTACCCTTGACCTTTACTCTGAACTTACGATTGTCAAGAAAAGAGAGTAGTAGTTTAATAATATAAGCTGGGAAGGAAAATTTGATTAATTTATATATTAAACCATGATGCCAAACGGAGTCAAATGCCTTCTCTATATCCAGGACGACCATGCCTGTGGAGCGTTTGTTTACCAACGATTCTCTTATGGATTCAGTGACACGTACCAGTTGATGATTTGTTGAGAGATGGGCAGAAAATCCGAATTGGAAATTTGGTATTATGTTGTTGCGATCAAGAAAGTTTTTGATTCTGGGTAGAATGACTTTTTCGAAGATTTTGCTAATTGTTGGAAGCAGGCTAATCGAACGATAGCTGGATGGAAGTTTAGGATCCTTGCCAGGTTTGGGTATAGGCAGAACGATTGCGTTTTTCCAAGTTTTAGGAAAATAGCTTAATTTTAGACAACAGTTAAATATAAAATTGAGTTTAACAACAGCTTTCGTTGGAAGATGCATTAAAAGTATGTTGGGGAGTCTATCTTCGCCAGGTGCTTTGTTGGGTTTCATTTTACGCAGCAGTTTTCTGATTTCGGTAGGTCTGCAAAAATCTGCAGGGCTAATATAATTTCTAACACCATTCAACAAACCTGACGACGTGAAGTAGAATGAAATGATGAAATAAATTCCTGGGAACTTGCTTATTCTGGCGTAATACGTATTACGCAGTATTTGAAGTAAAATTACACCAAGCCTGAATTTACTTTATTAATGGTTTAATATAATCATGACGCCAAAATTTAATCTTTTTATAGAGCAAAATAGGTGCAATTTTCCACCGTATTGTGTAATATTACCTATTTTTGCGCAAAAACACGGTTATACGAATTATTGACGTACAATTACATAGATTGTGTATTTTTTCACTTATTTTTACTTTACATATAGAGTATTTTTACAAACTGTTTTTAGAGTGTACGTAAACATGTCACATTTTTGTAGTACATATTAGTTTTTCCACACCATTTGTAATTTTACGCATTGCAAAATTTTGGCTTTCCACACCAATGGTAAATTTACACATTTTCCCACACTTATGTGTGAATTTCTGCATCAATAGCGATGTGTTTCAGCGTAAGTAGTAAAAATCACAAGAGTGCGCAATGAAATTTGACAATAGTAATTTTACTGCTTTCAGAGTAGGCACTAAATTGCCTATTTTGAGTATTAAAAATATTTTACTGTTTCGTTGTAGTTTTAGGAATTTGAAATTATACAGATCCAGATATCCCAATATTTAAAGCTGTAAAGTAAAAAATATATATAATTGTTTATACTCCAGAACTATTACGCTCTCCCTACGAAAGGCTTATGGTAGAAAGTTGAAAGTAATATAAAAAAAATTTGGTAGAAAGGTTGGTTGTATATATAAAATTTCGTCTTATTTTTTACGTCCAGTGATATGTGGATATAGCTTTACTTCTTTGTGGTCACGAGATCATGCGATTTAACGCCTTTAGACTTCTTTCTTTGGCGCTAGCTTAAAACGCAGGTATATGCGTATAAACCGACCCTAAACATCTAGAAATCTATATGAACACTTTTTAATATTCAATCTCAAAGAGAGTGTGGTTGTTTGCATTTTCACGATTTCAACTATTTTCTTTGGTCTGGTGAAATATCAAATTAGTTTTACTCCCACGACCGTTTTGTATAATTGACTCAAATACGATTTCAGGGTTTTTCGATGTTAAACGTCTTAGTGGTGATAAACGGATTGTTTATGTTTTCATGAATTTCGTCACATCTCTGGCGAGTTATCAAATTGGTTTTTGCTTTTACGGGTTTATTTATACTTTTCTTTTTACTTCAGACAAATTCTTTAACTCACTTCCAGCTCTCTCCTCTGAAGCATAGGGCAGATACAACCTTATTGGGGAGGTTCTGTTGGCGATTTCTTCGACGGCAAATGTTAAATCTAATACAAGGTGAAATTTAGACCTATAAGTTCTTATTTCTTTTTTCAATTTTCTAAGGTCATAAAATATACCAAAAGGATCCCCATCCAAACAAACCAAAACGGTTCATTCGCTCCGAGGAACATTTCCAGAAAATATCCCTGCCGAAAACTTCCTTATCTCGGGCAAAATCCGAAATCAAGCAAATCTCTCTCGGTTCTCGACTGCGGCGAATTCGTATAGCACCATCTCTTGTTCATTCCGGACGCCAACGAACGCACTTAAAAAATCCGGAAGACTTGACTCACACTTGCAAAGAAACCAATCACCCTCATCGTTAGCACCTGCAACAAAGTGGAGTTTGCAAAGGAAAAACTCATTTTAAATTGCATAATTGAGAAAAAGGCAAATGTTCTTATTATGCACACGTTAGAGATGGTACCTCGGAACTTTGTTCTCATCCCCCGCACAACTTCGCACATCTTCATATAAGCCATTTTCGAGCACTCGTCCATTCACTTACCGAGTACTTGGCCCCTAGTACTCATACTTCTTGCACCCGCACAGTCGTATTCTTCGGGTAATGCAACAGTGCAATATTGCAATAGAACCGAAACGTGGCCATACAAGTTGAATGCTTTGCAACATAAAGGACGAAATAAGTTAAAAAACTGTAGAAAAATGCATCTGAGCCTCTTATTCTCGAGACCACCCGCCACCCTTATATCATTCAAGCAGCCTTGAGCATACACGCCCCACATGAATAACCGCACGGAAAAAATATATAAAAACCAGAAAAGTGAACAAAAATGTTTCCTCTGGTTTGAATTTCACTTTTTTTTTGTATCTCAAATATAAGGAAAAGTTTTTAATTACACGTTGCCCTCGAATACTCTAAATAGAGGGGGCAAAAAAAATTGTATCCAGTTGAATTGTGAACGTAGAGGAATGAGGATTGCGCTATCGTGGGGGTGTAATTTGCTGGTTTTCGTTAGAAAAGAAGCATCTTTTTTCCCGAGTATCCTGGGATGCAAACAAAAAATCATACAAGCAAATATGATTTTAAAACGAGCTGAAATCGGCAACTTAAGTGCGGCTCATTCTCGGATTCCGTTGCAAAACAGACTCCATAAAAATTGTGAGTTTTAATTAAAAAAATTTTTTTTAAAAAGCACATTTTGTCTTGATTCAAGAAAAACTCTCTCGTTATGGTTCCTACGAGTATGTCGGAAATAAAAACAGTTTTCATAAAACTGCGGAAAAAATCATTTTTCCCATGTCCATTGCAAAGATAATTACCAAATTGTGCGACATATGTACGGACTGTGTGGTGGGCGTTTTAGACGTCTTTATGAATTCCAGTTAAATTCTTTTCAATGCGGTCAGGATTGGGTTTTATTACGATTATTCGAAGGATTCCGGCGAATGCACTTGGGCTCCACCTCTGTATTTATTTTTGTTAAGTGAATATTTGCATTGGCAATCGAAATAGAGAGTAAGGTACAAGTGCAGCAAACCTGCAGATCAAAGCGCTGCATTTTCACAGTTCAGTAGACACATTGTCCACCTTTACACATATAAAAACCGGGTAGGTACATTGTGCAATTTCGACAAGTGTTTCGTAAAATCCTTTTGTACGAAATCAACCTGATATGTATTATTAGCAAAAATATTATGATAGGTATTGCCACCTGTTAACAATTTGCATGATTCAAGGAAAAATAAAGGCTAGCTTTTTTGTATTTGTTTATCAGGTGGGCTGAACGTGGCAGCATCAAAAGGATTCCAGATTTCTATCGAGTTGTTTTTAAGTGGTTTGTCTGGACGATTATTTTGAAAGCAATCCAATCATGTTTATGGTGGAAATCAATTTTTTGATTAGTCGAATTCTGAGAAAACAATGTCATTGCATACCGTCGTTTGTAAGGAAATTATTGAAAAATACCAGTTTCGAATTGTTTTCCTAGGCGTACATTCTTAAAATAAATGAGTGTTAGCTCAAAAATAAGACGAAACATGTTTTATAAAAGGTAAATACATTTTTGAATCCACCTGAACCCTATTTCTAATTTAAGCATTACAAAAATTTAATGGTAATTTATAGCTTGAATTATATTGATATAGCCTGACAATCTTCTAATGAGAAGATTCCCCCAGAACCCCTAACTAAGGTATCAGATCAACAAAAAAATCCAAAGTAGCAAGGACTTTAAATTCTGAAGCTGATGCTGAAAATTTCCAAATTCAAATCCAAGAAAAATAATACCCAAAAGTTGGTGTAAAATAAAAAATTTTAATTTAAATTATCGCTCCTTAAAGAGAACACTATTTTTTATAGGGATTGTTGCAAATCCAAGAATGAAAATATAAACTGACTAGTCGCGTCCCGCGGCTACGCTCACGTTTGTATAGTGCTATACTATCGAAACTGCAAACCCAGCGGTTTCCAATCTTGCTTCCCGTTTGTTTCTCCCGATACTCCCGTTGCTTCCGTTGCTCAGATTTCTCCCGTTTCTCCCGTTGCTGCCATTGCTTCCGTTGCTCCCATTGCTTCCGTTTCTCTTGTTGCTCCCGTTTCTCCCGTTGCTTCCATTGCTTCGTTGCTCCTGTTGCTTTCGTGGCTTCGTTGCTCCCGTTTCACCCGTTGCTCCCGTTGTTCCCGTTGCTTCCATTTCTCCCGTTGTTCCCGTTGTTTCCGTTCCTCCCGTTACTTCCGTTGTTCGATTTTGTCAGACATGCACATCGAAAACACACGAACTGTCGCTGGAAAAAATATCGAAAAAAACAATTGTTTTTGATTCGATCGGTATCAAACTTCCAGGAACCATCTCGGGACTATTCTACATGTTCCCTGAAAATTTGATCAAAATCGGTTGAGCGGTTTAGGAGCCTATAGGGAACATACATACACACATACTTAAATTCATACAAACATACATACATACATGCACACATACACACATGCATGCATCAAAACATACGTACATTCATACATACATACATACATACATACATACTTACATACATACATACATACATACATACATACATGAAGACATACATACATACATGAAGACATACATACATACATACATCCATACATACATACATACATACATACATCCATACATACATCCATACATACATCCATACATACATCCATACATACATCCATACATACATACATCCTCTTTTATATATAGATAGCTGGATATCAAAACGCACAAAATAAAATGCCGAACAAAAATATTTTTCGAAATTTTCAGATTTGAGACGTCAGGATACGAAATTTTTATATTCACGATTTTGAGTTTCTAATTTTATGTTCTGCGATATTATGATTCAGAATTTTGTGTCTCAGTATTTATTTTGATTTTTCGGTATTTCAGCTTCGGGAAACAGAGTTTTGAGATTTTATATTTAGTTTTGCGATATTCTTAAGCTCGAAAATTATATATAAAAATCAGGCGAAAAAAAAATGGGAAGCGGTTTAAGTCAAGGTGCGACAAAAGTGCTGACATCTTTCAAACACCAATTACAGTTTTAGCCATAGAGATACGAGTACATATATATACCGGAGATGACAAGCAGCGACTGAGTTGAAGGCGGACGTCGTCGCATTCACTCACACGCAAAGCAACAACAATTGACATAACGACCCTGTTTTTTCTCATTCACATTTATATTATTTCCCGCTCTTAAAACACGCTAAACAACAACAATTTGACACTACGACCTACTTTTGTATCACTTCTCTGGCTTCAAAGCGCTTTATACAAAACCGGTGGATTGTCGTCTCCAGACTCCAGTACATATGGTTTTAGCTCATAATCCGAGACTCGATTAACGCCAAAATATAGAACTGCATATTTCAAGACAAGGACTCCTTGTAACAAATAATAAGCACGAGGAAGTAAAAACGTTTTCAATATCTAATCACACCTAAATATATGGCAAACTAAATGAAAGCATATACAATTCTCCTTGCGATTAATATCGAAAATCTGAAATTGATGTTTAATCGATTACATAACAAACTCGTAAAAGTAAAAATCAGTTCGATATCTCATCAGATTCAAGAGATATGGTGGAATTCGTGAAAACATATAGAAACTTTTTACAACGCCTCAGGGGTTGAATTTCAAAAAATTTTGAATTCGACTTTTTGGCGATTATATAAAAATTCCGTGATCGAAAAAACTAGTTCGATATCTAATCAAACCTAAGAAATATGCTAGAATTCAAAAATAAATAAATACAACTCCTTCACACCTCCTTAAGGGTTGAATATTAAAAAGTACTGAAATTAATTTCTATGCTTTTATCCTAGAAGATTGTGGAGGCCAAATTAATTTTTTCTTAGACGTGATATGATTAAATTTATGCGACAGAACCATTTTTTTGCCCCATCTGCGTACGCCAATGCAAATCTTAAAAACAAAATTGTTTTTTTCTCAAATTATTTTTCTAGTAAATCTACTTCTTACTATTTTCTAGTATAAGACGTTCTTGAGAGAGTGAGAAACCCACCCTCTCTGTACCGTGCTACTCTTATCAAAAATTATATTTTTAAAACGTACCACTTGTTGAAAATTTCGAGTATTTGAGTATGTAATTAACAAAGCCGTATGTATTTGAGTACAATAAGAGAGAGACTTAAAATTTATTTCATAACTCCTGATATAAAAAATATTAATTACTAAAGAAACAATTAATAACGAGGTTTTTTTATTAACTTACCTTACGTCCTGCGCCTTGGGTTGCTGGGAAGGAAGCTGGAAGGGTTGTAAGGTTGGTGGAGCTGGCATAGGAGATCGATATAATAGTGCGTTCAATGAATGTTATTATCGCGAATAGCTTATACGCGAAAGTTGGTTATTTGGTTCTCAAACTTTTGTGTCAACACCACTACTATTGCCCTACAAATATACAAATATCAAGTTTCAGAGTATTTTCCCACTCCAATGTACATTTTTTCATCTGGTCCATTCAACACACCTATTGTGTAAATTCCAAAATCCTATCAAATATAGTTGTTGAGATATCAGATACGATGTTCTATAAACAAATTTTCCCCCTCCCCTCAAAAGTTTTGTATGCAACATACTCCACTTATACAGCTGCATACAAAAATCATATTTCCTGCGTAATTTGTTGCCGGTAATCAGAAAGATTTCACCCCCTATTCCGGCACGACACAGCGCTCCATAAAATTTTAATTTCTTATTTATTTCTCTGATATACAAACAATCGTAACGTTTCAACCTCATAGCATGAACCGTTCAGGAAATATGAATTTTAGATGTGTCGATTCTATAGCATTCGAATGTTTCGGACGAATTGGTTTTCACCTCAGTTACACAAATTTTGGAACAGAGTATTTTGTAGGGAGTACCCTGGTCTAGCCTTAGAGCAGTTTGTTTCGCAGCAGAACTCAGGTGATAACCAGGGCAGTCTGATCAACTTACTCAACAGATTTAAGGGCGGACATCACCCTCTGGAGAAATATAGCCATTGAAAAATTAAAAGCTACAATCCTTGGTCCACCTCGAAATATTATCCGATGCGTATTACCATTGTGGCACTTTTTCGCGTATGTGAAGAAATTTTATCCAAAATATTTCTGTTTCATGCATTCTAAACTATTAAATTCATTTTTCCTCAAAATAGTCCTTCACATAATAATCATCTGACATCCTATAAATTAATCACAGAACAAGTATATTCTTTTAATTATGGAAAAAAAAATTATGAATCTTACTCCGTATTATGACCACTTTAGTATATAAGAATACTCATATTTAATTCTCGACGAATATTCCTTTACTTATATACTTCAGCGTTATTAATAATCTGAATAAATTGCAGTACTTCATATATTTTTTTGTATCCATTAAAATTGTACACACCTACCTGTTAATTAGAAAAAAACGAGTAGAATTGTGCACCTTCCAAACCACTTCATAAAAATTAAACCACAAAATTGCAAGATGGTTTCCTGGGATGCGCGTTATAACATACAAAAGATTCTCTCCACATAGATTAAAAGATGCACTGCACACGTACCACGCAATCTGCAAAAAATTACCCATCTACGATATGTCTAGCATTCAGCTACTAATTAGTCCTTTGAGTGCATTTTCCTGAATTACTTGTATTCCGTGTCTTGAATTGAAAATGGAAAAGAATCTTCTTGAGTGCATGCACAAGACATAACTAACCAGTCAGTTAGTGTTAACTTACGGTGCAGTATTATAGGCACTATACCTTACTCCTTACAACATTCCCTACGACGCAGTATGATGCCTCAAATCTCATGGGACGATATCCTTCTTTCCATTTGAGTCATATGTTTGGCATAGAGGCTAGAAGAAGCAAGGAAAAAATCCAATAGCAGTGCAAGTGCATAGGGAACATTTCTTACGAAAGAATCGTCTATCTATTCCCGAACCTTGGAATCAACCATATGTCTTCAGGGACTCCTTGATATATCATCTCGACGGATGCAGTGTATGATACTGATGAAACGGCTGGTTATTTGCTGAAAATGGAGGACGAAAATTGCATACGAGTGGTTATTAAAGTGCACCATATTATGTACATATGCAATACTCGTAGATAATACACGGAGTGAGGTAGGTGCCTCTGCCCGGGTGTAGTGGAAGTGCCTATTTGGAACGAAATGCAATTCAAAACCACCTGCAGAATATTGAATACTCAATGGTTTAGGCTTTCAGGTACGACTTTCGTATAATTTTGGAGCGGTGAATAAGTAATTATGTGTGTGGTATGACCCTCTTCAGATGGAAGGAATCGAAGTACAGTTATTATTAATCCTGATAAATAATATTGGGTAATTACGCGATATTTTAAAAGAAGTCGATAAATTTCTGAGCCGACGTCGGAACTATACATGTTGCCGGATAGGGCACGAAATGATTTGGAATGACAATGATGAGGAACATACGTGTAGCTCATATTTTGCGATCAGTTTCAGAAAATAGTATAACTAAATTTCACATTACAGTTGAAAAGAGTTCCATTTCAAACACGTGCATCCTGCATTCAAAACTTCGTAAGTCCTGCATCCTATAATCCCTTATTAATCATATGGCCCCACCGACTTGCCCGCGACAACGTTCTTTATTTTATCAAAAAAGTGAAATAACTACTATTACTTTCGTTCATTTTATTTTTGTAAAGTAGAACCAATTAAAACTTTCACCAGTTACTCAAAGTGGCATTCCAAAAGAAAACGACTTTAAATACAGAAATTTGCAATTTCAAAGTAAAAAACTCAAAACACAGAATGAAATCACCTGAAATAAGTTTAAAACAAATTTTTCTTATTTTTATTTTAAATCATCAGTAAAGTGCGTGTCTTCTGTAAATAGGACAACATCATCGATGAGAATAATAGTTTTGGAATTCGTTTTGATAAAATGTAAACGAAAACAAGAATACGATTTCGGGACTATATGTTTCGAGGTTTTCTGCTTCGATATATTTAATTTCGGGATTTCATGTTGTGGGATTTTGAGATTCAGGATTTTGTGTTTCGTGATTTAATAATATTTTTTTGCGATCTTATGTTTCGGATTTTTGTGTTTTGGGAATGTATTTTTTCAAATTTCCAAATTCGTATTTTAAGCTTGTGATTTAGGCTTGATACACCCTCTGACGAGTCTATGCCATCCGATGACGAAACAGCTTCTTCGGACCCAGTCCAACACAGTCTTATAAAAAAACTGGCCTATCCAGTGAAGGTTTTCCAACTGTCATGCCCTCAGGGACAGCGATTAATCAAGAGTCGGGGATTTCGTGTTGGGGTTTCACACCAGAAACTCCACTGACGCCGGAAAGCAACAAAAAACTTAAACAAATTTGCTTCTATGGTATCTTCTCAACATGAAAAATTCCATTCTTATTGTGATTTTATGTTTGATTTTCTGTTTCGGAATATTTTGACTCAGGATTTTGTATCTTCCGATGGGAATCATAATTTTTGTTTTGGGTATTTGCAGTTTCAGTACCTTATACATCTGAATTTTCAAATTCGAGAAATTCTGGTGTTTCTAGATTTTAAATTTCGGAATTCAGAGTTTCGACTTATTTTTTAAAAAAAAATGTATGACCCGACTTGCTTTTATGCGCTTGTATCACACAATTACTTTATTTAGATCCAGTTATTAATTCACTAACTGCGATGCTTAAGTGAAAATGTTAGGCAGCTTCAACAAGAAGGACGTGATTGTAAGTAATCTCATTTTGCCTCTAGGCTAATATAAAGTAAATCCAAAAAATCACTTCAAGGTTCAAGGATTTAAAAGTTCTAAGTGAAAATTAGTAGTTTCTTGCTGGCGAAAGCATCTCCTACTGCTACAAGAGGCGATGTGTAACAGTTTTCAACTAGTTGTAGTCAAATTTTAATTTCTTTTGATTTTAACTTCAATTTAGATTTAATACAGACTTTAACAAAAAAATTATTGTACAAAATTTCCAGTCAGCTTCAATGAAACCTCCCACTTTTACCCTGCCAATTTAGTCAATTATTACCATGGAAATAAATTCAAACGCATGCTTCTCAACGAATCCTTTAAAAGAGAGCTGTGTGATATCCTTTTAAAAAGCCATTTGTCACCATACGCTACTACAGCAATCACATTCATATTTGTACTTAACAATAAAAAAAAGAAAAGAAAATTCACTTTGAAATTTGCCGCGCTTCATTCACTTTGAATTGTGCAGGTTTTTTTCTGGCAAGTGCATATGGACGCCTCCTTTAAATCGCATAATTGCACATTCAAGATTTTTCATTTTTCCTAACAAACGACACCGTCAAAAAAACCCACACAGTAGAAAAAACCACCTCATTTTTCTCTCCATTTCTTTCAATTGCATAATTATGCATTTTTATAAGTTGCCGCCATATTTCAGTTTTTCTTCGGTTTGTGGCGAGTGAATTTTCAATGCGCTGTTTATAGCACTGCCAACCGAAGAAAATTGAAAAAAGCGAGGTGAAAAAAATGGCGTAGTGTAGCTTTTCAGATGCTCCTCTTGTAGGAAAAAATTGCATCGCTGTTTTAAAGGAAAAATCCTTTTGTAATTTTTTTGTTTTAATTTTTCCGAACTTTTTTTCGAACAGAAAATTCAGTTATACGATTCGAATATAAATAGGTTCTGGCTATGATTGAACTAAATGTAACTCTCTTTCGTCACTATGCCCCACCTCTACCATATCTTCAAAATAAAATTATAATGCCTTTTTCCACAAAAACGTGAAAATCTTGATTCCAGAGTGAAAAACACTTGGAAACTTTAAGAAATGGAAATGAAAAAAGAAAATCGCGTTATGCACAAAAGTGTAAAAATTACACGCGGCTTTGTCTCTTTGTTAATGGACAAATGGCCGGGGAAAATGGAAAATTAATTGCATTCTAAGTGGTTGATTGTTCCGCTACAATAGTCAGGGAAAATGGGGAGGGAAGAAAACAAATCGGAAGTGGATATAAAGCTCAAGTGGTTGATGGCATACTCCATGTATGGATAATATTGGTGGGAGGTTTTCAAAATCTTAAGAAAAATTTCGTTTGATGTATTCCGATCCGATAATATCGAAAATTTTTCATAGATCTATCGAAAAGGGTGTCAAAAGTGATGGTGGATGGATGCCCCCGATAATTGCAAATTTTCAAAATGTAATAGAGAGTAGGAGAAAAACGGTGCGAAATAAATCCGATTTCAGTAATTGAGTTCTATACCTATGCATCAGTTAATTTAAGACTCGCTGATTAGACAAGAACTCTCACACATTTCCGCGAAGATTTTCCAATTGATGGATTTGAAGGAGAGGAATTTGATTGGATGGTATTCCACAATTCAATTACTTCTTCAAAATCTCTTTAGAAAAGAAAAATGGGTACTTCTGGTAATCAAGAAGTGTGAGTAATTTATTTAATCTGTTTGATGTTTAATTTTTTACATCGCCGTCAATCCACAGAATGACTAAATATAACTAAATGAATATGCTATATTTGGTACTTTAAAAAAATTATCACCAATATCCCCAATATTTTTTCTCAATATCAACATTTATATGGCGACTCTTCTTTATAAGTTTTACTATCGAAATAGCATTTTTTCAAATGTAGTATAAGCTCATGTTATTTGTTCAAAGTTTCAACTTTCTAGCGTATGCCGTTCTTGAGGTAGAAAATACACGCCACATTCTCGAACCCTAATACAAACTTAAGTTTTACGGCATACGTACATTAAATTTTGATAAAAGAAAAAATTCCTCTGACATAATTATTTAATAATCGGATTTATTATAGCTAATTTAAAAAATTCAAATTATATTTAAACATAAACATAAATTTCATAGTTCAAAAAACAGAAATACTATTTTTAAAACAGTTAATATTAAAAGTAGGTACAATAAACTGTAACAAATACAATACAAAAATGTAAGAATCAATTAGAATTTTTAAAAATTATTAAGTTGTCATGTAAAATACAGGAATAATTTTTTTTTAGGTTATATGTAAGGTTTTTATTTTCGATTTATTTGTATTATAGAATAACATTAAGGAACAAGTTCGTAAAAAGCGATACGAAATGGCAAATATAATTAATTGTTAGAACTTAGATTGTAATTATATATTTCAGGAAGAGCTATCTTACAATGAATGGTTTCAAATTTGTATACATCCATAAAACATGTACAGCTGAAATTTAGAAAAGTTTCCACCGACAAATTAAATTAATTATAAGTCAACTATCTGAAAGTTATATATGCCAAATTTTAGTAAAAGTTTAAAAGTCTGGAACGCGTTTAGAAAATAACGTTATAAATAATTTGCTGGCTATTCTTCAAGGTTTTTTTAGCCAGGTGCATAGCAACCTGCACCGCATCTCAGCATTAAACGCATTCAGGACTTCTACCCAAAAAGCGGACTGTTAACAGATTTTGTTTTTTTTTTCAAATTCATTAAAAATATTGGTCGTTTATACAAACGGGTCGTAAATGTAAAGAATTGGTTAGTATACCCATTTTTTAGACGATTGTATAACTACCTCGACCAATCGGACCTCCTCCTTATATACATTTAGGGTTGGAGCACATAAATAATAACTCGATATCACGGCAGACCTAAGCGATATTATAAAATTCTTAAAAATTTATATACCTTCTTTCGTAGATAATTTTTCCCCACCATCATAGGCTAATGCACTCTACTATGTACACTACTCTTCAAGTACGTGTTCATATACAGGGTGTTTGGCACTCCGTGTGCCACCTTGTAAGGGGTTATTCCTTGATATATTTGGAGAAAAAAAATTGTTCTACAGGGTGGGTCAATTTTCAATATTAGTGGAGATACAGGGTGGTTAAGAAAAGTGTTTTTTACTCACCTCACTCACTTAAAACGTTATATCTTGAAAACGAATAATCACAAGGCAAAGTGTTATAACTCGGCAATCAAAATTTAGGCAATCGAATTACATTTCATTTCATGTAACAGTCTAAATTGTAACTGCACCCAATCTTGAGATATTTACTCGAAAACACAAATTTTTGCTACGTGAACCCTTAAAATTCAGTGATCAATGTAGTATTTCTCAGAAAACCGCATTATCTCCACCCCTGTATCTCCACTAATATTGAAAATTGACCCACCCTGTAGAACAATTTTTTTCTCCAAATATATCAAGGAATAACCCCTTACAAGGTGGCACACGGAGTGCCAAACACCCTGTATAGAAAAAGTTTCAACTTTCTAACATCAGCCGGTCCAATGAAGAGGAAATATCCTCTCCGCCATGCTACCCCCATCAAAAGATAGGTTTTTAGAGCGTACCCATACAGTTTCATCTGTAATAAATAGTTCGAATGATATCATAATCCAATCCAAAGCTTTTCACCCCATACGCCCTCACCCCTCAAAATGTTGCTTCTAATATACACCTCTACCCTCTTGTAGTCATACAAGCAATCTCCAAACTAGAACCTTGCGACACGTACCCTACAGAAGATATGAATTTTAGAATGTTACGATTCCAGTTTTCGCTTGTTTCGAACGCATTTTCCACACTCTTGTACCCTCCCCCATTTAAGTCAACTATTTTTTTTTTTTTCACTATCATAGTTCCATACAAGTTCCAATTTTCCGGAGATATACGCAAAAATAAAAATGTTCCTCCCACTCACCCCACCTTCCCCTCACAACGAAAATACGACCACTTCAATAGGTCCATTCAATTTACCCGCCAAAGAAATTTGAACTTAATACGGACGCGTATACGACAGGCGGACTTTAATTTTTATTTTGTGGCGGGTACTAGTGAAAATACAAAATTTGAGGGTAGACATTTTTCTAAAATTCCAAGTCAATCACAAAAATGTATTATTAAAAAAATAATAAAGCAAAAGTGTAGTGACTCTCACAATAAATATATTCAAGCAAGTGTTGTTATTTTTAATAATATTTTGCTAATTTATATTGTATACAGTAGTCTGTATGATTATTCAATAGACAAAATCATGGAAGTATATGAAATGACTGAGAACTAGACTCTTCGTAATAAAATCTGGTTGTATTGGTACATGAAAGTATGAATGTTGGTAGGCCTTTAGCCAATCAGCAACTGTTAAATGTGACATTCTGCACCCAACATGTAGCTTGCATTTCCACTCCAAACTATTATTCTTGTGTCTCCTTCTTATTTCGAGACTAGACGCCAAAGAATCTTCTAGCATCTCACTTTCACTCCAGGTCATTTTTCTTCTTTCTCCTTATCTTGAAAAATTACGCTCATGTACACGAATTTTACACCTATCATCACCGCTTGGACGCAATAAATAAATAATAATGCCTTGAAACTATATTACAACAGATTAGTAAAATACACTACATGTAAATTTGTACGATTTCAGCTGAGAATAAAAATACATGTATTTCTTTCAAATTAACGCCGACTTTTATTTCTTTATTTTTATTGACCTTATAAATTACAAGTATTTTAGATATTTTCAAAGGCGCCTACAAGTGTTAAATGCTACGCGATGTTTCGTACTGTTGATGAAACCTTTAATTCAATATTCGATGGAAAAAAAATATTTATAATATATTTTAATTATTTCTTCGATTAATAATGACCTTCAAACAGCAATGTATTTTTACTATACAGTTAAATGTTCAATTGTGCAATCTTTGATAGATAAATGTAGGTACGTTTGCGACAATATTGTAAATATTTTGTAAGAAAAAATACTCCACTTCGTATCTTCTTTACGAAAAATATGAAAAACCAATTTGTTTGTAAACCAGGTTTTTATTAAGTTTGTTAATTGGATTAAAACGCGTTATTACTGTCACATCGAACAAATTATACAATAATCCAATTATTTAATTATTAAAAAATATCAACTCCACACATGGATAAAAGATATCTACGTACCACTATTCAGAACTCAATAAAAAAAAAAATTAAAAAACTTTCAACAAAATTGAATCAAAGCGATTTCATCCCACATCCCAATTTACTTATCAAAAGATGAAAAAAGATACTCCCCGGAACACTGAACTGATCAAACACTTTGTCTGAATAATAAAAATAACTGGTCGGATTGTACACACATAACAAGGTTTATTATCATTGTCATCTGTCTCACCACCGTTCTCATCATCATGAAATTCAACGGAGAGAAAAGCTAACGAGCTACCCACAACCATCAGAATCGAATTGGGAAAATTCAATCCAATCGGTAGATACCTCCTCGAATTGATCAATATATCGGTATATATCGGATCCGATATGTTCGATGTAACGTGTAATATCTGAAACCACAAAACATCACCAACTTCAACCCCATACCGAAAAGAACGTTGCTAGATACTCGTCTAACCAATCCGTAAAATGCATCTACCTCTATAAAAATGAATTTAATCTTTTCCATTCATCCACTAGGTATATAGATTTTCAGTTTTCATCATCGATATGAAAATTATATTTTCCATTTGCTCCCGTCCGTTCCGTTCCGTGTACACCATCAGCATTGCTTCCAATCCAATTGTTGGTCCCCATTGTGCCAATTCTCACTCGAAATATCGACTAATATAGATCGTATCTATAGATACTCGTACTAGCTACTATAGTCAAATCTATATTTGAATATTATGGAAATTTTCTATTTTATGCCACGGCTAATCGATAAACGGACTAATTATTGGCATCAAGGGAAATTCTTAATTAACATGTTACTCTGTAAAACTCCGGCCATTATTATCTCGAATCGTATTTCAAGTATTTTGTGACTCCCGGTTAGATACTCTGTTGTACCGCACACAATTACCCCTGAAAAACACATGAACAAAATCGTGTATAATACACGACATATCCGTATACGATTTCCAGTCCGTGTCGCTACACGAAACCACTCCCTTTTCGAAATTATCGTGTTCAACGATTTATGGTAGGATGTTAGAATTAGTCGGCACTATTGCAACGCTATGGCCATTTCGTCTTTCCAGTGTAACATCCCACATCTTTACCAATGTACACAGCATCCCAGCCCCACGTATGGACCGGACAAAAAAGTAGGCCTGGCATCGTAGGAATCATCTCATCTCGAAATTCCCCCTCTTATGGGCTTCACATTTCACACACTTTACCATACGAATCAGTCGGTTTCTGTTCAGCTGGCAGCTTACACTAATTCTAATCCTGAAGATTTTTTTTGGTTGGTCTTCCTCAAATGCCAGTGTCCTTTTTTCCCAGTTGTTTATTTTCTTCAATTATTAAATTGTGCTCTCAAGATCAGTGATTTAACGTACTTTGGAGATATTTCTCGTGCTCGTCGTATCAGATCGCATACGGACATGCATATCGTCATATGTGCAGTGTAAATAATAATAACTAAATAAAATATATTAAAAAATTCATAAAATGTTACTAATAATAAATAAAAAATAATTTGAACAATTTCATAAATTGTTTAACAATATAAAGTGACTGTGTCAAAAACAAAACAAGCTGGCAACACTACTTTTAGCAACAAAAAAATGTGTAGTACACGTCCGTGCTAATTGAAAACAGTGAAAAATCGTACAACGAAACAGCAGACATCCCACTCCCCCAAAATAACGTCACTTTCATCCCTAAGATACTTTACCGACGGCAAATTTGAAATGCAAGCAAAAATGCGTACACCTTTCGCGATTCAGGAAATCCTTGGATTGGGTGTTGGACGGCAAACGAATAACAATTCGCCGCCAATAAATACGGCACTTTCGCCACTCAGTCGTGAGAACGATTCAATATCGCCGGGTATTAGTATTGGCGGTGGACCACCGCCAGGTGGCTACCAACTTCCGGTTTTTAATCCCGCATCGTTCTATGCTGCCGCCGGTTACGAACAGAATACATTGAATGCAGCACATCATCATCATATGACAACCCTGGCTGCAGCCGCTTACCTTCGCGGTTTTCTACCGCCCGGCTTTAATCCACCGCATGAATTTCGCGGACATTTTCAGCAACACTTTGGCGGACAGTTTGGTAAGTTGATCGGTCAATTTAATTGTTATTTTGTTGTTGGTTTTCTTTTGCCGCCAGCTGGAATTAAAATTACCAGATTATATCGTTGGCCACACATGGTATAGGTAATTAGTTTGCGACCATGTGTGTTTTACTAAATTAAATCGTAGAGATCTTGTTAAGTACATCAGAAATTAAACTTGAAACATGCTTTATCTGCTGCTTATACAAAGTTTATCGAAAGGTGTGCCCGCACTTGTTTCTAGATCACATATCTTAATATTATTAATTATAAATATAAAATCACAGTAAAATAATTATTTATCAATAAAATAATAATCTAAGAAACGTCCATGTGAAATACCGGTGAATGTTGTACTTGGAACTGTGAAGGTTGAATGAAAATAGTTGGTTAGATTAGAAGCCATTGAACAAGAATTAGAACTATAATTAAGTTCATTGCGATGATGACAAGACGTTCTGTTCTGTTTGTGCATAGTCCTGGTTCTGACACCAATTAATCACACTTAAAAGCATACGTTGTGTAGTAGTAGAATAATGGATAAAAAGAAAAGTATCGATCTTGTAATCTAAATATTTTCTTTCTCCAAGAAATTAGGAGTATGTACGTTATTCGCAATATGTTGCTCCTTTTGTGTTTACTTGGACATACAATTTTAAAATTAAAAAATTAGTCCTGAAACGGTAGCAGGTGCGCACCTTGATTATTGCGGCCCTTCATCAGTACGGAATTGTGAAACTGAATTTTCGGATTATTTTCGTGGTTTCAGTAAAACTTAAACAATTAAAAAAGAAACTCATGAGTTTCATAAATTGGTACGATTGATATATCTTGGAAGCTGTTTTCGAGGCTACATTTTGCAACTGTGGAATCTTATAATTTTTATAAATTCCCTCAAAACAGTACACATTTCGAAAAAAAAACCATTACTTTACTTTAGAGCGATAAATATTTTAGCACCAAAAAGCGCTGCTAAGTTTGTTAATTTCTTTATGAAAAAGTAGGAAGCTACTTTTCGCTGCAAAATTAATGCAAAAATAGCAGAGTTGAAATGATGTTATAATTTACATAAATAAAACGATACAGATTATCTAAAAAACTTATAAAAGGTCCAGAAATCATTCCTTTATAATTAAGTACATATTAACAATTTGCAAAAAACATTTTTTTTGTCCATTTTGTTTTTCTTTTTAAAGTTAAATAGGTACAAATTTTAGTCAAGACGACGCATTGCTCTCCCCACAATTTCTGCGTCCAGGCTGCGGAGCGCACTGTGCCTGGGTACCGATCGCACCGCTCTTGTTATGGCACTGTCCCTATAAGCTGGAAGGTGGCAGCACTTGGGGACTGTACAAAAAGATCAACGAATTTATCTTCTATATTCCATAATTATCAAGAAGGAAGGTCGATTTTAAAATGTCCAACCGAATTTTAATTAAGGACAAGACTTAAGACAGTTTATTGGCCTAAATTCTATATAACTCGCTTTATTTCAAACTTAACTAAAATTAGTAATAAAAACCGGTATTAGACGACAAAACATGGTGTCAAAAATTTTACCAAAATATTTATTACAAACATACTAAGTCAATTTTTTAGGCAAAATATGTCATGTGTCGAGAAAATAAAATAATTTTACTTATAAAAAGTTAGTCAACATACAAATATTTGACAAAGTGCCATAAAGTCTAATACAAGATTCTAGCATAAGTTTAAAAAAAAGAAAAGTTACAAATTGGATCTTTCGTTGCATAAAATAATATTACGTATATAAAGTAATAGTTTTCTTACGATTATTATTATTTATTACATTTCATTTTATATAAAGAAAAAGAAACAATCTTTGAAAAATGAGGACTGCTTTGGCAATGTCATTAGTGAAAAGATTTCTTAGCCATAAAAAACAACTATAAAGTTTTTAATAGATGACACTAGAGAGCAACGAGATGCCGCGATGAACACGAATCTTACACCTTAGTCCTTTTCGTTTGACCGAATAAGAAATATTACATCAGTCTTCAATTGGTATAAATTTTGTAAATATACACTTAACGTAATTTTACCTCAATTTTTTAGTAAAATAACTTAAGAACTATAATATCGTCCCAGTTCAATATTTCTGTAGGATATTTTAGAATTGTTATATTTAGATATTTTCAATAATTACAATAGTCCATGTATAGCCGGTTCAGATCATTTTACCGGTTGGTTAGTGGTTACTGACTTCTTACACCCAATTTTACGTAAATTAAATGTAATAATAATAGTTGCTGCTTTTATAATTTATATTCATTTAACCGTAACATCTTTTAAGTGTATGATTTTTAGAATTTTAAAAATTATAATCGATGGTAAGCATTTGCTAACCACTATAATGAAATACTCGTACTTCAATATTTTGTAGAATAATAAGAATTCGAATCTATCAACGATAAAAATACCCTCTTCCTTTTACAACATATTTGATTGTTAGACGTTAATATTAAAAACAAAATATGTTTTCTATATAAAATACCGTTAAATTTTTATTTGTCACATTTGTGACCGGAGAACTGTGTTACTTCACTGAAATTCTGCCATATTAGTCGTCTTTCACAATTGTATACGTGTGTCTACACAAAGAAACCGTTTTGTAAAACGAAATAATATTTAAACAATTCGTTACAATTTCACTACATATTAAAAAAAAATAAATAAACATATTGTAGTATACCTAAACAAATAAAAATTATTTTCGTAATAAATTCCGCTACCAATTCTAACTGACCTTTAATTTAACTAAAACTGATATTCGCCCAAATCTACTTGTCATTATTAATCGAATATAATTTTGTAATTATTCATTCAAAACGACTTCATTATGCCAAAAAATTATTTGATTTGTATTACATTGCCACAAAATATAATGGCAATGAAATTTTTTGTTAAAAATATAGTCTGAAAATGACTGAAAAGAAACGGTTTATTTTCTGAAACGATTTTTTTTTTCAAAAAATAATTGGAGAATTGCCGCTGCTAGTTAAAATTTTCGAGATCTATGGTAAAATACCGTGTTACTAATGATAATAATAAACTGCCACAATGTAATTAATTTTTGATATAGCTGATGGCGGGAGTTTGAACCGTGACCGCTGTGTCTGTATTTTAGTAATGGAACTCATATTGTTGCTTAGTGTTCTTAAATTAGTAAAATTAGTTGATTTGAAATGATAAATTTCTTTGTATCTTTTTGAGTGTGCACTTTTACCCGATATTTGAGGAGATCATTTTTGTTCTTTCTTGTTACAATTTTACACCAAATATGTAATAAATGTAGAACTATTAATTTTTTTTTTTGTTCTTAATAATTATTTAAGGAAATTATTAATTAAAACAAAAAAAAAAACATTTAAAGCTGAAAAATAATTGAATCAAAAAAAACAGGTTGCTTGAAAGGGGTTGGCTTTGTTTTCACAAAATTTCGCCATGACTCATAGGTCTGATGAGATATCAAATTTTTTATTTTATTTCTAAGAATATATTTTATTTTTGCTACATTCGACCCATAAGGATGTGAAAAGTGTCATATACGTTTTAACGAATCCCGCCATATCTTTGAAGCCTGATGAGATATTTCATTCATTTTTACTTCCACTGGTTTTACTTTATTATTTTAATAATAAAGTTTTCTTATCGATTTTTTAAAAAAAATGTGCTACTCTGACATTTTTTTTTACATTTTATGACTAGTAGACACCAAAAAAGCAACAAAAAAAAACCACCAACACTATCTGCCGTCCGAAACATTCTAAAATCTATATCTCCGAAACGGTTAATGTCACGAAATTGAAACTTAATGACTGCCTGTAGGTATACTAGGAGAATAGATCGGAAACAAAATTTTGAGGGGTGTCAGTCGAAAAGCTTTAGATTACGGTATCTCACGAACCAATTGCGTCAGAAAAATTAAATTCGGTTTATGTATACAGGTCGACAAGTGAAGTTTGCTGAAAATAAAATTTTTCAAGGGTGAGGCGGAGCATGAAAGTGGGGCGGATAAGAATTTTTCTAATAAGTAACGTCTCATATCTGAAGAACAGTTTGAGATAGATACTTTGATTTTTTACGGGAAGTAGAACTAAAAGACCCATACCAATGGGAGTGTGGGTGTATGGGGTGAAGATGGTGGACGGTAATTAAGAAAAAGTTCAAATTTTTATATATCATGACACATAATGATGGATAGCTAAAACTTGGAATTTAGATAGAGCTATAGTAGTACCAAGCTAAAAAAATATAATTTTTTATAGTGATTGTATGGTACGGAGGTGGGAGGGTGTTTTTCCTAATTATAGAATGGCTTATGCTAGAAAATTGAAACTTGGTGAGTATATGTAGATCTATTAGAAAAATAATTTAGATAAAAAAAATCACATATCTATTTGCGTACGGAATGGGGCCAACAAAATTATCAGTGAAAATAATATGCCTATATTTTCATGAATTTCGTCATATCTCTTAGGTCTTCTGATATATTGAAGTAATTTTTATTGCACAGATTTTCATATAAATGCCTAGAAAGTGTTGTCAGTTGTTTTTTGGACTTCAACCACTAAGTGGGTTTAAAGGGGTTGCGTAGATTTTCACGAATTCAGTCAAATAATGCAGGTCTGATTAGATATCGAATAACTTTTCACTTCCACGATCTTGTTTTATAATCGCAAAAAACACGTTTTCAAGGGTTTTGCGTTTTCAACCCCTAAGAGGGTATAAAAGAGTTGAAACGTTTTCACGAATTCCGTCATACTTCTTAGGACTGATAGACTTCAAATTGGTTTCACTACCTCGGACTTTCCTTATATTTATCTTGAAACCAATTTCACGATTTCTATATAATATTCAACCCTCAACTCTCAATATTTAACCCTGAAGTGGGTGTAAGGGGGCTGCATACATTTTCATAAAATTATATGTCTCTTTACGTTTGATGAGATATCAAATTAGGTACAATTTTTGCAGAGTTTTTAAATATTTTATTTTCTAAAATCCAACCCCCGAGGTAGTGTAAAGGAGTTGCTCACATTTTTACAAATTCCTACATATTTCTTAGATCTGATGAGATATTGAATTTATTTCTTCCTGTAAATTTGCCTGAAAGGTAATTTCAGGATTTTTAAATATTCAACCCAAACGGGTTATAAGGGGGTTGGATAGTATCCTACACAGCATCTCAGCATTAAACGCGTTCCGGAATTCTACCCAAAAAATAATAAAGTTGCGTTCAGATTTTTAGCAGATTTTTTTTATATACATAGCCTAAGGAAGGAAGAGTTCGATTGGTTTTCACTTCTATTTCTTTTTACAGGTTCAACGAATTCCATTTACTTCTTTCTTTGTACTTCTCTTTTGCTTAAATTTTTGCTATATTTGGAGAACAATTAACGATAAAATGTTGAATGTTGGTTTTCATAAAATATTTGGAAGTCTGGTACGCTTCGTACGGATGTTGCTTTCTTCCTTCTCTTACTGGACACACTCCTGTAGTCCAATCACATGAATGTATACATAATGTTAAATAGGAGTTGAAATAGATTAAAAAATTCTGCTGCACTCTAACTTTAAACACATCCTAGACTACTGAAAGTTTTCTTTTCTTAGGACCAGTGTTTTTACATACTCAGGATAAGGAATGCTAGACTTTTAGCGCCATACTCTTAAATTTGAATGATCAATAAAGCAATTTTACAGGCTTATTAGTTAAAATCTCAACAGACTTTCCTTAAGAAAAGGTGAATGACACACTTATGATGCGCCACTGTATTTTTTTCCTTTCTGGCTCAACTTCCGTATTCTCCTATGTCCTCAAGCCTTGTCTATTCTTATCCCTATTTTCAAGTTCATATGCGAGTACGTTTTTGTCCTCTGCCCACTTTCATACAGCAAGCCTTCATTCATCATCGTCACACATCGAAGAAATTTCATATAAAACCCTACACACATGCCCAAAAGTTCACGATATGAATCAGGAAGAACCACACGAGGCAGCATATCCTTGGTGAAACCAAACAATATATGAATGCTAGAAAAACAACCGTGTTGTCTCAGTGTTGCGAGGACTTTACATACATTAGACATTCAGTAGTAACACCATCAACTGTACTAGCAGTAGCAACAGTATAGGAGATTTGTGAATGGTTTGAGCTTGAGGTAGGATAAAAAGAACCCCATCACGCTTTAGCTGCTCCTGTACCACCTAAGGGATTTTTTTGTACCTTAACGCGTTCAAACAACGCGAATTAACGCGTTTTTTTCACACTACTCAACAAGGTAGGAAAGGTGAATCTGATCCATAGAAGCGCATACATCGATAACATGTCCAGGATATGCCTGTGCATAACAGCTAAAGCAGTATTCCATTGCAACACGTGTACATCAGGATGTGGAAAAGCAGCAGTACATCCACAACTCGAGCTAGGTGAGTTAAGCAGGAGGAATGAAGATGACCCGATGAACTGATACAATGACTTAAAGGATGATGATGTGTAAACTACCCTCTCGCCAGCCTAGACCCACTCGGCCCAACTTTGCTTGGATGAAATGTACCTTATATTCAACGCTACCCCACTTCACCCACTTCAATTCATTCTTTCACACTCTTGAAGAAAAGTGGATACGAGTGTCACACCAAGGCTTCTAATTAGCTGTGCGCGGTGAAGAAAGACGTTTAACATCAAATCTCAACAGCTCCCTGACACCTTCAGCATAGCAGAAATTTCTATAGTCTTGCTTCGTATGTCCCTTAGTCCTTTTTTCCAGCTCCCAGTACTCCACCGTAAAAAACCGCGTATAGTAGCTATCTGGTTGAAAACATCTTGTTTTTTTTGCACATAACATACCTAGAGAATTCACCGCGGCTATCTTTTTTTAACAGAAAAAATCTGCTGAAAAGATGAAATAAAATAAGAAACATCTTGAGGCATTATGAAGTGGTGTGTAGATACGATGGATATGAAGGGAATTAGCAATTGAATGCGATGAGAGAGTTTTTCCAACACTTTCTTACTTTGTCTTAATTACCTAATCTCGAGTGGCTTCGTTATTACACAACAAATTTATACGACTGAATTGTAATGAACGCAAAAACTTGAGGGTTGTGTGAAAAGTGCTACTTTTTTTGCTGTAAAGAGGATAATGGAATTATAATATGGATGTTTGGTAATAAGTGGCCGTTACTTCTTCTTTTTTTTGGCCAAGCAATGCAATTCGGAACCCTTCGAGGATTTTCAGCAACCGTATCTAAAGGTTTTATGAAATGAACTTCCTACCTTCTCATCCAAGGTTTCAGCGCCCAGCTCCGTAAAATTTTAGAAATAGGGTTGTTGGTCCATTCACACACACTCAAAATTTTACACAAATTACTCAAACTCAAACAATATTTATTTATAATAAGTCAATGTGCGTTAACAGAACAAAAATGTGTTAGAGATTAGACTTTTCATCTTAATAGCTAAGTTGTAGTTGTAGTTGAATTATACACAAATTAGTTTTGATTCAAAGATAAAGTCAAGTTAATACTCATTCGAGTAACTCCCATACAAAAGTCCTTAAATACCAGTTCACGAATCGCCCAACCAGAAACTTGGAATGAAAGTTTCCAAGCTAGAAATTTGGCATTTCGTCGTTTCGAATTTTAAATTTTGTGCCCAAAACACGAAAATTTTTATTTTCAAGTATGCAACATACACAAGTCTTTATCAAATTAGTGTGTATATTTGTCCAAATTCGTGACATTTCAAAACATTATACTTAGATTTTATATCATTCACTTTAGTATAAAAAGAGAAGTTCGGTATGAAAGCTCTACTTGGTGTGGTAGATTCCATACAAAACTCATTACAAAGCCTGATCAAACCCTTTGCGTAATACCTTTGAAACATAAAGTTTGTATGTAATCCGAATTTTTTTATTGATTTTCTTAAAGTTCAAGATATAGAATTGAAATTAGGAGCAATTGCTTTTTTTTTGACTTACCTCTTCGAAATCGGAGTTCACTATTTCGTCTGGAGTATCATATTCGACCAGTGTTTCATGTATAGAAACTACTTTTTATTCACAGGTATATTTTTTTCTAATGGCAATATTGTTCCCTGCCTTTCGGCGAACTAATTGCACCACGGTTACCAATTACCAAGGAATTTTTCTGAAATACGAAAATGGGTTCAACATTTTAGAGATCAGAGAGATTAAATTTTAGCAACTCTTTCGTACAAAAATCTAGCGTATATTTCAGTGAGCTCTAATTACGCAATACATCGCCAATATCGGAACCGGACGTAACGGCCGATATGTTCAATTTTTTTCGTTTTGAAACAAATTGAGAATCGAAGTAGATATATCAAATTTTATTGAATTAAAACGATCGTCTACAGACGTACCAGTAAATATATTTCATACAACTTTACTCCAACAACTGTTACGATTCGATTTCCAATGTAATCCTTTGGATAATTGTGCAACAATTCGCGTATTTTTCGTAAGCGTATACCCTCCTTATGTTTTTTAGATTACAATTCATTACCGTAACACAATAAAAATTCGTCACGATCAATAAAATAAAACAACTGGAAATTCTGATGCTTTTCTAATTTAATTAAAACACATTTTACCACCCCCTTCGCACGTATAGCGCCGGGGATGGGAAAAAACAACGTGCAGTCAGTAACGAAATAATTTTGATTCTTTCCCATAAAATGTAACAAATTAGAGGACAGGCGCCATGTCCTTGCCTTCGTTCGGTAGGTGGGAATGCTACTCTTTCCTTGTACTTTGGCAGTATATTAGCAAAGTGGAATTTCCTACAATGAACTTCGAATTTAAACATGATTTCGGGGCGAAAAAGGAAAATGCTCGCGGCAAAAAACACTAATTTTATGTTTTAATCAAATCAAGAAGTCAAAATAAATGCGCCTCAATTTTATCATAAGAACTTACAATTGAGGGTGAAACTGTCTGAATTTTGGTATTCTTCGCACTGGCAGATGAAACTCAATTTTTCTTTAGTAGGTAATAATTGGAAGGAAGGAATTTGTTTGTTAAAATAAAGGCAAGAAATGTATTTTATATACATTGTATTCTACAGGAAATGATTGTTCACATGATTTTCAACGATTTAATTCCGCACACATTGCGCATCACAATTTGTACACAACTTTGGGAGGATAGTATATGTGTGAAATGCAATACTACGAGTTTTTTTGGAATTTTACACCTTTTTTAATTTAACAAAATAGGGGTTGGCAGAAAAGTGTAACATATAAAATTAAGTTTAGAGTTGAACAAACAATAAAGTTCGGGTTCGATAAGTCACCTTTACTCCTACGGGTAGTTTCCATACAGAAAGTCCCTAAAACACGTCTACGAGAATATTGGCCGACAACTTCAGAACGGTATAAGCTACGATTTTGAAATGTTGCATTCGTTGATTTTCCATTAGTTAAAGGCTTTAACTTAAAGCTAAATGACTGATTATGAAAAAAATCCGATTAGTCCTTACAAATATCCAGTAAAAATGTCGTCACTCAATTTACGGAACCCATAATAAGTCAGGAAATTGTTCAGCCACGCATTCGGAATTTTGTACAAGTTAGTTTTGAGTGAAAAAACAATTCGAGTTTACTTGTCAGCGAAATTCTTCGTCTCCTTTGGGTAGATCCCATACAAAAAGTAATTAAGACACGTGCTCAAGAATATTTTCCGATAGCTTTTGTACGCTTCAAGCTAGAAATTTTGAAATTTGTACACATTGATTTTTAAATGGTCCCATCAGGTAAGAACGATAAATATGCTAGAAATCGAATAAGTCCTTCCTGCACCTCCCACGTGAAAGTCCTTGAAAAAAGTAAATTTTTTTTTGAGTGACTAACATAGTTCCAGATATGAAATTGAACACTGAAGATATTGTCGTTTACTTTTAAATACCAACCAAATGAGAGTCCTTAATAAAGGACAAACTACATGGATACACCTTATTCTGCTTTATCCCCAACTACAATATAAATCAGAGTTCAGTATTTCATCTAGACTATTATACGATAGGCTTGCAGCCGAGTATGTTTTGTTCAAATATTAATTTTAACGAGGCTTGGTTCTATGCGTTACAAACTTTTGGGCTGGATTAAACTTATAATACTCTATATGATTTCATCAAGAGTATAAAAATAAGACTTCACTCTAATTTACTGAGAAGCGCACCCTCAGAGTGCGAAAAAGAGGCAGTTGAACACACCTGCATTCCAACAATTCCAAAAATAGTATGAGTATACATTATAAAATGAGAAGAAGTATAATTTTCCAATCAAATGTGGCTCAACTATTTTGCAATTGAGGTTCAATATAAAATATTCACTCATTTGTTATGGCTTCCATAAATCGCAAGTTCAAATTCGGCTCGACGGACCAAAAATCCAAATTTTTTTTTGGAGAATTTAATTATCGCAAGGGCTTAACGGGGAGAGGTAAGATGCAAAATTCCATTGAAAACTACCCAACTTTCGGTATACGTTTCTCCTCACTCAGTTGACTTATCTAGTTCTAGTTTTTTGCTTGTTTTGGCATATAATTAGCTTTATTTTGATCGTCTATTTATTAGACGACGCAATTTTTACAATGGTTATGGACAGGCTTTACAAAAAAAAAATTTTGTTCATTACTGTAACATTTTATACCTCGTGAAGTATAAAAACTCTCATTAAACTAAAACGATCAAAATGTGCAAGGTTTCTTCACGAACAAAACAAGAAAAAATATTCAATTCCGTTTAGTAGATCCGGAGTAATATGTTACATATAAGTATACCGTACTAGGTTAAACATCTCTATTAATTCTGTCTCTCTCCCCCTTATCTTTGTTTTGATCTACGTCACGTCATTCATTTTCTTATTTGAAAGATAAAAATTATGTTGAACAAGTGACAACACTGAAAAATAAAATAATTTTTTGTACTTTGTTTTTTTTTCTTTATACATATTTTGAAAACACTTCTAGTGGTCAGAAATTTAAAAACTATGTTTTATTTTATTCGTATAAATATGGTATGTACAGTAGATGCCGCTTATAGTAATTGCGGATAATGTTATAAGCCGCATTTTGTTATCAAAACAAGTTAGTTCCATTTTCCACAAACGAAATTCATCGCTTATTGGAATAAAAATTCGCTTTATGTTATCATTCGGGCCAGATTTCCATACAACATTACAAGTTTTGTGACTGTATTCTCGCTCCTCTTTTTTCTTCATGTGAATGTGATCAAAAAGGAAAATAAAAACAATCTCAAAATTAAAGATGATTGCTCTTGGTTTAACATTTATGTAAGCACAAGGCGATACATATCATAGATTACTATGAGAAATTTCAGTCTTTTCGTAGCTTCTGAAAACTATTGATGTTGTTCTCGTTCAACAGAATGAGGTCAACTTCGAGTAAGTTTTCGAGATAGTTTAATAGAAGTGGCGCGCTGAGCTGACAGATATGACCGAAGCTGGATCTAAAACGCTGTACAAGGCTGAATTTGCTAAAAAGGGAGAGAATCAACACCACAGTAAGTGTCCTGACCAGACACTGTCTTATAATCTGGCATGCTAAAAGACGGCGTTCTTTTCAAACGACTTTTTGTAGAAGCTGCCTGGATGAGGAGGAAGAGGAAACAGTATTTCATATTTTCTGTAACTTTGTGAAACATTGAAGCTAGAGTTGTAAATAACACCTTATGAATAAAAAAAATAATATTAGATGCTTCGAGCAATCTATATTCAAGAGTAGGAAAATAAATAAGAAAAATTTTCCCCTTCGTCTATTGTTATTATCCTGTTAATGTTATTGTTTATAGCTGGTCCCAAAGTGATTACAATAAGCGGCATCCACTGTACATTGATTTAAAAAACTAAAGAAAATTTATTTTCAACCAACCCCTCCCTCTTAAGCAGCATTTTTATACATTTTTATATTTCATAAGCACATTGCGAGTTTGGTCACAATTAATATTATTAATTTTTTTATCATTATCATCAAATTGATATGTATATACGCCATTTTCTACAACGTAACCAATCTCATTTCATTTTTATGCTATGTATAAATCTGTTGATTGCTTCAATTGAACCAATTACCGTGTAGAGCAATTAAATGATTTTTAATATTTTCGATATGTACGAGCTTAAATAAATTTCATGCGGGGATCATTCAATTGGCTGCGGGTCTGGTGTCGAGTCAAACAAAGTGACAATCTAATTAGCGAAGTGTGATACAATTATAGATACTTGTAACGCTCGAAATTTATCAATGGTTCGAATATTTGACCATTTAAACGAAATTCAGAAATAGAAAATTATGAATAAGAAATTCTTTAAATTGATACTTGTTCCAATATTTAAGGAGAGACTAGATTCCGAAAAAAAATATTGCTAACCAGACTCTATAACCGTTATTTAAAGAAAGAAAGATTTATATAAGAAACTAATAAAAGCCACTTCCCTAGTTTTTGGATGTTTTTTTCAGATTTTAATTTAAAAAAAACAACATAAAATCTCCCAATATCCAAACTTGCGAATATTTTGTTGGTTTTAAAAAAAGCTTTATAATTTTTTTTTCATAGCTAATTCAATTATAAGTTTACACCTTAGTAACTTTTAGCTGACTAATCACAACAGTAAAGATTGTGCGTGAGAGTAGTTAAGTTCAGACACAATTCAATAATTAAAAAGAGAACTACGTTTCAAATACAATTAGAAATGATATTTAAAATTAAAAAGATACTAAAAGATATGCAACAAAAAATTAAAATAAATAAAATTAGGTTCGTTTACAAATTCAATAACAGTGAAAGTAATTCAGTATTGGATAAAATAATAATATAATACAAAATAATGATATTAGTCATTAATGAAATGAAAACTAGATAACAACTGAAATATTTCTTATGTACAAGTATCAAAAATTTTTCTAGAAAAATTTTTCCTGGGGTGTCTCTATAGTGGCTCTATGTAGTCATAAATTTTAAGGTTTCTATTCATTACGGTTTCCGAGAAATAAAAATCAGAATGCTTTCCTTTCCATCCCCTTCACCATCACCCCCAACACCAACACCCTCAACAGTTTTTTCCCTACTAGAGGTCTACTGACCTCAACTCCTGTAAAAATTTGGTTTTTGAGATATAAAAAATAAAATTTTTGAAAAATTGCTATCCCTCACTTATGTGCTTCACCTCGCCTCTCAAAAAGTTTACTTTCAATAGACTCCACTTGTGATCCCATATACAAAACTAATTTGTAATTGGTTCGGAAGGTATTGTAATCCAAAGTTTTTCCCCCTAACAACCCCAACCCTCCAAAAGATACCAGTCGTAGGAGTTCACCCAATCTACTCACCATAGAAATTTGAACTTAATATCCCAACGGGTTTGGGAGCTACGCGCCTTCAAACGATTTTGCGTACGGCGTACGGCTTCTACGGCGGACAGACGAACATATTTTTTTTGCTTTTTTGGTGTTGACTAGTTCTAAAACGTAAGAATATAAAATTTCAGGGTAGCAAATTTTTTTTGAAATTTCAGGTCGATCACAATTCTTTATTATTAAAAAATAATAAAGTAAAATTGTAATCAAATTGAGAATTAAAAAATCTGCCAATGGTCTGGGCGAAACTTTATTATTTTTCGGGTCAAAGTTCGGGAGCGGTCAAAGTCGGAGTATATCATCAGATGTTTCGAAATTATGAGGTTTTTTGGAAAGTTAATTTTGTTCTTAAAATAAAAATATTTAAAATATAAATTTTTAGCCGATTAAACATTGAAAAACCGCGTGTAGACCATTCGGATTTCGGTATATTATGAACACTAAAAGCCCATAGAGGTAAAAGCGAAATGTGTCTGTAGGCGATTATATAAAAAGTCTGTGGAAGTGAAAAGCGTTGTAAGATCTCATCAAACCTACGAAATATGTTGAAGTTTTGAAAAGCATACAACCCCCTTACACCCCTTAGGATTGAATATTTATCAATACTGAAATTGACTTTTTAGCGCTGATATAGGAAATCTTAGGAAGTAAAAATGAATTCGATATATCATCAGATATGCAAAAAAAAAGTTAATAGATTTAATTATGACGACAGCACGAAAAGGTAAAAACCAATTCAATTTCTTATCACTTCTAAAAGATATGACCGAATTTGTGAAAACGTATTCAACTCTTTTACACCCCCTGAAAAAGGAAAAAAACTTAAAAACGAGTTTTAGGCGGTTATTATGCAAGCCCGTGAAAGTGAAAAGATATTCGATATCTAATCAGACCTGGGTGATATGGCAGAATTCGTGAAAAAGTATGCAACCCCTTTACACCCCCTTAGGGGTCAAGTTTAAAAAATCCTGAAAACACTTTCTAGGTATTTATATGAAGAAGCCGTAGAATAAAAATGAATTCAATACTTGGGAAGACCTAATAGATATGACGAAAACCGTGAAAATATATGCATTCCATTTTCAATGATCATTTTTTTCGCCCCCCTTCCAAACGCCAATGGATATTTGAAATTTTTTTTTATTAAAATTACTTTCCTAGTTCATTTCAGTTTCAACTTTGTAACCATACCATACCATACTACCCCTATAAAAAATTATATTTTTCCAAAATGCTACTACTATAGCTCTATCTAAATATTAACTTTTAGCATTATATCATTGTAGGTTGTTGAGATATAAAAATCAGAATCTTTTCCTGTTCACCCTCGCCCACTTTCACCCTCTACACCCTCACCCTCAAAATTTTTTCCATTAGGCCTACTTCTGGTAAAAAATTTAAGCATCTATCTTGCACTGTTCTGTTCTATGAGACGTGCATTTTTAAAAAAAATGCTTGTACCCTCCACTTTCATGATCCGCCGCCCCCTTAAAAAAATTTACTTTCAGCAAACTTTATTTGTCAACTTTTATACACAAACCGAATTTTATTTGTCTAGTGCAATTGGTTCGTGAGATATCGTAATCTAAAGTTTTTCACCCCCCACCGCCGTACGCCACTGACCCCACTCACAACTTTGTTTCCGATCTATTTTTTAAGTATACCTACAGATATTCATTAAGTTTTAATTTCGTGACAATAACCGTTTAGGAGATATAGATTTTAGAACGTGTCGATCTCGGCTTTTTTGCGTTTCGGACGCATTATTTTTCCCCCCACTCTCACACTCCTTCACCTATATCGACAATTTTTTTGCAAATGGATCCACTATCGAAGCTCTGTATAAATTCTAAGCGGTTGCTGAGATCTAGAAACCAAAATTTTTCGTCTAAAACGCTTCCCTCCCTCACACCCCCACCCTTCAAAATGTGGTCACTCAGAGCCTTCTGAACTATAGCCACGCAGCTGAATTGAACATAAAAAACCAGAGTCATAACAAACATGACAGCTCCATACAAATCACAACAATTTTGTATGGCGGGTGCATGACTTGGATGATAAAAACTAAGTTTTCTATTAAAGTGCAAGCTTTTGTTAGGCAAAGCAAAGTTAAATAGTTTATAAACATATTTAAAAATGAGAATTAGACAAGTTTTCTCATCTGGAATTGAGTTTTCACAGAAAAAATTAGGTCGGAAAAAATATCGCAATTTTCAATTCAATTTTTCAATGTCGGCATTCCGCCATTTAAAAAATGTGCAGTTAAGTTGCTTATTTTTTGAAAGATAATTTTTGTTATATGAAACACATTGCATATTGCTATGATTCTGAACATTTATTATTCAGTATCGACTCTAGAGGGTTCGTCAATTCCAAAGTTTTGTATTAAAACACCGCGTTTTGGGATAATAAAATATTGTTACGAATTCGTTCCAAAAAAGATTCTCCAATGAACTGGTATATTTTCTCGTTTTGATCCGTGACGTCACAAATCACATAAAAAACGAGGCATTTCTCACGACGAACTGTCATATGTGCGCGGCCTGAGTTTAAGTCGGCGGTGGGTCACTTCAAGAGGCGTACTCAGCCTATTCATAAATTTAATAGCTCAAAGGGTTTGGGAGCTACGAGCCTTCAAACGATTTTGCGTACATCGGTCGAAGTACGGCGTACGGCGGACAGACGGACTGAACATTTTTTTTTTGCCTCTTTCGTGTCTACTAGTCATGAAACGTAAACAAAAAAGTTGAGGGTAGCAATTTTTTTTTTTTAAAAATCCATCACTATACTGCATTATTGAAACAAAAAAGTAAAATTCAACATACTGCAGTCACGATAGGCTGCAAGCCAATCGTATAATACTCTAGATGAATACTGATTTCCGATTTATATTGTAGTTGGGGATAAAGTAGAATTACGTGTGTGCATGTTTTATGTCCTTTATTAAGGACAGCCATTAGATTGCTACTCAAAACTGAAAGACAATATTCAGTGTTTAATTTCATATCTTGAACTGGGTAAGTCATAAAAAAAATTTTTCCTTTTTGAAGGACTTTCACATGGGAAGTGCAGGAAGGACTCACTCGATTTCTTACATATTTATCCTTTTCCTTGGAACCATTCAAAAATTAAAAATTTCAAATTCGTAGCTTAAATGGTTGTAAGGCCATCGACAAATTTTCTAGAACACGTCTTTTTAAGGATTTTTTGTATGGAAGCTACTCGAAGGAGTAAAGAAATTTCACTGACAAACGAAGTCTAACTTCATTTCGTTCAAATCTTATTTGTACAAAATTTAAACTTCGTGGCTAAACGATTTCTTGAGTTATAGTAAGTTTCGTGAATTGAATGAGGATATTTGTATGGCAGCTACACGAAGGACTAATAGGATTTTCTTCATAATTATACATTTAGCTCCAACTATTGGAAAATGAACCCATACAAAATTTCAAAGTCGTAGCTTAAACCCTTCTGAAGTTATCGGCCAATATTCTTGAACACGTGTTTTAAGGACATTTTGTATGGCAGCTACCAGAAGGAATAAAAGGATTTCGCTGACTAGTAAACCCGAACTTCGTTTTCTCTCAAAACTAATTTGTACAAAATTCCGAATTCGTAGTTTCGTAAATTAAGTGAAGACATTTTGACAGGATATTTGTATGGCAGCTACTCGAAGGACAAATAGGATTTTTTTCATAATAATACATTTAGCTCCAACTATTGAAAAACCAACGTATACAAAATTTCAAAGTCGTAGCTTTAGGCGTTTCGAAGTTATTGGTCAATATTCTTGAACACGTGATTTAAGGATATTTTGTATGGCAGCTACCCGAAGGAGTAGGACGATTTTGCCCGTTAACGAACTAAGCCTTACAAATTCAACCAAACATCCAGATTCAAAATTTCAAGATCCTAGGTCAAGGCGTTCTTGAGTTATCGTGCTAACGGACAGACAGACGGACGAACGGACGTCAAGCGGATTTGGAGTTTATGGCCACAAATAAACACAAAATAATATATAAAATTTTTTCGTCCGAGGCTTGGTTCTATACGTTACAAACTTTTGGGCTGGATTAAACTTATAATACTCTATATGATTTCATCTAGAGTATAAAAATCACTGTCACTTGCTTTATGCAGTGGGTGAATAATCGTAGTTTTAAGTTTCTGTGGAAATATTCCAGTCTGGAAGGAGATGTTGAAGATAAAGCAGAAAGGATCTACAATAGCACAAGCTATATCTTCTATCTTAGATGTGAGAAGATCAAAACCAGGTGATTTATTATAGGCTAGGTACGAAATGTGAAAAAATAGTTCATTTACATTAATTGGTGCCAAATTTGAGATGCAACTACTGAATTGGTATTCTGCGAAATATAATTGATCGTAGTCGTTAGTGTACGAGTTATCTTATTGTTAGTTATTGCAAATTTTCTCCCCCACAGTGCCAAAATATCGGTTCATGTTTTCGCACATTTCCTGTTTGCCCTTAATTATCATATTTAATACTGTCAATGATCTTTCTATTTAAAGATTTTAATGTTAACAAATTATTTCCCAAATCTGTTTTGGATCTGCTTTAACTGAGTCAATTTCGTTTAAAACACAATTCTTAAAACCACAACATATTTTACTCGAATTTTCCTAGTTTTAAAAAACGATTTCAATTTAAAACCACTAGATATATTCTTGCAAGTTTTTAATGATTAATTTAGATGTTAATTAAAAAAAAATATCCGATCACTTTTAATTTTCTAAAAAAAACAAGTCTCTGTAAATTCTGTAAGGATTTTTCAGATTTAGATATAGGTATTTATTTCGCAGCACTTCTTATGAATTTATTATGTATTTATTTAGATTTTCATAAGCAAAACCAAAATCTCTAATTACTTATACTAAATATTTTAAAGACTTTATGAGAAGAGATCACACAATGTTCCGAATAATAAAAACAAATTTAATAGTTTGTGAATTTTATTAATACGATTTTTCTATTATATATTTTAATGAAACAAATTACATTTACCTTTGTTTACTTTTATATTTTTTACGGTAATTTAATAATAAAAAAATTGGAAAGAGATTACTTATTGTTACTATCCTGCCCACTTTTGATGCATAATTTAAAAAATAAAATTAACAATCTTCTAGGGCACACTGTAGTGAATTTCTTTAGATGATTTCAAGTTTTGATAAAAACATACTGCAGTCACGATCGGCTGCAAGCCAATCGTATAATACTCTAGATGAATACTGAACTCCGATTTATATTGTAGTTGGAGATAAAGTAGAATTACGTGTGTACATGTTGTATGTCCTTTATTAAGGACTGCCATTAGATTGCTAATCAAAACTAAAAGACAATATTCAGTGTTTAATTTCATTTCTTGAACTGGGTAAGTCATCGAAAAAAAATTTCCTTTTTGAAGGACTTTCACATGGGAGGTGCAGTCAGGACTCACTCGATTTCTTACATATTTATCCTTTTCCTTGGAACCATTTAAAAACGAACGTGTACAAAATTTCAAATTCGTAGCTTGAAACGTTCAAAAGTTATCGGAAAATATTGTTGAACACATGTCTTAAGGACATTTTGTATGGCAGCTACCAGAAGGAGTAAAAGGATTTCGCTTATTAGTAAACCCGAACTTTCTTTTTACTCAAAACTAATTTGTGCAAAATTTCCAATTCATAGCTAAAAGATTACTTGAGTTATAGTAAGTTCCGTAAATTAAGTGAAGACGTTTTGACAGGATATTTGTATGGCAGCTACACGAAGGACTAATAGGATTTTCTTCATAATCATACATTTAGCTCCAACTATTGAAAAAATAACACATACAAAATTTCAATGTCGTAGCTTAAACCCTTCTGAAGTTATCGGCCAATATTCATAAACACGTGTTTTAAGGACATTTTGTATGACAGCTACCAGAAGGAGTAAAAGAATTTCGCTGACTAGTAAAGTCGAACTTGCTTTTCACTCAAAACTAATTTGTACAAAATTTCGAATTCATAGCTAAAAGATTACTTGAGTTATAGTGAGTTTCGTAAATTAAGTGAATACATTTTGACAGGATATTTGTATGGCAGCTACACGAAGGACTAATAGGATTTTCTTCATAATCATATATTTATCTCCAACTATTGGAAAAATAAGACATACAAAATTTCAATGCAGTAGCTTAAACCCTTCTAAAGTTATCGACCAATATTCTTGAACACGTGTTTTAAGGACATTTTGTATGGCAGCTACCCGAAGGAGTAGGACGATTTTGCCCGTTAACGAACTTAGCCTTACAAATTCAACCAAACATCCAGATTCAAAATTTCAAGATCCTAGGTGAAGGCGTTCTTGAGTTATCGTGCTAACGGACAGACGGACGGACGGACGGACGTCAAGCGGATTTGAGGTTTTTGGCCACAAATAAACAAAAAATAATATATAACTTTTTTTCATCCGAGGCTTGGTTCTATGCGTTACAAACTTTTGGGCTGGATTAAACTTATAATACTCTATATGATTTCATCTAGAGTATAAAAACAGAGACCAATGCTTGTGAATTTCTATAAAATTTTATCTATAGACTTTGATAGAATAGAAGACCACAATTTGATTCGATAATGGGGTGTGAAATTAGTAGGGCCTTAACTTCACGCAATGGTTTTTATTTTTTTTTTGGTATGCGCCAGCGCTCTAATTTTTCTTAAAAGAACTGCCTACATGTTTGAATATTTTTAATCAACCTACATCCATCCGATCCAAAATTTATCCTTCCTGAAGTCCATTATGGTTTTCTCCTGTGATAGCTTGTTAGTTCATAAGCGAACCACATAGCTTTATTTGCATGCTCCAGTTCGGTCTCAGATAGATCGTGATATGAAAAGAGACTATCTGATGTTATTCCGTGCTGACACTCCATCCTAAATATTGTTGATCTGATTGGAAGGAGAAGGATGTGCTATTGATGACACTCGATCCTACACAAATCTTTGTAATGATAGTCATTCCATTTTCCTCAGAACTCTTTTATTAATTAAGATAATATAAATATAAATGGTTAGTATATTCTGATCCAAAATATATCCTCAAAGTTTCGGATATAAAGGAAAAACGTTTACGCATATGAAATGAAAAATTCAAAATAGTTACAAATCGTAGTAACGACTATTACTATAGAGAGCCGTCTACAGTCCAATAAATGTAACCATTTTGAAGATCTCCCATGGCAACAGAATTATGTTCGCAATATTTATGCCGGGTTGTAGCAAGTGGGTACTATCTAAAAGGGATATAGCCGCCATTCTTACGATATAGTCTGTCAGTCGTACGTTAGTACACCTCACCCGTCTTTTGTAAAATTCATGAACATATCGCGTAATCGTAAATTGCCAATTTCAAGTGTATTTCCCGTCAACAAATTCCTCCCTAAGTTGCCTATTTACGTTATTGAATTTTCCTCGGTATACAGCTTCGGCCCGGGATACGTAGCTATAGTACAGACGCACATATAGTATACGCCTCTTATCCGGGAATGGTCCTGGGCACTCAACATTATGCCGAGCAATAAGCCATCGTCGCGTCGTGGAATCCTTAAGCCTGGGCAGGATTTCGCCATTCCCGGCCACCCCTAAAAAAAGCCCAGAAAAAAACCCTAAGACTCCACTATACGGAATTTTTATTTTTTGGTTCCATATAGCTTCTGGTATTTATTACCTCCGCAGGGAAAATGCTATTTTTTCCGAATAGGTACTTTCCTTTTATTTAAAATGGTGTGGTATTACCTGGTGCCATCCATGGTCCATGCGGCAGTTAGGCACTTTCATTATAACGAAGGATATTTTCAAGTTGGGCAGTGTATTATATGTACCGGGACCGGTCTATTCCTATTTATTTGCCGAATTTTCTGGGGGATAGGCATCCCTAATAATGTCGTTTCGACTAATTTATTGATTGGTTATTTTCTTGTGTCTTCTCAACTTTTTTTATTGCACACGACACGATGGCGTTCGGGATCACTTCAAGTGAAAATAGGGGATTGTAGGGATACAAGGTTCGAAATTGGATAAGGAAATTCAATTAATTCCGATAGATAATTGGGAACAGTTTTGGAAATTGAGTGGTTAATATGAATTTCGAAATGGGGGAGATTATGTTGAAGTTGATTTGTCTTTTGAGGCATTTTGTAAGAAAAAGGAATTTCATTTTGAAATGAAGGATGAATTGACTTTTGGGAGTTTAAAAGTGTTATTTTTTTGGGATACCATGCTCTAGAAGGTGCCATAACTAAATAATGTTTATTATGAAACCCAAATTGATTATGGGGCAACGTTCCTATTCTCTGAGGTAATTATCCAGTTCCGATGTTGCCGTCATGTAGGCCCGTGCGCAGGATTTTATCAGGGGGGGGGTTCAAATATGTCGAAGATTGATCTTCAACAACAACTATTTTCTACGAGATTTGAATCTGATGAATGTGACGGTCAATCCAGTACGTCACCGTCGCTGCAAGAATGCGCTACCTTAATTCACTATCTTACACCCATCCAGTTTCGGAAAAATCTTAGGTGGTGTTCTGTATCATACGATTTTCGCAGGTATGCAGCGTGGTTAATTTAGTAGTATTACAGGTAATTTAGTAGTCAACTATAGGATATCGGTAACGAGCAGTGAAAAAGACGGCAATATTGAAGAAAAGAGTGGGAGAATCACACGCATGTACACCGATAAGAAGCTTAAAAGTGGATTTTATCTCGAGGTGATTATGTTTTAACTAAAAGATTAACTGTGAATGATACTACAGAGCTACCAAAAATTTGTAATTGGTTCCACGGAGTATAAAGACGACTTCGATGTTTTGGATCGTTGTCCTCTTGTAGTATCCAATTTGAATTTTTCCTTATAAACCATATTTGGCCTTCTGGTGTATTTTGACCAAAAAAAAGAGCCCTAAACGTGCGACATTACCAAATATTTAATAGTCCGCTGAATGAGTTTTGTTGTGTTGGTACGCCAGGTAGAAAGGTCGCACAGAAAAGAAGCTTCGACTTAAAAAATTACATTCTTCCCATTCGTTCGTCCATGCGAGTGTTTTTACGACGTGTTTTATGAACAGTAGAGGTTTCTGCACTGTGCTTTGAAACTTCACATCATGAATTTCACGTATTCGAATAGTATTACAAGACACAATTATACCTTTTTTGAGAAATATTGTTTGCCCTCCGCTTTCGTAGTATTTCGCACAAGACCACGATGGATGAAGGTCGAACGCGAACTGACACTTTCTATACAAAGCGTCATTGGAAGAGAGTCACGTTAACTACATTCGTTTGAATCTAATACCATGGATACACTGCTTGTATACAGGGCACTGCGCGATCGAATCTGACACCAGACAGAAAGCAAAAAGATAAACTTAATTTTCTTGCATGGACTCCAATCGCTCCATAGCACAGTACGATCAAAATAAAAAAAATGGTAACACAAAAACTTTCTGTAGTACACCGATTGCTTTTGCGAAAATGAAGAATCTGTAGAAAAGGACAAAAAAAAGCTGAAAGTACACTTACACATTTTATTTCACCTGTGGCCATTAGAAATACACATTTAGATTCGAACACAAATTTTATAAGCCCGTACGTAAATTATATTATCCTACTATAGTTTCTCCTATTTCTCGACCAAGAATTTATGAAATAGTGATCTGATCGGGTGCCTCATTCTGTTCAGATTATATTACACCGCACCTTGCTTGCTGCTGCTATTGGTGCTGGTTCGGCTGACAGCTGCCCATTTTTCCATGAATTAAGTGTAATATGTCAACAATTGCTCCCGTTGTCCTAATATCATATTGACATTATTTTATTAATCTAATTGACAGATTTGCATACAGTCTAGGTACTATACAATCAATTGGTTAGCTAATTGAATACACTGTTGGGGCCCCTTAAAGTTCCGGTGTTACTTCGATCGTTAGAAAGTTAGATATTTCCATCCCGTTAGATCGTTTCCATTGGTTTCTCGGAATATACTCTTCTAACTTGCGGATCTTAACCTACTTGGGGATGATTTGCTCCGGATTCCTCTTGGTTTGACCAACCCATTGCCATCCATCTGTACCTATATTGCTACCAACGGAAATTCGTTCTCAAGTATTAAAATAAATATCACACCACTGAAATTAATTGCATTAAAACTGAACAATAACTTAAATTTACTTTATCCCTACAACCAGAAAAAGAATATCCAATGTCCGATCGAATCAATTATTCGCAACAAATTGAGAAGAAAGTAAAGAAAGCACATCGGTAAATACTACGCAGGAATAGGGTACACTGTCCAGTGTAATCGGACACGTTTCTGATTGACTGGAAGTAAATAGCGAAAACGAAATCGAATGTCTAATTGACCAATTAACCAATTCTCCAGTCCACCCTCGATATCGGTAAAGGATATTCTAAGAAGTCTTCATACATTTTCCCACCCTATTATACAAACTGAATTTCCACGTAACTGGACGTCCGCACGATGATAAGAGCAAGTAAAAACGATCTTAAGGACACTCGTTGTAGTCCTTCAACAAAACTCAACAAAAACTGTCGGGAAACAAAACATATGCCAAGTGAGCCATCATATTCAAAACGGGAAATGATAGCTATATCCTGGATTACCTGAACGAAAATATCGAATTGCAAGAAGTCTCTCTCGATAGATTCTAAAGAAAATTCGAGTCGAAAATGGGAAAACCGTCCACGGAACCCACAGAAGGAAAAAAATTTATCCATTTTAAGTGGATTACAAATTATTATCGGCACAAAGGTGCTTTGATATTCGGATTAAGGCGAACAAGAAGCCACACAAATCAGTACAATTATTTTATTATGCTCCTTATGAGAATGAAGCACTCCGCAACATCCGAAAAGAAAATAGCTGGTGTGTGTTTATGTAACAGATAATTTAATGATATCCTTTAGGTCAACGAAATGAGCAGTTAAGATCTTGGCGTTTCCTTAATTCTTGGCATTTCGGAGGGATCAAGGACGGTTCAGCTACCGTCTAAGGGTCTCAGGGTGTTATTTTAAGAGCTACTAACCTTTCTCTATACTTTTTATACGGGACGCATGTTCAAGTGGTGCTTCTCCGAAAAATTTCTTTATGTATGGTAAGTTTTTTTCTGTTACAAAATTTTCCCCATATAAGGAAAATTTCTGTTTACTTTAGCACTCATGTAATCAAATTTGATGACATGAGTCTTGAAAAGATACAAAATAAGGTGAAGCATAAAAAAAATAGCACATACAATGTCTTGGGTGCGGTAGCATATTTAGTGGTAGTTTTTGGTAATCAGTGGTCATTGGTGTTAAGTTTTGTTGATTTAGTACCGGTGTGAAAAAGAAGACAACTGGGAAGACAAAAAAAATTCAAAAAACCGAAAATTTCAAGTGGAGAAATTTAGCGTCTAATTGGCGGAACATTTCTTTCTTTCAGCTTAAAAAACTTGAATTTTTTCCCGATGTTTCTTCTTTATATTGAAAGGTATCTAATTGCGAAAATTATTTTGAAAAAAAAAAAAATTTAAAAAAATAGAAACCTATATTTCGCTGCAATTTGAAAATAAGGAAAAGGAACAATTATTATAGCAGGTGAAAAAATTTATATCTACCTAGGTGTGATGGCGTTTGCAATATTTTAATTGGAGAATGAGTTTCAAGTTTTTATTGTCTTTCTGTCTACAATTTTTTTAATATAGACAATATCTCGACCTACTAAAGAAAATAAAATGCCCTACGGCATATAAACATGAGATAAAAATGCGAATAATTCAGTGAACAATAAAAAGATACAAAATAATACAAGCGGTAATTAGTCAACGGAAATTTTTGCTTCGACATTTTAATGAATACATTTTTTTCCCAAAATATGTATTTATGATTAAATTAAAAAAAAAATCAAACCCACAGTTTTAATTTCATTATTACAAGAGTTATAACTATTATTTCGGCGAGATAAGTGAGATGTCTGTGAGAAACACAAAAATTAAATTAGTCACCACTTGTACAATAATTTAAAACCAGCGTCCAAATAAGCCTTCGTTTTATTTACCCAAATAATGTAAGGGTTTTGGTTTTCATTTAGGCCTTAGGCTTCGGGCTGTGGTGCCATTGAAAAAGGAGAAGAACGAGAGAAGTTTTATTGTTTATCTTGCAGAAAATTATTTTTAATGGTGGATGATAGATTTTCACTTTTTTGGACAAAATAGTGTTAATAAAAGTTCCGACAGCAGTATCAAAAATTATTTCCCAATTATTTAATTAAGGAGAATGTATTTTTTTCATGGTACAACATCATAACATATGTAATCTGCGACATGTGCAGAACGTTACTTTAGTGCTAAACAAATATAGATAAGATAGATAGATAAATAGATTTATTGAAATTTATTAAGTTAGATTAGATTAGATTAGAATCTTTGCAGCTGCAATTGATACATTTTCATTCTATTTGCAAAAACTTACGTTAATCTGATACAGTCAAGCAACAATTTTTATTAACAAAAAAAACCTTGCTTGAATGAACCTTAATGACAAACTTAAGCCTAAACAAAAATTAAAAATATATTTAAATAATGAGGTATACAACGCCAGTTGTAACAGTAACTAGCCAAGGAACCAGAAAAATATAGAAGTTCTATAGTCTCGAGTAGCATTTTTAGTTAATGTTTTTCATCTAATTCATTTGTTTCCATTTAATTAGCCGTGCGGTGATCTCCACAGTAAAATCTGATAGGCCTTATTCATGATTTAAATTTAAATTTAAAATGTTAATAAAATCATATAATCAGTATGTGCTTTTGACTAGATTCAAATTGATATGAGTTTGGAAAGGTATTTTGGTTCAGAAAGAGAAGACTTGTGCTCTGACATCAAAGAATACAAAAAAACATTTAATTATTATATTTATTATAAGCAACATTCCTCTAGTAACATAATGTTTTATATTACAGAGAAACGTGTTATTCGGGACACTCTATAATCGGATCAACGGTTCACACTCTATGCTTTCCTTCAAGTTTTTCATACATTTGTCGCTCACAACTTGGACCATCTCCAAATTGAATCTGAAATTATAATACTTTATAAAAGAAACCTGGAAAATTAAACCGGGTTTGACTGTAATTAGTAAAAAATTATCGATCGTCAGCACGTTTCTCCGATTTATGTGTAGTGTGCAGAAAAAGCTTCTGGAATTTTGGTCTAGTTTTGAAATATGAACCCTCTTTCTTCATCTTTGTATTCGGACCGGTCTAATAATTGTTTTATAATTGGACCATTCCTATTAAAATTATCACTTGAGTTTGGACCATAGTCCGCCTAAACAGGTTATAAAAAATTAAACTTATGTTATAAGCCATTCGTGAAATTTAAAAATTAGATTTATTTTGCTTTTAGACCATGGGTTCGCGGAAAACTTTTATTTCCTGAAATTAGTGTTTTCTGAATCCCCTTTTTGATAAGAAAATTCTATTAAATATCGATTTCCAGCAGAGAGATCCATTAAAATTATTCGTTACGTGAATGGGGAAAAAATTTACTGTTTCTGTGACGTCCTCCCGCACTCATACCTCACATTAATTTTTTTTCTAAACCAAAAATCTTTTCAGGTATAACTAACTTTTAAAATCTTAGTGTAAGCCGTTTCTGATACAGAAAGAATATCAAATTACTCTGTTCTACTGCCCTCATTCCTTCAGCTCCCGAAGCTACCGTCAAAATTGTATAATTAGATCTCATCGAATTCAGAAGATATTAAACGTGCGCACTGAGTAACAAAACAGAACGCTGAATGATTCATCTGTGAATTCACCTAGGCGAATCGTTAGTGATTTACTTGCAATAATTTTGGTATAATTTGTATCTAAACAAAACTTCATTCACTACACTACATTCGCTACTGCCACAGCATCGGCCGAAAAATGCCTCCCAATTGCAAATTAATACAAAATTATGCTCGCATGCTCAAATCGGAACAAAATCAAGTACGCACTGAAGCCACAATAAAATAGGCATAAAGTTAAAAGGATTATCAGGATGTCGACAATTTGATCAAACTATGAAAGGACGATTTATTCCGTGCCACCCTAACCATCATTTTCGAGGACCTATAAAAACGTACACAAGTAACGCCTTCTATTGTTGGCAATTTGTAACTCTTTTCAAACTTAAAGTGCTACCCTGAGGTCCTGAATTTTTGAACATCTGACAGAATCTTGTCAAAATATGAGTCCTCTATTTTCTCTATAATTTCCTGACTGTCTGTCTGTGAAGTAGTTTTCTTCTGAGAACCGAGTCATGTGCACCTTTTCTTAAATTTGCAGCGATAATAGTACGAAAGGATTAAAGGGGTATAAAAGAGCGGTGAAAGGGTTCCTTTCAAGCCGATCTTGATAGCATGTAAGAAGATTTTTCAACAAGGTGTTTACCATTCTCCAGAGCTGGCTGATATTTGATAGGTTACACATTTCAACAATCTTCGATGACATTCATTGTTAAACGAAATTTTTTTTTGAAAGGAGATTTTAGTGTGTGTGGAGTACAGGATTAATTTGATTTTCGAACTATAAAAACAAAATCCTAACAGCTATTCAGTTGGAAATTTCTGCAAGAAATTCGACGTGAATTGAAAATTTAACGACCAATAAATATTCGAGTGCAGCAGACGAAGTCTAATGTACGGATGCAGCAAACTTTAAGGACGATAGTAAAAAATTGATTTTCAGCTGTTAATCCAATGGGAATCTTGTACGAGCTTTAGACTCAAGGACGCTGTACTCAGTCCCGCCCAATGTACGATAATTTATTAAAGCAAGTATTTCTTATGTTTCTTTCTTTCAGAACAATCGCGTGGCGACTATAATAGCTTAATGTCCGGCGAGGAACATTGCGGACATGGCGGTATTGGCAATGGTGGACCGCATGGATTAAACGTAGCTGGCCTAACTTCAGAACATTGTTCAGCTGCTGCTGCAGCAGCTTTAGTTGTTGGTGTTGGACATAATAGCGATGGGCTATCGGCGGGCGGTTGTAATAAAAAGAAAAATAAACGAAGACATGGAAGGACGATTTTCACCAGTAATCAATTAGATGACCTGGAGAAGGCGTTCAAGGAAGCACACTACCCCGACGTTAGTGCGCGAGAAACATTGTCGATGAAAACTGGACTACCCGAAGATCGAATTCAGGTAGAATTAATACTATTTTTTTATGCCACTAATGTTTAGTTACTCCAAAAATTTGGTAAATTAGTAAAGGCTTTTTTATCAGTGATTAGAACGCTAAAAATTATACCTCATAAAAAAACCATTTTTAATGAAGAATTCTTATAAAGAAGATAATACAACCGAAAATTCTTTAAAAATTGACGATAATATTTTTAATAGAGAAGCTCCCATAGAAGCTTTTTTTGGTATTAGAACTATGTATGTGAACCACTGTATGTAATTCCGAACTGGAGAAGAAGCTATTCGGCTAGTGTCAAAGAGAATCTTCTCCACTCAGAATACATGAGCTGAAATACTTTCATTGAAAAAGCCCGTTGAAACTGTGGTGATTCGAAAGTAAGATATGAAACAGCAATGGATATAAAATTGTATGAAAACTATCTAAAGTGCGTAAAATTAGACAGACTCATTAAAATTACAGGATGTTTTTGAAAACGCATGGGCTCACTTTCAATATTAGCTAGCGTTTAATGAATTTCATTAATGTATTTCGATAACATTTTTCCGATCGAATATGAGACGTTACGATAGAAGGAGAAGAAGGCCAAGGGGTTATGAAGTGTGTATGAAAATTAATTTTTGAGAATGCATTTTGTAGAACAGTAAGAAAAACTGGGTATACACAAGGAAAAATGCAGGATCATGTGGAATGAGTGGAATTTAAAGGACATCCGGGATGATAGACCAGCACCCTTACACTATATGCTACCAAGGCCATACTAAATCTTTAGAATCTCTTATAAGTCCAACCCCAAAAGAAGTTAACGAAAAAACAGGTATAACAATTTCTTTTCGAGTTTGGCCAAAGAACCTCAAATTTACTTACTCTCCCAGAGTGAAATTCTGCCTACGCCACTACCAGTTCCTAGCAGACTTCATCTCGTTATACTCTAAATTACATAGTTAAACTTCAGACTTTAGCCGACTACTGCCTTAAGGGGGAACATCCGAGTAGAAACATTTTTTTTTTTAAAAAATTTTTTCGCTTTTCTTAAAGTTTGTAGTCTTAAGAATATTCTTGAAAATTTCATATTGAAATTCCAATAATTGTGAAAGTTATAGGCATTTAACCGGAGTGGGCCCTTCGTGAACTCTCTATATAGAGCGTCATTCAAACGCGATTATCTCGAAACATATTATTCAAAGACGGTCCCCAAAATCTTCGGAAAACGGCTTGACCGATTGCTTCCAAAATGTCACACAATATTTTTGGACAGGTTTTCTACTTTGCTACGTAGGATTTTTTTTTTTACTTATTTACTTTTTTTATCAAGCCAGAAAGATCGATAATTGAGGTTAAAAACTGAAAATAAAGTTTAATCGGCCGCCATTTCGTGAAAAATTTTTTTTTTCAAAAAACCCTACGTAGCGAAGGGCATCATACTTTACATTTTCAGAATCTTTTTGAAATTTTTCTTTTGGATCAACCGACTGCATGTAATCTTGGGAGCCGCAGACCGTGCGAGCGACGGACATTCTTTACACCGAACCATGGCAGCAGTGCCCCCGGTTGATATATATTTATAAAAAAAATTATTAGCGTACCTCAACATATATACTTTCGAATAAAACCAACCTGGATAAAATCGAGCAAATAGTTTTTGAGATAATAATTTCTAAAATGCACCTATTTTTTCTACTTTCTACTCGGATGTTCACCCTTAAGGGGTTAAGGGGGTCGGTGCAAAAAATATGAAAAAAAAGTTGATTTTTTTTTATATATATATATTATTATTCTACACTCATTTCTGCACATCACACAAAAAACCGTACCTCTTTCGGGTAACGGGAAGTGACTCAAATTTTACTCTGAAGTGGGGGAAGTCGAATATGTCATTACATGTACTTTTTTGTTTTTAGGCTCTCCTGAAAAATAGTGCTTTTTCAACTTTCGGTACACGTTTGTCAGTAATCACACACAGTAGCGTCTTAATTTTTTTGTGGTAATATTGACTAGCTTCATACATGAGCAAATTAAAATATCTCATGAAAAACTATCATTTTTTCAAATCTGAAAGAAGAAAAACAGTAAAAATTTTATTCATTCCCTTTTTCTTAAATATCTCGACTTTTAGTGAAAATTTTTTAATTTACTCATGTAGTAAGCTTTTAAATACACTAAACAATAAGTGTGCAAAATCTGATTGTTGTGAGTTAAGTGGAAGCTGAGATTCAGGTACCGAAACATAACGCGTTTCGCCATACAAAATGTATGGGAGCTAGAAATTTGCAACGACCCCCTTAAAGTTAAGTGTTAGCCGCTATTTGTTAGATACAAAAATTAACAGAAAACAAGGTTCTGTAATTTTTAAGTAGCACTTGAAATTGAAACTAAAAAAACTAAAGCTAAAAATTGATGTCCTAATAAAATACAAACTAAACAAAACTTTCAATTTAAAATAAAAAAATCTGGCGACTGTTTACAATTAAAGTGTTTCTTAACGTATGTTACGCCAACCATCTATCTAGTGCATATTTTCAGAAATACATAGATCTACGTCACAGGGCCCTTCTTCTTAATTAACTAGCCGCTGCTACGCTCACGTTTCTATGGTGCTATACTATCGAAACTGCAAAACCAGTGAATTCCAATCTTCCTCCCCGTTTGTTTCTCCCCTTACTCCTGTTGCTCCCGTTACATCTGTTGCTTCCGTTGCTCCCGTTTACCAAGTTTCTGTCGTTACTCCCGTTGTTCCCGTTGCTCCAGTTGCTCCGTTACTCCCGTTCCTCTCTTTACTCCCGTTGCTATCGTTTCTTCATTGCTCCCGTTGCTTCGTTTCTCCCGTTGCTTTTCTTGCTACTGTTACTTCCGTTGCTTCTGTTGTTTCCGTTGCTCCGTTGTGACCGTTGTTTCGTTGCTCCCGTTTCTCCCGTTAGTTCAGTTGCTCCGTTGCTTCAGTTGCTCCGTTGCTTCAGTTGCTCCCGTTACACCCGTTATTCCCGTTGCTCCGTATCTCCCGTTACTCCCGTTGCTTCAGTTACTCCCGTTGCTACTGTTGATCCCGTTCGATTTTGTCAGACGTGCATACTGAAAACACACGAATTGTCGTAAAACTATATGAAACACAATCATTTGTTTGTGTCAATCGCCACCTATTGTAGAATAGCTTTACTAATATAGAAAGCTTCGCGGGCGTGCGCTCTACATATCTACAAAGTTTCATCGCAGTCGGATGAACGGTATAGGAAGGCATACGGGACAAACAAAAATCGCGAACAAATTGGAAAAATTACGAAAAAACAATTGTTTTTGATTCGCTCGGTACCAAACTTCACAGAAACCATCCCGGGACTATTCTACATGTTCCCTGAAAATTTTATCAAAATCGGTTGAGCAGTTTAGGAGCCTATAGGATACATACACACATAGATACATACATCCTAATCATCATCATCCTAATATTTGTTTCAATATTAACAATATTAAGAGGGTCTCGATATCTTGTTGTAGTTTTAAACATTCACAAATATTAGAAACTTTAATAAAAAATTTATGTCATCTGCAAGAAGAGACACTAAATTAAATTAAAAACCATCGGAACATCACTAATGAAAAGACCAGTGTGCCTAAATGACTACCCAGCGGAACACCTGATTGGACATTAAAAAATTATGAATTTATCTTATTTATCGCACCAAGTTGCTTCCTGTTCCATAGATATTGTTACGTGCAAGCCTGGCAACCGCGCAACTCGATCGATTACGAATAAGGGAAACCGCAACAACCGAATACCTAGTTGCAAAGTTACCCAATCAGAAACCTAGTTGAAGTATATAAGGTGGCGGAGTAACACGATTGTACCTCCCTTCTAATCGAATTTACTAGAACAGTATAGAAGATCAAAATCGAAAGCTCTAAAGCTTTCGAGAATCGTCCACACACATCACCGAGCGAACATTCAAGTACATCCTAGACTGCAACCGGCTAGTATAAAGCAGGTGAAGCTTTCAGCGAGGGACATAGTAATTTTTATTACGTCGACTGTGACAGCCAGCGTGTATACGCGACCGTATTGGTGGAAAGCGATCGATTGCGTGTGAACGAATCAAGCGATATAGATAGGCGGGCGATATTGCCATATAGTGCGAATAATTGTGCGAACAGAATTAAAGTGCGAATTAATAAATTGTTACTTATTTTGATTTTAAACGAATTGTGTTTTACTTGAAATCCCGGCGAACCCCTAGCTCGCAACAATATGATGAGATTCCCGACAACAAATTTGAATGGAACCCAAGAGATTCAAGTTTATTAATCACTAGTCCATTGCAAACTCGATCAAAGAAGATCTGCATACAAAACATCCACTTGATAGCCAGCTTAAATATTATCACTGGACAAAATTTGGTAAACAAAGCTAGATTAGTGGCCTAAAAAGGATAATAAGAATAACATGTGCTAATTTCATTCACAATTCCCAATTCTTGGTGAACAAATTATCTCCTTATCAACTGAAAAGAATCGTTGCATTAGATTTAGATTAGATTACATTTGATTTGTATTGTTCCATATTACATTTTTATATTTTAAAATATATTAGATAATGCGATGCTCAGACCCTACGGCCTTTTCAATTCGTGATAAATGATAAGTTTTGACAGAAAATTAATGAGTGACAATTTGGTTATATTAATTGAGGAAAATGGGATTATCGGTCCACTCCATGTCAAGGAATCCGCGTTCATGCGTTGTAGTCAATCATTTTGAACTTGAACTCGATCATTGTTCATCTATACTTAGATGAACAATGATCGAAACTAATAGATAGCGGAAAAAAGTATTATACAACCTTTACAGTTCCACTTCTGCTGTCAATTTTCATAAAGTTTGTACGGTTCGAAACAGTAAACACTTTATACTAATGTCAATAATCCATTGTGCGGTAACTTCAAAGGTTCCAGATTAATACCAAGAAAATTTTAAGAAATTTATCCAAAAACTCGTTTCTCACCTACATAAGTGGGCCGACTGACAATCACCCAGCTTTTCGAGTTAAACATCCAGCTGCAAAGTAAATACCGACTTACAATAAAACGATCAAATCTAAACTAAAAGTGCAACAAAGAACCACCCACAAAAATCTATCTACTTGTACGAGCACATTGCCTACTTCCAATTTGCCCCGCTCTCACTAAGTTTCTTCTTCTTCTTCTTTCTTGGAGTTGTTTTCTTCTTTGAAAAGAAACGCTGAAGAAAACAAGTCAACAATTAAAGGCCGGGCCAAGAAAATATTCCTGAAAAACAAAACAAACCAGTTATATTATACCCCTCCCAACCCTCAAAAAAAAACTTCTTAATGATTTCTTATCTCGCTTCAACACACTTCTTAAACAGTAATAAAAATGTAGGCGAAAATTATTGGACGCCATATTGCAAACGATGTGAAATTTCGTTGTTGTTGTTGTTATTGTTGTCGTCTTCCACACCTTTTCGGAACAAAGCCGAAACGTGCGTTGAAGAGGTGTGTAACTGAAATCTGCATGTGGTAATTGTTGTTTCTTTGATTTTTTTTAGTATTTTCCAATGTTTCCCCTTTGGTTGGACTTTTTCTTATTGGCACCGTGTATGCACAATGTGTGCCTTTTTTCACAACACAAAAAAAGAGCGCCATGTTTTTTTTCATCTCGCTTATTTCGTAGCGAGATTACGATTTGTTGTCGCAATTATAAAAATTTTGGTTAATGGCGCATTTGGACAACCAAGGCGTTTAGGGTCTCAATTTCGAATTTTTTTGAAGGGCTTCCGAAATTTGTGTGTGGGAAAGCGGAGTGTTAGAAAATAGGAAGATAGAGAAAGTACACAAGTTAAATACATTTGGTAGGTACCAAACAACGTACCTACTTTTTGAAGAAATTCAGCCCCCATAAGGTGTGTGTGTATGGATATGAAAATTTTATTTTGAAAGTTTCATTTCAATTGTTTAATTAGAAATCGTGCGTTTCCGTTTCAAGCTAATACGATTTTAAGGTTTTTTATTTGAAGTAAAATTCGCAAGGGCTAATTAAATTTTAATTTTTTTTAAAATTGCTTCACAATATAATTAACATAACTAGATTTGAAATTATTTATACCTACACGAATAAAACTGTGTTTCGAGTTTATTTGCAAACAAGTGTCTAGTCTGTTTGCTTTTTTATTTGCACGTTATGGTCTCCTGGGCGCCTAAGCCTCAAGTGTTGCGACCTTAAATTTGATAGGATTTAATTCAAATTAGATATGTATACATATTAGAATAATATTTGGAGACAGCCCTGTAACTTTTTGGCCTCGATACAATTTATCTAAGATTTAAATTAAATTTTGTATGTAGAACTTGGTAGAAAAAGGGACCATGTCAGAAATCGTCATTTTTTCCACCATTTAAGCATAGAACAGGGGCACAGTAAACTGAAATCATGGAGGAATTAAAATCACGAAATTATGGATGAATCAATATTACAGTGGATGCCGCTTATTGTAATCGCGGATAATGTTATAAGCCGCATTTTGTTATAAAAACAGTTGGGTTCCATTTTCCACAAAGAGAATTTATCGCTTATTTTTTTCTTCGTTTATTGTTATCACCCGGTTAATGTTATTGTTTTTGGCTGATCCCAAAGTGATTACAATAAGCGGCATCCACTGTATATATTTATAAATAAGATCAAAGTCATTTCATTCTTACAACATATTTTAATTTTAAATTTGAAAAATTATTAAAAAGGTTATAATGGTGAAAACAAATTAAATTGTTGAGTTCACATATCTTATTAACTATTCAACTATAATATAACAAAATAATAAATTTTTTTTTTTTAATACTACAATTTTTTTTTTTATGGGTTTAAATGGACTACTGATGAAAACCATGGCGCCTCCTTGTCGGCATTATAACTTCACCAAAAAAATTGCAATTTGCAAAAATAAAAAAGAATCCTGTAAAATAATGTAGTAGTTATAGTATAGTTTTTTTTTTGAAAAATAAAGAAGTTACAGTATTTAAAACTTTAGTAATTAGTTTTTTAAAAAAAATTTGCGTTAATAATTTATAAAAAATTGTCTAACCAAAAAATTAGAGAAATAGAGAAAATAATTATCAAAATTTAAAAAAAAAAGTTGAAAAATATTGAAAATTAACTGAGTTATCGTGCCACGTGACACTGTCTAAAAACATAGTTTCGAGAAAAACGCGTTTAAAGTTTTTGGTAGGTACAGCGTGAACTTAGGCTGTTATGACGCTGGCTATTTTTGCGGCTTTAAAGCGGCTAGAAAATCCAAATGGAGAGGGATAGAGACTTTTACATACAATTTAGACATTGTTGTGAGAGAAACAGTCCGAACAGCAAAACTATGAGTAACTGTCAAAAAACAATCCATAACTGTCAAAAAAAAGCGGCAACAAAGCGCATTCGAGCAGTGTTTCGCAACATTCTAGCAGTTAATCCAAGAAAAATCCACTGGCGGCTAGATTTTCCAGCCGCTACAGACTTGTTTTTGACAGTTCGGTACGTATAAAGTATGGAAAGTGCCATGTTCTGTTATGAAACGCGCCAGAACCAGTATTTTTCTTAACAAACCAGTTGTTAATTTCGTTTACTAGATGCCGCTAGCGTCGGAAAGAGCGGTATCTCTTTCTTTTAATGTTGTTCGCCTTGTCACACGATTGGCTATTATTGTACTTTTTTCTAGCGAGGAAAATAGCCAGTGTCATAACAGCATTACGGCTAGTCTCCCATTCCAGCTTCGTACTGTACACCTTCTTCCCCTTGTTTCTTCCTATAAACGATCTTGTTTTCTAAGCAACCTAGGTTTTGCGAACAAAAGAAATACGAAACGCAGCTGTCGAGAGAGGCGCGGTAGTTAGCCAAGTCACATTTATTGCTATAACTTTGTGTAGTGGAATTTTCTTTAAATTTTTTTTCTAAATTCTAAATTTTGTTTTTTAATTCTTAAAAGTATAACAAATGAAAATCTGTAAAAAAAAAAAAAATCTATATTTTGAAAATTTCAGTGGTATGTGAGCCCTTAAACCTAACTGTTCGTCTATATGGAATATGCCTAAGCAATTCGTCGAATAATGCTGTTATGACACTGGCTATTTTCTCGCTAGAAAAAAGTACAATAATAGCCAATCGTGCGACAAGGCGAACAACAATAAAAAGACAGAGATACCGCTCTTTCCGACGCTAGCGGCATCTAGTAAACGAAATTAACAACTGGTATGTTAAGAAAAATACCGGTTCTGGCGCGTTTCATAACAGAACATGGCACTTTCCATAATTTATACGTACCGAACTGTCAAAAACTAGTCGGTAGCGGCTGGAAAATCTAGCCGCCAGCGGATTTTTCTTGGATAAACTGCTAGAATGTTACGAAACGCTGCTCGAATGCGCTTTGTTGCCGCTTTTTTTTTTTACAGTTATGGAATGTTTTTTGACAGTTACCCATAGTTTGCTGTTCGGACTGTCTCTCTCACACCAATGTCTAAATTGTATGTTAAAGTCTCTATCCCTCTCCATTTGGATTGTCTAGCCGCAAAAATAGCCATTGTCATAACAGCATAAGAGTCGGTGCCTTGTTATGCCGACGTCGGGACGACCCCAATTTGGTCGGTAGTTGCGGGGCGGGGGATGACTGAGCCGCGTTACTTGTGCTACTGCAGATTCACTTTAGATGATTGTATAAAAATTTCACATACGATTGAGCCGACCTTGCGAAAAGTAAAGTAATAAAGCCTGTTTTTCGTGACAAAACAGGTCCAACGCAGTTAAAACTGGAAGTTTGTCACTTCGTCGTACTCTAAATAACTTAAGTTCGTTTTGGTTCTAGCGGAATAGCTTCTTCTCCACTTTGGAATTACGTTCAGTGAGTAGTCTTCACATACTTCTCTCGGAAAACAAACAAAAGCCAACTCCTTAAAGTTAGCTTCTTATATGGGAGGAACCTAGGAATACTAGCTACATACAACCAATACTCGTCTTGCGCAAGTTCTTAACAACCAACGCTCAATAATTAAATTATCGTCCGTATGACAACATATAAAATTAGCATTAAATCCACTTCCGTTTGTGAAATGTTTCGAAAATAATCCAATTCAAATGCAAATCGATAATTTGAGCGTAATTGTCAGCCATTATTCGTAGCGTTTAGCATAATTTCAAATTAATTTTGAAATAATACCGAGAAATTATCTTTTACGAACGAAACAAATCCTCGAAGGGAAAAGTCATCCCCCGATGAACTTATGAACGATTCGAAAATTTCGCATTATGTTAATCAGTTGAGCATTAAAAAAAAACAGAAATGTTTGAAACATTAAATGGAATTAACATTTTCGTATACACAAAAGGGTTCTATTGGAAAATTTACAGGTTGTTCCTTGTCATAGTGTAGTACTGTGCAGAAGGGGTTTAATGACGCAGAAAGGACTCGGTTGGCAAAGGACTCTTGTGTACGAGTGAGGGTGAGACGATTCTATCATTCTGGAAGCGATCCAATTCTCTGTATGAGAAAATACGATAGATACCTCCTCGCATGATTTTCATCTCACGATGGGTGTTTATCCCGGCCAGTAGTTGTTGTATAGTTTAGGCATACGGGGGTGAAGAAAATAAGAGACAATGTTGGGTCCTAAGGGATTTTATCAAGTGGATGGTTTGTCCAAAATTCAATTATACCGATGTTTATAGGGCATTATGTCGAGCGTTAATGTACCAGTGCGGTGTTGTATGTGCGGTCTGTTGGGGTGGAGAGGACACCAGCTAGGGATGGCGGGTAGAACTTGTCCACAATTCGCGTTAGGGACTAAGGAGTCATGGGATTTTGATCTTAAGAAACGATTAGCTCGAAATATTATTAACATTTATCATCTTGTATAGAGGGTGACTCAATTTGTTGGAACTCTAGATATTTTGATTTAGCGCAATGTACTTGCATGTTTCGATTTATTTTTGTTTTTTTTTTGTTACTGATGAACTCTGTTGGGGATTTATGGGAACGTTTTGATTGAAATTCGGTTCGCGGTTAGTAGGTAAGTAGTGAGAACTGGCAAATATTGAAAAGACTGGCAGGAGATACCCAGCAAACATTTTTATTCCTAAACGATTCGAAACTGAATTCACTTGCGACTCAAAATTGACTCTCCAGCTATGTACATAATACGCATACACATCCACTCATGTGAAGGCTAGATTATTTTTTGAGCTTTACAAAAATGTGACATGTTTATGTTTGCTTATTATTATTATTAATTTATTGATAATATAAATAAATAAACTTCAAGCGAATGATGTGTTTTGAAGGGCAAAGGACATAGCAATCGACAATTGGAAAAATTCAATGAGATCAATCAACACATAATAATTGGGAAAACCAGGATATAGGTCAAAAAGGGGAGAAAGTATAAAACACTATACATGTTTATTATATAAATTTAATTATTTGTTTTAAGGGCGTCATCCCGTGTGAAGGCTCTTTTTTCACGTTTTTTTTTAATTTTTTTTGGCGAAGTAAATAAAGAACTAAAATTTTTACCACATATTTATGCACATGTTGAGCAAATTTTACAATTTTTTAGACCGAAATTGATGTTCATTGCTGAGGTATACGACAACTTAGCCACTCATTTTCAAAAAACCATTTTTTCGGTAGACACGATTGCGGGCGTTCTGCTTATCTCAAATAAAAAAATCAAACGGCATTTTAATCTGTGAAGTTTGAACTAGGATTATAAAAAAATATTGTAAAGTGAATTTTTGGCAACTTGTTGAAGTCTTTATCGTCAATTTTGGGACTTGTTCAGCTCGACAAAAAAACAGCTTGATGAATCACAATTATTCTAGTTTGCGAAGTGTCTACATGAGTACGGAATAAGTTCACCAAATTTCAAAGGAATTCGTTCGATAGATTTCGAAATATCGTGTCTACCGATTTGAAAAATACTGTTTTGAGAAAAACGCGACTAAACTGACCATTATATTCGAAACAGCAAAGGAGTTTAGTGAATTTAACGGCCTGTAACTTCCGAACGGCTTCGAATATCGGAAAATTAATTCGCCCACATATTCTACACTATATTTGGATGCAAATAATGTAAAAAAATCGATTTTTTGAACCAGTCACACGGGATGACCCCCTTAAAGCCACAAACTTCACACTTTATAAACATTATTTTCTTTTTAAATTTTAAATCACGCCTCACACAAAACCACGAAACAAGTGAATTAAACACCGAAGCGGTCAAGTTAATAATATCATAAAAAAACAAATTAATACGCTCGTAGTATCAAAATTACATGCAAAATGCGTAATTTTGCATACAATGACAAATTACTACGCATAGAGTATCAAAACTACATACAAAATTCGTAATTTTATACACAATGATCAATTTTACACATTAAATGTGGAAAATTTCATGCGGTGTTGCAATATTACTTTCCAGTCAGTAAATTCACGAATTAAATGTGTAAAAATACAAAGTTTTAAAAATTACTCTCAATTTTGTTAAATTTAATGAAAATTTGTAAATTTACTACATCAACCCGAACCGAATATTTTACTGCTTTAAGGACAGTTATTTTCACAAAAATGTTTGCTGTATAATAAAGATACTTATTATTACGCTTAAAAAATTATTCATCTAAGCTTCACAAGAGCGAATGTAAGTAAGACGCTTTAGGTGAACGCTAAGCGAGTCGCAAGTAAATTTGTATCATGTTCATCTAGAATTAATTTTGTTGACTTTATTTCAAATAGAAAAACAAACCGCAGTTACGAAAGGCTATAGCCAGTCGTAGGATACTCCAGATGAAATACAAAATGGAATAATCAAAGTCGCGAATTAGTGCGAACAATCGCCATGAAAATCTTTCAATTTTATGCGAAAGTTAATCAACACATACTGCAGAAATGATCCTGTGAAGTATAGTAGTATTCGGGAGATCATGTATCTGAACTATTATCAGATACAATAAGTATCAGGTAAAAATAGCAGGTATCCATATCAACATGTACGCCATACAAACAATTTACCCCCAGTCTTCTCCTATGTACAGGCTACCAGAAAGAAATTTTTTTTGTGTCTATTCATTCATTCCAAAACTAGTCTCCACAAGTCTCCATATCTTCGAAGAAGAATACAATTAAATTGGAGGCAATACACGCGAGATGTGTGCAAAACTTTTCACCTTTCACCATTCTTTCATCGACTCTCAATCATTTTTTGTCTGTCTTCACCAAATCCGTACAAATTGGATTACAATACAACATGAAACTTGAGGGAAAATCCTTTATCCTAAACGTGCCGTACAAAGAGCTCAATTTGACCATAAATATCATAAAACATTCGAGAAGATAATTAGAAAAGAAAAGTGTTTGGCGCGGTTTCGTTTGTATCAACACCCTTAACGTCCTTGTATCCTTGCTTCATCAAAGGCACGTGTCCTATTAGGAAATTGGTCGGTTGGGTTGGCTGATAGAACAGCCGCCCGAACTAACCAAAGTCTAATTATATTCTTGCGGTTTATTGCTTAAAGGATTCCGATGATTAGTGGGACATTTGAGAGCACCATTCGTCCTAGTGGCTGTGTGAATTTAATATCCGTATCACCACAGGAGGCAAGAATTGTAATCTGAGTAGCGAATTGGATTATCATTTTTGATTTGTGTTTCGAGAAAATTCGTACATACAATAAATTGCAATAACTGCAATTCATGACTTTGTATGCCGCCGTTTTTTCGAAGCCTTTATAAATTAAAACCAGCCCAACTACTCGACATATATTTTGCCAACAAAACCACCTTCAGGTTGTTGGCCAACGCATGCAGGTTCAGCACATCATCATTACACTAAATGAAAGGTGTTAAAAAGCATTTCATACAACGAAAACCTCTTCTTTATGATCCGAGCTTATGCCTCTTTGTGATTCACCTTAGACCCCACCGGTTTCTTATGCAAAACGTCTTGAGCCTTTTCAACTACATCTTCGCGAAAATTAAAGTTCTCTGGTTGCCTATAACAACATCAACGTATCAAATTTCCTTTCATTGATAAATTTTTGTTTGAATGAAAATATTTTCGGTAGTTTGTTAGGTTTAATTTGGCCTAAATTTCTTTTGATCTAAAAAATTTTGGATTAAGGAATTCCTTTCACAAAGATATTTCCTAAGGCCATCATGTGAGTAATTTCTTTTCTTCATCATACATGGGAAGGAAAGAGGTGCAAAGAAAGCATGACTGCAGCTAAATTTTCGTGAAAGATCAATCAAGTTCAAGACTCAACTGCAAAAAAAGAGAGTAAGTAAGTAAGAATGTGCAAGACTAAGTCCAAAGTACCTTGCTGTAATAATGAGTTATTTCTTTTTTCTCATATTGTTTTGTTATGGAACCAATTACTTAGGTTTCAGAATTTATTTATATTCAGTCGAAACACAATTCTATGTATGGGAGAGAGTGTATTTCATATTTGAATAATTCAAATTAGAAACGTAACATAGAATTACCAAAATCAATGGATTGGAGCATAAACAAGGATACAAACCATGTTTTAATTCATTTCTGGCGAGTATCAAAAAATGTATGCTATAGTTTAGTAATTTAGTTAAAGTTAATCAAAATATATCCGGTATATATCCAGATACAGATCATATATAAAACCGATCTTGCCAAAATCTAATGAAATATTCTTTCACTTTCAGGTCTGGTTCCAAAATCGACGTGCAAAATGGCGAAAAACCGAAAAATGTTGGGGACATAGTACAAAAATGGCAGAATACGGATTATACGGTGCAATGGTCCGGCATTCTTTACCCCTACCCGAAACCATATTAAAATCGGCAAAGGACGACGAATCAGTTGCACCTTGGCTCCTTGGCATGCACAAAAAGTCTTTGGAAGCAGCCGATATCCTTAAGAGTGATGAAAGCGATCGCGAAACCCCAACATCGGACGATACAAACACCTCATATTCGGCCGGAAGTACCCACAATTCACCGATATCATCGTTTTCAATATCCCGACTATTGTTCGATGCACCGAAAAAAATTGTCGATGGTGTTGGTCACCAGGAGGCGAGGTGAACCTAAATTCCGAAAAATACATCATACCTTCAACAATATAATAAATTATTATAAAAAAGAAAAAAATCCGATATAATTATTAAGTTTTAGGAAATTTTACTCGCGTAGTGTATTAAAGAAAACACAAAAAACCAACACACAAACAAAATTATTTCTAGAATACTAAGGGCATACTTGTAATTATTTAAAACTAACAATTGTATAGACGATAAGGCTTTAATCTGTATAGTAAGCTAAGATTGTAGTGATATAACTTTATGTACTGTAGAAACCAATTATTATTATTATTAAAAACAATTGATTTTTCCACCCAGTGAAAAGAAAAACACTAAAAAATCAAAAACATCGAATCAAAATATTTTAGGCTTAAAACAAAACAAATCACCCAAACAAAAATTGATCAACGATTGTAAAAGCCGGTGTTACAAAAAAAAATATATTTACGCATAAATATGAATAAAAAAAACATCACTAAAAACTAATTGTAAATATTTAAAAAGAAAAAAAAATAATTGTAGAAAAAACAACCAATCACACCGTTTAATGTCTAAGTAATTAATAAATTAATTTAAAAAGAAAAAAGAACAAAAATTAAATATACGAGAAATAAATTTGCCACTATGAGTACACAAGCTAATCCGTAGTTTTACTAATTGTTTTTTTTTAAATCACATTTAGCAAAAATTAAAATCACGAAATAAGCAAAATCAAATTTGTATTTATTACTTTAATAATAAAAAACATATTTTGATCGATTCAAAAAACTTAAAATTTTTGTTGTGGAAAAACAGTTTTTGTTCGTCTGACCGCCGTGGGGTATTTTCCCAATCTAGCTGGCCAAAATTTGGTTTTTGAAACATGAATTTGTTAAACAGCTTGTTATGTCTTGATTGGCTTAACCAATTAGGGAGTTTCAGGAAGGGTTTTTTTTAACTGTTTTTACTATAAAAGCCGTGGGCTCAGCTCAAAGTAGCCATTCGTAAACGATCAATTGTTTAAAAAAAAAACTCTCTTTAAAACTACATGAACTTACATAATTCTTTAGTGATTTCAAAGGAAAATTAGGAAGTTTTGAATAATGGATATTGAAGTAGCAGGTATGTATTTGATTTTTACAATATATGGTTTTTCAAGGATATATAGTTTTTGAACTAGGTAGTTTTGAATTTTGGTAATATTTGAGATCTATTTTTTGGAAAAAGTATATTTTCAAAATTGATCAAGTTATGTACGTCCGTAAGATATCGTCAACATTTTCGTGACAATATGAAGGTCAAATATTCATTCTTAAGGAGTCACAATAATTTTCTGCAAATATCTGCATATTCAGATCTTATAACAGTTTATGTTGATAACAGAAATTGGAAATATTCGTATTTTGAATTTGGGTTCTGCTACAATTTTTTTTCTCGCTCCATGTAGGATCATCTGGAGTTAATTACTGACAAGAAATTATTTACACGGAGTGATAGAAGTAGCGGATATCGCGGCTTTAACAAAAAGTTGGAATTTTTGGAAAATTACCTATGTCAACGTGCGAGTTTAGCGGAGAATTTGCTGGGTGCATTTAAGAGCATTGCAGAGTTTAAAGTCAAAATTCAAAAGTAAATGGGTAGCTGCAAGCAGGATGGATAGTATATTCAGGAAGAAAAACGAAAATTGGCTCAAAGGAACCTTTGAAATACCCAAGAGCACCTTTCAGGCAGGACGACCAGCGAAAATCTTCAAGAAATCAAGCGATCGAACAAAACGAAGGAAAACGAAAACAGTGCGTGAAAAGATCAGCGTGGATGAATTGATGTTTGCTGCCCGGATGAAACTACGATCTTCCGGAAAAAGGGATGCCTCAAAAGTCTTACAGGATATTACGTGCAGTCCAACTCGGGCAACTAAGTACAAGAAAGCCTACTGCAGCAGCTTGGAACAAAAAGACAAGCCACTGCACCCTATACATGCCCTTGCATTATTCGTTGAAGCAGATTTGAACAGAAACCAATATGAAATAATTAGAATTTTACAAAAACTCAAGAAAGATTGTTACCCTAGGCCAGAATCTACTTATGTAGAAGTTAATCTGCAAGATTTGTTGGATCATATACGAGTAAGTACAAGATTAATTGAAAACCCCAATGAAGTAGTAAGTTCCTTGAACGAAGATGAAGCTCAATCAATGCAGCTGATAACAAAGTGGGGATGTGGTGGATCACAACAGACCCTATATAAACAAAGCTTCGAAAATAATTCGGACTATGACAGTAACGTTTTCCAAAGTTCCATTGTGCCGCTACAATTGAACTCTAAAATAAATAACGCGATTAAAGTTCTTTGGCAAAATCCTACACCGTCTTCTCCTCGATACTTTCGTCCGATTAGAATAGTTTTAACAAAAGAATCTACAGAAATTATTAATAGAGAAATGAAATACATCCAGGACCAAAATTGACAATTCGAAAAAGTCAATAATAGCAGGAAACCCAGATCACTCACAGTAAAGCACATACTAACATTTACTATGGTTGACGGTAAAGTATTGTTACATGTAAGCCTGGCAACCCCGCAACCGTGCAACTCGATCGTTTCACATAATGAAAACAACAACAACCGAATACCTAGTTGCAAAATAACCCAATCAGAAACCTAGCTGAAGATAAGGCGAGACAACACGATTCTATCTCCCTTCTTTATCGAATGCTCTCCAATGTACTAGAACCCTGTACATGAACCACCAAAGTCGAAAGATCTCAAGCTCACTTGAATCTTCTGCACACACCACTGAACGATGATCGAAATCGAAGGCTCTGAAGCTTTCGAGAAGATTCCAGAACTGAACGAACGTTCAAGCACATCCTAGACTGCAACCGGGTAGTATATAAGCAGGTGAAGCATTCAGCAAAGGGACAGTAATTTTGATTACGCGACTGCGATAGCCAGCGAGTATACGCGACCGTGTGGAGAGAGAACGAAAGTGAACGAGTTAAGCGATATTTGGTATAAGCGGGCGGTACTGCCATACAGTGCGAATTATTGTGCGATTATAATTCTGTGAATTTAAAGTGCGATTAATAAATAATCACTTATTTTTATTTTAACCGAATTGTGTTTTACTTGAAATCCCGGCGAACCCCTAGCTCGCAACAGTATGTAATGCTGCTACTAATACAACATCTTCGATGAGATGGGATAAGGATCCCTTATTAAGATAAAGGACTCAGTCGAGTCCGAAACATCACACAAAAGTTAAAATAAACAGTATTTTGCCCGGAAATCTAGTAATTTCAGTTAAAAATGTACTGTGAAAATATTCACCAAAAGAAATTATACATATTGTTGCGAGCTAGGGGTTCGCCGGGATTTCAAGTAAAACACAATTCGGTTAAAATAAAAATAAGTGATTATTTATTAATCGCACTTTAAATTCTATTCGCACAATAATTCGCACTGTATGGCACTACCGCCCGCTTATACCATATATCGCTTAACTCGTTCACTTTCGTTCTCTCTCAACACGGTCGCGTATACTCGCAGTCGACGTAATCGAGATTACTGTGTCTTCGCTGAGAGCTTCACCTGTTTATATACAAGCCGGTTGCAGTCTAGGATGTTCTTGAATCTTCGATGCTTGTGGAATCTTCTCGAAAGCTTTAGAGCTTTCGATTTCGATCTTCGTTCAGTGTAGAACCTTCTCGAAAGCTTTAGAGCCTTCGATTTCGATCTTCGTTCAGAGGTGTGTGTAGAAGATTCAAGTGAGCTTGAGATCTTTCGACTTTGATTCTAATTGGATTCTAGTACATTGGAGAGCATTCGATAAGAAGAGAGATACAACCGTGCTGTTTCGCCTTATTTCTGGTTGGGTTATTTTTCAACTAGGTATTCGGTTGTTGTTGTTTTCATTATGTGAAACGATCGAGTTGCACGGTTGCGCGGTTGCCAGGTTTACATGTAACAATATATTCATTATGCAAAACCTTTTTTTTCAATAAATAGTGCGTGATTATATGGGTGGGAGGATAAATAAGAATGGAAAGAAAACATTCTGATTTAATGCTGAAATTTGATATTTAAACAAAACAATAATTGCAGTACCACGTTTTAAAAAATTCCACAACATATCTTACGTCTGATGAGATAACAAATTAGTTTTTACTTCTACAGCCTCAAATACAATCGCATAAAAATTAATTTATAAATTTTCCGATATTCAACCCGATTATTTAAAGGCTTTGAATATTTTTCTTACAAATCTGCCATATGCTAGCTGATTTGGTTTTCACTCCTAAGCGCTAAAATTAATTTCAATTTTTCCACGTTCAACCTCCAAGGAGATGAAGAGCGGTTGAATATGTTTTCAAAAATGAAGAGATGAAGAGGGGTTTGTTATCACAAATTCTGCTATATCTTTTACTTTTGATGAGTTAGTTTTAACTTTAGTGAACTTGCCATATAAATGCCTAAAAACAATTTAAAGTTTTTTCGATATTCAACCTTACGGCTGTGAAAATGGGTTCAACATATATTTTTCAATTTTTAAGTTATTTAAGATTTTTTTCGTGTTAATTACAAACTTTCACTAGTTCTAGTTAGATATAATTTACCAATACACCAATTGGTGATACTTCGACAAAAATCGTCGAAACATGAGTGTTTTTCAACTGGATTACATGATGCATTTTTGAAACATTGGCAATCGCATTTACCGGCAGAACTTTAAAAGTTGGTAAATCAACAGATTGGTCGACAAAATTAAGGATGCTTTTGCCACATAGTAACTTAGGAACAAAGTATCTCGAAGAAACATTAAGCTGGTGATAGTCATCAGTAATAATCACTCCCCAGCAAAAGGTGACCAAATCTTTTCCAACTGGGCTTTCTAAGTACTTTCGAAGATCACGAAGCCTCTCTCGTCAAATTAACTGGTTATTGGCACCGAACCATGTTGGGTATCCCGGAAAATCAACAGTATCAAAAGAAAAGGTCGGGTCGAATAAAGGAACGATGTAGATAGACTCTACAAAATGCAATTCGAGGAAAATTATACGGAGGAGATTAAGCCCTGAATCGAATTGTAGAAGAAGAAGACGAACGATCGTTGCATGAATCTCTATAGGCTCATTATCAATATGAACGTTAGGAAAAAAGGATGCGAATGTTCTCCAGCCTTCTTTTCTACACCCTTCAGCGAAGTAAGAAGTAACTTTTCTCGTTTTCTGGTGCGTGAGGAAGGCTGATCGCACAATTGATTCATTTTCCATAATTCATGCATTTTCTATCGTGACCGAGTATTGATAAGCATCGGACCACGTATACATTCAAATGAGACAGTTTTATCTTCGGAAATCGTTTGTAAAGTTTGAAACTGCGACACCAACTACCAAGATTGGCCGCAATTCTCTTACAAATTCGTCACGTGACGGATGATGAGAATTATTTACGTAAAAAAATGTTTTCGTTTTAAATCTCTATATATAAAAATGAATGTTTGTCTGTCTGTTTGTCCTGTATAGGCTCCTAAACCACTCCTTCAATTGCGATGAAACTTTGGTGATTTGTTGAGGGTACGCCCTCGATGGTTTCTGCGTTAACAAAATTATTTAACAGTTGGTGGTTCGCGATTTATTTCAACATTTGAGTGTTTTTCATATGATTTAGCGGGAGTTCGTTTTTGATGTATTAGTTATGCCTATTCCTATTACTAAATGGTATAAGAGGATAGTGGATGGAAGATGGAATATGGAGGATGGAAGATGGAGGATGGTGGATAGAGAATGGAGGATGGATGATGGAGTTTGGGGGATGGTAGATGGAGGATGGTGGATGGAGGATGGTGGATGGAGGATGGGAGATGGTGGGTGAAGGATGGTGGATAGAGGATGGAGGATAGAAGATGGAGGATGGTGGATAGAGGATGGTGGATGGAGGATGGAGGTTGGAGGATGGTGGATAGAGGATGGAGGATGGTGGATAGAGGATGGAGGATGGTGGATAGAGGATGGTGGATGGATAATGGAAGTTGGGGGATGGTAGATGGAGAATGGTGGATGGAGGATGGTTCGTACTTAATTTTATGATCAGGGGCTGAGAAAACAAATAATTTTTTTAACGCAGAAACCATTGAGGGCGTACCCTCAACAAATCACCAAAGTTTCATCGCAATTGAATGAGTGGTTTAGGAGCCTATACAGGACAAACAGCGTGAACAACGGGAGAAACAGGAGCAATGGATAAACGGGAGAAACGGTGAGAAGGACGAGATCAACAGGAGCAACGGGAGTAACAGGGGCGATAGAACAACTTGAGCGTAGCCGCGGTACGCGGCTAGTAAAATGTATAAAATTAATTTATCAAAAAAGAAATAATTTATTTTGTTTCTTTTATCAAACAAAAAAAAATATAATATGCACATTTTTCGTAATTTTCCTTACAATTAAATTTTTTTCATTGTTATTATAAATATATTTGTGGTATTTCTAGTCGTAATTGTTTTTTTTTTCATTGTTTATTTTTTAATTCAAACCGAAAACACTTAAAAGAGATTAAAATAAATTTTAATTTTAATAGAAAATAATTTAAATGACTAAATAAATCGTTAGATTCGATTATAAATCTTTGTTTTTCTTTCTTTTTTTCGAATAACTTAAGGACTAGAAATAATTTGTTATTTTTTTTTTAATAATTTTATTTAAGTTCTGCCTTGGTAGATAGCAAGAAAGTGGTTGTAATACTTTTTTTTTTAAATGTTAAGCACTCGTCAATAAAAAAATTGATAAAACGACGTGTTGGTGGAAACGCCTTACATCCTACAATCTAAACTTCTTCTTTCAATATTATTAGTAGTTTTGAAATTGCTAGTTTAATGTTTGATCTTTTTACCAACTTTGTTATTGCACATGGAAATATGAATAAATTTTCTGTTCGTTTTTGTGGGAGAGAAGTAGAGCAATTTCTTATTTTAAATTGAGTTGTTCTATCCCAAAATTGGAGCTTAGCCTCAGAGTAATTTTAAAAGTTTTGAAAGTCTCAGTGGCGACGCAAAAAGGCCCAAAGTGAGAAATATATAATGAAAGAAGATAAGAAGTTTGCTGAGAGACAGTGTTCTTTTCAGTTACTATGTGACTGCTTCTGGAGCAGAAGGTATCAACAAAGCACTGTGTAAGGCACTGTTTCCAATATCATTACTTTTGTTAGTCCAGGGTGATTGATGACACCCGTAAATTGATGCCAATGACTACTTCGATCGAACAACCTGCTATATTGAGAGAACAAACGTTCTAGTCAAGACATAGTCTGTAATATTCTCATCAACGGTTCAGAAAAAAGTTTAACTTATATCAAGAGGATTGTAAAATTTAAGCATGCTTAAATTTGACATTCCTTTGAAACTTGTTCAGCTAAAGCAAATTAGAATTACCAATACGGAATCCTAAGCTAGGCCGACTAAAACGCTCTTTAACAAATATGATGAGCAGAATTTCTTAGCGTTACACGGCAAAATATGCACAAGTAATAATTGTAGCAGAACAAGCTCTCCTTTTAGATTTATAGATCTGTTTCTGTAAATTGTTTACAATAAATTTTTGGAGTGGCTTCCATACTACTGCGTTTCTGAAATTGGAAACTTTCTCGAAGGTTGGGCGATAGGCTGGCCAGATATTTACAAAAAATATGTTGTAGGGTTTCGAAAAGAAGATCGCTCGAACGAAGGGACAAACATGTCTCAAAATTTGATTAAAAAAACATCATCGAAGAGGCCAAGACCTCCAAAAAGAACATGGAATCACCGGAAAAGAGGAGTAAAGGTAAATAGAAAGAAGACCAAAGTCATAACTTCAACTAGAAACAATAAGAAAAACGAACGACGTCTCTCGATAAGTCTCTTAGAAATATACAACAATGGTCTTGGAAACTTGCAGACCACGAGGTAGAAAGACTAAATGGGCTTAAATAAGTTGATGATTAAAACAACAGCATTGACTGAAGAGTGCCATTTAACTTCCAATACTACAAGTTAAGGCCAGTCTTTTATTGCACAAATTTGGACATTCCAGCAATTCGAGATTGATTTTTGAGACAAATACAAAGTTATTTATCACGATAAGATTGGTGAACGCGAACATCCCGAGGACGATTAAAAATAACATCACCAATGAAACACACGTCTAACAGAGAAGCCAAAGCTCCCAAAATAACTTAATCAAACATTTAACGGACTACGTAATCATGTTAAAACGATCTACGATTAAATATTGGTTTTATAAAGCTAAATAATCCTCGAAGATGAAAATTATTTTTCAACATCTAGTTTTTAAGGCGACTGATGCTTATTGGCTTTTTTTATTATTTTAAATATAATTTTAACGCTATAGAAACTTCTTACAAAGTAGACATAAAATTTATTCGAATTTCTTGTTCACATTTCACTGAATTTGTATGTGAAAACAGAAACGGGTTCCTATCGAATAATAGTCAAATTAATTTTTTTTATGTACACTTTTTGTATAAATATTGGTTAAATGTATGTAAAAAAAAGGATAATTTTGATCTTAAAGTTAAATTCACACGCACTCTAACTAATTAAATAAAATATCGGATTTTATTTTGTACACTTGGAAAAAAAAGAAGATTTCAATTTTAATTGGAATAGGTTGGAATGTTTACGTTTGTTTTCTCTGTGCTCAATATTTAGAAAGAGTTTAGTTTTTAGGGAAATTGATTTTATTTTAAAAATTTCTATCGTATATGTAAAAGTTGTTTTCCTATAGGATGCAGACTATTGCACCAAAAGTGAAACCAGCATTTCTAATTTATTTATTATCATTTGCAGGAGGAATGTGGACAAGTTTTCGAGGAATTTCATTATATCGTAATAATAAGCTATTTTTGTATAATTGTATTGCTAAGTTCATAAGTGGAGTAAATCACTAGTTTCAATAAATTACTACTATAGTATTATTCTTATTATTTTTTTAATTTGAGCACCAACTGTATTTTATATTTTACAAGATTTTAAAATTTATATTTGGGGTTATAGACAATAGCTTGGGAAAGGAAAATGCAACTTTTTTCGTAGTCCCTTGTGTTATAGCCCATTTGATGCAGTTGTTTGCAATACGAATAAATGCATTTTGATTTAAAAAGAGAACGACCGGGATATGAGCAGAAAACATTTTATTCAATGAAAGTTCAATGAGACCAAAAATAATTCGAATTTTTTTTTTCATATACTACGTCATGGGTACATGTAGAAGTGGTTAATGGTTTTTTCATTTCAGAACAGTCTGTGAAAACCAATGCACATATAATCAGAGTAAAGAAGATGATACTCAAATAATTTTAGGCCTTTCGTATGGATTTTGTTCGCTAAAAACTAGTAGCTCTCAAAGTGACTGAACTTATTTCCACAACACCTCAGATTTAATTGCTACGAAACTAGAGTTCGTAACGGCATAACGAGTAGAACACAAACAGAAAATCCATCGAAGTTTACGAGGGCACCTTGACCGCTCGCCTTGCTCCATCAAATATCGAGCGCAGACGAGCCGAGGTTCGGTATGGCGAGGCGTTCTGAGACAAGAGGAGCGTCGAGTTTAAATTATAACACACGGGCGTGATCGCCGAATCTCGTCGAGTGTGGAGTTGACATTAGCATTTTTTTTAATGGAAATAATACTTTCGAACAGGTAGGTAGAAGTTCACGAGAGCCTTGATCGTTCGTCTAGCTTAATAAAAAATCAAACGCCGGCGAGCCGAGGTTAGGTATTGCAAGGCGTTACGAGACAAGGCGACCGACCTATCTAAATTCTCGCACTTGGGCGTACTCGCCTAGATTTTTTTTAAATGCAAGTACTTTCGAGCAGAGCGTTTCATTTTATCGAAGTTGAGTTCAATTAAGTAAACCCTAAGTGACTAAGAAATGAGACAAATTCTCAAAGACTGCACGAGGACTACAAATGGAAATGAACGCTATCAGGATACGAATTTATAAAACGTACAATTTAAGAATGAGAATGAGATTGTGGTATTTTTCGACAGGGAAAGATAAACCAAAAAGATTTCCAATTGTTCTATTTTATCCAAACTCACTATGACTAGAAGGCATTTTGTTTCTTAGTTTTACGGCAAGCGAAAACAGAAGAAATCGTTCAGCTCGAAAAAGATCTTAATATAAATTTAACTACTACTGCTACTTTAAACTCCACGTTGTCTTTTTACAAAATTTTGGTGAATTTTTTCTCTTCTTTTTTTACAACTTATACTCATAATGTGCCGATTGTGATCGCCTTCCATGCCATCGTGACGCCGGATAATTGATCGCAAGAAACTGCTAGGAAGCCATGTCGCCCGTATGTCGTCGGGACATTCGCTTATCATTTGCATTCGCATGATTTTGTTGCAAAACGGAATCGGTTACTGCGGCATCGACATTTTGTTTCGTTTGTTGTCGATCTAAAGATTGATTATGCGACTGTGCAATCGACGGTAAATCTAATAAGGACTCAGGACTAAATCGAACTCTACTTTGTTGTGACGAAATTGAACTTTCTTTGGCGCTTAAATATGAACTATCGTCGCTGGTCAGTGAATCGGGTGGAGTGTGATTTGTTGGTGTTCCGGTACCCGAATTACAATTGACCTTTTGACTCGATTCCGAATACTTTTTCAGACTCGATCGTAGCTTGCCGTTGCCGTGGCATGCAGGATCGGTGATACCGCCATGTTCAAACGGTAAGCTAATCGGACGATCAATTAAGGATAATTCGTGTTTGTTTGGTGTCATCGGTTGCGATAATGATGCTGCGATATTTAGTGGTGCATAGTTGTGTTGATGATGGTCTTGATGGAATGGTAGATTCTCGTAATCACGTATCCTGTTTATATTGGAACGATGCATGTTATTTACATTTGTAAGCGTTGGCGGTGGTAGTCGATCGCGATGATTTGCGTTAAGATTTAGATGAGTGAAATCATAGAGCGACGATAGTTCATCGGATTCGAGACGAAATCCCTGATTGATGTTGGAATTCGATGAAATATTGGAAAGTGTGCGTCGGTGCCCGGCTGTGATACCCATTTGTGGAACACGCGGCGCTCGTGCAGCTTCATACGTATAGTCTTGATAGTGAGGATGATCGTACGAATAGTCCGGATACGATTTACAATCTCGTTCGTATGCTAAATTAACTTCTGGTCGATATGGAAAGTAATTTGAACCTAAACAAACAACTCGAACAATTAGCAAAAACGGTATTCAACTGCAAAGCTTTGTTTCGACTTACCGAAATATCCGCTCCTATAGTTACCAAAATCGTCATTTGATAAAGTACTAGGTTGTCTAACTAAGTAATCTCCAGGCACATAGATTGGCGCACGATTGTCCAAACGAATTAGATCACGTTCTGTATAGTCCATATTATTATCGGTATATGACGAACCGCTAGTTTTTCGGCGTGGCGAAGGTGTCGGCGGCTGCGTACTAACACCGCCAAACGACGACGACAACCCACCCGATGTATTCGTTGTAAAGTTCGATCCTAAACCACTTGTAGTCGACATTGTTGATGGAAGAAAATGTTGCGGCGAATCGACATGTCGAGCAGGTCGATCATCCGGCATCAAAGACATTGTTGTCAACATGGGTCTACAAAACAAAAATCAAATTTCAATAACAAAAGAACTAAATAGTACTACAAACGATTTATTACCTGTTATGCCTTGTTGGACCGTGATAAGTATTTCGTCCGATCAATCCACGATCAATTGTTCCGACAAATTCACTTTCGATCGGTTCGGCCATAGTTCCACAACCACCAATGCCACCACCATCGTTCAGCATTGACGACGGTTGTAACATAGGATGAACGGGCGATACATTCGACATTCGAACATCATAGCCGGATGCAACGCCCGCTAATAGTGCTGCCATATTATAAAGTAGAACTTCTATAACGGAAAGTTTCGGTTTGCGACCTGTATCGCCCGTATAGAGTGTCGGCATCGGAACATTCGGTGTATAACGATTCAGCAGTAGAAGATTTGGTGAGCAAAGTGGTACATCAGGACCAAGTGGCGGACACCATTCATCCTGACTATTGTAACCTGATTCATTGTTTTTTTTTTTTGTTTTTTTAGAAGGTTTACAACACAAACACACATTTACAGTGGGTAGGCATGAATTCAAAAGAGAGAAGAAATTGTCGAGATCATTGCATGATCAAAAAATTCAATTTGAAATAATTGTAAAAATGCTGGTCATTATTTTTGTAAATTAATTACCCAATCCTTTTGATATTAGTAGCTGTACACCTGTGGTGCTATTCATAGCTTTAGGAATCCATTCACCTCCCAAGTTTTGGTTAGAAGCATTATTCGGTAGATCAATGATTTTTGTGAAATTTATTTCTCGGCTAGTTTTAAATATTTTTATCCCATAACTTAACTTCAATTTAAAACTTTCCTCAATTTGTCGTATACCGTAAAGTAAAATAAAAATTATATGAAGAACAGGACTAAAAATCGAGTTACAACAATAGTTCTTACTATTTGCAGTCTAATAAACAGCATGGGATTATTTTTCGTGACAGCAGTTCTTTTGGTCAAAGTAAGAGTCGATGTAAAAACCACGGTATGCAAAAAACTAGTTGTAGATTTGTGAAATGTATTTTTGGAGTTATTGTAATTTTTTCCATAGAAAAAGAGCGTTAGCCAGAAGCCAGACAAATTTGACCTATCCACTGATCTTGATTTTGACTGAAGTGAAGGGGGTTAATTCCACGTATGAGATCAAAGACTTTGCAACTGATGGATATCGTTAAGGACATAAAAAACTATAGGCTAACAGCCTTTTCCGGAAAAAAAAAATGTGGCGGAGCTTAGAAAAAAAAGTAAATCACAGAAACATATTCGTAGAGGTCAAGGCACAATTTGAGATGTCCTATAGAAGCAAGATGGAAATAAACAGACTTACCGACCAATTGTCAGCAGTCATAAAAGAAGCATCTCTCTAGAGTTACAGAATATATTGCTCACGAATGGTTTCAAACAGAAAAGAATATAATGGGAACCTTTTTTCCAGCGGACTGATTGTGGAATGTATTTTGCTCCCCGACGGGATTAGTGTTCAATGTTTCAAATGTTACGTCTACCTCTACTTCCTAGAGTCTCACCCTACAGCTTCTTCGTAACCCTAACGACTATAATAATTGCTTCCCAATTCCCATTCTATCTACCTACTTTGAGACATTAAATGGTGACCCCTCCCCCCCACATTTTTACATAAAAATTAAATAAAAAAAATTATGTTCTAGCCTGGAATTAAGTTGAAATTTGAATGGATCGAAGTAATTCACTAAAATTTCTTTGATCACAATACGGATCTTAGATCTTCGACTTCATGTCGGTTATTCCATTAACCGTTTCACCATGTTACCGATTATATTTTTAACTATGTTCGTAATAAACTTCAATTGCAATAAATAATTAAAAAAAAACCATGCAAAATTGTGATACTGTGATTGTGAAACTAAATAACATCTAATAAAAAAATGTTATTACTTCTACATCGACGAGACTAAACATCTTGTTCTCAAATTAAGTAAAATCATACGCAAAATATACGAAAACTCAAATCAAACCTAACTAGCTGAGAAAATTCCCAAAAATAAGTACGATACGAAAACTAAACCAATAAAAGCAATTAGGTGCTGTTTTCGTTTAACTAAAAATAAGAGTAAATCAATTAAATAAAAACCATAACCACATTTTCATTTTTATTTGCTTATTTAAATATTTTCGGTTAATTTTTTTAAAATTATTATTTTTTTTTTTTTAATATTCTTTACAAAAGAATTTTAAATGTAATAATTAAAAAATGCATAAAAATTTCTCTTTTTTGTTTCGTTTAGAAAATGAAAGAGAAATTGTTTTAAAAAAAACATTCCTTTAACAAGTTCACACTTTAATGTGTCATAAGAATTTTACTTTGGTTTTCGATTAAATTAACGAAACGATTAAAATGCGTGGAATATGACAAATTGAATGACATATAATATTTAAAAAAAAAGAAATAAAAATATGTGTTTATAAATAATAAAAAAAACATTTTATTTAATTAGTATTTAATTTAATTCAAATTATTATGATGATACTAAATATTAATACCGTCACCACTCGTAAGAATCTAACAAGAAATTGATTGTGTCATAATGCGAAAGGACATTCGATTCAATTTTTTTTAATAGATTCCTCAAAAAAGTCCTTGTTGCTCAAATGCTTCGCACTTTAGCCTGACATTTAGAAAAAATTTAATCGCATTACGAGCCACATTATTGTAAAACGATTAATATCTCGCAAGATTATTAAAATCGATTTCATCCTTAATCCTGTTTCTTTTTGGTTTTCGAACGAGAAGAAACTATAGGACCTGAACCTTTTATTCTTTTTAATTATTTTCTAAGCAGCCCATTATTTGTTACATTTTATACAAGCTCTAGTTTTCGTGATGATAAGACATTTGAATTTAATAAGAAATTTGAATTAGGTACAACATCTGGTATCATGATACAAAATGGAATAGATAAAATTATTTAAAGCGCTCTTATCTCATTGAATGACCGCAAGAACATTCAATTCCTGCTGTTTGAGTGTATTTTTGTAAATTGTTTATTTGTTTTTCTATATTTATTGAGCTTAGATATGTTACTTTTCATGTTGTTTTAATTTGTGGAATTCAATACAAAATACTGCAGCACTTTGAGGCATTTCCGCTACCATTAAGCTGACAGACTTAAAGCAAAAGTTTTGTGTTTTCGAGGCATTGAATTTGAATATACACATTCTGTTCGAAAGTCCTGATTTTATCAGTATAAATCGAGTGGTCAGTTAAAAGAGCGAAAATGGCGTTGAAGGCGAAAACATGCCAAAAATATAAATTCTTATTTAAACAATTTGCAACTAGTAAGTTTTAGGCCTTTTGCACAAATTTTTGCTTTAATAATTCTCAATTCCATTCCAAGTAGCGTTCTACACGATTATACAAGCCAAAAAGGGTGGACGGATAAAGTCATTTACATCTGTTCGGACAGCCAAGCGACCATTAAATCCCTAAGCTCGGCTACAGTCTCTTAATGACTAATTGGGAGGCTGAATAAATTGGGGGAGAAGTAATAAAGTGTAGTAGAGATATCCTACGTGGGTATTAAATCAGACATGCACAGGAAGCTCAACGAATGGCAGAAAGGTCGCTGGAATAATCTAGACAACTCCTCGCCTAGCCACTGCAGACAATCAAAAATAGGGAAGGGATCTCATAAACATAGTTGCTATGGCCTGAATGAGCAACTATGTGCCATATGTGACAAATGATGTGATCCGTACAACACTTTTTGAGTGAATACCCAACTTTTGCTCGAACACGACAGGCTACATTGGGCGCTAATTCAATAAGAAGCGGAGAGCTTATAGATCGCGACCTAGCCAAACGTTAAACGTTAAACGTAATAAAGAAGTTGAACCGGCTTGGGGAAACCTAAAGCACTACTTAAATAAAGAACCAGCTTGAAGAACCTCGAATCAATTATGCTTGCCTTGCCAGCCAAGGTAAACTTCGAAGGAAATCGAACCTGCTTGGGCAAGGAAGAAGCCTCAGCCTTAGTTCATGTACACTAAGTGGTTAAACAGGCTTGGGAGAGAGAGGGAACCTGATATATGCTTAATTCTGATGATGGAGGAGCTCACAATCAGAACCCGTAAGAAATCAAACCGGCTATGCTTGGAGAATGTGCATGAGAACCGTTAAATTTCTTAACGAAACAGAGTGGTACAATGGGCCTTTTTGATGGCGTATGTGCTGATACACTTGCCATAGTAATGGCACCTTTCATCATTATTGTCATCACCTTTTGATCCAGGGGCGTTATATAGGAATTGAAGATTTTAAAGGTGAATACTGCAAAGAAATTCTGCAAGACACGAGTGAGTCTATAGACTTTATTTCCAAATAATCAGCAGGTATCTGTATATCAGGCAAAGTAAAGAAATAGAAAGCAAAGTGATATAAAAAACGAGGACTAGATAAAATGTATCGCGTTCGCAGATCAACAAAAAAAAATATAAAAATATATAAGCACGATTCACTTAGGAGTAACAAAACGGAAAGCTCAGTGATTCACCTAAGAATCGTAAGTGAATTTTCTCATTTTTCTCACCTGAATCACTCGTTAGTATTTATTTTGGTTTGCTAGTAAAGTAAAATGGAGGGGATTTTTTTTTGTCTTGTATTTCTGTAAAACAGTAGCAGGCACGCAGAATGCGTCCTTGCTATATCGAACGCTCATTTGCATGTTGTCCAAGCATCAAAGCTGCTCTTGTGGGTATTTCTGTGTAGAATCTTGTATAACTAAAAATAAAGGCCTCTAAAAATATATCACCGTAATTAATCGCACAAATATCAAATTCAAATGTCCACCAGTTTTACACTAGGTACTAGCCAATATTAACGATACCAAAAATAACCAACCATTAGTTTCTTCTCCAAACAAAAATAAAAATTAGTCAGCTTTTTAAGTATATAATTAAAAAAAGAACTTTGTCCTTTTTTCTATTTATTTACAATAAAAAAAAAGATTCAAGAAAAACAAAATGATTTAAAAAATTTTGCTCGGCATTTTCTTTTTCTTGTTTTCTTCTATAAATCAATTTTGTTTAAACTAAATAATTATTAAATTAATTTTATTTGACAAAAAATTATTAAATAGAATTAATAAAAAAAATAATAATAAATAGGAAAATTCTTTTTAATAGTATATTTATAAATATTCTACTAAAGTAGGTAGGTACTAAAAAACAAAAGTGGCTGATAAACAATTTGGTTTTCCATTTTTTTAAGGACGATAATAATTTAAACAGAAAAAATACGTGTGTGTATAAAATAAATAAGAAATTAAATAGTCAAAGTAATGGAATTGTCTTTATAGCGACAACTTGAACTAAATTCTAAGGAAAATCATAATGAAGTTGTGTAGATTAAGAAGGGGATTTACGCGCTTCACAAGCGGAATTTATAGCGCGTATTGGAAATTATCACTCATATGTTTTACACTTTTTCCGCTTAAAATCAAATAGTAACAAAAAATAAACAGAATTTTTAAGCATTCAATTTACTTATGAACTAGTGGTTGCAAACTATTTCAGTTTTCCTTTATTGAGTATGCTATAACGATAATATTTTTATTTTAGTTATAATTTAATCTAGTTGGTATAATTTTTTTCGGAGTTTTTACTTTTTTTCTCTGTAATCCTAATCATTTAAAAATAAATAGAAAAAACGCGTTAGGGCTTATTACCCATGGTTTAAATAAAAATATTCCGGAAGCATCAGTGCTTGTCGACCCAAATTGGGTTAAAAAAACCCCGTAGGTATGTTTATATTGTAAAATTGCGCAGACTAATAATAGTAAGTCGAATTTCTTTAGCCAAGAATAATCGTCACATTCCAGAAAACCTTCAAGAAACTGCCATTCTAATCTCGATTAAATATATCCAAACTTATGGCTGGAATTATAGCGCATAAGTATAAGGTTTTAATCGAGACCTGCTTTAATTCCACTGCTTGAGCTTAATGAAGGTATTGATCAATCAAACATTCGTCTTCACGTTTTCCATTGACAGTATTCTAAGTTCCATCAGCCTTGGGACTTGCTCTTCAACACCATGAGCTGCACATTAAAGTTTACTGAATCTTATAAGGATTGATGGTGCTCATACAACCGAATAGTTCCAGGAGGACTATATCATTTATAGAATTGTATCCGGATTAATGATTCGCAGCCAGAATTTCACTTTAAGTTACATACAATTTTGCAGCGCGCCAGTCGCGAGTGAGGCTATTTTTTATTTCCAATTATTTGCTGATTTGCCAACTCGTCTCCCAAGACCAGGAGTTGATTTTATAAGCCCCTTACGACAGATTCTAGCCAGCTCGACTAAAATATTCAAAACGTTTTTGGAGACAGAAGTTGAATTTTCAAGCGACCTAGCCAACTCGACTATAATATTCAAAGCTATGTGGCGACTTCAGAGTCTTTCACACTTTATCCATATGCTCTTAATATGTAGGGTACGCCGAAATGCTGCGCATTATGCGTCGTGTTATAACACAAGTGTGAACGATTTCTTATTTTCATTTCTTCAAAGAAACCGCACCTTCTTGGCGTAAAACCAAATATTCATTCATTCAGCCTGAAGCTAAAAGTTGACTCTCTCCGAGCAACGCAGACAAAACAACTTTCCGTTTTGAAAACTTTTTAATTGACCTAACTCAATTTCTATTCCTTTATTTTTGAGGCCTAGGACTATTCCCCCCTCCAAAACGACTATATGCGCAAGTTTAAGACTTTGTAAAGCTTCATAGGCTTTCTGAAGCCGGAAATGCAATCGAATATACTCAAGACATAGCATAGTACAAAAACTCATTAAATGGATTATTTGGGCGTCGGTATATAAAAGAGTCGTTAAAACAAAAAATGGCGTAATCTGTTCGGATATCCGCTAAGCTTTCCATAGGAAAGAGAGGATCTATCCTTATATTAGAATTTGTCTTTTTTACGAGTAAAATTCGAAATTTAAAAACAGTTTGATGAAATTCAAGACAACGGAGCAAAAATATTTGCAAAACGGAATGATTACATTTTTTGGCAGTTAAAAAACGGAGAAAAATTCAAATTCAAAATTACAAAAACCCATGCGCGCTTTAAACAACTACTCAATTATTTCGAATTCTTTCGACTACTACTCGTACTATTGCAATTATTTGTGCCATTTATCGTTCGCTGACTATAAACTAAACTACTGCGTGTATTGAAAACCGCTGCCGAAGCGGTCTGAGCAACTGTAACAAAATCATCGGGCAGCAAACGTTGATTCAATTCGGAATTGTGTGTTAGCTTCTTCGTGCTACGTAAGCTTGAAAATTTGAAGAATCGACTCAGTGTTTTCATTGTGCCCGGTTTCGTTTTTTCCGACTTCTCGATTCGGATCATTTTTTTCGGAACCATATTCACACTGACCGTACTCGACATGTTACTCGTCGTCGTCATGGTTCGATCGTTGTCTTTCGTTTTTCGCGGTACAATCAGAGCACTTTTAATCACATATTTGCTCGTTTCGCGACTATGTTTTCGCGACGTTGCTACATTATGATTGTCATTATCGCTAAACGATGAACTAGCCTCGGATAGTTCGTAGGTACTTTGTCCCGTGCGAAATGTTACGGAACTTTTACGCGATGGTGTCGAAATATCGAACGACGACGAACGATCGCTACACATTGAATTCGTATGCTCGTCGTACGAGATATTTGTTGTTGTACTAGGATCGTTATTGGTTAGATTCAGTGAGGCGAAACTTTCGTTGAATTGATTGCTTAGCTCGTCGTTATGTTCGGCACTATCGTTGAAATTCTCATCGTCCATTGAATTCGATTGTTTGCGAAAGAAACATTCGCGCGGAAATTGCGAACCCGAACCTTTTCGATGAAATCGATGATAGCCGCCGCCGCTACCCATATCGGTGGTATTTGTCTCGTCATCGTACGCATTATGATTGTACATGCGTAGATCACCGCTCGATTTCGAATTGACCTTTTCGGCACGATTCAACTTCCAGTTTGGCTCGTCGGCTACTTCACTCGAAAATATCTGCTCGAGACTTTTTTGAACGCCACGATAAAATACCCGATCGTACGTTACGTTATCTAAATCACACTGCTGATGCGGTGCTGTGCTACTATTAAAATTATCTGGAATTTTACTATCTAAACTATGTTTCTTGCCGCGCTTACTACTTCTGCGACTATGCTCGTCCAAATACTCATCGTACCCGTAACTGTTACTGCTCGCATTACAATCACTAGTCTTACGAAAATTGAAACAGTTTGTAACTGCTACCTCATCGTCGTCGTCTTCGTCATCGTCCGTAAAATCATCCTTAGTCAGATAATTGCGTGTCGTCGTTGTCATTGTCATTGGGGTTGGAGTTGAATTTTTACGAAATTTTAATTTATGATTTGAATTTGAACTTTTATAAACGTCTATGCCACGATCATGGCTTTTACCTAGAGTACCATGTCGTGAGCCAACAGCCACAGTTGTCGATTGTTTTGAATTAATTAACATTGTTGATGTAGTAGTACCTGAACCCGTCGAATTTGGAACTCCAGCTCCTCCTCCTCCGCCGCCAACAGCCGTCCGCGACTTGTCCAGATTCGGAGCGCTTTTACTGAATTGCGGTATCCACGGGGTTGGCCGCATTACTGTCGGCAGATGACTACGTTCGCGCTGATGTAACGTTGACGGACCCCACGTTTTACCTTTGAAACCATCAGCTGGTGGAACTGAACGATTTTGAATAGATGTTTTTTCCATTGAGATTTAATTAAAAAAATGTTCATTAAACAAAAATCATTAGACTAAAAGAGGATGATAATTGGTTGATGAGAGATGTGTTACGACAGAGAGGAAATTAAAAAGTTTTATCGGTTTGAAAATATTTAACAGACGATAACGTTAGTTTAGAGAAGAGCCATCCACCGTGTAGCAGTTAGTTTTAGACGCATTTCTGATTTGGGTTATTCGATTAAATTTGATTATTTGTTTACATATTCTTAGAAAATTAAAACGGACAGAACAGATCGTAAGATCAGAGTTTTTTGCGAGCAACAAAACAATAAAATCACAAAAAGTCAAACAAAACAGAAAGTAAATAAAATCCAAAAGTGCAATTAATTCGAAACGAACGTGTATGTGCGTATGTATGAATTAACCATACTTATGCATAAATATATCAGTTTTGCTTCAAGTTAATTGAAATAAATACAAAAGAAAATAAAGCCGGAAAAAGAAAAATCCAAAAAAGCTCAAGTACATAAAATTCGAAATTCATTTTACGAGTGAAAATAATAACAGGCAGGCGAAAAAAGAAGTTGTGAACAATAATAAAAAGTAAAACGGCACACGGCGCCCTACACAAACGGAAGTCAAGTCATTCATGCAGGCAAATAAATTTTGAACATTTCGATTATTGAGAAGACAATAAAATTCTAAGAATTATGTTAAAATGTGAATGTAAAATTGGCAAAAAATTAAGAAAATTTCAGACTTACGTGCAATCACTCTCAGTCCGGAAATAGCAGGCGAACCGGGCGGCGTACCAGTTCGCGTACCCGACTTATCACGTATTGTTGTTATCGTATGACGAAAATCGACAGGATGCGATATTTGTTCACGTTTTAATAGCTGAAAATATAATGAAAATTGTTTATAATTCTTATTTCTCTATACAAAAAAAATAACCAGTACACATACCTTCAATCGCATTTTACTGAACTTTCCGCGTCGTTTAATCGGCGTTGGGGTATTTTGTGAAGTTAACGTTATGTGAAGTTCACGTCCAACTAGTTCGATTTCACGAAGATTTAGCTCTTGCTCGCGTTGCAACAAACTGCGTTCATGCTGTCGTTGTTGACTTTGTACTCGGGCCAGTTCTTCTTCTCTGCAGCGCAATTCCTGTCGAAAATATTAAGGAAAAAATGTAAACCCGTGAAAATAAAACAAACGCTTAAAGAGAAAATGTAAGAAAAAAAAACTGCTCAAAAATATTTTTACTGTCTCGAATAATGTACCATTCAAAGAGCTATGAATCTATCATCTTCTGCCTACTTTTTTTCGTCAGCATTAAGGTGGATTTCCATTGTCGTCGCAATTCTGCGTCAGAGCGTCGGACGCAAGAATCAACCAATCAGATTGTAGTTTAAGGGACAGAATGCGTCTGCGTCACAAGTCGCATATTCTTCAGCTTTTTTCTGTGCCGCAAAATTAAATTGCTATGACTTTTTTATCATTTTTAGTTGCAGGTTCTGTCAATGCTCGTCGGTTTTTGTAGTTTTGTGAATTGTGTTGTGACTGCTCTTATTTCTTCCTTGCAGAAACCGAATGCTAAATATCTAAATGTATTTCAAAATATTTGAAACTGTCACTATATCGCCAGTAGTGCACCTGCCGAAATCAGCTTAGTAAACTATATTGCTAGCGGCGCTTGCCAAAGTCTGTATTTGTTGGAAACAGATGATTCTGAATTTGAAAATTCAATCTGTTGATATTACAGTGGCTTGTGAATGCTTAACGCATTGATATAAATAAATTGAACAATTATATAATACATAAACTTTAAAAATAGTTTATTAAAATGTGGCTACTTGCATAATAATATGAACCGAATATTTATTTAACACATTTTATGTATTGTTTTTTTTAAATATTCAGTAATAAGCTTAAAATTTAAAGAAATGCTACATCAAAATTAAATAAAATTAGGAACAGTAGCTAAGCGCACTTGCCTATAAAACCTATCCATGGACTTATTACTCGCTGTCTAGCTTAAAAAAATTAAGGTGAAAGCGGTAACATTACCGCTGCTGCTACCTCCCAATGCTTCAGAATTGTAACTTAAAAAAGCACTAAGAAAAAACACCAAAAAATGGCTTTGTTAGTTAAGTTGCCCGCTTTCGGAGTGGAACATACAGGTTAACTAACTTATCATGGACTCGCTTATAATGGACTATTCGCAAGGTCCCGATTGAAGAGCTTAAGAATAAATATCTTCGAGTAAAATGGTCACTCGCTTACGGTAGACTAATATTCATGGTCTCATCGAGTCGATTTAAACCCTGCTCTACTTATATAAAAAATACTAAAGTATTCCAAAATTAAATTTAAAAGCTACAGTAAAGTGTTAAACTCGTTTTTCAATCTTGGTCGACTTATATCAGTTCTGTGTAAGAACCCTAATAATATTTAAATAGATTTAAAAAGTTAGACAGAACTTTTCAGTACCATTCGAGAGCTCTTCCTAGTTCTCACCAAGAACCAAAAAAGTTTTCGACTTTAAATTTTATGTATTCAGGAAGCAGTTTAAAAAACCAAATTGTTTATTCAAATTATTTATTTTTATCGTCGCAGATTTGAGAGAAAATTTAGTTTTTAGTATGTTTCCATAGAAGCAAATTTTATTTTTATTCATAAAATTAGATATTAGATTTTTCAGTCGAAATAAGCAGCTGATTCTGAATTTTTCTATTCAACTCGTACTTATTGATTTTGTATGGAAAAATATGACAGCTAGCAATATAGTTACATGGCCGAAATAGGTTGACAAATATGCCGAAATAGGTTGACAAACATGAAAGACTTTTTCAATTGTCGGTCCAAGATCGAGTAATTAATTGAAAAGGTCAATGGCATTCGATGGTATTAGAAGAACATATTACTGTCGTTCAAACGCATCTCCTGCACTAAGTTTTCATACGCGCCATGTTGCTCCCTGTTTCGAAAGATTTCTCTAACCCAGCATCTTCGCTTCTTTTCTTCTTCCAGCTTATACACTAGAAGCATCTTTAGAATCTTTTGCTGTTTATGAAACTCGAGTATAGTTAGTTTCCGGTTCATTTTTACTGCTTAGTGTGAAAATACTGGCAATATTAGTGTCCCTGAAATTACTGCTTAATATTTTTATTGACCTTATCTAAGCCCTCCAGAGTATTAAACAATTGTAACACTCAACAATTACAAACTTCCTATCAGTTTATATTTGACAGCACTGTGCTTTGGAGAAATTGCGTTGCAAATGTAAACTCGAAAATTAAAAGAGTGGCAGAAAAATGTGCGTTAAATGAACAGACGCATAAATGCGACGACAATGGAAATCAACCTTTATCTTGCACAGTCGCACTCTATATCACATTTCAACTGGTTACACATTTAGGAAGTTACTGCAACACAGTTCTGCTGAATTAAAATGTACATCGAAAAGCATTATTTGACTATGTTTACTAAAGTCCGGCGTTGAATGCAATAAATCTGCAGTTTCTGTTTGCATCAGTGCTCCTCGACAAGACGCGATCCTAGGTGAAAAACTTTATTTGTCGACAGGACTTATAAGCCAATCATTGCCGCCGTCAATAGCCAAAGAAGTTGTGTTACTCTTTTTGTTTCAAGTATGACCTAGAGCGAATTTGCACTTTTTAGTGCAAGCCAGACAAGGCTCTCCTGTCACGATTACACGTGGACACTGTTCATCACTTCTAAGTGAAATCGCGTGCTTGATCTCATCATCGTTCGCGAGAACTACGTTCCCCTTAGGAGATGCGATTGCAAGTTTGAAATAAAAATAATCATACTGAGCTACATTTGGAATAAAGAGTGGTTGGGTCAAAGTAGAAAACCGTAACCGATGTATTTTAATGCAAAAGCAACACACGTTTGATCCACTTTCACTTCGTCTTTCCTTTAGTTGAATTCCTTTGCGGAATTCAACAAGGCTCAGAGCTCGAATAAAAAAAATAAATCAAAGAAGGTATTGGAAATGTGAAGGAAAAAAGCTAGCGAGTTCATTCGAATCGGGCAGAACCAATCAATCAGTAAATACATCGACAGCTTTATTCTCTCTGTCTCGAGGTATGACCTACATTTTGCAAAATACTGTGACCATTGCATAAAGCTTTTTTGTAGACAAATAAAAAAGTTGAAACAAATTCAAACGAAAACAAACTGAAGATCAATCAAACCGACTGAATAAAACCAAAATACAAAGAACTAATACTTTATCGCCTCTTACCTCTTCAAATGTCTTAAAAGCCTGACGGGATTTTTTGTTTTAAGCAAATGTGTTTCGATTTATTTTTTTATTTTATTTTCAGATCGCGAACGCAATTTTATTGGAATAAGTTTTGGCAGCATAAGAAAAAATATTCAAAGAAAGAAAATTTGTTTGAAATTAATAAAACAAAAAAAAATCAATCTATTTTAATTGTTGCGTATAAAGAAAGGACTTTCCCGACTTTTCGAATCGAAGACTGAAAGACCCTTCTCTTCAGCCCGCCGCTTAAATAAGAACAAACCTTTTCTTTTATGCGCAACTCCTTCAGAACATCTGCTATTTCCTTTTTCCAGCCATTTTGCATTGTGTGGAATGATTCCTGCGGTGTTTGTATGAAACTTGATCGGGCCACATCTTCCAATTGATTCAAAACATTCTTAAAGGGCGGTCGTAGGTGTGGGTCAAACTCCCAGCAACCTGATGATTAAAAAAAAAAGTTTATCGATAGTAAGAAACTGTTACATTGGATAGAGGCAATGAATTTATTTACTTTTCATGAGTTTACCCCAGGCTTCGGGACATGTTTTCGGTATCGGTAACGTTAACGTATTAACTGCAACACCGTATGCAACAGATAACGAATCGAAACCTTTGTATGGCACTTCGCCGGTTAATAGTTCCCATAGGAGAACACCGTAGCTCCAAACATCTGAGAATCTAGTTGCAGAAAGAATGGGTTTAAAAATTGTTGAAAGCCAAACGCAATGGGCTTATTTCTTACTTGGAATAGGCTCCTCCTTTTATAACTTCTGGTGGCATCCAAGCATATGTTCCAGCCGCGGACATGCGTGTCGTGTTGTAAGCTTCTCGGGCAAGACCGAAGTCGGTTATTTTTAACGTTTTATTTTGAAGATTATCGCCTTCTATTGCTTCGTAAATAAGAACTGTACAGAAAGAAAACCAGAAAACAATTCATTTAACTCTTATCCACAAACATTTCATGATAGTAATTGAGCGAAAATAAATTAAGTTCTCCTTTTTATCGCGTTACTTAATAGAATCAATTTTCATATTTCAAATTAAAACTTAAAGTCATTCGTACAATTGAGATCAAGTGTACACGCGATTGATCAATCAGAAAAGTTCAATTTCAACTTCCGTTCGAGTTGCTTTTCCGTCCGATCGACTCCCCAGAATTGATAGCGATCGATACAACGTGATTGTTATTTTTTTTTTACAACGAGCAGATCTGATTGTTGATCGTTTTACAGTTTAGGATGTGACGACAACCCGACGACAACCCGCCGACAACGATTGATTGTGATTGAAAATAAAGTAAAAGTTATCTGCGATTTGCTGGTCACTGGTATTGTATTCATTTTAAGAAAGTGTCATTATGCGTTACTTTTTTCACACCTTCATCAATTGCCGAGACCTTAACTGTTTTGGGTAAAAGAAATGGCAAACATATTACCGAACTCATATCCGGTAGTCTTTGAATAAATAAAATAACAAAAACTGTCCTCTACACTTATCCTACCCCAGAAATTTCAATACCAAAGTTATTAGCCATTTATTAATATTTATGTTGGGTCTCCCGTGTGGATACTGTGTGCGAGAGAAATGAAGGAAAAACTGATTAAATTGTTTTTATGAATAGACTAGGAGAAAGGAAAAAAATCGAGAAGGAGAGGGTTTGTTTGTGTTTTTTTTTTTTGGCGTGCGGAAAAATGGTATTGAAAATTGGAAAAGATTTTTGATTTGCGTCTGAAAAGCCCCAAAACACGGCATATTTAAAATAAAATTTAAACCTAATCAAATCGTATCGTATCGGAAGTTAATCGTCGATCGTTTTATAATTGATATCGCGTTCGTATTGAAACACTTTTAGATCTGAGGCGAGCAATTTTCGAGTGTCGGAGTTCAGAGAAAAGGAATAAAAAAGAATAAAGATTAAAAATATAAAAATAAAAAAAATATATATATAAAATGAACCCCCTTACCCACATAAAGAAATAATAAAATAAAAATAATACAACTGACATGACAATGACAGGACAGAACGAAATTAAAAATTAATAAAATTAAATTTGGTGATAAATAAAGGGTAAGTTTTTTTTATCATTTTTTGTAGTTTTTTTTTTCTCGCGGGTAATTTCTCCTGACCTAGTTATTCTTTTTTTGGAATGTCGTGGCTGAGGTAGGATGGGCAAACCATCGCTTCTCGGTCTTTCATTACCTATTGGGAAATATATCCCAAATTTTAATTCCCAGGGTAAGACGGCGCGGCGCGACTAATTTTTGTTGTACAGGCATAGAAAAAACTGCGATAATTACGTAAAGCTGGCCAAAATCAGTGGAGACAACCAGGATTTTTGAAACCACTAGATTCTCTGTAAAATTTTCGACTGTTTCCCTTTAGGTAATTTTACGAATTCCTAAACCACAGGACCAACATTTTTAGCCTCAATTCAATTAAGAACGTCCGATAACCAAAACGCTTGAGTGTATTGAACTCGAAACGCACAGATTTTTGTCACCAAATTAAAAATTTAATCCGATAATGCACATGTTAAGCTCCCAACATAAATCCAGTGGCAACGTGTCTGTCTTTTACGTTACCAAAAACGATCACTACACCAAAAATCTCAAGTGTTTCGGATCAGCTTTATCGAAACTGAAAGGCAACTTTGCTGTTGCACACAATTTTCGAGCATGCAATAAAAAAATAAACAAGGGCAAGACAAGACAGCAGCAACATTTTATCCACGATTTCATGTCATTGTGCGAAAAAAATTCTTTTCTCCTCTATTTTTAGATTGTACACCGAACGACTCGGCCTCCAAGCTCCAATTCCCATTCATTCAGCGATATGAAGATCGCACCCGATACTTTGTTTTACATCAGTTTCGGTCCTCTTCCAGAAGCGTACGATAACAGCGGTGAGCGGTACCGAACGCTCTGCCACCGATGATGATAAGAACACGCTCGCAAATATCTAATACGGCGTTTTGCAACCATGAGATGACGTCAATTTAAGGTCCGACAAAAACACGTTGAAGAAAAGAATTTGTCAGCGCATCGGATATTTTATTTCTGAGGTCTGCAAGACAATTTGATCACAATGAAAGTCAACTAAAAGGGAAATTAATTTCTAAAAGAACGCTAGGATTTTCTATGGGGTCGTGAAGGTTTTTTGCAGTATTCAAGGCAGGTTTGTCATAATTGAAACACCCGTAGTTGTGCCATCTTTTCCGTGTACGAAAAGTACATTCCCATAATTGTCAGTTTTCCAGGATAAAGTTTGGTGGTGTAACTCCTAGATATTTTATTTTATTTAGTTAATGTACACGAATCTCCACTTTAACAATTTCGGTATTCTAATCGACATAGCAATCAGACGATAAACTTGTAGAATAGAAAGCAACACATCAAAACAAGTACATCAAAACAAAGCGAAATCTTTGCATTTCATCACTGCAGGAATATGACTATAGGTTTGATAGGCAGACCAAAAAAAACCATGAAGAAACTTCGAGACAAGTCTCGAATCATACGAAAACCGTTTTTTCACAACCGAAACGATTAGAGAAAAGTTAGCCAGCACTTCCGAAGTTTATAAAAGTAGTAGAGAAATTCCCCGAATAACAGAACAAAGCCACTTAACTGAAGTTTGTGCTATAACAATTCCACTGCAATTTTTACGGAAGGATGGGGTTCGATGGGGTTCTATCGATGAAGCTTAGCCCATTAGTCTGCCATCTTTCGTCCTAAAACACTGGATCGCATAATAGATATTTAGACATCTAAATGACAGCACGCTACCTGAGGGGAAATCTACCGAGACGACCCTTCACGAAGCAGTGCACACGGCTGAGCATACGACGATAAACAGTATAATCTCTAAAAACCGGGTCAAACGAATGTGTAGCACCAAAACGGCAAGGCTAACACTCAAACCAACCAACCACGGTCGCCCCTGACACTATGGCTGAAACGCGATCAATAGAATACGGTATTCTTCCGTTAAAGTCTTAGATCTTAATTTCAAATGTAATCAAAATCACTCTGTCCACGGACAAAATTCTTCCTTACTTAACCAAAAAAACCGAAAAGCAGAAGCAAAACGAGCGTTCCGAATTACCACCCTGAAGCCATCGTTTAGTTACTTCTTGAACTACTCGCTGGACATTATGCTGGAGTTTCGAGAAACTGTTCTCTATAAATCTTGCAAATATTCTGTCTGACGAATTTAACTTTTGGGAGATGACTGGATACACCAAGGTACAGCATAACCCGTAAAACCTGACTATGGACTGGAATCCGCAAGGAAGACGTAAATTGGGTCGTACAGGAAACAAGTTGATACGAATAAGCGCCAAGGTAAAGTAAGGAAGCTGAATACTACTCAAGAGGACAGAATCTCGACTTGGATTTGATCAAACGAGTGCCAACAGTACGGCAGAAATTTAGACAGGACTCGCATCCGATGAAGTCGTTGAATGTCCGTTTAGTGTCCGCAGGGGACCGTAGCATATAAGGATTTATCTGCTCAAATTGCACGGTCGTAATAAATAGGAAGGGCGAACAGGGACCAAACAAAACACACAACTTACCATTCGAACTCTTCAAGTCGCGATGAATGATAGAAATCGGCGCCTCGTTGTGCAAATAATTCATACCGCTGCCGATCTGCATTGCCCAATTAACGAGTACATCGGGCGGAATTTTCCGCGACGATTCCAGTATTCGATTGAGTGAACCGCCGCGTGCAAACTCCATGACCAGACAGAGTTTCGGCGGCTGCAGGCAAACGCCACGCAAAGCAACAACATTTCGATGTTCGAGCGGCCAGAAGAGTCTCCCTTCCTGCAGGACACTGGTCTGAACGATTCCGATATCTTCGTCGGAACTTTGTCGTGCCGCTTTTACGGCGACCTCCTCGTCGCCGTAATACGCCCGATGAACTTTACCGAAACCGCCGACTCCGATTACCTCTTTGATTTCGAGCTCGTCGAAGTGAATTTCGAGCGGCTGAATGTTTCCAATCGTCGACGACGGCTCGTTCAGCTGAATGGGATCCTGGTCAGTGACGAAATTGGACGGGAATATGCCAACCTGGAAGTAAAAACGATGTAAACATGAAGTTTGTTTCCGACGAGCCCAAAGAGTTCGTTCGTACCTTGTCGCCTATTTTTCCCGTCCACCAGCCCTCGTCGCCCGAAATGTTACTATCGGTGGACAGAACTATCACGATTTGTCCCTTTTTCAGCGACAGCTCGTCTTCGCCGGCCGCCTCGTAATCGTGCAGCGCCGTCCACAGCGGATTATGAACCGGATCCTGAGCGTTGCTAATCATTTCCAGTTGTTGCGCGGCTATGACCTGGCGGGGGGCAATCGTCGGAATCGGAACGGCTTCGGCAGACCCAGAGTCTGTCGTCTGCATTCCATTCAGCGACTTATTCGTGTCCACCAAGTCGTTGACTAAAATCAACGGCGGCATTCAACACACGATCGGGCGTCAGACAGAATTCGAGATCCCGGAAAATTGCGGCGCACGAACGACGAAACAAACCTGGGCGCGATCGAGGGAAACTAGAGCGGGCGTCGCGCCTCCTTCGAAACGATAAAACTTTCGGGGAAAACACACCCGGAGTTGTGATCGTTTGATTCCACTTCCGAACTATTGGGGTGGTTTACAAACTAAGAAAATCCGAATAAATGAAGAACTTTTAAATGCGAATTTCTCGAAGGGGCACCACTCGACGAGCGAGTTTCCACTCAAAACATGACCGAAATTTGGCGATTTTCACTGTCGTACCGTTCATTTGCCGGCAATTTTTCACAATTTCCATATGCACTGAGTCGCCTTGTCGCGTTTTGCACTTGTCACGATCGATTCGGGCTCCGATTTCCGTCGAATTTTCATCATTTGCGAATTTTTCTCAATTGGGAGACAATTTGCGCGACCGCGGCCATACTTGAATGTCATAAAACTTTTGCGATAGTGTGGGTTTGTGGGTGATTTGGGGATCGTGCGAGGCACGTATTCAGTGCGAGAGAAGAAGATGGCATCGATTTGGGGGCCTCAATGGTGATGAGAGTAAGAGAGACGGCGAAGAGTTTCAGTCACTGTCAGAAATGTGGATTGTATCGGTGGCGTGGCAGTCGATAGGAGGATGTGGCGAATGTTTTCAAATTGCAATTTGTTTTTATTTTCGATAATTCTGTTGAATTATAAACTTGTTTGCAGAACATAATCCCGTCGGAATAAAAATTGTAAAAATCTTTTGAAAGTCAGTAAAATGAGCCGCAAACGAAATCTCACATAACCTTACAAATGCTGTTTGACAACACACTTCTACGGGGAATCCACTTTTAGTTTGAAAAGCGACAAACACCTTTCAATACGGTTGTCATTTTTTTACCGAAAATGCGCTGTATGTCATATAAAACAATTTTATAGTGTTTAAAATATAAAAAGTAAAAGAGGGCAATTAAATTATTAAGTGAGTGTTTTGTATTGAGGAAAATGAACTGTACTGAAAATAATGTGTAGGGCGTTGGGCAGAATTTTCTTGTCTGGTTCCATGGTGTAATGGTTAGCACTCTGGACTTTGAATCCAGCGATCCGAGTTCAAATCTCGGTGGAACCTTACCGATTTTTTTCACTTCACCACTTTCAATTCTGAAGCTTCAAGAAAATTTGTTACCCCCTATTTTTTTTTATTTTCACCCCGAAAATCAAACATGGGGTACGTGCTCTTTTGTTCTGTAGTTTGATTGTGAGTTAAGGTGGCTAAAGGATTGGTATCTCAGGACCCGCTTACTTAGTCTTGGATAAATCTCTCAGCCAGGCGCGAACGCAGAAAATTATTTCAGGGGGTGGGGGTTTTACACAAATATAGTGTTAGTACAATACTTATTATAAAAATGATTTTCCATTTGACCTCATTTTTGCACAGGTGCAATGAGCTCTTGTCCGACTGACGCTTTGAACGTATTATTGCATCTATTACCTATCGATTTAAGTATCAGAAGTACTGTGTCGTGTATCGCTGTCAGGCTCAAGGAATGTGGGTGCTGGTATGCCAAACCTTACGGTCACAGTAACATTCTAGAATTTTACCGGACTACGCCAGCGTTTTCCAGGCGGAGATACTGGGGATCCAGAAGGCCTGACGGACTTTGCAGCAAGACGCTACGCCAAAGCGAAATGTTGTAATCCTCACTGACAGCCAAGCCGCAATCAAGGCCTTAGATTCGGCTACCACCTCCTCTAAACTCGCGAAGTCAAAGTTCCTCTGCTTTGGGTCCCAGTCCCAGGCCACAGCAAGATAGAGGGTAAGGAGCGGGCAGACTAATTAGCTAGGCAAGGTTCTGCTCTTCAGGGCTCTCTCGTAGCATCCGTTAAGGTCCCACTAGGGACTCTTAAGCGCCAAATATTCACCCACCCTCTCACAAATGCGAACTCCAGATGGAGAGTACTGACCAACTGCGTCATATCTAGGAAGATATGGCCATCCTACTGCCGGAGCAGAACAGATGAACTCTTGAGCTGGAGTCGTGTGGACGTCTCCATAGTCATGGCAGTCAGCACAGGTCACTGGCCGATCGGCGACCACGCAGCCAGACTGGGTATTCCCCTTAACGTCAATTGCCGCGCAGTTGTGGGGACGCAAATAAGAGGGCAACCATTATCCACCTGCTTTGCGAGTGTCCAGCCCTAGCTAGAGCCAGACTTTGCGCACTAGGCAAACCTTTCTTTAATAACCTTGATGAGATCTCGAAAAACAAGATTGGAGAACTGATTACCTTCTTGAACAGCTCCAGATGGATATGATAATCCATTCAAGCCCCAGGTCTTTGTAGAACTATGTATCTACTTCATCAGCCCTCAACGACCAGGTTAAACGAGTTGTGGTATCAAAACGGCGCTTCCCGTGCTAATTGGGCCCTGTTTTCGGCAGACGGGCCAAGTAAACCAAACAACCAACCATGTCCCCTCAAATCAGATCTCCATTCTACCTCTTAAGAAATCATTAAATATACTTCTAGAGGAGTTTAAAACGAGGTCTCTCATGGGAATAGTTCTGGAGTACTCGCCCAACTAGTAAATGTCCTGGAGTACTCTTCAGGGAGGTTCAAAGACCTGGTTTTCTCCTCCATTTGACCTCCTTTTTGCAAGAGCATATCCTCTGAAATCAAAAATCTCCATTGTAACTTACAAAAAAAAAATTTTATTAAATTCATAAATTTGTATAAAAAACATCAACAAATATCGGAAATTCAGAATCTAGTAGTTCCAAGCTTGCTTCCCAGACTGGTATAAGGAAAGCAAAAAAAAGAAAATTAAGTAAAACGTAATTCAAAATAATTAAAAAAAAAAAGAAATAAGAAAATGAGACACATAATAGAAAAAATAAGAAATTATAATTTAAAACAATATTAAAAAATCTGCCAATGGTCTGGGCGAAACTTTATTATTTTTCGGGTCAAAGTTCGGGAGCGGTCAAAGTCGGAGTGTATCATGAGTTGCTTCGAGATTATTAGATTTCTTGGAAAATTATTTTTGTTCTTAATATAAAAATATTTAAAATAGAGATTTTTAGAACAAGATTTTATTCATTGAAAAAGTCCGTGTAGACTATTCGAATTTCAGTATATTATGTACACTATAAGCCCATAGAAGTAAAGACGAATTTGTTGCCTTATCAGAATTAGATAGTCGAATTGTTAAAACGTATACAAATCCATTACTTCCACTTGGGGTTTGAATTTCAAAAAAATTCTGAAACAGGTTTTTAAACGATTTCATAAGAAGAAACTTGATATCTCATGAGACAAGACGGATATTGAAAAATTTGTGAAAACGTAAGCAAACTCTTCACACCCCCTTGGTTCTTGAAATTCGAAAAATGGTGAAATTGGTTTTAAGGTCATTACATCAAATGCCGTAATAACCAATTTTATATCTCATCAGAACTAAGGGATGGCAAAATTTGTGAAAACATATGCAAACCCTTGGGGGTTGAATATCCAAAAATCGAGAAATGGGTTTGTAGGCGATTATATAAAAAGTCTGTAGAAATGAAAAGCGATCTAATATCTCATCAAACCTAAGAAATATGTCGAAACTTTGAAAAGCATACTACCCCCTTACACCCATTAGGATTGAATATCTAAAATACTGAAATTGACTTTTTGGCTTTTTTATATAGGAAACCTTGGGAAGTAAAAACGAATTCGATATATTATCAGATATGCAACCTCCTTACACTCACTTGGGGGTTGAATATCCAAAAATCCTGAAAGGAGTTAATAAATAAATATGAAGACAGCACGAGAAAGTAGGAACCAATTCAATTTCTTATCACTTCTAAAAGAAATGACGGAACTCGTGAAAACGTGTTCAACCCGTTTATACCCTCTTAGGGGCTGAAAAAACTTCAAAACAAGTTTTAGGCGATTATTACGCAAGCACGTGAAAGTGAAAAGATATTCCATATCTGATAAGACGTGGGGATATAGTAGAATTCGTGAAAAATTTTACAACCCCCTTTGCACCCCCTTAGGGGTCGAATTTTAAAAAAATTCTGAAAACGCTTTCTAGGTATTTATATGAAGAAGCCGTAGAATAAAAATGAATTCAATATTTGGGAAGACCTAATAGATATGACGAAACCCGTGAAAATATATGCATACCATTTTCACTGATCATTTTTTTTGCCCCCCCCCCCTCTGAACGCCATTGGAAATTTGAAATTTTTTTTTATTTAAATTAGTTTTCTAGTTGATTTACATAAACGTACCAAGTTTCAACTTTGTAGCATAAGCCGTTCTATAGATAGGAAAAACACCCCCCACCCCCGTACCATACTACCCCTATAAAAAATTATATTTTTCCAACATGCTACTAATATAGCTCTATCCAAATACCAAGTTTCAGCTTTATATCATTATAGGTTGTCGAGATATTAAAATCGGAACTTTTTCCTTTTCACCCTCCCCCAACCTCACCCTCTACACCCACACCTCCTAAATTTTGTTTTCCGCTAGGGGTCTATTAGGCCTACTTCTGGTAAAAATTTTAAGCATCTATCTTAAACTGTTCTTGAGATATGATACGTGATTTTTTTGAAAAATTCTTATCCCCTCCACTTTCATTCTCCACCGCCCCCTTAAAAAATTTTACTTTCATCAAACTTCATTTGTCAACCTTTATACACAAACCAAATTTTATTTATCTAGTACAATTGGTTCATGAGATATCATAATCTAAATCTTTCCGTACGCCACTTCCCCCACTCAAATTTTTGGTTCCGATCTATTCTCCTAGTATACCTACAGATATTCATTAAGTTTCAATTTTGTGACATTGACCGTTTAGGAGATATGGATTTTAGAATGTGTCGATCTCACCTTTTTTGCGTTTCGGACGCATTATTTTTCCCCCCACTCCCGAACCCCTTCACCTATATCGGCAATTTTTTCGCAAATGGGTCCACTACCGAAGCTCTATATAAATTCCAAATTTCAGTCTCCCAGCATAAGCGGTTGCTGAGATCTAGAAACCAAAATTTTCCGTCGAAAACGCTCCCCCTCCTCCCCCCTTACACCCCCACCCCTCCAAATTTGGTCACTTTAGGGGGCCAACCCACTCTACCCACGAAAAAAAATTCAATTAAATAGCTCATAGGGTTTGGGTGCTACGAGCCTTCAAACAATTTTGCGTACACCGGTAGACGTACGGCGTACGGCGGACAGACGGACTGAAATTTTTTTTTGCTTTTTTCGTGTCTACTCGTCATGAAACGTGAAAAAAAAAATTTTGAGGGTAGCAAATTTTTTTTTTTTAAAAATCGATAACAATACTGTATTATTGAAATAATAAAGTAAAAGAAAGGAAAGAGAAAAAAAATATAAAAATATAATTCATAAAAAAGAAGAGACAGAATAAAACTATGATTTTAAAACCAGAGAAAGAGATTGAGAATCCTTAATCACATCAATGAAGAGAGCCGTGATGAATGTCCTGAGCTTAAATATAGGGCAGGGGGAGAAGTAGCTGCCGATTAATCTAGAGAAGAATTTAAGCTCGTTCAAGTTCACACAGCTATGCTGCGTATCGAACTGAGTCCGCTGCAATTCTCTACCAGATTATTATACTCTAGATAAAATCATATAGAGTATTATAAGTTTAATCCAGCCCAAAAGTTTGTAACGCATAGAACCAAGCCTCGGACGAAAAAAAGTTATATATTATTTTTTGTTTATTTGTGGCCAAAAACCTCAAATCCGCTTGACGTCCGTCCGTCCGTCCGTCCGTCCGTCCGTCCGTCTGTCCGTGAACACGATAACTCAAGAACGCCTTCACCTAGGATCTTGAAATTTTGAATCTGGATGTTTGGTTGAATTTGTAAGGCTAAGTTCGTTAACGGGCAAAATCGTCCTACTCCTTCGGGTAGCTGCCATACAAAATGTCCTTAAAACACGTGTTCAAGAATATTGGTCGATAACTTCTGAAGGGTTTAAGCTACGACATTGAAATTTTATATGTGTTACTTTTCCAATAGTTGAAGCTGAATATATGATTATGAAGAAAATCCTGTTAGTCCTTCATGTAGCTGCCATACAAATATCCTGTCAAAATGTATTCACTTAATTTACGACACTCACTATAACTCAAGTAATCTTTTAGCTACGAATTCGGAATTTTGTACAAATTAGTTTTGAGTGAAAAGGAAGTTTGAGTTTACTAGTGAGCGAAATCCTTTTACTCCTTCTGGTAGCTCCCATACAAAATGTCATTAAAACACGTGTTCAAGAATATTGGCCGATAACTTCAGAAGGGTTTAAGCTACGTCTTTGAAATTTTGTATGTGTTAATTTTCCAATAGTTGGAGCTAAATATATGATTATGAAGAAAATCCTATTAGTCCTTCGTGTAGCTGCCATACAAATACCCTGTCAAAACGTCTTCACTTAATTTACGGAACTTAATATAACTCAAGTAATCTTTTAGCTATGAATTGGAAATTTTGTACAAATTAGTTTTGAGTAAAAACGAAGTTCGAGTTTACTAATCAGCGAAATCCGTTTACTCCTTCTGGTAGCTGCCATACAAAATGTCCTTAAGACACGTGTTCAACAATATTTTTCGATAACTTTTGAACGCTTCAAGCTACGAATTTGAAATTTTGTACACGTTCATTTTTAAATGGTTCCAAGGAAAAGGATAAATATGTAAGAAATCGAGTGAGTCCTTCCTGCACCTCCCATGTGAAAGTCCTTCAAAAAGGACATTTTTTTTCGTTGACTTATCCAGTTCAAGATATGAAATTAAACACTGAATATTATCTTTTAGTTTTGAGTAGCAATCTAATGGCAGTCCTTAATAAAGGACATACAACATGCACATACGTAATTCTACTTTATCCCCAACTACAATATAAATCGGAGTTCAGTATTCATCTTGCAGCCGATCGTGACTGCAGTATGTTTAGAAACTAAGAGTATCTACTTATGTGTCGTCTTGTTGAATAAATCTCTGCGCTAAGTTTTTTAGTTGCAATATATTTTTTGCTTGTCGAATTTCGGTTGGTAGTGAATTAAATTCAATTATTGATTCATAGATCGGATCCTTTCTTAGACGATCAGTCCTTGGTAGATGTTTTGGTCTTATGGACGAAGCATTTCGTGTGTTAAAGCGATGTATGTCGTTGTTGTGTAAAGAGTGATTGAAGATTTCGTAAGGTGGTGTTAGATTTTATATATAATTTTTATTCGCTCCAGTCTTATAAGTTGTCAAATATTTAGTTTTCCATAAGTTAAATAGAGTTCCGGAGAGGGTGTCAAATGTGGAAGGTTGTGAACTGCTTTGATACTCTTATTCATTATTCTCGAGATTTTGTTAATGTTATTCTCAGTCATTTGGCTCCAAATTAAAAGTCCATAAGTTATAGTTGGATGAATAAAAGAATTGTATATACATAGTGTCCTTAATATGTGTCTGTAGAAAATTACTTCGTATGACTCCTATGATCTTATTCCGTATATTGGTGATATGCAGTGTCCAAGTCAATTTTACTTTATTATTTTTTAATAATAAAGTATTTCATCAATAGTTAGACCTAGATATTTTGTTTGAATGGCTCTGGCAACCAGTATCCCGTCTATGTGTATCTGTATATTAATGTCTTCCTTGTTTGTTTGTCTGAATAACATATACGTTGTTTTTGCTATGTTCAGAGTGAGCATATTGCTTAAAAGCCAGTCTTTGAAGAGTGCGAGGTCCAAGTTAATTGTTGAATCTAGTTGTTCCCGCTCCTTTCCTTTATATAAGAGAAATGTGTAAATGATATACTTTGCCTTAAGTCCAATGTACTGCAGGTTGTGTATATATAGTAGGTATAACGTAGGACCAAGAATTGAGTCTTGCAGTTTTCGTTTCTTGCTTGCTGTTTTCGTTTCACTACGTTCGTCTAAGTTTTTTGTTATATATTGTCGTCCTAGAAGATAATCCCGAATGACCTCATAACACTTCCCTCGAATACCAAGCTCCTTTAGTCCTTCCAGCAATATTGAATGTTCTACCGTGTCAAATCCTTGTTTTAAATCTATGAAGATCGAGGCGACATAAAATCCTTCATCAAGGCCTTCATTAACGAATTGCATAGCATCAACCAATGCTGCAGTTGTATTGCTCTGTTCTTGGAAACCATATTGCTGTTTGTCAAATCCACAGTATTTATCCATGAAATTTAAAATTCGATTGTTCATAACTTTTTCGAAAATCTTGCTAATAGAGCTAACTAGTGCAATTATGGTCGGTAGTTATTGGGATCCCTGTTTGAGCACGCTTTAAAAATTGGCTTGATCAACGAAGTCTTTAAACAGTGAGGACACGAGCCGTCAGTCAGGTGAACATTTATAGCGTCAGTAGGAGGTCCAGAGTCATTCGTCGTTATTCCATCAATACCTGTTTTTCAAATCCGAGATAATTGACTCAATTTCCGTTTTATCAGTTGGGAATAAGAACAAGGACTCTGTCACAAACGAACATGTTTGCCTACGAAAGTTATGCGACTTGGCATTGTTTTTTAAGTCATCCGCCAAAATTGTCCCAATAGTTGAAAACTGTTCGTTCAATGTATTAGCGATTAAGGCATGATCCGTACACAGTAAAAAATTCGGGTTTAATTTTAAAACTTTAAATAAGTTTTAGCAATTTTTTAAACTTTTTGGAATAAACTGAAGTATATGTCAAAGCAGGGCTGATTTGGCTATTTTGTTTGATCAAGTTCTGTGTAAATTTAGCTACATGGACTGAACTTAGCAAAAGAAAGGGTCATCTGATGACGGGATCATATTGTTTTCATTTTATTATGGGTCATTTAATCAAGAATCGCCAAAGTTGTGACCTTACCATTTCCGATTCCTTTGAAAATGTTTGTACTTGAAAAGCTAGTGAAAAAAATAATTGAAATTCAGGTTTTTGTTTCTATCTCATTTTTTAACTGTTATGAACGGAGTCCTTTTGCTTATCAACTTTGTGCGCGGAATTTTTCCGATCTCACGCGTGTTAATGAGCTAAGCTTTGTGCACGTCGCGTAGCTGTGTCTAGCCCTACGTTGGGCCCCATTTTTGCAAAAAAGAATATTCACGATACAACACCAGAGCGCCCTGACAAGTCACGAAGTCGTGCAATCCATCGCTTCTCTGTCTTTCATGACCTATTGGGAAAGATATCCCAAATTTTAATACCCTGGATAAGTCGGCGCGACTTTTGTTGTACAGGCCTAGGGTTTATGGTCTGATTTTTCGAGCAACGTACCCCCTCCCCCCCACAGCCGTAGCTAGCCCGGACGCCAGCAAGCGCGTCGCTCCAGTTCGAACTTCCGCCACCAATTTGGACGTAGGTGAAATTGGCCCACTGATTCCCGGACCTTACCTTTCCCTTCTTGATTAAATCCTTTTTCTATAAAATAATTGAGAACCACTATAATGTTCTTAGATTTTTTTGACTCCGATCCCATTGAGATCCCAAGTTAATTTTTTGGTATGTTTTGAAAAACAGTTTAACCTACAAAATATAAAAAAATAAAAAAACCCGTTTTGAGATACTCAATAAAGGACAAAATAATTATCCTTGAAAAAAAATTTCAAGGATAATTTTTTTGCGACAACCTTCTCCTTTAAAATAAGCCATATTTTATTATTCTAGGATAAAAATTACCAGAGATATGCATTTTCAAAGAGGACTCGGAAACCATTTTTGCGAAAACTGTAACAGACTAAAACTAACAAAAAAAAATGAGATAGAAACAAAAAATTGAATTTAAATTATTTTTTTCACTAGTTCTTAAAGTACAAAAATTTTCAAAGGAATCGGAGATGGTAAGGTCACAAATTTCGTTATTCTTGGCGATTCTTGATGAAATGATCCTATTACCTACGCAATATGTTGTCTTGTAATCTTTTTATTACGGTTCTGTTCTATGCTTCGCAGTGCACCGCAGAACTACAGTAAATGCTAATTACAGTCCACATTGCAATGGAGTAAAAAAAATCGGAGAACGGTTGAATTTATGTATGTTTAGAAAATTCGGAAATGCTCTTGAGGGGGGGGGGTGGCCGCCCCCTCCGCCCCCCCCCCCCCTGTATCCGCCAATGTGTCAAAGTTTTAATTTGGTTAAACCATTTAAGTTTAATTTTTAGTAAGCGCGAATGATTAGTTTCGCAAATTAGACTTCTTCAACTAGTTTTTAACCACAAAAGCTTTAAAACGTAGTATACCGACCACAAAAGTTTGAAACTGAAACGGATGCACGTCTACACCTTTTTAACATGTATTTCAGATTATGTAAATTGTATTTCAGAATAGTGAATTGTATTTCAGATTATGTAAATTGTATTTCAGAAGAGTGAATTGTATTTCAGATTTGGTAAAATGTATTTCAGAATAGTGAATTGTATTTCAGAATACATAAAATGTATTTCAGCATAGTGAATTGTATTTCAGATTTGGTAAGATGTATTTCAGAATAGTGAATTGTATTTCAGAATACGTAAGTTTGAATTCAGAAAACGTAAATTGTATTTCAGATAGTATTGTATTTTTTATCAGAATGTTGTACAATCAGGAAAACAAATCATTTGGATCGATCAGACAAATTTTAATTTATTCTGCCGAAGAACTCGAGACCGTACAAAAGCTAGTTGTAGAGTTATACAACTTCTTCCTGCTTCAAGAGGGTCAAATGTGCACCTAATTGCAGCAATCTCTGGGGCAGGTGTGGTGTTAATGGAGAGAAGAAGGGATTCATTTACTTCGCAGCTGGCAAATGAATGGTTGAAAACCATCCTACACTGGTGGCAAGGAATGGGGAATCAATTACAAGATTTGAATATTGCTTGCGACAATGCCCCATGCCATGCGAGACTGGAGGTGGCCATCAGAGAGGTGAATGAGCATGGTACTACAAACTTACTACGTCTTTCGCCATATTTCGCAATGCTTAATACTGTTAAGCATATTTGGTTGAAAATTAAGAGCTATGTAAAAGGACACTTGCAGCTACCAAATGTCACTGGCCGAGGCATTAGTAAACAACAATAGCTGGTGGTGACTGTGCTCGGACGGAGCAGCATACTACCACTTTTCATGCCAAATCTTTCGCATTGGATGATATGCAATTGGGAAATTAAGTTTAAATATTTTGATTATCAATTTAAATGTTATGTTATATGTGTTCTGAAATTCAATTCATATACTCTGAAATACAATTTACGTTTTCTGAATTCAAACTTACGTAATCTGAAATGCAATTCACTATTCTGAAATACATTTTACGTATTCTGAAATACAATTCACTATTCTGAAATACATTTTACCTAATCTGAAATACAATTATTCACTATTCTGAAATACAATTTACATAATCTGAAATTAATATTATATAGTCTGAAATACATGTTGAAAAGGTGTAGTTGAATGAAGCGATGCGTATTTGCGCTTTTGTTTCGAGTTATTGTCAAGTCAAGATGAGCGTCCAATACGTTGTTCGTCCAAGGAAATTTTCTTAAAGTGCATTTTGTGGCGGAATCAAAAAAGGATTACGTGCGGTTCAAAAAGGTTGTTTCTGATACGGATGAAGAAAATGATATTGTAACCTACAGTGCTTTGCTTTTTTTCGGTGAGAGTTTTAAATGTGTTGTGTGCTTTTTAATTCAAGTGATTGTTTCTAGTGTTGCTTCAGTCAAAATTCGACGAAAACGAATTTATTGAGTTTACCGATTTCGAAGAAGTCCCTTTAAAGCCGAGTTCCTGTATGAACATTATTGGGCAATACATATTAAATCCACAGTCTTATATAAAGTTTACTACACAAACGATCGAAGAACGTAACGAGGATGCAAAAGTAACACAAATTTTTCGAACATTTACCTCATTTGGAAGTACACTTCATACTACTTCAGAGCAAAGTTTCATATTCATTCATTTTTAATTAATTCCATAATTTTCTTACACTTTTTAGACTCTCATTACTGGAAGTTCACAAACAGTGTTTAGGTCACAATTATAAATCTAGTATTAATAATACTACATAATTTCAATGGATATCATTATCGCAAAGACCTTTATATAGCAGAAATAAGCGAAAATCCGTTACCTGTATTCCTTAAAATAATTAAAATTAAGTCTTACAATAACAGAATATTCTTGTTGACTTAGAAGTATGAATCGATAAATTTAAATATTAACAATACGAGAGTTATTTTATTGAGGAAAGCGAAGAGTACTGCTTACGATTTTAAGACGAATTGAAATTCAAAAAGTCATTTAATATTAAAATTGTAGGAAAAAAACATATGTTATTATGAAATCCTTAATTTGTTAAGACTGGACAGACTGTGAACGAAGTACATATATAAAAATTTTCTTAATTTCATATAATTTAATGTCTTATTATTCATTTCATTTCAGTTCGTGTTCTCTCTTCATACAGTGAACAGGTCTATTTCATTTTGCTCGTACCAAAACAACCAAAACAAAACAAAAGTAGTAACGCGATTGTATTTGATTTACCTATCAAAAGTTACAAATTCCTAAATCGGGTTTAAGCAAACGGAGCCGGGAGGCTTCCCCGGCCGAGATGTTCCTAAGGGATAAAATAAAACTGCCGCGGCATGAAAACAACAGTTCACTACCGAATTACACCAACCGTTATCAGTCCCTTGCAAAGCAGAGAGACGCAAACGAAGACGATGACGACCAGCAGCAGCAGACGTCACAACCAAAACCAGTCAAAAAGGTAAAACCTCCACCTTTAGTTTTTCCCGACCTACCGCGCGAAACAATAACAACAATTCTGGCCGCTTTGGAAATCACCGATCACGATTTAAAACTAATGTACACCGGTATAAAAGTCTCCGTACAATCAATTGAATCATACGAAAAACTCTCATCTGACTCAAAAAAAAGTTAAATTCTTTACCCATGCCCGTGCTGATAACCGGCCGACAAAAATTGTGCTTTCTGGCCTTCATGACCTATCGTGCGAAGAGTTGGCTAATCACTTAAGAAACACCCTCAAACTACAACTTGTAGATATTAAAAAATTCAGTGCAGGCGACAACAGAGCGCGGCGTAACACCTCACCGTACTACATAATCTTCTTCGTACGCGGCACAAAGCTTAATGACCTCCGAGCAATTAAAACTATTATGCATACAGTCGTTCAATGGAACTTCTATTCAAGAAGTAAAATCGGGCCCACGCAGTGCCGTAACTGTCAGCTATGGGGTCATGGCTCTGACCACTGTCACCTACCGACAAAGTGCATGATTTGCAGCGAAACTCACACACACACAAGTTGCCCACTGAAAGAAGACCAAATAGACAAAATTAAATGTGCGAACTGTAGTCTTGCTCACTTATCAAATGATCGGCACTGTAAGAAACGCCAAGAATATATCGCGATAAAGGAAAGAATTAGCAAACAACACAACAAGCCAAACAACAATCCAAAGCCAGCGTTCAATACTTTCAGTGGCAACTTTGATAAAAATTTCCCGGCAATCGGAAACTCATCAAATTATGCCACGAATTATCAACAGACCTCCAGACCACTGTTCAGCAATGTAACAAGGAATACTCCAACATCATTTAACAAACCTCCGACCGATAACGCTCAGGAATTATTCACTCCAGAACAACTGGTTCAAATCTCCGCTGAACTAATAAATAAACTATCGTCTTGTCGTTCAAAACAAGAACAATTCAATTTTAACGTAAATTTAGCTGTTAAGTTTCTATCTGGATAAGTTAAGTAGTATTAAGACTGTCCTCTGGAATGCACAGAGTATTAGAAATAAGTCTATTGCATTTTTTGATTTCGCTGTAGCAAACAATATTGATTTGATTCTTGTCACCGAAACATGGCTAAGTAGTAGGAATAAGCTGTATCACCTCAATTACATAATTCACAGAAACGATAGAAGCGATCGAATCGGTGGCGGTGTAGCTATATGTATCAATAAAAAAATAAAGCATACCCTTTTACCAAACGTAGATACGAAAGAAATACAAAACATTGCTATTAAAATCGAAGAAATTAACACTATAATTATAACCGCATACTTTCCAGGCATCAAGTTATCCGCGAATAAACTTAAAAATTTCAGAGATGACATGGAACTTCTAGTGGGAAGAAGACAAAAGTACTTTTTATGTGGAGACCTGAATGCGAGACACAGACTGTGGAATTGCTTTAAAGCGAATCAAGCCGGTAAAATCTTGTTCGACTTGATGTGCAAGAGAAACTTTACCGTCCTAACGCCGAACGAGCCTACCTATTACCCCCCAATGGAAGACCCTCGACTCTCGACCTTATCATTAGTAATGGCGGCTTGTACACATCACTACCCATTACCCTCAATGAGCTATCCTCACCGCATCTTCCGGTTTCCTTTACTTTAGAGAGCGAGATTACTCTTAAACCTTGCAGGGAAACTCTACGCTACAAAGAAACTAACTGGCCTAAGTTCCAAGCAATCCTTAACAGGAAAATGTCTACCGCATCCTTAAATCTTCTCCACATCACTCACAACCAGCAAGTCGATGAACTACTGGAAACTTTCTTGAAAAACCTTCGGGAAGCGATCGAGTCAACCACGCCAAAGAAACCCGTTAATTCCCCCCAACAATTATCAATAGGTGAAGACATTAAAGAAATCATTAGAGAAAGGAATAACCTTCGGCGTCAATGGCAGAGAAATAGAAACCCGGGCATAAAATACCGTATTAACTTCCTCACCAAGTCAATACAGGTCCGACTAATAAAACTGCGAAATTCCAACTGGAACTCCATGCTAGCCGATCTTGGGAAAAGTGATGGTAAAGTCTGGCGTTTAAACAAATGTTTTAAACGTGGACGGGCGAATCAAATTCCGCCTCTTTGGAACCAAAACAACGCTCTGACATACGACGACCCAAATAAAGTGAAAATTATTGCCGACCACTTCGAAGCGGTACATCACATCTCAGAAAATATGGGTAATACTATCAATAACTTTTCGGTCCACAACACAGTAAATAACATCCCAGACCGCGTCGAGTTACAAGAAATTTCCCTTTGCAAGCCCAAGGAAATAGTTAGGATAATCAAAAGGCTCAAAATCAAAAAAGCACCCGGTTTAGACGAAATTCCCAACTGCGTGTTAAAACGACTCCCTCGCAAGGGGGTGATAACTCTTAATTTTATATACAATGCTTGCCTAAAACTTCTCTACTTTCCTCCTACTTGGAAACAAGCCATAGCTATCCCCATTCCGAAACCGGGTAAAGATCATAGCTACTCCCAAAACTTTAGACCAATAAGCTTACTGCCAGTTATTAGCAAAATATTCGAAAAGATTATACTCCAGCGAATACAAGACTTTCTGGACTCAACCAAAATTATCCCAGATTTTCAATTCGGATTTAGAAAAGGTCACTCAACCTGTCACCAGCTATTTCGAGTCACGAAATTCGTTAAGGAAAGACTCTATGAAAGAAAATCTGTGGGAATGATAACGCTTGACATAGAAAAAGCTTTTGATACAGTCTGGCACGAAGGGTTAATATTTAAATTAATTAAACTATCACTCCCGATGTATCTAGTGAAAATTGTTCAGTCTTTTCTATCAAACAGATCATTTACAGTTAAAATCAACTCTTCCTACTCTGATAGTCGCCAAATCTCTGCGGGAGTCCCACAAGGATCATGCCTAAGTCCAACGCTGTTCAATATCTACACGGCAGATATCCCATCACATCCAAATTGCGAACTAGCAACCTTCGCAGATGATACATGCGTCTATACCAGCTCAATTGATCCAGACACGATATTAGCAGTACTCGAACTTTATACTCAAAGACTTTACCAATTTTACCACCGGTGGAAAATTAAAATTGATACAGCAAAAACACAAGCTATGTTTTTCACTAAAAAGAGGAAACGCTCAAACCTTCCAAGTCGCAAAATCAATTTTATTGGTCAAAAAATTCCGTGGTCTGATAACCTAAATTACCTTGGTGTTCTACTTGATAAAAAACTCTCCTTCCGTTGTCACATAGATAACATATGTTTCAAAGTCAGCAAGGCCATGTATGCCCTGTATCCTCTTATAAATAGAAAATCCCAACTTTCTGAGGAGAACAAGATCTTATTGTTCAAAATGGTAATCCAACCCATTATCGCATATAGCTCTCCTGTTTGGGGTCATTGTGCAAAGTCACATATTAAAAAGCTTCAGGTCTCACAAAATAAGTGCCTCAAAATAATAATGAAGAAACCATTCTTCTTCTCCACTAGAAGTCTCCACGCAGAAGTTAAAGCGCAAACTGTACTTGAATTAATTTCAACCAGATACTCATCTTTTGTAACAAGACTGGAACTAGTCGACAATCCGATAATACTATCACTCATATAACATCCTACTACTTGACATGTATTAGTGTCTAATTTGTTTTTCTTAAGTTAGTTAATTACCTTTTACTATTTTTGCCTTCCTTTAATTTAAGTTAGTTTGTAAGTTAGTTTTAAACTCACTACACAAGGTTTTTTGTATAAATTTTTCCTTGAACTTATTTCACTAAAATTCCCGTAGATGCTTCGCCTTGCTGTGCTAACTAGATTTAATTTAGCTGTTAAGATATTGAATTATCTGTTCTCTAAATCATAAATTATAAGATGCTAGTCATAAGTGGAAAAACTAATAAACATTGATTGAATTGAATTGAATATTCATTTCATTTATTCAAATAATTTTGCTATTGTAATATTTTAACTTTTAAGCGTTCTAAATTTAGAACCAACGCAGTCGTTTTTTTTTTAATCCATATTCGTTTGAATTTTAGTCTTTAAGACTAGCGAGTCTTGTTCTGAATGCTTTAAGTAGTTTTTTATTTAAACTTTTAGTTTAATTTTTTTTAGATTTTATCTTTTTTATTTCTAGGCTTTTATCATTACTGTTTAGTCGACAGCATAGTTTTAAAAATAATACTCGGTAGGCTTATTTTGAATCCATTTAGAGGTTTGTAGTTTTCTTTTAACTTTTTAGAATACTACATCCAACTCTAATTTCGTTTGGACCTATATACGAGTACAAACCAAATTCTCTTAAATATAGTCCGTAAATTTTTGCTGTGATAATTGGTCCAGTATTTGTATCCAATATATGTATTCCGTTTGAATGCTTTGATTCATTTTTTCCCTAAGAATCCTTAATAATATTCCAAAATTTTCGTTGGTTCCCGTCAGATATTGCAAATCGGTGGTTGTAGTATTTTTCCTTAGCTAATCTTATCATTTTTGTCGTCATATTTTTAAGTTTGTAACGCATAGAACCAAGCCTCGCACGAAAAAAAGTTATATATTATTTTTTGTTTATTTGTGGCCAAAAACCTCAAATCCGCCTGACGTCCGTCCATCCGTCCGTCCGTCCGTCCGTCCGTCTGTCCGTCTGTCCGTTAGCACGATAACTCAAGAACGCCTTCACCTAGGATCTTGAAATTTTGAATCTGGATGTTTGGTTGAATTTGTAAGGCTAAGTTCGTTAACAGGCAAAATCGTCCTACTCCTTCGGGTAGCTGCCATACAAAATGTCCTTAAAACACGTGTTCAAGAATATTGGTCGATAACTTCAGAAGGGTTTAAGCTACGTCTTTGAAATTTTGTATGTGTCATTTTTCCAATAGTTGGAGCTAAATATATGATTATGAAGAAAATCCTATTAGTCCTTCGTGTAGCTGCCATACAAATATCCTGTCAAAATGTATTCACTTAATTTACAAAACTCACAATAACTCAAGTAATCTTTTAGCTACGAATTCGGAATTTTGTACAAGTTAGTTTTGAGTGAAAAGGAAGTCGGAGTTTACTAATCAGCGAAATCCTTTTACTCCTTCTGGTAGTTGCCATACAAAATATCCTTAAAACACGTGTTCAACAATATTTTCCGATAATTTTTGAACGCTTCAAGCTACGAATTTGAAATTTTGTGCACATTAATTTTTGAATAGTTCCAAGGAAAAGGATAAATATGTAAGAAATCGAGTGAGTCCTTCCTGCACCTCCCATGTGAAAGTCCTTTAAAAAGGACTTTTTTTTTCGATGACTTACCCAGTTCAAGGTATGAAGTTAAACACTGAATATTGTCTTTTAGTTTTGAGTAGCAATCTAATAGCAGTCCTTAATAAAGGACATACAACATGCACACACTTAGTTCTACTTTATCCCCAACTACAATATAAATCGGAGTTCAGTATTCATCTAGAGTATTATACGATTGGCTTGCAGCCGATCGTGACTGCAGTATGTTTTTATGTGTCTTCTTTTTTTAGTTATTTGGTTTAGAATATCATTTGTGATCCAAGTATTGTTTCTTGTTTTTGTTCTTGTCGAAATCTTTTTGGCAGATTTTATTGCTGTTATTATTGAATCAATTGAGTTTACCATTTGGCTTTGCATATTTTGTTTTGTTGCTTTTATGAAGTTGTCATTATTCATGATTTTACTTCGTTTTTCCAAATTTTTCGATATCTAACCAGCAAGGGGGTGTAAGGCGGTTATGTACTTTTTCACTAATTCCGATATATTTCTTAGGTCTAATGAGATATAGAATTCACTTTCACTTCTAAATGCTTTGAATATAGTCGGGGATTAAACCGATTTAAGTATATTTTGATATTAAACCCCCTGGGGAGTAAGACATTGTTCAAGTTTTGACGAATTCCGAATTTTTTTTAGTTTAATGTGATCGAATTCACTTTCACTTCTATTGAATCATCTATTGAAGAAACAAATACGTAAATAAATAAAAAAAAACCTGCCAACAGTCTGGGCGCAACTTTATTATTTTATGGGTAGAAGTCCGAAACGTGTTTAATGCTGAGATGCAGTGTAGGTTACTATGCGGCTCACAACCTAAGGAACAACCAGGAGGCTATTTGGAACGTTATTTTCTGCATACGTGGAATATTCAGTACTGTAACAATCAGAACCGCCAGTATTGACGACTTTCTTTCAAATGAATCCTGTTTTCCAGTATCTCAGCAGTGCTGTTGATATTTTTCCCGGAAAATGAGGACTGAATCGGTATTATGCCAGTACTAAATATCATTTTCATTCCAATAATGAGATGTATACATGTAGTTCTTCTAATTATATAATTATATATATATATATGTATATAATAATGCTACCATTCTTTTGACGAAGTCTATTAAAGCACTGATTGTTTTGTAAATCAATCCCTTAATATACGCCTTCAAACTTGTAACTTAACTTTATAGAATTTTGAATTAAACATTAGTCTGTCTTTTTCGTAATAAACCCCATTTCAAGGACATTTTATTGCTTTATTAAAATGTTCTAGTGCAAGAAATGAAAAATTTCCCCAATAATCGAATCTTTTTAAAGAACAAACCCGTAAGTTCAACGACAATATTTCGAAAAAAACGCCATCTTTGAATTCAAATCCGGATAAGATGCGCACAATCACCGAGTCCACAATACTTCCCAATCCCCTGCATCCCCTAAAACCCATCCCCAACCCCTCCAAAAATTCATTTTCATCTCGCTCTCAAAAACTCTACTAGCATCCACACAGCATCTCCTCCGCAGGACGACTTTTTCCTCGCTAAGTTCGAGTTCTTCTTCGAGTTCGTCGCATCTCATTTTCCAAAACGGTGCGGACTATTGATCTCCCGCACAAATAAAATCATTTAAAACGCTAAAAAATACCCTCAAAAAAAGGACCTCTTGTGATTCGAAGTAGATTTGTAAGAAAAAATCGTCGGAACAGTGCGAAAAAATGTCCGTTTTAGTTGCGTTCGTTGTTCGACGGGCAGAAAATTCGGCACTCGGATGTCCTTGCGCGAGGATATGAAAACGCGACAACCGACTACGGGGTGTGTAAAGTCTTAGGAAAACGGTTCGTTTTATACGTTGTCGTGTAAATTGTGTAAAGTTGGACTTAGTGCGGGACCGCTAGAAGCGGAATAAATAAAATAACCAGTAGCGAAAATGTAGTATGAAAATTGTATCGCCGCGGATTTAATGGGTGCCATGAGTGTGGGCCACAGATTACAGGACAAAAAGAAGTAGAAATTCGTTATTAAGTGCGATCCACATACACGGCGAAGGATTATACATGTGAAATGCAGCCGAGAACGGCACTTGGGCCACAAACATCGTCATCATCGTCATCCGGAAAGGTACCATCAGTTCTGCCATTTCGTATCCTAGACAGGACAATTTTTTTGACATAATTTTCACGAGGATTATCCACACAATCCTGATGGATGGATGGTGCGGATGTTGTTGGGTGGATAGGTGCAGGGAGCCGTTCGGTCCGGTTTATTTTTTGGAAGATGCTACCAGTGCGCAGGCCAAGGGTAGGGTTCAAACGAAATTGTGGAAGACGAGAGTATTCAACTTCTGTCTACTGTTAGCATGCCACTTTCAATCCTTCTCAACGGATCACCGAGCTTCACAAATCTCCATGTCTTTTCCCAATACAATTGGGAACTATCGGAAGGAATCTATGGACAGCATTCGAACAATTGCGAAGCTACGAGATGAGCCTGAAATAGTTTCCCTTTTTGAGTGGACGCTTATACCACCTCCCCCCCCCCCCCCAAACCCCATCAAATTTGTTTTTCTAGCTTTCTTTTCCTTGAAAAAGGATATGGTGTGATTGCGAACTTGGTTACAACTAATCTGCGATGTGTACCTTAATTGCATTTGGGTTTATTATGGAGATGTGATGATATTGGGAATCGATAGGGCTTCAGCGTAGTGAGTGTCCTTTAGCATGCTTGTAATAAAGGACTAGCGGGAGAATAGTTGTTCTCAGCCATATAGTAAACAATTTTGATAGACGTGTTTTATTGCACTAACTATAAATAAAGTGAACGTTAAGTTAAGCGTATGAAAACCTTAAAAGACGAAGGACGAAAGCAACTCACGTGGACACATTTTATCGATAATAAAACGATGTCTTTGGAAGATGTGACTACGCGGGTACCTTCTCGATGCGATGGTTGGGGGATGTTTTTCGAGGACTTCAGTTCGAGAACTTACTTGAATCGCGTATGCATAGCGTATTTTTATAATGTTCATGTTTTCCGATCGACGGATTTGTGGAGGAGTTGAGGGTGGGTTAGATAATGTTTATGGCAGTTAACAAGTCAGCAGGAGTCTTTCGATTTCGTTATGGAATTCAGTGCTTGAGATAAGATCCTTTGGAGATGTTATGTATCGATGCTGTCTCAGACATATCCGAGCTGTCGCAAGGATTTGAGACGTGTGTCGTTGCGTCACAGCCGCAATAACAAATGTGTCCAGGTAGGAGTGAAAATTGCTGGTATTACAGTAAATGTAGGGTGGAAAAGACTATCGAATTGCAGGAATTGAATCTTGCCCTGGTTCACAGTAATCTAGGTCGGATGTACTTAGTGTAATACTTACTCTATGTAAAGCTTTGGAATATTATATAAGTTGAAATCAGCCAAAAAGTTTTTGGTCAGTTCGTTCTTCTGTTTGCCAGTCCGTTCACACGATAACTACTTGCCTAATAGCATAAGGTTAAGTTCGTTAATAGGTGAAATCTTTCCACTCCTTCATATAGCTTCCAAGCAAAAGTCCTTAAAATATGTGTTCACGAACATTGGCCGTGATAACATCAGAGGTCTTCAAACTAGAAATTGGAACAATGACATATGTCTTTTTTAAAATTCAGGTATGTCAAAGAATTCATATGAAGACCTTTGTGTCATGCCACACAAAACTCATTGAAAAATTAGTGCACCAGAATGCAAGAAATCTTTCATCCAATCGAAATTTTACAGAAATCAGTTTCGAGTAAAGATAAGTACTTCAGTGAGAAAAATCTTTCCAGTTCTTCGAGTAGCTCCCAAATAAATGTCCTTAAAACACATTACGTGAATATTGGCAGATGACTGTAGAACGCGACAAATAGGGGAGTGAGCAAAGACTTTTGCCATTACATAATAGTCATAAATCATAAGGGTCGGGGGTTGTATGTGTGACGTGTAAGCACGCGTGCACGCATAGTTCACCTAAAAGAAAGGAGACTCGCTTAAACATAGCATTTTTAGGAAAATGGCCATGGTGTTGTACAAAAATAATGAATTTGACGAAAATCGAGAAAGTTCTCCCTGCAACCGACATACAAATATTCTTCAAATGTTTGTGCATTCACCTTTCAGAATCCATCATAATTCCTGAAATCGGTTTAGTTTTGAGTTGGACTTTAGAAGTAAGCTCCCATTCAAAAGTCTTTCAATTATGTGGTTATGTTAGACGATAAACAGAGCACTGGTAAAGCTGGGAATTCGAATTGAAATTTTTGCGTTCTATAATATTTCACTATATTGTAAAGTTATGGAAATGATAATAAATAAAATCTTCTTCGAATAGCCATCATACAAATATCCTTAAAAAAGCGATCTTAAATACGGCGTCTTATAAAAAATTGGACATAAATGAAAAAAAACACAAAAAAAGAATGAAGAATGCGCATTCCTTTTTTAACTCAAACTGTCAAACAATACAGAGAATTTGTGTCTGACACTTGCACTAAACTGTGACTCCATGTTTGTTCTACCGAAAATACTTCACACGCTATACACTTAATTCGAGAAATGGGCAGCCGTCACCTTGGTTCGGAACCGACAGCAGCGTTAGGCTAGGCACAGTGTAAAGTAATGTCACTTATTTGGGTGTATCCGCCGGATCCCCATTCATTCGATGTTTTAATGTGATGTCGAAATTGAGTACATGCCAGAGTCTGGATAATTTTCTGATTTCATATTCAATATTTATGGCGATTAAGGTTGAGAAAGGGAATAGTAATCTCTACTACCGACATAGTCTGATCGATATGTGGACATTGCCACGGATTTATATAATATCAAACAAACTGTTCTGCGATTTGTGGCCATGCACAAGACAGCTACAATTGTAGTAGAAATTATGGACCAAAAATTATGAGGGAAGCCCCTTTTTTTCGACAACACCAGAGCGGTAAAAATTTTTTAATTAATTTTTTCTTATCGTATTTCTTTCCTATATCTCAGATTTGTCACTCCTTAGATTCCATTTCTGCAAAACACTTCAAAATTATGTCCTGCTTCTAGTTTCTTTTTTAACTTTTTCAGAATATCTCCAAAAAAATATATATATTTTGTTTAAATAAAACTACTTTTCTGTTAATTTGCATAATTTAATAATAAATTTATTTGTAGCAAGTTGTCGAACTGAATGGCTACGTGATTATTTTAGTCGAAAATCGAGATGGCAAAATTAAATTATACGGTTCGCCAGCGGACAAGGATAATCTTGAAGTGGGAGATGAGATACTCGATATCAATGAAAGAAAATTGGAAGATTTAAATCGAGCCGAAGTTATACGACATATTCATGAGGTAATTTAATAAAAACAGGAAAATACTATAATTGATATTAAACCAAAAAAACTTTTATTTTTACAGTGTATCCAATCGTGTATGATAAAGCTTCGAGTAAAGAGACGAAGTGATTCTGTAAGATTAGGTGAGTATCATGAGGCCCTATATTTAATAAGAACTGTAACGGTATGAAATTAAAAAAAATCTGTCCAATATTTCTCAAAAATCTGTCAATATGAACGTTATATGGACATTCATTCGGTCGTTTTTCTCGTACATACATAGGGGCTAAGGCGATTTTAAGTGTACAAAGAAAATATATTTTTTCTCAACCTCAATTCACCCCAGAAGCCAGAACAGCTCCAATCAAGGCTTGCACAGTGTATCAAAAAAATCAGCCATTCCACTAAAAATATAATAATATAGATTGCGTATCTAAAGTCATAGTTCGGTCTGAAAGCTTTTTGCATAAAAAGATTCTTTGCAACTTACAACCCCGCATCGTTGTGTGAGCTGAGCTTGGTTTGAAGACTTACCTGTATCGTGTTGCTTAGTTTTACAAAAAAAATCAAGCCATACAATATATAGGCTCATGTAAAGTAAAACAATAAGCAATCAAATAGGTAATTCGTCGCGCAAGTATACTCCACACTCTTTGATATTGTGCACACATGGGAGGGTTTGTATGTCGTACAGGTATGTTGTGGATATTTGTTTACCTGTGGCCTACAAAGCCCAGCTTTTCTTCGTGCTACTGCTATGTTGTTGTTTTTTGTGTCTCTTCGGTTTTTTGTACGAAATTCTTTACACATCTCACCTGTACGATTACACAGGTATATTCTGACGATGGGGTAGTATTAGTTGTGTTTGGATTTCGAGATATACCTGTTCATGTAAGTGCACTCTATTATAATATCTGATGAGCTCTACATAGTGCTGACTATTCTCTTCCGTGCATTCCGCCAGGTATGGCCATATAAAAAATCACCCATACCCACAGACACTCGAGCAAACTAACACTGGCTCATTTCCCATTTCTGGCTTTGGGGTAGTGCGAGCCACCTATCCAGTTAGAATTTTTCAACGAGACTACAGGTAAAGCTTAATAATTTTCACATCATACCTTTACCTGGTGTGGCGGTATCACACGCTCCCGCTGACTCTATACTGAGCCCCGTCTTACAGTCGCAGTCTCCGCGGAATATTTCTATTGTACCGATCATGACTTCGACTATATTTCGTGTGATGATAGTGCGGAACAAAAAGTTTTGTTAGTCAGTGTACATATTTCGGAAATAATATTGCTTTTTTTTATGAATAATAAAAATATGATATTCGAATAATTTCTTTAAAAAAGAGGGCGTTTTAAATCCGAGATAAAATTCCATAGTTGAAAAAAAAATTGCAAAAATGATCTTCAATCGTCCAGCGGGGCTACAAAGAAGCTGGTGATCGTGCGCATTTTTCTGGTGTAAAGTGTTATTCCGATTGGGAAGTGTGTTCAGTTTCTGTCGAGCGATTCGAAGACCGCCGCGGTATATAGTGCGAAGATCGTGTTGGATGCTGGATGGTAATCATCTCAGAAATTGAATACGTGGATCGGTTGAAAAAATGTGATCTTGCCGATCTTGTGCTCGAATTTTACCTTGAATTCAGTTCTGATTGAAGAAATCATCGTAGATTTTTAAAAACAATTTCATCGTGGAAAATTTCGAATCGCAGTGTCGAGGATAAAAAAGTGATCTTGTTCGTTTCATCCAATTGGAATGTATCTATATATATTGCCGCACCATACTACCACAGCATCCATACCACAAAGCATCGATTGGTTCGAATCGTTACTCCATTAGTTTTGTGTCATAAAAGCCGAAATAAAATGTTAAGTTAGCAAAATTTTTGTGATCTACAACCTTATAGTTGAAACGTGTAGTGATCGATCAGTGATCTATTCAAGGATTATACTTCGTACTACTTACCGGAACCTTAAAGATCAGCGTTTTTCAATTTAAACTATATCTTTAAAGGTTAGTACTCGTACATAAAGTCTCGATATCACCAATCTTTACATTTTCTACCATCTTAGATCTACGGATTTAAGTACATAAGATCATTTATTCTTGCTCAACCCGAGCGCGGAATTTACACACGTGTTCGGTAATGACTATTGCGACTCCCACTATCTTTACAATTAGAGAAATCTTGTCATGGTTTTTGTTCAGCTCCGATCTTAAGTACATCTATGAGTTGAAAGTACAAAATAAATAAAACCTATAAGCTCTATATGAATGCCGGTATACCGTACCTCCGTAAGATTAGCGGACTGATCAGTCATCGAGAGTTTAGTAAAATCTTTTCTTAGCTGGTTTGGGGATTAGTCATGGCATTCAATTTTCAGTATTTTAAGCTTGATAATGTGATTTATTGCGAATTGATAGGAAATGTCTATGAGGTGTGTAAGAATGGTATAAGATAAGGAGAAAACACCTGTAAAATAAAGAAATTTCAATGAAAGACTACAGGAGCAACAACATAACGCAATGTAAGATTTTGGTAAAAAATATGTTTTTTATTCTCTTACTGCAGCTTTTATCTTCTTTACCTCCGGCAAGCATACTATTCTATTTTAAACAAATTTCAATAAAGAAACAACCGCTACCGCTACCGTCTTAGAGAAATTTAAAAAAAAACATCTCACTTTTTTGCTCAAAAACTCAAATCTTAGCCAGTTTTCGAGAGCATCGGTGAATACAAGCTCAAAACGTTAAGGACATGTGTATGGTAAGTTTTTCGGCTTTTATTGCCACACTTTTAAAAATATCTCCCAACAGTCTAATCGAAACTTTATTATTTTTCGATTCAAAGTTCGGGAAGCGGTTAAAGTTGAAATCTAACATCGGTTATTTCGAGAATAGCAAGTTTTTTGCAAAGTTAATTTTGTCACTACAATGGCTGCTTGAACGATTCAACTTTCAACATTCATCAGTGGTTCTTTATACAAACATTGAAATGAATAAACTGTCCATAAAAGTAAAAATATCGAAAATATCGATTCTTAGACGATTGTATAATAAAAAGCGTAGATATCTCGAATTTCGTCATATTTTTGGGAAAGGTATGTAACTTGTTCACACTTCGTCCGGTGTTGAATATGATATGCCCGATGAAGAAAAAACCAATTCTATATCTTATCAGTCCTACGGTATATGACGGAATTCGTGAAAATGTAAGAAACCCCTTTACACCCCTAGGGTTGAATTTAAAAAAAAACAACTTAAAACTCTTGCTAAGCATATATTTGAAAAACCTGTTGACCGGGTGTAGTCCAGTGGTATTGTACTAGGGCTTGTAAAAATTGCTTCGGCGATGTCGTGGGTTCAATTCCCACTCTACGCATAAATTATTTATAAGAATTTTTCAGTTGCTATTGGCTTTGAAATATTAATATAAATAGTGAACAGTGCGAAATGTTTAATAGGATCACTACTAAAGGATTTAACACTGAGCAGATGAGTTCTGTTTACATTCTTATCCGATTCACAAAAACCATCAGAGCTACCAGACCCGATTTCCGACCTCCCATCCCTAAGCTGACTGGACTGTACACTACTGTGTATTAAAGTCTAACCACCTAAGTTCAGTTCAGTATGTATAAAAAAACATAAAATTAATTCAATTCAATTCAATTCTTTATTAAACCCAAAACAAATGACATATCTAATCGACAAAAATTTTTTTCTAAAGTTATCAAACATTGGCTCGTGAAGCTAAGATTAATTTTTATGAATATAACAAGAAAATTTGGAAATAAACTACATAACTCGAGGATAAGGTACAAGAACCTCGTTTGAATTAAAATTACTTAAATCTATGGGAACTTAAAAACTAACTTAAACTATCTTAGGCTAGCTTAACAAGCGCACTTATACAAAGTGAAACAATACTATCGCAAAATATCGCAATCTTTACAATATTAAATTAATTCAATATTTCAGAAAATCTAAGAAATACATACGAGTATATGAATTTTCACTGACCATTTTTTTGCCCACCTCCGCACGCTAATCGAAATATGAAATTTTTTTATCGAAACTACTTTATCATTCTCCATGTTTTTTTTCACATCACCAACATTTTTATACTCTAGATGAAATCATATAGAGTATTATAATTATACTCTAGATGAAATCATATAAAGTATTATAAGTTTAATCTAGCCCAAAAGTTTGTAACGCATAGAACCGAGCCCCGAACGAAAAAAAGTTATAAATTATTTTTTGTTTATTTGTGGCCAAAAACTTCAAATCCGCTTGACGTCCGTCCGTCCGTCCGTCTGTCCGTGAACACGATAACTCAAGAACGCCTTCACCTAGGATCTTGAAATTTTGAATCTGGATGTTTGGTTGAATTTGTAAGGCTAAGTTCGTTAACGGGCAAAATCGTCCTACTCCTTCGAGTAGCTGCCATACAAAACGTCCTTAAAACACGTGTTCAATAATATTGGCCGATAACTTCAGAAGGGTTTAAGCTACAACTTTGAAATTTTGTATGTGTTACTTTTCCAATAGTTGGAGCTAAATGTATGATTATGAAGAAAATCCTATTAGTCCTTCGTGTAGCTGCCATACAAATATCCTGTCAAAATGTCTTCACTTAATTTACGCAACTCACTATAACTCAAGTAATCGTTTAGCTACGAATTCGGAATTTTGTACAAATTAGTTTTGAGTGAAAACGAAGTTCGAGTTTAGTAGTCAGCGAAATCCTTTTACTCCTCCTGGTACCTTCCATACAAACAATCCTTAAGATAGAGATAAGAGATAATTTTTTAACTCTTCAAGCTACGAATTTGAAATTTTGTACACATTAATTTTTGAATGGTTCCAAGGAAAAGTATAAATATGTAAGAAATCGAGTAAGTCCTTCCTGCACTTGCCATGTGGCATTCCTTCAAAAAGGAATTTTTTTTTTCGGTGACTCACCCAGTTCAAGATATGAATTTAAACACTGAATATTTTTGTTTTGAGTAGCAATCAAATGGGAGTCCTTAATAAAGGACATACAACACACGTAATTCTACTTTATCCCCAACTACAATATAAATCAGAGTTCAGTATTCATCTAGAGTATTATACGATTGGCTTGCAGCCGATCGTGACTGCAGTATGTTTTTTTCTACGGGTCTATCAGGCCTACCTTCCATATATAGTCCAAGATATTATCTTAAATAGTTCTTGAGATATGAAACGTTAGTTTTTATAAAAATTCTTATCCCCATCACCACTTCCGTGCTGCAGTTTTAAGTTCTTTAATTCTTATGATAGTAAGTAGTAAAAGTAAAGTGCAGGGTTCCACAAGATACAATCTTAGGTCCCACTATATTACTTTATTATTTTAATAATATAATGTTATCGATTTATAAAAAAAAAAATTTTTTTTTCTACGTTTCATGACTAATAGACACCAAAAAAGCTAAAAAAAATTTCAGTCCGTCTGTGCGCCGTACGCCGTACGCCGTCCGCCGTACGCTAAACGTTTGAAAGCTTATAGCTCTCAAAATCTTTGAGCTATTAAGTTGAATTTTTTTTTGTTGGTAGACTGAGCAGACCCCTTCAAGTGCCCACCTTTTGAGTGGTGGTGGTGTGAGGGGGGAGATGGGGAAAGCGTTTTGGACGGAAAATTTTGGTTCCTAGATCTCAGTAACCGCTTAGGCTAGGAGGCTGAAACTTGGAATTTATATAGAGCATCGATAGTAAAGGGGTGTGGGAGTTGGGGGAATAATAATGCGTCCAAAACGCTCGAAAGCCGAGATCGAGACATTCTAAAATCTATATCTCCTAATTGGTTAATGTCACGAAATTAAAACTTAATGAACATCTGTGGGCATACTAGGAGAATGGATCGGAAACAAATTTTTGAGTGGGGGAAGTGGCGTACGGAGGGGGGGTGAAAAACTATAGATTACGATATCTTACGAACCAATTACACTAGAAAAATAAAATTTGGTTTCTGTATTAAGGTTGACAAATAAAGTTTGCAGAAAGTAAAATTTTTTAAGGGGGCGGTGGAGTATGGAAGTGGAGGGGATATGAATTTTTCTAAAATATCATGTCTCATATCTCAAGAACAGTGTAAGGTAGATGCTTAGAATTTTTAGCGGAAGTAGGCCAAATAAACCCCAAGCAAGGAATAACATTTTGGTGGCGAGTGGTTAGAGGGTGAGGATGGGGGAGACGGAAAAAGTTTCGATTTTTATATCTCGAGAACCTATAAAGATATAAAGCTGAAACTTGGTATTTGGATAGAACTATAGTAGTAGCATGTTGAAAAAATATAATATTTTATGGGGGTAGTATGGTACGAGGGTGGGGGGTGTTTTTCCTAACTATAGAACGGCTTATGCTAGATAGTTGAAACTCGATATGTATATGTAAGTCAACTAGAAAAGTCTTTTAGATTGAAAAAAAATTCAAATATCTATTGGCGTACAGAGGGGAGCGAAAAAAATGATCAGTGAAAATGGAATGCATATATTTTCAGGATTTTCATCATATCTATTAGGTCTTTCTAATTATTGAATCCATTTTTATTCTACACGATGGTGTAAAGGAGATGTATACATTTTCACAAACTCAGCCATATCCCTCAGGTCTGATTAGATATCGAATAAATTTTTACTTCTACGGACTTGTTTAATAATCACCTAAAACTTGTTTTCAAATGTTTTCCTTTTGTAACCCCTAAGAGGGTATAAACGGGTTGAACACGTTTTCACGAATTCCGTCATATCTCTTAGGAGTGATAAGACATCGGATTGGTTTTCACTTTCTCGGGCTTTCTTTATATATATCTAAAAACTCATTTCAGGATGTTTGAATATTCAACCCCAAAGTGGGTTCAAGGGGGTTGCATATATTTCCACAAATTCCCACATATTTCTTAGTTCTAATGAGATATTGAATTCATTTTTACTTCTTACGGCTTCCTATATAATCGTCAAAAAGTTGATTTCAGGATTTTTAGATATTCAAGATATTCTTAGGATTGATGAGACATTAGATTGGTTTTCACTTCCACAGACTATTTATATAATCGCCAACAAACGCATTTCCGATTTCATATAATGGCCCAAAACCAAATCACGAAAAACTTCCTACGTAGTATTATATTACTACTTAAACTGCGTCCCGGAGTGTGACCCAATTATGTAATTCATATTTTATATGTGGCAGCGGCGTAAGTATTCTAGCGCGACCCCATTCTACCAATTTTTTTAGGTTTTCAGTCACATAGTAACCTACACCGCATTAAACTTAAACGCGTTCCGAACTTCTACCCCAAAAATAATAAAGTTGCGCCCAGACTGTTGGCAGATTTTTTTAGTTTATCTGAACAATATATTAAAATTTCAAATACACTGCGATATCGTACTTTTATTATTAAAAAAGGAGTGAAAAATATTGTCTTCAAGTTGAGGTTCGTAAAAAAATTACGCAAATATAGTCAATCTCAATCTCAGAATCATCTTTATTCTGACCTAAGATCGATATTTAAACAGACATCAAACGATAATTAAATGAGACAATTCGTATGATATTTTTTTATAATGTTCGAAGAAAATATGATTATATTCAATTAAATTTAAATGACACCCATTGTGTCTGAAAATCACTGACTACATTATGCCAATTTAGATTTTTAACAAAGCATTACAACTAATGCCATTCTTTCCTTGATAAAGTACCGGAAAAACTGTTTAAGACTTCATAATAGGTGCAAAAGAATTATCTCAAACAGGTATAATTCAAAATTACCAACTTGTTTAATAATCGACAAGGAAATCCGAAAATTCTTGAAAGGTACTTAAAAACAATGCCAGTAAGAATTTTCGAAAAGTAGAACAAGGGACAGGTTTCAATTACAGGCCGCTTTGCAGATTTTCTTCAACTTGCGTAACCTGTGTCAACGGTAAAGTGGTAATATAGTACTCGGAGATATACCGGATATTTATCGTCGATTTTATGAATATTATAAGCGGCGTGACCATGTGGCCGCTTTAAGCTACAACTTACGAAAATCTTATAGGTTTTTTATGCATTTGCTCTACTCATTCCAGTGCTCTATCGCCCCCAACCTTTAGTCTGGCGGACTAATTTCTTAGCGACTATATATTGTTCCTATGAATGACTAACTTACTAAGAAGCTGCTTTACCTTTGCGTTTTCGTGACTTAGACACAGTGGCTTTGTTGTAGTATTTCCTCTATTGTTCTAATTGGATTTCGAATAAACTTCTAGAGCTTCCCTTCATGATACCGGTGTGTCACATATTAAACAATTCGATGGACGTCGTTAATGGACAGTCAAATAGAGGAGACAGAGTGCCCATGATGTTCGGTATGACTACTGGATTGGTGTTTCAATCACGATACAGGAACGAAAAGAAATTGTGGTTTTCACCGAGAGTTTTTAGTATCCCCGAAAAAAAGAATTATTTTGAGCAGCTTCGAGAGAAAACTCTGACAGAACAACCGGCATATTGTACCAAATTCGATCGAAAAAATGTCATTGAAAAGTCCTAAAACAGATTTGGGATGTTGCACTGTACGATAAATTTATCATACCATGTGTGCATACCAAAATAAAAACTTTTCAGCCGTATATACCGATTTACTGAATTAAATTTTTTTCCTAATTCACACAACCTACAACATTTCAAAAACAATTACCACTGCTAGAAGAACCATGGCCAAATAAATTTTTCTGTTGATGTTGATCTCTTTTTATTGTAACGCCGTAAAACGTACGTACATACTTTTTTAGAGAAAGCTAGCAAACAAGCTTGTGTTTTCGATGCATTGATTTTTTCTCTCTCGTCTTAATGTTTATAGAATCTTCTCTTTCCATCCAAGATTTATCTACAGATCTCACAGTCGAAACATGTTCCAGTCTATCACATGGATCATGTTCAAATCTTCATTTTGCAATCGTGTAAAATTAAAAAAAAATTGTTTGGACTACTTAAAAGCATAAAAGCAAATACATACAATAATTTATTTTCTTCCAACATTTAGTTTTTATGATCAAGTTTGGACTCCGGTTTTATGTGGTTCACTTCAGACAGTTATCGAGTCGAATAACATACTTAATAAAAAAAAATACCTGGCATCATACTATGAATTATGTGGTACCTATGTCAGAACGTATCTGGCTATTTCGCAGCAAAACTGCGCATGTTCATGTTACTTATAATTTTGAAGACTTGTTTACAATACTTCGCTGTCTTTTTTTTCCTTACTTCATTCTGTTTGTTTACTTGCTTAACGGTCAAATAAATTTATATAATACCGCGATGTTACACTTTAATCAGATACCCGTAAACATTTGTTTCACAAAATGTTTTGAAGATACATTTGACTGGTTAGATATCGGTTAAGTTTCGAAACTGTTTTGCGACGTCTCGACTCAACAGCTGTTAGATTCTACAGGTTATCTGATTTGTTGCTTGTTGATTCGATTGTATTAAAGCCTCTGCAGATTTTAAGGCGAAAACATCCGAGTTGGCTTATTTTACTTTGGTATTTTAAGCCGTATACCTCTATACCTTATTTTTTAATATTTCAGAAACGGACTATGCTAGAAAGTTGAAACTTGGTACATACATTAAATATCGAGTTGGTAGCAGTTCTTTACATCACGGAGTGAAGCAACACTTTTTTTAATATTCTTTTACAGTTTACACTATTCTAGGTTAACCCCATCTGTGGATGCGGACCATGGTGAAATAAGGCGGTGTCAAAAACTTCCGTATTCGTTTAAGGAGAAATTTGAATATATATTTAAAATTTTAATTCGCACGTCAAATATTCTCCTTTCTCTTATTCCTGTTCTTTAAGTTCTCTTTTATCTAATTGAAATTAAGGTTAAACCTCAACATTTGAGGATAGCGAAAAATTTAGAAAGGTTCAAGTAAATCTAAGGAAAAAGACTTAAGTTAGTTCAATAAACTTTGCTAATAAACTTACTGCAGTCACGATCGGCTGCAAGCCAATCGTATAATACTCTAGATGAATACTGAACTCCGATTTATATTGTAGTTGGGGATAAAGTAATTACGTGTGTGCATGTTGTATGTCCTTTATTAAGGACTACCATTAGATTGCTACTCAAACCTAAAAGACAATATTCAGTGTTTAATTTCATATCTTGAACTGGGTAAGTCAACGAAAAAAAATTTCCTTTTTGAAGGACTTTCCTTGGAACCATTCAAAAATTTTAAATTCGTAGCTTGAAGCGTTCAAAAGTTATCGAAAAATATTGTTGAACACGTGTCTTGAGGATTTTTTGTATGGAAGCTACCAGATGGAGTAAAAGGATTTCGCTGACTAGTACACTCGAACTTCGTTTTCACTTAAAACTAATTTGTACAAAATTCTGAATTCATAGCTAAACGATTACTTGAGTTATAGTGAAATAACTCCATAAATTAAGTGAAGATATTTAGACAGGATATTTTTATAGCAGCTACACGAAGGACTAATAGGATTTTCTTCATAATTATATATTTAGCTTCATATTAAGTAATCAACGCATACAAAATTTCAAAGTCGTAGCTTAAACCCTTCTGAAGTTATCGGTCAATATTCTTGAACACGTGTGTTAAGGACATTTTGTATGGCAGCTACCCGACGGAGTAGGACGATTTTGCCCGTTAACGAACTTAGCCTTACAAATTCAACTAAACATCCGGATTCAAATTTTTCAAGATCCTAGGTCAAGTTATCGTGCTAACGGACAGACAGACAGACGGACAGACGGACGGACGAACGTCAAGTAACTTTTCTCGTCCGAGGTCGGGTCTATACGTTACAAACTTTTGGGCTGGATTAAACTTATAATTTACTCTCAGATTTCATCTAGAGCAGGGTCGTTTGATTTCGATTCGATTAATCGATTATTTTTTCTAAAATAATCAATTTTATCAATCGATATGAGTGATGTTGATTTTTTTCACATTCATCCGCAAATGTAGAACGTGTTATTTCAAAACCAAAGCCATGAACTTATTGGGAAATTTAACGGACATTTAGCTCCACATGTAAGACAGTGAGGAGAAGATAGAAAAATTCTTGATATGAATATTAATATGCACAATTTAATATCTTTTCTATGCACATTTACCGCTATATGTACGACAATATATGTACAATAATTCCAATGTTAAAAGTATAATGAACCTAGATATTTCAAGTCAAATCTACCTATAAAGTCTACGTAATACGACACACTGGGACTTACGACTTACGATTAATCGATTAATTGATTAGAAGGCATCAATTAATCGATTGATCTTAATCGAACGTTTTAAAATAATCGATCTTGCAACAATCGATTGTTGAGCAATTGATTCCCATCCCTAATCTAGAGTATAAAAATTTCCCTCCCAAGACATATCATATTCATTGAGAGATGATGGTAAAGTTTTCATAGCTTTGGGAGACAGTTGTGATGAATCCTCTATCCCCATTCCTTCTTATGTACTAAAGAGTATTTGCTTTAAGAAAAAAATATTGCGGAAACGATAATTTTTCTAAAAAAAAATTCAATGTTAGACGAAATTTTCAAACTTTATAAAATTTCTGTAGGTACATCAAATCTCCATTAAAATCGTAAATTTGTCCGATTGCTAAAAGTGATAACTTCGAAAAAAAATTCCGACTACAATATCTTAACAATTCAAAACGCGAATAATATTAGAACCTTCCCTATCCAATCAACCTGTCAAGGTGATATGAATTAACCAACAGGTGATCTCGCTAGCCATGTTAGCTAACATAGCTTAGCTACAATAACAAAAAAAACAACGAGAGGAATAACAACAGAACAACTAATACTCAACAGCACAACACGCGAAGATCAATCTCTTAGTCAGTTAGCAAGGTCTTAGAAAAATTCATTCCGAAAAAAATCATCCGTCATTTCGGACCCCATTCAATGCAAATCGCAATACTTCTATGATGTATTGGCGTAGACAGCAACAGTAGCGCGCAGCTATTTTTCCATTTCTGATCTTCATGGATCGTGTAATCAGAATAATGTTGAACTGTGCTCAACAATTACATAATAGTTGCACTGTTAGTTAGCTCAAAGTGATCGTCAATTTTATGATCTGTTAAAAAAAAATGAATTGGTTGAGTAAAGAGCGGTTCATCGAACGTTTGATTTATCGTTCAAAAAGAACTTATGCAAGATCGATCCATTCCCGCAAAATCACTGCACACCTTATAATGCAGTGATGCGCAATCTCTGATGATCGCAGTACACTCCAAATTCGAATTAGGGATGTTGAAAAAATATCGATATATCGAAAATGCGATATTTTTTAAACGATATATCGATAATATCGGACGATATTTTTTTGAGCGATGTATCGATATTGAAATCCGACTATAGGACCCGATATTTTTTGTTAGGTATAGCATATTTTAGAACTCGAACGGCATTTTTCATTTCTGCTTATTTTTGTGTATATGTACGTACTCACGCTTTGGCCGCAAATTTCGCTATTTCTAGTTGATATTTTTCATGGCAATCTAATAAGTTACTTATGCCGAAGCATTCGGAAAACAGAACGTCTGAATATCTAAAATTAAGCAAACATCTGACCCGTAACCTAGTGTGAGCTCTGATTGGACATTGTAACATGAGGAAGCATCTCCATAGGATTAGTCTCTCTGAGAGTAAAATATGGAGAATTCGCGACGATGAAGACGAAACACCAGAGCACATCCTCTGTGAATGTGAGGGACTTGCTCATAAAAGACTTCATCACTTCGGTTAGGGATGTTAATATCGGAAAAAAATATCGATATATCGATATTGAAACAAATATCAATATCGGCTGACGATATATCGGAGAAAAATATCGATATATCGAATACTTTTTCCAATGAAAAATAAACTCCAATGCTGCATCAAAATTAACATTAATAAAAAAATACGGCGCACGCGGCTTTTAGCAAACCAAAAGCTGATAAATAAATGACATTTGATTTCGTTGCCTTCGGTTACAGTTGCCAAATTTAGCTATTTTTAGAGTCTGAAATTCAATTTCAATTTTATCAGTGCAATTTCAATATCTGAGAGTTTTTTGATTGAACTATTGGAAATGTAAGTGGAAAGCGGAAAATTTTTCTCAGTTGACTTGTGAAATCAAAATAATGCCTTTTTTGATCGAAATAAAGTTTTCGGATAGAAATACTGTTATTTTTTAAATATATTATTTTTAAAAAATAAGGATAAAAGGGGCAAAATCGAAAAAAGTATTAAGAGCAAACTTGATTTTAATTATTTATTAATGAAATATTATATATTGACATATTTTTAAAATGTAAGCTTATGAGAACCAGTACTTTTCTGGGACAGTTGTTAAGAATACTCGCTCCTTAATATGCTCTCCAGTAAGCCGACTGCGATTATTTAGCACCACAATATTTATTGTCGACGCAACTCTTTCGGATGACACCGATGAGGCAGGGACAATTAGGTATTTCTGGTAGTTGCCTGGTTGCCTCGTCGTATATATATATGTATTGGCGCCTGAAGTGAAGATTTGCGTGCATGTGCCCGTATATATCACGTGCTTTGAACCTAGTTTCGACAGATATGGTTTCCGTGATCGAACATTTTTTTTCTACTTTCAACGTTTCTGGCATCCCACATAAATAAGCAGAAATGCAGATTAAATGCAAAAAACCCGTTCGATTTCTAAAATATGCTATACTTAAAAAAAGTATCGAGTCCGATAGTCGGATTTCAATATCGATATATCGCTTTTTACAATATCGGCCGATATTATCGAAATATCGTTCAAAAAATATCACAATTTCGATATATCGAAATTTTTTTAACATCTCTAACTTCGGTTAGAGTTTCATGAAACGATCGGAATTCGTGGCTATTCCTCTTCGAAAAACAGTAAGTTTCATTAAAAGCGCAGGGATCGAAGAGGAACCATCGATAATCCAGAGGGACGTCGCAGTAGGCCCAATTGAGGCTTCAATGACAGAGGTGACCAAACCAAACCCTACACGAAAATTTAATATAATAATGTATATGAGGGATGTCAGAAAGGTTGAAACTAGAAAACTGTTTTTCGATCACGCAAAGTCTATTCCTGTCAAAACAAAACGATTCAAGACACGTGGTTTCTGTAGGTGGGGCAACCAGGCAACTATCCTGTGTACAGGGATCTATCCGCTCAGTACCTTGTTGTTATTGGTTTTTAATCTTGCTCTTTCAAGTAGAAGGGATTTAAAAAACCCGTAGGAAAGTCATATTTTTGTATTAAAGAGTTATGGTGCATTTACACTTAACGTTTGAGGCGAGCCTCTACCCCACCAAAAATTCAACCAATCAGATGGCTCGTGAAGTCGCAAAAGTCTAACATTCTTCAACTTTTTCTCCGACGCACGCTTCCATATGTGTACACACATACAATGAACTGTGGCAGCATGCACTTCGCAGCTCATCGTATTTCAACACAGCAAAGAACACAGCCGACGAAAACCGGTTTGCAATAGCCTGATGGGGGTAGAGGCGAGCCTCAAGGGTGAGTGTAAACGCACCATTACAGCTTACCATAACTATCCGTTGCTTCGTCACATCCTTTTTTGTATATTTTTATTATCACTTCGAAAGTGCATTTAGCCTTGTTTTTTGTTGTAAAAATTTAGTGAAGTGAAGAACGATTTTAAATTTCGAAATATCATTTATTTATTGGCTTTGGGTTTCTATTAAAAGCCGCGCATCACCGTAATCTTACATATACTCACCATATCGTTTTTGGGGTAAAAAAAACATTTTTTTAAAATTCATATTTTAGACTCAATTCTGTGTAAAACTGTTTAAACCGCAAGACCCCACGAGATCGAGAAATGCCTCTCCTGAAAAGTTGTATTTATTTACGTTTGATCCATTTTCTCAAAAACCACTCGTGCCACCTCTGCTGACATATAGAGTAGAAGGAAATTTAAAATGTTTAATTATTTAATAATGTAATATGAGACTGACTTGAAGCTTTCTGTTCGTCAAAATTAAATGTGCAATATATGTACAGTTGGGGACAAAACTCTCCATACACCCTCAAAATTTCATAAATTTAGTAGAAAATGCAAATATTTATGAGAATTTTATATGCAACTTTACTGCAAATGTATTTTTATTAACATAAATTAAAAAAAAAAATTACATTAATTAACTTATAACCGTAAAAACACAAAAAAAAGAAATTCAGTAGGGACAAAAGTGTTCATACATTATGTAATTGAACTGAAAATTCCACATTATTTAATATAATTTTATATTTCAATATTTTGTTGGGCCACCGTTGGCATCAATAACAGCCTGCAACCGTGGTGGCATTGAATCCATCAAATTTTTAGTGACTTCCGGAGTTATTTCTCCCCAGGCTTGTTGAAGCGCAGTTTTGTGTGATTCCTTGCTGCTGGTGTGAATTTTCGAGATTTTTCTTTTCATAAGTTCCCAAATATGTTCGATGGGGTTTGAGTCTGACGACTGAGGAGGAGAATACAGCTGCCTTGGTGCATAATAAAGTAACCAGTTCTTTACAAAACGTGTAGTATGTTTGGGATCGTTGTCCTGTTGGAATATCCAATGCCGGCCAAGACCCAAATTGTCCACGGAAGGTTGCAAGTTTTCTTCTAACAGTATTTTATAATAGTATTGGTCCATAATACCGTCTATAAAGACCAAACTGCCAACCCCACCAGCTGCAATTCCACCCCACACCATCACATTGCCACCGCCGTGTTTTACTGTTGGTATCAAATTCTTCAGTTGCAATGCTGTTCCCTTTTTTCGCCAGATTCTTTCTTTGCCATCATTACCGAACAAGTTGAACTTGCTTTCATCAGTAAATAAGACAGTTTTCCAGAACTCTAAATCCGTTCCTAAATATAGCTTTGCAAATTCAAGTCGAAGCTGCCTATTCTTTTCAGATATTAGCGGTTTTTTACGAGGAACTCTACTTGCATATCCATCGGAACGTAAGATTCTTCGGATGGTTTTAGGGTGAACACACTTATTCGAAGTATTAGCGACATGTTCCGCCAGTTGCCGACCGGTGATCCTTGGGTTTTTGTCGACCTCTTTTAAGATCATGTTGATATCCCGCCTGGAAAGTTTCTTTGGTCGTCGATTTCTTGGCTTATTTTCCACTGATCCTGTGTTTTTATGCTTTTGAACAATGTATTGGACAGTGGCATGAGATAAATTAAAGAAAACTCCAATTGCGCGGTATGATTTCCATTTCTGTGCTCAGCAATAAATAAATTTTTTATTTCAACACTTACTTCCTTACGCTTGCTCATTTTTCACTCCCTTTGCTCACAGATTACTAAAACAAACTAATCATTAGATCGTATTCACGCATTTCATAGGAAATACAACGCTTCTTTGAAGAAAATCAACAGTCAAGCAATGCAATGAAGACCAGAGTATACTATCTGATCAATGTATGAACACTTTTGTCCCTACTGAATTTCGTTTTTTCTGGTGTTTTTACGGTTATAAGTTAATTAATGTAATTTTTTTTTTAATTTATGTTAATAAAAATACATTTGCAGTACAGTTGCATATAAAATTCTCATAAATATTTGCATTTTCTACTAAATTTATTAAATTTTGAGGGTGTATGGAGAGTTTTGTCCCCAACTGTATATATCCTTCGCAAAAATAATAAAATTTTACTCCACTCTATATGCTCGTTTTGCAGTAAGGAATAAATGTCCAAAATTTCATTCGAGTGGTTTCTGAGAAAATGGGTCATGAATTTTACACTGAAAAGCCTTTGTGATGTGCTCCTCTTAACATTAACTTTGATACGGGAAGGGAGATAAGAATTTATTTTTCATTGGAAAAAATATTTGATACATCAATATTTTTTTTCGATATATCATCAGCCGATATTGATATTTTTTTCAATATCGATATATCGATATTATTTTTCGATATCAACATCCCTAATTCGAATGGAAGAGGTGATCTTTAACTGATAATGCCACTATAATTCCTGTTTCATGCATTTGATCCCACTATACAACAGCTCACAAAATCGTGTTAAGGCAGGCGTCCACTGGGGCGGACGGGCCGCATCGCAAAAATACGCCTGCCATACATTGTTATGAAGCGCGTCTACTGAACGACACTCGCGACGGAACGAAGTACGTAGAAAGAAAAATGCTCGCCGCACCGGTGCGATGCGGCCCGCATCTAGTGGACGCCTGCCTTTAGACATCCTGAACTGATCATTCTCCAAGCTATGCAATCAATAGAATCATTACATTAAAAAGTGGCACATACTACACCGAACTTAGAACACAGAACACCTGGCCGCTGAGCATGATCTTGATATTGTTCAAGTGATCGTACACCTCTTTCTCCGCTGCGTCTTGACCAATTTATCCCATTTATTATTGGAATCTCCAAGTAAAAGTTTATGATGTTTTTTTTTGCCGCACCATCATACCATGCACTCGATCAATTTATATTTTTACGCTATTTGCAGGTGAAAAGATAATTTTTTTTTTTGCAATCTGAAATATGAAATTGCAAATTGTAATGGTAACACACGTGAATTGGTTGTGCATTTAATGCGCTGAAAACTGGAAAAGAAAGAAACATAGCAGAAACAGAAACCGATTTTTTTCAATTTTTGAAAGTAGTTCAAGCCCGCATTCGAATTTGATACAATTGATGGTTTTTCTGGCTTAATGGGCGGAGAGTGGCTTAATAAATAGCCGCCTTGAGTCGAGAGAGTTTTGTATAATTTTCAATTGTGTATGTTGAAAGTGTGGAAAATTAAATATTTGTGCGTTGGAATGTACGCGTTAAAGAAAAACAACAATGAGTTAATTAAATTCGTACGCGGATTTAGCAAAATACTGATCTTCACTGTTCCCATTCGCAAATATTCTAAATTAGTTCTAAATTTTTGAATTGTCCATACGATTTAAAGCGCATTTATTAGTAATGTACCGCTCTGCAGCAATATTTTTCTAATCACGGTATTAACGATTGACCTCTTTCGCAAACAAATGTATTTTCTTTCGAAATGCTCCATTCCTTAAAATCGTGTAGACTAAATCCGGACCACAATTTATATTAATTTTACTTTATTATTTTTTTAATAATAAAGTATTTTGATCGACCTGAAAATTATTATTTTAATGTTTTAGGACTAGTAAGCCTCAAAAAAGCGAAGAAAAACATACTGCAGTCACGATCGGCTGCAAGCCAATCATATGATACTCTAGATGAAGTACTGAGCTCCTATTTATATTGTAGTTGACGATAAAGTAAAACAAGGTTGTGTGCATGTAATATGTCCTTTATTAAAGACTCCCATTTGGTTGCTACTCGAAACTAAAAGACAATATCGTCAGTGTTTAATTTCATATCTTGAACTGGGTGAGTCGACGAAAAAATTGTTTTCCCTTTTGAAGGACTTTCACATGGTAGGGGCAGAAAAGACTCACTCGATTTCTTACATATCCTTTTCCTTGGAACCATTTAAAAATTAATGTGTACAAAATTTCAAATTCCTAGCTTGAAGCGTTCAAAAATTATCGGAAAATACTGTTGAACACGCGTCTCAAGGATTTTTTGTATGGAAGCTACCGGCAAGGAGTAAAAGGATTTAGTTGACTAGTAAACTCGAACTTTGTTTTTATTCAAAGCTTATTTGTAGAAAATTTTGAATTCGTAGCTAAACGATTACTTGAGTTATAGTGAGTTCCGTAAATTAAATGAAGATATTTTGACAGGCTGCTATACAAATGTATAGCAGCTACATGAAGGACTAATAGGATTTTCTTCATAATCATACATTTAGCTCCAAATATTGGAAAATCAACACATACAAAATTTCAAAGTCGTAGTTTAAACCCTTCTGCAGTTATCGGCCACTATTCTTGAACACGTGTTTTAAGGACATTTTGTATGGCAGCTACCCGAAGGAGTAGGACGATTTTACCCGTTAACGAACTTAAAACGATCGTTTTTTACTCACTAACGCCATCTGTGTCAACAATCGTTTTAAGCTTATACACCTGGTATATCTTTTTTTGGTCCGAGGCTCGGTTCTATGCATTACAAACTTTTGGGCTGGACTAAACTTATAATACTCTCAGATTTCATTTAGAGTATAAAAATGTCCGTCTGTCCGTCGTATTCAAAAGCGTTTGAAGGCGCGTATCTTACAAACCCGATATTAAGAGATATTAAGTTGATATTTTTTTGGTGGAACGGCTTACTCTAAAAACTTCAAACTCGGCGGGTATATTTAAATGTACCAGGAAAGTAATTTAAGAAGGTAAATTATTTAAAAAAAAAAATTCATAAAAAACACCATTTTCTTGAATATCCAACTTCCCTCGTGAAAAATTCATTTTTCGTAGGTTACAATGCAACTGATAATCTAAATAATAATCAGGAGGTTATTTGGTACGTTATTTTTTAGGTTGTCAGTCGAACGATTCCGGTCTGCTCTCGTTGCTTCTGTTGCTCTAATTGCTCATGTTGCTCCCGTTGCTTCCCGTTGTTTAATTCTGTAAATGGGAGCGGTTTCCAGGCTTGCTTCCCGTTGCTTGTCTGTTTCAGACGAACGAACTTGAGCAATGCTTATTCGAACTGTTTCTAGCCTTGCTTCCCATGGCTCGTCCTTTTCTTTCGTACTTGGGGTGTAAACATAGAGATATACGAGTATATACATATACTGGAGATGACAAGCAGCGATTGAGTTGAAGGCGGACGTCGTTGCATTCACTCACACGCAAAACAACAACAATTGACGTAACGACCCTGTTTTTCTCACTCACATTTATATTATGTCCCGCTCTTGAACACACTAAACAACAACAATCGTCGACTGGCACATGAACTGCTGCTAAACTATATAAAATACAATCTTCTTTGAAATGACTCGCGCGCCACCTATTGTAAAATGATTTTACTAATGCAGAAAACTTCAGGGGCGTGTCCTCAACCAATCACCAAAGTTTCATCGCAATCGGATGAATGGTTTAGGATTGCATACGGGACATACAAACAAACAAACAAACATTTATTTTTATAAATATGACCATGGGGGACTACAACCTGGAGAATGTGGATCATTTCTCATACTTGGGATCAAACATTGTAATAGACGGCAACGAGCGGGACGAAGTAAAACAACGGATCACACTAGCAAATAAGGCGTATTTCACGGTTCTCTCGATCTTAAAATCGAAAAAAGTGCACTGGCAGAGCAAACTTCGTATATATGGTACAAACCACAATAAGACCTGTGCTACTATATGCAAGCGAAACGTGGAATCTCGACCAAGCGTCTGAAAAATCAATAGACGGTTTTGAACGACGAATTGTTCGAAGAATTTTGGGACCAGTACGAGAAGGCACTGAATGGCGTATCCGGTACAACAATGAGTTGTATAACATCTATGACGACCCAGCCGCATCGACTCTTATAAAATTTCGTAAGCTACAATGGGCAGGTCATGTGGAGCGAATGGACGACGGAAGAATTCCCAAACGCACACTGAAAGGTAGAACCCAGGGCAAACGACCGGTGGGAAAACCGCGGAAAAGATACGAGGACTCAGTTGACACAGATTACAGATCGCTTCTTAGGTGCACAAATTGGAGGACGCGGGCACTGAACCGAGATGACTTCAGACAATGTATCCTGCAGGTCCTGGCCCGATTTGGGCTGTCGCGCCATTGATGATGATGGCGATGTGAGCTGAATTGCTTCCCATAACTGCCAAATTATATTATCAAATATACTAAAATATTTTCGACAAAAATTACTTTATAACTTTCACTTTCATAACATGATAACACAAAATTTCAAGGAAGACTATTTTTTTACATTTTTTTTATTAAAATAATAATAATAGACAATAAATTATTTTTTTTAATAATAACATTAATTTTAGGAAACGTTGCAATATTTTTCTATCAAAACTTCATTGGATGTTTATTTCTTTTAATTGTGCTCGAAATTCCCTATAATAAGTTTTCTTTTTGTTCAGGGCCACTAAACCACAAGCATAACACAAAATAATAAATTATTTTTGTTTTTTAAACATTTGAAATTTAATTGTTTTGTTGCATAAAAATTCACTACATATGCAATACAAACTTCCGGTAATATCGGAATAATTATTACACAATTATTCCTACACGCTTGTCTGTTTGTTAATTAACAAAACTAATTCAGAGATTGTCCTACAGTTTGAGATAATTGCAATAACAATAGTGAAATATGGAACTGTAGTGAATTTCTGATGTTTTCACAATTACCAAACAACGAAATAATATTTTTATTTTTCCATAGTTGAAAATTCAAAACTGTCTTAATCTCCGTATGATTTGTTTAAAGCCAACGAATTCAACTTGGGCGAAGTAAGCCTTAAGGCTTTTATACTTGAATATTGTTATAATAAGATCAAAATTAGGAAATTTGAAAGAAAAAAATTTGCATTCATAATTTCACATTTCGTTTCTCAAAAGACTTGTTTCTTGGCTTTTGTTATCCCGTTAAATTTATAGTTCGTGTTTCCAATAGACTCATCCGTTCAATACGGCTTATAGCGAACATCAATTATTTTTTCTTTGAGCTTGAATTGATACGACAAGATTCCAGAGGCGTTTAAAAAGGCAGCTAAGCGCTAGATTTACTACACCTCGTAGCACGTCTTCTAGGGCGACTTAGAGTTATAGTTGTAGGCTTCGTTGGCTTTCGAGTTTTCCCCAAACATATCACACACAAAATAAGAAAGAGGCTGGACAGGTATGTAACATAACCTGCGTTAAGTGCAACGACCTACCTGTCCCCCATAACATGGGCTCCGACTTCATCTTGGTCATGAGAGTTGACCAACAACTCAAGAAAACGGCTCAAATCAAGTTTGAACTGAACTTAAGTCACAGTAGACGACATACAAAACATGCCACTGATATGCATATAGAAGGGCGGGGTTTGGAGGGTATTTTCTTCTTATTTTTAATTATAATTTTTCGCAGTCGTGGAGCAATTTTTTTTTTAATATTATTTTCTTCACTGATCTCGGGCTCGGCAATCTTAAGGAATTTTTTTACATCTTTTTGTAAGATTTTTCTTGTTCCCGTATGAGTCTGGCTGGTTGATCAATGGAGTGTTGACGATGACCACTTCGATTTGCATGATGTGACTCCTTAGAGGTCTCCATACTGCAAAACATATAGACGGGCTTGTAGAGTAGACAAACGGCTCTGGAAGTGTTTTGTCGAGTACTTTAGTACATTGTCGTTCGAAATATGGTACAAAAACTTACAATAAATCGTTACCCGATTGAAACTGGTTTCCTTGTGTTGATTTCTTTTTTCTCTCAATTTATAAATAAACTAATCTTGTTTTTATTTTTGTCATCAACAAACAACCAATTTCTCGCGGCTATAAAAGAAATTTCTTCAATATTCTGGATGCAGCTCCTTTTTTTAGGTGCATGAAACCCGTAATATTTGTTAAGTAATTTTTTTTTGATAATTCTAAAAAAACATCACTCGCAATAGGGGTCAGATAATTTACCTGATAAAGACAAAATCAGCTTCATACTGTAGGGCTCGATAATAGAACCAACAGTTCAGTCTATATATCAAAAGTCTATGGGAGCGAGGGTTATTGAAAAAAATATGTTATATTTGTCGAGAATACGATGTGTTACAGTAACAGGCACATTTTAAAACCAATCTGGAAAATAATATAAATTGTTGCCTCAAGGAATTTATTTGGTGATTATTGGGCAAAAACAAACATATCCAAACGGTTTTACTTTTTAAAAACAAAAAATCAAATAAATCTAAATATGCAAGACGTAGCGTTTCAAAGAATAAAAGAAACCATCTAAAATCCAGTATGCGTACAACAAAAAAAAATCAAATTTGGGTATGAAAACTGCAAAAAAATATTTTCTGGTGGCGCGATTTCATGAACTTATTCAAATATTGTCACTTTAATAATAATTAAGTATTAGACCGAACAAGCAAACGAAAAAATGACGAAGAATGTCATCAACACCCATAAGCAAGTAGTCGATACCCGAACCTGACAAGTGGATGTAGGACTTGTCGGGTGTATGCCATATGAAAAAAGTTTTCGTTTAAACAAATTTCATACAGATCAAAAGCTTTATGCCGCTGTTGGATACAATATTGTTCGCGAAACGGGCATAATTTTAGTTTGAATTTGAACAAAAAGTATCACTCAATTCATTGATCGACTCGAAGAATGAAGGATCGAGTTGAAAGCGATTTGGTTCGATTTGTAAAGTTCCGTAGTTATAAATAGTCGACTGATTATTCTTAACGTTGTCAATAGCATAGAAACTTATACCGCATCTCAGTATAAAACGCGTTCCGGACTTCTATCCAAAAATAAATCAAGTGGCGCCCCGACTGTTGGCACTTTTTTTCAATTTTAAAAAAAATAGGGGATAAGATATCAACATAAATTCCAAGTCAATCACAATACTTTATTATTAAAAATCAATAAAGTAATTTATAGTTAGAGAATAAATTTCGACAAGCACCAAGCTCTCAAGTCGTTCAGCAGTTCTAAAGGATACGCCCTAATGAATATATGCAACCAACCGAAACTTTTTAACTGAAAGTTACTTAGGTTCGCTTTTACATCGTTCGAGTGGCGTCTTTTTCAATCGAGGATTACGTGCAGTCTGTACTAGTTTGACACCGAAAATTCAACCCTAAACTATAACTTTAGTATACCTTAAGTATAGTAACGACACTCTACAGTACAGAGAACACTCTAATGATCCCCTAGCAAGCATTAAGGCAATAAAATGTTCAGAAACTTGTCGTTAGTTTTTCGTCTCAACAGAGGATAATAGAAACATAGTTCGTTATGTTAGACAAAAAATTATCTTTTCATAGTCTGATAAATCTCACGCAATAAATTTTCATGATTTGTGAACGATATCAAACAACTCTCTATCATTAATTAAATCCGAGTAAGTTAAGTACCCTATGTATGTTACAGACTCGTACAATGTTCTAAGCGGCTAATTCAATTTACCACTGTACTAACGATTTTCGCTGTACGATAATCTCGAACGGATAACGAAATTGGGTCATACAAAACATTAGAAGGTACATTTTTTTTGATCATAGTGAGATTATGTATTAAATGTATTGTATCTAATCCATAGAAGATACTCACACTTATATTATAAATTTCAAAGGATGCAGAACATATGGGAAATAATTTTCCGGATAACATACGCAAAGTACTGCGAATTCCCGAGGTAATGCGTTTGGGAAGTGTTAGATCATCGTACCAAGTTGTTTTGCTTTCGACTTTTTTTGTAAGTATCTCTGTATCTATTGTGGCAAAATACAATGAACATAGTATCAAGCTAGTTTCTGCCATTGATATCTCTAGTATATCCACCGAGCCTGGAGTATAATAGCATATTCAGTTGCAATTGAATTTCGCAGCAGTTTCTCAGCATAAATAAGAATAGAATAAATATGTAACAATTTAAGACAATAAAGACAAGACCTTATGAAGTACGGTAGCAGCGATCTGTAAACGTCGTGCCAAGCCAGTCGGATGTAACGATCAAGGTTAAGGTGGTATGAAAGATAATTGAATAAAGTACATGCTGTTACTATATAGTAGCGAGCTTTGAGTCCATTATATAAAATAAATATAAATCCCCCGCGATATGAATTTTCCCGAGATTGTCATAGTGCAGTACTTCCTGGAACCCATACTTTCGGTCGAATACTCAAATACAATACTGCCTTCAGTCAACTCCCATGAACGTTATCCCAATCAAATCCTAATCCCTTCTTCTCTTTACTATTATTTATGATGTAATAAGACAGAGGGGTCTATAGTGCTATATTCTATGCTTTCTCTAATGATAATCTCGTCGACGCTACACTCTAAGAAAAATTTGTTAAATTTCACTATAATTGTTGTAGGCAACTAAATGCCAACAATAATTGTAGTAAATTTTGTGTAATAAAATATTCCTTTAATGTGTAAAAATAAACAAGTTATAGTGTAAAATTGGTATTAAAGTTAAGTAATTTTTGCACTAGAATTTTGCACTAATTTTTAAACAAAAGTAGTGTGCTTTCAAGCAAACATAAATTATTTTATGCTATTCTTGAAGTGAAATTACTAGTGCAAAGTAGTACTTTACACTATAGTTTTCTTACTTTTGCTTGGCACTGGAGCAGTTTTACACTCAAATCCGTCAGCAAAATGTAGCTTATACTTGTACCGCTATCTAAAGCACAAATCAATAATTATAGGGATAATTTATTACTTCCGTTGCAATAAATAAAGTCCATAACAGTTGAAAGGATTTCCAATAACATCCTACAATGCAAATCCACATATTTTTTAACCTCCAGAAGAAAAGATTTCATAATTAAACGCAATATAAAGAATTAAATGAAGACTATATTCATAATTAAGTAATAATGCAAATTTAGGTTTGTAATTGAAAATTAAAAAGTATTCAATCTACCCAAATCTTTTTTTAGCGACATATTATTTTATCACTGTTGTACTGCTAAATATCTTACTTTTTTAAGTCAGGGCAAAGAGTAAATAAACGTTAATGCACGACGTTAGTGTAACAACTGGACCTCTATCGCTTTCTTGTTAATAGTTTTCGTGATTACACAAATTTTTGATTATTATTATATTATTGTGAGCTAGGGGTTCACCAGGATTTCAAGTAAAACACAATTCGTTTAAAATCAAAATTAGTGATAATTTATTAATCGCACTTTAATTCTATTCGCACTGTATGGCAATACCGCCCGCTTATATATCGCTTGACTCGATCTCTTTCGCTTTCTACCAACACGATCGCGTGTACACGCTGGCTATCACAGTCGAAGTAATAAAAATTACTATATCCCTCGCTGAAAGCTTCATCTGCTTTTATACTAGTTGGCGGTAGTCTAGACTGTTCTTGAATCTTCGCTCGGTGGTGTGTGTAGACGGTACTCGGAAGCTTGAGAGCATTCGATTTGATCTTCTACGCTGTTCTAGTATATACGAGAACATTCGATTAGAAGGGAGGTACAATCGTGTTGCTCTGCCCCCTTATATACTTCAACTAGGTTTTTGATTGGGTTACTTTGTAGCTAGGTATTCGGTTGTTGCAATATGTTATTATGTTAATAAATTTACACAAAAGTACCAAATTTACTCAAAAATTCATTAATTTTCACTTACTGTTCACTGTTCACATCTAGAAATTAATATTACACAAACTTGTAGTAAATTTTAACCAAAACCTATCATTTTAATTTAATATTACTAAAACAGTGTATTTATACAATGTTCCGAATGGTTAACTGCAATAACTGTTGTAGTTTTGGCTAGTAGGGTAATTTTACACAGAAGAATATCACAATAATTATTGTAAAATCTGTTAAATTTTAAACACTTTTTTAAAAGTGTAGGTTATCAGGGTGTCTGCACCTATTTAAGTATATCTAAATGAACTCCATTTTGGTTAGTGTTTGTCTAGTGGTATCTCAAGAAAATCTTATACTTAAGTTGAAATTTTGCGCTGCATATCCAGACTACAAGGCCAGTATGTTGAACCTTGAAGTAGGGTTGTTTTTTTGGTGATAATCGGAAATTCTAGTCCGTACTAAAAACCATATAAGAAACGTTTTAAGCTAGTAAAAATCGTAGAATTTATTGAACCCATCGAGTTCTATGAGCCTATTTTAAGGTCGAACCTCTAAATTAAAGTTTAAATTCCAAACAAAAATACATCGTCATATTTATATATTTTTTTTATTAGAGGTTACCCCAGTCCAAACTTCAATGAACGCCACGGTATAAATAAAAAAATACGTTACATACTCATTTTGTTATTTTACAATGCGAGCTGTATGTATAATAACATTTTATTATCGTTATGTAACATTTGTAATTATTATTATTGAACTTTTCGCTAAGGTTTGCACACGGTAGTACAACTTTTGTAGACATATCACACAAACAAAACAAACATAGTAGGCCACTTATAGATCCATCTATCTACACTTCCTGATAATTATATTTACCTCTGTTATGCCGGTAATTTAATTGAGAAATATCTACGTACGAGTGCATACTACTAATTTCATGGACATAACAAAATAATAATAATGAATAAAACCTGATCAGTTGGTTCACTGAGCCAACTCAGCGCAAATTTCGTATTGCATTTTAATTGCTTTCGCATTCCAAAGAGTAGGATTTTTTTTCAGTTGAGAGAGGATGATTAAAGTCTACAAATATTTTGCGATATTACATTATAACGATTCCATAGTTTGAGTCGCAATTTAATTCTACTACGGATTTATTAATAATTTTTTAAGAATAACTTATCATATTTGTGGCGCACAAATAAAAAACATACTGCAGTCACGATCGGCTGCAAGCCAATCGTATAATACTCTAGATGAATACTGAACTCCGATTTATATTGTAGTTGTGGATAAAGTAGAATTACGTGTGTGCATGTTGTATGTCCTTTATTAAGGACTACCATTAGATTGCTACTCAAAACTAAAAGACAATAGGTGTGTTTTAATGCTCTCCAGAATAGAGCACCTAATCGGCAGGCGACAAAAAACGATCCAGGGTATTATGTGGAGTAAATTTCATTGATAAAGTTTGGCAGCCCTGCGTTGTCAAGTTTGAAGTTAAATGACATTTCCGTTTCGTTGTGTTACACTTATGTAATTCTTTTCCCTTCCTTTGTTTTAAAACAAACGGCAATAAAACTGTCACCGGATTGGATTTTATTGCAATTCTGTTGCATTTGTGTTGTGATAAAGACAAATGCTGATAGTCATTCAAATCGAAACGAGTAAAGCGAATTGAAGCGAAATTATCCTAGACTCACACCATTTCATTCTATCCGGTATAGGATTTCTAACCCAGTAAAATTAGTAGGTTGACTATTCTGGATGTTGTTGTTGTTTCACGTATACTTATGCTGTACTATCCTACTCTGGAGAGCATTAAAACGCACCTAATATTCAGTGTTTAATTTCATATCTTGAACTGGGTAAGTCATCGAAAAAAAATTTCCTTTTTGAAGGACTTTCACATGGGAGGTGCAGGAAGGACTCACTCAATTTCTTACATATTTATCCTTTATCTTGGAACCAGTTAAAAATGAACGTGTACAAAATTTGAAATTCGTAGCTTGAAGCGTTCAAAAGTTATCGGAAAATATTGTTGAACACGTGTCTTAAGGACATTTTGTATGGCAGCTACCAGAAGGAGTAAAAGGATTTCGCTGATTAGTAAACTCAAACTTCGTTTTCACTCAAAACTAATTTGTACAAAATTTCCAATTCATAGCTAAAAGATTACTTGAGTTATAGTAAGTTCCGTAAATTAAGTGAAGACGTTTTGACAGGATATTTGTATGGCAGCTACATGAAGGACTAATAGGATTTTCTTCATAATCATATATTTAACTCCAACCATTGGCAAAATAACACATACAAAATTTCAAAGACGTAGCTTAAACCCTTCTGAAGCTATCGACCAAAATTCTTAAACACGTGTTTTAAGGACATTTTGTATGGCAGCTACCAGAAGGAGTAAAAGGAGAGACTAATAAAGTCGAACTTTCTATTCACTCAAAACTAATTTGTACAAAATTCCGAATTCGTAGCTAAAAGATAACTTTAGTTATAGTGAGTTTCGTAAATTAAGTGAATACATTTTGACAGGATATTTGTATGGCAGCTACACGAAGGACTAACAGAATTTTTTTCATAATCATACATTTAGCTGTAACTATTGAAATAGTAATACATACAAATTTTCAAAGTTGTAGCTTAAACCCTTCTGAAGTTATCGACCAATATTCTTGAACACGTGTTTTAAGGACATTTTGTATGGCAGCTACCCGAAGGAGTAGGACAATTTTGCCCGTTAACGAACTTAGCCTTACAAATTCAACCAAACATCCAGATTCAAAATATCAAGATTCTAGGTGAAGGCGTTCTTGAGTTATCGTGCTAACGGACAGACGGACGGACGGACGGACAGACGGACGGACGGACGGACGGACGTCAAGCGGATTTGAGGTTTTTGGCCACAAATAAGCAAAAAATAATATATAACTTTTTTTCGTCCGTGGTTTGGTTCTATGCGTTACAAACTTTTGGGCTGGATTAAACTTATAATACTCTATATGATTTCATCTAGAGTATAAAAATGTATTACCTACATGATACAAAATATAAAAGAAATTAAAATATAAAAAAAAAATATTTTTTTAAGTTTTTTTTTTTGTTATTTTCCGGCGTCAGTGGAGTTTCTGGTATGAAACCCCAACATTTCAACCAATTTGATGGAACTTTTGGTTGTTCGCTATGATATATGATAGCGTTGAATTTCATATATCATAGCGAACAACCAAATTTCCATCAAATTGGTTGAAATATTGGGTGATCTTCAGTGCCACCTACCTTTAGTATAAGGAGGCGAAGGCAAGAATTTACTTAAATTATAATTCGCGAAAATGAAATTAGTTTCAACATCGCCTATATAGAATAATCCCAAGCAGTGCCACCAGCTGTAAGGGTGTTTCGGATTTAGGCTTGATACACCCTCTGACGAGTCTATGCCATCCGATGACGAAACAGCTCCTTCGGACCCATGCTTCTCACCATGAAAAATTCCATTCTTAAAAAAAATATTATAAAATAATAATTGATATCACCTCGAGAGGTGAATATTCTTAAGCTATTCAGATCGAGCGGTGAAAATACGTAACACATTTACCTCAAATGTGAAATGTATATGTAATTTCACCTCGGCTGGTCATTTATAGAGAGATTTCAACGATTCTCTTCGTAATGAATGAAAAACAACTATTGCGAGAGAATAAATATTTCAGTAATATATTGAATATAATACAGACGATAAGAATATTGCGCAGAAAAAATCTCAAAGTAACATAAAAATGCTACAATCTTCTATGAAGGATAATAAATTTTAGCCAAATGGAAATTGGAACATTTTTCTTGTCAATTTTTTTTCTGAAGCAAGCAAAATCTCAGCTTTATTCTAAATTAAGTTTTTATATTTACACTTTATTAAATATTTTTTTTTTCAACATTTCTTTTACAGCTGGTGAGCTTACTAATGCTGTTCAAGATGCTTTCGTTATTGCTGTTGAACAACAGGCCCGTGAGCGTCTGCAAAGATTGTCAGCGCTCAAACGGGTCACTCCAGTGGACATGTCACAGCTATCAATTAAGGTAAAATTATAAGCCTTATATTTTGCTTTTAAAATACATTTATTAGTTTTAAGTGCAACCTGAACTAGAAGGATTACTCTATTCTTAAGTCTAGTACGTACCTCGGCCAGAATTTCGTCAATTTGATTTTCGCGTGGGCTTTTGGTTTGGTGGTACGGAATTCGAGGCAACATTCTCCCACGAATTGACAGTTCACTCGTTGATGGACGACTAGATGGCGTTGAAACCGTGGAGATCAATTTTCTGCCGCCATTTATATGTGCGACTATTTACAACCTAGTACGGACCTCGGGTCCAGAATTCTGCCACGCTCTTTTACTAAATATAGGGTGTTTCAATAGGAACGCTCGAAATTTGTTAGGTTATAGCGGCTATGTTGTTAAAGCAACATCGTCGTTTTTCTGTGAATTATTCAGTAGTGTATTGCAAATCACCATCGTTATAGGTCGAACAACGTATGCAAATCATTACCAGCACCAAATGCATCCCGAGAAAGTCATTGTTTAGTGCGGGTCTTGGTCTGGCGAAATCATCGGTCCATACTTCTTCCAAAACGAAACTGGCATTGTCATAACCGGCAAACGATCGATGCCAAGCAACTTCTTGTGGCCTAAACTGGATGATATGGATACCGACGACATGTGTGAGATTTAACGCCCTTAGACTTATTCCTTTGGTTCTATCTTAAATCGTAGGTCGATGCGTATAATCCGCAAATAATTCATGATCTTTAAGTCAAGATAACGAACGCCATCCAGCAAATTCAACCAGATTTATGCGACAAAGTCTTCGAAAATTGGACCTCTCAACCAAATTAAGGGGAGACTTCTATTTTTTATTTTGCCAACTCCTTCGGTGCAAACATCAAGTACACTTGACTAACTCCTTTTAGAGCACAAATAGGTCAATTGGTGAATGCAATTTTTCAAACTCTTAGGATACAACAACTAAACAACTGTAAATTGGGCAATTACCTAATCTTATTTCTTAACACTACATTCAATGAAATAATAACAAAGACTATACTCTAACAGAAAAATGGAAACAATGAAACAATCTTGTGCCACATGATCCACTGCTACGAATAAAAAAATCGAAACAACATTAGTCAGAGCGTTTTATTAAGAGATAACAAATAGAACAAAATTATTGGTGTGGGTTGATCATCATTCATTTTAATAAATTCGTTAATCAGATAATTTTCCGGAAATAGCTTACCAAAGCTTATTGATTATTGAATTGAAATTGAGTGTACAGAACAAATTTAGGTACCACTTAACATAGATATCACGATCGAATTACGACCATCTGAGATCATATGAACAAAAAGTCTCTTTCGGAATGTTTTCTTCAAAATTACCTATCGATACCGTCTTATAAGAACATTTGATTGAGTTCCAAGATTTCTGGAATGAAAAATGAGGCTAACCTTAATATCGGTATCTAAACAGACAATTATATGTAAATACCTGCCTGTACAGCGAATGTATTCTACTTCTCAAAATTAAGGAATAATGATCTCTAGGTGTGCATTGATCACTTTTATATTAAGATGAGCCATGTACGCTATTCTTCGATTTAAGCTGGATTTAGATACGCCGTAGAAAAGGGGATCGTGTTCATTAATGGACCAATGAAAAAAAGTAATGTGTAAATCGAAAACTTTCTATTTGATTTCTAACTTATTGCTAGCACATTAAACGGCATTTTGTAAGCTATATAAAATCTTCGATGAATCTTGAGGTGTTCTGGACAACTGAAACTTCTAAAATAGACAGTGTGATTTAGAAGCGAAAGTGGCAAGGTCACATCACCCATAATTCAATTGATGTGGTTATGAAGCCAACATATTCTTTAGTTATTGTCCATTATCTTTTAATATTTCATAAAGTCTAGAATTCATATTAAGATAGACGATCAGTCTGAAAGTCACGACAACTCTTCGAGAATTTAAGAGACTACCGAAGAAAAATTTGCCTAATTGAAGAAGAAAATGTAGTTTTTTCTCTTTGAGATAATATAACTAGCTAACGAGAAAACTACTTGAAAGATTCTACCGCAATTTTAGATTATGTTTATGTTATGTGGTAAAGAGCAAACATCAACATGTCGGCATGAAGACACCAGGTCATGCGCCATCTTCATGTCAAGCTTCGAAACTTTGATATATCTACTGGAATTGGGATAATTTCTGGACAGGAAATGGGAAATTCTGGACTATAGAATACATACATGAGCATTGACAAAAACGACAAAGGATTGAATTGTTGCCAAGTGAACGACCGTTTAAATGTAGATAATAATCAATTATTGCACCGGAAATTCACACTAAGATGATTTCTATAGAATAGTCCTATGCCGCCCATATAGGCATAGCTAGTAATTGAATCATGACATTTTTCTTTACGTTTAACGCAGACTACACACTACAAAACGAACCTATCCCACAATCGATATCGCATTTAATATATCACAACTAAACTACCAAGTGGAAGTAACAATTCATTTGAAAATCTCTCCAAGTACGCATTACGTGCCCAGTATATTGATCGGATACACCATTATGTCCATTAGGAACCTTATCTTATAAACGCCTATCAACTTGCAACTATCTTGGCATACAGTGGGCATATAGTCACCAACAAGTCTCTCTTTCATTCTTTAAAGTTAACATGCAACCTCTAAACTATGCGGCACTTTCGATGGCCACCTTTTTCATGTTGTTATTTAAAAAAAAATTGCTTAAAAAGGGAGAAGGTGAGTACAAAAAAAAATACACAAAAACCGTCATAAGATTAAGTAAAATATAAATTGAAAAGAAAATTAAATAATGTCCGCTTAGGTGACTAGTCGGTCACCGGACAGTTTTAATGGAAAGTAAGTGATCTTAAGTGAATGCATGGCATGATGGCATTGATGTTGATCGCACTTTCGCTTAATTTCAGACAAATTTTTCGCTTTTATTTTGTTCAGTTTTTTCCGTACTTATAATATGATTTACATGTGAAATTAGAAATTTAGGGAAGTTGTTGGATGATAAATGCGCGACCTTTCTCATCGTAAAGGGCAGCAGCTCTTTCGCAAGCACTATTATCCAGCAAACCAAAGGAATCGTAAGTGAATCAGTAGCAATTTACCTAGGTGAGTCTAGTTTAATAGGTGAATTTACGTTTCTTGCGTGAATTATTGAGGGTTTTTTCCTTTTGCCGAATAGGTCTTGTTTTTTTCTATTAATAACCGCAATATCATACATTCCGGCACATTCATGAGCTTGGGAACAAAATAAATTTGCAAATGATTATAAACTGCTGTATCTTAAATTTCTTATATGGTGGTTGATAGCCAAGGCTTTATTTTGGTAGACTCTGTGTAACCGGCTCTATACCACAGAAGTGAATATTGCTGATCGTACCCTTATTATTTTCGAGTAGCAAATGCAATAGATATGGAATATGCGATACACTTTTAGAGGTTAAAAAAAATGTATAGGCAAAATAAACAGAAAATGGGACTTTTCATTCGAAAGAGTTCTTTTTTTAAATCTTTGCAATAATCTTAATAAGAATGTTGTTAGGAAAGCTCATCTGAAATTCTCCCATATCACACATCAATGTCACTAACAATAAAACTTATTCCTGTCTCCCATATGTTACGTCATTATACGAGTACCACTGTGTATAAGCGTTGGCTGAAAATCTTTTGTGTATTTTTTTTTATTAGATACAAAACCATACTGAACAAATGGCTCGAGAATAGACACCCATACCACACATCATGATGGATATAAAATTAAAAAAAATCCGGTTTATATGAATTACAACACATGTTTCTACTAAACAAAATACTGATAATGACGATATTATGATGACAAAATATCCAGAATTTCAAATCCCTGTTTGGAGCCTATACAATAAGAGCCACTTAGAAGTCAATACATCGAGACGAAAAAATATATTATGGAAAAAGAATCCTAGAACTGAAGACCTACCCATATGACGAGATACTATCATCGTCATCATCATCACCATCATCTGAAAATCATATCGACATTAATCCAGTCGTGTTGCACGTGTGTAGGTCTTTGAAATAATATTTCTGAGACTCCTCCTGAAAAGATGTCGCTCGAGAATTAAGTCAATCTTGATGTCGAATAAATTAATAACTTAAATTACCCCACGCCTGGAAACACTATCTTGGCTAAGCCAACATAGTGTGTTTCTCCTTACAGGCTAGAACGGTCTAGACTTTTGTATTGTTAGCACGAGAGTACCTGTAATTAGGCCAGTACAGGGCCCGTATTGTATAGATGATGCATTCGGGATGGGAGTGGTATCTACATTCTACCCGTATCTACATATTACTCATTACATTATACATTACTATTGTCAATATGGAGATTACGTTTTGATGTGTAGACTCAAGTGATTTTCTGTTTAAGCCAGGTGCGGTTTAAATATCGTTGTTGCGGTCTAATTTATTCGAAGTTCGCTTTGACTTGGCAGATATTTTGAAAATCTTCATTTGAAAAATGAATGAAAATTAAGAGATTTATGAGCATCAAGTACAACAGGTATACAGATGGATAGGGTGCAGCTTCCTCACTTTTTGAAAATAAAGTGATTATGAATAGCCCGATATTAACCTAATAATGACAGCCTGTATAACACATCGGTACTTCAAAACTCTTTTACTCTGGCAGTACTGAAACATTCGGATTCTAGCGGACCATTTTCAGTACTACTTGAATTCTGTTATCCACAATTAACATAACATCGAACATAGTTCTTCACCTGTATTGAATTTTAATTATGTACTGTATAGAAGAAATTTCGCGTATTTTCCATAGTACTGAATTTTTTAAAACATTAGATAATAAATTAGAACAGAAAAAATTTTTTCCAATTTTTATTTCTTATTTTATTTGTCACTTTTTTGAGTAACTAACTAACTGCTGTTTTCATATTATTTCGTCAATCTTAAGTCTATATACAAATTTTACCTGACTACTTGGACAGAAACATTCGTGACTTTCGCGACCTTCGTGACGCAGGACCATATACATATAACCCAACTAGCAAACAAACTTCGCATTTTCATTTTCCGGAGGCTATAACTTCGGTAAGACTTCGGTAAGACTGTTGAGCGCAGGTTGTGAACTTTTAACTTCGATAAGGATTCCGTAAGACTTGCGAGCGGAGGTTTAACATTCAGAAGCAATAGCTTCGGTAATAACCTCTATAATGCGTTATGGAAGTAAATACCAACAGTCTTATGGAGGTTTGTGGACTTTTAACTTCCTACAAATCCATTGAATTACTTACTCGTAAAATAGGAGTAGAAGAAACGGTATGGATAGTAGCGATGCTTGACTATCGTAGAATCTCGACTCAGATCGGAGGTAAAGGTCTCACTGTACGAGCGGTGAAGGGATGCCCTCAGGGAGGTGTACTCTCCCCACTACTGTGGTGCATTGTTGTAGATGATCTCCTTAAGGATCTGAGCATCAAGGGTTTTGAGAGGTAAACATGACTGTGTCATTTCGGACCACATGCAAGAGGCCCTAGAGATAGTAGATCACTGGTGCATCCAACAGGGATTAAGTATAAATCCAAGTAAAACAATTATAGTGCCATTCACTAGAAGACGGAAGGTAAACTTAAGGCTCCCGATTATGAGAGGAACTACAATTGAATTCTCGTCCGATGTCAAATACTTGGGAATTACCTTGGACAAGTGTCTGACTTGGAATTTACATCTTAAAAACATCTCCACACGAGTAACATTGTCTTTTATCTACAAGTCTATTATAATACCAATGATCACATACGCCGCTATGGTGTGGTGGCCAAAGGTTGAACAAATCATAGCACAGAAGGCCCTGCAAAAAAAAAATCCGGGGGGTGCCGTTCTTAGCATTATTGGGGGACTTAAATCATGTCCCACTGCTGCAATGGAAGCCATGATAGACTTGGCCCCATTACACTTAGAGATAAAGAAGGAGGCTCTGAGAGAGGCCATAAGGCTACAGCAGTACAATAAATTGTCGGTCACCTTAAAATTCTACAGGAATTTAATCAGAAGGACCTAACCGACTCAGTAAACGATAACATGCCAAAGGTATATGACTTTGAGAAACCATATACGGTGACTCCGGGAGATCGTGTATCATGGCAATCTGGTCTACCAGATTTTGGGGAAGGTGCTTCAGTCTACAGTATACGGACGGCTCTAAGACCTATAGTGGAACTGAAGCGGGCGTATTTGGACCCAATTGTAAAATATGGACGGCAATGGGACAAACAGCCACTGTGTTTCAGGCTGAGGTACATGCCATAGAGCTGTGCGCAGGTAAACTTCTACTAAATAAACCAAAAGGCGCTACAGTTATTATCCTATCTGACAGCCAAGCGGCACTGCTAGCGCTGAAATCTTATTGTTTCCGTTCTAGGCTTGTGTGGGACTGTCATACTCTGTTTAAAGAGCTGGCACATCATAATAGTCTAGCCCTGATGGACATGAGGGTATTCCGGGTAATGAATCGGCTGACCAGCTAGCTAAGTGGGGAGCCAACTCACCAATGATTGGCCCGGAACCATTCTGTGGAGTAGGTAAAGGCTTCATTAAGGATGGTATTTTTAAGTGGGTAAATCTTCAGGTGGAAGATTATTGGACACGGCACACATTCTGTGTGATTGTGATGCAGTGGCCAGATCAAGAAGGCAGATTCTCGGTGGGGTCACTCTCACCTATGAAGACCTGTCGAAGACTACCCTGAGTAAAATCATCTCCTTTCTCAAAGGAATCGATATGGCCTAGGGAGTGGTTAAGAGCCAGGAACAAAAGGCCTCTTAGGTCGTAGTTCGAGAAGTAGTGAGGCTTCTTTAGGCTCTACCAGTAAAATAAATAATAATAAAAATAACTTCGATAAAGCTTCCGTAAGACTTGCGAGCGGAGGTTTGCAAGCGAGCTTCGCTCGACATGTCTAATACCAAGTTATTCGGCTTCAACCCTATTACGACAATGTTTCAGATTGGCCTAGTGTGTAGGGTAGCGGACTAATGTGTGACGGGACCGTGGTTCGAATCCGAAAGTGTGCAAGGGTCAATTCGCATTTTTCAAACAAAAAAATAATAATTTATAGTAAAATAAATTCGTAGTTGGAAGAAAACAAAAGGAAAAAAATCGTGAATATTTATTTTTCGTGCAAGCAATGTGAACTTCCGTACGGAAGCAAAAACTGCTTCGATAAGGCCTTATACCAACTGTTGGCGCTTGGCTGTTGCTGTTGAAACATGGGGAAATGTGCACCAGATTAGGGTCACTAGATACACACACAACACTCTCTACCTAGGGTTTGGCAGATACGTCTAATTCGGTCGTTTTTGTACTAGAAATTGTAATTTAACCTCACGAAAATCGGCTGTTTATGTACTACCTATAGTTCGCCTGTTTTTGTACTACTAAACATTGCTATCAAATTGCGTTTTTGAAAGGTGTTAGTGCGAATATGTGAAGAGTGGGAAAAAAGCTGTCGGTTCCATTCCACAGTTCTAGTACATGTTTTTCTTTGGTATGAAGGTGTGTGTGCGCAAAATTTAGGTTTTCAATGGAAACTTTCGGTACTTTTTTCATTTCTTTTATGGAAATTTACAATTTTGCAGCGAAAAGTTAATCATTTCGAATCTTTACAAAGCAAAATTCCATAATAGTACTGTACGACTCTAGTAAGGATTGAAGCTATGCACATATAAGTTGAATACCTTCCAATAAGATACACGGTGTTGTATGGAGTGTATGGTGTTGTTTTTCGGATGTACATACTTCCCAACTAGCAAACTAACTTCCAGAAGGCCTTATCGAAGCTATTCTCGTACCTCGATAAAGCTTCGATAACGTCTTACCGAACTAATTTGGCGAACATTTCCCATGTTTCAACAGCAACAGTCAAGCGCCAACAGTTGGTATAAGGCTTTATCGAAGCTGTTCTTGCTTCCGTACGGAAGTTCACATTGCTTCCAAACGAAGGTTATAACTTTCATGGGAAGCAATACCAAACACTATCTACAACAAGACGGGACACTTAATACACATGAATTTTTTGTGTAAAAAAACAAAAAAATCATTGCATAAGCGGAACAAAGAAATCCGATTGAACAATTTCAATTCCGTATTCTTACGGAAATTCACATGAAATGAACGATTACACATTCGCATCTGTGTGCATCGTTTTTCTCAAAGCACGTAACAGAACGCATTTTTTGCGGCTGTTCTGTTCTCAAGTGTTTCAGCATACAAACTTATAGGAACAATATGAGAAATGAAATCACACAAGCACAGCTGAGCTGTGTCTGCACATGATTTGATGTAATTTTTTTTATAGGCGTTCTGTGAGGATGTCATTATATTGGTGAATGCGACTCGTTATCAGTTTTTGTCTCTTCTTTAATCATGCATCATGATATTGCTATCTACTTCCCTCATCTCATTAAATAAAGAAACCAAGGTCAAATTTTTATTCGATAGATACTGCGTAGTGTCCCGTCTTCTTATGGATAGTCTTTGGCAATACTTCCAATGGAAACTTGAAAAAATAATAATAATATTCACAATTTTCTTACCTTTGTTTTCTTCCAACTACGAATTTATTTTCCAGTAAATTATTATTATTTGTTTGAAAAATGTGAATTGATTTTACTTACACCTTGCACACTCTCGGATTCGAACCACAGTCCCGTTACACATTAGTCCGCTCATAGAGATATATATACTGGAGATGACAAGCAGTGATTGAGTTGAAGGCGGACGTCGTCGCATTTACTTGCATGCAAAACAACAACAAATTGACATAACGCACCTGTTTTGTCTCACTCACTCACACGCTAAAAGAACAACAATTTGATATAACGACCCTGTTTTGCCTCACTTCTCACCGTGTTTTTGGCTTCAAAGCGCTTTATACAAAACCGGTGGCTTGTCGTCGCCAGTAGCTCTATGAGTCCGCTACGCCAATCTGAAACATTCTATTAACAGGGTTGAAGCTGAATCACTTGATATTTCCAATTAGACATGTTGAGCAAAGCTCGCTTGCAAACCTCCATAATACTATTGGTGTTTACTTCAGTAAGGCCTTATAGAGGTTATTCTATATGTTCAGCCTCCGCTCGCAAGTCTTACGGAAGCTTTCATCATCATCATCAATGGCGCGACAGACCAAATCGGGCCAGGGCCTGCAGGATACTTTGTCTGAAGTTATCTCGGATCAGCGAACGCGTCCTCCAATTTGTGCATCTAAGAAGCGATCTGCAATCTGCGTCAACTGAGTCCTCGTATCTTTTCCGCGGTTTTCCCACCGGTCGTTTGCCATGAGCTCTACCTTTCAGTGTGCGTTTGGGAATTCTTCCGTCGTCCATTCGCTTCACATGGCCTGCCCATTGTAGCTTACGAAATTTTATAAGAGTCGATGCGGCTGGGTCGTCATAGATGTTATACAAGTCGTTGTTGTACCGGATACGCCATTCTCTTACTGGTCCCAAAATTCTTCGAAAAATTCGTAGTTCAAAAGCGTCTATTTATCGAAGCTTTATCAAAGTTAAAAGTTCACAATCTGCGCTCAACAGTCTTATCGAAGTTAAAAATCCACTACCTGCGCTCAACTGTCTTATCGAAGTAATAGCCTCCGGAACATTAAAATGCGAAGTTTGTTTGCTTGTTGGGTTAAAGACATTTATCTCACAAATATTTCTAGCATAAAATTGTCACCTTCACAACGTTATGAAAGTAACGACTGACAAGACTCCTCCCCGCAAAGAAATTATAGTGCCACATTTTACAGTTCTATTCTATTATTTTCAGTGCACATAATTGCTTCAGAATTAGCTTGTATAGATAGAGTACATATTGATATAGAGATAGATAGAGTACATGTTGATAAAAAAAATTGCTTTACAGAAAAAAAAAAAATAATTCGAAAATATGGTTTTCTTTCAGCGGTATTCAGTACTGAAAATATACGTTATATCGATTCGCCAAAGTCCGCATTCTGTTTGACGGTATTTGTTCTTGATTTTTGCAAAACTTGATTCATATGCAATTAAAGTTTTCAGTACTGCAAGGTGCAAGTCCTACACCTAAAAAAATGTATGCGGCAGATTAAAGTTTGGTTAGTTATCTTTAATTTAAATTTATTCCGCAATCTACATTTATGCACTTCTAGCCTTTTTTTGTCTCTTAATCAAAACTCTTGAATTAATATTCTCTTGAATTCAATTCAAGTGAGTATAATAATAAATTAGCCGAGTTAGAAAATAAAATAGAAAATATGTTTAACTGTCTGTTTAATTGACTGTCTTCCTATCCCGATTCTCAATTGTAAATTCAAACAAAACTTATCTCAGCATCGTACCCAATCTGAACACAAACAAATCAAATTATCAATTTCTCACGAATTTCCTTTTCTTCACAATTTCTTTCAGTTAAATCAACAACTTCAGGCTAAAGGTGGTCCGACAACGACCCATGATTTAAGCTTTTTGAAAGAGGCTTCACCAATTTACGTGACTTCGTTAACGAGCAATCACTTAACGTCCGGCTCGGCAATACAAACGGCCGGCACATCAGCATCATCATCATCAACAGCACTTTCGTCAACGTTAGCCAGCAGTATATTACCACCAGTTGCTAATATAACCACTTCATTGGCAGGTCTTTCGGCCCTATCGGAAAATTATGCAACAATTGGATCGAATAATAACACCAATACCAGTATTACAAATCTAAATAACAACAATAATACGAGTCTACCTTTAATCGCAGCGCTTTCAACAACAACAATAGCATCGGCATCAACTCTTCCAGCATCGGCAGCTTCAAAATCCATTCTAAATATTACTTCATCGGCTCCATCACATCACACCAATAGTAAATCAATATCAAATAATTTTTATACAACAAACGCTGTTGTATCGTCATCAACACTATCGTCAGCAATCTCGCTTGCCAATACGGAAAATCGAAAATCAATAGGAAACGTTGACGAAAACAATACAAATCAACAACAACAAATTAACAATAGTAGTATACCGTTTGGTTTAAAAATCAACAACAACACCAATAGTAGTACAATTATTCTACCAAATATTGTAGCGGCAACCGGTCAATCGCAAAATTCAACCGGTCTATCGTCTCAAGCTGCACAAAATCAACAAATTTTAAGTGCCGATTCGAAACAACTTCAACAACAGCAGCAACTACATCAATCAACAATAGTTCCCGTAGCGGCAAATGTTATTCCGAATTTCATTAGTATTAGTTCAAATATAATTGGTAGCAGTAGTGGTGTATTAAGTGCAAATAATTTAAATTACAAACATCCAATAACATCGATCAACTCGCAATTGTGTAATAACTATAATAATAGTACAATAGTAGCAGGTGCCGGAGCGACAGCATCAACAACAACAAATAGTAGTGTGAACAATAATATTAATAATCTAAATCTAAATAGTACCAACAACAATTCGATCAATAATAACACCGCGAATAGCAGTTTATTAATAAACAATTTATGTAATAACAATAATAGCAATAATATTAGTAATTGTGGTGCTGGTAACACTTTAAATAGTTTTAGTACGTATGGTAATACTGATAATTGTGATTTACTATTAGCTAATGGTCATCCGCCGAGACGTGAGGTGAGTGGAAAAATAGTTACAAAATTAATTTTTTTAATTATTGTTACAATTTATGTGTGTTGGTGAAAAACAACGAAATTATTATCTTTATATATTTTTAACTATCTTCCAGTATCCGTGATCATCGCAATTTAACAACTTTGCAAATAAATTTTTATAGTCTATCATTTCCCTTACTAAAGAATGCAACTCATATCTTAATTTCTATGATGAGGGACCAGTCTCTCACTTGACTCAGTGTGGCATACATTTTTTCATTTTACGCAATTAAGACGATGCGATATGATCTTTAATTTTCAAGGTGAAATAAGTTTTTTTCACACAAGTCCCAATCAGGACTTGGCCTCTTCAATGGTATTTCAGCGGACGGTTTTGGAACATTACTGTCCTTAATCCGATCTGAGTTTTTCTACCGATTTTTTTTTCCGAAAACTGATTACTAGCGTATCATTCAATCCCGAAGGGTGTAAAATCTTGAACAAGCTTTGGTGGTATTCTATTCAAGTATCCACCACCCCACCCCTACTCTGAAAAGTCACAAAATTTTCGTGCATGTCGATATTAAATTCTTAAATTTTTTTAATATGTGCCAGAAGTGAATTCTTTACACTATTTTGTTGAATCATGTAACCAACAAAGAAAATTGGCCAACATTTTTTTTTAACAGGTTTTCTTATTTTTTTCAGAAACATCTAATTTTTATATTATAGGCGTAGCTATGTAGATTGGAAGTGAATATCGATATAACGATTGATCTTAATTCGATTAATTTGTTTAAAACTGTAATTCTATTGTTCAAATTTTGTTGTTTTTCGCCGAAAAATTTTGGAAAATTTCAAATTTTTACAAATTGTTTTTGATACCCTTACAGTTGTCCACACTCTCGGAAGGTGATAGTGAACCGATCGAAGATAACGCTCCGTCATTGTACGAACGTCAACAGCAGCAACAGCTGAATAATAGCAGTAGCAGCATATCAAAAGGTCGAACTGAATTACTACTAGGTGATCAATCGTTACGACAGGATTCTAGGTAAGCGCAAAATCTTAAGAATAAGTCATAAAAATTGCAGGAAAAATCTTTGGGAGGGGGGGGGGGAGAAATGATTTTTCTGTTTTAAAGCCGTATGTAGTAGCACGAGATGTGCTATGCACTCATGCAATAGTGCTGCATACATTTTCGGTTTTTTCATACCTCGTACAGGTGATATGAACTGTGACCGCACACTCAACTCAACTATGTTATTTCACACCAGACGTACTTCTTATGGTTGAGCTATACACGGCCAATCATCGCATGTAGGATGCATTATGTTGTAGACCTCAAGGTTTAGGCTCGGTTCCATGCTCTGTGCACATACAGGAACCTGCAGTTAGAGAGCGCACTACCTTCATCCATTCACCTGAGACCCCGTCTTTGTCAGAATTTCCATCATCTTCTTATTCGTTTCGCGTCGATGCCGACGCTAGAACAAGTGTTCTTTGGAAATAAAATTGTAGAGTCTTCGATTCGAAGATGCCTTGACTTCCTGGTTTGGCTTGACTGGCATATCCAACGTTAAAAACTCACCATCCGCAGATCGTACAGAATCTATCCAATTCCAATTAATGAATTTGTATTTGTCTGACCATTTCTTTATTAACTATTATATGATGCTTCTTCCTTATATCATGCTCTAGGTTTTTCAAAAAACAAGATCAAAAATTAAATCTTTGGTTGATGGTTAGTCCAAGAAATAGCAGGAAAATATTTGTGGAATGCCATCATCATGATCGTCGGTGGAATTTGCTTCATAATGGTCAAGTTTTGATTTTTTTCTTAGTTTTGGTCTTAAGACCTTAGGCAACGGTTTTGTTTTCCTTTTCTTAGTTGAAAACGTGCGTGCTTCTGTTTAAAAAACGGCTTCGAATTACGATCATAGTCCGCTTTCTTGGCACCGAATTGTGTTGAAATATATCACGAAATTTAAATGGTTAGCAGCTGCACGAATTTCGATATACGAGTTATTTATGTGCAAATGTATTCTTAAATGTAAGAAATGTTGTAGTCAAGATTGTAAAATTAGTCACAGGGTCCATAATTAGGAGATTTGAAAATTTGAGAGCAGCATTAAAACGAGAAACCCCAAAAATATTTCAGAAAAAAAAAATTAAATAAATAAATATTTGGGTGGAATTATTACTTTGAACAATTGAAGACGTTTAGATTTAGGCATTTTGATGGTATTTAAAGTTAAACTATTATTTACATAAATTTAGAACATTATCGTCAAATACAAAATAATCCAAAAAGAATAAATCGATTTGATTAGTCAATAAGGAAATAACAAAAAATTAATAATTTATTAATTAATTTTTTTTATTAATAAAATTAATTAATTAATTAATTTTTTGCTATTTTATTTTTTTTTTTATATTTACTTCACTATTTTTTAAGTACTTTTTAAATAATATCATAAATTATTGTGATCGACCTGTATTACATAACGAACAGTTAAAGAAATTAAAAACTTAAAGTTAATCACGGAAAATTTAAAGAAAAATCAAGAAGAAAATGAAAATACAAGAAATAAATGAAAATTAAGACACAGATAGAAATACTTTATTATTAAAGTAATTAAGTAAAATTTAAAAAACGAAAGGATTGCAAAAGGAATTTAAAATAAAAAAGAATAAGAAAGAAAAATTGAAGCCCTTGAGGCAACAAGGGGTGAACTCATTTTTTCAATAGCATTAGAGGGCTTGACTTTTCTGACTCCTTATTGCATTCGGATGAAATTTCAGTTAACCAACCCATTATGATTTAATAAAATCCTTAATAATTTTTATAAAAACATAAAAAGATCAACTAAATAATGGGGTCACGCTAGAATACTTACGCCGCTGCCACATATAACATATGAATTACATAATTGGGTCATACTCCGGGACGAGGTATAATTCGTAGTATAATATCAGTTGTTACGTGATTAGGAGGTTTTTCGTGATTTGTTTTTGGGCCATTACATGAAATCAGAAATGCATTTGTAGGCGATTATATAGAAAGTCTGTGGAAGTGAAAACCAATCTGATATCTCATCAATCCTAAGAAATAAGACGAAAGCCTTACGTCCTCTTGGAGTTGAAAATCTGAAAATCCTGAAATCAACTTTTTAACGATTATGTAGGAAGCCTAAGGAAGTAGAAATGAATTCGATACCTCATTAGAGCTAAGAAATATGTAGGAATTTGTGAAAACATATGCAACCTCCTTGGGGTTAAATATCCAAAAATCCTGAAATGGGTTTTTAGATATATATAAAGAAAGCCCGAGGAAGTGAAAACCAATCCGATGTCTTATCACTCCTAAGAGATATGGCAAAATTCGTGTAAACGTGTTCAACCCGTTTATACCCTCTTAGGGATTGAAAAAAAAAACTTGAAAACAAGTTTTAGGTGATTATTAAACAAGCCTGTGGAAGTAAAAAGTTATTCGATATCTAATCAGACCGGAGGGATACGGCTGAATTCGTGAAAATGTATACAACCCCTTTACACCACTTTGGGATCGAATTCCAAAAAATCCTGAAAACTTTCTAGGTATTTATATGAAGAATCGGTAGGATAAAAATGAATTCAATATTTGGTAAGACCTAAAAGATATGACGAAAATCGTGAAAATATATGCATTCCATTTTCATTGACAATTTTTTTTGCCCCCCTTCTGAACTCCAATGGATATTTGAATTTTTTTTACCATTTTCTTTTTTTAGTTGATTTAACGAGTTTCAACTTTCTAGCATAAGCCGTTCTATAGCTAGAAAAAACATCTCCCTCTCCCGTACCATACTACCCTTATAAAAAATTAAATTTTCCAAACATGCTACTACTATAGTTCTATCTAAATACTAAGTTTCAGCTTTTGATAATTATAGGTTCTTGAAATATAAAAATTGGAACTTTTTCCTTTTCACATCCTCACACCCAAATTTTTCTTTTTTCTGCTAGGCGTCTATTAGGCCTACTTCTGGTAAAAATTCTAAGCATCTATCTTACACTGTTCTTTAGATATAAGACGGGATTTTTTAGAAAAATTCTTATCCCCTCCACTTCCATGTTCCACCGCCCCCTTAAAAAATTTTACTTTCAACAAACTTTATTTATCAACCTTAATACAGAAACCGAATTTTTATTTTTCTAATCTAAAGTTTTTCACCCCCCACCTCCGTACGCCACTCTCAAAATTTTTTTTGATCTGTTCTCCTAGTATACCTACTAGGGTTGCGTATTTTAGTTCACCTGAGTGAGCGATCATTTCCGATTCCCAATCCCTCGCGAACTAGTTCGTTCTTTTAGTTCCCTAGTTCGCGGGAGTTCAGTGTCGTGTAGTCGTCATTCTGGTAGAATGTGATGAGCAAAAAAAAAGGTCTGAGTCGTCACTCTACAAGTATATTCTAGCACTGAGAGTTCCGAATGGCAAGGAATGAATACAAACGACGGGACTGACTGCGAACTAGTTCGTTCATTTCAGTTCTGGGAACGCTCTTCTGAACTAGTTCGTTCGCGAACTACACAAGCCTAATACCTACAGATGTTCATCAAGTTTTGATTTCGTGACATTAACCGTTTAGGAGATATGGATTTTAAAATGTCTCGATCTCGGCTTTCGAGCGTTTCGGACGCATTATTATTCCCCCCACTCCCACACCCCTTCACCGATATCAGCAATTTTTTTGCAAATGGGCCCACTATCAAAGCTAAATATAAATTCCAAGTTTCAGCCTCCTAGCATAAGCGGTTACTGAGATCTAGAAACCAAAATTTTCCGTCTTAAACGCTTCCCCCTCAAATCCTAAATCCTCAAAAAGTGGTCACTTAAAAGAGCCTAGCCAGTCTATTCAGAAAAAAAATTCAATTCAATAGCTCATAGGGTTTGGGAGCTATAAGCCCTGAAACGATTTTGCGTACGGCGGCGGCGTATAGACGGAGTGAACATTTTTTGCTTTTTTGGTGTCTATTAAGCTAGTATTACACGGTTTGACCAAGTGGTCAAATTGCAGTAATAAGCAATGCGAAATAGCGATTCCCAATTAATCTCACAGTATCCGCTCGGTCAAATTCGCTATTTCGCATTGCCTATTACTGCAATTTGACCACTTGGTCAAACAGTGTAATACTAGCTTAAGTCATGAAACGTGGAAAAAAAAATTTCAGGGTAGCAAATTTATTTTTTTTTAAAAAATCGATAACAATACTTTAATATTAAAATAATAAAGTAAAATGAAAAAAATTAAAGAAATATAGAAATTAAAGAAAAATTAAAGAATATGTAAGAAAAATTAATTAAAATTATGGAAAATATAAAGAAAAATCTTAGAATAGTAATAAAAAAGGACAGACAAAAAATTATTGAACAAATAAATAAAAGGAATTAAAATACCCCTGGACGACATTACTCGACAGATTAAGATGGCTATCGATGCCTGGTGTATCGAGACGGGTGCAAAAATGCCATATCATAAAGGAGAGTTCATTTTATTCTCGCGTAAATATAGACCGGTCGTCACTGAAGCTAATTTCGACAACGTTACGCTCTTGCCTCGCGCCGCGTGCAATATTCTGGGGATTACGTTCACGCCCAAACTAAAGTGGAATGTTCACATTCGGGCTATCGTCGCGGCCCTGGTTAGCTCGTCCGCGCTGATACACATTGCCCTCACGCTAATAAGAGGGTGCGTTCAATACGGCATTACAATATACGCCATGACCACCGTTACTAATCTGCACAACCTTCAAGTCGCCATCAACAAAGTCCTTCGAGTTGCCCTAGGTGTCTTTCGCTACACACCTATTGAATCGTTACTTATGGAGTCTGGATGCGACAGTATCCCAACACTCATCAAGAAGGCGCAGATAAATCTGGCGGCCAAAAGCGAGCTCGACCGAAGGAGTCCGCACCACCTTACCATCACCAATACGACAGCTGTCACAGTTCCTGAAATCTTCAGAACCCCATCTTCTGCGCTATGGAGCGCCCGCGCTGTCCTTAGAGAACTATGTCCCAACATCCATCGGTTCCAGCGGCGATATTCACCGATTCGAAATCTGCGGTTAACGCCATACACAACTGCAACTCTAAAGAACCAGCACTACTATACATACGAGATCTCCTCTTTGCCAACCCGGATGGAACCCTTCTATGTTGGGTGCCCGGACACGTTGGGATCGGTGGTAACGAATTGGCGGACAGACTAGCTAACCAGCTAATCTCTACCCACGAGGAAGAAACCATTCCCTCTTTCATCAATTTCTCCCGACGCACCGCCAGAAGAACTATGGCAGAGCAGCGAGCTGCAGCATGGGCCTCTAACTCCACCTTCCTCGCTCAACATTGGACTGGCCCTCATCCACCGATGTATAACCCGTTACAAAACAGAAAAGAATCGGTTATACTCACCAGAGTCCGACTGGGTCATTCCAGGATGACCCACCAGCACTACATGTCAAGAACGCCTCAGCCAGGATGTGTAACTTGCCAGAGAGCGCTGACTATAAGTCATATCCTGACGGAATGTCGCCTTACCAGGTGCTTCTTCAACAATTCCATTCCCCCCCCTAATCTCCCTTCTTGATCCTTCTGAACCTGATCCCCTTCTTCACTCCTCAACCACCTTCACCTCCGTCATTGCATTTAAGTTTCTGTTTTTCTTTTAAATTACTTGTTTTGCCGCTTTGCATGAATTTCTTAGTTTTCTTTTTTGCATTTTCTTACGCTTACTTCTTTTGCATTGTATTCCTGTCGCTGTTTCTTTTTGCTTATTTTATCCTTAATTACTCACTGAATTATTTTAATTTTTAATTTTAATTTTTATTTTTCCTTGATTTTTATTTGTATTTTATTTATTTTCACTTAATCTCTATTTAATTTCTTATAGTGTTACCTGTTGCTTGCACTTATACATATTCCATTTTTGTTCATACCTTTTATAAATGAGATTATAACAAGATTGTAATGCGACGAGCCATGTGCCTACCGGGCTTTGCCGATAATACGATGGGCTCCCTCATTGATGAGGGATGCCACATCTGAGAAATAAATAAAATAAAATAAGGAATTAAAATAATAAAAAAAAGTTAAGGAAATTATGATTATTAATCTAGAAAAATTTAAAATAAAAAACCGGAAAAAACTAAAAAGGAAGAAAAGTTAAAAAAAATAATTAAAAAAAAATATGAATGATGCAAAATATAAAAGAAAACTTAAAAGCGAAAAAAATAGGAAGAATTCAATAAAAACCTTTAATATTTTTTCTTCTTTTTTAATTTACTTCATTAAAAAAGAAGAGAAAATATTAAAAGTTTCATTGGCAATAGCCAGTAAGATTGGACATTGGGGGCCGTAATGTCAGACAGATACTCATGCACCAATACTGACTTGTAAAATTTAATTAAGCGGAGTTAAGCTTGAATTTATTTTTTTTGTTAAATTGTTCTATTGGTCCCACACAAGTTTTTTTTTAGTGTTAAAATTTAATTGAACTTTTTACAAATTTGTATAGTCATAGATTTAACGGTATGACACACAGTCTAATAAAAAAATATTGTCTTGATATTTTTTATTTTCACGTTTTGGGGTAAAAACAAATATTCCTTTTCTGTGAACCATACTCCATACGCAAAACGTGTTTACTGAACCCGTGTAATCGTAAAATTATTAGTGCAATTGGTAGGTAGTAGACCGCTATTAAGAGTTTGGGGATCAAAACAAACTATTGTGAAAACCACGTTGAAAGTTTTCAGAATTTTTCGAGATATAATCCAAATATTAGTCATAAAGTAAAATTTCTTAAGGTCAAGGAATGAGGGGGAAGTTTGGGAGTTGGAAAAGGAAAATATTCTTATTTGTATATCCTAAGAAAACACGAAAGTTAAAAATTTGTAATAATTATAGAGAGGTATTCTATAATTTTATTAAGAGTCGGGTAGTGCGGAGAAAATGGTGTTTTTATATATGGAACGGCTTAGGTATACTACAAAGTTGAATACTGAATTTTCTATGAAATACTTACGAGTATGTGTAATACAAGACAACTTTTTTGCAATGGAAAAGAATTAAGCTCAGATTGTTGGCAAATTTTTTTAATTTTACGAAGAATAAAGGGTTACAATTTTGATTACTTTTGATATAATGCACATCTTTTATACTGTCTTGGCTCAAAAAAAAAGTGCAGCAATGAACGTGAACATTATATGATTATAGTAACGATAAACATTACACACTCTAGCACATAATACGAAAGCAATAAAACCCCAAAGTCGGAGTTAATAAAATCCAGTAACGAGGGGAAGTAATGTATTCTTTTGCATCGTATCCTTACACATGCCTTTGGAATATTCCAACTACGCTTACGATTACGACTCTAGTTTATATCATAAAAATTCCAGACACGAAAATAACAAGAAAATATTTCTACCTGTTTTGTAGTTGCACTAAAACTATGCACAGGTTGCTTAACGAACTTCTTCTTGTTGGTTTTGTTCATATTCTTCTAGAAGCTATGTACTCTACACGGCAAGATTGAGATACGAAATACCACCGCCATTATCATATTTCCCGGATGAATAGATCATGCCACATATGTTTACTTTTTGATAATAATGTTGTGTTTTAAAGCTAAGAAATCTACTATCTTTTCCATTAACGTAACAACTCGAATGTAGGTGTCCAACATTTTGAAACTAGAAAAATTACCGGTATTCCAAGACAGTAAAATAACCGCGAAACGTTCTCGCAAAAGATTACAAAATTCCACTGTACAAAAGATCCATTCATAAAAGATCATAACTTTGAAAAAAGGTACCCAATTGAAAATAAACGATTGAAATCTGCGTGGGAACCAAATATTGGTCAATAGACAAGTTAAGGGGCTTGTCCTATTGACTATTATGTTCACTTAAAAAGAATTTACTCAATGAAACATGTTTTCAGCTGTGTACTTCAACAATTAGACGACTGTCGAAAAAATATTTGAAATATTTACGGAACAGGAAGTTCATTTGGGACAGACTTACTACAAAAAGAAACCTTGAGTTTAAAGTGATTGGACAGAAGGAGCGTTGACAAGTGTCCTGTCACCCGGTCCAAATTTCACTTTTGACAACTTACCCCAACAAGCAGTTTCGTCTAATAAACTGTTCTCCACATACATTTAAAATAGATATATGTAGGTATTCGATATAATGAAAACTTGGATGCAAGTCCATCTTACACGATCGAATTTTGTAATCGCCTGGTATTAACTTTTATATTATCGGATTGTGGAAAGCAAAATAAATTTATCTATGACCAAAAAAATTTGAAACATTCGATGCGATAGAAAATTCGATAAGAAATTTGTTCATGCCAAGCGAGCTTAAGAACAAGAGCTTAAGTTCTTTAAAAACTGTAGAGGAAGATTAATCAATAGAAATTGGCATGGATTTTTTCACAAAGAGTATCTAATTTCGATCGCAAATGGCAAATCCATTAAGAGCCATTCGAACCTAAATAAACATTTAAATTGTGATTTAAATAAAAAAAAACAGAAAAAGTCAGTCAACATCATCGTGGTCGTCGCCGTCGTAGAAAAAAAGAGATAAAAAAACTCATCAAATATATTTTATTTGTTCTTGACCACTGTGGACCGGAAATGTCATTAAGCGATCAATCCGGACGTACTATACAAATTTTCCTGTCTGCAACAGGTAACTAGTGTACCAGGTATACAACGTACATATAACCGATATGATGGGGTCAGCAAATGTTGCGGTCCGACAGGTATCAATGTCTACAACAACTATTAACTATATGTGCTGGACTTTTTGATATCTATAACACAACAATTGATCGTCACACACTATGTAACATTGATCATACATGCAGTAACCGTTAGAAAGAAACTTGATGACATGTACGAGTATGTAGCTATGTTGCTTCCATCTTTTGTACCTATGCGATCGCAATATTAGAGGTCTAATTAGTGTAAATAAAGAATAGTATATTTTTGAATATTTACTGTATAATCGAACAATTACATTTCTTAAATCTTAAATTTCTTAGATCTGCCCACATTCGATAATAAACAAAATTATTCTAAGTTAGTCAACACTAAGATTGAAGGTTCGATTCCAAGTCATGGCGATCTATAAAAAATATGGTTTATTATACGAGCATGTTTAATATAAAATACTTTATTATTAAAAAATAATAAAGCAAAACAGCAGCGATAAGGCTCCTACACCGCCCAGTATTGTGCTTACTATTAGCGAAGCTGAATAAAATTTAATCAAAATCTGTGCAGCTGTTTTCTTGTGCATGCGGTACCCACATAACATAAATATAAAATCATCAACCCATTTATTTATAAGCGTCTATAATCATTTTAACTTTTTTTCGATATTTTAGAAATTCGGTCTGCACTCTGGAGAAGACGAGATCCTAGACAACTAATATATTGGCATTCAATGCGTATGACTGCCAATTCTTCCTCTTCAGAATTTGTAAACTCCTTAAGAAGAATTTTCTGTTAATTGGGGTGCAAAATTTTAAAAGGATCAACAGGGACCGCAACTGTGAAATAATATTTAGTTCTAGGTTGTAAATCGAAAGGCCGTTTCGATCATCGAATCTGGTTCTACTCGTTAAACAATTTAGAGCTTATAATGAAGCGTTGGATTCTCTCAACCTCCGTTGCGGTAAGGTTGAGACTGTTGGAGAAGTAAGCTCCTTGAAGAGCTTTCCTCCCAACTGATAGAGCTGAACAGGTGCAGATAAGATGAAGGACTGTCTCCTCCTCCTCCTCATTGAGGCACCTTCTCCAGAAGTCATTCGAGAAGAGGTCGAGTCTTTTAGCATGCCGGACTATAAGATTGTGTCCGGTCAGGACACCGACTGAGGTACTGATACTCCAGATCCAGCTTCGGCCAGATCTGTCTCGCAGAGTGACATGTAATACCCTCTGCCCATTTTGAGTTGATTTTCTCAACTGAATCCAATCCATTACATGTAATAGAGAGAGGCATACACAAATTCCGATATTCCTACATAATCTGGAGGGTAGTGCCGCGCTGAGCGAGTTCGTCAGCCATATAGTTAATTAGAATATCCCTGTGCTCTGGCACCCAGCACAGGTAAACTGTTGGTGAGTTGACCTGTTCTGTCATCTCCTTACGAGATGATCGACATTCCACGGCGACCTTTGATGTTGTCGAGGCCGATTCCAACGATTTTATTTACCGCTTGGTTGTCTGAAAATGCGAATATCTCTCGTACATATTATGTACATTACATCTCAGTCAGGACAAGGCCTCCTTGATTCCCATAAGCTGCAGTGGTCCAGAAAGCTGAAAGAGCTACTAATGTTAAGCATGTCAGAGAAAACGCCTCCACTCCACCTACCCCGCCTTCAGTTTTGGAGCCGTCCGTATATATGTGGACGGACTCTTCCTCCCATACCGAATCCCTTTCCTATTCTAGACGGGTAGGGATGGTTCTTAGGAAATTTCTGTCAAAATCAAAACTGGGGGTGGTGTATTCGATGTTTTCGGGAATTATATTGAATTGATCCCTCGCCCAGCTTTGTATTGCAATCCTGGATATGAGCATCAGATTGATCAGCACGTCAAGCGAGGGCTCTATCTTCAGGCTAGAGAGTGCGTCAGTGATTGCCTCTGGTCTGACGTTGTTGAAAGCTCCCTCGATATCGAGAAAGGCAACCATGGTGTATTCTTTAATACTTAAGAGATTTATCAATGGTGCGCACGAGCGAATGTAAGGCCGTTTCGAGCGACTTCCCCTTCTAATATGCGTGTTGAGATTTTGACAGCAGACGCTTGTCAATATTGTCGCGGATATATACATCCATTAGTCTTTCCAGTGTTTTCAGAAGAAAGGATGATAGATCGATAGATCTACGCTCTTCCTTGCTTTAGGTATGAAAGCACCTTAACTTCCATTCACGCAGGGACGTCATTTCAGTTTTTTCTAGGGGGGGGCAAGATGTTATGTTTGTATATATTTTTATATATAAATATACATAGATGTTATATATAATCTATAAAAAATATATAATTCAGGGAGGGCAAATAACCACCCTGCCCCCCCCCCCCACAAATGACGTCCCTGCATCCACGCTTCAGGGATATAGGTTAAATTCAATATAACTTTCAACCAAAGAATAAGAAAAGTTCAAAGTTTGAACAAGGATGTAGGCAATTGTTTTAAAAAAAAAGTTCTATGCGTACCACCCAGCGCTAGGGTCACTATATACACAACACTCTCTAACTAGGGTTTGGCAGATACGTCCAATTCGATCGTTTCTGTACTAGAAATTGCAATTTAACCTCACAAAAATCGTCTGTTTATGTACTAGTTCGCCTGTGTTTGTACTACTGAGAATTGCTATCAAATTGCGTTTTTGAAGTGTGTTAGTGCGGATATGTGAAGAGTCGGAAAAAGAGCTGTCGGTTTCCTTCCACAATTCTAGTACGAGTTTTTCTTTGATATGGCAGTGTGTGTCCGCGAAATTGTGGTTTTCAATGGAAAATTTCCCTATTTCTTTCATTTCTTCTATGGAAATTTCCAATTTTGCAGCGAAAAGTCAATCATTTCGAATGTTTATAAAGCGAAATCCCATAAACATGGAAAAATATAAATTTACTGGTTTTTCACCTTGGTACGCATCTGCCAAACCCCTATTAGAGGCTGTTTTGGTGTAAATTATAAAAATATCAAAATATCAAAAGCTACTATCATCGTTTATCGATAGTTAATAAAATTACCTAAATTTAAACATATGATATTTTATATTCGAAAAACTAGAGAATCAATTTTATTTTTTTGATCAGTATTAGGCAATTTTTCAATAATTCTGTTCCAAACTTTTTATTATTTTTTAAAATTTACGAAACTGCTTCAACTTTCAATTTAAAAGTGACTGTCATTTTTTTGCCGAATCTTTTAAAATCAAAAGTGTTTTGTTGTTTTGAAAAATTTTCAAAAGTTTCCACTTTTGTCCTAAAAATACACTTTATAAACAAAATAATTTATTTTAACAAATTAATTTTCGATTTAGAATATTAAGTGAAACCGTTGGAAATTGAAGTGCGTTAGTCATATATTAAGCACTTTAAGAAATCAAATCAATTTACTTTTTAATTATAAAAAGAATCAAATTTTGGAGTTAAGAAAAATTACGGGACTCTGTAGTTTCGATTGAATTAATGAAAAATTTCTGATTGAATAATATAGTACCTACATATTTCAGAAAACAATGACAAAGTATACTTCGAATCAAACTTCAAGCCAGACATAATCGTTAAACTTTTCAATAAAAAAAAATCTAGAACAAAATTTAATCGAAAATTCCAATCCGCTTATCATTTTGAAATTATCTTGGAAAAATACTATAAATCAGAATAAAGGTAAATGTTCACTATCTGGCAATATCACAAAATCATAAGACTTAACTAGAATTCTTATGCTTCTGTTGTACACACGATAAACATAAGAAAAGTTACTTAGGACTGACTAAACGGTGTGCAACATACGGAACGGGCCCAAGCCTGCACATAATCCCTACAGTATAAGTTTCAGCAGTCCAAGTGCGTCTGGCCTGGGCCTGGCTACATATAAGAAGAGTTTCTTATAATGTGTCCGATATTACGACGAGTTTCTTCAGGTGCGGCTTGCACCAATGCGCTATACAGTTGCAGTCTTCCAACGTCTTCCACTATACCAAAGCCTGGCTTTTCCCAGAGTGTTTTTTTTTTCTGAAAATTCCATTGGATTGCACTAGCACTCTGCAGGTTGCAGGTATCAGGCAGACCTCAGAGTTTTGAGAACACTCAGTTCGTGTACCTGTTCCAAGGTGTTGCACACTGTGTCTACCCCGAACAGCAACCATTCGCGCTAAACTTCTCGAATCAATCGGACAAACGTACTGGTCATCTAAAGAATTTCTTTCGCTTTTCTTAATCCGATCTTCGAATTCAAATCGATCAGACGAAAATTATCGTAGCCAAGTGCAATTAGAGTGTTCTTTCGCTAACAAATAATTCACATTCGCATGCGTACAAATCGGCTTCAATAAAAATTCGAAAAAATGCGATTTCAATCCGTCGCGAACGATGATTTATCGGGCGCGGTACACCTGAGTTTATACCTGTTAAAAAGGTAAATTTTCTCGCAGTCCAATGACTTTCTAAAAAAAAAATGTGTGAAAAAATAAAGTGATTTGTTGTGCAGTTTATCAGCCTTTTTTCGCAAATGCACAGTGCAGAAATATGCGCAAAAATCGCAAGTGAAATCGAGCGTAATTCACAGTGGAACTTACCAGGTGATACTAGTGGGGGTCTCTAAGTTTGATTTTTGCAAGACGCTAGTAAAAGATTTTCGGTTTGATATCTTCGATAAAAATGCGGATACTCAAAAATTGGTAAGGAAATTTTCAACGGAAAAAATTTTTTTTTTCAGTTCTGTAGCAGAATTTCACGTAGAATTCGTTCGAATGTAATTCAAACTTTCCATTCTTCGCGGAATGAATCACAAAATGAAGAGACTGGATTCTTGGTATACTTTGTTTGATTTTTACCTGTCTTGAGAAGGTAGTGCAACCCCTGAAGTCAGCTCTCACGTTACACGAAAAAAAAAACAAATTTTTTATTTTGGCCTAGGCAAGACATCCATTTTCTGTTTGGGTCATTCATATGCGATATGCCGTGTCTTGGCCTTCTCTTCGGAACTTCTTGAGGCTAGGATAGGCCGAGGAAGAAGGATAATGTTTGGTTTTTGTCTGGCTCGGATGTCTACCTGCTCAAAAGACACAATAGAAAACATATGTGACCAAGTGTAGGTTGATCAGAATTCTACATGCTTGTATAAGTAGGTACCAGACATTTTCTTCGATTCGGCAATAAACTGAATGTCTTCGAACTTTCTGCTTCCAGTGAAATGTTGACTAATTGTATGTTTTTTACGGATTGAGAACTAGAATTTGAGCTGTTCTTCTTTATTTAGGTGCCTAAATTTTAATTCACTACATTAAAAAAAAATAAATAAACAAGACGCAATCACAATAGACATGGCATGTACTGTACCTATCTCACCAAATATTCAATTCGTATTTAAATTGAATTTGCGGAGGGGGGGGGGGTGGAATTAAGAAAAAGTGCGGACTGCAATACTTGAGTTCCCAATCTAATACTTTATATCGATAGCTTCTACCTTCTAATAATAGTGTATGAGTTTAGGGAGAAGTGTGGTTAATCATTTGATGAAGAAAGACAAGAATGGTTTATGCTAGAAACTTAAAACTTTATGCATTATATTAAAGTCACCCAGTGATTGAATTCGATAGTGGTAATTTTTATGATCTTCTACCCCTAAAATGTAAAGAACAGAAATATTCATAGGTTAATTTTGAGATAATAAATTAAATTCAAAACGGGCTTCTTTTTTAAAAAGAGTTTTTTTACATTTAAAATTTTACACCAATTCAAAGTCCAAATGCGTTGCGAAAAAAAAGATAATTTCGAAGCTGAAAATGTTTAGGCTAGACACTTCTAACATGAGGCCCAATTTAATTTCTATAAGTTTACCGAATGTCCAGTAACCCAAAAAAGAACTGAAACATTCCCCTAAATATTGTACATAATTCAATTTTCAAGAGTCTCAATCTCAAAACATACAGAAGTAGTAGGTCTAAGAAAATTCGACCGCGTCTTTGCATGGAAAATCAACGAGAATGTTAAGGCATCCGTTGTAAGGTTGTAACTAATTTACTGACGTACAACCTTGATCTCTAATTTACTATAGGAATAGTCGCTCCCTTCCAGCTCTCAATCCTCTTAGTTTTTTCTTTGACTTTTTTCTTAACGTCTTGGAATATTTAAAAAGAAAATACTCGTCTAAGCGGAAGAAATCCATTTTATTTTATACAAGGAAAAAAAAATTTCTTTGTTTGAATACTCGTACCTATTAAGCGGTTGTTCTTTTTATACGGAAATATCTTATGCACCACACCTGAAGATTATTGTAAGGTGAAACGGTCGAGATAAGAAAAATGCACCTGACTCAATAGGAAATATAGTTGGTATGGTCGCATAAAAGTGTGTTAAACTACGGAAATTGTGAATTAAAATCGGGCTAATGATAACAAAGGAGCAGAGAGAATAACAAAAATTTTAATTCTTGAATTCGCGAAGTTGGACTTACATACAGCTATACACAAATTTATTCGTACACCATTCAAAATTTTATTCAAAACAGCGTAAATGTGGTATTTAAAAAAAATAAATAATTATGATTAAACATTTTAAAAGCTTCCCTTACGAGTATGTCTTTTAATAAAATTCTCAATAAAAATAATATTTGACATATTTTATATTTTAAAATAAATTATCAGTCCTCCAACTACTAATTTCTGCAACACAAAATTATTCGTACACCTGGCAACACGAATTTACCGGAATATGAAATTATTTTACTTCTCTATCAGTTTACAGTGCTGTGAACGTTTGCAGTCCATATTTAAAGTGAAAGAAGTATATTTATCGTTTTTTAAAATAATTTTTTTAAAAAATGGGTCGAGAATCAACTGAAACTTCAACTTCTGAGCGAAAAATAATAATTAAGATTTTTTGTGAAGGAAAATCTTTGCGAAAAAGAGGGCGTATTGTAGGTAGGAGTCATACAATAATTCAAAGTATTGTAAATAAATACAAACATTAAGGAACACTCCTAAATAAGGAAGGTTGTGGGAAAAAAAAACAATTTCGGACCATAATGAACGAGTTATAGTACGAAAAATGAAACTAAATCCGAGTCTAAATATTAGGAATCTTACTGAAGATGTGGCCCAAATAATCCAGAAACCTATTTCTTCTGAAACTGTAAAAATGACATTGGGGAAGTTTAGTCTAAATGGTCGAGTAGCTCGCCAGAACCCATTTGTATCGAAGGTTAATAGGAAAAAGAGGATTGAATTTGCCAAACAATATTTAAATAAAGGTACTGACTTTTGGCAAAAAGTTATTTTCACAGACGAAAGTAAATTTAATGTTTTTGGTCCTGATGAAAGGCAATTTGTGTGAAGAAGGCGTAATACGGAAATGCAAAAAGGAAATTTGTGCTCAACAATATAGCATGGCGGTGGAAATGTGAAATTTGGGGCAGTATGTTAGCCGCTGGAGTGGGCGAGATGAAATTTATTTACATGACAATGGATACAATTATGTATTTAAATATTTTGAAGAGAAACTTAAAACAAACTGCGCGAGATATTCGGATAGAAACCGATTATTACTTTCAGCAAGATAACGATCCCAAACACAGCGATTGTTATTAAAGAATGGCTACTTCATAATGTAAAAAATCAATTACGTACGCTACCTCAATCGCCGGACCTTAACCCCATTGAGCTATCGTAGGCATATTTGGGATGTCAGATGAGGAAAAATAGTATTTCGGGAAAAGCTGAGCTCAAAGAGCATATTATTCGAGAATGGGAGACTATACTGTAATCAGTGACCCAGAGACTTGTGGAATCAATGCCAATGCGATTAAAAGCAGTGCTAGATGCTAAGGGCTATCCAACGAAGTACTAAATTTTAAAAAATAATTGTATTTCTAACTTATATTGTAAATTCATTAAAGTGTACGAATAATTTTGTTGAGTAATATTTTATAAGAATATGTTTTTGTTTCCAAATTCTTATTAAATAAGCACGAAAATGTTTATTTTTTTATATCATCGCAAAGAACATAATACACAGTTTCCAACTATTACTAAAGAATTTTTATTTTCATAAATCATATTGCCTTACTGACTTTATAAATTTTTTTTTTCTTGGTGTACGAATAATTTTGTGTATACCTGTATGTAGGCCAACGCCAGCATGCGCGAGTTCTGCCGTCCACAAGTTGGCCGTGCTTCGTAAGCTTCAGTTGACAATTGTCAGTTGTTCAGTGTCAAACCATTTGACTTGTGGTCAAAAAACCGACACAGCGGCGACAAGCGCACCAGCGGCCAAAAGCGATAGCCAACGCACACACGGTTCACATGTTGGTGCTTGTCTGCATTGGCAACACATATTCGGGGTATTAGATTTTATAGATAATGAACCAGGTTCTCATTAAGATCCTGCCAATCCGAGCTCCTTGTTGTCCGCATCACCACCCAGTTCAAATGGACACAGATCCACTTCGTTTAAGGACTTTTGTATGGCTCCTCTTTTCTGTACTCCAAAGAGAGTAGCGCTGGCGATACGAGGCTGCACCCATTCAAATCCCAAATCATATTCATGTAAATTTTTTTTATTGTTAAAAGTGCAGCTTTTCGATTGAACAAAATGTACTATGATCCCACTTCGAGAAAAAAGGTTGTCATTGAATTTTCTCTGTGACGTCACAGTCTGTTGATTCTAGATACCCTCTCTCGCGTAATGTCGGCTGAACTCTGCGGACATATTTAAATTATTTAAATTTGTGATCAAAAATGTGAGTCAAAAATAAATTCGTCAGTCATTTATTCCGTATTCTTTTTCGGCCAGTACCTGATATTTCCTTTGGTAAATAACGAAATATATTTTTCTCCTGTATTTGTTACTTCCGAAAAAATTTTCACCAATATGCAGTCTCAGGGAATTTTTTTCTGCCCTTCAAGAATTCCCCTACCAATTTTTGGTCCAGAAAGTGCTTGATTTAACATAATGATTAAATTTTGAGGGTAGTACCTTCTATTTTTGTATTAATTTAACATTTGCGCCGTAAATAGTATTCGAGGGCTAAAAGTACACTTCACGGAACTTCAATTTGAAGAACATTTGTATTCGAATTTCATATATTTAAATTCGTCAAATAAGTAACAGAGTTACACCAGAACAAAGCTCTCTGAAATCTCACATTGTTCTCATAGTACAAACAGTACAGATGCCAGAGCAGAGCTCTAAGGGATTCCAACTTTTCTAAATAAACTTAGAAAAACGCAATCAACCAACGAAATGTTAAAAGTTAATCGAAATTCAAAATGCCTTTCTACCTTTAAACAATAATTATCAAATCATTAATTCTAAGAAATTCCTCAGAGGTGGAAATACACAAGACTGTAATTAAGAAATGAATTAGACAACAAGAGAGCAAAAACTTTGTTCTACGATTGGCTTTTCTAAACCGAAACTAAGCAATTAAATTCTCATTTTTCCGACAAAATTTCACTTCATAAATTTGAAATCAGTGTGGGCTTCTTTTTTCCCTCTTGTCTTAAACTGGTTCTCCATCCATCCACCTGAGATGGGTGCACTCTGTATTAGTGCATCCATCACCTTACTTTGCGCTTAATCTATTTACTCCCTACATACCTGCATTATTAGAATTTTTAATTTATAAGCCAGACATTTTCTAATATTTACTTCAGTCTTGTCCCGCAGCAGTAGTTTAAATTAGTTTTGACGATTATTGTTGGATGCTCGTTTCTCACCTGAAAAGAAAATAAAAAAAAACATAAAAAATACATGAACTTCTCATTATCTCGACAGGAAGGAATTTTAATGAATAAATTGCTTTTTGAAGAAAAAAAAAATTCTAAACAATTCGAGATTATTACGAGTACATAAATGGCCTTTATATTGAAGAACGTAAAAATATGAGTCAAGTTTTCTTATCAGTTTTCCATTCGTGAAGTGGAAATGCTGACAAAAAAAATATTAGTGATTAGGTAATGATTAATATTACGATAATATGCTTGTACAACAAATGGATGAAGTATGTAGTTTAAGTTTTTAGTTATTGTCTTTGTATACAAAATAACTTCAATAATATAATTGTTAAAATTGAATTTGTATCGGCAGAGAAGTTTTTCTTTACATAAAGCTTGTATTAGACCGTATGTCACACTGTCAAATAATTGATAATAAATTCCGTAAAATTTTTTTAATTTGACAAAAAATTTAGTGAAATTTTTCAGGTAAAACAGGGAAATGATTGGACAAACAAAACGATTACACTATTGGACTACATTTGATAGCGAAAATAGACAATTTGTTTTACAAAATTGTATACAGTCTAATACAAGCTTAATTGATGTTAGTGTTTATTGCCTTGTTTTAGAGTATCTTAAAGAAGAACCGACTATTAATTTTGGTTTAAAAAATTCCATATTGTTCGACTCATCCATTCTGTACGAAAACTAAGAAGAACCGTATCTATTTTATTGCACTCGAGTATAGAAAAAGGATGTGGGAATTAGCCTTCGTTAGTGAAGGACGATATAAAGTAACCTATACTTTAAGATTAATTTATGTCTTATTGGTGTAAACTTTAATCCCTTGAGCGGTTTTCACGCTATCTTGGAACAAATATTCAAACAACCGAAAAACCTTTTCAATTTTATTAAGTTTAATTTTTTTTGTTTAACTTCTAGGCCTCGGCGTCGTTCCGGTTCGAGTATAGTCGTTTTAGACGGCGAAGATTTAAAACCGTGTCTAACCGATGACTATATTACCGGTCATCATATCCACTATCCGCAACATTCAGATACGAAGGACATAGACAGGGACATGTTGACAATGCTTTCCGTTAATCAAGATAACGGTATTTATTCCAAATTTAACCATCCATTTCGAGGATACAAACCAATTTTTAATACTTTTATCCGTCTTATAGGTCCACATCGTGAGATGGCTGTTGATGTTCCCGAAACATTTATAGCACGGAATAAAACACCGCCACGATATCCACCGCCACGTCCACCAGCTCAGGTAAATTGAGTAATATTAAAAAAATAACGGTGTAACTACGTTCAACAACAAGAAATTACCTTTAAAATTTAATTAATTATAACAAATGAAACGTTTGCGATTTTGAAGCAGATGAAAAGACACGAATCTTGTTTCTTTCAACCTCTGCAAAAAAATTCAAACTAATCAAACAATCCACTCGAATACAAATCATAAGAACCATAAATTCATCAACAGACACATCAACACCATACAACTTCATCACTACAGCATCATCATCATCATCAACAACAACAACACACTCATCAACATTTGAAAACACTTAATAGCCTTGGAGGAGGCGGAGGTGGGAGTGGTGGTGGTAGTAGCAGTCATAGCGGTGTCTCAATCGAATTGGAACCGATAAATCGATTATATCGTAAAAGTTCGTCCTCGTTCGGTGACGAGAGTAGCAACAAGCAGTCATTGAGCAAGGACGAGCCGACATCCTCAATCGATGGTTCCGTATGCGAATCAACAATTGGCGATTTCGATTCGGTAAATTTCCTCAATAATAACATAACAATGAAATCGTCGGCATCTTTAAGACGCCATCGTCATCAGGTCGGCGGTGGATCTCTCAGTACGCACAGTTCGGATTCGGGTAATATGGGTCCGCCCGAATACGAAATGACCGCCCTGGTTATACCACCAACGACACATAATCGCGAACTACCAGTCGACGTTCCCGATAGTTTTATCGAAATTATTAAGGTACCGCCGCGTTATCCGCCGCCACCACATTTATCCTCGCTCTCGTCATCATCGAATGCATCATCATCCAATAGTACTACTACTAATAATAATAATAATAATACAACTACTACTACTCCTACTTCTTCCGGTAAGCGTCCGCCACAGATTGTTAAAGAGGTCGTTAAGACGAAACGATCCGTTTCGTCGCACAGTTCGATTGAGAAACAAAGACCGCAAGGTCAGGTGGCTATTAAACGAAACGATGAGGTACCATCTTCCACCTATTATGCAACAAACCTCCTTAGCTCCTTATAGAATCAATTTCATATCTCGTAGTCTTAGTTGCTAGAGAATATTGTAGACCATCTTTAATTATGCTCCAACTCCCTATACTTTCGAATCTAGTAGCTTCTAATAGTAGATTCCTTAAATTTAAGATATGTCTGTGTATTTTTTGCGATTCTGTAATTTGAAGCAACGAGTCACGAAGTGGAATCATTGTAAAATCTCACTCCTGTGGAACCGTTTCTTTCAAGATGGCACTTCAAATTTAGGCGTTTCTACCTTTTTAGCATTTACTTTTCACCTCCTTAGTGGTTGAATGTCGACAAATCCCGAAATTACTTTTTAGGCGTTTATAAAAGTAGACGGTAGAAATGAAAACCAATTCGATATCTCATCAGATCCAGATATTGATAAATTCCTGAAAACATACTGAACCCCTTTTCATCCCGTTGGAAGTTGAATATGAAAAATGCCCGAAAGTTATGTTTAGACAATTATAAAAGCAGTCAGTAGAAGTAAAACTAATTTGATGTATTATCAGGTCTAAGAGATATTGAGGAATTCGTAACCCCTTTTCTGCACTTCTGCAAATCCTGAAAATACATTTTTTAAGTAAAAATAAAAATATGATACCGATTTTTATCCCCTCAGGGTTCAATATTAAAAAAACGAAAATTAATTTTTAGTAATTTCTATAAGTAGCCGAAGTGACATTCCAATTTGACATCTCATGTGATCTACCATCAACTAAAAAAATATTTAGGCCCTCTTCACTCCCTATTTGCGTAAGTAGCATGTAGAAGCGAACATCAATTGTTATGTCATCGGTCCTAAAAGATATTGAGAGATTCGTGAAAGCATATTTAACCCCTCTTCATATCTTATCGTAAAAAAATTGATAACGCCTATTAGACATATGTAAAAGTTACCTGTAGAAGTAAAAATCAATTCGATATTTCATTGGCCATGAAAGATATTATGGAAAAAAAGAATAGATTTAACCCATTTTACTACTTATTTAACCCTTTTTTTACTACATTAGAGGTAGGATTTCAAAAAATCATTTCTTAAACCGTGCCTAAGAACGAATACACTGGTAATACCAAAATGTGCAGGAAAAAGTGAGTACAAGAAAAGTCGAGGGAGACCATGTCATGAATGAGATTGGAACGTTTTGAAAATTTTGGCTTAAAAGACAATCAGATCGTTTGTGAAGGCCTCCAGTAATAACAACTGTTTAATTTCATTTGTATAGCCACATAAATTTCTTCAAAAACGTTGTGCATACTTTCTTCTTTCTTTTCATTTTCATCAGCGGAGATGAATATAACTTCCTCTTCTAAAAATGCAGAAAGAAGAAGAATGCTTTCCTAATTATGATCGGATACCTCTAGGTATCTAGAATGCTTCACCGTAGGGTTGTTGATTTGGAGAGGATGGATAAGAAGGAATTAGACGCCACTCAAGGTTATGTAGCGCAAGTTCTCAGAAAAAATAGTGATCTCAAATCACACTACTACGAACTAGACTAAACCATCCCTGAGTTATTCAATAAATTTTCTGAATATACCATGCATGTAATTCACCTAACGGTTTCGATAGCAATACTCAGTACGACAAATTAGACTCTTTTTTTTGAACGAGGCCATTTTGCTAAAATTGAGCCTAAAGATGATTTCATGACTGAAAGAAAGATTTTAGCTAGGAAGTTAAACTTTCGAATTCAGATGTTCAACACACTTTGCAGGGCAAGCTACTTTCCATACAAAAGTCCTTGAAGTAATTGGTTACACCTATTTCGTAATTACTGAAATCGCAGATATAAATTTCTGCGGTATGTTCAATTTCAGCAGCTTGCTGTCAAAGACGCTAGTTTTCTAAACCCCACGGATTTGAAGTTCACATTTCGAGCCACCAAACCTTCGAACGTGTATTGCAATTTTTTATGTATCCTTACAGCTCCACCAGATCTTTCAAAGCCAGTTAATACGTGACCCGCAATGGACTCGATTTTGCACTTCCTCCCTTATCTTTTATTTCGCCCCCCTATTGACCAGGACCGGTTTATGCTACTACATTAAAGAATAACTCCCTAAATTCTGACTGATTTCATAAAAAGGTGAAAAATATTTTTTCATATGTATGACATGTAAGAATAAAAAATAAATCTGTGAGTTTGCATTTATTCAAAAAAAATCATAAACAGCAAATCGAATCAATCAACTCTCGCCCGTTCTACAAATTTTTGCATTGGATAATGCTTTCCTGCTAAAACTCACATTATGTGCTTTCCCGGAAAATTTTTTTTGAATCTAAATGGGAGCAGCATAAAGTTTTTGATGTGAATGAAACTGCTCCATCTGGCACGTGTCGTAGTACATATCGAATCTGAGTCTCGGCTACTTTGTCATGATGCCATTCTCTACTGCATGGAGTTTTTTTTATAAAACTGGCTCTAAACGAAAAAAAAACGAATGAGTCTTTTAAATAGAATAATACTCGACGCCTCGATGTAATCTGAAAAAGGAAATTACGGAAAATGCGGTGGTAATAAAACTCATTTACTAGATGGAAAGCTGATAGGCGGAAGAACCAGAATATCAACAAAAAGAACTTCGGTGCGTCCATAGACGACTCCGCAGAGAAACAACCAGTGGAATTGCAGTGGCAACTATAATAAAACTGCAATAATGGGTGCGATAGACACTGTCCCTGAACAAGCCAGCCAACAGAGGCGGACGCAGTAGGAACCTCCGAAGACACTTCTCAACGCCGGCACACTGCAAGCCCACCGGAACAAACTACCTGTCTATCCCACCCACTTTTATTATGTCATCGGATCAACAAGTGTCATCTTAGTTTCCAGCGAATAGTCTTATCGTAATTTCCGCACTTACGAATTAACGTCTGATTGGAGTGATCTGATGAATCGCATCGAAAAACCTCAGAGCACTTTCTTTGAGGAATTTCCTTATAGTTGGAAGCTTAGCTTCCCGATGCAGCTGGGTATTCCTGACGAACCATGGAGCACTCAGAGCCGCTCTGAAGCATCGATTTTGTTTAACCTATAAACGCGAAACATGTGTTTTGGTCGCGAGGCTCCATGCCGGAGACGCATAGCATAGGGTCGGTCTGACGATTGTCTTGTACAGTAGCAGCTTGCTGCGAGGAGATAATTTACTGCGCCCATTGTTCATGGTTTAGACAGCTTGGAGGCCATATTGGATTTGTCCAGGACCGATTGAATGTGTAGGCTAAAAGTCAGTTTCTTGTCTAGTTTGACACCTAGATACTTTACGACTGGTTTCCAGAGGATTTTGTCCCCGAAAATGGTAACATGGTCATGTGGAGGTTTCATACATTTTGCGAAGAGTATGGCCTCACTCTTGCTCGGATTAACGTTAATCCTCCAGAGTTTGAACCAGTCTTCAAGTTTATTGGCCGCCATTTGTATTTCCCTAGTAGTTACAGTAGGGCTCCAAGACTGATATATAAAAGCGGTATCGTCCGCATAAAATCCGGAAACTGCGGTCCGTACCGAGTGCATCTGCCATGAAGACAGAGAATTTGTAGATTATGCAATGACGAAGACGAAACACCAGAGCATATCCTCTGTGAATGTGAGTGCTTAGCTAACAAAAGACTTCGTCACTTCGATCAGGGTTTCATGGAACCATCAGAATTCCTGACCATTCCTCTTCGCAAGATACTAAGCTTCATTGAAAGCGCAGGGATTGAAGAGGAATCATAGTCAATCCGGGGGGACGTCACAATAGGTCCAACTGTGGCTTCAGTGACAGAGGTTAACCATACCAACCCCTTTTGCCAATCTATCTATCTAAGACGTAGAAAAATAAGGGAGACAAAGTCGAGCCCTGAGGCACACCGGCTTCAATAACCTTTAGTGACGAAATTTCCCCATTCAGCAATACCCTAAATGATCTTCTGTTCAGGAAAGAGTTGACCAATCGCACTAGTTTTGCTTTTTAATAGTTAAACAGAGCGCTAAGATATCTAGGACCGATGCTGTTAAATGGTACCCACCCCACTACACACTTGACGATTACTTGTTATTTTCATAGACTTCTCGGTGACAAGGAATACCATTTAAAAATTTGCTTAAAGATCACCGATCACATGTTTATTTGTTTTAACAACATGAAAAATAAATACCTCCAATACCTTCTTAAATAAATCTCTTATTCAAAAACATACTGCAGTCACGATCGGCTGCAAGCCAATCGTATAATACTCTAGATGAATACTGAACTCCGATTTATATTGTAGTTGGGGATAAAGTAGAATTACATGTGTGCATGTTGTATATCCTTTATTAAGGACTGCCATTAGATTGCTACTCAAAACTAAAAGACAATATTCAGTGTTTAATATCATATCTTGCACTGGGTAAGTCATCGAAAAAAAATGTCCTTTTTGAAGGACTTTCACATGGGAGGTGTAGGAGGTGTCACTCGGTTTCTTACATATTTATCCTTTTCCTTGGAACCATTTAAACGTGTACAAAATTTCAAATTCGTAGCTTGAAGCGTTCAAAAGTTATCGGCCAATATTCTTGAACACGTGTTTTAAGGACATTTTGTATGGCAGCTACCAGAAGGCGTAAAAGGATTTCGCTGACTAGTAAAGTCGAACTTTCTTTTCACTCAAAACTAATTTGTAAAAATTCCGAATTCGTAGCTAAAAGATTACTTGAGTTATAGTGAGTTTCGTAAATTAAGTGAATACATTTTGACAGGATATTTGTATGGCAGCTACACGAAGGACTAACAGGATTTTCTTCATAATCATATGTTTAGCTCCAACTATTGGAAAAATAACACATACAAAATTTCAATGTCGTAGCTTAAACCCTTCTGAAGTTATCGACCAATATTCTTGAACACGTGTTTTAAGGACATTTTGTATGGCAGCTACTCGAAGGAGTAGGACGATTTTGCCCGTTAACGAATTCAACCAAACATCCAGATTCAAAATTTCAAGATCCTAGGTGAAGGCGTTCTTGAGTTATCGTGTTCACGGACAGATGGACGGACGGACGTCAAGCGGATTTGAGGTTTTTGGCCACAAATAAACAAAAAATAAAATATAACTTTTTTACGTCCGAGGCTTGGTTCTATTCGTTACTAACTTTTTGGCTGGATTAAACTTATAATACTCTATATGATTTCATTTAGAGTATAAACATTCAGAGTGTCGAACTTTTGAAAAAACACAAAAAATTTCCCCCCTTTTAAATTTGTTTGTATGATTTTCTTGACAACAAAGAGGCCACATAAATCGCTCTTATTACTTCAAAATCTAAATGTTGTTTTTATAAGCCATTTGACCGATAAAATTTTCTTGTAAAAAAAATACACCTACTTTTAGATATTTCTCAGGGTATCAAAATTTAAGAAAAAAACAACACAAAAACAAAATCAGTTGATCATTGAAATTTGATGTTCGACATATTACCATCTTCCTTCATAAAATTCTTAAAGGATTAAATTACATTCAGATAGAATACAGCAAAATATTAGACGACTGTGGCACATGCATTTTATTCACGAGTATCTTTTTTTTATTTTAACTTTATACGTTATATTTATCTTTATGGAAACATTATTCAACCTAAACAATCATATCACTTACAACGACGCGATATTGCTATTTGTATGTACGACTAGTGTAGAATTTGATAATGCACAGCTTAACCTGTTGTTTAAAAATAACTATATACAGTGTGTCTGGTCTGGGTTATTAATTCAAATAATATCTGACGCCATTCAACTCGAAGTGCAGATTCTGAAGCAACAAGTTGTGATAAGAAATTTATGAAGGTGGTGTCTTGAGTCAATATTTAGTTGAGATAATTATAGCTGCATGGAATTTATATACACTTGATGATTAGGTAATTAGATTTGTTTCTTTTAGGAAGTTTGGATAGGATTATTTCACTTTTTAAGGGAAATTTTGGAGGAAACATATTCATTTCAGTTGATTTTAATAATTTTTACGTCGGACTAGCCATTTATGATGTCTAGGCGAAAACAACTGACGTGGTAACATGCTTCGAGGCTGTTTTGGATATTATCCAGGGAATCTCATTCACCCTGCGTATTTGAATTTTGCGATGCATTTAAATGTTCCCCTTCCGGTGTTTATGAATTAACAAAAATCGGGAATTCGGTTGGACTATTGGGAGTTGTTGCACAGTTGTTCTAATTATTATAAATCCAGTTGGTTATTTGTTGCTCCTTTCTGAGAAATTCGTCGAGTCTGAATCCGCATCAGCCTAGTCGTTTCCAGTAAGGCCTGTACAAACAAATAGCAAATTACAGATAAATCTCCTGAGGCCTTAGTACTATAAGAACATTGATGACCTGTACCAAACATGGAATTTAAAACTCTACTGCTTCGCAGAGAGCTTCAAATACGTATTACACCAAAGCTACTACAGGTCCGTGTGCTTCCACACCGTTGAACTAGGAACTGCCAATTTGATTCCCATGGCACGATCAGGGTAGTCGTAATTTAACTGCCTCCCGCCACCTACGTGTTCGAACTTCCTAAGTTTTCCTTCTAGTCATCCTGGATATCTTTTAACTCAGCTTTTATTTCTGCAAGTGCAACATTTTTGTCATTCCTCAAGTATTGAGCTCAAGAAGAAACACCAAATTTTTCTTATTTGCTCGTCCTATAGTCCTGCCTTGGTATATCCTTCTACTCCGCCACTACGATGTCTTTGGGTAACTGATTCTTTGATATTCTTCTTTCGCAACCAAGCTTGGCACCATCTATATTGGAGGTGTAGGAACAATGTTTATATTTCTAACTAATTTTTTGAAAGGTCTCCCTGTCTTTATTAACAGTACAATGTTTAAGATTTTAATATCTATTTTAATTTGAAATAACTTCAATTAATTCATGAAATACGCTTTCAAGTACTAATTCTACTTTATACTTAAATGGTCCTTAGCTTCTATTTTAATTCCAGCGTTTCAAATTACTTGGAACCGTATAATTTGTATCACGGCATTCACATGATTGCTAACATTTTTTTTCAAACTTTCTTTTATTTTTCTTAACTCAAATAGAAGCATGTGAACAAGCCGCTTTAAAAATAATATTCATTAATTTTCATTGTGATGGCAAAGCTCATTTAAATCAGCATGAAACCAGTTGATTACATGCGAACCAATGCTCATTAGTAGAATAAAATTCCGTACATAAGAAGTAAAGTAAAGAAGTAAGTGGATTTCTGATGTTTCACTTGTTTCTCTACAAGGGCACATACAAACCTTTTAAAAACCTGAGAATTTTAAATGCAAACAATTCAGTATTTCTGGATTACTTATAAAAAAATCCAAGATATTAGCCAATAATAAGTAGAAATTCTATTTCATAAAAATTTTTGACAAACATTATTTTACCTCTCATGTACAGAATTAGGCTGGTTTCGTCCTGATATAACCCTTGAAAAATAGAATATAACACCTAACGCCAGTACACAATAACACCACTAACAAAACCTAACAGTAGGCTACCACTCACCACTTAATTGCTTTCCTAATAAAAAAAGCCAAATTGATTGTAATAAATTATCGAATTCAATGCAATTTAATTTGAATTAAAATTAATGATTTCTAGTTAAATGGCTCCGTAAAGCCCGTACCACCGCCCCGTGATCACCTACGAATGGAAAAAGATGGTCGTATGGTTAATCGAGCACCAGCCCCTCAAGTGCCCGATCGTAAGGTCTCATCTGTAACCACTACACCGAATCATAATCAACAAAATCATCAAATTGCGCAAATTGTTGAACCAACCATTGAACAATTAGACAGTATAAAAAAGTATCAGGTGAGTGATTTGACTATATTTTTTTAACTATGTATTAACGGTTGTACAGAAGTTTTGGTGAGGATCTTGGGTTTAAATCGAACCAGAGCTGGTTCTGGTAAGGTAACAGGACAAAGTCGAACGATTAAGATTTCCAATTAAAATCATCAATATTATACTTATCGGGGCAAATGGTTGGGAAACGTGTTCCTAATTTATTTATTTATTAGTAGTTGATTTTTCCCGACCAACTTTATTGTTCTTATCGAGCACATCAGCCAATATGGAGCATGTACATCACTAAATAATAATACATTAAAAAAATAAAATTTAAAGAAGAGAAATTTAAAAAAAATAGTTCAAAAACATACTGCAGTCACGATCGGCTGCAAGCCAATCGTATAATACTCTAGATGAATACTGAACTCCGATTTATATTGTAGTAGGGGATAAAGTAGAATTACGTGTGTGCATGTTGTATGTCCTTTATTAAGGACTCCCAGTTAATTGCTACTCAAAACTAAAAGACAATATTCAGTGTTTAATTTCATATCTTGAACTGGGTAAGTCATCGAAAAAAATGTCCTTTTTGAAGGACTTTCACATGGGAGGTGCAGGAAGGACTCACTCGATTTCTTACATATTTATCCTTTTCCTTGGAACCATTTAAAAATGAACGTGTACAAAATTTGAAATTCGTAGCTTGAAGCGTTCAAAAGTTATCGAAAAATATTGTTGAACACGTGTCTTAAGGACATTTTGTATGGCAGCTACCAGAAGGAGTAAAAGGATTTCTCTGATTAGTAAACTCGAACTTTGTTTTTACTCAAAACTAATTTGTACAAAATTTCCAATTCATAGCTAAAAGATTACGTGAGTTATAGTAAGTTCCGTAAATTAAGTGAAGACGTTTTGACAGGATATTTGTATGGCAGCTACACGAAGGACTAACAGGATTTTCTTCATAATCATATATTTAGCTCCAACTATTGGAAAAATAACACATACAAAATTTCAAAGTCATAACTTAAACCCTTCTGAAGTTATCGGCCAATATTCCTAAACACGTGTTTTAAGAATATTTTGTATGGCAGCTACCAGAAGGAGTAAAAGGATTTCGCTGACAAGTAAAGTCGAACTTTCTTTTCACTCAAAACTAATTTGTACAAAATTTCGAATTCGTAGCTAAAAGATTACTTGAGTTATAGTGAGTTTCGTAAATTAAGTGAATACATTTTGACAGGATATTTGTATGGCAGCTACACGAAGGACCAACAGGATTTTCTTCATAATCATATATTTACCTTCAACTATTGGAAAAATAACACAGACAAAATTTCAATATCGTAGCTTAAGCCCTTCTGAATTTATCGACCAATAATCTTGAAGACGTGTTTTAAGGACATTTTGTATGGCAGCTACCCGAAGGAGTAGGACGATTTTGCCCGTTAACGAACTTAGCCTTACAAATTCAACCAAACATCCAGATTCAAAATTTCAAGATCATAGGTGAAGGCGTTCTTGAGTTATCGTGTTCACGGACAGACGGACGGACGGACGGACGGACGGACGGACGGACGGACGGACGGACGTCAAGCGGATTTGAGGTTTTTGGCCACAAATAAACAAAAAATAATATATAACTTTTTTTCGTCCGAGGCTTGGTTCTATGCGTTACAAACTTTTGGGCTGGATTAAACTTATAATACTCTATATGATTTCATCTAGAGTATAATGACGAATAAAATCTAATTTAAAAAAAAAATGTAAAAACATACTGCAGTCACGTTCGGCTGCGAGCCAATCGTGTGATACTCTACATGAAGTACTGAACTCCGATTTATATTGTAGTTGGGGATAAAGTAGAATAAGGAGTGCGCATGTAGTTTGTCCTGCATTAAGGACCCTCGTTTGGTTGCTATTCGAAAGTAAAAGACAATACCTCCAGTGTTCAATTTCATATCTGCAGCCTTGAGTAAATCACCAAAATAAAAATTTCCGCTTTTAATGACTTTCACTGGGGGGCTACAGGAAGGACTCACTGGATTTATAGCATATTTATCCCTTTACCTGGAACCATTTAAAAATTGATTTGTACAAAATTTCAAATTCCTAGCTTAAAGCATTCAAAAGTTATCGAAAAATGTTGTTGAACACGTGTCTTAAGAATATTTTGTATGTAAGCTATCCGAAGGAGTAAAAGTATTTCACTGACTAGTAAACAAAACTAATTTGTACAAAATTCCGAATTCGTAGTTGAACGGTTACTTGAGTTATAGTGAGTTCCGTAAATTGAGTGAACTCATTTTTACAGAATATTTGTATGGTAGCTACACGAAAAACTAATGGGATATTCTTTATAATCATACATTCAGCTTCAACTATTGGAAAATCAATACGTACAAAATTACCAAGTCGTAGGTTAAGCGGTTTTGAAGTTATCGGGCAATAATCTTGAACACGTGTTTTAAAGAATTTTTGTATGGAAGCTCCTCGAAGGAGTAATGGAATTTTACTGACTAATGAACACGAACTTCATTTTTTCTTCAAAACTAATTTCTACAAAATTTCAACTTCGTATAAAAACGATTTCTTGAGTTGCAATGAGTTCTGTACATTGAGGTTATTTTTACAGGATTTTTGTATGGCAGCTAATCGAAGGACTCTTTCATATTCATTCATTTAACTGCAACTATTGGAAAACCAACGTATACAAAATTTTAAAGTCGTAGCTCAAGGCGTTCCGAAGTTATTGGTTATTATTCATGAACACGTGTTTTAAGGACTTTTTGTTTGGTAGCTACCCGGAGGAGTAGGACGATTTGGCCAAACATTAAGATTCAAAATTTCAAGATCCTAGGTCAAGGCGTTCTTGAGTTATCGTGCCTACGGACAGACAAACGAACGGACGCCAAGCGAATTTGGAATGCTGATTTCCACCATATTTATCCTTTTACCTGGGACCATTTCAAAATTTAAGTGTAAAAAATTTCAAATTCGTAGCCTGAAGCGTTTAAAAGTGATCTAATAATATTCTGTGCCACCTGACAAAGGAATAGGATTTCGATGACAAGTAAGCTCGAAATTTGTTTTAACTCAAAACCAATTTGTACAAAATTTGGACGTCGTGACTAAACGATTTCTTGAGTTATAGCTAGTTCCGTAAATTAAGTTAAGAAATTTTTAAAGGATTTTTGCATGGCAGCTACACGAAGGACTCATGGGATTTTTTCATATTCATATGATCCTTAGCTGTAACTATTATAAAATCAATGTATACAAAATTTCAATGTCGGAGCTTAAAGCGTTCTGAAGTTATTTTTCAATATTCGGGCTGTATTACAGCTACCCGAAGGAATTGGCGAATGATACTAATTAACGAATTCAGTCTTGCTTATGACTTAAACCTAATTCCCGCAAAAGTTTTACTTTATGCTTTAAAGCGGTCTTGAGTTATAGTGGATTCTATAACTCGAATACATTTTTGTAGGCTGCTACACGAAGGATTCATTCGATTTTCATCATATTCGAAATTTTCGTTTGGAAAGTTTGGAAAGTTTATGTGTGCAAAATTGCAAGTAATTAACTTTCGACCAATAATTGTGAATACGTGTTTTAAGGACTCTTGTATGGGAGGTACTTGAAGGAGTGGAAGGATATCATCAATTAACGATCATAGCCTTACTTTTTCCATTCTATAGGTTGTGACAAAATTCCAACTTCCTAGGTCAACGTGTTTTTGAGCTTCGTGCAAACGGATTAACAGACAGACAGATGGACGGACGGATAGCAAACGGATTCGCGATTTTTTGCCACAATTAAGCATCAAATAATATATAACTTTTTTCGTTCGATGCTCGGTTCCATTCGTTACATTACTTTTCTGGCTGGGTTAAGCTCATAATACTCTATGATGATGAACTAACTCGAAAATTATCCACCATATTGTAAAATTTGCCTATATTTTTATGTAAATCCAGTAGTTCATATATTGATCACAAAAATAAAACTTACAAGCGTACAAAATTTCTATTATTTAAGAAAAAAAATATTGCGACGACGAACAATTACTCAAGCCTAAGAGCGTACAGTTCGTGAAAAATTTTAGCATTTAAATGTAGTATCCGTAAACCACTATAACAAACCCTTAAAATAACAATATATTTTCAAACACGTCTCCAGTAAAATTTTCCTTTTGTTCAACGTAAGTTTCTCGATATGCCAGTTTGTCCTACTGATAGTGAAACACAGTTTTTATCTACAGGGCGCCGCTCTTCGAATTTTTAAAGTAGATGTACTCTCTTCAAGGGTATCTAGTATCCACAAGGTTATGCTGGAAAGTTGAAACTTGGCCTAATACATTCATGGGTATACTATTATAGTTCGGGGAGTATTGCAAATGTAAGTGGCGTAACATTTTCTATCCTACTTGAACTTTGACCACATACTAAACTTTGTACTTCAAAATAATAATAATAATAATAATTGCATTGCAGATTGTTGGTGGATTTTTTTTTATTGAGCCGGAATCTTGTAATTTTCTTAATACAAATTGACTTGAGGACATTTTCACAGTTTTTCCAAATTGCCTATGCAAATTTAATTCGATCTTGACCTTCGTCACGTAAATAATAAGCTCGGTTTGAAAAGCTGCGTTTGCACTAGTCGTCATAAATATCTAAAAAAAATATACAAGCAATTTGATTATGTTACCGAGTAGGTACGTCGTGATATTATTTATATGCACTTTTTCGATCCGCTCAAACCTTAATCCAATCCGAAATGCACTGTTCCATTATATAACATCGGCATTAATCGTTTGACACTATGTACGAGTATGAAACGGTTTCGGATTAGCCTTGGTCTTAATTTAGTCAAATTACATGCGAAGACCAAGACATACGAGAAATTGATAAACCTTCGATTCAAATAGAGTTTAATATTCGATTATAAATGCAATTATTGTGATCGATATACACTAATGGGAGTTAACGATATCTGATAATAATTATGTAGTATGAGGTGGATTAGGTAGGTCAAATCAATCAATTCTATGCGCTATCCATTCAGCATGTTAACAATCAGGTTATGATAAGCGAAACATGGTAATGATAGTCCCTAGCCCTAAATTTGAGATGTGTCTATGAAACAACTTATCCAATGAGGTCAACATGTTTGGAATCAACTACGGAATGAAGGAATGTTGTTCGGTTGCATCTTAAAATTTGAAGGGCTTCTTCAGTATGTACGAGTATATCGTTAGAGGCACCCGTATACGAATCAATTTAATAATAAATTGTGGACACAAACAAAGGTAGCTAATCAACCGCAAAAGGGAAAGGTGTCATCAATCGATAGCTGATGATCGGTAAAGTAAAGATAGGGAACATGAAGTACTCGTAGTACACGGACTTGGGATTTAGGTATGGTGTTGCGCTCGTATTACATCTACTTCATACGGTATCTAAAAACAGCTAACTACTTTGCATTCAGTAGGTACTAGTATAAATCGCAAAGAAAATGCAATGGAAATTGAAGAATATCACGTTCCAATCGAATATAATTTAATCGAAGCCAACAAGTGGCACTCGATGTTAATCCATGAATTTGATTTGTTTATGAATACATAAGAATTTATTCTGGTATGGTTAGTTGACTTTTTTGGATGCGAAACGATATCCACTCGAATTAACAGCGAGAAAAAGTGTAGATTTTAAAGAGCATTTCACATACGAGTACATAAACCACCAAAAAAGATAGTACATATTTCTTTGCTTATATGAAGCAGAAGAAATTTTTAAATATTGAGTTCTGGCATCAAGAAATTTACACACGCCTACTAGGCGTATGTTTCTTGCGAGACTATCATTTTTTTTTCGTTCACGGTATCGGGCGGAAAGTGGTTATAAACCCTGGCATTTATCAAAAAAAATTATACAAAAGGGAGTAAGTTTAAACTTTTAAGAAATTTTCATTTAATTCTGACACATTCTACTCCGAACTGAGTTGTTGTTATCAGTACTGATTCTGGAATATATCTGATAGCAATCGGAAGCTCTAACAATTCTGAATAGGTTCTGGTTGCAGGCTCTGGTTCTCCATGTACTAAATCTAATTAACTAAAATTTTCTCGAATATCTGCGCTTAAGAAGGACGACGAAGGGTAAAAAAAGTAAATGTATAAGATAAGTCAGTACTAAGTCAGATCATTCTAAAATAACCAAAGGCAGCACTAACATTACTTATCTCATTTACATCTAAAGGGAATGCTTTCTTTTCTTTGAAGTGGACACTGAGCATATTCCTTCTTTTATCAGGGCCTATTACTCACTTGATCCACTCAAGCACGTATCGTCTCCATCTCACCTTTACGAGATGGAACACATATAAAAAATATTTGGTCAATCGGTCGTAAAAGGTCTCCAGCTCAAAAGGTGAATCTCATTACAACCTCTGAAGTGCTCTTGTTTACCTATAAAAAAACATTTTTTCGTGATGCTTGTAGGTCATCTGACTGTCCAGTGACGACCATAGTGTGTCACCTATCTGTCCGATCTTCGTAAATGTCTTCCGAAAAACTCTCCGTATATAGGAGTATCTATAAAGTTAGGATATTTATGAGTAGCCTAGCCGATGTATCTAAAAACTTCCACAGTCCACTGATTCGAGAGATTTAATTACAAATGCACACTCGACATATTCGTTATTCGAGATAACGACGAAGGAGTGGAGTGATTAAAAAAAATGCTGAAAGGTGAGTTTGGTATGCGGTGATGCTGACGGTGATAACAGGTGTAATATCAACCGTATATCCATAGCAACGTATCTATGCAAGGTGGACTTTTCGGTTTTACGTCTACGTACCAGTACGTTCCAGCCCCACAGTATCTATACGAAAATTCTAATTCTAACTTCTGTTTGTCCACGTTAATTACAACACTCTATTCATATGAGCTTGGAGCCTTGTATGACGTACAAACATTGGGGAACTAGCACCATCAGTAGGTACGTGCATGTGTTGTGTGTGCGTTCCGCTATCCAGTTTTTACCTACATGGACACCTTTATCCACACCTGACCACCTGTCATACACTTTTACCTGTACGGTGAATCCGACAGTTTTGTTATTCCGCTCAGTTGTTTAAAAGATTTTTACGCGAACGCATATACCGCGCCGAGTGAAACATTAGTTTGTTTCATACTGGTGATCCATACGCAATATCTTCAGGTGTTTCTTCGTAAAGTCGCGAAGAACAATGTTATACCTGACGTCGCGGGATTATTCAAATTACGCGCCTATTTCCGGGTCAATGTTTACCAAATAAGGTGTTTATTTAAATATTAAATCGGATGCGATTTCCTAGAGAATTTCTACATTTTTTTAACACCTGATTTTACAGGTTTTGTGTCTTGTTGTGACTTGTGAGTGAGTTTGACTTAATTTTGTAACCATAGCGATAACTTCTCATATGTGACAATAGTGCGGCATTTTCGAAAATAGCAGAGTGCATATATTGTCGTCATTAATCGGTCATTGGACGAAAAGTTGAACTAATTACCTACACTTTCTAAAGCGAAATACTTGAACTAATCGTAGAGACACAAAATAAAAAAAGTTTAATATATTCTCGTATAACCTCATCGTTTTCCGGTTTTTGTTATCGCTCTGGTGTGTACCATGAGACATAAAAACAAATAAAAAAAATTATTTTTAATCAATTTTTGCGCTTTCACGATTACCTGTACGACGATCATTTGTTGATTGGGTGCCGATTTTACCTTAACTACCTGTTTGTAAAATTCCCTCCTTTAAGTGGATCTCGCTAATCTTTGCGGAATGTTCTAAGTTTCGAATGAAACAAAATTAAAAGCAGCTCGCACAATTTCTGTCTAAGTGTTTTATGACTTAATGCTAATTGTACCCACATGCAGTTTATCGGTTTTTATTTACACGGTTGTGTTTGTGTTTAAAAAAAAGGTTATTATTTTCGCATTCCATTCGAAAATAAAACAGTTTTCTTATTAGGTAATCGGGTGCAAATGGAATGAATCGGATTGTAAAAATATTTTCAATCTGTCTATCAGAACGCACGTTAACTACAACACTTTTTTACCACCAAACGTTTATAAAACTGTTTAAAATCAGTGCAACTGTGATCTGAAAACCTTACACTTCAAACAGTTGCAGGTAAACAAATTAATATAAAGAAAATCGAGCTAATCTTCTCATTGCTTCCATACAAAAGTTCTTAGAAAAGTTTTACATTCATCTTCTGAAACGCATTATAATTCGACCTACCTGCAGCAGGTTCAAGTTTTTCAGGAATAAGCTTCGAGTGAAAAATGAGGTCAAGTTCGTTAGTGAACGAAATCCTCTTCTTTCGTCGCGTAGCTTCCATAAAAAAATCCTTAAAAGGAAGGTTTACAATTACTCCCCGTTACCTTCAAAATACACTGAGCTAGAAGGAAAAGAGTACGAAGAAAACAGTATTAGTGCTTCACGATACTTTCATAAAAAATTCCTGCAAATAGTTGAATATTCATTTGATCAACAGTAAGTAGAAGTTTCACAGAAATTGGCTTTAAAAGAAAAGTAAGGTCGAGTGAAATAGTCCCATTCCTTCGAGTAGTCCCCATACAAAAGTTGTCGAAACCCCTAGCTCCACTTACTACTCGATGGCTAAAGAAAGGTTTATGGTTGCTCTGCTAAATTTGAAGGACAAAATCACCCTTTTCAGTCTTGTGGAAAAGGTGAACCGCTTTTCCGACAGGTCGTGAATGGCATCCAACGCCAGATATAGTTATTTTTCACAGTATAGACAATTTTCTGATTTACAGGGCTTGTATATCAAATATTAAATTAAATTAATAGATTGCATAAATGCATCCGATGAATGCAATTAAATTTAAACATTTGAGAAATTATTGAGGTCAAAATGCGACATGATCGAATCATCTCGAGTGACTAGTGTACAACACTGTGCACGATTTCCATAATTTTATTTCATTTTATTTATCTTTTCGAAAAAAACACCGTTTTGGACGTTTTTTTGTTATCAACTAAAACAACATGACGATGAATAATAAAAAAGCGGATAAACTGTACGAAATGGGTACAAAAATTGTGAAGTAATATCAAGAGGTTAAATACGAAAAAATTAAAATGAGCAAATTGTTGTTATATAAAATGGTTAATTTGGATGTAAATTAATAGAGGCAATGCTTGGTCTTTTTTTCTTAAAGCTCGTACATATCGTCAAATATTTAACAAAACAATCAGGCGTTGCGCAGGACAATTAAAAATTTGACAAACAAAAAATTTACCGTTCTTACCAAACTTTTGACAAAGTGTCGTAAAGTCTAATATAAGCTTAAAGAGTCTGTACAACATTTTATATTTGTACGACTGTCCCGTGGCCCAAAAAAAATTTGGGGGGGGAGGGACTCCCTCTTGGATTTTTTGAAATGAATCTGAAGCTGAAAAAACGGATATATCCAGGAGGCGCTATAAGCGATACAAACCCTTACGTGTGGGGGTTTCTCAATTCAATAGACAAAGAAAATAAGGTTGATTTTGAGTACTTTGAATTCTTTGTGATTTTCGGGGGTGGGGGGGCCGAACCCTGTTGAACTCCCCCTGGCTACGACGGCCTTGGGGCCAAGTTTGGGACCACGTCCAACGTACATCAGTGGAATTTGTTTGTCGTCAATTGTATGAGTTGAATCTAACCCATCAATGGTGTGTGCTTCACAATGGTGTGGGTATTCATTAACTGAAAAACACAATTTATTGTATAATAAAATTTTTGTTTTATAAAAATCAAAATCACTTCTGTGACTGAACAAACTGCTAGTCTTATAAACGCCTTGAATAGACTAGTAGAATTTTATACTTCATTTCCATAAAATTTCAATAAACCTGCATAATGTTGAGATTATTTAAAAAGACAAAAAAAATGACGATTACAGCCAAGATCAACATCTTATTGTTTGTAAGAATTCCTGGAATAAATCTGAAATGGAGGTGGAGGAGTTACTGACTATGAGCAGTAAATAAGCAATGAAAAGAATGGGCCTATCCCAAAAATCTGGCCTTGTCTGTTTGAATATGTGCTTAGAATTTTTAAAACAAAGTCGGAGGTTAGTCATAAACCAGTCGTAGAAATAAATCATACCTCTGTAAACACCTATGTATATAACAACAATATGCAGGTTTTTATTTTTTCATTTAGTATTTACGAATTTCAATATCAAGCAATTTTATAATATACTTACTCAACGTTTATTTATTGCCAGTTAATTTGTTATTCCACCTTCAATGCTATGATGATCATACCGGCGCTTGCGGCCGGTGAATTTTTTAATTTAATAAAAATTACGATGTTTCTACGCAGTATTTAATATGGCAAATTCAAAATGGTAAACATACAAGTTTAAGGCAGTGATGCCAACCTAGGGAATTTTTAAAGTTGAAGGGAAAATCTGGGGGAAAAAATTTCACGAATTTTTTAAAGAAAAACAAATATAAAGGCCGTGGCACAATACCGGAAGAGACAAAGCAGCATCGACAGCAGCGTAGACAGTGCTATTATACTTTCTGCTCGGCTTAATGAATTTTATTGAAAGCAGAAGCAGAAAAATGTGTCCATGCTAACAACAGTCACAAGAACACCAGTATTTTAGTCACTTGTTTGAGCGGACGAAAATATTTTGTTTCAGTTGAGTTTTGTGAGTTATTAATTTAAAATGATTAGTAAATACGAGTATATGGAAACAATTTTGACGCCTTTAACATTTTCATTGACAACATTTCCAATTCTTAAGGGATTTACGTTGGCAGTACTGAAGCTGAAGCAGAAGCAGAATTTTAGAATTTAGAACGAAAAAGCAGCACTTTTTCCGCCGCTGCTTCTGTCGCTGCTTTCATTAAAACAGGCGTCATTTGATACTGTGCTTTCTAAAAAAATCTGCCAACATTCTGGGCACAACTTTATTATTTTATGGGTAGAAGTCCGAATCGTGTTTAATGACGAGATGCGGTGTAGGTGACTATGGGACTGACAACCTAAAAAATAACGTTCCAAATAGCCTCCTGGTTATTTCTTAGGTTGTCAGTCGCATAGTAACCTACACCGCATCTCATCATTAAACACGTTTCGGACTTCTACCCATAAAATACTAAAGTTGCGCCCAGACTGTTGGCAGATTTTTTTATTTACTTACGTATTTTTTTTATCAATAGAACAATTCATAGTATTAAAAGCGAATTCGATCACATTAAACCTAAGAGATTTTCGGAATCAGTGAAAACTTGAACAATACCCCCAGGGGTTTTAATAGAGAAAAATACTTAAATAGGTTTTCCCCGACTACGTTTAAAGCTTATAGAAGTAAAAGTGAATTCCAAATCTCAATATACCTTAGAAATATATCAGAATTCGTGAATATGTACACAACCACTTTACACCCCCTTAGGGGTTGGATATCGAAAAATTTTGAAAACCGTTTCTGGGCGATTATATAAATAGCCCGCAGAAGTAAAATTGTTTTGATAGTTCGATATGTCTAAAAGTTTTAACGAAATTCGTAAAAATGTGGATTCACGGATATTTTTTTTACTCAACCTGTGAACGCCAATAAAAATCTGAACTTTTTTTTTGCTTTAATAACTCTAATAGCACATCTACATATACGTACTAAGTTTCAACTTTCTAGCATACGCCGTTTCTGAGATATAAAAATCCACCCCTCTCCCCCGTACCTTGATACCCCTATCAAACATTTTATTTTTCTAGGATGTCTCCATAGTGGCTCTATATAATCCTAAATTGTTAGCTTTCTATTCATTATGGTTTTCGAGAAATAAAAATCAAAATTTTTTTCTTTCTACCTCCTTTCACCATTACCCCCAACACCCACACCACCAAATTTTTTTTCCCTACTAGAAGTTTACCGACCCCAACTCCTGTAAAATTTTCAAGATCATATCTGATACGGTTTCTGAGATATAAGAATTAAATTTTTTGAAAAATTTCTGTCCCCCCCCACTTTCGTACTCCACCTCCCCTTTCAAAAAAATTAGTTTCAATAGACTCCTCTTATGATCCCATATACAGAATCTAAATTTTATTTTCCTGGTGTAATTGGTTCGGAAGATATTAGGTCTGTTCTTTTTGTCGGCGTAGTGTACTCAGTGTACACTTTCTGCCCTAATGCTGTTCTTTTTGTCGGTGTGACGTCAGAGGTGGCTGTTCTTTTTGCTAGTAGGTTTGTTCTTTTTGCCAGGTGAAGTTCACATTTTAGTGTAACTTACACTGAAAATGGGATACAACTTACACTGAAAGTGTAGGGTTTAGATCGCGCAAAAAGAACGGGTTAGTGTAGAAAAATGACAGCTAAAATTCCGAACTTTTTTATTTGTTTTATTCTTTCACTTCTATCAATGCAAATTTATTGCCATTCAATATTCTTGCATTTATTCATTCAAAACAGTATTTTCATAAATGCACAAAGTCAATTTTATCTGCATAGAGCCATCAATTCTGACAGATGGCAAAGAAGAAGATCTTAAACCGGCTCCCGATCCAGTGTAAGATAGTGTACACTGAGTACACTACACTAGCAAAAAGAACAGCAACCTCTGACGTCACACCGACAAAAAGAACAGCATTAGGGCAGAAAGTGTACACTGAGTACACTACACCGACAAAAAGAACACACCTAGTGTAGTGTACTCAGTGTACACTTTCTTACACTGGGTCGGAAGCAGGTGTAAGTTCTTCTTCTTTACCATCTGTCAAAATTGATGGCTGTATGCAGAGGAAATTGACTTTTTGAATTTGTGAAACTACTGTTTTGAATGAATACATGCAAGAATATTGAATGGCAATAAATTTACATTGATAGAAGTGAACGAATAAAACAAATAAAAAAGTTCGGAATTTTAGCTGTAATTTTTCTACACTAACCCGTTCTTTTTGCGCGGTCTACACCCTACACTTTCAGTGTAAGTTGTATCACATTTTCAGTGTAAGTTACACTAAAATGTGAACTTAACCTGGCAAAAAGAACAAACCTATTGTCAGCCCATAAGGTCTACTTTGACAGCGGAACGGAACGGGAGCATTGTGTTCGGGGCTTTAGGCGACATAAAAAATAAACGGAACAGGGGTAGATTTTTCAGTAGAGAAGAATGCACCATCTTATCAGCCATTAACTATTCTCAGAGCTTCAATTATCAATATTTCGGGATCCCTTCAATCGTTGCCTTTCTATTTCAATTCCATAATAACGTCGGGAGCAGATTCAAACACTGGTTTCACGGATGATCTATCAATTGGATAAGGCATAACATTTCCCCAATCAACATTTTCGCAACATAACAACTAACCCGAAAAATGTTAATTGTTTATTTTTTTCACAATTAGGATCATTAAAAAAAATAAATTACAAACATTTTAAAAATTAATAAAATTTAGTGATAATTAAAAAAACGAAATTACTATAGAAAATGTAAATGAAGAGTAAAATATAAGAGTGCTACAAGATTTTTGAAGAGAATAACGAAATAATGGTGGTGACTACACTTAACGTTAATTTAATGAATAATAACAACAGCAACAATAACCATAATAACAGTGATAGTGTTGTAAGTCATATTACCAACAACAACGATCGGAATAGTGTGAATAATAATAAAGATAATTTAAAAATTAGTGACGACAATTTTCATAGATTACAGTATCAACAGGCAAGTTATAAGAACTACTGATATTACGAAAATTTAACTTATTTTATCTACCCCTTGTTAGGGTCATTTTTGTATACATTTGACTGGAAGCAAGTTTCAAGTTGCATAACAACTTAACAAAATAAAATCGCTATTTTGAATACTCAAAGCATCCGAAACAAGTCGAATGAAACGTTTGACTACCTAACCGAAAATAAAATTGACCTCTGCACAATTACTGAGACATGGCTTAAGGAAGAAAATAAATTGTATCATCCTCACTATAAAATTTACTTACTTACTACTCTCCTAGACCTATTATAAATAACTGTGTCAAATGAAATCAACGATCTTATGAATAAATTCATCAAGTCTATCTGGGAAATATCTCATAAATGCCCTCCTAAATATAGTATTGACACAAGCCCTCCAAAACTAGATAATTTGATCAAGGATATAATCAAAATGCGCAATACAGCCCGCCGTTGATGGCAAAGAATCCATGACATCTCTAGCAAAATGCTAGCCAATTCTCTTACGAAAACCATTCAGCAAAAATTTTTCGAGAAATGTAACGTGACACGGAATGTGATGCTATCGAAATTAGAAAAAGGATCGAATAACATGTGGAAAATTGAAAAAAAAACTCAAAAATAAAAATAGTTTCGTTCCTCCACTGCTCGACTCAAATCATACGCTAATTTACAATGATGTAGATAAAGCTAAGGTACTGACGGACAATTTCTTACCCTCGCATCTATTAGGAGTAAACCTAAGCGACAATAATACTATAAGTACCAAACCTAATTTCTGATCTAGAACCGAAACATATATGCAAGAGAAGTTAAAAGTCTATTGCATTCTGATTCTATTAAATCAAAGAAAGCGCCCGGTAATGACCAGATGACCAATATACTTTTTAAGAATATTCCAAAAAAAGCAATTGTCATGATCAACTTCATATTTAATGCATGTCTAAAAACAGGATATTTCCCAACTGCTCTTATTATACCCATTCAGGAACCAGGAAAGGATTCTAAACATCCTTCTAACTCTCGCCCAAATAGCTTACTTCCAACTTTAAGTAGACTACCCGAAAAAATTATTCTCGAAAGTATGAAAATTACGATTAGAAATAAATTAGACATTCCTGATTTCCAGTTTGAGTTTACGCCGCACCTCTCTACAAATCATCAACTCTTCAGAGTCAACAATTTTCTAAAAAAAAAGTCATTACATTGGGCATAGAAAAGGCTTTTGATTCGGCCTGGCATAAAGGATTGCTCTTCAAATTGATGAGATTCTCTTTTCCGAATCTTATAGTCAAATTAATTGACTCACTTATGTCGAACATAGAAAATTCAGAGTTAAATTAAGATCTATAATAGCTTTTCGGATTTTCTTTCAATTCAAGCGGGCGTCCCTCAAGGCTGCTGTTTAAGTCCCATACTGTACAACATTTATACTGCTCACACCCAGCGAAAAACCAAAGAAAACTACATTAAAAACAATGAAAATTCGCAATGATTTCGAGCCTATGGAAAGTTTCCTACCATTAATAAAACTGAATTCTTTAAATCAATACTAAAATTATGGTATACATCGAAAGACAAATCACATACAATTCATGAAAATTTTCATAAGTTTTAATGAAATTGTTTTCATCAATATAACAAAATTTTGGAAAATTACTTAAAATTAAAAACTCTAATTCTTAAAACCAGAGATCAACTAATTGATGTTATGTTAAAAGCTATTTGAAATTATGTTATGCCTATCTTCAAATTAAACAAAATATACATTCCTCAAAAAAAAATTCCTTTAAACCTAGTATGATTTGTTCTTTCTTCTAATAAATAGGATTTCATTGAACCTATTGCCTCTATTTATTAAAAGAGTAGATATTACCTCAATTATAAAAAATTTGAAATTATAAATAAATAAAAGAACAAAGACTGGATTTGTAAAGTAATTTATTTCAATAATTTTAAAAAAAGAAATTACATATTTTCTCTTATTCTTAAAAAAATTTTTCCTGTTGAAGACATGTGGGAATTAATAGGTACATGTTTAATGAACTTAATGTCTATTACTTCAAAGCAATTGGAGTATTTCTCTACAGAGTAGCTAGCAAAATGAGTATCGTAGGAACCTATTTCTATTTGCTGACAAACAAAATATACTTCATTGATTTCCGAAAAAATTTCAAGCATATGAACATATCGTAAATGGGTAAATAATTTTTCGAATTCTAAATATATTTCCAGGCAAACAAAACAATTCAAAGTCGTCATACTTATAGTACTAGTTAAAAATAAATAAACATATATAAAAAGTATTCAAAAATAATGAATTAGCTTTCACGGCATAAAAACTAAGAATTATGTTAATATAAATCAGCTTATGCTAAATTCGACAAAAGATTAGCAAGTTGCGAATTTTTCAGATCATATGGCGTTTTAATCTGGTAAAAATATATTTGTATGAAGTTCCAAACAACTTCACATTCCTTCGGATATTCCAAGTCAAAGACTTGGAACACCTTAAAGCAAGTGTCAAGAGCTTTGAGGAAATTTGGAACTTTGTACAAACAATCATAAAAATAAACATAAAATTGTTGTAAAGAAAAATAATCTATACCGACGCCAAGTATTAGAGGCTGCAATCGCTTTTTGGTTTTCACACATTCGACGGTTATTTCTTTTATTTCGTTTTCCAGATCTACTTGATTCTGAACGTGATACAAAAACGATCTCCTTGAATCGCTTATAGATGCTTTCACAACGCGTCTTTTGTTGCTTTTCTCGTCAAATTTATGTGTCCTTGCCGTAGGAATTAGCAAAGAATGAAGTATAATAAAGATGACACACAATTGGTTCTCTACAAAAATCGATATAAGGTTAAAAGGTTTTTATAAAAAGGCTAACTTACCATTATTTTCCTTTAACTTGTCGTATTGACAATACTCCTTAAGAAGTTGTTTACTATTCGGATCCTTAATATCCTTTCTCATTATAGGGACTATTTTGCCCATGAAATCCTCAAAACAAGAATAGAACCTCGATGACTTATTTGGAAATCGCAACTCAAAATCAATGTCAATCTAGAATCATTTACAATTTAATTAAGTTATTTGATTGTTTCGATTTAAATTACCAAAGAATAACCAAAGGACTGCTTGTATAATGGCCATTCATTTAAAACAGCGTCAATATTCTCAGCATTTTTGCAAGTCTTATTCCGAAGTGGAGCTATACTCTTCCATATCTTAAAAACTTGCTCTTGTGTGCCAGAATTATACTGTAGCCACTTTTTATCTTGTAGGAGGTTTTCATCTGCATTTGTTAAAAAAATTAAACTTTTTTATATACATATTTGTAAAATTAAATAACCTGAAACAATATCGATGTCGATAGACGTCTTTGGCGTCGAGGTTAGGTGTGAAAAATTTCGATCAACTTTTTTCTCCAAATTCTCGAAAATTATTCTTTGTCCGTATTTTATATCAGGAATGATATGATCCAAATGATGAGCATTCATAAACTTTAAGCTGTCGACGGTTATTGCATGTTCTATAAAGTTTATTATTGAAAGTTTAACAAGTTTGTACACTTCATGTATAAATTAACCTAGAAACTCGGATAAAAACACGGATCCCTGGAGCTGATTTAGAACATTCAAAAGTTCTTCTGCTTGCGAAACACTAGTTGTCGTATTCACTACTGTACTGCTATAAACTTCACTTTCTGCAACAATTTCTGAGCTCATTTTCTTTTTCCAAGGACATACAAAATGACCGAGAAATCAAAAACTATACGTTGTATGACTTTACCTCGTTGGTTCTTACACGCGACTGGAATGGACAACGTAATGCGCAATATAAAAACAAGCGATTTGCGTCCATAAACAAGAACATTTCTACGAAAATGAAAACATTGACATTCAAACCCAAAACCAAGTAAAGAATCTTAAAAACTATGAAATACATCATGTGATTTTATGCGTTTGATTATTTAAAACAATGAACCCGTAATTAAATTCATGAATGGGGTAAATCAAATTTGTATTGAAGTCAATTCAAAGAAGTCTTATGTCTTGATTTGATGAAACTCATATTGAATATGATAATATGTAGTTTTGATTTATTATGAAAACTATATTTTTCTTATAAAGATAACGCTGTAATTTCAATGAGACGAACTTCCATTAAATGTAAAAAATATTATTAAATATTAAAAAAGAAAATTTAAACCAAGTAATCCTTTCATTAAATTTATGAAAACCTTTAACAAAGACGTATTTTCATTGAATTTAGATAATTTTTTTTTCTCAGTGCATATTCCAAAACATTCTGATTGTGAACTTGCTATGTACGCTGACGATACCGCAATATATTCAAGCTCAAACGATGCCACGTTGATAAATCAAAATTTACAATCCCAGTTAGAGTTGCTACAAAGTTTCTATAATAAATGGAAAATTAAAATAAAACCCGTCTAAAACTCAAATTATATTTTTTACCAAGAAACGAGCAAATCGTAACCTATCAATTCCTTCATTAAATATTTTTGGGGAACCGATTCTGTGGTCATATAAGATATCTCGGTCTTATTCTGAATACAAAATTAACTTTCCGTGATCATACAGAACAAGCCTGCTGTTAGCTGTAAAATCTCAAAGATGATTCATGCTTTGTATCCATTCAACAAAATCGTTATCCTTGAAAAAAAAATTCAAGGATAATTTTTATTCGTATTTTTTCTATATTGCGATAACCTTCCCCTTTAAAATTAGACCTATTTTATTATTCTAGAATAAAAATTACCAGAGATATGAATTTTCAAAGAGGACTCGGACACCATTTTTGTGAAAACTTTAACATACTATGTATAACTAACAAAAAAAATGGAATAGAAACAAAAAAATTTAATTTCAATTATTTTTTTCACTAGTTCTTCAAGTACAAAAATTCACAACTTTGGCGATTCTTGATGGAATGACCCCTATCATTCTATATGGAGCCCCCATTTCGGAACCCGTGTGTTAGCTCACAAAAAAAAGTTACAAGTATTGCAAAATAAATGCTTAAAAATAATTTTAAAGAAACCGTTTTATTTTCCAACTGAAAATTTGTACAAATAAGTTATTTTGCGACTAATTTTTGTAAAGGAAAATGAATGGAATAACTGATTGGTCATAAGATCGAATACATACAAATCGGATATTAAAGCTGACATGTGATTAGAATGCATGTCAGTGAATGCAAGTGATATCGCATCGCTCCACCTGTGTCGCTTTGATAGTCTATTTTCTAATTGCGTCGCGCGCATCGCTATCACTGTAGTTTTACCTTTAGTGAGATAGGGGATAGTATCGCAATATCATTCACCATATTAATCGGTTCGACTTTGGCCATTGTCCCAACCCTTACCGATTGATTTGACTTGAAGAAAATATAAAGTTGGCATTGGATTTGCCGTTCGTGTTCCAGTAGGTGTTAATCGCGCCCTTTTTCTTACAGAGGTTCACAAAGCCTCTGGCGTTTGAGCGAGTGATTTATAATAATCTTCAGAATGAATACTACTTCATCCGGGTCTTTATTTAATTTGAATTTAGGTCGGAATGAATTTTTTTATAATCAGGTAATATGTTTGCAAATGGCTGCTAACTGAGTGTCCGATAGTAATTATTAATTACTGTCAGTTCACTAGCGAGAACTATCGAGAGCTACTCTCGAGTGGATTCCTCAATTCTCTATGGGCATACTGCCAATTTCTGTATAATTTTCCTAGAATCACTAGTGAATGATATAAATGAGATTTAAATTTAGTTCCTCGGTTTCGTCGTAGTATTTATTACTTTACTAAACCTTCTCAATTTAAGCTATTTGAAATACGATCTTCAACATTCCAATTATGCATACTTTCTATATTAGGCGGACCGGTATCTAAAGTATTTTATTTATAATAAGAAATTCCAGCACCATTTTCATTCGTTTTATACACTACTGACCGATATTATATGCAATTCGTTGCTGCTAACAAACAGTTTATACACTCAACTTTGAGCTTTTAATCTCTTTAAAGGCCTTGCATAGTTGCACTTATAGAAAATTGAACAAAAGTACCCAACTAAACAAGCTATTCAGTTGAATTCCAAAGTCTTTAGCGTGGAAATTCTCAAATAACAAGTAGAAATAAAAAAAAACCTGCAATAGTAAAATACTTTTATGAAAGGTGCATCGGTGTCAATTTTAAGCCCCGTAAAAAAGCATTACAAGCACACGTGACTTTTAACAGGTACCCTTTGAGGGCTCATGTGTAAAATGGAGACAAACCCGACTTTAGATCTGACTCTTCTATTTATGACCTTTTAGGCTGTTTAGCGCTTATTAAGTATTTTACATTACTCAGTTCAGTCTGTGCAGTGTAAGTAATTGGATCATTAATGGAATTTGAACTTTTCCGATAGGAACAATTGCGTCGTCGTCGGGAAGAAGAAGAACGGATAGCACAGCAAAATGAATTTCTTCGGGCCAGTTTACGGGGCTCTCGAAAACTACAGGCCCTTCAAGATGGTCCGATACCACAACCTCAGCTCCCCGTCGAACGAATTCCGTCCGGTGTGGATAACGATGCCTATTCCGATGACGAGGAAGCGGAGAAAATTATTGGTAAGTTTTTTTGGTCAATTGATCCTTTTTGAGATTGCACTAAGCTGATATCCTTGCAGGTTACGGCGAATTGGTAGCAGCGTTACAACGTCTTCAGTCGCAATTGAATAAAAATGGTATGGCATCACTTGCTGGTCGAGTTACAGCCGCCCAAAATCTGCTCCTGGGTCCTGGAATGGCACACGCACTTGCCATCCGAACCGAAGTGTTGCAACGTCGACGACCACGAATACCGAATCCGGTCTGTTCGAACGGTCAACATTTGTCGAAGGATGTGCTCGAACTTCTCGCACAATCGAATTCAACGGCTGCCATAAAACTGGGCGATCTACTGACCAGTCACGAAATGGAAGGACTCCTTCAGGCACACGATCGTGTAGCATCACTTACGGACCGGACACCTTCGATCATAGGCAGTCATTCGGCCACGTCGACTTTAAGTAGTCAACGACTACAACACCAAAATTCCGCACGTCTTATGAACAACAACATCCTTAAGCGACCTGAAGCGCAGCTTAGTACGCAATTCGGCGTGCTAAGCGACGGCTCGCAAGATCACATTCGAATCATTCAGATTGAAAAATCGACAGAACCACTTGGCGCTACGGTCTTAAACGAAGGCGAGGCTGTCGTTATTGGGCGAATAGTACGAGGCGGAGCTGCTGAGAAGTCCGGACTCCTGCACCAGTCCGACGAAATTCTCGAAGTGAATGGGATCGAAATGCGAGGCAAGACTATAAACGATGTTTGTGGTCTACTAAGCTCCATGACCGGTACCCTGACATTTCTTATCGTACCGGCCAGTTCACCACCACCTGGAGGCGGCCGCGAATCCGCTGTTCTTCATGTTCGTGCCCACTTCGATTACGATCCTGAAGACGATCCGTACATACCGTGTCGCGAATTGGGCATTAGTTTTCAAAAAGGTGATGTACTGCATGTAATATCACGCGACGATCGAAACTGGTGGCAAACGTATCGTGAAGGAGAAGAGGATCAAACGCTAGCTGGACTGATACCTAGTCAATCGTTTCAACATCAAAGAGAAACGATGAAATTGGCCATTGCTGAAGAGGCAGGACTTGCTCGAAGTCGAGGCAAGGAGAGTAGTAAAGGTGCCACACTGCTGTGCGCTCGAAAAGGTAGAAAAAAGAAGAAGAAAGCGAGTTCAGAGGCTGGGTAAATTGATGAAGCATTTCTATTTTGTAAGACTGGTTTAACCGGTTGTTTTTTTTTGTATTCTAAAGGTACCCACTGTATGCAACAACAGCCCCAGACGAACCTGATCCCGAGGAAATACTCACGTATGAAGAAGTCGCCTTGTATTATCCGCGTGCCACACATAAAAGGCCTATAGTTCTTATAGGTCCGCCAAATATCGGAAGACATGAGTTGCGGCAACGACTTATGGCCGATTCGGATCGATTTGCAGCTGCCGTTCCACGTAAGTCCTGGGCTAGTCTAAAATTTTGACATATTCATTGAACTTGAAGGTCTTTCTAACTCTCATCGAAATTTTTCAGATACTTCCCGAACCCGTCGAGACGGCGAGGTGCCTGGCCAAGACTATCATTTCATTACCCGGGCTCAATTCGAAGCGGACATCCTGGCGAGGAAGTTTGTCGAGCATGGGGAATACGAAAAGGCATATTATGGTAAGATTTCGAATTTAAATTAAAAACTGGTGCTAAGATTATTAATTTTTAAGGTACATCACTTGAAGCAATACGAACTGTGGTAGCGAGTAGTAAGATCTGTGTTCTAAATTTACATCCGCAAAGTTTGAAGTTGTTACGGGCGTCCGATTTGAAACCGTACGTTGTTTTGGTCGCACCACCGAGCTTAGAAAAATTACGACAAAAGAAACTGCGAAATGGCGAACCATTTAAGGTGAGTTCGGGTCGTGCTCTACGAGAATGAATTACTATTCATCCATTTCTTCAATCAATTCCAGGAGGACGAACTTAAAGAAATTATCGCAACGGCACGAGATATGGAAGCCCGTTGGGGCCATCTATTCGACATGATCATCATTAATAACGATACAGAGCGAGCGTATCATCAACTTCTAGCAGAAATCAATTCGTTAGAACGCGAACCACAATGGGTACCAGCCAGTTGGGTCCATAACGCTCGCGACGAGTCATAATTTACCACATAAACTACTTAAAAACTAAACAATGCCAACATTTTTCATAGTTGGATCGAACATATTCCAGCTCAAAATCAAAGCAAAGAAAAGTCGTTAAGAACTCTTTGAACGAGTATAAAATAAAGTAAATTCCTTCGTAAAGAAAATCGAAAAACACAACACACATTATAAATATATAAACATAATATAAATAATAATAAACAAAATAAAATATGATGAATATATTAACAAATTATTAAGTGAAAGATATAAAATATTATTATATATATATATATATATATAAAAACAATTTTATTGTACATAGGAAAACAAAATAAACAAATTGCTGAACGAACGACAAACAAGCAAAAATCATAACTAGGTTTGAACAGAGCTAACCCAAAAAAAATACAACAACAAGATGTTATAAATTACAAACATATTATTATAAAACAAAAAAAAGATTTTCGAACTTAGGACTGTTCTATCTAATTGAGGTAAAAAAAAAATAAAAATCACATAAACTAAAATATATGAGGACTAAAAAAACACACAAAACATAAGCATACCTATTTTTTTTGTTTGGTGTAATTAGGAATTTCGAAAAAAATAAATAAATTTAAAAAAAATTAAAGCAGTTTTTTTCTCGATATTTCTGTAGGCCGATTTTTTTTTGTGGCGGTTTAGTGGGCGGGATTTTAGGTAAAAATCTATTCCGGTACCACATGGTAAATATTTTTACTTTATTATTTTTTAATAATAAAGTATTGTGATCGACCTGAAATTTCAAAAGAATTTGCAACCCTGAAATTTTGTATTTTCATGTTTTAGGACTAGTAAACCCCAAAAAATCAAAAAATGTCCGTCTGTCCGCCGTACGCAAAACTGTTTGAAGGTGCGTAGCACTTGAGATATTAATTTCAAATTTTTATGGTAGGTAGAATGGGTGAACTCCTACGAGTGGTCCTTTTGGAGTGGTGGGGCTGTGAGGGGGAAGGAGGAGGGGGAGCGTATTAGATGAAAAAATTTGGTTTCTAGATCTCAGGAACCGCTTATGCTAGGAGGCTGAAAGTTGGAACTTATGTAGCACTATGATAGTGGACCCATTTGCAAAAAAATGGTCGATAGGGGTCGAAGGGTGTGCGAGAAGGGGGGGGGGGGAAATAATGCGTCCAAAACGCTTGAAAGCTGGTATTGAAACATTCTAAAGTCCATATCTGCTGAACGATTGATGTCAGACGGCTGAAACTTTGTAGTTATCTTAAGAGATACTAGGAGATTAGAAAAGAGTTAAAATTTTTAAGGGCGGTGATGAGGTATGGGGGTGGGGTGAAAAACTTTGTATTACAATATCTTCCGACTCAATTGTGCCAGGAAGATAAAATTTGGTCTCTATATATAGACTTACCAGTGGAATTTAAAATGTTTGAGGGTGGAGGTGAAGCGCGGAAGTGGGGGGACAGTAATTTTTAAAAAAAACTGAAGTTTTATATTTCAACAATTTTGAGGGTGTGGATGTAGGGAGTGATGGTAGGAGGGGGTAGAAATGAAAAAATTCTGATTCTAATTTCTCAAAAGCCGCAAAGGATAGAAAGCTAAAAATTGAAAACTGTATAGAGCTACTATAGAGACATCGCAGAAAAATAAATTTTTGATAGTGATAGCAAGGTACGGGAGTGGGTGGTGATTTTTCATATCTTGAAACTTAGTACCTATATGTAAATGTGATACTAGAGTAATTACAACTAAAAAAAAATAACGTTCCAAATAGCCTTCTGGTTATTCCTTAGGTTGTCAGTCGCATAGTAACCTACATCGCATCTCAGCATTAAACACGTTTCGGACTTTTACCCATAAAATAATAAAGTTGCGTCCAGACTGTTCGCCGATTTTTTTAATCAGCAAGCGAACATCAATACAACAAATCACTTCACATTGAAAACAACAAATGTGTCGTTTCGGCAAAATCGGGTCTAGGACTTCAGGACCTATCTACTCGATTCAGAGACAACATCTTTATATATAATCTAGGTTTCTTCTTTTCAGCATAGACGTTTTTGGTCGAAAAACCAGAGGCTAGGGTTCAAGGGAGAGGCTTGTTGTAAATTCATTGTCATTGTCAATACCACAAAACTAAAAAAAGCATAAGTCTAATAAATGAATAAAATAAAATAAATAAGTCGTGAGTACAATTCAAGTCTTCTTTGCAAATGGAGTCTGGTCCAAAAGGCAGGCGCGAACGCAGTTGGTTTTGGGGGTTGGGGGATTAATCACGTTTTAAGCTCCCCTATAAGTATTTTTAAATGATTTCTTAAGAGGTACAATGGAGATCTGATTTGAGGGGACATACATACTCTTGCAAAAAGGAGCTCAAATGGAAATTCATTTTTATAATAAGTATTCTACTAACGATATAATTTTTCTGTAAACCTCGGTGGAAAAATTTTCACCGGTGGGTGGAAAAATGTTGAAAGTTCGGTTTTCTGATTTTTTTTATTGCTGGGTCATTCAATTTTTTTGTTAGCTATAGCATGTTGAAGATTTTGTGAAAAATCGTGGTAAGTTGTTACGGGCGTCCGTTTTGAAACCTACCACAAAAGGAAATTTAATAGTTACATATCTATTTTTATGGCATTTCCTGACCTGCACTTCAAGCTCTTTGCTTTAGATCGCACATAGCGTGGGATTGCTTTCAAGCACTGAAAAAGGTAGCGCATACGATTGGACTGATTTCAAGCGATATTTGCAGATTATGTGAAGAAGAAGATGTAACTCCAGAGAACGTCCTATGACATTGTGAAGAACTCGAACACTGAAGACTTAGTCTTCTGGGACATTACTTCCTAGCACCATTGGAACTCAGGTCTAACTCATCCAAGAGCATATTAAAATTTATTGATATAACCGTCCTGAGTGAGTTACAAATAAGGGAAGATAATCACAATAGGCCCACTGAGGCCGCAGTGAATCGGTATAGACCGTCCTCCACCATCTACAATCTACATGACCTGCTAGCCTATTATCATCTGAAATTCGAAATTCGTGAAAATGTAGAAAAAACCCTTTTCACTGACATTTTTTTACTCCACCTCTGTACGCCAATAAAAATCAAAACTTTACACTCACCTTTAGACTCACAATGACGAACACTGAATCCCAAGTAAAGCCTAATACGGACCTCGATCAAAATTTTGATTCCCATATGAAATGCATGTAAAAAAAAGTGATCAAAATTTTGATTGCTCGATTTTCGCGTTGGCTTTCTGTTTTGTGGTACGGAGTTCGAGTCAAAATTTTGATTCGATTTGACAGTTCGCTCATCGACCAAAAGATGGTGCTGAAACCGTGGAGACCAATTTTCCGCCACCATTTAAATGTGCTGCTATTTAATTTTGCATTGCGGTACGATAATTTTGAAATCTCCTGATTTGAATTTGAATTTTTCATTTTTTCATTCAAGTCAATTTTTGGAGTTTTTTTGGAGTCTATTGCTAAAAAAATCAAGACAGTGTTATGCTCAGATTCTAATTCGCGTGGAAGAAAGACGCTCAGGTTAAACGTTGCTAGCACGTCACATGAGAACCTCGTTCTTAAATCTGAAACTACTTCATCGAGCAACGGATTATAGACGGATCGCGCTGAGTCTGACGAGAAGCTGTGCGAGGCATCAACACATCTACCTGAAGTTCATCTGCAAAAACTTGAACTTCAGCAAACATTTTTTTAAAAACCTTAAAATTTTCATAACGCCTTTTTTCTAAAACAGATATTGTGTCCGCTATCGATTCCGAAGCTTTCTTTAAATCAAGTTTGGAGGAACTTGCTGAGCGGAGATGTGGTTCCTGATATATATAATAGAATGAAGAACGAACGTTAGATGCTTATTTTATTTCATACTATATACCTAATAGATGATAGGTGGATGACTACTTACCAAGGACATTTACGAGACTTACCATCGAAATGAAAAACTCAGAGACACCAAGTTCATCCTTAAAAACTGCATGTCTCTTTGCTGACGTATTTGCGAAAGCGACAGCTTTCTTTATTGTTCCTGTTGTGTTCCGGCATGAAATTACATTTAAACATTTCGATAGAGAGTTATTTAATGCGTGATTACTACAAAGACACCATCTTGCATTTACAGTCCTCTTAAGCACCTCTTGAACTGCTCCCTTTACGTCTGAAGCCATCACAGAACAACTATCTGTGCCTATTCCAACGCACTTCACTATGTCAAACGAATACTTTTTTAGAAGATCTTCAACGACATGAGCAAGAGCGATACCCATCAATCGGCATTCACCACCTTCATCCACGTCTTCAGGGCGAATTGAATTGTAAAAATCAGCAAACGTCACAAAATCTTCACGTATCACACCACAAAAGTAGTAACGGAACGGCAGGCTCAATTGTTCAGTATGCGATAGATCGGTGGATTCATCGAAAATTATTGAATAGATTTCAGCTTCTTTAACTCTACTCAGTATCACCTCTTGAATCTCTTCTTTACAGCATTTAATTAAGCTGTTTTGTGTTCTAGGACTTATGTAAGTTGCATTGGCTGATGTGTTTTTTAAATGTTCCAGCAATTTTGTGTCCCCTGCCTCTATTTTGAAGCGGAGTAAGGCTCTGAAGTTACCCTCATTTGATACGAATCCTGTAGATTCAAAAACCGGGTCGATCTTACTTGTTGAAGTTGAAGGTGTGGAAGGTTTTGAAAATAATGAACCGAAAAGGACACAATATTTGCAATATAGTCCTTGATCCTTATGAGAAAGAACTAACAAGTGAAACTTGTCCGAGTGTGATGTATGCGCAAACTTTTTGGTGGCTTTCCCTTTTACTTTATTATTTTCCTTATCACGCAATAAGGAAATACATAATTTTTAAAGGGAATCCACGGTTGTTCCATAAGCTGACATTTCGTAAAATCTGGCATGCCCAACTGGTCCACATAATTTCCAATATCCCAAGCATAGGTGTTGACAGCATCAGTAGCAGATGATCTAGAGGCAGCATTTCGACATTTCGAGTAGCTAGGAAGAGAAAACCTAGCTCTCGTGTTGCATGATGACGAAGCTTAAAAAAGGCCCTTTATGCACCTAAGGTACAAGCCTCCTACCCCTACAACGGATAATTCACGTTACGCGCCTATGTATACATGCATAAATAGATAAATCTGGAAAAACGACAAAATTGTAAAATTTTCTCTTCTCTTGGGTGACGTTTGTTTGCTTTTATTTAGTTTGGGGGGGGGGGGGGGGGTCATAACCCCCGTGACCCCCGCTCTCGGTATGCCCTTGCTTGCAAGATCCTTTGCTAGTGCTAAGGACAAGGAGGTATTTGTCAATATTGACTCCACCGCAAAAGAAGTCGAGTTGCGTATTAACGAAACCAAAACAAATGTAACGCAAACAAGAAAGAGAACGCCAATCAGACAGAATATAACAATTGCGGAGTATAATTTGGAGAGTGTGGACAACATCAAATATCTTGGCTAATCTAACAAACGTCGGCAACGAAACGGACGAAATCAAACGACGGATCAATAAATAATAAATAAAAATAAATAAAACGTATTATTCGGTACTTCCAATAATGAAATCCAAGAAAGAGCACAGGTACAATAAGCTGCGAATATATAAAACTAATATACGACCTGTGCTCTGTTATGCTAGTGAGACGTGGACTTTAACGCGAACTTCCGAAAAAGCAGATAACACATTCGAAAGAAAGGTCCTCCGAAGAATTTTGGGACCTGTGAGGGAAGGAGCGGATTGGAGAGTAAGATACAACCATGAGTTGTATTAAGGGGTTACATATGGTACACCTGGGTAGTTCAAAAAAATCGATTTTTCAAAAAGGTCCTTATTCGAAAGTACCATCCTTTAAGTGTCTACCCTGTAATGATGAAGTTATAGCGTTTTGTAACCGACCTGGTGAGCAGCGACTAACGGTTGGAGCGTAGGTACTCGCATACGCGGCCTTTGTCACCTGTGAGCTTTTTTTTTAATTCCGGGTATTTATGACCTTCTGTATAGCAGGGACATGTTTTGAAAAATTGGTGAGGTTCAGATATACGCGTTCCACAGTTGAAATTCACAGAGCCTTATTTCAGTGTAAACTGTACTCTACACTTTAAACGCGTTTTTCTCGAAACAGCATTTTCAAAATCGGTACCAGGATTATCTCCGCGACTACTAGACCGATCGGGACCTAGTTTTGCACAATTGTGTTTAATACAATACTCTAACGTTTACCGAGCCGTTTTTTCGATATCTTGCATAGTTTTTTTTTATCAGGACGTTCGGTCGAATGTGCTTGTCGGGTTCAAAACCCCAAGCACGGACGACCGTACGTACTTTACTGCAAACAACTCACGTGTACACGGCGGCTTTATCTGTATGCTGTGTACATGAGAGCTTTCTAGATACTCGCCATCAGAGCCTTCTATATATTGTTGCGAGCTAGTAGTTCGCCGGGATTTCAAGTAAAACACAATTCGGTTAAACTAAAAAATAAGTAACAATTTATTTAATTCTTCGCACTTTAATTCTATTAGCACAATTATTCGCACTGTATGGCAATACCGCCCGCTTTTACATAGCACTTGTCTCGATCGCACTCTATCAATCGCTTTCCACCAATACGGTCGCGTATACACGCTGGCTGTCACAGTCGACGTAATAAAAATTACTATGTCTTCGCTGAAAGCTTCACCTGCTTTTATACTAGCCGGTTGCAGTCTAGGATGTACTTGAATGTTCGCTCGGTGATGTGTGTAGATGATTCTCGAAAGCTTTAGAGCTTTCGATTTTGATCTTCGTTCGGTGGTGTATGTAGAGGGTTCTAGTGAGCTTGAGATCTTTCGACTTTGATCCTCATTGGATTCTAGTACATTGGAGAGCATTCGATGAGAAGGGAGATACAATCGTGCTGTTTCGCCTTATTTACTTCAGCTAGGTTTCTGATTGGGTTATTTTGCAACTAGGTATTCGGTTGCTGCTGTTTCCCTTATTTTCCCTTATCGATCGAGTTGCGCGGTTGCCAGGTTTACATGTAATAATATGAAAGCCGTCAGGTAGGTTGTAAGATAGTGTGCGTGGGTGACCATTCGATATTTGACAGTTTCGGTTTTCGTGTGGTAGCTGAAAACTGCGCGTTCAATATCGTGGGTAGGTTTTGTGCAATTATTTTAATTAATTGATAAGTTACAAGTGAAAATGGTTGAAAATGTAAATATTTCAAGTCTGTACTTCATTTTCGCTTTAAAGCTTTTGCGAATTCGCAATTGATTTAGAGAAAACTTACGAAAATATTTTGCGTAACGCATGGTTCAAATAAGATAAAATGAAACATTGTTTGTCTCAAACAGGACACCCTGTGGATCATTATAAAGCATACACGAACTGGAAACGATTTTTTTTTATCTTTAGGATACGTAAATATGAGTTATTCAACTATCCAAAACTACCAACGTATAATAGTTTGATGTGTTCTCATTTCAAATATCATCATGCCGAGGAAGTGTTGCGTTCCGGGATGTCGGTCAAATTATTACGGCACAATTGGTTACTATTGAATTATATGTGATATTTTTAATGCTTAACATTATTTTTCTTGTTTTATTTTCTGTTCATTTGATTTAATATATGGTTATTTAAATTAAAAGCAGTATTTTCGTTATTATAATAATAAAATTATTGATAAACTAATAAATAATTTATTTGAAAGTAATAAAAAAAATTTTAATATAGGGTTTTCTTTTGTATTATTCCACGCACAAGTCTGTTTTTCCTTTCCTGACTCTTGGCAAGTTACATAAGTTAAGTAAGCTATAATTTACGACGTATTCTGATTTTTCATTTCTGAACAAGTGCTGCAAACTATTGGATTTTTCAGTAGTATATTAGAACTTTCGACTATTACTTTCTTTCATATACATATATATTTAAGTATTTTGGAATAAACCCTAAAACTTAGTGGAGACCAGCTTTGGGCGGAGTAATTGGGCATTTCTACAAAAACGTGCATTAATCCAGGCTCCGGATGGACCAACCTCGGTCAATAGTTAGAATTAATGTGGTCCCAAGCAATGGAGACTACTAGATTCGATAGTTTCCTTCTTTCAAAGGCAATTGGGTAACTATTTCTCTTCCATAACCAAAGGCTTTAGTAGCCAGAACCACCTACTAAATTCATAACAATATATTAATTCATTAAACATTTTTTTGTGGCATGTCGCAAAAGGTTTCTTGGTGCCATCTTCCACAGTCTTCGAGTGAAAATTTGTATCGGAATACTGAAAGGTATCCAAAAACTGTTTTAAGATATGTATTAACATTATCTGCACTTATTACTTGACACCGACAACATAATTCATTTAATATTAACTTTATCGTACTGAACATTACCCTATTTAGAACAAAGTGCCTAGTATAGCAGTGAAACAGTCAGTCACTCTTAGCCTATGCATGTGTGAGTGCGAGATTCTACCCGAAGGCTTTCATATATAGGAGGCTCTGCTCGCCATACATTTCACGCATGTGTATGCGTGAAATCGGGCAAAAGCTCAGATGAATTTATAATTTCATTGATTATTTTCAAGTCAGACGTCGATGACGTCACTATGCGAACGGAGCTCCGTTGAAAATTAATACCACCAGATGGCAGTACACGCGATTAAAGTGTGTATATGCTAATAATGTGTATATGCTATTTGGCAAAAGCTCAGATAAATTTTTTTTCATTGATTGTTTTCAAGTCAGACGTCGATGACGTCACTATGCGAACGGACCTCCGTTGCAAATTAATACCACCAGATGGCAGTACACGAGATTAAAGTGTGTATACGTAATAATGTGTATATGCTATAAACTTTAGATTACGATAGCTAATGAAGTTGCACTAGAGAAATAAAATTCGATTTCTGTATAATCATAATTACTGAACAATTTTGAGGCGAAAAATTGCATTTTTACTTCCAGGGGCTGCCATGATCCGACCAAATTAAATTTTGAAATTCCGGCTCGGTAAACTTTGGTGCTTATTTACTTTCAGAAAAAAAAGTTTATTTTTCGATAAAAAATGGCGGAGGAAAGTCTGGTACCGAAATCACACTAAAAAAAACACGTCCCAGCAAAACGACTGTAACTTTTTTACCGTTTGAAATTTTCCAACGAAATTTTCACATAATATAGACAAAATGTAATACGTTAAAAGTTCATTAAGCTACGTAAACTGCAATGGACTGGCCATGTTTGCAATACAAATTTAATAAATTTCAAACTCAAACAATATTTATTTATAATAATTCAATTTGCGTTAAAAGAACAAAAATGTTTTAGAGATTAAACTTTTCATCTTAACAGCTAAGTTGTAATTATAGCACTAGGCAATAAGGAACAACAATAGAAAAAAATTTCTAATATTTTGCCAAGTAAAGTTCGGGTATCGGTTAAAGTGGGGGTGCCATAGAATGACTACGGTAGTCCCACATTTAGCACATAAATTACGTAATTGGGTCATAGTACGGGACGCGGTCAAAGTCGAAATGTAACATGTTTCTTTAGAGACAACCAGGTTTCTTGGAAAATATATCGTGATATCTTCGTGAATGTAGTCCCAACCTTCGAGGTTGAATATCAAAAAATTCTGAAATCGGTTTTAGGCGATTACAAAAATAGCCCAGAGAAGTAAAAACCAATCTGCTGCCTAATCACAGATATTTCAAAGCTTGTGAAAACGTGTGCAAATTCAATCCCGAAGGAGGTGTAAAGTCCTTGGGGATTGAATTTCGAAAAATCATGAAATTGATTTTTAGGCGATTACGTGAAAGTCAGTAGAAGTAAAAACTAATTTTTTATCTCGTCGGTCTCCAAAAACGGAGAAAATTTTGAAAAGGTATACAACCCACCCTTACACCCACTTGGGGGTATAATATCCGAAAATCCTGAAATCAATTTCGAGTTGATTATATGAGGAAGTAAAAACCAATTCGATATCTTATCAGTCTTAAGTGACATGACGGAATTCGGGAAAACATGTAGTCATTTTACACCTTCCTACGGATTGTGAAAAGCAACAAATCCTGAAAATGATTTTAGACGATTATATATAAAGCTGGGGGAAGTAAAAAGTTATTCGATATCTTATCGAACCTGAGGTTTATGGCGGAATTCGTGAATATGTATACAACCGTTTTACACACCCTTACGAGTTGAAGCACAAAATGACTGGGAGATACGGACCTTTAAATTTGTTCCGTACGACGAACGGCGTACGATTTTTTTTTTTTCGGGGACTACTAGTCCTAAATCGTGAAAAAGGTTTCAGGGTAGCAAATTTTCTTTTTTTAAAAATCTACCACAATCCTTAGTTATATCAAGATAATAAAGTCAAATAAAAGACAACATTGTGCTAAAACAGAAAAACACATTAAATTTAAGAAAAAAATTAAAGATGAAAATGATCTAGAAACGCAAAAACAAGGAAGAAAAATGTTAAAAAAAATAAATGAGCTAAAAACCCGAAAATAAAGGAGAGAAATGAATAAAATCAACCACATTAATAGATCCTTTTCAATTTAGAAGGAAACAATCGCACCGCATTAGTTTTTAATCCGGTAATATCAATCAAATACGAGACATGAAAGTCATCGTGCGATGCCCACGCAACAACCATAATATAGTCCAAAATTCAATCGACCGCGATCAATCCAACCAAGAAAACATATAAAAAAAACGCACGTTTTTATTGCGTATTAAATATTTTTTAATAATTGTAATTTATTTATCATTTATATAACATAGTCTCCATATTTCCTCATATATTTTATAACCACAAGTTTAATATATTTTCATAAGTATATTATTCAATTTATTACTTATCTGTTTGCCGCGATATGAATTTTAAAAAAACCATTCTTTATAATTTTCATTAGACCAGCAAAAAATCAATCAATAAAAATTATCAGTTTTATTTTCTTTTGCTATTTTTTCGTAACTATCAAATTTACACCACGTTATTATAATATCCATTGGATCGTACATTATTCATAAATTAACTCTGCGGTTTTGTTTTACGAAACCCAAAACGCCATTCTTTTGCTGAATCTTCTCGTTATTTTTTTTTATTTTTTTCAAATATTTCCTAAAATCTAATCACTCATCAGTATTTTGCATTTTTCAGTCGATATTTTAAAAAACAACACTCATAACATGAAACTTACACAAGCATGTTTCGTTGTCTTTTATTGTATCTCTTTAAAAAAACAATCTATGATGAAATTTTTCATAATTTTTACTTTATGTCACAAATTGGATTTTATGTAGTTCCTGCACCAACAAAATATAATTAAAAAAAAATATCTACATAACCTAATATCAAAATTATTTTTTTTTCATCTCATTTCAAGCCATGCACTTATACAGCCACAATCTAAATATACAAATAGAATTATATTCTAGAAATGATACAGAAATTTGTACAAAAAACCAGACTACCCATAGATAGAAGAAATAAATTCTAGATAGTTTTGACTTTTAGAGTGTTTTGGGAAGAATTGGTAAGAAATTGAATGACAAAAATAAAATCGATCAGGCAGCCTGTACAGAGACAAATAATAATACCATAAAAAAATCCTAAAGGCGTAGTGCTCTTCTTCACTTAAATACTTCCATTACTTGACCATGTCGATTATATTCAAGATCACAAAACAGTCTGCACAATCAATGCATTTTTTTTTAATAATATGAATAATAATTACATCCTAACTAAAAGATGTACAAATTCTAACAATTGTATTTATTTATTTATTTAATGTTATATATTTTTTTTTATCAAATTTTACTATTGAATTTGTTTCTTTATCTACAACTTTATGCACAAACTTTATTTAATTTATCTTGAACATTTTCCAACCTCCTTTTTAGTGCAGTGTGCAATATCTTGGTTTTTTCGAGTGGGGTTATTATTTAAATAAAAATGGAAACAAACAATCAAACCTAATAACAAGAAAACAAGAATAATCGATATTGCAGTTATGTGTAGTACGTACTGCCGTTGGCGTTGTTTGCTCGAAATATTTCATAATACTTTTCTTCTGACTCGCTTTTTTTTTCTTTTATTTACCGATTTCTTAATTTCGATTAAATCTTGCAAAACAACTGGAGAATAACAACTAACCATTTAAGATTACGAGCTAAGAAATATCATCGTAGAGAACTTCCTTGAAATTATTGTGTGTACCCGCTGAATTGGTTAGGATTGTAGAATTGTGGCATGCCCTAAAATTAAAAATTAAAATAAAATCCACAAGAAGTAATTAAAAGACTTACGTCTTGTGACTGTTGTTGTGAACCATCGTCGCCCTGAATCGGTGATGGAATAAAGAATCCACTTTGTGGTACTGCTGCGGGTGGTAGAATCGGCGCGAGAACATTTTCGACTGCTTTCGATGGCGGCGCTCCCGATGGATTGAACACATCCACGTAGGATTTTTTTAGAGCTAGAATTTCAAGAGTTTCTCTGATAGAATATTAAAAAAACTCATTTCTTGAAAGCATACAATGATAGTCTCTGGTCGACAATTTACGCAACATACTGGAAGACGAAACTATTACACTCATATCTTCACTTAAAAACAAACCACAATAAAAATGTGCATGCAAATCAAACAAGAATTTACACAAACAGAACATTGAAGCATGTAAGACTCACGAGATTGTGGACCACATAAAGCTCGATTATATTTCGAGTCACTGTTTAGAAATTAAGGTTCTTCCCAACGCAACACGGTTGCGGTAACACCAAAATGGGACCACACAGCAATAATCTCGTCGGGACAGTTCAGAGTAGCGTTCGAGACTTTGGTACGCTATTCTCGCATGGGGAGCCTACTCTCTTAAAACAATTATCTTGAAACAAAATTTCTGTCCAATAGTCATCGAATTCGACATACACTTATCAAATAAACTCCACACTCTCGCCGAGAATATAGGCAGAACGCTGGTCTTATTTTCTCAACGCCTCGCCTCGCTATACTGAACTATTTATGAGGACAAGTGCAAGTGTATTTAAAAGCGAAATACACAAGCGTGACTCTCTCGAATGAATGTCTCGCCTCAATCTCTCGGCGAGAGTCGGCACAAGGATAAGTTCGTTAATGGGCGAATTCCTTTCATACATATTTTATCATACCTTCGCAGTCGAAATTAATTACGAAAGTCTTTAAAATACGTCGTCACTTATTTAATTCGAAATTCGAAAGACTACAACTTTAAAATTTTGCACACAAATATTTAAAAGTAATGTGTATACAAATTTCTTTAAAAATTATAAGCTAACTTTCGTCAAAACTCCACGCTACAATTTTCTGTGGTTCTTTTTAGGCTAAAAAAAACAGAAGTTTGCTGTATTATTGATCAAAATCGCTAACTCCCATAGGAAAGGCTCCAACATTTTCAAGTTTCAAGAGTACAATTTTTATGTGTGACATGTTAAAATTAATGTTGTTGTAATCTTTGAAGACAGACGTAGATATAGGCGTCGTGTACGCTTTCGGGATTAGTCGGTTAGTATTTAGTTTAATGCATTAAACATTGTTTTGGTAAAATTTCGGTGAGACGGATATATCTATTCCTCGATCCGAATAAGTAGTGGCAAAACTACTAGTGCGACAGAAAATAGTTCGAGACGTTTCCTAAAGAAAAATTTATACATTTTAAGATCTAACACAATACGAAAAACAGCCATCCCTATGCAAATCACCACAAACACTGCCCATTTGCAATTCCAAACACATCCAAAAAAAATTCTTTTTAATACTCACTTCGATTCCGTTGTAACTTGAACATATTCGACTGTAAGCTGGGCGTTTTCATTTGCTCGCCTCCCAATGCTGCATTTGCATTTGCCGCGGCACTCATCGAATTTGTTGTATTTGCACTTGGTATTAGACCCGGACTAGTAGAAGGCTGCGGTATATTAGACGAAATCATAGGCACATCCGATTGGGCATAGGATAGAGTTTGCTGCGATTGCACTTGTTGTCCGAAAGATGGTTGTGGTGGCATCTGTTGACCGCCGGCACCACCCTGTTGATTGTTATAGGCCGCATGAACAACATCGGCCATTTTCGGTGGCGGTTTAAAACTCTCCTGTGCACTCTCTTCGCCGTCCGTATTAACCCACTTCTTCTTGTCCGGATCCCAAACAATCGATGGATTTTTGTCGTCCGGTAAGATCATTTGATTCTTCGGCTTCAACGAAAGTTTATTCCAAATGCCTCCAAACCAACCCGAATTGCCTGTTGTATTGCCGCCACTAAATTGAAAATTGATAACAAACTATCGGAATAAAATCCAGAAACAAAATCCAAACCTGTTACGTTTCTTATTGTCGAGTTTCGTCGCTGATCCTTTCTTATCGGTCGTTGCATTTCCGTTCGATTTACTTGCGTTTACATTGGCCGGCGCATTATCAACGGCCGTATCATCGTAAAAACCGGACTTATGCGAAAGCGAATTTGGCATCGAAATTGTCGGACGCGTTGCGCTCTATAAATTTTGTGTTCGGGCGATATATGCGACGATAAAAAATTTCAGAGAAAAAAAGGAAGAAACAGAAAAAACAACATAAAATCAATGGCATAAAGTGAGAATACAGGTGTTTCTTTAGTCAAAATTCAAAAATTAAAAATCAAATCAAATAAGACTGCCAATTGGATTTGTTTTGTGAACAAAATGATAAAATAAAATTTAAACAAACAAAAAAGTACGAATAAATCAAACCAAACAATAAGAACGCCAATTTCTTTCGTTTACGAAATGTTTATTGTTAGCTCGTTTCTTATCGAAAATTACGAAATGTTTATAATACCAGATTAGATGGGACAATTAATTTACAAGTTATAGGTTTCTATTTTGCTTTGAACACAATTTTTACCATTCAGAAAAAAATATTCAAATGTGATATGCTTCTAAAACACATCTTAAAAAAATTGTTGTGAGATTTGAGCTTGTTATTTCGCGCGTGTTATTGTTTGATCTATTTATTTGGTAAGTTTACGATACAGCAAAAATTAGGTTAGCCGTCTGTTTCTGGAAATAAGTACAATAGCAACAGAAAAGAAAAACCACTCGGTGCAATAGTTTGAAACTCATTGCAATCTATTTGCTACACCCAACTATTTTACACTGCGGCGTCGGATAAAAAAAAATAAAATCCGAGTGTCGTCGCCTCCAATTCTAACTACAATTCCCGAAAAGAAAAATACCCGAAACCCTGCTAAACCGGACCATCGATATCGAACGTTCGAACTTGTCGGACTCCATTGCCATCACTCAGAAAATGTTCGAATTGTCGAAAGCTATGCTGTACTTCATTGCACATTTTACTGTAGTTAAAATGAACGGACTTATCAGCAATTAATTCTTGCATAGTCCATGAAGCATGCGATTCTTCATCATCTTCTTCGTCGTTATTTTCTTCTTCGTCGTACTCGTCTTCATCGTCGTCATCTTCTTCGTTCTCGGACGATTCATCGTCCGTATACGTTACGAAATTATTCGTACGCTTTTCAACATCGCAATCGAGAAGATTTGCCGGCTCGCTGTCAGTCGCAGTAGCAATAAAACGACTCTTGAACGGCAAATCAATTGGATACGTTCCGTTAAAGACGATGTTTTTTACTGCGGTCATACGATGCGAATTACGACAGGACGACCTTTCGCATTGATCGAATTTTCGTCCCGATTTAGCTACTAAATTACTTCTACTACAGTTTCGATTTTCTCGAATTGGTGTTAAATTGAAATTTACGTGCTTGCTAACGACAACATTAGCGGCAGCAGTTGTCTTTGTTACATTAATACTATTGCTATTAATTTTCGGTAAGACTGAGCGATTAGTTACGGCAAGCTGATCGTTATTTGTACAAAACGCGTTTCCGGATTGATGGAAATTACTTACGTCTTCGATAGGCGGTAACGACGAAAGGCTAGTAACCGGAAGAATTGAAGTAGGAGCAGTACTAGAAAAAGAAGAAGCAGTTGGAGGTGGTGGAGGAGGTAATCTCGATTTATTCTCCTCTGTTATTCCGCTCGAATTGTTAGTCAATTTGATGGGAGATTTTTTTGAATCCAACAACAAATCGGAGTTCGGTTTCTTTGGAGTTGCGACGACCGTTTCGAAAATATTTTTCGTATTTCTATAATCGTTCGATTTTTTTAGGGAAGAGGACGAAGTAGGAATCGATGTTGTCTCAAGAGATGATGATGTAGTTACTTGTGGCATTTTCTCGGTCTTGATTTGTTCAATTGGCTGCATTCCATGGATGGATTTATTGTATGATTGATATGTAACTTTTTTTTATGATTAAATAGTTTTATGTTTCTCTGAAGGAACTCACCTCGTTTTGCTGTTGATTCCATTGCCCGTAGTTTTGTCCCTGCAATTGATTGTCCAGTGGTAAAGATTGCATCGGTTCCGGTTCGTACGTTTGTTGCTCATAAGACGGGTGCTCGTAGTTTTGCTGTCCGTAGTTGCCGTAGTCTGGTAACGAATTCATTTGCGGATTAGGATTATAGAACTGACCGTACTGATCTGTCGATTGCGGGCTGGGCATAACAGCATCGTTTGGTGTTTGTTGGTATTGCAATGAATTCGGTTGGAATTGAGCCTCATTCATAGTTGGTGGTTGAACTCCACCATACGATTGCTGCTGAAGGTGTTGTTGCTGTGCAGCTATATCGTTATATTGCAAATTAAGTTCACTAAACTGTTGATTAATTTCGGTAAACTGCTGATCGATTAGCGATCGACTTGGCTGGTCGTTCGCTTGCTGCGGGATGTTTTGTAATGTTGCTATCTGCAACGAGAAATGATGTAGTGTACATGCATTTGCCGTGATTAACCCACTTACATTTGAGTCATTTAAAATGACACGTAAGTCTTGAAGCCATTGTTGATCTTCTAACTGATTCACTTCATTATTCTGCTGTTGATCGTCCATTGATTTCTCCAGAACTGGGTCGAAGAATTTAAGGCGGTCGGACAATGCATAAACCTAAAAAAAACCAATTCGGTTATTACAAAACGTTTTACTCGAACGTTTCGTGAATTACCTTCTCGATCAAACTGATTTCATATTTCGAAGGATCGAGCTGCATATGTCCGGCAATCTGTTCCATATACATCAAAGTCTTCAATTGTAGACCGTAGTCCAGCATCCGCAATGCGAGCAAATATTTGTAAGGCTGGAAAATATGGCGCAATCAAAACAAACTGAACTTCATGCTGATTAAGAAGAATATTAACCTGAAATTCAACTAACGAAAATTTATCATCATTTAAGGCGCAAGCATATTCGTAAATTTCAGTCATCATGATCGCTTCGTTCGTTGCGAAATCCCTGAAAGCTTTATGATGTGACGAGCCTAACAGGACGAGGCTGTAATGAAACAAAAAAACAACAATTCACTCGTTACACGGAAAATCTGAAATATTGAACTGTAAACTTACCGCACAGCATTTACCGAATTCGACATAAAACTGGATTCTTGATTGACCGATGAATACCGACCGAATCCAACTTGAGCCATCAAATAGCAGAATTGAGCACCGAACAGATCGCCACGATTATATAACGAATCGCCGAGCGTTGTAATTGCTTTCCGATCGAGATCGGGCCGTTGCGATGTATTCGACAGAATCATGGCTAAATGCGGTCGCCAATCGCCCCACTTCTCATCTTGTATACTAGTCACGGAAGACGGTGTACGTCCGCTCATCAACTGATAGAGCGTTTGAAGCGGATCGTTAAGCGATAATTTATTTGCGAATTTCATCATAACATTGGCATGTGATCGACGATCAACTTTCGACGCGAGGAACAAAGCATGACCCCATAGATTGTTTTCGGTGGCCCATTCTGTAACAAATTTACGATTAACTGATCGAATATTCTAGAGCCAAAAAAGACTTCAGTTACCTAAAGCTTCGTTCACATTCCCATAAAGCAAATGATTTCGGAATTTTTCGGTAATTTCCAGCTCCGATAATATTTGTTTCGAATCCGACTCTTCGGACGGTTCTTCCTTGTCCTCAGCAGAATCGTCGTCGCCATCTAGGCTGCTTGATATGCGATTATCACGTGATTTCTTTTGATCGGACTGAACAGAATTTCGTCGACTATTGCTCGTTGATTTTAAAGCATTCACCGAATTACTTTCGTACGGGAATTGATTTTTATTTTTCATCAGAAGCTCTGCAATGTCTGTTCCGACTACCATCTAAAAAAAAGTGTAACTAATAAAAAAAAAGCCCGTTTTAGATCAAACTTCACGCCATACCCCATTCTGACGCAACAACAATATCAGCAATGTCCACATAAGCGTGAACGACGCCTTATTCGCCTGACCCATTGAACAAATGCTGCTAACCGAATTATTTCGCGATCTTAGAATAGCCGATGGCGGTCCCAAACGTATTTGATCTTCGCAAAATTCGATAATTGTTTTCTTATGGGTTATTCCGCGCACAAGCGGACCCGGAAACGAATGAAACAGACGTCGTGCAGAATCATTCGGTGCAAATTTCAACACTTTCACCACATTTGTAATGCCGTTTTGCGAATATTTCGGTTTTACGCAAACAACCAGTCCGCTGGCTAGCGAAACGGTCGAATGATCGGTGATAAATTTGCATGGTGTCGAACGTGCCGGATCCTGGGCTGCGGCATCAATCAACGATGAACTTATCGGATCGGATCTAAAAGGAATTTTCGAGAAATAATTCAAATTTGTGATGACAAAGAGAATGGATTTACCAGAGATCGCATTCAAAATTAAAAAAAAATATTTCGTTTAAATTATACAACAATATAGAAACATGCCGATGTCGATGGATAGAAAATTGTGAATGCGTTACAAGAGTAAAATTTTGTGACATAAAAGCAAACACGAATGAAAATTAACAAACGATGATAAAATGTAGTAGAAGAAAAAAGAGAAGTTAGTAATGAAAATTAATGAGGTGAAAATTATACATTATAAGTTGAGGACAAGAGAGAGGCAGTAGTATAAAGTAAGTTCTAACATTAATGTTATAAATAGACATCATATATTTAATATTATACAAAAATATCCAATTGCACTATTGAATATCGAGTTTAAAAGGTGACAAAAGAAGTAGCGTATGGTTTGATAAAATTTCAGATTTTGTTAATGGCAGATTTGATGGTAAGTATTTTTGCCTGTTTCTTGTCTAATATCGAAAATAATACATCCGATTACAACTCCGGATTTTATTAAGGATTACTAGAAATGGCGAAAACTTTCGAAAATACAATTGAAGTCAACAAAAAATCTACAAAATCTAGTAGAAAGAAGGGCAGTGGATAATTCTAACAAGTTACCGCGGATGTTCACAAATCTAAATTATATTCGGAGCTCATGCCTTAAAACACAAATTAAATTGATGGTGTTAAAGTCTACCGTGGATAAGGCTGAAATGCAACACAGCTTATTGCGCGTAACCAATCTAAGAAAAAATCTTTCTTAATATCCCCTGGCTAGTTTTGGGTGCCGTTGCCGAGATAGAAAAAATTTTCCCTACAACCGCACACTACTACATAAATCAAAATTTTTATTTTCAGAATCTACCACTCGAAATAAATACAACAAAAAAAATAATAAAGTAAAATTAACTTCAGATAAGGAGTGCAACGAGTCTTCCTACCGTATAAATTTTAAGTTTAAATCTGAAAGTTTTAGTTTTAGGAAGGGGCGCAGCGCTAAAAACCGTCGTGCTCACTAGGCACCAGACGGGCCAATAGCAATCCCTTCGAAATCTCGTGTGCAACTAATCACCCTCAAAATCAATATATGTCCCTACAGAACCTGACCTGTTCGCCATGCCCCAACGACCACAGGTCCTCGATGTTGTCAATGAAATGACTTACCAACCACTTCATGCACCTCCTCGCAACACGTTCGCATTCACAACAGGATGTGCGTAATGTCTTCCACAACGTACAGATCGAGGCAGTACGATACAGTACTTTCATTTTCGCTAATAACTCCATGACCGACAGCGTGGCCATCTACCAGGGAAGAGAGTGGATATGAAGAAATCAAGCATCTTTTGACTAGGCTCTACCCACGTTTAGTCACTCCGCCTAATATAGATTGGCATGCACGGCTTTTTCGAAAGTAATTTCCGTAGCCTAGACCGCTCAATGTTTCGGCCAATAGATTCATAGAAAGCTTTCCACGACTCGCTTTTACACGCCCTAACCTCATAATTAAGCAATTTGAGGCAGACCTTGTACCCCTCTCTTCCGTGCACCATTGCTTTCCTCAAAAAATTATATTCGGTACATGCCTTTTGTATACCTACACAAAGTCCAGCTTCAAAGTTTTCCCTCTCCCAGTATTTTTGCACAAAACGCCCATCTTTCTAATGAGATATAAAAATCGAAAGTCCTTGACTACAAATTTTGAACCACTTTAAGATACGCTACTGTATCCATCAAGAAACTTTTTTTTGTAATACTCGCCCAAGCATATCTGCATATAAAAAGTTTCAACTTTCTATCGTAAGCCGTTTATGGGCGATATAAAATTTTCGTTAATTACCTTTAAACCCGGTCCAATGGTGCGCCCACTGGGCAGATAACCAAAATAACCAAAATAATAATATATGGAAAACATAACTCTTCGGATAAGAGATTGAGAGCATTTATAATCAGTCTTAAATTAGAGCACCCTACCAAAATGAATGGAATAAATAAATTTGCATGAAATGGTTCAGTTCTTCACCCATGCATTCACCGGTCGATGAGTTAAAAATTCAATAGTGCAATTTAAATTATCGCTATACAAATCCAAACTATAGATTAATTTCTAAAAGTTACTGGGTCAGCTTTTACGAACAGAAAATAAATTTAACATTTTTTTTTTCTCAAATCCGACCTTAATATTGAAGGCTTAATGCAAAATATTGTAAACGTTCGATTAACTAAAATGTTATTTACATCTATTAATTAATTAAAGGTTAAGCTTAATCAGAACTATCGAAATACTTTAAGGAAAAAAATTAAACTAATAAAAAGTTAGATGTAAGATTACAGTTTGAATTTTACTCGGATCGTGTTTGGTTTTTTTCTGATAATTTCAAAAAGTTTTACTGTTTTTTATTTTAATATTAAAAAAGGAATAAAATGTTGTGTTAAGCACCTTAAATCCATAAATTCACTATGTGAGTAATAGGAAGATCGAGCCGTCGACGGTACGTGATAGCCACCCAATTGTAAATGGTGTTGCTGAAGATGATGTTGCGATAGATTTCCGGTGGATTGTCCGCCGTTCAAATTGAACGTTTGTTCGGCTATGGTCGTTGAATTTAAACTTGAACCGATCGATGGTGGTTGTACAAAATGCCGTTGTTGATAATCGTTCGTATGTTGATGAAAATATTGTTGTTGCATTGCTTGAAAGTTATACCTAAAGAGTTTGGGGGATTTTTTTTTAGATTTGGGTGGAAGGGTATTAAAGTTTAAAAGGTGAGAATAATTATGCTGTTTAGGATGTTCGTTGATATTTTTTCAATTAGTTGGCAGAGTTTTGTTTTGTCTTGTCTGGAGATAGTTTGGTTTTATGTGACGAATGTAAAAAATAAAATTGTAATGAAAATCATTGGCAAATTAAACTCAATTATGATTGATCAAAAAAGGTGTGTTGCCAATTTGTATTAGAAGAAAAAATGATTGAAAAAAATAAAAGCACTCACAATTAAAATTATGTAAGACAAAAGTGAAAATTAATATCTTTAAATAATTGTTAAAACGGAACAAAAAAATACAACAAAACATTGACGAAATTTCGTTAGACTTTAGCTTGAATTTACTTTTAAACTCAATTTATTGTGTAAAGTGTTAGAAATTCCAGAAAACAAAAACACCGGTGCACGGTGATTTGACTAGTTGTTTTGAATGTTTTATAGAGAATTATTTAAAATCAGATGGGCTTCGAATGTATGCGATTTTTGTTGGGTCGTTTTCTAAAGTTGCAGAATCAATTTCAGTCTGTCTTCATTTCCTTTTCATCAACCAAACCAATATCGCATAATTTCCAAGCAATAAAAAAACGCACGTACTTATATACAATATTAAACACACGCACACCCACTACCTCTTAAAAGCCTCTAACTTACCTATCTTTGTCATTATTCGCTGAACTTCTACCTGAATGAACAGATTCGCGTCCATCATTGGCCAACAGATCGTTTTGCATCTGTCCGTAATATTTCCGATACCATTCGGCATACGCTTGAGGATTAGTTCGGCGCAACTGTTCATAGTATTGCTGTTGCTGTTGATAGTACGTGTACGCATCGTAACCGTATCCGGCCGAATATCCGTACACATTTTGTTGATAGCGTGGATCTTTAGCATCACGTGCCGATCGATCTTTAATGTCGCGATCACTTTCGCGTGCATTACGACTACCGGCCGTCGTTCGTCGATAATCATCGTCGTATTCGTTTGCACCAGAACCACCGCCGCCACGACCTTTCTCTCGAGGATCACGTCGACGATCGCGATAATCGCGATCATTATCACGACGTCGATCGCGTTGTTCGTCGCGATCGCCATGACGCTCACCGTCACGACGATATCGTTGTTTGTCTTTTTCGTCACGCCGATAGTCGTGGTCGTTGTTCCGTTCGCCGCGATCACCACCGCGACGACGTTCATATCGCGTTGAACTTTCTGTTTCGTATTTCGGATCAGTTTCGTATCGACTATTATTGTATCGTCCACGGTCGCGATCACGATCGTATTTGTCGCGATGTCGGTCCCGATCGTATCGTCTAACGTCTCGATCTTTTTCGTCGCGATATCGATCGCGAGCACTTCCTTCACGCTTTTCTCTACGATCGCGCTCCTTACTTTCACGGTCCTTATCGCGATCATTTCGGACACTACCCTCCCGATATCGTCGACGATCACGATCACTTGAACAGTCCGACTCTTCGGACTCGTATTGTTCTTTCCGATGTTTCGTATCACTTCCACCCGTTCGACGTTTCTTATCATCCTGTCGCCCAGAACTAGATTTTCCGTAGTATGATGGATGGCGTGGTTTATGATCGCTATCATCATTACAAGTCGATGGATTCGATACATCCTTTTGATTTGTTTCCACTGTTAGACTAGATTCTGTTTCGTGGTTTACAGTCGGACTAGGTACGGGATCTAATGTATTAGCGCCCTCGATAGGTTCATCGCGAGTTATTTCCAGATCAACTGGGAAATGTGGTTGCAGCTGTTGTTGCTGCTGATCTTCTAAATTCTCACCATCCAATTCAACTTCACGCTGTTCGCCACCTTGATTCGAACCGTTTTCCAACCCAGTGACAATCCGCTGCTCGTGGACATCACTTTCGCCCGGAACGAGATACAAATTTCGGTCCGCTGTTATATCAATGTTCAATGATGGATCATTTTCTTGTACGGCCGGAACATTTGCGAATGCAGATCGTGGTGCCGGTATAGTGTCCTGACCATCGGCTTGCCGTTCCAAATTTATGCCGGGCGTCACTAGCTCCGTGCCGGGAATCATACGATCAAGTCCAGGCGGTATTTCGCTTTGACCAATCGAATTTGATTGCGTGGTATCGACTTCGGGTTGTCCCAGAACCAGTCGCGACAGTCCTGGTGGCGGAAAATTGTCCAATTCGTTCTGCTCCTGCGCCAATTCGACATTGTTGTAACCTTCTTCAGACAAATGACCCGTTTGTAAGTATTGATTTCGATCGTTGCTTGGAGCCACCTCCAAGTTTTCAACTTCGAAATTTTTGTCGGCAATAACTTCCGAATTGTCGGGCGCTAAGAATTCTTGATTGCCAACAATCTGTTGTGTTTGATGAAAATCACCGGAAACCCCGCCATAAAATTGAGTCGGCATCACGTTAGGCTGTTGAGTTTTGGCCGGCGCCATAGCTGTACGATGATGCTGAGCTGCACCGACACGCTTGTAAGAGTTGCTTGCAACATTCGAGGAAGAGGGTGGTGGCGGCAGGACTGATGTCGCCTGAACAATTGGAGGTGGTGGAGGCATCGAAGGCATGGAAGCTAGACCAGCATTCGGTTGCGGTGGAGTTTGCGAAGGTGGAGGTAAATCACTTAGCGCATTTGGTGGAGTTGCTGGTCCCGTCACCAACGGTGTCATCGCAAATTGTCTAGACGGCTGAGCAACTGGCTTCGCTTGAGATACGTACACGTTATTTGAAACGGCATTTCCGGAGCTATCCATTTGAATATTTGGCTGCAGTAGTATCGGTGGCGCTAAGCTAGGTGCTGCCAATCCAACTGAAGGTGGTCGCGTTTGCTTCATCGATTGATCTTCCACGCTCGACGTGGAAAGAACTCCTAAAGACGAAGGACCGTAGAGATCGCCACCATGTTGCTGTTCATTTGAAATGAATTGGTTTTGAATAATGTCATTGGATTGAATTATATTAGAATTGTTTTCGTCGCTATTCCATTTCCAGTTGTCCACCTGCTCAGTTGAGAAGCTATCGGCTAGGATATTCGGCTGAACAACATTTTGCATATTTTGCTGATCGAGCTGTCCTTGTCCTTGCATCGATTGATTATTGTCGTTCCAATCCCAATCGCTCCAGCCCTCACCTTGCGCTGCGATCTCGTTCTGTTGTAGAGGTTGTGCAGATTCCATGCCAGTTGATTGTTCAGGCTTCATAAAAGATTGCTGATTGATTGTATTGGCGGGAACATTAGAAGCCGGTATTTGTTGCTGGTATAGTGGCTGTGGCTGCTGATATTGTTGTGTTATGGGTAGCTGAGATGGCAGTTGCGTCTGTTGAACGTAGTTATCGATAACAGGCGGCTGTTTGTTATAAAATTGATTGTTTGCAGTTTGAGTTTGTTGGTATTGTTGGGCCATAGGTGGCTGTTGCCAGTTTTGTTGAGTTTGATTCCGTAATCCCGGGTTTGTCGGCGCAGTATTATATAAGTTGTTGCTGGGTATCTGAGATTGTTGTGATGGATATTGTTGGGGTTGATGGGAGTAGTTTTGAACCGATTGCTGTTGTTGCCAATCCTAAAATACAAAATAATGAATAAAAACAAACATTTTTTTCTGTTTAAATTATGAAAGTGAATTCACGAATGAAATATTTCTTAACAATTTTAAGAAGAAGCATTATAAAGAAAATTTACATTTTATTTTAAATTATAGAAAATATTAAGAAATAAAATTGTTAGATACAAAATTTATATTAGCAGTTTTCCGTCCAATGACAAATGATTAGATTCTAATTCAGGACTTGATTGAAGTTTGCTCCAACGTTTTGGATGTACCACACACACTTCTCTGACGCTGGAAAACCACCCAAAATCTTAAAAAGTTAGCTCCTATGGTAGCTATATCTCAGCTCAATTCACATCAGCGAGTGAGTAAATACGTGACTTACGACCACGAAGAGTGACGAATATTTTATTTTTATTCATTATTACTGCCAATTAACAAGAAATTTATAAATGAATTGTCGGCATATGAAGAAGAAAACAGTCTATCCAGGATCGAGCAGGGACGTTGAAACTCAGAACTCCTAATACACAGATTTCAGAAGTCAATTTCACGATGAGCTACAGGCGACATTGAAAAGCAAATTTTAGAAACCATAGCTTGTATAGCCTCTATCCTTCTTTATGCAAATTATAAAATGGTGTAGCTAGTTAGTACTCCAAACTATCGAAAATTGGTTGAAAATTTTAAATTGTAAAAATTTCGCTTGTCATAAAAGGGTACCCTGCCCTTGGAGACAAAACCTTAACGAAACCAAGCGCCATCTATTAGTGAACACTGCAAATGTCCATTCCGCCCATGAACATTTCATCGCGGAGAGTGAACGAAATATTTCGTCGCGAAGAGTGAACGAAATATTAATTTTTTTTATATGGGATTTGACAGTTCATTTCGTTTCGCTCGGAATACAGTACTAGGCTTAACAAAGGCCTGTCAAGTCTGTCTCTGGTGACAGACGTGAAGTGGTGTGAGATCGTGGGGAAATTTCCCATATTGCGGGAATTTTTGACCTCTAAAAATTAAAAAAAAGGATAAGGGAATAATTGCCTGTTCTCGAACAAATTCGTAGGAGTTTGGGCAAAAACAATATTGATGAGTATGGATATGAGTACATACGAGATGGAGCTTTGAAATTGGAAATACAAAAAACAGGTAAAGAATTTTATATCATAGCTTCTAGGGAACTTAAAAACATATTGCCATTAGACGATCCAATTTTTAAAGAAATTGAATTCTTGAATCCACAAATAGCACTTAACAGTACTAAAGGCTTCGACTAAATTAAATATAATTGTAAAGAAAGTTGGATACAGCGAATCTGCTATAAACATCGAATGGAGAGACTTGTCAGTTACTTTGGCAAAGGATGAGAAAGAGCGGTTAATGAAATTAACTGTAGAAGAATTTTGGAACGAAATTGGATCGATGAAAATTTTTGAAGATATTTATTAGGTGTGCAAATAAGTTCCCGGCGTTCTTGTATAGATGGCGCTAACACGAAATACTGGGAAAAAATTATGGATCAAGCTCGTAATATGGCAAGATCAGACATATTGTAACAATTCCCCATCATTACATTTGTAAAATTTTATCGGCGTCAGTTACTTGTGAGTCCTTAAACATGTCGGAGTTCGAGCCAAATAGGCGCCATTTGCAGGAAGTTTTGCTTTTTTGATTTAATTTAAAGAAATCTGCGGCTGAGGCTTGTCAGATGATTAGAGAAACTTATGGCGAGTCTTCTATTAGCGAATCAACGTGTCGCGAATGGTTTCATCGCTTCAAAATGGGTGATTTCGGCGTGGAAGACAAGGAGCGTTCCGGCCGGCCAAAAAATTTCGAAGACGCAGAATTGAAGGCACTACTGGAAGAAGATTCATGCCAAACACAACAAAGTATTGCAGATTCATTGGATGCAACTCAACAAGCCATTGCACATCGTCTGAAAGCCTTGGTAATGATGCAAAAGCAAGGAAATTGGGTGCCGTACGAATTGAAGGCAAGAGACGTCTAACGGCGTTTTTTCACGTGCGAACAGCTGCTCCAACGGCAGAACAGGAAAGGATTTTTGCATCGTATCGTGACTGGTGATGAAAAGTGGTTACACTACGACAACCCGAAGCGCCAAAAATCGTGGGGATACCCTGGCCATGCATCAACATCGATCGCAAAGCCGAATATCCATGGTTCCAAAGTCATGCTATGCATTTGTTGGGACTAGCTCAGCGTGGTGTATTATGAGTTGCTGCAACCAAGTGAAACCATCACAGGACCTCTTTATCGAAGACAACTCATGCGTTTGAGCCGAGCATTGAAAATGAAGACACGACAAAGTGATTTTGCTACACTACAACGCTCGGCCACATGTTGCTCAGGTTGTGAAAACCTATCTGGAAACACTTAAATGGGACGTCCTACCCCACCCGCTGTATTCACCAGACATCGCCCCTTCCGACTACCACCTATTCCGATCGATAAAAAATGTCCTGGCTGAGCAGCACTTCCGTTCTTACGAAGATGCCAAAAATTGGGTCGACTCGTGGATCGCCTCAAAGGACGTGGAGTTTTTTGAACGCGGAATTCGTATGCTGCCAAAAAGATGGTAAAAGGTTGTGGCTAGCGATGGACAATATTTTGAAAAAAAATAATGCAACCAATTTCCCACAATAAAGGCTCAAAGTTTGACAAAAAACGCCGGGAACTTATTTGCACACCTAATATAAATTTCCAAATTTCAATAAAATTGTAAAATTTGCTATGGTTTTGTCGCATTCGAATGCCGATTCGGAAAGAATATTTTCCATTGTTACCGACTTGAAGACTTCAAAACGAAACAGAATTGGAGAAGATTCATTAAATGCAGTTTGTTCCAGCCGTTCAACTTTCAAGGCTAAGTAAAGATATCACCTGTTTCAATTTTGAGATATCTGACAAAAGTTATATGTTGCACAACTCGCAAAATTTATACTAGTCAAAAGGCTACAATTTTGTTATGATATATGTGATTTTTTTGCCTTATGAAAAAGTTTTTGTTTTTATTTATATATATTACTAGCCGCGTACCGCGGCTACGTTCACGTTTGTTTGGTGCTATACTGTCGTTACTCCCGTTGCTTCCATTTCTTCCGTTGCTCCCATTTCTCCCGTTGCTTCCATTTCTCCCGTTGCTTCCATTTCTCTCGTTGCTTCCATTTCTCCCGTTGCTTCCGTTGCTCCCTTTTCTCCGTAAACTAATTCGGTTAATTGGAAGATCCTCGCTTCAGTCATCATTGCTTTCGCAACTTTTTAATGACTCCTGAAGTTGCCTATGAAAGCGTTTCACTAATCCATTGAAAGCAGGATGATAAGGTGTTTTGCGTATCATAGACTGTCTAGTAAGGCCGTTATTTTACTGAATAATCTGAACTCAAATTGCGTAAACCGAATCTGGAGATAGATATACGGATATACTTGAGTCGAATGAGTAACTCGACTCACATTTGAAGTCGACTCGAGTTAAAGTTGGTATTATGAAACTCGACACGTGGAAAGTTCATTTCCAGCTGTCGGCTATATTTACTGACATTTCATGCAAGTAAATACCCAGCAAACATATTGGCGAGGGTTTGCTGGAAGCAAGCATTAGGTAAGGGGAAATAAAATGCGATCAACTCGCCCTTTCAACGAATTGTAATTGCCACAGACAATGATTTAAAAATTCTTGCTAAATGCTTGCAAAAAGATTGCAATTTGTAAGGATAACATTTTTTTAACCCTTAGAAATGGCAAGCTTTTCGCAAAGGATAGAGACCATATTGCATATTCTCATTAGGTATTTATTAGTTGCGCATCAGTCGGAAAGGACACTTGTGAGTGCGAACTATTGTATTATTGATTGCATTTTTTGGTACGAGTGAAAGTGATTTTTAATAACCGGTGAGCAAATTAAATTTTAGACTTGCCGGCAAGAATTCTTTCCGGCAAGTCTAAAATCGCTACTTAGAAGTTACTTGCCAAATTATCGTTTTGAGCAAGGGAACTGATAAACTACCCTTGCTCAAAGCGATAATCAGGCAACTTGTGTTTGAGTTGCCATTTGTAACTTACCGGCAAGAAGCATTTTAGTCCGCCGTATAAATTATTTTTGAGGCTTTTGCAATTGTTGCCGCAAGGGTTTTGCTTGCCTACTATAAGCCGCCGACAAGTTACATACGAGTAAAAATGTTTGGTGGGTACTTACTCGATCGACTGTCATAATATGCAGTTATTTTTACTCACTTTTCTTTCGACTCAAAGTCGACTAGTAGTCACTCGGTCGAGTCTCATAATCGCAGAATGTGAGTCTTTTGGTCGAGTTGAGTTTCGTAATAGGCCCTATATTCTCTGAAAAATATTTTGGCCACCATGTTAGCTGTTATGTTTCGTAGTGGATATGACTCTAGTCGCCTAGTAAAACAGTCTACAATTGTCAAAACCTAAGAATATCCGTTGGAAATAGTTAGCAGCCCGACTATATCCATGTGTATGTGCTCGAATCTAACTCTTGGTAGATGAAAATTTCCCACCCATGTTTTGGTGTGTCGGAATATTTTCAATTTTTGGAACAATTAACATGTCTTGGTCTCCTTACTAGTTGTACATTTTGGACCGAAATAACCTCTCTGTTATCAGTTTTCTTATATTTCAGGTTCCAGAGTATGACAGTGTATGCAGGGTTTCAAATACTGAGTGTCGCAGTGTTTCGGTCAAGTAGGGTCTCACCTCATCATTGGCAACCTTGACCTCCATTCATCCAGTATTGAAAAATGTTTTCTTTCCAAGTTCAAAAAGGGTTTTTCCTAACTTTGTTCAACCAATCTACGTTCACTACAATGCCATTCTCGGCAAACACATTTTCTTTTAAGAAATGAGTGAAATGGGCTTTCCGCGCCGACTTTAACCTTCAGTGTCAATACTCGGGAAAAAACATACTGCAGTCACGATCGGCTGCAAGCCAATCGTATAATACTCTAGATGAATACTGAATTCCGATTTATATTGTAGTTGGGGATAAAGTATAATTACGTGTGTGCATGTTGTATGTCCTTTATTAAGGACTCCCATTTGATTGCTACTCAAAACTAAAAGACCATATTCTGTGTTTAACTTCATACCTTGAACTGGGTAAGTCATCGAAAAAAAATGTCCTTTTTAAAGGACTTTCACATGGGAGGTGCAGGAAGGACTATTTCGATTTCTTACATATTTATCCTTTTCCTTGGAACTATTTCAAATTCGTAGCTTGAAGCGTTCAAAAGTTATTGAAAAATATTGTTGAACACGTGTCTTAAGGACATTTTGTATGGCAGCTACCAGAAGGAGTAAAAGGATTTCGCTGATTAGTAAACTCGAACATCCTTTTTACTCAAAACTAATTTGTACAAAATTCCGAATTCGTAGCTAAAAGATTACTTGAGTTATAGCGAGTTCCGTAAATTAAGTGATAACGTTTTGACAGGATATTTGTATGGCAGCTACACGAAGGACTAATAGGATTTTCTTCATAATCATACATTTAACTCAAACTTTTGGAAAAATACTACATACAAAATTTGAAAGACGTAGCTAAAACCGTTCTGAAGTTATTGGTAATATTCTTGAACACGTGTTTTAAGGACATTTTGTATGGCAGCTACCAGAAGGAGTAAAAGGATTTCGCTGATTAGTAAACTCAAACTTCCTTTTCACTCAAAACTAATTTGTACAAAATTCCGAATTCGTAGCTAAAAGATTACTTGAGTTATAGTGAGTTTCGTAAATTAATTGAATACATTTTGACAGGATATTTGTATGGCAGCTACACGAAGGACTAACAGGATTTCTTTCATAATCATATATTTAGCTCCAACTATTGGAAAAATAACACATACAAAATTTCAAAGACGTAGCTTAAACCCTTCTGAAGTTATCGACCAAGATTCTTGAAGAAGTGTTTTAAGGACATTTTGTATGGCAGCTACCAGAAGGAGTAAAAGGATTTCGGTGATTAGTAAACTCGAACTTCCTTTTCACTCAAAACTGACTTGTACAAAATTCCGAATTCGTAGCTAAAAGATTACTTGAGTTATTGTGAGTTTTGTAAATTAAGTGAATACATTTTGACAGGATATTTGTATGGCAGCTACACGAAGGACTAACAGGATTTCTTTCATAATCATATATTTAGCTCCAACTATTGGAAAAATAACACATACAAAATTTCAAAGACGTAGCTTAAACCCTTCTGAAGTTATCGACCAATATTCTTGAACACGTGTTTTAAGGACATTTTGTATGGCAGCTACCCGAAGGAGTAGAACGATTTTGCCCGTTAACGAACTTAGCCTTACAAATTCAACCAAACATCCAGATTCAAAATTTCAAGATCCTAGGTGAAGGCGTTCTTGAGTTATCGTGCTAACGGACAGACGGACGGACGGACGGACGGACGGACGGACGGACGGACGGACGGACGGACGGACGTCAAGCGGATTTGAGGTTTTTGGCCACAAATAAACAAAAAATAATATATAACTTTTTTTCGTCCGAGGCTTGGTTCTATGCGTTACAAACTTTTGGGCTGGATTAAACTTATAATACTCTATATGATTTCATCTAGAGTATAAAAATGTCTTGTCTTGTCTTGGGATGAATATTTCTTTCTGCTTTAGGAGTAGATTCTAGATGGTGGAGGACGGTCTAAGAACTGCGGCCTAAGTGGGCCTATTGTGATTGTCCTCCCTTATTATAAATCACTCAGGACGGTTATATCAATAAATTTAAATATGCTCTTGAATGAGTTAGACATGAGTTTCAATGGTGTTAGGATATAATGAACAGAAGTCTGAGTTTTCTGTGTGCGAGTTCTTCGCAATGGCGAACGTGCTCTGCAGTTTCATCTTCTTCTTCGTATGAAGAAGAGATTGTATAATCTGTAAATATCGTCTGAAACCAGTCCAATCGTATGCAGATCTCTTTTAAGCTTACAGTTTTCTGCAGTTAGCGCAATCAAGCGCCAAACCTGATTCCGGCTCAATTTGAGCAATTCGGAGGTTCGTTTCTTGGAGTGACCTTTCAAGAACAGTTTGGACTGTCGCTTGAATGTTAATCCAGTCCAGGTCTTTTTTCGCCGCAGCTGTTGGCATTCCACAGAAAGACACTGGTTCTGTGAATTTTAAGTCAGTTAAATTTTTCGCTAACTGGTCCGTAAACTCATTGCCTACAATATCCAGGAACCCATACCCGTATCACTGAAGGAGTAGGAGTAGCTATATCTGAAACCATAGTGGGTCCTATGCTACAGTTCATCACCCTCAAACTAGATTCCTCTTCGCTCCAGGCAATCGAAGTATAGGCCTAGGGAGTTCCAAGTCCAACACACTCTGTAAGACTTGCATTTAATTTAACATAATAAAAGCAAAAAATTAATAGACAAAACAAAAAAAAAATGCACGGCACCAACACAGTGGAATGCACAAAAATGTTACCAGCTATCGACCCAGTCGGGAAACTAGTGCCGCTAGAAACTAGCATACAAAAGATCATAAATAAACTGCCTTACATTTCGGTCTAGTAAATAACCGCGGAAAACAAGTTACGAGTGTATTTTTCAAGATACGACGACAAAACGATCGGTAAGAAAACTCAGAACATATGGAGATAGCGCGCAACGTATGCAAACGGTAAGTAGGGAGAAATGTGTTAGCTACTCAACCGGATTGATAGGAAAGTTAATTAAGAAAAAAGAACACACTACAAAGCATGAAACAAAATTTGAAATTGTGGAATGGAATTTACCTGCTGCTGAACACCACCTCCACCACCTCCGAAACCCACTGAGCCACTTTGCGACATCGGAGGAAGCGGTGCCGCAGAATTAATCGGTGGCGGGCCACCATGCTGGCGACTATTTATCCACGACATTGTGGATTTTTAAACGAAGAACCCGATTTTTTTGCGATATACTTTTCTCGTTTAAGCTGTGCTTTAGAAGATGATGCTGCCTGGTCCGGTTTTAATCGGATTTACATCCTGCACGGATGTGATACGTCCAAATTCGTCGTCCGGTTTCAGTTGGCTGCAATTTTGTGTAGCTTTCGTCTGGCCGCAGTTAGCAAAAATTAAACACGAAGAACAGAAAAAATCTTAGTAGAGAAAAAAACCGGACAAAACTCACAACGAAAATCAATAAAAGGTCAACCCCGGGGCTAAATGTTTCGCGATTCGATAAATTTCGTTTTCTTTAGCGCCGCCGACGATTACACCCTCAACTAACAGGAGGAAAAATCAAATCAATTTTCGATTGATGAAAATTCGACCGGAATTGAAATAAAAAACAAACGGAATGAACATTTTTCGGGAAAATTTCACGCAATTTACTTTCCCCGGAACGTCAGAGACGGGAATGCCAAGTTGACAGATTCCGTTCGACGGCATCTCGTTCTGGCGCAATGCCGCCAGCGTGCTATCTCGGCGCCGTACTGAACACGTCAATCGGTTGCGCGACTCTCGTGCCGTCCTCGTCGCGCTTCTTGCAATCAAATCGTATAACACTGACCCGAAACTAGCTGCGTCCCTTTTCCCCACCTTTTCAATGATTTCGTATATAATGAATGAGAAAACGCAATTTTCAAAAATTTTATTGCCGTCCTGTTTTTTCTACTCACTCGATTCGATTTGTTTTCTCGCTCTGTCGAAATTATTTACAACTTTTTTTCGGAATTTTTTTTGGGTGAATTTTTTTCAAAAAAAATCTCAAGAAAATTTTCGAAACGGAGCACTAGTCAAGGACGCGGAAAAATCAAAGAAAAATTCACGGAGTATAGAGTGGTCGGGATGAAAAATCGCCAGTGACTTTTCAATTGTCTGGAAACACGACCGAACAATAACAAAAATTTCGCGAAGACAAGAAACCGAGCCCAGGTACTAGGTGCCAGCTTGGAACTTTCATTTTTCCTCTGCACTGACGTTTCAACTGTCGTCTGATGTGGTGCAGTTGCAACCGGTAAACGACAGGTGGCATCACTGAAACGAGTCGTCCGTCTACCGGGAAAATTTGTCGCGCCCGGCCGGGCCGTATTTTTTGACAGAGCTGACGTGTTTTCGTTTGACAGTCGAGCGAGCGATCGGTGTACGTTTCACGGTGTTTAGGAAATTTTCGAATCGAATTTTCCCCCCGGGGTGAAAGTGAGTTGTAAAATTCGATTTGGGACGGCAGAAGATAGAATTTCTGCATGAAATAAATTTTGTGTAGGTCGACAAACGAAATTAAACCGCCTCGAAATGGCTATGATGACGATGATAGCGCGAGTTATCGACGGTCTTCCACTTGTTGGAACGATGCAAGATGACGAACAGGTAAGTAACAACCCCCCGGAGGTCGTTCTTCAAATCCCTCAGTAACCGACAACTATTTTCAGTCCGGCCGCAGTATACTTGAATATCAAAACCAGGCAAAAATGCTCTTCCGAAAGTTGGGATCACATTCGCCGCCGCGTTGCAGCATCGAAACAGGACCCTACCTATTCCAGTACGAAATTGAATTCAACCACTAAAGCTACCCCCGATCTAACTACTCGCCATTCTTCTCATTGCAGCTATTTAATAGAAAACGACGTCTGCTATCTGGTTATGTGCGATAAAATGTACTCGAAACGGCTGGCATTCAACTACCTGGAGGACTTAGCGCAGGAGTTTCACACAAATTACGGTCGTCGCGTGAACTCGGTTACCCGACCGTACGCCTTTATCGAATTCGACGTGTACATTCAGAAGGCGCGCAAGCAACTCACCGATCGGCGGCGAAACATAAACACGATAAATACGCAACTACAGGATGTGCAGCGGATAATGGTAAGGTGGATTATCGATTGTGCGGTTCCTCCAGACGCGATTCTAATTTTTGATTTCTTTGCAGGTGCAAAATATTGACGATGTGCTGCAGCGGGGAACTGTTTTGTCAGGTTTGTAGCAACGATTTTCCTTCGTTATCGGAAACACCGAGGGCAGTAAACTAGCCCAATTGATTCTGTTCTAATTCGGTACGACCTTGGTGGGCTTATTACTGCTGTACTACACGCTTAATATTCAATGTTTTTCTGTGCTTTATCAGTAGGTGAAAACAAGTCTTTGTATGTTCATCATTTTCTAGATTAGAACAAAAAATCTTTCGTCACTACTGGTCTGATTGCATTATCTACAAAGCCGATGAATTGCATTTTATAGAGTATGTGGCCATGCGCGTATGGGAGGGTGGTCGTGACTCATGACCTTTGCTCACTAAAATACATAATTTTGAAATCCAGTTCTCAATTCGGTGGGCCGAAGAATACATCATCCACAGTCTGCCGCAAAATCTTTTGATTTAATTCGAACATTACTGAAGAAACTACAGAAATAAGCCTACCTAGTCTGTTTTAAATGTGTGAAACTCATGCCATCAAAGCTGTGTCTAAACAAATTCAGAAAAATCCAATCCGAAAGTAGAAAAATATTACAGAGGAAGATTATTAGAGACTCAGAAAGCAATGGTCCGTCACTGACAATCACTTTACGCCAAATTACAGCTACAAAATCGGAGTAGTAACTTTAGTGGCAAAAGAAAACCATTCACACTGTTGAAGAAAAATTCAACAAGCAGAGTGATTGTGTCTACGCCTCTTGTCGGACGTTCGTTACATCATACGGCCCCTGATCTCAATCCATTCTACTTCCACTTGGAATTTTTGTCAATTTTAGAACTTTTTTGCTGTTGGAGTAGACGTGAGCGGACGAGAAGACGGCAACAATGGCGAGGTTTTTCTTGTTTTAGGCGCCTGGTATTTCTTCTATGGGAAAATTTCAAACCAGACGGTGGGCTCCTTCTGATGTGCACACCTGGAGCGGACTGAAGGGTGTACATAGAAGCGGGAAGAATTGAAGCAAAACGAAAAGGGATAACATTTTTTTTTAAATACGATCTGCCGTTTCAAAGTTCACAATTTTCTTTTGCCTCTTGTTGGGCGACAAAAAAAGTATAAATCGAATTGCCAGGAACGGTAATCAAATTAAATTCTCCGGCCGTTGATGTCGAAGATCTCGTCATCCAATTCTGCATTATGGGTGTTTGGTCCGACGGGGTCGCTTGCTGTAGTTGCTTCAGCAGTGGTTTCATCTTCCTTCCGAGGTTGCCGCAGTTTAAAGTCGGACGGGTCAACCGAGCAAATCCGTGTCGCACGTCCATCGTTCTTATTTTTAAAATTTTGTTGTTGTTTTGCAGTGCTACTGTTGTGCTGTTTCTTTCCATTTCCCTCTTCCTTACACTCCAAGTATTCGCCACAGAGGAGACTTCTGTTCTGTCGGCCCAATGGAACCCAGTATTCGATACATTCACATGCCGTGTACGATTTGTTCGTTTCTTGTCTCTCCACGTCAGATGCATCCCTCACCGACGGTGGAAGCCGTAATACAAAGTGCAACCCGCCCGTTTTCGATAGATTCCCCAAAACACCTTCAGCCCTTTTCCGCAGGCAATAACTTCTTGAATATAACAAATTTGCCCACAGTCTGGGCGCAGTTAATTATTTTTTGGGACAAAGTTCGGAAGGTTATCTCCTGTATAATTTTGAAGCTTCTTTCTTAAATAGTTCTTGAGGTATGACACGTGATTTTATTGAAAAAATTGTATCCTTCAAATCCGTGGTCCACGCTGTATATACACACACAAACTGATTTACATCTTTCCACGTAATTATAATAAAAATAATTGACTTTATCCCTCCATGGGTACACTTCCGCAGCCCAAAGTACTGGAGACTAAATACTCTCTCAGCTCAATGAACTGGAAAAAATTCACCATATCAACATACTCATGCTGTATGTTGACATTGGGCTCAGATTATTCTGGTGTGTCCGATGTGCTCCCCAAACAGTACCGAGTACTGGTATTAGGGGAACACAAATGAAGCAAACCAAAAAAGGCATGCAAAAGTAATAAAAATAGTAAATAAAAATAAATAAAAAATTAGATTAAAAAATAGTACTAAAATAAAAAATTAAAAAGTTAATAAAAGTGAAGATAGAAAAAAAAAAAAAAAAAAATAAATAAATAAAAATAAAAATAGGAAAAAAGCGATAAAAATAAATAAATAAATAAATCGTAAATCGTAAAGAAGAAGAAGAAGAAAGTAAGCAAGCAGTATACAAAATAAAGATAGCAAAAGTAAAAATAATTATTATTGTAGCGTAAATAAGAAATAGGAGTTCGGAAAATAGAAGTGTGTATGGCAAGGTGATTGTTTCGAAGTCCATTTAGGTTTAACTTAAACTTGTACTTCTCATCTCCCTCATATGTTTTTTGAGTAGCACTTTAAATCGATCGTATTCAGCATTTTTTAAAATTTGTGGCAGCTGGTTGTACAGAGCAATTGCAACCGTTATTGGGTCCTTCCTTATTCTCTCCGTCCGCGCGTGTGGGACTCTTATGTGTTCCACTGCTCGTGTATTATAGTGGTGAATTTCGCTGCTGGTTACAAGGTTAGTTGAAGTCTTTCTCTGCTGTTTCCTAATTGCATGAATATGCTTAGCTCCTTCTACTGTTATTATGTCTTGTATGTTAAGTTTTCCTGTCATCCTATATAATTCTGTGGTCGGTGTTGTTCTTGGTAGGTTGTATATAGCTTTAATACTTTTGTTTAAAAGTCTCTCTAATTTTTTAATGTTGTATAGAGCTGTCTGACTCCATGCCAGTATTCCATAGGTTAAGAGAGAGATAATGTGTGCGTTATAGACAAGTTCCTTAATTCTTGTCGCTAGGAACTGATTTCTTCTCAGTGCTCCAATAAAGGGTGATATTTTCTTGCACAAGTTTTGAATGTGAGTTGTCCACGATAAGTTTTCATCAATTGTAATTCCTAATTATTTGGTTTCTTTTATTCTTTTAATTGAAGTGTATTGCATAATGGGATTTATTTTAATGTCTAACATATTTTTTTGTTTAAATAGCATGTAATTGGTTTTCGTCGTATTCACTGTTAGGTTATTTCCCAATAACCAATCACCATATTTCTTTAGATCATCGTTTATGCTATTTTCCAGATTGGGTTGATTCCTTCCCTTGTAGAGTAATAATGTATCATCGGCGAATATAACATACTTTGCTAATAGCTCTGCTTCACGAAGATTGTTGATATAAAGTAAGTACAATGTTGGCCCTATTATCGATCCCTGCGGTATACCGATGTTGACGAGCATCTCGTTACTGTAGATATCAAAATTTTTTGTCGTATATATTCTGTCGCAAAGGTAGCTTTTTATTAGGCTTTTCGCCTTTCCGCGAATACCCTGTTCGTCCAGTCCTTCTAGAAGTATGTCATGATTTACTGTGTCGAATGCCTTTTTCAAGTCGACAAATATACCAGCTACATAGTTCCCTTCGTCAAGACCTTTATTTATATAGTTAATTGCATCTATTATTGCTGATGTCGTATTACTCTTAGCTTGAAATCCATATTGATTCTGATCAAAGCCTCTTGTCCGTTGTATGAAATTCGTTATTCTTGAGTTTATTACTTTTTCTATTATTTTGCTGATTGCGTTCAGTAATGCTATAGGACGATAATTTTCTGGATCTGTTCTATCGCCGCCTTTGTGAACTGGAGTTATTAATGCCACTTTCAAAGAACTCGGAAACACACCAGTTTCTAGAATATCGTTTACTATTTGTGCCATTGGTCTAACGATAACATTCTTTATTATTTTGATGTTATTTGTAGTTATGCCATCTATCCCTGGTGACGTGTTTGATTTCAGTGAAGTTATAATCGATCTTATCTCCTCTGCTGTCGTAGGCATTAGAAAAATGGTGTTAGGATTAGACTTGTTTTTGATTCTTCGAATGTTATTAAAATCATAGTTTTGTTTCATGTTGTTCGCTAATTTTTCTCCTATCGATGTAAAGTGTCTATTTAATTCGTTAGCAATAACTTCACTATTTGCAATAGTACCCAATTCAGATTTGATCTCAGCTATTCCCTTTTTCTTATTAGATTCATCCGTACCTTTCCCTAAAGATTCCCTGATAACTTTCCAAATTTTTAAACTATTTCCCGCTGCTTTTTCGAAAGAGTTATTTAAATAACTGGTTTTTGCTTCCTTGATCAGTTTAGTCGATTTGTTTTTAATACTCTTATATTCTGATTTAAGCTGTTGATTATCGTGGTCATTTTGAAGTTTACTGTATATTTTGTTTTTTATTTCTATTACATCTAGTATCTCTTTTGTAATCCATGAGGCGTTACTTCTTACGCGTACAGTTTTTGATGTAGTTGCTTCAGATTTAGCAAACGTAATATCAGAGACCAGTGATTCAATAGTATGGTGTTCCCGGCTGTTTATTCTGTTTTCAACTATATTTATAAATTTTTCCCGATTTAGAATTTGTATAGTCTTTTTAGCCATCTTACCTTTCCGTGCTGGTCTTATACTGAGCGTTAGAGTAATTACTTTATGGTCTAGCCCTGCCCAATTACTCATTTCAATTTTATATGATGACCCAACGGAGATATCATTCGTTATTATATGATCGATTAGTGTGGCGGTGTCTCTATTCACTCTCGTCGGCTCAGTCGATCGGGAGATCGTTCAATCATTTTCATCTTGGGTAATTTGACAATATTTTTTTAAAATTACCTCGATACCTCCTGCGTGTATTTGACTAAATTCTCATGGATAAATTCAATGATAATTAAAACTGCTTGTCTATCGAGTAAACGGATAATGATTCAGTTTGGTGTGCAATTATTTTCATTTGGGGAGTAATAAGACGATTGCAGGGCACTTAAATTTAACGCTAAGATCATTATATCAGTGAAATGTGAAATTATGAGAAATGAAACAATTTCGAGGTGTGCTTCATAAACGCGTAGATTTTAAAAGAAATTTTGTTACCTAGCATCGTTTCTATGATTCTAAATTTATTTTACAAATCAATCTTAATTTCGCTACTGTAGAAGCTCATCTACAAAAAAATCATCTTTGCACCACAAACCATCCACAACGTATTTTTACAATATTTAATCTATCGGAACCGTTCTGTAAAATTCTTAGCTTCTTCAAGGAACGTGCCGAGTATTGGACAAACCATAACTTAATTATATAGACTCCCAGAGTTTTTATTTAGTTGACACTTCAATTAAGGCCTTATCCAAACTTGTCACACAATAAAAACTCAACAATTTGTTTTAACCGCAAAACTAACAATCGTCTTCTCACCATACGACAAGTTTATTTACTTAAATTTTCTCTCTTCTTTCCAGAACTTGATACAAAAACTCAAAACCTTTCTATCATGTCGCAGAAATACAAAAAAGACGCAACATATTTGAATCGGAAGTCGATGTATGTGAAAGCAGCTGCAGCCGGTATAGTCTTAATTGTTTTCATTCTATACTTTTGGGTACTTTAGGAAGGGTGTACCCTCATAAAACAAACAACAAACTAAAAGAATTTACAGAAAAAAACGATGTAACACGAAAAGTATTGAAATTTTTGTTTCGTTAAATTTCGCCTATTATATTTATTGGTCCGATTGCAAAGAAAAGCCGAGGTGATGGTGTTTGCAAACAGTTCGCTCCTATAGATACACACAAGGATTTTCTTTGCAATTTGAACATTTAGGAAAAAGTTTATTTTCATTGTAAACCCCTTTGCTCCCTTTAAAATTTTTTTTGTGTTATCTTTTATATAAAAAAAATCGAAAAAATCAAATAAAAAAATTCATTACAAACATTTTGTGGTTTTCTGTATAATTTTTTTTCCATAGCTTATGTTCGAATTCATTTTGCTTTTTTGTACTTACTTTTATACATATTTAAACTTTCTCCAGTTCTAGTTCTTCGGTTTCTTGCTCGGTATCCGATGAAAGTTCATCCGATTGATTTTCGTCGGCAAATAAGAAATTTTTTGGTTCCTTTTCGCGTTGTACGCGCCGTTTGGCTCTTTTTTTCGCAACCTCGCGGTCTTCTGTTTCCTTTCGTACTTCGTCGTCGGTTCTTGGTGCCATTTCAGGTCGATACAATTCGTCTAGACCTTTTTGAAATTGTTTCGTTTCGGCTTCGACGTCTTCGTCTGAAATTGAAATTGTTAAAAATCAACAGCTAATGAAAGCAGCCGTGAAGCAACACCTACCGCTATCAATGATGTCATATTGTTCGGTAATCATATCGTAGCAGACATGAATAACCGGAAATTCGAGCACAATCTTACCGGCCAAATTCTCCTTCAACGACTTCGTACAATCGAATTCGTAGAATCGATTTTGACATCTCGTGATCCCTTCTGCTTTCAGCAGTATCTTCAAGTCGCCAATTCCGCGATTCTGATAAGCCGCCAGCGACTTCTTCATAGGAACCTTGTCACAATTCTCCACATTCAAGTATTTATCTAAAAGTTGCACTATACTATCGTCTTCGCTGCATCGTTCATCGACAAATCTTAACCCGCCGGCATTCACGAAAATCCACTCAACGCGCCACCTAATCAATTTCAATTTCCAATCGTAGTAAGTTGTATTCGACGAATGTCGCGTGAAATTCGCCAGTAGAAATCTGAGAGTTGTTTTACGTTCAAGCGCAGCGTTGCGCAGTTTAAATAGATGTGAGGGTAGATTTTTTTTATATCTCGTGTAACGTTTTATCTTATCCGTTTTACGATCTTCGACGTACCGGGTACATTCTTCGAGGAAGTAATAATCACTCATAAAATCCATTTTTGTCATTTTTTTCATTGGCTTGTATTTGGTACGGTCACGAACTCCATCACAATTCAATTCTTTCTTGTGTACGTTGAGGCAATTGACGCAGCATGTTTTAATTTCGCATTTCGGACAGGTATACTTTGCATCCTCGTGGTTACATACTTCGCATTTTCCTAGTCTAGATTTTGAGGATTTTACTAAATGGGACTACAAAGGACAAACAACTTACCTTAAGCTTGTCGATGGTTCCGAAGAACTCGCCAACTCGGTATCACTTGCCATTTCCAAATGCCGCTTCATCGAGAGGGCTCTTTAAGTACAACTAAAAAATAATTTGTTAAACGTACCGTTAAACAAATTCTCAAACTGCAAAAATGACAGAAGTTTGTTTTATTTTAGTTTTAAGCAACCGTATACTGTTGATAAAATTTTCTAACTCCCTGTTCCGGTCTATCCAGTTATCTAAATCGTTACCCGAAGCTTCTGAATAAAATGTTGGCGTACAAATATAAATTCATGGTAGTTTTACGACAGGTAAAAAGGCATTTTGGTATTGTAAAAAATTGTACAATGTGGACAAGGTAAATTAGAATGAGATGAAACTTTGTCCAGCTTGGAAATTAACAACATCACAATTTCAGTACGCTATGTACACACTGAACAGTCTTCAAATAAGACCAAAGGAATGTACGAAAACTACTACCATAAAAGACACGTGCTAATATTTAATTTGCTCTGGAATAACCTTAGAACAACTGGACAGGTTATCTGCGATTCACGTTGCTGGTACTAAAGTATGCCCTGAATTCGATATGTACTCTTCCCCCCCAGGCGCCACAAACGACATCCTAGATCCTATTAATATTTCATGACAATTATTAATCTTCGCAGAGCTCAACTTGTGCAATAAGTGAATCGATTGTACGATCGTTCGGATGTAGAACCGGTTTTCTAAGCTCACCTCATTTCGTCTCAGTAACGGAGCGTTATAAGATCAATGAACAGGCGATCTCGGAGAAATACTTTACGACAATGTTTTGGAAATTGTATAATTGCTCGTCATATTTTAAAATTCCACACACAATTTTAGGTTTTCATATATTCCTCGAATTGAATGTTGACGTTGCTATTTTTGAGACAGGCATCGAGGACTATATGATTGTTCAAATGTTTTACGGTAAGTTAAGCGACCAATTTCTCTCAACTTGGATTGAGCATTATTAGACAGTTCGCGAATATCTTTACTCTACCGTGAGATGTGAGTTGTAGTGTGTCTTCCAAGCTATAATCAAACAGGTTTTGTGCTACAGTTATTAAGCCCCGTTATTCTTTCCTGATTTGTGATAGGAGCATATTTCAAGTTCATCTAAGCAGCAGTGCTCAGAAAATTCAGTCAATTCCGTTATTCTTTTCCAATTCCAATGTTCCTTTTAGAGGATCATATTCAGATTCAGCAGATGAGAATTTCGATTTGACAAACTCAAAATAACTGAAGGGAAAAACAGTATGTCAGTTCATCCTACGGCCGAACTGGTGACTGAAAGTCGAGAAGGAGCGACTTGCCTGTTGTCGTACATTAATCGAGAATTCAGACCATTAACCCTAGACCTGCCGGACAAAAACTTACCTGGGATTGGAAATTTAGAAGAAGTTTCCCAGGACGGTCATAAGAAACCGAGAAGCATGGGATATGACGGGCTTCGCTGCTCATCGTGCAAGATGGTATGCGCCCTACTTCGCTTAACCTTCCGTAGCCACGAATTTCCAAAAATTTCTGGGTTGTGGTTCAAAGTAGAGATGGGTGAGCCAAAGCCTCAACTAAGGAGGTTCACTCTGGCTACTTTTAGCCGCGATTAATCGTCATTTTTTATATGTAGGCAAAAAAAAGTAGTGTTCATAACAGAAAAAACGAAGAAAAGAGAAAAAATTAATTAATCATTTAATTCTTTTTTTTCCTTAGTTTAGTGAACAAAATTTGCTACCCTGAAACACATTTCTTCACGTTTTAGGATCTCAAATACCCAATTAAAATTAGTCCGAACCCATAAAAAAATTTAGAGTAAATGCTTCCCATCTACCTCGTCCTATCGCCATAAAAAGTCGATAGCCCGCAAGCCGAGGTATGGCGAACCATTACGAGACGAGCGTCCTGTCTACAATCTCGCGCTTCGGCGTGCTCTCCTAGTCTCGGCGAGAGTGTGAAGGCAGCATTACAAATTTCCTTTTAAGCATTTTACCAGTTTGTTTCTCGTTTTCCGTTGCAGGCAAATATGTTTGTAGTTCCCAAAATTAACGAGTATAAATTTAAGAAACGCCCGAAAAGGATCCAAACTGGAATTCGTATACAAAACTCAAACGCATCGCTTGGCATACGATTGGCTCAAGAGAAATCAATCGTATCGTGATCTTTCGGCATTGGACTCGGGCAATATTTTGGAAAGAAGTCGAGATGTTTACAAAGGCATTGAATCGTGTAATTGGCCTGGAATATGACAAATGATAAATATCGGAAGTAAGAGGATTCACTTCGACGGTGCACAATCATTGAACGGATTAAAATCATGCATCGAATGGTAGACAACAGCAACGGACACTCAAATGGGTTTTTTATATTCAACTTTTCATCTTATTCTTTGCAGCAATAAACATCGATGTTTGTTATTAACACAGCCAACACAAATATGCAAAGTTTCCTTAACACAATCGCAAATAGTCTCGAATTTCAAACTGTCCTGTTCAGTGTTGTCACTTTACTACAATTGTAGCAGAACTGCTACACTTTCATTGCGTTTACTACGCCACTACGGTCACACTTAAATCTACTACAGGTTTGATGTCCCATATAGGGTTCCCCAGCACTTACTACAGGACCATTGCTTGTGCCAAGTGCTGGCTGCCAAGCGTTGGGAGCCATCACTGGTTAACCTCTGGGCCAGCGTTGACTACCAGCGTTGGCTAGCGGACCAAATTCGTAATAAAAGGTCTCCACCTGACTTTTTAAGGTCAATAATGGTGGAGGGTATTTTTGTTTTCGATCGTAAGCTGCTATAAGCTTATGATCTAGGCTATGGTTAAAACCCCAAGCGCAGGCCTCCCTCAATTGCATCATTATGTGCGTACGATTTTATGATGGCACTCCTGTGCATTCTTATTCCTATTCATAGCTGGTATGCTATCTATTTATTTCCTTTTCTAGTCTATCTACATACTTTATCTACTTTGTCTACTCTACGAGGTAAAGACACCGTCGAGATTACGGATTGGGAGAAATTAAATTGTCTCATTTCCATCCCATCTTCTAGGTACTTTCCAGAGTGATTACTAGTACTGCAGGTACTTTCATCTCTCTTGGAGTTCCCACACTCTTAGGTCAGGAAATGAGGACAAAACAAAAATTAGAGTCAGAACTAGTTTGGGGTAGAAACGAGCTGAATAAATATAATGATGAGAAATTGTAAAATGTTGGGAGTCGAATCAAATACACGATTCCGCATACGCTGATCGCGCAGATTAACGTCGATTCATGCATCGGCATTTCTGTACTTGGATCAGCGCTATCCGGATGTTGAATAGGACATTTTGGTAACGGTTTTGATGTCTGTCTGTTATCGGAGCCACACTGATGGCAATCGAACGCTATCAGATTTTGACTAATTGAAACGAACGGGAGAATTTTTTCTGCGCGAATTTATTTATGAAAAGTCTTGAAATTATAATATCTATTGTATCTATATTTTTTATTTTTTTTTATGTGTGTAAATAAAGTGGGCTTGAATATTTTGCATTACTTTAGTTTCCTTTAAACTAGTGAAATACAGAGGAAAATTCATACTTTGTGCGGAATTGTGAAAGTTTTCATTCATTTCTCGTTGCGCACAGGTCGCCTGTAGTTTGCCGACCTTGCCGCGCTTTAGCTGAGCAAATAATTCCAGCCGCCCAAAAATAGCCTTGGTTTGGAAAATTTTAAATTATCGACTGCGCCGTTCTGCACAATTTTCACAGAGAAAATGTTCTGCCACTTTAGTGCGTCGTCGTCTCTTTCACAGCTGACGCAAATGTGCGAGTAAAGTGTATTCTTACGATACGAACCACAAGCATTAATCGGATTTTAAAGTCGAAGTTTTCATTTTCCTCGCCGTGAAAAAGCGGAAATTGCAGCTGACAGTACGGAAATTGAACCACGTCCGCTCGAATGTAAGTAGAACTTTTTTTTTCCGGCTTTCCATAACCTAAAAACTGCTTTGGTTTGTTATTGCTGCAGCCTAAAGAGCTTTCTATATAATTTCCTATCTTTTATACGTAAAATTACTCAAGAAGTGCGTTTGCAACTAATTTTCTCGACACTTCCTTCCGTCTGCATCACTAAATTTACTCGGCGGTGCAACAATACATTACCTTGGATGCTGCGTAATTAATTAAACATGCACGGAACTGTATTTATTTCGGTTTATAATTTCTCTCGTAAAATGAAAACAAAACGGCCAGCTAGCAGACAAATTTAGAAGTTACGAAGTGAAATCAAATTGGAGAATTTCTTGGCTCCCGGATAAACGTCAAAAACGATATAAGAGCACGTGTTTCGATTTGTTTTCGTGTTGTCTCGTTTGCTCCAATTGAAGTTTATATTTGCTTCGCAGTTGGATGAGTTGCAACATGTTGCTAGAGTTATAAGTGTAGAGGGATTATTGTGCATTTGTTTTGATGTACAGGGTGGTTAGTTTTTTAAGAAACACCGGATATGAGGATATAACGCTTTTATTTTATTATTAAAAAAAATGTAATACCCTGAAATTTTTTTTACGTTTTATCAGACCTTAAAAGTTGTAAAAAAAAGTTCAGTACGTCTGCCCGCTGTACGCAAACGCGTTTGCAGTCTCATATCTCCCATATTGGGTGAAACCCTTTAATGCTGTTATGTTAGTTTTTAGTTTTCAGTTAATTTTTTTTCTCTTTTTTTTTCCTTTTATTCTTTCTTTATGAGTAGATCTTTTCTATTTCATTTCTTTGAATATTCTTTCTTTTTACTGCTTATCCTTTTCTCAATTATTAAATATAAATTAATTTCTATAATAGGTTTTATTTGGTTCATTGAAAACTGTAAACCTCTGTTTCAATATAAATAAATAAATAAATGACACTGGTTATTTTTCGTGCTTCAAAAAACTGCAATAATAACCAATCGTGCGACAAGGCGAACAATATTAAAAGAAAGAGATACCGTTCTTTCCGACGCTAGCGGCATCTAGTAAACGAAATTAACAACTGATTTGTTATGAAAAATACCGGTTCTAACGCGTTTCACAACATAACATGACACTTTTCATAATTTATACATAACGAGCTGTCAAAAAAAAGCGCGTAGCGGTTGAAAAATGAAGCGCCCATGCTGTTATTACACTAGCTATTTTAGCGGCTAGAAAATCCATATGGAGAGGGATAGAGACTGAAACATACAATTTAGACATTGGTGTGAGAGAGACAGTCCGAACAGCAAAACTATGAGTAACTGTCAAAAAACAATCCATAATGCTGTTATGACACTGGCTATTTTAGCGGCTTTAAAGCGGCTAGAAAATCCAAATGGAGAGGGATAGAGACTTTAACATACAATTTATACATTGGTGTGAGAGAGACATGCTGTTATGACACTGGCTATTTCCTCGCTAGTTTCAAGTGCAATAAAAGTCAATCGTGCGACAAGGCGACCAATATAGAGAGAAAGAGATTACCGCTAAAAAATACCCTTGCTGATGCTACCGGCATCTAGTAGACGAATTTAACAACTGATTTGTAATAAAAAATACTGATCTTAGCGCGTTTCATAACATAACATGACACTTTCTATAATTTATACATAACGAACTGTCAAAAACAAGTCTGTAGCGGCTGGAAAATCTAGCCGCCAGCGGATTTTTCTTGGATTAACTGCTAGAATGTTGCGAAACACTGCTCGAATGCGCTTTGTTGCCGCTTTTTTTTTGACAGTTATGGATTGTTTTTTGACAGTTACCCATAGTTTGCTGTTCGGACTGTCTCTCTCACACCAATGTCTAAATTGTATGTTAAAGGCTCTATCCCTCTCCATTTGGATTGTCTAGCCGCTTTAAAGCCGCAAAAATAGCCAGTGTCATAACAGCAACAGTCCGAACAGCTAAAAAGTGAGTAACTGTCAAAAAAAAGCAGCAACATAGCGCAATCTGCCAAAAAAAATCCGCAACATAGCGCATTCGAGCAGTGTTTCGCAACATTCTAGCAGTTATGCTGTTATGCTGTTATGACACTGGCTATTTCCTCGCTAGTTTCAAGTGCAATAAAAGTCAATCGTGCGACAAGGCGACCAATATAGAGAGAAAGAGATTACCGCTAAAAAATACCCTTGCTGATGCTACCGGCATCTAGTAGGCGAAATTAACAACTGATTTGTTATAAAAAATACTGATCTTAGCGCGTTTCATAACATAACATGACACTTTCCATAATTTATACGTACCGAACTGTCAAAAACTAGTCGGTAGCGGCTGGAAAATCTAGCCGCCAGCAGATTTTTCTTGGATTAACTGCTAGAATGTTGCGAAACACTGCTCGAATGCGCTTTGTTGCCGCTTTTTTTTTGACAGTTATGGATTGTTTTTTGACAGTTACCCATAGTTTGCTGTTCGGACTGTCTCTCTCACACCAATGTCTAAATTGTATGTTAAAGTCTCTATCCCTCTCCATTTGGATTGTCTAGCCGCTTTAAAGCCGCAAAAATAGCCAGTGTCATAACAGCATTATGATGCTGTTATGACACTGGCTATTTCCTCGCTAGTTTCAAGTGCAATAAAAGTCAATCGTGCGACAGGGCGACCAATATAGAGAGAAAGAGATTACCGCTAAAAAATACCCTTGCTGATGCTACCGGCATCTAGTAGACGAAATTAACAACTGATTTGTTATAAAAAATACTGATCTTAGCGCGTTTCATAACATAACATGACACTTTCCATAATTTATACATAACGAACTGTTAAAAACAAGTCGGTAGCGGCTGGAAAATCTAGCCGCCAGCAGATTTTTCTTGGATTAACTGCTAGAATGTTGCGAAACACTGCTCGAATGCGCTTTGTTGCCGCTTTTTTTTTTGACAGTTATGGATTGTTTTTTGACAGTTACCCATAGTTTGCTGTTCGGACTGTCTCTCTCACACCAATGTCTAAATTGTATGTTAAAGTCTCTATCCCTCTCCATTTGGATTGTCTAGCCGCTTTAAAGCCGCAAAAATAGCCAGTGTCATAACAGCATTATGATGCTGTTATGACACTGGCTATTTCCTCGCTAGTTTCAAGTGCAATAAAAGTCAATCGTGCGACAAGGCGACCAATATAGAGAGAAAGAGATTACCGCTAAAAAATACCCTTGCTGATGCTACCGGCATCTAGTAGACGAAATTAACAACTGATTTGTTATAAAAAATACTGATCTTAGCGCGTTTCATAACATAACATGACACTTTCTATAATTTATACATAACGAACTGTCAAAAACAAGTCTGTAGCGACTGGAAAATCTACCCGCCAGCGGATTTTTCTTGGATTAACTGCTAGAATGTTGCGAAACACTGCTCGAATGCGCTTTGTTGCCGCTTTTTTTTTTGACAGTTATGGATTGTTTTTTGACAGTTACCCATAGTTTGCTGTTCGGACTGTCTCTCTCACACCATTGTCTAAATTGTATGTTAAAGTCTCTATCCCTCTCCATTTGGATTGTCTAGCCGCTTTAAAGCCGCAAAAATAGCCAGTGTCATAACAGCATTATGATGCTGTTATGACACTGGCTATTTCCTCGCTAGTTTCAAGTGCAATAAAAGTCAATCGTGCGACAGGGCGACCAATATAGAGAGAAAGAGATTACCGCTAAAAAATACCCTTGCTGATGCTACCGGCATCTAGTAGACGAAATTAACAACTGATTTGTTATAAAAAATACTGATCTTAGCGCGTTTCATAACATAACATGACACTTTCCATAATTTATACATAACGAACTGTTAAAAACAAGTCGGTAGCGGCTGGAAAATCTAGCCGCCAGCAGATTTTTCTTGGATTAACTGCTAGAATGTTGCGAAACACTGCTCGAATGCGCTTTGTTGCCGCTTTTTTTTTGACAGTTATGGATTGTTTTTTGACAGTTACCCATAGTTTGCTGTTCGGACTGTCTCTCTCACACCAATGTCTAAATTGTATGTTAAAGTCTCTATCCCTCTCCATTTGGATTGTCTAGCCGCTTTAAAGCCGCAAAAATAGCCAGTGTCATAACAGCATTATGATGCTGTTATGACACTGGCTATTTCCTCGCTAGTTTCAAGTGCAATAAAAGTCAATCGTGCGACAAGGCGACCAATATAGAGAGAAAGAGATTACCGCTAAAAAATACCCTTGCTGATGCTACCGGCATCTAGTAGACGAAATTAACAACTGATTTGTTATAAAAAATACTGATCTTAGCGCGTTTCATAACATAACATGACACTTTCTATAATTTATACATAACGAACTGTCAAAAACAAGTCTGTAGCGACTGGAAAATCTACCCGCCAGCGGATTTTTCTTGGATTAACTGCTAGAATGTTGCGAAACACTGCTCGAATGCGCTTTGTTGCCGCTTTTTTTTTTGACAGTTATGGATTGTTTTTTGACAGTTACCCATAGTTTGCTGTTCGGACTGTCTCTCTCACACCATTGTCTAAATTGTATGTTAAAGTCTCTATCCCTCTCCATTTGGATTGTCTAGCCGCTTTAAAGCCGCAAAAATAGCCAGTGTCATAACAGCATAATGCTGTTATGACACTGGCTATTTTCTCGCTAGAAAAAAGTACAATAATAGCCAATCGTGTGACAAGGCGAACAACAATAAAAAGACAGAGATACCGCTCTTTCCGATGCTAGCGGCATCTAGTAAACGAAATTAACAACTGATATGTTAAGAAAAATACCGGTTCTGGCGCGTTTCATAACAGAACATGACACTTTCCATAATTTATACGTACCGAACTGTCAAAAACTAGACGGTAGCGGCTGGAAAATCTAGCTGCCAGTGGATTTTTCTTGGATTAACTGCTAGAATGTTGCGAAACACTGCTCGAATGTGCTTTGAGCCGCTTTTTTTTGACAGTTATGGATTGTTTTTTGACAGTTACCCATAGTTTGCTGTTCGGACTGTCTCTCTCACACCAATGTCTAAATTGTATGTTAAAGTCTCTATCCCTCTCCATTTGGATTGTCTAGCCGCTTTAAAGCCGCAAAAATAGCCAGTGTCATAACAGCATTAGATAAAAAATTACAATATCTCTCTTCACCAGTGTTACCGCGAGGCGGTTTTGTGCGTAGCATAATCTACTACCTTTTTCAAAAGAGAGGTAGTAGAAACCGAATTCAAATAATACAATAAATAAGTTTATGGTATAATTATAATAACATAAAATAAATACATCTTCAAAAATTAACAAATGCCTTCGCAGGTACAAAAAAAAAAATAAATAAATAAACAAAATTAATTCTTTGGCAAAAATAAATTCAAGTAACATTGAAAAATATTATACTTTTATCAGTCAATATTAATTAAGTGTTAAAACCTAAAATATTACTTTTTCATTATTCTAAGTAATTTATCATCGGGCTCCCACTTATGGGTTTTAACCTGGCTTCTTAACTCGTCTGCAGCCATAATATAGCTAACCGTTTCTATTTTTAAACGGTTAGTTTTATCATTTTTAATTCTATTTAGTTTAGAAAATGCGCGTTCGGCTGCAGCGCTACTATGCGGGAGAGAAAGCAAAGCAGACACAAATGTACACAAATTTTTGAACGCAAATTCTCCAACTGCATTTTTTATTTTCGATATTTCATACCAGTATTCTTCAATTGATAAATCTAAAGAAACGTCTTAAGAAGTCTCCATTCAATACAAATTTGTTCCACATTACAATTGGAAGCTGTAGGTACATGCGAAAATTACTTAACCAAACCTGCGATAGATGGATATTGGATACACAGGAGATCCTGCTTTCTTTGGACATAAAATTTCTAAATTTCGCAGTTTTTGATCATTAAAATCGATCCTTTTCATTATTTGTCCTACTAGAGATATATAAAATGTCAGGATGTTGGCTTTAAAGTCGTGTATATTAATATCATCATTATCTAGTACATAAAGCTCTACACCAGGTCCAGCATGTATTTCATTCAAGGGAAGAAATATCTGCTCATTATTTAAATTTATTTCATTTAATGAACTTAATTCGCTCAAGTATCCAGGTTGAACAAAATTGCTTAATATACTTTTGAAATTATATTCAATCACCGCTAACACTTTGTGGATACGTATTCCCTCGGCTTGAAACTCTAAGTTCATTGTATTTACAATATTTAGAATATATTTTGAAAATAAGAAGTAAAGTTTGTTCTCCGGTTTGCTCAACTCTTGAGCTAAATGTCTAGGATTTTCCTTAAAGCCTTTTTCCAAGTGCTGAGATATAAAAAATAGCTGACGTGCTTGCCACTGCTCTAGGATACGATCCACAAACTGAAAGAGGGAAAGCCATCTAGTTTGGCACGGTCTAAGAATCTTATGTGGCATAACTTCCACAAAAGATTGAAATTCTGCAAGCTGGGTTAACCGTTTCGAACTATGCGCGATGTTTGTTGAGTGCCTTAAGCACGATGAGGATGAACTATTGCGCCTTATGCGCAACGCAAAATATGTGGTGAATGCCTTGGTGCACGATGAAGCTGAATTATTGCGCCTTATGCGCAATGCAAAATACTCGATGAGTGCCTTATGCACGATGAAAACTGAATTATTGCGCCTTATGCGCAATGCAAAAAATATTCGACGAGTGCCTTATGCACGATGAAAACTGAACTATTGCGCCTTATGCGCAATGCAAAAATATTCGACAAAAACTGAATTATTGCGCCTTATGCGCAATGCAAAATTCCAAAATTCCGGCTCGTGGTGCCAAAAATGTTTGATCGCAAATACTGTGCTGATGATGACGATTACTAGTCGAACTTTTAAGTAAAAAAAAACTGTTTAATGACTATTACTTTAATTTTCACTTTTGATGATTGCACCTCAACGGCTGAACTGGTAGAGCCCAAAAAACTCAAAAACTATTGGAAAACTGCAACAGGGACTGAAGGTCCCGTAATCCCGTAATATGCAAATTGCAATAGAGACTGAGCTAACTGACTAAACTATGTACTAGAAAGAAAGTGAAATACCTACGGCCTGATTTTGCCGAGGTAGAAAAGTTATTGAATTCAAAGAAAAGTTTAATCTTAAACACGCGAAATAGCCATAAATATCTCGAGCCAGTTTCTCCACATTATCAGGGAGTTTTGAGCATGACTTACTGGAACACAAATTAAGGGAATGGCAAATAATCCCAGAAAGAAAAGATTATTTCCCAGTAAATTGCTCATTTTTAACTTGAAACTCGCAATATTGCTCATCATTACATTAGCATTGTCTGTTGCAATACCAATTAAGTTCTACAGTGGTATCTCGAGTTTCCTGAGATAATCTACAAGACAATTGAATATACCGTCGGCCGAAGATTTTTCAATTTCTAATAAACCAAGAAATTTGTCTTTTACATTAAAGCAATTTTGTTGAACCTGTCTAGCTATTAAAACAATGCATTTTTTACACTCACATCGGTAGATTCATCAATAATCAATGAAAACTAAGATTTACGAAAGTAAATCTTAGAATCGGGGAACATTGACTTCAAAAGTTGCGGTAATGAATCCATTAGCAAGAATGGCAAATTATGTTCAACAAAATACATAATTAATATAATTCGATCTATTGCCGTTGCAACAAGGTATTATACGACGAATTAGCAAAAGCTTTGTCGATTTTTAGTTGATTCTCTTGGCTTTGATGAAAAAATTGCATCCTTTCTCCATGTCTGTCGCGATGTGTCAAATTATTCGCCAAACTTTTTTTGCACAATTCGCAGTAGCAATTTCCGTCTAAATTTTGCAACCAAGAATATTTTTCAAGTCAGATATCTCGAAATTTTCGCCCATATTTTTTTATTTTTGGTTTAGGAGAGCTCGACACACTGAAACAGTTATTTATTTTATCACCTACTGCTATACTGTTTGCACTAAAATATTTGAAATTCACCTGTTACACTCCTCATTACTATCATCAGCATCAGCATTATCCTCTACTTGAGGGGACTGCTGTTCTGTTTCGAGTTCAGGGCATTGCTCTTTCGTTTTGGGTTGAGGTGATTTTTGTTTCCTTACTATAAATCTAATAAATTACAAACACAAATTACTTCCCAAATATACAAGAAACAGTCATTTTTACCTCTCCATTTTAGAATTTAAAGGTGTTTTTCTGTTGTTGCACAGCTCACTTCACTTTCAATCTCACACTGGCTGTCCAAATTATTATAATTCATGCTGTTATGACACTGGCTATTTCCTCGCTAGTTTCAAGTGCAATAAAAGTCAATCGTGCGACAAGGCGACCAATATAGAGAGAAAGAGATTACCGCTAAAAAATACCCTTGCTGATGCTACCGGCATCTAGTACACGAAATTAACAACTGATTTGTTATAAAAAATACTGATCTTAGCGCGTTTCATAACATAACATGACACTTTCCATAATTTATACATAACGAACTGTCAAAAACAAGTCTGTAGCGGTTGGAAAATCTAGCCGCCAGTGGATTTTTCTTGGATTAACTGCTAGAATATTGCGAAACACTGCTCGAATGCGCTTTGTTGCCGCTTTTTTTTTTGACAGTTATGGATTGCTTTTTGACAGTTACCCATAGTTTGCTGTTCGGACTGTCTCTCTCACACCAATGTCTAAATTGTATGTTAAAGTCTCTATCCCTCTCCATTTGGATTGTCTAGCCGCTTTAAAGCCGCAAAAATAGCCAGTGTCATAACAGCATCACGGAAGAAATACACACAACCACACACCACACATGCAAAATTGATGCAAAAAAGCAAATGACTAACGAAATAATGGTCAGTTGATTGTATTCTTGTGCGTTACATTTGGCTGTGTTCAATTTGAATTTCGAGAATTCGCAAAAAATTTTAATTTCGAGAATTCGCAAAAAAGGTAGTGTTTCATGATTTGAGGTAGTAGTGTAGTAAATTTTTAAATTAAAGAAAAAAGGTAGTAAATCTGCTACATATGTAGTAAAACGGTAACGCTGCTCATCACCGACTCTCAAATTGATACGCTTATCAAGGAGATCGAGAAGCGGCCAGCGTCAAAGACTATCCATAAGAACACTACGCAGTATCTTTCGAATAAAAATTTGACCTTGGTTTCTTTATTTAATGAGATGAGGTAAGTAGATAGCAATAGCAAGATGCATTATTAAAGAAGAGACAAAAACTGATAACGAGTCGCATTCACCAATATAATGACATCCGCACAGAACGCCTATAAAAAAAACTGACATCAAATCATGTGCAGACACAGCTCAGCTGTGCTTGTGTGATTTCATTTCTCATATTGTTCCTATAAGTTTGTATGCTGAAACACTTGAGAATAGAACAGCCGCAAAAAATGCGTTCTGTTACGTGCTTTGGGGAAAACGATGCACACAGATGCGAATGTGTCATCATTCATTTTGGCATATTAGCGTACTCTTTTCTTCGCATGTGAATTTCCGTAAGAATACAGAATTGAAATTGTTCAATCGGATTTCTTTGTTCCGCTTATGCAATGATTTTTTTGTTTTTTTACACAAAAAATGCATGTGTATTAAGTGTCCCGTCTTGTTGTAGATAGTCTTTGCCAGCGTTATATAAAAAAAATTTAAAGGAGTATTCCGACGGGGCGTTAAGAACAATATTATGGGAGGAGGTGTGCGAAATCGTCCTTCACAGTTGGATGGAATTAAGCAGCATGGACAAAACAAAACAAGGTAATTTAAAGCATAATATTTAATATATTTATTTAGTGTATCGGTATATAACTGAATGATTAAATATGATCATATTGGATATTGGAATGATGTAGATCCTTGCGGAAAGGTGAAATATGAAGATAAATATTGGCGAATATTAACGCCATTCGTAGTATTCATTCCTCGGATATTTTCATTAAGTGCATAGCTTTCCAAAGGACACTCGTACACTGTGCCTTGAAATCGTATACCATCTTTTATACGTACATAGTTGTGTACTTTGTTCTCTACGGCGAGACAAGGTTGAAAGTCGTAGGGTAGATAATAGATCATCATAACTGATATTTTCAACATTAATGCTAAGTTTGAAGGCTATGAGTCTTAAATACTTATGCTGGATGGTTTCAATTCGACCACCATGAACTTGATATGGATTCTAGATTGGTGAAAGATATTTTAGTTGAGAACGGACTAAGCTACAATAAAGATACTTGAGTGTGAAAATATTGGAAAAAATTTTCGTGATTCGTGATAAGAAACCGAACATACGCCGAGCAGAATTACATATACTCGTACTTGCATAATGATGCTTGAATGAGAAGGAGTTATCAAACTAAACACCAAGATCTTTAATAACCTTAACGTTAGATAAGGGCGAACCGTTCAAATTGTAATAATATCTAATAACAGAACTAGATTTATGAAAGATAATGAAGTTGCACTTCGTCACATTGAGATATAATAAATGAACATCACACCAAGTTAATAATTTATATAAATTATCTTGTAACACCAGACAGTCATAGATCTAATACATTTATAAATTTTTAGGTCATCCGCAAAGAAAATGTTGGTTTCGTTCGAGTCGCTTACCCATATTGGACTGTTTAAATATTCCGGAATCACTTGATGTTCCAAACGCGCCAACATCTATATATTTATTTATTTATTTATAACAATAACAATTGAACAGAAAATCTTTTCCAATTATACAATTGCCACGAATTACAAATAAAATATTTCACATGTAAATAAAATAAAATAAAAAAATATAAAAGTACTAATATAATAACGTCAATGAAAGAAGTATAAGAAATTAAAATAATGGATTATGAATCAGAAGAACGAAAAATTGTGACCTTTAAGTACACTTTGAATGAGTTTGAGGTAGGGCTATGAAAACTAAGGCAATACAGGTAATCGAATTAGAGGAGAGTAATATAAGCAATTAATATTGGCTTGAGGTACTGTAAAAATGTCGTGATATCTAGTATTGTAGTCAATATTTCGCAGTCTGAGCGTATCCTTGAGATTCGTACTGAAAACAAAAACAACTTTATACAAAAATACCATATCCAAGTATAATCTTCTGTCCTTTATGCAAGATATGCCAAGTAATTCGAGACGAGTTTCATAAGATACATCATGAAAGCCAAGTTTACGAAAAAGTGATTTAGTGAAACGACTTTACAAACTTATAGTCCGCATCTGTCCACGCCATTAATACACACGAAAAGAACTTCTTATAATTGAAGCACGTTGAGCCTGAATGAGGAGGTTGCTTGCCATCAATTGCGCCAATCACGTTTGGGAAATTCGTGCGTTGATAAAATTCATCTACAATCCTCGTCCAATTATCATATTCCTTGGTTGGCATTGAAGTGCCTTCCATAGATGCTCACATGTAGTGTGAACAATATCCCTTATTGTAGGCGCTCCAATAAGAAACTCGAAAGAAAGTGCGTTAAAACTGTTTCCGGTTGCCAAGTAACTGGGAATAAATAATAATAATTATTTTCTTTTATTTTCCAGGCCATGAAATTAAAAAAAAATGGATAAATTTGCGCACATGTTTTCGTGGAGAGCTGAATACATAAAAAAATACGAAATCGGGGCAAGCTGATTCGAAAAGGCGGAAATATATATATTTTGAAAAGTTGTTATTTCTTCTGCCATGCATGGAAACAGGACCAAGTGAGGGCAACGCATAACCTGTAGAAGATGACGAACAGCCGGGATCGTCTAATTTTACTCCTATAAGAAAGAGAAAAAGGCAATCGGCGTCGAATTCCAAAAATATTGACAAAGCTTTGTTGAAAGCTTTGAAAAAAAATTGAAGAACCAGACGAAGACACAAACTTTGCTCTTTCGATTATCCCGTCTATAAGAGATCTATCGAAGGATGAAAAGCTTGACGCTAAAATCCAAATATTAAATATTTTTAAGGAGATTTGACTGAATAGGTTGGTTACTTCAGCGGCCATGCAGCAAAACATGGAGGGCGTTAGCCTCGGATCTAATGATACTGGACGTACTGTTCAGTATTTCACTCCTGCACCTTCCTCAGACGTAACTGGCTCTGTGCAACTGGAACTCATCCACCATCGCCAACGGCACACATCTTCGTCAAGTTTATCTTCATCGGTGCTGAAAGTGCAAATAGTTGAACATCCCGGAGATGTATCAATAGGAAGTTGCAGCTAAACAGCTCAATTCTATTTGAGAAATTTTGTCAACTCACCAAAAAGTGAAATATTTGACTTATAATTAAATTTTTTCGAATAAAATATATAATATACAAATTATGAATTTCCTTACCGTAATGTTGCACTTAAGCTCTCCTCAACAGGAATAGCACGCAAATTGTATCTTGCTTCTTTATTAATGGTCCAACCATTGATACCAGCTCATTGAAACTCGATATGCTCATCCTATAAAAGGCAAAAAACTTTCTGTTGTGCCTGTGCTCTTTCTTGGATTTCATTATTAAGGCCGTGACACAATAAAAGCAGAAAGCAGCGGGAGCGACAGCAGCGTCGACAGTGCTGCTTTTTGCTCTGCCTAATGAATTTAAATTAAGGCTGTGACACATTAAAAGCAAAAAGCAGCGGCAGAAGCATCCCAAGTAGCACCAATAGTCGTGTAGGAGTAGTACGAACGTTCTGCGAACTATATCATATCACTATATAGTAATACTTACGAGAGCTTACAAGAAGGGGGGGGGGGGGGGGGGGGGGCAGGTAAGGAATTCGTTATTTTTTTTGACCAAGACCATCCTTAAATAGATTACCTGCAAATATTAAGCCTGATACCTCGTTAAGTTTTCGAGAAAAAGCCGTCTAAGCAAGTCGACTTATAAAAATTTTTAAAAATGGAATAAAAATGATTGTCGTGTGTTGATTAAACACAATTTTTTAAAAGGGAAAACATCTAAAGTAACCAAAGAAAAATGAGATAAGCATTATGTCCTCTTCACCAGGAAATATAAAATTCCTCACGAAGACCCTCCTTCTCTGAATGGTACTAGTCTAGTTTTCACCGATAGCGCAAAATATTTGGGTCTTATTTTGGATAGGAAACTTCACGGAAAACCTAACATTCAGGAACGGGTAAGGAAAGCAACAGTTGCGCTTTACTCGTGCAAAAAGGCCATTGGCAAAAAATGGGGTATGCAACCCCGAATAGTTCATTGGCTCTACGTGTCCGTCATCAGACCGATACTTATGTATGGTGTTATTGTCTGGTGGACGGCCTTAGACAAAGCAGTTAACTGCACCACCCTAGGGAAGGTACAGAGATCAGCATGCATATGCATCAGTGGAGCTCTGAGAACAACTCCCTCTGCAGCACTAGACATGCTTTTCAGTCTGCCACCCCTAGACATTTTTGGCAAGCAAATGGCGGCCAGTGCAGCCATTCGACTTAGGGCCTCTACACAGTGGACTGGCATATATGCAGGTCACTCAACAATCTTGAATAACTTCAATGATATTCCTGAAAACACCGACTACACCCCTCCCAGTTATGGTTTTGACAAACATTTCCTAACAACGATCCCAACCCGTCTAGAATGGGAAAGGGATTCGGTACGGACGGAGGAGTCCGCCTACATATATACGGACGGCTCCAAAACTGAAGGCGGGGTAGGTGGAGGTGTTTTCTCTGACATGCTTAACATTAGCAGCTCGTTCAGCCTTCCGGACCACTGTAGTGTCTTTCAGACGGAGCTTATGGCGATCAAGGAGGCCTTGTCCTGGCTGAGGTGTAATGCAATATCTACTAGGGATATTAGCATTTTCACAGACAGCCAAGCGGCAATAAAATCCTTGGAATCGGCCTCAACAACATCAAAGGTCACCGCAGAATGTCGATCATCTCTTAAGGAGATGGCTGAACAGTTCAATATTCTTCTGTGCTGGGTGCCAGGACACAGGGATATTCCAGGGAACTGATTGGCTGATGAACTCGCTCGTCGCGGTACTACCCTTCAGATTATGCCGGAACATCGGAATCTGGGTGTGCCTCTCTCTACATGTAAACTGCTACTGGGATTGGACTCAATTGAAAAAACCAACTCAAGATGGGCAGATGGTGTTACATGTCACACTGCGAGACAGAGCTGGATCTAAGAGCTGGATCTAAAATACTCTAAAAGGCTGACTTTGCTCAAAAGGGCGAATATCAGCACCACAGTCGGTGTCCTGACTGGACACTGTCTTATTGGTCGACATGCCAAAAGACTCGGCCTCTTCTCAAACGACTTCTGTAGAAACTGCCTGGATGAAGAGGAGGAGGAGACAGTCCTTCACCTTCTCTGTAGCTGTCCAGCTCTATCAGCCAGAAGGAAAGCTCATCTTGGAGCTTACTTCTTCAACTGTCTCGGTGATCTTGCTGCAATGGAGGTCGGGAGAATCCAACGCTTCATTGCAAGCTCTAAATGGTTCGACGAGTAGGACCGGATTCGATGATCCTGTGGTAACACAACGGACCTTTCAGGTCTAAGTGTGTCCGTGTTCTCACGGGCAGCCACGCGTACCTACCTACCTACCTACCTACCTATGGGAACTCTGCACTATCGATCCGAATGATTTACAAATGGTTTTCTGAATTCAAGTGTGGTCGCACGAGCACAGAAACCATACCAAGGCCAGGTCGTCCAAATGAGGTCACCACGCCAGAAATGATCGATAAAATCCATGATATCTTGATAGAAGATCGTCGAGTAGAAGTGCGTGATATAGCTAACGTAGTAAGCATCTCATCTGAACGTGTTTGGAATATTTTGAAAAACTATTTGGACATGAGAAAGCTATCCGCAAGATAGGTGCCGCGTTTGCTCACAATCGACCAAAAACGCAATCGTGTGACAGCTTCACAGCACACTTTGCAACTGTTTCAACGTAATTCGAATGAATTTCTTCGTGGATTCGTAACTGTTGATGAAATATGGATCCACCACTCCACTCCAGAAACCAAAGAACAGTCAAAACAATGGATGGAAGCCGGTTAAAACGCACCGAAGAAGGCAAAAACCGTTACATCAGCCGGAAAGATTATGGCGATAGTTTTTTGGGATTCCAATGGAATAAATTCACCGACTACTTGGAGAAAGGAAAAACAATAACGGGAGCATATTATTCTGAGTTATTGGTTCGATTGGATGCTGAAATCAAGGAAAAACGGCGAAGAAAGTGTTGTTTCATCACGACAACGCTCCGTCTCACACGTCCGCTGTTGCAACGGCAAAACTTTTTGAATTACGGTACGAATTGCTCCCTCACCCACCGTATTCTCCAGATTTGGCACCCTGCGACTTTTTATAATTTCCAGACTTGAAAAAATGGCTTGCTGGAAAGAGATTTACCACGAATACTGACGGTTGGACAAATCATATTATTTGGAAGGGATCAAAAAATGGGAAAAAACGCTGGACTAAGTGTATCGAGCTAAAAGGAGACTACGTTGAAAAATAAAAAAAAATTTTCCCGAAAAAATTATGTTTTCTCGATTTTTGCACGTCATTATCAAACCGCCCTCGTACTTTCGCAAATAGTAGTGAGAACGGTGATATGATAGTTGTCACAACCAATTTGCCAGTGCGGGCTTAGTAATACATACCACCTCGCTACCTGGAGCGTTACAAATAGTTGTGGTCTGCGACTAAACAGAATGACCATTTGGTTGAGAGTGGAGTGCATGTCGTTTTCCAAACCATTTACGGACAATCTGCGAACTATCTGCGAACTTTATAGTAAAATAGAGTAGCCGTGATAAATCACACACATACAAGTCGAGAGCGCACAGAGAATGTGTGTTTTGTTATGGGTTTACATACAAATAAGAATACACAAATAAGATGTGAACTTCAATAGAAATATGAGTTGATGATAATTTTTTTTCAATTAAAAAACTAAATCTAGAACTAATTTTATGAGAAACATAATTTTTACTGTAAACATATGTGATGTTTATATGCTTAAAACTTACGCCCCTCCATAAAAAGCTATATTGTAATATTTTATAACTTTTTAAGTCAAATTGATTTTTCAAACGGAAGTACTTTTTGACTAAAATGGAATAAAAAATATTCAAACCAAGTAGGAATATAAGAATTTTGATTGAAAATATGTGTATCTTTTGAATAAATTTTTGTTCAAAATATTTCAGTCATATTGGAAGCCATGACACATCTATAAAATATGGAGTCATATTCAGTAGAAATACATTACTATTAAGGGCCCGTGAGTCCCAAACCAAAATCGAAAATTTCACCTATTTTGCTTTGATTTCATTTCGAGAGCGTAAGAAATTATTCGTGAGCATCGGAAATTTAAATCTGAACGATCACGCACGATGTACAACGATTCAACCGTCAAGCAATGCCCCTACACAGCTCTGTGTGTACGGACCTGTATGTGTGTGTGAGATGCAAAATGATGAAAAACGGAATGTAGAAAAATAGCGAAAGTATGAACGGAAAGGAGTACAATCCGATCGAAAGTTCGAAAGAAAATTCATTGACCTGATGTCTCGGGTTTTTTAATTTTCTGTGGACGGTGGATTTCTGGACATTCGCATGACATAGTACTATGTATATTTATGTAGGCATGAAACATGTCTCCATTCATGTTTTTATAGGCAATTGTGGAATAAAATAAAATTAATTTCGTATTATTGCATCATTTCATCAAGAATCGCAAAATATTATGAAATTTGGGACCTTACCATCGCCGATTCTTTTGAAAATTTTTGTACTTGAAAAATTTGTGAAATTAATTTTTTTGTTTCTAACTCAATTATAAAGATTTAAAGATTTTAAAGATTTCGCAAAAATGGTGTCCGAGTTCTCTTTGAAAATTCATATCTCTGGTAATTTTTATCATAGAATAATAAAATAGGGCTTATTTTAAAGGGGAATGTTATCGTAACATAAAAAAATACGAATAAAAATTGTCCTCCAATTTTTTTTTACAAGGATAACGATTTTGTCCTTTATCCTTGAATATCTCAAAATCCGTAGTTTTATTTTTTTATATTTTGTATATTATATTGTTTTTCAAAACATATTAAAAAACCAAATTGGGATTTCAATGGGATCGGGGTACAAAATATGGGTGAAGGAGTGTGGGAGTGGAGGAAAATAATGCGTCCGCAACGCAAAAAAGCCGAGATCGACACATTCTAAAATCCATATCTCCTAAACGGTTAATGTCACGAAATTAAAACTTAATGAAAATCTTAGGTATTCTAGGAGAATAGATCGGAAATAAATTTTTGAGTGGAGGCAGTGGCGTACGGAGGTGGGGGTTGAAAAATTTTAGATTACGATATCTCACGAACCAATTACACTAGAGATATAAAAGTTGGTTTCTGTATAAAGGTTGGAGCATGGAAGTGGAGGGGAGTAAGAATTTTTTTTAAAAAATCACGTCTCATATCTCAAGAACGGTGTAAGATAGATGCTTAGAATTTTTACCAGAGGTAGGCCTAATAGAAGCTTACCGGTTTAGTATGAGGGTGTAGAGGGTGAGGATCTCGAGAACCTATAACGACATAAAGCTGAAACTTAGTATTTAGATAGAGCTATAGTAGTAGCATGTTTTTTTATAGGGGTAGTATGGTACGGGGGTGGGTGGTGTTTTTGCTAGCTATACAACGGCTTATGCTAGAAAGTTGAAATTTGGTACGTGTATGTAAATCAACCAGAAAAGTAATTCTGATAAAAAAAAATTTAAATATCCATTGGCGATCGGAAGTGGGGTAAAAAAAATGATCTGTGAAAAAGAAATGCATATATTTTTAGAATTTTCGTCATATCTATTAGGTCTTTCCAAATATTGAAATAATTTTTTTTGTACGGGTTCTTCATATAAATACCTAGAAAGTGTTTTCAGAATTTTTTGAAATTCAACCCCAAGGTGGTGTAAAGGGGATGTATACATTTTCACGAATTCAGCCGTATCCCTCAGACCTGATTAGATATCGAATAACTTTTTACTTCCACGGACCTATTTAATAATCACCTAAAACCTGTTTTCAAGTTTTTTCCTTTTTCAACCCCTAAGAGTGTAAAAACGGGTTGAACATGTTTTCACGAATTCCGTCATATCTCTTAGGAGTGATAAGGCATCGGATTGATTTTTATTTTCTCTGGCTTTCTTTATATATATCTAAAAACTCATTTCAGGATTTTTGGATATTCAATCCCAAAATGGGTGCAAAAGGGTTGTATATGTTTCCACAAATTCTTACATATTTCTTAGTTCTAATGAGATATCGAATTCATTTTTACTTCCTAAGGCTTCCTACATAATCTTCAAAAAGTTGATTTCAGGATGTTTGTTATTCAACTCCAATAGGACGTAAGGCTTTCGATATATTTCTCAGGATTGATGAGATTTTAGTTTGTTTTGACCTTCCACAGACTTTTTATATAATCGCCTACAAACGCATTTCCGATTTCATGTAATGGTCCAAAACCAAATCACGAAAAACCTTATAATGGCGTAACAACTGATATTATACTAGGACTAGACCTCGTCCCGGAGTATGACCCAATTATGTAATTCATATGTTATATGAGGCAGCGGCGTAAGTATTCTAGCGCGACCCCATTCTAACCGCTTCCCGAACTTTTTTTAGCTTTTCAGTCACATAGTAACCTACACCTCATCTCAGAATTAAACTCATTCCGAACTTCAACCCAAAAAATAATAAAGTTGCGCCCAGACTGTTGGCAGATTTTTTTTTCTTTTTTTCGATTTACTTTTTGCCCTGTTTGCCACATAGAAAGAAGAAAAGCTAAAAATCACTTTACATTCTGAGCAGGCGAATAGACATTATGCCGATTACACACACACACCTTGCCATGTAGTTACTATGCCTTCGAATCGTGTACTGCAGGCTTGCAGGGTGGGGAACATCGTAACCTTTTTACTCTCAGCGAATGAAACATAAAAACATACCTGCCGAAAAAAAATGCGACATAGCCACACGTCCGTTCAGCTCGACCTCTGCGAGTGGTCTGAATGGAAAATTTGATTGAAAAATGTAGTTTGAAAAATCGTTGCAAAAACAATGTTATACTAACTTTTTTGAAGCTTTTTGAATTTAAGTTGCTTTAGAACGCTTTGATAAAGTAACATAAGAAAAATCAAAATAAAAAAAAATCGGTTTTCATAGAAAATTTTAATAATAAAAAAACATAATTTTTTTTAAAAATCAGAGTTTTCAAAATGTATTATTTCCAAACATAAGTCAAAATCGAAAATTCCAATTCCAAAAAAAAATAGATTGAATCGTTCCTAATTGAGTGAAAACAAAAATAATGAAAATCACTTCAGAAATGTTTCCAAAATCGCAATTACCAAATGTGTGTTTTCAATAATTTCGAAAACTTACTCGACGTAATCGCTTATAATTTTTTTTATGATCGAAATTTCAAAAAACAATAATCAACAGGAACTTTAAAACATATTGCTAATTATATTTGTCTAAGCAGAAAAGACCTATCTTTTGCTGCTTTGGAGATTTCGCGAATCCCGTTTGCCTTATTTTCAACAAAAATGCTGTTTTGGTATACACGGGGCCTTAAGTAGCAATACATTACTATTTAGTAGCAAAATACACAACTATTTAGTAGCAATCCACTACTTATTACAGAAGTTGGCAGGTGGTTGTGCGAACCACACACAGACTTAGCTGTGACGAGTATTCTTAAGGTTGTCCGCAGTAGTTCGCAAAACCATTTCAGAACTACTTAAACTAACTAAATGGTCGTACGACTGTATAGTACTGATAAGTTGTTAGGGAGTTTTCGCAACTAAAAATAGTTGTAAGTGCCAACCAAATTAAATACACACAAGCCACAACTAAAAATTCGTTGTGACAACGTTCGCCGGAATGCAGGTTGTGACCAAGAACTATCCGTGCTACTTGGGAGAATTGGTTTAGAAAGCACAGGATCATATGGCGCCTGTTTAAATGACAGCCGCGGCAGAAGCAGAGACGAAAACAGTGCTGCTTTTTCGTTCTAAATTCTAAAATTATGTTTCTGCTTCAGTATACCTATTAAAGTCTCTATCCCTCTCCATTTGGATTTTCTAGCAGCTTTAAAGCCGCAAAAATAGCCAGTGTCATAGCAGCTTAAAATACTTGTGACTGTTGACAGTTAGCATGGACACATTATTCCGTGCTTCTACCTTCAGTGGTAGTTAGCATGGACACATTCATCTCTGCTTCTGCTTTTATTTAAATTCATAAAGCAGAGCAAAAAGTAGCACTACGACGCTGCTGTCTCTGCCGCTGATTTCTGTTTAATGTGTCACGGCCACGGCCTTAAAAGTAGAGGATGTTTATATCGTCAGCGTATGCTACTACATAGTTAGGTGGACTTGAATAGTAGTGTCCCTTTGGTGTCGACTGTGGTTTTCCAGGTAACGTATTGTTGCGAGCTAGGGGTTCGCCGGGATTTCAAGTAAAACACAATTCGTTTATTTTATTAATTCGCACTTTAATTCTGTTCGCACAATTATTCGCACTATATGGCAATACCGCCCGCTTATCTATATCGCTTGATTCGATACACGCAATCGATCGCTTTCCACCAATACGGTCGCGTATACACGTTGGCTGTCACAGTCGACGTAATAAAAATTACTATGTCCCTCACTGAAAGCTTCACCTGCTTTTATACTACTTGTCTGTAGTCGAGACTGTTCTTGAATCTTCGTTCGGTGGTGTGTGTAGAGGGTTCTGGAAAGCTTGAGAGCATTCCATTTGATCTTCTACGCTGTTCTAGTACATTCGAGCAAATTCGATTAGAGAGGGAGATATAGTCGTGTTGCTTCGCTCCCCTTATATACTTCAACTAGGTTTCTGATTGGGTTACTTTGTAGCTAGGTATTCGGTTGTTGATGTTTCCCTTATTCGTAATCGATCGAGTTGCGCGGTTGCCAGGCTTGCACGTAACAATATTCTAGTGCCAAGTTGAAAAGCATGGGGGCTAAACCATCTCCCTGTTTTAAACCACATTCCGTTTGAAGGCTGGTTGTGGAATCGGTTTGTTTTCTTACTTGGGATTCAGTGTTCGTAATTGTGAGTCTCGTTAGTCAGACTAGTTTTGGTAGAATTCCAAAAGCAAGCATGATTCGGTACAGTTTCTTCCTGTCGATACTGTCGTATGCTTGTTTAACATCTACGAAGATTTGGTGCACGTCTGTGTTATATTCACAGCATTTCTCAAGCACCTGTTTCACCGAGAATATCTGGTCTATTGTAGATCGTCTGGTTCTGAATCCACATTGGTATTCGTCAATTGTTTCGTTAGTATAGGGCTTAAGACGACCTCAATTATTTTTGTCAGTATTTTGTAGGCTGTATGATATTCCTCTGTAATTCTCACAGCAGAGTTTGTCTCCTTTCTTGTAAATTGGACATATGATGTTTTTTCGCCAATCGTCTTGTATAGTTTCCTCTGTCCAAATTTTTCATATCATCTTCTGCAGTGTTTTCGCGACACAATTTCCACCGTTTTTCAGAAGTTCAACTGGTATTTTGACAATTCCCGGCGCTTTGTTTAGTTTTCGGTCAGATATGGCTTCTTCGATTTCGGCTAGTGTGGGTAGTGTCGATGCAGTGCTAATGAAGTGGGATTGAAAAGATGTTCGAAGTAGGAACCCCAGGAGTGAAGATGGGGAAGGGTTCAAATGAAAACATTCCGATTTTTATATCTCAAGAACCGTTAAAGAAAGCTGAAACTTAGAATTTGAGTAGAGCTTTAGTTAATAGTAGTTAAATTTAGTAAAGGTGGTATGGTAGCGGAGTAGGGATGTTTTTCCTATCTTTGGAACGGTTTGTGCCAAAATCTTCAAGCTCGGAGGGTTTATGTAATGTAATTTAGATAAAACACATTTCATATATCCATTGGCGTACAAAGGGGAAAAACTGATTAGTGTAAATGAGTGCATATATTTTCAGTTTTTTTATTGCAGCTTTTAAGTACTTGATTTGTACAAATTCAGATTAGAATTTTCAAGTTGACTACACACATAGAGCTTGTGTTCAACTGCGTCATATCTCTTAGGTCTTCTGAAATATTGAATTAATTTTACTTCTACTGGTTCTTCAAATACATGTCTAGAATCATTTTCAGGATTTTTTTAAATTCAATCCCTAGTGGTGTGTAAAGGGGTTGCATACATTTACCTGAGGACTGATAAGATGTCGAATTAACTTTGTCTTTGTCAGGTTTTCTATATAATCACGTAAAAATTTCAGAAAGATAGAAAGGAGTTGCACACATTTTCACGATTTTCAAGATCTGATGAGATATCGAATTGATTTTGTAGCCGCTTATAAAAATAAACTTGATATATTTTCTGATTTATTCACAAGTGACTGCGGCTGCCTCGTAGGGACTGTCCGCTTTTATAGTTTTCTTGTACATAACATTCTATGTACATATATAATGTGTTTATAATTAGATCCTGTTGGAAATCCATCGGCGTGCTGCATAAGGGAAAGCTAGTGGCGTGCTACAATTTGTATTTCCTCGGTCTTTCTATGCAATCGTCTTAAAATTGATTTCCGGATTTTTGGATATTCGGCACCAAGAGGGTTGTAAGGGAATTGCATACGTTTTCACAATTTTCCCCGATTACATAAAAGAGCCGTAGAAGCAAAAAACTAATTCAATCAGATCATCAAATGTATGCAACACCTTAGAGGTTGAGTGACAAAAAATTGTGAAACCATTTTTTTCTTTTAATATCAAAAGCACGTCCAAGTAAAAGCATTTCGACATCGAGATGTAACGGAATTCGCGAAAATGTGTACCCCTCACACAACTTGGGAGTTGAAAATAAAAAAATTGTACTTATTAATTTTTAGGCGATTAAAAATCATTTCGATATTGATATCACAATTAAGATATATGTATACCAGAATTCGTGAAAACAAATGCAAGCACTTTACACCCCTTACTGGCTTTATCTGAGAAACTGGTGGAAATAAAATTAATTCGATATCTGTGAATGCCTAAGAAATATAACGAAATTCGTGAAAATATGTGAACCTCTTTTCACGGACCATTTTTTTACCCCCCTTTTTTGCTTAAATTACTCACTAACGTGTTCCTCCTTAGTAACATTTTCAAAACAAAAAATCACTAGTAACTTGATGACTTTTTCTTCTGTAAAATGGTGAGGCTCAGCCTCATGTGGCGAGCCGCCACTGCAAGGCATAACATTTGCTGGACGTGTATGATATGAATCACTTTGGATAAAAATTAAACGGTATGATTTTAATCACTCCAAAATCAAACCTGCAGGAAAAATAGGAGATAAGTCCGAAATACATGGTCTGATTATTCACCATATGCATATGATATGAATCACATCATTATGTAGGTAATGTTTTAAGATCTTAGTCACAGATTTTAGCTACATTAATCGGACCACATCTTGACCTATCGCTAGGCCCAGAATGCATGGCATGATTATTTCCCTGCAGCAAAAATAGGCATGATTCAGAACTGAATGAGCTATTGTTTTGCAATGCCATCACAGCTGTGATTTATACCACATTTAACGCCCTTTAATCAAATATTGAAATTCATCAAATTCTGTTCAGCCATTTTACCGTGATGTTCGAACAGTTCCACAAACAAACAATTTTTCTTTTTATTTATATTAATTAGTATACCTGATTCTGGTTTTAGGAATCAGACCTGAAATTTGACTGTATCGATAAGGTGTGATTCATTAATGACTCGCAAGCTATGACGTAGGTGTTATTAGTATGGTATAGGGTGGCTTAGTGGCTAGAGCACTTGCCTTCGGTGCACCTGGTACTAGGTTCGAATCTGCTTGGCGACAAGTAATTTTCGAGAATGAGATTGGGTTGGGACTACCAGTTCACTCAGCTGTAAATGAGTACCTGAGTTAAAATCGGGGTAATAATCATGGACGAGCGTGTGGCTGACCACTTCACCTTCTAGTGTTCCGTTGGTCTAGTAATGAAGTAACTCTAGCATTACTTCAAGGCCTAGGCCCAATTTGGGCTGTTGTGCCATTGATTATTATTACTAGTATGGTAAGACTCAGACCAAAATGTCAGCTTTGATATATCATCCTGGTTGGGTGTTCATATCGTGAATAAAATCATGGAACGGTCAGGTATAAATCATAGCTGTGATGGTATGGCTCCAGTATTGTATATATTTTAAGTTTCAACTTCCTAGCATAAGCGATTCCTGAGATATACATAGAAACCAAAAATATTCATATAAAATGCATTTCTCCGCGTTATAACTCAAACTCAAAGGGTTTAGATGCTACGAACCTTCAAACAAGTTTGTAAACTTGAAAAACGAATTTTTTTTTCTACTACACAAGCATTTGAAGAATGGACCTTGATGAGGATAGATTATTTTTTAATTATCATATTCGTACTTTAATGTTCGAAGACTATTTTAAATGAGTCCAGATTATTTTGGAAGTTCAACGAATTTTCTACTCCAGGCCGAAAGACTGCTTGTCTGCATTTTCAGTTTCAAGACTGATAAAAAAAGTCTCCTAGATGAAAACCCGCCTGCATACTGAAACCATTTAAAGATTGGAACAAGCAACCTACCCCTATTTAATATGGCGCTTGTCGATCCTATGACACAACACTAAGTGAACGGGATGGACGGGTGGTTCGTTCAGGTGGACTTTTCGTGTGCCGGCGTGAAGGAGTTTCCTCGGAAGCTCTTATTGCATCCGCCTCGACCGGTTGGCCTGTTCGGACACAGCGTCTTATGTTGTTTGTGTCGACTGAGCCCTTCGGGACAAGCCCTCGGCATCAGTATTTCATACCCCAATTTTGTTATCCGAAAGTTGAAGGCTAAACCTAATTAAGAGCTGTAACAGCGCAAACCATAGTGAAAAGCATTAGGTAATAATAATTTGTCTGCATACAATATCCCCGATAAAAAAAGTTGAGAATAATCTTGGGCTTAATTGGTTACAATTATCGTGATTGAAAATACAACAGACCATACCTTTCCTGACAACATTTCGGCGTGACTCTACAAAAATTCTTTCTAAACAGTTTAATTTCAGTAGCCATAAGTAGAGAATTGAGATCTTAGGTCGTAGCGATAAGATTAAAGCATTCGAAATTGTCGGTATAGAAATTTATGCGCATTTTATAAAGAGCCTACAGCGTATGGAAACGAATTTAATAATACATAATCCGTAAAAACCAGTTCGGGTTTTTCCCTCCTAAAGTTCCGTACGATGTTTCTGATATGCTAATATTTCTAGGTCAAAAATTTTTTATTCGAATAAAATCTGGTTCATGCTAGCTTCTTCTGTGACGTCGGACTCATTCATCGTGATGTGATGGACTTATGGACTATAAGAAGACAATAGTAAAAAAAAGCGGAAAACTGGTTTGGTTTACTCAAACTTTTGGGAATCAATCAAAGGCTCTAGCTATTTTAGTAGTGTTGCCGTCACTCGGACTATGAATTTAATAATGTTCTTTATCCAAATAAACGATTACTTCGGACAGATACTTTTCACGATTCTATTCATATACGACCTCTTCTGGGGCATTTGCTTCTACTATAATGTTTTTCTTTTATATCTTAGAGGTCCCAATTGGGCAGGCTGCTCTAAACTAAATTTAGTGAGTTTTGCTAATTTACAAGCTTCAAATTAATACTGGCTATTTTTAAATTTGCCTACAATCTTACAGAACAGATAGTAAATATTCTAATCATCGTAACCCAATTTTTTTTATATTCCAGCAAAAACGATTGAATTCGCCAAACTTCTAATCTTGCTATGACTCCATAAAGATTATTTACCTCAGACCTCAACTTTCTAACATAGCTGGCAGCCCGCTATATCGTCCAGCAAAAAATTAACAAAACAGCATACCCAGCCAGCAGAACACACGGCTCTCTATCTCTAAATCAAAACGATCGAGCACAATGGCAATGGCATGTAGACGCATATGGTCTTGGAGGGTCTTCAGTTTGCGCGGGAATATCATCATGTTCGAAACATCGCGTGCACACAGTGTTCTATCAAATAGTGCGATACCGACTTTAAGCGATTTAAAAACATCGAATCGAAGATCGGTATTCGGAAGCTATAAGGTAGTTTCTTCCATTACTCAATTTCATCAAATCGATAATTGCTCTTCACTTTTATACAGGACGCAATCCACGCACTGAACAATTTACAATCGAATGCTGAAACCCTACAATTAGCTGCTACAAGGCAATGGAACAATTTGGATAATACATGGAAGTTTTTAAGACGAACCGGCATTACACCGAATCAATTGGATCAACTATCAGTTATACATGTTTCCGGTACAAAAGGAAAGGTAACTAACTTTCAGATTCGGAAGCGAATCAATTCGTACACTGAGTCAATGTTGTTGTTATTGGTCGGTTAACCGATATAGCAGCAGTCAGGGTCACTAGGTTGCCGTATATCAGATAAAGTATCATACTCGAATAGGAAATATTTATTTCGTTTCGTTGCTAACGAGTTCCAGATTGGGCTCTTATTACATAAAAGTTCCGTACTATTCAATAAGACTTTTAATTGTATGTAGAATTCCAAGCAGTGAAACTTTATGAAAACATCTTATCAAGTTTGATTTGTAATACCTTCGAATTATAACGCAACGTGATATGTAATTGTAATTCGAATGAAATGTTAATCCACCAAGCAGTAAATATTTCGCAGGGTAAACAGATTAATTCAACAACAGTAACCGGCTCATTATTAAATCCTTCGAATAATTTTCATTATCATTTACTTACAGGGCTCAACTTGTGCCCTAACCGAATCGATTCTACGATCATTCGGATTACGAACCGGTTTCTTTAGTTCGCCACATTTAGTTTCGGTAACCGAACGGATACGAATCGACGGGGAGCCAATTGACGAAGATGATTTCACAAAAGCCTTCTGGAACGTATTCAATAGCTTGAATTCTCAGAAGGACTACGAGAACGATATGCCGGCGTATTTTAAATTTTTAACGATTCTATGTATTCATCTGTTTATCGAAAAGCGGGTGGACGTTGCGATTTTTGAAGTTGGAATCGGCGGTACGCACGATTGTACGAATGTTTTACGGTAAGTTGATCTTCGTGATCTTACAAGTTATTTTTATAGTTTATTACATTGTTTTGATGGTGCTAGCTGAACTTTGGCTCGCTGCCATCATTGTCCCCAAGTATCGGTATTTTCTTCTATAGTCTATTTTTTCAATCATTTCGATTTTGAATTGTTCTTCTCCTTAGCAGAGCTGCCTATGAGACTAACATTTGTATCGACTCAATTACAGCCTTCTTTCAATTCCTTATCGTCAGAAGTCTTAGTCTAGTCTAGAAAAATTTTCGAGAATTTCTTACAGGTCTCGCGGTTGAGAAGTTTATCGCCATCAATTACACACATTAACTAAGTCGAGTAAAAAAGAACCCTTCTTGTTTGTACACTTCTTATCTAACGAGGCTCTTCTCCTGGCGCTCTAGACTTCTGGTGCACTAGTCGACCAATCTAGAATTCATAAGTTTCAATCCCATCCATTGTTTAAGACAAATTAAACAGGGAATACATTCGTTGTTTCATATAATAAGTTGGATAAAACGATCCTTCTTCTTCGAACTACGATTTTTTTTTTAAATACTACATAATCCGATTTAACTTTTGCGGTTAAATCCAAAGTACAGAATCAAAAGGTACGCTATGTCTAATTTTCCATAATTTATTTTAATACATTCCAATCCTAATAGATTGTCTATGTAATGTTCTAAAAAAATTCGGACCGCATTAAATATTTTATAAGTTAATCAAAATTTATACGACACGAACTCCGCGATAAATAAAATTTGAATAAATAATACGAGCGTTACGTTAACTAGACTCTAACAGAAAAAGTAAATATTAGATAATAAAAAAAAATCCGACATATCTACCTATGTTGGCATTTTTTCGATTTCGGAATTCATGTAGAAATTAAATTAAATAATTAAGGCGAAAATAAAATTGCATTTAAAATTAATCAGAAAGTACCTTTATTTATTAGCCGTTCTTGGAATTATTTGCCAACATTTGTTTAACACATTGGTTGGTTGATTGGTTGGTCTGATAGTGTCCAATTAGCGCAGAGGGTGCCGTTTTGTTACCACAAATCGCTCAGCCTGGTCTTTGAAGACTCAAAAAGGCTTTTCGAAGATCCGGAACAGGACCATTATATCCATCCGGTATTATCAAGGAAGTATTTCAGTCCCAACGTTATTTTTCGAGATATCATTAGGCCAGTAAAGAGGGCTTTGTGTAATGTACGAAGATGTAAAATAGTCTCCCTGTCATTCGCATCCCCACAACGGGCGTTCAGGGAATGCCCATCCTGCAGGCATAGTATACAAAAGGGAAGTGACTCGTGGTGATCGCCGTGATCTTGCAGATTGCTATGCGGTCCTTGCCTAAGAGTTCGTCTGTTTTGGTCCTTATTTCTTCTTGATTTATTTATTCGCTGAAATTATAGTAAAACTTTCAATTAGTCCCGTTTCTTCCAGGCTGGCTCGAGTTTTTAGTAAAATGCGAGCTCTTGCCTTATGAGTTCAACTTTTTTACGAAGACTTCTCATCTTTTTCGCAGCATTGTTCATATTCATGGCCAACTCCTCAATACCCCTACTATTCTTCTAAAAATTGCTTTCTGCTCTCCTCCCTTTCAATTATAACAATCGTTTTTATACTCTCCGTCCGAGTGAGTTATATTGACATAAACTGATTTACTGACTGCACTGTATCTCCTTCAATTTTTATTTTCTCGCCAGGACCACAAAAACTGTAGGCATTACATCGCTTGGACTCGAACATACCGCGCTCTTAGGTAACACTCTTGGCGAAATAGCACAACAAAAGGCCGGAATTATTAAACAAAATTCGAATGTTTTCACCGTAACACAACCGGCCGAATGTTTGAATGTTTTAAAACAGGTGGCTCGTGAAAAGAATGTAAAAAAATATAATTTTATTAAATTTGTTCCGAATTAGGGATTATAAATACAGAATTTTTCAGGCCAATCTATTCGTAGTTCCGGACTTTTGTGATTATAAATTTCCACACAAGCCCATCCTTCAAATACAAAGCAAAGTACAACATTTAAATGCTTCATTAGCGATGCAACTAGCTTATGATTGGCTTCGAAAAAATCATGCCAACCGATTGAATGGATTGAAAGCAATTAAATCGAATTTAATACTGGCTGGATCGAAAGAAGTTGTCGAAGGTCTGGAGAAATGTATATGGCTTGGACGATGCCAAGTTACTCAATTGGGAAATAAAAGGTAGGTCCTCTTAGAGACATAGAGGAGCTATAGCGGTATTGTCCGATGTATTGTAATTGTAATTCAAATTTTATTCCATTAGAGTCTATTTGGATGGCGCTCATACTAAAGAAAGCCTGGACGTGTGCACGGATTGGTTCCTAAAATTAACAAAAACAAGGTGAGCTCAATATTTGTAGAGTTGAAAGTCATACTTCATAGGCATGCACTAATTCAAGAGCTAAGATGGTAGGATCTTGTACTGATTGAAATTTGTCCCAATATTAATCCTTCCAATAATTCACGATTCTAAAAATAATTTACTTTTTTATTCACAGCACAAAACCTAAATGCCTGATATTCAACGCAACTGGTGATCGAGACTCGGAACAATTGATGAAAGTAATATCCAGCCAAATCGAATTCGATGTAGCCTTGTTTGTACCTAATGTGGCCTATATAAGTACCGATGAAGACGAAACTAGCGATGTTGCTTGTTGGACTGGCAAACAACAGATCGAACGAGCCGAAAAACATGCCAAATCTTGGTCGAAACTACAAAGTTCGACGTCTACAAGGTCGTATTCTTGTATCCTCGATGCGATTATGTTCCTAGATGAGAAGTTTCAATCAATCGAAATCGATTTACTTATCACTGGATCACTTAATCTCATTGGATCCACTTTAGTGGCTCTTGAAAAGTATGCTAAAAGATGAACATAAATATATATTTTATATGATTGATAAGATTTACAAAACTCATATCAAGTCTTTTAATTTTTCGCATGAGCCTGAACGATGGTTTTGAAGATATATTCAAGATAGTTCACATGGACAGTACCAGTCAATATGAAATCACTGGTGGTTGCTCCCTTGCCCAATTCAGAACGAAGTTTCAAAGCAACTGCACTCACGTGAAAACAAACTTTTAATTAGAGGATTTTTTAAAGAAAGTCTTCTTGCCATTCTACTTTTCAAACTTTTAACAAACCGAACCAAAAACTTTTCATCACTTAACTGAAAAACAAAATTTCAGTTCCAACAATTACTTACTTAACCATATCATTACGAAACTCTTCCTTACGAAATGTTCTCTTCGAAGCGATGGCAAACAAAAATTGTTCCCGTAAGAGAAATCTACCCTCTAAAGTATTTTCTCCAATCCCCAAACAAGTCCATTCGACCGCCACCCTACACTCTGTTCCAACTAAAACTTTCTGAATACACAATTCAGTCATTTTGGCATAACATTTTCAATTAGGGCTGCAAAACGAAACCATTTCGCCCTAACGTTTAACGAGTTTATCCAATCCAAAAAGGCTGCGGGGGGTTGTTAAGCGATCGACCAATCCGCGAGCCGAACACAATTTGCATGTCCCTCCCACACACACAGCATCCTTGCGTGGATCATGTGGACTGTAATATTCAAGGATTACTTGCCTTGTCGTACAAAGCTCGTCCATCTTATGCGGGGGCCAAAAAAAAACCTCCCACAACCCCAAATGGCCAACCGCAAACCTATCAGTGGTATCCTTTCTTCGGTGGCTAGGATAGGATGAGCTTAGGGTGGTAGTGATTCGCCATACTTGTCGTCGCTTGTGCGGGGGAATACACTAACATTTTAAGGATACTACATGTATCGGTTGTTCGAAGCTTCGCAAGAGGAAAGCGGTGATGATTTTGATGATGCACTCGGATAAATAGTTGCTCGGAAAATCCTTTTTATCTCGTTAAATCACTTCACGAAAATTCGTTTAACATCCCTGACGGGAGTTCTGTCGTTCAGTGCATCACAGCCTCGTCGAAAGTGTTTAACGCGAAATCAAATTGAATTTCAGTGCTTGTTCAGTGTTGCAATTCGACGGTTGATTTGTTTTATAGGACATTTTTGTGGTGCAAAGCGGATACAGTTCTTGTGTATCGGGTAGAAAAAAGTGTGTGTGGAGGGAATATTTAAATTTTTGAGAAATATTTTTATGGTTGAATTAAGTGATTGGTGTGTTTTGAAAACTTTTTGATTTTTTTTATTATACTTAAAAACTTATTGACGGTCGATAGGAATCACAACGAAATGCAGGATAGTTCGAAATCTTTTCTAATTCGAGATCTACTTGGGGATTTAATTAATCGGCACCAGAACAATGATGGTGGGTATAATTTTTGAAATTTCTACTATACAATAATTTTTGAATTAAAAAAATTATCCGAATTCAATGTTGGGATACGTGTTAATAACAGGAATTTTTTTTAATGTACTTTTATCTTTAAAATAGCAAACTCTATTCAGTTCCAGTGTCCATCTATCCACTAATATCTTAAATTTAATTGCAATATTTTCTGAATCTGCACTAATATCAAATGAACGCGATCAAGTCAAGAGGTGAACCATTAAAGAGGTTGTAAAATTGAGTCTGCTCAATATGCTACATTTCAAGATGTTGGATGGAAAATTATTAAGGACACTAGGGTCCTACTTGGGCTATACGTCTTTGACCTGATTGTTAAACATAGTTGGGAAGAATCTGAAGAGAAAAAAGTTGTGCAGAATTTTGGGATGCCAAAAGAACAGGACTTCGAACTCTTTGAAAGCAAGAAATCAAGACAAAAATAATATACAACATGATGTGACTGTGTATACCACGGAAAATATTCACCTTGTTATACAGACGTTTAGAGCGGGCACAGATCGAAGAGGTTTAAGGGCCCCGCTTTGGACTCCAGGATCATACAAAGAAGTTCTTGCTGGAATTTTCACAAGAAATTTCCTTGTTTTTTTTTTCGATAGGACGCACCTAAACACCCATTTAAATCCTGAAAATATTTTTCTGGGATATGATATGGTAATTGGTAATTGTTGTAAAACAAGGAGAATTGTTTGAAGAAAAGGCGTAAGTGAGACTCTAACATACACCTCTGGATTGATAGACTATAGTACATTCACACAGCGCCAGTCAGTACTGAAACATACAGATCTTATCGGAGCATTTCTAGTACTGACTAAACTGAAATACAGCTTCAGTATTTTGAATTTTTGAATTAATGATGAATTTTTATAATATTAGTAACAGAAAATGTTTTTTTTTCTTTTCTATTTATTAGTTTTCTCTATGTACAACGATGTGTTTTAACAAATATAAACATATATAACATGTGTTAATAAATACACCCAAGGCCACCACCGCCTTATTTGTTATTAGCAAATAGTTTATATGAGATTTCAATCTTTGTCTGCAGTAGATATTGATACAGTACTAATACAGAATTTATTTAAAAAATTCAGAAACGTCGAATATACACCCATATCCAGTAATTCCAAAATTTTACTCAATTTTCTTATTTTTTTATTAAATACCTCTTGGATGTGTGATGAACTTCAAAACATCACTAATTCAAAGACAGATTCAATCCTGTCGCAGTACTGATTTCTCAACTTCTTACAGTTCTGCTTCTGTTAAAATCCTTTTTTTATTTCAAATCACGTTGAAATCAGCAGGTATCAGAAATAAAAAACCACGTTCATGTCGGACAACGACTGAAATTCAAATTAAATTTATTTCAACAATTCTACTTCTACTTCGTCGAATTTTCTTATTAAAATGCTTATTGTTGCTGCAGGGTTTTCCAACCTAAACTACATTTATTACTTTAAATGTAGAATTTATTGATCACCACATCATAGCTTCGATACTGAAAAACGGAATTGATTCAATACTAGCTCGTAAATGTTTCTGCAATTTCTATCCAGTATTGATTAAACCAAATGCACCATAATAACAGATAAACAAATATATTCGGAAATTCGGGTTCTTTCTAGTAATTAATATTAAAAATAATTATGTACCGAAAACTCATCTTGAATCACCAAAGTACCAGTTCAGTTTAACGGAATTCATTCTGGAATGTTTTAAAACGTAATGAGTATACAATTAAAAATTTCCCGTACTAAGGCGCTGTACACATTGCATACGACCGAACGAATTTTCCGATACTATTTTTAGTTTTTCGACCTATTGTGAAATCTTTAGTTATTGAAAAATTTGTTATGATCGTAAATTATAATATTTTCAAGAATACCAAGAATAGAAATTTTCTCTTCTGGTATTCTTAAAAATGTTATAATTAATGATTTCAACCAATTTTCTAATAACTGAAGATTTGACAATAAGCAGAAAAACGAAAATTCGTATAGGAAAATTCGTTCGGTCGTGTGCAATGTGTACAGCGCTTATGGCCAGTAAAATAAATAAAAAATGTATGGAGTGTATAGAAACATATTCCAAAAATAAATTAAATGAGGGATGCAGCAGCGTGCAGAAAAAATGTATCGATGATTTCTGCGCTGGAATCAAGAACTTCAGATTTTTTTTTACTAAATTTCTGAAGGACACCATTGCAGTCCGGGTATGAAAGGGCAAAATACTTTGCCTAATGATATGAACAAATAATGATAAGAAGTTTGAACTTGTGCTGTATGTCAAATATAAAATGAAGCACGAAAGGTGCACCTCAGAACTTTTTTGGAATAAGGAATATAGGGCAAAATAGAAAATTTCTTCTCTCCCCAATTTAAACTGAGTATGGACTTTACTCTGACTTCACATTCTCGTGTCGGCCAGTTTTGTGAGATATTCACTGATGCATTTTATAAAAAGCCACCGTGTTATAAATAAAAACAAAAACATCTTCCTTGTTATTATTTCTAGTGCTCTAATGTTCACCATTCCACGTGTCTTAAAGATTTCAATTGTTCGCATTATCCTAACTAAGTGCTCAGTTTTAGGTCAAGTGTAGCGACTAAATACATTTTCCACACTATATACATCCCCATACGGGGCGAAACTATAAGAAAGAATTTTTTTCCTTCAAGAGGTTCAGCTCTCTCGCACAGTTCGTCTTAATTAAGTCGTTTTGAGTCGTTTCCAGAACTTCTTTTTCTTTTTTAAAACGACGGAAGTTCATTTAAAGAACAAAAGTGTTCTACCGCCAACAGTCAGCCTATAGCTTTGCACCCGCTATCGAAACCTTAGAATTTCATCCACATATGAAAATTGTTTGTATCTGGCATATGTTATACTCTGAGTCTTGAAGTCCTGAGTCCTGGGCTAGAACAGAGGAAGCTTTTAAAATCGGTAAATTGTGTTAAAACTATACAAAGCACACTTTTAAAAATGTCGCTTGTTTCTTGTTGCAAGCTCCCCATGTCCTTCTACGAACCTCTCATGTTCTTATGATTTTCACCCGCTCTTTCAAGGAGCCATCATTTTCTTGTGGTTATAGCCAGATCGACAACATCCTTATAATAGCTGCAAACAGATTCTTTGCACCTCCAACTGCAAGGTGAATCTTCTGGCAAATTACCTTAGCTGATGTGTTCATATACAATTTGTCACGTTTATAGCCGTTGGGGGTGACACGATGATATCCTGCGAGTGCTAGAGGTGGAGCTGAATTTCGTATCCATTTGCGCTGTATTTGTATATAAAATGCACTTTATGATGCACTCAAACATAAAGTCGTTTGTACCGAGGAGGGATGATGATGATGACGATAGAGTTGGATGTGTAATTTGGTTTTGTATAGAGAACAAGCATATGGTATGTCTCAAGTTCTCTGATTTTGAAAGGGTTAATCCTTCGGGGTGTAATTAATTAAAAGAAATCTTAAGCGAAAAATAAATAGAATATGTGAAGCTCATCTATGCACTAATGGTATGGTCTTTAAATAAATTTTAAATGCTAATTGCATTGCTCTAGGGTAGCTTTGTACCCAGCAGCAGGTATTACTTTAATTCGAAAAACAATGTAACACATATTTTGTCTGTTGCGCTTAGTTCATTCGTCGAAAAGCCACTATGTATAAGTCAATTTAATCAATAGTTTGCAAGGATCGAAACGCATTTTTTGTGCAAATTTTATTTAATCTCAGTTCTTATATTTTCAAGCTACCATTAACACTTACCGAAAAAAATTGAAAAAATATGGTCTAAAGAAAATATAGCGAAATCAAGATTAAAAGTGATTATCCCCTTGACTAGAGGATCTTCATGCGCGGATATTTGTACGATTTATTTTATGAAAGATATTTTTAAAAAATACTTTGTACATTAGAAAAGGCGATACTTTGAAAAATCGAAATTTCAGAACACGAGCTTTTGTACCGCAGAGCTTTTCCGTCAATTTAAAGAATCTGACAATTTCAAATTTTTTGCAACAATTCAGCTCCTAGTACGTATAGAGAGACGTTTATGGTGTCATTCTCTATAATTTCGTAAAAAAGGATAAAATAATCTAAAGAGCTCTTAGTGTGATCAATTAGACATCGGTAGATTAGTCTAAATATTGACACAATAAAACTTAATTTGATTCTGGGTGTAAGTATAAATTATATAATTTGAAATAAATGAGCTTAACTATCATAGTTTATTTTTCAAAAAATTTGGGACATACAATCATTTACGAATATTGAAACGAAACGAGGTTGTTGGTAGTATGGAAAATTAATTAATTACACTTGACTTAACTTAACTTAACTTCAAAAATCTCATTCAAATACAAAATTCATTAATTAAAAAACAACAAGAATATTTATTTATAATAAATTTAAGCTTTTGACTGATTATTTTTAAAACTTAGTACATCAGATACGGATTTTGTAATTAGTCCTAATGCCTAGGGCTTGGTTTTAATTACCAATTAATAAGAACACGAATTTTACTTCATTCCCGTCTTTCGAATTGGTTTGTTGTGTATAATAGTAAATCGCAAAATTGTATGTAAAATTCGCCCCAAAAAATCGCATTGCATCTTCAGATATTAAGAGGATATGCACATGCACATATTCGAGCAATATTCATGAATTTTAAAATTTTGTGGTACTGTGCATGTTTTTCTTTTAAAATCTATTGTTCATTCACGTGAATTAATTAGACAGATTTAACATGGCCTCTACACTTACGGGCATTATGCAATTAAGCGACAAATTGACTGATACTTCAGTGTGAAATATTATGCATGCACTTTTCGCGATGGATAATTAAAAAGGACCTTAATTAGATGTGCAATTAGATGACAATATTGGCAGTGGTGCAATTAATTGTGCATTTTTTGTAAATAAATTGTGTGTATGATTTTGGGTTGAATTATTTTTGCATTTTGAGTGGACGAACGTGACATGAATTCATGAATTTAACTTTCAAATTGAAAATCTCACAGGTCACTGATTCGTACCTTTGGAAATATTTCAAAATGACCTAAGGCCCTAACATATACCTCGAAGCAGTTAATTTGTATTTGGAGGGTAGGATAGGTCCCTATGCTCTCCTCCAAGGTTTATTCCCGAGGTTGCACTTCATCAAATTTAAGGAATAATTATAAGGTATGTTTTTTTAATGTTTGCACTCGACTCGGTTGGAATTCCAGAAAAATAATGGTGAAATCAATTGTAGAGGAAATTAGATATACGAAATGCAGCATGGCAAAATCCAGATGAACAGCGAAAATTTTGTTCATGTGAATTTTCGCTTTTTGTATTAAATATAACAAAAGCAAAGAATTTTAAAAATCTAAAAAATGAATTCCAGAAAAAACCCAGACGATTAGTGTTTGTCTCGATTTCTTCTCAGTATTTTTTCTAGCTTTTGGCTTCCTAGATTTTTGAGTTTCCCGAATTTGTCATCTTAACTTTTTTAATTTCGTCTCTCTGGTTTTACGAAAAAGATGCCAGTTACCTTCAGAAGAACAAAATCTAAAAATATATTTTTACTAAAAATTAAAAAATCAGGAGAACAGCATACAGAAAGACAAAAAACAGAAATACAAAAATTCAGAAATTTAAAAATCCATGTAAATAGAATCTCCAAATTCGAAAATCCAGAGAGACGAAATAAAAAATAGACAAAAACCAGAAATTAAAATGCAGAAAAAATAATAATATCCGGAAAAAAGCTGGAACTTCTTTCCTCGATTTTATCCTTTTGAATTTTGTATTCAAAAAATTATAATTTTATTAAGACAAATTCCGGTTAATATAAAAAAAATTCCGAAAAATCAAACGATATTTTTTTTATTTTTTTGTTTTAAATGTTTTAATGTTTAAAATCTATTTATCTAAAATATGTTTTTGTTTTAATTTTCTAAATGATGTTTTTACAATTTTTTTAAAATAAAAATACTAATGAGTTGTTTGCTTAAACCAGTAACAGAATTCAATTTCGAGAATTATATCGAAATAAAATATTCCAACAGCAACTATTTTATTCTTTCACTAGAGCCAGACATCAAAATTATAACTAATGGATAATTCAAATTATCATCATTCGATCACTTTTTAATCGACAAAAATTCGGTACTTGAATCTCAGATGTGGATTTTATAGTTTTTTTCAGGGTTCTTAAATATTTTATATTTGCATTAATGGTAAAAAAAAATTAAAGAAAATTGAAGAAGTTCAAGAAGAACATTAGAGAGTACAAACTACCCATTTGAAATAAATTCAATTTGTTAGTTTTTTAGTTACTTCAAACAAATAATGTTGAAACTGGATTTTTTATTTTTCCCCTAAATACGACCCACTTGGATTAAGTAGTATTAACAAGGGTTTAGTCACAATAACATCACCGATAATCCATCCAGCTTTCGGTTTCCGAGTGCTTCTCGTATGCAGATTCAGGAAACCTTATATGAACGTTATATTGCACACCCTTGCCCAATTAGTAGGAGTAAATGACCCGCGTAATATCCAACAATTTATCCTAAAAATATCCAAAGAATGAAATTAAAATCTATCATCCATACGACGTCCTTTTCGAACTGAAGATTTTTAACTAAACACCAGCTCATCAATTTCCCGCTGTGAGAATCATTCGAACAGCCTTCGGTCCATACCGTTTCCTATGGGTAGAGTCCACTTGACTTCTAATGGTTCATTCATGCCATTATTTCTCGACTATCTCAAGTATTTGTATAAGGATTTTTATTCCGTATCCTCGAATTATCCTTCCTAGTTTTCCATCTTTTATACGTTGGACGGAGACCACATACGAGTTTATACACGAGGAAGGGGAGGACGATTTCAAGATATCCTGTCGATTGTGTTCACGTGTTTCCTTCTACGCTTCCTGATTGAATCCTTTTTTCCCCAATAGATTCACGTGTCGGATTCAATTCGTATTTCTTTCGTATTTTCACCCCAATTTGGTTATGTGTGTTCGCCGTACATATTGTGGAAGTTGCTTCGTTTGTACCGTAGTTGGTATTGTTATTTTTATTGTTTTTTCAATTGTTCGACAACAATCGAAGATGTCCTTGCGTCGTTTATAGTTAAATCTGGTGAAAAGTCACGTCTATTTAACGTAGAGCATAAGAAGGATGTCGTGGATTTGGAGAAGTTGTTTCCTTGCAGAATGATACTGAAGGACTTGAGTTTAACTTCGGTAATTGGAGATTGAATGGGTGGTTAGAATCGCTAAAAGGTTAGATGCAGTTCGGTATTTAATTGGGGACATACATGGTCGTCCTAAGTGGTACGTTAATTGTTTTGGGTAAATGATGCGGAAAAAAAGTTAATGTACTTAAGTTGGCAAGAAAAAAAGTTTGCTTCCACTTATATGGAGTTGAACTCAAGACACCATTCGACAAATACACAGAAAAAACATACTGCAGTCACGATCGGCTGCAAGCCAATCGTATAATACTCTAGATGAATACTGAACTCCGATTTATATTGTAGTTGGGGATAAAGTAGAATTACGTGTGTGCATGTTGTATGTCCTTTATTAAGGACTGCCATTAGATTGCTACTCAAACCTAAAAGACAATATTCAGTGTTTAATTTCATATCTTGAACTGGGTAAATCATCGAAAAAAAATTTCCTTTTTGAAGGACTCACTCGATTTCTTACATATTTATTCTTTTCCTTGGAACCATTCAAAAATAAAAGTGTACAAAATTTCAAATTCGTAGCTTGAAGCGTTCAAAAGTTATCGAAAAATATTGTTGAACACGTATCTTAAGGACATTTGGTATGGCAGCTACCAGAAGGAGTAAAAGGATTTCGCTGATTAGTAAACTCGAACTTCGTTTTTACTCAAAACTAATTTGTACAAAATTTCCAATTCATAGCTAAAAGATTAATTGAGTTATAGTAAGTTCCGTAAATTAAGTGAAGACGTTTTGACAGGATATTTGTATGGCAGCTACACGAAGGACTAATAGGATTTTCTTCATAATCATACACTTAGCTCCAACTATTGGAAAAATAACACATACAAAATTTCAAAGACGTAGCTTAAACCCTTTTGAAGTTATCGGCCAATATTCGTAAACACGTGTTTTAAGGACATTTTGTATGGCAGCTACCAGAAGGAGTAAAAGGATTTTGCTGACTAGTAAAGTCGAACTTCCTTTTCACTCAAAACTAATTTGTACAAAATTTTGAATTCGTAGCTAAAAGATTACTTGAGTTATAGTGAGTTTCGTAAATTAAGTGAATACATTTTGACAGGATATTTGTATGGCAGCTACACGAAGGACTAACAGGATTTTCTTCATAATCATATATTTAACTCTAACTATTGAAAAAATAACAAGTACAAAATTTCAAAGTCGTAGCTTAAACCTTTCTGAAGTTATCGACCTATATTCTTGAACACGTGTTTTAAGGATATTTTGTATGGGAGCTACCAGAAGGAGCACAAGGATTTTGCTGACTATTAAACTCGAACTTCCTTTTCACTCCAAACTAATTTGTACAAAATTCCGAATTCGTAGGTAAAAGATTACTTGAGTTATAGTGAGTTTCGTAAATTAAGTGAATACATTTTGACAGGATATTTGTATGGCAGCTACACGAAGGACTAACAGGATTTTCTTCATAATCATATATTTAACTCTAACTATTGAAAAAATAACAAGTACAAAATTTCAAAGTCGTAGCTTAAACCTTTCTGAAGTTATCGACCTATATTCTTGAACACGTGTTTTAATGATATTTTGTATGGGAGCTACCAGAAGGAGCACAAGGATTTTGCTGACTATTAAACTCGAACTTCCTTTTCACTCCAAACTAATTTGTACAAAATTCCGAATTCGTAGGTAAAAGATTACTTGAGTTATAGTGAGTTTCGTAAATTAAGTGAATACATTTTGACAGGATATTTGTATGGCAGCTACACGAAGGACTAACAGGATTTTCATCATAATCATATATTTAGTTTTAACTATTGGAAAAATAACACGTACAAAATTTCAAAGTCGTAGCTTAAACCCTTCTGAAGTTATCGACCTATATTCTTGAACACGTGTTTTAAGGACATTTTGTATGGCAGCTACCCGAAGGAGTAGGACGATTTTGCCCGTTAACGAACTTAGCCTTACAAATTCAACCAAACATCCAAATTCAAAATTTCAAGATCCTAGGTGAAGGCGTTCTTGAGTTATCGTGTTCACGGACAGACGGACGGACGGACGGACGGACGGACGTCAGGCAGATTTGAGGTTTTTGGCCACAAATAAACAAAAAATAATATATAACTTTTTTTCGTCCGAGGCTTGGTTCTATGCGTTACAAACTTTTGGGCTGGATTAAACTTATAATACTCTATATGATTTCATCTAGAGTATAAACAGATTACATGGTTTTAACGAAAGAATGTTGGCTATGATTTGTTTGAAAGATTTCTATGATTTTTGGTCATAACCCCACATTGTATAAATAAGCAAGACCAATGTTTATTATTTATAAAATCTAATACTTTTGAAATTATGGAAAGATCTACACATCTTCATGGCAAAAAATAAAAAAAACTTTGAAATACATCCCAAAATTTATTGAAAATTAACTACAATTTGCAAAAACTAATTTTGAAAAATGGAGAAAAGTTTTGAATGAAAACTGTATTAAATCATTTAAAAAGTGGATACCGATCCCATGACTTATAGAATTTAATTGATAGTTTTTCAGTAAATGATTCCGATATTCATTTAAACAATTGCATCCCTTTTAGAATAAAATTATCAATTTTATTTAGCAATTTTATATCAATTTTAAAATATTTTTTCGTAAAGTTATGTTGGGTAACAATTAAAAAAAATCGTTTTTAATGGATATTCATTATTTTATTATAGTATCAAAATTAACATAAATGGCAGACTTAGTCTAATCATTATTTGTCCATTACACAACTTATTCATATTCATTGGGCGATAATTGATTTCCGTATAACTAATTACATTATACTGTAGAGTAAAGGTATTTTCTTTATTCAATATATAACTCTGAAAATGTTCATCAAAACGTACCACGTTTAACATTACAGTAACGAAACAAATTTCATCTTTCGAATTAAATAAAATGAATTTTATGGTATAAAAACTCAGTTCATTTTTGTAATCAATAAAAGCTACAACATTGATAATTCCAAATTTTGTACCATATATTTAAATTTTCTGAAGACTCCAAACATCTTCAAGATTGATGTAATTTTTTTTCTAATTTTACGAACACTTCTTCTTTAGTAAAATCAACAGCTTCAATATACTTGTTGTCAAATTTACGGTCATATTGCAAAGCATGTTGATAGTTCAACTTCCTAAACTTATCAATATATTTTTTCTGGAGCAACATAAATTAGCATATGTATTGTTTTAATTGCTTATGCTTCGCTTCAAAACGCATTACCCACAACTTTTTTATTGGACCTAACTTTCTAACTACTGTAGGGTAATGAGTAATGAAATGATGCTTGGGTGTAAGGTTCGCGCAGAGTACATTAATGTAAAATTTGTAATGTTTTTCTATTATGTAATTTAAGGACAATATTGCCTCGTTATCAAAAATAGCACTTGCGATAAGTTTTAATAAAAAAAGTAAAAGCTTCCGCATTGGATCGTTACATGGTACCAAATCGCCAATTATTAACGGAAGATAATGCACAAAAATTTTCATTTGCGCGGCCGAAGTTCTTAGTTTTTTATTAATTAAGTGCTTTGCGCAAATACTAGCGAATTTGTTTTTAGATCCATTCTCACCATAATCAAATTAAGACTTTCTATTATTAAGATCAGAAAGAGAAAAATATTTCTTTTCAAAAATGAAATATTGAAGAACGATGCTGATTTCAAAATGGCATATGCCTTCATAAATATCATGCATCAAATCACATGTTAGATTTTCAAATACATTAAATGATTTTAATGTTCGAAATCACATGATTCCTTGAGACCAGTGCTGTTATCGTCTTTCCCAATAGTGGAATTTTCTTCAGTCCTTAAAAGATAGCTGTCTTCATGGGTCATGTTTATACCATTTAATTATAACAAAATGAGTCCCACACATAGAAATGAGTCCCAAATTATCTCCCGTAATGTTGAATAAGACTAAATATACGCGGCAACTTTTAGTATTTACTGTAAGATTTAAGTCAGTCTCTTCAAATTCTTTTAAAAGCTGGATAAGAGGGTTCAGATTCCGATAGAAAACCGTGACAAACGTCTTTTGATTTAGTTATTGAGCATACTAGTATTGCATCCAACTTTGAAGCCAATGAATTTGGCAATAAAGGAAAACTCATATAGATAGTAGACAGCTTATTGATACCAGATTTAGATCCTAACGGATTTTTAATTTCAATGTCATCCTGATATAACGTGTATGGAATAACGATTTTGTTTCCAAATTTATCAATTTTACTCTTCCATACAAGCCCCTGTACAACATTTGAAATAGCAAGCCGTCTTTCTATATTTTGCTGATTATCTTTCATTGATGCTAATATGCCCGGTGATTGCAAAAATTGAACAATATTATGCTTTACAGGTAACAAAATTCCTTTAAATGTAACTCGATCATGGTTGCCCACTTCTATGCTATCATCAATTATGTATTCATATAAATTATCAATAAAATTTTTACTTTTTAAATAATTTTGAAACTTATATTCAGTGTTAAAAAAATCAAAACCATTTTACTTTATTATTTACTAATAATACAGTATTGTGATCGATTTTTAAAAAAAAAAAAATTTGCAACCCTTAACATTTTTTTTCACGTTTCATGACTAGTAGACACGAAAAAAGCAAAAAAAAATTTCAGTCCGTCTGTCCGCCGTACGCAAAATCGTTTGAAGGCTCGTAGCTCCCAAACGGTTTGAGATATTAAATTGAATTTTTTATATGAATAGAGTGCGTAGGTCCCTTGAAGTGACCAAACTCTGAGGGGTGGGGGTGTGGGGGGGAAGGAGGGGGGGGGGTGTGTTTTAGACGGAAAATTTTGGTTTTTATATCTCAGCAACCGTTTATGCTACGAGGCTGAAATTTAGAACTTATATAGAGCTTTTATAGTGGACCCATTTGCATAAAAATTGTCAATATGGGTGAAGAGGGGTGGGAATGGGGAGAAAAATAATGCGTCCGAAACGCAAAAAAGCCGAGACCAGCGCTTCCAAAAATGCTGAAGCATCTGTTGTAGATGCTGATAGCGCGTGAGGCGGTTGGATGGTACATCCTGAAGGTCTTGCTGCGGTGCGGCGTTGAGAGCAGCGCCAATGATGAAATGCCCGGGAGTTAAGGATTCAAGGTCATTGGGATCATCGGAAAGGGGACAAATAGGACAATAGGTCTTCCCAAATATTTAATTCATTTTTATTCTACGGCTTCTTCATATAAGTACCTAGAAAGTGTTTTCACGATTTTTTTAAATTCGACCCCTAAGGGGTTGTATACTTTTTCACGAATTCTGCCAAATCCTCCAGGTCTGATCAAATATCGAGTATCTGTTCACTTTCAAGGGCTTGCGTAATAATCGCATAAAATGGTTTTTAGGTTTTTTGCCTTTTCAGACCCTAAGAGGGCATAAAAGGGTTAAACACGTTTTCACGAATTCCGTCATATCCTTTAGAAGTGATAAGTAATTGAATTGGTTTTAACTTTCTCGTGCTGTCTTGATATTTATCTATTAACTCCTTTCAGGATTTTTGTATATTCAACCCCCAAGTGGGTGAAAGGAGGTTGCATATGTTTTCACAGATTCCTACATATTGCTTAGATCTGATGATATATCGAATTCATTTTTACTTCCTAAGGTTTCCCATATAAGAGCCAAAAAGTCAATTTCAGTATTTTCAGATTTTCAATCCTAAGGGGTATAAGGGGGTTGTATGCTTTTCAAAGGTTCGACATATATCTTAGGTTTGATGAGATATTAGATCGCTTTTCATTTCCACAGACTTTTTATATAATCGCCTACAAACCCATTTCTCAAATTTTGGATATTCAACCCACAAGGGTTTGCATATGTTTTCACAAATTCTGCCATCCCTTAGTTCTGATGAGATATAAAATTGATTAATACGGAATTTGATGGAATCACCTAAAACGCAATTTCATGATTTTTCGAATTTCAATAACCAAAGGGGTGTGAAGAGTTTGCTTACGTTTTCACAAATTTTTCAAAATCCCTCGTGTCTCATGAGATATTAAGTTGCTTCTTATGAAATCGTCTAAAAACCTGTTTCACAATTTTTTCGAAATTCAACCATCAAGTGGAAGTAATGGGTTTGTATACGTTTTAACAATTCGTCATATCTCTTAAGTCTGATAAGGCAACAAATTCGTTTTTACTTCTATGGGCTTTTAGTGTACATAATATACCAAAATTCGAATACACGGGCTTTTTCAATGTTTCATCGGCTAAAAATTTCTATTTTAAATATTTTTATTTTAGAAATAAAATTAGCTTTCCAAGAAACTTCATAATCTCGAAACAACTTATATGCTCCGACTTTGACCGCTCCCGAACTTTGACCCGAAAAATAATAAAGTTTCGCCCAGACCATTGTCAGATTTTTTTAATTCCATCAATTTCGATTTCAAAATATTAATGTCTGCAATCTGTAAAGCATGCGTTATAAACATCACCAAACAAATTTTCTGTGGCGTCAACTATTTCATTTGCCGTTTTTCTATTCATATTATTATTACTGTATAGTTTTAGTATTATACATATAAGAAAAAAGTTCTGCCGTTACTCTAAAATTGTGCACTAGTTTATCAATACATTCAATTATTTCTCTATCAGCAGGTGCACTTTCATTTTTATAGTCTAGAATCTAGAGTATAAAACTAGAGTCTAGATGAAACCTGAGAGTATTATAAGTTTAATCCAGCCCAAAAGTTTTTAACGCATAGAACAAAGCCACGGACGAAAAAAAGTTATATATTATTTTTGTTTATTTGTGGCCAAAAACTCTAAATCCGCTTGACGTCCGTCCGTCCATCTGTCTGTCTGTTAGCACGATAACTCAAGAACGCCTTGACCAAGGATCTTGAAATTTTGAATCTGGATGTTTGGTCGAATTTATAAGGCTAAGTTCGTTAATGGGCAAAATCGTCCTACTCCTTCGGGTAGCTGCCATACAAAATGTCCTTAAAACACGTGTTCAAGAATATTGGCCGATAACTTCAGAAGGGTTTAAGCTACGACTTTGAAATTTTGTATGTGTTGATTTTCTAATAGTTTCAGTTAAACGTATGATTATGAAAAAATCCTATTATGCCATACAAATATCATGTCAAAATGTCTCCACTTAATTTACAGAACTCACTATAACTCAAGTAATCGTTTAGCTACGAATTCGGAATTTTTTACAAATTAGTTTTGAGTGAAAACGAAGATCGAGTTTACTAGGTAGCTAAATCCTTTTACTCCTTCTGGTAGCTTCCATACAAAAAATCCTTAAGACTTTTCTGATAACATTTGAACGCTTCAAGCTAGGAATTTGAAATTTTGTACACATTCATTTTTAAATGGTTCCAAGGAAAAGGATAAATATGTAAGAAATCGAGTGAGTCCTTCCTGCACCTTCATGTGAAAGTCCTTAAAAAAGAAAAAAAAAATTTGTTCGGGTACTCACCCAGTTCAAGATATGAAATTAAACACTGCGATATTGTCTTTTAGTTTCGAGTAGCAACTAAATGGGAGTCTTTAATAAAGGACATACTATATGCACAGACCTTATTCTACTTTATCTCCAACTACAATATAAATCGGAGCTCAGTATTTTATCTAGAGTATCATTCAATCAAATTTTGATTTCTAGATCTCAGCAACCGCTTATGCTAGGAAGCTGAAACTTGTAATTTATATAGAGCTTCAATAGTAGACCCATTTGCAAAAAAAAGCCGGGATTGAGACATTCTACAATCCATATCTCCTAAACGGTTAATGTCACGAAGTTAAAACTTAAGAAACATCTTTAGATATACTAGGAGAATAAATCGGGAATAAAGTTTTTAGTGGGGCAGTGGCGTAGAAGGGTGGGGGATGAAAAACTTTAGATTACGATATCTCACGAACCAATTGTACTAGATAAATAAAATTCGGTTTACGTATAATATAAAGGTTGATGAATGAAGTTTGTTGAAAGTAAAATTTTTTAAGGGGGCGGTGGAGGGGATAAGAATTATACTAAAAAATCACGTCTCATATCTCAAGAACAGAAAATTATAATTTTTACCAGAAGTAGAACTAATAAATCCCTAGCAGGATAAAACATTTTGACGGTGAGAGTGGAGGAGGGTGAAAAAGAAAAAGTTTCGATTTTTATATCTCGAGAACTTATAATGCTATAAATCTGAAACTTGGTATTTAAATAGAGCTATAGTAGAGGCATATTGGAATAATTTTTTACAGGGGTAGTATGGTCCGGGGTTGGGGGGTGTTTTTCCTATCTATAGAACGGGTTATGCTACAAAGTTGAAATTTGGTATGTACTCGTATATGTAAATTAACTAGAAAAGTAATTTAGTTAAAAAAAAATCTCAAATATACATTGGCTTTTGGAAGGGGGGGGGGGGGGGGGGGGGCAAAAAAATTGATCAGTGAAAATGGAATGCATATGTTTTCACGATTTTCGTCATATCTATTAGGTCTTCCCAAATATTGAATTCATGTTTATTCTACGGCTTCTTCATATAAATACCTAGAAAGTATTTTCACAATTTTTTGAAATTCGAGGGGGTGTAATGTGGTTGTATACTTTTTCACGAATTCTGTCATATCCCTCAGGTCTAATTAGATATCGACTAACTTTTCACTTTCACGGGCTTGCGTAATAATTGCTTAAAACTTATTTCTCAGTTTTTCCTTTTTCAGCCTCTAAGAGGGTATAAATGGGTTGAACACGTTTTTACGTCATTTCTTCCGGTAAGAAATTAAATTGGTTTTTACTTTCTCGTTCTGTCTTCATATTCATCTATTAACTTCTTTCAGGATTTTTGGGTATTCAACCCCACTCCAAATGTGTGTAAGACGGTTGCATATGTTTTCACAGATTCCTACATATTGCTTAGATCTGATAATATATCGAATTCAGTTTTACTTCCTAAGGTTTCCTATATAAGCGCCAAAAAGTCAATTTCAGTATTTTTAGATATTCAATCCTAAGGGATGTAAGGGATTGTATGCTTTTCAAAGCTTCGATATATTTCTTAGGTTTGATGAGATATGATATCGCTTTGCACTTCCTTAGACTTTTTATATAATCGCCTACAAACCCATTTCTCAATTTTTCGATATTCAACCCCCAAGGGTTTGCATATGTTTTCACAATTTTTGCCATTCCTTAGTTCTGATGAGAGATAAAATTGGTTATTACGGCATTTGATGTAATGACCTAAAAACCAATTTCATGATTTTTCGAATTTCAAGAACCAAGGGGGTGTAATGGGTCTGCTTACGATTTCACAAATTTTTCAAAATCCCTCGTGTCTCATGAGATATCAAGCTGCTTCTTATGAAATCGTCTAAAAACCTGTTACACAATTTTTTCCAAATTCAAACCCCAAGCGGAAGTAATGGGTTTGTATACGTTTTAACAATTCGTCACATCTTTTCAGTCTGATAAGGCAACAAATTCGTTTTTACTTCTATGGGCTTTTAGTGTACATAATATACAGAAATTCTAATAGTCTATACGGGCTTTTTAAATATTTTTATTTTAAGAACAAAATTAACTTTCCAAGATACGTCATAATCTCGAAACAACTGATTATATACTCCGACTTTGACCGCTTCCGAACTTTGACCCGAAAAATAATAAAGTTTTCTTTTGAGAAACTGGAAACCCAAGTAGCACAAATAGTCGTGTAGGAGTTGTACGAACGTTCTACGAACTTATATCATATCACTATATAGTCATGCTTACTTTCGCGAATAGTAGTTAGAACGGTGATATGATAGTTGTCACAACCAATTTGCCAGTGCGGGCTAAGTAGTACGTACCACCTCGCTACCTGCAGCGTTACGAATAGTTGTGGGCTACGACTAACCAGAATGACCATTTTTGGTTGTGAGTGGAGTGCATGTGGTTCTGCAAACCATTTACGGACAATATGCGAACTATCTGCGAACTTTATAGTAAAATAGAGTAGCGGTGTTAAATCACACACATACTACTCGAGAGCGCGCAGAGAATATGAGAATTTGTGTTTTGTTATGGTTTTACATACAAATAAATAATCAATTGAAATATGAGTTGATGATAACTCTTTTTCAATTAAAAAACTAAATCTAGAACTAATTTTATGAGAAACATAATTTTTGCTGTAAACATATGTGATGTTTATATGCTTAAAACTTACGCCCCTACATAAAAAAGCTATATTGTAATATTTTATAACTTTTTAAGTAAAATTGGTTTTTCAAACGGAATTACTTTTTGACTCAAATGGAATAAAAAATATTCAAACCAATATTTTAAAGTAGGAATATAAGAATTTTTATTCAAAATATGTGTATCTTTTGAATAAATTTTTGTTCAAAACATTTCAGTTATATTGGAAGCCATGACACATCTATAAAATATGGAGTCATATTCAGTAGAAATACATTACTATTAAGTAGCAATACACTACTATTTAGTAGCAAAATAAACAACTATTTAGTAGCAATACACTACTATCTTGTTGCAGCAGGCTGGTTCGCAGCCCAATAAACCAAACATCGATGAAAAGGCGATGAAGAGGCAGCGAACAGTTTCGAAACTTGTCGCTGAAAAAAGATTATCAGTTGGGAACAAGTTCAGCTATGTACTTGCTATCTGTGAATACGTGTGAGATATTCGCATTTCTTTCTTGCTCGTATTGAAATGCATCCGCACTCGTCGACATGAGAGATCTCCTATCGCGCATTCTGTTTGAAATTGGAATGAGCAAGAACGAGATGGCAATACGTGCACTCACTGAAGAGTATGTATGAAGGGAGTATGAAGTAGACCTGACCAATCATCGATGAAAGGTAGGCCTGACTTATAGGCGAATTCTGCCTTACCGGTCGACACTGCACCGATGGACGGCGTCCGGTCATATTGGAATAGAATTCCAGTGGTCGTCGACTAGTGCAACCAAAAGACAACTTTCAATCGACTAATGCAATCGAAAGATGAATTTCATTACACTAGTCGTAAGAGTTATGGGTTCCGGCATCAGATTCGCATGTAGGAAACAATAGCGCTGTGCGCAGTTCAACATCTAAGTTTGAAATGGCATTTGCCGGCGAGTACGCACTTGATGATAATACGTGTCGTGTAGGACGTTTAGTCTTTTTCTCTCGCTAAAGGCGGAAAAGGTCGGCATGTTTACATTCTTGCTTTGCTTTTCTTTTTTCACCACAAACACAAGCGCACGAGTTAACATAGTAGTAGTTTGTACATAACAACCCATGAATTTTTCGTGTTTTTGGTTTATAGGGAGGTTGACGTTGGCAGGTGGTTGTGCGAACCATACACGGACTCATAAGTGAGGAGTATTCCTATGGTTGTCCGCATTAGTTCGTAAAATCATTGCACAACAACTTAAACGAATTAAATGGTCGGACGACCATATAGTACTGATAATAAGTTGTTAGAGAGTTTTCGCAACTAAAAATAGTTGTAAGTGCCAACAAAATTAAATACACACAAGCCATAACTAAAAATTAGTTGTAACAACGTTCACCGGACTACAGGTTGTGACCAAGAACTATCCGTGCTACTTGGGAATGTAGGTTTCCTTGAAAAAAAATTTTTTGCTTCCAATTATTTATTCTAATTTAAATTCCAAATTTCTAAATTAAATTCTGTTCCCTTCGGAAATAATTTTTTAATTTCTCTTACAGCATGTTCTTTTCCGAGATCCAGTGATCAGCTATAATTGTACATAAGGCATCAAATAAGTTCACTTACAAGGATTTTTGGAAAAACAAGGAATGGAGTTTCCGACAATGTTCCTGATGTAAATGGTGATGGTGATGAAGGGTTTCAAGAAAAAGTCCAGTCGGCAATACTGGATGTATTGGAAATTGTGTCCGCTAAAAGCGTACAATATCCCTAAATTTGAAAAATAATAAATATATAGGAGCGATATAATTATATTTTAATATTAAGTGCTCACATTCACTCGGCGCCACTCAAAAATACGTGACCTGAATTCAATCCGTAGTCCCAGCTTTTCTTGAGGAATTAGAACATTTATGTCCTCTACGGTCATGCACTTAAAACACTCTAGATCAATTTCTTTATCGAATAAATCATTTTTCAGGTTAGCGAAGCCCCATTCTTCCAATAATTCTTGCACATACTCAACACTATTCCTGACAATATCATCTAACACATCACTCAATAAGTTCGTAGTATGACATATAGGTTGCGCCACTATTGATAAATATCCTTATGATTTCTAGGAAGTACTAACCTTCAAACGATACGTGTTCAAATTTTATAACAATCTGATATTTAGTCCACAAGTTACAGAGGTTTTAGTGACACTAGTTTTGTAATTTTCAAAACAATGGAAAAATCTGAATTTCGTGTATTGATAAAGCATTGCTGTTTAATGGGAAAAAATACCGTTCAAACAAAGCAATGGCTTGACAAGTGTTATTCGGACTCTGCTCCATCGAGACAAATGCCCATGTACGAAATGCCAGAGTCCAACCAGAGCTCCGTACACTGCCCAGAATTGGCATTGCCTTGTCCGCCAAGACTTGTCGATCGGTATTGTTTTGGTACTGACAAACCACCAGACCAGTGTCGGGCCAATCCAGGTGATCAGTACTCCCACTTGATCTGAGCCGACTTTGATCCGAGTTGCTGGGCCTATGTCGGGCCTAGAATTGGCTTTTTATTGGTGTCTAAGCTCTTTCGGCATTGGCTCGACGGTCGGCTCTGTATTGGGCACATCTTGGTAGAAATATTTTTTGTTTCTCAACATATCAATTGATTTGGTTTCAACCCTATTACGAGAATGTGCCAGATTGGTCTAGTGGGTAGCGTAGCGGATTAATGCGTGACGGGACCATGGTTCGAATCCGAGAGTGTGCAAGGTGTGTAAGTAAAATCAATTCGCATTTTTCAAAAAAATAAAAATAGCAAAATAAATTCGTAGATAAAAAAAAAAAAATGGTTTTATTTTTGTTTCTTTTCTTTACTGAGGCCCAGTATCGAGCCAGAGTTTCCCCAAAAGTAGGACCGGTGTGATCAAATCGACATTGGGCCGGCAATGATTAGGTTTAGGCCACATACTGGGCCCGAAACATTAGCCAGTACTGATAACTCAGGCACCACTACTAAGCCTGTGCTGTGCCGTTCTGCTTTTCGTACATGGGTGGTAGAGAAGTGGTTTGCTGATTTTAAACGCGGCCGCATAAGCACCGATAATGCTGAACGCTCCGGTCGCTCAAATTCGGCAGTTGTTCCAGAAAACATAAAAAAAATTCACAAAATGGTTTTGGCCGATCGTAAATTAAAGTTGCGTTAGATAGCTAAAACTTTAAAGATATTAGAAGGCAGAGTATTCACCATTTTGCATGAACATTTGAGCATGAGAAAGCTCTGTTCGAAATGGGTACCGTGTTTGCTCACAGTTGATCAAAAACAAGAACGCGTCGACGATTCAGAGCGCTGTTTGGAGCTGTTTCAGAGCAATACAAATAATTTTTTCATACGGTATGTGACAATGGATGGAACATGGATCCATCATTACACCCCAGACTCAAAACGGCAGTCAGCTGAGTGGACAGCAAAGGGGAAAGCCGTCCAAAGGGACTAAAAACGCAAATGTCAGTTCGTAAGGTTTTGGCCTCCGTATTTTTGGGATGCGCGCGGTGTTTTATTCATCGATTACCTAGAAAAAGGAACAACCATTAATAGTCAATATTATATGGCGTTATTGGTGCGTTTGAAGGAGGAAATTGCGAAAAAAACGACCTCAAATGAAGAAGAAAAAGTGCTCTTTCACCAAAACAATGTCACAAGTCGATCGAAAAAAACGACCTCAAATGAAGAAGAAAAAGTGCTCTTTCACCAAAACAATGTCACAAGTCGATCGCAACAATAGAAAAATTGCACGAATTGCACTTTGAATTGTTTTCCCATCCCCCGTATTATCCGGATCTGGCTCACAGCGACTACTACCTGTTTGCAGACCTAAAAAGAATGCTCCAGGGAAGGTTTGCCGAAACTGAGGGGTATTTTGAGGCCAAAGGTAAATCTTTCTATAAAAAGGGCATCAAAATGTTAGAGAGGCGTTAGAAAGGGACTATGTTGATGAATAAAGTCGAGTTTTGCCTAAAAGTTGTTGTTTTATTAGTCATCCTACGAACTTATTGAGTGATGTGTTAATATGAGAACGTTGCCATTTAATACACCGAAATCACACTTCGTTAATCATTCTAGCGGGTTTTGAAACTAATTTAACACTTTGAATCACAAAACAAAATTTAATTCACGCACTCAAACCATATGAATATGACTGTGTCGTTTAAAAATGCAATTAAAAGCGTGTCTTCGAGACAACAACACAAGTTCATGCGATTTGATTCGCATTGCATAGAAGGATTGAAGAAGTTTAGTCTCTTTGAATTTTAGAATTTTCGTGTTGAAAGAAGTTGCCATTCGTAAATTCGAATAATGTTTTTGCTGACTTCAAGAACAGTACATTGTACAAAATGATGAATTTATCATTAATTGCAGAATTCAGTTCTACGATATATAGACAATTTGTAAGAAAACTATAATTTTGTTTTATAACCTATTTTTACATGAGCGAAACCAGAGACATGGAAAGTTGTTATCCTAACATAGAACTCTTTTGCGAAATTGGAGACGATGTTTTTCATATAATTACGTTTAGTAACTATGAAATTTAAATTCAAAATAGTTGCAAAACATTATTTAAATTTATGAAATATTTTAAAAAAATATATAAGATTTTGTCAAATACCACTGATTCTATAATTTTTATAAATTATTTTTTTCCGTGTAGAACATGTTTTTTTCACTACGACAAAAACTTTTTTGGGACATCATACCCAAAGCAGGAAAAAGCTCTCATGTCTGCCCTAAGGACCTCAGACCTAACAGTCTATCATCCTTTCTTCTGAAAATACTGGAAAGACTAATGGATGCGATTGCTGCCAACATCCCAACATGCGTACTGGAAGGGGAGGTCGGTCGAAACGGCCTTACATTCGCTCGTGCGCACCATTGAAAAACCACTTAGTGTTAAAGAATACACTATGGTTGCCGTTCTCGATATCGAGGGAGCTTTCAACAGCGTCAGACCAGAGGCAATCACTGACGCACTTTCTATCCTGAAGGTGGAGTCCTCGCTTGGCATGCTGATCAATTTGATGTTAACATCCAGGATTATGAACACAAAGCTGGGCGAGGTTTGTCAGCAGAGGTACACCACAAGGTGGTGTGCTCTCCCCTCTTCTTTGGAATTTAGTGGTCAACAAACTACTATTGAGACTGGAAGGGGCGGGCTGCAGAGTGATTGCTTGTGCAGATGATGTTGCAATTGCTGTCTCGGGAAAGCACCTGAACACGCTGAGTGAGATATTGCAGAATGCTCTCTCTCTTCTCTCCAAATGGGCAGCTGAATGCGGGTTGGGTGTGAACTCACGCAAAACAGAATTAGTCCTCTTCACCAGGAAATATAAAATTCATCACGTAGACCCTCCTTCTCTGAATGGTTCTAGTATAGTTTTCACCGATAGCGCAGAATATTTGGGTCTTATTTTGGATAGGAAACTTCACTGGAAACCTAACATTCAGGAACGGGTAAGGAAAGCAACAATTACGCTTTACTCGTGCAAAAAGACCATTGGCAATGTACAAATTCGTGCCTGAATTTGTTCTTCTTTTTTTAGTAATTCGTTCCTCTCCTTTTTCTTAGCGTTTTGCTTTTATAAAAAATTCAATTGTCATCATTTTGATTGCCACAGTAAAGTAAAGTTTTTGAGACACATTCCAAATTTCAGTAGATATTTGCCTCATATTTCACTTAAAGTTAATTTCCCATGCTTGCGAAGAATTTATGTGCATGCAGGGAATCAAGTTGCATTCAATGTTTTTTTTGTGGATAAGATGTTTTAAAACTGTAAAGTTTTCAAAATTTGTAAATTGTAATCAGACGAAATAAAGACACGGTGCGAATAACTTCAAATAAAATTCTTTAAATTCAAGAGTGCATTGGTTTTGTACCAAGGCACAAATAACAGAAATTTTCGGTAGATGTTGTATCTAACGCGAAGAAGGTGAAGGTGAATTAAAAAGAGTGAAATTCTAGCGGTGGATCAAAAGAGGTCCATCGCTTTATAAACAGGCAAAAAATGGGGTATGCAACCCCGAATAGTTCATTGGCTCTACGTGTCCGTCATCAGACCCATACTTATGTATGGTGTTATTGTCTGATGGACGGCCTTAGACAAAGCAGTTAACTGGGAAGGTACAGAGATCAGCGAGAACAACTCCCTCTGCAGCACTAGACTATTCAGTCTGCCACCCCTAGACATTTTTGGCAAGCAAATGGCGGCCAGCGCAGCCATTCGACTTAGGGCCTCTACACACTGTCATATATGCAGGTCACTCAACAATCTTGAATCACTTCAATAATATTCCTGAAAACACCGACTACACCCCTCCCAGTTATGATTTTGACAAACATTTCCTAACAACCATCCCAACCCGTCTAGAATGGGAAAGGGATTCGGTACGGACGGAAGAGTCCGCCCACATATGTACGGACGGCTCCAAAACTGAAGGCGGGGTAGGTGGAGGTGTTTCCTCTGACATGCTTAACATTAGCAGCTCGTTCAGCCTTCCGGACCACTGTAGTGTCTGTCAGGCGGAGCTTATGGCGATCAAGGAGGCCTTGTCCTGGCTGAGGTGTAATGTGATATCTACTAGGGATATTAGCATTTTCACAGTCAGTCAAGCGGCAATAAAATCCTTGGAATCGGCCTCAACAACATCAAAGGTCACCGCAGAATGTCGATCATCTCTTAAGGAGATGGCTGAACAGTTCAATATTCTTCTGTGCTGGGTGCCAGGACACAGGGATATTCCAGGGAACTGCATGGCTGACGAACTCGCCCATCGTGGTACTACCCTTCAGATTATGCCGGAACATCGGAATCTGGGTGTGCCTCTCTCTACATGTAAACTGCTACTGGGATTGGAATCAATTAAGAAAACCAACTCAAGATGGGCAGATAGTGTTACATGTCACACTGCGAGACAGATCTGGCCGGAGCTGGATCTAAAACGCTCTAAAAGGCTGACTTTGCTCAAAAGGGCGAATATCAGCACCACAGTCGGTGTCCTGACCGGACACTGTCTTATAGGTCGACATGCCAAAAGAGTCGGCCTCTTCTCAAACGACTTCGGTAGAAGCTGCCTGGATGAGGAGGAGGAGGAGACAGTCCGTCACCTTCTCTGTAGCTGTCCAGCTCTATCAGCCAGAAGGAAAGCTCATCTTGGAGCTTACTTCTTCAACTGTCTCGGTGAACTTACCGCAATGGAGGTCGCGAGAATCCAACGTTTCATTGCAAGCTCTAAATGGTTCGACGAGTAGGACCGGATTCGATGATCCTGTGGTAACACAACGGACCTTTCAGGTCTAAGTGTGTCCGTGTTCTCACGGGCAGCCACGCGTACCTACCTACCTACCTACCTACTCCATAGTAGTCATAGTTTTTAAACAAAACATTTAGGAAGAGTAAGTATTTCTTTGGTTTGATTAGTCGGTTTGAAAATATTCAAAACATTGTAGCTCCGCGTTTGAGTGATTTTACCACTCGCCTGTCTCCATTTATGTTAAAAAATATATACCTATTAAATAACCACATGTTTTTGTTGAATGTGATGTGTTCATTTTATAAATTCTTGATCTCTCAAATTTCAGAATCCGACCTTTCCGACGATAACACAGAAATCGATATCGAAGATCGTTCATCACCCGAATCGAGCATTGTAAGCTATCATTCACAATTACAGTACGGACACAATCCGAATTTCACAAATGGGCAATCCACGCATCCGAGTCTTATGCACTCGTCGAACGGCCATCAAACCGATCTTACAAAAAATCCACTTGGAAAGACCGGCCGGAAACCACGACGGAGACGTACCGCATTCACGCATGCTCAACTAGCCTATTTGGAACGGAAATTCCGATGTCAGAAGTATCTATCGGTTGCCGATCGTAGCGATGTAGCCGATACATTGAACTTATCCGAGACACAAGTGAAAACTTGGTATCAAAACCGAAGGTGAGAATCTATTATAAATCAAAGAATAAATCGTCAAACTTAGGCGCTGTACACATTGCACACGACCGAACGAATTTTCCGATACGAATTTTCGATTTTCTGTTTATTCTCAAATCTTCAGTTATTAGAAAATTGGTTGAAATCGTCAATTATAACATTTTCAAGAATATCATAAAAGACAATTTCTAGGAATTTGGATTTTGATTGATAATATTAAACAAAGCCTTCTGTCGGTACGAATACGTCGTACGAATATTTTAGTCGTACGACGGATTCATTTTTCTTTTTATTATCAATTAAAACTACAAATCCCTAGAGATTTTCTTTCATAATATTCTTGAAAGTGTTATAATTTACGATCATAACTAATTTTTCAATAACTAAAGACTTCACAATAGGTCGAAAAAAAAAAAAATCGTATCGGAAAATTCGTTCGGTCGTGTGCAATGTGTACAGCACCTTAAGGTGCAATTACAGTGAGAGCGATGCGCGCGATGACACAATCGCATTGTACGCGCCATATCACTACACCAGTTGTAGTGAGCGCGCTGAATTGCTTCTCGCAACTGCCAAATAATATTATCAAATAATAAAATATGTTTGTACCCTGCAAACGTGTGGATTGTTTTTTTTATTAAATATTCGTTTGCCGTCTATTGTTGTAAAAGCTACAAAATACAACCGATTCAAGTGTCAAAATCACGTTAAAAACCCGACAAAACTAGAAAATAAACTATCATAACGTTGCGATATCACTGTCATCGCGTCGCATCGCTTGACGTTTGCGCGTCGCGTTCAATATAATAACTTTTTTATTCTTAATCGATTGTGATTTAAAATCTATATTATTTTCAGAACGAAATGGAAACGGCAAAATCAACTTCGCCTCGAACAGCTACGCCATCAAGCCTCCATCGAAAAAGAATTGATTTCCGGCGAACATTCGGCACAAACTGCAATGGCTTGTTGCCCGACTTCGTTATCATCGTTCTCACCGAATCCTTGCTCCTTTTTGACATCCGCAGCAGCAGCAGCCATCTTTCGAAATGTTAGTTACGTACATGGATGTCCGCTGTAGAAGTTCGGGTTAGTTGTAGATCGCTTCAGTCAGATTCTGCCAAGTGCGTAGAACATTGTAATTATTTATTTTCTTTATATTTTATTATTGTAAATAATGTTATTGCGTGCAATATACCTACCATAAACACAGTAGAGAAGTTAAGAGAAATAAAAATTTGACCGAAAAAATTATTAATTAAAGTTTTGGATATTTTATTGTACCTATCGGTAACTTAATATCATTCTTTGCAGTTGATAGACCAAGGCTTGGTCAAATCCTAAAGAAAATGAATTCTTTTTCCAAAGCACAGCTAAAATCTGAACTCTCTTCGAATAATCTCATGTTTCGAGATTCATCTTAAGTTCTTATTGCCATAGTACCGATTTCCTGGATTCTATCTGAGCAATCGGAGCTTCAGAGTTTTCAATTACGATTTGCAGTACTGCATTTCATGTTAAACGGGTATGAGAGTTTATATTACTTTCAACCTAAAAAAAATAGTCTCTTGTTTTTTTTAGATTAGCAGTAGCCTAACTGCCTGTGCTGCATTTTGACTTTAATTACGGCCAGGATCAAAACTCAAAAGTTAATTGATCGCGAAAAACAACGAAGTTGGGATATTTTTTTCTTGGTATATTTTGTTGAGATGTTGATTATTGATTATGAGATGTTTAGAACATCTAACCTCAATATAGCAACGTCTTTGGTTCACTTTCATTTAAAAGACGGTGAGGGTCTCTGACGTTATAGCGCGAGCGCGAAAGTAGGGAGGCGAGTCGAATCACCATGTAGCCACGCCACTGATTTATTTTCACTTGGAAGATGATTGCCTACTGATATTATAGCCCAAGAGCTTGAGACAAAAAAGTGCAAGAGTTTTAAGGAGGCTAATATTTTAGTGTTTGGTTATATTTAGGGTGTATGTAAATATACTAGAGTCAGCAAGTCTGACGTGGGGACATCTGGCTCCGGTGGGCTATCAAAGATGTAAAAAAAAACAATGTCATGAAAGAGTTTTAAGGATTGTACCAGGTGTATAACCTTAAAGCGAGCGTTGACACATAGATGGCGTTAGGTAGAGTGTTAAGCAACCTAGGGACGCCATTTTTTTTTCATTTAAGGGTTGGTTAGTTGTTAACATTAATCAGTGCATATCGTCACAAATTTCATTCAACAACATACTGTTACGTGTAAGCCTGGCAACCGCGCAACCGTACAACTCGATTGTTACACAGAATGAAAACAACAACAACCGAATACCTAGTTGCAAAATAACCCAATTAGAAATAAGGCGAAACGGCACGGTTGTATCTCTCTTCTTATCGCATGCTCTCCAATATACTAGAATCCTCTGCACACACCACTGAACGAAGATCGAAATCGAAGGCTCTGAAGCTTGCGAGAAGATTCCACAACTGAACGAACGTTCAAGTACACCGGTGAACATTCAAGACTGCAACCGCCTAGTATATAAGCAGGTGAAGCGTTCAGCGAAGACACAGTAATTTTTATTACGTCGACTGTGACAGCCAGCGTGTATACGCGACCGTGTTGAGAGAGAACGAAAATGAACGAGTCAAGCGATATATGGTATAAGCGGGCGGTATTGCCATAGAGTGCGAATTATTGTGCGATTATAATTCTGTGAATTTGCGATTAATAAATAATCACTTATTTTTATTTTAACCGAATTGTGTTTTACTTGAAATCCCGGCGAACCCCTAGCTCGCAACAATACGTTTGTCATGTGCTGATCATGTCTAGTTTTTCGCCAGAAAAAGAGCATATGCGGGAAGCTCTGCTTTTTTGCTTCCATTTGAAGAAAACGGCTGCTGAATGCTTGTGGAGGCCTATGGTAACAATGTTTTAGCGGAATCAACGTACAGGGCTTGATTTCGTCGATTCAAAGACGGCGATTTTGACCTGAGCGACAAGAAGCGCGAAAATCGGCCCAGGAAGGTTGAGGACGATCAATTGTGGGCTCTTTTGGACAAGGACGATACCCAATCGCAAAAAACGCTTGCCGAGCAATTGGATGTTACTCAAGAAGCCATTTCCAAGCGTCTACGTGCCATGGGAAAGGTTCAAAAGATCGGAAAATGGGTGCCGCATGAATTGAACGATAGGCAGATGGAGCGACTCCAAAACACATGAGAAATGTTGCTAGCTAGACACAGAAGAAAGTTGTTTCTGCATCGGATTGTGACTGGCGATGAAAAGTGGATTTGTTTCGATAATCCAAAGCGCAGAAAATCGTGGGTTGATCCCGGTCAACCATCAACATCTACCGCAAGACCAAATCGCTTCGGACGGAAGACAATGTTGTGCGTTTGGTGGGATCAGCAGGGTATCGTCTACTATGAGCTCTTAAAACCTGGTGAAACTGTCGATGCCCATTGCTACCACCAACAATTGATCAAATTGCGCCGTGCTCTGCGTGAAAAAAGGCCGGAATATCAACAAAGACAAAACGAGGTGACGTTCCTCCACGACAACGCACCATCGCACACGTCAAAACTGGTCCGCAACTACTTGAACACACTCAACTGGGAGGTGCTACCCCACCCCGCTTATTCACCAGACCTGGCCCCTTCTGACTACCACTTGTTTTCGTCGATGGGCCACTCTGCTCGCTGAGCAGCACTTCGGTTCTTACGAAGACGTCCGAAATTGGCTTGTTGACTGTTTTGGCTCGAAAGTGAAGGATTTTTTTTTGGCGTGGTATGCACAAATTGCACGAGAGATGGGAGAAATGTGTAGCTAGCGAGAGTGAGTACTTCGAATAAATTTGTTTTTGTTTTCTTTGAAAAAAACATGTGTTTTTCTGACTAAAAACGATCGTTTTAAGGTTATACACCTGGTATGTATTCGAATACTTTGCATCGTCTACGTCTATGTTGACGTCATAGCATAGCATTGCTATTATAACAGTTTAGAAAAAGCTTAGTTAAACCGTCAAAATGGCACAGCTGCTTATTTGACACTTCATAAATAAAAATAAAATTAAATTCAAGAGAAAAATTTGAATTTTTTTTACGTTTGCTAAGATTGATGATGATTGCAAAACTATGACACTGGCTATTTTTGCGGCTTTAAAGCGGCTAGAAAATCCAAATGGAGAGGGATAGAGACTTTTGCATACAATTTAGACATTGGTGTGAGAGAGACAGTCCGAACAGCAAAACTATGAGTAATGCTGTTATGACACTGGCTATTTTTGCGGCTTTAAAGCGGCTAGAAAATCCAAATGGAAAGGGATAGAGACTTTAACATACAATTTAGACATTGGTGTGAGAGAGACAGTCCGACAAGCAAAACTATGAGCAATGCTGTTATGACACTGGCTATTTTTTCGGCTAGAAAATCCAAATGGAGAGGAATAGAGACTCTCACATACAATTTAGACATTGGTGTGAGAGAGACAGTCCGCACAACAAAACTATGAGTAACTGTCAAAAAACAATCCATAACTGTCAAAAAAAAGCGGCGACAAAGCACATTCGAGCCGTGTTTCGCAACATTCGAGCAGTTAATCCAAGAAAAATCCACTGGCGGCTAGATTTTCCAGCCGCTACAGACTTGTTTTTGACAGTTCGGTACGTATAAATTATGGAAAGTGCCATATTATGTTATGAAACGAGCCAGAACCGGTATTTTTCTTAACAAACCAGTTGTTAATTTCGTTTACTAGATGCCGCTAGCGTCGGAAAGAGTGGTATCTCTTTCTTTTAATGTTGTTCGCCTAGTCGCACGATTGGCTATTATTGTACTTTTTTCTAGCGAGGAAATAGCCAGTGTCATAACAGCATAACTGTCAAAAAACAATCCATAACTGTCAAAAAAAAGCTGCAACAAAGCACATTCGAGCAGTGTTTCGCAACATTCTAGCAGTTAATCCAAGAAAAATCCGCTGGCGGCTAGATTTTTGCTGTTATGACACTGGCTATTTCCTCGCTAGTTTCAAGTGCAATAAAAGTCAATCGTGCGACAAGGCGACCAATATAGAGAGAAAGAGATTACCGATAAAAAATACCCTTGCTGATGCTACCGGCATCTAGTAGACGAAATTAACAACTGATTTCTTATAAAAAATACTGATCTTAGCGCAAAATACTGATCTTAACATGACACTTTCTATAATTTATACATAACGAACTGTCAAAAACAAGTCGGTAGCGGCTGGAAAATCTAGCCGCCAGCGGATTTTTCTTGGATTAACTGCTAGAATGTTGCGAAACACTGCTCGAATGCGCTTTGTTGCAGCTTTTTTTTTGACAGTTATGGATTGTTTTTTGACAGTTACCCATAGTTTGCTGTTCGGACTTTCTCTCTCACACCAATGTCTTAATTGTATGTTAAAGTCTCTATCCCTTTCCATTTGGATTGTCTAGCCGCTTTAAAGCCGCAAAAATAGCCAGTGTCATAACAGCATTTCCAGCCGCAACAGACTTGTTTTTGACAGTTCAGTACGTATAAATTATGGAAAGTGCCATGTGATGTTATGAAACGCGCCAGAACCGGCATTTTTCTTAACAAACCAGTTGTTAATTTCGTTTACTAGATGCCGCTAGCGTCGGAAAATCGGCTGCGCGCGATTTCTATTACTATGCGCGCAACAGTCAAAACCAGTGTCATGAAAGAGTTCAAATAAAGCTGAAAATTTACCACGGGGTAGTTTTTACAATGAAAAACTAAAAAAAAAATGGTCAGACATCCCAAGAGTAGGACCCACCCAGTCAGCACCCCCGCAAAGGTGTCGAAAAAATCGGGTCCTCGAAAGAGTTTAAGAAAGCTGAAATTTGGTACAGTGTAAATGCATTAAATATAATTTATGAAAATAACAGTCAGACTTGATTTGGCTAGAACAGGATCAGTCAGCAGTCGCCGAAAGTATAAATATCTTGCGCGCGCGATTTATGTAACTATGCGCGCGTATTTTAAATAACAATCAAAGTTTCGTTTATTTTATAATATAATAAAATAGTATTACTTTAAAAACTTGTATATTTTCCATATTCAATTCTATTTTCATAGAAATAAGTAGAAATTCAATAAGTCAGCGCATTGAAACATAATGAAAATGTGCATTGTGTTTATAACTTTTAGGTTTGTAATAAAGAAAAATCCATTTACACGCGGTTCTGCCATTAGGCGAGTCGCTGGTATCGCCTTGACTATAAATCTCCCTTAAGAAGCTGAGATATTAGTAACAACAAATAACCGTGCGAATAGATAGGTACCTTTGATTTAATGGTGAATTCAAAATATTATACTCGGAATAAAATTTAAAAGACTGTAATACCTCCACCTATAATCCGCCGCCCTTGCACATATTCTGTACATTTTTTTAACTTTCATTGCCGTTGTATCATCCATTAATTTTTTCGACCCAATAGATATTTTCAATAGAGAAGCTATTTACTCGATTCAAATTTACGAAAATGTTTCCAATTAATTTTCAATTTAGGAGCATAAGTTGTGAAGGTATACAGGCATTTTACTATATTAAAAAACACTTCTCATTTTATCCTACCAATCTGTTTGTAGTGCGTCGTCGAGGGTGATTTCAAACCGACCCTGTTCTGTTCAACAAATTTAACAAAATAAACGACAGCAATATGGGGTTGTTTTTTTCGCGCAACTACTTCATATTTTTATTTATTTCAATTTTAAACTGCATGAGGTTGTAGAATTAGTAGATTTGTGTATTTCGCACGATTTAGCAAAGTTTTTGGACATTTGCGTACCAACTATAGTTTGTTGCTGTTCGATCCTTGTGCAGAGTTTCATTGAAACTGTAGCTCTGCTGTGATTTCCGTCAATATGAATAGTTTCGGATCTTGTTGCCAGATATTCGAGAAGTTCGTGCTTAGAAGTATTGAACAAATTAAGCTGCGGATTAGAAAATTTTGGTATGGAAATTTTTAGGAGTGAATATTAGTGTTACTTCTTCGAGAGCCATTTCATTCAATTCATTTCGGTCGAGATATTCTGAAGAGTTATGCGAACCACATTCATCCCTGTCGGTCTTCAATCCCACGTAGTATCCACTACACAACATTTTGTTCAGTCGCCGTAAAGCGACTCGTTCTCTGCAATGGATAACAACAATCCTAACAAGGACATTCACCGGATTAGTGACCATTTCAATATAATGTTCACATACTTATTCGGTGGCACAATGAAATTTCCCATGTCCTTAAGTCCATCGACGTCGTGCGGAACGCCAACCATGACCCAACCATTTTGCAAACAGTCCTTCTGAAGGATTCGTTTGTAAATAATGCTGTTGACGGCATCTTTCGAAAAATCATGTTTTTCTATTCCCTGTCGAAGGACCTCCCCTAGTGCATCTTCAGATGCAATGTTTTCAAAAATTAATTGCCTAACATCGACTGAAATTTTGAAGGATCATTTGAAGGAACACTTAGGGATATCACAAGTTTCTTACTCAAGACCAAATTAAAACGATTCGCCAAAGCAATTGCTTGCGTTCTCTTCCCAGAACCCTTTCGACCAAAAACAACTATTCTTGGTAGATAAGATCCTATGGCAGTTTCTTCGTCGGTAACTTTTGTATGGCGCATTAGTTCCACTAAATCAGAGCAAATTTCGGTAATTGTTTGCTTATTAATCTGATTCTTTGCGGATTTATTTTCGGAACGATTGCCAAAATTTATCTTATGAAATACTTTTTCATAATACGATTCGACTTGTTCGAATTTACAAATGTATTGTGCTCCTTGCTCTTCCAGCATCTGCCTGGTTTTGAATGGAACTTGAAAGTCGGGTATAATTTCGACAACTGAAGTTGGATCGATATGCTCCTTGCGAAATTGAAGACATTCGACTCGAGATTCTGGAAAGTCTGAAAAATGTAAATGAAGACGAGGAGTTCAGTAATATGCGGTCAGTGTTCTTACTGAGAAATATCAGATTCTTCTTTTCCAGATTTTGGCTTTTCAAAAACTTCTTGAATTTCTTTAATATTGTGTCACCATCGCAACCATTACGCTGAAATTTTAAAGGAAAACCGTCAAAGTCTGAATGAAATTTGATCAAATTCTTAATGAAATTTTATGAAATGGAACTTCTGTTTCCAATCTTTCTAATTAAAGCATCTATCTACCAAACAAAACTAAATTTTGAAAATGTACGAATTGAAAAACTTTTTGACTCATAATTAAGTACAATCAAAAAATCTCCCAACAGTTTGGGCCCAACTTTATTATTTTTTTGGCGAAGTTTGAGATGTATGTGTGAAGTGTTACTGCAAAATTTCTTACTACTTTAGGCGTCGAGTATCGAAATATCACGAAATTAATGTTTAAACTCTTTCACTTGGAAGACTATACAATAAAAAAACAGGCAATACGATGACGTGACGATATTGAGTCATCACGCGTGTCGCACGCATCGCTCTCACTGTAATTCAAAAGCTCGTAGAAGAGAAACAATTTGATATCCTGTACAAGAAATATGACGGAATTCATGTAAAACACAACCCTTGTACGCAAATACAAAATTATATATTTTTTACCGAAATCGCTTTTCTACTATATCTATAACTATTTATAAAGCTTCAACTTTTCAGCATAAGCCATTTCGGAGATTGAAAAAATATTTTTCAGCTCTATCAAAAATTTTAATCTTTGTTGTGTCGATTTGGAACTTAACTCAATTTAGTTAGTTAAAACTTGTTATGTTGTCCTACGCGTCTAAGGTGTTTGCGAACTCATTTCTCCTTTCATGTCCAAACTACAACTTCGCTAGAGACTGCATTCATTCTCAGCTTTGATTCTTGGGCCATTTTCCATTTCTATTTTGGGTCAAATTTTGATATGAAGAACCCGTCCAATTTTTGGATAATTCTTCACATTGGCGGATACAGGGGGGGGGCGGCCGCCCCCTCCGCAAGAGCAATTCCGAATTTTAGAAACATACGAGTACATACTTCAACCATTCTCCGATTTTTTTTACTCCACTGCAATGTGGACTGTAATTAGCATTTACTGCAGTTCTGCGGTGCACTGCGAAGCATAGAACAGAACCATGATATTTTTATTTAGATTACAAGACAACATCTTGCGTGGTCATTTCATCAAGAGTCGCCAAGAATGACGAAATTTGTGACCTTTGAAAATTTTTGTACTTTAAGAACTAGTGAAAAAAATAATTGAAATTCAATTTTTTGTTTCTATCTCATTATTTTTGTTAGTTTTAGTATGTTAAAGTTTTCGCAAAAATGGTGTCCGAGTCCCCTTTGAAAATACATGTCTCTGGTATTTTTATCCTAGAGTAATAAAATATGGCTTATTTTAAAGGAGAAGGTTGTCGCAATAAAAATTATCCTTGAAATTTTTTTTGAAGGATAACGATTTTGTCCTTTAGCTTTGAATAATGTTATACTGTTTTTTAAAACATACCAAAAAATTAACTTGGGATCTCAATAAGATCGGAGTCAAAAAAATCGAAGAACATTATAGCGGTTCTCAATTATTTTATAGAAGAAGGATAATTTAATCAAGAATCGCCGAAAGTGTGACCTTATCATCGCCGATTCTTTTGAAAATTTGTGTACTCGAAGAGTTAGTGAAAAAAAAATATAATTTCAATTTTTTGTTTCTATCTCATTTTTTTTGTTAGTAATGGTATGTTAAAGATTTCCCTAAAAAGATGTCCGAGTCTTCTTTGAAAATTCATATCTCTGGTAATGTTTATCCTTGAATAATAAAGTAGGGCTCATTTTAAAGATTGTTGTTGTTTTTGCTAGTTAATGTTGTGAACGGAGGACTTGGAGTGAATATTTTGTCTTGAAAAAGTCAAAATATTCGAAGGGAAAGGTAAGGTACGGGAATCAGTGGGCCAACCTACGTCCAAATTGGTGAAGTTCGAGCTGGAGCGACACGCTTGCTGGCGTCCGGGCTAGCTGCGGCTGTGGGGGGGTACGTTGCTCGAGAAATCAGACCATAAACCCTAGGCCTGTACTACAAAAATCGCGCCGACTTATCCAGGGTATTAAAATTTGAGATATCTTTCCCAATTGGTTATGAGAGAAGCGATGGAATGCGCGACTTCGTGACTTGTCAGGGCGCTCTGGTGTTGTAGCGCCCTATCTGCCCACTCTGAACCTCTATATGGGCCACGACGTGAATATTCTTTTTTTGGAGAAATGGCGCCCAACGTGGGTCTAGACACAACTACGCGACGTGCACAAAGCGTAGCTCATTAACACGCGTGAGATCGGAAAAAATCCGCGCACAAAGTTGATGAGCAAAATTCCTCCGTTCACAACAGTTAAAAAATGAGATAGAAACAAGAACTTGAATTTCAATTATTTTTTTCACTAGTTCTTCAAGTACAAACATTTTCAAAGGAATCGGAAATGGTGGGGTCTCAACTTAGGCGATTCTTGATGAAATGACCCATAATAAGATGAAAGCAATATGATCCCGTCATCAGATGACCCTTTTTTTGCTAAATGCAGTCCATGTAGCTAAATTCACACAGAATTTGATCAAACAAAATAGCCAAATCAAAAAAATTTCCGCCCCCCCCCCCCCCCCCCAACAGCAAGGTCTGGATCCGCCACTGATTCTTCATACAATTTTATCTAATATTTAATTACTTTGGCTGAGAATTGCTAGCAGAAAGCGCAATTGTCAAATTTTTCTTAGTCAAATTCTTTTATTTATCCGAATTTGCATTTTTTTTAGTCAAATATTTGACAGCGTGACAACAATTGACTGAATACTTATATTTATCCGAATTTGAAATTTTTTTTAGTCAAATAACTGACAGTTTGACAACAATTGACTGAATTTGGTCAAAATTTTAACAACAACTGGCTTAATTTGTTCAAAGTTTATTGGAAAATTGAAAATTAAATTATGCTTTTCGTTTTTAGTCGAAAAAAATAAAGAACGTTCATAAATAAGTGTTATATAAGCTTCTTCAAGCTCATATATTCCCTGATGGATTATTACAGTTTTTGAGAAAACTGCGTTCACGGAATTTTTTTTAAAATAAAATTTTAAATTGATTCAACGATGTGAACTTTTTTTATTATGGAATATAATTTTTTGGAAAAATCTGTACTGGAATCATAAATTTGAGAAAAATTCCTGCAGTTGCAATTTTTTGAAAATTTCGATTGATCTAATTTCGTTTGTGTACAACTTTTTTTTAAAGAATTTATTAAATTTTGCAATTATAGCGCTAAAACAAGATGAAGTTAGCGACAGCTTACCTCTTTTGTGTAAATAATTGCCGGTATGTTATAGAAATTATGCATGTAATGTGTGAAAGCTTCAATATCTGAAATGAAAAATGATGGAAATAAAAAAAAATATTTACTAATTTAGAGAATATATCGATTCTACTAAATATTATTTAGCGTCCAAATACTATCAAAAATTAATTTTTATATCTTGTGCAGGGCACAAATAAAACTAATGACACAATAAATTGAAGAGTACGTCAAAAGACTTCATTTTGTGTTCGAACGTAAACAAATGTTTGAATGCTTCATTCTTGTCATACTGTCAAATATTTGACCAATATTTCGTCTTAAATTTTACTATCAGACAAATATTTGACAAATTGGCATTCAGTCTAATACAAACTTTAGCGAATCGATATATTGTCAAAAAAATAGTACCAAAGTTGGGTGGCGTCAAAACAAACATTCGTTTGGTATGAACCTCATTGGATATTCGCCTCAAATTTTTTTTTATATATTTACGAACTTCAGTGGTTCGAGCTAAACCAAGTTCGAGTAAAAGACGCTAAAGTTTGAAGAAAATGAAGAAGCAATAAGATTCGTTTATCAAAATAACAAAAAATACACATTTTATACTCGACTAATTTCTAGAAGACGATGTTTTTCCAAGTATGCCATCATTTTGGTAGCTCCAAAAGCCGATCCATATAAATTGTAACCTTGCACTGACTCCATTTCAAGAAAAGATTAAACTTTTAATTTTTCAAATTAATCGAAAATGCATATATACACATTAAATAAAACTACAAAAATTATATAGAAATTATAAATTCAAATATAAAATCGTTCAAACACTCTGTTCATGCTCGAATTAATGTTATAATGCTGAAAAATTGACGAGTTTAGCATTGCCTAGTTGACCAATTTATTTTAGGAGTATGTAAGAATTTTTTTTCAAATAGACCGTTTTATAACGATTGATGTAATTACAGTTAGAGCGACGCAGGTGATGAGCGCGACGCACGTAATGAGTTAATCGCATCGTGCGCTAAATCGCGACGCCGTATAGTGAGCGCGCTGAATTGCCTTCTATTCTTTTCTAGGCTATAACAAAACCCGATTCGAGCTATCTTCACTCCTAAATCCGAAACATTTTTGAATTTCTTTCGCTAGACTAACTTTTATGCAACTAGATAACCGCGACATCATGATGTTACTCATTTCACATTTTTCCACAATTTTTTTTACAACATAAAGAAAATCTGAAATACTTTTTTTAATATTAAACCCTCTTACAGCTAGAAGCAAAATAGGAATATAACGAGCTACCCCTAGCGCTAATTAATAGGCAAGTTTGATAGGATGCATAGCTATGTAATATTAAAGTGGAGAGTTAAAACCGAGGAAGTAAAAGGACTCGCGTATCAGTCGAATTCTCATCATGAGAGTCTAAAGGCCGGAAAATCAGAGTTTTTCTTCTGAATTTGTTTTCTGAATCGAACTTTTATTTCCATAGAAGTGGAAAGTTTTATGATGATTTTTTTTCACCCCTCGGGGATATTTTCCGCTTTTTCCTTCTCTTCTTTCTTTTCATCAAATCAGCCAACATTTCGAGAGCTGGTGGATACTTTGGTATAGAAGAATCTAGGCGGCAGGTTTTTGTTTTAAAAGCTGAGAGAATATACCGAGGTTTTTCATTAAATGGAAAACAAGTAGAAGAGCTTTTGTGATAGCAAAGAGCAGATTTTCAGGTTGATTCATTTGAATTATACCGAGTATACTAGTTGAACTCTCGAATAAAAGGTGAAAGGAAAACGAAAAGAGGAAGAAATTTTAAAGGATTTTCCATAGTGAATTTCGTGCAAATGAGTTTTCAGTTCATTATTTGATAAACGATAGCCGTGGAATTTTGGCGCCGATAGTTACACCAACCAGCCTCTTGATCAAAAATTTCGACATTTTCGATTGTAAAAATATTGGAGCCAGATCTGAAACCAGATAGAATGTAATAGCGAACAAATCCAGTCGTTATTTTACACTGTGCCTTGATTGCTGGAGCTATCGATATCGCATCTGGATGACGGTTGCCCATTCTCAAATTTGTTACTTTATTTCTTTCTGTGACCAATCGCATTATAACTAAGCTGGCTTCAAAGAAAGGTGTTGGAGCTCACATCCTTAAAGTTACGACCTTATCGGTCTGTCCATTTTAACTATTTTTATGTCGTCCTGTTCTAACACACTTTTCATGTTCTAGAACATTGCTCATTGTTAAAAATTCCCTTCTTTCCCACAATCCACAACCGAACTTCAACTACCCCAAGTACTTGCATGTATGAAAAACACTACAAATACAATAATTGCACGTGTCCTTTTTAACTCCTGAAAATCCACTAGACTTAGATATTATCAAAAAAATTACATTACAAAGAGTTGTGGATCAAATACGTAACATATCAATTCAGGCCAGAATCATTGCTCCCTTCATATATAATTTACCCAAAAGTCGAGTCTTTTTAACCCTCCTTCATCCAAGGGCGCAAAATCAACATCCCAATTTAGTGTACGTTAGAGGGCGTGCGGATTACACAAGGCTAATCAATTGCCCGCAAATTAGCTTTAAGTACTTCAGTTTGTAGTAATTTTCTACTTTTCGACTTTGTCCCTTCCGAAAGCCCTTCGAATTTTTAATGAAGAGGAGGATTTGTAATCTTCTGTATAGTAAAAGTAATGCCATTTTAATTTATAATTTCCTTCATGTTTGAATGATGGCGCTGATCAATCGGTGAGGCCTTCAATTTGTCGATATCTTGTATCTTTTGTTCGTATAATTAAGGGATGTTAATCTCATAGGTCAAAATTTGGAACTATTCAGATAGGATTTCCAAATTACCCGATTACAGGGTCTTATGAAACATAACTATAAAATTTTTAAACAGTGGCTTAAACTATTCGGATTGTGGTTTTGATAAGCATGATTATCTCCTACAAACAATTTTGTCAAGATTCACAGCGGCTGAATCGAAACTGAATTTTGAGTCGGATATGAAAAAAAAAGTTGTGCTCGCAGCTCAGAAAATATTGCATAATCGTTCACTTTCACTATAGTATATGTGGAGAAAGTTGAATATAGTAGATTCTTTACACCTATATGATTCACTAACGAATAACAAAGCAGAACGCTCACTGATTCATCTAACAATCGTAAGTGAATTCACATGTGAACATATATTTTGCCTAAATGAATTGTTAATGATTCATTTGCGATGTATTTGGTTTCCTGGAACCTATCGGTACCGAAACATTAACTATATTTTCACTTGAAGAAAGACTAGCCATAAATAACCAATTCAGCCCCCAAACAGCAAAGGAAGACAGTCCTTGATAGTCGACATCGCTTCAATTTAAGCTTATTATCAGCTACACCTTCATTACGAACATTATACTCCTTGAACAATATCCGGAACTTCATCGCACAGCATGATTTCGACCAAATTGCCAGGACTCATCGTCCCTCTTCTCCGGTCACATCTAATGTACATGGAACAGATTGAAAGTCGCTTACCAAAGTCGAAAGTGGTGCTTCAAAGTGGTTAAGGGATGACGATATTTTTTTCACTGTATTGTCCTGGAATAATGTTCGACTGATTGTTGCTCCTGTTTCGTATGCTCTCCGTTGTTTATTTGTTTGCCCTGCAGCTCTAATCCGCTGTATTTTAAACCACACGAAGATTTTTACTACAGATTTGGTATATACGAAGGGTGACTGAATATTTTTGGCAGGGGTTTCCATAGTTGTTGAAAACAATTTGTCATTTGTATGATAAAGGACAATTTAAATTCATAGTCCTACAGTACAGCAATGTGATGGATATCAGAAATTGACGAATACATACAGGAAAAACTCAGTGTAATTTATGAAAATTGGTAACATTGCGAGTTAATAGTCAGATAACGAGCTACGTTTGAACAGGGTAGTTATGTGAGTTTTTTTTAAGTTGAATTAGGACTATAAGGTGTAAGGGTCGGTAGAAGGTAATGAAGTGTGTGGTAATTGATGGGGAGTGAAAGTTGGAATATTAGACGACAAGTTATGGAAATCTCAGATCTCAAGTTTTTACCGTCATCATCCTTTAATGCGATGATGCTGTTTTAAGTGGATTTACTAAGGAGATGTGACTAGAAACAATTTAAGTTGATAACGGACATTCTTCATCACTTGAAACGCCATAGAACACATCCCAACAATCTATTAAAAATACACTGCATGTGAAAAGTAAAATTAAAACTTAACCACCAAAGCGAATCAACTCTTTGAAGTGAATTAACCTGCGACTCAAAACTCGCTCTTTTGCTGTACGTAGTGTAGGTAAGTAGTTAAGTAGGTGGGTAGGTAGCTAGCTAGGTAGGTATAAGCTTTCCTCCTAGCGGATAGAGCTGGAAAGGTACAGAGAAGATGAAGGGCTGTCTCCTCCTCCTCATCCAGGGAGCTTCTACAGAAGTCGTTTGAAAAGAGATCGAGTCTATTAGCATGCCGACCTATAAGACAGTGTCCGGTAAGGACACAAAATCAGCCTGTTAGAGCGTTTTAGATCCTGTTCGGCCCTCTTGAGTTTGTTTTCTCAACTGAGTCCAATCCCAGTAACATGTAGAGAGGGGCACACCCATAATCTGATGGATACCGCGCCGAACGAGTTCGTCAGCCATACAGTTACCTGGAATACCCCAGCACAGAGCAATATTGAACTGTTCTGCCATCTCCTCAAGAGATGATCGACATTCTACGGCGACCTTTGATGTTGTCGAGGCCGATTCCAAGGATTTTATTGCCGCTTGACTGTCTGTGAAAATGCTAATATCCCTCGAAGATATTACATTACACCTCAGCCAGGAGAAGGCCTCCTTGATCGTCATAAGCCTCGCCTGATAGACACTGCAGTTCCGGAAGGCTGAAAGAGCTGCTTATGTTGAGCATGTCAGAGCCTTCAGTTTTGGAGCCGCCCGTATATATGTGGACAAATTCTTCCTCCCATACCGAATTCCTTTCCCATTCTAGACAGGTTAGGATGGTTGTTAGGAAATTTTTGTCAAAATCAAAAGTGCTCTAGCCACTTAGCCACCCAGACTACTAATCTCTCCAAATTATACTCCGCAATTGTTTTAATACACAGTGCAACAAATAAGTTCCGAGACTCGAACCATATCTGAGTAACTGGTAGGACCATCTATGTGTACAGACCAGCGTTTGAAAGCTGTGACACTCCTCTTCCTGGTAATACCAATTTTGTTTAAATCGGTTAATAGATAGCAAAGTTATGACAGTTCCCCCAAAAAAACTTTTTTATCGATGTTGAAATATTAAAATGTTGCTCAAACAATGGTCTTTACATTCTTCGATAGCAAAGTCCACAGGGAATTCGTTCCAACTGTCCAAACAATTACTGGCACATTTTATCTTGAAGTTTTGAAGTGTGTGATGGTTGGAATCCGTCGTATTCGACCCGAATATCGTGATCCAGAGAACTGTTGTTTTCGCACGATAATGCACCGAGTCACAGCTCATTCATTGTTCGTCAATTTTTGGCTCAGAATCAAGTCTGTGTGTTGAATCATCCGCCGTATTCACCTGATTTGGTCACATGCAATTTCTCTCTATTCCCGAAATTGAAATTGAAGTTGAAAGGATGTTTTTTTAATGACATTTCGACCATCAAAACAGCTTCAACACGAGCACTAGAGGCAATTCCATAAAATGAGCTAGAACACGCATTCGAATCACTGTTGAATCGCTGTAAAAAGTGTATTGAAACTGGAGAAGAATATTTTGAATAAAAAAAAAAGAAAAATATTCAGAATTTTTCTTTTAATGATGTTGACCATGACCAGTCTCGAAACTTATTTGTCGCACTGTGTATGTCTGATTGCCATTCAGTACTTTTGTTTTGCTTTCGTTGATGCGCAACCCGACTTCTTTGGTGGTGGAGTCAAGATTGACAAATACCTCCTTTGCACTAGGGAAGGATCTTGCGGGAATGTTTATATCGTCAGCGTATGCTACTAGTTGGGTGCACTTGAATAGTAGTGTCCCATTGATGTCGACTGGGGTTTTTCGGATAATATACTCTAGTACCAGGTTGAAAAGCATGGTGGCTAGACCATCTCCCTGCATAAACCACATTCCGTTCGAAAGCTGGTTGTCGAATCGGTTTGTATTAGGAAGAACTTGGGATTCAGTGTTCGTCATTGTGAGTCTTATTCTTGTTAGTCGAACTAGTTTAGGTGGAATTCCAAAATCAAGCATGATTTGGTACAGTGCCCTCCTGTCGATCCTATCGTATGCTTGTTTAAAATCTACGAAAATTTGGTGCAAGTCTGTATTACGAGTATATTCCCAGCATTTCTCAAGCACCTGTTTTAACGAGAATATCTGGTCTGTTGTAGATCGTCCGGTTCTGAAACCAGTTTGGTATACGCCAATTGTTTCGTTAGTATAGGGCTTAAGATTTATATTCTTGGTTCTGAAAAATTTTTACATTGCATTGTTATTGTTATCTCGACATACATAACCGCTGAAGAAATTGGAAGCGAATTAGAATTGTTCGTTCGGGTATATTATAAATATTTCTTCCCTGATTGTTCAAAAAATGTATATCTAAGTAATTTGTGTGCATATGTATGTTAGATGTATGGAGGGAGGGAATGGATATGTAAGCTCTAGTAGCTAAGAATTGATGAACACGTCAAGTCGTTCATTATGAGTCTAAGGTCATGAGTCCCGGCAAAAGGAGCCGAGGACTCAGTGATAGGGGGCAGAATCCCTCCAATTACTTTCAAATCCTTCACTCTTGCACTCATGACTAAATAATAGCAACAACATTTTTTATCATCTCCAATATCTTGAAATACATTATCCTGACACTACACTTAAGGACATACACTTGTAGTCGTCCTGTATTCGCATCAGATCATTACCATCGTCAGGATTATTTAACTATATTTGAGAAAAAAGTACAATTAACTTTAGTATACACCTAGAAAAAACTACCTCTTCCAGAATAAAGAAAGCAGGCTCTTATTTTACCGCAGTGCATTCAGTATAAATTTTCTTTACCGGTCCTTGATTTAACTTATTCCATATTAAATCTGGCCATCATTACAGAAAAATCATTTCGCCACCATACATTTGAAATTAAAATTTTCTACCACCCCGTATAATGATCTCTTAAGGGTACCTATACCCCATAACTCGAGATATCATACTCCTCAAAAAGGAGGTCTTTATCTACACGAACTTCAAGACTTCAAGACCGATTCCGGGCAACTTCTTTAGCGCGCGCTTCCATCTAACTAAGGAGCAAAACCGAGATCCTCGTTCCTCAGAATCAGTCGAACAACCCAACCAAACCAGTGGCTGAATGTACATTTTAAAACTTTATTCATGGCAACCACTTGGTAGAATGATGGCCTTTTCATGTGTATGCATAATTAAAATTTTGTAATAGAAAAAACAAGGAAAATTGAGGAAAAGAGGGAAAAATACAAAATGGAAATTCAGTATCAGAAGCTCTTCTTTTCCTAGGTATCTCGAGATAAAAACAAAATTCTACTTGTGAATTATGAGGTTGAAGATACACGCTGCTTTTAATTTAATCTGAGCTGTTTCTTGTGGGTGTAGGAAGTTGTTAATGTATCCTCTTCACGCGCTATCTCAACTGTAAGAGTTTTATTTAATTTCAGTTTTCACCGTTTTTTAATTGCAACATTTGCGACTCTCATTATCCTCGCTTTTTGAAAGGATTCTGAATATGGTGACGCGGTCCAGACAAAATTTTTCAGGACTTGATTATCCACGTTCCTTTGGAAGGATAGGTCGTTATCTCCGGTATTAATAGGATGCATTGCAGTACTTAGAAAATGAGTTCGTAAAGATTCTTCTCGTATGGTCTTTACTTTTGAAATTATTTTTTGACACTAATGTGCTCCAATTAAAATTAATAAAGTATGAAACCTGTATTCAACTGTATGTCAAATTTTTGTGAGTTTAAAAACGCTTAGTTTGCCAAAAATTATCTACCCGTTCTTTTTTTAAATTTGAAAAATTGTCTGTCCTGAAGTTCCATGTTGGTACTATGCATAGATATATAAATACTGGAGACGACAAGACGCCGTTTTTGTATGAAGCACTTTGCAGCATTTTGAAGCAAAATTGAACGTTTTTGTATGGAGTGTTTGATGCCAGGTGGCAGTAAAATGCAAATAGTAGCCTAGTATTCATATGTTTGACGTTTTTTGTGTTCAAGACCGGAGTATAACATAAATGTGAGTAAGATGCTAATATGTAGTAGCATAGTGTTTATTGCCGGTCCTTTGCGAGGAATCGTCCGGCTTCAAAACAGTCGCTGTTCGTCTCCAGTACATATATCTCTATGGTACTATGTAATACCAGGAAAGTAATATTTGTAAGAAAAACAAATTTACATTGAAGGTGCGTTTCCATCTCCGCCGTTTAGCGTCGCCGACTACATTCTACATACATAAAAAACTAGCTCTGTGACGCGCCGAGGCAATCGTCGGGAGTTGACTCAACTTCAACTTTTTCGGCGAGAGCCGATACTAATGTGCTTTTGATAGAGGTTGGTTCGGATCCAAACTACGTACCTATGGTAACGAAAAAAATACTTCATTATAAAAAAATAATAAAGTAATTTAAAAGTCAAAAATGTACGATAAGCGAATAAGTCTATAGACATCCGGTGAAAATTGAAAAATCTAGCACTGCCATTCAGGCGCATGACTGATGACTTTTTAGCGTCGCGTCGACCGTTTCGCCGCAGATGGAAACGACGATGTCAAAACTGTGACGGGACACCCGTGTCGACGACGCTAAACGGCGGAGATGGAAACGCACCCTGACTCACGGAGATGAGGGTGCGTTTCCATCTCCGAGATTTAGCGTCGCCGACTAGATTCTACATACATAAAAAACTAGCTCTGTGACGCGCCGAGGCAATCGTCGGGAGTTGACTCAACTTCAACTTTTTCGGCTAGAGCCGATACTAATGCGCCTTCGATAGAGGTTGGTTTGGATCCAAACTACATACCTATGGTGACGGAAAAAATACTTTATTATTAAAAAATAATAAAGTAATTTAAAAGTCAAAAATGAACGACGAGCGGCTTATTATCGAGGTTGAAAAAAGGCCGATATTGTTTGACTGCTCCCAAAATCTATACCGGAATAAGGGATATCGGAAAACATTCGCACTAAAAGAATGTGTTAATGCTCTCATTTTAACGTTCAGCGTTCCGTTTATAGATAGAAATAACTGAAAAAATTTGCTTTCATCAAACTTCATTTGTCAACCTTTATACACAAACCAAATTTTATTTGTCTAGTGCAATGCGTTCGTGAGATATCGTAATCTAAAGTTTTTCACCCCCCACCTCCGTACGCTACTGCCCCCACTCAAGAATTTATTTTTGATCTATTCTCCTAGTATACCTACAGATATTCATTAAGTTTCAATTTTGTGCCATTGGCTGCTTAAAAGATATGGAATTTAAAATGTGTCGATCTCGCCTTTTTTGCGTTTCGGACTCATTATTATTCACCCCACTCCCAAACCCCTTCACCTATATCGGCAATTTTTTTGCAAATGAGTCCACTACCGAAGCTCTATATAAGTTCCAAATTTCAGCCTCCTAGCATTAGCGGTTGTTGAGATCTAGAAACCAAAATTTTCCGTCTAAAACACTTTCCCCTCCTCCCCCCTCACACCCCCACCCCACCAAATTTTCAGGTTTGCCTACCCACTCTACCCCCGAAAAAAAATTCAACTAAATAGCTCGTAGGGTTTGGGTGCTACGAGCATTCAAACAGTTTTGCGTATACCGGTAGACGTATGGCGTGCGGCGGACAGACGGACTGAAATTTTTTTTGCTTTTTTCGTGTCTACTCGTTATGAAACGTAAAAAAAAAAATTTTGGGGGTAGCAAATTTTTTTTTAAAAATCTATAACAATACTGTATTATTGAAATAATAAAGTAGAACGGGATTTTGGCAATAGTGATTTTGGAAAACGGGAAAAATGTTCAACCTAACCGTTAAGATGCGCTGCTCTAACTTAGCTGCGTAAGTCGGTATTTTATAAAATGAGATTTTGACCCGATCTTGTTGCACTTCATTACATTACGGCTTCACTCCGTCGAGAAATTGCGCGACTTTGCAAGTCGAACAAAATAGTAGTCGTATAAAAAAATCTGCCAACAGTCTGGGCGCAACTTTATTATTCTTAGGTAGTTTATTATGCGTAATTCTGAAAAAATTTCTAGCTTTTAGCATTCTGAATTTATCAGCCAATATTTTTGAACACGTGTTTTAAGGATTTTTTGTATGTTAGTTTTCGGAAAAAGTAAAGGAATTTCGCTAACTAATAAACTTGAAGTTAATTTTCACTTAAAACTAATTTGTACAAAATTTCAACTTTACTGGCTAAATGATATTTTCACAAATTGAGTGAAGTCGGTATTTCAGAAAACGGGATTTTGACCCGATCTCGCTCATTACGATTTAACACAGAATTGTTGCAAACAGAATTAATATTTCTCATTGGACCAGTCGAACTATTATTTTCCATACAAAAAATAATATCATTGCAAAAAAAATAATTTTGCAGGATTGAAAACACGAAATGTCGAAATTCCTAAAGTTAAAAAATTTCCGGGAAAACGATAGTCTGGCAAAAATATTCGTCTAAACGATGGAAAAAAATATAAAAGCGAGACATGAGCCTCCACTTTCCTCTCCCCGCCCAGTCTGCACAGCAAAAAATTAAAATTCGACATCGCCTAAGCCATATGAGACGGACTGACAGAGAAAGATTCCACTATACAATTTCCCCGCGCGCCGCACCGGAACCAATCAACCTCTTGCATAGTAGAAAGAGCAAATGAATGAACTGATGGAACGAACGCGTAGGATAAGAGGGAATTGGCAAAGCACATGCAGCGCCTCTAGTGTAAGCCGGTTAAAACATCGAAGCGAGCTTCGTGATACTACTATAATATATAAATACAATGCTTTGGGGTTGATCCACATCGTTTTTTTCAATTGCGATCTGATCCAGATAAAAAAACATACTGCAGTCACGATCGGCTGCAAGCCAATCGTATAATACTCTAGATGAATACTGAACTCCGATTTATATTGTAGGTGGGGATAAAGTAGAATTACGTGTGTGCATGTTGTATGTCCTTTATTAAGGACTTCCATTTGATTGCTACTCAAAACTAAAAGACAATATTCAGTGTTTAATTTCATACCTTGAACTGGGTAAGTCATCGAAAAAAAATGTCCTTTTTAAAGGACTTTCACATGGGAGGTGCAGGAAGGACTCATTCGATTTCTTACATATTTGTCCTTTTCCTTGGAACCATTCAAAAATTCATGTGTACAAAATTTCAAATTCGTAGCTTGAAGCGTTCAAAAGTTATCGGAAAATATTGTTGAACACGAATTCGTACTGAAAAGATTATTTGAGTTATTGTGAGTTTCGTAAATTAAGTGAATGCATTTTGACAGGATATTTGTATGGCAGCTACACGAAGGACTAATAGGATTTCCTTCAGAATTATATATTTAGCTCCAATTATTGGAAAAATAACACATACAAAATTTGAATGTCGTAGCGTAAACCCTTCTGAAGTTATCGACCAATATTCTTCAAGACGTGTTTTAAGGACATTTTGTATGGCAGCTACCAGAAGGAGTAAAAGGATTTCGCTGATTAGTAAACTCAAGCTTTGTTTTTACTCAAAACTAACTTGTACAAAATTCCGAATTCGTAGCTAAAAGATTACTTGAGTTATAATGAGTTTCGTAAATTAAGTGAATACATTTTAACAGGATATTTGTATGGCAGCTACACGAAGGACTAACAGGATTTTTTTCATAATCATATATTTAGCTCCAACTATTGGAAAAATAACACATACAAAATTTCAATGTCGTAGCTTAAACCCTTCTAAAGGTATCGACCAATATTCTTGAACACGTGTTTTAAGGACATTTTATATGGCAGCTACCAGAAGGAGTAAAAGGATTTCGCTGATTAGTAAATTCCGACTTCCTTTTTACTCAAAACTAACTTGTACAAAATTCTGAATTCGTAGCTAAAAGATTACTTGAGTTATTCTGAGTTTTGTAAATTAAGTGAATACATTTTGACAGGATATTTGTATGGCAGCTACATGAAGGACTAACAGGATTTTCTTCATAATCATACATTTAGCTCCAACTATTGGGAAAATAATACATACAAAATTTCAAAGACGTAGCTTGAACAATTCTAAAGTTATCGACCAATTTTCTTGAACACGTGTTTTAAGGATATTTTGTATGGCAGATACCCGAAGGAGTAGGACGATTTTGCCCGTTAACGAACTTAGCCTTACAAATTTAACCAAACATCCAGATTCAAAATTTCATGATCCTAGGTGAATGCGTTCTTGAGTTATCGTCCTAACGGACAGACGGACGGACGGACGGACGGACGGACGGACGGACGGACGGACGGACGTCAGGCGGATTTGAGGTTTTTGGCCACAAATAAACAAAAAATAATATATAACTTTTTTTCGTCCGAGGCTTGGTTCTATGCGTTACAAACTTTTCGGCTGGATTAAACTTATAATACTCTATATGATTTCATCTAGAGTATAAACACACCTAATATCATCATGGTGTGTTTTTATACTCTAGATGAAATCATATAGAGTATTATAAGTTTAATCCAGCCCAAAAGTTTGTAACGCATAGAACTAAGCCTCGGACGAAAAAAAGTTATATATTATTTTTTGTTTATTTGTGCCCAAAAACCTCAAATCCGCCTGACGTCCGTCCGTCCGTCCGTCCGTCCGTCCGTCCGTCCGTCCGTCCGTCCGTCCGTCCGTCCGTCTGTCCGTTAGCACGATAACTCAAGAACGCCTTCACCCAGGATCATGAAATTTTGAATCTAGATGTTTGGTTGAATTTGTAAGGCTAAGTTCGTTAACGGGCAAAATCGTCCTACTCCTTCGGGTAGCTGCCATACAAAATGTCCTTAAAACACGTGCTCATGAATATTGGTCGATAACTTCAGAAGGGTTTCAGCTACGACTTTGAAATTTTGTATGTGTTATTTTTCCTATAGTTGGAGCTGAATACATGAATATGAAGAAAATCCTGTTAGTCCTTCGTGTAGCTGCCATACAAATATCCTGTCAAAATGTATTCACTTAATTTACGAAACTCACTATAACTCAAGTAATCTTTTAGCTACGAATTCAAAATTTTGTACAAATTAGTTTTGAGTGAAATGGAAGTTCGAGTTTACTAGTGAGCGAAATCCTTTTACTCCTTCTGGTAGCTCCCATACAAAATATCTTTAAAACACGTGTTCATGAATATTGGTCGATAACTTCAGAAGGATTCAAGCTACGACATTGAAATTTTGTATGTGTTATTTTTCCAATAGTTGGAGCTAAATATATGATTATGAAGAAAATCCTGTTAGTCCTTCGTGCAGCTGCCATACAAATATCCTGTCAAAATGTATTCACTTAATTTACGAAACTCACTATAACTCAAGTAATCTTTTAGCTACGAATTCGGAATTTTATACAAATTGGTTTTGAGTGAAAAGGAAGTTCGGCTTTACTAGTCAGCGAAATCCTTTTACTCGTTCAGGTAGCTGCCATACAAAATGTCCTTAAAACACGTGTTTAAGAATATTGGCCGATAACTTCAGAAGGGTTTAAGCTACGACTTTGAAATTTTGTATGTGTTATTTTTACAATAGTTGGAGCTAAATGTATGATTATGAAGAAAATCCTATTAGTCCTTCGTGAAGCTGCCATACAAATATCCTGTCAAAACGTCTTCAATTAATTTACGGAACTTTCAATAACTCAAGTAATCTTTTAGCTATGAATTGGAAATTTTGTAGAAATTAGTTTTGAGTAAAAACGAAGTTTGAGTTTACTAATCAGCGAAATAATTTTTCTCCTTCTGGTAGCTGCCATACAAAATGTCCATAAGACACGTGCTCAACAATATTTTCCGATAACTTTTGAACGTTTCAAGCTACGAATTTGAAATTTTGTACTCGTTCATTTTTAAATGGTTCTAAGGAAAAGGATAAATATGTAAGAAATCGAGTGAGTCCTTCCTGCACCTCCCATGTGAAAGTCCTTCAAAAAAGACATTTTTTTTCGGTGAATTACCCAGTTAAAGATGTGAAATTAAACAATGAATATTGTCTTTTAGTTTTGAGTAGCAATCTAATGGCAGTCCTTAATAAAGGACATACAACATGCACACACGTAATTCTACTTTATCCCCAACTACAATATAAATCGGAGTTCAGTATTCATCTAGAGTATTATACGATTGGCTTGCAGCCGATCGTGACTGCAGTATGTTTTTTCAATTGTCCTTTTTCGGGCTAAAAACAGCAGAACTATTTTCGAAAAGTACCAGGATCGGTAGAACTATGCTCCACGTGCTCAGAACTGGTCATTTTTCGTGATATGCTGGGCAGGGGAAAAATTTTCGTTTGGAAGTTAGCATATCATCGTGGTGTGTTTCTTTCAGTTGTCCTTTTCGGGCTAAAAACACCAGAACTATTTTCGAAAAGTACCAGGATCACTGGAACTATGCTCCACGTACTCAGAATGTAGTCTTTTTTCGTGATATGCTGGGCTGGGAAAAAATTTCGTTTGAAAGTTAAAATATCATTGTTTCGAATGTCCTTTTTTGGGCTGGAATGAACGGAACTATTGCTAAAAAGTATCAGCATCTATAGAACTCGGGTGCCTGCTGGTAGAACTACCTTTTAGTGCACATATCTCAGATTATTTAGTATTTTATTTGCTTTTGTGGTGAGTTTACGGATAATTATAAGAATTGTCCTTTTTTGGCTATAACTAGTAGAACTATGATTGAAAACGATCAGGTACAGCAGAACTATTCCCCATCTGATCAAAACTATTCTTTGTTGTTAGTACTTTTGATATATTGTATGTTTTTCGGCTCTGGTTAGTGAGCTTATAATTTTTTAGATCGTCCTTTTTTGGGCTTAGATCAATAGAACTATCGCTGAAAAGTATCAGGAACTCCGTATGTATTGTTCCTGCGTTGAGAACTGTCTTTAATTTTTGGATTGACAGAAAATGATATGCTACGGGAAGTTAGCATATCATTTTTTGAATAGTCCTTTTTTCGGCTTTAAACGCCAGAACTATTGTTAAAAAGTATCAGGAATTAAAGAACTCTTGTGCATGCCAAGAGAACTCCATTTTTTTGTGATATGCTGGGACTTGATATGCTAAGTTCACAGACATCTGAACAGTAGGGTAGGACAATTTTCTCATGATATTTTTATTTTTTTAATGACCTGGAGGAACGTGTTTATCTAATCTACGGTCGTATATACAGGTCTGGAATCTACCGTGGTGGGGGTAGACACCTTTTGTGATAAAAATAAATTACTACAGCTTATCATTATTTTCAGCATCGCTACTAGCGATTGGTTGCTCAAGCGCAACAACGCCGGGTATACAGCCAAGAAGAAGAAATGTCAACCGTGTAGTCATAGAGATACTTGAGACGACAAGCTACCGGTTTTGCATAAAGCTCTTTGAAGCCAGAGAAGTGAGACAAAACAGGGTCGTTATATCAAATTGTTGTTGTTTAGCGTGTTTCAAGACGGGACATAATATAAATGTGAGTGAGAAAAAACAGTGTCGTTATGTCAATTGTTGTTGTTTGCGTGTGTGTGAAAGCGACGACGTCTGCCTCCAACTCAATCGCTGCTTGTCATCTCCAGTATATATGTCTCTATGCGTGTAGTAGATATATTTATTAAATAAGTAAATAAAATAAAATTCAAGTGATAAGTTATAATAATAAATTATAAGAACACATGCTTATGGGAGTAGTCTGGTCGATGGCTGACGATCAAAAAAAGGCTATATCACTTTATGCTTCTCGATCTCGAATATTTTCGGAGTTGTCATTGCAAATGATTTGGTGCGATGTTCTACTACTAAAGGGTTATTCAATAGGTACCCTGCAAGAAAGCGCTACCCGAAAGTACACATACATACAGAAAATTCAACGCTGTGATAGCAGAATTTTTCTGGTGGTACAAATTTCTTCTAGGGGATCTAACTCTCATTTATGTGTAATAGACACTAGCATCCGACTTCCGAAAACTTCTAGTTCTTATTCTGCATAGCAAGAATTTCGGTATCGGTTTCCGTATTTTACCAGTCAACTACCGGTTATCGTTAACCAGGAGTAAAGAAGACAGCAACATTAAAAGAAAGAGGTAGCGAATCACTCGCATGTACACCGATACGAAGTATATAAGTTAGTTTTGTCCCGAGGCGTATATTTTTAACATGCAAACATACAAAAAATTAACGGTTAATGCTACGGCGGAGCTCCGGCGGACTTAACTAGTAAATTTCTTGCTGGGTACATAACAATTTTGTATGTTAATACAAACGCAACCTTAAACTTTTTTCCTGGTCTCTCAATGTCAAAATGTCAGTCAATCACATTTTTATCATGGTGAAGTTCACGAACGAGACACGATGGAAATCATCTCAATTATTCTGCGTTTTATTTAAATACAAAATTGTTATGTCCCTATTGAATAACCCTTAGCTATTTATTGTACATAGAAAATACAAAAAGAAAATATAATAACAATTTTGAATTTTCGGGAAAAAAGTTTTAGTCATAAAAAAAGTTGTTTATATTATCGTAGTTTTTACTGTCCACGTTATGAGGTGGTCAATATAAAGAATCTGAAGTTCTTGTTATGCGGAGTTCTATATTATCGCAACTTTTTTTTCACTAATTCATCAAGTGCACGAAGTTTCAACGGAATTAGGAAAAGTAAGATCACACCTGTGACCAAATTTTGATGGAATGACTCTACTTCGGTTAAATTTTAAAATAAAAAATATTAGGTCTCACGCAGTCGCAAAACAAAAACAAGAAATCGAAATCATTCGCAACCCCGGATACCAACCATTATTCATGTAAATTGTAAAATCTTATTCTAAAGTTTTCAAGAATTTAATTTTTGAAAAAAGAGTAGTACAAAATTTAAAAGAGTAGTACAGTAATACATGAAGTACAATAGTACAAACGACAGCACTAAGTACTAAATGCTGTTATGACACTGGCTATTTTTGCGGCTTTAAAGCGGCTAGAAAATCCAAATGAAGAGAGATAGAAACTTTAACATACAATTTATACATTGGTGTGAGAGAGACAGTCCGAAAAGCTAAAATATCAGAAACTGTAAAAAAAAGCGGCCACATAGCGCCTGCGAGCAGTGTCTCTCAACATTCTAGCAGTTCAAGCCAAGAAACAACCACTGGAAGCTTCATTTTCCAGTCGCTACACGTTTTTTTTTACAGTTTGTTATTTTTGTGACACAATTGTCAGCTGTCAAGCTCAAATTCAAGACAATTGTCATGCTGTTATGACACTGGCTATTTCCTCGCTAGAAAAAAGTGCAATAATAGCCAATCGTGCGACAAGGCGACCAATATAGAGAGAAAGAGATTACCGATAAAAAATACCCTTGCTGATGCTACCGGCATCTAGTAGACGAAATTAACAACTGATTTCTTATAAAAAATACTGATCTTAGCGCGTTTCATAACATAACATGACGTTTTCTATAATTTATACATAACGAACTGTCAAAAACAAGTCTGTAGCGGCTGGAAAATCTAGCCGCTAGTGGATTTTTCTTGGATTAACTGCTAGAATGTTGCGAAACACTGCTCGAATGCGCTTTGCTGCCGCTTTTTTTTGACAGTTATAGATTTTTTTTTGACAGTTACTCATAGCTTTGCTGTTCGGACTGTCTCTCTCACACCAAGGTATAAATTGTATGTTAAAGTCTCTATCCCTCTCCATTTGGATTGTCTAGCCCAATGTTTCCCAACGTGGGGCCCACGCCCCATAGGGGGGCAATTTGATTATTAAGGGGGGCAATTCGAAAATGGACTCGTCCAGAGTTTAAAAGCAACCACCAATTGTGGTACTGCTGATTTTAAAAATATGTACCATATACCGAATTAAAAGAAACTATGCCATTTACTTTTGCTATATTACATACACACTCACTTACCCGTGCGATACTCAATTTGCTCATGCATTTGGTACTTCTTGAGTTGGAGACGTAGACGATGACGAAGTAAACTATTCGTATACGTCTTTAGTGTTTAATGATTCATTATATTCCTTTTAATTCAAAATGCGTCTAAATTTCAAATTTTCAATAGTAGGTACCCCAGTACCTTTCCGGCCTGATTAGGGTGTAGAAAAACTAAATCGGGTTTTCTCTAGGAAAAACCTTAAAAAACAATTACAGGTATGAAATAATAAATAAAGCAGAAAGTTGTTTAGAGATGTCCAAAAATATCAGGTATCTTAAAAATAATGTTTTGGTAAATAATATTCAGTCTTCATTCTATCGCAGCACGGAGATGAACTTGGTTGTCTTTTAAAATTTGTACCATGGCTCAAATTTTCTCGTGTTGTCAATCTTAACACATACTTCACTTTTTGTTTTTAATTGATCTTATACATATTTATATTCTTCAGCCCATCGTAAAAAAATTTGTCAACATTCCGAGGAATATTTATAATTTGATAGATAGATAGATTTATTTAAATTCATTGGGTTGTATAATAACAAGTAAAAATAATTCAGTGATTAGATCTTAATCTTTACAGCTGCAATTGAAAATTTTGCATTCTATTATATTTATAATTTGGTTTCATACCCGCTGCTCACGACGAAAGGTCACCTTTTTGTATTTCATGCCAACAATGCTTGACCAACGAATCAATGAAACAGGGTCGTATTCAGGCGCATTTGAAGGTGAAACATAGTGCTCATATTAATTCAAATTTGAAGTACTTTCAAACTTAAAAAAAATTTTGAAAAAAGAGCAACTTTAAAGTCTCTATTTACTGCTCATACTGCAACTGTCAACCGTACTTTCGAGGCTAGCTACCAAATTTCCTTACTCATCTCTAAATCTGGGAAAAAAATCATACTATAGGAGAGAATTTGATCAAACCATCAATTTCAGTATTTCTGAAAACAGTTATGGAATATCCAGGAGGCTATTTGGAACGTTATTTTTTAGATTGTCAGTCGCATAGTAACCTACACTGCATCTCAGCATTAAACACGTTTCGGACTTCTACCCATAAAGTAATAAAGTTGCGCCCAGACTGTTGGCAGATTTTTTTAAGGTTTCATTACATTTATTGAATTATGTCAGAAACATATTCTCAAGAAAAATTTTGAAAAGTTTCATTGACTCCAAAAATGTGAAGTGACTGATACCGCTGTACTTGTTATTGTCGATCATCTGAAAATTCTGTCAGCTGATTTAACAGAAAGATTTTCTGATTTGAAAAAAATTGATTTTCCAAGTTGGATGATGCAGCCAATGTTAGTGGATTTGTCCGATATTTCAAATATCCTGTATCAAGAAGAACTTGGAGAAATGCAAAATGATGAGACAGTTAAAACTTTATTTAATATAAAAGGAGTGATGGCATGGTTTTGTGAGAAAACAGAAATGAAATATCCAAATTCAACCAAATGTGCCAGTGGCGGATCCAGACCTTGCTGTTGGGGGGGGGGGCGGAAATTTTTTTGATTTGGCTATTTTGTTTGATCAAGTTCTGTGTGAATTTAGCTACATAGAGTGCTCTTAGCAAAAAAAGTGTCATCTGATGGCGGGCTCATATGTATTGTTTTCATCTTGTTATTGGTCATTCCTGCAAGAATCGCTAAAGTTGTGACCTTATCATCTCCGATTCTTTTGAAAATTTTTGTACTTGAAGAACTAGTGAAAAAAATAATTGAAATTCAAGTTTTTGTTTCTATCTCATTTTTTAACTAACAAAAACAACAACAAAAAATATGCCCTACTTTATTATTCAAGGATAAAAATTACCAGAGATATGAATTTTCAAAGAGGACTCGGACATCTTTTTTGGGATATCTTTAACATACTATGTATAACTAACAAAAAAAATGAGATAGAAACAAAAAATTGAAATCATATTTTTTTTCACTAATTCTTCGAGTACACACATTTTCAAAAGAATCGGCGATGATAAGGATACACTTTTAGCTATTCCTGATTAAATGACCCTTTTTCTATAAAATAATTGAGAACCACTATAATGTTCTTCGATTTTTTTGACCCCGATCCCATTCAGACAATTTTGGAAAAAAATGTCAAGGATAATTTTTATTGCGACAACCTTCCCTTTTAAAATAAGCCATATTTTATTATTCTAGGATAAAAATTACCAGAGATATGCATTTTCAAAGAGGACTCGGACACCATTTTTGCGAAAACTTTAACATACTATAACTAACAAAAAAAATCAGATAGAAAGAAAAAATTGAATTTCAATTATTTTTTTCACTAGTTCTTCAGGGCTCACGCACGCGCTGAAACCGAGTAAATTTGAAAAATTATTCCAAAGGTTATATTGTGAAAAACAACTTTTTTTGTTGAGTTCACATATCTTGTTAACTATTCAACAATAAAACAAAATTTTTTTTATTTGTTAATATTAACATTGTTTTTTACGGGTATAAACGGACTACTTATGAAAACCATGGCGCCTCCTGGTCGGCATCATAACTTCATCAAAAATAATTCAATTTGCAAAAATAAAAAAGAATCTTGTAAAATAATGTAGTAGTTATAGTCTGACGGAGGGAAATTTTTTTTTTCAAAAATAAATAAGTTACAGCAATTCAAACTTTAGTAATCAGTGTTTTAAAGAAAAATTTGCGTTTAATAATTTATAAAAAAATTTCCAAGCAAAAAATTAAAAAAACCTCTAGTCAGACTATAGAGAAAATAGTTACCAAAATTAAAAAAAAGAAAGTTGAAACATATTGAAAATTGTCTGAGACCATGTCTAAAAACATAGTTTCGAGAAAAATGCGTTTAAAGTTTTTGGTAGGTACAACGTGAACTTATGGGTAGTCTTCTATTCCAGCTTCGTAGTGTACTCCTTCTTCCTCTTGTATCTTCGTGTTTTTCACAGAGGGTCCTATAAATGACCTTGTTTTCTATGAAACCCAGCTTATGCGAAAAAATAAATGCTAAACGCTGCTGTTGAGAGTGGCGCGGCAATTAGCCAGGAAGCCGCTCCAAACCGATGTCTGGTGACATTTATTGCTATAACTTTGTAATGGAGTGGAATTTTCTAAATTCCAATTTTTTTTTAATTCTTAAAAGATTAAAAAATAAAAATCTGTAAAACAAAAAATCAATTTCTTGAAAATTTCAGGGGTATATGAGCCTTTAAAGTACGAAAATTTTCAAAAGAATCGGAGTGGGTGAAGTCTGAGGCGATTTTTGGTCTTAGGTTATTTTTGGAGATTCTTGATGGTATGACCCTATGGTCACGGTTTTGTTTTGTTCTTCGCATTGCACCGCAGAACTACAGTAAATGCTAATTACAGTCCACATTGCAGTGGAGTAAAAAAAATCGGTGAACGGTTGAAGTATGTATGTTAAGAAAATTCTGAATTGCTCTTGGGGGGGGCGGCCGCCCCCCCCCCTGTATTCGCCAATGAAATGTGCAAGAAAACTATTGCTACCATTTACATCTCCATATTTAGCTGAATGTGGATTTAGTGCCATAAATGATATGCTGCTAAAAAAAAGAAGAATCTCTTTACATCTAGCATCAAGCGCAAGGATCTTACTAAATTTAAATAATTACTAATAATTAATATAACATAAAAAAAAATTTCATTAAAGTTATTTTGTAATTGAATTTTAGTTCTCCAATATATGTTTTTAAAATTTACTTACTTTCTCAACAATTTCTTAGTAATTTCTTTCTAAAACCTATAATTTAAGTTTCTTCACTGAAGAGTTTAATTTTTGAATATTAAAAATTATGTACCATATATGTTACAGGGGGGCATAATAATTTTTGAAAGGCTTAGGTGGGGCATGGCACAAAAAAGGTTGGGAAACACTGGTCTAGCCGCTTTAAAGCCGCAAAAATAGCCAGTGTCATAACAGTATAAGGTGTTAAGTCAGTTTTCAAACTATTGAATTTTATATATTTTATACAACAAAGCGACATAATTGAAAAAAGTGGCTTGTCGTATTAGCGGTGAACGTGCTTAAAAGAAATTTTAATTTTCTTTTAATAAAAACAAAAATGGTCCTTTTCAGGACCACAAAATTTTTCTCCCAAAGAGTAATAATTTAAAAGTATTCATCTTTGTAGTGTTAATTCTAATAATCAAATAAAGGAACATGAATATCCATACTATCCACATACCTATATGAAATACCCATCAGAATGGTCTGGTTTTTCATATAAACTCTTATTGCGTCCGCCTCGAGTGGTTGGCTTGTTCGGTTCTATCATAGTCTATCGCATTCATTCGCATGTAATTTTTAGTTAATTGCAACTGCAATTCCCTGGGTTTTCCTGCGGAGCGTAGACAATTATTGATGCATTCAGATGCCTATTACTATTACTAGAATGGTCTATACCTATTATCTCATTTTAAATATGTTGGCCGAGGTAGTGGTAGTTTTAGTGGGTTGCCTTAACTAGGTACTAAATAATATTTCTAGGTAGGTAGGTGATAATGATCTACCGTCATTTAAGGGTGACACAATTAACTGTACTACTCTTCCGATAGCCCTGAAAAGGGCCTTTTGGTTTAGATTAGTTAGCCTGTTTGAAAATTTACTTGGAGCTCGTGTATTTGGTGAGAGCTTTAGTACCTTCACTAACAGCGTCATTAGCCAACTCTCCTGGCAATAACAACCGCACAGCTAAAAAACAATCTGAGTAAATCGGGTTTTTTGACCGTCCTCCACCATGTACAATTTGACAATCGGTAAATGACAGATGACGTTTGGCAATCTTAGTCGCCTTGTCGCACGATTGGTTATGCTGTTATGACACTAGTTATTTTTCGCGCTTTAAAGCGCCAAAAATAACCAAATGGAGAGAGATCGAAAAAGTAACATACAATTTAGACATTGGTGTACTAGGGAGATATTGACATGGGGTAGGGGAAGTCTGCGGCTACTTGTCGGAATACTGACAGGGCACTGCTTGCTAGGGAAGCATGCTATGCGTATGGGGATCGCTGACTCTGAAGTGTGCAGGTATTGCCTTGACCTATATGCTGAGGAGGACATCACCCATATTTTGTGTGAGTGTCAGGCGGTTGCAAGGAGGCGACTGAGGTGGCTGGCCAGTCTTTCCTTTGAGAATTTGGAGGACCTGAGGTCAATAGTGCATGATAAGCTAGTCAAGTTCGTTAGGGATCTGGGTTGTTTTGGTGACCTACGAGGTTCTGAAGGGATCGCTATGGGCCCATTTGGTGCCTAGTGTGCGCGGTGGCTCGAGCGCTTCGCCCCTTCTTAAAACTAAAACTAAAACTAAACATTGGTGTGAGAGAGACAGTCCGAACAGCTAAAAAGTGAGTAACTGTCAAAAAAAAAGCTGCAACAAAGCGCCTGCAAGCAGTGCTCGAGCAGTGTTTCGCAACATTCTAGCAGTTCAAGCCAAGAAACAACCACTGGGAGCTTCATTTCCAGCCGCTACAGACTTGTTTTTGACAGTTCGTTGTGTATAAATTATGGAAAGTGTCATGTTGCGTTATGAAACGCGCTAAAATCAGTATATTTCATAACAAATCAGTTGTTAATTTCGTCTACTAGATGCCGATTGCATCGGAAAGGGATTTTTTATCGGTAGTCTCTTTCTCTCAATATTGGTCGCCTTGTCGCACGATTGACTTTTATTGCACTCTTATTGTACTTGAGAAATAGCCATTGTCATAACAGCATAAGCAGACAGAGCTTGCAGCGAGATATAGTAATTTTAATTACGTAAACTGCGATAGGCAGCGAGTATTACGCGAATGCATTTAGTGAAAAGCGATCGAGACTAAAGAACGATAGCGTGTGAACGAGTCGAGTTATATAAAAGCGAGCGGTATTGCCATACAGTGTGATTATTAGTGCGTGTTGTTTCTTTTGATTTTAAACGAATTGTTTTTATTTGAAATCCCGACGAACACCTCACAACAATATTTACCAATTCGCAGCAAAATGTAGAACGATTGCCTTGATAATGCTGTTATGACACTGGCTATTTTCTCGCTAGAAAAAAGTACAATAATAGCCAATCGTGCGACAAGGCGAACAACAATAAAAAGACAGAGATACCGCTCTTTCCGACGCTAGCGGCATCTAGTAAACGAAATTAAGAACTGGTTTGTTAAGAAAAATACCGTTTCTGGTGCGTTTCATAACATAACATGGCACTTTCCATAATTTACACGTACCGAATTGTCAAAAACAAGTCTGTAGCGGCTGGAAAATCTAGCCGCCAGTGGATTTTTCTGGGATTAACTGCTAGAGTGTTGCGCAACACTGCTCGAATGCGCTTTGTTGCCGCTTTTTTTTTGACAGTTATGGATTGTTTTTTGACAGTTACCCATAGTTTGCTGTTCGGACTGTCTCTCTCACACCAATGTCTAAATTGTATGTTAAAGTCTCTATCCCTCTCCATTTGGATTGTCTAGCCGCTTTAAAGCCGCAAAAATAGCCAGTGTCATAACAGCATAAGTTGAAATATAAAAAATTTAATACACTACTTTTCTAGTCTCTTTTCAAATATTTTTGGGCTTCTAAACTTTTCCGAAATTGAGATCGAATTCTGCTGAAAGCGAATACCCCTGAAATTTTGTTCACCAAACTTTGGAATCAAATAATTTTAATTTTTAGTTCCTGCTCATGCTTAAAAAATTACAATCAAACAGATTGAAATTTGGGCACCATATAGTCAGATGGTAAATAAAAACATATCCAAGAAATGTCTTCAGAGCGATGTTAATGCTTTTCGAGATAGTTGCCTAAATCTGGCGATGTAAATTAGATATTAGAGGCGGAAAGGAAAAAGTTGATATTTTCAAGCAGTAAGAACCTCCTCCTCCTACAGAACATCAGTGGCCGCCCTCTTGGAAAAGCAATATGACCGCCACTGGATGAGGTCATTATTGTGGAATATCATTCAATAGGAGTTATTCGATAAAATGTAAGTGGACGCGGAAAAGTTGATCGTGTCAATAGAGGCGGAGACCACTATACAATAAACACCTTGACGACCATCATTCCATCATAATCGGAAATTTATTAATATAATGTGGAAGGAAATTGCAATTCCAATAAATAATGAAAACAATTCATCCGTGTGAAATTCATAAAGTTTTTTTCATAAGACCTTAACTTTTTTAAAAAAAATAGAAGAGTTTTCTCGCTGTTTCTTTTTCATTTATCGGATTCTGTTTAGTATCGTTGAACTCTACTGTCAACAGACTACAGCAATATCGGTAGCTTAAAAAAATGGATCAAAACGGGTTGCTAATATTGGTGGGGAGAAGAAAACAATATTAATAGAATTTTTGGAAAGTAATCCATAATTAATTAAAGGTAGATTCAATGCGGAATTTATCCATGAAAACACGCAACAAGTTTGGAGTATCGTTTCGGATATTTTAAATAGTATTCCTAGTGCAAAAAAGGATTGGAAGCAATGGCGCAAGGTATGGTTATTCATTATAAACAAGCAATCAAGATAATTATTTATGTAATTTACAGACTTGGCAGGATATGAAAAACAAAACAAAAGGGTGGCAAGCGGGCATTCTTAAAGATATTTGAACCACGGGTGGAGGACGACAAAGTGCCGTGAGTTTGGACGCAACAAACAACAGTATAGCTAATATGCTCGACTCTACAGCAGTTACCGGTGTTGAAACGACTTTTGAATCAATTGTTGAATTTGTAAGTCAAATTGAAGTACCATCATTCCACTTTTATCGTATGCTTTCGTGCTATTTAATCTAATGCACCAAATTACAGAGTGATGATACTGATGACAATGAAGGTGGTGACGTAATAATATGAGGATTAAGAATATTTGAAGGAAGGACATCAACGCGTTATTTTGTTTAATGTGTTATTTGGTTTGTTGCGTGTGTGTTGTGTTATAATAATATTAAAAAAAATGTTTGTTGAATAAATTAAATTTTGCTGTTCTTAAGAATTGTTTTTTTTAACGAGTAACATTACATAAATATTAGGTACTTAATATAAATATTGGTAAAGTAATTCTACACTTAATAGAAATTTCGGATTGTGCGTTGTTAAAGAACTCGAGCTTGAGCCAAGTCTGGATTTACTCGGTGCGCTCCATCCGCAATATAAATTTCGCTAATCGTCATGTTTACATTTTGACCAATGTCCAATTGGTAGCTTCCAAATGCCAAAAATCTCAATGTTGTTAGTACCTAAAATAAAGATTATATATTTTTTATACTTTACTTTACCTTATAAATTTTTAGAAAACATAATTTTTTATAAATAATAAAGTATTTTAAATAAAAATTACTCTTATTGTCTTACCTTTATAGTAGGGTCCAAAGCAGAACCTCTTTTTTGCACATCACTTTTTTCTGCAACAAGATCAATTATTTCTTCAGCCATTTCTTTTCGTAATCGAAACATCATTTCGAGATGTCGATTCGGTAAATCGAAGGCGTCATTTCTGTGAAGAAATTATCTTCTGACTTCCGCATGATCTTCTGCATCTTCTAATGTAGACCAAGGGTTTTCCGAGAATTTTGCTTTGCACCATACTTTTATACAGTATAATCTCGATAATGTGAACTTAATTGAAACCGACTGATTTCACATTTTGGAGGTGTTCACTTTATTGGAGACTAAAAATACATGCTATAGATGACTTCTTCAATGCACGAACAAGATAACACGTGCGAGAACTCTATACTTAAGCATTTGACAACAAGATACAAAACAAAACAAAATCTAAAATAATTAAAAAATTTTTGTTTTTTAGGTTTTTTATTCGTTTTATGATATTTTATGTATTAAAAATTTGAATTAGTGTTAATATTTTGTAGGCCACCCGTAGCACTAATTACAGCTTTAATTCTTTCTGACATGCTTTCAATGCATCTCTGTATAATTTTTTTGATTCCTTCGCTGTTTTTCCATATATTTTTAATATTTGGTTTTAGGATATCTAGGGTAGGATTAGGAGAGGAATAAACTTCAGGTTTTAACAGACTCTAGACATTCTTGATAGGGTTAAGGTCGGAAGAATTACCTGGCCAAGGAAGAATTGGAATATCGCAGGTAGAGAACAGGTTTTTTATAATTTGGGCACGATGGAAGGGTGCACTATCCTGCATAAATATATTTCCTATTTCACAGCACCTCAAGTAGTTGAAATATGGAACTAAACTTATATCATGGATACACTGCTTGTATACAAATTACATTATTCAAATCATGATATGCGATACAAGATGGCATGATACACAGCCCATACATGTTATACTTGTAGAAACCGGACCATCACATCGCACACAAAAATTAAAACCGCTTAAAAAATTCTACCTGCCGGAAGGATAGAAAAATACACAACTGCCATTCATTAGAATTTCAGTTAAAAGAAGGCTATATCAGCTAAAATTATCGAATTTATATACAAGGAAACAGGTTGGATAGTATGTAGATATCAGCTTGTTGACGTACTATATGAGTATTATTGGGTGATGCTGTGATGCTGTGTAGCCAAGGTATTAGCTTAAGGTTGGCTTTATATAAACGCCTTCTTAAGGTCATACCGAATATCTCTATCCCTTCGCCCAGCAGGTCTTGATGCAAGCCTCTCCTGGATTGGAAACGGTTTTCGCAGGCCTTTTGAATAATCCTACGATCCGTTCGAGGCGTTTTTTTCCTTTTCCCGCGACAATTCCGCCATTTATTGCTGACTTGACCCTGATTTTCATGGACTGCTTTATTGATTCTCATAACAGTTTGATGAGAAACGTTCTCTTTTCTCGCTATTTCTCGAAAGGAAAACTTTTTGGTGTTCAGTAAAGCAATTATTGCTGACTTTTTGTCCGCGCTAATAAATTTACACTTTCCCATTTTTATTGTTTTGACCAAAATATCTGAAAAAAACACACGTACTTTTAAATGCCTGAAACTATGTAAACTAAAACCACAGGTATTTCTAAAAACTGCTTCAACACAATATTTTCTTCAAATATTTGAAAAAGAATGAGAAGTTCGGGATAATTTCATTATTTTACCGCCTTGAACCAGTGGCGGTCATAGGGGGGGGGGCCATGGCCCCCCTAACAGATTCGTAACCCATGATTACTTTATCACGTCTGCTTTAAAGAAAAATTATATCAGACTATTAGATTAATAGATACACTTAATAAAGTGTAATGCGCTTAATAAAGTATAATGCAATTAAATATGATTTCCTCTTATGTCTTTCTTTAATCTTTAATATTTCAATCGGAAAGTAGTAAAATTTCGAATATAAATTCATATATATAATCGATCTTTGGGTTATGTTAAGGATGTAGCTTTTACTGTTTGAAACTAATTTTGAAAAATTTGGATTTGGATTATGCTTGGACAATTTTCATTATGTGTTCTAATAATTTTCCCATATTTGGATGAATTTGAAATCTACTCTGCTAAAAAGGGTAGTTCAAACCGTAATCTAAGCTAACCACTCAATTTAAAAATTTTTAATTTTTTTCACAGCTCCCATCCTAATGGCTCGAACTAGTTTAAAAAAAATACGTTTCAAGTTTCATCTCGATAATGTATTGGGAATACGTGCATCAAGAGCCTTAAAGAAACCAAAATTGTGTAAGATTCCGTAAACTCCCAAGATATCGACATAGGGCCTATATAGTGTCATTCTGTGGGTGATATAATTCTAAATATATAGGTTATTGGTGTACCCTGTACCATCGAAAATGCCATCTAGTGCTTAAATTCAGCAATTGAAGTTTTTCTTAAAAAATTAATTTTTAAGCGTAACTTTGTAACGGTAAACAATACGAAGTTAGTGTCATCGGCAGATGCTCAATGTTATGAGAAAAAGAAAAAAGTCTTTCAGCAAGGCCGAAAAAGATGATTTTTGACATTTAATCACTAATCCGTAATAGTTTTTATTTCGTACTTGGTGAAGGATTTTCTGAGCCGTTTTGTCTTTCTATAAAATAATATTGAGCGTTATAAATCAGATATTTTTGTCGACGACACGAACTTCGTATTATTAACCATTATCAAAATACGGTCGAAACGGATTAAATATGAAAAACTTCACTTTCTCATTACGACCACTAGATGGTATTTCCGATGGTATATAACCTATATATTTAGAATTACAATCATCCCCAGAATAATATTATTTCGCCATTTTGTCAATACATCGGGACCCATTTTTCGGAATCTCAAATTTTTTTTTTTTCTGATCGGGGTGAAACTTAAAACATATATTTTTTGCACTAATTAGGACAGGTACCGCGGAAAAAATCTCTGGGAAAAAATTTTTCAATACAAAGAAAGCTCTGAAATTATCTGTCACCACTACCTGTATAAAATATTACAAAATTTAAAATTGCATGATAATGCAAGCTTTCGACTCTTGTTCATTCAATTTAAATTTCCTCCTTTCCAAAAGTTAACTCTTACAAAATAAGTTAGAAATTTTATCACCATAGTCGTTGTAAAACAAATGTTTTCAGAGCGTTCAAAATCTACTTGCCAAAAATTTTACGATTTAAATCAGGTATAAGATACTGCTTATGAAGTTATAATAATTGAAAATAGTTTTAGAGAATTTCCTACTTTTGCTTTTTAAATTTTTAAATTAGGAGAGTAGGTTAGGTTAGGTTATGGTGGCAGTCATCTAAACTGTAGATCGATTCAATAAGGAGACTATGTGAATATGTATATATACCTAATAAATTACATTGATATAAAATCTTATTTTGTAGATTTTAAGTATTGTAGGATAACTTAATAACTGGGGTAATCACTTCTTCGTCGGGCCTGAAATCTTTAGATTATGAGATATAGGGTTCGAATCTTAATGCCCAATATTCAGTTTCATCAAATATGTATGATAGTAGAACTAATAAAAATTAAATATACTACTGGTCTCAAAAAACAGCTAATTTACATCCAAAGATTTCAATCTGAATTTGGCGAAATCTCGAAATTCTAACAAAACTCTCAAAATCTACTAGATTTCTCATACATGTGAGAGATCTCTGTCTGTTTGGGCTTCAAAATTTTGACGAAATCAAAACCGACATCGACTTCTACTGAACTTCTACTTATGTTCACCAAGCTTTGGAAACAATTAATTTTATTTTCTAGTTCCTGCTATTCAATTTTCTATTACCAAAAGACTTAAAATCATGCAACACAGGTTCAAATTTTCGATATCATACAATCAGCTGATAAATTGAACGATTTTAAAGAAATCCCTTCAGAGCTATGTTAATGCTTTTTAATTTTCTGAAATTCGGTTGCCAAAATCTGGCGATTTAGATGCGGAAATGAAAAGTTGATATTTGTAAGCAGTAAGTACCAACCGCAGTGACCATAGTATTTGCACAATTTTCATCCACGCTGAATTAACGGCAACTGCACCAATTTTCTATACAGTATCTACTGAACTTCAATGGCCCTCCCCTTGGAAAAGCAATATGACCGCCACTGCATCTTAAGGGCTAAATTTTTAAGGATAACATAACGTTGGTAGCGTTGAAATTACGGTTATGAAAATTAAAGTTTTTCAAAGAGTTAACCAGCATCAGGTGATAATTGACGTTATTAATTTATGCCAAAAAATCTCCGAAATTATAATTCAAATGTCCAGTCCGGACTACAAAAAAAACCAGAATGCAACCGACCTTCTCACCTCTTCGGCATTAACTTTACACAATGAACAAACGAACATTAAAAGCTATAAGACCCTTCTGAACAGAGTACAAGGTAAACAATGTAAAATGCAAGTCAACGTTTAACCGTTATTGGTTTAAAATGAATAAAGAACGAAAACAAATTAAACTAAAATATATATATATATATAATTAATACGCTTTAACGCACATGTATGATGTCCCACATACCATTCTAGCTTACATTAATTCATTTCCAAGTGTACTTCTGGATTGAGTACACAACGATTCTACTTAAAGAAATCTTAACCGATATGATATGAAGCCGACACTTGTACCCTGCTGGTTTATGCATCAAGTGCCCGAAATATAAAGAAACGTTCGATATTTTCTTTAAGGAACTCGAAAACGGACGTGATCGGAAGTGAGCTCTACTTTGCATAAAAGGCGTTACTGTATTGCTACGGAGCATGTAATCAGTTAAGGAACATGACATAACAAAAATTCACCCATTTGCGATTTTAACTCGGTTATTATTGCCACTAAATATAGCGCAAATATGCAACCTAAAATCTAGTTATGAAGATATTTGTATGATAAATTCCATTGTTAGTAGAGGAGTTGGGTGTTAATGGATGCGGTATCATAACAGGGCCTATATCAAGCCTGGTCTTCTGGATTGCAATTTGGCACTGGGACCACAAAATCCAATTTGGATTCTCAAAATACATGCTTTCCAGTTAACAATAAAAAATAAATAAATCAAAACAATTTAATAAATAAATTTTAATCTAGTTTGACATTTAAATTCTAAAAACTGGTATAGCATAACGTAAAAATCAAGTTTAAATGGTTCTTCATATAATTAACAAATAAATAACACATACAAAACTAATCTCGAAAATTGCACTACTGAAATGGGTCTACCAACTGAATTTCACGAAGTGACCATCGTTAATCGAGTATAATGGGCCATGTTGGCCTGAATGCTCAAGACGCGCTGCTTTGATCCCCCACACCAAACAAAAACAACAACGACCATTGTTAAGCGCCATGTCTTCAACGACGCTGTCAAAATTTCAAACAGATTCATCGGTTTTGTCAACTGTTTTAAAGTGAGCACGTTTTGTTGATTTATAAAAATGGTAAAAGAACAACATCGGGTAGTGATCCGACTCCTTCTGTTGAATGGAAAGACGTGTGAGGAAATCTAGGCAAGTTGCAGGCCATTTATATGGATCTTACACTTGCGATGCCTACCATCAGATATTAGTTTGATGAGTTCAAACGTGGACGAACATCCATTATTGATTAAGTGTGCTCAGGTCGTCCGATAGAGGTGACTGCGCTATATCTCTATCTCTATATATAAAAATGAATGTTTGTCTGTTTGTCCTGTATAGGCTCCTAAACCACTCATCCAATTGCGATGAAACTTTGGTGATTTGTTGAGGGTACGCCCTCGATGGTTTCTGCGTTAACAAAATTATTTAACAGTTGGTGGTACGCGAGTTATTTCAAATGGTTAAGTTGGACGATGGATGTTAAATAGGGGATAGTGGAGGATGGTGGATAGAGGATGGAAGATGGAGGATGGTGGATAGAGGACGGAGGATGGTGGATGGGGGATGGGGGATGGTGGATAGCGAATGGAAGATGGAGGATGGTGGATGGAGGACGGTGGATAGAGGATGGTGGATAGAGGGTAGAGGATGGGGGGATTGGGGATGGTGGATGCAGGATGGTGGATATAGGATGGAGGATGGAAGATGGAGGATGGTAGATGGAGGATGGTGAGTAAAGGATGGAGAATGATGGATGGGGGATGGAGGATGGGGGATGGAGTATGGGGGATGGAGTATGGTAGATAGAGGATGGAGTAAAGGGAGCAACGGCGCGCCGGGAGAAATGGGGATGGGGGATGGTGGATAGGAAATGGTGGATGGAGGATAGTGGATGGATGATGGTGGATAGAGGATGGAGGATGGAAGATGGAGGATGTTGGATGGAGGATGGTGGATAGAGGACGGAGGATGGAGGATGGAGGATGGTGGATAGCGGATGGAAGATGGAGGATGGTGGATGGAGGACGGTGGATAGAGGATGGAGGATGGTGGATGGGGGATGGAGCATGGTGGATAGAGAATGGAGTAACGGGAGCAACGGCGCGACGGGAGAAATGGGGGATGGCGGATGGGGGATGGTGGATTGGGGATGCTGGATGGAGGATGGTGGATGGAGTAACGGGAGCAACGGGAGAAATGGGAGCAACCGGAGTAACGGGAGCAACGATAGTAACAGGAGTATCGGGAGAAACAGGACCAATGGATCAACGGGAGCAACGGGATCAACGGGAGTAACAGGAGCGAAGGAACAACGTGAGCAAAGCGAGCGTAGCCGCGGTACGCGGCTAGTATATGTATAAAAATTAATGTTTGTTTGTTTGTCCCGTATGCGCTCCTGAACCATTCATCCGATTGCGATTAAACTTTGGTGATTTGTTGAGGGCACGTCCGCGAAGGTGTCTGCATTAGTAAAATCATTTTACAATTGGTGGTACGCGAGTTATTTCAACATTTGAGTGTATTTCATATAGTTTAGCGGAAGTTCGTGCGTTTCCAGTGTATGAGTTATGCGTTCCTTTTACCAAATGGTAAAGTTGGAAATTTCCAACTGGTGGAAATTAAAACAACCCTTCAAGATTGACAAATTTTCAACAGCTGACTTTTGTATGACGGTTCGTGTCTAATTTTATGATTGTTTGTTTGTTTGTCCCGTATGCGTTCCTATACCATTCATTTGATTACGATGAAACTTTGGTAATTTGTTGAGCAACGGGAAGCAAGATTGGAAACCGCTCGCATTTACAGAATTAAACAACAGGAACGGGAGCAATGATAATAGCGGGAGCAATAGGAATAGCGGGATCAATGGAAACAACGAAAGCAACGGGAGCAAAACTGGAAATTGCTTGCATTGCAACGAATGCCGAGGTATTATTTTATTATGCTCGCAATCAAAAAACTCATAATGTTGTATAGAAGAAAGCACTACAGTAATACAGATCATAGTAGAAGGCTTATTAGTACAGTTTCGGTGGTATCGCACAATACAAACGTAAGCATAGCCGCGGGACGCGGCTAGTGGTGATATCATATTAGAATATTTCAGAATGAAAATCAAACATATTGCTGACATTGAAAACATCTCAATTGAACGTGTGAAAAATATCTTACATGATAAATAAGGCTTCAGGAAGCTGTCAGCAAGACGGAAATTATATGAAAACCATATTTAAGTGCAATCTATCAAAGTTTCTGCAGCGTCTCGTGACTACACGCCAGAAACGAAAGAACAGTCAAAAATGGATTTCATCTTGCTTACGTGCGCGATAAAAAAGGCGGAATCGGTTTCATCCAAATTCAAGATAATAGCCACCATTTTTGGGACTCGCGAGGTATCATATTGAAGAAGGGGTAGATAATCACAAGTCAGTATTAACCTGATTTATTGGGACGACATGACAATGCACCGGCTCAATCATCACAGCCAAACTGGTCCAATTACGCTACGAATGCGATTTCTTTTTGTTAGCTTGGCTGAAAGAGGTTCACATCAAACAGGGACGTTATCTTCGAAACCAACGCCTATTTTGAACCGTTCGACAAATCATATTTTTCGGATGGCTTTAAAAAGTTGGAATATTATATCGATCTAGAAGGATACTTAGTTATGAATAAAAAAAAACATTTTCTTCCCAAACAAGAGTACGGATTATACGACCCTAGAACCGCTTGCATTAATTTTTTTAAGGAAATAATGAAAGAAGAATCATAATCGAATAGAGTAATTTCTGTTAGGACCCTTGTTCATTATATTAATGAATAAATTCATTATTTCAATGAATTCGTAATATTACTGCATATTGTTCATAAATAATGAAAAATATGTTATGATTTTGATTATTGTTTCTATGATATTTTTTCATCAATCAAAAGAATTTGTTTAATAAATATGGCATTCATATTATTCATTAATACCATGATTTTGTATTTTCAGCACAAGATAGATACTGAAAAAATGGGGAGCCTACATATTGAATGGTTTTTTGTCCCAACGCAACTGGAAACCCAAATTCTTTTCGCAAGGTCCCTAATTTCAACCTCATAACTTGTGCTTGTGTTCGTGGAGATAGAAAACACACACTATACTAATTTTTATTTTATTGTGCCGAGCGGTAGCAATGAGGGTGAAGTTGTAAATACCTAATTCAAATATAACGTTCATTTCGTCGATAGTAAATTGCCCGGACTTCGGAATAATTAATAGGTTGTGGATCTACCATTCAGACCTTTCTTATTTTTATCATGATAAAGAGTGGCGCTTGCTTCCCTTACTACCGTCGCTTATTTCATATAGTCGTTCTCACTTTTTCATTTACAATTCTTCCAGAAAAAACACCTCAAAGTATTGAAGATGTTCAGTTAACTGCAAATATGGATCTGGATTGTTTAACTTATTTTGATCAAATTATCTCAAGGAAATAAACCTGCAGCTACAGACGAATTCCGATATGATAAGAAATTGCCGCAACAGAAATTTTTGCGGCAAAGGACGAAACACAGTATCGAATTGTCATTACAAATAACTTATATTATTCAGCTCTTCCAATAATCAAATCGAAGAAGCTGAGATGATTGATTACGATGTATCTTCGATCGTGGATGCTACACGTTAGAAGTCAGAAGAAATATTAAGTATCTAAACTAAAAAAAATGTCACCAATTAACCCGATTCTCACCTATCACAGGTAAATTAGTGGGAATATTACGGTTCTGTGATAAAAAGAAGAAAAGAAAAACGAAAAGCAAAACTTTAGCACGACAACGCGATCACATTTATAATATCGATGGGTGCTTCTTTCTTTTTTCCCCAATGCACGGAGAGTGCTACGCACCTTTCTTTCTTCATCGCATCTTCACCACCCCGTTGAGAAGAGAACCTTCTTTAACTTCGTATACATACGATTTAACAAAAATTTGTTGCCGCACTTGAAACACAGCATATACGATCTCACGATTAACCATACAACGATCAAACCAATTCGCTCTAAGGTAAAGCTAAAAAGAAGCATAAAGAAGCGCAATAAGAAGCACACCAGAAGTTCAGGCTTCTTCTTCAAGTAGGTAGGAGAAAATGATCTTGGCATTGAGAATTTCGAACGTCTTCAGTTAAAGAATTTCTTTCGGTCGATCAACACGCAATTTAATAAATTGTGTGTGTAAAGAAAGTTATCCAAAGGGGGAAAAAATTTAGTGCTAAATTGTTGTATCTACATATCGATTTTCAGTATCTAAAGATCTCTCAGTTATAATAACAAAAATTAAGAATAAAAAAAGTTAAGAAAACTATAACACCTATTCAAAGTGATCGTGTGATTAACCAGCCATCAATTTCTTTTCTGTGGGATCTTATAAGTACAAGGATTACCTACATACAACGCGTATCTAATTTGGTAAGTGCTCCATTATTGATCCACACCAAAATCATATTCGTGAGTGCTTGCAAAAATAATGTTTCGGATCTATGTGTTCACTAAACTATTTTAATGCGTTTTATGCGGATAAGATGTGAGCCTTTATTTTTCTATCTTTTCTTCCAAATGTGGATTTACTGTTATGCAGATATTTACACGTTTCGAATAAAGTTCATCGAACCTCGTCATCTTTCATATGGCATTGGCGGAAGATAAAAATAATCATATCTAGATAATAAATTATAGTTTCTAGTCTAGTGTACTGCCTTACTATACCTTCAGTTAATACTGTGATGTTATGGGGAGTACTTTGCTTATTTATGCGCCATCATCCATAATGCATAAATCATTGACTTTATAATTTATAATATCTTCTGATTCCCCTTTGAGCGAATTTTCTGATAATAGCTTAACTTCGATTATAACCTTATGCTGGTATGTAAAATAGCATAGTAATTTTAATGATCAGTTCGTACAATCTTTGTTCTTCTTAACCGAACCAAAGATGATAAATGAAAACGTTCGTACAGAACTAATGATAGAAACATAAATATTAAATTAGAGAGTATCTACAAGTATAAAAATGCAAGCATTGCTGAAAATGTATATTAAATAGTTAGGCGGAGATAATCCGAAAAGTATTTACACAATTTTTTTTAACGTATTCTGGGAGAATTAATAAACAAAAAAATGAATTTATGATATAAACAAAAACTTACCAAATTTAGACGTTCTTTGAGATAATTATTAATAAGGCTATAGCCAAATATTTACGTTTTGTCGGGCATAGCGAAAATGCTTTTAACTCATCTGAATTTTCACAATTTAAGTTCCATTTAAGGCTAAACCTAAAATTAAATCACCATTTATGGTTGGGTATTAAAAATAATTCGATCTTATCGACTCTTGCACCAACAAATTAATGGCAGGGTATTTTCTTACCATCAGATGAAGAGAGAGCTGAAAAATAAATGTATACTCTAAGATTTTGTATTTTAATCTTTCAGAAATAGTAGATAGATAAAAAAAATTTCCGTCTGTACGCCGTACATTTTTGGAGAATCTATATATATATAAATTAGTGTTTGTTTGTTTGTTTGTCCCTTATGCGCTCCTGAACCATTCATCCCATTGCGATAAAACTTTGGTGATTTGTTGAGGGCACGCCCGCGATGGTTTCTGCATTGTAAAATCATTTTACAATTGGTAGTGCGCGAGTTACTTCAACATTTGAGTGTATTTCATATGGTTTAGCGGTAGTTCGTGTGTTTTCGGTGTATGAGTTATGCGATCCTGTTAACAAATGATAAGGTTTAAAATCTTCACTTGGTGGATAATAAAACAACCCTGCGAGATAGAAAAGACTGTTGTATGACGGTTCGTGTGTAATTTTATGATTAGGAGCTCAGAAAATAGATCATTTTTCTCTACGAATGTTTGTTTGTTTGTTTGTCCCGTATACGTTCCTATACCATTCATCCAATTACGATGAAACTTTGGAAATTTTTTGAGCAACGGGAGCAACGGGAAGCAAGACTAGGAACTGCTCGCATTTACAAAATTGAAAAAAAGGGAACGGGAATAGCAGGAGCAACGGAGCAATGAGAATAACGGGAGCAAGACCACTCGCATTTCACCGCATGCCGAGGTATTATTTTATTGTGCTCGCAAACAAAAAACCCATAATATTGAATAGAGGAAAGCTCTCCAATAATGCAGATCATAGTAGAAGGATTTTTAGTACAGTTTCGGTGGTATCGCACCATACAAACGTGAGCGTAGCGTCTAGTTGTAAATAAAATGTATGCTGATAGTAACAAAAATTGTCCGTCTGTACGCGGACAATTTTTTGCAGTGACGAGCTTTTGTGAGATATTCAAATCTAGCAAACGGGAAACTGTACAGTGTTGAAACTTATAATGTATGCATGAATCATACTTACAGGGTGCGCCATCTTTTATATCGGTATGTAAACATTGAATAACTTTGAAAAAAACAAGCGATTTTTATATGTGATCTATTTTTATTCAATTTGGTCCTTTAGAATTTATTTGGATTAGTTTTTGAATACAACATCAATCAAGTGGTTGCCTCTATTGGCCACAGCAAAATGTGCCCTTTTTGCTGCGTTTTCCATTACTTTTTCGAGCATCTCGGGCGGTATAGCAATGATTTCGGCGCGAATGTTTGCTTTGAGCTCGTCAATGGTCTGAGGCTTGCTGGCGTACACTTTGCTTTTCAAATAACCCCATAAAAAGAAGTCCGGAGGAGTCAAATCTGGAGAGTGGCCAATCAATGTCGCCTCTTTTCGACATCAGACGTCCAGGGAATTTTCGTTACAGAAACTGAATTGTTTCATTTTCAGTGTGGCATGACGCACCGTCTTGTTGAAACCAGTAACCATCCAGACCTTTTTCACGCATTTGCGGGCAGACATAATGAGCTAAAATCCACCGATATGGTTTTCCATCGACTGTTTCGTTTTGTCGGAAAAAAATGGCCCAATGATGGTTTTAGCGCAAACGCCGGCCCAAACAGTCACCTTTTGATCATACAATGCCGTTTCATGGATCTCGTGTGGATTCTTCGTTCCCCAAATGCGGCAATTTTGCTTATTAACGTTGCCAAAGAGTGTGAAATGGGCCGCGTCGGTCATCAAAATGTGCTTCCAAAAATCAGGTTCATTGTCAACCATTCGAGCGACTGTTTGGCCGTATTCCAAACGACGTGGACGGTCTGTCGGCAATATTCTTCTGAATTGACGTTTCCAAAACTTGTCCGATCAAGTCAATCTGTTGAAAAATGTCAAAGTTATTCTATGTTTACATACCGACATAAAAGATGGCGCATCCTAGATATATTATACATACTTATAAGAATTAAAGAAAAGGGGTTTAGAAAAATAATTTTAGAGGGCGGCAGAGAGGTAGAGAAGTTGGGTATAATAATTTTGTTAAATATAGCCTCCAAACGACCACAGTACGTCTAGCCATATTCAAAACACCATATTTATTAATGTACTAGCCGCGTATCGCGGCTACGCTCGCTACGTTCACGTTTGTTTGGGGCTATACTATCGTTACTTCCGTTGCTACCATTTCTTTCGTTGCTCCCGTTGATCCCGTTGCTCCCATTTCTCCCGTTGCTTCCGTTACTCCCGTTGCTTCCATTTTCCCCGTTACTTTTGTTGCTCCGTTGCTTCCGTTGCTCCGTTACTTCCATTACTTCCGTTGCTCCCGTTACTCCTGTTGATTCTATTTCTCCCGTTGCTTCCCTTTCTCGGAATATGGGATAATCAAAGAAACAATTAGAGCTAAAATCGCGAAAAAATTGGAAAAATGTCGAAAAAACAATTGTTTTTGATTCGATCGGTACTAAACATCACAGGCACCATCCCGGGACTATTCTACATGTTCCCTGAAAATTTGATCAAAATCGGTTTAGTGGCTTAGGAGTTTATGGGGAACATACATACATACATCCTCTTTTATATATACGGTATAGACTAGCCGCGTACCGCGGCTACGCTCGTTTCGCTCACGTTGTTCCATCGCTCCTGTTACTCCCGTTTCTCCCGTTGCTCCCGATTCTCCCGTTGATTCATTGCTCCTGTTTCTCCCGTTAATCCCGTTTCTCTCATTGATCCCGTTTCTCCCGTTGATCCGTTGCTCTTGTTGCTCCTGTTTCTCCCGTTACTCCCGTTGCTCCCATTTCTCCCGTTACTCCCTTTGCTCCCATTTCTCTCGTTGCTCCGTAGCTCCCGTTACTCCATCCTCTATCCACCATCTTCTATCCCCATCCCCAATCCACCATCCTCCATCCTACATCCCCTATCCACCATCTCTATCCACCATCCTCCATCCTCTATCCACCATCCTCTATCCACCATCCACCATCCTCTATCAACCATCCCCCATCCTCTATCCTCCATCCACCACCCACCATTCTCCATCCACCATTCACCATCCCCATCCACCATCCTCCATCCACCATCCTCCATCTTCCATCATCCATCATCCATACTCTATCCACCATCCTCCACCCTCCATCCCCAATCCACCATCCTCAGATCCTATATCTATCCACCATCCTCCATCCGCCATCCTCCATCCGCCATCCTCCATCCTCTATCCACCATCCTCTATCCACCATTCTCCATCCTCCATCCTCCATCTACCATCCCCCATTCTCTATCCTCCATCCATCATCCACCATTCTCCATCCACCATCCACCATCCTCCATCTTCCATCCTTCATCCTCTATCACTATCCTCTATCCACCATCCATAGTCCAACTTTACCATTTAGTAATAGGAACGCATAACTAATACACCGAAAGCGAACAAACTGCCGCTAAATCATATGAAAAACACTCAAGTGTTGAAATAACTTGCGTACCACCAACTGTTAAATGATTTTGTTAACCTTCGCGGACGTGCCCTCAACAAATCACCAAAGTTTCATAGCAATCGGATGAGTGGTGTCGGAGTGTATACGGAACAGACAATAGTTCAAGACACGGTCACTGTTAAAATATAACATTGGTTATTTCCATACAAGATTATTTTGAAAAGTAATTATGCCAATAAAATAGCTTCAGAGTTAAATATCGAAAAATTCTGAAATTGATTTTTAGGCAATTATATTATATAAAAAGTTCGTGAAAGTAAAACTCAGTTTGATATCTAATCAAAGTTAACAGATATGACAGAATTCGTGAAAATGTACACAACTCTCGTACACCCTTGCAGGGTTGAATGTTAAAACATGCTGAAATTAGTTCTAAAACAAAAATCAATCGTTAAAACTCATAGATATAGCGGAATTCGTGAATAAATAGGTTGTACATGTAACCTTTAACCCTATTAATGTTGAATACCAAATATTCCTGGAAATGATGTATCATAATATGTCAGAATTTGTAAGCAATCGTATACAGCCCATCCCCCATATTGGTTGCATATCAAAAAATCCTAAAAACAATTTTGCATACTTTTTTCTTCGAAGCTAGTGAATGTAAGATTAATTCGATATCTCAGAAGACCTAAGAGATATGACGAAATTAGTAAAAATATGTCAACCACGTTTCATTGACCATTTTATTTTGCCCCAAACTCCGTGAATTTTACTTAATTATTTTTTAATAATAAAGTATTGTGATCGACCTGAAATTTCAAAAAAAATTTGCTATCCTGAAATTTTGTATTTACACGTTTTAGAACTAGTAAGCACCAAAAAAGCAAAAAAAAAAAAAGGCCGACTGTCCGCCGTAGACGCCGTACGCAAAATCGCTTGAAGGTGCGTAGCTCCCAAGCCCGTTCAGGTATTAAGTTGAAATTTTTATGATGGGTAGATTGGGTAAGATCCTACGACTGGTATCTTTTCGGGGAGGGGGGGGGGGGGGGTAAGGGCGGAGGAGAGAGGAGCGTTTTAGACGAAAAATTTTGGTTTCTAGATCTCAGGAACCGCTCATGCTAGGAGGCTGAAACTTGGAACTAATGTAGTACTATATAGTGGACTCATTTGCAAAAAAATTATCGATAAGAGTTGAGGGGTGTGGAAGTGGGGTGAAAACAATGAGTCCAAAACGCTTGAAAGCCGGGATTGAAACATTCTAAAATTGAGATCCACTATTACAATATCTTCCGAACCAATTACACCAGGAAGATAAAATTTAATTCCTGTATATGGGATCACAAGAGGAGTCTACTGAATGTAAACTTTTTGAGGAGGGAGGTGGAGCACGAAAGTGGGGGATAGCAATTTCTCAAAAAATTTTTATATCTCAGAAACAGTATCAGATATGATCTTGAAAATTTTACAGGACTTGGGGCCGGAGGACCTCTAGTAGGGAAAAAATTTTAGGGGTGGGGAAACGAAAACCGTAATGAATAGAGGCTAAAAATTTAGGATTATATAAAGCTAGAAAAATAAAATTTTTATTAGGGGTAGCAAGGTACGACGGTGAGGGATGGTTTTTTATATCTCAGAAACGGCTTATGCTAGGAAGTTGAAACTTAGTACGTATGTAGATGTGCTATTATAGTAACTAAAGCAGATTTTTATTGGCGTTCAGAGGTTGAGTAAAAAAAATGTCCGTGAATCCACATTTTCACGAATTTCGTTAAAACTTTTACTGTCTAGCTATCAAAGCAATTTTACTTCTGCGGGCTATTTATTATATATAAGCGCCTAGAAACGTTCTTCAAATTTTTGGATATCCAACCCCTAAGGGGGTGTAAAGTGGTTGTCTACATATTCACAAATTCTGATATATTTCTTAGGTATATTGAGATTTGGAATTCACTTTTACTTTATAAACATAGTCGGGGAAAAAACCGATTTAAGTTTTTTCCCTATTAAACCCCCTGTGGGTATTGTTCAAGTTTTCACTGGTTCCGAAAATCTCTTAGGTTTAATGTGATCGAGTTCGCTTTTACTTCTATGGAATATTCTATTGATAAAAAAAATACGTTAATAAGTAAAAAAAATCTGCCAACAGTCTGGGCGCAACTTTATTATTTTATGGGTAGAAGTCCGAAACGTGTTTAATGCTTAGATGCGGTGTAGGTTAAAATGCGACTGACAACCTAACGAATAACCAGGAGGCTTTTTGAAACGTTATTTTTTAAGTTGTCAGTCGCATGGTAACCTGCACCGCATCTAAGCATTAAACACGTTTCGGACTTCTACCCATAAAATAATAAAGTTGCGTCCAGACTGTTGGTAGATTTTTTTTTATCATAAATTGCATTGCATACTCTAACTCAGTCCATTCACGCCTGCAAATGTGTTTACGTACGGCGGATAGACGGACTTTTGTTTTTGCTGGTTCGGTAGGAATTACAAGTATCATTGATGTAGGGACATACAAAATTTGTGGTTTCATTGTGATTGAAGATTTAAGGCCGCTTTTAACCGCATTTAATCCTCGTTAACATCGTGCCTTAAGTTCAAGTTGCCGTGAAGACAATCAATTATCTACCGCAAAACGCCAAGTAATCATTCAATTAAAGAAACAATTTCTCTCTAATTATTAACCTATCAAGCACAAGCAGACTTGCATGTAGCTCTTGAAGGTATGGTCCACATATCTCATTTCCGAATAATCGTGGTATTGTTTCAGTTCGTGGTTATTGTGTTGACGAACATAAATACACGTAGTTTGGTCGTTTTATTTCTTGTAAATTTCAATTGCTAAATAATTGCGCTACCGAGTAATTTCTGAAGACGTCCGTGTTGTTTAGGAAGTGATCTGCAGCTGCATATCTAGCACAACTATTCGTGGGCAAACGCAAATAAAAACCCACTAGAATAGAAAATTGTTTACCATCTTCTTCTCAAGAACAATACCACGGAAATGAGGTCAAAACAAAAATCTCGAAATAAGTTTCAAGTTTACGAGAATTTCATTTTTCTGTGTACTTTTTTATTATTTTCGAACAATTATTTTATCGTCAACTCTTGTCCGAATTATCATAAATGTTTTTCTGGAACTGTACGTCATTTAACGTTATTATTACACACATCACTCGAGAAAGGTGTAACGTTTAAAAATACCTGCGCGATCTTGTGTTATGCAAAGCATGTTAAGAAGATTGGTCACTTGATGGGTATGTCGCCAAAGAACCACGTCGTTTCACCATCAAGAAAACGGTAAAGAAGCAAAACGGAAGAGGTGACAGGTGAGAATCATTACGAGCAGGTATGTCCAGCGAGGTCTTCAGAAATATAAGTTCTTAAAAGTGGTATGGGCACGTCTACAAGACAAGAAGTTGAGCTTCTTTAAGCACCTAATGGAAAAAGAGAGGGGCCGCAAAACATCGCTAAGTTTACATTCTTCATTAGCAAATAAATGCAGGGAATCGCAGAGTTATATTTTGTCACGGCAATTTGGATTTCTTTAGGTCATCCGTTTCGGACCCAATGGACGAAATTAAGTTCGTTTACCTTGAATTTGCCTTGACCCATATTTTAGTTAAGTCGTCTTTCGCGAAAAGCTACTTCTTACGTTTTATGAGTCACTAAATTTGATCCAATTTCTGTTCGAATCTTAAGTGGGTCTTCAACAACTTGAATTTGTTTTTTATGAGCCTCAAGTAGGTATATACATTAGTCTTTATTTCGCCTTAAAGCATAAATACCAACATTGAAAATCTGCGGGTATTTCTGGAATTAGTATCGAGAGCAGTCTTATGCGATTTTCGGTCGTAAAAATTTCGGATCTTTATGTGAAACATTTTAAGATAGACCTACACCATAAATGACTGTCACACTCCTTAATATTATATTTCTGATAGGATTTGTTTTGCACCAGTTTAAAGAAGGTCTCTTTTTTTGGGTATGGTCTTTTGCGTCCTTATCCAGAGGAGTGTGGGTTAGCGACATGGGAAAGCCATAAAAAAATTTATATGGTATTACGAGCAGGCAAACTACACCACTGGCTCCAATGGTGTGTTTACTTTGTGGCCACTGGCTCCAATGGAGTGGTTACTCTGCTCCAGATAAAATGTAGAGTTTAACACAAAACGAAGAAAATACATTCGGGAATCGAATAATTTACCTCCTCTTTGAATTACCTCAAGCACACAACAACATTTTTCAACACTATATTCTTTTAGAGGGCTTTTCTAGGGTTATTTTGCTTAGGATCAACGCAAATAGAAAGGTATGAAAAATATATAAAATTTTAGAAGTAAAAAAATATGTTTCAACTCCAGATGATTCTATGCCTATCGGTCCCCAATATTTAACAAATCATTTTTTTGCCATAGATAATTTAAAGATTTCCAAAAAATTTCAAGGTTACTTCTCGAAGATTTTTCAGAAATCTACGGTCATTTCGCCACATACTTGTGAATAGGAGGGTAGAAAAAATGTAATATTGTGTTTGAATACCGAAAAATTACTTCAACTCTGAATGAATATATCATACCACAAATTTTTAGCCCTCGTAAATTTTCTAATAGTTACAAGTTAAAAATCTGCCAATAGTCTGGGCGCAACTTTATTATTTTATGGGTAGAAGTCCGAAACGGGTTTAATGCTGAGAGCGGTGTAGGTTACTATGCGACTGACAACCTAAAACATAACGTTCCAAATAGCCTCCTGGTTATTCGTTAGGTTGTCAGTCGCATAGTAACCTACACCGCATCTAAGCATTAAACATGTTTCGGATTTTTACCCATAAAATAATGAAGTTGCGCCCAGACTGCAGGTAGATTTTTTTTATTTAGTCACGTATATTTTTTATCCATAGAATATTCCATAGAACTAAAAACGAATTCGATCACATTAAACCTAAGAGATTTTCGGAACCAGTGAAAACTTGAACAATACCCCCAGGGGGTTTAATAGGGAAAAAGCTTAAATCGGTTTTTTCCCCGAATATGCTTAAAGCTTATAGAAGTAAAAGTGAATTCCAAATCTCAATATACCTAAGAAATATATCAGAATTCGTGAATATGTACATAACCACTTTACACCCCCTTAGGGGTTGGATATAGCAAAATTTTGAAAAAGTTTCTAGGCGCTTATATAAATAGCCCACGAAAGTAAAATTGCTTTGATAGCTAGACATGAGTAAAAGTTTTAACGAAATTTGTGAAAATGTGGATTCATGGACATTTTTTTAACTCAACCTATGAACGAAAATAAAAATCGGAACTTTTTTTTTGCTTTAATTACTCTAATAGTACATCTACATATACGTACTAAGTTTCAACTTTCTAGCACAAGCCGTTTCTGAGATATACAAAACCACCCCGCACCGTCGTACCTTGCTACCCCTATCAAAAATTTTATTTTTCTAGGATGTCTCTATAGTGGCTCTATATAATCCTAAATTTTTAGCCTATATTCATTACGGTTTTCAAGAAATAAAAATCAGAATGTTTTCCTTTCTATTCCTTTTCACCATCACCCCCAAGACCCACACCCCAGCATTTTTTTCCCTACTAGAGGTCTACCGACCCCAACTCCTGTAAAATTTTCAAGATCATATCTGATACGGTTTCTGAGATATAAAAATTACATTTTTTGAGAAATTACTATCCCCGCACTTTCGTGCTCCACCTTCCCCCTCAAAAAATTTACTTTCAGTTGACTCCTCTTGTGATCTTATATACAGAAACTAAATTTTATCTTCCTGGTGTAATTGGTTCGGAAGATATTGTAACCCAAAGTTTTTCACCAAACATCCTTACACCCCACCACCCCTTTAAACATTTTAGCTTTTTTCTAATCTTGAAATATCCCTAAAGAAAACCACAAAGTTTCAATCTCCCGACATCAATTGTTCAGGAGATATCTATTTTAGAATGTTTCAATCCCGGCTTTCAAGCATTTCTGACTAATTGTTTTTCCCCCACTTCCACACCCCTAAACCACTATTGACCATTTTTTTGCAAGTCCATGACCATAGTACTACATAAGTTCCAAGTTTCAGCCTCGTAGCATAATTCGTTCCTGAGATCTAGAAACCAAAATTTTTCGTCTAACGCTCCCCTCTCCTCCCCCCTCATACCCCCACAGCCTAAAAGATACCAGTCGTAGGGGTTCATCCAATCTACCCACCATAAGAATTTCATCTTAATATCTCAACGGGTTTGGGAGCTACGCGCCTTCAAACGATTTTGCGTACGGCGGACGGCGTATGGCGTCTACGGTGGGCAGACGGACATTTTTTTTTTGGGTTTACTAGTCCTAAAACGTAAAAATATAAAATTTCAGGGTAGCAAAATTTTTTTTGAAATTGCAGGTCGATCACAATACTTTATTATTATAAAATAATAAAGTAAAATAATGAATATGAAGACAATTCGGAGAGTTGTTGGGTAGTCTTCATATAAGAGTCATTGACAATTACCCATAAACTTCAGAGCGCTTCACATTAGAAATTTAAAGTTTTGAACACATTGATTTTCCATCAATAGTTGCAATGATAAAAATCTTCCGTGTAGCCTCCATACAAAAGTATTTTGAACATCTGTGTGCATTCTTCTTACTGGAGCGACTAACTTTCAAACATAAAGTCAAAATTTTACTCGAATTTATTATCGGGTTCGTTTGTGAGCAAAACCCTTCGCACCTCTTTGGGTAGCTTCCGTACGAAAGTGCTTAAATCGTGTGATTAAAGTAATTATTGCACGATTAACAGAGAAGTAGAAATTTAAAATGTTGGGCACCATATGAGAGTTCAGGAAAAGAAACAGATAAAATCTGGGTGCCTTTCTAAGCAGCACCTTCCACACAAAAGTCCTTAAAAACGGGTGGTTGCATTCGTCCACAATGGACTGGAGCACAAAAGGATACACCTTTAGTTTTGCAAACTTCAGTCGGCTTTCATCACACCTAACCTATGAACAGGAGGCATCAAGGACCCCAGAATCAAAAAAAATCAAGCAGCCTTCATCCCATATTAAAATGGCGCGAAAAAAATAATACTTCATTTAAACGGTTCTTATTTTTTCTAGAATAAATAGAAAAACTTTCAAAAATAATTAAAAAAAAAAGCAATTTAATAACTTACTAATTGAGCGCGTTTTCTTCTACAATTTTAGGCTCTACAATGGACTGGAAGCTGCTTCTAATTTTCATATTTATAACATGTGATGAAATTTACGCACGTCCGGGAATCCGTTCACCACCAGCTGAACTCCATGAGAAATTCATTAACGAATCGGAAACTACATTGAGTTCGAATGACACGAAAATTTCACCAATCCTTACAGACGGCAGGTATTTACAACAAAAATTTGCTAGTAAAACCGCTGTAGAAACAGCATCGTCAGCTTCGTCTGTAGTTAGACCGCTTTCTACTAAAATTAATATTTACGATGAATATCAAACATCGAACAATTTCATTTTGAATGAATTTTTACGAAAAAATATCGTTGGTTTGTTGCGCGATTCATTCGAAAATCGCCGCATGGTCGATGTTTCGAAGGAGCTGAAATATAACTACGATAGTATGGGAAATAATCAGGAATATGGTTACGGACAAACAGGGCAAAATCGCCCTTATAACGACGAGATGAGCCCTACTGTAGCCATTACATCGAAGCCTTTTTACTCGTCATACCGACCGTTTATACACCAATACCCTGACTACTCCTCGATTTCAAACCAGTCCTATTTATCTTATTTCCCCACACCAAACAACAATGATTATCACTTGCAGAATAAGATTCCAACAATGATCTTGAATGACTCAAACCAAACATCGATTATTATCAAAAAGAAACGAATTAAACCGATCACATCTGTTCCGGTTTCGTACGATCCAGCGGATCCCGATCCGTTCTATGAAAACGAACCTGATTTTATCGGTCAAATAATAAATTCCTATCCGAATGAAGATACCAAAAATCAGCCACAGAAACCGTCTTCGAACGATACTACGCGACCTCAGATTCATTGTCCGGGTGTTAAAGTTGTCCTGAACGACAAAGTCAGTTTGAATTTGCGACCCGAGGTAGGACCGTGCGAAAATGTTAAGTTGAACGTTAATAGTAACAAAGATGACCAAGTTCAACCTACTCCCACCAAAAGTACTTCCCAAGGTGAGTCCGAAGAGCCAAGTTCGAAGAAGAAGAAAATCAAACCCTCGGCTATAAGACCATCGATTATAAGACCTACGGTAGTACAACCAGCTGCATCGCAGCTTATTCCCGTTGTTGCCCAAATACCGGCCACATTTGTTCCAAGCAGTCCAGCTCCATCCAAACATGGTCACAAGAAGAAGCATAAGAAGCCCAGCAAGTATAGTAGTATGCTGGGCGGACTAAAAGGAATGGCCGGGACTATTCTCAAGTTCATCCTCTTCTTCACTGTTGCAAACCCGCTATCCTTCAGTTTTTGGACAATGCTCCTCTCTCCGCTAGCTCTTCTGCTGGTGGGTGGTTCTGGTTTGGCCATGGTTCTATATCCCTTTGCTTCGTCCTTGTTGACACTTTCGAAACGGTCGGACGGATCGGGATCGACTATTTATGTCCATAGACATCGTCGTCACAGGCCCTATAAAAGGCATCGTGTTAAACATTGGAATTCTCAGCCGTGGCGAAGAACAAATTTTATTCCGCTGAATGTTGGCCGACAAGCTGGTTCGGAATTGGATCGGGTAGAGATGTTTCTAATTCAAGCATTGAATAAATTTCGAAAGGACTTGTGAATAAACTTAGGTGTCCTATATATATCGAAAAATGTGCCATAGACCTAAGTTACACCTCTGAGAAGATCATGCTCACAGTTATAGAATTCTAGAAGTGTATCTTTAAATTTCCTGGGGATTGTAAGTCACTAATTCCAAAATAAGCCAATATGAATTCTTTGGAGAGATTGGAAAGACGTTAAATTTGCTAAAACAAGCAGGTTGATATCGGAAATTATTTTAGTACTAATTAGCTCACAGCTTCAATTCTATAATATGCTTAATTTTGTACGAGTCGCAGACAGACGATAAGATTGAGTGCAATTTTAAAGAAATTTCTCATTGTTGTAATAATATTTCTTAAATTTGTGATTTTAATGGACTTTAATCTTATCGTCTGTCTTAATCTTGTATAAAACTGTATGCCACTTAGTCAAATATTTCAGTGGTTTCGCTATAAAATGTAGTCAAATAATATTTGTATAATCGTCAATTTTTTTATAGTTAAATATTTGACAGAGTGGCAAAAGGTCTAGTACAAGCTTATATCATTACTAATATAAAACGTAGTTAAATTTTAATAACTTAGTTGGTATAATCGAAAATTTAGTTAATACTGTTAATAATAAAATAATTGTATTATATAATATTGCTAAGTTGGTATAATGTAGTATATGTTGTAGAAAATTTTAGAACTTAAGTAATGTAATTAACAATAATTAATACTCTGTAAACAATTTTCGTATGATGATCACGACGAGGTGATATATTTTACTATAACATAAAAATGAATGATGATGATACCATTTCAAAATCATTATTTTCGTCTGTACATTACTTTCACCAGTAGATGCGGATAGTAGCAATTTTAGGCAGAAAAAAATAAATTTAATCGACTTATTAAATTTTATTTTATTTTGCCTAAAATGATCTGTTTTATTAAAACCTTACGAACGGATGTTCTGTCATTAAGTTCAAATAAAGAAAAAGATGCTTGTATTAGACTGTATGGCACTTTGTTAAATAATTTATTATATTCGCGTGCAAATCAACCAGATAGTGCAATCGGTAAATTTTAGCTCAATAAATAGTCTTTTTTAACATACGCAAAGCCGGTTTTACCTGCAAAATTTTACTGAATCTTTGAAATTTTTTCGTCAAATATTTGACACCATGGCATACGGTCTAAAGCTTGTATTAAGTGTGGATTAGACTGAATGCCACTTTGCCACTTTGTTGCCCTCCTTGTACTGGTAGTCAGATATTGTTATCGTCAATTTCTATCAAATTGCTTTATTTGAACTTACAAATATTCGTGTAAATTAACTAACTAAATCTTAAGCGTTTAAAATAAATATATAATCAAATTGCTTCGGAATAAAAATTTATGGCTAATATTTGGGTATTTTCTGTTAATAAAATTAAAATCATTGAATAATTTAACATACTTTTATTATAGCTTGGAAATTAAATAAAATCATTTTTAGTCATAGAATTAAGAGTAGATTTTGTGTACCAATTACTATATTTATAAGAAAATAAATTATTGACTAAAATGAGTAACTAACTTGTGGTTTTATTTAAACTATGGTGAAACAATTTTATATTGTAAATGTAATAATACAAAGTTTAGTAATTAACCAATTTTGTAAGCAGCTCCCAAGGATACTAATTCCTCATTCACATAACAAATTCATTCTACAGGTTAGCCATGGGCCCGAGCCTCTTGACAAACCTATTGTTCGGGCAATTCCTAGATCGAAATTTATATTTTTCACTGTATTTTTCACATTCCAAGTATTCTTTTCACTTTCATTTCAGAGACTTTCCCAGTCTGAACGTTCAGAGTAAGAACCAATTGCAGTCAATCAACAGAACAACAACAACGACAACAAAACCACCAAACAAATTCCATTATGATAGTGAAAACTATCATGCAGGTGTTGCCGTCCCTCTCACTCAGGAAGACATCGATAGAGAATTACACGAAGCCACCGTACCATCTTCGACTCCAAGGGAAGGTCTGTCCACTTGGATTCTACTCAGTGGAACAGCAACGACTCCACAGCCGTCTCGAAGAGTTACCACTTCAACTGTTCGTCCACCAACTAAAAAGGACGATAAAATTGCTAAAATCGAACCGACCAATCAAAAGCCAGCACTGCCCGCACCCGTTCAACGAAACACCATCAAGCCAAAATTAAAGCCAACTCCATCTAAGGCCAACAAAAACCAAGAAGAACCACTACACCAACGCGTCGAACCAAATTTAGTTCGGCGTAAAAAGCCCGCTTCTACTGCAGCTCAACCAAAAAAGAAACCAACAACTACAGCTACAACAACCACAACAACGACAACAATTAGTCCGACAACATCGCCTATAGCAACAACCGAATTTCCACCGGTATCTTCAACAACAGCCGAGACCACAACCTTTTTGATTCTCGAACCGAAAGATGCCGATTTCGATATGCCGCAAGATCGATCGCCCGGACCCACTACGAAAAAACCAAGACGTAACAATAACAACAAAAAGAAGAAGAAGAAGAACGGTCTAAAATCGAAAACCGAATTGGCCGAAAAGAAGCCGCCCAAAAATCAAAATTCCATTGATAAGCCGCTAACTACAAAAATCTACAATTACTTGGCGCGCGAAGTAATGCCGACCGTTGGTGTTGGCCTAGTCGGTCTCGCTGTAACGGCCGGTATTGCTACATACTTCCTCGGAACACCGTTCGGTGCGCTTCGGCGATCCTACGAAGTTGCCGAACGTAAGGACGATATGTATTTCTACAACAACGAGGAATATGCTGGAAACGATGGCCAATCCGAAGAGGAAGTATTCGGAAAGGTAATAGCTGGTATGCCAGTCGATTCTCCATATCGTAATACTATCACGCATTCGAACTATCGGCCACAACCTCAACAGCAGCAACAAAATCCAGTTCGTTATAATCCCAAATTTGCCAGACATCCTCAACAACAACAACAACAAATCCGATACAGAAATGGCGATCCAGGCTACTACAATCAAGGAGTCTACCCCAAATCCAGACCGCAAGAATCCAATGCGCAACAATACTTTCGCTACAATAACGAAGGAAATGCTTATCGCACCAACAACGCTCAAAACTCCGAGATTCCAAGTACCTATTCAAATAGTTACAATCCCGAAGCAACGGACGAATTACCAAGCTCATCCGACTCCGGAGTTAAGATCAAAATTGTAACACCAGCTGTAACAACCGAAATCGAACCGATCACCGAATCACCAATGCTGGATAACGACGTCCTTCGAAGGCGATCACAATTTGTGGTTGGATCGATCCATGCAGTTTCCACCGAAGATCCTAGTTCGGATGATAGCAGGCCAATAATCGACACTGTTCCAGAACATGGTCCACGCAGGAGGAGGAGAAGGAGCGCTGCTGCAACCGTCCTGAAAAAGATCGACGAGAAAGAAAACGAAATCGATGGAGCCATTCCCGACGATATCAAGGAAGACAACGTTTTAACAACACTTGCTCCATTGTCAGCAATCGAAGAAGTAACCGTTTCGAAGGACACAGAAACCATCGATGTCGAGACCGTTATCTTACCGACCAATCAACCACCAGCTGAAACTGTTTTCGACTTAATTCGAAATATTTTTGAAATTAAAGTTCGAATGGGATTGAGCTTCTTACAAAACACAACCAACACGTTTGCGAAGTATCTGAAAACGGTCGAGCAACGTATCGAGGAATCGAAAGTATTTTCGAAAACACATCGTCGAACGACGTAGATTTTTTTTTCGAATTTCGACTTTCTTTCTACCTCTTTCATTAATTTAACTTTTATTAGTATTTTTCTTATTTATTTATAAATTTTGCGCATTTTTTCATCAAAACTTGGCCCCATCTTCGAAACGGAAATTACTAATAATTTCATTTATTTATTGAATTTATTTATTCTCGAAAATGGATTTTGTGTAGGACTGCGGCTGACTTTTGATTTAAAAAAAAATATTAAATTAAAGTTTTTAATTTTATGTTTATTTTTATGTATAATGGCGGAGTTTTTTTGTATAAAATATTAAATGGAATGGAATAAAGAAATTTCATAAAAATAAAATTGAAATTTTGTGATTCTTAATTTTCGAATGACAATAAATTAAAGGACTTTCTATTTTTCAGGCTTCGGACTCATCTACTACTTTCGAAACGGAAATTACAAATTATTTATTTATGGCATTTAATTATTTTTGAGAATCGATTTTGTTTAAACTGTGGCTGACTTCTAATTTAAAGAATCTGCCAACAGTCTGGGCGCAACTTTATTATTTTCGGGCAGAAGTCCGGAACGCGTTTAATTCTGAGACACGGTGTAGGTTACTATGTGACTGAAAACCTAAGAAAGGTTCGGAAAGCGGTTAGAATGGGGTCGCGCTGGAATACTTAAACGCCGCTGTCACATATAACATATTGTTACATGTAAACCTGGCAACCGCGCAACTCGATCGATTACGAATAAGGGAAACAGTAGCAACCGAATACCTAGTTGCGAAATAACCCAATCAGAAACATAGTATATAAGGAGAAACAACACGACTATATTTCCCCTCTAATCGAATGCGATCGAATGTATTGGAACAGCCTAGAAGATCACATGGAATGCTCTCAAGCTTTCCAGCATATTCTACACACACCACCGAAGGAAGATTCAAGAACAGTCTCGACCACAGACAAATGGTATAAAAGCAGATAAAGCTTTCAACGAGGGACATAGTAATTTTTATTACGTCGACTGTGACAGCCAGCGTGTATACGCGACCGTGTTGGTAGAGAGCGAAAGTGATCGAGTCAAGCGATATAAATAAGCGGGCAGTGCTGCCATACAGTGCGAATTATTGTGCGAATATAATTAATAGTGCGATTAAATAAATTATCACTTATTTTTATTTTAACCGAATTGTGTTTCACTTGAAATCCCGGCGAACCCCTAGCTCGCAACAATATGAATTACATAATTGGGTTATACTCCGGGAAGAGGTCTAAGTGATAGTATAATATTAGTTAATACGCAGTTAGGAGGTTTTTCGTGATTAGGTTTTTGACGATTACATGAAATCGGAAATGCATTTGTAGGCGATTATATAAAAAGTCTATGGAAGTGAAAACTAATCTAATATCTTATCAATCCTAAGAAATTTGTCGAAAGCCTTACGTCCTATTGGAGTTGAATATCAGGACGTTCGGTCGAATGTGCTTGTCGGGTTCAAAACCACAAGTACGGACGACCGTACGTTTTTTACTGCAAAGAACTCCAATGTACACGGCGGCTTTATCTGTATGCTGTGTACATAGATTATATACCTAAAAGGATAGGACACCCCGGTGTATAAGCACGAAAAAAATAGAGACCAAAACTATTTTGACAGCACCATGGGATCCAAGGATGCCAAGGGATCTTGCTTGTCAAAAACACACGTAAAATAATTATGAAGGAATATTTTGTTGTTTGTTTTTATTGGTTGTCATGGTAACCTGAACGGCTTGAATATTGGATCCAATGGCGTAGCAAAATAACGTTATATTTGGGGCCATCCAAAAGCGTTACAAAGGTGAACATTTCGAACATGCAACTGTACTTAGAAAAGAAATATTTATTAAAATATCCATTTCTGTACAAATGCTTTGTATCGAAAGAAATCTTTTCGATGGCTAGTCTCCCTTGAGTTCACAACAATATAGCCTTCTCATTAAATTAGTAATAGAAAAATGATTGCATTATTGTTAAAAATAAGTCTGACGAAATATCGTAATTTGATGTTTATCAAAAAAGGACGCATTTGAAAAAGCTACTCGTTTCTTGTATTTCGCCGAGATTTCAGTTACAGAATCGTACCAGATTATAAGTGAATATGTACATATATAATAAAATAACATACATCTGTAAAGCATACATACATAGATTACAAAGAGAGAGATAGTTTTATACTCTAGATGAAATCTGAGAGTATTATAAGTTTAATCCAGCACAAAAGTTTGTATCGCTTAGAACGAAGCCTCAGACCAAAAAAAGTTAAATATTATTTTGTGCTTATTTGGGACAAAACCTCTAAAAAACGTCTGTCCGCCCGTCCTTCTATCCGTTAGCATGATAACTCAAGAACGCCTTGACCTATGATCTTGACATTTTGAATATGGATGTTTCGTCGAATTTGTAAGGCTAAGTTCGTTAACGGGCAAAATCGTCCTCATATAGAGAATCATACGATTGGCTTGCAGCTGATCGTGACTGCAGTATGTTTATGCAATATATTTAAAATATGCAAAAAAAACTTTTAAAATGCGCGCCAACATTTTTGCCCCTAAAATAATCAGTTTTGTACACCCATGCAGCTTTTACTTTGACATGCGCATAAAACATCTTGGCTCTTTTTTATTGTAGCATGTCCAATCCTTTTAGGTATATAATCTAAGGCTGTGTACATGAGAGCTTTCTAGATACTCGCCATACATTTCACTCATGTGTATGCGAATTTTTTTAAAAAATCACGTCTCATATCATAAGAACGGTGTAAGATAGATGCTTAAATTATAAAATTTTTACCAGAAGTAGGCCTAATAGACCCCTAGCAGAAAATTAAAAGGGATGAGGGTGTAGAGCGTAAGGGTGGGGGAGGGTAAAAAGAGAAAAGTTCCAATTTTTTTATCTTGAGATCTTGGGAACCTATACTGATATAAAACTGAAATTTAGTATTTTGATAGAGCTATAGTAGTAGCATGTTGGAAAAATATAATTTTTTATAGGGGTAGTATAGTACGGGGGTGAGCTATGTTTTTCCTAACTATAGAACGGCTTATGCTAGAAAATTGAAATTCGGTATGTATATGTAAATCAACGAGAGTAGTAATACTGACTAAAAAAAATTTAAATATCCATTGGCGTTCGGAAGGGATGCAAAAAAAATTATCAGTAAAAATGGAATGCATATATTTTCATGATTTTCGTCATATCTATGAGGTCTTTCCAAATATGGAATTAATTTTTTTTGTACGGATTCTTCATCACAACCTCAATGACGAAGTATGAAGCCCTTCTCGAATTCTCTTATGCATCGGCTTCTGTTTATTTTGTAACTTTCAGATCCTGATTTTGGACCAAGCCAGATTGCTCGACTAGCGGCACATGTTGAATTGCCAGATCATCACCGGTTCCTTAATTCTGTTGGAGATTAATACCGTCGGTGGCTCGATACAGGGACTTGCGAGTTTCAGGATCGACGTCAAACAACACATTGCATATGTTTTCAATTATAACTTTATTGAATAATAAAGGTTACGCGTGACATTGTAATAAACGGAAACTTGTTAAAAATAAAAATGTCCCTGGAGACAAATTTTACTCGCGAGATCAGGCTTGGCGTTCCCTTGGCTCGTCTAGACGTTCCCTTAGCTCGTCTCGGCGTTCCCTTGGCTCGTCTCGGCGTTTCCTCGGTTGGTATTGGTGTCCTCTAAATGGTCTCGGGTCCTACGCAGAAAATTGCCACATGGCAGCCATGAATCTTTTCCGCTGCTGGTAGTATCGGTTACGAGGACGCCCTCCTGTAAATATAGACTTTTCGGTACAACAAAAAGTCGTGATATATAAAAATAAACATTTTAAAAAATGTAAAAAAAGGTGTCGGGTCCAACAAAAAGGGATGATATTCACAGAGTCGGTTTTCTTTCTATTAATATTTCCACTTACGCTTGTATACAAATTTGTGATATTTCCACTTACGCTTGTATACAAATTTGTGATATTCATTTTCCCATGAAACCCGACAATCGCTCGTAGAAATATCACCGCCCAAATTTTCCAGATTAAAAGCAACCAAAAAGTAAACTTTGCACATCATCTTTTTGCCACACGACGAGCGATTGTCGAGTTTCTTGGGAAAATGAATATCACAAATTTGTATACAAGCGTAAGTGGAAATATCACAAATTTGTATACAAGCGTAAGTGGAAATATTAATAGAAAGAAAACCGACTCTGTGAATATCATCTCTTTTTGTTGGACCAGACACATTTTTTAAAATGTTATCTAAAAATACTGAAATCAACTTTTCACGATTATGTAGGAAGCCTTAGGAAGTAAAACTGAATTTCATATCTCATTAGAACTAAGAAATATGTAGAACTTTGTGAAAACATATGTAACCCCCTTGCACCCACTTTAGGGTTGAATATCAAAAAATCCTGAAATCAGTTTTTAGATATATGTAAAGAAAGCCCGAGGAAGTGAAAACCAATCCCATGTCTTATCACTCCTAAGAGATATGACAGAATTCGTGAAAACGTGTTCAACCCGTTTATACCCTCTTAGGGGTTGAAAAAGGAAAAAACTTGAAAAGAAGATTTAGGTGATTATTAAACAAGCCCGTGGAAGTAAAAAGTTATTCGATATCTAATCAGACCGGAGGGATATGGCTGAATTCGTGAAAATGTACACAACCCCTTTACACAACCGTGGAGGTTGAATTTCAAAAAATCCTGAAAACACTTTCTAGGTATTTATATGAAGAATCCGTACAATTAAAATGAATTCAATATTTGGAAAGACCTAATAGATATGACGAAAATCGTGAAAATATATGCATTCCATTTTCACAGATCATTTTTTTCCCCCCTTCCGTACGCCAATGGATATTTGAAATATTTTTTAATCTAAATTACTTTTATAGTCGACTTACATATACATACCGAGTTTCAACTTTTTAGCATAAGCCGTTCTATAGTTAGGAAAAACACCCCCCACCTCCGTACCATACTACTCCTATAAAAAATTATATTTGTTCAACATGCTACTACTATAGTTCCATCCAAATACCAAGTTTCAGCTTTAATTCATTATAGGTTCTCGAGATATAAAAATCGGAACTTTTTCCTTTTCACCCTTCCCCGCCCTCACCCTCACCCTCTACACCCTCACCCTCTACACCCTCACCCCCAACATTTTTCTGCAAGGGGTCTATTGGGCCTACTTCTGGTAAAAATTCTAAGCATCTATCATACACTATTCTTGAGATATAAGACGTGATTTTTTAGAAAAATTCTTATCCCCTCAACCTCCATACTCCACCGCCTCCTTAAAAATTTTTACTTTCAGCAAACTTCATTTGTCAACCTTAATACAGGAACCGAATTTTATTTGTCTAGTGTCGACCCCCTCTTAAAAATTTCTTTCCGATCTATTCTCCTAGTATACCCACAGATGTTCATCAAGTTTTAATTTCGTGACATTGACCGTTTAGGAGCTATGGATTTTAGAATGTCTCGATCTCGGCTTTCGAGCGTTTCGGACGCATTACTATGCCCCCCGCTCCCACACCCCTTTACCCATATTACCAATTTTTTTGCAAATGGGTCCACTATCGATGCTCTATATAAATTCCAAGTTTCAGTCTCCTAGCCTAAGCGGTTACTGAGATCTAGAAACCAAAATTTTTCGTCTGGAACGCTTCCCCCACCTCCCCCTCACATCCGCACCACTCAAAAGGTGGGCACTTGAAGGAGTCTGCTCAGTCTACCAACAAAAAAAATTCAACTTAATAGCTAAAAGAGTTTGAGAGCTATAAGCTTTCAAACGTTTTGCGTACGGCGGACGGCGCACAGACGGACTGAAAATTTTACTTTTTTAGTGTCTATTAGTCATGAAACGTGGAAAAAAAATTTTCAGGGTAGCAAATTTTGTTTTTTTAAAAATCGATAAGAATACGAGTACTTTATTATTAAAATAATAAAGTAAAATTAATTAATTATTATTACTGCGTTTTAGACGAACAACTTTGGTTTCTAGATCTCAAGAACCAGTTATGCTAGGAGAAACTTGGAATGTATGTAAAACTATAATAGTGGACCCATTTGCAAAAAAATGGTCGATAGTGGTTGCGGGGTGTGGAAGTGGGGGGTAAAATAATGAGTCCAGCACGCTTGAAAGCCGGGATTGAAACATTCTAAAATCCATATCTCCTGAACGAGTGATGTCAGAAGGTTGACACTTTGTGGTTGTCTTTAGGAATACTTCAAGATTATACAAGAGCTAAAAATTATAAAGGCGGTGGTGGGGGTGAAAAACTTTTGATTACACTATCTTCCGATCCAATTACGCCAGGAAGATAAAACTTGGTTTCTGTATATGTGATTACAAGTGGAGTCTACTGAAAGTAATCTTTTTCAGGGAGAGGCGGAGCACGAAAGTGTGTGTGTGGATAGTAATTTTATAGTAATTTTATAGTGTGGGCAGGGACCTGTCTATGGCAGTCGGTACAACTACGTGGTATTAAGTAAAAGAGTCCGAGTCGGACGATGGTTCGATTTCAACTAACTCTATATTTCATTGTTATATAAAATTAAACTTAAAACTAACTGTTAACTTAATACTAAATAATGTACAATGAGTTGTGGGTGGAATTTGATATTCACGAGCTCGTGCTGCGACATTGTTTCATGTTTATTACCGAAGTGTATTACGTGGAAGCAGAACGTAGTCTTTCGGTTGCTACATCACCCTCCCCTTAGCTGAATGCGCAGCTGTAATTCAGGGACTTAACCGTTTGTGCCCCCTGTTATAATTTTTTTCAAATCGTGTTCATTGCGTTGCTATTTGTAATTAATTCAATATGTTAATGCCTTTACTGAAATGAACCTTTTTAGTTGTGGACTCGCTATTGGAGTCTATCGTAAATTCTGGTTTGAGTCTATCTATTGAGATTGAAACGTTTTTATTATCTTTATTGATAATGAAGGATTTCCGAAATCGTCGAATCACATTATAAGGGCCTTGGTAGTGATGCTTAAGCCCGCGCTTGATGCCTTCAACTCTGACGAAGACCTGGTCGGATGTATGTAGGTTTTTTGGTATGTAAGAAGGAATACAAGTTTTTCTCGTGTCTGTGGGTCTTAAATGTGTCATTCGTTCACGTAGTGATGTAACGAAATTGTTTGGATCATTTTCATTCAAATTTGGATCATTTACAAAAAATTCTGATGGAAGTTTTAAGGGCTGACCATATACGAGTTCCGCGGGAGAGCAGCTCAAATCTTGTTTGAAAGTTGAGCGAATACCTAACAGTACTCGTATTATCGGTAGGTCCTGACTCCATTTACACTCCGACTCGCGACATTTTAGCGATGTTTTTAATTGTCGATGGAACCTTTCTACGAGGCCGTTTGCTTGTGGATGATAGCTACTTGTACGTATCCGATGGGATCCGAGAATTTTTGATAATTCGTTGAATAATTTCGATTCGAATTGTGAACCTTGATAAGTCGTTATTTTGGCAGGTGCACCGAATCTACTAATATATTCGGTGAAGAACTTTTTAGCTATTGTTGTGGCTGAAATGTCTCGTAGAGGGTATGCCTCTGGCCAGCAAGTGAATCGTTCAATTATGGTTAATATGTACGAACATCCATTAGAAATTGTTAAAGGTCCCACAATGTCCATATGGATGTTTTCAAACCTTTGATTAGTGAGACTAAATTTTTCTAGAGGAGCTTTGGTGTGTCTGTTAATTTTAGACCGTTGACAAGAGAGGCAAGTTTGTGTCCAATGTTATATGTCGGAGTTCATCTTCGGCCAGAAGTATCGATCTGGTATGAGCTTGCGTGATCCACGAATGCCAGGATGTGATAAGGAATGTAAAGATTCGAAAACAGGTTGTCGAAGTGCCAGTGCTACATATGGTCGAGCTTGTTTGCTAGCTACTTCGCATCATAAGGAATTTAGAAGCGTTGGCATGTAGCGTTTTTCAAAGATGAATTTTGAATTTATTGGGTTTTCTTTTATTTGTAGGTCTTTCAATTCTTTATTGGATTGCTGAGCTATAAGCAATTTTTCTAACGTTACTTTGATTTCCTTTGTTCTAGATATAGAATCAGTATTGGTACGTGATAAGAGATCTGCAACGACATTATCTTTACCTTTGACATGACGTATGTCGTTTGTGTATTGCGCGATGTATTCAAGATGTCGGATTTGTCGTGGACTTCGCTCCGTCTTTGAGGATAAGGCATTTGATCGGTGTAAACTACAAAAGATCGCCCTTCCAGGAAGTATCGAAAATGTTTAATAGCTAAGTAGATGGCTAGCAGTTCTCTATCAAATGCAGAGTACTTGGTGTCTGCAGGTGACATTTTCTTGGAGAAAAATCCTGGTGGTTCCCAACCATTGTTGTATTGTTGCAGCACTGCTCCGACGGCGGTGTTAGAAGCGTCAGTGTTTACGCTGAATTCGGCTTCTTCCAAAGGATGAGATAAGATTACAGCATTTGAAAGGCCTTGCTGGATGACTGTAAAGCTATCTTCACATTCCTTGGTCCAGAAAAATTTCTTTTTAGGATTTTTCTGTTTAAGCAGTTCTGTTAGGTGATTGTGTATTGGAGTAAGCATTTAAGACAGTTGGGGAATAAAACGATGGTAGCAGTTTACCATTCCCAAAAACTGCTGTATTTTTCGGATCGAGGTTGGTGACGGTAATGTTGTTATCGCTTCGACCCGAGATTTTGAAGGTAAAATTCCTTTTGCCGAGATTTCGTGTCCTAAAAAAGACAGTTCTGAAACTCCGAACACGCATTTCGAGGGTTTGATGTTCAATCCGCAGTCAACAAGTCGTTGAAAAAGATATTCCAAGTAGGGATGTTAATATCGGAAAAAAATATCGATACATCGATATATCGATATTGAAAAAAATATCAATATCGGCTGACGATATATCGGAGAAAAATATCGATATATCGACTATTTTTTCCAATGAAAAATAAACTCCAATGCTGCATCAAACTTAACATTAATAAAAAATACGGCGCACGCGGCTTTTAGCAAACCGAAAGCTAATAAATAAATGACATTTGATTTCGTTGCCTTCGGTCACAGTTGCCAAACTTAGCTATTTTTAGAGTCTGAAATTCAATTTCAATTTTATCATTGCAATTTCAATATCTGAGAGTTTTTTGATTGAACTATTGGAAATGTTGGTGGAGAGTGGAAAATTCTTCTCAGTAATCAAAATAAAGCCTTTTTTTGAGCGAAATAAAGTTTCCGGATAGAAATACTGTTATTTTTTAAAAGGGGCAAAATCGAAAAAGGTATTAAGAGCAAACTTGATTTTAATTATTTATTAATGAAATATTATAAATTGACATATTTTTAAAATGTAAGCTTATGAGAACCAGTACTTTTCTGGGACAGTTGTTAAGAATACTCGCTCCTTAATATGCTCTCTAGTAAGCCGACTGCGATTATTTGGCACCACAATATTTATTACCGACGCAACTCTTTCGGATGACACTGATGAGGCAGGGACAATCAGGTATTTCTGACTGATATACGACAGAACTGGTGTGAAATAACGGCTATCAAACCAACATTTTATTGGATCCGAATCCGGTGTTCTCATCATGTTGGGTTGATCCAGGTACTGCTTCAACTCATTTGGGACGGACCCTTGACTTGGAACTGTCTGACTGGTAGAAGCTGCTTGCACTACGAGTTTTTCATGTGAGACCAGAGTGATGTCGATGCAATTTGTTGTTTCAACAGAGATAGACTATGTGTGATCGAAAAAAGGTCCTCTAATACAAACATACTTGAAAGAGTAAGATAAAAAACCAATAACAACAAGTAACGGAGCGGTTAGATACCTGTACACAAGATAGTTGCCTGGTCGTACATAGGTTTGTGTTGGCGCCTGAAGATTTGCGTGCATGCGCCCGCATATGTCACGTGTCTTGAACCTGGTTTCGACAGATATGGTTTCAGTGATCGAAATTTTTTTTTCTACTTTCAACGTTTCTGGCATATCACATAAATAAGCAGAAATGCAGATTAAATGCAAAAACCCGTTCGATTTCTAAAATATGATATACTAAAAAAAAATATCGAATCCGATAGTCGGATTTCAATATCGATATATCGATATATCGCTTTTTACAATATCGGCCGATATTATCGATATATCGTTAAAAAAATATCGCAATTTCGATATATCGAAATTTTTTTAACATCCCTAATTCCAAGTGGTTTTTGTGCTCGCTCTCGTTTTTGCTTGCCACGAGCAGGTCGTCAACGTAAACAAATACGAAGTCCAAATCTTTAATAACTTCGTTGATGAATCTTTGAAATGTGGGGCCTGCGTTTCTAAGACCGAACGGCATTCGAGTAAACTGGAATAAGCCGAATTGTGTTGCGACTGCTGTTTTATAGACATCTTCTGGAGCAATAGGAATTTGGTGGTAAGCTCTTATTAGGTCTATTTTTGAAAAAATTGTGCATCCATGGAGATACATTGAAAAGCTGTGAATGTGAGGGATTGGGCATCTATCCGGTATTGTTAGATTATTGTTTGAGCAGGTCGTCAACGTAGGCAAATACGAAGTCCAAATCTTTAACAATTTCGTTGATAAATCTTTGAAATGTGGGGCCTGCGTTTCTAAGGCCGTTGTTTTGTAGACATCTTCTAGAGCAATAGGAATTTGGTGGTAAGCTCTTATTAGGTCTATTTTTGAAAATATAGTGCATCCATGCATTTATGCTTTATTGGGTTGTTGAAATTTGGAGCTTCGCAAATTACGTGAAATTTTTTTAACAAATCACCAAATTCTGTATTTAGTGCAAAATGGCGTGGTGTAGGAGAATCATTTTTGGCATACGGCAATTTAGCAGATATTTTGGTCGGACCATCGATTAGAATTTTCTTGTGTAAGTCAACGACTATATTATGTTTGTTAGAAAATCTGTACCTAATATGGCTTTATTTACAAAAGCTATAATGAAAGGATGTACGAAATCTCGACGTAAGCCTATGTTTAATTTTAATAGTTTTGTACCGAATGTTTTGATTGAGGTGCCATTGGCAGCAGTCAGCACGTAGTTTGTATCTTGACAAGTTTGCTGATATTTACTGTATGGTATTATCGATACTTCTGCTCCCGTATCGACTAAGAAATTGACGTTGTTGTTACTGTCCCTTACAAAAAGATGGCGTGTTATTATGTTTTGCCTGATACTGCCTGTCGTTGCGACAGTAGGCAATTTTAGTTTTTTTTTTTATTATTATTTTCGGCAACTTTGGTGGTGGAATCTTTGTCAAAGAGGCAAGGAGATTGACACCTTGTTGCATTAGGTCCGAATTTTAAATGATACCTACAAACTTTATTTTTACTTATGGATCGGTATCTTCTATTCCCTGATTTGGATCGTTCCCTTGATCTGCTATGACGCTCAGGAGTTTTCCATGATAGAGAGTCTATTCTAGCTCTAAGCTCCCTAATCTCAGCTTGTAAATTTTGTGTATTCTCCGTGGCATCGGAAACTAATTTAACGTCTGAGACAAGGTGTGTGCTTGGTAGTGCATCCCAAATTCTATCTGCTAATGCGATTAACTCGCTAATATTATTATCGCTTTGGGGAATGAGAGCGATATTAATGACTTGGGGAAGTTGGCGCATCCACAATTTCTTTACTAATCCCTCATTTATTGCTGCGCATGGACCCGTTAGGTGTGACAGATATCTATAGAATTCTGATCGTCGACGATCACCCAATTCCTCATTGTTGAGAAGTTTTTCCATCCGCTTCTCTTTACTTAGTGAATGCCTGCTAACTAAAGCGTGAGGTGAGGTGAGGATAAAGATCTGATTCGGACGGGTTTTGAATAGTGTCGATCACACTTTCAATCACCTCCTGCGGAAGAGCTGCTATTACGTGATTATATATATTCAGATCCTTTTTGATCTTGCCTACTGAAAATTGAGCTTTAGCTTGTACAGCTGGAGATTTTGACCAAAAAGGCGGTAGTTTTATAGATAGTTCTGAGGTATTTTCCTCTTTAGTTGTGATATTCGGATTGTTGTGCTGCAACTGTTGCTCGGCGGAGTAGACAAAAAATATATTCATTTAGCAGCGATGCACTCTGGATCCGAAAACGTCGGATGCTTCCATTGTTATGAATACGCGATACAATTAGATTATAATATCTAGAATTTTGTTTGTTGCGGTGTTGAGGCCAGGCGGCGTAGCTCCAAGATGTAATTTTGTGCTGTATGATGTAATTTTGTGAAATCTCTATGATGCTATTACCCGAAGAAGCTTTAATCGAAGCGATGAGGAGACTGTATGATATCGTTTCACAAATGCTTGATTGAGAAAAATGTTAAAGAAACTTCGAGAGGATAAAGTAATAATGTGCGGCGTGTTCTTGGTGTCTGGGGTCACCAGTATGGCAGTCGGTACCACTACGTGGTATTAAGTAAAAAAGTCCGAGTCGGACGATGGTTCGATTTCAACTAATTCTATATTTCATTGTTATATAAAATTAAACTTAAAACTAACTGTTAACTTAATATTAACTTAATAGTTGCGGGTGGAATTTGATATTCGCAAGCTCGTGCTGCGACATTGTTTCATGTTTATTACCGAAGTGTATTTCGTGGAAGCAGAACGTAGTCTTTCGGTTGCTACACTGTCAATATAGATGATGTCATGTGGTACAAGTTTTCTGATTTGAAGTTTCGAAAAGATTGTACATGATTAGCCGAGATTTGCACTTCTCGAATATTTTTTATATACATTTAAGTAAGATATCGTTCTTAAATTGTCAATCCACATAAAATAATTTTTGATAATAACTTTTATTGTAGTTTCATTCATAAATACAATTTTTTACTAGATTTTAGCTGTATCTTGGAACTTCGAAAGTTGAGGGACATATTTGGGTAATTTAATTTCCTTCCTGTGCCGGACAAAGTTAAATGCAATCAGATCGAGAGTATTAGAAGAAGATGGAGTGTATTGTCTTCGAACTCGGAAAGGGAAATTTTGGTGTCAGCTGTGTTTTGACCGTTGCATTCGCAAATTAAAACCGTTATAAACATTCATAATGTTTAATTTTATATTTTATAATTGAAATTGACAGATGGTAGAATTATGTATTGTTATTATTTATTAACGGATTCCAAAGAAAGGTTCTCCGAAGAATTTTGGGACTTGTGAAGGAAGAAACAGAATTGCGAATAAGATACAACCATGATTTGTATCAACTCTACGATGAGCCAGAATCTTTAACGTTCATCAAACTACGTAAACTGCAGTGTGCTGGACATGTAGAGTGAATGGAAGGTAGAAGAATCCCCAAACGTGCTTTTAAAGGCAAAGCGAATGGTAACAGGCCAATAGACAAACCACGCAAGCGATAGGTATACTCGGTAGATAAATATAGCAAACCCATCTTAAATACTTTATTATTAAAAAATAATAAAGTAAAATTAGGAGCTGGATGACGCGGCCTTTGGATCGAGACGATTGGAGACGACAATTCCAGGATGTCAGGGCCCGATTTAGACAGTCGCGCTATTTATGATGAGGACTTTATGAAAAAATCAGAAGAGGGTATCCTATGCTGAAATACAATATTAAAACTAGATGTTACAATAATTAAGAATAGAAAATCGATCGATTCTAAAACCATATTTCGTCAACGAGCTCTCCTCGAAAAAGGGGATGTTCGGATAAGTATAGAAACTGTAAATAATATTTTCAGAAGCAACAAAATACGTGGCTATGTAATGGAAACCTGAGAAAAATATCCAAAGATACTGAAAAATAAATATACATATCCGAATTTTCAGACATGGTATAAGATAAAAGTATATATTCGAAAACTGCCTCAGTGAAAGTTTTGATACAGCTCTACACACCATATTTTATATGGACGAAACTAAAGGATCGGTGTGCGCCTCTCCATATATCTTTATGGCCACTAGCCATTCAACTAAACTATTGTGCGATTAAAAATAAAAAAACATCAATATTCCCTTTTTTCAAAAAATGTACTCTAAATTTACGGCGTTTTGATCTTAATTAAATGATCACCTTCGATTAATTCCAGATTCCTTTCGAATTTCAACTGACGTAAATCGTCTTGCGACTTCAAGCAGCTGTTTCATCCTTAACGTGGTTTTGTCCAGCATTCGCTCATGCATTGAGCGAATGTGATATGGACAAAATAATACGACAACGGGTAAAACCTTTTCTCTATTAAAGAATATATTGTCTACTTATATTATTTCTTTATTTATGTAAATAGATTAATAGACTTTTGGTTGGGTCCGCTTGAAAAGATGCAGTGAATTCATCCATACTCTTTGCATATGTCTTAAAAAGTATTCTATTCTATTCTTAAATATACTTCTAGTATTCTAACGTTTATTTTATTGTTTTATTATTGTCTATCAGTCATCTTTGCCTTACATAACTAAAATTTATTATTTTTTCAGGAGAAGCAGTTTCATTTTGGAATTTGATTAAAAGTTTAATGCCGCGAAATACTTTTTCTTTTGTGAACACTTAAAACTTGTACATTTAAAAATGTGTTGTTTTACAAGATCAAAATGCCTTAAATTTAGAGTATATTTTTTGAAAAAAGGGAATGCGTTGTATTCCGCTGTGTGCATATGTATTCATGGTATCTGGAGCAGTTTATAAAAGTGCGCCATATGAATGAATTGGGACCTCAGAAGCCCCAGGCGCATGCGCGGTGCCAGTGCTTCAGTTCTTGGGGCACACTATTTTTTCATGTCAATTCGGATGGGCTCTAAGTATATTTTTTAAATATATAGGAAATTAAACTCTCATGATGTGATCACCACTATACGAATGCAATTAAGAAGTGTTCTCTAATAATTAAACGACAATACGGGTACATTTGCTCTAATGTTATCGAGAAAAATTAAATATTTAGAATTTTCACGAGTTGGGAGCACTGTCAAACGACCAAAGAAAATGTGATATTTTTCTTGCTAGGTTTTAATGTGGAAAAAAAGTAAGTGCTAATATCTAATACGTTTCAAAGGCTACTTTAAAATGTTTCGTTATTTCGATACAACCTTAAAACTTAATTACTTAAAATGCACTTAAAATAGGAATAAAGCCTCACAATTTCTAAAAAATTATTTAAATTCAAAAATTCTTGCTTACGGCTATCACTGAAAATGTGTGTGTAATATAGCACCGGAGAGCCAAATTAAATGTGTGCATAAAACCATAGGGAAAATAGCTAAAAAATTCAATTTTATCGGCAAAAATCGCATATAATTATCGCCTTCTGCTCCAGGACATTCATTGTGCTTCAAAAAATCATAATTGAATGCATATTTTACTTCTTTGGTCACTAGGAAAGGATCCTTAACAATTTGGGTCTTCAATATCAGATACCGAATTGAGTGACGTAATTTGGGGGAGGGGTCAATTTCAGAATTGAAGGGAACCGTGACTTTTTAATTTTTTCAAGAAAGACTATTTTCAAAGGAGTTTATAAAGTGTCCTTGAACTGTGCGTCCGCGCATGCATACACTACATATCTTAATATCGACACGAATACATTTATATGCAGTGAAAAAGATCTTGCCCCCTGGATAAAACTAAAATTATGTCCCTGATTGAATTGTATTCAGTCGAGGAAGCCTCATTTTCACCACTTTCAGTACTGATCCTTTTCATCATCACATCCACAGTCTTGACCGCGGCTACGTTTCGCTCCTTCAGATCTTTTGATATATTCTTCCATTGTTTCTTATAAGATGCACGTTTGAAGACAATCACATATGTAGATGGAATAAATTTTGCATATCTTGCGGCAGCAAGGCGATCCTTAGGCAATCCACTTCGGTTTTGTTCTATGGTGTTTATCTGTTACATATCTGAAAGCCCGATATGTAACACAAACCATAAATGGTATTATGAATAATTAGAAATACTAAGGGGGCCAAATTAACAACAGGGGTCACTTTACCACCTCACCTTAGATTTTTCGAAAACAAAATATAAAATTTGGGGCACCAAAACGTAGGAAGTGCACCGGGCGCAAAAACTATCAGCACCGCCACTGGTACTAAATTTCAACTTTCTAGCATAAACCGTTTCTGAGATATAAAAAACCATCCCCACCCCCGTACCTTGCTACTCAAAAATTTTAATTTGTCTAGGGTGTATCTATAGTGATTCCATAGTCGTTAATTTTTAGCTTTTTAGCATAATAAAAATCTGAATGTTTTCCTTTCAACCCCCTTTCGCCATCACCCCCAACACCCACACCCCAAAATTGTTTTCCCTGTTAGAAGTTTACTGGCCCCAACTTCTGTAAAATTTCCAAGATCATATCTGGTACTGTTTTTGAGATATAAAAATTAAATTTTTTGAAAAATTGCTATCCCACTCCACTTGTGATCCCATATACAAAAACAAAATTTTATCTTTCTAGTGTAATAGGTTAGGAAGATATTGTAATCCAAAGTTTTTACACCCCACTCCCACACCCCACCACCCCCCGTAAAAATGTTAGCCCTTGTATAATCTTGAAGTATCCCTTAAGACAACCACAAACCTTCTGACATGAATCTTTCAAGAGATATGGATTTTAGAATGTTTCAATCCCAGATTTCAAGCGTTTTGGACGCATTGTTTTTCCCCCCACTCGCACACCCCTCAATCCATATCGACAAATTTTTTGCAAATTCGTCCACTATCAATTATGAGTATTAACTACAGAAGTTCCAACTTTCAGCCTCCTAGCATAAGCAGCATTTTTCGTCTAAAACGCTTCCCCCCCCCTCCTCCCCCACACCCACACCCTCCGAAAAGATACCACTTGTATGGGTTCACCCATTCTACCCACCATTAAAACTTAATATCTCAAGGGGTTTGTTAAGCAAGTTCAAAACGGCGCTTTCTGTAGTAATTGTACCCTGTTTCGACTGACGGGCCAGTACTGGAGACTAGGGATGTTAATATCGAAGAAAAATATCGATATATCGATATTGAAAAAAATATCAATATCGGCTGATGATATATCGAAAAAAAATATCGATATATCGAATATTTTTTTCCAATGAAAAATATATTCTTATCTCCCTTCCCGTATCAAATTTAACGTTAAGAGGAGCACATCGCCAAGGCTTTTCAGTGTAAAATTCATGACCCATTTTCTCAGAAACCACTCGAATGAAATTTTGGACAATTATTCCTTACAATGCAAAACGAGCATATAGAGTGGAGTAAAATTTTATTATTTTTGCGAAGGATGTATATATTGCACATTTAATTTTGACGAACAGAAAGCATCAAGTCAGTCTCATATTACATTATTAAATAATTAAACATTTTGAATTTCTTTCTACTCTATCTGACAGCAGAGGTGGCACGACGTAGTGATGCCAATTTATTGCATTCAGCGTTAAATTTGGTGCCCAAAATTTCGTCTCAGCGGACAAAAATTAGTTTTACCAGTTGCGCGCTATTTGAATATTCCTGCGATTGATATGAAAAAATACGTTTTTAGTGCCTTTAAGTTGAAATTAACGCTCAAAATTTCATATTTTAGTGCTCAACCAAGAAAAATACTTGGCAACACTGGCCACGAGTGGTTTTTGAGAAAATGGATCAAATGTAAATAAATACAACTTTTCAGGAGAGGCACTTCTTGATCTCGTGGAGTCTTGCGGTTTAAACAGTTTTACCCAGAATTGAAATAAGAATTTTAAAAAAATGTTTTTTTTACATGACTTTTTTTTATATGACTTTCCTCTGGGTTTTTAAATCCCTTCTACTTGAAAGAGCAAGATTAAAAACGAATATCAAGAAGGTACTGAGCGGATAGATCCCTGTGCACAGAATAGTTTACTGGTTGCCCCCACCTACAGAAACCACGTGCCTTAAATCTTTTTGTTTTGACAGAAATATACTTTGCGTGTTTGGAAAATAGTTTTCTAGTTTCAACGTTTCTGACATCCCTCATATACATTATTACACTAAGTTTTCGTGTAGGGTTTGGTTAGGTCACCTTTGTCATTGAAGCCTCAATTGGGCCTATTGCGACGTCCCTATGGATTAACTATAGTTCCTCTTCGATCCCTGCGCTTTCAATGAAACTTACTGTTTTTCGAAAAGTAATAGCCAGGAAATCCGATGGTTTCATGAAACCCTAACCGAAGTGATGACGTCTTTTACGAGCAAGTCACTCACATTCACAGAGGATGTGCTCTGGTGTTTCGTCTTCATCACCGCGAATTCTCTATATTTTACTCTCAGAGAAACTAATCCTATGGAGATGCTTCCTCATGTGACAATGTCCAGTCAGAGCTCCCACTAGGTTACGGGTCAGTTTGCTTAATTTTAGATATTCAGACGTTCCGTTTTCCGAATGCTTCGGCATAAGTAACTTATTAGATTGCCATGAAAAATATCAACAAGAAATAGCTAAATTTGCGACCAAAGCATGAGTACGTATACACAAAAATAAGCAGAAATTAAAAATGCCGTTCGAGTTCTGAAATATGCTATACCTTACAAAAAATATCGGGTCCGATAGTCGGATTTCAATATCCATATATCGATATATAGCTCAAAAAAATATCGTCCGATATTATCGATATATCGTTTAAAAAATATCGCAATTTCGATATATCGATATTTTTTCAACATCCCTACTGGAGACCACAAGACGCTATTTTTGTATGAAGCACTTTGAAGGATTTTGAAACCAGATTGAACGTTTTTGTATGGAGCGTTTGATGCCAGGTGGCAGTGAAATGCAAATAGTAGCCTAGTATTCAAATGTATTTCGTTTTTCGTATGCAAGACCGGAGTATAATATAAATGTGGCTAAGATGCTCATAGTAGCATAGTGTTTATTGCCGGTCCTTTGCGTGGAATCGTCCGGCTTCATCCGCTTACTTTCACATTTTCTTATATCATAGAACCGACATCTAGATGTCAGTATAGCCAAGTTCCAGGGTTGTATTTAACCTCCCAGTTGGTCGCGAGCAGTGTTACCGTGAGGCGGTTTTTTTGGGTAGCAAAATCTGCTACCTTTTTCAAAAAAGAGGTAGTATAAACCGATTTTTAATAATAATACAACAACATAATGTACATTCTTGTGCGTCGCATTTTTCTGTTTTCAATTTAACTTTCGAGAATTATCGCAAAAACGTAGTGTTTAATGACTTAAAATAGTAGTGCAATAAATTTTAAAATTACAAAAAGGTAGTAAATCTGCTACATATGTAGTAAAACGGTAACGCTGGTCGCGAGTCTCTTCCGAGACAATTTCTTTATATTGTTGGTTAACAGTTGGTCGCGAGTTTCTTTCGAGACACTGGTCGCGTTTACGTGCAGACCAGACCAGTCCACATAGACCGGTTTGGTATTTTTCGGTCTTGCATTTATGTGCGCATTTTCACAGTACGAGACTGGTTTGGTCTCATTTGGTCCGTACCAAAATCAAGACCAAAATCAGTCCAAATGGACTGGTTTAACAACTGTTTGTTTTTCGTTTTGTGTTTGTTGTAAATATTAGCTCTGTTCTTTTGACTGATTGATTGGTTGCAGGGTGTTGGAATGGGGGGAAGGACAATGTGTCCGAATTGCTCTCCTGAACGGTTGATGTCAGACGGTTGAAACTTTGTGGCTGTTTTATGTGATACTACCACGGTCGTACATACAGGTCTGGAAACTCAATGCAATTTTTTGTGGTGGGGGTAGACACCTTATGGGAAGAAAAATTTGGTTGTTGTCGTATTGACCACCAGGTTCGTCATGCTCTCACGGTTTTGTCAGATTGACAAATAAAAATTTGACAAAACAACGGTCGTATATCAAAACCGCAGCTGAAGTAATTTTATAGCGTGACCTTATGCTTTGGGTGGGAGCTCGAGGTATCGAATTCAGTTGGATCTATATACCCAAGGGTTTTTGGAGTCGAATGTTTCTTTGGTTAGTGGGACGGATTCGAAGTTCAATGTGAGATTAAGTTCTTTCGTTTCATGTACAAATTATCTCGGCAGCTACATTACTTTGGCTCTTCACTCAGCACGACTTAAATTCGAAATGCAAGCCGCTAGTTACACTTCTACTTGCCGTTACAATCTACAAAGGAGTTTGGCTCGATGGCGTTTTGAACATTTTCTCGGTCGGACCGTGGGCGATGCTGGCCTTCAAAGTACTCGTTACAAGTTTGATTGGTTTTATTTTGCTTCATGTGTACACCGGACTGGCACAAGTTATAGGAATTTGAAGCAGTCGCGTAATACAAGTCTTGTTCGTTTTAATTAAGTGAAAATACTTAAATTAAATATATATTAGGTGTACAAATAAGTTCCCGGCGTTTTTTGTCTAACTTGGAGCCTTTATTGCGAGAAATTGGTTGAATTATTTTTTTTAAAAATATTGTCCATAGCTAGCCACAACCGGAAAGCTCCTTGTCTTCCCCGCCGAAATCACCCATTTTGAAGCGATGAAACCATTCGCGACACGTTGATTCGCTAATAGAAGACTTGCCATAAGTTTCTCTAATCATCTGACAAGCCTCAGAAGCAGATTTCTTTGAATTAAAACAAAAAAGCAAAACTTCCCGCAAATGGCGCTTATTTGGCTCGAACTCCGACATGTTTAAGGACTCACAAGTAACTGACGCCGATAAAATTTTACAAATGTAATGATGGGGAATAGTTGCAATATGTCTGATCTTGCCATATTACGAGCTTGATCCGCCATTTTTTCCCAGTATTTCGTGTTAGCGCCATCTATACGAGAACGCCGGGAACTTATTTGTACACCTAATATAATAATAATTCATAAAGAAATTTGGGTAATTTTCAATGTAATCAAATTTATTTCTTATTTTACATTTTATCTTGAAAGAAATCCGTCCGGTATTGTCGTCATCGAACAAACGGAATGCCTTCAGGATTTCTTCCTTTGTATCTTTTTCTGCCATTTTTAGCGACATCAGCTGCAGAAAGTCGCCAAACAAAAGCTTTCCCGTGCCATTCTAGTCGATTTCGGTTCTAAAAAAAATAAAAATTCGTGTCATTTATATTGCGATGTGTTTTTCTTTTAGCTTTTTTACGCCGCAGCAACTCCAGCTGGGGCAGAACCGACACCGGATCCAATGCTGGTGATCAAGTCCTTGACATTGACACCTTTCTGGGCCTAGACCAAAAGATCGGGCTCGACTTCAACATTGGCGGCCTTCAAGATGGTCGAGATTTTTTCACCCTGCAAGAGCAATATTAAAACATTAAAAATCGCACCATTCGTTTGCAGGACACGACCGAAAGTCGGATTAATGCGTCCGTACGAAACGATGGCGATGGAGTTGACGTGATATTTAATTTATACTTGTTGTTGAATTTGATCAGCACTCGTACCCGTATCGCACACGTATTTGGTTTTGATATACGACCGTGGTTTTGACAAATTTTTATTTGTCAATCTGACAAAACCGTGAGAGCATCACGAACCTGGTGGTCAATACGACAACAACCAAATTTTTCTTCACAAAAGTTGTCTACCCCCACCACATCAGTTTCCAGACCTGTATATACGACCGTGGTTCTGACAATTCAAATTGTTCGATTTGATGGTGAGAAGTTGCGTTTTGCGTTCGAAATTCATAACACAACTCACAGTTTACTTCAATTTTTTTATTAATAAATTTCTTGGGAAATAACAGTGTCAGGAATATTTCTAACGGTTGTGCATGTAATACGTTATTTTTGAATTTGGCGCCATACCGATAAGTAAATGGTATTATATTCGTACTGCAGTATCCAATATTACCTGTAAAATTTACACAGCTTAGTTGCAATTTTATGAACTCATTTTCATTCAATACCTTGCATTGTTTATCCAAAAAAGTATTTATCAAATTCAAATTATTTGGTAATTTTTCAATTCGAAATTACACCTAAAAATTCGGATTTCATTGTTCATATTGAACCGACTTAAACTCAGGCCGCGCACATATGACAGTTCGTCGTGAGAAATGCCTCGTTTTTATGTGATGTGTGACGTCACGGATCAAAACGAGAATATATACCAGTTCATTGGAGAATCTTTTTAGGAACGAATTCGTAACAATATTTTATTATCCCAAAGCGCGGTGTTTCAATACAAAACTTTGGAATTGACGAACCCCCTAGAGTCGATACTAAATAACAAATGTTCAGAATCATAGCAATACGCAATGTGTTTCATATAACAAAAATTATCTTTCAAAAAATAAGCAATTTAACTGCACATTTTTTTAATGGCAGAATGCCGACATTGCAGAAAATTGCGATATTTTTTTCAACCTAATTTTTTCTATGAAAACTCAATTCCAGATGAGAAAACTTGTCTAATTCTCAATTTTAAATATGTTTATAAATTATTTAACTTTGCTTTGCCTAACATAAGCTTGCACTTTAATAGAAAACTTGGTTTTTATCATCCAAGTCATGCACCCACTCGCGAGATTTCTTCTTTGTCTTATGGGAAAAATGCACGGTATTGAGATAAATGCACCCCGAAATCTCGGAGACATGTCTGCGAATGTTGGGATAGCAATTTTCTAATTGGTGCAGCGCCATCTGTTTGATGATAGCTTGATGTGGAAATATTGGAATTATTTCCAGCCGATGTCAATCTCCGCGAAATATTTTTGCCCATGTTGTTCGAAATTCGGAATTTGAGAAGGAGCGAGAGGGTACAATTTCATCGGCTATTTCTATCTGTCATATCGTATAGAGAAATCAGCCGATTGGGTCTCCATTTATATATCTCAGTGGTAGCAGGCAATAAACAGTACATTAAATATTGTTTTTGCTTATTTTATTTTGAAGCAAGTGACCACAAAGCTAAATTCACAACAACCTATCATCAAACAGATGTCGCTACACCATACATAAATTTGCAATCCTCATTCGCAGACATGTCTTCGAGAATTCGGGGAGCATTTGTCTCGATACCGTGAATAAATTCAAGCCGCGCACATATGACAGTTCGTCATGAGAAATGCCTCGTTTTTATGTGATGTGTGACGTCACGGATCAAAACGAGAAAATATACCATTTGAGAATCTTTTTTGGAACGATTTCGTAACAATATTTTATTATCCCAAAACGCAGTGTTTTAATACAAAACTTTGGAATTGACGAACCCTCCAGAGTCGATATTGAATAACAAATGTTCAGAATCATAGCAATATGCAATGTGTTTCATATAACAAAAAGTATTTTTAAAAAAATAAGCAATTTAACTGCACATTTTTTAAATGGCGGAATGCCGACATTGCAGAAAATTGCGATATTTTTTTCAACCTAATTTTATCTATGAAAACTTAATTCCAGATGAGAAAACTTGTCTAATTCTCATTTTTAAATATGTTTATAAACTATTTCACTTTGCTTTGCCTAACATAAGCTTGCACTTTAATAGAAAACTTGGTTTTTATCATCCAAGTCATGCACCCGCCATACAAAGTTGTTGCGATATATATGGAGCTGTCACGTTTGTTGTGACTCTGGTTTTTTATGTTCAATTCAGCTGCGCGGCTATAGTTCAGAGGGCTCTGGTCCCGGCTGTGACTTAGTCTTGTCAACCCAGCGCTGCTTGACTTTTTGTCTACTGTCAAGCTTTATAAAATAAGGCAATCTGAATCTGTTTTGTTGATCCGTTAGAATTATTTTCAAATTATTTTCCTCTAAAATTATGTTTATCCAAGGAGTTGTGGAAGCATCGAGCGGGAATGAGACCGTCGATCCGCGAAAGAACATCGCGAAAATGATTTCGGAAGTAAAACGATATCAAAGCAAAACGAAAAGTTTCATCGACAAGAACTACACAGACTTTTTGTCCGATTTGAGTACGAACGAACTGTATTTGGACGACGGTCAGAAGCTGGTCAAGGAGGTCCGAATTAAATTCCGAAATGTAGTTGAGTAGAGCACAAGAAATCTGATTTTCCTTTTTCAGGTGGAAGACCTCTTGGACAACATTGACAGCGATACGAAAAATGATTTGTATTCGGCCACCGAAGAGCTTCTCCAATATGTCGAAGAACTAAGGGAAGTATCTGTCGGGTTGCGAACAACCTACAAAATCCTCAAGATTGACGAACTTTTCCAAAGTTTAGAGTCGGCAAAAAGCAACAACGAATATCTCGATGCGATGGACATGGTCGGTAAAATCAAGAGCATGATTGATGATCCGACCGATAGAGTGTTCAATCGGCTCGACTGTTACCAAAACATCAAAATCAAATATCACATCGAATCGGAAATGCTTCTGCACAAGCTGCGACAATGTTTCGAGCAGTTGGTGCAGCTCGGCGAGAAGCCATTCCAAAATACCAAATCGGTTACGATAAAAATTACAAAGAATAGCGCACAATTACGCGAAACTGTTATCGCTCTATTCAATGCAAAATATAATCCGAAAAAGCTGTGCACTTTTTTAATTGAAAACGTTTTCGAGCCAATTATCACGAAGCCCGTGTCGATTGAGTTCGCCGAAGAGACTAGTGCGGATTTTGTACAGTTAACCTTGTCGTACAGCCTGAAAGATTTGGCCGAAAATTTACGACCGAACTACAAGATTGTCTTCAAAAATATCGAAACGGTTATGAACTGTTTGCAGTATATGAAGGTCGAAATATCCCCCAAGCTTTCTGTATTTTCGGTATTCAGTGAAAACATGAGTCAGAAATTCTTGTCGCTGCTTCTGAACGAATGTTTAATGCATTCGATACCAGATACTATGGATGAAATGAGCGATTCAACTCTAGTCGACGATATTCTAAAGTTCAATGAGTTTTTGATCGCGCTACCGTTTCTCGATCGGGAGAACTATAGTGAACTGTCCAAGTATGCCGAGAAGATTGGAATACTGTTTCGGAATCGTTTCTGTACGAATATTTTGGATAATGCGATTGAAATTATGCGAAAAGATTTGCATGACATGGCTCTTGTGTCGGAAAATAATACCGGACAAGTGGTTTCGAATAATCCGTCGAGTTTTCCGCGTTGTATGATATCGAAAAGTACTTTGGTGAGTATGCGAATTTAATTGTTTAAAATTTTTGTGGATTAGTAGGATGCGTCCATTTATTGTTCTTTCAACGCTACAAGCACTCGCGACCTACCACACTTTAAAAAATGTCTGGAAAACTTTTCACGTTATTCCACGAAGCCTAAAATTACAAATGGTTAACAGTTCAGTTGTCCAAGTTTATTAGATGCTCGTTAGTTTTGCTAAAACATATCCGTTAGGAAGAGGAACATAATCCACGCTCAGGTGGACCTTCTTTCTTTCTTCAGGTGGATCTTCTTTCTCTCAATCCTATGAAATTCATTCACCCATCTATTATTGGGTATAGGATGACAACAGAATGGAGGCAGATTCCTTTATGTTCTAATTCTCATGGAACATCCAATTCATTGAACTTGATAGCAGAATTCAAAAACGCCTTACTTTCAACGTATAGACTCAAGAAAAGTAAACTTATAATTTTAATATACCCACCGGTTCCAGTCCACACTGATTGCTTACTTAAGATTAATTTGAAATTTTGATCATTGCAGGAAATAATAAGCCTAATGGAAAAAGTGATACGGCAAGCATCAACAGCAGAAGAAGAGATCTCAAATCGTCTCCTAAGCACAATTCCGACAATTCTTAACCGATATTTAACGGAAGTGCCAATGCATCATGAAAAACTGCTGCATAATATTCCCCAACAGACAGCAATCTTTCACAACAATTGCATGTACTTGGCGTATTGGTTGTCGAACTACGCTACGGAGGGCATCGAATCATTCGAGACTATTGTAAAAAGCTTACAAAATCTCGGCTCCGAACACTTTATGAATCAATTTAAAAATCAACGTACACAATTAATGGAAATTTTACAAGGATTTGGTAACTTGAATTTACTGACAAACAAAAAGTTTAATTAGTATGTATCGCTTGAACATTTTTTAGATCTATTCCATGCCATATCCGAACTTGGTGTTGAACCGCAGAAAACTGCACGCCAATGTTTACGGCAGCTGGATTTACTGAAAAATGTATGGCAAACGATTCTACCAAATGCCGTTTACACGAAAACTATGAACAATTTACTCAACGATTTCTGTTCGGAAATTATTCGAAAGATTTTATCGATGGAAGATATTTCATCGACGGTGGCCAATGAACTAGTTGAAATTTGTTCGGTGATAATCGATCGAGCTCCAACGATATTTCAGGTACGTACTTTTGTTGTTGGGATCGTATTTTTAACAAACTTACACGATCATCATTCCAGGATCCACTACAAGTAAACATCAACGTAAAATCGTGGAGCAAATTAACACAATTGAAAATGATTTTAAGTGCATCGTTAATACAAATAACCGATCAATGGTCGGAAGGTAAAGGACCGCTTACTTTGAACTATAAGCCGGAAGAAGTAAAACATTTGATACGGGCAATTTTTCAAAATACCGATCGTCGTGCCAACGCTCTGGCATCAATTATTTAAGGTATACCGCGGAAACTATACTACTAAGTGTATATTGGAAGTGTAGTTACGACCGCTAACGGTGTCAGCGGGCTCAATCTTATGGTTGAGGCATTTTTGTTATTTATCGGCTATAAAAATAAAAAATCTGCCAGTAGCTTGGACGCAATTTTCTTATTTTCACAATTAAAACAATGGGAAACGATTAAAGTGGAGGTATGACAGAGATGCTCAGTAAAATACCAATTGTCATATCCCGGTACGTGGTTAAAGTCGAAATTTAATACCGGTTGTTTGGAAAAATAATTTGGTCACTAGGTATATATAACTGCTTGTATACCTTTATACGTATACAACCACTTTACACTTCCTAAAACCACAAAAAAATCCTGAAAATAATTTTTAGTCGGTTACATAAATCTCTGCCTTGGTTATTGTTATTTAAGGGCACGACAGATGAAAATCTTGACTTGGAGAGGCCAGTTTTTGAAAAGCGTGTAGTACTATAGCCGGGAAGAGCAGTTTATCGTGGGTTGGGGATAACTTTATAATACAGCTTCAACACCGTTCCGGTGTGTCAAGGAGAACGATTAACTGGTTTAAGGATAAAGTAGAAATATTAGAACCAATTTAGTTTAGGTGTGGCACGGATATTAGACTATTTCCTTTTTTTTAGTTCTAGGATTTAGAGAGGTCTGATAAGAAAAAAATGGCGAAAATTGGACGAGATATTCTGCATCTCAATAATCCAGTCAAAGATCAAACAGTTTAAAAAAAATTGAGTGCGCTGGTTTCTCCCAACTTTAAAAAACCAAATTTCTGATTTAAACTCGGAATTTTCGTCTTCTTTTTTATTTATGTAAAAAAAAGGAGAACATAGCACAGCACATTTAGGGCAAGAATATTTATTTTAGAAAAAAAACTTACCGCAAGGCCTCTTCCTAGCGAAATTAAAGTTTATTCTGCATCTTGGCTGGTCCCAAACATTTCATAACACTTCCACCTTCTCTTTTACTTCTACTTTATGAAATACAATCATTTAAAGAAATTAATTGGATACAATACAATGAATGCATCCTTTGGCGCGAAAACATGAAGTCACAATGATGATGGCGGGTACATTTGTAACAGAAAACTAGTACAAATTTTTGCCGAATGCAGACGAAGACCAAGAATCGAAAATTGCACGTTGAAAATTGTGTAGGAGCAGAAAATGTTTAATAAAATCCTCCAAATTTGTCCTCTTCTGGCAAACTTTGATCGAAACTATGGCAGACAAAATAAGCACGTTCTCTTTCAAGACGGAAAACGATGTGATAACGTTATTTACTACCCGAGGTAATTGATTAAAACACTTTCCATTCGACATCTTTCTGGTTTCAACTTGGTAACTTTCCAACAGAGTGATATGCATCTCTGGAGGATACTCCCAATTACTCCGCCCAAGCCGTTTTGCGTGCAACACATCAAACCAGTTAACCCATTACTGCACAAACTCCGTTTAAACGGATATTGTGCTTAATAAACTTTGTGCACTAATGGGTTAAGAGGAATACCGGATGGGAGAATCAAATCCTGAACGGAACAGTGATTTTATTATCGTAAAGGACACCCCGCAACAATGCGGCTGGTTGTGAAAAATCAAATACATCGTCAAAAGTCGGCGAGACACGAGAGTCGAATCAAGGCGACGAGACAGCTTATCTATAATCCACGATGTTTATAAAGCGAAACCTGGATGGATCCATTTTAAGTGTGAATTGAATTTCTTCTGAATATATTTGTTAAAATTGTATGTTTGGCCTAATTAGGCCTGGATTTAGAGCGGTGGTCTGAGGCAACGGAGACGTTCCGTACAAGAATGTGTGGAACTGTTAAGACTTTGAATTTTTTTGGTATCTTGAAGATTTTGTTATCACTGCAATTCTCCAGATGTTGCGCCCTGCAGTTTCCACTAATCTCATCTTTATTTTTACGTCTATCAAACTTACGCCCATTGCAGAAGAGAGTGCGCTGATGAGACGATGGATTCAGGGCCAAGGCTGCTACCTACTCGATCCGTGAGATCAAAATTCAAATTCAATATATTTATTCAGTTTGTGTTACATGATAAAATATTTTAGAGATTAGATTGAAATCTTTACAACTTAGTTTTATTTTTCGCGCATGGCTGTAGAATAGTAATATTAAAAATAATTAGTGTGAATAGGACCAAGGAAGGTGCAAAAAAACCTAAACTCATTAACCTAATTTACAGCTAAACTAAACATAAACTTCGTCGAATATGAACAGTAAACGGAGACATTTTTTGATTGCTTCGCAAAACCTTTGGTTTAATTCATGCTGGAAGAAATATAAGAAAAGAATTGTCTTGACGAAATTCCTCTCTACCAAATTGGAGATGAAAGAACTTCTCATTGATGCTCCTATTTCGGAGTTTGGTATACCAGCTGTCGTAATAAAGAGATGTTCCTCAGCACTATTATCTCCCCTGTGCCTTATTCAACAATCAACATGTCTCTTCGAGGCAGATTATTTCTCAGTGTGTTGAAATATTTGACAATAACACCTTTATTTAAAAAGGGAAGACGTGATCAAAACTTTCTAATGTTGCAATTTGCGAAAATGGCTATTGTTTGTGATGCAATGTACTTCCGTTGTATCATTAGTACGTTCCAAAATGAGTTTACAAGAGTAGATTTACTATAACCAGGGACATTATTTCCGTGGAGCAGAATTTAAATTAGGTAAATGAAGGGAACCGCAATCCTTTAATTTTTTCTAGAAGGGTTTTTTACACGCGTGCATACTCTTCACATATTTGACCGATCCACATGTAGTGGCAAAAAATCTTTCCTCTCCCCCCGGACAAAGTATTATGTGGTTCCAGCTGCAGTAAACGTTTTCTGATGCGATTCCATACATTAATTAATTTCTAAAAAGAGCTGAGTTTTACTGAGTTCGGGCAACCTACCAAGTTTTAGTTGAGAGCTTCTTTTTTTCCGGTCTGTTTTCTTTTATTTGAGCAAAACGTTTTTATCGTCGAATACTGTGAGAATTTTTTTGTTTGATTTTGCCTAAGCTTCAAGTTCTTATTTATTTCACAATCTACCAGAATCTCTCTTCCTGCTTCTCGGTTAGATTTTGAGAATACGGTAGAAGGCGGGTGCCGGTCTTTTCTTTTCTCTCCGACCCACTATGGGGGCGTACTTATCCTTCATTGGATGCTTTAATTTTTCATAGTAAGACCGATCAATTGCCAGTTTCGGCTCACAATCTCAATGCCTACATTGTATCTACCCAGTTGTCCTAAGATTCTCATTGGGATATCGTGAAAACGTGGATTCATGAGTCTTAATTTTTTTGGAATTTTATAGATTATAAAATAAAACAGACAAGAGTAGTCTTTTTTGTGAACAATTGTATTAAAAATACACTTTTGACTTTTCTTTTTATTAATCTTTAAGTCTGTGTTATGTTAATGTTGCTTGTAACAATAATGGCATCAATTGTTCCTTATATAAACTATGATCTTTCCCATGCGTAACTTCAATTATTTTCCGGCCCTCATTCAAATTCATTGATGCTTCCTTCATAAAACCTTCATATAATTGAAGCTTTCCAACTTTCATGTACAACAATCCGAGAAGTGGATTCCAGTCACCGTAGTATTTCCTATTAAAAACGATATAAAAAACACGATTCAAAATAAAAATACGAACAAAATTTACCTAAAGCCGGGAATAAGTTTCAAACCAAAATCCAAAGCTGTAGTCCATTTCTGAACATTCATTGCACTCTCGAATGCCAAGTCTAAAGTTTTCACATGCCATAGATTTAGCGAATGTAAAGTATTTTTCTGTTTGTTAAGACAAATCTGACATATATCTAAATCTGGTAAAAAAAATAAAACATCAAAAATTTCACACAAAATAATGAAAAAAAGTATCCTACATGCAATTTCGTCCATGTTTTCCAAGTGATTTTTAGTAAATGCCATCACTTCCTTGTAAGTTTCCCGATACGTTTGTGTTATTTTCGTATTGCATTTTGGGCAGGTATCTCGCTCGATATCGAGCATTTTACTACAGTTTCTATTTAAGCACGCCGCTGCAGCCATTTGAATATGTTCATCCGAATCGTTACATTTTGAACACATACACAAGAAGTAATAGTTGGCTTTTAGATCATTTTTCCTATCGAACGAAGTATTTAAAAGATCAACATAGCTGATAAATATCTGTAATTAAATTGGATTAATTTCTGATTTCTTTATGAACAATAAAACTAACCTTTGACCAATCCAAGCATGGAATGTCTTCGGTTAAGTGTATTTTTAACGTTGTCCCTTCGAATGTCGCCACTGCATTCGGTTCGCAGCTGTGATCAGTTACAGAAACTCCTAAATAAATTCCCGTTCCAATTGAATTCATTTCCGGATCGAGAATATTAAATCCGTTTGTAACAAGCTAAACATATTGAATCACATTAAACGATGATTTAATGCTTATTAAAAGTAAAAGGATGCATGTTATTGTCACGGTCGTTGTATCTTTACAGTCCATTGAAAAACAACATAATTATCTCTCAACTTTAATATCAATCGTCGCCAACAAAAATATTTTGTTTTCAAAAATAAACAAATACGTGTCAGAGAATTTCCGATCGCAACACCGTCAAAAATTCTAATTGCCTCCAAATATAATTTTTTTTTGTTCAATTTCAGCCATGCGTGATGACTATTTTTGCAGTCATGCTAAATATTTCTTGTCACAATGCCACCTCGTCGACTTTATTTGACTGCAAAGTTATTTCATTCTGGCAACGAGCCAAGCAATTAAATCACAACTAAAGCCGCCGATAGACACACAAGATAACAGAAAATCGATAAAGAAAAATTCAGATGACTAGCTCATTTAAATTGAAAAAAAATCTGATCTTACCCGACCATAGATTGTAAGGAGCTCCGCTTCATTTGGCACAAGTAGGTTGTCAAGAATATCAGATAGAACGCCGGCTAATGACTTCAGGTGTTCCATTCGTTTCGGATCACATTTTATTTCCTTGTAGTCTGTAATTAAAATGTTTCACTTTACGAGAATGTGGAAAAATTAATTGTGATCAAAAGCTGAAAAAATAAGGATTTCAAAGACAGATATAATTCAATGTAGGTTTCAAAACTTTTGTGTTTTTTGGAAATTGAAAGAATGATAGTTTTTAAAGAAATCGTCGGAAACAGTTTACTGATTTTTAGAGAAGTTCAATCAAAGTACTTAAAAAAAGGGAGTTATTTTTAATAAAGAGAAAGAGAGACTGTATTTTAAGCAATAAAGAGAAAGAGAGACTGTATTTTAAGCATATACTCGAAAGTTCGAATTCTAAAAAATTGTATATTCCTTCAAATTTCAGATCCGTATTTTAAATTTCCATACTTCCATACATGATCGAATTTCTAACTTTGAATTACTAGAACTACTAGAGTTTTAGGAGTAATACTTTGGTTTCCATAACTCAAGAACGGCTTATGCTAGAAAGTTGACACTAGAATTTTTATAATGAATAATAGTGAAGCAATTTACAAGTTGGTTGGCATGAGTAGCAGGTGGGCTGGAGCTAAGCTGGAGTGCAGGAACTCCGTCATTCATTCTTAACGGTTCAAGGTGTGTGTGTAGTTAGGTAAGTACTTTAATGCCAGACTATTTTCCAAAAATTTTGTCAATGTTATTCACAGTAATGAAAAGCCGTTGGTCACACGTCAGTTTGGCAGTGGAGGAGTTTAAAAACAATATTTCGAATAAAATGTCCCTTATCTTAAGAACTCCTTTGATATAATTTTCTAAATAAGAGGGTCTGTTTTTTTTGTGGGCAGTCGAAAAGTTTTTTGATCTCTCTATCTTTATAATACTTCGGACCCGTATTAGCGGTAAAACTAGGAATGACAAAAATTTTACTGGGAGCTGAAAAATGCAAATTTTCACAACCTTAATCATCACCAAAAATAAATCGCCTCGAAATTCTAAGAAAGCCAGTAGCACAATTAATTTTTTTTTCTTTTATGAAAATAGTTGTTGGTTTTTCTCATGAATGGCTTACGATAGAAAGCTTAAAGTTGGTACATAGATAGATAAATTGGGGTTGCTTTGCTTTCCACTGTCACTGAATCCTCAATTGGGCCTATTGTGATGTCTCCCTAAATAATTAACAATTCCTCTTCAAAACAAGCGTTGTCAATGAAGTACAGCATTTTTCGAAGAGAGATGGTCAGAAATGCCGATGGTTCCTTAAAACACTAACCGAAGTAACGAAGTCTTTTGTGAGCAAGTCCCTCGCATTCTCTACCGGATATTGTACAAACCGCGGGCGATATTCTGTAGAACAGGCTGGGTGCAAATTCTGTTTGGGTCTGCTTTCACTAAGTGTATGCAAAATTTTTCTAAATTCATGTTTAGAAGCATTGACATGGGGTAGGGATTTTTTGTAGATATTTTTAGAAAACAAGAAATCGGTGCCAGGCCTAGAATACTGCAAGATAAATTCATGCACAACATCAAGACACTAACTCAGGAATTTACGGAAATTCTTTCCTTTTAATTGAGTTGAGAGGCTGTAGGTACTGTTCCGCCCCAGACACAGCTGTACCGTCTTCAGCACTTACCCGCATGTTGCATGAAGGGATTTAATCAAATGCATATATAAAAACAACTAACGTGACATCAAATCGCCGAACCTCCGGTACGATTTTTCAGTGTAATAGCCCTTCACGTTCTCGCCGCCGCTTTGTAATCTCAACAGAATCCGGAGAATAATCCGAGCTGCATCCGGAACAATTTTCGGAACGATTTTCTTCAAATAGTCACATTCGGTCTTATGCATTGGCCACGCATCCGTCTGGCACATTCGATTGCAGTAGTAAACGTACTGGCAGCTTGAACACTTTAGGACCTTTCCGCTAAAAGACATGACGACTGATAAAAAAGAACATTTGGGGGAACTTTTCAGAAAACTTACGAGCTTAAACAGTGATCACATCGCTCCGCCCGGTACTTTGACTTGAGGACGTGGACAAAAGGGCTTTCGGTTAAAATACACGAACCTCGTTTTATGGACATATCGTGAAAATCTGTTCGATTGCAAAACTTAAACTGAATCCACCGGAAGAGACAAAAGCTGTGTTTACCTTCTTCCGATGCGATTTTTCTGGATCGTGCTCCTTGTTATCGCGCTCGTTTCGTTCTATTTTCAGACTCTTGTTTTTGCACGCTGACGAAAGAAACAAACAGCCCAAATTATTTTTACCAAGATCAAACGCACATATGAGATATTTTTGAGTCCCAGCACGTAAGTCACGTCACGTCCACTTGGTTGTTTTGATTTTTACGAATTTTTGTTTATTTTGTTTATGAGGGAAGGGGTTTTATCGGAGTACGGAGTACGGTGTGCGAGGGGAGTACCAATGTATGACGTATGTTTGAGTGGCGGATCAATTTTCACTCAACGACAAACCCGTTTGAGTGAAAACAAAAACTGCAATGCCAACGTGCTCTTAGGTTTGTTCTTTTTGCCAGGTGAAGTTCACATTTTAGTGTAACTTACACTGAGAATAGGTTTGTTCTTTTTGCCAGGTGAAGTTCACATTTTAGTGTAACTTACACTGAAAATGGGATACAACTTACACTGAAAGTGTAGGGTTTAGATCGCGCAAAAAGAACGGGTTAGTGTAGAAAAATGACAGCTAAAATTCCGAACTTTTTTATTTGTTTTATTCTTTCACTTCTATCAATGCAAATTTATTGCCATTCAATATTCTTGCATTTATTCATTCAAAACAGTATTTTCATAAATGCACAAAGTCAATTTTATCTGCATAGAGCCATCAATTCTGACAGATGGCAAAGAAGAAGATCTTACACCGGCTCCCGATCCAGTGTAAGATAGTGTACACTGAGTACACTACACTAGCAAAAAGAACAGCAACCTCTGACGTCACACCGACAAAAAGAACAGCATTATGCTTGAGTCACATACAAAGTAGAATGAGGCAGCGCGACGCAGCTTGACGCCGCCAATAAATAAGCAAGTCAGATAACTATTCACTGTCTGCGTCAGTTTGAGTTTTGAATAAATTTCAAATTTTCCAAAAAGCGTTCGTATTCGTGCATACGAAGCAGCGAATAATTAAAAACGATTTTTAAGCTAATTTTAATTCAGTCCGGTCATATCAAGTAACAATTCGATGTTTTAAAGATAAAAAAGTCACTTGTCGATTTCGAGGTTAACTATAGGCTACGGAAAAGTTCAGAGTTGACGAACATTTTTTGATGGCTGCGTAAGGCTGCCTTCATCTACGTTCGTTGTGACTACCACAATGGAAATACACCGCGCTCAACTTTTTGACAGCTAGTCTGCCTCGGACTGCGTTGCCGTTGTGACTTAGGGGTTAGGGCAGAAAGTGTACACTGAGTACACTACACCGACAAAAAGAACAGACCTCTTGTTAACGAGCTGTACACTATCGTTCCGGATGTTGGGTCATATCATGTTTATTTATAGAATTTCACGGGGAATAACAGAAAAATATGAGCACGATCATTTTCCATGGCGGCGAGAAATTTGGAAATGTGAGAAAATCGCAACCACTTGATCGACCGGATGAACTTTTATTTTCTTTACAAAATGTAAATTTAGAATTTGGTTAACAGGGCGTCAAACATGTGTTTCGTCCAAGCGGTGGTGATACGCGTAAAAACCGTGTACATGAGCGTAATTTTTCATGAGAAGGAGAAAGATTGAAATTTGGATTGTAGTAAGAGTGAGATGCAAGTAGGTACTGTCGGGTCTCCAGTGTCAAAAGAAAGAGACTGAAGAGCAACAGTTTGTAGTGGAAGTGAGATGCAACTTCCATGTTGGGGTTAGAATGTCAAACTTCATTTTGCTGATTGGCTAAAGCTTACGAATTTGATACTTTCATGAACTAACACAATCAGATTTCATTAGGCAATTTCTCGTACTCAGTCATTCCATAGACTTCCATGGTCTCGTCTGGCGCACTGTCACTTACAGTCTGACACTTCGAAAGTTCGATGTCCATCGCGAAGAAACCAAATTCTTTTTTATACCAAAGTTTTTCTGCGCTCCTATAAATCAATCAATCGCAATGAAATACTTAATTCTTATATTTTTGTGTATGATAAAAACTTGTTGTTGCTTAATTGATCCGATTTCGATTACAGTTGGACTAGCTTTAGGAGCGCTCGGTTACAATTACGATACCGTGAAGAAATACTCGTATTGCAGGTACTACGAGTGTTGCATTGACGAATATATTGCAGACGATGTCAGAGGTAAGAGGAAGGCTCCTTAAATCGATGTCAGTAAAAAAAACTTACCCTGTGCGGTCTTCTTCTCAGGACTAAAACTTCAACTCGAAAAGCATTTGTTCGGGCAGCATATTCTCCTGCAGCAGCTGATACCGGCATTAAGAGCGCACCTGCAACCGGGCAGAATTCCGACCAAACCGTTGGTCATCAGCTTTCACGGGACGGCGGGCACCGGAAAGAATTTCGTTACTGATTTTATAGCCAAAAGCATTTATAAGAACGGGCTTGAAAGCGAATACGTCTACAAGTTTTTAGGACGATCCGATTTCCCGCTAGATTCGATGATCCAAGTTTATAAGGTGGGTTGGTCGATTAAGTTCCCGTTTGACTTATTGCTTTACACAAACTATGGTTGCTTGTTTGATATTCAAAGGTATACAGTGTCGTAGAAGGTGTGTGAACCGAAGCGTAGGCGTTGTTTTTATTCTAATTCCTTCGTTTGAATTTCAAACGCACTTTAAATTTGCTGCTTAAAACATGGCGACATAATATCGGGTATTCCTCTCGACTCTTAGCCACAACTATACATTTTAACTGCAAACAGTGACCGCAATAAAACGATAAATTGACGGGTTCACATTCTATGGATCAAAATTAATTTTAGGGAATGTTATGCACAGTTAGAACTCTACCATCTCAATTGCAACACCACATATTTTTTGGCTACAGTCTTACACCTACGCCGGGTAAAATTTCCATCGTATAGAGAATCCTAGGTATGACAGACGCACCGGCACAAATAGACAGTAATTTTCACTTCGTTTGAATAAAAACGCTTTGTTGTTGCCGAAATTTATACTTTAAACTACCATCACAAAAGTAGTGTGTCCTGATAGAAATGATATTTTTCTAGGCCAATTCTTGTCTTTTTTCATCTCGCTGTGTTGAGTTGCCGTGTGTTTGTGGCGCCATCGCCAATACATTTTTCGGAATCAATTGAACGCACCCATGAATTGAAAATACAAAAACGAAAGGAAGAGAAGAGAGAAAAAATCAGGACGACGGTTCCGAGTTCGGCCACGAAATGGAAAGAAAAAAGAAACAGATCGCTGTAACAAAAAAAGGTTCTATATTTTTGTTTAAGCAGACCGAAAGCACGACAAATTTCCGATCGAATTAAAGATAAGAGAGATAAGATAATTAAAGATAATTACATCAAGTCAATGTCGTCAATTCGAGGCAAAAATCGGTCCGTTCTATCGACAATCGGATCGAGCGAACTCTCTCATCGATACATCGAGGACCTTTTAACTCTCAAACTGAGCTCTTCATCAAGGCCTCCAGATTTAAAACGCTAAACGAAGCCATTGAGGCTGCCGTCAACGTAGAGAAGAATTCACCCTTAACATTATCGCATGGGGCGATAGTTGCTCACGTCGTTCCTTACCTTCCCTTTTTAAATAAAGCTGTTATTGTCGAATATTTCCACGAACCGGAACTCTCCTGCTCCGAAGAGACATGCAAATAATGGACGGAGATAATAGCGCGGAGGAACATTTCTTTATGACGATAGCTGATATACCAAACTTTGAAACAGGAGCATCAATGAGAACTTTCTTTATCTCCAATTTAGTAGAGAGAAATTTCGTCGTGTCAACCCTATTCTTTAATTTCTTCCAGCACAAACTAAACGAAAAAGTACGCGCAGCCATGAAAAAATGTTCCCGTTCGCTGTTCATATTCGACGAAGTCGATAAAATGCCAATGGGTGTTTTTGAATCGCTTGCATCACTTTTCGATCATCATACGCATTTAGAGGGTATCGATTTTCGACGATCTATCTTCATATTCCTCTCGAATACGGCCGGCTTTGAAATCTCCGAACAACTGGGCACACTAATGAAGGAGGGCAAGTGGCGTGACGATACAAAGTTACACGATTTCGAAAAAATCCTCGAACTAGCTGCGTATAATTTAGAGGGAGGATTGAAAAAGGCCGGAATAATTGAGTCTAGTCTTATCGATCATTATATACCATTTTTACCGTTAGAAAAATCCCATATTGAAAGCTGTTTACAAGCGGAATATGATCGATTGGGTGCAATGCCCAAAGACGGTGCCATCAAGTAAGTGTTGACGGTTTGTTTGATGGGTTTTCGTTGGCGCTAACCTTTGTCCTTCGTTTCATTTTTTTTCAGGAAAATTATTGACAATTTCGTAACGTTCGATCGAAGTTTGGGACTGTTTGCAACAAGCGGATGTAAGCGATTAAGTAAAAAAGTTGAAGTTGAAGTGCACAGTTGAATTTTTGTACATACTTTAATGTAAAAAGTGATTGATAGTTATTAAAATTCCTTTTTAATCAAATGAATTTTACTTCTAAACAAATCAACTTATTTATTCCGAAAATATTCGGATTGAGTAGCAGCCTTGGCCCTGCCTCCGTCAGCTCATCAGCGCATTCTGTTCTGCAATGGGTGTAAGTTTGATAGACGTAAACATAAAGCTGTGATTAGTGGAAGCTTATATGACGTAGTACCTGGAGAATTGCAGTGAGAGGTACTAAGAAATTCAAAAGGTCTTGTAGTGAACGACTCCGTTGTCTCAATTAATGACATTTAAGGTTTCAGAAAGCCGAACATACAAATTTAAACACATTTTATTGAAACTATACACAAGAAAATCAACTCACACTTAAAACGGATTCAGCCACTTCATCCGCGAATCACGAATTAGAGTTTCACTATCTAAACGTCGTGGATTCTGGATAAACTGCTTCGTCGCCTCGATTCGACTCTCGTCGACTTTAATCTCCTTCGTTACAAGACATTCGCCGTTTTCCTTGAGGAACGTGTAATTCAAATCGTTTGCGGTCGGCTCCCCGTACGGAAAAACAATTGGAACAATTTTCACGATATGTTTGATTTTCCACAATCGCCCGCACTGTTGCGGTGTGTTCTTAACGATGGCAAAGTCACAGTTCCGTCCGTCCAATTTGAACTCTTTGAGAATTTGTTTCTCCCAGCGGGTATTTCCCTTTACCGGTTTAATGCGTTGCACGCGAAACAGCTTCGACGGATTAATCGGAGGATCCTCGTGATTTGGCTCCCTGTTGAAAAAAAGTCACCAAGTTGGAATCGGAAAAATTTTGAATGGAAAGTGTTTTAATCAATTACCTCGGGTAGTAAATAACGCCACCACATCGTTTTCCGTCTTTGAAGAGAACGTGTTTATTCTGTTTGCCATAGTTTCGAACAAAGTGTGTCAGAAGAGGACGAGTTTGAAGGATTTTCTCGAACATTTTCGGATCCTACAATTTTCACTCTGCTTTTTTTCGTATTTTGACTGCTGAATTGCAGGTTAGGTTAGGTCTTCAACTGTCTGCTTTCGGCGAAAATTTGTACTAGTTTTCTGTTACAAATACAGAGATTACAAGTTGGTACAGGCCGTCATCATAGTGACTTTACGGTTTCGCGCCAAAGGAAGCGTTTTATTGTTAACAGCAAAGTTCTGATAAATTTATTAAAATGATTGAATTTCGTAAAATGTAGGAAGTGGAAGTGTTATGGAATGTTTGGGACCACCTAAGATGCAAAAGAAATTTTAGTTTGGCTTGGATGAAGCCTTGTGGTAAGTTTTTTTCTTCCTAAAATGAATTTGCTTGTCCTAAATGTGGTGTGCTGTGCTCTCTTTTTACATAAATGAAAACAAATCTGAAAATTCCAAGATTCTGTTTTGCGAAGTTGAAAGGAATCAGTGCACTTAACTTTTCCAACAGTATGATCTCTGACTGCAATATTGGAATGCAGAAACTCTCCTTCAATTTCCGCCCCACAGACTTTCGGTACCTAGCGGATAGCGTGCTAATTTCCTAATTCATGGGTCAGAAGTTTGAGCGTCATCTAGCCAAGAGCTTATCACCTGTGTTTAAAATAAATTATAATAAGTACAGCGCCATAGGAAGTGCGATGTTGGTCCTCTATAGTCCAGAAATACTTATACATACCTAAAATAAACTGATTCAAAAATGTAACTGCTTCATCCTTAAACCATGGATTATTAAGTGAACCCCCCGACGATGAACAGCTTTCGCTCCATAGTCCACCACGATTTTTAAAAACTGGTGTCACCAGTTTTTATTTTTCTACTGTCGTGCGTTTAAACTGCAATAGCCAGGGCAGAGGTAGATTTCAGTCGGCAAGCACGTATGGTAGTCTTCACCGACCGTTCTGACGCCGAAAAAAACTGAAAAGTTCTTAAAGTTGACTTCTATTAAAACGAAGCGCTTATTTTAGCTTCTATGTGAGCTCTACCACTTAAAAGATATTCATAGTTCCGTTTTGGTTTGGTATTCTTTTTCATATTTTTCTTTTGGTCCTTAAACACTAATCGGTTTTTCTCAACAAACAATTTAGTTGTTGTGAATATATAACAAAGAAAAACGTGAAATTCTAAATACTCAATAGACTGATGCACAATGTTATTGTAAACAAAAATTTTATCAGACTTTATTTTCAGCAAGTAAAATCTCCAAGAACGCAAGTCCTACTTTTGGATCAGGTGTTTCATTTACACTGAATGCCATTAAACTAGAAACGAAGTCCTTTCGCCAGATGATGATGCCACACCCTCTTGTGCTTTTTAAATAAGACACACCACTTCATGTTCTTTAAATTAATGATTTATTTTATTAATATTAGTATAAACAAAAAAAAATTGTATTCAACAAAAATATCACACTTAGGTTTTCCTTTTAAATTAATAATTGAATCTCCATTTTTAACCACATTGAATTACGATTAAAAAAATTGATAAGAAATTATGTCTCCAGGACATGATTCAAGTAGGCAATATAGCAAATTGCCAGCTTTAATATCTCAATCTTGGACAGCTTCTTATCTGGTGGTAAGGTAGGAAGAAGTTTTCTTAGTTCGGCGAATGCCACGTTAAATGCTTCGACCCGAATACGTTCACGCGTTGCATGTGCCGTTCGATATTTTAAAGTTGCTCGACGTCGGCGTCTTCGTTCTTCTCGCGATAATCCAACCAGGTCGGATGGATCTAAATTCGTTATTGGAATTGTTCGACGACGAGGTGTATTCGATGTTGGCGGCGGTATATTCTCGCATGCAAACGTATGATGGAGAAAATCACGTCCCAAAGATGTGTTCTCACTGGGCATCATGTGCTCCATATCGTACACCATAACGTGAAATGGTGTAGTGGAATGCCCTGTAAGGAAGAAGAACAACAGTTGTTTAAAAATTGCTTTCCATTCTTTATTAAAATTCGGAGTAGCGTAGCCTGAAGATGTTTGGGCGGAGACTGGAGTAAACACATTTTTTTTGTAATTGTGTGAGTAATGGGAAGCCCTCCGATTACCGAGTTTAGAAAATTTATGGGAAGGTGATCTATTGGAACTTCAACTTCCAAACTATTTGAGCGCGCAAGTTGCTTAAAGACAAGACTGCCGGTGAAGAATTAAAATTTGTTCCAATAAAATATATTACTTGTAACAAATTAATTCTCTATAATCGCGAGGGTGTTCTAATACGTAGCTGCTATTTATAACATTGTTCGAAGGACAAAGAACATGCTGCAGAAAATAGTACACCAACACATCATTCGCTTTGTTTATTATTTGAACTATGAACCCTTTAGAGGCCCAAAAATAATTGACACATACGTTATATTGGTTAAACACTGTAATTTGATTAAAGGATACAACCACACATTACACAGACTTTTTTTGCTATTATTTGAAACATCCTCCGTATACTATTCATAACCACAGGGGTAAATCACACTCACCCCTTTCATAACTTATGAACGTTAAAAGAAGCCAAAAAATATAAAGAGGACACAATATAAAAAGAGATAATAAGAAAATATTTGAAGCATTTATTTGCTTTGTGTGATCCTTGAGGCAGTTTTATTTCTCCTTTGCGATAAGCAATAAAATCAAATATTGATAGAATAATTTCGTACTTGTGCGGAATTATTTATTTTTCGTAGGACTTTGGCTGTGGTGGCACGAAACATGAATGATTACGTAAAACGGAAATGTTTTAAGGATTTTCCTTATTTTATTTAAAAAAAATTATTTTATTTAGAAGATAAAAGAATATTAAGTTACGCTTTTCAGTCGAATCCGATGATTTTGGCTAGTATCTTGGCTTAGTTAGACTAGTTTTACGATAGCTGAAGAGGTCAACGAGAAAGTTGACTTTAAACATTTTTGATTAGTTTAAAAAAAAAAATTTAAATTGTTCTACTACAAACTTGATGAATAATTTTTCAATTTTAGGCTATGAGAAAAGTGGCATAACTTCTCCATAATATTTTAATCAAATGTTTCTCATTAATAAGATTTGCTGCCATATGTCTGCAGTATATAAAACTATTTTTTATATTAATATAATGACAACAGAATGCACTATAGATACTAGAAATATAATTTTTTCAGTTTTGACGGTTTTGTGGGTTAGGCCACTGTTGCACTCATAGCCTCATTTAACTCTACGTTTCAAATAGGAACCAAAGACAGAAAGAAACGTATGCAAAAAATAGCCGAATGCAAGCTGTTCTCACCTATGTTTAGACCGTGAGTGAATTTTTGAAGATCTTAAGCAGCATTTTTAATGGTAGTTACTTAAGGGGGTCATCTCGTGTGAAGGCTCTTTTTTATTAAAAATATAATTGAAAGGTTAATTTTTGGCAACTTGTTGAACTCTTATCGTAAATTTTTTTTGTTTTTTTACGACTTCTTCAGCTCGCCAAAAAAAACGGCTTGATTCTAGTTTGCAAAGTGTCTACATGAGTACTGAATAAGTTCACCAAATTTCAAAGGAGTTCGTTCGATAGATTTCGATATATCTGTGGTCACAGTGAATAACTTGGTAAGTCGAAAAATGGCCAAAATGGGATAAGTGTACTGTGGTCATCTTCCAAGCCTTATACGCACTGTGGTTTTTCAGTTATAAGGGTGGGGGTTTCTAGGTATGTGGTAAAATTGTGTTTGTTATCTGCTAAGTCGACTTACCATAATTTTTTCCAAGTAATCATTCACGGGAAAAACCAGATAAGTCGAATTACCTAGTTTTTCGCTGTGTATCTGTGTTGTCAACTGCATTTATCCATTTATTCATCGTGCCAGATTATTCCAAGTGAAGTGTATTGTTTCTATGCATGGCTATGCTAAAAAAGGCTGTCATTTCATTATGAAAAAAACAGGATACCGTAAATCAAAAATTTTTATGGAAACCAGTGCAGTGGTTGCAATACCGTCAAGGACCGGGAAATGTATTTTTTAAACATACCCTTGAAAAAAATGAACCATTCAAAATGATAAATTTTAGAAAAAAGGGAAAACATTGTATATCTGATCGCCTTCCCCTGGTTTCCCTGGGTCCAAACCTTATTAGTACAGAAAAGAAAAAAACATTCTCTCTCTATTGCCTTTGATAGATCCTGCTTTCCACGATTGCTATCGAAACTTGGCAGCCAATGATCAACCGCCAATCGATCCAGATTTGGTTGAAATCGAACAGGATGAGACTGCCGATTAATTTCAAGGGGTAATTTTAATCTTAGGTAATAATAATTACCTAAGTTCCTTTTGCAACTGCATTTTGAGGACTCATTTGTATTTATTGTTTATGAATTTTTCCATTAATTTTTCTATTTGTAGCTCATATTTTTATATCAATTGTAGTGGATATTAATGCTTACGTTGTTTTTTACTATTGTTTCGTAATAAAGGTTTTCTTAACTGTAAATTTTTGTTTTAATGGTATTTTTGTTAACTAAATGAAAGTATATCTAATTGACAAAATAAATGGGAAATAACAACAAAGAAACTTATTATTATTAATGTAAAAAGTATGGGGCATAATCAGGTAAGTATGGTGAAAAATTTGGGATGATCTGGTGCAAAATCAGGTAACTAAACGTAAATCCTAGAAATCATTTAGGCAAATTAATAATAATCAAACCACAAGATTTCGAACGTTATTTGATCATATTGATGTCAACAAAATTAATTTTTTCAAAAAATTGGATTTACAGGAATAGTTCAATAGTAACAAAGTGCTGCCCTGAAAAGTTTCGTTTTTCGACTTACCTAGTTATTCACTGTGACCACAGATATCGTGTCTACCGATTTGAAAAATACCGTTTTGAGAAAAACGCGACTGAATTGACCATTATATTCGAAACAGCAAAGGAGTTTAGAGAATATAACGACCTGTAATTTACGAACGGCTTCGAATATTGGAAAATCACTTTGCGCGCATATTCTACACTATATGGGGATGCAATTTATGGAAAAAAATCGATTTTTTGAACGGGATGACCCCCTTAATGGAAAAAATTGAAAACGAGTGTTTTCAGTAATTGAAAATCCATCTTTATCGGAGACGATTGCGTTGGTGACAAATTTTGTTACACCTTTAATTTTGTTGTTCAATTTAATCGTCCCTGTTTCACTGTCCTTTTACTTTATTATTTTAATAATACAGTATTGTTTTCGATTTTTAAAAAAAAAAATTTGCTACCCTGAAAATTTTTTTTTTCACGTTTCATGACTAGTAAACACGAAAAAAGCAAACAAAATGTTCAGTCCGTCTGTCCGCCGTACGTCGACTGGTGTACGCAAAATTGTTTGAAGGCTCGTAGCACCCAAATCATTTGAGCTATTTAGTTAAATTTTTTTTCGTAGATAGACTGGGTAGGCCCCTTGATGTGACCAAATTGTAAGCGGTGGGGGAAGAGTTTTAGACGAAAAATTTTGGTTTCTAGATCTCAGCAACCGTTTATGCTAGGAGGCTGAAACTTAAGACTTATATAGAGCTTTGATAGTGGACCCATTTGCAAAAAAATTTCCGATATGGTTGAAGGGGTGAAGGAGTGCGGGGAAAAATAATGAGTCCGAGACGCTCGAAAGCCGAGATCGACTCATTCTAAAATCCATATCTCCTAAATGGTTAATGTCACATAATTGAAACTTAATGGTCATCTGTAAGTTTACTAGGAGAATAGATCAAAAGTAAATTTTTGATTGTGTACAGTGGCGTACGGAGGTGGGGGCTAAAAAAAATTTGGATTACGATATCTCACGAACCAATTGCACTAGAAAAATAAAATTCGGTTTGTGTATAAAAGTTGATAAATAAAGTTTGCTGAAAGTAAAATTTTTTAAGGGGGAGGTGGATTATGAAAGTGGTGGGGATACGAATTATTCTAAAAAATCCCGTCTCATATCTCAAGAACCGTGTAAGGTAGATGCTTCAAATTTTTACCAGAGGTAGGCCTAATAGACCCCTAGCAGGTAAATAATTTTTTGTGGGAGGGTGGGGAGGGTGAAAAGGAAAAAGTTCCGATTTTTATATCTCGAGAACCTATAATGATGTAAAGCTAAAATTATGTATTTAGATAGAGCTATAGCAGTAGGATGTTGGAAAAATATAATTTTTTATAGGGATAGTATGGTACGGGGTGGGGGGTGTTTTTCCTATCTATAGAACGGCTTATGCTACAAAGTTGAAACTCAACATGTGTATGTAAATCAACTAGAAAAGTAATTTAGATTAAAAAAATTTTCAAATATCCATTGGCGTTCGGAAGGGGGGCAAAAAAATTATCAGTGAAAATGGAATGCAAATATTTTCACGGTTTTTGTCATATCTATTAGGTCTTTCCAAATATTAAATTCATTTTTATTCCACGGATTCTTCATATAAATACCTAAAAAGTGTTTTCAGGGTTTTTAAAATTCAACCCCTAAGGGGGTGAAAAGGGATTGTACACTTTTTTACGAATTCTGCCATATCCCTCAGGTCTGATCAGATATCGAATATCTTTTCACTTTCATGGGCTTGCGTAATAATCGCCTAAAACCAGTTTTTAAGTTTTTTCCTTTTTCAGCCCTTAAGAGGGTATAAAAGGGTTGAACAATTTTTCACGAATTCCGTCATATTCTTTAGAAGTGATAAGTAATTGAATTGATTTTTACTTTATCATGCTGCCTTCATATTTATCTATTAACTCCTTTCAGGATTTTTGGATATTCAACCCCCAAGTGGGGGTAAGGAGGTTGCATATGTTTTCACAGATTCCTACATATTGCTTAGATCTGATGATATATCGAATTCATTTTTAGTTCCAAAGGTTTCCCATATAAGAGCCAAAAAGTCAATTTCAGTATTTTCAGATATTCAATCAGTGTAAGGAGGTAGTATGATTCGACATATTTCTTAGGTTTGATGAGATATTATATCGCTTTTCACTTCCACAGGCTTTTTATATAATCGCCTACAAACCCATTTCTCAATATTTGGATATTTAACCATTAAGGGTTTGCATATGTTTTCACAAATTTTGCCATCCCTTAGTTCTGATGAGATATAAAATTGGTTATTACGGCATTTGATGTAATAACTTTAAAACCAATTTCACTATTTTTCGAATTTCATGAACCAAGAGGGTAGGGTGTAAAGGGTTTGCTTACGTTTTCACAAATTTTTAAAATCCCTCGTGTCTCGTGAAATCGACTAAAAACCTGTTTCACATTTTTTTCGAAATTCAAACCCCAAGTGGAAGTAATGGGTTCGTATACGTTTTAACAATTCGTCATATCTCTTAAGTCTGATAGGGCAACAAATTCGTTTTTACTTCTATAGGTTTTTAGTGTACATGATATACCGAAATTCGAATAGTCTATTTTAAATATTTTTATTTTAAGAACAAAACTAACTTTCCAAGAAACGTCTGATGATATACTCCGACTTTGACCGCTTCCGAACTTTGACCCGAAAAATAATAAAGTTTCGCCCAGACCATTGGCAGATTTTTTTATTTAGTTTCGATTTATTTGAGAAATATCAGAAAAGCTAGTAAACCCGATTTTTTTCGGAGCGAAAATAGTCTTTTCTACAAAAAAACTAGTTGTAATCTGTTAAAATATTATTCCGGAGTTACTACCTAACAGACAGAAATCCGTCAGAATTCCGATGGATGTTCTTTAAATAGACGGAATTCCGGAAGAGAAATCCATGCGATTTCCGAAAGATTTCCATATGGCGAGGTTGACTTTGTTCCGTGGGATTTCTCTTACCGAAATCTTTGGGAAATGTCCAGAGCCCTCCGAAAGCTTACTAATATTTAACTTTGTTCAATCAGGTTTGGCGCAAAGAAATATAAGAGTCTGTAGAATTTTCTGCAATCATAACCGAATGTTCGAAAATTCTGCTGATCCTGCATTTTTTTTGCGCCAGATCGGTCTAAGCGAAATAGTTTTCGTTTCTACTTCGTTTTTACTGTTTACACAGAGTTTTCCACGATATATCCATATGTGCGAAAGCTCTTTTGGAATTCTCCCTGATAATTCCATTAATAACGCTACATTTTCCGAATGAAATCTGCCGGAACTTCTGTCTCTCATTCCCTGCATCAGAAATAGCTCGGAACTTTCCGAGGACATCAGAAAAGTCCGCTTTATTGGTCTTCAGGGTACTTAATGTTACTAGTCTATGAATAAAAAAATTTCGTTTAAGTTAAATTAAAAAAAAACAATGTCTTTAATTTATAAAAATACCCTGCTGTAATATAATAAAATTTTAACGAAAATCGAACTTTAACAAAAATGCCAAAATCAAATTACTTTTCCCACCCTCAAAAGCATGGTCTGCGTACGCAACTGTAATATAATGGGATAGATTGGTGAAGACGATGAGCCGGACTAGGACTTATAAAAACTTTCTAATTTTTAAATCTCGCTCATCGTTTTAAAAACGTTTAAACTGAACTCGGTAATATTTTTGGAATATGTTTTAGAATTGCAGTATCGTTCGGCTGAGAGCACGGACTGTGTCGTTTGTGTTTCGTACGAACGGCCTTGGGATTAAGGAGTCTCTCGATCGTAGGTTTGGGCGACATGGTATGTAATAGTGCTTGATGATTTTCTATTTCCACTCGCTGGATAGCTGCTCTCAAGTTTGTGGAAGGAATAACAAAATTTCCAACTCCGACTATCGAAATTAAAAACTACGGTTTTAATATCTGACTCGCTGAGAAAGTGAGCGAAAACTTCAAGGACCAGTTCCTCGCCGCATTCGAATGACTTTTCAAAGTATTGTTTTGTCGACTTCTTGGGTATCGGAATATCTGTACTGGGTCCAACTCCTTCGAAAAGTAATCGATTTTAAAACTACTAGCTTCAATCACACATAATTTCTTTAAAAATGTTCATGTCCTCCTAGGTCTTTGTCTCAATCAAATATAAATAATTATTCGAAAAATTTAAAAGTTATTCCTGCCCGAACACACAAGGATTTTAGTTTTTCCATCCTCCGTAACGCCCTGGGTTCGTTCGGCACATTTTTATACTCTAGAAATCATATAGAGTACTATAAGTTTAATCCAGCCCAAAAGTTTGTAACGCATAGAACCGAGCCTCGGCCGAAAAAATTTTATATATTAATTTGTGTTTATTTGTGGCCAAAAACTCCAAATCCGCTTGACGTCCGTCCGTCTGTCTGTCCGTTAGCACGATAACTCAAGAACGCCTTGACCTAGGATCTTGAAACTTTGAATATGGGTGTTTGGTTGAATTTGTAAGGCTAAGTTCGTGAACTGCCAAATTGTCCTTCTCCTTCGGGTACCTGCCATTCAAAATGTCCTTAAATCACGTGTTCAAGAATATTGACCAATAACTTCGGAACGCTTAAAGCTACGACTTTGAAATTTTGTATACTTTAGTTTTTCAATAGTTGGAGCTAAATGTAAGATTTTGATAAAAATCCTATTAGTCCTTCGAGTAACTGCCATCCAAATATCCTGTTATGTCTTTACTTAATTTACGAAACTCACTATAACTCAAGTAATCTTTTTGCTACGAATTCGAAATTTTGTACAAATTAGTTTTGAGTGGAAACGAAGTTCGAGTTTATTAGTTACTCCTTCTGGTACCTGCCATTTAAAATGCCCTCAAAATACGTGTTCAAGAATATTGGCCGTTAACTTCAGAAGGATTTAAGCTACGACTTTGAAATTTTGTATGTGTTAATTTTCCAATAGTTATTAGTCCTTCGTGTAGCTGCCATACAAATACCCTGTTAAAATATTCTCATTCAATTCACAAAACTTACTATAACTCAAGAAATCGTTTAGCCACGAAGTTTAAATTTTGTACAAAAAAAGAAAAAAGATTTGAGTGAAAATGAAGTTAGACTTCGTTTGTCAGTGGAATTTCTTTACTCCTTCGAATAGCTTCCATACAAAAAATCCTTAAAAAGACGTGTTCTAGAAAATTTATCGATAGCTTTACAATGGCTTTAAGCTACGAATTTGAAATTATGTACACATTAATTTTTGAATGGTTCCAAGGAAAAGGATAAAAATGTAAGAAATTAAGTGAGTCCTTCCTGCACCTCCCATGCGAAAGTCCTTCAAAAAAGAAATTTTCTTTTCGATGACTTACCCAGTTCAAGATATGAAATTAAACACTGAATATATATAATATAGTTTTGAGTAGCAATCTAATGGCAGTCCTTAATAAAGGACACACAACATGCACACACATAATTCTAATTTATCCCCAACTACAATATAAATCGGAGTTCAGTATTTATCTAGAGTATTATACGATTGGCTTGCAGCCGATCGTAACTGCAGTATGTTTCTTTATTTACTCAATTGTCCATAAATTTTTCATTAAGTGAACACTGTCCAACACTTTTCACCTCAATAGTTTATAGTAAAAGAATAGAATATTTTATTTTATTCTATTTCATCATTTCACAAATAAGGATGTATTTAATTTTTTTTTCAAATTAAATAATAAACTGAAAATTAGGACTTACCTTGTTTTATATGTTATCCAATTAGATGCAAACGAATCAGACTCACTACAGCCGATACAATAAGAATTCCATACGGTCCGAGAGCGAAAAGATAACTGAATCCCAGGCAAGAATACAGCTTCCTTTTATCCCGTGATAAATCCATGGACCAATTGAATGAAAAAGATGGAGTCCGACCATCCCGAAATACGCTCTGCGCATCGTAATTGGTCCCAGATGTTTCCTGTTCGAACAATATAAAAGGATGTAAACCCGCCTCCTTTATTACAGTGTTGTTAGTGTTGTTGGGAGGTGAATTTAATTTTAAAGAGGATGTTATTGATATTGATTGGATTTTTCAAACACCGATTATACGAATCGTTCAATTTCGTGTGATATTACAAAAAGGACACGGAATCCTTTTTCACAAAAATAAGTTAGTCAACAATGCGTGACGTCTGCATAAAAAATATAATTTGATTAATTATCTTTTCCGTTAAAATCAAGGAAAATATTATACGAAATGTTAACAGGTATAACCTTGATCTTTTTAGCAAATGGTTTCAGATTTACCTATTCATCGTCCAAGAAATACAGGAAAGAAAAAGCGATAGTTTGTGCCTGGCACTGCCAGTTTGAAAAGAGAACATGATATTATAACCTTTTTTGAAATAGATTATGGATTACCGCAACGATTCAGTTGATTATCCTTATCATAATTAAATAATTAGTTATAAAAGCTATGGAATTTATTAAGAAGTTGTTTTCTTGCGTTACTGTAGTGGTATTTCCTTTCGTGTATGCTTTTATGTTTTTCGATATTCCTTTGACTAATGATTTTAATGTACATACAATTTAATATTCAAGATGCAGGTTAGTTGCTTCACCGTGCGCATACTTAATCTAATTTTTTATCAATAAATTATTACAAGGAGTACCTATACTTAAAATAAAATTTTTATGGGGAGGTAGTGGCGTGCGTGATGTAAAAAAACCTTGGATTACGATTTCACAATGCCGTCAGATGAGTGAAAATTTATGTAGTGAAGCACGAAATTATGGGTGATAAAAATTTATCTCGAAAATCGTGTCTATGATATTTGAAATTTTGGCAGACCCCTACCAGGAGGGAAGATGGGAAGTATGTGAGAATTAAATAGGGCAATTTTGCTGGGATATTCTAACAATTATTAATAAGGATAGTATCAGAAGTGGTTTTTGCTACAAAATTGAAACTTGTACCTATCCATACTGGAAAAAAATTTCAGATATACAGTAGAGTCCGTTTATAATGACATTGAAGGGAAATCCCAATCAGGTCATACTAACCGGACGTCATATAAAGCAGACGTTGAATGTGCATGAAAAATTTAGGTGCAATGAAAACAGCCATTTCGATAGATTCGTTTTTACATAGGGTGAATGCACCGATAGTCGGCCAATTAGTGACGTCCCGATATAATATTCATTAGAATTTTTACTGAATAAATTAGGTTAAATGACAGTCAATGGTTTCAATTTTTAGAAACACATAGTTGAAACAAATTTTGATAAAATAAGTTTGGTAAAAAAATATTATTCTAAAATCGTGCAGTTTTTCCTATAGTCGGCCACAAAAATCCTAAGTTCGGCCATGTTAGATCCCATAGTCGGCCACTACATAATGAGCTTATAAAATAATGGAGTCATATGACCGAAATATATTTGTTATTCAGAATATTATTGAAAAAAACCTGATTTATCATGAGACTATTATAATATCAAAAAATTTATATCAAGCACAAGTATATATATAAAATTCGTGTTCCTACGGGTTTTTTTACCAGGATTTTCTCGATTTTTAAGTCTCTTGTCCTTACACTGTTTAATCGCATCTTGTGTCTCTTTTTTATGTTTTCCTTATTGAGGAGGAACTATTGGTATTGTAAGGACGATATTGCGCTAGGAGACTTTTCAGCTTTGCTCCTTTTTCGTTTTCCCTGAGAAATTAATGTTCTTGGATAAAACAAATGAACATCAACAAAAAAAAGTACCGGCTTCTGAATTTTTTGATTTTCCAACCAATTTTTAAACGAATTTGCCACGTACTCGAAGAAAGTTTTCCCTTTCATCCATCCCGATTCTGAGCGTCCGAAGACCCAATCAACTGGCATACTTCTCACGACTTCTCTAGGTGGACGAACATATGGAAAAACTACCATTGGGGTGCTATATCTCAATTGGCTGTGAAAACTAACAAAACGGTGAGGACTTCTTTTTCATTACCCATATTTACTTGGTAATTGTTTCTCTATCCTCTTGAAGCAATAATTTTACCAGTTTGGGCACATTGAAAAACCAGTTTCGTCCCCGTTTAAAACTCGCCGTGAATCCAGAAGTATTTCCATGTTTCCGTGCTCAGAAAGGTATGATTCTAGATCTTTGAACCATTCGCGTAGTCCTTTTTCGGTGACAGCAGCGCGCCCTTTCGAAATTGATTCTGGAATACGGGAAGAAAGCTGAGGATATCGTTTCATGAAAGATGTATACCACTTCGTCTTTGAAATGATTTTTTCGTTTATCTTCTTTCATAATTTCTTGCACGGTGTTTTGAAGCTCTTCTGGCTTTAATAGAAATCCACATTTAGCCAGAGAAATGCACCAATTGACGATTTTGATTTCTTCCGTATGGGTCAATATCGTTTCGCGACCCATTTCTTGGCATCCTTCCGGGACTTTTCCTAGCAGATGATCCTGGAGCGTTGATCTATGTACTCCACATTTAACTGCAGCCTTCCGAATACTTAAATTTTCACTTCGATGTGCAGAAATAGCATTTCGCATGCTATTTGCATCCTATTGATAGATTGGACGTTTTATAGGGTTTGACATTATTTTTTCGAGATTCGCTAAAAGAGTTCCAAAATTGATGCTCACGCTGTTTATCACTAATAACTTCGCAAACTCCTACACAACAAATTAAACCAATTATTTTGAACGAATTAATAAACACTTGATTTTCGATAAATATATTAAAACTGCGGCGAAGAATGAAGGGCGACTAAAGAGTTTTAAGAAAAGGATGTCGCAAGAAATATATTAGATATTTAACCAGTGTAGCAAAAAAGGGATGTAAACTCCCAGATGTTGACACACTTAAAAATGTCGGTGTTGCAAATGCCGCTTTTACAACACGGAAAAAACCGAATTCACACCTTGGGCAATAAATATTATTGGAAAGGCGCGGCGTGCCGGCGACAGACGGATCAACATGTCTTCTGCTAAAGTCGGGAAGAGCTGGCCGAGTTTAGGAACTTAGCAGAATTGTGATTCCTAAAGTTGGCCACGTCCAAAAGTATACTAATATTAACCTTTTTTTAACAATTTTATGATTAAGTATGAAAATTTAAATACTTTTGAATCACAAGCACCGCACAGCCTAGCCGTAATTTTTAAAACTATGGAGTATTGTTAATAACAAAAATTCTTCGATCTTATAAATTATTATACCAACACTCAGTTTTACGGACTTTGTCACAATGAACCTATTATAACGTTACAACAAAAACACTGACTGACTTCATGTTATGCATGTCGAGTTCAAAAGAAAACATAGATAGAAGAAAAAAACATGTTTCCTGGAAATCGTCTTCACAACATTTAATAATTTTAAATTTCTGAAGAAATGGCCGACTATAGGAGCATGGCCGACTAATGGTGCATCTACCCTATTATTATGACAAAAGCAACAGGAAAACTAAGATGTACATATGTATTTAGCAAAGATTAGGAGTGTGAGTTAAAATGAAAACAATTGAACATGAACATCATAATAACTGGACTAATTTGTAAGAAAAAAACAAGTCATTATAAGAAAAATGCGTCATTATAAGCGGTTGGTCATGTTAACCGAAGTCATGAAGTCATTCTAAGCTAATGAAAATGCATACTTTTTATATGAAAACCAAACTTCTTAGCGCAGTTGTGTCATACGAAAAGGTTTCTCAGAAATCTATGAGGTGTGATTTGCCATCGAACTCGTCTGTTTTTACCAACGCCTTAAACCTGGTTTCGGATTTTTTTTTTGATATTCAACGTAAACAGGGGTTGAATATATTTTCATCAATTAAGTCTCTTCGGATTGCTCAGTTGTTTTTCCATAAGAACCAAAAATAAATTTCAAAACTTTTCGATATTCCTCTCATTATTGGTGTAAAAACACCAATCGCAATGTTAGGTCTAATTAGATTTAGAATTAGTTTTTTTACTTCTACGGGCTTTTTTACAAGTGCCTAAAAATTAATTTGAATATTTTCCGATATTCAACCCAAATGTGGTCAAGGACGTAGCCAGAAAAAAATTGGGGGGAGGGGGTTGGTTTATTGAAAAAAACTATTATCCCCCTTAGATTTTTTAAATGAAAAACGGAGATATCTAGGAAGCGCTATAAGCGAGACAAACCCTTACGTGTGTGAGATAGGCTTATGAGAGTAAAATATTCGTAAGCAGCAACCAGCAAAATACAAATTATGGGTATTTAATATAAAAATGCAAATTCAAACTACGAGGGCGGATTGATAATGACGTGGAAAAATTGAGAAAACATAATTTTATCCGGAAAAATTTATTTTGTTTTTCAACGTAGTCTCCTTTTAGCTCGATACACTTAGTCCAGCGTTTTTCCAATTTTTTGATCCCTTCCAAATAATATGATTTGTCCAACCCTTCAAAATAGGCGTTGACTTATGACGTCAGTATTCGTGGTAAATCTCTTTCCAGCAAGCCATTTTTTCAAGTCTGGAAATAATAAAAAGTCGCAGGGTGCCAAATCTGGAGAATACGGTGGGTGAGGGAGCAATTCGTACCGTAATTCAAACAGTTTCTTGATAAGTTAATTTTGTTCTTAAATAAAAATATGTAAAACAGGGATTTTTAGCCGATTAAACATTGAAAAAGCCCGTGTGGACTATTTGAATTTCGGTATATTATGTACACTAAAAGCCCATAGAAGTAAGAAGGAATTTCCGATCTAATATCTCATTCAAACCTAAGAAATATGTCGAAGCTGTGAAAAGTATACAACTCCCTTACACCCCCTTAGGGTTGAATATCTAAAAATACTGAAATTGACATTTTGGCGGTTATATAGGAAGAATGAAGTCGATATCTCATCAGATCTAAGCAATTTGTAGGAATTTGTGAAACCATATGCAACCTCCTTATACCCACTTGGGGGTTGAATATCCAAAAATCCTAAAAGGAGTTAATAAATAAATATGAAGACAGCACGACAAAGTAAAAACCAATTCAATTTCTTATCACTTATAAAAGATATGACGAAATTCGTGAAAACGTGTTCAACCCTTTTATACCCTATTAGGGGTTGAAAAAGGAAAATACTTAACAGCATGTTTTAGGCGATTATTACGCAGGCCCGTGGAAGTGAAAAGATATTCGATATGTAATTAATCCTAAGGGATATAGCAGAATTCGTGAAACTCTATACAACCCGATTACACCCCCTTCAGGGTCGAATTAAAAAAAATCTTGAAAATGCTTTCTAGGCATTTATATGAGGAATCCGTACAATAAACATTAATTCAATAGTTAAGAAGACCTAAGAGATATGACGAAATTCGTGAAAATATATGCATTCCATTTTCTCTTATCATTTTTTTTGCCCCCCTTCCGTACGCCAATGGATGTTTCAAATTTTTTTTTAACTAAATTACTTTACTAGTAGATGTGTTCTATAGATAGCAAAAACACCCCACCCCCGTACCCTATAAAAAAGTATATTTTTCCAATATGCCACTACTATACCTCCATCTAAATATTAAGTTTCAGCTATCCATAATTATGGGTTCTCGAGATATAAAAAGGGGAAAATTTTTCTTTTTATACTCTAGATGAAATCATATAGAGTATTATAAGTTTAATCCAGCCCAAAATTTTGTAACGCATAGAACCAAGCCTCGGACGAAAAAAAGTTATATATTATTTTTTGTTTATTTGTGGCCAAAAACCTCAAATCCGCCTGACGTCCGTCCGCCCGTCCGTTCGTCCGTCCGTCCGTCCGTCCGTCCGTCTGTCCGTTAGCACGATAACTCAAGAACGCCTTCACCTAGGATCTTGAAATTTTGAATTTGGATGTTTGGTTGAATTTGTAAGGCTAAGTTCGTTAACGGGCATAATCGTCCTACTCCTTCGGGTAGCTGCCATACAAAATGTCCTTAAAACACGTGTTCAAGAATATTGGTCGATAACTTCAGAAGGGTTTAAGCTACGACTTTGAAATTTTGTATGTGTTATTTTCCCAATAGTTGGAGCTAAATGTATAATTATGAAGAAAATCCTGTAAGTCCTTCGTGTAGCTGCCATACAAATATCCTGTCAAAATGTATTTACTTAATTTACGTAACTCACTATAACTCAAGTAATCTTTTAGGTATGAATTCGAAATTTTGTACAAATTAGTTTTTGGTGAAAAGGAAGTTTGAGTTTACTAGTCAACGATATCCTTTTACTCCTTCTGGTAGCTCCCACACAAAATGTCCTTAAAACACGTGTTCAAGAATATTGGTCGATAACTTCAGAAGGGTTCAAGCTACGTCTTTGAAATTTTGTATGTGTTATTTTTTCAATAGTTGGAGCTAAATGTATGATTATGAAGAAAATCCTATTAGTCCTTCGTGTAGCTGCCATACAAATATCCTGTCAAAACGTCTTCACTTAATTTACAGAACTTACTATAACTCAAGTAATCTTTTAGCTATGAATTGGAAATTTTGTACAAATCAGTTTTGAATAAAAACGAAGTTCGAGTTTACTAATCAGCGAAATCCTTTTACTCCTTCTGGTAGCTGCCATACAAAATGTCCTTAAGACACGTGTTCAAGAATATTGGCCGATAACTTCAGAAGGGTTTATGCTACGTCTTTGAAATTTTGTATGTGTTATTTTTTCAATAGTTGGAGCTAAATGTATGGTTATGAAGAAAATTCTATTAGTCCTTCGTGTAGCTACCATACAAATATCCTGTCAAAACGTCTTCACTTAATTTACAGAACTTCCAATAACTCAAGTAATCTTTTAGCTATGAATTGGAAATTTTGTACAAATCAGTTTTGAGTAAAAACGAAGTTCAGGCTTACTAATCAGCGAAATCCTTTTACTCCTTCTGGTAGCTGCTATATAAAATGTCCTTAAGACACATGTTCAACAATATTTTTCGATAACTTTTGAGCTCTTCAAGCTACGAATTTGAAATTTTGTACACGTTCATTTTTAAATGGTTCCAAGAAAAAGGATAAATATGTAAGAAATCGAGTGAGTCCTTCCTGCACCTCCCATGTGAAAGTCCTTCAAAAAGGACATTTTTTCCGATGACTTACCCAGTTCAAGGTATGAAATTAAACACTGAATATTTTCTTTTAGGTTTGAGTAGCAATCTAATAGCAGTCCTTAATAAAGGACATACAACATGCACACACGTAATTCTACTTTATCCCCAACTACAATATAAATCGGAGTTCAGTATTCATCTAGAGTATTATACGATTGGCTTGCAGCCGAATTTTGTATTAACCTCTGTCACTGCAGCCACAGTTGGGCTTATTGTGACGTCCCCCCGGTTTGATTATGATTCCTCTTCGATCCCTGCGCTTTCAATGAAGCCTAGTATTTTGCGAAGAGGAATGGTCAGGAATTCCGATGGGTCCATGAAATTGCATATTCTGCAAATTTTAGTCTCAGAGAGACCAATCCTATTGAGATGCTTCCTCATGTGACAATGTCCAGTCAGAGCTCCCAAGGTTCGGGTCTGATATCTGCTTAATTTTAGATAATCAGATGTTCTTTTTTTTCCGAGTGTTTTGGCATAAAAAGGTTTGAGTGCCTGTTGCCCGGTGCCAAGTCCCAGTTAATGGCACTTTGCGAGTTTTGCCACATTCGGATGTTCATTCTGGCTGTGCTTAATGGTATTCCACAGAATGGATATGGTCCCATGAAGTCAGCTTCTGAACCTTTCCTAGCCATTAAGTCAGCCATTTCATTACCTACATAGCCGCTGTGTCCCGGAATCCAAATGAGACTAACTCTGTTCTTATTTCCGAGTTCAATCAGGCATTGGAGGCAATTCCAAACAAGTTTGGAGTAGATTTGAACGGACTGAAGTGCCATTATTGCTGCCTTGCTGTCCGAGAGAATATATATTTGTTGGGTTTTGTAGCCCCGTCTGATATTTTCTCTAATGCATAGTTCAATAACATGAGTCTCCGCCTGTAAAACAGTGGATGTTATGTGCATGCTACAGTAGAATTTCACATTTGGGCGCACTCCATAAACTCCTGCTCCTACACCTTGATCCGTTTTAGATCCGTCTGTGTACCAGATTATGGATCCTGGTTTTGGAGTGGGTTTGTTTGTGGCCCAATCCTCCCTTTCAGGTAGGACAACTTTGAATGGCTTTGTGAAATTAAATTTCGGTACCATTGAATCAGAAAGAGGTATCGCTGGTATCGGGTCCTTGTTGAGTTCCGCAGAGAGAGTTGGGCAAGCTATTTTGCGCTCTGACTCGTCCTCCGAGCTCAAAAGTTTGTATGTGGTGAATCTAGCTTCTTTCTGTATTTCTAAATGTAGAGGTGCTAGGTTGAGAAGCACCTCTAAGGCAGCTGTGCGATTGGTGCGCATCGCCCCAGTAATACCCAGGCATGCCAGTCTTTGTAATTTAGTCAGCATAAGTTTTCTTCGACCAGACGGATGCCGCGTAAGTTATAATGGGCCTAGCAACGACGGTATACATCCAGTAGGTTAGTTTTGGACTCAGTCCCCAGTTTTTGCCGAGAAGGCTCCTGCAGGTCCAGAGAGATTCTGGCCCTTTCAAGAACTTTGTCCAAATGAGCATTCCAGGTGAGCTTTTCATCCAGGATAATACTCAGGAATTTTACCTCACTAGAATACTCTATGGATTCTCCAAAAAGAGTAGGCTTAGATAGCTTGTCCTTACACCTCCTTTTGGTGAATGCAACAATTGTGCTTTTCTTTGGGTTGATACCCAATCCTGCTTTAGTGCACCAGGTTACTACCTGGTTTAGGGTATTCTGAACTAGATCAGTCACCGTCGCTTCAAATTTACCTCTAACAAGGATGGCAAGATCGTCAGCGTAACCCTGTATCGTGACTCCGGAATTAATTAGGTCTTGAAGAAGGTTGTCCACTACTAAGCACCAGAGGATGGGTGATAGTACCCCACCCTGCGGACAGCCTTTCGCAGCTGTGACTGTGACTGTTGAGTCGGCTAGTGTCGAAGTTATTTTCCTGCGTTCTAGCATGGCCTTGATCCAACTGCAGGTTTTTGGATCAATACCACGCTTTTGTGCAGCAGAGTAGATACTTTCGTAGGCAGTGTTGTCAAAAGCCCCTTCGATATCTAAGAAGCAACCCACAGCTATTTCCTTGTCCGTAATCGATTTCTCGATTTTCGTGACTAGGTTTTGTAAGGCGTGGGTTGTAGACTTCCCTGGTTGATATGCATATTGATTGGAGTGTAAGGGTTGAGATTTCAAAGCCCCATCTCTGATATGCCTATCAATAATCTTTTCCATAGTTTTTAAGAGAAATGACGTTAAGCTGATAGGACGATACGACTTAGGATTATTGCTCGAGCGGCGCCCTGTTTTTGGTATGTATATCACCTTAACATTACGCCAGGATATGGGTATGTAACCCCATGCGTGGCTTGCTCTAAATATGGATAACAGTGTTGGTAGAAGATGGTCCATTCCTCTTTGTAGTAAAGCGGGAAATATTCTATCTTCTCCAGGCGATTTAAATGGTTTAAAACTACGTATAGACCATTTAACCTTGTTGGCAGTGAAGATCTTGGCTGAGTTTTTCCAGTCCAATATGGTTAGTCTGCTCGGCCTTCCTTCCTTCTAAAACGCCGATTTCAATCACAATCGTAGGAAATGTAAATGTATATAAGTAGGTAATAAATGATACATTATATATATTTCTTATTATTATATAGGGTGTTTCTCAATACAATTGACAAAAAAATAACCTTGAATTTCAGTACTATGAATTCTTTGGGAATTTCAGGGGGGTCCGAACAGTGACGATCCCCCACCCCTGGCTACGACCTTGAATGTGGTAAAACGGGGTTGAATATGTTTTTACGATTGCTTCCCTTAGGCATGATGAGAATTAATATTGGTTTTTATACATACGTCCAAAAATCTATTTTAATTTTTTTTCCGATATTCAACTTCTAAGGGGGTGAAAAGAGGTTGAATATGTTTTCACGAATTCACTTAGGTCTCATAAGATATCGAAATGGTTTTCACTTACAGGGACTTTGTGTTTATTTGTTTTTTCTGTAAGCACTTCGAAATAGTTAAGAATAGAAATGACAGAGTAGGGCACAAAATAGTGGTTTAAAAAATTCAGAATGGTGAAATGGCGGTGTTGTAATGCTATTCTGCTCTTTAAACGAAACGCTAGGATGGTGTCTTGCAGTACGCACTAGTCGCAAACAACGGCAAAGACATGTATTTTGGCGTATTTTCATTTAAAAAGTTTTACGTTTCGTGCTTTGACCTTTAACAAAGTATTCGAGTATCAGAGTAATTTTAATCATCTACATACATATCCCGCTTCCTTGTCTACAATACAATCAAAATAACCTCACAAATTCCCCTACATTCATACAAAAGTACGACCTATTCGCTTCCCTATTATCAAACAAACCCTGGAACATAATCCTGTATCCGGTTGCACTGGAAGTTATGTGAAAGCAAAAAATCGAGCAAACATTCCATACAAAAATTGCATCAATTCAATGGGAATATTCCTTACAGCAGTTTTCGAGGTAACTATGGTTAAAACTTTGTTTTGTTTACCATTTGCATTCCACATGGTGGTGTAGGCGAAATATATACATGTTTCGTATACGCATATATCCTTAAAGTTATCCTGTCTTCGCCGGAGCATTGTAATTTTCAATTATTCCAATCGAATGCAGAATATATTCCAACCCTCGGTTCTATGAAATTTCCATCAGTCCTTGCAATGATAGTCTGGTTTTGGCGATTTAACTATGTGGTGATCACACCTTGAATTAAAGGCTCGCGGGATAGCTTAAATCAGTTTTTTTTAAAGAAGTTAGCATGGAAGTCACAAAAAAAAATCTATTTTGTATTTTGTTTATTATAAAAATAAACTTTTATACGAGTTAGGTGACGTACAGTTCAACGTAATTATTTAAAAAAGGAAGATTTTAAATTGTCCTTGTTACGAGATTTGTTTGTAAAAGAATTCAAGTGCAAAGAGAAATATGTCTGTTAACTATAGCGCTCATCAGGTACTTGGAAAATTGGTTTTATATATAAATTCTTAATCCGTTCTTATAATTGCGAGGATTTGCTTTCCTATTGTATATTGAATTTCAAATCCTCGAAATAGGACCGGTCTTAATAATAGTCGTTATTTCGTTTACATGGTTCGCTCTTTGAATAACACGCAAACGGCAATTTTTGTTCTTTCGCAACATGATGAGAAATAAATTTTTCATTTCCCCGAAAATATGTCCTGGAATCTTATGCTCTTTAAAAAGGATAATATCGATTCGGAGGTAAAGGTAAACTTCCGTGAAACATGCACATCGTTGTCTACAAATTTCTTCTCGTTTAATTTTGTGTATATAAAAACGTAGAAATAGTTGCCTGCTTGTGTTCATATTTGCATTTTGTCTTCAATACTTGAATAGTTTTTTTCTAAGCGAAAAGACATGTTTTTTGTGTGTTATTTTAGAAATAGGTACCTATACATATTTATGTAGCGGAAAAGAATTTGATTTTGATTCGAGTCTTACAATAAAATGATTTATATGCCAGTTAGGTTTTATCCTTTGCCTAGGTCGGAATTATTATTACAATAATTAAAAGTTTGCAATATTTTGTAAGTAATTTAGAGTCGTATATTTTTCATATTTCGGTTGAATTGAGTGCCGTTCACTGTGCATCCTCATAACTCTCTCTAGATAACGTAAACGTGACAAATTTTGGTCATTTTACCAATTGTTTTTTACAAAATGGCAAGAGGGTAAAATTTTCAATTTCCGCTTGTCTTTATAGTTTTAAAATTGTATTACAGTTCGTGGTTAAACAATTTCCTCACACAAAATATTTTTCTGGTTTTGGGTAGCAAATCCACAGAAACAAAACCGGAAAGTCCAAAATAAAATCCCTAAATCTAAAATATCCAAAATTAAAATTTATATATTTAGTGATATAATCACTCATACTTTAAATACATTTCAGTTTTAAGACAATTTCAAATATTATTGTATAAATTAGAAAATTAAATGAATTTAATACGTAATACGTTCTAATTAAATAAATTTGTTTTCACAAAATATATATTCACTACTTTCACTTTATTGTGTTCGATTTAAAAAAAATGTTCTGCCCGGAAGAATTTTTTTCACAAAGCTTTCAAGAGCTCTTCCATCAAGAACATTGTGTTGGTTGGAGGGTTTCGGGTCTATCTCTGGAACGGTTATGCAAAAAAGTTGAAACTTAGTAAAATGTATATTATGTAGATATTCTGAAAACCTTGTTCTAGAAAAAAATGGGTTTTGCATAGGGTTCATCATATATCTTAGATCTGATGTGATATCCTAATGGTTTTACGTTTTCCAGTCTTTTTATACAATCGCGTAAAAAGCAGTTTTTTTTAATTCAATCCTAAGCCCCAAGTCATAACGGCAACGCAGTCCGTCGCAGACTAGCTGTCAAAAAGTTGAGCGCGGTATATTTCCATTGTGGTAGTTAGAACGGGCTGTGGTCTTTTTCCAGTTTCCTAAGATCCCGTTTTCCCAAAATTCCGTTTTTCCTAAATCCCGTTTTCCAAAATCCCGTTTTTCAAAACCCCGTCCCCCTAAATCACGTCCCCAACAATCCGGTTTTCCAAAATCTTTTTTTTCGAAAGCCCGTTTTCCAAAATCTCGTTTGTTAAAATCTCTAATATTTTACTGACTGCGTCAAGCTGCGCCTTATACTATGTTCAGACTACGAGATTAACGCGTTTAAATCGAGTTAAATGCGCTGAAAACATTTCCCGGACGCGTTTACGAAAACACGTAGCTACTACGCGTTTAACCGAAAACATATACTGCGATGCTCGCGGAAATCGAAGTAAACTTTGAAAGAAACTTTTTAATGCTGCAGAAACTCAATTTTGTGCTTGTGCAACGACTGCATTAGCTAATAAATTCTCTTTTCATTATTGCTATACAACTAATTTGTTTCAAACAATTTAGAAAGCATAAATTTGTTAATGAAACACAGCTGAATATCTACTTGTCAAAACAAATCACATCAAGCTATCATGTATCAAAATAAAACCTAGGTAACTCGTTTGAACTCGTCTGAACACTACTTTTTTAATATGTTAAATTTACCTACTTAAATGCGTTTAAAACGCATAGTCTGTACAGGGTATTACTGCCTCATTCTACGATGAATCGTCAAGGCTATGTGTTACTCATAGGATTTAATTAAATCTGAAAACACCAATCGACCTGCATATACCTGTATAGTCTTCCCAGCACATACTCCCTAAAAACAATAAAATCTTAACACAAATTTCCGTTGTAAGCCCCTTTCGTAATTGCGATTGTAACATGTGTAAATTATGATCAGTTGTAATTCTTAAAACCGTTGTTTAGTCTTTTATAATTCTAAGCTAATCTGACTATCATTTATCATCGGAAGATCAATTACTAAAAAAATGTCCCTATTTGTAAATAATGGAATTAGGCACATGTTTACTTTTTTATCCCTCTGACCTGTAAGTTTTGGGTAATGTATGTAGAATCAAACAAATCGTTCAAGTAACCTTCAAGTTCTTTGTAATAATTTTCCCAATTGATACCAGCATAAGTTTTATTCTATTTCCAATACTTGTTTCAAGAATGACCAGCAGCTGGTCCCATCCCTATCATATCTTGAGATGTTCACGTATCCTGGCATCAATAGACCGTTAAATTATAGTGATCAAAAAGTGTAACACTTGTTCAGTTTAGATTCCTTAAATCCTCGGCGATATTTAACCATTGGATTATACCGTCCGACACCCCTAACAATATTCAACAAGAAATTTATACATGAAATTGCACGTGCATTTGTACCGTACACAAAACACGAATCAATTCTCCTTTTCACTCTCCCTAGTTCTTCCTGAGTTTTTTTTTCTGGAATAACTTTTTGACTATCCAAGGACATAATCCTTAAACGTGATAAATGAGTCTACTGGGAAAACAGATCACTCCCCCTTTTTTCGGTACTGTAGCAGTATTGCCTGAAAATAAAAGAAGATGAGTCTCTCAATGACAATGAGTCCAATTCAAATAGGACGCGTGGAATGATGATAATGTTCCTGGAACCCTAATTGAGTTTAAAATCAATTTATTTATCAATTGATCATTTCTCGTAGGTGACGAAATAATATGTGAGTGAGGGTGAAAACTTATTTTTTAAGAAATTGAGATGAATATCCTCTTATTGTATTGTGGGCATTGTTCCGCGTTCAAGTGTGTAATTGCCGTGTAAATTTAATTATGGGATAAATGGGGATGAGCGTCGACGGGACGCTATTCACGATACACTTACAGAAAATTTGTCTACACATTGATGATGTGTTGAATGTTTCCCTTGTAGTTTAGTACTTTAAGTTAGAAATTTTGTTAAAAGTTCTCATGGTTTTTGGCTGTATTACGCAGTACCTTATTCCTTTTCGGAGATCCTTTGATTTTCTAATTTTCTTAAAAAAAATTAGCTTGTATTAGACTGTATATGCCATGCTGTTAATATTAGACCACCAAAATATTGTCAAAGAAATTCAGTAAACTTTTCAGGAAACACAGACCTTGTGGCAAACAAAAATTGACGATAACATTATCTGACTGCATTTGCCAGCGAAAATAGTGAAATATTGAACAGTATGGCGTACAGTCCAATACAAGGTTAATTAATCAAATTTCCATTAATCTGAATTTTTCGGTCTGTTGGTAGTTCGAAAGCGCATTTACACCAACTAAACTAGGTAATTGGGAAGTTCCACGGAAAACATATTTTTCTCGACCTACCATTCGAAATGGGACAACGCGAGTAATATGCGATGAAAATGGTCGATTTTTATCGAATGTTTTAAGGTAAGCCTTAGCGCTTTAACTTAGTTATGCAGTTAAAAAAAACAAAAACATTTGATTTCATACCAGATCAAAATCAAGTCCTTGGAGCGGTTATAAAAACACTTGGCAATTACCCGACAAAATTTCGAGACATCAAGCCAATGAATTGAATACAACAATCGCAAGACGTAGAAAGGTATGTAATGTGAAGTTATTGGTCAGTTTTTTACGATAATGTTTTTCAAACTTCAGCAGCAGACTGCTGATAAACAGCAAGACCAGCAACAACCTTCTCCTAATCCCAACCAGGTCTTTAAAAAAAATTTTTTCGCATGCATTTTAATTACAAGAGCACTTTAAAATTTAGCCACTTCAGTACCACTAAAATAGTCAACCGAATCCTCAAATTGCAAATGTTCCAAATCTTCAATTTCAAAATGTTCAAAATCCTGAAAATCCACAATTTACGCAATATCCAGATCGTCAAGATGCCCAAGTTGCAGCTATGCAACCTGGCCCTGAAATGCAATGCAATTGCTTTACAGATCAAATTATTCCAATGCAAATGATTAATCCTGCTCAAATGCAAAATCCCGTCCAAATTCCTATGACCGGCGGCGGTCAAATGCCGTTTACTCAAAAACATTCAGGAAGAAGTAGTTGTTGAATATCCTTTTCGCAAAGTCATAGTTTGCCAGCAATAAATTCATGCACCCAATAAAAATTATTCGAGTTAAATTTTTCGTTAGTTGTGTAACTGCCTAGTATGATTTTTTGAATAAATATTTTTAAAAAACAAATTCGTCTAAAATGTAAAGTTTTTTAGGATTTCTCAAGTTCCGAACAGCCATACTTAAGCCGATCAAAATTACTGCAAGAAGAAGAAAATCGGGAACAGGAAAAGATCGACTCGGATCCGATCACTACTTTCAGGGAAAAAGACGATGAAGTTGAAGATAATTTCGAAAAAATGAAGCTCCACACACAAATTCCGGACAAGCCGACCGAACGAAGTGCATCCCCTTTGATTCCGGCCTACTATAATTTTCAAATGGCAAAAAAAATGGCAGCGGAAAATCTCGAACATCAACCTCTTCCAGATTGTATAATGGATCAGGCATTTCGAAAGCTACAAGCTCAAGGTGTACTTAATCCGGGCCTAGCATTAGATATGCTACCATCGGCCAGCGGAGTTGGTGTTAAAACCTACAAAGCGGGGCCGACGCATTGCACTAAAATGAAAATTTTCCGACCTAAAACCTGTGGCGTAGTCCCGAAACCGGTAGTTGCGTCGCATTTATTTCGACCGCAAACATCATATCCAGGCAAGGATAAAATGGGTTCCATGGATTTGGCAATTTGTTGGGACTTTCGTCCTTTGAATCCGTTTGATGAACCAAAACCAGCCAAACATATCGACGGTACAAACGATTCCGCCGGACCGGCTGTTTTTACGCTGGTCAAGACGCCGCGAACGCCGGACAAAATAGAAACGGCACGATCGGGTGGAATATTCACCAATACTCTCGGCGATGAAGGCTTCTTCGACAAGGATATTCTTCGACGAAAGACCGGCTTCGCAGCACAACGTAATGCGAAATGTTCGTGCGGCACATCGCCAATTAATATACCGAACACTAAATCGAATCCTTTTCGATCACAAAGTGCTACACGCGAAGCGAGTTTAACCGAAAAACGAAAACGATGCAAAAGTTCACCGAATCTTTCGCAAATAGCTAACGCTAGTCAAAGCTCGTCGTACAAAGAAAACGTTTCGCGCTACAACGAACAAATACCTCGCACGAAGGAACATACCTGTAGTAAGTATGGTCCGAAAATAAAAGACCCAGTTCTTGCAAAGCGAACATCGCGACTATGTCAGAAAATCGATCCGCAACCGTATCCGGAAATCGTACAAAAGGACACGTACAAGGCGGCTTTTAAGGCTGGCATTCCGAAGAGTAATTCGTCGGGAACTGTGACCAGTTTCGATAGCGGATGTAGTACGATGTCGGCAAGTACGTGCTCGACGAAAGCAGTGCACGTACCGAAACCTCGACATCCGTATGCAAAAAAGAATTACAACATCGACACACTCGTTCCACCGTTCGCTTGTATTAAGGGAGGAGCCGGTCAAGGAGGCTATCCTGAACATTGGCGACTGGCTAGCGTCTATCAGCATGCCTATAAACCGATCGAACAAAGAAGACGACCTTTGTTGGATACCGTTTATAAATAAGAAAATAATGTAAATAAAACATTAAATATAATAAAGCTGCGTACATACAGAAACTGTTGGCAAGATTTATTCATTTTATTGAATTACAGAAAATCGACTGTAAATTGTGTTGACCCTTCTGATGCTTGTGCAAAAATAGCGTCCTTCCGAGTTGCTGTTAACGTTCCTAATACAAATTTGTTCTAGAATACGGGTGATAAGCCCATGATTCGGTGGAATTCGAACCAACGTAGGCTTCTGTACCACTAAGCAACCGAGGTCCCTATTTCGATTTTACTTTATTATTTCAATAATACAGTATTGTGATCGATTTTTTAAAAAAAAAAATTGCTACCCTGAAATTTTTTTTTCACGGTTCATGACTAGAAGACACGAAAAAAGCAAAAAAATGTTCAGTCCGTCTGTCCGCCGTACGTCGACCGGTGTACGTAAAATTGTTTGAAGGCTCGTAGCACCCAAACCCTTTTTTTCGTGGATAGACTGGGTAGGCCCCTTGAAGTGACTAAATTCTGAGGGGTTGATGTGTGAGGGGGAAGGTGGGGGAAGCGTTTTAGACGAAAAATTTAGATTATGATATCTCACGAACCAATTGCACTAGAAAAATAAAATTCGGTTTCTGTATAAAGCTTGACAAATAAAGTTTGATAAAATTAAAATTTTTTAAAAGGGTGGTGGAGCATGGCAGTGGAGGGGATAAGAATTTTTTAAAAAAATCACGTCTCATATATCGGGAACAGTGTAAGATAGATGCTTAGAATTTTTACCAAAAGTAGGCCTAATAGATACCTATCTGAAAAAAAAGTTTGGGTGTTGGGGTGTAGAGGGTGAGGGTGGGGGAGGTTGAACAAGAAAAAGTTCCGGTTTTTATATCTCGAGAACCGATAATGATATAAAACTGAAACTTGGTATTTGGATAGACGTGGAGCAGTAGCATGTTGGAAAAATATAATTTTTTATAGGGGTAGTATAGTACGGGGGTGAGGGGTGTTTTTCCTATCTATAGAATGGCTTATGCTACACAGTTGAAACTCGGTATGTATATGTAAATCAACTAGAAAATTAGTTTAAATAAAAATTTCCATATTTCAATTCATTTCAATATCCATTGGCGTTTGGAAGGGGGGGAAAAAAATGATCAGTGAAAATGGAATGCATATATTTCCACGATTTTCGTCATATCTATTAGGTCTTTCCAAATATTGAATTCATTTTTATTCTACGGCTTCTTCACATAATTACCTAGAAAGTGTTTTTAGGTTTTTTTGAAATTCGACCCCTTAGAGGGTGTAAAGGTGTTGTATACTTTTTCACGAAATCTGCCGTATCCCCCAGGTCTTATCGATATCGAATATCTTTTCACTTTCATGTGCTTGCGTCATAATCCCCTAAAGCTTGTTTATAATATTTTTCCCTTTTCAGCCCCTTAGAGGGTATAAAAGGGTTGAACACGTTTTCACGAATTTCGGCATATCTTTTAGAAGTGATAAGAAATTGAATTGGTTTTTACTTTCTCGTGCCGTCTTCATATTTATTTGTTAACTCCTTTCAGGATTTTTTGGTATTCAAACCCCAAGTGGGTGTAAGGAGGTTGCATATGTTTTCACAGATTCTTACATATTTCTTAGATCTGATGATATATTGAATTCATTTTTACTTCCTAAGGTTTCCTATATAAGAGCCAAAAAGTCAATTTCAGTATTTTTAGATATTCAATCCTAAGGGGTGTGAGGGGGTTGTATGCTTTTCAAAGCTTCGACATATTTCTTAGGTTTGATGAGATATTAGGTCGCTATTCACTTCCACAGACTTTTTGTATAATCGCCTACAAACCAATTTCTCAATTTTTGGATATTCAACCCCCAAGGATTTACATATGTTTTCACAATTTTTGCCATCCCTTAGTTCTGATGAGATATAAAATTGGTTATTACGGCATTTGATGTAATGAACTTAAAACCAATTTCACGATTTTTCGAATTTCAAAAACCAAGGGGGTGTAAAGGGTTTGCTTACGTTTTCACAAAATTTTTAAAACCCCTCGTGTCTCATGAGATATCATGTTACTTCTTATGAAATCGTTTAAAAACCTGTTTCACAATTTTTTCGACACTCAAACCCCAAGTGGATTTAATGGGTTTGTATACGTTTTAACAATTCGTGACATCTCTTAAGTCTGATAAGGCAGCAAATTCGTTTTTACTTCTATGGGCTTTTAGTGTACATAATATACCGAAATACGAATAGTCTACTCGGACTTTTTCAATGTTTAATCGGCTAAAAATCTCTATTTTAAATATTTTTATTTTAAGTACAAAATTAATTTTTATAAGAATGGAATTTTTCATGGTGAGAAGCTACCATAGAAGCAAATTTGTTTAAGTTTTTGTTGTTTTCCGGTGTCAGTGGAGTTTCTGGTGTGAAACCCCCAACACGAAATCCCCGACTGTTGATTAATCGCTTCTATGGTAGCTTCTCACCATGAAAAGTTCCATTCTTATAAAAATTGGTAAAAAAATTAAATTGCTGTTGGCGGGATTCGATCCAGCGCTCTTATATATCATAGCGAACAACCAAAAATTCCACCAAATTGGTTGAAATATTGGGTGATCCTCAGTGCCACCTACCTTTAGTATAAGGATGCGATGGCAAGAATTTCGCTCCAGTATAATTCGCACATTATAAAATAGGTTTCGATATCGCTATATAGAATAACCCTCAGCAATACCACCAGCTGTAAGGGTGTTTCGGATTTAAGTATGATAACCCTCTGACGAGTCTATGCCATCCGATGACGAAACAGCTCCTTCTCACCCAGTCAAACACAGTCTTATAAAAACTAGCGTCCCTCAGGGACGCCGGAAAACAACAAAAACTTAAACAAAAATTAATTTTCCAAGAAATTTAATAATCTCGAAACAACTCATGATATACTCCACTTTGACCGCTCCCGAGCTTTGACTCGAAAAATAATAAAGTTTCGCCCAGATCATTGGCAGATTTTTTTTCTTCGTCATTAATTTTTGTTTTTTATGGTAATTTTTCCCTACTTTCTGTTGTAGATCTGATTTCCAAGTGTCACAATCCAAAAATAAAAATTTCAATGTAACGTAAGCATTTATTTTCAAATTCGTTATTTTTCAATTGTCAAGCCCTCGTCTCTGTGAATACGCACAATCCGCCTGCTGACACCGTTACTGGTCGTCACTAAAATTCTTGGTGCACCAAGGAGTGTAGTTAATCCTTAATTCCTTGGTCCACGTTACTACGTGTATGGCTCTTTCGAATCTCCTCGTAGGTGCTAAGAAAGAAATTTTTTTTCTTTGATGGCATCGATGCAATAGTCTCGAACCACTGGGCTTCGGTAAGTTCACTATTGCCGTTGTAGAGCGACATATGAACCCGATTACGAAGATTCATTGTAAGCATATCCAAATTGGGATGATAGGCGGTTAACTTGTCCCCTGAAAAATGTTTTAATATAATTTATATTTTTTTTTTATTCAGTTAAGCCGTAACACGGACACCTACCCATAATTTCGGGAAATGGCAAGTAATTTACACATTTATCGTGATCAATTTGTTTGCCACCTTTCTTATTCTTATCGCTCCCGGTAAAAATCTTTAGTTGTGAATGTTTGAAAATATGCTTTAAAATCAGTTCGACTTTTAGTTTTTCATCCGGTAGAAAGTCATTTCGTTTTGCATTATTTTTAACGAAGAGAATATTCGGTAGATGATCGTTAACAATTGACTTATTATTTTGATTTGCCAATTCGGCGAATTGAAGTAGTCGCATTAAGCTCAAATCGAAGTAGTCGTCTTGAACGACAATGATAAGATGGCAAGCAGCTAACAGAAGCATAAGCATTTCGATATCGTCCAGTTCATTTTCAGTTGCATCTTTTCGTAACGGATTGCATAAAACCGGCGGACAATCGAGCAATATCATACGATCGTTTGTTATAAACATTTGAACCGATTCGGTGTTCGGATACGAAGATGACTTTCCTGTTTTATTCTTTACCCAGAAGATTCCTTCCTTATCTTTGAAGAAATATTTGTAGGGATTTTTCTGACTGTATTCGCTGGCGAGCAGGTTCATTATTGTCGATTTGCCAACTCCTTGGCATCCGATTACGCTGACTACGAAGAAGTCTGTGTTTGACTTTATGAAGAGTTTCAGTGTGTTTGGGCTGGCTTGATAGTTGGAACCGGAAATTAGTGTTACAGGACGAGTCATACGCGTAACTGCTTGAATAGGCTGCTCTGTGAAGATAGAATGGTAGTTGGTAGTTTTTTTTAAATGGATATGATTTTTTGTACCTATTGATGTTACTGAAATCACTGGCTCCTTTTCCTTACTTTGTATGGTGACTGCGTTAGGACTTTGCTCTGTTGTTTCGATAGGTTCTCGTGTTGCTATACTTATTGGTGGCGGAACTGGCTCCTTTTCTTTTACTTTTATTAGAATTTTGGGTTGTATTTTCTCCTCAGTTTGTTGTCCCTTGCGAGAGGCTTTATCGTCTTTTCCACCCCCATCGCGTTTCGTTAAGATGACCGGCCTTTTAGTTTCCTATGATGAAATTTTATTTATTCGGTACAACAAAATTATGAATATGTGAAAATCTGTTGATATTATAAGCTATCTCTGTCGTTGTGGCGAGAACGTATTCATAATTCTACACAAATTAAAATAATTTGAAAGAAACAAAAATAAAGCTTAACCACCCAGCCGGAACAGTAATGTCTACGGAATCGAATCCGTACAATATACTAGCAGCTCGTACACATTACTCTTTCGATGACAGAACTAATTACTTTAGTCCGTTTAGTATAATGTTGGTACTTTTTTTTTCCGGTGGTACTTTTTTTTACGAAAAAGACCATTTTTTAAAATACGACTTTTGTCAAAATTTTAGTTCGTATGGGGTTCTATTAAACAACCCAGCAACCAGACCTGGGTAATATACGACTTTTAACCGAACTACTTTTGACGTATAGTATACGCAACGTTGCCTGCTGGGAAGTACGACTAGCTCATGGTTCTATTTTCTGATTCTATAAATTTCTTTTATTTTTTAAATATACATATATTTTTTGAATAAATTCTATGGTCCTTTATTTTCCATATTAGATCATTTTCGTGAAAATGTGGTCCTTTTAATTAATGACGTGCAGCAACGCTGTTTGCGTGTTACCAATTCTTTATGCGCCTGACTCTAGGGGCCGCGGTCCGAATTACGCTCATGATGCTTACATCACTAACAGTGCTTACGTTCGGTCCGAATTGTTGGTACGCTTATGTCGCTTTCAATTTGGACCGATCGTATGCACACAGTGTACTCACAGTGCCTATCCTCGAAACCGTGAGAAGTGTAAGCGCCAGAAAATTACCCGTCCATGCAAATTGTATGGTTGTGAGCGCAATTCGGACCGAGTGTAAGCGCGCTAAAGACGCAGAAAGCGTAATTCGGACCGCGGACCTGGTGTGCAGCGTCCTTACGTAGCCAAGACAAGTCTTTTATTTTCTTCTGTGGAAAAAATAAAAAATATACTGCGGTGATAAGCTATACGTTCCAATGCAATTCAAGTAAAGGAAAACCATTGAAAAAAAATAGAGCAAAATAGAGGGCCTAGTAGTAACTTTGTGGTGGAATATATGCTATCGGCGCTACTAGCTGGATCTGTTCTAGCGAATTGAATAAGTCGAACAGAATTGAAAACGATGTAAAGATTTAAGCGGTATTTCAGTACTCTTTCTGGTGTTCCGGGTATTGGAAAGACGTGTACATCTAATAATCAATAATTCGATAAATTTTAATTTAAAATAAACCTCTGCAATGAAAACTGCTTGGCAACAGACTGAAACAACACATTTAAAAAACTGCAGGTTAGGCCGAATTATCGACGAAAATTTCACAACAATTTATTATTACAGAGGTCTACAGTATTAGCAAATTTCTTGTGCAAGCCTATCACCTTTTTATTGCTGTATTTCTTATTTCTTTTGCTGTCGGACATTGAAAATAGAAGAAAACACTGCACACCAACTAAATCAAAATAAACAAATCTCAGATTGGACACTGGTAGTTGTCAAACAGATGACAGATCTTAGATGTCACTGAAGTTCCACTCATTCACAATAGCGAAACTGAGATGTTTATTTTAAAATTTCACTCAAAGAGAAACTTAAAATTTTCGATGAATGGTGATGAAATAAAGAATGCATAGGTTGGTTGAAGGGAAGGGACAAGGGAGAAAGGAAGGCAACCGGAAGGAAGACGTTTTGTTTAAGAAAATGATTCGCCATTGAAGTAATTTACTTGATGGTTTATTTGACAATCTCCTTGAAGTGTGGAAAATGAATGGATTAAATTCAAATCAAATTAAATTTATTGAGACTTAAAAAAAAATGAAATATAGAAACATGTTTGACAGCGAATCTAAAAAATTTGAACTACAAATATTAAATTAGAATCCGACCGAAGTCGATCGATGCGCCCTCTGCTCACATGGCTTTATCTGCTTGAAAATGCTTAAACTTAAATTAATAAAATGTCTTAAACCAAAGATATTAGAATCTCTTTATATAAGATGTTCCAACCAATGTAAAATCAATCAATAAAACTTTACGATTGTGACCAAACTCCGGTGGCTATTAGAACTTTTTATGCTATTTTTAGTCCACTGTAAACTGTTATACCCAACAGGCAGATCGTACTTGTAGAAATGTTATCGAAATTCTACACATTTTCTACAGCCATTGGGCTCCATGTGTTAGAAAGGGACAGCGAACGAAAACCGTCTCCGTAGGAATGTAAGTAAGGTTCCCCACCAGTCAAGCATGACCATCGAATGGTCGTGAAATTTCTACACATTTTCAACGGATATATAAATCCATATGTTTGATTGAGATGGCATATACTCAGCTATTACAAAGGCCTCCGTATAAATATAAGAAAAATTCAATAGATTTTAGAATCTATCACAATATGTAAGAAAGGGATATTACCTACGTAGCCACACAAATGCAAGAAGCAAAAAAACTTTCAAGCGTCAAGTGAAATAAAATTTTGAATGCGACGCAAATTATGAAATTTAGTATTTAAACAAAATGTTTGAATATATTTTTATTATGTGTTTTATTATAATATAAACTAGGTTGTACTGTATAAGCGGACAATTCTAGACTGAAGGTCTGATGTAGTGCAACTACGAAGGAAAACTCGGATTTTAATAGTTCAAGATGTAAAGGATCTTATTACAATATGAGAAATAATCTCAAGTGGTTCAAATGGAATTAGTTGAGCGTTTACGAGTAAATTTTAAAATAAAGAAACTATTGTATTTTATTGGTTCAATATGTAAAGGATCTTGTTATAATTGAAATGAGAAATATTCTCAAGTGGTTCAAATGGAACCAGATGAGCAATAAAAAATGTATGACCGATGTCCGTCGGCATCATAAGATTTATATTTATGACAACAGCATGTTGCCCAATATCTGTTGACATTACTCCTCCCTTTTTAGAGAGATCCTTATTCATCGTCGTCTTCCGCAGGATACTGATGAGGTGATTCAGGATCGGTAAGTGTTACTTCCTTCAACTGTGGTTTTTTTTGAAGGTCGTAATTTCAACTGTTTATAGCATTTGTTTTTGCAATGATAGATCACTGCAATTAGAAGAAGAATCATTAAAATAGAAAATATACGTAGATATTGTCCATCCTGTATGCGGGTGACTAAAGTGTTGAAGAGTGATTTGTTGGATGGCGTGTTGTTCTCGTTTCTGCAGTTGATGGGTACCTCGATGAGATAAGTTCCTTTTAGTGTCGTAAGGTCCGTTTTGTAGCAATCGATTTTCAGATTTGTCTCAACAATAACAATATAGAATGAATGCTCGATAATTTCGTCCTGGATTATGACTCGTACTGGTTGGCAAGTTGTTGGTATTCCATGTTCTAACTGAAGTAGCTCATGGATACAGTCATTCTGCTTTGCTTCTTCGAGGGTTCTTCCGCTTGTACAATAATATGTCGGACGCACGTGTCTGCATTCATTGTCTGAGTACTGGTAATCTCTGTTTCCCATTGCCAGATAGGGTTTAGGTGGAATAAGGGTAGTGTTATTTTTATTGGGTATGGAGTAGAGGTGATAATATGAATAGGTTCCGGGAGACATAATTGGAAAGTGAATAATAAAAATGATTTAACTGTCAGAATTATAGGATTCTATTTCGATTAGTTCATAGTATTTGTGAGTTTCCGAAATTTCCTCTCCAAAGAACAATTCATGTGGGGAATAATGTTGGAGTAATTTGTGAACCATAGATTCTAACTCCTCGAGGTTTATAATACTAGGATGAACGATTTTTAGTCTAGCAAAAGCCACTGCATTTTCTAAATTGCTTAATATTTGAAGGATAAGGTTTACTGCTTCGCTTTGCAATGTACAGCAAGGTGATAACATTAGATGCATTATTACGTTCGATTTCATGCAATTTCTTTAATACTTGTTTCTGATTTTCTTGAATAACCGTTATAGTCCGGGAGGCAGCGACACTTTTGATGTAATTATTCCTACAAAGCTGATTTTTTGTCATTTTGTTGTTTTTATATGGCAAGTAAACGGAACGGCAGTCTACCGCCCCAATGTGGGGGCAAACAATAATAACAATTGTGTAAACCTGTAAATAAATAATATGTAAATGCCTTATTCCTACAAGACTGAAATTTTTTTGGGTGGTCAATGATACCTAAAAATGCAGTATAATGATAGTCTACCGCTTCGGAGAGGGGGCCATCGTGCGTCTACCACCCACGCAAGGTGTTAAAAAATTTCCTTTTTTGACTTATTCCTACAAGGCTGAAAATTTTTTCTAAAATACTTTAGTTTATAAGACAACTAAAAAAGACAGTCTACCGATCATGTAAGGGTGCAAAGCCTTGATAGACGCAATGGAATGCACGATCTCCCGAGCGCAGCCGATGCGCCGATCTGCTATAAGTAGCTCTGAATTATTGGATATACCGGGATTAAATTAATATCTACAAGACTGAAACTTTTTTGGGTGGTCAATGATACCTAAAAACGCAGTATAATGATAGTCTACCGCGTCGGAGAGGGGGCCATCGTGCGTCTACCACCCACGCAAGGTGTTAAAAAATTTCCTTTTTTGACTTATTCCTACAAGGCTGAAAATTTTTTCTAAAATACTTTAGTTTATAAGACAACTAAAAAAGACAGTCTACCGATCATGTAAGGGTGCAAAGCCTTGATAGACACAATGGAATGCACGATCTCCCGAGCGCAGCCGATGCGCCGATCTGCTATAAGTAGCTCTGAATTATTGGATATACCGGAATTAAATTAATATCTACAAGACTGAAACTTTTTTGGGTGGTCAATGATACCTAAAAACGCAGTATAATGATAGTCTACCGCGTCGGAGAGGGGGCCATCGTGCGTCTACCACCCACGCAAGGTGTTAAAAAATTTCCTTTTTTGACTTATTCCTACAAGGCTGAACATTTTTTCTAAAATACTTTAGTTTATAAGACAACTAAAAAAGACAGTCTACCGATCATGTAAGGGTGCAAAGCCTTAATAGACGCAATGGAATGCACGATCTCCCGAGCGCAGCCGATGCGCCGATCTGCTATAAGTAGCTCTGAATTATTGGATATACCGGGATTAAATTAATATCTACAAGACTGAAACTTTTTTGGGTGGTCAATGATACCTAAAAACGCAGTATAATGATAGTCTACCGCGTCGGAGAGGGGGCCATCGTGCGTCTACCACCCACGCAAGGTGTTAAAAAATTTCCTTTTTTGACTTATTCCTACAAGGCTGAAAATTTTTTCTAAAATACTTTAGTTTATAAGACAACTAAAAAAGACAGTCTACCGATCATGTAAGGGTGCAAAGCCTTGATAGACGCAATGGAATGCACGATCTCCCGAGCGCAGCCGATGCGCCGATCTGCTATAAGTCGCTCTGAATTATTGGATATACCGGGATTAAATTAATATCTACAAAGCTGCTTTTTTGTCTGTACGTACTTTAAGATAATTATTGTCAACTAAACGTGTTCTACCTTTGATACAATGCGGCTAAAGCTTCGGTAGACATGGCTAAAGTTTTGGCGCAGACTCTGAATTATTGCATACCTATACAGTGTGTTTGACACTCCGTCCGCCACCTTGTAAAGGGTTATTCCTCGATATATGTGGAGAAAAAAATTATTCTTCAGGGTGGGTCAATTTTCAATAAGAGTGGAGATACAGGGTGGTTAAGAAAAGTGTTTTTGACTGGTACCCTTACTCACTTAAAACGTTATATCTTGAAAACGAATAATCACAAGGTAAAGTGTTATAACTCGTTTTTTAGGGAATCGAATTACCTTTCATTTGATGTAACAGTCTAAATTGTAACTGCATCCAATCTTGAGATATTTACTCGAAAACACAAATTTTGGCTACGTCAACCCAGTGATCAATATAGTTTTTCTCAGAAAACCCCATTATAAAATTATTATTACTACTACTATTATTATTATTACCTACAAAAGTTGCATACATATGTATGAGTTACGATTAACATTTTGGAAGTAATAGGTAAAAATACATACCGCATAAAAATTAAATGTTTCAAAAGTCAGTGCCATAAGGTGGACCTCGTCTAAGAACCTGTTTAATTTGTCGGTAGTACTGAAGTATTTTTATTGCACATTTATTACTATTTAAACTATGTAGGAAAACAATGAAATGTAAGTGAGTTTCAACATAATTGATGCTTTTACCTGGACGTGGTAGGTAATACTGGGTGCGGTACTATGCCTTTTTTAATACGGTGCCTTACAAAATAAAAAGCCTATAAAAGCAAAACTACATTCATATTCTTATCAGTTTTAAAGAAGAGGGTGTCAGTAGAATTAAAAAAGTAATTTCAAAATGCCTGAGTACCCCAATAAGTTATGGAGAGTGTCGCGGAAATGGACGAGCCGCACGAAGGCTTTATCATCAGAAACATCCTCATTGACGTACACCTGACAGGGGAGTATTTCAAGACGTTTACAGGAGAATTAGGGAAACTGGCAGCGTTAGAACAAGCAGAGTAAATGCAAATCCTGCGCCGATAATCGCTGTTCAGATTGATGAAAGAATACTGCAAGCAGTTCAAAATTATCCAACGATCAGTATCCGACCTTTGGCATTGCAGTTTAACATCTCTACTTGGAAGGTTTGGAGTATTTTAAAAGTAGAACGCTTCCATGCCTACCATCACACACCAGTACAGGAGCTGCTACCCATTGATTTCCCCAAACGGATGGAGTTTTGCAATTGGCTCCTTGAACGACAAATAGATGACGATAATTTTTTCAACAATATTCTGTGGACGGATGAGTCCCCATTTATCAGAGACGGTATCACAAACTTCCACAACCTACATACGTGGGCTGAGAGCAATCCACACACAAGAAGAGCGGCATCATTTCAACACAGATTCATAAAAAACGAGTTATAACACTTTGCCTTGTGATTATTCGTTTTCAAGATATAACGTTTTAAGTGAGTAAGGGTACCGTTCAAAAACACTTTTCCTAACCACCCTGTATCTCCATTCTTATTGAAAATTGACCCACCCTGAAGAATAATTTTTTTCTCCAAATATATCAAGGAATAACCCTTTACAAGGTGGCGGACGGAGTGCCAAACACCCTGTATAGGTATGCAATAATTCAGAGTCTGCGCCAAAACTTTAGCCATGTCTACCGAAGCTTTAGCCTCATTGTATCGAAGGTAGAACACGTTTAGTTGACAATAATTATCTTAAAGTACGTACAGACAAAAAAGCAGCTTTGTAGATATTAATTTAATCCCGGTATATCCAATAATTCAGAGCGACTTATAGCAGATCGGCGCATCGGCTGCGCTCGGGAGATCGTGCATTCCATTGCGTCTATCAAGGCTTTGCACCCTTACATGATCGGTAGACTGTCTTTTTTAGTTGTCTTATAAACTAAAGTATTTTAGAAAAAATTTTCAGCCTTGTAGGAATAAGTCAAAAAAGGAAATTTTTTAACACCTTGCGTGGGTGGTAGACGCACGATGGCCCCCTCTCCGACGCGGTAGACTATCATTATACTGCGTTTTTAGGTATCATTGACCACCCAAAAAAGTTTCAGTCTTGTAGATATTAATTTAATCCCGGTATATCCAATAATTCAGAGCTACTTATAGCAGATCGGCGCATCGGCTGCGCTCGGGAGATCGTGCATTCCATTGCGTCTATTAAGGCTTTGCACCCTTACATGATCGGTAGACTGTCTTTTTTAGTTGTCTTATAAACTAAAGTATTTTAGAAAAAATGTTCAGCCTTGTAGGAATAAGTCAAAAAAGGAAATTTTTTAACACCTTGCGTGGGTGGTAGACGCACGATGGCCCCCTCTCCGACGCGGTAGACTATCATTATACTGCGTTTTTAGGTATCATTGACCACCCAAAAAAGTTTCAGTCTTGTAGATATTAATTTAATCCCGGTATATCCAATAATTCAGAGCTACTTATAGCAGATCGGCGCATCGGCTGCGCTCGGGAGATCGTGCATTCCATTGTGTCTATCAAGGCTTTGCACCCTTACATGATCGGTAGACTGTCTTTTTTAGTTGTCTTATAAACTAAAGTATTTTAGAAAAAATTTTCAGCCTTGTAGGAATAAGTCAAAAAAGGAAATTTTTTAACACCTTGCGTGGGTGGTAGACGCACGATGGCCCCCTCTCCGAAGCGGTAGACTATCATTATACTGCATTTTTAGGTATCATTGACCACCCAAAAAAATTTCAGTCTTGTAGGAATAAGGCATTTACATATTATTTATTTACAGGTTTACACAATTGTTATTATTGTTTGCCCCCACATTGGGGCGGTAGACTGCCGTTCCGTTTACTTGCCATATAAAAACAACAAAATGACAAAAAATCAGCTTTGTAGGAATGGATACAAAATTTCGGTCGCTGCCTCCCGGACTATTAGACTTTGATTGTAATTTTCTATTATTTTATTGCTTAATGAAATTTGTCTGTTCAGGGTCATTGCAATATTTTTTTGGGTATAAACTTCGAAATAACTTCACAAATGTTTAATATTCCGGGAAAAAGAAATACGGAATAATTATTAAATTATTTAAGGAGAACATAAACCGTTTTTTCGTTACATTTTCTTTCATTTTGGTGCTTGAAATTGGTTTCTGAAAAAAATAAATTTTGTTTTTGATATGTTTTCATACGTTTGTCATTTTTATTTAATTATGAGATTCATTTAAATTCACTTTAAGCGATATTTTGGAGTAAAACACTTTTATTCGAGCTCAATTTCAATTTTGTATGAAAATCACATGCAACTGCCAGTTTCTGTCTATCTTATAAGATTCCAAAACTTGCCGCCAGAGCACATGGTATATTCGTCAATAAAAGCAGAAAGCAGCGGCAGTGACAGCAGCGTCGACAGTGCTGCTTTTGCTCTTCTTAACTGCCACCGAAAGTAGAAGCGGGGAAAATGTGTCCATGCCACTGAGATATATCAAATGGAGGCCTTGATTTGCTATCTCACATGGCCGACGTTTTTAAAATGTCAATATTTCGAAAAAGGTGTCCATGATAACCCGAGGTTCTGCATTATTGAACAAAATTTTGATGATTTTAAACATTCATTAGATTTAAAATTGGTAATGCAAATAAAATAATTTTTGATTGAAACATTTCTTTATGTTTCCTTCCTTCTCTCAAAGGTTTGACAGCAGAGGTACACCACAAGATGGTGTGCTCTCCCCTCTTCTATGGAATTTAGTGGTCAACAAACTACTATTGAGATTGGAAGGGGCGGGCTGCAGAGTGATTGCCTATGCAGATGATGTTGCAATTGCTGTCTCGGGAAAGCACCTCAACACGCTGAGTGAGATATTGCAAAATGCTCTCTCTATCCTCTCCAAATGGGCAGCTGAATGCGGGTTGGGTGTGAACCCACGCAAAACAGAATTAGTCCTCTTCACCAGGAAATATAAAATTCCTCACGTAGACCCTCCTCTGAATGGTACTAGTCTAGTTTTCACCGATAGTGCAAAATATTTGGGTCTTATTTTGGACAGGAAACTTCATTGGAAACCTAACATTCAGGAACGGGTAAAGAAAGCAACAGTTGCGCTTTACTCGTGCAAAAAGGCCATTGGGAAAAAATGGGGTATGCAACCCCGGATAGTTCATTGGCTCTACGTGTCCGTCATCAGACCGATACTTATGTATGGTGTTATTGTCTGGTGGACGGCCTTAGACAAAGCAGTTAACTGCACCACCCTAGGGAAGGTACAGAGATCAGCATGCATATGCATCAGTGGAGCTCTGAGAACAACTCCCTCTGCACCACTAGACATGCTATTCAGTCTGCCACCCCTAGACATTTTTGGCAAGCAAATGGCAGCCAATGCAGCCATTCGACTTAGGGCCTCTACACAGTGGACTGGCATATGTGCAGGTCACTCAACAATCTTGAATCACTTCAATAACATTGCTGAAAACACCGACTACACCCCTCCCAGTTATGATTTTGAGAAAAATTTTCTAACAGCCATCCCAACCCGTCTAGAATGGGAAAGGGATTCGGTACGGATGGAAGAGTCCGCCCACATATATACGGACGGCTCCAAAACTGAAGGCGGGGTAGGTGGAGGTGTTTTCTCTGATATGCTTAACATTAGCAGCTCCTTCCACCTTCCGGACCACTGTAGTGTCTTTCAGGCGGAGCTTATGGCGATCAAAGAGGCCTTGTCCTGGCTGAGGTGTAATGTAATATCTACTAGGGATATTAGCATTTTCACAGACAGCCAAGCGGCAATAAAATCCTTAGAATCGGCCTCGACAACATCAAAGGTCGCCGCAGAATGTCGATCATCTCTTAAGGAGATGGCTGAACAGTTCAATATTCTCCTGTGCTGGGTGCCAGGACACAGGGATATTCCAGGGAACTGCATGGCTGACGAATTCGCTCGACGCGGTACTACCCTTCAGATTATGCCGGAACACCGGAATCTGGGTGTGCCTCTCTCTACATGTAAACTGCTACTGGGATTGGACTCAATTGAGAAAACCAACTCAAGATGGGCAAACGGTGTTACATGTCACACTGCGAGACAGATCTGGCCGGAGCTGGATCTAAAACGCTCTAAACAGCTGACTTTGCTCAAAAGGGCGAATATCAGCACCACAGTCGGTGTCCTGACCGGACACTGTCTTATAGGTCGACATGCTAAAAGACTCGGTCTCTTCTCAAACGACTTCTGTAGAAGCTGCCTGGATAAGGAGGAGGAGGAGACAGTCCTTCACCTTCTCTGTACCTGTCCAGCTCTATCAGCCAGAAGGAAAGCTCATCTTGGAGCTTACTTCTTCAACTGTCTCGGTGACCTTGCCTCAATGGAGGTCGCGAGAATCCAACGCTTCATTGCAAGCTCTAAATGGCTCGACGAGTAGGACCGGATTCGATGATCCTGTGGTAACACAACGGACCCTTTAGGTCTAAGTGTGTCCGTGTTCTCACGGGCAGCCACGCGTACCTATCTACCTTATGTTTCTTTCAAAAATTGAATTCATTTTAAGTTTAGAGAAACTTCGAAAGTTATCCGGGGTACAAATTAGGATTGAGCCACGGATGACCTGAATCTTAAGAAGGAAAGAGTTAGTAGCACGGTATCTGCATGTATTAAGGCGAGAAGTGACAGAACTATCAGATTAGGCAACATGAAAAATGGAATTCGAATTTTTAGGTGTAATTTCGAATTGAAAAATTACCAAATAATTTGAATTTGATAAATACTTTTTTGGATAAACAATGCAAGGTATTGAGAGAAAATGAGTTCATAAAATTGCAACTAAGCTGTGTAAATTGTACAGGTAATATTGGCTACTGCAGTACGAATATAATACCATGTACTTATCGGCATGGCGCCAAATTCAAAAATAACGTATTACATGCTCAACCGTTATAAATATTCCTGAAGCTTTTATTTCCCAAGAAATTTATTAATAAAAAAATTTAAGTAAACTGTGAGTTGTGTTATGAATTTCGAGCGCAAAACACAACTTCTCACCATCAAATCGAACAATTTGAATTGTCAGAACTGATAATTCAAATTGAAAAGTTTTTAATTTTCTTTAAGTTGTTGCCCATGTTTTTCGAAGTTCGAAATTTTAAGAAGGAGCGAGAGGGTACGATTTCGTCAGCTATTTCAATATGTCATATCGTATAGGGAAATGAGCCGATGAGGTATCCATATATTATATATCAGTGGTCCATGCTAACTGTCAACAGTCACAAGTATTTTAGACTCTGGTTTGAGCGGACGAAAATATTTTGTTTCCGTTAATTTTTCTGAGCTTTTAGTTTAAAATGATCATTAAATACGAGTATATAAAAAAAATGTTGACACCTTTAACATTCTATTGCTGACAACATTACCAATTCTTAAGGGATTTACGTTAGTAGTGAAGCAGAAGCAGAATTTTAGAATTTAGAACGAAAAAGCAGCACTGCTTTCGTCGCTGCTTCTAACGCTGCTTCTAACGCTGCTTTCATTTAAACGGGCCCCATATGATCCTGTGCTTTCTAAAAAAAAATCTGCTTCTGCCGCTGCTTCTGCTTTTATTGAGTCACGGCCTTTATGGTGGAGCACATATCCCCATACCATATCCCCATACCAGCGCAGAACCGCCGATGATACTTCTTTGGCCAATGCATCCGCCACGTTCTCCTCTGTGGGGACGAAGACCAGCTTGATGGCCCTGATCTGGACCCGTTCTCGAACGAAGTGGTACTGGATTCCTATGTGCTTCGTGCCCTGACGGAACGCATTCTCGCGTGCGATCTCAAGGGCACCCTGGTTGCCTCCGTGCAGCGGTACTCCTCCAATTCCGAGCTGGTCCATGGACTGGATCAGTCAATGAACTTCTTGGGCGGCCGAACACATCGCCATGTATTCGGCCTCTGTTGATGAGAGAGCCACCGCACCCTTCCCGAGACGGAAGAACCAGCCCGTGCGCGAACGTCTATCGACAACGCTCCTTCCCCAGTCGATATCAAAAAATCTTTCCAGCGGTCCGCCGTTGGCCAGATATTTGATGCGGTAATCTGCAGTACCGGAGGATCCGTTTCACTATCGTCCAATGTATCGCCACTCGTCGTGCCGAATTGCGAGGCCCACGACATTCTTGGCTCGCACCATGTCCTTCATGTGGAATCGACTCGTGAGATTTGACTTCAACTTTTCGCGCTTCGCGACACTCGCCCAAAACATCAAGAAGTCGTAACGATCAGTGTCAAGTTCTCCGTGTAGTACACACTCGGAACCAGCTTCGATTTGATCAGGACCTCAGAGCCGTGACGAGACACTTGTTCTACTGTCTTCCGCTCTGTTTGAGACCGTAGGGCGCCTTCTTCAGCTTGCAGACTCAGCCACTGCTGTCACTGAAACCATCCGCCTGTCGAATGTAGATGTCCTCCTCGATGTCTCCCTGAAGATTCGCGGTGACCGCATTCATCTGGGCGATGTTCAGCTTCCTTTGCGGTCCCAGCGCAATCAACAGACGAATTGGCGTGTAACGGACGACTGGTGAGAAGCCTCCGTGTAGTCAAAACCGTACTTCTGGGCGCAGCCCTTTGCGACCAACCGGGCCTTGTGCCGTACGACTGAGCCATCATCGGTCTGTTTCATCTTGGCGTGGATCGCCTTCCTGTCGGGAGGTAGCTCCGTGAGATCACAGGTCACATTCTCCATGAGCGATGATAGTTCCTCTTCCATTGCTCGTTTCCAATTTGCCGAATTGTGACCGTAAATTGCCTCGTTGATGGTGGTCGGATCACGATCGCATGCCAAGTATGACGTGAAGTCAGGCCAATTCACCAGCTTCCGCAGCCGTTTCGATTGTCTGGGCTCGACACCCGGATCCACCCGCAAGGACTTTTTTGGTGACTCGTAATCCGGGTCGGAGATGGCATCTTCGTAACCTCCCTCGTCGAACTCCCCGTCCTCAAAATCGCCGAAAGAAAGATTCAGGTCGCTTACTTTTCGTCCCGGGGCGTTGAAGTCGATTGGCGGTTGGCTTGACCGAACGTGTGCCGTAGCACCGCCCACTCGCACCTATTTTGCTTATTTGAGTCTGCTATCGACTGGCTTTCTACCGCCTCTTCATTGGTCGAGACTTCTTTGGGCTCAGTCCCAACTGAGTCATGCACATCGCCGCCGTCTTCGTACAAATAATTCGTAATTCGAGAGTCAATTCACGCCGCCCTCGGTGGCAGGAACTTGACATCCCTGCTAATGACGATCCTTCCAATGCTCGAATCACCGAAAACCCAGTTCGGCATCCATGTAGTCGACGAAGATCATCTCAGCGGCCTTCTTGTCCCATTTGATCCGTTTCTCCTTCGGGACGTGGACCGTCACAGCATTTCCGAGCCTCCTTTTTTGGTAGCGTTACCCTTTAAGGTTTCAATTTGTTGCCTTCTTCCGAAGTCCGAAACCGAATTTTCAAGAATTCATAATTTTTCAATATTTTCCGACAGCAATATCCTGGGAGTATTACAGTCTTCACTCTTCACTCCCTTGCGGTCCAGTCATCGCACTGAATGCGTTCATGAACTTCGCTTCAGTTGACTTGCTGTTGTATTGGCCTCCAACTTTCACGACACCTCCTCCTTCACTGGATCTCGCGTAATGTCCGATCTGATCGCACTAGAAACACTTGACTTGCTTCTTCGGACCCTTCTTCACCGAAGGCGTACGTGCGGTTCTGCCGCCACTACCGAAGAAAGCTGTCTCCGTTGGTTTGCTCGTCATTGTCACCAAACTGAGCAACGATGATTTCACATTCTCGTTTGTCCGCTGGCCGTCAATCCCATGACGAACGGTTGATAATCAGGCCCGAGTTTTCCAAACAGCAGCAAGGCAACAACTTAGTCAGAGATTTCGACGGCCGATTTAATCGTCCGTTGATGGACAATCACTCAGCTTGATTCCGGTCAAATCCATCAGCGCTGACACCTCACGTTTGATTCTCAATTCGATTTGGCGAATGATTTCTGCAGCAATTTCCAAATCTCGAGTGGAGTCATTGTATCGTCGAAGTGGTTCGCCACGTTGCCCTCGGTCGCCAAGAACAGCCATCCAATAGCCTAGTCGAGCATATCAGCGTCTTCCTCGGTGTCGATTTCCACGATGCATTTGCCCAGCTTCTTGGTGCGCAAGAACGCCAGCATCGACTGGCACCATTCACTGTAGTTTTTTCGTCCCTTCAGCTTCCCAAATTCGATGTTCGCACGATGCTTCTAATGGGTCTAGTCCCATAACCTGTTGGTTTATAACGCAGATGGTCAGAGAAACACAAAACACATTTGACGAATATACCATTTGCTCTGGTGGCAAATTTCGGAACCTTCTAAGATAGACAGAAACTGGCAGTTGCATGTGATTTTCAAACACAATTTAGATTGAGCTCGAATAAAAGTGTTTTACTCCAAAATATCTCTTAAAGTGTATTTAAATGAACCTCATAATTAAATAAGAAGGACAAACGTATCATAACATATCAAAAACAAAATTTAATTTTTTCAGAAACCAATTTCAAGCACCAAAATGAAAGAAAATTGTAACGAATCTTCTACACTTTTCTGCACTAACTCTTGAGCGGGTGCAGAGAGGTGAAGAGGATGAATGAAAAAAGAACAAACCTATTGACGAATGGTAAAGTTGGAAATCCCCACCTGGTGGCAAAAAAAACAACCCTTTAAGATAGACAAATTTCTGTCAGCTGACTGTTATATGGCGGTTCGTATGTAATTTTGTGATTTCGAGCTCGGGAAGTTTTCGATTCTTTCTTAATTTCATTATGAAAGACATAATAAAAATTGATGACGATCGGTGCGGTTGATAGTATGGTATCCATTTCCGGTTCTACATTCCGAATATGTTAGACTCAAACCCACACAACGAAGTCAAAAATGAACAATTTTTCCTTATGAACGCGCGGTATAAACTTCGCAATAACTTCACAAATGTTTAATATTTCGGAAAAAAGAAATATGGAATAATCTTTAAATTATTTAAAAGGAACATAAACCGTTTTTTCGTTACATTTTTCTTTCATTTTGGTGCTTGAATTTGGTTTCTGAAAAAAATAAATTTTGTTTTTGATATGTTATGATACGTTTGTCCTTCTTATTTAATTATGAGGTTCATTTAAATTCACTTTAAGCGATATTTTGGTGTAAAACACTTTTATTCGAGCTCAACCTCAATTTTGTATGAAAATCACATGCAACTGCCAGTTTCTGTCTATCTTATAAGGTTCCGAAACTTGCCGTCAGAGCACATGGTATATTCGTCAATTAGGTTTGTTCTTTTTTCTATCGATTTGTAATTTTGATTTTTAGTGAGGCGAAAGAGGTGGTGAAATGCAATAATTCACCTCGTAGCGTCGAAACCAAGCGGTGGTGATACGCGTAAAAACCGTGTACATGAGCGTAATTTTTCATGAGAAGGAGAAAGATTGAAAATTGGATTGTAGTAGGAGTGAGATGCAAGTAGGTTCTGTCGGGTCTCCAGTGTCAAAAGAAAGAGACTGAAGAACAACAATTTGTAGTGGAAGTGAGATGCAAGCATGATGCAACTTCCATGTTGGGGTTAGAATGTCAAATTTCATGTTGCTGATTGGCTAAAGCTTACCAATATTCATACTTTCATGAACTAACACAATCAGATTTCATTAGGCTATTTCTCGTTCTCAGCCATTCCATAGACTTCCATGGTCGGAACGGATAGAAGTTGAAAGTTGGTCAACTTTACCCCTCCGTTTTGTGTCTCGGCTAATTAACGGAACAATTGTGACTAGACGTTCCGAAATTCCCTTTAGATGTGTGTCGGATGGAGAAACTCAAAACTGTCCATTTTCCGGATCGGATCGGATCGGAACCATTATAACTGAGGCTTTAGGCGAAAGAGGTGGTGAAATTCAATAATTCACCTCTTAGCGTCGGAACGGATAGAAGTTGAGAGTTGATCCACTTTACCCCTCCGTTTTGTGTCTCGGCTAATCAACGGAACGATTGTGACTAGTCGTTCCGGAATTCCCTTTAAATGTGTGTCGGATGGAGAAACTTAACACTGTCCGTTTTCCGGATCGGATCGGATCGGTACCATTATAACTGAGGCTTTAAGCCTTCAGTAAATAAACAGTCTTTTAGTTTCAGAACAGTCTGAATAGACCAAAAAAACAGTTCGGTCGTATGCATAAACGCAAACCAAACCAGTCCATTTGGACTGATTTTGGTCTTGATTTTGGTACGGACCAAATGAAACCAAACCAGTCTAGTACTGTGAAAATGCACACATAAATGCAAGACCGAAAAATAACAAACCGGTCTATGTGGACTGGTCTGGTCTGCACGTAAACGCGACCATTGTGTCTAGAAATTTTTCTCCTCCGACGTTGCCGGATCGGGTTGGAACCATTATAACTGAGGCTTTAGATGTGTCGGATGGAAAAACTCAACACTGTTCGTTTTCCAGATCGAATCGGATCGGAGCCATTGTAAAGCCTCAGTTATAATGGTCCCGATCCGATCCGATCCGGAAAACGGAGAGTGTTGAGTTTCTCCATCCGAAGCCTCAGTTATAATGGTTCCGATCCGATACAGCAACGTTGGAGTGGATAAATTTCTAAGCACAATGATTCCGTTCTGACATCCATCAAAGTGACACTAACGAGGTGTAATTTTGATTATTAGTGGGGCGAAGGAGGTGGTGAAATTCAATAATTCACCTCTTAGCGTCGGAACGAATAGAAGTTGAAAGTTGGTCAACTTTACCCCTCCGATTTGTGTCTCGGCTAATTACCGGAACGATTGTGACTAGTCGTTCCGAAATTCCCTTTAGATGTGTGTCGGATGGAGAAAATCAACACTCTCCGTTTTCCGGATCGGATCGGATCGGAACCATTATTAAGCCTCAGTTGGTCATAACCGAGTGTGGTGGGTATGGTGAGTTTCCAACAGTGATCGGATCACCCCAGTCTTGGAATACAAAGTACTATTATGGTAAAATTTCTTATTGGAACGTCGAGACTTTGAAACGTATTTCCGTAGAAACTTCCTCACAAATATTTCAATCTAATCTGCTACTGTAGGAGAGGCAGAGCCATGCTGGGAAGCAATAGGTAATGATAGGTCTAATAAAGTTTTATACAGAAGGAGTTAAGTAGACTTCTCCACTATGGATGAAAGAAGCGTTCCCACCGAAGCCACGGCCCCTCTAGCTCTATCCAATATCATCCTTGCACGGACGTTCGATTTTAAACGATGATGAAAGGTAATTCCTAAGTATTTAATAGTGTTCTTGACCGGAATACGAACATCACCTGCTTTAAGTGTCAGAAACTTGCTATAAGAAACCGCTCGACGGTGACCTTACGTTACGAAAGCAAATTATTTCTGATTTACTTGCATTTACTGTGAGTGCCCCATCAGAAAGGTATTTGAGTGGTATTTCAATGGCATTCTGAACCTCTGTCTTAGCTTGAAAGGGAAGGTGCTGCTTGTAAAAATGATTATGTCATCCTCATACTTACATAAAACTATCTGTACCTCTCGCGAGAAGTCACAATGACGTGGGACTGCAGATTGAGGGAGTTATAACGACGAAAGTGGAATATCGCACAAAAAGAAATTAAATAATTTCGGACCTAAACTAGAGCCATGAGACACTTCCGTCCCGAACACGATAGAGTGATAGTCAGAGGAAAAGTTTGCTAAAATTCTCAGAAGCGACAAAGGGCATTCCGCAGTTATTTAAAAATCAGGCCATCAGACTAGACCGAATCAAAGGCCTTCGCAATTGACGAATGGTAAAGTTGGAAATCTCCACCTGGTGGCAAAAAAAAACAACCCTTTAAGGCATCAGTCTAGTTGTGACCGTTTGAAAAAATCGTTTTTTTTTGTATTTTTCGAAAGTATGTACATTCAAAAATATTGTGAGAAAAATTCATAAAGATCCGAGCAGTCTAAGTGCCAATGTCGAGCAGCTGCTTGCATTAACACAAACTTATTAAAGGTTGCTCTACTGCTTTCACCGGCAGTTATATTTCGACATTTGAGGTTGCTCTACTGCTTTCACCGGCAGTTATATGTCCACATTTGAAACTGTAAGGGCAAGAGATTCTGGAAAAGGCAGAAGGGATCCTGTATGATCTGGGCATCGCTGATTAGGCGTACGTATGATTTTTTCACGGTTTCGTAGAAAAAAACTTTAACCGTGTTTTTCTTGAAACAACGTTTTCTCGGCTCCCGGGACTGAAATTTTCGAAACCATTCTACCAATCTTGATGCAAATTAGACCACATATCCCTAAAATATATAATTTCGTCTGGAACTAAAACCAAGTGAAAATTTTTATTTTTACTATTAATTTTGATGCAAAAACTAGTGGAAAAGGTACCATTTTTTGGTATTTTTCCGAAAAAGTCCGCCATTTTGTTATTTATGCATGAATATCAAATCTTCTAGTTCCAGACAGAATTACAGTTATACTGAATCTATAACTTTTTAATTTTTTTGTGTCAGATGAATCTGCTGAACAAAATCAATCCTGTCAGCCACCTATGTATTTTCCACACAGTTACGTTTAACGAGTATTTTAAACAACAAAAACTGTAAAAAGTAAATAAAAAAAAATGTTTTTAGCTAGTTTTAGAGTATATTCATTAAACCCAAAAAGAATGACATCGATATTTATTCTTGAAAAACTCTAAAAAAATTCGTAAAAATAGCCCTTTTTTGGGGCGTCCAAAGTAGACTGAGGCCTTAAGATAGACAAATTTTTGTCAGCTGACTGCTATATGACGGTTCGTATGTAATTTTGTGATTTGGAGCTCGGGAAGTTTTCGTTTCTTTCTTAATTTCATTATGAAAGACGTAATATAAATTGATGACGATCGGTGCGGTTAATAGTAAGGTTTTCATTTCCGGTTCTACATTCCAAAAATGTTAGACTCAAACCCGCACAACGAAGTCAGAAAATGAACAATTTTTCTCTATGAACGGGCGGTATAAACTTCGAAATAACTTCACAAATGTTGAATATTCCGAGAAAAAGAAATATGGAATAATTTTTAAATTATTTAAAAGGAACATAAACCGTTTTTTCGTTACATTTATCTTTCATTTTGGTTCTTGAAATTGGTTTATGAAAAAAATAAATTTTGTTTTAATATGTTATGATACGTTTGTCCTTCTTATTTAGTTATGAGGTTCATTTAAATTTACTTTAAGCGATATTTTGGAGTAAAACACTTTTATTCGAGCTCAATCTCAATTTTGTATGAAAATCACATGCAACTGCCAGTTTCTGTCTATCTTATAGGGTTCCGAAATTTGCCATCAGAGCACATGGTATATTCGTCAATATCTAAAGTGCAACCTACCGTACAATTTTTGTTCCGCAGGTTCTTTGAAATTACGTTGTGAAGCAACATGACCGCTTATTCAGCCGATCGAACTTGCTCGAACCCGAATTGAAAGTTAGGTACGAAAGGTACAGTGAACGAAACGAAATTAGGAAATAAAACCCTTTCTAGAATTTTCCAAGATTCGATATCACTGGATGTAAGAAATTTGACCATTATAGCCTTTCTTTGGTATTGGAGAGTGGGACCGTCTTCCAATTTGAAGGAAAATATGCGTTATTGATGCAATTGTTGCAAATAACCGTCATGTATGGAGCCAGGAGGACTCTGCAACTTTTAAGTACCTTATTCAGGATACCATCTGGGCTATATGACTTTTTGCTGTTGATAGTTCTGGTCTGGATTCATGAAAACTCGCTAAACAACTCTATTAGAGCTCGAGAACAATGTGAGGAATGAGCCTCGATGTCCATTAATAAAATTTTCAACACTATTTCTCGCCGAGACTTTAAGGGAAGAGTTGGGAAAGGTTTCCGTAAAATGTTTTACAGGCAAAACCTTTATTGAGTTTAATGGGATCCTTATTGATGGTAAATGTATTCGAACGCCTCCCCGAGAGCTTATCTATTTCAATCAAAACTGCGGAGTGAATGGATCCTATCGAACGAATGTGTCTTGAGGCCATGTAAGGCTTACGTTCCCGTTTCACCAATTTGAATAGTCAGTCCAGTTTACTGCCGCGTCCAAAACATGACAAGCAACTACCTATCAGAATTGACGACACTATGGAGATCATTTTTCAAGTGTTCAAAACTGGATTGCGACCATTTCAACACAAAAAAAAATTATGGTATAACTTTAGAATCTTGAAGTTGAAAAACACTAAAAATAAAGCACACGAACGTTACAAAATCTTGCAATCACCTGTTGAAAAAAGTAACCTTATTAAGTTAAGAAAGTTTAAATCAATTCATTTTTCACCAATGCAGTACAATCTTGATAATCCGGCAGTTCGTTAGTCCGGCACGTTCGGTAATCCGGCGTCTTCGGGAAAACGATCACGTGTTCACCGCGAGATGTAAACAACAAAAATTCTCGGTACTACAATGTTCACCAGACCATTCCCTTCCCTATCTATTCATCCAGTGATCCAGTACGTCGCTTGCCTTTGCCTTGCGCTAATCATTCATTTGTTTTGTAACTGTGCATTGTAAAGTGTATGTAATTGTGGAATAAAAATGTCGACGAAACGAAAGCACGTTACTCTAACATTGAGCCAAAAAAAAGGAGATAATAATTCAACTGGACAAAGGAGAAACCACGGCAAACCTGGCATGGACTTACGGCGTTAGGAGATCCACCATCTACGACATCGAAGTCAACCGTGATAAAATCCTGGAATACGTTAAGACTGCTGAGGGAGGCTTGAATAGAAGAAAGGCAGTCAAAACCGGTGAGTGTCCGGAAATGAAAAATGCTTTATTCACGTGATTTATGCAAGAACGTGCCAGGCAACATCACTATCGGGTGACATTCTTCGTGAAAAAGCAGAATATTTTTACGAAAAAATAACGAAAAAGAACGATTTTAGAGCTAGCGATGGCTGGCTTGTTAATTTAAAAAAAAGGTTTGGGATTCGTATTTTAACTTTAACGGGCGAAAAATTATCTAGTGATGCGTCAGCTGTGGACCCTTTTATGGAAAAAATCTGACTTAAAAATTCAAGAATTAGGTCTTCTGCCACAACAAGCTTACAACGCGGATGAAAGTGGATTGTTCTGGAGGATGTTAGCGTATAAAACCTTTGTGCACTCATCCGAACAAAGTGCCCCTGGAAGAAAAATGTCAAAAGGCAGATTGACATTCATGCCGTGTGCGAATTGCACTGGCACACACAAACTTCCGTTACTATGGTTGTAGGAAAAGACAAACATCCGAGGGCATTTAAAAACGTATCTTTCTTACCCGTCACCTATAAAAACCAAACCAAAGGATGGGTTACCCGAGAAGTTTTTGCTGAATGGATCAAGCAAGATTTTATACCGGGTGTAAGAAAATTTTCAAAGACCATAACTTGCCTGCTAAAGCGTTGCTACTTCTGGATAACGCACCTGGACACCCTAAAGCAGAGGATCTACACTCCGAAGGTAAGCAAATTCAAGTCCTCTACATGCCGCCAAACACGACACCGCTCTTGCAACCCATGGACCAAAATGTAATCCAGCAGATAAAAACGAATTACGAAAAATCGCTCCTTTCTGATATTATAAAACAAACTGATGGAATTAATATTTTTTTTGAAAAAAACCAACATTAAAAACGTGGTTTTCCATCTAGCTTACAGCTAGAATTAAGTTAAAAGTGACACTATCCAGTGTTCGTGGAAAAAAGTTTGGCCAACGCACCCTGCTTTTAATTCTGAAGTCATGGTTGATCATTCTGAAGAAGTTAACTCGACTTTAGAATTGACTTCCCAATTTGCGCAAGAGCTTTCCGAGAAATGTGATGCAGGTGTTACCCTGACAAACGAGGATATCACAGATTGGCTTCAAGGAACAAGAGTGAGTCACTGTATGGCGAAGAAATTCTCAACCAAATTCAATCCCCGGAAGACGAACCTGATGATGACTTCGTGGTTTCGACTCGGCGAACTGTCTCCAACAGCGAAGTTTTCAACGCTCTCAATGTGTGCACCAAATGGGCTGAAGAGAATGGCGTCCCAAGTGATGATATCCTGGTGCTAAAACGACTACAAGAGGGCATTTTTGATAAACAGCAAAGAAACAAAAAACAATTGATTACTTTTTCTATTATGTAAAATTACATATTTGTGTATAATTTGTATTTCTTTTGTATAATATGTAAGCATTTTCAATATATGTATACATACATTCATAGTAAAATTGGTCTATTTTTCTATTACTCTCGATAATCCGGATTCTTTGATAATCCGGCGGTTGCGTGGTCCCATATATGTCGGATTATCAAGATTGTACTGTACTTTTATAGGTGGAATCCAATATAAAGGCAGAGCAAAGCTTTTTGGACGTTCATCAATTCAAAACGAAAAAATTGGTCCCTTCCAACTCGCGTAGAATATACGGGTCTAATATATGGATTCATCGGTCGCAGATTCTTATAGGATATTTAAGACTTTATCTCCACTAACTAATCTATGAATTACTCGAAGATGATGTTCCTCCTACCTTTGTACATCTTGGTACTAAAAAAAAGGTCCACTTATGACTTAATTCAGGCGTCGCTGTTGAAATGCTGCGCTTATTCTCTTTCTCTTCCTTTGACTTATAACATTTAATAAATCACTCGCAAACGGTGAATTTTTAGCAAAGTATCGTATATCTTATCGATTTTTAAACGGGCCATAAGAACTTAGTGAAAAACTATCAACCCAATATCCAAGGTCTCTTCCATTCCTAAACTTTTCGAGAGCACTGCATAGTTAAAGAGAAATTGTATTTTAATATCAAAGTTTTTGGACAATTTTTTCAAAGTTGTCCGATTTTTACGGGTTATGGCTTAAATAAAATGTTCTGGAGCCTATATTCCGAGTCCTCAAACAAATTAAAAAATTGTCGTGAATTTTGAGGTTTTTATTTTCGCATTTTAGGGGCACCTAAATAACGTGCATAAGAGCCAAAAGAATAGTCGTGAATTTTGAGGGATTTCTCTTCACTTTTCAAAATTTTCGGTCTTTGGATTCGAAATGGAGATTGTCTCAAACATCTGAAATAAATGTTGCTACCTTGTAAACATTGAAGTACATAATGCGGCTGTGCGCTAACCTGCAACTTACCACACCATTCGCGGTCATGAGACACTCAGAAATATTGAAATATGCGCCATCTAACCTACCCAAGTTATTCCATGACGACCTCGTCATGTTTATTGCATGACCCCCAAAAGTGAAAAAAGGCTTCTAATAAAGTAAAATGATTAAGTACTTTCTCATTGTAGTCACAAAAATACAAGAAATTAAACTGTAAGTGAAAAATATCCAAGCTTTTCTCAAAAATTTTTAAGTTTATTTTGTATATGTTAATTTTTTTAGATCTACTGTCGATATAAATTTATCTGTAAAATGAGATTTGTCTGATTGCGCACAAGAGAAAACGAAGAACAATAGTGTGTTTATAGCTAGTGACTTTTGAGTTGCATTTCGGTAGTGATGTATATATTGTTTTTCAATAGTTCAACATTTTTAATCTGATTAAAAAATAGTATCATACTGCTCAAAACCTATAAACAATTTGTTTTGTTATGTTCAGCTTAGTCGCTGCATTAAAAATTCCGGTAAAATCTCTTATTATTACTATTTCAAAAATATCCTTAGTTTCTAGTGTTGTTAACTTTTTTCAGCAGTTTTTAAAGTAGTAGTTGAGGTGTATTTGATAAGTTTCATTAGGACAGGCATAAGGTACATTATTGTTAATATTTTTTATTCACATTGCTACTGCTTAAGCATTACGAAAATAAGTACATTTTCGACATATCCAACTGCAAACCTACACAACAATTATTAACAATACAAATGTTGCTTAATTAAAAAACAATTGTTGTGTACAATAACTAGTAATAAAATTTATCATGCATTTTTGTGCTGTCTTCTTTAAATTAACACTCGAGATTACTTTATTCATTTTAAAAAGTAAAAAGGATGGAATGTATCCAAAAGGATTTTTTTTAAATTGATTGGTGTCCCTTCTTTTTTTTCATAGACCTAACATCTTCTATTAACAAAAAATTACTTAGAATATTCACTTTTTTGTGTAAAAATAAAATAATATATATATATATAAAACAAAAGAGCTCCAAACAGTTAAACCGCGTGGTTAATTACAAAATTTTCTAATCACAGTATTCTCTAGTATCTTTAGTCTTATCGAGCATAACAATTTCTTCTTCGCTATCATCGTCGGTGTCCATGATAGGATCGCGTTCATCATCGTAGTACGGAGTTACTTTTACACTTTCTATAATGATAAGAAAGCTTGGCGTTAGAAGTATATGTCGAAGTGTTTTTCTACAGTTGAAACAACAATTAGGGAAGCTAGTGGTGCAAAGTTGTTTCAAAGAAAATTAAATATTTAAGTGATCACGTAGAACCTTGATCCAAGAGTAGGCATTTATTGGACATTAGTCAGACGAAAGGGATGTTATACAGGCCCCATTGCGGATAAAAATAAATTCAATTTTTGAATTTTATTACTAATTTCAGTTTCTTCTCTATATTTACGGCAAGGTAATTAACAACTGGGTTGAAAGCGATTTGATTTTCAAATAAGAATCGTGATCGTTTATGGTTTACTGGTTTCTTCACGATAAGTAAGAGGCCACTTTTTCCTAGAGTTTATAATCATTAATTAGTGATTGAAACCTTTTCTAAATTTGGCAACTGTTAACAAAGATTCTACTGACATTAACCGAAAATGAAACCAATTAATTTTTTTCGTCATGCCCATACAGTCCAAAGTCTCAAATTGAAGCGACCGCTCAACAATGCTATCCAAAATTTCAGTCAGCATCACCGACGATTCTTTTAATCCCTGTTACATTATGCAATACTTACTTTTAATTGACGTCCGAAACAGTTCGGTTTCGTCCAACTCATCCTCGTCGGCAAACAGCTTACCCTTTTGCGGTAACATTGAAAAATTATAATAGGGTTTATCGCCGCGTAATTTTCTCGCCTGAACAAGTTGTACGCAAAACGCACAACAAACAACTAACAAGACCAGAATACATCCAGTCGTAATAATAAATAATAATCGCGGTAAACCGAGAACATGCTCGTCCACATCCAAATGAAATACAACCCCATCAATGCTTTGTCCGAGCGTTCCGACATGTACAAGGCGCGACGATTTGAAGTGTTGTGGCGCTGTAGCTTGGATTGTAACGTCTCCCGTTGGTATATCTTTAATAATATACTTTCCTATACTATCCGTTAGGACTATTTGTGTAGATTGCGGTTCAATTATTGAGACCTTTGCATTCAGAATGGGATGATTGCCTTTATCGAGAACGTACCCTGAAAGAAATATGGAAAGTGAAATTAGTGTGCAGAAGATACTCGAAAATATGTACCGGAAATTGAAGCGTTGTACGACTCCTGACTATGAGCAAATATGCTCGATCCTTGATTCGCGACTTCATGGATTTTATAGCTACCATTGTCCAATTGGTTTTTTACTACAACTTCACCCAACTGCGTCACTGAGCCTTCGTCTACTGTAAACTGAATCGGTTTGGATTCAAATCCATCGCTGTAAAATATCAATTCATACGGCCCGATCGGAAGAATCAGTCGGAAATGGGCTAAATTCTTTGTAACATTATAGATTAAATGATTTCCGGTGATTTTAAAATAGGCATCACGCATCGGTTGTCCTCGTTCGTCTTTCAGATAACCTTCGACACCAGTCTCGCCCAGATGCAAGAAGTTCAATATTTTCTCGAGACTATTTCGCCAAATGTTGGCAATTTCAAATTCTTCGGGCATTCGACAGCACGATATATCCAACGTAAACATCGGAATATGATAGTAGTTGAAGAAGAAGTTAGTGATTCGTTCGAGTGCGCTCTTTTGATTCATTCGGGCCGGCGTTGACGGACAGTTCGGCTTGGGATCTTTAAATTCAGTCTTTAATATTTTCTGTGAGAGCCTTTCGTAGATTTTATTCATATCATTTGTTTGTGGGTAGCTAGAGATTATTACGATTAACAAATATTGTACCTACTTCTAGCTAAATTTAAACTTACGTGATTTCCGAACCACCCGCTGAGAAAGATAGTATTGCATCATACTCTTCATTTTCTAAAAGTTTCAAAAGCAAATCCCGACGACGTTCAATGCCCGCACTAAGAATACGATCACTGAGATCGTTATTACTAGTTGTTGGATCACATATAGAACTACTGGAAAAGTTAAAAAATCGCCACGTTAACTACAGGAAAGCAAAGAGATGAAAATGATGTCATACTTCTGCTCGTACTGTTCGTAGACATCTTCGAATCCATCTAAGACGGGCAAAAAATGTAACACAGTGTTGTTAAGAATTCTCATAATTGGAGGATCGGGGATCTTCTGTCCTTCCAACATATGCCGAACCAAATTCATTGTCATTTCCCGTCCTAACGGCGACGCATCAAATACCGAACTTAAAACCAATATGTGAAGCTTTTTCTCTTCTGGAGCGCCAATCTGTTGATATAGCGAGCAAATAAATTATCGAATTTCGGAAATATTTTGTTACTTGATCTAAAATTTGCATATTTTGAAATTTAATACTTACATCGGCAGTGATTTTAATCGAATGGTATTCCGTCTCGAAATCGTTTTCTTTATAATTAAAGTTTGCAATTTGATAGCTTTTATAACTTAAATCTGCCATTTCGTTATTAATTTCCTCGTTTGAATGGTAAACAGTTCGAACGACGTTCTTTAAAACGCGATAGTCATGAGCGGATGCCCAATGCTGTGGATCGTCACGCATTAGGCTGATGTCTAGGCGCAAAGTACTGTCGGGATCGGATGGTATTACTATTTCCTGTCGATGCGGTTCGAATCTATGAAATCAACCGAGCATTAGTTTAAAAACTATAGCACAGAATTTAAGAAATCATAAATACCCTTGTGCAATAACTGTTAGATTATATCGGCCAGGTAAAAGTAGTTTCCAATAGTCTCCTTGATCTGAACTGTAGCTTACGTGATTGATTCCTTCGATCGAAATCATAGCATGACCCACAGGAGTTCCGATTGAACTTCTTATGAAACCGTGCGCTCCACGATGTACTTGTTCGATGTATTTGATGAGCGCTTCTTTATTTTGTTCCCAGAATTTCGGAAGCTCTGATGCCATTGGGAACTTGACACAACTCAATTCTAACGTTATCTCAAATATTCCTGCTTTGATGTAGTTCCAATCTTGCATACCGCCGGTAACACTGTACCACTTCGCCCCATTTGTTATACCTTCGGGGAACGATTCTTTTATGAAAGTGAGACATGGCTTTCCCAAGTGCATTGTTGTGTGCGACTGTTTTAAAATTGAAATAAGAACAATTGTAGAATTAGCCAAATTTAAATACCGTTCTACTAACATTTGAATAGATTCGCGCCAAATACTGGAATATTGTATTATCTTCGGTTGGATTATAGGTAGTCCGATGGCTTTTACGCTTTAGATTAAAATCGTTAGCAGAATCATCATATGGATAGTTCGCAACCAGAGAGCCACCGTGCAAATTTGCCGACAGGACAAATGGTATCGACAAAGACCAGTTCATAACAGCCTGAACTTCGGGTTCTTGAATTGCATTAAACTTATTTGTACCGTACTGATCCGGGAAATTACGATTTAAATCGACTCCATGAGCATTTGGACGACCCACTGCCGATATCTTGTCTCCTAAAAAACAATCAAGCATAATTTTTATAAAAACGGTGTACAATCTTTTCACCATACCTTCTCGTGAAATTTCATATCCGTCCGGATTCATGCTGAACAGTAAATGAATTCGTGTTGTATTGATCAATTGCGTTATCCTATCATCTACCAAATATTGCTCGCATAGATTCTTCGCCAAATATAGCAACATTTCGCGCCCGATTACTTCGTTCCCGTGCATATTGGCCACATATTTGAATTCGGGAACTTCTGGTGTATGTTTGCCCGGTACTTTTGTGATTTCCATTACCCAGAGATCACGATTTTGAACACTTTTTCCGATTGAATATAGTCGAGTTATCGATGGGTAGGAATCGGCAAGGTTGTTGATGAATCTGAAAGAGTTTATGGGAGATACTATTCTTTATGACCTTTATGAATTTTCATATAATCCGCTACTAATTACATATGATGCACATTATTTTTACAGCATAATTCAGTACATAAGCGTATCCTAAAACATAACGCAGTCACGATCCGCAAGCCAATCGTATGATACTCTAGATGAAATACTGAACTCCGATTTGTATTTTAGTTGGGAATATATCCAAAGAATGAGGAGTGCACATACAATTATGGCATGACCTTTTATTTACAGGTAGAAACTATTGTAGAGTGGCTTCTCGATGGATGGTTAAACGATTTCTTGAGTTAAAGTGAGTTCCATAAATTAAGTTAGCACATTTTTACAGAATTTTTGTATGGCAACTACATGAAGAACTTATGGGTTATTTTTTATATTAATACTTCCAGCTGCGACTATTAAAAAATCAACGTATACAAAATTTCAAACTCGTTACTTAAAGCGTTCTAAAGTTCTCGTTCAATATTGGTGAACACGTATCTTAAGGACTTTTGTATAACAGCTACCCGAAGGAGTCGACGGATGGCGCTAATTAATGAACTCAGTCTTGCTTTTGAATTTTGAATCCTTGCTTTAACTCGTACTAGAGTTATAGCGGATTCTGTAAATTGCATAAATTTTTGAAGGACTTTTGTAGGCTGCTACACAAAGGGTTCATTCGATTTCCATCATATTTGGAACTTTCGCTTCAAACATTGTAAACTTTAAGCATGCAAAACTAACTTGAAGCATTTGAGCAATAATTGTGAATACGTGTTATAAGGACTCTTGTATGGGAGGTACCCGAAGGAGTGGAAGGATATCGCCCATTAACGAACTTAGCCTTACTTTTTCTCTTTTTACAGGTGGTGGCAAAATTTCAACTTTCCTAGGCCAACGCGTCCTTGAGTTATCGTGCAAACGGACGGACGGACAGACAGACAAAGAGACGGACAGCAAACGGATTTGGGGTTTTTGGCCACAATTGAACACAAAAAGAAAATATATAACTTTTTTCGTGCGAGGCTCGGTTCTATGCGTTACAAACTTTTCGGGCTGGATTAAACTTATAATAACTACTCTAGTTATATGATTTTATCTAGAGTATAAAAATCCTTCCTCTGATAAGCTTGAAAACATGGAGCTTACACACCTATCCCCTGATTGGATCGGATAATTTCTGAGTAGAATCTAAAGGCTTACCAGAGAAGGTATTCTAAAGTAGAGTTTTGAGACTTACTCTCAAAACAGTCCAAGAAATTTCTAATATTTTATTTCGCCAAGAGTGCGTCAGATTTACTTTCTCCTTCCTGTATATACGAAATAGTATGAAATTTAAATCCACTAAAAGTATTGTCGTCAACATAGTCAGGTAGGAGGGTCGTTCGATAAGTAACTTGATTCGCATACTAAGAGAGAAGGCTTTTCCTTCCTATAGCTGAAAATTCGGTCTGACATCCGCAGATTGCTTGACAATAGCTAGAACTTAAACGTTACGAGTGAAAAATTAATAAAATTGAAATTCGCGGTGTTATTTAATTATTTTTTCTAGAAGAGAAAAAAGCGAAGGAAGTTCATGAAAAGACTGTACGATTGCAAGATTGACTTTGGGTGAACGAATTCAAGTGATTAAGGACAAGTATCGAAAATGCATCATGTCTATTTACTCCAAAATCTGCTGACGGCAGAAAACATTGGCAAAGTTCTTGCTATATAGGGTGTTTCAATAGGAACGCTCGAAATTTGGTTATAGGGGGCCATGTTGTTAAAGCAACATCCGTCGAATTTATTGTTAATTGCTCAGTAGTGAATGGCAAATCACCATGGAAGGTTACACCGTTGAACAACGTGTGCAAATAATCAAATTTTATTTTCATAATCAAAGCTCCGTTCGAAAAACGGTCCGCGCATTGCGTGATTTTTAACGACGAGGCCCATTTCTTGATGAATGGATGTGTGAACAACCAAATTTGTCGGATTTGGGACGATACCAATCCCACTGCTTGGGTACCTAGGAACGCGCTTAAAGTTGCGCTGATTATTTCAGCGTTCAAATTTGAACTGCCCTCCTGTTAATGCTTATACTATGGTGAAATAAACAAGTATGTCTTAGCAAGGACTTCGTAATGCATAAATAAGGTAGTGAACGAACGGGTTCTTTTTAGGGTACTTCTTTTCAAAGATCCCAAAGCAGGCTCGCTAATCTACAAATTTGATGTGCATACCCAACGTTATGCAATCATACTTTTCAAGCTTGAATAAGAGCTTACTGGGTATACCAGGATGAAGCACTTAAGTAGTCCGAGATTAGTAAATACCCGCCGGCCTAGACAATTGTCACGTAAGAGAAATCGGCGATGTGCTGAGAAAAGCAAAGGGTGGTACTTACAAGTAGCCATTACGGAATCACTTCTGTAATCATTACGTGGAGTTCCTAATGGGCAATTTGACCTTAAAGAAATATCTATTGGGTTTGAACGCACTATAGTATTATTGGAATCGAGATTTTATATTCTACCCTCTATTGTGATTTTTCAATTTTCTTATAATAAAAAAAAAACAATACTGACTCTTCCATTTTCGTAAAATTGTGATGTTCGAATTTAGTCGATGTTGAAAATCCATTCTTTTCTGGTTCAGCACGCTCGACTTTGGCATGTTTATAGGGTCCTGAAAACAAGAAAGAAAAAACAAAAATAAAATAACAAAATAAACAAAAATTCTACGTCTTATGGGCTACGAAAATAATAAAAAGTCCCCCTCCTTCAAATCAAGAAAAGGATTCTAATGGACATAGGATTAAAACTGAATAAAAACAAATTAAAAAAAAAACTCATAGAAATTATAATAAGAAATGAAATAAACAAGCTTATGTGATAAAAAACGTTCCATTATTTTTGTGATCGATAAATTTCCTTTATTATTTCACATATCTCCATAGTCATATATTTACTTTTATCTTTAGTTTATTAAATTTGGTTTATTTTTTGTCATAGGTAGGTTTATATTTTATTTAAAACATTTATTTACATTTTGAATAGCCGACATACACATATTTACATAATGCAAATAGTTTTCAATGTAGAAGAAATATAAGGAAAAAATTAAAATCAATTTAATATACATTGTTTTATTATGCATACAATGATTTGTTAATAATTTATTATAATGGGACATAACATAATTTATCAGGTTTTGTAAAACATAAGCTTATTTATTATAAAAATACAAATGTTTTCTGAATAAAACTTAAGTTTGCATATGTTTAAAAAAAATATGATATGACGTAATGCAATTTTAGATAGTGTTAAATATAATAAATAATTGATACATGTTATTACAATTACAATAAATATTTTTTTATATAATGTGCCCTGATTTTACAAATGTTATTTCCTTATTGGAGAATTGTGCTTGTAGAGGTTAAAAGCAATGTTAGTCGTTTCTATGAAGTTGATAAATTTATGATATAAATATTTTAAACATTTAGTTATTGATTGGTAATTCTTTATTTTTAATCCGTTTACACTTTCGTGATTTATTTCTTTTCTGTATTTCTAAAACTAGCCATTATAAACCTAATGACCACAGTATATTTTTAATAATGGTAATTATCGGCAAAATCTTAAGTAGTTTTATATCTTAATCTTGAAAAGAAAAAAAGGTAAAAAATCACCAAACATTAATAGAAAACGCGGTAAGAAATTCAAATAAAAAATAAAGTGCGTACAATCACAAAAGATAGATACGTAAAAAATAAATTGCTTCTGTGTAACTTAATATTTTTGTATGGTTGCCTGTATATTAGGAAAATAAAATCAGTAGCGAATAATTTTAATGATGTGTGGAGGTGTTGGCATGAATGAATTAACGGTACAATAAAGAGGCATTCATTATCTTCATTAAAAATTTATTGAAGAAAATTCATTGTCAAGGACCTATTCATGATTATAATAGCGTCGTTTCGATTCGGATCATATCTTTTCCATAAAATTGTAAATACATATTGAAAAACATCATCTATTGTAGTTTTTTATAATATAATATAAAGCCGTGATATTGAATTAGATGGATGGGTATTTTGGAATTATGTTTCCGATCAATTGGACATAAATTATTATACGTGCGCATAAATAAGTTTAAGTTGATAAGGTGTTGATTTCTTTTATGTATGCCGATAGTCCCCTATAATTTTGATGGAGCAGAAATTATGTTATCATGTTAAATTGCGAGTTAATAAACGTTCAAAATTAGTCCACCAATTTAGTTCCGGAAGTACCCGACTTGACGTATAGATGGCGGTTTTTGTTTCAAAAAATACTATGGTAGAAAGCACCATCTCTATACGGCTTAAGTTTGAAGTTGGAAGACAGTACGTTGTTTAGTCATTATTTGGCAGCCATCAATAGCGAATGCTCGCAGTGAATTTTTAAACTTGGAAAATATTGGTATTCGTATGTTGCACAATACTTTCATTTGAAAGGTCTCACTCTAACCAATATCAAAACCGAACTAGATTCTACTCTGTCTGCTTCTTCACGTACATCAATAACATATTAGGTGGCAGAGTTTAAACGAGGCCGTGGGAGCTGTCCAGACGAACAAATGAAGTGACCACGCCAGAAATGGTGAAGAAAATCCACAAAATTGTATTGGATGACCGCCGGTTGACAGTGGCGTTTGCTCACAATGGAACAAAACAGTATCGTGCGGATGTTTTAATCGAGTTTTTGTGTTGGCTCCAAAGAAGGCGAAGGAAGTACCATCTGCAGGCACAGTCATGGTGTCAGCTTTTTGGAATGCGCGTGGTATAATTTTCATTGATTATCTTGAAAAAGAAAAAACAATTAACGGCGAGTATTATGCGAACTTATTGCAGCGTTTGAGTGATGAAATCAAGGAGAAAAAGAAAGTGTTGTTTCATCAAGACAATGCACTGGTTCACGCATCCGCTATCGTGGTGGCCAAAATTAATGAGTTAAAGTTCGAATTGCTTACTCACGCCCCTGCCTATTCGCCAGATTTAGTCTCCTCGGATTATTTTCTCTTTTCAAACTTAAAAGAATAGCTCGATAGTAAAAGATTTAACAACAGAGAAGAGGTGCAGTCTGTGGTTGACGGTTATTTTGATGAGCTCGACAGTTCTCACTATAAAGAGGGTATCGAAGCAAGATCGCTGGAAAAAGTTTATCGACCTAAAAGGGGACTATGTTGAGAAATAAAAATGTTTTCCTCAAATGTTTTGTTTTTTCTTGGTTATGTCGGGTACTTCTGGGACTACCATCGTAGTACTTCGATTAGGTTGAGAGGAGTGAACTGTAGTACTGTGGATCACTGGATACTGAGTTTATGATTCCAGAAAATTTATCCATTGAAAGTTTCATCACAACTTTCAATAGATCATAAATAGTTTCTCTAAGAACCGATATCTGACTCGACCCAGACTTTCACATGGCGTTCTCCTTGTCTTGTAGGACAATATCCAGTAAAAATCACATAGTTATTTCTCTACAATTATTTTTGTTCCATAAACCAGATAAAGCTAAGAATTCTTTCTGTACCGTTTTCGACCAGCACATTGGGACGTGTCGTCAATCGAAGAGGTTGTCCCAAGCCGTATCCTTATCTCCCAAACTTTTCCCTTTCTAGCAAGCTGGTTCGTCTTTTCATTGCCAGAGAAGTAACAGTGACCATTGTTGTGAACATAGGCCTTGGTTATGGGTTTATGGTCTAACATGAGAACAACTCAACCTCCCACAGCTAATCCGGAAGCCAATAGGCACGACGTTGCTGCAGCTCACATTTTAGCCACCAATTCGGACGTAGGTAGCATTGGTCTACTGTTTCCCGATCTTTAAACCATCCTTTGGTTACTTTGACTGCTTTAAATTGAAATAACCTCTCCACAGACTCAGTACAGAATATAAAAAAATTGACGAAACCATTGTTAAATATTTGACAAAGCTGTATGCAATTTAAACCAAATTTAGGTTTGGACTATATGTTATTTTGTTAAATATTTATTATTTTTCAAGTTTAATAGTGTGCCCTACAAAATCCATATTTACCTGAAAATACTTGGTTGAATTTTTCGTAAAATTTTTTTTTATCAAATATTTGTCAGCATGGCATACAGCCAAGTACAAACTTTTAAAGACATTTACGTTTGTGAAAACTCATACGATAATAGTACTAACTTAAAAGGAATTTTTTCACTTTCGTTGCTTAATTTTTTGGGGAGGGCGTCAAAAACCTTCTTGCGGCTCTGAATTCAACTTAAAAAATATAGGTAGACAGAAACAATGAGATCCAGATTATTATCGCTTCGCAACACCTTGCGATCTCACAAACGGATAAATAAATTCATACACACATTTCATATGCAAATTATTTTCGGAATTCCCATTGACTGGAGTCTATCCTTCATGTGCCATGACAAGTTCTATAAATTCAGTGCTTTTATTAGAAATTATTTCGCGATTATTATGCACAAAAATGTCATTAAAATTTAAACAAAAATCGATTTCGTGTTTAAAAGAAAAGAAGTTTATATATGGTATAGGATATTGTCGACTAGCAAAGACTTTCAAAATATCTTATTTTAGTATTGGTGGAATTTTATAAATTGTGAAACAGACTTGTCCCTGAACAACGAACTCATTCTTATTTTTTTATTCTGATCCTGGATCACTTGAAACAAGTCTTGACTTATAAGTCAATATATAAGCCGGTCTCTTAACTCTAGTCAAAAAGTTTCAAAACTATTTAACTTAGAATTTGGATATCGGACGAAAGCAACAACAGCAGGCTAGATCAAATTCAGGTGTGCAGATTTCAATAGAAGATTTCAGATTTTAGGTATTCTTGTCTAATGACCCTCAAAAGTGGCGTATTCCAATTAAAAATGCTGCAGCTGATCGTAGAAAATTGCGCGTGTTTTTTTTCCTTTTTTATGCTTTTTATTACGATCATAATTAATCAAATGAGATTTAAAATATCATATATGCAATAAAAATCAAACAGATGAACTTTATCTAAATCAGAAATTTTTGATGATGCCCAGTATCGAATATATAATTTGGTTTCAATGACTCTTTCGTAGATTAAAACAGAAAAAATAGATCTTTCTATCTATTTGGAGTAATTTATTCAATACTAGAAAAACTAGGTTTTACGGTATCGCGTTAATATTGAAACCGGTTAGCGACCTTGGCATCAGCCAAATTCACTTTCCTCTTAAATAAATTGAAAGAAGTTTTCGTCGGATATTCTTTCGAGTTCTACTCAAATCCTTTTGTTCGATCTTGAAATCATGAAATCTATGAAATCAAATTATTTACATTTATCGCGCCTGTATAGAATTTTTGGCAATTTTGAAACAAAACATACTTTGCCTCGTTTACCCCCCTTATGATGAAACGAACCACCCAATCACACTCTTCTGTTGTCAAAAAATATTGGCATGCGGATTATTGAAATTCTTGCTTCTTGGCCTTGCCAAGGCCTAAACTTAGCAGCCAGTCATTAGCCGCATACACAATTCAAAGATGAGTTTTTCATGTTTTCTTATTTAAAAAAATATAGTAGGAAGTATTAGGAAATCAAGTCTGAAAACGAAACGACATAAATAAAATCGTGTTTGCATCTCAATAAACAAGAAAGCCTCTTTTTCCCCGACCAAAAAGTGATATCATTTATTTTTTTAAGGTGTATTTTTAATTATTACATTAAAATGTATCAATGACACCATGAAAAATGCAGAAATTATAATTCGATATGTTACAGTGGCGTAGAATCTAATTAGGACTAGCTCCTTTTAAGTCTAATGCGAAAAAGAAAGTAACAAAGTGATAAATTTTTTGTCAAAAGCTGCACATGCACATGCTAATATCGGAGTTAAGACTAGCTAAGTTTGCCTAAGTTAGGGAATGGTCGACAATATTGTACAGTAGCGGTCTAAAGGGGCAAGTCAAATTTGGGAGGAGAGACACCCGGCCCTTCTCCATAAAATTTTAAAAACAAAAATTAACAAGCAATTATATGGGGTGGTGATGCCATCATCCTCCTTCACTTAGACGTTAGTGTTCGTCCGTTGTGGTCCCCGTTTGAGTATGATTACTCATGGAACCTAAAACCATTTAGTAGATTTTATAAAAATTCCTATGTTACATAGCTTCCCCTTGTCGGTATCACCAAGGTCATCAAGGAATATGCGCGGAGGTTCCGTCTTCTTGTTCCCGATAGGGCCGAACACTCGCATGTCGCATAGGACGTGGAAGATTGACTCTTCCACTTCTGGGTCGCCGCAGCTACAACTGACAGATCATTTGTCTCGACACCTAGTCGTCTAGCGTGTCTACCGATCAGGCGTCAATGCCCTGTGAGCACTCCGATTAGTGTGCTAGCATCTTTTCTGCTCAGGCCCAAGACATACTTGCTTTTCCCGCGATCATATTCAGGCCAAAGAGTTCTTGATATAGAACATGTAGTTAGGTTTGACCATCTATTGCCTGCCCACTCTGCAAGCAGTCGATAGACTGTTTTATGGATCCAATCACCGCCGACTTAAACTCAAGCCGCGCACATATGACAGTTCGTCGTGAGAAATTCCTCGAAATTCCGTGTGACGTCACGGATCAAAACGGGAAAATATACCAGTTCATTGGAGAATCTTTTTTGGAACGAATTCGTAACAATATTTTATTATCCCAAAGCGCGGTGTTTTAATACAAAACTTTGGAATTGACGAAGAGTCAATACTGAATAACAAATGTTCAGAATCATAGCAATATGCAATTTGTTTCATATAACAAAAATTATCTTTCAAAAAATAAGCAATTTAACTGCACATTTTTTTAATGGCGAAATGCCGACATTGCTGATAATTGCGATATTTTTTTCAACATAATTTTTTGTATGAAAACCCAATTCCAGATGAGAAACTTGTCTAAATCTCATTTTTAAATATGTTTATAAACTATTTAACTTTGCTTTGCCTAACAAAAGCTTGCACTTTAATAGAAAACTTTTGTTTTTATCATCCAAGTCATGCACACGCCATACAAAATTGTTGTGATTTGTATGGAGCTGTCATGTTCGTTATGACTCTGGTTTTTTATGTTCAATTCAGCTGCGCGGCTATAGTTCAAAGGGCTGTGATCCAATGCGAATAGCAACATGCTACTGCCACTAGTGAGGTTAGACTGGAGCCTGCTCGAGCGAGTTCATCAGCTAGCTCATTCCCCTGGATTCCACAGTGGCCTGGTAATATTGTGCCGTGTGCCGATAGAGTTAAGAATGGCACGACATCGTTTAACTAGTATAGCTTACACTTTAAGTGTAATACACTTTACACGGAAAGTGTAGAGTGTAGATCGCGCAAAAAGAACGCGGTAGTGTAGAAACGTGACAGCTAAAATTTCGAACTTTTTTATTTGCTTTATTCTTTCACTTCTATCAATATTCTTGCATGTATTCATTGAAAACAGAATTTCCATAAATACTAATAGTCAATCTTATCTGCATGCAACCATCAAGTTTGACAGATGGTAAGCTACACTAAAGTGTAAGAAATTACCCCTGCTCTCGAGCGAGTGTAGAAAGTGATCTACACTCGACAAAAAGAACAGCGGCCTCTGACGTCACTCGTGAAAAAGAACAGCAAAAGTGTAAAAAGTGTAGAAAAGTGTAGAAAGTGTAGGCAAAAAGAACAATGCAAATAGTGATGTCTTCTGTTGCATACACCTTTGCTTCAATAATTTTGCAAGCCTGAAGTATTGCAAAGATTTCCGCTTGAAATACACTGGCATGATCCGGGATCCTGTAGGACTCGTGAATCTCGAGTTCCTGTGAGAATACCCCCGCGATTGGTTTTATTATGGCTGTGTACATCCAGTCTACTAATTTTGGTTGGAGACCCCACCTGTTTCCGAACATCTTCCCGCATGTGTAAAATGCGTTGTACGTTGTTTTAACACGTTCGTTTCCAGCTGAGTTTCTTGTCTAGAACAACCCCGAGGTATTTAACGCTTTCAGAAAGATGAAGCTCGTCGCTTCCTATCTTTGGTAACGCAAAATCTGGAATTTTGTATTTCTTCGTGAAGAGGACTAGCACAGTTTTAGAGGGATTAACCCCTAAACCGCTGTTATTGGTCCATTGTCGTAATTTTTTTAATGTTCTTTCCATCAAATTACTAATTTTTGGTAAGTGTTTCCCTGAGACATGGATGCGCATGGCTTGACTCCGAGGTTCTCAAGTTCAACAATGATTTTATTGACCCCAAGTAGCTCACAGTAAGGGTGAGATCACACCTCCTTGCGGGGTGCTTCTGTAGACTGACTTTGTAATAAGACACTGTCCCAGTTCGGATTCAATGATCCTGTTGTGCAGCAAGTCAAGCCAATTGCAAATCTCGGTTTTCACTTCCATCGATAGTAGTGCGCATTCGATAGTCGTAAGTCGAACGTTATTAAAGGCACCCTATATGTCACGGAAAGCGGCGGGTGCGTATTCCTTGTATGAGAGTGATTTTTCAATTGTTGACACTACCTCATGTCAGGCCGTATCCACCAACTTGCCCCTTGTATAACCATGTTGTGATTTTGACAGTTGGTTGCGCGGGTTTTTGTTGCGAAGGTGATTATCCTTTCAAAGGTTTTGACAATAAAGGGCGTGAGACTTATCGGTTTAAAGTGTTTCGCAGTGGTGTGACTAGGTTCACCCATCTTAGGTATGTAAACTACTCTCACCATATTCCACTCCACCACTTTACACAATTAATAATAAAAAAAAAATCACATTCTTAAAGATTTTAGGTGAGAAAAAATTGAAATTCGCATTATTCAGAAATCGTCTTTACTACTTCTTACTACTACGCCACTGATATGATACGGATAATTTTATTTTTCAAATCGAACCAATAAATTAAAAAAAAACATCAATATATCCGTATGCACGCATTTCGGAAATAAAAATTAAAACGGCATACCAAAAGGTTCCGGTCTTAACCCTGATTCATTTGTAAATTAATTCCATACAAGACAAGTAGGTAGAGTAGATCTTCTTCAATGAAATCATGTTTTAATTGGTTCACTTTTTTCACTTAAAAAATTATGGCATTTCCTCCATAAAAATAAACTAATTTGCCTTCGAGTTCATTTTTTTCTAATTAACATGTGTTAAGATTTTAGTTGGACTACACGATTTTCACGAGGAATTTATTTATGTATTCAATTTGAGCTAGGTAAAAAATAATAAATTAATTATAATGCGCCATTAAAAGTAAGTTGTTCCTTGGAATTTAACATGAAAATATTTTTGTCATCAGAAACATTTTACGAATTCTTGTCTTTATTTGTTACTTCAGATTGTAATAATTGATTGACATTTTTATTTTGTTGTCATCAATTCTATCGATTTTTTGCTCGATGATAATCAATTAGAAACTATTGATATAGTGGTCCTTGATAGAATCTGCATTATTTAAAATGAGGATGAAAACTGAAACCGGTCAATCAGAAATACACATTTTTTTATAATACGTATTTAACATTGTCTAATTTTAAGCATTTTATGACACTTTGAATGGAAATGATGGGGAATTTAAATATTTGATAATTTTGATGGTTTTTAGGTGTGCTTTAAATAGGGGGTCTATACAAAAATTACAGAATTTAGAAGCTTACATTTCTAGGATTTCTGAGAAAATACTCCCTTATGATTTCACAAAAACAGCTAATAGAGTTTGTTGTTGAATCGGTGTATTCTAGAAACCAAGGCTCCATTTAGGCTGTCGCGTTATTAATAATGAGATAAACTGGCTCTTAACAAATGCTCAAGTGAATCATGATACAGATAAAGGACGGTTTGAACCCCTTCACGCCTGCAATCACCTTCTCGTTTACAGTAATGCTCTCAGACGCATTTTATATCTTTAAATTTCAATATACTCTTAGATAAAAAAGTGAACTTCGGATGGTGTGTGGAAGAAATCGTGTACCAGATTTCATAGAGCATTCTTACCCGAAGCATCCATATAGGTTAGGTTAGGTAAGGTGGGTGTTTGTTAAGCGACCAATCACATATACCGCCAATGGGTCCGTTGTGATCCCACATGTACGTGAAGGAGTACCCGTGTGTCCAAGACCACATCTTAGGTAAACCAACCCTCCAGCCTGACAAACTGCAGCAGCTTTTCTAGCTTAATGTTTGCGAATTCGCCCAAGTCCATGGCGAAGCGCGTACCTTAAGTACGTTCCCGCTTCCAAACCAGACCAGGGCATTCGCAAAGCATGTGGAAAATACTTTCCTCGGCATCGGGTTCACTACAGCTGCGGCACAGATCTGCAACGTCCGCAACACCTAGCCTTCTGGCGTGCCGGCCGATCAGGGAATGACCTGTCAGCACACCAATTAGGATACGAAGAGTATTCCTATCTCCGAGTAGGACAAACTTTACCTGCTCGCACTTAGGGTCGGCCAGAGCTGCCTGGCCACGAGACACGATGTGATGCCTGACCACCTCGTGTTAGCCTCCGATATGGCCGTCACGTCGATAGCTTGTTTAATGTCCTCAATGGGACTCCTCACTGGAAGAGTTAGCGCTTGATTCAGTGACGAACCTCTCCTTGCGAGTTCATCCGCAGCCTCGTTGCCCATTGCATCCATACAACTTCAGATTGAAGTTAAAAGGAAACACCTATTCGACTTTAAGACTCAGTCCTGAACTCCAGCAGGAAGAGGAGTAGCTCCTTATCCATTTTAATGAACAAAAAAATCCACCACAATACCACCAGACTCTATTTGATTTTAATTTGAAAAACTTTTTAGGCACCAAAAGAGAAGGGTGTGACTCACAACTGACTGTGGGTCATTTTCTGACACGCTAAATTTCCTTCAGTTTTCGAGACTATTTTTTTGTGGTTTAATTCATGAAATTTATATTATTATTATTTGGAAGCTAACTTTATAAGCAGGCTTACAGAGTTAACTGGTTAGCGCTGGCTGCTGAGGCCTTCGGCTTTTAAATTTATAAGAAGCGAAGGATTCACAGAACAGGACCTAGCCATGGTGTACACTTCGCTAAGAGGTTAAACCGGCTTGGAAAAGTGAAGGAACCTGATGTATGCTTAATTCTGATGAATGAGCTCACAATCAGGATCCAGTCAGGGTATGAATTTCGTGTTAAATCAAACCAGCTAGGCTTGGGGAATGCGCATGAGCAGAGCACCGTTAAGTTTCTTAACGAAGAAACAGGGTTGTACAATCTTTGTTGGCCTAAAGGTCGATACCCTTGCCACACTAGTGGCAGCTTTCATCATCATCAGTTTTCTTGCAATGATAAACGGGACGCTACATATAGCTATCTAACTAATAACTAACAAATCTTTTTTAATTTTGAAATTTTTGAAAAGTGGGGCCAAGCCAATTCGATGGTGAACCTGGCGCAGCTTGGTCCCTACCTAGTTACACTAATAAAGGGAAGCAGAAATATAAGTAAATTTGCGGAAAACGAACATAAGTCCAGGTAGTAGCAAACCGATAACTCTAAATAAAAAAAATGTGTAAGAGGCGCAATAGGCTTGCTAAATGAGAGTTGGATAAGATGTGAAGACTCACATCAACAAAATTCGACACTTCGTCGGTATTCTTTTATTTTTTGGAAGATTAAGTATATCGCGATTCAAATGTTCGAAATTTGCATGAAATACACATGGTGACCGACCAACTAATCCACAAGCCCATAACAATTCCGTGAAATGACAAAAATATTGTTTGTGGCTATATACAAAGTAACGGAACAGATACGTAACTGCTGCTGAAGACACTGCATCAGACATGTGTGGATGCCAGTCTAATTCAGAAAAACAATTTTTTTTATCACTGACAGGACTTCCGTCGTTGGTACTCATTTTGGACTATTTTCGTGCCGGGTAAAATATTTAGGAATAATTAGGGCATTCTTTACGCAATACCTGCATTAACACCAGAAACTCATACCTTGCAAAAATGTATAGTGTATGTAAGGAGCTTCTGTACCGATTAAAAATCCCTTTTAGTCTGTTACGAAACTCAACAATAAACCCAAAATACAGCTGACACCGTGCACTTAAAATTTCCTATATATGTAAATTAAACAGAATTATTCCCAATAGGACAAACTTATACAACAAGTAGCTTGGGCCATGTACCGTCAAAAGCGGTATGATAAAATTTACAGGAAGGTGCAAAAATGTGGCATAGAACGTTGTGGGACGAATATCTATGGAACACAGGAGAAAAAGAGCAATCTATGTATAGGTCGCATTAACGAAATTGATTGTAAGTACTGAAACTTTACAACTACAGTTTACAATTAAATTTTTCTCTTCATAATGTCAAGCAACCAGCACTTTAATATACACTTACTAAAGCTTCACTTTTGTAATGATTGTAAAAAAAAAATTTCTACTTTCGCCTACGGAAGTTAAATTCTTGAAGAAAATTTAATAAAATCTTTGCTTAGAAAAGAATCGAACATATTTTGGTCTGTCGAGCCAGATTTGAATTTGCAACCACCTATAACCAGAAGAAGTGAGCAATAATTTTACAATTAACTTGATTTGTAAAATAGTTGATTCACATTATGGTGAGAAAACTACACTTTTTCTTATTTTATATAATAATATTTTACGAATTGATGGATTACGGATGGGGGCAAGTGCTCCTCCTTGTCACCTTAAAAGGTGCCGTTGTGTACCGTTACCACTGATATGATCCGTTGAAAATTTTCTTCACGGTTTCGGAATGTGTGGTTTCAATCCTGAAATCTTCTACAATATTCAACAGAAGTCTAAATTTAAGGCTTATTTTATTTAATATTGCCTTTTGCTCGATATACCACATTTGTACTTATCCGAATTCAATATGTATTTAAAAGCATAATTTTTTTTTAACGGGGTTTAAATATTTTTTTAACGGGTTGCAGTAACAGTACATTTCTAGAATAATTATTTTCCTGATTTGATTTGATTTAAGCTACTTGAAGTATATGTTTTTCCAATTGACTCTAAAAATCAACAATTTTGATAAAAAAAATTGATTTTAAAAATTATTGAAAATCAATACAATTCGTTAATGTTTGAAGAGTTTCCAACAATCTCCTTAAAATATTTGTTTTTTTGTATGTAACAAGAGTCTTATTTTTTCAAATTCAAATCAAGCTTGGATTAGACTGTATGGCATGCTGTTAAATTTAAATTTTACAAAAATTTAGACAAATAGTTCAAGCAAACCGGACCTTATGTGGGACAACTAAAACAATCTGACCGAAAAAAAATTGACGTTTACACCATTCAACTGCAGTTGCCAGTGAAAATAGTTAAAATATTTGACACATTGTCATAAAGTCTACTAAAAGTTTTAAGGTGGAATTCTAGTGAGCGCCCCGTTAAGCGATGTGACGCGATAACAGGGATGCGTTCGGAAATTAACTCGGGTAGAGTTAAAGTTACCTTCAGAGTTAACTAACACATTCAAATGAGATTAAACTCTACTCTGATATTTAGGAACGGATAGAGTTACCCGAAAGTCATATTCAGAGTTGACATGATATTGAAGTTTGATAATTTCATTTGATGTGTGATTTACATTAAAATGGAGAAAAATTAAGTGGTATTCCAAAGTATTATAGCTGCAACTATAGATTTTCGTCAAAAGTTTACACTGACACGCAATGTATTCAAAAATACTGACCCCTTGATGCTTCAGGTGACATATGACGTTTCTAACTCCTTGTAACCCAGCTCATGACTAGAGTTAGTAGAGTTACCCCTTTTTACTCTACTCTGTCATTTTCGAACGCAACTCTATTACGTCATTAGAGTAAAATTAACTCTACTCTATATTTCCGAACGATTTTTTTTACTCTACTCTTACTCGAGTTAATTTCCGAACACGTCCCAGCTGATTAGGAAACATGTTAGTGAGTGCAACCAGTTACAGTGATATCGCATCGCTGTAACAGCGTCGCTTTGATAGTTTATTTTCTAATTTCGTAGCGCGTGCAACGCGATTTTGAAACTTGCGTCGAATTTTTTATACCAATAGACGGCAAACGGCTAATAAATATCGGAAAGGGAATTCATGTACAATAAACAAAAAAAAAGCAATACGTTTGCAGGCTGCGAACCAAATATTTTATCATTTGATAATATTATATGGTAGTAGCGGGAAGCAATTTAGCGCGCTCACCAAAATTCGCGATATGGCGCGCGCGATATGATTGTAGCATCGCGCACGTCGCTCTCACTGTAATTTTACCTTTAGTTTGCTGTAAATCATTTTGACAAGTTTCGAATTTTGTGAATATTAAGAATCAATAAAATGTTTGATGTTGGAATTCTTCCATCGGTTTGATCATGCTTTCGACGTGGAACTAAAATTCTAAAATTTTTAATTTCTTACCGCAATATCATCTCTTTAAATAAAATCAACACTGTCTACAACCGCTGTAAAATTGTACTGCCCCTACTTAACTAAATTTCTGCTTTGTATATTCGATCTGGATCTCCATTTACATCTATACAATATTGTTGTTTTTTTTCTTTATTTATTTTTATATTCACTTCATAAATTAATCTAAAAAGAAAAGTATGTATAAATTACTTTTCAAATTATAATATTTGTTCGACAATGGCACGTGAGAGAGAAAAACAATAACTTTAACCATTTTTCTAGATGAGCATGATAAAATGTTTTCTTGCTCGTTTCAGATTTAAAAAAAAAATTAATAGAAAATTAGCATTGATTTGTTTCGTATTATACATATATTTGTGCTTGTATTTATCGTGTGTATTTGTATTTCTTCTCAATTTTGCGCACCTTTAAATAATAATTACGCGATGGTTCTTGTAGACAAATTAATTAAATTAACTAAATATAAAATTTAATAGATTAAGAAAATATAATAAAATTAAAAAAGCTATACAGCAATGAGGAAGGGAAGAAAATATTCAAATAGAAGAGATTTGTTTTCAGAGAAATTACTACAATAAATAGAATTATCTTTGCTTAATATAACAATAATATTAAGTACGCCATACTTTCAACCTCTTGTTATATATATTTATATATATATAATTTTCATCAAGACATTGCCATTTTTTTTTAATTTGTTTTTATCTTGTTTTTGTCTCAAGCAAATTCTAAAGTAAAGCAACAAGAAATGTTAAATTTTTAATCAAAACATTAGACCGTACAAAATAAAAACATGTTTTTTTTTGTGATTTGAACCAACATTTTGAATATTGGCAAAAGTAAAATCATTTATTGTTGCTTTAATTTTTTCTATTGTGAAAGTGTGAAGAAAAATGTGTTAGGATATGGGCTGATACCGTCTCTAGCTGTAACTGGTCGTAGATTGAAGTCAAGTCGCGCAGTTCCTGACCGATCGACTGTAACTTGTTTCACTTCACTAGCATCGTATCTGAAAATATGTAAAAAAATATCAATTTAATACTCTGTATAATTACATTAGGTCGTTAAAATTGTTTAAATTTTATTCATTGATTTAGAACCTTATCGGAAAACTAGCTACTGTCTGATCCAGTGTGTGTATTTGCATGAAAAAATTGAAATAAGTGTGTAACTGTTTTGCTGTGCTGATAACGTACCAGCACAGTAAAAATAACTCTGAAAATATGTTCCGATTTGTACTTTTAAAACGTTTTTTTTTGCAACATGACAAAATACGAAACCCTTACCTCTTTTCGAAAAAAAAATCAAAGTACGTAAAGTTGAAATTTTTTAAGTGTTTTTATAAGTAGCCTGAAAAGGTAAAAATCAATTCGATATCTCATCGGGTCTAATAGAAATGAGGAATTCGTGAAAACATACTGAACCCATCTCATTCTTTTGGATAAAATCCTGATTTCACTTTTTAGGCATTTGGATAAGCATGCTGAAGTAAATATTATCCGTAAGTAAATATTATAACGAAAATTACCTTTTACGTGTTTGAAGAAATTCGCGGTAGAAACGGAAATCAATTTGGTTCTATAAGATATTGAACACATACTAAACCGCTTTTAACAACTTTCGGGGTGGAATATCAAAAGAAATATGAAATTTATTTTCAGACGTTTGAATTATTCAAACCGTAGAAGTGAAAACTAACTCGATACAGAAATAGAGCTTTAATCAGACACTATCCGAATTCGATAAAGGTTCTAATAAGCTCAGAAAATTAAATAAACTGCTCCGGAAGAAAATTCAGTTCATACCAGGCCTTAAAACGAATGATGTTAGTTGTGTAACTAAACCAGACAAAGCGGAACTCTTAGCAAACCATTTCGAATCAGCTCACAGAACAACTGAAAGACTTGGCGATACTAGCACAATCCGACTAGTTCAAAACTCAATAGCAAAAGTGCGCATTCCGAAAAAGTCACTGTGGCACTGTGGTATACTTAATATTTATATTCAACAGCTGTAATTCGTTAGAATACTTCCCAGAGGTATGGAAACATGCCACAGTTCTGCCAATAGCAAAAACCTGGCAAGGATAATTCCAACCCCAATAAGGCCAATAAGCTTACTGTCGTTTACAAACACACGCAGATGAAAACTCCTTAATTCCAAACTACCAGTTCGGGTTCCGACAGCGACATTCAACTAACCACCAGCTTTTAAGAGTAACAAGTTCGATTAGAAATTCCTTTAGAAACAAAGAATCACTGGACGTCGAAAATCCTTTCGACTCGATTTGGCATGATGGTTTAGTCGACAAATTAACCCAATTTTCTTTTCCTGACTTTCTTACAAAGCTCATACATAGCTTCCTTCAAGAAAGATTCTTCCAAACTTGAGTTAAATCAACCCATTCGAGTAATATACCAGCACGCGTCCCACACAGATCATCCCTAAGTTCATTGCTCTATAATGTTTACACCTCTGACCTGTCGAAGCAATCAAGCTGTGAGCTGGCAATTTTCGCCGATAATATAGCTGTATACTCAACGAAAATTCTAACCCTAATATAAACATACTAAGAGAAAGTATACAATGGTCAAAAAACATAAAATACTTAGGAATCCATCTAGATAGCAAACTAACGTTCCAATGTCATAACGCCCGCTTATCAACAGAAAGTCGAGTCTATCAAAGGAAAATAAATTACTTATATACAAGACGGTAATGCGACACTTCCTAATGTATGGCGTCCCAATATGGAATCTATGCGCACAAAAACGGCTCCAGATAATCTAAAATAAGTGTCTAAAGATCATCCTGAATAAACCCTGGGATTTTTCTACTCGATCGTTACACTCGAAACATTTGCCAAAAAGCAAGAAAAAAGTTTCATTGCAAAGTGTGTACTATTAGAAAATTAATTGATCCTCTCTATCATTCCATTATAAAAATTAATGTACACTATGAGACTTTAAATACTTATACGCTAGTCAATTTAGTTCAGTTTAGTTTTAAGTAATTTTAAGGCGCGAATAAGGTTTTTATAGTTCCAATTTTTCTTATCCAAATAAAAACATTAATCAGAAATAGTTTTAAATTTATGTACAAAAGAAACATTATGAATTATTATGGTTGAAAAGATATGCAATCTGAGCACCAACTGAGATGAAATATTGTACAAACACTTTTATAAATATTTTTTTGGAACGAAATAAATATCTATCTATGTATATATCTAACTCCATACTTCTTAAAATATATGGCTTATATGTTGAATATCGAAAAACCCCAAAAACGCTTTAACAATTGTAGGCATTTATACAAGTATCTTGTAGTAGTAAAATATCATAAAAATATATTTAACCCATTTTCTTCTTGGTACTTTAATAACGAAAAATCATGCAAATATGTTTAAGGCGTTTACATATATAAGTAGTCTGCAGCAGTAAAACTTAATTCGATGTCTCAGTGCGCTTAACAGATGTTGAGGAATAAAAGGTGTGGAATTTCAATCTCAATCTGAATCAAATATGCCGCCAAAATTTTGTGCTTTGGTGCAGCGGTTTAGGCTAGGCATTGATACGTGACCTTACTCTTTTATATACACCTAGATTAAACTGCCGCATAGCTCGTGCTATCAAAATATCCGTAATCTATCTTCACACAAAACAAAACCAGCCTACAAAATACCTTGAATTTTAATCAATATTGAGAAAATTTAATTGGGATTAAATCAGAATAAAACATCATTCGATTCAATAAAATTTTGAATTTATGTCATTTGAATGTTCTCTACTTATTTATCCATTCAGTTCAAAAACTGCACAAATAGCCACATGACACCATAGACCAGACGTCCATAGACGACAGGACTGCCGAATCTGACTATTAACTAATAACTCCGATACGGGTTTTTCAGCGACAAAACCATTTTGATTCATATCGAAAAATTCGATCGTTTCCATTAATTTTCGATGATCGCGGATAAAAGTTTTTATATTCTACAGTATCCGGGTTACGTATGGTGATTGATAAAAATCTTAGAAAAAAATATGCTCGTAATTCATGCGTCCCGAACACGATCATTAATTTAAATAATAATATGATTGTATATATTTCGACTAAACTCCATGTGATAAGTTCCATTCTTTTGAATAAGACTTTTTGGAAGATTTTTCTTTTTAAGTATTACGTAACTTAGTTAATTTATTCTGAATCGTATTCTTTTAGTGATCTTCAACAAATAACTAAGCCAAGCCCTTGTAGCGATTTTTCTTGAACGGCTTAAATAAATTATTCGTTAATAAATTATTCGGTTTTTTAGTATACTTTTGTCACAATGAAAGGTGATCTACATTCGATTTTGTATATATAAAACAAAACGTTTTGTTTCGAAAGTTGTTTCAAATAATTCACGGTAAATTTTTATTCCATGTGTATTTAATTGATCCCGTCAAAACAGTGAAAAGATCGTCGTCGTGGTTCGTTAATTTTATTTTTGTATCCTTCTCAATCAGTTTGTGCGTGATTTATACCTATTAAGCCTTTCCTGAAGTTATCATTTCCAAAATTTCAATTTAAATTCTCTCTTAACTATTCAATTCTTGCAGTAATTAAGTCATAAGAAAGAATTTAGAAAGTTAAATGCTCATTATATGCTCTGCGTTCAATACTGCATTAAATCATATTATTTATTTTCTTTAAGAAAAATAACAAGACGACATCGTTGACCCGATTCAGAGATGTCCTCATTACAGATTAAATTTGTGAGAAAACTAAAAAAGAGAGATGATGATGAAATAGTATATTTTCAGCAGGCTTGTTTTTGGCTTGGAATTTCAATACATATTAAAGTAAGTACTCACAGTTCGCGTTTATTTTTTTTGCAAATTGGAATTTTTTTCCTGAAAAATTTTACTTACATAATATTTTGTCACATATGCTACAAAAATTTGACAAAAAATTATGTAAGTCAAATTTTGACAAAAAATTATGTAAGTCAAATTTTGACAAAAAATTAAGTTAGTTTCTTTTTCACACAAGTGTAATGTAACTGTATAATAATTACGGCTACTGTGAAATATGAAGCATAAGGTGTTGAAAATTATAATTCGTAATGAGAACAATTTACAGCCGCCGAAATTTGTCGGTTAATTTTTAGTCAAAATCGACCTTACTGAATTTCGTCTGGATATTACTGGAATGCTGTGAACAAAAACAAGTTGTCTTGATATATTAATTGTAAATAATTCCTAATACGTTAGGAGGGACATCATGCTACCTGCGCCGAATGAATGCCGAATGCCTTGGCATCTTGTAGAGTTTTTGGGAAATCTCTACAAGACCGCTTTCTATTGAGTAGAAACGTATAACCATTGTTAACGAAGCCGTTAACTTTCGGATCTGGCTATCCCATTGAAGTTGTTCACGAGATGTACTTGAGTGCTTTATATCGCTTCAACAATTACTTAAAAGCGCCTTTCCAGTTGCTAAATACGTTTGGCACAAACGAGAAACTGAATGGAGAGAATAGAGAGAATAGCTGGCGTATATGCAATATATGAATTGATTTTGTTCTCTCCATTCATCGTTATTCGCTAAAGATGGTCATAAAAATTTTGGCTCCATGCCGACATAGGCCGCACCTACAACTTGGACGTAAAAAATAATAAATTAAACCCAAATTGTTGACTGTTCCTGATTATTGTTTTTCTGATTTGCATTACCTAGTTCGACGAGTATTTTAAAATAATGTTTTTATTAAAAACGAAAAACCGCAAATTTATTATTAAAATTATTTAAATTTTCAACAATCTCTTGTCAGCTACTCTAAAGTCGTAAATTGTAAATGGTATTTTCTGGTATCGACGTGAAATTTGATACTCTTTGAAGAGCATTTTTTTATTTCTGCACATTGGAGTGATCATTTGAGCGGCTACTACGTCGAATTGTTCGATAGTGAGAGATGTTAGCATTAGTTTTGTTGTTGTTTTTATATGTTTCTAACCTGCTCTGCACTGGATAAAACCCAAAATAACACGACTATCAAAAATTTCGTTCGGCAATAAATCTTATGACTTAAAGGTACTTCAACTTCCGGATACAGAGAGGAAGGGTAAGGCATGTACCCTAGACCTGGACAACAACGAAGGGGGTTACAACTTCTGAGCCATAATTTAGTCCATCGAACAATGCAAGATCAACTCTTCGAATTACACCTATTCCTTTCTTTTGCTTTACACTACCCTTGGGTTATTTGAAGATATATATTAAATTAAATTAATATTAAAACAATGAAGAACCATTTCACGGCCTAATTTCAGAACTTGTTGCAATCTTAAAGGCCACGAACGGTTGTATGTACAACTCAAAACTAATAAATTATTACCAATATTCTGGCTGGGGGTTTTTGATGAAAATTCTCAGTACAAAATTGAGTAGGATGAATTGTCGCTTATCAGCCTATCGGTTACAAGACAGATTTATTGCTTGATTGTGGCGACCACCCAGTACCTACTTGTAATCAACTTAACTCTCATCTTATATTTTCTGTTGTGACGACATAATTATTAATTGCAGGTATGTTTTTTAATAGCCCGGTTTCTAATCTAAAATTTTCTTCTATACATATTTAGCTATGTCATTAGCATTATGTTAAGTTTTAAACTAAATCTAATAAAAAAAAGTTTGTCACAAACTGGTTAGATGATTTTCAATAACACTTGCAAAAACCTCTTACAAGACACCAACAAGAAATATTGACTGTATAAAAACAGGTGTGAACAAATGTTCTTTAATCGTTTGCGTTAATATTCAGTATTTCTTGTCATTGTCGTGTTGGAGTGATCCGGATAGTTGATGTGTTTTTTTTAATTAAAATTCAAACAAGTCCTGCCGCATTAAAAAAAATTAACCTTCGACATTTTGTTGTTCTTTAAAAAAACAGAAATATTAATAACCCGACACTGGTGAGTTGATGCTATTAGGATAGCATTTGATTTTTTTCGATAAATCTATCGACATGTCTTTGAGCCGGATAATTCTTTACAGGGATCTCATTGCAATTATGTGAAATTTTCCAAAATTTGCAAGCTGAGTAACGGAATTTAGAATTTGGAGCCTTTTGATTGTTTTTTATTTCAAAATTCTCCCTCCAATAGTTTATAGTTTAGAGTTTTTTTTTTGCTGGAAATAGGTTGCGATCCCGACCCTCAGGATAAATAATGAATAGTTGACGAAATATGATAAAATTATGCTGGCAAATATAATCAAAATATTGTCAATTTTTCACACTTTTATTCAAGAGTAATAGTTCGTGAACAAAAGAATCACTTCAAATATTATAAGTTATCAAATTATTGTTTTTTTTTCAATAATTCTTGATCAACATTAAGGGGGTTAAAAGTTCAGTGACCTAGTCTATACCGTATTGACCGTACGCCAGTTTTCAAAATATTTGACTATTTTCGTTATCAAATGCAGTCAGGTAGTGTCATAGTTAAATTTTTGTTTGACAAATTGTTATATTTTTCTTGACAAAGCTTGTTTTACCTGAAATTGGTTTTTGTTCAAATTCTGGTAATCAAATATTTGACAGAGTGCAATGCAGTAGTGAATAGAGAGAACAGTACCTACTGCCAATTATCAAAAAGTTACTGAACCCTTGGTAGGCAAATGGCAACATGACGGGTCTATGAACCAATCCAGATATCGTGGATTCTAATAACCCCCTTATCTATTTAAATATGCTGAAAATGTAGCGAAGAGTGGATTATACTGAAATAAACTGGTTTTGACAAACTTTCAACTGTAGATTAATCGGGGGAACTGGATAAACGCAACTCCAGAATAAAGTTATTGTTAAACTGGTACCAAAAGTGGATTTAAAAAAATATTTATTTTCGTTGACACGTTTTATGATCGATTCAAATACCCAATTATCTTTTGCTGATTATAGCAACAGCTATTAATATTGCATTTTCCCGTCGAATCTCGATGGCACATTTCTATGAAGGCTTGATATTTTTTTTAGAAGATAAAAAAAAATATCATTAATTATTTTTTTATTTTCTTTCGAAGTACACTACAGAGCAGGTTAGTTACATCGGTAAACAACAACGAAGGGTAAGTTGTGGGTTTTTTCCATGTCGCTATCCAGCTCTGCACTGGATAAGAGATCAAACACACCTTTTATAAGCAGGGAATCGTAACCATTTCTTTTTAAATGGCTAATTCAGCCATTACAAATTTTATGAATAATTTATTCCCATGTGCTGAACGAATTGAAAAAATTTCGTCATATCAACATACTCATACGTTATGCGTACATTGGACTTAACTTGATAAGTGCTCCCCAGTCAATACAGTGAAATGGTAAAAGTTTTAATAAACGTTTCATATATTACTCAAACCTATTTTTTGGGCGTGTTTCCGTTGTAAGAATAACCTGTGAAGACCATCACATAAACTTCTAGACTTGGCTAGCGGCAATCAAAACCATCACTCGAAAGGCCAGTTTTGAAAACTGCGTTGGACTTTTTTTGTCAAAAAATTTTGCGTTTTCGTCCGAGTCGTATGGTGGTGGCTCATCCTGGAATGAAACATACGAACACCCTTACTGCTTGTAGAAGATTGTCGGAATATTTTGCTTTATGCTTTGACAATTATATCGGAGTGCAAAATTATTTAGTATCTATTTCGATTTTATCACTAGAACCGATTTTTTTATTCGTGTTCGTTAAGAGTTGTAAAGTAGCTCTTACATTCTCGTTAACATATTATACAGTTGATAAAAATAGAAAAAAGAAAGAAATGAAATGCTTATGAGAAGATGTTTCAGTCATAAAATTTAAATAATCGTTGTATTGTATTCTACTTAATGAAAGGTAAAATGCGTTTCACACACTTAACACATCCGAATGACACTAACTAACAATCAATTTAATTAATTAAAACTAAATTTTATTATCATTTACATAACGCTTTATCTTCCATGACATTTCATTAAATTATATTGCCCTAAACAGAGTTAACTGACCAGTCAATCAAATCTGAATATACCGTATAAAATTCGGCCTTGGTAATTGTATGAAGTATACCTTTAATTCGATTAAAAACTGTAATCTGATTTTATGTAAATATAACTAATGTCTGGGGCCTAAGTAATAATCAATGCTATACATAAATTTTTATGTAACGATTGATCGGATCGATATGGAAATAAAATTCGATTCGAACTTACCCAAAGGCAACTGCCTGTACGTTGTAAGTACCAGGTTCCAAAAGTCTCCAGTACTCGCCGCGTTCTGTTGTTTTGATTGGCTTCTGTTCTAATCCTTGGACTAAAACTTCGGCACCGCGAATTGGATATCCGTTAATGTCTGATACGAGACCCTATTTCGAGAAAAAGACAAAAAAAATTGTTGAAATTAAATATTTTAATTTGAAGTAGAACGAGGAGGATGTGGGACCTACCTTAACACCATTATGGGTCTGTTTTACATACTCCAAAAGACTGATCTTATTCTTTCGCCATTCGTTTGGCAATTCGCTAGCTGGCGGAAATTTGCAACACGACAATTCCAATGTCAATTCGAAACAATTTGAATAGACGTAGTTGAAATCTTGCATACCGCCGCTCAATTCGTACCAGTACGCTCCGTTAACAATACCGTCGTTAAAGGTTTCATTACAATCATGTCCGTTACGCATGATTGGATGATGTTGAGCATAGGTGCGTGCCAAATGACGGAAAACTTTATCGTCTGGAGTCGGACTATCTTCGCAACATTCATGATGATATCTAGAAATTCGAAAAAAACCGAGATATTTTAGATACGGATTTCAACGGAAAATTAAATGAAATACTTACACTGAATTATCGAATGGATAGCTTGCTACAACAGCTCCACCATGTAAGTTAGCTGATAGCACAAACGGATTGTTAACGATCCATTGCATAAGGGCTAATGTTTCGGGTTGTCGGATTTTCAATTGACTGGTTAGCTTGTTATCTAATCGATCAGGGAAATCACGATTCAAATCGATACCTGCTGCGTTAGATCGTCCTGAATATGTTGGGAATGATTCACAACGTCCTTCCTGGAATAGAGAAAAAAATATTGTGTGAGTAGAGTAAAAGGATAGATAGAATGTGTATGTCTGGTAGGATTATATGGATGACTCGCTGTGTTACAATTGCAACAATTGCCACGCATAATTGAAATATGTTTGGACCACCCACGGAATGGAAGTACTAATTTCAAAGCTAAATCATTCCGAAGAGTTGATTGCAGCCTTGATCTGGATGATTTTTATCGCAATAGAGTTCAAAGCGGATATGCGAAAAGAACCAAGACAATAAAAAATATTTCACGATTGGCTCAATCGGTTTCTTCTGATTGGAACCCTACTAGTAGAAGCTAATAATTGGAAAAGGTTATTTTAATTAATCGATTGTGACTAGGCCGTTACTCAATATAAAGCAGGCTTTTTTAGTTTCAAGAGCAAAACAAATTCAAATTTCTAAGAACACCTACTTACGGCAATGAGCTATTAAGCCTCCATTATTATTATCTTAATCCAAATAATTTGTCTCATCACGGAAGTGTACTTCAAAAATTGAGTAACAGCTTCAAACTATCCACTCAGAAAACAATCTGTTAATCTGTTTGGCCCGTCCTGGTGGTACTTGACCGCGGAGAAAAAAACCGCCCGGAAAAAAGATTATTATTATTATTCAGAACTGTGCCACCCACAAAAAATTAAGCCGAGGTAAAAAATTCCAAAAAATTTGATCTGATAAGTGCTAACCAGGATACAGAACAATAGGAAAAACCTGTAGATTCCGTATACAGATTGTTACAAGACATATTTTTTTTCAATATTGACCCCACTTCGACACCTCGTAAACACGTTACACTTATTGATTGGACAATTTTAAAAAGCTTATGAGAAACCGGTACTGTTTTTTGTGATAAATAATAATATAAAGCGGGTACGGCACGTTTATGTCATAGACGATATCGATTAAATTAATTCGATTGATTCAAATCTTCGTCTACCGAATTAGTGGTTTAGCTTAAAGGTAAAGTCGTCTGAATCTAATCTTTATTTAGTCACGATACAATAGCAACTCTATTGAGGAAGCTATTTTCATCGGAAGGAGTGGGCTGAATCAGTTATAAATAACTTTTTTTAACGATGAAGAAAGTGTCAAACATCTTATATGCAAGTTTAATGTTGATTTCGGGTTTGGTGTTATGAGTAATCAATCACTACCATATATTAAAGTTCGACAATGTTATTTCTTGGATGATTGAAGAAGTGTTTTTACGCAGATCCTTCTCTTATTTGTCAGGCTGTCTCGAATATATCGAAATGAAACAATTACGGTAAGATATTCCGGACACTAAGGAAGTTTTCCTTTCTGAAAGAAGCAAAGTAACACCGATGAGGATGGAAAAGAGCATGCATGTGTAACAGCAGGTTTAAAAATAGGAAGTCTTGGCAGTACCACCAGCTGTGAGGGCGTTTTGGAGAAGTTTGTATGATACGCTCTCTGATAAACCAATACTTTAAACCAAGTCCAGCGCACACTTTTTAAGTGGCCTCTCCAAAAAATTGTTCACCCTGTCTATGGCTTAAACCATAGAGATATAAATACTGGAGATGACAAGACGCCGTTTTTGTATGAAGCACTTTGAAGCATTTTGAAGCCAGATTGAACGTTTTTGTTTGGAGCGTTTGATGACAGGTGACAGTGAAATGCAAATAGTAGCCTAGTATTCAAATGGTGTTTTTCGTGTTCAAGACCGGAGTATAATATAAATGTGAGTATGGTGCTAATAGTAGCATAGTGTATATTGCCGGTCCTTTGCGTGGAAACGTCCGGCTTCAAGACAGTCGTTGCTCGTCATCTCCAGTACATATATCTCTATGACTTGTTTCCAAGTCGAGATGTTTCTTTCCTCCAGTTGGATGCAGCGAAAATATCTAAAAACACAAACCTACCAAAATAAATGCATTTCTTGTTATGTACTTATCTGGTTTTTTATTCCATATTTCACGAATTGTCTAACTTGTCCTCTCACCCAAAAGTGAGAGGAGTTAATAAAAAATATTTTAAAATTCATGTCTTTGTTTCTATTGACAGGAGCTAATATATTTTCTGTATCACGATCATCAGATTATCTTATAATAATTATGACGATGAGGTAATACAGAGAGACTAAAATATTGTCACCATATGTTTTTCTAAGTTCAAGGAAGATTCTAAAAAATGTAAAACGATATTTGATATCAAAATTGTAAGATTGATCAACTATTAGAAAATACGAGATGACGTACATGATAATGATGGTGATTTTATAGGCCGCTCGGATTTACTGCAGATGATGTGATAAAGAAGAAACGAATAACATAGACCCTTGTGGTAAGCCAATAGGTGAACATCAAATTAAAGACAAGACTAGGTAGACGATATTTAGGACTATGGAAACGTGACACCGAAAAGGTTATATTCAAACGAAGAAATTGTAACCAGCTGATTAGATTTGATTATATCTTGAAAGAATTTAGACAAAGGGCAAGAACATAAGCTTTGCGAAATTAAACTGATACAAATATTTCCATCTATCAAACCCATAATCGGATAATATTGTCACCGCCTCTATAAACAGTGGCTTTTTATGGCATTGGTCGTGACCTAAACAGTCACTTTCTTCCCATGGATTATGTGGTTATATTTCGCATTCACAAAGCTTACATTATGTGAACGGAATACAAATGTTGATCGGATCGATTTAAATCGTAAGCTTCGTTGTTAATAATACCAATAATGCATGGCTAGTGATTTCGATTTTGTAAATAATAGACTAAGTCTAAGTCACCAGGAATATTACATATTTATATACCTACTCGTATATTTTTTTAATGCAATTCGGTTATTTGGATGGACGCTTATTCAATCGGATTTGAAATATGATGACGTCGAATATGAAATTAGCTTTTTGAGCTGGAATTTCATTTGACAAGCTTAAGGAAAATTATTTGGATTTTTAATTTCGAATCAAGTTGAGCTGACTTCACAGGTGAAAGTTTTTCACTTGTCATACTTGCAATGGCCTTGCTTTGATACAAGATGTAGTTGAGTTCTACTCCAACCGGGGAGTACGTCTTAAATAAATAAACGTCTGAGAAAGGCTGTATGGATATTAGCTCGTTTGTTTTTTTATTGAGCTACAGGCACGATAGAAAGGTGGACAAAAAATACCAATCCTTCCTAAAAAAAATTGGGTTTGATGATACTGCTGGTTATCGTTTTAGTTCCGATTGGATAGTCGCGAGCATCGTGCCAATCGCTCTCAATTTAATGTCACCTTTAGAAACATTTTGCGCTAGAATGTTGAAACTTTATTTCATTTGCGGGAAATATAGAAGTTTTACCGTAGTACGCGTGAAAAAAGAAGAAAATGTAGAATATTTTGATGGTCTTCAACATTTTTTAAAATTTGCATTTTTGAAAAAGACATAATTTAAACTGCTTCTAAAAATAACAATAGAAAAGGTAAACGAGGATACAACCTTCTACGATGTCTGATTAATTATAGTTCATTTTTAATTACCCAAGATCAAATAAAGTTAATTACATAATTACACACCAGTAGGATTACTTTCTATATTTTAATTAAATTTCGTTTGTTTAATTTGATCGACTAGTCAAACATTGTCAGCAATCACGTTAATTGGTGTTTATAGTTTCAAGTCGAAATTCAGGAATAATGAATAAAATAACCGGACTGCTACCACTTCGGACTCAATTGATTCGCCTAAAACTTCCTTGGAACAACATTTTATTTATTTTACTCGAATTTATAGGATTAATTGGAGCTAATAAAAACGGATTATTTCTTTCTAATTTAAATTGCTAATGTATAACACAAAAGTTCTTAATCATTGCAACGAATTTTTCAAGTTTCTTGTTTTTGGATATGTTACCAAGACAAAATCGAAAGTTGTATTCCAAAATCCCAAATTTCATTAAAACTAGAAATATTATAGTCTCCAATTTTATTGCTGCCCGTTTTATTCGTCCATAATTCAGTTCTAGATTTTGGACTATAGCATTAATCTTGTTCTTTCGGAATGAAAGACTATACATTAAGCGATGCAGGTTTTTTTGTCTTGAGAAAATTATGTAGTTTTTAAAATAGTGTAATTAAAATTTTTAGCTTCGATAATTTTGAAATGTTGATAACTGTATTTTTTATCCAATTCCAGAGCATTGTGTTTTTTTAATGGCAGAGTGACACACAGGTTGGTTTTTTGAAACATTTTTTGGGCTTGTCAAAATGGTAAAATTTTATATTTTTGGAAATTCTTGTTTTTTTAAGTAGTATTTTTTTTTGTATAGTATTAAACTGGATTTGAGAATTTGTTCTACACTGTTCAGAATTTGTCAAATTGCGGAAAACCATCCATACAAGGTGTGAAGATTTTTCTCATTTGTATTCAAAGTGACCAATGAAATCTCTTCTTTTAATGACTTCATACGCGAAGCAAATCCAACGCACAAAAGTGCAAACTCAACTAGTTCCGTGGATAATGCAATCAATTTTCTTAAGATTCCGAAAAATGCTGGTGGGGACTGCGCCTGCTTCTAAAAACATGTTGCTCAGTTCAATCCCAACACGATTTTTTTGGACATGAATTATGGTACTTAGGAAGTACTTACTGAAAGTCTTTATTACGTAAACAAATGGTACAAGTTTCAAACAATATTACAAAAGTCTTAAGGAAGAATGAAGAATTTATTCACACATAAAAAGAAGAAAATTAAGTTAAACCAAAAAAATCCAGTTTCATGATTAAGATGAATTCAAATTAATTGGCCAAACTGGAATTTAATATTTAAATGTTTTAATTAAAAAAAGTGGGGATTTACATTTTTTCCCGTTCCCTATTATTATCTTAAAGAACGATATCATTTGTAATAAATTTTGTGAAGAAACCATGAAAATTCAAGACATGAAATAAATAAAATAAATTAAAAGTTCAGATCAGATCAAAACCTTCCTATAAATATCAAACCGGTTTTTTTTCTACAAAAAATGTAAGATGATCGTACGCGGAACTATTTAAAATAAAATTAGCTCGAATTTATGATTTACGACTAATGATCATGTAAATATAGTCTAAATCGAAATAATCACCAGAAATTTGATCGACTTTATTACATTATTTTTTTATTTTGCTTCCGTACCAGATGCAATAGATCTTGTTCGTCCATCGATCGACAGACACTTTTGACGAAAGACGTTCCTTTATGAAAATTTAGAGTGGGATAACTAGTTTTAATCGGCCTTGATAATAGTCCGTGTTTTTTCGATAAAAACCGTTTAATTCTGTTTGATTGGTATAAGTAATATTGCAAAACAACTTAAAGATCGCTTATCCAGAAGGTCACTGGAGTGATTGATCTCATTCGTACGTCACGATTAAAATCTTAAATTCAAATTATCGATTAGAGATAGTAGAATTTGATCTCTATCATCATTTAATTTGGGAAATTCTTTCTTGTTTTTCTCGTCTTTCAAAAATATTTGCCTTTTCAAATCGAGTTAATTCTATCACCGAATTCGGAATATTCTGACGGCATAGTCGACTGAAGATCAAAAGGAAAAGTTATGCTATGACATTTACCTTTATTGTAGCTAGGATATGCAGAATTTAATGATTGTTGTCTTTTTGATTATTTATAACGAGTAAATACCAAATTTAGTGTCAAAAAAGTAGAAAAATTAACATACTAAAATGATAATCCGGCCTGAAACGAATACAATTTTAGTTTGGTAAATTAATTCAGTTCTATCGCTTATAAATACCAGAATGGAGCTATGATTCAGATGTGAGATGTTTTTGAAACTGAAAGTGATTTTCAACTGAGTTCAGCTTGTGGGTTGGATTTTTTTATGAAATTGTAGATCGGTTCAAAATTTGAAACTATACTCTTGAAATAGATCCATAGACCCCTTCGAGTAGTAGGAAAAAATTAAAATTGTACGCCACTTTGTAAAATATTTGTTTTTTTTCGCTGCCAATTGCAGCAGTGTAGTCTAACCGTTACATTTTTGCTTGTTCTACATTTTTCATTAAAAGTTTGACACAATTTTTTTGTGGTCAAAAATATTTGACACTATGAAAAACAGTCTAATACAACCTTCAATTTTTTTTCGTTTTCAATTTTTAAACCTTTGATACGAAAATATTTAATTTATTGTATTTAAATTTAATATAATTGAAAATGAACAGTATTTTCTCTCGCTGAAAAGACTTACACGCCGAATTGGACAGGACAATATTTTAATACAACTGCGCGTGATCTCCAAATGAAGAATGTGCTGCATTCCCTGACACTTTGGTGGTATCGAGATCTCGTTAACTATGTTCATTAATTTGTTTTCGCGAATTTTATCGGATTGAACTACTCCTCATTTTATTCGATTCGTAAAATCAAATCCAAATAATTTGTAATCCATGGTAAATCGAGATATCTGCATGGAATATCTCGGACACCATTTTTTGAAACTAGAGCATCATTACTACTTTTATTTGTGATGAGGAAAAAGCATTGAACAATACAAATTAAATTGTTTTTAATGTATTTAATCAATCGGATCGATTTTTTAGGTTCGACTTTTATGAATTCTGTCGAACAATCTGAACCGGTTCAAAAGATCTATTTGTTGAGCTAGGTCAAATGCGAACTTGCGACCTCAGCATGCATCACTAGAGTACAGAGGCAGTAATTCAGTTAAGCTTATATTAAACTGTATGGTATAGAGTGAAATATTTGATCGGAAAAATTTGACATAAAATTAAGTCAAATTTTTATACTCTAGATGAAATCATATAGAGTATTATAAGTTTAATCCAGCCCGAAAAGTTTGTAACGCATAGAACCGAGCCTCGGACGAAAAAAAGTTATATATTATTTTGTGTTTAGTTTTGGCCAAAAACCCCAAATCCGTTTGCTGTCCGTCCGTTTGCACGAAACTCAAGAACGCGTTGGCCTAGGAAGTTGAAATTTGGTCACCACTTGTAAAATGGAAAAAGTAAGGCTAAGTTTGTTAATGGGCGATATCCTTCCACTCCTTTGGGTACCTCCCATACAAAAGTCCTTAAAACACGTATTCACAATTATTGCTCGAATGCTTCAAGTTAGGAGCTTGACATTTTGAATATTTAAAGTTTGCCATGTTTGAAACGAAAGTTCCGAATATGATGCAAATCGAATGAGTCCTTCGTGTAGCAGCCTACAAAAGTCCTTCAAAAATGTATACAAGTTACAGAATCCACTATAACTCTAGTACGAGTTAAAGCAGGGATTCAAAATTTTACAAGAATTAGTTTTATATCAAAATCAAGACCGAGTTCATTAATTAGCGCAATCCATCAACTCCTTCGAGTAGCTGTCATACAAAAGTTCTTAAAACACGTGCTCACCAATATTGAACGATAACTTTTGAACGCTTTAAGTTACGACTTTGAAATTTTGTATACATTGATTTTATAATAGTCGCAGCTGAAGGTATTAATATGAAAAATATCCCGTAAGTCCTTCATGTAGTTGCCATACAAAAATTTTTTAAAAATGTCCCAACTTAATTTATGGAACTCACTATATCTCAAGAAATCATTTAACCATCCATCGAGTAGCCACTATACAAAAGTTTCTATCTGTAAATAAAAGGTCATGCAATAATTGTATGTGCACTCCTCATTCTTATATTCCGAACTAAAATATAAATCGGAGTTCAGTATTTCATCTAGAGTATCATACGATTGGCTTGCAGCCGATCGTTACTGCGTTATGTTTTTAATAAAATTTGGACAAATTTTTAAAATTTAATTTAATCAAATTTTTGACATTAAATTTAGTCAAATTTGTCATAAAATTTGGTAAAATTTTTAACGCAAAATTTTACAATTTAGAAAAATTTTGTCAAACTATCTGACTTGCCAAGGAAAATATTCAAATATTAGACAAAGTGACAGTCTAATACAAGCCTTGGTAGTGAATTATAGTTACGAATTATATTAAAAAAAGGAACTATTCCAGAAAAGGGTTCCTAAATGTAATCCTTGAAAACAAGACCCGTTTACTAGCACAATTCTACATATTTTACGAATATATGTAGATACTTGGCACATGTCCGATAAAGAAAACCACATCAGCGTGGTGATATGAATAAACTAATGAACATTTTAAAATCTCCATAAAATACACATCAATGACGATCTACTTGTTAATTTAAAAGTCCTCCACTAATAAAAGTTTCCAATATGCTTTAAAAAGATACTCGGGAACCAGTTAAACGTCTTTTTCCACGGTATTCAACATAATAATTCCCGACTTATAAATATATCGGCCAGTCATCTGTTTCAAGTTTCTTATCGTCTGGACTGATCACTTGACTATCCACGCGATCACTTCGATAACCAGTTGGAAAATTAAAAAAAAACTACATCAGATACTTAATTATTACCTGCGATCTGACGTATCCATCGGGATTCATTGTTGGCAATAGATAAATAGCAGTACTGTCTACTAGCTGAGTAACTTCGGCATCCTTGCCGTAGTTATTGAGCAAATACAAAGCCATGTATAGAAGAAGTTCGCGTCCTACAGGTTCGTCGCCATGCATATTTCCAATATATTTCATCATCGGAACTAATAGGCCACGCTCCTTAGTATTACCACTTATTTCGAGAGCCTTAATGTTTCGTCCTTCGAGCGATTTACCAAGGAAATGGACCTTTGCACGACCGGGAAATTGTTTTTCCAAGTAATCCAAAAGTTCTTCGATTTGTTCGTTATTGTGGTAGAAGTTGTTGTTGAGGAACGATTCATCCAATTTATGATTGAAATTTTTACTAATCAATTTCTTATTGGGATTCGAGTATCGTGTAGTTCCTACGGTACTAAAGCTGAACGCTGAAATTGCCTCGAGTGCACAAATCACTCCGACAAGGACTAAAATTGCCTTGAGCGATGACATGACGGTGTGTAAGGATTATATTATTTTTCACAGTTTGATGAGTAGTTCAGCTTCTTTCCTCGGCAATCAGTACTAATTTTTTACTTAGACTATTTTTTGTTTTACTAAGACTATGAACTATTACGGAACACAAGTTCTTTGGCTTTTAAGACACTCGTCGTGAATTGATTCGATCACAATTGAATTAAATAAATTAAAAAAAAAACAATAAACGAAACGAAACAGGACGCTCCTTATTTCAGAGAGCTAACTACTTTGCAGCTATCAACACTCCCAACTCGGCTGCGTTAACTTTCACGTTTGACAAAACTTCAAACCACGGGCTCCTGATGAAGCCTCACAGGTGATAACTATACCGGAAAAGTAGGCCGAGCTGGTGGGGCGGCGTAATAAAGAGCGGGGGTATGATGCCTCCATCGATAAAAACTTGTACTCCATCATCACACCAGCAAACAACGTTGTCGTTTTCATGTAAAGTGTGATATACTTTTGACGTCATTGATGAGGTGGGCCATCTGTTGGGCTAGTGAGCAAAGTGAAAGGTCTGAACGAGTTGTTCGGCTGGTACGGCAGTTGAAAATATATAAAAAAAATTACGCGTGATTTTTTTTCTGATCGTTTTATCAATGAAATTTACCGGACACACTAAGATGATAGAAACGAAGCGAGAACTCTCGACGAAATGTCTAGCCAGCAATGTTTTGGAGCACTCATATATCTGCTTCATCTACATTTAAAATTCTAATCAAAGTGCTAGCAATGTGCTCACCATGTAAACTACTGGTCGACCTTATGGTATGGAATTTTAAATATTTGCTGGATAATCGAGTGTTGTTATTGTAGTATGCAAGGTGATTGCGTTTCCTAAGCCACTGAATAAAAATCAGCTATGAATCAGAAATTCTATTCTTGATCAGAAAAATCTAATAATAGTAACGGTTGTCTGAACACGTGAGTTGTAGTTAAAAATAAAAGGAACCAGGTGATATCTTTAGGAATTGAAAAAAAGATGCAAACGACAAGTCTAATAATAACAATTTAATATGTAAAATGATGATGAAATGTAAATTTTCAAAATCAGAAACAACTTCCGAGCTGTAAAGAAAATAGTATAATTCAATGGCAGTCTATTCTTTCACTATCATACTATTTAAAAATATTTAAATATACACCACTTTTGCTCTCAAGATAATTCATTTCAGCTGTTATTTTTCTCAATTTATTATAGCGAACGCGACGCGCGCACACTAAGCGATGCGACGAGATGACGGCGGAATAGAATGATTGTTAGTGAGTACAACCAGCTGCAGTGATATCGCATCGCTGTAATTGCGTCGCTTTGATTGTCTTTTTTTAATATTGTTTTGCATGTGACGCGATTTTAACACTTACGTCGATTGTATTTCGATTTTTTTACAACAATATACAGCAAACGGCTAATAAATAGACATGTGCAAAAAGTAATTATTCGTTATTTAGTATTCGATACTTTATACAATTTCTAGTATCGAATATCACTTTTGAGAAGTATTCGATATTGCCTCATTTCAAATACCACTCAATAGCACATCTCAAATCAAACTCAACATATTTTACTCAGCTTGGTAAAGTATATGAGGAAGTATCGAATACCGAAGTAATTGAATACTAAACCACGGGATTCAAATGGTTGCGAGTATATAATCAAATGAATACCTCATGGTTGGTAAAATATTTGAAGAAGTATCGAATACTAAATACCGAATACTGAAGTTGATGTATTCAGTAATTATTCGTTACTGAAAAGTAATTGAATTACACATCACTACTAATAAATATTGGAAAATGAATGTCTATACAAAAAAAAAACAATTAATACGTTTGCAGGCTACGAACAAAATATCTTAGGTTAGGTTTGGTTTAGAGGAGTATACTGTAGCACTGTGCCACAGCCCATCACGAGAGATCACTAAGGATCCATTGTGTTCCCCTCGTATAAAAACCGGACTCTTAACTATTGATTCCAAATATTGCTCTTCTTTATGAAGAGAATAGTTCTCCATAAAGGTATCATTGCAAGTTCTGATAAATCGGTCAAGAAGAATTTCCTCAAGTACCGATATCTGATACGAGCCAGACTTTTAAAACCACACACTAGATGCTCTAGTGTTAGTTCTACATTCTCATCATCACAGCGACACAGATCAGCCATGGGAATTCCCGGTCTTTCACCATGTCTCCCAAAAGGACAATGTCCCGTTAAGACCCCTATGAGTTGTCTGCATGCGTTCCTGCTCACAGACAATATGAAACTAGAGTTCCTCTTATCAAGTTTCGGACAGCACATTCTAGTCTGCCGGCAACCCGGAAAATTTACCCAAGCCCCCTCAGTTTGTGTGAGTGCTTCTAAGTGAATCATTCCCTTTACACGTTCGATGGGGCATAGAATCGACTTCAGCTAACTCTATGCTCATCTCCGACCCCTTTCTAGCGAGCTCGTCAGCCTTTTCATTTCCAAGGAAGTCACTGTGATCAGGGATCCAACATATTTTTAGGGTACTGTTTGGACCCACCACCTGCAAAATTCTTTTACATTCGCTCACTAGTCTAGATTTAGTTACGTGCGTATCAACAGCCTTTATAGCAGCTTGGCTGTCAATGTATATAGTTATTGCACTATTCACGTACTATTTCTGGACAATTATTTCCGCTGCTTTTGCCAATACAAATATTTCATTATCCGGTAGCCTGAACGATTCTATGATGTCGAGGTTGCAAGAGTACACTCCTGCGACCGTTCCACTTTCGATCTTGGGAATGTTCACAACACAGGAATGTCTAAAACTACAAAACGGTGTCCTGTAGTCGGTGCGCTCCGGAATACTAGAGCACAGGGAAACTGACAAAATCCTAGTGTGGCCCACACTGCCATCCTTCCAATAGCCTGCCTCGCGCAGACGCAACGCGCTCTTGCCGCTATGGATTTGACCGCTAAGTCAGGTGGAATTCTGTGGAGCATTACCTCCAAAGCACGGGAGGCCGTGGTACGTAAAGCACCGGTAATCCCAATGAGTGCCATTCTTTGAATTCTGTCCATGGCGGTCATGTTAGTCCCAACATACAGCACATGCCACCACACCAGTGACTCTGCCGTGACATACAGCTAATGAACTATTTTCGGGCTAAGGCCCCAGGTTTTTCCTACCATTTTCGGACATGCGTAGTAAGCATTCGATGTCTTCCTAATCCTGTCATCAATCGTGAGTTTTCAGTTCAACCTAGGATGAAGGTAGATTTCTAAGTATTTCACACTAAGGGAGATCGTGATAGTAACGCCATTCAGACGTGGGAGTCTGAATTCTCGGTCTTTTTTTCCTCGTGAAGAGGATAAGGTTGGTTTTATCCGGGTTGATGTTGGGACCGCAGTTACCAGCCCACCAGCTCAAGGATTTGAGCCCAACTTCTAGTAAATCACTCAGGGTATCAAGGAACTTACTTCACACCAGCAGGACGGTATCATCTGCGTAGGCAACCACCTTGACGCCGGTCAAAGATAGAGGCTGTAAAATTTCGTCAACCACAATGACCCATAACAGTCGAGATAACACCCCACCCTGCGGGGTTCCTCGGATTGCTTTCATTCTGCTACATCCATCACCCAATGAGGAGCTAATAATTTTTCACTCTAGCATCGACACGATCTAGCACGTAATGAATGAGTCGACACCCATTCTATTCAATGCCTTCTCGATCGCATTCGTCTCCACATTATTGAAGGCTCCCTCAATATCCAGAAACGCCGCTAGAGTATATTCTTTAGCATTAAACAAATTTTTTACTGTGGAAACGACCTCGTTTAAGGTCGTTTCCACAGATTTTCCCTTCATATAGACGTGCTGAGAAGCCCATCATGTCCAGGATGCATCTAAGATGGTAGTTCACCAGTCTTTCCATTGTTTTAAGCAAAAACGATGAAAGACTGATGGGTCTAAAATCCTTGGCCAGGGTGTGACTTGACTTGCCAGTATACACATTACCCTGACCTCACGCCACAACTTCGGGACGTACCCGAGAGTCAGACAACTTCTAAAGGTCCTCACCGAGGAAGGACTAATAAGTGGCATGGTCTTCTGTAGCATAATTGATACCAACCGTTCACTCCCGGAGACTTCAAGGGAGAGAAGGACATAACCGCACACCTTACCCTCTCAAGAGTGATTCTCCAATTTACAATGGTTGTGTCCTCCACAGGGAGATCTACAACCTGAGAAAGTTCAGAGATGCACCCCGGGAAGTGCGACGTTATTAGCAGATCCAGTTTTTCTTAAGTAGATTCCGTCCAGCTTCCGTCAATCCTCCTCAGTAGCCAGGAACACTGGGGTCCTTAGCGAGGATCCTTCGCATTCTTGACGCTTCATTGAGGCATCCTATTTCCTCACAGAGTTTCCTCCAGGAACTATACTTGGCGAAGTTCAGCGAAGATATAAATTCTTTTAGGCTGAGTCTGTATGCACCCCAGTCCAAATTACTATGACATCTTTTAGCTTTTTTGAAAAGCATCCTCGCTTTTCATCTCAAAATTTCAAGGTCCTTAGAGCATCACTTAGAACCACCCTTCCCACCCCAACCAAATATCTTAGTATTATATAATATTATTTAGCAGTTGCAGGAAGCAATTCAGGGCGTTCACTATAACTGCGGTTGCGGTGTGATGCGCAAGATGCTATTGGGTCAAATTTAGTAAAACAGAGAAAATGATGTAAACGTGAGGGTTGAAAAAAGAGTGAAAATGTGGAAAAAACCCTTTCCACGGACATTTTTATACTCTAGATGAAAAAAAAAAAAAGTTATATATTATTTTTTGTTTATTTGTGGCCAAAAACCTCAAATCCGCTTGACGTCCGTCTGTCCGTGAATACGATAACCCAAGAACGCCTTCACCTAGGATCTTGAAATTTTGAATCTGGATGTTTGGTTGAATTTGTAAGGCTAAGTTCGTTAACGGGCAAAATCGTCTTACTCCTTCGGGTAGCTGCCAAACAAAATGTCCTTAAAACACGTGTTCAAGAATATTGGTCGATAACTTCAGCAGGGTTTAAGCTACGACTTTGAAATTTTGTATGTGTTATTTTTCCAATAGTTGGAGCTAAATATATGATTCTGAAGAAAATCCTGTTAATCCTTCGTGTAGCTGCCATACAAATATCCTGTCAAAATGTATTCACTTAATTTACGCAACTCACTATAACTCAAGTAATCTTTTAGCTACGAATTCGGAATATTGTGCAAATTAGTTTTGAGTGAAAAGAATGTTCGAGTTTACTAGTCAGCGAAATCCTTTTACTCCTTCTGGTAGCTCCCATACAAAATGTCCTTAAAACACGTGTTCAAGAATATTAGCCGATAACTTCAGAAGGGTTTAAGCTACGTCTTTGAAATTTTGTATGTGTTATTTTTCCAATAGTTGGAGCTAAATGTATAATTATGAAGATAATCCTATTAGTCCTTCGTGTAGCTGCCATACAAATAGCCTGTCAAAACGTCTTCACTTAATTTACGGAACTTACTATAACTTAAGTAATCTTTTAGCTATGAATTGGGAACTTTGTACAAATTAGTTTTGAGTAAAAACGAAGTTCGAGTTTAATAGTCAGCGAAATCCTTTGACTCCTTCTGGTAGCTGCCATACAAAATGTCCTTTAAACACGTGTTCAAGAATATTGGCCGATAACTTCAGAAGGGTTTAAGCTACGTCTTTGAAATTTGGAGTTGGAGCTAAATGTATGATTATGAAGACAATCCTATTAGTCCTTCGTGTAGCTGCCATACAAATATCCTGTCAAAATGTATTCACTTAATTTACGGAACTCACTATAACTCAAGTAATCTTTTAGCTATGAATTCCGAATTTTGTACAAATTAGTTTTGAGTGAAAACGAAATTTGAGTTTACTAGTCAGCAAAATCCTTTTACTCCTTCTGGTACCTTCCATACAAAAAATCCTTAAGACACGTGTTCAACAATATTTTTCGATAACTTTTGAACGCTTCAAGCTACAAATTTGAAATTTTGTACACGTTCATTTTTAAATGGTTCCAAGAAAAACGATAAATATGTAAGAAATCGAGTGAGTCCTTCCTGCACCTCTCATGTGAAAGTCCTTCAAAAAGGACATTTTTTTTCGATGACTTACCCAGTTCAAGATATGAAATTAAGCACTGAATATTGTCTTTTAGTTTTGAGTAGAAATCTAATGGCAGTCCTTAACAAAGGACATACAACATGCACACACGTAATTCTACTTTATCCCCAACTACAATATTAATCGGAGTTCAGTATTCATCTAGAGTATTATACGATTGGCTTGCAGCCGATCGTGACTGCAGTATGTTTTTTACTCCACCTTTGTACGCCAATAAAAATCTAAACTTTTTGCTTAATTACTCTGGTAGTACATATACATATAGGTATTAAATTTCAACTTTTTAGCATAAACCGTTTTTTAGACATAAAAAACTAACCCCCACCCCCGTACCTTGCTACGCCTATCACAAATTTTATTTGTCTGGGGTGTCTCCATAGTGGCTCTATACAGTTGTCAATTTTTAGGTTTTCGGGAAATAAAAATCAGAATTTTTTCATTTCCACCCCTCCTACAATTACCCCCTACAACCAGACCCTCAACATTTTTCCCCGCTAGAAGTCTACTGGTCCTAACTCCTGTAAAATTTTCAAAATCACATCTGGTACAGTTCTTGAGATATAAAAATGTAATATTTTGAAAAATGTATCCCCCCACTTCCGCGCTTCAACTTCCCCTACAAAAATTCTACATATACTAGATTCCACTTGTATTTCTATTATATATACAGAATTCAAATTTTATCTTCCTGGTACAATTGGTTCGGAAGATATTGTAATTCAAAGTTTTCCACCCGCCACTCCCACACCGCACCACCCGCTTAAAAATGTTAACCCTTTTTAAATCTTCAAGCATCTCTTAAGGGGTAACACCACTGTATTTTTTTTTTCTTAAGCAATTTTTTTAACCTTAGAGAATATGGGGAAAAAAGTTTAATACATGAAAAACAATTTTTTCCTGGAATTTCGAGCCCTTTACCAAGCGCGTCATGCTGCTTCGAAACGACTACCTGCGTCCGATGAGGTATCCATCTGAGAAGATACTGCCTAATGATTTACCTGTTGGTTCTCTAACGACGACTGTCCACCTTGCCGTGGTGTTGGAGCTGAGTAGGGTCTTGCCCGAAACCAAGAGATGGTCAACCTCCCCCCCCCCCCCTCCATCCATCTCCCAATATCCCTTCACTCCACTTATCCGGGCTGGATCAAGGTGTCATACGACCCGTGCTGAGGATCGACCAGGCTGGGGGCCCTATACAAATAGCCCAGCCGCGAACGGAGTATCCGGATACCTGGGACCTTCCGTTCTCCGCTACTCGTGGGAACACAATGAATTCAAAAAAAACAAATACAAACAAAAAAACAGAGTCCGGATCTCTTAAAAAACCGGACGGAGAGATGGACGAAAGCTCATCCCTCTCCTCCACCCCAATGGGGTTACCTGCGAAGACTGTCACAGAACCTGGTCCTAGCAACTCACCCGCAAGGACTCCGGCAACCAAACCTGGTCCAAGCAACTCAATATCCACGAGGACTTCGGCTCCCAAACCCGGTCCAAGTGGACATTCTAAAATGAGGACTTCGGTCACCAAACCCGGTCCAATTACCATGGCCAAGACTTCGGACACCAAACCTGGTCTTGGCTCACTCAAAAAGGAGGGTACTGGCAGAGAAAAGGGAGCTGCAAATATCCCGAAAAGTACCGGCCATATCGCTCCCTCTAAACAGCTCTACAAAGAGAAGAAAACGGCCCTGGGAATCCTGAAGCGCCTTGGTAGTATACCAGAGGAACAGCGGACGGACAAACAACGGGCCTCTATTGATTGGGCTTGAAAGCTGACCACCGAGGGGTGGGAACCATCCGGCAAGGGTCAAGTGTCCAAGAGACACAGATCGCTGGATGAGTCTCCCGAGGCAGCAAAAAGGGCCAAGACGGGCAACTGAAGGATCATCTCGTGATGGCCGACATCGACAGGAGTGACGATGACGGAAGGATCACTCCAAACAAGTGGAAAGACTTGCAGAGCGAGCTGGCGGATGGTTTCCTCAAACTTATGAGGGAGCATCCTGGTCCTGTCCCCTCCTGCCGCGACGGTGGGTGGCATCAGGGCCATGTCAAGCTGGTGATCTGCTCAGACCAGAGATCGGAGGATCTCTATAAGGAGGCAATTGCTGGTCTAGGCGAGGTTTGGCCTGGAGCAAAGTTGGAGGTTGTGGCAAGGGAGGACATCCCTAGTCGGCCTCGAACAAGAGCCAGGATACCAAGTAAGCCTTCTGACGCGGCGGCTGTCCTGGAGATCCTAAAGATCTGCAACCCAGATCTTCCGACGCATAATTGGAAGATCGCCAAGATGGAGGAGCCAAAAGGGGCCGAGAGAGTCGCGACAATCGTGATTAACAAGGAGTCCCTGGCCCCCCTAGCTAACCTGAAGGGTGTGGTGAATTTTGGCCTTGGCCAAATCACATTTCGGGTCTACAAGGCGGACGCTGAGAATCCCTTACCGAGCGCGTCGGACACCGAAGCCTCGAAAATGGAAACGGATTCCGCCTCCCACGTCGTCCATAGAGACGACTCAAACCTCGCTGAGTCTGAACTGGCGATGGAACTGGACCCGGTGCAACCCGATTCCGATTCAGTACTGGCTTGCCAGGATCACTGCTCCTTAACGGACGAAGATGATCTTGGCTCGGATGCTGGACCGGATGAAGGCTCGACTGGTCCTCCCGATGGCAGTGAGGAAGATCTGCTGCCATCTGACCCGGAAGACCCGGAAGATGCGAACATAACCGTGATCGAGGCTTAATGCTGCGAACACTGCAGATTAATCTTCATCACTCGAAAACGGCATCAGCCTCCTTACTTCTCCGTCTAGCCAGGGGTGGAGAAGACCTTGTCTTGATCCAGGAACCATGGATTGTGCATGACGTGGTAAACGGTCTCAAGACTTCAAACTATACTCTGTTCTATGTAAGGAATAATGGCAAGCCAAGATCATGCATTATCAAATACTCAGCCGAAGGCTGAGCCCGAAGGGCTCAGTCGGCATAAAGATGAGTCGCGCCCTGGGCGCTGACTCCGTCACCTCAATAGATCCCATAATAGGAGGGTGAAATGTGTTGGTAATAAATCACTTTACCACATTTAGGTCAAAGGGTGTACGGAAAAAACCGAGTCACCAATGACAAAAACTAACGTGCGTCCATGGACGACTTTGAAGAGTGCAACGACATTTGTCTACGCTCCGCAGGGAAACCATGGAAGACCTGTGGAATTGCTAAAACAATTTACTAGAAATTGCTATCGATGGATGCGATAGACGCTGTGCACGAACAAGCCAGCAGACCGAGGCGGACGCAGTAGGAGCCTCCGAAGAGACTAAAGATCATGCATTCTTGCAAAAAACAGTTTAAATATATTTCTGCTACACAGCTTCAGTGATCCTGATATCGTCACAGTCAGCCTTGAACTGAATAATAAGATTCACTGGCTGATCTCGGCCTATCTGGCCCATGACCATCAAGGTCCACTGCCACCGAGTATTATGAGCGATCTAATCACTGAAGCTAGTAAGCTCAACACTGGTGTCATCCTAGGGTGTGATGCAAATGCGCATCATGCAGTCTGGGGTAGCACTGACACAAACGAAAGAGGCGAGCTGCTTTTAGACTACTTTTTAAGCACTAACCTTCTTCTATGCAACACAGGGCAAGAGCCTACCTTTATAACCAGGAATAGACAAGAAGTCTTAGACATAACCCTGGTTTCCGAAAACATCTCACACATGGTCAGCAACTGGAAGCTTTCTGAAGAAAACTCCTTCTCGGATCATCGCTACCTCCAATTTAATCTGAAAGATTACAAACCTATCCCACCGGCCTTTAGGAACTACCGGAGGACCGACTGGGTCAAATACAGGGAAACTTTTAGCGGCTTACTCCCTCCCATACCGCCACTCCAACCGAGTAGCTCAACTGATCTCGAAGGTCTGGTCACCACCCTTACGCGCGCCCTAAACGAGGCATTGTCGAACTCCTGTCCTGAGAGCAGGCCAAGAGGGAAACATAAGCCGCCATGGTGGAACGCAGAACTCGGGGCTCTTAGAAAATGCTGTAGGCAACTGTTTAACAAAGCCAAAAGCACGAAAGACGTTTGCGACTGGGACTCCTATAAAGGATCACTTCGTAAATACAAATATGAACTGAGAAAGGCGCAGCGCAAATCCTGGCGACTCTTCTGTAGTGAAATAGAGGATTCATCCGTGGCATCCAGGCTCCGCAAAATTCTCTCTAAAAATCCAACCACACCATGCTACCTGAGGAGACCGGACGGATCTTGAACTACCTCAAGTAGGGAAACCACTGATCTCCTCCTGGACACCCACTTCCCTGGTAGCTCGCCTGTTGAGTCGGAGCGGGCAAACATTACAAGAAACCATGCACCGTTCAACTCTGACGCTCTTATAACAGAGACCTCTCCTCTGGGCGATAGAAGGCTTTAAACCATTTAAGTCTGCGGGACCGGATGGAATAATTCCTGCTGAAATCCAGCAGACCTCGGATATAATTCTTCCTTGGCTGAAGGTTATCTTGAAAGGCTGCCTGGATCTAACCTACATTCCTGAAACATGGAAGGAAGTCAGAGTGGTATTCATACCCAAAGCAGGAAAAAGCTCTCATGTCTGCCCTAAGGACCTCAGACCTATCAGTCTATCATCCTTTCTTCTGAAAACACTGGAAAGACTAATGGATGTGTACATCCGCGAAAATATTGACAAGCGACTGCTGTCAACATCCCAACATGCGTACTGGAAGGTGAGGTCGGTCGAAACGGCCTTACATTCGCTCGTGCGCACCATTGAAAAATCTCTCAGTATTAAAGAATACACCATGGTTGCCTTTCTCGATATCGAGGGAGCTTTCAACAACGTCAGGCCAGAGGCAATCACTGACGCAATTTCTATCCTGAAGGTGGAGTCCTCGCTTGGCGCGCTGATCAATTTGATGTTAACATCCAGGATTGTGAACACAAAGCTGGGCGAGTCCTCCTCTCGAAGGTTTGTCAGCAGAGGTACACCACAAGGTGGTGTGCCCTCCCCTCTTCTATGGAATTTAGTGGTCAACAAACTACTATTGAGACTGGAAGGGGCGGGCTGCAGAGTGATTGCCTATGCAGATGATGTTGCAATTGCTGTCTCGGGAAAGCACCTCAACACGCTGAGTGAGATATTGCAAAATGCTCTCTCTATCCTCTCCAAATGGGCAGCTGAATGCGGGTTGGATGTGAACCCACGCAAAACAGAATTAGTCCTCTTCACCAGGAAATATAAAATTCCTCACGTAGACCCTCCTTCTCTGAATGGTACTAGTCTAGTTTTCACCGATAGTGCAAAATATTTGGGTCTTATTTTGGACAGGAAACTTCATTGGAAACCTAACATTCAGGAACGGGTAAAGAAAGCAACAGTTGCGCTTTACTCGTGCAAAAAGGCCATTGGGAAAAAATGGGGTATGCAACCCCGGATAGTTCATTGGCTCTACGTGTCCGTCATCAGACCGATACTTATGTATGGTGTCATTGTCTGGTGGACGGCCTTAGACAAAGCAGTTAACTGCACCACCCTAGGGAAGGTACAGAGATCAGCATGCATATGCATCAGTGGAGCTCTGAGAACAACTCCCTCTGCAGCACTAGACATGCTATTCAGTCTGCCACCCCTAGACATTTTTGGCAAGCAAATGGCAGCCAATGCAGCCATTCGACTTAGGGCCTCTACACAATGGACTGGCATATATGCAGGTCACTCAACAATCTTGAATCACTTCAATAACATTGCTGAAAACACCGACTACACCCCTCCCAGTTATGATTTTGAGAAAAATTTCCTAACAGCCATCCCAACCCGTCTAGAATGGGAAAGGGATTCGGTACGGACGGAAGAGTCCGCCCACATATATACGGACGGCTCCAAAACTGAAGGCGGGGTAGGTGGAGGTGTTTTCTCTGATATGCTTAACATTAGCAGCTCCTTCCGCCTTCCGGACCACTGTAGTGTCTTTCACGCGGAGCTTATGGCGATCAAGGAGGCCTTGTCCTGGCTGAGGTGTAATGTAATATCTACTAGGGATATTAGCATTTTCACAGACAGCCAAGCGGCAATAAAATCCTTGGAATCGGCCTCGACAACATCAAAGGTCGCCGCAGAATGTCGATCATCTCTTAAGGAGATGGCTGAACAGTTCCTGTGCTGGGTGCCAGGACACAGGGATATTCCAGGGAACTGCATGGCTGACGAACTCGCCCATCGTGGTACTACCCTTCAGATTATGCCGGAACACCGGAATCTGAGTGTGCCTCTCTCTACATGTAAACTGCTACTGGGATTGGACTCAATTGAGAAAACCAACTCAAGATGGGCGGACGGTGTTACATGTCACACTGCGAGACAGATCTGGCCGGAGCTGGATCTAAAACGCTCTAAAAAGCTGACCTTGTTTAAAAGGGCGAATATCAGCACCACAGTCGGTGTCCTGACCGGGCACTGTCTTATAGGCCGACATGCTAAAAGACTCGGTGTCCTGACCGAGCACTGTCTTATAGGCCGACATGCTAAAAGACTCGGTCTCTTCTCAAACGACTTCTGTAGAAGCTGCCTGGATGAGGAGGAGGAGACAGTCCTTCACCTTCTCTGTACCTGTCCAGCTCTATCAGCCAGAAGGAAAGCTCATCTTGGAGCTTACTTCTTCAACTGTCTCGGTGACCTTGCCTCAATGGAGGTCGCGAGAATCCAACGCTTCATTGCAAGCTCTAAATGGTTCGACGAGTAGGACCGGATTCGATGATCCTGTGGTAACACAACGGACCTTTTAGGTCTAAGTGTGTCCGTGTTCTCACGGGCAGCCACGCGTACCTACCTACCTACCTGTTAGTTTCTAACTTCTCGAATACACTAATAGATATGGCTAGAAAGTTTTTGTGTTCCATTGGATGCATTTTCACACAGAATTACGTTAGTGTAGCGTCAGTGCATGTCAAAAGGTCAAAACTTTATTCAAGTGGCAAGAAAATCCTAAATATAGCAACGAATATCGCTGTATGTAATTTTAATGATGGATTGACTAACATACTACGGATTATGAAGGTTCTGGAGATGGATATTAGCGTCCAATGCTAAAATTTTTGTGTCGAATCCAATGCCAAGTGAATCCAGTACGCTGAGCGTTCATTGACAGATGCAGCAAAAGAGGCGCGCTCCAGCATTAAATCGTCGAGGAAAGAGATTGAGCAGGAATATTCCAACGTAGAAGGGCAGCTTTACGGTCCTGGGGTTGCAGATTAATGGTAGAAAATTTTAAAAAGTAAAATTCTAAATTTTTTCATGTCTATAACACATTTCAAAACTTTGAACGCGTTTTTCTCGAAACACAATTTTTAAAATCGGCTCGCAGCATAACTCGAACAATTTTCATTCGAATTTTTCACCATTTTTCTTCATTTCATAAATTCATTTTGTAAAATTGTTCACTGATTTTTTTATTGTATACTTAAATACACGCTTATTAACTTCCCTAAATATTATTAGTCTATTTCCTTTCCTGCCATTAAAAAAAATTGTCGAAAAAGAGCTTTTTTTAGGCCGTTACAGGCCTTTACCCCTTAAGCAACTAAAAAGTTTCAAACTTCTGACATGAATCGTTCAGAAGATATGGATTTTAGAATGTTTCAATCTCAGCTTTCAATCATTTTGAACGCATTGTTGATGAGGGTTCAGTGAAAAATTATACGAAAAGAAAATTAACCACTAATTTCTTGAATTTTTCTTCTATAAAAAATATATTGGCTTCTATTTGTTTTTATGGCAATGGTGAAACCTTTGGACATATTGCCAATACGTACGTATAATTTATAAAAGTAGAAAAAAATTCTAGTAGCCATGGCCAACAATGGCATTGAAAAGAAAATCGTATTTTAGTCAGTCTACGCCTTGCTCCAACCTTGAATACTTTTTTACATTTTAAAATTGTTCAAGTCTTAATGAAAAGTGCAATACTGCAACTTCCTATTGTAGAAAGGTAGAAAAAAAATTAAAGAAGCTAAGCGAAAAAGTATTTCACAGAAAATAAAATCTACTTCCAACATAAAATCAAACATTTTGAATTAATCTAATCGAACGCTGTATTTTATTGGATAAAAATGTTTATTATACCTACTGAAGGTATGATTAATTTGAAACAGATGCATACTAAGTAAGACGGTTAGAAACGTTATTTCAGTTTCCTTGAAATAACGTTTTCAGCCCACTTAATTTGCAAATATGTAACTTTTAATTATGTCAAGAATTAACATAGCTACATAATATTAATGTTGAGTTAACAAAGTAGGATTTGTTTCTTAGCCTTCATTTATTTGTATGTAAGACAATCGTTGCTACCGTATATGCTCCACATAATTTGCGTAAGACAAAAATAGTTATTTAGGATATTTGGTCTAATCCGAAGGGCATGTCTGCAATAAGTTCAAACGTTTAAGCGACAAGCTAAACCAACAACTAATTTATTTTATACTCCAAATAAAATCGATTGAGTGCATAATGTTATACCTGACATAAGTTTAATCAATCCACTCCAACAGAAACTCGGACAAAAAAGTTATTATTTGTTTTTCACTTGCGGCCAAACACATTCAAATATGTGTGCTGACCGTTTCTTCAAACGCTTGATAACTCCAAAAGTCTAGTCCTATGGAATTCGTAATCCGGACAATTGGTTGAATTTCTAAGGTCAACGAAATCGAGCAACTCTTTCGATTCCTCATCTCCTCTCCCAGTTCTATCCACTAGGACGAAAGCTGATCTATGAACCTGCTTCTTTAAAAGTCTGTGTATCCTGACGGATACGGAGGCTACAAGTATCCAACGATTCTTTGATTTCGAGATCCAATGACATCAAAACGGACCTTGGGTCGAAGTGTGAACAGCCACGCAAATCTAACCTTGGATGTAGCGCTATAGAAGAATACATTTTAGGAGGGTGTACAAAGTGTGTACAAATTTCCATTAAAAAGGATGTAAACGATATGAAGGCGATCATTGATGCGCGCATCTACGAGGGCGGATTGATAATGACGTGCAAAAATCAAGGAGTGGGCAGGTAAGGAATTCGTTATTTTTTTTTACCTGGACCATCCTTAAATAGATTACCTGCAAAGTTTAAGCCTGATACCTCGTTTAGTTTTTGAGAAGCAGCCGTCTAAGCAAGTCGACTTATAAAAATTTTTAAAAATGGATAAAAATGAATTTCGTGTGTTGATTAAACACAATTTTTTAAAAGGGAAAACAGCTAAAGTAACCAAAGAAAAATTAGGTAAGCATTATGGGAACTCTGCACCATCGATCCGAATGATTTACAAATGGTTTTCTGAATTCAAGTGTGGTCGTACGAGCACACAAACCATACCAAGTCCAGGTCGTCCAAATGAGGTCACCACGCCAGAAATGATCGATAAAATCCATGATATCGTGATAGAAGATCGTCGAGTAAAAGTGCGTGAGATAGTTAACGTAGTAAGCATCTCATTTGAACGTGTTTGGAATATTTTGAAAAACCATTTGGACATGAGAAAGCTATCCGCAAGATGGCTGCCGCGTTTGCTCACAATCGACTAAAAACGCAATCGTGTGACAACTTCGCAGCACGGTTTGCAACTGTTTTAACGTAATACAAATGAATTTTTTCGTTGATTCGTAACTGTTGATGAAGCATGGATTCACCACTACACTCCAGAAACCAAACAACAGTCAAAACAATAGAAGGATGTCGGTTCAAGGAGGCAAAACCGTTCTATCGGCTGGAAAGGTTATGGCGACAGTTTTTTGGGATTCCAATGGAATGATATTCACCGACTACTTGGAGAAAGGAAAAACAATGACGGGAGCATATTATTCTGAGGTATTGGTTTCATTGGATGTTGAAATCAAGGCAAAACGGCTTCATTTCGCGAAGAAAAAAGTGTTGTTTCACACGTCCGTTGTTGCAACGGCAAAACTGTTTGAATTACGGTACGAATTGCTCCCTCGCCCACCGTATTCTCCAGATTTGGCACCCTGCGACTTTTTATTATTTCCAGACTTGAAAAAATGGCTTGCTGGAAAGAGATTTACCACGAATACTGACGTCATAAGTGAAACCAACGCCTATTTTGAAGGGTTGGACAAATCATATGATTTGGAAGGGATCAAAAAATTGGAAAAACGCTGGACTAAGTGTATCGAGCTAAAAGGAGACTACGTTGAAAAATAAAATAAATTTTTCCGGATAAATTATGTGGCTTGTTCTGATAGACACGTGACTTCAAAAAACCCCAAAGAAAGAAGTGTAAAGCGCTCAAATCTGGCGATCTTGCCGGGCAATGCAAATCGCTAAAATGAGGCATTAGGCGACCCGGAAACGCATCCTTCAAAATGTCTATTGCCGCGCGAGCTGTGTACGCGGTTGCACCCACCGTCTTGTTGGAACCACATGTCCTCCAGTCCCAATTCATTAATTTGCGCCAATAAAAATTCGTCATGGTTCTGTATCGCTCACCAGTCACAGTAGCCGCGTTACTCACGGCGCATATGAGGCCCGCTGACACCTCCCGTATAAATGGCGCATCATGCAGTAACTTTGAGTAGATGTGATGGCTTTTCGTGAGTGATACGTGTATTCTCAGTGCCACAGAGGCGCATTTGTGCGCGATTGTTTACGTATCTGTTCAGATGGAAACAGGCCTCGTCGTCCATGATGAATTTCGACCGAAAATCGTGCACTTCGTCGTATTTCGCGATTTTTATGAGTATATCGTTCCATGGCTTATCGACATGTATTCTGCAGCTATTTACTTCACAAATATCACAACAAAACTGATAGTTGCCGCCATTTGAAAAAGTTATAGCATCTTCCAATAGGCTGATTCTTTTTGGGCCACCCTGTATAATCCTATGAACTATGCCGCAATTTCTGAAACTCATTAAAATCTTATCATCCAGGCAGACATTAAGTTCCATCGATTATGTTCATGAATTTGCGCCTATTGTTAATTATTTCTGCTCCAAAATCCAATTAATTTCCTATTTATATTTATCCAGCCCGAAAAAGGTGCCCCGACATAACTTCAACGAATTTTTGTACAATATGATGGCAAAGTTAATTTTTCCCTTCTTTACGACCGGCCATAATTCCACACAACATTGTCATGTCTGCTGCTATCTCATGCCGGACCAATTCAACAACAAATTGCTACAACTTTAGAAGTTACTTCGTTGTAGAGAGAGGGGCTTGCAAACTTTTCACAAGGACCAAAAACGTGCATTTCACAGCAGCTGTAAAAATGATGAAAATTGTTGCGAGGGTTGAAAGTAGGCAATGGTTGTGGGAGGATTTGATGACGTCAAACGTTTTCATATCGATCGCCTTCAGCCCACATTCCTATGACGTTGATATTATCGAGCATAAGCTTGGATACGTATGGAAAATTTACGATAAAAGCTGGCAGCTTGTTGTTTCAGGGATATAATGCTTTAGATAAACAATGGTCGATTTACTGAGCATATGGTAGATTTACTTCGATACGAGTAGGTATGTGGGATATTGGCATGGATTCGAACTCCAGGCAGAACTTAGCGCTTATATAATTAAAAAAATAGTTTTGTTGTTATTTCGCCAATTCCTCTGAGATATGATTTTTTTGGTAATCTTAGGATCAAAGCGCTTATCGTAAAGCCTTTGAGGTCGAAATATTTTGTAAGAATGTGTCATACGACCCCAGGAGTCTGCACTTTGGCCGGCAGTCCCTTCAGTTCCTATATGAGCACTTCTATGGCATGGGACAGTAGTTGCGCTCTACTGAAACACTGTTACTTTTTATACTCTACATAGATGAAATCATATAGAGTATTATAAGTTTAATCCAGCCCAAAAGTTTGTAACGCATAGAACCAAGCCTCGGACGAAAAAATGTTATATATTATTTTTTGTTTATTTGTGGCCAAAAACCTCAAATCCGCTTGACGTCCGTCCGTCCGTGTGTCCGTAAACACGATAAGTCAAGAACGCCTTCACCTAGGATCTTGAAATTTTGAATCTGAATGTTTGGTTGAATTTGTAAGGCTAAGTTCGTTAACGGGCAAAATCGTCTTACTCCTTCGGGTAGCTCCCATACAAAATGTCCTTAAAACACGTGTTCAAGAATATTGGTCGATAACTTCAGAAGGGTTTAAGCTACGACATTGAAATTTTGTATGTATTATTTTTCCAAGAGTTGGAGCTAAATATATGAATATGAAGAAAATCCTGTTAGTCCTTCGTGTAGCTGCCATACAAATATCCTGTCAAAATGTATTCACTTAATTTACGAAACTCACTATAATTCAAATAATCTTTTAGCTACGAATTCGGAATTTTGTACAAATTAGTTTTGAGTGAAAAGAAAGTTCGACTTTACTAGTCAGCGAAATCCTTTCACTCCTTTTGGTAGCTGCCATACAAAATATCCTTAAAACACGTGTTTAAGAATATTGCCCGATAACTTCAGAAGGGATTAAGCTACGTCTTTCAAATTTTGTATGTGTTATTTTTCCAATAGTTGGAGCTAAATGTGTGATTATGAAGAAAATCCTCTTAGTCTTCACTTAATTTACGGAACTTACTATAACTCAAGTAATCTTTTAGCTATGAATTCGGAATTTTGTACAAATTAGTTTTGAGTAAAAACGAAGTTCGAGTTTACTAATCAGCGAAATCCTTTTACTCCTTCTGGTACCTGCCATACAAAATGTCCTTGGACACGTGTTGAACAATATTTTTCAATAACTTTTGAAAATTTGAAATTTTGTACACGTTCATTTTTAAATGGTTCCAAGGAAAGGGATAAATATGTAAGAAATCGAGTGAGTTCTTCCTGCACCTCCCATGTGAAAGTCCTTCAAAAAGGACTTTTTTTTCGATGACTTACCCTGTTCAAGATATGAAATTAAACACTGAATATTGTCTTTTAGTTTTGAGTAGTAATCTAATGGCAGTCCTTAACAAAGTACATACAACATGCACAATTTTACTTTATTTTTAATAGTAAAGTATTGTGATCAATCTCAAATTTAAAAAAAAATTGCTGGACTTAAATATTGTACTTGTACTTTTCAGGGATAGTACACCTCAAAAAATGCAAAAGAAAAAAACAAAATGCCAACAGTCTGGGCGCAACTTTATTATTTTTTGGGTAGAAGTTCGGAACGAGTTTAATCCTGAGATGCAGTGTAGGTTACTATGAGACTGAGAAACTAATAAAAGTTCGGGAAGCGGTTAGAATGGGGTCGCGCTAGAATACTTACGCCGCTGCCACATATAACATATGAATTACATAATTGAGTCGGGACGCGGTTTAATTCGTAGTATAATATCAGTTGTTACGCGATTAAAAGGTTTTTCGTGTTTTGTTTTTGGGCCATTACATGAAATAGGAAATGCGTTTATAGGGGACTATATACATATTGTTGCGAGCTAGGGGTTCGCCGGGATTTCAAGTAAAACACAATTCGTTTAAAATCAAAATAAGTAACAATTTGTTTATTCGCACTTTAATTCTGTTCGCACAATTATTCGCACTGTATGGCAATACCGCCCGCTTTTACATAGCACTTGTCTCGATCGCACTCTATCAATCGCTTTCCACCAATACGGTCGCGTACTAGGTGTCTGTCACAGTCGACGTAATAAAAATTACTATGTCCCTCGCTGAAAGCTTCACCTGCTTTTATACTACTTGTCTGTAGTCGAGACTGTTCTTGAATCTTCGCTCGGTGGTGTGTGTGGATGGTACCCGAAAGCTTGAGAGCATTCGATTTGATCTTATACGCTGTTCTAGTACATTCGAGCGCGTTCGATTAGAAGCGAGGTATAATCTTGTTGCTCCGCTCTCCTTATATACTGAACTAGTCTTTTGATTGGGTTACTTTGCAGCTTAGGTATTCGGTTGTTGCTGTTTCCCTATTCGTAATCGATCGAGGTGCGATTGAAAACCAATCTGATATCTCATCAATCCTAAAAAATATGTCAAAAGCCTTACGTCCTCTTGGAGTTGAATATCTAAAAATCCTGAAATCAACTTTTTGACGATTATGTAGGAAGCCTTAAGAAGTATAAATGAATTCGATATCTCATTAGAACCAAGAAATATGTAGGAATTTATGAAAACATATGCAATACCCTTGTACCCACTTTGTGGTTGAATATCCAAAAACCCTGAAAGGAGTTTTTAGATATAATATACAGAAAGCCCGTGAAAGTGAAAACCAAACCGATATCCTATCACTCCTAAGAGATGTGACGGAATTCGTGAAAAAGTGTTCAACCCGTTTATACCGTCTTAGGGGTTGAAAAGGGAAAAAATTTGAAAGCGCGTTTTAGGTGATTATTAAACAAGCCCCTTTACACCAGCTTGGGGTCGAATTTCAAAAAATCCTGAAAACACTTTCTAGGTATTTATATGAAGAATCTGTAGAATAGAAATGAATCCAATATTTGGAAATACCTAATAGATATGACGAAAATCGTAAAAATATATGCATTCCATTTTCACTGTAATGCCCTATAGTATAGGGCCTATACAATTTCTTATTGCATCATTTTGCGACACGCAGAAACAGAAGTTTTCCATAATCAATCATGTAATGTAGAAGAATGGTGACATGATAAGTGTTTTTTCGTTAACAAGTGATTTTCAGTACATAGTGGCTAATGATAATTGTACGGAAAATAGTGCTAATCAATTCTATTGTTATGAAAAGGAAACAATCGAAACATATGATATTGAAAACTGTGTACAGGAAAATACAGTGCTAAATGAAGCTGGAATAGATTATGAATTCTCCGAATTAAAAATTTAATATGCAATGAATTTGGATTTGCCTTGAATCTATTAGAACGTGTAAAAACAATCGGCCAACAGTCTGGGCGCAACTTTATTATTTTATGGGTAGAAGTCCGAAACGTGTTTAAAGCTGAGATGTGGTGTAGGTGACTATGGACAACCTAAAAAATAACGTTCCAAATAGCCTCCTGGTTATTCCTAATGTTTTTATTGGAATTGAAAAATTATAAATAAAAAAAAAACGGCAGACAGTCTAGTCTGGACGCAACGTATTATTTTTTGGATAGCTGATATTTTCGATACATGCTTCTCAGTAAGAGATAGCTTTGGCTTATCGAAAACTTCCTTTCAAACATTTTAGGATTTATTTATTTCCCTATTACCGGTAAGGCAATGGTACCGTGTGCAAATGGGCATTCTTTGAGCTGATTTTACTCTGAGCTCGCCCAGTGCAGATTAGATAGATTACGAAATGGGGTTGGTCTGGCTACCTCTATCACTGAAGCCTCATTTGGGCCTATTGTGACGTCCCCCATCTATGATTCCTATTCAATCCCCACGCTTTCAACGAAGCTTAATATTTTACGAAGAGGAATGGTCAGGAATTCCGATGGTTCCATGAAACTCTGACCGAAGTGACGAAGTCTTTTGTGAGCTAATCCCTCACATTCACAGAGGATGTACTCTGGTGTTTCGTCTTCGTCATCGCAAAGTTTGCAAATTTTGGTCTCAGAGAGACCAATCCTATAAGATGATTCCTCATGTAACAATGTCCAATCAGAGCTCACACTAGGGTTCGGGTCTGATGTCTGCTTAATTTCAGATAATCGGATGTTTTTTTCTCCGAATGCTTCGGCATAAAAAAATTTGAGTGTCTGCTGCCCGGTGTCCCAGTGAATGGCACTTCGCGAGTTTTGCCACATTCGGATGTTCATTTTGGCTATACTTAACGATACCACACAGAATGGATGTGGTCAGCTTCTGAACCTTTTCTAGCCATTAAGTCGGCCATTTCGTTACCTTCGTAGCCGTTGTGTCCCGAAATCCAAATGAGGTTAACTCTGTTCTTGTCTCCGAGTTCAATCAGGCATTGGAGGCAATTCCAAACAAGTTTGGAGCAGATTTGAACTGACTGAAGAGTCATTATTGCCGCCTTGCTGTCCGAGAAAATATATATTTGTTGGTTTTTGTAGCGCCGTCTGATGTTTTTTCTAATGGAAAGCATTTTCTCTAATGGAAAGCTTAATAGCATGAGTCTCCGCATAAAAAACAGTGGATGTTATGTGCATGCTACAGTAGAAGTTGACATTTGGACGAACCCCATAAACTCCTGCTCCTACACCTTGATCTGTTTTAGATGAGTCGTACCGGATTATAGATCCCGGTTTTGGAGTGGGTGTGTTTGTGGCCCAATTCTTCCTCTTAGGTAGGACAACTTTGAATGGCATTGTGAAATTAAATATCGGTACCATTGAATCAGAAAGAGGTATCGCTAGTATGGGGTCTTTGTTGAGTTCCGCGGAAACAGTTGCCAAGCTGTTTAGCGCTCTGACCCGTCCTCCGAGCTCAAAAGTTTGTATATATGTAGCTTAAGCTGAGCAGTTTTCTGCTTTGTTTTCTTCCACCAGACGGATACCGCGTAAGTAATAATGGGCCTAGCAACGACGGTATACATCCAGTTTAGTTTCGGACTCAGTCCCCAGTTCTTGCCAAGAAGGCTCCTGCAGGACCAGAGAGAGATTCTGGTCCTTTCTTTGAATTTATCTAAATGAGCATTTCAAGTGAGTTTTTCATCCAGGATGACTCCCAGGAATTTTACCTCACTATCATACTCTATGAATTTTCCAAAAAGAGTAGGCCTAGATAACTTGTCCTTACACCTCCTTTTGGTGAATGCAACAATTATGTGTTTTTTTGGGTTGATACCCAATCCTGCTTTAGTACACCAGTTTGCTACTTGATTTAGGGTATTCTGAACTAGCTTTGTCACCGTCTCTTCAAATTAACCTCTGACAAGGATGGTAAGGTCGTTAGCGCAACCCTGTTTTATGGCTCCGGATTTTGTTAGGTCTTGAAAAAGGTCGTCAACTACTAAGCACCAGAGGATGGGTGATACTACCATGCCCTGTGGCCGCCTTTCGCAGCTGTGACTGTTGTTCGGCTAGTGTCGAAGTTCTTTTTCTACGTTCTAGCATGGCTTTAATCCAACAGCAGGATTTGAATCTATATCACAGCTATTTCCTTGTCCGTAATCGATTTCTCGATTTTCGCTGGTTGGCATGCATATTGATTAGAGTGTAAGGGTTGTGATTTCAAAGTCCCATCTCTGATATGTCTATCAATAATCTTTTCCATAATTTTTTAGAGAAATGACGTTAAGCTAATAGGACGATACGACTTAGGATTGTTGCTCGAACGGTACCCTTTTTTTGGTATGTTTATCACCTTAACGTCACGCCAGGATATGGGTGTGTAACCCCCTGCGTGGCTTGTTCTGAATATGGATAATAGTGTTGGTAGAAGATGGTCCATTCCTCTTTGCAGTAAGGCGGTAAGTATACTGTCTTCCCCAGGGGATTTAAATGGTTTAAAACTTCGTATAGTCTATTCAACCTTGTTAGCAGTGAAGACCTTGACTCAGTTTTTTCAGTCTAAAATGTTGGGTCTACATATGTTTGGGACGGTGTACCATTCTTCATTGCCTGGTTCTGTGGTTGAGGATCCTGGAAAATGAGTGTGAGCTAAAAGTTTCAACGTTTGTTTCCCATTTTCAGTAATCGAGCCATAGTGTTTTGTGTACTCTTCCTCTGCTGGGTAAATCGTTTGTACCCTGATAGAACATTTTCCACGGATTTCTCTTCGCATGTCTAATTTCGTGGTTGTACTCTGTTAGAGCCCCTTTGTACGATTCCCACTCACCCGTTTTTTTGGTAATATTTAAGAGCTTTCTTGTTAGAGATCTGAGCTTACTTAGTGCTGGGTTCCACCGAGCTACTTTCCTGTTGCCTGATCTGGATCTCTCCGGGCAGGATGAGTTGAAAGTAGTTTCGATAGCATTCGATATTTGTTCTGATGCTATTTCTATGCTTTCAATGACTTGAATATTACGTATGGCTCCAGCCATGCATTCCGATAATTTTTAGTCGTATATTTCCCATTTCGTAATTTGTTGCTTCCTGTTCGTTTCGATCAAAATGATGTTAGATTATATGTTGAATAGTATATGCCTGTGATCTTACATAGAAGTCTCATTAGAGACGTGCCAGTTGCAGATTTTTGTGCTCAGGAATTGAGTACAAATGGTGAGATCTTAGACCTACTGCCTACCTTCGAGCAGTCCAATTGGAGGCATAAAGAGAAAGACATTGAGCGAGTCTGAAGAGGTAGTTACCTCCTTCCTAGATAGGAACTTGAATTCAAGAAGGATAATAATTTGGTTTGTAAAAACTACGTTAACCAGAAAGTCATGAACGGTGCAATTCTTCCAACATTTTTAGCAAATTGGTCACAAAACACTGCACAATATAATTGAGAGTCGGAATTTATTTGAGATAAGAGATAATCAGAAGACGGCAAGGGGAGCACTGACCTATTTCAGCAAAAGTCTTTCTTATTTCAATCTAACAGCCTTAAAATAATTATGGAAATGTTGTAATCGAAAGGAAATAAGTATGCACCTGCGTTTGTCCCGAAAACGGAAATGTGCTACAAGCTAAAAAAGAAATAACCCCATACAGAAAGTTTGTTGTTTATCAAAATAAAAACGATCAACACAGTAGGTATGTACTTCAATTTTGAGATAGTAACCGCAGCTTAGAGCGTTCGACTTGCATTTTTGCTGCACAAGCTGTTTGATAGCTCATTAAAAAAAAAAATTATTAGAAGTGATCCGATAACCGCTCGTCCGTAATAAGAGCCCGCACGTTGAAAGCCGGCTATATTATCTTATCTTAGGTCAAACTCGAAAGTAAACAAATAACAAATATGGCAAAAAGAAAGAAATTTTTGATTTCTCGCCACGACTGTTCTGTTCTGGGAAGTCCCAAGTTGAATGGGAAAAAAACAAGATTGACCAAGTGTGATGTCATTGATTTGTTGGAAGTATTTGTCACGAGCTCTGAGCTAGACACTAATTGAGAAATTCGCGAAAGCACTAACCTTAGATCTTGCATATCCGTCAGGATTCATGGTGGGCACCAAGTAAATATCGGTCGAGTTCACAAGCTCGCCGACTGCCGAAACTTGATCATAATTACTCAGCAAATACTGCCCGAATTGGATAAGTAGTTCGCGTCCGAGGGTCTCGTCACCGTGCATATTTGCCACCGCTTTGAACATGGGTGTGAGAAGATTTCGTTGTTTGACATTGCGACTGATTTGTAGCGCCAGAATGTTACGTCCTTCGCGTGACTTTCCGATCAGATGCACTTTGGCCAAAGTCGGGAACTCCTTCTGAATTGTGGCGAACAAATCTTCGAGTTCGTCCTGTGAGTGATAGCCGTGCGTCAAGAACGACTCGTCCTCTTTGATAGTGAAACCGGCTACCATAGAGACACCACAAAACGCGACCGCGACGATAACCGATGCGACGAATATCGTCAACGATGACGACCACTTCATTTTTCACTGTTTTGTTCTCGATAAACGGAACACTTTCGCGACAAACTTTTTTTTTCAACTTCCCGACGACGGCGAACAACGGCGATGACAAATCGACGTCTAAGTCTAGAGTTGGACTTGGACTGTTCAGCTTCTTGCGTACGAAATCTGTTATGGGAAACTTTTTCTTATCACCGCAACGACAGAACTACGTGCTTTCTGACCTGGACTAATCCGCAAGTCTTTGGGGAAATTTCCCCGCGGGCGCACTAGCAACGAAAGCCACGACTCCAAAATTATGTTACACAAAACAGAACAAAAATCCAAGGAAATCGTTTCTCGAAACGCGAAGAACTGTCAAATGTTTCGATCGATAGACGGTTTGTTTTCGATGGGAGACGATTCTTTTACGACTCCCCGGAAAGATTACACGAACTGGATTGAGATTCACTGCTACAACTATTCGCAATTTTCCGGGATGACAAGAAAACTGAAAACTTTCCTTCCCTTGATGATTGGGAAACTCTTTCACACAACTTTTTAACACCGAAACTAGAACACTACTCCCAAGAAGAACGGGCGGTGAAAGATAACACCACCACATGCAAACCTAATTCCTATACGTATATCAAAAACTAGAAAATTAAACGTCAGATTAATGTAAATAAAAAAAATCGATACATGTGACATCTATGGGAATTTCAGAGAACTAATCCAGACAGTTGTCGGAAACATCCCAGTTGGTCGCGTCTGCGAGAATCTCACAGACTTCTCGGAGACATATCGGTCTGTCTGCGAGATTCTTCGAGATGCCTTATGAGAAAAATACACGCTATCGAGACAAATGCTCTCCCAGTTGGTAAAATCTGCGAGAATCTCGCAGATTTTTTGGAGACATGTCGCTCTGTCTGCGAGAATCTCCGCGACGTTGAATGAAAAAAATACACGTATCGAGACAAATGCGCACCGATTCTCGGAGACAAATCTGGATATGTCGCGATAGGAAAATTGTTTGAAGTCTGAGTAAAGTTTTCGTATCACGCACAAGCGAAAAAGTAATGTAAAAGATTTTTCATATTTTACATTTACGTTCCAAATGAAACTTTGGTATGTTTTAGGATGTGGTCAATAAAAATTTTTGACATCCGTTACGTAAAACTATATAAAAAACCGATTTCAAATTTTTAATTTTGCTCACCCAGTACATTTTATTCGAACCACCATGACGGTTCCGTTTGACGTTTCTCGTCACATGGACGCGAAAAAGGGAGTTTAAATCCCTTTAGCCCCGCAGGGCTGCACGAAAGGTAGTTGGAGCGTAGCGCGCGACAGCCAAACATGAACGCGAAAAGGGAGTTTTAATCCCTTAGCCCCGCAGGGCTGCACGGAAGGTAGTTGGAGCGTAGCGCGCGTCAGCCAAACATGCCATAATGGCGTTTCGAACTGTACTGGCTGGATGAAATCAAAAATTTTAAAACGTTTTTATTCATTGTTTTACGTCCCGAATGTCAAAAATTTTTATTGACCACATTCTAAAACATACCAAAGTTTCATTTGGAACGGAAATGAAAAATATGAAAAATCTCTTACATTACTTTTTCGCTTGTGCGTGATACTAAAGCTTTTCCGAAGTCTGCACCATCTGTTATACATATTATACATCGTTACAATTTTTTGGGGATTTATATTTCTACCCAGAAATCTACCTGCTCTCAGCTCTTGTGAGTTGTGACAAGAGGGCTGCAAGCCCTGTAAAAAAACTTCTTAAATACATACGTATCTTTCAATATTTATTTATTAAAATTATACAATATGTACAACCAAAAGATAACAGCAATATAAATTACAAAAGCTCAAAAAAAAATTCTTAATGGTATACTGCATTGAGATTTTGACCATCTTCAAGAGTATTCACCTATCATTCAGTACATTCTATCCAGTTTCCATTTCTGATCCATTTCTATAAAAAAAGGTAAACTTTCAAATTCAAAATATTGCAAAACAGATACCGGATTTTTCAATACGTTTTCCCGTCACGAAACGCATCTTTTAGATGCGTATATTTGCCTTACCTAGAGATCCTGAATTCACAATATTTTCAATTCCAAAAAATCTAACAAAATAAAACAATAAATAATTTAATGAAATAAAAAATATGAATGAAAATAATTTTATGCCATTCAGATTCAGAAATTTTTATTGAGACTTTATAGTACATGACAATATACATAGAGTTGTAGATATAAGCTTATGCCCAGTTGTGGGGAAACACGGGCGAAGTTAACTTACCACAATATTAAAATATAAAATAACAATATTTCCGGAAGATCAAATATCATTTTCCTGAAAAGTTCTTGGTTCAGAGTCCGACTTCGTTGCAAAGTCGGAAAAAATGTGTTTCGTGGATCAATTTATTGCCAACTAAGGGGTCGGGTTAAAATCCGTGTTCTAAAATCCCGTTGATCCAAAAACCCGTTGTCCCAAAATCCCTTTTCATAAAATCTCGTTTTCTTATTAAAATTAAAAATTCCACTTTTTTGCCCAACTAAAGCTGCGCAGCACATCTTAAGGAATGGGTTGTGTATTCTGGTCGTAGATATGTGATCCAAATTTCATTCAATAATTCGGCCGAAATTTGTAAGTAATCATCCAGATTTTGACACTTGAGGTGTCATTCGAGTGATCGGGTCAAAATCACGTGTTCTAAAATCCCGTTTCCCAAGATTCTATATTAAAAATATTATTTTCTTTTTAAAATTATATCCCTGTTTTTTATCCGACTAAAGAGCAGCTCAGGAGATGTGTTTATTGTTTGAGTCGTAGATGTTTCACAAAAACTTTATAGGTACATACATATGTTCATTCGACCTGACCGATTTGAATACTTGAGGTGTCATTCTACTCGTCTCAGCTGTGTGTGTGAATAAAAAACACATTTTGTGAAAATAAAAAAATAAAAGAAGCACTTAATGTATAAAATTAATGTTATTAATTCGGGTGTTCGGGTTTGGACATTTATATTATCCATAAAAACGGGATTTTGGCAATAGTGATTTTGGGAAACGGGATAAATTTTCAACCTAACCGTTAAGCCCGAAACACAATGCTCCCGTTCCGTTCCGTTCCGTCACGACAAGTGAGGTTATGTGATCCGTAAAAGTTGAATTTTGGTCAACTTTTCCGATCCGTTCCGTTACGACCATTGTGTGCATTTACATGATCAACCCATAAGGTCTACTTTGACAGCTGAACGGAACGGAACGGAACGGGAGCATTGTGTTTCGGGCTTTAAGATGTGCTGCTCTAACTTAGTTTTGTAAGTCGGTATTTTATAAAATGGGACTTTAACCCGATCTTGTTACACTGTTACATTACGACTTCACTCCGTCGAGAAATTGCGCGACTTTGCAAGTCGAACAAAATGGTAGTCGTATAAAAATATCTTCCAAAAGTCTGGGCGCAATTTTATTATTTTTTAGGTAGTTTATTATGCGTAATTGAGAAAAAATTAGTAGCTCATTCTGAATTTATCGGCTAATATTTTTGAACACGTGTTTTAAGGATTTTTTGTATGTTAGTTATCGAAAGAAATAAAGGAATTTCGCTAACTAATAAACTTGAGTTAAATTTCACTTAAAACTAATTTGTACAAAATTTCGACTTCGTGGCTAAATGATATCATTTCCACAAATTGAGTGAAGTCGGTATTTCAAAAAACGGGATTTTGATCCGATCTCGCTCCACCACTACGATTTCACACCGAAGTGTTGCAAACAGAGTTAATATTTCTCATTGGACCAGTCAAGTTATTATTTTCCATACAAAAAATAATATCATTGCAAAAAAAAATATTTTGCATAATTGAAAAACCGAAATGTCGAAATTCCTAAAGTTCAAAAATTTCCGGGAAAATGATAGTCTGGCAAAAATATTCGTCCAAACGATGAAAAAAATATAATGCGGGACATGAACCTCCACTTTCCTCTCCCCGCCAAGTCTGCACAGCAAGAAATGGAAATTCGACATCACCTAAGCTATATGAGACTAACTGACAGAGAAAGATTCCACTACACAATTTCCCCGCGCGCCGCACCGGAAAAAATCAACCTCTTGGATAGTAGAAAGAGCAAATGAATGAACTGATGAAACGAACGCGTAGGATAAGAGGGAATTGGCAAAGCACATGCAGCGCCTCTAGTGTAAGCCGGTTAAAACATCAACATTTTATTTATCGCCGATCCAGTTATACTACTTCATCCATGAATGAAACGGGCACGGGCGAAGTTGACTTAATGCAATATAATAAATATAAAAAACAAAATCACTTCAAATCACACTTGTGATTTTTATCGCACCCGCACTTGAGAAGGTAACTTTTCGCGTAGCTCATTTTCATTGGCTAAGTGGCGGAAGACATTTGTAGCGTTCGGCGTAATTCGGCTGCTTTCTGCACTTCAAATAGATCGTGGTGGAAGCACATCAGTGTTACCGCGAGGCGGTTTTTTGGCGTAGCATAATCTATTACCTTTTTCAAAAGAGAGGTAGTAGAAATCGAATTCAAATACATAATACAATAAATAAGTTTATAAATATAATAATATAAAATAACATAAAATAAATACGTCTTCAAAAAATTAACAAATATCTTCGCAGGTACAAAAAAAAATAATTTATAAACAAAATAAATTCTTTGGCAAAAATAAATTCAAGTAATATTGAAAAACATTATACTTTGATCAGTCAAGATTAATTACGTGTTAAAACCTAAAATATTGTTACATGTAAACCTGGCAACCGCGCAACTCGATCGTTTCACATAATGGAAACAGCCACAACCGAATACCTTGTTGCAAAATAACCCAATCAGAAACTTATCTGAAGTATATAAGTCGAAACAACACGATTGTATCTCCCTTCTTATCGAATGCTCTCCAATGTACTAGAATCCAATGAGGATCAAAGTCGAAAGATCTCAAGCTCACTAGAACCCTCTACATACACCACCGAACGAAGATCAAAATCGAAAGCTCTAAAGCTTTCGAGAACCATCCACATCACCGAGCGAACATTCAAGTACATCCTAGACTGCAACCGGCTAGTATAAAAGCAGGTGAAGCTTTCAGCGAGGACATAGTAATTTTTATTACGTCGACTGTGACAGCCAGCGTGTATACGTGACCGTATTGGTGGAAAGTGAACGATTGCGTTTGATTGAATCAAGCGATATAAATAAGCGGGCGGTATTGCCATGTAGTGCGAATAATTGTGCGAATATAATTAAAGTGCGAATTAATAAATTGTTACTTATTTTGATTTTTGAATTGTGTTTTACTTGAAATCCCGGCGAACCCCTAGCTCGCAACAATATTACAATACTTTTTCATTATTCTAAGTAATTTATCATCGGGCTCCCACTCATGGGTTTTAACGTGGCCTCTTAACTCGTCTGCAGCCATAATATAGCTAACTGTTTCTATTTTTAAACGGTTAGTTTAACCATTTTACTTTATTATTTCAATAATACAGTATTGTTATCGATTTTTAAAAAAAAAAAATTTGCTACCCTCAAAATTTTTTTTCACGTTTCATAACTAGTAGACACGAAAAAAGCAAAAAAAACTTTCAGTCCGTCTGTCCGCCGTATGCCGTACGTCGACCGCTGTACGCAAAATCGTTTGAAGGCTCGTAGCACCCAAACCCCTTGAGCTATTAAATTGAAATTTTTTATGAATAGACTTGGTAGGCCCCTTGAAGTAACCAAATTCTGAGGGGTGGGGGTGTGAGGGGAAAGGAGGGGGAAGCGTTTTAGACGGAAAATTTTGGTTTCTAGATCTCAGCAACCGCTTATGCTAGGAGGCTGAAATTTGGAACTTATATAGAGCTTTGATAGCAGACCAATTTGCGAAAAAATTGCCGATATGGGTGAAGGGGCTTGGGAGTGGGGGGAAAAATAATGCGTCCGAAACGCAAAAAAGGCGAAATCGAGACATTCTAAAATCCATATCTCCTAAACGGTTAAAGTCGCAAAATTGAAACTTACTGAATATCTGTAGGTATACTAGGAGAATAGATCGGAGACAAATTTTTGAGTGGGGGCAGTGGCGTACGGTGGTGGGGGTTAAAAAACTTTAGATTACGATATCTCACGAACCAATTGCACTAGACAAATAAAATTTGGTTTTTGTATAAAGGTTGACAAATGAAGTTTGCTGAAAGTAAAATTTTTTAAGAGGGTGGTGGATCATGAAAGTGGAGGGGATACGAATTTTTCTAAAAAATCACGTCTCATATCTCAAGAACGGTGTAAGATAGATACTTACAATTTTTACCTGAAGTAGGCCTAATAGACTCCTAGCAGAAAACAAAATTTTGGAAGTGTGGGTGTAGAGGGTGAGGGTGGGGGAGGGTGAAAAGGAAAAACTTCCGATTTTTATATCTCGAGAACCTATAATGATATAAAGCTGAAACTTGGTATTTAGATAGATCTATATTAGTAGCATGTTGGAAAAATATATTTTTTTATAGGGGCGATATGGTACGGGGGTGAGGGGTGTTTTTCCTATCTATAGAACGGCTTATGCTACAAAGTTTAAACTCGGTATGTTTATGTAGATCAACTAGAAAACTAATTTAGATAAACAAAATTTCAAATATCCATTGGCGTTCGGAGGGGGGGCAAAAAAAATGATCAGTGAAAATGGAATGCATATATTTTCACGGTTTTCGTCATATCTATTAGGTTTTCCCAAATATTGAATTCATTTTTATTGTACGGCTTCTTCATATAAATACCTAGAAAAGGTTTTCAGGATTTTTCAAAATTCGACAAAGGGGGTTGTAAACTTTTTCACGAATTCTACCATATCCCCAGGTCTTATCAGATATCAAATATCTTTTCACTTTCACGTGCTTGCGTAATAATCGCCTAAAACTTGTTTTTAAGTTTTTTCCTTTTTCAGCTCCTAAGAGAGTATAAATGATAAGAAGAAAGAAATTTTCCAATGTTTAATCGGCTAAAAATCGCTATTTTAATTATTTTTATTTTAAGAACAAAATTAATTTTCCAAGAAATCTAATAATCTCGAAACAACTCATGATGCACTCCGACTTTGACCACTCCCGAACTTTGACCCGAAAAATAATAAAGTTTCGCCCAGACCATTGGCAGATTTTTAATTCTATTTAGTTTAGATAATGCGCGTTCGGCTGCAGCGCTACTACGCGGGAGAGAAAGCAAAGCAGACACAAATGTACACAAATTTTTGAACGCAAACTCTCTAACTGCATTTTTTATTTTCGATATTTGATACCAGTATTCTTCAATTGATAAATCCAAAGAAACCTCTTTAAACGTTTTAAGAAGTCTCCATTCAATACAAATTTGTTCCACATTACAATTGGAAGCTGTAGCTACATGCGAAAATGACTTAACCAAACCTGCGATAGATGGATACACAGGAGATCCTCCTTCTTTGGACATAGAATTTCTAAATTTCGCAGTTTTTGATCATTAAAATCGAACCTTTTCATTATTTGTCCTACTAGAGATGTATAAAATTTCAGGACGTTGGCTTTAAAGTCGTGTATATTAATATCATCATTATCTGCTACATAAAGCTCTACACCAGGTCCAGCATATATTTCATTCAAGGAAAGAAATATTTGCTCATTATTTAAATTTATTTCATTTAATGAACTTAATTCGCTCATGTATCCAGGTTGAACAAAAGTGCTTAATATACTTTTGAAATTATATTCAATCACCGCTAACACTTTGTGGATACGTATTCCCTCGGCTTGGAAGTTCATTGTTCATTGTATTCACAATATTTAGAATATGTTTTAAAAATAAGAAGTAAAGTTTGTTCTCCGGTTTGCTCAACTCTTCAGCTAAATGTCTAGGATTTTCCTTAAAACCTTCTTCCAAGTGCTGAGATATAAAAAATAACTGAAGTGCTTGCCACTGCTCTAGAATACGTTCCACAACCTGAAAGAGGGAAAACCATCTAGTTTGGCACGGTCAAGAATCTTATGTGGCATAACTTCCACAAAAGATTAAAATTCTGCAAGCTGGGTCAACCGTTTCGAACTATGCGCGAAATAGCCATAAATATCTCGAGCTAGCTTCTCCACATTATCAGGGAATTTTGAGCATGACTTACTGGAACACAAATTAAGGGAATGGCAAATACATCCCATAAAGAAAAGATTATTTCCCAGTAAATTGCTCATTTTTACCTTGAAACTCGCAATATTGCCCATCATTACATTAGCATTGTCATTTGCAATACCAATTAAGCAGTGGCGGCTCGCCACATGAGGCTAGTGAGGCTGAGCCTCACCATTTTACAGAGGAAAAAGTCTTCAAGTTACTAGTGATTTTTTGTTTTGAAAATTTTACTTAATGCCTTTCTGCAGTAAACCGACGTCCTTACTCATATAGTTTTAATCCGACAAAGTCGTGTTTAATGTTCCAATTCAGCCTCACCTGCTAAGAAAGGCACGAGCCGCCACTGCAATTAAGTTCTGCAGTGGTATCTCGAGTTTCCTGAGATAATCTACAAGACAATTGAATATACCGTCGGCTGAAGATTTTTCAATTTCTAACAAACCAAGAAATCTGTCTTTTACATTAAAGCAATTTTGTTGAACCTGTCTAGCTTTACAACAATGCATTTTTTTACACTCACATCGGTAGATTCATTCAATGAAAACTGAGATTTACGTAAGTCCTCACATTCCCATACTTTCGACGATCCCTGTTCACCTAAAATTATTGCCACTTTTTTCGCTTTTGTTCGCACACAGCTTAAATTTGTCGCAATCTTAGAATCGGGAAACATTGACTTCAAGAGTTGCGGTAATGAATCCATTAGCAAGAACGGCAAATTATGTTCAACAAAATACATAATTAATAAAATTATTGCACGATCTATTTGCCGATGCAACAAGGTATTAGACGACGAATTAGCAAAAGCTTTGTCGATTTTCAGTTGATTCTCTTGGCTTCGATGAAAAAATTGCATCCTTTCTCCATGTCTGTCGAGAAGTGTCACATTATTCGCCAAGCTTTTTTTTGCGCAATTTGCAGTAGCAATTTCCGTCTAAATTTTGCAACCAAGAATATTTTTCAAGACAGATATCTCGAAACTTTTTATTTTTTATTTTTGGTATAGGGGAGCTCGACGCACTGAAACAGTTATTTATTTTATCACCTACTGCTATACTGTTTGTACTAACATATTTTTAATTCACCTGTTACACTCCTCATTACTATCATCAGCATCAGCATTATCCTCTACTTGGGGGGACTGCTGTTCTGTTTCGGGTTCAGGGCATTGTTCTTTCGTTTTGGGTTGAGGTGATTTTTGTTTCCTTACTATAAATCTAATAAATTACAAACACAAATTACTTCCCAATTATACAAGAAACAGTCATTTTTACCTGTCCATTTTAAAATTTAAAGTTGTTTTCCTGTTGTTGCACGGCTCACTTAACTTTCAATCTCACACTGGGCTGTCCAAATTATTATAATTCGCGGAAGAAATACACACAACCACACACCACACATGCAAAATTGATGCAAAAAAGCAAATGACTAACGAAATAATGGTCAGTTGATTGTATACTTCGCAATAAAGGTAGTGTTTCATAATTTGAGGTAGTAGTGTAGTAAATTTTCAAATTAAAGAAAAAAGGTAGTAAATCTGCTACATACATATGTAGTAAAACGATAACGCTGAAGCACATGTTTTTATTCCTATTTCTTTCTATCTAGTAATGAAGAAAGATTGGCAATATGATTCCTAATACTATGTTCAGACTACGAGATTAGCGCGTTTAAATCGAGTTCAATGCGCTGAAAACACTTCCCGGACGGCGGACGCGTTTACGAAAACACGTAGCTACTACGCGTTTAACCCTAACCGAAAACATGTACTGCGACCCTCGCGGAAATCGAAGTAAACTTTGGAAGAAACTTTTTAATGCTGCAGAAACTCAATTTCGACCTTGTGCAACGACTGCATTAGCTAATAAACTCCCTTTTCATTACTGCTATACAAACTAATTGGTTTCAAACAATTTAGAATGCATAAATTTGCTAATGAAACACAGCTGAATATCTACTTGTCAAAACAAATCACATCAAGCAATTGACGAATATACCATGTGCTCTGGTGGCAAATTTCGGAACCTTATAAGATAGACAGAAACTGGCAGTTGCATGTGATTTTCATACAAAATCGAGATTGAGCTCGAATAAAAGTGTTTTACTCCAAAATATCGCTTAAAGTGAATTTAAATTAACCTCATAATTAAATAAGAAGGACAAACGTATCATAACATATCAAAAACAAAATTTATTTTTTTCAGAAACCAATTTCAAGCACCATAATGAAAAAAAAATGTAACGATAAAACGGTTTATGTTCCTTTTAAATAATTTAAAAATTATTCCATATTTCTTTTTTCCGTAATATTAAACATTTGTGAAGTTATTTCGAAGTTTATACCGCCCGTTCATAAAGAAATATTGTTCATTTTCTGACTTCGTTGTGCGGGTTTGAGTCTAACATTTTCGGAATGTAGAACCGGAAATGAATACCTTACTATCAACCGCACCGATCGTCATCAATTTTTATTATGTCTTTCATAATGAAATTAAGAAAGAATCGAAAACTTCCCGAGCTCCAAATCACAAAATTACACACGAACCGCCTTACAACAGTCAGCTGACAAAAATTTGCCACCAGGTGGAGATTTCCAACTTTACCATTCGTCATCAAGCAATCATGTATTAAAATAAAACGAGTTGCCTAGTATTGAATAAAATAACGATTTCTTCCGACCGATTTCCACTTTATTAAACACACGTCTTCTTTCTTTGACGGTAGCCGAACGAGAGAGAGAGCGAGACCTTTTCCGGTTACTTATCAATAGGCAGCGATTAATTTCCGCGCCATCTCTTGTTCGGCACATCATTTACAACACTAGTCTGAACACTACTTTTAAAATGCATAGTCTGTACAGGGTATTAGGCTCAAACTATCGAGATTAGAGGTTTGTTCTTTTTGCATTCACTTTCTACACTTTTCTGCACTCGCTCAAGAGTTAGTGCAGAAAAGTGTAGAAAGTGTATGCAAAAAGAACAAACCTCTAATCTCGATAGTTTGAGCCTAATACCCTGTACAGACTATGCATTTTAAAAGTAGTGTTCAGACTAGTGTTGTAAATGATGTGCCGAACAAGAGATGGCGCGGAAATTAATCGCTGCCTATTGATAAGTAACCGGAAAAGGTCTCGCTCTCTCTCTCGTTCGGCTACCGTCAAAGAAAGAAGACGTGTGTTTAATAAAGTGGAAATCGGTCGGAAGAAATCGTTATTTTATTCAATACTAGGCAACTCGTTTTATTTTAATACATGATTGCTTGATGACGAATGGTAAAGTTGGAAATCTCCACCTGGTGGCAAATTTTTGTCAGCTGACTGTTGTAAGGCGGTTCGTGTGTAATTTTGTGATTTGGAGCTCGGGAAGTTTTCGATTCTTTCTTAATTTCATTATGAAAGACATAATAAAAATTGATGACGATCGGTGCGGTTGATAGTAAGGTATTCATTTCCGGTTCTACATTCCGAAAATGTTAGACTCAAACCCGCACAACGAAGTCAGAAAATGAACAATATTTCTTTATGAACGGGCGGTATAAACTTCGAAATAACTTCACAAATGTTTAATATTACGGAAAAAAGAAATATGGAATAATTTTTAAATTATTTAAAAGGAACATAAACCGTTTTATCGTTACATTTTTTTTTCATTATGGTGCTTGAAATTGGTTTCTGAAAAAAATAAATTTTGTTTTTGATATGTTATGATACGTTTGTCCTTCTTATTTAATTATGAGGTTAATTTAAATTCACTTTAAGCGATATTTTGGAGTAAAACACTTTTATTCGAGCTCAATCTCGATTTTGTATGAAAATCACATGCAACTGCCAGTTTCTGTCTATCTTATAAGGTTCCGAAATTTGCCACCAGAGCACATGGTATATTCGTCAATTGCTTGATGTGATTTGTTTTGACAAGTAGATATTCAGCTGTGTTTCATTAGCAAATTTATGCATTCTAAATTGTTTGAAACCAATTAGTTTGTATAGCAGTAATGAAAAGGGAGTTTATTAGCTAATGCAGTCGTTGCACAAGGTCGAAATTGAGTTTCTGCAGCATTAAAAAGTTTCTTCCAAAGTTTACTTCGATTTCCGCGAGGGTCGCAGTACATGTTTTCGGTTAGGGTTAAACGCGTAGTAGCTACGTGTTTTCGTAAACGCGTCCGCCGTCCGGGAAGTGTTTTCAGCGCATTGAACTCGATTTAAACGCGCTAATCTCGTAGTCTGAACATAGTATTAGGAATCATATTGCCAATCTTTCTTCATTACTAGATAGAAAGAAATAGGAATAAAAACATGTGCTTCAGCGTTATCGTTTTACTACATATGTATGTAGCAGATTTACTACCTTTTTTCTTTAATTTGAAAATTTACTACACTACTACCTCAAATTATGAAACACTACCTTTATTGCGAAGTATACAATCAACTGACCATTATTTCGTTAGTCATTTGCTTTTTTGCATCAATTTTGCATGTGTGGTGTGTGGTTGTGTGTATTTCTTCCGCGAATTATAATAATTTGGACAGCCCAGTGTGAGATTGAAAGTTAAGTGAGCCGTGCAACAACAGGAAAACAACTTTAAATTTTAAAATGGACAGGTAAAAATGACTGTTTCTTGTATAATTGGGAAGTAATTTGTGTTTGTAATTTATTAGATTTATAGTAAGGAAACAAAAATCACCTCAACCCAAAACGAAAGAACAATGCCCTGAACCCGAAACAGAACAGCAGTCCCCCCAAGTAGAGGATAATGCTGATGCTGATGATAGTAATGAGGAGTGTAACAGGTGAATTAAAAATATGTTAGTACAAACAGTATAGCAGTAGGTGATAAAATAAATAACTGTTTCAGTGCGTCGAGCTCCCCTATACCAAAAATAAAAAATAAAAAGTTTCGAGATATCTGTCTTGAAAAATATTCTTGGTTGCAAAATTTAGACGGAAATTGCTACTGCAAATTGCGCAAAAAAAAGCTTGGCGAATAATGTGACACTTCTCGACAGACATGGAGAAAGGATGCAATTTTTTCATCGAAGCCAAGAGAATCAACTGAAAATCGACAAAGCTTTTGCTAATTCGTCGTCTAATACCTTGTTGCATCGGCAAATAGATCGTGCAATAATTTTATTAATTATGTATTTTGTTGAACATAATTTGCCGTTCTTGCTAATGGATTCATTACCGCAACTCTTGAAGTCAATGTTTCCCGATTCTAAGATTGCGACAAATTTAAGCTGTGTGCGAACAAAAGCGAAAAAAGTGGCAATAATTTTAGGTGAACAGGGATCGTCGAAAGTATGGGAATGTGAGGACTTACGTAAATCTCAGTTTTCATTGAATGAATCTACCGATGTGAGTGTAAAAAAATGCATTGTTGTAAAGCTAGACAGGTTCAACAAAATTGCTTTAATGTAAAAGACAGATTTCTTGGTTTGTTAGAAATTGAAAAATCTTCAGCCGACGGTATATTCAATTGTCTTGTAGATTATCTCAGGAAACTCGAGATACCACTGCAGAACTTAATTGCAGTGGCGGCTCGTGCCTTTCTTAGCAGGTGAGGCTGAATTGGAACATTAAACACGACTTTGTCGGATTAAAACTATATGAGTAAGGACGTCGGTTTACTGCAGAAAGGCATTAAGTAAAATTTTCAAAACAAAAAATCACTAGTAACTTGAAGACTTTTTCCTCTGTAAAATGGTGAGGCTCAGCCTCACTAGCCTCATGTGGCGAGCCGCCACTGCTTAATTGGTATTGCAAATGACAATGCTAATGTAATGATGGGCAATATTGCGAGTTTCAAGGTAAAAATGAGCAATTTACTGGGAAATAATCTTTTCTTTATGGGATGTATTTGCCATTCCCTTAATTTGTGTTCCAGTAAGTCATGCTCAAAATTCCCTGATAATGTGGAGAAGCTAGCTCGAGATATTTATGGCTATTTCGCGCATAGTTCGAAACGGTTGACCCAGCTTGCAGAATTTTAATCTTTTGTGGAAGTTATGCCACATAAGATTCTTGACCGTGCCAAACTAGATGGTTTTCCCTCTTTCAGGTTGTGGAACGTATTCTAGAGCAGTGGCAAGCACTTCAGTTATTTTTTATATCTCAGCACTTGGAAGAAGGTTTTAAGGAAAATCCTAGACATTTAGCTGAAGAGTTGAGCAAACCGGAGAACAAACTTTACTTCTTATTTTTAAAACATATTCTAAATATTGTGAATACAATGAACAATGAACTTCCAAGCCGAGGGAATACGTATCCACAAAGTGTTAGCGGTGATTGAATATAATTTCAAAAGTATATTAAGCACTTTTGTTCAACCTGGATACATGAGCGAATTAAGTTCATTAAATGAAATAAATTTAAATAATGAGCAAATATTTCTTTCCTTGAATGAAATATATGCTGGACCTGGTGTAGAGCTTTATGTAGCAGATAATGATGATATTAATATACACGACTTTAAAGCCAACGTCCTGAAATTTTATACATCTCTAGTAGGACAAATAATGAAAAGGTTCGATTTTAATGATCAAAAACTGCGAAATTTAGAAATTCTATGTCCAAAGAAGGAGGATCTCCTGTGTATCCATCTATCGCAGGTTTGGTTAAGTCATTTTCGCATGTAGCTACAGCTTCCAATTGTAATGTGGAACAAATTTGTATTGAATGGAGACTTCTTAAAACGTTTAAAGAGGTTTCTTTGGATTTATCAATTGAAGAATACTGGTATCAAATATCGAAAATAAAAAATGCAGTTAGAGAGTTTGCGTTCAAAAATTTGTGTACATTTGTGTCTGCTTTGCTTTCTCTCCCGCGTAGTAGCGCTGCAGCCGAACGCGCATTATCTAAACTAAATAGAATTAAAAATCTGCCAATGGTCTGGGCGAAACTTTATTATTTTTCGGGTCAAAGTTCGGGAGTGGTCAAAGTCGGAATGAAAACGAGTTGCCTAGTATTGAATAAAATAACGATTTCTTCCGACCGATTTCCACTTTATTAAACACACGTCTTCTTTCTTTGACGGTAGCCGAACGAGAGAGAGAGCGAGACCTTTTCCGGTTACTTATCAATAGGCAGCGATTAATTTCCGCGCCATCTCTTGTTCGGCACATCATTTACAACACTAGTCTGAACACTACTTTTAAAATGCATAGTCTGTACAGGGTATTAGGCTCAAACTATCGAGATTAGAGGTTTGTTCTTTTTGCATACACTTTCTACACTTTTCTGCACTAACTCTTGAGCGAGTGCAGAAAAGTGTAGAAAGTGAATGAAAAAAGAACAAACCTAATAGGTTTGAAAGAACTTGTTCTTTTTTCATTCACCTTCTACACTTTTCTGCACTCGCTCAAGAGTTAGTGCAGAAAAGTGTAGAAAGTGTAGCCAAAAAGAACAAACCTTATGTCTCGAAAGAGACTCACGACCAGCTGGGATATTTTATCGCCGTTGAGGAGAAAGTCGTTGAGACGAAAAACCACCGGAAATGTAAAAATACAGATGATTTTGGGACTTTCGTGTTCTTATTCTACTTATGAGAAACTAACCGTACATAAGCCTGGAACGAATAAAATGAATTTACAACATCAAAAACAATAAACTTAAATCAAGAAATACACAACGTTAATACGAGAAGTGCGGATTCTATTAGACAGCAACATTTTCATAGGATTGACGGACTTGGAAAGGATCCTTTGAGACAATACGAGTATATTATACCTTACCGACAAACATACAAATGGCAAAGAATGTTTACAATTAAAACACTTTGTGGGAGAAAGGGCAGTAACATCACTTTTTAGAGGTGTTATTACTGCTTTTAATGTCATGAGGTTGTTTTTAGACCACAGACGATAAACCCATGACCAGGTGGTATTCCACACCCTCGCTGTTACTACTCCGCTTAGCAGCTACCGAGATCCTTAAGTTCAAGAACCAAAATGATTGTACCTCTAGGTCTAACGAAAGTTTTTGGATTTCCACTTATTTGAGGCGGTTGGCTGCCAGACAGTTTAACCATTCTTTGGAGTAACAATAATGAAGCTACCGCTAGAGGAGCACGCGCTAACTATTATCAACCTCGTATTACTACTTTTCAATAACGTAGATCCATGGTGCTTGTCCCAGCACTTCTACCTCTATATATTAACCAACTAATCTTATTAGACTTAGTCAGCTTAAGCTTTCAACAAGGCTGCAATCTTTCGACTTCTGATAATTCAACTCTTATCTCTCACCATCTCTGTCGTATTCATTTCAGCGCGTATGACTACTTCCATATGTTGCAATGCGAACGATCCTATGTATCTCGTTAGCTCATCCATCAATAACGGCAGACTAGAGCGCACAGCTTTATCGGAACAAAATACAGTCATATTATCGTTCGCAGTTTAAGCGATTATAAGCACACATTCATTTCATTCTATGTAGAAACCAAATAAAGGGCATTCAATTTCTAATGTAAAAACCGATAATTTGGGATATCGCATTTTAATCAGGTCATGAAGATCGTTCGAATCGAAATAAGTTAGATCTGGTGCAATGGATTCACCACCGAAGTATTGAACAAATGAAGATTTTTGAATCTGGCAATTCATTACTGTAAAACTAAGTGACGCAAAAATTCAAAATAAATATATTATATACTTCGATAGCAGAACGAAATTGCCTAAGATAAATAACAATTCCAATCAGAGAGAGCATTTCTTTATCTTATCGACTAACCAAATACAAAAAATGATATTAAGCAATGCAGGCTCTACTCTATCTATTGATAGCTTTATCGTTAAATTAAGTTCAAGCCGCCTGCGGATAAGGTGAGACATATTTAAAGTTTCAAGAAAAATAACTTGCTATTGTAGTCAGTATAGTTTTCCAAGTTATGACGGAAAACACTACGTGGTGGCATGAAGCAATGCAAAAACGCAAATCATTAATCGGTTCGTTTAGTGATCGTCGATCCCGTCGGTCTTTAGTTTATAGTGTTCGCGATGCCGAAAGTCTATCTGGGAGCAGTAGTTGCGATCCGATCGAAGAGAAACTAGATCGGATCAGTGATGATTTACAATCCTTGCATAACACTCTACGAGCAGTAGCCAATCGAGTGCAGGACTTGGAAAAAGTCGTCTCAGATAAGCCGATATCACATCTAATTCAAGACATTCCGAAAACTGCATTGTCCGCTCCAGCAGCACCTACGACTCAACAGAACAGTCGCAGAGAAAACAACGAACAACATGATAGTAAGAAGCGATCTTCAAAATCTGCCAGAGTAAGTCATAACTTGGATCATAATAGTAAAGACGATAATTGATGAAATTTCTTTAAAAAAAAACAAAAAGATTTTAGATAAGACTCCACCACCGCCACCATCAGTCCCAAAACGAATAAAATTCGACCTGGAAAACATTATCAAACACGAGCTATATCGAACCGTTCCAAAAATTCTTGTCGAATGTTGTAATCTTATCGAAGATCATGCAACTATTATGCCAGTCGATCGACTTTATTTATTGCCCGGCGATTCAAACGAAATACAAACGGTGTTAGCATGTGTCGCGAAAAACAATTACAAGACTTTGGATCAGGTGAAAAGCATTCATACATTGGCGAGTATTTTGAAAGTTTTCTTTCAAGATCTAAAATATTCGGTAATAACGGCGTCCGAAATTCATGCGTTTTTGGGTTCCAGTCCGAAGAAATGGAGTAAGAGTGTTTTTTAGTGTGAAAACTTATTTGTTCTGAAATTTCATTGTTGTGTTTTTTAGCAATTTCGTCAAATGGTGAACGAATTGATTCGTTACAGAAACTTATGAAATCGTTACCAGAAGTAAACAGAGATACGATGAAATATTTTATAAGGCATCTCAGAAGGTAAGTTGGAATATGTATTTTTTTTTTAATTATTTGTAAGCCAGCTTTGAGTCAAGTTTTTATTGCCAAAATCGTTGAGTCCGTCCGATTCAAGGCTGTATTTCTGATATCGAAACATTGGACCTTTCTACAGGGACGCCTTGTTGACGCTTCGCTCCATTTGTATTCGAGGTACTCCTGTTTCGAGTATTATTTTTTTTCTTAAGTCTGGAGTGCCAGCCCTTAGGTGTGTTCTTTTAACCTAATCCCACAAGGGATGTCGTTCGTCCAACAAAATTTACTTCATTCAAATTATCTTTGTTTCCTGCTGCTTAATTCGAAATGTCGTCATCCCAATCACCACAACAGTACTAACTGCATAAGGTTGGCGTCGGTTTCTCTAATTGATTCATTATCGACGAAGCTACATCCGGAAAATCAGTGCTAAATTCCAATAATCAAATGGGATGATAATCTTTAAAATAAGCTGTTTCGATAGTGACAACATCACAAAGCGCAAAGGCAAACAGCGACTTACACCATCAACTGGTTCTTACAATTTTTCAAATTTCCATTTTAGCCGTCCTATATTTCCTTAATTAAATAATGTTTCGATAATGTTCTAATTTTCTTAGACCTTGTTAATTTTTATTCAGTACTGATTTTTTTGTTGTTGTACGCATTTGAGTCTAAGGCTCGGCTGTAAAAATGAGCATGGAATAAATCCACACCAAAAGTTTTTAGATAACAAAAATTACGAAAATGCAATCACTTACCATATCATTTGGCAGAATAGTTTTTTAGGTACTCAGCGCACTCAAGGCTTAACGACCAATAATAATAAAATAAATCCATGAGTAAGAACATTATTTTTCTACAGATTATGTCGAGATTATCCGAAACAAATAAATTCACAATCATTAGCAATTTCAATAGCTCCACCAATATTCCAATTGATGCGATATAAACCGAAAACTAGTCAAGAAAATCTACGAGATCACGAAAGCCTGAATATGTACCTACAATTTTTGATTGATCATTGTGATGCAGTTTTTCGGTAAAAATTATTTTATACATGTTTTGTGTAACGCTTAATTTTCAATTCTTTTTTCTAGGATAAATCACAGAACGAAGTTTCGTAAGACATTAGAAAGATGCATTTCTTGTCCGGGTCTCTACAACATGTGATCGTATTTTTGTGTGTGATCTTATAAATTATTTATAATTTTAATATTATAAATTATTATTTATTCTTTAATTCTACTTATTGTGAAAGTAACGCGCTTCAAGAATTTAAAATATTTTAATCCTCTCACTTGCCGAAAAATATAGGTAAAATAGAGGGCAGAGCTGCAATAGCACCTTCACTCTTTTTATTCTGGAATAACGATAATATTGCGTACAGAATTTTCAATTTGGAGTTCGTGTCGTTTTGGTTGTGATGGTTTCAAAGAAAGCTAAGCTTTCTCTACTATGTGGGAAAATTCCACCACATGAACAAAAATTACACCGGACCTGTAGGCAGGTATTCCTTTTTGCCTAATTTTCACGTACAAAAAAGCATAAGCCCACCTCGAACGACGTGATTCTTGAATGCATTGCCATCCTTTGTACTCCCTCACCGGTTTAATATTCAGTTTTTTAAGTGTAACGTTCGTTTCCTGATGCATCACCCTGTAATTTCATAAACTTAACATTTGACATTCCTCCACATACCAACTAGGAGGTGGAGGCAACTTTTCATGGATTCCCGTGGTATCGAAATAAACTTCGGTTGGACCGCTCAAAGCTTAAGAGGCCATCCTTTAATGTCTTAGAATGGCGCCTTAAGTTTTGATCGGATCTATAGTCATAGTACTCCCTTGATCGAGCGAAGCCCTAGAAGAATAAATGGGAATTCGCGAATTCATCCTTCTGAAATCTCGCACTTCAATGAGTCTTTAAGTACCCGATGTAACCGAGTGTTCGCATTCGCCTTAGAGTTATTATATCGAGTCCATTGAAAATACTCATACAAGCCGCAATCGATCTAAAACTAAAACCAAAAAAAAATAATGCGAAAAAAGACACAATCTTCTATAATATTTAACTGAATATTATTTATATCGATAACACTTGATTTTTTCTGATATTTACTTTCTTATTTTACGATTATTAATATTAGCTTCATGATTTTTTATTCGATAGGTGGTGCTTAGCACTTTTTCAAATTTAACCAAGAATAAAAAACGAATTACTTTGTAATACAAAAGAACTAATGAAATATATTTAAAAAGAAAAAAATGAGAGACGTAAAGAAGATTTATATAATAGATGTATAGAAAAATACATTACACCCCTAACAAACGGACTTATGGCGAACGAATGATTGCTTCGTATGCTGTAAATATCATTGGAGCGACTTCGACAGAACGCGACTTTAAACTAAGCGTTGCATCCGGATTGCCCGGCTGCAATTTCAATTCGAGCAGAACCCAAATATTATTGGTCAATTTTAACGACTGATAGAGCATATCCTGACCCTCAACATTTCGCTTGGCAATCGTAAAAATATTATTTGCCGTCATTTTCGCTGCAATCGTATCCGATGTACCGATAATTCCGTTCAAACTGTACTGTACCTCGTTGGCGGCCGGAATTTCTTTCCAAGTAGTTAGAAAGACTCGTTTATCGAGCTGTCCGTCTTCGGTAAACAGACAATTGGCATGAATTAAGCACGCGAAATAGAAAATATCGACGTTATTTTTAATCGCAACCTGAAGATTATTTAGCGGTTCCATTCGTTGTACGGGTCCGGTTATGCCCAATTGAAGGCTGGCTTCAATAGTTTGGGACGGCTGAAGCGGTGCCATTTGTAGCGGAGCGCCTGGAACAATACCGAAACTGTTCTTGTTCAATTGTATGGCGAAAGCGCTCATTGCTTGCATTGCTTTATTGGTGAATGTCATGTCCATCGAAACTTGACTGCCGCGTCGCGAAAATGTACCCTGAATTTCGAGTCCTTTACCCTTTTCGGCTGGAAGCCAGGTGATTTTCGGTATTTGAATCATAGTTGATGTTGGTGCACCTAATCCGAAGATATCGCCTAGTAAACCGCTAGCGCCGCCGGCAGTTGGAATGTCTGAAGGGCCACCGAGCTGTAGAAAAAATTTATCAATATAAAAATGTTACTTGATTATAAAAAAAAAATTATATTACCAATATATCAAGTCCACCTCCTAAAAGATCAACGTTAGATGTGGGTGCAGCTGGAGCAGGTGGAGCAGGTGCTCCGATATCCATCGACAACAAATCGCCAATAAGCGATTCCTGGTTTGGAATAACTGTAGCCTCTGCAGCATGACTTTCTTCAGTTGGTCCCGTACGATTCGGTAGCGATTTACGAACGCCAGCACCACGTCCTTCCACAAATGCTGTCGGCGGTTTATGGTAAACACTAGCCAAGGAACTGATGTGACAAATCAGTTCGTCGAGGAGGGTCGGTTCTAGTAGATCAGTCTCTTCGGAGATCAGAGGCTTATCGGCCAGGACTACTTCCTTAGCAGCAGCCGGATCAGTAGATAATAAACGCCAGTAGATAAAGCCACGATCACGCAAATCGGGATTATCAGAGTCCTGAGTTGCAAGCGATAGAACATGCTGGACTAGCTCCTGCGTATCGGCTGGCCGCTTAAGGAACAATTTTACAACAGCCGTAAGCAATTGTAACTGAACTTGTGCGTTTTCATCCTGGAATCCTTCCAAAAAGCTATCCAAAAGTTCATCGGCATTGTCAATACGTTCGGCATATTCTCCGATAATCCAAACCATAGAAGCACGTGCTTCCGGTTCATCCAATGTGTCCAAATTCTCGCACAAAGTACTAATAATACTCTCGTACTTGTTGGGATATTTCCGGAAAATATCCTTGATAACAACTATAGCTTCCTGCACGACATAGTTAACTTTTGTCTGAATCAAATCGAGCAAAGTGGATACACAACGTTCAGCAGACGGTTCGACTTTAATAGCACACCGCCCGATAGCCCGTACTGCCTTTCGTACAAAGTCCACATCGACTTCGGTTGCATACTCTTTCAATTCGCTCAGAACTTGTGCAATGTTGCTTTGATTTGCCAACCGAATCATAATATCCAATTTTTCTAGTTTCACGTAAATCGGATCGTTGTATTTTACAAAGAAAACTTTCATTTCGTGCTTGAGAATATCGGGACGTTTCTGAACGATCAAATTAATGTTTCGCAGTGCGACATACTGAACTTCCGGTTCGGACGAGAGAAGCGTAACTAGTGGCGGTGCCAATTTCTTCGTTAGCGTAGCACAAAAGTCACTATCACTGGAAAGCATTTCCAGTAACTTCATTAAAACCTTAACAGCACTTAGAACAACAGCAGCATTTGCGTGCGCTAGACGTGGTGTTATACGTTCGCAAATTGATTGTGCTTCGCGTTCATCTTTCGGGCTGTAATTTGCGAGCGAATCCAAAATAAAAACTTGTCCCCATTCCGTACATTCGTTCAAAGCAGTTAACAGTTTATTGATCGTCACTGAATTCATTTCGACTAACGGATGACCCGATTGACTAGCTTCGTTTATTTCACTAAGAGCTGCTACAGCATTAGCTACTACCATTGGATTCGAATCGGATAACAAATCTTTCAATTGATCCAAAAATCCTTGATCTTCGACCTGTAGAACACAAGTCACGGTGTAATTTAGATTTCGAAATCATCCCGAAAAAATTCTTACCATCGACGACGAAATATCATAAAGTTTCGCAACACAAACGGCTGCAGTCTTCCTTACATACGGATCCTCGTCCTTCAAGCATTTCCGAAGCGGTTCGCACAGATATTCGGTGATTTTATCGACACGGATACATCCCATTGTTCGAACAGCCAACGCTCGTATCAACGGATTCGAGTCTTCGCAATCCTTTTGTTTTTAAGCGAAAATTTACAACAACAAAAATAAGAGAAAGAGAAAAATAATTCAAACAATTCTTTGTTATTAATTTCATCTTAAAACTATTCATTTAGATTAACAAAAATCATCAACAAATAACGGCTTGTAAAGCGAAACTATACAGTCTAATTTAAAAACAAAAATTACAACGCAAGCTCATCAGGCTAGCGAAAAATGCAATTGAAACATAACTTCTCTTAGAAATTGGAAAAGAACAGAAACTAAAAAAAAATAAATGAATAGGACAGAAGGCAGGCATTAATTATTTTTAATTATATAATGAAGGGTGATAATGATCTCGGTTTTCAAAAATTATCGGGAAGTTTAGTGCCCAATTTTGTAAGCGATTTCTGATTTCGGCTATGATCAAGTTTTCGCGGCATTGTGATTAGGAATGGATATCAATCTATGATGCTTGTTTTCTGTTTCATAAATTAACTGTTCTTTATAATAATGTTATGTGCTTTGTAAATTCTAATTAAATATTTGAAATTCTAATGTGTGATTATATTTAAAAACAACATTTGGAATAGGGTTTAATTTTAGACTTTATTTTTTTATTTTGAATGGTTTTTTTCGCTAAAATTATGAAAGGAATTTTCTCTGTTGTATGCGAATTTTCTATTGATGTTACATTTTTTTAGTATAAAGTATAAAATACTACTACATTGTGTGCTCCTCTAAAATAAAAAGTTGTTGTGTAACTACGATTTACATATTCGAAAAAATTTAAAATCGTGATTGTGCTAACGTCGTTACCAGGATGGTGGTTGTACTTTTCTTTCTTTGAAATGGATAGTAAGGTTCCAAACATTCCGACATTACTTGATAGAATAAAGCCCACACTGGTGTGCAATGGAATGACGCACGTTACAATTCTGTACTTTTCGCTATTATTTCGGCTACCAAGCTATTTTTTGGATATTGTGGTATCATTATAAAGCTATTACATTAATCTTTCAACTTTTGGTGAATTTTTACATCTAAATCAAGCTTTCAGGAATAGAATAGGTAGAAAGATAAAGAATAATCAGTTTGTTTTGTCAAAATACGAAATGTGGATTTTTCGTTAATTATCCATAGCAAAAATAATTATAACTATGCCCGATATTATGCCCGTAGAGGCCTTGTTGAAACAGGGTATCCCAGCCAGCGAACTGCAACTGAACTTCCGGCAGTCCGATTTCGCGAGACTGATCACTTTCAAAATAGGCGATGGTTCCGGTAGAGAATATAAAACTATTTCTCGTTGAAGTAGACCAGCTTTATGGTCACAATTTCTCTTCGAAACCGAAGCTAAGGTTCCAGCGTTGAGGTCCAACCAGTGCGCTACTCTTTACTGCAATTGCAGTGTTTTTCTTGCATTTTTAATTTGTCTATTGCAGTATAGCAATTTAATTCAATCTATTGCGAGTTGTGCGTATCTTTGATAAATACTTTATCAAAGATACGCACAAATCGATGATGTGAAAAACGAAACCCATTTAATTTAATTTAATTTTTGTTGGCCCTTCTTTAAAAAGACAAATTTCTTAATCTGTTAATCTTTTCTAGGAAATTAAGAGTTCAGAATTTGTGAATTTTAGCAGTTTTGGTTTCATTCAATCAAAGTTATCCGCTTAACATATCTAGGAACTGGCTATGAAATACTGAAAATTTCAATTGGGTGTGATACTATGTTCAGACTACGAGATTAACGCGTTTAAATCGAGTTAAACGCGTTGAAAACACTTCCCGAACGCGTTTACGAAAACACGTAGCTACAACGCGTTTAAGCGAAAACATGTACTGCGACCCTCGCGGAAATCGAAGTAAACTTCAAAAGAAATTATTTAATGCTGCAGAAACTGAATTTTGTGCTTGTGCAACGACTGCATTAGCTAATTAATTCACTTTTCATTATTGCTATGCAAACACTTGTGTTTCAAATAATTTAGAAACCATAAATTTGCTAATGAAACACAGCTGTCAAAACAAATCACGTCAAGCTGTCATGTATCAAAATAAAACGGGTTGCTTAGTGTGAACACTACTTTTTTAAATCGTTCATTTAGCCTACTTAAACACGTTTAAAATGCATAGTCTGTACAGGGTTAACAATTAAATCTTAAAAAACGCCAGAATGAATATTGTTAAACTGATTCAAATTTTCGGAAGTCAATATAAATTGATTGAATACTGAATCTTAGGAAAATATTGAGCACAATTAGAGAAGCTTGTGGCATGGACGGCAGTGCTCGTAACAAAACTGAAGTAAGTACATTAGATACGCCCAAAGAACCAATTAGAGACCTCGCATTAATTGAAAGCGCCTTATGATCTGAAAACACTAAAGACAATCATCTCAGCTCCTCTTAGCATTACTATAAATAACCATTTGAATAAAGGAACATTTCCAACTTTCTTGAAACAGCACACTCAGCAAAGAGCCCAGTGACTATCGACTAATAGCTTTAAACAGCGTGGTAAGCAAAATCTTCGAAAAAGTTATCAACAGGAGGCTATTAAAGTTTATAAAAAAAAATTTTGGGCATATTCACCAATAAGGATTTCAAGGAGGAAGCAATACGACGTCAGCCTTGGTAGATGCTATGCAGTTTATAAATGAAGGTCTCGACAAAGGGTCCTATGTTGTGATAATTGTAGATTTTAAAAAAGAATTCTACACAGTAAACCACAAAATATTACTTGAAGTATTAGGTATATTACCAAAAATCTCGACAAACTAAGGTCACCTAAGACGGTCAATATAGGAGTCCCACAAAGTTCAATCCTTGGACCTACATTATATCTGATCCCTCAGTTCACAGGACTTAAAGCAAAATATATAACTTACACTGATGGCATTTTACTTCTTTACAAAGGTAAAAATCCAGAACTGGAGGTGTTAATCAACTCTGACCTGAAACTTTTCAAGAACTGGCTCGTGGGCAACATGCTAACATTAAAAACTTCGAAAACAAACTATATGCCCTTCAGACAAACTAATAAATTGGACATTGATTTGAAGCTAGAAATAGATGGGATACAACTAACGAGAGCGCACGAAACAAAATACCTAGAGCGAAGAATGTGTTTCAGTTAAAACACCATGCAAAGAAGCATCTTTTATGTCGAAACTGGAAACGATATGACAGAAATGTTGCAATTAAAAACGAACTGGATATAATAATTATAGTTTTGGGGTGTACTCAAGCGACTACAACGAACACATACATGTTCTTTTATATATTAGTGAGTGTGATACTCTGCAAAGCATTTTCTTTCGACTCATAAGGTTTTTAGGCATTTTTTACATTGCCAACGAATTCTTGCATGTACACGATACAACGAAGTTGATCCGTTATCCTTTCCGGAAAATGTCCTGAACCAAGTGTATCTAGAACACCAACTCCACTTCCAAATTTTCATTTTTTTACATCCGTATTCCGATTGGCGAAGTAAAGTTCTTGCGACCGTTCGTTTCAACGTAAGTAAATCAATGGAATTTTCAGCAACCTGACGGTGAGCCACCATACCACCAAATCTAACATATACGTAAAGAAAACAAACCATACATTTTTTCTCGCGGATGGCTATTCTATAATTGGATATTGATTGATTCGTCAAATCAACACCACCCATATAGTTATTATATGTTTGGAGTACCTATTTCCTGAATTTCATGGGCCAAAGGCATCGTCTACATGATCTTCAAGATCATCATCATCATTGCATACATAATTTTCCAGTTCTACTCTACCGGGGACATCATACGGAAAGCGTGAATTGACCATGTTGTCGTCATCTATGTCTTCCTCTTCTGTTGCAATGCCTATATCAGGTGGAATAATATTGAAAACAATTTCCTCCGTATCTTCCAATTTATCACCAAGAATTGCATCAATAGCTTCCTATAAGCCCTTAAAATTATTTGACCCCTTAAAGATTTTTTTACATCATTTTCTTCGAAAATTTGTTTATAAGTTTGATTTTTGTTTTTAAGTTGAACTTAAAACCACAAATCAGTTCAATTTGAATATTTCCGATAGTTATTATTAAAAATACAACTGTACTTAAGCGAGTACAACGACCACAAACGGGTTAATTAGACCTTGAGCCCAATGTCGGCATACATGCATGAGTATGTCGATATGGTGAAATTTTTTCCAGCTTATTGAGCTGAGTGTCCGGCTATTTTCCTAGTATACCCACAGGCAGTCATTACTCCGTCCTACTCCTTCGGGTGGCTGCCATATAAAAAGTCCTTAAAAGACTTGTTCAAGAATATTGGCTGATAACTTCCGAAGGGTTTAAGCTATAATACAAAATTAAAATTTTGTATATGTTGATTTTCCCATAGTTAGAGCTAAATGTATGATTATGAAGAAAATCATATTAGTCCTTCGTGTAGCTGCCATACAAATATCCTGTCAAAATGTCTTCACTTAATCAACGGAACTCTGTATTTGAATCCACGAGGAAGGCGTTTGTTGGATGTAGGCCGACTACAAAAAGCATGATCACGAATAATCGATACGTCATCAGTTCTTTAAGCTGGGAAAGTGTATCCAAATGGGTTATTTTTATCCGAACTCTTTGAGTTGGGAAGGAATTGCCCATTTTGCATGAAGGGACTAAATCAATTATTATTAAAAAAAATACCATCAGATTTTTGGAATTCATTTTTTATCTTTTTCTATGGGGCAATTTTTCGTATCAATACTGGACTTAATTAATACTTCCTAGCTATGTCTGAATGTATTACGTTTTTAGTACCGAAACTGAACTGTAAGAAATGAAAGTTTCTTCTAAAAAAATACCAACATTGATATGGTACCTATGCAGTACTGAATTCATAGCAAAGCGGAAGAATAGTACTAGAAATGTTTCGCTTAAATTAACCGCCCGTAATCAAGTTGCGAACAATCTGGTAGAAATTGTTTGAAAAGAACCAACTGATATACGAATTAATTCCTGTATTTACATAATTTTCTATCTATTGAGCTACGTTTTGCTTTTATTTTAGAGGAGATTGAGAAATGTATATATTTACAAAGTGTGTCAAAAATGTAAGGTATTTGCGCACATAATTCTTCTTGTCTTAAATTACAACAATGTGGTGAAATTGTTTCAGGATTTTAATTTAAATATTTTGTTTTAATATAATTGAGCAAACGAAATACGGATACGCTACAATAATATGAAATTGTTTATTATACGGAACAAAACAACAAATTTTCTCTTTATATATTTCGCAAAAATAACAAAAACGGAATTTTATATAATTAGAAAAATGCAAAAAACATAAGAAACGAAACGGAAACATAAACAAGGAATATTAAAACTTATAAGAAGAACTATAACAATAATTGTCGGCTTTCGTTAAAAAACAACAAAAAATACCAATAATTACCTTTACGAGTTGAGAAGAGGGCAATTCCTTTAAATATTTTAGCATGGATTAAAGCAAAATAAACAACACATAGGTGCTAGCAATAGTATTCTTTTTCTATTTTTTTCGATTTTAGTTTTATAGTTTTGTTTTTTTTTCTTATGACTGTATGAAAACAGTTTTCTAATTTATCAAAGTGATATAAAAAAAACAAATTGTTTCAGTTTTAGTATTAAGTCTAGGTAAAAATAAAAGAAAAACAACATTGGAAAACTGAGAAGATATTTTATTTTAATTTATCACACAAAACCAATTGCGAGGATTTCAAACGGAACAGAAGACAAGACAAAAACAAAAAGTTGTCGGAAAAAACAATTTCTGTGATATCTATAATTTGAATAATTTTGCCATTTTTTTTGTTTATATTTTTTAATATTATTATTATTTCGGGTTAAAACTTATTCCTTTCGAAAACACATAACATTTGGAGAATTTCGAATTGTTAAAAAAACGAATTTGTTTTGTTTAGTTTTTTTTTGTCGTAAATATAAAAAAAAAACAACACAAAAACAAATTATGAATTAATTGATAGAACAAAAATGTACTAACCTTAACAAATGTATTGACTGCCATAATTGCCATGTCCGGTTGAGATTTTGCATAGTTCATGAGGTAGAGATAGACCAACTTTTTCAGCTCCAAGTTGTCGGTTTGCATGCAATTCACAACATCGGGGAATAGAGCTGAAACGTCTTTGCCAACTGTCATGCTGGCAATGACCTGCAGGAAGAGTTTATGCTTAAAATCATTAACATTCGGAACTGTGAAAATATCGCGCGTACCTTCTTGACAGCTTCTTTTTTCTTCTCCTTTTTATCATTGTTCAGTTCGGATTTCAATTCGAATATTTCACCTTTTTTGGTCGTCGTGAAATACTTTGAGTCCGTCATTGTGTTTTTTGTTACCGAGTTCTTTCTCTGCTTTGTACGATCAATTAAAAAAAATTACTATATTCGGTTCGATCTAAAAAGAAACAATAAACTTATGAAGGGTTGATTTCGGGTTTAATAGCGAGAAAAAAATTCAAAATCAATAACATTCGTTCTTTTAATTTTTTTTATTATCCCGTGTAACACTTGACGAACTTTACAAGACACAGTCAGAAGGAGGATTATAGAAACTAAACACATGTATCTTTAACGCCAACGGACAATACTAAGTTCCTATATCAACACTGCCAATTGAGTCCGATGGGTTTAAAATAATCCATGAATACAGGTAACGAACAGAGTATTCTCCAAACCATGTTTAGGGCTACCACAGTATTCCACCATTCCACAAAAAAAAAAATCGACTCGATCTTGAATCGAGCGTGTCACTCGTCCAGAATTGGCAACCGGATATGACACGGTTGCATTTGGAATTACGATACTTTCAGCAATATTCGTTGGAAAGTAATCTGGCTTCAAACGATCGCAGAATTATTGGATATGTGTCGGATTTTTCCTCACAACTTCGAAAGGACGAAGACGAAATCTTTTCACCATGCTAGAATGGTTTTGTGCATGAAAGATGTGCTCTTGCTGATGGTCGTAATTGTTGCATACGTGACCTAAGCGGTGGTAAATTTACATTCTCTGATCAAGCCGATTCGAAAAAGTTCCCTGAATCGTTCCGGTTGATCTGGAGAATTTCAATCCATCTAATATCCGATTGACTGACTGGATAATTCCAAACATTCAAGACTCTTTAGAACTAATAGTGCGCTGCTAATCGACCCACAACTTTTGGACTGAGTATAGTATCCAAAGAGTGAGTAAGAATCAAAAAAATCGCCCACATCTTGCACAGACCAATTCTCCTCCATTTCATCACCCTACTTACACCAAATAATTGAGCACAATGCATTTCAAGATGCTTCCGATTTAAACAAAGGTCTTTCGATCAAGAAATGTGAAACATTTTATTAAAGCGTAAATAAATTTGTGAAAGTCTCCATCTGATAAACGAGGAGCAATGGACACTACTAGCCTTACGGGTTATATAGCTCCTGAAATAATACTCCTTCATTGTTCGTCTCCATGTGTTTATTTGTGGACCATCTGAATACTCTTACTACGGCTTCTTTAATGTTTGACTGATCAAGAACAACTTGGACTGACCAAACTCCCACTCAAGGCATAATGAATTCTTCAGTTGCTATTGGTTTCGAAATATTAATATAAATCGTGAACAGTGCGGAATGTTTAATAGGGTCACTACTAAAGGATTTAAACCTGCGCAAATGAGTTATGTTTACATTCTTATCAGATTCACAAATACTGAAAAATTATTATCAATAACACCTGCTAATACACTTCCATACCCGGCCCAATCCCTGATCTTCCTTCCCATCCCTAAAACTGAGTAAATTTGGTATCCCATTTCTTCTCCACAATTCCTTCCTACTCTTCTCTCCTTCGCACCAAAAACAAGGAAAAATATTTGACAGAACAACACTGCGGCCAATTGGACTCAGTTTGTTTTTGAAAAATTAGCCAAAAAACAGCAGGCAGCCGTGGGCAAAAAACCGTTGCCAGAAAAGCTAAGATTGCCATGGTGCAGTGTGATTAGAACAGACCCATATAGCGGTATATGTGCTACCTATCTCTGCCAATAGCTACCCGCTTAAACTAATCTAACCTGCCCAATCTCGAGTACCTAATTTTTTATTTAAATCCATCGGTATGCAATGCCCTTTATCGATTTAAAGGAAGCCAACGAATGGAACCGTAGAGATCCCTGTGATGTGCTGCGGCGAATTGCAGCGCTCTTATCCGACAACTGTTTTAGTGGTACAGAAACGAGCACAAGGTTACGTTGTTCCACATCCTTATTAGTTTTACTTATTAGCCAGCTCACTGTTTTTCGACTCGAAAATTTAAACCTAAGTTTGCTCGCGTCTTGGAATTTTAATGTTGGTGATTCACTTAAGAACCGGGTTTGTATCCCAATGCCACAAAATTCTTATCAATTAGATTTTTCACTTCCGCTTAATAATAAAAACTAGCAAACTTAATACAGTGTACAATTAATGCATCCCCAATATAAAAAATTACACTTCATACCGTCCTTCAAGATTCCTCCATCAAGTAACCTCTCCTTCCCCGAAAACACGTCTCCTTTTAGAAATCCCACACAGATTTAAACCACCAAAATGGTATCAAATTGACCCCTTTTAAGTCTGGGCCAAAGAATCATCATCGGAATCATTTTGGGGGGCGTATTATTGTATTTAGAAGAAAATTGAACAATTCTGACATTTCCACCCTCGAAAGTGGCCATGATAGCACAATCTGTCAGACACCTAAAATCGATGATATCTCCAATTATTTTATCCGCTTTATTCGCAAATCCCAATAAACGGTTTATGAAAACTTTACAAATATTCGCTTATCGACAAGATTACAAATGAAATTACCGAACAAATCACACAAAACAACACTTTTTCCGGCTTAATGATTTTTTTTCACTTTAGACAACTAATCACTTTTGTCATACACAAGAAAATTGAACGACAGTGCTGCTGTCGAGGTTTCAAGTTGTGAGTTTTCGAAGTAGAAGACGAATTGGCTAAGTTCGGTAGTTTGTTTAAGTAGAAAAATTAACGGCCAGATTTTGACCGTTTATAAATGAGAAGAGAATTTATTAATAATAAAAACAAGACTTTTGTAGCAGAACCCGTAACAGTAAAGACGGACAACGTCGAATAGTCTTCAATTCCACAGTAAAAAAATATGTAGTGGCAACAGTTTTCGATTTATGTGACACAAGTAAAATAAAGTATTTTAATTTCCACGCAAATAATAGAAAATCTGCTGGTAATGTCATTTGAATGAGAACCGACCAAATAATTTTGTCATTAAGCCAAGAAGGTGTGTCAATTCTGAGAGCTAATAGAACCGAATAGAAAAATGGTAAATTTACATTAAAAAATGAATAAAATACTTAAATCCACGTTCATGTAACGTAACAACGTGATTTCGAATTACAATTTAAGTGTTTGCAAGACTAATTTAAAGAACCGCAAATTTGAACGAGCAAAACTTAACTTCAAATTTTACTAAGCCTTCCCAGAGTTATTTTCACTGGAAAATCAATTATGACGATAAAAGGACGAAGGAATGACCGCAGTGACCCAAATAAGAGCGCCAAAAATATTATCAGGCCTGGTTTAGGTTGTCGAGCAGTAAAAAATGAAGTAATTCGACTGAGTTTTTATCACACAAAATCTCATAGGCCTTTCTTGTGTGTATCCTTTTTGTAATGGGCTTTCTCACTTAAGGGCAGTTTTCGTAACGTTTCCACCACCTTGGGTTGTAAAAGGATGAGGCGTTACGATAAAATTCCATTACATCCCGTATCATGTTTAAAACTTAATGTGAAATGTATTCTGTTTAAATTTTTGGTGACGTGATTTGTCACTCAGAAATATTATTTATTATTCGCATACTCTTATGTGGAAAAATGCAGTCTCAAAACGGAAGTTATGGAGTAAAAGTGAAAATAAAAAAAATAGTATAGCGCTCCTAATACGCGCCTTTAACATGAAGCGATGGAATTAAAATCTAGTTAATTTTAACACAATGTATCACAAAAAAGTTAAAACAGAATCAGAAAAGGAAGCGTACACGGATTGACATATCCCAAGAACCTATCCCTGGAAAAAACAGTGTTGTGGGACTACGAAAAAAAACAGCAGATTGAATAAAAGAACGGTTCCCCTAAAAAAATATTGGAGGGAAATTATCGATAAGGTTCAGGCTCGCCTGGGGCTATAGATTCATAGGAAAAAAGTGTATCAGAAATCGCGTAAAGTGTAGATAAACCTATTTGAAAGGATGATGGCGTGGTGACTTGATAGCCTGAAATGTTATAGTTTTTCGTAGACTCTAAAAACCAACAAACACAAATATAAATTAAATTCGTCTTCAGTCTACGTTCCACTGAATGTAAATATGATTGACGCTTTATAGCTCAAAAACGCGTGATACAAAATTATTATACAAGGTAGAATAAGTGGAATTCTATTAGCGGAGTGGGTGCAAGGAGGAGTGTTTAAAGAGAAAACTTTTTATTTTACGAGTACGTAGTATGCCAAAAAATAAGTGTTTTGGCATACGCGGGGGGAGGATATTAGAACTGAAGGGATGAAGCTTGGTATTTGTAATGCAGAGAGGAAGTGAGTATGTCAAAAATATTTATTTTAGTATATTACAATTTTGAATGACGATATCTTACTAAAGATTTTAGTAAAAAAAAGTTAAAGGGATTGGTAAATATATTTTTTTTTTATGCGAACAATGGTGCACTGAATGGACCATATGGAAAATTATGTCGTAAATCACACTTAATATTTCCAAAACCAGGAACGTATTTTGAAAGATAATTTTTTAGAATTGAATCCATAGGTATAAGGTATAAGGCGGTTTTTTCAGGATACATTGTTTTGTCCCAACCACAATTTTTTTGCAAACACTCTCATAACTCATAGTTGACTAAAAAAAGGTCGAAAATCCAAGTTCTAGCATCGGTATTTCGTAAGAATGGAATGATTCATTTCAGTCCTTCACTCAATTCAGACAGGCCCGTGCGCAGGATTTTGTCAAGGGGGAAGGGGGGGTTTCAAATATGTCGAAGCTTGATCTTCAACAATAACCATTTTCTATGATATTTGAATCTGATGAATGTGACCATCAATCCAGTACGTCATCGTCCCTGCAAAAAAGCGCTACCTTAATTCACTATCTTACACCCATCCAGCTTCGGAAAAATGTTAGGTGGTGTTCAGCATCATACGATTTTTCCATAGGTATGCAGCGTGGTTAATTTAGTAGTAATACAGGTAATTTAGTAGTCAACTATCGGATATCGGTAACGAAGAGTGAAAAAGACGGTAATATTGAAGGAAAGGATACGAAGTATAAAAGTGGATTTCGTCTCGAGGTGAATATGTTTTAACTTAAAGATTAACCGTGAATGATACTACCGAGCTACCAAAAATTTTTGATTGCTTCCACGCAGTATAAAGACGACTTCGATGTTTTGGATCGTTGTCCTCTTGTAGTATCCAATTTGAATTTTCCTTATAAACCATCTTTGACCTTCTTGTGTATTTTGACCATTTTGGAAGCGTTCAAATTGTCTTTAAAAATGTACAAGTAAGTGTCAAATCTCCGTTCTGAAAAAGAGCCCTAAGTGCGACATTACCAAATATTTAGTAGTCCGCTGAATAAGTTTTGTTGTGTTGGTACGCCAGGTAGAAAGATCGCACAGAAAAGAAGCTTGGACTTAAAAAATTACGTTCTTCCAATTCGTTCGTCCAAGTGAGTCTTTTTACGACGTGTCTTATGAACAGTAGTGGTTTTTTGCACTGTGCTTTGAAATTTTAAATCATTAATTTCACGTATTCGAATAGTATTACAAGACACAATTAGACCTTTTTTGCGAAATATCGTTTGCCCACCACTTTTGTCCTCCGCTTTCGTAGTATTTCGAACGAAAATTGTACTGACACTCTTTATACAAAGCGTCATTGGAAAAGAGACACGTTACCTCTTAGAGTATAATAGAGATGGCATAGGGGCGACTAAAGTTGAAGCCCAAAAAAATTGGTTTGAACATTGTTCGTTTATGATACAAAGGGCGTGCTGGTATTGCAATTTCGAAAAGTTGGGGGCAAACAAATTATGATATGAAAATTGTTCATTTATGTGTCACATGGTATGTACCTACTTATTTATATATTGCGAATATACATCAATATACATGCAATACTTGTATTTTCAAAACAAAACGTATGAGTGCATATGTTCCGATGCTGTATATTATACAAGAATTTTCGCATAGCTATGAATAGGATTATAGGATATAGAAAGGATGAAAATAAGAAAAAGGCGGAAGTTATATTACAAATTCAAATTAAACATTTTAAGGAAAACGAAATATACAACGAAAAGATATAAAAACGTTTGACAGCAATTCTCAAAAAGTCGAACAACAAAGATTAAATTAAAATTCGACAGAAGCATCGATGATGACAATTTAGAACAGGGTGAGTGCTGTTGCAGTTTCCCTTCGAAAGCAATCTTTTTTCTACCTGCAAAGAAGTGAGTGTAAAATATTGTTTTTTAAAATCCAATAATTAGATGTTTACCTCACTAACGAATATTGATGGCAATGCATCTTTTTTCAGTGCCCGTGTCCCTCGCCAAGCAATGAAGCAGGAGTCTTGAGCGGTTATCTGAGTACGGCGTCAACAGAGTCACCCACTTTGTTGCCATCACTCCATTTTTTAGAAAGCTGTAAATTTCATAGATAAGTCAAAATTTTATATAATACGTCAAAACTTAATAAGGCTACAATGTAAAAGGTAAAATAAATCCACTTGTAATTACATCATGCAAATTTACATTCAAATATTTATCAAATTTGAACTACGCGCGCTAAATTTCCTTTTTTCGGAATACATTTCCCATACAACTTTCGATAACCTCAAAACCGCTCGCACGTCTCTGGCAAATTCGAACATGTTTACCCACAAGATCCGACTTTAATCAACGAAGCGCGAATGTTTTAAATGAAAAGTTACATTAATCTTGACACGTAACTCAGTACCATACTAAAACATAACACCGTTTAAGAAATTTTTTGGTGAATGTTTTCACAGTACATGTTGAAATGAAAATAAAAATTTTTCCGGGTTCAATACTGTTCTTATTTATTTTTGCGTGACATTTCGGACTCGACTCAGTTTGATAAAGGACTCAGTCGAGTCCGAAACGTCACGCAAAAATAAATAGGAACAGTATTGAACCCGGTAAACTTGTATTTTCACCGTTTAAGAAATTTACTAATTTTTTCATGAAATCACTCTGAAGGAGATGGTCCATCAATTACAAATTGTACTTTGTAATGCACTGCACTTTGATGTGATGCTCACTTTGCACTTTTTTATATGAAAATTATCACTAATTGCTAGATCCTTTTTTTTGTGGAGTGAATAATATAATCATATACAAATAGTATTGATAGATTCAATGACAAACGGTTTGCAATTTTGAAAGCAATATGAAAGTTATACGCGCCGCACGGAAAGTTACTTAACACTTTTTCACTAACATGGTATAGTGAAAGTGATCACTATACCATGTTATAATTTCATATCCTTTGACCGCAAAACGCTTCCTTTTACCACTACTCACATTAGCTCATACACATTTGACATAAACTATAAATTTTCATAGAAAAAATTTAAATTAAAAGAACATTTTTTCAACATACTGGTAAAAACTCTCATTTTCCGCGCCTAAGTCGGGATTTCGAAAATTAGTGATGCCATATTCCTGAGAATAGTTTTTTCTTTTCAAGAGGAAATTTTAGGGAAATTTTTATAAATTGGTTGCCTTTCAAATGTTGTTTCAAAATTCCATAGTTTCGAATCACTGAGGAACAATCAAACTTAATAAAACTATGTTTAGTAGAAACTTTGTTTTGCTTGAAGAAATTATATGCTGCAGCGTTAAATGATTATAAGTAAAAGGGAGGAAATTTTAAAGGGAATAAACTCTACTTATATGCTTAGAGTTGGCAGTACCGACTAGTTTATTTGGCCGCTAACATGAAAGGGTGACACAAATTTTTATACCAAAAGTTGAATTTCTTTATTCCTAAATAATTGATGTAATTAATTATTGGTAAGATTTTTTTTTCTGCGAAATATTTTTGCGGACTTAAAGGAGTGGGGAGAATACTAAATTTTACGAATCCCATAACGATTTATTTTTTTAACAGAGTTTTCATATTTGTGAGAATGTCTCATTAATCAGCCTGTGAATTTTCCGAAGATGCAATGAAAAACAGAAGAAAATTTTAATGTGACGTCAGAAAAGTACGTGTCCGTACGAGAGTTATGTAGTCGTGAGCTTCAAAAATTAAATATTTTTGATATGGGAATGTCATCTCTATTATACTCTAAGCGTTACCTACATGCGTTTGAATCTAACTTCTACCGGTTTTCAAGAAGTAAGAGAGCGATGGTGGATTTACACTCAACGTTTGAGGCGCGCCTCTATTCGCATCATAAAATCAACCTATCAGATGGCTTGTGGAGTCGCAAGAGTCTAATGGTGCATTTACACTTAACGTTTGAGTCGCGCCTCTAGCCCCACCATAAAAACAAACAATCAAATGGCTCGTGGAGTCGCAAGAGTCTAACATGGAGCCTCTACCCCCATCAGGCCATTGCAAAACGGTTGGCTGTATTCTTTGCTGTGTTGAAGGCAATTTACACTCAACATGCCTCTGCGGCGCAACTTTCCTATAAGTGCGAAACGACAGAAATACGATGAGCTGCGAATTGTGCAGTGCCACATTTCATTGTATGTGTGTACACATATGGAAGCGTGCGTCGGAGAAAAGTTGAAGAATGTTAGACTCTTGCGACTAAACAAACAATACAACTTTTAAGGCCGTGACACATTAAAAGCAGAAAGCAGAGGTAGAAGCAGACTTGGTTTAGAAAGCACAGGATGATATGGCGCCTGTTTAAATGAAAGCAGCGGCAGAAGCAGAGACGAAAACAGTGCTGCTTTTTCGTTCTAAATTCTAAAATTCTGCCTCTGCTCCAGTACTGCCAACGTAAATCCTTCCTGCTACCTTCGGTGGTAGTTAGCATGCAGGGGCGGAGCTTCCATAGGAGCAAGTGGAGCAACTGCACCGGGCGCCAAATTTTTAGGGCACGATACCTACTGTTCCAGCTACTCACACAATTGTTCGGTCATGTAGATCCTGCTATTATCACTAAATTCACCGATTGTAAATTTTGCAATTCTAAAATTCGGCATCCTACCTATCCATCCAAATACAATTTAACAACACGTCGTACTCCCAAACGTTTGTTTCAATCGCCTAAATATTCGGTTGCGGTTTGATCTTATCATATAAATACATGTTCATATCACCCTCTTCCAACTAGTTTACACAATTTTTTATGACCAATATCATTTTACTCCAACGATCCGACATGTCTACATCATATTGTTCGATCATACATGTTCGAATCTATTGATTTATTCTTTGACGCAAAACAATTAATCTGTACCATGGTTCCAACACGCACGGTACTGTGACCTGTCAACACTTTTATGCGCTACGGCATTCATTGTATTCCGCTGAGTGCATATGTATTCAGTTTATAAAAGTACTCCACAGTCCACAGTAACGAAATGGGTCCTCAGAGGCCCTGGCGCAGACGCTGCGCCAATGCGTCAGTTTTCGCCTTCTTCCAAAAATTCACAATTTAATGTGTATTTCGCTTCTTTGGTCACTCGGAAAGAGTCCCTCACAAATTGTGTCTTCAATATGGGATGCCGAATTTAGGGACGTCATTTGGGGAAGGATGGCGATTTCATAATTGAAGAGAACCGTGACTTTTTGATTTTTTTTAAGAAAGCCTATTTTCAATGAGTTTAAAAAATGTACGTACTCCTTGAACTGTTTTTGCGCACATCCATACACTACCTATCTTAATATCGACCCATATGCATTTATATACAGTGAAGAAGATCTTGCCCCATGACATCCCTTGTCGAATTGTATTCAGCCGAAGAAGCCTCATTTTCACCACTTTCAGTACTTCTATCCGTGCTGAACTATATCACATCCACACTCTTGACCGCGGCTACGTTTCACTCCTTAAAATCTTTTGATATATTCTTCCATTGAGTTCTATAAGATAAAGTTGTGAAGACAATAACAGGTGTTGATGGAAAAAATGTTGAAAATCTTGCGGAAGCAACTCAATCCTTCGGGCACTTCGGTCTTGTCATATGAGCTGTTACAGGTGGGCTTGCTGAAATATAAAACATAACATAAATGGTATTATGAATCATTAACATGGGGTTACATTACCACCTTTCCCTCTATTTATATCATGTTAGATTTTAAAAATTATCCTTAATTTTTCGAAAACAAAATATAAAATTTGGGGCACCAAAATGTAGAAAGTGCGCCGGGCACCACAACTATCAGCACCGCCACTGTTAGCATGGACACATTCTTCTCTGCTTCTGCTTTTATTTAAATTCATAAAGCAGAGCAAAAAGCAGCACTGACGACGCTGCTGTTTCTGTCGCTGCTTTCTGCTTATAATGTGTCATGGCCTTTACTTTCCAACGATAATTTCCTTCCATAATAAAAAGGGTACTAGTTCCGTGATATTTTTTTCGAATATCTAGGATATATAAGTTTATTACAGCTCGATATGTGTATGTTCACGAATATTTACTTATGTCGTCATAAATTGTAGATTTAAATTACGATTTACATAAGAATTTTTTTTAAATCATTGTCGGCTATTACAATTTTATTATCAGGTTTCACCGTCAATCGAACGGAGTGGTTGAATTCCCGCTTACTCATACCCATGCTATTATATAATTTACTATAGTAGCAAAACAGAACAATTTTTATGTAAATATATTCTGTATGTTGTATTATACATGTGTACGAAAACAACAATTAATTGCAATTAGATCATTTATTATAATTAATGTTTAAATGAATTATTTATCGAATAAGAACAGATTTATGATTGATCATATTGAATTAGTAAATAATATAACAAGAATATCTCAATTATTAATCACATGATGTATGACCAATTTAATCAAATGCAATTTAAATTGATCGATCGATTATAGCTCAATTTGAATTTTATATTTGTTCTTACTTTTCTCTTCTTTTTGCAAATATAAAAACGTAATGGTGTTTTTAAAAATGTTTACATAAGATTTAAATGAAGAAAAATATGATTAACCCAGTTTTCGTTACCTTCTTACACTTTCTTTTCTTATTTTAGCTTGCACATAATCATTACAAATCCATTTGTTTATTAACTAAGCTCTTTATTGTCGACGTAAAAATTTTAAGCAAAATTTTAATGACAATTTCCTTTTTTTTTGTTGCAGTTATTACCGTGTGGATTTTACAGCCTTTTAACATTTCATAAAATTGTTTGGTCAGGTTTTTTATCTCTTGTATATTTTAACTTATATGCATAATTACAATTTTATAATGTACGAACGAACATATCTGAAATGGGAGTCAGGTTTTTGAGATTAAAAAAAGTGTTTAATTCTAGGAATATTTATTTGATATAGCAGAAAGTTTCGACAGTAGTTTAATGAAAGCCGTTGGTTAGACATAAATAAAGAGAACAATGGACAGTACACCAGCCGCGCGTTTCGTCTTCCTAGAGAATAACATACAAAGCACGTTAAACAATATTTAAGCAACTTCTCATAGAAAGAAGTATTGTTACATTCAGATCTGGCAATTCTGATCGTTAAATTAATGAAGTACAAGGGAAGCTTCACGATAAAAACCAAATAAGTTCTAAAGTTTAGAATTATTTCCGTCAAACTTCTAAAACAATATCAATCTGAAACACTACACGATTTAAGTTCTGCGAAAAGAAGATTTTCACAATACCAGCTTTAATTTTGTCAATTAAATACGCAAATATTTGGTATAATAAAAAATATATAATTTTCCTTTTATCGCCATAATTGTACCAAAAGTCATGAATAAAACTGAATTTATTCTGTAGTAAGTACTGTACTATGTTTATTTTATTATTCTGTTCCATTGATCTAACGAATAATAAACCTAATGATGAGATACATAATACGAAATTGTCCAGGGCTATCCGGGACGATGAAAGTAGATTAAGCTCGATACAATTACATACTTTAATACAATGAGACTGATTGAAGAGGTACGTGTACGTTAATTTAATTATAATAATAAAAGAATGAAATAATGTAATGAATGCATGAATTTCAAATGGACAGACATCGCTAATCTCGTGTGTTTAAGAAGAATAGAAATTATAATAACACGAATATGGAAATAAAATATGTAGGTATTACGCCTTAATCTTTGTTATAGATTTTGATAGGAAATTATGTAGATACATACTCGTAAATGAAAAGATTGAAATTTTTTTTTAATATGATATTATTATAAGAATAAAGTATTGTTTTCGACCGAAAAATTCAAAAAATTTGTTGTCCTGAAATTTTGTAATTTGGTGTTTTTGAACTAGTAAGCCACAAGCAAGCAATAAAAAATAATCTGTCTATCAATCTATGCAAACTTTTCATAATGTTTTTTGATGGTCAGACTTATTAAATCTTATTTGGAACAAGCGAGATACAAATGATTGAAAACTTTGTGAACATTTTGACCCGAACTGAATGCAACTTTGAATATATTCTCAAAATTATTTGGTCAATAGATGAACAGTTACGTAGGTCCGGACCTTGAATTATACCAACTCACATGTCACTGAGCACAGTGCTATTTCCCAACAATAAATACCCTAAATTGTCACAAATTCTATTAAAACTTTTAGGCGTATCTTTAAATTTGTGAAGTACTACAATGAGCACTTCACGTACGTACATCATAGAAATTCATAACCGTCATAACAAAGGGACCATGTGAGCTTAAGATTTAAGCTAAACCGAAAATCTAGTATCTATTTAAAAGGCGTGTATCGTCTATTGACCAGCAGAACTCTACACACGTACCTACGTGGTATCCATCGTGCGGAGAGTCAGTGTATCTATAGATATAACATATATATCCATAGGGGTATATTACTTATGTAGCTTTGAAGGATCCATTATTTGATTTGCGTCCAATTCGCTTGATTCGTTAATCGTCCGCAAATGGAATTACGTAGAATTCAGAGTATGAGCCTGGATGATTGAGTGTGTGCGGAGCATAGCATCGGCGCGGTTTAAAAAGATTTAAGACGATTTTCGACGCGAGGAACGAGATGATCCAAAAAAAACTAAAACGGTCACTTGGAAGATCGACCTCACACTCACGCAATTGTATTGTCCGGTCACACCGTTCCAGAACACTTGCAACGAGTTCGAGCTACAGTTCAGAGTTATACTTTCGCGACATCAAACGCAATTTTATTACAAAATTCAAATCGCATTTAAACCGAACCATACACACATGATTAGCATCAATCAAAATAACGCAATTATTCATAAAGTGCAACGATACTCTGGTTTACATTTTACACCAGCTTCAAACTTAAAGTCTTGCTTCGAATCGGGTTTATTATTTTGATTTTTCAGGTTTTTTTCTTCAAAAAGTTTAAAGCGCTGATTTCGAAAAAATTAGCTGTTCTAAAAAAAATTGTAAGAAAATTTTGTGCTGATCTGTTACATTCCGTTGAATTTGTAATTCTTAATTGAATTAATTGTGTACTAGTTTGTGCCATTTTTTTTGTTATTGTGAGATTAATAAAGTGCAATTTTCTTCACCATATCTTTAAATCGAATTAAAAAAGGAAATAATAATATACCCGAAAAATACTGGTGTATGTGTACGTGTATTAGTGCGTGATACCCATATAAGTGATAATAATAATAACGACGCTATCTTCTAAGAGCTATCTTTTAAGAGCTGGCGGTAATTGAATGGAAACATATTTTATCGCTTCATCACACGACAACGTAAGTTCTATCATCTCTATTATATCGTTAGTCATAGTCACTTAGTTGTTCTACAATTCGGATAGAGCTACATACTTCTACATACCTCAATATCGGGTATCCAATAATAAGAGCTTAAGGTTATCTCTATAATTTAGTTGAACTCTCAGCAGCAATTAATAGCAAAGAAAAATATTATTTCAAAATATACAACTTACCCTCTGATGAAGAAGCACTGCTCCTCTACAAGACACGATTCTGGGTCATTATCCCGTTCTAGTTCACTCCTTGAATCTTCAACTCAATCGTTTATATGTTTTGTCGGCTAGAGTAACCAGCAAATATTGTAGCGCGGGCAGTAATCGAAGAATAATTAAGTTATCACGAACTAAAAAAAATGCTGAAAATTTAACATTGACGTGCACCGGATTTTTATAATAGTGTTGACCAAACACATGCTGCTATTCTGTTTCAGAGAAGTGAGTTGCAATGGATCGGTCACGTTTTGAGGAAGCCGGTTCTCTACCGAGAATGTATTTCTCATGGTAGAGTTACCATAGAAGCAATCCAGGACGGACATTCCTACTTACCTCTTCTAAGGCCATTGGCGTGCAATTTCCCGTGTTTACATCATGATTCCCTTATCGCATGAAGAAGTTTTTAGTTTTCTACTGTACTCACTGATGTATGCAATTATTCATTCTTATTCTCATTGTTAAGGTGAAATAATGGTGCGTGCATTGCGCGCGATGTTCCAATCGCGTCGCGTCCACCATATCGCGACACTAGTTATAGTGAGTACAGTGAATTGCTTCCCGCAACTGCCGAATAATACTATATTCGGAAAAAATTAGAATATTTTGTTTGTAGCCTACGAACGTATAGCCCATTTTTTATTGTATAGGCATTCATTTTTTCCATATTTATTAGCCGTTTGCCATATATGATATTGTTGTAAAAAATTCGAAATACAACCGACAAGCGTCAAAATCGTGTTTCATGCGCGACGAAATTATAGAAAATAGACTATCAAAACGATGGGATTATATCGATGCGTTATCACTGTAACTAGTTACACTCACTAACATGCATTCTAATCGACTTTGATCGCATCGCATCGCTTAACGTGTGCGCATTGCGTTCATTATAATACCACTATAGTATTGTATAAGTGAATGTAATAAGTATTTTTTATCAAAACCCCCAATAGGGTAGAATGGGTAGCCCTGCACCATAGGTAGAAATGCACCACTCGCCATTGGTGCTCGCCCGTAAGTAAAATCCACAAAGCAGAAGTAGTATTCTCTTTCTCTTTCCTATCAATACGATCGCGTTCAGGAATCGTTAAAATACCGAGTAATGCCGAACAGTTATTCGGAGAAAAAGAAAAACGCAAAGAAAACTAATTTTTATTATATATGCAACATTTTTGTTTAAGGACAAATTATCGATCGTGAACCTTTCTAGGTAGGCACATATTATAGCGTGTAGTCTAAGGTGTGTTTTAATAAAGTGCTAGTTTATTATTTGTTTTTATTTATAAAAAAAAATAAAAAATATCAATCTGGTCGGAATCGGTAGAATTGCACCACGAGCATATAGGGAGATATGCACCAGATTGTTATGCCTCCTTTGCCTGAATTCATGGCCACAAATCTTAATGATATTCAAATTTTTGCTGCAACCAGAACGAATTCGTGCTACAAGGAGACATCAGTAACATATCAAATTTGCAATCGATTTTTCAAATTTTAATATCCGTTGACTTATCAAAACTTATATAAAACCATTGAATTATTATTATTCGGTACTTTCTATTATTTTTTATTATTAGAAAAATCGAAAAAGGTTTAATATATTTACTGTTTAGTTCGTTATTGTTTGTTACTTTTATAAATATATTTCATATTTTTGTTTCCACTAATTTGGTTTGGGTTGGCTATATATATACATATAAAATGTGGTGCATTTCTCCCGTATGATGGGAGAAATGCACCATTTGGACTGACTGCGTTCTTCTTCATTAGTCCTCAAGTTCAGTTTATATCTTTCTCTTTGTTATGAATAAAATATTCGCGCAAGGTGTTTGATCAAATAAAGAAAGAAAAATTAATCAAGTTCCACTATTTTCTTCGGAGATATGGAGTAATTAATGAAAAATGGTGCATTTCTACCTAGTCTCCCCTACTTTTAAGTTGAACCACATATTTGAATCGTCTTTTTGAAATCTAATAAAATTTTTATATTTCTCCGTAGAATGTAACACATCACTCAATAAGTCCGTAGCATGACTAATAAAACAACAACTTTTAGGCGAAATTCAACTTTGTTCATCAACATATACCTCGTTCACGTGGTCAACGACGTACCGCTACGTAGCACTTTGTAGTACCACGTGAACACACGAAATTTTGCTACGGAGCGGTTTTTCTACAACGTAGCAAAACCGCGTAGTGTAGTGTAGTGGATTTGCTAATCCTTCCCACGAGAACACTTGCCGTTGCGCACCGTATTACTTTTCGAGTGAATTGTCAAAAAACTGTGTTGACAGACAACTTTATTTGTTTGGATTTGCTCAACGATTCTAATACCAGTGCCTTTAATGACTCCATTTCGCTGAAAAATAAAAGAAGAAAGGTTATTTAAGAAATAAAACGACGAATGTAATTTTTTTTTAATAAAATAAATACCAGTTGTGACAGCTGTCAATTAATAATCAAGAGTGCGAAACGTCAATTCGCTTCACGTGAACACTCATATATCAACCGGATTTCATAATACGCTACACTACACTACGCTACCACGTGAACGAGGTAATAGTCCCCTTCAAGAGTGATACATTCCTTCCAACGCCTCTCTAACATTTCGATGGCTTTTTTGTAGAAAGATTTATCTTTGGCCTCAAAATACCTCTCCATGTTATCACAGCAGGCAAAGTTTCGTATACTATACGAAAGAAAAGACCGTAGAAAAGCCTGATAAAGACCGTAGAATTCTAGGGTACGATGTCCGCGGCCGCTCTGTAAGTCTATACGTATAGTTTTGAAGAACACTAGACGTAAAATATTTACGGTTATTCTACGTATAATATTTTAGGTGCTTATACGTAACATACGTACGTTCTTTGTACGTACAAAATTCACTCCATTTCTACGAGTGGTGCAACGTATTTGCTCGCGAATTTTTTTTATTTCCGCCTTTTACATAGAGAAATGAAGGGTTTGAAATTTGACTTATGAAGTCCTGACGCTGAACCAGCAGTCAAATTTCGAATCCTTCTATCCTAAATGTAAGACAGAAGTAATAAAAATGAGTATGAAAAATGTACCTGAAATGTGACTTTAAAAATACAATGGCAACTCGAAACCTTTATCGCTCGTGCTCTGAAGCTGAAAATAAAAAAAACATGTATGCAGCTCGTCAAGCCTTGGAATATCCTGAAACATTTAAAAAAATACATGTAATAAAATCCGTACAAATACGATTGGCGATTAAAATCGTATCGCCATGGAGAGTCGAATGGTTAAACTTCACTCAAAACTCAAACACGGAATGCGTTGCAATGAAAATTTTATTTGACTTGGCGCTTGAAAGGTTTCTTGCTTCTTGCATGTGTGTGGCTACGTAGGTGATATCTCTTTCTTACATATTGTGATAGATGTGTGTAGAAAATCTATTGAATTTAACTTGCATTTATACGGAGTCTTTTGTAATAACTGAGTATATGCCATCTCTATCGTACTTATGGACTTATATGTCCGTTGAAAATGTGTAGAAATTTCACGACCATTCGATGGGCATGGTTGGCTGGAGGGGAACCTTACTTACATTTCTACGGAGACGGTTTTCGTTCGCTGTCCCTTTCTTACACATGGAGCTCAATGGCTGTAGAAAATGTGTAGAATTTCGATTAGTTTTCTACAGATACAATCGGCCTGTTGGGTTGTTATAAAATTTTAACACGTATCGTTTGAAGGTTCGTACTTCCTAAGAATTATAAAGGATTTATCAATAGTGGCGCCATCTATATGTCATCCTACGGACTTATTGAGTCATGCGTTATAATAAATTTATTTAGAAGTCGGGGATTTTGTTGACTTAAATTTAAACATAACAACCTCCACCATAAATAAAAAAAAATCTAAAAATAGAATATATAAAATAAAAAAAGTCATGTCACCTTTTTATGCTTGTTATATGTATGTTTACTTAGAAGTCTCATATATTCCAAGTGCAATCATAAACAATGTTTTCAAGGTATTATAAGTGCGTGAGCATTACAAAAATGTTTAAAGGTCATTGCATTTCGACGGTAAGATTGTTTAAATATGTATATTTTAATGAATAATAATTGAACCGTTTATTTCTAAAAGGTGGTAATTCTATCCGTACGGGTGTATTTCCATTAAACTTTTTAATGTTTATGTTCTGAAAATAATTATTAACAAAACGTATTTACTACAAAATTACAGTGTCTACAATTACATAATTTAGTATATAAATGTATTTTAATATTCACATGTATTTAAAAAATATATTATAGTTTTTTGAATACCAATTCACGAAAAAAACATACGAATTTGAAAATTACTTAAATAATTTATTAGTATGAAAAGAGGTATCTACCACTCTCGCAATTATATAAAAATTTCGGCTTCTGCGAAATATTTTTTTACCTTAAAAAAATCAAAGTAGCCTAAATTCTTGTACAGTAACTACAGATGCAAAAATAGTCTTTGGCTAAATTTTTGTCATCATAACGATGAACAGAATTGAGTTATTATTATTTGGTGCGGAATATAAGCTAGGAAAAAAATCATCAAATTATATTATTTAATAATAAAAGAGGAACACGAAATAGCTTATTAATTCAGTCAGTACTGCGTTAAATTGGTTTCATATAATAATTTTCGAAATTAGTGGGGCATAAATTAGACTTAGATTTGCCCATAGTGAAGTTTCTGCACTTACATTTGGATATAATTTGCAATACATTTCTAAAAATACTATTAAATTTAACCGACTATTTGCAAATTATTATCATATTAAGATGAATAGTAGTTGTCTGTCAAATTTTTTATAACTATGTGAATAGTATGTATACATACATATATTGACCGAATTGTGAGAATTTCTGCATTCAAGTGTGTGAACTCTATAATAATAATTTCTCGTTATGGATCGAAACGAAAAATTACAAACAATCTGAGCGTAACTAGATAAACAATCAAAACATAATAAAATAGGAAAAAAAAGAATGGTTTAAAAAATAGTAACGTTATAATATTATAACTGCAAACAATGAATTTTCATTTCAAAAATAGAGGAATAGATAAGAATTCAGCTTAATAACTCTTTAGTCCGTAAATATAAGTTACGATTTAATAGACTATTAAAAAAAATTATATCACTATATTTTGGGTGTTATTTTATTATAATATTTTTCTTCAAATTAACATTTTTTGAGTTTGGTTCTAGATCCAGAAAAACAAAATCTAGTTGGAAAAATCTAGAAAGGCAAAATCTAGAAATTTAATATTATAATTTAAAAATACAAAGACCGGCATTGATAAATCCAGAAAGGAAAAATCCGAATGTTCGAAAATCCCCAAATCATAGTCCAGAAAATATAAAACCCAAGAAGAATTTCTGAACTTATTACCCGGAGTTCATATTTTTTTTTATTTTGCGATATGCATATGAAGACCACAGGGGAAAAACACCAGAAGTCACATTTTGGTAATTTTACAGGAGAGCAAATTGAAACTTCAAAAACCAGGTTCGTCCCTTGCATGGGTAACTTTTAATACGTAATAACTATAGACTAGACAGATTTTTCCCCTGTTTATGTTTGCTAGAGTATAGTTTATGATATTAGCTAACAGCTTGCATCAAAATCTCAAAAACCAAAAAAATTGACTTATCGTGTTTTTCCCCTGTGGTCTTCATATACATTAAGCATTGAGTTGCTTTAACAATAGAACTCATAACAAATTATTCAAAGATTTAAAAAAAAAAAATGTTCAAGTTGTAAAATTATTGGAGACCTTAATAGTAGTAAAATAAAATGTAACGGTACAAAGTGATATTAACTTTTGGATTTGTACCGAAATTTGCTATTTTGTTTCTAGAAAATTAGTTAAAAAGTAATTTTCATAATTGCAATGGATCGCCACAAAAATTTTCGACACGAATTAGAACAGAAATTAGAAGTAATGGTTTAAACTTTAAAGGCCGGTATCCATTTGTTGCATTTCTGCGTATCGTATTCTCGTTGCGTATCAGTGGATACGACAAACGTATCTCCGATCGGTCATTTGTCGGTTTTTTGCCGTCACATCAAAGGAATGATACGATACGCGGCGGAGTCATGTTTGGACATGTTGCGTTGCACAATATTGCTCATTCGCGTTCGGGACGTAAATTTGTTTTGTCATTACGGAGAAAACAATCGAACTCGTGGAAAAATTTTGTAATTTCACAATATTGCTCATTCGATCAACTCATATTTGCAGTTGAACTGAAACTGAGACACGTGTTCACTTGTTTGTAATCGCGTTTCGAGCATTTTGAAATGCAAGGTACTCTTGATACAAAAAAATTTTTGTAGTGTCCACACTGCATCCGTTCAGTGAATGATACGCAATGGTGGTACGATACGCGGAAATGCAACAAATGGAACCGGGGCTTTACATATCTCGAAAATATGAAAATTAAAAAAAAATTAAGTGAATGAAGTTAAATCAAATAAATTTCTCGACAAAATTGGGAAAAAGTCGATTTTTAATGGTTCGCCAATTTAATCATTTAAACATAAATAATATATACTAGTAAAAAATAAGAAAAATACAATTTAAATATACAGGGTTTATTGTTATAAAGTTTGGAGCAGGATATATGTAACTTCCGAACCGTTAATGCTACTAAAAAACTTGAACCTTTTATAAAAAATCTTGTTTATTGTTTTATGTCACGGTATAGTTGAAATATACCCGTTTTTTCTGGAGTGGAAAATTTGGTCCATCGCCTATATAATTGGCGAAACCAACGTTTTATTTTTATTTATTTTTTGTATTATAAAATCTCATTTTGTCACCATTAATTCTAAGTTTATCGTGCTCGCGTAATAAGTTCAGAAGTTGTCGTCATTATTATTTGGCACTTGCGGGAAGCTATTCAGCGGGCACACTATAAGTGGTGTCGCGTTATGGCGCGCGCGATGCGAATGGGCTATCATGACTGTCGCGCGCATCGCTTAAGTCAAACTCTCTTCAACTCACACACTTTGATGGGACAATTCGATTTATAGAGGTTCAACTGTATGTCTATTTATTTCTTCTTAATTTATCTTATGTGCGTTTACATATTTTGATTAAAAAAAATATGTGTAATCCATAACATAAGCAATCTTAAGCTTAATTTACTGAGACTCAATATTGTTATTTTTTATTTTACACTGTTTAGAAGTTAAACACACAATTTTTAATAAATTAAACAAATGTAACCAAATGTATGGGTAATTGACTAACCACTTAACTACATTATAGTTTACAAGTAATATGAATTGTAATTGTAAAACTGCGAATGATTTTAAAAATATTCAGACATTTTTCAGTAATTACTATATCCAAAATCTAGAGTTTTTATAAATCTTTATTAATTTCGGCACAACACTTGATAATAAACTTAATGGCAAATCGTTCACGTGTTTGCGTCATATACTCATATTATGCCAACTCCTGGACGTTATATAAATTTATTAAATCTTCTAATTCTTTTCTTTAATTCCACGACGTAATAGTTGTCTGATGCCCGATGAAAAAGTACAAACGGTGTAAATTTTTACTTTTGATGACGTCAGCAATTTTTTTTAATACGTTCAAGCGCTGATAATAACAATGTGTATAAATAAACCATCTCGAGAGATATAAAGAAATGGAGGCTACTTATAAATATAACGGCCTCATAAATTTCTGGATCTTCATCTTAGCTTTTCAGCGAATTAAGAAAAGCTAGCAAGGTTAAGCGTCTAGCTATCGGATATCCACTTGGTGCGGAATATCCAGTGTAAAATAATAAGCACGCGACGTCTTGTTGCACAGATGAAAAATACAAAAAAAAGGAAAAAGAAAAGAAACTTTAACAACAAGCAAATCCAAATATTCGAAGGTGCTAACAAGATAGAGGCCAGGTAGATATCTTCTACTTTTATCGCGCTGCCGTGTGTCTCGATACTAAGCGATTAGGAAAGAGAGATCTGCTTTGTATTGTTTTTATTTGTTAATGATTTTAGGAATTTCACGCACATCATAATCATGAGCATACATCAAGTTTCGTAAAGGTGCTAATGTCTATCTATTGGAAACTACTTAGTTCGATGCTAATTCACCCGTTTAAAAGTTTACTAGATGTAGATACGATAAAACCAGTTATCATGCTATTCGAAGATCAGAAAATATTTGAGCTTCGTACCTTATCGAATTTTGAAGTTATCCCAAGTTTTGTCCAGTGGGTACACGTATTTTTGAAGGACTTTTGTATGGTAGTTACAGGAAGGAGAGGCTGGATTTTTGTGATCTGGTACCTGGTCGTCCTGTTGAAAAATTGTGATAATTTGATAGGTGTCTAATGATGCACGACTACGTAAAATTCGAACCCAAGACCTCTGATTTAGACCAGGAACAAAGCCGAAACCGATCCAACCCTCTAACAAGTGCCAAAATCGCTATACGCGTGCGACGAAATTAAAAAATCTGCCAAAAGTCTGGGCGCAACTTTATTATTTGATGGGTAGAAGTCCGGAACGCGTTTAATTCTGAAATGCGGTGTAGGTTACTATGCGACTGACAACCTAAAAAATATCATTCCGATTTGCTTCCTGCTTATTCTTATTATATTCCGGACTTCTACCCATAAAATAATAAAGTTGCACCCAGACTGTTGACAGATTCTTTTTTTAATTATTAACGTATTTGTTTTTTCAATAGATGATTCAATAGAAGTAAGTAAAAGATCTCATTAGACCTAAACGAATTTCGGAATTCGTCAAAACTTGAACAATACCTAAAGCCCTCCAGCCCCGTGGGGGTTTATTATCAAAAAATACTTAAATCGGTTTTTCTTCGGTTATATTTAAATTTTTTAGTGAAGTGAAAGTGAATTCTATATCTTATTAGACCTAAGAAATATAACGGAATTCATAAATATGTACACAACCACTTTACACCACCTTAGGGGCTACATATCGAACAGTTGGAAAAACGTTTCTATGCGCTTATTTAAAGAGCTCGCAGAAGTAAAGTTGATTTGATAGCTCGACATGTTTAAAAGATTTAACGAAATTCGTGAAAATGTGGGAAAAAACTCTTTTCACGAACATTTTTTTTTACTCCACCTTTGTACACAAATGAAAATCTGAGCTTTTTTATTGCTTTATTTACTCTAGTAGTACATCTACATATAAGTAGTGAGTTTCAACTTTCTAGCATAAGCCGTTTCTGAGATATATAAACCACCCCCTCCTGTGAGTATAGCCGCGGAACGCGGCTAGGTTAGGTTAGGTTACAGTGGCGGCCAAAGCCTCACATAGACCCACGGGGGTCCATAGTGATATCACTAAAGACATGAGACCCAATGTACCTATGATAGTTGCGCTTGCGTTTCGATCTGTATTGAGAGCTCCTCGTTTAATTCAAAGGTCCCTGTTTCCGTAGCAAAGCTTAGCAGGCTCTGCATGCTGTTAAACGAGACTTCTTTAAGATTTGTGAAGGTCGGTGCACCAAGAGCTTTCACCCGTCTCCTAGCAAGAGCTGGGCAGTTGCACAGGAGGTGTTCTAGCGTTTCCCGTTCCCCGGGTAGTTTACAGTTCCTGCAGAGATCATTAGTAATTAGCCCCATTCTGTACGCATGCGCCCCAATCAAACAATGACCGGTAATAATTCCGACTAAAGTTGAGCATTGCGCCCTTGGTAGTGCTAACAAGAAGAGTTTAGTTTTTTTCTCATTTTGAGTGTTCCACATTTGTTTCGTGGTTCTGAAGGTTGATGTAGCCTGCCACCTAACGCGGCTAGTAAACATAGTACATAATACATTACGCGTATTCCCGCTGAGACTGAATTGAACACCTGCTAGCCCCACCAGTGCCACTAACATTCGCATTAACATTCGCGTCGATGGTAGTTTTTGACGCACATCAAAGGGATTCGCATTGAGCACGAATGTACTGTTTCCAGTTTTCCACTATCGCCTAGACATTCGCGTTCATTGCACATGTCCAATGCACATAACGGCGATAGTGGAAACGCGGCATTAGAGTCGCAATTGTACGAAATAGGGTTTTGTGAAATGACGAAAGGACGACATTTTTTTTATTACAGAAAATTAAATAGCTTCTATTTGTTTTTGCAGTATCAATTCGATCATAAAAACTTTTGTATCAGAAAAAAGGCACTAAAGTAAAATTGTTAATTGTTGAATTGGTTTTTAATGGAACACATCAAACTCCGTATAATATGACTCAGGTGCCACAGCATTATAGTAAAGCCACACAATTAATAAGTCTAGTAGCAATAATGTTGTGCGCAGTATTTAATGAAATTTGTTTAGAAAAGCCGTTTCATTACACAGATAAATGTGGTAGTATAACTGACAAGGTCTTTATACAAACAAAAATAGCACAATAGTGCAATTGTATTACCTCAAAATTTTTATAAAGCGTAATAAAACGTAAAGGAAAAAATTTTAATAACAATATTCAAGTAGTTGAACTCATAAACGAACAACAAAATCAAAAACTGGTTAGTTGTTTTTGTTGCTACAATAATATAGCTTTTCAATTATATGCCATAATATTATAGTAGGTACATATAGTGGATCAATAACTTAGGGTAGGTACAAGTATCTACTTCTACGAATATGTTTAAAGTTATAGTGTTTTTATATTTTATCGAGAATACACTATTATTTGTTTAACTCCAGCGTTCATGGCTATTAGTCATAAATTTGATTCCACAATAAATGTTTTACTATAATAGGACAATCTCGTGGACGAATGCTGTCCTTATACCGCTCTGAAAATCTCATAAATATCTTTAATTATAACTTTTTAAATTATCTCTGATGCTCATATCTAAATACATAAGTAGGTAAAAATAAATATTTTTTAAAATACCTGTTTTTTAATCATATTGGACACTATTATGTACAATAAAAATTATGTTCATATAAAATAGAATATATTTATAGCACCCTACATAGATAACAACATTCTGTCATATTATAAAAACTGGTATCTCCTTACGGAAGGCAGGTTAAAGGCGATTTGATTGATTTATGGTTATTTTCAAGTGTTAAATATAAATTCCGTCTAAAGATTTAACTTTTATATTGGCTGATATATAAACTAAAACTAGGTATTGTGTACTATAGATTAGATAGATTTGGAAATAGGGGTTGGTATGGTTAACCTCTGTCACTGCAGCCACAGTTGGGCTTATTGTGACGTCCCCCCGGTTTGATTATGATTGCTCTTCGATCCCTGCGCTTTCAATGAAACCTACTATTTTGCGAAGAGGAATGGTCAGGAATTCCGATGGGTCCATGAAACCCTGACCGAATTGACGTAGCCTTTTGCGAGTTAAACCCTCACATTCACAGAGGATATGCTCTGGTGTTTCGTCTTCGTCATTGCATATTCTGCAAATTTTAGTCTCAGAGAGACCAATCCTATTGAGATGCTTCCTCATGTGACAATGTCCAGTCAGAGCTCCCACTAAGGTTCGAGTCTGATATCTGCTTAATTTTAGATAATCAGATGTTCTTTTTTCCGAGTGTTTTGGCATAAAAAGCTTTGAGTGTCTGTTGCCCGGTGCCAAGTCCCAGTGAATGGCACTTTGCGATTTTTGCCACATTCGGATGTTCATTCTGGCTGTGCTTAATGGTATCCCACAGAATGGATATGGTCCCATGAAGTCAGCTTCTGAACCTTTCCTAGCCATTAAGTCGGCCATTTCATTACCTACATAGCCGCTGTATCCCGGAATCCAAATGAGACTAACTCTGTTCTTATTTCCGAGTTCAATCAGGCATTGGAGGCAATTCCAAACAAGTTTGGAGTAGATTTGAACGGACTGAAGTGCCATTATTGCTGCCTTGCTGTCCGAGAGAATATATATTTGTTGGTTCTTGTAGCCCCGTCTGATATTTTCTCTAATGCATAGTACAATAGCATGAGTTTCCGCCTGAAAAATAGTGGATGTTATGTGCATGCTACAGTAGAATTTCACATTTGGGCGAACTCCATAAACTCCTGCTCCTACACCTTGATCCGTTTTAGATCCGTCTGTGTACCAGATTATGGATCCTGGTTTTGGAGTGGGTTTGTTTGTGGCCCAATCCTCCCTTTCAGGTAGGACAACTTTGAATGGCTTTGTGAAATTAAATTTCGGTACCTTTGAATCAGAAAGAGGTATCGCTAGTATCGGGTCCTTGTTGAGTTCCGCGGAGAGAGTTGAGCAAGCTATTTTGCGCTCTGACTCGTCCTCCGAGCTCAAAAGTTTGTATGTGGTGAATCTAGCTTCTTTCTGTATTTCTAAGTGTAGAGGTGCTAGGTTGAGAAGCACCTCTAAGGCAGCTGTGGGAGTGGTACGCATCGCCCCAGTAATACCCAGGCATGCCAGTCTTTGTAATTTAGTCAGCTTAAGCTGAGCAGTTTTCTGCTTTGTTTTCTTCCACCAGACGGATGCCGCGTAAGTTATAATGGGCCTAGCAACGACGGTATACATCCAGTAGGTTAGTTTTGGACTCAGTCCCCAGTTTTTGCCGAGAAGGCTCCTGCAGGTCCAGTGAGAGATTCTGGCCCTTTCAAGAACTTTGTCCAAATGAGCATTCCAGGTAAGCTTTTCATCCAGGATAATACCCAGGAATTTTACCTCACTAGAATACTCTATGGATTCTCCAAAAAGAGTAGGCTTAGATAGCTTGTCCTTACACCTCCTTTTGGTGAATGCAACAATTGTGATTTTCTTTGGGTTGATACCCAATCCTGCTTTAGTGCACCAGGTTACTACCTGGTTTAGGGTATTCTGAACTAGATCAGTCACCGTCTCTTCAAATTTACCTCTAACAAGGATGGCAAGGTCGTCAGCGTAATCCTGTACCGTGACTCCGGAATTAGTTAGGTCTTGAAGAAGGTCGTCCAATACTAAGCACCAGAAGATGGGTGATAGTACCCCACCCTGCGGACAGCCTTTCGCAGCTGTGACTGTGACTGTTTGTCGAAGTTATTTTCCTGCGTTCTAGCATGGCCTTGATCCAACTGTAGGTTTTTGGATCAATACCAGGCTTTTGTGCAGCAGAGTAGATACTTTCGTAGGCAGTGTTGTCAAAGGCCCCTTCGATATCTAAGATGCAACCCACAGCAATTTCCTTGTCCGTAATCGATCTCTCGATTTTCGTGACTAGGTTTTGTAAGGCGTGTGTTGTAGACTTCCCTGGTTAATATGCATATTGATTGGAGTGTAAGGGTTGAGATTTCAAAGCCCCATCTCTGATATGCCTATCAATAATCTTTTCCATAGTTTTTAAGATAAATGACGTTAAGTTGATAGGACGATACGACTTAGGATTATTGCTCGAGCGGCGCCCTGTTTTTGGTATGTATATCACCTTAACGTTACGCCAGGATATGGGTATGTAACCATATGCGTGACTTGCTCTAAATATGGATAACAGTGTTGGTAGAAGATGGTCCATTCGTCTTTGTAGTATAGCGGGAAATATTCTGTCTTCTCCAGGCGATTTAAATGGTTTAAAACTACGTATAGACCATTTAACCTTGTTGGCAGTGACGATCTTGGCTGAGTTTTTCCAGTCCAATGTGGTTGGTCTGCTCGGCTTTGGGACAGTGTACCGTTCTTTATTGCTTGGTTCTATGGTTGAGGATCCTGGGAAATGAGTTTGTGCTAAAAGTTCTAACGTCTGTTTCCCTTTTTCGGTAATCGAGCCATTGGGTTTTTCTAATAAGCCCATTATGTTAGTGTGTGCTTTAGAAAGTATTTTGTGTACTCTTGCGCTGCTGGGTAAATCGTTTATACCCTGGCAGAACAATTTCCACGAATTTCTCTTCGCACGTCTAATTTCGTGGTTGTACTCTGTTAGAGCCCTTTTGTACGATTCCCACTCACCAGTTTTTTTAGCCCTATTGAAGAGCTTTCTTGTTTGAGATCTGAGCTTAGTTAGTGCTGGGTTCCACCAAGCTACTTTCCTGTTACTTGCTCTGGACCTTTCCGGGCAGGGTGAGTTGAAAGCAGTTTCAATAATGTCAATGTCCTTAATATTACGTATGGTGCCGGCCATGAATTCCGACAATTTCTGGTCGTATAGTTCCCAGTTCGTCGTTTGTGGCTTTCTGTACGTTTCGGACAAAATGGTATTTGATTCTATGTTGAATAGAATATGACTATGATCTGACATAGAAGTCTCATTAGAGACGTGCCAGTTGCAGATTTTTGTGCTCAGGAATTGGGTACAAATGGTAAGATCCAGGACCTCCTGCCTGACTCTGTTTATGAAAGTGGGTTTGTTACCTCTATTGAGAATATTTAGGTTGTTGGTATAAATAAAATCTAGCAGCAACTCACCCCGTTCATTGATGTTAGAACTTGACCACATAGTGTGATGTGCATTGGCATCACAGCCAAGTACCAGCTGCTTGTTAGTCCTCCAGCATAGGTCGACGATGTCCCTGATGACGGGTGACGCTGGTTCAGTGCAATCCCCGGGAAGGTAGGCTGAGCAAATGATGATCTTTGTCCTGCCCTCCGGGAACGGCAGCTCTACAAAGGCCGCTACAACGTCCTTCGTACAGTAACCTGGAATTGGAACATATTTAGTATTCTTTTTAAAAAGTAAACATGCTCTGGGTCTACCGGTATTGGTAGAGTCATACAAGAGCTCGCCCACGGTCAACCCTCTTACCTGGTCCTCCGTTAAGTATGGCTCTTGGATAAGAGCGACGTCAAGGTGAGCTTCAGTGAATCTGCGAGAGAGGACGGCTGACGATGTTTTCGCATGTTGCAGGTTCACTTGAAGGCACCTGAAGGCGGTCATTGATCGGCAGTCGGGTTGGCCCTGTCAGAGTTAGCTGCCTGAGCAGCATCTCTGATGCGCTGAATCCTTTTCTGCAATGCCGACGGCACTGGTGGTTTCGCTAGCTCTGAGCCTTTAGTCGCCTTGTTCCCTCCGGCTTGTAGACCTTTGGGAGTATTGCGTTGTGGCTTGAGGTGCCTTTTAGCGAGAGTTTTTTCACCAGATGTAGGGCCTTTGGAGGAGCCTGCGTGAGTTTTGACTCTGCGCTGGACTCTCTTCCACTCCAAGGGATCTTGTGGCGGTCCGGGCTCGGGCGTGTTGTAGGTGTCCTGAACATTTAGGTTAGTGGAAGTTCTAGACTCTACATCCATGGGTATAGGAGCTTGTGATGTTGCAGGTTGAGTGTTGATTTCTCTGCCCTGATCATCAGCTTCTTCTGCTGGTTTGGATGGTCCTGGTTGAGGGCTAATGTCTCTGACTAGGGCATCTGCACACTTCGCAGTTTTCGTCCTGATACTTGTGGTATTTTGTGGGGCTACCTTTACGGTGTTGACTTTTTCTGTCCCTTCCTTTTTGATCCTCACTTGGATATCTGAAAAGTTCAGGAATAGACGACACTTAAGTGATTCTCAGCGATTGAAGCGTCGTCTACAGATAATACAAAGGTCTGTCCGCCATTCTTCTCCTTCACAATGCGGAGAACCCGCCATGATTCGGTCCTGAGGCTTGGGTTTTGTTTGCCTAGACGGAGCTTGAACTTGTCACCCGTCAATTCAAATCCTGGTGGGACATAAGTTACGCAGGTAGTTGCCTTCGGTAGTTCGGACCTATCTACCTTGCTTTTTTTTTAATAATCAAATTATTTTTAATAATCAATATCTCTTGACAATATCTCTGTTAATATTATTCTTATTCTTATTCTTTATTCTTATACGGTAAATTCCTTATAAAATAAATACAGATGATTATATAAAATGTTTAAATCATTAGATGCGAAATAACGCTTTAATGGAAGCAGTGTTACTGTTAAATGAATCAATGGAGTTGCTAAATTTGTTACCAACTCTCATTAATCGTTCTGGGAGTAGGGATGTTGAAAAAATATGGATATATCGAAATTGCGATATTTTTTAAACGATATATCGATAATATCGGCCGATATTTTTTTGAGCGATATATCGATATTGAAATCCGACTTTCGGACCCGATATTTTTTGTTAGGTATAGCATATTTTATATTTTAGGTATAGCTTTTTTCATTTCTGCTTATTTTTGTGTATATGTACGTACTCATACTTTGGCCGCAAGTTTAGCTATTTCTAGTTGATATTTTTCATGGCAATCTAATAAGTTACTTATGCCGAAGCATTCCGAAAACAGAACGTCTGAATATCTAAAATAAAGCAAACATCTGACCCGTAACCTAGTGGGAGCTCTGACTGGACATTGTAACATGAGGAAGCATCTCCATAGGATTAGTCTCTCTGCGAGATATGCTGAATTTGCGATGAAGAGGACGAAACACCAGAGCACATTCTCTGTGAATGTGAGGGACTTGGTCATAAAAGACTCCATCACTTCGGTTAGGGGGAAACCATCGGAATTCTTGGCTATTCTTCGAAAAACAGTAAGTTTTATTGAAAGCGCAGGGATTGAAGAGGAACCATCGATAATCCAGAGGACGTCGCAGTTGAGGCTTCAATCACAGAGGTGACTAAACCAAACCCTACACGAAAATTTAATGTAATAATGTATATGAGGGATGTCAGAAAGGTTGAAACTAGAAAACTGTTTTCCAATCACGCAAAGTATATTTCTGTCAAAACAAAAAGATTCAAGACACGTGGTTTCTGTAGGTGGGTGCAACCAGGCAAATATCCTGTGCACCGGGATCTATCCGCTCAATCAGTACCTTGTTGTTATTGGTTTTTAATCTTGCTCTTTCAAGTAGAAGGGATTTAAAAAACCCGGAGAAAAGTCATATTTTTGTATTAAAGAGTCACAGCTTACCATAACTATCCGTTACTGCGTCACATCCTTTTTTCGTATATTTGTATTATCACTTCGAAAGTGCATTTAGCCTTGTTTTTTGTTGTGAAAATTTAGTGAAGTGAAGAACAATTTTAAATTCCGAAATATTATTTATTTATTGGCTTTGGGTTTGTATTAAAAGCCGCGCACCGCCGTAATCGTTATTAAGGAGAGCATATCGTTTTTGGGTAAAAAAAAAAAACATTTTTTTTAAAATTCTTAATTTAGACTCAATTCTGGGTAAAACTGTTTAAACAGCAAGACTCCAAGCAAGATCAAGAAGTGCCTCTCCTGAAAAGTTGTATTTATTTACGTTTGATCCATTTTCTCAAAAACGTAGTTGCCAAGTATTTTTCTTGGTTGAGCACTAAAATATGAAATTTTGAGCGTTAATTTCAACTTAAAGGCACTAAAAATGTATTTTTTCATATCAATTGCAGGAATATTCAAATAACGCCCAAGCGGTAAAACTAATTTTTGTCTGCTGAGACGAAATTTTGGGCACCAAATATAACGCTGAAAGCACTAAATTGGCATCACTGCTCGTGCCACCTCTGCTGTCAGATAGAGTAGAAGGAAATTTTAAATGTTTAATTATTTAATAATGTAATATGAGACTGACTTGACACTTTCTGTTTGTCAAAATTAGATGTGCAACCTTCGCAAAAATAATGAAATTTTACTCCACTCTATAAGCTCGTTTTGCACTAAGGAATAATTGTCCAAATTTTCATTCGAGTGGTTTCTGAGTAAATGGGTCAATAATTTTACACTGCAAAGCCTTTACGATGTGCTCCTCTTAACGTTAAATTTGATACGGGAAGGGAGATAAGAATTTATTTTTCATTGGAAAAAATATTCGATATATCGATATTTTTTTTCGATATATCATCAGCCGATATTGATATTTTTTTCAATATCGATATATCGATATTTTTCTTCGATATTAACATCCCTATCTGGGAGTCAATTCAGCCCATATAAAGTACGGTGGACTTCAATAACAAAAATATCTTGCAAACGAGTTTTAAGACTCGGTACCCGAAAATTTAAAAAGCTTAGTATTTGGGGACAGTTATTTTGACACTGAAAGCTGTTCCCCGCTCGAAATCTTGACAGAAAGTCAGTATTATACCTCCGCGGAACGAAATGAGTCGCTTTACGCTTGAACAACGTTGGGCAATATTGAAAACTTATTTCCAAAGTGAGTGCTGTGTAGCCCAAACAGTGCGTTTTTTGAAAAGAAGTTTCGGCCGAAATGAAGCACCCACCGCGCCTGCTGTACGCAAGTTTGTGCAAAAAGTTCATGAGACTGGCGTGCTAGTGGACAACACTCATGGCCCCCGTCGTTGTACGGTGCGCACAGACGAGAATGTGGCTGCTGTAGCCGAGAGTGTGAGACTCACTCCACGAACATCAACTCGCCGTCGATCTCAACAGCTCAACATTTCACGCACTAGCCTGAGGAGAATTCTGCACAAAGATCTCGGATTATTCGCTTACAAGGTCCAATTGACTCAGCAATTGAAGACGCACGACCATCCGCTTCATTATCGCTTCGCAATTTGGGCCTTAGAGCAGCTTGAATTGGACAACGATTTTGGGCGAAAAATCATCTTTTCTGACGAGGCGCATTTTCATCTCGGCGGCTACGTTAACAAACAAAATTGCCGCATCTGGGGCTCGGAAAACCCGCAGGTTATTGTCGAGAAGCCAATGCATCCACAGAAAGTGACAGTTTGGTGCGGATTGTGGAGTGGTGGCATCATTGGACCATTTTTCTTCGAAAATGAGGCTGGGAACAACGTTTCGGTCAACGGTGAACGTTACAGAGCCATGTTATCCGACTTTTTTTTACTGAAATTGAAGACATGGATTTGGACGACCTCTGGTTCATGCAGGATGGCGCGCCATGCCACACAGCCCATGCCACAATCGATCTTTTACGCACCAAATTCCCAATTCGTGTTATCAGCCGTCTTGGCGATGTCAATTGGCCGCCTCGGATTTGACCCCTTTGGATTTTTTTTTGTAGGGAACCGTGAAGAACCGATGTAATGCCAACAATCCAGAAACGATTGAAGCACTTAAGGCCAATATCATCCAAGCAATCCGTGAGCTACAGCCCGAAACCATCAACAAGGTCTTGGAAAATTGGAGTGACAGAATGCGCTACTGCGCAGCCAGCCGAGGCAGCCACTTGAACGAAGTTGTGTTCCATCATTAATGGGAATGTTTACTCTTATTAATAAAGCTACATGGAAAAAAATTTAATTTTGTTCATTTTATTGCATTTTTAAAAAGAAACTTGTATTTGGCCCACCCATAATCTATTAAATGTATGTATTAATATTTATATTTTTCATGAAATACTCAAATGTTCAGAATTACACACAACAACTGCATTTAGTTGTTAATTTCCATCGATAAAATACTAAAAATACGCAAAATGTGAATAAAATAGAATTAGGGATGAAAAAATAAAATAATAAATAATAGACAAAATTTGTTGACGAAGTGAATAAATATGTATTTAATTTATGTTCTTTAAAATTCATTTTCTCAAAAATATGGAAAAAAAATTGTTTTTATTTTAATGATTAGAATGGTGTTATAGACGAACAACCTGACTTATACCTTGGATACACAGCTCGTATACAAATCATAATATCGTCAAATATCACCAGTGTATCACCCAATAATCTGCATATAGTACGTCAACGAGCTGATATCTACATAATATCCAACCTGTTTCCTTGTATATAAATAAATTCGATGATTTTAGCTGATATAGCCTTCTTTTAACTGCCATCAGCGCCATCTAAAAGTGAAATCTGAAATTCCAACGCATGACAATTGTGGATTTTTATATCCTTCGGTCAGTAAAATTGTTTGAGCGTGTTTTCATTTTTGTGTGCGATGTAATGGTCCGCTTTCTACATTTCTTTATTAGCAATGAAAGTGCTTTTCGCCGCAACATCATTCTGCGACGTTTAGCACGAAGAACTAGCAGTCGAAGCCTTTTTTTCACTGCTAAAATTTCGGAATGCACTTTTAGCTGTCCCAGATTAATTAAAAGTTCCATTCAATTTTGTTGCTGCGTTGAATTCGTATTTATTTTAAAATATCACAATATAAGCACTACGATTGATAGACGCTTGAAATCAAAAAATTTTTCTTTGACAGCTAAATGTCAAACTATACCATGTATGGGCTGTGTATCATGCCATCTTGTATCGCATATCATGATTTGAATAAAGCAATTTGTATAAAAGCAGTGTATCCATGGTATTAGACTATTAATTAAATCGTTATTGATGTCATTCCTGTGAAACTTTTATGAAAGTCCTTCTGGTGAAGCATTAATTACATACCCAACGTGCAGGAACCATCTGCAGAAATACAGACATCCCGTATATTACCTGCCAAGTGAGCGACCAACAATTCCAAAAAATTTAATTATGTAGATAGAGGACAGAATTCAAAATCCACGAAATAAAATAAGGAATTCGAAATTGTGAAATGTGAAATCCCGGAATAACCTACCAAATTTTGCTACTTTAAATAAAAATATGTTTTTGCAGAAATTTCCAAATGCAAAATCCCATTTGTGCATCTTTTTATGAAATCAATTTAGAAAACCACAATTTGTCCGAAATTTTTACATTCTGTGTTTTTGTGTTCCGGAGTTTTAAATGCCGGGTTTTTGTAATCTGGGATTATTGAAACCGGAATTTTGTTTTAAGGGTGCGGTATAGAATCCTTTCCAAAATACGTAAGCTCTCCAGTGTTTAGCACATAGAAATAATCAGTCGGGTCGGAATATCGCAAGAGCACTCGAATCACGCAGGAACTCATGATTATAAAATCAAATACTTATTTCCAAAAATATTATCGCATGTACAATTTACGGAAATATCATGTAAAACGGAATATCCAATGCGCAGCTATCTAATTTCTATTACGTATTATAATAAAACTAACACAAATTATGTTTTTTTTTTTAAATGCGCCTCTCCTTTTTCCATCAGTATAATATACGTTCATAGAGATAACAAATGGTTAATTAAATATATATAATAATTTTTGAATCACCGATAAGATTATATTTAGTTTAGTGTTTAATTTCATTTTTTTCACATTATTTAGGAACCTTCACAATAATTTACAATATGTCTGTCATCAATAAATTAATTTTAAAATAAAGAGCGCACAGCTTATAATAAAAAAAAATTAAAGCATAAAATAAGGAACATTTTAATTTAAATTTCTATTTTGTCAGTTTTTTTTATTTTTGAAGAAATCTGAATACAAATATTAAACATGATGATTACGATGGTATTACACACATGATCTTATCTTGGCTAAGAAATTGTATATAAAAGGTGGCGGTAATCTGCAGAAGTTCCTAAACGGTTTTTGAGCTGTATGCTCGTTAACCTACGACTTGCGTTTTTATCACCAATTTTTTTTAAAGTGCTTTTATCGTTGGTTGGCTTTATTTTACAGTAAACACCTTGCCGTCAGCAGGTGAGTGATTTAAAAAAAAAATTAAAAATTTTGAATAAAAAATTCTTAACAAGTGCCGAAAATTGGTACCTATCTGGTGAAAGTCTATAATGTGTATTTTGTGACACAAAATCTCAAATTGTGATTTCAGTTGCATTTGATCTTGTCTTAATCTTAAAATAGACCAAGTCATAAAATAAAAGCCTTAAGTAAATCTCCGATTTATAATATTGTTTGTGATTTTTATGATGTGAAAATTACGATAATAAGTTATTTTGCTATTTTACATTTTATTATTTAACTTCTTATCATTTTGACGAAAATATTTGAACTAATTTGATAAATTTATTTGATAGTTTTACAAACTAATTTCATTCGTAAGTTAGTGAGAAATGGTTTTTGAGCAAATATTTAGACAGCGTTTATCTGAAGACCGAAGAAGACGATATCTTTAAAATGATACAGAATAATGTGACTGATAAATCTACGATTTTAGTGTGCATTGTGATTAATTTTATAATCGCATTATCCGTTTTTGACCTAATTCGATTCACTAGAGTCCATTGATAAGCTACAACTTGTTAATAATAATAAATATTGAGCTATCTATATAAAGTTTGTATTTCCAATTCTGTCTATGTTTTATGTTATAGCCCCAGAGAAAGTACGAATAATATGGGCTGTTCTCGGCACATAGGCCTACTTTTGGGCTGTATGACAAGAATTTTGTATTTCAAACCAACAATTATGATCCTAACGTGATATTTTATAGTAATAATATTTTGGACAAATTAGTGGCATTCTGGGTTTTTCTCGGTGTTGATTATTTTCATAAATGATTTCAGTACGTTAATAATTATAACAATTTGTTTATAGAAGCGAAATTCCCCACTCATTTCGAAAAATATATTTAAACTAAACGAAGAGTGTTTTTGAACATTTTCAATACCAGTCCAATTTAATTAATTTTTAAACACTAGAAGTCCCTTTATATATATGCTAAGTTTAAATTTTCTCGTGAATGGCATTGACAAAATATAAAAATCAAATTCACGACCAAACTTCTACAAACCATTGCATCGCTTACCAAATTACTTTTAAAATGCTTCCTGCTTCAGTTCTAAGTATACTAAGTTTCAACTTTTAAACTTAAGCCTAAGAATATATTAGTTGTATAAATTTGAAGAACACATAGTTTTTAGAGGAATCATGAGTTATGGGCATAAAACTTGAATATATAAAAATATAAATATGAACTTTATTATTAAAATAAAATAAAAAATATTATATAGATAAAAGTTATCCCCCTAAAATTTTTATTTTAGTAAAAAAAATGAAACTTTTAATTAGCATTTATATGTTGATTTTTGTACTCGGTTACGCTGATGATTTTTTGTGTATAAGATGAGCAAGCTTATTACATTCGTTCCGATTAAGTTTCTATTTTTAAACTCAAATACAACAAGGTATTACTCATAAGCTGGTACTAATTTTTAGACAAGAAATTTTTAAATCAATATTTTAGTATTTTGCACGAGAAATTTTCATGCCTCTTTTGCAAGGTGAAAAAATATCAATAACGTTTTACAGTGTTTACACTATAAATTTGAGAAAAGAAACAGGAAATTTTTAAATAATGTGTCATCAGAAATTTATTTATTCATCTTTTTCGGGTAGGTACTCTTAACCTTTGTCATAATTTACAATCCAATCTTTTTTTTATACTAATTTTTGCACTAATTCGTGTAAAATTTCGAATTTCTGGCTCATGAATATACAAATTATTTAAGGACTTTTGTATGGGAGCAATTCAAAGGTTTTCTGAAGTAAAATCCGGAATAAAAATGCACGTATTTTTCAAAGATTTATGAATGGAAGGACACGTAGGATTTACACCATTTCGTTTATATTAATTCCTTTACCCGCAAGCACTAAAAATTAATAAAATAACGAGAAAGAGGATTTTGCCTTAAAAATTTGACAATATTTTGATTACAAATTTCTATATTCTAGTTCCAGACGTTCTTGAGTTACTGCGAGTTTTGTCAGATAGACGAATAGCAAATAGCACTTTTTGCCGTCATAGATTTCATCTAGAGTATTATTATTTGTTGGGTAGAAATCCGGAAAGCGTTTAGTACTGAGATGCAGTGTAGGTTGTTCCAAAAATGCTCCCGGTTATTCTTCACGTTGTCAATCACATAGTTAGACTCATGATAAATTTTTTGATTAATCTAAAACTGCTCCATAATCCATAACGTCACAATAGATGTTTAAATCAAAAGCTGATATGGGTAACTTTTGAAATAAAATTTGGCGCGTGCCAAATTAATTTCAGAAAGTAGTGTGTTAGCCACAGGTTTTTGGCTCGTCAATTTATTAAAAATGACCTTAAACGCAAAGAAACTAGCTATACGAAAAACGACTCTTATTAATGCAACGCTGCGTGCTAGTGGTTAAAACAAGAATTCTGAAAGGTCTTCCTATGGCTTTAACTGAAACTTGAATTTGAATGGATCAGGTCTTCATTAGTCAGCATTCAAAATAAAGCCTAATAAAAATTTAGTTCATTAATATTAAAGAATGAAAACCTTCTCTCCAATTAAAGCGATCGTAAACACTCTATTATTTAAATAATAAAAGATTAAGTTGATTGATTTGATATTTCGCATTCTGCAATTTTGTATAATTTTTACAACTTAAAGTAACCTATGTTAACTGAATGTTGATCTTTTTGGTGAATTAGGGGAGGTAGGAAAAAATTATAGTATGTACTTACCCTTCTTGATTCTAATGTTTCCATTTTTCTAAGCCTTTAAAAAGGAACCATCTGACTTTTATTTCTTCAGAACACTTTACGCTAGAGAGTTGAAGCTTGATGTACATATTCTTTTAAATATTCTAACATCCAAAAACATAATCCGCTGTTCTGATTGTGCATTAACAAATTCTTAGGTCAAAGTTAAAAAAAATCTAGTTCTCTCTTATTCGTCTTTCCATTTACCGATTTAATAAATCCTTATCAAAAATTTTCAAAATCAGTTTAATTCTTATTTATTTTGCGAAGAAAACTCGTTTTAACATAAACGACGAAGTCGTCGTAAGGTATAAAATACAAATTTCTATTAAGCAAGGTCGTCTAGTATCTTAAAGATTATCTCTTGCACATGTTTGTATGCATAAATAAAACATAATAATAAATGGGAAACAAACAAGTAACGGATATTTTTTTAGCAAACTTAAGTTTATCGAATGTTTTTTTTACATTTACATCAAATCTATGTACATGGCTTGAATCGAATATGACTATTTTCATTAACAGCAACAAGAATTCGGTGATAACTTTTAAATAAATTTAATTTTATAGTAGATACTTCGAAAATAGTGAGTCAAGTTTGTTTCAGACATTGCGAAGAAGATTACCTGGCAAAATATTAAAAAAAAAATCGTATAAGTTTACTCTTTTCACGTTTTAATATTTGCTTAAGTATAGCTTTCTATAGATGAACTAGTCGCCGTGTTTATTTATTAAAGATACAGGATTTGTTCTTGAATATTTTCGAGTTTTGTAACTAAGTTTGGAATATAAACTGGTGAAAAAACTAGCTTGTCTCAAAAGGAGAGCAAAATAATATGCAAAGATGAATACATTGCCAGTTTAAAACTTTTTCAGAAGATCGTTTTACTGATCCTCAACTCAAAAGATTTGATTCGCCCGAATTCGATGTTGTAGAATTTTTAGATATTCAAGGCCACTGGACAGGTAATATTTACACTCCTTCAGTAATTTTCCATACAGGAATCCTTAAAAAAATATTTGAGTACGGTTCGTGCCCCACAATTGTATAACGCGTACCGCGGACGTAAAAAATACACTTTTGAATAATTATCTTAAAACGGTCCAGGAAAAACTTATGAAGAAATAAGACCTCTCAATAATTCGAGAAGGGTGGGGTGACATAAGGTCCACGGACATAACGTTCATGGACATTATGTCCGTTTGCTTTGAGAAGACGCTCTATTTGGTTGTAATTTATCAGGATTTTTGACCTTCACATCCCTAAACTGATTGGACACTATACTGGATGTCAAAGGCCAAATAAAATAAAAATATGGGCTTTTCCCAGCCATTCAAATTTCTTCCAGACAAGAGATATGAAAGAATTAAAAATTCGCAGATATGTGAAAATACTCGTATGTGTGTTTTTCTGAAATCATACAAATCGCTAGTCCTGGCTTTCCTGTATTAAAGGCTGCATTTTAGTGTCACTCACACTCAAACAATAAATATTGTCTAATAGCTCTTCAAATTAAGAACATACTAATTGCATGCTTATTTTATTTCCTTATAGGAATTATTATTGACATTCATTATTCACAGAACTTTAAAGTGTTTTGTTTTTAATTAGTACTTCTCTGTGAAGGAGTTACAAGTGATAATTATATCGAGTGATTAATATAAAAAATTATTTTTGTTTTGGAGCATACGTCTGACGTAAATTCACATCAATAAGCAAATCCATACTAATAACAGAATCATTTTAAAGAGAATTCACTAAATACAATGAATCATGAAAATAATTCTTAATGTGCGGTCGCATTTTACTAAACGACACGGTAATTAATTGATCGTAAATGTTTGTACGAAATTAAATCCAAGTCTACTATTAATTTACATAGCTATTTGTTTTTTTTTTAAGTTTGAATATGATCACTGAAATTCTAATTAATTGTACGAATTCTTTGTTAAAAATTGAAATAAATTTATGTTTATGTTTTATGAATTTAATTCGTATAGAAAAACAATCCATGTAACCAAAAGCAACGCAAGTGAATCGCTAACGATTTACCTAGGTGAATAATATACAGGTGAATTCACTTACACTCAATATATAAATAAACAGGTGAATTCACTTACACTCACGATTCTTAGGTAAATCATTAGGTGTTTTGTTTTGTTGCTCGTAAGAGAATCTTGTAATTCATAATTTTGAAAGTACGAGTATGTATTTTTTTTTCTAGTTTGCTAGCAAATTCGATTGTGTTTTCCCTTCCAATTTCCTATAATGTATTTAAATTTTGCCATAAAACCAGTTTCTTAATACTTTTTGATTATATACAAGAAAACACATGAAATTGTGAACGCTATAACTGATTGCCGACCACGCCACCTAATATAATATAATAAACGGATATTTTAAAATAACATCCATTATTAAAAAGTTTAAATTTTTTTTTAATAACTTATATCTGCCATCGGATATCTGTATAATACTAGTTGCTGTTATTTTCTTTCAAAAAATTATGAAAAGAAACAAAAAAAAAGAATGTCAAAAAGAATAACATTATATAATTATCATGCACAAACTATTCCGGTTCATCGCGTCAAGTTTATTGACCACATGAAAATTTTGTCAAGCGCATGTTATAGAAAAATCGCGATATATAATAAAAATCAAATTTTTATATTAAATAAATCTGATGAAAAAAACGCTGCGGAGAGTAGTTCAACTATTTTTGATATGGTTCGATGATTTGAATGAGTTGTGCATAACTTTAACATGGAAAAAAGTCATATTATTTTATTTAATAGGTTCGAGTGAATGATGGAAAAGAAATATTTTTTGTCGTGATCCTCATTTGGCGAAAGGATGAGATTTTCAGCAATTAATAATATCTTGAGTGTATGCCCCACGTTGGGCGCCATTTGCTGCAATTCAAGAATCACCATAAATGAAAATATGACCTTACTATCACCAATTCTTTTTAAACTTTTCAACATTTTTCTATGTCATTTTTTTCTTAGTTACTGTACGTTAAAGATTTCGTGAAAATGGTGTTCGAGTCTTCTTTGAAAATTGAAATTTTAAACATGGTGGTATCTGGATATATTGAGACTAGATAGAGATCTTGTATCATGGCATTGTATGGTTATACCGATCATTATTAGATTGATTGATTATTGTTTTGATTGAATATCAATCACACGCAGAAAAACCGTTTTTCATCCATCGCAATCGATATCTTAATGAAAATTGCATTACTTGTGTTATAAATATGAAATCTATAAATAGGACATACATCTAATTGATAAAATTGTGGCAACATTACAGGGTCGTGTTTTCTCTGAAAACAATTAAATTCCAATCAAGAGAAACGCGGTCGTAGCAGCCAGCAGCTGCAAAGTTTACACAATCAAACATAAAAAGAACCGTTTAATATTAAACTTTAATTCAAAAATCATTTCGAAAACATTTCCAGTCAGACCGACAAAAACATAGAACTTTTCATCGTCAAATACCTAATACAAATTCTAATTTAATTTTTTCGAATTGAAAGACTAATAATAGCATTGTTAACTTTATCGCGAAAATAAATACAAATATCTCACGCATTTCTTTTTTTAGCACGTGCTACAAAAAATACGAATGATTTTTTTCCCCTTCATCGTCTCGCATATACGAGAATTCAGAATTTTAAATTTAAAAGTCTTGCGGAATAACATTTAATTTTAATTTGAATGTCGTACAATCAATCATGATCATGGCCGTGACGCAAAACTCGTACGATGGCGAATCGGCTGGTGTTGATCATTTTATCAATCTTGCTAAATTGTAGGATACATCTACAATTTAATATTGATAATGATTCATCAAATAATTTAGAATTGCGATCGTGGTCACCATCGTTCTCTTTGCGTTTATACCATCCAAGGGCTTAAAGTCACGAGATCTGTCTCGCTATACACTAAATATAAGTGTACTAGTTTTCTGTCCTCTTGTGCTTATTGTTTACTCATTCAATTAACGTTGATGAAAGTTCGGCGGAAAAAAATGTTTCATAAGGCAAATATAGCCCCATATATCTAATTGACATTGTTTTTATTGATGATGATGATGACGATGATGAGGAATTACAATAAAATTAATTGTCTATGTATAAAAAAATATGAACGAGACCGAGCTTTGAATTTCATGCAGAATTATCTGGTGTGATCCTGATTGAACTATCCAGGGAGATATTATTTTATTTGTATTTTTAATATCGAACACAAACTGAATCTGGTTACATCTGACCAATTTACAATAGCACTTCATGATGTCTTCATCGAAGATTTCCTGGATATAAGATCGTCTACTTCAACAGAATATTAGAAAATTTTCTACAAAATTTATTATTAATAGGAAGAATCATGTACGTATAATTGAAGTAAAATTCCAAAGAGTATCTATACATTTTTTTAGTGGAATCGCCCAATTACTCCACTACACCAATTACGGAACTACTTCCATATGCAATGCAGAAAGTAACTTCTGAATATAATGCAAATTGAACACAGTTGGTAGCCAAAATGGGATGATTTTTCGGACTTCTGGGCATTGGTGATATTTTCGTCGTTCAACTATTTTCCGGAAAATGTTGTTGCCTTCACTTTAGGCTGACTTTTATTGAAGTTCTGTAGTGCAAAGAAAAGCTGCAAAAATTGCGAGGTCGTGGGTGCTTGCAAATATTGTGGAAATTGACTGCGTCTAAAATTTAAAGTGATCATTGCTTCTCTTGAAACGAAATTTTAGAAAAGAATTATACGTCTCAAGATGGGAAGTTTTTTTTTTTAAATTTACACTCAATAAATTCTATTCAGTGAAAATTGTATTTGCTTTAACTAATTATTTTTCGGTTCTCGCAAAAACTGTACATATGAATGAAATATGTGGAAAATGTTAGCGGGAACTCCTTTTTAAGGGACATTTCGTTCGGATCGTTACCACCTCCCAACACTCAATAGAAACTGAAAGACTTATAGATACGACAAACAACGAAAAATAGTAGGTACGACAAAAACGTTGTCTTAGTACTTGAAAGAAAAATATAGTTACCGCAATAAAAACACAAGTTGAATTAAAAGAAATTGTATTGCTAAATTTTCCAAATACACCTAATAAGTAGACATGTTAAATTCGTGGGTGAATAAGTATTAAGGGCCTTGGTGAAAAAAGATATTAATGCAACATAATTTTTACTTGAATCACATCACATATCAATTATCATTTTTCCATCATTTTTATGAACCAATTTACGGCGTTATATAACTAATATTTGTAACCACGAGTACGTTGTAGCTATGACAAAATTTTTTTGAATAAATAAATTCTAATTCACTCAAGATGATGGTCGAAGGAATAGAATAAAAAGTTATATGAGTTGTATTGTTTACAAATAAATATATAAAAGTTATATACTCCAAGGTCAGTTGGGTGCACTACAAGAAAAATGCAACCAAAAACTATTGATTTAAACAAACCTATTCGAAGATCATTGACGTTATTGCATATAGAACTGGTTTTAAACCCCTAGACAGCTTCATGACGTTAGAATCTATTTAAAGAAGTTACAGCTACAAAACCTCTAGATATATCAAATAGTCTCGCAAAAGGATTTTTTTAAAATATACAACAGATAATTTAGTGAATAAATAGTATTATAATGTTAATTCATTCTAATTTTTCTGTTTTCTTTTTGATAAGCCGAGAAAAATCAAGTTTTACGGGACAAAGGAGGACGATATTTTTGAAATTCTAAATTACTTCAACTAGACATAAGTTTAGTCTGGTCGAGTAGCGTAACTTATTATAATGTTCAGGTTTTTTTTTTATAATTTTGAACAATTTCTTTGGGTAGGTTTTTTTCTATTGAAGCGGGTTCAACATCATACCACCTTGAAACTTAAGAGTTATTGAACTTGTTTTAAACTACTGTTTGTGCAAATACATTAAAGGACTTTACTTAAAAATATTTGTAATATTTCAAGGATGTCGGCTGTAGCTATGAACATTTTGAATAAGAGCAAATTTCTAACTAATGTCGAATAATTTTGAATAAGCGCAATTTCCAACTAATATTGAATGATTTTAAAAATTGTGGCAGCTCTTCGAAGCTCATATTAAAGACTTAAAGAGAAAGAAACACAGACATGGAATGAAAATGTCGCCCCAATATGCCTCCTCTTTATATTTATTATTTTAAAATCCTTTGAAATTGTATTTTCACGTTTAAAAGAAAAAGTCCGTCTGTCACAACCGCCGTACACAAATTACTTTGGCATCCCAAATATTGAGAATAACTGGAGACATGTCCTTCCGATTTTCACGGAACACAGTTAAAAATTTTGGACTAGATTTTAGTATTTTTTGTAAAAAAATTATTAAATTTTAAATTTCCCAATGTATTCAAAACAAATTTCAATCTTTATAGTATCCCAGTTCAATACTCTAAATATTGAAATATTAACGAAAAAATCGCATTGAATAGTATTACATTACAAGATTATACCATTAGAATATAATCGAAAGAAGTTTAAGTTTTAAACCAAATTCAATTAAATTTTACTCCTATAATTATTAGGATTTTAATTCTAATGTGTATTAATAGTTGAATGCAAAACATGATTTCAATTCAATATATTTAATTATTATTAATACTAATCCAGCTTACCTTTGTTGCATTTCTATTTGCCTCAAGAAATAAAAATTAATAGTAAAATTTAAATTTTTTTTTTATTTAATAGTACATAATTAAATTACAAATACATCCTTAATACTTATGATATTAGAAAAAAAACAATTCTTTTTAGCTTTATATTAATCTAGAAACTACAACATATGTCTAGAAACTAAAACATATGTTTTGATATTTTGTACAGAAGAACCTACATTTTCAAATCTTACGAGCTTGCAAACTGATTCTGCAAAGTTATCGCTTTTTAAGTCTTTTAACTTCTTTCCCAATGAATTTCTATACCTCTTAGGTTTATAATCAAATACTTTCGTATAATAATTCTGAGCATGATCACTCTTTCCGAAAAATGTAAGACCATTTGTATTACATGGTGATACTAACATTATTATGTGCTCAACTCATTGTTCTGAAAAATATTTCTACCATATAGATCAAATTTCAATACTATTTGATTAAAATACAATGTAAACTAGTAATTTGATCCAAATGGATCATAACTTAATCCGTAATGTATTAAATGTTAATGTAAGTATTTTGAAGGTTTACATTCTAAATCTAGATTTATTTGATTTTGCTGTAATACAATTCTGGATTAAGACTTTAGTCCAAGATTTTTAACCGTGAAGGGTGAGTTGTTCCTATAAATGAAAATTGTTTGTGGTAAGGGTGGATATAGGGAGCAGGGCGGTTTGATTTATCTTGGAAACCGCCTATTCTAGGAAGTGAAATTTATATGGAGATAATGGAGACACTTACAAAAAATATTTGAAACGGGTAGCGTCACACGATTATCCGGATAATATCCCTAGAACCGCTTATAGGAGGATGTTCAAATTTGAACATATATACATGTAGGTGTATTGCAAGTCAAAAAAATGAAAATAAAATGTTTTGTTGTTTTTTGGAAATGGGCACGTGTTCGAATCGAGGTTGAAAACTTTTTCTTTTAATATCTCATGAACCGCTTATAGTGCAACATTGATATTTGGAATGTGTATATAGGCTCACCAAAGATTATAATATACTTTGTTGAGGTTATTCAATCTCCATAGAAGTGTGCTATGTTACAGGTACAGTGGTACGAAATTTATAGTGAATTCATTTTTAAGTTATATGGGTACATACACATATATCGAAACAAACAAAAACTCTTTATTATTAAAAAATAATAAAGTAAATCAGCACCACATTTATTAAGAAAATTTATATTTGTTTAACCATTACTTTCAATTTTTTGGAGCAACAACTGCTCAGTTCAGAATAAATATTCAGAAGATTAGAATCCAAAAGTGAAGTGAAAAATGGGGAGTTTTGAAGATATTGCTGTTGGCGGTTAGAAGTACCGGCAGACATTGACGTCATTTTTCACTAAGACGCCATTAAATAGCAGTAATTGACGTCATTGGAGAGGAACAAATGATTATCGAAACTAAAGAATTATATACGAATCAGCTTGTATTTTTTAAGGACACTCAAAACAAATGTTTTCTCACTGAGAAAAAAATAATAATTGGGAATTTCACTATTAATTTTTGGATAATCGTATATCATAAAGTATGTTGTTTGTTGTTTCTACAAGTATGGTAGGTACTTATGGTATACTATACAAATTTTATTTCGATTGACGTATCAAGTAAGCATTTATCTTATAGTACAACCATTTTCTTCCCAAATTTAAATCCAATTCTAAGAATCAGCAAAACGTCTTTTGATATCTTTTTTTTTAAATCTGCATATGCCAAAAAACCCATACATTTTTCATAATCATACGAAAAATAGAGATTAAGTACGTACATAAAATACGAACTTACATAATTACCGAATGTATGACAATCATATTGATGACTTGTAAATAATTTTGCATATGAACCTTAATACAATACGCGAAAACCTCACGTGATTTCTTAATTTTGTTGACGAATCATATGATCAATTTAGAACTTATTCAAGGTGAATCTTCCGCCAATCGGTGTCAATAAAAAAAGGAGGTATAAATGTTCAACTGTTTTGATTAACGAATATAAAATAGGATTATAAATATACCTACGAATATTCTAACGATACAACAAATCGTATCAAATCTTATTGATTCTAACTAATAAATTGATTCTTAGGGACAGGTATGGGAGATTCCGGTAAAAAAAACAAATCCATTCAAAATATACTTAGTTTGTGACTAACCTGTTTTTGATATTATATTATGCATTGTATTTAGCCTAACCTGAGAAACAGGTTAGTTATGATGTGAGGTGACGCTTAAAAAGCGCACATATATAGCTCAAATATACATTATTTATATGTTGTTCATACGTAATAGTAAATTCTAAAAATCCCCATCTTTTTTCTAGAACAACATTTCTTGGAATAATCTTTATCCCGGCGAGTATCGCTCTGAACTAGTTCTTGAGTTAATATTACCTACGTTCGTTCCTCTTTTCCTCACTACATAAAATACGTTGGCTAAAACTGCGCACGCAAATAAGATTTTTTTATTTGTCGTAAAAATTCTAATCGAACTGAAGTCAACGTTTTATATTTTGTAATTTATTCAGATACTTTTATTCGCTATATACAACATGAAAATAACCGTCTCAAGTCTCTATAATTTGAAAAAAAAAAATAATTTAAATTACTGAGTAAAAATAAGCTCCACTAAAGAAACTCCATTGTTAAAACCTCTCCATATCTTGCTCACTCCTTAAATACGCCACTAAATTAAACCTTCTTGGTTTTAAACAATAAAACACAATTCAAACTTTTCAATCGCGTTTTCCATCGCATAGAAGTTTTTTTTTATTTCTTTTTTCGTTATTATAAAACTAAATTGTTTATGTTTCAAAAAGGTATATTTGTAATATTATAAATTATATTTAGAAAATAAAAAAATTATTAAGTTCAAAATATTCAATATGATGATGCAGACTGTGCTTCGAAATTTACAATAATATTTTCCATTTAGTACAATTTTTTTAATAGTTTATTTTATTTATATTTATGAAATTGTGGGAAATTAAATTTTCTATCCAAGGCCTTACTTTTGTTGGTTGCCTACTTTCAAAAATCAGTGTAAAATTTGAACACATAAATTAGAAAATTTAAATTAAATAAATCTAACGAGCTTAAACTGCTGTTCTATGAAAACTTTAAACGATTCAAAAAAAGCACAAAGACACGACGTACCAAACGTTATATAATAGTTAATTTAAAAATGTACATGCATCCCCACTAAATAACGACTAACACAAGACAATACAAAGCATTTATCAATTATCATATTATTATTAATAATAGTTTTTGCACGCTAATAATGATCTCACACAATAATGTTTTAATTTTCATAATTTGCTCTAATACGAAATACGCTTTTTTTTCCTCATAGGAAAAATTATTAATGGCACGATTCGTTTTCATGTCTTACGACTTGTTAATTTATTTGTTTAAAATTTTTAACTTAGTAAAGAAGACCGACACAATATAATTGACTTAAAAAAATTGCCGTTCATTAATTATTTCACTTAGAAACGGGATGCCAAAGATTATTATTATATTAGCTGAAAGCAATATATATTTTTCCTATTGTAATTATTTAAATAGACAAATTTATGATTAATTATACTTTAGATTTTATATGGAAATGAAAATATTTCAACATATTTGACTGACTGTATGCTGTATGGTGTCAAATATTTGACTAAGAAAATTTGACAAGAAGTTTAGTCAAATTTTTTTTCCGGAAAACTGAACTTTGTGCAGAGCCATAAAACAATGTGGCACAACAAAAATTTGACGATGAAACTTAAAACTTATTTTTTTGCGTTAATTGAATCTACTATAGAGGATGCCGCGAAAGAAATCTTTGGAGAAAAAATAAACATACAAATTAGTCCAACCCTATTTGATAATATTACTTGGCAGTTGCGTGAAGCAATTCAGGGCGTTCACTATAACTGCTGTAACGATATGGCGTGTGCGATGCGAGTAGGTCAACGCTCTCACTATAATTTCAGCTTAATATTTAGTACAAAACCCAAAACCAGCCATATTTTATACATTTTATTCATTTTAAAACAAATTGCTCACCGTGTCGTTCAAGTACTACCAGCTTATACTCACTCCAGATCTTTTGAAGGTCCTTTTTACTTTATGCAAATTCGTGATCTGTTTTTAATCATACTTGTAATCATTCTTTTACTTACATTAACTGATTATTGCAAATTATAGATCTCTGAAATTATCTTTTTTAAAAAAAATAATTGCAAACAATTTTAGTCGGTTTTTATTGGAGCACTTTGCTGAGCACTTCCAATGCACCATAATTTAAAAAAGGGAAACTAATTAATCTTATTATTTTTATTTTTCTAATAATTAATATCGAATGCAGAAGTATGAATTTTGAGTTATTTTTCTGACTAATTTTAATTAGTTAAACAGCTCAATAATTTCTTAGAGCTGTTTATCTAAACCAGGATATTGTCAAGAAAATCCACTGAGTTCAAGGATTTTTATAGAATTTAACCTTTTTGTCCGATATATCGATAAATTCAAAAAAATACATAATTTATGATATTAGTAAAATTATCACATGTTATTCTTAAAGACGTATGAGTGAGAGGGTTTGTAAACAAAACTTTCCACTTATAGGGATAGTTGTTATTCTTGCTGTTATTAAAAACAAAAAAAAACATTAATTTATTTACTGCCTTTAGTCATCATTTACAATGTACGTATTGTAGGTATCTACCAATGTATAGTTAGTTTTGTAGGGGAGACCGGGTTTAGTTGTCTCAAAAAAATTTACTTGAATCCTCGATTATATAAAAAAGTGGATTACATTTCCCGTAATCCCACTATTTACTATCATTGAATTGGTGTTAAACTTCTCTAAGTTGTCCGACTAACAACTCACACAAAATAAATAGATTCTAATACATCGACTACTTCCTGCAGTCCTCTTATTAAAATTACTTTTTACTAGAATATCGATTAAAATTCAAACTTACTCATATATCTCCTCGTTTAATTAAGACAATTATAGTTGATATTATTAGTAGAACGAAAATTCTTAAAGCACACAATGATGCCATTTGATATAAACTTTGCCCTGAAAAACCCGACAAGATGAAATCTTACCGCGGCAAATTTCCTGACAAGGGTCTCTTTACTATCTAATAAAACCCTATAATTTTTGCAATATCTAAGTTTATAGATTTTGTTTTCGGATTTTCCACTCTGCCAATGGGTTTTTATAAAAAGATGTAAAAATAAATTTGTAATTTTCTTCGTCAAACTTGTTGCCTTAACAAATCATTCTACTACAAACGCCTATATATATATATATATATATATATAACATACATTCAAGATACTCAATCTACGTCCATCCCAAGAAAGATACCATTATGCCGGCTACAAAAATTAATATTCATTAAGATGTGATATAAAACTGCTACGCAGTCATATTTTCATATGTCCGATTTAATAGATTAAACGAGAAGAATAAATGGCGTACAAATTAAAATGCGAATAAAAACAATGTCAACAATTTTAGAATAGTTATAATGGATTTTATACTCTAGATGGCATCGTAACAGTTGTAGAAATTAAATCTAAAGTTTAATGATACCTCCAGAAGAAAAGAAGTCATACCTTATTGTTTATACTTTCCGTTTAGATGACTATAAGAGTCTGATATAAATCTATTCTTACCAATTGACTTTAATATCTCATGAGGTTTTTGATCGCATTTCATTATCTTTTTTACCACTTGATTTAGGCGTCCCTCAAGGCTCTACATTCTGTCCGACTCTATTTCTGCACTTTTTTAGAGTGTTTTTACTTTTCCTAGAGTTTGTTAGAGAAGTAAATCAACAATCGTGTGCTTATTCAAATGTACGAGTATTCATAATATGAACTCTCTCGTCATTGAACTCGATCCTAACTTCCATTCTGGAATGGAATCGAACTTGTATTTGAAAAATTCATGGCATGTAATTCGATTAGACGGGGACTAATAAGTTCCTTGAACAAATATTAATTATATTATATTTCATTATTTGAATAACGGCTCAATTTTTAGAAATAAAATGGTAAAATGACCAAAATGAATGAAATGATCGCTGAAACTTGCCAGCAAAGCACTCTGTTACCAATCTCATCCCCTCCACCCTCTTCTAAATCAACTGCGCACAGTCATTCCTGTTGATACCGAACCTCTTAGCAGGCGTAGACTTGCGTCATCTATCGGTCGTATCGCCAATCATCTTCGCTTGAACAATTATCCACTACCAGCATCGTCTATTAGTTACCCTTCTCGACTGCCTTTCCAATCCTCTTCTAATATTCCCTTCTCGCCAAGTATTGATATATCGCTATCCAAATTCCCTAAGGACGTTACCACACCACATATCTATAAAACCCTCCACAACCATGTTATCGAGTCCAATTCCGGAAATTTTTTCCTTTATACCGATGGATCTTTCACCAACTACACCACCTCCTACGCAGTAGTCAAATACAAACCGCCCGAACCTCTTAGGCCCGGTATTTCAATATAAAGTTAACTTGACTGGTTTTGATTAACTGATAGCTAAAATAATTTTCCGTATTTCATTATCAGATAACCTACAAAGTGTTAGTAAAAGTTAACTCATACTTCAGGCATCAGTTAACTTCTGCTTATATTTTACTGACAGTTGCCAGTTGATAACCTTAAAAATTTTGAAGTAATTTCTAAATTGACTGTAATTGTTTCTGTTTGTTGTTTTTGGAAATACGCTTAACAAGTTAACTGTCAGTTAACTTATTAGCATTAGTTACGAAACTGAGAAGATAACTTTACATTGAAATACCGGGCCTTAAAGTCATCCAACAAGCTCATCTTCCAAACTACTCAGGCAGTTACGTTACTGAGATGGCCGCGTTGCTGTCAGCTATCAGAATTGCAAAGGAGAACAGGTGTCCTACTCAAGGGCGTCCATACAACTTCTTCCAGGGGTGGGGCCAAGGCAAAAGGTTTATAAAATAACCCCCACTCCATTTAGAATCTGAATTTTTGGTTGAAATTTTAACACAAAGTTCGTTAACGGGCACAATCGTTATACTCCTTCGGGTCCATACAAAGTCATTAAAACATGCGTTCAAGAATACTAGCCGATAACTTCACAACGATTAAATCGCTCAAATCCCAGTCGGAAGGATTTTGTAAACGTTCATTTTCTAGTAATAGCTGAAAATCTTTGAGTCCTTCATGTAGCTGGCATACAAAAATCCTGTGAAACTATCTTTCTGTTTTTCTTGCGGTAATTAACTTAAAATTCCAAATACGGTATTAAAAATTCATCTCCCTCGACTGGCAACCAAGCGATAGTTCTTCAAAAATCTCCCAACAGTCTGTTCGGAACTAGTTTAATTCTGAGATGCGGTGTAGGTTACTATGTGACTGAAAAATACTTACGCCGCTGCCACATATAACATATGAATAACATAATTGGGTCATACTTCGGGCAGAGGTCTAAGTCGTAGTATAATATCAGTTAGAAGGTTTTTCGTGATTTGGTTTCGGACCATTACATGAAACCAGAAATGCGTTTGTAGACGATTATATAAAAAGTCTGTGGAAGTGAAAACCAACCTAATATCTCATTAGTAATAAAAAATATGTCGAAAGCCTCACGTCCTCTTGGAGTTGAATATCTAAAAATACTGAAATCAACTTTTTGACGATTATGTAGGATGGTCAAATGCAATCAAAAACACTTCGCGTAGAAACTGACCGTCGTATCGCTTCGCCTGTAGTAAAAACTGTGTCGTGCTTATTTGTATATATACTATGTTCAGACTACGAGATTAACGCGTTTAAATCGAGTTAAGCGCGTTGAAAATACTTCCCGAACGCGTTTACGAAAAGACGTTGCTACAACGCGTTTAACAGAAAACATGTACTGCAACCCTCGCGGAAATCGAAGTAAACTTTGAAATAAACTATTTAATGCTGCAGAAACTCAATTTTGTGCTTGTGCAACGACTGCATTAGTTAATTAATTCACTTTTCATTACTGCTATATAAACACTTTTGTTTCAAATAATTTACAAAGCATAAATTTGCTAATGAAATACAGCTGAATATCTTCTTGTCAAAACAAATCACGCCAAGGTCGTGTATCAAAATAAAACGAGTTGCCTAGTCTGAACACTACATTTTTAACACGTTCATTTTGCCTACTTAAACGCGTTTAAAACGCATAGTCTGTACAGAGTATTAGGAAGTAAAACTGAATTAGATATCTCATCAGAACTAATAAATATATAGGAATACACCCATTTTGGGTTGAATATCCGAAAATCCTGAAGTGAGTTTTTAGATATATGTAAAGAAAGCCCGAGGAAGTGAAAACCAATCCGATGTCTTATTACTCCTAAGAGATATGACGGAATTCGTGGAAACGTGTTCAACCCGTTTACACCCTCCTAGGGGTTGAAAAAGAAAAAAAAACTTGAAAACGAGTTTTAGGTGATTATTAAAGAAGCCCGTGGAAATGAAAAGTTATTCGATATCTCATCACACCTAGGGGATACGACTGAATTCGCGAAAATGTATACAACACCATTACACCACACCACCTTGGGGGTCGAATTTCAAAAAATCCTGAAAACGCTTTTTAGGTATTTATATGAAGAATCTGCAGAATAAAAATGAGTTCAATATTTGGAAAGACCTAACAGATATGACGAAAACCGTGAAAATATATGCACTCCATTTTCACTGATAATTTTTTTTGCCCCCCTTCCAAACGCCAATGGATATTTGATTTTTTTTTAAATCAATATTACTTTTCTACTTGATTTACATATACATGCCGAATTTCAACTTTGTAGCATAAGCCGTTCAGTAGTTAGGAAAAAAAACCCCACCCCCGCACCATACTACCCCTAAAAAATTATATTTTTCCAACATACCACTACTATAGTTCTATCTAAATACCAAGTTTCAGATTCATATCATTATAGGTTCTCAAGATATAAAAATCGGAACTTGTAACCTCCCCTTTTTTTTCCTGGGAATCTACTTCTGGTAAAAATTTTAAGCATCTATCTTACACTGTTCTTGAGATATGAAACGTAATTTTTTAGAAAAATTTTTATCCCTTCCACTTCCATGCTCCACCACCCCTTTAAAAAATGTCAATTTCTGCAAACTTTATACAGAAACCGAATTTTATTTTTCTAGTGCAATTAGTTCGTGAGATATCGTAATCTAAAGTTTTTCACCCCAAACCTCCGTACGCCAGATGTTCATTAAGTTTCAATTTCGTTACATTAACTGTTTAGGAGATATGGATTTTAGAATGTGTCGTGTCGTTTCGGACGCATTATTATTTCCCCCACTCCCACACCCCTTCACCCATATCACCAATTTTTGCAAATGGGTCCACTATCGAAGCTGTATATAAATTTCAAGTTTCAGCCTCCTAGCGTAAGCGGTTACTGAGATCTAGAAACCAAAATGTTTCCTTTAAAACACACCCCCACCATTCACAAGGTGGCCACTTGAAGGGGTCCGCTGAGTCTACCAATAAAAAAAATCAACTTAATAGCTCAAAGGGCTTGTGAGCTATGCAGGCAGGCGTCCACTAGGGCGGACGGGCCGGGCCGGGCCGCATCGCAAAAATCCGCCTGCCATACATTGTTATGGAAGTGCGTCCACTGAACGAGACTCGCGACGGAACGAAGTACGTAGAAAAAAAATGCTCGCGGCCCGCCTCTAGTGGACGCCTGGCTTAAGCCCTCAAACGTTTCGCGTACGGCGGCTGCGTACAGACGGAGTGAATTTTTTTTTACTTTTTTGGGGTCTATTTCATGAAACGTTTAAAAAAAAAGTTCAGGGTAGAAATTTTTTTTTTAAATCGATAACATTACTTTATTGTCAGTCTTGATGTAACTCTTAGCAAGTGCACAAGCTTAGCTTTTCTCTCTCGCGTAGTTCTGAAGTACAATATAACCAATACAGTAATTTTAGTTTTACCAGTTTTCGATTTGATTTTATTCTATCAGTGCCGGTAAACAAAAAATTTTAACGCGATAACAACTGCTATTAAGACTATTAAACGGGGACGGGAGGTTTCTCCGCCCGGAATGCTTTTAAGGGATAAGCTGAAGCATCCTAGAATTGATATCTCCACCATGCCGAACCGCGGAAATAGATTCCAGCCTCTTGCCAATCTTTCCGAAGACGACGACAATATGTCGCCAAACGTGACTCCGAATTCAACACCTGTAAAGAAAACTAAAATACCGCGCATCGTAGTTACTGAGCTAACTCGATCAACAGTGGATGCCATCATGGAGGAACTTCAAATCCAAGATCACGAGGTAAAGCTAATGTCCACAGGAATCCGAATTGATCTCTCATCAAACGAGCATTACGAAAAGGTTAATAGTCATCTTATTGCGAAAAAAGTACAATTCTTTACCCATCGTCGAGCTGACCTAAGACCGCTAAAAATTCTGCTTTCTGGGCTCTTCGACATGCCCTGCGAAGACCTTAAAAAATATTTAAAACAGGAACATGATCTGAGTTGCCTTGATGTGAAAAAATGTCAACTTAGTGTAGGTTCTAATAAACAACACATACAACCACACTATATCCTATACTTCCAACGAGGTACTGCAAAACTAACCGAATTAAAGAGAATTAGGGCACTGATGCATACAATTGTGCAGTGGAATTACTATTCCAGTAAAAAAACCGGTCCTACGCAATGCCGCAATTGCCAGTTGTATGGCCATGGATCAACGTACTGTCACCTTCCTACGAAATGCCTAATCTGCAGCGGACCACATCAACATACGGCATGCCCTGCCGAGGATATCGAACATATCAAATGTGCGAACTGTGGTCACGAACATCTCGCCAACGACTTTGACTGCCCGAAAAGATTAGAGTATATCTCCATCAGGGAAAGAATATCAGCCAAATGGAGGAAAAAAACACCTGCTAAACAGACATTCACTCACAATATACCCATCAACTGTGAGAAAAACTTTCCGGCTATGACCAGAAGCAGCAACCCACCCAACGAACTACCAAGCGCTCTGAAAGCTTCATACAGTGCAGTCACCAAATTAAACCCGCAGAGCAGCTCAGCATCAATACCTTTCCTATCTGCTTCAAGAAACACTTCCACCGTCACAATCGATACATTACTTTCGCCGCAACAGTTGATACAGATGTCAACCGAGCTCATCCAAAATCTGGCCAAGTGCATTACAAGGCAAGACCAATACACCGTCCTCGTTAATTTAGCAATTAAGTTCTTGTACAATGTCTAACTCTAAGCAAATCAAAACCTTGCTGTGGAATGCACAAAGCATCCGGAATAAATCCACTGAAGCTCGAATGTAGATTTATTTATTATCACCGAAACTTGGCTTAAATCGCATGACAAATTATCACATCCAAATTATATTATTCACAGAAACGATAGGACGGATGCTACAGGCGGAGGAGTAGCAATTTGCGTGAATAAATCCATTAAACATTCGGTCCTACCCAGTTTTAACACCAAAATTATTGAAACGATTGCCATAACAATTGAACAGTCCAATATCACGGTGGTAGCCGCATACTTTCCTGGCACCAAACTTTCCGCGGACAAGCTGAACTATTTCCAGGATGACGTAACATTCCTATTAAACCTAAAAGACAAATACCTACTCTGTGGTGACTTTAACTCTAAACATCGCCAATGGAATTGCTTCAGGGCAAATCAAGCTGGTCGTATTCTCTTTAATCTTTTCTGTCGTAGGAACTTCTTCATCCACGTTCCTACTGAACCAACCTTTTACCCACACAAGGGCAAGGAATCAACACTTGACCTTATTATCAGTAACGGTGATGTGCCAATATCACAGCCTACTACGGTTCATAAATTATCGTCACCTCATCTTCCCATATCATTCTTTATTAAAAGTGATGTTCCCATCTCCCGGCTAAATAAGCAAGTTTACTGTTTCAGCAGAACTAACTGGCCGAAGTTTGGAAGAATTTTAAATAGGCAAACCCAGATTAACTCTCTTGATATGTCGGAAGTAATACGAAATGATCAAATTGATGACCTGTTAAATACTTTCACCACTAATATTTGGAGTACAGTTGAAGAATGTACACCCCTCATAACCGTGTCTAGGCCTCACGCTAACCTCATTGATGAAGAAACTAAACTATTAATCAATGAACGCAACACACTACGACGTCAATGGCAGAGGACTAGAGACCCGATGATTAAGACACGGATCAATCACATTTCTAAAGCCATACAATCAAGACTATTCCAAACCAGAAACGAAAACTGGAACACAATGCTCTCTTCCTTGAACAAGAGTTCCAAAAAAATCTGGAAATTAAACAAAGTCTTTAAAAACCGCAACTCCCACATACCACCCCTTATTGGTGAAAATGGCAAAACCATATACACCGACAATGAAAAAGCCGAGCTGATTGCAAATCACTTCCAAGCAGCGCATAGAACTACCGATCAGATGGGTAATGCAATCACCGATATATTTGTCAAACGCGCAGTCGAAACTATACCCGACTCGCATGAACTACCTGCCAACTGTCTCTGCAAACCTACTGAAATCTGCAGTATACTTAAAAGACTAAAAACAAACAAAGCTTCAGGTGTGGATGGTCTCCCAAATGTCCTTCTCAAACATCTTCCCAAAAAATCCATCATCTTACTAAATTTTATTTTCAATTGCTGTTTGAAACTAAGCTATTTCCCAAAAACTTGGAAGCACGCAAATGTCATACCAATTCCTAAATCTGGTAAGGACCCTAGTTGCCCTAAAAACTTCCGACCTATTAGCCTATTACCCTCACTCAGCAAAGTCTTTGAGCGAATTATTTTAAATAGAATAAACACTTTTCTCGAGATCAAAAAAATTATACCCAACTTCCAGTTCGGATTCAGATTAGGACATTCGACTACACACCAACTATATAGAGTCATGAAGGACATAAAAAAATCGCTTAACGCCAAGGAATCTGTTGGAATGGTCGTCCTAGACATCGAAAAAGCTTTTGACTCTGTCTGGCACCAAGGTCTATTATGTAAACTATTGAAGTTCTCATTTCCAATATACATTGTGAAAATCATAAGTTCATTTCTATACAATAGATCCTTCGCAGTAAATATTAAATCAAGCAAATCCAACCATTATTCGATACCCGCAGGTGTTCCACAGGGGTCATGCTTAAGTCCAACACTATATAATATTTATACTGCAGACGTACCTACCAGCGCTAATTGTGAACTAGCAATCTTTGCGGATGACACCAGCATATACACTCACTCAAAATACCCTGCCTCAATAATAACCGAACTAGAGCTATATCTGGACTGGTTATACCAATATTACAATAGATGGAGGATCAAAATTAATCCCACGAAAACTCAGGCGATATACTTCACCAAAAAACGGAAAAGCCACAATCTTCCGAACAGGCCTATCAATTTCTTAGGACAACCCATCGAATGGGCTAACCATATCAACTACCTTGGGCTTACTCTTGACAAGAAGCTGATACTAAAAGACCATATCGAGAAGTTATGCTCCAAGGTATCCAAATCCATTCATGCCCTGTACCCATTAATAAACAGGAAATCTAAGCTTTCAACGGATAACAAGCTCCTTATTTTTAAACAGGTGGCTCAGCCCATAATTTCCTATGCCGCTCCTGTATGGAATCAAACTTCAAATATCCACAAAAAGACGCTACAAATAGTTCAAAACAAATGCTTGAAAATCATACTTGACCTACCATTTTATTTTTCAACTAAGCGTTTACACAAAATAGCTAATGTGCTTGAAATCGCGGCTCTTGCTGAAACTAGACTTAGCTCCTTCTTGAGGAAATCAATTCATCTAGACAACTCTCTTGTAGCATCCTTCCTATAATCTGACATACTCTTGCGTCAACGAATGTAGCCAACATGTTTACTTGCATTCCTTTATATTATTATTTGCTACAAACACTTCAGTGGATTTATCTGTTTATACTCTAGATGAAATCATATAGAGTATTATAAGTTTAATCCAGCCCAAAAGTTTGTAACGCATAGAACCAAGCCTCGGACGAAAAAAAGTTATATATTATTTTTTGTTTATTTGTGGCCAAAAACCTCAAATCCGCCTGACGTCCGTCCGTCCGTCCGTCCGTCCGTCCGTCCGTCCGTCCGTCCGTCCGTCTGTCCGTTAGCACGATAACTCAAGAACGCCTTCACCAAGGATCTTGAAATTTTGAATCTGGATGTTTGGTTGAATTTGTAAGGCTAAGTTCGTTAACGGGCAGAATCGTCCCACTCCTTCGGGTAGCTGCCATACAAAATGTCCTTAAAACACGTGTTCAAGAATATTGACCAATAACTTCGGAACGCCTAAAGCTACGACTTTGAAATTTTGTATGTGTTACTTTTTCAACAGTTGGAGCTAAATGTATGATTATGAAGAAAATCCTGTTAGTCCTTCGTGTAGCTGCCATACAAATATCCTGTCAAAATGTATACACTTAATTTACGAAACTCACTATAACTTAAGTAATCTTTTAGCTACGAATTCGGAATTTTTTACACATTAGTTTTGAGTGAAAAGGAAGTTTGGGTTTACTAGTCAGCGAAATCCCTTTACTCCTTCTGGTAGCTGCCATACAAAATGTCCTTAAAACACGTGTTTAAGAATATTGGCCGATAGCTTCAGAAGGGCTTAAGCTACGACATTGAAATTTTGTGTGCGTTATTTTTCCAATAGTTGGAGCTAAATATATGATTATGAAGAAAATCCTATTAGTCCCTCGTGTAGCTGCCATACAAATATCCTGTCAACACGTCTTCACTTCATTTACGGAACTTAATATAACTCAAGTAATCTTTTAGCTATGAATTCGGAATTTTGTACAAATTAGTTTTGAGTGAAAACGAAGTTCGAGTTTACTAGTCAGCGAAATCCTTTTACTCCTTCTGGTACTTTCCATACAAAAAATCCTTAAGACACGTGTTCAACAATATTTTTCGATAACTTTTGAACGCTTCAAGCTACGAATTTGAAATTTTGTACACATTAATTTTTAAATGGTTCCAAGGAAAGGGACAAATATTTAAGAAATCGAGTGAGTCCTTCCTGCACCTCCTTCAAAAAGGACATTTTTGTTCGATGACTTAACCAGTTCAAGATATGAAATTAAACACTGAATATTGTCTTTTAGGTTTGAGTAGCAATCTAATGGCAATCCTTAATAAAGGACATACAACATGCACACACGTAATTCTACTTTATCCCCAACTACAATATAAATCGGAGTTCAGTATTCATCTAGAGTATTATACGATTGGCTTACAGCCGATCGTGACTGCAGTATGTTTTAGTAGTAAGATCGATTAAATAGTTTAAGTTTAAATAGTCAAGGTTTTTTTGCAATTTTCCTTGTATAAACTCACAATAAATTTTTTTAAATTACTATCCTACAGTCATGCACTAAAAATATAACGTAGTTGTACAGATATTTGTCTAATCTCTAAAATAAGTCATACATGTAATCCATAAAAATTATTCCTGGCAATAAAGAAATTTGAATTTGAAAATTACTTTATTGTTAAAATAATAAAGTACAATATATTTGATAATAAACAAATTGTAAAATACAATACTTTATGTCATTCTTGAAAGTATGAATAAGAAAACTCGTCACTTACACGTATTGTCATGCTTGTCGTGTTTGTCACTTGCAATCCAGCCGAATTTTTATATTATAAATAAATATGTCTAGAAAAACTAGCAATTCAACGAAAGTCGTAACAAAAAATCTTGTAAAACACACGCTTGGTCGTTCGATTTGGAAATACACTGCAGTCTGCTGTGTCGTGCCTGATCTGATTCTTCTTCATTACGCGGCCTTGGTCAATCCCGGAAAAGGGCTAATTATCTAATTCTATAGCTTGATTTGATTTTCGTTTTGGTGTCATTACTAAGAACTAAAGTCGAGGCATGAAAAATTTGAACAATACTTTAACAGTGAATGGCAAAAATAAATGCAACAACATTTTGTCTATAAAATATGATTTTTCTCAACTTTCAGCGATGGTCAAATGCAGGGGTACAAGTGCCCCTTCTGGCTTCTCCCCTGTGGGCGCCCATGGTCCTACTGCAATCTTCAGTGATAACCTTAGTGTTCTTCTCGCGTTCTCCAACCCATAACAAATGTCCCTCTACTGACTTAATTCGAAACGTCATGTCTTGTATTCACCCGATAGCTCTTGCCTGGGTGCCAGCCCATATGGGGATCCCCGATAATGAGGCAGGAGACGTTGATGCAAAAGAAGCATACTTCCTCCCCCTAGCCGTAGAGATCCCTCCTCTTCACCAAATTATTCCGCTTGTACTTCCACATCACTTACTTGCCCAAACCCAAGACAGCTGGGAAACTAGCTCATCTTTCCTTCAGTTACACAATCCTTGCATTACAAGGTCTGCATACCATCCCGATCTAAGTAGAGATGATTTCATCAGAATGCTAACATGGCGTTTCAAGTCAGTCAGACTAGGCAAGATTAAATTCGGCTGTCAACACTATTTCGACAAAAAAGATCCTGACTTCTGGCCTCCCTGTAATTCCACCCTACTGACTCAACTTTCCTGTATCCTGGACCCTAGTAACAATTCTTCTATTCAGAATATTAAACACGGATTATGGAATCGCTTTAATATGCCAATTCAATTGTACGATAATTTTTTATAAATAAATATATAAATAAATACTAAAATAAAATATTCATTCCTTGTATTTAATTAAGAAACGATAACAAATTGTTATATATAGAGACAACAACAATGATTAATTTTAAAAATATTAAATATTGAGTGGAAATCTAGTTTTTTTTAAGTTTACAAAGTAAGTGTACTCAATCAACGAACAGTATATTTTTAAAGTAATCAATTTACATGGGATATTTTGTTATGAAGATTATGAGTAGTATTCAAAATCAAGCCCGATTCAATATTTTTCGCCCATACTGAAAAGCGTTGACCGCGTAAACGCAACATAAGATATCAGAAACAACAAAATGAACCAGAAACTGGAAATATATGTAATAAAAACATCAACAAATTAAAATCTCAAGCATTAAATAGTAGTTTTGAAACCGGTTAGTACCGCCGACTAGACTATCATATATCCGTCTGAAAGAATTTTTCCCTAATTATGCTGGAATTCCGAAAAAAATTGATATGCTGAAGTCACGATGTAGCAGAATTTTTTGCCATTCTGATTTCAGTACTCGTATGTTCTACCTGGGAAGCAATAACACTTCCCACAAAAATAGCCCTAATGAAAGATGTTTTAACAGTGTGGAATCAAAAAACATCTCCCAGTCTCAAACCATACTACCCCCATTAAAACACCCTTTAAAAGGTGAAATTTGGAAAAATAAGAAAATTGATATTTAGACGTACAAAAAACTCGCAATATCTTATCGATCGTAATAAATATGGGTGACAGTGAAAAAATATTCAACTTCCTATTAGTAGAAAGATCACATGGAAGTCAAAATGTATACGACATCTCATCGTCCTTATGAAATGGAACCGTGAAAACATGTTTTTTTTGACTCCTTGGGGGTTCAATATCGTGAAATCTCGAAAATCTTTTTTTATGCGTTTGTTTGTATATGTACAGTGCCGGTAGAACTAAATATCAATTTGATATCATAGATTCTAGATTCTCATTAGTTCCATTGCCATAAATCCAATTTGTGAAAACATATTCAACCGCTTTTTGCCATTTTCGGGGTTGAATACCCAAAAATCAATAAAACGTTTTACATCAAAATTATTCTTGCTCTAAAATTACTTTTAGAAGTCATCCCTAAAACGAAAAGCATCCACAACTCCGTACTGCAACCCTACACTATTGGAGCTCTAAATAAATACCAAGTTCAGTCATCTACCGTCAGCGTCAAAATGTTCTTTGCACCCTCACCCCATATACCACCACCTTGCTGAAGGTCTATCTGCTTTGTAAACGTCTAGTTCCTATCTTAAAGAGTTCTTGAGATATGTAAAACGTGATTTTCGAGATAAATTAATTTTTAAAATTTCAAAACTAGTAAGTGCTTTTTAAAAAAATTTAAGGGGTACCCAAAAACTTACTTTTACTCAGCCGTTCTCTCACGTTATCTGGGTGAACCCCTATGTATCGGATTATTAATATTTAATTTTGAGGGTTGATAAACAATAAATTTTCAGACTCTTTAAAATTTTCTAAAAAGCACTAGCAGGTTTTGAAATGGGACAGCAAAAATCTTATATTCCCCTTGTAAATAAAATAAATAAAATATCGCAGTCTAAAATTTACGAGTCGTCCAAAGCGTTTGTACGACTCACCTATCAATAAATTTTCATTATTCAATACCACTTCTGCCAATATGATAGGGTTCTAGTTGATCTTCCCCAGATTTTCACTGTTTTCATAGATTTCACCAGGTGTTATCAAAAAGTTCTGAAATCAGAGTTTGTATAACTACCCACTCTGAACTCCTTTTGACTCTTTCGGGTTGAATATCGTCAAAACCCCAAAATACTTTTTAAAAAGAGCCTATAATAGTGAAAACTAATCGGCTCAGAGAGATGTTGAGAAATTCATGAACATATGTATGTTAAACACTTTTTCACGGCTTTTGAATAAAATATCAAAAAATTCCAAATCCGGCCTCTTAGAACCTCGTATACGGCCACAAGAACTAAAAAAATCTATACTTTTAATTAATCCAACAACAAATTAGTTTATTGTGTCATGGACTATCCTTAAAAATAATAAATTGCTTCCAAATATTACATCTATAAATTAATTGATTTTGTTACATTCAAGTATCTTGTTCTATTTTTGTTTGTTTAATTAAAATCAAACTAACAAACCAAGTCAACAATAGAATCGATGCTAAAAAGAGTCCATTTAAAAATTTAATTGGAGGCCGGCAAGTAATTCTGCGCAGCACAAGAACAAGTTAATGCAAAATTCTATTTGTTATAAAAACTGATGCCATCACGCGACAAAAATCAAGAAAAAACACAAAAAATGTAGGCAAGATGCGAGACAATACACTCACAAAATATCTGTATAAACATTTTTTAGATACAAATGTTCCTAAGGCTCTTATACACAAATTTACAAAAAAAGCTTTTCAAACATTTTTTTCGGTAGTCGCTTCTATTTAGGAGGGAAAGGGGGGTGGGGGGCTGGGTTTGAATAAAATAATTATATATAAATGTATTCAATTGTTTTATTTTTTTTACAATTTTTTTATTCACGAATAGAATAAGAGGCGATTATCATCTTATGGTTAACTACAATCTACACGTTCTGATCCTAAGTAGAAATTGTATTTGTTTCGTTCTTAAGCAATATATAAAATAGCAATACAAACAATCAGTTAACCGAAACGAAAATGATTTTCACACTATCGAGAGTGTGATACATATATGAGACATATGTTTCGTTCGGGCTTTAAAGCCTTCCAAACAGTACAGATCTTATTCAGTTGATCATAAGCTTTCGCATCGATACGATCGTCTCTAGTAAGTCTTAAAGAAAATTTAAAAAACAAAAAGAAAACGAATAGTTCTTAATGCTATTCCTGTAAATTCAAATAGTGAAAAAAATCAATAAAATGAATCATAAACCAAAATTTTTTTTTAATTGTACTTTAACTGAATAAAACAGTTTGTTTTTAGTGTCTGAAGATAAGTTAAAAAAAATTTTTTTAATGGTTTTAGAAATCAAATCATAATTGTTTTAAAAATTAGTGATTGTGTTTCCAAACAAAAGTTTACAGTTTTTTTAATTTAGTGTATCTTCATATATTTATTTATAAATATTTAAAATAAAATAACAACCATAGTGCGAAAAAAACAATTCAATTGTGAATAAAACGGTTTTAAACGTTTAATGCATTCGTTAATTAAAAACCAGAGAATAAATAATTTAATTACAAGTGGTGCTCGGACTAAACAGTGTTCAGTATTGTGGTTTTTGAAATTATTCATATTTTTGTTATTATTCATTTGTATTGTAAGTAATACATACAGTAGTTCTTTATGTTTTTTTTCAAATTGTCTATTGTCCCATAGCAATTCGTAGTTTCTTTTTTGTTAGACTTCAGGATATTTAAAAAAAAATCATAAAATAGTTAGGTAAGAGTATTTTTGAATTTTTCAAACAAGCAGAACTTTCGATATGTGTACAGGAGAAAAGTTTTTTAAATTTATTTAAATAGTAATATGTTATTAATTTCACTACGTAATGAAATCGAATTTGTTATTTCTTCTAAGAAGAAATTATATATTTTTTTTTGTTTTTGCTAGGACTGTTTGGGGACGTTTTTATAAAATATGGGCTATTATAAGTCCTTGTTCGAAACAAGTAATTGAGAGAAATTGAATGTAGAATTGATTCAAAAGGTATCGGTGAATGTTTTATTTGACTAGCTTCAAAATAGTCGTATATTTCGTAGGAAAAACATACTACCCGGACAACATAAAAGGTACTGAAATATAGTATTGCAAACCGAAACTTAAGCAGAATTGCAAGCTCCGATAAATATCATATAGGGGCCAGAAAATCAGTACTGACAATAACAAATAACAATACGAATACTGGGCGATTCCTCCTTTTATAAACAGATGTTTCAGCCCTGTACCAGTTCCTAATCAATTGTGGTTTTCTTAATTGTAATTTTTCATCTTTTCTCTTCTCATTTTTCACACTTCCTATTAGATTCATTTTCCGCAACTCGAATTTGAATGTTTTCTACAAATTATCAATGAATTGACAATTATCGAAATCAACTATTTTTTTAAATGTTTCTTCGTCCGTTAATTGATCTTCAGGATCTGTTTAAGAGTAATTTTGTTAAAAATTTAACTCTGAATGAATTCCTATGTGTTATACGGGCAATGAAAATGAACGGAAAGATTAAATAGGATGAAGTGGAACTAGAGTAACTAAATTAACGAGTTTGTGAGAAAATATCTGTTTGTTTTGTAAGTGATATATAGATAAATTAGCAGGGATTGAATTGCTATTATACATTAGCAAGTGTTATCTATCTATTTTGGGTTCGTCTAGTAGTATCGAGAAGATCGGGTGTTCCGTCGGATAGGGGTGCGAAATCCCCATTTATTGAGAATCAATCAAACTGATCCCTAGCCTGATAATTCAGCTTTTAACCAGACTACATAATTTGGTTTCAAGTCGAATTTTGCCTTTCCTTTAGTCAGTCGAAGTGTTGCAGCCCTTCTAGCAAAAAAATTATGGTTAAAAGTTCAAAAATATCTACAAATTTTGAATATGAACTTGTGTAGCAACTTTTCACAAAATTTATTACTTCCGATATTTTCATACTCTATTCTAGCTATGAAGAACGCTATTCGAAATCAATTATTTTAAAAATAGATATGCTCAGATATCACTAGTACGTCTAGATACCTACTCGTAAATTTACATTCGTACAGCTTGAAGTTTACTTTGAAATAGAAAAAAATTGTCGAATGTTCTCACCCGTAAATATTGTTAAAATTTTTTAGTGCAAATTGCAATAACAACTTTTTTTGATTCAGTTAAAACGATGTTAACGATCGTTAATAACAAAAAAAAACGATTTATGCGTATTCCATACTAGTGCTTTAGTTGAAAGGATATTGAACATATTCCAATTTAAACAGGTTTTTATTTTCTTTTGAGAATCATATCTAAATATACAAAACGAATCAAAAACGCAATTTTCTAGAAACCTACTGCAAGTTAATATTAACAGGAAGAAAAGGTGATGAATTGAGATTGTTATAAATTACTTCATTATAAACTATATTCAATTCTATTATTATTAGCATTAACGCCGCAGGAACTGAAAATCTATTATTAAACAAAAATTTTTAAAAAATTCAAATTCTGTCAATATATATATAATCTCAATATAATCTCAGAATTCACTGTAGCCAGAATTGTAGTAGAAAAGTGGCAAAAGTATTTTTTCAGTTCGATTTAGAGTCGTAACAAACTAGAAATAATTCCGTAGATCTACAAAACTTTGGGCTTTATAGAGGAACGTGCATCTCATTGAATTTGATACCAAATATACCCCATTTAAATTGTACTACAGTATAAAATCAATATGTTGCCAAAGACTTATTTAAGTAAAAGTGCAAGTAGTACCTGCCTAACTGCTACTTTATTTATTTAAGTGCACCTGGAGATACGAGTACAACACAGGTTGTTCGGTTAATATTACAGTAAAAAGTTAAAAAGAATTTACTTATTCATAAATCTTTCACGAGGAAGAATTTATGTACACCATTAATATTATCAAGATGATATAATATATCGTAAATTTTTTGCCATTGTCTAGTTAAAGTGTTAAAAAAGTGTTCAGATTATAAAATACGAGACATTTATTCATTTTGTTTAAAAAATATTGTGCTATGAGGCCTAGAGGTTATAGTGTTTATATAACAGCATTACTCTCAAAAATAAACATGTGAACGCTATTTAGTTGAAAGGACATTAAAATAGTGCGACCAAGATTTCAGTTCTGGAGCAATAGGTGGAAATTGCCAACTTTTGCCAAAAACCAAAATGTTCCCATTTTTATTCGAATCTCTTCCGGGACATAGGGTAGTAACAGCGCTCTTCTAAGCTTCTAATATATATTTTTTTTAGACTACGAGTGATAAGTCCATACCTATATGGGTAGGATTCATATTCACGCCATTGATTTTGGTTGACTACCACGTTTGTCACTAGGCTACCGAATCCAACATTTTCCGACGTCGTGCATATGAATTCCTGCCAAATTAAATTTTGATTGATGTCTTGGCTTAGCTTGACTAGTTTTACGACACCTGACTAAGTCTTACATTTTTTATTCCACAAAAAAAAGCCAAATTTAAATTGTTCTGCTCAAAATATGTTATATATTTTTCTAGTGAATTTGCATGAAAATGCTAAACCTAGAAAAACTTACATTATTATATTTTTATTTTGACTTACTTTTTGGGCGGGTCAGCTCAGCTTTTCCTTAATAACAGGGTTCAATAGATTTAAAACATTATTTAAAATAGATATGAAATATGATTTTTTATAACATTTAAATCGGTTTAGAATTTTTCCACATTCGATAAAAGCTGAAATTATGATTTAAAAAAATAAATCCGTGCAAAAATTTTGATAACAAATATTTTCTATCGGCGACCCTATAGAAAATACACTGCCCAAACTATCTAAAATCAATATCAATATTTACAAAAATACCGTTAAATTTCTGAATCTTGTTACCAGATCAACCTTAAAAAATAAATACCAACAAATCTATAAAATTGAATATTTCAACAGAATAAGAGAAGAAAAAAGCTGCACCAAACATTCAGTTTTATATAGACCAATGATTCTGATGAATTTTTAATGAATATGCTAATTTAGTTTTTAGAAATAAAAAGACTTAAAATCGACGTGACCTCCTTTCTAGGTTGTTATATAGATTCTCCAGACATAGTCTATAAAATTCTTATCTATTAAAATACAAACTCTTAATAATATTTCGTATTTTCTTATCTTAATGTGTTTTTATTATTAGTGATAAATTTCATTTTGTAGAATTATTATATATTTTCCAAAAAAATTGTAATTAATTTAGTCATTTGATAATTCATAATAATAATTTCATGTAGAACAAAGATACAGGAAATATCTTAAACTTTATTTCAATAATATTTAAAAATATGTTTTTTTGATATAAAATCAGAAATATCTATTATGAAAAGAAAAACCGAATAAATGGAACCAGTAGAAAGATTTTTGTAGATTATAATATTTTTTTTAATTGTCAACAGATTTATTATTTTTGGAAATTTATATTTACATTTATTCATTCAATGTTAGAATAGATAAATATTATTAGATCGACCGGAAAGTTCGTGAAGATTTTTGAGCAAAATGTGATTGAGTGATTTTTCAATGGAAAAATATTTCAGCGTGCTTTAAAGGGAGTTTGAAGGAAATTGAAAATTAATATTGTAATCAGTGATATAGTGGATGAAGCGCCATATTGATGCAGTACGCTGTTAAAGCGCTCTGTCTGAATCTTTGACTAGAAAGGAAGTAAGAAACTATTATTAAATCATTATATCAGCATCAAACGAATCGAATGAAGCACGGGCGAAAACGTTCGTATCAGATCATATTATTATACACTGTACCTCGCCTACTAATTCTGTCGGTATTGCACCTGGTTGGCGGCTGCCCCTTTTATACACTAGATGAAATTGTTTGAGTAATAAAATTAAAATGCAAAGTTCGATTGGAGCCTAAAGACTATAGAGTAAAAAAATGTTATGGTCCCTTCTTAACGTTGTACATTAGGCGATAGTAGAACATCCTAACCACCTAAGTCTTAAATTGAAATGATAATAAGTGCATTGTCCACATTTTATGTTATTATCTCCATTGAACAAAATTTTGCAGTTCTTTATGTAAACATTGGTTCTATATGAAATAAACAAAGAACACTGAGTTTACGTATGTATAAACACATTATCAAAACAAAATATTTATATACATTATCTGAGATTCAAAAAGCGAAATAAACTAATAATCTGGTATGTCTAGAAATGTCCATATTTAGATGAGATAATTTCCGGTGTGAAACAATGATTTTAAACAAGCTTCATGCAAGCTCAGTGATTTAAATGAACTTCAAACATTTTACCGATTTAAATAATCATGTTGACGGTTTAGCCCAAAAGAAATCAGTGATTTCCATGAGTCGTGTCATAGGTACATATCTAAGATGTTCTAAACAGGATCACGAATAAAGTTAGAACATTTGGTGGGAAGATTCTAAATGCATCTTTGGAAGAGTTTTTGTAGAAAATTGTACACAACTTATAGGGAAGTCATAGCAAACTTGGAGAGATACGTATGTAGTTAACTATGTAGATTAATTTAGGGTATGATGCGGTTTTTCTACTTTAAAGTGGATCAATTCATACTCACTAACCGGTAAAATTTCTCGAGGGTCTTTCTTTTATTGTTCCAATCACTTCAGAAGTGTTTAGAACAATTGGGGAAAGAGCTACAGCAGACTGTTGGCAGATTTTTATTTCATTTATAATTTAAGAGAGCCTCCGACTCTATGATTCTTCTTTATGCTGATGACGCGAAAATCTGTGACCAGATAGAAAGAAAAAAACGTGAGATCTTTTTCCTTGTACCTTGCTTGCTATTGCCTGTTGGCGCCAAACTTGGCTGGTGTCGTCCCATTTTTCAAATTAATTGTATATCGTGTGAAGAATCTAGTGTTTCCGTAACCAATTATAGCACTACAGAGTAAGCGTCGCTAGAATCCTCTTCTAAGCATTCAACATTCTTAAAGCTACACCACTGTATTAATACACATACTATTTGTCTCCGATTCTTTAAAAGGTATTATGAGCAAGAGGATGTATTTCCTCAGCAGCATTTTATATCGTAAAAATAAAGATCGTTCGAAGAATTTTCAACGATTATATTTCAGTCACGTCTGACTTCACATGCATACGAGATGTATGACTATATAAAACCCTATTAAGGACAACACTCAATGAAAAAAAATCCAAAGATTACAAGATCATGAGAATCGTGTAAATATTTCCGCAAAAAAATGCTAGATCAATGTACCGGAAAAGCAATTATCAAGTCATCAAGATATACATTTCATAAAACACCATAAATTATTCTCAAATCATTAAGAATTCACAAAACTATTTACGATGACCATCATTTTTCCTTCAATCGATTGATTTATTTCAATAAAAGTGACTTATTAATAATCTGAAATAAATAAAATACATAAATAATAATAATAATTGAGTAAAAACTAGTTGAGCTGTTAATAAACTTGTGATCAGAAGAAAATTAGTTGAAAAAAACAAGATCTTATTCTATCTTAATTGCTCGTTAATTTCATTATTTATTACATGATCAAAGTTAGAGACGCTTAGATGCTTGTATGCGAGACCGTGAAAAAAAGCTTTCAATGCTATTATTTCGCGTACTTATGGAAAAATGTATAATTAATACGACTGCAATTGATGCAAATTAATACTCGACAAAACTCAGAAGGAAATTTTTGCATATCAGGAAGAAATATCGGACCGAAAATTGTAATAGTTTCTACATTTTTCATTGTAAAGTTAATCTGTATAAAAGCTAACCTTTCAATTTTTTGTGGATTTCTACCATACGACTTTTCCGGCTGCGATAGAACACTACCTTGGCTACTGCTAATCAAAGCAAAATTAGACCTTTGAGGGTATTACAGATGAAAAGCCTTCAATGCAAAGGTCCCTTTAAAAACAATGTTGGACTTTTTCTCCGAAAATTGAACTTTTTCGTCCAACTGTATACTCACTATTTGAATCGTATCGTATAGTTTTGATTCATCAGAGGACAAATCAAACGATCGCATACTGGCCTTTTCAGTGAAGGTTTTTCATCGGTTATGCCCTCAATGGCTTAATTTCTCACTGATTAATTAGCACTAGTCAAGGTAGCGGTCTAATTTTCTAGTTTTCTTCCGGCTAATGTATTGGGAAAATATTCCCTGTTGAAATTTTCAATTTCAACTCCCTCCCGTTGCGATTAATTCGAAGATTTATTTTATTAGATCATACTGTTGAGTTTTGTACACACGATGCCGTACTTTACTATGTACACACTTTGTAGATCTAATATCTGTCCACTTTTGAATTTACTCCCGCCAACTGTTAAGTCGAGTGAGTGGTACGTACGATCAACGCTGGCCTAATTCAATTACAAGAAGTTCCTACTGATGATGGACTATAACAATGTCAATAAAATGTAACAATTGAAAATTTTGTTTACCGCGATTAAGAACACTATATATATATTTTTTTAACATTTGCTTTTAAAATGATCGCAACTATTCAGGAAGATTTTCGAGTATGCGGAGCTTCCAGTGTATAGGGGTGCCTATTCTTTTGTATACATACTTAAAAATTATTTAATTTAGGAAGGTATTAGCAGGCGGCCAAAAAGATCTCTTCAAGACGAGTGGAATTGCTGAGCATAATTTCTATATAGCGAACTCGAAATCAAATTTACGATCCGCGACTTTTAAACTTTAGCAAACTTCCCGCCATCGCAACCCTATACCAAAGGAGGTGGCGCTGAAGATCACCTAACATTTCAACCAATTTGGTGGAATTTTTGGTTGTACGCCAGGATATATAGAGCTAAAGGCTAAGAGCGTGACATCGAAACCCGCCAGTGAAGGTTTTTCAACTGTCATGTCCTCAAGGACAGCGATTAATCAACAGTCGGGGATTTCGTGTAGGGGTTTCACACCAGAAACCCTACTGACGCCAGAAAACAACTAACATTTAATCAAATTTACTTCTATGGTAGCTTACCATGAAAAAAATTCCATTCTTAGAATGTTTTAATTAAATGTAAAATTAATAGAAGTTTTATACAAGAAATATAATAATTTTTAAGATGATCATGAAAAAGCAACCTAAAAAATTCACGTCAAATGATCAAGGGAAAAATTTAAAAATTAAAATAATATATTTACTTAAACATGGATCGAGATTGGATTGAAACTAAGGAGACAGAAAAATTGTTGTCTCTAGGGAACGTGTGTAAAATGTTTCTGATAACCCTAACAAGATTATCCTGAAAATCAAATCTGGTATACGAAATCCACTTCTTAGATAAAGATAATGATAGCCATTAAACGTTCAATTCAAAAATATACACCTCGCCAACAAACCAAAAGTATCGCAAATGAATCATTAACGATTCACTCAGGTGAAGCTTATGTTCAAGGGTGAATTCGTCGATCTGTCTACGATTCGTTGTATGGTAGCTACTCAAAGAAGTAGGAAAATACATTTCTTACCAACAACTTATTAATACAAAAGTTTTGCTTCCTAGACCGTTCTCAACTTACCGTAAGTTCGTTCGACTGAAAACAATAATTTTTTTTGTGGCATTTTAATGGTACACATAAAACATAATGCAATTTTTTCCGATCGAGTTTTATGCGTTACAAAGTTTTGAGTTAGATTAAACACCATTCCACATATATCATCTACAGTGTAAAAAACATATGATAGCGTTATCATACTGGTTTTTGTACTGAAAACCAGAGAATGAATGTCGAAGAGATCAAAATTTACGTATGAAAAGTTCGGTTTCTATCTTTCGCCGTTTTTTTTTTGTTAAATGCACCACGTATTTTGATTATTGTGCATTGAAGAATATTTTTCATTAAATAAAATCACCTCTTTCTTACGAATTAAAAACCACCTATCTTAGTTCTGTATCCAGATCATAATTTATTAAGACTAAGATTAATCACATCGCATATACAACATTAATTTTAAGTTCATTACTCCAATAGAATTCTTAAAAAGTGTTTAACATTTTTCTTATCAACAATGTTAAATTTAACTACGTTTTTGTTCTAAAGTGACAATGAATTTATTTTTTTCGCATGACCCGATAGTGAAACGGAAAATGACTATATAGATTAAAAAAAATGTGCATTATTTAAAATAGCACATGTATGGAAAAATGAAATTGTTCTATACATGCGACTCAAAACTAGATATCGCGCGGTATTTTTTAATTTATTTCAAGATATTTAAAAAAAAAATATTTTTCTCGCGAAAGTTTGCGGTCAATTTCACTGAAAACAAACAACCGGTAAATTAGTGGAGTCTATAATTTATCTATGGATTATTTTCGATAGATATTTTTTTATTTGCAATCAGACCGGTTATAGTTTTAGCTGAACTTGCCACTTACATTATAATATATAAATGGTAAGAAGTCAACTAGAAAAATATTCTGCTTTTCGGGTGTTTTCTTTAGTTTTGTTGCGTTTTAGATTTCAAAAGTTGTTTTTTCTTAAATATGTTTTCTCTTCTAATACATTTTTGAAATTGGGAACACTTAGCACAAAACGAAATGTAGTTAACCAAAAACTTGACCGTTTTTGTTGCTCTGATTGCGTAATTATGTATCTAAAGCGGGAGTATCTACATATGGTTTGCGGCCGGTTGAAAATAAAATTGGACAATAGGACCGGGTGTAGTCCAGTGGTAGTGTACTAGATCTTGAAAACATTGCTTCTGCGATGTCGTGGGTTCAATTCTCACTCAACGCATAAATTATTTATAAGAATTTTTCAGTTGCTATTGGCTTCAAAATATTAATATAAATAGTGAACAGTGCGGAATGTTTAATAGGGTCACTACTAAAGGATCTAACACTGAACAGATGAGTTCTGTTTACATTCTTATCAGATTCACAAACACCATCAGAACTACCAGACAGTAGTTGATTTGTCATAGGCAACATTGCTGTTCTGGTAGATCATATCACAGCCAATCAGAACTAAAAAAAAAAATGATTAACACCTACTAGTAAACTGCTATACCCGGCCCGATTTCTGACCTCCCATCCATAAGCTGACTGGACTGTACACTACAGTGTACTAAAGGTTAACCTCCTTAATTCAGTTCGGTATCCTTAAAAAAAAAATCTGGGAAATACTAGAGTGAGGATATATGTATAACCGAGGTTCCTAAGAATCATAAACCCACTAATGACGCATTCGTTTCGATCATCAACAATTTACTGCAGTAGATTAATCAATCAATTACACTTACACTTAATACAGTGGTAGTCATCAAAAACCGAGCAAACATCGTCATCAGCAGCACTCACTAGATATGTACATGGTCGTATGTTTGAAATTAATTAACCCTAATAGCATTTAAGAATTTAGCGTAGCTTAACGACCTCCGAACCAATCACAACCATACACAGCCATAGAAAAGAAAACCCCAATAAAGCCATAATAGTACTACGCTTTTCTTTCGTATTTCATTTTCCTACATTAACTAATTATAAAATTGTATTTTTTTCCTGCTTTCAGATCGATAAAAGGAGTGTCGTTATATAGCAGGACAAGAATCTCAAGAAATCCTAGGATCTTTAAAAAACAAAAAAGGAATATTAACCAACCCCGAAGCTACTATTCAAATTCATTTTCATCTTAACTTCAACCGAAGAAGTAAACAATCAAAGCCGTCTACATAGAATGGTAGAAAGTGATACCGATCCGAAAATTTCAGAGAGTAAGTATAAATTTTTCTATAAATTAAAAATAAATTAGACTTGGTTGAGATATATTGAAGAGTTGAAACTTTGGGTGAAGCTGGAGTTAAAATATTTGCTTAGTGCAGAACAGGATAAAAGAGATTCAAAACAACGAGAAACAGCATAGCAAGTTTGACTTTTTACATCCAGATGTCGTTGAGCCGCGATAACAGATTACATCAAGATGACGTTAAAGCTGATAAAAAGAGAGAATAATTCACGGAAAAATGTCCGGCAGAGCATTCTATATGTTATTCGGAATTTTTTTCGGTAGCAGAGTAGCTGTAATACTCTCCACCCAAAATTAAGTTTGCTGATGCTTGTTAACCTGCTTTGCACAGGGTAGGAGTAGAGTACGCCTAAATGTAGATACTAACTTCGAATATGTCGAGGGTTGGCATATAAGAAATGGTTGTGCTAAAAATTTGAAACTTTAGATGAAGCTGAATTACTCTTTAACAAAATTCAAATTCTACGTTCATGTACTGATGTAATTTTTTCCATTTACTTTTAGATTCTAATGTAAAAGACGATCGACAACAGAACGGCATAAAAGCCAAAGAAATCGATTTAAAAAATTCTCAACGTTTGACGCCGTCATCGCTTGTTCCAAGTGAAAAGGACATAAATACCAAATATGACTTGGAGAAAGGCGATTGTACAAAGGCTGACTTCGAAGGAGCTATCGAATTAGCCGGTTACGGACGTTTCCATTATTTATTATTACTAATATGCGGTCTAGTCAGTACCAGCGAGGAGATGGACGTCATTTCGATGTCGTTCATTCTCCCGTCGGCCCAATGCGATCTCGAATTAAATACGCAGACCAAGGGATGGTTGAATTCAATCATTTTCATTGGCATGATGGCTGGTGCCTACTTTTGGGGCAGCATAGCTGATTCAATGGGTCGAAAGAAGGTTCTTATTGTGATATCGTTCATGAATGGTATCTGTATAGTCGCATCATCCTTTTCACAAAATTTCGTAACGTTTATGATATTTCGTTTCTTAAATGGTGCCGCGTAAGTATTTTTTTCATATTTAAAAAAAAAAGTTATTTTCAATCCTATTTAGTTGTAAAATTAGCGATTTATTGGTAATTGTGTTTGTAAACAAAATTATCGTTGAATTTGTCGACTCTTTTTAATGTTTACATTCATATTTTAAAATCGTGTCGGTGAAAATACGCATTTATCATTTTTATATACATATTCATGGCCAAAGGAAATATTTAATTTAAGATTTACGTTTATTATTATTCATATGAAATTTGCAGTTATTCCGGTCTTTATAAATAAAAGAAGTTTTCAAAGAGACACTTCTATTCGTATGACCTGAAGTCCAACTCAATTCACAAGCTTCTTGCCTGGGGCGCGTCCATGTAGCTTATTTTTCGCGGATGTTTCGTGCAGTTAGATCACTCGGTCGATTATGACGGCCAAAAACAAAACTTTTGGACGTTCTCAAGCCGAACTCGAATTGCTGTCATAGCGAGATTAATTCTCATTGATGAGAGCAGTTCGTTTTGTCCGGTTGACTCTGTGTTCTCTCTTTTGAGAGGTTAAGAACAGCTGATCAGACCGGTCTGCTTCATACACCGATCACGCGATCATAATAATTTACTATTAAGGTATCCTCACAGGTTTTCCACGGGTTCCCTGTTATCAGTGCATCGTTCCCTGGTTTTCTTCCGTTCATTAACTACCACCAGTAAGTCACTTATTACCACACCTCCAACTTTTAACTTTTTGGGATGAAGTACTCCGCGCCTTGGACGCGACTCATCTCATATGTCGACTGAACCCTTCGACCTTAGCGCACGGCATGAGTTATGTAAGTACTCCATCGATACGAGTAGTACATGCCATTAGTAAATCTATAAAATGAGACAGTAGTAAAATTTTAATCTTTTTCCTTTCGAATAAAATGATGTAAAAGATCAAAGCAATTGCATAATATTTTCCTTCTGATCTAACTGCTACGCAGGTTATTCCAGTTTTTTTTCCGAAAGGGAAGTCGCTTTTACTTTAATAATAAAGTATTTATAAATATTTTAAGCTCCTCTATGACCACTTTTGAGGCATAGAGCAATAAAAGGGGCACTCGCTGAGATACAGTACCCATAAGTTCATCTTCAGTTTCTATACGGCCCCTTCTGGGTCTTCGGAGGCCCTGTTGCTTGTAACGCTATTTTTTCCTTAGACTATGAGGGATTCGATTCAGTTAAAAGTATGTTATAGTATCTAAGCGCGATAGCATACAAATACTGAAGTCGCCAAGAGCTTATCACCCGTGGTCTAAGTGGAAAGAAATGTTTTTTGAAGCAGTAACAATACCTTGTTACTGCCCTATGCCCCAGAATTGCCAAGATAGGAACTGACGACATCCGTTTTAGTGTAGACTAGAGGCTACTAAGGCCCCATTGTAAATCCATTACTAGAAAGAATTCGAACCCACGGCCTATTCATAGACAGCACATTTTACACTAATTTTAAGATAAATATTAATTTCAAAATATTTAAATTTTACTATATAATATCTCATCTTTGCTATTTCAGACTTGGCGGCAGTGGTCCTGTAATATGGTCGTACTTTGCCGAATTCCAACCGAAATCGAAACGTGGCTCTATGTTAAGTTTCATGGCTGCTTTCTGGACGTTTGGTAACCTTTTCGTAGCTGGTCTAGCCTGGTTAATTATTCCAACCGGAATTGGTTTCGTTACACCATATTTCATCTATAATTCGTGGCGTATATTCTTGGTCATGTGTGCCGTACCGTCGTTCATTGTAGCCGGTCTACTCTTCTATTTGCCCGAATCGCCGAAATTTCTTTTATCGCAGGGTAAAATGGACGAAGCTCTATCGATATTTCGCGGTATATTCGTGACCAATACGAAAAAGCCGCGCGAAGAGTATCCGGTCAAGGAGCTTCTAATCGATGAAAAATTAAAAGCCGAACTAATAGTTAATGCCAACTCGCTAAAGGGTAAATACTCACGTATGATGACCGATATGGTGGACAATAGTCGCGAACTCTTCCAGTTTCCAATTCTGAAATTCACAACAATTTCGATTACAATTAATTTCACGTTTCACATTGGCTACTACGGTCTGATGATGTGGTTCCCCGAATTGTTCAATCGTTTCGATGAGTACAGTCGAAATCATCCCGGACAGGATGCTGGTGTATGCGAAGTTACCAACTATGTTGTCAGTCAGGGAATCGGAGGCGACAGTGATGTCTGCTCGTCGAATATACCAAGCTCGGTGTTTATGGAATCCCTGATATCGCTGGCTTCTGCGTTACCGGCCAATTTAATTGCAGTACTTTTTATGGACGTACTCGGAAGAAAGTTCTTCTTGATTTTCGCCACTAGCTCAGCTGGTTTCTGCGCTGCTGGAATGTATTTTGTCTATAATAAATACCATAATTTAATTGTGTCGGCCGTATTCAGTGGTGTAATATCGTGCGGTAATGCTGCGCTGGATTGTCTAATCACCGAAGTGTTCCCAACACATTTGAGGTAAGCTGTCTTCATCTTCTCTCTCCGATTTATCCAAACTCTAATCAATTTTGATTCGTCCTTTTCACAGAGCAACTGGTGTCGCAATCTCAATGGTAGCAGCACGTCTTGGCGGTATTATAGGAAACGTAGTTATTGCAACTCTACTGGACACGATGTGCCCAGCGCCAACATTTATCGTTGCAGCATTACTTATCGGTGGTGGTCTCATGTGTCTAATGTTACCAAACACAACCCGTACCGCACTCAATTAAGCGCCATATTTAGAAAATTGTTTCATCATTTAAAAATAGCTATGCATTTTTTTAAGTACTATAAATACATCATTCAGGAAGCATTTACATTAAAATAAACAAAAGTCAAAAACAATTGTATGGAAATAACAACAAAACGATAAAAAAAGTGAAAACTAATAAACAAACATACACATGAACCTTTTTGTAATATAAATATTGGAAATCTTCGTACATTTTAAGTTGAATATATAGAAAATACAAATTAACGTAATAATATTTAATCTTGTTTTTTTAATTTATAAGAATTAATATCCCGCTGATACTAAAACTTCAAAATAAACAAACAAACAAAATTCAAGCCATTGAAAAATACTTCTTTTCTTAAATTTATTTATCTAATTTTTTGCGATCAATTAACTTCAAAAACAACAATAAATTTTTTTTATTCATTTTCTAATCGCTTTTTAATTTATTATGTTTATATTTTTTTCTTTTTTATTCTAATTTTTGTTTACTTTTTATTTTATTAGATTATTTCGCACTTTAAATAGTTGTATGACGATAGCATGTAAAAAGAGTTTTCCAAACAAGGAGAATAAGAAAAAAGCACTTTATTATACAACATATAAATAAAATAGAAAATAAAGACGCTATATGAAATTATAAAAAACAAAGAGAATTGGATTTTATTGATTGACCATCTTAAAATGAGCAGGAATCAGGTTTGGCACATAACCAGCCTACAAGACACTGTGAGCTGAAAAAAAACATTTGAAAAAATTTGAGACGATGTTTCTAGCTGATTTGCGTGTACTATATTAATAAGAAAATGACCACTGTTGTAGTCCGCCACTGTGCCGATTTAACAATCACATTGAGTAATTCCTGATCCAGTGACCGGCCTATATGGTGTGAATAAACGCTTTCGATGCGATCGACCGTAAGAAATCTCTTTCATACCTTCATGACATCCACTGTTCTGCTATCCGCTCTAATCTCTTTCACACCTTCATGACATCCACTGTTCTACTATTCTCTTATAAGCCGATTATCGTCGGCTTATAAGAGAAGCCCCTATTCGATTTACGCTCAAAATACACATGCTATGCTAAATTTGTTCTTTTTGCCTACACTTTTCTACACTTTTGCTGTTCTTTTTGACGAGTGACGTCAGAGGTGGCTGTTCTTTTTGTCGAGTGTAGATTGCACTTTCTACACTCGCTCGAGAGCAGGTGTAATTTCTCACACTTTAGTGTAGCTTACCATCTGTCAAACTTGATGGCTGTATGCAGATAAAATTGACTTTGTGCATATATGAAAATACTGTTTTGAATGAATATATGCAAGAATATTGAATGGCAATAAATTTGCATTGATAGAAGTGCAGGAATAAAGCAAAAAAAAAGTTTGTCACGTTTCTACACTAACGCGTTCTTTTTGCGCTATCTACACCCTACACTTTCAGTGTAAATTGTATTACACTAAAAGTGTAGGCTACACTAAAATGTAAACTTAACCTGGCAAAAAGAACAAACCTATTGTCACTTATTTTGTGCAGCGCGTGGTAGAATTGGAGGAAAAAGTGGTAGACTTTATAAGATAGGTGAAAACAGGAATAGCATTGCACATGAAAAAAAAATTTGATTTGAAGCTTTCAGTCTTTTTAGCGGATAAGATCTTGTTTTTAGACTTAACGAAATCCGATACGAAGGGGCCTTGGAGTTACACTTAAGAGGAGGAAACCCTTTAGACGCCCGAAAATGAGTAATTTTTCATGAATTTTTTTTATTGTGATAAAATAATCGCATCATTTTAAAATTTTTACATGATATTATTACAACTTTCAACTGTTAAAATAATTTTTTTTTGGTTTTACAAAACAAAATGGCGTCCTTATAGGGTATTCCTTTAGACGCCTTTTGCAAGACATCAAAAAGTGCTCCATTTGTCATATTTTTTCTATTGATCTTAAACTGTAAACCAAAACGTTTTTCGAATACTGACAGATGAATGGGAAGGATATATGTATTAGGTTGTTGCAAATGAAATGTCGTTTTTCTCTATGAAGTGAAGTCAGTTGCGATTTTCATGTCTCAAACTGCCGCCAGGTGGCACAAGTGGTATTGGGTATTGAAGTATAAATACCCCTACATTTACTAATGGAGTCATTTCAGTTTTGGACTTCATTGAGATCGGATAGAAAAAAAAAAGAAAAAAAAATGGATTCGAGTCAAAAACGGGTAATTTTCCTTTATGAATTTAAGCTTGGTCACAGCGCAACGGAGGCAACCGAAAACATCAACAGGGCATTTGGAACTGATACGGTAAACAAATGAACCACACAGTGATGGTTCTGATCGGGAGATTTGACCCTTGAAAGTGAGCCATGTGGTCACCTTTGATCGACAATTACGAGCTGAATTTTTTAGTGGAATCTGATTCACGCCAAACTGTAAGGGACATTGCAGAGAAATTGAGCGTACACTATTCGACAGTTTTCCGGCACTTGCAACAGCTTGGAAAAATCAAAAAGCTTGATAAGTGGGTTCCGCATGAGCTTACTGAGCAAAACATGACGCGTCGACTGGAAATTTGCAGTTCCCTGCTCTCCCGGAAGAGAAATGATCCGTTTTTGAACAGAATAGTGACATGTGATGAAAAGTGGATACTGTACGACAATCGTCGCCGCTCGGGACAATGGCTGGATGCTGATGAGACTCCAAAACACATGCCGAAAACAGGCCTTCATCCGAAGAAAATAATGGTGACTGTTTGGTGGTCTGCAGCTGGAGTTATTCACTATTCCTTTTTGAAGCGTGGTGAAACCATTAATGCAAAGAAGTATTGTGCCCAACTTGATGAAATGCATCAGAAATTGCATGTTCAACGGCCTAGATTGGTCAACAGAGATGGAGTTATACTGCTTCATGGCAACGCATGGCCTCATGTTTCAGGAACAACGGTCCAAAAATTAAACGAGTTGCAGTATGAGACTCTTCCTCATCCACCATACTCACCAGACCTATCGCCAACCGACTACCACTTTTTTAAACATTTGGATCATTTTTTGGCCAAACAATTCGATAATGAAGCAGCCATCAAAAGTGCCTTCAAGGACTTTCTCCGCTCTAGAAAGTCGGACTTCTACTTCTCTAGAAAGTCGGACTTGCGAGAAGTGTATTTCATATGCTGGTGCTTATTTTGATTAATAAAATTAAGTATTATAAAAGTTACAGTTGTTTGAAATTCCACTACTAAAAACGACATTTCATCTTCAAGCAAATGTTCAATTTTTGACTATTTTTTGACAGTTTTTAACCCAAAAAAGTGGTTTATTTACGCGACATCCTCAAAACTTTAGGTATATCCTTCCGATATTTATACAGGGTGGGCCATCTAGTGGGTTCTTTTTAAATCATAGGTTATTTTGACACTGAAAGCTGTTTCCCGCTCGAAATCTTGACATAAAGTCAGTATCATAACTCCGCAGAACGAAATGAGTCGCTTTACGCTTGAAGAACGTTGGGAAATATTGAAAACTTATTTCCAAAGTGAGTGCTGTGTAGCCCAAACAGTGCGTTTTTTGAAAAGAAGTTATGGCCGAAATGAAGCACCCACCGCGCCTGCTGTACGCAAGTTTGTGCAAAAAGTTCGTGAGACTGGCATGGACAACATTCATGGCCCCCGTCGTCGTACGGTGCGCACAGACGAGAATGTGGCTGCTGTAGCCGAGAGTGTGAGACTCACTCCACGAACATCAACTCGCCGTCGATCTCAACAGCTCAACATTTCACGCACTAGAATGAGGAGAATTTTGCACAAAGATCTCGGATTATTCGCTTACAAGGTCCAATTGACTCAGCAATTGAAGACGCACGACCATCCGCTTCGTTATCGCTTCGCAATTTGGGCCTTAGAGCAGCTTGAATTGGACAACGATTTTGGGCGAAAAATCATCTTTTCTGACGAGGCGCATTTTCATCTCGGCGGCTACGTTAACAAACAAAATTGCCGCATCTGGGGCTCGGAAAACCCGCAGGTTATTGTCTAGAAGCCAATGCATCCACAGAGAGTGACAGTTTGGTGCGGATTGTGGAGTGGTGGCATCATTGGACCATTTTTCTTCGAAAATGAGGCTGGGAACAACGTTTCGGTGAACGGTGAACGTTACAGAGCCATGTTATCCGACTTTTTTTTTACTGAAATTGAAGACATGGATTTGGACGACCTCTAAATTGTATGTTAAATTTTCTATGTCTCTCCATTTGGTTTTTCTAGCCCCTTTAAAGCGCCAAAAATAACCAGTGTCATAACAGCATAAACAGTAAAAAATGAACCGGAAACTAACTATACCCGAGTTTCATAAACGGCAAAAGGTTCTGAAGATGCTTCTAGCTATGCTGGGTTAGAGAAATCTTGCAAAATCAGGAGCAACATGGCGCGTATGATAACTTAGTGCAGGAGATGCGTTTGAACGACAGTAATATGTTCTTCAAATACCATCGAATGTCGATTGACCTTTTCGATGAATTACTTGATCTAATTGGACCGACAATTGAAAAGGTCTTTCATATTTGTCAACCTATTTCGGCAGGTACCCGATTGTCCTTAACACTCAGGTTTGTTGCAAAACTGGCGACAGCGGCGTCCGCAGAGTTATGGTTTGGGGAGCGGGGAGTCAATTGCTAAAAAAATCAAGACAGTGTTATGATCAGATTCTGATTCGCATGGAAGAAAGACGCTCAGGTTAAACGTTGCTAGCACGTCACATGAGAACCTCGTTCTTAAATCTGAAACTACTTCATCTAGCAACGGATTATAGACGGATCTGCAAAAGTAGTTTTCAGGTGAGGTTGCGGGTGGATTTTCGCGCTGAGTCTGACGGGAAGCTGTGCGAGGCATTAACACATCTACCTGAAGTTCATCTGCAAAAACTTGAACTCCAGCAAAAAAGTTTTAAAAACCTTAACAACCTTTTTTATAAGGCAGATATTGTGTCCGCTATCGATTCCGAAGCTTTCTTTAAATAAAGTGAGGGCTTTTGGAGGTACTTGCTGAGCGAAGATGTGGTTCCTGATATAATAGAATGAAGAACGAACGTTAGATGCGTATTTTATTTCATACTAGATAGATAGATTGGAAATTGGGGTTGGTATGGTTAACCTCTGTCACTGCAGCCACAGTTGGGCCTATTGTGACGTCCCCCCGGTTTGACTATGATTCCTCTTCAATCCCTGCGCTTTTAATGAAACCTAGTATTTTGCGAATAGGAATGGTCAGGAATTCCGATGGGTCCATGAAACCCTGACCGAAGTGCCGAAGTCTTTTGTGAGCTAAACCCTCACATTCACAGAGGATATGCTCTGGTGTTTCGTCTTCGTCATTGCATATTCTGCAAATTTTAGTCTCAGAGAGACCAATCCTTTTGAGATGCTTCCTCATGTGACAATGTCCAGTCAGAGCTCCCACTACTACTATATACATAATAGATGATACGTGTATGACTACTTACCAAGGACATCTACGAGACTGACCATGGAAATCAAAAACTCAGAGGCACCAAGTTCATCCTTAAAAACTGCATGTCTCTTTGCTGACGTATTTGCGAAAGCGACAACTTTCTACCTTGTTCCTGTTGTGTTCCGGCATGAAATTACATTTGTACATTTCGATAGAGAGTTATTTAATGCGTGATTACTACAAAGACATCATCTTGCATTTTCAGTCCTCTTAAGCAACTCTCGAACTGCTCCCTTTACGTCTGAAGCCATCACAGAACAACTATCTGTGCCTATTCCAACGCACTTCACTATGTCAACCGAATACTTTTTTAGAAGATCTTCAACGACATGAGCAAGTGCGATACCCGCCAATCGTCTTCAGTATGCGATAGATCGGTGGTTTCATCGAAAATTATTGAACAGATTTCAGCTTCTTTCACTCTACTCAGTAGCACCTCTTAAATCTCTTCCTTACAGCATTCAATTAAGCCGTTTTGTGTTCTAGGGCTGATGCAAGTTGCATTGGCTGATGTGTTTTTTAAATGTTCCAGCAATTTTGTGTCCCCTGCCCAGTGGCGTAGCTAGACATGATTTTCTGGGGGGGACCAATTTGAACTTGAAGTGAAGTTCGATATTATCTATGTACAACCCAACAACCTTTCATAGTACTGCTAAAGTAATGAACAAACGCATGAATGCTTTCGCTGCAAATTATAGAGGCAGTGACGACTTCAGGAGGCCAGAACCTGATTTGAGCTGTCGCGCCATTGGATGATGATGAGCTCAATGGGCTTGGAAGCTACGAGTCTTCAAGCGATTTCGCGCATGGCGGATTTTTTTTAAATCGATCACTATACTTTATTATATTAAAATAATTAAGAAAAGGATTGAATTCATAAGCTTCTGATAGTTAGAACCTACTTGTATCGTTCACATTCTTTGACGTGACTTCGTTTTGAATTGAATCATTATTATTGTTCGAGAGAGATTTGACTTTTTTTATCGATCACCGGTCCGTAATTGATGGTGATCGGTCGATAATATCCTTTCTTTTGAAGTCATATTCACAAAATCACTATACACCAATATTTTTTATACACTTACTCACGCTTTCTAACTGGAAAACATAAATGAAGTTGGAGATTGGAACCAACACTAATCAAGCAGTATGAAAAGGCCTTCACAAGACGTTCGTTCAACGCCACTACATTCTAGCTTTTTCGTGCTGATGAATAGACGCGTTAAGATGAATTGGAAATTGACTTCCCACTTCAGTGACAGTCTCAGACCAGTGAAGAATGAAAACGTTACGAGATTGCCTGATAATCTGCGATACTTTTCTAGAAACTATTTGATATTTGGATAGCATTCTAATGCTTTTATAATACTTCGTCTTTAATAAAGAAAACGTCCTATTATGTGTAATTATAATTTTCTAGGTGAGCTAACCATTTCGTGGGGACAGTGGCGGTCATAGAGGGGGGGCCATAGGGGCCATGGCCCCCCCCCTAACAAATTCGTCACCCATGATTACTTTATCACATCTGCTTCAAAAAAAAATTATATGAGACTATTAGATTAATACCATAGATACACTTTATAAAGTATAATGCACTTAATAAAGTATAATGCAATTAAATCAGATCTCCTCTTATGTTTTTCTTTAATCCTTCTTTTGTATTTTGTCTCCTGATTGAAAAGAAGACTGTACTAATTAAGAATATTTCAAAATTATCAATTTGGATTTGGGTTATACTTGGACAATTTTTATAATGTGCATCCTAAACCTAAATTAAGACCTAAATTGTGGTAAATGCAGTGAAATACAATATAATTGCTGTCCAGGTCGTTTTAAGTGGATTTTGAATTATGTTTGCACAAAACCTAGTCACCAGAGCAGATATCAAATTTATTCAAATTATTAATCCAGTAGATCTTAATAGTTTTGTCGAAATCACGAGATTTCTGCAAATCCAGTTTGAAATATTGCATTGTAAATCAGCTATAAGAACTTTTACAGTAACTATTACATATTAATAACTGATTTACATCCAAAGATTTAAAACTCGATTTGCCGAAATGTCGAGATTTCGATAAGATTCTATCAAATTCTAATATATTTCGCATATTTGGATGAATTTGAAATCTACTCGGCTAAAAAGGGTAGCTTAAACTCTAATCAAAGCTAATCACTCAATTTAAAAATTTTGAATTTTTTTCGCAGGCTCGAATTAGTGTAAAAAAAATACGATTTAAGTTTCATCTCGGTAATATATGGGGAATACGTGCCTCAAGGACCTGAAAGAAACCAAAATTGTATAAGATTAACAAAACTCCTAAGATATCGACAAAGGGCCTATATAGTATCGTTTCCTCGTTTCCAAAATGAGAATTTCCGAGTTTGGTTTTTTAAATTTTTGAATTAGGAGAGTAGGTCAGGTTAGGTTATGGTGGTAATTATCTACACTACTATTGATCGACTCAATAAGGAGACTAAGTGATATATGAACCTAATAAATTACATTGATATAAAATATTTCTTTCGTAGATTTTAAGTATTGTAGTAACTTAATAACTGGAATGATCACTTATTCGTTGGGCCTAAAGTCTTTAGATTATAAGATATAGGGTTCGGATTTTAATGCCCAATATTGAGTTTCCATATTTGATGAAACTCAATATTGGGCATTAAAATCCGAATGATAGTAGAACTAATAAAAATTAAATACACTACTTTTCTAGTGGTCTCAGCTAATTTGCATCCAAAGATTTCAATATGGATTTGGCGAAATCACGAATTTTAACTAAACTCTAAAAATCTCGAAGTCTCAAAATCTTGAAGTCTGTTTAGGCTTCCAAATTTTGTCGAAATCGAGATCGACAACGACTTCTACTGAAATCGAAAATTATGTTCACCAAGCTTTGGAATCAATTAATTTTAATTCCTAGTTCCTACCCATGCTATTAAATTTTCTATTGCTTCAAGACAATCATACAATACAGGTTCAAATTTTGGATATCATACAATCAGCTGATAAATTGAACGATGTCAAAGAAATCCCTTCAGAGCGATGTTAATGCTTTTTAATATTCTAAAAATTCGGTTGCCAAAATCTGGCGATTTAGATGCGGAAATGAAAAGTTGATACTTTCATTTGCACAATTTCCATCCACGCTACAGTAACGGGTAGCTACCGCACCTATTTTCTGTACAGTAGCTACTGAACTTCAATGGCCCCCCTCTTGAAAAAGCAATATGACCGCCACTGCGTGGGGAAGTTATCCCCAACACCCCCCCCCCTGTTACTACGCCACTGCCCCTGCTTCTATTCTGAAGCGGAGTAAGGCTCTGAAGCAGTGGCGTAGCGTGAAACTTCGCTGGGGTGCGCAATAACACGATCATCAAATTCTATGAATTCTATAACCATAAACACGTAATTTTCATTCAGAAATAAAATTTCAATTGCTAAATTCCAGGAAGTAATCAAAAAACCGGGTCGATCTTACTTGTTGAAGTTGAAAGTGTGGAAGGTTTTGAAAATAATGAACCGAAAAGGACACAATATTTGCAATTGATCCTTATGAGAAAGAACTAATAAGTGAAACTTGTCCGAGTGTGATCTATGCGTAAACTTTTTGGTGACTTTCCCTTTTTTCATTATCACGCAATAAGGAAATACATAACTTTTAGAGGGAATCCACGGTTGTTCCATAAGCTGACATTTCGTAAAATCTGGCATGCCCGACTGATCCATATAATTTCCAATATCCCAAGCATAGGTGTTGACAGCAACAGTAGCAGATGATGTAGAGGCAGGATTTCGACATTTCCAGTAGCTAGCAAGAGAAAACCTAGCCCTCGTGTCTCATGATGACGAAGCTTGGAAAAGGCCCTTTATGCACCTAAGGCAGAAGCCTCCTACCCCTACAACGGATGATTCACGTTACGCGCCTATGTATACATGCACAAATAGATAAATCTGGAAAAACGACAAAATTGTAAAATTTTTAAATTTTTAAAATCCACCTTAAATGTATCGCATACAGGCGCGAACGCAGGGTGGTTTTGGGGGTTGAAACCCCCACCCCCTCGAAATGATTAATTAAAAAAACACAACTAAATATTACTAATACGCAACGCGTAAATTGTTTTACATGTTAATTACTTGAGCTGAGTTAAATTGTAGTTTTCATTCGAATTTCAACTCAACTGGGAATTCCATAAAAACTAACTCGCCATGAAAATGTAAACGTAGTGATATGATAGTTACCCAGTAGGAAGTTTGAGGAGAACTCTATGAGGGAGCAAATATGGAGGTATCTAGTAATACTATCAATGGAGCAAAAAAAGAGATTTTTAACAAAATTATGGAGAAAACCGCCACTTTTCTTTTTTCGCTTCAAATGGATGAAAATGGGATTACGAAGAACATTTTTGAGTTTTCATTTGTCCAGGAAAGTTACTCATATATTGTTTTAAATCGCCATTCGGTTTGAGAATTTTCATCGAGGCCGTCGCCGTCGAATCTATCACGCAGTCTCAATTTTTTAGTTTTGTGAACAGTTATATAAGGATATTTTTCGTGGTAAGTAAAATCTTAACACTTACTACATTTACATGGAGAATCCAAAGATCGAAATTTGGATCGCGTTTATGACAACACTGGATCGAAAGATCGAAACATGGGCAAATCGAAGAAATGACGAACGACATAACCGGTTTCGATTCGATCCAGGTCGAGAAGTTTGTTCGGATCGAGTCAATCTCATTTCAATCCGATCTGCGTCTACATGCGATTTTAGAGGATTGAATCCGGATTCAATCCTCCATGTGAACGTAGTAATTATCGTTCTGGTTGTTAATATACAGTCATTTTACGCTAAAAACTCGTTTAGGCCATTTTTTAATTGAATGTAGGATATTGTGTCGAATTTCACATTTAGGAAGTCTATAGCAAAACATCCTGTGCTACATTTCTTCCTGGAATATTTCACTGTACATAGTCAGTTCCGGAAATATTCTGAAAGTGTTATAGTTTGCGAGATTTTTTCAGTTTGGTCGAATTTGTATGGCTAAGTTCGTTAACGGGCAAAATCCTTCCTACTCCTTCGGATAGCTACCATATAAAAAGTCATTAAGATACTTATTCAAGAATATTGACCAATAACTTCGGAACACCAAGCTACGGCTATGAAATTTTGTATACGTTGGTTTTTCAAACGTTACAGTTAAATGAAAGAATCTGAAAGTTCCTTGAGTAGCTGCCATACAAAAATCTTGTAAAAAAATTATCATGAATAGAATCCCATTAGTCCTTTGAGTAGCTGCCGTACCAATATACTGTAAAAAATGTCTTCACTCAAATTACAGAACTCACTATAACTCAAGAAATCGGTCAGTCACGAATTTGACGCTTTTAAATTAGTTTTGAGTGAAAGTTCACTAGGCAGCGAAATCCTTCTACTCCTTTGGGTAGCTTCCATATAAAAACTCCTTAAGACACGTGTTCAATATTATTTTCTGATAGCTTTTGAATGCTTCAAACTAGGAATTTGAAATTTTGTACAAATTAATTTTTAAAAGGTTGAGTCCTTCCTGCACCTCGCATGTCAAAATCCTTGAAATTGAAAAATTTTACTGTCGGTAACTTACCTAGTTATAGGTATGAAATTGAACACTGATGATATTGTCTTTTAGTTTCGAGTAGCAACCAAATGAGATACCTTAATAAAGGACAACGCACGCCTGATTCTACTTTATCCCCAACAACAATATACGATTGGCTTGCAACCGATCCTGACTGCAGTATGTTTTTTAAATAATTCCACTGCACTTAGATTGCAACGAAAAAGGAGGAGAAAAGAAGAGCAAAGCGAGGTGTGCTACACTGTTTTAAAAAAATTGAATTTTCAATCCAATTTTTACTTTAAATTTCCAGTATATTTCATTTTTTCAAGTAAAAGTACTCATTTCAAGCACTTTTACTAGAAATTACTGGTTTTAGTAAATTATCATGTACTCTTTAACTGAACCGTACAATTTACATGAAAAGTCTCACAAAATTACGCATCATTTCGAGTAAAATTAACTATATTTATATATGAATTGAAAATTACGTCCCTTTTCATGTAAACCACGAAGTTGAACGCTTCGTTCGATTTTGTTTTCTACTGAAATGAAAATGAAACGCCTTCGATGACGCTGTGGCTACGCGCGCCAAACCTACGCAGCAAAACCAGAATTGATCGCGGGTTGGATTCTTACCTACAGCCAAGTGCTTTATTTAGAGTAAGTAAGTAAGAAATAATATAAGAAGTAGAAATAAGAGTATCTTAAAAAGTGCTAATTATACACTTTTTTTAGAGTGTAAATACAAGAGAATCTCCAGTGAATTTGCTGCTTTCGAAGTAGAAATTTACTGATTGCAAATTGGAATTTACTGACCGAAAATTGAAAATTACATTGAAATTGACTTACTTGAAAAGGTGAGGCATATTTGCCTACTATCCAAAAGATGTAAAATTCAATGGATTTTTTTTTACTGTGTAGTCTCTCTAAAGAAGTGCGAGAGACTTCGTTTTATGCACCCTTACAACTGTTTTAAAATTATTACAATGGAGATTTCTGATTTCAGGGGACATGCTCTTGCAAAAGGGAGGTCAAATGGAGGAGAAAACGAGTTCTCCGAACCACCCTGAACATGATTACCAGTCAACAGGATTAATCACGGGATATTTACTAGTTGGGCGAGTACTCCAGAACTAGTCTCATGAAAGATCTCGTTTTAAGCTCCCCTAGAAGTATTTTTAAAAATTATTTCTTAAGAGGTACAATGTAGATCTGATTTTAGGAGGCATGCTCTTGCAAAAATGAGGTCAAATGGATGAGAAAACGAGGTCCCCAACGAATAAGAATACTCCGGAATTAATCATGTGATGATCCCATTTTCTACAATTTGATGATTTTGATGATTTAAGTGTTCTGAATTACAAAATGTTTTAAAAAAGAATATCCTAAGTATTTGATTTTTAAATTTTATTTATTTAATTTCAAATGTTGCAACCTCATGAATGAAGCTACACATGTATTACGGCCACACCGTTAGGTAAGTGGCAATACAATTCTTGTAAAATATTAAACTAATACGGCAAAAAGTGATAATGTAAATTAAATTAATAAGGCCCGAATTTTAAGTGAAAGTAAAATAATAAAACAATTCAAGTGAAGGATAGATGACTTACATGCTAGTTAGGGCTTAGGCCTTAAACTTTTTTTTTAAAATTTTAAATTAGGTGAACACTACAAACACATTCACCAAACTTATTTATGTTTAAAATAAGTATTATATGTATGTACATAACCTTATAATTTTTCTGAAAACCGTCTCCGAAATAATTTTCTGCGTTCGCGCTTGATCGAATACAATTAAACAATTTTGATGTCAGGGTGTTGGATTTAATGCATGTGATTAAATGTTGGTTGTTTTCCGGCGTCAGTAGGGTTTCTGGTGTGAAACCCCAACACGAAATCCCCGACTGTTGATTAATCGCTGTCCTTGAGGACATGACAGTTGGAAAACCTTCACTGGATACGCCAGTTTCATAAGATTGTGTTGGACTAGGTCCGAAGGAGCTGTTTCGTCATCGGAGGGCATAGACTCGTCAGAGGGTGTATCATGCCTACTATCCGAAACACCCTTACAGCTGGTGGAATTGCTGAGCATAATTTCTATATAGCGCACTCGAAATCAAATTTACGATCACGAATTATAAATTTTAGCTAATTTCCCGCCATCGCAACCCTATACTAAAGGAGGTGGCGCTGAAGATCATCTATTTCAACCAATTTGGTGGAATTTTTGGTTGTAAGCCAGGATATATAGAGCTGAACGCTAAGAGCGTGACATCGAAACCCGCCAACAGCAATTTTATTTTTTCGCTAATTTTAAGAATGGAATTTTTCATGGTAAGCTACCATTCGAGTGCGCTATATAGAAATTATGCTCAGCAATTCCACCAGCTGTAAGGGTGTTTCGGATAGTAGGCATGATACACCCTCTGACGAGTCTATGCCCTCCGATGACGAAACAGCTCCTTCGGACCTAGTCCAACACAATCTTATGAAACTGGCGTATCCAGTGAAGGTTTTCCAACTGTCATGTCCTCAAGGACAGCGATTAATCAACAGTCGGGGATTTCGTGTTGGGGTTTCACACCAGAAACCCTACTGACGCCGGAAAACAACCAACATTTAATCAAATTTGCTTCTATGGTAGCTTACCATGAAAAATTCCATTCTTAATGCATGTGTTTGTACTTTCGGGTAGAGCGTATACCCATGCGGGAAATATGCAAGCGCTCCCCTAGGTAGCAAGTACGAAGCGCTCCCTTGGCGTTGCCCTAGGTAGCGTTATTGAAGCATTTTAAGTAATTTTGTAAGGCAAGTATAAGATGCTTCCTTGGCGCTGGCCTTAGAAGCGCTATGGAAGCACGTTCGGAAAAACGATTCTCAATTGTTTAAGTACAATAAAATTTCTATTCTGTGGATTAATTTTGCAAAGTGAACACGTGAATTTTAAAGAGAAAAGTTAAAAAGTGTTGAAAATAAAGAAAAGAACGTTATTTTAAATGTAAGTACATTATTTATGTCTGTGAATGGAATTTGTTCATGATGAAGCTACCATAGAAGCAATTTTTAAGTAATTTTTGTTGTTTTTCGGCGTCAGATGAGTTTCTGGTGCTTCTATGGTAACTTCACCATAAAAAAATTGCATTCTCATTAATATTACGATAAAATAAAATTACGGTTGGCGGCATTCGATATCGCGCACTTATTTTGTGATTTAAATACCCTAGTGAACAACCAAAATTTCCACCAAATTGTTTGAAACATTAGATGATCTTAAGCATAAAAATTTGCTATGACAAATTTGGTAAAGTTTGTAATTCGCAGGAATAAATTTCGGTTCTATATCGCATATAGGGAAAAATCCTAAGCAATACCACCAGCTGTAATGGTGTTTCGGATAGGCATGATAGACCCTCTGATGAGTTCATGCCATCCGATGACGAAACAGCTCCTTCGGACTTAGTTTTAAACAGTTTTAAAAAAGTGGCTTCTATAGTTTTTCAACTGTCGTGTGCTCAATGGCAGTAACCAGGACAGTGTTTAATCCCAGTCGGGACTTCGTGTTGGTGTTTCGCACCAGAAACTCCTCTGACGCCGAAAAACAACAAAAACTTCTTATAATTATTTATGTTATAATATATTAAAATTAAATTACAAGCTCAAATTTATTATTTTTGACACCAATTTTGAGATGTGGTTGATGAGATGATGCAGCCAAATTCATTAGTCAATGATTAAACCCATCTCCCTATGTTGCATCTCCCTAAGTTTTACGTTTCAATCAATGGTGTTTCTTCAAATAGGAAATTTAATAAAAAATTAAAAAATCTTAACGGATCCAAGAATTACTGTTAAATTCGTGAAAATATATTCAACTCATTTTCACTACAATTGAATATCGAATGTATGATATATAATTTCAGAATTTTAAATATGAGTAAACAAATTGCTGGAATTAGCATCAACATTTCAGGAGATTGGTAAAAAATGAGATTCTTCAACAGAAAGCATCTATTGAAAGTAGTTCCAAAACTCAGGAAGAGATAATTGAAATCCCTGAAACTTTAATGGGGAAATCCGTTCTTCTCAAAGGACTTATTACTACAAGTCAACAGGGATGGACTCCAAAAAAAAATGTTTAATAAATTCCTTCTTGGTATGTACATACTCACTATTATTTTAGATATTTTACATAACAACATGTTATCATTTTTCTACTAGAAGCAACAAAATCGGAAGTTGTTGGAGTGGCGGATTTCAAAAAGGCCATACGAGCTGGTATTTAGATTGCGAAAAACCGGCAATACAAATCCACCTACAAATTAAAAAAAATTAACTTACAAATGTAATTTTTTCTTATTGAAATATTTCAAGATCAAATTTTGTATATTTTTTAGAACTACCGAATTTTTTATTTTATACAGGGTGTAACTAGTACTGAGGTTCAAACGAAAATGGGAGATAGAGAAACTTGTCCTGAGTAGAAAATCGTTCTACACATACTCCCGTTTTTGCACCGTTAAGGAGATAGCGCGATTTTAAGGACGAAGGATTTTCATCGTACCTGTGATCACTGTTTGATCTCTAACTTCTGCTGTACTTAGCGTAACGTAATAATTCTGGGCTCGTTGGAAAGGACACAAATTCTTCTTTCTAATTGCTATCAACTGTGTCAATCAGTGTTATACTTTTTGAGAAAAATTCATTTAAATGACACAAAAATAATAAAAAATTAAAAAAAAATACGAAAAAGTCCTGTTTTCTCCAAGAAGGACCTGATTAACCACCAAATTTTATTACATTTTCGGAAAGCCCATAAAATTTCACTATACGTTTGATAACAGAATTTCTTCATATTTGCAACAACAAGTGAGTTCCCTGCACATGTTGGAAATACTGCTAAACATAGAATTTACCGCAAAACAGATGCAGTAATGAGCAACCATGTTAACAACACACGTATTGCTCTTATGTGTGGAAATTATGTTACAGGTAAGTAAAAATATGACAACTAATTAGATAGCGTCCATTTAAGTAAATTAACTAACATCCATTTAAGTTAATTAAGTAATATCCATTTAAGTAGGGCGTGGAGTTTACCTGCTCCCTTAAGGAACAGGAATGACTTCGTCCTACGTAGATTTTTCTGCGATAAAAGCATCGGGAGGAAGCAGCAGCAAACAGAATATCATAGACATCATTACGAGCAACATGGCAAGCAATAGGAGGTCTTTTACAACGTAAGAAATGGCAGACATGCACTTCGTGTATGGGTTGTGCGACGGGAATGCTAGGCGAGCCGAAAGAGTTTACCGGGAACGGTATCCGGACAGATCTCGGTACCCCCATTATCGGATGTTCATCAGCATTCATCGGAACCTTCGTGAACGAGGTACACTGCAGCCGTGGCGGGAGACACAACATCCAGGACGGCGACACTCGGTACCTGTGGCCACGGAGGAGCGCATACTGCGCATCGCGGCTAGGGACCCCACGGTAAGCACCCGGCGCATCGGCCATCGATTAGGCATCAACCACATGCATTTATTTCGTCCTCACTATTATTAATCATACTCCTTCGGCGAATGACGGGTGTCAAACCAGATTTACTTGAAGGGATCGTGCTTGATAACTGTTAGCCCCGCTCCTTTACAATTCAACCTATGAAGAAATTCTGTTATCAAACGTATAGTGAAATTTTATGGGCTTTCCGAAAATGTAATAAAATTTGGTGGTTAATCAGGTCCTTCTTGGAGAAAACAGGACTTTTTCGTATTTTTTTTTAATTTTTTATTATTTTTGTGTCATTTAAATGAATTTTTCTCAAAAAGTATAACACTGATTGACACAGTTGATAGCAATTAGAAAGAAGAATTTGTGTCCTTTCCAACGAGCCCAGAATTATTACGTTACGCTAAGTACAGCAGAAGTTAGAGATCAAACAGTGATCACAGGTACGATGAAAATCCTTCGTCCTTAAAATCGCGCTATCTCCTTAACGGTGCAAAAACGGGAGTATGTGTAGAACGATTTTCTACTCAGGACAAGTTCCTCTATCTCCCATTTTCGTTTGAACCTCAGTACTAGTAACACCCTGTATATTGAATAAATTTATTATTTTTGAATTATTTTAAATATTTTTTTAACTTACCTACACACAATGAAAATTCTATTGTACTTAAACTATAGAGAATATTTTTCCAAACGTGCTTCCATAGCGCTATTAAGGCCAGCACCAAGGAAGCCTTACAAACTTACTTAAAACGCTTCAATAACGCTACCTAGGGCAACGTCAAGCGAGTGCTTCACAATTGTAACCTAAGGGAGCGTTTTCATATTTTCCGAATGGAACAAAGCTTTCATAAAGCTTATTAGCATCGATAAATTGCCGAGGCTCATATAAACTTGCTTCCGGTAAGCTGCCTGAAAAACAGGAACGAAGCGCTTGCCACTGCGGACACGCTAAAAAGCAACAGGATAGGCATGGCAAAAGAAGCGATCCAAGCTTCCAAAGAAGCGCGATAGTAGTGTAATGGAAGCGCTCTATTTCCTAATGGGTAGTCGTTCTTCTGGGTGAATTGGTCTAAAAAAATTTATACCAGAACCACCCATATATGTATTAGTAAACTATATTGCTAGCGGCCTACGAATAAGAATATAAGGAAATGAAATGGTCCGAGAGAAATGAAGCAGAAACGAAACTGCTTTTGACAGAGTGGGTTTGCTGTTTGTTTACATAAAAAACACAAATCCGGTTAAAATTGAGCATGTGAGAGAAAACCAGAAATATTTCAATGTGTTCGTGTTTTTTTAATAATTCCAAGGTCAAAGCGGGAGCAAGACGATAGGTGAAGGGTTCTTATCGGTTTTGTTCTCTCTCGAAATATGATGTTTATGTGGTAAAATAACTTCACTAAGTTTCTGTGCAGATATTTGGTAATTACATCCGCCTGCTAGCGGCACTTGTCAGAGTCAGTATCGTTGTTAACAGCTGATTCTGAATTTGCCAACTCAATATAGTGGTAGTTTAAACGTTACTGGATTTTAATTTAATATTATAATATTTTTTATATTTTTTATAATTCAAATAGTTGGAACATTTAAAAAATGTAACACTATTTTTCACATTACATATCTTATTTTGTGAAAATTATGAAAGTGCTGCTAATTTGAAATTATAAAACACATTTTTCGCATTTAAATATTTTTATTTATAATGTTCAAATTTCATAAAAACTTGATTTGTATTAAAATTGTGTACTCCCCTTCCTTGATTCTTTACATTTTTGAGACAAAATCAACAGCTGATTCTGAATTTTCCAATTCAACTCGTGCCTATTGATTTTGTATGGAAAAATATGACAGCTAGCAATATAGTTCTAATACATATATGGAACCACCTAAAAATCGGTTGCAAAATACTGAAAAAGTAACAGGCGCCCATAACCAGCAGCAAGCAATTTCTTACGACATCAAACCACTTAAAAATCGGTTGTAAAAATTATGAAAAAGTAACAGGTGCTGATAAGCAGCAGCAAGGAATTTGTCCCGTCATCAAACCAAATAAAAATCGGTTCTAAAAATTCTGGAAAAGTAGCAGGCGCCCATAACCAGCAGCAAACAATTTTTTCTGGCATAAAAGCATCGGTTGTAAAAATTCTGAAAAAGTAGCACGCCCATAACCAGCAGCAAGCAATTTTCCGGGATCAAACCACCAAAATATCTGCTCTCAAATGATTTAAAAAAGGTTTTTTTTTCAGTTCAAACGATGTTCTTTTTATTGAACGAGGGCTTAAAATAATTACAAAAACGACGAGTCATAAATATTTTTCTATTCGCTTCTCATCATTTTCTCCTTTTGCCGTTGCATCTTCTTCTTGGAGAGTTTCTTCTTAGCTGGTTCGTCGTCTTCGGGTGCCTTTGTAACGACTTCTTCCTTTTCGGTCAGAATAATTTCAACGTGACATGGCGATGACATGTACGGATTGATACGACCGTGAGCACGATATGTACGACGGCGAAGACATTGTGCCCGATTGGCTTGAATATGATCGACTACGAGCCGATCGACATCAAGACCCTTAAAATCGGCATTAGCTTCAGCATTTCGCAACAATTGCAGAAGAAAATCGGCCGATTTTTTTGGCCAACGTCCTTGCGTTGTACCCCATTGTTTGGCTTGAGCACAACGGCCAACACCACCATTGAAACGACGGAATGGAACGCATTCCTTCTTCTCGATAACAGCCTTTAGGAAACGTTGTGCACGACGAAGTGGCATACGCTTGATAGCCTGGGCGGTTTCGTGTGTATTCTGAAAATAATATAAAAAGAATTAACAAAATAGCACAGTAGGTCTTACCAATATAATTTCGCATTATTCCCAAAACACTGTCGTTCTTCGACAAAATCAAGGACCTGAGGTCGTTAGGGCATCATAACAAACTAGTCTGGCTCTGTCGGACAGAGATTGTTTTTAATGAGGATTAGTGGCCCACGAGGTTTCGAAGAAATCGCTACGGGCTTGTTTGATGTCTATTGTGCATGACGGTTCTAAGCACTGCGCTCCTTCTTAAAACTAAAACTAACTAAAACCATTGTAGCAAAGTTCTAGAAGTTGAAAAATAATATTTGGAATTTTTCATCTGCTGATGCCTCGCCTAAGTTTTTATTTTATTTTTCTCTAGCACTATTGCAAAAACCTGATAGGCAATAGTATGCACAATAGATTGATTTTAGTGCAGGCAATTTGTACAAGTCGGATTCGCGGCGGTGAATATGTTACTCTTAAAAATTTTGCTATGTTAAAAAAATGATTACAAGATGAGATCCAAAAAAATTAAGAAAGAAGGTTGAGTCGACTATATTTTGGAGCTTAAGGGCGTGCAATTGTATAACAAATTTTGATTCCATAATTTTTTAGCTCTTTCCTTCACCTCATTTGTGAAATTGTCTAATTACTGCGACTATTAATTGGCGACATCTTACATCTTTAAAACTTCTTCTTTCAACTCCAGCAAAAAGCGTGTTTGAACTAATATTCAACAGCATCAATAATTTAACTTATAATTTACGCGCAATGAAATGATCTGGAAATTTAACAGAATAAGCTACACAAATTTCATTACACCAGAGCTCGAGTGTCTTTGGTATCTTCGAATGTAGCAAAGTTCTAGAAGCTGAAAAATAATATCATGAATTTTTCATCTGCTGATGCTTCGCCTAAGTTAATATTTTTCTCTGGCACTATTGCAAAAACCTGATAGGCAATTGAATGCACAATAGATTGATTTTTAGTGCACATGCAGACAATACAAATCAAATAAATTGCGATTTAGCGGCGCATTCAAGCTACAGAAAACCTTTCGGTTATAAAAAAAAACAGACATTTCACCATCGATTGGTGCTTTCCATGCTTCGAAATGCAATTCCTAAAAAAATGCAACTGATTGATTGATTTTAACTGCAAAATTTATTTATATGCATTGTTTCGATGCTCACTGAAATTTTTATGGATTCGAATTGATTCAAACTACTTCGTACTGTACAAATAATCGTGTTAACAAAGATGACACAATGTGGCCACTTCGGCGCTAATTGTCAATCCAAAGTCCACTTACAACTTGATTTATGTGGTCATAAAACTGATGTGCATTAATCATATCCGCTATAGTACTTTATTTAAGAATGCATTGTATCCATCGTCATTTCGACGCTACTGCTTTTATACCGATTTTCGTTTTCGTTAATTTTTTCATTAAATATTTTTAGATATTGTAGCAAAGTTCTAGAAGTTGAAAAATAATTTAATAAGTTTTTCATCTGCTGATGCTTCGCCGAAGTTTATATTTTCATCTAGCACTATTGCAAAAACCTGATAAGCGATAGAATGCGCAATAGATTGATTTTTAGTGCCGGTTTATTTGTAATACCCGAAAGGTTTTTCGTCCTAAAAATATTAAATAAAAACTAGATAGACCAGTAATAAAAGGACAAGGGAATAAAATCTTTCAGACACACGATATGTCGATCAACCGATCTACCTCTTGATTTTAGTGAAAAGAATATTCAGCCAAAAGATCCCAGATGGTGATAACTTCCAACCAGGAAACCGCGAAGAAACATTCGAGACACTGCAGATTCAGGAAAGTCTGCATTTCTTTGATAAGTTTATCAATCACTTTCAGCCCTTTATCTCTTCTCTCCAAACCATCTGAAGTATAAGTTTACGTTTTCTGATTCAGCCAAGGCGCCAGGTTTTAGTTTGCTTCTAATTCGTCAGATGTTGGCTGGTAAATCACGTCAATAAATTTACTAATATAGAAAGTTAAGATCTATAAACAAAATTACTCGCTCAGTTTCATCTTTTATGTATTATTGAAATGGATGAAATCTGGGCAATAATTTTGATTAGTGAATTAAATTTGAGAATAATATCAGATCGGAATTTTTCATTTATCAATCAAATGATGGGGAATCCGAAAATATATCATCATTTAAAATTCTCAACAATTATTCAATCCGTACCATCTATACTATAAAAATACTTTCGATAAATGCAGTAGCTCATCGGCACAATTTCATGCAACCTACGACTTATGAGAAGGCATTTGATTTGGTTTTGTTAGATTATTTGTTGTTTGCTCGGGAGTTCGATTCCGTACTTTGTGAAATGATTATCACTTATAAGGCAATATATTTTAGCAGTTTCGTTTTTCAACAATCCGTCAAGAATATGATTCATGACAGTATCGGTAATTGGGCAAATCTCTCCAAATGGTCATCTGGAAAAACCAAAAATGAAGCTAGCTCAAAAAACGGGTAAAGCTGGCGACAGACAATGAAAGAATTTTTTTTGTGTGGCGGAAGAAATGAGTGTAAATTGATGGGCCCATGAGCACTGGCACAAGTTTGACGTGCGGTATATTGGCGGCGTTGTATATATAAAATGTACCTCTCGTAAGTGTTTGCACCCCTGTAAATTGGCCAATTAATAAATACGCGGGTAAAATGTGATTGGCCATAATTTGTCCGATGGTGAAGAATTTCCAGCAAATATCTCAAGAATCGAAACGGAACATTGAAAATAACGGCTTCCAGCAATTGTGAGGAGTTAGTTTCGGGAGAATTGGACCTGCCCGCATTTTAGAAATAGTGGTATTTACAACAATGAGTTCTTTCGATAGCTCTGTTATCATATTGTAAACTCCAATGCGGTTCACCTACGACGACTTTTAACCGCCTATGCCAAGCTTAAACCGAATTTTGGGTTCTTGCGAAATTTTCCCCTAGTCATATTCAGAGTTGTCAATGAGATTGAAGGTTGACATTTTCATTTGATATGTGATTTTTATAAAAATGGAGACAAAGGAAATGGTATTTCAAAGTATTATAGCTGCAAGTAAAGAATTTCGACAATACTTTACACTGACACGCAAAGTATTCAAAAATACTGACCACTTGATGCCTAAATGACATATGACTTTTTAATGTACTCTGCCATTTTCGAACGCAACTCTATTACGTCATTAGAGTAAAATTAACTCTACTCTACATTTTCGAACGTTTTTTTTACTCTACTCTTACTCGAGTTAATTTCCGAACGCGTCCTTACTGACGCTGCTTTCTCCCGTTATTGTAGCGGAAAAAAATGGAGATAAAATGAAAAAAAAAATTAATGAATAATTTGGATTGTTTTTCGTTTTCGTTGAGGGAAAATTAGAATCCAAATTTTTTTCCCAATTTAATTTTCGTCGAATAGTTGAATTGAATTAAACTAACGTTTAATTTAACAATTGTCGTCTCTTCACAAAACAGGTACTCATGGCGCAACTAAATTGAAGGCTGTGGCTGTTTCGTTTGAAACACGCTTATGATTAGCATACTGGCAGTTTTTTTAGAAGACATGAAGAACCACGATTAGGTTGTACTTTGATGGCAAGAATATATAAAGAAAATTATTACTGAGAGCCTCAAAACTCAAAAAAAAAAGGAAGTTTTAAAGAAATAGAAGTTGGGGTTCAACGGAGAATTTAAAGGAAAAACCGAGGTTGTCTAGTTAACCAACCTGTGAATCGAAGCTAATTTCGTCCCGTCCAGTCGATAGCCAACTAGAGAAAAAAAAGTAAGATTAATTAGATACCTTGCAGGCTGAGACAGCAGTGGACAAATAGGTCCCGTTTACGTGCGGACCAGACCAGTCTAAATATACAACAAAAAAAACAGTTTAGTCGTACACATAAACGAAAGCCGAACCAATTCATTTGGTCTTGATTTTGGTACAAACCAAATGAAACCAAACGAGTCTAGTACTGGAACATAATCAGCCCTAGACCAGAACCTAACCTAAATTAATGTCCTAGTATCATCGCTCCTGTTAAAAAGTTCGAAAGATCTGGCCGCTGAAAGAAACGAAAGAATTAATAAGTGACCGAAAAATATCAAACCGGTCTAAATGTATCAGTACGGTCCGCACGTAAACGCAACCATAGGAAAGATGCACACAAATAGAGGTTATAAACCATTCTGTGGAGAATCATGGCATGGTTTCTAATTAAGGATGAGTATACATTGGAAAATAATGGGATGCGATTTCAGAAGGTTGTCTTTTTTTCATGCTACATGGGCAAGTCATCCCCATTTCAAGAGTTGGAGGCAATACAACCTCTTAGCTGAAGCCGAAACGGAACAGTACTGCCCCATAACTCAGTGAAATGAACAAGATAATTGCCCCGTTTCGTGTACACTTTCTCAGCTTAAGGAGCTGGAGACAAGGTACAATACTAACTTGGGGACACATTTCACCGAAGTCTGCTCCTTTACGAGGAAGAGGTGAGTTGAAGACAACCGAAGCCTAGACAGTAAAGTTCTATTTCGCGACTAAAGCAAACTTTTGGAACTGTATTGTATAAAAAATGTCCTGTTGCCGTGGACAAACAAAAACTGAGTTTGAAAACAAAAAAAAGAGGAAATGAAGGATTCTTTCTGCTTATGAGTTTGGCCTTGTACTTGTAAAGACCGCAAAAAAATCTAAGGCTGACAATTGACGCAATATTGAAACACAAATAAAACACATCGCAGACATAATTTTGAAAGTTTTAGCCGCGTCGCGCCTTATAAACAGCCGAAACATAAAAACGTCATGTTGACAATTTCGCAGAACGTAGAGCCACCGACATAAACAAATTTGAGGTTAATCACGACTTGTATACTAAAAGCAAATTTTCCTCCAACCAAATTAAAGTTAAAAACTTACCTTGAAATGCACTCGAAGGTTTGATCCTCGCACTCGACAGGACTTTGCCGGATTCTCAGCTTCGCGAGCGTACCGTCCCATTTTTGTTTAATTTCTGCAAGAGACAAAACCGGAGGTTAGTCAAAATTTTTCATTCAACATTTTACCCGCGTAAATTAGTCAAATCGCTAAAATAACTACAAAACAAGACACAAAAAACACAAAACAGCGTAATTCCCGACGAATGTCACGCGAAAAACGGACATTTTCACAAGGATTTACGCCGATTGCGAACGAGATTTCTAAACTTCATACCTTCTTCGTTTCAAAATTAAACCGGAAAGAGATTTTCGACAGCTGACCACAATCGACAATGCAGTTTCTCGTTGCGATGTTTCAATCTGACGGCGCGCGCCATTCAAAAACATCGCAAAATCGACAGTCGAACGCGACATCTGCCGCCCGGTAAACCGAAACTCAAGTCTTGCTTGTACGTCAAAGCGAAAATTGATCCGCGGATTAAGTGCACACGACGGGTGCTCTTAAGCTGCCGTTCGTCTTCGCAGCGTTCGCAATTTTTCCTTATTTTTTTTGCTGTGTACGGAAAATTCGCTCGAATGTTTTTCGATTAGAAAACGGACGGTACGGTTGTGATTACGGTGAGGCAGTGCGAAACTTCTTCAACAGGTAAATCCGCGGAACGAATTACTTAAAACTCCGCTTCGCGGAAAAGTTCAACCTCCCCCCGTCCATCACCCTTGGGGAGATACAAGGCAAGTTCTGTGTGTTTTTCTTGGCGTTTTATTTCTCGTCTTAGAAAAAGTTCCGTCGAGCTCGGGTGCTGTGCTGTGCTTGCGGGGAAAATTTTATCGATTAGTTTAGGATTTTTAGGTGGAAGTCTATTTTTATCTTCGCAGGGGGAAAGACCAGACTCGAGAGAAGTTTTATCCCGTGGCGACTTGAGACGGAGTCGTGTCTTTTCTCCGCGGGACGGTGGCGGCATGTTGAGCAATTGAGCACGAACCCGAATTTCATAAACACGCGGAAGAGTTTTGCATTACGGGCCGAATGGAATTTTAAATATTTCTCGGGGGCTCTGATGGTTTGTTTTGTTTTGATTTACATTGTTTTTTTTTCTAGTGTTGGAAGTGGTGTGCACACGTTGGTGCGCGCTGACGATTTCTTTCGACCGGAAGCTCAGTTTATGGTTAAGCGATCGTGTGATCTATGCGAACGGTTTTTTAGCAACTTTGTAAAAGGCGCGTAAATTTTTCAGGTTTGGTAAGGTAACTATTCCGTACAAAACCTACCGTGGGCATAGCTGTAAATAAAGAGTATCGCCTCGCGAGTCACAATTAAAATATGTAAGCGGAAACCATATAAGTCTGGTAGGGCCATCTGTTGAGTGGTTTTTGACTGCTGTAATAGTCGGCTTTTTGTAACTCTGAAAGCCTCTTGCGCAGCGTTACGACCAAAGTATGTATAAGACTGCAAATGACTGTAATAAAACTGTTTTCCTGGTTTAAAATGCGCTATAATGAACAAAAAAAAAATGTCAGCGCCTCTCATCCTTTCGGAAGCTTGAGTTAAAATCAGAGTTGCGATATAAAACGTAAAGTAACACTTCTTCTTTCGAGTCAATGAAGTTATTTGGAAAGGTAATTTTGTCACTAGAATAACTCCTAGTGAGCAACAACTTTCAACATTTACCTGGCTCTCCATACAAAAATTTATAAAAAAAAATACTGCAAAGGGTTTCCGGACAAATTTGTAATGTTAATTTTTTTAAAAAAAAAATTGTTCTTCAGGGAGGGTTTATTTTCAATATCCACGTAGATACAGGGTGATAAAGAACCGAAATGTTTGCTGGTTTCCAGGCTAGCTGCGACCCAAAGTATGTTGTTCAAATTCCAGACTAAGAACCCTTGGCCTGGACAACAACAATTTCACGCCAACTTACACGAGTGTAAAAATTGGGATAAGTTCAACTTAACAGGCGGTTCGAAGGTATACGACTGGTTGTCCACACAACTGTTGTGCCCAGCTAAAGGGCAGCATCCGGCGTTTACATTTCCTCCCGACGAATATTATTTTAATTCAGGCCAGTCGTTCTTCTTTGTTTTTTAAAATTAATCAAAACAAAAACAACAACCTAGCAACTCGACCGTAAACAGTTCGAATTGCAATTCTTGGCCTGAGGTACGGTAATGTGACGTCACAGCCAGGGGAATCCACTGGATTCTCCTTTACTGCTGAGTCAGAACATGTCGCGTGCCATAGGTACTGGAAATGGTCGAGCTGCTACTTTGTTCGCTTTGTTTTGTTTTGCTTATTTTTTATTTTTTATTTTATTATATTTTTCACTCGCGATCAAATTACGAAATAGTCGCGACCCACAAATGGGCGCATTGCACTTTCAGTTGGTTGCACCATTTGTGGGTCACTAAAAATTGCCGATTGTCTTGATCGGCAAATTCCAACTGCATGGACTTTTGCAATGGGTTGAACGACTGGCCCATTTTCCCAAATACTTATTTAGCGATAATTTAGTATTTAAGTTGTTCGATGTTATGATTAAGCTCTCAGTTCTCAGTTACTTTTTTACCAGCAATAATTAAACCTTTCTATTTCAAGCGGAAGTCTCTTTCATTTTTTCTTTAGGTAATTTCTAATTTACTATTTTTTTTACAGAGTTCAAACAAACCTGACTAGTCGATACACTTTGGCATCCATAGGTGCCATAGTTCTAGTCAGGTAAAGCTCCACACATCGGCATCCTCAGGTGCCATGAGTGAAAGTTTTATTTCAGGAAACAGGCGCTGCTCGTAGTACAAGACCACGAGCATGCGTTGACCACTACACAACCCATGCCATGCTACCATTGTCCCGTGCAGGGTTGCCAGATAGTTGGCTGCAGAGCCCGCCGAGTGAGCTTTGTTGAGTCGAGAAATTTCCAGCATTTTCGGTTTGTGTGGAATGCAGAAGAAGTATATAGAGGTCTGTACAATATTGCACGGTTCTTGTTTTTCTCTGGAAACTTTAATATCAATAATAAGTTAGTTGTTCGGGTTCTCAGAAAACACATATAACAATAACTTTGGAGGGACTGCAATTTTTGTAACACATCTCTGTAACCTACCAATCCAGCAAAAATTATAATTAATAAATTATGCAAAAAATAAAGCAACTCTATGACATTCATCAATATTGGTAAATCTATTGTCTCTTGTATGTTATATTTCTACTGGTGTCCATAACTTCAAAGACAGTAAGTAGTTCATTTGTAGAAAGTCCGCAAATAATGAACCGATTCCAAAATAATTTTAGTTTGCAAATACCAGATAGATATCGTACCTGCGAATTGAGCATTTAAATAGCCCTAATCGCGGGAAATTGCCCAATCTGGCAAACTTAGACCCGTGTTGATGCATGGGCCTTAAAGGGATCAGAAGGTACACGGGCAATTAAAATTGCTCAATTTGCAGCAATTCCAGAAAATTTTGACATCACGAAAACAGTTGCTAGTACTGCACTATAAATTTCAGAAAGCTTTGGATCCATTGAATTTTTCTAAATCAAAAGATCTTCAATTATTTCACTGGCAGCGAACTTATTTAAATGAACATCAAAATATCACCTTCTCTCTCACGATTATCATTGATGGATTGAATGGTAACTGCTCACTGCTTCTTTTCTTCGAAGTGGAGATCAAAACGGATTTTACTTAGTTTTTGGGAAGTGTATCATCAGGGCAGCCTTATATGATAACAGTGGATTTTGAACTGAACCAGATGATCTCAAATCATGAAGACTATGGTAAAGAATTTTGAAAAGTTTGAAATATTTATCAATTCCTTAATTGCTTACTCATCTTAGCTCCTCTTAAAAATATTTCGTGCTTTACTGTTAGCGAAATCATTTATTCAAGCGAAATCATTTATTCAAGTCAATCGATTTTAGTACGTCAAACTCTATTGACATTAGAGAAAGTGAGTTCTTAACAATTTCAGAAAATTGTAAGAATTTATAAACGAAACCAATTCTTCAAATCATTGGGATATGCACTTATAAGAGCTTTACATTTATCTTCAATTTCTGCAATTGATAATTCGTTAAAAATCCAAATAAATTTTCAATGCTGTTGTACGCTGCGCTTCTCTTCTCTAATTCCTGATTCAGACAGTCGATTATCGGCAGAAAGGTTTCTAAGCGAAATTTTTCACGTGCAGAAAATTCCGTTTCTATTGCATCGCCTTCATCAAAAAAACGTGCTCTTTTTCTTGTTCTTCTATTATATTCTCTTTATTGATGATCATCCACAAGTTGCTATGCTTCGGCCTCTATATTATTAAAACAATCTCGATATTTATTCAGAAAACCTGACAAAGACCTATATAGTTGACATACAGTCAGTAAATCAATATCAGCGCTCTGAAGCGATTCGCTAGTTGCATGGAAGCGTTCTAAAACTTTGTTCCAAAAAATAACCAGAATGCCATTTGCTTCATTTTTGGTTATCTGATTTTGGGTGCTATCACACGCCAAATTACTAAGAGTTGTCACAATCTCAAAAACCCACGCCGGCTTCTATCATCTAACGCTCCTCCCGCGTCCGGTGTTAGATTGGCGGCAGTTGTGGGTGCGCTGAAATGTCAGTGAAGTGCTGACTTCTGAACGCACTTGCAACGCCCAGCAGGGAATATAGATCTCGCCCAGCGGCAACTCAACAGGATTTAATTCTATTGTATAGAATATTTGAAAATTTCGAGCCCCAATGAAATTTGTTGTGGGCCCCTTAAAATTTGGTGGCCCTGTGCTACAGAACCTTTTAGTCCTATGGTAAATCCGGCACTGCGGCAAATGCATGAATTTTGTAATTGAATTAAATAAATGAAATATAGCATACAATGCAATCCAATACGGTAAAATAGTTAAATGAAAAATGTACATAGTTAGTTTGTAAGCTTTTAGAAAATAAAAAGTTAGTCTAAATTCAGCTGCCGACGACGCAAGTCGTCTTTTTACCTTCATACCTTCTTGACCAAATTATATTCCCTAAACCCAATATACACTATCGTACACGTGTTGGATTCGCACATCCACACTAACTTGTTTTTTCCACTTAAAGTCAAAATTATAATAGATGGGCGCTTACAAAGAATTGGGGAATCGCATTTGCAATGCTACATATTATGGCACAATTATCTAACTTTTGCTTGACTATTATTTATTACTAGCCGCGTACCGCGGCTTCGCTCACGTTGTTCCATCGCTCCTGTTACTCCCGTTGATCCATTGGTCCTGTTTCTCCCGATACTCCTGTTACTATCGTTGCTCCCGTTACTCCCGTTGTGCCGTTGCTTCCATTTCTCCCGTTATTCCATCCACCATCCCCCATTCTCCATCCACCATCCTCTATCCACCATCCTCTATCCACCATCCTTCATCCTCCATCCACCATCCTCCATCCTCTATCCACCATCCTCCATCCTCTATCCACCATCCTCCATCCTCTATCCTCCATCTTCCATCCACCATCCTCCATCTTCCATCCTCCATCCTCTATCCACCATCCTCCATCCACCATCCCCCATCCACCATCCCCCATTTCTCTCGTCGCTCCGTTGCTCCCGTTACTCCATCCTCTATCCACCATCCTCCATCCACCATCCTCCATCCACCATCTTCCATCCTCTATCCACCATCCTCCATCCACCATCCTCCATCTTCCATTCTCTATTCACCATCCTCCATACACCATCCCCCATCTTCCATCCTCTACCCACCAACCTCCATCCACTATCCACCATCCTCCATCCTCTATCCACGTCCAACTTTACCATTTAGTAATAGGAACGCATAACTATTACACCGAAATCGATCGAACTGCCGCTAAACTATATGAAATACACTCAAATGTTGAAATAACTCGCGTACCACCAACTGTTAAATGATTTTGTTAACGCAGAAACCTTCGCGGGCGTGCGCTCAACATATCAACAAAGTTTCATCGCAATCGGATGAATGGTTTAGAAAGGCATACGGGACACACAAACAATTAGAGCTAAAATCTCGAAAAAATTTGGAAAAATGTTAAAAAAAACAATTGTTTTTGATTTTATCGGTACCAAACTTCACAGGAACCATCACGGGACTATACTACATGTTCCCTGAAAATTTGATCAAAATCGGTTGAGCGATTTAGGAGTTCATAGTGAACATACGCGGCACATACATCCTCTTTTATATATATAGATTTAATTAATTTATTTCTGGACCACTAGCAGTTTTGATAAACTTGTATTTTATTCATTAAATTACAATAACGTCACCATCCTCGTCTTATAGCGCATTGTGATGTGTTGTGAAAATCCATATTTTAAAAAACAAACCTGAGAGGGTGTTGGACTCAATTCTAATGAAAAGTTGAGGCAACATAAACTTTTAGATGGGATCTAACGTTACTATAGAAGAGTGCCTGATATTTTGAATGAGGAGGTAGGAATTAAGTAAGAATTGGTTACAATCGCCGCGGCTGAATTTAATAAATAGCGCGACAGCAACCCGACAATTCAGTTCTCTTTTCAATTGCTCGATCACCACGCGGGATTTCTCCTAATCCTTCCTTCAAAATATGCACCTGTGAAAATAATTGCGTCAGTTGTAGAAGGTGCGGATCTAAGGCCAACTTGCTATTTTCTGATGGTTTTGTCTGCAAACAGGTCTAGACGTTCAATAATTTTCGTCAATATTTTCTATAGCGTACCTATGCAGAAACACAGAAAATAGAACTGCAAAAAATTCGAAAACAAGTTCTATCCAGTAGCTCTACTGATACCTAAACACACCCGAAAGCCACATAGAACTAATTATCTGTTGAAAATACACGTTTTTCCGGGTTCAATACTGTTAAATTATCTGTTTTTGAAAACATCGTTCTTCCAAGAACAATTTCCCGATCCTATTGACCTCATAGATTTTTCTATATCCAAGTTCAACTATAAAATCTCCGTCTCTGTTAAAAAATAATTGAAATGCCTTAACACGAAATAAATATCGTCTCTTCTAGCACAAAATGGAAAAAACTCCGCGATATACTCAACGCGAGCGGAACATGGTTCTTGGTTTTGCAGCACAATACAAAGATGTAATCGAAAATAAGCGTACAGATGCTGAATCGAATCGAAAAAAGGATGAAGTATGGCGAATAATTTCGAAAGAATTTAACACACGAGTCTATCACCAAAGAACATCAAAACAATTACGACAGCTCTACAAAAACATGAAGCTTCTACTGAAGAAAGATCTATCGATTGAGGGACGAACCCGAAACTTTATGGACATTCTCAATACATTGTCGGAACAATCATCGATTCATCCGTACGTTTCGTATCGACCGAATTACAAAACGGATTACGATGATGAGCAAAAGGTTTGATCGAATTTCAATTGTCCGTGTTGTTTTTTTTTAATTAAATGTTTTATTAATTTCAGGGTTCTAGCTCGTACACAAGCGAACAGCTCGAAAACGATGTGGTCGTTATTAAATCGGAAGATTTAAGCGATAACGATCAATCGTTTAATAACGACGATATGGACGATTCGATTAGTAATAAAGATATTCCCGAAGTTTGTTTAGATGAAGATGGCGACGATTTTGATACGGAGCCGCCAAATAATTTGAATATGAGAGATTCGAGTAAAAATGATATTAAATGCGATTCGTTAATATCGCTGGCCATTGAAGAGCGTAAACGTAAAATCGATTTATTAAATGCACAAATTGAATACTGGAAGGCATTAACTAAGAAATTAGAGAGCACAAATAGTCATTGTCCGTGTCATATGCCTCGTATGAATGGCGTTAATCAAAGCTAGTCAACATTTTTTTTTTTATTACGATTTATTGAATTTGATGTTTTAGTTCTTATTAATTTTTATTTTAGTTTTTAGTTTATGTGGTACAAACAAAACAACAAACAAATTTAACTGATTTATTTATTTTATTTATTTATACCAAACTTAATTATAGCAAGTAATAATGATAGAGTTTTTGCTTAGATGTACAAATGTGGTTCCTAATAATGAGATTTAAATAATGTGTAATTGAGTTTTTGAGTTTACACTCTTAATTTATTGCGAACATGTAAAAATAGAGTATTTATTTTGTAGCGTATGAATTTTTTTCTGTGTTCTGGTTTTATTACACCTTTGTTAATTTTTTTTTCATCTAAGTGTAGACTGAGATATACTTTTTAATATTTTAATATGAAACAAAGAAAAATGCCTAGTCAATAAATGTGGAATATTTCAAAATAAAATATGTACTAAGAAAACATTGAGTTTTACTGCTGCAGACACTAAATACACAACACTCTTTACCTCTACCTAAGGTTTGGCAGAGATGTCTAATTCGGTTGTTTAGGACCCTACCCTACAGTAACCCCACTGCAGACGTGGAATAAATTAAAACAGCTGCTCGAGGAGTAATTTTTTTCGGGGCCCTTGGTTTTAAATTATGAGACTCTATCCATGGGTATATTGTGATTCAATTTCGAAGTCCGAATTTCATATTTGTGCCAGAATCCGCAAATTCATAGTGTAGTGTTTCGAAGAACTCAATTGGCTCGATAGTAATCTAAACTTCTAGGCTAAATCGTGTGATGAAGACCATTTCCAGTCTTCATCCGAATTTATTCAAATTCTCTGTTCCGGCGGTGTACGTAAACCTACATATAAACAAATGCTCCTGGATCTTAAATTCTAAGCAAACTGACTCAGGAGTTTTTTCTTAATAAATTATAGCACTCCTTAACGCTTGATTTTTATTATATATATTATATATTACATATATATAATAGTCAAAATTTTAAAAATATTCAATAATTAAATGAAAGATTTTATCCTTTTATCCTTTATAACAAAAGGCAGACAATAGTGCCTTTAAACTGCGCTAACCAGTTTCTTGTTGTTGACATTTGAAATTTAACTACACTTTTGAGACGCCGTAAACATTACAAACAAAATGCACTTATTCGATAACCCAGCAGGCAAAGTTTCGTATACTATACAAAAGAAAAGACCGTAGAAAGTGCGGAGAAAGACCGAATAATTCTAGGGTACGATGTCCGCGGCCGCTGTGTAAGTCTAGTTTTGAAGAGCACTATATGTATAGTTTGGAAGAGCACTAGACGTAGAATATTTACGGCGATTCTACGTATAATATTTTAGGTGTTTATACGTAACATACGTACGTTCTTCGTACGTACAAAATTCACTCCATTTCTACGAGTGGTGCAACGAATTTGCTCGCGCATTTCTTTTATTTTCGCCTTTTACATAGAAATGAAGGATTTGAAATTTGACTTATAAAGTCCTGACGCTGAACCAGCTGCCAAATTTCGAATCCTTCTATTCTAAATGTAAGACAGAAGTAAAAAAATTAGTATGCAAAATGTACCTGAAATGTGACTTCAAAAATACGATGGCAACTCGAAACCTTTGTCGCTCGTGCTCTGAAGCTGAAAATAAAAAAACATGTATGCAGCAGCAAGCCTTGGAATATCCTGAAACATTTTAAAAAAAATAAAACATGTAATAAAATCCGTACAAATACGATTGGCGATGAAATTCGTATCGCCATGGAGAGTCGAATGGTTAAACACGGAATGCGTCGCAATCAAAATGTTATTTGACTTGACGCTTGAAAGTTTTCTTGATATCCCTTTCTTACATATTTTGATAGATGTGTGTAGAAAATCTATTGAATTTTCCTTACATTTATACCGAGTCTTTCGTAATAGCTGAGTATATGCCATCCCTATCGTGCATATGGACTTATATGTCCGTTGAAAATGTGTAAAAATTTCACGACCATTCGATGGTCATGGTTGGGTGGTGGGGAACCTTACTTACGTTTCTACGTAGACGGTTTTCGTTCGCTTACACATGGAGCTCAATGGCTGTAGAAAATGTGTAGAATTTCGATTAGTTTTCTACAGCTACAATCTGCCTGTTGGGAAGCTAAATTAATTGCAAAATCAATACAACTAGCTGACTGTTTTTATGAAGAAAAAAAGTAAGCTCGTTTTTCAACTGAATCAGATTGAATCATAACCAGAACGGAATGAATTCAAAGTTTACTGAAGATGATATTGTTCAAACTTGCGACACAAATCCAAGAGAAAAATATTTGCTGAATAGTCACTTTTATTATAACATCCAAAATTTAATTAAGAAATCTTCTATACCAAAACACGCACACTTGATACGAAGAAAATATGGCCAAAATGTACGCCAGATAATTATGCCGCACTCCTTTATAATGTTGGGAAGGAGAAGGTTATATTCGAAGGTGAAACACTGCGTACAATACATAGTTACTATGAAGTAGACACAGCCGTGTGTTTGCGGCTTTATCGATGCGTTAGATTGTTTTCCAATAATTTTTGGAAGGCAGTCAAACGCACCCATGAAGTGGAGATGCCAGCGGACAGAGAAGAAATTTATTCTGGTTTCGGCTCTCCTAGATAACGCGACACTTTTCGATGGTATCGTGTTAGATGCAATGGATTCGCTGATATCATTAATGTTGCTCATTACTTGGTTAACATTTTATCGGAGTCGCCGCTTAATGCCAAACGAAATATTATATTTATGATATTCAATGGTGAACGATCAGAAATTCAATTTGAGATTGAATAAAAGTAAGCTACAATCGCGTTAATTTGCCGTCTACATCTGCACAATTATTCCTGCGAGAGAATATAAAACCAGAAAAGCATCACCGCCACAATTAAGATAAAATTGGAGGGGCAGTACTGTAGCAGCAACAGTTTACATACATATTTTTTACTTTCTGTGATTGGTTATTTTTACTAAATGAATTTATTGACTTAAAGAATAGAACTTGTTGTGTTTGGGCAGTATAATAGACTGGTTTCGTTAGTATAATAGACTCGTTCAATATTATTACAACCGACACCGACCAACAAGTGCTTAAATTCCATTCCGACCTATAATAAGCCCGTCTATTTACAGGCAATAAGTGGCCGAAATAGCTACGGAGTTGCAGTGCTGCACTGATCAAAAACAACAAAATATTTATCTTGACCAAAAATCTCTGCACTGAAGTTCTTTTCATGGGTACGGGATATACCCAAACACGTGGTTAGTTCTAGGAAAACGGAACGGATTCTATCAAGTCAGTTAACATAATTTTAAAACATTGGATTGACCTTACAAGGTAGAGGTGCCCAGGTGCCTGCAAAAAGTAAGGGTCTCCGGACTTCAGTGCTGAGTGCCAACGGTGAGAGTTCATCGAGACTTAGCGTCTTACGAATGAGATGACGACTACACTGCGCGAACAAATCGATTGCTGCAATAGAAATATATGCCAAACGAGTTACAATGATAGAAGAGTTTCTATCTCATTGTTGGTATTGATACCGAAATTCGTGGTTGGCCGCACCGAATTTTTATTTATTCGTATTGAATATATTTTTCTACAACCAAGTTGTTTGTCTAGCCAACCAGAATCTCACAAAATTTAGTTTGTCACAAATGCGCGGGTTTTTACTATAATCGAAACTATTGATTGTTCAAATAGTATTGATATTTTAATTTATTGCATTGTTTATTCTTACAATACTATCTCAATGGAATGGTTTGTCTAGAGAAAATTTTTTCCAAATTTCAGTTAAGCCAACAACACACTACAAAGGGATCTCGATCCAGAAATCTCAAAGATTTTATTTATTTCCTGCAAAAAAAAATTACTGAGTACCAACATGGAGTGTACTGGAATTTCGCGTCTTGCGAAGACTCCGACTAGTTCATGAAAATTCTTAAATTGGTTTTCAGCACTTAGTGTGACTTGTATTGTATTGTTGTATTTTCCGTGTAAAACGACTCCTTGTAAAAAATATACTGAATACTAAATAACTTAATCAAAGCAATACAGTGTATTGCCCAAATTCGTGCTCTACTTTGAAGATTTCGCAATAAATCGATACTCAACTTTATGTTCCTCGGCTCAAAACTGTTGGAATTTAAACCAAGTCTTGAATCGGGTTAATTTGAAACAATAAGAGAACATTATGTTTTAACGAGAGCTGCAATTCCGCTAATGAAATACCGATAGGCCCTAAGCTAGTCCAGGGACAAACAATATTTCTTATGACTAATTAATATTCTACGGGCTCCCCTTTAGGTCACAAACAAAGCAAGCTATTACGTTCATTCTTACGTCCATCGGGTAGCGTTAATCTTCGTAGGGCTAGCGCAACGATACGATTACTAAATTTCTCAGAATTGTTTGATTACTTCATAGAATTCACCAATTGAAATTTTATTTCTCAATGAAAACTACGTGTTTATGGTTATAGAATTCACAGAATTTCATGATCGTGTTATAGCGTTAGCCCAACGAAGTTTCACGCTACGCGCCTGGCATCCAGTTTATTTACTGCTTGTAAGATTAACCCATAGTAATGTACGTACGAGAGAAAATCCAAATAGCTGCTAGGGTAAATAAAAGGCCTTCTGCTGTGGCCACTAATATGATTTTCACTATACTTTTAGAAAGGTGAAGCGATTATTTCGTTTTGGAAATAATAAAGATTTTTCCTGATCCCTACAAAAGAGTACGTGCTTTATATTCCTTTACCAACTACGAAGTAGCCAGTAATATGATTTTAGTTATACTGAAACTGCCTTCTATAGTAAACATGTACAGTTGAAACTAAGAATGTGGAAAATGAGAATTGTCAGAACAGAAAAAATTAAAATGTACAGAAACGGAAAAAACACAAGCACGTAGGTATATTACATCACTCTACAGTGAGCATCATTCAAAAATGTTATCCACGAACGGGATCCTCGACTTAATCAAATCTTTTCAAAATGTAAAAATCATGTCGTTGTTATCAGTCGCTCGGATCTAGTGAGTCAAGGAGCATTTAAAAATATTTTCTAATTCTTCATTGTTCAATCTTAAATCAAACAGTATATTACAATTTATACATTATACTCGTACCTTATCGTTTTCTATCCTTTGATTTATGTTTAACTTTATGCTTACTGTGTGATCGGCTTCTTCGTGGTCGACTTCTACTCCTACTTCGATTTGTCCGTAGTCTATTCTTGCTATGATCAATAGACAACCTACTTACTGCATCTACCTTTCGATCCTTGTTAGGATTCAAATATTGCGATAACGCACCCATTTGTAGGTCGATTAAATTTCGTAGTTCTTCGGTTTGTGAAAGTGGCGGTTCTTTAGTTGTTCGATATTTTAAACTTCGTCGTTTTAAGTTGCGTTTCTGAGCAACAATTTCGGCAAAAGTCATTTCTTTTTTTGAACCTTTGGATTCGTTGATCCTGAAAAAATATAAGATAAAAATTTATGATTTGCATAATTTCCTCACTAGAAAAAGTCTGAATTGAGTTAGGAAACTAGAAAACAACATCCTTTTTACTTAGGGTACCCTTAGGGTAACACCCTAAGTAAAAAGGATGCGGAATGCAATGGTTTTTTTTGTAGTTTTGGGTAATAAACTTTAAAAAGCAGCGGAAAAAATTGTCCCACGTACCCAAACCGACGAGCTTCCCGTATTTTATGTTTACATTTGCCACTCTGCATGGAAGTTTTGGATATGGCATTGTTTAAGAGTCCGTTCTCAGTGATTTTTGATACGTCTATAAGTAGACATAAAAATTTAAGAGTTTGAGATCTGAGATGATCGTCTTCTGTGAAACTTCCATTTTTCTAATCGCCCTGATTCAATAAACTTCTACACTACACTTCTACAAAAATATCAGCTAATACCTCTTACGTTATTCTATTTTAGAAGAGATGACATTAAAACTTACATTACTGTAATTTCTGGTTCGGATAGTCGTCCCGTTTGCTGTACGCAATGTACATAAATCGCAAGTTTTTCAGCCCGATTGAAATTCCTTTGCAAATCATCAAATGTGTTCGAAATTGCGCTTCGTTTCTCTGTAGCAATTTGGTCCGCAGAATTTTTCAGAATATTTCCAATCGTATTTGAATCTAGAGAAATGAATGGTGCTCGCTGAATTCAAAACAATTTGCCACAGAAAGAAGGTAAAGTACACAAACTTACCCAAAGTGACTGAATGTTTGTTCGACTGGGAAATAGAAAAGGGCTCGATTTCGTCTTTTCTGTCGCTTACGATACGTTCCTTCTGTTACAAGATAACACTGTAAAATTACAATTTCAATGTAAAATATTTGCAAGAATACCCGAATTTTTAACGTCGACGATTCTTCCCACTCTAATGATTGCAAAATGCAATCTGCACGGATCTTGCTTTCAACTATGAACTGCGACAGCTTGTCCAATTGTTTTAAGCGAATAGAAGTACCCATTTTCAGCAAATCATTGATGTTTTATGTATTCGTCTAATTTAACTGCACTTCCTACACTTGGCTTTGGCTGTACCGCTGTACTGTTTATTTTACAAATTTACACATAACCTTACAATTTCTTTAGAATGCTCTTCTTCTTTATTGGTCCAATAAAAGAGTGTTGTGGGTATCGTTCAGAACCTCTGTCCATTTTGAATCCAACAAGGCGATATTCAAATAAATATAGTCAACAAAACACGATTCCTGTGCGGAATGCACCTTTTAGCATCTGAAATCTGAAATATATTCAAGTCCAGTGCAGCTTGAAAGAATCTGGAATGATAAATTTTAGAATCTCCCAACAAACTCTGGATTAACATTCGCAGTTTCGCACGATATTTCGGGTGGCTAGTACGTCGTTCAAGAAACATGTGCAGAAGAACAATCGAAAATCCAACAAGTCCTGGCGACAAGTAAAGACTATTGTCCAGGTTAGCGTCTTGTGGACGTTGGACGAGCATTGTTTCTGCCCTTTGTCCGTTCGTGCGTCATACAAGAGCTGAAAGCATTTCTGAAACGCGGAAGGAATTAAGGTGGAAAAATATCGATAGCACTATCGATATATCGATATATTTCCGTAAACGATATTTTATCGATAGCGACTACTCATATCGATATTTTTCGATACAGAAGGAGAAAAACAAAATTCATTTCATATTTTTCCTATCATCTCTGGCTGGGTGTCTGGCATTTGTTTTTTATGTCGTGCCGTTCTTGTTGTTTTCATCATCGGACTCGACTGAGTCCTTTATTAAACAGTTTGATAAGGGACTCAGTATAGTCCGAAACGCTATACAAAAATAAAAAAATTAACAGTATTTTAACCGGAAAACTAGCCTTTTTCAAAAATATGTTTTTTTCCTAAATTAGTAATACAGTGTCCGGCAGTGAAACCTGACGGTTTTTGAAATGGAATAATTCAATGAATATTCAAGATATTTTGTTATAATTTTTTTTATTTAATGGATGTTTAAGATGTATACAAAAAAATTCGAAAAAGCATTATGAAGCAAAAATAACATCACTCAAATGATGACCTCCATTTTCTCTGCACTGCTCCAGTTTATTAGCAAAGTCAGTCATCACTCTTTCCAAGGTTTGGCGCGGGATCGCACGCATTTACCGCTGTATATTCGCTCGCAGTTTTGCCAAATTTCTAGGCTTATTAAGGTACACTTTTCCCTTGAGGTAACCCCACAGATAAAAATCACGCGGGGATAAATCTGGAGAACGTGCTGGCCATAGAATGTCACCTCAGAGTGAGATCAACCTACCGGTAAATGATCTTCTTAGCTGGGCCGTAGACGCACGTGAAGTGTGCGCTGTCGCTCCATCCTGCTGAAACCAAACCCTCCTAAGAGGGATTTGGCGGAAACGTAACTCAGGGAGGAAGAAGTCAGTGATCATCACCTGAGACCCACGTTCAAAAACCATCAGGTGCCGGACCCTGTAAATACCAACAGTAGTCTGGGTGCAACTTAATTATTTTTGGGTAGAAGTCCGAAACGCGTTTAATGGTGAGATGTGGTGTAAGTAACTATGCGACTGACAACCTTTATTCAATAACGTTCCAATTAGCCTGCCGTTTATTCTTTAGGTTCTCAGTCGCAGAGTAACCTACACCGCATCTCAGCACTAAACGCGATTCGAATTTATACCCAAAAAATAATAAAGTTGCGTCCAGACTGTTGGCAGATTTTTTTAATTTATTCACTTTTTTCAATAGAAGATTCAATAGTAAAAACGAATTCGATCTCATTAAACTTAAACGATTTTCGGAATTCGTGAAAAATTAAACAATACCTTGCACCCCAGGGTGTTTGATTAAGAAAAATGCTAAAATCCATGTTTCTCCCGTTCATATTTAAAACCTTTAGAAGTGAAAGTGGATTCGATATCTCTTTAGGCCTAAGAAAACTATCGGAATTCGTGAAAAAGATAAACACAACCACTTTACACCCTCTTAGGGGTTGGATATTGAAAAATTTGGAAAAACTTTTCTAGGCGCTTATATATAAAGAGCTCACAGAAATAAAATTAATTTGATAATTCGACATGTCTAAAAGATAAAACGAAATTCGAGAAAATGTGGAAAAAACCAGTTACACGAAGAATTTTTTACTCCATTTCTGTACGCTAATAAAAATCTGAACTTTTTTTTAATTACTCTAGTAGCACATCCACATATACGTACTAAGTTTCAACTTTCTAGCATAAGTCGATTCTGGGATATAAAAACCACCCCCCGTACCTCTATTGTGGCTCTATATACTCGTAGTCGTAAGTTTTCCTTGCTAGAAGTCTACTGGGCCCAAATCCCGTGAAATTTCTGAAATTATATCTGGTATCTGGTAGTTATACAAATTTAAATTACAACGAGTACGTTGTTTGTTATTCACGCTAGGTTCAAAGGTCTCTAGTTTTCACCGAAATCAGCTGATCTGATTCTGGTTATCACCATAATTATAACGTTGTATTCATGAAAGTTTCTGGGCTAGTTAAGATGAAAACTTCTGTACCTGAATATTGATAACTATCGATAATTATCGATAAATTGTATTTATATCGATTGAGACAACTATCGATATTTTTCCACCTCTAGGAAGGAACATAAAATTGTAAGCACATTTGTGGTCTAGTACTAGTACCAAAGACTATCTACAAGAAGACTGGACACTTATTGCACATGCATTTTATATTTAAAAAAACCAAAAAATCATTGTATAAGCGGAACAAAGAAATCCGATTGATCAATTTCAATTCCATATTCTTAGGCAAATTCACATGAGAAGAGAAGAGCACACTAATATGCAAAAATGAATGATTACACATTCGCATCTGTGTGCATCGTTTTTTCACAATGCAATGCACTTTTAAAGCCGATCTAATAAAGCGCCTTTTTGTGCGTCTGTTTTATTCTCAAGTGTTTCAGCATACAAATTTATAGGAACAATAGTTTTATTCTTTTTGCCAGGTTAAATTAACACTTTAGTGTAGCTCACACTTTCAGTGTAATACACCTTACACTGAAAGTGTAGGGTGTAGATCGCGCAAAAAGAACGGGTAAGTGTAGGAACGTGACAGCTAAAATTTCGAACTTTTTATTTGTTTTATTCTTTCACTTCTATCAATGCAAATTTATTGCCATTCAATATTCTTGCATATATTCATTCAAAACAGTATTTTCATAAATGCACAAAGTCAATTTTATCTGCATACAGCCATCAATTTTGACAGATGGTAAAGAAGAAGAACTTACACCTGCTCCCGACCCAGTGTGAGAAAATGTACACTGAGTACACTACACTCGACAAAAAGAACAGCCACCTCTGACGTCACACCAACAAAAAGAACAGCATTAGGACAGAAAGTGTAACCTAGTGTAGAAAGTGTATGCAAAAAGAACAGACCTGTTCAGAATCATCATCATTTTTGTTTTTTCCCATTTTTTGCCTTTCCCATAAAGTCGAATTCATTCGTGCGGCACTTTCTGTAACGTAATTGTTTATAGAATATCATTTGTTTTAAATATCTTTCCTGTGCTCATGCCTGCTCCGATGGAAGCTTGGTCAGCGGATTTCACAAGCATAAGGTGTTCTACCCAATCGTGCTTGGGGGGTCCGCTGCCAAGCTTGCATTTTTCTAATCATCGGAGCTCGCATGGCTCAGAACTTTAAAGTGCCCTTTTGTGTTTACCTTATCACATTTTGTGTGAGCTCCGATTTCCTATGCCTCAGCGTCAAGATATTATGACGATGAGGCATGGGAAATCGGTGAATCAGCATTTTTTGTAAGTGGACAGTAGGTCCACAAGCTAAAGAATCATAAAATAAAGTCATTTCATTTCGAATCATCAAGCTGCACAGAGCTTCTTTTATTTAACCCCTTATTGCTGCAGAGGTCCACTGTACCTCTGTGGCCACAATTATAGTACCACAAGTGTATCACTTGTGGCAAACGCGACCCCATCACAATCTTATTACAAACAAGTGAGTGTACTCGTGCAAGGTTTTAAAGAAAGCTGCAGCGGTACACAGCACCGCTGCCGCCTACAAGTGCGGGTTAATAATATTTTCGCTCAACACTATTTTGGTATCGAAAACGGTGAGCAAAATAGCTCAACCGCAACAAAGACCAAATTTTAGAAATGAAATCACACCAACCCAGCTGAGCTGTGTCTGCACTTGATTGTTGTCATTTTTTATGAATGGACTTAGGTTTGCGTTCCATAAGGAAGTCATTGAATTGGTGAATGCGACTCGTTATCAGTTTTTGTCTCTTTTTTCATCATGCATCATGCTATTGCTATCTATTTCCCTCATTTAATTAAATAAAGAAACCAAGGTCAGATTTTGATAAGGAAAATACTGCGTAGTAGTGTCCAGTCTTGTTGTACTTCGAATACTGCAAATAAGACTAGACTTAATAATTCAATAACTTTTCGAGCGACGAGTCAGTATTTTATTCAACATAAAAGTGATGATGGGCATTACTTTTGCAACTCCTGAATGAAGCGACGAGTACTTTTCTACTATGGTAAGAAAGCACAAATTGGCTCTCGATTTCTAGCGTGAAAGTCTTTCGTCGGCCAACTGGTCATCCTGTAACATATCGAAAGAGAGACGAACCTTGAACTGGACTGCAGACAGGGTACATGAAAATATTTTTTAATTTTTACCCAAGAAATGTACAACAGATAACGAACGAATTTATATGAAGATATTCAAAGAAGCAGAAAAGGTTTTTACAAGGGTTCGAAATATTATAATTCCGCTTCTGCGATCGCCATATCGCTCCAGTTCACTGAGGAAAGCAGGGACGTCATTTCAGTTTTTTCTAGGGGGGGGGGGGGGGCAAGATGTTATGTTTGTATATATTTTTATATATAAATATACATATGTTATATATAATCTATAAAAATACATAATTCATGGGGGGGCTGATGCCCCCCCTGCCCCCCCCCCCCCACAAATGACGTCCCTGGAGGAAAGGTTTAAAACTGGCAAAAGTTTACCAACAAGAAGTCCCGCGTTGCAAAGGGCTTAATGAATAACCTTTTCAGACGAGATGAGCTTTATAGTAGGATTCTACTTCGGCACATAAAGCCAAAATCACCCAGGAGTGGCTAAAGAGCAATATAAGGAATTTTGTTGCAGTGCACGATTGGCACCCGGGAAGCCCGGATTTAAACCCATCTCGTAGTTTATGATCAGAGTTGCGGAACGCGGACTCTTAAAAAAATTTCGAGAGACTTAAAAACCCAATCACCGAATCAGCTTCAAAGATACCCTGGAAACCATGCACACCGTTATAACCTAATGGCTAAATTGTTTAACAGCCTGTACTAAGGCAAACGGCATGCACTTCGAGAAAAACTTATTTTCCTAATAAACAAAAACATTTTGAATACGAGAGATTTCGTTGAAAAATATTGAACTGAACTTATGGTAAGACTAGGGTACATATTTCTCATCATCATCAATGGCGCGCAAATCGAACCAGGGCCTGCAGGATACATTGTCTGAAGTCATCTCGGTTCAGCGCCCGCGTCATCCAATTTGTGCATCAAAGAAGCGATCTGCAAGCTGCGTCAACTGAGTCCTCGTATCTTTTCCACGGTTTTCCCACCGGTCGTTTGCCCTGAGCTCTATCTTTCAGTGTGCGTTTGGGAATTCATCCGTCGTCCATTCGTTCCACATGGCCTGCGCATTGTAGCTTACGAAATTTTATAAGAGTCGATGCGGCTGGGTCGTCATAGATGTTATAAAACTCATTGTTGTACCGGATACGCCATTCAATGCCTTCTCTTAGTGGTCCTTAAACTCTTCGAAGAATTCGTCATTCAAATGCGTCTATTGATTTTTCAGACGCTTGTGTGAGAGTCCACGTTTCACTTGCTTATAGTGAAACAGGTCTTATTGTGGTCTTACAGTGGCGAGCACATGTGGATACATGTTAATCAAATTTGACTTAAAATACTTGTAAAATCCTTAAAAATATGGAAACAAAACGTAAAAACGGGATTCACAGCAATTGGAGTGTTAACGTTGTGCGAAATAGTGTTTACGCGGCAAAGCATAAAAGTTCGATTTAATCAGTCACGCGTTTTTACTTTTTCTGTGAGCATTTCAATTTTGAAGCAAAAATGAAGAAAATACCGGAATACTTAGAAAATCAAATTGTGAAAATGACGAAAAACAATGAGTCAGCACGTAAGATAACTAAATCGCTGGGTATTTGCCATCGAACCGTGCTTCAAGTAAGAAAGAGACGCAATGTTAGTGCACCTGAAATTAATAAATCGCGACCACGATTGCTAACTAATAGAGATGCTCGAGCTATGGAGCGCCTCATGACCACCAAACCGAAGACAACACCAAAAGAGGCTACAGTTGCCATTAACAAACCCGTAAGTGAGTGGACAGCACGCAGAGCGCTTCACAGGATCGGACTAACAGCGGCAGTTAAGCAAAAAAAATCAGCACTATCAGAGAAAAATGTTGCAGCACGTCTCAAATTTTGCAAGAAGCATAAGGATTGGAGCGTAGATGATTGGAAGAGGGTAATTTGGTCCGACGAGACCAAAATAAACCGATTTCAGTCCGATGGTAAGGAGTATTACTGGCACCGCCCAAACGAAAAGTTGAAAAAGCATCAAGTGAAAGAAACTATGAAGCATGGAGGTGGCGGCTTGATGGTGTGGGGCTGCTTCACTTGGTGGAACGTAGGTCCATTGGTTAAAATCGATGGTATTATGAAAAAGGAACAATATCTTCATATTTTGGAGTCTAATCTACCAGACTTTGTAGACGAATGTGCTTATCCAGAATATGAAGTCATTTTTCAGCAGGATGGAAAATCGTTAAGGAGTGGCTCATCAGGCAACGTTTTAAAAAAATGCAGTGGCCTGCTCAAAGCCCAGACCTTAACCCGATCGAAAATGTATGGGCTTTGCTGAAAAAACGACTAGCTCGGTACGACACCGCACCGACGAGATTGGATGAGCTTTGGTGTCGAGTTCAGATGGAGTGGAGTAATATTCCACACGAACTAATTGATAAATTAGTGGAGAGCATGCCTAAGCGTATGCTCGCCGTTATTAAAGCCAAAGGTCTCTGGACTAAATATTAAAAAATTTTTTTTAGGTTCTTTTTCATGAACGTGCAAAAGTGGATACATTGCCCATTTCGATTATTTGTTTTAAAACCTAGACTGAGCTTATAAGTTATAATTTTGTTTATTATTTGTTTCATATAAATATTAATAAAGAATTCAACTGCAAAAATTTCAAACCGATTAATGTATTTTTAAGGATTTTACAAGTATTTAATGTCGAATTTGGTTAACATGTATCCACATGTGCTCGCCACTGTATATATGCGAAGCTTGCTTTGCCTGTGAACTTTTTTCGATTTTAAGATTGGGAGGACCGTGAAACACGTATTATTTGCTAGTGTGATCCGTTGTTTTACTTCGTCCCGCTCATTACCGTCTATTACAAGGTGTGATCCCAAGTATGAGAAATGGTCCACATTCACCAGGTTGTAGTCCCCCACGGTCATATTTTGTCTGGTTGGTGCATTTCTTTTTGTTTGGGTCATGAACTTGGTTTTATTTTCATTGACCCTTAACCCGACATCCTTTGTCGTTGAGTCTAGACTGTGGAAAACTTCCTTCGCGTCTGTGATAGAGCTGGCCAAGATGCTTATGATTGAGTGGACTTGATTAGTAGGGTACTTCTGGTATCAACGGGCTGCTGAGGATATCTGGTCAATAGTAGATCGTCCGGTTCTGAAGCCACCTTGGAATTCACCGATAATACTTTCTGTATATGGCTTTAGTCGTTTCTGAATTACTTTCGTCAGTAATTTGTAGAACGTAAACAACAATGATATGACTGTAATTGTCACATCGCAGTTTATCTCCTTTCTTATAGATTGGACATATAATGCTCTTGCGCCAGTCGTCGAGTATTTTTTCTTCAATCCAAATTATTATCATGATTTTGCGTAGGAGATTGGTGAGGTATAACCCACCGCAAAAGAAGTCGGGTTACGCATAAACGAAAGTAAGACAAAAGTAATGACGCAAACAAGAAAAAGAACGTCAATCAGACAGCAAATAACCATTGCGGAGTATAATTTGTAGAGTGTGGACAACTTTATTTATCTTGGGGCTAATCTAGCAAAAGACGGCCACGAAACGGACGAAATCAATCGACGCATCATGCTAGCAAATAAAACGTATTATTCGATACTTCCAATAATGAAATCCAAGAAAGTGCACAGGAACAATAAGCTGTGAATATATACAAATAATATATGACCTGTGCTTTGTTATGGCAGCGAGACGTGGACATTAACGATAACTTTCGAAAAAGCAGTTAACGCATTCGAAAGAAAGGTCCTCCGAAGAATTTTTGGACCTGTGAAGGAAGGAACGGACTGGCGGATAAGATACAACCATGAGCTGTATCAAATCTTCGAGGAGCCAGAAGCATCAACGTTCATCAAACTACGTAAACAGAAGTGGGCAGGCCATGTAGAGCGAATGAAAGATAAGAGAATCCCTAAACGTGCTCTGAAAAGCAAAGCGAGTGGTAACAGGATAGTAGGCAAACCACGCAAGCGATGGGAAGACTCGGTTGATGAAGATAGCAAAGCCACCTTAAAAATTAGCAGCTGGAGGACGCGGTCTTTGGATCGAGACAATTGGAGTTGACGACTTCAGGAGGCCATGGCCCGATTTGGGCTGTCGCGCCATTGTTGATGATGATGACCCACCTCCCTTTAGGAGCTCCACTGGTATTGCATCAACTGCAAGAGCTTTGTGTATTTTTTGGTCGCGAGTGCTGCTTGCACTTCTCCGACAATGGGTACCATTGTTGATTCCTGCTCATCAGATAAAGCCCTTGGTATGATAATTGGGTCGGTGGCCGAGTTTGTTTGAGTGTTTGAGTTTAGCAGTTTTTTAAAGTACTCAACCCATCTTTGTTTAATTTGTTCTGCGTCACTAAGGATACCTCCTTCCTGGTCCTTACTGAGGTTAGTACGTTGACGGCCGTATATGCGGATCGTAAATTATGTGATCTTATGTCGTTATTTAGGTTTATAATTATGTCATTCTTGTTTTCATTACTTTCGTCTGCAGATTTAGTTTGATAAGATCGTCATATCTTTCCTGTTTGGCTCTCGTCGGTCTTTCAATGTATCGTCGTGCATGTAGAGATTACAACTAAGTTTTTGCTGGTAACGAAGTCGATTAGACGTTGTCCATTGTCATTGGCAGTGTTGTGGAGGCTGTGCCATACTTCTGCTTCCAGCGAAATTAATCATTAGCAAGTCCCATATTCCGTTCAAAAAAGATAAATCCACTACAACTATCCTAATAGAATCCTCTCAGGGCGTTATCATGGATTTTGATTTCTGTCGCATACCACTTTCGGAATTAGACAATACTAACTTTAACACGAAAGAGTTCCTTTTGGAAAAGTGCAACACAATTTAAAAGTGGTTTCTTTAATGAAAGATTTTCTCGAATAGATTTTTTTCAAATGGAGAAAGCGTTACAAAAGGCTTATTCAAAATCACTAGAATATAACCGCGAAAATTAGTAAAACTTAACAGGAAAGTGATAAAAGTTACTGTATGCGTAAGAAAGTTCGGTAACCTTAAAAGTCTTAGCCATTCCATATACTTTCATGCAAAAAATCCATCGAAATAAAAACAAATACTAATCATCTCTATATGTACAAAGTCTCTTTATTTAACATATCATTTTATTTACTACTATCGAAGAAAAAGAAAAACGATAAGTAAAAATATATTTTTCATTTTTTTATTGTAGATTATTTTTTTAAAGAAAGAAATAGAGAACTTTCTTTACCGATCGCCTGGAAAGGAGATACGTTCTCTAAACGAATTTTAATGTATATTTTATCTATTCATTTATTTATTTTTGTATGTTTTTATTCTGTTGAAGAAAAATCATATTTTCGACAAACAATACCAATTAAGAGAAAAGAAAGCAAATAAGGTTAATTCATTTTAACTATATCGCTAGATTTTAGCATTGTATTTTTTTTTATTAATTTGTTTTTCCTTTATTGGTCTGTACAAAAATAGTAACTAAATTAGTAAAAAAAATAATAAAAACAAAAGAAGAAGACTATTATACTAAAATTCAATTATTTTCGTTCCGAGTAATTTGTGTACAAGTGTGTATTGTTTTTTGCTGTTGTTTTATTCTTTAAATAAAAATAAAATTTGAAAATGGAGAAAGATAGAAACACAAGGTTTTCATTTGATCCTTTAGATACGTTTTCTTAAAATTTAATATATATTTTTTTCCCCCGCTTGACATCCATCAAGAAATAAATTTTTTTCGTTCATTTTTTTCATTTTTTTTATACTCTCAATTCATCATATAATATTTATTTTATGTCATTATTATTAATTTTTTTTATATTCACAGTCTGATTAAAACATTTATCCACATAAATACGAGTTCATATGACGAACGTTAACATAAAAATAAACGAGATAAATTAAACAGAAAGAAATTAGATCCACGAGCAAATTATCAAATTCCTCTTGTATTTTTCGGTAATGATAAAATTGTTTTGGTTTATTTCTGCACTGTGTTTGATTATTGTTGTTGTTCTTGTCATCGTTTTATTTTATTTATTGTTTTTAAGTTATTTATTGTTGTCCATTATAAGTATTAAATTATAAATCGGGTTTGTAAATCAATTGTCAATTTAACAATCTTTATTCGTTTCCATTAACAATTTCTTGCCTGTCAATATTAAATTCAGGATTTTTTTTCGGTTTTTTCAAGTGAAATTAGAAATAAACTTAATACTTAAATATATTTACGAATGTTATTTTATATATATATTTTATTATTATTATTATTATAATGTACGTATGGCGGGTGTATTCTAACCATCTTCCTTCGGTGGTGTAAACCATCCTAAATAAAATAAAAAAATATTTTTTAATAAATTAAATTAAGCAAATTAGTTTCTAGGTAATTATAAACCAGATACTTAAAATGAGTATATGAAAACAATTTATATAACGAACCAAACAACGTTTCGTAGCTGGTCAGGACAGTATGCAGTTTTAGCAAAATTAAGACCTTGGATGACGGTACATTCACAAAAAAATCATGGATCAACGGTCTTGTAATAAAGAATGAGCTCAGTAGAAGACGAGTCGCAATCACAATGTGCTTGATTTTGAAACGCAGCGACTAAATGCATTAAAGAAACCCTGAACGTTGAAATCTACAGAAGCCGTGTGGTTCTATCAGCCACTGCATTCACTCGCATCCACGAAATTGCACCTTAACGTATTCGGAGATTAATAACCTCATCCAGAAAAATGACTCTTGCGATATTCCGAGTAAAGACACAAATCAGATGGAGTGCGGACGTATACGTCACTAAAAACCCAAGAAATGTCAATCATATGATTAAGATTGTAACCCCTAAAAGTGTCGTATCACATTAACTGTTTTCATATTCAAAATGTTCTGGTATAAATACTTCAAAACATAACAATTTTAACAACACGTAAATCGGCCCTACGACACTTACCATTCTTCTCATGAATTTGAACAAGTGATTTGAAACTTTGTTGTGCGCGAGCGAGGCTGTACTGGCCCTGCGATAATACCTAAAATTGTATTATTATTTCAAAAAAAAGGCTTGGATCACAGCAAAAAAAAACAAACAAACGATAATAATAAAACTAAACAAAATAAACCTCTCATATTTTCAACAAAGTGGTATCCAAGCAATTACCAACCAGCCAATCGTATGAAATCAAAAATAAGATATTTATTTCGCATTACCTTCGTCGCTCCAAACTGTATACGAGCCTTTCCTTTGACTAGTGTAGCTGCTATTTGCATTATAACAGCTTCGACTGTATACGCCGAGCTCCATCCTTGTTTAGTTAAGAGTTCCATACAAATTGCTCCACCGACTAATACGTAGCCGCCTGAAAATTTAATAAACAAGAACATTTACTTCCTTCCGGTAACAACCGATATTCTTCTTGCTAGACATATCCGAAGAATGTGTTTACCTGAAATAATTGGATGTACGACTCTCACAAATGGCGGCTCAAATGGATATGATTCCTTGAACATAATATTCAGTAGTATGCTGTCTTTTCCTTCTTTCTCCTTGAGCAAAACTAAATCATTGTGTAGTGGACTGTCCGGATCAACTGATTTCAATCGTATATTCCACTCGTATATCGAATCATTCACGAGTTCTATCGAGTACATATTACTTTTAAATGAATCGGAGCGATAAATATCACGTAATTCTTTCATTAAGCGATCTGTTGCTTGAACGGATCCGGATACAGATCCCTGTAAAATTAGCTATTCGATTAGCATTCAAACGGGATATATTTAAACAACTACCTTTAAATAGTCTTGTCGTTGACTTTGTCGCAGTCTTTCTAATGTGGCAAGGTGTTCTACTTCCATTTCATCTTTCTGAAAGTTAATTGAGAAATTAGGGAAAACATTTTTCCACTCAAGCACCCACCTTATTCGTATTTCGTCCATCATCCATTTCTAATGGAAGATCTTCGTCACCTTCACTTTCCTGTTCACTGTCGCCTACAGGATCCTCTATTTCGTCCGGATCTGATTCGATTTCTTCGATTTGATGATTTTGCGGGTGAACTGGCGATGCATTGGGTGGTGGTAGTTGAAACGGTATTGTTAAATTATCCAAATCGGGAGGCAAAGGAACATTATGTAAACGACAAAGTTCACGTAATAAAATGCCAACCTGAAAAAAAAGATAAGCATAATTTATTCATAACTTTGGCTTTGATTGAGTTAAAAACTTCACTTACTTGATTGATTACATGATTGTTGCGATCGCTTGTATTACTAAGGATTTGTACAGCATTTGTCACACTAGTTTCTTCGCTGTCGGCAAACCACACCGGCGGTGAGGATGGATAAGTTTCCTAGAATAAAAAAAATTTATAACAATTAGAGAATTTGAAATAAAATGGCACAGAACTTAGAACAGTAAATATAAAATATTCATACCAACGCGAGAAAAAAAGCATACACAATAAATCTGTAGCTAATGAATCTAAAGAAAACATATTTTGAAAAGTTTCTCTACTATACACTGCAATTTTTTTAGCTATCATTTTTCCAAGGCTTATACCTATTTGTTGTTATCAATAGGTTAAAGATGAAAAGGGCATCAGGCATTACTAAAACCTTGTCAACAGAAGGCCTGGAAATTCCCGATCAAGCAATTTCGTTTATTCTCCAGAGTATTATTGGCTTTATCAATATTTTCTCATATTAGGTGTCACCTATTTTGGAATCCTAGTACTTCGATGGTTGTCCTTGTCCCCTAGGGTCTCTGATGGCAGAAGGTATTTAGGAAAGGAACTTCAAACTCGCACATGCAGATGTCGCTGTTGTCCTCTCTTAATATACGAACCAAGTTGCTTCTAGAATGAATGAATGTCCCAGTTTTCCCATTTGAAGGTAAGTACAAGTTTGAAACTACAACCAGTCTGTAATATCGTCACTGTTCAGAGAAAAGTTCTTACGAGATTCTGGCTAACCCCAAATTTCGTCCAAATGCAAACATACGACAATTAAAAGCAGGCGTCCACTAGGGCGGACGGGCCGGGCCGGGCAGCATCGCAAAAAACCGCCTGCCATACATTGTTATGGAAGTGCGTCCACTGAACAAGTACGTAGAAAAGAAAATGCTCGTCGCACCGTTGCGATGCGGCCCGCCTCAAGTGGACGCCTGCCTTAATAGAACAAGAGTTTCATCAAAAACGGTGGAGGTATCATTAATTTGTTAAACAGTTGCGATTTTTTTTGGAATAGATTTTTATAGCAGGTTGCACTAGATATTTGTTCTTACTTTCTTCGAACGTCTTCACGGCCTTCTCAGCAGTGACGTAGATAGAGAGGATGAGTCAAGGGAATCAAATCCTTCCGTGAGTCTACGAAATACAGTAGAGTCCGTTTATAATCACGTTGAAGGGAAATCGCAATCAGGTCATATTAACCGGTCATATAAAGCAGACGTTGAAAGAGCATGAAAAATTTAGGTCCAATGAAAACGTAGTGCAACACTAGACAAACAATTTAATAATAATCAATGGCACACAAGCCTTGAAGTAATTAATGCTAGCTCGAGTTACTTCATTACTAGACCAACGGAACACTAGGAGGTGAAAGTGGTTAGCCACACGCTCGTCCGTGATTATTACCCCGATTTTAACTCAGGTACTCATTTACAGCTGAGTGAACTGGTAGTCCGGCACCCAATCCCATTCTCGAAAATTACTTGTCACCAAGCAGATTCGAACCTGGTAACAGGTGCACTGAAGGCAAGTGCTCTAGCCACTAAGCCACCCAGACTACAATTTGCACTAAACAAAATAGTTCCCAGAAAATAATTTATAGCAAAGATGAGGAGTGTGATGTGTGAGTCCATGTGAAAAACATTTGACAATGAACGTCATAGTAACCGGACTAATTAATAAGAAATAAACAAATCATTATAAGCAAAATGCGTTATTATAAACGGTTAGTCATATTAACCGAAGTCATTCTAAGCAAATTAAAATGCATACTTTTTATATGAAAACCAAACTTCTTGGCGTAGTTGTGTCATTCAAAACGAATTGTCATTATAAGCGAAGTCATAATAAGCGGATTTCACTGTATATATGATAGAAAAATATAAACAAATGGAGAAATGGGGTTTGGGGCGTTCTATTATGAAAAAAAATATATGGAAGGACGGGAGTCAGTGCCACGACGCTCAACAATTTTACAAAAAGAATTGAGTCGATAGGTAATTTGTAACGACCGCTATTACCTTTTTCGGGATCGAGAACATTGCATTGCATACATACGAGGCGACAAGAGCAAAAAAGGGCAGTTCTATTGTGTTTGGACGTAAATATCGACCATAAAGACAATAAAACATGTTCCTACTTAATTTCACACGCAAACACGAAATCGATTTGAATTCAGAAAATTTTAGCAAAAGCTGTTAGATTCACAGTATAGGCAGATAGTCGGCCTTCAAACGAAATCGAATGAATGGAAACGGATCCGCAAACTGATTTATTTTTGGGGAATACCGATCCACAGTGAAAGGGATGAGGTAGAAATGGTGCGCTAGCATAGAACAAGCACGAGGTAGATAGATCAGTACTCAGTTTAGTCGAGAACCGATGCGAATTTTGTTGTTTATTTCAGCGGAATAACTATTTTGTTTGAGTTTTTTATTGTATCTTAGGTAGTGTTTTTTAGCAGCACCTAAGATATAAAACTTATGTCAAGTCAAATCCTCTCCCCACAGCAAAAAGCTATCTACGCCACTGCCACTATCAGTTTTTAGCGTGACCGTTTTCAGAAAACATAGGGCACACTAGATAAGTTTTTTGTTCACAACTTCGTCTGTAATACTCTGCTCCCAGAACATGGGCAATTAATTCAATATTAAAATAATTAACGAAACAAAAACATCCAAGCAAAACCCTTGCAGTCTTATTAATGCAATAAAAATTAAAATATGAACATCTTTGTTTCCCATATTTATTTCATTTGTTGTAGATATCGTCATCGTCTGACCATAAACTACACGATAAAAGTATTTAAAAAAAGAAAAAAAAACATTTCTCTAAAGATCATGGGCCTCGTGGGCCAATGACTTTTCAACCGACAGAAGTCTATGAACGCGACAATGATGAGATGATCGTGAAATGAATAAACACAAACAAAAATCAAAAAACAAACATTTTGATTTCTATACGTGCCTTGATGCTTATGTGTGGTAAGTTCTTTGCTCGCAAAAGATCTGTAGATTTAGCAATGTGTTTGCAAAAATTTAGTTACACGAGTGTTTTGATTGCAACAACTTAGCCTTGACCTAGCACCGAAAGCGCAATCATACGTGTGAGAGTCCAATGTAAAATTAAATAGAAACTTTTACGTGAAGGTCTGGCTTCATGTCTTATACCAAGTCGAGTCATAATCAAATAATAATAATCTTCTCACACACATTTAAAAATTATCGTCGCAAATAATGTATTTTCGTTCATGTGTTTATGCTGTAAATATAATATCAAATTATGACGTATTTGCTGGGCGAAATTGTGTACTATTCTATTTTCAGCCTTTCGAGTAAATGTTGGATACAAATTATGTCATACACTTGCAAGTGGATATCGTAGCTTCAAACGACGGGCTATTGCTCAGTAAAAGACCACCAGGACGAATTGCCTTCATTGCCTAGATGTCCACATTTTAACCAGCAGAAACACATAAAGTTGGCCCACGATCGGAATCATGTCAAAACTTTGGTAAAAACTTGCACAAAATTTCCAAGGATTTAAAACAAAACATTGAGAAGTAATTTTTTTGGGTTTGCGCTTGTAAGCCACTTTGAAAATTTGAAAAATAAATGTTTTTTTTGCATTTTTTCAAAGTGTCTATTCTAAAAAATATGTAGGTAAAATTTTAAAATTCTGAAAATTAACCGAGTTACAGTCACTTTAGTGACTCACAATAGATGAAACAATAGGTCTGTTCTTTTTGTCGAGTGTAGTGTACTCAGTGTACACTTTCTGCCCTAATGCTGTTCTTTTTGTCGGTGTGACGTCAGAGGTGGCTGTTCTTTTTGCTAGTGTAGTGTACTCAGTGTACACTTTCTTACACTGGGTCGGGAGCAGGTGTAAGTTCTTCTTCTTTACCATCTGTCAAAATTGATGGCTGTATGCAGATAAAATTGACTTTTTGAATTTGTGAAACTACTGTTTTGAATGAATACATGCAAGAATATTGAATGGCAATAAATTTGCATTGATAGAAGTGAAAGAATAAAACAAATAAAAAAGTTCGGAATTTTAGCTGTCACGTTTCTACACTAACCCGTTCTTTTTGCGCGATCTACACCCTACACTTTCAGTGTAAGTTGTATCACATTTTCAGTGTAAGTTACACTAAAATGTGAACTTAACCTGGCAAAAAGAACAAACCTATTAGGCACAACCATAGAGATATATATACTGGAGATGACAAGCAGCGATTGAGTTGAAGGCGGACGTCGTCGCATTCACTTGCACGCAAAACAACAACAATTGACATAACGAACCTGTTTTGTGTCACTCACTCTCACGCTAAAACAACAAAAACGACCCTGTCTTGTCTCGCTTCTCATCGTGTTTTTGGCTTCAAAGCGCTTCATAATCGAAACGACTTTATTCGACCTTGTGGCAACGAATACTCGAAAACTTATGGCAGGATTTTTATTTTTTTTTAAATATTTATGATTGCAGTGGCTGTCTGTACGTAGTCGATTTCAAAAATGTTAATAATTACCTACTATTTTTAAAAACTGCTTGAATAAAAAAGGGTCCTAAAAATAAAAAAAAAAATTATTTTGTGAATAAAAAAAACCGGCGCCGTAAACCGATAGCTACATTTGTATAGATATTGATAAAATTTTGTTTTTTATATTCAGATAACCCTTCACCGAGATATCAAGGCCACAATGGAGGGGACATTTTTTTCTGGTCGTTACGTTAAGGCCAATATTGTGGTTAATTATCAAAATTTTTTAATAAAAATTTACATAAAACAAGTTTAATATATGTACACTTAATAAAATAACAACAATCCGATCCCTCTATTTAGTAGTTATTCCTGTTAAATTTTTTTTTAAGAATCGGTAATTTTTTTGGCCGTCACAGTGGCCTTCCCCCATAACATAACCCACAAGATGATTGCGTAAATTTAAGTGTTCCTGAGAACTGGGCACGCTAGAGTTTTTGAACAAGTGTTTTTTCAGTCCTTGTGAATCTATTTTCACGACAGAAAGTGTTCAGTGCGTCACCACCACATACGAGGATACTTCCCTCGCATTTAGTTATTCCCGCAAAAGCGTAAAAATAGAGATTTTACTGTTTTAAACATTTTGAGGTTAGAGCCGTGGCATAATAATTAGTAAACAATCCGGGTAAATAGTCATATTAATAAAAATCTTCCCACATAGTGATTAGTAGTACCTTTCTCTCGCCCGTGGACCAACCCTCACCGCCTTCACATACAAACAATACTCGATAGTGGTTGCCCAGTGAACGAACATTAGTAACTCAGGTAAATTCTTCTTTATTTATTCCTCATCGCTGATATTCCACTCCCCAGAGGAGATTATATCAGGGCTGGAGGACCAGCACGAAGCACGTAGTGGAAGTGGTGCAATTAAAAAAGGCTCTAACTAACATCACCTGTTAATCATCACCTTCGATCTGTACAATCTCCCCAGCCACTTAAACGTGGGCTTCGAGTGGGTAGAGGTCAAAAAATATTTCCCTAATCCCCTTCGATGACGAAAATGTCAGCGGCTAGGTCATACAAAAAACTGGTGCAAGGCCATTGAAGAAGCCTGCCCCTCCTGCCCCACAGCTCTGCTACACGAAATTGCCTGCAAAGCCAACTGCCAAGCACCTGGCTATGAGCCAGGTAGCAATCAATGACCTACTTTCTTACAACATAAAGATATTTAAAAAAAACATACTGCAGTCACGATCGGCTGCAAGCCAATCGTATAATACTCTAGATGAATACTGAACTCCGATTTATATTGTAGTTGGGGATAAAGTAGAATTACGTGTGTGCATGTTGTATGTCCTTTATAAGGACTGCCATTAGATTGCTACTCAAAACTAAAAGACAATATTCAGTGTTTAATTTTTGAAGGACTTTCACATGGGAGGTGCAGGTAGGGCTCACTTGATTTCTTACATATTTATCCTTTTCCTTGGAACCATTTAAAAATGAACGTGTACAAAATTTGAATTTCGTAGCTTGAAGCGTTCAAAAGTTATCGAAAAATATTGTTGAACACGTGTCTTAAGGACATTTTGTATGGCAGCTACCAGAAGGAGTAAAGGGATTTCGCTGATTAGTAGACTCGAACTTCGTTTTCACTCAAAACTAATTTGTACAAAATTCCGAATTCATAGCCAAAAGATTACTTGAGTTATAGTAAGTTCCGTAAATTAAGTGAAGACGTTTTGACAGGATATTTGTATGGCAGCTACACGAAGGACTAATAGGATTTTCTTCATAACCATACCTTTAGCTCCAACTATTGGAAAAATACTACGTACAAAATTTCAAAGACGTAGCTTAAACTTTTCTGAAGTTATCGGCCAATATTCTTAAAGACGTGTTTTAAGGACATTTTGTATGGCAGCTACCAGAAGGAGTAAAAGGATTTCGCTGACTAGTAAACTCGAACTTTCTTTTCACTCAAAACTAATTTGTACAAAATTCCGAACTCGTAGCTAAAAGATTACTTGAGTTATAGTGAGTTTCGTAAATTAGGTGAATACATTTTGACAGGATATTTGTATGGCAGCTACACAAAGGACTAACAGGATTTTTTCATAATCATATATTTAGCTTCAACTATTGGAAAAATAACACATACAAAATTTCAATGTCATAGCTTAAACCCTTCTGGAGTTATCGACCAATATTCTTGAACACGTGTTTTAAGGACATTTTGTATGGCAGCTACCCGAAGGAGTAGGACGATTTTGCCCGTTAACGAACTTAGCCTTACAAATTCAACCAAACATCCAGATTCAAAATTTCAAGATCCTAGGTGAAGGCGTTCCTGAGTTATCGTGCTAACGGACATACGGACGGACGGACGTCAAGCGGATTTGAGGTTTTTGGCCACAAATAAACAAAAAATAATATATAACTTTTTTTCGTCCGTGGCTTGGTTCTATGCGTTACAAACTTTTGGGCTGGATTAAACTTATAATACTCTATTTGATTTCATCTAGAGTATAATAATAACGCAACAAAAATGCACCCAGTACGAGGCAAGAAAGATATATCTAAAAAACCGACCAAATAGTTCCACCCTCTCATACGCCCAAACCACCAAAATCTCCGCAACCCAATCATCCATACCATCTACTAAACTAGCAATCTCTTCGCACAATATCCCTAGCTCCCTCTCGCCGCTCCCCACCAACATATCCTCCTCTCCCTCCCTCTATCCAACCCTACCATGAACACACTAACTCACTCCCACCCCCCCGATCCCCCTCCACCCAGATCCTCATCCCCTCCAAAATCAACTACTCCAACTAATTCTGCATTATCTGCCTCTAACAGCAACCCTAAGTCATCCACTCACCAATCTAACCAACCCCCAGTTACTTTCACCCAGCCACCCACATTAAATACCCCCGAAAAAAACGCCATAATAGCCACTATTGCTACCGCTATCTATCTCCCTCTTCGTGCGCCATCCCAGAGAAGATCGCAAAAAAAAATAAAACAATTCAAATAAAAGAACATAAAATATATCCAACTCCTGCGACCGCATTCATCATGGATCTATTTGAAAGCTCTTCCGAGTCTGAGGAAGCGCTGAGAACGTTAATGTTTGAACCGTTGACCCACCCCTTCCGGAGCCTCTGCATTCTTCAGTGGAATATAAGAGGCTTTCACTCCAAACGCCTTCACACCTTGACATCCTCACCTCCCGCTACCACCCCACATAATCTCAGGTGAAGAACCACTCCGATTCGGAGCCTATTTTACTTTATTATTTTTTAATAATAAAGTATTGTGATCGACCTGAAATTTAAAAAAAAATTTGCTACCCTGAAATTTTGTATTTTCACGTTTTAGGACTAGTAAACCCCAAAAAAGCAAAAAAAAAAAAATGTCCGTCTGTCCGCCGTACGCAAAATCGTTTGAAGGCGCGTAGCTCCCAAACCCGTTGAGTTATTAAATTGAAAATAACCAGGAGGCTATTTGGAACGTTATTTTTTAGGTTGTCAGTCGCATAGTAACCTACACCGCATCTCATCATTAAACACGTTTCGGACTTCTACCTATAAAATAATAAAGTTGCGCCCAGACTGTTGGCAGATTTTTTATATTGGTTACAATACCCAGTAGTAGACATGGCGGTGTTGCAATCCTGGTTCACAACTTTATAGCCTTCGAATAGGTGGAGCTGAGTGTTGACATTCTAGCTTGTGCTGTCACGGTCAGATCTGACCCCCCGTTGATGATTGTGTTGGCATATCTTGAGTGAGGGCAGGAGATTATCAATGGCGACCTGTCTGATCTGACTGCATAGATTCCCGGAAACACCATTTATTGTGGCGACTTCAACGCCCACAACCCCTTTATGGGGAGGTGTGCGTTGGGATAGCAGAGGGAGGTTGGCGGCAGATTGGATTAAGGACGCATCCCTTTTCCTCCTCAATGATGCCACTCTCATCTCGGCCAGATCAACCCTCACGGCCCTAGACTTAACACTCGTCCCCTCCAGGCATGCACCGTTTCTGATATGGGAACTCCATTCCAACCCAGAAGGTAGTGACCACCTTTACACCAACCATCAGGTACATCTCCTCACGTGCCGACTGGGTTAAGTCTAAAGTTGCCATGGAAGAAACGGCAAGGGGTATCCGGTTCGACCAAAGTTATCACGGAGACACCGCCATTCACTGTTCTAACCTTATCCAACAAAATCATCCCCGCTGGATGAATCGGAACCTCGAAAACTCGATCAAAGCAAAGAATAGAGCTTGGAAAAATAACAACAGGCGCCCGACAAACCCAGCTGCGTACCGTCGTGAGGCATATTGCCAAACACCTCGCTCTATTCTGAACTTCGTACTTTTCGGATACAAATTTTACTCCACATGTTACTCGGCCCTCCGCTCCATCTCGGTCCTATCTCCAGACCGAGACAGAGTAATTGGTTACCCAATCTCTCTTGCTGAACTAGGAATGGTGGTTAGTTCAAGGATGACAGAATCTCTTGCGACATGATTACAGCGTAGTGCAAGCTTCCACAAGAACTGAAAAACCTATGTTATACAGACAGGCTGGCACGCTTACGACTTCCTACTTTGGAGCAACGGCGGATGAGAGGTGAGCTTATAGAGACCTTCAAAATTTTAAACGGTCATTTCAACTGCCCTGAACTACAAAATCTATTCATGCGCAACAGGAATCGTCACCTTAGAGGACATATCGACAAACTGAGCAAATGTATAGTGAGCACGAGCACGAACCCTTTTCGGAACTTTCTACCGAACAGAGTATTTGATGGCTGGAATTCTCTTCCCGTGGACGTTATTGGCGCTACTTCAGTGTTTGATTTTAAAATCAAAGTAGATAGACATTTCAATTTTGGCTGAATTCACTTTTATTTTGTACTCATAATTTTATTTCTTTATTTTATTCAATTTAAATTTCATTTTTCTTTCATTTTGTTCAATTTAAACTTAGTTTTCTTCGTTATTAATTTCGATATTTCTACTCTTGCACTAATTTTAGTTATATACATATTCTACTTTGCTTATTAATATTTTTTTTATTGTTTTTGTTTTGGATAACACAACAATTGTAGTAATATTGTACTTTGTGATATCAGGTATATCAGCGAAAGCTGCCTAATAATAATGATTAAGGAGTAATAATGATGCAGAGATGCTGTGGCACAAGGTAGTTTTCTACATACGTGGAAGAGGGCTATCCAGGCGCCGATTCGCAAGAGGCCACCTCTCCTAAGGATCTACGTCCTATTTCGCTGATCCCCTACATGTCTAGACTCTTCGAAAAGATCTTGGGTAAGAGACTTGGCACCCTACTGGAGAGTGTCTTCTCACCTGAGCAACATGGTTTTAGACCGGTACAAACTCGCTCTTGCTCGAAGTTGAACATAAAGCCAGATTAGCACTCGACCAAAAACAGGAATGCTATGTCTTGTCCTTCGATCTGGAGGAGGCCTTTGACAGGGTAAACAAAACCGTAGTAACATGACAACTATCTGTCTGGGGAATCAATACTCATTTCATTCAGTGTGTTGACGACTTCCTCTCTCACCGCTCCATCATGGTGAAAGTCAACGGATTCATTTCGCAAAGCATTAACATCGAAAACGTATTACCACAGGGCTCACCCATCTCCCCCTCCCTTTTCAACGTATATGGTACATATCCCAACTCCTCTCAGACATTTCCGATACATCACATTTTATATATGTAGATAACATCCTAATCACCACTTCCAACCCCGACCCATTGGCTAATACAGACGGATACAAGTAACTTCTGACGCATGGTGGGCATAAACGGGTACTAAGCTCCCTCTCGAGAAAGGAGACTTCATTTCAATATCGAATAAAATTCATCAGTCAATAAGGGAGATTGAACTGGACGATATCAGTCTCCCCAATAAATTAAATACTACGAGCAGCTTTAGGCTCAAATCTCCGTCGCCAGCAGGAACCTGTTGGACCCATCCTGTCCGCACCACGGAACGCTCCTCATGACTGAAACTATGTTTTTTTTACTGCCGTCGTAATAACTTAGGGGGTCACCCTTTAATGCGATTGCACAGCTAGAACGACATAGGTTGGGGATAAAATGGTGTAGTAGGGGATTAAGGGCGGTGGAACGGGAGGGAAGCGTATGAAGTATTGGTGAACATTGTTTTTGAAGTGCTGAAGGTTATACTTATCAGGGAACAGATTGGTTGGCAATGCGTTCCACATTACTGATGTTCGGGGGATAAAAGACTGCCTAAATTTCACTGTTCTCCAAGGGACTCGCGTGCGCGTGAAGCTTGGCGAGTGTAACGGAGGAAACTAAGAGTGGAGGTATAAGATCTTTTAGCTCCTTACTACATTTACCATGGAAATATTGATAGCAAATACAGAGTATTCCGACATTTCGGCGATGCTCAAGGGAGTTTATAGAAACTGAAACGTCCTCGTCTCCAATTAGTCGGAACGCATGTTTTTGAACACGATTGAGCAAGGCTAAATGGGATTTTGGGACCCAGCCCAGATATGCGAATTGTACTCAAGATGCGGTTTGATATATGCCTTGTAGATTGTAGCTAAGTCAGACGCTGAAATGAATTTCGCGAATTGCGACATTAAAGATGTGTTGGCTCCAATTGGCTTGTTGATTTTTACGTCTAGTAATTTGAAGTCAGCAGAAGGAGAAATTTGTACGCCACCAAAGAATATATTTGAGACCGACGTCGGAACATCTCGTTTAAGGGATAGATGACAGGACTGCGATTTGGAGGAATTGAACTCTATTCTATTTTTCTCGCCCCATTACAAGACAAGATTGAGGTCTGAGTTCAATGAACCGAATAACTCAGTGCGATATGAAGCTACCGAAGTCGGACATGCCTCTGCAGCAGAGTCGAAAATTAAAGACATTGTCCAGTGTACTAATATCTGCAAAACTATGATTGGGATTGAGAGTTGATGACAGAAGGTCGTTAATAGAAATGAGAAATAGGGTGGAAGATAGAACTGAGCTCTGGGATATGCCGGGATCGATTGGAAAGGAGGAAGAAGTAATTCCGTCTAATACAACTAGTATAAAACGTTTGCAGAGAAAACTCTCATTCCAATTAAGAAAAGGTGAACTCAACCCGAAGGCTAGGCTTTAAGTTTTACTAAGAGACATTGATGCCCAACTCTGTCAAACGCTTTAGCGATGTCTAGGGTAACCACTTGGAATTTCGTTAATGCACGAGTTCCAGCGTTTCGTTAGGTAAACGAAAAGGTTACCTGTAGAATGACCGGAACTAACTCATATTGGCGATCGTTGATCAGATCTTTGTTCATTAGGTATTTGATTATTTTGCGATTAACAGCAGTTTCCATTACTTTAGCGAGCACGGATGTAATGGCTATAGGACGATAATTAGCGGAATCCGCTTTGCTTCCTTTCTTAGGAATAGACTGAACATTCCCACCTTTCCACATCTGTCGAAAGCATCCTGAAGAAAAGCATTTTTTGAGGACTATGGGGGATACCATCCGGTCCAGCAGACTTATGGACACTAAACTTTTGCAGGATCTTGAAAATAACCCTAGTTCGAAAACGAATGATCACCGACAACGACCTTAGTAGCACCTTCCAATCAGATATTTGGAACGCCAGATCGGCCCTAATGTCCCTCATTTCCAATATCTCTCCTCCCCTCCCAGTCACACCTTCCCCTTCCCTTTATCCCTCCCCTATTAGTAAAATGGTAGATCATAGACGATAATCCGGCAAATCAAACACCCCAGCAGTCTACCAGCAACTTCATCTACTGCATATCAATTAATTGGTCGGCTACACCCGGATATACACAGACGGTTCCAGAACCTCCACCCAATCCACAACTGCGGTCATTATACTCGCCCCTACTGCGATCGCCTCGAAAAATCAAGTACAAACTTCACCCTGACACCAGCTCCTACGAGGCAGAGGTCTTCGCCATTCTGCCATTCTGCGGCCATGTCGGTATTCAAGGCAACAAGTAAGCAGGCGAACTGACCAGAGCCCCGCAACAGCAAAAGTTCAGGGCATGGCAAACTAGCTCCACTTTTATGGTCAAGTATTGGATAAACACGACCCCCCCAAACTACAGTACAGAACCCCAACTAGGATTAGACTCAGCCACACGAGGCTAACGCACCAACACACGTTCTACAGGTCTCCACAATCGGAATGCCTGCATTGCCAGCAAGCATTCACAGTCGAGCACATTATCTACCACTGCAGAAAAACCCTCCACTTCTTCCGCAATTCCCGCCCTCCTATTGACGTACTTCTTTCCACTCAAGACCCCTCCTTCCTGCTACAACTGCAAGACCATCTAAACATCAGACACATATAAAATAAAAAAATTAATGCATAATCCTAGACCTAGTTCTATAGCAAGTAAATTCTAATTCCTCGCTTTAGTTGCATTTGCGTTTACTTACTTTTTAATTATTTTACCTCTTTCTCTTTCATATTATTATAACTTATCATTCATATATGTTTACTTCTTTTTTTATCTCTTTTTATTATCTTTATCTTCTCTTTTTATGTTTTTTACCGCTTTTGTGAATTTCATTTTTATTTTATTTTCACTATCTTCTTATACTTTTTTATACATTATATATAATCACTAGATCTAAGCTTATACCTTGGATACATTACTGGTATTCATATCATAATATCGTTAATACCAGCAGTGTATCACCCAATACTAAGCATATAACAGATAAACGAATTGATATATATCTACTATTGAAGCTGTTTCATGGTATACAAATTCGATAATTTTATCTAGTATACTATGCATTTAACTGCTATCAGTGCCATTCCCCAGTATGTGACAAGTATCGCAACTAAATGTAGTTGGTTGCTTATATCAGATACTGTCGATCAAATCATACCATATGTTCCGTGTATCATATGCCGCTAGTTCCAATACTACGATTTCAATACTATGGTTTGTTTGTATATTAGCTGTGTATCAATGGTAAAAAACATTATTTAGAACTATAAAAGTGTCATGTAGCTCTCCCGTTTTACCGTAACAAAATGGGGGAGGTAAATCATTAAATAAATAAATAACAAAATCGCGTTGCACGCATAACGAAATTAGAAAATAGACTATCGAAGCGACGCGATTAGAGCGATGCGACATCCTGCACCCACTGACATGTATTTTAATCAGCTGTCATCACGTCGCACACAATAAAAGCAGAAGCTGCATTTTTTTAACGTTCCAAATAGCCTCCTGGTTATTTCTTAGGTTGTCAGTCGCATAGTAACCTACACCGCATCTCATCATTAAACACGTTTCGGACTTCTACCCATAAAATCATAAAGTTGCGCCCAGACTGTTGGCAGATTTTTTTTATTTACTTACGTATTTTTTTATCAATAGAATAATTCATAGTAGTAAAAGCGAATTCGATCACATTAAACCTAAGAGATTTTCGGAATCAGTGAAAACTTGAACAATACCCCCAAGGGGTTTAATTGAGAAAAATACTTAAATCGGGTTTCCCCCGATTACGTTTAAAGCTTATAGAAGTAAAAGTGAATTCCAAATCTCAATATACCTTAGAAATATATCAGAATTCGCGAATATGTACACAACCACTTTACACCCCCTTAGGGGTTGGATATCGAAAAAATTTGAAGAACGTTACTAGGCGCTTATATAAATAGCTTGCAGAAGTAAAATTGCTTTGATAGCTCGACATGTCTAAAAGTTTTAACGAAGTTTGTGAAAATGTGGATTCATGGACATATTTTTAACTCAACCTCTGAACGCTAATAAAAATCTGAACTTTTTTTTTGCTTTAATTACTCTAATAGTACATCTACATATACGTACTAAATTTCAACTTTCTAGCATAAGCCGTTTCTGAGAAATAAAAACCACCTCTCTCCCCCGTACCTTGATACCCCTATCAAAAATTTTATTTTTCTAGGATGTCTCCATAGCGGCTCTATATAATCCTAAATTGTTAGCTTTCTATTCATTATGGTTTTCGAGAAATAAAAATCAGAATGTTTTCCTTTCTACCCTCTTTCGCCTTCACCTCCAACACCCACACCACCAAAATTTTTTTCCCTACTAGAAGTTTACCGACCCCAACTCCTATAAAATTTTCAAGATCATATCTAATACGGTTTCTGAGATATAAAAATGACATTTTTTGAGAAATTGCTATCCCCCCACTTTCGTGCTCCACCTCCCCCCTCAAAAAATTTAGTTTTGGTAGACTCCTCTTATGATCCCATATACAGAAACAACATTTTATCTTCCTGGTGTAATTGGTTCGGAAGATATTGTAATCCAAAGTTTTTCAAACACCACCCCACACCCCACCATCCCTCTTAAAAATGTTAGCCCTTTTCTAATTTTGAAGTATCCCTAAGGACAACAACAAAGTTTCATTCTTCTGACATCAATTGTTCAGGAGATATCGATTTTAGAATGTTTCAATCCCGTCTTTCATGCGTTAAAGACTCATTGTTTTCCCCCCACTTCCACACCCCTTAACCAATATCGAAAATTTTTTTGCAATTCAGTCCATTATCATAGTACTACATAAGTTCCCAGTTTCAGCCGCCTAGCATAAGTGGTTCCTGAGATCTAGAAACCAAAATTTTTCGTCTAAAACGCTTTCCTCTCCTCTCTCTTTGTACACCCACCCCTCGAAAATATACCAGTCATAGGGGTTCATCCAATCTACCCACCATAAAAATTTCAATTTAATATCTCAACGGATTTGAGAGCTACGCGCCTTCAAACGATTTTGCGTACGGCGTACGGCGTCTACGGCGGACAGACGGAAATTTTTTTTTTTTGCTTTTTTGGGGTTTACTAGTCCTAAAACGTGTAAATACAAAGTTTCAGGGTAACAAACTTTTTTGAAATTTCAAGTCGATCACAATACTTTATTATTAAAAAATAATAAAGTAAATCAATACTTAACAAATTTTCAAAGTCGTAGTTTAAACCGTTCTAAAGTTATCGGTCAATATTCATGAACACGTGTTTTAAGGATTTTTTGTATGCTACCCGAAGAAGTAATTTTACTGACTAATAAACTTGAACTTCATTTTTCTTCTTGAGTTCCGTAAATTGAGTGCGGATATTTTTACAGGCTTTTTGTATGGCAGCTACCCGAAGGACTCATGTTATTTTTTTTACATTCATTCCCTGAACTTCAACTATTTTGAAAAACCAATGTATGCAAAATTTCAAAGTCGTAGCTTAAGGTGTTCCGAATTTATTGGCCAACATTCTTGAACACTAAACAAACTTACTAAAACTTAATGAGCTGAAGTCACAGTGCATTGTCTTTTACCAAGATTGCCGCCTTCTTGAGGAGTGCCTTCCAAGGGTTATCTTTAATGAGTCAACACTTCCTTTTAAGGGGGTACATCCAAGTAGAAATTAATTTTTTTTCAAAAATTTTTTTTACTCATCTTAAAGTTTGCAGTCTTAAGAATATTGTGTGTAAATTTCATATTGAAATTCCAAGAATTGTGAAAGTTATGGGCAGTTAACCGGAATGGGACCTTCATGAATTCTCTATATAGAGCGACATTCAAACGCGATTATCTCGAAACATATTTTTCAAAAACGGTCCCCAAAATCTTCGGAAAACGGCTTGACCGATTGCTTCCAAAATTTCACATAATATTTTTGGATAGATTTTCTACTTCGCTACGTAGGATTTTTTTTTTAACTTATTTACTTTTTTTTTATCAAGCCAGAAAAGGTCGATAATTGAGGTTTAAAACTGAAAATCAAGTTCAATCGGCCGCCATTTTGTGAAAAAAAATTTTTTTTAAAAACCCCTACGTAGCGAAGAGCATCATACTTTACATTTTCTGAATCTTTTTGTAATTTTTGTTTTGAATCAACCGCCTGCATGTACTCTTGGGAATTGCAGAGCGTGCGACGGACTTTCTTTACGCCGACCCTGACAGCAGCGACCCTGATTGATATATATTTATAAAAAAAAATTATGAGCGTACCTCAACATATATACTTTCAAATAAAACCAACCTGGATAAAATCGAGCAAATAGTTTTTGAGATAATAATTTCTAAAATCCACCTATTTTTTCTGCTTTCTACTCGGATGTACCCCCTTAACTCCATTGTCAGAAATCTGGGTGTATCCCTAAATAGCTCTATGAGTTGTTGTTCTCATGTATCTACCATATTGAGGAAGGTCTATGGTAGTTTACGTAGGCTCTGGATTTTCGCCAGTATCCTACCATTGAAAATAAGGTTAAAGCTGGTGCGTTCACTCATAATTCCTTTCTTTACATATGGTAGTATTATCTTTGCCAAATTCGATTCCAACTGCCAACGAAAGCTAGATATCGCCTTCAATGATTGCTTACGTTTTGTATTCCGCTTGAAACACTACGATCATATTTCTCCTTACAGGAATAAATTGCTGGGTTGCTCCTTCTCAATTTATTTGAAACGGAAAATCCTGTTAGTCTTGCATAACATTCTTGTTACAGGTGAAACATCTTATTTAAGAGATAGCTTAATACCATTTAATTAGAAGCGATATCAAAGGCTTTTTGCACCACGATATTCGAGGTCAGTTGGTGAGAGCTCCTTCCTTGTTCAGTCGATTAGGCTTTGGAATAATCTGCCGGTCGATATTCAGCGCGCGGGCAGCTCTAGTACTTTCAAGCATCTATTATGCAGTTCTATTTTAAGCAATTAATTATATTTATTTCGACTCTGTATTACCTCATTCAGTTCATCAATTTCTTTTTTATTTCTTTCTCATTTATACAATATTATTTTTCATTACTGTTATTTTTTTAAGTGTTATAACTCGTTTTTTAGGGAATCGAATTACCTTTCATTTGATGTAACAGTCTAAATTGTAACTCATACATATGTATGATTACATTTTGGAAGTAATAGGTAAAAATACATATCTCATAAAAATTAAATATTTCAAAAGTTAGTGCCATAAAGTGGACCTCGTCTAAGAACCTGTTTAATTTGTCGGTAGTGCTGAAGTATTTTTATTGCACATTTATTACTATTTAAAGTATGAATGCCTTTACCTGGATATGGTAGGTAATACTGGGTACGGTACTATGCCTTTTTATACTCTAGATGAAATCATATAGAGTATTATAAGTTTAATCCAGCCCAAAAGTTTGTAACGCATAGAACTAAGCCTCGGACGAAAAAAAGTTATATATTATTTTTTGTTTATTTGTGCCCAAAAACCTCAAATCCGTCTGACGTCCGTCCGTCCGTCCGTCCGTCTGTCCGTTAGCACGATAACTCAAGAACGCCTTCACCTAGGATCTTGAAATTTTGAATCTGGATGTTTGGTTGAATTTGTAAGGCTAAGTTCGTTAACGGGCAAAATCGTCCTACTCCTTCTGGTAGCTGCCATACAAAATATCCTTAAAACACGTGTTCATGAATATTGGTCGATAACTTCAGAAGGATTCAAGCTACGACATTGAAATTTTGTATGTGTTATTTTTCCAATAGTTGGAGCTAAATATATGATTATGAAGAAAATCCTGTTAGTCCTTCGTGTAGCTGCCATACAAATATCCTGTCAAAATGTATTCACTTAATTTACGAAACTCACTATAACTCAAGTAATCTTTTAGCTACGAATTCAAAATTTTTTACAAGTTAGTTTTGAGTGAAAAGAAAGTTCGACTTTACTAGTCAGCGAAATCCTTTTACTTGCTCAGGTAGCTGCCATACAAAATGTCCTTAAAACACGTGTTTAAGAATATTGGCCGATATCTTCAGAAGGGTTTAAGCTACGACTTTGAAATTTTGTATGTGTTATTTTTACAATAGTTGGAGCTAAATCTATGATTATGAAGAAAATCCTATTAGTCCTTCGTGTAGCTGCCATACAAATATCCTGTCAAAACGTCTTCAATTAATTTACGGAACTTTCAATAACTCAAGTAATCTTTTAGCTATGAATTGGAAATTTTGTAGAAATTAGTTTTGAGTAAAAACGAAGTTTGAGTTTACTAATCAGCGAAATCCTTTTTCCCCTTCTGGTAGCTGCCATACAAAATGTCCATAAGACACGTGTTCAACAATATTTTCCGATAACTTTTGAACGCTTCAAGCTACGAATTTGAAATTTTGTACTCGTTCATTTTTAAATGGTTCTAAGGAAAAGGATAAATATGTAAGAAATCGAGTGAGTCCTTCCTGCACCTCCCATGTGAAAGTCCTTCAAAAAGGACATTTTTTTTCGATGAATTACCCAGTTAAAGATGTGAAATTAAACAATGAATATTGTCTTTTAGTTTTGAGTAGCAATCTAATGGCAGTCCTTAATAAAGGACATACAACATGCACACACGTAATTCTACTTTATCCCCAACTACAATATAAATCGGAGTTCAGTATTCATCTAGAGTATTATACGATTGGCTTGCAGCCGATCGTGACTGCAGTATGTTTTAATAGGGTGCCTTACAAAATAAAAAGCCTATAAAAGCAAAACAACCTTCATATTTTTATCAGTTTTAGTTACGTTGCTAAAAGAAGAAGGTGTCAGTAGAATTAAAAAAATAATTTCAAAATGCCTGAGTACTCCAATGAAGAATATACTGACATTGTGTTAATTTATGGAGAGTGTCGCGGAAATGGACGAGCCGCGCGAAGGCTTTACCATCAGAGACATCCTCATCGACGGACACCTGACAGGGGCGTATTTCAAGACGTTTACAGGAGAATTAGGGAAACTGGCAGAACAATGGAGTTTTGCAATTGGCTTCTTGAACGACAAATAGATGACGATAATTTTTTCAACAATATTTTGTGGACGGATGAGTCCCAATTTACCAGAGACGGTAACTTCCACAACCTACATACGTGGGCTCAGAGCAATTCACATACAAGAAGAGCGGAATCATTTCAGTACAGATTCAGCGTCAATTTATGGGCAGGTGTGATTGGTGACGATTTCCTTGGACCTATAGGCTTCCGCCTACTCTGAATAGCTCCAATTACTTACATTTTTTATCAAATGATCTACAGGACTTGTTGGATGATATTCCACTGGTACGATTGGCTTCCATGTTTTACCAACACGATGGTGCTCCAGCTCATTACGGCCGACAGATCACAGATTGGTTAAATTCCAATTATAGCAATCGCTGGATCGGTAGAAATGGACCGATACACGATACGGTATGGGGACAGATGAAGGACCTTGTCTACGCAACGGCAGTAGTAACATTGGAAGATCAATGCGGCAGCTATAGAAGTAAGGTAGCAGTTGAGGAATATGAATACCAAGAAAACACTCGCCAAACGAGCTTTAGCGTGCACTCAAAATAAAGGAGGCCATTTTGAACATTTATTATAATAAAAAAATTTTAAATAAAACATAAAAACCATTATTAAATTCTTTCAGTTCAAGCAAGTAGTGTAGATCAACATGCACATACACTGACTTTTTAAATATTTAATTTTTATGCGATATGTATTTTTTTTTTATTTTTACCTATTACTTCCAAAATGTTAATCGTAACTCATACATATGTATGCAGCTTTTGTAGGTAATAATATGGTTCATAAAAAAATAAAATAAATTTATAATAGGATTTTCTGAGAAAAACTACATTGATCTCTGAATTTTTAGGGTTGACGTAGCAAAAATCTGTGTTTTCGAGTAAATATCTCAAGATTGGGTGCAATTACAATTTAGACTGTTACATCAAATGAAAGGTAATTAGATTCCCTAAAAAACGTTGTAACACTTTGCCTTGTGATTATTCGTTTTCAAGATATAACGTTTTAAGTGAATGAGGGTACCGGTCAAAAACACTTTTCTTAACCACCCTGTATCTCCACTGTTTTTGAAAATTGGCCCACCCTGTAGAACAATTTTTTTCTCCAAATATATCAGGGAATAACCCCTTACAAGGTGGCGGACGGAGTGCCAAACACCCTGTATATATACATATATAAATAAACATTTAAACACGAAGCACTTTTGTATGACAGCTATCCGAAGGAGTAGGACGATTTTGCCTGTTAAGGAACTTAGCCTTACCAATTCAATCAATCATCGAGATTCAAAATTTTATGATCCTTGGTCAAGGCGTTCTTGAGTTATCGTGCTAACGGACAGACAGACGGACGGACGTCAAGGAGATTTAGAATTTTTGGCCACAAATAAACAAAAAATAATATATAACTTTTTTTCGTCCGAGGCTGCGTTCTATGCCTTACAAACTTTTGAGTTGGATTAAACTTATAATACTCTGAGATTCCATCTAGAGTATAAAAATCCGCGCCACATCATTGCGAAACGGTCCGCATCTAGTGAACGCTTACCTTTAACAGAATCTTCCAGAACAAATTGATCATTTGCGATAGTAAAGAAAAACACACACACACGAAATTCGTAATGAAAAAAAAACAATTGTAAACAATTTCAATTTCATTTCAGAATAAAAAAAAACAACTTCTGCATGCTTTTTTTCTGTATTTGAATTTAATGGTTATTGTTCAGCAGACATATATTTTTGTTTTTGATTTTATAGAAACTTTCTCCAAATTGTAATGTAATTTTTCTAGTTTTGTGTGTTATGAACAGGGCAGGCAAGTGGTCGCCGCGCATAGACATTGAAAACACACAAAAATCTCCAAAGATTGTTGACCGACTTTTAGTCCAAGTCTCAAGTAAAGATATTTTCGTCTGCAAAACTAAAAAAAACAAAAAGGTTGGCGTTGTTTTTTATCTGTAGAATTTCGGCAGAAGAAGTCACTGTTCTAACCAGCAGGTTTACAGAGCTTAATACTCACTCTGCACCCAAAAATTCATGCTTAAGTTTATTGCTTGCATGATTCATTTTTCTTTTTTTTAAAGAATTTGTGACTGATTTCGGTACTTTCACTAGTGCGAAAGCTTTCCATGAAAAATAATTCATTGTAAAAAAGATTCTACAGTAAATTTTTGCAAATGTGAGTTGCGATTTAAAGATGATGGAAAAAGTTTGTTTTGTTTGAATTTGATATGCTTATTGGGGCATTATCCGGCTCGATTTTTAGAGGAAATACCTACAATTTACTTTTGCAATTACGTCGGGTTTCTCTCTAAGTGTGAAATTATTGATCGTCGATGTGACTGATCGTTTCAATGCAATGACTTACGTACAACGTGATATTTTAGATACCAAAGCAATGTTTGCATCTTATCGTAGATAAATTATTCGGATCGTTCTTTTGAACATGGCATGATTGGTCAGATTCGTACTATATTTTTTTTAATTCATAGAAGTTGAACGATTCATCGGAATCTGATTTAGGCCTAAAATGCCTAGGCTTACGATTTTTTAGCAATTAATACTTCTCTTCAAAAAAGACCAACAGTAATCATTACTCACTGACTCATGACTGACACTGAATCCCAAGTAAGGATACAAAACGAGCTTCCCCAAAGCTTCCGAACAGAATGCGGCCTGAAGCAGGGAGATGGACACGCTCCCATGCTCTTCAATCTCGCCCTGGAATATGTCATTAGAAAGGTACCTGTTGATACCAGAAGTACCCTACTAATCAAGTCCAGATGACATAAACATCATGGCCAGATCTGTTCCAGACGCGAAGGAAGTCTTCCACTGTCTAAACTCAGCGGCAAAGGATGTCGGGTTAAGGGTCAATAAGAATAAGACCAAGTTCATGACCCAAACAAGAAGAAACGCGCCAACTAGACAAAATATGACCGTGGGGGACTAAAACCTAAAGAATGTGGATCACTTCTCATACTTGGGATCACACCTTGTAATAGACGGCAAAGAACGGGACGAAGTAAAACAACGGATCGCATATACAAGACCATAATAAGACCTGTGCTACTATATGCAAGCGAAACGTGGACTCTCACCCAAGCGTCTGAAAAATCAATAGACGCTTTTGAACGACGAATTCTTCGATGAATTTTAAGACCAGTAAGAGAAGGCACTGAATGGCGTATCCGGTACAACAATGAGTTGTATAACATCTATGACGACCCAGCCGCATCGACTCTTATAAAATTTCGTAAGCTACAATGGGCAGGCCATGTGGAGCGAATGGACGACGCACAGTGGGGCATTTTCCCAATCTAGCTGGCCAAAATTCGGTTTTTCAAACATGTAATTGTTAACCAGCATTTTATGTCTTAATTGTCTTAACCAATTAGGGAGTTTCAGGAAGGGATTTTTTTTAACCTGTATTTACTATAAAAGCCGCGGGCTCAGCTCAAAGTAGCCATTCGTAAAAGATCAGTTGTTACAGAAAAAACTCTCTTTAAAACTAACTGTGCTCACATAATTTTTTCGTGATTTTAAAGAAAAATTAGGAAGTTTTGAATAATGGATATTGAAGTAGCAGGTATGTATTTGATTTTTACAATTTATGGTTTTTCAAGAATATATAGTTTTTAAACTGGATAGTTTTAAATTTTGGTAAAATTTGAGATCTATTTTTTGGAAAAGGTACATTTTCAAAATTGATTAAGTTATATACCTCCGCAAGACCCCGTCAAAATTTATGTGACAATATGAAGGTCCAATATTCATTCTTAAGGAGTCACAAAAAATTTCTGCAAATATTTGCATATTCAGATTTTATAACAGTTTATGTTGATAACGGAAATTCGAAATATTCGTACTTTGAATTTTAGTTCCGCTGCAATTTTTTTTCGTTCCTTGTAGGATCATCTGGAGTTACACTACTGACAAGGAATTATTTATACGGAGTGATGGATGAAAGCGGATACCGCGATCTTAACAAAAAGTTGGAATTTTTGGAAAATTACCTATGTCAACGTGCGAGTTTAGCAGAGAATTTGCTGGGTGCATTTAAGAAGAATGTGCAGAGTTTAAAGACGAAGTTCAAAATTAAATGGGTAGCTGCAAGCAGGGTGGATAGTATACTCAGGAAGAAAAACGAAAATTGGCTCAAAGGAACCTGCGAAATACCCAAGAGTACTTCTCAGGCAGAACGACCATCTAAAATCTTCAAGGAATCAAGCGATCGAACAAAACGAAGGAAAACGAAAACAGTGCGTGAAAAGATGAGCACGGATGATTTGACGTATGCTGCCCGCATGAAACTACGATCTTCCGGAAAGAGGGATGCCTCAAAAGTCTTACAGGATATTACATGGAGTCCAACTCGGGAAACTAAATACAAGAAAGTTCTTTGGCAAAATCCTACACCGTCTTCTCCTCGATGCTGTCATCCGATTAGAATAGTTTTTACAAAAGAATCTACGGAAATTATTAATAGGGAAATTAAATACATACAGGATCAAATTGACAATTTAAAAAGGTCAATAATTGAAAGAAACAGAACGCTCACAGTAAAGCACCTACTAACATTCACTATGGTTGACGGTAAAGTATGTAATGCCACCAATACAACATCTTCGATGAGATGTTACATTTCAGGTGCGATTTTAACTAGCTGTCTCTACAAAAAGAAGTTACTCCATCAGCACTGAAATTTGGTCTTTCGATATTACATGCCAGAATACGATTATTCGAAACCTTATTGCACTTGTCATATAAATTAGATGTAAAGAAGTGGCAATTAAAGTCTGAAGATGACAAAACTGCTGTGAATATGCGAAAACACAGCATACAACTAATTTTTCGAGAAAGATTAGGCCTCATTGTTGATATTCCCAAGCAAGGTTTTGGCAATACCAATGATGGAAATACCAGCCGAAGGTTTTTTGCGGATCCGGAGTTATCGGCTGAAATAACTGGAGTCGATGTTAATTTGATACAAAGATTTAAAATAATCCTCGAAGTCATATCCTCTGGACACAAGGTTAATACTTCGAAATTCGTAACCTACGCTATGGACACTGCAAAGTGTCACATGGTATGGATCTACTTCAAGCCAGCTAATGAAATTGAAGATATGGATGAAACTGAAGAATCATCAGACGAGGAACCGCCATCTTCAGAATATTATTTTTATTTTTTTGATATACAAAAAATAAATTAATTATGTACAATAAATCATATTTATTATGAAAATAAACAGTTTTTTACTCGGAAAACTAGTAATTTCAGCTAAAAATGTACTCTGAAAAGATTCACCAAAAGAAATTATACATATATTTATTATGGAAAACAATTTTTTTTCAATAAATATGTTTCAATAATGTTATTACTTCATAATAACTTAATAATACCTTATTTTCAGACGAATCGACAATGTAAATAATTTTGGCCAGCTAGATCGTGCAAATGCCCCACTGTGCGACGGTTTTATGAAAAAACTAAAAGTGAAGAGATAGCTTTCCGAGCCTTGTCTTAGGCTGCTAGTCTATGATCTCAAAGATCGTCGAGTTGGATCGCATTTTTCCTGCTTTTCAACAGTATCCATTCGCAACTTTTTTCATACCCTAACTTAACTATCGGTCCCTAGAAAAAAATTAGGAGGAACTGCTTGCCTCCAGTCAGGAGACAATCATCGAACTAGGCAGCGCAGTGAGTACCAGCCAAAGCACACCTGCGCAGCCTCACCCATCAACCATTAAGGACCGCACAAGCGAATCACGGGCGAAGAATGCCAGTCTAGGCATCCGAAAACCGGCAAAGAAACGCAAGTCCCCCGGTGTCGCCAGTAGGACCCGATACCTGAAGGCCCTGTTCATTCTTGGCAAGATAGCGAAGAACGAAGCGGCTGGTATAGTCCATGAGCGTGAAGAACACAACAAACGCACGATGGAAACCGAGCCACAACAGCAGGGGGCCTCCAAGCGGAACCGGTCCCAGGACGAAGTCGACCATGTCACGAAACAAAGCAGGGTGACGAAGTCCAAGAATTCCAACCAGAACAACGGTACACCAGTCGTCAGTGTTCAGACAGCGAAGACTTTCTCGGAGGTAGTGAGAAACAACCTGCACGTAGCACTCCTGAACGAGCTGTCAAGCGATGGAAAACTGACGGCAGATATATGGACAAAAGTGGAGGGCAGATTGTCGAACATGCTCATACTACATCTGCTCAAAAACGAGACCCAACCCACTCCAGAATTTGACTGCGACGAGATGGTCAGGGGATATAGGGTAATTCGGTGCACGGACAGCCTCTCGAAAGCGTTTCTGGAGTCGTGTGTTGCCAAGATCAGCAACGCATTGGAGGGTGTGAAGCTCAAGCTCATCCCAGCCAAAGAGATTCCAAGAAGACCGAGAGCTCGCATTTGGATTCCCAAGATGGATATAGACAGCGAACAGCTTATTCGTTTGCTGCGTATCCAGAATCCTAAAATCCCTATGGATGACTGGTCGGTCATTAAGGAAGAAGAGCCACAGAGTGGCAGCCTCACCTACCTTCTTCTGATCAACGAGAAGTGCCTTGGGGCACTAGAAAAAGCGGACCACCGACTAAGGCTTGGCATCAGGCTTGCCAAAGTTAAGGTTTATCAGTCCTCTAGTTCGGACGACGACACAGATGTTGTCGACGTGGCCAACGGGTTGTTGGAGGACATGAGGATTGATGTGGGGGAGGAAGGAAAACAAAATGAAAATGCTGAAGGTCATCCAGGTTAACCTGGAAGAGTGCCTCGGATAACCTTTTAGTCTTCCTAAAGAGGAGGATATAGACATCGGCCTTTTACAGAAGCCCTGGGTTAGAGATTTAACCATAAAAGGACTCCAAACAACAAACTACAACCTATTTTACAACCACAACCGCCAGGATCAAGGTAAGCCCAGAACTTGTATTCTAATCAAAAAGCACATAAACGCCTTTATGTGCCCTAACTTCAGTTCTGCAGATTTAACAGTGGTTAAGCTGGAGCTTAGTAACCAAGATCTTTACATCGCCTCTGCCTACATGGCTCATGACAGACCGGCACCGCCAGAAGAACTACAACAACTGACATCCAAAATCACAATCAAGAAGGAAAACCTTCTGATCGGATGTGATGCCAACGCTAGACACACGCTATGGGGCAGCTCAGAGATCAACGAACGTGGTGAGTCCTTATTTGATTTTATTATTAATACTAATCTTTCCATATGTAACACTGGCAATACCCCTACCTTTATCTCCCCAGTACGGAGGGATTTCAGGGATGGGAGGAGGTGCTGGATGTTACACTACTAACAGACAATGATAGGGTTAAGGTTGAAAACTGGAGAGTATTCAGTTTAAGATCATTCTCGGATCATAACTGGATCCTATACAATGTGGGTATCACGATCGATACCCCCAAGCCGTTTAGAAACCCGAAGCGAATTGACTGGAAGAAATTCAGGCAAGTCGTGAAGGCAAAACTCTCAAACATACCTAACTTGACCCCTAACACTATAGAAGAGCTGGATGCAAAGGTAAAGACACTGGGAAAGGCTTTCGGTGTTGCCTTTAAGGCATCGTGTCCAGCGAAATATAGTAAGAAAACACTCCCCCGTGGTAGAACGAAGACTTATCCAATCTCAGGAAGATAACCAGAGATGTCTTCAACATCTGCTACAAACACAAGTACTGGCAACCTTATAAGGATTGCTTAAAAATATACAAAAAATCTGTTAGATCAGCCAAGAAGCAAGCTTGGGTGGACTACTGCCAATCCATTGAGTGCACCCGTGACTCTGCGAGAATCAGTAAGATACTGTCCAAACAGCACACGAACCCGTCGTTTGTGAAGCGTGCAGACGGGAACTGGACAGACTCCACTGCCGAGACACTGGAGCTCTTAATGAGCACTCATTTTCCCGGATCTAGGGATAGCCGCGTGGACACCCAAAGCCTTCAGGGTGACCGGCGAACATCAGACTACGACACTACATTGATTGTCGACGAGAGGAAGACTTGTTGGGCAATCAATAGCTTTTTACCGTACAAATCTCCTGGCCTCGACGGTATAATACCAATTATGCTGCAGAAGCTACAAGACATAGTAGCCCCCTGGCTGGTGACGATTTTTAGAAGTTGCATTTCCCTAAATTATGTACCCCAGACTTGGAGACAAGTTAAAGTGGTGTTCATACCGAAGGTGGGCAAGCGTAGTCATGAACTCGCGAAAGATTTCAGACCCATTAGTTTGACCTCTTTTGTACCGAAAACACTAGAGCGCATTTTAGACATCCATTTGCGACAGATCCTGGACAGATCTCCGTTCTCGAAATCCCAGCATGCATACCTCAAGGGAAGATCCACAGGGACTGCTCTGCATGAGGTTGTGCGAACAATTGAACACACAATGCATTACAAACAGTATACCCTAGCTGCCTTCCTAGACATTGAAGGTGCGTTTAATAACGTTCATACTGAGGCCATTCAAGAATCTCTCATCGAGTTCGGTGGCGAGGAATGTCTCAGCGACTGGATAGTATCCATGTTGAGTACAAGAATTATCCACTCGAGCTTAGGGAACAGCCATTTGAAAAAATCTGTTTGCAGAGGAACACCCCAGGGTGGTGTTATCTCGCCCCTACTCTGGCTAATGGTCATGAACAAGATCTTAGCAAAACTGGAGAGGGAAGGGATAAGGGTGGTGGCGTATGCGGATGACGTGGTTATACTGGTATCAGGGATGTTTCCTTCAGTGATTAGTGAAATCATGGAAGGTGCGCTGGGTAAGGTAAACACGTGGGCTGCTAGCTGCAGCCTGGGTGTAAACCCGGACAAAACGGAACTGATGCTCTTCAACACTAAAACCAAAATACCGGACTTTAACCTCCCTCGCCTTAACGGCCATCAACTACCATTATCATCCAGTGCGAAGTATCTTGGAGTTGTGCTCGATACGAAGCTCAGCTGGAAGTTAAATATAGAACGGGCGGAGAAAGCACGTATCGCCTTTTACGCCTGCAAACGAACCTTCGGCAAAAAGTGGGGACTTAAACCAAGAATGGTTCTGTGGTTGTACACAGCCGTAATACGTCCAATTCTTACCTACGAATCGCTTGCCTGGTGGCCAGCGTTGAGTAAGAGTTACAACATAAACAAACTCAGTAAGGTTCAGAGAACTGCAGCCGTCGGAACTACAGGTGCAATGAGGTCATGTCCGACGGATGCTTTGAACGTTTTGTTGCATTTATTACCTATTGATTTACATATCAGAAGTACTGTGTCGTGTAGCGCTATCAGACTCAAGGAATCTGGGTGCTGGTATGGCAAACCTTACGGTCACTGTAACATTCTAGAAACCTTACCAGCGGAAATAGTTAAATCACCGACCGACTACATTATCCCGAGACTGACCTTCAAGAAGGATTTCGCTGTGGGTTTTCCAACCAGGGCGGAATGGAAGAACGGTTCAGTTATAAGTGAATTCGACACAGTCATATACACTGACGGTTCAAAGATGAACTGTGGAGTCGGAGCGGGAGTTTTTTCAGACACACACTATATCGCAAGGTCTTACCACTTACCGGACTACGCCTGATAGATAGATAGATACTGGGGATACTGGGGATCCGGGAGGCCTGTCGGACTTTGCAACAAGACGCTACACCAAAGCGAAATGTTGTAATCCTCTCTGATAGCCAAGCCGCAATCAAGGCCTTAGACTCGGCTACCACCTCCTCTAAACTCGTCGAACAGTGTCGAGAAGATCTAGCCAACTTAGGAAGTCAAGTCCAAGTTACTCTGCTATGGGTCCCAGGCCACAGCAAGATAGAAGGTAACGAGCGGGCAGACGAATTAGCTAGGCAAGGTTCTGCTCTTCAGGGCCCTCTCGTAGAATCCGTTCAGGTCCCACTAGGGACTGTTAAGCGCCAAATATCCACCCACTTTCTCACAAACGCGAACTCCAGATGGAGAGGACTGACCAACTGCGTCATATCTAGGAAGATATGGCCATCCTACTCCCGGAGCAGAACAGACGAACTCCTGAGCAGGAGCCGTGTGGACGTCTCCAGAGTCACGTCAGTCAGCACGGGTCACTGGCCGATCGGCGACCACGCGGCCAGACTGGGTATTCCGTTTAACGTCAATTGCCGCAGTTGTGGGGATGCAAATAAGAGGGAAACTGTCATGCACCTTCTTTGCGAGTGTCCCGCCCTAGCTAGAGCCAGACTTCGCGCACTAGGCAAACCCTTCTTCAATAACCTCGATGAGATCTCGAAAAACAAGATAGGAGAACTGATTACCTTCTTGAACAGCTCCGGATGGATATGATAATCCATTCAAGCCCTAGGTCTCTGTAAAACTATATATATACTTCATCAGCCCTCAACGACCAGGTTAAACGAGTTGTGGTATCAAAACGGCGCTTCCTGTGCTAATTGGGCCCTGTTTTCGGTAGACGGGCCACCACGTAAACCAACCAACCATGTGGTCAATTAGGGTTTCTGACGAATCTGTATACCTAGTTGGGATAGAATCGTTCAAAATAGTGCAATTATTGCTCTCCATCATTTCCAAGTAATTGTGAGTAGTCGCTGAATCAAGTAGCACGTTAATATTCACGTCCGCAATGGATATGATTCTGGGATATTTTGAATATAGCGGATCCAGGTGCTCAATTAGCTTGTTGTCAGGTTCACATGGTGCTTTATAAAACGTCATAATTCTGGTCATCTCATTATTTATATTTACGTCTATTATAATCGTGTTGAATCTTGTATCAATATATGTTGTAGTGAACGCAATACTGTCTTTAACAAACATTGCTGTCCCTCCCCCTCTACTAGTGTCACGACAGTTGTGGATAGCTGTATAGCCTGATATATTAAAATACTGTGCTTCACGTGAATATAGCCATGTTTCAGAAAATATTAGTATTTCAATGTCTTTATTTTCTGTAACGAATGCCTCTACGTCAGCTAACTTGCTACGCATGCTTCTTAGGTTGGCGTAAAAAATTTTTAATTTAATCATTTCTGCCATTTTAATTTGAAAGATAATATATTTTCCTCTGGGTTGTTTTTATTCGATGGCAACCTGCGCACTTAGCGCAAACTTCATTCCTGTTTTTGCATGTTTTTAGCGTGTGACCATATTTTTGGCACTTGTAGCAACGTAACACATTAAAATCTTCTCGTACATAGTGATTATTAAAACCAATATTTAAATTCTTATCAACTACTCTCTCGAATATATTACCAGAAACTTTAAGATAGTGGGTCCAGGTATTATAATTTTTTATTTGTCTGGTATGTACTACATTCATGGTGAATTTGTCTGGTATAGAATGATTCAAGCCTACTATTTCCTGCTTAAGCTCATCAGAACTATATAATTTTTGTAAGCCATGGATAATCAATCTGGGCATCCTTTGTTTCATATTTTCTACTACGTAAGAATCCGACATCTTGGCCTTAATGTCCAGTATGAGTTTATTGTTATTTTCTTCTGTGTCAGATTTTATTAGTATACCACCGTTTTGCTTTAGTTACTCTAAAAGCAGATCTACATATACGTACTACGTTTCAACTTTCTAGCATAAGCCGTTAATGAGATATAAAAAACCACCCCTCACCCCCGTACCTTGCTACCACTATTAAAAATTTCTAGGATGTCTCTATAGTGGCTCTATATAATCCTAAATTTTTAGCGTTCCACTCATTACGGTTTTCGAGAAATAAAAATCAGAATTTTCTTCCTTTCTACCCCTTTTCATCATCATCCCCTACACCCCCACCACTAAATTTTCCTACTAGAGGTCTACCGATCCCAACTCCTGTAAAATTTTCAAGATCATATCAGATACGGTTTCTGAGATATAAAAATGACATTTTTTGAGAAATTGCTATCCCCCCACTTTCGTGCTCCACCTCCCCCCTCAAAGAATTTACATTCATTGGACTCCTCTTGTGATCCCATATACAGAAACTAAATTTTATCTTCCTGGTGTAATTGGTTCGGAAGATATTGTAACCCAAAGTTTTTCAACCCCCAACCCCACGCCCCACCACCCCCTTTAAAAATTTTAGCCCTTGTCTAATCTTCAAGTATCCCTAAGGGCAACCACAAAGTTTCAATCTTCTGACATCAATCGTTCAGGAGATATGGATTTTAGAATGTTTCAATCCCGGCTTTCAAGCGTTTTGGACTCATTGTTTTCCCCCCACTTCCACACCCCTCAACCCTTATCGATAATTTTTTTGCAAATGAGTCCACTATCATAGTACTTGTTCCTTTAGGGATATTCGCCCCGGAAGTTTGCTGCTCCAGGCTGTATTCTACTTCGAGCCTCCTCGTGTGAATATATAAACACCTTATGTTTATTGTATAATTCAATTTATTTCACGAGTGACGACTAAAGATTCGTGGATCCCAGCCTTACATTACAATTAATAAGATTTTAATAAATTTTTGAATAAGATAATATATTATAAATTATATACCTTATGTGTCGCACGCACTTTCGGGAGCTAGTGGTTTTATCGAGTGTGACCGGTTAGTAGGGTTATGGCACATCCGCCACACTTTGAGTGCGTTCAATTCGATCAACAATTTCTCCGATAGTGGGAAATACTAAGTAGGAAATAATAGGTGGGAAATACTAAGCAGGAAATACAAGTGGTACAGCTTAATGGCCCGTGGTAACACTCTCCCCACCGGTATGCCATGCGAAATGGGTCGTTCAGTTGGTCATCGTACAATTTTGATCATCACCTTGTCTAACGTCTAAGACCGCTAGTTTTACTGCTGGCCTAACTAATGTTCCGCTAGCAGTTTGTACGGTCGCCCTACGTACTTGCCCAGATCGACTAGAGGTCACATCAGTTACTATTCCCTTTCTCCAGGTATTTCGGGGTGCATTGTCATCAACGATTAAGACTATATCTCCTTTCGTTAAGGGCCTTACAAGTTTGAACCATTTGGTTCTTCTGGTGATCTCGGGCAGATACTCCCGAATCCATCGCCTCCAGAAGCAGTTTGCTAGTTGCTGAGCGATTTTCCAGTTCCTCCTAAGAGTCAGTGGGCTTTCATCGAACAGTCCTGGCGCTTTCTGTCCGTTAGAGGACCCTAGTATAAAATGGTTTGGAGTAAGAGCTTCGTTTTCGGAAGACTCAATGGGAATGTACGTCAATGGCCGGGAGTTTACGATGTTCTCAACCTCCATTAGCGTGGTTCTTAGCAGTTCATCGTTGGGATTCCGCGTGGGTATTATTGCATTGAGTGTGTTTTTAACCGAGCGGATCAGTCGCTCCCAGCTACCTCCCATGTGTGGGGCAGAGGGTGGATTAAAGTGCCATTCGATGGCTTTACCAGGAAAGGTTTCGTCTTTCATCTGGTTCACGTCAATTTTAGCTAGACTCGTTCGAAGTTCTTCGTCAGCGCCTCGAAAGTTGGTCCCATTGTCACTATACAGTGCTATTGGAACGCCTCTTCTAGCGGAGAAGTTTCTTAGCATCATAATGCAGGAATCGGTGGTAAGACTGTGCGCTATTTCGATATGGATTGCTCTTATAGTGAGGCACGTAAATAGAGCCACCCATCGTTTTTCTCTGCGCCTCCCGTTCGTTACGCTCATAGGTCCGAAATAATCTACCCCTACAAAGGAAAATGGTCGTGTGAATGAACTGAGACGAGCGTTAGGAAGATCGCCCATTTGGGGAGGATTAGGTCTTGCGCGCAAATTTTTACACTTCTGGCACATTTTCGTGATCCTTTTTAGGTTGGCGCGGAGATTCACTATGTCGTATTTTTGACGGAGCTCATTGACCACCGTCTCCTGATTATGATGGTGGAAGATTTTATGAAAGTGTAGGATTATTAAATCCGTAATAGGATGGTTTTTTGGCAGTATTATAGGACGTTTGGCGTTATAGGAGATACCTATCGCAGCGTCAATACGACCCTGAACTCTAAGAACGTCATGTTCATCAAGGTACGGTGAGCGCTTATATATTGAACTCGATTTTGCGACAGTCTGGGGATAATCTGTTTGGTGCAATCGATTTTGTTCCAGAGTGTATATCTCTTCAGGATACGCTTCACGCTGTGCCAATTGGTAAAGCTTATTCTCGGCTTGACCGTACTCGCTTGGGATCAAGGGTCCGAACACACGTGAAGTTGGATATCTTGTATTGTAAATGAATCTGAATACGTATGCTGTGCTTCGGAGCAGTCTCAACCAATTGGAAAACCTTTTGGGTTCGAGGACGCTTTCTACACTTGCTTCCGCGTGGACAAGAACCTGTTTAAGCTCTTCGCTGGTTTGAATTGGTCGGGTCTTATCGTCCGGCCAGCACGATTCGTGCTCAAGTAGAAAGCTCGGACCCGTGAACCACCGGCTTCGCGAGTTTAGTTTTGCATTTTCAGAGGACCACTTCGTGGCATCGTCAGCCACGTTTTGCTTGGATGGTACCCATCTCCAATCGTTTGCATCCGTGGATTCCTGAATCTCTCCCACGCGATGCGCTACGTACTGTTGATACTTGCACATGTCGGCTCGCACCCAACTAAGAACTGTACGCGAGTCCGACCACATAATTCGTTTATCGATTTTAATCGAATGCCCTTCAGCTATATTATTCGCTAGTCTTGAACCAAGTACGGCTGCTTGCAGCTCTAAGCGAGGAATTGATAGGAGTTTTTGCGGAGCAATTTTCGTTTTCGCTGCTACGAAAGAGCATTGCACTCCTGTGTCGTGTTTCACCCTGAAGTACGCGGCAGCTGCGTAAGCAGTTTCGCTGGCGTCAACGAATACATGTAGCTGGATTGGACCGCGTTCTGCTGGCCCTACAGGAAAGTACCATCTAGGAATTTTCAGTTGCTCCATGATTGGGATCATCTGTAACCAGTTCTTCCATTTGTCATCTAGGTCAGCATTGAGTTTTTCGTCCCACTCGACCTCAGACTGCCAAATCCTCTTAAGAAGTATTTTGCCGCAGACTACAAATGGAGAGAGTAACCCTAGTGGGTCAAATATGGACATTAATGCTCTTAGAACTTCCCTCTTCGTGGGAGTTCGTTGACCAGAGATTATTTCGCTACTAAGCTTGTTGAATACTAGCGAGAACTGGAAACAGTCTGCAGACGTGCACCACTGCAAACCCAAAACCTTTTCGGTGCCAGAATCTATTTTAGCACCGATGCATTTAGATTCTTGAATATTTTTTTCGTTTAAGGCTTGTAGCACTACCTGGGAATTAGAGACCCAGTGGCGGATTTCGAACCCACCTTGCAGATGAACATATTTGACATTTTTTGCAAGCTCAATTGCTTCATGGACATCATCGACGCTGACGAGCATGTCGTCGACATAGTGGTTTAAAAGTATTGCTTGCGCAGCTTCAGGGTATGTTTCCATGTGTTGTCGCGCGTTCAGGTTCTTTACATACTGAGCGGAGCACGGTGAGCACGCTGCACCAAACGTCATAACCTGCATGACATAAACGTCCGGTTCGATTTGCTGAGGGTTATTTCTCCACAGAAATTTCTGCGAGTGCTGGTCAGTTTCCCTGATCAAGACCTGGTGGAACATTTCACGAATGTCTCCATTTATGGCAATCATTCCTTCGCGGAATTTAAACAGAACGTGAAGCAATGGAGTCAGTTGGTCGGGTCCTTTCATGAGTAAGGAGTTTAATGAAATTCCATTGACTCTCGCGGCTGCATCCCAGACTACTCGAATTTTACCCGGCTTGTTCGGATTTTTTACAATAAAGATAGGAAGGTACCATTTGCGAGGATGTGTATCATCTAATTCCATTGCAGATAGTTTGCGGGCGTATCCCTTTTGGAGATAATCTTGGATAGTATATCTGATACTATCTCCTATCTCAGGTTTACTTGCAATTTGCCTCTCCAGGCAGATCAGACGTCGAAACGCCATCGCATAACTGTCTGGTAGAGTGGAATCGTCAGATTTCCAGAGGAGTCCGGTCTCAAACCGATCGCCTTTTCGAATTGTGGTTTTATTCATAATTTCTCTGGCTCTTTTGTCGTCTCTGGACTCTGGCAGCGACTCAGGAATCTTTATGCCAATGTTCTCAATGAAAAAATATTTTTTAATAAGCTGACTCAACTTTTCATCAGACTCACAGTCACAGGTATGAAAACTGTGATGGTGGTAAACTTCTTGGTTGAAGTTTGCAATAATATTTTCGTCGCAGTGTCCATGCAGTACCCAACCAAGTCTTGTCTTGGTGGCTACAGGCTGATTATTTTTCCCCTCCTTCACTTGAAGAGGAATGCTTAGTCGTCCATTATCAATCCCCAGAAGTATACGAGGTGAAGCATGGTTATAGGATTCGATCGGAATGTTTTTCAGGTGACAGTATTTTTCTTTGAGATCAGAGACCGGTAAAGATTGAATTGGTAGACCGAGTTTCTGTACTGTACGGACATCCGACATATTATATTTTACAGCACCATTGGAAGTGCCGGAAATTCTTAATGACAGTCTTTGCGAATTTGGTTCGGATCGTATGATGTCCGAAGTCCACTTTAAACATAGACTTTGTTGCGTTCCGCTAAGCCCAAGATCTTCAGCCAATTCGTTCTCAATTAAAGTTAGCGAAGACCCTTCGTCGAGGAAGGCATAGGAATTAATGGATACACCATTACCATATAGGACCACGGGTATAACTCGGAACAGCACGTTTCGTTTTGAATGCTGATGAGTGTTACAACTAGATTGTGGGGTCTCATTTGCCTCCTCTTTAGATTGTAGTGTTGTAGCATCTTTAGCAACGTTGTGCAACAGAGGATGATGACGAAACTTGCAGTCGTTTATTCCACAAAGAGTATTTTTCTTACACCATGTTTGACCATGGTGTCTTAAACAAGTACGACAAAGCTTGTGCTGTTTGACGATACGCCATTTTTCAGAGTAGTCTGAACTTTTAAACTTTCTACAAGTTTCGATTTCGTGATTGTTTTTGTCACATACCAGGCAGCTATTTTTAGGGTTGGTCTGAACTGATATAAGTGGTACTGACTTTGAGGAGTCCTCACTATGAGCGTGAACATAGTTGCGGTCTTTGTTGCTAATTTTTTCGTATCGCTTCTCCTGAGAGAAGTCTGTAGTCGGAAGCGGTACTTCACTGGCAGCTTGCGCTATTTGAAATAGCCAATTTCCGAATATCGGTAAGGTAGCCACATGAATGGTTTGCTTAAAGAACGACCAGGAAAGCTTAATTTGAGACGGCAACTTGTCGATTAGCTCTTGTTGGAGACACGGGTTGCAGGAATAAGCGACAAGACCTGACGCTTCAATTGTTGCGCACAAGTTTTGCACTGCCAACGCAAAATCAATAAGGGAATCTAGACGCTCTATCTTTGGGGATGGTAAGGCACGAATATTTTTTAAAAGGGCGTGAATGATTACTTCTGGCCTACCGTATAATAGTTTCAACGTATTCATAATGTTCGGAACGTTTTGTGGTAGCAGCAATTGGTTTCTTACCGCTTCTAGTGCTTTCCCTTTCAAACTTTTCTGAAGGCGTATAAGATTCTCTTGCAGGGAAAATCCACAAGCTTGTGTTGAGCTATCAAAAAAGCTTATAAAGAGGGGCCAGTCGTTGGGGTTTCCATTGAATACAGGTAGGTCTTTAGAAATGGATTGCCTCGAAGCGAGTTGACTTTGCGTCAGGGCCCGATAGTGATTTTCTGGCGACTGTGAGCTTACTATAGGATAATTTTCTAGCCGAATATCGTCAGCTCTGTAGGTAGCTTGGTTAGCGGAGGCCCTCTCGGTAACTTGAGCGACACTTGCCGTGGAGTGCCATGGTACTGGAGGCTGTCTTTCGACGCACAGTGGATCCACCAGTTTTGGATTATGGAAAGTAAGGCCGCTGACGCTATACGCGGGTGCTTGACTAGCATAGGCATGATCAAATTGTGACGAGACGCGATTATTATTAAAATTGCAAAAACTGTAGGCCGCGTCTAGATAAGTGGGGGGAGTTTTAGTGCACGAGCCATTCGCGAATTGATTAATCGTATTTTCTTGATACGCGACACTAGGTTTAACGCTTTTCAAAACATTGTTGTTCGAACTCAAAGCACTAAAATTGCAAGTATTTTGAAAGTGTAGCGGATACATACCTTTTTGTGAGGTTAGGGACGGTTCTAGTGAAGCGTTTGACACCTGGTAGATTTTATTTGTATACCCAGTGATTGGAATAGGATTCTGCTTTTCGGTTACTGTCACGGATTTCGTCTCAGCTGCTCTGTTACTCACGGACGCTTCGAAGCTGGTTGAATCGTCTTTCACGATAGGTTTGTCTGCTGCACTTACGAAGACCTTGGAGGCCGCTGATAACGATTTTCGTGTCGAGTTGATTTCTTTGTCCTCTTCTTCGCTCAGGTCATCCAAAACCTCGTAGCGCTTATCGAGGTATTCTTTTCGGAGCTTCTCCTCTTCCTCGAGCTTTTGAAGTGCGAGAAGTTTTCGCCTACGCGATTGCGATGAAGCTCTCGATGACGTTGTTGACCTTATGTCTTCGTTGTCGTTGGTTTGGCACTTATTGCACCGAAATTCTCTCTCTGATATTGAGGCGCCGACGTTCACGCACGAGAAGTGGTACCAGGAGTCGCACTCATCGCACTGGACCATATTTTCACTATCCGGTTCGATACAAAGTCGACAACTATTGTTTGGAATGCCTGTAACACTTTGAAGTGGTGGCGTCCGGGTAGTTTTTTGTGACCTTTGCATTTCTCGGCCTTTGAGGTTAGATTCTGGTAAACGTGGCAATCTTTCCAGCACATTGATTATTGATTTGCACTTTATAATTCGATCTTTAGAGATCGATGGTTATCCAAAGAATCTTTAGAGATGTTCCTTTAGGGATATTCGCCCCGGAAGTTTGCTGCTCCAGGCTGTATTCTACTTCGAGCCTCCTCGTGTGAATATATAAACACCTTATGTTTATTGTATAATTCAATTTATTTCACGAGTGACGACTAAAGATTCGTGGATCCCAGCCTTACATTACAATTAATAAGATTTTAATAAATTTTTGAATAAGATAATATATTATAAATTATATACCTTATGTGTCGCACGCACTTTCGGGAGCTAGTGGTTTTATCGAGTGTGACCGGTTAGTAGGGTTATGGCACATCCGCCACACTTTGAGTGCGTTCAATTCGATCAACAATTTCTCCGATAGTGGGAAATACTAAGTAGGAAATAATAGGTGGGAAATACTAAGCAGGAAATACAAGTGGTACAGCTTAATGGCCCGTGGTAACAACTACATAAGTTCCAAGTTTCAGCCTCCTAGCATAAGTGGATCCTGAGATCTGGAAACCCCCTTACACCCATACCCCCTCAAAAGATACCATCCGTAGGGGTTCACCCAATCTACCCACCATAAAAATTTCAACTTAATACCTCAACGGGTTTGGGAGCTACGCGCCTTCAAACGATTTTGAGTACGGCGGACGGCGTACGGCGTATACGGCGGACAGACGGACATTTTTTTTTTGTTTTTTGGTGTTTTCTAGTCCTAAAACGTGTAAATACAAAATTTCAGGGTATCAAATTTTTTTAAAATTTCAGGTCGATCACAATAAAAAATAATAAAGTAAAATCAACAGTTTTGTGGAGTGGCGTTGGAAAAAAAACTTTGATCGAATGAACAGACAATGTCCCCAAAAAGCATTCATTATTGAATGCCCAAAGGACCGCTCGTAAATCTCGCAACCTGGTTTAAATTCTAGACCTATGACAAAATGTGTTGTTAAGAAGTAATCCATTTCTACACAACTAAACAGCAATTCATATACTTTTTAGAAAATTTAAACATCAAAAATTTAAATTTTCAGCCAAGGAAATGACCAACTCAAGCTATAAATACATCCGCGCACAGCAACCGAACAATTCGCGTAAACATTGGCAAAGTAAAAACGCTAAAGCAACTCAAACACCAGGCAGCGATAGTCTATAATTGGAAGGACATGGTATCGATTGACCATTTCAAGTTGACGGAAAACTACAAATAATTCAGTTTTGAGGACTACGAAGCTAGTTTTAATTTCTTTCAATTATTACAGGAAATGTTATGAGATATAAATCTTTTAATTTTTCAATAAAGCTCGCAAAATTGAAATGCGAAACTTAATACGAGTATATCGCAAGGATACGGTGTACAGTTGCAATGATCATGAAAACTAAAATTTATTGTCTACACTTATAGACTGGAAATGCTAGATATACTGGAAATGCAATTGTCCAAGAAGATGTAACAAATATTGCCTTAATGCAAAGCAAACCGCATCCAGTAGAAATTTTTAAATGTATTGTAAATATAGTAGTAAATGGTATAACAGCAACGATAGAAGGAATATATTTTCCGATATATTGAAGGGGATCCTTCCATACCCGTTCTCCACTCTCTTGTGGGACGAACAATAGTCTAACACATCTCCGGAAAAAAAACCACGTTGAGAAGCTTCGAGAGAAAAATTCGGATCAAATTAAGGGGCGTCCCTAATCCGATTGGAGAAATATTATCGAAGTGACCAAGGTTCTATTACGTAATATCTAGCACAACCACATTAGCTTTCCATAATATCCAACGGATCACGTAGTTGGAAGAGACATCTAACCAAAGGCTGGCCAGAAAGATAACCCCGGGTATAGACAGAATATAGACAGGGAGTGCAAAATGGCCTTTTTTGAGACCCCTTTTTTCTGAAACCGCTAATCGTGTCATTCTAATTTGTTTATATTTGTAAAGCTATTATATGTTAGTAATACTACTTGATCGAAGCATTTTAAAAAAATCCCTTCACTTTTTTTATAACAGCTGTTCAAAAATCGGTACTTTTTGAACCATCCTTTATGGCCTACAGGTCGGTACTGCGTTATTTAAATTTGATAATCTTCGATCAAATAATTATTTTATCCAAAACAAAGAAAACAAAAAAAATGAATGGATTCTGATAAGCGGTTGGCGAGAAAACGGGGCAAACGCTTAAAAAACATAAATATCATTTCTCATGCTATTTGCATCCTATTAGGTCTGTTCTTTTTGTCGAGTGTAGTGTACTCAGTGTACACTTTCTGCCCTAATGCTGTTCTTTTTGTCGGTGTGACGTCAGAGGTGGCTGTTCTTTTTGCTAGTGTAGTGTACTCAGTGTACACTTTCTTACACTGGGTCGGGAGCAGGTGTAAGTTCTTCTTCTTTACCATCTGTCAAAATTGATGGCTGTATGCAGATAAAATTGACTTTTTGAATTTGTGAAACTACTGTTTTGAATGAATACATGCAAGAATATTGAATGGCAATAAATTTGCATTGATAAAAGTAAAAGAATAAAACAAATAAAAAAGTTCGGAATTTTAGCTGTCACGTTTCTACACTAACCCGTTCTTTTTGCGCGATCTACACCCTACACTTTCAGTGTAAGTTGTATCACATTTTCAGTGTAAGTTACACTAAAATGTGAACTTAACCTGCCAAAAAGAACAAACCTATTGATAGATTGGACGTTTTATAGGGTTTGACATTATTTTTTCGAGATTCGCTAAAAGAGTTCCAAAATTGATGTTCTCACACTGTTTATCACTAATAACTTCGCAAACTCCTACACAACTAATTAAACCAATTATTTTGAACGAATTAAGAAACACTTGATTTTCGATAAATATATTAAAACTTGCGAGTAGTGAACACGGAGAGAAAACGCGATGCGGCGAAGAATGAAGGACGACTAAATAATTTTAAGAAAAGGATCTCGCAAGAAATATATTAGATATTTAACCAGTGTAGCAATAAAAGGATGTAAACTCCCAGATGTCGACACACTAAAAAATGTCGGTGTTGCAAATGCCACTTTTACAACACGGAAAAACTGAATTCACAACTTGGGCAATAAATATTATCGAAAAGGCGCGTCGTGCCGGCGACAGACGGATCAACATGTGTTCTGCTAAAGTCGGGAAGAGCTGGCCGAGCTTAGGAACTTGGCAGAATTGTGATTCCTAAGGTTGGCCACGTTCAAAAGTATACTAATATTAACCTTTTTTAACAATTTTATGATTAAATATGAAAATTTAAATACTTTTGAGTCACAAGCACCGCACAGCCTAGTCGTAATTCTTAAAACTATGGAGTATTGGTAATAAAAAAAAACCCTTTGATCTTATAAATTATTATACCAACACTTAGTTTTACGGACTTTGTCACAATGAACCTATTATAACGTTACAACAAAAACACTGACTTCATGTTATGCATGTCGAGTTCAAAAGAAAACATAGATAGAAGAAAAAAACATGTTTCTTGGAAATCGTCTTCACAACATTTAATAATTTTAAATTTCTGAAGAAATGGCCGACCATAGGAGCATGGCCGACTATTGGTGCATCTACCATATTTTGAGACAAAAATTGTTCTACAGGTGGGGTCAATTTTCAATATCCATGGAGATACAGGGTGGTCAAGAAAAGTGTACCCTCACTCACTTAAAACGTTATATCTTGAAAAGTAATAATCAGAATTCAAAGTGTTATAGCTTGTCTTTTAGGGAATCGAATTACCTTTCATTTGATGTAACAGTCCAAATTGTAACTGCACCCGATCTTGAGATATTTACATCAAAACATAAATGTTTCTACTTCCTTAAGGGACTTTTATGTGTTGTACTGCTCGTGGGAAAAATTTTACTTTGTAATTTGACACTGAAAATGAAAAACCAAATTTTTCATATTTTACATTTAAGTTCTAAATGAAACTTTGGTATGTTTTAGGTTTCGGTCAATAAAAATTTTTGACATTCGGGACGCAAGACTATATAAAAAACCGATTTCAAATTTTTAATTTCATAAAACCAGTACAATTCGAGACGCCATTATGGCATGTTGGCTTGACGCGCGCTACGCTCCAATTACCTTTCGTGCAGCCCTGCGGAGCTCAGGGATTAAAACTCCCATTTCGCGTTCATGTTTGGCTGACGCGCGCTACGCTCCAACTACCTTTCGTGCAGCCCTCCGGGGCTCAGGGATTAAAACTCCCTTTTTGCGTTCATGTTTGGCTGACGCGCGCTACGCTCCAACTACCTTTCGTGCAGCCCTGCGGGCTCAGGAATTAAACTCCCTTTTTGCGTTCATGTTTGGCTGGCGCGCGCTTCGCTCCAACTACCTTTCGTGCAGCCCAGCGGGGCTAAAGGGATTTAAACTCTCTTTTTCGCGTTCATGTTTGACTAGAAACGTCAAACGGAACCGTCATGGCGGTTCGAATAAAATGTACTGGGTGAGCAAAATTAAAAATTTGAAATCGGTTTTTTATATAGTCTTACGTCCCGAATGTCAAAAATTTTTATTGACCGAATCCTAAAACATACCAAAGTTTCATTTAGAACTTAAATGTAAAATATGAAAAATTTGGTTTTTCATTTTCAGTGTCAAATCACAAAGTAAAGTTTTACCAAAATTATAAAGAAACCTCTAAACACATTCTGTGTTATTAAGAGGCAATTGCAATTCAGCGCTACAGATGTCTTGGAGAACACTTTGTGGAATATAGTACCATTGCAAAAACAGACCTACACCACCTAAAAATATTTCTGAGAAATAAAGTTGGACGAGGATCACAATGTTGAAACTGTAGAAAGATTTACGGTGTATAGCACAACGGTGGATCTCTAGGCCTCCAATAAATCTAACTTTTAAAATTTAACGGTTTTCTGCTGACCAGACTCTACTTAAAAACCCTTCTTCTTTAGTGACGTTAAAGATTTTTGACATTCCGAAAAGAACTCCCAAATGATTTTTTTACTGAAAAGGAAAATTTCCTAACTGAATAAAATTTTCCTCAAATAAATTGTCAAATCTTTTGGCTTTTCCAAAAATATCAAGTTAAACAGTTGCCTTTTTATTTTCGACTTGCTCAGAGCTGCCTGAAATTTCAAAACAAAAATCAGCTGACCGCGCGCTATTTTTATCTTCTGCAATACCGCGCCGGTCTCGCCACACGACATCAACATGTTGACGAAATTTTTCTTTTCTGGCAACAACAACAACACCATATGAAAAAATAGGAACAAAATGTCAGTGAAATTTAGGGAGACGAACACAGCAATTTTGTTGTTCTTTTTTAAATAGGGCACCACGGCACAAGAAAATAAAAGGATCGCATGAGGCAAAATAGTGGGTGGTAAAACGCCCCCGCCCTTGATTTGCACGAAATCAAGGCATCGAGAGCTACCCAACCAAACAAATGTTTCAGCAACATTCGACTTAAAAACAGTGGAGAGCAGCCAGCAAACCAACAGACCGAACTATGGTGCTACTGCTGCTGCAGAAACACACCAGTAGGCCGCTTCTGCAGTTGCGACGACATGCGTGCGTTCGTATGCAACGAGGACGAATTCGGTCGGTCGGTTCCTTTGTGTCAAGTGCAAAAGAAAATCGAGGAAAAGAACGGCCAACCGTCTTGGCCAAACAACGAAACAAAAAGAAATGCACAAAAGACGAATAATGCAAACCGATTGGAACAATGCCACGGGCACACACAACATTCTCGCACCAAAAAATCTTGTGGAAAAATTCCGTGGCGATCTGCAAAAAACACCCACCCCTCCGACCGGAGAAAAAAATAAAAACACATGGCACCAGCAACTTACTGTGATATTCGCGTGGATGTCATAGCGTTTTCCGTTTTTCCCGATAAATCGGCACGTCAGCTCGTCTACGCTGGCATTCAGAATTTGAAAACGTTCGTGATTTTTCGTAAAAGTCTTTTCCAAAGTTTTTATCTCCAATTTTAGGGTGTTTAGGCACGCCATCTCGCACGAATCGGGTCGTGAATAAAAGAAAAACGAAACGTAACGAAAACTTCACTTGCTGACTCCAAAGAATCAACCAACAACTTCACCGAACCGTGTCCAATTTATCGAAACAAAAAAAAAAACAAAAATGCGATGCGATTTTACGTGCGCTGCGCTACACAACTGAACGAATTACTGCTGCTTCTGGCGACGAATCTCCTGATTATTGTGCTGTTCCTCAAGGACCTTGCTGGGATTCTCCGGCATATCCTAAAACAGCCAAAACACTTTTGCCGATATTTTCCGCTAATAAAATTCGGTCGCGGCGTTCTTGGCCCGTGCAAACGTCTATTCTTCACGTCCGCACTCCGCGCGCACACTCTTCACCCCTTTCGCGGTTCGCGCGAGCCGAGGACTAACTAAAACTAGGGTGCAAATTATTCTGTCGGAATGAAAGGAGGAACGGGAGGCACCACATCCACCAGCTCCCCACGAACAAACACACAAATGACGAAGACGTACGGGGCGAGATGGGACTACGGGAAATCCCGAACAAAAAAACTTCAACCAAGTGACGGGAAAATTGACAAAATTTCAAAATTTTTTCCCATAAAAAAAAGGGAAAATCAACGACGACGACCGAAACGACACAACGAAAAACGGCCGACGAGATGTAAAAAAAAAGAAGAAAACTTCGAGTTTGGAATGAGAGAAAAAAAACGTGAAACTTTTCTACGGGGCTGTTAGCTCACGGATAAAAACTTTTTTTTCTTCTTTCAGCTTCGAGACTTTTCGGTTTTTTGCACAACTGCGGAATTTCACGAGACTTTTTTTATATTTCGAACGGTCTACGAAGATTTTAGAAGCGAATGCACAAAAAGAACGCGAAAATCTGACGGTGAAAATGGGCCAAAACTTCGTTGCCAGTGGGCTGATGTTACTTTTTTGTCAGACGGACATTTCCTCGATTTCGATATGACGGCGACAACGTATAATCACTACGGCGACGACAGTTGATGGCGAACTGGTCGTATTCGTATGGTCGTGCTCTCGTGCTATGCTCTGATCTGCTCCGTGCAGTGCCGTTACCGTTCCCGTTTCCACGGCCTGGGCCTGGGCCTGGCGAAGTGAGAAAGAGCGAGCAAAATGGCCGCACGGCGCACACAAACTAAATTGGCCTTTTTTCGACCGGTTATAAGTCTAATAGAAAACCAGATGTTTCGGCTGGTAGTGCCACACTCTTGCTCCGGCGTCAAGAGCCCAGCAGGTAGACCATTGCCATCGAATAGTCATGAAATTTCTACACATTTTCAACGGTAGAGATATAGATACCAAGTACTCAGCTAATAAAAAAGTCTGCGTATAAATATAAGGAAAATTCAATACATTTTCCACATTCATTTATCGCAATATGTTAGAAAGGGATATCACCAGGCGACTGTAATTACCATATATCTCTACAGAAACTTAGTGAAGTTATTTTACCGCATAAACATCAACATTTCGAGAGAGAACAAAACCGATAAGAACTCTTCACCTATTGTCTTGATCCCGATTTGCCCTTGCAATTAAAGATAACACGCACACATTGAAATATTTCTGGTTTTATCTCACTATCTCTAACCCTTTATGCCATAGACCATCTACACACATGCTCAATTTTAACCGAATTGTGTTTTTTATGTAAACAAACAGCAAACCCACTGTATCAAAAAAGGTATGACGCAGTTTCGTTTAAACTTCATTTCTCTCGGCTCATTTCATTTCCTTGAATTCTTATTCGTAGGATATCACCTTGCATAGCTACACACATGCAAGAAACAAGAAAACTTTCACAGTATACGCGTAAGAGCAAAACCACCTACGAATAAGAATATAAGGAAATGAAATGGGTCGCTCGAGACAGAGCCTCCTATATATGAAAGCCGTCATGTAGGTTGTAAGATAGTGTGCGTGGTGACCATTCGATATTTGACAGTTTCGGTTTTCATGTGGTAGCTGAAAAGTGCTCGTTCAATATCGTGTGTAGGTTTTGTGCAATTATTTTAATTTATTGATAAGTTACAATTGAAAATGGTTGAAAATGTAAATATTTCGTGTCTGTACTTAATTTTCGCTTTAAAACTTTTGCGAATTCGCAATTGATTTAGAGAAAACTTACAAAAATATTTTGCTGCGAAAAAGTGTGGTTAGATTAGAAATGTTTACAATGTTCAGAAAATTTTGCATTATTTATTTAGTTATTTATTAAGTGACATAATTCAATTAAGAGCCGTACAGAATGAACGCAATCGAGATGCAATGAAACGCTGTAAACCGCAAGTAAACGCTGCATGAACACAATGACCGGATTGAGTTCGCAGTTCTATCAGTGTCAATAATCAAAGCGAAATTGATATGGAAACGAAAATCGGTGAATTATTTTTAATGCTCATCGAAATCTCTTTCATCTTCCATTTTATTATTTTCTTCTTTAAATAATATAGTGCGTGTTAGGTTATGATATTGTCATATTTGACATTTCGATGCGTTCACTTGCGATCATTTTAAATATTACGAACTTACTTGCGACTATCTGCGACCCATAGCGTTCATTTTGTTTGGCTACATGCAATAGGTCTGTTCTTTTTGGCTACACCTTCTACACTTTTTTACACTGACTTTTGAGCAAATCTAATAGGTTTGCTTTTTTTTCATTCATCCTCTTCACCTCTTTGCACCCGCTCAAGAGTTAGTGCAGAAAAGTGTATTCTAGTGTAGAAAGTGTATGCAAAAAGAACAGACCTAATCACATGCATTTGAAACTCGTTTTTTCCCCTCCGTTATTTTGACACTCCAATCCAACTGCGATTGCGTTCATTCTGTACGGCTCTTTAGAGTTGTTATTTAATATTAATTAATATGTTTAAAAGTGCGTGATTCTTTTAAATAATTATAGAAAGTCAGTTAACAATAATATTACGACCCATTCTGCAACTCGAAAAATTTTAAATAACAAATGTCGATAGATTATTAATCAAACGAATCAAGTGATATACTTATGTTAATTTAGTTAAAAATTCATTTTCATATTTATTTTATTTTTTACACTGCTTTTTATTATTTACAATGCTTTTATTTATTTTGGTTTTTTTCCTTTTTTATCTGTTACTATTGAACTATATGTGATATTTTTTAATGTTTAACGTTATTTTTCTTATTTTATTTCCTATTTATTTCGTTAAATATATGGTTTTTTGAATTAAAAGCAGTATTAGACTCTTGCGACTCCACAAGACATCTTATTGGTTGATTTTATGGTGGAGATAGAGGCAAGCCTCAAACGTTGAGTGTAAATCACGGTCGTAGTCTGTCCGGTCCTTGTCATGTCATTTTTTTTTTTTAATTAATGATAGTATTCAATTTCATTATATGTTATTTATATAAAAATATTGTGTTATTCGGTGTAGTTTAATTCATATTATCTCAGTTTAATTTAAAATACACACATAGTTTAGGGCGACACACACGTAATTTAATATGATAAAACGTAATTTTAGAGGAATATCGCGTAGTTTAATTCATAGCGTTTGATGCACGCGATTTGCGCCATTAGAACGATTGCGTGGAGGACACACGACAGGTAGTTGAACCGTAAAATGCATTCGGGAAATTCGACGCTATTTGGGATTCCATTGACATTTTTTTTTCCTTCCTTTTATTTCTCTCCCCCAACAAAATCAATCGGTAAAGGTTCGTTATTATAAAGGGCGCTCCAAAATTTTTTTTTTATTTTTCTTCAATGGATCTTGCACTTTTAAACCAATATCAGTTGTTTTCAATCCCGGGTCCCTTTTGCGCGGCGCAAAAGGTAGTTGGAGCGAAAAGGGAGTTTTAATCACCCAAAAACAATAATTTTTGTAAATTTTTTCAAACTTTTCGCGCCTTTTCCCGCCATGTTCCAATTCTGGTGCCATACGAAATGTCATAGTGAAGTCCAACTGACATCAAAAAGGTAAGTAAATTCGCAATTTTTAAACACGTATATCTTTTAATTTCAGGTCGATCCGGGATTGAAAACAACTGATATTGGTTTGAAAGAGCTAAATCCATTGAAGAAAAATATTAACTATCATTTTGGAGTGCCCCTTATAAAACGAACTATTTCCTCGCTCCCAATCACAGTTAGCCACGGTAAAAGGGTAAGATTTAAAACCCGGTATATAACACTGCCTTTACAACAAGTAACAGCCGTGTGCAGAAGAACAATTAAAGTCGGCACATTAGAAGAATTCCACTCGCGACAAACGAACTAACTCAACTTGAAACTACATTCACGCCTGCGATAGTTTTAAGACATTTACCCCCAAGTCACAACGGCAACGCAATCTGAGGCAGACAAGCTGCCAACAAGTTGAGCACAGTGTATTTCCATTGTGGTAGTTAGAACGAACGTAGTCGAAGGCAGCCTAACACAGTCATCCAGAAATGTTCGTTAACTCTGAACTTTTCCGTAGCCCGTAGATAACCTTAATATCGACAAGTGACTTTTTCATCTATAAAACATCGAATCGTTACTTGATATGACCGGACTGAGCTAAAATTAGCTTAAAAATCGTTGTTAGTTAGTTCGCTGCTTCGTATGCACGAAAACGAACGCTTTTTGGAAAATTTTAAATTTATTTATAACTTAAATTGACGCAGGCAGTGAATAGCTATCTGACTTGCTGTTTTATTGGCGGCGTCAAGCTGTGCCGTGCTGCCTCATTCTACTTTGTATCTGACTCAAGCATTAGTGTACCGAGAAATCAACCGTGCACCGTGGGTCTCGTCCGTTTTTTTTCCTTCGACTAGAAAATGCGATTAACGTCCTCGCGTCAACGCCACTCAGCATTCACGCGTACGCAATCGGACGCAGGAATCATGACGATCAGGTTTTTTTGTTTTAGCGGCTTTCGGGGCACTTAATTAGCGAGAAAAAAGGAAAATTTTCGCAACGAGACCACTTTTTGCCTTCGCCAAAACTTGCCGTTTCCGGCATCTATTGAATAACGGTCCAGAAAAAAAACTTGTTGGCACTTTGTGCTCGATTCTCGAGCAACAGGTCGAGCATCGATCGTACTCACAACGCCCAGATGGGATTCGTGTTGGCAGCCAGCGATAACTCAACATGCCCCAACCTTCTACATCTACTGAACAAAGCAAATTAGATGAATTACTTTCATGCCAAATAGCCAGCCAACTGCAGTAACTGATTCTATGATTGACGTCCTCCAATATATTGAAAAGCCATCACCCAACAAACATTGCAATGTTTTGGAATATGGGGAAAAATCAACAAATATGCTCCGAGAATTCACAAAGCAATATTTATGTATTCCAGCTACCTTAGTTCCTGCGTAAACAATATTTTCCAAAGCTGGTGACATAATGGCCGCGAAACGCAATAGACTTAAAGATAAAAATCAAACATAAGTATGATTGATTGAATTTAAATTTGCATATGTATATATATCTTGTTTTTGAAAACCAGAAATTTTTCCTGCATATAACTAATAAATAAAATCCTTCCAATAATTTTTGCATTATTCATGCCTTTGTTAGTATTTTCGTTTTGTTTAAAATAAAATGACCATACTGTTGAAATTCTACACAATATATGATTAAGGAACACTCTACTACACGTTTGATAGTATCGATAGATTAGTGAAAAAATATCGATACTATCGAAATCCGACACTATCGATGTTTAAGCAACTCTACTTTATATTTGGGATTGTATTTTTGAAGTCACATTTCAAGTACATTAGACATTCACATTTTTTACTTCTGTCTTACATTTAGAATTCAAGGATTCGAAATTTGGCAGCTAGTTCAGCGTCAGGACTTCATAAGTAAAAATTCTAATCCTTTCTTTCTCTATGTAAATGGCGCAAATAAAAAAATGTGCGAGTAAATACGTTGCACCACGCGTAGAAATTAAGTGAATTTTGTACGTAAAAAGCACGTTACGTATAAGCACTCAAAATATTATACGTAGAATCGCCGTAAATATTCTACGTTTAGTACTCTTCCAAACTAAACGTATAGTCATACACAGCGGCAGCGGACACCGTACCATTAGAATTCTTCGGTGTTTATCCGTCTTTTTTCCGTATAGTATACGAAACTATTTAGTTTTAAGAAGGGGCGAAGCGCTGAGCCACCGCGCACACTAGGCACCAAAAGGGCCCATAGCGATCCCTTCAGAACCTCGTAGGTCACTAAACATCGCCTAAACAACCCAGATCCCTAACGAACTTGACTAGCTTATCATGCCCTATTGACCTCAGGTCCTCCAAATTATCAAAGAAAATATTGCCCAGACACCTCAGTCGCCTCCTTGCAACCGCCTGACACTCACACAAAATTTGGGTGATATCCTCCTCAGCATATCGGTCAAGGCAATACCTGCACACGTCAGAGTCAGCGATCCCCATACGCATAGCGTGTTTCCCTAGCAAGCAGTGCCTTGTCAGTATTCCGACAAGTAGCCGCAGACTTCCCCTACTCCATGTCAATATCTCCCTAGTCTTTCGTCTGTCCAACCTTGGCCAGAGTGCCCTAAAGGTCATACAGCTCGTTAGCGCCTCCCATCTAGAGTTCTCTGCGTCCGCTGCACAATCCCTGATACGTGCTTTAATTTCGTTTAATGGCGGATTAACCACCTCCTCTATCCTCCCGTCCGACGCCGATCCTGGTCTCGCCAGCTCATCGTCAGCCCCTGTGATCATTACACAAGCACTCCGCTGCACTCCACTCAGTTCCCTTTGGATATACTTTTTGTCTGTGGCTTTCCACCATACCAGTGCCCCGTACGTCAGAATGGGTCTTGCAACCGCCGTATACAGCCAATGTACCATATTTGGTTTCAGACTCCAGCTCTTTCCCACGGCCTGTCTACACGCAAAAAGCGCGTTGTTAGCCTTTTTAATACGCTCTCCAACATTTTCCTTCCAATTTAGCTTCCTATCCAAGATCAGGCCCAGATATTTAGCTTTTTCCGAAAGTTGCAGCTCGACCCCGTCAAGCATTGGCAGCCTGAATTCCGGGATCTTGTGCTTCCTAGTAAATAAAACCAACTCAGTTTTTGAGGCGTTAACCCCCAAGCCACCTCTTTTGGCCCACCTGCTCAGTGTACAGAGTGCCGACTCCAAGATGTCAGTAATAGTATCCAAGAATTTTCCCTCAACTAGTATGACTATGTCATCCGCGTAGGCCACAACCTTGATTCCTTTCCTTTCGATTTCCATCAGAACCTCGTTCACTACAAAGAGCCACAGAAGGGGCGATATCACCCCACCCTGTGGAGTACCCCTCGAGGCTTGCCTTGTTACCTTTCCTTGCCCCCTCTCCAAACTCACAATCCTGGTTTCCGACAAGGTCGTCAACCAACCCGTCAGTCCCTCCTCTAAGCCAATGCCATTTAAAGCCTCCCTAATTGCTTCCACTGTTACGTTGTTGAAAGCCCCCTCAACGTCAAGAAATGCCGCTACCAAACTAAACTCTATAGACCCCACTACTTCATGTAGGGCTGTGTCTACGGATTTCCCTCTGATGTAGGCATGCTGGGCGTTAGACAGCATAATCTCCGAATGTATGTTTCTATAAGCATCTCCAGCACCTTAAGAACGAATGACGATAGACTGATAGGTCGAAAGTCCTTCGTTATCGTGTGACCGGGTCTTCCCGCTTTGGGAATGAAAACTACACGTGCCTCTCGCCAGGCCCGTGGAACATACCCTGCCCGTAAGCAGCTCCTGAAAATCGTACTCAACCAACTGAGGATTGCCTCGGAGGCTCTCTGCAACATGATTGGCCTAATGCCGTCTGGTCCTGGTGATTTGAAGGGAGCAAAAGAGCTTATAGCCCATTTGATCGTGTCTTCACCCAGGAGTTCTTTCATTCCATTTGGTACAACCAAATTGGTTCCAGAGAAGCCCCTATTATCCATAGAATAGGGATCCACCAGTGTACTACGAGGAAAGTGAGTGGACATCAAGAGCTCCAGGGTCTCCTGACTAGTCCCCACACACGATCCGTCACTCCTCTTTATGTAGCTCGGTGAACACGGCTCCTGAGGAAGTACTTTCCGGAGCTTGGAAGCCTCACTACATTCACCTATTGATGCGCAGAAGTTCTTCCACGACTCCCTTTTGAACTTCCTGATCTTGTATTTGAAGACCCTGAGACTGGCTTTATAATTGTCCCAGTCTTCCGTCTTCCCATCACGCTTCGCCCTATTAAAAAGCTTCCTAGAAGATTCCCTGAGTTCCCTTGGTTCGCTATTCCACCAAGGTGGATTAACTTTCTTTGGAGCCCTAGGTAGCGGGCATGATTTCTCGAAAGCCGTTACCAGAAAGGTATTGAAAGTCCCCACACTTGCTTCAATCGCATCCCTACTTACCAGATCCCGCGGGATCGTTGATAATTGCCGCTCTGTGATTCTATTGAACCTATCCCAATCCGCCCTGCTGGGGTTCCGTAGGAACTGCCTTTTCTCGCGCTCAAAATGAATTTGAAATAGGATCCAACAGTGATCCGGGAATGATGGTTTACCTGCAACCTTCCAATTATCAACCCTCAGCGTTCTGGAATTGGTGGCAAGGGTAATATCCAAAACCTCCTGTCTGTTCCGCAATATGACTGTAGGATCTGGCCCAGATTAAATATCCTTAAATTAGATCCCAGTATAAAATCAAAAAGAGACTTACCCCTTTTGTTGGTGTCGGTGCTTCCCCATTGTGAATGATGCGCATTCGCATCACATCCGATGACCAGATCCCATCTACTGTTCCCTGCGAGCTGCCTTACTGACTGTGGTGGAACTTCGTTGCCGTCGTAAGGTAAGTAGACTGACGCCAAGTATATCGGCTTACCCATTTCCCTCTCTAGCTGAAATGCCGTTAAATCTTCATTGCTGTAATTGTTTAACAAAAATGCATTATGCTTGAGTCACATACAAAGTTGAATGAGGCAGCGCGACGCAGCTTGACGCCGCCAATAAATAAGCAAGTCAGATAACTATTCACTGTCTGCGTCAGTTTGAGTTTTGAATAAATTTCAAATTTTCCAAAAAGCGTTCGTATTCGTGCATACGAAGCAGCGAACAATTAAAACCGATTTTTAAGCTAATTTTAATTCAGTCCGGTCATATCAAGTAACAATTCGATGTTTTAAAGATAAAAAAGTCACTTGTCGATTTCGAGGTTAACTACAGGCTACGGAAAAGTTCAGAGTTGACGAACATTTTTTGATGGCTGCGTAAGGCTGCCTTAGTCTACGTTCGTTGTGACTCCCACAATGGAAATACACCGCGCTCAACTTTTTGACAGCTAGTCTGCCTCGGACTGCGTTGCCGTTGTGACTTAGGGGTTAAGCTCGCTTTTTATTAATATACATACATGCCCTGGGTTTACCCTCGCATTTCTTGTAGTGGAACCCCTTGCTTGCCCTACCTCAGCTGTAACGCCTGAAGGTCGAGCTTCCGTCCTTAGCCTCCCCTCAGCTTACACGTCTGAGGGACTGGCCTCCTGCGTACGCGGAGCTGGTGCCTCCGCGCTCGCCGCTAGAGCGACAGTCCTCGTTTTGCAGTCGTCCAAATACTTCTTCAAGTGTTCGTCCGCAGCAATGCCCTTCGCTCTCTCCTACTGCTCTTTATCCCAGTCGCTGAGCCGACTGAGGTTCATAGCCTCGTACTTCGAGATCCTCCTCAAGGCCGACCGCATCGTACGCTTCGCCTGTAGGTGTGTGCTTGCCCTGCCTTTGCCCACCGTCGTCCACTTGAACCCTCCCGGGGTCCCAGTATTACTCCCAATGGTTGGATCATCTCCAAAACTTTCCTCAACCCGTCTTGTCTCCTCGACCTCCCTCACTTGCACGGCGCGTATACCCTCTCCAGCAATGACGGTCTGCTCACAGCCATCCCGTTCGTCACCGGTGAGGGTCACATCGCCGTCCAAATTACTCACGTCAGTCTGCTGAAAGCCATCCTGATCGCACTCAATGAGAGTAACGTCGACGTCCTCGACTATCTCGGGGGACAGGAGCTGATCTTCCGTCGACAGACACTCGAACCTTCCGTCCAGCGAGTTGGACGAGAGAGAAAGCTCATCATCGTCGTCACTAGCCAAGACACCAGGTCCCTTCCTACCGTCCTTTACATCCATTTCTTTTTTTGTTTTTTCCAGATTCATGTGATTCCCACGAGTAGCGCGTGAAAGAATCGTCACCCATGGCAGAGCACCGCATTACCATGGGAAGGCTAATTAAAACCAGAGGTCGCCCGGTATATGGAGTCTATCGTTCGCGACTGAGCTCCCCCTCAGCCATGCAGTCCTTAGCACGATGATTTACACCTTGACTTGGGTATAGGAAGAAAGGAAGTTGGAGAGACGACACGGGGGGATAAAACACACTGTTGGGTACCTCAATATAAATGACCACAACACCCGATTGAAGCGAGTGTGTAAGTCTTAGCTGAGTAATCGAGTGGACAGGTTGTCCATCCCGACTAATCATTACCAGCAGGCGCCCACGTGGAGGACTAAAGATGAGGATTTTCCGCCTACCCTTACGAAACTTTACCTGCTGGGGATCTGCAACTGCAGCGGATAAATCGGATTTCCCTTCAAGAATATGAAAAAAAATTGAGGAATTTTTATTTTTCGAGATATCGAATCGTCTAAAAACAAAGTGTAAACTTTACTTGAAATGTGAAAGTGTAAACTCCACGAAAAAAAATATTCTTCTTATCATAGAGCGGTCCTAAAGATGCGTGGGTAATTGATGATTGGGCATTTTTTACTTTTCGAGATGTTGTCAAAAAACCAAAGGGTGAACTTTCACGTAAAATGTGAAAGTATCAACTTTAGGTAGAAAAAGGTAGGTTCCACTTATCGCAGAGGACTATAGTGATCGCTGAACAAAAAAACTAAACCCATACTACGAACAAGTAAAAATGCGCCAATCATGAATTCAAAAAATTTGCCAACAGTCGACAGGGTGAAACTTATTTTCGGGAGAAAGTCCATGAAGCGGTCAAAGTTGGGGGGTAGCTTGAAATATGATCTACATTTTTGGATCATGGTCCAGGACGCGGACATTTTTGTATTTTAATACAAACGCACACTTAAACTTTTTTGCTGGTATGTCAATGTCAAAACGGCAGTCAAGGTTTACATTTTTATCGTGGTGAAGTTCACGAACGAGCAATGTTTCGTAATTATTAGAAATTACTGCCGAAATTCTGAGAGCACGGTTACTCCAATTTTCGGTCGTAATAATCGTCCCACCAAAGGCCGTGGATCATCTTCAGCGATGAAGCTCATTTTTGGCTTAGTGGCGCAAAATATGCATTTTGTACAGCAACAAACCCACTTGTGCTTCAAGAGATTCCATTGCATCTACTTCGTGGGGTGTGGATTTCATGCCGGAGCTATGATTGGACCGTATTTTTTCGACAATGAAAATTATTGCCATATTACTGTCAATGGAGTTCGCTATCGTGCTATGTTGGATGGAAGACTATTTTTGGCCAGAATTGGATGGACTTGACATGGGTGATATGTGTTTCCAACAACATGGTGCCACATGCCACACAGCTGGTGAAACAATTGATCTATTGAACAAGTTCAGTAATCGTGTAATCTCGAGAAATGATCCGGTCAAATGGCCAGCTTGCTCATGCGATTTAACGCCGTTGGAGTTCTTTTTATGGGGTTACGTTAATGCTGTTATGACACTGGCTATTTTTGCGGCTTTAAAGCGGCTAGACAATCCAAATGGAGAGGGATAGAGACTTTTACATACAATTTAGACATTGGTGTGAGAGAGACAGTCCGAACAGCAAAACTATTAGTAACTGTCAAAAAACAATCCATAGCTGTCAAAAAAAAGCGGCAACAAAGAGCATTCGAGCAGTGTTTCGCAACATTCTAACAGCTAATCCAAGAAAAATTCACTGGCGGCTAGATTTTCCAGCCGCTACAGACTTGTTTTTGACAGTTCGGTACGTATAAATTACGGAAAGTGCCATGTGAGCGCCAGAACCGGTATTTTTCTTAACAAACCAGTTGTTAATTTCGTTTACTAGATGCCGCTAGCATCGGAAAGAGCGGTATCTCTTTCTTTTAATGTTGTTCGCCTTGTCGCACGATTGGCTATTATTGTACTTTTTTATAGCGAGGAAAATAGCCAGTGTCATAACAGCATAATGGTGTTCTGACACTGGCTATTTTCCTAGCTAGAAAAAAGTACAATAATAGCCAATCGTGCGACAAGGCGAACAATATTAAACGAAAGAGATACCGCTCTTTCCGACGTCGACAAGGCGAACAACAATAAAAAGACAGAGATACCGCTCTTTCCGACGCTAGCGGCATCTAGTAAACGAAATTAACAACTGGTATGTTAAGAAAAATACCGGTTCTGGCGCGTTTCATAACAGAACATGGTACTTTCCATAATTTATACGTACCGAACTGTCAAAAACTAGTCGGTAGCGGCTAGAAAATCTAGCAGCCAGCGGATTTTTCTTGGATTAACTGCTAGAATGTTGCGAAACACTGCTCGAATGCGCTTTGTTGCCGCTTTTTTTTTTGACAGTTATGGATTGTTTTTTGACAGTTACCCATAGTTTGCTGTTCGGACTGTCTCTCTCACACCAATGTCTAAATTGTATGTTAAAGTCTCTATCCCTCTCCATTTGGATTGTCTAGCCGTTTTAAAGCCGCAAAAATAGCCAGTGTCATAACAGTATTATGCTGTTATGACACTGGCTATTTTCTCGCTAGAAAAAAGTACAATAATAGCCAATCGTGCGACAAGGCGAACAACAATAAAAAGACAGAGATACCGCTCTTTCCGACGCTAGCGGCATTTGCGGATACAGGGGGGGGCGGAGGGGGCGGCCGCCTCCCCAAGAGCAATTCCAAATTTTCTAAACATACACACTTCAACCGGTCTCCGATTTTTTTTACTCCACTGCAATGTGGAGTGTAATTAGCATGTACTGTAGTTCTGCGGTGCAATGCGAACAGAACCGTGATAAAAAGACTACAAGACAACATATCGCGTAGGTAAAGGGTCATTTCATCAAGAATCGCCAAGAATGACGAAATTTGTGACCTTACCATCTCCGATTCTTTTGAATTTTTGTACTTTAAGAACTAGTGATTCTATCTTATTTTTTTGTTAGTTATAGTATGTTAAAGGTTTCCCAAAATAGATGTCCGAGTCCTCTTTGAAAATTCATATCTCTGGTAATTTGTAAGTAGGTAAGTAGGACTTATTTTAAAGATTGTAGTTGTTTTTGTTAGTTTAAAAATGAGATAGAAATAAAAACTTGAATTTAAATTATTTTTTTCACTAGTTCTTCAAGTACAAACATTTTCAAAAGAATCGGAAATGGTAAGGTCACAACTTTGGTGATTCTTGATGGAATGACCCATAATAAGATGAAAACAATATGAACCCTTTTTTTGCTAAGTGCAGTCTATGTAGCTAAATTCACACAGAACTTGATCAAACCAAATAGCCAAATAAAAAAAAATTCCGCCTCCCCCCAACAGCAAGGTCTGGATCCGCCACTGGCTAGCGGCATCTAGTAAACGAAATTAACAACTGGTATGTTAAGAAAAATACCGGTTCTGGCGCGTTTCATAACAGAACATGGCACTTTCCATAATTTATACGTACCGAACTGTCAAAAACTAGTCGGTAGCGGCTGGAAAATCTAGCCGCCAGCGGATTTTTCTTGGATTAACTGCTAGAATGTTGCGAAACACTGCTCGAATGCGCTTTGTTGCAGCTTTTTTTTGACAGCTATGGATTGTTTTTTGACAGTTATGCTGTTATGATGCTGTTATGACACTGGCTATTTCCTCGCTAGTTTCAAGTGCAATAAAAGTCAATCGTGCGACAAGGCGACCAATATAGAGAGAAAGAGATTACCGCTGAAAAATACCCTTGCTGATGCTACCGGCATCTAGTAGACGAAATTAACAACTGATTTGTTATAAAAAATACTCATCTTACCGCGTTTCATAACATAACATGACACTTTCCACAATTTATACATAACGAACTGTCAAAAACAAGTCTGTAGCGGCTGGAAAATTTAGCCGCCAGCGGATTTTTCTTGGATTAACTGCTAGAATGTTGCGAAACACTGCTCGAATGCTCTTTGTTGCCGCTTTTTTTTTGACAGTTATGGATTGTTTTTTGACAGTTACCCATAGTTTGCTGTTCGGACTGTCTCTCTCACACCAATGTCTAAATTGTATGTTAAAGTCTATATCCCTCTCCATTTGAATTGTCTAGCCGCTTTAAAGCCGCAAAAATAGCCAGTGTCATAACAGCATCATAACAGCATAGCTGTCAAAAAACAATCCATAACTGTCAAAAAAAAGCTGCAACAAAGCGCATTCGAGCAGTGTTTCGCAACATTCTAGCAGTTAATCTAGCCAGTGTCATAACAGCATAATGCTGTTATGATGCTGTTATGACACTGGCTATTTCCTCGCTAGTTTCAAGTGCAATAAAAGTCAATCGTGCGACAAGGCGACCAATATAGAGAGAAAGAGATTACCGCTAAAAAATACCCTTGCTGATGCTACCGGCATCTAGTAGACGAAATTAACAACTGATTTGTTATAAAAAATACTGATCTTAGCGCGTTTCATAACATAACATGACACTTTCCACAATTTATATATAACGAACTGTCAAAAACAAGTCGGTAGCGGCTGGAAAATCTAGCCGCCAGCGGATTTTTCTTGGATTAACTGCTAGAATGTTGCGAAACACTGCTCGAATGCGCTTTGTTGCAGCTTTTTTTTGACGGTTATGGATTGTTTTTTGACAGTTACCCATAGTTTGCTGTTCGGACTGTCTCTTTCACACCAATGTCTAAATTGTATGTTAAAGTCTCTATCCCTCTCCATTTGGATTGTCTAGCCGCTTTAAAGCCGCAAAAATAGCCAGTGTCATAACAGTGTAGTGGTCAACGCATGCTCGTGGTCTTGTACTACGAGCAGCGCCTGTTTCCTGAAATAAAACTTTTCACTCATGGCACCTGAGGATGCCGATGTGTGGAGCTTTACCTGACTAGAACTATGGCACCTATGGATGCCAAAGTGTATCGACTAGTCAGGTTTGTTTGAACTCTGTAAAAAATAGTAAATTAGAATTTACCTAAAGAAAAAATGAAAGAGACTTCCGCTTGAAATAGAAAGGTTTAATTATTGCTGGTAAAAAAGTAACTGAGAGCTTAATTATAACATCGAACAACTTAAATACTAAATTATCGCTAAATAAGTATTTGGGAAAATGGGCCAGTCGTTCAACCCATTGCAAAAGTCCATGCAGTTGGAATTTGCCGATCAAGACAATCGGCAATTTTTAGTGACCCACAAATGGTGCAACCAACTGAAAGTGCAATGCGCCCATTTGTGGGTCGCGACTATTTCGTAATTTGATCGCGAGGGAAAAATATAATAAAATGAAAAATAAAAAATAAGCAAAACAAAACAAAGCGAACAAAGTAGCAGCTCGACCATTTCCAGTACCTATGGCACGCGATATGTTCTGACTCAGCAGTAAAGGAGAATCCAGTGGATTCCCCTGGCTGTGACGTCACATTACCGTACCTCAGGCCAAGAATTGCAATTCGAACTGTTTACGGTCGAGTTGCTAGGTTGTTGTTTTTGTTTTGATTAATTTTTTAAAAACAAAGAAGAACGACTGGCCTGAATTAAAATAATATTCGTCGGGAGGAAATGTAAACGCCGGATGCTGCCCTTTAGCTGGGCACAACAACAGCATGACACTGGCTATTTCCTCGCTAGTTTCAAGTGCAATAAAAGTCAATCGTGCGACAAGGCGACCAATATAGAGAGAAAGAGATTACCGCTAAAAAATACCCTTGCTGATGCTACCGGCATCTAGTAGACGAAATTAACAACTGATTTGTTATAAAAAATACTGATCTTATGCTGTTATGACACTGGCTATTTTTGCGGCTTTAAAGCGGCTAGACAATCCAAATGGAGAGGGATAGAGACTTTAACATACAATTTAGACATTGGTGTGAGAGAGACAGTCCGAACAGCAAACTATGGGTAACTGTCAAAAAACAATCCATAACTGTCAAAAAAAAAGCGGCAACAAAGCGCATTCGAGCAGTGTTTCGCAACATTCTAGCAGTTAATCCAAGAAAAATCCGCTGGCGGCTAGATTTTCCAGCCGCTACCGACTTGTTTTTGACAGTTCGTTATGTATAAATTATGGAAAGTGTCATGTTATGTTATGAAACGCGCTAAGATCAGTATTTTTTATAACAAATCAGTTGTTAATTTCGTCTACTAGATGCCGGTAGCATCAGCAAGGGTATTTTTTAGCGGTAATCTCTTTCTCTCTATATTGGTCGCCTTGTCGCACGATTGACTTTTATTGCACTTGAAACTAGCGAGGAAATAGCCAGTGTCATAACAGCATTAGCGCGTTTCATAACATAACATGACACTTTCCATAATTTATACATAACGAACTGTCAAAAACAAGTCGGTAGCGGCTGGAAAATCTAGCCGCCAGCGGATTTTTCTTGGATTAACTGCTAGAATGTTGCGAAACACTGCTCGAATGTGCTTTGTTGCCGCTTTTTTTTTGACAGTTATGGATTGTTTTTTGACAGTTACCCATAGTTTGCTGTTCGGACTGTCTCTCTCACACCAATGTCTAAATTGTATGTTAAAGTCTCTATCCCTCTCCATTTGGATTGTCTAGCCGCTTTAAAGCCGCAAAAATAGCCAGTGTCATAACAGCATTACTCATAGTTTTGCTGTTCGGACTATCTCTCTCACACCAATGTCTAAATTGTATGTGAGAGTCTCTATCCCTTTCCATTTTGATTTTCTAGCTGCTTTAAGGCCGCAAAAATAGCCAGTGTTATAACAGTTTAAGTAGTTGGTTTATGCAAACAGGTCAACAATGTTAGAAGAGCTTAGGAACAATATCGGACGCGAAATTGAGAACGTTCCGGTCGATTTGTGGAAGAGTAGTGCAAAATTGGCTCCAAAGAATCGATCGCTGCAAACGTGCTCGCGGTGGTCATATGAACGAGATAGAATTCCATACTTAAATTTAACATGTGTAGTACACCTGGAATAAATTTCAGCCCGATATCTCAATTATTCTGTGTTTTATTTAAATACAAAATTGTTATGTTTCTATTGAATAACCCTACAAACATTGAACTGCCCATCACATTCTCTTGAGGGTTGAATTTTATAAAAGGTAAATAAGATTTTAGGTGATTGCCTAAGAATCGTGGAAAAGATAAAACCAATTTGATAACTCATCAGACCTAAGAGATACTGCGAACTTTATAAAAATGTATGCAATCCCTTTACACTTCCTTAGGGGTCGGAAAAAACTGAATACTTGAGTGCGGACACACTATTTCTATTTCGTTATTATTATGTACAGTAGAAACAAGAAACTTAAAGCTAAACACGTTGGGGCTAAGCGTTAACATCGAAATCGATCATTTTTCTTTCGAGCGTCCACCACTTGTTCCAGAACCCCACGTCGACGATCCTTTCGTTGAAAGTGAGCAAGTCGGGCTTGAGATACGGGCACATTGCTTTGTAGATAGCCACGCTCCTGTCGTAATTATCCAGCCACATAAACGACACGACGCCGAGCGTTAATCGGCGAACGATTCCTTCGTTATAGCATCGCTCCACAAATTTCAAATGTTCCGTTGCCTGCGGATTGTGGCAGGATTCGTGCAGCATTACTAGCTCGTTGTTGAAATTGCGTAACTGATTGATGAAGACTTCTTCGTCGGGATTACGTTTTGTGGCTAGATAGCCAGCAGTCAGTAACGTTCCGTAGATAGTTGATTTTACCGGTTTCGTGCGTATATCCTTGCCCAAATCGACCACAACGTCCCTGTAGTCGATCATTAATTGACGCCAGTATTTCGACCATTTTTCTAGTATGGTTCCTTTTAGACGTTCCGGAAACTGTACCGATTCAATTTTACTTGAAATTAGTTTCGTATTTGTTGAAATTAAATTAATTAACTTATTTCGGAAGCCTATTATTCGAACTGTCATTTCTGCACGGATTTTATATTACTTTTGAGGTTGGAAACGAATCTTTGGGACTGGGTTTGGGTTATTTGACAGTTGATCGGCTGTTCAAAATGCGCGGTTGTGTTCAAGTTCCAGTTTGTTAAAATTTATTGCAGCAGTATCGAGTGTGAAAATAGATTTCCTGTGCAAAGTAATTGGCATATCAGCGATATAAATTCGTGACAAAATGGAAATCTCTTTAGAGAAATCCAATGTTGCTGTGCCGGCAGAAACCATTGACGACGAATCAAAAATAATTGAAGAGGATTCTAAAGAGGTACATCCCTCCAACCACTGCTAAACCAGAAACACTAAACCGTCTTCTTTCAGGTCAATATTAATGTAACCCGAATGATCGACCGGATACTTCGTGGTAAAACTTACTCGCTACAAAAGCTCGCACACGAGGCCCTGCCCAACCTGAACGCTTCGCGATCCCAAATTATTCCGAATACAATAAAAAAGTCTGAATGGAAAGTGTCCTTACCGGAGCCGGTATTCATTTCTCCGATTGGATTAGTAGAGAGGGATCCATGCCACCGACGTACCTACGAATATCGCAACTATGTAAATAGAGTGCGCAAGTCGCCGATTACTTATAAAACATATCAGAGTATTTTCGTCAATAATTTTTGTGGTGCGCTTAATTTCAATTCTTCCGAAATTTCTTTCAGAAAAGAAAATCTACAGGAACGCTAGGAAGAAAGGCATCTATCCGTACATGGTACTGAAATTCGCAGAGCTTCTCGAACAGAATCCGGACGAATATTTTAGCGCACGGTACGATTGGTTCTATACTGGCGGCAATTTGGAAACGTTTTCTTTCAACGACCAGACTTTTTTGGCACACGCAACGGGAAGGAAAGTTGAGAATGTGGGTGAGTTGATAATAAAAGTAGGCTAAAGTTTTTTTTTGCTGGCAATTGCGGCTGTTGTCTCTTATTCTTCGAGTCTCCTAAACCTTATAAAATAGGTGAAAACAAGAATGGCATTGCACACAAAAAAGTATACTTTCCACACTTTTCTACCTACACTCAACAAAAACAACAGGACCTTCGACCTCACTCTCCCAAAAAGAACAAAACTGTAAGTGTACACTTTCTGTACTAGCATATATAGTGTAGTCAAAAAGAACAAAATATTGTGGTAGATTTGAAATCGTTGTAGATCTACCACAATAGTGGTAAAGAGACAACACTAGCTGATATTCTTGTTCCATTCTTTGATGTTCGTTGTAGAAAAAATATCCTGCCGAATTGTAGGAGGGTGTCAATGTTCAGAGCCCGGCCGTCAAAATAATTTTCATTTAATGGGTTTGCACAGCTAAAACGACAGAAGTTATGAATAAAGTGGTGTGTTAGGGGATTTAGAGTGGCGGAATGGGAGGGAAGTGTCTGAAGTGGCGCTAAACGTTATTTTTGAATTGAACTGAAGACCGTGAATATCTATCTGGTATTTAAAACCTCCCTTAATAAACAACAATAATAATAATCCAAAAATAAAATCTATTCCATTCTTATTTTCAGATATATCACGATGTGAAAATATTAACAACTACACGAAACTGGTGCATATCTTATCAAAAAAATCGCAGGTAATTATAAAGGGCAATGAAAATCCCGAAATACTGGAAATTCAACATCTAAACGAATCCGATATACTGGTACGAAGACGTGACTACATATCATTGTACACTTACGGCGATTCTGGTCTAAAGTATCGATACCACTTGAACAGCAGTAACGTCCCATTTATCAGTTCGTCAAAAGAGTCGTTGCATTCTTCGAACATACTAACAACTGACTTGAATCGAACCGTTGCACTTTGGGATCTGAACGTTTCAGCCCAAAAGCCCAAGGAAATTCTTTTCAATGCCGGAAACTCATCGAAAGATAAAAATTGGAATTGTATTCGATATCTAGATGAGCACTTGTATGTTTTTGCCGATTTACATAAATTCCATTTTCTGGACTCGAGACAGCCGTTAACGGAAAATGCAAAGTCCTATAAACTGTACGACAAACATGAATGCTGCGAAACGAATTGTAGCCTTTGCGTTAGTAATTTTGATAATTTAATTTATTTTGGTTCCAGTCATAAATTGACGGCAGTCGATAAGCGATTCGTAGGCGATAATTTACAAAACGATAAGTACACGGTTTTAAAGTGGACGCATCAAATGATTGGTTTTCCGTTGATCATGCGCACAACAATGCGCGACAATGTTGAAATGATACTCATGTCGAGTTCGAAAAATGGCGACGTACGACTGTGCGAAAACAGTCGAGTATCCTTAAATAAAAGTAGTATCGGAAATAATTTGCAATCCGAAATTGTATATCATTCTTCTAGTCTGCCAATGAAGCCGCCCAGTATAGCGGACGCATATCGCAGAGCCAGACTCAATGGTTTCTGTCTCGACCCTTACACGTCTATGTCCGCACGCCTTAGCTATTCTCATACTGGAATGGTACTTCTAAATGATAACAATTATAGTCAATTAATTGTAACGGCCAATAGCAATGGTGATTTATTTTCGCAAAAAATAATCGACGAATGTGAAGAAGAAATGATCAACGAAGATAATCTGGCGACCATGAAGAACTGGGAAGATACTCTAAAAAATATCGACATTAAAAATCAACCTGCACTAAATATAACCGACGTGCAGAATTTACATACTTTGAAAAAGGTTTTTCAATGCAATCAGTTGGACATCGGGAAATCCGATGAGGAACTATTACCAAAACGTCTAGAGCGTCTGGGTAGATGGCAGCGTTCAATTAAAACGTTGCAGCGATATAAAGATGCCTTGGCTTCGGATATTTTATCTATTTGGGATATTGAACCGGACGATTTAGGAAATAGTAAGAAAATCATTTTACCATCTCAGACGAAAACAGCCAAGTCAGAAATGATTAGTCGATGGCTTGATGACGCCAACACTGTGGTTGATGAGAATGCATTAAGTTCGGTCGGGATTAATATTTTGGATACTTCAACTATTGATGTGGAAAATACAACGTTGAATACAACGACTGTTAGTAGAGCAAAACAATCGGTTAAGAGAAAATATGTTGAGGGATTTTAGAGTTTTAAGTCATACTGTTTTTTTACGATGAATTACTGATTTTATTTATTATTTGTTTTTGAATACACGTTTTTTTGTAATTTTAGCTACTTTTTTGTTCCATATTGGTTTCAGCAGATGTGGTGTGAAAATATTTCCCTATTTCTGATTGGAGTCATTCAACAATGTTGTATTAAGGTCGGAGCGTTAAGTTAACATTTTCGGCTTCAGAATAAATTCAAGAAATTTTGTGGAAGTGAGGTTTGCATAAGCTCTTTTTATGAAGTCCGAATCGTAGGACAATTAAAAAAATCTGCCAATGGTCTGGGCGAAACTTTATTATTTTTCGGGTCAAAGTTCGGGAGCGGTCAAAGTCGGAGTGTATCATGAGTTGCTTCGAGATTATTAGATTTCTTGGAAAATTATTTTTGTTCTTAATATAAAAATATTTAAAATAGAGATTTTTAGCTGATTAAAAAGTCCGTGTAGACTATTCGAATTTCAGTATATTATGTACACTAAAAGCCCATAGAAGCAAAAACGCCTTATGCCTTATCATAATTAAGAGATATAACGAATTGTTAAAACGTATACAAACCCATTACTTCCACTTGTGGTTTGAATTTCGAAAAAATTGTGCAACACGTTTTTAGACGATTTCGTAAGAAGCAACTTGATATCTCATGAGACATGACGGATTTTCAAAAATTTGTGAAAACGTAAGCAAACCATGCACACCCCCTTGCATTGGCGGATACAGGGGGGGGGGCGGAGGGGGCGACCGCCCTCCCCCCCCCCCCCCCCCCCCCCAAGAGCAATACCGAATTTTCTAAACATACATACTTCAACAGTTCTCCGATTTTTTTTACTCCACTGCAATGTGGATTGTAATTAGCATTTACTGTAGTTCTGCGGTGCAATACGAAGCACAGAACAAAACCGTGATAAAAAGACTACAAGACAACATATTGCGTAGGTAATAGGGTCATTCCATCAAGAATCGGCAAGAATGATGAAATTTGTGACCTTACCATCTCCGATTCTTTTGAAAATTTTTGTACTTTAAGAACTAGTGAAAAAAATAATTGGAATTCAATTTTTTGTTTCTATCCCATTTTTTTTGTTAGTTATAGTATGTTAAAGTTTTCGCAAAAATGGTGTCCGAATCCTCTTTGAAAATGCATATCTCTGGTAATTCTTATCCTAGCATAATACATTTTTTTCAAGGATAATGATTTTGTCCTTTATCCTTGAATATCTCAAAGCGTGTTTTTTTTTATTTTTTTTATATCTTGTAGGTTATACTGTTTTTGAAAACATACCAAAAAATTAACTTGGGATCTCAATGGGATCGGGGTCAGAACATTATAGTGGTTCTCAATTATTTTATAGAAAAAGGGTCGCCAAAAGTGTGACCTTATCATTACCGATTCTTTTGAAAATTTGTGTACTCGAAGAATTAGTGAAAAAAAATATGATTTCAAGTTTTTGTTTCTATCTCATTTTTTTTTGTTAGTTATAGTATGTTAAAGATTTCCCAAAAAAGATGTCCGAGTACTCTTTGAAAATTCATATCTCTGGTAATTTTTATCCTTGAATAATAAAGTAGGGTTTATTTTAAAGATTGTTTTTGTTTTTGTTGGTTAAAAAATGAGATAGAAACAAAAACTTGAATTTCAATTATTTTTTTCACTAGTTCTTCAAGTACAAAAATTATCAAAAGAATCGGAAATGGTAAGGTCACAACTATGGCGGTTCTTGATGGAATGACCCGTAATAAGATGGAAATAATATGATCCCGTCATCAGATGACCCTTTTTTTGGTAAGTGCAGTCTATGTAGCTAAATTCACACAGAACTTGATCAAACAAAATAGCCAAATCAAAAAAATTTCCGTTGAAATTGACATTTTGGCTTTTTTATATAGGAAACCTTCGGAAGTTAAAATGAATTCGATATATCACCAGATATGCAACCTCCTTACACCCACTCGGGGGTTGAATATCCAAAAATCCTGAAAGGAGTTAATAAATAAATATGAAGACAGCACGAGAAAGTAGGAACCAATTCAATTTCTTATCACTTCTAAAAGAAATGACGGAATTCGTGAATACGTGTTCAACCCGTTTATACCCTCTTAGGGGCTGAAAAAGGAAAAAACTTAAAAACAAGTTTTAGGCGATTATTACGCAAGCACGTGAAACTGAAAAGATATTCGATATCTGATAAGACGTGGGGATATAGTAGAATTCGTGAAAAAGTTTACAACCCCCTTCGCACCCCTTTAGGGATCGAATTTAAAAAAATCCTTAAAACACTTTCTAGGTATTTATATGAAGAAACCGTAGAATAAAAATGAATTCAATATTTGCATTCCATTTTCACTGATCATTTATATTGCCCCCCCCCCTCTGAAAGCCAATGGAAATTTGAAATTTTTTTTTATTTAAATTAGTTTTCTAGTTGATTTACATAAACGTACCGAGTTTCAACTTTGTAGCATAAGCCGTTCTATAGATAGGAAAAACATCCACCACCCCTGTACCATACTACCCCTATAAAAAATTACTATGCTACTAATATAGCTCTATCCAAATTCCAAGTTTCAGCTTTATATCATTATAGGTTGTCGAGATATTAAAATCGGAACTTTTTCCTTTTCACCCTCCCCCACCCTCTACACCCACTCTTCCTAAATTTTGTTTTCCGCTAGGGGTCTATTAGGCCTACTTGTGGTAAAAATTTTAAGCATCTATCTTACACTGTTCTTGAGATATGAGACGTGATTTTTTTGAAAAATTCTTATCCCCTCCACTTTCATGCTCCACCGCCCCCTTGAAAAATTTGGCTTTCAGCAAACTTCATTTGTCAACCTTTATATACAAACCAAATTTTATTTATCTAGTACAATTGGTTCATGAGATATCGTAATCTAAAGTTTTTCACTCCCCACCCCCGTACGCCACTGTTCCCACTCAAATTTTTGTTTCCGATCTATTCTCCTAGTATACCTACAAATATTCATTAAGTTTCAATTTCGTGACATTAAGCGTTTAGGAGATATGGATTTTAGAATGTCTCGATCTCACCTTTTTTGCGTTTCGGACGCATTATTTTTCCCCCCACTCCCGAACCCCTTCACCTATATCGGCAATTTTTTTGCAAATGGGTCCACTACCAAAGCTCTATATAAATTCCAAATTTCAGCCTCCTAGCATAAGCGGTTGCTGAGATCTAGAAACCAAAACTTTCCGTCTAAAACACTTCGCCCTTCTCCCCCCTCACACCCCCACCCCTCCAAATTTGGTCACTTCAGGCGCCTACCCACTCTACCCACGAAAAAAAATTCAACTAAATAGCTTGTAGGGTTTGGGTGCTACGAGCCTTCAAACAATTTTGCGTACACCGGTAGACGTACGGCGGACAGACGGACTGAAATTTTTTTTTGCTTTTTTCGTGTCTACTCGTCATGAAACGTAAAAAAAAAATTTTTGAGGGTAGCAAATTTTTTTTTTTAAAAATCGATAACAATACTGTATTATTGAAATAATAAAGTAAAACTAAATAAAGTTAATCGAGTCTATCTTTAAAATGGAAGTTGCTCGAACTTTAAAAAGGAAAATGTTTGGAGCCCAAAACTTTTGGAATGGAAAATTTAATTTGGCACAAAATGTGTCTTCCTCAATGTACATATCGTGGTAGTATCCTCACACGTCCGACTCAGCTATCCGCATCCCGTCAGTATTCCGACGAATAACTACAGTTTTCCCCTATTCCCTGTTAGTATTTCCCTAGACTTGCATCTGTCCAGTCGTCGCCACAAAACCATGGAGATGCACCACAGGTAAAAGAAGAGTCGGCAGTGATTCGTTTCATTTTTCATATGTAGGAATACACGTAAACTCCTCCTTCGCGTAAAATCTATTGCATTTCTAATCCTCTCGGTTTGGGTATATGACCATGAAAGGTGATTCCAAATTCTTCTTTCTTTATAATCCGTACAGATGTCGGCCGGGCTCTCTAGAAATTCCCTAAGAATATAGCAGTATCCTATGGATCTCTTCCTAAGAGACCACATCTCAGCTGCATACCTACGGCTTCCAAACTTTCGAGACGATCATTTTTTATTCGGAAATTTAAAATTTGTTTTGCCGAACGATTATTTTTTATTCGGAAATTTGAAAAAGATCCTCCTGCGGGGAAAGAAGTTTTGGAACGATGAAGAGATCAAGTCCGCTATTTCTGAATAGAAAAATTAATCGAATCGATCCCCTCGTATTTGAATTTGTTCCAAAATTACGGATTGTATTACGTAGTCGTCATTTCCTACTCTACTACAAAAGTAAACCCGTTTTATCACATTAAAATATAGAGGACCTTATTTATTTTTTTGTTTTCACCATTTAATTTTTTACGACGAACATTATTTTATTCTATATTTATATATATTGTGTGTAATATATAATCCAAAATGTATAGGCTTGGAATACATGTATGTACAATTTCTCTTATTGCAGTAATACGATAATTATTAAATTTTAATATTATATAAAAAAAATAATTAAAACTAAAATATTGCAGTATGATTATTCAAATTCAAAAATACTACTGCAATCGAGAACAATATCGATTTTTGATAGTGTTATACAAAAAAAGTAAGCATTGCATTTTCGGTTATTTTAAATTTTGAAGAAATACGCGATATATACTGACGTCCAGATAAATTTTGTATTCATCAAAATCAATAGTATTTCGAGTTGTAGTTTTTTTTACAAGTGTATCTGTTGGACTTTGATTTAATTTAGGTAATAAATATTTTTAATAGTTTAGTTGTTTTTTTTCATTTATAAATTTCTTGAAGTATGCTTTTCTATTTTGCATGGCGCATACTGTTTTCTTCTTTAAAAGTACAAAACATCTGCACGCTTTATAGTTTTTTTTTCAATTTTCAATCTGCAATTTAAAAAAAAAACAATGAAGCCAACAATCCGAAAATAAAAAAAAAACAATAATTTAATATAGTTCATTTGAAAGTATTGTTTTTTTCTTAAATATTTTTACAGTAACAAGAACAAAACTTCGGCGGTTTTGTTTTCTCCCTCCCCACTTCTTTCTATTTTTAATAATGAAATATAAGAAAATACTAAAATTTTAAAATTGAATTAATTCCTAATCAATGAAGAAAAAAAAAATAAAAAAATTACAGATCCATATGTTAGTACATTAGTTGATATTATCTAGCCGTATCGTCATATCCTGTCGGATCGCTATCCGATTGACTTTGTACGACTGTATACTCATTGCAATTTTGTTCGGTGCTAATTATATAATCGCCGGGCGAATGCTGATGTATAACACCCGATGTGCTCGAAACCGCCTGAAGAATGATCTCGTTCAGGCAATGATTGCTCACCGAACCGGGCGTCAATTGTATGGTATTATCGTTTTCTTTAAAACTACTATTACTGCTAAATATGTGTGTGTGACTTTGCGACGGTATCATATTCGACGATGTGAACAATTCGTAGGCAAGGTCCTGATCGTTGCCTGCAATCGCTGATAGAGTTGGTGACATTTGACTTTGTTGCGACAATCCTGATGAATAGATACCGCCCAGGCTGATTGGATTTGAAGTTTTTGGTGCAATAGCAGGATTCGTTATGGTTATGGGTAGTTCGAGCGATGACGGTTCGGACGATTGTGTCGAAACACTGATTACAGGCAAACTATCGTCGAGATTTTGTCCCAGTAAGTCGGCATCAACCGATTTGTCGCTAACTATTATAATATCATCGCCTTTAGACGATGGCGGCATTTCGAGATCGGACATAATTGGTAGCTCCGTTGCATTCGTCTTGTTTGTTTGTGCCGGTTCCGGATGATTGACCGATTGATATGCAATCGTCTGTTCCTGAAGTTGAATTTCGTCGGATGTTTCGATTTGTAGAACCTCTTCGATAAGTTGATCATCTTGTTGATAGACTTCGGTATCGGCGAGAGCAGCCGCCAAAATATCCTGATTCTGCTCTTCGATTTGGCCGTTAAGAGTTTCGGTGAGAAATTGTTGTCCGATTTCAATCGGTTGATCGAGACCGGCTTCAAATGATGCCAATAAGTCGTGTGGTAGAACTAGTGTTTTTCCGTCCGGTGTTATGAGTTGAGCACCACCTTCGTTTGCGCTCGATGCAAGTGCTACTAGGCTGTGATAGTCCAGGAGTATTTGATGACCTTCAGCTGTATTTATGAGGAACGTTTGATCGCTTAAGAGCTGATGTTCGCCGACTTCAGTTTGTTCGATTGTGATATGCTGCGGTTCCAATTGGAGCTGTTGGAGTTGACCTTGTTGTAGTTGACGTTCTAATTGAAGTTGCTGTTCATGTTGCAACTGCAATTGATTTTGTTGTTCCTGATGCATCTGCTGTTCATGTTGAAGTTGCAGTTGGAGCTGTTCTTGATGAAGTTGTTGTTGCTGCTTTTGATGAAGTTGTTGTTGCTGCTTTTGATGAAGTTGTTGTTGCTGCTTTTGATGAAGTTGTTGTTGCTGCTTTTGATGAAGTTGTTGTTGCTGCTTTTGATGAAGTTGTTCTTGTTGTAATTTCATTTGGTGCTCCTGTTGTAGTTGCCGCTGTTCTTGTTGTAACTTAAGCTGTTGCGCTTGCTGCAATTTTAGTTGTTGCTCATGTTGCAATTTCCGCTGTTGTTCTTGTTCTAATTTTAATTGTCGCTCTTTCTGTACTTTCAATTGTTGCTTTTTTTGTCGTTGTTCGCGCTGCAGCTTCAACTTTTGTTCGTGTTGTAATTTACGTTGCTGTTCTTGCTGCAACTTAAGCTGTTTTTCTTGCTGCAACTTAAGCTGCTTTTCTTGCTGTAGCTTTCGTTGATGTTCTTGTTTCAATTTTAATTGTTCTTGTTTCAGCTTTATTTGTGTTTCGAGTTGCAACTTTAGTTGTTGCTCTTTTTGGAGCTTCAATTGTTGTTCTTGCTGCAGTTTCAGATGTCTTTCTTGTTGTAGCTTTAATTGTTGCTCTTGCTGCAGCTTCAATTGTCGCTCTTGTTGCAACTTCAATTGTTTTTCGTTTTGCAGCTTTAATTGTTGTTCTTGTTGAAACTTTAATTGCTGCTCTTGCTGAAGCTTTAATTGTCGCTCTTGCTGCAGCTTTAATTGTTGTTCTTGTTGAAGCTTTAATTGTCGCTCTTGTTGCAGTTTCAATTGTTGTTCTTGTTGCAGTCTCAATTGTTGCTCTTTTTGCAGTTTAAATTGTTGCTCTTGTTGCAGTTTCAATTGTTGCTCTTGTTGTAACTTAAATTGTTGCTCTTGTTGTAACTTAAATTGTTGCTCTTGTTGTAGCTTTAATTGTTGCTCTTGTTGCAGCTTCAATTGTTGCTCTTGTTGTAGCTTTAATTGTTGCTCTTGTTGCAGTTTCAATTGCTGCTCTTGTTGCAGTTTCAACTGTTGCTCTTGTTGTAGCCTTAACTGTTCTTCTTGGTGTAGCCTCAATTGTTGCTCTTGGTGCAGTTTTAATTGTTGTTCCTGCTGAACCTTCAGTTGTTGTTCGTGTTGCAAATTCAGCTGTTGTTCTTGATGCTGTTTTAACTGGTTTTCTTGTTGCAGTATCAACTCCTGTTCGTGTTGTACCTTGAGTTGTTGTTGCTCTTGTTGCAATTTTACCTGTTCTTCTTGCTGCAACTTAAAATTCGGTTCTAGTTGTATGCGATGCTGTTGATCAAGGACAATTCTCACTGTTTTGTCTGAAGCTTCGGTTGACGATAAAATAGATTTCGGGACCAATTGATCATTTACATCCATATACAATGGCTTCCCGTCGACTGGAATATAATCTGTAGGATGTTCACCGACTGTGCAAAGAAAAAATGACTGTCTCGGTCCACCAAAAGTCTCACCCGGAACTGCCAGCAACTTACCGTTCTTTGTTAGTTCTATTTGCGAAAACGGTATGGAAACTTCGACGAAACTTCTCGGCAGAGAATCATTCGAATCCGGCGATAAATCTCTCGCGTTTGGAGAATTCGATATCGTTGACTTCTTTTGGCCGTCACTGATCAGCGCTAACGGCGGCATTTTGTCCGTGAATGCTTTAGGAATTCTTACTGGCAGCTTAACGGGTATTATTCGTTCAGATGTGTTATGCAACTCCTGAAAACCGTCAGCTGTTAGCACTTTGCCAATTGACTTGGGCTCAACGTAACCCAGATGTTGAAATCCAGATAGATTTCGTTGCGTCAATTTTACTTCACGATTCACTAAGCCAGATGTTGACGGCTGTCCACCACTGCTCGGCGAAATATTGGCCACCTGAATTTCGACTGTTGTCAGAGGAGAATGTGAAATGAGAGGAGGAATATCCTGCTGTCTGTCTTGCCCTTGTTGGTTTACGGCTAGCTGATCAACTGGGGAAGAACAAGAAGAAGAAATGCAAGTTGTAGTGTTATAATGCAACCCGGGAGCTTGATTAATAGCACTCGATATTTGCATGGTGCTATAGCTGCGTGATGTAACCGTTGCACTGGGCGAATTAGTGGTGATCACAGTGCCCTTGCTAGTAATGACAATTTGGCCACCAACGCAAGCCTGAATAACTTGTCCTTTGGGCATGACTATTGAAGAACCTGTTACGCTGGAGAGAAGGGTTTGTGAAGTGATCACATTACCTTTCTTCTCGGCCGGTGTTGCATGACGCTTCGGTTGAGGTGTTACTTCAATTGGGATGTATGGTAAAGTTAATGGTTGAGAATGTTGAGGAGGAGGTGTTGTTGAGATATTTGGTATGTTTGGCTGAATGACCATTTTCGAACTGTTGCCGGTTTTGATTATCACAAATTTGTTGCCTTTCCCATCGACGCCGATCTGTTTGCCACTCTCGTGAAGATAGTGCGGATTCATTTGGAGCGGCGGTAGTGGTGGCAGATTTTCAAGCACGTTGTGAGCAGCAGTACTTTGCGGTTGCTGTGGATCGTTAATCTGTTGTTGTTGCGGCTTGTTATTCTTTTTTGCTCGGGCTGGTGTTTTTGCTGGCGGTTTTACTGGTACTTCGATCGGGACCACTGGTAGATTGGCTGTTGTTGATATTATAGATTGTGCTTGGTCTACATTTGATGTCGTAAGTGGCGCACTGGTCGACATTAAAATCGGCATATTGGAAATATCGAAAACATTTTCATTGCATGGAACTAAATGGGCGGCGGCATTAGCAAATGACGATTGATTTCTATTTTTACTTAAGTCCGGATTTGGTGTGGGCTCGAATCTCGGATATTTTTCAAGTGGAGGCAATTCTCTCACGCCCGGCGGACTACACTTGTTGATTATAAAGTCCGTAAGATCGTCTTCGATTGCCTGCTTTCGCTTTCTTGGTGTATGCTGTTCGAATTTGTTACTATCACAGACAATCATTTTTTCATAGCCTAATGCTAACGGCCGTCTCGTTCGATCCGGTCTCGGGATATCATTCATGCAAATATCTCTCGAGCTTCCAAATGACGCTGTATTTGCTGACATCGTTGTCGACCGCTTTGACTTCTCAGCTTTCGGATAGTCATGAATACAAAGGTCAGAAACATACTGTGCATGTGGCGGAACGGTTGTCGATCGGCGTGATCGATCCGGTCGTGATGGCATTTCCGGAATCGAAACATTGGAAATGTTCGACTTGCAGCCAGCTCTTCTCGATTTAGGAACGTCGAAAATCTCAGGGAATTCCATACTATGTCGATTGGATACTGCCGCAGCCGATGATCTTCGCGATCGGTTCGGTTTTCGTGTCTCCGGAATTGAAATTTCAGGAACTGGATTAATAGTTTTGGAATCAGTAGACATGAAGCATTTCAATTCAGCGTTTTTATTTTCCCGGACAGCAGAAAATCCTCGCATCTTTGGCAATTCGACAATGTTATCAACGTGATCGGGGAAATTGTAGACTTCTACGCGCCGTTTAATTTCTTCGGAAAGTGGAGCTGGCGGCTTCGGTGTTTGGTCTTTGAATCGTGAAAGTTTACTAGTATTGCGTTTTTGTGGATCGGATATCGGCGGTAGGATAGCTTCGTGTTTGCCAGGATCGACAATAGTTGGCTCGAATACATTCATCGTAATCGGACCACCACTTGAATCGCTTTCATTATGTTGAGCATGAATTATTTCACTCTCGCATTGCACAATTTCTTTACTGTTCGTCGTCTTTTTAAGTGGTGGAGGGTTTTGTGAATCGCTTTCGTTGTGTTTGCATGAATTCGATATTCCGCCTTTTGTTCGTGGCGATATATTTCGCGATCGAGTTGATCTGGTCGTTTTGAACGTGTCAAATTGCGCGTTGATTGTTAATGGTGGTGACGAGATTTTTTCCTTTTCGATCGCTGAAGTTGTTTTCGGTGGTTCTTCAATAGCAGGAATATTTTTTTCGTCTTGTACATTCAACGTTATGGCCTCATTTTCTACAACGTTCGAAGTTTTTTCTACGACTACCGCAGGCACAATTTCTTTCTCTGCGCTGGTAAAATTTGAAATCGGCTCTATTTTACTATCTTTTAATTCGGTGACCACCCCTGGCGATGAGGTGGATAATTCGGGGTCTGGTTCTTCAACTTTTATTTGTTGTTCGGATATGATAACATCCGCAACAGGTTGCGGTGGCTGCACGTCTGTAGCTATCAAACACTTATTTATTTCGCTCTCTTTAGAATCAACGGAAGAATTAAGTTTTTGATTCGTTACGATGTCGCTGCCGATTGAATACCCTGCGCTAGGCTGCGGTAGTATTTCGACACTTTGCTGAAATGGAATTGCCACAATTTGAGATGCTAGTGGTTTGTTGGGAGGAGATGAAACTGGCGAGTTTGACTGAGATGTTATCATCGAATTCGGATAGAATAGATTTGGCACCGTTTGTTCCTCGGCTGGTTGCGCTACTGGTAAGCATTGTTGCGGTAATATTTCCACACTTTGTTGAAAGGGTATCTGGACGATTTGTTGTGGTGACTTTTGAAGATCGGCTATAGGCATTAGGGGTGGCATTTCAAGCTTGACGGGTTGCTGATAAACTCGTTTTCGCGGTGTTATTTTCATATGGCTTCGTCTTTTTCGTGTAAGTACTGCAGTTTGGACTGGTATTGGGAGTTGTTGTTCGGCTGTCTGTAATTCTCCGGCCCCTTTCTCATTGCCACTTGCTACTTCATCACTTGATTTCGCTTCGTCTTTTTTTGATTCGTTTTTCACTTCGTCGGTACTTTCTAATTCATTTTCACTGAGCTTTACTTTTTTCATTTCATCCTGAATGGATTCTTTTATGGTTTTTGTTTTGTCATTTATTTCAATAGAAATATTTTGTTTGTCGGATTCAAGGTGACTAATTTCTTGTATAGATTCGTGCTTTTGCTTATCATCGAATTGTTTTGTTTCTACTAAGCTTGTAGTCTCTGCCTTTTTTGTAACGGCAGCGATTGAAGATTCAGTAATTGAAGCTTCACCTTCAGCAACTGATGCTCCAGATTGATCAGTTGATGATACATCTTCACCAATTGATACTTCAGCCTCAGTAGTTGATACTTCACCCTCAGTAGTTGATACTTCACCCTCAGTAGTTGATACTTCACCCTCAGTAAATGATACTTCACCCTCAGTTGTTGATACTTCACCCTCAGTAGTTGATACTTCTTCAGTAGTTGATACTTCTTCTGTAATTGATACTTCTTCAGCAATTGATTTTACTCCTTCAGCAGTTGAGGTGTTACTTTCAAAACCAGATGTTTCATTTTCAACTATCGCTGTATTGCCTTCAACAATTGATAATTCAGCTTCAGCATTATTAATTGATTCTTCACCTTCAACAATCGATGTTTGACTTTCAGCAACGGTTGCTTCACCTTCGAAAATCGATGTTTGACCTTCAGCAATTGTTGCTTCACTTTCAGCAATCGCTGCTTGAATTTCAGTAATGGTTGCACTTTCAACAATTAATGCTGCTTTATTTTCAGCAAGTGCTTCTTTACCTTTAGTAAGTGACGCTTCAACATCAGTAAGTATTGTCTCACCTTCAGCGTTACTCTTCGCATTTGTTACTTCTACTCCTTCCGCTTCATGAGCGGCTGCTTCACTTTCAGTAATTATAACTTCGTCGCCGACAATAACACCTGCACCTTTCTCCGCTTCTTTGATTTCTTCGTTTTGCTGTTGAATTTCATTCTCATTTCTAACTATACTTGCCTCGGCCACACTATTAGCATCCGTTGACTTATCTCCAATTTGCTCGGTGCCATCTATTTCTTCTTTGCTTTCCTTTTCGCTGCGAACCTTATCATCAAATTTTTCCGCTGTCTCTATCGGACCTTCCTGATTTTTCAATATCCGATTGAAAAGTCGATCAAGTGGCAGACTGTCATCACTTTCGTCGACTCCCTGCGATTTTTCGTCTGGTTGACTATCCTCGTGTTGTTGCGGACAGTAGATTGTCTCGAATTTGGGAAGTTGTCTATCATCAATCATTGTTTCGTCGCACTTCGGTTCAATTGTTATCGGAGATTGGTTGCCGGATTGATTAGTATCGGTTGGCTTTTCTGCTTCAATGGAATTATCAGAACCCACTCGGGACTTTTGTCTCGTCGATTTTCTGATTATCAACTTATCCGAACGCATTTCAACTTCCAAAAAATTATTTTCTAATTTATCTTTCAGTTCGTTGTCGGAGAAATCATCATTTCTAACGGAATGACTCGAACCTTTCCGTGATCTTTTTTTTTTTGATTTCCTATATTCTGTACTTTCCGAATCTAATTGTTGAGTATCGTCAATACTGCCTTTTCTTTGATCCATGGAAGTTCGATCTGCCGAATGACGCGAACTCTTTCTGGATCTCTTTCGTTTTGATTTTTTCTGATCGTTAGTACCTTCATTTATTTGCGATGCTTCGATTTCGTCAAACACGCAATCTATATCTTCCTCTTGTTCATCACAATTTCTTTCATCGACCAAGCCTTCTTTCGATGTGTTCAAATGCGATTGGTTCTTGTCATCGACTTTATCGAGGTTTTCAATAAATTTTTTTCCATCAGTTGAGCAGCTCGAACTTTTTCGTGAATTTCTTTTACTTGATTTGTCAATCCTTGCTTTTTTCACTCGTTCTTCAGAACCGCTCGGATCTTCGTCACTTACGTTTTCGTCGTAACTTTTTTTCACTTCAACTGAATGACGGGAACTTTTTCGCGTTTTTCTCTTTGTTGAAGTATTTTCCTTTAGTGTTTCGTTTGTCGGTAAAAGTTGGTTTTCAATTAACTTGCTACCTTCATCATCGATTGGCTTTGGATCGACATCGAGTTCAGTATTTTTTGCAACTTCAAACGAACAAGAATTCTTTTGGGAGTTACTTTCTTTTCTAAGACTTTCGTTTTCTGGCTGTTTGTTTTCCGCTTGCAGCACTACTTCAATTGTGGTAGGCTGTTCTGTATCTTCGTATGGTTGGACTGAGCAAAGTTTCTTTTGACACGATTCCCCAATTTTCTCCGAACTCAAATTACCTTCGAAGTTTTTCTCAACAGAATATGTCGATTTTTTTCTCGTCGTACGACTTTGCACTCTTTTTGTCTGCTCTGCAATTTGCTGAATTTCGCTCTCCTTTGTTCCGCCCACGTTCTCCTCAATCTCAAAAAACTGTTTCGAAACCCTTCTCGGCTCACGCTTCAATTCTTCCTGGTTTATGTTTTTCGAAGAAGTAATATCATCTATTACTGAAATTGAGCTTTGTTCAAGTTCGACCTGCTGAAGTTTTTCAATACTTTTATCAAATTCAGTTGATCGCCTTGAACTTTTTCTAGAACTTCTTCGTTTTGGTTTCGTTTTATCTAGAGGTTGTAAACGAGTCACGTCCCCTTCTGCTTTCGATTGATGTTGTTCGATATCGATATTCTGTTCAGGTACGTCAACAATTATTTTAATTGCACATTTGAGATCTGAGCCTTTGTGGCTTTCTTTCTGAACTTTCGGTTCGTTTTGCTTAATCTCGACATGATGAGTTGATCCCGACTGAACCGATTGATTCAATCCCTTTTTTACCTTCTTTTTCGATTTAGAAGTTCCCGATGCTTCCGACTCGAAGCATCGTTCGAGTTCATCATCAAAGTGATCAAATATGCTCTCATCGTACCGTTCCATCGGATGATCGGTGCTGGCTCGCGTCTTATATCGCATTGATCGCCTAGTTTCTACTGGTGATGTATGAAATAAGTCAACGACTGCTTGACTCTCTATCGCCCAGTTATCCAAACTTCTTCGTGTTTGTTCTCTTGTCGATTTCCTTAGATGTATTGCATCTGGAGGCACACTGTCATCATCTTCATTTTCAATTCTAGGTACGACCTTTTCATCAGCTTTTTTCTCGACTGTTTCCTCTATGTTCGGCTCCAGTTTGGTGCTTAGCCGTCTTGATTTTACAGCTGCAAACAATTGATTCAATGGAATACTGTCATCACTTTCTTCAATCCCGATTGTTTTATTCTCACCTTTTTTCTGCTCGAGATTTCGTTCGATCCCTACGTGCTTATTCGAAACTCTTTTCGAGTGTTGTTTCTTCGATTTCGACTTCAACTTTTCAATCTTGGGATTTTTAATGACTTCTTGCAACACTTCTTCGTTTTCAGGGTGCGTATCGACTGTGAAAATTTCTTGTTCTTCAAATTGTTCAATCGGAAAAACATTTGTGTCATGTCCTGCATTTTGAATCGCCCGAGCCAATGCCGATCGGCTTTCTTCACAAAGTTTACTAGGAATTGAGATTAAAGTTTCAGCCGCTGCAAGCACACTGAGCTCAGTTTCGCTTTCTGACAATAAAGGTTCAGGATTTTCGTCGGAGAGTTCAACTAAGGTCGAGTCAACAGACTCATTGTCTTCCATATTATCTACGTCTATTACCTCTGTATGTCCTATGATAATATCAATCCCATCTTGTACTATCGAATACACTTGCCTACTTATTGCTTCAAATTCGGGTGAAATAGTTTCATCAGGCTCTTCATCATATTGGGTTTGGATTTGCATAATAATTTCTTCATCATCGGATTTTTCATCAACGATATGTTGAACTTCTAAATTATCATGTGTTGATTCAATAGTTTCGCAATCTAAATCTACAATTTCTGTTTCCAAATCCACAGTTTCTTCTTCCAAAGCAATAGTTTTTGTTGTTACAGAGTCTTCAGTTTCAGTTTCGTTGTCTACACTATCAGCTGGACAAGATTCTGATACCAAGTTTACAGTTTCCAAATCCACAGTTTCTTCTTCCAAACCAAAAGTTTTTGTTTGCCAATCTTCAGTTTTAGTTTCGTTGCTTAAACTATCAGCAGTTCTAGTTTCTGCTTCCAATTCAACTATTTCTGTTTCCAAATCCACATTTTCTTCTTCCAAAGCAACGGATTTTGTTTCCTCTTCAATTTCAGTTTCATTGCCTACACTATCAGCTGCAAGACTTTCCTCTTCTAAATCTCTGTCATTCCGGGTGGAAATCCTTCTTTTTCTTTTCTTGGGAATTTCAAAAGAATTATCACTAAATTCCTGATCGGAATCAATAATTACGACGTGCTCAATTTCATCTGATTGACCTTCTAGAGTATCATACACAATATCGGCTTCTACTGACTCGATCAAAACCGGCTTTTGATTTTCGTATTCATAGATTTGTTCTGTGAGAATTATTGACTCTTCCGATTGTTCTGTTTGAATTGGTTCTTTGGTCACGGGTAAAAGAGTGCTACTCGATTCTGGTGCATTGCTCGGCTCTATTTCTACCTCGTAGTAATGACCATCTATTTCTGGTATAGACTGTTGCTCTATTCTTTTTTCGACCACTTCTACAGTATTGTCTACTTTATCGCCAATATCAGGCTCAATCGTTTCGATTTCACAATTCTCACTTGTTGTTGTGACTTCAATCAAAATTTGATCGCCAATAATTTCTTCGCTTGCAATCATTTCACAACCGACATCAATGTGACCAATAACTTCGGCAGGTTTTTCACAAACTTGCTTCTCTTGCACTGGAACAGGCTGCGAAGTGATCGGCTCCATACAAGTTACAACCGTTCGGTTTCTTGACTTAAAAATTCGCTTACCACGCTCCTTAGGTGGTAGCGCACGAACTTCACGCGGCAATTCGGAACTAAGAAGTATTTGACTTATTGAATCGCCAGAATTCATGTCCGGCACTTTTGTGCTGTTTAGTAAATTCTCGATGTCTGCAGCAAGTTTTTCATCTTTTTGTTCAATATCAATTTTTTCTTGATCGACACAAGGGGATATATTTTCGGTATCGATATGTCTGAGTTTATCCGGCGTGAGGTATTTCTTTTTCAGTTTACTAAGTGATGAAAGGAAGTCTTCTTCGTCGTCATCGTCTTCCTTAAAATCGAAATAGGAAAGTGTTTTGGTTGATTCTTTCAATTTTCCCGATGTTGTTTGTACAGGATCGTTGACTTTTAGCGCTATTGTCGGTATTGTTTGATTATATATAGGAAGTTCGGTAGTTTCTTCACTGATACTCGTCTCAGATACCTCTGCACTAAACTCTTCTACATTAACTTCAGTGTTTTCGTCCATTGGTACTTTAGTAATATTTTCTATATTCTCTTCTGCAGTTTCTGTTTTGTTTTCGGATCCAGTTTGCAGAATGTTTTCTGCCGTTGATTTCGTTGTGCATTCAGCTTCCATTTCTACGTTGTCCGTTGTCTCTGCTTCTATTGCGTTTTCTGTCTCCACTTCCGCCATTATTGTTGGCTCCACTTCCGCCATTATTGTTGGCTCCACTTCCGCCATTATTGTTGTCTCCACTTCCGCCATTATTGTTGGCTCCACTTCCGCCATTATTGTTGGCTCCACTTCCGCCGTTATTGTTGGCTCCACTTCCGCCATTATTGTTGTCTCCACTTCCGCCATTATTGTTGGCTCCACTTCCGACATTATTGTTGGCTGCACTTCCGCCGTTATTGTTGGCTCCACTTCCGCCATTATTGTTGGCTCCACTTCCATCATTATTGTTGGCGCCATCTCAGTAATTATTGTCGGCGCCACTTCTGTAATTATTGTCGGCGCCACTTCTGTAATTATTGTCGGCGCCACTTCTGTAATTATTGTCGGCGCCACTTCTGTAATTATTGTCGGCGCCACTTCCATCATTATTGTCGGCGCCATCACTTCCGTCATTATTGTCGACGTCACTTCCGTTGTGCATTCTGTTTCCACTTCCGGAACATTATTTGTGATGTCTTCTGTTGCGCCTACTGTCTCAACTTCCATTCCAATTCCTGTCGCCACTTCAACAGTTACGACCACTTCATCACTAATTTCCGCCCCAGTCTTTACACTACTATCTGCAGTAGTCTCACAAGTGCTGTCAAACTCTTTCATGATTATATCACGACGATCCTTTTTCGGAATATTTCGATATTTGGGTACAGTAACAGTCTTATCAGGAACGAGAAAGGCTCCTTGATCACTCTCTGAAATGATGTTGTGGTTGCTCGACTGTTCTGCAACATCGTTTATAGTCAAATCCCTAACGGGACTCTCAATTTCCTTAGGCCAATCAACAACATCCTCAGCAGTCTCATCATCATCATCGTCGTCGTCATCTTCACTCCAATCCGCTAATATATCGTCTTTTAAGCCACATTTTTTCCGTTTTTCGGTTAAATGTAAGTCCAATTTCAATTGTAAACTTTTCCTTATTTCTTCCTTTCGCTCCACCTCCGATTGCTGAATTGTAGAAGATTCCGTTTCGTTCGTAGACGACGATCGTTGATTTAGTGTTGTGTCATGTGCTGAAAAATTACAAAATCGATAAGATTGCGAATTTATCGGTTAAATATCAGTCACGAACCTTTTGGCGGCGAATGAGCTTTCATATGCAAAATTAAAACATTGCATCGACTTGCCGAAAAGCCGCACAAATGGCAACTGTAGGAATTCGAGTTTACAGCAGGTGAGGTATAAATCGGAAACGATTTCTTCGATGTAGTTGTCTGTAACAAAACGGTACGCATTAAAACAACAAATCAAACTTAATTTCACTTCAATTTACAGTGGATTTTCTGCCAGAGGAAGATATACGGGCTCCCTTTTTGCCTTTCTTAGACGACGTCGTTCCACCAAAAATATTTGAGTATGCCGTCTTTTTGGCTGGCGAGAATTTTTCATGTGATATTATGTTCGTATCGCCGCCCGTTAAACGTTCAGCTTGTGATACATCTGCCGGAAATTTATCCATGTATTTTTTCTTGTTTCGCAAGAGATCTATGTAAATTGTAACCATAAAAAACTGCTGCAAAAAATTTTATCTACAAGTCTTACTTAATCCCTTTTGGATGAACGTATCCTTCCTTGGACAGTTATATTTGCAAATGTTGTTAGCATTTTTAACGTATTCGCTGAAATTTAGTTCGTTATTAGTTTAACATTCAAAAATCTCTTGTATAAGTTCTTACTATGTAGTTTCTTCAAAAAAGCGTACAATTGCTACGAGTTTGATTTTGACATGGTTAAGTAGTCCTTCGGGTAAACTCGACTCACTACATACTTCACCGGGCCACCAACAGGAGCCCAACTTCACCCAGACGATGTCACCGTCTTCATATAAATCGTCACCCATTTTTCACATGTGCAGTACAAATACTGACATAACTGAAACAAGAGAGCCATTTTATTAATTCATTTTACTAAATTTCGACATATTAGCTTAAAATATGGGATATAATTTCAGGTGGGTTGGTTGATTCGGGATTCACGTACACAATCGTCTCAAGAATCTGTTTAATTTGTCGGTAGTACTGAGGTATTTTTATTGCACATTTATTACTATTTAAAGTATGAAGGAAAACAATGAAATGTAAGTGAGTTTCAACTTAATTGATGCTTTTACCTGGACGTGGTTGGTACTACTGGATGCGGTACTAAGCCTTTTTTAATAGGGTGTCTTACAAAATAAAAAGCCTATAAAAGCAAAACTACCTTCATATTTTTCTCAGTTTTAGTTACGTTGCTAAGAGAAGAAGGTGTCAGTAGAATTTAAAAAATTATTTCAAAATCCCTGAGTACTCCAATGAAGAATATGCTGACATGATGTTAATTTATGGAGAGTGTGACCAAAATGCACGAGCCGCGCGAAGGCTTTACCATCAGAGACATCCTCATCGACGGAGTATTTCAAGACGTTTACAGGAGAATTAGGGAACAAGGAGAGTAAATGCAAATCCTGCGCCTATAATCGCTGTTCAGATTGATGAAAGAATACTGCAAGCAGTGCAAAATGATCCATCGATCGACGCTTGGCATTGTAGTTTAACATATCTACTTGGAAGGTTTGGAGTATTTTAAAAGTAGAACGCTTTCATGCCTACCATCACACACCAGTACAGGAGCTGCTACCCATTGATTTGCCCAAACGGATGGAGTTTTGCAATTGGCTCCTTGAACGACAAATAGATGACGACAATATTTTCAACAATATTCTGTGGACGGATGAGTCCCAATTTACCAGAGACGGTATCACAAACTTCCACAACCTACATACGTGGGCTGAGAGCAATCCACACCCAAGAAGAGCGGCATCATTTCAGCACAGATTCAGCGTCAACTTATGGGCAGGTGTGATTGGTGACGATTTACTTGGACCTATTAGGCTTCCGCGTACTCTAAATAGCTCCAATTACATACAGTTTTTATCAAATGATCTACAGGACTTGTTGGATGATATTCCACTGGTTCGATTGGCTTCCATGTTTTACCAACACGATGGTGCTCCTGCTCATTACGGCCGACAGATCACAGATTGGTTAAATTCCAATTATAGCAATCGCTGGATCGGTAGAAATGGACCGATACACTGGTCTGCAAGATGTCCTGATCTTACTATTATGGATTTCTTTGTATGGGGACGGATGAAGGACGTTGTCTACGCAATGTCAGTAGAAACATTGGAAGATCTAAATATCAGGATCGATGCGGCAGCAATAGAAGTAAGGCAGCAGTTGAGGAATATGAATACCTAGAGAACACTCGCCAAACGAGCTTTAGCATGCATTCAATGAAGGTGGCCATTTTGAACATTTATTATAATAAAAATATTTGAAATAAAAATCATTATTAAATTCTTTCAATTCAAGCAAGTAGCGTGGATCAACATGCACATGCACTGATTTTTTAAATATTTAATTTTTATGCGATATGTATTTTTACCTATTACTTCCAAAATGTTAATCGTAACTCATACATAAGTATGCAGCTTTTGTAGGTAATAATACGGCTCATAAAAAATAAAATATAAATGACATTTTTATAATGGGGTTTTCTGAGAAAAACTACATTGATCACTGAATTTTTAGACGTAGCAAAAATCTGTGTTTTCGAGTAAATATCTCAAGATTGGGTGCAATTACAATTTAGACTGTTACATCAAATGAAAGGTAATTAGATTGCCTAAAAAACGAGTTATAACACTTTGCCTTGTGATTATTCGTTTTCAAGATTTAACGTTTTAAGTGAGTGAGGGTACCGGTCAAAAACACTTTTCTTAGCCACCCTGTATCTCCACTAATATTGAAAATTGACCCACCCTGTAGAACAATTTTTTTCTCCAAATATATCAAGGAATAACCCCTTACAAGGTGGCACACGGAGTGCCAAACACCCTGTATAAGCATAGGAACATTATATATCTGCGGTGTCTTTTCAGCCAATGTGCCAAATGAAAATAAGTCCAGACTATAAACAATCAGGAATATTTAAAATTTTCGTCGACCGAAAATATTAACAAATTATAATAAAATAAATGTCTAAAAAGGGTCTAATAAGATGGCAGGTTTACATTCATTGAACTTGATTACAAATATTTTTCATTTTAAATTTAACTAACTTATCAATTGATTAAACTTTCCTTTATTTTATTTCTTCTGGATGAACCAGCCCACTTATTCCTAGTTCTAACAGAGTTTACGATAATCCAAATACTCAAAGCTCAAGATGGTTCAGCGAATATGACAGGATACTTTAATTCTGTCTTAATACAACAGACCTTTAATGTCTACAGGTACACTTGCTAAATCGCTTCATGTTTGTAGCATTTCAACCTGAGCCTGTTTGAAGACGTTTTTCCTCTGGCTTCCTCAAGGTATGATTTATCAATTGTCGCTTTCGTTTCTGCAAATGCCTATCTCTGTTTCCTAAGATGGTCGTTGGAGATAACCTCTGGGCAGAATATTCCCAAGATGCGTTGTAGACAGGGTTTACCGAAAGTAACAAAAAAAATTATTAGCACGGAAAAAAAAATACAACAAATACTTGTAGTTGGAGAGAATAAAGATGGCATCAAATGGGTGTAATACCGTCCATTCTTTTGAGTAGTAAGAGTAAAGGTTTTGCTTCATAAGATTCCAGTCAGTGTTAGGGCAACTATTGAATAACTTTCAAATTGAACAAAGCGGTGGTTGGAGCATTTCGTTTGAGACATTGACAATCTGACCAGTGAACAATTGAGGAACCTCACAGCCGCCACAAATGCAACTCAGGGTCGTACGCATATTGTGAAAAAGGCTCACAACTGAAACAGTATTACCGCTAGGAATAACCAAAGTTTCATAGTTACCGTAAAGAATTCTCTTCAAGAGTTTTTACATAAATTCAACCATTTTCTGCCTCGAAACTGAAAAATAAAACCAAATCGTGAAAAATTCCTTAGCAAAATTTTTGCACGAGACAGCTACAGTGAAACTGAAAAATTGTCATCGGTACCGAAGTTAGTGAATCGGAAAAATGTTTCTGCGCTGTTTATTTTTTGTCCTTTAGGAAAATCTGTTTTACTAAATCGCGCGCGCGGAGCTTCCCCAAATGGGAGCTCATCCACGGCTGCCGCACAATAATCCGCACGAAATGTCACACGCACAAATAAAAAACAAAACCGATCGCGAAATCATACAGAAATTCACCGTACCGATTATCCCGAAAAATACACGAAATTATTCTTTCGCTTGTCGCAATTTTACAGCAGTGAATTTTCCGATGCACTTTTCACAATTGCAATTAGAACGCGACATAAATCAGACGTGGGGCGAATGGGAAGCGAAAAAAAAGTTGTCTTTCTTTTCGTTTTTTGCATACACACAAATGGCGAACGTCGGAAAATCCGCGCACTGTTCCGATATTTTTGCGGTTTTCCCCGTTTACATGATTGACACTGTCTGCGATTTTCTAGTCGAAATGATTAGCGGAATTGCGCGTTCGTCAGCCGGGTAATATTTAACGTAATTAGTTCGGAAATTGCACACGGAAAAATGTTTTTAATTGTTGACGACAATTTCGGAAGTCGAAACACGACCGAGCAGACATTTTTCGTGCCCTAACATCGTATATCGTGCGACGATTGCGACTATTCGAGGTAGGAATTCGTGTCGGTCGTATGGTTGACGGGCGAGTAAAAGAGATAACGGGCTGTGTGTGTCTGCGCGTCATTGCAATTTAGGGGCTGACGACGAGTGCAAGTGGTGGGCGATTTGTGCTATTTGGGAAATAGCATTATTTCTGATTTTTTTTGAAGTGTTATTTATTTATTTTGCTGTTTTCGATTTTTTGCTAAGTTCTATACCCGCATTTTCAAATTACCCTGCGTTTTCCACTTAAAATAAAAATGAAGACATCAGCTGTTTTTGACTTGCATCCGGGACCATTAAATCCAACCCTAAAAATCGTAGTCGGAATACCGGCCACTCGGCGTCTCTGCATGTCATTTATTTACACCAGCTTCGTCTGACATATCGCGATCATCGCGGTTTGTTTTTTTTGCCCACCACAAAATTCTCTTCTCTTATCGCCTAATAAGAAAAAAAATGTTTTAGTGCATTGTCGCGCGAAAAGTTCGATCTTTTAGTGAAAATGTCGTGCAATTATGCGGACGGTTTATCGCCATACGAAAATAAAGGAGTTCTAGGCTTGCCCGAGGTAATTACCGCCGTTAAAACAGAAAAACTCGACTCCCGCTTGCTCGCGAGCGTTGATTGCGCTTATCAGCAGCGACCGTCGCGTTCTCGACTCGATGCAATTAAAGCGGCAAAAATTGGATTTTGTTTCGTTTTATTTTCTGATAAAGACTTTTACACCATTACTCGCAATGATTTTATAGTTTGCAAGTTAATCGGGGAGAACTCGAACTCGAGCTTTTCATAAAAACTAAACCGAAAAAAGTTTTTTTTTCAACATGAAATTTTCTTTAATTTACAGAAAGTCGACGATGAGAAAATAATTGAAGAAAATTGCGAACTTCTGGCAAAATTAATAGAATCGTCGAAGCATGTAGTGGTGCATACCGGAGCCGGAATCAGCACTACGGCGGGTATACCGGATTTCCGGTAAGCTAACTAAAAGTTTAAATTTTTCAGTAAACATCGTAATGTTTTGTGTAATTGTGATGTGATTTTAAATGATGGATGCAAGATGATCTCTTAGTGTTCCGGTCCAATTGAAGCGCGTTGTGAAAGTTGAACTGCTAGGACCACCATGTTTCCATAGTTTACGCTTCTCTTCCAATAAATGGGTCCTTCTTAAATTACAACGGAGCAACTCTGCCGCTTGTATCATATTTCCTTTTCCATTCGCATCCCACTATCATAAAAAATATTAAATTTATTATTTATTATTATGCCCCGAATACATGTTGGGCCAACCAATGCAAATACAGATAAGCGCCAATATGTGGACACTAGACAGTCCGTTCACTTGAGTGCGTTGGCTATCACTTTGTCGAATCACTGAACAGCTGACAATTGACAACTGAAGCTTGTAAAAAATTTGAAAAGCCATTTTTCACAAGGGTTCCCCCCTTGGTAAAATATAAAGTTTGTAAAAAATATGAAAATCCATTTTTCACACGGGTCCCCCCTTGGTAAAATATAATAAAGTTTGTAAAAAATATTAAAAGCCATTTTTCACAAGGGTTCCCACTAGTTGAATATCAAAAAATCCTGAAAGGAGTTAATAGATAAAAAAGAAAACAACACGAGAAAGTAAAAACCAATTCAATTTCTTATCACTTCTAAAAGATATGTCGGAATTCGTGAAAACTTGTTCAACCCTTTTGTACCCTCTTAGGGGCTGAAAAAGGAAAAAACTTAAAAGCTAGTTTTAGGCGATTATTACGCAAGCCCTTGAAAGTGAAAAGATATTTGATATCTGATCAGACCTGAGGGATATGGCAGTATTCGTGAAAAAGTATACAACTCCCTTTCCACCCCCTTAGGGGTTGAATTTAAAAAAATCCTGAAAACACTTTCTAGGTATTTATATGAAGAATCCGTGGAATAAAAATGAATTTAATATTTGAAAAGACCTAATAGATATGACGAAAACCGTGAAAATATATTTCATTTTCACTGATCATTTTTTTTGTCCCCCTTCCGAACGCCAATAGATATTTGAAATTTTTTTCATATATTTTTCTTTTCTTGTTAATTTACATGTACATACCGAGTTTTAACTTTGTAGCATAAGCCGTTCTATAGATAGGAAAAACACTCCTCACCCCCGTACCATACAACCCCTATAAAAAATTATTAATTTTTCCAACATGCTACTACTATAGCTCTATCTAAATACCAAGTTTCAGCTTTATATCATTATAGGTTCTCGAGATATTAAAATCGGAACCTTTTCCCCCTTCCCCACCCTCACCCTCTAAACCCTCACCCTCAAATTTTTTTTTCTGCTAGGAGTCTATAGTCCTACTTCTGGTAAAAATTTTAAGCATCTACCTTACACGGTTCTTGACATATGTGACGGGATTTATTAGAAAAATTCGTATCCCCTCCACTTTCATGCTCCACCTCGCCCTTAAAAAATTTTACTTCCAGCAAACTTCATTTGTCAACCTTTATACTCAAACCGAATATTATTTGTCTAGTGCAATTGGTTCGTGAGATATCGTAAGCTAAAGTTTTCCACCCCCCACCCCCGTACGCCACTGTCCCCACTCAAAAATTTGTTTCCGATCTATTATCCTAGTATACCTACAGATATTCATTAAGTTTCAATTTTGTGACGTGAACCGTTTAGGAGATATGGATTTTAGAAGGTGTCGATCTCGGCTTTTGCGTTTCGGACGCATTATTTTTCCCCTCACTCCCACACCCCTTCACCCATATTAACAATTTTTATGCAAATGGGTCCACTATCAAAGCTCTATATAAATTCCAAGTTTCAGCCTCCTAGTATAAGCCATTGCTGAGATCTAGAAACCAAAATTGTCCGTCTAAAACGCTTCCCCCTCCTCCCCTCACACCTTCACCCCACAGAATTTGGTCACTTTAAGGGGCTTACTCAGTCTATTCATAAAAAAAATTAAATTTAATATCTCAAACCGTTTGGGAGCTACGAGCCTTCAAACGTACGGCGGACAGACGGACTGAAATTTTTTTTGCTTTATTCTAGTCATGAAACGTGAGAAAAAAATTTTTCAGGGTAGCAAATTTTTTTTTTTAAAAATCGATCACAATTCTGTATTTTTAGAAAATAATAAAGTAATTCGTGAAAATGTGGTTTCACGGACATTTTTTTTTAATCAACCTCTGAACACCAATAAAAATCTGAACTTTTTTTTTTTGCTTATTGAAACTTAGTATGCATATGTAGATGTGCTATTAGAGTAATTACTCTAATAGCACATCTACATATGCATACTAGGTTTCAACTTTCTAGCATAAGCCGTTTCTGAGATATAAAAACCACTCCGTACCTTGATACCACTATCGAAAATTCTAAATGACTAACTAAATGACTTAAATGATGTTTATTAAATTACTTCAAAATCTTATATAGAAAAATTATGCTTACGTCTATGGGAATTTATAATTTAGAAAAAAAGTATACATTTATGATAGTGGCTGCATATAGTACAGGCTAGCCACGTGATATGATGTGCTTGGGATATTGGATATTTGGATTGCTGGGAATGTATGGAAAAATATCATAATTATGGAAAGATATGCTTTGGACACATGATATTTGGACTTGAGGTAATTGTGGGAAAACATTTAGTATGCAAAATATTATTATGGTCGTGGGAAGAAATGCGTTGTGTGTAATAAGATAATAGTAAAATTAAATGACATGCGAAGATTGAACATTCTCCCCCGCCTTGAAACACGTTTCAACATATGCTGCCTTGAAAGTTGAAATCCTGGTTCGGGGCGTCCTATTTCTGGGTGCAGATACTGGAGCAGCCGTCTTTGATGTACATCTTGTCCATAGAATATATGCTGCCAAAGCCAATAGCAGAATAAGACTTGAGTATGCAATGGAAAACTGATGAACTTCTTGTGTCGTGTCCTCTAGACTAACGGTTTCGTTGAATTTTAGCTTCTTTAACTGCTCCTGAAGATAGGCGATTTCCTCGTTCCTGGGATGGTATTCTTCTTGTTTGCTTGATAGTTGTCTAAAAGGGTTAGCAGTGAAGTTGAGATCAATAGTTGGCGTATATGAATTGTTAACACGCGTGGACACCATGTTGCGGGATGATATTGTTAGGTCTTCATCTTTGATGATGCAATTACTATCGATGCTCAGGACGCCAGAATTGACTAAGTTTATTTGGGTCAGCTTGTCGTTACACACGATGTTGATGGTGCTTGATTTGTTGACAGAATAGATCCAGTCATTACGGCTGTGAAGAGGTGTCCATTTACGAAGCTCATCTGTAATGATTAAATTGCAGATACCCTTGGAAATATCACCTTTGTTCAATAAATAAATTTCACAGCTGCTTTGGTCAGATCCTTTGTGAAAAATAGGGTGAGTTTGTTTACAAAAATACTCGCTTTCGAAGAGCTGGGTACACTTGCTGAAATCGTCTATTGTGATTGGCAAGTATTGGTCTCTGTGCGGATCAATAATCAACATGTATGTTGAAGGGATGACGTGTGCGTTCGTATTATTAATAACCATTTTATTTATTCGAAATGTATCGTAACGCTCATTGGTGAGTAGAGGTATTATTATTTCTGCGATGATGAATTCAGATGTAGCTCGACCTTATAAAGTCATCAACCGGAACAGTTGCGGAATATTCAGATGGTCTTCGTAGTCTGGCAGCCGCCGAGTCAATGGTAGATGAGGTCGAATCATATGCATTCCTGCTTCCAATTGCTCAGGTGTAATGAGCAGGGGAATCACACCAATAAAAGAGTTAATCATCTGCCAGCTGTAGTATCTCCTTCACACGATGGATCATGTGAGCAAAAACATATGAGCGGCGCATAGCTCCAGCCTTGTTAAAGTTATGGTTTTGGTTTTGGTTGGTGCCACCTTTGATGCAGCACATAAAAGCCTGACTGCAACCTTCCCGTTGACGTCGATAGAGCGTAGATAAATAGCAACACCATAAGCCTTTTCTGATGCGTCGGAAAATCCGTGGACTTGGAGTAATCCCCTTGAAGTTCTGACACAGGCCTGCCTTGTTATTTTCAGCTCATTCAATAGTGGTAACTCGTCTCGAAAATTTAGCCAGCTCGTATGAAGTTCTTCTGGTAGCGCCGCATCCCAGTCCAGCTTTAATTTGCACAAGTGTTGTAGAAAAATTTTTGAACGGACTATCACTGAATTAATTAAGCCGAGCGGATCGAAGATGTGGGCTATGTCTGCAAGTATAGATCGTTTAGTCACCTTTTTTACCTTTGACCAATTTGTTTGAATGGAAAACTGGTCTGTTTTGGGTAGCCATGTTAATCCCAACGTCTTTATGCCTTCGTCATCCTTGTTATCCAAGTCCAACCTAAATTCAATATCCGAATCAGGTACAGTCGCCAAAAGCATGGGTGGTTGGAACACCATTTCCGAAGATTGAAACCGGCACCTTTAAGAAGCCCCTTCAATTGTGCCTGCGTTTGTAGAGCTTCACTTAACTCGTTGCTGCCAGTCATAACGTCATCCATGTAGAAATCTCGCCTTGCCACTTCAGCGCCAAGTGGGTGTGAAATGCGTGCTTCATCAGATAACCTTTGTAGACATTTAGTTGCAAGATATGAAGCTGATGTGGTACCATATGTCAATGTTTGGAGCTTGTAGAACTCTATCTTGTCGTTGTGGCTACTTCGATAGACTATTACCTGATACTGCTGATCAGCTGGATCCACTTGTATTTGGCGATACATCTTGTCGATGTCTGCGGTGAATACGTATTTGTGTAGTCGAAACCGAGGCAATATAGTGAACAAGTCATCCTGAAGCATAGGTCCTTTATACAGTATCTCGTTGAGAGATATGTTGGTGTTCGTTTTGCAAGATGCGTAAAATACTACGCGGAATTTAGTAGTAGTACTTGACGGCTTTAATATGCAATGATGGGGAATAACGTAATATGAAGGTCCTATTTCGTGTTCGTCTACCTTCACAATGTGTCCCAATTTTAAATACTCACTCATGAATTCTGCATACTGGGTTCTCAGCTCTGGATTCTTCATCATCCCCTTTTCTAGAGATATAAAGCGGCGAATCGCGATTGTCTTGGAATGTCCAAGAACTGTTGGCTCTGCCTTGAAAGGTAGTCTTACCAAGAATCGTACAGATTCATCTCTGGAAGTGTTTTCCTTAAACGATTTCTCACACTGATATTCTGCCTGTGTCCGAGGTTGACTCGTAGAGCTACTAACTTGTTCTAGCTCTCAGATTCGCTGAATGTCTGCGTAAGTAGCGCCTTCAGTACTGATCCCACAGAATTTCATTGACGCTTCGTTGCTGGTGATTTTGCCTAAAACCACCCATCCGAAGAGTGTATTCTGGAGTGTTGGCAGATTTTTGTCCATCTGAATTTGTCTAATAGCCATTAACTCCGAGAAATGCTCCGCTCCAATCAATAAGTCAATTTTGCCAGGTTTTTGGAATCCAGGATCTGCTAGCTTGATGTTGGAGGGCAGTGACCAATGTTTGATGTCCACAACGTGAGCTGGTTGATCGCTGGTTATTGTTGGTAAAATAACGACCTCAATACCTGTCGAGAAATTATTTAATTTTGAGTGGATGGTAGTATACAAACGTCGCTGTGCCTTGCGCCCATGATTGCCAATGCCGGCCACGATTGTGTTGCAGTCCGTAAGAGGAATTTGTAGACGCGCTGCCAAATCTGCTGAGATAAAGTTGAGCTGGGAGCCAGAATCTAGAACAGCTCAGCTCGGCACTCCACTAATTTGTCATGTCCATCCCTGATATGAATGACTGCTGTCGCCAAGAACATGTAGGATGATTTGCCGGATGCTCCGGATGTAAGTGCTGAAGAACAACTAGTCGCTTCTGAATTGATTTGATTTGTTACTCTTGTTGTGAGTGCTGCAGAACCACTAGCAGCTTCTGTTGTTGTCTTCTTTTATGCCCTGCCTTGGCATCAGGAACGGCTTCTTCGTGTAGCAGCGTGTTATGCTTTTTATTACACCTCTTGCAGTTTCCCAGAGTGCATTGGTTGCTGTAGTGTCCATGCTGCAGACAATTGATGCAATGCTTAACCTTTCTTATGGCTTGGTGCCTCGCTTTGACGTCCATTTTGAGGAACTTAGGACATCCGTACACTGCATGTGGAAGATTGCAAATGGGACATGCTGAAGTGCCAGATACAATCATCGATGACCCTTTGGTGCGGCCTTCTGTATAGTTCCGTGGTGTCGAAACTTTTCCCAACGTCTCAAGCGACTGGAAGCTATTCTCCAAAAAACTCAAAAGCTCCCCTATGCGTTGCACTTGCCTTGGCTGCTCCAAAGTTTGCTCGTACAATGCATGGCTGGTTCTATCAAGTTTCTTGATCGTTACATGCGTGAGAAATGCATCCCAAGATGTGGTTGATATTCCTAGATCTTCTAATCCCAGGATGCATTCCCTGGTGACATCATGCAGCGATCTGATACTAGAAGCGGAGTCCAGCTGTGCTGTTGGTTGACACAATAGTCGGTTGAGACTGGTGGTAACTAACATGCGTTGTTTGTCGTAGCGATCCACCAACGTATCCCAAGCCGAATTGTAGCTAGACTCCGATACTGGAAAATGCTGCACCAGACGTTTGGATTCCCCAGCTAGGTTTGACATCAGGTAGAACATCTTCTCCGTTTGATTGATTGGCTGGTCGCTGGTCATGGATCAGCCGCCGATACAGTCCAGAAAATGTCTTACATTCCAGGTAGTTGCCGTCGAAAACTGGAATAGTAATTTTTGGCAACTTTACTGGAGCTGAACTTACTGCGTGGAGGTGGCGTTCTAGCCTGAAGCAGTTCCTTCAGCTTGATTAACACGTCCTGTCTTCTGTGTTGCTGCTTCGGTGTTACATACGGCATCAATGTCGTAGCCGAGTAGTTCCGGTTCGTCACTGTCCGACCAGATCGATTGGTTGATAGCAGGGATATCGTTGCAATACTTGCTCACCGCGTCAATCTCGACCTGATAATAGATTGATGAATTTGGTGAGCTCTATCTTCCTTCAATGTCTTGAAGCAGCCGTTTCAATGCGTTGATTAAGGCCCGTTGTCTTCGGACCAGCGGCATGAGTTCCCCTGATTGTGAATTTATGTTGCTGTGCGTCTTCGCTGAAATCGATGGCTGGTTGCCACCTTCTTTGATCACCGGCTGGTTGCCACCTTCTTTGATCACCGGCTGGTTGTCACTATTAAGCGGAGCGTCCAAATTGACTCCCCACTTCACCTTTAGTTGCTCCTTGATGTCAGTAACGATGGCGTGATACCATCCCTGACTCTCTCGTAGTATTGGCTGGTTAAATAGTCCGAGTTGTCAGCACCGATGTTAACAAGAGCTCGATGACCCCGATCAAAGTTGGTCCAATGATGGTTCGCTGTCTCCAATCTTGACTCCAGATACTGCTTGGTCTTGCGGTCCGGTGAGTCCTTCTTGTAATTGATGATCAGCCTTTCAATGTGTAGACAATTGAGTTGAAACGAAATAAAAACAGAACCGATCGATTGTTGAATGTCAAAATACAAACGCCTACTTTTTACATTCAATACAACATCCTCCCTGAATAAAATTTAATTTAATTATTCCATTCAAACCAAAATCTTTTGAAAACATTAACAATTTACGATTTGCAGTTGGTTTTGTTAATATATCCGCTACCATTTCTTCGGTTGAAATGTATTTGATTTTAATGCTTCCTTCAGTTGTAGTGGTCAACGCATGCTCGTGGTCTCGTCCAACGAGCAGCGCCTGTTTGCTATGATTGAAAAATAAATTTGTTACTCATGGCACATGAGTGCCGATGTGTACCGAGTTCCTGGCTAAAACTATGGCACCTAAGTATATTGTATTCCTGTAAAACAAAAAATGGTTAATTCGTAACGTAGTTACCTTTGAAAATATAAAAGAGACTTGTTTAGAATAATTAAAAATTTAATGACGATTCTGGCATATTAACAATACTGAGACTTAATTGTTAACTTACAATAACTTATATACTATATTTACGCTAACTTAGTAAATATTATGTGGGCCAGTCGTTCAACCCATAACTTGACGAGCATAAATAATTGCTAATAAGCAATCGGCATTTTTGGCGACCCACAAATAGTGCAACTCGTATAGGTGCAATACACTCATTTGTGGGTCGAAACGATTGCACAATTTTTGTTGTACAACGTGCACAAAACAAACAGCAACCCGACCATTCCTGGTACCTTGGACCGTAGCACATTTTACGCCATGATACTATAAAGCAAAGCAGGCGGAATACCCCGTCTTGCTTTACTTACAATTTGAGTATCATGACGTCACAATACCACGGGCCAGGTCGAGTATTGGATTTCCCTGGCATGATCGACTTGCTACTTTGCTTATGTCGCGGAAAAATGCCGATGAGTCATGACCGAACGACTGGCATGACTTATCAGTATTTGTGAGGTACAACATCCCTCCCTCTCCGGGAATAATGACCCCGTGTTATAAGTTTATACTTAATATAGGTATACCTATACCAAAGACTATCTATAACAAGACGGGACACTTAATACACATGCATTTTTTGTGTAAAAAAACCAAAAAATCATTGCATAAGCGGAACAAAGAAATCCGTTTGAACAATTTCAATTCCGTATTCTTACGGAAATTCACATGCGAAGAAAAGAGTACGCTAATATGCCAAAATGAATGATTACACATTCGCATCTGTGTGCATCGTTTTTCTCAAAGCACATAACAGAACGCATTTTTTGCGGCTGTTCTATTCTCAAGTGTTTCAGCATACAAACTTATAGGAACAATATGAGAAATGAAATCACACAAGCACAGCTGAGCTATGTCTGCACATGATTTGATGTAATTTTTTTTATAGGCGTTCTGTGAGGATGTCATTAAATTGGTGAATGCGACTCGTTATCAGTTTTTGTCTCTTCTTTAATCATGCATCATGCTATTGCTATCTACTTCCCTCATCTCATTAAATAAAGAAACCAAGGTCAAATGTCCCGTCTTCTTATGCCTCAAATACATGTCGGCCAACCAAAGCAAATGCGTCCAAGCGCCAACATGTGGACAGTCCACTTGTGTGCGTTGGATACCGCTTGTCGGCGCTGGTGCTAATTCGCCGCTGTGTCGGTTTTTCGCCACAAATCAAAGGGATTTGTGAACGCTTGGCCAATGGCGTACACATGTTGGCTAGCCGCTCAGTCATCGTTTGGAACTCAAGAACGACAGACATCCGTATATGTTGATTTAATTGTTGTAGGAAGCCATTAAATTAACTGCTGCTGCAGCAATTATTTCCTCGTTTGCGTCCATCATACGAAATTCACGTCGAACACCACACGATTGACAGTTCACACTGAACACCTGACAGCTGAAGTCAAACAAATCATGGCCAACGTGTGGATGGCAGCACTTGTGCACGGTGGTGTTGGCCTGCACTTGTCCGACTTTGCGCTGGCCTACGTTGGCCCAACATGTAATTGGGGTATTATGGATAGTCTTTGCCTATACCTATTTGCTAGTTGAAATTTGAAATTTAAGAAAGAAAGAAAAATTTAAAACAATGTTTGAAATTTAAACTCACTATGTATTATAATTTAAACGAGTGCGAACGTAATGTTATCCGTATCTCTTGCTGGGGACTGTGGTGCAGGTCTCTTGATGTAGGTCTGGGTTTTTGGATGCTGCGTCCTTCGTGATGTCGTCATATGCATTTCGGGCGGAGTAGGCTCTTCACGTACGGTTCCTCTTGATGAGTTCGAAAGCGATGATAACGTTAGGCGTTTTGACTTGTTTCGCGCTTTGACGAACCGTAAACAAATCAGACCGACTATTATTGATAGTGCGAGAAATGAACTTAGTGATACCATAGAATAGCGATGAAATATTAGTTCTTGGCCTTGTTGAACGATTTTTCTTGCGTCGTCGGCTCGATTTAGATCCTCTTGTAGTGCTTCTAAGAATTTCCTACCTTCGGCCAGGGAGGCTGCTATGTCTCCATGGTTACCAACCTTAATTGGTAATGGTTTTCTGGAACTAACGGTTGGTTCATGGGAATCTGCCATAGCGAAGCTGAGCCTCAAGGAGTCGGTGAGGTTTACGAATTGTATCCACGGTTGTTTGTACTCCGTGACGGTGTGGAATTATCTTTCATACGGCAATCTTATCTCCTTATTTCCGAATTCGCAGGGCTGTGTGATCTTAAATATTCCCAAACCATTCAAATTTACGGCGTAATGGGCTCCATTGTATGTGGTAGACAAAATGATTGGGCTTTTGAGTTTGTACAGCCATTGGTTGCTGGCTATCATCTTGCTAAAAACTCCTTCAGTTGCTGGAACTGCCACGTGTTTGCAATTGGCTTCTGCGGAACGCGAATGTTGAAGTAGTTCGACCAGGCATTCGGGACTTCCGTTTGTCAGGATTGGTCCGCTGTTGGGGCATATGGCTAACCTTGACGTCTTATTGAAAGCCACTGGCGTACATTGGGAATAGTCCTGCTCTGATAACGTGATGAATGCGTTCTGGGACTCTGCTTCTGTGATGTATGGATATTGTCTTTGAAGCAATACATCCCATTTTCCGTTAAGTTTTGTTGGTAGAAAATGTACTCTTTAAGCTTCGTACAGGATTGCGTCTGATAGCGGGATTATGATTTTAACCAAACTCTATCGCTCCTCTGGATCTTCTGGTTGTAAGTACATGGCGCATATGATCGTTACTCTGTCGCAAAGCCTTGATTGTCGTCGTAGTTTTCTTAACAATTTGTTGGCACGGCACGTCCTCTGAGAATTTCGCTTTGAATAGTGATTTCTCACTAAGTTGCATAACTGGTCGATTTGACGGTCATAGCGGTCGGCGATGTCCACATGTTTTTAGAAAATATGACATCTCCAGTTTTTTCGAAATTTGCTGGCGTGTCCTTCAACTGGATGTTTTGGTACGGTTGTACTTCTTCCGGGGATACATATAACAAAACATGCGGTAATAAATGAATGACAATTTTATAATTTATTTGTGATTTGTGTTGTAAAAACATTCTTAATGATGGAAAAAGACTTTTTTTTATTTATTTCAAAGTTGTATCTATATTGTTATAGTATGTATAATTTGATCTACGTTAAAGTTTTGGTGTTATTTATCATTAATAATTATTCATATTTATTTATTGCGTGTTATCTACCTATTTATTTAACAATGTCTTATGTATTTAAAAACATTACATAACTTCATATATTGAGATTTTTTTCATTTAAAATGTATGTTTCTTTTTAATAAACATTTTATGGACTTTACGTAATTCCATGTGATTTTGGTATATTAGTTAAGTATATAATAGTATTTTTGTGATTTAACTTTGTTTAGATTTTGTGTATGAGTTAACTGTGGTATTTATATGATTTAACTTTATTTAGATTTTTGTGTAGTAGTTAAATGTAGTAGTTATGTGATATAACATTTAGATTTTTGTGGAGTAGTTTAATGTAGTTATGTGATTTAACTTGTTTTAGATTTTTGTGTAGTAGTTAAATGTAGTAGTTATGTGATATAACTTTGAATATTGTGTGAATATTGTTTAAACATTGTGTTTACCTAAAAATAAAAATAAAAAATAAAATAGAATCGAATGATATTCGAGTTTAAGGAAATGACCTATACCAGTGCTGAATTAAGTTTTGAGCTTATCTACCGGTTCTACAAGATCGTGGTGATAGCCGCTGGCTTGGTTAAGGGTACGGAAATAGCGACAGTGACCTAACTGGTCCGGAATGTCTATGATTCTGGGCAGTGGAATCGAGCGCTTTATGGTGGCTTCTTTTGATTTACGTGAACTCACCATACCCTTTTCTATCGGCCGTTTTCTGGGCACTGCAACGAGTGAAGGATTCCAGAGTGACATACCTTTTTGTAAAATACCGACCGACGGGGTATTGGCATGTTTTTTAATCTTGACTTTATGCTTTAGGCACTGTTTGGGACTAGTGTTGCCCGCTGAGGTCTTTTCCTATGCTTTAGATTGTGGAAGACTGGAACAAGATCAGCATTTAGAGGATCATCAGGAGTAAAGTTTAAGGTGGGTATCATTACTTTATTTGGTTTGACTTTTGCGAAAGTTTCCCGGATGTGAATACCCGAACTGATTTCCTGAGATTTCCCTAATACATCACGCTTTTGGACTGGTACTCTGGGCTAGGGTTCGACTTCGATTCGATTAATCGATTATTTTTTCTAAAAAAATCAATTTTATCAATCGATATGAGTGATGTTGATTAATCGACATAATCGATTAGTTAACGTTAATTAATCGAACAAATTTCAACAATAAAAGATTCGATGTTCTACAGATTTGGCAATATTTGACTACGAAATTAGCTGCAACAGAAAAAAATGGTGCATTCATGAAGATATCCAGCAAAACACGTTTGGTAATAACAACCCAGCAAGCAAAACTTCGTTGAGAAAATTGCTTGCTATGTCAAGTTAGAGGAAATATTTTACTCCTGCTGTTTCTTCCGGTCTCAAATTCGGAACTGAATCGCCAACTCTAGCTAAAAGTAAGTACATCTACTTACTTTTATGCTTATATCCTTACCTACTTACTGGACACCTCTTTCTATTATACTTACTTTATAACAAAATTCTTAAACCCTTTTCCAGTAAAATTTAATTCATTTATCCTATTATATTGTGTCAATTATCAACGAAATCCACTGTATATACCAAAATTAACAAGAAAAGCATTTTAGTGAGAACTATTCATTGAAAGGACATTATTGTTGAAGATTATAAATTAAAAAAACTTGATGATGAATTTAGACTGTTAAATAATTATTTGCAACAATAATTCTAATGTAGAATAAGATATAGAAGTATTTAGGCAAAATCTTTCCTGTGTCCAGATAGGTGATCAGAAGGCTTTTATAACATTATGTTAATTAATTAATATCTTGACCTTTTCACATTCATCCGCAAATGTAGAACGTGTTATTTCATAACCAAAGCCATGAACTTATTTGGAAATTTAACGGACATTGTTCCACATGTAAGACAGTGAGGAGAAGATAGAAAAATTCTTCATATAAATATTAATATGCACAATTTAATATCTTTTTTATGTACATTTACCGCTATATGTACGACAGTATATGTACGACAATCCCAATGTTAAACGTATAATGAACCTAGATATTTCAAGTCAAATCTACCTATAAAGTCTACGTATACGTATACGACACCCTGGGACTTACGAATTACGCGATTAATCGATTAATTGATTAGAAGGCATCAATTAATCGATTGATCTGAATCGAACGTTTTAAAATAATCGATCTTGCAACAATCGATTGTTGAGCAATCGATTCTCATCCCTACTCTGGGCTGCGTAGCTTTCTGTGTACGGGATTGAATACCGAAAACTCTGCAATGGTTATCCAATTGCGCCAGTCTCTTTAGCGGGAATGTTTCTGCTGCTTCGTGTCCACCGCTGAGGAGTGTTAAGGTTTTGGCAGTGGTGTCGATTACGGATCGGTTCCATAAGATATCTCGACCTAAAATGTCATCTGCTGGAATTCCATTTAAATCGTCTACCGTCTACCGTAGTTTAGGATGAATTCCTATTAGAATGGTGCCTAAGGTTCTACCTAAACTACCAAATACTCCACCTATGTGCCTTCTTTCGCGTTTATCCATCTTTCGAAGGTTCTTCATCGCCGATTGTCGTAAAAGACTTGTATCGGCCCCTGTGTCCACTTGCACAACAATCTTACCAGATTTTGCTAGAGAACAGGGGAATTCGATGAATACATCGTTGTCGATGTCCTTCGTTAACGTATCTTGGGCGGATTTTTTGGTGTATTCCACGCCTCTCCGTTTATTGGACACGCTTTTTAATTGCCTACGCACAGGAGATACTTTTGTTTTCACCTTACATCCGAGCAAATTTGTTCGGATGAAAAGGTAGGTGAAGTGCAAGAACTGTAGGAAGCTGGTACCCAGAGTTGAGTTTATGCTCTTCTGGGGATTGATTTGCTTCCTTTTTGTATCGCTTTTTGATTTGCGGTTCCTATGCTTAGTGTTTGTCTTACGAACTGAGTTAATTGTATTAATACTTATTATCTTATTATTATTGTTAGTGTCGTTGCTAACATTTTGGGGGGTTGAAGTATGGATCATATTTGTCGGGGTGCAGCGTTTAATGTTGAGCTGACACTCTAATCGTTTGCGGTGCTTTTTTAAATAATTACTCTTGTTAAAACAAATGTCCTCAATATGTCCAAGTCTAGAACACCATTCACATTTTAGCTTAAAAATGTGATTTGAACGGGTGTTTTGGAACGTATGTAGCTTTGAACGATTCCTATAATTCACCGACGGCGCTGAGACATTGATAATGTCCTTAGTTGTGACCTGGTGCGTCTTCTTGATCTCGCGCAATATGTTATCGAGAGTTTTAGTTGTTATCGTTTTGAAGGAGAAAGAAAAAAAAAATTATGAGAAACTCTTGAATGTATAGGACTTGTGTGTAATTTTTCAGAGACTAGGAATATCTATCTGAAGAATGGAATTTTTTCATGGTAAGCTACCATAGAAGCAAATTTGATTTAATGTTGGTTGTTTTCCGGCGTCAGTAGGGTTTCTGGTGTGAAACCCCAACACGAAATCCCCGACTGTTGATTAATCGCTGTCCTTGAGGACATGACAGTTGGAAAACCTTCACTGGATACGCCAGTTTTTATAAGATTGTGTTGGACTAGGTCCGAAGGAGCTGTTTCGTCATCGGAGGGCATAGACTCGTCAGAGGGTGTATCATGCCTACTATCCGAAACACCCTTACAGCTGGTGGAATTGCTGAGCATAATTTCTATATAGCGAACTCGAAATCAAATTTACGATCACGAATTTTAAACTTTAGCTAATTTTCCACCAAATGAAAAAATTGAAAAAGGAAATAATTTTTGGGTGTACGTTCCCATTGATGATGTCTTTGATGATAAATATTAAACACGACAAAATTTATGAAAAAAAAGAAAAGAAAAGAAAAATTTCTGCTGAAGGCGAATGTATGCATTGTCGACTCCATGCCAACAAGCAATAATTCGGGCTTACAGTCATTCTTTGCTGAGAGACTTCAATTCCGTATTTTTTACTATCGGCCCCAGGGTTGCCAGATAGTTGGCTGCAAAACCCGCCGAGTGAGCTTATGAAATAGCCCAAAACCCGCATGAAAACTTGTAACCCAAATGCCGCGCTCAACTTTGCAATTTTAATAGACCTACTTAAACGTGTTGAACACAATTATTGCGATTTCGACGACGAACTGTTTTCCAGAATTCGTATAATGTATAATAAATATTTTGGTTATAGTTAATATTTAAAGGTTAAAATTATAATTGAAAAATAATTTCGCCTGGTTTTCAAGTAAAACATAATTCGATTGAATTTACTACTTGATTGCTTTTATCGATGAAAATCACTTTAAAAATACGCTTTCGCGTAGACCGTCGTTTCACTCTCGCAGTACAAAAACTTATTCCCCGGCTCTGCGGCGATACTGCATGTGTTGAGTCGAGAAATTTCCAGCATATATGTATACGGTTGTATAGAACGCGGAAGGTTGATTACATGCGAGAAGTGTCTAAAACACGCGAAAAGTGTCTAAAACACGCGAAAAGTATATAGAGCTTTTTAGAGTTGTTGTTTTTCTCTGGCAACTTTAATATCAATAACAAGTGAGTTGTTCTGGTTGTCAGAGTACACATGTAACAATAACTTTAGAGTGACTGACATTTGCAACATGTGTCTGTAACCTACCAATCCAGTAAAAATTATAATTAATACATTATGCAAAAAATAAAGGAACTCTATGACAGTCATCAATATTGGTAAATCTATTGTCTCTTGTATGTTATATTTCTACGGGTGAATATAACTTCAAAGAAAGTGGTTCATTTGTAGAAAGTTCACAAATAATGAACCGATTCTAAATTAATTTTTCTTTTCTAATATCAGATAGATATCGTGTGAACAATTATTTTTCACTATTATGACTGGAGAACCGAAATTTATTGGCAAAAGGATTTGTGATATGACGTAATTTGCAAACGTTGTATTTTAGCAGATTTAACCCAAGAGACGACTGAAATTTAGTTTTCTAATTTCTCTATTTTTATTTTTTCCTCGTAAATTGGGTCTGTTGTAAACTAGCAAAATAACACTATGTGCATTTTCCGAATAGCCCAAAAAGCTATAAGTAGCTTTTTGAAATATGGGTAAGGGGTTACTAACAAGTTGAAAACCGGAATGGCTGAAGAGAGGAGAAACGAAAAAGGTTTTTTTTTTTTTTGAACAGATGAAAAAAAAAAGTGTTGTCTTTTTTTTTAAAAAATAAAAAAAAAATCGAATTCCGACCAAGTATATGATTTATATACATATACCAGGACGAATCCTACCGGCTGCGCCAAAATGTAGTGGTCAACGCATGCTCGTGGTCTCGTCCAACGAGCAGCGCCTGTTTGCTATGATTGAAAAATAAATTTGTGTACCGAGTTCCTGGCTAAAACTATGGCACCTAAGTATATTGTATTCCTGTAAAATAAAAAATGGTTAATTCGTAACGTAGTTACCTTTGAAAATATAAAAGAGACTTGTTTAGAATAATTAAAAATTTAAGGACGATTCTGGCATATTAACAATACTGAGACTTAATTGTTAACTTACAATAACTTATATACTATATTTACGCTAACTTAGTAAATATTATGTGGGCCAGTCGTTCAACCCATAACTTGACGAGCATAAATAATTGCTAATAAGCAATCGGCATTTTTGGCGACCCACAAATAGTGCAACTCGTATAGGTGCGATACACTCATTTGTGGGTCGAAACGATTGCACAATTTTTGTTGTACAACGTGCACAAAACAAACAGCAACCCGACCATTCCCGGTACCTTGGACTGTAGCAGATTTTACGCCATGATACTATAAAGCAAAGCAGGCGGAATCCCCGTCTTGCTTTACTTACAATTTGAGTATCATGACGTCACAATACTACGGGCCAGGTCGAGTATTGGATTTCCCTGGCATGATCGACTTGCTACTTTGCTTATGTCACGGAAAAATGCCGATTGAGTCATGACCGAACGACTGGCATGACTTATCAGTATTTGTGAGGTACAACACAGTCAATTTCTCCCGAATAAATTTTGTTTTGATATCGATGTATTTAGTTCTCGGTGAATATGTGTTATTCGTAGCCAATTCCCAGTTGGACTTCGAGGCAGTACTTCTGCATGTCGCTGATGTTTTCTTTGAAGACAAGTTCAAATGGAGTAAGGACTTACCAAAGTAAGGGGTGGTTATGCAACTGGTAAGCGCTTATATCAAATTTTTGCTGTTGGAAAAAAACCAATATAGAATTCGTTTCGTAATTTGAGACGCAGTGAAATATTCCGAATTGCTTCAGTTCTAGAAATGTGTCTCATATGAAGAGAGTCTCTGATAAAGGTACGCGTCCACTAGGCGGGTCGGGGCGGGCCGGGCCGCATCGCAAAAATCTGCCTACCATACATTGTTATGGAAGTGCGTCCACTGACGTCCACTCTAGTAGACCCTTACCTTAATAAAGCGATAAAAACGAATTATTGAACTGACAACCTTGTAATCACTTCGGTAAGCGCTCCCACATAAGCCATGTCTTCTTGAATTACCTCACAGAACCGAAGTAGTGCATTACATGTCATGCAATTGGTAATGCATTACTTTCGCGGACATTTGTATGAAAAGGTAATTAGCAGTGTAATCGAATTGGTAAGGCCTGGGTCATTACATTTCGTTGATTACAACATCGATCCGGTAATCAATGCTAGTCCTACTGGGATTGAATGGCACCACGATTGTCACAATGAATAACAATATTTGCTGATGTTTTCGTAAACATTTCCGTTTCCAAGTTTTTCAACCAAATCGATTCTTGTATGGCGGCTACCATAGACATAAACTCACCTTCTGTGGTCGACAGTGCAACAGTCTTTTGTCTTTTTGTACACCAAGATATAGCTCCATTCTGAAATTCAAAAACACATAACCAGTGATTGATTTCCTACTGTCTAAATCATTGGCCCAGTCCGAATCACAGAATCCTTGCATTTCATTCGGAGACTTACTATAAGTAATTGTTTTATCCGCTGTGCCTTTAAGATATCGTAATAATCGTTTAACTGCTGCCCAGTGTGCTTTTCCTGGATTTTCACTGTATCTGCTTCGAATGTTTACTGCAAAATATATCAGGCCGACTAACCTGTGCTGCATACAATAAACTACCAATAGCTTCCTTATATGGTACATTTCGCATTTCATATTTATCTTCATCACTTTTCGGGCACATTTCAGCAGATATTTTCACATTTATATCCATCGGTGATGAAACTGGTTTCGCATTACCCATTCCAAAACGTTCAATTATATCATTAACGTATTTTCTTTGACTAATAGAAATTGAACCAGTTTTCGCATCACGTATAATTTTCATACCAAGGATAGAAGACGCCTTTCCCAAATCCTTCATTTTAAAATGTTTAGAAAGATCATCTTTCAAATGCTTTTCTCGATTACCATTATTTGATAATATCAAGAAATCATCCACATATATTGCGACTATCAAAATGTGGTCATTACTTATTGAATAAAATATGTATTGATCAACTGACGAGCGCTTCAATCCAAAATTCAATAATACTTCCGTTCCACAATCTACTTGATTGTTTTAAACCATATATAGACTTAATTAAACGGCAATACCGTTTTGAACCGTCATCAAAAAACTCTGGCTTGTCCATATAGACTTCGGTGTCTAACTTGCCATTGAAAAACGCTGTCACAGCGTCCATTTGACTGATATTCAAATCAAGTTTACTGCTAGCGCCAAAAGAAACCGTATCGATGAATATCTGACTACTGGCGAAAAAGTTTCATAATAGTCGATCCCTTTAACTTGTGTAAAACCTTTTACAACAAGTCTTGCTTTGTATCGGACGACTTCTCCATCTGAGTTTCTCTTAGTTTTAAAAACCCATTTACATTTCACCGCCTTTTTGTCTTTTGGTAAATTATCTAATTACCATGTACCGTTTTCAATTAGCGAATTGATCTCTTCTTGCATGGCATTTTTCCAAAGATGACTTGATTGTCCTGACATAGCTTCGTCAACGTTTGTTGGATCACTCGTATCAAACGCCACACAAGCATAATTTGGTCTTTCCTTGTCCTTATTTCTTGCTGATCGCCGCGGAATTGGCGCACTTAAAACTAAAACGTTTTCGTCTTCCCAGTTGCTCACATCCAACGAATTTTCATTGACTCCATCCGTCCCAACTCCATCTGTGCCAACTCCATCTGTGCCAACTCCATCTGTGCCAACTCCATCTGTGCCGATTGTAATGATTGACAAATTAGGTTCGTTGACCAATTCCTCCCTTGATTTGGAATCATCATTATCATTCTCATTATTAAGTGGTATAAGCAAGTTATTACTTTCTTCTAAATTGGTATTTATATCTTCAGTTTCAATAAATGTAACATCACGGCTGATGATAAGTTTTTTGGCAGTCCCATTATATAATCGATACGCCTTTGTATCTGTTGCATATCCAACAAAAATGCATTCCACTGCTTTTTCGTCCAACTTCTTGCGTTTGACATCGGGTACGTGTACAAAAGCCTTACAGCCAAAAACTTTCATTATTTCCAAGTTCGGTTTCTTACCGGCCCACAGTTCATCTGGACAAACTTTTCCTATTCCCTTACATGGCAAACTGTTGATAATCTTAGCAGCTGTCATCACGGCTTCGGCCCAAAAATTTTTTGAAATTTTTGCATCAATAATCATGCATCTAACTTTTTCAATTAAAGTTCGGTTCATCCGTTCAGCCAATCCATTTTGCTGAGGAGAATAAGGAGCTGATTTTTGATGTACGATGCCATTTTGCGAACAAAAATTTGTAAATCATGAATTAACATATTCAGTACCATTATCGGTTCTCAAAACTCTCAATGTACACCCAGTTTGTGTTTCGACTAAGTGTTTAAATTCGACAAAATTTTTAAACACTTCTTCTTTACTTTACAAAACATAAACAAACACTTTTCTTGTGTAATCATCAATGAAAGCTAAGAAATATTTATGACGTCCAATAGATTTTACTGACATCGGTCCGCAAACATCAGAATGCACTAGTTCAAGCATTTTGCTTGCACGATTTCCTTCGCTCTGAAATGGTAACCGACTTTGTTTACCCTTTATGCAAACTTCACAACTTTTAGTACTGGTAGATGAACAGTCAAAATTCGTAAGTGAATCTTTCATAAAATCCATGCTATTAAAACTGGCATGTCCAAGTCTACGATGCCACAAATTGATATTGGTTTTCTCATTTTCAACAAAAAATGAATTGGCTCTCGTAACATTAAGCTTAAACATGTCATTTACTAAGTCAGCTGTTGCAATTATGTTTTCATCTTTATTAAAAATTTTGCAACCTTTCTTGTAAAATAATACTTAAAATAATACCCTTTTTGACAATCTGACTGAAATTTGCACAAATTTCAGGTACATGTTGCACACCTTTAATTGTTATTTCACTAATGCGTCCATCATTTATGACATTTTGTTTGATATCACCAACACTATTAATTAGCAATTTTTGATTATTAGCAACTATTACCTCTTTAACTATTGGGGTACTTTTGTTTACCAGCATCGTATCACTTTTCACCATATGTGCGGTCGCACCACTATAGAGAAACCAATCACTCGATGATGCAGTCTGAGCCACAAATGAAGTAAATAGTACATTATCACCTTTTAATTTCGGGCATTGTTTCTTGAAATGTGGTCCACCACATTCGAAACACTTTATTTTAATTGCACTATTTTTATTGCCATATTTCTTTTTGGAAAATTTTTTTATTTTTAAATACAAGAGCTTTTCCTTGATCTCCTTTAACGTAATCAATCTCTTGCAGTAAAATGTTCTTCACAAAATCAACAGTAATATCCGAGCTCTTCGTTTCAATACTCATGACCATGGGTCTAAACTCATCTGTCAAACCACACAACATAATCGAAGCGGCAACTTCTTCATCTATTTTGAAACCAGCTGATGGCTCCAAGGTGAAGAGCGTAATGACAAACATTGATTCACCTAATCCTGCATCGAATTACAGTCTTCTAGTTTTAATGAGATCCACTGTTTTAATAAAGTCACCTTTCTCACAACACCTGTATCTTCGAATGCACTTGTCAACGCATCCCAGCCTTCTTTAGCATACTTACATTCTTCTAAATGCGTATAGAAACTTGAATCCACCAGAAGCGTTAACTCAGCTAATGCCTTTTCATCTTTCGATAATGCATCTGCCGATGAATTTGTTTCCACTAACATTGAAATTTTCTCGTCCTTTTAATCTTTCAAAAGCTATTTGAAAGTTTGCCATGATATTTTAAATACGTATACAGGGTGGGCCAAATACAAGTTTCTTTATAAAAATGCAATAAAATGAACAAAATTAAATTTTTTCCATGTATTATGGCTTTATTAGTAAGAGTAAACATTCCCATTAATGATGGAACACAACTTCGTTCAAGTGGCTGCCTCGGCTGGCTGCGCAGTAGCGCATTCTGTCACTCCAATTTTCCAAGATCTTGTTGATGGTTTCGGGTTGTAGCTTACGGATTGCTTGGATGATATTGGCTTTAAGTGCTTGAATCGTTTCTGGATTGTTGGCATAACATCGGTCCTTCACGGTTTCCCACAAAATCCAAATGGGTCAAATCGCAGCTCCGAGGCGGCCAATTGACATCGCCAAGACGGCTGATAACACGATTTGGGAATTTGGTGCGTAAAAGATCGATTGTGGCATGGGCTGTGTGGCATGGCGCGCCATCCTACATGAACCAGAGGTCGTCCAAATCCATGTCTTCAATTTCAGTAAAAAAAAAGTCGGATAACATGGCTCTGTAACGTTCACCGTTGACCGAAACGTTGTTCCCAGCCTCATTTTCGAAGAAAAATGGTCCAATGATGCCACCACTCCACAATCTGCACCAAACTGTCACTCTCTGTGGATGCATTGGCTTCTCGACAATAACGTGCGGATTTTTCGAGCCCCAGATGCGGCAATTTTGTTTGTTAACGTAGCCGCCGAGATGAAAATGCGCCTCGTCAGAAAAGATGATTTTTCGCCCAAAATCTTTGTCCAATTCAAGCTGCTCTAAGGCCCAAATTGCGAAGCGATAACGAAGCGGATGGTCGTGCGCCTTCAATTGCTGAGTCAATTGGACCTTGTAAGCGAATAATCCGAGATCTTTGTGCAGAATTCTCCTCAGGCTAGTGCGTGAAATGTTGAGCTGTTGAAATCGACGGCGAGTTGATGTTCGTGGAGTGAGTCTCACACTCTCGGCTACAGCAGCCACATTTTCGTCTGTTCGCACCGTACGACGACGGGGGCCATGAGTGTTATCCACTAGCATGCCAGTCTCACGAACTTTTTGCACAAACTTGCGTACAGCAGGCGCGGGGGGTGCTTCATTTCGGCCAAAACTTTTCAAAAAACGCACTGTTTGGGCTACACAGCACTCACTTTGGAAATAAGTTTTCAATATTTCCCAACGTTGTTCAAGCGTAAAGCGACTCATTTTGTTCCGCGGAGGTATGATACTGACTTTCTGTCGAGATTTCGAGCGGGAAACAGCTTTCAGTGTCAAAATAACCTATGATTTAAAAAGAAACCACTAGATGGCCCACCCTGTATTCTTAATTCTTGAGGCCCAGACACGCCCATAACCTGTAGACAATTGATTTGAAACGAAATAAAAACAGAACCGTATTTTGAATGTCAAAATACAAACGCCTACTTTTTACATTCAATACAACACAATGTCCTTGCCCAATGCAACTTGCTCCTGAATGAGGTCCTCCATGATCTGAAGAAATCTGAAGTTGTTATGGAATAAATTGTCCTGTCACGGCCGCCAATGTTAAGTTAAGGTCTTCTCCTATAACTGTATTAAAACAACTTTTCGACTTAAATGATGTTTATTAAATTACTTCAAAATCTTATATAGAAAAATTATGCTTACGTCTATGGGAATTTATAATTTAGAAAAAAAGTATACATTTATGATAGTGGCTGCATATAGTTCAGGCTAGCCACGTGATATGATGTGCTTGGGATATTGGATATTTGGATTGCTGGGAATGTATGGAAAAATATCATAATTATGGAAAGATATGCTTTGGACACATGATATTTGGACTTGAGGTAATTGTGGGAAAACATTTAGTATGCAAAATATTATTATGGTCGTGGGAAGAAATGCGGTGTGTGCAATAAGATAATAGTAAAATTAAATGACGTGCGAAGATTAAACAATAAACCTAAATTTTTATACTCTAGATGAAATCATATAGAGTATTATAAGTTTAATCCAGCTCAAAAGTTTGTAACGCATAGAACCAAGACTGGGACGAAAAAAAGTTATATATTATTTTGTGTTTATTTGTGGCCAAAAACCTCAAATCCGCTTGACGTCCGTCCGTCCGTCCGTCCGTCCGTCCGTCTGTCCGTTAGCACGATAACTCAAGAACGCCTTCACCTAGGATCGTGAAATTTTGAATCTGGATGTTTGGTTGAATTTGTAAGGCTAAGTTCGTTAACGGGCAAAATCGTCCTACTCCTTCGGGTAGCTGCCATACAAAATGTCCTTAAAACACGTGTTCAAGAATATTGGTCGATAACTTCAGAAGGATTTAAGCTACGACATTGAAATTTTGTATGTGTTATTTTTTCAATAGTTGGAGCTAAATATATGCTTATGAAGAAAGTCCTGTTAGTCCTTCGTGTAGCTGCCATACAATTATCCTGTCAAAATGTATCCACTTAATTTACGAAACTCACTATAACTCAAGTAATCTTTTAGCTACGAATACGGAATTTTGTACAAATTAGTTTTGAGTGAAAAGGAACTCGAACTTCCTTTTCACTCAAAACTAATTTGTACAAAATTCCGTATTCGTAGCTAAAAGATTACTTGAGTTATAGTGAGTTTCGTAAATTAAGTGGATACATTTTGACAGGATATTTGTATGGCAGCTACATGAAGGACTAACAGGATTTTCTTCATAATCATATATTTAGCTCTTACTATTGGAAAAATAACACATACAAAATTTCAATGTCGTAGCTTAAACCCTTCTGAAGCTATCGACCAATATTCTTGAACACGTGTTTTAAGGACATTTTGTATGGCAGCTACCCGAAGGAGTAGGACGATTTTGCCCGTTAACGAACTTAGCCGTACAAATTCAACCAAACATCCAGATTCAAAATATCAAGATCCTAGGTGAAGGCGTTCTTTAGTTATCGTGCTAACGGACAGACGGACGGACGTCAAGCGGATTTGATGTTTTTGACCACAAATAAACAAAAAATAATATATAACTATTTTCGTCCGAGGCTTGGTTCTATGCGTTACAAACTTTTGGGCTGGATTAAACTTATAATACTCTATATGATTTCATCTAGATTATAAAAAAAGATTTTTCTGACCCGGCAGCCGGCGCATAGTACAACCTCCTTAAGTCGTGAATCTTGATGAAGACTGTCCCCGCTAATTATATTGTATTTTTCTCCTTATATTTTAAAAGGATTTAATAATAATAAAAAACGATTTAATAGTATTAATTAAATAATCCTCTGACGTCGAAAAACAGCCCAAAAAATTCTTAAAATTATCTTTTATTGTAGCTTTACCATGAAAAAATTCCATTCTCATATTCTCATAAATAAATGAACTTAATTTAGTTCTTATTACTAACCTTCGATTCCACAGCACAAAACATTCAGTTACTGACAATTTTGTTGATCTGCGACTCAATGTTTTCAAACCTGTGGGCATTGAAATTTCTAAAGTGGTAAAATGTCAGTCAGAGTACGAACCTGTGTACAGTGCGATTATATTTATTTCACATTTGTGCTCATCTGCGACTGCAATCTAATGTAATGGCATTTCTGAGGGCACTGTTAATTAGAGTACAGAACTCCGTTTCCATAACACAAGAGACTCCAGACTTTGAGGTATTTTCTATTTAGCGACTTCAAGAATTGATCGCAAGATTGCCATTTAAAAGAATAGCGAATGTCATTAGCACTGAATTGCATTCAGAGTTGAACTATTTATTCTCCCTCACCGGTTTCGCACTTTAGAAAAGGGAATCCGCTGAAATCCGGGTCTTAGATTAATTCAATTCTTCCGGTCATTCATTCACATTTATAAAGTAAACATGTTAACGTATGTGCACAAACAGAAACAGCTCGACAAGTTTATTGAAAATCTACACTGTGATCTCAGATCCAGAGCAGATATGGGTGTATAAACATCGCTAAGATTTGTTAACAATCAGAGAGCTACTTCTACATGAGATGTGTTGGGTGGTTAGTTTAAAACACAATATGCATTCATTCCATGTGAAAGAGAGTACTCGATTACGACTCGTTATTCCGCCTAAAGTACAACAAGTGTTTCTCGAAAGTCAAAAATTCAGTCGTAGCTAAATTGAAAATGTAATTCTGAGATTGAGATAGAGACAAAAAAAGTTTAATTGAATTCGCTCGCTATATCAGTCTATTAATTAATTTAAATATGCCCTAGATTTGATCTCTACGAGTTTTGTTGTATAACAAGCATGAAGTCTTCTTATCAAAGTTGACGAGTGTTGGCAAAGCAAATACTTCACACTATTCGCGATTGCAGCACAATCCGATAAGTGAATTATTTTGAAAATTATTTACGTCCCTTTTAAACGATAGAATAATCTTTCTTTTGAAAGGTAGAGAGGTACTTTCTTTCCACTTTCACCTTCATTAAACAAACTGGCCACCCAACTCCACTATGCTTGATGCTTTTTTTCGCCCATTGAAATTTCATTTAGAAGCGAGTTCGTGATGGTGAGCGCTACGGTATAGTGTGCGACGAATCAATTTTTCGAGTCGTGTTTATCGTTCTGTTGACGACAATAGCCGAATAGAATTTTATCTTATCGAAAGTTTGCGCTGTGCCGAGTCTTAAAGTTTAAGAAAACAAAGATAATCGAGAAGATATACAAAATCTTCAACAAGTAATCAAGTAGTATTCCACGTGATTCGTTTTGTTCCACATCTCCACTATGACTCTAAAATTTTGTGCCAACTTGAACTTCCTATTTACGGAGAACGGCGTTGGATTGGCCGAAAAATATCTACTAGCACATCGGGCCGGTTTTAAAGGTGTCGAATCTGCATGCCCGATCGGACCGTGTCTCGACGAAGTAGTAAAAGTGAAAAATCAGACCGGCCTGGAACAGGTTCTTCTAAATTTATCAACCGAGGGAACAGCTGATATCGAGTCGGTATGCGCAGCGCATCCAAATGCCGTGGAACAGTTTCGGAAGAATTTAAACTATACCGTAAAGGCCGCGAAAAGTTTAAATTGTCGTAAGGTTCATGTTATGGCTGGCACGACGATTGGAACGGATCGATCGAAACAATTGTCCGTTTATTTGGACAATTTAAAATATGCAGCAAAAGTATTCGAAGCGGAGAATATAATTGGTGTTATCGAACCGATCAATAAATATGCCGTTCCTGGCTATTTTTTGGACAGCTTTCCCGAAGCTATTGGAATTTTGGACGAAGTGAATAGTCCAAATTTGAAGCTCATGATTGATATTTTTCATTTGCAACATATTCAGGGAAACGTTAGTAATACGTTGAATGAATTGAAATCGTATATTGGACATATCCAGATTGCTCAGGTACCGCATCGCCATGAGCCAAATGTTGCCGGCGAGCTGGACTATAGTTTCGTTTTCAAAGCAATCGAAAGTGCCGGATATGCTGATTGGATCGGATGTGAGTACAAGCCGAAAAATGCTACCGTCGATGGATTGGGCTGGGTAAAACAATTCGGTTATACTTTGTGATTCTGTTAAATTTTCGTTTTACCATTTTCAATAAAATCTATTTTACTAAATGTGGAGCTTTTTCTATTATTCGGGCTCTTTTGAAGAAATATAACTTCATGGAACGTCGGGAAAACATAAAGTAGGGGTTACGTTGAAGGAGTTCTCATTCATTATGAGTTCGTGTGGCACAGAGCGTTTATTTGCTGTTATGCCTCTTTGGTCGCACCCACGCAACGACCTTGCAGTGAAAGTTAAGTCTTCTGAATCACCGCACTCTTAAAGGAATTCACTTCCAAAACTATTTCATCTAAATATCTGCTAGAATTCTGCTCCCCATGCTTGAAAATATTTTGCATTTTATATCTCACAACTCACACATTTAGATTCACGTTTAAAATTCCAACTAAGTTCTGTTCAGTTTGTTTTCGAAAGAATGGGTGATTCCGAATGTGTTGAATGAGTGCTAGCGTCACATTTCATGAAAAACAGCTAACATAATTCCTACGAACATGCTAAATTCAGAGGACCAAATGGCGTTTGGACGTTAGAAGAGAAGGGTGAAAAACCGAACATAAATATTTCGTTTAATGATGCTGCCCCGACAAAAACACACATGGCACTAAAAGCGCTGGTTGAGAGGGGATACGTTCACTACATAGTTAGTCAAAATATTGACGGTCTACACTTGAAATCTGGTATGCCGCGAAAGTACATATCTGAGTTGCATGGCAACATGTTCATAGAGCAATGCAATAAATGTCGAAAGTAAGTATAATCCTTTTTTCAATAAGTCAAGAAATAAAACTTAATGTTTTTGTAGGCAATATATTTGTAATGCAGCAACGCCGACTGTGGGTCAAAAGCTTACAGGAGGAAGTTGTAAGGGCGGCAGAAATGCAAGACCATGCCGAGGAGGGATGCTAATAGATAACGTTTTGGATTGGGAACATGATCTGCCCGATCGGGATCTGGAACTTGCATTCATACACTCAACGTAAGTTTAATTAATTTTACGGATGACTAACTGAACAACTTTCGTTCCGTATAGACTTGCGGACTTGAATATCACATTAGGAACAACATTGCAAATTATTCCGAGCGGAAATTTACCATTGAAAAATAAGAAATTTGGCGGTAAATTGGTTATATGCAATCTACAACCGACTAAACATGTAACTATATGCCGATTTTTATGTTTTAAAAAAACTCATTAGATGTTATAAAATTGCAATTGATAGGACAAAAAAGCAGATCTGAAAATATCAATGTATGTCGATGATCTGCTGACAAATGTCGTCAAACGTTTGGGCATCGAACTTCCGGAATATACAGCAGATATTGATCCGACTAAGCAAATAAATCCGGAAATCGATTGGACAATTCCACCCGAACAGGTCAAAGAAATGGACAAAGTGTACACGGCAAAAGTCAAGGAGAATTCAAAAAAACGTAAATCAATTGGAAGTCTTATCAACGATTTCCAGTCGGATTCGGAAAGAGCAATCTTGAAAAAAAAGAAAGAGGAAGCTGATGCTAAAGCGGGAATAAAAAATGAGGAGGAGGACGAAGAAGCTGAAAATTAACACCAGTTTATGCACTATGTGGTTTTGTTTTCTTTACTATGCAATTATAGTAAAAAAAATTCTTATTTTATCGTATATTTTTATCTATGCAATATAAAAGCAATCTGTAATAATCTTATCGAATCCTTTCTCTTATGCATTTAAATCAATCGTACTAAAAAAATAGTTCGTACATAGCGTTTATTTCAAGTTGCTTTTTAAATCGATAAATGTGGGTTTTTCTTTGTGAGTGAAATGATTTTTATTAATTAAGGAATGGATTTGTGTTTGGCTAAATTGTAATTAATTTTTTTTTGAATAAATTGAAATAAAAGTTCATAAGAAAAATAATATAATAGTTTCGTAGAAATTTCAGACAAAATAATAAAAAGGCTAAGGAGTGAACTGCAATTCTCCGATTATTGATCACTAAAAAAGTTTGAACGATTCAATTTCATACTAAATTTGAAAAGTAATCGGCATTAAATAAAGCTGGTTTTGATGATCCTACTCACATTTGTAGTATTACAATTTTTAAAATTCTTCTTGAGGTGAAATTACAGTGAGAGCGATAAGCGATGACAAAATCACATCGCGCGTGCCATATTGCAACACCAGTTCAGTGAGCGCTCTGAATTGTTTCAACTGCCAAATAATAAAAGGTTATTCAATAGGTACATAACAATTTTGTATTTTAATACAAAAGCGCCCTTAAACTTTCATGCTGGTCTGTCAATGTCAAAACGTCAGTCAAGGTTTTCATTTCTATCATGGTGAAGTTCACGAACGAACAACGTTTGGAAATTATCTCAATTATTCTGTGTTTTATTTAAATACAAAATTGTTATGTCGCTATTAGATAACCCTAGGTAACGTTTTGACATTGACAGAACAGTAAAAAAGTTTAACGATGCTTTTGCATTAAAATGCGAAATTGTTATGTACCTATTATCAAAAACTAAAATATTTTGTTTGCCGCCTGCAAACGATATTTATTAGCCGTAGCCGGATTATTTCAAATTAAATTCACTATGAAACACAGAATATGTTAAATTATTCCACAAACGTATACCACGACCGAAACAGTATCATCATCAATGGCGCGACAGCCCAAATCGGGCCATGGCCTGCAGGATACATTGTCTGAAGTCATCTCGGTTCAGCGCCCGCGTCCTCCAATTTTTGCATCTAAGAAGCAATCTGCAATCTGCGTCAACTGAATCCTCGTATCTTTTCCGTGGTTTTCCCACCGGTCGCTTGCCCTGAGCTTTAGCTTTCAGTGTGCGTTTGGAAAATCTTTCGTCGTTCATTCGCTCTACATGGCCTGCCCATTGTAGCTTACGAAATTTTATAAGGGTCGATGCGGCTGGGCAAAACCACCGATAACTACAAGCCCGCCACAAGGTTGTGTGCAAGTATGCGGGGGGGGGGGGGGGGGGCGTCAGTTGGCTGCACAACAAGTTAAGTGCTTTGACGATTGCGGTTCTATGAACATTTTAATCGTACGTAAACTATTAAAAATAGTATTTTTTATAAAATAAATAGAAATGTTTTTTAAAGAAATGTGTTTGCTAATAGTTCATGGTAAATTTTATAAGTTTATACTATGTTCAGACTACGAGATTAACGCGTTTAAATCGAGTTAAATGCGCTGAAAACACTTCCCGGACGCGTTTACGAAAACACGTAGCTACTACGTGTTTTACCGAAAATATGTACTGCGACCCTCGCGGAAATCGAAGTAAACTTAGGAAGAAACTATTTAATACTGCAGAAAGTCAATTTTGTGCTTGTGCAACGACTGCACTAGCTAATAAATTCCCTTTTCATTACTGCTATACAAACTAATTGCTTTCAAACAATTTAGAAAGTATGAATTTGCTAATGAAACACAGCTGAATATCTACTTGTCAAAACAAATCACATCAAGCTATCATATATCAAAATAAAACGAGTTGCCTAGTCTGAACACCACTTTTTTAACATGTTAAATTTACCTACTTAAATGCGTTTAAAATGCATAGTGTAGGTATTAGTGTAGAGAATCATTGCTATTTAATGAAAAATCGAGTACGCGTTTTTTGCCCCAAAATATTTTGTAAACCAAGATGAAATCATCAGATAGAAGATTGATTTTTTTTAATCAATAGTTAACAGCATGGAACACATTACCTAATAATAATGGCATGTCCTTCCCGGAAAGGTACAAACCGATGACTTGAAACATAGATTTAAACTTTATCGCTCAATTTTATTCGCAGCTTGTAAGACTCTGAGAAAAAGATACGAATTCATAACATTTTTACGCATAGTCGCATAGTACCCAACACCGCATCTCATCATTAAACACGTTTCGGACTTCTACCCATAAAATAATAAAGTTGCGCCCAGACTGTTGGAAGATTTTTTTTTAAATTATGCGATTATCACATTAGGCCAACGTGCAACTCGGGTAGCGCTTTCTTGCAGGGATGGCGCGTGCTGCTAGTGTTTATTGTATATGTACACATATGCAATACACATTAGCAGCACGCGCCATCCGACTTCCCAAAACTTCTAGTTGTTTTTTTGCGTCGCAAGAATTTCGATATCGGCTTCTGTATTTTACCGGGTAACTACCGGTTATCGTTAACCAGGCGTAAAGAAGACGGCAATATTAAAAGAAAGAAGTAGAGAATCACATGCATGTACACCGATACGAAGTATATAAGTTAATTTTTGTCCCGAGGCCTATACGTTTTAACTGAAAGATTACCGGTTAATGCTACGGCGGACTTAACCAGTAAATTTCTTGCAGGTATGGTAGCAGGCTTGTAGTTATTGGTGGATTTGGTTCCTAATGTACAAACTACTACTATGTTAGCTCGCGCGCTTGTGTTCGTGGCGAAAGACGAAAAGCAAATATTTACCCATCTTCTCCTCAAAAATGTAAACATGCCGACCTGTTACGTTTTTAAGCCTAGTTCTGTGTTCAGAGCGAAACGAAATGAACTGTCAAATTCAATATAAAAAAAATGATTATTTCGCTCACTTTTCGCGACGAAATATTTCGTTCGTTTTTCAGTACTGTGTTCATGGGCGGAATGGACATTTGCAGTAGTCACTAATAGATGGCGCTTGGTTTCGTTAAGGCCTTGATTTCAAGGTTAGGGAACTCTTTTATGACAAGCGAAATATTTGACAATTAAAAATTTTCAACCGTTCGCTGTCTGTTCAGTTCGTTTGTGTTCGGGAAATTTTGTGTGAGTTGTTCCACTCGTAAGCAACACGTATCTGGAAGGAAAACAACAATCATGAGTTTCGTGGTTAACAAAGATAAAAGAGAGAAACAAATAGTGAAGAAAATTACCTTTTTTTGAGATAATCCTCGATGCGCTGGTGACCGTTCCTCGCGCGGTAGTTCCACAGTCGATATTGGCACTTAAAAAGGCAGTTGTACGAAAGTATTAGTTTTTAGTATAAATAATTAATGAATCAGGAATTGTTAAATGCACGGAAGGAGGGCTGGAATATGGCAAGGTGAAGTAGTAAATTTGGATAGGAAACATGAATTAGGAATTAACAATTGAATTTATTTATTAGTAGGACTAGGGTAGATCTAGGATTAGAGTAGGTTTAGGATCAGGATAGGTTAAGGTTTAGGATTAGGATAGGTTTAGGAATAGGGCTAACTCAACAACTTCCATCTAGTGGAAATTGACATACATCACAGCACTGGAACACTGAAAACGAAACACATCACATCACAGCATCACAAAAGTATACAAGCACAGCATATTTCAACATCACCCGCGACGTAAACAAGTTCACGCGAAGGTATCCAAACATTACTTCGGACGTAAATACTAACTTCGGACGAGAAACGTCAAGTGACGTACGAATCGGAACAACCAACGGACTTAAGGCTGGTTTTCATTCCGCCGACATTCTGCAGATGTCTGCCAGAACAAGATGAAAATATAAACTGTACATGCGTGCGAAAGAGGTGAAATATCATCTGCAACAGATATGTAAAAAAAAGTGTCTCGTCTGCAACTTCAGATCTGTGATCTGTAACCATAAAGTAAGGATATAGATATGACGTTGTCGTCTTCTAGGATTGCGGAATCCATAATAGATTGGCGCGTCCTGGAAGAGGAAACTCTGTCGGATCACAGATATCTGGAATTTCGACTGGCAGCTGACAAACCCGTCATACCGGCTATACGAAATCCCAGGAATGCAGACTGGACTTTGTTTAGATCTCTCTTACAGGAGAGGTCTCAAATACCACGAAAGATGAGGACGCCTGATATGATTGAGGAAGTGACTTCTTGTCTAAGTCTAACCTTAAGTCAATGTTTTGCGGAATCGTGTCCTGTCAGCAAGAGTCGATGCGGAACCACAGTCCCCTGGTGGACTAGGGACCTGCAGAAGCTCAGAAAAACCACCAGAAGGCTTCTAAATCGCGCACTTAAGAGTGGTTCAGAGACCGACTGGGATTACTACCGGACAGCGCAGAGGGAATATAAGAAGCTGGTTAAGACATCAAAACTAGCCTCTTTTAGGAACTACTGCGAGAGTCTGGAAGGAACCAGGGAAACAGCTAGGTTGCAGAAAGTCTTTCAGAAAGACAACACGGCCAGGCTTGACTCCCTGTTGAAACCTGATGGTACATATACCACTTCGAAAACGGAGTCACTAAGAACCCTCTTTGAGACCCATTTTCCAGGAAATCAGGTGATCGAAAGCGATCAATGCGTGGTTCAGACACTCTGTCCGACCAAGGACAGAGCGCCCAGGCGCAGTTGGTATACGGCGTCCGCTGTAGTGACTGCTGAGAGGGTGAAATTTGCAATTTCATCGTTTGACAGCTACAAGTCACCAGGAGTGGACGGTGTCTATCCGATAATGCTAAAAGAGGGAGCAGTTGTTCTAGTGCCGATCCTCAGAAAGATATTTTCTGCATGCTTGGCGCATGGATACGTACCATCTTCATGGCAACCGGTCAGAGTAGCGTTCATCCCGAAGCCAGGGAGAGACGACTATACTTTGCCCAAAAGTTTTAGGCCAATCAGCATAACATCGTTTGTTCTGAAAAGTCTGGAACGACTGGTAGAGAAGCACATTAAGGAAGTGGCTCTCAGAGCGCATCCTCTTTGTTCGGAACAACATGCGTATCAGAGCGGAAAGTCTTGTGATTCAGCGCTTCACTCTCTGGTATCCAGAATAGAAGGGGCGCTGAACCGGAAAAAGTACGCGCTGGGCCTTTTGTGGACATTGAGGGAGCTTTTGATAGTGCGCCCTTCGAATCACTGTGTGATGCTGCCAAAAGACATGGGGTGGATGACATTTTAGTCAAGTGGATTCACTCCATGCTCACACAGAGAATGCTATTCACGGAGGCGGGGGATGGGCAATATGCTACAACGGGGGTCAGTAAGGGCTGTGCTCAAGGCGGGGTCCTTTCGCCATTGTTGTGGAGTATGCTCATAGACTCTCTGCTTCTCGAACTGCAGGATCTGAATATTCACGTACAAGCTTATGCTGATGACGTGGCTGCACTAGCTGTTGGGCTATCGCTCAGGGATGTCTGCGACAAAATGCAGAGAGTCCTATGGGTTATAGATAGCTGGTGTGAAAGACACGGACTTTCTGTGAGTCCTAGCAAAACCGCACTAGTTTTGTTTACTAGGAAAAGAAAAACAGAAGGTTTAGTGTTGCCTATGCTGAAGGGTGAAACTATTCAGCTCTCGGAGAAAGTTAAGTATCTGGGGATTATCCTGGATAGCAAGCTTCTCTGGAAGGAACATGTAGATACAAAGGCAAACCGTGCGCTAGTAACATTCTGGCAGTGCCGGAGAGCTTTTGGAAGAACATGGGGTCTTAGGCCTTCAATGGTATATTGGCTATATACGGCCATTATAAGACCCATCCTAATCTATGCATCAGTGGTTTGGTGGACTAAGTCCGAATGTGCATACATTAGAGCTAGTCTCGCTAAACTACAGAGGACAGTCTGCATCGGTGTAACAGGTGCCTTGCGCACCACACCGGGTGCGGCACTCGATGCACTGCTCAATCTGCCACCGCTTGACATTGTTGTTCAGGCGGAAGCAATGAGAGCTACGCACAGGCTAATGAGATTAGGCTTGTGGAGGAAAGAGCATTGCACGGGCCATGGAGAAATGGCTCGAAGGTTGTCTGAGAACCCTATCTTCGATATGCCTTCGGATGCTATGACTCCGATCTGTATGCTCAATAGAAGATATCAGGTGGAGATCCCGAGTAGGGCGGAGTGGGAAAACCAGTCCGCATTGCTTAGCGGATTCACTGATATATTCTACACGGACGGCTCAATGACTAAAGACGGGTCGGGAGCTGGAATGTATCTGCAGACTGAAGATCTCAGGTACTCTTTCGCCCTAGGAAAACATTCTTCGGTATTTCAAGCCGAAGTTTATGCGATCCTTAAGGCAGTAGAATGGATTATAGAGGGAAGATGGAGAGGCAGGATGATCTGCATTTGCAGCGACAGTCAGGCCGCTCTACAATCCCTAGATAATCCAATCGTCTTTTCGAAGATGGTACGTGAGTGTAAAGAACGGTTGAATTCAGTTGGCAGATTCAATGACTTAAAGCTCATATGGGTTCCAGGTCACCAGGGTATAACTGGCAATGAAATAGCTGATGCATTAGCAAAGGCAGGATCGGAGTCAGCCATGGTCGGACCAGAACCAGTTTTCGGTGTGCCTGTAGCCTCTGTTAGGGCTGCCACTGCTGAGTGGGTGAGTAAATCACACATTGAGAGATGGCGGCTTTTCCCGGGTATGCGGCAGACCAGAAACCTTGTTGACGGACCAAGTGGACGAACCGCATCTTTTCTTCTCAAATTGAGCAGGAAAGAATGTAGTAGTATGGTTGGTGTCCTCACAGGGCATAACTCGTGTAGCCTACACATGGTCAGATTGAGAATCATTGACGACCCCATGTGCACTGCTTGCGACGAGAGCGACGACACAACGGAACATTTCCTTCTTGAGTGTCCAGCTTACTCTTTTGCGAGAGTGCACGTATACGGCGTCGATGTTATGAGGATGGAAGAACTCCGTTCTCGATCCCTACCTGAGCTCTTGAAATTCGTGAGGAGGACGAAGAAGTTCGGGTAGAGTCTGGGGGACTCGAGTGCAATGGGCAATAATTGTCTGAGTGCTCAAGATGCGCGGCTTTGTTGCGTATCTTCCGCCACTTCAAACAACAACAACAACAAGGACGTACATTATAGCAAAAAGACTTGCATGCACATCTTTTTCCTATAATTTGCTTCCGACAAACCTACACAATAGACATCCGCACGCACACTACTGTGCCAAAGTATGGCAATTATGATTTTGACATTTGTCGAGCCGGTAATTGTTTTCTTAACAATTTTGTAATGTGAGATGAATATCAAAAAAGGAGATAAATATGCTTAGAATTTCATTAGAGGTGCATGCCTAGATCATTCTGCTGTCTATTCGCCCGACATGAGAGATACGTTGCAATTGACAAGCCGCAGATCGGTTTTACCTTACGCTAGTTGTTTAAAAAATTCACATATTGTACTTTTTCTCAACTGAAAGCCTACAAACAGCAAAAAACACAATAAATTTTAGGTTAGAAATTTCTATCTGTCAAAAACTATTGCCATAATTTTGCTATAAAGTCGAAAATTTTGTCCCTTTCTTCCTTCTTAAAACCGATTTTCTGTCTCTTTTTAGTTTTCTGCTACAGATCTGTAATGTCGGAGTAATGAAAACTATGTCTCAGTAATGAAAACCAGCCTTTACATTACGCGAATTGGAGTTCGTGCGACAGTCGATAGGGCCGATCAGTAAGGTTTGGACCCAAACTAGAAAGTCGTTTGATAAATAAAAAAAAGTGACCACCGAATGCAATTGAAAGAAAGGGGCGGGAATGATCGAGAGTGAAAGCTAAACCAGCTGGTCGTTAAGTGGAAGAGATACCGAGTTAAAAATAGAAGGAGAAGAAGACAATCGCGGAGTTGTAACAGGCGAGAAGCAGCAGATTTGGAGCACGGGAAGCAGTGTCAATTATTTTTACCATCGAGATCGTGATAATATAAGATTATTACGGGTACCCCAAGATGGTACATCATATTTGGCGCAGCCGGTTTTCGTCTTGTTAATATTTATACTAACAAGCCGAATCTACACTTTATTTCAATGGAAGCAACATTTTCTATCATTGCGAAAAAGAGGTTTCAAAGAGACTCGCAATTTTAGAAACTGTTTCCTCCGTTTTTTCGTTCTCGGATTCTTTTACTATTAGCAGCAACTGTTAATAGTAATTTCAATTATTCAAATAATGAATCAGCATTATTTACTATGAGAAATATCGCTTATAGTGCTATTGTTTTGTTTTACCTTCTTCCAATACCATTTTCATACCACTCAATGCATGTTTGGTTTTGCTATTATAATTAATTTACAAGTCGTCGATTTTTTGTGTACGATTGAGTTTTGGAGTTTTTGTTTTGATTTTTATTTTTTGTCTTTTAAACTGATGGTTAGGTGTTTTCTTTATATTTTTCGGGTAGTATGAGCAAATCAGCTACTAGTATATTACTTTCCCAAAATCAAATTAAGATTTTTAGTCTCTGAAAAATTAGGTACGTTTAGCACAGGGCTACAATTCCCGTATATTTTTCAAGAGTTTTTCTTCAATAAATCTCAAATTTGCTAATAACGTAAATGATACTGTTTTAAAAAACTATCCATTTCCAATACTAGCACCAGTGACAATATCCAGTTAATCAAAAAGTCATCCTACAAAGCCATTAATGATTTGGTGCCTACAATGGTTCCAATTTTTAATGAAATCCAAACTCCAAATCCGACAGATAGGATACACGAGTTCTACTATACGAGTCCAACTGAAACACTCGATAGGTTATTAAGAGAAATTAAAATGATGCACCAGTCAGCAACAGAGGATATTATAGGCTTCTCCAGGCGTCTGGAAATTCTTAGAAAAGCAGCGCATAAAATTATTGAAGAACAATATACTACTGCAGATTCAGTGACCTTACTATCCGAAGTGAACGAGTCGGTTATAAGGACTTTTAAAATGGGTCTTCTCAGTCCAGTAGTCCGGCAATCTATGCTCACTAGCACTGAAAAGTCTTACGACTAACTTGTAGAGCAAGCCGTCAATATTTCGCTGAGGATAAATTACAATCCCCATATGATTTTTAAAGGCCACGGAGCATTGCCATTGCATTATACTAATCCCAGCGGCTTACTGCATTCATACCAAAATTCACAAGCCCAACAACACTTCATGGGTAACTCACCTAACTATATGCAAACTGGGCATCACACATCATTAAAATTCCAAAATAACAGTCAATTCAGAACCGCATACCAAAAAGAAATCTATCACACGAAAAACGTTTTTCCTCTCTCGAAGATACAAACAGTCCGAATCGCCAATCCAAATCACATTACAAAGTTAAAATGTGAATGGTGTTCTAGACTAGGTCATAGAGAGGATACTTGTTTTCACAAGGGAAACTTTTTGGAAAAACACCGAATACGATTAGAGGACCAGCTCGATAAACAACGCTGCGCTTCGAAAAATAATATTCATAGCTTAAACTCCAAAAACGTTAGTAAAGACACTAACAATAGACATATAAGCATCAATACGATAACTTCAGTTAATAAAAAAACGAAACATCGTAGGAACCAAAAAATAAAAAGGGCTAGCAAAAGGGAGCCAAACAACCCCCGGGAGAGCACGAACTCAAGCCTGGGTACCAGTTTCCTTCAGCTCTTGCACCTGACCTACATATTTATCCGAACGAATGTACTCGGATGTGAGGTAAAATCAACAGTTTGTCCAGCACGCAGACGTTTAAAACGTGCGCACAAAAAACGGGAGGGTGTGGATTGCACTAAAAAATCCACCCTAAACACGTTAACGAAGGACATCGACGATGATGTATTCATCGAGTTCCCCTGTTCTCTAGCAAAATCTGGTAAGATTGTAGTGCAAGTGGACACAGGGGCCGATACAAGTATTTTACGTAAATCGGCGATGAAGAACCTTCTAAAGATGGACAAACGTGAAAGAAGACAGTTGGGTGGAGTATTTGGTGGTTTAAGCAGAACCTTAGGCACCGTTTTAATAGGACTTCACCCTAAACTAAGTTTCAAGACAAAATGGCACTTGGTAGACGATCTGAGAGGTATTCCAGCCGATGGAATTCTAGGTCGGGATTTTTTATGGAATCGATCCGTAATAGATACGTCTACCAAAACCCTAATACTCCTCAACGACGAACGTGGGATAGCAGAGAAATTTCCACTTAAGAGATTGACGCAACTGAATAGGCAAGACAGAGTCCATTCAGTTCGGGTATCCACAACGAAAACACTTTGGCAAAAGTGAAACCTAATAAACTAGGGATACCTACCTTAAACTTCACTCCTGACGATTATCCTATAAATGCTAATCCTGTTCCTGTCTTCCATAACTTTAAACGTAAAAAAGCTAAAACCTCGGCGGGCAACACAAGTCCCAAACAGCACGTAAAGCATAAAGCCGAGATGAATAACCATACTAATACCCTGTCGGACGGTATTCTACAAAAGGTATGTCACCCAGGAATTCTCCACTCTTGGCAGTGCCCAGGAAAGCAGGTGCCGATGGAAAAGGGAATGGCAGGTTTGCGTAATTAAGCGAACCCATCATAAAGTGCGCGTCTCCACTGCCCCGAATCGCAGATATTCCGGACCAGTTGGGTCATTGTCGCTATCTCCCTACCAAGCCAGCGGCTATCACCGCGATCTCATAGATCCGGTAGATAAGCTTAAAACTGAATCCAGCACTGGTTTAGGTTATTTCCGAATTTAGTCGAATATCATTCGACACAATTTTATTTTCTGTTTTTTTCATGAACACAATATAAATACAAAAACAAAAAACTAATTCAAATAACATAAATATAACTTTTAATAACTACACAAAAACACGTGGAATTTCGTAAAGTCTGTGAAATTTATATTTTCAAATTTCTATTTGATCTGTGTTTTCGTACATTAAACTAATATAATAATGTAAACCACTTATAACATATTAATAACATATTTTTACCAATTGCAAATAAGAAAATCCAAAGAAACATATCTTCATTTGCGAATTAATTTTCTAACACACGTATTATAACATTTTATAAAATACAGTACGTATTATAACAAGATCTTAAGCAAATTTAAAAATTAAGTAACTATTGTACAAAAGAAGCCAATAGAAAAAAACAAATTTTGCAAAATTTATGCGATAATGTAAACAAAATAACTTTAAGGCGAATTAAAACTTGTAAAAATTAAATTTGTGAAAAACAATATTTCGAATTATATTGAATAAAAATTCTTAAGTACTCAAGTAATACAAGTAAAATACATCATTGCTACAGTATATTATACCTTAATATACCAATATTTTCGATGTAAATTCAGTAAGATAAAATTTATAAGCGTCGGCACAAGTTATCAACAATTCGGCACATAGATGTAGCGTTTATCCGAGGCCACGGTGTTACTATCTCCGCGCACATTTCAATGACCGTCGTCAGAACGAAACTCAAAGATCGGAGGGGTTTATCACATGGGTATACGTCAGCAGAGTAGAAACCTAAGACTGGAAGCAGTGGCTATACAAATTGACGAATTTAGGCGTATTTAAGCTTACGAGCCCGACAATTAGGAGGCACGAGCGATCACGCACATCAACACCTGAACCACGAAAACTATTACCCCTGAAGGTGGGACGTCATCATCACCAAGCCGTTATCGTTTCCCTTTGCGAAGGTCAAAATGCGGTCACTACAGCAGGACTCCGAGCTATCAATGGCACCAGAAAGATCAGCGAACACGTCCAGGAGCTCACCATTCATCGGTACTCCATAGCGTTGTTATACTCAGGAACGTTCGTCCTGTTTTTAGTCGGTGCAGCGGTATCTGGAACAAGCGAAAGAGCTCTGCAAAAACCTCCGCATCCAACAAGCGGACGAGCAAAAATAGACCACACCAATTTTAACATCGCTCCGCATCGAAGTCCACCTTCTACACGACCAGCAAGAAAATTACACGTTTACCATCGCATAGGAGTGTACCTAACATACAACCAACGACAACAACCCCGAAGTTAATCACACCCGCAGTCCAGCAACTACGCTACGAGATCCCGATACCCGGGTTCACAGCTTACCAGCCATCAACAGCCCGAACCTTCATGCGTAAACCTAGCAGCATCACCTTTGCCGTATGACGCACTCATAATTAATAATAAGTCATAGCAAATAAGTAGTTCTTGATTCTCTTACTTCATTCTCTTGAAATTATAAAATAGTAAATAAGTATTTTTAGTGTATGTACTTTATTTTTTCTTGGTTCTCTGAATCCAAAATATTTTAAAAATTAGATAAAAATGTGTAAATTTAAATACAAATCGTCGCGCACACAAAAAAAAAAAAACTATATAAAATCAAAGTCATATTTCGAGTAAAGGAGGGGAGTTCAAGTCCCCGGAGGGGGAGGGATGTTGTACCTTGGACTCCTTCCTGAGTAGTCATCCCGGTACTATAGAAATCATCCAACGTTCATCTAACATTCTAACCACATCGCATTTCAAAACACAGTATTTTCCGCATTGTAAATAAACATACGAATACGAGTCTATTACCTCGTTCACGTGGTCAACGACGTACCGCTACGTAGCACTTCGTAGTACCACGTGAACACACCAAATTTTGCTACGGAGCGGTTTTTCTACAACGTAGCAAAACCGCGTAGTGTAGTGTAGTGGATTTGCTAATCCTTCCCACGAGAACACTTGCCGTTGCGCTTCGTATTACTTTTCGAGTGAATTGTCAAAAAACTGTGTTGACAGACAACTTTATTTGTTTGGATTTTCTCAACGATTCTAATACCAGTGCCTTTAATGACTCCATTTCGCTGAAAAATAAAAGAAGAAAGGTTATTTAAGAAATAAAACGACGAATGTAATTTTTTTTTAATAAAATAAATACCAGTTGTGACAGCTGTCAATTAATAATCAATAGTGCGAAACGTCAATTCACTTCACGTGAACACTCATATATCAACCGGATTTCATAATACGCTACACTACACTACGCTACCACGTGAACGAGGTATATGTTTATTTACAATGATCATATTCGTTTCCTTGTAAAAAGATTCTTCTTTCCGCGTTGTAAACAAGCAAGTGAACTCGAGTCAGTGTTTGTTTACAATGCATCGCCCTCTAAATCTAACGACCTTATTGTGCGAACTGCAAGTCGGCATACCGCCGGTCAGCAGTACCTATGGAATGCCGGCTTGAATTTCGTACACAAAACAATTAGTACTACCGGATTACGTAATAACCAGAAATGCAATCGACTCATAATGTTTTGACCTAATGTTTACAGGCATACCGAAACAAGGTCAGCATTGTGGGTCGAATGAATTTGTAATATTATATAAGTGTGTCGCGACCTGATCCAGTCAGTAATTTTTCTTAAACGAGACAAAAACGTGTAGATTACTTGGTTTGCTAAAACGAAACCTAAGAACATAATAAACCATATCACAGAATACTAAAGGTAATTTTAATTGATAAACTTTTCCCGACTAACCAGCGTCCCTTCGGGCGCCAGGTCTACCCAGCTACCCAGCGTCGAAAGATGCTAGGCATATCCCCTTTTCAGGTTCGACGATCCAGCGTTGATAATATAAGATTATTACGGGTACTGTTGATGATAAAATTCGAATAGTTAAACACGGAATGCGTCGCAATCAAAATTTTATTTGACTTGACGCTTGAAAGGTTTCTTGCTTCTTGCATGTGTGTGGCTACGTAGGTGATATCCCTTTCTTACATATTGCGATAGATGTGTGTAGAAAGTCTATTGAATTTTTCTTACATTTATACGGAGTCTTTTGTAAAAGCTGAGCATATGACATCTCTATCGTACATATGGACTTATATATCCGTTGAAAATGTGTAGAAATTTCACGACCATACGATGGTCGGTTGGCTGGTGGGGAATCTTACTTACATTTTTACGGAGACGGTTTTCGTTCGCTGTCCCTTTCTTACACATGGAGCTCAATGGCTGTAGAAAATGAGTAGAATTTCGATTAGTTTTCTACAGGTATGATCTGCCTGTTGTTCAGTTTTTTGTTAAGGCTGATTTTCATTACTGAGACATATTTTTTATTACTCCTACATTATAGATCGGTAGCAGAAAACTAAAAAGAGACAGCAAATCAGTTTTAAGACGGAAGAAACGGATAAAATTTTCGACTTTATAGCAAAATTATAGCAATAGTTTTTGACAGATAGAAATCTAAAATTTCTTGTGTTTTTTGCTGTTTGTACGCGTTTAGTTGAGAAAAAGCACAATATGTGAATTTTTTCGACAACTATTGTAAGGTAAAACCGATCTGCGGCTTGTCAATTGCAACGTATCCCTCATGTCGAGCGAATAGCCAACAGATTGATCTATGCATACACCTCTAATGAAATTCTAAGCATATTTACCTCCTTTTTTGATATTCATCTGAAGTTGCAGACGAGACACTTCTTTTTACAGATCTGTTGCAGATGATATTCCTCTCTTTCGCACGCATATACAGTTTATATTAGGTTTATTCTTTTTGCATACACTTTCTATACTTTTCTGCACTCCCTTTCGAGCGAGAGCAAAGTGTAGAAAGTGTATGCAAAAAGAACAAACCTATTATCAGGTCTGTTCTTTTTGCATACACTTTCTACACTAGATTACACTTTCTATCCTAATGCTGTTCTGTTTGTCTGTGTGACGTCAGAGGTGGCTGTTCTTTTTGTCGAGTGTATTGTACTCAGTGTACACTTTTCTATACTGGGTCGGGAGCAGGTGTAAGTTCTTCTTCTTTACCATCTGTCAAAATTGATGGCTGTATGCAGATAAAATTGACTTTTTGAAATTATGAAACTACTGTTTTGAATGAATACATGCAAGAATATTGAATGGCAATAAATTTGCATTGATAGAAGTGAAAGAATAAAGCAAATGAAAAAGTTCGGAATTTTAGCTGTCACGTTTCTACACTAACCCGTTCTTTTTGCGCGATCTACACCCTACACTTTCAGTGTAAGGTGTATTACACTGAAAGTGTAGGCTTCACTAAAGTGTTAACTTAACCTGGCAAAAAGAACAAACCTATCATCTTGTTCTGGCAGACATCTGTAGAATGTCGGGGTAATGAAAACCAGCCTTTAGTTTACTTTATTATTTTTTAATAATAAAAAATGAAATTTCAAAAAAAATTGTTACCCTGAAATTTTTCATTTTCACGTTTTAGGACTAGTAAACCCCAAAAAAGCAAAAAAATGTCCGTCTGTCCACCGTAGACGCTGTACGCCGTACGCAAAACCGTTTGAAGGCGCATAGCTCACAAACCCGTTGAGATATTAAGTTGAAATGGTGGTGGGTAGATTGGGTGAACCCCTACGATTGGTATCTTTTGGGGGGTGGGAGTGTGAGTGGTGACGAGGGGGCGCGTTTTAGACGATAAGTGTTGGTTTCTAGATCTCAAGAACTGCTTATGGTAGGAGGCTGAAACTTATGTAGTACTATGATAGTGACCCATTTGCAAAAATTGGCGATAAGGGTTGAGGGGTGTGGGAGTGGGGGGAAAACAATGTGTCCGAAACGTTTGAAAACTTTATTAATAAATAAATTGAAGAAAACTGTGAGTTGTGTTATGCATTTCGAACGCAACTTCTCACCATCAAATTGAACAATTTGAATTGTCAGAACTGATAATTCAAATTAAAAAATTTTTTAATTGTATTTAAATTGTTGCCCATGTTGTTCGAAATTCGAAATTTCAAGAAGGAGCGAGAGGGTACTGTTGTGCCCAGCCAATCCGACGTATTGCATTTCCTCTCGAAATTATTATTTTATGTCTGACCAGTCGTTCTTCCCCTGACGCGTCTAAATTACTACAATAACAACCATGCAATAACAACAACTTAACAGCTCGACCGTAAACAGATCGAATTTCAATTCTCGGCCTGAACCACGATATTGTGACGTCACAGCAAGGGGATTCCACCGGCTTCACCTTTACTGCTGTGTCGTAACATGTCGCGTGCCACAGGTACTGGAAACGGCCGAGTTGTTACTTTGTTTGTGTTTATATTTTCTCGCGATCAAAGTGCAATGATTTTAAAATTGTCGCAATCCACAAATGGGCGCTTGCACTTTTACGAGGTTGCACCATTTGTGGGTCGCCAAAATTGCCGATTCTCTTGATCGGCAAATTCCAACTAAAATGCACTTTGCAATGGGTTGAACGACTGGCCCAATTCACAATAATTATTAGCTAGCATTAATTTAGTATTTAAGTTATTGATTGAGATCACTCTTGACTCAGTATTGTATTTTTTAAATCATCAAAAACGATCTTTTTCCTTTTTTCAACGAACAACTCCAGTAAGTATCCGGAGTTGACAACTTTAATATTTTACTTTTTTCAGTGGAAACCAAAAAGGGTAATTTGCATCTCTTACTGAGGCGCTTATACCCAATTTAATCGTTCTTTACTGCGGCATTCTCACGAACGCCGGAACAATTTTCAGCCTTCTTCTTGAAAATAATTACCTGACTGTAATATCCACGGGGATATTACAGCACTCAACAGTACGATTTCATCGGCTATTTCAATCTGTCATATCATATAGAGAAATGAGCCGATGGGGTCTCCATTTATATAGCTCAGTGGTCACTGCATGTACTTTTTTGTTTTTAAGAGCCGTACAGAATGAACGCAATCGCAGTCGGATTGCAATGTGAAAATGTCGCAACGAGATGCAATGAAACGATGTAAACCGCAAGTAAACGCTGCATAAACACAATGACCGGATTGAGTTCGCAGTTCTATCAGTGTCAATAATCAAAGCGAAATTGATATGGACGCAAAAATCGGTGAATTATTTTTAATGCTCATCGAAATCTCTTTCATTTTCCTTTTTATTACTTTCTTCTTTAAATGATATAGTGCGTTTTAGGTTATGGTAATGTCATATTTGACATTTCGATGCGTTCACTTGCGATCATTTTAAATGTTACGAACTTACTTGCGACTATCTGCGACCCATAGCGTTCATTCTGTTTAGCTACATACAATCACATGCATTTGAAACTCGTTTTTTCCCCTCCGTTATTTTGACACTCCAATCCGACTGCGATTGCGTTCATTCTGTACGGCTCTTTAGGCTCTCCTGAAAAGTAATGCTTGTTCAACTCAAGCCGTACGGAATGAACGCAATCGCAGTCTGATTGGAGTGTCAAAATAGCGAAGGGGAAAAACGAGTTTCAAATGCATGTGGGGAGAGGTTTGGCAGATGCGTACCAAGGTGAAAAACCAGTAAATTTAAATTTTTTCCATGTTTATGTGATTTTGCTTTATAAACATTCGAAATGATTGACTTTTCGCTGCAAAATTGTAAATTTCCATAGAAGAAATGAAAGAAATAGGGAAATTTTCCATTGAAAACCACAATTTCGCGCACACACACTTCCATATCAAAGAAAAACACGTACTAGAATTGTGGAAGGGAACCGACAGCTCATTGGCGGATTCAGGGGGGGGGCGGAGGGGGCGCCCCCCCCCCCCCCCAAGAGCAATTCCGAATTTTCTAAACATACATACCTACTTCAAGCGTTCTCCGATTTTTTATACTCCACTGCAATGTGGACTGTAATTGGCATTTACTGTAGTTCTGCGGTGCAATGCAAAGCACAGAACAGAACCATGATGGTTGATTTACCATACACTCAACGTTTGAGGCGCGCCTCTATCACCACCATAAAATCAACCAATCAGATGGCTCGTGCAGTCGCAAGAGTCTAACATTCTTTCAACTTTTTCTCCGACGCACGCTTCTTCCATATGTGTACACACATCCAATGAACTGTGGTACCATACAATTCGCAGCTCATCGTATTTCTGTCGTTTCACACTTATAGGCAAGTTGCGCCGCAAAGGCATGTTGAGTGTAAATTGCTTTCAACACAGCAAAGAACACAGCCGACGAAAACCGGTTTGCAATGCCCTGATGGGAGTAGAGGCGAGCCTCAAGGGTGAGTGTAAAGGCACCATGATAAAAAGACTACAAGACAACATATTGCGTAGGGAATAGGGTCATTCCATCAAGAACCGCCAAGAATGACGAAATTTACGACCTTACCATCTCCGATTCTTTTGAAAATTTTTGTACTTTAAGAATTAGTGAAAAAAATAATTGGAATTCAATTTTTAGTTTCTACCTCTTTTTTTTTGTTAGTCGTAGTATGTTTAAGTTTTAACAAAAATGGTGTCCGAGTCCCCTTTGAAAATGAATATCTCTGGTAATAATAGTGGTTCTCAATTATTTTATAGAAAAAGGGTCATTTAATCAAGAATCGTCAAAAGTGTGACCTTATCATCGCCGATTTTTTTGAAAATTTGTGTACTCGAAGAATTAGTGAAAAAAAATATGATTTCAAGTTTTTGTTTCTATCTCATTTTTTTGTTATAGTATGTTAAAGTTATAGTATGTTAAAGATTTTCCAAAAAAGATGTCCGAGTCCTCTTTGAAAATTCATATCTCTTGTAATTTCTATCCTTGAATAATAAAGTAGGGCTTAGTTTAAAGATTGTTGTTGTTTTTGTTAGTTAAAAAATGAGATAGAAACAAAAAATTGAATTTCAATTCATTTTTTCACTAGTTCTTCAAGTACAAACATTTTCAAAAGAATCGGAAATGGTAAGGTCACAACTTTGGCGATTCATGATGGAATGTCCCATAATAAGATGAAAACAATATGATCCCGTTTTTGCTAAGTGCAGTCTATGTAGCTAAATTCACACAGAACTTGATCAAACAAAATAGCCAAATCAAAAAAACCCCCCCCCCCCCCAACAGCAAAGTCTGGATCCGCCTCTGCGAGAGCTCTTTTTCCGACTCTTCACATATTCGCACTAACACACTTCAAAAACGCAATTTGATAGCAATTCTCAGTAGTACAAAAACAGGCGAACTAGTATATAAACAGGCGATTTTTGTGAGGTTAAATTACAATTTCTAGTACAGAAACGACCGAATTAGACGTATCTGCCAAACCCTAGGTAGAGAGTGTTGTGTATATAGTGACCCTAATTGTATGTAGCTAAACAGAATGAACGCTATGGGTCGCAAATAGTCGCAAGTAAAGGCTGGTTTTCATTACTGAGACATAGTTTTCATTACTCCGACATTACAGATCTGTAGCAGAAAACTAAAAAGAGACGGAAAATCTGTTTTAAGAAGGAAGAAAGGGACAAAATTTTCGACTTTATAGCAAAATTATGGCAATAGTTTTTGACAGACAGAAATTTCTAACCTAAAATTTCGTGTTTTTTGCTGTTTGTACGCTTTCAGCTGAAAAAAAGTACAATATGTGAATTTTCTCGACCACTATTGTAAGGTAAAACCGATCTGCGGCTTGTCAATTGCAACGTATCTCATGTCGAGCGAATAGACAGCAGAGTGATCTATGCATGCACCTCTAATAAAATTCTAAACATATTTATCTCCTTTTTTGATATTCATCTCACATTACAAAATTGTTAAGAAAACAATTACCGGCTCGACAAATGTCAAAATCATAATTGCCATAATTTGGCACAGTAGTGTGCGTGCGGATGTCTATTGTGTAGGTTTGTCGGAAGCAAATTATAGGAAAAAGATGTGCATGCAAGTCTTTTTGCTATAATGTACGTCCTTACTTTCTGGTTACAGATCACACATCTGAAGTTGCAGACGCGACACTTTTTTACAGATCTGTTGCGGATGTTATTTCCTCTCTTTCGCACGCATGTACAATTTATATTTTCATCTTGTTCTGGCAGACATCTGCAGAATGTCGGCGTAATGAAAACCAGCCTTTAGTAACCACACACAGTAGCGTCTTTTTTTTTTTTCATTTTTTTGTGGTAATATTGACTAGCTTCATACATGAGCAAATTAAAATATCTTATGAAAAACTATTATTTTTTCAAATATGAAAGAAGAAAAACAGTAAAAAATTTTATTCATTCCTTTTTTCTTAAATATCTTGACTTTTAGTGAAAATTTTTTAATTTACTCATCTACCAAGCTTTTAAATACACTTTAAAATAAGTGTGCAAAATCTGACTGTTGTGAGTTAAGTGGAAGCTGATATTCAGGTACCGAAACATAACGCGTCTTGCCATACAAAATGTATGGGAGCTAGAAATTTGCAACGACCCCCTTAAATTCATTAATGCTGTTATGACACTGGCTATTTCCTCGCTAGAAAAAAGTGCAATAATAGCCAATCGTGCGACAAGGCGACCAATATATAGAGAAAGAGATTACCGATAAAAAATACCCTTGCTGATGCTACCGGCATCTAGTAGACGATATTACCAACTCATTTGTTATAAAAAATACTGATCTTAGCGCGTTTCATAACATAACATGACACTTTCTATAATAACGAACTGTCAAAAACAAGTCTGTAGCGGCTGGAAAATCTAGCCGCCAGTGGATTTTTCTTGGATTAACTGCTAGAATGTTGCGAAACACTGCTCGAATGCGCTTTGTTGCAGCTTTTTTTTGACAGTTATGGATTGTTTTTTGACAGTTACCCATAGTTTCCCAGTTGGTCGCTTGTCTCTTTCGAGACAAAATCTCGATGGTTTGAGCCTTAGGAATCATATTGCATACCTTTCTTCAATACTAGATAGAAAGAAATAGCAATACAAACATGTGATCCCACCACGATGTATTTGAAGTGCAGAAAACGACCGCAGAGAAGCGAAGAGATCGAAGACTTGAGATGACGTCTGCCACTTAGAAAAGTCATGGCAAACTAAATTCGGAATGAATTTAGTCGTACGTATTTATTCGATTCTCACAGAGTACGTCTGAATAGTGGTATGTGATGATTTTATTCTGATAAGTTTGTTTCAACCGGGTTTAATTTGAGTTTCCTCTTTTCAGATGATGTTAATCTTCTTGCATTTCACCACCTCTTGGTCGAATGTTGTGGGCGAAAGTGTTTTTGCATGCATTATAAAGTGAATTATTGTTGTTCTCAGTGATGTTTTTTTTTAATTACTAAATAAAGAGTACTTTTCATTAAATATTTTGTTTTTTTACTTTATTATAAGAAGTATGAGCACAAGTAAATATAGAAAAATCTATTAATATATAGATGGCGCTGATTGTGAAAACTTTTTGCTATCCCGACATTCAGTAGACATGTCTCCGAGATTTCGGGGTGCATTTGTCTCGATACCGTGTATTTTTCCTATAAGGCGTCTCGAAGAAATCTCGCAGACAAGCCGACATGTCTTCGAGAAATCTGCGAGAAATCTCGCAGACGCGACCAACTGGGTTGCTGTTCGGACTGTCTCTCTCACACCAATGTCTAAATTGTATGTTAAAGTCTCTATCCCTCTCCATTTGGATTGTCTAGCCGCAAAAATAGCCAGTGTCATAACAGCATAAGCGGAGGAGAAGCAGCATTGCCGACGCTGCTTTCTTCGTTCATTGTGTCACGGCATTAAACGTATTTTCTCCAGATTGGGAAACTCTGTATTTTGACGTCTTGTATATTTGTAAATTACTCAGTCCAATAAGTAAACAAAATTGCGAAAATCTTACCCATAATTACGATGAGTTTGAACTGGATAAAAATCACCGAAAGGTAATTCTTGCTATTTTTTCGTCTTACTTCTAGTAACCCCGTCTTTTCTGCGTAGAGCCCGTGAAGGTATTAAAATCATAAACTCGCTAAACGGCGATGTCTTCTGCACGGTGCTCGACTACGTTCACAAAAACATGAGTCCGGCCGAGGAGGATCACGACGAGCGTGAAAATGCTCTGGAGGAACTTGAAAAGTTGGTCGGTGTACCGCGTCCGGACTTCCTTCTTCTCATCAAAACGCTCTCCTATATCTTGAAACGAACTTCGACATTTGTAATCAAGCCGACCAAACTCCAGCACGAATTGAAAGAAAAGCTAAATCTGAGTGACGATAAGGTTGAGGCAATCATCAAGAAATGGGTAAAAAATACTAAACCAATTTTGGATAACTTGGAAGCACGTAATGTGGCCACAAACGAGCTGCAGGACATTGCGTGGAAGCTGAAGGTGCAAATGTCGTCGCACTGTCAGCAAAAGGACAAGACAGTACTGGCATTGTTACAGTTCCGTACGACCGAGGGACCTCCCGTTGACTTAGAAATGAACCACGAAGAGTTGGCCAATCTCTACGGTCAGTTAGAGAACGTACAAAATGAGCTGGACGCGTTGCGAAGCAAGTAGGCGATGGTAAATTTTTTTTTCTTGTTTTGATTAGGCTTAAGTGATAATTCCAAATAAACTTGTGATCCAAAAAAAACAATTTTATTCAGAACAAAAATTGCTTAAAACCTACAATATAAAATCCACTCCTAACTTAAGTTTACTATAGACGATGCTAAAGCACTCTTCGATTGCTGCAAGTTCGTTCTTTCGCTCGTGAATTGAACACTTTCGTTCTGATCATCTGTAACACTGGCCGCGCTCGCTATCAACTCAAGCGCCCCCTGTAATTCCAACAGATCGTAGGTAAGATTTACCTCGCGCTTCAGCACCTTTGACAGGTTTATAAACAATTTCCCAATGTCGCCGGTGAATTGATCGAACTGATCGTCGTAAACTTCCAGAAGGATTGTGGCGACATCAGTCAGGACTCTCATGAATCGATGCTCACCAATGTATCGTAAAATGAACTGGATTATGGTCGCGAGCGATTTGTTGTTGCGACCGGCCAGCGCACGATGCAGTCCCTTTCGATGTATCAACTCCTGGAACAAGCTGACCGTTACGTTCGGAGTTTTTTGTGTAACGTACGGCTTCATTACAAAGTCCAGTGCTTTTGAGTACTCATACTTGCGCAGGCAGTGATCGTGCTTCGATTCCGTGTCGCGGTGATAGTCGGGCACAACTTGATCGACATTTGCAACGTTTGTGGCTAATCGTCTTCGCACAGTTTTCGGTTCGTTCGAGCAGTCTTTTTCCATGTTTTGAATCGACACTAGTCCGTCAACGAGACCGGCTACGAGAGTCTGATCGTTCGGTGCCACACCCAAACTGAGAATCGAGTTCGGAAAGTCCATGTTGTGTACGGTCTGATAGGTTCCCACTTCGTAGACCTTCACGTGCCGATCCAAACCGGCCGACAGAATTCGTTTTCCGTTGCTCGCCAGTTTCAGCGATGTGACGGTCTTGTGATGCTGCGAAAGCTGTGCGAGGAGTTTACCGCCCGCAAATGCATCCCACACTTTGATTTCAGTACCGCCGGCACTCAGAAAGATTCCGCCGGTCGGCAGAAACAGAAGACTTTCGACTGGACTGCCGTGATCGACACTGAAAGCGACCGACTCGGTTCGAGTGTCGTACATTTTGACCATATTATCGTAACCGCCGGATAATAAAATATTTGAGGAGGCGGGATTCACACAACCCGCTCGAATATAATCGCTGTGCTCGTTGAACGTGTGAATCGCTTTCTCTGTCGCCACGTCCCACAGCTTTACCGTTTTATCATCCGAGAAGCTGGCAATTCGAACCAAATCGGGCGTAAAGAACGTTCGATGTACGGCCGCTTTATGGCCGTGAAAAAATCGCAAAATACTGCGACTCGAAACATCGAAGAGTTTCACGAAGCCCTGCTCGTCGCCGGCCACCAGCAGTCTTCCGTCCTTTCGAAAGCTGCCACCATACGCGTTCTCTTGAAAGCGCGACAGATTCTTCACCACCAACTTTGTTATGGGGTTGTAGATTTGAACGCGAACCGAACATGTTACGGCAAAATAGTGCGGCTCCACCGGACTAAAGTCGATGTAATCGATAGCGCCGAATTCTTTAACCAAAGTTGGAACCTGTAAACAAGAACCGGATTGAGGTTAAGACCGGATACGCGAAATTAATTAGGGCCCGTTTACTTACGCTCAGTTTCTTCCAGTAGACGACATCCGGTGTTATTACCGCGCCGGTTTTTATGTATTTTCTGGTGTTGAGTGCTCTAAATGATGGCATTTTATCACGAAATTTAATTATTTAACTTACAAAAAGCACATCGCACACAAAAGAGGAAACTAAAAATCACTCGAGAACTGTCACAACAAAAAAAAATTTTTTTTCATTTCAACGTGCAATCAAATGTCACTTCTGGCACAATCACCGCCGACTTAGTTCAGAGTGCTCTGGCCAGAGCCAGAGACAGATTAGTAAATGTCATTTCGCACACGTCATTCGTTTGCCGATTTTGCGGTCCAATCCAACTATAGAAAACATAAAATAAAATGGTAATTTCGTCAATCTCAAGTAGAAACGTACGTTTTTTTTCTTATTCTTTTGCAAACTTTACAGAGTGCTCTATTCAATTTTCAAAGTTTGCTGTCCGTAATTCTACTGCTGATATGTACGTGTGCGTATTTGCGGTCCCTGTTCCCGAATATTATGGACCGCAATAAGACGGGGTATGGCGAATAAAATTTCCAAATTAACATTTTATTTGTGAAACACGGGCTGTAATTTATGTTATTTATTTGCAGAATGCTGGGAATATTCTGGAAATTGGCGAGAATCGGTGAACGGAAGTCGCCGTATGTTGCTTGTGCCTGTGTTTTTATGGCGCTTTCAATAATGTTTTGGTCGTAGTATTTAGTGGAATAAACGTTTTGTATTTAAGCTAATGTCCTTTAATAGCTCTAGCTCACTGGGCTGAGTAACGGTCATGTCTCGTATTGCCTCTGACTCTTGAAATGGGGATGACTTGCCCGTGTAGCATGCAGGGATTAAATCAATTATTATTAATTTCTTGGAGTCGACGCAATTTTACGTACATTGAAGTATGCGCATTCTGAACAGTTCCAAGGCCTTTATTGTCCACTTTAAAACGGATTTCTTGAGCTGGGAATTGGCACGATTGTTCGAATTGGTGGATGATAATCGAGAGAGAGCTAATTGCTGGCGTCTGCGCTAGTTGGGTGGGGTTGGTTGATTGGTAGACGTCGCGGCCTGTCTGTGTGCCCAATGTTTAGCGCCCTTTTGCTGGATTCCGGGTCATAGTGGTATATTACATAACGAGCTTGTGAATAAGGTTGCTGAAAAAGGTACTAGACTGTAGCAAGAAACCGCGATATGCTAACCACCGCATAGCCTCTAAACATCGCTCAAAAGAACATAGCAAGCCATATCAACCTCCAAAACAATGAAGGTCATGTGGAATACCTCATCGAAAAATAGAAAAAAAACTCTTGTTAGCACTACCAAGGATGCAATGCGCAACTTTATCCGAATTATTACTGGCCATAGTTTGATAACCTGGAAAATGAAAGACTTTAGAACACGTCCTATGCCGATGACCAGCTCTTACTAGGAGAGGTTCTTGGAGCGCCTACCTTCTCAGATCTTAAAGAAATTTTTAAAAACATCTTCCAGAGCTTGCTAAACTGTCCGGAAGCAACATCGACTTTTGAATTTAACAAAGAACTCTCGGTACAGATCGAGACGCGAGGGCAACCACCATGAGCAAAATAGTGGTATCGCCATGGATCCTCGTGGGTCTATGTGAGGCTTAGGCCGCCACTGACACCTAATCTAACCTAGAGCCCTTTTAACCAACTACCTCAGAAACTACTTCAAAGATATATTTTTTTTTTATAAAATATTTTTATTAAATTTTCATTTGCTTTGCAATTTTTTTTCCTCCTGAGCTGTTTTGCGCATCAGAAACAATTTTCCAATAAACTTCCCATCAAAGCTCAATCAATTCGTGCACCCTCAATTCCTCAAAAAAGCTACGGCACTGCTAAAAAAAAATTAATTTATCTTACTTACTCTTACAGCGAGAGTGGGGTAACTTGTAAACTGTCTTTAGTTCTTCACTGCTGTGAATGCGGTTCGTTTTATTCATTTTTGTCGATCGAAAACACTAGCATAATTCGGTAAAGAAAAAAATAAAAAAACTGAAACACTTGCAAAATTCTATTATAGGAAAATATAAAAAAAAAGAATTGTTTAAAATTATACATTCAACAGGATAATTACAAAACGAACGAAGAATTTATCGCTATATATGTAAATATATATTATTAAAACTACCAATATAAAACTTAATTCTAGAGACTTTGTTTTTTCATTCTTTTTTAATATTTTTATAGTAATAATAAATGTTTATAATAATATATTTTATGTATATGAATTAAAGACGAGTTAAAATTCTTTTATTATCTCCCATCTTGGTTTTTTTCGTTTTCGTCATCAAATACAAAATGCAAAATTTTTTAATTATTTTAATTTGTTCCTGAATTATTTTTCTTTGTTTTATTTTCTTTTGTTTCATATTATTATTTTTGTTGCTTTTTTCTTCCTTTAAAATAAAGTTCGTGTCAATTCTTTCTTGTCATGTAGTCATTAATATCAATCTTCTAATTGACTCTTTAAATACGTTTTTATTTTAGATTTATAGTAAAGATTTTTTTAAATGTATAATTTTGTTTGCTATTCAAAATTTCTAGTAGTTTTCTGTCTCATATAATTCTTTTATTTTTATTTACTAGCGTAGAGCACAAATATTAAATGAATAGAAAAAAATATGAGTTTGGAAAAAAAATCAGTCCAAGTCTATAACAGTAATGAGTTGAGAATAATTACAAAAAAAGCGTTCGTACTGTATAATAAATTGAGTACAAAATTGTTAATATGTTCACGCACATAAATTCTGATCGCAACATTTCTAAATTGAATTATATTTCATTAAATACTTTACTTATTTTCGTTAACTTTGTATTTTATTGGTTTAATCTTTTGAATTTAAATATTTTCGAGACTTTTTTTTAAATATTTTATTTTGTGCTAGTGGTAATCGGTTCATAATTGTTTTTTTTTAATGACGGAAAATAAAGTTTATTTCATTTATATTTTAAATTAGTAACTGTTTGTGGCAGTTTAAAAAATGGTTGTAAGCTATAGTTTACCCCCAGGGACATTATTTTTTGTCCACATTTTACGAAGTATCACTAATTACCTTCAACATGAACATTTAGATGTACCTATCGAAGGCCTAGTTTACGATTTACATCAGAGTTAAGAGTAACGACTTACTAATGGACTAACTCGAAAATATCCAGAAATTATTTGACTGTTTGCTGTTTTTAGTACAGCAAAAGTAAAAATTTGAATCAATTTGTCTTACTAGTCACTGCGTAATTGGAGTTTGAAGACATCGGTAGTGCATTGGTCTGCATTTCGATTCACATTTTATTCGGTTTCAAGTTATGGACGGTGGTGTCAAAATACACAATGTGTTGCGACCGTAGTACGCATTTTTCGGAAATGCTCCTCAACAAGCAGGGAGCTTATGTTCGGCCGAAAGTCTTCATTACGACAACGTTTTTTTTTTAAAGACTGAATTTATATCCGTGTCAATGGCAAACTTTATTACCATGAAGAATTGGAGACAGTAGTTTTTCGGATCAACGAACTGTTAAGTCTTGTTAATAGTTGGATTCCGTGCATACTTTTGTTATTGTCGTTACAATTGCTAGCACAATAAAAGCATACGCTACACACCGCCAGTACCTTGAAGTCCCATAAGAGAAACACCTTGCACAGACAGCAGGTCTCACTATCGCTAGTAGCTGATAGTTACCTAACCCCGGGGTTTGGTAGAAAAGAGAAGATAATAAGGAAATCGATAGCTAACTTAAATAACCGTCGAAGAGGATCGCATAAAATTGACTAGACCATTTATCCGACTTAGATTAAAATGATGACCGCTTTTCAAGGCTTCTCTTACAGTTAGGGTTTTTTATTTTTGTGTATTCGGTCTCGGAGTTGTCTCTGAAAACCACAGAATCTAATATTCAACTAAAGATGACACTACTCGACTAGTCTCAAAACGATCTAAGCCGTTAATTACATACGAAGTGAAATTGCATTTGTTGAGATTTACCAGAGCCAGTGGGCTCGCACCAAGTCATTTTACCATCAATACAGAGGAAAACCACACAAAAAGAATCGTAATGATATAAACTATGCTTACAACTGCGATTAATGCAAACTTATTGAGTCTTAAAATAAACAAATTGAGAATAACGTCGATAATACAAAAAAAAAACTGTTTCGTTTCTTGACACAGTGTATGATTTTTGCGGATTACAGCAATCGTTTTCGTCTTTTCCTTACAAATAAAATCTGAGAGTTTTTCTTTAGTTTTTTTGCTCTAAAAACGCAACAGGATAAATCAGTTTGTCACTGTACGAGTGAATTATTGTCTACAAAACATTTTTCTTGCTGACGTTATGATTGTAATTTATTACATAAAAAAAGCTGTAGTTAAATTAAACTTTGGTACTAAGCATCATAAAGAATAAAATCGAATTGATTAAAAGTTAATCATAAAAAAACGGATGTCTTTTATCGAACCTTAAGTTGATTATATTGAAATAATTTTTTTTTGTTTTTCGTTCATGTATAAACTATTATTTACGACTTATCTTACATTTGTTATAATAATCGAATAAAAACGAATAATCCTGAGAACTAATTTCTTATGTACGTTGTTTGTGAATGAAAATTCAAAGAAGAACAGGCCGCTGTCCACATCGACAGGCGATGGCGGTTTTCAATATAATAGTAACTTTTTTCTGTTGTGTAAAAAAAAATCGAAGTTCTTAAGAACATAATTTTCTAAATTTGACCTTTCACTGAAATGCAAACTACGAATCATCAGAGTAGCCATACCATAGAGCTACTGGAGACGACAAGCCACCGGTTTTGTATAAAGCGGTTTGAAGTCAAAAATACGATGAGAAGTGAGACAAGACAAGGTCGTTGTTGTTGTTTTAGCGTGAGAGTGAGTGAGACAGAACAGGTTCGTTATGTCAATTGTTGTTTTTGCGTGCAAATGAATGCGACGACATGAGCCTTCAACTCAATCGCTGCTTGTCATCTCCAGTATATATATCTCTATGAGCCATACAACTGTTTCCATCATTTTTTTATAACTGGTCACTGATTCACAATTAAATTAGTTTGTGTGACAAGTGCCGTGCGTAAAAAAAACCTCTTCTAATCCGAGTTGGATATAAAGAAAACCCAAATTGTCTCTTATTGAAATCAGTCAAAAAATTAACCACACATCGCTTATCATTTTATGTACGACTTTTTATGATACGTTAAGATAATCTTAGAGGAAAACGAAAAATAAAGAAAATAATTTCAGCATACCGGGAAATTTTTTTACCATGATCATTTTAACTGATCATCTCTCGATACTTCAATTTATGTTTGGTCAGCATGTCCGTAACCGTAACGAGTTTCTTAATCGACAAATTCGTTTTCGCTAGAGTCTGAAGTTCGGTCAAATACGATACGCAAATGTGATGCAACGTTGCAAGCTCTCGCCCTGAAAATGTAGAGAAGGATTGCGTGTTAATTTCAGTTAAAATTCCTCTATTTTTTTCTTTGCTTGATTTTTACCAGTGTCTGAACAAGTATGACTTGTACTTTGCTCTATGTACATGCCGGGCGGTGGATTAGGATCCGTAACCGATGACAATTGATCCAAGAAAACAATCATACGTTCCTTATTTTTGAGTATAAAAGGATTCACAACTTCCATGTACGGTTCCTGTTGTAAATATAAGGGAGAAAAAAAATATAGATTTTGTTTTCAACCACCACAGAAAATCGTTCGTACCTTTCCACCGAACTCAATTAAATTCGCCAAATTCTGTAAACATTTTGCTACCATGACAAGTGAACGTGTCGCAGCTGTCGGCGGTGTTTCATTAACGAGTCCGAATTGCCGGGGATTGAGTAGTGCCGGACACAACAATCGTAAGAAAATAAAACCGGAAACAACACGTGTTCGAACCAATCGTTCCGATGGCCATTTCGTAACGACTGCTTTTTGCAAACAATTACAAATGAAACGTACGGATCGTGGACACGCATCGGGCGATGTAAAAATCGATTGTGTTACTTGATCTAAAATTTGCAATAAAAATTCTGCATTCGAGCACGCATCATCGTTCACGTCCATTTTTGTCGGATTCAATTCGGCCGACTGTTTACTATCCAAGATTCGTTGTACTGTTTCGGAAACAGCAGACTGTAAAAATCCATAGCATTCGGTTCGCATGTACAAGTCCATGAGAGTCGTTGCTAACGATGCACCACGGAATAGTGTTGTTGTTTCGTATTCGCGACCGATTTCAGCCTGACATAGGATTCGAAGTAGTTCAGTCTCGCGTTTCTCGTGTCGGAATACACGAAGCAATGACGTTGCGACCGGAACACGATCATTATGGCACAATTCAGCTAACGCTTTGACCGAATAGAGCTCTGTTTCGAGTAAGAGTTGTTGTAAAGGACTGTATTCCTCGCACGGCATTATCAAATCGTCTAAATATCGGATACGGAGACGTAGCGAGCCCCATTCGCCCATCGGTGTCATGCCGGTCAACGAATGCCATTCTTCTGTCTCCTGTCCGTTCTTGAGATTGGCCAATTCCACAGTTAGATAAGCAACTTCTGAGTCTTTGCCGCGCTTTCCACGACTCAAAACGGTTATTGTTAGTGAGGCTACATCTGGAGGAACATCGCTATAAAATCGGAAACAGTTTCAATATATTTCTTCGACGACATAAATTCCCGCGAAATACTTACTCCAAAACGAACTCTTCTTCCCAAACTGGATCGGGTGCAATTTTCACACGTGTTTTACCGACTTTCACTTGATTCAATGAAATTGTACAGTACGGATGCGGTACAAGTTTAAACGGAAGTCTATGTGCTTCCAATACGTGCAAATTCAAGCAACGTAACTCGCGTAATCGCGGCACCTTCGATTGAGCTCGGCTCAATTGCGACACGCATTGTGTTTTCAATGCATTTATCCATTCGGTGTAGCTTTCTTGACTAGGCGCACACAAGTATGTAATCGTCGCTAAACATGGTAGCGCTCGTTCGACTATTTGATAACAATATGGCCGCTCCCAGAGCGAATCATGGCACTGATATAAATACGCACAAGATAAATCGACAAGACCTTTCGGTTTGGTCTTCTTCGGATTATCATAGAAGCAAAGATGCGTTTCAGAACCTTCGCTGATCAGTGCAAAGTACAGTTGTTTCCATTTGGCAGTCTTATCGGATTTCTTATGTAAATAGCCGTGATATTTTATACCTTTGATTTTCTTCAGACCGATTTGATCGCGACACTCGCGTAAAGTAGCGTAAATTTTTTCGGCAGCCTTTTCTGCAGCCGATTGCGGATTGAATTCGGGCTGAACGCCGTTCACAACCTAAACAAAATTTTAAATAGAATTTATTACCAGAACTTTAGTGCAAAATCCTGACAACTTTTACCGGATGTTGAAGAGTATGTCCCTCTACAATTTGCTCCTTTCGATATCGATTAATTACGGCGTCCAGACATTCAAATGTCCTGCCGCCCATCAAATATCGAACACCTTTCTTCTCGATTCGGAATCGTTGAATTTGGTTATTTATATGGAAAAATAGGGAATAATCGCCGGGTGAATTGTCACTGGGTCGAACCAGAAAACTTCCAGGACCAGCTGAATAAAAGACATTTAGAAATTGTTCTGAAATACAAGGTTTACCCCATCTTACCTTTTACCAGCATATCGACAGCTTCGTTCTTTGTGCAATTCGGATGGAACCACGGGAATACGGTGTTCGGGTCGATACTCTGATCCAAGTCTTCGACAAGTTCGCGAAAGATCATCCCCTGTTCGCCGGTTCGATGTGCCGTCACCCACAACCATCCGTCGCCCATGTCGTTGTGTAGAAAAAATATATCGCCCTTTTGAAAGCTCAATTCATCCGTGTCCGGCATTTTCGTATACGGTAGAATGGCAACCACTCGTTTCTTGTCGTTGACCGGCTCAGGCGGCGGTACTGGTATCAATAACCGTTCTCTCTTCAATAAATCACTACATGACGTGTAATATCCGACAAGATCACTAAGCGATATGAACTGTCTACCGCCGATATAAAAATCACCACAAACGGCTGTAATTCTGTAAGATGAAGCGTTAACGTTTATTCTTTTCTCGAATTCTATAATCGTAAGATGTTCTTTCCTACCTAAAATGATTAATTCCTGTTCGGCCTAGGTAACTTAGTACGTATGAACCCGGTTTTCTATCACTTTCTCGAACTGAAGCGGAAAAATCAGAATAGTTTGGTGAATTTGCAAATTCGATTTGTATGGTTCAATAATTACCTAAATAACTACTGAGCTTTCCCGCCGATCGTAGACGAACTTCGGCTGAATATCTGTCCAGGCGGCCATGGTACCATTCGCTTTCCGGAGGGGCTATGAGTGCTGGCCGATCTCCTAGAGAGAAATGCAATTTAGATTTTACTTTAATGCAATTATTTTTTTAGCAGCAAACATTACAAGTAACTCTTTAACTTTATCTCAAGAGAGCAGTGGATTATTCATTAATGGCATTTTTCATCGGTAAGCCTCAGCTCCAACAATTCGGGCTTTAATTGCGCTACCTTTTGTGTTCCCTACAACTCTTGGATTTGTCATTTATTCTTTTTATACAAATAAAGCGAATGATGAATGTTGTGTTGATATGAAAAAGAAAAAATATGATTCGATGTTTCGAAAAACTTTTGTAGCTGCTCAGATATTTGCATTTTTTTTTATAAATACAACCAAAGACAAGTTGAAATAGTCACCACCAGTTGAAATAATTTGTCCACAACTGACCGGAAGTGATCAAGATAATTTTGAATTGCTGATAAGAGTGAGTGAGTGTTGATAATAGTTTGGGACAAATTTTCAGATTCAAATAAGTTTTTATTTCTTCCGTCGTTTCACCACTTTTAGGACATTGGGTTCTGTTAATGTTTTTAACATAATTTTGTCTTCGACCATGGGTGATAAGTCCGTGACTAAGGCGTGATTTGAACCATTGTAGTTCTGTGGTTTTGAACATCACGATGCTCGTTGTATGATCAAATCAACTTCAAGGGGACTGTAGAAGAGTCATTCGATGACTGATCGTGGTTGTGGCAGCAACATTACTTGAGATTGAATAAACAGAGAACGACAAAAATATAATAATCATTTTTCTGCCTCCACATACACAATTCCCATCTTTGTTAACTTTGTCTACCTGGATGAGTTGGAGTTAGGGATGTTGAAAAAATATCGAAATAGCGATAGTTGATAATTTACGTGTCAATCTAATAAGTTTCTTATGCCAAAGCATTCGGAAAACAGAACCTCTGAATATATGAAATTAAGGCGACATCAGACCCGGACCCTAGTGATAGCTGACTGGACATTGCTACATGAGGCAGCATCTTCATAGCATAGGTCTCTCTGAGAGCAAAATATGCAGAATTTGCTATGAAGAAAACGAAACACCAAAGCACATTCTCTGTGAATGTGAAGGACTTGCTGACAAATGACTTCGTCACTTCGGTCAGGGTTTCATGGAACCATTGGCATTCCTGACTATTCCTCTTCGAAAAATACTAAGTTTCATTGAAAGCGCAGGGATCGAAAAGGAACCATAGATAATCCAGAGGTACGTCACAATAGGCCCAATTGAGTGACAGAGGTGGCCAAACCAATCCCAACACGAAAATCTAATACAATAATGTAAATGTAAATGAGGGATGTCAGAAACGTTGAAATTATTATAGAAACCTGTTTTTCGATCACGGAAAGTCTATTTCTGTCGAAACAAAAAGATGCAAGACGCATGGTTTCTGTAGGAGGGGCAACCAGATAACTATCCTGTGTACAGGGATACCCGCTCAGTACCTTGTTATTATTAGTTTTTAATCATGCTCTTTCAAGAGATTTAAAAAATCCGCAGGATTTTCACATCCTTTTATTCACTTATATCACTTTGATAGTTTTATATTCAAAGCGTACCAAAAAAGTGTATTTTGTTTTTTATTGTGAAAATTTAGTGAAGTAAAGAACAATTTCAAATTTCGAAATATCATTTCATTATTGGCTTCCCGTTTGCTTTAAAAGCCGCGTACCGCCGTAATCTTTATTAAGGGGAGCATAACGTTGTTGGGATGATTTTTTTTCATATTCTTATTTTAGATTCAATTCTGCGTAAACTGTTTAAATCGCATGACTCCACGAGATCAGGAAGTGATATAAATATAGCTGTGAAGTTGGAAGGGTCGGGTGAACAGTGCAACAAACACACCGTAAAGTTGCAAATTTTGTAGAAAAAATAGAAAAATTACAAAAACAAAACATAAAAAAACTAAGAACAAGATACACAGACATAAGATTTCACAAAACCAATGCCATTTTTAAAGCGAAAATTTTAAGCACCAACATTATAGCTGTAAAAACAAAGTTTTTTCGTTTTTTTGCTCTCCTGAAAAGTTTTACTTTTTACTTTTGAATCATTTTCTCGAAAACCATTCATCCGATTGGTGTGATTTTTTGTTTGTTTTAAAGATGCCTACCACTGCTGTCGGATAGAGTGGAAGGAAATTCAAAATTTTTAATTATTTATAATGTAATATGAGACTGACTTGAAGCTTTCTCTTCGTCAAAATTAGATGTGCTATATACTGAACTTTCGCAAAAAACATTAAAGTTATACTCCACTCTATTTCCTAGTTTTGCAGTAAGGAATAATTGTACAAAATTTCATTCGAATTGGATAAGTGGGGGAAAATTAGGCCCAACAAAATCAAATCCATACATGAACGAAGCAGGCATCTCTCAAGGATCAGTCCTGTCCGCCCTATTATTTTCAATATACACCGCTGACATACCCCACCTCCTGAACATCGAAACACAATAAAAACCATCCAATACGCCGATGATATAATCCTATACACATCTTCTAGTGACGTCTCTAATTCCCAACATAGATTAAATGAATACCGCCTCTCGTTAAACGAATTCCTCCTAAAATGGAAACTCCTTCCCAATCAAGCCAAGTCGGAATCCATAGTCTTTCATGGCAAAAAAAACAGTCTCGTAAAATGCGAAAAGACATCAGTGACTTCAGACTGAAATTCAACTCTGCTCCTATCCCACATAACAACCAAGTCACTTACCTCGGAGTCACCCTAACATCCAAACTGTTCCCAATTCCTCACGTCATACGCATAATGCAGAAAGTGACGATAGCTATGCAGGCGATCAGGCCACTGTTCCATTCGTCCTCTAAATTAAACAGGAAAATCAAGTTAATATGCAATAAACAGCTTATTCGCCCTCTCCTTTCTCCTGCTGGAGTAATCTGTCCTCCCATCAAATGAAGTTGATACGCATACTAGAACGTCGTATCCTGAGAAACTACTCCAAGCAAAGAGGAAAGTGGAAGCAAGTTCTCCAGCGGCCATGCGTCTCCGCTGCAGACAAGCATTTATTCTACTACTACACCTTTTCAACATGTATTTCAGATTATGTAAATTGTATTTCAGAATAGTGAATTGTATTTCAGATTATGTAAATTGTATTTCAGAAGAGTGAATTGTATTTTAGATTTGGTAAAATGTATTTCAGAATAGTGAATTGTATTTCAGAATACATAAAATGTATTTCAGAATAGTGAATTGTATTTCAGATTTGGTAAGATGTATTTCAGAATAGTGAATTGTATTTCAGAATACGTAAGTTTGAATTCAGAAAACGTAAATTGTATTTCCAAGTATATGAATTGAATTTCAGAACACATAACGTAACATTTAAATTGATAATCGAAATAATAAGACTTAATTTCCAACTTGCATATCATCCAATGCCAAAGCTTTGGCATGAAAAGTGGTAGTATGCTGCGCCGCCCGAGCACAGTCACCACCAGCTATTGTTTCTTTTGCTTGATCGATGATCTGCTCTAGGTACACCAAACGTTGTTCATCAATGCCTGTGCCAGTGACATTCGGTAGCTGCAAGTGTCCTTTCACATAGCTCTTGATTTGCGACCAAATATGCTCAACAGGATTAAGCATTGGAGAATATGGCGAAAGACGTAACAAGTTTGCAGTACCATGCTCATTCACCTCTCTGATGGCCACCTCCAGTCTCGCATGGCATGGGGCATTGTCGCAAACAATAATCAAATCTTGTAATTGATTACCCATTCCTTGCCACCGGTGTAGAATGGTTTTCAACCATTCATTTGCCAGCTGCGAAGTAAATGAATCCCTTCTTCTGTCCATTGACACCACACCTGCCCCGGAGATTGCTGCAATTAGGTGCACATTTGGTCCTCTTGAAGCAGGAAGAAGTTGTACAGCTCTACAACCAGCCTTTGCACGTCCTCGAGTTCTTTGGCAGAATAAATTAAAATTTTTCTCATCGATCCAAATGATTTGTTTTCCTGATTGTACAAATTCGTTTAATTTTGCTACATAAACAGCACGTTTGGCTTTATTTTCTTCGTTGTTCATTGAAACGGGCTCGTAATGTACCGACTTCAAACTGAACAGCCGATTTTCCAAATAATTGCTAGTACTTAGTTGTTTTCAGAAAATTTTTATATACATAAATAAATCAATTATCTATGTATCCGCTCCAAAAAAAAAATTCTTAAATTACCTGAAATTTTGTCCGATCTTTTCTTTGATTTGAATTAACGTCATGGTACTGTCTTCCCCCAACCAGTTAAGAACAATTTCGATTTCGGAATTACTTAAAATTTTGGGTTTCTTACCTCCACGGGGTAATGGTATTAACTTTCCTGACGTGACCCAATGGAATGCCGTTTTGTAATTTATCCTGAGAGATACTGCCAGAGACGACCAATCTTCTCCTTTGTTAGCGCTGCTCACAATTCTCTCTCTATCCTGTTGGTTATGCTTGTGGTATTTTCGTCGAATGACTTGCTCACTGCTAACTATTCCCGATCGGCAAATTGGACACATCACGCTGTCTTCAGTCATCAATGCCAATAGAAGTACCATGCAGAAGATGGCCACAAGGCTGTAATCTCTTAACTGCCTTCCTTAACATGCTAAGGCAGCAAATAGCGCAGTTATCCTTCAATTCCATCTTACTTAATCGAATCTCAATACAATAATTAAATTAAATGTCAACATTCTGATTAAGAATGCAATGGTATCTGAAATACAATTTACGTTTTCTGAATTCAAACTTACAGATTCTGAAATACAATTCACTATTCTGAAATACATTTTACGTATTCTGAAATACAATTCATATTCTGAAATACATTTAACGTAATCTGAAATACAATTCACTACTCTGAAATACAATTTACATAATCTGAAATTAATATTATATAGTCTGAAATACATGTTGAAAAGGTGTAGTGAGTGAAACTTGGAAGCGAATTCCTCCTTACTTCCAACCTACCGTGTTCGTGTATTTTTCTTAATGACGTCACAGAAGGTTTACTAGAGAATGAAATAAACGCTCATAGAAGCAACTTTTGAATTGCTTCCATGTGTCTTATTCTTGAACGATAGGCCAATAAAATATTGTTTTATGTTACCAGTAAAGGCAGGATAAAGAAAGAGAAATCTCTAAGTATTAAAGAATACATCATAGTCTCCTTTCTCGACATCGAGTGAGCTTTCAACAACGGCAGACCAAATGTCATCACTGAAGCACTCCCAGGTTTGAATCCTTGCTTTGCTTTCTTTGCTCACTGATCAATCTCATGCTCACATCCAGGATTGTCAACACAAAGTTGAGCGAGTCCCCTGCTCAAGAGTTTGTCAGTAGAGGTACACAACAAGGTAGCGTACTCTCCACTCTTCTTTGGAATTTAGCAGTGAAGAAACTCCTATTGTAGCTGGAAGAGTGGGGATGTAGCGTGCTTGCTGTCTCGGGAAAGCACAAAGCACCTCAAGCCCTTCAGGCTCCCTTGTCGGCGCCAGTATTTCGTACACGCTGAGTGAAATAATGCAGAATACTCTCTTTGTACACTCTAAACGGATAGCTGAATACGGGTTGGGCGTGTATCCATGCAAAACGGAATTAGTTCTCTTCACCGGGAAATACAAAATTCCTCACGATAACTCTCCTTCTTCGGATGGATCTAATTTTCACCGACAGTGCAACATATAAAGGGACTTTTTAGTAAGTACAGTGGAAACCTAACGTGACGGAAAGCTACAATCGTGATTTACTTAGAAGGCCATTGAAAAAAATGGAGTATGCATTACCGACACACAAAACGCTACATATCTTGAACACATGCTTATTAAACTGTATATTTCCAGCAGCCTCGAAGGCTACCATACTTTTGCTAATTCTTAAAATCAACTCTTCGGAATTCCAATGCAGGAATTCCTGAACAATGTGAGTCTAATGTTTTTCTTTAAGATCGTGGGTGGGTGGACCATCTTATCTAACAGAACGTGTAATAACTTTACAAACAACTCGACCTTCAAAAGTTCGCCTGTGCCGCGTTTTACGAAATTTGCTGATGAGTGTTCTTACTGCGTTCTAAAAATACAATTTCGGAATAATCTACCTTCGTATGTTCTACGGACAAATGGACTAGGTACTTTCAAGGAACTTGCAAATTATTGCTTTTTGTATTGTTAAATTACTTCATTTTCCTCTATTCTGTTTATTTTCCTTGACCGATTCAAATAAAATTTTTTGTAATATGGATACAAAATTGAATTATTGCTGTTTGGTGTACACTCGAAAAAATACTATCTAACTGTTTCACGATGTCCACAAATTTCGATGCCTTAGCTCCTAAAGAAACAAAGACGTTGTCTACATTGCTGTCTTCTGAGAAGCAGTAGTCAATATTTCTTCCATCAAATTCTGAAGCGATATCAGTCAGTCTCTTTATTGTTCAAGACGTACACTTTTATTAAAAATCTCGATGCTAATAGCCTCGCGTTGTGTAGGGTGATTGGTTATTGTTCCCGCGATTGTGGCATCCAACCAGGTCTGTATTATTATGAAAACACTTTGTCCTTAGTGTCCAAATTTTCTCCAAGTTGCTTACAGACCCACATCATTTTCAATGCACGAACACCCAAACCTGTCGCCATTGTAAACAGCAAGATTCTCTATATAATTCAAGGCTGACTTACATGTAAAAAAAAGAAAACTATCGAACGGTGTACTTTTTTTATTCATTCCTCCACCAGTCCATACTCAGTTACCGATCATTTCGATCTGAGTCACGTACCCATTCGAGAAGAGATTTTGAAGTCGACTGATTCACCGATACGATTGAATTTTGGACCGACTTATGACGTCCTATTGACTCGAGATTCTCTTAGTTGAGGCCAAATGAACCGTGTAAAATTATTTTTACTTCTGGCAAAGTTTTCAATTACATTAAAAATTTTAAATACACATCTCACCATGAAGCGGTACACCTATAATACTGGTCCGGCTAACATCCATGGCAGGAATAGGAAAAAAACAGCAACAATACTTTCGCGCCAGAAATAAACTCAGAAAGAAAATTGTGCTTGGTATTTTATCACTTTGTAGCACGCTGTTTGCGCTTATCACAAAAATTCAGTTGCTACACTATCTAAAAACAAAAAAAATTTTGACAAGAGCAAAATCGTTGTATGACAATCACCGTAATGTCGAGACTCTTCGCACTGTCGTCAAACTGTGAATCTAATTCACAAAAGAAAACAGACGGCCGAGTGTCGTACCTTAGAACTTCGGAAGTGCGCACAGCGCGCACACACGATTCTCATTAAAAATGCCAGGAAAAAACAACGAACGAATAAAGAACACAACCGTTTTCTGAAATTAATACCGCGCTAGATGGACTGCAATTCGAAGTGCTCTCGCTATGAAAACACGATGGCTGTAAAGTAGCGACGAAACGACGAAAAAATCACAAATTTCTCCTCGAAAATTGTTAAGGAGTGACTCACGGCCGGGCAGAAAATGTGATGCACTGCGAGCGGTATAGCCAGCGGAATTACGAGATTGTCTGAGTTTTAGTCGACTATTGCAATTTAATCGGAGCCGACGAACACACTAATTTCGTGATAAGACGATTTCGGATCGGGAGCTGGTTGGTTCAGGTCACTTGTAATCGATTTGACCGGGTTGTTATCGCGGTTCGCAGGCGTCTAGATAACGCAACCGACAGGCCTTCCAATCAATGAATGACCAGTTTAATTTTCGTGATAATGAATGGCAAGAGAAAGCCGAAAAAAACAAACAAAAAACATCAACAAAAGTGCGATAAGGAAGAAAGACGAAATAAACTAATTTTTGGTGACTAACCGTTTGACATTATGGGACCATCGAATTCGTCTTGGTCGAGTTCTTGTGCAAGGTCGCCAAGATCTATTCCTCCTCCGCCGCCGCCACCACCACCTCCGCCTCCATCTTCAGACCCCGTTGACGGCGATCCGAGTTTATCTTTTTGGATTACAATAGCACCTCCCATTCTGATTAGTTCGGCCATCCTAGGGAGTTGTGTATCACTTTCCTGTAACAGAAGACAACTTAATGCAAAAAAAAAAAAATTAGTTCGTCGACCTGAAGGTCGGATCGGGACGGATACTAACTTTGTTTGGGTTTCGAGCGTTCGCTTGACGTTCGGTTCCGCCCGCTGTTCCAGTCGAGCTACTTGAGTGAATCAGACTCGGTCGTATTCAGGTAAATTTCCAACAATTCGGCGCAATCAGCCCCACTTGAACCGAAATCACATCAACGCAGGCGACAGGCGGAACATCTTTTCAATTTTCATCTCGTTCGGCACAGCCCAGTTTTCCGCGATAGAACGTTTTTGCGGTGTTGGGTTTTCCCGTGTCGCCTAGACAATTCCTAATCAAATTTTTCGCACGATTATTTTCTTGCATCCGCCAGGTCCGCCTACGAGTGATTTTTTTTTCTTTTTCTGCTGTTGCTGCCCAGACCCCCTGAACTTCCGGATGTAGACGACGACACCACTGAGACCGACACTGAGACAAGAAAAAAACACTCAAGAATTTACCACCGATTTTTTTTCTTGGGAAAATGCTACGATTTCGATTGGAGCACCGGCCGCTATTTCATTCTTGCAATCATTCGCTGGAAAATTTCGCTATGTCTGAAGGAAAATGAGAAGAAAATCGCAACGCAAAGATGTTTTATTTTCGTGGGGGGTTTTTTCGGGATCGACCAGCAAAACTTCGCGCACTCGAATAAGTGAAAGCTTTCGTTGACGTTTCACAATTTTCTGTTTCGATTTCGGTCGGTGCAAGAGGTCTAAGTTCACGGCGGTACAGAAAGCTTGGGTTGAGCCAATCGGGACGAAGTGGTGTAGCGCGAACTATTTGAAATGTGTAGTTATAGTTTGTTTCTAGACAATTTTAATAATAAATTAATAAGTTAGTATAATTCATTAGACAAGTCACTATTATGGTCGCTCTATTTATTCGCCACATTTTCAGAGAAGTTCGATAAATGCATCGAGACTCCTTTCCATTTCCCAGGTAGGTTCGTTGCCAAGGTTTACACTTTATTTAGGTTGTAAGGTAGATATATGAATCCCTCGCTTGGTATCGTGGTGGTGGTGGTAAGGTATCGAGACTTCGGCCAACAAAAAGGATCATTGTACCACTCTGTTTCGTTAAACAAAATTTTCGAAAGCTGACGTCGGTGCTGGTCTTATTGTTATCGTAGAGTACACTTAAGTAGATAGATAGATTTCATCGGAGGCGGAGAGATTCCTCTAACTTAAGTATCTTTAAATAATAATTTAGGAGACTTCCATCCCTAATTCACACCGAGATCGAGTGCCTTGTTCCCCACATGAAAGAGCCGTTTCTGGGAACGAATTCTCAATTTCACGCCAAGGCTTTCCGGAAGGTGATCATCGTCTACTCATTTCTAAAATTGTTAGCTTGGTTATTTCTGACAATGTTCTCTGCTGGATACGTAACCACTTTTATCATTACACTTGTGTTGTGAATATTAAATTGATAAAATCTGAGCCTTTTGTCCCTACGTCTGGTGCTGGAACGTCCTCATCTAGAGGGTCTGTCTGTAATTTGGAATCCTCATTTTCAGATTCACTGCTCAAACATTGAAACTGTGCACTGTACACCGTCGAACCTCAAAATTGTCCAAAATCACTATATGAGCCGTTGTATTAGGAAGTGGTATAAGACCATTTTTTCATACATTGAGATATTTAAGGTTTTACGTTTGAAATAATTTAAAAATATTGGAGAGAGAGGGTTCATCAAATCTTTTTTTATCGGCTCCTGCTATTCGGTCAAAACAGGCTTCAGAAAGTAAAGTTACTCCTCCTGTTGAAACAATCAAAAGACGTTTCAAGGAAAGTGGTAAAAGCGGACGTGTGGCTCACAAATTACCCTATGTCAGCAAAGCCAATAAAAAAAGGCTCAATTTCTCTACCGAACATTCATTAAAGACTGATAATTTTTGGTATTCGATTTTATGGACAGACGAATCGATGATAAGGATGCGGTACAGCCATGGACAAATGTACGTGTGGAGGAAAAAAGGTGCATCGCTCTTTTACTAGTGCACAAAACCAACATTAAGGGGTGCCGAAAAGCGGTAATGGTGTGGGGTTGTTTTTCTGCATATGGTATTGGTAAAATTATTCTATTAGAAGTCAAAATAAATGCACATGTCTACCTGAATTTAATGAGAGAAGTCATTTTACTTGAAGGGAAACGTTTGATAGGCGAAGAAATCTTACTTCAGCAAGATACCGCTCCTATGTATAAAGCCAAAATTGTCCAAAATTTTATCAAGTATGAGAAAATAAATGTCTTGAAATTGCCACCACAAAGCCCAGACCTTGTATGGAAAATGTATGGTCTTGGCTGAAAATTAAAATAAGCTCCAAGAAGAATTTCGGAATTAAAAGTGTGCATCGAACAAATTTGGCCAACTTTTTTGGAAAAACCATGCAGGAAGTACGCCCTATCCATGCCCAGTCGGATAGGCAAAATGTCCCAAAAGAATGGGAGTCATTGTGGTAGTTACACAAAATGTTTACTTAATTTTGGCTGATCGAATTATAAATATTTCCTTATCATTCGATAATAAAATACTATTACTTACTATTTATTTTATAAATTTGCCTTTATTTTGTAGAACATATGTTCTGTTATTTTTATCATTACAGGAAGTAAAATAATTTGGATTTTGACGTATTAATTTCAATTTTCTTTCCAATATGACATGTGTTTACTTACTTTTGACTGCCACTGTATACCACTTTAAAAAAAACGGCTATATAGAAATGAATGTTTGTTTGTTTGTCCCGTATGAGCTCCTAAACCATTCATCCGATTGCGATGAAACTTTGGTGATTTGTTGATGGCACGCCCCCTAAGGTTTCTGCATTAGTAAATCATTTTACAAGTGGTGGAACGCGAGTTTTTTCATCTCTTGGGTGCATTTCATATAGTTTAGTGGCAGTTCGTGCGTTTTTGGTGTATTATTTACGCGTTCCTATTTCTACCAACTGGTAGAAATTAAAACAACCCTCATTTTCAATAGCAGACTGTTGTATGACGGTTCGTGTATCTAGGAGGTCAGAAAATGGATAATTTTTCTCTATCAATGTTTGTCCCGTATGCATTCCTATACCATTCATCCGATTATGATGAAGCTATGATAATTTGTTGAGCAACGGGAGCTACGGGAAGCAAGACTAGAAACCGCTCACATTTACAGAATTGAGCAACGGGAGCAATGAGAATTGCGGGTGCAACGGTAACAACGGAAGAAAGACTAGAAACCCCTCTCATTGCAACGCATTTAGGAGTATTATTTTATTGTACTCGCAAACAGAAAACGCATAATGTTGTATAGGGAAAAGCACAACAATAATGCAGATCATAGTAGAAGGATTTTTAGTAATTTCGGTGGTATCGCACCATACAAACATAAGCGTGGCCGTGGGACACGGCTAGTTGCATATAATGAAAAAATATGGAATATGCTAAAAACCGTTGATTTCCTGCAAAATCCTATTTTTGGAGATAGACAGCTTATATTTAAGCCGTAGAGAAATATTTTTCGAAAGTATTTTTTTTACAAACAAAAAAATACAGAAGCAGATCATTTCAGTATTTGTTTTTTGAGAAAGGCAAAAAAAAAAACAAACCTAAAATACACAAAAAAAGAAAACAATAATTTTTCGTAATCGAATAATTTTACTGTTTACTATTTTAACTATGAGAATATTTACATCAGAAACAGATTGGCGCCAACAATAAAATTATCGAACGGCTAGTTTTATTTTTCCTAAAGCTATTTTTGCATTTTTTTTTAAATATTTATTTATTAAATTCATTATCGCCTAAGTTTTGCGAGCTGTCTCTAGAAATTTTCGCTAAAGGAGTATTTCAACTAAAAAGGTTTTCGTGCGGTCGATTTTTTATTTTATAAACTAAATGATTCGCCACAGCCGCAGGTACCTTTTATGTTTGGATTATTAAAAACGAACTCCGAGGATAGTTTTGATTCTACGAAATCCATTTCAGTACCTTAAAAAAATAAGTCAGTTAACGGTAAAAAAATTGTTTTAGTTTTTTTGTGTAAACTTACCTAATAACGACAGTTGTGCTTTTTTATCAATATACACACGAATGCCGTCTTGAATTACTTCTTCGTCTAATTTATCTGAATTTATCAAAAGAAATTAGTTTAAGTAGGTATATCGTAGACAAAATAGAGATTAAGTTCAGTTTTCTTGCAATTCGAACCAGAAGTAAACCATCCATTAAGGCGGTCCTGTCTGTGAAAAACGGCAACCTATAGGAGGGGAGGGGGGCTGAAGAATACACTCACAACCATTGTTTCTTACCTTAAAATGGTAATTGGACTCTCGAGTCATCAGCTTAAAACTTCGGAATTACAAAAACTAAAATTGACTGCACTGCTTCAGATTTGGATGGATTTAATGACCATTTTTGGCTATTAAAGAGGCACAATGATTGTCTTCTGAAACGGTTGGCCACTAAATGAAAAATCTGCCAACAGTCTGGGCGCAACTTTATTTTTATATGGGTAGAAGTCCCAAACGTGTTTAATGCTGAGATGCGGTGTAGGCTACTATGCGACTTAAGCTAGTATTACACTATTTGACCAAGTGGTCAAATTGCAGTAATAATCAATACGAAAAACCGAATTCAAATTAATCTCACAGTATCCGTTTGGTCAAATTCGCTTTTTCGTAATGCTTATTACTGCAATTTGGCCGCTTGGTCAAACAGTGTAATACTAGCTTTACTCTGAGAGTAGTAACATTTTTTTTACTGTGTACGATATATAATTTTATACAAAACAATCTGAGTGCGTTTAATTTTTTTAGACTTAAAAAAAATATTAAAGAATTGAAAAGTGGGTTTGAGAGTTTTCACAGTGCATTTTTAAATTGAAAAGACGACTTAAGCTAGTATTACACTGTTTGACCAAGTGGTCAAATTGCAGTAATAAGCAATGTGAAATAGCGAATTTGACCGAGCGGATACTTTGAGATTAATTCGATTTCGCTATTTTGCATTGCTTATCACTGCAATTTGACAGCGTGGTCAAACAGTGATATGGATTTTAGAATGTTTCAATCCCGGCTTTCAAGCGTTTTGGACTCAACAATATAAGAAAATATGACTGAAAATGCAATTGTATTTCAAGGATAACTGTTGGTCTTTCATCCTTAAGGATTTTAAAAGGCCCAACTTTAACCCGGACATCCCCAGTGTGTCGAATTCGGTACATTAAAATAGTAAAGATGGTACTCAGAAATTTCACATTATTTTAGTAGTGCAAATCCCCAAGTGTACCAAATTTGGTACACTATATTAGTCACAAACCAGCAATAAAAAAATAATTTTTTTTTTACTATTTTCGTGTTTAGACTGCTTATGATTGCCCTGTTTAAATTTTCAGTCCAAAAGTAAAAAAAAAAAATGTCGGGCTTATCCGGGTTAAGAGATTTCAGTGTAGACAATATCCAACTGTTTTCGACTTTTTAGCGTTTTTGAACGAAGAATCCTAGAATCGATAGAGGGACGGTCAGACTGTGGAATCCAGTATAACAATGAGTTGTACAACATTTACAAAAACGAGCAGCATCCATCCTAACAAAATAAATTAAATTGCAAAAATAAAAAACCAAATTTAGTCATGAAAAGCAACAAGGGGTAATAGTTTACGGCATTATATTGCATCACCAACAAATTCGTTTTGCGCGAATTTGTTAGGATTTAACTGCATTGAAATAATTGCGAAAAGTTGCATGCCCGTGAAACCAGTTGGTTCGACTCGAGAGAGTTTGAAGAAATCAGCTGGATACAAAACGATCGTGCAGCAAGTTTATATTTGGTGTTTTTTTTCCGAGATCAGCTAGAGAAGTGACAGGAAGCGGTTGTGTAGGAGCTGAACGGAGTAAAATAAAAATTGTAAGGGATGAAAAAGTGGCATTTCATGGCTGGAGGATGGTGATTGGGACTTGGGAGAGAATTGTGTAAAGTTTGATAGTGAAAGGAAGAAAAGAAAAAGAACCGATTTTCGATTGGTGTTTTACGCACGTTAGTGACACGCACGGGAGTGAACAAAGACGGATAAATAGCATGTATGAGTTTTTTTTATAAGACGATTTAGAAGAATGGCATTTTGAGGTTTTTTTTTCCGTGAACCCTGATGGCTATATGGTCTCGTAGGTAAGTATTGTTCTTTTTTCTCGATTTCTTTTTATTATCTTTCCATTTTTTTGTGATGGCATATTAACCTTGATTAAGCTCAGAAACCACTTCCCGAATGTCCACCCTATGACACGATCGCTGGGTCGAAATGCTTGCAGGCGATTTATCCTGGAGCCCAAGGTACAATGTGCTCTTCCGCTTCGTCACAATTTCGAATACCACCAATACAAGTAGTCTGAACAAAATTATGTTAGATGCAGTAGCTGCCTCAAGCAGGGCTGCTGCTACCTCAGAGGGGTCATACCAGACCTGAAGAAGCTGTTTCGCTAGAAATAATCACTACACACAATGGGGATACCACCCGGTCGCGATCTCATCGAGATGTCGTCGTATTTTTGTTGTGGTTATTTGTTGTCAACAAAATAGTGCAGTTATGTAACAAGTTCAAATGTAAAACGCTGATGCCAAGGTCAGGGATGTATTTTTCTGCAGTATTGACGGTTATGCGTTGCGCCTTGCGATAGAATACCGAATCTTTTAGTATAGGCAACATTCCAATCGTTACGTAATTTAGTAGTCCTATCAACCCCTTACCTTTAGTCTGAGCATAGTCCAACGTATAGGAAAGACCATTACATCCCCTTTGCCGCACTCCAACCTTTAGACCATTCTAAAACAAACATTTTTTTACCATAAATAAGCGCCTAGATCCTCCAATTGGCTGTGTCCAGCTCAACTTACAAATTCCGGTTTTCCATCCAACAATTCCTTTATGCGTTTCACAGCAGCAGGAGTCTAAAAATAAAAAAATTACCGAAACGAATGGAAAAATGCAATCATATTTGTCGGTGGTGCAATTTTTCGACCAACTGCACTTACCAGCGTTAGAGCAGCCCGAGATGGAATTAATTTTCGGTTTTTCATTGCACGAACCGTTGCCGTAGCCACAACTTTTGTTGCCATCGTCAATTAAATTCGAAATTTTGTGATTTAATTGCAATAAAAAAATGTTACTCTTGAAAATTTTCGTCCTGCCACGCAATTCACTGTGTATACGTTTTTTATTTTTATTTTCGAGGTTAGAAATGCGAAATGTCACAGGAAAAGGGAATTGTAACTTCATACAAAAAAAAACTCGATGTCAGCTGTTGCTGTCAAAACTTAACATTGCAGGGTTGTGTCGAAAATAAACAAAAAACTACTGCGAAAATCAGCCAGCGGTCGGAACCCGGAAAAGCTTGCAGACTGTAAACTTGGATGAAAGGTGTGTGCGTGTTGTTTTCTGCGCACCTTTTTACGCTGCAAATTCGTTACCGTGCACTTTACGCTTTTAAGTTTGATTTGCTCTTTTGCTTGCTGCTGCTTCTGGCTGGGCTACTAGCGAGGCGACTGGCCGCTGTCAATTGTCAAATCGCGAACAATGTTTTGTTTGTTGCCGTCGTCGTAAGCGCGAAGAAGTGAAAAAGTTTTCGCCTGGCCGCCGTTGTGCTCGCTTGGCGTGAATTAAATCGTCGACGTTCCGCGTCCGGGTGTCGAGGAATTCAATTAAACGGCGACGCAAAGATGGACATCGAGAACGATGTGCTGTGCGAGAAAATCATCAACGAGATCAACGCAGTTTTCATCCGGGATCCCGACTTGTAAGTGCGGAGCCCGTGTGGCCTTCGGTTTTGTGAGATTCCGCGTGTGGTTCTGGTTACCCCTCCCGTCTGCCAGGTGACATGCTGACAGGAGCTGGGCTGACAGTCATTGCGCTGCGCGATGCAGTTGAGCGATTGCCGATAATTTCCAGTGCAGTCGGTAGAGTCGGGTGGGGTTTGTTTTGTGTTTCGGTTTGCTCGCGGGGATGCGGATGCAACTGAAGGGCAAGGACTGACTGCTGGTGTTTTGGTGCATTTTTAGGGTGGTTCTGAAGAGGAGTGTGTAAGTGCCAAGACATAACCTCGTTCTTTCGGGAAGTCTTGAGTCTATAATTGGGTTCATGGACAGTTCAATTTGAAATTAATCGAGACCGAGTAGTTGCGCTGCGCGTTTAACGTCACAAATGAAATAAATTGGCCGTTGGGATGCGATTAATTAAGGCGGGAGTATGGGAGGAGTGGAACGCAGTCGGCTGATTGCTTAGTTTGAGCTATCTGTTAACACACTGCGTTTTTTGTTCGTATAGTGCTTTTTTTTGTAATGGGAGGTCATAGAGGCGTTGATGCTCTAAATTGCTGGAATGTTTTATAAATGAAAATGAAAAAATTAGTTGCTGCACGGTTTTATCGATATTTCAATGGCGCTACAGTCTAAATCGTAACCGAACCAGCAAATTCATATATTTGCTAATTTGGCTCAGGCAATGCGCGATTTGTAATAATCGTGCCATAGTAGTTTATCGGTCGGAGCAGGTGCTTGGCTGCTCATCTAGAGTCCTCCCTTCTATTCAACGACTTCGTCACCTACTCCACCGTTGGCAATAAGCTTTGTAAGGAATCCAAATAATTAATAATTGATTTAGCAAAATTTTAAATTCAATTTAGCAAAATGGGCAATTCCTTTCCAACGCAAAAAAGTTGGAGAAGAATTCCCCATTTGGGTATACTTTCTCAGCTTAAAGATCTGGTGACAATGCTGTCACTCAGCGCAATGAGCTGGAAAAATCGCTTGCTTCAGTGCCATCCATATACAGGGACAGGGCACAGCCAAGCCAAGGAGTAGAAATTGTGGGATTGATAGATTTTTGGATTGGAGTTGGTTTACTCTGTCACTGAAGCCTCATTTTGGTCTATTGTAGGTAGGTAGGTAGGTACGCGTGGCTGCCCGTGAGAATACGGACACACTTAGATTTAAAAAGTCTATTGTGTTACCACAGGATCATCGAATCCGGTCCTACTCCGCGAACCATTTAGAGCTTGCAATGAAGCGTTGCATTCTCGCGACCTCCATTGCGGCAAGATCAGTAAGTAAGCTCCAATATGAGCTTTCTATTGCAACGTCACCTTAAATTATCTATAATTCCTCTTCAATATCGGCGCTGTCAGTGATGCACAGTATTCTTCGAAGAGGAATGCAGGTCCAGAGATAGAGGTTTTGGCCCTTTCAAGAACTTTGTCCAAATGAGCACTCCAAGTGAGTTTTACATCCAGGATGACTCCCAGAAATTTCAACTCGCTAGCATACTCCAGAGACCTAGATAGATTGTCCATAAACCTCGTTTTGATTAAAGCAACAGTTATGCTTTTCTTCGGGTTGATACCAAAATCTGCTTTAGTAAACCAACTTGTTACTTGGTTTAGGGCACTTTGAACTAGCTCTGTGACCATTTCTTCAAACTTACCTCTAATGAGGATGGTAAGATCGTCTGCGTAACTCCAGATCTCGTTAGAATATGTAGAAGGTTGGGTATTTCCTTGTGAAATTATGTAGTCTGTCTTAGTTTAATATACGCCTGCTCTCCACAGGGCTCTTCATTTTAAGTTTGCTGGCTCCTCCAGTTTAACAGAACTTTTAGCTGCCATACTTCTCCCATTAATGTCAAGTGGCAGTAGATGCAGAAACGGAGAAAATTATTTTTCGGGCATCTTTTTAGCCCAACTTTAGCCGCGAGGACATTTTTTGTTTTAAAAGGCTGAATTAGGCCCATGCCAAGGGAACACTTTCTCAGTCCGAAGAGCTGGAGGCAGTACAGTTTCACAGCTCATCGAGCTGGAAAAATTTCACCATATCAACATACTCATGCTGTATGCTGACATTGGGCTCAACTTGATGTGTCATAAGTGCTCCTCAGTCAGTACAGTGAACTGATATTAGAGGTAACACAAAATGACACACCCACCTAAATTAAAGAATTAAAAAATTAATACATATAATAAATTTAAAGTTAAAAAAAAAAAAATAATAATAACAAAATAAAAAAAAAGAATTAACGAAATAATCCAGGATAATAATAAAAAAAAGAAATTTGAAAAACGTAATGAAAAGAAAAAAAAAACAAAAATCCAACATTAGAACACTAGAGATTAACGGGGTTAAAGAAAAAAGGAAACAATAATAGTGTTAGTTAACCAAGAATTATGCACAATAACAAAACAAACCTTCACCATTCTTTCTTTCTTTTTTTTTCTATTGATCCCGAAATCTGGGATGTGTATATAGGCTTCTGTTCTTAGTCCCAATAAAAAATTCGTTTGGTAATTCGTTTATACCTGGGCTTTTGTTTCCGACCGTTGCTTAGATAGCAGTATTTTATTTATAAATATTTATTATAAATAGTATGAGGTCTGGCTTTCTTTAATTTTGTATCTCACTAATATGATGCGATCACGTCGCGTAAACTGGCATCTAATACCAGTTCTTTTAAAAATCTAACAAAAAAAAATAATAATTGAAAATCGAATTTCTATCGTTTCTAATTTTTTTTTTATCAACAGAAACTCATTCGAAATTATCCCGACACTATCGTACGAGAATAAATCGCCTGTAATTCATGTCGAACATAATTTAGGATTAGAATCGTGGTGTGCCAAACACGTATATGATTTTGCACATAAGACAATTTTAGCATGTAAATTAGGCAGCAATAAGTATATAAACAACGATTCATTAGTTAAATACATTAATTGTGCGTTGCTTATAAATCCGGACGTAACAACATTTTGGCACATTCGGCGTCAACTTGTCGAGAAAAACAAGTTGAAAATTCAAAAGGAATTTCAATTTTCCGCGCTGGTTTTAACGAAGAAGCCAAAATCGAGCGAAGCATTTGCCTATCGTCGATGGTTGTATCCATTTCAGAGTAAGTGAATGATTTCGATTGGTTGATTGCAATAAAAAAATAAAATTACTTACTTGCAGGTGCCGAATCAATCGACTGGTCGATCGAAATCGGAATATGTGATCGTTGCGCGGATAAAAGTTTAAGCAACTATCATGCTTGGTCGCATCGACAATGGGTTCTAGAACGTGCTCCACATTTGCTCCGATCCGAAATATTACATACGGAAAAATTCATCAAGAAACATATTAGCGATTACAGTTGCTATCACTTTCGTCAGCTCGTTTTGCAGACAATCCTCGAAATCGGCTACTACGACAAAGAAGAAACCGACTATAACTTTCTCAAGGACCTAATCAATTTCTACGTTGTAAGCACCGTTACAACAACTGAAGATATCATCTTGACCCTATTGCCCGGCATCAATTTGAATGCAACCGGCGCCGAAAAACTAAAATCATTTCTATACTGTTGCAATTTTGCATCGTACGATATTAAATTTTGTGACGATTTGAAAAATCTTTTCGGCTTTCGTGAATCTTTCGAAAATCATCGACGTGCCTCGCTGAAATTTATCGTAGAAAATTGTATAAAATTTAATAGCACAAACGAATACCATCAACAACCCGTTTCGAAACTCTCGAAATTCGACTATTCGGAAAATACGTTCCTGTTGGCGTTGAAAAAGTCGGAGGGAATGTTGGGTGAACGGCACAGAAAATGGTGTTCATTATTCTTAAGCTTCGATTATTCGACATAAGTGGCAATTTTCATACGCGAACGGAAATCCTTCTCTACTACGAAATGGCACAAGCAATAAAATTTTTTACTTCGAGTATTAGTTAAAGAAACGTTCGTTCATCAATCTAAAGTGTGTTTTTCTAATCTGTCTTTTTATTTTGGTCTTTTGATTAATTCTAACTCTGATGTTGAATAATGCTTTTTATTATTTTTGCTATATACAGTGGATGCCGCTTATTGTAATCGCGGATAATGTTATAAGCCGCATTTTGTTATCAAAACAGTTGGGTTCCATTTTCCACAAACAGAATTCATCGCTTATTTTTTTCTTCCTTTATTGTTATCACCCGGTTAATGTTATTGTTTTTGGCTGGTCCCAAATGATTACAATAAGAGGCATCCACTGTACTTCAAACTTATCGGAAAGCCTATTTATCGAATATTATCTAAAAATATTTGTCGAAACTTTTGCAACTATCTCTCAATTACATTTCTTTTACACTCATAATTTTTAAGATAAATCGATTTTCTTCCTCTTGTAGTTTGATTTTTTTATTATGAGAAATGTACAGTTCAAATATTTACCACAAAACAATAATAAAATCGTTAGTAGCGGTCTATTCGACTGAAATCGGATCTGTGTAGAACGTATTTTTGATTCGGATTTCAATCGGATGGAGCAGTACAGCTTTTATTGAAAGTAGAAATAAAATGGAAACTTGTAAAGTTTTGATTATAGTGATATTGCAGTTACTAAACTTAAAAAAAAACAAATTAGTATAAACGATAAATAAAGAATATTTTGAAAATGAGAACACAATTTTGTATGTACATAATTTGTTTTGCGAAATTAAGAAAACACGACATTTTGTACATTAATTTTATTTTATGGTCATACAAATAAACTACCCACTCCTTCATCCTCTTGGGAATTGTAATTAGAATTAAAATTAAATGCCGTGTGATTGCACTGCAATGTAAACAAAACGTTGTAAACAATTTATTGGCACATTAGACGAAGACAAGTTTCATTGATTTAAATCTAATCTCGATTCTATTTTCTTCTGCGATATAATAAGGTAAGAACTACCTCCTACTCTATGAAATCGACGAGCGCGCTAATACAGCATAAAGAAAAACATTCCATAGATTTTAAATGCCTTCTCTAAGTCGTAACAAGTTTATGTGCACTTATAGTGGTACAATTTTTTTTTTCGAGAATTCTATTGCATTAAAATCGTGTGCGCTTCGTATTAGCAGTTCTTATGTCAAATACTTAAACTTAATAAACAGCGTATTGTTAGAATAGTGACTTTTCGACATATTCCTTTTGTGTAATTTTTTTAGTATTTGTTTGGACTCGGATATCTAAACAATTGTTCCGTCGGATTTCGGTTGTTACTTAATTTGTTTAAAAAAGAAAAACAATTACAATGGGTAGACATTTACGAGTACCGTCGCGCGCTTCGAGTGAACAATCTGTTGCTGTAATGGATACGCTTAAAGTACACCCCATGTATGCCGTATATCGTTCAAGTTGCGAAAATTTGACTAAACGGATTTTTGGTAAGTGCAAAATATGGATATTAATAGGTTCGTACTGATGAGACATTTATACATGTGTATACTAAACGGCTAAACGGTTCGATTTAGTTTTATATGTTTCGGGCGCTTCTATGAGCCGTACAAGTCTAGTGAAATTAAAAAAAATACAAACATTTCGAAAAAGGCAAAATTTATTTGTCATGTTGAAAAACGAGCGCATAATGAACTTTGTTCGACTTTGATAACTCACTTATGTCTCAATAGAGATAAAAAGTAAAGTAAAATCGACAATATGAAGTCTTGGATTACCAAGCAACGGTGTCCTCATGATATGTGTAAAGTGTGTTACGTTGTGCGCGGGAGTGATTTTTTAAGCTTTAAAACAGGCAACATAACCGGTGCGTGATATAACGTAAAGGCAATTGAGAATCATTTACCGCACATAACAAGAACGTCATTGTTAATATCCTTCATGTTTCCGGTGTACTTTACGTAGGCCGAAATGTTTTGCTTTAAATTCTTATCCTAGACGTCGTGCATTTCCATCACAGAGCTTGGCATAGCAGACCCCATGAGGTTTTAATTATTCAGTTTTTCTGTATGAAACCTGCTGGTGGAAGGATCAGAAGTAAAGTACTCTCGAGCCTTCTATTGAGTTCAATTAGGACGTAACCGACGTCTTCCTTTTGAATTCCAAGTAAGAACCTATTTTTATATAATTGATCGATCCATTGCCACTTTTTTGGAATTTCACAACTTATCTTACGTTGTCGACCTTCAGAAAATTTTCTAATTTCCGATCAATGTTTGACATTTTTTTTATACGCTCTATTTGCTTCATTTAATTTTCAAAATATATTTCAGCCACTGCTACAGATGAACCGTCATACTTATGTCGTCCCGTGAAGGGCTATCGTCCTCGATGTGCTACTGAACCGACGAATTTTAAAAGACCTCGTAAAGAAGCCTTGAATTCGCTTATTCGCGAAACATTGAAAATAACATCGAGCCAATTTGGACATCAATTGAAGTGAGTACTAATTTTATTTAGATGTTTTTTTTATTACATCTATTTCAGTTCCTGGAGCATCGGGCAGTAAGTGTGAGCTTAGATCATAGGTGATAACTTCATGCCTAGGAGGGACTCGAACGCAGTACTTCTTTGGTGATTTATCAGTCCCTGGTGTAACCACCAAAGTTTCAACAATGCTACGCCACAAGATGTGATCCACATAAAATTCAGCCTTGCTGCAAAAAAGGGTTAAATCTATTCGAGCCGCCTGTGCCTGCCTGAAATATTAGTTAATTGTTTATGCACCGTCCATAAGAGATGAGCCATTTACTGATTCAGTAGTAGTCTTGTATGTTAGCGCCCGGGTTAAAGCAAGTTTTGTGCCTCTGACTCAGAGAACATTAGTTCTTCCTGATCCTGAGTATTTCTTATAGTCCACTCTATTTTTGTTTTCAAGGTCTGAGTACTTATTTTTGCTCTGGTCCTTGCTAGGATACACCACTGCTTAGCAGTACAGCTAAGTTATCAGATTTCTCAATTGAAGGACGTGGTCGCTGAATCGACGTTACTGGAGGTAGTCCCAGGACCTCCACATCCCACAGGGAGACCAAATATTTTCTTCATTACCGTAGATTGCTGTTTTCAGTTTGACGCTTTCTTACAATTGATGTCATGAACAAGCTGACTATACAATTGAAAATAATATCCTGTAAACTGAACGTAACGAAACGCTTCTCTTAAATATCATTAAAAACTGTTTACGTGTATTTCAAATCTTATCTTATACATAATCTCAACCTTAAAGTTGAATTATTTTGTTTATATTTTACCACAAATGTTTTGCATTGTAATTTAAAATGTGTGGATGATGTGAAATAAGCAAAAACTCTTGTTGCTGTTTACAAATGAAATTTTTTATCTAATCTAATCTTTCGCTAGAAATGGAAATATTTAAACAAGACGAAGAGGATAATATCGCTAAATTTCTTCTTATGCTAGAAGGCGCCAAATGTTTTTCAATTGTTATAAAATTTATTTAAGATTTACGTAACTTTCTGTAGATATCCATAGGATCTCGACGAAAAGCACTGTAGGTAGAATTGGAGTTCACATACGAGTACATCCAAGATGATACAGCTATCTACCGCTTTCAATGATTATTGTCGTAGTTGCAGGGATGCGAACAACTGTTAAACTCTCTGTTGCGGTCATTCATATACAAAAGAAAAAAATAAACAGCCCGTAGAAGTAAAAACCAATACGATGTCTTATCAGTACTAAGAGATATGGCGGAATTCGTGGAAATAGGTAGATACCAACCATTTGCGCGATTGAGTATCGAAAAATCCTGAAATTATTTCCAAGGCTTGTATAAGCGCCCATAGATGTAATATTAATTTAATATCTGATTAGACTCAAGATATATCATGAAATTTGTGAATAATGCAACCTTTCTTACCTATCTTTTCTCTTGGCACAGCTTCGTAGGCCAATGAAAAACTGAAATTTTGTTTTTTTTTATCAACATATCAACTTTCTAACGTAAGCCGTGCACGAGATAGAAAAACAACTCTCGCCCCCCGTACCGCAAATACATTTTTATTTAGGACAAATAGCCCCGTCTACCAACTTCCAGCTTTCCATCAACTCCCGAGATATAAAAGCCGAAATATTTTGCTTTTCGCCCTCACCTTAATTTCTCCCACCGAAAAACTTATTTTTGTTGCTAGGGTGGAAAATGATCCCAAGAAATTAGCCGAGTGTTGTTGAATGTAAATTTTTTTAGAGTACCGATGGAGCAACACCATTTGTCACACCCCCAACTTCAACGTTCATCAAGCTACGTAAAATTCAGTAGGCTGGCGATGTAGAGCGAATGGAAGTTAGAAGAATCTCCAAACGTGCTCTTAAAGGCAAAGCGAGTGGTAGCAGGCCACGCAAACGGTGGGAAGACCTGGTTGATGAAGATAGCAAAGCCATCTTAAAAATTAGCAGCAAGAGGACGCGGTCTTTGGATCGAGACGATTGGAGGCGACGACTTCAGGAGGCCAGGGCCCGATTTCGGCTGTCGCGCCATTGATGATGATGAACTTCAGTTTTAAAAAAATTACGATATGTAATTGAACCGTTGAAGACAAGCTGGCTAAATGCAGGAAAATAATTTATTAATTGTGTGCAATTACAGTTCTCAATGTCTGTGTGTTAACTTTTTAATTAGAGAAGTCGGAAGCTCAGAAGGCAAAAATTATTTATTTTAAAACCTGCATTGCGTACAAGGGGAACAAATTTATCCTCTTCTTCTTATAAGACATATTGGCACCAATCAATACAAAAAAAGCTATACAGGTGGTTCAAATTTTATCTCTGCAATATAACATGGATCCATATCCTATCCTTGGCATACAGTCAAACCCATTGAGCCGCGTCGCGTCCTATTTACCTATTAGTTAATCCTAAATAGCATACAAATTCTTTCGGACTGCGTGACTAACAGATAATTTTAATGGATCCTGCGGAGACACGAGTTACCCATTGCGTGTTAGTATCATCTCATAGTCACAATGAAGTGACATCACAAAAGGATAATATTGTTTTGTTTTAGTGGAAAATCAGACTATAGTATGACGAACTGAAAATTCGGCAAGACCCACCCTAATGAATTTTCTTGGCGGGTAGGTAGAGTAAGCGATTTTTTTTAGAAAAGTTCATCCCTAAAAATAGATTGTCTATTTTGTCACGTATAGAGGAGCCCCAAAAGTCACAGTCAAACAGAACATGCTACTGATGATGGCGTAAATTCCTATTGTCTTAAGAAAGAACATTTACCTAATAAGCGGCTTTTCCTTAGTCAAGGCCACGACAAATTATCCCCATTACGTAAGATACAAGTGTATCTGCACATGTCTTAATACTCGTTGCTTCATATGTTAGATAATAAGCGAATAAAACCAAAGTTTCGGTATAGTAAAATGCAATTTTGCTATTTCTTTTTGGACATCGCGACATGACCAAGGATCATTATGCCGTGAAGATTTTTATATTGCAGTCTTGTAAAAATCAGCGTCCTTTACAAGATGTGTTCCATACATTCAAAGAATTTCCGAGTTTAGATGAATGAAATCTAACCAGGAGCTTTGGATTTTGCGCAATACTGTCGAAATACATTGAAACATTGTCTTGGTACTAATAGTGTGTAGTTAACGTTACTTGTACAGACTATAGTACAGTGCTGACTCGAAAAGAGTAGTCACATTTTGTTTTAAAGACTATGGTGCACAAGCTCTTATTCTACTCGCAGTAACAAATATGATGGAGTTACCATTGCTAATATGCGAGGTTCTGGGGCGATTCTCCGTTTACTCCGTTTACACCCATAGGATGGTCTTGATAAAAATCGAGTTACTATCCTGGTCGAACAAATCCCACGAGTGTTTCCTAACCCATATTTATGGGTGTTTCGAGAAAACCCCATGGTTGTCGTAGGAACACCAATGGGTGTTTTGTGGAACTCACATGGGTGTTACGTGGAACACCCATAGTTGTAACCGCCGCATTCATGTATGTTATAGGTGTTATTCTGTTGATCTTCGTTGGAACCTTGGTTGGTTGATTTCACTGAAGGAGATACATTGATCCTTAGCAAGACTATTAAGCCGGTCTCGAATTGTATAAGAGATGCTTTCTACGAATTACTCGTATGCTTAGCTCTTGATAATAATGAAAATAGAAACTTATATAGTGGGGTTTAAATTCTTGGAAACACTACTGTTCGAAGTGTACTCCAATACTGACTCATGCGGTTATAACGCCACCCCAAAACTACCCTATAGAAAACTCTAGATGCATATACGACCTTAATACAAACAAAATACACGTCGGTGTGGTTTTAAAGGTTCTCTCTATTTCGCAGTACATTTGTGTATCGAAGAAAACTGATGTGTTTCCAGTCTTTCTACTCGAGCCAAACAGGGGAGAGTTTTTTTCCCAACAAAGCGTTTTCTTCATGTGAAAGAAATCAACCCTTCATTCACATCACACAAAAAGTCTTCCTTGTTTTCGACTAAAAAAAGTTCTTAGCTTAGCTAAAATAATGAACTGCAACCAATAGACTTCTAAAACTAATTTTGTGAAAAATTTTCAAAAAAAAAAAAAAAATTTGGCCAAAAGGACTATCGTTGGATCCTTTCCGTGAGTGATAGGGTGTTTCGACTGAGCCTGTGTGTGTGGCTGTGTGAATTCGAATTTTTTTTACTATTGAAATCCTTCGAGAGCTTTTAAATTTTTGCAAAACATCGAAGGACTTTCGCGAGGCCGGGACTAGTTCCTTGCGCGAAATATAATTCAGTTTAAGGATTTCTTCTTATCGTTTTCATAATACGTGTTCGGGCAATATATCGTGCGAGATATTATTCAATCGTGAAAACGAATCTGATTTGGGATAGTGCCACTTAGTGTATCTATAGTTCAAATTTGAGAAAAGATAGATCCAGCAATACACGCGCATTTTCTCAGCGCGTTTTTTTCTCGTGTGTGATTTTATCAGATTCCATGTCTAAGGTGTGTTTCCTGTAGTTTCATAGACCCACAAGTGTAATACCAATTTCATTTCATTAAAAAAAACAATTTGTTTGTTATTTAATGCTTTTGTATATACATATTTCTATATTTTTCCGAATTTGATGAATTTTGTATGCTTCATTTTTTTTTGCCACGCTGCAAGTAAAGTTGCATCTCTTATTTACGAGTAATGTGAAAAGTTGAGAATTACTTTCAAAATATATTTTAGTCTTTTGAGGTCATGTATAATAGAAGCAAGGATATTTGCATTTCATGCGTACTAAGTTGCTGTCATGTTATGTTATTATCACAATTGAGTTTAAGCAAATTTTAACTATGCATAAAAGTTTTTGAAAGAATGCTGTAGTAAAAATTTCAATTTTTAAAAAAAATTAAAATATTTTTTATCTTAACTGTTAACTGATAATGCTACTAGAAAATAAAAATTGTATTAAGAGATTTCTCCATAAATTTTGTATAAGACCAAGCTACGAAATTTCCCCAAAAATTTTGATACCAAATTACAGTCAAATTAAAAAAAAGAATTGAAGAAAAGTTAGTAAAATTTTCCAAGCGAAAAACAATGCGTCCGAAACGCTCGAAAGCGGAGATCGAGACACTTTAAAATCCATAACTCCTAAACGGTTAATGTCACGAAATTGAAAGTTAATGACTCTTCGCAGATATACTAGGAGAATAGGCCGGAAACAAAGTTTTGAGTGGGCGGAGTAGCGTGCGGACGTAAAGGAGTTGTATATCTTTTTACAATGTTTACCGTCCCTTAGTTGTGATGAGATAAACAATTGGTTATTACTTTTACGGGCATTTCATGTAATGGCATAAAACACGATTTTTCGGCATTCAACCCCCTAGTGTAATTCGTTATATCTCTTAAGTCTGATGAGGCAGCAAATTGGTTCTTTCTTCTATGGTCTTTTAGTTTAAATAATATACCAAAGTTCGAGTCGTCTGCACGGCCTTTTTATATGTTTAATCGGCAAATAATCTTAGGACAAAATTAACTTTCCAAAAAACTCCTAATCTCGAAACAAGTGATGTTATACTCCGACTTTGACCGCGTCCCGGAGTATGACCCAATTACGTAATTCATGTGTTGTATGTGGCAGTGGCATAAGCATTCTAGCGCGACCCATTTTAATCGCTTCCCGAACTTTGATCCGAAAAATAATAAAATTTCGCCCAGGCTATTGGTAGATTTTTTACAGATTGTGACTAGCTCAAAAAGCTTTATATTTGGGCACTAAACACATAATTATAAATTTATCTCGATCAATGTTGGCAAAGAAATAAGTAATTTTTTTAAATTTTACTTTAAAAAAAAAGTTATTTTAAGCCAAATTAGCTCTGTTTAGGCTAGTCAAATTAGTGAAATTTGTTATGAGGCCCGGACATTTATTTTAGATTAGATTGTGACTAGTTAAAAGAGCTTTTTCTTGGAGCATGCAAAAAATTAATTTATAAATTTTTGTCGGAAAAGGTTCTATATGCCAAAAACTTTAAGAAAAAATTTTGTCAAATTTTGAAATATGGACCTTAAAAAATACTAAAAAACAGGGGTTTACCATTTTGTAAGCAAAGAACACCACCTTCGGTTTGCGGAAATCTATCAGGAACTGAACAAGATAAGACCATACAAAAGTGTGGTCAAAGTAATCGAGTTGTAAATTAATTTTTTGAAAACCCTTGTTTTCGTTGTATTTTTGCAAGAAACTACCACGAATTTTGAATTAGGAGACATTAGAGAACAAATTTCATTAAGTTTAATTTTTTTCGATCTACTTTCCTGTCTTTTGATTCTATTTGAAGAAAAAACGTAAATGCCTAATTTCAGCTTTCTAGATTTAGCATCCTTATGCTGTTCTTGTACTGTATATTGCTGTATAAATTGAAAGACTATATTTCAAAGGTTTCTTCAAATTAAGGTGTAATCTTCGAAGTAACTTCACTGACCTTTTAAAAAAAAAATCTCGTACGCGTTATACATTTTTCATTTTAAATTCAATTTTTTCTTTACTTGCCGTGACAATTTATGATTTTTTTGCTGAATTCAGTTTCGATTCACCAATTTATTTCTTGAGAGCTATAACCCTGAAACCTTTTGTGAAGTACTCCATAAATCTGTGTAACGACATTTCAAAGAATATTTACTTACTAGTCGTCTTATTATCGTGAAGCAATTTTCTTTATTCAATTCTTGTCCATTGCATAGTTTTCCATAGTCAAAAACAATTCGTTCATTTTTGATCGATTTATTTTTTCATTGTTTGGTCTATTTTCCGACTTGCTTCTCAATTTTTCGAAATATTTCTTCTTTCCTTGGGCTTGATTTTTTGGCATATTGCCCGTTTGACTATAATCAACCGTCCTCAATCTCAAGGAATAATATATGCGCAATTTTTATTGAAGTTTCGCAATACCTTTTTTCGAAATTACGAAATAGAGCATAGGTCGTTCAATCGATTTTCTATTATATTGCGATGTAAAGAGAAATTTAAAATTGAACTAACTACTTATGAAGACTTGTGAGGTCCAAGAGCTGACCTTCTATTCAATAAAAGACAAATTAAGTACAGAATTGAAAATATCTGAATTCGGATTTTTTAAAGTGTAAAAAAAATTACGAAGAATAAAATCTGTTTCAAATTTTATGAACATAATTTAAAACTGCAGTCACGATCGGCTGCAAGCCAATCGTATAATACTCTAGATGAATACTGAACTCCGATTTATATTGTAGTTGGGGATAAAGTAGAATTACGTGTGTGCATGTCGTATGTCCTTTATTATGGACTGCCATTAGATTGCTCCTCAAAACTAAAAGACAATATTCAGTGTTTAACTTCATATCTTGAACTGGGTAAGTTATCGAAAAAAAATGTACTTTATGAAGGACTTTCACATGGGAGGTGCAGGAAGGACTCACTCGATTTCTTACATATTTATCCTTTTCCATTCAAAATTAATGTGTACAAAATTTGAAATTCGTAGCTTGAAGCGTTCAAAAGTTATCGGAAAATATTGTTGAACACGTGTCTTAAGGATATTTTGTATGGCAGCTACCAGAAGGAGTAAGAGGATTTTGCTGATTAGTAAACTCGAACTTCGTTTTCACTCAAAACTAATTTCTACAAAATTCCGAGTTCATAGCTAAAAGATTACTTGAGTTATAGTGAGTTCCGTAAATTAAGTGAAGACATTTTGACAGGATATTTGTATGGCAGCTACACGAAGGACTAACAGGATTTTCTTCATAATCATATATTTAGCTCCAACTATTGGAAAAATAACACATACAAAATTTCAAAGTCGACCAATATTCTTGAACACGTTGTTTTAAGGACATTTTGTATGGCAGCTACCCGAAGGAGTGGGACGATTTTGCGCGTTAACGAACTTAGCCTTATAAATTCAACCAAACATCCAGATTCAAAATTTCAAGATCCTAGGTGAAGGCGTTCTTGAGTTATCGTGTTCACGGACAGACGGACGGACGTCAGGCGGATTTGAGGTTTTTGGCCACAAATAAACAAAAAATAATATATAACTTTTTTTCGTCCGAGGCTTGGTTCTATGCGTTACAAACTTTTGGGCTGGATTAAACTTATAGTACTCTTTATGATTTCATCTAGACTCTAGATTCTAGAGTATAAAAAAGTCTTAAGGGCTCACATACCCCTGCACGCGCTGAAGTAAATTTGAAAAATTATTATAAAGGTTATATGGTGAAAAAAAATTTTAATTTAATTCACATATCTTATTAACTATTCAACTGTAAAAAACAATTTTTTTTTAATATTAACATTGTTTTTTACGGGTATAAATGGACTACTTATGAAAACCATGGCGCTTCCTGGTCGGCATCATAACTTCACCAAAAATAATTCAATTTGCCAAAAATATAAAAGAATCTTGTAAAATAATGTAGTATTTATAAGTTACAGTACTTCAAACTTTAGTAATCAGTTTTTCAAAAAAAAATTGCGTTTAATAATTTATAAAAAAATTTGCAAGCTAAAAATTAAAAAAACCTCTCGTTAGACTATAGAGAAAATAGTTATCAAAATTAAAAAAAAAAAGTTGAAAAATATTGAAAATTGACTTAGTTATCGTGCCGAACATGTCTAAAAACATAGTTTCGAGAAAAATGCGTTTAAAGTTTTTGGTAGGTACAACGTGAACTTACGGCTAGTCTCCCATTCCAGCTTCGTACACCTTCTTTCTCCTGTATCTTCGTGTTTTTCACAGATGGTTCTATAAATGACCTTGTTTTCTATGAAACCCAGCTTTTGCGAAAAAATAAATGCTAAACGCTGCTGTTGAGAGTGGCGCGGCAATTAGCCAGGAAGCCGCTCCAAACTGATGTCTGGTCACATTTATTGCTAATGGAGTGGAATTTTCTAAATTCTAATTTTTTTTAATTCTTAAAAGTATAAAAAATAAAAATCTGTAAAAAAAACCAATTTTTGAAAATTTCAGGGGTCTATGAGCCCTTAATATGGAATTACAGTACGAGCGATGCACGCAACACGCATGTTGACCCGAAGGCATCGCGCCCGCCATATCGCTACACCAGTTATAGTGAGTGCACGGAAGTCCTTTCCGCAACTGCTAAATAATGTTATCTAGTGTTTCTTAAGGTTTCCATAATTTTTTAACTTATCAAGAAAAACTTGGTCTTATATATTAGGTTGTTGCAGATGAAATGTCGTTTTTGGTAGTGCAATTTCAAACAACTGTAACTTTTATAAAACTTAATTTTATTAATCAAAATAGCCACCAGCACATGCACACTTCTCCCAGCGCATTTATGCCAGTTTCGTAGAAGTCCGACTTTCTAGAGCGAAGAAAGTCCTCGAAAGCACTTTTGATGGCTGCTTCATTATCGAATTGTTTGGTCGCCAAAAAATGATCCAAATGTTTAAAAAAGTGGTAGTCGGTTGGCGAAAGGTCCGATGAGTATGGTGGATGAGGAAGAGTTTCATACTGCAACTCATTTAATTTTTAGACCGTTGTTCTTGAAACATGAGGCCGTGCGTTGTCATGAAGCTGTTGACCAATCTAGGCCGTTGGACACGCAATTTCTGATGCATTTCATCGAGTTGGGCACAATACTTCCCTGCATTAATGGTTTCACCACACTTCGAAAAGGAATAGTGAATAACTACAGCTGCAGACCACCAAACAGTGACCAGTATCTTCTTCAGATGAAGGCCTGGTTTCGGCATGTGTTTTGGGGTCTTATCGGTATCCAACCATTGTCCCGATCGGCGACGATTGTCGTACAGTATCCAGTTTTCATCACATGTCACTATTCTGTTCAAAAACGGGTCGTTTCTCTTCCGGGAGAGCAGGGAACAGCAAATTTCCAGTCGACGAGCCATGTTTTGCTCAGTAAGCTCATGCGGAACCCACTTATCAAGCTTTTTAATTTTTCCAAGCTGTTGCAAGTGCCGGGAAACTGTCGGATAGTGTACGCCTAATTTGTCTGCAATATCCCTTACAGTTTGGAGTGAATCAGATTCCACTAAAAAATTCAGCTCATCGTTGTCGATCGAAGGTCCTGGGTGACCACATGGCTCACTTTCAAGGGTCAAATCTCCTGATCGGAATTTTTCGAACCATCGCTGTGTGGTTCGTTTGTTTACCGTATCAGTTCGAAATACCCTGTTGATGTTTTCGGTTGCTTCCGTTGCGCTGTGGCCAAGCTTAAATTCATAAAGGAAAATTACCCGTTCTTGACTCGAATCCATTTTTTTTTCTGTCCGATCTCAATTAAGTCCAAAACTGAAATGACTCCACCAGTAAATGTAGGGGTATTTATACTTCAATACCCAATACCACTTGTTCCACCTGGCGGCAGTTTGGGACATGAAAATCGCAACTGACTTCACTTCATAGAGAAAAACGACATTTCATTTGCAACAACCTAATAGCAATAAAGTTGCACCCCCAGATTGTTGTCTGCGTTTTTAAGAGAGATCACGGTAAACAAATAAAATCTCCATTTTCGATTCAAGCTCACAACATTCTTCCTGTCTGTTATCAAAAGCGAAAACGCTGAATTTCTGAATTAGTTTCCAACTTTCTATTATAATGCATAAATTAACTCAAATTTCATTATGTCCTGCGACAAATGGAAATGTAAATTACTTGCTATTAAACTCCAAATATTATTATAGTGACTCTGTCGGAGACTTTCAATATTCGAGTATTGTGTGTACATTTCCAGGATTTTCAAGACCTCTTCTAATTAAATTGAACACAATGAAAGACATTCCCTTTCTAATATTCAGATATCTCGAAGTGGTTGGCTCAAAAGTGAACCTCTATATAATTTCCAATGAGATTGAATTATTTAAATAAATTAATTCCTGTAAAATTTCATTGATTCACTCATTCTATATTCCTTAATTAAAATACAAGACCCGTGCGCACGGGGTGGTTTGTAGTTCGACTATGTAGTTGGTGTTGAACACAACACCGACTGCGACTTCGATTCTATGCAAGCAATAAGAAGAACGAGTATCAACTGTCACTTTTGTATTATTTAATATTTTTGAAAATGGATGTGTGTGCGGTTATAATTTATATAGTGTTTTTAATCACTTTGGAGTGTTTGTGTTTATTAAAAACGAGGAAGTGAATAGGAATCGGGACGAATTTGGAGAATAGAGACCCAGCAGGCAGAGCGTACTCTGCAAAAAGTCATCAAAATTCTACATGTCCACATGTAAGATCGAGACAGCATGTATGTATACAGCTATCGCAGTCTCCTCTTAAATGTAAACAGAATTCAATGCATTTTGAAGGGGCCAGGTAAATATTCCATATATGGTGCTCGTACAAACAATAATAATAAATATGTTCAGCAACCGGCGACATTGTTCCCAAAAAGTCTGATGGCGTAAGCCTAGTACTGTGTCTCGAGCGCAAAGAAATGAACTGTCAAATTCCATATAAAAAAATTAATATTTCGCTCAATTTTCGCGTCGAAATATTTCGTTCGTTTTTCAGTACTGTGTTTATGGGTTACTTCGAATGTACCCTTTTGTTAAATTTCGTTTCGCCAGAACACAGTACTATACTTTATACGTAAACTATACGAAACTTTTCCAGCTGGAAAATAATTAAAATCCGAGATTGCAATTGGCAGGAGGTCCGTGTTCTATTTAAGCCTAGTACGGACCTCGAGCAAAATTTTGCCACATATGAAATGCATGTAAAAAAAAGTTGGTAAAATTTTGCCAACTCGATTTTCGCGTTGGCTTTCTGTTTGGTGGTACGGAGTTCATGTCAAAATTATGCCACGATTTGACGACATTTGTATTTCGTGAGTGATCCGCCATTGCAAGCAGCGTCGCCATTTTTAAAATTTTTAAAATTGTTAAAATTGTGTCGAAATAATTCGAAATAGCCTGTTTTCAGTCGGAAATTCAACCGAAAAAAACGCAAATAATCACCGCCGTCGTGTTATTACAGTGCGCTTACGATTGAAGAAGCCAGCCAGCGGCAACGTACAGAACGGCGAACGCTCCGCCGTCGACCCGACCGCTACTCGTGCTTTTAACGGTATTATCCAACCAAAAAAAATTGAATTTAGCGGCAACGCAGCCCACGATCCCGCACAGTTTTTGGGTGATGATACCCTCGGAGGGTATGAGCCTCTGCTGGCAAGTCCTCTAGGACATGCCATGAATACAAACTTCGCTAACGTTGATAATTTCGACCATAACCCTATCATGCAACGCACCGGCAGTCTTGCCGACCTACTAACGGATAGGGAAAAAGAGGAGATAAACCGCAAATTTGGATCGTTCGACAACCCGGACGATGTTGTGGCCGTCCAGCCTATACTTCCACGTGCCGAGCAACAGGATGCCGAGATGGCGTCATCCTCACACGAACATTCAATATCAAACACGCCTGCACTTCCGATAGCGCGGGATGCAGACGCAACAAACTGCCATCTACTCATGGCTTTGGCCAGAACTAAAGAGCTGGAAAACCATAACGCCGAACTTACAGTCACCATTAATAAACTCGGCGCCGATCGCGGGGAGATGATAGCCCGCCTAGACAAACTACAGGAGCAGCTTAAGTGCCTTAAATCAGAGAAAGCCATGGTCAAACGCAAATGTATGACTAAAAACCAGGTCAAACAGACGGGCCCATAACTTCGATACATCAATCAACATCTATAACCCGTTAACCATGTTAGTGGATGATGAGGAAACTTCACTGGACATCCACAGCAACGACGCCAAGCCTTTAGGCGATGTCAAGTTGACCCAAAAAACTTCCAGCCCATCGAATCAGCATGAGTTAAACCCAAGTAAAGTTAACTATAAATTTAATTTCAATTCAAATAAAAATAATATTTTAAATAACCTAAATGCTAAAGTTAAAATTATCCAGACTGATAATATAAGTAAATACAATGTAAATAAGGATAAATCGGCTGGTATTAGTAACATAGAGCCGCGAAATATAATTCTCACGCAACCCGTTAAAGTTAGTGTGCCTAGCAGTGAAGTTCTGCATACCCCCCGAGGTAGCGTGTCGAGAGCCAGTAACCTTAATCCCGTTGCCTTAACCCAAGCAGTTAGACAAAAACCAACTCCTGCAGCAGCAAACGCGGCCGTCAAGAGTAGCCATCCCGATAGAAATTTTGGAGGTTTCAAGAGAAGTAGGGATTTCCCTCCCATTTCTGTATTTGACGTACATTATAAACAATTGAGAGATACATTAATCCTAAACGGGATCACCACTTTCCAGTTCAATCATAAATCTAACCAACTTTTCCTTAAAGACAAAGATGATTACCTGCTAGCCATAGAAATCTTAAAGGCCTGTCACTCCAATTTCTTCACGCACACGCTCAAAGAAAACAAATATACCAATCTTATATTAAAGAGACTGGCCCCAGGCTTTGAGTCCGAAGACGTCTACAACGATTTAATTGACAAAGGTCTCCATGAGACGAATAAAGTAATTCCCTTTATAAATGATAAATTCCCTAACCTTAATTATTTTGTGATCCAGCTTAAACCTGGTGCTAAGGCTGATGATTATGTTAAGATCAGGACCGTGCTCAATCAAATTGTTAAAGTCGAAATTCTTAACAGAAATGACATAACACAGTGCTTCAATTGCCAGCGGACAGGGCATGTAGCGGCAAACTGTAATATGAACTTCAGGTGTGTCAAATGCCTCTCGACCCATGTCAGAGGAGAATGCCCAATCACTCCAGATTCGGGAATTGAGGTGGCATGTGTGCTGTGCAACATGCCAGGTCACACTGCAAGCTATAGAGGCTGTCCTTCAGTACAGGATGCAATTAAGAAAAGGAAGGCCAAAGCCTCCACTAGGGCGAATAGAACCAACCCTATGCATACGGTCCAGCAAAAGCAAGGACACCTGGTTCAGGGCTTGAGCTTCGCGGACCTTTTCCGCAATTCAGCGGCCAACCCTCCGGTAGCTAACACACCAATTTCAACCTTAAATAACTCTAGTATCACTCAAATCCTAAACAAAGCTGCGAATGAAACCTTCGGGTGCGATATTGCATCACTTAGAAGCAAGCTGGATACCTTCTACTATCTACAACAATACCAACGATTTGAACCAAAAACGAGCGTCATTATTGAATTTCTTACTAGACACCTCCTATGGCCCATAGACACATGTCAACTCGCACTAACCCCAGTAAATTTAAAATAATAACAATAAATGTTAACTCCATGGTCAATCATAGCAGAAGGCATGACCTCGCTGAACTCCTTTCAACCAGCAACGCTGATATAGCCTTGGTTACTGAGACAGGGCTTAAACCCAAACATAAAGTGGCTTTCAGAAACTATAACTGCATAAGAAATGATAGATCCACCCCTGGGGGGGGTACGGCTATCTTGGTAAAATCTAAGTATAATGTAGGAAAGGCAGAATTTAATAGCATCTCGGCTGAAATCACTGCAGTCAAATTGACTAATCAACAGGAAACCATTTACTTCGTAGCATTCTACGTCAGGCCGGATAATCTCGCAACAGCCGACCTGGAAAAACTGTTCGCGCAAATCCCTGCTGGGGACAAAATTGTTATAGGCGGAGATTTTAACGCCAAACATCCTAGTTGGTTTAACTATAACCACAACAGGAACGGTAACATTTTAAATAGCTGGATGCAAAACGGTCTCTCGAACCTCAATGCTAAGCATCTATACTCCTACAACCCAACAAGGCAAGGAAACTCTTCCTTCTCTTATATAGATTTTTACATCATCTCTGATGAACTCATCCACTCCTCGAATCACCCAGCAGGTTTACTAAGCACACATGACTTCGAATCGGACCATGCTGCCGTTGAGCTGGTTCTAAAACTTCCCTTTTTTTCTTTAACGAGTCCCATTCTACGTAATAACTACGCCAAAACTAATTGGAAGACTTTCAAGAAAATTGTTGCAGATGAAATTGGTTTAATTGGCCTCCAAGCCAATCGTAATTTATCTAGAAGCGAAATTGATTCCGCTATTATCCAACTAACTCGTGCAATACACTATGCTATTGATATGGCAATTCCCAAAATCAGGGTGAACCCCTCCAGCCTGATTAGCCTAGATGAATGCACGCTTGAGCTGATAAAAAGCAAGAAACGCCTCAGAAGAATGTGGTTCCAGTCCGGGAAGCAAGACAGCAGTCTCAAATCCCAAATTAATAGGGCGACACAGCTCATCAAAGAGCAAATAAATATCACTTATCAAAACGCATTTGAAGCGAAACTTAAAGAACTTAAAGCGGGACCTGACCTTTTTCGAAAGACCAAAATTCTAGCTGGGACCTTCCAAAAAGTCACCATACCTTTACTAGGGGATAGCACCTCCGACCTGGAGAGTGCCGAGCTACTTAAAAACCACTTTGCAGCGATCCATAATAACGTAGATTCTAACTCAGGGAATCCTGACGATAGTGAAATTACCAGCTGCGCGAGCAGCCTAGCAAACAATGTTTTTACTCCTATTTTCACCTTCTCAAATACCAGCCCAGCCTCCCAAAGTCCGAACGTCTATGACCAACTAGACCTCAATCCTTTTGTGGATGCCGAACAAATCAGATCTTTCATCAAATCGAAAAACTCAAAAAAAACACCGGGTCCAGATGGTATCTCTAACTTTTTGCTAAAAAAACTTCCACTAGTAGTAGATGAGTATTTGGCAGTAATCTTTAATAATGCAATTAACCTAAGCTACTTCCCCCCGAGCTGGAAACAAGCAATCATAATACCTATACCCAAGGCTGGTAGCCAATCAATTAGTACACTTAACTACAGACCCATCTCACTGCTTGACTGCCTGGGCAAACTTTTCGAGAGTGTGATTTACAGAACCTTGTGCCTCTTCTGTGAAGACAACAGCATATTGATTAAAAACCAATTTGGTTTTGTTAAACAAAAGTCAACTGAACAGGCACTGATTCTACTCATGGAAACACTCCACTTAGGCTTTAGGGAAGAGAAACCGACGCTAGCATGTTCGCTAGACTTAAGAAAGGCGTTCGATACAGTCTGGACGGATGGACTCGTTTATAAACTCACACGCTTAAATCTACCATCACACCTTGTTCAAATACTCTATGACTTTCTATCTAACAGATCGATGAGGGTCAGAGTTAATGAAGCATTATCTACGGAAGCGGGTATCTTCGCTGGTGTTCCCCAAGGTTCAATCCTGGGTCCGTTACTTTTCAACCTTTTTATTAACGCCCTACCGCTAGGTGAGGAATTTGGTATCAAGACACTTCTATTCGCTGACGACATAATCTGCCTTAAAACAGAAAAAACGTGACACTAGCCATAAACGCAATTAACCTCCATCTGCAGCAGATCTCTGACTATTGCTCCAACTGGAAGCTCAATTTTAACCATGACAAATGCTTGGCCATTTTATTCAGAGCGTACGAGAACTTTATACCCAGAAATCAGAAGGAGTTCAAGTTAAACGTTAACATCAAAATTAGGCTGGACGACAAATTCATTAAGGTAGTGAACAATATCAAGTACCTCGGGGTTACCCTTAATAAAAAAGGAAACTTTATAAGCCATATAGATGCGGTCATAGCCAAAGCCAATCTGGCCTTTAATTTAATTAGCAACCTTAATAAGAAGGTAAAATTTAAAACAGAATTAAAACACCTCTGCTATAAGCAACTTATCAGGCCCATTTTAACCTATGGATTTGCTGGCTGGTGTGCGGTGTCATCAGCCCAAATGAATCGTCTAAAAATCCTCGAAAGGAAATTCTTGTACAAATCGCTCCCGACCAAGGAAGCTTTTAAGCGACTTGAAAGCGATCCAGAGATCTTCAGACGGATCTCCAAACGCAGTCTTTACGACAAATTCAGAAAATTTAAAACTATAGATAACATACTGGTTAGCAGATTCATTAAGCTGTTTGAAAAACTGAAAGATAGCGAGATTACCGAATTGAGGGAGCTAACTCTCCACCAACATCTGAAATGTCTTTATGACCACCCGCCTGGCAAATACCCCTATAAAATCTTCCCCCCATCGTTCTTATACTATATGCACCTCGAAAATAAGCTAACAACTAGCAACGGTAGACTAGTCTTCTACAACAGAAGGCACAACTCCAACAATCTAGACAACCCTGTATATGATGTAGGACCTCATCAGTTAACGACGAGCTAACAAATAAATTTGTAATTAATAAATTTTTTCTTATTCTTATTTTTCTTTTAATTTTTCTAATTAACCAGTTAACAAACCGATTCATCACTTATAGAAACAGTTTATGAATAAACTTGATATGTATTTAGTTCTTTGACCCCATAAGTTGGGTGGAAGGGAAGAGCATGGCATATACTTTCCGGATGGACATTGTATTCCTCGAATACGGTACTCTGTATCCAAATCGTTATGTATCATCAGTCGTGAGCCATTCTCTTTCCTATCCTTAAGTAATGAACATAGTGTTCACATTTAACAATTTACTTTTCTGCCGTATGGCACCTAGAACTTAATGTTGAAATAAGGTAGAAGAGAGAAGAAGAAGGAATACTACTTTTTTTTTTTATTTTTAAGTAAATTTTTCTACTTGTGTTCCTTTTTTTTTCCTTCTTAAGATTCTTAAGCTTTTGTATAAATCTTTTGTAACTAAAATTTAAAGCCCATTTTCGCATAACTAAAAGCTATTACTCACTCTTGACCGACGAGTATATCACTTGATAATTTTATATCTAGCTACTAAGTAAGAAACTTAAACTTTTTTTTGTCCTATTTAACTTTCCTTTCCTTGCATGTAATTAAGTATTCATCCGGTTTTGTGGCTTTCCGGAATAAGCTAATCAAACTACTTTTAAGAAAATAAAAACTCTGTAAAGAATCATACTAATTTAATGTTAATAGTTAAATCATTGGAAAATCAGATTGCATCTGATGTAATGCACCTAGAATAAGCAAAAATTTTTTTGTAACCACCTTAAATATTTCTATGCCAATAAATTTATTTGAATTTGAATTTGATGCCACGATTTGACAGTTCACTCATCGACCAAGAGATGGTACTGAAACCGTGGAGATCAAATTTCTGCCACCATTTAAATGTGCTGCTATTTATTTAATTTTGCATTGCGGTACGATAATATTGACATCTCCTGTCAGTCATTTGAATTTGTCAGTTTCTCTTTTCAAACTGACTTCGGTTTTTCTGATATCGAGTGTTTCTTTGAATTTTTTTTGAAAGCAAAGCGGATTTTAAGATTACAAAATTAACCGTGGCCGATACAGTGGATGCCGCTTATTGTAATTGCGGATAATGTTATAAGCCGCATTTTGTTATCAAAACAGTTGGGTTCCATTTTCCACAAACAGAATTCATCGCTTATTTTTTTCTTCGTTATCACCCGGTTAATGTTTTTGTTTTTCGCTGGTCCCAAAGTGATTACAATAAGCTGCAACTACTGTATTATTATCCATAACATCAAATTACCATAAAACACGCGCGTAGAATAAATTTTATTTTGAAAAATGTAAATGTCAAACAAACCGCTGTTCCCAGCTGTTTACTTCTCCACATTATTCTACACATCGTGTAAAGTTATATAGTAAATTAGCGTGGCAAAATTTTGCCCGAGGTCCGTACTAGGCTTTAGGCCTTAACTCTCTTACTTCCTAAAAACCGGTTAATGTTAGATTCAAACGCATGTAGGTAGTGTGGCTCTTCTTCAATGACGCTTTACATATAAAGTGTCAGTTTTCGTTCGACCTTGACCATGATCTCTTATGAAATACTACGAGAGCGAAAGATAAAAGTGGTGGGCAAACGATATTTCGTAAAAGAGGTCTAATTGTGTCTTGTAATTGTAATACTGTTCGAATACGTTTATTAGCTCATGATATGAATTTTCAAAGCACAGTGCAAAAACCACTACTGTAAATAAGACACGTCGTAAAAAGACTCACCTAGACGATCGAATTGGAAGAACGTAATGGCTTATAAGGAAAAGTTCAAATTGGATACTACGAGAGGACAACGATCCAAAACATCGAAGTCGTCTTTGTACTACGTGGAACCAGTGAAGAATTTTCGGTAGTTCTGTAGTATCATTCACGGTTAATCTTTCAGCTAAACCATATTCACCTCGAAACAAAATCCACTTTTATACTTCGTATCGGTGTATGTAAATGGGTGTGATTCTCCGCCTCTTTCTTTCAATATTGTCGTCTTTTGCACTCCTCGCTACCGATACCCGATAGTTGACTACTAACTTACCTGTAATACTACTACCTAATTTAAACACGCTGCATACCTCTGAAAATCGTATGATGCAGAACACCACCTACAATTTTTTCAAAACTGGATGGCGCGTGTAGGGTGTAAGATAGTTCCCAGTAGGAAAAGCGATCATCCTAAGATTAATCGCGGAGCGCTCTTTTAGAATGAATGGAGTGATCCTTTTCTGCTCCATTTGTCCTCCTTTTAACATAGGTATGTCATTGCAAGGGAGTATCCCTTGTTGTTCAAGAAGAACACTCATGGATGTTTCGTATAAGCACCTTTATGGTTCAAAAAAGAGCATCAATGGAGTCATCCTTCAGCTCTTTTGCAGCTCGGAATGGCGCTCAAAGGGAGAGGTCATTTTAAGCTCCGTTGTAGGTGGAAAATGGGCACAAATAGAGGTGTGCTGCAGTGCTGGATTAAGTCCAACTGATACCCTAAACACTGTCTAGACTTGGTGCCTCCCTCAATAAATGTCAAAATATTTTTAATAGGTTTTTGGTAAACTCTTTCGCAGCATCTCACTCAGAGACATTTAATTTCGTCCAAACAAGATATTAAATTCTAATTAGAAAAGTTTTAAAGGACTGTTGTGTTGTAGTTACTCGAAGGCAGTAACTTCATCTTACCCGTTTTGTTTGCTGTTCTTTCAAATACAATACTACAAAAATAATTTTAGGGTGTTTTAGAACCTTATTATACCAATCAACTTTAAGTAATAAAAAATGAATTACATTATATTTATCAATTAATTTTTATTTCAGTTCGTATATAAATAATACGTAAATAAATAAAATATAAATAATAAGTTAAATTCAACTAACTTTTTAACTGTAATATAAGGAATTCGTTTTATTTTGTTTGTTTGTTTAGTTCCCTGTAGTACGACTATCGCATGTGAAAAGCCGAGTTTTTATTTGAATACACCTTTCATTTATCATAATTCCTTCATTTCGATTTTGAAGGTATTCGTTCATCAGTTTTTTTAAATAGCACTTCACGTTTTCAGGTTTGATGGACCTATATACGTTCCTATTAAAAATGGAGGAGTTTGCCTATTTTCCGATATAAATCCTAAAATGGGCCATAACGTTTTCGATAAAGTCCATCTACAAAAATATCAACTGAAAATTCATCAACGTAATCTCCTATATTTAGATTTAGCAACCCAATTGCTTTTCTTAAACCAAAATGGAAGTATTGTCCCGGAGGCATTTAACATACTATATGTCAAGCTGATGAACCTTTGTTTGTAAAGGGTGTTTTTTTAGGTGCATGAGAACTATCGATATCGATAACTGTGGTTTGATAGCTGAGAATGTCAAACTGTGTTGACATTTCTGTTCAGTAAGGTTTGGCAAGTCATCATGAATCGTTTAACGCCAGAACAACGCTTCCAAATTGTGGAAATTTACTTTGAAAAAAATAACTCTGTTCGCGAAGTTCATAGAGCACTTCGTCCATTTTACGGTCAACATAATCGGCCTAGTGAGCAAGCAATTCGTGCAGTTATTGATCGTTTTCGCACTAATTTTACTCTTCTCGATTCAAAACCATCAACAAGACAAAGAAATGTGCGGTTTACCCGCTGGCGGCATCATCGGTCCTTATTTCTTTCGAAATGAGGAAGGAGCTGACGTTACGGTGAATGGCCAGCGCTATCGAGCCATGCTGACTGAATTTTTGTTTCCAAAAATTAATCAGCTAAACATCGCCGACATTTGGTTCCAATAAGACGGCGCAACTTGCCATACAGCGCGCTTAACAATCGATTTATTGCAAAATCAATTTGGTGACAACTTGATTTCCAGAAGTGGTTCTGTTAACTGGCCCCCTCGTTCGTGCGATTTAACGCCTTTAGATTACTTTATATGGGGCTTTATTAAGTCATGCGTTTATACCGACAAACCAGCAACTCTTGAAGCCAATATTCAAGCCACTATTGACGCCATACGGCCAGATTTATTGGAAAAAGTAGTCAAAAATTGGACTGATCGAATGGACCATGTAACTCGTAGCCGCGGCGGACATATGACGGAAATCATATTTAATGCCATGAAATGATCTACCAGAATATAATAAAAAAATTTCATTCCAACAATATTTCTGTCTTGTATTATAATTTTAAGTTTTCATGCACCTAAAAAAACACCCTTTAGAAGAGTCTTTGAACATGAGGGCAAATTTCGAATTTCGTCACGTAAAATTTTCAGAAGGTCGTCGAATACATTTCGCGTTATTTTCTGTGAAATTGCCCAAGACATCAATTTGTTGCTTAAAGTTTCAGATTTCTTTAGTTCTTCATGAGATTGCTTCTCTCATAATTCGCTAGCAATCTCAACCGAAGCAGTACCTAAATTTACAGTTTTTACTGGTATATCATTGGTTTCAACGATATCGCTTGACACTCTTATTGCGTCCCTACCAGGAACATTTTTTTTGCGAATAATGCCTGATTTCTGATTGTACTAGGCGTTTAAAATGCCTTTTTGAAACGCTTAAGACCCTCCCGGACATAGCATAAAAAATGTATTATAATAATGGTGGAAAACTATTTATATCATAGAAAAAGGAAAAAAATAGAATTCAGCGGTGACTGACAATAAAAAACAGAACATACTACATAGTGCGCCCAATAATTATATCCAACAAGGAGTAATTCGTACTTTAATGATTAAAAATTATTATCTAATATTGTTGTCCAATTTATTAATTCACGTATCTTTGCTTTAGTGCACTAAACGGAAATAATTTCATTCTAAATTCTCACAATTCTACACTAAATTATTTCTTTTCTTACAAATTTAATGTACATATGTTACTAATAAATTTTAGATTTCACTAAATTATTAGTAGGTACTGCAAAAAAATTACTTACCTTTTAGGAATTCTAATTTTTCAAGAAAATATCAGTGCACGAACTGATAACTTGACTTCACAATAATTCAATTTTTTTTTTTTTTCAATTCAATCAACATTTATTAGTTTTTCCACTTATGTCTACCATCTTATAATTTATAATTTAGAGAACAGATAATTCAATATCTTAACAGCTAAATTAAATCTAGTTAGCACAGCAAAGCGAAGCATCTACGAGAATTTTAGTGAAATAAATTCAAGGAAAAATTTATACAGAAAACCTTGTGTAGTGAGTTTAAAACCAACTTATAAACTAACTTAAATGAAAGGAAAGCAAAAATAGTAAAAAGGTAATTAACTAACCGAAGAAAAACAAATTAGACACCAATACATGTCAAGTAGTAGGATGTTATATGAGTGATCCCAGCAGCGAAAAAAGGCATTACAGAATCAATAATGTAATTACTTCTCGGTAATGAGAATTGCTTACAATCAAGTTTACTAAGTCTTATATCAAGGGTCACGGCCCGTTAATAAATAAATAAAAAAACAATGAAGTTATTACGGAATGGGTAGATGTAATTCGTTGTGTCAGCATTTACTATGCACCTATTTCTGAAGGAATTTCTGCCACTAATCTGTTCCGGAACCACTTCAGAGTAAATTATTTGTTCCGGAACAAATTAATGGTACAAATTCGGCACGTTTTTAGTCATAAGCGACATTGCAATGATTACTTACTAAGAAGGATACACTCAACAGCAAAAATAAAAGGCATAAATTTTAAATAATAAACAAATTATATTTTTAAGGAGACTTCTTTTTCTTTTCTTAATTTCTAAGTAACAAGAAAAAAATCATATTTCTATTTATAAAATAAAAAATAAAGCTTTTTCATAAAATTAAACATAAATTTTTTAATTTTAATATTTTCACGAAAATTTCACTTTTCTCACCATTTGCTAAACGAACCAACGCGCTTTAAATTCACAGATGACTGAAAATCAGAAAAGAAACAATTGATTGTAAAATACAACTTCTGTCTCTGTTCATCGACATCATTGAACGATTAACACATTACCGATTGCATTACATTTTTCCAATTTGGAAATAGATTGGTAATGCATACTCATTTGCGGTTTTTCTGATTCATTAACTGGTGCGGAATCCAACATATATATTTTATATATTTCATGTTGCTATCTATGTATATGATTGCTCGGTAACTAGTTAGAGAATGACTTATATCGGTAATTCCTTGCTCATTTCGCTGCTGGGATAGTATTATCGGATTGTCGACTAGTTCCAGTCTTGTTACAAAAGATGAGTATCTGGTTGAAATTAATTCAAGAACAGTTTGTGCTTTAACTTCTGCGTGGAGACTTCTAGTGGAGAAGAAGAATGGTTTCTTCATTATTATTTTGAGGCACTTATTTTGTGAGACCTGAAGCTTTTTAATATGTGACTTTGCACAATGACCCCAAACAGGAGAGCTATATGCGATAATGGGTTGGATTACCATTTTGAACAATAAGATCTTGTTCTCCTCAGAAAGTTGGGATTTTCTATTTATAAGAGGATACAGGGCATACATAGCCTTACTGACTTTGAAACATATGTTATCTATGTGACAACGAAAGGAGAGTTGACTTCACAATAGAACATAATGCGAAACAATTGAACATAATGCGTCCACATCGTTGCAGTAACGAGAAATAAAATCACACGCAATTCTGAGGAAATAATTTGTGAATTTCGCATAATCTTGAGCTCCGCGATTGCTTCTCTTGGAGCTGTAATGGCTCATGGAGCAGAGGAGTGAAAATTTCGGTGAATAGTCTTGAGCTCCGCAATTACTCTTTTTGGAACTGTTATGCAGGCGAGTACAAATTTCTGTGCTCGCTTATTCCTCCTTTTTGGATTACTCCTCAATATTCCTACTGGGTTTTTACAGGGACGGTGACGTACGGGATTGGCCGTCACATTCATCAGATTCAAATCTCGTAGAAAATGGTTGTTATTGTTGAAGATCAAGCTTCGACATATTTGAACATTACCAAACTAACACAAGAAATTAAATAAATGAGAGAACCAACTATCTTCGGGTAATAAAAGAACACTAAAAATTGTAGCTTGACAAAATGTTATATAAAGACCTTCATATTTGTTTAAAATTGTTAACAACATTTCTAAAGAACACTGCAAACAAATCGATAAAATTAAGTTCATTAGAGAAAATTTGTTCTAAAATATTATTTTGCAACTAATTTTTGTAAAGAAAAGTTAATGAAATAACTGATTGGTCAAGGTGGCTTATATAACCAATTACCGACTAATTGGCTAGTTGGCTCAGAGTCGCTGCCGACATGCGGGCGAAATTAGTCGGCACGATGTCGTCGGTGTGTGGTGTGACAGCAATATACACTTTGGATTTATTCATTGAAATCTTACTCGTCCCTAAAAACATCTCCACACGAGTAACATTGTCTTTTATGGCGTGTCGAAGGCTCTGTGGTACCACTTGGGGTCTCAGACCAAATATGGTATACTGGATCTACAAGCAAAGACTATCTATAACAAGACTGGACACTAAGCAGTATTTTTGATATAAAAATTTGACCTTGGTTTCTTTATTTAATTAGGTGAGGGAAGTAGAAAGAAATAGCATGATGCATGATTAGAAAAGAGACAAAAACTGATAACGAGTCGCATTCACCAATTCAATGATATCCTTACAGAACGCATATAAAAAAAAATTACATCAAATCATGTGCTTGTGCTTGTGTGATTTTATTTCTCATATTGTTCCTATAAATTTGTATGCTGAAACACTTGAGAATAGAACAGCTGCAAAAATGCGTTCTGTTACGTGCATTGTGAAAACGATGCACACAGATGCGAATGTGTAATCATTCATTTTTGCATATTAGCGTACTCTTTTCTTCACATGTGAATTTGCATAAGAATATGGAATTGGAATTGTTCAATCGGATTTCTTTATTCCGCTTATACAATGGTTTTTTGGTTTTTTTACACAAAAAATGCATGTGTATTAAGTGTCCAGTCTTCTTATGGATAGTCTTTGCTACAAGTCTATTATAATACTAATGATCATATGTATATGCCGCTATGGTGTGGTGGCCAAAGGTTGAACAAATCACAGTACAGAATTCAGAGGAATATTTTGTTGTTTGTTTTTATTGGTTGTGATGGTAACCTGAACGTCTTAGATCTTGGATCTAATGGCGTAGCAAAATAATGTTATATTTGGGGACATCCAAAAGCGTTACAAAGGTGAACATTTCGAACATGCAACTGTACTTAGAAAAGAAATATTTATTAAAATATCCATTTCTGTACAAATGCTTTGCATCGAAAGAAATCTTTTCAATGACTAGTCTCCCTTGAGTTCACAACAATATAGCCTTCTCATTAAATTAGTAATAGAAAAATGATTGCATTATTGTTAAAAATAAGTCTTGGGTGGCGGAAATTTTTTTGATTTGACTATTTTGTTTGATCAAGTTCTGTGTGAATTTAGCTACATAGACAGCACTTAGCAAAAACGGGATCATATTGTTTTCATCTTATTATGCGTCATTCCATCAAGAATCGCCAAAGTTGTGACCTTACCATTTCCGACTCTTTTGAAAATGTTTGTAATTAAAAAACTAGTGAAAAAAGTAATTGAAATTTAAGTTTGTGCTTCTATCTCATTTTTTAACTAACAAAAACAACAACAATCTTTAAAATAAGCCCTACTTTATTATTCAAGGATAAAAATTACCAGAGATATGAATTTTCAAAGAGGACTCGGACATCTTTTTTGGGAAATCTTTAACATACTATTACTAACAAAAAAAATGAGATAGAAACAAAAACTTGAAATCATATTTTTTTTCACTAATTCTTTGAGTACATAAATTTTCAAATGAATCGGCGATGATAAGGTCACACTCGTTCTTGATTAAATGACCCTTTTTCTATAAAATAATTGAGAACCACTATAATGTTCTTCGATTTTTTTGACCCCGATCCCATTGAGATCCCAAGTTAATTTTTTGATATTTTTTAAAAAACAGTATAACCTACAAAATATAAAAAAAAACCGTTTTGAGATATTCAAGGATAAAGGACAACATCATTATCCAAAAAATTTCAAGGATAATTTTTATTGCGACAAGCTTCTCCTTTAAAATAAGCCATATTTTATTATTCAAAGAGGACTCGGACACCATTTTTGCGAAAACTTTAACATACTATAACTAACAAAAAAATGAGATAGAAACAAAAAATTGAATTTCAATTATTTTTTTCACTAGTTCTTAAAGTATAAAAATTTTCAAAACAATCGGAGATGGTAAGGTCCCAAATTTCGTCATTCTTGGCGGTTCTTGATGGAATGACCCTATTACCTACGCAATATGTTGTCTTGTAGTCTTTTTATCATGGTGCGTTTACACTCACCCTTGAGGTTCGCCTCGAGGCGAGCCTCTACCCCCATCAGGTCATTGCAAACCGGTTTTCGTCGGCTGTGTTCTTTGCTGTGTTGAAAGCAATTTACACTCAACATGCCTTTGCGGCGCAACTTGCCTATAAGTGCGAAACGACAGAAATACGATGAGCTGCGAATTGTGTGGTACCACAGTTCATTGTATGTTTGTACACATATGGAAGCGTGCGTCGGAGAAAAAGTTGAAGAATGTTAGACTCTTGCGACTGCACGAGCCATCTGATTGGTTGATTTTATGGTGGGGATAAAGGCGCGCCTCAAACGTTGAGTGTATGGTAAATCCACCATGACTGTTCTGTTCTGTGCTTTGCATTGCACCGCAGAACTACAGTAAATGCTAATTGCAGTCCACATTGAAGTGGAGTAAAAAAAATCGGAGAACGGTTGAAGTATGTATGTTTAGAAAATTCGGAAGTGCTCTTGGGGGGGGGGCGGTAGCCCCCTCCGCCCCCCCCTGTATCCGCCAATGCCTTGACCTATGATCTTGAAATTTTGAATCTGGATGTTTGGTCGAATTTGTAAGGCTAAGTTCGTTAACGAGCAAAATCGTCTTCATCTAGAGTATCATACGATTGGCTTGCAGCTGACCGTGACTGTAGTATGTTTATGCAATATATTTAATATATGCAAAAAACTTTTAAAATGCCCTCCAAAATTTTTGCCCCTAAAATAATCAGTTTTGTACGCCCATGCAGCTTTTACTTGGTGGTTCAGTCTGGTACACGGACGGCTCTAAGACCTATAGCGGACCTAGAGCGGGCGTATTTGGACCCAATTGTAAAATATGGACGGCAATGGGACAAACAGCCACTGTGTTTCAGGCTGAGGTACATGCCATAGAGCTGTGCGCAAGTAAATTTCTACTGAATAAACTAAAAGGCGCTACAGTTATTATCTTATCTGACAGCCAAGCGGCACTGCTAGCGCTGAAATCTTATTGTTTCCGCTCTAGGCTTGTGTGGGACTGTCATACTCTTCTTAAAGAGCTGGCACATCATAATAGTCTAACCTTGATGTGGGTGCCAGGACATGAGGGTATTCCGGGTAATGAATCGGCTCTCCAGCTATCTAAGCGGGGAGCCAACTCACCAATGATTGGCATTTTAAAGTTGGTAAAACTCATTTTCAGGAGTTTAGACAGTCAAAGACATGCCTGACTTTCTCAAGTAGGAGAGCGTCGGAATTCCTTTCCTTAAGCAGGTATAACGCAAGGGTTATAATGGGATATTTTTCCGGACATTATTTCCTTAATTATCACCTTAAGATCATCGGTAACGTGTCACTAAATACATGTCGATTTTGTGATACCACATCTGAAACAACGGCACACATTCTGTGTGATTGTGATGCAGTGGCCAGATCAAGAAGGCAGATTCTCGGTGGATTTACTCTCACCTATGAAGACCTCGAAGACTCCCCTGAGTAAAATCATCTCCTTTCTCAAAGGAATCCTCTTAGGTCGTAGTTCGAGAAGTAGTGAGGTTTCTATAGGCTCTACCAGATATATAATAATAAATAATAACAATACTCGTCCCTAAAACGCAAAACTAATCTTTATAAAAAGGACTAATTTCTTCGTTAGTGAATGAAATTTTAGGCGTAACAGCTTGCTTATCTATTTCATCTACATTTTCGTTAGATATCTAAAAAAAACATCACATAATTTGACCTGTGATTCTCGGAAATTATAAGTACCTGTAATTTATACAGGTGTAGCTTCAAGCCAATAACAATATTCTTAATATCAATAAGCAATTCGTTATTTGTTTGAGCGCCACCTGTTTGCAATAGGTAGGTATATTATTCATTGATTATGGGCCTTTTTCAAATACTTTATCTGAACTAAAAATTATGACAAAACAATGAAACAACACTTTGATAAATTGCGACCGAAGAACACCTGGCTTAACTAAAAATGATTCTGATAAGAAAAACATCGTAATCTCTATTTGCGCTATCATTAAGGAAAGGAGACACCTGTGTAGAAATAGACATACCGTGAGGTATAACTTAAGATTAAATTTTGCACTCAAGGATACCGTTTGGTAGTTAGTGAAAGCTTTTTTCTATTATATCAGGTGCTCTTGCCAAGAATATTTGGTTACCGTATCATATGGCTAATTGCATGAGATTAATCTTTATTATATGGTGTGAAATGAAGTTTCCCGAATAATCGCTTCATACTACAGTTCATTTAAAATTTAATTAATTATCTGAATCCATAAAATTTTTAATAATTATTTTTCTCGAGAGTAGCTCATTTTACTTTATTCCCAGCAAACAATTTAATTGAATATTTATCGTTGGTGAAAAAATTGAATTTATCATGAGTTAGGCTTAAAGCAAGGCGTTATGTTTTTATCGAAATAATAGCATTGGTGTGCCAAAGTTTAGGAGAGTATGTACTTCAAAAGTATATTTTTTGAGCAGTTGTGTAAAGACCTATATTCCACCTCGCCTTTAACTTAATCCTAAACTCTGATTTTTAAAACAAAGTTGTGCTCGTCGGGTCTATTACGAAACTCGAGTCCAGTGAGTAACTCAACTCACATTTGAAGTCGACTCAAGCTAAAGTGGGTGTTATGAAACTTGACACTTGGAGAGTCATTTCATTTCCAGCAGTTGACTGAATTTAACAGTTCTTCCGAGTAAATACTCACTCGATCGACTGTCATAATATGCAGTTCTTTTTACTCACATTTTTTTTTCGACTCAAAGTCGAGTGAAAGTCGACAAGTAGGCACTCGGTCGAGTTTCAAAATTGCATAATGTGAGTTTTTTGGTCGAGTCAAGTTTCGTAAAAGGCCCGCGTTAGTATAGATTTTTCACCAAATAATTCGCTGGGTGGTTATTGACATCTGTAACACATTCATTATAATAATAAAAAAAATTTAAATAAGAAGAAAGTAGTTAAGAAAACAAGAATGCTTGCTAGTAATATAGTAAAGTTCTAGTAAATAACGATGCTGGATGCAGTAATTTTACTTATCGCACAATTTTCTTTTTCTTTTATAATCTTCACTTTTGGTTTTCATCTGTTTGTTTAATATATTGGAAAAATTCTCCTATCAAAACACCTGTTTAGATTATTTGCTATATGTAATTTATATATTTTCTTTAAAAAAAAATTTTAAACATTTTTTTACCATTATCATACAAAATATAAAAAATCCATTATAGAAAATAAAACGAATAACAATTTCTAGGGACAAGCCAAACTGAGCATCAATTTAAAACTGCCCATGCCCAGGTGATTTACATTTTTATTTTATTTTTTGTCATTGTTGTTCTGTTAATGTAGTTAATTGGAAAAATATATGTTATTTTGTAGGGTTTTTCTTTTCTTATAACTGTTTTATATGCATATATGTTGTACGGGTATTGTGAAAATAGTTGTGTAATATTACAATAAGTTTTATTGTATTTTCTAATTTGCAGATCTCCGCCACCATTTTTAGGCCCTGTACAACCACCCCAAAGTGATTCTGAGGATGCAACAACTGATTATATTGGGTAAGTCGTATTAAGAATTCAGTATTTGTTATTTTCTATAATAGCCACTAACATAATTCATTATCATTACATTCATTTGATTTCTCGTTTCTCTTTCATGTGCCAAATTTAAATTAGTTTTCAGATTATTAATTAAATGGTTCAATTACCGACTCGTAAATGTCATAATAACGAAACTAACACTTCAGCGCTTAATGATTTAATGCTATTAAGTCTATAGTTTTAATTTTTGACTGAATGATTAAATTTTAGAAATAATTTATTTCACTCAAAATGTATAAAATGCAATTGAAAAAGAATTTAATTACCCGCTAAATGTATTTTTATAACAGAAACATGATTTTTTATTTAAGAAAATTTAAGTCTTTCGAATTTTCATTCCGTAAAGAAATTATTAGTCTTACGGAACAAATAGTTAGAATCAAATCGAAATACCATCTAAATAAAAGTTTGGGGGTTGAACCCCCTCCCCCACCCCCGAAATGGTGTAATTTTTTAATTACATCATTAAAAAATCACAACTGAATGTAAGTAATACGCGACGCGTAAATTCTTTTACATGCTAATATATTTGAGCTAAGTTAAGTTGTAGTTTTCATACGAATTTCAACTCAACTCGTAATTCCATGGAAACTAACTCGCCATGGAAATTGAAACGTAGTTATGTGATAGTTACCCAAAAGGAAGTTCGAGAAGAACTCAATGAGGGAGCAAATATGGAGGTATCTAGCATTACTATCAATGGAGCAAAAAAGGAGATTTTTAACAAAATTATGGAGAAAACCGCCACTTCTCTTTATTCGCTCCAAATGGATGAAAATGGGATTACGAAAAACATTTTTGAGTTTTCATTTTTCCAAGAAAGTTACCTATATAATGTTTTAAATTGCCATTCGGTTTGAGAATTTCAATCGAATGCATCGATTCTATCACGCAGTCGCAATTTAAAAATATCTGATTTGAACTAATAAATATGTGTTTAGTTTTAGTTTTTTGAAAAGTGGTATAAGGAGATTATTTGTGGTGTAAAAGCTTAGCATTATCGTCCTGGTTGTTAATGTACGCCAAAAACGCGAATAGGGTTTTTTTTAATTGAATGTAGGAAATTGTGTTAAATTTCACATTTAGGAAGTCTATAACGAAACATCCTGTGCTACAGAGTGCTTCCTGGAAGTTAAAATAAAATAAATTTTAATGAATATTTTACTATACATAGTTAGTTCCGTGGCTTGCGAGATTTTTTCAGTTTAGTGAGAACTGAACGCCACGAAAATTAAAAGTTTTTTTGGTCGAATTTGTAAGGCTAAGTTCGTTAACGGACAAAATCGTACTACTGCTTCGGGTAGCTGCCATACAAAAAGTCCTTAAAATACGTGTTCAAGAATATTGACCAATAACTTCGGAACACCTTAAGCTACGACTATAAAATTGTGTATACGTTGGTTCTTCAAACCTTGCAGTTAAATGAATGAATATCAAAGTTCCCACAAGTCCTTTGAGTAGCTGCCATACGAAAATCCTGTAAAAATGTCTTCACTGAAATTACGGAACTTACTATAGTTATCTCAAGAAATCGTTCAGCCACAAATTCGGAATTTTGTACAAATAAGTTTTGAGTGAAAGTTCACTAGTCAGCGAAATCATTCTACTCCTTTGGGCACTTCCATGCAAAAAGTCCTTAAGAAATGTGTTCAATATTTTTTTTTCCGATAGCTTCGAATGCTTCAAACTAGGAATTTGAAAGTTTGTACAAATTAATTTTTAAATGGTTACAGGTAAAAGGATAAATATGCTATAAATCGAGTGGGTCCTTCTTGCACCTCCCATGTGAAAATCCTTCAAAATGGAAAATTTTACTTTCGGTAACTTACCTAGTTATAAATATGAAATTGAGCACTGACGATATTGTCTTTAAGTTTCGAGTTGCAACCAAATGAGATTCCTGAATAAAGGACAACGCATTCCTGATTCTACTTTATCCTCAACTACAATATAAATCAGAGTTCAGTATTTCATCTAGAGTGTCTTACAATTGGCTTGCAACAGATCGTGACTGCAGTATGTTTTTTAAATAATTCCACTGCACTTAGATTGCAGATCAATCACTTAGATTGCAGATCAGATTGCAACGAAAACAGGAGGAGAAAAGAAGAGCGAAGCGAGGTGTTTTAGCATCTCTAAAGAAGTGCGAGAGACCTCGTTTTATGCACCCTTACAACAGTTTTTAAATTATTCCTTGAGAATTACAATGGAGATCTGATTTCAGAGGACATGCTCTTGCAAAAATGGAGGAGAAAACGAGGTCTTCGAACCTCCATGAAGAGTACCCCAGGATTAATCACGGTACATTTACTAGTTGGGCGAGTAGGGGAGACTAGGTAGAAATGCACCATTTTTCATTAATTACTCCATATCTCCGTAGAAAATAGTGGAATTTGATTAATTTTTCTTTCTTTATTTGATCAAAGACCTTGCGCAAATATTTTATTCATAACAAAGAGCAAAATATAAACAGATCTTGAGCCTAATGAAGAAGAACGCAGTCAGTCCAAATGGTGCATTTCTCTCATCATACGGGAGAAATGCACCACATTTTATATATATAGCCAACCCAAACCAAATTAGTTGAAACAAAAAATATGAAATATATTTATAAAAGTAACAAACAATAACGAACTAAACAGTAAATATATTAAACCTTTTTCGATTTTTATACCAATAAAAAATAATAGAAAATACCGAATAATAATAATTCAATGATTTTATATAAGTTTTGATAAGTCAACGGATATTAAAATTTTAAAAATCGATTGCAAATTTGATATGGTACTGCTGTCTCCTTGTAGCAAGAATGCGTTCTGGTTGCGTCAAAATAATTTGAATATCATTAAGATTTGTGGCCATGAATTCAGGCAAAGGAGGCATAGCAATCTGGTGCATATCTCCCTATAAGCTCGTGGTGCAATTCTACCGATTCCGACCAGGTGGATATTTTTTAATTTTTTTTTATAAATTAAAATAAATAATAAACTACACTGAAAGAAAATGGGGCTGTAATATAAACAGTTTACGACTGTCAATCAGCTTTTTCGCCAGGTTAACAGAAAAACTGTTGTGACAAGAAACTTTTAATGAGGACAACAGATTTTACAATTAAAGGAACTGTCATCGACAATTATTTGGACAAACGCGACTTTTAAAAATAAATGTTGAGTCAACAGTACTAATTTGTTGCAACTTTTAATATATTTGTGTTGATTTGACAGTTACTCAGTTGATTTAGGAGTTCTTCGACCATTTTCCGTGATATCAACAGGTCAACTAATAAAACAATAGCTATGGTAGATTGAACTGTCTCAACAACAGTTAAATCGTTCCACGAAACTTTATACTGTTTTACGGTAAAACTGTAACTTCAACAGTAAAACTGTAATTCCAACAGTATTTTCTTTAAGTTAAAAGTCAAATTATTGGTTTCACAGTCGAGTGAATTTGATTCGGTATTGTTTCAATTGATGATGCGTTGTTGCGTTATACGTGCGGCGACAATACCATGAGCAATAACATAGGACGTAAAATGGATAGTGAAGTGACTAATGTTGATACGTGCGAAAACGTGAGTTCTATATATGAGAACGTGATCTTCTTAAATGGTGTAGATGACCAGGATTTCATGGATCTCTTGAAAACTTGGGGATTCGAAGCATTTTATATGCATTTAAAAGGTAAGATAAAGAAATATGCCGGTCTGCCAATATACCATATTCAAAAATTTTGATAATATATGATGAAATTATATCGTGATTTTGGGTTAAAAATTATTAATTTCTCTCTTTTATGGTTTCTTGATATAATCTTAGGAGCAAATGTAGGAATGGAGGAACTAAGATATTTAAATCTGCATGATTTAGACAAACTATTTCCTGATTTCGAAATGATTGGCTTGAAAGCAAAATTCCGAGAAAAATTGAGAGCTTGGAGAAAAGATGTGGTAAGTACTAATTTCTTAAAAAGTAAAAGAAAATTTAAAGAAAAAAATGTCAATACTCATAATTGACACATGGTAGGAACTGTACTATACATTTTTTTACAATTGTGAAAATGTTAGGACCTGGTTAAATTAAGAAACAGTCGGTCAACTTAAAATATCTGTCAACATTTAGAGAGAAACCTTTTTTTTTTTAAAGTCGTTTTTTTTTAAAAGCTGCAATTTTTTTTGTTAAGTCTGTGGGTTGGTTTAAGTCTAGATCCCGCACAGGCTGTTATGTATATACCGATTAATAATATTTTATATTCACATTTGTTTAGTCATTTTTAAATTGCTGTCAGTTTAGCATCGATGAAGACACTTTGTCAATGAATTCTACTGTAATTAAATGGATCAAAGACAATGAACTTACATCTCCATCGAACGGTTCCAGTACCGAATGGAATGAAATGGAAAGAATCTCGTCGATGTCTTCCTCCACATCACCTGCTTCATTTTATGATAGCATTGAGATTGCGAAAATTTTAAAACAGTCGCCAAAAGAAAAAGATGCTTTACAATATTTTCAGGAACACAAAACTTTAAAACCTCTCCATCAACAAAATTTGTCAAATATTTTAGTAGACTTTCTTTCTGATTTAAAAGAAAAGTTGTCACATGATGATCTGCAAGTTATTGCCAAAAAAATTGTTGAATTTTTTCCAGGTGAAGATATTGTAAGTGGATTGTTTTATAAAATTTTAAGTCAAACTATTTATTTTATCGGTATCCAAAACTCTTAACTCATATATAAAATTATACTTTTGCAATTTTTAAGGAAACATACTTCTGTCGTCGGCGTCGTGGGAAAAAATCTTAAGCCTTACGGCAAAGTGTACGATCGATACTTTAATGCCAGAACCAAAAGAAAAAGACCATCAACTCCAAGTTCTTCACATGACATTGAAAACGAGATTATCAGTTCTTCAATAGAAATTGATGAATTCGCTTTTTTTTGTTTGTTTGTTTGTTACACAAAGTTTGTTTTATTTATCTATACTACGAATATAATGTTTTATTTATTATGGATATATTTAAGAATTAAAAGCAAAACAAAATTATAATTTAAGTTTGCATATTATATACCTTCTGGCAAATGTTATTATGTTGTACCTATACAAATAAAAAATGAAACCACCTGAAAATTTTCTCTTATTATTGAGGACGAGGGGAGAGATATTGAAATGCGAACAAATAAAACTGTCAGAGCAATTGGTGTAGTACAGTAAGACTGTTGAAAATTAACAAATTATTTGTTAATATAAGTCAGAGGAACTATTAACATTTAACGGAAATGGATGTCATTTTGATAGGAAAACTTATTAATTCTCAATAGACCTTACTGTTGATCTAACGATGCAACTGTTCAATAATGGAAAGTTCAACTGTTACATCAACAGTAAAAAGTTATAATTAAAAATAGTTTTGACTGTTGTGCTAACAGCACAAATCGTTGCATCGAAAAATTTGTTTCCGGTGAATTGAACAGTGCTTCTGTTTTTTTGATAGGTTAAGCTGTTAAATAATAAATAACAGTGGTGTGACCATTAAATTAACAAATCTAACTATTGGACCAAAATTGACAGGAATATTTGTTGATTTGCTATATGATTCTGTTATTATGAAGGTATTTTTTCTCTCAGTGTAGCACTTTACTAAAAGACACCTTAGACTACACGCTATATATGTGCCTACCTAGAATGGTTCACGATCGATAATTTGTCCTGAAACAAAAATGTTGCATATACAATAAAAGTTAGTTTCCTTTGCGTTTTTCTTTTTCTCCGAATAACTGTTAGGCATTACTCGGTATTTTAACGATTCCTGAACGCGATCGTATGGATAGGAAAGAGAAAGAGAAAGAGAATACTACTTCTGCTTTGTCGATTTTACTTACGGGCGAGCGCCAATGGCGAGTGGTGCATTTCTACCTATGGTGCAGGGCTACCCATTCTACCCTACTCCAGATTTAGTCCCATGAGAGACCTCGTTTTAAGCTCCCCCTAGAAGTATTTTTAAATTATTTCTTAAGAGGTAGAATGGCAAAAAGGAGGTCAAATGGAAATTCATTTTTATAATTTAAGTATTCTACTAACCCCCCCGAAATAATATTCTGCGTTCACGCCTGTTTTGGTTCATAATTAGAGGTTATACGGCCAATACTATTATCGGAATAGATTAAATGAATTTTAGAATATATTTTATTAAAATATCTGACTTACTTGAGTCAATGCCATTTTCTGAAAGCATATTGAAGAGATCTGCTATATAATGTTGTTGATAATCTTCTTAATATGTTCAGTTAAGTTTTGAATCTTTTCCGTTGGTTAATAATTCTCTTTTGATAATCGCTTGATTTGATAAATTCTTTTAATATCACAAATCAACACAATTCAAATTAATTTTTCAAAAAGTTTTAAATTTTTCGTAATGTAACTTGTAATAATAATTTAAAGCAATTATACAACATATAAATTAACTTTTTCAAAATCAATAAAATTTAAGAATCAATAAAATTTAAGAATACATAAATTGATATATTTTTATAATACGAGTCGTTTATAATTGAGTTCAATTTTTGCTTAAAGTTTTTATTAAAAAGTTAATTATGATTGATTATTATTTATCAATAGCTGTTGATTAATGAAAGTTTCAATTCCGACTAAAAAAACGATTTCATTTTTTTTTAAGTAATTCATTGACGACTCTGATTGATTCCTGAAATCAACAAAGTCGTCAACACATTTAGCTGTACCTACAGTAACAAAAACATGCCACTACAATATCTATATATCTCAAGGACACCATCACTACAAAATGTTAGTCCATATACCTACTTCGCAGGAAATAATTTGGCGAAGATTCGCCTCAAATTAATCTATTTGAATTTTGTGCGAAGGAGTACAAAAATATAATTGTTTGCATTACGGCTACTCTGAAATAAGTGTAACCACGTGATTCAAAGACTTTTGTATGGGAGCTCCTCAAAGAAGCTGCGGAATTTCGTTCAATCGTAAAAAATTTCGACAATTTGGCTTCATGATTTACGGTTCCGTGCACAAATAATTCAAGAGGCTTTTGTACGGCAGCTATAATGGAGACCTGCTTGATTCCCTGCAACTATTGGAATATTCACTTATGTCAAAATTCCGGGCTTAAAGCGTTCTGAAACTATTGGTCAATATACCATGTGTATTTTAAGGAGTTTTGTATGATAGCTAGTCGAAGGAGTGTAGTGTGTTTTTCGCTACCGTAATTAATCTTAAATTTATCTCGAAAAATTTCAAGGACTCTTGCATGGCGGCTACACAAACGACTCGCTTGCTTTTCTTTGTATTAATTTTTTTTTACCTTATACTATTGGAACTTTGAAGACATTGGAGAACACTTTTTCAATAACCTTTCTACGTGAAGCAGGAGTCGTGGAATTTCGCTCACTTTTTTTGCAAAAGTTTAAACTCTATTACATTTTTTTCTCAGGAAGGCTATGACAAGCTTTCTTTGAAGTAGGATTGAAGTGAGACCGTTGTGATCCAAAATATAATTTAATTTTAGAAAAAACTAAAACGAAAATGCCATAAGAAAATAGAGAAGTGTTATATCGCTTCAATATCGGAAGTCAAGATCTTGCCGTAGGACAATATAACGATTTTGTTCGTCACTCGACAACAAAAAAAGCTCCACCTGATCTGATTAGCCACTTTGATTTCATGACAAAATCTCACAATCACGCGAATTCAAATCAACCGTCATTTTTGTAGTTGAAAAAAATTTACTCAAAGTCCTTCAAACCATCGTTGATCGAACTGATCTTATTCAGGTGTTCGCGCGACTGAGTGAAAGTAGGTAGTACGGTCTGATTACAGAAAAAATGATCAGTCACCTAATTAACGACATACTCGCGTAAGTTTCTACCCTGAGCAAAAGCAAAAGTAATAGCGCGAAATGATCAATACGATGCGTTTTTCGTTTGACGTAAGTTAGTACACGATCGTACTACCTAGCGATCTTGACCAGGCGTTCATAAGAAATCGAGATATCTACTACCTAGTCACTTTTAATTTAATTTCGTCACGTGTCTTTTTATGTGACGTCTTTGAAGAACCTAGACCGCGCGATTGAATGGTCTAAATATAATAATTCAATCACCTTCACATTGTACGAGTATCTACATTATACAGCAAGTAGTTGTTCTTGTCTTATGTATGAAGAAGTATCTAGTTAGTGTGATGTGGCGCGGGCGACGGATATCGCGCGGATTTTCGTCGCGATCGTGCGAAAATTGTTCGAGTCGTGCGAAATTTTTAAGATAAAAGTTAATTTGTATTTTTTTTTTGTTTGGTGACGTATGAAAAAAAAATTTTAATTTTCTTTTCTTTATCTAAGTTTGACACACGGAAAAACAAATATAAATTTTTTAGTTTTTTTTTTTAATTTTTTTTTATCTTAAGTAATATTGCGAAGCTTTTCCTAATCTGTTGTTAGTGTGGTGTGCTCTCGCTCTTCCGACAGTCGTTGAAAAATCTTGGCACTGAGCGGTGTAATTTGTGTGATAGTGTGTAAATTTTGACCGGTTCACGCGCGATCACAGTAATATTTATTTTTTTTTTAATTTCGCGATTGCTGGACACTTGAGTCGAAAGTATCTAAACTTGCTTCCGAAGATGGACAGTGTAAAAAGAAAGTGACCGGTTGGAAATCGATCGTAAGGTGTAATATGGTGCTTAGGAGACTCTATCTATGGTGTGTGCACGCCTAAAATTGGTTACTATTGTAACAAACAAGCAAAATCGTCGCATATTTGCGATCACATATGGTGCTGATTATAATGGAACTCACTGTATTTCAAGTGTTTTGTGATTTCGGAGTCAGCTGTTTCTAATTACGATATCCTGCTATAAGACGCGAAAGAGATTTTATTTTTAAAAAAATGTTGATGAAATAATTAAATTAAAGAGAAATTATCAAAAAATTACGGATGACCTGATAAACTGCACAATGAAATAAGTGCAAGAATCAGGGGCTTAGTCATGGCTACAATATCTCAATAATTTATAACACGTATTCTATAAAATTATTAAATGACGAATGCAACCGGCTGCTGATATGCAAAAGCAATAAACGTCTATTTGTTTTGTATGCAATGGCTCCGTTCCGTTTAGCTGGTTCTTCCGGTCCGGCCCAAAAAAACAAATCAAAATGACAATGAGACGCTTTATAAATTCAAATTTGAATAAAAAAAAACATTCAAAAACGGAAAAAAATATATTATTATAAAAAAGAGATAAACCTATTACTCAATTTTAATACATTCTGTTTTTTCTCCGTCACAAATACTCTGCACATACCTTTTATCTATGATCTGAACTAAATAAAGTCCACTTCATTTGATTTCACGGATTCGCTTTAACTTTAAAAATCTAAGCAATTTTACCGGCCGTTCTACTTTTCAAACGCATTTGATGGTGACATGTCGCCTTGTTCCGGGAATTTCACGTAAAATCGCACTATGGAAAAATAAGCAAATATCTCTGCCATCTATTGCCCCATAGTAACGCTCTATGCTAGATACTTACGGACTTACGGTTGAAAAAGATTATTGGAAGAAGGCTTAGAGGATTGAAACTGGGTATTGCAAAAATAAGATTCATCTTGAGTAAAAAATGGCAGTAAAGAAACAGTGCCATGGTTTTTAATCATAAGAATGTTTCAAGTGATTTTTGGATTACTTAAACGAAACACTCAAAGGACCTGTGTTTATTTTGCGATTCGTTATCAAATCTGAATATACTTTTTGCGCTTGATCTTATTGTGCTTCTTGAAGTACATAATAGGGTCACTAGATATACTCTCTACCTAGGGTTAGGCAGATTCGTCTAATTCGGTCGTTTCTGTACTAGAAATTGTAATTTGTCCTTACAAACATACTGCAGTCACGATCGGCTGCAAGCCAATCGTATAATACTCTAGATGAATACTGAACTCCGATTTATATTGTAGTTCGGGATAAAGTAGAATTAGGTGTGTGCATGTTGTATGTCCTTTATTAAGGACTGCTATTAGATTGCTACTCAAAACTAAAAGACAATATTCAGTGTTTAATTTCATACCTTGAACTGGGTAAGTCATCGAAAAAAAATGTCCTTTTTAAAGGACTTTCACATGGTAGGTGCAGAAAGGACTCATTCGATTTCTTAAATATTTGTCTTTTTCCTTGGAACCATTCAAAAATTCATGTGTACAAAATTTCAAATTCGTAGCTTGAAGCGTTCAAAAGTTATCGGAAAAAAATTGTTGAACACGTGTTTTAAGGATATTTTGTATGGCAGCTACCAGAAGGAGTAAAAGGCTTTCGCTGATTAGTAAACTCGAACTTCCTTTTCACTCAAAACTAACTTGTACAAAATTCCGAATTCGTACTTAAAAGATTACTTGAGTTATTGTGAGTTTCGTAAATTAAGTGAATACATTTTGACAGGATATTTGTATGGCAGCTACACGAAGGACTAACAGGATTTCCTTCATAATTATATATTTAGCTCCAACTATTGGAAAAATAACACATACAAAATTTCAATGTCGTAGCTTAAACCCTTCTGAAGTTATCGACCAATATTCTTGAAGACGTGTTTTAAGGACATTTTGTATGGCAGCTACCAGAAGGAGTAAAAGGATTTCGCTGATTAGTAAACTCCTACTTAGTTTTCACTCAAAACTAACTTGTACAAAATTCCGAATTCGTAGCTAAAAGATTACTTGAGTTATAGTGAGTTTCGTAAATTAAGTGAATACATTTTGACAGGATATTTGTATGGCAGCTACACGAAGGACTAACAGGATTTCCTTCATAATCATATATTTAGCTCCAACTATTGGAAAAATAATACCTACAAAATTTCAAAGGAGTAGCTTAAACCCTTCTGAAGTTATCGACCAATATTCCTCAACATGTGTTTTAAGGACATTTTATATGGCAGCTACCAGAAGGAGTAAAAGGATTTCGCTGATTAGTAAACTCCTACTTAGTTTTCACTCAAAACTAACTTGTACAAAATTCCGAATTCGTAGCTAAAAGATTACTTGAGTTATTGTGAGTTTTGTAAATTAAGTGAATACATTTTGACAGGATATTTGTATGGCAGCTACACGAAGGACTAACAGAATTTTCTTCATAATCATATATTTAGCTCCAACTATTGGAAAAATAATACATACAAAATTTCAAAGACGTAGCTTAAACGCTTCTAAAGTTATCGACCAATATTCTTGAACACGTGTTTTAAGGACATTTTGTATGGCAGCCACCCGAAGGAGTAGGACGATTTTGCCCGTTAACGAACTTAGCCTTACAAATTCAACCAAACATCCAGATTCAAAATTTCAAGATCCTAGGTGAAGGCGTTCTTGAGTTATCGTGTTCACGGACAGACGGACGGACGGACGGACGGACGGACGGACGGACGGACGTCAGGCGGATTTGAGGTTTTTGGCCACAAATAAACCAAAAATAATATATAACTTTTTTTCGTCCGAGGCTTGGTTCTATGCGTTACAAACTTTTGGGCTGGATTAAACTTATAATACTCTATATGATTTCATCTAGAGTATAAAAATCGCCTGTTTAAGTACTAGTTCGTCTGTTTTTGTACTATTGGACATTGCTATCAAATTTGCGTTTTTGAAGTCCGAATATGGGAAGAGTCGGAAAAAACTGTCTTCTCTACTTTATTGTTTGATGAAGGACTCAGTCGAGTTCGAAACGTCACACAAAAAATTAAAATAAACAGTATTTTACCCGGAAAACTAGCATTTACATGATAATTATTATGGTTCACCATTATGTAATTATAAACTGCTGCCAATTTAGATACTATGGTGGTACCAAAGCTCAATAATTGGATTACTTCGCTTAGTAGATTATACTAGCCAATTAAAATGTCTATATTCCTTTCGGAGCAGATCAAAATAACATTTTTTTCGTCATTGAAACACGTTATTGTTTCGAATTTTTATATTACCAGCATTGACTCTAGGTATCGCTTTACTTGACTGATAAAATTTAGTTTAGGCGAAAAAAAAAATAAAAACAGAAAATAAGATAAGATTTTTACTGCATGCATAAGATTGTCAAACGAAGTCCAGAGTTTCTTATACGATATTTACCGATATTTGTAATAAAAATACAAGTACACACCAGTTTCATTTTAATTTCATACTTTGATAGCTCTGAGCTTACACCCACCCATTTAGAGTTACGTAATAGAAAAGATAGATAAGTTGTTGAATTATCATTTCAAAGACACATACCCATTTTTTGGCAATGCTAATGATGTGGGCTGTTATTTTGAGTTCGTAATCGAACAGCATAAGTAGGAAGTCGAAAATCACATGATCGCATCAGGCACATACTCGTAAAATTGAGTTCTGGAAAATATTTCTGTTTGATAGTCGCACATGATTTGATTTGTGTTATCGATGCGATGATCTTTAAAAATATACCAAAGTAATAGTGACGTTGAATTTTAATAGTGAAGCCTAGTACTGTGTTCCGAGCGTAACGAAATGAACTGTCAAATACCATATAACAAAAAATAAATTTAATTTTATATGGGATTTGACAGTTCATTTCGTTTACGCTCGGAACACAGTACTAGACTTAGGTGGAATTACAGTAAGAGCGATGTGCGCGACGCGATTCATGATCCAATCGCATCGCGTGCTAATTTCCGCCACTGTCAAATAATATTATCAAATAGCGAAATATTTTGTTTGCAGCCTGCAAACGTATTGCCAGTTTTTTTTATTGTTTTTGCTATCTATTGTAATAAAACCGACGCAAGTATCAAAATTACGTTACACACGCGACGAAATCAGAAAATAGACTATCAATGCGACGCGATTAGAGCGATGCGATATTACTGTAATTGGCTGATCTCACTATGCACTCTAACCAGCTGTCATCGCGTCGCACCGCTTAACTATAATTCCACCTTTAGTCACTTCTAGTTTAAAATGAGCCTGTTCTGCGTTTTAAGTAGAGAGCTAGAGTCTAGAGACGTGAAGTATTTATTCGGTATTAAGTATTCGGTACTGAAACGTAATCAATTTGTACATTTCAACTACAGTCTGAGGAATCTTAAGAAAGATGCAGTATCTACTAAAAAAACCTCCTAATTGAAAGCAAAACAATTCAAAAAAGGAAATTTGGCAACAAATGCAGTCAAATTTTTCAGTTAAACAGAGGTCAAAAATAACCGTTTTAGAAGCAAATGATTTGAAAAACTAAAAATTTGACAAACAAAAAGTTTTACGATCACACTATCTGACTACATATGCCAACGAAAATAAATATTTGTCAAAATGGCATAATGAAAACGTGATCCATTAGAGGAGTTCTGATCTTTTCATTTAGGACTCGAAATTAGTTTCAATTATTTCTGAATTAAGTTGATGTCATAAACTGTTTACGCAAAATTTTTCATAACTTAAATATACATAAATCAGAATGAAGAAAATTTTGTTTTGGCTCGATGATAATGCTAAAAATGCTATTTTCTACTCAATTATTGCAATTGAACAATTTTCAAAAAACATTCGAGTAAACAAATTTCAATCCGTTGTTTTTTTTGACTCGGTCACATTTCTCCTGACTTATTTCACGTAATAAGAAAATTTGGCACGTACGAATAATTTTGATGACGACGTGATAAATTTTATTTATCACGTCACAACCGAAAAGCACCAGATTTGTTTTTTGTTGCTTTGATGAAGTATTGAAATTGTAAGGTTGTCAAAAAAGAACATAATTTCATAGATACACATATGTACATTATATATATGTTATGCCAACGAAATCTTAGAGATATTAAATAAAGTTCAACATTTTGGCAATAATAACAAATATCTATTTTTGAAAAATTCGTAAAAATAGAATCGCCCAAGTCTAGGACAGAAGCTTTTAATACGATCGATCAAAGCATTTTTGCCAAGATTAAAATATTAGAGAAAATTAGAAATACGGCGAGATTATTGTGTCTAGTCCGTGCACAATACATCGCATGAATTTAATTATGAATTAAAGTTACGTTCAGTTATATTGTGAGGGGTTAGAGGTAGTACAGCTACTCCTACGTACCAGTATGCAAAGATGATTATAGATGTAGATAACGAGTAGGTACTTAGATATAAAGGTCGTGAATTAGAACCCATCATCAATTAATAAAAAAAATTCATCAGAAGCAGAAGATGGTACGTTATGATCATGAAGGTATAATATATAGGTAGGAACTGAATAAAAGCCAGTAACTGACATATCGTTAGGCAGGATTGAACTACAAATGTCTACTTTAATACCGGGACTATCAAGCGATTAACGTAGCAATACTCGATCTTGAATAAGGCAAAGTTTTTTCACAGCTCTCAAATTATCAGCACAATAATCGTGTTCATTATAATCAGCACTTTGAATTGTTAACTTATCATCTATCCAATTCAGATATTCGTATCTTGTTGTATTGCGGTTCTACTGATAATTTAATAATTGTTGTATTGTTTATTTTTATACCTGTTTTAAGATAATCGCAACAGCGATTATTGCAAAATGCAAACTTCATTTGAAAATTGTGAGAAAATAACAAAAGTGATAAGTTTCCGGACGAAAATTGTAAAGTGATCGTGTTGTGCCAGTTTCAGTGCTAATTAATTTTTAAAACGTAAATGTAATATTTCCGCAGGATATTACAGTTATAGTATTATTTTCATCATCACTATAATCATTACGATAGCAGATATAACACTAGATCAGAACGATCAATTAAAGAGTTCTTTTTTTTATCGTGCAATTAATTTCGGAATTTGATCTAATGATAAGTTCACGGGCGAACTGAGGGCAAGGTATACAGCGAATTGTATTTTATCTACGCTTTCTTCCGCAAACTGAACAAAGTTTTCAACGATGGCACGAACAAACGGTAGTGAAAATGAAAACGAAAACTCTGAAGATGAAGTGATCTTGCGTGTAAAGCCGCGAACAATTAGCGCAAATAGTATCGAGAAAATCGACGATGGCCAGTTACAAAATCAAACGATCTACTTTATAAGATCGTATACGCGTGACTCAAAGCCCGGAAAAGATCGCGAAAAAGATGCTGTTCGGGAATTAGAGAAAATTCGATCATTACTCGATAGTAACGATCTGAATATTTTACGATATGACGGCAATTCAGTTATTGTACCTGCAAAGTTAGCGAATAGTTGCCGATCGTCGAAGACGAGTTTACGGACACGATCGGTATCGATGCCGTCACCGTTTAAACATGACTCTTTTTTACGAAGGAGTTTTCACAGTTTATGGGGTAAGAGTTTCAATCGGGGTTCAGTAAAACGTATCCTGCGAAGTTCCGGTGCGGCTATTGGCGGTAGTTCGAGTAGTGGTAGTGAAAAAGTGAAAAAATCTTCGAAGAAAAAATCACAAAGTGATAATGAAGAAGTACGAAATGACAATGTTAGGTATAGAAAATTGTCTAGTGAAAAATGTGAGATCTTGAAAGAGGAGGCGGATAGTGCGGCACAGTTGCATCGGAGCAATAGTACGAGTTCGAGTTGTCCTAGTACAAGGTAGGCTTTTTTTTTATTTTGCTTGTATTTTAGGTTAGACTTTGTTGTGGAGATTTTGTCGAGTGCAATAAAGCATCGAGAAACAATTATCAAAAATCTGCCAACAGTCTGGACGCAACTTTATTATTTTTTAAGTAGAAGTTCGGAACGTGTTTAATTCTGAGATGCGGTGTAGGTTACACTAAAAACCTAAAAAAATGTTCCGGAAGCGGTTGGAATGGGTTCGCGCTAGAATACTTACGCCGCTGCCACATATGTATAACATATGAATTACATAATTCGGTCATACTCCGGGACGCAGTCTAATACCTTGGATACACAGCTCGTATACAAATCATAATATCGTCAATATCACCAGTGTATCACCCAATATTATGCATATAGTACGTCAACGAGCTGATATCGACGTAATATCAAACCTGTTTCCTTGTATATAAATTCGATAATTTTAGCTGATATAGCCTTCTTTTAACTGCCATCAGCGCCATCTGTTACTAAAATCAACTGAAATTCCAATGAACAACACTTGTGGATTTTTATATTCTTCCGTCAGTTAAAATTCTTTGAGCGTATTTTCATTTTTGTGTGTGATATGATGGTCCGCTTTGTACATTTCTTTATTATGCTGTTATGACACTGGCTATTTTTGCGGCTTTAAAGCGGCTAGACAATCCAAATGGAGAGGGATAGAGACTTTAACATACAATTTAGACATTGGTGTGAGAGAGACAGTCCGAACAGCAAACTATGGGTAACTGTCAAAAAACAATCCATAACTGTCAAAAAAAAAGCGGCAACAAAGCGCATTCGAGCAGTGTTTCGCAACATTCTAGCAGTTAATCCAAGAAAAATCCGCTGGCGGCTAGATTTTCCAGCCGCTACCGACTAGTTTTTGACAGTTCGGTACGTATAAATTATGGAAAGTGCCATGTTCTGTTATGAAACGCGCCAGAACCGGTATTTTTCTTAACAAACCAGTTGTTAATTTCGTTTACTAGATGCCGCTAGCGTCGGAAAGAGCAGTATCTCTGTCTTTTTATTGTTGTTCGCCTTGTCGCACGATTGGCTATTATTGTACTTTTTTCTAGCGAGGAAATAGCCAGTGTCATAACAGCATTAGCAATGAAAGTGCTATTCGCCGGAACATCATACTGCAACGTTTAGCACGAAGAAATTGTGTCTTTGATAACTAAATGTCGAAGTATAACATGTATGGGCTGTGTATCATGCTATCTTGTATCGTATATCATGATTTGAATAACGTAATTTGTATACAAGCAGTGTATCCATGGTATAAATACCTTGGATACACAGCTCGTATACAAATCATAATATCGTCAATATCACCAGTGTATCACCCAATATTATGCATATAGTACGTCAACGAGCTGATATCTACATAATATCCAACCTGTTTCCTTGTATATAAATTCGATAATTTTAGCTGATATAGCCTTCTTTTAACTGCCATCAGCGCCATCTGTTACTGAAATCAACTGAAATTCCAATGAATGACTCTTGTGGATTTTTATATTCTTCCGTCAGTTAAAATTCTTTGAGCGTGTTTTCGTTTTTGTGTGTGATATCATGGTCCGCTTTGTACATTTCTTTATTAGCAATGAAAGTGTTATTCGCCGGAACATCATACTGCAACGTTTGGCACGAAGAAATTTTGTCTTTGATAGCTAAATGTCAAAGTATAACATGTATGGGCTGTGTATCATGCTATCTTGTATCACACATCATGATTTGAATAACGTAATTTGTATACAAGCAGTGTATCCATGGTATAAGTCGTAGTACATATAATATCAGTTGTTACGTCATTAGGAGGTTTATCGTGAATTGGTTTTGGGCCATTACATGAAATCGGAATGCGTTTGTAGGCGATTATATAAAAAGTCTGTGGAAGTGAAAACCAATCTGATATCTCATCAATCCTAAGAAATATGTCGAACGCCTTACGTCCTATTGGAGTTGAATATCTAAAAATCCTGAAATCAATGATTATGTAGAAAGCCTTAGGAAGTAAAAATGAATTCGATATCTCATTAGAACTAAGAAATATGTAGGAATTTGTGAAAACGTATGCAACCCCCTTGCACTCACTTTGGGGTTGAATATCCAAAAATTCTGAAAATACTTTCTAGGTATTTATATGAAAAATCCGTAGAATAAAAATTTATTCAATATTTGGAAAAACTTAATAGATATGACGAAAATCGTTAAAATATATGCACCCATGTGCGAAATGCCGGAGTCCAACCAGAGTTCCGTACACTGCCCAGAATTGGCATCGCATTGTCCGCCAAGACTTGTCGATCGGTATTGTTTTGGTACTGACAAACCACCAGACCAGTGTCGGGCCAAGAATTGGTTTATTATTGGTGTCTAAGCTCTTTCGGCATTGGCTCGACGGTCGGCTCTGTATTGGGCACATCTTGGAAAAAATATTTTCTGTTTCTCAACATATCAATTGCTTCAACCCTATTACGAGAATGTTTCAGATTGGTCTAGTGGGTAGCGTAGCGAACTAATGTGTGACGGGACCATGGTTCGAATCCGAGAGTGTGCAAGGTGTGTAAGTAAAATCAATTCGCATTTTTCAAAAAAATAATAAGAAAATAAATTCGTAATTGAAAAAGAAAAAAAAATTAAGGTTATTAAAAAAATGGGATATTCGTTTCTTTTTTTTACTGACGCCCCAAAACTAGCAGTCAGTGTCAGTATCGGCCAGAGTTTCACCAAGAGTAGGACCGGTGTGATCAAATCGACATTGGCTCGGCAATGATTTGGTCTAGGCCACATACTGGGGCCGAAACATTAGCCAGTACTGGCAACTCTGGCACCAGTACTAATCCACTTCCATGCTCCACCGCCCCCTTAGAAAGTTCTACTTTAAGCAAAATTTATTTGGCAACCTTTATACAAAAACCGCATTTTATTTTTCTAGTGCAATTGGTTCGTGAGATATCGTAATCTAAAGTTTTTCACCCCCCACCTCCGTAGGCCACTGCCCCCTCTCAAAAATTTGTTTCCGATCTATTCTCCTAGTATACCTACAGATGTTCATTAAGTTTTAATTTCGTGACATTAACCGTTTAAAATTTTCATTCCCATATCAAATGCATGTAAAAAAAGCGATGAAAATTTTCATTGCTCGATTTTCGCGTTGGCTTTCTGTTTTGCGGTACGGAGTTGGAATGAAAATTTTCATTCGATTTGACAGTTCGCTCATCGACCAAGATGGTGCTGAAACCGTGGAGACAAACTTTTTGCCACCATTTAAATGTGCCGCTATTTAATTGGGCATTGGTGTGTGAAAATTTTAACATCTCATGTCATTCATTTGAATTTGTCAGTTTTTTTTTCAAACTGACTTTGGTTTTTGTGATACCGAGTGTTTTTTTTTAAACCAAAGCGGATTTTAAGATTTTTTATGGGCGTATAAAATTAACCGTGGTCGATATTATTATCCATGACACTTATTCACCATAGAAAACACGCGTATAATAAATTTTATTTTGACAAAGGTAAATGTCAAACAAACAGCTGTTGACTTCTCCACAGTATTCTACACAACGAATTTCTCACTGTGGAGATGGGAGAGATATACAGGGTGTTTGGTACTCCGTGCACGACCTTGTAAGGGGTTATTCCTTGATATATTTGGAGAAAAAAATTGTTCCACAGAGTGGGTCAATTTTCAATAACAGTGGAGATACAGGGTGGTTAAGAAAAGTGTTTTTGACCGGTACCCTTACTCACTTAAAACGTTATATCTTGAAAACGAATAATCACAAGGCAAAGTGTTATAACTCGTTTTTTAGGCAATCGAATTATCTTTCATTTGATGTAACAGTCTAAATTGTAACTGCACCCAATCTTGAGATATTTACTCGAAAACACCAATTTTTGCTACGTGAACCCTTAAAATTCAGTGATCAATGTAGTTTTTCTCAGAAAACCCCATTATAAAAATGTCATTTTAATTTTATTTTTTTATGAGCTGTATTATTACCTACAAAAGCTGCATACATATGCATGAGTTACGATTAACATTTTGGAAGTAATAGGTAAAAATACATATTGCATAAAAATTAAATATTCCAAAAGTCAGTGCATGTGCATGTTGATCTACACTACTTGTTTGAACTAAAAGAATTTAATAATGGTTTTTATGTTTTATTTAAAAAAATTTTGTTATAATAAATGTTCAAAATGGCCACCTTCATTTTGAATGCACGCTAAAGCTCGTTTGGCGAGTGTTCTCTTGGTTTTCATATTCCTCAACTGCTGCCTTACTTCTATTGCTGCCGCATCGATCCTGATATTTAGATTTTCCAATGTTTCTACTGGCGTTGCGTAGACTAGGTCCTTCATCCGTCCCCATACAAAGAAATCTATAATATTAAGATCAGGAGATCTTGCAGGCCAGTGTATCGGTCCATTTCTACCGATCCAGCGATTGCTATAATTGGAATTTAACCAATCTGTGATCTGTCGGCCGTAATGAGCTGGAGCACCATCGTGTTGGTAAAACATGGAAGCCAATCGTACCAGTGGAATATCATCCAATAAGTCCTGTAGATCATTTGATAAAAACTGTAAGTAATTGGAGCTATTTAGAGTACGCGGAAGCCTAATAGGTCCAAGTAAATTGTCACCAATCACACCTGCCCATAAATTGACGCTGAATCTGTGCTGAAATGATGCCGCTCTTCTTGTGTGTGGATTGCTCTCAGCCCACGTATGTAGGTTGTGGAAGTTTGTAATACCGTCTCTGGTAAATTGGGACTCATCCGTCCACAGAATATTGTTGAAAAAATTGTCGTCATCTATTTGTCGTTCAAGGAGCCAATTGCAATACTCCATCCGTTTGCGGAAATCAATGGGTAGCAGCTCCTGTACTGGTGTGTGATGGTAGGCATGGAAGCGTTCCACTTTTAAAATACTCCAAACCTTCCAAGTAGATACGTTAAACTGCAATGCCAAGCGTCGGATACTGATCGATGGATCATTTTGCACTGTTTGCAGTATTCTTTCGTCAATCTGAACAGCGATTATAGGCGCAGGATTTGCATTTACTCTCCTTGTTCTAACGCTGCCAGTTTCCTTAATTCTCCTGTAAACGTCCTGAAATACTCTCCTGTCAGGTGTCCGTCGATGGGGATGTCTATGATGGTAAAGCCTTCGCGCGGCTTGTCCATTTTCGCGACACTCTCCATAAATTAACACAATGTCAGCATATTCTTCATTGGAGTACTCAGACATTTCGAAATTATTTTTTTTATTCTACTGACACCTTCTTCTTTTAGCAACGTAACTAAAACTGACAAAAATATGAAGGTAGTTTTGCTTTTATAGGCTTTTTATTTTGTAAGGCACCCTATTAAAAAAGGCATAGTACCGCACCCAGTATTACCTACCACATCCAGGTAAAAGCATCAATTATGTTAAAACTCAGTTACATTTCATTGTTTTCCTACATACTTTAAATAGTAATAAATGGGCAATAAAAATACTTCAGTACTACCGACAAATTAAACGAGGTCCACTTTATGGCACTGACTTTTGAAATATTTAATTTTTATGCGATATGTATTTTTACCTATTACTTCCAAAATGTTAATCGTAACTCATACATATGTATGCAGCTTTTGTAGGTAATAATACGGCTTATAAAAAAATAAAATTAAAATGACATTTTTATAATGGGGTTTTCTGAGAAAAACTACATTGATCACTGAATTTTAAGGGTTCACGTAGCAAAAATTGGTGTTTTCGAGTAAATATCTCAAGATTGGGTGCAGTTACAATTTAGACTGTTACATCAAATGAAAGATAATTCGATTGCCTAAAAAACGAGTTATAACACTTTGCCTTGTGATTATTCGTTTTCCAGATATAACGTTTTAAGTGAGTAAGGGTACCGGTCAAAAACACTTTTCTTAACCACCCTGTATCTCCACTGTTATTGAAAATTGACCCACCCTGTGGAACAATTTTTTTCTCCAAATATATCAAGGAATAACCCCTTACAAGGTCGTGCACGGAGTACCAAACACCCTGTATAGTAAATTAGCGAATGAAAATTTTCATCGAGGTTCGTACTAGGCTTTAGGAGATATGGATCGAGCGTTTCGGACGCATTATTATTCCCCCCACTCCCACACCCCTTCACCCATATCAGCAATTGTAAATTGCAAATGGGTCCACTATTAAAGCTAAATATAAATTCTAAGTTTCAGCCTCCTAGCGTAAGTGGTTACTGAGATTTAGAAACCAAAATTTTCCGTCTTAAACGCTTCTCCCACCTCTCAAACGATTTTGCATACGGCGGACGGTGCACAGACGAACTGACAATTTGTTTTGCTTTTTTGGTGTCTATTAAGGCCGTTTTACATGTCGGTTGCAAGTAATTTTTACTGAGATTGTGAGGGAGAAGGAAAATCTCTAATGAGAAACTGATCAGGAGTGAAACGAACAGAGATATATCCAGTAAAAAATATTGACGATATTTCTGTCAACCGACCTTTAAAGGCCGGTTTAAGGCCGGTTTACATGTTGAATGCAAGTAATTTTTACTGAGATTGTGAGGGAGAAGGAAATCTCTAATGAGAAACTGATCAGGAGTGAAACGAACAGAGTATATCCAGTAAAAAATATTGACGATATTTCTGTCAATGTGTGCGTGCCAACATTTTTTTGTAGTGGTTGCTTCTACTCCATTGAAAATTCGATAAGCTAGCTCCCTCACAATCTCAGTAAAAATTATTTGCAACCGACATGTAAACCGGCCTTTAGTCATGAAACGTGGAAAAAATATTTTCAGGGTACCTACCAAACTTTTTTTTAAAAAATCGATAACAATATTTTATTATTAAAATAATAAAGTAAAACTGACATCCTTCTGCATAATTCAACAGAATCGATAAAATTATTTTCTTAGCGGGAAATTTTGTTGTGGAGAGTTGTGGAGATTGCGACGAATAGAATAAGGCATTGAAACAAACCTCGAAAGTAAAGCCGCAGTATCAAATAAAACTATTTTATTAACAAGGGATTTTGTTGTGAAGATTGTGAGATTTTGCTGTAGAGAGTTGTGGAATTGGAAATTGTGACGTAAAGAATAGGACATCAAAACTGGCATAAGACTACCATTCAAAATCAAATCGTTGGTACGTCTATCGGAATATACGAGTACTTGCTTCACTTTAGTATAGAGACTATTAGTCCATTTCAATTGAGATGCCTATTATGGTTATGGTCTAAGCAAGGCATAGAGGTTAGTAGATAGTAAAATATTTTCGTTACTCCCTACTCCTAATATTAGTCAGTTCCATAGAGTTTACATTATAAATACACTTGGAAGAATAAACAAATAAACTTAAAAGGGATGTTGGTACAGTTTCATTCAATTTATAAATATATTGTGAAATCTTCTTTAATTCTATTAGCCACACACTAAAACCAAATCATATCCTCTTTTCGAATATAAAAATCTTTCATAAACTCGTAGTAGATACAAAGATTGTATTTTCTTTTATGAGTTCTTTGGCCTGGTCCAATATCGCGATGTAACATATTTTTGTCCAAAACATGTTTTAGGTTCCATTTCTGCTGTGTATGGGCAATTCTTTCTAAGTTACTTGCATATCCTATTTTCCATACTAAAAGCTAGTGCGTATCTTGTTTACTTCCTGAGCTATAAATATGCCTACTTTAGCGAAATATGAGAGGAGGTATACGGTGGCAATGGACCGTAACTATAGATAAATTGACTAGGGCTTGTTATTTCGTAATGGGGTAATAGACTTTACTAAATAGAAATAAAAAGTATAAGAGGTTTCACGACTTTGGGATATGCGAAGAAAGTGTTGTGAATGGCTCGGATTTCGCAAATGTCCCTGGTTTAGGTGAACAACAAATCGTTGTAATAGAAAATTATTACACAGCACATTCCAGTAATGTTCTATTGCTGTAAGACAAGAATACTTGACAGAAGATTTATTTAAGAACATCCGAGGTTTTTGCCCTTGACATACTATTTTAAGAGTTTAATTTACGATTTATGTAAGTATTTAGCTCTTATGTTTTAAGCTCGCAACTTGTTTACTGTGCTCATTGGGATTATAGTCGTACTTAAGTAAGACAACAAATTTAGCTAAAAACATTCAAACTTCGTACGAATAGTATCTACATAGTTATACTTATCAACAAACCAGTTAATACTATAAGTGAATTTTGTCAAAATTTAAACAATTGAACACTGTCCACCTGAGCATGTGCACATACTCGTATCTTCATATTGTGATAATCAATGTATGATTACTCTAGCACTTAGTAAAGTTGCGTTAATACAATTTATCTTTATTAGATACAAAATTGATTTGCTTGAGTTATTAAAGAGTGTTGAGTGGAGTGGACATTATTTCGATTCCCAATAACAAATAATGTTGTTATATCATTTTTTTTTGTATTCAAGTACAAAGTATAGAAGATATTGATAGTAAACTTGTAAATAGTACAAGATGAAGGTGGAAATTATTGCGATAGTAAAATATGACCTAGAATGATAGGTAATTTTCTGATATTCTACAACATTTTCTTGTTACGATCACAGTAACAAAAATCTGCCAACAGTCTGGGCGCAACTTTATTATTTTTTGGGTTGAAGTCCGAAACGCGTTTAATACTGAGTAGCGATGTAGGTTAATATGCAACTGACAACCTAAAAAATATCGTTCCAAATAGCATCCTGGTTATTCTTTAGGTTGTCAGTTGCATAGTAACCTACATCGCTTCTTAGTATTAAACGCGTTTCGGACTTCTACCCAAAAAATAATGAAGTTACGCCCAGACTGTTGGCAGATTTTTTTTTATTTATTTACGTATTTTTTTATCAATAGAAGATTTCAGAGAAGTAAAAGCGAATTCAATCACATTAAACCTAAGAGATTATCGGAATCAGTGAAAAATTGAACAATACCTTACCCCCCAGGGGGTTTAATATTGAAAAATATTTAAATCATTTTTTCTCCGAATATGTTTAAAGCTTTTAGAAGTGGAAGTGAATTCCAAATATCAATAGACCTAAGAAATATATCGGAATTCGTGAATATGTACACAATAACTTTACACCTCGTTAGGGTTGGATATCGAAAAATTTGGAAGAACGTTTCTAGGCGCTTAGGGTGTTTGGTACTCCGTGTGCCACCTTGTAAGGGGTTATTCCTTGATATATTTTGAGAAAAAAATTGTTCTACAGGGTGGATCAATTTTCAATATAAGTGGAGATACAGGGTGGTTAAGAAAAGTGTTTTTGACCGGTACCCTCACTCACTTAAAACGTTATATCTTGAAAACGAATAATCACAAGGCAAAGTGTTATAACTCGTTTTTTAGGGAATCGAATTACCTTTCATTTGATATAACAGTCTAAATTGTAACTGCACCCAATCTTGAGATATTTACTCGAAAGCACAAATTTTTGCTACGTCAACCCTAAAAATTCAGTGATCAATGTAGTTTTTCTCAGAATACCCCATTATAAAAATGTCATTTTAATTTTTTTTTTTTTATTTATGTGTCCTTTGGCCTGGCCCAATATCGCGATGTTACATATTTTTGTCCAAAACATGTTTCAGGTTCCATTTCTGCTGTGTATGGGAAATTCTTTCTAAGTTACTTGCATATTCTATTTTCTATACTAAAAGCTAGTGCGTATCTTGTTTACTTCCTGAGCTAAATGTTGAGTACTCCAAAGATGAATATGGGGACATTATGTTCACTTATGGAGAATGTCACGGAAATGCACAAGCCGCGCGAGCGCATTACCATCAGAGACATCCTCATCGAAGGACACCTAGCAGGAGAGTATTTCAAGACGTTTACAAAAGAATTGGGAAACTGGCAGCATTAGAACAAGCAGAGTAAATGCAAATCCTGCGCCGATAATCGCTGTTCAGATCGATGAAAGAATACTGCAAGCAGTTGAAAATGATCCATCAATCAGTACCGACGAAAGTAGTAGAACGCTTCCATGCCTACCATCCCACACCAGTACAGGAGCTGCTATCCATTGATTTGCCCAAAAGGATGGAGTTTTGCAATTGGCTCCTTGAACGACAAATAGATGACTACAATTTTTTCAACAATATTCTGTGGACGGATGAGTCCCAATTTACCAGAGACGGTATCACAAACTTCCACAATCTACATACGTGGGCTGAGAGCAATCCACACATAAGAAGAGCGGCATCATTTCAGCACAGATTCAGCGTCAATTTATGGGCAGGTGTGATTGGTGACGATTTCCTTGGACCTGTTAGGCTTCCGTCTACTCTAAATCTACGATTGGCAGGGTTGCCAAATAGTTGGCTGCAGAACCCGCCGAGTGAGCTTATGAAATAGCCCAAAACTCGCATGAAGACTTGTAGCCAAAAACCGCGCTCAACTTTGCAATTTGAATAGACCTACTTAAACGTGTTGAACACAATTGCGATTTCGACGACGAACTGTGTTACAGAATTCGTATAATATAATGTATATAATAAATATGTTGGTTAAAATTATAATTGAAAAATAATTTCGCCTGGCTTTCAAGTAAAACATAATTTGATTTCATTTACTACTTGATCGCTTTATCGATGAAAATCACTTTAAAAATACGCTTTCTCGTAGACCATCGTATCACTCTCGCAGTACAAGAACTTATCTCCCGGCTCTGCGGCGTTTATATACTGCATGTGTAGAGTTGAGAAATTTCTAGTATATATGCGGTTGTTTGTAAAGAACGCGGAAGGTTTATTACAGAAGAGAAGTGTCTAAAATACGCGAGAAGTATATAGAGCTCTTTAGAGTTGTTGTTTTTCTCTGGAAACTTTAATATCAATAACAAGTGAGTTGTTCCGGTTGTCAGAGTACACATGTAACAATAACTTTAGAGGGACTGAAATTTTAGCAACATATGTCTGTAACCTACCAATCCAGTAAAAATTATAATTAATACATTATGCAAAAAATAAAGGAACTCTATGACAGTCATCAACACTGGTAAATCTATTGTCTCTTGCATGTTATATTTCTACGAGTATCTATAACTTCAAAGAAAGTGGTTCATTTGTAGTCCACAAATAATGAACCGATTCTAAATTAATTTTTCTTTTCTAATACCAGATAGATATCGTGGGAACTATTATTTTTCAATATTATGACTGGAGAACCGAAATTTAGCGGCAAAGGATTTGTGATATGACGTAGTTTGCAAACGTTGTATATGAGCGTTGTATTTGAGCAGATTTAACCCAAGACACGACTGAAATTTAGTTTTCTAATTTCTCTATTTTTATTTTTTCCTCGTAAATTGGGTCTGTTGTAAACTAGCAAAATAACCCTATGTGCGTTTCCCGAATAGCCCAAAAAGCTATAAGTAGCTTTTTGAAATTTGTACCCGCGAATTGAAAATTTAAATAGCCCAAATCGCGGGAAATAGCCCAATCTGCCGACCTTGGACCTTCCATGTTTTACCAACACGATGGTGCTCCAGCTCATTACGGCCGACAAATTACAGATTGGTTAAATTTCAATTATAGCAATCGCTGGATCGGTAGGAATGGACCGATACACTGGCCTGCAAGATCTCCTGATATTACTATTATGGATTTCTTTGTATGGGGACGGATGAAGGACCTTATCTACGCAACGGCAGTAGTAACACTGGAAGATCTAAATACCAGGATCGATGCAGCAGCAATAGTAGTAAGTAAGGCAGCAGTTGAGGAATATGAATACCAAGAGAACACTCGCCAAACCATAGACATATATACTGGACATGACAAGCAGCGAAATGGCTTGAAGGCGGAAAATATCATTTGTTACATGTAGTGGTAAAATTTTCCAGTGGCGGAGGAAAAAAATTATTTTAATGGGAAAATGTTGAACACTGAAATGATAGGATGATGTACACGTATTGTTTTAATACATAATTTATTACACATTATAAAGAATTATAATTTCTAAAGATTTATTAAGTAGGTACATAGACATATAGTTGGTCATCAACTGGCTGCAAAACATGTGGTTCCCGGCTGAGACATTCGCACGGCTAATTTAATATAACATTTAATTCGAAATCTCAATATGTATAATATATAATAATGCATTTACCATATTAATACGAAGAGAAGGTAATGCTTTAATTTTCAGTAGTTTTCTGTTATCCTTTTGCTGCAAATAATCTGTCTCCAAAAAGTGATCCTCACAAATCTTATTATATATTTTAGGATTAAATTGCTTTTTTTATGGCTTCCAGCCACTTCTTTCGTTGAACCATATCGGTAGGGAATCTGAAAGTTTTATGTACTTTATTGATTTTATTTTGTGGATCGTCTTCATTTTTTGTTTCGAGTGCACTTTTTTAAATTGAAAAATAGATACTATTCGATTAGAAATAAAGTGAGTTTAAGTCATTATGTATAACAAGGCGTCACTCGAAACTGTAAGTTTTCTACCATCCATATTTTTCACCGAACTTTAACTAACAAATTCACTTTATTTACCGGAAAACTTGGTTTTTAGCATTCAAGATCCCTGAAACGTTCTTTAACTTCTATAAGTTCAAAGCGCCCCAAGCAAATTTTTTAACGTTGCCACTGCACATTGAAACGTCAAATGTCGCACGGAACGAGGTAAACAAGCCGGTAACTGAGATATACAAAGACATTTTTTTTCTTGTTTTTGAATTAATTCAAACATTCCACTTTTATAAAGTTACTTTAAATGAAATAATGGAAAGTTTGTGTAGTATACTTACTTGAAAAACGATTTTCCTTTGTTGATATCGGTATCGTTTCGGCAACTACTAACCGAGCACTTCATTTTTCGTTTTTAAAATTACAGGTACTTTACGGATAAAATTTTCAACACGAGAACGCGGAGCACTGTCTTCACTGAACACGAACTAAGTTTTGAAAAAAACGCTTTATGTTTTAACTCAATATATTAAGTTCTAAACATTGCACTTCACTGCTTAACAGGTAAAAAAAAATTTTAAATAACGAACCTGTGTTGTCTCGCTCTTGCAACGTGTTGAATTTTATACACACAAAACAACAACAATTTTTCTTCAGGTAGTCCCCGACATCCCCTCACAGACCATACGAAAATTTATATAACGAACCTGTGCTGTCTCGCTCACAAGGTTTGACAGTCGAATTCCAGGGCTGGACAAACGACACCGATTGCTATTAAATGGCGCGAAATTCAAAAGTTTTTAAATTTTCTTCTTCAAAACAGTTACAGTAACCAATATTCACTTCGGTAGTTTAGAGAAAACCGTCGTTGATGTCGATTTTATCTTGAATTTCGAGAAATATGACATTTTTAATATAAATTTCTAATTATTTTTATTTAATCGTCTCCATATGAAACGCACATTTTGCAAATCAAAACTAAAATTTTTGCATGTGTTCAACCCTGAAAATTGAAAAAAATCATGAATCTGTACACAGATGTGTGCATGTATTGTCATGCTTCAAAGGGCCGCTTATAAAAATACCATCATGTCATCTCCAAGAGCTCTATGCGCCAAACGAGCTTTAGCGTGGATTCAAAATGAAGGTGGCCATTTTTAACTTTTATTATAATAAAAAAAATCTGCCAATGGTCTGGGCGAAACTTTATTATTTTCGGGTCAAAGTTCGGGAGTGGTCAAAGTCGGAGTATATCATCAGTTGTTTCGAAATTATGAGGTTTCTTGGAAAATTAGTTTTGTTCTTAAAAAAAAATATTTAAAATTGAGATTTTTAGCCGATTAAACATTGGAAAAGTCCGTGTAGACTATTCGAATTTCGGTATATTATGTATACTAAAAGCCCATAGAAGTAAAAACGAATTTGTTGTCTTATCAGACTTAAGAGATATGACGAATTGTTAAAACGTATATAAAACTATTAAGCCCTCTTGGGGTTTGAATTTCGAAAAAATTGTGAAACAGGTTTTTAGACGATTTCATAAGAAGCAACTTGATCTCATGAGGGATGGCAAGAATTGTGAAAACATATGCAAACCCTTGGGGGCTGAATATCCAAAAATTGAGAAATGGGTTTGTAGGCAATTATATAAAAAGTCTATGGAAGTGAAAAAAGATCTAATATCTCATCAAACCTAAGAGATACTCGTATGTCGAAGCTTTGAAAAGCATACAATCCCTTTACACCCCTTAGGATCGAATATCTGAAAATACTGAAATTGACTTTTTGGCTCTTATATGGGAAACCTTAGGAAGTAAAAATTAATTCGATATATCATCAGATCTAAGCAATATGTAGGAATCTGTGAAAACATATGCAGCCTCCTTACACCCACTTGGGAGTTGGATATCCAAAAATCCTGAAAGGAGTTAATAGATAAATATGAAGACAGCACGAGAAAGTAAAAACCAATTCAATTACTTATCACTTCTAAAGGATATGACGGAATTCGTGAAAACTTGTTCAACCTTTTTATACCCTCTTAGGGGCTGAAAAAGGAAAAAACTTAAAAAGAAGTTTTAGGCGATTATTACGCAAGCCCGTGAAAGTGAAAAGATATTCGATATTTAATCAGACCTGGGGGATATGGCAGAAATCGTGAGGAAGAATACAACCTTCTTACACCCCCTTGGGGGTCGAATTTCAAAAAATCCTGAAAACACTTTTTAGATATTTATATGAAGAAGCCGTAGAAAAAAAATGAATTAAATATTTAGGAAGACCTAATAGATATGACGAAAATCGTGAAAATATATGCATTCCATTTGCACTGATACATTTTTTCGCCCCCCAATTATATTTTTCCAAGATGCTAATACTATAGCTCGATCTAAATACCATGTTTCAGCTTTATATCATTGTAGGTTTTCGAGATATAAAAATCGGAACTTTTTCCTTTTCACCCTCCCCCACCCTCACCCTCTCCACCCACACCACAAACATTTTTTTTTCTCTTAGGGGTCTATTAGGCCTTCTTTTGGTAAAAATTTTAACCATTTACCTTACTCTGTTCTTGAGATATGAGACGTGATTTTTTAGAAAAATTCGTATCCCCTCCACTTTCATGATCCACCGCCCCCTTAAAAAACTTTACTTTCAGCAAATTTTATTTGTCAAACTTTATACACAAACCGAATTTAATTTGTCTAGTGCAATTGGTTCGTGAGATATCATAATCTAAAGTTTTTCACCCCCCACCCCCGTACGCCACTGACCCCACTCAAAAATTTGTTTCCGATCTATTTTTCTAGTATACCTACAGATATTCATTAAGTTTCAATTTTTGACGTTAACCGTTTAGGAGATATGGATTTTAGAATGTGTCAATCTCGGCTTTTCTGCGTTTCGGACGCAGTATTTTTTCCCACACCCCTCTACCAATATTGACAATTTTTATGCAAATAGGTCCACTATCAAAGCTCTATATGAATTTCAAGTTTCAGCCTCCTAGCATAAGCGGTTGCTGTGATCTAGAAACCAAAGTTTTCCCCTCTTAATTTGGTCATTTCAAGGTCTATTCATAAAAAAACATACTGCAGTCACGATCGGCTGCAAGCCAATCGTATAATACTCTAGATGAATACTGAACTCCGATTTATATTGTAGTTGGGGATAAAGTAGAATTACCTGTGTGCATGTTGTATGTCCTTTATTAAGGACTGCCATTAGATTGCTACTCAAACCTAAAAGACAATATTCAGTGTTTAATTTCATGTCTTGAAAGTCCTTTTTGAAGAACTTTCACATGGGAGGTGCAGGAAGGACTCACTTGATTTCTTACATATTTATCCTTTTCATTGGAACCATTTAAAAATGAAAGTGTACAAAATTTCAAATTCGTAGCTTGAAGCGTTCAAAAGTTATCGAAAAATATTGTTGAACACGTGTCTTAAGGACGTTTTGTATGGCAGCTACCAGAAGGAGTAAAAGGATTTCGCTGATTACTAAACTCGAACTTCGTTTTTACTCAAAACTAATTTTTACAAAATTTACAATTCATAGCTAAAAGATTACTTGAGTTATAGTAAGTTCCGTAAATTAAGTGAAGACGTTTTGACAGGATATTTGTATGGCAGCTACACGAAGGACTAATAGGATTTTCTTCATAATCATATATTTAGCTACAACTATTGGAAAAATAACACATACAAAATTTCAAAGACGTAGCTTAAACCCTTCTGAAGTTATCGACCAATATTCTTAAACACCTGTTTTAAGGACATTTTGTATGGCAGCTACCCGAAATAGTATGACGATTTTGCCCGTTAACAAACTTAGCTAACTAACTAAAACTTTTTTTTGTCCGAGGCTTAGTTCTATGCGTTACAAACTTTTGGGCTGTATTAAACTTATAATACTCTATATGATTTCATCTTATAAACTGGTCGCAACTTTATTATTTTTTGGGTAGAAGTCCGAAAAGTGTTTAATACTGAGATGCGGTGAAGGTCACTATCCGACTGATAACCTAAAAAATAACGTTCCAAATAGCCTCCTAGTTATTCTTTAGCTTGAAATAACGAAATTCATGAATATGTTGGAAAACCCCTTTTCAATGCCATTTGTTTTACTCCAGCTCTGTACATACATCAATAAAATTTTGAACTTTTTTTTTCTTTAATTACTCCTGTAGTACTTCTACATATACATACTAAGTTTCAGCTCTCTTGCATAAGCCGTTTCTGTGATATGAAAAACCACCCCCCACCCCCGTACCTTGCTACCACTATCAAAAATTTTATTTTCGAGGATACTTCTACAGTGTATATAGTCGTCAATTTTTAGCTTTCTATGCTTTGCGGTTTTCGAGAAATAAAAATCAGAATTCTTTTCGTTCCAGCCCCTCCCACCATCACTCCATACACCCACGCCCCTTTCTCCGCTAGAGGTCTACTGGTCCTAACTCCTGTAAAAATTTCAAGATCATATCTGATACCGTTCATGAGATATAAAAATTTATTTTTTTGAAAAATGGCTGCCTCCCACCTTCAGTGCTTCACCTCCCCCCTCAAAAACTTTACATTCAGTAGACTTCACTGGTAATTCTATATACAGAAACCAAATTTTATATTTGTAGCATAATTGAGTCGGAAGATATTGTAATTCAAAGTTTTTCACCCCCCACCCTCATACCTCACTACTCCCCCTAAAAATGTTAACCCCTTTCTAATCTCCTAGTATCCCTTAATACAACAACAAAACTTCGGCCATCTGACATCAATCGTTCAGGAGATATGGATTTTAGAATGTATCAATCCCAGCTTTCAAGCGTTTGGAACGTATTGTTCTCCCCCCCACTCGCACACCTCTCAATCCCTATCGACCATTTTTTTTGCAAATGGATCCACTATCATAGTACTTCATAAGTTCCAACTTTCAGCCTCCTAGCATAAGCGGTTCCTGAGATCTAGAAACCAAAATTTTTCATCTAAAACGTTCCCCCCTCCACCCCCACCACTCCAACCACTATCTCAAAGGGTTTGTGAGATACGCATCTTCAAACGGTTTTGCGTACGGCGGATGGCGTCTACGGCGGACAGACGGACATTTTTTTTTTTTTTGTTTTTTTGTGGTCTACTAGTCCTAAAACGTGAAAATACAAAATTTTAGGGTAGCAAATTTTTTTGAAATTTCAGGTCGATAGCAATACCTTATTATTAAAAAATAATAAAGTAAAATTTGAAATAAAACATAAAAACCATTATTAAATTCTTTCAGTTCAAGCAAGGAGTGTAGATCAACATGTTCTTCTTTTTGTATAAAAGTGGTACTGACCTTTTAAATATTTAACTTTTATGCGATATGTATTTTTACCTATTACTTCCAAAATGTTAATCGTACGGTTCATAAAAAATAAAATTAAAATGACATATTTACGAGTATAATGGGGTTTTCTGAGTAAATATCTCAAGATTGGGTGCAGTTACAATTTAGACTGTTACATCAAATGAAAGTTAATTCGATTCCCTAAAAAACGAGTTATAATACTTTGCCTTGTGATTATTCGTTTTCAAGATATAACGTTTTAAGTGAGTGAAGGTACCGGTCAAAAACACTTTTCTTAACCACCCTGTATCTCCACTTATATTGAAAATTGACCCACCCTGTAGAACAATTTTTTTCTCCAAATATATCAAGAAATCACCCCTTACAAGGTGGAACACGGAGTACCAACCACCCTGTATAAAGAGCCCGCAGAAGTAAAATTGCTTTAATAGCTCGACATGTCTAAAAGTTTTACCGAAATTTGTGAAAATGTGGATTCACGGACATTTTTTTTACTCAACCTCTGAACACCAATAAAAATCTGAACTTTCTTTTTGCTTAAATTACTCCAGTAGCGCATCTACATATATGTACTAAGTTTCAACTTTGTGGCATAAACCGTCCCTATCAAAAATTTTATTTTTCTAGGTTGTCTCTATAGTGATTGTATATATAATCGTAAATTTGTAGCTTTCTATTCGTTACGGTTTTTGAGAAATAAAAATCAGAATGTTTTCTTTTCTACACCTTTTCACCATCACCCCCAACACCCACACCCACGAAATTTTTTTCCCTACTAGAGGTCTACTGACCTCAACTCCTGTAAAATTTTCAAGATCATATCTGGTACGGTTTTTGAGATATAAAAATTACATTTATTGAAAAATTGCTATCACCCATTCGTACTCCACCTCCCCACTCATAAAGTTTACTTTCAGTAGACTCCACTTGGGATCCCATATACAGAAACCAAATTTTATCTTCCTGGTGTAATTGATTCGGAAGATATTGTAATCCAAAGTTTGTCATCCGCCACCCACACACCCCACCACCCCTTAAAATGTTAGCCCTTGTCTAATCTTCAAGTATTCCTAAAGACAACCACAAAGTTTCAACCGTCTGACATCAATCGTTCAGGAGATATGGATTTTAGAATGTTTCAATCCCGGTTTTCAAGCGTTTCGGACTCATTGTTTTTCCTCCCACTCCCACACCCCTCCATCTCTATCGACCATTTTTTTGCAAATGGGTCCACTACTATAGTTTTACATAAGTTCCAAGTTTCAGCCTGCTAGCATAAGTAGTTCCTGAGATCTAGAAAACAAAATTGTTCGTCTACGCTCCCTTCTCCTCCCCCCTCACACCCAACCACCCAAAAGAAAAAAGATAGGAGTTCGCCCAATCTACCCATCATACAAATTTGAGCTTAAAATCTCAACGGGTTTGGGAGCTACGCGCCTTTAAACGATTTTGCGTACGGCGTACGGCGTCTACGGCGGACAGACGGACAATTTTTTTTGTTTTTTTGGGGTTTACTAGTCCTAAAACGTGAAAATGCATATAGGGAAGCAAATTTTTTTGAAATTTCAGGTCGATCACAATACTTTATCATTAAAAAATAGTAAAGTAAAATACATATACCATATAATTACGTTATATAACAATCTTCATGGATATTTAGTTAAGAAAGTAAGCTCCTTATCTTTTAGTACAAAAAAACCAACGATAAAAATAATTAACGTGATAATCAAGACCATGTTTATCATCATAAAATTTAAATACAAAATGTGTTGACGGTACAATCGTAATTTTTATTGTATAGTGTTCATATCACTGCGAGTTTTATTTTTGTACATAAACCGATTAATTTATATGTACCAGTTGTTCTTATTTGATTCGAGTCAAATCAAGTGAATTGTTATATTGTTTTAGATATTGAAATATATGACTTTATTTCTACGATATATAATTATTAAAAATATTTGCATGTGATAAAAATGTTTGGATCGTATTACAGCGCCACGCACTGATATGAAAATGACAACCAAATTTTTTATAATTTTATTTTATCAAATAGGAAACTCTCGCCAAAAATATCTTTTAGGTTCCGATTCAGATTAAATATATTTCCATAATAACATCTTGTACTTAAACTAAAATAATAATACTTCTGAGTTCAGACTTCCGTCTCTACAGCATGTGGTATGAAATTATATGACGGAGGCTGATGTCTTTAATGAATTTTAGTTTTTAATAATTGAAGGAAAATAGAGTATAACCTTCTTCCGTATAACTAATCTAATGTAATCTAATTTAGACAAATTAAAGGCTCTTGCTATGAAAATATGTACATACATATATTTTTTTCGGTAGTACAAAAGATGCAGAAGAGCTTAAAAAAAATAGAGTTGACGTACTTTGTTGATTGAACTAATGGATATTGTTCATAAGTTTACGTTTTTTATTTTGTTCATAAATGATAAAAATTTTTATTAGGTCAATGCATTTTTTCATTAATTTGTGAAGTTTAAAAAAATAAAGAAGAGTTTCTATATCCTTTGTAAGAAATAGAACGTAATAGAAACAGGGAAATACAAATACGTAATAATTTCTTCTTATAAAATATGGCCTTATTACACGGCATCAATCCCATCTTAACTCCTTTTTTCACTTCAAGGACTACATAACAACAAATCGAACAAAATTATTTTGATTTGATTTTAAATAAAAGCTGAAATATTCAGTTCGATTTGTCGGAGGTAGTGGGCACGATTTCGACAAAAAAAACTCGTTTGAAGTACATTAACTCAATATTAAATTATATTGACATTGAAGAAATAAACTTGACCCTGTTTCGCTAACATCCTACCTTTTGCTCACTTATTTACTTACATGACCTCTTTAAAAAATCATGGAACTGAATTGAGTTTATTTTGCCATTTATAGAGAAATTCACACTTAAGTCAAGTTGAGTTTAGTACAAAAGATACTATGAGCTATATATAGTTAGTATTTTTGATATGGTGTTATGGCATAAATTATACGCACATGCATAATAAATTGCGTTATTTTTAAAATGAATGTATAATTTATTTGTTTATCTTTTCTTTATTTAATTTTCAATACATTCTTATTATGATCCCAACTGCAAGTATACCTATTCAATAAATAATACCTGCGCGATATTCCTAATGAAGAATCTTTTTGAATTTTTCCGTTAATGGCAGTAATATCTTTCGTGGCTCTAGCAATTTTAACCAACTCCATAAAAGTTAAGAGTGCTTAAAAGAAAGTAAAATTTTTAATAATATCGAATAGCGACTGGATAAAAAATAAATATCTATCTAAATATCCCGCAGTGATGGTATAAACACAATTGTGACGAACTTCGCAAGCGGCGAGCGAAATTCGTCTGTAAGTGTGTTGCGGTACAATTTTAAAATTTTGACAGCGAAAAATTAAACCCAATTTTGCCAAAACCTTTGTGGTAATTTGACGTATTCAGTGTAAATATGGAATTATTGTGAAGGCGATGCGCGCGAATGAAATATACACAATAAAAACACAGTATCCATCGATTTTATACACCAAAAAAGTTATGAATAAATGTCAAAATTGTGTGAACAGAAATAATAGTTATTGACATTTTTGTCTCCAAATTGATAATAATATTTTGTATTTCTGTTCTATAGTTTATTGTTTCCCTTCTCAATTAATTTATTCCATTGAACGTAAATTACAAAATTTTTTAAGTTTTATACCGTTAAAACAAATTAATTTTTTATTTGCAATTAATTATTATGAAATAATTAAGTGCTTTTAATTGGCATCGGTTATGAATCAATGTGTGTATAGTATTTACGTATCGTGTTGAGTGAATGTATAAGTACATTTATTTTATTTATAAGGTAATTTTTTTGCAATATTATTTTAGATAGTCAATTTTTTTATTTTTTTTGTAGTGTAATTGCTAGGTAGAGAGGTTACTTCTTTATCAATACCTCAAAACCTCAATTGCGTATAGAACTCCACGATACATCGTCTCCAGTTTTATTGATCCAGCTGGATATTTTTTCTTGCAGCTTCAACTGTATAAATTAAGAATAACATTTTCATTTTGCTCGATTCCAAAAAGACTAAGTTAAACTATACCAAAGTTAAACTAGTTAATGGTGACGATCATAAGAAATTCCTTTCCCAATTGATTTTTGGTTGCTGTCTTAACTAATTTTACGACAGCTGTCGAAGTCGTCGATAGAATAGACTTTAACATTTGTTATTCGATAGGAAAATACAATTTCCTCTGTTGTAAATATAGCGGAATGATTTTTGTTGAACTAAAGAAAACTAAATCTCCAGCTATTTGACCTACCTGTGTCTAAAAATGACCACTGAAATAAGAGAAACTATCATTTTTCACACGAAAATTATTGAAATCGAAACGCAAAGCAATTGCAACTAATTACTCTAACGTTCGTTTATTGTTTTTTTTTAATAACATGCTAATTGTATAACATCATACGGAAGAAAACAAGCAATGAAAATACTATTGTAAAATAATTATTGCATGATGAATATTTATGGTTGTGCGGTTGTGCCCCCCATTGGTTAGGTATTTTAGTCTAAGCATTAAGAAAAGCTAAAGGTGCTATTTTCAGACTCACTGAGTTTACTTAAGAAACTCTGGGTGATCTGATAATTGTCTTGAAATTAAGCTGCGTGTGTAAGGCATTATAGTCTTCATGTGAACATCACACAAAATTTAGTTTTAATTTCGATAATAGAAATGCTCTATTTGTTTTTGTTATTTAGGTCATTTGAATAGTACGAGTAATTAAGAATAATCTTAAAAAATAATTCAATTTTTAAGATATTGTTACATGTAAACCTGGCAACCGCACAACCGCGTAACTCGATCGTTTCACATAATGGAAACAGCAACAACCGAATACCTAGTGGCAAAATAACCCAATCAGAAACCTAGCTGAAGTAAATAAGGCGAAACAGCACGATTGTATCTCCATTCTTATCGAATGCTCTCCAATGTACTAGAATCCAATGAGGATCAAAGTCGAAAGATCTCAAGCTCACTAGAACCCTCTACATACACCACCGAACGAAAATCAAAATCGAAAGCTCTAAAGCTTTCGAGAACATCCTAGATTGCAACCGGCTAGTATAAAAGCAGGTGAAGCTTTCAGCGAGGACATAGTAATTTTTATTACGTCAACTGTGACAGCCAGCGAGTATACGCGGCCGTGTTGGTAGAGCACGAAAGTGATCGAATCAAGCGATATAGATAAGCAGGCGGTATTGCCATATAGTGCGAATAATTGTGCGAAAAGAATAATAGTGCGAAAAGAAAAATAGTGCGATTGAATAAATTGTTACTTATATTGATTTTAAACGAATTGCGTTTCACTTGAAATCCCGGCGAACCCCTAGCTCGCAACAATATGTTTTTTTACGTTTGAATATAGTATACTAATATTTACTGCATTGCTGTGATATTATGTAGATATAAAATGTTATATTATTATGCAATTTGGTCGGTAATAGGTAAACACTTACCAAACCCCTTTAATATTTTTTTCACACTCCATCCTATAGTTGTGTCAAAATTTTTAACTTATTTTGTAAGATTTTACCAGTTTTATTAATGGAAATTTGTCCTGCATCGGCAGCATTTTCCTGCATCTCAAGCATTTTCTTTTATATTATTCCTAAGGCCGCTTTGCTCAATTCCAAACCTTGGATTTCGAGCAAGTAATTTGTAAAATTTATTTGAATTCTGAGACAGGGAATATTGTGGTGATATGTGAACGGAGTGAAATATAAATTTAAGGGCTGTACAGGCTGATTTCAGTAGATTTGCAACTAGATTTTGTCGTAATCTTGCGATTTGGGAATCTCAATCTCGTATGGAGAATCTAGTAGATTTGCGTGTAGATTTACGAAATCACGAGATTTCTGGGCAGTGGAAACATGGCATTAGACTATCAAATAAAAATTTGACAAACAAGCTTAGACATAGGGCAGTAACAGTTCTCTCTATGACAACTTCGAGATTTGACAAAATAAAAATTTGACAAACAAGAAATTTGATGATTACGAAAGGTGATCGTAGTACATTTGCCATAAAAGGGCCGGGTGTAGTCCAGCGGTAGTGTAAAAGAGTTAGGTCTTGAAAGCATTGCTACCGGGGTTCAATTCCCACTCAATGCATAAATTATTTATATGAATTTTTCAGTTGCTATTGGTTTCGGAATATTAATATAAATCGTGAACAGTGCGGAATGTTTAATAGGGTCACTTGTAAAGGATTTAAACCTGAGCAAATAAATTCTGTTAAAATTCTTATCAGAATCACAAAAACTATCAGAGCTGCCAGACAGTAGTTGATTTGCTATAGGTAACTTTGCTGTTCTGGTAGATCGCATCACAGCCAATAGTACTGAAAAATTATTATTAACACCTGCTAGTATACTGCCATACCCGGCCCGATTCCTGATCTTCCTTCCCATCCCTAAAACTTATTAAGTTCGGTATCCCCTTTCTATTCCACAATTCCTCCCTACTCTCCTCTGCTTCGCACCAAAAACACTGAAAAATATTTGACAGAACGATACCGTGGCTCAGTTTGTTCTTAAAAATTAGCCAAAACAGCCGTCAACCGTGGGCAAAAAACCGTTGCCGGAAAGGCTCAGATTGCCATGGTACAGTGGGATCACAACGGACCCATATAGCGGTCTATGTTCTAGCTATCTCTGCTAATAGCTACCCACCTAACCTAACCTAACCTAACCTAACATTTGCCATCGAAAATATGTTAGACTAGCTCGCTTTGCCATTGCGCTACCGAAACCCCCAAGTCTTTCAACCCACATCATTGCATTTAGCCTCGAAAATTTTCTTAGAAGTGAATGTGCAATTCTTGCACTATTTATCGATTCTAGATGTAAAAGTCACCTTATACGAGTAATTGAAAGAAAAATTCCAGGTCAAATATACACATTTCTTATTTCAAACTAATTGAGACTTTTCAAAGCCAAAATGTGGCCGATAATGTTGAGTTGTTCCCAATTCACACTTTACATTTCCATGCTACAAAAACATCCCCTTTTATAGTATACAAGTATTCATCACAAATACCGAGAGAAACTTTCAACTTTTGTGGAAAATATGAGCTATATTTATATGTAGACTTGTCTGATTATTATACAGTAAGGTTTTGTTGCATACTCACTTATGTCTACATATGTACCCGTACATGTCTATAAAAAGTGGGTTAGAGAGTAAAGTGCACCCAGTTTCCTGTAGTATTCCACGAAATACCTTTCAAGATATTAAAGAGGATTTTTCTAGTTACATTCCACATATGTATGTACGAGTATATAGAAAATAAAAACTCTATAAGCTATGAAGATGCCTTTTATTTTTTTATATAATACGGAGAATGTCTTAAAGAAAGCAACAAGCGAGCAGTTAAGGTTAAGGGGTAGAAAAAGATGTTAATATGTTATATTCGCGGTATACTGGATGCAATTGAAAAATATTAAATACGTGTGGTTTTGTTTGTAATTATTCATGTTAAGTGTAGAAAATGTTTTTGGAATACAGACATTTGAAGAGAGTGAGGGAAAAAAGTGAAAGATTCTTGACCCAGATATTTAGCACGACTTTGTGTATAGAAGTAGAACACGTATTATCTATGAGCTATATAAAACAAACAATTTGTAAATGGGTTTAGCAAGATCTTTGCCTTTTCTAGATTAACCTCTAGAAATACATAAAAAGATAAAAATATATATAATAAATAGGAGTCATTCCATCAAGAATCGGCAAAAATGACGAAATTTGTGATCTTACCATCGCCGATTCTTTTGAAAATTTATGTACTCGAAGAATTAGTGAAAAAAAAAATGTGATTTAAATTTTTTGTTTCTATCTAATTTTTTTTGTTAGTTATAGTACTCGGTATGTTAAAGTTTTCGCAAAAAAGGTGTCCGAGTCCTCTTTGAAAAATCATATCTCTGGTAATTTTTATCCTAGAATAATAGAATAGGGTTTATTTTAAAAGGGAAGTTGTCGCAATATAAAAAAAATACAAATAATTTTTTTTTCAAAGATAACGATTTTGTCCTTTATCTTTTTATATTTTATAGGTTACAGTCAACCCTCGTATAACAAGATACTCTTAGAACACGATTTCGATATAACACGGTACTGAAATTGCGTCACCCCGCGTATAACACGGTACTCTTAAAAGACGATTTCAATATAGCACGGTACTGAAATTGCGTCAAATTTGTATTTCTTCTAGGTTTCGCTTAACACGTTTTCGATATAACACGGTACGAATTCATCGTGTTATACGGGGGTTGACTGTATACTGTTTTACAAAACATACCAAAAAATTAACTTGGGATCTGAATGGGATCGGGGTCAAAAAAATCGAAGAACAGCAATCAGTGCTTCTCAATTATGTTATAATTGTAATTTTTCTATAACATAGTTGCGAAGAACTGATGTTCTTCGATTTTTTTGACTCCGATCCCATTCAGATCCCAATTTATTTTTCTGGTATGTTTTGTAAAACAGTATAACCTATAAAATATAAAAAAAACCGTATTTTGAGATATTCAAGGATAAAGGACAAAATCGTTATCCTTGAAAAAAAATTTCAAGGATAATTTATATATCGGGCACCATATTTACGAAAACTTTAACATACTGTTACGTGCAAGCCTGGCAACCGCGCAACTCGATCAATAACGAATAAGGGAAACATCAACAACCGAAGACCTAGCTACCAAGTAACCCAATCAGAAACCTAGTTGAAGTATATAAGGGGAGTGGAGTAACACGACTATACCTCCCCTCTAATCGAATCTGCTCGAATGTGCTAGAACAGCGTTGAAGATCAAATGGAATGCTCTCAAGCTTTCCAGAACCCTCTGCACACACCACCGAACGAAGATTCAAGAACAGTCTCGACTACAGACAAGTAGTATAAAAGCAGGTGAAGCTTTCAGCGAGTGAGATAGTAATTTTTATTACGTCGACTGTGACAGCCAACGTGTATACGCGACCGTATTGGTGGAAAGCGATTGATTGCGTGTGATCGAATCAAGCGATATAGATAAGCGGGTGGTATTGCCATATAGTGCGAATAATTGTGCGAACAGAATTAAAGTGCGAATTAATAAATTGTTACTTATTTTGATTTTAAATGAATTGTGTTTTACTTGAAATCCCGGCGAACCCCTAGCTCGCAACAATACTATAACTAACAAAAAAAATGAGATTGAAACAAAAAAATGAAATCCTATTTTTTTTTTCACTAGTTTTTCAAGTACAAAAATTTTCAAAAGAATCGGCGATGGTAAGGTCACAACTTTGGCGATTCTTGATGGAATGACGAATGACCCAATAGATACATCGATCTATTAAAGCAACTTAAGGGATCATATACTGAAAACCGAGTAAATTTGAAAAATTATTATAAAGGTTATATTGTGAAAAAAAAATTTTATTGTTGAGTTCACATATCTTATTAACTATTCAACTATAAAAAAAATATTTTTTTTTTTTAATATTAACATTGTTTTTTACGGGTATAAATGAAAACCATGGCGCCTCCTGGTCGGCATCATAACTTCACCAAAAATAATTCAATTTGCAAAAACAAAAAAGAATCTTGTAAAATAATGTAGTAGTTATAGTCTTGCGGAAGGAATTTTTTTTTTTTTAAAAAAAAAATAAGTTTCAAACATTAGTAATCAGTTTTTTAAAAAAAATTTGCGATTTAAATTTTTTGTTTCTATATATAAAAAATATATATATGTAATATATAAAAAACCTCTCGTCAGACTATAGAGAATATAGTTATCAACATTTTTTTTAAAAATAAGTAAAAAATATTGAAAATTGACTGAGTTATCGTGCCGACCATGTCTAAAAACATAGTTTCGAGAAAAATGTTTTTGGTAGGTACAACGTGAACTTGTGGCTAGTCTCCCATTCCAGCTTCGCACTGTACACCTTCTTCCTCTTGGATCTTCGTGTTTTTCACAGATCCTATAAATGACCTTGTTTTCTATGAAACCCAGCTTTTGCGAAAAAATAAATGCTAAACGCTACTGTTGAGAGTGGCGCGGCAATTAACCAGGAAGCCACTCCAAACTGATGTCTGGTCACATTTATTGCTAATGGAGTGGAATTTTCTAAATTCAAATTTTTTTTTTAATTCTTAAAAGTATAAAAAATAAAAATTTGCAAAAAAAAAAAAATTTATTTTTTGAAAATTTCAGGGGTATATGAGCCCTTAAGACAATTCGGATGAAAAGTTCACTGGAAATAAAGGTGGAATTATAGCAAACACGTGCAAAGCGATGCAACGGGATGAAACTGGATTAGAATGCATGTTAATGATTGTAACTAGTTATAGTGATATCGCATCGCACTAATCGCGTCGCTTCAATAGCTTGTTGTGGGTTCCAATTCAACGCGATCACTTCATCTGGTGTCGCGATTTGGCACGCACGACGCGATTGCATCATTGCCTTACTATCTTTCTTCCTTAAGATTTAGGATCAAATGGGTACCATGAATTCTTTATCCAAAATCATTTTTTCGGCTTAATTTACTAAAATAAATTGATAGGTTGAAAATTTGTTACTCTCTACAAAGGTTAATTTGAAACACATATTTTTCATTTACATCTATGTATGTATTTTCTCCTTTTTTGTAAAGCTTAGATTTTAGTCCATCAATTTAACTATCGAGTTGCCAGCTCTATCTCTTCAAGTTCCTGCGTTAGAAACAAAAATTAAAAAGGTCTTATTTTACTAGTTCTCGAGAAATTGAGGTGCCCAAAGTATGAAATCAGTAATTTACTTCATAATTTAAGACATTACATATATGACAAAAATTGTTGGTTTCATTTTGTTGCATAATGTTTGTTCACCAGCAAATAATATAATGGTCACCTAATATTTAATTAAAAAAAATGTTCTATGAAACCGAACCGGAATAAATAAGTAATTCATTCAACTATTATAATAAAATCGGAAAAACAAAATTGTCGCAATAGGTACATGCGTGTACAAAATAAATTCTTTTTTATATTGAATTTCTGAATGCAACTTTTGTTTTTATAATTTTATATGTTAAAATTCATCATAAATTCTCACAACTTCGTAAATTTACTTATTCGCATTTACAATATTTTATTTTAATTTTGTAAATTAATGTTCCGTTTCAGGTAAGAATAGATCATTATCTTCATTTTGCAATGGATTTATTTCCATTTTATGTTTAGAATACCGATAAATGTAAGTTTGAAAGATATATTCATGTTAAAAGTATTCGTAATCATTTTACTTTATTATTTTGGTCATAAGATATTGTGATCGAACGAAAATAATTTCTACTATTAAAATTTTTAATTTCATATTTTAGTTTAAAGTCTACTAAGAGTCTGAAATGTATTTTTGTGAATGATGATCCATAAAGATACCCATCAAACAAAAGCATAGTAAATGAGTCACTAGTGATTCACTTAGTGATGTTGAATTCAGTTACGGTGAATTATTGACCGTTCTGGTTTGTTACTCGCAAGTGAAACATGTAAGTTAATCATCTTAAATAAAATTGACCAAAAAAGTTTTAAAGGTCATGTATGATGTATTTATTTATATTCTTCATATAAAATTAAATTTTTCTTCACCTGAATGTGAATAATTTTTCTGAGATGCATATAGATTCACCAACAGTCAATATTAATCAAATTGTTTGCTTGATAACGTCAGGAAATTGTCAAAGTAGTAGGGTGTGAGAGATTTAATATAACGATATATAATAAAACTTCGCTTATAAATCTGTGAATTAAAAGAATTTAGAAACAATGATTTCAAACCTTTTTAATTTAACTTTTTTTTATGAAACTCGTGCGAAGCCGTGGGCACAGCTAGTCTATTTAAGCGAAGGGGTAAACGAGATCAACCATATCACAAATTTACCTAAATAAATCATCAATCGAGTTGCACCCAGACTGTTTGAAAATTGCTTTCTAATGTATTCAAACCCAAGTCACTAATTATTAAGGCACACATCATAGCTTAAAAGCTGTTTGCACATCTATCCGCCAGACAAATAATAATTACTTTAAATTGGCATCAAAGATCCCCTCACTTGCACTATGCGATGTAGTCATAGTTCGCGTAATATACCTTGTCGCGATTCGCATTTATGACACGGGGATATAGCTAAGTTCTAGATTTAGCTAGTAGTTGAAAGTATGAAATGTTAGAGAACTGACCGATGATCATATCCGTTTAGGCGATAGGTTAGCAAATATGGTACACGGGATATGTTCTCATTCGTATAGCTTAGATGAAATTTTTACTAAATCTTAAACATTCTTCTGTTTCGATTTCGGTTTTAAATTGGCGCGTACAAAATGTAGAAAATAATTAAGAACAACAATTTAAAATTCATTAATCAATTAAATTCAGTCTTAATAATGAGAAGTTTGTGACATGCAAGTGTTTTTAGTATTAAAGTGGAAGTGTAGTGTCGAACAAATGAATTAAAAATGGATCTTATTTTGAGCGAAAATCTAGAAGAGTCTGGTTATAACGATCAAAGGTATTTCACTTTTATTGCATCTTAGCTAATATTTAAAAATAGAAGAAACTAATTAGCTAAAATATTTGATGCTCTACATGCATTATAAATTCTAGATATTAATCTTTTTTTTAAATGCATTTTTCTGTACTGCAGATAGAATGCTATAGACATATAGACATTAAAATATATTTTTACTGAGCCTATCACTTCAATAAAAAAAATTGATTACATATTTCTTAAACACGTAAATTCAGTTCAAGTTTAACTAGTAAAAAATTCATCATGAGAAAGTAGCAAGAATATCTGCAGTCTATCCTGTTTGGCTCATTGAAAAGAGTTTTTCATTTCAAAGGTGAATGTGAAAAGCAGAAGTCCTATTGATTTTCACTTTGCATAAACAGCAAATGTATGTAATTTAGAAAACATGCGCCAAATATGTGAGAATATGAACAAATGTGACGGAAAGTTTTCAGTGAATATTGATTTTATAAGCCACATCGACTTTTTCCTATTTATACCAGATCATTAGTGGTAATAATATATCTACATCTTATTGCTTTGCAGTGATTTGCGTGGTTTTCTCAATTTTTGGAAAACCGTAAATTGTACAAATAGTGTTGTTCGTCCTTAAATTATTTATTTTAATATTTTTTGAAATATTAATATAATAGAAACATACCGAAATTTTACGAAAAATGTCAAAACTCAACCAACCCTCTAGTTACGAGTTTCCTATGTTAGTCTCTATTATCTCTTTATTCTTTCCTGTTTCTTTTTATCATTTTATTTACTTTACTTCTCTTTCATTTTCTTTTCTTTTTTCTTTTAACGTTACTCAATTTAGTTCTTAAGTTAGGTTTAAGGTTTGAATCATTAGGTTTTTGAGAGTTTTTTCCCTAAAAAGAAATTAACTAGTTCTAAGGCATTTGTGAAGTACTTGTAAACTAAGCAAATTTTACTCAATATTGAAGTTGTAAAGACAGTTTTAGTCTAATCACTTGATTTCAAATTCTAAACAGCAACTAAGCTATGTAATACCTAACAGTTCAATAAAGATATGTATGTATGTATATGAAACATACCGCAGATACAATAGACGGGCCCATCGTCTACACATGAGATAGTTACTCTAGATTTTAATATTGCTATATAGGAAGAAGTTTGTAGTTTTGTTCTAGCCACGTCCTGGGGCTACGTTTGCTTAGATTTTCAAAACTATAATCGTTAAGGCCAGAACCACTTTTCACAAACATATCCAGAAGAAATTTATGAAATGAAACCCCACCATTTTGTTCTGGTTTTAAGTGAAACTGGCTTCTTCGTCATAAGTAGAAGGGCTATGTGTAGGCAATTTTTTAATTGGTAATTAAAGTTTAATTAGGAATTAGAACAATTAGGTGTAAAGAAGTTTTTACATTCAATATTTTATTTTTTTTTCTTCCGTCATTTCGTTAGATTTTTTTTCTGAAAAAAGAACTAGAATATTGGAACGTAACTCACTGTCTATTACCACACATATGAATGTGAAGCTTAGGATATACATTGTAAGTACATTATTGTCGATTACGAGCCGAACTGCCATTAATGCTAATGCTATTGGCTAGAAATCACTATGCCTTATTCAGAAACTTTCTCATTAAAGTTACACTGCGCTTTAACATCAGTTAGGAGCGAATAAAATGTCCCAATCTGGTAACTCCCACTATAGGCTGTAGGATAGGTACTAAACGAGGAATATACTCGAAATAAGGGTTGATCCGCTTTGCTTTCAGATTAATAGTTAACCGTACAACTGCCGCCCGTACTAAACAAATCCATGAAATATACCTATATACAGAAACTGGGGTGGAAGGAAGCGATTAATTCAAACGACGGGGGTTGAAAATGTCGGTAAATAAAGGCCCTTCAGACTTTTGTTTCATAGAGGCCGGCGTTATATGCCCAGACGTCTACATCGACAGAATTTTTATTATTATCGCTACTGTAGTATCGACGCGACGCGACTTTCCTTAATACGCCCAACTTGTTTATTTTTATTTTCATAATTTGCAATAAAGTTCGTTGACCTCCCCCATAAGACGGAAGCAAAAATTCGCCTTGTATTCGAAATTATTATTAAATTTTGTCCACGCCTAAGGCATAATTATTTTTAAATTAAAACAAAATATACTAGATTTTAGGAACCATAAAAAAAGAAATGATAATCGATATTTAATGAGTTAAACCAAGTTTTATTTGCATACTAGCCGGGTAGGTAATTAGATTAAGAGGTGAACTATGATACGAGTAGTAAACAAGTCGATTTATTGGTGGCGAGTTTTAGTTCAAAGTTTAGTTTGTGTCGTGAAAATTAACGCCGCTTTGAATTTAACAATAACAATAAAAAATTAACTTTTATATTTTCCTATTTCATTAATGGAATTAAATTGTGCGGAATAGGAATACTAAGTGCATTCTGGCATAAATTACTGTTTGCTTCATGTTGGTTTCATGCAATTTAGTTTTATAACAATGAAGGCTACTACTTTTAATAAGTATATCGAGAGTATAATTAAAGTGAGTACTACGAAATCAATAGAAGTTTTCAATATCGGACAAGATATTTAAAAGAGGTAAATAATAAAAGGGTTTTGTGATTGTTTTCTTCTTAGTTGAGACTTTTACACTGTTGTTTAGTAATATTATTATACTCAAGATGAAATCATATAGAGTATTAAGTTTAATCCAGCCCGAAAAGTTTGTAACGCATAGAACCGAGCCTCGGACGAAAAAAAGTTATATATTATATTATTTTGTGTTCAGTTGCGGCCAAAAATCCCAAATCCGTTTGCTGTCCGTCCGTTCGTCCGTCTGTCCGTCTGTCTGTCCGTCTGTCCGTTTGCACGAGAACTCAAGAACGCGTTGACCTAGGAAGTTGAAATTTTGTCACCACCTGTAAAATGGAAAAAGTAAGGCTAAGTTCGTTAATGGGCGATATCCTTCCATTCCTTCGGGTACCTCCCATACAAGAATCCTTAAAACACGTATTCACAATTATTGCTCGAAAGCTTCAAGTTAGGAACTTGATATTTTTCATACTTAAAGTTTACAACGTTTGAAGCGAAAGTTCCGAATATGATGCAAATCGAACAAAAGTCCTTCAAAAATGTTACAGAATCTGTTATAACTCTAGTACAAGTTAAAGCAGGGATTCAAAATTTTACAGGAATTAGTTTTATATCAAAAGCAAGACTGAGTTCATTAATTAGCGCCATCCGTTGACTCCTTCGGGTAGCTGTCATAAAAAAGTCCTTTAAACACGTGTTCACCAATATTGAACGATAACTTTAGAACTCTTGAAGTTACGACTTTGAAATTTTGCATACGTTGATTTTATAATAGTCGCAGCTGAAAGTATTAATATGAAAAATATCAAAATGTCTTCACTTAATTTACGGAACTCACTATAACTCAAGTAATCGTTTAGCTACGAATTCGGAATTTTGTACAAATTAGTTTTGAGTGCAAACGAAGTTCGAGTTTAATAGTCAGCGAAATCCTTTTACTCCTTCTGGTACCTTCCAACCAAAAAAATCTTTAAGACACGTGTTCAACAATATTTTCCGATAACTTTTGAACGCTTGAAGCGAAATTTTGAAATTTTGTACACATTAATTTTTAACTGGTTCCAGGGAAAAGGATAAATATGTAAGAAATCGAATGAGTCCTTCCTGCACCTGAAAGTCCTTCAAAAAGGAAATTTTTTTTTCGGTGACTCACCCGGTTCAAGATATAAAATTAAACACTGACGATATTGTCTTTTGGTTTCAAGTAGTCTTTAATAAAGTACATACAACATTCACACACGTAATTCTAATTTATCCCCAACTACAATATAAATCGGAGTTCAGTATTCATCTAGAGTATCATACGATTGGCTTGCAGCCGATCGTGACTGCAGTATGTTTTTCAACAGGTCATGAGATTATCACTTGTGCTATAAATAAAAATATTGTATTGGAAATAGCAGCGGTAACCCGAAAGGAGCTCTGTTGGCACCCTGTACAAACGGGTTTATACCAGAACAGATAACGCAACAATTCTATCTGAAATATTTCGGATAATCCTACTTTGAAAGACGTCCGCTTTATATCATCCACATATGTACTTAAGGATGAAAAAGTAGCATCCATATACAGATCGACCATTATGGGTGATATAGGCCTCTTGCCAAGCCCTGAGTCCGCTTAGGGGAGACCGAGGCAGATTGAAACCAGGCGCGTAACGTGAAACTTCGTTGGGGTAGCACAATAACACGATCATCAAATTCTATGAATTTTATAATCATAAACACGTAATTTTCATTCAGAAATAAGATTTCGATTGCTAAATTCCAGGAAGTAATCAACAAATTCCGCAAATTTTAGCGATCGTATCGTTGCGCTAGCCCTACGAAGATTCACGCTACGCGCCTGATTGAAACATGAGGTAGGTTGAAACCATAGAGATGTATGTACTGGAGATGACGAGCAGCGACTGTTTTGAAGCTTGACGATTCCACGCAAAGGACCGGAAATTAACACTATGCTACTATTAGCATCTTACTCACATTTATATTATACCTCGGTCTTGAACACGAAAAACACCAACCATTTGAATACTAGGCTACTATTTGCATTTCACTGCCACCTGGCTTCAAAACGCTCCAAAGAAAAAGGTTCAATCTGGCTTCGAAGTGTTTCATACAAAAACGTCGTCTTGTCGTCTCCAGTATTTATAACTCTATGGTTGACGCACTTGTTATATTTAAAGAAAGCATACATTTGACAATAGTTGTCAAAGGGTAAATTGTGGCTAACTTCATTTCGGTCCACTCAATGAAATATCAAACCTGCTTTGCTTTTAGACTACAGTATCTAAACTAGAGCAGAAAGTGTACACTTTTGCTGTTCTTTTTGGCGAGTGACGTCAGAGCCCGCTGTTCTTTTTGGCGAGTGCAGATAGTTCTGGTGTAGAAAGTGTACACTTTCTACACTTGTCTTTTATTCAACAATATATTCTTACGGATACTTTGGGGTGGGTTGAAACAATTTTGGAGGTTAAAACATGTGTCAACCGGCCGAATTTCAAAATTACTTTAATTTATCTCAGCGCATAAAAATCAGATTATTCGTCTCCTAGACCTCATTTACACTTTTCTTTCCAGCATGCGATCACAGGTGACAAAAACTGAGCCATATTTTCCTAATTTAGTTTTTTTGATATACTCTTAATGTATTTTCAACTGATAATTGAATAATCTTTATTTTTATTAAAAAAGTTATTTTATATTATTAAAAAATATAAAAAATCGGTTGGATTTGTTTTTTTAACAACCTGATGCAAAAATCTATAGTGGTTCAACGTGCTTCTTGTACTGTTTCTACCTGTCCCAGTATCGGGGTAGGTTGAAACAGTTACATAGCATTTCCAAAATCAATTTCGAAACATAAATATATAACATATTATGATTCGATTACATATCTTAAAGAAAGCATTATATTGAAAATACACGTTTTCCGGGTTCAATACTGTTAAATTTCTTTTTGTGTCGACACGCTGTCTACTGTGAAAACATTCACCAAAAAAAAACATATTTCCCATTTTCCACAATTCTTCAAATTCATACTGTAGAAAACTCTATATTTTCTCTATATATTCGAATAACAGCTCCGTAATAATTGCTAGTTAATTTGCATTTTAGATTTTAGTTATAATATGATTTTCGTGTGCAATGTCGTGCCACTTGTATATCTTGTAAATAAATTTTCATGTGGTTTTTTTTGCATGCAGACTATTATAAAATACGAAAGGTAAATTACAAAGTGTTACACACTGCTCAACATCAATAACAATTAAGAAAATCTGCCAACAGTCTGGGCGCAACTTTATTATTTTTTCGGTAGAAGTTCGGAACGAGTTTAATTCTGAGATGCGGTGTAGGTTACTATGTGACTGAAAACCCAAAAAAAAATTCGGAAAGCGGTTAAAATGGGGTCGCGCTAGAATACTTACGCCGCTGCCTCATATAACATATTAATTACATAATTGGGTCATACACCGGGACGAGATCTAGTCCTAGTATAATATCAGTTGTTACGCCATTAGAAGGTTTTTCGTGATTTGGTTTCGGGCCATTAAATGAAATCGGAAATGCGTTTGAAGACGATTATATAAAAAGTCTGTGGAAGTGCAAACCAATCTAATATCTCATCATCATTCGATATCTCATTAGAACTAGAAAAATGTAAGAATTTGTGAAAACATATACAACCCCCTTGCACCCACTTTGAGGTTGAATATCCAAAAATCCTGAAATGAATTTTTAGATATATATAAAGAAAGCCCGAGGAAGTGAAAACCAATCCGATGTCTTATCACCCCTAAGAGATATGACGGAATTCGTGAAAACGAGTTCAACCCGTTTTTACCCTCTTAGGGGTTGAAAAAGGAAAAACCTTGAAAACAGGTTTTAGGTGATTATTAAATAAGCCCATGGAAGTGAAAAGTTATTCGATATCTAATCAGACCTGAGGGATACGGCTGAATTCGTGAAAATGTATAATCCCCTTTACACCACCTTGGGGGTCCAATTTTAAAAAATCCTGAAAACACTTTCTAGGTATTTATATGAAGAATCCGTAGAAAAAAAATTAATTCAATATTTGGAAAGACCTAATAGATATGACGAAAATCGTGAAAATATATGCATTCCATTTTCACTGATAATTTTTTTTGCCCCATTTCCGAACGCCAATAGATATTTGATTTTTTTTTAATCAAAATTACTTTTCTAGTTGATTTACATATACGTACCGAATTTCAATTTTCTACCATAAGCCGTTCTATAGTTAGGAAAAACACCCCCCACCCCCGTACCATACTACTCCTATAAAAAATTATATTTTTCCAACATGCTACTAATATAGTTCTATCTAAATACTAAGTTTCAGCTTTATATTGTTATAGGTTCTCGAGATATAAAAATCGGAACTTTTTCCTTTTCACCCTCCCCCAGCCTCACCCTCTATACCCTCACCTTCAAAATTTTTTTTTCTGCCGGGGGTCTATTAGGCCTACTTCTGGTAAAAATTTTAAGCATCTATCTTACATTGTGCTTGAGATATAAGACGTGATTTTTTTTAAAAATGCTTACCCCCTCCACTTCCATGCTCCACCGCCTCCTTAAAAAATTTTACTTTCAGCAAACTTTATTTGTCAACATTTATACAGAAACCAAATTTTATTTCTCTAGTGCAATTGGTTCGTGAGATATCGTAATCTAAAGTTTTTCAACCCCCACCCCCGTACGTCACTGCCCCCTCTCAAAAATTTGTTTCGAATCTATTCTCCTAGTATACCCACAGATGTTCATTAAGTTTTAATTTCGTGACATTAACGGATTAGGAGATCTGGATTTTAGAATGTCTCGATCTCGGCTTTCGAGCGTTTCGGACGCATTATTATTCCCCACACTACCACACCCCTTTACCCATATTATCATTTTTTTTTGCAAATGGGTCCACTATCGATGTTCTATATAAATTCCAAGTTTCAGCCTCCTAGCCTATGCGGTTGCTGAGATCTAGAAACCAAAATTTTTCGTCTAAAACGCTTCCCCCACCTCCCCCCTCATACTCCCACCACCCAAAAAGTGGTCACTCCAAGGAACCTACCCAGTCTATTAATAAAAAAAATTTCAATTTAATAGCTCATAGGGTTTAGGAGTTATAAGCCTTCAAACGTTTTGCGTACGGCGGACGGCGGACGGCGCACCTACGGACTGACAATTTTTTTTGCTTTTTTGGTGCTTATTAGTCATAAAACGCATAAAAAAAAAATTTCAGGGTGGCAAATTTTTTTTTTTTAAAAATCGATAACAATACTTTATTATTAAAATAATAAAGTAAAATTATTTTCATTGAAAAGCAATTATATATTGCGAAATATTGCGGAGAATTATATTTTCAGGCTTTATTAGTTATTAACATAGACCACAATTTAGGTAGAAATTAAGCCAATAAAAAAAATCTGCCAACAGTCTGGGCGCAACTTTATTATTTTTAAGGTAGAAGTCTGGAAGGCGTTTCATGCTAAGACCCGGTGTAGGTTCCTATGCGACTGCCAACCTAAAAAAAACGTTGTTAATAGCCTCCTGGCTATTCATTAGTTTGTTAGTCGCATAATAACCTACAACGCATCTCAGCATTAAACGCGTTTCAGACTTCTACCCAAAAATAATAAAGTTGCTGCGCCCAGACTGTTGGCACATTTTTTTTTATTTATGTATTTTTTTCCAATAGAAGATTCAATAGAAGTAAAATCAAATTCGATGCCATCAAACCTAAAAGATTTTCGGAATTCGTGAAAACCTGAACAATACCTTACAGGGGGTTTAATTTCGAAAAATGCTTAAATCGGTTCGTTTAAAGCCTTTACAATTTAAAGTGAATTCGATATCTCATTAGACCTATGAAATACATCGGAATTCGTGAAAATGTACACAACCACTTTACACGTCTTAGGGGTTGGGGATATTGAAAAATTGGAAAAAGCATGGCTACGCTTATATAAAGAGCCCGTAAAAGAAAAATTAAATTGATAACTCGACATACCTAAGAGATAAAACGAAATTCGTGAAAATGTGGAAAACAAACCTTTTCACGGGTAATTTTTTTATTCCACCTCTGTACGCCAATAAAAATCTGAACTTTTTTTGCTTTAATTACTCTAGTAGCACATCTACATATACGTCTTAGTTTAAACTTTCTAGCATAAGCCGTTTCTGAGATATAAAAAAAACGCCCCTGTATCTTTCTACCCCTATCAAAAAAATTTCTAGGGTGCCTCTATAGTGGCTCTACATAGTCGTAAATTTTTGGCTTTCTATGGTTTTCAGTTTTAGAGAAATAAAATTCAAAACTCTTTTCTTTCCACCCCTCCCATTGCCACCCCCTTCACCAGTACCCCCAAAAATATTTTCCCTGCTAGAGGTCTACTGGCCCTAACTCCTGTAACATTTGTAAGATCATGGTTCTTCCGACATAAAATTAAATTTTTTTTAATATTCTGAAATTACTCCACTTCCGTGCTCCGCCTCCCCCTTCAAAAATTTTACATTCAATGGACTTCACTTGTAATCCTTTATTTTATCTGCCTGGTACAATTGGTTAGGAAGATATTGTAATCCAAACTTTTTTCACGCAATCTATCCACCATAAAAATTTCAACTTAATATCTCTACTGGTTTGTGAGCTACGCGGCTTCAAACACTTTTGCGTACGGTGGACATACGGACAAATTTTTTATTTTTGCTTTTTTGGGGTTTACTAATCCTAAACGGATTTTTTTGAAAATCCAATAAAGTAAAAATAAAAAAAAAGATTAATTATATTCAAAGTAATTATACAATATTTATAGGATATTGATAAGGATGAAAATTGTAGTCTGGATAGAATGTCGTGATCTTCTGAGTTAATCTGTTCGTCATTAAGATTTTAACATGTAGATGGCGCTGGTGAATAACATTTAGTTCGAACTTTGAGCCGTATTATCAGTCAGAACTAAAACTTATTTCTCAAGACGACGTCAATGTTTTGATTTTGTACATATATTAACTAATTCCAAAAGATGGAGGCAAGTTCCACAAAATCCAAATTTGTAGAATCTTTTAGCTATGCTAAACATATTATCATTAAAATTAACAAAAGTACGTGAAAAAATACATTCTCATACAACTCTATTAACATAATGCTATGCTTACAGGTGGCAACTGGTAGATTGTAAATATTTATTTCTCTATTAATATTTTATGCACTGTTAATTGCATGTGGAATATTTTCAGAAATTCCTTTCAATTTGATGAATGTGTAGTGTAAATGGGTAGCAAAAGAGCCCGATTAAATATTTAATAGAATTTAGTACAAATAATAATTTTTGAAAATCGAAGAATATTATTCTGTTGAAAATTTACAAGTTCCATCCATTCGCAGAATTTATGATCATCTTATAACTTAAGTTTGCATATGTATGCGAAGTAAGTGTTTAAAACATTTTTTTCAGTTGAAAAGATTTTATCAAATATCCATATATACATCCGCGCCTTCGATACTTTGCATGTTTTAAATACATAAATAAATACAAAAAAAACAAAATCTTCAATTGACTTTTGAACGAAACGAAACAATTTTTATTTCTCAACATAAAAGAAAAACTGGTTTACCATATATTTGTAAGGCACAAGAAATCCCTTAAAACTATGATCCACAAATCAATAACAAAAATATACCTAGGTGAAAAATATTCAAAGCTACGAAACTGAATTAAATTAAAGTTTTTTTTTTTAAATTTAAACTCTCGTGTATTAAAATCAATTGATTTCTTAACTTATGTCTTTTTTTAAATTCAATAAATAAAATTCACATAATTACACTTGACAAAATCTCTTAAATAACAAAATTATTTAATAAAACTTAACATTATTTTGTCTAGCTCAATCAGTTAATTTCTTATTATAAATTTTTCTGTCGAAAATTGAATTAAAATAATAAAGAAATTTTATTACATGATTCCAAAATTAAATTTTGAATTATAGAAAATTAATTTTCGCGCCGCCTACCAATATCATGTTCATTTAGGGACACCTACAAAATCATGTTATTTTTTTCCAGTGTTTTATGCCTTTTAAAAATAATGTAAGTCCAAATGTAGCCAAATAATATCCATGCAAATTAGAAAATTGCAAAACTACAAATGACAAAAATTAAACTTAATGGAACTTAAAATTAATTTTTTGTATTATTAAAATCAATTAATTTCTTAAATTGTGTCCTCCTTTTGTCAAAAATTAAAATAAATTAACAAAGAAATTTCATTACATGAATTTAAATTTAAATTTTTCGATTATATGTTCTAAAGAATGAATTATAGAAAATTAATTTTCGCGCTCCACCCTCCTCCCAGTCGTAATTTAAAATGAGTATTAAATAAATTTAGTTCGTGTGATTTGTTTTATTCCTGATAATTTCGTCCCTAACCCTGTATCTTTTATATAAAAGATAATTTTTTACAATCATTCAGCTGATTTATTTAGTCAAAATAAATCAAAAATGTTTACTACCAATTAATTCGATATAGTGAATATTTTGAAATAAAGAGCCGCTCAAAATTTTAGTAGGTCACTATATCTAAAGTCTTCTGCACTTATCAGTATTACCAGTTATGCCAAATTCCAGAAAGGAAAATAATAATAATAGTACCAGTACCTAATAGAATCTCTTCTCTTCTAGAGGTTAAACAGGTACAGCAAAAAATTAACTTAGCAACTAAATCAATTGATTTAAATTTAAGCAGCACATGTGAAGTAAAAAGTCGGATGTAACATTTAAGATGAAATTATGATAAATGCAACGCGCGTCGTGCGTAAAGCGATGCGACTCGACGCGATGATGACCCAGAAACTTTAACATCTGACCTTTTACTTGTCATGTACAGAAACAAAACTAATTATTTAAAACAAAAGTATGTATTTAAACAGATTTTTTTTTAATTTCAAAATTGATGTGATGATTACGACGGATTATCTATCTTGCGTTCAACTAGAGAACGTAAAAATACCTTCAATTATTGATTTCATAACTACAAAAAAATGTATTTTAAAATTTAATTAAAACTTATAAAAGCCATTCTTCAAATCGATGTAATTGTCCATCAATAACACTGACTGGAAATCGAGTTTAAATCCAATTTATTAAAGATTGCAACTGTTTTTTTCACCTCAGTGTCACCACAGCAATTGTTAATTAAATTGAAAAATTACCAGTTGCATTGTGCTTTCTACAAATAAATTAATTTCAGTCGTATTCAGTGATATTTAATTGAACTATTGGATTTCCTACGAATTGTAAATATAGGTACAAGTGTTACATTCGACATTTAACTATTTACTCGTAAGCTCTCAGAATACCAGCCGTTCGGTTAAAATTATTGGTTCTAATGCTTTAATTAATTTAATAGCTTTTATTTATTAATTAATTGTTTCACTTGGGACAATTTTATTGTAGAATTTCCTGCGAAATGTATGCTGATAATTTTATTTTTGGAAGATCGCGAAAGGCGAGGGTCGAATTCGGGAGGTCATTCAAAATACAAAGAGTGTTTAATCGGAAATAAAAATAGCATTGGGTATGAGACATAATAGCGGGCACGATTCGCAGAAATAAATACTACGATACTCTGGATAAAGCTTCATTTTTTAATGCTAGTCTGAGACACAGCTCAATTAGTCAGCAAACTATAGCTGTTATTACTTAAAAGAGTAACAAATTCACTTAAATTCGGATCATGCCAATGTTGCGTTGGCTGTGTGGCACGGCCAACCATCTTGCTGGAACCACATGTCGTCGATGTCATAATCATCCAATATTGGCCACAAGAAGTCGGTGATCAGGGCACGGTACCGATCCCCGTTCACTGTGTCATAGTTGCCAGCTGCATTTTCGAAGAAAAACGGGCCAATCACTCCACCAGCGCAAAATGCACACCACACAGTGACGTTTTGTAGATGCATTGGCTTTTCAAGGAATGCCCTTGGATTTTCATCAATCCATATTCTGCAATTCTGCTTATTGACGTAGCTACTGAGATGGAAATAAGCCTCATCAGAAAAGAAGATTTTGGTCGCAGGTCCATTGTCAACTTGGATTTGCTCATGCATCCAATTGGCGAACGTATCTCTTTGGAGATAGCCAAATAGGAGCTAAAAGAAAAAAATCTGCCAACAGTCTGGGTGCAACTTTATTATTTTTTGGGTAGAAGTTCGGAACGAGTTTAATTTTGAGATGTGGTGTAGGTTACTATGTGACTGAAAACCTAAAAGAAAATCTGCCAACAGTCTGGGCGCAACTTTATTATTTTTTGGGTAGAAGTCCGAAACGTGTTTGAGGCTGAGATGCGGTGTAGGTTACTATGCGATTGACAACCTAAAAAATAAAGTTCCAAATAGCCTCCTGGTTATTCCTTAGCCCTTGTCTAATCTTGAAGTATCCCTAAGGACTTCCACAAAGTTTCAATCTTCTGGCATCAATCGTTCAGGAGATATGGATTTTAGAATGTTTCAATCCCGGCTTTCAAGCGTTTTGAACTCATTGTTTACACACCCCCCCCCCCCCCACCACTTCCACACCCCTCAACCCTTATAGACCATTTTTTTGCAAATGAGTCCACTATCATATTACTACATTACTTCCAAGTTTCAGCCTCCTAGCATAAGCGGTTTCTGAGATCTAGAAACCAAAATATTTCGTCTAAAACGCTCCCCCCCCCCTCATCCCCCCTTACACCCCCACCCCCCCAAAATATGCCAGTCATAGGAGTTTACCCAATCTACCCACCATAAAAATTTCATCTTAATATCGCAACAGGTTTGGGAGCTACGCGCGCCTTCAAACGATTTTGCGTACGGCGGATGGCGTCTACGGCGGATAGACGGAAATTTTTTTTTGTTTTTTGGTGTTTACTAGTAATAAAACGTAAAAATTGAGCAGGAATTTACTAAAAAGCTGGTTAAATCTATGCCGGATAGATTAAAAGCTGTTCTAAAATCGAAATATAGTTGTTTGATATATTACGAATTCGACATGTTTCTTAACGTGTCCCAATATTAAATTGCGATCGATTTTTGTAAAATTTAGATTAGATTAGATTGATTTTTATTATTCCATATTACATTTTTTATATTTTAAGATATATTAAATAATGCGATGCTCAGACCCTGCGGCCTTTTCAATTCGTAATTATTGTTTAGTTTTCACAAGAAGTTAATGAGTTACAATTTGGTGATATGAATAATGCGAGGAAAATGGGAATAATGTAAAATTTAGTTTAAATGAATTTATTTTTGTTATATTTTATCTAATATAATTATGTTTTCCTCATTAACTAAGGTAGCTGTACCCAGTAAAATATTGTGTTCAAAACCAGTATTAATAAAAAATTTCTTATTATTTTTTCATCTGTTTTAATTTATTTTATACAAGTGTCCGAATATTAAGTTGACTATCTGTAAGTATCTAGAGTATATTGTTCTAAAGCTTGTATGGCAAATATTTGACCAACAAAATTGCTCCAAAAAAGTCTTAAAATATATAGGAATCACGCACAGGCCAGAAATTTTTTTAGATTTAAATTCGAATTTGAAAAGGCCAATCTGAATTTTTGGGTGTATAATGAAAATCTTCTTAAAGCGCTGATCAAGAATGTAGGTATAACATTATATTTCGCAATCATCAGATTATTCATGACAGCGAAAAATATTAAATTTCTGTGATACGCTTCAGGTGTCAATGAGCCCTCTTAGGTAATATACACCTGTTGGTTCGGTTTTAAAGCTCAAGGGTTGCACACACTAATTAGTATGAACGTTTGATATGCAATGCATACTTCAGCCCAGCTTGACTGGTCGGTTGTTAGGTTTACTTCGTGTTTTTCACGGCATATACGGTAAATGTGAACAATATGTTCACTGATGACCCCACAATAAGAGTACCTACATATAGTACTTGAAAATTTCAGATTTATCTAGAAGGTCTTCTTTCACCTGGGTAAGGGATTTCCATCATTCATGCACATGTGGGTATCTATTTGAAGGTATATCCTCTAAACTGAAGCAGGTATGCATGTGGCCACTATCGACCGAGTATGTGCACATACGGGAAAGGTACGTGCTGGATATACGAGCTTCTGATGAACGAAAGACGGGCCTCCATCGCAACGTAGACGATATGCTTGGATGGTGCGGCGGTGTATTAGTAAGAAAAGTTTCTTGGGGATTTGCTTGGCGCGTTTGAGTTTGAGTTCGAGTTCAGCCAGCGGATAAACTGGCTTAGCTATTAAAAAACAAACTGGCTAGTGTAGGAACTAACAAGCAGCTGGAGTCTTGCTCTTCAGCTCGATTTCAACGGTTGGTTTTTTTGTATTCAAGCAGCAACCGAGGACGCGACATCGCGCGAATTGTAATATTAACTCGGTACTTTTAGTTGAGTCGAGTACAAAATTTTCAATGGCTACCATATTATTTAGAGATTGATTAATATTCGCGATAGTGAACTGCGCGAACCGGGAGTTCTTTCTTAATTAAAAAAAAAAAAACCTTGACTCGATATCTTTCAGATGTACCTACTAAAGAAAGATATTTGCTAAGTCATAAGAGATACGGGTGTGAATTTTGTGAAAACTCTGGTATAACCAAATTATTCCTTTATATCCATGAAAATAATAAATTGTTCAATCGTGAAGATTTGTAATTTGATGAGTTTGTGCAAAAAGTTTAGCATAATTCCTTAAATTGCCACGAATGTGCCAAATCCTTCAACTTCAAACCGACGAGAGCCAATCGATGAAATTGGCATTACAGAGCGTATGGGAAAGATTAGTGATAGTGGTGATATGTTGTGTTTTGTTCAGGGTATAACCGGTACACGGCCGGAAAGATGTAGCAGTTTGGATATCGAGAAAATCACCAAGCGTAAACATGTTTTATTGAAATCAAGGTATGAAAAAATGGGGCAATCAATATTTCGTTTTTTCCTATCATTTATTTATTCCGACATTTAATTTAGTTTTTAAAGATAATTTCTATAATAGTTTTGACAAATTTTGACAGATTTTCGCATATATATAAAATTTTGGCAAATTTATCATATTACTATATCAAATCAAGTGTTTGAAAATTGGTCATATTGTGTTAAATTTTGATAAATTTGTCAAATGTTGGCAAATTTCACAATTTTTTTAAACGATTAGGTTTGAATTAGACTGTATTCCATGTTAGAAAATAAAAACTTTGCAAAAAACTAAGTCAGACATTTTAGGAAAATTGTATTTTTTGTAGGGTAAATAAAACAATTTGGCAAAGAAAAATATGACTCCATTTGTCAGTGAATATAATCAAATATTTGACAAGGTGGTATAGAATCTAAACTTAATGGAATCTGTAGGTGTATGATACATGACTTCGAAAAATTGGGCCTAAGGGTGGGTGTCAGTGAAAATCAATCTAGTTCATTTCTAGTCCAATATTCAGCTTATGATAATGAAGAGTTATCGAATACTTTGAAATAAAGTTAATCCCTTCCTTCGTATAAGTCGGATACAAACGTGTTGGGAATATGAAACTTTGCTTGTTAATGCTATCTGTTCATTTTCCAAAAGCATATTGGCCTATTGTAACTACTGCAACATTTTTATTGCACCTATGCTTCTTTGCAGCAACAAATAAAGTCGTTTTATAGGTCAAGAAACTTCGTCATTATTTGATTGCTTCTAATTCAATAGCACGGAAGAAATTGAATGGCTTATGGACTGTGATTTATTCATGCAGTTCTTAGCTTTAAATTCTACCGCTAGATTCTAGTATCTAGTAGATAATTTGTTCGTCTCGGTCACTTTGTTTCCTTGTTGTTTTCATGCACATTTCCGGCTACGGTTACTTTAAATTAATACTGACCAGTTCTTTAATTTACTGTAGACTGTGGTCTGTTGCATAATAATTTTTGCTTCCTTGTCGCAAAGTTCTTCTTCTACTCTTTAGAGTAAGAATTGTGATATGATGATTTTACTATTTTGTACTGTTTATTTTTTATAAAATGTTCGATTAATTTTTGTAAGGTCACAAGCGGTAAAATTCATCGTTAATTTTTAATCCAGCATTAGTTTTCGAAATTTGGTTTTACTGTTAGAACCAAATCTTTGTATCGTTCTTGCTAAGGTGAATCTTTGTCTCTTAGTGAGAAAATACGCTGTTGGGATTTGTCTCAATATCATTGGGGGTTTGTGGGTTCAAATCCCCCCATTGGTCTATTTCGAAAAAATTGTTGGTGTATATTTTCGAGGAGGACAATCATACGCAACTTTGTGCCCAACGCCCTTTCATTCTAAGAACCGGTAGATGTTAAATTCAAAAGTTAGCAGGTAGTGTGACCATCAGTTTTCGATCGACCTTGGTCACAAAAGAACATATTTCAAAATGTATACGACGTATGCATCACGTTACGAAGCTGTGTTCAGTGTTAGCATCCAAAAGGACCAAAAATGACCCGCTGTGAACATGTACATGATGATGCCTGATCGTGGCCCTGTGCGGAAAACTAAGAAAACGAATTTTAGTGAAAAAACTGATTTTACGTTTGTTTGAAAAGAATACTCGTCCATCATTTTTCGTAATAGGTCTGACCGTGTCTTGTAATATTGTTCCAATACGTTTACTGGCTGATGTGAAATTTCAAAGCACAGTGAAGAAACCACTACTGTCTATCAGACACGTCGTAAAAGGACTCGCTTGAATCGCGATTGGAAGAACATAATTTTGTAGTCGAACCTTCTTTTCTATGGGTTCTTTCTATCTGGCGTACCAACACAACAAGACACATCCAGTGGACTGCTATACATCCAGTAATGGACCATGGTTGAGGTTTATTGGCCAAACAGAGATTTAACACTTTTTACATTTTTACAGAGAATTTGAATGCTTCTAAAATGGTCAAATTACATCAATAGGCTTTACTACCATCTATCCAAAGATGGTTTATAAGAAAAAAATAAAATTAGATACTACAAGATGACAACGATCCAAATCATTGAAGTCGGCTCTGGACTGCGTAGGAATAGGCAAAAATGTTACCAGTTAGCTTCGTGGTAGAGACAAATTCTACTTTATACATGCATGCGAGACTCGACCTCTTCCTTCAATATTGCCGTCTTTTTCACTCCTCGTTAACGATACCAGATAATTACTACTAAATTACTGGGAATACTACCAGTAAATATACCCGTTATGACTACTAAACTAACCACGCTGCATACCTATTGGAAAATCTTATGACACAGAACATCAAATAAAACTTATTCGAAGCCGGATGGGGAGTGTAGGGACTATGACGAACTGGATTGACCGTCACATTTATCAAATTCAAATCTCTTAGAATATGTTTGAGCATTGATGAATTTCAAGCTGAAAATGTTACAAGCTATTTCCATTTCATCAATGGCGCGACAGCCCAAATCGGGCCCTAGCCTCCTGAAGTCGTCGCCTCCAATCGTCTCGATCCAAATACCGCGTCCTCCAGAAACGGTTGTATCTTATTCGCCAGTCCATTCCTTCCTTCACAGGCCCCAACATTTTTCGGAGGACCTTTCTTTCGAATCCGTTAACTGCTTTTCGGAAGCTCGCGTTAATGTCCATGTCTCGCTGCCATAACAGAGCACAGGTCGTATATTAGTTTTATATATTCGCAGCTTATTGTTCCTGTGCACTTTCTTCATTATTGGAAGTACCGAATAATACGATTTATTTGCTAGCATGATCCGTCGTTGTTATTTCCACATATTCGAAACCCCCCCTTGACGATATCGTGCGCACGGGCCTGGATCCTCATAAACACCTTCGCGTAAAACCACACCAAAATTAAAATTAATCAGATTTGGTACCTACTTAAACTAGGATTTATCTTTTTATGGTTAACAATTGTAGCTCCAATATACATTAAAATTGACATGTCAGAGAACTTAGTCCGGAATACCACAAGGCTCTAGTTTAGGACCTCGACTATTCACTATTTTTTTCAATTCTCCAAAACAATGCTAGATTTAACATTTTATTTAAATTTTTGACCTTTCGGCGATTAGAAGATTCTTTTTTACAACAGATTATACCAAAAGATTGAATAAAAGAAACTCCACCAATGTTAAATTAATCAAGTTTTTGTAAAAATTCAACTTGGCTAATTTGGGAACTGGAAATTTCGGAATTTCCACTAAAGCTTTGTTAAGTGCGAGATGTCAACAATTTGATATAAAATTAATGTTTGGAAATAGCTGAATGTCTAGAGAAACTTGCGCACTAAAATATGTATGCCGTTAACATTTTTTAATTGCTATAATATAATAAATAAAATAATTTTGCATGCGAGTTGCTTGAAATTAATGGATATTTAATGCTTAAACACAATTTTCTTCTCAATTTTGTTGTGGTAAAATTTCTTGCCAATTGGCAAGGGATTGGAAAAAAATTTTACAATACCTCTAATACAAAATAACTCCAACAAATGCCCCATTACCTTAGCGAACATTTCATGAAAGAAACCCTCAATATATTGTCCGTTTCTACATTTAGATCAAGAAATTAGAAATGAACTTCTGTACGCCAGCTGGCCATAAACTGATTTCTGTTGAGTCTTACTTATTCACCAAGCGATTCTGTTTATCCAAGCAATTTACCAACTGCCAAAGAATGTATGCTAGCTGTTAGTGTTCGGCTTAACCATCTTAAATCTATTCTGGGCGTTCACATGTTTATTTAACGTACGAAAAAAAACAACATGAGAAAAAAGGCTTGAAAGAAATCCAGAAAAAAAACAGGTTTCATTATACTTGTGATGTAAATTTCATATATACCATGTAGCTTACGAGTACAGATTTCGCGCATAATCAATTGCCCAATGACCAAAGCTTGTAGGAATTTTAAAAAAATTGCTTAGAAACCGAACGTAATATTTGAATAAAAGTTTTAAATTTTTTGTTCATTGAAATTCGTCCAGCATTTCCAGTTTCTAATGTTAAATCAAGCTTCGAATTACTGGTATCTAACTTTAAAAAGAGGCCAAGTTTAGGGAGGCGTGACCTTTCGAAAAAACGTGATTCGAAATTCATTCAAAATTTCTTTGTATTCGTGACTTGTGGTACTTTGGTATAAAAAATATTGTGTAATACTGGCATTCTGCATTTCACATTGATGTCTATCCATTCGCAGTAATGATTACAGAATCGATTCCGTAATGGGAAAAAATAAAACGGTGGTTGTGGACGTTGCTGTTATAAAGAGAACACAAAAGATGCCAATGCTTTATTGTTTCACCATGATATAATTACCACATTATGAACAGTTCGCATTACCTGATAAGCAGTTCAAATCTCAGTGCTAAAGGAATCAATTCAAATGTAAGCGTCTCTTTTTTTTAAAAAACTGTTAATAATTCACAAATTGGTGAAAATTATAATTAAGCGTTTAATAACTATTTTTTATATCGCTTAAATTAAAGGTGCTGTGAAGCCTGCGGTAATTATCTGAAAACAGTTTTAAAAAAATCTCAAAAATAAGAACGCCGAAATTTTTAGGTCCTTCCTGACTTGAAAACCTAGAAGGTTGGCTCATGCTTTCGGTATAGAGTTGTAAAAAGGGATTTTTATTTTATTATCTTTTTTCTATATATAAAAATGAATGTTTGTCTGTCTGTTTGTCCTGTATAGGCTCCTAAACCACTCATCCAATTGCGATGAAACTTTGGTGATTTGTTGAGGGTACGCCCTCGATGGTTTCTGCGTTAACAAAATTATTTAACAGTTGGTGGTTCGCGAGTTATTTCAACATTTGAGTGTTTTTCATATGATTTAGCGGCAGTTCGTTTTTGGTGTATTAGTTATGCCTATTCCTATTACTAAATGGTATAAGAGGATAGTGGATGTAAGATGGAATATGGAGGATGGAAGATGGAGGATGGTGGATAGAGAATGAAGGATGGATGATGGAGTTTGGGGGATGGTAGATGGAGGATGGTGGATAGAGGATGGTGGATGGAGGATGGGAGATGGTGGGTGAAGGATGGTGGATAGAGGATGGAGGATAGAAGATGGAGGATGGTGGATGGAGGATGGAGGATGGTGGATAGAGGATGGAGGATGCACCGCAATAACGGGAAGCAAGACTAGAAACCACTGGCTTTGCAGCGTGAACAACGGGAGAAACAGGAGCAATGGATAAACGGGAGAAACGGTGAGAAGGACGAGATCAACAGGAGCAGCGGGAGTAACAGGGGCGATAGAACAACGTGAGCGTAGCCGCGGTACGCGGCTAGTTCTTTATAAAAAAATACGTAAATAAAAAAAAAAATCTGCCAACAGTCTGGGCGCAACTTTATTATTTTATGGGTAGAAGTCCGAAACGTGTTTAATGATGAGATACGGTGTTGGGTACTATGCGACTGACAACCTAAAAAATAACGTTCCAAATAGCCTAATGGTTATTTTTTAGGTTGTCAGTCGCATAGTACCCAACACCGTATCTCATCATTAAACACGTTTCGGACTTCTACCCATAAAATAATAAAGTTGCGCCCAGACTGTTGGCAGATTTTTTTTTTTATTTACGTATTTTTTTTATCAATAGAATAATTCATAGTAGTAAAAGCGAATTCGATCACATTAAACCTAAGAGATTTTCGGAATCAGTGAAATCTTAAACAATACCCCCAGGGGGTTTAATTGAGAAAAATACTTAAATCGGTTTTTTCCCGACTACGTTTAAAGCTTATACAAGTACAAGTGAACTCCAAATCTCAATATACCTTAGGAATATATCAGAATTCGTGAATATGTACACAACCAATTTACTCCCCCTTAGGGGTTGGATATCGAAAAATTCCGTTACCGTTACCGTTACTAGGCGCTTATATAAATAGCCCGCAGAAGTAAAATTGCTTTGATAGTTTGACATGTCTAAAAGTTTTAACGAAATTCGTGAAAATGTGGATTCACGGACATTTTTTTGACTCAACCTCTGAACGCCAATAAAAATCTGAACTTTTTTTTGCTTTAATTACTCTAATAGCACATCTACATATACGTACTAAGTTTCAATTTTCTAGCATAAGCCGTTTCTGAGATATAAAAAACCACTCCTCTCCCCCGTACCTTGATACCCCTATCAAAAATTTTATTTTTCTAGGATGTCTCCATAGTGGTTCTATATAATCCTAAATTTTTAGCTTTCTATTCATTATGGTTTTTGAGAAATAAAAATCAGAATGTTTTCCTTTCTACCCCCTTTCACCACCACCCCCTACACCCACACCACCAAAATTTTTTTCCCTACTAGAAGTTTATCGACCCCAACTCCTGTAAAATTTTCAAGATCATATCTGATACGGTTTTTGAGATATAAAAATTAAATTTTTTGAGAAATTGCTATCCCCCCACTTTCGTGCTCCACCTCCCCCCTCAAAAAATTTAGTTTTGTTAGACTCCTCTTGTGAGTCCATATACAGAAACTAAATTTTATCTTCCTGGTGTAATTAGTTCGGAAGATATTGTAATCCAAAGTTTTTCACCCCCCACCCCCACACCCCACCACCCCTCTTAAAAGTTTTAGCTCTTGTCTAATCCGGAAGTATCCCTAAGGACAACAACAAAGTTCCAATCTTCTGACATCAATTGTTCAGGAGATATCGATTTTAGAATGTTTCAATCCCGACTTTCATGCGTTAAAGACTCATTGTTTCCCCCCCCACTTCCACACCCCTTAACCAATATCGACCATTTTTTTACAATTGAGTCCATTATTATAGTACTATATAAGTTCCAAGTTTCAGCCTCCTAGCGTAAGTGGTTCCTGAGATCTAGAAACCAAAATTTTTCGTCTAAAACGCTCCCCTCTCCTCTCCCCTTGTACCCCCACCCCTCAAAAATATACCAGTCGTAGGGGTTCACCCAATCTACCCACCATAAAAATTTCAATTTAATATCTCAACGGGTTTGGGAGCTACGCGCCTTCAAACAATTTTGCGTACGGCGTACGGCGTACGGCGTACGGCGGACGGCGTACGGCGTACGGCGTACGGCGTCTACGGCGGACAGACGGACATTTTTTTTTTTTTTGCTTTTTTGGGGTTTACTAGTCCTAAAACGTGTAAATACAAAATTTCAGGGTAGCAAACTTTTTTGAAATTTCATGTCGATAACAATACTTTATTATTAAAAAATAATAAAGTAAAAATTGAAATCTCGATTAATTTCTTGATATTTACCATAGGAGTGACGTGACTGAAAAGTTTTCAATTTTTCGATTGATAAAATATCAATTTAAATTTGTTCCAGTAGATGATTTCTTCCGAATTTAATGTGCAGTCAAGTGTACGTATACGTTACAAGAGGAAAAATTAAAAATTTTTATGATGTGTAAAATTTATGTGTATCAAATTTTTTAAAATACATATATTCGTGAGAATACGCGAAAATCTATATAAGATTATAGAAAAAAATCTGCCAATGGTTTGGGCGAAACTTTATTGTTTTCGGATCAAAGTTCGGGAGCGGTCAAAGCCGGAGTATATCATTAGTTGTTTCGAAATTATGAGGTTTCTTGGAAAGTTAGTTTTGTTCTTAAAAAATATATATTTAAAATAGAGATTTTTAGTCGATTAAACATTGGAAAAGCCCGTGTATGGTAGACTATTCAAATGTCGGTATATCTATATAAAAGAGGATGTATGTAGGTATGTTGTGCGTATGTTCCCTATGAACTTCTAAACCGCTCTACCGATTTTGATGAAATTTTCAGAGAACATGTAGAATAGTCCCGCGATGGTTCCTGTGAAGTTTGGTACCGATCAAATCAAAAACAATTGTTTTTTTTAACAGTTTTCCAAATTTTGCCGCGATTTTAGCTCTAATTGTTTGTTTGTCCCGTATGCCTTTCTAAACCATTCATCCGATTACGATTAAACTTTGTTGACATGTTGAGCGCACGCCCGCGAAGGTTTCTGCGTTAACAAAATCATTTTACAATTGGTGGTACGCGAGTTATTTCAACATTTGAGTGTATTTCATATAGTTTAGCGGCGGTTCGTTCGTTTTCGGTGTATTAGTTATGCGTTCCTATTACTAAATGGTAAAGTTGGACGATGGATGTTGGATAGGGGATAGAGGATAGTGGATGGAGGATGGACGATGGAAGATGGTGGATGGACGATGATGGATGATGGATAGAAGATGGAGGATGGATGATGGAGGATGGTGGATAGAGGATGGAGAATAGAGGATGGAGTAACGGGAGCAACGGAAGTAACGGGAGAAATGGAAGCAACGGGAGTAACGGGAGCAACGGAAGCAACGGAAGAAATGGGAGCAACGGGAGCAACGGAGTAACGGGAGAAATGGAAGCAACGGAACAACGGAAGAAACGGGAGAAATGGAAGAAACGGGAGAAATAAAAGCAACGGGAGAAATGGAAGCAATGGGAGAAATGGGAGCAACGGGATCAACGGGAGCAACGAAGCAACGGAAGAAATGGGAGCAGCGGGAGTAACGATAATATAGCACCAAACAAACGTGAGCGCAGCAAGCGTAGCCGCGGTACGCGGCTAGTAATGTACACTAAAAGCCCATAGAATTTGCTGCGTTATCAGAATTAAGAGATATGACGAATTGTTAAAACGTATACAAAGCCATTACTTCCACTTGGGGTTTGAATTTCTAAAAAATTGAGAAACAGGTTTTTAGACGATTTCATAAAAAGCAACTTGATATCTCATGAGACACGAGTGATTTTGAAAAATTTGTGGAAACGTAAGCAAACACTTCACACCACCTTGGTTTTTGAAATTCGAAAAATCGTGAAGTTGGTTTTTAGGTCATTACATCAAATGCCGTAATAACCAATTTTATATCTCATCAGAACTAAGGGATGGCAAAAATTGTGAAAACATATGCAAACCCTTAGGGGTTGAATATCGAACAATTGAGCAATTGGTTTGTAGGCGATTATATAAAAAGTCTGTGGAAGTGAAAAGCGATCTAATATCTCATCAAACCTAAGCAATATGTCGAAGCTTTGAAAAGCATACAACCCCCTTACACGCGTTATGATTGAATATCTAAAAATACTGAAATTGACCTTTTGGCGCTTATATACCGCGCTTATAAACCTTAGGAAGTAAAAACGAATTCGATATATCATTAGATATGCAACCTCCTTACACCCGCTTGGGGGTTAAATATCCAAAAATCCCGAAAGAAGTTAATAGATAGATATGTAGACAACAAGAGAAAGTAAAAACCAATTTAATTTCTTATCACTTCTAAAAGATATGACGGAATTCGTGAAAACGTGCTCAACCCTTTTATACCCTCTTAGTGGCTGAAAAGGGAAAACACTAAAAAACAAGTTTTAGGCGATTATTACGCAAGCCCTTCGATATTCGATATCTGATCAGACCTTGGTGATATGGCAGAATTCGTGAAAATGTATACGACTCCTTTACACCAACACATTTTAACTTTAAAAGAAACTTAATAACTTAATCAAATTTTACTTGCTAGAAATTTAAGCCGAAGGTCCTGGTCACTAGTGCTTTTAATATTTTTTGTATATTTATATATATTTAATTATATTAAAAAATAAAAAAAAAATATAGAACCCCTTGAATTCAATATTTGGAAAGGCCTAATAGATATGACGAAAATCGTGAAAATATATGCATTCCATTTTCACTGATAATTTTTTTCGCCCCTCTTCCGAACGTCAATGGATATTTGAAATTTTTTTTTATCCAAATTACTTTTCTAGTTGATTTACATATATGTACATACCGATTTTCAACTTTGTAGCATAAGCCGTTCTATAGATAGGAAAATAACCCCCCACCCTCGTATCATACTACCCTTATAAACAATTATATTTTTCCAACATGCTACTACATGTTAATACCTCTATTTAAATACCAAGTTTCAGCTTTATATCATTATAGGTTCTCGAGATATAAAAATCAGAACCCTCCCCCACCCACACCCACTACACCCTCACCCCTGCTAGTGGTCTACTAGGCCCACTTCTGGTAAAAATTTTAAGCATCTATCGTACACTGTTCTTGAGATACGAGACGTGATTTTTTAGAAAAATTATCCCCTCCACTTTCATGCTCCACCACCCCCTTAAAAAATGTCATGGTACTTTCAGCAAACTTCATTTGTCAACCTTTATACATAAACCGAATTTTATTTGTCTAGTGCAATCAGTTCGTGAGATATCTTAATCTAAAGTTTTTCACCCCCACCTCCGTATGCCACTGCACCCACTCAAAAAATTGTATCCGATCTATTCTCCTAGTGTACCTACAGATATTCATTAAGTTTCAATTTTGTGACATTAACCGTTTAGAAGATATGGATTTTAGAATGTGTCGATCTCTGCTTTTTTGCGTTTCGGACGCATTACTTTTCACTCCACTCCCACACCCTTTCACATATATTGACAATTTTCTTGCAAATGGGTCCACTATCAAAGCTCTATGTAAATTCCAAGTTTCAGCCTCCTAGCATAAGCGGTTGCTGAGATCTAGAAACCAAAATTTTCCGTCTAAAACGCAGAATTTGGTCACTTCAAGGGGCCTACCCAGTCTATTCATAAAAATTTCAACTTAATATCTAAAACCGTTTGAGAGCTATGAACCCTCAAACGATTTTGCGTATGGCGGACAGACGAACTGACATTTTTTTTGTTTGTTTCGTGTCTACTAGTCATGAAACGTAAAAAAAAATTTTTTCAGGGTAGCAAATTTTTTTTTTATAATCGATTACAATACTGTATTATTAGAAAATAATAAAATAAAATAAATAATTATAACCCGTATATAACCATAGTTAGGTACTGAAATACAGTATCGCTAATCGAAATGTAACCAGATTTGCAACCCATAATAGCTGTCAGATGGAGTCCAGGAAATCAGTGCTGACAATAAGAACTTAACCTGTATTACGAATTTTGAAATGGTTCGGAGAGAATTATAAATTACAGTTCTGTACCAGTACTGGACGAAGTCCACTTTTAGACAGATGTTTCAGTTCTGTACCAGCCCAAACAATTTTGTTTTTTTGTAATTTTGCTTCTTTTCTCTTCCCTTCATTTCACACGCCAGCAGTTCCTATTAGATCTATTTTTCGCAACTCCAATGTTTAATTTACCTATAAATTATCATTTAATTCTTCAGATGATCAAACGGACAGCAGCCATCGCATTTCAAGCAATCCCAGACTAAATCACGATTTTAATGGCATCATCGATTCCCAAGAGTATATAAAATTTTATAACAATGAAATTGTAATGTGCTAATCTGAAAACCGTCATCTCGATTAAAGTAATCAGTGAACGAACGGGGAGAATCCGATTGCGAATCACTTAAATCGATTGGTAACCTACTAAATGAACTACGTGAAGCTACACTATACTCCTATTCCTATGGACATAATACGAGACGAGTATATGCGATGTATAGCAAAACTCAATTTACGCTGATTCGATGCGGCGGTATAGCGTTGTGAGGCGTCCTTGTGTCGAAGTCCAACCTCATTGTCCAACTCCCGCTATTGTATTTTTATTGCATTATCTGAAGATTGGTGGTCTCCGTTGGTCTGTCTCATCTGCAGTACTACAATACTAAAACAACATCTACTTTTTGGAATGGATGGACGGTAGAGCCAATGGCGGTATTCGTATAATTTGGAAAGTGCATATACATAGTGTTCAGTCATAGTATGGCTATTTAATTGACCATTCGACTATAGAGTAACATGCCACTGTTGTATGCAATTGGCCATAAACATTTCGTAAGAAGCAGAGTTAAATATGGTCCACTTCGTCAGATATTTTTTTCGGCGGTAGGTTGATTGGTGGGTGCTATAAGTTTGGTCCCTAGAAAGACTAAGAGCAACTTTGTTGGGGAGACGAAAGCAAAAATGTAGTTCATCAAAACAAAGCTGGCATTAAATGAATTTATTGGTAGAAAGGAAATTTGACCGTACAAGATTTTCTCTAGTCTCGAGTATTCAGTCAAACGGATATCGCACTAAAATCTCTGTAATTTAAAAAAAAAATTAATTTCTACATCCGTGCTGCTGTTTGTATTCAAGAATAAGAAGTCGGCTAGTAACTCCATCCAACTTATTTCGAACTGAAAAATATTTTTTTTCACTATTTTTGTACTTATAAAGTCGTAACTGTTGTATGGTGTACAACGTGCTTGTACCAATTATATGATGGCAGAGCCACGATTTCTACATTAGACAGTCAAATAGCTGTTTCTATTCTGGAAAAGATAGTTATTATGTCATATGAACTGAATTAATTTTGTTATTTGCTTTTTGCACAAATACAATTACATGAAATTATATTGTATAATAAAAAATAAAACCCACATGAGCCTAATTTTGACAAATTTATTTCACCTAATTCTCACGACATCATAAACTGAATTAAATTTACAGTTTTTCAATGCCAACCGAGCAGTTAATAAGCCAAAATATACTTCGACCACATGATTTACAGGTACATACCGAAACAATGGCACAGTTCGAAAAATATTATGAATGCTAAATAATGTAATTAGCAACTAACATCCTCAGGAAAATAATAATTAAAATTCATTATCAACATTGGATTATTCGAAAGGAAATCGACATTTTAAATTCCCATTAGCGCGTATTTGAATGAGCTCGAATTGCGATAGTCTATAGAACGTTACGGTGTGATCCGGTAGGTAGGTATACCTGTCATTGGGATGTGCAATAAAACACCAGAAAATGTAATTTGGTGTTCCGATACTTGGCATACAGTATATAATGAGCTACAAATGAAACAAATAATTTAAAGTTCAATTGTCGATTGTACTATGCAATTATAAATTGTCAGAAAAATAAATCAACTAACAAACCGGACGGCTATCATGATGGGCTTCAAATTGCGTTTCAGGATAAAGTAGAATGATTCAATATTTAAACTAGGTACCAATTTACCCAATGAAGAATTTAGAAAAGAAACTTTTTCATAAAAGTTTTCTGTTCTACGAAACGAACAGCTCTCAGTTACATTTAACTGTTTTTTTTAAAGATATATTCCTGTATTTAGTCCTTTTTTCGAAGCCTTTAATAATTAAAAAAACAGTTGCTGGACTTTCGCCTGCCACTCTATACCTTTCAAGATACTTAGGGATCACCGTAGATACTACATATATAGCAGAACGCATGCTATACCACACATGAATTCTTTGTTCAGCTATCCCTGTCCTAAACAAACAGGTGATGTTACACGTTAAGTTTGAAATTAAATATTTATAAAAGTTTTCATTGGAAAATTAACCGTAGTTTTATATTTTTCATTATGCGTACAGAAAATGGTTTATAAATAAGTAAAATGTTTCGATACATTTAGTTAATAAAGTGTTTTAAGTTCGTACGGAAACGAGAAAGAACGTAGTTTCAACTGCTACATACAATGGAAAAACGATTTTTAAACATTTCGATTCGATTCGAACAAATTGGCTGAAATCATTCTCCGCTCAGTTCCCAAAACATGCAGAATCTTATCTGAACATTTTGTTTACTTATAAGTTCATTAAATACTAATTCATTCGCGACTCCGTGAGTGGCTATGTTCCGAATCCCAATCCCGATACAGTACTGCAACTCCATAAAATTTGAATTCGCTTAATCGATATTGCAATGAGTTTAGAATGAATTCCTTTTAAGTGGTCGATATTAGTTTTGCTTAGGAGTTCTGTTTAAAAAGAATACTGAAGTTTTCCTATATATTTTCGTATTCATACTGCCTGAATTATTAATATTTTATTTTTATTATCCTATAGATGTCCTCAATAATTTTAGAGCCATATTTACATCGTGCAGATTTCAACATCGAAGCTCCCAATTCTGAGTCCCAAACACTCTCTGAGATATCGACTGCTTTGCATATTTGAATGTTAACAGTCTACTAATCTTTACTTTAAGAAAAACTCAGAACTGATACAGTACTGGTACGCAGGCAGTGATTAAGAATCCAAAAATGTAATTTGTAAAGATAAACAAGTCATGAAAACGATTGTTGAAATCTACCTAAGAAGCTACTGTATATTTTTTTTAAGCTTGGGTTGTTGTTATTGCCGAAAAATTCAAAAAAGAACAGATTTAATTAAAGTTTATTTTCAATAGATCTATGCAGTATCCAACAGTTTCCTTGTATAGTAAAGACGCTGCAATTAGTTCTTAAATAAATTCAATAAAAATTGCGCTGCGATTGAACATATTCGTCTCTAAACTATTTCATTAGACCATTCTACTTCTAATTAACTCCACACTTGAAGAGAGATAATCGGGTAATTTCTATTCAAATTGAAATGAGGTAATAATGTTATTAGACTGGCGACTATACAAACAAAGTGTACGGTGCGGTGCGTTGATGATCCGTACGGAGTATACCCTCTTGTCTACTTAATTCAATTCGTTATTTAGGATGAAAAAAAGTGAGCTATGTAGGTATTACATTAAATGAACATTGAACGTAATATCTACAACGAATATAAGGTCGCACCAAAGTTGGAGGTCAAAATTTGAGCAATACCAAGCAAAAAATACAAATGCAAATGGTTATTTACAATTACACGCTAATCCAATTAATAAATTATTCATTTGCGCGAATATTTAGAAAGTTTATTCACTACGTAAAAGGCTACAGGCTTGGTGAAATCTGCCCGAATCACGCAAATTCTCACAGATTGTTGGGAGAGAAGAGGAGCTTAATAATATTTATGATAATTTATTTATATCCATTATAATTAATTAATGTAATATTTTTTCTCTTTTATCGTTTCAGGTAAGGAACATACACCAGTCGTTATAATAAAAGGTCTATTTTTATGAATTTGACATTGAAATTGTTCAGTGTCGGAATGATGGTGGCACAACAATGGAATTGTTGTAAATTTTTCGTAAGTTCAAGTTTAATTTATATGTTTATGTTCATGTGGCTAGACAATTATTTATTGTGATGTTCATGTTCATATTTATAGTTTTGTTAATCCCGACAAATAATTTGACAAAGGGAAGTTCTTCGTAGATATAAACCAAAAACTTATGATTCAAAACTAGTATTCAAAAACACAACACAGAACAAGTAAAATTAGTTGCAAACCGGTTTTACTTATTTATTAACGACTAATAATGTATTATTACAAATGATATGCCAACGGTTAACAATATGTACAATAATTTTGTTGGTTCAATGTCGATAAACAGCTGCGTATCACGTATTTAAATATCTCCACTAGCAAATGCAGTCAGATAGTGTAACCGTCGAATTTTTAACGGTCAAATTTAATTTAAAGTCAAAAGAAAGTTGAACTAAACTAATTAAGATAAATTTTTATTGACTGCTGTCAATGTTATCGTTTGAAAGTTAATATGACGAAAAATTAAAAATTTGTCAAATTGAATATCAAAATTTTTGTATAAAATTGTTCAATAAACAAACAACTGCAGCGCAGCGATTGTATTAGCAATTGAATCTATATAAAAGAGGATGTATATATGTGTGTGTATGTTCCTTATGAACACCTAAACCGCTCAACCGATTTTGATCAAATTTTAAGGGAAAATGTAGAATAGTCTCGGGATGATTCCTTGTGAAGTTTGGTACCGATCGAATCAAAAACAATTTTTCTCCCACATTTTTCTATTTTTTCGCGATTTTAGTACCCTGGTGCTTCAACTTAAGAGGGGAGAAATGTAGAACATTCATCCGATTGAGATGAAACTTTGGTGATTTGTTGTGGGGACGCCCGCGAAGGTTTCTGCATTAGTAAAATCATTTTACAATAGGTAGCGCGCGAGTCATTTAAAAAAAGAGTGTATTTCACGAACAGCGGCATTTCAGTTCGTGTGAACAAGTGGTGTTGATAGTGAAATTCGATTTGGTGGTTGACATTAGATAATAGATACCACACTCATTGTCTTTGCTTTTTTCAAAAGAATTGGTAATAGTCGTCAGAAAGCATTACTTGCACTGTCAAATCAATTATGCCACCCAAACAACAAGTGATTGATCGATCTACACCACAAGCACGAACAAAAAGGCATCACGAGCTTCAGTAACAGGACAGAGCAACGGGAAGCAAGACTGGGAACCGCTCTTGAATAACTGTACTTAAGCAACGGGAAGCAAGATTGAACACTACTTGCATTTACAGAATTGAACAACGGGAAGCAACGGGAGCAACAGGAGCAATGGGGGCAACGGAGCAATGGAAGCAACGCGAGCAACAGAAGCAACGGGAAGTAAGACTGGAAACCGCTAGCATTGCAACCCATGCCGGGGTATTGGTTTGTTGTGATCGCAAACAAAACACCCATAATGTTATATTGGGAAGCACTACAACACTACACCATACAAACGTAAGCCTAGCCGCGCGACGCGGATAGTATCACATAAAAATAACTTGAATTTCCAGCCCATCAAAAATACAATAAAATAATTATGCTGTGGTGACAGTGTGGCAACACCTAAGTTCGGCGTTGACCGCTGAACGGCGCTATCGTCACTTAAGTGAACGTTTTCCTGATAACAACCTTCTCGAAAATCGTTCTTATGTCCCCGCGCCTTGATCAGTTAAGGCGATCACAGAAACCGCTATATATATATTGATTTAAATAAAAGTACTTAATTTAATGCATACCAGATATTTTAATTTATAAAAATGTGTTAATGAACACGCTACAATGCGTGATAGCGAGCGCCATCTATCAATCAAATAGCTGATTAAATTCATGAGAAAACATAAATAATTCTTATTTATGTAAAAATCGATTCTAATTAGACCCACTTAATTTATACGGATATTATTAAATGGGGATCAAAAGTCTTGTACTAATCTATAAAGGTATAATCTTCTAGGGAAATAATTAAAAAATGAGATAACCTTATCAAAAAATTGTCGGAAAAAAGTAATTGTAAACATATAATAATTATTACGAAAAGAGGTCAACAGCTTCATGCTACTAACAACACTATTTTCAAAATAAAAATGTGTTATGTAGCTAATTATTTCGATTAATATAAAATAATATGCGTTGTAATTTCTTGTTTATAATAATTACGAAATAAGTATATTATTTTAAATGAAATTTGAGCGATCTAAGACGATCCGGGACGGCGATAACGCTTTATTGAAATTATTTTATTGACTGTTGTATTTAATTGTATCGCGATAAAAGGGTGATCAATTTATGACCAACGTGTTTTTTTATAATATAGCTCAAAATTTATCTGATATGAAAATTGAAAGCTTTAAAGTTTTGTTGGATTCGACAATAGATGGCGCTAGCCGTTAGGAGAATAAGGATTTCAATATGCTATGTAATTGTTGTTTTTATGTGCTGTTCTTTTATAGAAATTCAGCACACGAACCTGAGTTTATCAAAAATTCCATCCAGAAAGTTCAATCCAGATAGACAAAATCCGACAATTAAGAAAACCTGAAAGACAAACTCTAGAAATTCATTAATAACGAATTTTGGAAAAGGAAAAAACGAGATTCAAGGTGAAAGTGCGATATGTCTTTCACTTATCGAATGTTTAGGGATTTTGTCGGTGACTGGTGACGGAAAACGGACAGTATTCCAACATAAAAAAAAATTGTCTGGGCGAAACTTTATTATTTTTCGGGTCAAAGTTCAGGAAGCGGTAAAGTGGAGGTGCGATGGAGGAGGTTACGACATGAAGTGGTTCCTTATGTAAACATTAAAATGATTAAACTGCCCATATAAGTAAAAATATCGAAAATATTTATTTTTAGCCGATTATACATCGAGGAAACGTTTGTAACCCCTTTACACTCCCTTCGGAGTTGAATATCAAGAAATCCTGAAATTAGATTTTAGGCGATTACATGAAAAGTCCACAGAAGTGAAAACAATTTGCTACCTCATCAGACCCAATAGATATGACGAAATTTGTGAGTATACAACCCCAAAATGTGTAAGTTCTTAGGCGATTGTATAAAACGTGCGAAAAAAATAAAATCAATTTGATATCTCAACAGACCTTAGATATATTGCAAAATTTGGGACAACGTATGCAGCCTTTACACCTCGTGGGGGGTTAAATTTCGAAAAATCGTGCAATGAGTTTTTAGGCGAAAACATGAAATGCCAGTAGAAGTAAAAACCAATATCTCATCAGATCTAAAATATATATGCCAAGAATTGTAAAAACGTATGCGACCCCCCTACACTTCATTATGGCGAAAATTGTGAAAACATATTTAACCCCTTACACCTTGAGGGTTTCAATATCAAAAAACTCTGATATTTATTTTTTCCCGATTGTATATAAAGTCTGACGAAGGAATAAGCGATTTAAAAACTAAAATTTTTCGTCTAAAACACTCCTCCCATCTCCTCCCATGTCACCCCCACAAAGTCACCACTTAAAAAGGTCCACCTAATCCACTAACCAAAAAAATATTTAAATGGATCTTCAAATGCGTTTGCGTACGACGGACAGTTTTCTTAGTCCTAAAAAGGAAAAAAATTATTTAACAAAAATTGTTTGCTTTTTTTTGGATTTTTTCAAGCATTTTTGGTTTAAAATTTCTGGATTTTGTCTTTTCGGATTTTTTTTTTCTTTTTGATTTTTGAATTTCTAGATTTTGTCCATGGGTTTAATGCCAATTCATAAACGGCCTATTCATTAAATTCAAAAAAATTAAATTGATCATCAGTTAAACTAACGCTTTTATCTCAATTTTTCGTGATCAATACATATATTTTTGGTAATCTATTCATTAACAATCTCAAAGTCATCAGTCATCAACTCCATTTTCATCATTTTGACGAACTAAATTTCATCTTACCTTGGCGAATAGTCAAAATACTGAACACTGCCAAAATAATCATTACCGTGTGTTAATATTTTGTATAATAAATCCACTAGTATATTCATCAATGTTCGAACAGTTCGTCATTCATATTTTTGAGATCACGCCATACCTTTCCAAGTGATCGCAACAGATTTTACCTTGATAATTCTTAAACTTTTCATCTTAGTAATGGCGTCTGTTTTTCACAATTCGTTAAAAGTAGTACGTGTCCGAATGGTACATACTATATTCTCTATTATATGAGCGATCTTTCTAAAAATAGTTTCAGCTTCCTGAACTATCTAGCAACAGCATATTCAAAAGAAAATTACGTGTTAATTGGCTAGAAAATATTGAAATGAAAAAAAAAAGTTTTCCGACCCTTATTACGTTTTCACAAAGAAAAAACACCTAAATACCATCGTGTTTCCGTGAAAACATGAACTAAATACTTCCAGGAATAAATACGTCTTGGAAGAAATAATGATGAGTACTTTCTTAAGAAGTAAACTGTGATGTGCTGTTTTTCACAGTGACATCCTCTTAAAAATAGCTCGAGTCGAGTGGATAAGATATACTCCACACTATCTTTCATAAGAAGCTGATGATGATGATGATGATGTTTATGATGGTCGTACGATTTCACAGGAAGATATCGAAAGTGATTTTGACCAGACTAGACTATTTTAAATAAATAAATAGATGAACTAAGTCGCAGATAGTGGTTGTAGCTAAGTAAAATTAAATTCGAAAATATTGAAATCGGTTGTGAGGAAGTCCCTTTTAGATATTTGTGTAATAGTTATTTCTAGATTTTGTTCAAGAAAAACTTCTAAGGCAAGTTGCACGTGAATAATTGAGATTTAAGTTGTGAGTACTAGTGAGTACTTGTGCCTAATATCCATCTAGTTAATTACATCGTTAGAATCTACACTATGGCTTCTTTTAAAATAGTTGTACCTGTACTATAATGTACGTAAGGAGTGTTGTAATTCCATCCTGGTTTATTGATTTCCGAAATAAAAGTAAATCAACAAATTCGATTATTTTACACGTCTTCTTCTTTGTTCTCTTTTTATTAAATCATATTGAAATGCAAAATGTTTTCGGGCGCAACTTTCAATTTTTTCGTTTGTGGGGAACATTTTAAAATAAATACAAATAAGCAGCAGAATATAAATGAATCCATAAAACCTGCTTAAAAATATTTAATGGAACTCATAATTTTAATTGATAAAGAATTAAAAAATTATTATTATTCATTTTTATCGAAGATGTCTTATAACAAAATTTAAAATGCTTTTCGGTTTGCCGGGATGTTTGTTCCATGTTGGTGTGAAAACAATTTGGCAGTAGTTCGTATTTCAGCAAAATCACAAAATTAAAGTTTTAATTTATCAAATACAGCTAGGTATTATTTAGTATGTATTGCTGAATATTTCGTCATGGCTTATATCTTAGGTCCAATTGTTGCGTTTCTGTTCACTGCGAGCGCTAGTAATCAATCTCAGTGAACTCCGTGAACGCGCACACGGCCTACAAACACTTTTGTATCTGCAAGTTTCATGCAAAATCACCTAAATTCATAGCCGCAAAGAATAGCTATATTTATCTACACAATCCAAAATCATAATTATCTGATTCTATGTGCGTACTGCTCCCGATTGAGTATATTTTTAGCACCAATCAATCATTATCATTCCGTTACAATAGGTGAATTAGTGGCCTTAATTAAATGTATTCTTTTTCGATACCGGTAATGTGATTTACTATTAATATCAACAATCAAGTGAATAAAAATGAACGAAAATATGTACAAGTCAACATGCTGGCCAACCCGGTAGTTAGCCTACTAGCGGGTTCATTATTAACAATTGAGGCTATGAGAGCAAAAGTGACCTAACCCACCAGCATACCTATTGGAGATAAAAGCAATTTTTTTCCATAATATTTTATACAAATGTTTCTCACTAATAAGATTTGTTGCCATCTGTCCGCAGTATATAAAACTATTTTTTATATCAATCTAATGTCAACAGAATGCACTATAGATACTAGAAATATCATTTTTTCAGTTTTCGTGGTTTTGTGGGTTAGGCCACTGTTGCCCTCATAGCCTCAATTAATTGTGTTATTTTGCGTCCTTATCTAGTGCAGATCAGATTAGCGACATTGGAAAATATCAACAGGGTTAATCAGCGGTGTGGCTACTCAGCTCTCGACTAAATGCAGAGCACACACCAATCCACCACACATAATGAGCTGCCAGACAGCTGTCAGACAAATTTAATCATTAGATAACCGCATTGTTTCCGTCCTGCGAATTGTATTATATTTTAGGCAGTCAAACAAACCTATTCGGTTTGTACCTACATTGTTTCAACGCCATCTTGATGTCAAAAGTAAAACTTGTTACTCTGCTCTGCATCGCGTATCACTGGAGCGCAAAAGAACTTACTTTTCATTAACTAGGCAAGACCAGATTTTAGACGTTATTTTTTGAATTTGAAATTAGTAACTACGAGCACGCATCTCGAGGATCAGGACAGCGTTAGACAATATTTTTGTACGCGAAATTCGGTTTTCGAAAAATTAATTTGGTCAACTTATTTTGACTGGAATTTGGACGCCAATAATTAGTAATAGTTTGCGCGATTTTTGTGAGCTCGGATTTTTTATAAGCACATACTAATAGACCCGTTGATTGGTTCTGTGATTGTAAAAATATAAATATGGAGTTATACTGAAGGGAAACGTATTGTCTCTGCTTTTTACTGTATAGACATTCATTCGCGATATTTATTAACCGTTCGCGGTTTACAACCAGTATTTAAGCCGCGGCCTATAGGTACCTCAAATTCGACCTAAATTATTTAGGATGCCTGCTATAAACACTTCATAGGAGACCTGACCTAGAGTCAGGTCGGGGCTCGTTCATTTGTTACCTGACCTGAAATAGGTCGTTTGATTTTTGGGTGTAAACGCGTCGCCCTAAATGTTTTTATACTCTAGATGAAATCATATAGAGTATTATAAGTTTAATCCAGCCCAAAAGTTTGTAACGCATAGAACCAAGCCTCGGACGAAAAAAAGTTATATATTATTTTTTGTTTATTTGTGGCCAAAAACCTCAAATTCGCTTGACGTCCGTCCGTCCGTCTGTCCGTGAACACGATAACTCAAGAACGCCTTCACCTAGGATCTTGAAATTTTGAATCTGGATGTTTGGTTGAATTTGTAAGGCTAAGTTCGTTAACGGGCAAAATCGTCCTACTCCTTCGGGTAGCTGCCATACAAAATGTCCTTAAAACACGTGTTCAAGAATATTGGTCGATAACTTCAGAAGGGTTTAAGCTACGACTTTGAAATTTTGTATGTGTTATTTTTCCAATAGTTGGAGCTAAATGTATGATTATGAAGAAAATCCTTTTAGTCCTTCGTGTAGCTGCCATACAAATATCCTGTCAAAACGTCTTCACTTAATTTACGGACCTTACTATAACTCAAGTAATCTTTTAGCTATGAATTGGTCATTTTGTACAAATTAGTTTTGAGTAAAAACGAAGTTCAAGTTTACTAATCAGCGAAATCCGTTTACTCCTTCTGGTAGCTGCCATACAAAATGTCCTTAAGACACGTGTTCAACAATATTTTTCGATTACTTTTGAACGCTTCAAGCTACGAATTTCAAATTTTGTACACATTCATTTTTAAATGGTTCCAAGGAAAAGGATAAATATGTAAGAAATCGAGTGAGTCCTTCCTGCACCTCCCATGTGAAAGTCCTTCAAAAAGGACTTTTTTTCGATGACTTACCCAGTGCAAGATATGAAATTAAACACTGAATATTGTCTTTTAGTTTTGAGTAGCAATCTAATGGCAGTCCTTAATAAAGGACATACAACATGCACACACGTGATTCTACTTTATCCCCAACTACAATATAAATCGGAGTTCAGTATTCATCTAGAGTATCATACGATTGGCTTGCATCCGATCGTGACTACGTTATGTTTTTTTTTCATTTTAATAAATCAGTGATATGCAGAAGATACAACAATATGTCAAGGCATGTGTGGAATGCGTTCTGACATAAAATACCACTGCACATTAGTAATAGTCCCTGAATTTACTGATGAAATATTTTGATGGAGACTAAATACGACCCGGTCAAATTTCGGTGTAAACGGTTGGCGATTTGACCTACCTTAGGTCACGCCGCGATCAGTTCACTCATTGAGCTAGTTTACACCCAGTGACCTGATCGCGAAACAAAGCTTACTAAAATGCCAAAGTGTCAATTGCGTTATGCGCGCGACGAAATTAAAAAATTTAAACCGAAGCAACGCGTGCGAAGCGATGCGATGTCACTGTTACTGGTTACACTCCCTAGCATGGATTCTAGTCAGTTGTCATCGCGTAGCATCGCTTCACGCGCGCGTCGCGTTCACTATAAAGGCAGGCGTCCACTAGGGCGGACGGGCCGGGCCGGGCCGCATCGCAAAAATCCGCCTGCCATACATTGTTATGGAAGTGCGTCCACTGAACGAGACTCGCGACGGAACGAAGTACGTAGAAAAAAATGCTCGCCGCACTGTTGCGATGCGGCCCGCCTCTAGTGGACGCCTGCCTTTATTCTACCTAAGTTTGCAAAACCCGATTTAGTACTGTATGAATTTCAATTATACCTTAAACTATTACATAACAAATTCTAGCTAACAAACTAATAAATCAAAGCCAGCCAACCGGAAATATTTTCCTTTTATGAAACAAGCGTCAAGTAATAATTTCTTTAGCATTATATTCAGCACGTGCGAACAGCAGTATAATGTCAGGGACAAACATTTAATCGATATCACTATTGTCTTGATCCTGTGTAAGGCTTGGACAGACATTAATGAGGTAATTTATCAAGAGCGGTCGAAAGTCTGTTTGACTACTTGAAGGCAGTACCACCTCACTTAATTTATTTGCTTCAAAATTTCGCTTCGACTGCAAATTTAATAAATAAATTTAATAGCTGAGTACACTCTCGAAAGTGTTATGGGTGGTGATTAAGTTTTGCCGTAAAATCTTTTTTCGTGTTTTTTTTTTACTGAACAACACTAAATTGCGAAAACATGCGATGAGATTGAACTTCCAGTAACACAAAAGTAGGGAATAGTAAATTGCTGAAATGTTGGTAGTATGGCCCGGCTTTCCGTAATATTTCAATTAGACCATAAAAACGTTTTAGCAAAAAAAATATTCGCAAATGACTCATAACTTCATATTACGTGAGAATAGAAAGATATCGCATTGAGTATACAGTTGAAACATTGTGTAGGCTAATCGAAACGAGAATCATACCGATACTATCGCTGCCCAATTTACTTCTAATCAGTTAAACTCTATTCGAATTAATATAGAGCTTTGCTCCTTTTTAATGTCTGATGACGACTTAGTGTGATTAATGCGATTCGATGATTAATCAGTTTGTTGCAACTATTGCTTGATTTCATTTTAATATTTTCTTTTTCAATTTGTTTTTGTTTTTTATTAATCTTATCCGAGGATATCAATCGGATCTGATTAATTTGGATCCCGATGCAATGGATTGGAACTCAGAAAAAAAATTCCTGGCAAATAGAATACATTCAGATGGCTCAACTTTTGTAAACGATCTTAATAGGGTACGAGGATACTTATGAAACGCAAAAAAATGATTTAACCAACGCAAATTTTATTAAGTTAACAAAAAATTGTCAAAAAATGCGAAAACCGTTTAATATTTGTTGAAAGTGGCATACACTTAAATAGAATGGAATTTGGCAAAAAAAAATAAGTCCAAATGCGGTCAGTTAGCCAAAATAATCAAATATTATTCAAACTTAAATGTGGTAAGTTTGACGATCTACCCAAACTTAGATAAACCTAGTTAGTTAATCAACTTTTAATACACTACACCGACGATTACATTCATGTATTACTAAACAAGGGAAGTATTTCTAAATTACGAACGAATGAAAAAAATTTCCTCTTTCCATTTAATTTATAAATATCGAACAGAAATAAATTTTTAATTATTTTTTTTCACCCAAATTATATAATCGAAATTTATGCACATTTTACAGCCAGCACGCGTCTAGTTTAATGCCCTTTACTATTTCTTCAAATTAATTGAATTGCAAATCATAAGCGCTCAGACTCAACTGATTTATTACGTCCATATGGAAAATTTTCTGACTTATAGTTCTCCAAAAAGTTTTAGTTTATTTTATTTTTAAGCATTTCTCGAAATGATTGTAAAACTATACGAAAACGTAAATATTTTTCACTTGGCGAATTGTTTATAAACAATATTTGGCCCGTTTTAATCGAATTAATTATAGGAGATAAAGAATATTTGTAATTTTCTCTGATCGTATTGTTCCGTATCTATGAATTTAGTGTTAAACGTGTGGAGTGATTTTTTGCGTATAAATTAGAGATATAATAAAACTGAAAATACATAAATGTTTAAGAAGAACAGTATCGCTGTTGCTAATTCGGTTCGGCGATAGAGAAATTATGCTATCATAGATCACTTCTGTATGTCTCTCAAGAAAAATTGATAAAATGAAAAAACTAAAAAAATTGAAGTTTTACGGTGTAAATTGATCTGCTACTGCTGATCTGTTTGTGTATAATCCCACTTCGGATTTTGTTACTATTATAATATAATATTTTCACTGAGATTTTTTCTTATTTTTCTGGCAACCAACAGTACGGAAAATTTTTATCCAATTCTTATAGGAGTAGTAGTACTTCGGGACCACTTTTGTTTTTACTATTTGTAAACGATCTTCTTTCCGAATTCCAATCAACGCATTTAATGTATGCCGATGACTTAAAGGTTTTTCGGGAAATAAAATCACAATCTGATTGCCTTCTCCTACAAAATGACCTCAAGAAACTTTTATCCTGGTGTACTATGAATAAACTGTCATTGAATACGCAAAAATGCTTTATTATGATCGACACCAACAAAACCTCACACATTCAGTTTGAATATTATATCGGCAATTCTCTTCTATTACATGTCTCCAGCATCAAAGATTTAGGTGTAATTTTCGACGCTAAATTAAAATTCGATTTGCACATAACTGAAGTTTGTAAACGTGCATGCGGTTTTATATTACGTTCGGCGCATCCTTTTTGTAATGTAACACTATATTTAAATCTCTTCAATAGTCTGGTCCGATGTCACCTTGAATATTGTTCAGTAGTAAGGAATCCTTATCGTACATACCTCGTAACTGCCTTGGAAATGGTTTTACTAAATCTCTTTTTCGTAAATTTGGCTTTCCTGATATATCTTATGAAACCCGTTTTGATTCACTTGGCTTATCTTATAATATATGAAGGACAGAAGATTATACTTGGATATGGTATTTTTGTATAAAGTATGCATTTCATACAAAATTTATGGGTGGTGTGTTGAAAATACGGCTATTTCTTTGCTAATTAGCGTTCTTGATTTGCACAAGCTGATATGAGTTTGGAAAAAGGAGAGAAAATAAAACATTGTCTGTATTTTCGAAAAATTAATTATGTGCATATTGAAACCAAAATAAAAATGTTTACAAAGTAATGAAAAGAAAAAAGGAATTCAAAATAATACATTAAATATAATACCAAAACTAAACAGGTGAATGGGTTCTGGATCGTTTTGAATGTGGCCGTCCAGATAAGGTAGATGGCGCTGTCGAAATATCCAGACATGATTCAGTATCACTTATAGGAGATGTATCAGTATCACTTATAGGAGATGAGTTCGGAACGTAGCATTTTTGACAAACCCGAATAAAATGTTTCGAACAGGTAGGGTTGTTGCACAAATCAGACAGCAGTAGTTTTGGTGTCTCCTTTATTTTGTTTGCGATCAGCCTTGCATGTTTCACATCTATTACGTTTGTTATTTGACCGAACTGCAGGGAACACTGTTGGAGTTGTAGCTTCAAAACCACTTAATGAAAGGGCAGTTTTCACTGATTGCCGTAGCGAACCTTTTTCCATTCTATTCCGGATGTGCGTACTTGCCATCAAAAGCCAAAGTTTTAAGAAAATGTTTTCTTACATTTTTTCTTGTACCGGATGTGGGAATAGTAATACCGAACATCCGATAAGAAGCAAGGGCTGCTACGTCGACCATATTGAAAAATAGTGTCATAGGCCAACGGTTAGTCTTGTGCCTACAAGTGTGTTCTATTCATTTGGTCGAACATCTCAACACCTCCTTTGGTCGCATTGTAGTCTATAATCATCTCAGGCTTTCTGGTTGATTCATCTATTTCCTCATACGCGTAGTTGACAACAATAAAACGTTCTTCTTCGTGTTTGATACGTAACTCACAAGGCTCATGCAATCTGAGAAGCAAAAAATTGATAAATACACTTCTCTACGTTGGACATCTTTTGGATCTGTGAACTGTTTCGGCAATTGCGGTTTGTTTGACCTAATTGTGCCGATAATAGTAGTGTTTCTTGCGCACAAACCTAATACCAATGGAATACTTGTAAAAAAGTTATCCATAGTGATATTGTATCCGTTATCTATATACCGATTGCAGAGCCGAAGCACTAGATCATATAAAATGTTTTTAGCACGATGCTGTCCTGGTTGCGTATCTAGGTATACCAAGCCTTATAACGCATTCACCTATTTGGTTCTATGGCTGGTAGTTCTTCCTCATTGACTTCTTGCAGTTCTTGTTGAGCAGCAATTTCTTGTTCGCGAATTTCCTCGATGACTTGTACAACGCGTACATCCTGTACTTCTTCATGCTCGCAGTTTCTTGTTCATCATCTGAATCTTTTGGAATTGCTATAGGATGATCTGCAGCAGGAAAATCTGCACCGCCAATAGGTACGTTTTCAGTTCCATTCTCATCATCGTTGCGAAGAAAAACTTCGAACTCGTTTTGAAGAATGTCTTGCTCCTCAGCAGATAACTTTCGTCGCGCTGCATTGTTCACGCATTTGTACATATCATATGTTTCAAAAAATTGTGCATTGGGATTATGTTATAGAACTAGAAAGTTTCTAATTTATTGTTTAAAAATAGCTTGGGGCACTCTGTGCCCCAAACACGGTTTCAGGGTTAAAGTACCTCAAGCAAATATTAATTGCTTCTACAACTCTCCTCTAATCAGATTACCTCGCACCTTCAATTTGTATTGCCTTAGTTTTTATAGCCCTTGCTTAAACTCATTTAAAGTATACCCATGTGCGAAATACTGGAGTCCAACCAGAGTTCCGTACACTGCCCAGGATTGGTATCGCATTGTCGATCGGTATTGTTTTGGTACTGACAAACCACCAGACCAGTGTCGGGCCAAGAATTGGTTTATTATTGGTGTTAAGTTCTTTCGGCATTGGCTCGACGGTCGGCTCTGTATTGGGCACATCTTGGCAGAAATATTTTTTGTTAACATATCAATTGATTCGGCTTCAACCCTATTACGAGAATGTTTCAGATTGGCCTAGTGGGTAGCGTAGCGGACTAATGTGTGACGGGACCATGGTTCGAATCCGAAAGTGTGCAAGGTGTGTAAGTAAAATCAATTCGCATTTTTAAAAAAAAAAATAATAGCAAAATAAATTCGTAGTTTAAAAAAAAAAAAAAATAATTTTAATTTTATTTTTGTTTCTTTTCTTTACTGAGGCCCAGTATCGGGCCAGAGTTTCACCAAGAGTAGGACCGGTGTGATCAAATCGATATTGGCTCGGCAATGATTTGGTCTAGGCCACATACTGGACCCGAAACATTAGCCAGTACTGGCAACTCTGGCACCAGTACTAAGCCTGTGCTGTGCCGTTCTGTTTTTCGTACATGGGTACTTAAAGGTCACTCTTTCTCCTTATTCTGTTATATAACCTATCATTAATTTTTAATTTCTTACATTTTCATTTTAGTTATACTTGAATATGTTTATTAGATATTACATGTAGCATATTTTGTGTGTTTATACGCTATTCATGGCAATTGTGTAATATAGGAAAACATTTTCTGTTCGTACCGCGGCTACGCTCGCTTCGCTCACGGATTTGGAGTTTTTGGCCACAAATAAACACAAAATAATATATAAAATTTTTCGTCCGAGGCTCGGTTCTATGCGTTACAAACTTTTGGGCTGGATTAAACTTATAATACTCTATATGATTTCATCTAAAGTATAAAAATTGGGCCATTACACTATTTTATGGCTTTTACCAGCGAAAATAATCAAAATATTTAACATAGTGGCATATAGTCTCCTACAGGCTTTAGTTGAGAATAATTATTTTTGGGATGGTTATCAAAGTTTCAAATTGTCTGGCATAAACAAAAACAATAGCATACAATTAACCTATAATGTACCATTTATAATCTCCTTGACTTTTAGTTTTTTTTTAATAATATTTAAAATCAAAATGCGCAAAACGCAGTATCTTATTCTAAGTATCGTGTTTACCTTGATCTCAGTATAGTGAAACGTTGAGACGATTTTTCAAGTACATCCTCCTAATACGAAATATAAAATAAAATAAATTTCAGTATTACTTGAACCTTTTAATTTCGCAATCAATCTAAAATTGTAACAATCTAAATTTAACTTCTAGAAAAGCTAATTTTAGTAGTCGATTTTATAAATCGCAATTGGGAATCGGGTTCAAACTCAAAACTTTATACTACAGTGGAAAATAGAGCACGTTATAAACTGCTGAATCCATCCTAACTCAAGTACCAGATACTATCTAAAGAACAATTTGCAATGTGTTTAACACTTTACATCTGGTTCTCCAATGGGCGCATCTCGAAAACCAGTTTCATTTGTGCGAGAATAACCGTCAGTCGCAGTTGAATGGAAAAGTCGTTAAGAAAAGCCGGTTATTGACGGTTATATAAGCGTGCGTTGTGTGACCTAGCCAAATACAGTATAAAGTATAAAGATATAATATTCCCGACCACTTTGGCTAGATTTAGTAATAACGTGACCGTAAATTGTGAATATGTTATTTAGCGTCCATATGTGAAATTTATGTAAAATTATGTTTGGTGATTGACCTGATTGCATCCGGACAATATTCAGTTGCTGCTTCGTGTTTTCACTTATATTTATGTAGTTTTAGCGGTGAGTTATGCCATACCAGCAGTGAATTTAGTAGTTCCTCTTGAGATTAATTTGTATGAATATACTGATCTTTTTGTTTTATACTAACTTGCCCACTTTGATCCACTTCTGCATCTTTACATTCAATACAATTTATTTATCAATCTAAATTAATGAATGGTTTGGTGAATGTTTTCAGAGTACATTTTTAAACTGAAAATACTAGATATTTTTTCGGGTAAAATATTGTTTATTTTTATTATATGTGACGTTTCGGACTCGACAGTTTGATAAAGGACTCAGTCGAGTCCGAAACGTCACACATAATATAAAACAAACAGTAATTTACCCTGAAAACTAGTATTTTTTTATCTAAATTAAGCCAACATAATATATTTAGGCAATGGCGCTCTTAGAGAGTTTGAACATAACCCCCTAGAAAAATTATTCACAATTTTAATTTAATATTATTCAATAAAAAAAATTTTCAAGTCTATTCTCTCTTGATTTTGTCAGCTGTTGTAAAACTGATCTAGCTTAGCTATGACAGCAACCAAAATCACGATTTAGAAGTCCAAATCAAAGTGAAAATATAATAAAGTATTCGTTTGGTTTTGGCAAATTTCATACAAGCTTCAACATAAATCCATAGAACAAATTATTCGCCATATTCGTCAGCTGTGTAAAACTGGTCAGGCTTTCATAAATTTCTATTCTAATTTTTTGGCAGCAAAATTTAATTTTTCTATTCGTAATGCTTAAAAATAATTATCGATTTTCATTACAAACGCCAATTTAGTTTTCTACAACTGGACAAGCCCATTCTTGCTATATATTCTAGTAAATAAGATGATTTTAATCTAATCGTTTAAATAGATAAATTCAATCTTAACTTGACCTAAAGCCCAACGGTAGACCTATTTTTATAACTTTCGTTAGATAGTAGAGATAAATGCTGCTATTAATTTGCCCGTTTCTACAAAACCGTGGCGTAGAGCTTCGGACACTGCTTTTAAAAAAAGCAATCTAATTTTTTTCAGGTAAATTGCTTTTAATCAGTGACCACCCACTTCCGATGGATTGTAGGTCATCGACGTCATACCATACATTTTGTATGTGATATACAGTAAATATTTCTCTATTTGTGGTCAGTATTTGATTGATTTAATCTTATAAAAAAAAAACATGGCAAATTGAATTAAAATCCCAAGGTCCTTTTTAGATACCTCTGTGGTAATGACGGTAACTCCACGAAAATGGTAGAAAATGGGCACATTACTCGCAACGGCTACATAAAATCTGACGTATGTACCTTCCAAGCTTGTGCGAGATTTTTTTTTCACCTACACCCCTGTGTGCTATGTTCAACAACATGTTGCAAATGATGATGTCAGAAGTCGGATATAATTTTAAAAAAAATGGGAGGCAAAAATCATAGTCTAGTCACACCTACATAAAAAGCTCTCATATGTCGGTTTGCTTTTAATGCTCGCTAGGCACGCAATATTTAAGCGGTTTATTTTATAGCAACCAACTATGAAATATAATATGAACAAGATGTTGGCATGCAAGTTCGTCGAACTTCCGTGTTATTTTCGACCATACAGTGAATTTTTAATATTATCTATGTCTTTTTTTATTATAATTATTCTGGTAACGCAAGTGTCAATTGCTATCTGTCGACTATATTTTTATCTATGCATCAATATTAACTTAATTAAAAAATAAATATGATCAGATTATGTATCTATTTAATATCATATCAATTATTGACCATCTCTTCAGTTGTGACATTATTCTGACGACTCCTGGTGCTCAGTAGCCTATACATACACTTGCCTACTGGGAAGGTATGAACTATTAACTCTTATCAAATATTTTACAGTATGGCATACAGTATAATATAGGGTGTTTTTTTAGGTGCATGAGAACTATCGATATCGATAACTGTGGTTTGACAGCTGAGAATGTCAAACTGTGTTGACATTTCTGTTCAGTGAGGTTTGGCAAGTCATCATGAATCGTTTAACGCCAGAACAACGCTTCCAAATTGTGGAAATTTACTTTGAAAAAAATAAATCTGTTCGCGAAGTTCATAGAGCACTTCGTCCCATTTTACGGTCAACATAATTGGCCTAGTGAGCAAGCAATTCGTGCAGTTATTGATCGTTTTCGCACTAATTTTACTCATCTCTTAACGAATCACCATTACATCCATTAAAATTGACTGTTTGGTGCGGTTTACAAGCTGGCGGCATCATCGGTCCTTATTTCTTTCGAAATGAGGAAGGAGCTGACGTTACGGTGAATGGCTAGCGCTATCGAGCCATGCTGACTGAATTTTTGTTTCCAAAAATTAATCAGCTAAACATCGCCGATTCCAACAAGACGGCGCAACTTGCCATACAGCGCGCTTAACAATCGATTTATTGCAAAATCAATTTGGTGACAACTTGATTTCCAGAAGTGGTTCTGTTAACTGGCCCCCTCGTTCGTGGGATTTAACGCCTCTGGATTAATTTTTATGGGGCTATATTAAGTCATGCGTTTATACCGACAAACCAGCAACTCTTGAAGCATTGAAAGCCACTATTGACGCCATACGGCCAGATTTATTGGAAAAATTAGTCAAAAATTGGACTGATCGAATGGACCATGTAACTCGTAGCCGCACCGGACATATGACGGAAATCATAAAATAAATGCCATGATATTATCTACCAGAATATAATAAAAAAATTTCATTCCAACAATATTTCTGTCTTGTATTATAATTTTAAGTTCTCATGCACCTAAAAAAACACCCACAAGCTTTAGACTGTATGCCACTATTTCACAAATTTGACTTAATTTTTCGTAAAATTTTTGTCAAATATTTGACAGTATGGCACTTTTTGTACAAGCTTAAGACTATCATCAAATTTTGTATTTGTATATTGTATCCATTAAAAATTATCTTAATAAACAAATTCCCACTCCTTAAATACACCATAGATTTAAACCCACAACATTTGTGTTAGTTGGCGTAGAGTGCTTAACCATAACTAGTAGGTTTGTGTAGTTTGCAAACGAACTAGTTCAGAAGAGCGTTCCCATAACTGAAATGAACGAACTAGTTCGCAGTCAGTCCCGCTCCTAGTTCGTTTTTCATTACCGTTCGGAACTCTGTGAGACAATATACTATACTAGATCTAATGTCTTTTTTTTTTGCTCATCATGTTCTATTAGATCTACTGACCTTTTATTTTTTTTTTTGCTCATCATCTTCTACTAGATCTACTGTCTTCGAACTACGACTACTCATCACTGCACTCCCCTGAAGTAATGAACTATGAACTAAAAGAACGAACTAATTCGCGAGGGATCGGGAATCGGAAATGATCGCTCACTATGGTGAACTAAAATGCGCAAGCCTAATAACTAGGGTCTAAGGATTATAAAATAAAATAGATATTCTTGTAGAGTTATAATTTTGATAGATAAGATTATTGCAAAGCAGAACACCCTTTATATATATAAATATATATTTTTTTTTTGAGAGGAAAAATATGGCGCCAATTTTTTTTATGTTATTTTTTTCTCACTACACAGAGGGCTTATTGGCTTATCAGTGCGGCACATTTTTTGGCACGCGTTTTTTGCATAACATTTAATACGGTTCTTTAATCATTTCTTCATAGATAAGAAGAATCAGTACGGCAATTTCTTTTACCATTAAATACATAAGAATATATTTACACAAACATAACTAGGCGTAACAAGAATCTGGTTGACCCCAATGTACATTTATTCTCCATATACTCTATAATTATCACTTATGTTACACTGTACCGCAAAATTAAAAACTCACTCAGTTTTGGAAATGATTACAACAATTTGCTCAGATTTTTCCTTTTCTACGACGCGACATTTTAAATTGGGCCGTGGTCACTTCTATTATATTTCTCGAAACAAATGAGATATTAATACCTTTCCGATATGCGTTTTTCTCCCAACATAGTTTTTTTTTCCGACAATATGTTATTAGCCTATCGCTTAACCACGGTTAGCGGGATTTGGTATGAAGGAATAGATATTGTTGAAAATCAAAAAATGGGTATGCAGAAAAGCATGAGTATGACTCGAACCCGCGTTCTCTAGGACCTTAAAGTACAGTCCACTGAAGAAGCCTGGTTTAAATTGTCAATGTTGTTGAATTTAATGGCATTAAGCTTGTATTAATTAGAATATATGCCATGCTGTCAAATATTTGACGAACCAATTTTCGCAAAACCAATTTGACAAAGAATTCATACAAATTTCCGGCAAAATAGGCTTTAAGTGGAAAAAATAAAACAATTTGACAAAGACATCAATAACAGGGTGACATTTGACATACAGTCAAATACAGACATTAGACTTTAGAAATGACATTCTATCAATTTTTTATGATCTGTAGAAACGAGCAATAATTTAAAAAAAAAAAAACAAAAGTACGGTCTAAATAATAAATCTTTTATAAAGATGTTGTCTGAATGAATTGTTTCCGAAAAACGAATACAAACTCATGGCCTCATAAAATCGACTGTAGAACTCAATTGTAAAAACAAATGGTGCCACTCTTTTCAAATCTTGCACTTTTCCTTGCAAGAGAAAACCAGTGGAGAAAACGTACTGCAGACAACAGGAAAACAAATAATAAATTCGGTAGCTATTTTATTGAAATGTAGAAATAAACTTCAGGTAATTTCACTGAACATTACGTCGAACAAAATGGACCACTAAAACCGACGAACTTGTGATAAATGTTTGTAGGAATACTTTAATGGCATCTAGTCATGCAATTGTAAATTTCGCACGCAACATTATCCTTTCATTTTAGACGTTACATAAATTTTTTTGTTTGAAGATAACAACAGAATTTTCTATGCCTTTCAAGTTCCGGGGTTCGTTCCCTGTTTTTATTTTTTAATGAAGATTCCTTTGGTCATATCCGGCTATCATCAGACACGAGGAAGTATATTTTTTGGGGTTAGATTCAAGGTAGAAGGTAATTTTTTTAGATCCATTTGTGAATTGGGTCGAAATAACAAATTAATTCTTTCATTGTTCTCTTTGAAGATTTTTAACGACTGTTGATTTCTCAAGCTATGGCACATAAATCTATTGATGTAGCAATTGAAAATAAAACGAATTTGTTTAGATTGCATTGAAACTGTGGTTATAACCTTCGTGTACTAGCACTGTTGTATGCCATACAACAGAGCTTTTTTTTCACGTGGCACCGCCACTCCTAGACAAATTTAAATTTAGCGGAGAAGATAAAGTAAACTTCACAATCCATTAAAAATTTTTTTTGTCATTTAAATAAAAATTAGGACATATTTCCTTTTTTTTCGCGATATAGATATATACCATATATATAAAAATCACCATCATAACAATTTAATAACCATATAAATTTTGAATCACGTGATGCAATTCACGTCCGGCTCAGGTCTTAAGTATTTCGTATACAATAATATAATCTACAGATTTGTACTTGCTCAATTTTATCTTTAAATCTTAATTCCACAAAATTCGATAATTTCAATAAAAAACAGTCTGTCTAATAACATACTTGTGCATAGATATCGATGCCAGGTGTTTGCTACCTTCAAGATAAGGCCAAAACGATTTTCCAAAATAAAAAACGTCATCCATGATATACATAATTTTTTTGATCGAATTACTCACAATATCTCGACTATACCGTGAATTGCTACAAACCTTATCGATAATATTAACACTTTACTTTATGTATAATAAAACAAAACGGAATGATTCATAGAATTATGAATCATCAGAGCGCATTGAATCGCGCCTATGATACATTTTAATAAACGAAATTCTATTAACAATAATCAATTGATACAATCGATATCTTCAGTAATCTTCAATTTGATCGGGAGAGTATCTTAATTAATTTTTTTTTATATTTAATTCTAGATCGACAAATAGTGTTGGTTTTGGGATCAGATCGGCACCCAGCTCGCCCATGGCACCACTACAAGGCCAATCCGAAGGTCATGGACAAAGTGTAATTAGTTTAAATGCAATTACAAGAAGTCCTAGTCATCATAGTACTACAAGCAAATTAGATTCTAAGTGAGTATAATAATTAAAATATATAAAATAAAAAATTTTTTTTGCAATTCATATACGAGTTGAGATATTATCGGAGATTGAAAATATCGCGAAAAAAAAAATTACTTGAATTAATTGCAGCTTCTCTTTTATTGATCCCCACCCTAAATTTAAAAATTGAAAGGTAGTGTGATCATAACAACTACGTAAACTGTATGCTGTCAAATATTTGACGATAAACATTTTGGCAAATAAATTCAGTCAAATTTTTCAGGTATAAGGCAAACACGATTATTTAACAAACAAAAATTATATCTGACTGAAATTTCCAGCGAAAACTATCAAATATTTGTTATACAGTCTACAGTAGACATGGTGTAAATGCAGTCAAATAGTGTAATAATTTTGCATGAAAAATATTGTCAAAAATTTGACAGTATGATATACAGTCTAATACAAGCTTTAGTCACTATTCAAAAATTTGACTGAATTGTTTTTTTGTGAAAAATTTGACAGTATGGCACTTTATGTGCGAACTTAGATTGTAGATGGTGGAGGACGGTATAAAAATCCCGATTCACTGCGGCCTCAGTGTGCCTATTGTGATTGTCCTCCCTTATTATAACTCACTCAGGACGGTTATATCAATCAATTATTTTAATATGCTCTTGAGTGAGTTAGATATGAGTTCCAATGGTGTTAGGAAGTACGGTCCAAGAAGCCTGAGTCTTCTGTGTGCGAGTTCTTCGCAATGGCATAGGACGTGCTCTACAGTTTCTTCCTCTCCTTCACACAATCTGCAAATATAGTCTGAAACCAGTCCAATCGTATGCAGGTGTTTTTTAAGCTTACAGTGTCTTGTAATTAGAGCGATCAAGCGCCGAACCTGATCCGAACGAACTTAAGACTATCATCAAACTTTTTTGAACCCATAAAATGTTGTCTTAATAAAGAAATTTTCTTAAAATCTAAGTCATTTTCTAAATGTAACAGTTAAAACAAATTTTATTCGTCTTCAAGATGGAAAAGGTAAACTTTATGTACCTTTAAAATCTTACCCCGATTTGACGTCCCTGTCTTCACAGAAGAAATTTAATTTTCATATAGTCTACATTTTAGTTGAATAGTAAACTTCGACAGATGCTAAAATATCATAAACAAACTTACGTATTTTAAATTCAGTTCAGTTGTCACACCTGGAAAAATATTGTCAGTTTATTGTTTAACATGTGGTGGATTATCTTAGAGATACGTATATTACAAAAATCACAAGTAATTCATTTCTTTATTTCTACTTATACTTAGTCATCAAAGTGATTAATAAATGGAACTATTTATACGAGGGCGGATTGATAATGACGTGCAAAAATTGAGAAAACATAATTTTATCCGGAAAAATTTATTTTATTTTTCAACGTAGTCTCCTTTTAGCTCGATACACTTAGTCCAGCGTTTTTCCAATTTTTTGATCCCTTCCAAATAATATGATTTGTCCAACCCTTCAAAATAGGCGTTGGTTTCACTTATGACGTCAGTATTCGTGGTAAATCTCTTTCCAGCAAGCCATTTTTTCAAGTCTGGAAATAATAAAAAGTCGCAGGGTGCCAAATCTGTAGAATACGGTGGGTGAGGGAGCAATTCGTACCGTAATTCAAACAGTTTTGCCGTTGCAACAACGGACGTGTGAAACAACACTTTTTTCTTCGCAAAATGAAGCCGTTTTGCCTTGATTTCAACATCCAATGAAACCAATACCTCAGAATAATATGCTCCCGTCATTGTTTTTCCTTTATCCAAGTAGTCGGTGAATATCATTCCATTGGAATCCCAAAAAACTGTCCCCATAACCTTTCCAGCCAAAAGAACGGTTTTGCCTCCTTGAACCGACATCCTTCCATTGTTTTCACTGTTGTTTGGTTTCTGGAGTGTAGTGGTGAATCCATGCTTCATCAACAGTTACGAATCAACGAAAAAATTCATTTGTATTACGTTAAAACAGTTGCAAACCGTGCTGCGAAGTTGTCACACGATTGCGTTTTTACTCGATTGTGAGCAAACGCGGCAGCCATCTTGCGGATAGCTTTCTCATGTCCAAATAGTTTTTCAAAATATTCCAAACACGTTCAAATGAGATGCTTACTACGTTAACTATCTCACGCACTTTTACTCGACGATCTTCTATCACGATATCATGGATTTTATCGATCATTTCTGGCGTGGTGACCTCATTTGGACGACCTGGACTTGGTATGGTTTGTGTGCTCGTACGACCACACTTGAATTCAGAAAACCATTTGTAAATCATTCGGATCGATGGTGCAGAGTCCCCATAATGCTTACCTAATTTTTCTTTGGTTACTTTAGCTGTTTTCCCTTTTAAAAAATTGTGTTTAATCAACACACGAAATTCATTTTTATCCATTTTTAAAAATTTTTATAAGTCGACTTGCTTAGACGGCTGCTTCTCGAAAACTAAACGAGGTATCAGGCTTAAACTTTGCAGGTAATCTATTTAAGGATGGTCCAGGTAAAAAAAAATAACGAATTCCTTACCTGCCCACTCCTTCTTGATTTTTGCACGTCATTATCAATCCGCCCTCGTACTTTGAAAGAACTCAAGATTCTGGAGATTATTTAGATGTTTTATTGTACAGAACGGAATTAATACTAAATCAAGAAGGACAAAATCAAGGAAAACGAAAATATTGAGAAATTTAAATTCTTTAAAGACAAAATTCATAAATCCATTCTATAACCAGAAATTTAGTAATAAAAACAGAAAGACAAAATCCTGAAAAAATAAAATTTAGAAAGCAAATCAGAAGAAAGTGAGACACCGCCTCCGCGAAAGCCTTGGGAGTGCTTAAAAACAATATATAATATTATATATATAATATTTTCGGTTTTTTCAACAAGCCTTACATTAAGGGCCGTATAATTCACTTCGGGTTATTTATAACCTCTGGTTAATTCCAGTTTTCACAGAGATTTTGTATTATTCACCTCCGGTTATCATTTTTAACCGGTGATTCGCTGGTTTTGTAACTAGTGATTAAAGTTACCCAGGGAAAAATTTAACCGGTGAAAAAGTTCCTGTTTATTACGATACCCGGGGATTTAACCGGAGATTTGACAAATTTTGTATTATTCACGATCAAGCAAGATCTCATTTGTGGGATAATTGTAGTGATTCTGACGAAGAAGACGACTGGAGCGTCGTCAATACAAAATGGCACAACGAATCGACATAGACTGTTTCTGCCGATTCCAATTTAAAAAGCCAACTGAATTTTTCCTTTTCACCATTCTCCACCCGCACCCCTTACATCCGCTTCCACCAGTTTTCAGCTAGAGGTGTATCAGGCCTAACTCTCGTATTAATTCTAAGATCCTATCCTATACAGCTCTTGATATATAAGATGTGATTTTTTATAAAAAATACTTATCCCTTCCATGATCCATCGCCTCTCTAAAAAAATTATATTCAGCAAACTCCTATTATCCAGTCTTTAAACATAAGCCACATTTAATTTTTCTGGTTTAATTCGTTCGTGAGACATCGCAATTCAAGGTTTTTTAATACCCACCCACGCCACTGACCGCTCCCAAAATTTTTTTTCGATCTATTCACCAAGTACCTAGTAGACAAGCAACCACTAAGTTTCAACTTCGTGACATTTACCGTTTAGGAGATATGGATCTTAGAATGTTTGGGATAAATCGGTCATTTCATTAACCAAGTATGACCGAGTCATTTCGTTGAAGTGACCGATTAAAAATATTCGGTCATTTCGGTCACTAGAAAAAGCTTCTATTAACTCGACTTTTCGAGTCGGTCGGTCCTCGGTGGTCGCTGGTCGGTCGGTATTCGAACTTCGAAGGCAGCGTATGATTAAACTTAAGGGGATAACACGCCAAGAGTAAATCGAACTCGAAGGTCGGTTTTATGAATTCGAGGAAAAAAAACCAATTCTAATGATTTAATTTTTGGAATTTATAGAGAATGTACGGTTAATGAATGAATTTGAATGTTCTTTGAACCCGTAAATTCAACACAGAAAAACTGTTTAGTTTCGATTTAGATTTTCTCTTGGCGCATTTTCACCTAACGTTTCATTTCACATAACTCGAGATAATTCGGACATAGTACTGACCCGGTCATTTCGACCGAATCGTTCGCGACCGACCCATCACTAATAGCTCTAATGGTTTGGGAGATACAATCCTTTAATAGACTGTTGTACGCACTATAAAATCCAATGGCCCGATGGCACACACTCAGAAAACTATCGGAATCAAATGGGATGGTTCTCGTTGAATGTGTAATTTTTGCATCACACAAAGTTTGTACTGCTTACAGATCCGCAACCATGATAAAATTGCAGCCAATAATTCTCATTTTTCCTGAAAATAGCAATTTAAACATTTACAAAAAAAGAAAAATATCACAATCTCTGAATAATTAATAAAAATGTTGACGTTTGACTAGAAAAATAATGGAAAACCAGCCGCTAAGATAACCCGACCTATTAAATCAGAGGTGAATAATACAATTTTATACCCAGAGAAATTAACCAGCGGTAAAAGTTAATGTCCCGGATAAGTAAACAGCTGGTTAAGGCGAAAATAACCCGAAGTGAATAATACGGCCCTAAATGTAATAAGACTTTTTAAGCGAAATGTCCATCGCTATTTGGCTTTTAACTCCCCTGACTGCTAATCCCGTCTCTCCTGAATGTTAGTACATAATATTAAAACTATCTGTCATTATTAACCTACAATTCAGGTTTGTACATTTGATTGACACTGGTGTTACAATCTTCCTGCCACTTAATAAACACGTAGAATGTAAGAGATCTGTACTGGTTTATTCGGCGGGGTATTATCACTACAAGACTCGGTAGAATGATGACGACAATTTACATTATGTGCGTAATCAGTAATTTCAGTTATGCTGTATTATATTTGTTACTCATGTCCCATGTGTCCTACACACCAAACTCAAATTACCATATCAAACAAAGTGTCTACCTCTCAACAAAGTCTGATTGTTATAATCAACAACAGCATCGTCATTAGTTCAACTTTGCTTTGGCAATCATAAAAGTAACATCCCGCATATACTCAACAGACTGTACAAGTATAATGGCAATGTATTAACATTTCTCGTCAACCAGAAAAAATATATTTTATTTTTTCAAACTTTAATATGATATTTCCGGTACTCCCTTCGGAAGATTGACCTAACTAAACAGAGGGATGTGGAGGTTGTCTATTAGTACCTACTCTTATCAGAAAATGGATTCCTACGTAAGTGATAAAGTACACATTACAGCAATTCAGTACCATGAAACCATATCATTACGTTATTTTTTTTATTTTCTCACTACCGTTGATTGTAAATTCCAGTACCCGGTGTATACCGTGGTATATAACTAGGTTTATACCTAGTATAATAACTCGTATTGCACCACAAATATACCTACGATATCTTATCAGAATGTCACTTAGCAAGTTTCGTTATATTTAAAAAATTTATAAAAATTTTAAAATTGCTCCGAGGGACGATTCTTGCAGCTGCTTGTGTAGATAAAAATCTCGCAATTTTTTCGTTTTTGTTACATAAAATAAATATAACAGAAGTATAGTGAAATTTCGTTACGTTTATCACTCCGGTGGTCTTTGGTTGTTGTTATCACTAGCAAACTGTTCGTACAGTACAACAGAGAAAACCTTATCAACATCAGACCCCCAACCTTTTATACATACTTTACAGACTTTTTCGAAGCAGTTTTCAATGAGATTTCGTTCCGAGCGGTCATGCATAGTAAGAAACTGATCCAGCTATGGTGTTGTTAAAAACTGATCACTAGTGCATAAAAAAATAAATAAAAACAATTACAAAGTTTTCCGCTCTAAAGTGCAATATTATTATTTGCGTTGTTTAAAAATAATTTTCTTGTACAGTGAACCGTGTATTTTTTTTAAAATGTTTAGTTGACAAGATCAACTACACAGAGTCGAATTATTGTAGATCGGTTCTTCGAGTATTTATCAAGTCTTGGTATAGGCTATCACTATATCAAAGTAAAGGTCACTGATTCCGTAAATAAATACATTGTATTATGCTTCCTGATCGCGCACATTAATACGCCCTATGCTGTCTCTTCTGCTTTTACTTTATAAAACCATGAGTACTTTAGTGAATAGTGTCCGGCAATTATGGACTCCATCGAGTAGTATCAAAGCTATTTTTTACTATCAGAATAATGAAAAGGATCCCGACGAGACGAATGATGAAGAATGGAGCGGCGCTAATAGTGATAGCAGTTCGGATGAGTAAGTTTTATAATTTAGAGTTGGAGTATATTCCCCTCAAGGGATTCGACATCATAGTTCAATCTTTAGATACCTAGAAAACGGGCATTTATTGCATATGACTAAATTCTATCCTCGTTATCGATCCTTGTTATCTTCTTGAGGACGTCTGTCTGGCGCTTTGAAAAGATATACTAGTCAGCCATCGGCACCTACCTAATAACCGACTGCCTTCACAGGTATACGACCTCTTTGTAGTTTGGTTTTGAACTTTAACTAGACTTAAAGGTCTTTGGGTTTTCGGCGGCAGAGCAATTTCGCTTCGCATTAACTCCGACTGCAAAAGACGTCAATCGGCTAGTCAGAAAAGGATCGTGCCACTGAGCATAACAAGGTAAATAAATTTGTTCTATATTTAAAAGATACAAACCAAGGTCGAGTTTTGTAGATTACAATCCCTTCCAAAATACTTATATATTAATAATTAAAATTTTTTCAATCAAATAAAATGAATTTAATTCCGTAGAATTTTTCATAATCACGCTTATTCTGGAAAACGGCGGATTTTTTATTCCCGCCGACTATGCGGTTCACATTTGATTCTCATTCACGGCACATATGATTATTAAAAACGTTCGGAAACTGCTTTATCGACATACTTTAAAAACGTCTTTTCCGTGTATTTGAAACCATATTTTAAGGCAGAAAAATGTCCAAAACTCTAATACTGTAAATGTGAGAGATGGACCGTCTCAAATTTCGCTTTATTTATTGCTAATTACTTTCTGAAAAAAGTTTAAAAACGCGACTATTTCATTGCGGATTTCAACTGTCAAATTTTCGAGAAAGTGAATCGTTCACGCGTTTTCAATAGTTTAAAATTGGGTGAATCGCAGTTCAAGGTCCCGCCGGTGGGTTCCAGAATAAGGGTGAATGTTCTGTCGACTTAAGCAAAGTGATTATTATAGTGTAAAATATAAGCAAACCGAATGGGGGACTAGTTAAGTCAAGGGCGTCTGTGCACTTTTTTCGAAATAGTAGCAAAGCTATGGCTCACAATTATGGCATCATAAGATTGAAATCCTTTTCACCTACGAGGGAGCAATTAAAATAATTGTAATTTTTATTTGAAACAATTCAAAACTACTGATGTTCGTCGATTTTTTTACCCCGTTCCTATTGAGATCCAAAGTTTTTTCTTAGTTTTTTTTGGAAAAAACAGGATTTAAAGTCGACAACAAAAATAACAAAGATCATTTTCATGCGTGTTATATTGTTTCAACCTTCCGTCTTAAAATAAGCTTTATTTTATTATTCTTTGATAAAAACAGAGAGGAGCTATGAATTTTCAAGAAGGTCACGGACAGCATTTTCATAAAATTTGTAACATACAATTCTATAAAATAATGAAAAAATGGAATTTAAATTAATATTTGCACTAATTCTTCCGAGTGTAAAAAGTTTGAAAAGAATCGTGCCTCAATAATCTCAGAATTAATCACCACGATTTTTTTTCGGAGTGAAATATTCCTCAGTATGTTTTATTGCTACTATTTCACACAACAGTTTTAGGGCAGTGGTTGTCATGAGGGCATACATCAAGAACTGTTTTTTTTGCAATTAATCAACAATTGCAATTGAATTGAGATAAAAAAATTTAAAAAAAACAAAGTGTACCTAATTTTTTTCACGTTTTGTGTTAAGAGAAACGTCTGCGACATGGTGGACTTACACTCAACCTTTGAGGCCAGCCTCTACCCCCATGAGCATGAGGCCATTGCAAACCGGTTTTCGTCGGCTGTAGGGTAGGCTTTGCTGTGTTGATAGCAATTTACAGTGAACATGCGAGTGGCGAGCCTCAAGGGTGAGTGTAAACCCACCAAAAAAGTTGAAGAATATTAGACTTTTACGTCTCCACGACCCATCTGATTGGTTGATTTTATGGTGGAGATAGAGGCGCGCCCCAAACGTTGAGTGTAAATCCACCATGAACCAACCGTGCGATATTCTAGATGAAACTTTGAAGAGTTGAGAGAGCACATATTATATTATAGATGTTGATCCTTTTGTATGTACAGTGTGATCAGGAGATTTGAATTAATCTAAAATCTATGCTTAAATATGTGTAACTTTCCCAGTTTAATGTATCCTTAAATTACCGTACATCCAATCGTACGGAAAATTTAAGTACATTTGTATGGGAACTGCAAGAACCAATACAAAAGATTGGGGCAATTTCTTCTGTGCAGCTAATCACTTTTGCAAAATAGGCAGTATGAAGTCTATTACACTGCACAGTAAAAAAATTTTACTACTCTCAGAGTATGCAATTTAGGCCTACTTTGAAAGCAGTAAAATTATAATACTATTATCAAATTTCTTTACGCACTCTTGTGATTTTTACTATTAATGCGGAAATTCACACATAAGTGTGGAAATCAATCGCTAAAAATGTGTAAATTTACTGCTGGTGTGGAAAGCCAAAATTTTACAATGCGTAAAATTACACACGGTGTGGTAAAACTAATATGTACTACAAAAATGTGACATGTTTATGTTTGCTTATTATTATTATTAATTTATTGATAATATAAATGAATAAGCTTCAATCGAATGATCGGCAGATGAATTCCCAGACGTACTCATATTTTGAAGGGCAAAGGACACAGCAATCAACAATTTGAAAAATTCAATGAGATCATTGAACACATGATATTTGGGAAAAATCCTGGATATAGGTTAAAAAGGGTAGAAAATATAAAACACTACACATGTTTATTATATAAATTTAATTTATTTGTTTTAAAGCCACAAACTTCACACACTATAAACTTTAATTTCTTTTCAAATTTTAAATCACGCCTTACACAAAAAACACGAAACAAGTGAATTCAACGAAGCGGTCAAGTTAATACAATAACAATACATATCACAAAAAACAAATTACTACGCGTGAAGTATCAAAATTACATGCAAAATGCGTAATTTTATACACAATAACAAATTACTACGCAAAGAGTATCAAAACTACATGCAAAATGCGTAATTTTATACACAATGATCAATTTTACACATTAAATGTGGAAAATTTCATGCGGTGTTGCAATATTACTTCCCGGTCAGTAAATTCATGAATTATATGTGTAAAAATACAAAATTTTAAGAATTACTCTCAATTTTGTTAAATTTAATGAAAATTCGTAAATTTATATAAGGACAGTTATTTTCACAAAAAAATTTTACTGTGGCGTAAACTATGAGGATCTTTAAATAAACCTCCTCAAGGATAGCGATTAATCAACAGTCGGGGATTTCATGTTGGGGTTTCACACCAGAAACTCCACTGACGCCGGAAAACAACAAAAACTTAAAACAAATTTGCTTCTATGGTAGCATCTCACCATGAAAAAATTCCGTTCTCTTAAATAAACCTTTTATAATTCAGATGCATCTGAAAATCGGAAGATCATATCTCAAAGTGTTTAATGGAGAGATGTGTTTCTCGGAATACTTCAATTTTCTCACTTCTCATCTTTAAATTTAAATATTCAGATATGTAATCTGCATGCAATAAATTAATCAGCGTTAAAAAAAATCAGAGCGGAAATAGACGGCGTTTAACACATATGACAATTTCAATTGATTTAATTGATGCAAGCGATAAATTCAAAATATATTCACTAACAATAAAAAGAGTTTTTTTCCCAAACATATGACAGTATTGTTTAATAAACTATTGTATGACGGACATAATTTCAGACATTTTGGCCCCAACAATTATTACTGAATGGAAAAATCTATGATCGGATTACGTTTACTCCAAAGATAAGATCCATCGAATAAAGAAAATGTTTAACAATGCCTTCAATTTAATATGGTTTTTCAGGGGAAAATATTTATAACGTAATAATTTCGAATTACAATAAAATGATAAGAAAATTAAATAAAGAAAGAAATTTGTATGAAAACGGAAAATACTTGGTTATCATAATTAAAGATTGCCGTAATTTGGTTTCGGTTCAAGTGAGGAATTGTACGCTTAATTCAGGCCAGGAGAGCCAGAAGAGGAGTCGCGAATTCTGAGATTTTTTTCCTCAGTTTTTTGACACTTTTTTGGCTAGCATTTCCTCATTTTTCGACTATCTCAATGGACATAAATCAAATAAAGAACTCAAGAAAATTAAGTAATTTGAGCTAAAGTATATATACAGGGTGCCCCATCTTTTATATCGGTATGTAAACTTTGAAAAAAACAATTGATTTTTATATGTGACGTATTTTTATTCAATTTATTCCTTTGGAATTTATTTGGATTAGTGTTTGAATACAACATAAATCAAGTGGCTGCCTGTATTGGCCACAGCAAAATGTGCCCTTTTTGCTGCGTTTTCCATTACTTTTTCGAGTATCTCGGGCGGTATAGCGATGATTTCAGCACGAATGTTTGCTTTGAGCTCGTCAATGGTCTGAGGCTTGCTGGCGTACACTTTGCTTTTCAAATAACCTCATAAAAAGAAGTCCGGAGGAGTCAATTCTGGAGATCTCGGTGACCAGTCAATGTCGCCTCTTTTCGACATCAGACGTCCAGGGAATTTTCGTTACAGAAACTGAATTGTTTCATTTGCAGTGTCATGGCGCTACGTCTTGTTGAAACCAGCTAACATCTACCGATATCGTTTCCCATCGACTGTTTCCTTTTGTCGGAAAAAAATATCCCAATGATGGTTTTGGGGCAAACGCCGGCCCAAACAGTCACTTTTTGATCATGCAATGGCATTTCATGGATCTCGTGTGGATTCTCCGTTCCCCAAATGCGGCAATTTTGCTTATTAACGCCGCCAAAGAGTGTGAAATGGGCCTCGTCGGTCATCAAAATTTGCTTCCAAAAATCAGGTTCAGTGTCAACCATTCGAGCGACTGTTTGGCCATATTCCAAGCGACGTGGACGGTCTGTCGGCAATATTATTTGTGTTAATTGCACTTTATACGAAAACAAATGCAAATCATCCTTCAAAATGCACCGCAAAGTGGTTCCACTGACGCCAAAATGCTGAGCGCGGGACGATACGAGATTTCTGGGTTCTCGGCAACGCTTCAACCAGTTCATTGGAACGTCTTGGTCGTCGATGAACGGTATGTTTACGATATCCTACTGTCCCGTGCTCAAAAAAATTCGACACCAAACGACGAATAGTGTTGTCAGATGGTTCCTGTTGGCCACGATATTTTCGACGATATAACATACACGTTGAGTTAACACAACGGAACGACTATTCTCAATGTACAGCGTCACTATTTCGCCGCGTTGTTTCGGTGTGAAGCGATCCATGGTTAAAATTTTACTGAATTGACGTTTCCAAAACTTGTCCAATCAAGTCAATCTGTTGAAAAATGTCAAAGTTATTCAATGTTTACATACCGATATAAAAGATGGCGCACCCTGTATAATATAACAAATACGATTATGTGATGGAATGTGTGTCATATTTTACCGAAGACGATCAATTTGGATTCATATCTTATAAACGGTTAATGGTAGAAAGTTGAAATTTAGAACTTATATAAAGCTACCAGTACTATAGCCAATCATGTTTTGAAAAAAAAAACCTTTTAATATTTTTTATTTTATCTACGCGGATTCCAAATTTAAAGAGGAAAAGGAATAATATTCTTGTATGGAGACGAGACCATTACCGACATAGGCTAAGCTGTAAAGTTGTAACTTGACTTTGACTAAATAATATTATAATAAAATTAAGCCAAAACATTTGCTAAATTTCTAAAATTTAAATTCATGCGCGGACTGAGGAATTTTTCAGAATAAGTCGGAAATATTAAGATTCTTCTGCCTAAATTAAGGTAGTAAATGAAATCCATTAAAACGCTAAGATAACGAGATTCGTGATCATATAATTTGGTTTCAATCTGTTTTATTCCTAGAAATTTACAAAATGCTAAAAAAATGACACTGTAATTAAACAACCCATGGTTTGTTGTTTAGCAGGGAAAACGTAATGTCTATCATTGCTGATATGCGATTGGTTGTGTTGCTGATATCACCTTTTTATTTTATTTTTTTTTTATCAGCGAATTTGATCTTTGATATTGAACGTAAAACACTTCAAATGGGTAATTCGAAAATTTAGGCCCATTCTCCAGTTAAAATGTTGCAGTTTTTTATTAAAAGATCGGTTTCGATAAGAGCAATGTAATATTCGAAGATGGATAAAAAACTTCTGATATTTTATAATTTAGATTAACCCTATGGCTTATTGGATTATTTTTTCAACAAAACATTTGGCCTCCTAATGATCGTGTTGCCGATGAGTTGTAATCTTTCGGTTCCTTATAAAAATATTTGAATTCTTCAGCTAATGATATTAATTATCGTCCGAATTTGATTTGTACCGGCATTTTTAAAATGATAGAAATGAAAATCTTTACATAGAATGTCCTAACAAATGACATTTATGGATACTTCAAAGCCTTTTCTTTACCAGTCAGTACGGTATCAGACCCTTTTAATGTATGCTTTTTGACTCAAAAAAATGATTTGATCGACATATGCCAGGTGCTTAGTAGTTCCAGGATTTAAAATTTTAAATACAGAGTTTAAGTTTGCTTTCCGACAATATAAAATTATAGAGATATAAATTAGGGACACGATAAGGAACTATAAAATGCAGTTCAATACGGATACTGCAGCAATGTTTGTATTGACATTGTATACCAGGTGTATAACCTTAAAACGATCGTTTTTTAGTCAGAAAAACACATGCTTTTTTCAAAGAAAACAAAAACAAATTTATTCGAAGTACTCACCCTCGCTAGCTACACATTTCTCCCATCTCTCGTGCAATTTGTGGATACCACGCCAAAAAAAATTCCTTCTCTTTCGAAGCAAACCACTCATCAAGCTATTTTCGGACGTCTTCGTAAGAACCGAAATGCAGCTCAGCGAGCGCGTGGCCCATCGATGAAAACAAGTGGTAGTCAGAAGGGGACAGGTCTGGTGAATATCCGTGGTGGGGTAGCACCTCCCAGTTGAGTGTGTCCAAGTAGTTGCGGACCAGTTTTGACGTGTGCGATGGTGCGTTGTCGCGGAGGAAAATCACCTTGTCATGTCTTTGTTGATATTCCGGCCTTTTATGGTAGCGGTGGGCATCGACAGTTTCACCAGGTTCCGGGATCAACCCACGATTTTTTGCGCTTTGGATTATCGAAATAAATCCACTTTTCATCGCCAGTCACAATCTGATGCAGAAACGACTTTCTTCTGTGTCTGGCGAGCAACATTTCGCATGTGTTTTGGCGTCGCTCCATCTGCCTATCGTTCAATTCATGCGGCACCCATTTTCCGATCTTTTGAACCTTTCCCATGGCACATAGACGCATGGAAACGGCTGTTTGAGTAACATCCAATTGCTCGGCAAGCGTTTTTTGCGATTGGGTATCGTCCTCGTCCAAAAGAGCCTGCAGTTGATCGTCCTCAACCTTCCTGGACCGATTTTCGCGCTTCTTGTCGCTCAGGTCAAAATCGCCGTCTTGAAATCGACGAAACCAAGCCCAGCACGTTGATTCCGCTGAAACATTGTTACCATAGGCCTCCACAAGCATTTGATGCGTTTTCTTCGAATGGAAGCAAAAAAGCAGAGCTGCCCGCATATGCTCTTTTTCTGGCAAAAAACTAGACATGATCAGCACAGGACAAACGTATGTTGTTGAATGAAATTTGTGACGATGTGCACTGATTAATGTTAACAACTAACCAAGCCTTCCCTAGGTCGCTTAACACGCTCACTAACGCCATCTATGCGTCAACGATCGTTTTAAAGTTATACACCTGGTAAGTGTTCCATGTAGGTACAACAAAAAAAATTGTCTATTTTTTCCCGAAAAAATAGAAGCAGATTCAATGAGCGTAAAACAATTATCTAATTCAGTAGTGATCAGACTTTCTAATTCAAAAATATTTTAAAAGCAATTAGAAATAGCCAAAGAAAAGCGCAAAAACTAAGTATTTTTTTTCTTATTTTACTTTTAGATCACATAAGCAATTATCAGCACCCGTGACGGCGTCAACAACCCGAAGTATAAGTCCTTATCATCAGAAATCATCATCATCGTCATCAAAGAATGATATTCCAGAAAAAGAAAAGAAGAGAAAGGAGCTGAGCAGTTCGCGACAGAAAAAATTTCACCGCCACTTCCAGCAGGTGCCCAAAGATGAAAGAGTTATTAATTGTAAGTAAAAGGGATATAAATATTAAAATAAAATAAAGAACGTAATCGGGAAACGAAGTTAAAATCGACATTGGGGTCGGGGTCACCACTGTAGAACAGTTATTTTATTTTTGCACAGTCTCATTTATATTTTTCAGTTTGATTGTTCCTATAACTCAAAAAGGAACATTATAGCGAGGAGAAAATAGTAGGCCTTTCGTATAAGTTTTAAGTCCGAAGCTAATACCTATTTGATTAATTTCTATTCTCTTCATATTTTTATTAAAACACTCCTTTGTTTTTTTTTCAGACTATTCATGTGCTCTAGTTAGCGACATACTGCTGCAAGGCCATTTGTACATTACTGAAAACTACTTTGCATTCTACTCAAATGTTTTCGGTTTTGTTACAAAGGTAATTAAATCGAAAATATGAATAAAAAATAAATTAAAATATCTTTTATTAAATTTTGCAGTTGCTCATACCCACTGGTTCCGTGGTGCGAATTTCAAAGGAAAAAACCGCAAAAATTATTCCAAATGCAATCGGCGTTGCAACCGCTGACGAACGGCATGTTTTTGGTAGTTTTATGAGCCGCGAAGCAGCGTTCCGTTTGATGTGCAGTGTATGCCAACCTTTAGAACCAGTAGAAATAATACCAAAAGTTCCTGATGTTGAGGTATCGGAAGAATGTTCGGTCGAGGACGATAGTAGCTGTTCGATTAGCGGCAATGAAAGTCCACCTCAAGCTATCGATTCAACCTCGGATGCTAGTCAATCCTTACGTCAACGTACAGTACCTACCACCTTTATAACTCCCACAGATGTTATCGATGGCACCGAAAAGACAGGTACGAATTGTTATGATTGTCCCGAAAATTATTGTTACATCCTTTTGGCAATCTCTATAAATAGGCAAGTGGAAAATCAATCCGTTCACAAACCACTAGCTTATTTGAAATTAGACTTAACCGTAACAACAACCTCGGAATTAATATTAATAATAACCGGAATTAATAAATTTTGCAGACATTCCAGTGGAAGCTCAATTAATTGCAACAGCAACATCATCAACACCATGTCTCACTCCAGTGAAATTATCCAAATCACCACCACCTCGAATTGTTTCTTCGCGAACATTCAAACTTAAATTTCCAACCGATTTTCATATAGTTTATTTAGGCGTAGTTTTAACAATAGTTCTAGCGCTATTCTCGGGATTCCTTTTATATAGAATACTGGATATTGAAGCCAAAAATAAGAATCATTCAAATTTAGATTTTAAATTGGTAAGTTTGTTTAAAAAAAACAATGTTTATACGGTAAAAATATATCAAATATATTCTTTTTTACTCTTAGGGATCAGGAAACGATGTAGATGTCTATGAAGAAGCTCTCAAATGGCAAAAAGAAATGCAATCGAAAAGCACCAAAGAAGCTCAGATTATACTAAACACAAATTTAGAACAAATTGCGAGAGTAAGTTGAAAACCATGTTCAGTTTTATTTGTTACAAACGGACGCTTTCTTACCTAAATGAAGAAATGTATACGTATGAGTTGAATATAAGCTCCGGTTCCAGATAGGAAGATCGAAAAGCCTATATCACTTGGGATCTGTGATAAAATCTCACACACTAGGCTGAAACCCGGGTGTTCCACTGGTAGTGTACTAGGTCTTGAAAAAATTGCTTCGGCGATGTCGTTGGTTCAATTCCCACTCAACATAATTTATTTATGAGAATTTCATTTTATTATTTTTGAAATTTCAAAAAAATGTCTACCCTGAAATTTTGTATTTTCACGTTTTAGGACTAGTAAATCCCAAAAAAACCAAAAAATTATCCGTCGTACGCAAAAGTGTTTCAAGGCATGTAGCTCGCAAACCCGTTGAGATATTAAGTTCAAATTTTTGTGATGGGTATATCGATTTGGTTTTAACTGTGTACGCAAAATATGTGTTTTGGCCGCGTGGCCCATGCCGTAGACGCATAGCATAGGGTCGGACTAACGACTGCCTTGTATAGCAGCAACTTGCTGCGTGTGGATAATTTGCTACGACCATTGTTCATGGTGTAGAGGAGCATGGAGGTCATATTGGATTTGTCCAGGACCGATTGAATATGTAGTCAGTTTCTTGTCTAATTTGACACCAAGATACTTTATGACTGGTTTCCAGGGGATTTTGCCCCCGAAAATGGATATATGATCATGAGGAGGTTCCTTCCGTTTTGCAAAGAGTATGGCCTCACTCTTGCTCGGAGAGAAAGAGCTGACCAATCGCACCAGTTCTGTGGAAAGCTGATGTTCAGTGAGTTTGAACAAAAGGTCATTATGCCATACTTTATCAAATGCCTTTTCGACAGCCAAAAGTATTGCTGCTGTGAAGAGGCGTTTATTGAACCCCTCCGAGATGAGTTCAACAACACTGACCAGTTAGGCTGTAGTCGAGTGCTCAGATATAAAACCGATAAAATCGTTCGGAATAATACCTTTTTCATCAAAATGTTCCTGCAGTCGTTTGAGAATAATTTTTTCTGCAATCTTGCAAGCTTTGTAGCGAACACCACATGGGCCAGAAGCCCTCTTCTCCTTTAGCCCAGTCAAAATGAGTTTGACTTCATGCGGTGAGACAGGAACGATGAGGAGTTCATTCTGGTGTTCAGAAAGGGAGAGTCTGACAGAACGATCGATGCGCTCGATATGTTCAAGATCAGCATATTAATAATTTGGTCTGCATTGTAATTCAAGTGAATTTGCAAAGCATTTCGCCTTATCAGAATTAGAATAAACGATGCCGTTAGAACCATGAAGAGGGCTCATTCTTGAAGTTTTATTGCGAAGCACCTAAGATAATTTCCATAGTACTTTATCCTCCTCGGAAATTAGCTCAAATTTGGTTTGCCATCGATCATTTATGACATACCTAACTTGTTCATTAAGACTGTTGCATTCCCTTTTTAAGTTTGGATCCAAGGTCCGTCTATATCGCCTTCGAAGGCGATTGCGATTTTTTTTGAGATCCCGAACCTCTCTTGGAAGAGTGCCTTTCTCTATTGACTTTGTAATGAGGGCTTCAAGTTTTCAACTACTCTATCAATATCTTCAACACATTCATCTGTTGGACGTTTTCCATTCCCTTATCCATGGCTTCAGGAAATTTGTCCCAGTGGACACTACGAATACTTAATTTATCCGATCCAAAATCTTGCTCTCCGAGCAAGTGAATGACTAGACAATGATCAGATGAAAGTTCGTCCTCGCTCCAAATCTCATGAATTAGTGAGATATTGGAGAGGACAGCAATGTCCAGAACATCGGGTCTGGCGTTTTTACCGTAAAAAGTAGGCGAAGTGAGTCCAATGACTGACATGTTGTTTCGATCTGTGTAGCTGTGCAGAACTCGCCTTTAGCATTTGTAATTCTGCTGTGCGAGCTGTGATGATGGGCATTGAAGTCTCCACAAAGAATTGTGGGAGTAAGCATGGACAAATATTTGTCAAGTTGCGACGATTCAAACGAATCTTGCAGTGGATTATAAATTGAGTACAAGTTCAACTTCTCCATTAAACTTGTGTTAATAACTATCCGTGTGGGCTCAAAATTCCCTGAGTCTATCCTAGTGAGGGGGCAATGATCTATGTCCCTTTTGACATAGATTGCAGTGCAGCCACGCGCCACCTGTGCTACCATTCCCATTGATTTTATTTAGAATATGATTTCGATGGCGGGGCTCGTCACTTGCATTAAGATGCGTTTCTCCAAAGCCTAGGAGTTCCAGTCTTTTGGTACACAGGCCGTTGGGATTTCAGAATATCAACCGGAGGTTTTCGGCTTACGTTTGCCCATTATGCTGTAAGGGCTCGGAACATATTATGGTTGTTCCTGGTTTTTTATATCTCAGAAATGGCTTATACCATATACTACTAGAGTAATTAAAGAAAAACAAAGTTCAGGTTTTCATTGGCGTTCAGAGGTTGAGTAAAAAAAATGTCCGTGAAAAAGGTTTTTTCCACATTTTCACGAATTTCGTTAGACCTTTTAGACATGTCGAGTTATCAAATTAATTCTGCGAGCTCTTTATACTCGTATAAGCGCCTAGAAACATTTATCAAAATTTTTCGATATTCAGCCCCTATATATTCACGAATTCTGATATATTTCTTAGCTGTATTGAGATATCGAATTCACTTTCCCTTCTAAAAGCTTTAAATATAGTCGGGGAAAACCCGATTTAAGTATTTTACAATATTAAACTTCCTGGGATTGTAAGGTATTGTTCAAGTTTTCAGGAATTCCGAAAATCTTTTCGGTTTAATGAGATCGAATTCGCTTTTACTTGTATTAAATCTTCTATTGAAAAAATACGTAAATAAATAAAAAAAAAAATCTGCAACTTTATTATTTTTTGGGTAGAAGTCCGAAACGCGTTTAATGCTAAGAAGCGGTGTAGGTTACAATTTTGTATTTTAATACAAATGCACCCTTAAACTTTTTAAACTTTTTTTATTGAATAGCCCTTATTTACATAGAAAATTTCAATAGGGACATAACAACTTTGTAATTAAATAAAACACAGAATAATTGAGATAATTTCCAACCGTTGCTCGTTCGTGAACTTTACCATGATAAAAATGTAAACCTTGGCTGACTAGACAAATACTATCCAATTATAAGAATTTCATCGGAAAAAAAACTAAATAATTAAAGGTTCTCTTTTTAATTCCAGGTACGAAAAAATTTAGAAACCTTATCGTTACTAATCCATGACAAAAGCTTGCCATCATCGCAATACGGTAGTATGCCAAGTAGAAGTGGCGTGAACGATAAACGAGACTATCCGAACGATCGAGACTCACCGTCACCGATGGACTATGATGGAGCCACTTAACAAATTTTTACAATTTTCTCACCATACTGTTAGAATTAATCACAAAGTAAACAAAAAAAAAACAAACAAACCTAATACATTTCAAACAAACAAAATAATACGAAAACGAACACAATAATCTATCTACATTTAATGCTAATAATTATAATAGATTCAGGGCGCGATAATTAATCTCCACATATGATTTCTAACGTGGACGAGAGATAATTAATAAATTAACTTTTGCAATAACTTAAATAAATAAAATAGAAAACAAGCAAGCAAAAACAAAATCCTATTCCAATATAACTTAAGGTGAAGATAGCGAAACAGCAAGTAAAATCAAATTAAAAAATTTTCAAACCAAGTAAATTAAATTAATTATTGAAGAATATGAAAATGTTTTTTTTAGTTTACTACTATAAGTAAGGATATTATTAATAATAATTAATAATTAATTAACAAAAGTAAATTCATATTTAAAAAAAAATTAAACAAACAAACAAAATTAACCTAATACTTAGTAATTTAATTTAATAAAAAATACTACCATGTGTCTAGAAGTTATGGTGTTAAGGTGGAATTTTAGTGAAGGCGATGTGTGAGACTCGATGGCACATTCGCGTCGCGTGCGCTATATCGCGATACTAGTTATAGTAAGCGCGTTGAATCGCTTGCCGCAACTATGAAATAATGTTCACAAATACTAAAATAATTTTCCTCCATTTTTAATCATTCGCGCGCGCATCGCGTTCACTATAAATCCACCTTTCGATTTAATCAAATTTGGTTTAGTACCTTATGCGAGAGAAACAATACGAAACAGAAAAAAACCAATCGGGAACAGGTTCAATTTGAATGTTAACTTGTTAATTTTTCTCACATCATTTATTATAGTTTTTCAATCGTTAATTTCATTTAGAATAGCTATTAAGATTGCTGTTTCGAGTAGCACCGAGAAAGCAATCTTTATACTGGCAACTAAATGAAATTTTCTTTTGTAAATTTATGTAACTGTCGTTACGAGTTTTCCGATAATAATGATTCGTCTTAGGCGAAGCCATTTCGTTTCAAATAATAGTTTTTAGACACCAGTTCTTATTTGATTTCGAATTTTCTTGTATTTTTACATAGTAAAAAATTTTACAATAGTAAAATCAAAATAATATTCTTACAATTATAACAATATAATTGCCAAGCTATAAATATTTATTGTATTCAACTTAGTGTGCCGGGTAGTAGGAATGATATGAGTAAGCAAGATTAGAATGAAAATAATAATTAACGTATGTTTAATTTATAATGCAAGTATGTAATTTATTTTAGTACTTCCGGCAGCTTATAAAAGTCTTGCAAAATCAACTTGCAGAAGTGAATATTAAAAAAAGTTGAAACCGAAAACGACATAGTGATAAATTAGTCTACTTCAAGTCATCAGCTCTACAACATAACGCTAAGAATATACACGTAACAAAAGAAAATACAAAGTTGAAAATAATCTAGTCACTTAAAATCAGTTTCAAACAAACCAATTCACTTTAAAATACATTAAAAAAATTGTTTGAAAATGTTCATGTAAAATTAAACGGCAAACACTAAGCTTTTTTCTCCGCGAAAAATTCAAGACATTTTCGAACTACTAATATTAATCTTGAAAAGAAAAATTAAACTAAAGAAAAAAAAACTATAAAAGAGCAAAAAGATAACTTAAAATTTTAGTTTTATAATTTTTTATTGTTTAAGGTCCTGTGATATAGTCTGGTTATAGTTTAAAAAAAAAATTGTGTAATTTTTCTTTTGTTTTTTTTGAACTATGATTAAAATAATTTTAACAATTAAAAAAAAACATTTGAATCAAAGGTATATAAATTAGAGACAACACTCAAAGTGTTGTTCTCTAGTTGTGGTAGATTGTAAGCGAATGCGAAAAAGGGTTAATCTTTCTACGAAATAAAAAAAATCAAACAAAATATTCAGGTAACGCAAAGAGGAGATAATATTAAAATTATGTATTTTAAGAGTTTGACTTGTAAGCAAAATTAACAAGAGAAAAAAAAAATGCTCTACTGATGAGAGCTGTAAAATAAAAAGAAATCGAAAATAGCGAAATTACTGTTTATTCTTCGTGTTTCTTATTGTATAAGGCGAACAATATGTTGTATGCGGAAATTTAAACAAAACATACATAGTGCAAAAAAAACTAATATTGTTAAATACAAAACATACAAAAGTAATAAACAAGTTGTTTTTATTTCTGACAATAAAAAATTATTGCAAATTTTTTTGGAAAATGTTCGCTATTAAGCCGAATTTTCTGTGTGATCTCGGATCAGGGCCAAACCTATCGGGCCTATTATGAAACTCGACCAAAAAACTCAAATTCTGCAATTATGAAACTCGACGAGTGCCTACTTGTCGAGTTTCACTCGAGCGTGTGTAAAAAGAACTGCGTATTATGACAGCCGAGTGAGTATTTACTTGAAATAAATGTAAAATTCACTCGACTGCTGGAAATGAACGGTCCTATTACGAAACTCGACTCGACCAACAAACTCACATTCTGCGACTATGAAACTCGACGAGTGCCTACTTGTCGAGTTTCACTCGACTTTAAGTCGAAAAAAAAGCCTGAGTAAAAAGAACTGCGTATTATGAGAGCCGATCGAGTGAGTATTTACTTGAAAGAAATGTCAAATTCACTCGACTACTGGAAATGATGTGACTTTCCAATTGTCGAGTTTTATAATACCAACTTTAACTCGGGTCGAGTTCAAATGTGAGTCGAGTTACTCATTCGACTCGAGTTTCGTAATAGGCCCGTAAATAATTCAAAATGATACTCTCATCATGCTGCTCAAATCAAGCAAACCAAAATCGTGGAGAGCGGTATGAACAGTTTCAAAACCTTCAAAATTTCAACTGCATAAACCGGTAATGTAAATTACAATGCCTTAAGAAACGCAGCATGAAAATTATACACTTCTCACTTATAGCTAAGTAGTCAATCCCAAACCCAAGTGCTACTAAGTCTCATATCACCATAAGAAGCAGGCTTTTGAATCGAGCAAAATTTCATTTACATCAAAAGCTTAATGGACCCTGTTGGTTCCATGATTTGATCAAGAAACGAGCATAATTGAAGTTCCAACGGAATAGCACATTATTCAATGCAGAGATATCGACTCGAAAAATAAAGACTCAGAAAGTACAATCCGCCAAAGTCGGAATATATTTTTCCGAAGAAGAGCTTTAAAAGCGACAGCGTAGTCAAGTTTCTACGGGCTGTTGGCGGATCCTATCAGTTGCGTGTTTAGTTTTATTCTATTTTTATATCTATTAACGAAATAAAACATTATTTTGCAATTGAATCTATTTCTGCCAACTTGATATTATCAAGAAACCGGTCATAAACTATCTTTCATTAAAAAATTATTTCAACTTTGCGCTTCTTTTGAATTTGAATTCTAATTTCGACTTTTCATTGGAAATATTTTGAAAATCTTTATTTGATCGAATGGAGTTGGCAACAGTTTAAAAGCGAAATTAAATTACGATTTCGGATTGGTTCATAATACGAAATTCCGATTGGAAGCGAGTAGTAAAACTTTACGTGTCGCGATATCGGAATTTGAATCATAATAGGCTCCAAGGCCAGGAGCTTATGGTTTAGGATCCTAACGGACAAGCTAGCAAAGATTTTGGAAAAACTAAGGTGCCTTCTTAGAAAAATACAAAACGTGAAAATAGAGAAAATTCGAGTACCCATTTACAAAAATGTCGTCTTCCAATCCGGAAGAAAGAAGTCAGTATATGTTACAGTTGATGAACTCCAGATTAAACCCGTTGATGGCCTCGCCAGTCAAGTAAGTGCAAGCGTGCCATCATCACAAAAATCGAAGGTTTGGATCTTAACCATAACACATGGTCCGACGCTTATCGCCGGACATAATGCGCACTCAGACCCCATTGTGGTCCGAAGTCCACTCTTTAAGGGGCTTCGAGCTAAACAAGGCAAAGGCGAGTAGTAGTGCGTGCACTCTTTAAGGGGTTTGAGCTAAAACAAAAAAATAAATCCATACATGCAAATATAGTACATGCGATCCCGGAGACAGTGTTTCTACGCATTTCAACATTTTTAAACCAGTAGATTATTGATATGTGTAATAATGAACTTCCAACTTACCATCAATCCGTTTATACATGTATCGTGTATTTCTTCTAAGTAAATTATGAATTTCAGATGAACCTATACAAAAAATGGTAAAACATTATTCAGACAACTAAAAAAACGAGACTTACACATTACAGAAATACTTTTAGAATGTTAATTCTGCTGAATTAAGTGTGTTAGTGCTGAAGCAGGAACATGTAGAAGTATCTTGTACCTAGCTGTGTGAATCACAAAAATCAAAGAACTGCAATAAAAAAAACACAAGCGCTGATTCCACTAAAAACCGCATAAACACACAACACACATACAAAAGTGAATTTTCTCACCAGACATCAGTCGACCAGCAGTAACTTTCCTCCGAAAACAATTTTTTTAGAATATCCCGCTGCCGACGGATGTTTGGTGAGATTTTCTGTCTCTCAAATAAAATTACAAATAATATGAAACAAGCAGAGTTGTAAACATTCGATCACCCAAATTCTAACAAATCCATCAACAAAAAACAGTTAACAAGAGAATAATTGGACAATTTATTATAAATGCATACAAATTAGAAATTTCTTATTTATTTTTGGTTAATGGTCTTTATTATATTTTATTATTACTCTTCTTTAGTACAATAAATAGTTGAAAACTGTTCTACTTAACAACCTAAATAACGGTATAACGATCCGATGTCTGAAGTTTTTTCTTTTCGTTTAAATGAGAAACACATGGCAAAAAATGAACATAGAATCAATCAACCCGGTCGTTTATAGTTTGAAAGATTCGCATAAAATAGGAGGCTTGAATTCTATAACCCTTTTGAATTTAATACTGCTCTAATTGCTGTCAAAAATCGGCCAATTATTCTTTGTTTTCGATATATGCACGTTTTGCTTTTATATTTATCATAACAAAATATATAATTGACACGAATAACGTTAAAAATATATTAAAATTGCATTCATTTTTAAATTTGTCTACAACATTATAAATACCGAATGAAAATTGCTTGTTTTTGTTTTTGCTAAATATATAAAACATGATTCATTGTTTGTTCGATTGTTTTTGTTTTAAATAAATAATTGTAAATAAGGAGGGAATTAAATATTCAATTATTTCGGTATCTTTTTATCCTCCGCATTTTGCTTGCAACTGAATTAAATTTTATTGATTTATTTTTTTGCAAATTTCATTTGTAAATTCAGAACATTTGGCTTTACCGCCTAAATCGCCCGTAAGATATTTTCCTTCTTTGATCACTTCGAAGCAGGCGGCCTCAATACGATCGGCATGACTGTTGAGTTCCATGTGTCGTAACATCATAACGGCAGATAGAAGAAGAGCTGTAGGATTGGCCAAATCCTTACCGGCAATATCGGGAGCTGTACCGTGAACCTAGGTTTTTTTTTAATACGAGTTAATTTATTGTTTAGGATTTTAATCGGTCGAAAACTTACAGATTCGAACAATGCACCGTTTAGGCCAATGTTTCCAGATGGTGTTAGACCGAGACCACCAACAAGACCGGCACACATATCGGACAAGATATCACCGTATAAATTAGGCATGACCTGAATTTCGAAGAGAGCCGTTAAACGACACACGTTTTATTTCAAAATTGGAGAGAACTTACCAAAACATCGTATTTGTTTGGATCTTGCACCATATTTAGACACACAGTGTCCAAATAACGTTCCTCGAATTTTACTTCGGGATATTTGTTAGCCATGTCACGACAGCACCTCAAGAACAAACCGTCCGACATTCGCCTGTACAAAATAAAATTTCATCAACTGCACAAAAATCAAAACAAATTTCAACGTACATAATATTGGCTTTATGTACTACGGTAACTTTTTTCCTATTATTGTCTTTGGCATATTGAAAAGCGAATTCGGCGACACGCCTCGATGCCTCCTCCGTAATCAGCTTAATACTTTGTACAACACCATCAACAATTTCATGTTCAATTCCCGAATATTCACCTTCTGTATTCTCACGAATCGTAACGACATTGACATCGTCGTAAAGTGTTTTATAGCCGGCTAAACTTCTGCATGGTCGTACGTTTGCGTACAAATTGAACTCTTTACGGAGGGCTAAATTCAATGAACGATGTCCTTTGCCAACGGGTGTCATGAGCGGACCTTTCAGACCAATTTTGTTGCGATTTACCGAATCGATGGCAGCTTGAGGAATGCCGAATTTTCCATCGGGATTCTAGAAGGAAAAATAATCATTGCTTTTAAATTTGACAGTCAACAATAAATTTAAAATCTTAGTTTATTTACAGAATAGATGCAATAAAAATCACTGGTTTTGAATCTTCGTACCACGCAGTTGTATATCTCTTTTAATTTATTTTTCTTCCAGTTTTCGTAAAATTATTTTATTATGAGAAAACAATCACAACCTTTGGTGGTGATCCATGCAATTTTGGCATTACTTTTTTTCTTTCAAATCATAGCTTTGGTGCGAATTGGAGAAAGCAGTAATTTTTGGAAAGTTAGAGAGAAAAAAAACACTGATGCGTTATGGTACAATTGCAGCTAAGGCGGAAAAAAACTAAATGTGAATTGATTTTTTTATTTTTTCACTTGCAGCAGTACCCAGTGACCCGAAATTTCACTATCTAGCTAGGTACCTCTCCGCCCTGGCTGTCAGCTCAGAGAGGAAGCAAATCCAAACATACTTTCAATTTTGCTTTTGCGGAAAATGGAAGTAGCGAATATGTGGCTGCAAATTTTGTTCGAAATGCATATCAGCGGGTTGTGTGTAAGCCATATGACGCGAGAAAGTATTCTCATATTTACTTAATTGCACTGTTCGCTTATTCCGCCACATTTCGCATAAATGAATGCTGATGAGCCATGTGGGCCGGTGAGCATATGGTTCAGTGGAGACAGATGATAGGTAAAAAGGTTTCCAGATTTTGGATGCGTTCAAAAATTCTTTTGCCGGCGTAAATTAAAACAGAGCATTGAGATTTTCCGTTTTTTAGGTGAATTTAGGAAAATGGAAATGACCACGAAAAAGAAGAAAGTTGTCTTTGAATTTCTGGAAGGAAAGTAATACTTCTTTTTCCTTTGATAAAACCGCTACGATTTCATCGTTAGAAGTGACAATTCACCCCTGTTGTGCCTTGCACTGTAGCAGCATCCCTATTTATTTATTTAATGAACGTCGATTGTACAGATAAACTTATCCAATTACACAACAGAAAATACAGAAAAAAATTAAATAAAAAAGAAAAATATTATAAATAAAGGAGAAGTAAAGAAAGAGAAAAAAATTAATAACAAAAGATTAGAGGTAACCTATATAATTAGAATTTAGTTTAAGAAAAATAATAATTTCGGCTTTGATTTGAGGATACGATGTGTTCAGAGAACCAATCTTGAGGTCATCATGATTTCTTTGTAAACGAATAATCGGTGAAAAGCAATATACATGTGTATGCGCCAAAGGAGGGGCAAATATGGAGTCTGACTTGCTAGGACGCATTCCCTTATCTAATCCAGATGCTTGGATTTCCCCTCGTATCTTCATTGCCGGTAGGTCAGTTTTGTAATACAAACGTGAATAAACGTAAATAGCTCGGTTTGTTTACTGACCTACTGGAAATGCCGGTAGTATTAAGTATTCATAAGCAATATTGCTGACTCGCGGATTCGAACTTAAGTGCCGGTTCATATTGCCTGGTCGAGGTCAAAGCTATAAACAAAATACAATTGTTTGGATCTTCAGATTTCGTTACGCAATGTGCGACCGAGACTAAGACCCGGAACCAAATGTCAGCAGATTGATGTTAGGCCGAGTGACATGTGCTTTTGTGTGTATTGTGTATTCTCCCAAAGCGGAACACAATACTCAGTTTCGTGTCAGTTGGCACTTTTTTAGTATATAAGTTTTTACTTTGTTATGATTAAGGTCTAGTCTATTGGAATCGCTTAGTATATTTTAAACGTCTAGTCTATTGGAAAACGTCCGAATAAAATCTTTTATTTTGAAGCCAAAACTCAGTCTTATTATTTGGAAGACAAGCAGCAAGTAAGTATAACCGACTAAAACGTGTTCTTTTCAGCAAAAATTTCTCAAAGGGAATTCGCGTCTCTTCTGGAGACGCTTATACCTTTTTCTGGTTTCAACTGCGGCATTCTTTCGAATACCGGAACCAATTTTCAGGTGAATATAAAATCTTCGTCCCTTCACAATTTTAATTATACTGACTGTGATATCCAGGGGATATTGCAGTCACAGCACCCCCATTCGACGTGCCAGTACATCCTTAATGATAATGCTACCATTGCGACATACAAAGAACTTACGTTAGCTTACAAACTTCTGAATACAAGTCTGCCTCCCATCGTTTACATGGATGACTCGGTGTCTGGGAATTCTTCTGTCGATCGCACGCTCAACATAACCTGTCCATTAAAATTGTCTCAGCTTTACGAAAACTTATGCTACCAGTTCGTCTTCGAGTTTGTACCGAATGTACTAGCTAAAGCCTTCCTTCAATAGTCCTAGGATTCGACGTAGGATCCTTTGCTTAAATGCATCTATTGATTATTCAGACAAATAATTCAATGACGGACTGTACGAGTGGCGAGACGTACCCCACTCTTTCCGGCTTCCCTTTTGAATTTCCAACTGACAACATACCTAACTTATTATACATATATACCACAATGCCATAAATCCAAACATATGTATTTGAAATAATACTAATAAAGAGTTTCAAGCAATGCAGGATAAATTGATTTGCGTGTACCATATTAATAAGAAAATGACCAATTTTGTAGTGCGCCACTGTGCCGATTGTTGAATCGGAAACAATCACGTTGCGTAATTCCTGATCCAGTGTCCGGCTTCCGATGTGAATAAACACTTTCGATACGATCAACCGTAAGAAATCACGTTCATGTCATCCACTGTTCTGCTCATAATCCGCGAATTTCGGTCTTTAACAAGAGAAGCCGCGATTTGATTTACGCTCAAAATACCTATGCTATAAGCGTGTTTTACAGTTTTGTCACTTATTTCGTACAGAGCGTGGTACAATTGGAGAAAAAAGTATGGTTGATTGGGAAGAAAGTGGCAAGACTTTATAAGATAGGTGAAAACAGGCATAGCGTTGCACATGAAACATAAATTTGATTGACCGACAGCTTTTTAGGGGGTGCGATCTTGTTTTTAGACTTAACGAAATACGATACGAAGGGGCCTTGGAGTTACACTTGGAAGTGAGTGAATGTACTTAGTAATAATAATTTTCATTTAAAGGATCTTTATTTAACGAATCACAAGATTGGTTTTTCAACCATTTTCATGGTGGTTGATTTTGAACTACCTGTGTTAGATTCTTATTTTTCAATAAATCGTGGAAGATCTACTAGATTTAGTGCGTAAATTGAAAGCGCAATGAAGTGCGGTAAGAGCACTGAAAGCGTAAATAGTACTTCTAGTTGTAACTTAAATACTGCTGATTTAAGTAAGTTTTGATATGTCGAGTGTAGGTATTGGAAAAGGTTGTAATATGGTTTTGTGGTTCCTGAAACCAGTGGCAGTGCAAGTGGATCAAACCATTTCACATACCTCACTTTTACTACTCCACAAATGTAAGTACGTATATGACAGTTTTTTGCACCGGCTTCCCTTTGAAAAAATTTCACTTCTCGCCAGTGGACTATACACCGATATTACTTGGTCTTCTTTCTGCTACTTTGTTTAACATTTGTCGCAACTTCTGTTCATTGCTCGCGTCTACTTTTTTTTATCATGCCAATTGTTGACCTCTTAATTTTTCTGATTTGCAGTTAATTTTCGCCTCAATTTAAATTTGTTTTTCTACAAAATACTTTCTACAAAATCGGTCGTGATGAACACGTTCCGCTAAATTTAATTTCAAGCCAAGCTAAATAATTTTTTTGTTATGAGGAAAAACACTGTAACAGCAGATCATGAACTGTATCGAAAGGGGAAATAAGTCGTTCCAGTAAATAAAGTCTGTTGGACACTCAGCATAGCTGGGTGAATGCTAAATGGTCAGGTTGGACCAACATGAGGCTGAATCTGGATATGGTTAACTGAAGAGGAGTAATCATATATATATAATTTCTATTTACTCTTGTTTCTTCATTCACTTAACTCCTACTTGTTAGCTACTTTTTGTCCTTTTTTACCTCTTTTTTATGTTTCATTTTTTATTGTATTATGTTATTTTAATTTGTTTCTATTTATATTATTCTTATACCATTTGGATTATTTCTTTTTATTTTGGCATCCTTTTATGAATTATTTATAAGTGCCTAACAGAATTATTATTATTACTATTATACTACACTAATTACTTTATTATTTCAATAATACAGTATTGTTATCGATTTTTAAAAAAAAAAATTTGCTACCCTCAAAATTTTTTTTTTCACGTTTCATGACGAGTAGACACGAAAAAAGCAAAAAAAAATTTCGGTCCGTCTGTCCGCCGTACGTCTACCGGTGTACGCAAAATTGTTTGAAGGCTCGTAGCACCCAAACCCTATGAGCTATTTAATTGAATTTTTTTTCGTGGGTAGAGTGGGTTGGCCCCCTAAAGTGACCAAATTTGGAGGGGTGGGGGTGTAAGGGGGGAGGAGGGGGAAGCGTTTTAGACGGAAAATTTTGGTTTCTAGATCTCAGCAACCGCTTATGCTAGGAGACTGAAATTTGGAATTTATATAGAGCTTCGGTAGTGGACCCATTTGCAAAAAAATTGCCGATATAGGTGAGGGGGTTCGGGAATGGGGGGAAAAATAATGCGTCCGAAACGCAAAAAAGGTGAGATCGACACATTCTAAAATCCATATCTCCTAAACGGTCAATGTCACAAAATTGAAACTTAATGAATATCTGTAGGTATACTAGGAGAATAGATCGGAACCAAAAATTTGAATGGGGGAAGTGGCGTACGGGGGGGGGGGGGGGTGAAAAGCTTTAGATTACGATATCTCATGAACCAATTGTACTAGATAAATAAAATTTGGTTTGTATATAAAGGTTGACAAATGAAGTTTGATGAAAGTAAAATTTTTTAAGGGGGCGGTGGAGCATGAAAGTGGAGGGGATAAGAATCTTTCAAAAAAATCACGTATCATATCTCAAGAACAGTTTAAGATAGATGCTTAAAATTTTTACCAGAAGTAGGCCTAATAGACCCCTAGCGGAAAACAAAATTTAGGAGGTGTGGGTGTAGAGGGTGAGGGTGGGGGAGGGTGAAAATGAAAAGGTTCCGATTTTAATATCTCGACAACCTATAATGATATAAAGCTGAAACTTGGTATTTGGATAGAGCTATATAGTAGCATGTTGGAAAAATATAATTTTTTATAGGGGTAGTATGGTACAGGGGTGGGGGGTGTTTTTCCTATCTATAGAACGGCTTATGCTACAAAGTTGAAACTTGGTACGTTTATGTAAATCAACTAGAAAACTAATTTAAATAAAAAAAAATTTCAAATTTCCAATGGCGTTCAGAGGGGGGCAAAAAAAATGATCAATGAAAATGGTATGCATATATTTTCACGGGTTTCGTCATATCTATTAGGTCTTCCCAAATATTGAATTCATTTTTATTCTACGGCTTCTTCATATAAATACCTAGAAAGCGTTTTCAGGATTTTTTAAAATTCGACCCCTAAGGGGTTGCAAAGGGGGTTGTAAAATTTTTCACGAATTCTACTATATCCCCACGTCTTATCAGATATGGAATATCTTTTCACTTTCACGTGCTTGCGTAATAATCGCCTAAGACTTGTTTTTAAGTTTTTTCAGCCCCTAAGAGGGTATAAACGGGTTGAACACGTTTTCACGAGTTCCGTCATTTCTTTTAGAAGTGATAAGAAATTGAATTGGTTCCTACTTTCTCGTGCTGTCTTCATATTTATTTATTAACCCCTTTCAGGATTTTTGGATATTCAACCCCCAAGTGAGTGTAAGGAGGTTGCATATCTGATAATATATCGAATTCATTTTTACTTCCCAAGGTTTCCTATATAAAAAAGCCAAAAAGTCAATTTCAGTATTTTAGATATTCAATCCTAATGGGTGTAAGGGGGTAGTATGCTTTTCAAAGTTTCGACAAATTTCTTAGGTTTGATGAGATATTAGATCGCTTTTTATTTCCACAGACTTTTTATATAATCGCCTACAAACCCATTTCTCGATTTTTGGATATTCAGCCCCCAAGGGTTTGCATATGTTTTCACAAATTTTGCCATCCCTTAGTTCTGATGAGATATAAAATTGGTTATTACGGCATTTGATGTAATGACCTTAAAACCAATTTCACCATTTTTCGAATTTCAAGAACCAAGGGGGTGTGAAGAGTTTGCTTACGTTTTCACAAATTTTTCAATATCCGTCTTGTCTCATGAGATATCAAGTTGCTTCTTATGAAATCGTCTAAAAACCTGTTTCACAATTTTTTTGAAATTCAAACCCCAAGTGGAAGTAATGGATTTGTATACGTTTTAACAATTCGACTATCTAATTCTGATAAGGCAACAAATTCGTCTTTACTTCTATGGGCTTATAGTGTACATAATATACTGAAATTCGAATAGTCTACCGTCTACACGGACTTTTTCAATGTTTAAAATCTTGTTCTAAAAATCTCTATTTTAAATATTTTTATATTAAGAACAAAAATAATTTTCCAAGAAATCTAATAATCTCGAAGCAACTCATGATACACTCCGACTTTGACCGCTCCCGAACTTTGACCCGAAAAATAATAAAGTTTCGCCCAGACCATTGGCAGATTTTTTATATTTACGATTCACTTTTGTAAACATAATTATCTACTTTAGATTTATTACCACTACTTCCATTATACCAGCCTTTGCTGTCAGAAGAATAATGCAACAACGAACTATTACTATTTGTATTAAATATTGTAGATAGAAAGAACTATTGAAATAAATTGAATTTTACCAAAAAAAAATATTTAGGTAGTAATATGAAAATTTCGGCTTCGTAGTCGAGTTGAGCTGTTTTTTTTCCGTCAAAATTGAAAAGCGACATCTCCAGAATCTTTGTAATTTTTATAGGGAACAAACTTGTTAGTTAATCAATTCATGACTAATAGAGTGAAGTGCCCTTCCGATACATCAAGTAACAGAGGCCAACGTCGCAAACACTCGTGACTGGTGTTTTGTATGAAAAGTACGAGAAGTGCAGTCAGGCTCGCTGAAAGTTTTTTCGTCCAGGACAAAAAAGCATCAATTCGTGTGAATAATTTTTGAGATGGTGAGAATCAAAGTCGCCCATTTCAGTCACAAATAAGAAATTTAAGTTTGCGCAATTGTCGCCTTGGAATAATTTTAGATCTCTAATAAAACACGAAAGATAAAGCGCATTGTTCTCGATTCCCAAATTGAAATCTTGCACTTTAAAAATTCCACGAGCTTATCGCAAAAATTCCCAGTGAATAAACGAACAGCCTCATTAGCCGACTCTTATCGGTCGACTGCAAGCACTGTCTAAAAAAGCAGACGCACGATAGTCACGACACGACGACCTACCTCACAAAACACTTATAAACTGAGTGATTTAATGCACTAGTTAATAAAAAATTAAAAACATAAACAAACTCACCCTGACGGGGGTAACATCAACAGCTTCCCATTCAATAGGAACGTGGGCCGCTTCGAAGATCTTTTGAACGGCCGCCGATATTTCTGGTCCGATACCATCGCCAGGAATCAGCGTAACCTTCTGTGCTCCCGATGCAAATCCTCGTCCGGTCGTTGGAGCTGTGACCTAAAAATAAAAATCCCAATTCAGTTACCGAGAGTTACATAATTTCGAGGTTAGGAAAATTCACAAGATCTTCGACTGTCCCCGGAGTGATTAAGTAACTCGAATTTTTTTTAATGAAATTCTACGCGGAACTAAATTGTAAGCTAACGGCAATTAAGAGATTCAATTGAGAAAAAGACGACAAATAGTGCGGCATCGCTGCGGTTATTATGTAAATACTGACCACTGGGCTGGTGTCCTCCCTAACCTTCACTCCACCCAAAAATCGATTTAACTAAAAGAATTTGAAAAAGCTCGGCTTTAGTATTGTTAAATTTCGAATAGGCATGCATTAAAGACGGAAAATACGAATGAAAAAAGATCGCATTAAGTCGAAATTTGACTGGAAAAATACCCGTTGAATTTTCTTTTTCGCAGCGACCTGACATTTTGCGACCCGGTCGGATCCGATTTTTTTCCCCGGATTTTTTATTTTCTACAAATCGCAAAAGCTTATTGTCAGGTAAAAAGCAATGAAAACACAAAAAAAGCAAAACGATCCTTACAAATCTCTGGATTAAACGTGCAGCCATTGCGGGAAATTTTAAAGTTGAGAGAGAAAAAAAAATCTTTCGTTCACCGCGCACTGAAATGTAGGAAAAATCGCCCGAAACTTTTTTGGCACCAAACGAACGTCGCTCGAACTCGACTCGATTGACGACGAAGACGATTGCGCGAATCAACAACGTACTGAAGTTGGCCGAGTTTTGTTGTCGTCGGACAGCTGTGCGCTATGGCTGTCATGCGCTTACTGAATCGCACATTTCGGATGTTGGGCAATTTTGTAGGCGAGTGTTGGCCCGGTTGAAAATCAGACAAGCGGTTCTTGGAGTTGAGTTCGAGTATGCGCTAGTAGCTGACTGATTCAACTGCCAAGATGCCCAATTTTACAAGTAATGCAAAAAAGTAGTTAAGAGTTTAACTGCAAACTTCAAGACTCTAAAGATTAGCTGTAAACTGATATAGCACCCAACTATAGAATGAAATTTATAGTATTAAACGACGACCGACAAATTCCACACAGTTTTCTGGGGATCACCGGACTTGAAGGCAAACGCCAGAGAAGTACGATTCACTTACGAGTTATAAAATCGAAACTTCAACGATTAACCAAAGAAGCGCAAGGTAATTTACCTGTGAACATAAATTCCACCTAGACGAATCGTTAAGCCCGAAACACAATGCTCCCGTTCCGTTCCGTTCCGTCACGACAAGTGAGGTTATGTGATCCGTAAAAGTTGAATTTTGGTCAACTTTTCCGATCCGTTCCGTTACGACCATTGTGTGCATTTACATGGTCAACCCATAAGGTCAGAGCCCTCTGAACTATAGCCGCGCAGCTGAATTCAACATAAAAAACCAGAGTCATAACAAACATGACAGCTCCATACAAATCGCAACAATTTTGTATGGCGGGTGCTTGACTTGGATGATAAAAACCAAGTTTTCTATTAAAGTGCAAGCTTTTGTTAGGCAAAGTAAAGTTAAATAGTTTATAAACATATTCAAAAATGAGAATTAGACAAGTTTTCTCATCTGGAATTGAGTTTTCATAGAAAAAATTAGGTTGAAAAAAATATCGCAACTTTCAGCAATGTCGGCATTCTGCCATTTAAAAAATGTGCAGTTAAATTTCTTATTTTTTGAAAGATAATTTTTGTTATATGAAACATATTGCATATTGCTATGATTCTGAACATTTGTTATGCAGTATCGACTCTAGAGAGTTTGTCAATTCCAAAGTTTTGTATTAAAACATCGCGCTTTGGGATAATAAAATATTGTTACGAATTCGTTCCAAAAAAGATTCTCCAATGAACTGGTATATTTTCTCGTTTTGATCCGTGACGTCACACATGACATAAAAAACGAGGCATTTCTCACGACGAACTGTCATATGTGCGCGGCCTGAGTTTAAGTCGGCGGTGATAAGGTCTACTTTGACAGCTGAACGGAACGGAACGGGAGCATTGTGTTTCGGGCTTTAGTGATTCATTAAGACGCTTTCGGTTTGCTGTGGGATGTTTTCATATTAAATACTAAAGGCCGTGACACAATAAAAGCAGAAGCAGTGACTGAAAGCACAGGATCATATGACGTCTGTTTAAATGAAAGTAGCGACGAAAGCAGTGCTGCTTTTTCGTTCTAAATTCTAAAATTCTGCTTCTGCTTCAGTACTGCCAACATAAATCCTTTAAGAATTGCGAATGTTAAAGGTGTCAAAATTGTTTCCATACACTCGTATTTGATGATCATTTTAAACTAAAAGCTCAGAAAAATCAACGGAAACAAAATATTTTCGCACGCCCAAACAAGAGGACACATTTTTCTCTGCTTTTATTTAAATTCATTAATGCTGTTATGACACTGGCTATTTTCATCGCTAGAAAAAAGTACAATAATAGCCAATCGTGCGACAAGGCGAACAATATTAAAAGAAAGAGATACCGCTCTTTCCGACGCTAGCGGCATCTAGTAAACGAAATTAACACCTGGTTTGTTACGAAAAAAGCCGGTTCTGGAGCGTTTCATAACATCACATTGCACTTTCCATAATTTATACGTACCGAACTGTCAAAAACAAGTCTGTAGCGGCTGGAAAATCTAGCCGCCAGTGGATTTTTCTTGGATTAACTGCTAGAATGTTGCGAAACACTGCTCGAATGCGCTTTATTGCCGCTTTTTTGACAGTTATGGATTGTATTTTGACAGTTACTCATAGTTTCGCTGTTCGGACTGTCTCTCTCACACCAATGTCTAAATTGTATGTAAAAGTCTCTATCGCTCTCCATTTGGATTTTCTAGCCGCTTTAAAGCCGCAAAAATAGCCAGTGTCATAACAACATAAGCAGATCAGGAGGCAACACTGCTTTCACCGCTGCTTCTTCTTTCATTGTGTCACGGCCTTAACTGCGATTTCGTTTATGGGTGTTACCTTAAAATGCAAATGCAAGGCTTGGACCCTTGAATTGTACCTGCAAATTCCCGGTACAATGTACCTGGCTGTACCAATAACTTTATTTCCATCCTTTTATAAGGGCCATTACTAGCCTTCAACATACTTATTTAAATTTTAGCGTGAATATCAAAGGGATTTCGTTTTTATTAAAATTAAAATTCTCCGATACAAGGGTCACGAGGTAGCATTTATTACAGGGCGATTTTTTTCCATTTTGCTTATTCCAAGAATTTGGGATTCTTTATTTTGAAAATTTAATTTTTGAAAGTAGTCGACTCAGAGACCCGTGAAGGTAACATAAAATTTTTGACGTAGGTAGACTAAAGGCTGGTTTTCATTACTGAGACATAGTTTTCATTACTCCGACATTACAGATCTGTAGCAGAAAACTAAAAAGAGACAGCAAATCGGTTTTAAGAAGGAAGAAAGGAACAACATTTTCGAATTTATAGCAAAATTATGGCAATAGTTTTTGACAGACAGAAATTTCTAACCAAACATTTCTTGTATTTTTTGCTGTTTGTACGGTTTCGGTTGAGAAAAAGACCAATATGTGAATTTTCTCGACAACAATTGTAAGGTAAAACCGATCTGCGGCTTGTCAATTGCAACGTATCTCTCATGTCGAGCGAATAGACAGCAGGATGATCTATGCATGCACATCTAATGAAATTCTAAGCATATTTATCTCCTTTTACTTTATTATTTTTTAATAATAAAGTATTGTGATCGACCTGAAATTTAAAAAAAATTTGCTACCCTGAAATTTTGTATTTACACGTTTTAGGACTAGTAAACACCAAAAAAGCAAAAAAAAAATGTCCGTCTGTCCGCCGTACGCCGACCGCCGTACGCAAAATCGTTTGAAGGCGCATAGCTCCCAAACCCGTTGAGGTATTAAGTTGAAATTTTTATGGTGGGTAGATTGGGTAAACTCCTACAACTGGCATCTTTTGGCGGGGTGGTGGTGTAAGGGGGGATGAGGGGGGAGCGTTTTAGACGTTTCAGAGTGGCGGACAACTTTGGATTACAATAGGTCTGTTCTTTTTGCATACACTTTCTACACTAGAATACACTTTTCTGCACTAACTCTTTAGCGGGTGCAGAGAGGTGAAGAGGATGAATGAAAAAAGAACAAACCTATTAGGTTTGTTCTTTTTTCATTCACCCTCTTCACCTCTCTGCACTCACACAAAAGTCAGTGTAAAAAATGTAGAAGGTGTAGCCAAAAAGAACAGACCTAATATCTTCCGAACCAATTATACCAGGAAGATAAAATTTAGTTTCTGTATATGCCCTACGGGAAATAATGTCAGGTCTTCCACCAGAAGGAACGTGGAAGACATGACACTCGTCTGACTGTGGAGTTTTTCGGAAGGTTATGTTCAAACCCAGGTCTATTTTGTAGCAAACATGACACATACTTCGCAAGGAAGTTTTTTGGAAGCAGTAAATCAGCTTCGGGTATCGGATTCGATCGTTCGACAATGTGTTCTTCCCGTGCCCCGCCCTCTCATGCATGTCCATCCGTTAATGACCGTTTTAACATTCAGTTCAGTTTTGTATGAGCTTGCAAGAAAACCCGAGTGAAATTTTGAAAAATTTTAAATTGTGAAAATTTCCGTCATAATTAATAATTTGAATTAATCCTGGAATACAGTTCAAGTGTAAAGTGTTTAAATTAAAAATAATAAATATTTTAATAGATAGCACGACACCAAAGAAGAAATAGAAGAGTAAGTCCATTATATTCATAGGGTATTAGTATTTTTTTGTCAGTATTTTTATTTCTATAGTATTTCAAAATTTGGATGACAAATTGCTTTTGTTCTTCATCCTTTGCAAAAACTTTTGTATTAATTTTACTACTCGTTCTGCAATATCATTGACAACTGGTAATATTGATACAATATTATTCATACATTCAGGCGCGTAGCGTGAATCTTCGTAGAGCTAGCGCAACGATACGATCGCTACTATCGGCTACTTCCTCCTGCGGACATGCCCATGTTAAAAGGAAATGGAGAGTGATGGAAGCGTCATGTATCCACGCCTTCCGAGGAAGGTTTCCACTATGCATGATTGTATGCTTCCCCTTCACGCTGGCTAACCTTCCACCAAGTTGCCTGGAGGATGAATGATTCATGCATCTCTAAAGATGCATTCTTCATTACTGCGAAGGATGGACACGAGGAGTTTTCGAATAATCGGTCTCTCGGCTACTTCCTCCTGCGGACATACCCATGTTAAAAGGAAATGGAGAGGGATGGACGTGTCATGCATCCACGCCTTCCAAGGAAGGTTTCCACCATGCATGATTGTATGCTTCCATTTCCCGCTGGGTGGGATCACAAGAGGAGTCTACTGAACGTAAACTTTTTGAGGGGGGAGGTAGAGCACGAAAGTGGGGGGATAGCAATTTCTCAAAAAATGTCATTTTTATATCTCAGAAACCGTATCAGGGTCAGCAGACCTCTAGTAAGGAAAAAAGTTTTAGGGGTGGGGTGTAGGGGGTTATGGTGAAAGGGGGTAGAAAGGAAAAAAATTATGATTTTTATTTCTCGAAAACCGTAATGAATAGAAAGCTAAAAATGTAGGATTGTATAGAGCCACTATAGAGACATCCTAGAAAAATAAAATTTTTAATAAGGGTAGCAAGGTGGTTTTTTATATCTCAGAAACGGCTTACGCTAGAAAGTTGAAACTTAGTACGTATATGTAGATGTGCTATTAGAGTAACTAAAGCAAAAAAAAAGTTTAGATTTTTATTGGCGTTCAGAGGTTGAGTAAAAAAAATTTCCGTGAATCCACATTTTCACGAATTTCGTTAAAATTTTTAGACTTGTCGAGCTATCAAAACAATTTTACTTCTGCGGGCTATTTAGATAATAGCCTAGAAACGTTCTTAAAAATTTTTCGATATCCAACTCCTAGGGGGTTTAAAGTGGTTGTGTACATATTCACGAATTCTGATATTATTCTTAGGTATATTGAGATTTGGAATTCACTTTTGCTTCTATAAGCTTTAAACATAGTCGGGGAGAAAACTGGTTTAAGTATTTTTCCCTATTAAACCCCCTGGGGGTATTGTTCAAGTTTTCACTGATTCCGAAAATCTCTTAGGTTTAATGTGAACGAATTCGCTTTTACTTCGATGGAATATTCTATTTATAAAAAAAATACGTAAATAAATAAAAAAAATCTGCCAACAGTCTGGGCGCAACTTTATAATTTTATGGTTAGAAGTCCGAAACGTGTTTAATGCTGAGATCCGGTGTAGGTTACTATGAGACTGACAACCTAAAAAGCAAGTTCCAAATAGCCTCCTGGTTATTCCTTAGGTTGTCAGTCTCATAGTAACATACACCGCATCTTAGCATTAAACACGTTTCGGGCTTCTACCCATAAAATAATAAAGTTGTGCCCAGACTGTTGGCAGATTTTTTTGATATTCATCTCACATTACAAAATTGTTAAGAAAATAATTACCGGCTCGACAAATGTCAAATTCATAATTGCCACCGCCGACTTAAACTCAGGCCGCGCACATATGACAGTTCGTCGTGAGAAATGCCTCGTTTTTTATGTGATGTGTGACGTCACGGATCAAAACGAGAAAATATACCAGTTCATTGGAGAATCTTTTTTTGGACGAATTCGTAACAATATTTTATTATCCCAAAGCGCGGTGTTTTAATACAAAACTTTGGGATTGACGAACCCTCTAGAGTTGATACTGAATAAGAAATGTTCAGAATCATAGCAATATGCAATGTGTTTCATATAACAAAAATTATCTTTCAAAAAATAAGCAATTTAACTGCACATTTTTTAAATGGCAGAATGCCGACATTGAAAAATTGAATTGAAAATTGTGATATTTTTTTCGACCTAATTTTTTCTATGAAAACTCAATTCCAGATGAGAAAACTTGTCTAATTCTAATTTTTAAATATGTTTATAAACTATTTAACTTTGCTTTGCCTAACAAAAGCTTGCACTTTAATAGAAAACTTAGTTTTTATCATCCAAGTCATGCACTCGCCATACAAAATTGTTGCGATTTGTATGGAGCTGTCATGTTTGTTATGACTCTGTTTTTTATGTTCAATTCAACTGCGCGGCTATAGTTCAGAGGGCTCTGTAATTGCCATAATTTGGCACAGTAGTGTGCGTGCGGATGTCTATTGTGTAGGTTTGTCAGAAGCAAATTATAGGAAAAAGATGTGCATGCAAGTCTTTTTGCTATAATGTACGTCCTTTCTTTATGGTTACAGATCACAGATTTGAAGTTGCAGACGAGACACTTTTTTACAGATCTGTTGCAGATGATATTTCCTCTCTTTCGCACGCATGTTCAGTTTATATTTTCATCTTGTTCTGGCAGACATCTGCAGAATGTCGGCATAATGAAAACCAGCCTTAAGTTGCCAATTTCCCCCACTCTCCTCCAACCGTAGCTCCTTCCTTCCTTTGGATAGGGTTTATATTTTTTGTATTGGAACGATGCAGTAAAAACAAGAAATAATTAAGGAAACATTTGCGACAATAAATTTTTTATAGTAGAGCTTGTTTTGTTGTTCTTTTTTTGATGTGTGAAAATTAATTTGCCGAATCGGTAACTCTATAAAAGCTTTACTTACCGTACCTTATCTAATCTTATGAAGGTTCAGGCGTAAAAATCTATACAAAATTATCGTCAAATTGCTTTATCTTTGTTTTCCCATGAAAAATAATGGTAAATCGCATCACATTTTCCATACACGAGCGATTCAGTCTAGACTCGCACTCACATGACCTTTCTAGAAGAAAACAAAGGCAACAACAACACGTCGACTTGTTTTTTTTTAATTTATTTTATAAACGAAGAACACACTCGTTTCAAGTGCGCAGCGCACCAATGTGATCAACACACAAATTTTCGCATTTCTTGGAAAGTTCGCCGCACTTGAATTTTCCTTCGACGAATTTAAAGATTAACGACATCACAGTTTTCTTTGTGCTGTAATTCGATTTTGAAGGAAAATAAAAGAAAAAACTCGCGGTTTTCCACTGTTTCGGTGTGTTTCATTTTCGTTCGTTTCATTTCTCGCCAAACACGAACACCACCGACCAGCTCACCAGCTGATTGGCTGATTCAGAGAGCTGAATAGCATTCAGCGGAATCGATAAAAATAATTCAGCGGTAAGATACCGTGCGGCCGAAAGAGACAACTCGCTATGATTCACTTTATGTTTTCGTCCGGACTTTTGTTCCCTATAAATACGAGCTGAACAGCAGGCGAAGTTTATAGAAACAAAAGTGAGTTAGTGTCGTGAAGAACATAAGTTAAAATATAGAGAGCACAGTTTTTTTGTCGGACAAGAGAAAAAGTGGATCTATTTAAAATAATTTTTTTGAACATTGAGGAGTGGAGGTTTATTCGAGAAAAGTGTTTCTTTTTTAAAAATATAAACTAAAAAAAATTGGTCGGTATTTTGGAGCATTCAGTTTTTCGACAAGGGTAAGTTTTTTTCAAATTAAAAAAAAAAAGTTTTCATTGAAAATGGCGTTTGCGATAATTTCTTGTGAGGTCTTTTATGTAATTTTTTCTTTCTTCAGTGGCGTGTGCTGCCTTATTTTTCCATGATATTCGAAATTGTTGTATAAATAGTTTGCTGAACAAATTTCTATTTAATTAAATGAAATAATTTTCTCGAACTTTTAAAATATGAGTCAGCATTTTTTTGGAATTTTATTATTACCATCGCTCGTCATGTTTGTGAAATTCTAGACTTTAATAACATTATGAAATTCCTTATAGATTAAATTATTTTCATTAGTTTACCAACGGAGAAATGTTGATAGTGTGGAGCTTTAAATTTCGATTATCAGAGCAAATAGAATTTAGGTCGCCATTTTCTGTTTTCAAATTCGAATAAGTAAAATGGAGGATGTTTTTTTTTGTAGCGATAAACTATTATCTGGGGAGAGTAAATTGTGTTCCATTTATTTAAAGTACTTGTTTTTATGCTCTCCCCCATAATTCCAGTTAGATCTATTTTTAAATTGTTTTTCGTACTCTCGCCTTTTGTGTCTGTCGTCATCTCTTGATGCGCTGCGCCGACAAAATATTTTTTAATGGATTTTACCAGCTTGCAATAAATAATTTACGTCTATGTGTGCTGATTAAACTGCGCATGTTTCAAATTAATAATGTAATTATGCAAATCGTTGCAGCACGAACTTAAGCTGTTGCTGGGGCTAAAATGCAATTATACACTTGCAACCTTCGACCAATAAAACTTGTTGGTTTTGCCTTGCATTGCAGTTTTAAATTTTCTATATATTTTTATGTTTCATTGCTTTATCGAATTATACATAGGAAATTTTCAGTTCACTATATTTTGTCGAGTTTTGACGTTCTGTAAAAGTGGGGTTTCTTAATAAATTGGTCAACTAACTGAAAGAATTGAGACGAGATTGGCTTAAATATACAACAAATCCAAGTTGGAACGTAAATCCACTTTTTTTGGCAGAGAAATAGTTTACTGGTGCTCGGACCGATCTGTGCCATTTTTGATTGAAATTCCGATAAAGGGACGATTTTGGAATCGAATCAGACAACCTGGAGTAGGGAATTATGTGTTTGTTTTCAGACTCGAAGTGTCGGGAGGTGAGATCCTGTTCCTTTCAAAATCTTTTTGAAGTCGCTACATTTCTGCTCGCGATCCCTGACTAAACTGAACTGTTTTCTAAAGAAGGAATCTTAGCAAAAGAAGCAAGTATTGCAATTTGGATCCAAGATTACTCTTCAATTTCATCGGTAGGACTGTTTGCTTATCCGAGATTAAATTTAAAATTCCTTTTCGCCAAATTCTCGGTTTTTTTTTTAATAGATTCTTATACTTTCTCGTTTTCAAACTCTTTGGCGCGAAATCCCTTTTTTCGTCCATTGAAAGAACAAAAGGGCTTATCTTTCTTAAGCCAAATCTTCAAAAGTACTTCTCTATAAGGCGATATTTACCTGTCGCCAGGACTTCTACCTAATTGAATTTCCTTGTCGGTTGATCGTCGTAGATGACCCACTACACGGTCTTCGTTACGAATTACAATGCAGAGCTTGTTTGGAGATGTGGCGTCACTGGAGCTAGTGTCTGGTCAGAACTAAACGGAAAGGCTCGGTAAAGAATTTTTCGCTCAGCAAACACTGCCGAAAGATTGTATTTATCGCGGATAATAATCGAATTTTTAGCTTTCGTCTAGAGAAAACTTGGTAGAAACGCTGCGTTCATTTACATTTTTACTATGCGACAACAGCATGATATTTTCCTGTTTTTTTTTACTCCATAACAAGATGATACATTGGACATTATGAGCTTAGTTGATTTGTCTAAGGGTCAGAATGTGCGTCAAACATGTGAAAGTCTGCAATTATGTTTTAACGTTACACGTGGAAAAAATAGGGTTTAGAGGATTGCCCGAAGAACGAATATAATCTTCCATTTTCGCTACCCTACCTATTCAATCAAATTGCTACTTCGTATACACATTGAATTTAGTTGTCCGAATGTAATATTTATGTTAGCTCACCTCACGACTGAATAGATTTCTTTTGAATAAATGCCAAAACTTGGTTTCTTATTGACGCACGGGGCGACTGAACTGTACCCAGAAATAGTTCTGTATCTCATGTAGAGCCGTAAACAAATAATATGCATATTTCCTAGTTACGCCAGAAGTTTAGGCTAATTTCGACAGCATTAATTACATGGTATTAACTTCCTTCTCTAATTCTTTGCAGAAAATTAACGCAAGATGCAGATTTTCGTGAAAACTTTGACTGGTAAGACCATCACTTTGGAGGTCGAACCGTCCGATACGATCGAGAATGTTAAGGCTAAAATCCAGGATAAAGAAGGTATCCCGCCAGATCAGCAGCGATTGATCTTTGCCGGTAAGCAGCTGGAGGACGGACGCACTTTGTCCGACTATAATATTCAGAAGGAGTCTACTCTGCATTTAGTATTGCGTCTTCGTGGTGGTATGCAAATTTTCGTCAAGACTTTGACTGGCAAGACTATTACTTTGGAAGTTGAGGCGTCCGATACCATCGAAAATGTTAAAGCTAAAATTCAAGATAAGGAGGGAATTCCTCCAGATCAGCAGAGGTTGATCTTTGCCGGTAAGCAATTGGAAGATGGGCGCACATTGTCCGATTACAACATCCAGAAGGAATCGACTCTTCATCTTGTCCTTCGTCTTCGCGGTGGAATGCAGATTTTCGTCAAAACTTTAACCGGAAAAACTATTACATTGGAAGTTGAGGCATCTGATACGATTGAGAATGTCAAGGCTAAGATTCAAGACAAAGAAGGAATTCCTCCAGATCAGCAACGATTGATTTTTGCAGGAAAACAATTGGAAGATGGTCGTACATTGTCCGATTACAACATTCAGAAGGAATCAACTCTTCATTTGGTCTTGCGTCTTCGTGGTGGTATGCAAATTTTCGTCAAGACCCTTACCGGAAAGACCATCACATTGGAAGTGGAAGCTTCCGATACCATCGAAAACGTTAAGGCTAAAATTCAAGACAAAGAGGGAATTCCTCCAGATCAGCAGCGATTGATCTTTGCTGGTAAGCAACTGGAAGATGGACGTACTTTATCTGACTACAACATTCAGAAGGAATCAACTCTGCATTTGGTACTACGTCTCCGTGGTGGTATGCAAATTTTCGTGAAGACTTTAACCGGAAAGACGATTACATTGGAAGTTGAGGCTTCAGATACTATTGAAAATGTTAAGGCCAAGATTCAAGATAAGGAGGGAATTCCTCCAGATCAGCAGAGGTTGATCTTTGCTGGTAAGCAATTGGAAGATGGACGTACTTTATCTGACTACAACATTCAGAAGGAGTCAACTCTGCATTTGGTACTACGTCTTCGTGGTGGTATGCAAATCTTCGTCAAGACCCTTACCGGAAAAACCATTACATTGGAAGTTGAGGCTTCTGATACCATCGAAAATGTTAAAGCTAAGATTCAAGATAAGGAGGGAATTCCTCCAGATCAGCAGAGGTTAATCTTTGCTGGTAAGCAACTGGAAGATGGACGTACTTTATCTGACTACAACATTCAGAAGGAATCAACTCTTCATTTGGTCTTACGTCTTCGTGGTGGTATGCAAATCTTCGTCAAGACCCTTACCGGAAAAACCATTACATTGGAAGTTGAGGCTTCTGATACCATCGAAAATGTTAAAGCTAAGATTCAAGATAAGGAGGGAATTCCTCCAGATCAGCAGAGGTTGATCTTTGCTGGCAAGCAATTGGAAGATGGACGCACTTTATCCGACTACAACATCCAGAAGGAGTCAACTCTTCATTTGGTACTACGTCTTCGTGGTGGTATGCAAATTTTCGTGAAGACTTTAACCGGAAAGACGATTACATTGGAAGTTGAGGCTTCAGATACTATTGAAAATGTTAAGGCCAAGATTCAAGATAAGGAGGGAATTCCTCCAGATCAACAGAGGTTAATCTTTGCTGGTAAGCAACTGGAAGATGGACGTACTTTATCTGACTACAACATTCAGAAGGAATCAACTCTTCATTTGGTCTTACGTCTTCGTGGTGGTATGCAAATCTTCGTCAAGACCCTAACAGGAAAAACCATTACATTGGAAGTTGAAGCTTCTGATACCATCGAAAATGTTAAGGCTAAGATTCAAGACAAAGAGGGAATTCCTCCAGATCAGCAGCGATTGATCTTTGCTGGTAAGCAACTGGAAGATGGACGTACTTTATCTGACTACAACATTCAGAAGGAGTCAACTCTGCATTTGGTACTACGTCTTCGTGGTGGTATGCAAATTTTCGTGAAGACTTTAACCGGAAAGACGATTACATTGGAAGTTGAGGCTTCAGATACTATTGAAAATGTTAAGGCCAAGATTCAAGATAAGGAGGGAATTCCTCCAGATCAGCAGAGGTTGATCTTTGCTGGTAAGCAACTGGAAGATGGACGTACTTTATCTGACTACAACATTCAGAAGGAGTCAACTCTGCATTTGGTACTACGTCTTCGTGGTGGTATGCAAATTTTCGTGAAGACTTTAACCGGAAAGACGATTACATTGGAAGTTGAGGCTTCAGATACTATTGAAAATGTTAAGGCCAAGATTCAAGATAAGGAGGGAATTCCTCCAGATCAGCAGAGGTTAATCTTTGCTGGTAAGCAACTGGAAGATGGACGTACTTTATCTGACTACAACATTCAGAAGGAGTCAACTCTGCATTTGGTACTACGTCTTCGTGGTGGTATGCAAATTTTCGTGAAGACTTTAACCGGAAAGACGATTACATTGGAAGTTGAGGCTTCAGATACTATTGAAAATGTTAAGGCCAAGATTCAAGATAAGGAGGGAATTCCTCCAGATCAGCAGAGGTTGATCTTTGCTGGTAAGCAACTGGAAGATGGACGTACTTTATCTGACTACAACATTCAGAAGGAGTCAACTCTGCATTTGGTACTACGTCTTCGTGGTGGTATGCAAATTTTCGTGAAGACTTTAACCGGAAAGACGATTACATTGGAAGTTGAGGCTTCAGATACTATTGAAAATGTTAAGGCCAAGATTCAAGATAAGGAGGGAATTCCTCCAGATCAGCAGAGGTTGATCTTTGCTGGTAAGCAACTGGAAGATGGACGTACTTTATCTGACTACAACATTCAGAAGGAGTCAACTCTGCATTTGGTACTACGTCTTCGTGGTGGTATGCAAATTTTCGTGAAGACTTTAACCGGAAAGACGATTACATTGGAAGTTGAGGCTTCAGATACTATTGAAAATGTTAAGGCCAAGATTCAAGATAAGGAGGGAATTCCTCCAGATCAGCAGAGGTTAATCTTTGCTGGTAAGCAACTGGAAGATGGACGTACTTTATCTGACTACAACATTCAGAAGGAATCAACTCTTCATTTGGTCTTACGTCTTCGTGGTGGTATGCAAATTTTTGTGAAGACCCTAACAGGAAAAACCATTACATTGGAAGTTGAAGCTTCTGATACCATCGAAAATGTTAAGGCTAAGATTCAAGATAAGGAAGGAATTCCACCAGATCAGCAGCGATTAATCTTTGCCGGTAAACAATTGGAAGATGGACGCACTTTATCTGACTACAACATCCAGAAGGAATCCACTCTGCATTTGGTACTGCGTCTTCGTGGTGGTATGCAAATTTTCGTCAAGACTTTAACCGGCAAGACTATTACTTTGGAAGTTGAGCCATCCGACACAATTGAAAACGTTAAGGCTAAAATCCAAGACAAGGAAGGGATTCCTCCAGATCAGCAACGTTTGATTTTCGCCGGTAAACAGTTGGAGGATGGTCGTACCTTGTCGGATTATAGCATTCAAAAGGAATCGACACTTCACTTGGTTCTACGTTTACGCGGAGGAATGCAAATCTTCGTGAAAACTTTAACTGGCAAAACAATCACTTTGGAAGTTGAACCCTCAGATACAATTGAAAATGTTAAAGCTAAAATTCAAGACAAAGAGGGCATTCCACCAGATCAGCAGCGTCTTATTTTTGCTGGAAAGCAATTAGAAGACGGTCGTACACTATCCGATTACAATATTCAAAAGGAATCTACTCTTCATCTTGTTTTACGTCTGCGCGGAGGAATGCAAATTTTCGTGAAAACTTTAACCGGCAAAACTATTACATTGGAAGTTGAACCATCCGATACTATCGAAAACGTTAAGGCTAAAATTCAAGACAAGGAGGGAATTCCTCCAGATCAGCAACGATTGATCTTTGCCGGTAAACAATTGGAAGATGGCCGCACTCTATCGGACTACAACATTCAGAAAGAGTCGACTTTGCATTTGGTATTGCGTCTTCGCGGAGGAAACTAAAATTTTTAATTATAAAAAAAATCGTGAAGAATTCGAATAATGAAACTACAAAATAATTTAATGAGTAATTCCAATAATTTGCAATTTTTTTGGCACATTTATTTTCTAAAGTACAATTTTTGGAGTACTTCATCTCTTGATTCAATAAATAACGATTGATGTTGATAAGATAAATTATAATGTATTTTAATTTCGTTTGAAATGAAGGACTTTTAATTTCAGGGAGTTTTAGAGTGCCGGCATAATAGGTTTTTAATCGCGTGATAGCTTAGATGAATGGCTCTGAAGCTATATGAAGGCACATACCGATTGTTTAATTTTTTCGAAACTAAATAGTTTAATATAACAGAAGACATCCATTTCGATTGATGCGAGACAAAAAATTCGCATAGGTCTCTATATGCGCTAGGACTTAGGGTTTGTCGTCTGTGTTGCCAGTTGGATATCTGATTTGTTGAATTTTTTAGGGCAGATCTATTCGAAAAGGAAACGATAGGGCACAGTTCGAAGATATTCATATAAATGGTAACTTTTTTTTCAAGAGATTTATTCATTCGAAATGTTTGTCTATATTTTTATCGTTACAGCTAGTGTACAACATCGTGTTATTGTAGACTCGCACAAGATCGTGTTCTTGTAGACTCACAAGATTGTGTTCTTGTAGATTCACACAAGATCGTGTTCTTGCAGACTCGCACAAGATCGTCTTATGACCTGGCACAAGATCGTGTCCTTGTAGACTCTTATCTAACTGGATAGTGAAGCAATTTAATTTTATTGCGTTTAATTTTAATACAAAATTCAGAGACAAAATCGAAAGGGAATAAACCCAGAAAGTGTATCGTGCGTTCAGCGACGATGGTTTTTACAAAGGTTTGTTGTATTACCGTTTTTATACTCTAGATGAAATCATATAGAGTATTATAAGTTCCAAATCCGTTTGCTGTCCGTCTGTCCGTCCGTCCGTTTGCACGATAACTCAAGAACGCGTTAGCCTAGGAAGTTGAAATTTGGTCACCACCTGTAAAATGGAAAAAGTAAGGCTAAGTTCGTTAATGGGCGATATCCTTCTACTCCTTCGGGTACCTCCCATACAAGAGTCCTTAAAACACGTATTCACAATTATTGCTCAAATGCTTCAAGTTAGGAGCTTGAAATTTTGAATACTTAAAGTTTACAATGTTTGAAGCGAAAGTTCCGAATATGATTCAAATCGAATGAGTCCTTCGTGTAGCAGCCTACAAAAGTCCTTCAAAAATGTATACAAGTTACAGAATCCACTATAACTCTAGTACGAGTTAAAGCAGGGAATCAAAATTTTACAGGAATTAGTTTTATATCAAAAGCAAGACCGAGTTCATTAATTAGCGCAATCCATCGACTCCTTCGGGGGTGTGTTCAAGATGCCAGCTATAGCTGCTTCGAAAGCTTACCATAGCAAGACTGTAGCAACTGTCAAATTCAGCCATAGCAAGCAATAGATTCTTCGGGTTTTGGACAGCCAAAAGCAGCTACTATAGCTTACAACAGCTGTTTGAGACATTAAATACGCAAGTCGGCGTAACATATGACGTATATTATAATAAAATAAAGTGAAAATTAGCACTACTAGTAGTGTCCTTAAATTTTTCGCTTATTTCCATTGTTAATAAAACATCATTTTCCATTTTAAACATTCAATATGACGTTGAGACGAAACTAAAAGCTACACTCACATATGAATACTGCAATAGCTGCTTTCTTGCTACAGTCCGGAGTATGAGCAACAAAAAGCAGCTATAGAAGCAGCTTTTTAAAAATCTTGGACAGATCTAGTGTCAAATAGCAAGCACGAGAAAGCAGCTTTTTGGTTGCTTTGGACACACAAAAGCATACAAAAGCAGCTAATAGCAGCTATAGCAGAAATCATGAACAGAGCTCATGTAGCTGTCATACAAAAGTTCTTAAAACACGTGTTCACCAATATTGAACGATAACTTTAGAACGCTTTAAGTTACGACTTTGAAATTTTGTATACGTTGATTTTATAATAGTCGCAGCTGAAGGTATTAATATGAAAAATATCCCTTAAGTCCTTCATGTAGTTGCCATACAAAAATTCTGTAAAAATGTCCCAACTTAATTTATGGAACTCACTATAACTCAAGAAATCGTTTAACCATCCATCGAGTAGCCGCTATACAAAAGTTTCTACCTGCAAATAAAAGGTCATGCAATAATTGTATGTGCACTCCTCATTCTTTTGATATATTCCCAACTAAAATATAGATCGGAATTCAGTATTTCATCTAGAGTATCATAGAGAGTATCGTGACTGCGTTATGTTTTTAATATTTCTTTGTGAAGGACTGCGCCGTTCGTTTGGCATCACAGGACCGGAAAATACAGTGGCGAACGAACAAAACAAAGTTTTTTTTAGCATTACAATAAACGTTCACGTGAGGGCAAACCTTATTTACCTGACCAATGCGAATAATGGCGCCTTAAAATTTTGTCCATATTGGCAATGAATAATTTAGAGATGGTGGATAAAAAAAACACCTTCGTGCGGTCAGCATAAATTAAAAATATGAAGGCGACTCTCTGCAGACAATTAAAAAAAATTTTAGATTCTGATTTCATTATTTTATTGCTTGCAATTATATAAACTAAATTATGAAAAATACATTATTAAATTCACAATAGAAAATTGTTAAAGCGTGAATTTTTTTTCAAAATAATCTCTGCCTTTTTAATTAGTTTTAACGTAGTAAATAACGTGTATAATAACGAGAAAATTTCACAGAAATCTCTTTCAAACAGAACAGTTAAATAACCAGCAATAATATTTTGTTTATCTACAAAACACAACAGAATATTTTGCTACTCAGCGTAAGCAATTAAGGCCATGATATGAAATATGTGAGGTGCGAGTTTAAACTTAACTTATAAAAAAATGTAGCCGCATTTCTATCCGGTCATTTTCATGCATCGACGAGATAATAATGATTAAAATTAATGAGATTTATAAATTCGCCGATTTCCTCCTGATAGCCATGGCGAACGATTTTATTGCCTAAATAAATTGTGTACTTGATGAACTTTTCGAATTCCGCTTCGTCGGAAAGCAGCCGATCATATCGCGAATGAGTGTAGAATTCGTCGCCTGGTTTACGTTTCCATTCGCGTGATTTTAAATTTCTGTAAAATAATAACCCATCGGATCAAATCGCATCGTAAAAACTACTGTCCCAACTTACCTGTTAAATCGCAGCGTTACTTTGAAAATATTCTCGATTGTATTGTAAAATTCAATGCTCCGCTTGTTCAACATGCACAAGAACAAAACCCGTTTCACATAGTTCGTATGCTTGCGATAAATGTCTTCAATCGATTTGGCTGACACCAAGTCGTCCTTGAGTGTTTTCCACGAAGCTTGTAATGCGCTCGATGTGATGTGATTTTTCAGCGAATGAATAAAATGATAGAACTTATGTCGAATCTGTTGAACGCTACGATATTGCGGCGACAAGAGCATAACTTTGCCGTTCTTCTTAACAATTTCCTTCAACATTTGATACGATTCTTCCAGAAGCCAACTGATTCGGCGTACTTTTATCAAATACTTGAAAATGTTCGAGTACTTATCCAACGTTTCGGGGTTTAGAATTAAATTCACGGGCCACGTAACGCGATAGCTCAGACTCAAACTGGACAGGACAGCCGACGATGCCAAATCGAATTTTTCGGGCATTTCGGCTACAATAAACGAAAGGTTTTCGGCATTTTTATCGTTACCGATAATACTCGAACCTAAAGCATTGTCTAAAATCGTGTGGAGCATATGGTAGTTGAGCAATTCGTTCGGTTGTGCGCCACCTTCGAGCTTACTGATCAATCCGTCACAAACGAAACTTCCAAATTCGCCGTCCATTAGAAAGAAGTAGTTTCGAAGGCTCTTGAAATGGCCCATAATGTCCAGATCTTGTAAATAGATGCGCATTATTTCGCAATTCATAACTTCCAAGTGGGCGCTGAGCGGAATTATAACGGACTTTTGTAGAAATTCGGTCAGTGTGACCACACTCAAATCTGTCACGGTTTTCTTTTTGATATTCGTCAGTTCTTTTTCTTTGTTGTCCATTTTCAGCACGAATACTTCCAGCATTGGTTTACATTTGAAATTCGATTTGATTAATTCTTCGCAGCGTTCATACGGCGTATTTGTGGTGCTCGAAAAGCTGCGTATCAACGTTTGACTTGAGTCCAAATCGAGAATAAAGTCGGACTTATTGAGCTTGACTAATCCAAATTCGAAACCTTTTTTGGACATAATTCCGGCCGTGTTGAGCGCGCATTCGGGTGTGTTTTCAATTACTGCTGTCGCTACGTCCATTTCGGGTGTTTTCACATTATTTAATTGAGCAACGATAACGTCCAATTTTAAGACGTTGGCATTTTTTAAATCTTCGTGATGTTCGTCGGACATCGGCGAATCGGATGTCGTTGACATCGGTGTCGATAGAACACTATTCGAAGCACCTGTAAGAATATTGTATTCGCTGTCCAGGACACGCTTTCGATTGCGGCAAAGTTCCGTATTCAGGTCGAGATGTAACGGTCGTTCGATGTCCTTATTGAATTCGGCAAACGTATCGTTTTGCATCATTTTCTTCCGATTGATTTCTAAATCGGACATGATAGGTTTTTTTGTCGACTGCGGATCTTCAGTGACGACTTGTCCGTTCGTATGGTTACTGTTCAAATCGGTACCAAATTCAGCTGTTAGGACTTTGATTTTTATTCGCTGAGCTTCGGTGAGCGGTGGTTTCGTTTCTGTCTTGATTTGCGGCGGAAGCTTGCAACCGAAACAATCGGATATCGTGGAGCCCAGCACTCGAGTTTTATTTCGATGAAATTCCGACATAATTAAATCGTTTGAATTGAGCAAATCCGATGCGCTACGTTTTATTACCGGATTGGAGTTGTTTTCGGATCCTTCCATGATTTCATTCAATTCCTTTTCGGTTTCGATGAATTTATCGAGAAATTCGGTCGACACGCAAGCATCTTCGTATACAGATTTCACTTCCTCTTCATCGTCGTCGTCGTCCAAATCGTTGTCCTCGAGGCACGATTCAAATTCAGTTGTTGTACTAACGGGCGTTCCAGGATTGATTTCGATGCGAGCATGCGACGAAGAGACTACAATTTCAGCCCCATGCTTTCGTTCTTCGATTATATCGTTCAGTTGCTGATAGTATTCGATCCGTTTTTTTATATCGACATTTTCTTGAATCACACGTTTATCTTCGCGATCTTGTCCTTCTTTTAAAAGCTTCATATCAAGCGCGACCTCGGTTTTCTTTTCGGCCAGTTTGCGATCGCGGACATCTTTCAAGTGCGCTTGGAGCTCTTCGAGTCGCTTCTTTTTACGCGAAGTTTCCTGAGCTGCGTAATTTTCCCGTTCAACTAGAAAAGTGGGAGATTAGTAGAAACATATTAAGCAGGACTGCACTACAACTTACTTTTCCATCGCTCTAAGTTACGTCGGCTCTTCTCCGAAACCATATAAAGAAACTGTCTCTTGTCTTCCGATCGTTTTTGGAATACATCTCGCGCTGTGATTGGCTTGCCGCAAACCTCCTTCACTTTTTCGATGTAATTTCGACAATTTTCTTCCATGTTTTGAATTTCATCGAACGACAAGCACACCGATATCGAAGGATAGTCGATTGCAAATAGCGGATGCTAGAACGAAACCCCCCGAAAGAAAGTCAGAAATATTTGCATAAAACAGCATTTGGTGTGTCCTACCGTCGGATTAAATGCCTTCAGAAGCATTGTATATTTTCCGCATTGTAAAATCTGATCTTCAAACCCTTGAAAGAAACCCGGCACCGATTCCTTTCGTACGAAATACGCCTTGTCGAAAAAATACTTTGTATTAGGTCGATAATGATCCACAAAGGATATGAAGAGCTCATTGCATGGATCGTCTAGCACACCGAAGAATAACCACTTTTGTAAGTGTCTGAAAAAATTAACAGTAGCACAAAATCGCAAGTCTTAGGTTTAAGTTTATCAGTACTTGAAATAGACATGGCAGCATCGCTTCAAAATATAGACCAGCAACATAACAAGATCCTTTTGTGTTGTGTGCGTGATCTCTTTGTACAGATATCCTAAAAATTGTGATCCCATCGGAGGACGTACATTGATATCAACTGGATATCAAATCGAAATTTTATTCAACTTTCGTTTGTAAAATATATGAAGGACAACTTACCGTCTGGATGAATAGCAAGAGTATGAGCCAGGCAAGTCAATTGCTTCATCATCTTCTTCATTCGTTTGTAGTACTGAAGGAGTGTACTGTCTTCGTACAGAACAACAAATTGCCGAAATTTGACAAGATATTCGTCGATCGCACCACAAGTTGCCTACGGATAAAAAAACAAAGAAAAATTGTTTGTTTTGCGAATTTTATCGAATTCTATCCGACTACCTTAAAAATGAATCCGTCAAACAAAAATCGATAGTTCTTCTTCGTCGTCATCGTTTGCAATCGCTTGTAGCACGATCCGCATTCGAGAAAATCCAAAACAAATTTATCCATAATCGACGGCGAAATATCGGGCACTGTTATATTAGGAACCATGCGAAAAATCATCAGTTCGTCATGCACAAATGAATCCGATTGAATACCAACGGTCAAATCTTTTATATCGATCAGAAATCGATCGGTTTGGACAACTTTCGATTCGACACTATTGCCCAATGAATTGTTCAAAACTCCGTGCAAATGTAACGAAGCATTTGCTTCCGAAATGAAATAAGGCGCCAACGGAATTGTATGACCCAATGATTCCCAATTCCAACTGAATGTTCGCTGAATATGGTTAGTCGATTCGACGATCATTTCGTTTGATGACTTACTTGGCAAACAAGTCGATGGGATCTGTAAAAAAAAGTTTCAAATTGCTTCGATAAATTAAAATAAAACACTCACCTTTTTCGAGCTGACCGTCTTCACCGAACTGAACGTTGTGTTCGAAGATTGATTGAAAAATCGATAGAACGATGGGTTTATGTTCAATGGTGATCGCCATGTTTCCTGACTTTTTGTAACGGTAAGCGTTGATGATGGGGCGGCCGTTTTTGTCGACACTAAACCGAATTCGGATTCGATTTGTGGCAGTTTTTTTGACTCGCCGTGAAAAATGAAGCGCGGAATGTATGGATTGTTGTAGTCTTTGAGAATGTGAAAGCTTTTAAAGGTTGTTGCCAGGACGGTTGTGCTGTGAACAGGTGGCGGATAGTTGAAAGCGTTCTTGTAGTTTGCGTATAAGGTAAATGGCCCGGGGATGAGCAGATTTGATTCCTGGAAATGGTGAAACGAATGTGTTCGATTAGGGATTGTCTGAGCGGAGCTAAAATTAAGTTCGATGATCGAGAAGTTGGTCATAGTCATAGACTTCCAAGGTTTGACAAGGAATATTGAAATACCAAGGTTGTAAGCGACAACGGTGAGTAGATTTTCCTGAAAATTGGCATGACAGTAGCACTAAGTCTTGATAAAGGCTCAGACCAGGGAAACCTTAAATTTTGATGTAAACTGCACGAGTTATTACATAAATCAATACCATAGTCGATGAAGTTCAGACCAACATCCTTCCTTCCTTCACCCAGCCTTCAGGAAGTCCAAACGAGGCTGTTCATAATATGCAGTCTTATTTAATACCCGGATACTCTGCGACAATACTCGCATATACAAATAATAACAATATAAACATTGTATTTATTTAGTGAAAAAAAAAACTTCAGTACAACTACTCCGTCTCCTTAAACTCCCGGATATGATCGTATCCGTACGTGCCAAGCTTAAACCCGGCAATTTTATTTCCTCTCGTAACAGCATCCTTCACCGATTTTCCCAACGAAAGCGAATGTATCACAGCAGCACAAAACGTGTCACCGGCGCCCAGAGTATCAACCACTTTTCCAGGTGGAAACGATTTGATATGCTCGTATTGGTTATCGCTATCAAGAATAGCTGAGCCTTCTGCACCCCAAGTACTTATAATTACGCAGCTGAAACCATAAAAAACAGGGTTGCAATTTATATAATTTTCTTTTAATTAACCATCTCCAACCTTTTATTATTAATTCGATCTCTCAAACCGAACGTAGCTTCGTGTGTATTTTTCCATCCCAGATAGCTGCCAAAATCTTTCCCTATAAAAACATAATCCGCACTATCCGTTAATACCAAATTTTCCTCTTTCAGTTTTTCAAGTTCAACAGATATTTTAATCCGGCAACCGCTTTTTCTGTTGTATTCCAATATTAGATTTATCATTAGAGTGGTTTCTTCTGGATTTCTAGCCTTCAAGAAACGAAAAAAGGAGGACATAAGTATCGCTTAATTGCAATCGCAAAAAAATGTCTGACCTCGAAATGTATCCATTTGTAGTTTTCCAAATTAATTCGTTCAAAATCTGTAAATTTCAGTATCGGAAAGCCCACGTTACAGTGAACGATGGTCCGGGTATTCTTCTCTATATTTAAAATAACCGAAGAGAAGGGAGTATTCTGTTCGACTCGTGGACAATTCACAAGGCTGATACCCCGTTGCGAGCAATCTTCGATCAGATAGTGAAATTCTTTCGATGAACTTAATACTCCAAGAAATTCACATTTGGCGCCCAGCTGTCGCAGTACCGTACAATTGTTGGATGCATTGCCTCCACGTTGCCAGTGGCCTTTTAGGCATCTGTCAAAATAACTTGCAACGTTCAATCGAAACTGCTTTGCAATATCAAACTACTTACCTTTTGTCGGTGTCCTCTTTCGGGTATTCCTGACAAACATGGATTATATCCAGTACACACATACCAACACAAAGAATTAACTTATCGTTGCTCATTTTACGGTTGTAAGATAAGATTGAACGCGCGATTCTCCCACTTGCACTCAGTTTGAGATAAAGCTTTGCACTACTGAACTGAAGTACTGACTAGCGAGTGCATACCAACGAACGTCTCAATTCTAAGCGGAACGCGAAACATATTAATCTGTTGTTAATAAATTTATCGTTTAATATAGACTGAGATATGGGGAAGATCACGGCAGACAAGTCGAAAACGATACTAAAAGCAGTTTTACAAGCAGTAAAATTATTTCAGCTTCGGTAACAATCGGTTTAATACCACATCGCAATGGTATGAGATCTATTGATTACAGCACTGACCTCAATCGGAAGTTGTATTGTTCGTTGACCTCAAAGTCAACAAAAACTGATTGAATGGGCGGAAGACTGTGTTTACAAAAATATAAAGCAGAAGCAAGCTTATTAGAATTGATGGAAAATTGGAATCGACATCTTTCCATATGATGCTGCTTTGAAATTCGAAAGAACACTTCTAATTTTCAAGCGTGGCACTTAGACAATGTTATTGTGTCCTTTTCGAGTTTCTTTGATTTGCAAAAATGGTAATTAAATCTAATTTTCCTGTTGAAGTTAAATTGGAAGCTATCCAACATAGCAGCAAAGAAGTTACTCCGACGATGAAGGACTAAAAAAAGTAATTTTTTACAACAATGGGGTTTAGGGTATCGAGCTGCGGTTTCTTGACGCTTTAAAGGACATGATTATATTCTATTCGTCTTCGGTATGCATCGCCGCAAAGCCCAGTCAATTTTTCCCCATAATTTGACAACTTACTATCATCTGATGAAATTCAAAGAAGCTTAAGAATCTTTCAGTTTGAGTGTTAGAGCTTTTTGGTCTTCCCTAAATTGAAACAGATACTCCAGAACAGTGAATGATGTATCAGTGTAAAAAGCCGGTCGCGCTGGCTGCCCCGAATAGCCAGCTCATATATTAGCGCGTTGGTTGCCAAACAGGAGCCTTCTTTAGAAATCTGCCTACAACGTGTCATTTTCACGCTTTAGGACAATTTTCTAGACTTTGTTACTGGTGGATCAATTGGAAAGCGATCAGCCAGTTACTGAAAGGTTGAGTTGCGACTGTGGCTTCAGCACATAACTTTTCTGATTATTGCGTTACCACAAACCTTAAATGAGCGCCCGGAGTTTTAAACCTCAGTTAAGCAAAAGCAACGAAACACTTATTTGATTAAATTTTCGTTCGCGCGACCATCTCAATCCACAACTTTGAACACTCATTCCAAAAAATTAACTTCTGTAAAACTTTTTTACCAAAATGTACGTGGAATGAGGACCTATGCCTCTGTTCCTTGTGCAAGTAATCCTGACGTCTTCGAGGATTTGTTCTCATCGCTTTCCAACTACATTAATATTCACTACCCAACCGCTTTATTTTTTATTTGCGGCGACTTTAATTTGCCCTCTATAAGCTGGTCATCAGACTGTACATTAATTGCAGTTCCTTCATGTCCTCTTTCCAGCTCCTTAGAATCCTTAATGTCGCTCTGCCTTGCTAACATTACCAGGAATCACCAGGGAAAACTGCTGCTGCTGGATCTGTTCTATCTGTTCCTGACCCACATCCTTATGTACGAATAGACCGTATCATCCTTTTTCACTCCAAGTATTAGTGCTAGCAGCACGGAAATTTGGAAACCATTCCCAAAAGTATAACTTCCGTAAAGCTAATTTTGCACTGAACTTACTTTGAGTAATGTATACTGGTAGTCAATAATTGCCTACCGCGACGTCGAATCCTGTATTGATTTATTCTATCAGTTTTTGGACGACGTGATTCAACGATTCGTTCCATTACGTAAGCTGCCCAAAAACTGTCCGCCTGTTTGGTTCAATTCTGAAGTGGCCAAAGCGTTGAGACTGAAGAATATTGCTCGATCTCGTTATATCGTTATAGATGTGAATTTGTACATTATCGATCGCTGGCTAAGTCTACAGTTAAATCAGCCATAAGAACTTCCATAGAAAGAGTAGAGTCGTCTATCCACCGAAATGAGATCAAGCACTTTTGGTCATATATTCGCACTCTCAGATCCTACTCCTCTTTCCCATCCGAAGTTTGTTGTGTTGTGTCTCAAGAGTCATGTGAGCTGTTTGCGACATACTTTTCGTCGGTATTCTCTACAACATCTACTATCTATTCTCGACAGAATTATTAGAGTCTTACCCAGTTACCATTCCTCCACTTTCGGTTACTTCAAGTGAAATGTAGCGTCTTGTCGCCACTCTTGATATTAGTGTTAACGGTGGTTCTGATGGTATCCCCAATTTGTTTGTTAAACCTCTTTCCTCATCTCTCAGTTATCCTCTTGCACTTCAAAACACTAGTAACAGACTACCGTCCTATCTCTATGCTACCATGCTTTGCTAAATTACTTAAAAGATTAATATATGATCATGTGTTCACAAACCTTAATCATCTTATTAATAAAGACCAACATGGCTTCTTTAAAGGTAGATCAACTTTATCAAATCTCTTAGAATTTACAAATTCAGTTTCCAAAGCTTTGGACAATCATAAACAGTAAGACGTAATTTCTACTGACTTTTCCAAAGCGGTTGACTCAGTAAATCACTGCTTTTTACTCTCCAAACTCAAAGGCTGTGGAATTTCGGGATCACTGTTTCAATGGTTTGCTTCCTATCTGGTTAATCGTAAATCGCGTGTTCGTTTTAATGGTTCAATGTCATCGGAATTTATTTCTCTCTCTGGCGTTCCTCAGGGCTCTATCATGGGCCCGCTTTTGTTCATCATATTTATTAATGATTTACCACTAATAATTCTATCTCCTTGTCTCCTCTATGCGGATGACGTAAAAATTTATAGGGAGATCTGTTCATTGCAGAATATTACAATCAGATCTTAATGCTTTGTGGTGCTCTAGTAATTGTCTTTCACTTAACGTCTCTAAATGTTGTAAAATGTCCTTCGCACTTAAGAGAACCATGATCTCTTTTGATTATGATATTGACTCCGAAGTACTTCTTCAAGTCTCCCACATTCGAGACCTGGGTGTTACCTTTGACACCAGACTAAAGTTTGACCTTCACTTTCACAATCTAGTAAGTACTGCATCGAAATTATCAGGCCTAATTCTAAGATCATCATATATGTTCTCTAACATTCAAACTTGCATAAAGCTCTTCGTGACTCTAGTGCGGAGTGGCTTGGAATATTGCTCCGCTATTTGGTCCCCTCACTACAATTGTCATATTATTGCTCTTGAATCTGTTCAACGTAAGTTTATTCGTTCTCTCCTTTACAAATATAGGATTCCCTATTGTCCTTACAGTGAACGTCTCTTCAAGCTCCCATCCCTTGAACAACGAAAACTGTACATAGACGAATGTGTTCTCTTCAAAATTTACAACGGTGATGGGGACTCAGCCTTAAGTTTAGACTTGGTGATGTATCAACCAATGCGCCCTAGCAGGTCAGACTCCATATTTGCATCTCCTTTGGCGCGTACTAATGTATATTTCTTTTCACCAATTATTCGTTTCATGATCATCATGATGACCTCAAGATTGGTCCTCTGAACACATCGTATCCTCTTTTGAAATCAAAGCTGAAATTATTATTTTTCTTAAACTAAATTCTAATTATACAGGGTGTAACTAGTACTGAGGTTCAAACGAAAATGGGAGATAGAGGAACTTGTCCTGAGTAGAAAATCGTTCTACACATACTCCCGTTTTTGCACCGTTAAGGAGATATCGCGATTTTAAGGACGAAGGATTTTCATCGTACCTGCGATCACTGTTTGATCTCTAACTTCTACTGTACTTAGCGTAACGTAATAATTCTGGGCTCGCTGGAAAGGACACAAATTCTTCTTTTAATTGCTATCAACTGTGTCAATCAGTGTTATACTTTTTGAGAAAAATTCATTTAAATGACACAAAAATAATAAAAAATTAAAAAAAAATACAAAAAAGTCCTGTTTTCTCCAAGAAGGACCTGATTAACCACCAAATTTTATTACATTTTCGGAAAGCCCATAAAATTTCACTATCCGTTTGATAACAGAATTTCTTCATATTTGCAACAACAAGTGAGTTCCCTGCACATGTTGGAAATACTGCTAAACATAGAATTTACCGCAAAACAGATGCAGTAATGAGCAACCACGTTAACAATACACGTATTGCTCTTATGTGTGGAAATTATGTTACAGGTAAGTAAAAATATGACAACTAATTAGATAGCGTCCATTTAAGTAAATTAACTAACATCCATTTAAGTTAATTAAGTAATATCCATTTAAGTAGGGCGTGGAGTTTACCTGCTCCCTTAAGGAACAGGAATGACTTCGTCCTACGTAGATTTTTCTGCGATAAAAGCATCGGGAGGAAGCAGCAGCAAACAGAATGTCATAGACATCATTACGAGCAACATGGCAAGCAATAGGAGGTATTTTACAACGGAAGAAATGGCAGACATGCACTTCGTGTATGGGTTGTGCGACGGGAATGCTAGGCGAGCCGAAAGAGTTTACCGGGAACGGTATCCGGACAGATCTCGGTACCCCCATTATCGGATGTTCATCAGCATTCATCGGAACCTTCGTGAACGAGGTACACTGCAGCCGTGGCGGGAGACACAACATCCAGGACGGCGACACTCGGTACCTGTTGCCACGGAGGAGCGCATACTGCGCATCGCGGCTAGGGACCCCACGGTAAGCACCCGGCGCATCGGCCATCGATTAGGCATCAACCACATGCATTTATTTCGTCCTCACTATTATTAATCATACTCCTTCGGCGAATGACGGGTGTCAAACCAGATTTACTTGAAGGGAACGTGCTTGATAACTGTTAGCCCCGCTCCTTTACAATTCAACCTATGAAGAAATTCTGTTATCAAACGTATAGTGAAATTTTATGGGCTTTCCGAAAATGTAATAAAATTTGGTGGTTAATCAGGCCTTCTTGGAGAAAACAGGACTTTCTTGTATTTTTTTTTAATTTTTTATTATTTTTGTGTCATTTAAATGAATTTTTCTCAAAAAGTATAAGACTGATCGACACAGTTGATAGCAATTAGAAAGAAGAATTTGTGTCCTTTCCAATGAGCCCAGAATTATTACGTTACGCTAAGTACAGCAGAAGTTAGAGATCAAACAGTGATCACAGGTACGATGAAAATCCTTCGTCCTTAAAATCGCGCTATCTCCTTAACGGTGCAAAAACGGGAGTATGTGTAGAACGATTTTCTACTCAGGACAAGTTCCTCTATCTCCCATTTTCGTTTGAACCTCAGTACTAGTTACACCCTGTATCGGTATATTACTTCTAATCTTTTTTTGTTTTTTTTTCATTAAATAAATAAATAAAAAAACAATCTGTAAGAAGCGTTGGCCAAGTTACTGCGGACTTGGCTTTGCAAATTTTTATCCTGGTCTCTATTTTAATCGGAAACTTCGATTCAGGCTGCGGAAGTTTGGAATAATATTCCAAAAATACATTGGAACCGCAACATAAAAAAGTGACTGAATAAGACCTGCAAACTCACCTGCGAAAAATTCGGATGCTCATCGGTCGTGCTACCGCCAACTGCAATCAGAAATGTTAAAATCGCCTTCCCCACATCCGTCTCAAAAAACGGTTCACTTTCGACAAACTCCAAGCATTCTGTCAGCGCTTTGCAGGCGGTATGCTTCTCTGGATTATTCCGGGCTTCGATTTGTAGCTCGAACTTTCGCACGTCTAATTCGCGAAGCGGATCAATCGGTTCCTCCTTAATTTCCGACAATTTATCAGACTTTTTCAATAAAATCTCGTAGGCCTTCGCTTTGAGTGTCCGCACAGCGATCGCATTTCGGGGCTCTTGTGGAAAAAATCCGTGCGTTAGCGACTCGCACAATTCACCGATTGCCGCGTAAACACTTGCCGTACTATCGTCGATCATAATTATTGAAACGTTCGCGTTCGTATTTCCTTGTTTTTGAGAACATCACAAGAAAATCACGAAAATAAAATTCGATCGCACGCTTGACGTTCGTCAAAGCTGCGCATTCGTTTCGTTTGTTGTTGTTGCGATGACGAAATTTTCTTTTCGGAGTGTCTTGACAGTTTACCGAAGACTGCGATTTGAATTGTGAGCGGTTAAATTGAATTTTGTGTTGATAGTATACTTGAAGAGATTTAAAATTCAGCTAGATATAAATTTCTGGTAATTTTTTTCCAAAAAATTTCACAAAAACGCGAGAAAAAGCGGTCTATTTAGTTTTTTTCGTGTACATAACAAAAACAGCTGTTCGAAAGTACACACAAATTTGTAGTAGAGGTGGCTTTCCTGTATTGCCATTGCCATATGTTAAGAACTGCATAGCCGACAGTCAGTCATCAGTCCCAGTGACAAGTGTTGATTGTTTCTCCCCCCGTTCAAGTTCAGAGAAAAGATTATCGCGAGTTTTTCACTAATTCTGGGCATTAATGCCGCAAAAACGTGAGAATTATCTGTAGAAAAGAAAAGTACAAATGAAGAGAACTACGACGAAACCCTAGTGCGAATTTTTAAGCTGTTTTTGTTGAGTCATTTCGCGCTGATTGTGTCGTCAAAATTTTTCCTTGTCCGCGCGTTTTGATTTGTTCGGTTCCGTGGATTTTTGTTTTCGTTTATCGTCCGGTTTTATTGCGCGTTAGAAACGGAATTTCGGTACCGAAATGGCAGAGAATTATCTCACGACACTGAAATTGCTGATTATCGGTGAGAGCGGAGTCGGGAAGTCAAGGTTTGTGCTGCCTGCTTGTTTCATTTTCATGGGATCATGGGAGGTTCTTTTTCTTTTCTCGGTAATTTTTCAAGCCGAATTTTTGGATATGAATGACGGAATTTGTCGAGTGGAGGTTCGAATCGAATTTTAACGAATGCACAAACCGATGAGGTTGAGGTTGGATGTTTTGTAGCATTGTATGCATGCGGATATTTTTTTCTTTCTTCGTGCGGTGAAAATGTTAAAAGGTGAATCCCCGGATTTGATGTCGACTTTAAAGTTGCACATGCATTGGAGAATTAATCAATTTTCCACATTTCCCGATTTCTCCGCACAGCAACATCGTGTTTCAATAGTTTGCTTTGGCTTCATACGTCAGTTTACGAAGTCGTCCTTAGGAAATTCCTTTCCCAATTAAAATTTTGGTTGATGTACGGGCTTAACTTGATTAGTTGTACGACCGCTGAAGAAATCATGGGTAGAGCTAAAATTTTTTAGGTAAAGTTTTAGTATTACGCACAAGCTAAAAAGCAGTGTAAGAGATTTTTCATATTTTAATAATAATAATAGATAATAATAGATTTAATCCCTTCATGCAAAATGGGCAACTCCCTCCAACTCAAAAAGTCGGAGAAGAACTCCCCATTTGGGCACACTTTCTCAGCTTAAAGAACTGGAGACAATATTGTCACACAGCTCCATGAGATGGAAAAAACATTTTACATTTACGTTCCAAATGAAACTTTGGTATGTTTTAGGATGTGGTCAATAAAATTTTTTGACATTCAGGACGTAAAACTATATAAAAACCCGATATCAAATTTTTAATTTTGCTCACCCAGTACATTTTATGCGAACCACCATGACGGTTCCGTTTGACGTTTCTCGTCACACATGGGCGCGAAAAAGGGAGTTTAAATCCCTTTAGCCCCGCAGGGCTGCACGAAAGGTAGTTGGAGCGTAACGCGCGACAGCCAAACATGAACGCGATAAGGAAGTTTTAATCCCTGAGCCCCGCAGGGCTGCACGGAAGGTAGTTGGAGCGTAGCGCGCGTCAGCTAAACATGCCATAATGGCGTCTCGAACTGTACTGGCTGGATGAAATCAAAAATTTTAAAACGTTTTTATTCATTAGGTCTGTTCTTTTTGTGGGTGTAGTGTACTCAGTGTACACTTTCTGCCCTAATGCTGTTCTTTTTGTCGGTGTGACGTCAGAGGTTGCTGTTCTTTTTGCTAGTGTAGTGTACTCAGTGTACACTATCTTACACTGGATCGGGAGCCGGTGTAAGATCTTCTTCTTTGCCATCTGTCAGAATTGATGGCTCTATGCAGATAAAATTGACTTTGTGCATTTATGGAAATACTGTTTTGAATGAATAAATGCAAGAATATTGAATGGCAATAAATTTGCATTGATAGAAGTGAAAGAATAAAACAAATAAAAAAGTTCGGAATTTTAGCTGTCATTTTTCTACACTAACCCGTTCTTTTTGCGCGATCTAAACCCTACACTTTCAGTGTAAGTTGTAACCCATTTTCAGTGTAAGTTACACTAAAATGTGAACTTCACCTGGCAAAAAGAACAAACCTACTATCTTACACTGGATCGGGAGCCGGTGTAAGATCTTCTTCTTTGCCATCTGTCAGAATTGATGGCTCTATGCAGATAAAATTGACTTTGTGCATTTATGAAAATACTGTTTTGAATGAATAAATGCAAGAATATTGAATGGCAATAAATTTGCATTGATAGAAGTGAAAGAATAAAACAAATAAAAAAGTTCGGAATTTTAGCTGTCATTTTTCTACACTAACCCGTTCTTTTTGCGCGATCTAAACCCTACACTTTCAGTGTAAGTTGTATCCCATTTTCAGTGTAAGTTACACTAAAATGTGAACTTCACCTGGCAAAAAGAACAAACCTATTGTTTTACGTCCCAAATGGCAAAAACTCTTATTGACCACATTCTAAAGCCCCGAACACATGCTCCCGTTCCGTTCCGTTCCGTTCAGCTGTCAAAGTAGACCTTATGGGCTGACCATAGGTCTGTTCTTTTTGCATACACTTTCTACACTAGAATACACTTTTCTGCACTAACTCTTGAGCGGGTGCAGAGAGGTGAAGAGGATGAATGAAAAAAGAGCAAGCCTATTAGGTTTGTTCTTTTTTCATTCACCCTCTTCACCTCTCTGCAATCACTCAAAAGTGAGTGTAAAAAAGTGTAGAAGGTGTAGCCAAAAAGAACAGACCTCATGTAAATGCACACAACGGTCGTAACGGAACGGATCGGAAAAGTTGACCAAAATTCAACTTTTACGGATCACATAACCTCACTTGTCGTGACGGAACGGAACGGAACGGGAGCATTGTGTTTGGGGCTTGAAACATACCAAAGTTTCGTTTTGAAAGTTAATGTGAAATATGAAAAATCTCTTACATTACTTTTTCGCTGTGCGTGATACTAACCTTTTCCATTTTTTATTATGCAAAAAAAGACAGTCATAATTTTTGTACTATAATTATGACGAAGATCAAGCGAAGATTTGTATAATCAATTTACACTTTGACTTTCGAATCATGTTCTTGTGGGAACAAGTGGAAAAAATTGCTTCAGCAAATTTGTTTGCTCTTGTATACCGGCTTTTAGGATACAAATTTTAATTATTATTTTTCCCGGTCAAAATAATAAGTCGGATAAAAAGTTTCATTTTTTGTATTTTTCTCAGGAGAATAATTATCAATATTAATTTAATTTTAGTCAACTTTTTAGCTGTCATGTCCTCAACGGCAGTAGCCAGGACAGCGATCGATCCCAATCCGGCTTTCGTGTTGGTGTTTCGCACCAGAAACTCCTCTGCCGCCGAAAAACAATAAAAACAATTCTTAAAATTAGCTTCTATGGTAGCTTCACCATGAAAAATTCCATTCTCAATTTTAGTCAAGTTGAAAGTGATTTTTTCACTTGACTAGCAGTAAATTTTGTGAATTCGTGACAAGAAAAAATAGTATAAAAAAATAAATTAGTGGGACGGTTTATTAAACATTAAAAAATCATGTTGTGCATCAAGACACATTAATTCCTTTACGAAATTTGTAATTAATGTGGACTATGGAGCCAACACCGTACCAAGAAAAACGGCACAGTATCACAATTGCGCCAAAAGGTTGATTTGTTCTCCTTGGGTATCGGGTGTCATATTCTTTACCAGTAGGACGTCTAATAAATCTTCAGTCGTCTCGATCCAAAGACCGCGTCCTCCAGCTGCTAATTTTTAAGATTTTAAGAATTTTTGCTATCTTCATCAACCGAGTCTGCCCATCGCTTGCGTGGTTTGCCTACTGGCCTGTTACCACTCGTTTTGCCTTTAAGAGCATGTTTGGGGATTCTTCTGTCTTCCATCCTCTACATGGCCAGCCCACTGCAGTTTACGTAGTTTGATGAACGTTGATGCTTCTGGCCCCTTGAAGAGTTGATACAGCTCATGGTTGTATCTTATTCGCCACTCCGTTCCTTCCTTCACAGGTCCTAAAATTCTTCGGAGGACATTTCTTTCGAATGCGTTAACTGCTTTTTCGGAAGTTCGCGTTAATGTCTACGTCTCGCTGCCATAACAGAGCACAGGTCGTATATTAGTTTTATATATTCGCAGCTTATTGCACTTTCTTAGATTTCATTATTGTAAGTACCGAATAATACGTTTTATTTGCTAGCATGATCCGTCGATTGATTTCGTCCGTTTCGTAGCTGTCTTTTGCTAGATTAGCCCCAAGATATATGAAGTTGTTCACACTCTCCAAATTGTACTCCGCAATTGTTGTATTCTGTCTGATTGGCGTTCTCTTTCTTGTTTGCGTCATTACTTTTGTTTTGCTTTCGTTTATGCGTAACCCGACTTCTTTTGCGGCGGAGTCAAGAATAACAAATACCTCCTTAGCACTAGAGAAGGATCTTGCAAGGATGTTTATATCGTCAGCGTATGCTACTAGTTGTGTGGACTTGATTAGTAGTGTCCCATTTGCGTTGACTGGGGTTTTTCGGATAACATTTAAGGTGCGTTTCCATCTCCGCCGTTTAACGTCGCCGACTACATTCTACATACAGAAAAACTAGCTCTGTGACGCGCCGAGGCAATTTTCGGGAGTTGACTCAACTTCAACTTTTTCGGCGAGAGCCAATACTAATGTGCTTTTGATAGAGGTTGGTTTGGATCCAAACTACGTACCTATGGTAACGAAAAAAATGTTTTATTATTAAAAAATAATAAAGTAATTTGAAAGTCAAAAATGTACGATAAGCAGCTAATTATCTAGGTTGAAATCGGTTCAGGATTAACAATTTATTATCTTTTCAATAGCAGGTTTAATTTTTTCCAATAATTTATCGAATAATAGACATCCGGTGAAAATTAAAAAAATCTAGCACTGCCATTCAGGCGCATGACTGATGACTTTTTAGCGTCGCGTCGACCGTTTCGCCGCAGATGGAAACGACGATGTCAAAAGTGTGACGGGACACCCGTGTCGGTGACGCTAAACGGCGGAGATGGAAACGCACCTTTACTACCTTTACATGGAGGATCGAAAGATCCAAATTTGAATCGCGTATATGACTACACCGGATCGAAAGATCGAAACATGGGAAGATCGAAATGACAAGTAACATAACCTGAAATCTTTCTTTAATCGTACTTAAGTTCGAAGCGCAGTGCATAAAAATGTCAAATTTAGCAGTTTTGTGTGCTAATACTATGAAAATGATAGAAAATCAATTTTTATTGATAATGAATTTACGACGATCGAACATTCGATCTTTCAATCCGCGTTTACATGAGAAGTTCGATCCGATTTCAACTCGATCCAGGTCGAGAAGTTCGTTCGGATCGAGTCGATCTCATTCCAATCCGATCTGCGTTTACATGAGATTTTAGAGGATTGAATCCGGATTCAATCCTCCATGTAAACGTAGTAATAATCTAGTGCCAAGTTGAAAAGCATGGGGGCCAGACCATCTCCTTGCTTTAAACCACATTCCGCTCGAAAGCTGGTTGTGGAATCGGTTTGTATTCTTACTTGGGATTCAGAGTACGCCAGTCGGTCTAGTTTTGGTGGAATTCCAAAATTAAGCATGATTTGGTACAGTACCCTCCTGTCGATACTGTCGTATGCTTGTTTAAAATCTACGAAGATTTGGTGCACATCTGTGTTATATTCCCAGCATTTCTAAAGCACCTGTTTCACCGAGAATATCTGGTCTGTCGTAGATCGTCCGGTTCTGAATCCACCTTGGTATTCGCCAATTGTTTCTTCGTTAGTATAGGGCTTAAGACGACGTTCAATTATTTTTGTCAGTATTTTGTAGGACGTACATAACAATGATATTCCTCTGTAGTTCTCACAGCAGAGTTTGTCTCCTTTCTTATAAATTGGACATATAATGCTTTTTCGCCAATCGTCATATCATTTTGTGTAGTATTTCCGCGACACAGTTTCCACCGTTCTTCAGAAGTGCAACTGGTATTTCGTCACTTCCCGGCGCTTTGTTTAGTTTCTGGTCACATAGGGCTGCTTTGATTTTTTGTTTAGTGTGGGTAGTATCGATGATGGTTCTTCTTCGTCAGTTGAAACCTCAATTGAGATTTTGTCTGTCGTAATCGGTGCTGATGGAGTGGGATTGAGAAGATGTTCGAAGTAGGAAGCCAATCTCCTTGTAATTGCTTGTGTGTCGCTGATGATGTTGCCCTCTGGGTCTTTGCAGAGACTAGTTTTGGGCTTATATCCCTTTTTTAGGTCTTTTACTATTGCGTATGCGTCGCGAATTTTATTTTGTCTCATATTGTCGTCCATTTTTTGTATCTTGTCATTATGGTACTTCCTTTGCTTTCGCCTGCATGTCTTCTTTGCTAATCGCCTAAGCTCGTCATATCTATCTTTTTTGGCTCATGTTGGTCGTTCAGTAAAAATTCTTGGTCGAACCAGTCATTATTTTTTCCCCGTGTTTGGTATCCTAATATCTTTCTTCTGGTTTGTAATAGCAACTCTGGCTATGACTTGAAAATGTCAAAATATTCGAGGGAAAGGTAAGGTACTAGGAATTAGCGGGCCAATTCCTTCTACGTCCGAACTAGTGGATAAAGATCGAGCTGGGGGCGGCGCGCTTGCTGTCGTTTGAGCTAGCTGCGGCTGTGTGCGATACATCGCTCGATCAAAACTCCATCAATCCTAGGCAATCCAAAAAAGAAATAAATAACACCCCGGCTTACTATGAGTGTATAAATTTGGCATATGATTTCCCCCTGGTGTTGGGTCATCCACCATTAATCTGAAAAAACCACGGTCATCGTAAAGGGTCCGACTGACGTGGCCAACTCCCCCGTTGGTCGAACTTGCACCGAAAACCGCGAGTTGTTCCTGGATTACTAATCCGTCCTTGGCGTAGAGAATTCGTTCGCTGACTGTGGAAAATCCCAGTTTAACCCTATGGACGAAATCCTACTTCTTGGAAACTTGGAAGCTAGCGAGTAGCGACTATTCCGTTAGGAGAATTGTGCGCAATTAGTGTGTTTGCTTTGGCGTTTGTATGTTTGTTATAAACATTTGTCAGTAGTGTGTTGTGTGTTTTGGTTTGTTCCTTTAACGTTATGCTTGCTTCAATATTTTTAGTGGTAAGTACATATACTTCACTTCATTACTAATTTTTATTTCATTCTATTTTCCTAACCGACAATTTAATTAATCCTGCAAACTCTGCACTTTCGATTTTATTGCAAAAATTAACAACGTCCCGTATTTCTTTCAGTCTTATGCTTCGGTTTACAAACGACGAATTCGATTCGGAACAAGCTCTCACAATTGGCGTTGATTTTAAATCGAAACTGATTTGTGTAGACAATAATTCGGTAAAATTGGCAATATGGGATACGGCAGGACAAGAACGTTTTCGTACGCTGACACCGAGCTACTATCGTGATGCGCAAGGAGCAATACTCGTCTACGATGTAAATAAACGTAATACATTTCAGAAACTCGAATCGTGGCTACATGAACTGGAAATCTACGGAACGCGAACAAATATGGTAAAAATGATTGTCGGCAATAAGATCGATGTACAAAATCGTGAAATTACGCGCGAAGAAGGCTTCAAATTTGCCAAACGACATCGGACACTATTTCTGGAGACATCGGCTAAAACAAATGAGGGAGTCAAAGAGGCTTTCGAGGAGGTAGTTCGAAAGGTGAGGTTGAGAAGGGGAGACTGTTTCAAAAATGTTTGATTAATTTTTTTTGTTGTACAGATTTTGGAAACCGACTCTCTTTGGGAATCGCGACCGTCATACAATGGATTGGATCTTAATTCGACCGAATCGAATGGTTCGTCGTGCAACTGTTGAGAGGGAACTCAGAAATGTACTCAAAGCATACCACAGCAAAATGATATGCAGCATTAATGGATCGATCGTTAGTTTTTTTTCTTTAACGGAAAGAAAACGAAAGTCACTTTATATCTTAGGTACTAAAATTTGTAATTTGAGAGCAATCAGCAGGTCGCTTTATTGTGTTTTCCCGGATTATAATTATTGTTTAGCATTTTTAGTTTTATTTAATAATTTTTGTAATTTAGGTAAATCGAGAAAAAAATAATGAAGACGGGAAGAAAAATGTGAAGTACGAACTAATATTGTGTGTATGATAAATAAAATAATTTGTTAATATACTTTTCATATATTGGTCGTGTAAATAATTTCATGTTTTATTATGCACAAATTTTAACTCGATTTTGATCAAATTTTCGATGCCTAAGCCACCAGTGAGAGGGGAAATAATCCTGGTGTTGAAAGCAACAGGTGAATTTTAAGCCTTTAATACAGCAATCTTTAAACAAACGTCTGCTGAACGAATCCCATTATGTTTATCTACAGTAATCTTTATTTTACTGATATCATTTTCTTTTATCCACCAATTTCAATCCGCGCAATCTTACAACAAATAAAGCTTCCGAAAAAACTTCGTTTTATCGGCACACAACCTGCTGCCAGTAAATCGAAAGGAAAAAACCTCCCAACAGTATGCTTCTTTTAAAGACGATTTCGATATATCTTATCTAATATGAGGGGTAGTACAGCCACCCGATTTTTTTCGTTTCATTTTTGTTTCGTCAAATAATAAATTCAATGTTATCCCTCGTCAAATCTTCGATTTCATTCCAGTTCGACTATACTCACCATGAAAAACGGCCAACAATTGCTGACATGTTTACGACATGAAATTGTCCTTATTTCCGATTTCGTTGTTATCTTGAATCCTTTTTTTCTTCTTTGAATGACACGCTAAGTATCAATAAAATTTCGACTAAATGTAAAAGGCTTGCTCTCTTGTTGGAATCGTAAAAAAGAAGAAAATTTTAATATCTCCCAGAGCAGTTGACTTGAAGCAATCCATGCAGCTATTTTTAGATCAATTTCAAATAATAATTGACAGTGAATGATAAAAAAAGGAATATTCGTTTGTTATTATTCGAAATTTTTTTATTTTTAGTTTTTTCCGGTGTGAACGCTTCGGCTCTGGTTCTATTGATGTCTGTATTTTACGTTAGCCAATTAGTCGGATCGGACACAACATTTTTATAATTGTTATCAATAGCGCAACACCTTAAAGAGGGGCTTGGCGTCATCTGCTGGACTCTGTTTTGATTAAGCTGACGGGTCCTTCAGTTAGAACATCTTAGCGATATCAATGCCGAATTAGCGGTTTCGAGGTCAGGGACAGCAAACGTCTAGGAGCACTTATGCATTGTATGCAACTAATGGGGTACACCCTTTGAAAGAAAACTTATTAGCGAAATTATTTGATGAGCCTCGGAACAATCAATGGATCAATAAGAATACAGTTCCTCTTCAGTACAAAACTAAAACATTTACATTTTATCCTTGGCCATCATTTCTGTCCTCATAAGATACAGAAGTCAAGTGGCTATTACGCTAGTCTACTAGCACTGAGGTTGTGCCTTGAAATCGGACATAACTTTAACCAAAAATAATATAGAAAACATTAACAGCGCCTTTGAACATGTTCCCAGAAACGGTCATATCGGAAGTAAAGAAAAAAGAAGGCAAATAAGCATTCATGTAACCAGCTTTAGCTTTCTACCATAAACCGTTCCTAGGTAACAGTCCCTCTAGTATAAAGCCATTCGGTCCAATATTCAGATTTTAATCGAAAATTTCCAATCTGGTAATTTTGTAAAAATGGTCTACCTTGCACAAATCAAAGTTGGACTAATTAACATTTGAAACGAGACTCTGAATATTTAAAAAAAACACATCAGTTTTCGAACTCAATACCGTGCCCAGAATCTGGTGCATACGTCTCGCAACTGATTCTTCTTTCAACAATATACGGCCGTTTAACTGTCTCGGAATTTCGTATTGCACTGTGAAATAGATGCGCAGCGCAAAACAGCCCCTCCATTACCGACTGGGGCGGCTTCGTGGCACAACGAAAGCATCTTCGTCCCAGCAACGGAAGCAGGAGCAGCAGTATCATGCCAGTTGGCTCTTGAGTACGCGTTTTGTGAAAATAGATGGAAGCGAGAAAAGGCAAGGACCATTCGTGAGGATTCATCAACCCCTCTGGTGGTCTTTTATTTTCGGCGGGTTTCTGTAGCAACGACCGATGCGATCCCACTACATTTACAAAATTTCTCTGTCAAGTGTTTATATCCGTCAGGACCGTATGTAAGCTTCTTATACATTTCGTAAATTACAAGAAGCGCTCCTCCAGTTCGTTTTCGTTCAGCCATAGTCCTGGACATCTCTGCCACAAATCCCTTCGACATTAGTCAATATCGAATCGTGTATCGCGGATGTTTTTTCCTAGACCATCAGCCACCAGCCCTTATCCTGAGAGAAGTATTTCAGTGTGAATAGAATTTCGTACAAGAATAAATTCGTAATAAAGGAAGTGTTTAGGTTAAGACAGTGCAGTTCATTCGAGTGCAGTGGGAATAGTTGGGACAGGAGGAAGTGACATTTGGTGCCGACCGCGTTACCGAATCGTTTGTGTTTGATTTGTTTTTGCGCTTTCGAGCAGCAAAAGTTGAAACAACACTGGGAAGCTGAACTACACAAGACATCTGAACTTCGTTCGAACAGGTTAGTGGGAAAATGTTAAAGGATACAGTCATTGGAAGTGTTATTTTAAGCGAGAAAGATTCTCTCAGATGGGACTTGGGAGTTTCTTTCGTCCGGACAGCTGGTTGAAGAAGTAACTTGCTATTGTCCTTTTGTACATTTCATTTTTCTCGAGAAGAATAACAAGTGGGAAGTTGTTCTTTGTTAGCGCTTATTTATCTGAAATATTTCTTCTCTATAAAATCCTTTTAGTAACGGACTATTGTATTGGTTCTGGAAGGTCGGGTGTTATTCGAGCTTATTCAAGTAGTTCGGAGTTGGATGTTAGTTAAGTGGGTTTTAAGTTATTGCTTAAGACTTACTATGAATTGAGATCAAAACCATTGTAGACTTGGAAGTATGTAGGATTAATCCTTATATATTATAGTCTAGATCTATGATCCGTCTTTTACTTGCAGATAAGATGAATTTGAAATAGGAACAAATTTGATCTTACCGAATTCTTCTTCTACGCCTCCTACACGACCCCCTACAGTTGATTGTATGGAAAAATGACGATATTCAGAATCTGAGCTATGATCATACAAGTAAAGACTCACCCACGGTGGATTGATTGGATATATCCTTCCTTAGGCTATTTTCTAGTTCAATTGATCGGATCTTTCGGAGGCGTTCCGTAAGAATTCTGGACCGACTGTAATTAAATCTAATCTTTCATATTTACGGGCGATATTAAGATTGACCCCGCTCCTCCGAACCGAACTATCCTTCTAAACTCGAAAGTCTTTTATGCTATTTTTATACTCTAGATGAAATCATATAGAGTATTATAAGTTTAATCCAGCCCAAAAGTTTGTAACGCATAGAACCAAGCCTCGGACGAAAAAAAGTTATATATTATTTTTTGTTTATTTGTGTCCAAAAACCTCAAATCCGCTTGACGTCCGTCCGTCCGTCCGTCTGTCCGTGAACACGATAACTCAAGAACGCCTTCACCTAGGATCATGAAATTTTGAATCTGGTTTTGTTTTGGGTTTGTTTGCAGGGACAAATTTGGAACTTAGAAAGCCACCAAAACTTCCAAATAATGCGATGGATCAAATTGGTAAAGAAAAAAGGGAGTTAATTTGTCTTACGTCCGAACTCGTAGCTAGAACTCAACCTGGATCAATACATTTGAGTATAAACTGGGGAAATTTTATAATTTATATCCCCACACACCACACCAGTCTGAAATCCCGGATCGAGTCCTGGAGCCGTATGATGTTACGAACGTCGCATCGACAGCGTCGATGAACGTCTAGTTTAGCAATTCGTAACTATGTCGTTCGCGTACATTGTGCGTCGTTGAAATACACAAATCTCGGCATCAGTTATAGTAAGCGCGATGAATAGCTTGCTACAACTTCCAAAAAATATTCATAAATATCAAAAATATTTTGTATTGCCTCCATTTTTTTGTTGCATAGGCATTAATTCGCGATATTTATTAACTGGTCGTCGTCTATTGTTAAAACAGTGAACTAAAACCCAAATCGCCTTACACGCACTATGAAATTAGAAAATTTGCTATTGAAGCGATGCGCGCATGCGATGCGTATATTACTATAACTAGTCACAACATGCATTCTAGTCAGCTATCATCGTGTCGCGTTCAATATAATTGTACCCTATCCGGCAATTTCCCTTTTTTAGAAAGTGCCAGAAGAATTATATATTTTTATTTAGTTTATATTTTCCTTTAGTTTAGCTTTCACTCCCAAAAAATATATTACTGAAAAAGGGCTGCAGCATATACTGCATCATTTTTGAATATATTTTTTTTACCATAAACACCTTTTACATGGTACTGTAATCCACAGTTTTTCAAAACCCCGTACGCAACGTTCTTTTCAAACTTGGCATGAGTTCCTTATTTCCAGCATAGTAATCTTGATTTGAGGCCTAGAGCTACTCGTAAATAAATGAAAAGGCAATAGCCTCCTTCGAGCTATTTGGATACTATGCTCCCCTTTAAGCATACGCCGCCTCAAAAAATGTACAACTCTCCTCTAGTCTATGTACATATAAGTTCTGAGTTTCAACTTTCTAGTGTATGCCGTCTCTGAAATGTAAAATAATCAATATGTGTCCTTGAATATGAGAATATGTGTCCTTTTTTCTGAGGCTTGTAATTTTGTGATATGTGTGCCAAATAGGATATGGTATGTGCCGGGCGAATGCGGATCTCTCCTTAAGAGAGCTGTTTGGTACTCGAAACAAAAAAAACAATTAAAAGTTATGACCCGTTTTACCACCCCTAATTGAGGGAAATAACAAAACCACTTACACCGACAATGAAAAAGCCGAGTTGATTGCAAAAAAATTCTAAGCAGCGCACATCACAATCGGGTCGGGCTGGGTAATGAAATTAACGATATAATTGTCAAACGCGCAGTCGAAACTATACCCGACTCACATGAACTACTTGCCAACTGTCTCTGCAAAGCTTATGAAATCTGCAACATATTTAAAAGACTAAACAAACGAACAAAGCTCCAGGTGTGGATGGTCTCCCAAACGTCCTTTTCAAACATCTTCCCAAAAAACTCGTCATCTTATTAAATTATATTTTCAATTGCTGTTTGAAACTAAGCTACGCAAACGTTATACCTATTCCTAAATCTGGTAAGGACCCTAGCTGTCCTAAAAACCTTCGACCCATTAGCCCATTACCCTCACTGATTAAAGTCTTTGAGCGAATTATTTTAAATAGAATAAATACTTTTCTCGAGACAAAAAAAAACTATGCCCAACTTTCAGTTCGAATTCAGATTAGGACATTCGACTACTCACCAACTATATAAAGTCACGAAGGACATAAAAAAAATCACTTAATGCCAAGGAATCTGTTGGAATGGTCTGTCTGGCACCAAGGTCTATTATATAAATTATTTAAGCTCTCATTTCCAATATACATTGTCAAAATCATACGTTCATTTCTATATAATAGATCTTTCTCAGTCAAAATTAAATCAAGCGAATCCAACTATTATTCAATACCCGCAGGTGTTCCCAAGGGGCCCAGGCTTAAGCCCAACACTATACAGTAATTATACTGCAGACATACCTACCAGCGCAAATTGTGAACTAGCAATCTTTGCGGATGACACCATCATATACTCTCACTCAAAATACCCTGCCCCAATAATAACCGAACTAGAGCTATCTCTGGACAAGCTATACCAATACTACAACAGATTGAAGATCAAAATTAATCCCACGAAAACTCAAGCGATATGGTGCGTTTACACTCATGGTGCGTTTACACTCACCCCTGAGGCTCGCCTCGAGGCGAGCCTCTACCCCCATCAGGCCATTGCAAACCGGTTTTCGTCGGCTGTGTTCTTTGCTGTGTTGAAAGCAATTTACACTCAAAATGCCTCTGCGGCGCAACATGCCTATGAGTGCGAAACGACAGAAATACGATGAGCTGCGAATTGTGTGCTGCCACAGTTCCTTGTATGTGTGTACACATATGGAAGCGTGCGTCGGAGAAAAGTTGAAGAATGTTAGACTCTTGCGACTCTACAAGCCATCTGATTGGGTGATTTTTTGGTGGGGATAGAGGCTCGCCTCAAACGCTGAGTGTAAATGCACCATATACTTCACCAAAAAATGGAAAAGCCACAATCTTCTGAGCCGGCCTATCAATTTCTTAGGACAACCCATCGAATGGGCTAACCATATCAATTATCTTGGGCTTACTCTAGACAAGAAGCTGATACGAAAAGATGTTATGCTCCATCCATGCCCTGTACCCATTAATAAACAGAAAATCTAAGCTTTCACCGGACAACAAGCTCCTTATTTTTAAACAGGTGATCCAGTCTATAATCTCCTATGCCGCTCATGTTTGGAATCAGACTTCAACTATCCACAAAAAAAAAACGCTGCAAATTGTTCAAAATAAATGCTTGAAAATCATACTTGACTTACCGTTTTATTTTTCAACTAAGCGTTTACACAAAACAGCTAATGTGCTTGAAATCGCGGCTGTTGCCGAAGTTAGACTTAACTCCTTCTTGAGGAGATCGATTCACCTCGACAACTCTCTTGCAGCATCCTTCCAATAAACTGATGTTCTCTTGAGTCAACGAATGTAGCCAACATGTTTACTTGCATTCTTTTATATTATTTTATGCGCTTCAAACACTTCAGTGGATTTATTTGTTTTAGCAGTAAATTAGATTAATTAGTTTAAGTTTAAATAGTCAAGGTTTTTTGCAATTTTCCTTGTATAGACTCACACTAAATTTTTAAAATTATTATCCTACGGCCATGCGCTAAAAATATAACGTAGTTGCACAGATATTTGTCAAATCTCTAAATCAATTCATACATGTAATTCATAAAAATTATTTCTGGCAATAAAGAAACTTGAATTTGAATATGACTCGGTTTACACCCAGCATTTAGGCTGCGGCCTATCTATATCTAAAATTCGATCTAAATTATTTAGGACGCCTGCTGTAAGCACTTCATGGGCGACCTGAACTAGCGTCAGGTGGGGTCTCGTTCATTTGTTGCCTGATCTAAAATAGGTCGTTTGATTTTTCGGTGTAAACGCGTGATTCGACCAAAATGTTTTTTTTTTGCATTCGTACGCAACAGTAATATGCAAAAGATATAATAATTTGTCAAGGCATGTGTGGAATACGTTCTGACATAAGATACCACTGCAGATATTTAGTATAGTCCCTGAATTTACTGATGAAATATTTTAATGGACTAAATACGACCCAGCCGAGTTTTAAGCCTCTATCGGTGTAAAAGGCCGCCGCCGCCACACTGCCCTCACCGTCAGACCGCGATCAGGTCGCTGGGTGTAAACTAGATCATTGTGAAATTCTTCCAGTCCTTTGGATAATCCCCATACGAAAGACCTTAAATAACGAGATTACATTTAGTGTACGATATACGAAGAGCAAGTCAGGCGTCGAGTTTAGAATTTTGCACAATATAATTTTGCACCCAATTTAAAATAATGGGATTAAAAACGAATAAAATCAAGGCATTCCTTCAAGTTGGTGCCACAGAAATGTCCTTAAAAATATTGTTACGTGTAAGCCTGGCCACCGCGCAACTCGATCGATTACGAATAGGAAACAGCAACAACCGAATACCTAAGCTGCAAAGTAACCCAATCAAAAGCCTAGTTGAGAGTAAATAAGGAGAGCGGAGCCCCACGATTATACCCTACTTCTTATCGAATGCGCTCGAACGTACTGGAACAGCGTTGAAGATCAAATGGAATGCTCTCAAGCCTTCCAGTACCATTTACACACACCACTGAACGAAGATCGAAATCGAAAGCTCTAAAGCTTTCGAGAAGATTCCACACTGAGCGAACATTCAAGTACATCCTACACTGCAACCGGCTAGTATATAAGCAGGTGAAGCTTTCAGCGAAGAGACAGTAATTTTTGATTACGTCGACTGTGACAGCCAGCGTGTATACGCAACCGTGTTGGTAAAGAGCGAAAGTATTGCCATACAGTGCGAATTATTGTGCGAATATAATTCTGTGAAATAAAAGTGTTAATAAATTATCACTTATTTTTATTTTAACCGAATTGTGTTTTACTTGAAATCCCGGCGAACCCCTAGCTCGCAACAATATGTTTTTGCGTCTACCTAAGTTCGTGACAACCATAGAGATATAAATACTGGAGACGACAAGACGCTAGGGATGTTGATATCGAAAAGAAATATGGATATATCAATATTTAAAAATATATCAATATCGGCTGATGATATATCAAAAAAAATATCTTTATATCGAATATTTTTTACAATGAAAAATAAATTCATATCTCCCTTCCCGTATCAAATTTAATGTTAAGGGGAGCATATCGTAAGGGCCTTTCAGTGTAAAATTCATGACCCATTTTCTCAGAAACTACTCGAATAAAATTTTGGACAGTTATTCCTTACTGCAAAACGAGCAAATAGGGTGGAATAAAATTTTATTATTTTTTGCAAAGGTTTTATATATTGCACATCTAATTTTGACGAACAGAAAGCTCATATTACATTATTAAATAATTAAACATTTTAAATTTCCTTCTATTCTATCTGACAGCAGAGGTGGTATGATTGGTTTTTGAGAAAATGGATCAAACGTAAAAAAATACAACTTTTCAATTTAATCAGTTTAACCCAGAATTGAGTCTAAAATAAGAATTTAAAAGAAAAGTTTTTTTTACCCCAAAAAAGATATGCTCTCCTTAATAAAGATTACGGCGGTGCGGGGCTTTTAATACAAATCCAAAGCCAATTAATGAAAGATATTTCGAAATTTAAAATTGTTCTTCACTTCACTAAATTTTTACAACAAAAAACAAGGCTAAATACACTTTCGAAGCAATAATAAAAATATACGAAGAAAGGATGTGATGTTAATACAAACATATTACTTTCCTCCGGGTGTTTTAAATTCCATCTACTTGAAAGAGCAAGATTAAAAACCAATAACAACAAGGTACTGAGCGGATAGATCCTTGTGCACAGGATAGTTGTTTGCCCTACCTACAAAAACTACGCGTATTCCATCTTTTTATTTCGACAGAAATAGACTTTGCGTGATCGAAAAACAGTTTTCTAGTTTCAACCTTCCTGACATCCCTTGTATACATTATTATATTAGATTTTCGTGTTGGGGTTGGTTTGGTCACCTGCCATTGAAGCCTCAATTGGGCCTATTGCGACGTCCCTTTGGATTATCTATGGTTCCTCTTCGATCCCTGCGCTTTTAATGAAGCTTAGTGTTTTTCGAAGGGGAATAGCCAGAAATTCCAATGGTTTCATGAAACCTTGACCGAAGTGATGAAGTCTTTTATGAGCAAGTCCCTCACATTCACAGAGAATGTGCTCTGGTGTTACGCCTTCATCATCGCAAATTCTGCATATTTTGCTCTCAGAGAGACTAATCCTATGGAGATGCTTCCTCATGTAACAATATGACCAGTCAGAGCTTTCAATAGGGTTCATGTCAGATGTTTGCTTAATTTTAGATATTCAGACGTTCTGTTTTCCGAATGCTTCGGCATAAGTAACTTATTAGATTGCCAAGTAAAATATCAACTAGAAATATCTAAATTTGCGGCCAAAGTATGAGTAGGCACATATACACAAAAAAAAGCAGAAATGAAAAATGACGTTCGAGACCTAAAATATGGTATACTTAACAAATAATATCGGGTCCGATAGTCGGATTTTAATATCGATATATCGCTTTAAAAAATATAGGCCGATATTATCGATATATCGTTAGAAAAATATCGCTATTTCGATATATCGATATTTTTTCAGCATCTCTACAAGACGCCGTTTTTGTATGAAGCACTTTGAAGCATTTTGAAGCCAAATTGGACGTTTTTGTATGGAGTGTTTGATGCCAGATGGCAGTGAAATGCAAATAGTAGCCTAGTATTCAAATGTTTGGTGTTTTTCGTGTTCAAGACCGAGGTATAATATAAATGTGAGTAAGATGCTAATAGTAGCATAGTGTTAATTGCCTCGTCATCTTCAGTACATATATCTCTATGGAAGAACTAAAACTTATATGAATGAGTTTAGGGAAAAATAGAGGTTGAGTGTATTAGCGTGATAACCTCCATAGGAATATCCTTAAAATACGTAGTCAAAATTCAAAATGATTTCAATACAGTTTAATATTGTACATAATCCGAAATATTGCTTTTTGGCTACCTCTAATTACAAAGGACATAGAACTATGTATGTGCTAGACCCATTCTTTTAATTTATTCCAAATACAATATAATCAGACCTCAATCTTTTGTTTGGACTTTGGAGTATCTTATTTCTCTTATTTCTATAAATCATCATAGTATTGAAGCATGCCAGTACAGAGCTCTACATCATCAGATCAATCCTTAGCTTGATAAAAGATAAGTTGATGCAAAAGTAGGATTGCTAAGGTATTGTCACATCTAAAAGCAGCACATGTACGAAAAGCAGAAAGGCACATCACAGGCTTAGTACTGGTGCCAGAGTTGCCAGTACTGGCTAATGTTTCGGGTCCAGTATGTGGCCTAGACTAAATCATTGCCGAGCCAATGTCGATTTGATCACACTGGTCCTACTCTTGGTGAAACTCTGGCCCGATACTGGGCCTCAGTAAAAAAAAAGAAACGAAAATAAAATTATAATTTTTTTTTTTTAATCTACTTTTTTTTGTTAATTTATCTTACTTACACACCTTGCACACTCTCGGATTCGAACCATGGTCCCGTCACACATAAGTCCGCTATGCTACCCACTAGACCAATCTGAAACATTCTTGTAATAGGGTTGAAGCCGAATCAATTGATATGTTGAGAAATAAAACATATTTCTACCAAGATGTGCCCAATACAGAGCCGACCGTAGAGCCAATGCCGAGAGAGCTTAAACACCAATAATAAGCCAATTCTAGGCCCGACATACGCCCAGCAACTCGGACCAAAGTCGGCTCAGATCAAGTGGGAGTACTGATCACAGGATTGGCCCGACACTGGTCTGGTGGTTTGTCAGTACCAAAACAATGCCGATCGACAAGGATTGGTGGACAATGCAATGCCAATTCTGGGCAGTGTACGGAACTCTGGTTGGACTCCGGCATTTCGCACATGGGAGGCTGAATATAGCGCCTTCATTCGTTTTGGCGCAGCCGGTAGTTCGTGTCGCGAAGACGGCTATTCACATTTAAAAAAGGACTTTATATGATTAATTGAGGCCCAAAAGTTTTTAATGTATAGAACGTAGCTTCAGTACATTAAAAAAATAAAATATATATATTTTATTCTGCTCAGTGTCTAAAAGTCTCAATTCCGTCTGTATAAAAACACTATAGCTCAAGAATGCATTCACCTAAGTTAATTTTGATATCTATTCGTAACGATAAGTGTTCATCGAGCAAAATCGTCTCAGATCCCTGAATGTAGATCTAATACAACAGTTTATATAATTGTATATCCAGGGAAAAATAAGACCTGGGTTATAAGAGGTTCGAACCTATTCGACGTATAGTTTGTTATAGAATTTTGGGCAATTAGTATTTCCATGAAAATATCCTAAGCGTGTAATTTCATACGTAAAGCCTTCAGCCTTCGAATTCGGAAAACTCTTAATTATTCTGCTATCAATGAAATCAAAGTCCACATCGAAAATATCGAATTTTATCCATTCGCATTAATTTTCCGCACCAATCAAATTTACTCTATTCGTTATCCTATATCAAATTCATGTATGAGATTTTTTCCGATATTATTAGGAGGTAACTTCTCGAATAAATTGCCAATAGAAGCACACTATAGCCGGAGAACACAAATTCGATATCCATTTTTGTCCCTGTCGACACAAAACAAACATAATATAGCAATAATCCAGTGTTTATGCCAACATTGAATTCGAAATGATATTTCTAGGAATATGAAAAGCACGTCCTTGATCGAAAAAAACGGGAAAATTTTATTTCTACAGAAAGGATGAAGTAATTTGGCTGGACGACAGACGCATTTATTGGACGTTAAGAAATTGGGGGTTTCCCCCCGGTATAGTAATCTGTACCTATACAAAATCGGATGAGATGACCCCAAACCACTGGAACTAAAAAATGTGAAATTTTGGCAGCATATTTGTTTTATAACGTAGACATGGTTTAGCAAGTGATTTTTTTATATTCAACTCCTAAGGTGGTGAATAAGAGTTAAATATGCGTTTTTTCTTTCCTCAATATCTCTGGTGAATAAGAGTTAAATATGCGGTTTTTCTTTCCTCAATATCTCTTAAATAAATAAATAAAAATAAAAATAATAATAGTAAAATAAATAAAATTTCGAATTGATTGGATTTCTGCAGGCTATTTTTAAAAATGCGTGAAATATGTTTGCAGAATGTTTCGTTATTAAGTTCACAAGGGTTTTTTTTGCATCTACCTTGTACTAGGGATGTTAATATCGAAATAAAATATCGATATATCGATATTGAAAAAAATATCAATATCGGCTGATGATATATCGAAGAAAAATATCGATATATCGATATATCGATATATCGAATATTTTTTCCAATGAAAATAAATTCATATCTCCCTTCCCGCATCAAATTTAACTTTAAGGGGAGCATATCACAAAGGCTTTTCAGTGTAAATTTCATGACCCATTTTCTCAGAAACCACTCGAATGAAATTTTGGACAATTATTCCTTACTGCAAAACGAGCAAATAGAGCGAAGTAAAATTTTATTATTTTTGCGAAGATTGTATATATTGCACATCTAATTTTGAAGAACAGAAAGCGTCAAGACCGTCTCATATTACATTATTAAATAATTAAACATTTATATTTCCTTCTACTCTATCTGACAGTAGAGGTGTCATGAATAGTTCTTCAGAAAATGGATCAAATGTAAAAAAAAAACTTTTCAGGAGAGGCACTTCTTGATCTCGTGGAGTCTTGCAGTTTAAACAGTTTTACCCAGAATTGAGTCTAAAATAAAAATTTAAAAAAAAAATTGTTTACCCTAAAAGCGACATGCTCTCCTTAAGATTGCGGCGGTGTGCGGCTTTTAAAACGAAATTTAAAATTGTTCTTCACTTCACTAAATTTTCGCAACAAAAAACAAGGCTAAATGCACTTCCGAAGTAAATATACGAAAAAAGAATGTGACGCAGCAACGGATAGTTATGGTTTGCTGTGACTCTTTAATACAAACATATTACTTTCTTCCTGGGTTTTTAAATTCATTCTACTTGAAAGAGCAAGATAAAAAACCAATACCAACAAGGTACTGAGCGGATAGATCCCTGTGCACAGGATAGTTGCCTGGTTAGCCCCACCTACAGAAACCACGTGTCTTGCATCTTTTTGTTTCGACAGAAATAGACTTTCCGTGGTCGAAAAACAGTTTTCTAGTTTCAACCTTTCTGACATCCCTCATATAAATTATTATATTAGATTTTCGTGTAGGGGTTGGTTTGGTTACCTCTGTCATTTAAACCTGAATTAGGCCTATTGCGACGTCCCTCTGGAATATCTATGGTTCCTCTTCGATCCCTGCGCTTTCAATGAAACTTAGTGCTTTTCGAAGAGGAATAGCCAGGAATTCCGCTGATTTCATGAAACCCTAAGCGATGTGATGAAGTCTTTTATGAGCAAGTCCCTCACATTCACAGAGAATGTGCTCTGATGTTTTGTCTTCATCATCGCAAATTCTGCATATTTTACTCTCAGAGAGGCTAATCCTATGGAGATGCTTCCTCGTGTGACAATGTCCAGTCAGAGCTCCCACTAGGTTACGGGTCAGATGTTTGCTTAATTTTAGATATTCAGACGTTCTGTTTTCCGAATGCTTCGGCATAAGTAACTTATTAGATTGCCACGTAAAACATCAACTAGAAATAGCTAAATTTGCGGCCAAAGCATGAGTAGGTACATATGCATACACAAGAATTAGCAGAAATGAAAAATGCCGTTCGAGCTCTAAAATATACTATACCTACTTAAGAAAATATATCGGGTCCGATAGTGGGATTTCAATATCGATATATCGATATATCGCTTTAAAAAATATCGGCCGATATTATCGATATATCGTTTAAAAAATATCGCAATTTCGATATATCGATATTTTTTTAACATCCCTACCTTGTACCTTGGCAAATGCCTAAAAAGCCGATTCAGGTCTTCTCAATAGTCAACTCTATTAAGGATGAAAATGGTTTAAATGATTTTTCACGAATATCTCAATATCTCCAAGACCGAATGAGATGTCAAATTAGTTTATGTCGTGATTTTTCGATATTCAACCCCCGAAGGGTTGAAATGATTTTCTGTTTGTTTTTACGAATTTCTCATTTTTTTCAGCCCGAATGAGATATCAAATTGGGTTTCACGTCTATGGGCTACTAATATAAATGCCTAAATAGAAATTTCGGGATTTTTCTAGGGGCTAAAAGGGGTTAAGTGCATAAGGTGTCTCAGACTCGATGAGATATTGAATTATTTTTATTTTCTTCAGGCTGTAGGCTAACGCATAAAAAGTTATTTGGGAATTTGTCGGTATTCATTCAGTCCCCAGTAGTGAAAAAGCATTGAATATGTTTGCATGACTACCCCAACATCTCTCAAATCGGTTTTCCCTTTCATATAGACTACCTATTAACGCCGAACAAGTAGAAAGAAGGCGAAAAGGGTTAAGTACATTTTGACGAATTCCTCTACATCTTTTAGACCTGATGAGGTATCAAATGATTTTTTGTTTCGAATGGCTGATGGTTGATAACATTTGGTTGATTCTGCAATATATACTGTGAGCGCACTAGTCTATCATCGCAGAGTTTGTGGGATTAAATACCACTGGACACAAAGCTCTGCCTTACAATTAATCATCCTTGCTTTTCAACAATATCCACTTCAATGCCGCGTTTCCAGTATCGCATTCGCATACCGTCTACATTTGCATTGCACGCGGATGCATAGGTGAATGTGGAAACACAACATTCATGCTCAATGCAAATCTCTTTGATGCGCGTCCAAAAACCGCCATCGAAGCGAATGTTAAGTGGCAGGAGTTCAGTCAGTCCCAGCGCGAATACGAGTAATGTATTATGTACTGTTGTAATATTATAATTTTAGGCAAGATTATTATAATGTGTCTTTTTCGCATTCTGAAAAATGTATATAGAATCACTCCTTCAACATTCCAGGAAAAAATGAAATATGAATAGTATGGTAATGCTTCCATCCATTGAATCGGAATGTTTACGAAATGGATTCTACGGAATAATTTTTTCCCGCTGGGGTAGTATCTTTTTTGAGGCGAATGTGGAAACACGCATTCGTGTTCAATGCGTATCCCTTTGATGTGCGTCCGAAAACCGCCAACAACGCGAATCTATGCGATTCTCGACTAGAGTTGCGAACTGACGCGAATGTGCTGTTTCCACATACACATTGGCGCTAGTTCGCACAGGTTCGTGCGATAGTGGAAAATCAATTCTTTATTATTCTTTCATACTTCGTTGAGAAAGGAAGAAAAGAGCAAGGTCCAATTTAAGCTAAGCTAATTAAGGATGATATCGCTCAAGGTTCTATAACTCTTAACAAAGCATCAAGGAATATATGTCCCATAAATTGTGGTCAGTTCATTTCCATTATGTTATTTTTTTAATTATAAACAGGAAAAATTTTTCTTCTTGGTTGATATGAGTATGTTGTATATGGCTCAGATAGTTCCATCAAAATTTACTCCCATCTATAAATCATAGACATATTTGCGTAACTAAAAAGCAAGACAATGTTGTCATCCATCATAAGAGTGAGTTTCCTTAATGTAGGAAGTAGCTCCCCATATGGAGAGAAAGCTCTGTTTAAGTGCACATCTACAGAATCTACTGTATGTATGTGGAGTAGAGCTACATGTACTCGTTTTCATGTTGGATAGCTGGTATCTGCGTTTTTGTATATTGAACGGTGGAACAACAAGCTTGGGGTTTTTTCCCGGAAAAGTTTACCTACTGTTCAGGTTTTACCCGGTCTCATTTTTTTTTATCCTGAAAAGGATAGGTACTCGGTTATGGATAAGGACTAGAAAAATAAATCATCGTAATAGCCTACACCCTGTACGGGTACAATTTTTGATATTTTCTCATCGGTTATGGTCGAAGTTTATCCAGGGCCACCACTGGGCAACCGGTGTATTTGGATTTCCTCAACCAAATATAAATTCGTTTTGCTTCGTGGGGGAACCGATGAATACGAACGATAAGGTAAACGTTTTTTCCAACTAAATGGAATTTTGTAGGTATACGGGCGAACTACTGCGCTATCGAGTGAAAAATATTGTCTGCAATATTTGACTAGACGAAGGATTTATAGACAGACCTAGAAGGTAGAAACATGAGGTTCGATCAAGGAATTGATATCTATTTGTTTTGGTATAGCAATCGGGTTTTATGTACGTATCGTGCAAATAGAGTTGAGGTAATCAGAAGCTCAGATTTATTTCCTAGGGGCCTATTATGATTTAAATTCTGATAGAGGAAATTGTAAAGTTTTTCTCGACTCGACTCGGATCGAAGCCTCTTTTTTTTTTAGCCAATCTCCTCAACGAAATCGTAATCTAATTTTCGCAGCTTCATTCGATTGATTGTCAAAGTTAGGATCGAAATTTTTTTTACTCAACCTCTGAACGCCAATAAAAATCTGAACTTTTTTTTTGCTTTAGTTACTCTAATAGCACATCTACATATACGTACTAAGTTTCAACTTTCTAGCTTAAGCCGTTTCTGACTCGTACCTTGCTTTTTAGCTTTCTATTCATTACGGTTTTCAAGAAATAAAAATTAGAATTTTTTTCCTTTCTACCTCTTTTCACCATCACCCCCTACACCCCACCCCTAAAATTAATAGAGGTCTACCGATCCCAACTCCTGTAAAATTTTCAAGATCATATCTGATACGGTTTTTGAGATATAAAAATGACATTTTTTGAGAAATTGCTATCCCCCCTCAAAAAGTTTACGTTCAGTAGACTCCTCTTGTGATCCCATATACAGAAACTAAATTTTATCTTCCTGGTGTAATTGGTTCGGAAGATATTGTAATCCCCTTAAAAATGTTATCCCTCCCCTTATCTTGAAGTATCCTTAAGGACAACCACAAAGTTTCAATCTTCTGACATCAATCGTTCAGGAGATATGGATTTTAGAATGATTCAATCCCGGCTTTCAAGCGTTTTGGACTCATTGTTTTCCCCTCCACTTCCAGACCTCTCAACCCTTATCGACCATTTTTTTGCAAATGAGTCCACTATCTAGTACTACATAAGTTCCAAGTTTCAGCCTCCTAGCATAAGTGGTTCCTGAGATCTGGAAACCAAAATTTTTCATCTAAAACGCTCCCCCTCATCCCCTTACACCCCACCCCCCAAAAGATACCAGTCGTAGCAATTTACCCAATCTACCCACCATAAAAATTTCAACTTAATACCCCAACGTGTTTGGGAGCTACGCGCCTTCAAGCGATTCAAACGGCGGACGGCATCTATGGCGGACAGACGGACATTTTTTTTTTGTTTTTTTGGTGTTTACTAGTCCTAAAACGTGTAAATACAAAATTTCAGTTACATCAATTGAAAGGTAATTCGATTCAAGCTGAAAAACAAGCTATAACACTTTGAAGTCTGATTATTAGTTTTCAAGATATAACGTTTTAAGTGAGTGAGGGTACAGGTCCAAAACACTTTTCTTGACCACCCTGTATCTCCATGGATATTGAAAATTGAACCTCTCTGTAGAACAATTTTTTTCTCAAAATATATCAAGAAATAATCCCTCACAGGGTGGCGCACGGAGTACCGGACACCCTGTATAGTAAAAAATTATGCGGATATTTACATTTTCCTGGACTCATCAGAGCCGGATCATACGACTACCACGTCATACGTTCTGACAATTTGGTGGTGTTTTCTCCAGATTTTCCCATACGAAAGTCCTTAAAACACAAGTCCTAACCTTTTGTATAACAACTTCAGAACATCATAAGTAATAAGGATGTAGTTTCCCTCAAGCTCCGGGTACGGAACTAAAACTGGGAAGAAGGCCCTCTTTAATCGTCATCATTAGTCCTTGCTTATTAGTTATTACTATAACTATTTAAAATTGAAGTTCAGTATTTCCTCTAGAGAATAATACAATTGGTAGACTCACTGTGGTATCTTTTTATCGTGTTTTCATATGTCTGTTGAGACCATTATACGTAATCCTCGACTGAAGAATACGCTACTCGGCTTTTGAGTCGCGATTATATGAAAAAAGCGTAGCTATTTCTGATTTCTGATTTTTTCTATTTTTGGATTGAAGACTTTAAGGGAGGGTATGAAAAAGAAGCCCTCCGAACTGTTGGGAAACAAATGCACCGTTACAAAAATCCATTAATTGTGTCAAAAATTACTACAAAGTTCACACTACCCGTGAAATATGCATTATACTCGTATGTAGCTACATCCAGCTATGATCTAGTTTGCTTAGTGTGAAATATTTAGGTACACCACATCAGACTCCACACTATTCAAAGGCTGTTCAAAGTGTTCAACCCAAGGAAAATTCTTGCACTTTCGCTACGTTAACCGGGACTATGGGGGTGTTCTACTCTCCCATAAGGCACTATGGCATGATTGTCGTTTTCTAGATAATAATTGGAGTGTGGAACGATGGAAGTATAATGGCTACCGAACATTTTTATTACATTATGGAAAAAAAGAGCTAAGCTTGTCTATAAGCGCGCGCAAAAAAAAAACACTTCACCCTATAGACCGGGCAACTTTTTACCCTTATTTGAACTAATGAAAAAGCACTCATATCGTGATGGATATGGAAATGTAAATATGTTTTTCACCCTTTCATCTCAGCAAACTTACATTGAAAATTAATTAAAGTTGCTGACATTTTTTTTGGTAACATTTTTCCTTTTGCCTGTCTGGATCATCCGGACATTTCCGCCTCCGTCGAGACTGGAGAGAAATTTCAAAGTTAATGCTGTTGGGTAACGTTTGAAGGATTATATTGCAGTTTAAAAAGTTTTGAAATTAATAGTTGACCGGGGCGTATGTTAATTTCGAAAGGGAGCAAAATTGATTAAAATGAGAGCAACTATGTTGTATAACTGTGTAACTACCTGTATAACTAACCGGTTTTATTTAGAAAAAAATTTTTAATATTGCTTTTTAAATAGGTGCTTTGATTTAGGGTTAAACTGGTCGTTTACAAAAGCATTTAACATATGATTTATAACCTATTCATCGTTATTTTAATAATAAATATAATAAAAAGTAGCCTCTGAAGTTTCGAGTAAGTCGGACGTGTTTACCTGCATTTATTTAACTTTTTTTTCGATTTTGATTGCCACCCTTGCCGCTGTTTAAGGCCATCGGTCGCGAGTGATCTCTATTTCGTTGAGTTGTAAAATCGGTTTGACTTTAATAATCAGTTGACTTTATTATAATCCGTTTATTCTTGTTACTAATTATGGCTGTTTGTGCGGCGGCCAAGTGCTTGGACATTTCGGACAAAACACCGTTTGTGTGCTGCTCTGCCCTGTGCGAAAAGGTCTTTCATAGTAAATGTGTTGGCCTCACGGGAACTATTGCCGATGCTGTTGCAAAATCGGGTAATGGGCTTTATTGGTATTGTGACTCGTGCCGGTTATTGTCAATATCATCGTATGCGGCTAAGCTCAAAGTACTACAAGCTGCTGTGTGTTCTACGCTTGATGGTTTATCATCTCAACAGAATCATCTGAAGGCTGCTATTTTAGAGGTGAATAAACTGGAATTAGTCAATATTCCAACTCAAACGATGCCGACCATAACAGTATCTCCTGCGGTCGCTACTGACCTTCTGCCTACAATGCCGGTTGGTGATATGTCATTTCAACGCCTAACTACAGACAGAGTCTTAAGGCCAAGGGCTAAAGGAGTGTCATATGCCAATATGGTGAATTCGCCAAATAATTCGCCGAAAATTATCGACAAGTTAGCTGATTCGCAGCGCTCACCAATACCACTGCCGTATGCATCCATAGCGTCTCAATCGGTAGTTGGATTGCCGCTCAGTGTTAATTGCAATGCCTCAACTAGCTTAAATACTAGTACTAACTTGACTGCTGAAAATAACATTGTTCAGCCGAATGCTCCACTTACGGATAATTGGGTAACCATACCATCGTGCCCTCGAAGCAAGCGGAGGGGTCTAATTGGAACTGATGTCTCGCATTCGTCAGCGGAGTTAGATGTAGTGCCTATTAGGTCTTGGCTGCATATTTCGCGCTTTAAATCTACTATGGAAACTGATGCGATTATAAAGTTAATTTCTACTAAACTTCATGTTCCGGCTGATCAACTTGTTTGCCATAAGTTGATAAAGAATGGTGTTGATGTCAACACTTTGCGATTTGTCAATTTCAAGTTGGGCATCCCATCTCAATTGTTGAGTAGCGCCCTAAAGTCATCGATCTGGCCGTTAGGTGTTCAAGTGAGGACATTCGTACATCGACCAAAAAACGTAGAGGCGGAATCCATTCCAACCGCGCAGTAGCTAATGGGAGTGGATGTATTTTTTCCTGTTTTTATCACAATGCTGGCGGAATGAGGACGAAAACTGAGAAATTCTTCAAGGTTTCTTCGGGCCATGACTATGATATTATTGCCATCACCGAGACATGGCTACATGATCAGATTTATTCTTCTGAACTGTTTGATAGTTTTTACTATGTATATCGGAAAGATCGTGCAAATTCCGGGTGTCATCAGAGAGGAGGTGGTGTTTTGCTGGCAATAAATTCGAAGCTCTCGAGTAAGGAAATTGTGCTGCCATCCTTGAAAGTAAATCAAGTGGAAATTGATCAACTCTGTGTCCTAGTGCGATTTGACGCCTTAAATGAAATTTATTTCTTCATCAGCTATATTCCTCCCAGTAGCTCCTTCGAAGTATATATGCTCCACTATGAAAATATAAATTTCATTGCCGATAGCTTATCCGACGATCAGCGCATTTGTGTGTTTGGTGACTTCAACCTTGGCAATGTATCTTGGACATGGTGTCCAGATAGTAAGATGCTCATACCATTTCATGCTAAAACTGATATTGAAACTAACTTTCTTGATTCAATTTTTTGTTTAGATCTAATTCAAGTCAATCATGTTTTAAATTCATTAGGGCGTATTTTGGACCTTATTTTTCTTGATAAAAATATTAAAGTTGTAAATGTTGGTGAAGCAGTTTTTAACCTCTTAAGTAACTCAATTCATCATAAAGCAATTGTAATTCATTTTCAATTTTATTGTTTCGGTTCTAATAATAATTCTAATGGTAACTGTAGTGAATTACTGTATAGTTTTGCTAACGCAAATTTTTGTGATATTAATAATTACTTCTCCTCAATTGAGTGGGTTGAACTATTTAAAGATCTTGATCTTAATGCTGCTTACACTAAATTTAGTTCTGTTGTTAATGACTGTATTGCGCTATTTGTTCCTAAAAGAATCAACAAGAGTAACAAGCTTCCCTGGCACAACGCGCGTCTTTCGAAACTTAAAAATGCGAGAAATAAAGCTCATAATAAATTCAAGGGTACGAAGTCGATAGTGGATCTTGAACGGTTTATGAGGTTACGCAGGGATTATGATTGTCTCAACAAGTTCCTCTACAAACAATATTTATTGTCTACAGAGGCTAAAATAAAAATTGATAGTAAACTCTTCTGGTCTTTTCTGAATTCTAAGAAAAAACATTCGTCCATCCCTTCTGTTATGGAATTTAGTGGGTGCTCCTCCAGTGATTTATCTTCATCTTGTGACTTATTTGCCAATTTTTTTGAATCGGTTTATAATAAAAGTATTCATCCTTTTGATCCTAATAGGTTTAGTCACTTAACCCCGATTACGGATATTGGATCATTGGTTTTATCTAAGACGGATGTCTCTTCTGCATTAGCGAATCTCAAAAATAGTTTCAGCTCGGGTCCGGATGGAATACCTCCTGGTTTTCTTAAATCTTGTCAGGACTGTTTATGTACTCCTTTATGTATAATTTTCAATATGTCGTTATCATCGGGTACTTTTCTAGATGATTGGAAGACATCATATATAACACCAATTCATAAGTCTGGGCCCAAGCATCTGGTTGAGAACTACAGACCGATTTCTAAATTGTCTGCGGTACCAAAGTTACTGGAAAGTATTGTGAAAACTAAACTCTACTTCGAGGTTAAGGAACATATATCCACTTCACAACATGGATTTGTGTCTGGACGATCTACTGAGACCAACCTTGCTGTTTTCACCCATTATTGTTTGGAAGCAGTAGAGTCTGGCTTTCAAGTGGATGTTTTGTATACGGATTTCGTGAAAGCCTTTGATAGAATACACATAAACCTGTTTCTTTCTAAATTGTGTGCCCTTGGTTTCCATTCTAACCTCTTGCTGTGGATTGGGTCTTATTTGGATAATAGGAAACAATATGTTCGTTTATCTTCATGCTTATCACGATGCATTTCAGTTCCTTCGGGTGTTCCGCAGGGTAGTCACCTCGGTCCTCTCCTTTTTCTCATTTTTATTAATGATGTTTTTGATCTGTTTCAATATGCGTCATGCTTGGGGTTTGCCGATGATCTGAAGATTTATACTCGTTTGAATAGTCAAATCGATTCCATTAGGTTTCAAACTGAGATTACTCTATTTTGGGAGTGGTGCGATTTTAATTCATTATTATTGAATCCTAATAAATGTAAAATCCTTACTATATGTCCGTGTATTTCTCCTGTTCATTTTACGTATAATTTTCCTTACATCACTCTGACTCGATCTGAGGTAGTAGTGGACCTTGGCGTGTTAATGGATAGCAAACTTACTTTTAATATGCACGTTGATCGAATGATATCTAAAGCAAATTCTAAATTGGGATTTGTGATGAGAAATTCTATGGAATTTAACGATCCATATACTTTAAAAACTCTGTTTTGCTCTCTTGTGAGATCTACATTGGAATATTGCTCAGTCGTTTGGAATCCTTTTTATGACATTCATATCAAAAGACTAGAATGTGTTCAAAAAAGGTTTACGAGGTTTGCTGTTAGAAGATTACATTGGTCCGATGGATTACCTTCTTATAAAGGGTTTTCCAATAGGGACTTGACAACTTTGAATTCAATTTGTGAACGCACCCTTTCACTAATCATCGAACTGTCACTGTCAATTTATTCAGTAAACTTAACATTTTTATCATGGTAAAGTACACGAAGGAACAACGTCTGCAAATTATAAAAATTTACTACAGAAATTCGGAGTCAGTGACCGCTACTTTAAGAGCGTTAACTCCGATTTTCGGTCGTAATTCTCGCCCTAGTAGACAGGCAGTAACAAGTTTAGTGCAAAAATTTGAGTCTACATATTCGTTGTGTGATGTTGCCGTGCCAGTGAGACAACGGGTTGGTCGAAGTGTCGAAAATATCGCTGCCGTTGAAACGTCCGTAGCAAATGATCCAAATCAGTCAATTCCACGGCGTTCTCAAGTGTTGGGCATCGCCCAGACCACGTTATGGCGAATTTTGCGTAAGATCTTGGTTTACACCCATACAAGATCAAGCTGACTCAAGAATTGAAGCCGATGGACCATTTGAAGCGACGTACGTTCTCCGATTGGGCTCTGGAAAAGATGCGCCAAGATGATCAATTTCATCGCAAAATCATCTTCAGTGACGAAGCTCATTTTTGGCTCAGTGGGTTCGTCAATAAGCAAAATATGCGTTATTGGTCCGGTGAAAATCCACATGTGCTTCATGAAAGACCACTTCATCCACAAAAAATAACTGTTTGGTGCGGTTTGCATGCTGGCGGCGTCATAGGGCCATATTTTTTCGTCGACGATAATGATCGTCACGTTACTGTGAATGGTAATCGTTATCGCGCCATGATTACCGATTATTTTTGGCCCGAATTGGAAGATATGGACTTGGACAACATGTGGTTTCAACAGGACGGTGCCACAAGCCACACAGCACACGTTACAATCGATTTATTGAAGAGTAAGTTTGATGAGCGTGTTATCTCAAGAAATGGACCAGTCGATTGGCCGCCTCGTTCGTGCGATTTAACGCCTCTGGACTTTTTTCTTTGGGGCCACGTCAAGTCGTTGGTCTATGCCAACAAGCCGACGACGTTGGAAGAGCTCAGAGCCAACATTGAACACGAAATAGCAGCCATTTCGGCCGAAATGTGTGGCCGAGTCATCGAAAATTGGGTCCAACGAATCGACCGCTGCAAACGTGCCCGCGGTGGCCATATGAACGAAGTCGAGTTCCATTCATAAATGTTTTGATTGTACTTCAACCCGATAATAAAGTTTTTGAAATATCTCAAATGGTTTGCATTTTATTTTGAAAAAAAGTTGTCAAGTCCTTATTGGAAAACCCTTTATAAGTAGGTGCAAACTAATTGATTTGCTATCCTTGCAGATATAATGTTTGTTCGTGACGTATTGTGCTATAGAATAATCTCGCCGGTACTTCTCGCTTCTTTCCACATTTATGCGCCTGAACGACCACTACGTCTTCGTGCCTTTCTTCAAATCAATCCACATAAGGTAAACTATGGCATGAATGAGCCGCTTACGCGATGTGCTACGCGGTTCAATGAAGTTTGTTCTCTTGTTGATCTAAGTTCGGGTAGATTTGCTTTTAAGTCTATTTTAATCAATGTCTGGAGAGTTAATTAACGTTGAAAGTATAATTTATATTGAAAATGAAAACATTAGTTACTGCTTTGTCCAATTACCAATAATTATTTTTTCTTAATTTTACTATTGTATTTTCGTAGTCTGTAAATTTTTATATATATGGTAGACGTCAATAAATATAAATAAATAATTGTTATCTATTTTTTAAAAAAAAAATTACTAAACTGAAATTTTTTTTTCACGTTTCATGACTTATAGACACCAAAAAAGCTAAAAAAATGTTCAGTCCGTTTGTGCGCCGTTCGCCGTACGCAAAATCGTTTGAGGGCTTATAGCTCCCAAACCCTATCAGCTATTAAATTGAATTTTTTTTGTGAATAGACTGGGTAGGCCCCTTAAAGTGACCCCCTTTTAAGGGGGTGTGAGGGGGGGGTGGTGGAAGCGTTTTAGACGGAAAATTTTGTTTTCTAGATCTCAGCAACCGCTTATGTTAGGAGGCTGAAACTAGGAATTTATATCGAGCTGCGATAGTATACCCATTTGCAAAAAAATTGCTGATATGAGTGAAGGGGTGCGGGAGTGGGGGGTATAATAATGCGTCCGAAACGCTCGAAAGCCGAGATCGAGACATTCTAAAATCCATATCACCTAAACGGTTAATGTCACGAAATTAAGACAATCGTATGATACTCTAGATGAAATACTGAACTCCGACTTATATTGTAGTTGGAGATAAAGTAGAAATAGGTGTATGCATGTGGTATGTCCTTTATTAAGGACTACCATTTGGTTACTACTCGAAACAAAAAGATAATATCGTCAGTGTTCATTTTCAAATCTTGAATTGGGTGAGTCACCGAAAAAAAATTTCCTTTTTTAAGGACTTTCACATGGAAGGTGCAGGAAGGACTCACTCGATTTCTTACATATTTATCCTTTTCCTTGGAACCATTCAAAAATGAATGTGTACAAAATTTCAAATTCGTAGCTTGAAGCGTTCAAAAGTTATCGGAAAATATTGTTGAACACGTGTCTTAAAGATTTTTGTATGGAAGATACCAGAAGGAGTGAAAGGATTTCGCTGACTAGTAAACTCGAACTTCGTTTTTAGTCAAAACTAATTTGTACAAAATTTGGAAGCGGATTTGAGGTTTTTGGCCACAAATAAACAAAAAATAATGTATAACTTTTTTTCGTCCGCGGCTTAGTTCTATGCGTTACAAACTTTTGGGCTGGATTAAACTTATAATACTCTATAAGATTTCATCTAAATAAATAAGTAATAAATAAGTGTATTTAAAAAATAAAAAATTTGTATAGAATCAGAAAATAGAACCATGAGCTAGTCGTACTTCCCAGCAGGCAAAGTTGCGTATACTATATGTACGTCAATAGTAGTTCGGTTAAAAGCCGTATATAACCCAGGTCTGGCTGCTGGGTTGTTTAATAGAACACCATACGAACTAAAATTTTGACAAAAATCGTATTTTAAAAAATGGTCGTTTTCGTAAAAAAAGTACCACCGAACTAATTGGGAAAAAAGTACCAACATTAGACTAAACGGACCAAATATGGCAACGCTGTGCCTATCCTCGAAACCGTGAGCAGTGTGAGCGCCAGAAAATTACCCCCCCATGCAAATTGTATGCATCGTGAGCGCAATTCGGACCGGTTGTATGCTTGCTAAAAGCGCATAAAGCGTAATTCGGACCGCGGCCTTAATGAACATCTGTGGGTATACCTGGAGAATAGATCGGAAACAAATTTTTGAGTGGTGTCAGAAGCGTACGGGGGTGGGGTGTGTAACCAATTGCACTAGACAAATAAAATTCGGTTTGTGTATAAATGGTGCGTTTACACTCACCCCTGAGGCTCGCCTCGAGGCGAGCCTCTACCCCCATCAGGCCATTGCAAACCGGTTTTCGTCGGCTGTGTACTTTGCTGTGTTGAAAGCAATTTACACTCAACATGCCTCTGCGTCACAACTTGCCTATAAGTGCGAAACGACAGAAATACGATGAGCTGCGAAGTGCATGCTGCCACAGTTCATTGTATGTGTGTACACATATGGAAGCGTGCGTCGGAGAAAAAGTTGAAGAATGTTAGACTCTTGCGACTCCACGAACCATCTGATTGGGTGATTTTTTGGTGGGGATAGAGGCTCGCCTCAAACGCTGAGTGTAAATGCACCATAAAGGTTGACAAATTAAGTTTGCTGAAAGTAAAATTTATTAAGGGGGTGGTGGAGCATGGAAGGGGAGGGGATAAGAATTTTTCTAAAAAATCACGTCTCATATCTCAAGAACAGTGTAAGAAAGAGACTTAAAATTTTTACCAGAAGTAGGCCTAATAGACCTTAGCAGAAAAAAAATGTTTGACGGTGAGGGTGTAGAGGGTGAGGGTGGGAAGGGTGAAAAGGAAAAAGTTCAGATTTTTATATCTCGAGAACCTATAATGATGTAAAGCTGAAACTTAGTATTTTGATAGAGCTATAGTAGTAGCATGTTGGAAAATATAATTTTTTTGTAGTGGTAGTACCTATGGTACGGGGGTGGGTGGTTCTTTTCATAACTATAGAACGGCTTATGCTAGACAGTTGAAACTCGGTATGTATATGTAAATCAACTAGAAAAGTAATTTTCATTAAAAAAAATGCAAATATCCATTGGTGTTTGAAAGGGGGGCAAAAACAATTATTTGTGAAAATGGGAAGCATATATTTTCACGATTTTTGTCATATCTTTAAGGTCCAAATATTGAATTCATTTCTATTGTACAGATTCTTCATATAAATACCTAGAAAGTGTTTCCAGGATTTTTTGAAATTCGATCCCCAATGTGGTGTAGAGGAGTTATATACATTTTCACGAATTCAGCCGTATCCCTCAGGTCTGATTAGATATCGAATAACTTTTCACTTTCACTTCCTTGTTTAATAATCACCTAAAACCCGTTTTCAAGTTTTTTTCCTTTTTCAACCCCTAAGAGTGTATAAACGGGTTGAACACGTTTTCACGAATTCCGTCGTATCTCTTAGGAGTGATAAGACATCGAATTGGTTTTCACTTCATCTGGCTTTCTTTATATATGGTACGAGTATATCTAAAAATAATATTTAATATTTAACCCCTAAGTGGGTTCAAGAGGGTTGCATATGTTTTCACAAATTCCTACATACTTCTTAGTTCTAATGAGATATCGAATTCATTTTTACTTCCTAAGGCTTCCTACATAATCGTCAAAAAGTTCATTTCAGGATTCTTAGATATTCAAGTCTAAGAGGACGTAAGGTTTTCGACATATTTCTTAGGTTTGATGAGATATCAAATTGGTTTTCACTTCCAAAGGCTTTTTATATAATCGCCTACAAACGCATTTCAGATTTCATGCCACGACCCCATTCTAACCGCTTCCCGAACTTTTTTTTAGGTTTTCAGGCACAGAGTAACCTATACCGCATCTAAGCATTAAACGCGTTACGGACTTCTACCCAAAAAATAATAAAGTTGCGCCCAGACTGTTGTCAGATTTTTTAATTAAGGCGGAGAATATTTACTGCAAAACTTTAACTAATATAATCATTCAGTTCAACAACTAAAACTACATCCAGTACAATATTTTACCAACTTCTTATGTGGAACACAAAAACTAATTTTTTTATAATATTTTAAAATTTTGATAACGCTGCACTCGATTTTTTCGTTTATGATTCGATATAAATATAACTACAAAAAGCCATACTACTTCCGAAGTATTATCGTCTGCAAATTTTAATTTCGGATCATTCTTGATTGCCTACATCCTTCGCAAATACCTTTGTAATCTCATACTTTTCTCATCATCATACCAATAATCCTCTTCGGTATAATATTCCAATATAATCCTTGAGCCAAACCACCTCAATAAGATAAATAGGGTATTCGGCCATCACAACAAAAAAAAAGTCAAAAGATAGGATAATACTTGAGAAGAGATTGAAGATGAAAAATTTCGGGCACGTAATAAATTATTATCATAAGACAGGACCAATATGAGTTTAGATAACGGCGAGTTATAGAAGCTATCGTCCCTTGGTCCTGTTTCTTCCCTACGGATTTCTACGCACGAATTACATTACTTGAGGAGCAAATCACCTGCCGACTTTCGCTCACCATTGGCGAAAAAAGAACAAAATCCAAGAAGTCCTTGTCAACATTGAGACGTAGCTGGTATGGCGCCACCACCATACTGGTCACGTAAGCAGATTTTCTCATAAATTTTATTTTGTCCATAAATTTTCGAATCGTCCCGAAATTGAAATAAAAACGCTTATTTTGCGCGCTTCTTTAGTGCAAAGATAAGGCGATTTATTTTTGACAAGTGGATTCTTATCTTGTAGATCCTTTGTAAATCCTTGGGAATAAAATTTTTCTTTACAGCCTGTTGTTGAACTTATGATAGACAAAAGGATACAGGACATAGATGAATGCTTGGTTTTTGGTGTGTGTCACTTTCATTTTGGGACTATCCATCGGGGATTGCTGCTCCATCACGATGAGGGTGTCATCCTTGTCAGTGGGTTTTTGAATTTATTAATGATGGGCGCCCAAAGTTAAGATGACACCAATTTTGATCAGGCAGATTGTTATTGAATGATGGCATGAACATTCAATTTGTTTGGTCATGATGGTGTAATTAAATGAGTTCAAATTGGGAAAAAATATGGGATATTTAAAATTTTTTAAATAGACTCTTCACAATTTTTAAAATTAGTTTAGGTATGATTCATTTCTCAGTATATTGGTTCAGACAAGCTGGCAGATGCGCTATTATCCAGCAAACCAAAAGCATCGCAATTAAATCACTAACGATTCTATTAAGTGAGGTATATTTTACTTTATTATTTTTTAATAATAAAGTATTGTGATCGACCTGAAATTTAAAAAAAATTTGCTGCCCTGAAATCTTGTATTTTCACGTTTTAGGACTAGTAAACACCAAAAAAGCAAAAAAAAATGTCCGTCTGTCCGCCGTAGATGCCGTACGCTGTCCGACGTCGTGAAAAACTTTGGATTACAATATCTTCCAAACCAATTACACCACGAAGATAAAATTTGATATCTGTATATGGGATCACAAGTGGAGTCTACTGAAAGTAAACTTTTTGAAGGGGGAGGTGGAGCACGAAAGTGGGGGATAGCAATTTTTCAAAAAATTTAATTTTTATATCCCAAAAAGCGTACCAGATATGATCTTGAAAATTTTACTGGAGTTGGGGTCAGTAGACCTCTAGTAGGGAATACATTTTGGTGGTGTGGGTGTTGGGGGTGAAAGGGGATAGAAAGGAAAACATTTTATTTTTATTTCTCAAAAACCGTAATGAATAGAAAGCTAAAAATGTACGACTATATAGAGCCACTATAGAGACACCCTAGAAAAATTTTCGATAGTGGTACGGGGTGACGGGTGGTTTTTTATATCTCAGAAACGGCTTATGCTAGAAAGTTGAAACTTAGTACGTATATGTAGATGCGCCACTAGAGTATGGTATGGTATAAGGGGTGGTGATGCCATCATCCTCCTTCATTTAGACGTTTTTGTTCGTACATTGTGCTCCCCGTTTGAGTATAATAACTCCTGGAACCTAAAATCATTTACTGGATTTTATAAAGTTTGCTATGTTACATAGCTTTCCCTTATCGATATCACCGAGGTCATCGAGGAAATAAGCGCCGAGGTTCCGTCTTCTCGTTCTCGATAGGGCCGGACACTCGCATAGGACGTAGAAGATTGACTCCTCCACTTCTTGGTCACCGCAGCTACGACAGAGATCATTTGCCTCGGCTCCCAGTTCCCAGTCGTCTAGCGTGTCTACCGATCAGGCAGTGCCCTGTGAGCACTCCGGTTAGTGTGTTTGCATCCTTCCTGCTCAGGTTCAGGATATACTTGCTTTTCCCGTGATCATATTCAGGCCAAAGAGTTCTTTATATTGAGCTTGTAGTTAGGTTCGAGCCAAGGACTTTAATGGCTGCTTGGCTGTCAATGCAAATAGTGATGCTTCAATAATTTTGCATGCCTTTAGTATTGCAAAGATTTCCGCTTGAAATACACTGGCATGGTCCGGTCGCCTGAAGGACTCGTGAATATCGAGTTCCTGTGAGAATACCCCCGCGCCTGTACCAGAGATTATTTTCGAACCGTCGGTGAATACCATTGTGGTTCTGTTGTCTAGGTTGCGCTCTACATTCCAGTCGTCCCTGTGTGGGACAGAAAATTCCCTACTGAAATCTAATTCTGGCATAATGTAGTCCGTTTCCCTGTTCGTATCACACTCCAAGAAGTCATTGAGTGTGGTACTGTGACCAGCAGGTCTAGTTCTCCAGTAACCTAACTCTTTGAGTCTAAGAGCGCCTTTTGCAGCTATGCTTTTGATGTGCATGGCCATTGGCAGCAGGTGAATGATAGTTTCCACCAGTGCTGCCGTGGGTGTGGTTCTGAGGGCGCTAGTGACCCCAATGCATGCCAAGCGGTGTACTTTTGTCAGCTTGCTTAGATACGTGGACTTTCTAGTCGCCTCCCACCACACTATCGCGCCATAACTTAAGATTGGTCTTATTATGGCTGTGTACATCCAGTGTACTAGTTTGGGTTGGAGACCCCACCTGTTTCCGAACATCTTTCCGCACGCGTAAAAGGCGTTATACGCTTTTTTAACGCGTTCTTCCAGATTCAGTTTCCAGCTGAGTTCCTTGTCTAGAACAACCCCGAGATATTTAGCGCTATCGGAAAGATGAAGCTCGTCGCTTCCCATCTTTGGTAAGGCAAAATCTGAAATTTTGTACTTCTTCGTGAAGGGGACCAGCACAGTTTTAGAGGGATTAACCCCTAAACCGCAGTCGTCGGCCCATTGCCGTAGTTTGTTGAGTGCTCTCTCTATCAGACTACTAATTGTCGGTAAATGTTTCCCTGAGACAAGGATGACCACGTCGTCGGCGTATGCACATGCCTCGATTCCGAGGTTCTCAAGTTCCACAAGGATTTTGTTGACTACAAGGAGCCAAAGACACTCTCCTAGTTCGGATTCAATAATCCTGCTTCGTAGCAGCCACTAGAGTAATTAAAGCAAAAAAAGGTAAAATTTTTATTGGCGTTTAGAGGTTGAGTAAAAAAATTGTCCGTGAATCCATATTTTCACGAATTTCGATAAAACTTTCAGACATATCGAACTATCAAAGCAATTTTACTTCTGCGTGCTCTTTATATAAGAGCCTAGATACGTCTTCCAAATTTTTCGATATAATAATATATAAAAAAATACGTAAATAAATAAAAAAAATCTGCCAACAGTCTGGGCGCAACTTTACTATTTTTTGAGTAGAAGTCCAGAACGCGTCTGATGCTGAAAACTAATGTATGACAACCTAAAAAATAACCAGGAGGCTATTTGGAACGTTATTTTTTACGTTGTCAGTCGCGTAGTAACCTACATTACTTCTTGCGTTCCGGACTTCTACCCAAAAAATAATAAAGTTGCGCCCATACTGTTGGCAGATTTTTATACTTACGATTCACAAGTGAATCATTCAATTACGTTACTCGTAATTGAATCATGTATGTGGACCATAAGTGAATCATCTAGGTGGCTCGCATGTAAATCATCTCAGTGTAATTTGAAAGAGGCTTAGAAGAGGAAGTCATGTTTCGAAAGTTTATACAACAGCATAAATGGTTCTGTCGACCTAAAGATCTACACTTAACTTCCAACAACTGCTACATCGGCTATCAATTCAATTAAAAAATGTCTTATCTAACTTATTATTTTCTTATTCGGTCTTAGTTTCGATATTTTTCCTGATTTTACTGCTTCCAGCTTACGTTGAAGTATACCAAGGAAAGATGGAATTTAATTGTCCCAGTCACGTTTAGAATGTTTATCTACTTGAATACTACTTTGACTGTGGAATTACAGTTGCTAAATATCCTGAAGATGCTTTAGAATCGAAACAAAACTACTTAAAATTGGCCTTTTTCCAGCATGCCAGATCATCAGACTGACAAACCCTAAAATTTGTGTGATTTTTCTTTCAGCAAATAAACCAAAATAACAATGAAAGTCTCGAGTGGCTCTTGTTGTTGTTCTTGCTCCTTATACGAACTGGAAATATTCCAAGGATGTATAAGGTCTCGTTGTTAAAAGGTCTTTTCCACCTTTTTCATTTAATTTGATTTCGGAACTTCTATCCTAATTGCGGTATCCATACGTTTATCCGAAATGCCACAGGACATTTTTATATATGTCTGTTCGAGCAAAACACAATGAGATAAACGATCATTAACAGTAATGGAAAGACTTGTACGTTCGACCTTTTGTTTTAAGGACTTCCCGAAATGGCAAGTATCCTATCGAACCAATAATTTAATTACTATGAAGTCGGTCTTATTAAATTGTCGACTATTAAAACGAAACCTCAAAAAGAACATCAAAGAAACATCAACACCAGTCACGGACCTATCGAAATTTGGTTGGTGAAAGTGGTCCCAACTGAATTTTGTGTTAATGTGTTTTTTTCTGGTGAGAAAATTTTCCTTGAAATATCCTGGCAATAAATTTGAGCCCAGTCCATTTTTTTCGGTGTTTGTTTTCAAGATGCCCAGACAATACGAGTATATCGTTTCACATCACATACGAAAAAGGACTAAAGAAGGTTCGGGTATTCGAACGCTTGGCACATTGTTGTAATAAATGGCGGATATCTTGGCGCTTTCTCTCTGGAGATAAATCAAAAAGTCAGAACAACAAGATGCGAAAATAGTTGTTTTTGTTATTTATACAACGGGCAGATTTGTGGGTATAAGGAGCCATCAGACACTCAGATTAAAGATTGTTTACTTCGCATTTATCGTAACATTAAAGTTTCGTGAAATTGATTCGGAACTGGTGGGTCGTGGTCGTACCACATATCCCGAGAATGAGAAGTTCCTGGAATTTATTTATGGGCAAAGGACACTTTGTATGGTAAAGGTGCGGCAATGGTTCACCCAGATTTCGCTCGCCCTTTTCAAGAAGATTAGCGAACTCCGGAATGTATGTTAGATGGAGGTTGATGCTAAAGGTAATGCCATATTCCCATATGGTTTCACAGCTAGGATATGTGAATATAAAATGGTATTTCGTATATGTGTTGGCACCAGGTCTTATATTTTATGAGCTGAAGTTGTAAAGTGGTTTTACTCGGAGGTGGGTGGAATACTACAATATTCTGTTTACATTAGATTTGTGTAGAGTTAAAATGGGTCAGATACGGTGAGAAGTTTGTTTAGATTTTCGAAAATGTAGAAACTGTTTTGAGTATAGGGCCAGTTTGTTTAGTAGATAAGGTAGGTATATTAATTTTTGTTTGATATGGTAAAAGACAAAGTTCGTGATTTCGTTATATAGTAGACGTGTACACTTTGTACTCAAAACGGCTTAGATTATTTTAAGCTCGGAAAGCTTTTCAACAAATATTCAAGGATTTAACTGGTATTGAGTTAGCAATCCAGACGATTGGTAGAAGAACATCGCAGATTCTGCTCGTATCCAAAGTATTAGGTTGATGCAGATGAAATGTCGTTTTTGGTAGTGCAACTTCAAACAAATGCAACTTTTGTAAAACTTAATATTATTAATCAAAACTGGTACCAGCACATGCAATACACTTCTCCCAACGTTTCGTACAAGTCCGAATTTCTAGAGCGAAGAAATGCCTCGAAGCCATTTTTGATGGCTGCTTCATTATTGAATTGTTTGTTCTCCAAAAAATGATCCAAATGTTTAAAAAAGTGTTAGTAGGTTGGCGAAAGGTTTAAGCCAGAAATACATGTGCAGAATATATGAACGCAGCGATGCATGCATCTCTGCATATGAAACAGACGTGCAGAGTTTTTGACTGTTCTCTTAGTTGTTTTTGTCATAAATCACCGAGTTTTCTGATAGTCAGTTTGAGTTTCAGTTTCAGTTTATTTTAATAGACAAAAAATGATCTTAGTTTTGATCCCGCAAAAATATATTTTTGTAATTTCGACTGGTTTTATCGAATACAAATTGGTTATTTTTTATAAGTTCGATGAAACGCTCCTCCATTGCTACTCCACTCCACAACTACAACTAAAAAATAACCTGTCAAACCACTTTTTTCTTTTTCTGTGTTGGTAAATTTCAATATCAAGTTGTGGCAACACTGCCACTGCGCAGCAAAAGTAGAAGTAGAGACATGTTGCAGCGCTCCGCTGCATGCAGAATAAGCGTGTGTTTCGTCGCATTTAAACTCAAGCGTTCTAAATCCGTTTTGCCGCGCTGCATGCAGAAATATGCACATGTATTTCTGGCTTTAATGAGTATGGTGGATGAGGAAGAGTCTCATACTGCAACTCGTTTAAATTTTGGACCGTTGTTCTTGAAACGTGAGGCCGTGCGTTGTCATGAAGCAGTATAACTCCATCTCTGTTGAACACGCAATTTCTGATGCATTTCATCGATTTGGGTACAATACTTCTCTACATTAATGGGTCTCATCAGCATCCAGCCATTTTGCCGATCGGCGACGATTGTCGTACAGTATCAACTTTTCATCACATTTCACTATTCTGTTCAGGAATGGATCGTTTCTGTTCCGGGAGAGCAGGGAACTGCAAATTTCCAGTCGACGCGTCATGTTTTGCTTTTTGATTTGACAAGCTGTTGCAAGTGCCGAGATACTGTCGAATAGTGCACGCCCAATTTCTCTGCAAAGTCCCTTACAGTTTGGCGTGAGTCAGATTCTACTAGTAAATTCCGCTCGTCGTTGTCGATCGAACGTCCTGAGTTACCACGTGGCTCACTTTGAAGGGTCATATCTCCTGATCGGAATTTTTTGAACCATCGCTGTGTGGTTCGTTTGTTTACTGTGTCAGCTCCAAATGCCCTGTTGATGTTTTCGGTTGCCTCCGTTGCGATGTGGCCAAGTTTAATCTCGTAAAGGAAAAGTACCCGTTTTTGACTCGAATCTATTTTTTTTCTTTTTTTGTTCTGATCACAATGAAGTCCAAAATTGAAATGATTCCAGGAGTGAATGTAGGGGTATTTATGTAATACTTCAATACCCAATACCACTAGTGCCACCTGGCGGCAGTTTGAGACATGAAAATCGCAACTAACTTCACTTCATAGCGAAAAACGACATTTCATCTGCAACAACCTAATAATATTTTGGCGAGAACTTGCATCTTGAATTTGGGACTACGATCACGGTGTTAGGTTAGAGATGGGACAACAAGTACAAGCCCTTGGCTCCAATTGCAATTGAAATATTAAAATGATGTTGTTTTTCAGCTTACTCAACTTATAATCAGGTCTCTCATAATAAAGTCTCTTATAATAAAGTCTCTCATAATAAGTTCTCTCATAATAAGGTCTCTCATAATAAGGTCTCTCTTGTGTCCTCCGAAATTAACCCTTACACTGCCGCCTTTAGATGAAAATATGGAAATTTATTGGAACCAGTATAGGCATTTAGCGAATATTGATTTTAATTTCTTGCAAACAGTATTCAATTCTAGAAAATAAAATTAAAAATCTTCCGACAGCCGGGGCGGGGCGCAACTTAATTATTTTTTTATTTTATGCTGAGTTACGGTGTAATAGTTTACTATGCGACTGACAACCTAAAAAAATAATGTTCTAAACAGCCTCCTGGTTATTCTTTAGATTATCAGGCGCATAGTATATACAGGGTATTTGGCACTCCGTCCGCCACCTTGTAAGGGGTTATTCCTTGATATATTTGGAGAAAAAAATTGTTGTACAGGGTGGGTTAATTTTCAATATCAGTGGAGATACAGGGTGGTTGAGAAAAGTGTTTTTGACCGGTATCCTCACTCACTTAAAACGTTATATCTTGAAAACGAATAATCACAAGGCAAAGTGTTATAACTCGTTTTTTAGGGAATCGAATTACCTTCCATTTGATGTAACAGTCTAAATTGTAACTGCACCCAATCTTGAGATATTTACTCGAAAACACAAATTTTTGCTACGTCAACCCTAAAAATTCAGTGATCAATGTAGTTTTTCTCAGAAAACCCCATTATAAAAATGTCATCTTAATTTTATTTTTTTATGTAATAAGTAATAGGTAAAAATACATATCGCATAAAAATTAACTATTTCAAAAGTCAGTGCCATTAAGTGGACCTCGTCTAAGAACCTGTTTAATTTGTCGGTAGTACTGAAGTATTTTTATTGCACATTTATTACTATTAAAAAATTACAAAATAAAAAGCCTATAAAAGCAAAACTACCTTCATATTTTTATCAGTTTTAGTTACGTTGCTAAAAGAAGAAGGTGTCAGTAGAATTCAAAAAATAATTTCAAAATGCCTGAGTACTCCAATGAAGAATATGGTGACATTGTGTTAATTTATGGAGAGTGTTGCGGAAATGGACGAGCCGCGCGAAGGCTTTACCATCACAGACATCCTCATCGACGGACACCTGACAGGGGAGTATATGAAGACGTTTACAGGAAAATTAGGGAAACTGGCAGCGTTAGAACAAGTAGAGTAAATGCAAATCCTGCGCCGATAATCGCTGTTCAGATTGATGAATGAATACTGCAAGCAGTTCAAAATGATATCGATCAGTATGCGACGCTTGGCATTGCAGTTTTACATCTCTACTTGGAAAGATTGGAGTATTTTAAAAGTAGAACGATTCCATGCCTACCATCCCACACCTGTACAGGAGCTGCTATCCATTGATTTTCCGAAACGGATGGAGTTTTGCAATTGGCTCCTTGAACGACAAATAGATGACGATAATTTTTTCAACAATATTCTGTGGACGGATGAGTCCCAATTTACCAGAGACGGTATCACAGACTTCCACAACCTACATACGTGGGCTCAGAGCAATCCACATACAAGAAGAATGGCATCATTTCAGCACAGATTCAGCGTCAATTTATGGGCAGGTGTGATTGGTGACGATTTACTTGGACCTATTAGGCTTCCGCCTAGTCTAAATAGCTCCAATTATGTACTTATATTTTTTATCAAATGATCTACAGGACTTGTTGGATGATATTTCACTGGTACGATTGGCTTCCATGTTTTACCAACACGATGGTGCTCCAACTTATTACGGCCGACAGATCACAGATTGGTTAAATTCCAATTATAGCAATCGTTGCGTCGGTAGAAATGGACCGATACACTGGCCTGCAAGATCTCCTGATCTTACTATTATGGATTTCTTTGTATGGGGACTGATGAAGGACCTTGTCTACGCAACGGCAGTAGTAACATTGGAAGATCAGGCGCGTAGCGTGAAACTTCGTAGGGCTAGCGCAATAACACGATCATTAAATTCTATGAATTCTATAATCATAAACATGTAATTTTCATTCAGAAATAAAATTTCGATTGCTAAATTCCAGGAAGTAATCAAAAAATTCCGAGAAATTTAGCGATCGTATCGTTGCGCTAGCCCTGCGAAGATTCACGCTACGCGCCTGACCAGGATCGATGCGGCAGCAATAGAAGTAAGGCAGCAGTTGAGGAATATGAATACCAAGAGAACACTCGCCAAACGAGCTTTAGCGTCCATTGAAAATTGAACATTTATTATAATAAAAAAATTTGAAATAAAACATAAAAACCATTATTAAATTCTTTCAGTTCAAGCAAGTAGTGTAGATCAACATGCACATGCACTGACTTTTTAAATATTTAATTTTTATGCGATATGTATTTTTACCTATTACTTCCAAAATGTTAATCGTAACTCATACATATGTATGCAGCTTTTGTAGGTAATAATATGGTTCATAAAAAAATAAAATTAAGATGACATTTTTATAATGGGGTTTTCTGAGAAAAACTAAATTGATCACTGAATTTTTAGGGTTGACGTAGCAAAAATCTGTGTTTCGAGTAAATATCTCAAGATTGGGTGCAGTTACAATTTTGACTGTTACATCAAATGGAAGGTAATTCGATTCCCTAAAAAACGAGTTATAACACTTTGCCTTGTGATTATTCGTTTTCAAGATATAACGTTTTAAGTGAGTGAGGATACCGGTCAAAAACACTTTTCTTAACCACCCTGTATCTCCACTGTTATTGAAAATTGACCCACCCTGTAGAACAATTTTTTTCTCCAAATATATCAAGGAATAACCCCTTACAAGGTGGCGGACGGAGTGCCAAACACCCTGTATATATACTATACTGCATCTCAGCATTAATTTTTTGCTTTCCATTCTCTCCCACCCTCACACGCTACACCACCCTCCCCAATTTTTTTCTCAGCTAGAGGTCTATTGGGTATACTTTCATTTTTTTTTGTTGGAACAGCGGACTAAAATTGCATTTTGTTACGTAATGTAGCTAAAGGGTGTTCCAATAGAAATTTCCCTATTAAGATTGTCAAACACGCATAAACGTCAAAACTTTTTTGTTTTCTGTTTTGACTTTTCTTATTTTGAGTCCATTACAAGTTGAACCATGTACCAGTATACAGTCGAACAATGCGTAAAAGTTATGTATATGGGCGTTCAAAAAAAGTGATCATCGTACGCTACGTGATTTTTTCGGTCCGCATAATCGTCCAACCAAGCGCATAATCTCGAATATCGTACGTAAAGTCGAGACAATGTAACAGCACCAGTGCGTCTTCGTACAGCTTGTTCCACCGAAAACATTTCAGTTGTACGCCAAAGTGTGGCAGATACCCCGTCGTCACGGAGCTCTTTGCATCGAATTTTAACAAAAGACTTGAATTTGCACGCCTACAAGGTTCAACTGACTAATGCTGTTATGACACTGGTTATTTTCTCGCTAGAAAAAAGTACAATAATAGCCAATCGTGCGACAAGCGAACAGCATTTAAAGAAAGAGATACCGCTCTTTCCGATGCTAGCGGCATCTAGTACACGAAATTAACAACTGGTTTGTTGAGAAAAATACCGGTTCTGGCGCGTTTCATAACATAACATGGCACTTTCCATAATTTATACGTACCGAACTGTCAAAAACAAGTCTGTAGCGGCTGGAAAATCTAGCCGCCAGTGGATTTTTCTTGGATTAACTGCTAGAATGTTGCGAAACACTGCTCGAATGCGCTTTGCTGCCGCTGTTTTTTGACAGTTATGGATTGTTTTTTGACAGTTATGCTGTTATGACACTGGCTATTTTCTCGCTAGAAAAAAGTACAATAATAGCCAATCGTGCGACAAGGCGAACAACAATAAAAAGACAGAGATACCGCCCTTTCCGACGCTAGCGGCATCTAGTAAACGAAATTAACAACTGGTATGTTAAGAAAAATACCGGTTCTGGCGCGTTTCATAACAGAACATGGCACTTTCCATAATTTATACGTACCGAACTGTCAAAAACAAGTCGGTAGCGGCTGGAAAATCTAGCCGCCAGTGGATTTTTCTTGGATTAACTGCTAGAATGTTGCGAAAGACTGCTCGAATGCGCTTTGTTGCCGCTTTTTTTTGACAGTTATGGATTGTTTTTTGACAGTTACCCATAGTTTGCTGTTCGGACTGTCTCTCTCACACCAATGTCTAAATTGTATGTTAAAGTCTCTATCCCTCTCAATTTGGATTGTCTAGCCGCTTTAAAGCCGCAAAAATAGCCAGTCATAACAGCATAACACATAATTGTAATAAGTCAGACTACAGAATAAAAAAAAATATTCAAATTCTTTTAAGTCTGTTTGTTTTATTTGCATTTCACAAGTTTTTATCAATATGTACACTATGTACACCAAAGTTATGCCAACTACCTGAGCCTTATGCTGTTATGACACTGGCTATTTCCTCGCTAGAAAAAGTACAATAATAGCCAATCGTGCGACAAGGCGAACAACAATAAAAAGACAGAGATACCGCTCTTTCCGACGCTAGCGGCATCTAGTAAACGAAATTAACAACTGGTATGTTAAGAAAAATACCGGTTCTGGCGCGTTTCATAACAGAACATGGCACTTTCCATAATTTATACGTACCGAACTGTCAAAAACTAGTCGGTAGCGGCTGGAAAATCTAGCCGCCAGCGGATTTTTCTTGGATTTATGCTGTTATGACACTGGCTATTTCCTCGCTAGTTTCAAGTGCAATAAAAGTCAATCGTGCGACAAGGCGAGCAATACAGAGAGAAAGAGATTACCGCTAAAAAATACCCTTGCTGATGCTACCGGCATCTAGTAGACGAAATTAACAACTGATTTGTTATAAAAAATACTGATCTTAGCGCGTTTCATAACATAACATGACACTTTCCATAATTTATACATAACGAACTGTCAAAAACAAGTCTGTAGCGGCTGGAAAATCTAGCCGCCAGTGGATTTTTCTTGGATTAACTGCTAGAATGTTGCGAAACACTGCTCGAATGCGCTTTGTTGCAGCTTTTTTTTTGACAGTTATGGATTGTTTTTTGACAGTTACCCATAGTTTGCTGTTCGGACTGTCTCTCTCACACCAATGTCTAAATTGTATGTTAAAGTCTCTATCCCTCTCCATTTGGATTGTCTAGCCGCTTTAAAGCCGCAAAAATAGCCAGTGTCATAACAGCATAACTGCTAGAATGTTGCGAAACACTGCTCGAATGCGCTTTGTTGCCGCTTTTTTTTTGACAGTTATGGATTGTTTTTTGACAGTTACCCATAGTTTGCTGTTCGGACTGTCTCTCTCACACCAATGTCTAAATTGTATGTTAAGGTCTCTATCCCTCTCCATTTGGATTGTCTAGCCGCTTTAAAGCCGCAAAAATAGCCAGTGTCATAACAGCATTAGCGACGTATATATCGCCGTGTCGGAAGAACAGTGACGCAACTGCAAAAAATTCTAATTTTTTTCGGAGAAACAAAATCATTTTTGACAATTGCCCACAAGCCATACGAGCTTATTAATAGTTACTATAGACAGCTTAGATCAAGAGCACGTTCGTTTAAAACAACGGGGAACGATTTTATGCAAGAATAGCAAAACCACAAAATATTGAAATGTGAAAACAAAAAATTTTCGAAATTGCAGTTGCGTCACTGTTCTTCCGACACGGCGATATGTTAACAGGTGAACTACTTACGATTCTTAGGTGAATCATGAGGTTTTTTTTTTTGTTACTCATAAGTGAATCATGTAGGTGAAACATATATTGTGATCTTTAGCTGTTTCTTAGGTCGCAGACGTTTATATTTAAAACTGGACTGTGTTGGCTATTACAGGCCATTATAGTTTGTAAACCCATAAAGATGAGTCAGACGGTGCCGTCAGGGCCAAAAAACTTTTGCGTTACGACGATATCTCACGAACAAATGATTGGAACTTTCAGTAATATCAGTGAAGTTTACGTACCTTCGATAACCAAATAACCAATTCCTTCTAAAATAAAGTATCCTCCCCATTGCCAAAGATCAAAAATCGAATTTAGATCATAATTTATTCTCCGAAGATCCTCATCATCACCTTCTTTAATCATCACCTCGAATACATAACAAGTTTCGTATCCCTTTCATATTTCCTTCCCCAAAATTCTAACGATATCCAATTTGCATGGCCATTTTCTTTGCGATTTTTCGTCCATCACATCGTAAGAAACTTTAAATGGTAAAAGTCCAACTCTAAATTTCCGTAATGGAATCGAAATAGCATCTTCCATTTACATATAAATCGAAATGTCGATATAAATTCCGTTCTACCATGCGTAGAAGCCATAATCCTTCTACACGACTTGAAACGGATATCGAACTTCTTCTATAGTTAGCTCAATGACTTTTTCGACATTAGACGGTATCAGCAGGGTATAAGTCGGCCACCTCCCCGAAAAAAGGTTCATCTGAAGAAATATAAAAGGCAGAAAAATATTTGCATTATCCCGATTCTTAGAGCGAATTTACTACAAATGGATTCTGGCGATGTGGCCAATTGAAAATGTCTTACTCGTACTCGTATATGTCCCAAGTCACATATTTAGGTGATCGGTACTGGGTCCTTTATTTAGATAATACGATTTTCGAGTACAAAGTAAAGTTTCCGATGGGACAAAATTTCGGACTGAGCGCTTATAAAGGAAACAAAGTCAATATCAAATTTATCTTTCGAAAGAAATACGAACTAGAAATTTATCTTTCGAAAGAAATACGAACTAGAAATATATCTTCGTATTGTGTATATTTTTATGATATTGTTTTCGTACGCGCGAATTGCCCTATTCTGTCGATTTACTCTGCAGTCGAGTTAGTGATTCTATTTGCAATAAAATTGTTTTAAAACGTCTTAAATTATTGAAGAGTCCGAATAATGAAAACATCCTTAAGTCTAAAGATTTAGTGATGGTTTCACAATCAACTCTTAGCTCTATTAGTTTATAATAATTCCGAGAATAGTCCCACTCCTTCTAAATACCATGCAAATTGACCTTATAAAATTACTGCTTTTATCTGATCGAACCCACGATAACACGTTGAAATCAAGTAGCTGCGTGAATGAAATTTTAAGATCATTATGCCGGAGTCAGATACATTGTAGAATGAGGCAGCAAGGCGCAGCTTGATGCAGCCAGTAAAACATCAAGTCAGATATCGATTCATTGTCTACGTCAGTTTGAGTTTTATTATATTTCAATTAAAAAATTTTCCAGAGCACTCTGAACTACAGCCGCGCAGCTGACTTGCACCTAAAAAACCAGAGTCATAACAAACATGACAGCTCCATACAAATCGCAACAATTTTGTATGGCGGGTGCATGACTTGGATGATAAAAACCAAGTTTTCTATTAAAGTGCAAGCTTTTGTTAGGCAAAGCAAAATTAAATAGTTTATAAACATATTTAAAAAGGAGAATTAGACAAGTTTTCTCATCTGGAATTGAGTTTTCATAGAAAAAATTAGGTTGAAAAAAATATCGCAATTTTCAGCAATGTCGGCATTCCGCCATTTAAAAAATGTGCAGTTAAATTGCTTATTTTTTGAAAGATAATTTTTGTTATATGAAACACATTGCATATTGCTATGATTCTGAACATTTGTATTGGTATCGACTCTAGAGGGTTCGTCAATTTCAAACTTTTGTATTAAAACACCGCGCTTTGGGATAATAAAATATTGTTACGAATTTGTTCCAAAAAAGATTCTCCAATGAACTGGTATATTTCCTCGTTCTGATCCGTGACGTCACACATCACATAAAAAACGAGGCATTTCTCACGACGAACTGTCATATGTGCGCGGCTTGAGTTTAAGTCGGCGGTGAATTTTCCCAAAAGTGTTCGTATTCGTACATACGAAACAGCGAACTAACTAAAACGAATTTTAAGTTAATATGAATTCATTCCGGTCATAGGAAGTATGTCGATTACAAGGTTAACCACGGACTACGAAAAAATTGAGAGTTGGCTAACATTTTTTGATGGCTGCGTAGACGAAAGCAGGTCTACGTAACTAGCTGTCAAAAAGTTGATAGCAATGTATTTTCATTGGAACCACAATGGAAATACATTGCGATCAACTTTTTGACAGCTAGTCTACGAAGGACTGCGTTGCCGTTGTGACTAGGGGGTGAAGTTAAGTAAAGCCAAGTTCATTCTTTTTTAAAATCAGTCCACTAGCTACCAACGAAAAGTCCTTCAAAAACAAGGTGAAATTCGTTCCTGGATAGCTGGCTTCGAATTCTTAGAACCTCAAATCTGAACTAGTTTAGAACAATTGATAAAGCTGCTATTACCATTTCACTTATTCAAATTGGAAGGTATTTCAATTTAGAAATTTGCACACAAATATGCGGCAAAGGAAGATATGTAAGCAACAAGCTACCATCTATCTCCCTGCATTGATCAAATATTCGAAAATTGCAATATCCATGCCAGAAAATTCACTTCACTTTACAAGAGCACTAAATTTTCGCTTAATTTTCAAACTTTGATTGCTTTCAAACATTTGGCTTAGCTTCGAAGTAAAACCAAAACCACACACACCCTTTGCTCTCGAATTTCATCTGAATATTGTTATCGAATTTATCACAAGCTAACAGCAAATCTGAGTTATAATCTTCGAGATAGGTATACATATACCGACAGGAGCCATATTTGTACAGCTAACAACATTCTGTTGCGTTCTGGCATTGAATAATTTCCATGCGGGAAATTAGAAGCCATTGGAATATGCCATTACGCCAGTCAAATATAACCTAGGAAACCTTTGCCACCGGATTCTAGGAAGTCCTACAGAATTGATGTGTATGTACATACTTATACATATACGGAGGTGATGAAATGATTTTTGTTTTGAAAATATCTATTCAATGCGAAAATTTAAATGCGACGTCGTGATGGCAAAGATTTCAATTAGGTTTAATCCAAGTGCAAAAATGGTCAATAGTTATCTTTTATGAGGTAGGCTTTGTGTACTATATATCGATAAATTGAAATTGTAATTGGAAATTAGTAGTAACATTTTCTTATTCAGTTCCGGGGTATTAACACGTTCAGAGTCAACGACGCGGCTGCGTGTCCAACGAAAATAATGACCCCTTTAAATATCATTGTCAAAATTTTTGCCATAAAGTTATCAAAATGTTAAGGTGAGAGTTACCGGTTGGTCTGAAAAGTATTTCCAAATCATTTTTGTCTCCGGCTTCCTTCCTTCCAAGACGCACTAGCGTAACCAACGGCTTATGAATTCTTTAAATAACTTGAATGGAATTTTTCATGGTGAAGCTACCATAGAAGCTAATTTTAAGTAATTTTTGGTTGTTTTTCGGCGTTAAAGAAGTTTCTGGTGCGAAACACTAACACGAAAACCCGACACGGAATTAATCGCTGTCCTGGCTACTGCCACTGAGGACATGACAGTTGAAAAGCCGTCACTGAAGAAGCCCGTTTTAAAAATGTGTTGGACAAGGTCCGAAGGAGCTGTTTCGTCATCGGATGACATTGACTCATCAGAGGGTGTATCATATACCTACTATCTTTAAATAATATTGTCAAAATTTTTCACACAAAATTCCGTAAAATGGCGAACGTCTCACCTCTAACCTAAAAATAACGTACAATGACGAACGGGATGTAAGCTTGGCCCCTACCGAGCTCTACTCCTGTGAATGTTCAAACTTTAGAAAATATGCTTGGGTGTACTGTACACAGTGGCGGTGCAGATAGTTTTGGCGCCCGGTGCACTTTCTACGTTTTGGTGCCCCAAATTTTATATTTTGTTTTCGAAAATTGAAGGATAATTTCCAAGATTTAGCATGATATAAATAGAGGAGATGGTGTTAAAGTGACCCCTGCTGTAAATTTGGCCCGCTAATAATTTCTAATAATTCACAATATCATTTATGGTTTGTGTTACATATCGGGCTTTCTGATATGTAACAGATATACACCATAGAACAAAACTGAAATAAATTGCTTATTCATGGGTCATTCCATCAAGAATCGCCAAAGTTGTGACCTTACCATTTCCGATTCTTATGAAAATTTTTGTACTTGAAGAACTAGTGAAAAAAATAATTGAAATTCAATTTTTGTTTCTATTTCATTGTTTTGTTAGTTATAGTATGTTAAAGTTTTCGCAAAAATGGTGTCCGAGTCCACTTTGAAAACTGTGTTGTTCAAGGAGTACGTAAATTTGTTTAACTCTTTTAAAAATAGTCTTTCTTGAAAAAATCAAAAAGTCACGGTTCCCTTCAATTCTGAAATTGCCCCCCCCCCCCCCAAATTACGTCCCTGAATTCAGCATCTAATATTGAAACAAATTGTGAAGGTAGGAAAGGATGATCAAAGAAGTAAAATATACATTCAATTGTGATTTTTTGAAGCAGAATGAATGTCCTGGAGCTGAAGGCGATAATTACTCGTATATGCGATTTTTGCCTATAAAATTGATTTTTTAGCTATTTTTCCTATGGTTTTATGCACACATTTAATTTGGCTCTCCGGTGCCATATTACCACTCATTTCAACGATAGTCGTTTGCAAAAATTTCTGAATTTAAATATTTGTTTAGAAACTGTGAGGCTTTCTTCCAATTTTAAGTAATTAAGTTTAAAAGTTTTGCTGACATAACGAAACATTTTAAAGTAGCCTTTGAAACGTAATTACTATTAGCACTTATTTTTTCCACAATAAAACCAAGAAAAATATCACACTTTCTTTGGTCGTCAAACAGTTCTCCGAACTCGTGAAAATTCTAAATATTTCAATTTTCTCGATAACATTAGAACAACTGTACCCGTATTGCCGTTTAATTATTAGATAACACTTCTTCATTGCATTCGTATAGTGGTGATCACGTCACGAGAGTTTAATTCCCTATTTATTTAAAAAAAATACCTAGAGAGAAATTAAAAACCCATCGGAATTTACATGAAAAAATAATGTACATAAAGAACTGAAGCACTGGCACCTCGCATACGCCTGGGACCTCTGAGAACCCATTTCGTTCCTGAGGAGCACTTTTATAAACTGCGTCAAATACCATGAATACATATGCACTCAGCGGAATACAACGCATGCCGTCGCGCATAAAAACGTTGACAGTTCACAGTACCGTGGATGTCGAACCGTGGTGCAGATGAAATATTTGCGCCAAAGAGTAAGTCAATAAATTCGCACATGTTTGATCGAACAAAACGATGTACATGTCGGATCGGTGGAGGAAAGTGATGTTGGTTATACAAAATCGTTTATGTATGTACTATGTATTTGGAAGATGGTGCTACGAACATGTATTTATATGATAATATCAAACAGCAATCACATATTTAAGGTAATAAAACAAACGTTTGGGAGTACGACGTGTTATTAATTTGTATTTGGATGGAGAGGTACATATATGTAGGTAGGATGCCGTGTTTTAAAATTGCAAAATTTACAAACAGTGAATTTGATAATTGCAGGTTCGTACATGAACAAATAATTGCGTAGGTAGGTGGAACATTAGGTGTGGCGCCCTAAAAATTTGGCGCCCGGCGCAGTTGCTCCACTTGCTCCTATGGAAGCTCCGCCCCTGACTGTACACCCGTGGTAGTTGAGGAACTCTCATGGGTGTTCACCCATGGTAGTTGAAGATCTCTCATGGTTGTATACTGTATAGTACACCCATGGGATTGTCCCACCAAAATTCATGTTTGCACACCTTTTTAGCACCCATGGAATTTGTTGGACAAGGGATGTTCATAGAAGTTCCAAACTTCAATTTCCTAGTCTAAGCCGTTCTTAAGATGTAAACATTTTAGATTTTTTCCAACTAACTCCTCATACCATACACCCACCCGTAATAATAAGTCAATTTAAACTACTGTGCAAATTTAAAAATTTCATTGCGTATGGCGGACAGACAGATAGACGAATAAATTTAATTTTTACTGTATTTCATGATCTACTACCCCTTAATAAAGTGCACAATTTTAGGACAGAAAATTTGTTTTTCAATTTCCAGCCAATCACAGTATCTTATTATTGAAATAATAAAGAAAAAAGGACGTTTTTTCTGCGTTTTTGCTGTCGGCGGAGAAACTCTGCGACTTATAAATTACAAAATAATGAATGTTAAATCATTAAAAATTCACTTATTGACCGTAAGCTATGAAAAAGAATACGCAGAATTTTCAAGACTTTCTTGAACTAAAGATGGATGGATGAAAATCCCCGATTCTTAATATAAAAAAAGGGGTGGCTATAGAAACGGAGTATTGAAGAAAAGTTTTCAACTTAAAATGAAATCATTTACCATCAATAAAACATTCCACCTCCGGTTGTTTACTTTCAGTCCTGTTTAAGAAAGCTTGTGTTTTTTTTGCCAAAGAAAAAAATAAGAAGACGAACTCACTTTACAATTGGAAACATTAAATTCTCATTGCCTTTCATAATGATATACGTATCGTGGGATTCACCAGGTATACATACGAGATAAGAAGGTGTATTTTTCATCCGACTCGTTCTTCGGTGTCCTTACATAGTGTAATATGGCGTTATATAATACGCAAGTAATAAAATCCACAGAATTAAAAGTTTCCCGTACCGGGATTTCTGCAATTGTTATCCTGGAGTATAATAAGAGTCAGGATCCTGGACAAAACACTTTTGTATGAACAATTTCCTGGCTACTCAGAATTTGCATAACATTTTGGGATAAGAATGTATCCTTTGTGTTCTTTGCATTTTTTAGAGTATCTGTGACCCTTGTGGGCTTAGACCAGGACTGATCAGACTTTGTCCTCGGACATGGATCCTCTGTGGTGTCTTGTCAACATTTATAATTAGCTTTGAATATTATATTATATCATAGTGGCTCCCGTAAATGTACGAATTATAAATGGAGCTTCTTGTTGTCTATCCTAAGTTCAGTATATACTATTACAATATTTTCTACTTCGAACCGGTGATTTGAGCAGTTGTCTGCCCTTTAAGTTCATTGAAAAGGACCAAAAATATAGATGGACCCAGTAAGCTTACGTGGCGCACACTCTTTTAATCTGAAGGAAACATGAATCGCAAAATTGGAAGAGCTTCGAGTGTTGTTTTAGTCCCTTAATAAGTATCGGAAATGCGATAGTTTCTTCCTCAGGCTTTCTTTTATTCTGGCAGTTCCATAAAAGTGGTTACGATATCCTGAAGTTATAAGCAGTGCCACGTTCACTTTCAAGCCTTAACCAATTCTCCCAATGTACAAATAACATCACTTAATATATGACAATTTGATATCCCTAAGGATATTTTGCCTAATCCGGTGATATGAAGAAGGGGGTCAATTTGAAACTGCTGTATTTGTAGACACAACCCAGTTCCGTATACGTATGAAACCACGAACCCAGTCAACTATATTCACTACATATACTCGAAATTTAGTACGCAATAAACCGAAAAAAAGGAAACTGATGTTAACCGAAAATATACATTCCAGAACGAGAAGGTCCTCGAGGCATGTAAAGTCCATTACGTAGATATCCCTTCGCAAAGAAATATCCACTAGATGAAGTAGAGATTTATGCAAAGGTCAATATAAAAAGAAACAAATTGCCAAAGAAAAATTTGTTTATTCGTACGTAGGCGGTATAATATGGAATTTATTTTCTAAGAGTAACCCAAACTACCAAAACAAACACAAACCTGAATCCTTGCAGAGATGGTGAAAAGAAAATATAATTCATCTTTATGCAAAGAATTTTTCTAACAGTCTTATTACCGTCAATCACACACATAATGGGCGTTCAGTTTAATGTAATGTGGCGACATACAGTTTCCTTTTGATTTTTCAATCGATGAAGCTCAACAAGTTCCGTCCCGTGAAACATTTTTCTTGACAAAAGAATTTTTAATATTATTGTGATGGAAGTTTGCAGTCACTGATCAAAATTCAATGAAGAGGTTCTTACGGCGCTGGAATTAATTAAACACACTTTTGTTGTGCATTTCAACTTTGTAGCAAAAGCCCTTTATGAGATAATAAAAACTTGCAGTCAATTCTGCTCCTTAGTTTCAACGTCCAAGTTTCAACTTTTCACCATTACTGACTCCGGATAATCAGAATGTTTTTCTTTCTCAACCTTTCTAAATTCAACCCGTAATACCCTTCCTGAGAACCTTAAAATCGAAAATTCTCGTTTCTGGGATCAAATTTTTTGTGTCGCCCACTTTCCTTAACAACAAATTATTTTTTTTGGTACAAATAAACTCGTAAGTTTCAACTTTCTAAGCCGTCACGGAGATAGGAAATTTTGAGGATTGCGCTTTAAACCTCTATCGCTAAATAGTAGTCCACCAAATCAACTAACTGCAAATATTTGTTGGGAGTCTAAATTCAGGGTAGCATAAATCTTTGAATTTTCGTTCGATCACAATAAAAAATTCCTACATAAAAAAATGCACATGGCAAAACTCCTTAAATAGGGATTGAAATTAAAAATACAGTTTTTAATTTTTTTTTTATTATTTTCGCAATATTTCAATGGATTTTAACTTAATACATTCGATATTATCTGTACCTCTTCGTTCGATTTAGTTTTTAACTATTACTGTATTGAATTTTTTTCTCCGCCTAACCCACAAAACCATGAAACCTGAAAAAATTATATTTCTAGTATCTATAATGCATTCTGTTGTCAATAGATTAATTTTAAAAAATAGTTTTATATACTGCGGACAGATGGCAGCAAATCTTATTAGTGAGAAACATTTGTATAAAATATTATGGAAAAAAAATTGCATGTATCTCCAATATTTATGCTGGTGGGTTAGGCCACTTTTGCTCTCACAGCCTCAAATAAGAGTGGGAATGTGAAAATGTTATAATAAATCTGTAGACGCCTGTAATATCAAATGCATTTCGTTAAAGCCATTGTAAAATTACACTTATCTCTAAGAAAATCGAAAAAAACTAAACAAACTTACTTCCAACTAAAACCCCTATTTTACCAGAAGAGTTTCCCATTTAAATTCAAATTTGTTAAAGGAAATCTACCATTTCTTCATTTTTTTGTCTTATTTGACTGTCTAAAACCATGAAATTTTTGAGAAAGTTTCATGAATTACAACAAGGCTTTAAAAAAACTCTCAAATTTTCTAAATTACTATTATTTTTCGAAAATTAAATAATATATAGAGACTGTAGTTTGTTTTTTTCTTTATCGACTGGTTAACAGAAGAAATGAATTAGAAAGTAACTTTATTAAAAACTCTTCTCAGCCATGTCTGTAGCAAGAAAAAAATTTCGCGGGGGGGGGGGGGGGGGGTTGTTTCGTGGAAAAAACTATTACTCTCCTTAAGCCTAGTACTGTGTTCCGAGAGGTACGAAACGTACTGTCAAATCCCATATAAAAAAATGAATATTTCGTTCACTTTTCGCGACGAAATATTTCCTTCGTTTTTCAGTACTGTGTTCATGGGCGGAATGGACATTTGCAGTAGTCACTAATAGATGGCGCTTGGTTTTGTTTCAAAGGGTAGAGTACTCTTTTATGACAAGCGAAATATTGGATAATTCAAAATTTTCAACAGTTAGCTGTCAGTTCAGTTCGTTTGTGCTCGGGAAACATTGTGTGAGCTATATTTTATTGCGTTGCGTCCTGAAATTGTAACTTCTTCCCAATATTTTAATTTCATTCAATTTTCGCGCGCTTTTGTATCACTGACATCTAGTAGCGAACTGTATAATTTATTTCACTCTACTTTGAAGGTACCTTTTCGTTTGTTTTCGTTTCGCCGAGCACAGAACTCGATTTATAGTATATGTAGCCTTTTATCTGCAACTATTTAAAAATTAATGTGTTCATATTTCAAATGAAGAGTTCAAAAGTTATCGGAAATTATTATTGAACACGTGTTTTAAGGACTTTTTATATGGAAACTAAAGCTATCTGAAGGAGTACATACATTTTGGTGACTATGTACAAAATTTCAACATTGTGCCTAATCGATTTCTTGAGTTATAGTGAGTTCCGTTCCGGATTTGAAGTATTTGGCCACAAATAAACACAAAATAATATAATAGATAACTTTGTTTCCCGTCGGAGGCTACGTTCTATGCGTTACAAACTTTTGAGATGGATTAAAATATAATAATCTAGAGTATAAAAATGCGAATTATACATATATGTATGTGAATAAATGTAATAGAAAACATACTGCAGTCACGATCGGCTGCAAGCCAATCGTATAATACTCTAGATGAATACTGAACTCCGATTTATATTGTAGTTGGGGATAAAGTAGAATTACGTGTGTGCATGTTGTATGTCCTTTATTAAGGACTGCCATTAGATTGCTACTCAAACCTAAAAGACAATATTCAGTGTTTAATTTCATATCTTGAACTGGGTAAGTCATCGAAAAAAAATTTCCTTTTTGAAGGACTTTCACATGGGAGGTGCAGGAAGGACTCACTCGATTTCTTACATATTTATCCTTTTCCTTGGAACCATTCAAAAATGAACGTGTACAAAATTTCAAATTCGTAGCTTGAAGCGTTCAAAAGTTATCGAAAAATATTGTTGAACACGTGTCTTAAGGACATTTTGTATGGCAGCTACCAGAAGGAGTAAAAGGATTTCGCTGATTAGTAAACTCGAACTTCGTTTTTACTCAAAACTAATTTGTACAAAATTTCCAATTCATAGCTAAAAGATTACTTGAGTTATAGTAAGTTCCGTAAATTAAGTGAAGACGTTTTGACAGGATATTTGTATGGCAGCTACACGAAGGACTAATAGGATTTTCTTCATAATCATACACTTAGCTGCAACTATTGGAAAAATAACACATACAAAATTTCAAAGACGTAGCTTAAACCCTTTTGAAGTTATCGGCCAATATTCGTAAACACGTGTTTTAAGGACATTTTGTATGGCAGCTACCAGAAGGAGTAAAAGGATTTTGCTGACTAGTAAAGTCGAACTTTCTTTTCACTCAAAACTAATTTGTACAAAATTTTGAATTCGTAGCTAAAAGATTACTTGAGTTATAGTGAGTTTCGTAAATTAAGTGAATTCATTTTGACAGGATATTTGTATGGCAGCTACACGAAGGACTAACAGGATTTTCTTCATAATCATATATTTAGCTCTAACTATTGAAAAAATAACACGTACAAAATTTCAAAGTCGTAGCTTAAACCTTTCTGAAGTTATCGACCTATATTCTTGAAAACGTGTTTTAAGGATATTTTGTATGGGAGCTACCAGAAGGAGCAAAAGGATTTTGCTGACTATTAAACTCGAACTTCCTTTTCACTCGAAACTAATTTGTACAAAATTCCGAATTCGTAGGTAAAAGATTACTTGAGTTATAGTGAGTTTCGTAAATTAAGTGATTACATTTGGGCAGGATATTTGTATGGCAGCTACACGAAGGACTAACAGGATTTTCATCATAATCATATATTTAGTTTTAACTATTGGAAAAATAACACGTACAAAATTTCAAAGTCGTAGCTTAAACCCTTCTGAAGTTATCGACCTATATTCTTGAACACGTGTTTTAAGGACATTTTGTATGGCAGCTACCCGAAGGAGTAGGACGATTTTGCCCGTTAACGAACTTAGCCTTACAAATTCAACCAAACATCCAAATTCAAAATTTCAAGATCCTAGGTGAAGGCGTTCTTGAGTTATCGTGTTCACGGACAGACGGACGGACGGACGGACGGACGGACGGACGGACGGACGGACGGACGGACGGACGGACGGACGGACGGACGGACGGACGTCAGGCGGATTTGAGGTTTTTGGCCACAAATAAACAAAAAATAATATATAACTTTTTTTCGTCCGAGGCTTGGTTCTATGCGTTACAAACTTTTCGGCTGGATTAAACTTATAATACTCTATATGATTTCATCTAGAGTATAAAAACAATGCATGGGAATTCGTGCTAGGGTTAAGAATTAAGAATATTTAGATCTGTACATAATCTAACTAGGCTTTTTGAATGTGTCACATTATTGTTTACAAAAGCGGCATAATGTGGTATCCAAAAATGACATTTTAATAATGAGGTTTTCTAAGATTAATCACGTTGATCAAAGACTTTTAAGGTTCACAGTAGCAACAATTTGTATTTCGAAGCAAATTTCTCAAGATAGGGTACAGCTACAATATCGGTGCTTGGTGAAAGATAATTCGATTTCCTAAAAACAAGCTATAACATGTTAAATTGTGATTATTAATTCGTTTTGAAGATATAACAGTTTATGTGAGTGGGAGTACAGTTCGAAAGACTTTTCTTTACCACCCTTATCTCCGCGGATATTGAAAACTGACCCACTCAGTAAAACATGTTTTTTTTTTAAATATAACAAGGAACTACCCCTTAAAAAATTGCCACTCATGTACCGGATACTATGAATAGTAGCCAGTATACCCACATTATGGTATAAACACAATTGTGACGAACTTCGCAAGCGGCGAGCGAAATTCGTCGAAAAAGTTTGCCTTCGTTAATGGCGAAACCACTGAGATATATCAAATGGAGGCCTTGATTTGCTATCTCACATGGCCGACGTTTTTAAAATGTCAATATCCGAAAAAGGTGTCCATGATAACCCGAGGTTCTGCATTATTGAACAAAATTTTGATGATTTTAAACATTCATTAGATTTAAAATTGGTAATGCAAATAAAATAACTTTTGATTGAAACATTTCTTTATGTTTCTTTCACAAATTCAATTCATTTTAAGTTTAGAGAAACTTCGAAAGTTATCCGGGGTACAAATTAGGATTGAGCCACGGATGACCTGAATCTTAAGAAGGAAAGAGTTAGTAGCACGGTATGCATGTATTAAGGCGAGAAGGAAAACAATGACAGAACTATCAGATTAGCCAACATGAAAAATGAAATCCGAATTTTTAGGTGTAATTTCGAATTGAAAAATTATCAAATAATTTGAATTTGATAAATACTTTTTTGGATAAACAATGCAAGGTATTGAAAGAAAATGAGTTCATAAAATTGCAACTAAGCTGTGTAAATTGTACAGGTAATATTGGCTACTGCAGTACGAATATAATACCATGTACTTATCGGTATGGCGCCAAATTCAAAAATAACGTATTACATGCTCAACCGTTATAAATATTCCTGAAGCTTTTATTTCCCAAGAAATTTATTAATAAAAAAATTGAAGTAAACTGTGAGTTGTGCTATGAATTTCGAACGCAAAACACAACTTCTCACCATCAAATCGAACAATTTGAATTGTCAGAACTGATAATTCAAATTGAAAAGTTTTTAATTTTCTTTAAGTTGTTGCCCATGTTTTTCGAAGTTCGAATTTTTAAGAAGGAGCGAGAGGGTACGATTTCGTCGGCTATTTCAATATGTCATATCGTATAGGAAAATGAGCCGATGAGGTATCCATATATTATATATCAGTGGGCGAAACACAATGCGGGCGAATTTCGCCGTCGATTTTATGCTTATTTATTTATAATTTTATGCTTTTTACTTACCAATAGATTAAAAAAAACACACAAAATGCACTTTTCGCCAAAATATATATCGCAAGAACTTGTTGTGTCTAATTTTCACTGTCAACTGAAATAAAAAACACTGTCATCTGTGACGGCGACGGCAAAATTAGAAATTACATTTAATCCAGCGGCAACGAAAAGTTCGCTCAACCGCTCGCCGTCGTAATTCTGCGTCAGTACGTGTGTTGCGGTACAATTTTCAAATTTTGACAGCGAACTTCGCTGCCGTTGGCGAAGTTCATCGCAATTGTGTTTATACCATTAAACGTACACAATACAAGAAATCAAAAAACTATGTAGGTACATATCACGATTTTTCATCTACGGAACCCTAAAACAAGCAAACTACACAACAAATAAGTACATATGTGCATAATGGTACATCTTCACTATACTTTAATTATTATTTTTATTACTTAATTTATTGTTTTAGTTTAGCAGTTTAAACCAAAACATTTGTCTTTTTTGAGAATTATGAAAACAATAAATGATGAATTAATTGCTTTGCTATGACCCGTGCTTCGGCAAATTGATCAAGTTCGAAAAGAGGGACGGTAAAGTTTAATTTACATAAGCCAAATTCAACTTTACACTTGACCCGCCTTCTCATCGAACTTGACCGAGTTCAATCGCAGTCGTAGGAAATGTAAATGTTCATAGGTAATAAATGATACATTACACTCGTTATATAGGGTGTTTCTCAATACAATTGACTAAAAAAGAAGCTTGATTTTGAGTACTTTGAATTCTTTGGAAATTTCGGGGTGGGGGGGGGGGGGGTCGAACCCTGTCGATCCCCCCTGGCTACGGCCTTGTTCTCAGCAAACAACAAGAAATCAAAATTAAATTGTGTTATAAAGTCTGTAAATGTGCAATTCAGCAATTCAAGCCATTATTATAAGTTGGACTTGATTCGAAAACAAGAGGATTTCACAGTTTATTACTACACCACTACAAGGATTTCACGAAATCTTCTAGGTTGATTATGTGGTCTTAATATGTGAGTCGTTGGTTCTGTTGTCTTAAAATCATTGACAAGATATTCAAAATATTAAAAAAAATGTTTCTTATTATCGTTTAAATTCAGTACAGCAATTTATAATTTTAAATTTATGTCTTATCAACGGAAACTTTCCTGTTAAAGTGACACGAAGAATCCTTAGATCCTTCTTAATAACAAATTCCCCTAAGGATTATACTGAATCCTCTTTTCATTTCTTCTTATTATCTGCTCTTGAAAGAAAAAAGAAAAATCTTCCCTCTAAAAATAGACTAAAGTGAAATCCGGAAAAAAATTTGAAAGTAAATTTGAAAGTAATTTTCCAACCATCCATCTAAAAAGACATAATATTAACGAATAAGAGATTTCCTTTCTTACCAACTAAAGTGCCACCCCACGCGCCCTTTTTTGATCATCATTAACTCATCAAATGAGATTCCATTAGAAAAATGTTTTTTTCCTAAACCACTGACACCTCCTACATCATTATCGCTAATATCATTATTTATCAAATAGCAGGATATATTAGAAAATGTAAGGAGATACTGTGGTTCAATCAAGTATTCGTACGCCAAAGCGTTTATTTTTTAATTGCTTTTTATCGATTTGAATGACTGAAATGCATTAAAACTGATTGAATCTGTTTTTTGACATTTTGTAATAATTGAGTAAAATAAATAATAATAAAAAATTAGAGAAAAAATTTAAAATTCTTGTAAGTTTAAAAACCTAAACAAAGGGAAGTAATCCATCTGGCAACCCTCTAGGCCTGACCTGGCCTGGCAGCCCTTGGCACCGACAAGAACTAGATCCTCCATCATTCGTAGTACTAGATCATGGCTCAGAAGTAGCCTCCCTCAACGCCTGGCGCCTTGGACATCGCTAGCACTTTTTACTCATCAGAAGGCATCTCATCGATTGTACGAATATTTTTTTGTATCACTGTTCCTAGAATAAACAGTACGAATATACGTATAAGGACGATTTTATAGTTCCTACCAAAATCGAGAGAACGAAGGAGAGAAATATTGGCGAGAAGAAAACAAATCTGTTTGTATTATGGTCTTTAATTTCCTAGAATTAATTATTATGAAACGGATATAATTATTGTTGACAGATGAATATTGTTATTCTGCGTACGACGGATATAAAATATTTAGCCCCGGCATATTGTAATGGATATCTACTCGACGAGACCGGGAAAGATTTGTTACAGGTGTGGGATAAATGATTTCAGCCATTCATTTCGGATTAGGGGAGGTAAACTCTGAAATTAAGTGATCTATTGTATAATGGTAGAATTTAGAGAAAAATTTGCTTAGTATTTATTACGCGGTAAGCTTTCGTATCGCCACGATGGTGCAGCGATAGGCTAACGACCTACTCACGGAAAAAACAACTATGTTGAGAAGCTTCGAGATAAAGCTCTGATCTGACGAAAAGACAGCCGTCTCACATTTGATGAGTCGAGACTGGGTCTAGAATATAGGAAGGTACAGGGGACAATCTTAATTTGCCTGCAGACCACACAGTGTGTGGGTGCCGTTGTTAAGGGTTCGCCAAGGGTCTAGAATTTTTTTTTCGTGGAGGAGAAAGAATATCCACAGCCTCTGTATCCGCTCAGGTAGGGTAGTGTCTGGTATACAAAGGTACTACAACCAATAAAAAAATCGAAAGCATGAATTAACCAATTGGTATGATCGGGTTTTTTTTTGCAAAAACTTTTGTATGGAAAATACAATAGTCGCGAATTTTGCTCATCGACACACTCGAACATATTTTTCCTTCGAACTAAATTACAACAAAAAATCTGCCAATGGTCTGGGTGAAACTTTATTATTTTTGGGGTCAAAGTTCGGGAGCGGTCAAAGTCAGAGTATATCATGAGTTGTTTCAAGATTATTAGATTTCTTGAAAAATTAATTAAAATATTAAAAATAGAGATTTTTAGCCGATGAAACATTAAAAAAATCCGTGTAGACTATTCGAGTTTCGGTATTATTATGTACACTAATAGCCCTTAGAAGTAAAAACCAATTTGTTGCCTTATCAGACTTAGAAATATGACGAATTGTTAAGACGTATACAAACACATTACTTCCACTTGGGGTTTGAGTTTCGAAAAAATTGTGAAACAGGTTTTTAGACGATTTCATAAGAAGCAACTTTATATCTCATGAGACACGAGGGATTTTGAAAAATTTGTGAAAACATAAGCAAACCTTTCGCACCCCCTTGGTTCTTGAAATTCGAATAATCGTGAAATTGGTTGTTAGGTCATTACATCAAATGCCGTAAAAACCAATTTTATATCTCATCAGAACTAAGGGATGGAAAAAATTGTGAAAACATTTGCAAACCCTTGGGGGTTGAATGTCGAAAAATTGAGAAATGGGTTTGTAGGCGATTATATAAAAAGTCTGTGGAAGTGAAAAGCGATATAATATCTCATCAAACCTAAGAAATATGTCGAAGCTTTGAAAAGTATAAAACCCCGTTATACCGCTTAAGATTGAATATCCAAAAATACTGAAATTGACTTCTTGGCGCTTATATAGGAAACCTTAGAAACTAAAAATGAATTCGATATATTATCAGATCTAAGCAATAAGTAAGAATATGTGAAAACATATGCAACCTCCTTACACCCACTTGTGGGTTGAATATCCAAAAATTCTGAAAGGAGTTAATAAATAAATATGAAGACAGCACGAGAAAGTAAAAACCAATTCAATTTCTTATCACTTCTAAAATATATGACGAAATTCGTGAAAACGTGTTCAACCCTTTTATACACTCTTAGGGGCTGAAAAGGGAAAAACTTAAAAATAAGTTTTAGGCGATTATAACGCAAGCCATGAAAGTGAAAAGATATTCGATATTGATCAGACCTGGGGGATACGGCAGAATTCGTGAAAAGGTATACAACCCCTTTACACCCAGCTTCCGAACACCAATGGATATTTGAAATTTTTTTTTATATCAAATACTTTTTTTGTTGATTTACATATACATATATACTGAGTTTCGACATTGTAGCATAAGCCGTTCTATAGATAGAAAAAACACCCCCCACCCCTGTATCATACTACCCCTATAAAAAATTATATTTTTCCAACATGCTACTACTACAGCCCTATCTAAATACCAAGTTTCACTTTTATATCGTTATAGGATGTCGAGACATAAAAATCGAAACTTTCTCTTTTTCATCCTCCCCAACCCTCACCCTCTACACCCTCACCCCAAACTTTTTTTTCTGCTAGGGGTCTTTTAGGCCTACTTCTGGTAAAAATGTTAAGCATCTATCTTACACTGTTCTTGAGATATGAGACGCGATTTTTTTAAAAAATTCTTATCCCCTCCACTTCACCTATCCTTTAAAAAAAATTTACTTTCATCAAACTTTATTTGTCAACCTTTATACAGAAACCGAATTTTATTTTTATAGTGCAATTGGTTCGTGGGATATCGTAATTTAAAGTTTTTCACCCCCACCCTCGCATACCACTGCCCCGACTCAAAAATTTGTTTCCTATCTATTCTCCTAGTGTACCTACAGATGTTTATGAAGTTTTAATTTCGTGACATTAACCGTTTAGGAGATATGGATTTTAGAATGTGTCAATCTCGGCTTTCGAGAGTCTCGGACGCACTATTTTTCGCCCACTCCGTCACCCCTACACCCATATCTACTAAAGCTCTATATAAATTCCAAGTTTCAGCTTCGTAGCATAAGCGGTTGCTGAGATCTAGAAACCAAAATTTTCCGTCTAAAACGCTTTCCCCACCTCCCCCTCACACCCCCACCTCTCAGAATTTGGTCTACCCACGAAAAAAATAGCTCAAAGGGATTAGGTGCTACGAGCCTTCAAACAATTTTGTGTACACCGGTCGAAGTACGGCGGACAGACGGACTGAACATTTTTTTTGCTTTGTTTCGAGTCTACTAGTCATGAAACGTGATAAAAAAATTTGTCAGGGTAGCAGATTTTTTTTTAAAAATCGATCACAATACTGTATTATTGAAATAATAAAGTAAAAAAACGCGCTGAATATTTAAGATGATGAATGTACTTAATTTCGTACACGGCAAACAATAGTATTCGGGTTTTTTGTTTGATAAGTATTGTATTTAATTTCTTTTTTTTTTCTTATCCGTTACCCTGTTTTATACGTTAAGATTGTATTAAACTCTATTCTACTGTAAGCTAAAAAAACTAAGTAAAATTTTCGTAAAATTTTAAAATCTCGATATCCTAAATTCCGTAAGTTCAAAATCTCGTAAGTCAAAATTCTGTAAGTCCAACATCTTGTAATCCAAAATTTCGTAATTATGAAACTTTGAAAAAAGTAAATTTCTTTTTCCAAGACTCGAAATTTCAAATTCAAACCCAATTGACAATTGAGTGGTTCAGTGGAAGAGTTGCCTAACCAACAATTACTGCGAAATGAGATATCGGACTCTAAATTTGAAAAATTACTCTCAAAAGGGAATCATTTTTTTTCGTTATACTGTCAAGCAATGTATACTGATATTATGGTGAATAAATAAGTTCCGCATACATAGATATGGTTCTTGTGATCAAACTAAAAAAAGCCTGCGCAGCCAAAACTTCAATGTGGCTTAGGCAACTCTTCCACTGAACCACTCAATTTAAAAATTTATTTAATATACGAGTATTATTCGTATTTTACTTTATTATTTTAATAATACAGTATTGTTTTCGATTTTTAAAAAAAAAAAATTTGCTACCCTCAAAATTTTTTTTTTCACGTTTCATGACGAGTAGACACGAAAAAAGCAATAAAAAATGTCAGTCCGTCTGTCCGCCGTACGCCGTACGCCGTACGCCGTACGCCGTACGTCGACCGCTGTACGCAAAATCGTTTGAAGGCTCGTAGCTCCCAAACCCTTTGAGCTATTAAATTAAAATTTTTTTTATGAATAGACTGGGTAGGCCCCTTGAAGTGGCCAAATTTGGAGGGGTGGGGGTGTGAGGGGGGAGGAGGGGGAAGTGTTTTAGACGGAAAATTTTGGTTTCTAGATCTCAGCAACCGCTTATGCTAGGAGGCTGAAATTTGGAATTTATATAGAGCTTCAGTAGTGGACCCATTTGAAAAAAAATTGCCGATATAAGTGAAGGGGTTTGGGAGTGGGGGGAAAAATAATGCGTCCGAAACGCAAAAAAGGTGAGATCGACACTTTCTAAAATCCATATCTCCTAAACGGTTACTGTCACAAAATTCAAACTTTATGAATATCTGTAGGTATACTACGAGAATAGATCGGAAACAAAAATTTGAGTGGGGGCAGTGGCGTACGGGGGTGGGGGGTGAAAAACTTTAGATTGCGATATCTTACTAACCAATTGCACTAGATAAATAAAATTTGGTTTCTGTATAAAGGTTGACAAATGAAGTTTGCTGAAAGCAAAATTTTTGAAGGGGGCGGTGGAGCATGAAAGTGGAGGGGATAAGAATTTTTCTAAAAAATCACGTCTCATATCTCAAGAACGGTGTAAGATAGATGCTTCAAATTTTTACCAGAAGTAGGCCTAATAGACCCCTAGTAGAAAACTTTTGGAAGTGTGGGTGTAAAGGGTGAGGGTGGGGGAGGGTGAAAAAGAAAAAGTACCGATTTTAATATCTCGACAACCTATAATGATATAAAGCTGAAACTTCGTATTTAGATAGAGCTATATTAGTAGCATCTGGGAAAAATATAATTTTTTATAGCGGTAGTATGGTACGGGGGTGGGGGGTGTTTTTCCTATCTATAGAACGGCTTATGCTACAAAGCTGAAACTCGGTACGTTTATGTAAATCAACTAGAAACCTAATTTAGATAAATCAAAATTTCAAATATACATTGGCGTTCGGAGGGGGGGCAAAAAAAATTATCAGTGAAAATGGAATGCATATATTTTCACGGTTTTCGTCATATCTATTAGGTCTTCCCAAATATTGAATTCATTTTTATTCTATGGATTCTTCATATAAATACCTAGATAGTGTTTTCAGGATTTTTTAAAATTCGACCCCTAAGTGGGTGCAAAGGGGGTTGTAAACTTTTTCACGAATTCTACTATATCCACGTCTTATCAGATATTGAATATCTTTTCATATTCATGGGCTTGTGTAATAATCGCCTAAAACTTGTTTTTAAGTTTTTTCCTTTTTCCACCTAGGAGGGTATAAATGGGTTGAACACGTTTTCACGAGTTCCGTCATTTCTTTTAGAAGTGATAAGAAATTGAATTGGTTCCTACTTTCTCGTGCTGTCTTCATATTTATTTATTAACTCCTTTCAGGATTTTTGAACATTCAACCCCCAAGTGGGTGTAAGGAGGTTGCATATCTGGTGATATATCGAATTCATTTTTACTTCCTAAGGTTTCCTATGTAAAAAAGCCAAAAAGTCAATTTCAGTATTTTAGATATTCAATCCAAAAAGGTGTAAGGAGGTTGTATGCTTTTCAAAGTTTCGACATATTTCTTAGGTTCGATGAGATATTAGATCGCTTTTTATTTCCACAGACTTTTTATATAATCGCCTACAAACCCATTTCTCAATTTTTCGATATTCAACCCCCAAGGGTTTGTATATGTTTTCACAATTTTTGCCATTCCTTAGTTCTGATGATATGTAAAATTGATTATTACGGCCAACCAATTCACGATTTTTCGAATTTCCAGAACCAAGGAGATGTGAAGGGTTTGCTTACGTTTTCAGAATTTTTTCAAAATCCGTCTTGTCTCATGAGATTTCAGGTTGCTTCCTATGAAATCGTCTAAAAACCTGTTTCACAATTTTTTCGAAATTCAAACCCCAAGTGGAAGTAATGGGTTTGTATACGTTTTAACAATTCGTCATATCTCTTAATTCTGATAAGGCAACAAATACGTTTTTGCTTCTATGGGCTTTTAGTGTACATAATATACTGAAATTCGAATAGTCTACACGGACTTTTCAATGTTTAATAGGCTAAAAATCTTTATTTTGAATATTTTTATATTAAGAACAAAAATAATTTTCCATAAGAAATCTAAAAATCTCGAAGCAACTCATGATACACTCCCGCTCCCGAACTTTGACCCGAAAAATAATAAAGTTTCGCCCAGACTATTGGCAGATTTTTTTAACAAGATATCGTAGTTATGTAGTCTTTAATCCTGTAGACACAAAATATGAACTAAATTTTTTCAAAATCATGCAATTACCAAAAGAAATCATATATTTTAAATTTTAAATTATATATTAAATTAATTTTTTTATTAAAAAAATCACAACAAAACAATTAGCTACCACAAATTATTAATTAGTAAGAAATCATTTAAAAATAAGATTTTTTGAATGTATTTTGTTTTCTAATTCCACTTTTGATTTCGATATTCGTGATTTTGGGATATGAGAATTTTGAGTTACGGGACTTTGGAGTTACACACGTACCAAGTCCGCTCAAGATCTGTTTTGACGGTTGCCGGCAAGCTAGTACGGGCCACAAGTAGCAGCTAGCGCCACCGACACTTTCAAGTCAAACCCCATTACAATGTAAATTTTCCAAACTCAAAAAAATGATTTGATTTAATGAATTGCATTCAATTAAACCCATTGATTTTGCCAATTGAATAATTGACAATAATTCTAATGAAAAATCACTTGTTCCATTCCATTCCATTATTATACACAGGAATGTTCAGTTGAAATGCAAAAGCGACTTGCCTAGATCAACTCAATCAGATAAAAGGACTCGCTCCTTTAAAGGCTTCACTACTTCAACTACGAACGCGTAGCTCTCTATTACGGGTATTTTGTAAAATTTCTATTGATGTGCCTATGCAAGTTCTTCCTGTTCCGTTCGAAATGCTATCAGTTACTGTACGCAAAAAGGAAGCCAGAGCAGAACCGCATGCAACTACCCTACAGCTTTCTGTATACTCGTTGTACTGAAAATTAAAGAACTGAGTTCGCTTCCAACAATAATAAATCTATCCAACTCTATTGTCCATAAATAGAGATGGATGGATACACTAGATGTACAAGTACATCAACCACATGATGTAGAAGATAATGGTTTGGATTTTGTGGAATGCATTATAAATCCTTGCCGTTTAAAGACACAATTGATGGATTTGTTGCGGCTGTGTAAAAAGATTTCAGGATTCTAGTTTCCTTTATCTAGGTCCTATTCAGGGGGAGCATCTGCAAAATTACACACCTGTTTGAAGGAAGTGGCGGTATTGTTGCTTATTGACATGTAAATTTCTTACTCCAGAAAAAGAATTTAATAATTTCATCCAAAAATTCTTCTCAATAGAAGAATATTCACGCATTTCATTGGTGGTGGATTATACCTATACAAATTAGCAATTTTACCGGAATAGAGAGACAATTTTTTTTTTTAATAAAATTTAACAAAAATCATCTATTTTACTTTACATCCGGCTCGACGGACCAATATGTTCGTATTTTAGCGATATGAACCTACCTGAAAGAACGGATGCTTTCAAGTCATAAAAATCTTCACTTTTGCTTAAATTTATTTCCAACAAGTATTTGAAAGTTCAATCCAAATGGCTATGTTGACTGAACCAGTCAGTGTCTTAAAAAGGGCAAGACTAAATAACCAAATAGATTTTGAGGCCAAGAAAGATTTTCAGGCATTCAAAAACCGAAAAAAATGAGAATAAAATTAAACAAGAATTCTTTTTTTAGTTTAACAACATCTGGCACGACGGACCAATATGATCAGATTTTAATGACTGATCGACTAGAATCTACCTAAGAGCTGAATTACATCACAAGATTTCTAACTGAATTTTGCAAAAACTTCAGATTTCGACAAAACTCTAACGAAATACAATAGATTTTCCAATACATTTGAGAGATTTTCAAATTTCCTTGAGGAACCAGATTTTGTGAAAATCCTGCTCGAAATCTACTGAAACCGACCTGAACAGCCCTGAAATTTATCGCCACAATATTCACTATCATATATATTTTAAATAAATTTTTCAAATTACTTGCTCGAAAGGCAAGGTTTGGAATTAAATAATTTTATTTTTTGATTTTTACTCATGCAAGCCAAATTTCCATTCTTGAAAATCTTAAAATCTTAAATTAAAAATTTAATTAAAAACAGGTGAAACGTAGTCAAGGCCGTACCCAGAAAAAAATTTGGGTAGGGGGGGGGGGGGGGGGTTCGTGAGAAAATCTATTATCCTCCTTAGATTTTTTAAATGAATATAGCGTTGAAAAACTGAGATATCTAGGAAGCACTATAAGCGATACAAACCCTTACGTGTGTGAGACAGGCTTATGAGAGTAAGATATTCGTGAGCAGCAACCAGTCAAATAAAAATTATGGGTTTATACACATACCGAAGTCACGATCGGCTGCAAGCCAATCGTATGATATATGATATATAAATGAAATACAGAACTCCGATTTGTATTATAGTTTGAGATAAAGTAAAATTAGGAGTGCGCATGTAGTTTGTCCTTTATTAAGGACTCTTGTTTGGTTGCATTGTTGAACACGTGTTTTAAGGACTTTTTGTATGGAAGCTATCGGAAGGAGTACATAAATTTTGGTGATTATGTACAAAATTTCAACATTGTGCCTAATCGATTACTTGAGTTATAGTGAGTTCCGTAAGTTCCGGATTTGAAGTATTTGGCCACAAATAAACACAAAATAATATATAACTTTTTTTTCCGTCGGAGGCTGCGTTCTATGCGTTATAAACTTTTGGGCTGGATTAAAATATAATAATCTATAGTACAAAAATGCGAACTAGACATATACTAGTATGTATGTGAATAAATGTAATAAAAAAAAAATGAATGGGAATTCGTGCTAGGGTTAAGAATTAAGAATATTCATATCTGTACATAATCTAACTAGGCTTTTTGAATATGCCACAGTATTGCTTACAAAAGCTGTATAATGTGGTATCCAAAAATGAAATTAAAATGACAATGGTTTTCTGAGGAAAATCACATTGATCAAAGATTTTTATGGTTCACAGTAGCAACAATTTGTGTTTCGAAGCAAATTTCTCAAGATAGGGTACAGCTACAATATCGGTGCTCGATGAAAGATAATTCGATTCCCTAAAAACAAGCTATAACATGTTAAATTGTGATTATTAGTTTTGAAGATATAACACTTTATGTGAGTGGGAGTACATGTTCGAATGTCTTTCTTTACTACCCTTATCTTCGCGTACTTTGAAAACTGACCCACTCTGTAAAATTTTTTTTTTAAATATAATAAGGAACTACCCCTTAAAATATTGCCACTCTTGTATCGGACACTATGAATAGTAGCCAGTATACCCACATTAAACGTACAAAATACAAAAAAAATCAAAAAACTATGTAGGTACATATCACGATTTTTCATCTACGGAACCCTAAAACAAGCAAACTACACAACAAATAAGTACATATGTGCATAATGGTACATCTTCACTATACTTTAATTATTATTTTTATTACTTAATTTATTAGCAGTTTAAACCACAACATTTGTCTTTTTTGAGAATTATGAAAATAACAAATGATGAATAAATTGCTTTACTATGACCGTGCTTCGGCAAATCGATCAAGTTCGAAGAGAGGGATGGTAAAGTTCAATTTATGTAATCAGAACGTTCAGTCGAATGTGATTGTCGGGTTCACCCCAAGCACCGACTACGTTCTTTACTGCAGCCAACTCACATGGACACGGCTGCTCTATCTGTATGCTGCGTACATGAGAATTTTCTAAAAGCTCCTCATACATTTCACGCATGTGTATGCGTGAAAACTAGCAAAAGCTCATATGAATTTTTATAAAATTTTCAAGTCAGACGCTGATGACTCACTTTGAGAACTGAAATCTGGGTTTCAAATTACTACCGCTAGACGGTAGTACGCGCGTTTGCGTGAAAACTGGCAAAGCTCAAATGAATTTAATTTCTTATTAGGTGTGTTATTTTCAACTGGATCAGATCACTATTGAAAAAAACGATGTATCTTTACTGATCTTCGCGGTTCGCGGATCTCGACGGCTCAGCAGATCTTTACAAATCTTTGTGGTTTGCAGATCTTCACGGCAGATCTTGCGATTCGCGGATCATCACGGCTCGTGGATCTTAAAGGTTTGCGAATTTTTGAGATGATGTAGATAGAAGATGGAAAATGGATGGTGGAGGATGGAGGATAGAAGATGAAAAATGGAAGATGGAGGATGGAGGATTTAGTATAGAGGATTCACGATGGAGGATGGAGGATGGAGGATGGAGGATGGAGGATGGAGGATGGAGGATGGCAGATGGATGATGGATGATGGAGGATAGAGGATGGAGGATGGAAGATGGAGGATGAAGAACGAAGTATGGAGGATAAAGGAAGGAAGATGCAGAACGAAGTATGGAGGATAAAGGATGGAGGATGAAGAATAGAGGATATAAGATAGAGGGTGTAGAATGGTGGATTTAGATTAAAGGTTAAAGATTAAAGATTAAAGATTAGAGATGATTAAAGACATAAAAGATAAAGGATCAAGGATCAAGGATCAAGGATCAAAGATCAAGGATCAAGGATCAAGGATCAAGGATCAGGGATCACGGATCAAGGATCAAGGATCAAGGATGAAGGATGAAGGATGAAGGATGAAGGATGAAGGATGAAAAATGAAGGATGAAGGATCAAGGATCAAGGATCAAGGACCAAGGATCAAGGATCAAGGATCAAGGATCAAGGATCAAGGATGAAGGATCAAGGATCAAGGATCAAGGATCAAGGATCAAGTATCACGGATCAAGGATCAAGGATCATGGATCAAGGTTCAAGGATCAAGGATCACGGATCAAGGATAACGGATAAAGAATAAAGGATTAAACATTAAAGATTAAAGATTAAAAATGAAAGATTAAAGATTAGCCCCGCAGTACTGCATAAAAGCTAGTTGGAGCGTAGCGCGCGTCAGCCAAATATGAACGCGAAAGCGAGTTTTAATCTCTTTAACCCTGCAAATTTTTAGATAACGATATCTATTAATTTCAGATCGAACGGGGAATGAAACAAATTGATATTGGCTTAAAAGTTGAAATACCACAAATGAAAAATGTAAATTTTCATTTTGGAGTTTTAGTGTAGATAATACTTTTTCCTAAATCTATAGCAACAAAAAGAAATGATATATATATAAAAAAAACATTTTAAAAATGTAAAAAGAAGGTGTCGGGTTCAACAAAAAGGGATGATATTCACAGAGTCGGTTTTCTTTTTATTAATATTTCCACTTACACTTGTATACAAATTTGTGATATTCATTTTTCCAAGAAACCCGACAATCGCTCGGAAAAATATCCCCCCCCCCCAAAGCAACCAAAAAGTAAACTTTGCACATCATCTTTATGCTACGACGAGCGATTGTCGAGTTTCTTGGAAAAATGAATATCACAAATTTGTATACAAGTGTAAGTGGAAATATTAATAAAAAGAAAACCGACTCTGTGAATATCATCCCTTTTTGTTGAACCCGACACCTTCTTATTACATTTTTAAAATGTTTTTTTTATATATTCAACTTTACTCTTAACTCGCCTTCTCATCGAACTTGACCGATTTCGGTAAAAATGCTGTATAGCGCACACGCGAAAAAGTGATGTAAAAATTTTTCCCTAGTATTTAAATTACTTTATAAACTAAACTTTAATATGTTTAAGTATGTGGTTAGCCAACATTTGTGACATTTGGGACGTAAAACTATAAAAAAACCGATTTAAAATTTTTATTTTACTCACCCAGTGCAATTCGTACCGCCATGACGGTTCCGTTAGACATTTTTCTTACACATGAACGCGCAGGACTGCTCAAAAAGTAGTTAGAGCGTAGCGTGCGTCAACCAAACATGAACGCGAAAAAGTAATTTAATTCCCTTTAGCCCTGCAGGGCCGCACAAAAGGTAGTTGGAGCATAGCGCCCATTTGCTGAACATGACATAATGGCGGCTCGAATTGTACTGGGTAAATACAATCAAAAATTTTAAATCGGTTTTTTTTACAGTTTTACGTCCCTAATGTCAAAAATTTTGGTTGACCACATACTTAAACATATCAAAGCTTAGTTTATAAAGTAATTTAAAAATAGGAAAAATTTCTTATACCACTTTTTCGCGCGTTTTTCCCCCGATTTTAATCGCAACCATAGGGTAATAAATGATAGGTACATTATATAGATTTGTTATTATTATATTATACTATAGGGTGTTTCTCAATACAATTGACAAAAAAAAAGAAGCTTGATTTTGAGTACTTTGAATTCTTTGCAAATTTCGGGGGTCCGAACCTTGTCGATCGCCCCCCCCCCCCGGGCTACGGCCTTGAACCTAGTAGATCTCGATAGAGATTTGTCGAAATCTCAAGATTTCGCAAAATCTAGCTCGAATTCTTGCGATTTAAATCAGCTATTAGCTGTAAAGAAAAGAAAGATTTTGAGTCATAAAAAAATCTCAATTTTTTTTTTCTCTAATTTTATTTCTAACAACTGTTTGAAAGTTTAACCCAAGTGGCAAATTTGACTGAACTAGCCAATGATTTAAAAGGGCAAGAAAAAAATATACAAATTGATTCTGAGAAAATTTAATTTTTGCGTCAAAATGTGAAGTGTCGCGGTCTCTATTTGTCAAAGAACCTATTGTTCATTGCTGATTCAAACAATGTGTTTCAAGTTCAAACACTAACCATACTGTCTTTGAAATTATTTATTGAAAGCTCATTGGGCAAAATTTGAAAATTTCTACCGTGTTATGTATTTGTATTTGTTTTTTAAATATATCCTTTTTGGAAAAGTTGTTAAAATGTTGCAATTTCAAAGCCATAGTGTGATGCTAATTCGGAAAAAAGAAACCGAAACTGATAACAGAACGGAGCTTAGTTTCATTCTAAGATAGGATATAAAAACGAAAGTGTAAAAAGGATTTTCTTGTCTTTCATTCTATACATTTCGGCAGTTTAAGAACAGATCAAACAAAGTACATCCCCATCAATTTCCTGAATGAGAAAAACAAGCAAAAGAGAAAAAAAACTGTTTTTTATTTTGATGACCTATTCAAAGTACCCAACTCCCAAAAACCTTTAGAATCGTCTTAACCCAACAAACAATCCATCATACGCACATATCGCACCCTCCGAAAAATGGGTTTTATACAATATCCTGAATCGAAAGGAACAAAAGTATTTGAATCCTATTTCCGATTCCTCAATTGGATATTTTGTCACTTTTTGTCTTTTCGCTTTTATTACGACATACCCCGGTCGTATACAAATTGAGAATTGTATCCTTTTTCGCCAGGCGGCCCCATTCAGGATCGCAAGAAGGCAAATTAAATTCGAGGCTATTTCTTATCATCGAACGTCGTTATTTGTACGCTTTTCTTACATCTATTTAAAGGCTATTATTTTCTTGGTACTTCATCTGTTCTGTTCAGTCGATTTCGTTGGAAATTGAACGGGGCGTGTTTAAGTCGTTTAGTTTATTGATTAGACCTAGGCCTCTTATGATCCTTGGTATTTGGTTTCAAGGACTATTATTGAATGTCTCGAAAATTCTTCTTGAGTTAATACCATCAAAGATTTTTCAACAAAAAAATTTTATCGTTGAATCCGATAAAGGTGATAGAGCAAAGAATAAAGGAGAGTGGCGACCGTTTCGCAGACTTCCAAAGTAAGACGGAAAATTACACAAAGGGAATGTCCTTGTGGTTTTAGGTCAGAACTTTCGGGTTTTGTAGGGTGGTCCTTTTGAATGGGGAGAAGTAGCCTACTCGAAAATGATATTAAAATGCTGACTGTTCGAAAATTTTCCCTTGTCTCTGGAAAGGTCTTGCAGTCTCCCTAAAGATCTTAATTTTTTTTTCAATGTACTTCAACATTGACTAATGTTCTTAGGATGATATTCCTTAGCGTCATGTAAGGATATAGTAAATATGTGTATACAAGGAATTACCGTGGATACATAAATTGTTCGCAATAAGATTATCATGATAACGTCCCTCGCGACATATGGAAGCTTTAAATTTTTTTTTGCTTTACAATTTTTTTCCGTACAAAGGATCACTTTGAGCGCTCTTATGGCAGAAAAAAAAATTCGTGTAAGATAAGGCAAAGCATTTTCTGAGATGACATATTTTTATTGTTATTACTGTGAGTTTTCCCGGTGTCGCGATTTTAGGTTGTTGCGAAGAGATGAAGATTAATGAAATGTTGTCATAAAACAATCATCGTAGAAAACATTCGCATCCTTTAAAGAAGGCTTTCATTTTACTTTATTATTTTAATAATAAAGTATTGTTATCGATTTTTAAAAAAAAAAAATTTGCTACCCTGAAAAATTTTTTTTATACGTTTCATGACTAATAAGCACCAAAAAAGCAAAAAAAATTTTCAGTCCGTCTGTGCGCCGTCCGCCGTACGCAAAACGTTTGAGGGCTTATAACTCCTAAACCCTAAAAGCTATTGAATTAAAATTTTTTTTTTAATTGACTGGGTACGCCCCTTCAAGTGACCACTTTTTTGGGGGTGGATTCAGCCGTATCCCTCAGGTCTGACTAGATATCGAATAACTTTTTACTTCCCCGGGCTTATTTAATAATCACCTAAAACTCGTTTTCAGGTTTTTTCCTTTTTCAACCCCTAAGAGGGTAAAAACGGGTTGAGCACGTTTTCACGAATTCCGTCATATCTCTTAGGAGTGATAAGACATCGGATTGGTTTTTACTTCCTCGTGCTTTCTTTATATATATCTAAAACCTATTTAAGGATTTTTGGATATTCAACCCCAAAGTGGGTGCAAGGGGCTTGCATATGTTTTCACAAAATCTTATATATTTCTAAGTTCTAATGAGATATCGAATTCATTTTTACTTCCTAAGGCTTCCTACATAATCGTCGAAAAGTTGATTTCAGGATGTTTGTTATTCAACTCCAATAGGACGTAAGGCTTTCGACATATTTCTCAGGATTGATGAGATATTAGATTGGTTTGTATTTCCACAGACTTTTTATATAATCGCCTACAAACGCATTTCCGATTTCATGTAATGGCCCAAAACCAAATCACGAAAAACCTTCTAATGGCGTAACAACTGATATAGACCTCGTTCCGGAGTATGACCCAATTATGTAATTCATATGTTATATGTGGCAGCGGCGTAAGTATTCTAGCGCGACCCCATTTTAACCGCTTCCCGAACTTTTTTTTAGGTTTTCAGTCACATAGTAAACTACACCGCATCTCAGAATTAAACTCGTTCCGAACTTCTACCCAAAAAATAATAAAGTTGCGCCCAGACTGTTGGCAGATTTTTTTAACTTTGTTCAGCTGTGAAGTTTTTTTGAGTAAAATTTTATTTCGTTAGCGTGAGCTGCTTGTCGGCAACCGGAGTAGTGACTATCAAATTACTTGCATACACACGGTTAGAGATTTTATACTCTTCCTGAACTTTATTCTAGATTTCTGATCTTTGAGGAATGGCCAAAGGATTAACACCATCAAACGAGTCAAACCTTTTCTAATTTAGGATCGAAAAATTAAATTTCTCAAGACCTGAAGTGCATTAATTGTATAGCGAATGTGACCTCGAATACATGATGTATGAAAGTAAATCGAATTTTACAGTGTAGCGATATCTTGCTGACAGTAGTGGTCTATAAATACTTTATAACAATATGTTTTTGAATTTTAGAACCCTAATGGTGGAATAATAGAGAACGCGCCGCGTAAGCGGTGCGACGCGATTACAGTAATTAGAATGTCTGTTAGTGAGTCAGTTGCTCTGATATGGCATCGCTTTGACCACATCCTTTTGTCCAATGCCAAAGATCTTTCTACAAGATAAATCCATCTTGGATGTAAATTTTTGTCAACCTCAACGAAATTCCAAATCTTTTTTCTTAAAAAATCTTACGAAAATTGAAAATACAATAGACGTGGCTGGGAAGAGTAACTCAAAAGCAATATAATTGCAGCAGGCAGAAGACTATTCCTATGTCATCATTTATTCGGCAGTCGTGTGTCTAGTCTAAAAAAGTTATGGAAACCCGTCCGACCATTCTTATCTCATATGTGCAAAAGATGTGTACTAGCTATTTAAGGATAGCAGAATAGACGATGCAACGTATATACCTCTGTTTTGGTTTGATACATACATTTGAAGTGGTGCTCCACATCCCTTTCATTGCCAACCACTATGCTATTCTGCACGTGGTTCTTTCAAACACAAAAGATCCATGCAACTAAAGCGATAGAATAATAATACTACCCCGTGGCATAGTAATTTATTATTTCCCTGAAACTTTGGCGACGCAGAAGTAAGCTCCAAAAAGGACGAGATAAAGTTAGGCTGTTCTGCTCACCAGAGAGAAAAGTCATAATTGCCTACTATTACTTGAGAATAGCGAAAAATGCAGCCTGAGAACTTTCGAACTCATCTCCTCACCTATCAATAGTTGCTTCACTTTGGCCTTCCCGGATTATCCATTGTAATACTAACAAGAGGGTAGCGATCTTCTTGCGGGAGTACAATAGAAAATGGTTCATCATACCTCGTAGGATACACCTGACTATGACAATCTTTATTATTATACTTCGTACACTTTACTATCGAGAAACTGTCTGGAAAATATACCCTCTGTTCTAGGGGCTGGTTGGTGGAAAGTATTGTACATGAGCGCAAAATATGGGGAATCCGCAGGATGTTTTGTTGGAGCATACCTAAAAACAAAATTCATGTCACAACCCCCACAGTGTTCCCGTATGTGAATCACATCAGTGTCAACAGCACACGAGAAGATATGTTTGCCAGTAAATGATGCACATAAGTCAAACTTACAACGCTACAGAGTTCCTTGTTTAGTTTGGTAAGGTACCATTCCCATCCTCATGTGTTAAGTTTCTTCTTCACATGTGAAATTGTTTTCATTTTCATTACAACCTGTCGTCCGTCACAATATATTCTCTACCAGGTAGGTAGCGACTGTGAGCAATAGTGTTCTTTAGATCTAAGGATATTGGACAGGAGAATTTTTCGCAAAGCGAAAATGCTCTCGCCTCCTATCGGCTGACCCAAACTTTTCGAGTAGATTCAGGCCTCGGCGCCAGGGCTTCTCCACGGCAACGTATTCACTGTTGAGTTCGGTTTATAAGAACGGACAGAGAATACACAGACGTATATCAAAATATAAAACTGCCTGGCACGACTCAGAAATGGCGATTTCGGATTTGAAGAGGATTTCGTTAGGGTTTGTTTGGCGTTTATATTAACCTTGTTTGCCCACTCGAAGATGAAAATTCTCTTGCTTCCCGTCAACCATTGCGAAATTGTCGTTCCCAAGACTTACTCTAAGTAATACGGGGTTAAAGCCGCCTGTATCACAAAAATCCATTCGAAAACGTATAAATGGTTGGTAAATGCAATTAGTGGGTGGGGTTAGTTAGAGCAGATTTGATAGAGTTATTTGCACTCAAGTCGGATCTTACGAGTAAGTTTGGTTGGATTTCACTATGGCGTTATTGGTTTAAGAGATTTGACCGAAACTGTAATTGGAAGTTTTGGGATACATTCGAATTTGGTGGAACTTGATGAATTTTGGGAATAGTATATTATTGTATTTTAGCAATTTGTTTTGCTTGTGTCTTCTCTTTTCGTTCATTTTGTTAAAAATAAATAATTATTAGTTGAAGCCAGCATAATTACTTTATTATTTTAATAATAAAGTATTGTTATCGATTTTTAAAAAAAAAAATTTGCTACCCTGAAAAATTTTTTTTCCACGTTTCATGACTAATAGACACCAAAAAAGCAAAAACGTATTTCACTCCGACTGTACGCCGCCGCCGTACGCCGTACGCAAAACGTTTGAAAGCTTATAGCTCTCAAACTCGTTGAGCTATTAAGTTGAATTTTTTTTTTGTTGGTAGACTGAGCAGACCTCTTCAAGTGGCCACCTTTTTAGTGATGAGGGTGTGAGGGGGGAGGTGGGGGAAGCGTTTTAGACGGAAAATTTTGGTTTCTAGATCTCAGTAACCGCTTATGTGAGGAGGCTGAAACTTGGAATTTATATAGAGCTTCGATAGTGGACACATTTTCAAAAACTGCTAATATCGGTAAAGGGGTGTGGGAGTGGGGGAAATATTAAGGCGTCCGAAACGCAAAAAAGGCGAGATCGACACATTCTAAAATCCATATCTCCTAAACGGTTATTGTCACGAAATTAAAACTTAATGAACATCTGTAGGTATACTAGGACAACAGATCGAAAACAAATTTTTTTTTATAGAAGGGACAGTGGCGTACGGAGGTCGGGGGTGAAAAATTTTAGATTACGATACCTCACGAACCAATTGCACTAGAAAAATAAAATTTGGTTTCTGTATTAAGGTTGACAAATAAAGTTTGCTGAAAGTAAAATTTTTTAAGGGGGTGGTGGAGCATGGAAGTGGAGGGGATAAGAATTTTTCTAAAAAATCACGTCTTATATCTCAAGAACAGTGTAAGATAGATGTTTAGAATTTTTACTAGAAGTAGGCCTAATAGACGCCTAGCAGAAAAAAAAAGTTAGAGGGTGAAAAGGAAAAAGTGCCGATTTTTATATCTCGACAACCTATAATCATCAAAAGCTGAAACTTGGTATTTAGATAGAACTATAGTAGTAGCATGTTCGAAAAATATAATTTTTTATAGGGGTACTATGGTACGGGGGTGGGGGTATTTTTCCTAACTATAGAAGGGTTTATGCTAGAATGTTAAAACTCGGTATGTATATGTAAATCAACTAGAAAAGTAATTTAGATAAAAAAAAATTTAAAATATCTATTGGATTTCGGAAGGGGGGGGGCAAAAAAAATATCACTGAAAATGGAATGCAAATATTTTCACGATTTTCGTCATATCTTTTAGGTCTTCCTAAATATTAAATTCATTTTTATTTTACGGATTCTTCATATAAATACTTAGAAAGTGTTTACAGGACTTTTTGAAATTCGACCCCAAGGTGGTTTAAAGTGGTTTTATACATTTTCACGAATTCAGCAGTATCCCTTAGGTCTGATTAGATATCGAATAACTTTTTACTTCCACGGGCTTGTTTAATAATCACCTAAAACCCGTTTTCAAGTTTTTTCTTTTTTCAACCCCTAAGAGGGTATAAACGGGTTGAACACGTTTTCACGAATTTCGTCATATCTCTTAGGAGTGATAACACATCGGATTGGTTTTCACTTCCTCGGGCTTTCTTTATATATAGTATGTCTAGAAAATCATTTCAGAATTTTTGGATATTCAACCCCGAAGTGGGTGTAAGGTGGTTGCATATGTTTTCACAAATTCCTACATATTTCTTAGTTATAATGAGATCTCGAATTAATTTTTACTTCCTAAGGCATCAAAAGGTTGATTTCAGTATTTTTAGATATGCAACTCCAAGAGTACGTAAGGCTTTCGACATGTTTTTTAGGATTGATGAGATATCAGATGGGTTTTCACTTCCACAGACTTTTTATATAATCGCCTACAAATGCATTTCCGATTTCTTGTAATGGCCCAGAACCAAATCACAAAAAACCTCCTAATCACGTAACAACTGATATTATACTACGACTTAGACCTCGTCCCGGAGTATGACCCAATTACGTAATTCATATGTTATATGTGGCAGCGGCGTAAGTATTCTAGCGCGACCCCATTCTAACCGCTTCCCGAACTTTTTTTTAGGTTTTCAGCCACATAGTAACCTACACCGCGTCTCAGAATTTAACGCGTTCCGGACTTCTACCCAAAAATAATAAAGTTGCGCCCAGACTGTTGGCAGCTTTTTTTAGTTGGTAACCAGTAACCACAATGCTTACAAATATTTAATTGTTCTGGTCCGGGAATTCAGTCCTAACTCTTTAAGACCTTACGCTGTTAATCCCGTTCAGTAAGCCTCGAAAGCGAATGCATGAGAGTTCTCTAATCTATCGTCCTAAAAACGGTTTGTATTAATCGCACTAATCCCTGCGTCTTTCCTCACTTTTCAACAATATCCGTTCCCAATAACAACATTTTAATTGCATATAAATTAAGTTTTGGAAAACGCCAGAAGTCGGATTTTGGGGAGGCAAAAATGGTATATTAAAAGCATTCACAGTTGTATTTACAGAGACAGTTGTTTTTATTCCGAAAATGTTTGTACGGCCGTCTCCTTCATTCTTCATAAGTAACTATAGTCTACCGTTTCAGCTATTCTCAGGTGACACTTTAAAACTCACTGACCTGTGAATCGACTTATAGAATCTTTTCCTTTTATCGGACAGCATTTTTTTTATAAATTGTATGAGGTTCGGTATTGGCACGGAAGCATTACAACCATGTGGATTTTAACTTATTCTTCCAGCTCGTGAAGTTTTTCATAATGTTACGCTGCAGGATGTTACTGAACTAATAAAAGGATTCCAGAACCTTTCGGAATGATTCCTTGGTATTCCATTACCTCAAATTACATTCAGAAAATTCTGGGATTGAAAAGCATACCTACTTTTTAATCAATATTATTTCTCTTAGTCTGTTTTGATTGTGTCCGGCGATAAAACCAAATTATTGATAATCATGTAAGCATAATCTTGAATGTACTTTGAATCCTGTGGAAGAAATTACTCGCTATAAATTTACAACGTAAAATTTAAATATTGCCTTTTTTTATTCAATAAAAAATCTTTGAGCGTACTTTCACGAAGACTTCGGTAGCTGTCGTAAAACTAAACAAGCTTAGCCAAGACACTAACCAACATTTATTTGGGACATTGCATGACGTCATAAACCGTTATAAAGACTATTAGAACAGGTGAAAGGGTGTGTGGCTTGTTTGTGCGCATTTGTGACATGCCAGCCATTCATACCACAAACACATACATGATCAGATACATTTAGAAAGCATCCCTACACTCTAATTGGAATGCATCCAAGTAACGGCAACGCGATTTTGACACAAGCGTCGTTTGTATTTCGAGTTTTTTCAACAATAGACAACAAACGGCTAATAAATTTTGGGAAATAAATGCCTGAACAATAAAAAAAACAATACGTTTGTGGGCTCCGAACAAAATATTGTAGCGCGCTTTTTACAACTGATGTCGCGATATGATGAGCGCAATGCGCGCGTCGCTAGCATCACTTTCACTGTAATTCCACCTTTGAGTGACTCAACTGATTTTTAATTTTTACATTAATCTAAAGAATCTATAGAATGTTAATGAAAGGCTTTCATTAATATTATGCATTTTTTTCTGTGAGTGGCGTTCTTGTTAAAATATCTGGAGACTTATTGGGTTGAGGTACAACACCAAAGCTGAAAACGGTAGTATTAACAGTACACGAAATACGAATAAAAACACAATATTTTCCAATGCAGTGCTAAGAAGTATAAGGATGTTGAAAAAATATCGATATATCGAAATAGCGATATATCGATCCGATATTTTTAAGAGTAATATATCGATATTTAAATCCGAGTATTGAACCTTGATGTAGCATATTGTTGCGAGCTAGGGGTTCGCCGGGATTACAAGTAAAACACAATTCGGTTAAAATAAAAATAAGTGATTATTTATTCTTCGCACTTTAATTTTTGTTCGCACAATTATTCGCACTATATGGCAATACCGCCCGCTTATCTAGTATATCGCTTGATTCGATCACTTTCGCTCTCTACCAACACGGTCGCGTATACACGCTGGCTGTCACAGCCGATGTAATAAAAATTACTATCTCTCTCGCTGAAAGCTTCACCTGCTTTTATAGTAGCCGGTTGCAGTCTAGGATGTACTTGAATGTTCGCTCGATGATGTATGTGGAATCTTCTCGAAAGCTTTAGAGCTTTCGATTTTGATCTTCGTTCGATTCTAGTACATTGGAGAGCATTCGATAAGAAGGGAGATATAATCGGGTTGCTCCGCTCTCCTTATTTACTCAACTAGGCTTTTGATTGGGTTACTTTGCAGCTTAGGTATTCGGTTGTTGCTGTTTCCCTATTCGAAATCGATCGAGTTGCGCGGTGGCCAGGCTTACACGTAACAATATTTTAGAACTCGAACGGCTTTTTGCATTTCATCTGCATTTCTACTTATTTTCGTGCGTATGTACGTACCTACTCATATTTTGGGCGCTGATTTAGCTATTTCTAGTCGATATTTTACGTGGCGATCTATTAAGCTATTTATGCCGAAGCATTCGGAGAACAGAACGTCTGAATATCTGAAATCAAGCAGACAATCCAGACATCAGTCAGACCCGAACCCTAGTGCGGTCATTGTTACATGATGAAGTATCTCCATAGGATGCGATTTGCGATGACGAAGACGAAACACCAGAGCTTATCCTTTGTGAATGTGAGGGACTTGCTCACAAAATACTTCGTCACTTCGGTCAGGGCTTCATGGAATTCCTGACTCCTCTTCGAAAAATACTAAGCTTCATTGAAAGTGCAGGGATCATCATTAAATCGAATAAAATCGAAGCTTCGCAAAACCCACTTATCCAAATGCGTGATGAAGTGTTGTGGAAGTGAACTTATATGATATTTTTGTGTTTGGAGGTAAACATTTTTGGGCACTACTCCATTCACTGCACTGGTATTTACTTTACCAGTCGGTTGACATGTAAAGAACTCAAAGCTTAACTGTAGAAGATGTGAAGGCAACAGGACTGTGACCTTCTGGCAAATATTCAATTTTGTTGTTAGTTAGTTCTAAGAGAATCATTGAGACTTCAACAAAAATGATGTGTGCAAATTGTCAAAAGCCATTCATTCGAAAAGCATGATTTCAGTTGACATTTCGACGGTTCTTGAATTCCGGAGAATCATACATGGAAATTGTTCTTAGAATTCTTCTTGTAAAATCATCGCTGATGCTGGGATCAAAGGAAAGATCGATTCCTAAATGACATAAATTCAATAAAACAATTAACAATATGTATTCGAATAGAAGCCATCTTCGTAGTGAATGAGATTCCAGATTGGCGTTCCGGTTTGGTCTTAAAAAGTTCACTTCTCGTTTTAATTTCATAGAGTCGAGGACAGAGTGGATAAACAATGGAACCATTCCAGCTCGTTAAGCATTCACGTTCTGTATCGTCGAAGCGGCACCAAGTCGACCTACCCTGCTCCCATAGTTCTAAGCTACACATAAAAACCGACATGGTAGAACCGTCTCCTCTCCATAATGCCATTACATCGTGGCGATGGCCTTGTATCCCAATCTCATACTTAAATGTTCATCGAAGTTGAAAACAAAAAATGGCATCATTTTGCTATAGCGAAAAAACCGCCAGCAGAAGAAATCTCGATCGTTGTTGAAGCAAAGATTCTCATCCATTAAAGATTTTTCCACTCTTGGCTCGCATCGTCCTTGCCACCCTTGGCCCACCTCATTCGTTGTTCTCGAGACTCGAGGTAAGAACTAATGTAGAAAAATCTCATCAGTAAATGTATCGCAAAAATTGCTCCTAGCATTTATGATATACACCAACCACTTCGCTGCGTCCTTACGCCCTATGTTTCCAGTTGTTCTAGCTGTGTGCTTTTCTTTGCTTCCCAAAGTTGGCTTCAATTTTCGCACAAGGCAATCTGATTCGCTAGAATCAAGGATGAGGACGTCTCCAGCTCTTTCTAATTCTGATTTGCATTATTCGATTAGCACAGGATGCGTGATATGCTCCTATTTCGTGCCTATGGGAAACTCGGGGAAATTTAAGCCCACCGCGGATACTAGCCCCCAGCCACAGCGGAAAATTGAAATTATTCGAGCGCAAAAAAGAGGATGGAAAGGAATCAAGAGGAAAAGGTCGTGGTGGTTGGATGGTGTTGAATGGATCAAAAGTTACAAATGAAAGTCACCTCAAAGGAAAATGAAAGATCCTGATTATTCCGTACGTTGTTTCTGCCTACTGTTTGTCTTATTTGTTCACCTTCCGTGGCACATTTTCCTATATTTAAGTCTGGGTTATACGTTGCACCCACCACCTACCTATCTGGAATCAGAGAAACAATAGGAGTTTCGGAAATTTTTGTTTTCTTATATTCTGGGTAAACAAGAAGAAGCCTTTGTGGTGTCATTGCTATAGAAACTGTTGTCTGGGATGAAGAACAGAATCAGAGTAAGAACCAATGATGTTATTGTTGAAATATGCGTCATTTTGGAATAGTCAATTTCATTGGCACAATAAATTATTTACTTGCGGTATTATTTAAGAGGCTCAAAGTTAAGAAGATTAGTTTGGGTGAAATGAAAAGGTCTTTTGTATAAATGATTTTTTATAAATCAAACAATACAATGGATGCTACTTAGGCAAATCGGCAGTTTCACAAATCCTGTCCCTTTCGATATGTCCCACTAAATTAATATCTTGCTCTACCAGCCTGTTTCGATTTTTTATTCTTCAGAAAACTTCAGTATTTATGGCAACTCATAGACGTTGATCCCATTTTGAAGAAAACAAAGTCTTTTTGGAGATAGGTAAGAATAGAGCTTGAGATTAAGTGAATAAAATTGATAATCTATCCGCAAATAAAAAAAAGTCAAATGGTGTCTTCAACTTCTGTCTAACTAATATCTTCCCAACCAACATTTTAGTGCACCTTCACCAAAGGTGGAGAAAAATCGAATGTAATAATGTGAATATCGGCCAACAGACTGTGAAAGCAAATACAAGTGTTGGTGTCACGTGTGAATATTTTCTCCAATAATCCAAACAATAAACGTAGACAACTGGAACATGAAATCTGAAGAAAAGAGAAAACAACAACATGGAATCTGAAGAAAAGAGACGTGCGAGGAAATTGTAAAGAATCCTAAGTTATTTGGCCTTTGACTTCCCATCAAGCATTACGGTGAACATAACATAGTTTTACATTACATTAATCTGCTAGATTATATTTCGAATTGACATTGGTTTGGTTGCCTCTGTCTATTGGGACGTCCCCCAGGATTATCTATAATTCCGCATCGATCGCAGGGCTTTCAATGAATCTTAGTATCTTTCAAAGAGGAAAGATGCTAAATTTAAATTTACAACGGTAAAAGTTAAAATTAAATTAACTATGGAATTATTATTCTATCTCCTTGATGGTGTTTAAAGCAAATCATATTTTAACATGATGCAACATTGTGAAATTTTATTTAGTTATGTAATCCTCTCATTGTATTATGAATATCTTATCGTGCTAAATATGAATGAATTTAATCATATTTAATAAATCACTATTTTATTACCATAACAACACCGAAAACAATATGTATATTTCTTAAATTTTTAAAGTTGCTCATTTTTAAAGTTGCTGAATAAATTGTGTTGTACTATTACCTATTACAGCGTAAATACCGCGTTCCTTGGTAAAATATTCTAAATGATTATTCATTCATAGATCATTGCTATTAAAGATTTAAATAAAAAGACAATATTGAGATAAATAAATCCATTTTATTTTATTTATTAATAAGTAAATACATTATTCATAAAATTTGTCTATATAAAGAAATAAAAATATTTTCATAGGTTTTTAATTCGTACTTATCAAATTAGCTCCTTCACATGCTTATAGCTGATTTACATCGCAAGATTTCGAAGTGAATTTCGCGAAATCTTGTGATTTCGACAAATCTCTATCGAAATCTACTAGATTTCTTGTACATTTGAGAGATTTTAAAATCCCTTCAAATGACTAGATTTTGTGGAATTCCGATTCGAAATCTACTAAAATCGGCCTGGACAGCCCTGAAATTCATGTTTCACCACACCGTTCACTGTCACAAATCTATATATATAAAAAAGGATGTACAAGTATGTATGTATGTGCGTATGTTCCCTATAAACTCCTAAACCGTTCAACCGATTTCCATCAAATTTTGAGGGAACATGTAGAATAGTCCCGTGATGGTTCCTGTGAAGTTTGGTACCGATCGAATCAAAAACAATTGTTTTTTTTATATTTTTCCAATTTTTTCGTGATTTTAGCTCTAATTGTTTGTTTGTTTATCCCGTATGCCTTCCTAAACCATTCATCCAATTGCGACGAAACTTTGTTGATATGTTGAGCGCACGCCCGCGAAGGTTTCTGCGTTAATAAAATTATTTTACAATTGGTGGTACGCGAGTTATTTCAACATTTGAGTGTATTTCAGCGGCAGTTCGTTCGTTTTCGGTGTATTAGTTATGCTATGGTAAATGGTAAAGTTGGACGATGGATGTTGGATAGGGGATAGTGGAGATGGAGGATGGTGGATGATGGATAGAAGATGGAGGATGGAGGATGGTGGATAGAGGATGGAGAATAGAGGATGGAGTAATGGGAGCAACGGAGCAATGGAAGCAACGGAGCAACGGAAGTAACGGGAGAAATGGAAGCAACAGGAGTAACGGGAGCAATGGAAGCAACGTAGCAACGGAAGCAACGGAGCAACGGAAGTAACAGGAGAAATGGAAGCAACGGAAGTAACGGGAGCAACGGAAGAAATGGGAGCAACGGGATCAACGAGAGCAACGGAAGCAACGGAAGAAATAGAAGCAACGGGAATAACGATAGTGTAGCACCAAACAAACGTGAGCGTAGCCGCGGTACGCGGCTAGTTTTAAATAAAATTATAAAATTACTTGCTCGGAACGCAATCTTTGGCATTTACTAATTTTACTTTATTATTTTTTAATAATAAAGTATTGTGATCGACCTGAAGTTTCAAAAAATTTGCTACCCTGAAATTTTGTATTTTCTCGTTTTAGGACTAGTAAACACCAAAAAAGAAAAAAAAAATGTCCGTCAGTCCGCCGTAGACGCTGTACGCAAAATCGTTTAAAGGCGCGTAGCTCCCAAACCCGTTGAGATATAAAGTTTAAAATTTGATGGTGGTTAGATTGGGTGAACCCCTACGACTGGTTTGGCGGTGTGAGGGAAAGGAGGAGGGGGGGAGCATTTTAGAATTTTGGTTTCTAGATCTCAGGAACCACTTATGCTAGGAGGCTGAAACTTGGAACTTATGTAAAACTATGATAATGGACCCATTTGCAAAAAAATGGTCGATAGGGTTTAAGGGCTGTGAAATTGGGGAAAAAAAATAGTTTTGGGGGATGGTGAAAAACTTTGGATTACAAGATCTTCCGAACCAATGGAAGATAAAATTTGGTATGTGGTTTTTTATATCTCAGAGACGGCTTATGCTGGAAAGTTGAAACTTAGTACGTATATGTAGATGTGCTACTAGAGTAAGTAAAGCAAGAAAAAAGTTCAGATTTTTAATCAGCGTTCAGAGGTTGAGTAAAAAAAAATGTTCGCGAATCCACATTTTCACGAATTTCGTTAAAACTCTTAGGCATGTCGAGCTATCAAAGCAATTTTACTCCTGCGGGCTCTTTATATAAGCGCCTAGAAACCTTCTTCCAAATATTTCGATATCCAAACCTAACGATGCGTAAAGTGGTTGTGTACATACTCACGAATTCCTATATATTTCTTAGGTCTATTGAGATTTGGAATTAAGTTTCACTTTTAAAAGCTTTAAACGTAGTCGGGGAAACTCGATTTAAGTATTTTTCAATATTAAACCCCCTGGGGCGTAAGGTATTGTTCAAGTTTTCACTGATTCCCAAAATCTCTTGGGTTTAATGTGATCGAATTCGATTTTACTTCTATGGAATCTCCTATTGGTAAAAAAAATTCATAAATAAATCAAAAAAAATCTTAAAACAGTCTGGGCGCAACTTTATTATTTTTTGGGTAGAAGTCCGGAACGCGTTTAATGCTGAGAAGTAATGTAGGTTACTATGCAACTGACAACCTAAAGAATAACCAGGAGGCTATTTGGAATGTTATTTTTTAGGTTGTCAGTCGCATAGTAACCTACATCGATCGCTTCTCAGCATCAAACACGTTCCGAACTTCTACCCAAATATAATAATAAAGTTGCGCCCAGACTGTTGGCAGATTTTTTTTATTTATTTTTTTTAATTTAGCTCAATATGACAACCTTGTAATATATCTTTTAAAATCTGAAGATTCCATTCATCTAACAATTACTCAACTCCACTATCGACACTTGAAAGTACCCTATAATATTTATATTTAAAGCATAAATTGATTAAAAACTACTTATTCAAGTGTAGCAAATTTCGGACTTTGGAAATAACTATTTCTTTGTATTTAAATAACATTATGCTATATTATTATTTATTTTCATTTTGTAACATATTCTTGAAAAAGGTTATATTTACCGCGACAGAAACACCAAGATATTGTTCTGTTCCATCATTGTAGGTTTGTGTATATTATTTTATTAATCTACGTCATCACTTGTAAGAAGTATATAGTTATAGTTTTCATATTGTGATGAAGCAGCTTAAAGAAGAGTTACCTCGGCTTTGTTATAGCATCAACATTATATGGAGTTATCCACACGGAAAAAAAATCCATTGAATTTTACATCTTTAATCTTGATAGTAGGCAAATATGCCTCACCTTTTCAAGTAAAAGTCAATTTGAATGTAATTTTGCAATTTTCGGTCAATAAATTTCATTTTGCAATAAGTAAATTTCAATTTCGAAAGCATCAAATTCACTGGATATTCTCTAAAAAAAAAGTGTAGACTTAGCACTTTATATTCTCTAAAAAAAGAGTATAATTAGCACTCTTTAAGATGCACTTATTTCTACTTCTAATATTATTTATTACTTACTTACTCTATATAAAACACTTGGTTGTAGGTAAGAATCGAACGTAATTTTCAATTCGTATATAAATATCAGTTAATTTTACTCGAAATGTTGCGTAATTTTATGAGACTTTTCATGTAAATTGTACAGTTCAGTTGAAAAGTACATGAATAATTTACTCATACCAGTAATTTCGAGTAAAAGTGCTTGAAATGAGTATTTTTACTTGAAAAAATGAAATATACTGGAAATTTCAAATAAAAATTGGATTGAAAATTAAATTTTTTTAAAACAGTGCGTGTGAAATTTTTTTTTTCGTAATGTACTCGGTAATTATTCATATTCATATTCCACAGTTCAACTTGATGAAATATTGTTTTTTTTTATCGAGAGTGTGTTTTGAGAAATTGTGTAATAATTACCTATATTAGAACAAAAAATTTGCCTGGGTGCAACTTTATTATTTTTCGGGTCAAAGTTCGGGAAGCTGTTAAGTTGGGTCGCGCTAGAATGCTTACGCCACCACATATAACACTTGAATTACTTAATTGGGTCATACTCCGGGCCAAATTAGGAGGTTTTTTTGAAAAGTTAATTTTGTCCTTAGAATGGAAATAAAAATATCTAAAATATAGATTTTTAGCCGATTAAACATATAAAAAGGACGTGTAGACTATTAGAATTTCAGTATATTTTACTTACACTAAAAGTGCATAGAAGTAAGAACCCTTTCGCTGTCTTATCAGACTTAAGAGTTATGATGAATTGTGAAAACGTATACTCGTACAAACCCATTAAATCCACTTGGGGGTTGAATATCGAAAAATTGTGAAATTGGTATTCAGTCCATTACATGAAATGCCCGTAGAAGTAGTGATCAACTGTATATCTTATCAGAACTAAGGGATGACTAAAACTGTGAAAACATATGCAACCCCTTCACACCCCTTAGGGGTTGAATATCCAAAAAAACGTGGAATGGGTTTGTATAAGCCTTTATATAAAAAGGCTGTGGAAGTAAAAACCAATCTGATATCTCATCAAACCTAAGATATATGTCGGGTTGGATATCAGAAAAGCATAAAATCGGTTTGTAGATTATTATATAAAAACTCTGAAGAAAAACAAAAAAACTTCTTAAAAAGAAACTCTTAAGAACTTAAAGCCAAATTGGTATCTCATCAAACCTGATAGATATGGCGAAAATTGTGAAAACGTATTCAATAAAACCCCTTACACCCATTTAAGGGTTGAATACCCAAAAATCCTGTGAGAGGTTTTTAGATAAATATAAGAAAAGCTCGAGGAAGTAAAAAATTCGATGTCTAATCACTTCTAAGAGATATGACGCAATTCGTGAAAACGTATTAAACCTTTTTATATCCTCTTAGGGGTTGAAAAGAGAAAAAATTGGAAACGTTTAAAGCGATTATAAATCATGGCCGTGGATGTGAAAAGGTATTCGATATCTTATTAGACCTGAGGCTGAATTCGTGAAAATGTATACAAACTCTTTACATCCTCTTAAGGGTTGAATTTAAAAAAAAAAATCTTTAAAACGCTTTCTAGATATTTATGTTGAGAATTCCTAGAATAAATATGAATTCAATAGTTCAGAGGACCCGAGAGATATGCAGAAATTCGTGAAAATATATGCATTCCATTTCCACTAATATTTTTTTTGTCTTCCTTCCGTACGCCAATGGAAATTTGATTTTTTTTTATATAAATTTCTTTTCTAGTACATCTACATATATTCAAAAGGTTTCAACTTGCTAGCATAAGCCGTTTTATAGATAGGAAAATCACACTCCCGCACCATACTACCCCTATAAATAGGGCACTTCTAAAGTTCTATCTAAATATCAAGTTTCAGCTATCCATCATTACGAGCTCTCGAGATATAAAAATCGGAACTTTTTCATATTCACCCTCTCCCTCCTTCACCTACAACCCAAAAATTGTTTCTGCTAGGGGTCTATTAGACCTACTTCTCATAAAAATTCTAAGAATCTATCTTAAACTGTTTTACTTTATTATTTCAATAATACAGTATTGTTATCGATTTTTAAAAAAAAAAAATTTGCTACCCTCAAAATTTTTTTTTTTACGTTTCATAACGAGTAGACACGAAAAAAGCAAAAAAAAATTTCAGTCCGTCTGTCCGCCGTACCCCGTACGCCGTACGTCTACCGGTGTACGCAAAATTGTTTAAAGGCTCGTAGCACCCAAACCCTTTGAGCTATTTAGTTGAATTTTTTTCCGTGGATAGAATGGGTAGGCCCCCTCTAGTGACCAAAGGGGTGGGGGTGTTAGGGGGGAGGAGGGGGAAGTGTTTTAGACGGAAAATTTTGGTTTCTAGATCTCAGCAACCGCTTATGCAAGGAAGCTGAAATTTGGAAATTATATAGAGCTTTGGTAGTGGACCCATTTGCAAGAAAATTGCCGATATAGGTGAAGGGGTTTGGGAGTGGGGGGAAAAATAATGCGTCCGAAACGCAAAAAAGGCGAGATTGACACATTCTAAATTCTATATCTCCTAAACGGTTAATGTCACAAAATTGAAACTTAATGAATATCTGTAGGTATACTAGGAGAATAGATCGGAAACAAATTTTTAAGTGGGGGCAGTGGCGTACGGAGGTGGGGGGTGAAAAACTTTAGATTACGATATCTCACGAACCGATTGCACTAGACAAATAAAATTTGGTTTTTGTATAAAGGTTGACAATTGAAGTTTGCTGAAAGTAAAATTTTTTAAGAGGGTGGTGGATCATGAAAGTGGAGGAGATAAGAATTTTTTTAAAAAATCACGTCTCATATCTCAAGAACGGTGTAAGATATATGCTGAAAATTCTTACCTGAAGTGGGCCTAATAAACCCCTAGCAGAAAACAAAATTTTGGAAGTGTGGGTGTAGAGGGTGAGGGTGGGGGAGGGTGAAAAGGAAAAAGTTTCGATTTTTATATCTCAAGAACATATAATGATATAAAGCTGAAACTTAGTATTTAGATAGATCTATATTAGTAGCGTGTTGGAAAAATATAATTTTTTATAGGGGTAGTATGGTACGGGGGTGGGGGGTGTTTTTCCTATCTATAGAACGGCTTATGCTACAAAGTTGAAATTTGGTACGTATATGTAGATCAACTAGAAAACTAATTTAGATAAAAAAAAAATTCAAATATCCATTGGCGTTCGGAGGGGGAGCAAAAAAAAACAACAACAGTGAAAATGGAATGCATATATTTTCACGGTTTTCATCATATCTATTAGGTTTTCCCAAATATTGAATTCATTTTTATTCTTCTTTATATAAATACCTAGAAAGTGTTTTCAGAATTTTTTAAAATTCGACCCCTAAGGGGGTGCAAAGGGGGTTGTGAACTTTTTCACGAATTCTACTATATCCCCAGGTCTTATCAGATATCAAATATCTTTTCACTTTCACGTGCTTGCGTAATAATCGCCTAAAACTTGTTTTTAAGTTTTTTCCTTTTTCAGCTCCTAAAAGAGTATAAATGATAAGAAGAAAGAAATTTTCCAATGTTTAATCGGCTAAAAATTGCTATTTTAAATATTTTTATTTTAAGAACAAAATTAATTTTCCAAGAAATCTAATAATCTCAAAGCAACTAATGATACACTCCGACTTTGACCGCTCCCGAGCTTTGACCCGAAAAATAATAAAGTTTCGCCCAGACCATTGGCAGATTTTTTAAGATAAGAGACGTGATCTTTTAGAAAATTCTTATCTCCTTCACGTCTATGCTCCACCGGCCGCTTAAAAAATTTTATTTACAGCAAACTCCATTTGTCGACTTGTATATACAAACCGAATTTCATTATACTAAAACAATTGGTTCGTGAAATATCGTATTCTAAAGTTTTTCACTCCCCACCACTGCAAGCCACTGACACCCCTCAAAAGTATCTTTCCGGTCTATTCTTTTAGTGTACCTACAAACAACCAGGAGCTATGGTTTTTATAATGTCTCAATCTCGGCTTTCGATCGTTTCAGACCCACTCCCACACCCCTCTATCTATATCGAAATTTTTTTTTCCAAATGGATCCGCTTTCTATAAAAATTTCAAGTTTCAGCCTCCTAGCGTAAGCGGTTACTTAGATCTAGAAACCAAAATTTTTCGTCTAAAACATTACTCCCATCTCCCCTCACACATTCACCTATCAAAAGGTAGCCAGATAAAGGAGTATACTTTTTCGAACAATAAGAAATCAACTGGAACAGACTAAATCCCCAAATTCCAAATACCAGTCCTGAACAAGCACAAAGACCCCAACCAAACTGATAGCTTCCGCCCAATTTCACTTCTAAACACCCTGAGCAAACTCTTTGAATGTATCATCAAAGACCACCTTTTCGCTCACTGTGATAAAAATGAAATAATCCCAGCATTCCAATTCGCTAACCGACCCTGTCAATCAGTGAACCACCCTCTACTCATACTTAAATTTGATCTGACACAGAACCTCATCAAAAGCATCCCTTCGGCAGCTTGTTTGATCGTCGTCAAAAAAGCCTTAAACTCCACTTGGAAAAATTACATTTAAAATGGTAAACATCCATAAATTCCACCCACACCTCCGCAGATTACTCCACAGTTTTCTCACCAACATTTTACCTTGGGGGGATCTCCTCAGAAGGAGTCCTTCGTTGGATTCGTTCTTTCCGCCTTCTGTTCTCGATTTACACTGCTGACATCCCTCCTCCACCAGCTCATCCAAATCCAATGAAAACCCTCCAATATGTAGACGACCTAATACACTTTATCCAGAAACATTTCAGACTCTCAGCATCGTCTAAACGCTTACCTTCAGACACTAAATGAATCCCTCTCCAAATGGAAACGCCTACTTAATCCAGCTAAGTCGGTATCCTTTATCTTTTGTGGCAGAAAAAAGGAAAATGAGAAAAGATATCCGCGACTTCAAACTGAAACTCAATTTCACATAAAACACGCAAGTCACATACCTCGGAGTAACTCTGACTTCCAAACTCTCCCCGATTCCCCACATTAAACACATCCCACAGAAAGTTATGATAGCCTCCCAGTCTATCCGGCCCCTGATCCATTTATCCCCAAAACCGAAATGCTCGAATAGCTCCTACTTCCCCTCCTTTCTCATGGTTTCCCTGCTGGACTGATCTCGCTTCTCAACCCGGTGATCTCTCCATCAAATGGAACTAGAACGCAGAATTCTATAAACTGCCCCAATCTCAGATTCAAACCCAATTCATACCATAGAAGCAACAATATACCTCAAAACAAAGAGAACACATAAATTACTTCAACAATACCAACAACAACCACCTCCCCCCCTCCCTACCTTCTACACAGCCACACAACCACCAACCCAAACCGATCCACTCCAGTATACCCATCCCAATGCCTCTCCAACAAGAAATTCAAGAGACGGTGGAGGTTAAGAAGGTGAAATGACGGTGAAATGACGGTGCAGGTTAAGAAGGTTAGATGACGGTGGAGGTTAAGAAGGTCAAATGACGGTGGAGGTTAAGAAATTCAAATGACGGTTAAGGAATTCAAATGACGGTGGATGTAAAGGAATTCAAATGACGGTGGGGGCTAAGAAATTCAAATGACGGTGGAGATTAAGAAGTTCAAGTGACGGTGGAGGTTAAGAAGTTCAAATGAAGGTGGAGGTTAAGAAATTAAAATGACGGTGAAGGTTAAGAAATTCAAATGACGTTAGAGGTTAAGGAATACAAATGACGGTGGAGGTTAAGAACTTCAAGTGACGGTAGAGGTTAAGAAGTTCAAGTGACGGTGGAGGTTAAGAAGTTCATGAAACTGTGGCGGCTACGAAATTCAAGATACAAAGAGACCGATTTCATAACCTCAGGTTGTGTTGGAGTGGGGCATTGGGGTGGGTATAGTGGATCGGATTATACTGGAGTGGATCTGTTTGGGTTGATAAGTGTGTGGCAGTGTAGCAGGTTACCATTTATGTAATGTAGGAGCCTTTTTTCGAAAGGGAAGGGAGGTGGTTGTTGTTGGTATTGTTGAAGTAATTTATGTGTTCTTTTTGTTTTGAGGTGTGTTGCTGATTCTATGGTATGAATTGCGTTTGAATCTGAGATTGGGGCAGTTTATAGAACTCTGCGTTCCAGTATGCGAATAAGTTCCATTTGATAGGGAGATCGCCGGGTTGAGAAGAGAGATCACTCCAGCAGGGAAAGTTATGAGAAAGGAGGCGAAGTATGAGCTATTCGACCATTTTGGTTTTGAGGATGAATAGATCAGGGGCCGGATTTACTGGGAGGCTATCATAACTTTCTGTGGGATGTGTTTAATGTGGGGAATCGGGGAGAGTTTGAAAGTCAGAGCTACTCCGAGGTAGGTGACTTGCGTGTTTTATGTGATAGGAGTGAAATTGAGTTTCCTTTCTTCTGCCACAAAGGATTAAGGATTTTGACTTAGCTGTGTTGAGTAGGCGTTTCCATTTGAGAAGGGATTCATTTAGTGTCTGAAGATAAGCGTTTAGACGATGCTGAGAGTCTGAAATGTTTCTGGATAAAGTGTATTAGGTCGTCTACATATTGGAGGGTTTTCACTGGATTTGGATGTGCTGGTGGAGGAGGGATGTCAGCAGTGTAAATCGAGAACAGAAGGCGGATAGAACGAATCCAATGAGGGACTCCTTCTGAGGAGATCCCTCCAAGTTAAAATGTTGGTGAGAAAACTGTGGAGTAATCTGCGGAGGTGTGGGTGGAATTTATGGATGTTTACCATTTTAAATGTCATTTTCCGAAGTGGAGTTTAAGGCTTTTTTCACGACGATCAAACAAGGGATGCTTTTGTTGAGGTTCTGTGTCAGATCAGATTTAAGTATGAGTAGGGGGTGGTTCACTGAATGACAGGGTCGGTTAGCGAATTGGAATGCTGGGATTATTTCATTTTTATCACAGTGAGCGAAAAGGTGGTCTTTGATGATACATTCAAAGAGTTTGCTCAGGGTGTTTAGAAGTGAAATTGGGCGGAAGCTATCAGTTTGGTTGGGGTCTTTGTGCTTCTTCAGGACTGGTATTGCCAGAGACGATATCTATTTCGTAGGGACTCAATAGTGCTGGGGGACGTGAAGTGTATTGGGTCGCATACGAGTTGTAGTTGAGGGTGCGTTAGGGTATGTGCAAGTTGCAGGTTTGGTTGATAGTTCGGGTGAGGTGGTCGTTATAGATAGAGTACGATATGGGGGGTTTACGTGTGACAATAGTTTGGATAATTCGTCGTTAATATTCTTCCAATTTACTGAGCTGTAGTCTGGGGAGAAGTTGCGTTGTGGCCTACTGTCTGGATGTGCATATGTGTAGTAGTACGGAGTCGTGATCGGAAATCCCTGGCAGGGTTTCCAAGAAGGGGCTTAGGTGATTGCTTTGAAAGATCAGGAGATTGTCGAAAGTGATGAAGAGGTCTAAGTGTGATGAATAGTTATTTTATTTTATGTGGGCAGAGATGGGCTATTGAGACTTATTGAGTTTTGGACGTTATGTTATGTGTGGGGTTGAGCCATAGGGAGTGTTTTGCAGGAAGGTCGCCTAATACGTCAATGAATTTTGTTTTGGGACTAGGTGGAGCGTGGTTCTTTAGGAAGTTAAATAATGCTGTAATATCTATATATCAGGACAGTAAATGGATGTAAAGTAGAAGACTGAAGAGTTTGATCCGGTTACTATTGTGGTTGTTTCTATGGGGGGGGGGGGGGGGGTGATGTTAGGGTTGGGATAAAATTGAGTTGCTGCTATGTCTATGGAATAGAGAATTGCAGTGCCCCCACCTTAAGAGTTTAACCTGTCTGCTCGAAATATATTGTATTTTTTGTATTGCGTATTATCTCGGGGGTTTAGTTTTGTTTCATTTAGGAGGAGTATGTTGGGGTTGTGCTTATTTAGGAATGTGTCTAGTTCGTGTCTTTTTTTAATTGATTTCTGGGAATTGACTTTGATTTCTACAACATTAAGTGCCATGTGAAGAAAGTTCGGCGAGAAGGGTGAATATGTAGATTTTGCGCTGTGTATCGTCGGTGAGTGACTTGTAGAATATAAATATGATAGGGCGGCTAGGTCGACCTTAAAAAGTCTTTGGATTTCTGAATTTACGATGGACGTTATGGATTGGGGGTTGGGTGCGAGTGATATTTGCGTATAAATTGGGTGAATATGGGTTGTGGCGTGAAGCAGTGGGGGTATGGGTTGAATCAGTATAGGCAGTTTGTTGTATGTGAATTTCGAGGTGTGTGTTTTGACGCTGCGCAGTTTCGGTAGTTGGCCGGGTAGTTGGAGCCAAAGTTCTATAGGGTAGATTGTAATTACCTGCCGAGTGGCATATTCTTTGGCAGTTTTTGCATTGGCGTATGTCTGGGCTCTTAATCTGTTCGAATCGAGTTACAGTCTTAAGATAGCTGAAATGTTTGCAAGTGACGCGGTATTGAATCGAGGTTGATGCCGTTGCGACGAGAGTTGGAAACGAAGAATGGTTTTATGTATGTAATTTTGGTGATTTCCTGCTGGACCAGGTCTGCTTGAATTTCTTCTGCTGCATGGAATTGGTGCAAGCCCCTTATTACGAGATTGACGGGTTTTAGGTCTGCTGGGGTAAATGTATAAAAGTTGGTTTTCGTGCTGTTGAGGGAGTTTTTGGTGTTTTTTTGGTTTATAATCGGTACTGGCGCTCAGGAGTTCTGGATAATATTGGTCGTAGTTCGACTAGTTTTCTTAAGTAGATACGATTCGGAGAGATCTTTCAGATGGTTGTCAACAATTAGTTGGATATTTGTATGTTGATTTAAAATAATAATAAAAAACATACTGCAGTCACGATCGGCTGCAAGCCAATCGTATAATACTCTAGATGAATACTGAACTCCGATTTATATTGTAGTTGGGGATAAAGTAGAATTACGTGTGTGCATGTTGTATGTCCTTTATTAAGGACTGCCATTAGATTGCTACTCAAACCTAAAAGACAATATTCAGTGTTTAATTTCATATCTTGAACTGGGTAAGTCATCGAAAAAAATTTCCTTTTTGAAGGACTTTCGCATGGGAGGTGCAGGAAGGACTCACTCGATTTCTTACATATTTATCCTTTTCCTTGGAACCATTTAAAAATGAACGTGTACAAAATTTCAAATTCGTAGCTTGAAGCGTTCAAAAGTTATCGAAAAATATTGTTGAACACGTGTCTTAAGGACATTTTGTATGGCAGCTACCAGAAGGAGTAAACGGATTTCGCTGATTAGTAAACTCGAACTTCGTTTTTACTCAAAACTAATTTGTACAACATTTCCAATTCATAGCTAAAGGATTACTTGAGTTATATTAAGTTCCGTAAATTAAGTGAAGATGTTTTGACAGGGTATTTGTATGGCACCTACACGAAGGACTAACAGGATTTTCTTCATAATCATATATTTAGCTCCAACTATTCGAAAAATAACACATACAAAATTTCAAAGTCGTAGCTTAAACCCTTCTGAAGTTATCGAGCAATATTCTTGAACACGTGTCTTAAGGACATTTTGTATGGCAGCTACCCGAAGGAGTAGGACGATTTTGCTCGTTAACGAACTTAGCCTTACAAATTCAACCAAACATCCAGATTCAAAATTTGAAGATCCTAGGTGAAGGCGTTCTTGAGTTATCGTGTTTACGGACAGACGGACGGACGGACGTCAAGCGGATTTGAGGTTTTTGGCCACAAATAAACAATAAATAATATATAAGTTTTTTTCGTCCGAGGCTTGGTTCTATGCGTTACAAACTTTTGGGCTGGATTAAACTTATAATACTCTATATGATTTCATCTAGAGTATAAAAATAATAAAGTAAAAGCATTATTTCAGAGTGGGATGCGGTGGACTAAAGGCCAAAATTAGTTTTTTTATGGCAGTAATTAACTATTTTTAGCCTATAGCATGGCTAGGTGGGACTCGAACCCCGACCATCGTGTTAACTATTGACCAACAATTTCAAATATTTTCGTTCATTTTCTTTAATTTTGTCATATTCATCTTTCAAGGATTTCGTCAAATTAGGACTAACTTCCTGCATAATTCCTTTATGATGCGCAAACCGTAGATCGTACCTAAATTTATCACAATCACGATTGCCTTATATCGCCACCGACAACGGAATTTTTGTCAAAAAAAAATCTCACGAAGATGTGATTCCATAATTTCACACCACAAAGTAATTTCCTTACGGCACGTGTACGTGCCGTTTATTCTTAAGAAATAATCAAGATGAAAATGAAAGGAAAAAAATCTTCCTTCAGATGAAGATATTTAATAAAATCGATTCCTTTCCTGTCGTTACACGAAACTGTTAGTCATGTTCGAAAAGTTGTTGCAAAATTTTTATTTAAAAAAGTTGATCGAAAGTAAAACGTAAATCATCTCGTTCAAGATACGAAAATTCACTCAGGCATACACAAGACAACCCATCGAATGTCCTGATTATGTTTCTTGTTCATAATCACAATTCCTTCATCCCTTCATTTCGGTTTTAATTCAATTATCAGCGTCAAGGATAAATTCGTTGGTTAAATCTCTGGTTTCAGTCAGAAGTCGTGTTTTACACGATCTAATGGAAAGCAAGTGTTTTGTTCTTTGATAAAATTTTGAGTAACATTCAACTGGATTATAAAAAGGATATACAGCTATACACCAACCAACCCAAACATGGCAATTGTACGTTGTCCACAAAATTGAAGTTGTTGTTTCGCTCTTCCATCATTTAAGGATATTAGGGATGTTGATGATAAAATGTCGTCTGGCAACTTGGACCTTTCATTATGTGGGAGAGAAGTTTAGTTTGTGAACGCGTCAAGGACTAAAACGACTGCTAAATATAGACACAGAGCTGTGCTGGCAGCAATTTAATCAAATCGACTAGCTATCTTAATAACTTGGAGAAAATGTTTTGGCAGGTAATTATTTTGGTTTACAAGCAAAGTTTTTTTTTTAAATTTGATGATTTATAACACTCTAGGGGTTGCTGTGTGAACAGCAATTCATCAACAATTGGGTGACATATAAATCATGTTAACGTCTAGAATTCATTTGTGCTCATATTGCCACATCGGATTTCAAAATCATTTGTAAATCATTTCAAGCGACGATACAGAGCCTCCGTAATATTTATCCAACTTTGTTTTGGTTTGGATGTTTGATCACCACACAAAATTCACTTTTTTCCATGTTTGCAATAATATGCGAGGTTGTCTGCTTTCAAGAAACTAAGTGACAAAAAAACATCAAAAAAATCGGTCGCGTGGCGTCCATGAAAGCAAGGGAAGCATTGCTTCCTTTACATTTTTCTGAAAAATATCTAAAATGTGTTTTTTCTAAATCGCAAAAAAAATTCATGTTTCAAACATTTTCTTTGGCACAGTCTAAATAAAAGTTCGCAAGAATATCTCACACAGCCGAATTGGCAACACCACGAATAAGGCAAGCGAAAAGAAACCAAGAAGAAGACACATGGAAGCAATTTGAAAGTTGCATCCATAAGCGTTCGTTTCATACCGTAGTAAACCCACTGTGACGTTATGAAAAAAAATACACGAACACGTAAGGTTGGAAGCAATGAGGAATTTGCTTCCACGGGTAGTAGAAGAAATTCTTGTCTCAAATTTTACCGTCCTGGTAAAAAACTTTGGATTAGTATATCTTCCGAACCAATTACACCAGGAAGGTAGAATTTGGTTTGTGTAGAGTCACTTTATACGAACTCACACTAACATCCATTATCTTGAGTACGGACAATTTGCTACATATTTAGAACATTTAGAACCCGCGAATTTAAGAATTCGCGGGTTCTAAAATGACATAGTGTTAGTGTGTATACGTGTAGCCGATGGATTTTGACTGACATTTCACGGAATCGAGAAATGTCACATGAAATGTCAACGTCGAAAGGTTAATGTTTTGATTTAGAGTAAGCATTAATTTTATTGATAAGAAACTTTTAATTTCCAAAACAACAGCAGCAGACTAAGTGAGATAATTAGCAGCCATCAGGTAAATATTATTCGTATTTTTCTTCCCATTGTTGAATTATCAAACCACGTCACTGAAAAAAAATTCTAACATTTTGTACGTTAATGTTTGCAAAGTAGTACCACATGAAAGGAACGTCAAGTTGAGGCTAGCGCCACCATCTGTGGATATTGTAGCGGAGTTATCGAACAATTCCCGTATGTGTAAATAGAAATACTCGATGAAGACTATATCACCTTAAACCTACAACTGCAAAACATTTGAGTTAATTAATAATTAATTCGAAACTATTTTCAGTTGTAAGATTTAGCTGAAAAACGAGTTACCGTGCGAATTCGTTAGTACAACAAAATAGTTATTTTTCATCATCGCCAATTGCGCGACAGCCCAAATCGAGCCCTGGCCTCCTGAAGTCATCGCCTCCATTCGTCTTGATCCAAAGAGGGCTTTGCTATCTTCATCAACCGAGTCTTTCCATCGTTTGCGTGGTTTGCCTACTGTCCTGTTACCACTCGCTTTGTCTTTAAGAGCACGTTTGGGGATTCTTCTATCTTCCATTCGCTCTACATGGCCAGCCCACTGCAGTTTACGTAGCTTGATGAACGTTGTAGCTTCTGGCTCTTCGTAGAGTTGATACAACGCATGGTTGTATCAAAGACTATCTACAACAAGACTGGACACTACGCTATATTTTTCTTATCAAAATCTGACCTTGGTTTCTTTATTTAATTAAATGAGGGAAGTAGATAGCAACAGCATGATGCATGATGAAAAAAGAGAAAAAAATGATAACGAGTCGCATTCATCAATTCAATGTCATGTCGCATATCAAAGTCCATTCATAAAAAATTACAACAATCAAGTGCAGACACAGCTCAGCTGTGTTGGTGTGATTTCATTTCTCATATTGTTCCTATAAATTTGTGTGCTGAAACACTTGAGAATAGAACAGACGCACAAAAAGACGCTCTATTAGATCGGCTTTAAAAGTGCATTTTGAAAAAACGATGCTCACAGATGCGAATGTGTAATCATTCATTTTTGCATATTAGTGTTGCTATTTGGCGTAAGGGAAGGCACGCAGTAAAGTAGCGCATCTTGAGCATTCAGGCCAACATGGCCCATTATACTCGAATCCCCCAATCTCTACCCGAACTTTTTCGTCCTCCTCACGAATTTCAAGAGCTCAGGTAGGGAGCGAGAACGGAGTTCTTCCATCCTCATAACATCAACGCCGTATACGTACATTCTCGCAAAAGAGTAAGCTGGACACTTAAGAAGGAAATCTCGTCGCTCTCGTCAGAAGCAGTGCACATGGGGTCGTCAATGATTCTCAATCTGACCATGTGTAGGCCACATGAGTTATGCCCTATGGGGACACCAACCAACCATACTACCACATTCTGCTCAATTTGAGAAGAAAAGCAGCAGTTCGTCCACTTGGTCCCTCAACAAGGTTTCTAGTCTGTCGCATTCTCGGAAGAAGCCGCCATCTCTCAATGTGTGATTTACTCACCCACTCAGCAATAGCAGCCCTAACAGAGGCAACCAGCACACTGAAAACTGGTTCTGGTCCGACCATGGCTGACTGCGATCCAGCCTTTGCTAATGCATCAGCTATTTCACTGCCATTTACACCCTAGTGGCCTGGAACCCATATGAGCTTTAAGTCATTGAATCTGCCAAAACAATTCAACCGTTCTTTACACTCACGTACCATCTTCGAAAAGACCATTGGATTATCTAGGGATTGTAGAGCGGCCTGACTGTCGCTGCAAATGCAGATCATCCTGCCTCTCCATCTTCCCTCTATAATCCATTCTACTGCCTTAAGGATCGCATAAACTTCAGCTTGAAATACCGAAGAATGTTTTCCTAGGGCGAAAGAGTACCTGAGACCTTCAGTCTGCAGGTACATTCCAGCTCCCGACCCGTCTTCAGTCATTGAGCCGTCCGTATAGAATATATCAGTGAATCCGCTAAGCAGTGCGGACTGGTTTTCCCACTCCGCCCTACTCGGGATCTCCACCTGATATTTCCTTTTGAGCATACAGGTCGAAGTCATATCGAAGATGGGGTTCCCAGATAATCTTCAAGCCATTTCTCCATGACCCGTGCAATGCTCTTTTCTCCACAGGCCTAATCTCATTAGTCTGTGTGTAGCTCTCATTGCTTCTGCCTGAACAACAATGTCAAGCGGTGGCAAATTGAGCAGTGCATCAAGTGCCGCACCCGATATGGTACGCAAGGCACCTGTTACACCGATGCAGACTGTCCTCCGTAGTTTAGCGAGACTAGCTCTTATGTATGCACATTTGGACTTAGCCCACCAAACCACTGATGCATAGATTAGGATGGGTCTTATAATGGCTGTATATAGCCAATATACCATTGAAGGCCTAAGACCCCATGTTCTTCCAAAAGCTCTCCGCAACTGCCAGAATGTTACTAGCGCATAGTTCGCCTTTGTATCTACATGTTTCCTCCAGAGAAGCTTGCTATCCAGAATAACTCCAAGATACTTAACTTTCTCCGAGAGCTGAATAGTTTCACCCTTCAGCATTGGTAACACTAAACCTTCAGTCTTTCTTTTCCTAGTAAACAAAACTAGAGCGGTTTTAGTTTTACTAGGACTCACAGAAAGTCCGTGTTTTTCGCACCAGCTATCGATAACCCATAGGACTCTCTGCATTTTGTCGCATACATCCCTGAGCGATAGCCCGACAGCTATTACAGCCACGTCATCAGCGTAAGCTTGTACGTGAATATTCAGATCCTGCAGTTGGAGAAGCAGAGAGTCGAAGAGCTTACTCCACAACAATGCCGAAAGGACCGCGCCTTGAGCACAACCCTTACTGACCCCCGTTGTAGCATATTGCCCATCCCCCGTCTCCGCGAATAGCATTCTCTGTGTGAGCATAGAGTGAATCCACTTAACTAAAATGTCATCGACCTCATGTCTTTTGGCAGCATCACACAGTGATTCAAAAGCACCCTCAATGTCCACAAAATATTAGTGTGCTCTTTTCTTCTCATGTGAATTTGCATAAGAATATAGAATTGAAATTGTTCAATCGGATTTCTTTGTTCCGCTTATACATACAAAGATTTTTTGGTTTTTTTAAACATAAAATGCATGTATATATGTACTTATTTTTTGCCTATCGACCGTCCTTGCTATAGTGTCACGATCTTAAAGAGTGTTTCATCTGCGACCGGAGTCACTAAAAAACTGAACTGAATCTGTACAAAACATAGGAGTCAAATTTTTTCCAATCTCTATATATAAAAATGAATGTTTGTCTGTCTGTTTGTCTGTTTGTCTGTTTGTCTGTTTGTCTGTTTGTCCTGTATAGGCTCCTAAACCACTCATCCAATTGCGATGAAACTTTGGTGATTTGTTGAGGTTACGCCCTCGATGGTTTCTGCGTTAACAAAATTATTTAACAGTTGGTAGTTCGCGAGTTATTTCAACATTTGAGCGTTTTTCATATGATTTAGCGGCAGTTCGTTTTTGGTGTATTAGTTATGCCTATTCGTATTACTAAATGGTATAAGAGGATAGTGGATGGAAGATGGAATATGGAGGATGGTAGATGGAGGATGGTGGATAGAGGATGGTGGATGGAGGATGGGAGATGGTGGATGAAGGATGGTGGATAGAGGATGGAGGATAGAAGATGGAGGATGGTGGATGGTGGGCGGAGAATGGTAGATGGAGGATGGAGGATAGAGAATGGGGGATGATAGATGGAGGATGGTGGATGGTGGATAGAGGATGGCGGATAGAGGATGGAAGATGGTGGATGGTGGATAGAGGATGGATGATGGAAGATGAAGGATGGCGGCTGAAAGATGGAGGATGGTGGATGGAGGATGGTGGATGGGGATGGTAGATGGTGGATGGAAAATGGTGGATGGTGGATAGAGGATGTAGGATAGAGGATGGTGGATTGGAGATGGGGGATGGAGGATGGAGTAACGGGAGCAACGGGAGAAATGGGAGTAACGGGAGAAATGGTAGCAACGGGAGTAACAGGAGCATCGTGAGAAACAGGAGCAACGGATCAACGTGAGAAATGGGAGCAACGGAGAAATAGGAGCAATGGATCAACGGGAGAAACAGGAGCAATGGATCAACGGGAGAAACGAGAGTAACAGGGGCGATGGAACAACGTGAGCGAAGCGAGCGTAGCCGCGGTACGCGGCTAGTATTTTATAATAATAAAGAAAAAAATCTGCCAACAGTCTGGGCGCAACTTTATTATTTTATGGGTACGGATACGTGTTTAATGATGAGATGCGGTGTAGGTTACTATGCGACTGACAACCTAAAAAATATCGTTCCAAATAGCCTCCTGGTTATTTCTTAGGTTGACAGTCGCATAGTAACCTACACCGCATCTCATCATTAAACACGTTTCGGACTTCTACTTATAAAATAATAATGTTGCGCCCAGACTGTTGGCAGATTTTTTTATTTACTTACTTTTTTTTTTATCAATAGAATAATTCATAGTAGTAAAAGCGAATTCGATCACATTAAACCTAAGAGATTTTCGGAATCAGTGAAAACTTGAACAATACCCCCAGGGGGCTTAATTGAGAAAAATACTTAAATCGGTTTTTCCCCGACTACGTTTAAAGCTTATAGAAGTAAAAGTGAATTCCAAATCTCAATATACCTTAGAAATATATCAGAATTCGCGAATATGTACACAATCACTTTACACCCACTTAGGGGTTGGATATCGAAAAATTTTGAAGATCGTTACTAGGCGCTTATATAAATAGCGCGCAGAAGTAAAATGGCTTTGATAGCTCGACATGTCTAAAAGTTTTAACGGAGTTTGTGAAAATGTGGATTCACGGACAACCTCTGAACGCCAATAAAAATCTGAAGTTTTTTTTTGCTTTAATTACTCTAATAGCACATCTACATATACGTACTAAGTTTCAACTTTCTAGCATAAGCCGTTTCTGAGATATAAAAAACCACTCCTCTTCCCCGTACCTTGATACCCCTATCAAAAATTTTTCTAGGATGTCTCCATAGTGGCTCTATATAATCCTAAATTATTAGCTTTCTATTCATTATGGTTTTCGAGAAATAAAAATCAGAATGTTTTCCTTTCTACCCCCTTTCACCATCACCCCCAACACCCACACAAACTTTTCTTCCCTACTAGAAGTTTACCGACCCCAACTCCTGTAAGATCATATCTGATACGGTTTCTGAAATATAAAAATTAAATTTTTTGAAAAATTGCTGTCCCCCCACTTTCGTGCTCCACCTCCCTTCTCAAAAAATTTAGTTTCGGTAGACTCCTCTTGTGATCCCATATACAGAAACTAAATTTTATCTTCCTGGTGTAATTGGTTCGGAAGATATTGTAATCCAAAGTTTTTTACCCCCCACACTCCCACCCCACCACACCTCTTAAAAATGTTAGCCCTTGTCTAATCTTGAAGTATCCCTAAGGACAACAACAAAGTTTCAATCTTCTGACATCAATTGTTCAGGCGATATCAATTTTAGAATGTTTCAATCCCGTCTTTCATGCGTTCAAGACTCATTGTTTTCCCCCCACTTCCACACCGCTTAACCAATATCGACCATTTTTTTGCAATTGAGTCCATTATCATAGTACTACATAAGTTCCAAGTTTCAGCCTCCTAGCATAAGTGGTTCCTGAGATCTAGAAACCAAAATTGTTCGTCTAAAACGCTCCCCTCTCCTCTCCCCTTGTACCCCCACCCCTCGAAAATATACCAGTCGTAGGGGTTCACCCAATCTACCCACCATAATTTCAATTTAATATCTCAACGGGTTTGGGAGCTACGCGCCTTCAAACGATTTTGCGTACGGCGGACGGCGTCTACGGCGGACAGACGGACATTTTTTTTTTTTTTGCTTTTTTTGGTGTTTACTAGTCCTAAAACGTGTAAATACAAAATTTCAGGGTAGCAAACTTTTTTGAAATTTCAGGTCGATCACAATACTTCATTATTAAAAAATAATAAAGTAAAATGGAACCTTATCTACATCTGATATAAAAGGCATGATACTTGAAAAAAGGCAACAGAAATATCGTGCTAATATAAGAAAAAACAATTCAAGTATTAATAGCTAAAAGAGCGTTCGAGCAAGAATTTCAATGGCAAACAAGAAAAAAGGCATAGAAACAAAATGTTTTAATTAATAAGAACGTCTTTAACATTTACATAAGCTGCTACCCTTATGTAGCTACTAACAAATTTCCAAGGACTATGGTCCGTTCAGCCTATGCCACGAAGTATCAACATCATCACGGCGACCCAATTCAAAATTTCTTCAGGAATAGGTATGGAAAGTGACTAGGGACTTACGTCCTTCTAGTAATCCAATAAATTTTGCCTTTTTGTTGTGTTTGCCATTGTCTAGACCTGATTAATTTCCATCCACAAAGCAAAATTGAAGGTAAGAATAATTCCGGCCGTCTTAAGACTGAAGAACCCCATTCAGATGCTCGTAGAAAACATTTTTTGCAACAACGAAATTTTCGCAATCGATATCCTTGTAACTTTTGACATAAATTAATTTATGGAAAAATTCCGAAAAGCTTTTAAAAAATTTTTGCTGAAAGAATGAAAAGAGAAAAATTCAATTTTTATTTTATTAAAAATCAATTCTTTCGTTTCGCATATTTTTCCATAGTATTTCGTCGTTATTAGTGAAAAGGACATAATTGAATTGATGACACCTCGGTGTGCTTTATGGTTCTTCGTGGAATTGTGGATAAAAATGGAATCCTCATCGATCTGGATTTTAGTTAATTAAGACTTTCACTTGGCAATTATTTTCCTGAAGTTTTAACGGATATAAAAGTAAATCCTACCAATTTAATTATGTGAGAACAATATAATATTTTTTTAATTAAATTGATTTTCGTACAAATTGTGTAGATCGAAGTGGTGTGAATTCTTTCACAATGAACTTTATTGTTTTAATTCCCACTAAAAATATCTTCGTTTTTACTCACCGCACTCGGGGCTCTTAGAAAGTGCTGTAGGCAACTCTTTAACAAAGCTAAAAGCACTAAAGATGTTTGCGACTGGGACTCCTATAAAGGATCACTTCGGAAATATAAATATGAACTGAGAAAGGCGCAGCGCAAGTCCCGGGGACTCTTCTGTTGTGAAATAGAAGCAACCTCCGAGGCATCCAGGCTCCGCAAAGTTCTCTCTAAAAACCCAACCACACCATGCTACCGAAGGAGACCGGATGGATCTTGGACTACCTCAAGTAGGGAAACCACTGATCTTCTCCTGGACACCCACTTCCCTGGTAGCTCGCATGTTGAGCCGGAGCGGGTAAGCATTACAAGAAATTAGGCACGAACGCAGAAAATTATTTCGGGGGGGAGGGGTTTACTAAAAATGTTATCGGTAGTAGAATACTTACTTTATAAAAATGAATTTCCATTTGACCTCCTTTTTGCAAGAGTAGGTATATCCCATAAAATCAGATCTCCATTGTACGTACCTCTTACGAAATCATTTAAAAATACTTCTAGGGGATCTTAAAACGCGCAACTAGTAAATGTCCCGTGATTAATTCTGAAGTACTCTTCAGGGAGGTTCGAAGACCTCGTTTTCTCCTCCATTTGACCTCCTTTTTGCAAGAGCCTGTTCTTTGAAATCAGATCTCCATTGTAACTCACAAAGAATAATTTTAAAACTGTTGTAAGGGTGCATGTAACGAGGTCTCTCGCACTTCTTTAGAGATGCTAGAACACCTCGCATTGCTCTTCTTTTCTCCTCTTTTTCTCGTTGCAATCTGATCTGCAATCTAAGTGTGGTGGAATTATTTAAAAAACATACTGCAGTCACGATCGGTTGCAAGCCAATTGTAAGATACTCTAGATGAAATACTGAACTCTGATTTGTATTGTAGTTGGGGATAAAGTAGAATCAGGAGTGCATTGTCCTTTATTAAGGAATCTAATTTGGTTGCAACTCGAAACTAAAAGACAATATCATCAGTGCTCAATTTAATATCTATAACTAGGTAAGTTACCGAAAGTAAAATTTTTCATTTTGAAGGATTCTTACATGGGAGGTGCAGGAAGGACTCACTCGATTTTTAGCATTCTTGTAATTTTACCTGTAACCATTTAAAAATTAATTTATACATAATTTGAACTTCCTAGTTGGAAGCATTCAAAGCTATCGGAAAATAATCTTGAACACGTGCCTTACGGACTTTTTGTATGGAAGCTACACAAATTCCAAATTCGTCGGCGAATGATTTTATTGAGTTATAGTGAGCTCCGTAATTTGAGTGAAGATATTTTTACAGGATATTGGTACGGCAGCTAAACAAGGACTAATGAGATTCTCTTCATGATAATTTGTTTACAGGATTTTTGTATGGCAGATTCTCAAAGGACTCGTGGGAACTTTTATATTAATACGTTTGAAAAATCAACGTATACAAAGTCATATTCGTAGCTTAAGGTGTTCCGAAGCTAAAAATTACTTTTCGAGAAAATTTTCTCGAAAATTGCGAAAATATCAAGTTTCTGAAAATGCAAAACTGTATAAAGCGGAAACCTGCTAAAACGGAATGAAAAGTTAGATACCACTGCATTCCGTTTTAGACAGGTTTTACTGTATTAACAACCAGGACGGTAATGTTAAAATTTTTCTTACCACAAACAATCTCCAATCTTATACAACTTTTCACAAGACTAAACACAAATTTATTAGTTAAAATAAATACAGTGGTTGCCGCTTATTGCAATCGCGGATAATGTTATAAGCCGCATTTTGTTATCAAAACAGTTGGGTCCCCCTTGTTAAAATATCTGTTACTGCTTTTAATATATTTTTTTTTAGACCACGTCTATGACTGATTCGGTAGAATTCGAGACCCGCGAAAAAGGTTTTGCGCAAAATTTTAATATTATAATTTTTACTAAATTTATTGCACGTACATGTATTGCGCATTATCTACCAGTAAAATGATTTCGTGTCCTACAAAAATCGCTCAATTATTGTAAGCATGTTTCGAAGAAGTTTTAAGTGGGAGCTACTTCAAAGAACGGATAACTCCAGCCTTACAAATTACATGCTTCATATGAATTCGAAGTTACTCGTTACATGAACGTATTCTGTTTTTGTTCAGGCGGCTGGATAAGCAATTTTTTAAATGATGGTATAAATCATTTTCAATTCTTAACAGAAAATTTTCCCCCTCTTCAATATATTGCTATGCATAGAACTTGCTTATTGTTAAAAATATGAAAAGCCATTTTTCGCATTGTCCCCTCTTGTTAAAATATCAAAATGTGGGGAATTTATGGGGAATTTCATTATTTTGTGGGGAATTGAGGGGAATTCCAACATTTTGTTTAGGTAATTTGAGCAAGAGCTAACGGCAACCCTGGCTGCCACAGTTCATTGGATGTGTGTATACATATGGAAGCGTGCGTCGGAGAAAAAGTTGATGAATGTTTGACTCTTGCCTTGCGACTCCACGAGCCATCTGAATGATTTTATGCTGGGGATAGAGGCGCGCCTCAAACCATGATGAAAATTAAGAGAATTTTGTAAAAGGTTAGAGCTAGGGTTGTATTGTATTATATTAAATAAAAAATGTATATGTTAGATGCTCCGAGCAATCTACATATATTCAAGCGCAGGAAAATATGTGATACATTTTTTTTCTTCGCCTATTGTTATCACCCGGTTAATGTTATTGTTTTTGGCTGGTCCCAAAGTGATTACAATAAGCGACATCCACTATATTTTTCAATTGCGACTGCCTTATAGATTCGTCGCGCTCGAAGGAAATTCTCAAACCAAATGGCGATTTAAAACAATATATGAGCAGCTTTCCTGTGGAAATGAAAACTCTAAAATTTGGAGTGAAAAAAGAGAAATGGGGGTTTTCTCCATAATTATTAAAAATCTAATTTTTTGCTCCATTGATAGTAATACTAGATACCTCCATATTTGCTCCCTCATTGAGTTCTCCTCGAAATTCCTATTGGGTAACTACCACATTACCACATACCACAATTACACCCCTTCCGAGTTATGATTTTGACAAGAATTTCATAACAACTATCGCAACCCGTCTAGAATGGGAAAGGAATTCGGTAAGAATGGAAGAGTCCGTCCACATGTATACAGACGGCTCCAAAACTGAAGGCGGGGTGGGCGGAGGTGTTTTCTCTGACGTGTTTAACATTAGCAGCTCCTTCCGCCTTCCGGACTACTGTAGTGTCTATCAGGCGGAGCTTATGGCGATCAAGGAGGCATTGTCCTGGCTAAGGTTTAATGTAATATTGACTAGGGATATTAGCATTTTTACAGCCAGCCAAGCGGTAATAAAATCCTTGGAATCGGCCTCGACAACATCAAAGGTCGCCGTAGAATGTCGATCATCTCTTAAGTAGATTGCTGAACAGTTCAATATTCTTCTGTGCTGGCTGCCAGGACATAGGGATATTCCAGGGAACTGCATGGCTGACGAACTCGCTCGGCGCGGTACCACCCTTCAGATTATGCGGGTACATCGGAATCTGGGTGGCCTCTCTCTACAGATAAACTGCTACTGGGACAATTGAGAAAACCAACTCAAGATGGGCAGACGGTATTACATGCTACACTGCGAGACAAATCTGGCCGAAGCTGGATCTAAAACGCTCTAAAAGGATGACTTTGCTCAAAAGGGCGAGTATCAGCACCACAGTCGGTTTCCTGACCGGACACTGTCTTATAGGTCGACATGCTAAAAGACTCGGTCTCTTCTCAAACGACTTCTGTAGAAGCTGCCTGGATGAGAAGTAGGAGGAGACAGTCCTTCATCTTCTCTGTGCCTGTCCAGCTCTATCCGCTAGAAGGAAAGCTTATCTTGGAGCTAACTTCTTCAACTGTCTTAGTGACCTTGCCGCAATGGAGGTCGCGAGAATCCAGCGCTTCATTGCAAGCTCTAAATGGTTTTACGAGTAGGACCGGATTCGATGATCCTGTGGTAACACAACGGAACTTCTTAGGTCTAAGTGTGTCCGTGTTCTCACAGCCACGCCACGCGTACCTACTTATCTACTACCGTTCAAAACAAAATTTTTTTTTAACTTGTAGAAAAAACTATTACAAATTTTAATTTTTTTTTTAAATTAAATTTTTAATATCCCTTGAATAAACCGATCCTTGATCTCTTCAATAATATTTCCTCTAATCGAATTCGGGACATTGTGGTCGTCTCTTCAACATAGTTTGTTTTTTCCCGCGATAAGTTCTCAGCCTATCAACAAATCCTGGATGGTTGGGATGATGAAGAATAAAGATATTTGGAAAATGAGTATTATTGAAAACAAAAAAATTAGTGGAATTTGAATTCGCGACCTCTGGGACAATAGACTAGGACTGTATCTATAAATTCATGTAAAAATATTTAAATTTAAGCAAATATTTTGAATCTTATGTAATTAAGAAAATGTTTAAGATTTTAGTACGAACGAGATCAGTTTCAAGAATATTAAAATCTTTCTTATTTTATTTAGTTATTTTAATATCATGAAATAAATGAAGTGCCAAAGTACCTATTTGTCGAAGCTATAGAGTCATCTGTTGAAGTTTTGGTTCACTCACTCATTGAACGGCATCTAATGAAATGTGCCGATTTCGGAAGTAAAATTTATCTCCAACTTGCCAGGTCTTAAATTATTTCACAAAACACAAAATGGGTGCTGTAATTTTATAGAATTTCTTCCATTTTTTTGAAAAATGTTCATATTTGAACTCAACTCCGAAGCCTATAGCTACATATTGTAATGGGAATTGCTTTAACTATCAGTATTCAACTAAATGCTGTTTATAACTAAATTAAATTTCTCCCATCGTAAGCATCCCGGACCTACGCAATGTCGCAAATTCCCAATCATATGGCCATGGCTCATCGAACTGCTACTTGAAGCCGAAATGTATGATCTGCAGTCTAGAACACAACAAAACCGATTGCCCAGCTAAAGACCCTGCGCAGGTTAAGCGCGCAAACTGCGGTCTATACCATTTAGCAAACGACTTAAACTGCCCAAAACGCAAGGTCTATTTGGATAAAAAAGCAGCTACAAACAAGAAATGGAACGGAAATGGACTGCATAAGCACAGGCGCAACTTAAATAATAATTTTAACCTAAATAATAAGCCCCATACTAACTTTCCGAGCCTAAAAAACCCATCACAAGCTCAAGTACCTCAGGTAAATGTTAGTCATATTTCTTATTCAAATATCATTAAGCAACAACAATCAAATGTTAATAAATCCTCCTCTCCCTTGAGCCATGACTCAACAAACCCAAATCTATTTAACTAGTTCAATTGTCAACGGAACTTATTGCAAATCTAGCCAATTGCACGTCTAATGCTGTTATGACACTGGCTATTTCCTCGCTAGTTTCAAGTGCAATAAAAGTCAATCGTGCGACAAGGCGACCAGTATAGAGAGAAAGAGATTACCGCTAAAAAATACCCTTGCTGATGCTACTGGCATCTAGTAGATGAAATTAACAACTGATTTGTTATAAAAAAATACTGATCTTAGCGCGTTTCATAACATAACATGACGCTTTCTATAATTTATACATAACGAACTGTCAAAAACAAGTCTGTAGCGGCTGGAAAATCTAGCCGCCAGCGGATTTTTCTTGGATTAACTGCTAGAATGTTGCGAAACACTGCTCGAATGCGCTTTGTTGCCGCTTTTTTTGACAGTTATGGATTGTTTTTCGACAGTTACCCATAGTTTTGCTGCTCGGACTGTCTCTCTCACACCAATGTCTAAATTGTATGTTAAAGTCTCTATCCCTCTCCATTTGGATTGTCTAGCCGCTTTAAAGCCGCAAAAATAGCCAGTGTCATAACAGCATAAGCAAGAACAATATAATGTAATAGTACAACTTGCGGTTAAATTTCTTTATGGCTAATTGCAACGAAATAAAATCATTATTTTGGAATGCTCAAAGCATCCGTAACAAGTCGAATGAAACGTTTGACTACCTAACTGAAAATAAAATTGACCTCTGCATAATTACTACGACATGGCTTAAGGAAGAAAATAAATTGTACCATTCGCACTATAAAATTTATAGGCGTAATAGGCAGGCTGTAACTGGAGGGGGTGTAGCAATTGTTATTAATAAAGGTATAAAACACTCTATTTTACCAGATATAGGCACGAAAACAATCGAAACTTTAGCGATCAAGATTGAGAGTATAAATCTGACGGTGGTCGCTGCTTACTTTCCAGGCACCAAATTAAATGCTGCGAAACTAAATACAGGGTGGGCCAAATACAAGTTTCTTTTTAAAAATGCAATAAAATGAACAAAATTAAATTTTTTTCCATGTATTATGGCTTTATTAGTAAGAGTAAACATTCCCATTAATGATGGAACACAACTTCGTTCAAGTGGCTGCCTCGGCTGGCTGCGCAGTAGCGCATTCTGTCACTCCAATTTTCCAAGACCTTGTTGATGGTTTCGGGCTGTAGCTCACGGATTGCTTGGATGATATTGGCTTTAAGTGCTTGAATCGTTTCTGGATTGTTGGCATAACATCGGTCCTTCACGGTTCCCCACAAAAAAAAATCCAAAGGGGTCAAATCGCAGCTCCGAGGCGGCCAATTGACATCGCCAAGACGGCTGATAACACGATTTGGGAATTTGGTGCGTAAAAGATCGATTGTGGCATGGGCTGTGTGGCATGGCGCGCCATCCTGCATGAACCAGAGGTCGTCCAAATCCATGTCTTCAATTTCAGTAAAAAAAAAGTCGGATTGGCTCTGTAACATTCACCGTTGACCGAAACGTTGTTCCCAGCCTCATTTTCGAAGAAAATTGGTCCAATGATGCCACCACTCCACAATCCGCACCAAACTGTCACTCTCTGTGGATGCATTGGCTTCTCGACAATAACGTGCGGGTTTTCCGAGCCCCAGATGAGGCAATTTTGTTTGTTAACGTAGCCGCCGAGATGAAAATGCGCCTCGTCAGAAAAGATGTTTTTTCGTCCAAAATCGTTGTCCAATTCAAGCTGCTCTAAGGCCCAAATTGCGAAGCGATAACGAAGCGGATGGTCGTGCGTCTTCAATTGCTGAGTCAATTGGACCTTGTAAGCGAATAATCCGAGATCTTTGTGCAGAATTCTCCTCAGGCTAGTGCGTGAAATGTTGAGCTGTTGAGATCGACGGCGAGTTGATGTTCGTAGAGTGAGTCTCACACTCTCGGCTACAGCAGCCACATTCTCGTCTGTGCGCACCGTACGACGACGGGGGCCATGAGTGTTGTCCACTAGCATGCCAGTCTCACGAACTTTTTGCACAAACTTGCGTACAGCAGGCGCGGTGGGTGCTTCATTTCGGCCAAAACTTCTTTTCAAAAAACCCACTGTTTGGGCTACACAGCACTCACTTTGGAAATAAGTTTTCAATATTTCTAATTTAGATATTTAATAATTTAGATGATTCGATCAAGGATATAATCAAAATGCGCAACACAGCCCGCAGTCGATGGCAAAGAACCCATGACCGTTCTAGCAAATTGCTAGCCAAATCTCTTACGGAAACCATTCAGAAAATTTTTTTCGAGAAACGTAACGCAACATGGAATCCGATGCTATCGGAATTAAGAAAAGGATCGAATAATATGTGGAAAATTAAAAAAAAACTGAAAAATAAAAATAGTTTTGTTCCTCCGCTGCTCGACTCAAATCATACGCTAATTTACAACGATGTAGATAAAGCCAAGGCTCTAGCGGAAATTTTTTTATCCTCACATCTATTAGGCGCTAATCTAAGCGACATTAATACTATAAGTATGGTTGAACACACAGTATCTAATATACCAAACATAATTTCTGATCTTGAACCGAAACATCTTTGTAAGCCTAGCGAAGCTAAAAGACTATTGCGTTCTATTAAAACTAAGAAAGCGCCCGGTAATGACCAAATGCCCAATATTCTTTTAAAGAATATTCCGAAAAAAGCAATTACCATGCTAAACTTCATATGCAATGCATGTCTAAAAACGGGTTATTTTCAACCACATGGAAAAACGCTCTTGTTATACCCATTCCGAAACCAGGGAAGGTTCCTAAATTTCCTTCTAACTATCGCCCAATCAGCTTACTTCCAACTTTAAGTAAGCTACTTGAAAATCATTGAAAGAATAAGAACTGTGATGAGAAATAAATCAGTCATCCCGGCTTTTCAGTTTGGGTTTATGACGCATATGTCTACAAACCATAAACTTTTCAGAGTCACCAATTTCATTAAAAAGTCGCTGAATTGCAAAGAATCCACCGGTCTGATCGCGTTGGACATAGAAAAGGCTTTCGATTCGGTTTGGCATAAAGGATTGCTCTTTAAATTGATGAGATTCTTTTTCCCAAATTTTATCATCAAAATAATTGCTTCATTTATCGAACATAGAAAATTTAGAGTTAAATTAAAATCAAGCTTTTCGGATTTCCTTTCAATTCCAGCCGGCGTCCCTCAAGGCTGTTGTTTAAGTCCCATACTGTATAACATCTATACTGCTTATATTCCAAAACATCCTGGTTGTGAGCTTGCCGTTTACGCTGATGATACCGCCTTATACTCAAGCTCAAACAATGCCACGTTTATAATTCAAAATTTGCAATCCCAGTTAGATCTGTTACAAAGTTTCTATTATAAATGGAAAATTAAAATAAATCCGGCTAAAACTCAAATTAATTTTTTTACCAAGAAATGCGCAAAACGCAGTCTACCAAATCCCTCAATAAATATTTTTGGAGAACCGATTCAGTGGTCAAAAAATATAAAATATCTCGGTCTTATTCTTAATACAAAATTAAATTTCCGTGACCATACGGAACATGTTACCTGCAATCCTGAGCATCCATGCTCTTTATCCATTCATAAATCGGAAATTAAAGCTCTGCGAAGAAAATAAACTTTTGATCTTCAAAACAACCATGCAGCCTATCATTCTATATGGAGCCCCAATTTGGAATCCGTGTGCTAAAACTCACAAGAAGAAGCTACAAGTATTACAAAATAAATGTTTAAAAATAATTTTAAGCAAACCGTTTTATTTTCCAACACGATATTTCCACGATTTAGCTAAAGTTCGTTCGATTTCACACCTATCGGAAAAAGTTATGAACAATTTTCGCGAAAATTGCCTTAACTTAGACAACCCCCTAGTTACAGAACTATTCAGTACTACGAGTATTTAAAATGTAGAGTGGTTTCTAAGCTGCCTAAATAAGTTAGTTTTGTTGTAAGGTAGTTTTAATTTAGCTTTAAGTTAGTTATAGGTCTTATTTAATAGGTTTTTAAAAAGAATATTCTTAAATGAAGTACCACTTTAATTAATAACATAATTTGACAAGAAATAGAAATACTACACAATAGTTGTAAAGACAATAATTTTTTCCCCGTCTACAAAAATTGTATAAACTGTAAATATCTTATAGAATAACTGTAATAATTAAATAAATAAGTAAGAAAATTTCTCTCATCATATAAGGCCGCAGAGCTTTTATGGAATAATTGTATTTGAATTACCCTTGCGATTGAGCTGCCCTTGCGATAATTAAATTCTCGAAAAAAGTTTTACAAAGTCTGTTTTTTTTAAAGAAAAAAGGGAATAAATTAATTTTCGATCCGTCGAGCCGGATATGAACCAGTGAGCAATAAATTTATAGTGAACCAAAATTGCATAATGGTTCAGCCACATTTGATTGGAATTCAATTTTTTTTGGGGCAAATGATCTTTCTCACCTCTCTAAGTTCGCTCCTGCCGCAGTCCTGCGTCTATTTTACTTTTACAAGACAACAATATTTCATAAATATTAGATCAAAATATTCAAAAACTCAATTTTACTTTAGTTTGTAAAATTGAACAAATCTTGAAAGAATTTTATTGTGCAAAAAAAGTTTGGTAAATTGGTAAAAATCTTGTAGAACTAGCAATATTTATTTTTCAAGTGGATCCGCATTTTTAAAATTCAGAAATAAATCTTAAGAACAAATGAAATTAGTTACAATTAGAGAAATATATGTATATAGAAATTCTCAATTTCTATAATTTTAGTTGAAAGAATAAGATAAGCACCTAATCGTATCATAAATAAAACCGTAATTCCCTGGTGCCTTCTTCTGAACGAAAAAAAGATCTGTTCTTATAAACGCACCATAGAAAGTTAATATCCTTCTTGATATATAAAACAAAAACAATCTTATATTACCTAGAAAGCAATCTCCTGAAAATCTCCTAAAAATACCACCACATGCCTCCTAGATGACGTCTAAAACAAAACAAATAAGTTGCCAGCTAAATCTGCCATCATCGCAATTTGATCTTATCTGGCGCCAGGAAAATTATATAGCAGCATTTTTCTTTGATGACAACGATATGCTACACATGAGCCTTTTACCATCCGAAGATCCTGTTATTGTCTTGATTTCTATTAATGATATGACCACAAGGCTATAAATGCTTAAAATTCGTTCAAATCCGATATAGCATCCTGCGAAGGAAGGAAGGACGGAAGAGCTGCGTTGATGCTACTTAGGGAGTCAAGGTAAAGAACTGAAATGAAGATTTTTCGTTTCAACTTCCTTTTCACTTTATTCCTGAATTCTAAGAAGTTATGGAAACTGAAAGGCCTCAGGATGATGCTGGATGGTGGGAACTAGAAACCTGACATCACATCCTGCTGGTATAATGAAAAGAAAAATAGTCGAGTCGAGATTCATCGAATAGAAACGTGTGGAATAAAGAAAATTGTGGCAGTTTCTATAGGGATTCGGAGAGGAGTCAAAACGGACTTGCTAGTATCGTCCTCGTCGCGCTTCCATGCAAGAGAAATGGTCGACTATTAGGCAGGTGAATTATTAACGTCTCGACGAATAGCTACCGTTTGTTTGCATTTCTTTATCCTACGGTGTCGTTTTGCCAAGGCATCATTCTGATGTTTTCTGGAAAAAGAACGACCTGTTTTTATTTGCGCTACTATACGCCTAGTTACCGCAAGCTTTTCAGAAGCAGAATGCAATAACACTGTTTTTGAAGCATTATATTGCTCCTTGTTTGCCAACGACTAAAGATTTTCGTTCTTTCGCTTTGAAAGGTAATGAATGCTATTCAGGAGAAACTCTCCCGCAAGGACATAAGTAACCAATTTTTCTTTGAAATTTATGAATGAACCTGCCAGTGACTACTTACATCCAAGCTGGAATGGATGTCTTTCTAATTGCTTTGATATTACCTTCGTCGATGTCATCATCGACAAACTCGATTTTCCTTCGTTTCTCTTCGATCTAAACCCAAGCAATTTACAATGTAACGTCCGATCTGATTCTCAAGTAATTGACCAATAATGGAGATTGGATGAGTGTGTAAACATCGTTGATTCAATCGCGCAGGAAGGAGATGTGATTACTACATCGCAATGGATACACATATAGCATACGGGGACAAGATAGAAGGCCATTTATTGAGCCAACAAGGGATGATTTCACGTTGTAAGAAAACAGGATTATATGTGAACTATAAGAAGTGAATGAAATTTCATTAGATCGCAATGATTATTCGTCCTCGAGACGGTTATGGCCTGAAAAATTTTGTTTCGACATCGTTCACGAGTACGTTTTTATACAGTAATCTCTTTATCCTTAGAGGCAACCTTCAATCCTCTTATGTATTCTCGGTTCACCAGGACTTTAAGACGTTCTTAACATGCTTCTATATAGTCTGGAAAGTATGTACTTACACATTGCTAGGGTAGGTATCCGAGTGTATATCATTAACAAGCCGATAGACAGTTTCTATTCATTCCCGTGTGGAAACAATGTGCCAATCGTCAGTTGATTCATCAATTTTCTTTTCGAAAAGGACGAGGATTTAGAAAAAGCAAAAAAAAATAAATAACGGCAAAGCATGAATAAAGTCCTTGCGATAGCTGATAGGGAGCTACAGTGTTAAAATGGCACATACTTAATCTTATGCTTGGGCTTTGACAATGATAAAACATTGGGCATTAATCGGAATAGATGACTTCTCATGTGTATCCTAGGAAGAAAGTGGAAACAACTAAAAATACCACAAGGAATGAAAAGGCTTATGACCTTGCTTTCATATTCTGTTTGTTGACCGAAAAACATTGCGTCGGAAACGCTCAAAAGCCGAGATTGAGACATTCTAAACTATTTATCTCCGAAACGGTTAATGTCACGAAATTGAAACTAACAATGACTGCCTGTAGGAATACGAGGGCGGTCCGACAAGTACTTAGCTTACAAAAGAAAATCGATTTATTTCTCAACATAGTCTCCTTTTAGCTCGATACACTTGACCTAGCGATGCTCCAACTTCTTTAACCCGTCTGAAAAATACGTTTTCTAGAGGTCTGCAAAGAAGGCCTCCGTGGCGGCGATGACCTCCTCATTCGACTCAAATTTCTGCCCGGCGAGTGACTTTTTTAAGTTTGGAAACAAAAAGAAGTCGCACGGGGCCAAATCTGGAGAATACGGTGGATGGGACAGCAGTTCGTAGCCCAATTCGACCAATTTGGCGGAGGTGTGAGCCGGTGCGTTTTCATGGTGGAAGAGCACTTTTTCGCCAAATGGGGCCGTTTTTTCTGCAATTCGGCGTCGAATCGGCCCAATAATTCGGCATAGTAGAGCCCTGTGACCGTTTTGCCCTTCTCCAGGTAGTCCATGTAGATCACACCTTGCGAATCCCAGAAAACAGTGGCTAACACCTTTCCGGCCGATAGGACAGTCTTCACCTTCTTCGGAGCACGTTCGCCGGGTGAAGCCCACTGTTTCGACTGTTCCATGTCCATGTTTCGTCGATGGTCACGAAACGACGCAGAAACTCCTACGGATTGCGCTTAAACAGCGTCAAACACTGCTCTGAAGTGGTCTCACGGTTGTACTTGTTGTCCGGAGTGAGCAAACGCGGCACCCATCGCGCCGACAGCTTTCTTATGTCCAAAGTTTCATGCAGGATATGACCCACACGGTCTTTTGAGATGCCTAATGTCTCAGCTATCTCGCGCACCTTCAATCGGCGGTCTGCCAATACGAGATCGTAGATTTTTGTCACGTTATCCTCCATGGTAGCCGTTTTCGGGGCACCTGGGCGTGGCTCATCAAAAACCGACGTGCGACCACGTTGAAACTCGTTAAACCAATTTTTGACAGTCGCCATCGAAGGAGAAGAGTCACCGTACACAGCATCCAAGCGCTCTTTGATTTCGCTGCGCAATTTCCCTTCCAAAAACAAGAATCGAATCACCGACCGATATTGCTCTTTTTCCATTTTTCTAAAATCCGCGGACAAGCTCGCTTCCACACGCGGTCAAAACAAAACTACGAGTCCGATTCGGCTGAAATTTTGACAGTAGCCAGTCGATAGTGGCGCCGTCGGGCGGTGAGGCTAGGTACTTGGCGGTCCGCCCTCGTACTAGGAGAAAAGAGCGGACACAAAATTTTGCGGAGAGTCAGTGGCATGTGGGGGGGAGGTGAAAAACTTTAGATTACGATATCTCACGAACCAATTGCGCCAGAAAAATGAAATTCGGTTTATGTGTAGATGTCGACAAGTGAAGCTTGCTGAAAATAAAATTTTTTAAGGATGAGGTGGAGCATGAAAGTGAGGGGGATAAGAATTTATCTAATAAATAACGTCTCATATCTCAAGAACAGTTTAAGATAGATGCTTAGATTTTTTACGGGAAGTAGACCTAATAGACCCATAGCAGAAACAAATTGGTTAGGGGTGTGGGTGTAGGGGGTGAAGGTGGGGGATGGTGATTAAAAAAAAATTCAGATTTTTATATCTCAAGAACACATAATGATTGATAGCTAAAACTTGGTATTTATTTATTTAGACGGAGTATTTCCTACCCATAAGCAATTCTATCAGCTTATGCTATAAAGTTGAAACTTGGTGAGTATATATAGATTTATTAGAAAAGTAATTTAGATAAAATAAAATATGAAAATCCATTGGCGTATGGAATGGGGGACAACAAAATTATCAGTAAAAATGAAATGCATGTATTTTCACGAATTTCGTCAAATCTCTTAGGTCTTCTGATATATTGAAGTAATTTTTATTCCACAGATTCTTCATATAAATACCTAGAAAGAGTTTTTAGTGTTTTTTGAAATTCAACCCTTAAGGGGGTGTAAAGGGGTTTTGTACATTTTCACGAATTCAGCCATATAATTCTGGTCTGATTAGATATCGAATAACTTTTTCCTTCCACGGTCTTGTTTTTCTTTTTTAATCCCTAAGACGTTATAAAAGGGTTGAACACGTTTCCACGAATTCCGTCATACTTCTTAGGACTCATAGACATCAAATTGGTCTTTACTACCGCGGGCTTTCTTTATATTTATCTTGAAACGAATTTCAGGATTTTTGAATATTCAACCCTCGAGTGGGTGTAAGGGGGTTGCATACTCGTACGTTTAAACAATATTATATATTTCTTTAGGTTTGATGAGATATCAAATTGACTACAACTTTTGCAGAGTTTTTATATAATAGCCTAGCCGATTTTAGTATTTTCTGATAAAGGAGTTGCACACATTTTCACAAATTCCTACTTATTTCTTAGATCTGATGAGATATCGAATTTCTTTCCTACCTGTAAATTTGCCAGAAAGTTAATTTCAGGATTTTTAAATATTCAACCCAAACGGGTTGTAAGGGGGTATAGTAACATTCACCGCATCTCAGCATTAAACGCGTGCCGGACTTCTACCCAAAAAATAATAAAGTTGCGCCCAGACTGGTGATAGTTTTTTTTTATATATTCACTTGATACGTATTTGATTTGAACTCGGTATGTTGGAAGGACATGTGAGTTAAAAATCGTTTAGGATTGAAAACAATTTGAGTATTTTGCTTTTAAATTTGAAATAGATTTCTAAAAAAGGGTGAAAATTTCAACGCACAGAACAAAGAAACGTTATTTAACAAATGGTTTTATTTGACCGTGACCTGAAAAATTAGACTCTTTTGTTTAATTTTGGTGTTGCAAAATTTGACACCGTCGCATATTTATTGATTTTTTTTGCTGGTAATTTAAAACAATAAATTTTTTGTTTGGAAAATTATTTTATTGGTCCTTAGCAAGGCCTATTTACCTGAAAAAAATTTTATTTTTTGACAAATTTTGATCGCCAAAAAATTTGGTGGTCAAAAGTTTGATGATCAAAAATTGTATGATAAAATTTTTTGGGAATTAGCAATTTGAACAACTACTTTGTTACGAAGTTTCGAGAAAAAAGCTTGAACGAATGGACCAATGTCGCAAATTCGATTGGAGAAGGCAACTGTTGTTGGCAAGAGTAACAACAGTTATCATACATCAGAGGTGGTGATGATTGTGGTTTGAGGAATAGAGTTCAGTTAAGTTCAGTTACGTGCAACTGAATGCCTTATCATCAAAGCCTGTTCCACGTTTGTATTGCAATTCGATATTCTCATTAACTTTCTAACCGACTTAAGACTGATCTTGGGTGCTATAATTTGTCGTTTTATTAGCGCCAATAAAAGCTTACTTATATGCAGCACGGCGTCCGAATAAAATGCTCTTAAAACCAAATTTACCATGTCAGCAGATCCTTTGAAACTTCCACTCTCCCTTCAACATCCAAGAACCCTTAATTTGTTGTTCCATTACGTCCCAATACACTATCGTGCAGACATCTTAAAGTCCTTCTGGAGTTACATATAAAATGATGACTATTGCTACCGACTACACGGAAAACAATCAAAAATTACAACGCTCTTAAACACTCTCAGGAGCATATAAAAACATCCACAAAGCATTTTTGATAGTCATCAACATTCAAAACTAATTAAATTGCTCGAGTCATTAACACAATTCCGCAATGGGTGTCCTTCTCTTGAAATAGTATCCCAGATAATTCTATCCCGAAAATGATAGGAGTGCTAAGAAATCGAAAAGGACGCGGACTCTGTGACGGCTGTTGTGTACAATTTTGTGGCGCCATAACCTTACCATCCCTCTCTTGTACCGTGCCAATAGGGTGCAATAGATTCGTAATGAGCCTTTTTTCCACCATAGCGTGTAATATTAAGCCATTCTCCACCATGAGTCGTTGTTGTATAGATAGTCTGTACTCTGGTCCTGAACGCCGTTGTCCTTGGGTTCGGCTTTTTTTATCATCTGTAGTTTCGCTTATACGATAGAGCAGCCTCCTCACTGCAGAGGAGCAAATTTTCAGGGATTGGTAAGTATAACTACTTATCATTTCTTATACACATCCTTTTTAAGGAAGGTTGGGTATAGGGTGAAGTTTCATGCAATTGAGGAGGAAAATAGCAACCTTGAATGGCCTTGAAGTTGTTTCGTTATAAATGCAATGTTTTCAAGATATGAAAGGGCTCCCTAGGTCTAAGACTTATCAAACTCTTGGCCTTCCAAATACTTTCTGTTGAATTTGCAAAGTGATTTAAATTAAATGACTGCGGTGATTTTTGATGGGCAAAGATTTTTCGAAATACTTAAAATCAATGGCTTGCAAAATAAATCTGCCTATAAAATTGAATTGAAAGCGAACCCTGGGTACACCGAAACCGCTCAATGGTCCAATACAGTGATCAGGCAGAAAAAGTAAAGCAAAAATCGATTTTTATCAAAGCCCCTTTTATTCAAGGATTACCGTCTGGTTTTGAATGTCGAAGTCGCGATGTCAAAATGAATGAAAACGAGATGGGCTTATCCCTGCTACAAAGTATTATCCTTATCCTGGAGTCATTTATTTCGAGCTTTTAATTAAATATGTGCCTACTACTTAGGAATAATACTACTGGATGGGAAACTTTCTTTAAGTAATTCTTTGTAAGATGTAATTTCTAAGGAAGTTGGCAGAGACCGTTCTACTTTTCAGCACCCGTTGCCACCACCAATGTCGCTTCTTACTCTTTAATCGAGAAGGACTCCGAGCCAGAAGTAAATGTTAGGCCGAGGACGATTCTTCTAAATGGAGGAAAATGCTGTAATTGAAGTGGAAAGGAAAAAGGAAGAGCAAGGGAAATGTTTTCTTCGAAGACATTTTGTGTAGACTACGAATAGAAAAGATATAGGATTAGAGTGTATTGATGTAATTAATTTCTTAATAACTAAATGAGAGAGATTTCATTTTGATAGTATCTGAGTTCTTGTGAAAGTCCTTCCATTGAAGCGTTTTATCAAAAAATTGTGAATGAAGTCATCAGCTTTGATGAAAATGTTGGACAATAAAACTTTGGGAAAAGATGTGAATAATTTTCACGTAATTTTTGGCGTACAGGATGGTTGTCTTAAATTTATGGTGGAATAGGCTCTAATTATCCCTATCTGAACCTTTAAATGGTATTCAGTTCGTTTATATGTGCTCTTCTCGTACATAGTGGAGTAACATCACTTTTCCTTGGGCATTTAGGAGCTCTAAAAATGCAGAGGGACGTCCAACGTGTGGGTTGAAACCTCGAGTCTGATATTAACAATTTCGTGCTTTATCGACCGAGCTAACTCGACAACTGTGGTGTTCTTGTCCATCAAATCTGATGATGCGCAAAAGGCTTCAATTAAGAACACCTAAAATCAACCAACTAACGTAGGGCTCGAACATACTACCTGGAGATTTAGAGTCTTATTCTCAAACAACTCAGCTGGTCCGGCAACAATAACGTGCACGGTGCACTTCATGAAGGTCGGTGAAGCTTATGAAAGGCTCTAATTGGAGGCATCTATACAATGCCAATCACAGGCTGGCGCCACTGTATGGTTCGAAGTCACACATCTAAAATTAAAAGTCGCTTATCTCACTGTGAGCTCAAGATTAAATCGGATGAGCCACTAACGGCTCTAAACTGACGGTATCCACAGTCCCAGTCAAAGGCTGGCGACAACATGCAATTTTTACATAAAGTTTCTTGTGACTGAGCTAACCCGACAACACTACTGTCCTGTGTAGATCGACTCTCTATAATAACAAAATTTATCATCCCTAATGAGTTACCACCGTCGTCGAGTACACAGTCGATCCAACTCCAAAAATATGAACCCTCAAAATACGATATAGTCGTATATAGTCAATTAAGTTCAAGTTGAGCAAATCCTTGAGCAAATTTTCCCAGGACTCGTCAGCCGAGATTTTTATATAATCTGGTCTCAGTTGATGATTTACATGCAAAATTGTATTTTAGCCATCCTTTAAACGAGTCTTTTCGATACTTGTGTTCAGCTTTCCCCATTTTCAGTCTTTGGCAACGTTAGTTGTATCTTATATGAAAAAGTTTTCATGTTGTAATGCGGGGGATGATTAGAATAATCCTTCCAAGGAGGATTATGTAGAATGGTTGTCATGTCTTTCATCATCGTGGCAGCGATATAAATAAAGAGGTAATTTTTTCGGAATAAAAGTTAAGGGAGCAATGTGCTAAATGGAGATAGCAGTGTTTGTAAAGCGATTATGGGCTACAAGGAGAAATTCCTAAGATCCTTTTCATCTTTTTAATTTTTTAATGAGAAGGTCTAACAATTATTCACAGGATGTTTACTCATTGAATTTTAACATAATGAATTTCAATAAAAGACAGAAAGCAATGAAGTAGATGATCCGATAAACCTAATTTTGTCAAAGGCTTTTACTTTTTCTAGAATTCCTTCTGATGTTGAGAAGTAGGTGAATGAATTCCCAACTAGCAAACAAACTTTGCATTTTGATTTTCCGGAGGATATAACTTCGGTAAAACTTTTGAGCGCTGGTTGTGGATTTTTAACTTCGATTAAGCTTCCGTAGGACTTTCGAGCGGAGGCTGAACATTTCAGAAGTCATAGCTTCGGTAATAACTCCTTTAAGGCCTTATGGAAGTAAATACCAACGGCTTTATGGAGGTTTGCAAGCGAGCTTCGCTCGACATGTGTAAATGGAAACATCAAGTGATTCGACTTCAACCCTATTACGAGAATGTTCAGATTGGCCTAGTGGGTAGCGTAGCGGACTAGTGTGTGACGGGGGACCATGGTTCGAAGCCGAGAGTGTGCAAGGTGTAAGTAAAATCAATTCGCATTTTTCAAACAAATAATAATAATTTACAGGAAAATAAATTTGTAGTTGAAAGAAATCAAAAGGAAAAAAATTTGTGAATATTATTTTTCGTTTTCGTTTTTTTTTCAAGTTTCGGTAAGACCTTACCGAAGATTCCCATTCGAAGTAATTGTTTTCTCTTGAAAGTCATAACCGTCGTTTGGAAGCAATGTGAACTTCCGTACGGAAGCAAGAACAGCTTCGGTAAGGCCTAATACCAACTGTTGGCGCTTGGCTGCTGCTGTTGAAACATGGGGAAATGTGCACCAAATAAATTCGGTAAGACCTTATCGAAGCTAGAACGAGGTAGGAGAATAGCTTCGATAAGGCCTTATGAAAGTTAATTTGCTAGATGGGTTAGAAGTGAAGTTATTTGATGGTTATACAGTGCCGGAAAAAGTTTGTCTCTCAAACTATAATCATAGCTCTGAACCCGAATTCCTTGTACTTACACCTATGAAACTGTGCGTAGAATTGCAGTGTCGCATTTCTTTTTAATCTTTAAAAGGATATTTGTTTATGGCAATTCATCTAGAGTATGAAACTATCTATCTGTTTTTAATGCTTTACAGATGCATGCTATTTTACTATATATGCACATATTTACTTATGATCTGGTACGATTCTGTAACTTAAATCTCGCCAAAATACCAGAATCGAGTAGCTTTTTCAAATGCGTACTTTTTTGATAAACACCAAATTTCGATATTTCGTCAGACTTATTTTTAACAATAATGCAATCATTTTTCTATTACTAATTTAATGAGAAGGGTATATTACTGTGAACTCAAGGGAAAACAGTCATCGAAAAGATTTCTTTCGATGCAAAGCATTTGTACAGAAATGGATATTTTAATATATATTTCTTTTCTAAGTACAGTTGCATGTTCGAAATGTTCACCTTTGTAACGCTTTTGGATGGTCCCAAATATAACATTATTTTGCTACGCCATTGGATCTAAGATCCAAGCCGTTCAGGTTACCATGACAACCAATAAAAACAAACAACAAAATATTCCTTCATAATTATTTCACGTGTGTTTTTGACAAGCAAGATCCCTTGGCATCCTTGGATCCCATGGTGCATTCAAAATAATTTTGGTCTCTATTTTTTTCGTGCTTTTACACCGGGGTGTCCTATCCTTTTAGGTATATAATCTAAGGATTTCTCTGAACCTTTTATTTTTGGGTTAGAGAAATCAATGACAACAAGTCGGCAAATGTTCGCTTATATAAAAGATTCAAGATTCAAGATTAATTTATTGTCATATTTTTAATACATTCTTTTTTCTTTCTTTTTTACTTCCTATTACTTGCACCTTTAACATAATTGGTCTTATAAGTAGCTCATAATTTAAATTGCTTGTGCGGGCAAACCCTATCTAGATTCAGATAATTTTTATTATTTCATGGTAATGCTCATAGTTATGCACTGGCAAACAGTGTACATACTAGACAGATTTGTGTTTTATGACTTATTACAACTTCGCTTATATAAAATGTTCTACTCAGCTATACAAAAATGAACCGTTACATTTAATATTCTCTATTTTTCATTATTATATGCGGTGACTTTGAGTCGATACACTCAAAGAAAAATCATAGCAGCATTGACAAAAATTCAGTTCTATTAGACAAAACTGTGGTCAATATACGTCCAACAAAATACTTTATCGCATTGACAAATTTCATTATTCTTTGATAACCCACTGTCTAGATCAGTGATTCTCAACCACGGTGCCGCGGCACTTTAGTGTGTTGAAGTGTGCCGTCATATTTTATGAATGCATACAATAAAAATTATTATGTACCTATGTCCTTATATAGGGTGTTTCAGTAGGATCACTCGAAATTTGTTAGCTTATAGCGGCCATATTGTTAAAGCAACATCCGTCGATTTTTTTTTTGAATTGTTCAGTAGTGAATGGCAAATCACCATAGAAGGTTATAGCGTTGAACAACGTGTGCAAATCATCAAATTTTATTTTCAAAATTAGAGCTCCGATCGAAAAACGTTCCGCGCATAGCGTGGTTTTTAACGACGAGGTCAATTTATTGATGAATAGTTGTGTGAACAACCAAAATTATCGGATTTGGGACGATACTAATCCACACGAGATATACCAGCACCAAATGCATCCCGAGAAAGTTACTGTTTGGTGCGGATTTTGGTCTGGCGAAATCATCGGTCCGTACTTCTTCCAAAACGAAACTGGCATTGCCATCATTGGCGGATACAGAGGGGAGGCGGAGGGGGCGGTCGCCCCCCCAAGAGTAATTCAGAATTTTCTAAACATACATACCTACTTCAACCGTTCTCCGATTTTTTTTACTCCACTGCAATGTGGATTGTAATTAGCATTTACTGTAGTTCTGCGGAGCAATGCAAAGCACAGAACAGAATCATGATGGTGGATTTACCATACACTCAATGTTTGAGGCGCGCCTCTCTCCCCACCATAAAATCAACCAATCAGTTGGCTCGTGCAGTCGCAAGAGTCTAACATTCTTCAACTTTTTCTCCGACGCACGCTTCCATATGTGTACACACAAACAATGAACTGTGGTACCCCACAATTCGCAGCTCATCGTATTTCTGTCGTTTCGCACTTATAGGCAAGTTGCGCCGCAAAGGCATGTTGAGTGTAAATTGCTTTCAACACAGCAAAGAACACAGCCGACGAAAACCGGTTTGCAATGGCCTGATAGGGGTAGAGGCTCGCCTGATAGGGGTAGAGGCTCGCCTCCAGGCTAGCCTCCAAGGGTGAGTGTAAACGCACCATGATAAAAAGGCTACAAGACAACATATTGCGTAGGTAATAGGGGCATTCCATCAAGAACCGCCAAGAATGACGAAATTTCTGACCTTGCCATCTCCGATTCTTTTGAAAATTTTTGTACTTTAGGAACTAGTGAAAAAAATAATTGAAATTCAATTTTCTGTTTCTATCTCATTTTTTTTGTTAGTTATAGTATGTTAAAGTTTTCGCAAAAATGGTGTCCGAGTCCTCTTTGAAAATGAATATCTCTGGTAATGTTTATCCTGGAATAATAAAATATGGCTTATTTTAAAGGGGAAGGTTGTCGCAATAAAAATTATCCTTGAATTTTTTTTCAAGGATAATGATTTTGTCCTTTATCCCTGAATATCTCAAAACGTTTTTTTTTTATTTTTTTATATTTTTTAGGCTATACTGTTTTCAAAACATATCAAAAAATTAACTTGGGATCTCAATGAGATCTGGGTCAAAAAAACCGAACATTATAGTGGTTCTCAATTATTTTATAGAGAAAGGGTCATTTAATCAAGAATCGCAAAAAGTGTGACCTTATCATCGCCGATTCTCTTGAAAATTTGTGTACTCGAAGAATTAGTGAAAAAATAATATTATTTCAAGTTTTTGTTTCTATCTATTTTTTTTGTTAGTTATAGTATGTTAAAGATTTCCCAAAAAAGATGTCCGAGTCCTCTTTGAAAATTCATATCTCTGGTAATTTTTATCCTTGAATAATGAAGTAGGGCTTAGTTTAAAGATTGTTGTTGTTTTTGTTAGTTAAAAAATGAGATAGAAACAAAAACTTGAATTTCAATTAATTTTTTCACTAGTTCTTCAAGTACAAACCTTTTCAAAAGAATCGGAAATGGTAAGGTCACAACTTTGGCGATTCATGATGGAATGACCCATAATAAGATGAAAACAATATGATCCCGTTTTTGCTAAGTGCAGTCCATGTAGCTAAATTCACACAGAACTTGATCAAACAAAATAGCCAAATCAAAAAAATTTCCGCCCCCCCCAACAGCAAAGTCTGGATCCGCCACTGATTGCCATAACCGACAAACGATCGATGATAAGCAACTTCTTGTGGCCTGAACTGGATGATATAGATACCGACGAGATGTAGTTCCAACATGTTATGATGGACATTCTGCACGAGCGATTTAAGGGCATCGTTATCTCGCGCGCGGCGACGTGAACTGGCCACCGTAACCGTGCGATTTAACGCCTTTAGACTTATTCCTTTGGGGCTATCTTAAATCGCAGGTCGATGCGTATAATCCGCAAACAATTGATGACCTTTAAGTTCACATAACGCCATCCAGCAAATTCAGCCAGATTTATGCGACAAAGTCGTCGAAAATTGGACCACTCGAATACGTGCCACCAAGCAAAGCCGATGAAACATTTGAACGACGTTATATTCCATACTTAATGCCATAAAAGTTTCTTTCAAATAAAAAAAGAATTGGGTGGATATCTCACACACAACTTGTGTTATAAACATTTAAAAATATAACGTCCTTATTGATTATAGTGTGCCGCCAAATTTTTATACTCTAGATGAAATCATATAGAGTATTATAAGTTTAATCCAGCCCAAAAGTTTGTAACGCATAGAACCAAGCCTCGGACGAAAAAAATTTATATATTATTTTTTGTTTATTTGTGGCCAAAAACCTCAAATCCGCTTGACGTCCGTCCGTCCGTCCGTCCGTCCGTCTGTCCGTGAACACGATAACTCAAGAACGCCTTCACCTAGGATCTTGAAATTTTGAATCTGGATGTTTGGTTGAATTTGTAAGGCTAAGTTCGTTAACGAGCAAAATCGTCCTACTCCTTCGAGTAGCTGCCATACAAAATGTCCTTAAAACACGTGTTCAAGAATATTGGTCCATAACTTCAGAAGGGTTTAAGCTACGACTTTGAAATTTTGTATGTGTTATTTTTTCCAATAGCTGGAGCTAAATATATGATTATAAAGAAAATCCTGTTAGTCCTTCGTGTAGCTGCCATACAAATATCCTGTCAAAATGTATTCACTTAATTTACGAAACTCACTATAACTCAAGTAATCTTTTAGCTACGAATTCGGAATTTTGTACAAATTAGTTTTGAGTGAAAAGAAAGTTCGAGTTTACTAATTAGCGAAATCCTTTTTCTCCTTCTGGTAGCTGCCATACAAAATGTCCTTAAAACACGTGTTCAAGAATATTGGTCGATAACTTCAGAAGGGTTTAAGCTACGACTTTAAAATTTTGTGTGTGTTATTTTCCCAATAGTTGAAGCTAAATGTATGATTATGAAGAAAATCCCGTTAGTCCTTCGTGTAGCTGCCATACAAATATCCTGTTAAAATGTCTTCACTTAATTTACGGAACCCACTATAACTCAAGTAATCTTTTAGCTATAAACTCGAAATTTTGTAGAAATTAGTTTTGAGTAAAAACGAAGTTCGAGTTTACTAGTCAGCGAAATCCTATTACTCCTTCTGGGTGCTGCCATACAAAATGTCCTTAAGACACGTGTTCAACAATATTTTTCGATAACTTTTGAACGCTTCAAGCTACGAATTTGAAATTTTGTACACATTCATTTTTAAATGGTTCCAAGGAAAAGGGTAAATATGTAAGAAATCGAGTGAGTCCTTCCTGCACCTCCCATGTGAAAGTCCTTCAAAAAGGACTTTTTTTTTCGATGACTTACCCAGTTCAAGATATGAAATTAAACACTGAATATTGTCTTTTAGGTTTGAGTAGCAATCTAATGGCAGTCCTTAATAAAGGACATACAACATGCACACACGTAATTCTACTTTATCCCCAACTACAATATAAATCGGAGTTCAGTATTCATCTAGAGTATTATACGATTGGCTTGCAGCCGATCGTGACTGCAGTATGTATTAATTATCAAGTGTGCCATAATGAAAAAAAGGTTGAGAATCACTGTTCTAGATAGTGATGGGTCCATACCAATATATGGTGATATCACCTAATACGAATATATTCATTACGCGGTATTATAATATCTAAACTAATATTTGAATATTACTAATATCTACTGTATCATATTGAGCTGATCATCGAATAGAAATTTATAACTATATTTGGTGAAGAAAGATGTTAAACGTCACGAACTTACTCCATTTACCCTTGCTCAAACTTACGAGGTGCGAAATCACTCGGATTTACTCTACTATCCTTTTCATTGTCCAATATATGCTAGTTATATTTAATCCAATTGTTATTTCCAAATATAACAACACCCACTCTTTCCTCCTTATATAACGCATAGATTAAGCAATCAATTTTTCCTTTACTTGCTAGGATCCAAATTGCACTAATTTACCAATCTACTCTTCTTTTCCTTATACAATAAATTTCATACATTGTCATTCATATCTTCAAAGCAGACAGTCCTTTCCCTTCCGATAAATGTTGAATTCATTGTTTAAATCTAACATAATCTTCCCTTACTCATTTACACTTTCCTTATTTAATGTGTAGGTGGTAGGTGCGAAATTGAATAGGTGTACTTTCCCAAGCCCTTTCCTTCTTAAAGTGCATGCCTTCTTTCTCTAGAATGCGCTCAATATAGTCGTAAATTTTTAGTTTTCTATCCTTTGCGGTTGTCGAAAAATATTGAATAATATTTTTTTCCTCTTCACCTTCTCCCGACATCGCCCCCTACAATCACACCTCCAAAATTGTTTTCCCTGCTAGAAATCTACTGGGCCAAACTCCAGTAAAATTTCTAAGATCATATCTGGTACTGTTCTTGAGATATAAAAATCTTTTTTTTTTAAGGGAATAGCCCCTCACTTTTGTGCTTCACCACCCTCCTCAAAAAGTTCACGTTCAGTGGACTCCTTTTATAATCCTATATACAGGAACCAAATTTTATCTTCCTGCTGTAATTGGTTCGGAAGATATTGATTTCCAAAGTTTTTCACCCCCCACCTCGACACCCCACCACCCCCTTAAATTTTTTGGATCTTATCTAATCTTCCATTATCCCTTAAGAGAACCACAAAGTTTCAACCTTCTGAGATCAACCGTTCAGGAGATATGGATTTTAGAATGTTTCAATCCCAGCTTTCAAGCGTTTCGGACACATTTTTCCCCCCACTCCCACACCCTTCAACCTATATCTACAATTTTTTAAGCAATTGGGTCCACGATCATAGTTCTACATAAGTTTTAAATTTCAGCCTCCTAGCATAAGCGGTTTCTGAGATCTAGGAACCAACATTTTTCATCTAAAACGCTTCCCCTCCTCCCCCTTACACATCTCCCCTCCCCAAAAGACACGCCATCACCATCCATCGGTCCAATGATATGATATTGGAATATTCCCTACCATATATTAGATCAGATTTCCATATTCGTATGTATTCACTGATATCACATATTCCTATGGATTCGCTCATATCAAATATTCACAAATATTTTATATTCATGAATATTTTATATTCACTAATATTTTATATTCGCTAATATTTTATATTCACTAATATTTTATATTCACTAATATTTGATATCAGCGAATCCATAGGAATATGTGATATCAGTGAATACATACGAATATGGATATCTGATCTAATATATGGTAGGGAATATTCCAATATCATATCATGGGACCGATGGATGGTGATAGCGTGTCTTTTGGGAAAGGGGGAGGGGGCGGATGTGTAAGGGGGAGGAAGGAGTAGCGTTTTAGATGAAAAACGTTGGTTCCTAGATCTCAGGAACCGCTAATGCTAGGTGGCTGAAATTTAGAACTTATGTAGAACTAGGATCGTGAACCCAATTGCTTAAAAAATTGTCGATATAGGTTGAAGGGTGTGGGAGTGGGGGGAAAACAATATGTCCGAAACGTTTGAAAGCTGGGATTGAAACATTCTAAAATCCATATCTCCTGAACGGTTGATGTCAGAAGGTTAAAACTTTGTGGTTATCTTAAGGGATAATGCAAGATTAGATAAGGTCTAAAAAATGTATGGGGGGTGGTGGGGTCTCAAGGTGGGGGGTGAAAAACTTTGGACATCAATATCTTCCGAACCAATTACAGCAGGAAGATAAGATTTGGTTACTGTATACAGGATTACAAGTGGAGTCTACTGAACGTAAACTTTTTGAGGGGGAAGGTGAAGCACAAAAGTGAGGGGCTATTCCCTTCAAAAAAAATTGATTTTTATTTCTCAAGAACATTACCAGATATGATCTTAGAAATTTTATAGGAGTTAGGCCCAGTAGACTTCTAGCAGGGAAAACAATTTTGGAGGTGTGATTGTAGGGGGCGATGTCGGAAGGATGTTAAAAGGAAAAAAATCTAATTCAATATTTTTCGAGAACCGCAAAGGATAGAAAACTAAGAATTTACGACTATATTGAGCGCATTCTAGAGAAAGAAGGCATGCACTTTAAGAAGGAAAGGGTCTGGGAAAGTACACCTATTCAATTTCGCACCTACCACCTACACATTAAATAAGGAAAGTGCAAATGTGTAAGGGAAGATTATGTTAGATTTAAACAATGAATTCAACAGTTATCGGAAGGGAAAGGACTGTCTGCTTTGAAGATATGAATGACAATGTATGAAATTTATTGTATAAGGAAAAGAAGAGTAGATTGGTAAATTAGTGCAATTTGGATCCAAGTAAATAAAGAACAAATAGATCGGTAAATCCATGGTATGAGAAGGGGTCGATGGGAAAGGAATATCATGATATTCGAATATTTGATATCGGCATATTCCTAATATCTAATATAATCAAATATTAGTAATATCATAGCGAATACTAATATATTCGTCTCATCTCTAGTTCTAGATGATCAAAAGAAGTTGTTGAATTGAGGAAAAAATTTTCAATGAAAAATTTGTAGTTTTTTTATTTGTGAAAAAGATAAATTATCAAATCAACAATTTGTTTGTACTTGTAACAAAAGAATATTAATAAATACATTAATTTGTTTGTTCAAGACGAAAGTGTTTTGTTGTTTATTTTATCAGATTGACAATGGTTTTATTGCATATTACAGGTGGATTTTGTCAACTGAATTAATTAATTTATTTCAGATAAGTGTGTATTTTTTTTGTCGATTTGATAATATTTAATAGCTTGTTTAGCTCGTACTGAATCCTCCTACGTACAATATTAAACGGATTTTTCTTCTCCTAAAGAAAAAATAAATGAAACACGTCTTGTACAAATGAAAAAAATTAAAATAAAAATTTATTAAAAGCAAAAAAAAAATAGTAATACATCACATAAGCTGAAATTCTGATGCTGAGGAGCTGAAAGGAAAATTCTTATTTGTTACATATCAATTTCAAGTTCACTACAGACTAAACTTATGAAATGATGACTTTTATCACGAGCTGTTACAATAGGTTTGTTCTTTTTGGCTACACTTTCTACACTTTTCTGCACTAACTCTTAAGCGAGTTCAGAAAAGTGTAGAAAGTGAATGAAAAAAGAACAAACCTATTCATTCACTTTCTACACTTTTCTGCACTCGCTCATGAGTTAGTGCAGAACAGTGTAGAAAAGTGTAGAAAGTGTAGCCAAAAAGAACAAACCTAATAGTTCTGCCAGATGACAATAATACGTTGACGTTGAGTGATAGATATTTAATACAGTTAAACGTCACTAGCACACTTTAAAAGTTACTAGCACACTTTTTGTTTTTGTAAAATAGTACCCTTTTGTCATGAATGTCGTAATCTTAATATAGCTCTGTACCGCGATACCCACACGGCCACACCAATGTATGGTAGGGAATTACAAGAATTGTTGACAAAGTTTTTGTTGATTTAATAAATCATTTTGTAAATATAACAAAATCCTGGAGTTGACTTTTGGTCACTCTGACAAAAACTTCAAGAGAAGCCGTTTCAAGGACAACTTTTGCTTTCAATAAAAAAAAAATGTTTATACCTATGATAAAAATATTTTTCAATGTAAAAAGAGAGCATTGTAAATTTTGTCATTTCGACAATACGAGTACATGATTTGTTTAAAAAAACGAACTGAAATTCTGTCGAATTTTTATGAATTTGACAAAAATCTATGAAACTGAATAATTTTTGTTTATTTCGCTGGCATATTATTATCAATATAACAAAGCTACAGTGTTGAAATTCAACAACAACTTTTTGTTAATGTTACTAACGGTTTTTCTTTGAGTATAGTAGGTGGATAATAGATAGATAGTATAGTAGAAACACGCGGGAAGGTCTCGTTTCTAAGGGCCTCCAAAAAGATAAAAGGTCCTATTTGATAAGTGGGTACAATTTTATTCACCATCCAAAAAAAGCCTGACTTGGACTACAGTCTATAGCTCTACAGAGCTATTGAAGAAAACATTCCTTCTATTGTTCTTATTCTAAGATGATACTTTGTATAATATCATACAGACGACCAGTGTTGCGAGTTTACCAGCTGAGCTCAAGAAATATTCTTCAAGTGCAATTGTATCAGGCAGGTGCCAGAAAGTATAAATATACTGCACCTAAAACAGAGAAGTTCTATCACATGTCATCAATCTCGAACTTTCTTGATATGATCGCATAAGAGCTACTTGTAACCTGCCTGCTCCAACATTTAAGCTACAAGCCTTAAGGATAACAAAAATATTAGGATAACCTCGAAATTAAATTCTTTTGTACAAGTATGCAGACCTACTGAATTTTCGTCGGTGAAGTTTTGGTACAATGGCGCCCACAGCCTGATTCAATTTTAAATTGAAACGTATGTACCGCGGTGTAATAAAACAACCCTATAACATCTGACAGAATGGTAAACTAATAAAATTCAAATTTAATGCTAATAAATTCGAGCTATAAAATTGCTAACCAGCAACTGCCGGTACGGTTACCATTGCTACCTACTCAGTTTCCGCACAATTTTTTTTTATTCTGAAAATCAATTTCATTGCGTCTAAAAGTACGTTTATAAAATGGAAACAAGATTTGTCGAAAACGGTCTTTAGCAATTTATTGCTTTACAAGTTACTTCGAGAACTCTTTCACGATGGACGAGGCATAGTACAGTCAGGCATAGTCATCAAGCGTTTCCCAAGAAGTTGAGTCCACTCGTCCTTGTAAATCATATAGCGAAAGCAAAGTTCTGATGTTTCTTGGTAAGTTTCGGTTGTATTGAAAAGAATGAATAAGTGTCCTTTATCCTCCAGAAAGGGATAATTTAATTGACCTTGACCTAACGATTCCTATTATAGCAAACCTCTTCATTTTTATTAGAACCATATTCCATACTGATTACGCTTTAAGATGTAATACCTAATCGGAAGCAAAAAATGAGACGGTTTTTTGTGAATTTTTTGTGTCTTTATTAAAAAATCGATTAATGCGAAATATTGAGGGATCATTACACTTATCTTGAACTACAAAAAAACATTTTTTATTTTAATTTTTATGAAAAAACAGCGGCTGAGCAGTGCACGGAACGAAGGTCGATTTTTTGTAAGCGTCCCGCGGCTAGCAGCACAAGTCTTTAACGAACGTATTTGGAACAATGAAAAAAATTGTTTCATGATATGCACGAGTTTTACTGTCTAAGTACACATGGATATTCAAAAATTTTAATTTTTTAAAATTTGCGGGCACTTTGAAAAAAAATTTCGATTTTCAACTAATAAATCGGCCTCAATTTGTTTATAAAAATCGTAATTGTTTATGAAACTCAAAAATCGTGTGTACTAGACTAGATAATCTATCTAAGAAGGTACAGCCAAAATTTCATATCGATCGGATAAAAATTACTCGAGTTCTATTGCTAGCCGTTTTTGAAAACATGGTTTCGAGAAAAACGCGTTTAAAGTTTCACAATGTGTTTACTACATGAAATTTTAAAGATACAGGCTTGGCTACACAGACAACGTATGTTCAATATTTGCTTAAAACTACATATTAACGCCATCTATACCTCATTTAGAAACTATATAGTGTATCTTTGCACCGCCGGTAACGAGTAAGAGGGGCGTTACTCACCCCGAAAATCAATTTGTCATTTTCAAGCGCTCCGCCTTGCTTCGAAAATTCGTCTTTAATGACCACTTAAAATTTGTTTTCAATAAAAAATGATGTCAGACATCACTCTTGACATGTTTTTACACCATTTAAGCCAATAAAAAAAAATTGAAAAAAAAAAAATGTCGACTAGGTATTACCCCTTAAGGAAGCAAAATTACTGCCCTGTCTCATCTAGGATTGCTGATGGAGACACCGTCCGGACCCATTTTCAGTTTTCAGCCTCTTTTTTAAACCTTGCCTTCTGGAATTCCGGATTAAAAAAAAAACTTTTCGAGAATCGTTAAAACACTTTGCAGACGAATGATACCAACAATAAATGTCAAAATTATCAACCCATCCCTTAGAAATAATAAGGCAAGACATTATCTCCCCGTTTTTCAGCAATGCCATCTGCCTGTGAGAAATATCTAGCCATTCCGCATAGTAACAGCAACACTCTTAAATTGTTCTTGTGCCTTCTAATTGGCAGCCATGATGTCGTATATAGGTTGAAGGCAAAGGTGGTAAATTCACCTCAATGTAATTGGAAGGGATGGTTTCGTCAAAAACCGTTACATTTACATGTCGGAGAAAATGAAGAAAGTGTCGTGCTCTATGACACTCATCGGTTAAATGAAAAGCCTAACTAAGTAAAGTATAGAGTAGAGTAGAGTGGAGCGCTGTTTAGTGACAAGGAACCGCAGTACTAAAGAGGAGGTGGTTCCTGCGGGCTTCTAATTACGCGAAAGTGACATTAAAGGAGTTTCATCAGCTATAAGTGGGTATGATGACTTTCGTGAAAGAAAAAGAGTTCTTGATGCTAATACAAGTGGTAGTGTGTCGTGATGGCTTCTTAATAGCACTTTCATAAGCTGTACCGAATCTTAAGGAAAAATGAAGTTCTCATCGTGGTGGTAGAAGGCTAGAAGTTTGTTCTGTTCAAGATATTCGCAGCCAAATACGAGTATATATTAAAATAGTAGGAACTGTATAATTTTAGGTTTAACTTTATTAATTGTTGGGCAAAGTTTAAAATAATGCGGTTTTGCAAGCGGTTAATTTGAGTAACTTTCTTATATTGAGTATATATCCACTCAGTAAGAGTGGATGTATTGATGATATTTATGACATTTTTAAATGAATAATGATTTTTTTAATGAATAATTTACAAACCACAACAAAGTTTTTTTTATAAACATTGATAATTTAAAGTATACAAATAATTTTGTTAGCTTTATAATGGCGATCCTTATTGTCATTCTTTATATATTTAGACCCCGAACTTTATTACTGGTTCGAAAAAAAAACATTAGAACGCGCTACTTTTCTACGTACGCAGACTCTTTTGGAGTTGTGAGTTTTCGACATTTTCTTTGCGGACTTTTAGATCCAACTTTTCTAAGTACCCTTGTTTCATATACAGGAATTAAGACAAAAAGGGGTATCTTTGTCAAAGGATATAAGAAAAATAATTTTTTAGGTATATTATCAAATTCGGTTCTTTCACTTTGGGATTCAAAACTAGCGGAAAAGCATTAAATCCTAAAATCTATGATTACAGAAAAAAACTAAGAACAAGAGAGTCGCATACCGATTAATCTTACACCCACCCGAACATAAAAGACAAATTCCTTGAAACCATATACAATCTAAATTACTCGAAAATATTTCCAACTCATAAATCCTGAAAAGCATTTTCCTATTCATTTCCTTTATAATCCCGAAAATTTCCGTCCCTGCACTACCACACTGAAAAAAAGACCGAATGGATCTCGATATATTGGATTAAATCAAATTTGGGTCGAATCCTTTTACATAATCTTGAGTCTAAAAATTATCTTACTTTTAATAAAATAGGTCAATTCTCAATACTAGCAATTTTCAATGTTTTTTCTTTAGACCAGCAGGAAAATCAATTTTCACTTTAAAAGGAATTCAGAGAATCCGAGAGAAGCTGTTTTCTTTCGTGAATTACGAGGGTCACCACACAGCGTGAAATGTCGCCAATCGAACGTGGTCGTCCTTTTGCTTCCTTAAAACGTAAACCAGACCTCGGAAACATGAAAAACCATTTCAACATGCTTTCACTATACCATCTAACAGCAAAAGTAGTTTACGAGGAGGTGGTACAGCAATGAAAATACATCAGACTTGAAGACGCCTAGAGAGATACACTGCGGCCCGAACATTGTGTATAGATAACTAGGACATGGAAGGACACATCAGAATATCCTTGTTCCTATAGGCTATGCCGTTTCATGCGCCATTCAAGAAATGGATTTTCCGGATGAATCTCAACCATTGATATTGTCGGACTTGGGATGATTCGAAGCGTGTGGCGTGGTGTCCTGGTGAAGTAACGTTCGATGTGAAAATTCTTCTACCATGTCCTTTACAGGCGTTGTAATAAATGGACTGAGACATGAATTCCAATTGGTATGGTGCATGTCATAGGATTTTCTCGAGGATTTCGTTTCGACGATTGTCATTGTTCCTGATTAAGACGAATGGCATCGCTTTATATATCTAAAGAATTTTGCCCGGATAAAGTGGCAGCGACATTGGATCCTTATACGCGTTGGCATTTCTCATTCGTATCTCGTAGTGAAAAGTGGAAGAAGTAACGATGCGTAAATCCTAAAGTAAATGTGGTGGCAATTTTCAATTTGCATGGATATGCTATACTGAGCGGTTTTATCATAGTGAAATAAAGGTGCGGGATCAAATCAATCACGCCTAAGCGATATGTCCTTTCTCCCTCGACCTACATACCTTACTACGCGTATATAAGCCTCGAGTTGACAGACTCGTTTTATTATAGCATTTTGGAGTTATACAAGAACAAGCTGGATCGACTCTCGGATTACACACTAAACCTTTCAAATTAATTCCATTTTACCCACCACCCTTGTTTTAAAATAATTGTTGGTATTGTGCTATAGACGGTGTACATAGCGTGCTAAGACATTATTGGATTAAAACGTTAATTTATATTTCAATATACGATAGGCTTAGTCCTTAGAGGGTAATTACCGACAATAAAGCATTTTAAGTGGAATTTCGAGAAGCAAAATATCCTTTTCTCGTGCAGCCATTCAGTTTCTTTAAATTTTATCGTCCCTTGAATACTAACTGAAACCATTGCACATAACTTTTTATCACTTTTGGGAATTAAGAGAAACAAACTGGATGTGACCAACAGTTGGTCAATCAGATAAAATAAAACTGTTTGTAAGTATACAGAATTTAATTTATTTGCAAATCCCGGAGTTGACTGCGGTCTGCAAGCCTTAAAGCCGAGGACATGTTTTTAATTAGATCGTGTGTCTGGAATGGACTATTGCTCTATTATGTACAACTATTGTGTACAATTAAAAGTTGACAGAGAAATCACTTTTTATTGTGTTCACTTTAAGATTTTGGCGTTTATACCAAGCGTCCACCAAGTTTAGAGTAGTAGTGATTGATATTGTGTTTGAAAAGATGTTAATTGCAGCTATTTGGTAAATCAGCGTTACTTATTTAACCGATATCCACAAAGATTACCTTCGATCAGCTGCCATACAAATGTCCTAAAAAAATGGGTGCTTCTACTCCGTACTCCATGAGAAGTACGTGCGTTGAGCTTTGAAATTCAAAGTGGGTATTTAAACATACTGCAGTCACGATCGGCCAATCGTATGATACTCTAGATGAAATACTGAACTCCGATTTATATTGTTATATAAAGTTGATTAGAGAGAGCGCATGTAGTTTGTCCTGTATTAAGGACTCCCATTTCGTTGCAATTCGAAACTAAAAAACAGTATCATCAGTGTTCAATTTCATATCTGGAAGTAGATGAGACACCGAAGTAAAATTTTCCTTTTTCAAGGACTCAAGGAGTTCAGTAAAGTGAGTGAAGACATTTTTACAGGATATTTGTATGACAACTGCACAAAGGACTAATGAAATTTTCCTCATAATCATACCTTTAGCTTCAACAATTAAAAGATCATCACTGTAAGGACGGAAATTCTGACTAAATTTCCGCCCACACCAACTGCCGAAGAACAGGACCAGAGCACAATAAATCACATAGAACATAAGAATAACATGGAATAAAAGTACATAGAACTTATGAGAACAATACACAGATCATGAATTACACAAATAAAATAAACACGATTTTGCATTAACATAATTCGCACCCGACAAAAGTTCTCACGAATATATAGTCTGCAACGAACAAACAGAAGGCGAGCAGTCGGCAGCTATCAGCCAGTAGCAAAGGTCGTGGATTTATAATTCCGCCTAAGCGAAAACTGAAAACTGTGCTTCAGGTCAAGTCGACCTATGTTTGTGTCCGCCAAACCATAGAATCGAGGAGACCAAGGAATTAACGACCGTCACTGACCGGTGCCATTTTACAAGAAGGCCGAGGCTTTATAAGTCCGCTTCGAATAATTTGGAACCGCGCTGAGGACGCTGAGACAATGCACAATGCTGAGGCTTTATAAGTCCGCTTAGTATAGTCAAAGCCAGTCGCAGTCAGTATGACAAACACACGGAATCGGCCAAGCAACGATAAGCCAAGCAAAGCAGAGATTAGCCACGCAGAGCAGAGACTAGCCCAGCAATAGAGCCAAACGAGACAGAAACTAGCCCCACAGAGCCACGCAGAGCAGAAACGCCACGACGAGCAGAGCCCAGCAGCGACGCGCACAGAACGAGCCACGACGAGTAGGTGAAGCGCGACGTAGACGACATGACACTCAGCGACAGTGTCAGGTAAGGCGAGCAGAGTCGTGCCAGGAGTCAAGCTACAACCGGCTACGACAAGCCACGACGAACGACGCCAAACCCACGACAAGCAGACACAGCGGAGCCAAGACGATAGAAGCAGAAGCACACGTAGAGACGAAGACAGGGCAGGACGAAGACAGGGAGAACGAGCAGAGGCAACACGCGGGGACTAAGACAGGGGAGGACGAAGACAGGGCAGGACGAAGACAAGGAGAACGAGCAGAGGCAGCACGCGGAGACGAAGACAGGGGAGGACGAAGACAGGGAAAAGCAGAGCCGAGAGAGTCAAGGCAAGGCAGAGTCGTAATAGAGTCAAATCATGTAGAGCAGAGGCGTTGAGCAGGACTAAGTTAAGGCGAGCACAGCAGATGAGCAACGGAGGCCGAACGACGGGCATAGACGATCCGTGATCCACGAGACGAGATGCGGCGAGCAGAGGCAAACACGACGAGTCCAGACCAGATACGGCAAGCACAGAAATCGAGCCAAGACAAGATACAGCGAGCAGAGGCGAGTTACAGCGAGCAGAGGCAAGATACAGCGAGCAGAGACAAGTTACAGCGAGCAGAGGCGAGACACGGCGAGCAGAAGTGAAATACAGCGAGCAGAGACGAGTTACAGCGAGCAGAGGCAAGATACAGCGAGCAGAGACAAATTACAGCGAGCAGAGGCAAGATACGGCGAGCAGAGACAAGAAATCGAGCCAAGACGATACAGCGAGCAGAGACGAGTTACAGCGAGCAGAGACGAGACGGCGAGCCAATAAACAACATGAATTTTGGAGACAATAATGAATTTTGAATTTTGAATGTATTATCTAAAACCAAATTAAATGAAAGTGAAGTTAAACAAGAACAAATTTTTGTAACGAAACCTGGCGACCACTGAGTATACCCCGGCTACAAAACGAGTCGTTACATCACATATAAAATTTCAAAGTCGTTAAATCGTTCTGAAGTTATGGACCAATATTCTTAAACACGTGTTTGAAGGACTTTTTGTATGGAAGCTACCTGAAGGAGTAGAACGATTTTGCCCGTTAACGAACTTAACCAAATTCGACCAAACATCCAGATTCAAAATTTTAAGATCCTAAGTCAAGGCGTTCTTGTCGCACGGACAGACAGACGGACGGACGGACGGACGTCAAGCGGATTTAGAGTTTTTGGCCCCAAATAAACAAAAATAATATGTAACTTTTTTTCGTCCGAGGTTCCATTCTATGCGTTAAAAACTTTTGGGCTGGATTCAAATTATAATAACTCTCAGATTTCATCTGGAGTATAAAAATTCCACTACTCTTCACTAGCTTCCATACAATTAAAACACGGAAGTGGATACGGGGGTATTTAAAGAAAAAAAAATGTTTATATCTCAGAAACCGTTGGGTGCAGATCTCTAGCAGATAAAAATTTTAATTTTTTTGGAGCTACAGTCGTGAAACTTTTGGATTTTGCCTGTCTAAAATTTTAAATTTTTAGATTTTGAAAAATTTTCTGAGTTTTATCCACTGAAAGTCGTTTGATGTGTGTGTGGAAAAATTATTTTCACGTAGAAACAGTGAATGTACCACAATCGGATTAAGTTTCGGCTTGAAACGTATGTATACTGTATCAGTAAGAAAAGTCCTCTAACTCCTTGGGGTAGCTACTCGTATATCAGTCTTTATAAAAACGTGATTACAAAGGACAACTAGATAATCTCCAAATTTATATTTTTGGAACCTTGCCTAAATTAGTTTCATTCTATTAGTAACACAAACTACCCATGTTGTATGAACATACTAAAATTCTTTGAAAAGCCACAATAAAAATTACTAAATGTAATTTTCCATAAACTCTTTTTCCTTTATTCCCAAAAGATTCATACCAACACATCATTCTTCCAAGTGAAATAACAATTTCAAATTCGGAACTAATTATAGTAGCTATACTCTCATTTCCGGGAATTATCTTGTCTTGGACTAATGGCATAACATATATATAGATACGCCTGAAGCCGGAGGTTAGATATTTGTATAGAACCAAGCATTATTTCGGTGGCATTTTAACGAGTTCTAACAAACTCTTTAATCGAGATATACCACTTCTAAAGTATAGTATGTAGTATCAAAAATGGTCTGTAGAAACTCCGGACTAATTTTCAGATTTGTATGAGCTTTAATATGTTAATTAACCTGACTAATTCATTTACCTACACCGGAATATTGCATAGCAGCAAGCTGGTTCAAACCTTCTTTGGGCGATACATTTTAAAATTCATAACATCTTAAAAAGACATTCAGTGAAATTATACTTGCTCTCATAAAGCGTGGCACTAAACAAGAATCATATAGCACAAATATATTTGAACAGGAAATATTTATGTAAAGCATAGCGTTAGTTTCACTTTCAGAAGATCCTTATACTTTAAGTTCTCCAGATGATACCCGATTTCCACAGTTTTCGACAATATTCATCACCAATAATCTCCTAACTTGCTCTCGTCGGGAGTTCGGTGATAGGATAATGACCAATCCCCGGAAAAAAATTAAATGCGTTAATAAAAGTACCGTTTTTATGGCTCAATTCATTTCTTCATTCCTTTTTTGGTAAAAATTCATTTGAATACGTCTCTAATATGTAATGGTATGCCATGTTAGGCACATTTCCGTTATTTAAGCGGTGAATTAATTCTTACTAAAAACGCGCCCTGGACAACTAGTTCAGATCAAGAACAACTTCAGCAGTCGTCGATTAAATATGTTCTTCGTATTCTCCTTTATGCATATTATTTCATAAAAACGTCCTTTTGTCCAATTAAAACCAATTTAGCACGCGTCCTCTGTCATTGTTCGCGATACTAGAAGAATTTTTAAAAGGACCAAGGAATCTTCCAGTCCAACCTAATATTATTTCGAATTCTTCGTCGTCCAGCTAAACGTACAGCAATAAATCACTTCAGCACGTGCTCTACCCTCCGTCAACATGAAACAAATTCCATTATGGTTATAAGACCAAACACCTAGGACATAGCACGAGTATGTACCTTGGGATGCGAACAGTGTCCTATCACTAATGTTTTTATTTTTATTTTTCAATGTATGAACGAAGTGGAAAGAAGCATCGCATATGCCTTCCCATGTATCCTTAACGATTAATGTCAATAGGATGAAGCTCACACGTGAATTTATAATCAACAAGAGGATCACTGATGCATGTCCTTCCTTCCAGCTACGGGAGTCTAGACCAAATTAATATGCAATTCAGGAACTTTTCAAGGATACGTTCTATTTGGGACCGCAACATATCACCTGGTGTTTGCAACCGAAATAAAATAATAATACCTATAGAATCCACCGAGGAAGCATATCCTCTTAAGGTATCCGCACCAGGATATATAGCCATAACGCTTCACTTGAAATAGGGGTTTTGGGTCTTTATGAAGCAATTTTCGTCCTGTGGGAGTAAATGGTATATAAAAAAAACCAAACGACCGACCCTGCATGGTATCATTTTTTTTCACGCCACTACGACATCCTTCTGTGACCGAGGCCAGAAACCGAAGCCATTCCGGAATCTTCCCATAAGAAGCCAAGCGCGTCCTGAATCCGTCACATCCTTGTACATTGTCCTTTGCCGTGTAAAATTTGTAGGAAGCCCCGCGCGCTCAACATTTTCACAACGTTCGTTCTTATCACGTCTATTTATGGTGTGAAAATTTATTTTTTTTGCGTTGAAATAATTGGAAGGAAGTCGAATTGCTACACTTTAAGGACGAAGAGTAAAGGAACGCGATGAGGAAGTGACATTTAACAGTGCCGCGGTGTGATGAAATCATGAAATTTCTTAAATTTTTTTCTACCAAGAGGCATTTCAACTTGATTCATTTTTTTCATCACTTTTCCTTTTTTATCCTGCCATCTTCGCATCAGGGTGTCGAGCCTTGAGCTGTGAAGGCGCGAGGTTATAAGATTAAGGTACGATTTAGTAAATTGATTTCATTAGAGAGCAATTTTCTCGTTCTGTAGCGCTTAGAATGGTACGAGATGATTGAAGATAGGCAGGCCTTGATACACATTTGTTGCATATTGGAGAAATGGTCTCTAGCTGTAGTCGAGCGGAGATTGGTTTTCTATTAAGTCGAAACGCCTTCGAAATGTGCTTGTGCGGTTGGTGACATTGGGAAAAGGTGGTTTTTTAAGATCTGGATACTTGAGAAAAAATATTGTCTCTCGACATCCATTGTAATTTGCACTCGTTATTGAATTACCGAAAATGGTGGAAGCAAGAAAAAGGAATTTTAAAAAGCTGTAACAATAGCATTAATGGTGACTGCACAGTCTCGCCGAGGCAAAGCGGGCTCGATCAGAAGAGCGCTCGGCCCGTCTTGTAATGCCTCGCCATACCGGCCTTCGTTCGCCGGCGCTTTTTATGCGGGCAGCGCTCTCTCGCGGTGAAAAGGCGAGCACTCCCAATGTCTCGTCTAGGTCTAGCAAAGCAACCCCTTGCCATACCTTTTGCTCATTCGCGAAAATGGTTAACAAGATTTTTATTTATATGTATATAAAAGGTATTCTATCGCCTTTCATATAGCAGAGTAAATTAACCGCTCTTCCTAGAGTACTTTTGGAGTTATCATCCTGGTATTTTGCCACTTTAAGAATTATTTTTTTTAATAATAGCCTTTTCAATCATCTGACCTACACTACAAAATTTGCGTTTCTGGCAAAACTCTTATTTCTTACACGCGACTTGTCCAAAGAATAGGCAAGAAAATGGTAATTTGTCAAACACACTTTTACTTTATTATTTTTTAACAATGCTACCAAAACCCTTGAAAGCAGGGTTTGAAACATTCTAAAATCTATATCTCCTGAACGATTGATGTCAGACGGCTTATAATTTTTAAGGGGAGTGGTGAGGTATGGGGTGAAAAACTTTGAATTGCAATATCTCCCGACTCAATTGTGCTAGGAAGATAAAATTTGGTTTCTGTATATAGAATTACTAGTGGAGTCTACTGAATGTGAAATTGAGGGGAGAGGTGGGGGGACAGCCATTTTTAAAAAAATAAATTTTTATATCTCATATCCTCTAGTGGAGAAAAAATTGTTTACCACCATCACTCCCTACGGAGTGATGGTGGAAGGGGGTGGAAATGAAAAAATTCTGATTTAAATTTCTCGAAAGCCGCAAAGGATAGAAAGCTAAAAATTGAAAACTGTATAGAGCTATTAAACTATAGATAGATTTTGATAGGGATAGCAAGGTACGGTGGTGAGGGGTAGTTTTTCATATGTCAGAAACGGCTTATGCTAGAAAGTTGAAACTTAGTACCGATATGTAGATGTGCTACTAGAGTAATTAAAACTAAAAAAAAATCGGCCAACAGTCTTGGCGCAACTTTATTATTTTATGGGTACAAGTCCGAAACGTGTTTGATGCTGAGATGCGTTTTAGGTTGCTATGCAACTGACAACCAAGCAATAACCAGGAGGCTATTTGGAAGGTTGTCAGTCGCATAGTAACCTACACCGCATCTCAGCATTAAACACGTTTCGGACTTCTACCCATAAAATAATAAATTTGCGCTCAGACTATTGGCCGATTTTTTTATTATAACTAATAATGGTTCTAAAGAAAACAACCAAGGATTGCAATTGAATTACATAGACTGGCATCCTGTCTGTCTTTTTAACATGCAAAATACTTTCAATTAAGATTCTAATAAATAAATCACTGGTTATGTTCTGCCCCAGAAATTGCGATGGTGATTTTACATACTTACATCCTTTTTGGTAAAATAGCGTGCATACTTTTGCCATGCAATCCAGCTTTACGCGTTATTAGACACGAAAAATTGATGCTAAGCCGGAATGTACCCCAGTGGTGTCATTAAAATGACTCGGTACGATGTTGTTCTGAAACAAATCCATTAACTTATCCTTTTTAAACACCAAACAATAAAAACAATTTTTAATTTTTCTATATTTTTTAATATTTTTGCAGCTTCCCGAGTCCGTAATCCAGCCAAGGATGTAACAAGCAACCACTAAAAGCAAAACAACATTCGAAAAGGACCTTTAGTTTTTGCGCTAACAGAGGCGCAATTAAGAAGAAAAATTCAGGATCATCAACATCGGTACCGTAGCACCATCAGGACAACCCTATCCCGAATATTATAATGAAATAATGGGTAGTCGTCGCGATGACCAAGCCATTAACTCCGAACAAGAGGATTTGGTCGGAAGTTCGTCGTCGGAACTGGACGATGGCGACGAAGATGACGACATTTCCGACACGGACGGAATGCACTTTAACTTATGCAAAACAGGAAGTAATGGTACCGCTTTGTCATTGGCCGATACGACAGCAACCGATTGGAATGCGACGACAACGCAAGAATACCAAAGTGCTCATCAGCATCAGCAACAACAATTGCAGCACATTCGAAAGTGCAAGAGAATGCTAATGTGGCTTATCCTTTTGGGTCTTGGCCTGCTGGTGACATCCTTTAGCCTGTTCATTGTCCTACCGCTTTACCAGAAACAATTAGAAGTTGGACGTAAAGGGAACAATGCGTACGGTTCGATTTTGTTCATATCTCCAGTTGTTACAATCGTCCTGATCGTTATTGCTTCTTTGTTCGGGTGGATCTTCAAGTGGAACATACAAATTTATAAGTTTCCGATGCCGGTAAAAAGGTAAGGCTTCAGAATTTTATTCGATTAGTTAGAATAGTTTCGTAACATGGTTGTTTTTTTCGATAATGGGTTGTTAGTCTGTCGCTCAACGTCCGAGGAAATGAAAATGAAATTAATTACATTTTTAAAAGTCCAAATTTATGAGCACTCGTTATTAAAAAAATTGTTAAAAGCTACGTAGCTGCTAAGAGATATTTTTTTCACGCCCCACGTTTTAGTTGTTTATATACGACTTTGAATTTAGCGATTCTCCGAATCACATATGCGTGTAAGAAAAGATTTTCACACTGTGTCCTAAGACTTAAAATTTAAAAAAAAAATATATACTACATAATTTTAATTTAATTTTACGTTATAGGAACTCTAAAAGGATGGAATAAGGAAATAAGGAACTCTTTTGAAGACTTCAGTATTGTCTTCTCCTCACCATTCTAAAACATATATTGCAGGTAGTCTGCCCAATCGTCTGACGACTTGCTCGCTAAGTCAAGGCAAGCCCAGCTTTCAAAAGGGTACCTACAATACATCAGTTAGATGGGTCTTGAAGACCCTACTTAACCCACCACAAGTCCAATTCGAACCCACCGATAGAAAAGGCTTCCCCTTCATATGGAATTCTGATGACGCCTAAAGGTTGCCAACAGAAAACTGTCAATATGAAGGTTTCACAATGTCCAGCTGCAAATTCGAACCACACTAGAAGTAAGTGAAGTAACAAAAGAGCTGTTCACTTGACTTGTAGGTGCTGTTTACGCGTTATTTTGAGTCGCTACCAGACAAATTTTAAGTCCTTTCGATGTGACAACTTTTATGCGGCATTTTTCCGACTCTCGCATATTGTCCCATCACGCGTTGTGAACTATTGCTGGTTTGGCTAGCCCCACGTTGGGCGCCATTTTGTTGTGAACGGAGGCCTTGGAGTGAATATTTCGACTTGAAAAAGTCAAAATATTCGAGAGAAAGGAAGGTTCAGGAAAGAGTGGGCCAATTCCTCCTACGTCCGAATATATGGTCTGAAATCTGGGCAAGAACCCCCCCACAACTGCCGTAGCTAGTCCCGGCCGCCGGCAAGCGTGTCGCTTCCGCTCGGATTTCAGCCACCAATTCGGACGTAGGAGGAATTGGCCTACTCTTTCCTGAACCTTCCTTTCCCTCGAATATTTTGACTTTTTCAAGTCGAAATATTCACTCCAAGGCCTCCGTTCACAACAACTGCAGAGTGGACAGAATCAATTTTAATTAATTCGTGTAATTTATTTAGTTCGCTCACGCAAGAAGCATCGCTAAAATCTAAAATGACGAAAAACAGAAAATTGGTTGTGATTATATTGCACAAAATAATGGAAATTGAAGGAGTCGTACCAGCAATGCCCGTTTACCTATGCCGCTTGTTTTGAACTATTGAGAAAACAAGCTTTTTATCAGGGTTTAATTGATAAATTGTGTGACATTAAAATAAGGAAAAATATGCGTTTTGAATCGTAAATTTTTTTAAAGGCTATGTAGCTCTTTACCTAGTTCTAGCCCGCGAGCCGCTACTGATTATCAGTACTGATTTCTTGGACTGTATATGACAGCTTTAATCGGTTCTTGCAATTTTAGGTAAGTTCTGGTTTTCAGTACAACATTCCAGTACTTATTAATGTTATTCGGTATTGCACACTAATTCTTCCCAACATAAAGATTTTTCAATCTGCCTGTTAAAACAGATATAGATTAGTTCCCACTTGATGAAAATTTATGCGATTTTTCTCAAAGCTACCTTCCACTATAGCAGAGCTCGGGTTACAAAAAAATCGCATATTGTCGTTCAGACCTCGTCCCGCTATTCTAGTCTAGCTAGCCTTTGTCGTTTAGGTTTAACTCAAATAGCTTAAGTTCTTCATCACGACACAATGTCAAGTCATCTAGAAGGATTAATAGACCTTACTTCTTATTTGGCACCTCTTCAAAACAAGTTTTTAAGACTTGCAGCAATTTCATCAACAGTAAGTGCAACTGTGTTCTGTTTATGGGTTCGCGTGGCTGAAAATTATAGCGAGTCATGTCATCTCTCCGTCATGCATCAAATCTTAACAAAGATGACCCCATCGAGTTCATAAACGTGACCCGCAAGGATCATCTCATAAAACCCAACTGCATATTGTTCGCATCGGTGGACTATAAAATGAAACTAGTTCATTTCCGTTTTCATCCATCGTATCTTTTACAAAGACGTTAGTACCATACACACGGGCATCCATGTATATTCCGGATGTTAGAGCAATCTCCTGAGTCGTCATTTTCATCGTTATAATGTAATAAATGGCGGTTGTCATATACGCCAGGTCGATGAAATTGTTCTAGTTCCGCAATTTACTTCTACTTCTTTACTACTCCACTGGTGGACGCAGTTGGAATTGGTGGCCACTACACTTCGAGAAGAAAAATGCTTTTGTATATTGTTTCCGAATAGACATTTCCTTCATAAACCGTATGTGAGCAGCAACTCTCAGGACGAAATACACTAGTTTGAACCGGGACAAAAAAACGATAAAACTTTCGTCATAACTATGCGGTCGTAGTGCTTTTAATAAACTGTTCAGTCATCTTCGGAGTATGTAATAAAATGCATTCTGTCCAACAGTGAGATGGATTTAAGCATTTTATATTGCTATTCAGTAAATTCATTTCTAGACCCTCTGTAAATAAACGATGATGTCTAATGATATCAGGGTAGAGTTTGAATTGCGACTTCAGATTTCCAGTTTCTAAAAGCATGTACCTACCTACCTATCAGGTACGCGTGGCTGGCCGTGAGAACACGGACACACTTAGACCTAAAAGGTCCGTTGTGTTACCACAGGATCATCGAATCCGGTCCTACTCGTCGAACCATTTAGAGCTTGAAATGAAGCGTTGGATTCTTGCGACCTCCATTGCGGCAAGGTCACTAAGACTGTTGAAGAAGTAAACTCCAAGATGAGCTTTTCTTCTAACGGATAGAGTTAGACAGGTACAGAGAAGATGAAGGACTGTCTCCTCCTCTTCCTCATCCAGGCAGCTTCTACAGAAGTCGTTCGAGAAGAGGGCGAGTCTTTTAGCATGCCGACCTATAAGACAGTGTCCGATCAGGACACCGACTGTGGTGCTGATATTCGCCTTTTTGAGCAAAGTCAGCTTTTTAGACCGTTTTGGATCCAGCTTCGCCCAGATCTGTCTCGTAGTGTGACATGTAATACCGTCTGCCTATCTTGAGTTGGTTTTTTCAACTGAGTCCAATCCCAGTAGCAGTTTACATGTAGAGAGAGGCACACCCAGATTCCGGTGTTCCGGCATAATCTGAAGGGTAGTACCGCGCCGAGCGAGTTCGTTAGTCATACTGTTTCCTGGAATATCCCTGTGTCCTGGTACCCAGCACAGAAGAATATTGAACTGTTCTACCATCTCCTTAAGAGATGATCGACATTCTACGGAGACCTTTGATGTTCTCGAGGCTGTTTCCAAGGATTTTATTGCCGCTTGGCTGGCTGTATAAATGCTAATATCCCTAGTAGATATTACATTACACCTCAGCCAGGACAAGGCCTCCTTGATCGCCATGAGCTCCGCCTGATAGACACTACAGTAGTCTGGGAGACGGAAGGAGCTGCTAATGTTAAGCATGTCAGAGAAAACACCTACCCCGCCTTCAGTTTTGGAGCCGTCTGTATATATGTGGACTCTTCCATCTGTACCGAATCCCTTTCCCATTCTAGACGGGTTGCGATGGTTGTTAGGAAACTTTTCAAAATCAAAATCATAACTGGGAGGGATGTAATCGGTGCTTTCCGGAACATTGTTGAAGTGATTCAAGATTGTTGAGTAACCTGCATATGTGCCAGTCCACTGTATAGAGGCTCTAAGTCCAATGACTGCACTATCTGCCATTTGCTTGCCAAAAATGTCCAGGGTTGGAAGATTAAATAGCATGTCTAGTGCTGCAGAAGGAATTGTTCTCAGAGCTCCGCTGATGCATATGCATGCTGTACCTTCCCAGGGTGGTGCGGTTAACCGCTTTGTCTAAAGCCGTCCAGTTATGTACGGCGTTGTTGTCTCCGTACATAAGTATCGGTCTGATGACGGATACGTAGAGCCAATGAACTATTCGGGGTTGCATACCCCATTTTTTGCCAATGGCCTTTTTGGCCTTTTGAGTAAAGCGCAACTGTTGCTTTCCTTACCCGTTCCTGGACATTAGATTTCCAGTGAAGTTTTTTGTCCAAAATAAGACCAAAATATTTTACACTATCGGTGAAAACTAGACTAGTACCATTCAGAGAAGGAGGGTCTACGTGAGGAATTTTGTATTTCCTGGTGAAGAGGACTAATTCTGTTTTGCGCGGTTTCACGCCCCACCCGCTGCTCAGTTAGAGAGAATAGAGAGAGCATTCCGCAATATCTCACTCAGCCGATAGATACTAAAATCTAATTGTGGATACAAGAGTGGTGCTAGGATTTCCTGATACAGAATGATATTTGGGTTCTTCACAACTTGGATGGTCACAGATTGGACGCCTCGTCAATTAAGTGTACTTTGTTATGGTTAGATTTGGTAATGGGGACCACTTTTTCACTTTTTAGTCTGAGAACTAACCACATCCCGCAATTAGATCTGGTTTCAAATTTCACTACAACAAAAACTAATTATAAGTCTGAAATGGTTCTGAGTTTGAAATGATATTTCAGAGAAGAGGAATTTGATCCCTTAATTTTACTTTTTCTTTGGATCACTAGGTGGGCTTTAGGAAAAACTATGATAGATTCTGGGTAGAATATCGTCTTATATTAATAATATTCTTTAATACAATCGGATTACAATAGGAATAAATGCAATGTTAAATCGAGAAACCGAAATTATCCAATCCGAAACCGAAATTTTGATTTAGTTTCGATATAGTAAAATTAAAACAATGAAGCTTATAACCACAGCAAAGTAAATGTAACCAATTAGCTGTAATATACAATTTAGTTTAGCTCCAGTTTTCAAGGACCTCAAAACAAACTCGATTCACTCACAATTTTTTTCATTCATAATTGTTTTCGTCAAGCATAAAAAAAGATTCTTTACTTCCGAACCTTGCATACCACCTGAAAGTCAACACACACCAAAGTATCAAAACAATTCCGACACGGCAAGAACTCATAATTACGCAGGCTACAGGATATCCTGCCGAGAACTATGAATACGCAATGGACCTCATAAAATAGAGCCGTTCTTGACACTCCTTACCACAGGATATGAACGATGCTCACTTACATAATGCAAAACGAGCAGAAACAGACCAGGATGATGATGGCAACGAGTTTTCCCTGGTTATTTGTTAATGTGTCCAAGAGTGTCCATGTATATAAGTCCCGACAGGACGACAAGATTAGTGTCATACATCATCCTAGCGACGGCTATACATCTATCCGGCAGGGTATCCATTGTTATACTCAGCTATTGCACCTGTAAAACCAACTACCTTTCAGGATGACCACCAATCCCTTCAGGCCAATTGAAATTTAATTTCTATGAAGTATTTTAAGTGGGGATTGGATGGAAAACTTTCCATTCGTGCGGGATGACAAATGCTTACAACATTTCCGGCAAATTGATAACAAAATAAATAAACCGAATCCTTCAAACTTGCTTCTTTTGATCCAATTACAGATTGTTGGTAATCTCGTTCTGTTGCGGTATAGCTGGTACTTTGTGCATGATAAGCTCGTACAAACGAGTACCGTGCCATCTTCAAGATCCATTAAAAGGTGCAGCACTCGTCTACTCGCTCATTTTCTACTTCTTCTTCTGTAAGCGAGGTGAGTTCTTTTAAATTAGGTTTCTGAACAAGCGGCCGAAGGGTCATTCAGAAAGTTCTAAAAGGTTATATTATATATTGATACTTTCGTCTAATTGTGGTGTTTTTTTCATTCTTTCCTACAGTAATGGGTCTACAGAAGATATTCTCAGCTACTACTGCCGTCGTAGGGCTGTTCATTTCGGTCGACTATGGTCTTTGTGATGAGTTCCGATGTCACGGCAACGATATTACGGATGCAGCAGTTAAATCACAGAATATTGGATGGCAAGGACATGCATTCTGGACATTGATTTACGTTACGGGAATAACGTTGTGGACATTGCACTTATCTTTAATTGAAGGAAATCTTGTTGTATTGTCAGCGGTAAGTATCGATTTGGAAATGGGCTTGGTCATAGAGTCCAGCGACAGTCTTGTAGAAGTTCCCTTTCCATTCAAGCTTTTGATATGTCTATCACAATCAGTTTTTTCATTTAGTCCACTGTACTGCAATCAAACGAGTTCCTCACAGCAGTTTAATTTTCACGTGCTCTCACAAAATTTACGCATCGTCCGTACGAGAATTTTCACTTTCAAATTCACAAAATGTTCACTCTGTCCATACGATAATTTTTTCGCTTCATTTCTCAGTTCGGGATCTTCACGCTCTTACTTTCTCGAAATTCTCACAGAATCTAGAATTTTCAATTTCACTTTTTTCGTATTTTAATTTCATGTGATTTCTCTTCAACAATCGTTCGTGAACTTTTCATTTTACTTACAGAATTTTTAAACAAGCATTTTTGATTTCAATCCGAGTTAATGCACTCTTTAAAAAATCTATTATAACTTCTGACAGGGTTGGGTTTCGCTCTAGATTTCAAGCTAAACAATTTTAACTCAATTAATGAAAAAAGTATTCTCGAATGCCAATACCAACTACATAAATTTTTTTTCAAAAAATGTCCAGACATCATCGACTCCACCACCGAACAACCTCTTGACAACGATCTCGCGCCTAGTCTCCAATACCGATCAGCAACTTGAAGATCGTTTGATCGAGCGTTCGCTTCCGCCCAAAGACCGACCGAAACCAGCACATCTTGCAGCTTGGATCCACATGATCGGCTTACTAGTAATGATCACAACTGGAAGTATCGATGTAGTTCCCGGTACAGGGCCAGTGAGTATCTATTCTAAAATTTATTCAAATAGATTCGTGTAAGACTCTCCGTTTCTTCCAGGTGAAATCCTTCTCGCAACATTGGGTCGATACCGGCAATACACTAATGTGCCATTTGGGCATCGAACCAATTACTCCTGATGATATCCGGCCGCTTCCTCCTATTCATCAGCAGTCGCACGAAACGCTCGAATATCTCTCGAATTTAACCCCGGGTAGCCTAAGATACAATGAAACCGTCCAAAAGTTACGTCGAAACAAACGATGCCTGGATTGCGGACGTGTCAAGAACTTCCATCGGAGGATCGGTCATCATGTCATGCAGCAAGCAATGTATCATCAGAATCATACCAATCGAACCAATGGTCATCACAACAATCCCAAGCACAATTCGACATCATCTTTATTATCACGATTGGTTATAAGCGTGGAAGATCCGTTCGAACATTTCGATTGTCAGCATGTCCTTTCGTACGGATGGCTTCTAATCTTCACCTACGTTACGTTCGCTTTATGCATTTTCTACTTCCTGGATATTTCGGAATCGGCAGTTTTTACAACATCCGTTGTGACGGCATCGCTTCCACTAGTTGGTTTGTTTTGGTCCACCTTTCGACTGGATGTACAAAACGGGAAAGGTAAAGGGTGATCATGTCCGCGATCAATCGAAATAAATTGAATCATTCTCTTTTCAGCGGGAATACTCTGGTCTCCCTCAATATCCGGTGAGCTGATCTGTTCCCTTCTCGGCACTCCAATCGTTTTTCTAGGCCTTTTACTACTTTATCGAGCGCATTTCAGTGATCTTGTCCGACCAGCAACACGATCACTAGCAACGAATCCTTACAGAAGTCTCCAGGATGCCTGAGTAACATCTTTATTTTAGGTATTTAAAAAATTCCATTATTATTGTTTTTATTTATAAAGGAGACGGAAAAAATTATGGAAATGTTTTTAGCATCTATTTCATGCTTTACAATTTTTCATTTCAATTTTAATCAAAATAACCAAATACAAAATTAACCCATAAGTTTAATGTTTTTTGTCTAGATGTATAACATATTTCAAGGCCAATGTTTTTAAAAGAATTATTAAACTAGTGACTGTTTTATAAAACCGTAAACTCTAAAATAGAAAACTGCAAGACTTGTGTGACCAAAACTCATACCAAAATTTTAAGCGCTCGCAAAATTTTGTTATTTTTATATAAACTACAAAAAATGGAGCGATACAATAAAATACAAAAAAAGCGAGGAAAATTATTAACAAAATTTATAAAACAGACCGTTAATAGTAGAAAGCAGTTAACCCAAAAATAAAATTCCGGTTTTATTAAAATATAACCAAAGGAAACGCAAATTAAAAACATAATGAGACTTATTCAAATCTAATTGTAAATTATTTTATATAGGTGTGTTTTACATCGAACATTTAAACAAAAAAAAATATTTTTATTATCTTTGCGTCCTTAGAATTAGATTTTATAATAAAGCAAAAATATAATAATAATGTAATGAACAAGGACACAAATGAGATGGAGACAGTTCAAATTTAATAGCTGAAAATTATGCGAGGAATTCTTAGCTAAATTCATTGCGTGCGTTCTTTTGCACTCTACTGCAGAGCAGAGCAGAGCAGCTGGCTTTATTGCTTACATGATCAAAAACGTCGAACAAAGAAAATGTAAAAAACCAAATTCTGTATTTAATTATTGAGTTACTGTCACATCCTACGGTTTGTTTGCTGAATTTTTAAAGTGACGATTATGTTGTGATTGCCTCAAAAAATAATAATTTTTTTGTTTGCCGAGGCCTTACAAATAGTTCTTTAGAGAGAAAACTCACGAAGAAATGTTTGAGAGCGTATTATATGTGCTAAGCTCTTCATTTTATCAGGAGACCCGTATTCACGAAGGTGGAAGCAGCGCGGTACCCTTGTTGTGAACGGAGGCCTTGGAGTGAATATTTCGACTTGAAAAAGTCAAAATATTCGAAGGAAAGGAAGGTTCAGGAAAGAGTGGGCCAATTCCTACATCTGAATTGGTGGCTGAAATCCGAGCGGAAGCGACACGCTTGCTGGCGGCCGGGACTAGCTACGGCAGTTGTGGGGGGGTTCTTGCCCAGATTTCAGTCCATAAACCCTTGGCCTGTACAACAAAAAAATTTCGTGTCGGCTTACTCCAGGGATTTAAAATGGGACTATCTCTTCCCAATAGGTCGTGAAAGACCAAGAAGCGGTGGAGTGCGCGACTTCGCGATTTGTCAGGGCGCTTAGGTGTTATAGCGCCCTGCCTGCCCACCCTACCTCAGCCATGACTGTCCTAACACAACATCCGTCATGGCCCCTTTTTGAGGTTCAGGGATGAGAGCTCAGACGCTCGGGTTCATTTTATATCTGGCCTTTAGCCTTGAATCATATTTGAATGGCGAGAAAAAAAATTAACGAACCAAAATTCTGAAACAAATATAAAAAAAACACCAAAACCCAAAAAAAAACAATGAAGATAAAAAAAAATAAAATAAACTCACCCCATTCACTCCTTTTTTTTTTTCTTTTACTCTTACGCTCTACGTTACTATTATTTGCTTTATTTATTAGTTCTGTCCGTCTGTCCTGTCTGTCATTTTGTTATATTTTAAATTTTTATTTTAATTTGTAATTATTTAATTTAATTCATTTTACTTTTTTTTTTTTTTTTTTATTATAATTATTTAGTATTTTAATTTTTATTATATTTTATTTTTAGTTTTGTAATGTAAGTCGGTTTTTTTTTTTTCTTGATTTTAATTTAATTTACTAATTTTATCATGTTAATTATTCATGTTATCATTTTAATTTTAATTCAATTTTTGGGGATTTTTACTTTAAATTTTAAATTCGCGTCAGATGAACATTCTTCCAAAATACGTTCGACCATTGCTAGGCTGCGTATAAAAATTGTGGAACCGCGGAAATTCGTTCACTTGAATTTACAAGGATTTCGCAATTTCTAATACGATTGCACTGCACAACACAACCGAATGAAATTATATCTTGGTTTGAGAATCGTAGAAAGAAAAGACCACATTATCCGGCGAACACGGATTGCTCTGCTATTTTTTTTTTCGAATTGGAACAGGCACAAGAACTAGCTTTTTCCACTGGATTTTCAGTTGAGATCATATATGATTAATGCTTTAATTTATGTTTCACTGATTTTGATTTTATTAAATAATTTCATTACGTTGGGGGGGAGAAAGATTTGGGAAAACAAAAAACTCGCTTAAAACACTCTCCATTTTATGCAAACCCTTCGATTTGGTTTATTTAAAAAAAAATTTTTTCGAGTCGCCGCGCTAAGGGAAGGACCTGTATCAAACTGTCGACATTTAAGTCGAATCCCGCCATGGGCCGCAACTTTTCCGCAGCGCACACACAAAACTACGTTCGAATCTAAAAATCGCACGATTCAATCCCGCTCGCAAATTATTTACGCGTTCGAAACGTTTTCAATGGAGCGTATCGACAACTTCACCATTCAATTGATTGCACTTGCACACTTTTTCTTTCTTTTTCCCTTTTTTTTTTCGATCTTTCGATTTTCAACACTTTCTAGGAGGACGACCGAGTCACAACCACCAAAACACTTTACCACCCTTTTAACTTTTCTCGTTCTGTCCATTCTTGAATTATAACTTCATCCTCATTTCGCTCCGTCGTCGAACAAGCACTCCTCAATTTTTTTGGATGTTTTTGCAGATCACTCGTCTCGTGTTCGACCGCTATCGCGCTTCCGGCATCTGCCGATCAGCGGTTCTTTTCCAAAAAAAGCCGTTGCACTGCTAAGTTAGTGGCAGTTGTCGGTTGCGATCAAAATTCATCGTAGCTGAATTTTGATCGCAATCGCCCAGCAGGAAATGGTCGAGTTGTCTATTGACAACTCAACACCCTCTCCCTATTCACAACTTTATTATTTTCCCATGTCGTTATCCTGCTCTGAGCTGGATAAGGGCGTAAAAGAACGCAGCTATTTTTGTTAATAATAACGAATTTTGTTTACTCTTGAAAACTTATGCGATTGATACGAGCGAGTTGGTCTTTGGAAGAATGCGAACTGCACACGGTCGTGAGAATTTCGAGAAAGAGAACAATTTTGACGGCTTTCTCTACACCATTTACGATTTGATAAGGTTATAGTTTACAGCTTTTATTGCAGTCTGATTCTGAGTGTCAATATTGATCCTTAAGGCAAGTTTTGCACATATTCCAGAATATCTGCTTACAGCAGAAACCTTGGCTTGAAAAGTTCGCAGTACAGTGGCAAGGAGGCTTGAATTTTTGTGTCAACCTAGAAAATTTTCAATCCGTGCAGTTTGAAACAGATTCCCTTACCGCTTTGTGATTATCCCAGTTCCGCTTGTTGCAAAATAATTGAGATGAAGTTCTTTCTCGGAGTGCCAAACCAGAGGTGTATCCACAGGGTGATGAAGAGGATAGATCCCACTAACGACCAAATCACAAAATGCTTACGGTTGTGAGTGGAGAGAGTGGTTAATACCGTTATCCTTTTCCTTGAACATTTCTTCCTGTGCAAATATACTGCCCCTTCGTCCCGCCTTGTCAGATTTTCACGTTTTTAACCATGAGCATAATCCGAGATCTGGGTACTGCACAATCGGAAAATATTGAAAGTTTTTTGCTATCTCTATATTCCACAAATTTCTAGCAGCCACCAGGCTCGTTAATCTCAAGATGCTTTTGGCAGCAGTGTTTTTGATTCGAATGTCCATTGACCGTAGAAGCATTGGTATTTAATTGATTGCAAAACACCCTGTGCTGACTTGGCAAATCGACCTCTTCACTTCTACTAGACTATTCTTGTGTAGGTTTTTGTCCAGGACTGACCACCATACCGGTTCGCCAAAAAGAAAAATGCACCTTATGATGAATTTGTAGCGTAGTCAGAAATTACTTGTGAGACGGCCAACGAATCACCTTAAATACATTACGCACAGCGATGAAAAGGTGGAATAGCAGGTTTTAAATGGGTAAGGGGAGACTAGCTTCTGTTGCACGTTATATTTATGGAGAAAGATTTTGTGAGAAGTTGACTAAGAGTTGACGACAGAAGGTCGATTAATGAAGATTAGAAACAAAGCAGGGGATTGATCTGAGCCTTGGGTTCGTGTTCCCTAGAGAGGCCCGAGTTAGCCTTTTATGTCTGGAACCCAGAAAAGGATCCTTTGTTATGTCTTTACCCAAGCTATTCAGACTCACAACCCAAAACTACAGCCTAATCCTAGACAAGTCAAATCTAATATCATCTGCAGTCTCGTCTTCCTCCAAACAGAATTGATATTTATTTTAATTTCTGCTATATTAACGCGAAGAAGATGATATAAAGATGTATTCTTAATTGTTTTTTATATTTTTTGTACGAGCTTTGAAAACCCTTTCGTCCGTGTTTGCCGTGTGCAAGTTTTGTCCATGGTTCGTCATCTTTAATAGAATGCATAGAAAAATTTTATTAGTGGAGTACATACAAAATAAAGGCTAAGGACCTATCAAAAGTTCTGCAGGACACTTCATAACCAATTCGTTTTTTCGCTTTCAAACATCGGTTTTAATTCGCTAGCTGGCCACATCAATGGTAGAAGCTTGTCTGGCTCGCATCAGTTCTACATATATGCATGCCCCATAATTTCATTACCCTACAACTGAATTAAAATACAATAACTTAAAATTCTAATGGTTGTGAACTTACCAAAATTATAAAAATTAGTGGAAAACAAAATAGATAAGGAAATCAAAAAAATAATCTCATAATCCTGTTTGTGCTCCTGTTCACTGTCAATAAACTCAAAAAGAAGAAAACAGGATAAATAATAAAGTACTTATGTATAAAAAAAATAATAATAACCATAATAAATTTTATAAACTAAAAAAACCGTTAAGTCAGTGTAATTAAAAACAAACAAAAAAATGAAATATTATGTGCCAAGATTTTACAAAAAATACAAACATTCAAATAATGATAATGTTAAAAATTATTTTAATTATGTATTAACATAAATTATATATTATATATGAAAAACTGTAATAATATTTTGAGCTGTTGTAATAAAAGTTTTATGTAATAAAGAAATGAGAGAAAAAAATCAAACTATGCGGCTGAGAACAAGAGATCGAACAAGAATTCAAAAAATGTAAAATGTATTTACATAGTTTTACTGAACAAGCGAAAATTGTTAATGTTGTTAACCACAAAAAAACAAACTATTAAACGTAATAATAAAGAAAAAATGTACTTCAAATTCAGATGAGGTTTTCTTAAGTACCTTACTCAAAACTCTTAAATTAGAAATTCGTTGAGAAATGTCTTACATCATTAGCAAGCCCGTTCGCAGGATGCCGTTAATTTTTCCTTACCATCTTTGGGCAGATGGCGATTCAGGCTTCTGATATATTTTTACTATTTTGGAACCGTTTATATTATCTGTAAAAATGTACAAAGTGCCAAATCTCTGCACCATGATCGGATGAGCCTTATTGTGGTTGTGCTGCTTTGACTGAAAAAATTTCATTCTCTCAATCGTCATTCAAATTTTCTTTCGTCCAAGCGAAGTTTTTTACGACGTGTTTTACGGACGTAGTGAGTTTGATACTGCTGAACCGAAATTTCATATAAAGCCTCGTGTACACTAGCAAGTAACTTGCGACATTTCTTGCTAGAGTAATTTGCTGCGATGTTTGTACTATCTGTCAAATTGCAGCAATTTTACTCTAGCAAGTAGCTCTACAAAAATCTTCCAAATAAAACTTGCTTAACCGTGTACACTTCATCATCAAAGTTTCGTTGAACTGTCAAAACGAAAAAGAAAAATTCCACAACTCTGGATATAGATCCACATTGGTAATGAACAAAAACGTGTCTTCGGAGCTCCACTTGGATTTTCCGTTCATATTTCGCACGTAAACTAGAAAAATATGACACCTTAGACTGAACTTAACCTCACTTCCAATACAACTGTACTGACTTGCTAAAAAATTTCGGAACCGATCGGAACTTTCTTGCGAGATTTCAACTCTCGCAAGTTAGCGTGTACATTCACAACTTGCTTGAAAAGGCAAGCATTTGCTGGCTAGAGCAAAAACTTGGGCAAATGCGCTCTCGGAACCGTGTACACATGCAGCAATAAATGTCTTAGAGCAACTCTAGCAAGTTTTACTGTCTATATTACATGACACAATTACTCATTTTTTCACCCAATGATAGACGAGTATTCTTTTCAAACTCCCGTTCTCCGTTTTCGCACAAAGTTACGATCAGCAGGTCATCGAAGTTTTTTACGTCCACATAAAATTTCACCCATTACCTATAAATGTGTTCGACTTTTTTATGTACATACATATTTAGCAACGGGCTCTATACGACATTTTCGGTCCATTCGGATGAAAACGCCGAAACACGGATTTGTAACGTGATGCAATCTTTTTGAAATATGTTTTAAAGTTTTGTTGTCCTTAACGAGAATGGCTATTTTTCAAGCTACTATGGAAGCTACAGTTTAAAGAATTTTGGTTGGTTTTTCGGTGTTGGCGGAAATTCTTGTATAACCACCGCTCGAAATTTGGCTATGTTGTTAAAGCAACATCCGTCAAATTTGTTGTGAATTTTTCAGTAGTGTTATGGCAAATCACCATGGAAGGTTATAGCATTGAACAACGTGTGCAAATCATCAAATTTTATTTTCAAAATCTGAGCTCCGTTTGAAAAACGTTCCACGCATTGCGTGATTTTTAACGACGAGGCCCTTTTCTTGATGAATGGATGTGTGAACAACCAAAATTTGGTATTTGGGACGAGATATACCAGTACCAAATGCATCCCAAAAAGTCACTGTTTGGTGCTGATTTTGGTCTGGCGAAATAATCGGTCCGCACTTCTTCCAAAATGAAACTGGTATTGCCATAACCGACAAACAATCGATGATAAGCAAATTCTTGAGGTCTAAACTGGATGATATAGATACCAACGACATGTGGTTCCAACAGGACGGCGCTACGTGCCACACAGCGTATGTCACGATGGACATTCTGCACGAGCAATTTGAGGGCATTGTTATCTCGCGCGGCGGCGACTTGAACTGGCCACCGTGATCGTGACTATCTTAAATCGCAGGTCGATGCGTATAATCCGCAAACAATTGATGACCTTTAACTCAACATAACGAACGCCATCCAGCAAATTCAGCCAATTGGACGTCTCGAATACGTGCACCAAGCAAAGCCGGGGAACGACGGTCTATTCCATACTTAATGCCATAAAATAATATTTCAAATATAAAAAGAATTGGGTGGATATCTCACACACAACTTGTTTTATTTACACTTAAAAATATAACGTCCTTGTTGAAAGACTCTATATATTCCGATTTGAACTGCATTGGCCATTGCCACTGAGGGCATGAAAAATGTTGAAAGAAGCTTCACTGGCGAGTTTGAAAACTAGACTAGACTAGGGTTACTGTATACGCACTCACACCAAAACAGCCTCTAAGAGGGGTTTGGCAGATGCGTACCAAGGTGAAAAACCAGTAAATTTAATTTTTTTTCATGTTTATGGGATTTTGCTTTCTAAACATTCGAAATGATTGACTTTTCGCTGCAAAATTGTAAATTTCCATAAAAGGGTTGAAAGAAATACGGAAATTTTCAATTGAAAACCACAATTTCGCGCACACACACTTCCATACCAAAGAAAAAGAAGTACTAGAATTGTGGAAGGGAACCGACAGCTTTTTTTCCGACTCTTCACATATTCGCACTAACACACTTCAAAAACGCAATTTGATAGCAATGTTCATTAGTACAAAAACAGGCGAACTAGTACATAAACAGGCGATTTTTGTGAGGCTAAATTACAATTTCTAGTACAGAAACGACCGAATTAGACGTATCTGCCAAACCCTAGGTAGAGAGTGTTGTGTGTGTATCTAGTGACCCTAGACTAGACTAGTTGCGATGCTGTGTCATCATCGGGTTGCATTAGGTTTGTTCTTTTTGCTAGGTTAAGTATACACTTTAGTGTAGTTTAGTGTAGATCGCGTAAAAACAACGCGTTAAGGCTGGTTTTCATTACGCCGACATTCTGCAGATGTCTGCCAGAACAAGATGAAAATATAAACTGTACAAGCTTGCGAAAGAGAGGAAATATCATCTGCAACAGATCTGTAAAAAAGTGTCTCGTCTGCAACTTCAGATCTGTGATCTGTAACCATACAGTAAGGATGTACATTATAGCAAAAAGACTTGCATGCACATCTTTTTCCTATAATTTGCTTCCGACAAACCTACACAATAGACATCCGCACGCACACTACTGTGCCAAATTATGGCAATTATTTGTCGAGCCGGTAATTGTTTTCTTAACAATTTTGTAATGTGAGATGAATATCAAAAAAATCTGCCAACAGTCTGGGAGCAACTTTATTATTTTATGGGTAGAAGTCCGAAACGTGTTTAATGGTGAGATGCGGTGTAGGTTACTATGAGACTGACAACCTAAGGAATAACCAGGAGGCTATTTGAAACTTTCCCCCAGGAGGTTTAATAGTGAAAAATACTTAAATCGGGTTTTTCCACGACTGTGTTTAAAGCTTATAGAAGTGAAAGTGAATTCCAAATTTCAATATATGGTACCTAAGAAATATATCAGAATTCGTATATATGTACACAACCACTTTACACCCCCTTAGGGGTTGGATATTGAAAAATTTTGAAGAACATGTCTATGTGCTTTTATAAATAGCACACAGAAGTAAAATTGCTTTGATAGCTCGACATGTCTAAAAGTTTTAACGAAATTCGTGAAAATGTGGATTACGGGCTTTTTTTTTACTCAACCTCTGAACGCCAATAATAATCTGAACTTTTTTTTTTGCTTTAATTACTCTAATAGCTCATCTACATATAAGTACTAAGTTGCAACTTTCTAGCATAAGCCGTTTCTGAGATATAGAAAACCACCCCTCACCCCCGTACCTTGCTACCCCTATAAAAAATTTGTTCAACAATTTTTCTAGGATGTCTCTATAGTGGCTCTATATAATCCTAAATTTTTAGCTTTCTATTCATTACGGTTTTCGAGAAATAAAAATCAGATAGTTTTCCTTTCTACCCCTTTCCGCCATCACCCCCAACACCCACACCCCCAAATTTTGTTTCACTACTAGAGGTCTACCCACCCCAACTCCTGTAAAATTTTCAAGATCATATCTGATACGGTTTCTGAGATATAAAATTACATTTTTTTAAAAAATTGCTGTCCCCCCACTTTCGTGCTCCACCTCCTCCCTCAAAAAATTTACTTTCAGTAGACTCCTCTTGTGATCCCATATACAGAAACTAAATTTTATCTTCCTGGTGTAATTGGTTCGGAAGATATTGTAATCCAAAGTTTTTCACCCTTGTATAATCTTGAAGTATTCCTAAGGACAACAACAAAGTTTCAATCTTCTGACATCAATTGTTCAGGAGATATCGATTTTAGAATGTTTCAATCCCGTTTTTCATGCGTTTCAGACTCATTGTTTTCACCCCCACTTCCACAACCCTCAACCCTCAACCCCAATCAACCATTTTTTTGCAAATGAGTCCACTATCATAGTACTACATAGCCTACTACTACAGCCTCGTAGCATAAGTGGTTCCTGAGATCTAGAGACCAAGATTTGTCGTCTAAAACGCTCCCCTCTCTCCTCTCATACCAGTCGTAGAGATTCACCCAATTTACCCACCATAAAAATTTAATATCTCAGCGGGTTTGGTAGCTACGAGCCTTCAAACGATTTTGCGTACAGCGTACGGCGTACGTCTACGGCGGACAGACGGACATTTTTTTGTTGCTTTTTTGGGGTTTACTAGTCCTAAAACGTGAAAATACAAAATTTCAGGGTAGCAAATTTTTTTTAAATTTCAGGTCGATCACAATTGACGAATATACCATGTTCTCTGGTGGCGAATTTCGGAACCTTCTAAGATAGACAGAAACTGACAGTTGCATGTGATTTTCATACAAAATTGAGATTGAGCTCGAATAAAAGTGTTTTACTCCAAAATATCGCTTAAAGGGAATTTAAATGAACCTCATAATTAAATAAGAAGGGCAAACGTATCATAATATATCAAGAACAAAATTTATTTTTTTCAGAAACCAATTTCAAGCAACAAAATGAAAGAAAAATGTAACGAAAAAACGCTTTATGTTCCTTTTCAATAATTTAAAAATTATTCCATATTTCTTTTTTTCCGGAATATTAAACATTTGTGAAGTTATTTCGAAGTTTATACCGCCCGTTCATAAAGAAAAATTGTTGATTTTCTGACTTCGTTGTGCGGGTTTGAGTCTAATATTTTCGGAATGTAGAACCGGAAATGAATACTTTACTATCAAACGCACCGATCGTCATCAATTTTTATTATGTCTTTCATAATGAAATTAAGAAAGAATCGAAAACTTCCCGATCTCCAAATCACAAAATTACACACGAACCGCCATTTAACAGTCAGCTGACAAAAATTTGTCTATCTTATAGGGTTGTTTTTTTTGCCACCAGGTGGAGATTTACTTATGCTGTTATGACACTGGCTATTTCCTCGCTAGAAAAAAGTACAATAATAGCCAATCGTGCGACAAGGCGAACAACAATAAAAAGACAGAGATACCGCTCTTTCCGACGCTAGCGGCATCTAGTAAACGAAATTAACAACTGATATGTTAAGAAAAATACCGGTTCTGGCGCGTTTCATAACATAACATGACACTTTCCATAATTTATACATAACGAACTGTCAAAAACAAGTCGGTAGCGGCTGGAAAATCAAGCCGCCAGCGGATTTTTCTTGGATTAACTGCTAGAATGTTGCGAAACACTGCTCGAATGAGCTTTGTTGCAGCTTTTTTTTTGACAGTTATGGATTGTTTTTTGACAGTTACCCATAGTTTGCTGTTCGGACTGTCTCTCTCACACCAATGTCTAAACTGTATGTTAAAGTCTCTATCCCTCTCCATTTGGATTGTCTAGCCGATTTAAAGCCGCAAAAATAGCCAGTGTCATAACAGCATTATTAAGAAATCGTACGACTGGCAGCACTGCCTTCGGAGCAGAGTGTGTGAAATAAAAGCGCGCGAAATTTGAAAAAAAATTAAAATCTGGCACACAACACAACAAAATATAACTCACACAAAATTTCCCGAGCACAAACGAACTGAATTGACAGCGAACGGTTGAAAATGTTGAATTGTCAAATATTTCGCTTCTCATACAAGGGTACCGTACCCTAGGGTCACTATATAACATAACACTCTCTACCTAGGGTTTGACAGATACGTCTAATTCGGCCGTTTCTGTACTAGAAATTGTGATTTAACCTCACAAAAATCGCCTGTTTATGACTAGTTCGCCTGTTTTTGTACTGTGAACATTGCTATCAAATTACGTTTTTGAAGTGCGTTAAGCCTAGTACTGTGTTCCGAGCGAAACGAAATGAACTGTCAAAGTCCATATAAAAAAAAGGAAATTTTCGCTGATATTTCACGACGAAATATTTCGCTCGTTTTTCAGTACTGTGTTCCCGGACGGAATGGACATTTGCCGTAGTCACTAAGAGATGGCGCTCGGTTTCGTGAGAGTTTCGATTTATTCGGTGCGGTAGGCTTTTTTGACAAGCGAAATATTTGACAAATTGAAATTTTCAACAGTTCGCTGTCAGCTGATTTTGTTTGTGCTCTCGATTTTTTTTCAGTTCGTGTTTTTTTAAATTTTCTGTGTGAATTCATTCGAAATTATGAATTATAATAAAAGTGAAAAGGTACGTTTGTGCGGGATACCACAGAAAATTTAATTTCCGGTTCTCACGACGAACTTAAGTTGAAGTCGGCGTTGACAGTAGTCAGAAAAGATAATTACGAAACCGGGTATTTGTTTATTTTAAATAGTGTTAATTAGTATACTTTACTCCGGATGCCAAAGCATTTGCCAGTTCGTTTCCGTTTTTAGTTTTATGTAGCATTACTTGAAAATTGACATAAATAAATCGAACATTCAAAAATCGCGCGCTTTTCTTTCACTGACATCTAGTAGTCAACAGTAGGATTTATTTCACTTTATTTCCAAGGTGCCTTTTGCGTTCGATTTCGTTTAGCGGAACACAGTACTAGGCTTTAGTGCGAATGTGTAGAGTCTGAAAAAAGCTGTCGGTTCCCTTCCACAATTCTAGTACGTGTTTTTCTTTGATATGGAAGTGTGTGTGCGCGAAATTGTGGTTTTCAATGGACAATTTCCGTATTTTTTTCATTTCTTTTATGGAAATTTACAATTTTGCAATTATTCGAATGTTTATAAAGCGAAATCCCATAAACATGAAAAAAATTTAAATTTACTGGTTTTTCACCTTGGTACGCATCTGCCAAACCCCTCTTAGAGGCTGTTTTGGTGTGACTGTGTATACAATAACCCTACCGTACCCTTGGAAATAAAAATATGCGCCATCTATTAGTGACTACTGCAAATGTTCATTCCGCCCATGAACACTGTACTGAATATCTAACGAAATATTTCGTCGCGAATAATGAGCGAAATATTAATTTTTTTTATATGGAATTTGACAGTTCATTTCGTTTCGCTCGAAACACAGTACTAGGCTTAATTTAGAAATTGAGAGATCGGACTTAGAGGCGACACACGAGCACACGACCCAAATCTGATCGGAAAGACCAAAGCACAGCTTGGGTCAATTCGATATTCGAATTTTCCTTTATTTAAATCCGATTTTTTTTAACGCTATTTCAAATTTGTCCCGCCCACAGTGCAATAATTTCCCATTGACATTCCGAGCACCGACAGTAGACGTAAAATAAGTCGACCTCAAATAGGGGGATTAACGTAAACGCAATCTGTCATTTTAGAAAATTGTGTGTAATTATAAATGATAAACTTCTGGACTTAAGAAGGCCTACAGCTTTTCATTTATTGCAAAAAATGCAAATAAAACTTGTAAAAATTAATAAATTCAAAATTTCCCTATGTTAGTAGCGGGATTCTCATAGTTGGCCGTAAACAAAATTCGGTGCATCACTTTCCGCGTTGGTGTGCGTGTTTTGTTTGGGGTCTATAATTATTCCGAGCTGCGGTTGTCATTTTAAGTGATTAGGGAGCAAAACGGTATGGGGCTGTTTGGAATGCAATTTCCGTATTTTTTTTTAATTCCATAAATTTTTGTCAAGTTCGGTCGAATTTTTTTTATAAAAAACTGCCAGTCTGGCACGCACACTTTTCCATTCGCTCCAGGGTGTGTACAAACAATTGCATCCGTACACCCGCCACACACCCATACCGAACAACAATACCGAGAAATCTTCTCTTTCGGCACGAGTTGACACACACTAGCGCATCGGTACGGGAACGAAAAGTGCGCCCCGTTCGTTCCGCGCGTGTGTGTGAAACCCGAAAAGCCCGACATATTTGGTGCACAGAAAAAAATTTTTCCCTCCCGACGAAAATCGAAAATTCCGAAAATTATCGCGTCATTTTTCAATGAATTCGTGCGTAAATCGGCGCAAAATAGTCCCGGCCGTGCGTGAAATGACAAGAATATTGCGCTACGAGCCGCTGTAATCCGGTCGCGCTTAAATCTCTGTGAAAACAAGGCGATCCGTCGAAAAAAAAATCGTCGACTCGTCGTGTGCGGAGCGCGCGGTTGAAAAAAAATGACAGCCGTTCGTGTCCGTGGTGTCGTGTAGTGGAGGCTCGTGAAGAAGAAAAATGTCGCCGCGTTTCAGCAACAGAAAATCGAAAAACTTTCTTTGATTTTTTCTCCGGAGGCGTGTTATTTTCTGATTCGTTTTCTGGTGTCAGTTTTTACATGACGAGAGTGCAATGAAACAACGTTGAAAACGAAGAAAATTCGGTGAAAAGGAGTGTGCGAATTGCGGACGCGAAAAGAAGTGCAGGTGTCGCGCGCGCGACATTCACCCCGATCAAAACAAAAACTTTACGGAGCCCGTGAAGTCCCCGAAAGTTTTTTGTTTATCTGAAGTCCCGTTGCTGCATTGAAGTTGTCGATTTGTGGATTTGATAAAATGCGGGAATAGTGCGAGTTTTGTGTATAGAACTTACGGGTTACGGCGGGGGTGCTACACTCGGCTGGCTACTTCTACTGCCGTCGGGTTCTTTCATTTTAGAAATTGCCGCCACACGGAGACCGAAAAGAAAGGAATTTGTGAATCAAATGCTGCTTTAATGGAGTAAGTAAACTCCATTTCTTGCTTACATTTAGATAGTTGCGGAGCCCGGACTCCAATTGGAATTACATAAGAATATTTGTAGTTTTTGCGGGAGCATCCCCAGTTTCTCTTTAGGGCTGGGAATGACCAGAGCTCTAGCACCATCTGGAACTTTGAATTCGGTTGCTTTCACAATCAAATGGCTCCGTTCCATTTTTGCCATCCTGCCGGTCGCATAACACCATTAAAAGGCAACGAACAGTTCCCTCCTTGTTATGATTGTACCACATTAAAAGAAATGGACGCCATTTTTTATAGTATCCGTCACTGGAGCGCACAGTACTCCGCGTGAATTTGTATGTCCAATTCCTTTGAAGATAAATATTCTAGAATCGCCGTTCTTATTGTTTATATTCCGTTAAAATCTTGGTCAACGCACAAAAAGAACGCGGCTAACAAGCAGATAGTTGTTCCCTTTCAAAAAGATCTGCAGTGTACGGGGGAGTCCGCAATAACTCTTACCTCTGACGCTTTATTAGCGCTGCAATGGTATCTCCAATTAAAGCTTCTGTTAGGAAACTGGACAGACTCCCAGCTCATCCTGTGTGACCGAAAGGACAAAACAGTGCCGCTCTCAAGATATTATCTTGGACTTCAGCTTTCACCCATCGTCAAGATTTCAGATCTTTCATTTCCATCTCAAAATGTTCCTTACGCATTTAAATCCAGAGACCGTTTGGAGAGGTTTTGCTCTGTCTTCTTTAAAGTACATATGACATATGACCTCCCATTTAGGTGGCAAAAGGTAGCCCAAGCAGTCCTGACATCACTGCCTATATAAATACAGAGACGAGACCGTTTGTAGATGTTTTGGTCTGGCCTCCGTAAAGTTATTTCCCACTTCTCGTTTCTGACAAAATGCAGTTAAGCTCAAGTAAGTCCTGACGCACGGCAAGATCGTCTACATCGCAAACCTGTTTACTCAAGTAAACGGTCTGCATTGCTAATCTAGCTGGATTTTAGTGTGATCGCTAAAACGGCACAAGAGACATTAACAGACTCTCGAGAGTTCGGTCAGCGGTCGATTGTAGAAGCCGTCTGGAAAATTTATCGCAGATTCTCTTTCCTGATTACTTGATTATGAAGAAAAGAACCTACCTGCATCAATCAAATTTAAAATCGTCAAAAAGTCTTTTCCGTAGCATTTTTGAAATTTAAATCGACGAAATCCGCGAAGGGCTTAAAACGTCGTAAATATGTTTCCGAATCCTTTTCCAGCCAAGAAAACACTGTCGAAGTTGCACTTAGTCTGAACCAGTCAAAGTGCCGTTTTTGGAAAAAAATGGGAGGACAAAGGCGAGGACATTAAAAAGGGCAAAAAAACACGAAACAAATTTTTTCCAAGGTTTCTTGAGTTCCGAAACGTGTAATGATCGAACAAAACTACAGAATTGTAGGGATATAGATGAATTACGTGGTAGACTGTTGAAGGTACCTGTTTATGCTCGAAAAGAAGCGTTGATGTCTGTGATACAGTACTGAAGAGGACGATTGGACGATCTAATCGTAGAGTTTGGACGATCTAGTCGTAGAGTTTGGACAATGTAATCGTAGAGTTTAAAATAAAAGTTCAGTCTGGCCGCAACACTATTATTTTCTGGGACATAGTCCGGGTAGTGGTTACAGTCGAGGTGCAACAGAAGTGCAGACACTATTGACGCCCTTAAAATATCAATTTTTATTTTGGGTCATTGTTCGGGACGGTCAAAATCAAAATATAGCACTACTTGTTTCAAGACAAGGAGGTCTTTTGGAAAATTAACTTTCTCACTAAAATAGCTCCTTGTTGATTACAAATTTCAACATTCATCAGCGGTTCTTCATAGAAAAAATGAAATAAAAAAAGGGTAAACATAAACGCGACGTAAACAATGGGAGGATTCAATCGACGCGAATAGCAAATCGCTACTACGATTCTCAAACTAGAGGACGCAGTCGCTGAATCGAGATGAGTGGGTATTGTGGAGGTCAAGGCTCGTTTTGAGTTATCGCGCCATTGACTGACGATGATGAAAAATAAACAGCCTATTCAGCTTCAGGATGTTCGAAATGACAAGTGTTTAGCTTCAGGATGGTGAGGTTTCAAATTGTTCGACGGACAATGGACTCGATACCCAATAATATTACGAATATTCACTGTTGGTTTTGATAAGTTAAATGGTTAGCCAGCGATGAACCAGGACCCGTAATTGAAGCAAATAAAGAAACTGCTTTGGGCTCTAAGCGATTTAATTCGGCCCTTTTCCCTTGAATTTTTAAGTACAAGTGCATTGAATCGTTGGGCCCAGCCGGCTGCTGGGACAGAAGGTTCCGTGAGTATAAACCGCCTGTAGAAAACAGTTAAGTTAAATTCATAGCAATACTCTGCCGAATCAATAAGAGAGGTTATTTATAACTCATATAATTCTATTTTAGAAATTTATCTATGCCCCGCGAATTTTTGAAACCCGTGGACTGATGCCCTTCTAGCATGAATCGAGTTAGCCAGAATAACTTGGTAGGTTTACTTCATCAATAAGACTCTACAACTCTTTAATATAAACTTTATTTAAACAAAAAATTAAGAAAAAAATAATACAAGCTTTAAGTCAATTGTTAAATTATTACAATGAAAATAATAAAAAAATAAAATATTAGCTTTTACTCATCAGCGTCGTCGTTTACTTCTTCGCCAGTAATATTCGGCCATGATGTAAGTTCATTAAAAAAGCGTCTATATTTTACTGATTAGTTAGACTCTCTTATTTATTTCAAACTATGTAATAACTAGATTTATTGTTACGTTGAAATAATATAAAAATATAATACTATAAAACTTGCACCGACGAAACACCACTTCACTAAACAAGAAGTAGACTGATAAAGTGATAATAAATATTGATCAAATGACAGCGCTTGATTATTGTAGAATAGAGTTAATAACAGCTACCACACTAGCGGTAGACATTTGTTTCATGCTTGTTAGTAAAAAACCATGTGGGAGCCGGGTTGTCATGCTAGAAATGAACCAGTCCTGGAGTGATACCTTTCTAGCATTACAACCCGGCTCTAACATCTAACATGGTGTTTTTACTAACAAGTAATGGTCGAATGACTTCCTTATGACATGATGAGATGCGCCGGACCTCCAAGACTTCTAAACTAATGAAATCGCAATTTCGATAAAAATGAGACTGATGACCTTTAAGCATGAATCCATTCATATTGCTTGCTCGTTTTTTTATGTTTGTGGCTAAGTGTCACGTAGAAAAAATATAATTCGGAACACAGGCAATAGAAGTAAAAACCACACAAAATCTTTACACTATCTTAACCTTCGCTACCATACCACGCTGGTACATGACGTGCGTCTTTTGGTCGCTTTAATTTCAAAATTTTTCTGCAAAAAGTCTGGCAGTCAAATAAAGGATTAAATATCAAAAAATCCTGAAATAGATTTTCAGATGATTATGAAGTAAACCGGTAGTGGTGAAAACCAATTCGAAATTCATGAAACGTATATAATATTATTTCCCCTTAAGGTTTAAATATCAAAAAATTCTGAATTGCATTTTTAAGGCAATTAAATAGAAAACAGCATTGGCCTTAGTACAAACATTCTGTCAGCGTAATCACTGATTAAAAATGTGAAAAATATAGAAGTCGTAAGTCGACCTCCCTATTTGATTGGCCATAGTTGTACATACCAAGTTCCAACTTTATAGCATAAGCCATTCCTGAGATAAATTTAGCATAACAAATCTTATAAAAAGCTCAACATCTTTTCCACCCAATTGCTGTTACTTTCCAGCGGCTCGTTGTCGTATACCACCTTTTGGTTTTTTACTCGATTTTTCTGTGCCATAGACCGCGAATTCTTACCTCTTTTTATCGTTTTTTAGCGGCCGGTTTGGCTTCTCATTGTTCACGTTCCAATCGATTGTCCTGTTTCTACAACGAAATTGCCTTGTCAATATCAATCTTCGATTTTTTACTGCCAACACTTTTAATCAAATCCAAATTTGTCTGGTGTCTCGCTGCCATGTGAAACTTTCTGTTTAATGTCGGGAATAAGATCATTAAAGCCGCGGAGCTTGTTTATCATTTGATAGTTTTTCTTGAAATATGCAAACAGAAGCTGTGGATACTTTTTATGCTTTATGCAACTGTTGCTATGAGTAGTTTGGCGGAATTGGCAACTTCTGGCCCGAGATATTCTTTTCGCGGAACATCGACCTTTTTCGCGGTTTTCGGAACTACGAACTTCTCGGCCTCCGCTCGCGTATATCCGTATGTCGGTATCCATTTATCCAAAACATCTTCCTACATTTTCTTGTCTTCTTGATAGGAAGAACACTCCATTCTTGTATCGTACAACCTCTATCAGAATTGCGTTAAATCGCAATCCAGTACACGTCGCCGCCGCGCGATATAACGATGCCCTCAAATCGCTCGTGCGGAATGTCCATCGTGAAATGCGTTGTGTGGCACGTACAGCCGTCCTGTTGGAATCACATGTCGTCGGTATCCATATCATCCAGTTTAGGTCATAAGAAGTTGCTTATCAACGATCGTTTGTCGGTTATGGTAATGCCAGTTTCGTTTTGGAAGAAGTACGGGCCGATTATTTCGCCAGACCAAGATCCGCACCAAACAGTGACTTTCTCGGGATGCATTTGATACTGTTATATCTCGTGTGGATTGGTATCGTCCCAAATCCGACAATATTGGTTGTTCACACATCCATTCATCAAGAAAAGGCACTCGTCGTTAAAAATCACACAATACCCGGAACGTTTTTCGAACGGAGCTCATATTTTGAAAATAAAATTTGATGATTTGCACACGTTGTTTAACGCTATAGCGGTTATAACCTTCCATGGTGATTTCCCATACACAACAAATTCGACGGATTTTGGTTGCTTTAACAACATGACCGCTATAACCTAAAAAATTTCAAGCGTTCCTACTGAAACACCCTATATTACACTGTATGCTACTATGTCAAATATATCGAATTAGAATTTTACTCACAGTATCCGGTCAGCCAAATTCGATATTTTGCATTGCTTATTACTGCAAATTTGGCATAATGGCTTACAGTGTAATACTAGCTTAATGTCGCGTTTCCAATATCGCGCAAACCTGTGCGACCTACCGCTAATGTTAATGTGGAAACGGCAGGTTCGCGTCAGTTCGCAACTCACGTAACTCGAGAATCGCGTAGCTTCGCGTCGATGGCGGTTTTTGGACGCTTTTCCAAGGGATTCGCATTGAACACGAATGTAGTGTTTCCACATTCGCCTACGCATTCGTGTGCAATGCGATGGAAACGCGGCATTAGATATTGCAACCAACATTTTTCATCTAATAGCCTTGCTGCTCCGTCTTACACCACCACCTCGAACAAGTTATTACTTAAAGGGGTCCCCCAATCTACCCACCAAAAAAAGTAGCTAGAAAATGTTGTAGGTTTGTGAGCTAGGGCCCTTCATACTGGATTTATACCGAACGTTTGCGGCGCGACCTTACCCATACAAAACCATCACAAACCGGTTTTTCATCCGAAAAGTCGAGCACTATTGGTCTTTTTCGTCGCCTGATTGGTTGATTTTATAGTGTGGGTAAAGTTACGCCCGAATGTGTTCGGTGTAAATGCAGAATCAAACGCGTTTTCGTATGGCGGACAGACTGCCTTTTTTTTGTTGCCTTCTTAGGGTGTGCTAGCACTGAAACGGTAAAGTAAAGAATTTTAAGGGTAGATAGCACTTTTTTTTGAAATTTCGGGTCACAATACTTTATTATTTGAATAATAAAATAAAACGTTATTAAGAAAATTAATGAAACACGATCAAATTTATGAGTTCCGAAGTAAAACGTAGTGTAATGCTTCCTTATCTTAACCCATGATCCCTTTCACTCGACTCGGAATTTACAAATTAATTGATTGCATTGTGAAATCATCATAGTTAAAAAATAAAATTCAACATTTATAAAGACTTTCATATTGCTTTCGAACAGGACCATTGCGATAATTTCCTCAAAAGGTTCCAATGTAGGAACCGACGTAATCCTAGCGCTTTCAAAAGAAATCGACTGCGAAATGCGATTCTCAGTGACAGAAATTTAAGTGGGCATCGAGAATGTAATTTTGCATGGCAAAGCTGTTTTTGTTTTTTTGCATCAGTGCAGTTTGTGGAGACCACTGCTCGAGTATTTTCGGTCAATTCGTGGGGGTATAAAATTGACAAGCTTCTCGGAGCAGTCAAATGAGAACTTGATCTCCAATTTAAAAGATCTCCTTTGCGCTTGGTACGCGAAGGCCAAAGCATGAGTCAGAGCTCAGAAGAACCCGAAAATGTAAATTTAAAGACCTAGATTAAAAATTGTATATCAATGCCACTTTTCGGAGTTAATCCCAGCCCCGTTTAAAATGATTCTTGAAAACAATCCGTGCATAGCCTGCCCAGAATTAAAGTCCACATAATGAAATGTATTTTTGAAAAGGTTTAATTACCATTTACAGAAAATATCCACTTTATTAATACTCAGGATAATTTCAAAGGAAGTAGTAAACTCCTAAATCCCTCCCGACAATACCATGTCACCATTATTCCTTTACCTGTACAGACTTTAATAGTTTTACCTGCGGTATCTGTAGAGCAAAAATAAACTTTTTGATTTTTATCTCCTTCGGGATATTTGCTTTAAACTTCAAGTCGGAGGTTAGGCTTTCAGTTCTGTCGATTTTGTCCTGTAGAACAGAACAGCAGATCACTAAAAATAACCATATCGTATAGGCAGTCCCCGGTAAAAAATTGAAACACATCGCTTAATTTCTTTTAACAAATTTTGCTATCTATCACCTTCCTATGAAATAAATTTAAAACCTCGGTGAGTTAGAATTTTGAAATTGTAGCGAATTTGTGCCGACATCTGAATATTTTATTCCATCCATGAATTATTTTAAAATTATTGCAGTAAAAAAGTTAAACGTGCTCGCCATTTCACCCACCGAGAGGCCTATTCAAAACCGGCCTACCTCATAGATTTTTCGTCCATTTGGACTAGGTCGTCTCCTCTTCCAAGTCATGTTTGGTTCAACAAACACTCTGCTGTGACTGTGACATATATTACATTTGAGTCCTCCCGGTTTTGTGACAATTGCGGAGCAGTAAAAACACATCGTAGCACAGGGTCTCTTTCCCACCCACTCTTACCCACCGCACCATTACCCTCCACGTCCCAAAATGTATACAGGCATCACGATTACAATTTCGAGGAATACAGTGAGCATTCGCCATGCCCACAAAATACAAACATGGGAACGCAAATACCATACTCACGTCGCATGATGGCTCTTGTGCCGGGCAAATCGATATCAAAAATTTTCTGACTGTGGAGGTAGCTCGGCAGGATTTTCCGGGAGTTGGGTGGGTTTTATTTTTTGGGTTGAAGGTAGAATAGAACATATGCCCCATGGTTGTCCATTTTAAACGAAGGGTAATACGGGTGATATAATGCACATTTGATTGGGGAGGAATCGGTTTCATTGACCTTTCGCCGGTTGAGTGTTTTCTGATTGAGAATTTTCATAATTTCGTGATGAATTGGTTGGTAATAATAACGTTTTGGTTTTTTTTGTATATTTTCAGAATAAAATGGTCCATCGCAGTGGAGGAACTTTGGGTTTACCACAAAACGAAATACAACAGAAGCCTCTGATCGAAAATCAAGAGAATCTCGAGATACCGCCAATCTTCACAGATCCCGAAAATCTACCTCAAATTCTTGATGAAATCGAATCGTGTGCCGTTGGCGTATCTGCCAAGCCAGGAACTGATAATACAGCCGAATTGCTTGCTGAACCAGTCGCACTTCTCACGCCTTCAAAAAAATATAAAAAAGCTAAGAAGAATGTGATAGTATCGCCAAAAAGAGCACTCCTACGGCGTCAAAATAGCGCTCCACAAGCTCTTAATCAGGATTCGACACAGAATGGTAATAAGAAATTGCCTGCGAATCGACTACGAACATGCCGTTTGCGTAGTAATAGCTTAGGAAATCCGCGAAAAGTTCGTGGTAATGGGGTTACAGTGGCCGGGCGAATACCCAAAAAACGTGGACGCAAAAAGATACGAAAATCGGCAGAAGATGATAACGAAGAAGAAGAAAGTCCTCCGCCGATATTACACAAGAGCAGTTCGGTCGGAAATATACCGTTCGAAAATGATTTGCTATCGTCGACAACAAAACTGACGTGTAGCGTGCCGCTGGAGAAACTTTCGGGCATTATGAAGTCAATAATGGCATCCAGCAATCGTCTCATTCCCGATCAACCCGCAAGTACTGAAGCTTCGGCTAGCACTGCCGCTCGAGCTACCACAGATGATATTTTCGGCCTATCCAGTCAAATGGCCAAACTACTCTGTTTGTATTGTGATAAAAAATTTACCAGTCAAAAGTTACGTATCAAGCATACGGAACGTGTTCATACTCTCGTTCAGGGACGTCGTTTAAGCTCCCGTAATTCGATTTCGTGCCCCTCAATTCTGGCCTATCCGGGTTGCTCGTACTGCAGTAATACTAGCAACAAGCTGACCATCGCAGCCGTTTCCGATGATCTCAAATCGCTTTTCTATCATCTCATCGAAATCCATCCCGACAAATATTTCGCGTGCCGGCCATGCGGAATTCGATTCGCCAGCGCGGAACTGATGAGTTTGCATTTTGCGAAAAAACATTCGATGGGTCGGATGAGTCGAAGTGCGAGCGTAGCGAGTAGTAAATTGATCGGAAAGCGCGGCAAGAACACAGCGTCGCCGCAAGTCATAGAAGTGGAAATTACACAGCCACTTCACGTGGATATTGGCTCGACAGATCGAACGGTGCCGTACGAGGATGATGAGAATGAATCGCATCCGGAAAGTACTCCGACGAAAACTCGCCGTCAATTGAAGCAGGCCATGGAAAATAAACCACTGACGACGCGGTCATGTCATAGCTCTTTGAGAAATGACGAAACAATTCTTTCGAGACTTGGTGTGGCTCAGAATCGTTTACCGCGTGGAAGGAAGGGTACAAGAAATCGTCGTCTCGTCAATATGGAGTTGATTAAGCCGGAAGCTGGACCGAGTATAGCCAAGACACGGACAAAAGTCGGCCGGCTGTTGACAAGTAGCTTGGCCGGCGACCCGACCGAATCAACAGTAAGCCGAACTGCCACGAACAGTCGAGTGGAACCGTTGTGTTGTACTTTCGATGATGATTTTTATGAGACTGTCAGTTTAAATGTAAGACAAAATTTAAGTTGCCATTTGGATGGAAAGCTCGATAGCGGACCGACATCGCCAAGTCCTCTAAGTCCGGTCGCAGCCGTGCCAGCCATTCGAAGTACGGTAGTCCGAAATCCGTTGGAGATCGATAGTGAAATTCACGAAGCCACAGCTCTGGCAGCAGTAACGGCATTTCCGACCCTGCTTACGGCCGATCAATACGGCAGCGATATGGTTTCAGCGACGAAGATCAAAAAACCTATCACAAAACATTCTTGGAAGTGGAAATGGGATTGCGTAAAGAAGTACAAGTACGTCAATGAAGGCGGCAAAATAGTAAAAAAAATCAAACATCCAATAGCCGGATTGCGAGATCTTTCCAAACTGGATATGTGGACGCAGCTAACAATGCGCACGAAACACGAAGTTGTGCGAAAACAAACGCACGAAATAACAGGACAATATGAACTTTTGGGTGTCGGTGAAGTTGCTCGTGAAGAAAAACGAAAACAAATCGCAGAACTTAATGCCATACTGGATACACGTCGTCTTCCGCAAATCAATCTCGAACAAAACGAGCTGACTTTCGTTAAAATCGAATCGGCTGAAACAGATACTCAGCCGGTGGAACCGGAAGTACCGGCCTCCGAAATCGAATACAACAGTCCCAGCGAAGATTCGTTACTACAAATGTTGCAATTGAATCGTCGCGATTCACCGAATCCGGATAGCCAAGATAACTTGGTACTGAGTGGAGAATGGGCTCGGCCACGGTGCTATATTTGCTTTGGTTGTGGCTGGAAATTCGATAAACTTAAGAAGCTCGAGGAGCACAAGATCTCACGACATCCATACGTCTATTCGACCCACTACGAAATGGTCGGACGCGAGCTGATCGAATGTGATCTGTACAAGCATTTGTACATACCGGTGAAAGCGTTGCATCGGCACAACGAATACAAGCAAATTCGAAGGGTTACAAAAATCGAGGATGATCCATCGGTCGGGACATGTAGTACGAGCGGTGGTGCTGTTGGCGAAGACGAGTCAATGGATAGCGTTAATTCGTTATCGGCCAGTACGACTTCAGCGACTGGGGTCACGATTACCACAACCTTATCAACGATATCGTCGAACGAAGAAGGTGTTCAGACTGCTGCTTCGACGCCGGTCTATTTTTCGAGCAGTTGCACGAAATGTAAGCGGGATTGTAACGGTCAGCTCGAATTATATCGCCACATGTTGGACTGTTCCGGCGACTATGCATGGCGTTTGGCCAAAAAGCGCAAGTATCGCTACTTTGGCGTTAAATCACGTCGGCAGGCACGACAAAATTTTGGCGGTTATCAGCGTCGGAAAGCTACTAAAGGATCATCGCCACACACCACCGACGATCATGATAATAGCGGCAGCCTGACGAAATCGTCCAAATGCAATCCGGCAGCCCCGCGACCACCACGCCCAAGTGATGGTAAGTTTGTTGTTGCTTCTGAAATAAACCAATCCCAGACGCATGTTGTGGGAATTGCTGATTAGAGACTTTTCTTCTCGTTTTCTTTTAAGATTAAATAAACATGTTTAAGTTAATTTCCAAAATGCTGGTCTCTCTTCTATTCTCAAAATATTGAAATTTTCTTCAAAATTTTTTCTTCCCTTTTTCTCTCTTCCTTTCGTATTTTAGCTGAATCGATTCGTCGAATGTTAGAGAATTTGCCAGCGAAACGAGCATGTCGTCAAATAATTCCCGACGTAACAAAACCGCGCGTTAGAAAATTTACGAAAAGTCTAGGCTTAAAAAAAACTTTACTAGCTAATGGGGCTTGCAATAAGAAGGCTAAGAGCAAAGGGGTACACGTTGCGAGTACGACGGTAACTGCAATTGCAAAAAACATGCAACGGAATCGAAAGCGACTTTTTGCGCGTCAATTAACGAGGCGAGCGGCAAAGATTGCAATGATGCAAGACGGAATTGTGGGAGGAAGCGATGATTTGGATACTGAGCGAGTGAAACCAACTCAAAGTCGACGAATAGTTAAGAGATTGACGCAAAAGTTTCAGCCAATTAAGCAGAAAAGAATTGTGCGGCGGAATGCCAGCGCTCTTTTACGAAAATCGAAGCGAATCGAAATGGTCGGCGGATTGCTTGAGGATGAAGTTATTTCAGTTGATAGTCCCGACGTTGAAAATCACAGTAATAAGTCTGCCAAAAGGAAAGTAGGGAAAGTGGTTCAAGCTAAGCCAATCGAAGAGATTGTACCTCCGGAAGAAGTATTAGAACCGCCATCAGAAATTCCAATTGAAGTGCAGATTCCTGAAATCGCAGTTACCGATCTAGGCACGGCTGAAGTCCAACCGCTGAAAATCGATTGTGCCGTGCAGTCCCTTAATCTCACTGTGCCATCACAAAATTTCCAACCACCAAATCAGATCAGTCCGGCTACGAAACGGCGTGGCAAGAAACTGACTGATTGCATAGCCAAATTACAGGAGAAATTAGGCAAGCCATTTTTCAAGTGCGACGAAAACTTGGACACAGTTCTGTCGGCTTCTATTCAGGAGCCATCTGCAGAAAAAACTGCCATTGCAGCACCGCCAACTCCGATAATAACACAGATATCGCCTGAAATCACTACAACAGATTTTCCAAAGACTCCAAAACGAAAGACTGTAACACGGAAAATTATCCAAAAAGATAGGACGGCGTCTTTCACAGTTCCACCTCCGTTGATTGTCGCACCTCCCATTAAAGTCGAAAGCGTAGAGGACTTGCAGCTACAAAAAGATAATAATACGTCCATGACTAGTGACATGTGTGACAGTTTAATAGATCCTTCCTATAAGTCTGACGAGCCTGCCCCGACAGGAAATAGCATCGATCTGGACGATAGTGCGGTGTCATCGCTGGCTACGGATAGTAGCTTCAATCAGAACAGAACACCGGAAAAGACTGAAGATATTACCGCTGTTCAAAATAAATACGCCTCCAAATGTAAGGTTACACCGAAGAAAGGTCGAAAGAAAATTAGCCCACCGCCGTTCAATGAGGGTTCAGCGATTGACGATGTGGCGATGTTCGTTGAAGAAGTTAGCGTTCCTAATGAAGATTCGTTGAAAAAAAACAAAGAGCCTACAACACCAAAACGGGGCCGGAAGGTCATACATTATGAGAGTAGTCCGCCGCCACGTAGTCCTCCACCGAAACTGGTTGAATCTATGCCACTCCTAGAGGAGGCGTTAAATCTTACAGTTGAGAAAGTTATAAATGTAATCTCCACTCAGAAAAGGGGCAAGAAATCGTCAATTACCGGAAAATCTGGACTGCCTGCTGAAAAAGTTGATGAAATGCCTGCAAAACTTGACATCGCCGTTCCCACAAAGAGCAAAAAATTACAAATTAATATCTCGGATCTTAGTTCACCTATTGAAAAAGTAGACAAGATTTTGAGTACCAAAAAGACTAAAAATTCTCCAGCTGCTAAATTCGATGGTGAAAAACGTGCTGCTGAGATTCAACCGCTCCCAATTCCAGTTCAGAAAAAGGGGAGAAAATCATTAATTGCTAATTCGAGTGCGCCATTGGAAAAACAAGAGGCGTCTTCGCCGGAAGTTACAAAAACACCAGAATCGCAAAAGAAGAAACATTCATTCAGGGGAAAGAAAAACAAGAAAATTGTGGAAGATTCGAATATTGTGAATTCAACAGCAGCAAGCTTGTATTTTAAAGAAGATGTTGCTGTTGTTGACGTCACAACTTCCTCTACTCCAAAGAAAGGCAAGAAAAACCTAAAATCGAAAGAGCCTACTGAATCAGTGAAACCAGATGTGATTATTTTAAACCCCGTTAACGAAGATACGATTGTAGAATCTGATACTCAAAATTTGCCAAAAGAAATCGCTTTGCCCGATGCACCGCCGTCTGAAGCGATCGTGACGGATATTGTGGAGAAGATTGAAGCAACCGCGAACCCACTATTCCTTCTCGAGCCTGAACTAGAGGTTTCGGAAACGTCGATCACACCGAAAAAAACTCGTGGACGCAAAAAAGCAACGGTTCAAAAATCCAATAGCGAAGTCGCAGATTTGAAAAGTACCGAACCAGCTGTAGCCATAGAATCCAGCCCGGAAAAAAATCCACCAAGTCCGAGTGACACTCAAAGCGAAATCAGTCCAGCTAAACAAATTGAAAATACTCCCGATGTTAAGAAAAGAGGTAGACCGCGAAAACGAGTGTCTAGTCTGCCAATTTTGTTTAAAGAGAAGACAAGAACGTCAAAACTTACTCAACATCTTTCAAATAGCGTTGAAATTAAGGCAGTTTCGGAAGTAACAACAGGGCATGTGAAAGACGAAGAAATTCTGTTGCAAAGCAAAAAGAGTGGAAGGAATAAACCGATTACCAAAGTACAAGAGGACACCGGCAGCAGTACAAACAAAGATAACGACTTGAAGTCTTCAGTTGCTACTTCTGAACATACCAAAAAGGCTGAACCTGAGATTATTACATTCAATTCGGTACCACCAACCAGCGATACTATAAGGAAGCGCGGACGTAAGAAAAAAATTGGTGATCAGGGCCCGCAAGAAGAGAATAATTCTGCAGATGATTCGGAGCAAAAGATCCAAAAGATCAAAGAAATTGAACTCAATAATGACATATCTTCCGACAAGAAAACAATTTTCGATACATTACGCAATATCCAAGAAAATATTTACTTCAATCGCGGCGAAAATGCCTCGCAAACTAGAAAATACACGAGAAAAACGACGAAAAAACCAATTCGGCCGCAATTTTCACAATTATTCGAAATCGCTTCGAATGATAGTAACGCACAAAACAAAGATCAGATGGCTGAGATAACTTTAAATGACGGCAAACATCTTGTTACAGCATCTTTGACAGTACCCGATCAAAAGCCAACTGTTCTCTATGACCAGAAACCATCAACGTCTGCCCAGTTGCAACGGAGGAGCAACCTTTCCGATACATCGCCATATAAACGACGGAATAATCGCGGTCGGTTCTGTGCGACAGGTGCCTTAGCCCGCAATAATCCCAGCATCTCGAAAGAACTTGATGAAATAGTGGCTAGCTTTCTGTTGGAAGATGAAGATACCAATTTTGCGGCAGTCTCAGCGCAAAAAAGTCTAATGGATCGACCAATTCGCTTGCACGATGCGGAGAGTTTATTGACAGAAGCGAGACGAAAACAATTGTTGGGAGATGTTCTTCTGCCAGCTATGGACCCAATTGAATTGGAGAAGAAAACAGCTGATGCCGATTTTGATTGTAATGGTGAGAAGACCAAGGAAATACTACCAGTAGTTGTTTCAACAAACAAACCAAATCTGAATCCAGAACTTATTTGTAAAGAACTAACAATTACCCTTACGAAAATTACATACAGCGATTTACAAGTGCAAATGTGTGCGCCTCCAGAAAAGACAAACACAATTGTAGAATCCATTCGCAAACGAAGTCGAAGATCTTCCATCAAACCCGACAAGATATCCTTGACCGACGACCAAAATATTGCAGGGAAAGCAATACCGGACGTACCAGCACCGAGCTCAATTGAGAAAAAGAAAATCGGCCGACCGGTTGGAAGACGAAAAAGCGTGTACATGGAAAAGAAGGAAGCTTTGGAAATGCAAAGACAACTAGAAGAAGAACAAAAGGAGTCAGAACAGGATCAGGAGCCATCGGCCGAAGAAGAGCCGGCACCAAAAACAGTACGTCGACGACGTAAGAACGAATTGGCTGCAATAGTTGCCGATCAACTGCTCGAAAGCTTCAAGGAAGTGGATAAGTCGCGAATTAATGATTTGAAAAAACTCGAAAATCTCGCCTATGAAAAAAGTGACGATCTTTATGTCACGGGAATGCGATTAACGCCAACAACGAAACGAAAAATTGTACTGTCCGAACATAAAGAAGAAAATTCGGCTGTCATCAAGCCAACAGCGACTAAAACGAAGCAAAGACGTAGCAAGAGTCAACCGAACAGTTCTGAACAATCGGAAAAATCAAACCTGACACAAATGGCTGCTAGTACAACGAATCTGTCCGAAAAGGACAAATCAAGCAAAGATGAAGACGACAATCTGTTCCGAAAATTCGCTGAAAACGAAGCAAGTGCCGCTGTACAAAAGACGAACTTTCGAAGTTTCGATATTTCTTTTGGAACTTTCCGTTCACTTACGAGCGAATTTAGTTTCGGAACGCGTAAGGATGTGGTCAAGAAGTCCAGCTTTGTTCCAGGCTCGGCTGAAACATCATGTTCTGTTGATTCACAAGGTAATCGAATACATGAAGACTTTGCGAAGACGGCAGTCGAAATTTCCGACAAATCGATAAACAAATCAAGCCTACATCGAAAATTGAAAAAGAAAATGAGCCGCAACAAGAAGGAAAAAAAAATCGAAACGGAAAATATCAACGAGCTACGAACCGGTCTCGAATCATTCACGTTCGGCAAGAACAGTATTCGACAGTTCGGACAGAAAATTTTCGGAAGCATTGGATTGGGTATGTTCAGTTCGAGCAGCAAGGATAAGAAGTCGCTGCTGAGTAAGCCTCAGTTGTCGGTAGTTAATCCCGCGATTGATGAGACAGATGGCATTGATTTCAGTGTACAAAAGAAAGACGATACCGTTAAAAAAACACCACTTCTTCGGCCTAGCATTCTGTCAGCAATTCTTATTCAAGAATCAACGACAGCAAGCGATGCAAAAGCTAGCCGTGATCCGCGATTAAACAAAACCAAGCTACCAGCTTCGAGTAATTCAGAAGGTAGGAAACTAGGTTCGTTCCGGCAGCGACGGAACACGCCGCAGCCAGTTGAAGACGAACTAAACACTGCATTCGTCAAACCAAAGGACAAAACTAGAATTAGTCGACGAGGTCTGAAAACAGCGCAAAGCACGAAGATTTCAACCAAAGAATGCATAAATATCAGTGATGACTCGGATGAGGGAGACAATTGCCTGGCCGCAATCGCCCAAAGTGTGAACAAGAAAATCATGTCTGAAGACGAAGAGTTCAGTCAAACTGACGGCTTTGATATGGTAATTCCGTCCGAGCCAATTTCAAGTCAAGCATTACCCGTAACTCCGCTACCAGATCTTTCGTACATTGACGAACAGTCGAACGGAGAGTTTCTGCACGACGACGACAACACAAACACTGAGATAATCGACATGGACTTGGAAGACGACATGAGCATCTATACGAGCTTCTCGCAAGATGTGTCGAGTATTGCGAATAAATCGAGATTTGGACAAAAACGCCGCAGACGAAGATCGGCCCTGTTAACATCAAGACGCGCTAGACGAGCTGTTTATGATCCGGCTGCATCGGAACAAACCTTCGACTGTAAGATTTGCAATAAGTCATTTGCAAAGTCGACGGCTTTGGCCAAGCATCAAACCACATTTACACATGTTACAAAACTTTCCGAATATGAATACTTGAACAAGCTGAACCAACCGAAAAGTTCTGCAAAAGAAACTACTGCAACAGAATCAACACAAGTTCAAGAAGAAAAAGAGATTGTTCAACATGATGTTGAAGACTCAGCTCGAGTTGAGCCAGACGTTGAAGAAGAAGACGACGAAGAAGATGAAACCCCGAAAGCTGACGGTCTGGAAATCGAACCGATCGTGTCACCACCATCCGTACCAGAGTTTGAGGCAGATATTCCGCCGGCAGAACCAGATAAACCCGATGAAGTTGAAAAAATTGTGGAGACCTCCCATACCCCAAAACCTTCTACAATCCTAGCTCAATCTGGAATAGAACCGATCTCCTCGCCCGAACCGCTCGACGCCAATTATGATCGCTACCAAAATACAATGACATCGCGCGTCGCCCTTAGCCAAGAAGAACGACTCTTCTACGAATGTTGCAACATGCTGAAAGGATCCGAAACACCTATGGTCGAACGCACCTATCCTATCGTACCGAACACTTATTCCACCTACGATGTGCCAAACAAACCAGTCACGCCGAAATCGAGCGAACGTTTCTCGTATCTCGGATCCGAAGTTGGCGGAAACTATCAACACGGTACCGCTTATACCGTTAAATCGCCCATGTCACAATCACGAACTAGTCCTCGTCATGCCTATCCGAAAATCGACATCAATCAATTCAGTGACATTTCATCCGACTCGAATCCGGCATTTCCTCGTGTTCAACATCCGCACGGAAATATGCAATCGAATTTAGGCTATTCGGCTGCAGCCGAACAGGCCGTTCCATCGAATAGTAAATTTCCCTGTTATAGTTATAAAACAGCGATGCCATCGAGTACGCAAACGTTTGAGCAGCGACAGCAGCAGGCCGAACGAAACTATCAAGGTGGCTCATACTACGGTGTGAATAATGGAAGCGGCGGTGTGGGATACGGACCGTCACAGTTTGGCGAAAATGTTGGACCATTAACAGCTCGAACGTTTATTGGCGATGATCAACGCGGAAAGGAGTTCAATGCCGCTGCGATCCCGGGGTTTTCCAGCGGTCTAATGGAAACGGAAAGGAATACAACAGCTGGAAATGAACAGTGAGTATTTTATTCTTTTTTAATTTTTGTAGTGCTCTTGAATTAATCCTTTTTTTTAACACCCGGTCAAAATATTTGGCTACTGTTTCGAACTGAGAGAAATGCCTGCACAATATCATCTACCAGCATTGATAAATTTTTGGTTTTATGCACAGTTTTATTCATGCTCATTCGAAAGTGCTGGTTGGGAAACTGTGACCATGATGATAATTTAATTACCAAGATTATATTGAAGGGAATGAGGCTCTTCAACCCCTTCATCACAAGACAGACGATGTAAAAACTAACTGAAAACCAGAACCCTTTTAATGTTTTGCTTAAAAGTTCGATGATAATGCCCCTTAATTTTATTTCAACAATTATTTCGCGCATTAAAATTGACTTACCATTTGCAGAGTACTCACGTCCCCGCTCCATTCAACCTCATCGCAAGGTTCAACAAATACCACAACAACGTGTCGAATGAGAACCAAAGGTGCAATGAAAGGCTACGATAACTTTAAGGTCTCAATACCAACGCTCGGATTAGATATGCAACAAGCACTCGAGCGTAGTCCGCACGGAGGATGTAAATTAACTGCTTTGGCCGAAATTGCATTGGGCAGCGAAGTACCGATAACACCTCCACGCTATCCACCGTTCCAACACCGCGACGAAATCTGTGATAAGCAACAAAAACCGAAACCGGATATCAATGAGAAATTCGCGAAAAAATACCAAGAACTGATTATGAACAATATTAAACCCGCCGCAACAAAAACTGTTAAAAAGAAGGAAATCTGTGATAGTATTGGTAATAAGTTGGGCTTTAAAGCCAAAAAGAATAAGCAAAAAGTTGCGAGGATGGCGGCTGGTATGACCTCGGATGATGGCGAGGAGAAGAAAATTCCGGAAAAACCAAAAGATATCTACGAGTTTGACGAATCGGAAGAAGCCGTCGACAAGGAAGAGGAGAAAACTTCAACGAAAGGACGTAATGCTGTAAGAGCCGGTACCGAACAGCCGATTATCATACCGGAACGACCTTTTAAAAATATCGGTAACGACGAGCAGAACACTATAAAATTCCATACACCCGAGGAAGTAAGTGTGCAAATCGAAGAGAGTCAAATGTCCTCGACCAGTTATTCCGATCGAGACGATTTTAACTATGGCTCGATGAGCGAGAACGATGGCGAGGACAGCGAAAATGAGGAGGATAAGAGAAGTGATAGCGAAAGTAATTGCTCAAGCGCTCGAACTACAAAAACTATCGAGAATAAATGCCTAATTGTTGGCCGAATTTTCAAAAACGCAACAAAAAATCGACCGGATGAAAAGAAAGTGGTGGAAAAGGTTCCAACTGAACCGAAGAAAAAATTACCGAAACAGGAGCTTGACAAGTTGTTCGATAGCCTGCGAAAGGACGGCGACGATGATATTGACGCTGGGTGCAAAGAAAAATTCACACAAAAAGCAGATGGCAATGAAAAGCCGGTTGAAATTTTCCCCGTCAATTCCAAACCGAAGAAGAAAGTGACGGCCATTGGTAAATCGAAAAAATCAAATGTTGATAAGAAACCGAATTTGAAAACAAATTCAGCTCCAAAATCGTCGGGATCGAAATCCGAACGACCGTCACGAACAAACAGCATCGATCACGACTTTCCGCGTGAACTTTCCAAATTACAATCCGAACTCGGTATGACAGCCGAAGATCTAGCCGAACTAATCGGCGAAGGTAAGCGAAAGTCTCAACGACGTTGTGCAGCAAATCGTCCACGAACCGTTGTCGAAACGTGGAGTTCCGATGAATACGAGGATTTCCTCTCGACAAAAGACATCATTGCATTCATCGAAGAGAAAGAGAAGAAATCCGTGAAAAAAAGAAAATCGAAGAGCGCCGAAAAGAAAAAAGAACCACCATCCGAACATGTAGTGAACGTTACGGAAAAGAAACTAGAAAAAGAAACGAAAACAGCACAACCGAGCGAAAAGAAATCAACTGTAAAAGAACGGGCCATTCCCGTTAGTACTGCCGCCAAGGAGGATAAAACCAAGTCGGTAAAAAGTGCAACAGTAGCGGCAAAAAAACCCGAAAGAATCGTCGATCGGCTTCTACAAAAGTTCAATAAAACTCGGGATGATCTAAAAAAAGTGCAAGTCCCCACATCGACTGACCCGAAAGCAAACGTCGTCGAGTCCGCATCTACAGTTCGTCAAACGGCACGTGCCAAGCTTCGAATAACGCAAAAACCGATCGTAACCGAACTTCCAATAACCGACGACGAACCACCAATTCTTCCTTCTGAGAACACCTCTCAAAAGAAACCCACACTCTCAGTAAAGCCTCGTCTAAAATCACATATTGACGGCGAAGCTGATTCCGAAAGTGATTTCGAAAGTGAGCTACGTCGTAGCACATCAGTCGGTAAGCGAACATCGAAGATCAATAAGCGCCGAAAAACAATCGCATTCAAAGAAGAACACGCACCCAACCAATTGAAATCGATCACAACGGGACAAGGACCGAAATCGAAATCATCAGCAGTAGCAGTCGGTGCGGCTACATCAGCGAAAACATCATCGCACGACACTCAACCTTCAACAGCAGCTACAACTACCGGACGACCATTAGCCCGGCGAAAACGTGTCGCGTCTGAAATGCTGTACTATTGGTCGTCGTCATCGAGCGACGAAGAATTCGGACGGATCGAAACAAACGACGACGATCTAACGCAAAAAGGTGAAAATCTACCGAAACACGGGTGGATAGTTGGCGATTCGCATAAGAAACTGGTCACATTGCTTGCAACGGCCAAAGGTAAGAAAGTTGCGGATGTTAAAGAGCCCGCTTCAAAAAAGAAAACGTAATTTGTATTCGCGCGCGGGTAGCAAGTTGAGGATTAGAGGCAGGAAGATAGAAATTTTGAAATTTGTTCATTTTTTCTAAATGTGTATAATACGATTTTAGTTTTTAAGCGTTTTTTTTTTTGTTGAGTTGAGAGAGGTGCTCAACTTGTAGAAGATTTGTCTCCTTTCAAACTAGAGACTGCAACAATTATATGACACGGATGAATGGATGTGTTCATCGTCTTACGGTAGACATGATAACCCTAAAACAACGCAATTTATTTTTTAATTATAAATTTGATGGCGTATAAAAAAATGATCATTATCACGTCACAATATACGCAATCAAAATCCGTCTTATTCTTTCTGTAGATATGTAAAGTTAAGAAGTCATAAAACATTTTTCATAATTCACTACACCCGTCGTCTAAATTTCTCTTAATACGAACTTCACTATATTTACATAAAATAAACCTAACTTAGGGTAAATTTCTTCTAACACAAACAATTCTAATATGAAATAAATGTTAATTCATCAATTTGTACATATTTCATACAAAAATATTACTAAATAATAAACGAGAACAAAAAAAATATATTTTGCTGGTAAATTACAAAAAAAGAAGAAGAAAGAAAACAATAAACAACGGGACGATATCTCGCTCGAGTTCTGGAATGGATGGATAGCAAACATTCGCGGAAAAAAATCTTGCACAGACATTTTAAAAATAGACAAAAATCAATATTTCTATATTATTAATAAAAAAAATCTAAAAAAGAAATTATATAAATTTATTAACTGCCATATTTTATATAAGTAATGAAAAACGATGAAAGTAAGTAGGGATGAAAAAAAGCGATCAAGAAACTTTCAAATGCAAAAAATTTTAATTATATTATTTTCATGTGGTACGCCGCGTACTCACAATACTAGAATTATATTTCATTGTTTTTTTCTTAGTTTTACGTTATTTTTATATTACGTGGTAGAGAAAACGGTAGTAAATAGTTTTGTGATTAAAAAAAAAGAAAAAAATGCGGAACAATGTGGTGGAAAGAAAAGTGAAAAAAAAGTCATTTAAATATTTAGTGTAGCTTAGTTAATAACGTGGGGAAGTTTTGAATATAATAAGAAGCACACACAAGGGACATGATGTGCACTTTGACAATTTTCTGAACAGTGCGGAAATATAATTGAAATTTGAAGAAAGTAAGAGCGCAATGCTTTTTGTTAGCATTTTATTGCAATACGAGCATTTGGTAAAATTTGAAATGTGATGGAATGGGGTTTGTTGGTATAGTTGCTATGAGGTGAACATTTTTTTTTCAGCTCCGCGATTATTGTCAGCTGTAGTGGAACGATTAATTGATCAATGTGAAGCAACATCGTGCGATATGTGGACTCTATGTTAGCTTTTCGTACTGCTTCGCAAAATGATGTCCGGATGGGATGAAAAACAAAAAAACATTTTCTTAATGCAGTGCGTTTAATTTGAAATATAAAACATTTTAAAAATTACGAAGTAAACAAATTACAACAGGTTGGCCACCATGAAAGAAATACCTGAACTTACTTACGTAACCGAGCAGCCACCCATCGTCTTCCGAAAATCTATCATTTCCGTCATCGAAGCCTTGCCAGGATTAATACACCGGGTATAGTTGAAGTAAGTTGGCGTGTTCATGGATTAAATTTCAACCCACAAATTGTTTATCAGTTGTTACTGGCCTCAACAAAATATTCATATTTGATTTGTTCCTGTTCTGGTAAAGTGAATCTGCCAACAAATAACAAACTTTAAAAAGGCCTCGTCCATTCTTACTATAATTCGTTTTTTCTCTCAGCCCTTCGCCACCGATCACGGAAAAAGATTACCGAATCGTTGCCAGTAATACTCAGATCGTGCAGTGAGATCACAAAGGACTCAAAGCTGTATATATGCTGGTTAACATTGCAATTAGCCACCTGCGTAATGTAATGTAGGATCCACGTTTTAAAATAATATCCCAGCACAAATCGTATACAGTAAAACCTGTCTAAAACGGAATGCTGTGGTACCCAACTTTCTGTTCCGTTTTAGCAGGTTTCCGTTTTATACAGTTTTGTTCAGCAAATGTCTTGATTTGAAGTACAGTATACAGTACATATATAATATGTTTTTTTGGGTACTTGAAAAATAATGAACAAACAAAAAATAAAAATATATACAGTTCAAATAAAGGGTGTTACAATAACGCGTTCCGAAGTTAAATCAAAATTGAAAACAAGGGGATGATGGAGTTAATGAAATTTTATTAAAAAATATTATTTGGTCCATGACAATTAAGTATGGGAAAGAATATTACTCAAATGCTCCTACGGCACACCTCGACCCGTTTGTCCAAATTTTTGATGACATCACGGCATAACTTCTCCTTAATTTGACCGATAGATCCTTCAGTTGTTGAATGGTGTTGAGTTTATTGGGGTAAACCATGCTTTCGAGGTAACCCCAAAGAAAGAAGTGCAACGGAGTCAAATTGCACGATCTCGATGACCAATTGATTTCGCTGTTTCTGGAGATTATTAGCCCGGGGAACTTCAGCTGTGTGGCACATCGCACCATCTTGCTGGAACTACATCGATGTCAAGGTGGGTTTCCATATGCGACAATTTTCTGTGACATTATGTGTGACAGATCAGCTAGTTAATCAGATTACAAATTTTGTCGCATGTCGCTAGTCCAACAATCTCCGACTTTTCATGTGTGACAAAAATTTCAGTTCAAAGGTTTCTCGAAAATTTCAGTTCATTTTCGTGTGTGACAAAAATTTCAGTGCAAGGGTTTCTTAAAACTCTCAGTTCTTATCTTATCTTTCCAGCCATTTTACTTTTTTTGATAACTGACAAAACCAATTTACGCAAAGGTGTGACACAAGTAATGTTACAAATGTAAACTCCAGACTGAAGAGTGTGACACATTTTTGTCGTGACAAATTTCTGTCGCAGAATATTGTCGCATATGGAAACCCACCTTCATAATCATACAATATTGGCCACAAGAAGTCGGTGATCATGACACGGTACCTTTCCCCGTTCACTCTGACAGAGTTGCCAGGTGCATTTGCGAAGAAAAATGAACCAATCACTCCACCAGCGAAAAATGCACACTACAAAGTGAGATTTTCTGGATGCATTTTTTTTTTCAAAGGATCCCTGGATTTTCATCAGCCCATATTCTGCAACTCTGCTCGTTGGAAACTTGGTTTTGCTTTTTCTTTTTACACCTTACCAACAATTTGCCAAAGACTGAACTACCAAAATTTCAAAACAGATGTAAAAAATTATTTTAAAAGTTTTTGTAACACTCTAGTTCCATAATAAATTAAAAGCATTTTTCCGTATTTCACTTGCAGTCTGTCATAGTTAAATCCACTCATGTCACATTTTTTTCGTTCCGCGAATCACGTTCCGTTTCCGCGTTAGACAGGTTTCCGGTTTATACAGGGTGTTTTGCATTGGAAAATGCTCCGTTCCCAGTTTTTTTTCCGTTATAGCAGGTTTCCGTTTTATACAGGGTCCGTTTTAGACAGGTTTCACTGTAATAATTTTATATTTCCTGTGCAGCGTGAATTTATCTGCGACGATAATTCGCCCATTTCATTGCCGTCGAGATTAAGGGCAAAGTATATCACGTTCTCTAAATTGTATACCACTAATACACAGCTAATATACAATACAAACCATGGTCGAAGACGAGGGTTGTCTGAAAAGTTGACGACCTAACAAAGATACAACACATTTTTTCTTCAAAATTATTTTTATTTTTCTACATAGTCTCCCTGTAAGTCTACACACTTCTCCGAGCGATGCTCCCATCTATTTAACCCGTTCAAACAGTACTCGGCGTCTTTCTCTGCAAAATAATTGTTTAAGGAGATGGCCTCCACATTTGACGAAAACCTCTGTCGTCCGAGCGCAACTTTTAGCTAAGGGAACAAACAAAGTCGCTCGGGGCTAGATCTGGTGAGTAAGGAGGGTGGTTAAGTAGTTCAACCCGTAATTCGTGGATTTTCGGCATGACAACCGCTGAGGTGTGAGACGGCGCATAGACTTGGGGAAACAAATTTTTTTTCCCGCAAATGTGGCAGTTTTTCCGCAATTTCTGGCTTCAGATTGTCAAGTGATGATGCGTAGTATGCTCCTGTAATGGTTTTTCCTTTTTGAAGGTAATCGATTAAGAACGTCCATGACTATGCCAAAAAACAGTCGTCATGACTTTCCCAGTCGAAAAAAAAGTTTTTGCTTTTTTGAAGCCGATTACCCCTTCACAATCCACTGTTTTGACTGTATTTTTGTTTCTGGGATATAATGGTGTATCCAAGTTTCATCTACAATAATTAATTGGCGAAAAAATTCTGATTTATTGTACCAACAGAGCGTTGGAAATGTTCATTCGATCACGTTTTTGATCCAACGTGAGCAAACGCGGCACCCAACGTGCGGACAGTTTTCACATGCCTAAATCTTTATTCAATATGTGGCAAATACGTTCTGTGGACATATCCATAGTCTCTGCTATCTCTCTCACTTTAATTCGACGGTCGTCTAGCACCATTGGGTGAACTTGGCCGATGTTATCGTAAGTGGTTGCAGTTTTTGGACGTTCCGAACGTTACTCGTCTCCCAAGCTGGTACGGCCACGTTTAAATTCAGCTGACCAACATTTCGCGGTGGAAAATGATTGTGCAAACTCCCCGTACACAGTGACCAACTCGTTTATGATTTGCGCAGGCATATTGCCTTTTAAAAACAAATACTTAATGACAGCTCGATACTCGATTTTATCCATTTTCACAAAAACACTCACATCGACTCACTCAAACGATTGTCAAACAACAACTGCGCGTCCAAAATGGCAGAAATTTTGGTGAGTACCTTTCAAAAGGTGCGCAAACACATTACCTAGCTTTGGTTGACGAGTGCTGTCATCTTCATGTTGAGGTCGGAAACTTTTCAGACAACCCTCGTATCACGTATATGCTTATCACGTATATGCTTGGTATTGGGTGTTTTTATGATATAAATACCAGCAGTGTATCCAAGGTGTTAGACACCCAACCTGGTAACCCTGCGGAGTGGTCGAGACTTATATCGGTTCTATTTTGACGAAATATTCCAGCGGTTAAATCCACTTTGTATGCTGAACTATGATTCTGTCATACATTGTAACCACCCGAGCGAATTTTGGTATTTTGTTGGAGTTCCAAAGTCAAGCATTATTTTATATACGTAGTACATCTCGGCCAAGACTACCGTACGCTTGCTTAAAATAATCTGATGCACGTCGATGTTAAGCTTCTATCATTTTTATAAGCATCTGTTTCATTGAAAATATTTTTTTTAGTTTTCGTTCTTCGTAGTATATATTTACTCCCTTTTTGGGCATGTAATGCCTTTGCTCCAATCATCGTTCTTTGTTGTTTCGCCATTGTGTTACTATGCGAGCAGACACGATGTTCCAAATATAATCATCAAAACTAATCAAAATTTGTAGACAATAAACAAATCGCTATGGGCGATATAAAAATTCGGTGTTGTACTTCCTATCGTACTCGTAATTTTTGTACGAACACAAGAATTCAATGTGAAAGGCGCAATAGCACGAAAGACTAAAAGAAGGTAGTTTAGATGAAAAATCTTGAGAAATTAATTGCACGTCACGAAGTTGCAGATGAAAATCAAGCACTACAATCACTATGCTGCTTTTGGAAACTCCCAACTCACAAGATACTTTCAAATTAGCAAAAATAAATCCACTGTTTTTGGATGTCATCAAACATAATTTTTCTACACTGTTCAGCAAATTAATAAAAACGAACTTAGCTGCCCTTATTCCCCTAAAGTTATGCCATTCTATTTGCATGAGTAATTTGCTTTCTCCAATTATTTTTAATTGCATTTTCTTTTTAATTCCACACATAAAATTTCATAGTCTAGGATTAGTACGATGTATTCTAACTACACAAACCAAATTAATTGTAAATAACCTAAAATAAAACTAAACTCTAATAATGTACTAGTACTCGTAAACTATGTAATGCTAAAATCTAGTAAATGAATGGTCTCTTGTCTAATCCTATAATAGAAAATGTAAGCTAGAAAAACTTGTGAACATAAAAATAAAATTACTTGCGATATTAAATTCAAAGAAAAGTAAAAAATGATTAAATAAAAGAACTCTACATTTAAGTCTAGGAAATATCAGAAACTAAACAGAAAAAAAAATGTTGCAATTCATCGGCTTCAAAATTATTTTAACGTGTTTTTCGGGGCGGTGCAAAAATCACCCATAAAAACCACTTTTATGTATTTTAAAAATGCGTAGAAACTAATCCAAAATGAGAGAGAGAGAGAAAAAACTAGTTATATTTTATTTAGTTTCATTATATTTTGTTCGATTTAGACATAATCACGTGCGAAAATATAACACACAACCACACACACAAAAATAATAATTATATAAAATAAAATAAACTAGGATTAGTTTAGATTTCAATATTCTTTGTATGTATAATTGTAAAATTATTTTGTTGAATCGAACAGATAATAAATGGTTGAACATAAAAGCAGAAATTAAATATAATAGAAATAATAAAAAAAAAAACATACATAAATATATTTATCGTTGCATCAAGTATATTTGAGGTAAAATAAAAACAAAAAAAAAACAATTTAAGAAAATAAAAGTAATGTGTAAGAAATGATAGAAAAAAGTAGAACGAAAGAAAGGAAGAAAAAAGGATCTACGACAGAAAATATATCAAATTTTTATATTTAAAAATGAACATTACAATTGATTATTATTTATCTTATGTTTGGTGATTTTTCCTTGCCCCGAATGATCAGATGTCGTCCTCTACCACATGAATGGTGCTTTTTCGCGTAAAATTCGTAAACCGAATTTCGCCCATTCCGTTCTGCTTATCCAAAGTTCAGGTGCACTTTCCAGGCACGACATTACCGCAGCACCTTTCCACGCTGTCATCGCTGGATCCATGTCTTTGGGACTAGTCACAATGTCCAATTGTTCTGTTGAAAAAAAAAACACAACAAAAAACAAAACATGATTCGTTTTTTTTCTTGTTGCTCCAAATTGATTTTTTTTTTAAGATCGCAAAAAAATTATAGGATAAGAGATTTGAATAAACTATTTTTATGGAGTTAGAGGATTCCAAATCCGTAAACAAATTAAAAAAATTCGTACAATTGCGTCCAGGAGAGCCAAAAGAAGAGTCGTAAATTTTAACTTTTTGTTCTCTCTCTGTTTCTCTGCACGATTTTGGCCAACAATCCCTAAACTAAATTTTAATTTTGTTTACCGAAATCGAAGGAAATTGATTTTCTTGAAAAAAGAGCATTCAAAAAACGAAAAATATTTTAATGTAATTGGAAATTACAGTTTGTTGTTAAATATTTTAATGCTACTCACCCGAACGATGCAAGTACGGAATTTGTAAAGCTACTCGATTTTGCAACCATTTTCCGATTCCTGTAAACTTCATTCCACCGCCCACTACCAAAATGCAACCGTACATCTTACGCTTCAATTCCTCGTTTGCTAATAACGTAAAAGAATAAATTCATGCGCTTAAAATTTTGCACAATCGAAATGCAACAACAATAAAAACTTACGACATCGTTCAATACTTTGCAGGACAGCCTGATCCAAACCGATTATTTGTCCGCCCGGTACCACAAATTCCCGATCATTTGGTTTAATATCGCGTTCAACCTCTAAACTATCGACAACAATGTCCTCGTCTTGATTATCATTCGGACCGATGACTCCACCATCGGCTTGAATTTGTTCCAATTGTTCGCGTGCACTACGGCGCTGTATTCAACAAGAAATTAATTTTAAATTCTGGTAGTGAGATTGGTTTGAATGAGAGAATCTGAGTAATGGACAATTAGTTCTGGGATTTTGAAAACGTTCGTTTGCTCTTTTATCCAGTACAGATCAAGTTAGCACTGGATAAGTGTGTAGCAAAAACACCACACTCGAAAATTTCCGAATTGGGTTTTCCTTATCTCGGGACTAGAAAATAATCGAGTTCCGGCAATTCATAGTCCATTCTCAAGATAGGACCCCCAAAGCGTCTTTTTACTTACACCAGTTTCTCGTATATACTCCGCATCGAAACAATCTTCCGAATCTGGCTGAGCAGCACACGGCTTTTGTATTTTAGCCATTTTCAATTTACCGGTAATTCCCAACAGCTCGGTATGAAACAGACTGAGCGGTGCAACGATACATTCATCACCCAATTGAATCGTGTACTTTCGGACCGATTTACCTCTCTGCTGGACAATAAAACTTTTCTCCTGCGAACCACAAATATCTAAATTTACGTGACAATAGTCCTCTTTGAGTTTCTTCAGTAGAACTGCATCTAACGATTTACTGTCGTCACAATCTTTATAAGGAAATGCACATTTTTGTAGGAGCCAGTAAAATGTTTGTGTTACATCGCCGCCTCCGTATTCGAGTTTTACCTATGCGGACAAAAGTTGTTTTACAGGGTATCAGCTTTAATTTTTAGATAGAAAGAGATTGGATTTGTGAAATAATGTACCCTTGTGTTTGGATGCGAAATTCCATCTTCGACACATGATACTGATGTTTTTTGATCACCGACGTCAACAACACAGGCATATCCGAGCCCAGCACCAAAAGTTGCCGCAACATGATCCTTTGAAATGAAGAAGACGCTGAATCAATTGAAATTTTATTTTTAATGCGATTTGATCTAAAGGCAGATTCATCTGGTCGGCACCTCGGCGCCAACGGCTGCTTGTTAGATAAGAATAAAGAACCAAAGTTTCGTTTCCATTAACAATCTGCCCGATTAGTTCACTTTCGTCTTCACTACAGAGCAGTAAGAGTCCGTAAGTACAAACAACTCTTTGCTAATTTTATTAATATCAAGATGAAACTAAGTGCCTGAGAACCGGACTTTCAAAATAACTTGCCTTACGAATTGAATCTTTTATTCTGTGATTACTGTTCACGTCCACCAAATCTTACCTGAACCAGAAAGCAACTCCCAAATCCCATTTTAATCAATAGCAAATTTGTTAATTCTTTCAAATGGCTGCGATTGTAAATATCCGGAACGACTAGAACTGCTTTGTATTGTCTCAACTCTCTGTGAATGCAATTGTACAATTAATTAACTTCAAAATTATTGACACACTTGCACGAAACTTACTTAAGATTGACTTTCATCCGCTCCGATAGCACATACTCCCAAATGGCTTGCAAATCGGTCAAAGCAGCGGACAACGATCCACCAACATTCGAATGTAAATTCAACTCCCCACGTCGTATAGGAAAATGCAAGTTGTAAGCTCCGTTTGATTTTGTATTGATGACCTATAATCGAAAATAAAGTTCGTATCGGTAGAAAATTTCGGCAAGCAACTAACCTCATCGCCGAATAGGACTGCGCGATCGGGCTCCTTAAATTCATTGATCCGTTCTTCGATTATTTCCGGTACTGCACGCCTATTAAATGCTGAAATTTGTTGTGGCGGTGTAGCGTATCGACGTCGACCGTCCGATTGCAGACATGACTGCAACGTGTGCGAGACCTGAAGTCGACACTCTTCAAACTCCTGAAGTAGTTCCTTGGTCTGAAATTGATTCAATTTCAATCAGTGCGCTTAAATGGATTCCAAAGAAAACTAACCCTTTCGACACACAAAGGCAGAACGTAGTCGCGATGGACTAATCCACCCGGTTTTCTTCGTCGCGCAACAGCATGTAAGACACGATGCGGATTCAGATCGGACGCTCGACCTATTCGTAAATTCATCGAGCCCGGATGAATTACGATTATCATCTGAGCTTGAATTTGCTGCAATCGGTTTGGATTTTTGTTAATTTTGGCTATTAATTTGAAAACGGAAAAACTACCTCGGGACAATCCGGTTGTGTAGGCATCGTTGCTATTTTTGTTTACATCTATCTTTTCGTCGAGATGTCAGTCAGCCAGCTGGTGTTCTGGTGTTCCACCAAATATCACTCATTCCCACCTTAAACACGTCGGAATAAGCGAAAATGAAATGGCAACAGTTTCAAAAATTATTAAAACTCGAAATTTACTTATTTTTAATTGAATGTTATTCTTTATTTGGATTGCTTTGTTCTATAATCGTGGCTTTAATAATATTATGCCGATAAAAGCGACAAACTGAAAATTACAATTAGATGATTCGAGCTGATAAGTTAGTTTGCAAAATTTTTGCATAGTAAACTTTTTTTTACAACACATTTCTAACGAACGATGATAAAAATGAGAACTAAAAATCATAAATATCGTATGTAGTATATATTGCTGAAAGATTTTCGACATCAACTACTAAATATTGTCCTTTAGGGCAGCATCAGTCGATTGTAGTAAGTGCTGTGTTTTTAGACGCTTCTTTGCTTGAATATCGGCCATCGTTTGTTCGATTGATCGTAGATCTTTTTTATTTTCACTGGGGACTAAAATGGAAAAATTCGATCACATCTCTCAGAAAAAATTGTTTTTGCATTACCAAATCCGTAGTTCTTATTTGACTGTGTTTTACGGGCAGCCTCCAAAGCTGCTTCTTGTCCTATTAAGTGGACGTACTTGTCTTTGTAGTTCGAGGCGGGAATTACTTTCTCGGATGATCGTTCGTTTTCGATCTTAACTAGTTTTGCATCTTCACGCTAGAATTATATTTCCGATTGAAACTAACACTTTTTATTATTAATAAATCGAACTGTTACCTTTTTAGCATATTCTTTGGCTTTTTCGTCGTTCCAATCGTCGCCAAGACGTCGGGCAGTGATCTCATCCTCGGTTGGACCGTGATCCTTTTTATATACAATTGTGTGTCGATCGACTCCCTCCTGGCCGAAACTCATTGCAACAAGTCCCGCTACTTCCGATATATCATGTCTGTTGAATTTTAAAGGACAAAAATACAAGTCAGGAGCTGCTCTTTTCACCTATAAAATGCAGGTAAAGCATTGTTATCAGCAGCCGGTTTCTGTAGCTTCTCAAATCTCTATATATAAAAATGAATGTTTGTTTGTCCCGTATGCGCTCCTAAATCATTCATCCCATTGCGATGAAACTTTGGTGATTTGTTGAGGGCACGCCCGCGAAGGTTTCTGAATTAGTAAAATCATTTTACAATTTGTGGTACGCGAGTCGTTTCAACAATTAAGAGTATTTCATATAGATTAGCGGAAGTTCGTGCGTTTTCGGTGTATTAGTTATGCGTTCCTATTACCAAATGGAAAAGTTGGAAATTTCCGACTGATGGAAATTGAAACAAACCTCCATGATAGACAAATTTTCGACAGCTGACTGTTGTATGAGGGTTGTGCATAATTTTATGATTAGGAGCTCAGAAAATGGATAATTTTTCTCTATGAATGTTTGTTAGTTTATTTGTCCCGTATGCGTTCCAATAACCATTTAACCGATTGCGATGAAACTTTGGTGAAGGTTTCTACATTAGTGAAATTTTTTTACAATAGGTGGCGCGCGTCATTTCAACAAATGAGTGTATTTCATATAGTTTAGTGGCAGTTCATGTGTTTTCGGTGTATGAGCGCGCTCGCTTTACAAAATTGAACAGCGGGAGCAACGGAACCAATGAGAGCAACGGAAGAATGGGAACGACGAAGCAACGGTAGCAGTGGGAGCAATGGGAGCAACGGAGACACATATGTTGTGCCCAGCACCCTACCGGTACCCAAATTCCATGTTTGGATTTACTCTCGACCACCAATTACCGGCAGGTCGGCGTGCAAATTGTTAACCGAATGAAAAAGCCCAAACAACCGCACAGCTTGCAGGTTGTAAACAAACGTAAAAAACGTAAACAACTGCATTAGCTCGTTCTGTCGGCAACCTGCTGGAAATTACCGGTGTCAACACATTGTGTATTATATTCATAGCATTTAATTAGTCATAAGTAAATTTCAGAGTTCTGTCTCAGGTCTTAGCGCCGGCATGTATTACGGAAGCGAATTTGCAACTCTAGCTAAACAGTCGACTGTTCGGCTAGAGTTCCCAATTCCGTTACGCAAACTGCGACCCGGTTAAGGTTTGGATTGAATTCCAAAACAAAGTTAACCGAGTGACACAGAATTGAATATTTTCGCAAAGTGGAACACGATACTCAATTCCGTGACAGTCGGCACTTTTTTAATATATAAGTTTAGTTTTAACTGGCAGTAAGCTCTTAGTATTCTCAGTATTTTTAAACCGACCATTAAACACATTAAATCAACGTATTGAAAGAGTTATTTTCTTTTTCCAGGTAACTAAAACCTTTTTTCACTATTTCAGCAATTAATTCGTAGTGATCCCAAATGGTCTCTGAGACGGGCTTAATTTCATCCTCGAGCTATTTGGGCACAAATTTCTCTACGCCTGGATCAACGTCAGGAAGTCCACGAAGAAAGAGTTGATCCACTACTCAGGAAACAGGCGTTTTCAACAATTTCTCGATCTATTTTCCTGACTGTAATATCCAGGGGATATTGCAGTCTCAACACATAGAAACGATAGCAACTGGAAGCAAGACTGAAAACCGCTGGCTTTGCAGTTTCGGTCGTATAGTACTATACAAGCGTGGGCGTAGCCGCAGGACGCGACTTGTACATACATAAATTTCTCTGACAACCGTGTTACCTGTTTTTTTTAATTTTAGCCAATCAAGGAACTGGTTAAATTGATGGATGGAAATGTCCAGTAGCCGTCCAATCATAAACAATTTCATCAAATGCAGTTTTTAAATTTATGTTGGAACTGTGAGGAGTGAATATAAAGGAAGATTACATATTACCGAATACACAGATCAGGACGTACCAACGAGCAATGATTGTATGTTTGTAAAATCTGGACTATTAACTAGTTCTTATCCGCCACCGTTTTTGCTTCCGTTAATTTCGTTTTTATCATTATTCTCTCTTAATTTTAGTTGAACGTAAGGGGTTTAGTTTGTGGAGATTGTGAACAATTACCCCTTTTGATAATCAATTGAAAAAGTGGAACATCAATGGATTTGATGCCCTATAGAGCGAATTTTTCGAATATCAGCTGGCACGGTCTGAGTTTTCGTGAAATGAGGAGAGAAACGCGTGTAATGTACTTTACTCCACTTGGGTAATGATTTTTATTTTTTTGCATTGAATATTCCACTATTCTCCACAAAAGGGGCTGGACGAAATACTCGCGTGCGCGTGTAGCCTGATTTGACGATAGAATTACTGTAGAGTTGTGTACGGATATTCGTGATCAAAATCAAAAAGTTTGGCAATAGAACACTGGATATTGGCACATTGCCTAGGAAATAATAAATAAAGTTTTTTAAGCAGGAAAGCGGCCAGACTGAATATATAAGTTGAAAAGCAATGTAAAAAATGGTTGAGATAGAACGTTGCAACCGATATTTTAAGAGATGTATACCCAAATCTCCCAATCGAAAAAACGGCCCTGAACCGGTTTAAATAACGTTTTAGAAAAAAAAATTCAAGGCACAACAAAACTGTCCCAACTGCAGTTCAGTCCACCTCTCAACCTACTCACATAATCGCTCTGTAGACCTTGTCCAACGGTTGAAACTCGATAAACTTCCGTTCGTCCTTAGCAAATCGTCCTAAACGCTCTTCCGCATACTTCCGGAACCGATTCATTTCTTCCTTTTCCTTGGATCGAACCTTTTCGGCGAATTCCTTTTGTTCTGTACCGAAGACATAAATTTCAAAATCATTCAAAAAATGCACCACATTCGCAATTACTTCTCTGTATTTCTTTGTCCTTCTCATTAACCACTGGCGGTTTATCCATCGAATTCAGAATTGATCCAAGCAAATCCATTTCTCGATTTCTTTTTCGTTTTTTTTATTGTTTACAAACTTTTCTTTGCTGCCGAAAACCAAACAAATTAACCTTTTTTCATGCAGATGTCCAATCAGCTGTACCCGACGGCATTGCCAGATCGTAGTACAATTGAACCGCACCATGAAGGACAACCGCAAACATCGCATTCACATTCGTTTCGTACTAAACTACGCCGTGGCCGTTATCTTGCATTGAGCCCTTCACAGCAACTGTCAGACGAAAATTTTTCTTCTGTAATTTTGCTATTGCGTCTTTTTTTATTGTGAACAAATTCGCGTTGAAATCCGGACTTTTCACGATTTTCGGGTGAAAAACGACAAAGAAATGTCGTTGGATGACGATAAAACGGAAAGTACATGCCGGACGTGTTTGCTTGAAACGCAGGAACTCCGATCGATTTTCCGTACGGGCAAAATTTGCGGTGAAATCACGATGCTGTCGGACATGCTGGCCGAGTGCACGGCACTTGAGGTAAATTTTTGTGAATTTCTGTTCCCTGTCGGCCGGTTTATTTTTTGATTATTTTGAATTCATTTGCGAATATTTCGCGCCAAAATGATGTTGTGAATATTTTGTTTTTAGTAGTAACGGATTATGTTTGAATTTTTATGGGAACTTGGTTTTTCTCTTTTCACTTTTTATTAATTTAGTTAAAGCTCGATCCAATTTAAAGAAAAAACTACTTCGACGAAAATGAGAACTTGAAGCGTCCTTCTAAAAAAATCTATAATGCTCCTAGAAGCAGAATTTTTATCCTTGGTTTAATAAGTACACTGTATTTAACGTCAAAGACTTTGCCGGACTATGGTTGACTTGTGAAGGTTTCGTTCTCATAAAGCCTACTTAAAAGGTCTCATTGCGGTCCCACAAAAAATATGATAAACGCTGTAATCGATGCAGACGCAAATGTAAAATTACTTACTGCTGTTAGCAATCTGGGAAAGCTGGACTCGAGAAAATGAGAGGGTTTACAGAAATGCCGATATTATTTCATCTGCTAAAGCTTCTATAGTTACGTGTTTAATACTCCCCCGTCCGTCTCTTAATAATGAAATTTCTACTTTGGTAAAGTCACGCCTATTATACACATTTTACTCGATTATTTATTTATAATACCATTCATTGAATAATGTAATCTGTAGTCTAAATAAATATGGTCCCGCCCATCGTCTTTTTCAGATAACCGAAGATGACCTACTACCACAACACATTTGCAACAAGTGTGTGCTATTGCTCAGCAAAGCCTACATGTTCCGGCGGAATTGCATCAGTTCCGATAATACGCTGCGCGAAAAGATCAAATCCAAAGCTGCCGAAGAAGACGAAGTACTTGGCACTCTATACTTCTACGATGAACCGGAAGCTGAAAACACTGTCGAAGACGTTAACGAACAAATGCAATCGGACGACTACGACGAAATCCACATGAAACAAGAGGCCACACCGTCTGAATCGAATTCGATCGCCGAAGACGATACTATCGTCGAAAATCAATACGAACAAATCGACACAAACGAGAGTATCGAACAACTTGAAGAATTTGATAGCGTTTCGGAAGAGTATCGTACGCTTTACGGCATCGAAGTCGGAAATCGGGGAAAAGAAATCGTTTATCGAAAGCAACGTAAACGATCGTCACAAGTTCCCGGAACGCCATTCAAATGTTCAGTTTGCGGTAAAATCCTGAGCAATCATAGCTCGTACAAATATCACATGCAACTACATTCCGATAAGACGCCGTTCTTGTGCAGCGAATGCGGCGAAGGGTTCAAAACTAGGAATGCCTACGACGGACACATGACAACTCACGACGAAAACAATCCGCACAAGTGTAACGTTTGCGGGAAAACATATCGCCAAGCGGGATCGTTACGATCTCATATGCTTACACATACAGGCGAGAAGCCTTTCTTGTGTGGAATATGTGGCAAAGGGATGACACAAAAATCGGGATTTAAGGTAGGGTTGGTGGTATTTTAATCGAAAATTGCTTATTTCCATATTCATGTTTTGCAGAAACACATGCTAACTCATACGGACGAAAAACCACATCGTTGCGATATATGCGGCAGTTTATTCCGTTTCTCTAGCAATCTAATCACGCACAAAAGACGACATACCGGTGAAAAGCCATACACATGCACGGTAAATTGATTGCATAAAAATTAACTGCTAGATAAAATCGTATATAAATTCATTACAGATTTGTGGAAAATCATTTGTTGGAAGTGAACAGTTAAAACGGCACGGAACAATTCATACCACTGATAAAGTATTCAAGTGTGAAGTTTGCAAGAAAGTCTTTAAGCGGAAAAGTTCTTTACAATTGCATATGAATTTGCACACGAACGAAAATAAATTTGTATGCCAAATTTGCGGTCGATGTTATCCGAACATGAAAGGCTTAAGCAATCATTTACAAACCCACAAAGAATACTATGAACAGATCGAACAGCAACAGCAAGAAGAACAACATGATGAAGCGGACGAACAGCACGAGCAAGAAGATGTGGACGAAGATCAACAGCACGTGGCAGAAGATGCCGAAATGAAGGCAACTTAAAAAAATTGAACTGTGAACTATAAATATACTAGATATCGTAATAGGAGAAAGGTATGGCTGAACGTAAAAATATGCCAACAGTCTGGGCGCAACTTAATCATTTTTTTATTAGAAGTCCGAAATGTGTTTGATGCGGTGTAGGCTACTATGCGACAGACAACCTAACAAATAACGTTTGAATTAGCCTCCTGGTTATTCTTTAGGTTATTAGTCGCATAGTAAGCTACACCGCATCTGAGCATTAAACACGTTTCGGTCTTCTACCCAAAAAATAATAAAGTTGTTGCGCCCACACTGTTGGCAGTTTTTCTTTAATTATTTACGTATTTTTTTCAATAGAAGTAAAAGCGATTCGATCCCATTAAACCTAAAAGATTTTCGGAATTCGTGAAAACTTGAACAATACCTTACACCCCCAGGGGGTATAATATCGAAAAATGCTTAAATCGGTTTTTCCTGTTTATATTTGAAGCCTTTGCAAGTGAAAGTGAATTTGATATATCGCCTAACGAGACCTAAGAAATATTTAAAATTTCGTGAAAATGTACACAACCACTTTACACCACCTTGTTGGTTGGATATCGAAAAATTTGAATAAACGGTTCTAGGCACTTATACAAAGAGCACGCAGAAGTAAAACTAATATGATAACTCGAGATGTCTAAAAGATAAATTCGTGAAAATGTGGAAAAAACCCTTTTCACGGATTTTTTTTACTCCACCTCTGTACGCCAATAAAATTCTGAACTTTTATTACACCTGTAGTATTTCTATATATACGTGCTAAGTTTCAACATTCTAGCATAAACCGTTTCTGAGATATAAAGAACCACCCCCATTCTCGTACCTTGCTTCAAACATTTTCCGTTCCACCTCCTCCCACCGTCACCCCCTTCACCAGCACCCCAAAAATTTTTTTCTCTGCTAGAAGGGTACTGGGCCTAACTCCTGTAAAATTTCTAAGATCATATCTGGTACGGATCTTGAGCTAAAAAAAATTCACTTTTTTTTTCCCTCTCAAAACTTTTACATTCAATGACCCCACTTGTAACACTATTTACAAAATTCAAATTTTATCTGGTACAATTGGTTCGAAAGATGTTGTAATCCAAACTTTTTTTTAGCTTTTTTTTTCCTGAGATCTGGAAAACAAAATAAAAACCTTAGGCCGCGGACCCGCGGTCCGAATTATGCTCACGGTGCTTACATCACTAATAGTGCTTACAGCCGGTCCGAATTGTCGGTACGCTTACGACGCTTATAATTCGGATCGATCGTGAGTACACGTGTACTCACAGTGCCTATCCTCGAAACCGTGAGCAGTGTAAGCGCCAGAAAATTACCCCTCCATGCAAATTGTATGAACCGTGAGCGCAATTCGGACCGGTTGTAAGCGTGCTAAAAGCGCAACTCGTGCGACGAAATATTTCGTTCGTTTTTCAGTACTGTGTTCATGGGCGGAATGGACATTTGCAGTGGTCACTAATAGATGGTGCTTGGTTTCGTTAAGGTTTCGTTTCAAAGGATACGGTACCCTTTTATGACAAGCGAAATATTTGACAGTTCGAAATTTTCAACCGTTCGCTGTCAGTTCAGCTCGTTTGTGCTCGGGAAATTTTTGTGTTATATTTTGTTGTATTGTGTGTAATTTCTTGCCAATATTTTAATTTTTTTTCGACTTCGCCGATAGTCGAATATACAACCGATTCGTGTAATAAGGGATGAAAAAGGTATCATCTGAAAATCCATAGAGCAAATTAGGTTTTTGTATAAACGCACTTAATTTTCATAGATTTCAGTTCAATGCTTGTGTACTATATTATTAACATTCTTTGTGTTACCATTCAGCACTAGAATCCGACTGTCTTCCATACATTAAGGGACTTTCCAGAAATCAAGGGAACTAACTTATTGTATAATGGACTCGTTTATATTGGACTATTTGCAAGGTCCCGACTGAATAGCTTCAGAATAAAAATCTTCGGGTAAAATGGCTACTCGCTTACAGTAGACTAATATTGATGGTCTCATCGAGCCCATTTAAACTCTACGTTTATCACAATATACTAGAGTGTTCCAAAATTAAATTTAAGAGCTACAGTAAAGTGTTAAACTCGTTTTTCAAGCTTGTTCGACTTATATCAGTTTGGTGTAAAAGCACTAAATCGATTTAAAAAGTTAAACACAACTCTTCAGTACCATTCGAGATCTCTCCCTAGTTCTCAGCAAAAACTACAAAAGTTTTTGACTTTGAATTTTGTCTATTCAAGAAGCGGTTTAAAAGATTATTTTTAGTGTGTTTCCAAAGAAGAAAATTTTATTTTTATTCAAAAAATTTATAATATACATATACAATATTTTGCGAAATTAAATGTTCTGCCGACTTCCCTGGACTTCGGTATTAGTAGATTTTTCAGTCAAAATTAGCAGCTAATTCTGATTTTTCCTATTCAACTCGTACTTATTGATTTTGTTTGAAAATAGTACTAAACTGTGATGTGTTACATGAAAAACCAGTCTAGCCTGCTGGAAAACTTTAGCAAAATATGCTTGACAGTCAATGGCTTCGTATACACCGGTATTAACATAGTCCGTATTAAGGTTTAGTTCGAATTAACAAGCGATGTAAATACAGGCGACTAACTTAATAGCCGTACAGAATGAACGCAATCGCAGTCGGATTGGAGTGTCAAAATAACGGAGGGGAAAAATGAGTTTCAAATGCATGTGATTGTATGTAGCTAAACAGAATGAACGCTATGGGTCGCAGATGGTCGCAATATAAATAATATAAATTTAAATATATATTAAATAATTTAATATATAATAGTCTTTAAATAAAGAAGAAAATAATAAAATAGAAAATGAAAGATATTTCGATGAGCATTAAAAATAATTCACCGATTTTTGCGTCCATATCAATTTCGCTTTGATTATTGACACTGCGAACTCAATCCGGTCATTGTGTTCGTGTAGCGTTTACTTGCTGTTTACAGCGTTTCATTGCACCTCGTTGCGACATTTTGACATTGCAATCCGACTGCGATTGCGTTCATTCTGTACGGCTCTATAGTCTAGCTTCTTCTAAGTACATGGGTCAGAACTAGACTAAATTAAACCGAGAACAGTAACAACTTTATGTTGGCAGCACTAATTTTTGAAAAAAAAAATTATGGAGAATAGTTTGTTGTCTGCGATTTACTACTTTTTTAAATCACTCTTGTTTATGGCGACGACAAAAATGTATGTTTTAATTAGAATATCTCTTTGATACGTGACATTTCACCTGCATGTCAAAGTGAATTAGTTTAGTACCCCCAGGGCCGGTTTCACAGTGCGAGCTTAAGGTTCTAAGCTTCAAATGCAACTTAATCTCTCATTTTAATGAAAGTTCTCGCTAGCAATTTATAAACCCTTTCTCGCTTATCTAACAGTTTATTGAAAATTCTTAATTACGAATATGACAGAACCATCACAACAGTGACCTACACAATTCATTAAGCAGGGTTCCGTTAAACGATACTCAAACTTTGACTGTGAAACGGTATGGACTTGAGCTAAAGCTTAAAGGGCCGAACACAATGCTCCCGTTCCGTTCCGTCACGATCCAATCCGTTCCGTTACGTGAAATATCAGTGTTGGCCGCAATGCTCCGTTCCGTTCAATTCCTGCCACACTCTCTCTTTGGCTTTCGTCTTCATATAGCCGCGACTCATTTTGTTATAGCGTTATGCTGTTATGACACTGGCTATTTTTGCGGCTTTAAAGCGGCTAGAAAATTCAAATGGAGAGGGATAGGGACTTTAACATACAATTTAGACATTGGTGTGAGAGAGACAGTCCGAACAGCAAAACTATGAGTAACTGTCAAAAAACAATCCATAACTGTCAAAAAAAAGCTGCAACAAAGCGCATTCGAGCAGTGTTTCGCAACATTTTAGCAGTTAATCCAAGAAAAATCCACTGGCGGCTAGATTTTCCAGCCGCTACAGACTTGTTTTTGACAGTTCGGTACGTATAAATTATGGAAAGTGCCATGTGATGTTATGAAACGCGCCAGAACCGGTATTTTTCTTAACAAACCAGTTGTTAATTTCGTTTACTAGATGCCACTAGCGTCGGAAAGAGCGGTATCTCTTTCTTTTAATGTTGTTCGCCTTGTCGCACGATTGGCTATTATTGTACTTTTTTCTAGCGAGAAAATAGCCAGTGTCATAACAGCATTAGTATACCAACATTTGATGTTGAAAGATGACGAATTTGCATAAAATAAAATAAAAACTTGACGAAACTGACCACCAACTTCACAACAACCAACTTCACGCCAAACTGAACTGAACGAGCCCGACGCATTCTTGAAACATCGCACATCAACGTCAACGCGTTGTCATTTTTCAACTGATTGTCACTTTTAAGAAATTTCTCGCTCGCCAATAGAAGTTAAAAACTCGCGTTATTCCACCAAATCAAAGTCGGTCCGAGTGATTTTTCAAGTACTCAAAAACACAATCTAAACATAAATTTACTAATTAAACGTTACACAAACCACCGAACTACACCTGTAGTACATCAACACTCAACCAGGTAAATATGACTAATAAAAAAAACGAAAAAAGTAGTGAGAACTTCGCACTTTTCAATTTCGCCGTGTATAAATGAATTTTATTTTCGCTAACCAAAATATTGTTTTCAGGATGTCACAATTAAATAATTTATCAATCGCCGTCATTTGTTCATCGAATATGAACCGGTCGATGGAAGCGCACGGATTTTTGTCGAAAAAAGGTTTTAAGGTTAAGTCCTTCGGAACTGGCGAAAAAGTTAAATTGCCCGGAACCTCGATTGATAAGCCTAATATATATGATTTCGGGACACCGTACGATGATATCTACAACGATCTGACCAGTAAAGACAAACAATAGTATCCTTTTTATACGTAAAACAGCGCATGTCGAAGTTGGAAATGTTGCGAGGACATTCCGACACAAGATGGTCATTCAATATGACCAGAATTTCATCTTTTTTTTGTATCCCTTTTAATCCTTTGTTTCTGTTCAATCCAAATTAATGTTTACTTCATACTTTCTACAAATACTTTAATGCTACGCCAGTGAAATGGTGGAATAGTTTTTTGGCTGCTTAGGAACTCAATGCCATTCGGTACGGAATTCAAAGAACGTTACAAGTATTGAATAACGCCTAATTTCGGGATAGTTTCAAATTTTCTATTGCCGAAAGTCTTGAGAACATCTTGTGTAGCGGTTTTTAATACAAAAATTGCTGGAAATACAATCGAGCTCTTACGGACTGTAAACTGGAGTTCACATGAAAGTGTGCTCCATTCGACCTGAGATTCGCGACAATTACGTACTTCCTCGAGCATCACAGAAACCTCGGCTTCTGTGTCAGCAAACAGATCACGTTTACGGTAAGTGCCAATGATCGACGTGGTAGATCAAGTGTACAAACAGAACATTCTGTATCCTATTTCTTTGTGATTGCAATTGGAGTTTGTCATACTTAAAAAAGGCTGGTAACATTATTCGAACCTACGTGGCTCTTCCTAGTGGAAAATCGGATAATTTTTATAAACAGTTTTAACAATAAAACCAAAACTCACCAAAATCTGTTTTTGTTTATTGAAGTGCGCATATTAACTGATCGTTTTTCGGGTATAAAATCTGCTAACAGTATGCACGGAATTTTGTTATTTTCTGGTAATGATTGAGACATGATGTTTGTTCTTTTTGGCTACAGTTTCTACACTTTTCTGCACTAACTCTTGAGCGAGTGCAAAAAAGTGTAAAGAGTGAATGAAAAAAGAACAAACCTAATAGGTTTGTTCTTTTTTGATTCACCCTCTACAGCTCTAAGTCAAACATTTGACTATTCTCGCTGGCAAATGTGGTGTAATCGTCAAATTTTTGTTTGCCACATTATTTTATTCGCTCTACACATTTTGACGGAAAAAAGTTTGACTCAAGTTTTCGTCAATTGTTTCGGTCAAATAGGACTTAAAAGTGTCAATTTATTTTCATTCTTCTGCTTTTTTCTACTTTATTAATTTTTAATAGTAAAGTATTGTGATCGATCTAAAACTTCCAAAAAATTTGCTAACCTGAAATTTTGTATCTTCGAGTCTTAGGAATAATAGACCCAAAAAGTAAAAAAACTAGGAGTTCACCGTATAAAACGCAAACGTGTTTGACGCATCATAACTCAAAAACCTCCAAAGATATTAGCTTAAAATTTGTACATTGGTTGGAGTGCGTGGTCTATTGGGGATGAACTTTTTGCAGGGGGACGTGTAAGGGCGGAAGAGAGTGAAGGATTCTGCCCGGAACAAGTGAAGCTTGAAATCAGAAACTTTGTGGGTACATAGCGATATGCTAGGACATTGTTCAAAAAATAAATTAATTGACAGGGTTGATTATGTACGGGGTTGCAGTCTTTACAAAATATCCAAAAGGCTCGACGCATTAAAATTACACTTTCTGAAAATTATATCTTATATGCTTTAAACGAAAAAGAGTCTTCGGATATCAAAAGAATCAAAAGCTTTCTCGATGTCTAGGACGACCATTCCAACAGATTCTTTGGTACTAAGCGATTTTTTGACATCCGTCGCTTAGGATTAGTTATAACGTTTACATGCTTTCAAGCTTTTGGAAAGTTGCTTAGTTTGAGCAATTAAAAATATAGTACCAGTAAGATGATGGTTTTTTTGGAAGACTTTTGAGGGTGACATTTCGGAGGCCACACCTGGAGCTTTATTCGTTTTTAGACTTAAGTATATTGCAGAGTTCATTTAGCTTGCAGAGGCAGTTGACAGGTAGATCATGTGAGTCTGGTAAACAAAATCAAAAAGTTTAATTTATTATTTTAAAAATGGAAGTACGTAATTGTGTCAGGAGTTTTGGTAGTAAGGCCTGGAATGAAGTGTTTGAAGGCACAAAAGGGAATGAATATGTATACGAGTATAGTCGCGAATGATCACAGATTCACGGAGAAAAAGCATAATGGCAATTTTTCTTTCGACTTTCTCGATTTTGTAGTACTAACAAAAAAAACCACATCCATACAAACATATATTTTCCTTAACAAAAAATCTTTAGCTATACACAAAATGGACTTTTACACATGCTCGATCGTAATCGTAGGATAAAACTATGCCCAGAAAGATTTCAACTGTGCAAAGAAAAGTTTGATATCATTGTAACTGTGGAAGAACGGGTATATGATCAGGTAAAAATAGAAATTGCCATGTATATTTTATGGGACAATATGGTACAAAGTAAAAACTAATAAATTTACGTTTTGTTTCAAATTTCAAATCGAATTAGACATTTTGACAGTTATTACATTGTACCATCGTGAATATTACAAACAATTACATAAGTCTTTTACGAAATCTTATCTTGCAACAGGTTATCGACTACATGGAATCACAAGAGCCAGTTTTTAATCAGCCCGTTCATCTCATAAATATCGACGTTCAGGATAATCATGAGGATGCGACAATAGGAGCATTTTTAATTTGTGATATGATAACAATGGTAAAGAACAAAAAAATAATTTTTAATAAACTATTTTTATATGTTAATATAAAAAATTATTTTACTTCGCGACTATGATCACAGTAAAGTACGGTAAACTCTCGATTCAAAGTGACAAAATATGAATTTTTTATAACATATTTCGCCGAAAGTCAATTAAATCGAGAATTTACAGTATTTTTTTTATTTTAATGAAAAAACGACAGAAATATTTTTTCGTGCTATTATTTCACTTTAAGGTACAATCAGGCTGGTACTGCCGACCGTCGCGGTCAGCAGTAGCTGTCGGCAGTAGACTACTGCTTCAGGCAAAAACAAGATGTCATGTCATGTTAGTTAGAAAATTGGGCTTTGTTATGCTGAAATAGACAAAGTGGTTTTATGAGTTATAATTTAAGACTAATGCAGAAGGGGATTAGTACCAATATGTAAAATTTTCAGGGGGTTAAAAGTTTTTCTTTTTTTTTAATGTAGATTTCCGTTGTAGATTGCATCAGAGTCTTCAACGGTCGATAGTTTTGCGATAGGAATTAGAAAACTTTATAGTATACCTAACTTTTGTAGCTTGGTCTATTCTTGTATAATGTAAACCAATTATTCTTGGACTCCATGTTTCTTTGTGATTTTGGCCTACAAAAACGAGATGAACTTTCAAAACTATTGCATACGCAATTGGAATCGCAATCGAGTTGGGGATTTATAGTTTGTTATTTTGACTAAAAAACTGAACTTTTGTTTCTCTTACTTCATTTTATTCCTTTTACAAAAATACCTATGAGTAGGATTTTGTTATACAGTTCATAATAGAGAAAAAAAATATTTCTACTGCTGTACAAAATTTCTTCTACTGTGAGTTGTGAAGAATTTTGTTTTTCGTACTAAGTACAAATTACAGTAGCATATTTGCACAGTAGCTGAAGTATGTGTTCTTCGGTTTGTCAAAGAGTGGAGGTGGAGTGTGAATGGAGCTAAAAACACATTTGTTCAACAATTTAAATATTTAGAGGCACTGACAAATAAAAAAAATTTACTGAGTGTATATAATTAATTTGTTTAACAATGAAAAGTCGTGTTAGTGTTTTGTTTCTAATTTGTGAGATTTACTGAAATTGTTTCATGTAACTGTACCATCCATATGCATGGCTTAGATTGTTCAAGTTCTTGAATAGAACAAAAAGACAACTTAATTCCCAACCATCCATTTGCATTTATCGCATTCAGCCAATATTTAGATAGTCTTAAAGTTTTAGGCGGCAATTTGTCGACGTTCCTGTGTTGGAATGGTGAGGAAGAACGGTGCAGGTTGCGATTTCACTTTACCAGTTACAAGTATATGCCAGTGATTTAAAAATTTTAGTAAAGATTTGATGATGAAAATCATAATACCAATTTTTTTCAATAAAATAACTTAGTCGCAATCACTGGAACATTACGTTACAAGAAGTATTTTCACCGATCTAATTTGGTTTCCGATTTACAGATCACACTTTCAGCTCTGACTCGGAACACAACTCGCTAAATTGCAAATCCGAGTCTTAAAGCTATTTTTTACTCTACCCCTTTGGCCTTCTAATTATTTCCATTTCCATGTTTCATTGTGATGAATATTGCTCCAAAATTAAATAATAAATAAACAACTTTCCTGTTCGTTTAAAACGCAAGAGTTTCACTATACGCTCGCTCGACTGCAAAAAATGATTTCTTTATTTAAATAATAACCCGCTTAGTGCGGTCTTATCCAGAGACATGTAAAAAACGATTACAAATTCAATGTAGCTAGCCTGCTCTGCAATGGATAAGGGCTTATAAACACTTTTGTTTCATTTGATTATAGAACGAAGAGCGATCGGACGTAATAAAGAAATAATAATTTTACATTGCTATATTAAGAATTTATGCGAACATGAAAAGCAAGCATCAAAATTGATTTTTTGTGATTGAAAATCCGATAAGAAATTAACACCTGACGGTAAAAATGTTTAATCCATTTTGTACGAAATAGAGATTTATAGGCACAAAAAATTAACGTTTAAAAAAACTACGCTAATCCTCACATTGATAAATTTTTTTGAAAAGCCACCAAAGTCAGAAAACAGATCGGGATTCCATTGCTAGTGAAGAAGCCAACATACAACTGTTTGAGCAAATTTCGTTTTAATAATAAAAAATCTCTTTCTCGCTCTGTTCTGTTCTACTTCTGCCAGTCATTTATCACCTTTTATTACGATCATTCGAATACAAGTGTTATTTTGTTACAAAGTTAAATAATTGTTTCTCAAACAAATTGTATTTTTGATTATTTTTCTTGTCAGGTCTTCACCTCCGAGAAGATGCTAATTTTTTTCTTTTTTTTTTGAGATGACCAATGCGAGTGAGGGCAGTTACCCCCAATCTGAAAAATTGTTTTATAAATTGAGAAGAAGTATAATTTTTCTCGCTGAATTCTCGAATTCGTTTCTAAATGATCTTTATGTGGTAACTACTCCAAGGAGTACTAAATACAGTTTCATTGTGTAAGACTGACGGTTTAAAAGAAAACGATGCAACTCCTAACGTTGGTAAATTTTTTTTAAAGAGTGATCAAATTCACATGTTTGCAAGAAAGATCGGGAGTCTATTGTTAGTACAGAAACCAACATGCAACTGTTTTAGTAAATTTACTAAAGATTTTTATGTAATTGAAGTTCAAGTATATCTCGTCTTCCGCTTCACTACCGCTACCACCATTCAACACAACTTCTTCTTTGTTTGTGTACAATCCCACTTCTACCAACTTTTATTACGATTATTCGAATACAAGTGTTATTTTCTTTTCATAGTTAAACAAGAGATTATTATTACTGCCAGATCTTCAAATAGTATCGTGTAAAGTGGACTTAACTCTCAAGTAACAGTAATCCTGAGCTAGGTATAGGTTTATCTCCCGTGAGAAAATATGATGTGTCATTGGAGGAGGATCTGATGAAATGTGATTGTGATTTTATCGAAAAAAAAATAGTTTCTGATGTATGTTTACGGCAATATGTGGGTAGATTTGTACCCGAATTTCTCTCCGTGAAATCGGCCCTTAGATTTTAAATCAGACTCTGTTCTCTGCAGTCCTCGTTCCGATTATAGTTCTTTATTAAATTCGAAATTTTGCCTGGCTCAACATCTTGTAAGGTGTTCGACCCTATCTGGCTGATCGAATTTGATCAAATGCTGGTAATCCGCATAAAAACGAGTTCTGCAGACCTCTCCTCAGCGCAACATTGGAGAAACTTGCTATTCATATTATCCGTAGATGCTCGTCGCTCATTGGACGCGAATCCATAGGCGATTGTGGAAACACTACATTCTTGTTCAATATGAATCCCTTTGATGCGCGTCCAAAAACAGCCAGCGACACGAATGTCATTGCGAATGTTGAGTGGAGGGGTTCAGTTCAGTCCCAGCAGGAATACGAGTAATGTATTATGTACTGTATGTAATATTATCGTATATGCATGATTATTAGAATGTCTCTTTCGCATTCTGAAAAATGAATAAAAAATCATTCCTTCAACATTTCAGGAAAAAATGAAATAGGAATAGTATGGTAATGCTTCCATCCATTGAATCGGAATATTTATGAAATGCATTCTTCAGCATCATTTTTTCCCGCTGGGGTAGTTTCTTTTATTATAATTATTATTATTATTATTTTTCTACACTCATTACTGCACATCACACAAAAAACCGTATCTTTCTCGGGTAACGGGAAGTGATTCAAATTTTACTCTGAAGTGGGGGAAGTCGAATATGTCACTGCATGTACTTTTTTGTTTTTTGGCTCTCCTGAAAAGTAGGTCTTTTTCAAGTTTCGGTACACGTTTCTCAGTAACCACACACAGTACCGTCTTAATTTTTTTTCATTTTTTTGTGGTAATATTGACTAGCTTCATACATGAGCAAATTAAAATATCTCATGAAAAACTATCATTTTTTCAAATATGAAAGAAGAAAAACAGTAAGAAATTTTATTCATTCCCTTTTACTTTATTATTTTTCATAAATATCTCGACTTTTAGTGAAAATTTTTTAATTTACTCATGTACTAAGCTTTTAAATACACTAAACAATAAGTTTGCAAAATCTGACTGTTGTGAGTTAAATGGAAGCTGAGATTCAGGTACCGAAACATAACGCGTTTCGCCATACAAAATGTATGGGAGCTAGAAATTTGCAACGACCCCCCTTAAGAAGCTCCGAGAGAAAAACTCCGATTTGGACGAAGCAAGTGCCAAATTCGACCGGAGAAAATTATCATCGAAGATGCCAAACTCTGGTTTAGGTTTACGTGCCATAGAAAAAAATAGTGTTGTGCTCGAAATTATTGTAGATCCATCCGATTATCTTATTAATGAGACGAATAAAACTGTTTATAGAATTATTCGGAACTGCCTTTAACATTTTTTTTTATAAATCTTCGTATTTAAAACCGTTTTCATATTGGTGTATTTTAATAATTTTATATTCTTTCTGTTTTGTTGTTTTCAGATGATACAATCCCAAGACTTAGACAACGACATCGATGAACTACTGCACGATTTCGAAGCGAAAAGACAACGTGCATTGCTTCATTGTATTTTATTTTACTGATACCAAAAAAAGTTCATAGCAATTAAAGCGCTTAATTATATAAATAAAATAATTGTATGTACGTATCTGATTATAATGTACATTATATGAAATTAAATGTACGAATATATTTATAAGATAAACAACAAAATAATATTTACTAATTAAAAAGAAATAAAAAAAACATTTTTCGTGCAATTTATGGAGTTCAAGTCTCATGCTGCGGCTTTCAAATTATCAGAGCAGTTTCAGGGCGTACTTGTATTCACGATGGGACTAAACTTGCGAGTTTTTCCATGCAAATCTATTCTAACATAATTTGATGTTATTTAATAATTCGATAATTTACGCGGTTATATTCAGGCTTATAGTAGCAACAAAGGTTCTTCAAATCAAAATTGCTCGGTTTTAGATGTCATATTTATAATTTTTTAGGCTATGAAATGTGAAATGAAAAAAAATGACAATTCCATGTTTCATTAACAATGCGACTCAGAAACATGGTTGAATTGTTTATTCGAATACGTGTTTTATAGACTGTCAGCAAACGCGGCAATCATCGTACCGAGACCTTTTTCATATACAAATGTTTGTGTAAGACGTTGTGAACACGATCTATTGAAATGTTTGCAATGTTAGCTAACTCAGGCCCTTTCGAACGTTGATAATTTAACACAGTATTGTAGATTTTCCGATGATTTATACAGTCGTGGGGAGTTTTGAACGTTCATCGCGTTTGATTTTGTTGTGCCCAGCACCCTAGCAGCATCCAGCTCAATTATACACTATTTGGTTTCACTCTCGCGTCGTTAAAAAGAAGACATGACCAGTCGTTCGATCAAGAATTAGCCAGATGATCTGCTATAACACAAGCAAAATAATGACTCATATCTGGGTAATTCAATACTCGACCTGGCCTGTGGTACTATGACGTCATGTTACTCGGATTGCAGGGGATTCCACATGCTTTGTTTTTCGAGTGACACGGCGTAATACGTGCCACGAGCCGAAGGTACTGATAATGTTTGGATTCCTGTTTTTTTTGCGTACGGTGTGCGGTAGGAATATCGCAATAGTTTCGACCCACAAATGGGCGTATTGTTCCTAAATGAGGCTGCAAGAATGCAATTTGTTTTGTTAGCGAATTGTATGCCGTTCGCAGTAATAGTTTGAACGACTGGCCCATTTTAAGGTTACAATTCCTAGCGTAAATTTAGTATTTAAGTTATCGTAATTATAATTAAGTTCTAGTATTTTGAAAACCAGACAGAAGTCTCAGTCGTTTTATAAAACTCTTGACTAACAATTAAAAGTATTTTTTAAATATTTTTTTTTTACAATCCTCGCAGGTAATAGTTCCACAGCACTCTATATCTTTTCAGCTAACAAAATTTACTCAGGGTAGATCAGCCTCCTCTTTGGCGGCGATTACCCATTAAGGTTTCAATTTGTGGACTTCTTTAGAAGGCCGTAACCGAATTTTCAGAAACTCTTCGTTTTTTGTCAATATTCCAGACTGTAATATTACAACCCTCAACAAATTCAATCGCCCATTTCTTTTCTGTTAAAAAAGCGAATAGTCTTTACAATTGGTGTCTATTTGGTTTTTTCTTTAATTTTCGTTGGAGTTAATTCTTTCAAAACAAAATATTTTAATACAGTAATTCGACCCTATCCATTTCTCAAATTACACCAAACTTTCTTTATTTAGACGAACACATTATTACCTGTCTAAAAATTTAGATACACTTTGAAGGATTAAACTTTAAAAATAATAGCCATTTTCTAATCGAAGTCGGGAACTTTTCGAACAGCCCTCGCAGCAATGGAAATTCAGTCGAGTAAGAAGTTAAATTAATGAATAGGTATTAGTCTCTTCAACAGCGGTTCTTATAGTATATAATTTTCTATATGAGCCCTTCCGAGCGAAAAAGAGACTCATTCTGTACAGCAATTTTTTTAAGACTACAAGTGCTAAGCGCATAAGTAGATGGAACTTGAGTCCATGACCTCAGTGTTTGTAAAATAGAACATTTTATACCGTTTAAAATGCGATACAAAAAATGTTTCACGGTGGTTCTGAACGGTAAGATCGCCGATCTTTTAGTCAATTAAAACTAATTAATTAAAATTTCACAGTATCTTTATATTATAATCATATTAAAAAAAAAATTTAAAAAATATTACTTAAAAAAACAACCCCAATTATTCAGTGCTGATCCAAATGTAAAAATTTCTTTCGCAACTTTTCACGTTTTTCCTTTTTAGCCTGTCGCCATGGTTTCTCGCCATATTGTACATTGTTGAGACTTTGCATTGATCCCGATATACTTCCGCCGCCACCAGCGGTAGACTGTCCGTCGCTACTTGTTCGAATATGTGGAAAATTCGAACGGCCCTTTATATATGCCGTATTTGTACTTTGAACAAAAAATTTACTATCTAATTCCTTCGAAGTCATAGTTTTGTTTATCTAAAAATCGAAACTAAAAATTAACAGAAATTTTTGTTTGTTTTTATTTGTAAGAAATTTTACCCTAAGTGCACGCTGTTGACTTTGAGGCAAATCTTTTTCCTGAATTTCTTTCTTAACACGTGGCGGGTATTTATGAAAGTCTTCTTGTTTCAATTCGGGCGGAGCATGGCAAAATAATAATTTTCCGTTGACGTAGTCTTTTAAAACGTAACGGGATGATCGCGACTGATCGGGTTGTCCGTTGGCGGTCATGAAACCGCGATTGTCTGAAATTCGAGCGAACATTTTAGTCGAGCAAAAAGAAAACCGGAAATAGCAGTTTTACATCCATAAGCCAGGAGAAATTCTTCAGAATGCGGTGGTCGATCGGGGTCGTCGCCTTCCAACGGCTTGGCAATAATAATTCCATACTTATCTTCGAGAACATGGCGCGGTATTTGAGCGCACAGCAGGTTAACTGCCGGGACATGATCACGCATCTGAAAAACAAATTTCCATCACACTGTCGAAATATAATACTTTTAAAAAATCATTTACCTGATCAATCGGTAGAATTCCATTTAAAATCATGTCGGCTTTAGTGAGCACAAAACTAGGCATAACCAGGCCGGGACAATCACATAGGAGCAGTTCCGTATCGAGGAATAACGTTTGAAAATGCTTCGTTTTTCCCGGAGTTGCAGATACCGAGACTTTTTTCTCGGTCATTAGGGCATTTATTGTGCTACTCTTGCCGACATTCGGATACCCCACCAGGCCGATTGTGGTTTTGTCTGGCGTGCATTTCGGCCCAGTGTGAATCGTTTTGAAAAATTTAATGAGTTCGGCACGAGTCAGTATCTCGGGATTATTTTCACCCGGGCTATGAGCAAATCCCAGTTTTTTTTCCATTTCGGATAATTGCTGTTCGGTTCTGTCGAGCGATTTCGATAATTCTTCAGCAGCTGCTTTTAAATCCAAAAGATTAATTTCCGGATCTTCTGCAATAGCTTTGAGCTCCTCTTCGGCCATAACAGCCGAAAAGAAGGCAACTTTCAAGTTCAATTTATCGAAATACCGAGCCCAAATGATTCGCTGCTCGTCGTTTAGGAAGTCCGCCTTGTTTATCAAAATTAAATTCATTTTATTCTGATCAACTTCCTTTACGTACCGATCGAGATCTTCGCTGCGAAAGAGTAGCGGATTTCGAGCATCGACAATTTGAACAACGACATCGCTGCGTTCGACAACACGCCATAACTGCCGCCAGAATTCCAAATTCTTTTCGTACGGCGTTAACATCAGACCGTCGTTTTCTTGGAGCATGGCAAGTCCACGGCGCCATTCCAAAAACGATTCACTTTCGGCTCCCTGAAGTTGCTCGGCCGTTGTGTTTGCTGTCCATTTTGGACGTCGCGGTATCTTCAGTAGGTCCTTCTTGTCGATGTGTTTCATTTCCATTTCGAATTTCTGAGTGCCCGTCAGGAGGCCGGCATTGCTTTTCGGATTGACGAACGAGATGTTAAGCTTTTCGGCCTGAAATTCCGTACCAGCTAGTTCGGCTGTTCGCAAGAATTCCTGGAAGGATGACTCTTCCGTGACCGATTGAAGATTCAGGCGACCCCAATCGTAGCCGTCTTGAATCTCGGTGGTGTGGAGCTATTCGTGCGGGAAATAGTTGTAGTTTTTTTTACAAATTAATGTCACAGGAAATTAAGGGGACAGAGAGCATTGATGAGTTCTCAACCAGCAATCAGACTCCCTTTAGACTTAGCAATGAGGTTAAAAACATAAACGACACGCAAATAAAAATCATAAAATTCAATTTACCATGGAATCATTGTCGACAGTACGCCGTTTTGTGTGACCGAATCGGTCCTTAATCAGGGATCTTCCCAGGACATTTGCCTTTGCCTTTTTTCCCATGTTTTCAAGCGATAAAAAAATTGGACGTTCACAAACAATTTCACATGTGCAAGATTCCGGAATTTTGACAGTACACATTCGCTATTCGCTGTGGGTTGCTGTCATGTGTACAGTGTTCCATTTCATCACAAGAGGAATTGAGTGACATTCCCGCCTCACTCAACAGAACTTGGTAAACGGTTTTTTTTAGGAATGAGTGGCATTTTCGCGTTCCATTTCAAATTAATTATTTGGAAGGATCTGAATTCTCGTAGCAACAAAGTCGCAAAAAACTTCGGTGTTCGAATATTATGTCAAATCCGAGTTGTAACTTTGTTGTACCATATCGAAGGTGGCCGATGAACTTACCAGAAAATTGCAGATTTTTGAATTTTTCTCCAACTTTTTGAGTTTGGAAGGAATTAACCATTTTGCATGAAGGGACTAAATCTATATATACTCGTATATGGTATATAAAAGGGGATGTATGGATGTATGTATGTGCGTATGTTCCCTATGAACTTCTAAACCGCTCAACGGATTTTCATCAAATTTTCAGGAAACATGTAGAATAGTCCCGCGATGGTTCCTGTGAAGTTTGGTATCGATCGAATCAAAAGCAATTGTTTTTTTTTTGACATTTTTCAAAATTTTTTCGCGTTTTTAGCTCTAATTGTTTGTTTGTCCCGTATGCCTCCCTAAACGGATCATGGATCCGATTGCGATCAAACTTTGTTGATATGTTGAGCGCACTCCCGCGAAAGTTTCTGCGTTAACAAAATCATTTTACAATTGGTGGTACGTGAGTTATTTCAACATTTGAGTGTATTTCTGTTGGCACACCTGGCAACACTGTTTTGGAGATGATACCGTCTCCACACTGCTTGACAAGAAGAGAAAAAATGGCGTTTACTTAAGTACCATCGTGAACCCACAAGAATGTAAAACTGAATTTATTAATGAAGTGTGTTGTTTATTTGAATCATATAGTTTCCTCATTTCAAAACACAACATATATTTGTGGTGACGAGGATTATTAAAAAAAAAAGTGCAAGTGTTGTGCAAGCCCAGAGTACAAGTAGAAAAAATCCAAAATTTTTCCCAACGTGGCGTCATCTTGCATAAGCATTTTTATTTTCAAGGCGTCATCTTGCATAAGCATTTTTATTTTCAACGATGGATCCTAAGTATATCGAAGCGTTAAATACCATTCTGCAAAATCAGAATGAAGCAATCAAACAAATTGCACAGCATATCGGCGCTGATCATTTAGCCATAACCTCAAAGTCAGCAGCTTTTCTTTCAACTCACATCAGTGAATTTTGTTACGATGTTGATTCGGGAGTGTTCTTCGAGTCATGGTATGCCAGATTCGAAGAATTTTTCAAAGAAGATGCCAAGACACTAAATGATTCAGCAAAAGTCAGACTTCTTCTAATGAAGTTACACACTTCAAATTTCGACAAATATGCAAATCTTATTTTGCCGAAGACCCCAAAAGACTTTTCGTTCGACGAGACTGTAAAAAAGCTCACAGAGTTATTTGGGCCACAGAAATCGCTTTCCATCGTCGTTTCGAATGCCTTCAAATCGAGAAAAACGACAGAGAAGATTTCATCTCGTACGGAATCAAAGTGAACAAATTGTGTGAAAGTTTTGCGCTGTCCAAACTAACTAGCGATCAATTCAAAAGTTTAATTTTTGTCATCGGTCTCCATTCCAGTCGAGACAAGGAGGTGCGAACACGCATTTTATCGAAAATGAACGCAGCTGACGAACAAGTCATGAGCATTGACAAGCTAATATCAGAATGTCAGACTCTCATCAACCTCAAGTCTGATGTCAATCTAGTCGAGAAACTAGATAGTCAACCAGCGAAACAGCCAGCTGTCAATCTGGTCAAACACGCTGGCACAAAAAAGAAGTTCAACCAGACGTCGCATTCTGTAAACAACAAACCGTTCTACAACAATCAAGCCAAAACTCCGAGAACACCGTGATGGGCATGCGGAGGGATGCATTTTTCGGCCGAGTGCTCATTCAAAAACCATAAATGCCAAAATTGCAAGCGGACTGGACACAAGGAGGGTTATTGCGGGTGCTTTCCTGACAAAGCACAATCAAAACAGATGAGTACACAATTGAAAAATCAAAATAACAAGCCTTCTGTCAAAGAAATTTCAATTGTCAACAGTGTCGAGGGATTCGCACACAAACGTAAATTCATCACCGTACTCATCAACGGCGTCGAAGTCAAACTTCAAATGGACTGCGACTCAGACATAACCATCATATCTGTGACAATGTGGGAGCGTATCGGTAAGCCCCGGTTGTCTAAACCAATTTTTGGTGCGCGAACCGCAGACAAAAGCAGACTAAAAATCACAGCACAATTCAATGGCGACATCAGCTTCAGGAATGTCGTAAAAACAGGAACGTGCTACGTTCCACCAGACATCAACATTTTCGGGATTGATTTCATGGACAAATTGAATCTATGGGATGTACCACTCAGCATGGTCTGCAATCACATTTCCGCCGATGATCGCTCAGGTCTGGTCGTACAGTCATCATTTCCTAATTTGTTTTCGGGAAACTTGGGTCTTTGCACAAAAACAAAAGTGAAGTTGCATCTAAAGCCAGACGCAAAACCAATTTTTCGAGCAAAACGACCTGTGGCTTTTGCGGCGCTACCATTAATAGACGATGAGCTGCAGCGGTTACAGAATTTGAATATCATCACACCAGTCGATTATTCAGATTGGGCCGCACCAATAGTTGTCGTCAAAAAGAAGGAAGGAAACGTTAGGATTTGTGCAGACTATTCAACTGGTCTGAATAACGTTCTGGAATCAAATCAATTTCCATTACCTCTTCCAGTGGAAATTTTCACAAGAATAGCGAACGGAACAGTCTTCAGTCACATCGACCTATCCGACGCATTCCTTCAGGTAGAAATTGAAGAAGAGTCACGCAAGCTACTCACGATCAACACGCATCGCGGACTTTATCAATTCAACCGACTACCTCCCGGTATAAAGTCGGCACCGGGTGCTTTTTAACAAATCATGGAAAGTATGGTAGGAGATCTACCAGGTGTTGCAGCTTACATGGACGATATTGTCGTTTCGGGAACAGACATGTCAGATCACAATCATAACCTGACACGAACACTCGAACGAATTCAAGATTTCGGTTTCCGCCTCAAAATTGAAAAATGTAAATTCGCCATGAGATCAATTCGATACTTGGGTCATGTCATTGACAAAGATGGGTTACGGCCAGATCCCGCTAAAGTGGAAGCAATCACAAACATGCCTCCACCAACAGATGTAGCGACCTTGCAATCATATTTGGGTGCTGTGAATTATTATGGGAAATTTGTAAAAGAAATGCATCAACTTCGACAGCCACTCGATGCACTTTTGACCAAAGATGCGAAATGGGATTGGACAACAGACTGCCAGAAATCGTTCGACAGATTCAAAGAGATTTTGAAATCGGACCTTCTGTTGACACATTTTGACCCAATCTTGAGATCATCGTAGCAGCTGATGCATCCAGTACAGGTATTGGGGCTTGCATATATCATCGGTTTCCAGATAGTTCAGTCAAGCACATCTATCATGCTTCACGAATTTTGACCAAAGCAGAGCAGAACTACAGTCAAATTGAAAAGGAAGCTCTTGGGTTAATTTTCGCAGTAGTTAAATTTCACAAATTTATTTTCGGAAGGAAATTTTTACTCCAAACTGATCATAAACCGCTACTATCGATTTTTGGCTCCAAAAAAGGCATTCCCGTCTATACAGCGAATCGACTTCAGAGGTGGGCATTAACGCTACTCATGTACGATTTTGATATCGAGTACGTATCCACAAAGAGTTTTGGATACGCAGACATATTGTCACGGTTGATAAATTCTCACATCAAACCGGATGAAGAATTCGTTATTGCATCAATTCAAGCGGATGACGACTTTCAATCCGTTCAAATCCATCATCTACCTGTAACTCACAATATGATCCGGCGAGCAACTGAAAACTCAGCCATTCTTCAAACAGTCATCCAACATGTCAACGATGGCTGGCCATCCAAGCAAATAGAAGAAACAGATGTCAAACAATTTTTCCAACGACGTGAAGCATTGTCAATTACGAATAATTGTCTCATGTACGGTGATCGTCTCGTCGTACCCGAAAAATTCCAAAAACATATTCTTCAACAACTACACAAAGGACATCAGGGAATGCAGCGTATGAAATCAATTTCGCGAAGCTATGTGTTCTGGCCTGGACTTGATCAACAAATTGAGGAGATGGTGCGGGATTGCAACCAGTGCGCAAGTGCGGCGAAATCACCAACAAAAACATTGCTGGAATCGTGGACCGTTCCTGATGGCCCTTGGCAACGTATTAACATTGATTACGCTGGTCCAATTTACGGATACAATTTTTTCGTTATCATCGACGCGTATTCAAAGTGGCCAGAAATTACGCAAACCCTAGCGACAACTTCAACTAAAACTATTAGAATGCTGGAAGAAGCCTTCGCCCGTTATGGTGTTCCTAAAACCATCGTATCGGACAACGGTACTCAATTCGTGTCAGCACAATTTCAAGCTTTCTGTGAGTCGTACGGTATCAAGCACATTCGTACCGCCCCATTCCATCCACAATCAGATGGGCAGGCGGAACATTACGTGGACACACTGAAGAGAGCTTTGAAAAAAAATCAAAAGGAAGGAGGAATCGAGGAGGCGTTACAAATATTCTTATCTACATATCGTTCAACGATAAGCTCAACAACGCCAATGCAGAAATCACCAGCTGAATTAATGCTTGGACGTCCTATGCGAACAACCTTTGACTTATTGAAACCGTTCAAACAAGTTGAAGCCAGTAATGATGATCGCAAGCAAAAACAGAATCAACAATTCAACAGGCAGCATGCAGCAAAAAATCGACAGTTCCGCGTTGGAGACTCGGTTGACACCAAAGTATTCCACAATAACAAATACCGCTGGTGCAAGGGAACCATTATAGAACGAATCGGACAGGTGATGTACAAAGTTCAGCTACGCAACTCAACCCGAATTTTACGTTCGCATACAAACCAAATGCGCTCGCGACTATTGCGAAATTTATCAACTTCATCTGATATCGGATCAGAACTCTCGCTTGATATACTGCGAGCTCAAGACACTACTCATCCAACTTTGGTTGTTCAGAACGAGCCTTTGTATGATGGGACATCGGACGTGCAATCATCCAACAACCAATGTCCTCATCCAGTTCCTCTGGTTCGGAGGTCAGTCAGACGTCGGGGAGTTCCGAGACGGTTAGAGGACTACCAGCTAAATTAGGGGGAGATGTTGGCACACCTGGCAGCACTGTTTTGGAGATGATACCGTCTCCACACTGCTTGACAAGAAGAGAAAAAATGGCGTTTACTTAAGTACCATCGTGAACCCACAAGAATGTAAAACTGAATTTATTAATAAAGTGTGTTGTTTATTTGAATCATATAGTTTCCTCATTTCAAAACACAACAATTTTATATAGTTATTTTTATATTATTAAATTATTATTATAACCAATGTGCTATGTGAACCAAGGTGTACTCTGGATAACCAACCACGATCTTTGGCGGAAGACTGTATAGCATAAAATAGGCATTGTAATTTAGAAAGGAAAGTGACAATGAGCAGGCCATACCTTAATGCATATCTCCAGGCGCGAACGCAGGGTGGGTTTTGGGGGTTGAACCACCACATCCCCCCCCCCCCCCCGAAATGATGTAATTAAGAACTCACAACTAAATGTAACTAATACGCGACGCGTAAATTTGTCTGTAACCCCGTCTGAAGAACATATGAAACCAAACAATAGATAAGAAAATTCGGAGAATAAATAATTCTTGGAGAAAGGTAAAGGCCACAACCCATTGGGGAGACACACAGGAACTGAAAATGTAAGGATGTGCAGATCTGCTCGACTGGGTTGAGCCATTCAACTTAAGATACAGCGCATATGCAAGAGAGGTTACCATGAGGCCATTAAATAATTTATATAAACAAATTCATCCAGATAAAAACGAGAATATAAGCTTGGAAGATTGCATAAAACAAGACGCCCGTCCGTCATATGAACAACTCACTCCTTGGCCTACAAATCAGAACAAACTCAAACACACAAAACCACAAAACCGAAATTAAACTGCGCAGTGTAAAGACCTGAAATTGTCACAAGCCGCAATTATAGCCCGCTTATTATCGCAGGCTTATGGCTCAATTTCTATGTCTGATATCCTCGTGGCATTTGTACATGTAAGACCCACACGATAATAACAATGTCTGACTTATGACTTAATTTTTGTGTTTTTTCTATAAAAATTGAATTGGCTTGAATTAATTCTTCAGCGGATTTCTAATGGAATTCATTAACAAACTAATCAAGAAGAAACCAAAAGCATCGCTGTTGTGTTTCTTAGTTTAACTAGTTAATCACGTTTTTAATTATTTTACAATGAACTTTATTCTCACTTAAAATGTACGTCTTTACGATGTGACGATTGCTCTTGCTGTGTCGCATCTGTTCTGCTGACGGTCTCTTGAACAGATGCTTCGTTAAGTTTTATTTTATTTAAAGTGTTGCACCTGTTTAAGGGCATCGTTCAATCATTTACAAGTACTCTACAATCGCTAATGAATCACTAACGATTCTCCTAGGTGAAATATTTGTTCACATCTGCATTCACTTACAATTCTTAGATGAATCACACAACCTTTTGTTCTGTTACTCCTTCTCATAGAGATATAAATACTGGAGACGACAAGAAGCCGTTTTTGTATGAAGCACTTTGAAGCATTTTGCAGCAAAATTAAACGTTTTTGTGTGGAGCGTTTGATGCCAGGTGGCAGTGAAATGCAAATAGTAGCCTAGTATTCAAATGTTCGGCGTTTTTTGTGTTCAAGACCGGAGTATAACATAAATGTGAGTAAGATGCTAATAGTAGCATAGTGGTTATTACCGGTCCTTTGCAAGGAATCGTCCGCTGCTCGTCATCTTCACAGTACTATATCTCTATGCTCCTTCTACACAAAGGTTAACCACAAGTAATTCATCAAGGTGGGTATGCGACTTCTTCACTTATAGTGAACATGTAATTTTTTTAGCTAAGCTGAAAGTACAATATATTTTTTATATCCCCGACGAGTACGTACGAAATTTAGTTTCGACTCACTTGCAATAAATTTTTACCAAATTGTAGGGTGGGTAATCGTAAATAAATAGTAAATAAGGGAATTTAATAGTAAATTTTATTATGAACAAATCGATGCATTCATCACATCTATTTTCTGTTGACTATCCACTTCCCATAACAACGTCCATTTGCAACAATTTACGCGGTTTTGTTTGCTCAAATTAATAATTCTTTTTCATATCCTTTGTTTACTCGATTTCATAATTCTTTTCCATATCCTTCCAAAAGAGATTTAAATAAAAATAACTCATTCCACATTGTTATAAAATTATTATGCTAATGTAAACCATAAATTATTTCGACACGCATTAATTTCATCCATTTAATTCTCAGATCAATAAATATTCTTTGAATTTATTAATAATAAAAAAAAACCCTAGCCCAATCCCAATCTGCTATAGAAGAAAACAACATAGTCACACCGGTCGCATGCCCATCACACGAAATTTTAATGAGGTCAACCAGGTGAAAAAACCAGGTCAATATCGCACTTTCATACGCCGAGTAGCAGAAGTAATTAATTTTTCGAATGAAAGGATTTTTAAGGGTTTTCATCCCTTTAGAACTGGATATTAACTACGAGTTGGGTATGAATACCATATTGCATTATGTACTTCAATTTAGATTTATTGCATAGACGGAACAAAAAGACTGGCAAAAAAGTTAACGATAATCAGACGATTTAACATCAACCGAAAGCAAATAGGTGATATTCAGAAAAGAACATCATTCCTTAAAAAAATAGTGTGAAACTAGCCTGCTATGTGTATGTGCAATGTCTGGTCACTTCCTATGCAGATGAAATGCTTAATTCATATTTAAATTGTAGCTAGCAAATCAAAAGAATAGAGAGTTTCTATGGAGGACGCACTCTTATATAGAGTGTTTACTTTTTTCGCGCGGTACTTCAATGAAATCTTCACAGGGAAAGCATAAGGCAGATGAATGGGTTGAGGACCAAAAAGAAGAAAAACACGGACACAAATAAACCCAGCAGATAGAGACTGAAGCCGAGAACCACGTCTTGTAGAAGTCAGTGACGTATTTACGACGAGGACATGGACTTGGAAGTACCACCAAAACAATCTCAATTAGATCAATATCTCAATTAGATCATCTTCAGCTCTGTAAGACCCAGTGGCATAACAATCGGTATCGGTATATTTATGTGTGCCTTATACCATACATGTTCAGGGAAGTGTTCATGCGGCTGAAACAAAGTGTACTTCATGAAATTTCATTCATGTTCGAAAAGGATATTTTCACATAGAGAATCTGTGATTAATACCCTACCCTAGATTCGGTAAGGTGGGTGGCCACTGGAGCGGCAGCTTTTCTAGCTTTATGTTTGCGAATTCTTCCAAGTCTATGGCGAAGCGCGTAACCAACGTAATGGCCCGTCAGTGTTGTGATAACTCCTTCTCTGCACAGTATTGGTTACATATGGAAAGGATTTTCATCCTCTATAGAATAGCAACTATGTTAGCAAGATCTCTTCGTTTCAGATCTAGAAGAAATTTTGTTGTTCTAGAATCTGGCACAGTTAGGAACATTTTTGATCGTCTGCTCTAGATTGCCCCATGTCTGACTTAATGCCAACGTAGGATATTCCTACAGCAGGATCGGATCACAGAAAGGTGTTTCCGACTCTGTAGGTCTGCTCGTTTTCTGGTATGCCGGAGAATGTCGCGGAACCCAGTAGACTACAGTCATTTTATTACTTCTCCCCAATTTATTCACTTTCCCAATGCCATCCTCCACAAGTCGTGAAGAGACCTCATGGTCCAAGTACAAAAATGCTATTCGACGGAGCAACAGTATCTCAGAAGAGCACTGTTCTTTTTCTATGCTCCATAAGAGCTCATATAGGATCCGAAGACTGAAGAATTGAAGTAAAAATGAATGAGTCCAGTATTCGAATAAATTGGTTGGCGTTAATGAGCTGAATTTCGAGCAAATTGTTATACAGTGCAAATTGAATACGGTTTCATCATAATTCGTCCGAACACTTGAACCAATTTCATTTAGTCACTGCTTCTACATGATATCCATATGTTAATCAAATGGGACTTGGAATAAACTGCAAAAAACAAATAAAGAAAAGGAATTGCATTATAATCCATGTTCCTGACTCAGTCGTTTACCTTCTGGCTTGCGTGGCTTACACACACTATACATATATTTCCTCTTTGTTGTGCCCTGTGTGTTTTGTTTTGTCCTGTTTTTGGCTGCCTTTATTGGAGGCACGAGCACGATACCGAGTACCGACCGAAAAGCATTATCACGATGAGAATATGCGGGACATAGAACACCGTATAGCGCATGTCGACTCTCAATAGAATAATGTGCTTCGCTTCTATATTTCCACTAAAAGTATTATCCACATTGCGTTGACAGAATGGACTGGTACAACAGAATGTGCAAATCCAACCATGTCCGTGGGTATTGTGGGGGATTCTCTCTACGATTTCTATATCAGTTGCAACGGTATGGAGTACTGTCCATACTCCAGTGATTATTTTCTGTTATTTTTTTTCAGCAATAATATTTCCATCCATGCATGGTTCCCTCATTTGGACGCAAATTTTTGTCGTCAGTTAAGACTTCTGCTGGCATGAACATGAGGTCCATTCCGTATGAGAAGACTCGGTTTGCATGGGGCTTCGTACGTCCGTATCAACAACTCGGTACGCTCTCTGTGTTAGTACAGCAGTAAAAGCCATTCGGGGAGTAGTGCCATGGAATGGAATACAATTTTGTTATAGAGAGCTTAGCGGTGTGTTCCGCGCATCCACTGAGTTCAGTGAAGGTCGTCACTCGTCAGTCAATAGAGACGATGGTCTCCGCGGCGGTTGTTTAGTCAGGTTTTTTCCTATCTTATCGCCCACTAATATTATTTTTGCGGTAAACGGATTTTATTCAACGTTATTCCTGAGTCTTCCTCGAGCAAGAACCTTAAAAATCTTTTTTAATTTTGTTTTAAATTACTTTCAAGTGCGAATACTACCACCAGCAGTGAATTTCTTTGTGAAGTATGGCCGGGTGATTAGTGCAGTGGAACGCGCCCTTTGGTCCTTTGTGCCTCGGTATAATTCAAATTATAGAACCGCCGACTTTCATGTGTGTGATATATTAAAGAAAAAAAATATTCATCTCCGGTGATTTGCTCCTTAGGTGATCAGCTAGAAACATAAAAAGGAACTTCATTAAAAACATACTCGTACCGCCAACAAAGAAGGCCCTCATTAGAGAGCAATCTCTAGTTTCAATAAAATCTTGTTGTGGGTTTCTTCCATTCCAACGGACAACTCGAATATAAATTGGATAATAATGGTCTCGGTCACCGTATGAAAGGGGTCAGTTATTGGCCACTTAAGCTCGTCTCAATATAACACCAAATTAACAAATGTGCGTGATAAGAAAACATACTCGTATTTGCATATCGCCAATAATACGATAACAATGACGTTGTACTGAACAGGATAGTGATAAGCTGCTAGCTCTATAGTGAGACGCCCTTCGAACGTGCGAGGCTTCCTTACATGCAAATCAATAAAAACGAAAATTGATATCTGAAACAATTGTCGGAACGTGTACGAGTATATTACAGTCCACTAGACTGGAAGGACTGGGCGAATTGTTGTCTCCGGTTTGGTCAAAATCGCAAGAAAACAAAGATAAGAATAAGATCGGGGTGTCGTTCGTAGTGCATTGAGTCATATAGTACGTGACGGTTAACCACAAAAACCCATAATAGGGGTGTCATTACTCAAATTCATACCTTTCGGGTATTGGACAAATACGTGGCTCCTTAAGAATTTGCCAACGTCATCACCCGGATACGATATCATCCTAGATAACACTCGACTCGGGGCCATATAGTGCTGATGGGTGAATCGAGACCGCAATAGAATATAGCAGTTTTTTTTAAGTGTTTCCCGTTCTTCGGTATGAAATACCACCTCTGGTACAGCTAGAGCTAATTATTGATGTTACAGTCGCTGTTCCTCTCCCCTGTTTATCGAAATAGTGTTTCTATATTTTTTGTGTATATTCCGATCCCTACGCTTAGATTAAACTTGTGAACTATAAATGGTACGGTCCTAATTAGCGTTGCTGTTAATTGGACGAGCAAATCAACCATATACTCGTAAAATATTTGATGATATAGTGAAGTGTAAGCGTAAAAATTCAGTGCAGTGGCTTCATCGTTATAGAGATGCATTTTAAACAGGACGATAATCGATCCAAGAATGTAACTCCTGATCCGAAAATCGGACAAACTTTGGTTTGGCCGTTTCTTATACAGGTGAGTCATTTCTGAATGAATACAATTTCCAATTTCCGTGAAAAAAAAATTTTCATATTCTTCCATATAAAAATTCTTGACAAATTTGTGCATTCGTCCGTCGAAACAAACACACGACTCAAAGGTTAAGCTAAGAAATTGAAAAAATTGAAAAAAACGAACGAATTTATTTGAAGAATAAAATCAGAGTTCATTCATGCGCCAAATCCGCGATGTCGTAGCTTCCATACAAAAGTTCCTACACAACGAGTAAAATTCAAAATTTGTTTGTTTGTGGATCGTTCAAATATCACGAGAAAGCGGCTGATCTGATGAGAATCTAATGAATTCCGGTATATGAGTAAAGGGAGGTGGTTACGTAGGCTCTTTTCATTTATGTACCTTTAGATTTTAATTTATGCTTTTAGTTTTCTTAATATTTGTTTATCACACCCCTTCCCATGAAAACTAAAAATTTGTTCAATCAAGATATGAATTTACTTTTGTAATTTAAATCATGTAATCCGGTTTTTAATAGATTTAAACATACACATTTACATTTAACTTGGTTTGCCAAATTTTTTTTTTCATTTACCAAAACTCCCTTTTCTAAAAAATATTTGTGAGTCTGATCTTTTGAAAAAAGTTCTTTTTTTTCCAAGACTAATACTTGAGAATGGAATTTTTTCATGGTGAAGCTACCATGGAAGCGAATTTTAAGAATTTTTTGTTGTTTTTCGGCGTCAGAGGAGTTTCTGGTGCGAAACACCAACACGAAATCCTGACTGGGATTAAATCGCTGCATGCCAGTTGAAAAACCATCACTAGAGAAGCCAGTTTTTACTTTATTATTTTTTAATAATAAAGTATTGTTATCGACCTGAAATTTCAAAAAAATTTGCTACCCTGAAATTTTGTATTTTTACGTTTTAGGACTAGTAGACGTCAAAAAAGCAAAAAAAATGTCCGCCGTCCGCCGTACGCAAAATCGTTAGAAGGCGCGTAGCTCCCAAACCCGTTGCGATATTAAATTGTTATGGTGGGTAGATTGGGTGAACCCCTACGACTGGTATCTTTTGAGAGGGTGAGGATGTGAGGGTGATGAGGGGAGGAGCGTTTTAGACGAAAAATTTTGGTTTCTAGATCTCAGGAACCACTTATGCTAGGAGGCTGAAACTTGGAACTTATGTAAAACTATGATAGTGGAACAATTGAAAAAAAAATGGTCGATAGAGGTGGAAGGGTGTGGGAGTGGGAGGGGGCAGGGCTAAATGGCTATAGCCCTGTGGCACAAGCCTTTTGGGGGCGGCAATTTTTATTGATGTTATGTTTTAAAAATTTTAGAAAATACTGGCCACAAGAGCGCAGAAATGGAAGATTGTATTTTAAAGCTATTATCTCTTTTAGATATTAATTTGGAAGATTGTAGAGGACAATCTTATAATAATGCCTCTAATATCTCGGGTATATACAGCGGCCTCCAAGCGTGCATTAAATCTAAAAACAAACTTGCCATTTACGTACCCTATGCAGCACATTCTTTAAATTTAATTGGAGAGTCGGCGGTAAAACGCTGCGTACAAGCAACTAAATTATTTTTTTTTCTACAAAATCTATACAATTTCTTTGCCTCGTCAACATCAAGATAGAAAAATTTGAAAGATACGCTAGCAGCAAAAAACAAAAACAGTGCCCAAAAAATTAAGCGACACTCATTGGTCACCAAGAGCTGATTCAGTGAAGGCAGTGGGTATGAACATTTTAAAGATGCTTTAAAATTTTCATAGATAATTTTCAAAAGCTTGACAATGAGTCCGAAACGCTTGAAAGCCGGGGTTGAAACATTGTAAAATACATATCTCCTGAACGATTGATATCAGAAGGCTGAAACTTTGCAGTTGTCTTTAGGGATAATTCGAGATTAGACAACGGATAAAATTTTTAAGGAGGGGTGGTGGGATGTGGGGTGAAAAACTTTGGATTACAATATCTTCCGAACCAATTACACCAGGAAGATAAAATTTGGTTTCTGTATATCGAATCATAAGTGGAGTCTACTGAATGTAAACTTTTTGAGGGGGGAGGTGGGGCACGAAAGTGGGGGGTAGCAATTTTTAAAAAAAATTTTTATAGTACGAATATAAGAATTTTGATTAAAAATATATGTATATTTTGTCTAAACTTTTGTTCAAAATATTTCATTTATATTGCAAGCCATGACACATCTATAAAATATGGCGTCATATTAAGGCCGCGGTCCGAATTATGTTCAAAACAGTGCTTACTGCCGGTCCGAATTGTCGGTACGCTTACGACGCTTATAATTCGGACCGATCGTGAGTACACGTGTACTCACAGTGCCTATCCTCGAAACCGTGAGCAGTGTAAGTGCCAGAAAATTACCCCTCCATGCAAATTGTATGCATCGTGAGCGCAATTCGGACCGGTTGTAAGCGTGCTAAAAGCGCAGAAAGCGTAATTCGGACCTCGGCCTAAGTAGCAACACACTACTATTAAGTAGCAATACACTACTATTTAGTAGCAATACAATACTATTTAGTAGCAATACACTACTATTTAGTAGTGGGGCATTAAACAACTTAAAGGTTAAATATTGCAATACTATTTTCAAAATTTGCCTGATGTTCATGTGAAATTCTGCTTTCTAGTGAGCGCGCTGAATTACTTCTCGCAACTGCCAAATAATATTATCAACTACTACAATATCGTGTTTGCAGTTTACAAACGTATTGCCTGTTTTACTTTATTATTTTTTAATAATAAAGTATTTTTTATTGTATATGCATTTATTTTCTGATCTTTATTGCCTATTTGCCGTCTATTGTTGTCAAAATCGCGTTACACGCGCGACCAAATTGAAAAATAGACTATCAAAGCGACGCGATTTGAGCGATGAGATATCACTGTAACAGGTTGCACTCACTAGCCTGCATTCTAAACAGCTGTCATCGCGTCGCATTGCAAAACGCTCGCACGTCGCGTTCACTATAATCCCAAATTAACTATCGAACTAACCACGTGAGCAATACAGGGATATAAATTCAATTTGCTTGTGTAATTTTAAACGATTAAAGCAGATTGCTTCACTCTAACGTTGCATTATAAATAAATTACTAGAACCACATTACAGTGCCTTTAATTATAAAAATCCTAATAGATATTTTAGTGAAAATGTTGTTAGCGTACCTGAATTCAAATTATCTCCCATCAAAATCTATGTTTTGTTAAAACAATTTACAGCCTTGATTCGCTTAGTTCGCATAAAATAACTCAACTAAACTCCATTCTAATAATTAAGGTACAAATTCTATAGATATGATATTCCCGATATAACCAATGTACCCAGAGCAATAAATTCATGCAATTCAAGGCTAATCAGGTGTTGTCTAAGTGAAAGTAATTGCAAGGTATTAATGTCTCTATCCAAACAAGTCCCGGTTACTTATGCTCTAATTTGCCAAGAATAAATTCCAATTTCAATATGTTCTCGTAAACAATTCTGTTGTAGAATACTCGTAGATGCATTGATTGTTGAAGTAGGTCTCAACCTAGTAGTCAGTGTCCATTGGATAAATGGCGAAATCTATTTTGGTTTTGAAATTGTAGCACAAATGCCAAAAGAGCTATAAAATGTGTGAGTTCAATTACTGATTGCTTCCGGCAGTAGGTAGCACAATTACAACCTGAATCTTATGGAAATCGGAATCTAATGTTCCAATGATCTATCATCTAGTGTAAGATTGTATCTTTAACTAATATGCATGGAAGGTAAGTCGTTCACATCCGTCACGAATGACTTGCTCTGGGCTGTTACTGTTCCTCTTCAACGTTCGAGTAAAAATAAATTTCTTCTTCAGAGATGATTGGATCGAACTTGAAAGGCAGAAGCTTCCTCTATAAAGTAGAAAAAGTAATATTATTATTTTATGAGGTACCCTAAGAAGACTACCAGTTCATGTTAAGGATATGGAGGCATTTAAGGTAAAAGTTTTGCGACATTTACACGTGCGCTAGGCTAATTGGCAAGAACGTTATTGGAATATTAAAGTATGGATGGAATTCATTTACGAGTATCTTGGCACTGAAGATGTCCCAAGTTGACAGAATCATCAAGCTCATCGATTGGCATTGTTAATTAAAGGGGGATTGTACCGAAGAAAGATGTTCAAGTTGGTTCATACATATGGCGCGTGTAAAATGTCCGGATATATTTTACGAAATTTTGATCATTGTATTCCAATTTTCATCTGGAAAAGGTATTTTTTTAACGAATCTAGCAAGTTACAGTAGAACCTGAAGAAGTGACCACCTTCCTATCTTGACCACTTGCCTAAAGTTGCCATTTTTTTACGGTCCCGATGTAAATCAGAAATGGATTTTATTTATTAAATTATTTTTATAATTTGACAAATCGAATAAAGTGATCAATTTTACAGTGCCTTGGGTGGTCACTATATAGAGGTTCTACTGTATTTCGAAAATAGTAGCGCAAAAGGGCTCTTTCGTAAGTCGGAGTCTTTCGGAAAAGGAAAAAGGGGGTTAGATGATAACCTTTCCCTTCTTCCCTTCCTAAGTCGCTTAGAAATCGAAAGCTCGAACATATTTTTAAATACTCGTATTCCAAAAAAAAACAAAATTTTGAAAAAAAATCATACTTGTATAAGGGCAAACAAGCTGATGATGCTGTTCCCATCCACTCGCTTACAAATCGAGACTCTTTGCGAGCATCAATTGATCTCCCTAGTCCACTTAGTATTAGCGTCCAATTATACAAACAATGTATTAAAACATACTGCAGTCACGATCGGCTGCAAGCCAATCGTATAATACTCTAGATGAATACTGAACTCCGATTTATATTGTAGTTGGAGATAAAGTAGAATTACATGTGTGCATGTTGTATGTCCTTTATTAAGGACTGCCATTAGATTGCTACTCAAAACTAAAAGACAATATTCAGTGTTTAATTTCATATCTTGAACTGGGTAAGTCATCGAAAAAAAATGTCCTTTTTGAAGGACTTTCATATGGGAGGTGCAGGAAGGACTCACTCGATTTCTTACATATTTTTCCTTTTCCTTGAAACCATTCAAAAATTAATGTGTACAAAATTTCAAATTCGTAGCTTGAAGCGTTCAAAAGTTATCGGAAAATATTGTTGAACACGTGTCTTAAGGATATTTTGTATGGCAGCTACCAGAAGGAGTAAAAGGATTTTGCTGACTAGTAAACTCGAACTTTGTTTTCACTCAAAACTAATTTTTACAAAATTTCGAGTTCATAGCTAAAAGATTACTTGAGTTATAGTGGGTTCCGTAAATTAAGTGAAGACATTTTAACAGGATATTTGTATGGCAGCTACACGAAGGACTAACAGGATTTTCTTCATAATCATATATTTAGCTCCAACTATTGGAAAAATAACACGTACAAAATTTCAAAGTCGTAGCTTAAACCCTTCTGAAGTTATCGACCAATATTATTGAACACGTGTTTTAAGGACATTTTGTATGGCAGCTACCAGAAGAAGAGAAAAGATTTCGCTGATTAGTAAACTCAAACTTCCTTTTCACTCAAAACTAACTTGTACAAAATTCCGAATTCGTAGCTAAAAGATTACTTGAGTTATAGTGAGTTTCGTAAATTAAGTGAATACATTTTGACAGGATATTTGTATGGCAGCTACGCGAAGGACTAATAGGATTTTCTTCATAATCATATGTTTAGCTCCAACTTTTGGAAAAATAACACATACAAAATTTCAAAGTCGTAGCTTAAACCCTTCTGAAGTTATCGACCAATATTCTTGAACACGTGTTTTAAGGACATTTTGTATGGCAGCTACATGAAGGAGTAAGACGATTTTGCCCGTTAACGAACTTAGCCTTACAAATTCAACCAAACATCCAGATTCAAAATTTCAAGATCCTAGGTGAAGGCGTTCTTGAGTTATCGTGTTCACGGACAGACGGACGGACGGACGGACGTCAGGCGGATTTGAGGTTTTTGGCCACAAATAAACAAAAAATAATATATAACTTTTTTTCGTCCGAGGCTTGGTTCTATGCGTTACAAACTTTTGGGCTGGATTAAACTTATAATACTCTATATGATTTCATCTAGAGTATAAAAAGGGGTCAAGAGTATAGAAAAGAGTATAACAAAATTAAGCAGAGTTAAAAGGAGTAAACGTAAAATTTTTTTAAAAGGTCCTAAGTAAAAGCTTTAAATGTAAGTACCATCAAATCTCGAATAGAGACTCTAGGAATAAAATTTCAAATATCAAAATCACAAAATATTTCTAAGCAAATCTAGAATAAAACACATCCGCATAAAAATGTTATGTACTCGTCATCCAGTACTGAAAATTTTAATTGCATATGAATAAAGTGCTGAAAAACGGCGTAATGAACACCGTCAAACTGTATTCGAACTTTGGCAAATCGATATCAATTCTAAGTATTGAATGCAGAAGAGTTAAGACCGAATTTCCGAATTTATTTTCTATGGAGCAATTTTTGTTATCAATACTGAAGAATTGCAGCAGCACAAGCAATTCTGTGTTTCATTATCGAAGTAGAACTGTAAAGAGTGATATTTATTTTAAACATACAGCAGTCACGATCGGCTGCAAGTGAACACGTGTCTTAAAGATTTTTTGTATGGATGGTATCAAAAGGAGTAAAAGGATTTCTCTGACTAGTAAACTCGAACTTCGTTTTCCCTCAAAACTAATTTGTACAAAATTCCGAATTCATAGCTAAACGATTACTTGAGTTATAGTAAAGATATTAGAATCTCTTTATATAAGATGTCCCAACCAATATAAAATCAATCAATAAAGCTTTACGATTGGCGACCAAACTCTGGTGGCTATTGGAGCTTTTTATACTAATATTTGTAGTCCACTGTAAACATGAATCAAAAAGCTCTGTTTTTATATTGTTTGGAAAGTAAACGTCACCGATTCCGAAATCGGTAAATTTGAATAAAACAGGATCTTTACATTTATTTGTCATTAATAACTAGTTATGGAAGGCGAAAAACTGCAAGAAATAATTGAAAAACAAATGTGTTTAATATTTAACATCGGGTTAAATATTCGTGCTCTTATTTGCGATCAGGGTTCTAATAATAGAAAGTGTGTTGTCTTTTTTTTTCACTCCAGGTTGAGCTGCAGAGACGGGCGTGGCGAAGGTATTGGGTACCAACAACAAAATTTCGACAACCTGTCGCAATCGGCTTCGGATCAACCAGCCTCACTCCTCGACAGTCCAGTGGCAAAAGAGGCTTCGGTCATCGTATTCCATTTCGAGGAATCCTCGTTTCCTGCAAACGCTCACTCGTTCTCCATGCCAGCGTTGCACTATTTGGTCCAATTGGCCTAATGTTGGTATTGATTTTCTTGAATAAAGTTCCATGGCCCTCTACTTAATGGCATGCGCCAACGCTGCTCTTTAGTCAGGTTTTCGCGCTGAATTATGCGCGGGTCGGTTCTCAGGTGTTGGTAACGTTATCATATCTTTAAACGCAGACCTTTATCCGCTCAAGTTCGAGTGCCAATTCTTCCTCTCAGCAAAAGAAATACTTCAAAATGAAAAAAAAACTAATTTATTGAGCCAAACGTAAAGCAAATTACCTTAGCAGCCGTCCGCATGTGAAACCCATCTTCCCGGGTACCATATTCGAGCCTTGCGGGCCTTCGCTATTCTAAACGTAACAATGAAAATTTCTAAAGAAACACCTTTTTTAATGTTTGTTATGCCATGACCATCGGCGAGAAGTCTTAGATTTTATGTTGTTGGTTCTTCTGCGCAAGAATTGTTCATGGAAAACGAAAGAGTCAAGAAATTTAAAAATAAATTCTATACTGAGAATATTACATCAGTAATAACAATATTTTGATATACTGTCATATAGAAGTACTTCAAACACGTGTGTAGATATCTTCAGTATGCTTCAGCCAGGAACTTGAAGTCTTTGAAAAGGGAAAGTTTTATAGGATTTCAGTGATTTGCCATCTACTTACAGTTTCAGAAATACTGGCATGTTTAGCTATCGCTTGGTGGCTACTTGAAAGAGAAGGTCATTATACGCATTTTTAATTCAGTATTCTGTATTCAGATTCTAAATTCGTGTGTTCGGAAAAGAAGATTTGGGGTATTTGGCTACAATTGAACAAAACTACTATAAACACCAAATTTTCATAGGCCGAGCAGAACAATTCATTCTTGTAGTTTATCTAATGAATTAAATGATCATAGAAACGCTGGTTTCATTTGGACGTAGAATTTTTAGAACATTCTAGGAAATGAACAAAAATATCGCGAAATTTGAACTAGCACTATGAATAATACCGCCATACGCCTCATATTCACATATGTACTCGTATATAGCTAAAAATGATGTCCCATTGACAATCCGATACAAAAAACCTGCCTTTGATTGATTATTTGTTGTTAGTTGGCGAGCTTTCACTTCAACATACAGTGGGTCACAACATAAATTCTAAAACTTTGAAATAGCCACCGGAGTTGGGTCGCCAATCGTAAAGCTTTTTTTTTTGCTTGGGACATCTTATAGTTTCTACTGTCTTTGGTTATAGTGAGTTCCGTAAATTAAGTGAAGACATTTTGACAGGATATTTGTAAGGCAGCTACACGAAGGACTAATAGGATTTTCTTCATAATCATATATATAGCTCCAACTATTGGAAAAATAACACATACAAAATTTCAAAGACGTAGCTTAAACCCTTCTGAAGTTATCGACCAATATTCTTGAACACGTGTTTTAAGGACATTTTGTATGGCAGCTACCCGAAGGAGTAAGACGATTTTGCCCGTTAACGAACTTAGCCTTACAAATTCAACCAAACATCCAGATCCAAAATTTCAAGATCCTAGGTTAAGGCGTTCTTGAGTTATCGTGCTAACGGACAGACGGACGGACGGACGTCAAGCGGATTTGAGGTTTTTGGCCACAAATAAACAAAAAATAATATATAACTTTTTTTCGTCCGAGGCGTTACAAACTTTTGGGATGGATTAAACTTATAATACTCTATATGATTTCATATAGTATAAAAATTGTTTGGTTGTTTTTCGGCGTCAAGAGTTATTTCTTGTATGAACACCATAGGAAATATCCCGACTGGGATTGATTGAATTAATGCCTTGAGCTTGTGTGTCAAATTTAACGGTTTTCGGCATTTATCGCTAAATATTGCTCGTGTTTAAATAAAAAGAAAATAGTTCATATAACTTCCCGTTTTCGAATTCTCAGTAATGGGTCTGTACTAGTAAGTATTGAAAGTGAGTACAATCTCAATAAGATACTCTGTACTGCATACCCTAGGATATAAGATGCTGTTTTCAAGTTTATATGCACCCGAACTAAAATATTCATGAACGAAACCTATGAACCTTTATTAGCACAGAAGGCTAAAGCATTTCCATTTTTGATTGATGGTTGTGTTTTCAGTGTTACATCGTTGCAGTCACCGTTTACTCCGACCAGAATCAAAGCATTTCTAACCTCATTCAATAGAAGGGTTCCTAAAAAAATTGACTTGATCCGAAATAAGAAGGATGAGTGGATCGCATCATCCACTACCTCTCATTCGTTCCTTTCTTCTCTCCTATATACATTTTAAGTTTTCACTATTGATTCATTTTTATTTGTTCCTAATATCCATTCTTTAAAATTCTCGAAACTACGAAAGAAAATAATGTAAAAACAGCAAATTAGTTACTCACAAAAGTGACACATAAAACAAGATATAATAGTTGAAAGAACAAATTTATTTTTCTAATTCTTTATTGAAAAAAATACAGTGAAATCACTTTCACTTCTAGACAGTACTAAATTTCAGAAGTAGGTGATTACCATTATTTATTGGTTAATTACTTCCTGATATAAAACAGAATTTAGTCAGTACTGGAATTCTGCATGTTTCAGTATTGGAAGTGAAAAAGACTTCCGCTTGGAAATAGGTTCATCGATTAACATTGCACATAGCTCAACTTTAATTCTGTGTGTAGGAAGGTACCAAAACCATATTAGGAAGGTACCAAAACCTTCCTACACACAGAATGTAGGCATATCGTAAATTTTGAATGCAATTTAAAAATAACAATCCAGTGTATCTTTAGTTAATTTTACAACAAATTAACCCAAATAAAAGTTCAACTCGAATAAATCGACTAAACGATATGATGACCATATGAAAAATTACTCATTAAAGCTATGACCATCAATAAAAACTATCGCTTTGCGTGATGAAAAACAAACATACTGACAACAATTGCCTAAAAATGAACGAAACCCTCCCGTCACATAATTATACGAACTAATTAAGCGATCATGACGTTGTAGTCCATTGTATTAAACGGATGTAGCTTCATTCATAGCGGACACTATGGATAACGCCCACGAACGAACAGAAAAATATTTCTATCCAACAAGTACTTCCTCCCATTCAACTTTTACACCTGAGGCAGTTATAGTCTCTACACGTTTGATTAAAAGGTATCGAAATGATAGGTAGCTATCGCGACCATATGCTCATAGCATAGTTCTATATTTGATTCGTGTAAGGACCGCACCTGCCCGCGTTTTGATTCGATCAGGACATGTTGTAATAACGACCGAAGATGAAAGGAAATCAAGGTGAACCTGTTTCCGGTCAAATTTTTAATTTCCGTCCTACCGAAATCAATTTTTTCGGACAGGTGAGGAGTTAGGACAAGGTGTCCTTTTCTTTTCATTTCTACAAGAGGACTTTTATGACCTCGTTTTAATTTGGTTACTATTAAGATGCACCGTTGCATAATATACTTTAAAACCGTAATTCCAAGCTTCTCTTTGACCTACTCTGCCTTTTCAGTTAGCAACGTCCTTAATTTGTACAAAACGATTTGCTGAATTGTAAAGGAAGTATACTGATGTCAAAGTATGTATAAGACTGACTATGGCTGAGGTATTTCAATGTGCAGAACTGTTACCAAGCATTCTGTGGTTAAGAGAGGAAACACTTTTTATTTCAGGTGTACACCCATTGAAATATGCTTCAGGAAATTTTATTTATGTGCAAAATTCAGTAGGGAGTTCAGAGGACACAAAATGAAAGCATCAAGGGATTGTTAATTATGAGATTGAAACTTGTATGGGATTTTCGTTTCGTTTGGGTAGCCCTCCAAAAAGGAGGGCACTAGTTTTGTGCTCAGGTGAATATTATAGAGCACAGACTATTATGGACTATGGAAAGTTTGTCTGTGATACGTAAAAATTTTTTCCGATTTTAATCGTAAAATGATGGCTAAAAACCATGAAATTTGTGTTACAGTACGAGCTCGATAATCCGCCGTTCGATAAAATCTCACATACACTATAATCCGCCTTTTCGTTTGTGGGCACAACACAAGTAATCCGCCAGTTTTCCGTATCACTAGTTCAATAGTCCGCCGTATACAACGAAATTAGCTACTGAATCTACTATCAATAAAGTGTTCTTATAATTGTTTCTATTCGAAACGAATTTCGTGTAAAATTTTTTAAATTGAATTCCACGATGAATAAAAAAAAATGGTCTACACAAATTCGTCAAAAACTGGAGGACACTATAGCCGCGACAGACCAAATGGAGTCTTGGAAATTTCCATAATATTTCTCTGATAGCATTTGAGTTACGCTCGTTCCTTTTGTCCGAGTTTTGTTTCAAAGCTGCGCAACATAGTTTGTATTGCCGGATTTGGTTCTTTTCGGTTATTAACATATTATCTCACCCCAAACTTTAGGCAATAAAATGAGAAAATATATTATAAAAATTGTTGGCATGAAGTTTTTAAAATTTTCAGGTCAATTACAATAATCTATAATTTTAATAATGAGTTCCTGCTTTAACAACAGAACAAAAAGGAGTTTATACCCCATTTCTCGAACAGAAGAGCTCATTTCCATCACCTATATATTCCGTTTAGAATTCGAAATCCATTCCTCTTCCTCAAATCATCTCGATGTATAGAATCGTACATCCTTAAACTTTAGAATAATAAGCTCTGCTCTACTGCACTCAACTCTTTTAACACAGAAATGAAAAAAACGTTCTTTTGACAAGCTTTAAAATATGCCGCTAGGAGGTTATTTATCCGCACTCATATCCTTCCTCTTTTGCCGGCATTGGAGAGCGCGAAAAATTCTCCAACTAAGAATTGTGTCAGGGACATAAAAGGGAATATAAATTCTGCCTAGACGAAGAAAACTAAAGGACTGAATGAAGAGCACCCAAGTGCTAGACGAAGGAAAATAAAGGACTTAAAGAAGAGCACCCCAAGTCCTAAACGATGGGATGGGATGGCTGAAAAAATTTCAACAATAAAAATATTGTACGCGAGGGAAATAACGTCGAATATTTTCCCTATTATCCGACCATTTAGTACACGAAGGCTAATACTTGTCTGTTAATTGCTTGAAGGATGTCCCAGTATTTCAACATCCAAGCAAGAAAGAAGTGAAACGAAAGGGATAAGAAACAATATAAAATTCGACGGTGGAGGGAAGAAGCTAGTAAGTAAATAAAACCTCTGAAAGTTGATCCGTTCGATACTTACAGAGCTTAAGCGCATGGACTTAACGTAGTGCTCTGCAGTATAGAAAATGTGATAATCGGATTATGAGCGTGCAGGGCTGTCTGTTGATTGAAAATGATTCTTTTGATTGGACAAGTGAACAACCAAGAAGTAGACCAAAGGAGCTTCGTTTCGCTTATTTCTTATTTATTGTTGAAGCAATTTGATCAGTACGAGGATTGGCTTGATTTCATCAATCCAATTTGGCTTTTGATAAAAAATGTGGTCAACTATAAATTTTAGGCGTTACCTTTTTATAATAGTTTAGGATATTGACCAGTGTTAATAATAAACGAAAACTTGTTCAATATTCACGTTACCAAAAAATCGCGTTTACTCCAACTGTTTGATTGATATGTTAATTGCCTATCCCAAAAAAATCAACAGTGTTCCGGAGCTGCGAAAGAAAAAAGCTACTGCTAAAATGCAAAAATGAAGCACTCCGAAATTAGAAAATTGGCAATCGAAGCGACGCGCGTAGTTGCGTTCACTAACATTCATTCTAGTCAGCTGTCATCAATTCGATTTAATAAAATAAAACCAAATTTAGGCTAATGCGCAATTTCTATTATGAACATTAACTTTCGCTGCTATAATTTTTTTCCCATATTTACCAGCCATAACAAAATCACACATAGTATATCTACGATGTATGAATAGCACACGAAAATGCAGTCTCCATTTTGAAAGCTGAATAAGGACAAAAATATGGCTGGCAGCTGTTTTCATTGTTTGAATTATGAATTTTTGTATGCATATCACTTTTTAGGAGTAGGTCATCGCTTATAATCTGTAAAGCGAAAGCTATTAGTAGGCTTCGTTGTTCCTTGGTCCTGATGGAGGTGAAATGATGTTTTCATCAACGAAGTTGTTGTGGTTGAAGAGTAGTCAGGCTAAAGAAAAAAAAATTTATTAAAGGTAGCCAGGTACAACATTCTTTACGGAGTCATTCATTAATGGTAAGATAAACAAAACCTATCCGGAGAAAAAGAAAGAGGATTACAAGGAACATGCCAGCAGGGTGGCTGTAAGGAACAAAAATAATGTGGTCTATCAGTATTAGGGGAAAAAATATTGCTAACATTTCTTTGAATGATTCAATGATTAATCTTCTGTTTCGTTTACTGTGTCAAACAGAAGAAAAACATGTATTCATAATAAAAACATAACGCAGTCACGATCGGCTGCAAGCCGATCGTATGATACTCTAGATGAAATACTGAACTCCGATTTCTATTTTAGTTGGGAATATATAAAAAGAATGAGGAGTGCACATACAATTAGTGCATGACCTTTTATTTACAGGTAGAAACTATTGTACATATAGTGGCTACTCGATGGATGGTTAAACGATTTCTTGAGTCATAGTGAGTTCCATAAATTAAGTTAGGACATTTTTACAGAATTTTTGTATGGCAACTACATGAAGGGCTTATGGGATATTTTTCATATTAATACTTTCAGCTGCGACTATTATAAAATCAACGTATACAAAATTTCAAAGTCGTAACTTAAAGCGTTCTAAAGTTATCGTTCAATATTGGTGAACACGTATTTTAATGACTTTTGTATGACAGCTACCTGAAGGATTCGACGGATGGCACTAATTAATGAACTCAGTCTTGCTTTTGATATAAAACTAATTCCTGTAAAATTTTGAATCCCTGCTTTAACTCGTACTTAAGTTATAGTGGATTCTGTGATTTGCGTAAGTTTTTGTAGGACTTTTGTATGCTGCTATACGAAGGACTCATTCGATTTGCATCATATTCAGAACTTTCGCTTCAAACACTGTAAACTTTATGTAGGCAAAATTTCAAGTTCCTTGCATTCGAGCAATAATTGTGAATACATGTTTTAAGGACTCTTTTATGGGAGGTACCCGAAGGAGTGGAAGGATATCGCCCAACAAAATTTCAACTTCCTAGGCCAACGCGTTCTTGAGTTATCGTGCAAACGGACGGACAGACGAACGGACGGACAGCAAACGGTTTTGGGGTTTTTGGCCACAACTGAACACAAAATAATATATAACTTTTTTACGTCCGAGGCTCGGTTCTATGCGTTACAAACTTTTCGGGCTGGATTAAACTTATAATAACGTAAATTAGCCTATTGCCAACCACCTTCCTAATTCCGACCATTTTGGTTTTTTATTAATATATTTTTATTATCGCGAGTAATAAGGTAAATTCTAGGATCAATATATTTCCACATGTGTTCTCTATCCATTTTCTGTGCATAAAGGGATCTGCATGTCCTTTCTTTACATTGTGGTTTAAATTAATCGGCGGTGGACCAAAAAACATGAATTTTAAGCCTAAAATCGAAATTTTTGGTTCTTTATTTTTCGTAAATTTAAAAGACTAGCTTTCATCAGAGTGAGTAATTAAGGTCTTATTGGCTTTATAAACATTTAATTTATATTGAAATATAAAAAAATAATTTAAATTCATAGAATTTGTGAAACAAACAAATAAAATGAAGTGGTCGGAAATAGGCTTCTCTGATTTCATGTAATGTCCTTATTCCGACCAGTGGTCGGTATTAGAGAATATCAAGGGAATATTTCAAAAAATTAAAATATTATGTTTATCTCTATATATAAAAATGAATGTTTGTCTGTCTGTTTGTCTGTCTGTTTGTCTGTTTGTCCTGTATAGGCTCCTAAACCACTCATCCAATTGCGATGAAACTTTGGTGATTTATTGAGGGTACGCCCTCAATGGTTTCTGCGTTAACAAAATTATTTAACAGTTGGTGGTTCGCGAGTTATTTCAACATTTGAGTGTTTTTCATATGATTTAGCGGCAGTTCGTTTTTGGTGTATTAGTTATGCCTATTCGTATTACTAAATGGTATAAGAGGATAGTTGATGGAAGATGGAATATGGAGGATGGAAGATGAAGGATGGTGGATAGAGAATGGAGGATGGATGATGGAGTTTGGGGGATGGTAGATGGAGGATGGTGGATAGAGGATGGTGGATGGAGGATGGGAGATGGTGGGTGAAGGATGGTGGATAGAGGATGGAGGATAGAAGATGGAGGATGGTGGATGGTGGGCGGAGAATGGTGGATGGAGGATGGAGGATAGAGAATGGGGGATAATAGATGGAGGATGGTGGATGGTGGATAGAGGATGGTGGATAGAGGATGGAGGATGGTGGATGGTGGATAGAGGATGGATGATGGCAGATGGAGGATGGCGGATGAAAGATGGAGGACGGTGGATGGGGATGGTAGATGGTGGATGGTGGATGGAAAATGGTGGATGGTGGATAGAGGATGTAGGATAGAGGATGGTGGATTGGAGATGGGGGATGGAGGATGGAGTAACGGGAGCAACGGGAGAAATGGGAGTAACGGGAGAAATCGTAGCAACGGGAGTAACAGGAGCATCGTGAGAAACAGGAGCAACGGATCAACGTGAGAAATGGGAGCAACGGAGAAACAGGAGGAATGGATCAACGGGAGAAACGGGAGCAACGGGAGTAACAGGAGCGATGGAACAACGTGAGCGAAGCGAGCGTTGCCGCGGTACGCGGCTAGTATACTATAAATAGTAAAAATCGATATTTTATGATTATACTATTGTCTTTACTGTCTTTGATCCCAATTCCGACCTACTCAATATATATATTTTAGATCTCGAAAGTTCACATGAAACGGACCTATCACCTTCTTGAACTGATATATATTGCAGAATCCATACCTTTTTCGTTTAAGAGTTTTGGCTTTATTTGGCGGTTTAAGTAATAAATTGGTTTCTATTTAAATATTAATACCTGCAGTATGTTCTTTGATGCGAAATTTATGTTTCTATATTAGTTTTGCCTAAGATTATATCTACTAATATCACTGGTCGGTAATTAGGACATCCAATTTGATCGGTTTACCCATTTCCGACCTAGTAGCCGTACAGCAGGATAACAAGTTTACTCAGTGGAAATTACATTTTAATTTTGCGATTTATCTAATAAAATTAAACAAACATATATTTTTATATATAAAAAAAATTGAGGTTTGTTTGTTTGTCCCGTATGAGTTTCTGTACCACTCATCTGATTGTGATGAAATTTTGGTGATTTGTTGTGCGCACGCTCGCGAAGGTTTCTGAATTAGTAAAATCATTTTACAATTATTGGTGGTACGCGAGTCGTTTCAATAATTGACTGTTTTTATATATTGTAGTTTCGAGGCAGTTCGTGCGTTTTCGGTGTATTACTTATGTATGCCATTGACAAATGGTAAAGTTGGAAATTTCCACCTAGTTGAAATTAAAACAATCCTCCAAGATAGACAAATTTTTGGCAGCTGACTATTGCATTACGATTCGTGTGTAATTTTATGATCAGGACCACAGAAAATGAATAATTTTTTTTCAATGAATGTTTTGATTGTTTGTTTGTCCCATTCAACGGAGCAACGGGAATAATACGGGCACTGAAGCAAAGGAAGTAATGGAAACACCGCTCGTACTGCAATGCGTGTCGGGATATTATTTCGTTGTGCTCGCAAACAAAAAAACATAATGATGTATGGGGAAAGCAGTACAATAATGCAGATCGAAGTAGAATGTTCTTTAATACAGTTTTGGAGGTGTACCGTACACACGAGAACTTAGCCACGGAACGCGGCTAGTACCTGTAGTATATTTGGAATTGCAGTGATTCGGTATTGGCCTCTCGGAGACTGGACAGTGTAGCCTAGTATTGACACTTCTTTTTTTTCTCCCTGAACCTTATGCCTCCGTCTTGTTGGATCAGGTTGAGATTCCACAGAAATGTCCACTTGGGCGAACAGCGGATCCGTCTCTTATCTACTATTCTATTGGTGTCTATACCCTCATGACCGGTATCCAGTATTACGAACGTATCCAATATTTAGTCCGCCTCCCCTAGTGGCTTTTTCAGAATCTTGTACAATTTTTATTTTTGAAAAGGCCTTGAGCCACATGTTCTCTTTATCAGATAAAGATAAAATTTAAAACATATTTTACTTTATTATTTTTTAATAATAAAGTATTTTTTCATTACTTGGAATCATTAATTGAAATCATTTCAAATATATTATATATTCCTATCTATATAAAGCTTATATACATTTTATGTTAGTATAATCTTATACACTTAATAAAAAAAATTAATGGAATCTGCATTAATTATTTTATTATCCTATTTTCTTCATCAAATTTAATAAAAAAAAATAATATCGTTAATAATATGCAACAACAATGTTGTTTTATATGATAGAACACCTAGGTCGGAAATAGCCCAATGTGCGGTCGGTATAAGGAAATAGTTGTTTATGTAATCGGAATTAGGAAGATTGCCATCATTATGAAATTAATTATTTCCAACCATGTTTTATATCAATATATAAATATATCATACCAAAATTGAATTTATTGAGTCGGTATCATGTTATGAATCCGTATAAAAAATGTTTAAGAAGAAACATTATAATATATTTGCAGGGTCTTAGGTGGTCGGAAATAGGTCATTTTACGTTACTCTATATGATTTCATCTAGAGTATAAACAGCTGCTGAAAATACTTATCTCAATATAACACACAGCTGTATCAACATTGCAAATATGTGAATTTTTTCGAATAATAACTACATAAACAAATGTTCTTGCATTTTACTACCGAGTTATAATTTTACTAGGTAGGTTGAACCTATTTCAAGTAGGTTGAACTGAATGTAACTCATTGTTTTACTATCAAAAAATATGCTCTTATGCGGTATACGAACGCATTAACAAACAATAAACAATGACTGATTATTCGTCACTTTAACTAGAGTTTAAAGTATAATACTTGTACAAATATGAAAACCAGTTTATGTTTCCCAAGTAACTTTAAAATCACACTACACTATCTCTGGAAAACAATTGTCAATTTTTAAACAATAATAAAAATATGATAAATTATTTAATACCATATAATCAACCTACATACTGTATATACTATATTAAGTAAGTGCGTATAGTGAAGTAACAAGTACTTCTGGCATAAACCTACTTAGGACAGGAATGCGTACATAGCATAACTTCTTGTCCGTTGTCATGTATGGTGTATTGCGACTTTTTAAGGTAGAAAAAGAGTATACCTTATCGAGAGTATACTGTATAAAACCGGTACCCACGTAAGACAATTATTATCTAATAATGAGGTGGACAGATACTCGTAACGTCGTGACCTGTATCCTTATAGGGATTATTATTTTTAATTGAAGAAATTGCTTAAAAGAAAACAGAGATTATAGTAGGTATATGTATGATGAAAATATCATACATTCCACGATCAAAGTCATAATTTGATCCCTAAGGAATGAAATCAACGATAATATGAGATAGGTATTTTACGGGATACTCCGAGTCTGTATTTGAATTATTATACTTGAATAGAGAAGTTAAGACTATTAAAAAAGTATAGAACAAGAATATAATATCAAACTATACAACACTATGTCTTACTGAGAACAGTCTAGTTATGAGACATGGAATATACAGTTGGGGACAAAACTCTCCATACACCCTTAAAATTTCATAAATTTAGTAGAAAACGCAAATATTTATGAGAATTTTATATGCAACTTTACTGCAAATGTATTTTTATTAACATAAATTTAAAAAAAAATTACATTAATTAACTTATAACCGTAAAAACACCAGAAAAAAAGAAATTCAGTAGGGACAAAAGTGTTCATACAGTGATCAGATAGTGTACTCTGGTCTTCATTGCATTGCTTGACTGTTGTTTTTCTTCAAAGAACCGTTGCATTTCCTATGAAATGCGTGAATACGATCTAATGATTAGTTTATTTTAGTAATCTGTGAGCAAAGGGAGTGAAAAATGAGCAAGCGTAAGGAAGTAAGTGTTGAAATAAAAAAAATTAATTATTGCTGAGCACAGAAATGGAAAATCATACCGCGCAATTGGAGTTTTCTTTAATTTATCCCATGCCACTGTCCAATACATTGTTCAAAAGCATAAAAACTCAGGATCAGTGGAAAATAAGCCAAGAAATGGACGACCAAAGAAACTTTCCAGGCGGGATATCAGCATGATCTTAAAAGAGGTCGACAAAAACCCAAGGATCACCGGTCGGCAACTGGCGGAACATGTCGCTAATACTTCGAATAAGTGTTTTCACCCTAAAACCATCCGAAGAATCTTACGTTCCGATGGATATGCAAGTAGAGTTCCTCGTAAAAAACCGCTAATATCTGAAAAGAATAGGCAGCTTCGACTTGAATTTGCAAAGCGGTATTTAAGAAAGGATTTAGAGTTCTGGAAAACTGTCTTATTTACTGATGAAAGCAAGTTCAACTTGTTCGGTAATGATGGCAAAGAAAGAATCTGGCGAAAAAAGGGAACAGCATTGCAACTGAAGAATTTGATACCAACAGTAAAACACGGCGGTGGCAATGTGATGGTGTGGGGTGGAATTGCAGCTGGTGGGGTTGGCAGATTGGTCTTTATAGACGGTATTATGGACCAATTCTATTATAAAAGACTGTTAGAAGAAAATTTGCAACCTTCCGTGGAAAATTTGCGTCTTGGCCGGTATTGGATATTCCAACAGGACAACGATCCCAAACATACTGCACGCTTTGTAAAGAACTGGTTGCTTTATTATGCACCAAGGCAGCTGTATTCTCCTCCTCAGTCGCCAGACTTAAACCCCATCGAACATATTTGGGAACTTATGAAAAGAAAAATCTCGAAAATTCACACTAGCAGCAAGGAATCACTCAAAACTGCGCTTCAACAAGCCTGGGGAGAAATAACTCCGGAAGTCACTAAAAATTTGGTGGATTCAATGCCACGACGGTTGCAGGCTGTTATTGATGCCAACGGTGGCTCAACAAAATATTGAAATATAAAATTATATTAAATAATGTGGAATTATCAGTTCAATTACATAATGTATGAACACTTTTGTCCCTACTGAATTTCTTTTTTTTGTGTTTTTACGGTTATAAGTTAATTAATGTAATTTTTTTTTTTAATTTATGTTAATAAAAATACATTTGCAGTAAAGTTGCATATAAAATTCTCATAAATATTTGCATTTTCTATTAAATTTATGAAATTTTGAGGGTGTATGGAGAGTTTTGTCCCCAACTGTACGTAGATGGATGGTCCGGTTCGGGTAAATTTTAAGGGGTGATTGCTCGGCTACTTTCTTTAAAAAAAAGTCGTATGAGAGAGAGGGTCTATTTTCAACAAGAGGTCTATAGAAAATGCCTTTAGTGAATAACATTATTCATTTAGTCCGAGTTTCACCAAAATTAAAAAGTATTTCAAGTTTTGGTAAAATGAGTATCTTTTTAGCAAATCAGGAAACAAAATAATAAGATCGGTGAATTGAAAGCAGTGGCGGATCCAAGGGGCTATAATGATTAACGTATATGCGTATATTACGGATAACATTTTATTTTACAAATTCGTTCATTTTGAGGTCCTAACGAAACCCCTGCGATCTCGAAAGTTATCTGCGTCTAACACCCAGTTGGTTGCGAATATGTTGCTTCCACTGCACTTTAGAGCGAAAAGCGATTAGTTCAAATTTATAGAGCATTTAATTTTCAATAATTTGAGTTTTCATTAAACCGCATTAAACCGGAGCTATATCCCGATATTTTTGTGTCTTATCCATTTTCACACTACTACACCAATAACAAAAGAATTCTGAATAATTCTATGTAAAAAAATCGTAAAGCAAAGATGTACTCGTAAATCTCTGGTTAAAATGAATTACTAGAAGTTTATACTCTAAATTCAACTAACTAAATAATTATTATTATTATTAATTTGTTTTATTATTTTTCAATAGTAAAGTAATGTAATCGACGTGAAATTTAAAAAAAAAATTTGATACCTTCAAATTTTGTAGTTTTACGGTTTAGACACCAAAAAAGAGTAATTAAAAAAACGTTCGTCTGCCTTACTTAAACAAACGCGTTTGAAAGCGCGTTGAGGTATTAAGTTGAAATTTTTTGGTGGCTCTAAGTGGTGTCTTTTTGGTTGTGACGGGGGATCGTTTTAAACGAAATATTTTGGTTTTTTATATCTCAGGAACCGCTTATGCTATAGGAGGCTGAAACTTGGAACTTATATAGAGGTATGATAGTGGACCAATTTGCAAAAAAAGGTCGATATGGGTGAAGGAGAGTAGGGGCAAAAACAAAGTGTCCGAAACGCTCGAAAGCTGGGATCGAGACATTCTAAGATACATATCTTCTGAACGGTTCACGCAAAATATTCCATGTAAAGCTTTTTATTGTCAGTACTGATTTTCTAGACTCTATCTAATAGATATCAGAGCATGAAATTCTGGTTAAGTTTTGGTTTATAGTGCTGCATTTCAGTACCCGTTAATGTTGTACGCGTACTAGGCGAATGTCTCGTCTAATGCCTCGGCGGAAGTCTACAGCAACGATGATGGTATCAAAATACAGTTACGATCCGAGAATTTTTTCGAGATTCCTTAACTCAGGTGTTTTCCCCGGAAAAGGTTATTAGCCTTCTATTAATAATATACTCGAATGTACGACCACGGCAGAAAAAAAAGTTACCCCGAAGCATATTATTAGTAAGCGATTAAGTCAATTCCAAGAAAATCATTAAGTATCATATAGGCATTTATTACAAAGATGATATGAAAAGAGATGAGAAAGCTAAGGTGAACGATAATACGCAGTATAAACAATATACAGCGTTATAATTCGTATAGAACTTCTAACTTGTAACATTATAATAAATTAATGCCACATTTTGAATATAAAAATCAAGATAATGCGGTAAAAAGTTGAACACGCTTCATGAGCTGAACTCATGTACTTAATTAAAAGCAGTTTGCTGTAAATGAATCATTTTCCCATAGTGCCGAGCGTTTTATCCTAATTTCTTTCATTTTATGAAGTCTTTTTCTGAATATATAATAGTCTGCCGAACGGTTTTCGATTTTAATAGCTGCAACATTAAAGATGCTAATGGCACTCGCTACACAAAAGTGTACATCATCATAACATGCCAAATATTCATAATATCAATTTTCTCTACTAAATGGTTTTCACTTTCAACAATTATAAAATCGTACAATCGATAAAAAAAATTTCACGAAGCTAATAATTCGTTACAAGGAAAAAATAATTAAAAATATAATTTCCATTTATTTCTTTCAGGGAGCCATGGAAAATCCGGCATGTCCATCAACACTTCCTGAAACCATTTCGGCGTTGCTATGGACAACAATTGCTGTATTCGGAATTGTTTACGCCTTGTTAGGTAAGTGCGGAGTATTCTCCATAGGATAGACGAATAAATCGATATGATGCTGGTATAAAAGGAGCAAAATGAAGTGAAAGCACTCGGTGTGGTTTACACTAATGTCTAGCTTTTATTGTTGGGAGTATCTGATTTTAGGGATAAAGGACTTTGCCATTAAGAACTCAAGGATTGATATGATCATTGAGCGAATCAGATTTGAAAAAAATAACAAGAAATGTGAGACGATATGGAGAGCTTGCTTGTGAAGCGCGATAACCCTTATAGTGCATTTACACTCAACGTTTGGGGCGAGCCTCTATCCCCATTGAAAAATTACCCAATTAGATGGCTTGTGGAGTCGCAAGAGTCTAACATTCTTCAACTTTTTCTCCGACACACGCTTCCATATGTGTACACATACAATGAACTGTGGCACCACACAATTTGCAGCTCATCGTATTTCTGTCGTTTCGCACTTATAGGCAAGTTGCGCCGCAGAGGGATGTTGAGTGTAAATTGCTTTCAACACAGCAAAGAACACAGCCGACGAAAACCGGTTTGCAATGGCCTGATGGGGGTAGAGGCTCGCCTCGAAGCGAGCCTCAAGGGTGAGTGTAAACGCACCATTATACTTATTTCTTTACGCCTTTGACGACTCAAGGCATAGTTTTCATTACTCCGACATTACAGATCTGTAGCAGAAAACTAAAAAGAGACAGCAAATCGGTATTAAGAAGGAAGAAAGAGACAAAATTTTCGACTTTATAGCAAAATTATAGCAATAGTTTTTGACAGATAGAAATTTCTAACCTAAAATTTCTTGTGTTTTTTGCTGTTTGTACGCTTTCAGTTGAGAAAAAGTACAATATGTGAATTTGGGAAAAATCCTCTATCACGCACAAGCGAAAAAGTAATGTAAGAGATTTTTCATATTTTACATTTACTTTTTAAATGAAACTTTGGTATGTTTTAGGATGTAGTCAATAAACATTTTTGACATTGGGAACGTTAAACTATAAAAAAAGACGATTTCAAATTTTTTGTTTTGCTCCCCCAGTACATTTTATTCGAACCGCCATGACGGTTCTGTTTGACGTTTCTTGTCACACATGCACGCGAAAAAGGGAGTTTAAATCCCTTTAGCACCGCAGGGCTGCACGAAAGGTAGTTGGAGCGTAGCGTGCGTCAGCCAAACATAAGCGCGAAAAGGGAGTTTTAATCCCTGAGCCCCGCAGGGTTGCACGGAAGGTAGTTGGAGCGTAGCGCGCGTCAGCCAAACATGCCCTAATGGCGGCTCGAATTGTACTGGCTGGATGAAATAAAAAATTTTGAAACGTTTTTCTTCATTGTTTTACGTCCCAAATGTCAAAAACTTTTATTGACCACATTCTAAAACATACCAAAGTTTCGTTTAGAAAGTAAATGTAAAATATGAAAAATTTCTTACATTACTTTTTCGCTTGTGCGTGATAAAGGATTTTTTCCAAGACAGCAGAATGATCTATGCATGCACCTCTAATGAAATTCTAAGCATATTTATCTCCTTTTTTGATATTCATCTCACATTACAAAATTGTTAAGAAAACAATTACCGGCTCGACAAATGTCAAAGTCATAATTGCCATAATTTGGCACAGTAGTGTGCGTGCGGATGTCTATTGTGTAGGTTTGTCGGAAGCAAATTATAGGAAAAAGATGTGCATGCAAGTCTTTTTGCTATAATGTACATCCTTACTTTATGGGTACAGATCACAGATCTCAAGTTGCAGACTTTTCTTACAGATCTGTTGCGGATGATATTTCCTCTCTTTCGCACGCATGTACAGTTTATATTTTCATCTTGTTCTGGCAGACATCTGCAGAATGTCGGCGTAATGAAAACCAGCCTTCATAGCTCATAAATCCTTGAAGATTTTAAATTTAAAGATTTAAAGTGGATTGATTGGTTGGACTCCTTTAAGAAATAAGATTTTTTAGGCTGGCTTCGTAGGAGAGAGGTGTTCATATATGGCATGCGGGACGTAGCATTTGTCGGGTTCGCATCTCTCTGCTACTTGGCAATGGGTTTTGAAACGGTGAACAAGCAGAGAGAAATGCATAACTTTTACGGTGCTCTGTTCAATAGGTGTGGTTGTGTTTTATATCCGGTTTACGACAGTACGACAATTTTGATATGAATTTACAATTTAGATGAGTCTATGTCAAGGGTGATATGAAAATTATTTAAATTGATTGTTAACTCTTTAAATTCAATTTGATTTCCTGAGCGCCTGAACTTCACCCAAGGGCACTCATATTCCTAGCCCTCGGGGGACTGGCTAATTTTATTCAAGTTTTAAATTTCTTCTAGAGTCTATATCCCAAAATTTGTTTTTAATTTTATTGCTAGCCAACGAGCAAATAGCGCCACCCTTAGCTTAGCTTCCAAGATGGAATTGGCTTGGTGGCGAGTAAAAGGATAAATAGATGAATGATCGCGAATAATATTAGCCTTGATTTCCATTTTCCTACCGAAGGTCTACAAAAACATTAATTTTTCATGGATAAATTTTTAGTCTATTGCCTTGGATGAACGTAAAAGAAAGGATAGTTGATAGTGGATATGTTTTTTCGCTAAGTATATTAACATTGAGCCTATTTTAAGAACACCACATCGCTATAGCCAGAAACGCGGAATGAGAATTATACAATAGCTACAACTGATATCTTAAAAAAAATCGGGATTAAAAGAAATTTAGCTCAAAGAAAATTAATCGATTCCACACATTCTCGCATTGTTATCATCAGATATAAATATAAATATACCAGGAAAATTCAACGCTCGACAAGCAGAAAATGGAGCACTAAACATTAAACCTCCTTCCAGCACTTCTTCATTTGTCACATAAGAATGAAAATAATTGTTGACTTGACTGCCACAGAGCACAGAAAATAAATGGAAATTATAGCAGGAAAATATGGCAGACATCGCAATCTGCGTTTCTTCTGCTCCTAAATAAGACTTTCGGACTCGGTGTATTGTCCATGTCTTTTTCAAGTATTCCACTCGAAAGAGATAAATATAATGATGGAACAAGTGATTGCCACCCTTGCGTTTTGCCCTTAAAATGTAGATGGCATTATTTTCTAAAATAACACAAGTTCCGATCGTGTATAACTAGACTATCACCGTATTCTCTGGGAATAGAAATCTCTGTCTTTTAAATAATTAGACTTCTATGTTTAACTAGGAGGACAGACCGACGAGCCATTTAATAGTTTTCTGTGTAAAAAGGTTTCTGGGTTAAAGACTTAAAGCACATTTTGTTGCGTGATAACCTCAGAGAAGAAGAATTAAAAAAAGTAGCACAAAACAACAATACAAACCGAATATTGTCACATCACAAGAAGTAGCTACTTGGAATTTATTAGGCTTATTATGTTCCAGGTGAAGTATTGTAGTGGTTTGATCGATACAAATGAGATTTAGATTATATTTATTGCGAGCAATAAGTTCCCGGTGAAACAATTACGAAAGTCTTGTTAACTGTTGCTTGGTTTTGTTTTCCTTATTCTCATCAAATGCTTTCTACCATTCATCTCTGAAGATTTTTAAGAAGTGTGGTGAGCGCAAAAAATGCAACATGTTTCTTCTATTGAGCAACATCATAAATCCCCTTTATTTTTCTATCAAAGATCCACAACTCAGTCCATTTTTTCGGGGATAGATTAAAAGCCTATAGTACAACCCCATGTAAAAAAAAAATTTTTTAGTTGTAGAAAAAATGCCAGTCAAGGAATACATTTTCGCCAAATTCCAATTGCCGTGAACTAAATTCGAGTTATAGACCAATTCGGTATATAGAAGTTGGAGTTAGTTAGTAGATCTACCATACGTATTTAGTTAAGTTTCAAGAGCTAATAACGACAGCTGATTAATTCTGGAAACCAGGCTTAATTTTTCGACTCTCGTCGAATCGCTCAGTTCACACCCGTTTGGATTATCTAAGTCATTGACTTGGTTCGAAATTGGGATGGAGATGTAGCTTATTTTCTGTTTGTGATTTTCACTGGAGACTTTGCCTGCTCTGATCGCGGTTTTTTCGTTTGGAGACTACGAAGAGTCGGATTGGTCATGTGAAAAATAAGGGTAGTCTGTACTTGAATAAGAAGATTATGGTACGCTACTGGTAGATTGAAAGGATATTGTTATATTTTTACACATCATCGAACTGTTATATCAATGAAGACATACAGGTAAATTGTATCTAAAGTAAAGTAAATTAAAGTAATATTCTCCGCGATGATTCATTGAATTTTAGACAGCAAGGACCTAGTTATTGTAACCGTTGATGAACATTAACCCAAATAATACACCTCAAAGCGTAGGTCAACCTAAAACAGATTCCCACTTTTATTGACATTATAATAAAGAACTCAGACTATAAACTGGAAGTTACTTATATAGGTACCTAATATGCCTAGACGCTCCCTTCTATGAACTTTTTGTTCGTGTCCAAATCCACTAAACCGTGTTTGACCACTTCACTGAAACTCGCCGTATAATTCTCCGAAAAGAGCATCAGGTAATTTATCTAGAAGCCACATACTCGTACACACTACAAAAGCTAGAAAGTGGAAATCTCTAGTCTACCATTATCCGTACTATGGTCGATTATTCTTTGGGATCCTAATTATATAAACAAGCAGCAGCCACAATAGCCATAATAGCAATTAGCGTTTTATTTTGCTTCTTGAATTTGAAGGTCGATAAAATTTATTTAAATATTATTGCATGCAAGACGTATTGTTTTTCCTATGTGTCGTTTTATTTTTTGCGTGTCCATTGCACATGACTGCATTATTTTTTATTATGTGCGGAAAGAGAAATGTTGGTGATGATGGACTACTACTGATGGATGGATGCCATAGTGCAGACCAGAGAATGGACTTTGGATATTTAATACAAACCGTACAGGATTATGTTTCATGTTTTATTAAAGCCAATGTGTCGTGTCGTGAGTTAAATTGCCCAGTGATAATTGCGAACATCGGACGTGTAGAATGGGCGTGCAAAAACCACATATGGCGTTGAAGATATCACACTATTCATGGCTTATTCTTACACGAGGAAGTGCTTTATTACGGTCTGAATACTTAATAAAGCGAATGAGTTGCATGATTCTTGCTATGCAATTTTTAAATGTTTTAACGTTAAGCACGGTGCTTAGTTTTTATACTCTAGATAAAATCTGAGAGTATTATAAGTTTAATCCAGTCCAAAAGTTTGTAACGCATAGAACCGAGCCTCGGACGAAAAAAAAGGTACATACAGTAGAGTCCGTTTATAATGACTTTGAAGGGAGGGTAATACTAACCGGACGTCATATAAAGCAGACGGTGAATGTGACAGAAAGCATTTAGTGAAAACCAAACTTCTTAGCGAGTTGTGTCATACAAAACGGTTTGTCATTATAAGCGAAGTCATTATAAGCGGATTGCACTGTATATCTTATTTTTTGTTTATTTAGGGCCAAAAACTCAAAATTCGCTTGGCTTCCGTCCGTCTGTCTGTCCGTCTATCTGGTTGTTAGCACGATAACTCAAGAACGCCTTGACCTAGAATCTTGAAATTTTGAATCTGGATTTGTAAGGATAAATTTATTAACGGCAAAATCGTCCTACTCCTTCGGGTAGCTGCCATACAAAATGTCCTTAAAACACGTGTTCAAGAATATTGGCCGATAACTTCAGAAGGGTTTAAGTTACAACTTTGAAATTTTGTATGTGTTGATTTTCCAATATTTTGAGCTAAATGTATGATTATGAAGAAACTTCTATTAGTCCTTCGTGTAGCTGCCATACAAATATCCTGTCAAAATGTCTTCACTTCATTTACGGAACTCACTATGACTCAAGTAATCGTTTAGTTACGAATTCGAAATTTTGTACAAATTAGTTTTGAGTAAAAACGAAGTTCGAGTTTACCATAATAGTTAGCTAAATCCTTTTACTCCTTCTGGTAGCTTCCATACAAAAAATCGTTAAGACACGTGTTCAACAATATTTTCAGATAACTTTTAAACGCTTTAAGCTAGGAATTTCAAATTTTGTACACATTAATTTTTAAATAGTTCCAGGTAAAAGGATAAATATGCTTGAAATCGAGTGAGTACTTCCTGCACCTCCCATGTGAAAGTCCTTCAAAAAGGAAAAAAAATTTTCGGTGACTCACCCAGCTCAAAATATGAGATTAAACACTGACGATATTGTCTTCTAGTTGCGAGTAGGTACCAAATGGGAGTCTTTAATAAAAAACATACTACATGCACACACCAGATTCTACTTTATCCCCAACTACAATATATATCGAAGTTCAGTATTTCATCTAGAGTATCATACGATTGGCTTACAGCCGATCGTAACTGCAGTATGTTTTTTCATTTGAGTAACTTATATATTAAAGTGCAAACAACAGACGTTCTGTTTGTAATGGAAATTATTATGCCCACTACATTTGCATGTAGTGGGCTTAATTTGGAACATAATTTTGACTTTAGTAGCTACAGACATCTACATACATATATACATTCCATATGTGAAATTTCATCTTTCTAGCTAAAACGATGTGTATCGAATTTGTAAAAATGTGTATTATATTTTCTATTTTCAACCTTTTTTGAGATACTTATAAAAATAAGAAATTTTTCTTTAAAATACGAGGGCGGATTGATAATGACGTGCAAAAATTGAGAAAACATAATTTTATCCGGAAAAATTTATTTTATTTTTCAACGTAGTCTCCTTTTAGCTCGATACACTTAGTCCAGCGTTTTTCCAATTTTTTGATCCCTTCCAAATAATATGATTTGTCCAATCCTTCAAAATAGGCGTTGGTTTCACTTATGACGTCAGTATTCGTGGTAAATCTCTTTCCAGCAAGCCATTTTTTCAAGTCTGGAAATAATAAAAAGTCGAAGGGTGCCAAATCTGTAGAATACGGTGGGTGAGGGAGCAATTCGTACCGTAATTCAAACAGTTTTGCCGTTGCAACAACGGACGTGTGAAACAACACTTTTTTCTTCGCGAAATGAAGCCGTTTTGCCTTGATTTCAACATCCAATGAAACCAATACCTCAGAATAATATGCTCCCGTCATTGTTTTTCCTTTCTCCAAGTAGTCGGTGAATATCATTCCATTGGAATCCCAAAAAACTGTCGCCATAACCTTTCCAGCCGATAGAACGGTTTTGCCTCCTTGAACCGACATCCTTCCATTGTTTTGACTGTTGTTTGGTTTCTGGAGTGTAGTGGTGAATCCATGCTTCATCAACAGTTACGAATCAACGAAAAAATTCATTTGTATTACGTTAAAACAGTTGCAAACCGTGCTGCGAAGTTGTCACACGATTGCGTTTTTAGTCGATTGTGAGCAAACGCGGCAGCCATCTTGCGGATAGCTTTCTCATGTCCAAATGGTTTTTCAAAATATTCCAAACACGTTCAAATGAGATGCTTACTACGTTAACTATCTCACGCACTTTTACTCGACGATCTTCTATCACGATATCATGGATTTTATCGATCATTTCTGGCGTGGTGACCTCATTTGGACGACCTGGACTTGGTATGGTTTGTGTGCTCATACGACCACACTTGAATTCAGAAAACCATTTGTAAATCATTCGGATCGATGGTGCAGAGTCCCCATAATGCTTACCTAATTTTTCTTTGGTTGCTTTAGCTGTTTTCCCTTTTAAAAAATTGTGTTTAATCAACACACGAAATTCATTTTTATAAGTCGACTTGCTTAGACGGCTGCTTCTCGAAAACTAAACGAGGTATCAGGCTTAAACTTTGCAGGTAATCTATTTAAGGATGGTCCAGGTAAAAAAAAATAATGAATTCCTTACCTGCCCACTCCTTCTTGATTTTTGCACGTCATTATCAATCCGCCCTCGTACACCTTTCCTTACCAATCAGCTGTCTCCTCACGCTCCAGCATCAAAAATCTTTATTCGAAAAGAGACTGACATAGTGTATTTCCAGAAATATTCGAAAAAAATAAATCACATTGTTTAATCCGTTTTTTTCTGATCCAGAGAGAACAGGTCTCACTACAATTTTCAGCTTTGCTACTTCATGTAGACATGAGCATGCAAAGGTTTTTATGGACCTATTTAGTCTAAGCCTAATCCCTAGAGCTCTTCATGCTGCTAGCACATATCCCGTGCAAGTAAAAAAATTTAGGGTAGCATTTGTTTTTAATTTCTGGTCAGTCAGTAGTACACCCATATTTATGGATGTTTCGAGAATCGGGGTTTTGTGTGAAACACCCATGGGTGTAAACACTGCACCCATTCATTGTTGTACACTTTTTAGAACATGCGTTTTGTTGGACCAGGCTCACAATACTTTATTATTTAAAAAAAAAAAAAAGTAAAATTATATTTTAAAACTAATTAATTAGGTATATTAAAATACTTGTTTCTCAATTTTTTTTCCAAAGGATATCGATGCCTTCGAGCGATCGGCTTTCTAAGCGGCTTAGCAGCCGGAGCTGGCTGCATATTTTTATTACAAAAAGTTGAAATAACGCTCATTGGTAGTCCGGCAGATTCAGCGTTAGCAATGATCGCTGGACTTTTTGGTGCCGTTGTAGGTTCCGCCCATCCAATTGCTTCAGCATTAGTTAGTGCATTTGCTGGAGCTTTGATTGCTGCAATAGCAATGGTAATAAGTGTTGCAACAATGCCAAATAATGTTTTTGTGGTAAGTTAAAAGCTGTTCTGTATTTATGTACTTTAGTTTTGTTCATTTGTTTTTTTCTTCTTCTAGCAACGAGAAATCCTTGTAGCTGTTGCTGGTGGAGCAATCATATTTGCTGTGCTCACATTGTGCTGTGTTAAATATATTACAATATTTGCGTCTAGTGTAGTCGGTACTGCTATGATAATAGCATCGATAGATTTTTTTATGCATGGATTGGATACTGTAATTTGGGTAAGGAATCAATTTTTCAAAAAATTGTGTAGGCAATCATGTCTAATGTCTCGACGCTGTTATTGAACGTCAGGCCAACAACCGATTTCTTGAAAAAAAAAACTACTTTAAGAAGTTCCGACAAAACTCAGATCGAACTATGGCACGATCGGAGAAATATTATTTGGGCTATCGCTTCATAGAAGGAAAATGTCTCTTAAAAATAGCGCATTGTAACTATCTCTTAAGCCATCTTTTTCGCGAGAAATAATGACTTCTATCGATTCAGAACACATTAATTTATTTTTAATATGTAGATACGCGTAGTAATAAATTGCTAAGTATTTAAATTAATTTCCCTGCTCTAATTTATAATCTAATTTACAGTTATTTCAAATGAAACCAGACCCATCTCCACCACCATGCTGGGGTGGAATTCTAATATGTTCCTGGCCAGTAGCAGCGATCGTTAGTATAATGGTTCAATGCTTCATAACCGGATGGCGTGTGGATCATAGAAAACCGATACCACATAGACGAAGAGGGCAGCGTTTAAGACCAAATTCACGGCCTCGTGAAACTCGAGAAGAGGCAAGACAACGAAAATATCGCTATTTATATCAGGTTAGAACTGCTAGAGGCGATATTATCTCTCAAGTAAGTTTATAAAAAAATCCTTCACTACTGGAACTAAATTATAATAATTTGTCTTAATCTTTTAGAACTATGTTTCTGCACTGCAAAAAAGAATCCAGCCCGGAACTGGTACCCCGTCCGAACATTCAACGAAAACAAGTTCAAACGAACGGAATACAATGCGCAGTGATCGAACTCATCTCACAAATATACCCGATTCCGAAATAGGCGATAAGGTTGAAATTATAAATGAACGCGGATGACACAAATAATACGATGATTCTTTAAAAATATTGTTCACATTTCCAACAACAGCACTGCCCGGAATACGTGAACAGTTGTATCTACAAGACGGCGAAAAGAAGAACAAATTCTAACGATTAAAGATAATTTTATTTTAGTCGGATTCTGGATACTCGTATTATTAGAAAAAACAACGCATTGTTCCATAAACGGGGGAAAAAGAAATAGAACGCAAACGTATAGTAAGGTCAAAGAGTTTCACAAAATAATGTGTGATTAATAATGATAATAATATTTTTATATAACATTAAATGTATTTCTTTTGTATAGAATTTTTCTTTTTGCACAAATTTTTACTTATTATTAAATTGTCAAAGAAAAGAATTTTTTGGACATAGTCTGACTGAATAAAGGAATGAAAAGGACACAAATTATAATTATTATATTTTAGGTATTTAAGTATATCTAGTAAATAACAAAATTTTATTTAACAGAATTTTTTAGATTATAACAAACTTAATTTAAACAAACTATATTATATAAAAAAAAATTAAAATCAAAAAATCGAATTTTAATGGTTTCCCGACTAAAAGTCCACCTATTTTTATTCCTAAAAATTTGTGAATATACTGCCAAGCATAGTTACAGACGCCAACGTACGAAAAGGATCCAATCCCATGATTAAGGAGACTATTTTGTAATTTTCCTGTACTAAAGAATTTTAGCAATTGGTAAATAACAATATTCCAAATAAGTGTTTATCGTCACATTAAAGATTTATTATATCCGGTTTAATGGCTTTCTCTAAGCTAAAGACACTAACAATGGGCTGTAAATAATATAAATTAAAATTAATTTTTATTTGCATTTAAAAAAATAAAACAAAGAAAAAAATACCAGGTCGTAGTAAACAGTAGCTTGGTCATATCGTCAGCTCAACATAACCATCAACACTGCCCGAAATTTCTAAACAATGCAAATTTATCAAAAAGATGAAAAGTTTCACTACAATTATAATATTTTTATATAAAAAAAGTTTAATAGTTTTTAAATTGTTAACGAAAAGAATTTTTTGCACATAATCTGACTGAATAATAGAATGGAACGGACACAAATTTTGAATTATTTATTATATTTGAATAATAACAAGTTTTTTTTACGCTATGTGTATGTATCATAAATAATCATATTAGATTTAAAGAGAAAATACGTATACAATGTTATTGCAAAGAAAAACTGCGAAAATAGTAGATTAGTCGTATCGATACTAATGAGCCCCGAATCTAAAGACAAATCTGCGAATGATTAGAAAATAAAATTCAGTGCAGCATCAGCTATTATTTTCTAGACTGCATATTTTGTCACATTCGCTCAATATAAGAAAAATAAAATAAGATTTTAACTGTGTATTTAAAATATAAAAACACAAACAATAGATCCGGGTCCGTAATAGTACCGTTTCCTTGGCAACCGTTGAAGTTGTAGCAAGGTATGCTCCCGACCGGAATAACTGACAGATTTCCGTCATCCGGAAATTTGAACACTTACTTAAAACCTGCCTAATTGGAGAACTACCGAACTCATCAGATTGTCAGATTCAACTGGATCGTGGGTTTAAACCAATTTTCTTGTTGATAACTCTTTCAACCCAATGATGTAAAAGAATAAGAAATATGGTACCTAAGGAACAAACCATATGAAATGTCGTAAAACAGAGCCAACTGGGCTAGAAAGAAAACCTACGGAGAAATGGCTCACACCGCATTCGCTGCGATAAATTTTGCATTTTATCGTGAGCATAGGTAGTCACACAACTTAAATCAGTGGCTGGCAACGCGTGCATGTGTTAAACTCTAAATTTTATCTTGAACAGAGTAGCCACATATCTTGAGTTCAGTGTCGTGGGTACTTTGTAATTTTGCATGTAAGATTAGATTCGATGTTTTTTTCCAAAAAAAATGTTTAATGTTAAGCGAATCTAATTTGTTTAAAAAGTCACAGAGCAAGAAACAAATATTGTCATTTAAAACTCACAATATTTTGCAAATCTGTAAAATCTTAAGGGATAAGACTATATTGAAACAAATACCTTGTTTTATCATTAAACTCATTATTTTATATATAATATTTTCTCTTATTTTATATATTTTCTCTCGCTATATTAAATAATTTTATTTTAAGAATTTATTGTTTTTAACTATTTCAAAACCGTTCAAATATGGCAAATTCATATTTGAGGACTTACCTTTAGGATTCTGATCTACAAAATTAAAAATCGCAAGAAGACGAAACCAATCAAATAATTTCCCGACTTTAACTCAGAAAGAAGAGTTCAACTCGCTAAAGACAGAAGAGTCAACTAACGACCAATCCAAGGGCGTTTTATTAAGAATTGAAGTAATTGAAAAGTAACGACATTGGAACGAAACAGATTTCACTTTCGGATTAATTTAATTTTCTAAATTATATAAACACCTGCAATTTGCTGTTAAAATAAAAAAAAAGTTTTTTCCTATTAAAAATAGAAATTAATGAAAACCTTTATGTGATGATTATGAAAATCTGGTTTTTAACGACATTCCGATTTACGGAAATCGAAATAACGTAAATGTTTTCGAAATCTGCCAACATGAAAAGCTACCAAATTTATATAAATTAATTACTTCCATGTACAAGTTTACGCGAATTCGATATCTCAGCAGACCTAAGACACCAATTTTCACCCTTTTTTCCCCTCCGTATGTCAATGCATATATGAAAGTTGTTTTTTACCAGATTTACTTTTCAATATTCTAGGCGTTCTTGAGATAGAAAACCATCACTTACTTCATTTTTAGCCGCTTTATTTCTCTAAAATGACAAATTTAAATTAGATCCAGTTTAAATGTCTATTTCAGCAATATTCCGAAAAAACCAATAAAAGCCTGGTTCAAATTTACAAACCAGGCAGCAGCCACCCACCCAACATACTTTCCAATCTAAAGATAGCAAATTAACTTCTTATCGCTTTAATACGTTAATTCTTCCACAGCTTTAAATTAACAAGATGTTGGTAGATATAGGTATATAAATGGATAAAATGAAATTAAAATCAAAATAATACAGTTCCAAGTAGATAAATTGAAAAAGCTTCCAATAAACCAGTTGAACATTTAAAAAAATATATATATATTTTTGAAAACAAATACGAAAAAACTACATAATTATAACTGCCAAAATGAGACATTGATTTTATTCAAAAACAACATTTAAACGAATTTTGGAGCTCTTATTATATTAACTGTATATGATAAGTTTATGATATTCTAGAATCTAGAGAGATAGTGTTTTAGGTACACGACAAAAAAGATGAACAAGAATTAAATAAAATGTTCTCGTAGAATTCCTCATAGTACTAGCTATGAGCCATGAATAAAAACGCATTCGTCACATGTTTCGATTACAATCGGAATCCGAACAAATTGTTATAAAATATTTGCATGCCTTGAACGTCTAACTGAATCTTACGCATGAATATACACGAAGTATCAACAGCCAATCATCGCACATCGAAATAAATAAAAATACATTATGCACGTAAAAGTGAAAATAATCTTAACTCCAATTTATCCAACATAAAAACTAAGCTCACATGATGTGATCTTAGTTGATCTTAGTCCAATATTTTCGGGATGTGAGTCACATCCCAAAAATATTGGACTAAGATCGTATCTCAGAAATAATTCAGAACAGCCATTATAGAAAAATAATATCTTTATTATTTCTGTAATTATCTAATTTTAAGGTCCAGTATTTAAAATATTTTTAACACTATAAAATATAAAGCCATTAATCATAATATTGATCTCTATTGAACATTTCCCTTTTTACGTGATTACGTTAAAAAAATGCATCCAGTAAATAATTCTGTGGTATAAAGCGATAACAGCTTGAGTCGAGAAAATAATTAGGCAGTTACGTGTATCAAAATTGATAAATAAAGTAATAAAAAATATATTATGAGATCTAATTTTATTGAATTTAATAATACAACACAATAATATATTATATGAGATAAAAATCTATCAAAGAATAGCAATTTTTTTAAAAAAATGCAGTAGAAAACTTTAAAAATGATTTTTTCTTATCTTGTCATAAGCTGTTATCGCTTTTTACCACAGAATTTTTAATAAATTGACAGGGTCCCTACTAACCCTATAAATTTATTCCGGATTAAAAACAAAGTGTAAATAGATTAAGAACGAAGAAAAAATGCATTAACCAATACAAAACTATTTGTAAAAAATAAAATTTAAAGACATATTTCATATTCCAAACGGGGATTAAATTATATAAAAAAACGGGAATTGTTGTAAATAATATTAAGTAACAGCATTGTATGTGATTGAGAGACCATTGAATAAATGCAAGCATATATTTATGTATTTAAATCAAATTGGGCGTTTTGTTTCAGAAATTTCCTTTTGGTTGTGATTTTTAGATTTTAGGGTGGATATGTAGTACTGAATACGATGACAATGGAGCACTTAATTATTAAAATCTTCCACAGCTCTTAACGCAAACCTTACGGTCACAGTAACATTCTAGAATCCTTACCAGCGGAAATAGTTAAATCGCCGACCGACTACATTATCCCGAGACTGACCTTCAAGAAGGATTTCGCTGTGGGTTTTCCAACCAGGGCGGAATGGAAGAATGGTTCAGTTATACATGAATTCGACACAGTCATATACACTGACGGTTCAAAGATGAACTGTGGAGTCGGAGCGGGAGTTTTCTCAGATACACACTATATCGCAAGGTCTTACCACTTACCGGACTACGCCAGCGTTTTCCAGGCGGAGATACTGGGGATCCGGGAGCCCTGTCGGACTTTGCAGCAAGACGCTACGCCAAAGCGAAATGTTGTAATCCTCTCTGACAGCCAAGCCGCAATCAAGGCCTTAGATTCGGCTACCACCTCCTCTAAACTCGTCGAACAGTGTCGAGAAGAGCTAGCCCACTTAGGAAGTCAAGTCAAAGTTACTCTGCTTTGGGTCCCAGGCCACAGCAAGATAGAGGGTAACGAGCGAGCAGACGAATTAGCTAGGCAAGGTTCCCACTGATGACTGGAGGGTCATCAAGGTTAATGAGCCGGTGGCCAAGGATGGGGGGCAGGAAATCATCCTCCAGATTAATGAGAAGGCTGAGGATCTTCTTTATCCCCGCTTCGGGAAAATGGCTTGGGGCATCGGAAGTGTTTACCTGCGTCTTAAGAAGCGCCATTCCAAAGATGGAAATGTGAACACTCTCGGGACCAACGAAGTGGAGAGGGACCTGGGGATGGATATCCTGACCGCGGCCGCCACAAACATATCACTAAACAAGGAGTTAGGGAGCGATTCTGAGACGTTGGATCCGGACGCTACTCTTACCCAGGTCTCAGTACGAAATCGGACAGGCATAGATCCCCAGGATGCTACGTCTGATTCAGATCAACCTGCACCATAGTAGCTTAGCTTCGGCTGAGCTACTTCTCACCCTTGAAGAAGGGAACTACGATGTGGCGCTCATCCAGGAACCTTGGATCTCTGGCAACGGAGACATTAGGGGACTGGCGTCACGAAACTACCATACGATTTTCTCTCAAAAGGAAGGTAAGAAACGGTCGGCCATTATGGCCAAAAAGAACCTTAATGCTTTTCTAACATCTAATTACAGCACGAATGATTTGACGGTGGCGCTGATAGAGGGAGCGAGTGGACAGCAGCCGCTGCTTATCGCTTCGGCATATATGGCACATGATAGGCCCTCTCCTCCAGTGGAGCTGCAGACGCTAGTGATAGAAGCTACTAGAAGGCATTTCAACCTAGTAGTCGGCAGTGACGCGAACGCACATCACACAATATGGGGTAGTAAGGATATCAACGAAAGGGGTGAGTCCTTATTACACTTTATTCTCAATACTAACCTACTAATCGGTAACCGCGGGGACACACCAACATACAAGGGTCCAACCAGCGAAAACGTACTCGATTTGACGCTGCATACGGATACGGACGGCTGTCGTGTGGAGAGCTGGATGGTCTTGGATAGACCATCTTTCTCGGACCACAGGTACATAGGGTTCGTAGTGGCGTCGGGTCTTAGTACCAATATCTCTACGTACAGAAATCCGGCAAAAACAAATTGGGCGTTGTTTTCAAATACAGTAAGGAACAGACTCGAGGGTAGGGCGCCTGAACATATTTGGAATGCACGCACGCTGGAATATACTACAAACTTCTTAACTAACACTTTGAACAAAGCCTTCGAAAAGGCGTGCCCTCGTAGGAAACCGTCGGGGAAATCCCAACCTCCTTGGTGGAGTAAGGAATTGGGAGAGTCTCGGCGGAAGGTCCAAAAACTCTTTAACTTGGCGAAGCGCACCAATCAAACGGAAGTGTGGGCCGAATACAGAAACTTGCTAAAAATCTTTAAGAGGGAGCTGAAAAAGTCGAAGCGTGACAGCTGGAGAAATTTCTGCAGCCAAATCGAGAGAACGTCAGAAGCCTCTAGACTCAGGAAACTTATATCTAAAAATCCAACCCCGCCCGCTCTGCTGAGAGGGATGGATGGTAGTTGGATGAAGGACAGCAAGGAAACACTGGAAGCCCTTTTAAGCGCTCATTTTCCGGGCTGCCGAGATCCTGACCATATGCACAATGCAGCAGTGGGGAACTCGCCCTTGGCGAGCATCCCAGGGCTCTTTACAGCCAGCAGGGTAAGGTGGGCTATCAGCTCATTCGACCCCTACAAGTCGCCTGGACCGGATGGAATTATACCGGCCATGTTACAAAATGTAGAGAGTCTAGTGATTCCATGGCTCCAGGCGATTTTTAAGGGTTGCCTAAAACTCAACTACGTGCCCGAGGCATGGAGGAACGCTCGAGTGGTTTTTATACCGAAAGCGGGTAAAAGTAGTCACGTTAATCCGAAGGATTACAGACCTATCAGCCTGACATCCTTTACTCTCAAGACATTGGAAAGGATACTAGATGGTTATATCAGGGACACCATAGATCCTAACCATCTTTCAAAGGCCCAACACGCGTACATCAAAGGAAAATCGGTGGACACGGCTTTGCATAAGGTTGTGGGTAAAATCGAAAGATCGCTAGAGTACAAGGAGTTCACATTGGGAACTTTTTTGGATATAGAAGGGGCTTTCAACAATGTTACTACAGAGGCAATTGTTGAGGCTCTGGGCTCTGCAAACGTCCAGAGTACTATAAGTAAATGGATCGTGACACTGCTTAGAAGCAGGTCTATATCGTCGGAGTGGGGTAGTGCTCGTTCCCACAAAATTACAAATAAAGGTACTCCACAAGGAGGGGTATTATCACCACTTTTGTGGATACTCACTTTAAATGGGGCACTGAAGGAACTTAACGACTCGGGGGTGGATTGTGTAGCCTATGCCGATGACGTGGTGATACTGGTATCAGGCAGGTACACAAGCACGCTGTCTGAACTTACAACGCGGGCTCTAAACAAGCTACTATACTGGTCGGGAACCAGAGGACTCAATGTTAACCCATCAAAAACAGAACTGGTTCTTTTTACTAGGAGAACTAAGTCTCAACAGTTTAAGCTGCCTAAGATCGGTAACACTGAGCTAACCCTAAAAGGCCATGCCAGATATCTAGGAGTAACCCTGGACAGCAAGCTGACATGGACACTCAATACGGAAGAGCGGGTGGCTAAAGCAACCATCGCTTTCTACGCGTGCAAAAGAATGTTCGGTAGGAGGTGGGGTCTAGAGCCAAAAATCACTTACTGGATCTACACGGCTGTTGTAAGGCCAATCCTATTATACGGTCTGCTAGTATGGTGGCCAATACTCGATAAAGTAACTTACAGGAAAAAGTTGGAAAAGGTACAGAGACAGGCTTGTCTGGGGATAACAGGCGCCCTTCGCACCACTTCTTCAGACTCTCTCAACGTACTCCTTTCTCTGCCACCAATTGACCTGTTCGCTAAATATGTGGTAGGCAAATGCGCCCTAAGACTCAGAGAGTCAAACCAGCTCAAAACATGTCCATACGGGCACAGTAACTTCAGCCTACCTCCAGCAGAGGCTACGGACTACGCAGATCCTAAGCTCTGGTTCGACAGGAAGTACGCCATAAACATACCAAGCAGGGAATACTGGGAGGCAAGAACCGGTGACTGCGGGGTCGATTAACATCTATACGGACGGTTCAAAGATGGAAGACGGAGTGGGCGCAGCCGTGCACTCTTTTGATCTTCCAACAAACTCTAGCTACAGACTGCCGAATAATTGCAGTATTTTCCAAGCGGAGGTACTGGCGATTCAGAAGGCGGCGGAGATAGCTCACAAATCGCGAATAAGGGATAAGGCAGTTTTTATCTATACGGATAGCCAAGCAGCCTTAATGGCTCTGAAATCCTGTACTATCAAATCTAAGGCGGTACTCAACTGTCGACGCGCTTTGCAGAAACTGTGCTCAAATAGGAAAGTGGAGCTCTGCTGGGTTCCAGGGCACAGTGGTTTCTTAGGTAATGAACTCGCCGACGGTCTTGCTAAAATAGGTGCAAACCTTGGGCAGGAAGCCGCGGTCTCGGTTCCATCGCCTCTTAACGTTATTTACAACTTCCTAGAGAGGAAGATGGTAAGCCGGTCCGAGGCCAGGTGGCAGGCTACGCCAACCTCCAGAACCACGAAGCAAATGTGGAACACTCACAACGAGAAAAGTACTAAACTCTTGTTAGCACTACCAAGGGCGCAATGCGCAACTTTAGTCGGTATTCTTACCGGCCATTGCCTGATTGGGGCGCACGCGTACAGATTGGGGCTAATCACTAACGATATTTGCAGGAACTGCAAACTTCCCGCGGAACGGGAAACACTAGAACACCTCCTGTGCAGCTGCCCGGCTCTGGCTAGGAGACGGGTGAAGGCTCTAGGTGCACCGTCTTTCGCAAATCTTGGACAAGTCTCGCGTAGCAGCATGCAGAGCCTGCTAAACTTTGCTACGGCAACAGGGACCTTTGTTTTGAACGAGGAACTCTCAACACAGATCGATACGCAAGCGCACCTACCTTAGGCACATTGGGTCTCCTTTTTATGTGGTATCGCTATGGACCCTCGAGGGTCTATGCGAGGTTTTTAAGCCGCCACTGATACCTAACCTAACCTGAGGTTCTGCTCTTCAGGGCTCTCTCGAAGAATTCGTTCAGGTCCCACTAGGGACTGTTAAGCGCCAAATATCCACTCACTTTCTCACAAACGCAAACTCCAGATGGAGAGGACTGACCAACTGCGTCATATTTAGGAAGATATGGCCATCCTACTCCCGGAGCAGAACAGACGAACTCCTGAGCAGGAGCCGTGTGGACGTCTCCAGAGTCACGGCAGTCAGCACGGGTCACTGGCCGATCGGCGACCACGCGGCCAGACTGGGGATTCGCTTTAACGTCAATTGCCGCAGTTGTATGGATGCAAATAAGAGGGAAACTGTTATTCACCTTCTTTGCAAGTGTCCCGCCCTAGCTAGAGCCAGACTTCGCGCACTAGGCAAACCCTTCTTCAATAAGCTCGATGAGATCTCGAAAAACAAGATAGGAGAACTGATTACCTTCTTGAACAGCTCCGGATGGATATGATAATCCATTCAAGCCCCAGGTCTCTGTAAAACTGTACATATACTTAATCAGCCCTTAACGACCAGGTTAAACGAGTTGTGGTATCAAAACGGCGCTTTATGTGCTAATTGGGCCCTGTTTTTCAGTAGACGGGCCACCACGTAAACCAACCAACCAACCACTGCTTACAACACTATTTCCATAAAGTTTTACTGTATAAAAAATCATATTCGAATGTGAAAGCTGGAAAATTCATCTAAAACTAATAACTTCTTCTCTACAACGCATATATACTCTGAAGGTGGAATTATAGACATTGCATTTCCAACTTTTAACAACAATAGACTGCAAACGACTAATCAATATCGGAAAATGAATGAATAGTCATTATTTAAGGCTGCGAACAAAATATTTTATAATAATATTTTAAATATTATTTGTCAGTTACGAAGTTTGTAACGCATAGAACGCAGCGTCGAACAAAAAAAAGTTATGTATTATTTGTTGTTTATCATCAATGGCGCAACAGCCAAAACCCTTGTCTCCTGAAGTCATCGCCTCCAATCGTCTCGATCCAAATACCGCGTCCTCCAGCTGCTAATTTTTAAGATTGCTATCTTCATCAACCGAGTCTTCCCATCGCTTGCATGGTTTGCCTATTGGCCTGTTACCACTCGCTTTGCCATTAAGAACACGTTCGGATACCTCCTTAGCACTAGTGAAGGATCTTACGAGGATGTTTATGTCGTCAGCGTATGCTACTAGTTGGGTGGACTTAAATAGTAGTCTCCTATTGGTGTTGACTGGGGTTTTTCGGACGACATAATCTAGTGTCAAGTTGAAAAGCATGAGGGACTAGACCATCTCCCTGCTTTAAACCACATTGCGTGTGAAAGGTGTCGTTTGCTTGTTTACTCGGTCTGTGTTATATTCCCGTCTGTGTTATATTCCATGTCTGTGTTATATTCCCAGCATTTCTCAAGCACCTGATTTACCGAGAATATCAGGTTTGTTGTAGATCGTCCGGTTCTGAATCCACCGACGTACAGTCAGTATTTTGTAGGACGTACACAACAACAGTATGTCTTCATTAACTTTTGAATTAAATCGAAAGATTTTGCGAGTTCTGTTCAGTGATGGTCAAAATCCCTTAAATGCGATTCATACCTGCCAGTCTGTCCAAAAAAAATTTAGAATATTAAAATTTGGAGTCCGTATGAAGCTAACTTCGTTATATTAACCGATAACAACGGAACGCTTCAAGCTACAACTTTGAAATTTTGAATACGTTAATTTTCCAATAGTTGCAGATAAAGTTATGAATATTCAGAAAATCAAGAGTCCTTCGTGAAGTAGATTTGGAAAAAAATCATACCTCTACTTGCGAGCAGTTTTAAGTACATTTTTTTTTAAACCAATACATTTGAAACAATGGCAAAAAGATGGATTAGGTAGGCCAAAGAAAAGGTAAGGGACTTGAATTTCACATAATTGTTAGATTGTTAGTAGTAAGCAGTAAGTTGTAAAGCATCGACCACTCGAATCTACTTTTACTCAATACTTTATCAAAATAAATTCAAATTATTGGATGTAAGAATAAAAAGTGGACCGTTCTTGAGAATAATTGAAACAACTAGGTCCATGAGTCTGCAGTGAACAGTGTTTTGAATAACAGTAAAAAGTGTTGCGATTTCAAATAAAATCAAAGAGGAATAACGAAGATTTCAGAAAAATACAGTCAGTCCTGTGCGACGAAGCGACTTATGTGGTTCCTCCATCCTGGAGTTTAATCGAACTAATCTGCATTCACTTGCATTACCAGTTCACTGCACTAAGCGGAGGGTTCTTAGAACACATCAAGTTGAGCCCAATGTGATGATGTGAATGTAGATGAACAAATTTTTTCATTTCATTGATCTGACCAACTGTACTGTCTCCAATTCCTGGTGACTGACAATTGCCCTTAACACAGTATTAATACAGTCATTTAAAAAAATGCGAAAATCCTTAAAGTGTAAATGACGACTAAAACTTTTTGAACTCTGGAAATAAAAACACATTGCTAATTTTAACTATTACTTAATTATTAATAACAAAATTGTTCAAAACCAAAAAAACCTTTACATCACTTAATAAAATTAATATCTTTTCGGAAGATATAAATGCTTTTTAAGCGTCGACGATTGTTTCGGCACCATACACTGATTATCATATCCTCTCTTGCTTTGAACATCGTTGAAAACAAATGTTAGAATGTCAGATATGTGTTTACTATATCAATAATTATAGAGCAAAAAAATCAATAAGTTTGAAACTCGAAACAATTTACATTTTACTTACGTATCGCCAAATTGATCGATTTGTTTACAAAGCGACTGTATTAACCACGTTCCTTTCAACTTATGCCGAATTGAAGCAAAACCAGGTACAGTTGACATGACAATTAACATGTCGGCTAAAGCAGCGGCACTATCATTTGGTCCGTCATATTCTAAATTTGGAAACTAATTTTCGATATTTTAACTTTACTTCCTAGTTTATTTTATTTTTCATGCAAGACGATTAGAAGTAAGAACACTTGAACCACAACCATTCAATGTTGAAAATGGGAGAAATTAGAAGATATATAATAATCAGACCATAAAAGAAGTGGAGCATAGAAAATAGTTGGTTAGCAATAGAAGAGTCGAAAATAGTCAATCTAAATAAACATGCAAATATTGCCACAAGGGATTAGAGAGAAATTATATAAACGCCATACACTTAAAAGGAAATCGGCGCAATTCTCCCAAAGTTACGTATGAATCCAACCACACTCAACATTCGCATTTTAGTGCTTTACATCAAACAAACAACTTTTCACCGATGATAAAAACTAAATATGCATGCATTGATTAATAAAAAAAGACTTACCCTTCTTGCTTCCTGTAACTCATCTCCTTGGCACGCTTGAACCACTAGCACTTTGGGTTTATTCAGAAGACTATCAGCCGTTAAGAGTTGCTCAATTTTCGATATCTGAACTGGAATACTGTTACTACCATAAACAACACCTACGTACAAAAAAATATGTTAAAACAAGAATAAAATATATTTGCTAAATTATTAATCTATTACCTTCCGCACCGTGTGATAAAATGCAAACTATTAATGAGTCGTATGCAATACTTCGTTTTACAAAATCCGAAACAATCGGCAATATTTCGTAATGTTTTCGATCGTTTTTTATGATCGATTTATAACCGAATGTTGCAAAAGTACGTTCAAGAACTTCCTGATCGACATCGGAGCCCATTCGTTTGGGCAGCGGATATTTTGGCAGTAAATCCTGGAAATTAATTCAATTAAAAAATTGGAAAAAAAACTAAAAAAAAAAGTATTCAACCTGTAGTTCGGGATTCGTTTCTCTATGAAAATTCATCTGATTGAAAATCAAAATAAATCCAGCCGTTTCCGCTCGAATTTTATACGACATATCGTAATTATTCCAAACGACACTTTCTTTCCCCTCGAAACTGCTACTACTTGTACTGTTAACAATATTTGGGCGAAACGTCGAATCGTTTTCATTACGATTTCGAATCGGACTAGGCAAATCTTTTGTAATTAGATTTATCGCACTCAACAGACTATCGTTTAATGATACTAAATTCTGAGCTTTGAAAAATTCAATTAGAATATCTAAATTTGGCGGTCTTTTCAGTTGCAAATCGCCGATATCGATTACGGAACGGTTTATCCAATCGAGCAAAAATATCTCCGCATACGAATGATCATAGAATGGTAGTGTCGAGCTTTGTCTAGAATCTAATACAAGTCGACCCAACTGCGCTACAGTTAACCGCTCGCAAAGTATATATAACGTTTTCAGGATCGGATGAATACTGACGCTTATACCAGAAAGATGTGGCAGATAAACGACGTGTATTTCGGTTTTATCGAAGCCCAATTTACGTAAGACCATGTTGGCTTTAATAATAGCAAGCGCTTCAATAATCGGTATGCGCCAGTCGGTTGTTGTAGACGCGAAACTATATAGGATGTCGGAATCACCATCGCGATTATTGGAAAGAACAAGCAGCTTTTGGAGTATAAATATGCAGCCGGATTTTGTGCTACCGAAAAGAAGAAACCCGATTGATACCTGCAAAAGTATAAGAAAAGTATTTAGAAGAGTTGTTTTTGCTAATTATATCAAAAATACAAAAATTAAGCATATTATCTCAAACAGGGGAAGGTCAAGTATCTAGGAGTCAATTTTCTCGAGAGATAAAGAAGCTATCTTCCATTGTTTTTTATCAGGAGAAAAGGAGTATCGATCGTCATTGTGAGAAAAAAAGGAAAAACAATTTTTAGTTTTAACAGAAAAGACGACACGGTTTTAGACGACATTCAAAACATTTTATAAGCTTTTAATTGATTTCCGTCAATGAATCGTGCTGAGTTTTAAAAAATAAGCAATCGAACTCTCGTAGTCCGCGTTGTGTATTGTGTGACTGGAGGGAATAAGAACGAGCTGAAGATAATTTCGCCGTCAGCCCGGGAAGATATTCGCAATTGAAAGTTTTGTGGAAATTGTCAATTTTTCAGTCGGCGTGGAAAGCGGTGAAGTTGAAGAGGTGCGGCTGGCTGGCGATACCCTGGCGCTCAGATTGAACTGTATAATTTTTTTTTACTGACTATTATTGTAGGTCAGTTCCCGAGGGGTTATCCGCTATCTACCCGTATTTCTGTATTTCGCTGCGATAAAAATGACGATTTTCTTTGCTACTACCAGATGGCAGTTTCTAGTGCCTGTGTGTATGGAAGCGTCCATTGGATAACATTGAATCCGGTGCCGACCCCGCTTCCGACCCTAATTTTACCGTCGTGATTGAAGTATGAACACAACCTTAAAGTTTCTTTTAATCTCGTGTGTTTGAATTTTTTATGTGCATATGTTAAGCTTAACCAAAAGCAAAATTAAGGCACCTCGATGTTAGAGCCCCAGCCTAATAAGCTATCCCTGGAAAAATCAGCAGTTTTGTGAAGCTTCGGAAGAGAAACTCCAATGTTGTGAAGGGACGATAGTGTCTCTAAAAATCAATTTGAGGAAAATTATCGGGAAGATAAAGGCCAGACTTGGGATAAAGCGCCACGGACTGAAACTGTATAATACATAGAAATACATAAATAAATAAAAACCTGAATACCTTCTCGTAGAATTCCAAATCTTTTTCTACGTATTTCAAATCTTCTTTGTTTATCTGCTTCAATTTACCACTGTACCTAGTCTTAATCGATTGATCCATTTATGGTTGTTTTTAAAAACTTATTAACACAAATATTCTTCCTACAATTCGAAAAATTTACAAAATATAAGGCACTAAGTTGGAAATCCCCGCACTTGATGACTCGAATGACACTTCGTTTACTAATGGATGGCTTGTGGAAGCGGGAATACGGGGAGCTGCTTACGCCTGAAATAAACATAAGGTAAAATTACAGTTTGAGAAATTTTGTATTTATTTTCCAAGAAGCTGTCAAATCAAAATAGCTCTACGGTACTGTAGGGCCCCAATAAATGTTTCTATTTTATTTTGAATACGATTTGCCATTCCGGAAAAAAAAACCTTAACAAGTTATTAAGTGGTGGACTAGAATGACAGAATATAACGAAAATATGTGTAGAGTTTGTTTGCAGAGCTTTAAATCCGATTTCGAGAGCATCTTCGAAAGCGCGACTGACAAAACCAAGCTCTCGGAACTGGGTCTTCTATACGAGGAACTTTTTAATTTGTCGGTAAGTCCTTCAAGACAATCTCGCCTCATTCATGATTGATTTCAAATTTCTGATTTTACTTACCCAGCAAAATTCGAGCCGTCATTATGTCATGTTTAGCAAATGCGCGCTACGCTCTAACTGGCTTTTGTGTGGCCCTGCGGGGCTAACGTGATTTAAACTCACCTTTCGCGTCCATAGGTCTGTTCTTTTTGTCTACACCTACACTTTTCTACACTAACTCTTGAGTGAGTGCAGAGGGGTGAAGAGGGTGAATGAAAAAAGAACAAACCTAATAGGTTTGTTCTTTTTTCATTCATCCTCTTCATCTCTCTGCACCCGCTCAAGAGTTAGTGCAGAAAAGTGTAGAAGGTGTAGCCAAAAAGAACAGACCTCATGTTTACAAATATGCGTTACGCTCCAACTACCTTTTGTGCGACCGTGCGAGGGTAAAGTGACTTAAACTTCCTTTCCACGTCCATATTTGACAAATGCGCGCTACGCTCCAACTACTTTTTGGCGGCTAAAGGGATTTAAACTTCCTTTTCGCGTTCATGTGTGAAGGGAAAGGGTAAGGCGTGTTTATTGCGGTTCGAATTATTGTAAAGGGTGTTTTTTTAGGTGCATGAGAACTATCGATAACTGTGGTTTGACAGCTGAGAATGTCAAACTGTGTTGACATTTCTGTTCAGTAAGGTTTGGCAAGTCATCATGAATCGTTTAACGCCAAAACAACGCTTCCAAATAGTGGAAATTTACTTTGAAAAAAATAAATCTGTTCGCGAAGTTCATAGAGCACTTCGTCCATTTACGGTCAACATAATCGGCCTAGTGAGCAAGCAATTCGTGCAGTTATTGATCGTTTTCGCACTAATTTTACTCTTCTCTTAACGAATCACCATTACATCCATTAAAATTGACTGTTTGGCGCTGGCGGCATCATCGGTCCTTATTTCTTTCGAAATGAGGAAGGAGCTGCTGTTACGGTGAATGGCCAGCGCTATCGAGCCATGCTGACTGAATTTTTGTTTCCACAAATTAATCAGCTAAACATCGCCGACATTTGGTTCCAACAAGACGGCGCAACTTGCCATACAGCGCGCTTAACAACCCCTCGTTCGTGCGATTTAACGCCTCTGGATTACTTTCTATGGAGCTATATTAAGTCATGCGTTTATACCGACAAACCAGCAACTCTTGAAGCATTGGAAGCCAATATTCAGGCCACTATTGACGCCATACAGCCAGATTTATTGGAAAAAGTAGTCAACAATTGGACTGATCGAATGGACCATGTAACTCGTAGCCGCGGCGGACATATGACGGAAATCATATTTAAAAAATAAACGCCATGAAATTATCTACCAGAATATAATAAAAAAATTTCATTCCAACAATATTTCTGTCTTGTATTATAATTTTAAGTTGTCATGTACCTAAAAAAACACCCTTTACTAGAGGAGTATAACAAAAGATTTGAAATCGGTGTTTTTTATAGTTTTATTTGGGGAATGCCGAACATTTTGGTTGACCACATACCTACTAAAACATAGCAAAGTTTCGTTTATAAAGTAAATGTACAATATGTAAAATTCCTTTCATCTGTTTTTTGATGCTCTACAGCAGTTTTACCTAATTGATTTATTACCCCTTTAGATCCACGTGGACGAGCCACAGCAGCCACAGTATATATGCAATTATTGCAACCTTCAATTGAAATTCTTCCACAAATTCAAAATTAAAGCGGTCGAGTCGTACGCGATATTCGTCCGCTACAAATCGACAGAAAAAGATAGCTTTACAATTCTCGAACTACCCGACGACACCAATGATGAAAATTACAAATACCTCGACATACCTGGCGCTGTTGTACACCAAGCTGCACCGCCTGCAGGCTCCAGCGCAATGCCTATGTGCACCAGTTCTGCCATCGACAGTGATCCTATGATAAAAATCGAACAGGATGTATTGTACGAAATTGTCGCCAAAGAGGAATACGAAGTTCAAGAGTTTTGTACAGCTGTAATCAATTCGGACAGCTCGGTTTTAAACCAGGTGCATGATATGAAAATGGACGAAGATAAGGACAAAGCGGCGACAAAAAAATTTCCGTGTAAAAGTTGCGACAAAGTATTCGACACAATTTGGTTTCTGAGACGGCATAGGTAAGAATTCATTTAATAATTATTTTTCTAGTTTTATGCTAAGCGTGAAATTGGCTAAATTTTGTCATGGCTTCGGTAGGAAATTTTAAAGCGCTCTGACAAGTTAAGAAGCTGCACAAAACAACGCTTCTCGTACTCTCGTGACTTATTGGGATATCCTAAAGCAGCTAGCCGAAACGCCAGGAAGTAGCTCTAACTGGAATTTTAGCCACCAGTTCGGACGTAGCAGGAACTGACCCACTGCATTACAGCACCGTACCTTTTTTTCGGTTAATTTGGCCTTTTCAAGTTGCTACGCGAATACTACTAGCGGCTACGATTCAATGTATATTGGTCGAAGCGAAGCAATGGAACTGTACTTGCAATTGCTTAGTACTTAGGCGCCATTTTTTGTCAATTCGATAAAGATTTTAAACCTTTTATCCAAACACAGGTTCCTGAATTCGACTTTTGTCTACAATTTGAAAAGGAGAAGTAATTCAATTAATTCCCTTCCGTTTTCCTTTAGTGAATGCGGACAATTTTATAATAATACGAGTATACAATTTCCCTTCTAGAACAATTTGCAACACATACACAAAATCTGTTGACAATAGAAAGACCTATAAAAATATTCGACTCTCTCAAAACTAATCGACGTATAATGTTAAAAAGGCAATGAACGCATTAAAGAAATGGGGCAAAGGTAGGCAGCGTTAGTAGGAAATACACCGTTCCACGAGGCACGCTGTCCGGTGAAAATGATAGAATTAACGTACCCATTCGAAAAGGTCCGACGAGTATTCTCAGTAAAGAAAAAGAAAATTGCCTAGTAAAATGGATTACTCATATGTCCACGCGTGGCTTTACAATTGCTCGAAGTCCATTGTTGGATTCGGTGCAGTTAGTGAAAACGTGAACATTCCAAAGCGTTTCACAAATGTCAGACCAAGTAAGTTAAAAAGGCATGAAACTACAGGACAATAATAACGGAGACAATTTTATAGGTCGTTATTGGAATGAGTCGTTAAAGCGAAATCCTTTTGCTGCAGAAAGAATATCGCAAAACTTTACGAACACACCTTTTCCGACTTTCCGACCAAATTAGGTTAAAGACATGGGGAAAACCTTTCTTTTTTTTCATGTCGCTACCTGCTCTGTACTGGATAAGGGCGCAAATTTCGCACCTAATATTAGATTTAATCTTCGTGTCGCTAGTTAACCTTAATATTAGATTTAATATTCATAAAACAATTTTTTCTATAGCTCGAAATCTATATAAATCTAAGTAGTGTCGAATCAATAATCTGTCTCAATTGGTTCTTCATAAATTTTAGTCCCCGATTGATATGGGTCGATGCTTAAACTTTTTCTAAACGACATTATTTCTTTTGCCATTCGAGTCTATTACAATAAATTTTTGAATTACAGAAAAGCTATTCACGACAGTATGAGGATACCGTGTTCTATGTGCCCAAAAAAATGCATGTCAGACGAAAATTTACGAGAACATATAATTGTAGAGCATCAAGGATTACAAGGATTCCAGTAAGTTTTTTTAGCTTTCGTGTATCAGCTTTCATTTTTCAAATGTGAACAAATTCATCCACTGATCTTTTTCTATTTGAAATTGACTCAATCGGTTGCTGAAACACAATATCAATTGCGTACGGCGTACCTTACTTTTGATTTATTTTCAGATGTGATTTATGCAACAGGATTTTAAAGTACAAAAGAAACTACGAATTTCATATGAAAAAACACCGAAACGATATTCGTTTCTACCGTTTTCGGTGTTCGATGTGTGATAAACGTTTTCAAAGCAACGCCGCCTTAGACAGACATTTTCGAGTCCATGCACAGCCTACAGGATCCAGCGCAACGCCTATGTGCACCAGTTCTGCCCTCGACAGTGATCCTCCGATGAAAATCGAACACGATCTATCGGATGAAATGGTCGGCAAAGAGAAATACGAAGTTCAAGAGTTTTCTACGGATGTAATCAGCTCGAACAGCTCGGTTTTAAACCGGGTGCATGAAACAAAAGTAAAGACTAGATGCCGGCTAAGAAATGACAAGGAACCGGCAAAAAAATTTCCGTGTAAAAGTTGCGACAAAGTATTCGACAAAATTTGGCATCTGAATACGCATAGGTAAGAATTATTCTATTATTATCTATTATTCTTTATAGTGGCTTAGGGATGGTTCGTAAAACTATTTTTCTACAGCTCGAAATCTATACAAAGCTAAGTTGTATCGAATCAATAATCGTTCTCAATTTGTTCTGCATAAATTCTGGTTTCAATGCTTATTCCTTTTGCCATTCGAAACAATTACAATAAATTTTCAAATTGCAGAAAAACCACTCACGACATTAAGATGAGACGATGTTCTATGTGTCCAAAAAAATTCGTTTCAGACGAAAGTTTACGAGAACATATAATTGTAGTGCATCAAGGATTACCCGCATATCGGTAAATTTTTTTAGCTTTAGTGTACCAGCTTCCATTTTTCAAAGATGAACGAATTCATTCACTGATTATTTTCTATTTCTAATTTACACAATCGGTTGCTGAAACGCAATATCAATTGCGTACGGCGTACCTTACTTTTTGTTTATTTCCAGATGTGATTTATGCAAAACAATGTTAAAGAACAAAAGAAACTACGAATGTCATATGAAAAGACACCGAGCCGAAAACCGTCTCCGGTGTTCGATGTGTGATAGACATTTTCAAAGCAACGCTGCTTTAGAAAGACATTTTCGAGTGCATAGCGGCGAACGTCCATGTGATAAATGCACAATATAGATTTTGTTTAAATTAATTACATATCAAAAGTTACATTTGACAAAAACACAAAGCAAATGAAATTATCGCAATGAAAAGAAAGTAAGAATTTTTATTAAAAACATACAGCAGTCACGATCGGCTGCAAGCCAATCGTATGATACTCTAGATGAAATACTGAACTCCGATTTATATTGTAGTTGGAGATAAAGTAGAAATAGGTGTATGCATGTGGTATGTCCTTTATTAAGGACTACAATTTGGTTGCTACTCGAAACAAAAAGATAATATCGTCAGTGTTCATTTTCATATCTTGAACTGGGTGAGTCACCGAAAAAAAATTTCCTTTTTGAAGGACTTTCACATGGAAGGTTCAGGAAGGACTCACTCGATTTCTTACATATTTATCCTTTTCCTTGGAACCATTCAAAAATTAATGTGTACAAAATTTCAAATTCGTAGCATGAAGCGTTCAAAAGTCATCGGAAAATATTGTTGAACACGTGTCTTGAGGATTTTTTGTATGGAAGGTACCAGAAGGAGTAAAAGGATTTTGCTGACTAGTAAACTCGAACTTCGTTTTCACTCAAAACTAATTTGTACAAAATTCCGAATTCATAGCTAAACGATTACTTGATTTATAGTGAGTTCCGTAAATGAAGTGAAGACATTTTGACAGGATATTTGTATGGCAGCTACACGAGGGACTAATAGGATTCTCTTCTTAGCTCCAACTATTCGAAAATGAACACATTTCACCAAATTTCAAAGTATGAAGTTATCGGCCAATATTCTTGAACACGTGTTTTAAGGACATTTTGTATTGCAGCTACCAGAAGGAGTAAAAGGATTTCGCTGACTAGTAAACTCGAACTTCGTTTTCACTCAAAACTAATTTGTACATAATTCCGAATTCTTAGCTAAAAGATTACTTGAGTTAGAATGAGTTTCGTAAATTAAGTGAAGACGTTTTGACAGGATAAATATGGCAGCTACACGAAGGACTAATAGGATTTTCTTCATAATCATACATTTGGCTCCAACTATTGGAAAAATAACACATACAAAATTTCAAAGACGTAGCTTAAACCCTTCTGAAGTTATCGACCAATATTCTTGAACACGTGTTTTAAGGACATTTTGTATGGCAGCTACCAGAAGGAGTAGGACGATTTTGCCCGTTAACGAACCCTGCCTTACAAATTCAACCAAACATCCAGATTCAAAATTTGAGGATCCTAGGTCAAGGCGTTCTTGAGTTATCGTGTTCACGGACAGACAGACGGACGTCAAACGGATTTGAAGTCAGCCACAAATAAACAAAAAATAATATATAACTTTTTTTCATCCGAGGCTTGGTTCTATGCGTTACAAACTTTTGGGCTGGATTAAACTTATAATACTCTATATGATTTCATCTAGAGTATAAAAATATATATATAACAAATCGTGTATATCTCTATATATAAAAATGAATGTTTGTCCTGTATAGGCTCCTAAACCACTCAATTGCGATGAAACTTTGGTGATTTGTTGAGGGTACGCCCTCGATGGTTTCTGCGTTAACAAAATTATTTAACAGTTGGTGGTTCGCGAGTTATTTCAACATTTGAGTGTTTTTCATATGATTTAGCGGCAGTTCGTTTTTGGTGTATTAGTTATGCCTATTCCTATTACTAAATGGTATAAGAGGATAGTGGATGGAAGATGGAAGATGGAGGATGGTGGATAGAGAATGGAGGATGGATGATGGAGTTTGGAGGATGGTAGATGGAGGATGGTGGATAGAGGATGGTGGATGGAGGATGGGAGGTGGTGTGTGAAGGATGGTGGATGGAGGATGGTGGATAGAGGATGGTGGATGGTGGATAGAGGATGCAGCTCAATAACGGGAAGCAAGACTAGAAACCACGGGCTTTGCAGCGTGAACAACGGGAGAAACAGGAGCAATGGATAAACGGGAGAAACGGTGAGAAGGACGAGATCAACAGGAGCAACGGGAGTAACAGGGGCGATAGAACAACGTGAGCGTAGCCACGGTACGCGCTAGTGTTTAATAAATACCTACAAATGACATGTCCTTGGCTGAATTTAAGTGGTGGACAGCCTTTCTGTTCCATCCACGTCATATTCAGTGATAATAGGTGATTGGAAATTCCCTGCTACCATCTTTTCTAACATTATCTACCAAAAGGATAGATAGCAAAGTACCCATTTAAGAAATTCCTTTCCAATTATCCTTTCGGAAAGGAAACAATTAGCGACATAGCTCTTGCTCTTGTCGCGCAGTTTATTTCAGTGAAGAACTTCAAGTTCAATAGGCTTGTGGGTTGGGAGCGATGTATACACCTACAGCGTTTCTTTCCTATAATGGAATGCCATGGTATTCTTTTCGACGAGTGTCGAACTTCTAAAATGCCATTTTTCAGTTTTTGATTAATTCTGATGTGTTTTTAACGCTCCTTTCAGTGGAACATTTTCGTATCTTTCATATATTACCATTAAGACGCTATTTAGCCAAAAACAGTTTTACAGTTCCCTTTGATGTGCGTCAAAAACCGCCATCGAAGCGAATGTCGAATGCGAATGTTTTTGGCACTGGTGAGGGCTAGGAATTGTTCAGTTCAGTCCCAGCGGGAATACGAGAAATGTATTATATACTGTATGTAATATTACAGTTTATGCAAGATTATTAGAATGTGTCTTTTTCGCATTCTGAAAAATGTATTCCTTCAACATTCCAGAAAAAATTTATTATGAAAAGTATGGTAATTCTTCCATCCATTGAATATGAATGTTTACGAAATGCATTCTTCATAACTCATTTTCCCGCTGGAGTATTGTCTTCGCATAGGCGATAGTGGAAACGCTACATCGTGCTCTAAGTACATCCCTTTGATGTGTGTCCAAACACCGCCATCGACGCAAATGTAAGCGATTCTCGATTTGAGTTGCAAACGAACGCGATGTGCCGTTTCCACTTACGCATACGCGCTAGTTCACATCATCCAATGCACATGAAGGCGATAGTGGAAACGCCGCATTATTTTGTGGAGGATTAAGTTCTATCTTCGTGTGTGTGAGCATTTTAGGGACAGGGAGACCGAGACGGACGAAACGAGAATATTTCTTGGTTATCTGTCTCTCTTTTCACCGTGCTCGTACAGTTCACTCTGTTAGCCTTTGTTCTTTCAATCGTTTTTAATTTTTTTATATTTACCTTTCGAATTGAACTAGAGTTCACCAAAGTGACTGAGTTACTTCTCTTTACTCAGTTGTAAGGGGTTGAGCCGGAAAAAGAATTTGCATAAATTGAATTAGGGGTTTGTAATGATTTTGTCGGGTGCGGGATGAATTTGGAAAAAGAATTGAGTTCTAGCGGCTGTAATTAATATTTTTCTGAATCGGGTACGTTGCTTTGCGGACGTACGAGACGGTACTTTGGATACAGCAATATTGTATCTGTTCATTTTTTATAAGTTTGAGCTCTGTATCTCTGTAAAGAAACAAATTCAAAAAGGTCAGCATGTACTTTTTTTAATGTTAAAATAAATCCCAAAAATTTTCCAATATAGAAGAGAGAAATTAATTTCCTTATGGAAATAGTGAAAATGTTGAATATTAGCAAAATTAAATTCAAAAGTAGCAATGTGACAACGATGGTTGGGGGGTTTCTTCTCCATACGCTCGGGAGCGGCATTCCATATCACGCCGCTCAGCAAAAATTTAAAAAAAAATTGAGTCGATAGGAGGGTCCTAGCTGTTGTTATTTATTTTTTTGCCAGAACCGGGTATTCCTTACGTATGGGACGATAAGAGATAAAAGGGTCACAGTTCTATTGCGGTCGAACGAAATTTGGAAAATACCTAAATAAAGACAATAGAATTTGTCTTATTTCCATCGCTTTGGGTTCAAATTGCATATGCAGTACAGGCAGCTAGGCGGCATACGCAGAAATCCGGTTGAGCCTAACATTTTTGGAATGTAGAACCGGAAATGAATACGTCATTTGACAAATATACCGTGTGCTCTGGTGGCAAATATCGAAACCTTCCAAAAGAGACAAAAATTGGCAGTTGCAGGTTATTTTCATATAAAATTGATTTTGCGAGCGAATAAAAGGGTTTTACTACAAAATATCGCTTAAAGTAAACTTAAATTCTTATTATTGTTATAATTAAATAAGAAGGACAAACGTATCATAACATATCAAAAACAAAATTTATTTTTTTAAGAAACCAATTTCAAGCACCAAAATGAAAGAAAAATGTCACGAAAAAACGGTTTATGTTCTTTTTAAATAATTTAATAATTATTCCATATTTCTTTTTTCCCGGAATATTAAAGATTTGTGAAGTTATTTAGAAGTTCATACCGCCCATTCATAGAGAAAAATTGTTCATTTTCTGACTTAGTTGTGCGGGTTTGAGCCTAACATTTTCGGAATGTAGAACCGGAAATGAATACCTAATTATCAACCGCACCGATCGTCATTAATTTTTATTATGTCTTTCATAATGAAATTAAGAAAGAATCGAAAACTCGCAGAGCTCCGAATCGAAAAATTAGGGTTGTTTTTATTTCCACCAGGTGGCGATTTTCAACTTTACCATTTGTTGTCGTTTTACAGTTTGACGAGCGCTGTATAAGCTGTCAGACAGAATTATTTCTAACGTCAAACGTGTGTGACAAAATTGATGGAAGAAATTTCTTTACGTTCGTTACAAAAAACACATCATTTAAAAACAAATAAACATTTTTAGTATAATGCCGGAATACAATGAATTCATGTGTCGTGTTTGCCTTCAGGAGTACAACGAAGATTTCGAAAGTATTTTTGTTGACGATAATACGAACGATGCTCTGTCTGCGCTTGGTCTTCTTTACGAAGAATTGTTTCATCTGTCCGTAAGTAGCTTAAATCTTTATTCCCAAAAAAAAAAAATTTCACAAAACCCCGTCCTCAGATTCACAACGGAGAACCATATCCGAAATTTCTCTGCAACTATTGCAATTTGCAATTGAAACTGTTCCATAAATTCAAAACGAAAGCAGTCGATTCGTTTACAAAATTTTCCGCGTTCGATATTTGTAAAAATGATCGTTTCACCACATCCGAACTATCAAACGACGAAGAAGCAGCTGAAAAAATGAAATACGAGATAGAATTGAGCGAAGAAAAACTCGACGAGACGACGATGACTTCGTTGGTTGAAAAGTTCGAAAGCTCTAGCGAAGATAGTCCGATGAAATTGGAACAAGAATACAACGATGATACAGCTGAAGATTCACTCGAATTTGAGGAAGTTATGTATCTTGACGAAGCATTGGACGATACTCTAGAAGTTCCTACTATGTCCACAACGGAATCGGTTGTGAAGGTTAAGGCGCCAAAGAAGCGAATAAGTGTGGAATTTCCATGCAAATCGTGTGATAAGGTGTTCGATGTAAAGGCGCATCTTACTAAGCACAGGTAAGGGGTTAAGTTTCTATCGTTTTCGTTGGATTTCTCGATGCACCCAATTGTCTGTTGCAGTTCACGCCAATCTCTTGTGTTATTTATTTTCTGTTACATGCTTTTTTCGGTTGCTATGCTCTGCGAAACTTGCTAAGTGCACAGTTGCAACCACAATCAAACCGCTGTTCTTTTTCTTACATCGTAAGATACAACAAAAAATGCTTAACTAATAAGGTAGTGTAGAGAGCGTCTAAACACACAGGGCGCAGCACATAAGGTCTTATTATGCTGGCTTGCGGATAACAAAAGGATCTGAAATGGCTAATGTACATGATTTCCAAGCGGTAAGAATACTTCTTAATTACGTCAAGAAAACGCTAGAGAAGAAAGCAATGGAGCTGACCAATTGTAGGTGGTTAAAATAAACGACATGTGAAACATGTAGGCCGCTATGACTGATAATAGGAGAACTGCCCACTTTTTGAAAAAAAGTCGTGCGGAGACCCGTAAAATTACGGCAATCTGATGACACTATCTCATTATCAAACACGCGCAACACCTAAGCGTTTGATATATTGACTTCAGAAGCGAGAAAGAAGCAGAAAGTAAACTAGCGAAATTTATTCTTACTGGGGGCTGGTTCGACTAGCTAATCGTCTCTAAACTCGGTTTTTATGTACGACAGCGATCCCAAGCGCGCTTCAAAGATTCTGAACTCTGAACTGAGATCAAAACTTACGAGTTTTGAAATGGCCTGTGTAAACGACTTGCCTTGTATACAGAACTTCAGTTCGGTGAGGGTTGGGAGTATAGAAACATGAAAAAATCATAAAAACTGGTGGCTAGAGCTCCAGATAGAGCAAATTGCTAACAGGTTTCTTTACTTCAAATCCAGTTTCAGCCCTCAGTTTGAACCCAGGATGAATTGGTCTACTCTCTCTTATACTTTTTTATTTCGCTGAGTTACTTGAAAGCTTTTGGCAGATTATCCTAAGGCCGGCTATAACATTGTATAAAAAGTTCTCTGAAAACAAAATATAAAAAAAATGTTTTTCAATTCATATTTGTCAACGAAACATAAAACAAATCACGAAAACCTTAACTTGTTCGGCGGGCCTTGCCAGATGGATTCGGTCCCTTGTAATTAGATGGAGTCATCATTAAATTGAACAAATTAATTGTTCTTCAACAATGTTGTTGTATAATTTGTTCTTGATCAATTTTTTGATTTTAGTGCGCCCTGAAAATAATTTCTTACTATGTAATACAATGAATTCATATCCACAGATTTTAATTGAAAATTAAAATATGCTAAGGCGATTCAGGGATGACGAGCGTTTTTTAATCTCAGGAACGGCTTATGCTACAAAGTTGAAATTCGCCTTGAACATAACTTTCTGCTATGTGAAACAAATTCATAAAATTTGTCCACAGATTTTACCCAAAAGTTTAAAAAAAAGTGTCTAGTGCGGTTCGAGCCTGGAGGGTACTTTTTTATCTCAGCAAAATCTTACGCTACAAAGTTAAAATTTGAAACTTATACTAACTACACAGGAAAAAATATTTTGGATAAGAAAATTGGGTTTGGCAGTAGCGTGCGCAGTACGGTAAAAAAATGTATGACGAAAATTAAGTCCAGTATTCAAGAACTCAAAATATAACCTTCAAATTTTCAGTAAGTAGACTTAAGGTCGGTTTACATGGCGGTTGCAAACAATTTTTACTGAAGTTGTGAGGGAGCTAGCTTATCGAATTTTCAATGGAGTAGGAGCAACTACTGCAAAAAATGTTGGCACAAACACATTCACAGAAATATCGTCAATATTTTTTGCTTGATATATTATCTGTGCGTTTCACTCCTTATCAGTTTCTCATTAGAGATTTTCCTTCTCCCTAATACTCTGAGTAAAAATTGTTTGCAGTCACCATGTAAACCGGCCTTAAGTAACCCCCTTTCGGTGATGTAATTTTCCAAAGCCTGCCAACCTTAAAATAAAATTAACAGTTAAATAAACAGTCTCCTAGTGAATTATTTTACTTTAAATTGGCCGGACTATAATCCGAAAAATTTAATTCGTGTTTTGAGTGCATCAGCGGAGTACGAATTTCCTAAATTACATAAAATTTCCAGGTGTTTTTTTTAATTTAGTTTCTAGTATCAAAGTCTAATTTGCTATAATTAAAAAATAAAAATATCCAGTTTTTGCCTTGTAAATTTTTAAACAGATTTTTCATTATATTGAAAAACAGTTTTTTCCACTTGGCATATTATCACACCACAACGACCGACCATGTTTCTAGTTGACCAATTTAGAAAATAGTTTTAATTTGATTTAGCTTCAAGTAGGAAGCGTTAAAATATCTTTTCTTTGTACGCGACTATTTTACTTACAACTGAATTCGAGGGTTATGAGCAGACGTGAACAACAAATGTAATGGTCAGTTGAAGATAGGTGTTGATATTCATAGAGGAAAGTGACCAAGGTTCGCCATACCAAGAATAAAAACATGTTCGGTTTAATTTCTTGCCCTATTGATTTTTTCTATCTTGACAAAGGCATATCTGTTTTAGTGAAAAATCTATGAATTGATTCTATGGAAAATATTGACCCGTCATCGTACCTAACATTTTCGAAAAACTACCTTAAGTTGTATTTTCCATTTGTCGCTCAATGACAAGTTTTTTTCTGTTAATGGAAGTTTTAAATTTCACAATTTTCCAGAAGAGACGTTCATAAACCTATTAAATATACTTGTACCCAGTGTCCAAAAAAGTTTATCTCGCAGGAATTGTTGAAAGTGCACATAAATATCCACAACGGCTTACCGGGATTTCAGTAAGTATATCAAATTTTATTTTTCGAGATTCCGACTTGGATTTCATCAATAAATGAATTTTCTAGATGTGAACTATGCAACAAGACGTTCAAACAGCGAGCCCATTACATCTATCACAATCTGGGACATCGAAATGAACGTAACGTTCAATGCCATTTATGCAGTAAGGGATTCTTAAATAAATCGGATTTACGAATACATTTGCGCATGCATACTGACGAGAGACGTTACGAATGCGATATTTGTGGTGAGCTCTCACATTTCTCAAAAGAATTGTGTTTAATATCACGAAAACAATTTATAATAGGTCAAAAATTTCGAGCTTATTCGCACATGTCAAATCATCGATATACGCATTTGGGGAAAACTCTCGAATGCGAATTCTGTTTGCAAAAATACACTTCACCGTCGACGCTTAAGATGCATATAAAATCTGTTCATCGCGGCGAATGTCCGTACATTTGTGATACTTGTGGTAAGCCGTTCAAAAGAAAACATCACTTAAAGGTAACTGACTTTTGTAGTATAGTAGTTTACGGAACTTTGGTTTTAATTTGAATTTCATTAATTTCAGGCTCATCAAAAAACTCATTTACCGAAAGCCGAGAAAAAAATTTAATGTAACGTGTTTATATGTTTACTATGTAAATAAATAAAAAAATGTATTACTGTATTAACTAACAACAATGAATCATTTTTATTAAATCCCTTTAATGTGTTTTGTTTTTACGAATAGATCTCAACACTTTACAGTTACATGCCTTTGTGACGTGTTAATTCGTAATTAATTTCTGTCATTTCGAGATCCACTTCTATCGAACCAGCCACTTCTGTACCATTTCCTAGACGCTTATAATGGAGTGCTTTAGGTCTATTTGGCTTTGTTGAACGGATGGTATTGGCTGCTTATAAAATGCTTACAAATTCAGATGGACAGAACTTTGATCAATATGTTAAAAAGAAATGGTGCTAAAATGGAGTCTTTGGGTACGTCCTCAGAAATATCTAAAAACCGAACAGAGAGCTGTTAACTATCGACCTATCTGATGGGAAGCTGTAATGATTTTAGAAATAAACAATACATTTGCAAACTTCTACGAGTACTTGAGCAGCTAATAAATCAATATTTCACTCCAGAAACTGCCAAAAACTTTCGTTTTAATTCTAGATAATAGGCCAACCTTTCCAAAAGTAGAGTTAGTTAATTATTGATTTAACTTTTGCAAAACTAAAGTCACTCTTGTGAAACATAAATAAAATGCTCTCACAATCGAAAGTTGTTGTTTGTACAGTCCTTAAATAAATTTTCTGATTTATTTTCTGCCTGTTGAGTTCTTCTCTGGAAAAATTGCGTAAAACGAAATTGAATTCCTAGAAGCGTCCCTATCTTCTTGTAGCCTTTGTAAAATAGGTCTGAAGTTACTAGACGGGAATTGTATTTAAATTATCCTAAATTCTTTTCTTCGATCAAAATTTGCGTCATATATTTCCTGATGTTTTTTTAAATATCTATAATTTTACAGAAGCGTAACACACATGCATATGTGTACTGTGTGCAGAAAAAAATATTCGTCGCCGAATTCTTTACAAGCGCACATTAATGTTGAGCACGAAGGATTGCCGGCATATCAGTACGTATGCCTCTCTTGCTACTTTTTCAACGATTCCATTTTATAAGTTCCCTTTAAATTTTTCAGATGTGTAGAATGTCCGAAAGTGTTTCGTCATAAAATGGCCCTTGCCTATCATATGAAAGGACATCGTAACGAACGCGATGTGCCATGCCCCTTGTGTGAAAAATGCTTTCTAAGCAAAACTGATTTGAATATACATTTACGCGTGCATAATGACGAGAGACGATATCAATGTGATATTTGTGGTAATTGTTGACACTTATCGATGGTTCTTGTGTAATTTTTCAAGAAATTTTCCCATCTTTTTAAATAAGGTCGAGCATTTCGGGCTTCTACGCATATGACAGATCATCGAAATGCACATTTTGCAAATAAATTCGAATGTGATATTTGCTTGCAGAAGTTTAGCAGAAAGGCAGTTCTTAAGATGCACGTGAAAACTGTTCATAATAATGAATATGGGTATGCGTGTGATATTTGCGATAGTCGATATAAAAGGTCGCAACATTTAAAGGTATGTACATGATCGTGATTTTTCTTTGTTGTGTTAATGCCACGGACTTGGAAGCGTAGAGGGAACAAGTGTAACAAAATTTGTTGTTGAAGTGTAATTCTCAAAGTTATTTTATAAGAGCAATTGTCAGCATTTAAGTTGGAAAAATTATCAATATACGCCACAGAGCAAACAACACCTCTTGAAATCAGAGGCGTACGGACCGGAGGTCACCTCAAACAGTTCACTGAACGATTACGACATTTTTGGACTTTCTCCACAGTTTTCAAAGTTGTAAACGTTGCATGTTAATATTGGATATGTTACTGTTTGTGTGTGTCGCGCAACAAATATTCGCGATCCATGGACCATGGATTGTTACTTCATTCTCCGACATTCTCCGCGGGAGCAACATGATAGCTGTTGTTATGCCCAAGCGGGAACATTTTTTAATTGATTCGACGTCGGAAGGTGTTAAAATTAAAGAACTCATCATAAAGCTAGTATTAGACTGTTAGACCAAGTGGTCAAATTGCAGTAATAAGAAATGCGAAATCGCGAATTTGACCGAGCGGATACTGTGAGATTAATTGGTATTCGCTATTTCGCATTTCTTATTACTGCAATTTAACCACTTGGTCAAACAGTGTAATACTAGCTTCATTCGAAGTAGTTAGCCATTTCTTCGGTTTGGTTTGTCGGAAAGGAAACGAAATAACAAGCTAAGAACAAAATAACCTGTACGAATTTTATTACGCTAGACGTAAAGCTTCCAAGCATCCTAATTATTCGTTTTAAAATTTTTTCTTATAAAACAATTTATATTTATATTTGCAGCGACATAAATTAAAACATTCAGTGAAAACAAATAGACAAAAAGAACTAAAAATTGTACATTCGAAAAAAAAAATTATAAAGGAAGGAAGCAAATAAATATCAAGTTGTTATATACAAATTATGCAATTGAATATTTTATTTCAAACATAAGCCCTTAGTCAATAAAGTTTAGTTCGTTGCAGGATTTCTGTGTCAAAAATGAATCAATTTAATATTTTGTTAGATCCCAACTGGTGCTACTTTTTCTCTTAAATTTTGTATTCGCTATACCTAAACAGACTGTTATTAATAAGCTCGGTTTTTTCCCGCACAAATTTTCGTTACCTCTTTCTTTAATTTCAAAATTTTGCAGACTTGAAACGCACAGAATCACTAAGGAAACGTGCAATTTGTGTCAAAAAAAATTTACATCAATGCTAACTTTACAAGTTCATCTTAATGTTATACATAAAGGATTGCCAGCCTATCAGTGAGTTACCTGAATATTTTTTTTAAATAAAATGTAATAATTGATTTTTGCAGATGCGGCATATGCGAAAAGACATTCAAACAAAAAAATAATTACGACTATCATATGAAGGGACATCGAAATGAACGTGATGTTCTGTGTTCGTTGTGCGGTAAAGGATTTTTAAGTAATGGCGATTTGACTATACATTTGCGTGTTCATAACGACGAGAGACGATATCAATGCGATATTTGCGGTATATTTTTATTGTTTTGTTTATATTTTATTAGGGTGTGTTTTTAAGGATTAAGTTAGCCCTGATAATGGTCAAAACCTCTTCGGCTTCTAGCTCAGTCCGTATGACATGCAATCATTCTTTATGTAAATCACTTTCGGTCTAGTTCGACTGAAGATCGGTCAGTTACGTTCCAAATAATACTGAGTAATTTAGGTGTCTGTCGGCACTTTTAGTGGGCAGCTCTTTAATGTAGGTTTGCTTAGAAAATAGACAGTAACGGCAACACGTTCCACTAATATGAAATCACGTAATTCCACCGTATATCTTATTTGTATGTTTGATGACAATTTTCTTATACCAGGTGTATAACCTTAAATCCGCTGTTCTACTTTGTATAGTTGCTGGTGAGTTGTCGTGAAGGAAAATCAGCTTGTCATGTCTTTGTTGGTAATCAGCCCTTTTTTCACGCAGAGCACTGTGCAATTTGATCAGTCCTTGGTGGTAGCGGAGAGCATTGAAAATTTCGCCAGGTTTTAACAGCTCATAAGTAGACTATGCCCTGCTGATCCCACCAAACGCACAGCATTGTCTTCCGTCCGAAGCGATTTGGTCTTGGGGAAGATGTTGATGGTTGGCCGGGATCAACCCACGATTCCTTGCGTTTTGGTTCCTCAAAATATATCAACTTTTCATCGCCAGTCACAATCCGATGCAGAATCGACTTTCTTTTTTGTCTGGCGAGCACGATTTCGCATGTGTATTGGCGTCGCTATCTGCCTATCGTTCAATTCATGCGGCACCCATTTTCCGATCTTTTGAACCTTTCCCATGGCACGTACACGCATTCAAATGGCTGGTTGAGTAACACCCAATTGCTCGGAAAGCATTTGTTGCGGTTGGGTATGTCCTCGTCCAAAAGAGTCTGCAATTGATGGTCCTCAACCTTCCTGTGCTGATTTTCACGCTTCTTGTCGCTCAGATCAAAATTACCGACGAAACCAATCTGCACGTTGTTTCCGATAAAGCACTGTCACCATAGGCCTCCACAAGCATTCGATGCGATTCGGCAGCCGATTTCTTCAAATTGAAGCGAAAAAGCAGAGCTTCCCGCATATGCTCTTTTTCTGGCAAAAAACTAGACATGGTTACCAAAGAACAAATGTATGTTGTTGTATGAAATGGCTGACGATGTGCACTGATTAATGTTGACAGATGTCAAACTCTTAAAAAAGAATATTTGTCGAGTCCATGGTAGCCATAGAGATATATATACTGGATATGACAAGCAGCGATTGAGTTGAAGGCGGACGTCGTCGCATTCACTTGCACGCAAAACAACAACAAATTGACATAACGCTCCTGTTTTGTCTCACTAACTCACACGCTAAAACAACAATAATTTGATACAACAACCCTGTTTTGTCTCACTTCTCACCGTGTTTTTGGCTTCAAAGCGCTTTATACAAAACCGGTGGCTTGTCGTCTCCAGTAGCTCTATGATGGTAGCTTAACACGCTCTCTAACGCCATCTATGAGCAAACAGAGGATTTAAGGTTGGTATATTTACTGACTTTCAAATTTGCTGCAATATAATCCTGAGACAGAGGTATTTCTCCAAGCACTGCCATGGGTGGCACCCTATAATTCTCTCTTTATTATCATCCTAGTGATCTATCGTTAAATTTTTTTTGCCAATATTTTGGAGGAAGGCACGTTTTGGTGATTTGATCTTCTTAAGCTGTTTTCCCAGTAGTGCTTTCACTCATGATCTCTGTGATTTGATTTCTGATCTACGATAGTCTTGTTTTCGACTTATAAAATTATAAACAAAATGACGGAAGAAACTAAATTCTGTAATTTTTTAAAAGTTTTTAATTTTTTTAGGTAAAACTTTTCGAGCTTACACGCATATGACGAATCATCGATTCATGCATTTCGCAAATCAGCACCAGTGTGAAATTTGCCAGCAGAAATTCAGTCAGCCATCTTCGCTTAAAATTCATATTAAAACCGTACATGAGTGCCAGTACGCTTATAAATGCCAAATTTGTAATAAGACATACAAAAGACAGCATCATTTGAAGGTAACGAATATCTTTGCTATGTAATTAAATAGTTGCTTGTAACTTTAACTTTTTATGTTGCAGAGACATTTGAAATCACATCAGCCAAAGAGCTAATATTTAACTAGCAAAATATTTCTGAATTTACTTTTTTACCTTTTAAATTTTATTTCGTCAAAAAGAAGAAATACATGGTAACAAAATTTTGGTGTTTTTTTTATCTTACTGAAGGATATGTGGGAATCGGCTGTAATAGAGTCGGCTGTAATCTTACCGTCCTAAGGAAGTACAGTAAATCTCGATTAACCGATATAATCGGGAGTAGACCCACATCAGATAACCAAAAAGCTCGGATAATTAAATATTTTTCCAAAGCGTTAGTAAAACGCAAATTTTTGTGCAATGGTATACTTAAATGTATATTCCTACCAAACTTGATGGAATTAAGAAAAACATTAGTTTTGAATAATAAACGTTTTTAATGAAAATTAATTGATGAAAGACAAAACTGAAAAATATCAACAGAACAAAAGTCCATGAATGAGATGCGAATAAGCAAAGTATTTAAATTATTGATTCTGCTTTCAAATTCAATTTTAACAAAACTTGTAGTCGGAGAGCTCGCGACAAAAAAGTGCAAGAGTTTTAAGAAGGCTAATATTTTATTTAGGCTGTATGTAAATATACTACAGTCAGCAAGTCTGACGTGGGGGGGGACACCTGGCTCCGGTGGGCTGTCACAAGATATCAAAAAAAACAGCGTTATGAAAGAGTTTTAAGAAAGCTGAAAATTTACCAAGAGTTAGTGTTAACAATGAAAAACTGAAAACAGTGGTCAGACACCCCCCCCCCCCCCCTAGGACCCCAGCAGCCCGCGAAGGTGTTGCAAAAATCGAGTCCTCGTAAGAGTTTTAAGAAAACTGAAATTTGTTACAGCGTAAATCTATTAAATATAATTTATGAAAATAACAGTCAGACCTCATTTAGCTAGAATCGGATTAGTCAGCAGTCGCTGAAGCTATTGATGGAAATTCGTCTCCAGAAGCCACTCGATACCTTTCTTCTGCTTCAAATAACTTTTAAAATCGTAAAAAATCATTCCGCGAAAGTGTTCTCTAGTTACCTCCATGATTCAACACGACAAAGTGTTTGGAATCAGTGTCTAAACTGACCAGGGAGAGATAACGAAATAAGACTGCTGGTGGTTTTTAGGTAAGATATGTTGATGAAGACCAACGGGCCTATTACGAAACTCGACTCGACCAAAAAACTCACATTCTGCGACTATGAAACTCGACGAGTGCCTACTTGTCGAGTTTCACTCGACTTTTAGTCGAAAAAAAAGCGTGAGTTAAGAGAACTGCGTATTATGAGAGCCTATCGAGTGAGTATTTTCTTATAAGAAATGTCAAACTCACTCGACTGCTGGAAATGAAGTGACTTTCCAATTGTCGAGTTTCATAATACCAACTTTAGCTCGAGTCGAGTCCAAATGTGAGTCGAGTTACTCACTCGACTCGAGTTTCGTAATAGGCCCGCAAATACTCATTTGTCCTTTTCATCCCAAACTAATATGTGATTCTAAAAACTTTCAGTGTGGCCTCGTACTCTTATTCTTCTTCTATCTCCTTGAAATCATCTCAATAAATAGTTGCGGATCTCGTCTGCTTCTCACCTATTTAGCCATTTAGTTCCTATCTCTATATATAAAAATGAATGTTTGTCTGTCTGTTTGTCCTATATAGGCTCCTAAACCACTCATCCAATTGCGATGAAACTTTGGTGATTTGTTGAGGGTACGCGTTTCTGCGTTAACAAAATTATTTAACAGTTGGTGGTTCGCGAGTTATTTCAACATTTGAGTGTTTTTCATATGATTTAGCGGCAGTTCGTTTTTGGTGTATTAGTTATGCCTATTCCTATTACTAAATGGTATAAGAGGATAGTGGATGGAAGATGGAATATGGAGGATGGAAGATGGCGGATGGTGGATAGAGAATGGAGGATGGATGATGGAGTTTGGGGGATGGTAGATGGAGGATGGTGGATAGAGGATGGTGGATGGAGGATGGGAGATGGTGGGTGAAGGATGGTGGATAGAGGATGGTGGATGGAGGATGGTGGATAGAGGATGGTGGATAGAGGATGGAGGATTCACCTCAATAACGGGAAGCAAGACTAGAAACCACTGGCTTTGCAGCGTGAACAACGGGAGAAACAGGAGCAATGGATAAACGGGAGAAACGGTGAGAAGGACGAGATCAACAGGAGCAACGGGAGTAACAGGGGCGATAGAACAACGGGAGCGTAGCCGCGGTACGCGCCTAGTGAAACATAAGAAAATCGGATAAAGGAATATTACGTGAAATAATAAGCCCAGTTAATCGAAAAGATCGGAAGCCTTAACTACCTCGGTTAATCCAGACATCAGATAAACGGACATCGGTTAATCGGGATTCTACTGTACACTGTAGTATGAAACTAAAACTTTTTAATTTTGGATTGCGACGAATTGAAAACGCCAAATGTATCGATTATGTTTTGGGGCGAAATATTAAAAAAGGTAATACAATTATGGTGAGTTTTTTTTAAACATTTTTCGTTATAAGGAAGACAATAGGAAAGGTAATATGCCGCGGCAAAATCTGACACAGTGTTGTGCTTAGCACTACAGTGCAGCATCCCTATTCCCTTATCTAATCCAGATGTTTGGATTTCCCCTCGTATCCGCATTGCCAGTGGGTCAGTTTCATAATAATTAACGTAAATAACTCGGCTTGTTTACTGACCTACTGGAAATGCCGGTAGTATTAAGTATCTTTAAATAATATTGCTAACTTGCGGATTCGGACTTAAGCGCCGGTTCATATTGCCCGGCCGAGGTCGAAGCTACAAACAAAATACAATTGTTTGGAGCTTCAGATTTCGTCACGCAATGTGCGACCGAGACCAAGACCCGGAACTTAATGTCAGCAATGTTTTGCCGAATGACATGTAACTGAGTGTTTTCCCAAAGCGGAAGACAACACTCAGTTCCGTGTCAGCCGGCACTTTTTTAATATATAAGTTTAGTTGTAACTAGCGATAAGCTCTCAGTACGTTAGTATTTTTTAAACCGAAATAAACCGACCATCAACTCAACGGTAACTAAAACCTTCTTTCTTCTTATTTATTTCAGCAAACTAATTCGAAATGTTTCCGAATAGAGTTGAGACAGGCTTAATTGCATCCTCGCTCTATTTGGACATTTAGAATATCCCTCCTGCACCTGGATCAACTCCAGGAAATTCAAAGTGATTCCAAATAGTCTCTGAGACGGGCTTAATTGCATCCTCGAGCTATTTGGACACTTAGAAAATATCTCTACGTGATGGATCAACTTCAAGAAGTCCACGAAGAAATAGTTGATCTACCACTCAGGAAAAAGGTGCTGCTCGCTGGACAAGACCACGAGCAAGCAACAGTACTCCTATCTTTCAGGTCCCATCTCCTCTTGGGACTAACCGCGTGTTCTGGTCGGGTATCCCTCATGCCCACCAAAAATAAACACAACAACAGTATGTGTATCAACATCTTTCACTACTTTAGGTGAATGTTTTTTGAAAAAAAAGAAATTGTAAACTTTCCACTTGGACATAAACACAACCACTATCTTGCTCACCACGAATTAAAAAAATAAATCATGAAGAGGTTCTATTTCTCTTCTGGAAATCAAAAGGCACAATAATTAAGGACTCCTCGACCAAAATCGAGATATGGTCAGCGAACACACATTAAAAAACCTATCGAGCCGGGTACAGGCAACCACTTCACAATCTCTTCCCAGAACTTGACAGGTTTATAATATTACGAAAAACCACGGTCACAACAAAACAAAATTCTTCCAAGCGTTTCCCAAACATTAGTTTCGTCTGAAATTTAAGACACGAAATTTATAATTCTTTGAGGGTGAATTTAACATTAAAAAAAATATACGCAAATACATTTCTGAATCCGGCCGGTTAACTAATGGCGGTCAGTGTTGCCAAGTATTTTTCTTGGTTGAGCACTAAAATATGAAATTTTGAGCGTTAATTTCAACTTAAAGGCACTAAAAACTAATTTTTTCATATCAATCGCAGGCATATTCAAATTTAGTTTTCAAGTTAGTGGATGAGTAAAAGACTCGGTCTCTTTTCGAACGACTTCTGTAGAAGCTGCCTAGATGAAAGTCCTTCATCTTCTCGGTACCTGTCCAGCTCTATCCGCTACAAGAAAAGCTCATCTTGGAGTTTACTTCTTCAATAGACGTAGTGACCTCGACCGAATTGGAGGTCGCGAGAATCCAACGCTTCATTGCAAGCTCTAAATGGTTCGACGAGTAGGACCGGCTTCGATGATCCTGTGGTAACACAACGGACCTTTTAGGTCTAAGTGTGTCCGTGTTCTCACGGGCGGCAGCCACACGTACCTACCTGCCTACCTAGTGGATGAGTTCATGGGTTCATAGAGATATCATGGGGTCGACAAGGCACCGTTTTTATAAGGAGCACTTTGAAGTTAGTTGGAAGTGAGATGCACTGTCTTCGTAGGGTCGAATTGTTGTTTATTTTTTGCCTGTGAGAGAGCGCGAGATTATATAGATGTGAGTGGGATGCACCATATTTGAGTGTATTCAATCCGGCTTCAACTGTAATGACCTTGCATCTCGTTCCTGGCCTAATAATGATGTTATTGTTATTTCTGGCTTCAAAATCTTTACTTAAACGATTATCCCTATCCCGCTCAAACCTAGCATTATGGACGTTCTACTTAGTACCCCACCCCCTTATCCAGTGCAGAGTGGGTTAGCGATATGAAAAAAATACAACTAAACTAAACCTTTGCTTTTTTGTCATGCCACTACGCTCCTTGCACTGGATGCTGGATGAGGGCGTAAAAGAACACTCCTTCTGTAGACTCCGGGAATCCCAAAAATAATAAAAAACACTTTGCGATCACTGTCACCACTTCTTATACGAGTTCAACAGTTTGACGGCAGCTGTTAAACGTCACAATAAAGTGTCAATCTATCGCACTAGCGATTTGTTTGGGTGTACGAATGTAAATTTGCAATATCCTTCACCGCGTTTAACTCACGAACGGCAAAAATCGAATAATGAACGAACAGAATGTAGACGAATGTGTGATATGCAATGAACCAAAAAAAGATTATTTCGACTGTCTCTACGCCGACGGTGAAAGTGGCACTGACTTATCCGAGATAGGTTACATGTATCAGGAAATATTGCAATTATCGGTACACTTCCGTTTTCAAATATAATTCGAATAACGTTAAGAAAAATTCCTATCCTAACTAAAAAACTAATATTCTAGATACTCAACGGTAGCGAAACCAAGCTATACACCTGTCCAATTTGCTCGGAACAGCTTAAACTCTATCACAAGTTTAAAATGAAAGCAATGGAATCATACAATAAATTACTGGGTGTTCCGGTTCAGTGTGATGTCGATGTTCACTTGCCTGACGACGAAGGCAATACCGGCGCCGCCGATGATGAAGAAACGGCGAAAAATTGCATCAGAATTGAAGAAGTGATGATCTTCAATGCAGACATCGATTCAACCGAAAAATTTGAAATACAGTATTTGGATGAAGAAGTGAACGGTAGTACAAACGAAGATATTGACGATTCGAACGAATCAAATCTGTACGAAGTGCAAATGTTAGAAAACGAAGACTACTGGCCGTGTGATGAATGCGATGAGATATTCGAGAGGGAAGACGAATTATCAATTCATAAGTGAGTATAGAATTTTTGCATTGAATTTCATCTATTTTTCAGCCCTTCATAAAGTTACTGTTCACTATTTTGGTATTAACGCATTTTCTTTCCCTGAAGTGGTTGTTTGTTATTGCCTACAATAATTCTCCAAACTTAAAGATTGGTGACATTCTTCAATTACATTAGAGACTGTCTTCAACTATAAGCCAGATCTAGATGTGCTAGTCCAGTGGCGTTTCGATAATCGTCTCCCAGTTCTTAATTTAGTGCCAGAAACTGTCTTTCACGCTTAATCGCAAAGTTTTGTCCTTTCACCACATCTCTAATTCTACTGTAGTTTAAGAAGTGTCTTTCGTCAGGTATCTGGGTGTAACATTTGATCATGTTCGACACCCACTATCACATTGCTAGCACTGTTTCCATAATTATTGTCTCTACAGTGAACGTTTAGAACTCGTAAATATTCCGTCCTTAGAACAGCGTATATTGTATTTGGTTTGTGTGTATTTTGTATAAGTTTTTAAACTTCTGGAGCTTGTGCATCGATGCACCTCGCGCTCGAGCAAATTTGACTCTGTATTCGCAGCTAAAGTTGCATTGATGAATGTATACTCTTATGATTCGTCTTCAAAGGAAACACGATGCCCTTTTTGCAAATTAATTATTACATTTTTTATTTTATTTAATTTTTATTAATTTCCTCTTAAATAAATAAACAAATTTTCGTTCTAGTCTTCTGTCCTACCGACTTAGTAGTTCCATATAATGGCCAGTCCGAATGTACTTACTGCAGTTTAATACCTACTTTCGCCATATGCTTAAAAGTTAAATATTTCCATAGTCGGTTGCTAAAATTTACTACCGTTTTATACGATATAAATAGAGGCTCTTGATCACACTTTGAGCGTATAAAAAAATGCCATTAGAGGTATAAAGGGAGGTAAAAAAGTTCTCGGGAATAATAATATTATAAACATCCCGTCGTAAAAATATTGTTTTTCTTCGCTTCAAAGTGGGCTGCAATTCTAAACATGTCTGACTTGTCCTCTTCATCGTTCGAAAACTCCTTTCGCGGTGATTCCTTTTAAATTTGGGAATAAAAATTAATCGCAGGGGGCTAGATGGGGACTATAGGGTGGGTTTCGTTTTTAGAGCCTCCTTTTGTTGTAGTAAGTTCGCGTATTACCCTTCTGTTCATTCCCTCGTCCTCGTAATCCTGAAAAAATTGAAGCCTTGATTTTTCGTCCGAGTTCTGCCTCTACTTCTTAGGATGGAGCTGCCTTTTCTATGCAACAGCCTCCACTTCATTTCTGTCCGATTCATGACGATCAATGACGAACACAAGTTTCATCTGCAGTAACAATTTTTCGAGAAATTAATTCCAATTTTAGTTCAAAGCAGTTTAGGCAAATTTAGAGTTTAACCAAGCACTTTCCTTTCATATAAACTTATACATATTTTCACGATCGCTATAGTAAATCGTCGTCTGAGGCCATCCAATTATTTTAATTCACTTGCTAAACGCGATTATATACAGTTGCAACAAAAATCTGGAATAAAAAACCTTGGAACTTTTGTATGCTTTCTACTACTATAAAGACCTTTAATCTATGAATCTATCCTTCATAGGCGAATAAGCTTGCTAAAAGAAAAAAAGAGATGTTAACATTGGGCAAGAAATAGCGGTTAACATACCAACAACTGTCCACATTGACACATAGTTAACAACTAGAAAAGATGGCAAAACATGAAATTTTACGGATCCCTCTTAAGCTAAATAGAGAGCCACTAGAAAAGGGACTTAATACTGACCTCTATTCAACTATCAGAAGTTGTTCTCTGCCTAGCAAAATCATCACCTACCTTATTTATTCTCAGTATATTTCAATTATCGTGTCAACCGACTTGTAGGTGCTGATAAAAATAACGAAAAAGACTAATCCAATCTAAACAATTTTTTTATCCTATTCCAGACAAGTCCACATACGAATAATACAATGCGACTACTGTACGGAAATGTTCTGGGTCGAAAGACAATACATGGATCACTTATATAGTCACATAGATGCATCGCCACCATATCACTGTACAAAATGCAGTAAGGTCTATCAGGACAAAAAATATTTTGTTGATCATTTAGCATTCCATACGATCGGTTCAAAATGTGATAAATGCGATAAAGTATTTTATAAGAAGTCGTTACTACAAGTACATTTACGGACAACACATACGGCTGTCCGACGTTATGTGTGTCAGTTATGCGGTAGGATTAATTAAATTAATTGAAATTTTCATCGAATTATTTTATTCTCATTTTTTGTCATCGTAGATAAGCGCTTTAAATCCAGCTCTCACCTTCGATACCATCGATACTCTCATATGGGCAAACAATTCGAATGTAAGTTATGTTTAAATAAATATAGTACCCCACGAACGCTACGTGAACATTTGAAATATGTTCACGAAGGCGAATTTCCATTTAGTTGTGATATATGTGAAAAGCCATTCACACGGCGAAATAAATTAATGGTAAGTAGAAAAGAAAATTAATTCAATTATGAATCAAATTTTATTACTTTTTCTAATTACATTAGGAGCATAGAAGAGACCAACATTTTGTTGCAGAGACTGATAATTATGCGGAACTCGATTTTTAAAATTTATGTACACTGGGCAGATGCACAAATAAGACGCAGCAAAATCGAATAAAATATTATTTTACACTTATCGTAAGGTGTGCAATTTTAAGTATGTAATGCGATCATCTTTGATAAATTAATAAGAAAAGATAAAAAACACAGACATAAAAAAAGAAATGGGAAAACTTGCCGGATGTTTTCCTGTTTTTATTTTCCAATACTTAATTTTAGATAAATTATGTTTTTCATTTTTAGTATTAAATAGAATTATTTATAATTATTACTAACTAATAAAATTATAGGAAAACTTGTTTGCTTTATTTTATCTCAGTATTTGAGCAAACTGGGACAAAAGGTAAGCGAAAAAATGAAAACTTTAGAGCACAGTGAATTGAAGTTTGAGGAAGCCAGAGCTAAACAAGAAGGTCGTGTGACTCGAGCTGCAAACTTTAATTCATGCGCTCGCACGAGTTCCGAAGTTCGGTCGAACGTGGATGGACAAACAGAACACGAACGGGACTGAGACTGCGTCAAAAGCCCAGATGGAGTGAACCCATGTATGTGCTATTTTCTTTTCTTCACTCTCACGGAATTAATGTAGGTATACGTGCTGAAAAACAACATCAACGAATAGGATATCTTTTTTCATGCAGCACGCATCAAAAGTGAGATGTGCTGGACGATATTCTTTTTTTAATCCCCCCTCGCATTGAGCAGCTGGCAAACTACTATCTTCCGCCGCTCTCCAAAATTTTGAAAAGGCGCGAGGACTCCTCTCTACTTGGAGGCACGAAACAGACAATTTTAGGAACGTTGTGGCTATGGAAGATTGTGCTGATTGGACGTGTATAATCTAGCGCTAGACGAAATGCGAAGCTGTGAAATTCACCTGTTTTCTGGTATTCTCCAGGCCGGACTTTCACTAAAAAGTTTGGACGTAAGATCAACTAGCTCTAGTATTTATCTTCATTTCTTCCTCCGAACTCAACATCATGTTTACCGATTTCAATACGAGCACCTCTTGATATAGGAAATTCATAGCACTGAAAATCTTATCCACCACAACTCTAGCTTCTTTTATTTGTTGTTACTTAACTGCATAGACCGACTCCGAAACACGTACTTTCTCTAAATTTAAAAGGTCGGATCTACACTATTTTAAACTTTCAATTAACGATCAAATTCTTTTCTTCGTGAACACCACAGTTTGGTTTTCCCAACGCGATCAATTTTTGGACAGTCTTAATGATATTCTTATTTTCTTGTGTGCAGTTCAGCAAAACATCTTTTCGTTTTAAGTGTTGCTCGCGCATTTCATTCAACTTTACGCAACGTGAGAAATTCGCAAAATTCAATAAATTTTCAAACAAATGTCGCAAGGATTTTCATACAGAAGAAAAATACTGATTATATGTTTTTATATTTATATATTTTATGTCTGTTCCTTTAAATAGTAATTTGTGTATATATATATGAAATGATATAAAATTTATGCAACCGGATTGTTTTCTTTTCATTTATTGTAATTGATTGATTCCGATTTTTTTTTACTATTTTATTTATGTATTTTAGTTAACGATCATTTAATCCAAATGATTGAAAATTATATAACCGAATTATGCTCAAACAATTACTTTAAAACGCAAGTTACCAAAAAAGACAGCACAAATTGAATAATACAAAATGGAACTTTCAAATTTATCTATTTATTGTCCCATTGAGCGATTTACGTAGGATTGCTTTACGTACAAACTTGTCTTTTAGGAAATTAATCATATTAATTATTAGGCAAACGTTTTAAACAAAAAAATAAATAAATAATCGAGTTGTAAAGTTACTAATCTCATAAAAAACTAAATTAAATTTCTAAATCGAGAAAAAAAGAGAATAAAATAATACCAACAGTTTAAATTAATTGTAAAAATAAAATAAATAAAAATTTCGAATTCGTTTCAAGTTTTATAACTAGTTTTTGTTTTTTTTCTTTCGTTTTGGCTTTAATATTTTCTAAAAATTACTTTACACTTACATTTTGGTTATTTATTTATTTTAGGAGATACGTAATTTTCATATTTAATAGAGATATAATTAAAATGAATTTAATGAACTCGTAGGTGTATACAAAAAGTTTTATTTAATAAATTGGACATTTGATTTGGTTATTGTGTTTTCTACCCAGTTCAGATTCTATCCTTTCGTCATTTTTGAACGATGCACGATCTCTATTATATCCAGTTTGCAGGTCGAGGTTTGCTAAAAGTATTTTTATTTATTTAGTAGTGTGTTAAGCTAGTATTAAGGTGGAATTATAGAAAACGCGACGCGCGCGCGTTAATCAATGCGACGTGAGGACAGCTGATTAGATTGCATGTTAGTGAGTACAACCAGTTACAGTGATATCGCCTTTTCTAATTTCGTCGTGCGCGCGTAACACTATTTTTTTTCAATAGACGGTTAATAAATATCGCGAATAAATGGTTATCGAGACAATACAGTCGCGTGCTGCAATATTATTTGACAGTTGTAGCAAGCGATTCAACGCGCTTACTATAACTGATGGCGCGTGCTACGCGATTTTCTAATCGCACGCGGCACGTTCCACTTGTAGTCTGTTAGTGGTGCTACTTCAGTCAAAGATGAATAAATATTTTCGCTGAGATTGTTGAATATTTGAAAGGAGGTCAGTCTAACACAAGTTTAAGAAAAATCAATTAATTTAAATAAATGAATAAGTAAATTACTAATGAACTTGGAAAGAAGAAACATTTGCTTAAATGCCGAGTCGATCTTTCTATCACAAGGGTCAGGATGACACTATACCACTGATCTTCTCAATGGCTTATTCGAGTAAAAAAAAAGACTATTCAACGATTATTCTTAATACAAAATACTTAGTAATACTTCGATTGAAAAATACTGTTGATAGGAAATTCTTAATTTTAGGGACGAGGGCAGGAATTTTGCTATTGCAATGATTTCAGCGGTGGGCGTTGTACTCAAGGACGGACAAGTAATATTCCTCAATATTGCAAACTGGATACTTGACACTTTATAAAAATCAACACAAATTTTCTACTCAAGCGTATAGAAAATTACAATCAGATAGAGAGGACTTATAACATAATTACTTTACCTCGTTTTTTGGAACCATGTAATTGATATAAATATTTATATAAATGTTAAAGAAAAATCTTGTTAATTTTTTTTTTTTTTTTGATTTAGTGAAACTTAATTTATACTGATTTTTCCATACGGAAAAAAAATAAAATAGATAGCACTGCAACGAATCACTTTAAAATATACCGAAATATCGCATGTTCTTTTATATCTGGGCATATTATTTAAATATTTCTTTTCTGGTTCGAAATTAAAAAACCCATTCTTTAATCTCGATTCAAATTTAAAAGAACACGCGACACAATAGCAAAACACTTCAAATAATCGTCGAAAGTAATTCGTTCGTTGCAAACTTTCATTACAAGACAAATATCAAGAAATTATGCCGTTATGGAACAAAAAAATACAGAATAGCCATTTTTAATCAGTTAAATTTTATATAAATTGATTTGATTGTTTTATAACGTGACGAAAACAAAAAAAACTCATCAAAACATCTTATAATATTTATAAATATTCAGAATTTCATTTAAAAAAAACACAAAGAGAGAAAAATAAAATATCAATAATAAAAATTAACTTGTAATCCATCTTACGATAAAGTATCGCTTTAGTGAGATCGGATGAGAGAGAAAAAGACGCGTTAGCAGTTTTAAATCGAATACAAATTATGTACTTAAAAAGAATTATAGCAGCATAAAATATTAAATTCGCAAACTTATGTAAAAATTTCTCTCTCGCTATAATAATTATTTATATATTTTTGTTTTTAATTTATTTTAAATAGTTTTATATATGTTCGATTTCTTTTTTTTAATATTTAATTTTGAAGATATTTAAGAGGTCTGTTAATTAAAAAAATATCATTCAATTTATGTTGCTGCTGACTTTTCATTTGTCTTTCGATTATCATTTGGTTTTGCTTTTGTATTTGCATTTGTTTCACCTTTGTTTTTGTCCGACGACTCGGTCAAGATTTTGTCAATATCCTGCAAAAAATATGCCAAAAATAATGAAAGTATTGCAGGATGCAATCACATAAACGTTTTTTTTAATGTTTTCAAATTTTTATTTTGAATTATTTTATTTTAAATTGTAATATTTGAATAATAATTCGTGTTTTATTGCTATTTTATTTGACAAATATGATTTCAGTATTTTTGACTTTTTGTTTATTTCCTTCATCAAATTTCGATTAAAATAATTAAAAGAATAAGAATCCAAATCGATAGATTATGACCTGTTTCTGTTTCCTGTCTTCTGTGGTAGATACTGTTCCTGTTTCTAATATCTTTTCTGTCTTAGACTACGAGTGATAAATACCTTCATAAGTCAAGTTCGAACCCACGACTTTAGCTACTAGCAGCCGTGATCAATTTTAATATTAAGCGTAGAAGATATCAGGTGTACAAATAAGTTCCCGGCGTTCTCGTATAGATGGCGCTAACACGAAATACTGGGGAAAAATGGCGGATCAAGCTCGTAATATGGCAAGATCAGAGATATTGCAACAATTCCCCATCATTACATTTGTAAAATTTTATCGGCGTCAGTTACTTACGAGTCCTTCAACATGTCGGAGTTCGAGCCAAATAAGCGCCATTTGCGGAGTTTTGCGTTTTTGTTTTAATTCAAAGAAATCTGCTGCTGAGGCTTGTCAGATAAATTAAGAAACTTATGGCGAGTCTTCTATTAGCGAATCAACGTGTCGCGACTGGTTTCATCGCTTCAAAATGGGTGATTTCGGCGTGGAAGAGAAGGAGCTTTCCGGCCGGCCAAAAAATTTCGAAGACGCAGAATTGGAAGCACTACTGGACGAAGATTCATGCCAAACACAACAAAGTCTTGCGGATTCAATGGATGTGACTCAACAAGCCATTGCACATCGTCTGAAAGCCTTGGGAATGATGCAAAAGCAAGGAAATTGGGTGCCGTACGAATTGAAGCCAATAGACGTCGTACGTCGTTTTTTCACGTGCGAACAGCTGCCCCAACAGCAGAACAGGAAAGGATTTTTGCATCGTATCGTGACTGGTGATGGAAAGTGGATACACTACGACAACCCGAAGCGCCAAAAATCGTGGGGATACCCTGGCCATGCATCAATATCGACCGCAAAGCCGAATATCCATGGTTCCAAAGTCATGCTATGCATTTGGTGGAACCAGCTCGGCGTGGTGTATTATGAGTTGCTGCAACCGAGTGGAACCGTCACAGGACCTCTTTATCGAAGACAACTAATGCGTTTGAGCCGAGCATTGAAAGAAAAATGGCCGCAATATGAGCAGAGACACGACAAAGTGATTTTGCTACACCACAACCCTCGGCCACATGTTGCTCTGGTTGTGAAAACCTACCTGGAAACACTGAAATGGGACGTCCTACCCCACCCGCTGTATTCACTAGACATCGCCCCTTGCGACTACCACCTATTCCGATCGATAAGAAATATCCTGGCTGAGCAGCACTTTCGTTCTTAAAAATTGGGTCCATTCGTGGAGAGCCTCAAAGGACGTGGAATTTTTTCAACACGGAATTCGAATGCTGCAGAAAGATGGGCAAAGATTGTGGCTAGCGATGGACAATATTTTAAAACATAATTATTTAACCAATTTCCCACAATAAAGGCTCAAATTTAAAAAAAAAACGATACGAACTTATTTGTACACCTAATATGAATGAGGCTTTAAAACTTGACGATATACAATTAGATAAATTTTAGTAATTGACATCGACGTGAACCATAAAATAATATTTTTAACTTATGAATTAATGCAAAATTTTTCCTATTTACAATCACGATGAATGGTGAATAATCGCCCAAATCGAAATGCCGCACACTAGGAAACTCAACCTACTCGACCAAGAGGCATGGAGGGAATTAAAAACCAAACTTTCATTACATTAAATTGACTTAATACATTATATGAGATAAGAGCTGTAGTGAAACTGCACTTAAGTTGTCAAATTGCAGCGAAATTACAACAGAAAATCTTTCCAACAATTCTCAGCAGTATTGCTTTTGTTTTCAAAGTTGCGTCACATGAAATTCCAATAATTCAAAAGCAATAACGAACTAAATTAGCTCCGTTTTCGATATAATTAAATACTTTTTCAAAGGTACGCAAATTGCAATAGATTGAATTAAATTGCAATAAACTATTTAAAAACGCAATTGAAGTACTACAATTGAAGTAAAACGACAGCACGACATACTGCTGAGAGCAACTCTCGTAAATTTTACATTTTTAGTGTCCACGGGCCTTTAGGCGAAACAAAATCTCTTTTCGGCAGTGCACATCACTCGAGAGATGTCTGGATCACAATTAAACATGTCGATCACAATTAAACAGAAACAGAAACAGAATATATCAGGGATTTTTTGAGAATGTTTGGATTTGAGCGACAGTAAATCGCTCGATTTGAATCAACAATTATCAGCGAAACTTCGTCCAACAAGACATGGAAAGAGATAAAATTGCACGTGCTTATATGAAATTAGAAGGATGAATTTTATTTACAGTCAATATTCCAAGTGGATACAGTAAATATCCAGGAAAGGCACACTGAAGTGCAGCAAAGCGTGTTTTCCATTACTTTAAAGGGACTACAGACACGCCAAGTGAAATATTTGAATTTTGTGACCCTGACTGGGATCAAGGAGTTTAACATCAACCGAATCCGAATTTATCTCGATAGTTTCATCAGTCAGAGAAGCAGTTTTGTTGAAACACTTGGAAAACGACGATTTTTTCAAATTCATCGATGACATGCATTGCATTGTGACAAAAAGGAGCTGTTTATAAGGCCACAAACAATTCATAATTGGACTATACTAAACATGTTGATGTGAAAGGATCATTTCTCAATCAGGAAGACATAAGAAAAAAAAAAGAAAATAAAACTCAACTTAGCTGACTTTCTTACTAAAGGAGTCAGTAACGGAAAACATGATTAATATTCTGTTCAGCTTGGATTTGTTAATTGAATGCAATGTGTGAACACCCCATTTAAAACTGAAGTGAATCGTTTTCAGTTGATATGGCTCCTTCTGGGTCGTAACGCAGTAACTACGCTCTCGGCTCTGTTACTCGTTCAAATATAATTTTTTACTTAGACCACGAAGCCGATAGCTAGGCAATTCCGAGTCTACGATCTCAGAGTTTGTAGACTTGCACACTAAGCCTCTGTGCCACAAAGTGCCGAGGAACTTAATCGTAGAATTCAATATCTTAGTTACGATACTAAATTCTAAACCAAACACCCCAGGATCAATTTTCATTGGAAAGCAGTCAACCTGAAGTGACTTGTACTTTCTGTTCCTATAGTTGAGCTTCTAAATCGCTTGCGGCCACCAAAGTTAATCTTATCTTCTAGTTTAAATCGCTCATCGGGCGGAAATTAATTGTATTTGTATCATATTTGACACAAAACGAAGTTGATGCTTATTTACGTCAAATCTCTCTGAATGTACTCGTATGGCGGTCGACAGTATCGGCGTAGTGGAGGTTGTCGAGATCTGGGGCAGTATGATGTACTTCGTCGCTCGTTGTCCGCTGCTAACGACATCGACGTTGTCGCTATTTTGATATGATGTAAATTGTTTTTAACATTTCAACGACGCACAATGTACGCGCGAAAGACATAGTTACGTATTGCTAAACTGTATGTTGCGACGTTCGTTACATCATACGGCCCCTGACCACGTAAGCTCATAATTGTATTTCTCAGAAACAGTTTACATTGATGAATAATAAATAAAAGAAAAAGTTTATTCGAAATATTCATATTTATCATAGCAATAAAACCTCCGTAAAACTACTCGTCGAAATATACCGAAAGTTCTGTTCTTTTTTTCAACAAGAAAAACTAAGAAAAGAAATAAGCCGAAATTTTTTTTTTTTTCTTTTTCATCAGCTGCAAAAATTTTATCTTAGCCTAAGGAACTTTTGAAAATTTCTACTAAAAAAACTGACACGCGGTTCTCCCAGTCTTCGTCAGAAGGAATTATCAAAAGCGGAAAAATAGGAAGACCGTGAAGGACTCAATTAACTACAAACTTAAATGAAAGAAATGTAGGAAAGAATTACGGAAAAAATCGTCCTGTTCGAAAAATAGCTACGTTACCTGTTCAGGATGTTTTCCGATATATTCAAGTCGCGCCGTCTCGTACATTTTAACGAACTTGTCGCGCTGTACTTTGAATTCGGCAAAAAGTTTGTCATCCTTGTGACCTTTGAGTCGATTTTCGATATCGTCCTTTTTCTTTTGTTCCGCACGAATTTCGTCCGTTACCCATGGCTTATCGAGCGGATACTGATTGACAATTTCGCTTAGCGTTTTTCGCGTAGTAGTCGATTTTTTTACTTGAACCGTATTTTTATTGCCATTCGAATTAATCGGCGGTCCGCTGTTACCGTTACCGATCGGTCGTTTTCGATTTTTCATGTTCTTCCGATTGTTTGGAAGGATTTTTCCGCGACGAATCGGACCGCCGCCACCGCCAGATGGTAGTGGACCGTTGACGACGCCGCCGCGCGGTAATAGCGGTCGCGGTGGCATTGGACCGCCACGAATCGGTAGTCGTGGCGGTCCCATCGGAAGCGGTACAAGAGGCGGACAGCCGGCTAGTGGTGGCGGAATTAGAGGTCGCGGTCCGAATCGACCGGGTGTCATATTTGGCGGAGGTGGTGGTGGCGGACACATTGGCGGACGCATACCCATCGGTGGTGGCATCGGTCGACCGCCTAATCTTGGCATTGGCGGATTTCGGAAGTTCCGACCACCGTGCGGCGGTGGTGGTGGAGGCGGGTGTTGCTGTGACATTTGTGAGGGTGGCATACGGGGCGGATTCCAGCCGTTCGTATTGTTTTGGTTACGCTGCGGTGGCGGCGGCGGCATGTGTTTCATGTTCGGTTGATTTGACCGTCGCATTCCGCGATTATTTTTGTTGCTGTTATTGTTGCCGGATTGAGTTTGTTTTGGCGGGTTTTTCGCGGGAATTGGCTGACGCTGTGGTGTCGGCTCGTTGAAATCCACGTAGCCAGGATTGTCGAGCATTTGGTTCGTGTTGAACATTGCGCTAATTCCGGCCGCCGCAGCACGAGTATTGAATCGTGGGAGTTGCTGCATTTGTGGCGGAATAAGACGATGCTGTTGGTGTTGTTGCTTGTTGCCATTCATCACGGGTGGCTTGAAACGTCGATTAGCGTTACCTTGTTTTGGGGGCGGTTTGCGCGGCCCATTACCCTGTTTTGTCGCGACCATTTCAACTCACTTGACGCGTATTTTTCGAGGAATTTCAATAATTTTCCCAATCACTGAAAAAAACAAAATGTCGTCCCGGGCTTTTCGCTACAGTTTAATGAAAAAAAAATCGGACGGTTTTTCGACTCTTTTGCGAACAGATTGGTACACCTGTTTGCAAAAAACACTAAATTTTGAGTTTATTTTCAATAATTTGCTGAAGATAATTTCGTTTAAAACGAAGCCTACCAGTTTCTTTGGTGTGGATGATTCTTGTAAATATTTTTCTAGTGGTTTCTTATTTCTAAAAATCATTTTTGGTTCGATTATAATTTGTAGGTACTAAGCTCCGTAGCCGAGCGGCCAAAATCAGCTGACCGTAATAAAGAACAAGAAACTATTTACTAATTTCGTTGACGATGACGTTTGTCTGAACATAAAATTAATCCACGGACTGAAAACAAACTAGCAGCTTGTAAAATCTTTCGAAAATATGGCAAATATTTGCCGAATTTGTATGGTAGTGAACACTGACTTGATGGCGATCGCAACCCAAAAGTCCGACACTGAAATTGAATTACTAAAAATGGGGACAATGTTCGAAGATTGCTTTGCAATCGCGGTAAGTAACTCGAACCGAGAGCTCTAGCGTAACTAAATACAATTTCATTTTATAGGTCAAAGAAATCCCAATTTACCTAGAAATTTGCATGATCTGCAAAATACAACTCAACTACTTTTACGACTTTAAAAAACAGGCCCACCGGACACATGAAAAACTCGGGAAATTGGCAAAAGTGATCGAAGTAGAGCCGGAGCTTGAGGCAGCCGAAACAGAGGAGACCAGCGCACAAGACACTCAAGATGATTTGGATAGTCAAGAAGAGGAATTGTTCTCACACGGTCAAGACGAGGAAATGTTGCAAGAATACGACGAAGCATTTTGTGACGAAGAAGTGCCAAACGACGAAGAAGAACGAGAGATTTTGATCGAGTACTTGGAAGACGAAGATGTCGATCTGTTTGTCCCCCGAGCAACAAACCCACAAAGTTCAAATGCTTCGTTAAAAGACGAAGAGCAACTAGATGCCGATCAGAACTTATTGGTAGAGACGTTCGAACGGAATAAGCACGAACACGCCGAGCCAGACTATGGCCAAGAGGACGAAGAAGAACTGGAGGAAGAGGGCGAGTGCGATGAAGTTTATGCTTACTATGTAACAAAAAAGTAAGTATTGCTTTAATTTTTGGTGACTCTCGATGCAGGAGGCGGACATAGCAGGCACAGAACGGCGATTTAATTTTAATTTTATAGCTTTTGTCGCGACAAACAATTTGCGATCGAACTCAATGATCAGGTAGAAAACATTTCGATGGAATTTAATTAATTAGTAATTCATGCTGTTGAAAGCAGTCAAAAATAACTACGAGAAGCGACATTAAATCGGTTTCCGTATTTCTCATTGCAATTATGTCGTCATAGTAAATAGTCGAGCCATCTATTCCGTCGATTCCATGCAAAATTCTCAGCTTTGATTTCAATCTTTATTTTTTTTTTATCTGGTTTTAGGTATCGAACAACAAAAAAGGAAGCACGATGGAAATATCGCTGCGACAGTTGCGATAAAAATTTCCGCAATTTAGAAATCTACACAGGTCACATGAACGTTCATCAAGGACTTCCTGCTTATCGGTAAACCCAAAAATTTACAACACGACGATTCAAAAGTATAAAGTATCAACCCGGTCTTTTTCTCGTCCCGCTTTTTAGCTGTGAAATTTGCTCCAAAAATTTTAAATTCAAAGTAAATTTCGACTATCACATGAAAAATCACAATAACAATCGAGACTTTAAGTGTTCGATTTGCGATAAGAGTTGCATTTCGAAATGGGACCTGAAAGTTCATATGCGTGCACATTCGGATATTAGGCCGTACGTGTGTAATGTTTGTGGTAAGAATTTTACTCACAACGTTATATAAAAATTAAATTTGCTCTTGAAATTTTAGGCAAGGGCTTCCGTGTACGAAGTCATATGACCGATCACGTTGAAACTCACAACGATCAAAATACATACGAATGTTCGATTTGTTTTCAAAAGTACAAGACAAAGGTCACGTTAAAAATGCACGTGTCAACGATTCATACGAAAATGCAACAGTTTATTTGCGGAACGTGTGATAAGATTTTCTATCGGAAGCATCATCTCAAGGTAGGCACGGGATTGAAAAGATTTTATGGTTGTTTTTTAATGGTGCAACATTTTCAGATTCATCAGAAAATACATGTCAGAACTATGAAAATTGAATAAACGTTCTGTAGATAGTCGATAGTTTTCTTGTTTGAAATTGATTCTCTTATTTGTGTAAAAAGCTAAGATGTTTTAATAATTTTGACCATAAAAGATATTCTGGATATAATCGCTGAATATGAACAGCATGGCACCAACAAGACAATCCAGTAGTCGGACTGAATTGACTTTCATCACATAAAGTTATTCTGATTGAGTATAGGACTGTTGTGACTGCAATATCCCAGGATATCACAGTCAGTATTAAAATGGTGGAGAAGGAATGAAGAGTTTGTCTTAGAGAAACCTGAAAATTGGTCCCGGCATTCGTGAGAACGCCATAGTTGGAACCAGAAAAAGGTATAAGCGTCTCCAGAAGAGACGCAAATTGCCTTTGATGAATTGTTGCTGAAAAGTAAAATAACGATTATGATCTCTCACTTAAAGTTTAAGTAATAAGGCTTTTGTTTCAAGAGGTTAAAAAATACTTTTATTCGTCGTAAGTTTGGTTGAATATTAAAAATGACTGACGATTTAAAGTCGACTAGCGATTCCAATAGACTAGACCTTAATCATAACAAATTAAAAACTTAAACTAAAAAAGTGCCGACTGGCACGGAATTGAGTATCTTGTTCCGCTTTGGAAAAATAGTCAATTCTGTGTCACTCGTTTAACTTTGTTTCGGAATTCAGTCCAAATCTTAACCGGGTCGCACTTTGCGTAACGAATTTGGGAACTCCAAGCGAACAGTGGACTGTTTAGCTGAATTTGCAATTTCGCTTCCGTAATGCGAGCCGGCGCTAAGACCTAAAACGGAACGGAATACAAACGAATCGACTCAGAATTTGAGTGACGGTAATGTGCTGGGCACAACAGGACTAATACGAATCTAAGAAGACACCGAACACCTCAAATCTTATGCCGCGTTTCCACTATCGCCTTCATGTGCATTGGGTGCCGCGAATTAGGGCGTACGTATATGTAGAAACGGTTCATTCACAACTCAAGTCGATAATCGCGAAGATTCGCGTCGAGGGTGTAGTGGTCAACGCATGCTCGTGGTCTTATCCTAAGAGCAGCGCCTGTTTTCTAAAATAAAAACGTTGATTTCACTCATGGCAACTGAGGATACCGATGTGTGGAGCTTACCTGGCTAGAACTATGGCACCTATGGATGCCAAAGTGTATCGACTAGCCAGGTTTGTATAATGTATTCCTGTAAAATAAAAAATGGTTAATTCGTAACGTAGTTACCTTTTAACATATAAACGAGACTTGTTTTATAATTAAAAATTTAATGACGTTTCTGGCTTATAGTAATAACAAAACTGAGACTTAATTGTTAACTTACAATAACTTATATACTATATTTACGCTAACTTAGTAAATATTATTTGGGCCAGTCGTTCAACCCATAACTTGACGAGCATAAATAATTGCTAATAAGCAATCGGCATTTTTGACGACCCACAAATAGTGCAACTCGTATATGTGCAATACACTTATTTGTGGGTCGGTTGGTTGGTTTACGTGGTGGCCCGTCTGCCGAAAACAGGGCCCAATTAGCACAGGAAGCGCCGTTTTGATACCACAACTCGTTTAACCTGGTCGTTGAGGGCTGATGAAGTATATGTATAGTTTTACAGAGACCTAGGGCTTGAATGGATTATCATATCCATCCGGAGCTGTTCAAGAAGGTAATCAGTTCTCCTATCTTGTTTTTCGAGATCTCATCGAGGTTATTGAAGAAGGGTTTGCCTAGTGCGCGAAGTCTGGCTCTAGCTAGGGCGGGACACTCACAAAGAAGGTGAATGACAGTTTCCCTCTTATTTGCATCCCCACAACTGCGGCAATTGACGTTAAACGGAATACCCAGTCTGGCCGCGTGGTCGCCGATCGGCCAGTGACCCGTGCTGACTGACGTGACTCGTCCACACGGCTCCTGCTCAGGAGTTCGTCTGTTCTGCTCCGGGAGTAGAATGGCCATATCTTCCTAGATATGACGCAGTTGGTCAGTCCTCTCCATCTGGAGTTCGCGTTGTGGATCGAAACGATTGCACAATTTTTGTTGTACAACGTGCGCAAAACAAACAGCAACCCGACCATTCCCAGTACCTTGGACCGTAGCACATTTTACGCCATGATACTATAAAGCAAAGCAGGCGGAATCCCCCGTCTTGCTTTACTTGCAATTTGAGTATCATGACGTCACAATACCACGGGCCAGGTCGAGTATTGGATTTTCCTGGCATGATCGACTTGCAACTTTGTTTATGTCGCAGAAAATGCCGATTGATTCATGACCGAACGACTGGCATGACTTAATAGTATTTGTGAGGTACAACAATGGTGTTTGGACGCACATCAAAGGGATTCGCACTGAACACGAATGTAGTGTTTCTACTATCGCCTATGCGAAGATACTACACTTTTACCCCAGCGGTAAAAAGAATGCTAAAGAATGCATTTTGTAAACATTGCGATTCAATGGATGGAAGCATTACCATACTATTCGTATTTAATTTTTTCTGGAAAGTTGAAGCAATGATTCTCTATACATTTTTCAGAATGCGAAAAAGACACATTTTAATAATCTTATATAAACTATTATAATATTGCATATATTACTCATATTCCCGCTGGGACTGAACTGAACACCTGCTACCCCCCACCAGTCGATGGTGGTTTCTGGCGCACATCAAAGGGATGCGCATTGAATACGAATGTACTCTTTCCACTATTGCCTAGGCATTCGCGTTCATTGTACATGTTCAATGCACATGAAGGCGATAGTGGAAATGCGGCATTATATGAAACGAATAAAAAATCGAAATCGTATAGCGCTAACAATTCTGAAAATCGTTCAGCAATTATTCTATTGGGAACGTTTAGGTACTGGCTGCAGCTCATTTTACCTGGCTTCTTCTCACCGCTAATTTTTTAAGTGGCATTTTACTACGTTAGCACCCCAAATTCCGAAGTAGGTGTCACAACCAGCAACTTTTACTAACAGCTTGTATTTACGCAAAAAACGTGTCATTTTTTTGTTTAATTCGTTTCTCAAGTTTTTACCCAGTCTATGCCGATTTCGCCTTTTCCGACTATATTTAAGTTCGATCCCATTACGACTAGGCTGCATCACATCTTGTGTTTTCCCTCACATTCGATTTGCTATTGTTCACTGTAAAATAACGAGCCTTTTCGTTATTGATTCTGCTTCTTGTGATTATAAAACAAACGTCTTCTTCAATGGTAATATACAGAATGACTTTATTTTTTCCTTAGTTAAGCTTATATAATAAAATAATGCTTAATCGTAAACTTAAGGCTAATTCACTTTGGCCTACTAATGATCGTGGCCGAAAGTGCATATGCAGCGCGGTGCATAAAAATTATTTATGACCTACATAATGGGTCGGTCATGTACATTATGCTAAAGTGCATACTCGGTGAGTTGCAAAATAAAGAAAAATACTTTTGGATATGCAAATGAATCGATGCGTCGGCATCGATCTAGTTTGGGGTCGAAAACATAGCGATTATGATGAATCGTTCGGGGCTGTATCTTCCAGCACAAGCTGAGTGGCCACTTTAATGTCTGGCGAAATAGGACACTGTTATTGTTTCAGAGCAAATATTGCTGTTTTTGTTCGTTTCAGGTAACGTGGGATTAGCCCACGACTAGCTGGATGATTCTCAGACTCAGATCTTATGTTTTAATAAACACTATTCCATCCACTAAGTTATCTTTTCCAGGTTTTAAGTTTTCTGTATGTCAAGTACAGCTCCTATGGATATTACATGAAGTACCTTATAAAATATTTAATTGAAGTTTTATTTAACGCTCCTTCGCAAGATGCTATCCTTTGGCGTAGCCTTAAACTGTCGATACGACTTATCCATTTGTATCTTGTAAAATATTTAATTAAAGTTTTATTTAACCGTAGGGTACATCTTCATAAGACGCTATCCTGCTTCTCGATTTTTCTGTCTCTACGACTTATTCACTTCTTGATTGTTCTAGAGTCACTGTATACGAACTAACACAAACATCCATTATCTTGAGTACGGACATTGCGTGTTTCACTTGAAACCAGTAAATTTAAACTTTTTTTGCAGTTGTCTCAGTTTTTAATTTTAAACATCCTCACGGAAGTAGGTGAACTCACTATTTACTGGAAAATTATTAAATTTCGAAATAAAAATCAGAAAGTTATAGAATATTGTGATTAAAAGTCGAAATTTTATCACGCACACATTTACATTTTAGTATGAATTAAATCGGTTCTTCTTTTCAATCGCATGACGGCGGCCGCCTGCCTGTCCGAAAAATCTCGTCGCGTTCGTAATTGATGGGCTGCAATATCTTCCTCCTAAGTTTGCTGCCATTGTACTGGAAATTAAAAGTTAAGAGTTACTTATAAATGAAATTAATATTTATTGTTAATCAAAATATGTACCTTTGGTAATGTTGACATTTCGTTTGACATCGCACAATTTTGGGAAATGTCAATCAAAATCATATGGGTTACATATACACACACTAACACTATGTCATTTTAGAACCCGCGAATTCTGAAATTCTAAATGTTCTAAATATGTACCAAAAGTGGATATTGTCCGTATTCTAGATAATGGATGTTAGTGTGAGTTCGTATAAAGTGACTCTAGGTTGTTCTATATGGTTTTCAATCACGTAAAGTCGTCCATGTCGATTTGAATCCAAAATTTGTTTGGAAATGTTTTTATCTATTTTAATGCTGTTATGACACTGGCTATTTTCCTCGCTAGAAAAAAGTACAATAATAGCCGATCGTGCGACAAGGCGAACAACATTAAAAGAAAAAGATACCGCTCTTTCCGACGATAGTAAACGAAATTAACAACTGGTGTGTTAAGAAAAATACCGGTTCTGGCGCGTTTCTAAATATCACATGGCACTTTCCATAATTTATACGTACCGAACTGTCAAAAACCAGTTTGTAGCGGCTGGAAAATCTAGCCGCCAGTGGATTTTTCTTGGATTAACTGCTAGAATGTTGCGAAACACTGCTCGAATGCGCTTTATTGCCGCTTTTTTTTGACAGTTATTGACTGTTTTTTGACAGTTACTCATAGTTTTGCTGTTCGGACTGTCTCTCTCACACCAATGTCTAAATTGTATGTAAAAGTCTCTATCCCTCTCCATTTGAATTTTCTAGCCGCTTTAGAGCCGCAAAAATAGCCAGTGTCATAACAGCATAAATATGGCGTTTTGTAGGTTATGTTAAGCTCTTCTAGCACAATTTTGGTGTATTGGTCCTAGTCCTTGTAGAAGATTAGTGTATGCTGTAAATCTAGCTTCCTCAAGCCATTGAAACTTCCATCGTTGAATGCCTATCTTGGACTGTCCAGTCGTCCTCCGGTGCAATCTTTTCGTTTTCGTCTGCGTTTTGATGTTGTTCAGGCGTCTCTTTCCAGATAATTCTAAATATTTAGCTTTCTTTGCTTTTGACAACTGCAATAAATGAAATTTTCGATCAAAAGTCAACGATATCCCCGAATTCCGTTATACTTATTTATCCATCTTAACCCTCATCGGGCCGAAGAGGTACCCGGGTACCTATCAGTTTTCTTTTACTATTTTCGATAAACAAAAGAAGCTAAAAGTAATATTATGATTTACTGCCTGTAAGAGTATTTCGTGAACATACTTGTAAACAATATATCTATACCAAATTTATGCATTATAATAAGAAATGAAGTGATTTTAACAGTAGGTACCCGAGTACCTTTTCGGCGTGATTAAGATATTTTTTTCTTTGGCTCGATAAGGGTTAAATTGTTCACTACAATGCTACTGCCATCTGTACGCCATCGATAAAATCACAGACGTACTGAAAAATTATCAACCGCGACAGTTGGTATTTGGTAATAGTTGCCAGCGTCGTCCGTCATTGCTGTCGCTGGTCGCTGCTGTTCCGCGACATATTTACAATAATTTTTTTCGGGAAGTTAATCAACGCTTGTCAAAAACCACGAAAAATTTTAAACGATTCGCAATTGCGACCGAAAACACCTACCATGGCATTTAATTTATCGAATCCGGATCATCAAGAATACACCCGGCCGAATGAATTCTCCTCGGATTGTGCCCAATTGCAGCCGCCGAACAGCGAAACAGGGAAGGCGATGGACATTCAAGTTTTAGATTTTACAAAAATCTGTCGAACTTGTTTGGGTTTCGATAACGAAATGCGATTTTTATTTACCAACGAACCGGAGCAGATTACTGAATTGGCCGATATTCGAAGAATGATTGCGGACTGTACGATTTACCCGGTAAGTGAGGAATTGTGTTTGGGATCGAGCCGGACGAAAATTTTTCTGCTATTTGAATTTGTAGAGCAGGAGAGGAAAATTTTGGTGCTGTCACTGGAATTTAAAATCGGTAAAAATTAAGTCGAATGATAGAGGAGATGTCAAAATTTTTATTAGCACGACAGCAGGAATGACCCTACCTTAGATTGGCTTGGAAAGGTTGCAATTGCCCGGTAGTCTACGTGATTGTTTCTTTGTAACAAATGCTAGATATTCTCTCAATTTGAAGGTCGATTTGCGTCTCTTCCTCCGTCATGATCACGATTTCTAGAAGCCCTCCTTTCAATAAATGGCGATGGTCATTCACTACTAAACCTTCTATCACATAGCGTTGGATGAGCACTTAAAGAAATACCAACATCTGTTCACTGTCTTTCCCGATCCAATTCTTCAACCTTTCCATCCAACAATCTGTTTCCTTTATAGCCCTTCATAACACTGACTAGTCTGTACGTTACTGTATTAAAGGCTGGCCTCTAAGCCTAGGTCGGTAACTTAAAAAAAGCCCTAAATAATCTTGCCAAGTCTCTAGAAATAAATTATTCTTTTTCTATTATATTCTATTAATTGAATATAATGTACGACTTCGATACAACCATAGGCGATCAAATTACTCCGAAGAGTCAAATTATAAGACAGAAAAGAGCATTTCAATAAAAAAAATTTAAATTAGTTAAATCTGGTCTTAAACGTGTTTAGATGGTGTATCAATTGTAGATTTTAAATTTCTTTCTTATTCGCCTAAAAATCGCCACCACGAAAACGAAAGTTTTCAGAAATTGAAAACAGTCGCATGAGACGAGAAGGATTGTCTCTTCTACTCCTTCTAGACGCTCTCTAATGCGCCGAGGTGAGCTTGTAGTACAAAAAGACACCCAACTTAAATGGTTTGGAGATTCTAAACACCAAGGTATTTCAATTCGAAAACTGGCATTTTTTTGCAAGTATTGTCCCAACTGCTCACTACATTTCGCCCTTTTCAAGCAGGTTTCTTAGCAGGAAGTTATGGAATTGAGTTGTCGTAGCTTGAACTAGAGTTGTTCGATTTCGATTCGATTAATCGATTATTTTTTTTAAAGAAATTTATCTTATCAATCGATATGAGTGATGTTGATTAATCGACATAATCGATTAGTTAACGTTAATTAATCGAAAAAATTTCAACAGTAAAAGATTCGATTTTCGACAGATTTGGCAACATTTTACTACTGCAACAGATTTTTTTTTGCATTCATGAAGATATCCAGCACCACACGTTTGGTAATAACAACCCAGCAAGCAAAATTTCGTTGCGAAAATTGCTTCCTATGTCAAATTATTGGAATTATTTTACTCCTGCTGTTTCGTTTGGTCTCAAATTTGGAACTGAATCGTCAACTCTAGCTAAAAGTAAGTACATCTACTTACTTTTATGCTGATCTCCTTATCTAGTTACTGGACAACTCTTTCTTCTTACTTTATAACAAAATTCTAAAACCCTTTTCCAGTAAAATTGAATGCACTTATCCTATTATATTGTGCCAATTATCAACGCAATCAATTCACTGTACATAGATACCAAAATCAACAAGAAAAGCATTTTAGTGAGAACTATACATTGAAAGGACATTATTGTTGAAGACCATAAATTACAAAAATTCGATGATGAATTTAGACTGTTAAATAATTATTTGCAAAACAATAATTCTAATGTACAAGAAGATATAGAAGTGTTTGGCAAGATCTTTCCTGTGTCCAGATAGGTGATCAGAAGTAACCTTATGTAATTTTGTATTTAATATCTTGACCTTTCCACATTCATCCGCAAATATTGAACGTGCTATTTCATAACCTTATAAAAACCAAAACCATGAACTTAATTGGAAATTTAACGGATATTTAGCTCCACATGTAAGACAGTGAAGAAAGATAAAAAAATTCTTCATATTAATATTAGTTTTAAGCAGGGGTGAAGCGCTGAGCCACCGTGCAGACTAGGCACCAAAAGGGCCCATAGCGATCCCTTCAGAACCTCGTAGGTCACTAAAAATCCCCTAAACAACCCAGATCCCTAACGAACTTGACTAGCTTATCATGCCCTATTGACCTCAGGTCCTCCAAATTGTCAAAGAAAAGACTGCCCAGCCACCTCAGTCACCTCCTTGCAACCGCATGACACTCACACAAAATGTGGGTGATGTCCTCCTCAGCATATAGGTCAAGGCAATACCTACACACGTCAGAGTCAGCGATCCCCATTCGCATAGCATGCTTCCCTAGCAAGCAGTGCCCTGTCAGTATTCCGACAAGTAGCCGCAGACTTCCCCTACTCCATGTCAATATCTCCCTAGTCTTCCGTCTGTCCAACCTTGGCCAGAGTGCCCTAGAAGTCCTACAGCTCGTTACGCCTCCCATCTAGAGTTCGCTGCGTCCGCGGCACAATCCCTGATTAATATCAATATGCACAATTTAATACCTTGTCTATGTACATTTACCGCTATATGCACAACAATATATGTACGACAGTATATGTACGACAAGATATCTATGACAATCCCAATGTTAAACGTATAATGAACCTAGATATTTCAAGTCAAATCTACCTATAAAGCCTACGTATACGTATACGACATCCTGGGTCTTAAGAATTACGCGATTAATTGATTGGAAGACATCAATTAATCGATTGATCTTAATCGAACATTTTAAAATAATCGATCTTGCAACAATCGATTGTTGAGCAATCGATGAACTGTCCAGTTTTTGGAAGTAATGTTTAGGAAGAGGCATCCAAGATTCACGAAAGTAAATTTTCTGATAAATTTATTGAACAAAAAATTCAAACATTTGCGAAAGGAATTAATACTGAAGAGTTTTCTAGTAGTAATAAAATCCTGTCAATGTACTAAAATTTAGTTTTAAATCAGTTGACAATGTTTTATGTTTTTTTTTTTTAATTTCTACGTTTTTAAAGCCCGAAATTCTTGTCGGGTAAAACTTACAAATTTATCAAAACATCGTTGTTTTCAGACAGTCTTTTTAAGCTTTGAAGCTGGCTGTTAATAGTTAGTCAAGCAGTCAAAATTCTACAAACATCGTGCCTTTGTCACGATCTTATGTTGTTTACTAAACTTGCTATGCGACAGGCGCGAACGCACGTTAGTTTTACATTTTCATTAAGAGAAGAGGAGCTGAAGGTGACCTTGTCCCATTTCATTTTCAAGTGATTCAAATGATCGATTGTGTGTTTTGTTTTATTTCGACAGACTTCGGTGAGGACATGTTCCGCTTCGGTTCCAGCCTTGTCGAAATAATCACCGTACCGGATAAAGATAATGTGGCATGCGATTTAGCTTTCTCGACGTCCTCGTTGATCAGATTTTCTGGTTTGGGCGTTACATTGCGGCCTAACGACATCGGATCACGTCTGTCCCAATTGAAGTCCCGGATGGCACTTTTGCAGGCTTGTTGCTTCTAGTCCACGATTTCTCGGCAACCTTTTGCCTTTTGGCGTTGGTCGGGTACATGTAGAGCGCGAATTCGCTAAGGGTTAACAACTAAATGCTAAAGAGCTTCTTGTACATTCATATGTGCCTGTAGACGAATTAGGTTAAAAGTTACCAAGATCTGGCGAATGAAATTTGTGCATCTTGGTTCCAGATTTTGTTTCTGACTACCCTCTCCAAAATGATCCAGCGTTCACGCAATTCTTTTCTGTGTCCGAAACTTTAATCCTGTGCTAATCACAAATTTCCTTTGTTCCGTACCCAATCTGTCCATCCCCCTTTTAAGTCATTAAGTTGTGATATAAATTTAGCCGCTTGGGTTTACAGGCAACACATGCCCCTTTTTAAATTGCGTCAACTCAGTTTTGTTTTTGTTTCTTGAGGCCAATAGTATTGTTGATTTTAGATCAGTTCAGAATTAATTTTTCTTTATCTTGCTCTTCAGGTAGTCAACGATGATCACTTTCCGAACAAAATTTGTGAGAAATGCATTAGTGATGTTAAAATTGCCTACGAATTTAAAACACAATGCGAAAAAGCCTTCGAAATGTTATCGTCGGTCATTGAAAGTTATCAGGAAGTTCCGAAAACCGATCACATTAGCTATCCCGAAATGGTATTCGTCAAGGCTATGAATATCAAGGAAGAAAATGCCGAAACATCGTCAAATCCTTCATCCGATCAAAATAAAAAAACGGACGAATTTCTATCGGTTTGTATTTCGATGTAATATTTTGTTGTTTTTGATAGAAAAGTTTAATTTTTTTTAATTAGTCGCTTCCACAATATAAATGCGATGTCTGCTCGAAAGGATTTCCGCAAGATGTGCATTTGAGGAAGCACATGTCGACGGCACATCCAGCTGTTACCTATGTTTGTAATGTTTGTAATAAGAATTGTGCGAATTCGATACGTCTGAAAAAGCACATATCGCTTAGCCATCCGGATAAATCGATTGAAGATAGCGACATCGAGAATGTTATAAAGTGCGACGATTGCTTAGAAATTTTTGAAACTAAAGAGAACTTAAGGGAGCATGTTTGTCGTAATGATGATACGTAAGTGTAGAAATGAGATGAGAAAACAAACTGATCGGCTTTATTTCATCGTTTTTTTTTCGGATTCACAGATTTGATCCAACCAATGTCGAATCCATTCTCGGCCTGAATGATAACAAAGCAGACATCGAAATTATATCGGACGAAGACTTCTTTAATGATACTGGCGAATCGTACGAGGATACCATCGAACAAAGTAACAACAGTGACGAAGATGAAGAATACGTAACGCTTGCCGACTTACGTCAAACGAAAACAAAACGATCTTCGATACGAACGAAAATATCGTCAATAAAAAAGGAACATCGATGCGAAGTATGTAACAAAGTTTTTACGCGTTCGACACATTTGAAACGGCACTCGTATACACACGCGGCAAACAAACCGTTCTCATGTACCGAATGTCATAAGGGCTTCACACGAGTCGATCATCTCAACCTCCATATGGCCCATCATTCACCGATCAAGCCGCACATTTGTTCGGTATGCAATCGCGGTTTTATACGTGCCGAACATCTGCGGAAACATTTCGAGTCGCGACATGGCGAGAAGGTGCCGAGTATAAAAACGGAATTTTGTACAATTTGCGGAAAGGGTTTTACGACCGCCAAATATCTTCAAATCCATATGAAAAGTCATCTGGATAAGACGTGGTCGTGTAAGTTTTGTCCCGATACGTTTAGTTCCAAACCCGAATTGACGGAACATTCAAAGACGCATACGAACGAGAAACCGTTTTTATGTTCAGAGTGTGGTTTGCGTTTTGTACGAAACGATTATCTAGTGATTCATATGCGACGACATAAGGGCGAGAAACCGTACAAATGTAAATTTTGTAGTAAGGGTTTTCCGCGAGCGACCGATTTAAATGTACATGAAAGGTAACTCGAAAAGAAATTGAGTTAATGTTTTATTACCTTCTTATACTTGCCGTTTCTTTTCCATTGTTGCTAGGTATCATACCGGCGAAAAGACTCACCTGTGCACGGTGTGCGGAAAAGGCTTTCAACGTGCCTATAATTTGCTTGTTCATATGCGCGTACATACTGGTGAAAGACCGTATAAATGTCCACATTGCTCGAAATGCTTTGCCCAAGGTAACGATCTTAAGGCTCATGTACGTCGTCATACCGGCGAACGTTTCAAATGCGACATATGCGGCGATGGTTTTATCCAAGGCTATCATTTAACGCAACATAAACGTAACGCGCACGGTATCGATATGAAATCGCATATTCGTCGCGTCGCAAAATTCACAACGCCAACCGAACAACAGCAACAAATGCAAGCTATACAACAACTCACAGTTGAACCGGAAATTTCTGAGAATTTCGTTGACGAGAACGGCATTCCTATCGGAAATAAATCGGAGGAGCACGAAGAACCGTTGCAGACAATTATTAAAATCGAAGATACTTCGGTTGAGGTATGTATTACAAGGGTCCGAGGTTTTTTTCTTATTTTGTAAACTTTTGTAACACTATGTAGCAGCCTGAGATGGACATAAGTATCGAAATTGATGACGGTGAAGATGATAATGTGGATGATGATTATGAGCATCAAGGTGGTAATGACGACAACGAGGAAATCTCGGGTGAAAATAATGCAAACGTTACGTCGGTCGGGAACAATTTATCGATGGTTTATTCAGGATACGGACCCGGTAATAAAGTGAAATTCGAGCCCGGTTACAATTAGTGTAATGTAAATTAATAAATTAATTTTAATATGTAATAATAATGACTACAACTCGGGTGAGTGTATCGCGCGAAGTGTAGTTTCGCCCGCTATCTGTGTCAGCAGGCGAATATTTAGTGCCCAATCTCATGGTTGAGGCTATTTTGTAATATACCTGCAATAAAATAAGAAGAGTTGAAACTATTGAAGCGTAACGAACTTTAAAATAAACGCTTACATAAAATTAAATTTTTTCTGTTATTACTCGACGACTTTTTTTCACTCAACGTTTTCGCTTTTATTCAACGCCTCTTCTATTCAACGCCTTTTCTATTCAACGCCTCTTCTATTCAACGCCTCTTCTATTCAACGTCTTCTGTTTTATTCTAAGTTCTCTCTTCTATTAAGCGCCGTCTCTTCGTCGGAAGAATAAAAACCTTTTAAGTATGTAATTAAAAAAAATATTTCTATGTATTTCTATGTAATGTCCGAAAAACATCCCTAAAATATATTTTGAGTACAATAATTTCGAATCACTCCTTCCAAATTTCTTATAGTTCGGGAAAACCGCTACCAATCAATCGTTTGCCGCGATACCTAAACGTATACGTTCGCAAATTTAAACGATTGCCATTCAACGATATGGGACAATCTTTATCGGGTCGCAGCTCAAAACAGATTGTATAGAGCGCCATTTCCAATTCGGGTGAGGTTCCAATAAACAGCGCATTTACTGGCTTACTAATTCCGTTGAAAGTGAATCGGAACTTTGCTATTGCTCCTTTCTGTAACAAAAGAAGAAGGTGAACTTTCTGAAAAGTACAATCTAAGCTTTTCGTACATTTCCCAAATCGATTTTCCTGATGTATCCTTTATAGTCGATATGACCTTTCTGTTCTTCTTCGTTGTAGTACAACGAATTGTGCAGACCCGTAACTGTACCGTTTTTAACTTCCGACATGAAAATATGTTCGAAACCGGAACTTCCGATTTTTCCGCCGCCACGAGAGTAGAGTGAGAACCAAATGGTCTTCAGAAGATCACGATGAGTTTTTGGGTCGGGCGTAACAATTCCTTGAAAGATTGCCAAGTTTTATATTTAAATTTGCGTTTATCAACGAATTTCTCACCTTTGCTTTGCAAAAAGAGCATGGCTTGTCGCATAACCGATGTGGCCATGACTGCATCTATGAAATCATTTTCTTCCCTTTTCTCAAGGGGCGTAACGTACTCGTTGATGGATGTGTCTAGTTCGTAATTGTTGAAGAGAAGTTTCATTGTTGCGACGGTCGGTACATCGAACGCTTTCGCGTCGATCTGTAGAAGGCTATGGATTCAAAATAAGAATTACAAATAATTCGGGAAGTTTGAAAAAGGGACAAGCTTACGGATTCGGTGCATCATCTTTACTTTCGTAGGACCTTGTCTTTCCCTGAAAATCGACCGTCATGTATTTGTTCAAATTGTTGACATCTTTTGTGATAAGTGTTTCGGTTAGTGTCGTTATTTCGTCGTCGGTTGCCAGTTGGGGTGATGTTTGACCTTGTTGGGATTGTGTTGCCGGTCGAGCCTAGAAGAAATAAATTGACGAATTTGCTCAGCGCGGGACTAGATTAGGTCTTACATTGCCTGGTCTTGGGGTAGTCGGTACAAAACTGACTCCCGAAGTCGATGATGTTGGTTCTGTTGGTCGAGGCCAAGACGACTGAGCAGTACTTCCTCCTGTAGAAGCTGTAGACTGTGCCAGTCGAGTATTCCATGCTGATTGACCCGTAGTTCCCAAAGTTGATGGAGTGGGTGTAGCTTGTCGTGAAGGCGGTAACGCTGGATATTCTTCGTGTGATGGTCTGCGCGGCGTTGGTAGTGCTGGGAAGTCTTCCTTAGGAGACTCCGGTCTAGTTGTACTTAATTTCGGATTTACATAATCTCGACGTCCACCAGAAGGTTGAGTTGGCGCTGGAATTGGACTGGATGGCTGTGGCTGAGCAACGACTGGAGTCGATGGCTTGGCTAAGCCGGGTTGTGATGATGGCAAATTCGGATTTACATAATCACGACGTCCGCCAGTTGTGGGTGAAGACGGTTGTGCACTGGTACTTGAGGGTGGACTAAATTAAAAAAAAAAAAATTAAATTCTTGGAACTTGGGAAGGGATAATTTTACATTGCCGGGCTGGTAGGTTGTGTTACTGCACCAGCTGGTTTCGGTTGCCCAGAAGTAGTGGTACTTGTACTTGGCGTCACTGAACCTCGTTGAGAAGTCGTAGATTGTCCCGCCGCGGTAGTTACACTACGAGCTGTTGTAGTTGAAGTGGTTTCTTCCGGTGCTTCAGTTGGATTTTTTCGAAACCAATTTTTTATTCCACCGAAAAACGATGATTTGGTTGTTGGCGGCTCAACTGTGGTAGTAGTTGATGTCGTTGGGGGCCGGTATGCCGGCAATACTTCACCCCCGTACGATAGCTGATGAAGGCCTTGACCTTGAGCCGCTGCAAAATTAAACGAAAACAATTACGTAAATGGTTTTAAATAGAAATTTATTAATGACGGATCTTTTCGTTTTTTTCGACTTTGTGTATGATATCTTCAAAGAACATTGATGGACCTATTTTACTTTTCTGATTTGTTTACCAAAATATAGATAAAAAAATTGCAAAACTAAAACTTCTTTGTATGCCGCAGTAGTGAACTATGTAAATATTTACAAAAGTAAACAAAAGCTGAATCTGTTTGGTGCAAAGATGACTAAGATCAGGTGGTAGTCATATGCAAAAATCATTGTTCTCCACGTAAAAACCACAGATGGAAACTGCATGAATATAAAAATATCAACAGGTTTCTAGCTGGAAAAATTGTTTTCCATTTTCAAGGCATGAAACATAGCCTGTTTGCGCAATTCTTACAACTTTTCTACCCTGTCTACCCTTCCACTGCTGATAATTTTTACTGCAAATAAAATAATATCCTCGACCTATTCGCAAAATTTATAATATATTTTTTTTTATAAAAAGGTTAAAGTTCTATTGATAATATGCGGCAAATTGATAACAACTTTAACAGCTCGAATTCTTAGCTTCATGTTTTTGTTCATCCATTTTATAATTCCCCGAATTAAATGATTGATCGGTATGATCTTCACTATGCAAATTGTGATCTGCAAAATTTACAAAAGAGACCGCACACTAAAATAAAAAAAAACTAAAGTTACTTACCAGCATGCGGACATTGCGACGAAAAAACATACAAGCTCAATGCCAGTAGAAGGCACACTAAATTCTTCATTGCGATGATCTTGATTTCACTTCACAGCACTAATTGCACAATTTTCTTCCCAGAATTTTTTTAAAATTATTTTACTTATTAAAGACCATCACCTTGATTCACTAAGATGTGGAGTTTCTTGCGCCAACGACACGTTGATCGTTAGCAACGATCACAAATTCACTAATGATCATTCGCAGTAGCTCGAACTTGAAGTGCGGAATCGTCAAGCTTTATCTTTACATAAAATCCAAACTGGTTTTACTTTTTCAATCAGCTGATTAAATAGAAATCGGTTTGGCATTTATTTTTTGTTAATAATAATAAGAAAATTTAATTTAATATGTAGCGCAGTTCTTACTATCGTAACCTATCGCAGTTTGATCACGTATTATCATAATTGTATAAAATTGAGCGATAGTTGTAATAAATGATTTTATTTTTCAATAGCACTAGTTCATGAGGTCAGTTTTATTACAGATCAAAAAATGTAAGCAAATACTGTGAGTGGGTAGGAGACTAATGAAACTTTATTAACTGGTCGTTGTTGATGATTTAATAGAAGTTATTGGCGCTTATGATATAGGTACAATTAAGTGGTGTAGCAATTATGTATGATAAAATCAGATATGGAGTTTTTTTATGTATTGTGTTACTGTTTCTTCAACAATTTACGGAACACTTGTTTTTTGTAAGCTTTAATTTTGAATTTAATGTTGATGTTGTTAAAATTATGATTCTCTTCATCCAAATAACCGAAAAAAAGTAGACCAAAAAACTCCTACGTTCGATCTGGTAGCTAGCACTCGAGCTGTAGCGACCTGCTTTTGGGTTAGTTCGAGTGGTTCATCGCTCGCGTTCTATGCATCATACTTCAGGCGGATAAACTACAATTCAGGTGTAAGAGGCCGTGTGTTGAGAATAATGGAATATTTACAACCCAACATACGCCATCAGTCTTCATTATTACCACCCTGTTTGGTTTATGAGTAAGCAATGTCGCTACATCTCGAGCTCGAGCCTCCAGTCCGGGAATAGGCGGAATGGGCTTTTATGCTTTTACATTCGAAAGCGGGAAGGAAACGATCCCCATATTCCCTGTTGGTTTGGATCTACGCCTATTCTATTACTACTTTGTAAAGAATCGAATTCAAAGTTTCGTTTTTTCGCGTACTAAATTTCATCACAATACTGTGACTATTCGCAGACGCATCTAAAATTTTTATAAAACTAATATCTTAGTGTTGTGCCCTTGAATTATGGTAAAATTCGACCTAGATTTATTAAAACAAATCTTTGTTCCTCTATTACTGTAGAACAATTTCTTATTGTGCTTCCAGTATCAATTGCTAGTTAAGTTTTTTATTAATCCTGGTAAAACAGAATACATATCTCAATTTTCGTCGGGGGATAAAATTGCTACAGTGCTGCTAAAGGTTTCTTCCTTCGACAGTCAACGTCACCCCAGCCTGTGTCTCCTTTCGATTTGAATTCAGAGCTCGTTTTGCAGTGTTTTTCTATGGTTTTTGCAACATATTAGCGATCTTTCAGTCCTACACGACCCTTTCTGCGGTATTGAGCTGTAAACAATGTTTTTTTGCTTTAAATTCACACACTAATACTTAAAGTTTATCATGTTTGAAACGAATGTTCCGAATATGATGCAAATCGAATGAGCCCTTCGTGTAGCAGCCTACAAAAGTCCTTCAAAAATGTATACAAGTTACAGAATCCACTATAACTCTAGTACGAGTTAAAGCAGGGATTCAAAATTTTACAGGAAATAGTTTTATATCAAAAGCAAGACCGAGTTCATTAATTAGCGCAATCCATCAACTCCTTCGGGTAGCTGTCATACAAAAGTTCTTAAAACACGTGTTCACCAATATTGAACGATAACTTTAGAACGCTTTAAGTTACGACTTTGAAATTTTGTATACGTTGATTTTATAATAGTCGCAGCTGAAGGTATTAATATGAAAAATATCCCGTAAGCCCTTCATGTAGTTGCCATACAAAAATTCTGTAAAAATGTCCCAACTTAATTTATGGAACTCACTATAACTCAAGAAATCGTTTAACCATCCATCGAGTAGCCACTATACAATAGTTTCTACCTGTAAATAAAAGGTCATGCAATAATTGTATGTGCACTCCTCATTCTTTTGATATAATCCCAACTAAAATATAAATCGGAGTTCAGTATTTCATCTAGAGTATCATACGATTGGCTTGCAGCCGATCGTGACTGCGTTTAGTTTCACACACTTTGTTTTTTCCATTATTGGTTTTAGTATGTCATTTACGATCCATGTAGTAGTTTTTTACAGTTGTAGCTGTTAACTTTGCAGATCTTATCGCGTTATAATTCTTTCGATTGTTCCCCACACAGCTTTTTCTCTGTCATCACCATGATCTACCAGTTCGCTTCTATTCTATTGATAGTGTACTTGAATCTGTCACGCCTATCACGCAGATCACAGTCTAGAATTTGTTTGAAGATGTTATGGTCTAGATTTAGTCCGATAAAGTCGTCTTATTTATCATAGCCTTCTAATCTTTGTCAACTCAAAGTTCTACTCCATGATATTTCCTAATTCGATGTGATATTCTCTTTCACATGCTTCGCAACATTTCTACAATCTGCAGAACAGCCCGTGCTTTTATATACTCCCCTTTTAGAGTTTTCTTTATTTATTAATAATTCGCATAGGGATAATAAAAGTTGAATTTATCGGAAGTCTGCTTGTTTCAGTTCCGGCCGTTGTGCATTTTGACCTCGTTTAACGTCAATAACACCTAAACCTTTACAACGCTTCTGCTGCCATCTAACGATAATGTAGACCTGTCATAATTTACACATGAACTTTGTAAAAATTAAGTAAAGTTATGAATGAAAATGACTTGTTTTATTTTAGAGCTTGTAGCCTTGGCAATTTTAAATTTTATTTCATTTAAAATTGTGCATTTGTATAAAATTTCTCGCTAGAAGTGCATCGACTCCCCACGTTATTATGACGTCAAACGAAACGACATATTTAAAACCGTATTCCCCTCCTTTCGAATTTCTTGTTCGTTCTCGATTGTCGATTGTCGGATTTCGGTACGGTAGTGTCAGTAGTCGTCGAAATTTGTGTGCGTTCGGTGTTGAGAGTGGATTGTAAACGAAAATTAAAACGAGATCTCATCGTTTGAGTAACGTCGCCGCGGTTCGAGAAAAGATAAAAAAAACTCGAAATTTGTGGCTGCTGTCACGATTTTATACGTCTGTCAAACGCCTTCCGATCGACAATTTCCGCTTCAAGTATTTCCTCGAGTCGCGCTTTACGCAATTGCCGTGAAAAATATGTGAGAAGGCAAAAAAACCCACCCCAAAGCGAGATAAAAATCGTGTGAAATTCTGCGCCCCAAAAGTGCATCATTTCAATTTTCTCTCGATTTTCATCCCTCATCATTCGGTTCGTTCGTATGTGTGGTGGTGGGAGTGTTATTTTTACCCGTGCGTGTGCCGTTCGGGGGATGAAAATGTGCCGTCGTCGCATTTCGAGTGTATTGGTGTGTTGTTAAGTTTTTTTTCTGCTGTCAGCAGCAGCAAGCACCCCCGAAAGAAGTAAAATTTTCCGATTGAAATTCGAAAGAAAGAAGAAAATTTTTTGTGCATTTTAAAGTGATTGGGTGCCTGTGTGAGTTCCGCGATCGAAGAAACGTGATTTTTTTCGTGTGGGGTGTGTTTTTTTCGTTTGCCCGATTGAAAATAGTCGAGCCGGGGGCGAATGCGAATTAGGCGTGTGTGCGAAAAATTGAACGTCGCGTAAAGTCTTTCGTGAAATTCTCTCCTTGATAATCGGACCGGGTTGGTGTGGCGGATCGGTCGGTGGAGGCGGTGAAGGTGCGCTCTGCTCTTCGCTGTCGCCGACGCAACTAGCCTTGTTGTCGTCGTCGTTGTCGACAGGCTGCTCCTGCTAAACACCAACGTCACCATGGATCAGCCCAGCATCCTTGTCCGGATTCTGCACTCAGTACCGCATGTCAATATCACGTTTCGGCACGTGAACGACACATTTAATCCGGACAGTGACGTCTATTTGGAGGTAAGTTCGTGCTCAAGATTTTTCCAATCTATAAAATTATTTCAGAGCTCATGTTCGATAGCAAAATCTGTCATGGAAAAAATAGGTTTTTTTGACATTTTCGGTTAGTGGCAGGACGCATGATCCGGGAGGAAACATCCAGGACACTACTTCCAGTGAGTTGATTGTCTCTCTGTGAAATTTTGCGACCTTATCCTCGTCGGTGACTCCTTTTCCTCCTGGCCGACCGAGCGAGCCGACTCGATTTCTCCGGTTGCCTAGCACTCGGGATACAGGTGACGTAGGATTCCGCTACATAATTACGTCATTCACAGAACACAATACTATCGATATCCTTTGGAATTTTTGTGTTTCCTCAATTTGTCACCTGTAAACGTGGTGGTTCGCCTGCCCCGCCTGTTTTTTAACCGTTTAAGCTGTCTTATGGTTTGTGGTCCTGTTTTTTACATAACATGCTGCCACAACATTTTGGCTTAGCTTTAGCTCCTAGCTTCCTGTGCGCTTCAAGGATGTATTGGCTTCGCTCATGTCCTTTCATCACAATTTGTCTATATTAACTTTTCGCATGAGAGTGATGTAACGAGGGTGCGGAACACTTAGCACCAGCATCATGGCAATTAGGCCTATCCCACAACTTCGCTTCTCATTCAGTAGATCCTGGCGCCCTTTTTTCACCGAAATGTTTCACCATACGCAAGCTAAAAGTTTTGTACAATTTTGCGTTTAGTGCAGCAATTAGAGCCCGAAAGTTTTATAGTGTGGATGGGTCGTAGCGCCCGCTACTCGGTGCTTTACATGACATCCTTGAAACTTGGGTGAAATGATTGATGACGTCTGTAAATTGGAACAATATTGTTGTTTTTATTTCGAATTGGAGATCGAAGAATTTTATTTTAGTGGCGAGTTGAACTTGGGTTGAATCCGACTTAGTGTTCCTGGACAGGGTTGCCAGATAGTTGGCTGCAGAACCCGCCGAGTGAACTTATGAAATAGCCCAAAACCCGCACGAAGACTTGTAGCCCAAATACCGCGCTCAACTTTTAAATTTATCAGACCTACTTAAATGCGTTGAGCATAGTTGCGATATCCACGACAAACTGTGCTCCAAAATTCTTAAGAAACACTGCAATGTAAATATGTGTGTGAATATATAAATTCACATTTATCAAAATTTTAAAAGTTTTCTCTAAAAATATTAGATGCAATAATCAAATTATTCATGAAAAATAATTTGTGATTTTCATAATTCAATGGGATCAAAATCTCAGTGAATTATCCTACATGTAAGTTATCAGGCAAAAATAAAATATGGCTTTCTGCTTTTATGAATAATAATATATACGAGCATTAGTTTATGTTACAAGATGCACATCAATATATAATAATGCTAGCATCTCATAATCACCTTCGCCTAAGCGATCAGATCCTGAGTCTAAAGAAGATCAAGCCGCCTCCCGATTAGCGTCATACAATGTTGCGAGCTTGAGGTTCGCCGGGATTTCAAGTAAAACACAGTTCGATTTCATTTACTACTTGATCGCTGGTATCAATGGAAATCACTTTAAAAATACACTTTCGCGTAGAACTAATCGTCGTTTCATTCTCGCAGCAGAAAAACATATCCCCGGGATCTGCAGCGCTTATATACTGCATGTGGTGAGTCGAGAGATTTCCAGCATATTCGGTTGTTTGTGTGGAATGCGCATGAAGTAACTATTACATGTGAGAAATATCTAGAATATGTAGAATATAATATCTACGATATTACAAGGTTGTGGTTTTTCTCTGGAAACTTTAATACCAATAATAAGTGAATTGTTCGCGATGCCAGAGTACACATGTAACAATAACTTTAATTTTTGCAACACATGTAACCCACCAATCCAGCAAAAATAATAATTAATAAATTATGAAAAAATGGAACTCTACGAAAGTCATCAATATTGGTAAATCTATTATCTCTTGTATGTTATATTTCGATGGGTATCCTTAACTTGAAAGAAAGTGGTTCATTTGTAGAAAGTCAACAAATAATGAACCGATTCTAAAAGAATTTTAGTTTGCAAATACCAGATAGATATCGTGTGAAGTATTATTTTTCATTAGAGAGAACAAAGTGGCAACAGGATTAGTGATATGACATAGTTTGCCAACGTTGTATTTGAGCCGGTAACACTAGCAGATTTAACCCAAGAGACGACTAAAATTCAGTTTTCTAATTTTTATATTTCTATTTTTTCCGCGTAAGTCGGCTCTGTTGTAAACTAGCAAACTAACACAATTTGCGTTGGCCGAATAGCCCAAAAAGCTATAAGTAGCTTTTTGAAATTTGTACCCGCGAATTGAATATTTAAATAGCCCAAATCGCGGGAAATAGCCCAATCTGGCGACCTTATTCCTGGAAACACAATTTTAAATCATTAAAAAAAGGTGCACAGGGCAATGATATCAATATCTCGACGGTTGTCTTTTCATCGAAATAAAGATTTTATGTTCAGTTTGAAATTCACAATATTGCATTTTCCCATTCCTTAAGGATTACGATTATGCAATGGGCACTGAAGCCTGCTCTTTCTGTCAAAAAAATACCGAATGGATTCTAGGTCATAATCTTCTTAATCGTGACCTACAACAACAACATCAAAATGCATTTAAAACTAATGGCGCCCTTTGAGGGTGGCAAGAAATCGCTCTTGTCCCCTGTATTCTACTAATCCAAAAAATAGTACGTAATGTGCAATGCGAAAATACATATATAATTTTTCTACCATAAGTAGATTCAAATCTTTCCAAACAAAAATTACAAAGCTACTTTAATTTTTTTGAGTAAGCTATTTCTTTTTTCTGTTCTGTCCCCCTTTTTAAAATATTATAAAAACAAGAACAGTGCCTAGAGTACAGATATTTTGACTGTTGACGATAGCAAAGATCGTGCCTTGTGGATGAATTGCTAGCTGGCGCGAACGCAGAGGGGGTTTCGGGGGTTGAACAACCACCCCAGTGGCAGTTTTCATACGAATTTCAACTCAACTCGTAATTGCTAGTTTTCATGGATGGAAATGGAAACGTAGTGATGTGATAGTTCCCCAGTAGGAAGTTCGAGGAGAACTTAATGAGGGAGCACATATGGGGGTATCTAGTATTACTATCAATGGAGCAAACAAGTATATTTTAACAAAATTATGGAGAATACGACCAAATTTCACATTTAGGAAATCTGTAGCGAAACATCCTGTGCTACAGAGTGCTTCCTGGAAGTTTAAATAAAATGTATTTTAATAAATATTTACTACACATAGTTAGTTCTGGAAATATTCTGAAAGCAGTTTCCTCCTTCGAATAGCTGCCATACAAAATGTCCTTAAAATACGTGTTCAAGAATATTGGCCAATAACTTTGGAACACCTTAAGCTACGGCTGTGAGATTTTGTATACGTTGGGTTTTCAAACGTTGCAGTTAAATGAATGTATATGAAAGTTCCCACGAGTCCTTTGAGTAGCCATACGAAAATCGTATAAAAAAATTATTATGAAGGGAATCCCATTAGCCCTTAGTGTAGCTGCCGCACAAATATCCTGTAAAAATGTCTTCACTTAAATTACGGAACTCACTATATCTCAAGAAATCGTTCCGCCACGAATTCGGAATTTTGTACAAATTAGGTTTGAGTGAAAGTTCACTAGTCAGCGAAATGCTTCTACTCCTTTGGGTAGCTTCAATACAAAAAGTCCTTAATACACGTGTTCAAGATTATTTTCCGATAGCTTGCTTCAAACTGGGAATTTGAAATTTTGTACAAATTAATTTTTAAATGGTAACAGGTAAAACGACAAGTAAGTATGCTAGAAGTCGAGTGAATCCTTCTTGCATCTGTGTTGCATGTGAAAATCCTTCAAAATGGATTATTTTACTTTCGGTAACTTAACTGAAATTGAACACTGATGATATTGTCTTTTAGTTTCGAGTAGCAACCAAATGAGATTCCTTAAGAAAGGACAATGCACTCCTGATTCTACTTTATCTCCAACTACAATATAAATCGGAGTTCAGTATTTCATCTAGAGTATCTTACAATTGGCTTGCAACCGATCGTGACTGTAGTAGGTTTTTTTTAAATAATTTCACTGCACTTAGATTGCAACGAAAAAAAAGAAGAAAAGAAGAGCAAAGAGAGGTGTTCTAGCAACTCTAAAGAAGTTCGAGAGACCTCGTTTTATTTATTTGTTTATTTATAACAATAACAATTGAACAGAAAATCTTTTCCAATTATACAATTGCCACGAATTACAAACAAAATATTTATGTATTTATAATTATTGTACTCTTACAACAGTTTTAAAATGATTCGTTGGGAGTTACAATGGAGATCTGATTTTAGGAGACATGCTCTTGCAAAAAGGAGGTCAAATAGAGGAGATACAAGGTCTCCAACCCTCCCTAAAGAGTACTCCGGGATTAATCATGAGATGATCCCACTTTCTACATTATTGATTTAAGTGTGCTGAATTACAAAATGTTTTAAAAAAGAATATCGTAAGTAGCTATATGATTTTTAAATTTTAAATAAGTTGAACACTAAACGCATTCACCAAACTTATAAATCATTTTTAAAATAAGTATTCTACATAACAATATAATTTTTCTGTAAACTCCATCTGACATAATTTTCTGCATTCGCGTTCTGATTGGTAGCATATTCTTATCCGACTTGACCCAATCGAGGGGGGGTATGAATCAAGTTTACAATTTTCAGCTATTTTCCAGGTTCTGTTGTTCTGTCGTATTCAGACTTCAATGTCGCCTCTAACTTTGTCGCGAAAAATAATATACTTGCGCCCAGAAGCAGTTGGCAGTTGTACTCAAAAAGTAGTTAAATGCGGAGCCATCCTGCTGTCTAATATTTGACAAACAAAATTTGGTAAAAAATTCAGTCAGATTTTGAAACACAAAATTCAATTTCAGTCAAAGAAGTCCATCAAATTTTTTGACAAGGAATTCAATGAAATTTTTTGACAAAAAATTAAACTTTTTTTCATTTTTTTGATAAAAAATTAATTTTTTCAGATAAAATGTCCTTAAGTGGGTCGGTGCAAATTTCTGGCTCCCAAGTATTTTGTATGGCGAAACGCGTTCCGTTTCAGTACCTGAATCTCAGCTTCCACTTAACTTACGACAGTCCGGGTACGCACACTTATTGTTTAGTGTATTTAAGAGCTAAGTAAATAAGTAAATTAAAAAATGTTCACTAAAAGTCGAGATATTTAAGAAAAAAAAAATGTATAAATTTTTTTACTGCTTCTTTCTTTTATATTTGAAAAATTGACAGTTTTTCAGGAGATACATATGTATGTTCATTTGCTCATGTATGAAGCTAGTCAATGTTACCACAAAAACATTAAAACAAATTAAAACGATACTGTGTGTTGTTACTGAGAAACGTGTACCGAAAGTTGAAAAAGCACTACTTTTCAGGAGAGCCAAAAAACAAAAAAGTACATGCAGTGACATATATTTGACTTCACCCACTTCAGAGTAAAATTTGAGTAACTTCCCGTTACCCGAGAAAGGTATGTTTTTTTGTGGGATGTGCAGAAATAAATGTAGAATAATAATATAAAATAAAAAAAATCGTTGTTTTTTTTCATATTTTTTGCACCGACCACCTTAAGTAGGGCAAACAATGATCCCTCTGGGGATTCGGATTCATGACTCATCCAAAATAAGACCCTCAATTTGGAGCCACTAGTCCATTCAAAGCCGGCCACTGGGCTCCTGCTCGTTAAGCAGGATGATAAGGAGCGTGTCATTCGCAGCACTAGCTTGAGTTGACGTAGAAGTTTTAGTCTTCTTCGCTTCTCTCGCTGCCACTGCATCGCCCAATCTGCTCCGCTTCGCCATAAAGCCTTCCCTTCTTTTTCCGCTTTCCATTGGGAGGGTTCGGCCTTTCACCGGTCGTCTCCTCCGAGGGTCCAGCTATGGGCTACCTTACTGCCTTACTCAGCTTCTCATCCCTTAGCCTTCTGCGCCTCTCTTTCCTGCGCGTCATATACAACCTCCCAAGCAATGACGGTTTGCTTGTAACCGGTAAGGATCACATTGCCGCATTCCGTGCTATTCTGATCGGCAGTGGCAGTCCACTATAATGAGAGTAATGTCGACGTCCTCAAGCATCCCACGAGACACGCGCTGATCCTCCGTCGATAGACACTCGAACCTACCCTCTAGCGAGTTGGACGAGAAATACAGCTCATCGCCAGGCTCCTTCCTACCTGCCTCTTTTACATCTTGTTTTTGTTCAATTTCCGTATTCATGTCATACCCACGAGTAGAGCTGGACTGGGGTTTGTGCCCACTAATCAAAATCAACAAACCTATCTGGGCTCTGTTCATGATTTCTGCTATAGCTGCTATTAGCTGCTTTTGTATGCTTTTGTGTGTCCAAAGCAACCAAAAAGCTGCTTTCTCGTGCTTGCTATTTGACACTAGATCTGTCCAAGATTTTTAAAAAGCTGCTTTCATAGCTGCTTTTTGTTGCTCATACTCCGGACTGTAGCAAGAAAGCAGCTATTGCAATATTCATATGTGTGTAGCTGTTAGTTTCGTCTCAACGTCATTTTGAATGTTTACAATGGAAAATGATGTTTTATTAACAATGGAAATAAGCGAAAAATTTAAGGACACTACTAGTAGTGATCATTTTCACTTTATTTTATTATAATATATGTCATATGTTACGCCAACTTGCGTATGTATGTGTCGAACAGCCGTTGTAAGCTATAAAAGCTGCTTTTGGCTGTCCAAAACCCGAAGAAGCTATTTCTTGCTATGGCTGAATTTGACAGTTGCTATGCTATGCTTTTGAAGCAGCTATAGGTGGCATCTTGAACACACCCCGGATTAACGTTTCCCGGAGGCCACCACGTGGAGGTTCTTCACTAGGCCAATTGGGACTGCCTACAACGTCGTCAGGATATGTTGTCTCGAGGTCGTTCGGGGAAGTCCCTCTCGATCTTCATAAGTATCTCCAAGTAGCAGTGTTCTACACCTGAGTTGGCGCGAATCAAGCTGACTAAAACAATTAAAATAAAACCTGACTAAATTTTCGAAGAGTACACGTACAAATTTCATCCAAATACACGAAACAAATGAATTTTATTGCGACGTTAAGTTAAAAAGTTTCGCTATAGCGGACAGACAGTTATATGTATCCAACTTAACGCCTGAAAGACTTCAAAGAGATTATAGGGACTTCTGCTCCTTTCTAGCTGTTGTGGTTTTTACGAACATATACATAGTTGGGATATTATTAGAAAAGTTTCCTATATTTAGAAAATAAAGTCAATATCAATTTAAGAAGAACATTACATGGGTGGTTAAATTTGCAGGAAGTGCGATAGCACACGCCTCAGAGATACTCTAATGACCTTATCATAAAACGGATACATTTTGCTTCGGACATTTATTCTTGTCTTATTTACTCAGTTCCTTAATTGTTTGCTGATGTTTGCTGAAGGACGACTAATCTGGTTTCAATGTTTTATCAGCTAGAATAGCTCTTTCGAGACTGTGATACTATCGTATCCCTTCTAATCTTAATTTTGTTAGAGCGACAAAATTATTCAATGATGATTTTTAATCAAAGAGGACAAATAAATATTTGAAGAAGCAAATTAAACCAATAAACCAGTTATCTCACTAATTTGAAGGGAAATTTATCTGAAACGGTCACGATGAATTTCATGATTTTGTCGCTATTGTTATTATTTCCAAATCAAAAAGAAAGAAGAAGTTTTGCTGGCAGTTGAGTATTCAAGACAAAAAAATGACGATTAAGGCCGGTTTACATGTCGGTTGCAAATAATTTTTACTGAGATTGTGAGGCAGCTAGCTTATCGAATTTTCAATGGAGTAGAAGCAACCACTACAAAAAAATGTTGGCACGCACACATTGACAGAAATATCGTCAATATTTTTTACTGGATATATCTTCGTTTCACTCCTGATCAGTTTCTCATTAGAGATTTTCCTTCTCCCTCACAATCTCAGTAAAAATTACTTGCAACCGCCATGTAAACCGGCCTTTACTTAGTGGCAAATAGTTCTAGAGCTTACTGAGCCTCTTATCTATCGCCCAGTTAGGGCAAATGGCTAGTGAAAGCCGTAAAGGATTTGGTTGGAAATTTATGGAATTATAAAGGAGTCACCTATGGAACCTAACTGATGGTATCAACATTCGTAGAGTACCGTATCGCTCCTCACCTAAATTAACCTGTCATGATTAATACCACAATGTACTACTGGTTTGATCCGTGCACTATAATTGCCCAAGCCAACAGTCCCTATCGTATTTCGTGTTTCATGAGAGCGTATATAGCGATACAAGACACTATTGAATTACTCATCATTTTCTCGACGAAATCGCAAATGTGGCTTCTTTAAAGCAGCAGGGGTTTGCTACTCCAAGAAAAAGGTGATGGAAAATCCCGTAGAATACAGTTAATGAAACTATCGACTTCGAAGTCCAGTGAACTTCCCGTCACACACCTTTCCCCCCCCCCCCCCCCCCCAACCCTTCCAGACCTTGACCAGGTTCCCTCATCAAAAATTACATTTGTACTTACACAACACCTAGAACTAGATAAATCCCATGGACATGAAAACGCAACATAACATGAGACATGACAATGAAAATGACCACCTCGGTCATATAATTTTCGTAAATTCTTTGTCATCACCTCACCTTTTTGTGGAAGAGCAGTGCCTGCCGCCAGATCCCACTTACGTTTGTAGTTGCGTGCCTTGAGCACATTAAAATGACCCGGCTTTTTTACGCTAAGCTATACGAGCGTTGTTAATCATATTGCCTTGAGTCGTGTTATCCAAATGTGGGAAGTAAGGCGGGAACGGGATTCTCATGTCATATGTTTTCGGTTATTTTTCGTTTTAAGCGTTTTTTTGTGAATTATGAGAAGAGGAACTCCATCGAAATACAAAGCCAGGCCAGGCTAATATGTGGATGTAGACTAGAGAGAACTTCCTAGGTACAGTTATGGCGGGCTTGAACGATTATTAACGCCCCGAGATCCGACTAATGAACCGAGCAGAGAATAAAGTGATGCTGTAGTACGACACTAAAGTCAGGCAATAAAATGTAAGATAAGATGGGTCGGGATTTCTCTTGTCTTTCTTGATGTTGCTTTTTCTTAAAGTGTGTTGAAATTCGATACGATGCGGTGGTGGCTATGCGGAACGAAATCGATGTGGAGGTCCATCATTTATTGTAGAGAACTTTTTGGATCGGTAAGTTTTTTTTTTATGATAAGCTGTTTATTTGTAAACAATCTTCTTTTTAAGCTCGGGGAATATTAAACCAATAAGTCATCATCAGATTCTACATCATCATCATGGCCTATGGTATCTACACTGCTCCTACACAAGGCGTGCTTCTTCTATAATTGAATCCAGGAAATTTTTATTTGATTGACTTCCAATTCAACTGTTCGTTTTCAAGATGATCCAAACCTAAGCTCGAAGTTGATCTTTGGTGTCATCGTGTCTACACACATTTTGAATTCACACAGTACCGAGTTGAACAATCCACTGGTCGTGAGATTGCAGATAGTTTGCTGTGCTGTAGTGAAGGGAAATTTGTCATAATATCAACTAGATCCGGACAATACTTGCTGCCACCTCATATTCGATAAAGGCATCGAGAGATGGCAGGCTAAGAAGTTTTTTCCAAAGCTGTCCTCAGTGTTCTCATTGCACCCTTTACGCCTAGACTTGGTACTCTGAGTGCTTACCGCCGCCGATAAATGCACTGGATCTACCGCCAGTTTTACTAGGATTCCCTGAAAGTTTCTGGTCATTACACCAAATTTCTACAATATGTAGAGATCGATTCCTTAGATTAGGATATTTCCATCATCCGCAAAGCCTAGGGACGGATACACTGTTTCATTAAGTTCACACAGCAAGGAGCTCGCCAACAAATTACACAATAGTAAGACCCTTCCTGCGCAAAATCTCTTGCTGCCTTGACCATGATTACCATGATGATGATATCACTGTAATCATGCTCAGCAATGGTAAGTCGACGCTTTAATAGCGACATGATGCACCTAACAAGCATTGGTCCAACCAATTGACTCGAAGGTAAAACTGCATGACTCGAAGGTAAAACTGCATGCGCATATTGCTTATGGTCCCGTGCATTTTGAACCTTTTCAACAAGCTCAGTCAGCGCAGTTTCTGTTGATTTCCCTCTTTAATATGCATATCGGCTGTTATGAAGCGAGAAGTCCCACGCTGATTTCCTTCAACTGCGCATCCACGGGTTTTTCGAGGATCTTCAAGCAAAATGAGGTAAGACTAATCGTGATGTGTTAAACCTACAAAATACAAGCGCCGACCAGTTGACTTGAGTCCCCAGAAGATAGGAAAGTTCTGGACACAAATCCCACAGGGGCTGGAGAATTTATTTTCCAATGCAAAAACAATTAGAAGATGTTCTGGGATGGAATCTAGAAAACTTTTTAGCTGATACATCTTAGTCAATTTCTTTGAGGTTATTCTTTGCCAATAACCTTTACTTGTACGAGTACAACTGAAAACTAGTTTTGAAAGTTTTTCTTTAAGAAAGAATTTAAGGTAAACTCAAAGTCTGCATTGCTGTCACGGAACTGTAGAACATCTCAATTATTCCCATAATGTTTAGAAAAAAACAAAATCTCTCTAATCGGTACTTAGATCTTCCACATCACCGATTTTTAAATAATTCTGCGAAAATCTGAATGTAAACAGACTGTACAAGTGGTCGTTTATGCGGAAGTTCTTGAAGCCCCAGAACGTTGACAAACATAGTAAAAAGTCGCTCGCTTCATCGAGATTAAATTTAGCTTATCGATTGAAATATACGTAAACAGAACAAGACATCAGCCGGCCATCGTAGAAACAGACAGCTTGGCAACACAGCGGTGGAATTTCTTATATTTTTCCACGACCTCTAGACCCATTAGAACCTGTCAACTCTTTTTTTCTACAGAGTTTCCATCTCGTAATTTTATGCTTTCCATCATAAGACGTTGACGACGACCTACAACTAACACACGATTAAATAGCTGCTGCGTAAACCAGGCACCTTTTCTATTGATATCAGTCCGAAGGACAACGTAGCAACCAGGACAAAAAAGGAAAAAAAAATTGTCCTTGATACTGTGCAGAAACATCACCGGCAGCCTAAGCGCATCTGTCACACAGCAGTCGCCTTCGAGCGATTTTGAGTGGAAAAAAAAGCGAAACATTTCAAAAATTTATTGCCGGCCAGATGTTTGTCCATTTGTTTAGCATTTCGCTTACCTTACCGTTTTTTTTCTGCGCCCCGTTTTTAACCTCTATCTCGCATAAACCATCGCAAATATTGTACTGAATACGAGGACATATAAAAAAGAAATGGTTTCTGAACGAGGACAGAAGCGGACAACAACAACAAGATGTACAAAGTGTGACTAGTCTTGAAATCATATCGGGTATATATCCTGTATACATACCGCTTCAGCCTACTGAAAGGAAAATAGAACTCAAGAAATTTCTGAGGATAGCTGCCAGCCTGGCTGCAATCATTTTTCGTATTCGCCCCCCCCCCCCTCCGCTCTCTTAAAGTCCGCATAATCGACTTTACTACTGCGAAATAAGAAATCGTTTTTGTCATTTGTAGTAAATGGAAAATAAAAGACAGAAACGGAAATTTTCGTAAGAAGGTGGAAAACTTCAAAAGATTTGAATAATTGAGGGAGTGAAGAAAAGGATATTCTGTGAAGAAAGAAAGCCACCCACTCTTTGGTATCCAACTGCGAAAGATTACAATACGAAGTGGAGTAAAAAAAGAAAGATTGCGGTGGTACCACGCCAACACCAGGATAATGCGATGAAATGGTCACTCGGTTGGCAAAGTTTTGAGAAATGAAGAGTATTCCGCTTTTTTTAGGATAATTAAAATCTTAAGAAATTGCACGATTTATCGCGAGAAAACAGAGGGAATGGGCGATTTTAATTTCGTGAAGAAGTAATTTTTTTAAGACACTTAAGATGGGAGTGGTGTCTATATATTATCACCTACACTGGCCTAATTTTTTTTACTATCCACTCGCACGGCTCACTTCCCCCCTTAAAAATTTTAACCCTTGTCTAATCTCGTATCAATACAACCACAAAGTTTCAATCTTCTGACATCAACCATTCAGAAAATTGAATCTAAAGCTAGTTTTACACGGTTTGACCATGTGGTCAAATTGCAGTAATAAGCAATTCGAAATAGCGTATTCCAATTATTCTCGCAATATCCACTCGGTCAAATTCGCTATTTCCCATTGCTTATTACTACAATTTGACCACTTGGTCAAACAGTGTAATACTAGCTTTAATGATTGTCGTTGTCAAATTTTTTTAGTAAAATATTTGACAGCAATTTTCTGACGTAGCGAACTCCTAGGAGCGTCAAATTTTTCAAGCAGTCATTAATTTCGGCAACTTTCGTAAAAATGTACGTCAGTTTTATTCCAGTATCCTTTGAATTTGAATGCTTTGTATTCTTTAACTTAACATGTTCTTCTCTGTTCATAAATTTTTCAAGTCGCACTTTTCCAGAGAAAAACCAAGAAAAGTATAAACAGACAATTAGCTCCGCTTTCCGAAACGGGTGCACGCCTGCATACCATGTCTCATAGAATATACCTGCAAGAAAACGAATAGAGCAGTGTTTCTCACTCGCCATTCAGGAATGTCCAATTAAGTGCCTCGCTGCTTTTGTCCAAGATAGCAGCAAGCTTAGGGTTGCAAAAAAAGGGTCAGGAAATCTAGCGGAAATGAGATAAAAATGCTCTTTTATAGCGTTAATTTTCTACGAATACGTTTTGCAAAATGCTAATATTATAAAAAGTCAATTTAAAATCACAACGTCTGAGTGGGTTACATTGTTTTTATTAATACGACCTCTTTGAAGGTAACGGGATAATCGAGGAAGTAAATTTCACTGTATTGCTGAAAGGAAGTTCCTTTATTTGGATGATTATGGTCACTGTAGATGATTTTTTTTTCAGTACAGTAACAGAGATGTTACACTTTATAAAGGAGGCGAATCGGTGAGACGTAGCTAATTTTTTGACACCCGCAAAAAAAGTCCGGCAGTCCGCCGTAAACGCCGTACGCAAACGTGTTCAATGCGTCATAACTTGAGAGCACCCAGAGATGCGGACTTCAAATTTTCACAGCGCTTGAAGTGGGTGGTTCCCTATTTGTATGTGATAAAGCCCTTGGTTTTTTTTCCAACCAGGTCATAGGCAACATATCAACTAATGGCTTCTAACTTACTATAGTTCTACCCCCTAGGAACTCTTTCGGGGTTATTATCCATCTCGGTGTGTGTTGCGTATATGTTTCCATCCTACCTACCCTGGGGTAATGCCTTTTATATTATTTCTATTTGTTCTTCAAATCGTGTGAAATGTTTTCACTCTTCTCTCGCAGGATGATCTCGTATTGTGTACAGAGGTCCCCCTATTTATGTGTTTTTTTAACAATCCATGTGTGCATTTTCTCTATTTGTCATAATGTTGATGGGGGCAGGCTAGAAGTGCTGGTTTTCTTCTTGCCAACAAACACACATCACGACTTCCTTTGAGTATTTTCTTGTTATATATTTTTTTCGTCATCCAGTTCTCGTGGCATTCTGTCATCTCGCCGTGTTTTTATTGATTTTCTTTCCTTTTTGACATTCAAATGGTTGACAAGCTTGCAATGCATTTCTTTCGTTCTTACAAACCCTAAAGGTATGTCTTGTAAAATGGCGCTGTTGCCAGTTCAAAGGGTGTCGTTTTAATGGGCTTAGTAGTTGTCGCGTTACATCAGGGTTATTGTTTCCATTCGAGGAGGTCAGATGTTACGAATTAAGTAGGGAAAATCGGGCTCCTGATCGATCAAGGTGGTGATGAGGAATTCCTCACAAAACTAGCATCAGTTTAAAGTATTTTTTGGAACCGTGCAATGTTGTTTGCGGTTCTATACTATGAAATCGCATTTTCACTACTGCCAGACATACACAGGACGTATTTCCTTCGTGATCCAGAGAACGGGAGACATAATTTTATCATCCCTGTCTGTCTACCTGTGACGTTGAAATTGAATTTCCGGTAAACATTTTATTTGTGACTTCCTCCACAGTTGCATTTTATTTCCTCCTTTTTGTTTACACCTTAGATAGTTGGTGGTTATTTCAGAAATTAGTTCAGCTGGCGTTATTTCACCTGAAGAAGATGAAGGACCAACTGTAGAAATGGAGTCAGTCCAATAGCTTCTTTTATTAGATTTACGAAAGACCTTTATCGAAGAATCTATCAGACAGTTTGATCGTATAGTGTAAACTCGTGCAACTTCCCTGGCCTTTTTGACAAATCGAATTTTCGCGGCTTTTGACTCAAATAAGTAGTTTGGAGTCTTATCGCATCTTCGCTCTGTAGTTCGTTAATAGAACAATTGACAATTTCCAGCTGTGTGTTGAAGTCAATAATATTACACAGCTTGGAACAGAACTGTGAAAATTCTATTTCGAATATATATTTTTAATAGAGTAAACGATTTATCGTGGGTTGGACGCTAGGCTAGCAAAAATTGAAATTGGTTTTAGGGACGATGATGTCCCTGAAAAAAATGTTAAAAAATCATCGAGAAGGTTGAGAGCATCAAACAATCTTCTAATGTACCACGGTTGTGAAGTCGTTAAAAAAAACGGGACTCGATTTTAAAATTTCCGACTCCCGACTCTAACTCGCCGAGGAAATGAGCCAAAACTTCGTTACTGTACTTAATGATAACTGGTACCGCGATATAAAGTGCGCGACGTTGTACGTTTGTAGTCGGAGCTGGAATATCTGTACCGACTTCAACTTGCGACTTCGTTCAAAAGTAATCGACTCCGACTACTCACCCTGGTAAAAAAGTGGGGAAATATTCTCGAATGGCTGTGACCCTCTTTATAGTAATTTTGTCGGTCGTCTGAGATATAATTACATCTTGAGACCATTGATTATATTTTGTTCTAAATTTTTTTCCGCGCTGAATTTTAAGAACTTTAAAAAGTTTCAGTAATCGAAGTAGTCAGTGGTGGCAAATTGTCGTTTCATTTCTGTATTCGATACCATTCGATGTGTTGGTCCCATGGGCAGAGAGCTTCCCATTCAAATCAATGAAATAAGAAAATTGATTTGATTTTGGTTGAGAAAGTGACCTAGAAATCTTTGATTGTGTTTCTTTCGTTCCCTTCATAGCCATTCAACTGGAATAGCTCTTATCCGTAATTTAATTGGCGCAATTTGTATGAATTTGATATTTAGTTGAATCGTTTGTTCAATGTTTTTTTTAGCAGGAAAGGGTAAGACTTTAGACTGAGAATTTTTGCCGTAGTGGAGGCCAATTGGAGTTGACTGGTGCCAAATTTGGAGCCGTATCATTAAACATCTACGAGATATAAAAGCAAAGTATTGATTCAATCCCGAATTCTATAAAAATAGTTATTAGTTCTCACCCATGATTCCACCACCATATTTATTCTCTTGATGCAATGTTTCAACTTTCGAACGTAACACATTCCTGAAGTATAATATCACAATTTGCTTTAAATAATACGTCTCAGAAAAAAGTTTTATTCGTAAATGATTCGAAAGTAATTCATCGAAACGAATTAGCTCTTCGAAAGCGAATTCACCTTCGACTCAAAATGAACTCTAATGCACGTCCGCTTATGAATATTTATTACGATAAAAAAATTTCAGTAAATAATTTTCACAAATGAGAATGTGGGAAAAGTACTTAGTTTGGTGAAGAATTTTAAGAAATATTATTGAATCGAAATATATAATAAAATATTAAGGTCGTTTCCGAATACCTTGCTTCGTCTACGTCTATGTTGACGTCACAGCATAGCATTGCTGTTATAACAGTTTAGAAAAACCTTAAGCCCCGAATACAATGCTCCCGTTCCGTTCAGCTGTCAAAGTAGACATTATGGGCTGGCCATGTAAATACACACAACGGTCGTAACGGAACGAATCGGAAAAGTTGACCAAAATTCAACTTTTACGGATCACATAACCTCACTTGTCGTGACGGAACGGAACGGAACAGGACCGTTGTGTTCGGGGCTTTAGCAAAATGGCTCAGCTGATGCTTGTTTGACATTTCGTAAATCAAAAATTAAATTAAATTGACGGGCTTAGAACCAGAGAGATTCAAGTGACAAATTCGCGTAACATGAGTTGATAGCAAGAAATGTCTCTTTAAGGCAGGCGTCCACTAAAGGCGGGCCGCATCGCAACGGTGCGGCGAGAATTTTTTTTTTCAGTGGACGCACTCCATAACAATGTATGGCAGGCGGATTTTGGCGATGCGGCCCGGCCCGGCCCGTCCGCCCTAGTGGACGCCTGCCTTTAGACTGTCCGCTGTCCTCTACCAGTGGTGCACAGGTACAAGAGTAGCTTAAGGCTGCTATTTGTTAAAAAACAAATTCAATACCTACTAAACGAAAAAGCACCAATGATACGAGCCAGAGGGGTACAAGTGCAAATCAAATTATTCTTGGTTTTTTTTTGCACTAATTGTATTTAGTGATCATGGTAAGCTTTGTTACTGTTAAGTTTTGTTACTTGATATTACGATTTGGTTTTCTGTTGAAGCTAATATTTCATTTTCAAAATCTCGTAATGGGTAAATTTTCAAGCTTTAGCTCCTTTGGACTTATTCATATTTACTTAACTTGGTACCGAACATAACTAATTTTATTTTATTTGCGAATTCCATCCCATTAAACCTACAAGAATTTAGGAATTCGTAAAAACTTGAAAACTTGAACAATATATTACACCACCAGGGGGTTAAATATCGTAAAAATACTTAAATTGGGGTTTCACTGATTACATTTAAAGGTTTTAGAAGTGAAAGTGAATCTATCTCATTAGACCTATGAAACATATCGGAATTCGTGAATATGTACACAATCACTTTACACCAACTTGGACCCGGACTACATGGTCCGTTTTTTTTCCACTCCGGAAAAAAACCGATTCCGGACAGCTTCGACTACAAGGCGTCCGGAATAAAAAGCTTTCAGTCTACTGCGAGCAAGCGTGGTGTGATGAATGCGTTCTGCTATGGGGAATTTAAGCTACGAAGAACTGATATGTTTGGCGATCGTTGTAAAGAACAATAAAAATGCAAGTTCGAAACGCGTTTAATGTTGAGATGCGGTTTAGGTTACTATGCGACTGACAACCTAAAAAATAACGTTCCAAATAGCCTCCTGGGTATTCCTTAGGTTTCTAATCGCATAGTAACCTACACCGCATCTCAGCATTAAACGCGTTTCGAACTTCTTTTTCTTTCTAGCATAAGCCGTTTCTGAGATATGAAAAACCACCCTCCACCCCCGTACCTTGTTCAAACTTTCAACAATTTTATTTTTCTGTGGCTCTATATAGTTGTCAATTTTTAGCTTTCTATCTTTTGTGGCTTTCGAGAAATTAAAATCAGAATTTTTTCTTTTCCACCCCCTCTCATCACTCCCTACACCCTCCAATTTTTTTTCTCCGCTAGAGGTCTACTGGTCCTAATATAAAAATTTCATTTTTTGAAAAATTGCTATCTCCCATTTCCGCGCTTCGCCTCCCCCCTCAAAAATTTTACTTTCACTAGACTCCACTTGTAATTCTATATACTGAAACCAAATTTTATCTTTCTGGTACTATTGGTTCGGAAGATATTGAAATTCAAAGTTTTTCACACTCCACCCCTACACCCACCACCTCTTTTAACAACTTTAACCATTTTCTAATCTCCTAGTATCACTTAAGACAACCACAAAGTTTCAACCTTCTGACATGAATCATTCAGAAGATATGGATTTTAGAATGTTTCTATCTCAGCTTTCAAGCGTTATGGACGTATTGTTTTTCACCCCACTCCCACACCCCTCAACCACTATCGATAATTTTTTTACAAATGGGTCCATTATCATAGTTCTCCATAAGTTCCAACTTTCAGCACCCTAGCATAAGTGGTTTCTGAGATCTAGAGTCCAAAATTTGTAGTCCAAAACGTTCCTCTAAATCGACCATGTCGGTTGAGCACAGCTACTCGAGTGATAAAATCACACCGAAAAAAATTCCGGACACGCACTTGTAGTCGAGCTCATACAACTCTGTATGTTTTTGAAATTTAATTCCGGATAGGTCGAAAAATTCCTGATCAACCGTCCGGAGCATGCTCCGGTTTTTTTCCGAATGCGCGGTTTTCCGGAGTCATATAGTCGACGAGCTAAAATTTCATACATTTCTATGGGACATGGTTTCCATTCTTTCCGGAAGGCGGAGCCTTTTTTCTCTGGAGTCAAAAAAAACGGACCATGTAGTCCGGGCCTTAGAGGTTGGATATGAAAAAATTTGGGAAAACATTTCTAGGGGCTTATATAAAGAGATGCAGAAATAAAATTAATTTGATAGCTCGGTATATCTAAAAGATTTAACGAAATTCGTGAAAATGTGAAACAACCCTTTTCACTGACATTTTTCTTACTCCACCTTTGTAATAATAATCAATGGCACAACAGCCCAAATCGGGCCTAGGCCTTGAAGTAATGCTAGAGTTACTAGACCAACGCAACACTAGGAGGTGAAGTGGTCAGCCACACAGGTACTCATTTACAGCTAAGTGAACTGGTAGTCCGGCACCCAATCCAATTCTCGAAAATTACTTGTCGCCAAGCAGATTCGAACCTGGTACTAGGTGCACCGAAGGCAAGTGGTCTAGCCACTAAGCCAGACTACTACCACCTTTGTACGCCAATGAAAATCTGAATTTTTTTTTGCTTTAATTATTCTAGTAGCACATCTTCATATAGGTAGATTAGATTAGATTAGATTTGGGAATAGGGGTTGGTATGGTTAACCTCTGTCACTTGTTGTGAACGGAGGCCTTGGAGTGAATATTTCGACTTGAAAAAGTCAAAATATTCGAAGGAAAGGAAGGTTTAGGAAAGAGTGGGCCAATTCCTACGTCTGAATTGGTGGCTGAAAATCGAGCGGAAGCGACACGCTTGCTGGCGGCCGGGACTAGCTACGGCAGTTGTGGGGGGGGGGGGGTTCTTGCTCAATTCTCAGACCATAAACCCTTGGCCTGTACAACAAAAAATTTCGTGTTGGCTTACTCCAGGGTGATTTGAAATTGGGACTATTTTCCCAATAGGTCGTGAAAAACCAAGAAGCGGTGGAGTGCGCGACTTCGCGATTTGTCAGGGCGCTTAGGTGTTATAGCGCCCTGCCTGCCCACCCTACCTCAGCCATGACTGTCATAAAAACAACTTTATCATGGCCCCTTATTGAGGTTTAGGGATTGGAGCTCAAACGATTGGGTTCATTTTTTCCAATAAAAATTTAGCCTCGCGGCATTTCAACGACTAATATATAACAAAAATTTTGTTGCTCAAAACGAGCATAGAAAGAATCAATAAAAAAAAATCTGAAAAAAGAAAAAAAACAAAAGAAAACCACAACCAAAAATTAAGCAAATAAAAGAAAACAAACTCACCCCATTATTTTTTCTTTTTCATCAAATTTTTAAGTCTTTTAAAAAAATATTATTATTATTTATTTTATTTATTAGTTCCGTCCGTCTGTCCTGTCTGTCATTTTGTTATATTTTAAATTTTTATTTTAATTATTATATTTCGTTACTTTTATTTTAATTCAATTTACTAATTTCATTAATTATTTATTCTAAATTCATTTTAAATTCATTCTTTTTTTTTTGGCACTCATTTAAACTCAAACTTTTCGATTCATCTTTTTATCTATCGCTCACTTAAACTTAAACCTTTTTCCTTCCGCGATATTTACTTTGTTTTACCGAACGAAAAAAATTGATCACTCATAATAAATGCGTAAATCCACCCAGATCGGAAGAATTCCCGAGAGATTGCGATTTCGCGAATGCGATACTTAAATTGCACGCAGCAGGGTACAAACGAAGCAGCACTCAGAAATTCGGCAGCAAACGGAACAAAATGCAAGCTTCACTTTTACAATTCGATTCAATTTAAAATTCAATTTTTTTTTTGAAATGATATGCTCCGAAAAATCAAAATATTACACAAATTATAAAAAAATTGGCAACAATCGGTGCCCACATATAGCCCAAGAAGTCAAAAACTTGTCTTTCGACAATTGTAATCAATTGCAAGAAGCATGTTGACAACAGGGAGTGTCGCCTGGTGCACGATCCCATGTCATAATTTTTGCATTTCATGCACCTGACCGTAAGTCGGACGGTCTCCGTGCGGCTGTTTAGGTCTGGTGTTGATACTTATGATGCGACACATCATTACGCGAAAAATTCAAGGAAAATTCGTAGCGAGGAGAATTTTTGCACCATAGGGAGATCGTCGCGCGGACGAGGAATAGCCACGGATATTCTTCTTTTATTGTTTCTATCGGTTTCCGCGTAATTTCACCAATCAGCGCGAACACCTTTTCATGTTTTCACGATTTATTTATTTTTTTAATATTTTCACAGCACCGTGCCGCGACACTCACATAAATCGTTCCGAGAGCAGCGGAACCGGCGAGCTCGTAACTCGATTCATGTTTCACTTTTCCACTTCGACACTTGTTCAAAACGCGCGTGCTCGAACGGAATTCGGCACGCGCCACACTCAACTCGATTTTCGACGTAAATTTGCCGCGAAATTATCGAAATTTCCGAAAGAAAAAAAATTGGCAAACTAATCCCCGAATCGACGCGCGCTTCTCGGGTCCCAACTCTCCTCGTGTTCCTTGCCGCTTCCGGCCTCTACCGAATAACGGGTCCTTTTTTTGCTGCCGCTCAGTTGGTGGCAGTTACGGGTGCGGTCACAACTCAGCGTAATGCTGAGTTCTGAGCGCAACCGCTCAGCGGAAATTTATGAGTTGTCGCTTGACAACTCAACACACTACAGCCTCAGTTGGGCTTATTGTGACGTCCCCCCGGTTTGATTATGATTCCTCTTCGATCCCTGCGCTTTCAATGAAGCCTAGTATTTTGCGAAGAGGAATGGTCAGGAATTCCGATGGGTCCATGAAACCCTGACCGAAGTGACGAAGCCTTTTGCGAGTTAAACCCTCACATTCACAGAGGATATGCTCTGGTGTTTCGTCTTCGTCATTGCAAATTCTGCAAATTTTAGTCTCAGAGAGACCAATCCTATTGAGATGCTTCCTCATGTGACAATGTCCAGTCAGAGCTCCCACTAAGGTTCGGGTCTGATATCTGCTTAATTTTAGATAATCAGATGTTCTTTTTTCCGAGTGTTTTGGCATAAAAAGCTTTGAGTTTGCCATTATTGCTGCCTTGCTGTCCGAGAGAATATATATTTGTTGGTTTTTGTAGCCCCGTCTGATATTTTCTCTAATGCATAGTTCAATAGCATGAGTGTCCGCCTGAAAAACAGTGGATGTTATGTGCATGCTACAGTAGAATTTCGCATTTGGGCGCACTCCATAAACTCCTGCTCCTACACCTTGATCCGTTTTAGAACCGTCTGTGTACCAGATTATGGATCCTGGTTTTGGAGTGGGTTTGTTTGTGGCCCAATCCTCCCTTTCAGGTAGGACAACTTTGAATGGTTTTGTGAAATTAAATTTCGGTACCATTGAATCAGAAAGAGGTATCGCTAGTATCGGGTCCTTGTTGAGTTCCGCGGAGAGAGTTGGGCAAGCTATTTTGCGCTCTGACTCGTCCTCCGAGCTCAAAAGTTTGTATGTGGTGAATCTAGCTTCTTTCTGTATTTCTAAGTGTAGGGGTGCTAGGTTGAGAAGCACCTCTAAGGCAGCTGTGGGAGTGGTGCGCATCGCCCCAGTAATACCCAGGCATGCCAGTCTTTGTAATTTAGTCAGCTTGAGCTGAGCAGTTTTCTGCTTTGTTTTCTTCCACCAGACGGATGCCGCGTAAGTTATAATGGGCCTAGCAACGACGGTATACATCCAGTAGGTTAGTTTTGGACTCAGTCCCCAGTTTTTACCGAGAAGGCTCCTGCAGGTCCAGAGAGAGATTCTGGCCCTTTCAAGAACTTTGTCCAAATGAGCATTCCAGGTGAGCTTTTCATCCAGAATAATACCCAGGAATTTTACCTCACTAGAATACTGTATGGATTCTCCAAAAAGAGTAGGCTTAGCTAGCTTGTCCTTACACCTCCTTTTGGTGAATGCAACAATATATAGGTAAGGTTTCAACTTTCTAGCGTAAGCCGTGTCTGAGATATGAAAAACCACCCCTAACACCCGTTCCTTTCTACCTCTATCAAAAATATATGGTCATACACCTGGAAATCTTTTAGCTTTCTATCCTTAGATCCACTGGTAATCCCATATATAGAAACCAAATTGTATCTTTCTGGTACAATTGCTTCGAAAGATATTGTAATCCAAAGTTTCCAAACCTTCCCCTCAATCCCACCCCTTTACTTCTTCTTCACTATATCAGTACTCCGTAAGTTCCAAGTTTCAACCTCCTAGCGTAAGCGGTTCCTGAGATCCAGAAGTCAAAATTTTTCATCTAAAACGGACCTCCTTCCTCTTATTATTAACAAATAATACAGTAAAAATCTGCCAAGTGTATACACGAACCAAATTTCATCTCTACTGCATAATTGATACGCGAGATATCATAATCCAAAGTTTTTTATGAGCCAAAATTTTTCGTCTAAAACGCCTCCTCATCTCCCCTAACAACCCTTCCCCAGGAGTACCACTCGTAGGGGTGCAACCAATCTACCTAAAAAAAAAAATTTCAAAAATAATAACATGAAAAACATGGAAATACGTTAAAGTTCAGTGCTAGAGGAGTACAAGTGCAATGTTTCACGAGTTCAGACCACGTTAAACAGTATATCTTGGGACATTATATATATTTATTTTTGGAGCCGCTGCGGGCTTTAGAATACTAAGTCCCTAAGAGGAAAATCGATCAACCCGGTCGGTAGGTCTTAGCCATAATTATTGACACTTAAAAGACTTTGATATGACCTTACTCGAAACTACTTGAATTGCACTTGTACCCCTCTGGTTCTAAGCCCGTCAATTCTATAGAAAAATTTGAATTTGTTTACGTTTGCTAAGATTGACTGATAGTTCAGCTGTAGTAAAAGTAGTCAATACACGAACCGAAAAGGAATTGAGAAACAGATTTGCTATATCTGACGTCATTAACTGTTATAAATAGACCTAGACGTAGACGAAGCAAAGTATTCGAAAACGACCTAAATGAATTAAAATTACCGTGAGACAGAATTGTTCTGAGCCCAATCATCCACATACACTCTAAACATTAAAAATATTATACTTTATTTTTATTTCTGTGATTCTTTGTAGTTCATCCACTCAGTCCTTTATCAAGAGTTTTATAAAGGACTCAGTCGAGGTCGAAATGTCAAAGAAAGAGAGACTAATATTTTTCCTATCGAAATTCTCCATTCGATCTGAGTTCTTTTTCGAAGCTGCACAACATTATTTTTTTCCGGAAATACCTAGGTTGTTAGTCTACGTCCCAACCCCTGTGCGAGGGAATTGCAATGAATAGATAATTGTGAATAAGGACAAATGAATATTGTTGAAAAGTAAGAAAAAGCGAAGAATTCGTGCTTTACGATCTCTGGATGATAGAGTAGCACGCTCACACTGCGGCTACTGAGGTCACTATCTATCGTCATTTATCTATCCAGCTTAATAGTAGCGTAATTGTATTCAATTTCATTATTAGTCTTAATATCTAACAACGGAATTGCGTATAACGCAACCTGGGACCCGCAGATTCAATCCAATCTAATTCAAGTCAACAACATTACGGCCATTAGATATTTTGTCGTAGAGTCGTAGGGTTGTTTTCCTCATCAAATTCAACAGAAACATCCGGTTTCTTCATTAAATAGACGTGTCTCGAAATGTGAATTACAAAATTACAGTCAAGCCACTTGAATTGTGCAGATTACATCTTGGAGCCATTAAGAAAACGGTCCCCGTTCCTATCCAAACGAACACAAGATTGTATACAGATTCCCGTCTTCAATTGCGCACAATGCGGGGTTTGAATAACGGATGGATGGGTGAAAATTGTCGATTTTTGCCATCAAGCCCTCTTCCCTTTCCCGCATTTTGTCCTTCTTAATGCACACTGAAAGACTTCCTACTTAACGAACTGATAGAGGTGAACGTTTTATAAAACCTTTTCAAAAGGGAACTTATGACATTGTGGCCTTTCGAGTTTATTGTCAATTGGTTGCGGAGTACGGACCGACCATTAGATAGATTGATGGAATAGATTTTTGAAATGCATTCTCAATGGACATTTTAAAACTGTTAAACTTGTTTCTTTTGGAAATTGAGCCTGAAATCGTGTCTTAATGAAACTGTTTCGTCTTTTTCACACCGAAAATCCGAGGAAGGAGTGGGTTCTGACATCTTCTGCAGGGCAATTTATCACAATTTCACCCAGAATTCTGTCGTCAGATTTTATTGAGTGAAATTTTCTTTCCGAAGTCGACAATCTCCACATATGGTAATACACTAAATGCTATGTCCCATATCGAATCCAAGACACCACCTACACTTTCGCCCGCACTCTCTATTCAATTTTTTTTTTTTCTTCTTCTTCTTTCTACCAGTTTAATAAGAAAGATGTGAAAGAATGAGGGCCTCATCTTTGAAGATATTTACCGATCTAATAAATTCACAGAAGAGTGTGAGGCCGATTTCATGTAGTAAACATCTAAGAATCTACTGTATTATATGGCGTAGAATCCATTGAAAGGGAGGAGGTATTTTCTATGGAGCGCAGATGGATTTTTTATTGGTACGCATTGTTAAGATTTACAGAGATACTGATATGATGGTGACTGATGATGTTTTGTTTACTTCCCGCGCATAATACCCAGGCGCTTTTCTTTGGAATTTTTTGAGTCAAAAGGGAAATTTGTTGGATGAGTTGAGTTTGCTTTTATCGAAGATTGTTTGATTTGTATCGAAGCGGTATTGGGACGGTCGAGGATGAAGGTGGTGATTATGTTTGGGGGATTCTTATTTCTTGGTAAAGACAGTTTCAAGTTTTATGTCGATTTTTTTTTGGGTTTGATGACCTGCACTTCCGGGTGATGATAGGTGATTCAGAATGGGGAGAAAGATGTTGGATGTCTTCTTATGATTCATTTGATGATGTTTCACATTTCTGTCTAGCGAATCATTGAAGGTGACTGTTCCTTCGCTCTAAAACTGTTCTCTAATGAATTGAATTTGTGCTAGACTGTAATGAAAATATATGTTCAAAATTATTTTCCAAAAAATTTACGTCAAAATTTTCAGCCAAGAAAAGGCTTTGTGTAGTTAAGGCAAAAATTGAACAATATTATAATTTGATAATATTTAACAAAGTGGCATACTGTCTAACACAGGTGTTTTTTGCATAATTTTTTAGTGCAAATATTTGAGAGTATGGCATATAGTCTACTACAGGCTTTAATTTTTTAAAGCTTGTATTATAGATTCTGTATTCAAATATTTTTTTAAATGTCGAAATATAACCCACGCAAGTGTCAAAATAGCTTTACGCTCGCAACAAAATTAGAAAATAGTCTATTCGAGTGAATCGATGCGATATCACTATAACTGGTTACACTCACTAGCATGCATTCTAATCAGCTGTCATCGCATCGCCTCACGCGCGTGCGTCGCTTTCACCACAATTCCACCATTACAGTTTTCATTAATTTAAAATACCTATGCAACTTTATAAAATAGAGCAAGAGTTTTGACAGTGCTCCTCATCGTGGTTTATTGCAGCCAATTAATTAAATAGCTGAAGTTGCTCACTGCATTTCTTCAACCTTTAGAAAAAGGGTAATTAAATTATCATCCATACGAGTTAGTTGAAAGTTCTGTTCAAATTGCTATTGCAATTTTATACAGTAACAAGCTCGAAAGTGTCTACCCTATTTTCATTTCGTATTCAATGAAGCATCTTGTTCTTATTCTTGGTCTTTCTTACCTTACAACTTGCTCCACCGAGTTCCAACGCTGAACTATGTGATTTCGTACATATTTTGCTGTTACTTTATTTTTTTTTTTACTTCAAGAATCTCTCAAGTAGGTACTGTACATACTAAGATACCCATGAGGCTTTACTTCTTGAATTTGATACTTTAGAAGGTCGTCCAGTAGCTGCTTTAGCACATCTTATATTTTTATGTAGCTACTGCTTACGGGAGCAAAAAAATAGAATGCGAATGTGGCACCATTTAAAAACTTGCGTGCATGTTTTTAATATTTAGATAGGCTCTGTGGAAAGATTCATGTTTTGTAGGCTCATTCTTTATGTTGGAAAAGATCTTCTCTATACTTAGGCTCTGTTCAATAAGTGGATATATCGTGTGGTTGCTTCCAGCTTTTAGAAAGAGACTTGACTTTAAAAAAAAAAATATTTTCATTCATTTTTTCTGGTTGAAAGTCAAGTAATCTGAACTTTTGTAAAAATGATATGTAGTAGGACTGGTGTTCCAAATTGATCGTGACTCAGTGGGTTAAATGGGTTTCTCTATGTTTAATTTTGAGTATCGAACTTTGGAAAGTATCTCAAGAGGTTTTGTGTTTTGAGTCGATTGCAAACATCTGAACGAATTATAGATAGAACTCAATTTGGTAAATTGAAATAGAAAAAAAAGCAAATATTCTTTTCAAGATCAGATAACATGTTGCTTCTTCATCCTCTTGGTTGATGAATAACTGCAGGTTTATTGTCACCTTCACACGAAAAAAAGCCGTTAGAATAGATGTATCGAGATTTGTTTGATAAATCGGACGTGTATTAAACTAGGACCCTTTCTAATCATCAGCTTCGTTTATTTTTGCGTCGTATGTTGGCGTCACGTGAGAGTTGAGCTAACCCGCCCATATTGTTAGCATCTTACTCTATGATTCATACGTCGAAGTGAAAATATAATCATGCACGCCTTTCCTAAAAAGTTTGCAAAATGCTTCGCCATATGTACGGTAGAAAAATTATTTTATTTTTTTATACAATGAAAATGTCCCCTATCTCATATACTTCGTCAGCTGTCACAAAACTAGTCAAGACATCAATCAAAATTTATTTGAGATAGAAATTCGCTAACTGTTTTACTCCTTTCTAATTGTAGTTTTTTTCAATTTTTTCCAAATGTGGAAGCCACTGCTTTCATCTATACTTATTATTTTTTCTGTACGATATCTAATTTCGGAGTTATTCTTTAATAATATGTACAATTAGTTCTGTTATTTTAATAAATGAAAAAAATCAATAAATAACAAAATAGACAAAATTAAAAAAAGAACATTCTGCAGTCACGATCGGCTGCAAGCCAATCGTATGATACTCCAGATGAAATACTGAACTCCGATTTATATTGTAGTTGGAGATAAAGTAAAATAAGTAGTGCGCATGCAGTTTGTCTTTAATTAAGGACTCCCATTTGGTTGCTACTTGAAACTAAAAGACAATATCATCAGTGTTTAATTTCATATCTGGAACTTGGAGTCTCCGAAAATAAAACGTTCCTGTTTCGAGGACTTTCACATGGGATGTGTAGGAAGGACTCACTCGATTTCAGGCACATTTATCCTTTTACCTGGAACTATTTCAAAATTAATATGTTTGAAGCGTTCAAAAATTATCGGAAAATATTGTTGAATTGGTGTTCTAAAGATTTTTCGTATGGGAGCTACCGGAAGGAATAAAGAAAAGGATTTCGCTGAATTATAAACTCGAACTTTGTTTTCTCTCAAAACTAATTTGTACAAGATTCCGAACTCGTGGCTGAAAAATTACTTGAGTTATAGTGAGTTCCGTAAATTAGGTGAAGACATTTTTACAATAATATTGTATTACCTTAATTACATCGCCAGATCGGTAAGAAGATTTCGAAATCTCAAAAAGCGATTGCCTTGAAGAGATTTGTTTGACATTTAAAAATTAAGGAGCTGTCCGTTGTGTCAAAAATTTTAACTTATTTTGTAAGATTTTTCGATTTTCAGCAATAATCGACCAAAATCAGCGCGAATCAAAAACTCAAATTATTGAATTCCAAAGCTTGCATTCCGAGGAAATAATTTTAAAATTTTATTTAAAATATGGGACAGTGGACATTATTGTGAAATGTGCGATGTGTGTCCAGGTCGATTTTAGTAGATTTCGAGCTGGTTTTCTACAAAATGTAGTTACTTAAAGAGATTTTAAAATCGCAGAAATGTATGAGAAATCTATTTGATCTCTATAGAGATTTGTCAAAATCTCTAAATTGCAGAAGCCTTTTTGGTAAAACTTGGGGGCTTAAAACCCAATTTTGCTCTCTGGATGAATACGACAATACTCAGACCAGTGATCACATATGCGTCATCTGTATGGTGGCGCAAGAACTTACAGTTAACTGCACAGACCCAGCTAAGCAAACTGCAAAGGTTGGCCTGTACAACTACCTATCTCTGGGACAATGCGAACCACTCCTACTGCAGTACTTGAGGTAATTTTAAATCTTTCACCTTTACACCTGTATGTACAAAAATAAGCCAGGCTCATAACGTACCGACTTCTAACTTCTGAAGATATGGAAGCAAAGAAAACAGCCTCCACAGATCTTGTGACTGAGCTTCAGAGCAACCCTATTCTCGGCATTCCGCTTTCGGATAATATCATACTCAGATACAACTTTGAAATACCATTCAAAGTAGTGTTCCCACCCAGCAAGGACTGAGAAGCACATATGAATTTGAAAATGGGGTAGTTATCTGGTATACAGATGGCTCCAAGACAAATGAGAGAGTTAGAGCAGGAGTATACGGACACAGACCAAGGGTCGACATATATGCCAGCCTCAACAAGTCAAATACGATCTTCCAAGCAGAAATTCATGCAATTGAACTATGCATCAGGGAAAACATTAGAAGAGGATACAAGAGTCACAAGATCTACATTCTCTCTGACAGCAGAGCAGCACTAGCATTTTGCTTTAGATTCCACTTAGCGCGGGATTGCTTACAAGAACTTAAAAAACTAGCGAATAAATAACGGTACGGGTTCCTGGACACTGTGATATTGTAGGCAATAAGTTTGCCGACCAGTTAGCAAAAAAAGGAGCTGACTTAAAATTCACAGAACCAGTGCCTTTCTGTTGAATGCTAAAAGCTGCGGCAAAAGAAAGACTCTTGGACTGAATTACCATCCGAGCTGAACTCCACTGGACAGGGACGATGGGGTGCAGACAGTCCAAACCTCCAAACTGTTCTTGGAAGGTCACACCAAGAAACGAACCTTCGATTTGCTCAAATTGAGCCGGAATCAGGTTCGGCGCTTGATCGCACTAACTACTGGACACTGTAACCTTAAGCATCTGCAAACGATTGGACTGGTTTTAGACGATATTTGCAGATTGTGTGAAGACGAAGAAGAGGAAACTAGAGAGCACGTTCTATTCCATTGCAAAGAACTCGCACACAGAAGGCTTAGACTTCCTAACACCACTCAAGAGCATATACAAATTTATTGATATAACTGTCCAGAGTGAGCTATAATAAGGGAAAAGGGAGAACAATCACAATAGGCCCACTGAGGTCGCAGTGAATCTACCCGTAGGAGTAAAGGAATTTTACTGACTATTGAACTCGAACTTCACTTTCCCTCAAAACTAATTTGTACAAAATCTCAACTTCGTAGCTAAACGCTTTCTCAACATATAGTGAGTTCCGTAAATTGAGTGAGAATATTCTTACAGGATTTTTGTATGGCAGCTACTCGAAGGACTCAGGGGATCTTTTTCATATTTTTACCTTCAACTGGAACTATCGGAAAACCAACGTATACAAAATTTCGAAGTCATAGCGTATAAGGCGTTTCGAGGTTATTGGCCAATATTCTTGAACACGTCCTATGGTCTTTTTGTATAGCAGCTACCCGAAGGAGTAGGGCAATTTTGCCCGTTAATTAACTTAGCATTAAAAATTTAACCAAACATCCAGATTCAAAATTTCAAGATCGTAGGTCAAGGCGTTCTTGAATTATCGTGCGTATGGACAGACAGACAGACGGACGGACAACAAGCTGTTTTGGAGTGGTTGACCCTAAATAAACATTAAATAATACATAACATTTTTTCATCCGAGGCTCCGTTCTATGCGTTACAAACTTTTGGGCTGGATTAAACTTATAATACTCTCTAATTTCATCTAGCATATAAAAACATAAATTAAATTTATCTTGAAACTTGTTCGAAATTACTGTAAATTTAGATACGTATTTCAAACGAAAGTATTTTCAGTAGAGGCAAGTTGTTAAAAGGTTTTTAGGCAAAGTCACGAGCTTTCACTTTTCGATTGAAAAATAAAACGTACTGCAGTCACGATCGGCTGCAAGCCAATCGTATGAAACCCTAGATGTAATACTGAACTCCGATTTATAGTGTAGTTTGGGATAAAGTAGAATAAGGTGTGTGCATGTAGTATGTCCTTTATTAAAGACTACCATTTGGTTTCCACTCGAAAATAAAAGACAATATCGTCAGTTTTTTATTTCATATCTTAAACTGGGTCACCGACAATTTTTTTTTTCCTTTTTGAAGGACTTTCAGATGGGAGGAAGGACTCACTCGATTTCTTACATATTTATCCTTTTTCTTGGAAACATTTAAAAATTACTGTGCACAAAATTTCAAATTCCTAGGTTGCAGCGTTCAAAAGTTATCATAAAATATAGATGAACACGTGTCTTAAGGATTTTTCGTATGGAAGCTACCAGAAGGAGTAAAAGGATTTAGCTGACTAGTACACTCGAACATCGTTTTCACTCAAAACTTATTTGTACGAAATTCCGAATTCGTAGCTAAACGATTACTTGAGTTATAGTGAGTTCCGTAAATTAAGTGAAGACATTTTGACAGGATATTTGTATGTTTAGCTCAATTTCAAAGTTGTATAGGGTGTTTTTTAAGGTGCATGAGAACTTAAAATTATAATACAAGACAGAAATATTGTTGAAATGAAATTTTTTTATTATATATTTCATGGCATTTATTTTTTAAATATGATTTCCGTCATATGTCCGCCGCGGCTACGAGTTACATGGTCCATTCGATCAGTCCAATTTTTGACTACTTTTTCCAATAAATCTGGCCGTATGGCGTCAATAGTGGCTTGAATATTGGCTTCCAATGCTTCAAGAGTTGCTGGTTTGTCGGTATAAACGCATGACTTAATATAGCTCCATAAAAAGTAATCCAGAGGCGTTAAATCGCACGAACGAGGGGGCCAGTTAACAGAACCACTTCTGGAAATCAAGTTGTCACCAAATTGATTTTGCAATAAATCGATTGTTAAGCGCGCTGTATGGCAAGTTGCGCCGTCTTGTTGGAACTAAATGTCGGCGATGTTTAGTTGATTAATTTTTGGAAACAAAAATTCAGTCAGCATGGCTCGATAGCGCTGGCCTTCCTCATTTTGAAAGAAATAAGGACCGATGATGCCGTCAGCGTGTAAACCGCACATTTCTTTGTCTTGTTGATGGTTTTGAATCGAGAAGAGTAAAATTAGTGCGAAACGATCAGTAACTGCACGAATTGCTTGCTCACTAGGCCGATTATGTTGACCGTAAAATGGACGAAGTGCTCTATGAACTTCGCGAACAGATTTATTTTTTTCAAAGTAAATTTCCACAATTTGGAAGCGTTGTTCTGGGGTTAAACGATTCATGATGACTTGCCAAACCTTACTGAACAGAAATGTCAACACAGTCTGCCATTCTCAGCTGTCAAACCAAAGTTATCGATATCGATAGTTCTCATGCACCTAAAAAAACACCCTTTAGCTTAAACCCTTCTGAAGTTATCGGCCAATATTCTTGAACACGTGTTTTAAGGACATTTTGTATGGCAGCTACCCGAAGGAGTAGGACAATTTTCCCAATAAACGAACTTAGCTTTACAAATTCGACCAAACATCCAGATTCAAAATTTCAAGATTCTAGGTCAAGGCGTTCTTGAGTTATCGTGCTAACGGATACAGACGGACGGACGGATGTCAAGCGGATTTGGAGTTTTTGCCCCCAAATAAACAAAAAAAAAATATATATTATAACTTTTTTTCGTCTGAGGCTCGGTTCTATGCGTTACAAAATTTTGGGCTGGATTAAAGTTATAATACTCTCAGATTTCATCTGGAGTATAAATTATAAACCGCAAAATAGAAAATAGTATTTCAAGAATATTTTTGATTATTTTTAAATTTTTTGTTATGTCGTTTTCAGTAGATTTTTCAAAACGATTAAAAGATGGTAACAAATGTGGTTCACCGATAAAAAAGGGGAATATTATGAAAGATTTCAGTATTTAAGTGTATGAAACTTTGAGGAAATTTTTCAAGGGATCTGTGCCACTTCTTGACACCTTTCTGGAACAATGTTTTTCCTTATTTGACCTGAACCGTCAAAACAGCTTTAGGGAGTCACCCTTTAAAGCGAGTGCACAGCCACTATTTAGAGTGTCGGAAAGGAACGGGAGGGGAGCGCCCGAAGTTGCGGTGGACATGCTGCATTACTGTGTTCCATTAACTCTGAACCTTCCTGCGTATTACGGAATTGAAGGACGGTGTTGAAAATTGCATGAGTTCTGATGCACCAACTCTGTTGGTTATTTCATTGAAGTTCACCAGAAATTTCGCTCCCCTATTTCATAAAGGAAGAAATTTTGTTTAATATTACTATCCTGACTCTCATTAAATCGAAAACTAGCTCTTAGCATATGCGTGTCATAAGCTCACTCCACTTTCACCAACATCCGGTCATTGATAATAGGCGGTATAGGCTCCATACCAACAATCGGGAGAAACTCCGGAAAAAAATCTAGAAAATCTGTCGAATTCATTCAATTGTTGTTGTTTTGTTTACATTAGCATACATTATAATATCTAAATACTATACGAAATAGTGTAGGGGTACAAACGCTATAAACCACTTGTACACATCCAATTGTGTGTTTGGCTAATAAACAGAACTTGATTATCGCGTTATTGTTGTTGATGTTGGCGTCTGGCTGGGGCTTACGCGGCATTCGGCATAGCTAGAATTTCAGGAAATACCCTATTTGAAATTTTAGCTACTCGACTTGCATCACTACTCCCCTGATCACTTCCACCCATAGTACACGAGTGGTTTAATGGAAACGCAAGCTTTTTATGATCGCATCAAATCCGTCCATACTATACACACTCGTAGTATTTTCTATTCACTTCCTTGCTCTTGATCCGAATAGCACTAATTAAATCTTTCTTTATGCAATAATAATGTAAAAAAACGGGGAAAGATTGCTTTAATTATGGATTATGGTGCGACGTTGGGTAACGACCCATCTGGCTAGTATACTGCAGGGGAATGGTAGGAGTGGTAATAGCAATCGATACCGTCGTACCTTGGGTACTTGCTTGTGTCGTGACAAGGCGCTGTCAAGCTTAACTTTTGTGTTATTCAAGAGATCATCGAAATTCTCAATAGTCTCGATAACCATAGAACACGAATGCCTTCTGGCATTGAAGAGCTCTTGGAGGTCCTTCTACTTCCCCAAGGTTCAAGATTCAAATCAATAGATGAGAAGAGATGAGGAGTATAGACGGTCCTGTTGATGAGCGACAGTATTGAGACGTCTATGTACCAAAGTTGCATATAAACAGATTTAGCGTACCTATGTTCGGTAAATTTTTGAGATTTGATAGCGTTTATGCCGAATCCACAGTCCCGCCGAGACATTCGTCCTAGAAAGTGTATGCATATACCGAGCGTCTTCGCTCAAGATAAGGCACTTGGATCTCTTGGGCGAATGTCTCGACGACACTGTGGCATAAAAGGTCGAGCGCTGTCGAGTCGATTTCCGATGTTTTGGTAAACGAGACGAGCTTCCTGTCTACACTTTCGCTCTGCTCGCCTGGTCTCGGCGAGAGTGCATTGGATGCAGTGTGAAGCTGGCATTAGATGCAGTGTGGAGCGGTTTAATGGGAGTATCCTCTTAGGCTGTATGACCATATACTAAAAACCTATATCACCGATAAAATTCAACAGCATTGAAATCGAAAACACAGATTGGAAAAATATTTGTCAACGAGGCCAAAGCCAAGCATTACAAAATTATTTATTGGTCAATTTAAAACCAACAGCAATATACCAAACAAAAAAACTATGGTCAAATTAAGAAGTAAGCTCTCTTTTCACAGTACCGTATCCTAAAGGCTGGCAATATTTTCAGGTATAAACATACTCGCTTTATACCAAAAAAAAAGATATGTCCTAATTATTTCGTACCTGAAGGCGTCTCGCTAGTTTAATCACTTTTTTTTTTTTTGCTTTTATGTTACCCACTTTTTTTGAGCTGTTGTTATTTTCTTGATAATGTGACAAAAACGTTAAGTTTATGCCGACAATAGACTGTTATTGTATTCTGGTCGTGTGTTTCTTATAAAGAAGGCATGGAAAATTATTTAAGTTCATTCTCCTCGTTTATTTTAACAGAAAAAAACCGAAGCGTATACACCTAGAACTGCGGTGGATATCAAGAAGTTTTCGTCATCCTCCGTACTGTACTTCTGTAAACATTAAAGTAGTAAAAAGAAGCAGCCGACCGACTGCTACATCCAATAATGTTCTTTTTATCCGTTTTACTTTATTATTTTAATAATAAATCGATTTTTTAAACGTTTCATGACTAGTAGACACCAAAAAATCAAAATTAATGCAGTCCGTCTGTACGCCGTACGCCGTCCGATATGTCAAGAACCAATTGCGCTAGAAAAATGAAATTTGGTTTGTGTATAAAAGTCATCAAATCCAGTTTGATGAAGATACATTTTTTAAGGTGGTAGTGGGGCATGGAAGTGTAGGGGATAAGCATTTTTCAAAATAATTACGGCTCATATCTCTATAACAGTTCAAGATAGATGCTTAGAATTTTTACGGTGGGTAGGTCTAATAGACACCTGGCAGATAAAAAAAATGGGAATGTGGCTGTAGGGGGTGAGAGTGGGGGAGGGTGAAAAGGAAAAAGTTCCGATTTTTATATCTCGGGAATCCATAATGATGAAACTTGGTATTTAGATAGAGCTATAGTAGTGGCGTGTTGAAAAAATATAATTTTTTATAGGGATAGTATGGTACGGTGATGATTGGTATTTTTCCTATCTATAGAACGGCTTATGCTAGAAAGTTGAAGCTTGGTGAGCATATGACCTACTAGAAAAGTAATTTACACAAAACAATTTTAAATACCATTGACGTATGGAATAGCCATAACAAATAATCAGTGAAAATGGAATATATATTTTTCACGAATTTCGTCATATCTCTTTGGTTTTCTAAAATGATGAATTCATTTTCATTCTCCGGATTCTTCTTATAAATGCCTAGAAATTGTTTTCAGGATTTTTTGGAATTCGTCTCCTAAGAGGGTGTAAAGATTTTCACGAATTCAACCGGACCCCTAAGGTCTGACTAGATATCGAAAAACTTTTCACTTTCACGGGCTTGTTTTATAATTACCTAAAACTGGTTTTGAAGTTTTTTCCTTTTTTGACCCCTAAGAGGATATAAAAGGGTTGAACACGTTTTTACGAATTCCGTCATATCTCTCAGGAGTGATAAGACATCAAATTGGTTTTCACTTCTTCGGGCTTTCTTTATATTTATCTCAAATCTCCTTTCAGGATTTTTTGAATATTCAACCCCAAAGTGGGTGTAAAGGGATTGCATATGTTTTCACATATTTCTTAGATTTGACGAGATATCGAATTTATTTTTACTTCCTAAGGATTCCTACCTCAAGAAGTTGATTTCAGGATTTTCAGATATTCAACTCTAAGAGCGTGTAAGGGGGTTGCATATTTTTCATAGTTTTCGACATATTTCTTAGGTTTGATGAGATATCAGATTGGTTTTCATTTCCACAGACTTTTATATATAACCGTATACAAACCCATTTCACGATTTCATGTAATGACCTAAAAATCAATTTTACGTTTTTTCGAAATCCAACCCCCAGGAGATTACTTACGTTTTTACAAATTTTTTAAAATCTCTAGTGTCTGATGAGATATCAAATTGGTTGTTATTTAATCGCCTAAAACCTATTTTACAATTTTCGATATTCAACCCAAGTGGATGTAATGGGTTTGTATACGTTTTCACAATTCGTCATATCTCTGTCTGATGAGGCAGGAAATTGTCGTCAACACGGTCTTTTTATATGTTTAATTGGCTAAAAATCGATTTTTTTTATTTAAAATAAAAAATTTGTTGTAAAAAATTAAAACAATCTAACTCCTGTGAAAAAGTTTTGACTGCTTGTCAAAAATTTGACTTAATTTTTTATCAAATAGTTTTGCCCAACAATTTTACACAATAAATGTCAAATATTTGCCAGCGTGACATACAGACCACGAGTAATATCTACAAGCATTATGAAGGCTTAAATCCTTTTATTATACTATATGATTCTAAAGGGGGAGAGAAAAAAACGATTTTTTATTACGCTTTAATAAAATACAACTATTTGTGAACATTTTAAGCTATAAAACAAAATTAATTTTGGCTAACAATTTTTTTTAAAAAAAGTCTTTCTTCATCTCACACTAGTAACAAAAATAAACGCACAACCTTAAACCGTTTTCCTGAAAAATCATGTTTTTTACACGTAAGTTTCGAATGGAGAGACCAATCGGGATACTTTTTTTTTTCTTTGAAGATGAAAAAGATGCACTAAGATCTGATCGATGGAGAAGTGAATTGAAGTTATATTTGCTTTCTTATGCATAACATGTAAACCTTATAGAGCGCAGTAATTGCTCCCTCCCCTTAAAGTATTCTTACGATAATTTCAAAATTTCCCTCAATCCTTGTTTATTAATTCCCAATGACCGACACAGGACAATTTTAACGAAATAAATATAAATTGAATCCTTTTGGGATCACAACATAATAGCATTTCCCTTGTGCACAATTACCGCACAGGACACAGCACATATAACGATATTAAAAATTTAAAGGAAAGAAAATCTTCGTCACACCAAATTCATTTTTAATATCATTCGCTCCGATTAACAATTTTCAGTAAAGGAAATAACAACAGCAGGACTACAAACTATGTATGTGAATTCTGAAGAAGGGTTTTCATATTAATATTGAACGAAGGGGTTCTTTTTAATGTAAAACTTTTCCAATGGCGATGATGTAAGAAGTCAGTCAGTCTGCATGTTGGTACTGAAAATTATTAATTTATATTCTAATTTTTTGACAACAATGTCGTTTGTTGGATGTGTTTGGTTCTGTTTTCATTCCTAATTTTTTTCAATTTTATATTTAATAATAGAGGATCTGATCTTGTGAGAGTAAAGGTGGAATTATAGTGAACGCGACGCGCGCTCGTTAAGTAATGCGACGCGATGACAGCTGACTAGAATACATGTTAGTTGCTGCTAGAGTGATATCGTACTGCTCTAATCGACTCGCCTATATCGCACTTGTGTCGATTTAATTTCGAACAGTTTACAACAATAGACGACAAACGGCTAATAAATATAATAAAAACACAAAAAGAAACAGCCTGCGAACAAAATATTTTGGGATTTGATAATATGTACTCGTATTATTTCGCAATTGCCGGAAGCAATTCGAGCTAACTATAACTGGTGTTGCATAGAGCGCGCGATGCGATTTGGGTCATCATGGGCGACGCGAGTTTCGCGTTCACTGTAATTCCCCCTTAACAAAAAAAAAATTAATTTTGAAACACTACTCAAAAAAGTCGCATATGGATTAGATGACTCAAATGTAAATTTCCGCATAAATGCAGTGGAAGAAGATAGTTTGATCAAAGAAAAGATCACCTCTTCCCCTTCTTGAGTACGGTTTAACCTAGAAAATTAATAGTATTACTGTGCAGTAGCAATGTTGGTAAAAAGTCAGTAAGCAGAATTATACAGTCAGTCATCAATTTTGCCGCGGAAAAAGACATTACTCAAGATCGCTACATTGGAAATTAAACGTCTACAATTCTAGTCTATGAACTAATTGATTATTGATCATGTCACCTCCAATCTCACTCTTTGACCACACATGTTTGCGGTACTTACTAATTCGTTCAGTGTACAATCTAATATTAACTTCCAACATAGGTATGACTTATTCATAATGCACACATCACAATTATTTAAGGCTTCCACCACGATCTACATTTACAGCTTTTTGTTTCTACACATAACATTATACGCCGGTTACTCATCGTCTCACATAAATTTACCTGTCGACATTGACATTTTTACAAAGGTGAAACAAGTTCTCTCTGATGTAATTGGAGATCGAAAAAAATTTTTTTTATATACCTTCGTCGTGCAATTTAATTTGGACTTTTAACTTCAGACGAGCCAGGGCAAAGTGCTTTAAAGGTGGTCGTGGTATACTTTTACAGCAAAACTCCATAAATGCCCTACCTGTGCACAAAAGCTGCCATGTTTTGCTGTTTTTTTCTGCCTATTCACAGTTGGAAATTGCTTTATATGAGAAGCTTTTAATTGAAAGTTATTAATGTCAACAGCAAATAACGAAATAAAAATGTAAGACAGAACATTGTGTGTGTACCTGTGTATTTGAAATTAATCCGATTCAAAAAAAAAGCCTGGACGCAGCAGAAAACCTCTTTTGGATCGCAAGACATTGGCCAGTCGGAATTTGGTTTTAATCTACATGTACGATGTCTAATATGTATATGGTATAGTGTGTAATGTTTTGGAATGCTGTCCAACCTTTAAAAAATAAAAATCGCTTATTTTGTTGATATCTTGTGCCTAACTTTGGAAATTATAACACTGTCCCAAACAATTTTACATAAAATATAATATTTTAAAATTAAATAATTTCCGTATTTCCATAAGCGTAACCAATATGACGGAAGATTTAAAAAAAATCATTAAACCATATTCAGAATAGGAAAGAGCCAAGGAAGAATTTTGGACTCTAATTCCCTTTTTAGGCTAAAGTTAAAACTTTTGTCTTCAAAGCTCAGCGTATTCTCGAATTATCAGCATTTCGACGAATGTGAGCACTATTTTTTTTAAAGACTTTTGTATGTACACTGTTCGAAAAAGTGGATTTGTACAAAATCATCAACCACGTTTTTTAAGGAGTTGTATACGAAAACGACCATACTTTTTATTCGAAACTAATAAGCGTAAACTTTCAACTGAATTACTTTTGTTTAAGATAAATGCACAACCTTTTCAAGTACTTCTGTATGAAAGATACACGAAAAGCTCGATCAATATTCTTTATATTTTACCTGCAAGTGTTGAGAAATTAAATGCCAAATTTAAAATTTCCCGCTTTTAGTGAAGTTGATAAAAGTGGTATCCTTAGGCGTTATGAAATTTTGGACAGGAATGAACTTATTCAATTCTAAAGATTTCATATAAATAATAGAAATCATTTTCCTGGACGATAGTTCTTGTCATTTGCTGTGGATGTTCCGAAGCAAATTTCTTAAACTATTGAATATATATTGTGTCAGTCTATGTAGCATTGGCATGCCAATCTTGAGCCATGTTTTCTCCAAAATGTTTTACCAATCTACCCATCCTTAGCCAAGCTGCTCCAAAAATGTTGACAGTTTTTGCATAAGCATATTGGCATACAAATCTATTCTATGCTTTTTCCAAAGTATTTTACCAATCTATAGCCAAAGCCTAGCAACGACAATTTTAGGCCAAAATTATGTCTTTTCCGTCTAAAAATTTTGACAAGTTTTTACCCAATCGAAGCCAACTGTATTATGACTTACAACAATAAAATCGAAATAAAAATATTTCTATTTTTACATGATTTACAATTTAAAACATTTGTCCGATTTAATAAAAAATTTATTAAAAAAAATTACCAAATCACTAACATAAATTGCGCTTCAGTATACGGCTTTCTTACGCAATAAATACAATTTCCACAATAACAAAAATAATAATACAAAACATAAAATTATATTTTTAACTTGCGATAATGCAGATCAATTTCCTGGAATATGATATAAAATAATAAATTCACTCTCACTTCAATCGCATAATTTATGACTAATTTCGAAAATCATAACAATTGCAAAACTCAATGACGAACGATTTATTTACATTCGATTGAATACACACAATAACTTTTATCGTTTTATCAATAAACTCTACCCTAAAAAGATATCCCAACAAAAATTGATCGCATATCAGGCAGAAGAAGGCTCGACAAAAAAATATTTGGAATTGTAAAATTGTATAAAGTAAGAGTTTCTTTTCACTAGAAAATTTTGTAATCACAAACGCTTTTGTGCGCTATCACTTATTTGTCCAGCCGCATAAATAAGATAATTTTATCATAATGATATTTTTTGGTGCCAGTCAGTGGCGCCGTACAATGCAACTTATGCATGCCATTGTCGATTATATGGAAACAATCAGAAATTGGGTAGATAAGAGCCGGCAGCGCTAGAGCGCTAGTCAGGTTTAAAGGCTCTTCCCCAATCTTAATTACATATTAGTAATACATTGTTATTGTTGCAAACAAATTCATTGACGCGGAATTGATAAGGCTTTTTGGGAGATGCTAGTCCGAAGCTGAACAATTTTACCAGAATGAAACAGTATAAAAATCAAAAATGTAAGTAAGAGAATTGATATCACAACTCTGGGATTGGTTGGTTGGTCGGTTTTCGTGGTGGCCCGTCTGCCGAAAACAGGGCTCAATTAGCACAGGAAGTACCGTTTTGATACCACAACTCGTTTAACCTGGTCGTTGACGGCTTATGAAGTAGATACATATAAAGTTTTACAGAGACCTAGGGCTTGTATGGATTATCATATCCATCCGGAGCTGTTCTCCAATCTTATTTTTCAAGATCTCATCAAGGTTATTAAAGAAGGGTTTGCCTAGTGCGCGAAGTCTGGCTCTAGCTAGGGCTGGAGACTCGCAAAGCAGGTGGGTAACAGTTTCCTTCTTGTTTGTATCCCCACAGCTGCGGCAATTGACGTTAAAGGTCCAGTCTGGCCGCGTGGTCGCCGATCGGCCAGTGCCCCGTTCTGACTGCCGTGACTCTGGAGACGTCCACACGGCTCCTACTCAATAGCTCATCTGTTCTGCTCCGGCAGTAGGATGGCGATATCTTCCTAGATATGAACGCAGTTGGTCAATCCTCTCCATCTGGAGTTGGCGTTTGTGAGAAAGTGGGTGGATATTTGGCGTCTAACAGACCCTAGTGGGATCTGAACTGATTCTACGAGAGAGCCCTGAAGATCAGAACCTTGCCTAGCTAATTCGTCTGCCCGCTCGTTACCCTCTATCATGCTGTGTCCGGGGACCCAAAGCAGGGTAACTGGGATTAAGACAGCCTACGATTTTGGGCCAAGGCTGGATCAGACTTGATTTCTGGAATTAGCCGAACTCATCATTAGACCAGATCTGACTTACGCCAATGACAACCTTGGTTCTAATCTTGGATGATCGATGTATGTACATATACTTCTCAAATCCACAGTTCACAAAAAAAGGCACTGGCATTCCATGAGAACCATGAAAGCTTCTTGAAATCTACTTGACAAGAGAAGTGTCGACGCTATCGTACTTTCTATATTTTGAAATTTCTATTACCATCCAAGTCTTGTTTTTGCTCCTTGTCAATTCTACTAGTCCCTACAGAAATTGGTTCACAATTACCAATTATACATTTCCTTCTTTACGCTTTTTACTTTGTTCGTGCGAGAATTATAACTGTACTTTTTACTGTACTTTTCGCACTTCAATCACTTGATATTTCAATTTAAATCAATTTTCACTTGAAAATGCCCACTTCTGACACCAGTGCTCTTTTGGATAGAAAGATCGAAAGGAAGTAGTTTAATACTAAGTATTTGTGTTTATGTTTATAGCAAAGAAATACCTTAAAATAAATAAAATTTATGAAAAATTAAGTTCCTCGATTTTTGTAATAGTGAAGAATAGACCTTAAACTTAACAATATAAATTCGTTGCATTGTCCTGCTTCAATTAGAAAATCCCCTAAAATAAACTTAAATCGGATTATCTCGATTCTCCTAAAATTGTGATCATATTTAAAATTTAACTTTAATCTAAATTAAAAAAAATATGCATATTTTCTAGACTATCTCAAATAATTTCTCCTAGCTTTTGTTCATCCCACTATTCCGGCCTGGTAGTAGGATGGTTAGTGGAACTGATAAAACTTTTCATTGACAAAAAAAGTTAGAGAATTCAGTTCCCATCCATGCTATAGAACTAGCGTGGATAATCACAATTTTTATGGGATGAGGACATGAAAATTCTCCCGGTTTCCTCTTGATTCCAAATCCTATTCTAATATTCCACTTGAGTGTGAAACCATTATACTTTAGTACAATGTCCAGAATGGAATGGTATAGGCTCTGGACTATACTTTGCATAGCGTAACTGGATGATTATCCTGACCAGAGAAATATCCAGTTCGTATGTAATGTATAAGAGGGCGGGGTGGAGGTGACTGGGAAGACAAGGACGACTAAAAGTTATACAATCATGCGGTTGGTAGTTAGCATATGTGTAGAAATGATGATTATTGTGGTCATTGTTTGGAAGGGCGATTAGTTTACGTGTTACTCATAATAATACTGTGCTAGACAAATATATACTGAAGTGAAAGGACACTGATTATATCGGTCATATAGTAAGAAGCTCATGTTTTCGATCATTTAATATTTTAAATAGAAAATGGTTCTACATCAGTAGCTGATCGTAATAATTTTAGAAATTTACAATACTTTAAGAAAGTGGGGAAAAAACTATTATCCTCCTTAGATTTTTTAAATGAATCTAGAGCTGAAAAACCGAGATATCTAGGAAGCGCTATTACGTGTGTGAGACAGGCTTATGTGAGTAAAATATTCGTGAGCAGCAACCAGCAAAATAAACATACTGCAGTTACGATCGGCTGCAAGCCAATCGTATAATACTCTGAACTCCGATTTATATTATAGTTGGGGATAAAGTAGAATTGCGTGTGTGCATGTTGTATGTCCTTTATTAAGGACTGCCATTAGATTGCTACTAAAAACTAAAAGACAATATTCAGTGTTTAATTTTATATCTTGAACTGGGTAAGACATCGAAAAAAAAATTTCCTTTTTGAAGGACTTTCACATGGGAGGTGCGGGAAGGACTCACTCGATTGAAACATATTTATCCTTTTCCTTGGAACCATTCAAAAATTAATGTGTACAAAATTTCAAATTCGCAGCTTAAATGGTTGTAAAGCCATCGACAAATTTTCTAGAACACGTCTTTTTAAGGATTTTTTGTATGGAAGCTACTCGAAGGAGTAAAGAAATTTCACTGACAAACGAAGTATAACTTCATTTTCGCTCAAATCTTATTTGTACAAAATTTAAACTTCGTGGCTAAACGATTTCTTGAGTTATAGTAAGTTTCGTGAACTGAATGAGGATATTTTAACAGGATATTTGTATGACAGCTACACGAAAGACTAATAGGATTTTCTTCATAACCATACATTTAGCTCCAACTATTGGAAAATTAACACATACAAAATTTACAAAGTCGTAGCTTAAACCCTTCTGAAGTTATCGGCCAATATTCTCACGTGTTTTAAGGACATTTTATATGGCAGGTACCAGAAGGAGTAAAAGGATTTAGCTGACTAGTAAACTCGAACTTCGTTTCCACTCAAAACTAATTTGTACAAAATTCCGAATTCGTAGCAAAAAAATTACTTGAGTTATAGTGAGTTTCGTAAATAAAGTGAAGACATTTTAACAGGATATTTGTATGGCAGCTACTCGAAGGACTAATAGGATTTTTTTCATAATCATACATTTTGCTCCAACTACTGAAAAACCAACGTATACAAAATTTCAAAATCGTAGCTTTAGGCGTTCCGAAGCTATTGGTCAATATTCTTGAACACGTGATTTAAGGACATTTTGTATGGTAGCTACCCGAAGGAGTAGGACGATTTTGCCCGTTAACGAACTTAGCCTTACAAATTCAACCTAGCACCCAGATGCAAAATTTCAAGATCCTAGGTAGGTTAAGGCGTTTTTGAGTTATCGTGCTAACGGACGGACGGACGGGCGTCAAGCGGATTTGGAGTTTTTGCCCACAAATAAACACATAATAATATATAAAATTTATTCGTCCGACTAAACTTATAATACTCTATATGATTTCATCTAGAGTATACAAATTATGGGTTTATAATATAATAATGAACATACCGAAGTCACGATCGGCTGCAAGCCAATCGTATGCTACTCTAGATGAAATACAGAACTCCGATTTATATTGTAGTTTGAGATAAAGTAGAATTAGGAGTGCGCATGTAGTTTGTCCTTTATTAAGGACTCCTGTTTGGTTGCTACTCGAAAGTTCAAGACAATACAATACCTTCAGTGTTCAATTCCATATCTGGAACTAGGAAAATCACCGAAAGTAAAATTTACCCTTTTCAAAGACTTTCACATGGGAGGTACAGGAAGGACTCACTCGATTTCGAGTATATTTAGCCTTTTATCTTGATCACGTGTTTTAAGGACTTTTTGTGTGGAAGCTATCTGCAGAAGTACAGGAATTTTGGTGACTATGTACAAAGTTTCAACGTTGTGCCTAAATGATTTCTTGAGTTATAGTGAGTTCCGTAAATTGAGCGAGTACATTTTTACAGGAATTTTGTATGGCAGCTACTCGAACGACTCATGGACAATTTTTCATATTCTGACCCTTAATTTTAACTATTGGAAAACCAACGTATACAAAATTTCAAAGTCGTAGCTGATGGCGTTCCGAAGTTCTTGGTCAATATTCTTGGACATGTGTCTTAATGACTTTTTGTATGGCAGCTACCCGAAGGAGTAGGACGATTTTGCCCGTTAACGAACTTAGCCTTACAAAATCGACCAAACATCCAGATTCAAAATTTCAAGATTCTAGATCAAGGCGTTCTTGAGTTATCGTGCTAACGGATACAGACGGACGGACGAATGTCAAGCGGATTTGGAGTTTTTGCCCCCAAATAAACAAAAAAAATATACATATATTATAACTTTTTTTCGTCTGAGGCTCGGTTCTATGCGTTACAAACTTTTGGGCTGGATTAAACTTATAATACTCTCAGATTTCATCAATTCGTGCATGGGAATTCCCTTTAAAATATTGCCACTCATGTACCGGACACTCTGAATAGTAGCCACATTAAACATTAAACGTACACGATGCAAGAAATCAAAAAAAATTTGTAGGTACATACATATACGAGTATGTATTAGTAACCAATATTGCTAGCGGCGATTGTCAAAGCCAGTATTTGTTGGAAACAGATGATTCTGAATTGGCCAATTCAATCTGTTGATATTCCAGTGGCTTGCATGATTTTCATTAATAAATAAATTGAACAATTATATAATACAAAAACTTTAAAAATGGTTTATTAAAATGTGGCCATATGCATAATAATAATAATAACAATATGAATCGAATATTTATTTAACACATTTTATATATTAAATAAAATTAGGAACAGTGACTAATCGCACTAGTCTACAAAACCAGAGCTCGTGGTTTCGAACTTTACTCTTTGTCTAGCTAAAGAAAATTACAGTGAAAGCGGTAACATTACCGCTGCTGCTACTTCCCTATGCTCGGAATGGGAACTTGAAAAAAAGCACTAAGAAAAACCAACAAAAAAATGTCCTTGTTAGTTAAGTTGTCCTCTTTCGGAGTGGAACTTACAGATGAACTAACTTATAATGGACTTGTTTATAATGGACTATTGGAAGATTGAAGAGCTTAAGAATAAGTATCTTCGGGTAAAAACTCCCTTACAGTAGACTAATATTCATGGTCTCTTTATATTGTTTATATATTGCTTGTTCTATTCACTAAGTTTTGTGCTTGCTTATTTGCTTAACTTTGCTTACTATGTTTTCTTACTTACCACTCATCTATTACTATTACTTATGAATTGTCTCTCAATGCAGCTATGTTGAATTTACAAGTTAGATTAAGTTTTTATTAGATGTAAGTTGAATTCATTACTTAATTTTTCTATTGCCTATGCTCTAATTATCTTATTGCTTTCACATTTTTTTTTCTCTCTTTTATCTTGTTGCTTTCACCTTTTTTCTCTTTCTGTTTTATCGTTACTTAAACCACATTAATAAAACAAATGTAACCGACGTGCCATATGCCCCTGGGCTTGGCCGAAATATTGATGGGTTTCCCATTATTCATAATGGAACCACATCCTTTAAATAAATTAATAAATAAATAAATTCATGGTCTCATCGAGTCCATTTAAACCTACGAATAAGAATATAAGAAAATAAAATGGGCCGAGAGAAATGAAGCAAAAACGAAACTGCGTCATAGCTCTTTTGACAGAGTGGGTTTGCTGTCTGTTTACAAAAAAAACAAATTCGGTTAAAATTGAGCATGTGTGGAGATGTTCTATGGCATAAAGGGTTAGAGATAGTGAGAGAAAACCAGAAATATTTCAATGGGTGCGTTTTTTTATTAATTGCAAGGGCAAAGCGGGAGCAAGACGATAGGTGAAGGGTTCTTATCGGTCTTGTTCTCGAAATATTGATGTTTATGTGGTAAAATAACTTCACTAAGTTTCTGTGGAGATATACGGTAATTACAGCCGCCTGATTTAAACCCAGCTCTACGTATATCAAAATATACTATAGTATTCCAAAATTAAATTTAAAAAAAAACTTGGTTGACTTATATCAGTTCGGTGTAAAAAATATAGATTTAAAAAGTTAGACACAACCCTTCAGTACCATTCGAGAGCTCTTCTTAGTTTTTCGCAAAAACGAAAAATGTTTTTGATTTAAATTTTATCTATTTAGGAATCGGTTTAAAAATTAAAATTGTTGAGAGAAAATTTAGTTTTTAGTAATTTTTCAAAGAAGCACATTTTATTTTTATAAAAAAAATTTATTTTGCCAAATTAAATATTCTGCCGACTTCCCTGGACTTAGGTATTAGATTTTTCAGTCAAAATAAAGCTGATTCTGATTTTTCCTATTCAACTCGTACTTATTGATTTTGTATGGAAAAATATGACAGCTAGCAATATAGTTACTATACTACATAATGGGTACATATCACGATTTGTCATATACGGAACCCTAAAACAAGCAAACTACACAGCAAATAAGTACATATTATGTGCATACCGATACACCTTCACTATACTTTAATTATTATTTTTATTACTTAATTTATTGTCTTAGTTTAGCAGTTTAAACCAAAAAATTTGTCTTTTTTTGAGAATTGTGAAACCCGTGCTTCGGCAAATCGATAAAGTTCGAAGAGAGGGACAAATTCAACTTTACTCTTGACCCGCCTTTCCATCGAACTTGACCGATTTCAATCGCAATCGTAGGAAATATAAATGTACATAGGTAATAATTGATACATTATATAGATTTGTTATTATTATATAGGGTGTTTCTCAATACAATTGAAGAAAAAAGAAGCTTGACTTTGAGTACTTTAAATTCTTTGGGAATTTCGGGGGGGTCCGAACCTTGTCGACCCCCCCCCCCCCCTGGATACGGCCTTGATCGCGACCTTTATGACTCTTCCTAGCGTCCCAACCCTGGCATTCAGTTCTTCTATACTTTCGATGTTAATAGGTGCGTTTTTTTCAACTGGATCAAGATCAAAATCATTCGTTTTACACTGAAAACAACAACAAAGAGGATGATCCGGAATCATAATAGGATTAAAATTGGATCAATTTTTCGCTATTAAAGCTGCTTCTCAATTTACCTAAATTGTCACTATTTTAGCATTTTCACAGTTGGCGCCCTGGGACTCAACGGATAATGACAGAAGTAAATTTGTCAAAGTATTCGCACCCAGCAGGCAGAACATACTCGTCGAAAAGTCGTGGAAACTCAATACATTTTCTATGGAAATTAAAGTCCATGTGTAAGATGGAGAAAGTATGTACAAAGTTATTGAAAAAACATTTGTATTTCAATGCATTTTCTACAGAGTTGCATCGCTATATGCAAGAAAGGGAAAACACATACGTAGCCCCATCCATCTGACAGAAGCAACAGAACTTTCGTAGAATATACGTCGAAATGCCAACGTTTGTAACATTTATAGAAAATGAAATTTTGGTTATAACTTACAACACATACCTTATTAATTTTTTTCAGTGAGGTTTGGCTGTTGTTAGTGATGTGTAATTCAAATACTTTTCAGTAACGAGTATTTACTGAATACATGAACTTCAGTATTCGATATTTAGTATTCGATACTTCTTCAAATACTTTACCAACCATGAGGTATTCATTTGACTATATACTCACAACCATTTGAATCCCGTGGTTTAGTATTCAATTACTTTGGTATTCGATACTTCTTCAAATACTTTACCAGTCTGAGTAAAATATGTTGTGTTGATTTGAGATGTATGTACTATTGAGTGGTATTTAAATGAGGCAATATCGAATCCTTCTTAAAAGTGGTATTCGATACTAGTAATTGTTTAAAGTATCGAATACTAAATAACGAATAATTACTTTTTGCACATCTCTAGCAGTTGTACGTCGATTTTCATCACCAATGATAAAGTTGCGAATAAGGTTGCCAGATAGTTGGCTGGAGAACCCGCCGCGTGAGCTCTTGAAATAGCCCAAAACCCGCAAGAAGAACTGTAGCCCGAATACAGTGCCCAACTTTGCAATTTTACAGTAGCAGTTTAATGTGTTGAATACAGTTCGAACTGTGAATTTCTAAGAAACAATGTAATGTTAATATGATATTTGTGCGGATACATAAATTTGTATTTATCACTATTTCAAAACTCTTATTTAAAGAAAATATTTGGAACAATAATACAATATGAAGCCCTTGATGTAATAATGATAAGGGGTCAACTCATTTTTTAATAGCATGAGAGGGCTTGACTTACTGACTCCTTATTGGATTCGGATGAAATTCAGCTGATACAGTTAACCCCTTACGATTTAATAATATTCTTAAGAATTTTAATAAAATCATATAAAAAAGAATAAAATAATTTTAATGCAATAAGGGGCCAGAAAAGTAACGTTTTCTCATGTTTTTGGGCATCAACACTTAATAATCTAATTGCTTCATAATCGTCTTCGCTTAAATCACAGATACTATCTAAAGAAGTTGAAGCCGGCTCTCGATTATCGTCATACATTTTTGAATTGAAGCGGTTCAACATATCCTTGGAGGGAGTGAAATTTTTGCAACATGTGTCTGTAACCTTGCAAATTTTGTGACAAAAGATTTTGTAATATATTTCAAGACGCGACGAAAATTCGGGCTTATGCATGAATATAAGTACCTTTAAGTGAACCCGAAGATAAAGAAGGAGGCTCTGAGAGAGGCCATAAGGCTACAGCAGTACAATAAATTCAAGGCAGGAGACCTTGTCGGTCACCTTAAAATTCTACAGGAATTTAATCAGAAGGACCTAACCGACTCAGTAAACGATAACATGCCAAAGGTATATGATTTTGAGAAACCATATATGGTGACTCTGGGAGATCGTGTATCATGGCAATCTGGTCTACCAGATTTTGGGTGCTTCAGTCTGGTACACGGACGGCTCTAAAACCTATAGTGGAACTGGAGCGGGCGTATTTGGACCCAATTGTAAAATATGGACGGCAATGGGACAAACCGCCACAGTGTTTCAGGCTGAGGTACATGCCATAGAGCTGTGCGCAGGTAAACTTCTACTGAATAAACCAAAAGGCGCTACAGTTATTATCCTATCTGACAGCCAAGCGGCACTGCTAGCGCTGAAATCTTATTGTTTCCGTTCTAGGCTTGTGTGGGATTGTCATACTCTTCTTAAAGAGCTGGCACATCATAATAGTCTAACCCTGATGTGGGTGCCAGGACATGAGGGTATTCCGGGTAATGAATCGGCTGACCAGCTAGCTAAGCGGGGAGCCAACTCACCAATGATTGGCCCGGAACCATTCTGTGGAGTAGGTAAAGGCTTCATTAAGGATGGTATTTTTAAGTGGATAAATCTTCAGGTGGAAGATTATTGGAACTCACTTTCAGGACTTAGACAGTCAAAGAAATTCCTGACCTTCTCAAGTAGGAGAGCGTCGGAATTCCTTTCCTTAAGCAGGTATAACGCACGGGTCATAATGGGATATTTTTCCGGACATTATTTCCATAATTATCACCTTAAGATCATCGGTAAAGTATCACTAGATACATGTCGATTCTGTGATATCACATCTGAAACCACGGCACACATTCTGTGTGATTGTGATGCAGTGGCCAGATCAAGAAGGCAGATTCTCGGTGGATTTACTCTCACCTGTGAAGACCTGTCGAAGACTCCCCTGAGTAAAATCATCTCCTTTCTCAAAGGAATCGATATGGCCTAGGGAGTGGTTAAGAGCCAGGAACAAAAGACCTCTTAGGTCGTAGTTCGAGAAGTAGTGAGGCTTCTTTAGGCTCTACCAGTTTTAAATAATAATAAATAAGTGAACCCGAAGCCGTAAGAGAGAATCTAGCATTTGAAGTTGCATTCGATTGCGCTGCTAAATACACGCTCCACTACTGCATTACTAACAGGAAGAGTTAACGTTTTTAGTGCAAAAAGAGCCAGGTCTTTAAACGGTTGCCGCCTCTAGCATTCGTAGGTTTTAGAACACATACCCAGAAATGTATTATGTCTATTTTTGACAAATCGCCATTATGTTCAGGATGCAAGCACAACTCGACTGATGGTAGAGTGCCGAAGGAAATCCTTTTGATATCAAGGCCAGCGACGCTAATGCATTCTACCAAGGCTGTCGCCAAGTTTTGGCCGGTGCAACTTTAACAATAGCATGAAAGTTCGTAGCCATAGCTTGGCGACTCATGCTGAAGTATCTTATGCATAGACCCATGAACTTTGTAACGGGTACATCTGTTGCCTTGTTAGCAATTATGCCATAATTCTTTTATCAGTTCAATGAGAAGTACTGGCTCAACAACGGCTGAAATTAATTTTGAACATTTCGTTCGGTGTAACCTAATGCTTTCTAATTTTGAACCCTTTCCTACGATTCTTAGTACGCCTAGATGGTCAACAGCATTTATAGATGCATGCATTGCAACATAGACAGCCAGGCGCAAATCTGTAGTCTTCGCGTCCTCATTCACTTCGACGTAACCAGCCCAGAAATAAAATTGAATACCAAGCTTATTTCAACAACATGCCCTAAGATCGTAATAACAATACAAACCATATTGGGTTAAACTGGATTGTAAGCTCCGACTTAGAGCTCTCTCTTTTTCCTTGTGCTTCATTGTTTTACCGTGTGTCATTAGGTCACTGTGGTGGGCTCTTAAGTTGCATTTGCATAGTTTGGACCTAGCTTCACCTTTCCCATTATTTACATCTGCTTCACTTGAGGGTTGTAACCAATCTGAGCGAGGACGAACAACGCGATTTAGAAAAATTAAATTCTTTTAGGAACATTCCAAAAGTGGATACATTGATTTGGTATTTCATATTGGACAATAGTTTCATATATACCTATCCATTCATATAAAAGTAAATTCAATTTATTTCATTTCAACTTCGACGTCGATTGTGATACTGTGTTTCTAACAATGCTTGGAAATTACATGAAAGTTCAACTTCGGTAAAAAATTAAAAATCTATTTTCAAGACGACTTACAAGTTAAAAGACGTTATAAAATAACTAATAGTGTTATGTTACATATGCACAGGTAATTCTACTCACTTTTGACATTTTTTTCATTTTCCCATATCGGCTTATAATGCTTAAGATACTTTTCCCATTTTCCCATTTTTTCAGAAAAATTTCTAAGTAGCAAATTTTATAAAAAACGGAAACTTTTGAGCACTGTGCACAGTATGCGACACGAAGAACGAATAAATGGAAATCATAACTGTATACGAATTCGAATACGAGGTTTAATATCGAAGTCGACGGTGAAATTTAAGCATTGCCACATGTATAGTATTTAGTGTACTGAAGAAAATAATAATAATAAAAACAGTTTTCTATTACTATTTTTTTCTTGTAAAACGTCTCTGTTGTAAACTAGGGAAATAGTACAATTTGCGTTTGTCGAATAGCCCAAAAAGCTATAACTAGCGTTTAGAAATTCGAACCCGCGAATTGGAAAATAAAATAGCCCAAATCGCGGGAAATAGCCCAATCTGGCAGCCTTAGTTGCGAATGAAGAGTGAGCGGTTTTTTTTCTCGGGAAGAAGGACATTACAAAATAATTTAATTTTATCAAAGCTTATCGAGCTGTATTGATGCGTCTTGTTTTTAGGTTTCAATTTATTTTCAGGTTTTGCAATTATTTAAGGTTATAATTTATTTTCAGTTCTGTCTCTTAAATTTGGATTGCAAGGAACCGAAATTTGACAATAGGTCTATGTTATACGCGACAAGCCTTGAGTCATATTTCATATTCTTCCTTTCTGTAGATAAGAGGCAGAAATGGAAATACGAGTATATCAGCACATACTGTTCTACCGAAATGAAAGGTAATGCACAATCGTGAGAGTTATATCTCATTTGTATGTAAAAGGAATGTGAACATTTTACGTATAATCGCCCGAAAAATTATACGTAGAAGCACCGTAAATATTTCACGTATAATAAGAAACCTACAAACCAAAACAAAAAAATTTTACATGGGTTATATGACCTTTATACAGTCCCGTTTCGTCGTATACGAAGCTGTGACTGCTGGGCGGCTGACAGTTTATCAGCAGGATTGCCAACCCTTTAAATTTACTTTTGGGTTGAACCACATCGGTTTTTTTCAATTGTGATCTTGATCCAGTTGAAAGAACGCACCTAATGTTGGGTATATTGAATGGTTTGGATTTTACGGCTTGATCAAATTTCTCCCAGTCAATTCCAGACTTTTGAGTCTTCGTCATAAATGTCATTATCAGTTAGTAATGTAATATCAAGAACTTCCTCTATGCCTTGAACATTTTCCGTATTCGAAAAAATTAAGATTGGGATGTTACCACTTTTACATACAGAAAGATTAGTGTTTACAATTAAGTCAAATAAAAACTCACCTTGTTCGTTGATCTCCGAGCTGCCCCAAAGCGTTAGCGTCTCATCATACCTGAAGATTGGCCCTTTTGTATCATATGCTGGAAGTTCGGTTGTGTAGTTCCTCAGGTGGTGCTGACGGGCCGTGCGGTCGTGAACCAATGGACCGAGGAGATGTCTTCCCAATTTGCACCCTACAATTTAACCTCTATTAAATCGCACACATGAAGGCGTTACATAAGACATGAATTTCGGCCTCTTATTTGCATATGGCTGCATTATCATATCTGGATATAAATTCCAAGTTTCCATATGACAACAACCATCAGCCATCGAAATGGTTCATCGGGACTGACTTCGAACTCATGTCTCTCGAATTCTAATCGGCTGTAATTAGAAATAAGAAACCGCCTAAGCACTTCTTCTTCGAGGCAATCTTTAATTTAAATGTGAATGTTGCGATCGATTAGACACAACCATCCTGTCTCTCAAAGCAACGCAAAGTTCACGTTTTGAATTTCAACGAAGTATCAGTTACTAAAGTCAATTTGAAAGAACTCTATAAGGGAGGTCAAAAACAAGTTCAAAATGCCTCAATTGCTGCCACAATTGATTGGAAACGTTCACTGGCTTCTATTGTCTTCAGAAATCCGCGTAAATTAGCATTTGATGGAATCTAAATTGGGGCATGTGATTTTTAGAGTGACATCAACCAACCACCGCGAATACAATACAAACATAAGAAATTAATTATATTTGTCCATTTTAAAATAACCTCCAATAAGTTAACGTTTCAATCGATAAAAGACGTGAGTTGCGAATAATACTGGCTTCTACTTTTTTTCTGCCCCCGCATAAATAAACAGAAAAAAAACATTTTCAATTACGGATAGTATACAATGTTGGTTGCTTCTATGCAGGTTTTTTTATATATATATATTTTTTTTTATTTCTTGTTGTGTGTTGTTTGAATATCAGACAGACTCTATGAATTAAAGAGTAGTCCACGTGCACACATTCAGTGATACTCCGTCGAAAAAGACCGGTCTTCTTTTGCCCGCAATACAGCACTGCATAGCTACTGGAGTTGGGCCATATAGAGTTCATTGAAAAGTCTTTCGCATTTAGACCCCACACTATTCTATGAAGAATGTGAAGCCTCTCATAATGGACTTCCTTCCGGTATACTCACTTCTCTTCCTCAACTCCTCAAATGGACGAATGTAGTGAAGACGAATTTTTAATTTTCATATACAGCAACTTTCATTATAATGGGATTTGAATTTTGATCAGCAATTCACTTTTTTCTGAAAGAAGTTTATTTCGTTTAATAGATAGCCTCCAGTTTCTGGGCACTGCAGGAGGAGGTGGAACATAAGTTGGGAAAGTTGTGCCGTGCTTGGAAGAGGTTGTTAATTGGGTGATTTACATGAAAGATTAACGAAGAGATAGTGGAAGGATTTAAAGGACGAACTATTGCAATATACGGACATCACATTAAAGCGCCTCTAACTTAAGTGATGAGGAAGTTTAAGAAAAAGGATTTAATGGTTTGCTCTAGATTCGGTATTCTAATGGATTAGCAGCATTAAGAAATGAAACTCGAACCGGAAGTCAAAACCGACAGATCAATATTTCCGAACTGATATATTCGATTTGTATCGCGCTAAGACTATCAATATCCCATTTGTCTCCAGGATATTGCTCAACACTGGGAGCCATTCAATATGTTGAAAGAGGGACAGTTACCAATTGCTTCGACCGCATACCTCTCACATATTCGTCGCTTTTTTATCGGGTATTTTTTCCGGGCATCTTTCGTATAGGAAGTGGAATCCCATTATGTAGGTATCGAAAAAGAAATTCCTCTACGGAAATTGAATTCAGAGTCGATCGAGTGTTGGTACATGAAACATGAACATGAAATATAGATGTACCTATGTGAAGACGGAAAATCAAAAGGAGGTTGTTCTGTAACGACGCCAAAGAAGTGTCTTGTCTATTTTTGATTTTGGTCAAAATAATGACCTGAAAGTTTTTGATTCATATAAATCTTGCAACAAGAGAATATACTAATAAATCACAATTTGATTGTTATGAGTCGTCTGAATTTTAGATGAAGCTCTTGATAAAATCACAATACCAAATTAATAATAGAAATTACGAGCATTATATCCACGTCCTGCGGCTACGTCCACATGTGTACCGTGGAACACATCTGTTACTGTACTGAAAAAAGTGGCATTCATATAGTCGGGGCGTTCAAATATGGAGTTTGATTGCATCCGTTTCGGAAGTCTGGGCCAATTATGTCTCCGAATCAAAATCAAAACCGAATTTTGAACTAGTGACCTACCTATGGAAGTCAGAAGAAGTAAGAAATAAATTTATAGTGAACCTGATTTACAAAATAGTTGAGCCACATTTGATTGAAAATTGAATTTTTTTCGTATTGATGGAATACAGCTGCCAACGACATCAACGTTGTCGCTATTTTGATATGATGTAAAACGACGCGTCGTCGTTTTTGACATTTCAACGACGCATAATGTATGCGCGAACGACATAGTTACGGATTGCCAAACTGGACGTTGTGACGTTCGTTGACGCTGTCGATTCGAACGTTGTGACGTTCGTTACTAAGATATACTCCATCCTGCCCACTCTAAGGGCGCAACCTTAGTCGTTTTTCTTTGGTGAGTAATTTCACAGTATTTTCCTTTTTTAATTTTCAAGAACGAAGCCCGAGCAGGGATATTGAAGGACAGATCTACATACAGATCTGTGGAGGCATTTTATTGCTATATTTACTTGACGGCAAAAACGATTCTCAGGATAACGCATTCAACTTCATGGAACTCCACTGAGTAAAGTTTTAAGCTCCCATAGTATGGAGGAAGACGAAAAGGACCAAGAAAAGTATGTTTGCAACCCTAACATTAAGAAATTGTTAGGATAGGCCATCTCTCCGGACCAAAAAAAAAAACGAAAATTTGTAGTCCGAACCTTGTTTTGGTTTTTTTCCAGTTCTATCGCTCTTTTAGCAACCTTGATTACTGAGCTCGACCAATTCAACATGCGTTTGGTTTGCGGATTTAGAGTTCCATCAACACGCAGAATTGAAGAGGACGACACACTTCTAACTAACTTCACATTCAATTCTAACCGGTCCCCAGACAGGATAAGGTCGTGGGCTTAGACCACCCTTTTGAGAGCACTGATGAACAGAGCAGAGACGAGCCACGGCGAACCAAGACGAAATTCGTCGAGCCAAGAACAGGGCAGAGACGACGAGCAAACGAAGACAGGGAGAGATGACGAGCAAAGATGGGGTCGAGTCAAGGTGAAGCTAGTATTACACTGTTTGACCAAGTGGTCGAATTGCAGTAATAAGCAATGCGAAATAGCGAATTTGACCGAGCGGATATTGCAAGAATAATTGGAATTCGCTATTTCGCATTGCTTATTACTGCAATTTGACCACATGGTCAAACAGTGTAATACTAGCTTTAGCGGAGTCATGACAGGAGTCAAACCAGTACGAACTAAAACAAGCCACGACGAACTACGCGAAGCCTCGATGAGCACAGACAGACAGGGTAGAGCAAAGACGAGCAGAGAAGGATGACAGGCAGAAACGGGATCGAGTCAAGGCGAATCGTGCCAGTACGAGCCACGACAAGCCACGACGAACAGAGCAGCGCAAAGACGAGCAGAGTAGAGACGGCGAGCAGAGCATAGACGAACTACGACAGTGCAGAGGCACGAGCAACGTAAAATTTTAAAAAAATCTAATTTAAAATATGTGTCATCAAATAATGAATTAATAAAGTGAAATCTTAATAAAAAGAAATGTTTGTAACGAACCCTGGCGCCCGTTAAGCTTACCGCGGAAAATCAAGTCGTTACAGTAATTATACTCTAATGAAATCATATAGAGTATTATAAGTTTAATCCAGCCCGAAAAGTTTGTAACGCATAGAACCGAGCTTCGAACGAAAAAAAGATATATATTATTTTGTGTTCAGTTGTGTCCGTCCGTCCGTCTGTCTGTCCGTTAGCACGATAACTCAAGAACGCCTTGACCTAGGATGAATCTGGATGTTTGGTTGAATTTGTAAGACTAAGTTCCTTAACGGGCAAAATCGTCCTATTCCTTCGAGTAGCTACCATACAAAATGTCCTTAAAACACGTGTTCAAGAATATTGACCAATAACTTCGGAACGCCATCAGCTACGACTTTGAGATTTTGTATACGTTTGTTTTCCAATAGCTGGAGCTAAATGTATGACTATGAAGAAAATCCTATTAGTCCTTCGAGTAGCTACCATACAAATATCCTATTAAAATGTCTTGACTTAATTTCAGTAACTCACTATAACTCGAGTAATCTTTTAGCTACGAATTCGGAATTTTGTACAAATTCGTTTTGAGTGAAAACGAAGTTCGAGTTTACTAGTCAGCGCAATGCCTTTACTCCTTCTGGTAGCTTCCATACAAATAATCCTGAAGTCACGTATTTAACAATATTTCCCGATAACTTTTGAACGCGTCAAGCTAGGAATTTGAAATTTTGTACACGTTAATTTTAAAATGGTTCCAACGACAAGGAAAATATGTAAGAAATCGAGCGAGTCCTTCCCGCACCTCCCATGTTAAAGTCCTTGAAAAAGGATAACTTTTTTTCGGAGACTCACCCAGTTCAAGGTATGAAATTAAACACTGACGAAATTGTCTTTTAGTTTCGGGTAGCAACCAAATGGGAGTCTTTAATAAAGGACATACTACATGCACACACTTTATTCTACTTTTTCCCCAACTGCAATATAAATCGGAGTTCAGTATTTCATCTAGAGTATCATACGATTAGCTTGCAGCCGATCGGGACTACAGTATGTTTTTTGAGTTAAATTCGATCATTGGCGCACCACCCAAAAGAGTTTAATTTATTGTAGATTTGGATTTGCTGACCTTAAGACTGGGCATTTATGTATAAAATTCGCATTTTTGTATGCAATAATGACTCTCGAAAGTATTCGGGCACTTAATACTAATCTTCTTTGTGAACTATGTTTGAATGCGACTCAAGTCTATTTTAAGGTTAATCTGTTTAAAAAAAATTTAATAAAAATCTGTTGAGCAGTTTGATTCTACACAAAGAGCTCGACAAACCAAAAAAATTGTATTTCTAAGATGAGAATACTTTCTTTACATAACTATATTTTTTTTTCTATTTCTTTTCAGAGTTTAGGAATTCTAACATCAATACCGGCTGCACTTTTAATATTATCGTTACTCGGACTATTGTTATATTTGTTAACGCGATGTTGTGACCGAAAACAGCGAAAACCGGGCTCACAAAGATGTCAAAATTGTACATTAGTTACAATAACATTGCTCTGTTGTGCAGCCATTGGATTAGGTATGTTAATTTATTTTTAATTTCATTCTACAATTACTAAGCCAAGTTTTTTGTTTTTAATTTTCAGGTCTTTATGGAAACGATGACTTCCATAATGGATTATTGCAAGCATTCAATTCTGGAAGACAAGTTGAAAGTTTAGTTGGTAATTTAAAAAAACAGGTGAGTTACTTTGATTTTAATGTTTAATGTTACAAGTTGAAAATGGATTTTGGGCGGAGTTCTTCATGGCTTTTAATTTTTTCCATCGTTCAGGTGTAAATAGAACTCTCAAATACTATATTTAATTTAATGTGACTCACGATTATTGGGACTAATCGGTGAAATTCACCTCTGAAGGTGATAGTGAAGATTTTGAAATTGTCGACTTATGGTATGAAGTCCTCCTCTAGCGAGAGAGTTACACATCCTTTAAAAAATAGGGAATTGCTGTTTCATTATCAGATGGCGTATTATTCAACTGGCCTCTATAGTGAAAGTTTTTGACTCTGTTATACTCAATGGCTTAGAATCGCTTTGTTTCAAATAGAGTAGCGCCTTTCCTCCAGCCTGAGGAAGGGTGGTAGCAGTTTTCTTCAAAAGAATGATCTAACACCGAAAAGAAAACCATATCAAGACCTTGTAGGCAACATCCTACGTGCCACGTCCTTGCAGATTACAACTATTTCTGTTGCTGCGGTAAATTTCAATAAACTACATACAATTGCTCGAGACTATTTTATTTATGTACTAGCCACGACCCGCGTCTACGCTCACTGTACTAAAAAACGTACTATGATCTGCATTATTGTAGTGCTTTCCCCTATTACATACAATATTATGGTTTTTTTGTTTGCTGGCACAATAAAGTAATACCACGGCATGCGTTGCAGTGCGAGCGGTTTCCAGTCTTGCGCCTGTTGCTTCCGTTGTTCCCGTTGCGCCGTTGCACCCGTTGCGCCCGTTGTGGATGGTGGTTAGAGGATGGTGTATAGAGGATGGAGGATGGTGGATAGAGGATGGATGATGGAAGATGGAGGATGGTGGATGGAGGATGGTGGATGGAGGATGGTGGATGGGGATGGTGGATGGTGGATGGAGAATGGTGGATGGTGGATAGAGGATGGAGGATAGAGGATGGGGGATGGTAGATGGAAGATGGTGAATGGTGGATAGAGAATAGAGGATGGAGGATGGAGGATGGTGGATAGAGGATGGTGAATAGAGGATGTAGGATGGAGTATAGTGGATTGCAGATGGGGGATGGAGGATGGTGGATAGAGGATAGAGTAACGTGAGCAACGGAGCAACGGGATAAATGGGAGTAACGGGAGAAACCAGAACAATGGATCAACGGGAGAAACAGGAGCAATGGATTAACGGGAGAAGCAGGAGCAATGGATCAACAGGAGAAAATGGAGCAACGAGATCAACGGGAGCAACGGGAGTAACAGGAGCGATGGAACAACGTGAGCGAAGCGAGCGTAGCCGCGGTACGGGGCTAGTAGTGAATAAAAATTTGGAGATTAATAATAAATAATAATGAATAATAAATAATAATACGGAGATGAATAATAACCTAATAATAGCCTAATCCAGAATGCTCAGAATATTTTTTCTCAACAGAGCATATATAGGAATTGTCTGGTTTGCTTTAAAATTATTACGATAGTTCCGAATAAAGAAACTAAAAAAGTTTTAGTGAACATCCTCTCCAGAATTTTTTCAGTCTTTTGTAAACGACAACTTTGCTCTAAACTATATTACAACTTCTTCTATATCGCAATTCACGGAGTATATGATAAATTGTAAAAAACTTAAAAAAAGGCAAATAGGAAAATTACACAACTCTCGTAAAACTTTCGATGAATGTCGCATAGTCTTCCTGAATTGGATTAGTTGAGGAGCTCATGTTATTTATCACAACGGAGAAGAGGCGAAAAAAAGATGGGAGGAACTCTGTTCAGTTCCTTCTATACAAATAAGAGAAATTAAGGATTTAAGTTTTTTTTTGCACAATTTTTCGTACTGTTTGTATACAAAATTCGTATTTTAATGGTATGTCTATACGTGAAGTATTTGCTGAGTTAGGAACGGGGGAGTGGTATTCTACATTTTGCAATAATTTACGTTTATACCGTTTGCGAAACATCCATTCATTGATTGAAAATCCTCGTTTTCTTTTATGCATATGTGCGTCACCCTTGTACATATCTAGATAATAGGATATTCGGAAAATATTTAAGAGATGGAATAAAACTGTAAATAAATCGATGGATGTTTGTGGCAAATTCATTACCGTATGGAGCAACATCGAAGGGGGGAACTAGAATTTAACAGAACAAAATTTATCGTAACGTGTAAATTAATCTGTCGGTGAAATGCAATTAATTTGATCCCACTCATGAGAGCGGAGTTTTAAAAAAAATTTATATGTACGAGTATGTAAAAAAAATTGATTTTATTTAGATACAATATCTGTTCTATTCATTTTTTTTTAGATGTGTTAATTCCTGGGCATTCACCTATCACCTATCAGCAATGCCTCAGACGTTTGATCAGATCAGATCGGATGAAGGCTGAAGGGACGATTTGGACAATCCAAACGGCAGCCTTAAGTCAAGCTGAAAAATCTTCAAGAAGCCTTAACTCCGTACTAGCAAGGTTGCAGGTTGGAGCTCTGTAGGGTTTCTTTAAAGTCTGCAAAAAGGAGACAAGGGTTAATTATTTCTGAAAATAGTATAGAAATTTGTATTACTTAAATTTGCAAATTTTGCATCGCGCAGTCCGAATCGCGACACCAGTTAACGCGCTGAATCGCTTTCCACAACTGCCAAATAATATTCTCTAATACCAAAATATTTTGTTCGCATCCTGCAAACGTATAACTTTTTATACTATAAATGAAATTAATTATTTATTAATTATTATAAGGTTAATCCAGAAGTCCTTAAAACACGTATTTAAGATTATTGGTCGAATGCTTCAAGTTATGAACTTGAAATTTTGAACACATAAACATTCCACTGTTTGAAGCGAAATTTCCAAATATAATGCAAATCGAATGAGTCACTCGTGTAGCAGCCTACAAAAATCCTTCAAAAATGAATACAAGTTACAGAATCCAGTAAACAGTAGCTGTTATACAAAAGTCCTTAAAAAACGTGTTTGCCAATATCGAACGATGTAAAAATATCCTAACTTAATTTACGGATCTCACTATAACTCAAGAAATCGTTTAACCACGAAATCCAAATTTTGTATAAAAATTAGTTTTAATTGAAAAGAAAGTTCGATACACTTTGAACGCTTCAGGCTAGGAATTTGAAGTTTTGTACACATTAATTTTTAAAGGTTCCAGGTAAAAGGATAAATATGCTAGAAGTCAAGTCCTGGACTACTCATGTGAAAGTCCTTGAAAAAGAAAATTTTACTTTCGGTGATTTACCAAGTTCCAGATATGAAATTTGAACACTTAAGGTATTGTATTTTACTTTACAGAAGCACCCAAATGAGAGTCCTTAATAAAGGACAAACTACATGTGCACTCCCTAATCTATTTTATCCCCAACTACAGCATAAATCGGAGTTCAGTATTTCATCTAGAGTATCATACGATTGGCTTGCAGCCGATCGTGACTGCAGTATGTTTTTCTTTATTATTTTTTAATAATAAAGAAATTGTGATCGACCTGAAATTTAAAAAAAAATTGCAACCCTGAAATTTTGTATTTACACGACTAGGACTTGTAAACACCAAAAAGGCTAAAAATAATGTCCGTCTGTCCGCCGTAGACGCCGTACACAAAATCGTTTGAAGGCGGGTAGCTCCCAAACCCGTTGATGTATTAAGTTAAAATTTGTATGGTAGGTATATTGAGTGAACCCCTACGACTGGTATCTTTTGGGTGGCTGGGTTATGAGGGGGGAGCATTTTAGACGAACAATTTTGGTTTCTAGATCTCAGGAACCACTTATGCTAGGAGGCTGAAGGTTGGAACTTATGTAGAACTATAATAGTAGACCCATTTGCAAAAAAATGGTCGATACTGGTGGAGGGGTGTGGGAGTGGGGGGAAAAACAATGAGTCCGAAACGCTTGAAAGCCGGGATTGAAACATTGTAAAATCATATCTCCTGGACGATTCATGTCAGAAGGTTGTCTTTAGGGATACTTCGAGATTACACAAGGGCTAACATTTTTAAGGGGTTGGTGGGTGAAAAACTTTGGATTACAATATCTTCCGAACCAATTACACCAGGAAGTTAAAATTTGGTTCTGTATATGGGATCAGAAGTGGAATCTACTGAATGAAAACTGTTTGAGGGGGATGTGGAGCACGAAAGTGGAGGGGTAACAATTTTTCAAAAAATTTAATTTTTATATCTCAAAAACCGTACTACATATGATCTTGAAAATTTTACAGGAGTTGGAGTCAGTAGACCTCTAGCAGGGAAAAAAATTTTTGGTGGTGTGGGTGTTGAGAGTGAAAGTGAGAAGAAAGGAAAACATTCTTATTTTTATTTCTCGAAAACCGTAATGAATAGAAAGTCAAGAATGTACGACTATATAGAGCCACTATAGAGACACCCTAGAAAAACTTTTGATAGGGATAGCAAGATACAGGTGTGAGGGTTGGTTTTTTATATCTCTAAAACGGCTTATGCTAGAAAGTTGAAACTTAGTACATATATATAGATGCGCTACTAGAACAATTAAAGCAAAAAAAGTGCATTTTTTTATTGGCGTTCTGAGTGTGAGGAAAAAAAAATGTTCGTGAATTCATATTTTCACGAATTTCGTTAAAACTTTTAGACATGTCGAGCTATCAAAGCAATTTTACTTCTAGAAACGTTCTTTCAAATTTTTCGATATCCAACTCCTAATGGGGTTGTTGTGTACATATTCACGAATTCCGATATATTTTTTAGGTCTATTGAGATTTGGAATTCACTTTCACTTCTAAAAGCTTTAAACGTAGTCATAGCATAGCATAGAAAAAACCGATTTAAGTATTTTTCAATATTAAACTCCCTGGGGGAAAATCTTTTAGGTTTAATATGATCGAAATCGTTTTTACTATTTTTATAATCTTCTATTAATAAAAAATATGTAAATAAATAAAAAAAAATCTGCCACCAGTCTGGGCGCAACTTTATTTTTTTTTTCATTTCAGCTTTGTGTTCATTACGAACAGAATTGAAATACGCGAAGTTTTTCTATATAATAATTTTTTGAAGATCAGCAGCAGTATACTTGGCTGACTTTCAATTAAATACTGTAGAAAGACACATTATGCCACACCTAATAGGATCTATTATGAGAAATAGCAGGAAGCTAATAGATTCTACTGTCTCCTCGATATATGTACTTATAAAGTAACGATTGAATCTCTTCGGAATAATGATGAGTAGTAGTACGTAGTATCGGGCTAATCAAACCTGAGATCGATAGAATCTATTTTATTATTTCTTAAGCGAATACCCAGAGGTGTGATATGTTTGAGAAGTCTATACTCGATTTGCTTTGACCTTTTTTATCCTATTTTCCTTTTTCTTAACTCTTCCGGACCCTTCAATTCAATGAATTATGTATGAGATGCAGTTTTCTTTTTTTTCTGCTGCTGCTTCTTCAACCCCATTCGATTCGAATAGTGTTCATGTTTACATCCTCTCACTGCTGATATGTTAAAGTGTTAGAACACAACGGAAAATTTGTTGTAGAGCCTTTAAAATGTTTCCGGATAGAAGATGACATGGGACTGGCAGGAGGAACTTTGTTAAAGGTGTCCTTAATATAAGTTTCAGAAAAGTTCTCATAGAACACTCCATAAAAGTAAGTACGTAATATAAGGATTTCGAATGATAAGAATGTTGTTTGTGGAAAATATATCCCATTTGGTCCTTGGTCAGTTTTCATATATATTATAGTAAAATCGATATAAATTTTATGTTATACGAGGTGTTGAGAACGAACGAGGTACCTTTGGGAGAACTTTCGCTTTTTTTTCGATGGAGTGATAAGATAACGCCTATGATTTCTAAATATGATATTATTATATATGACTTTAGTATGAAGGTTTAAGCCGGGGAAAAAAAATATTTCAGATCTTAGAGGATGTCTTTTCAACCTTTCGGTGAATGGTGTATCAAGGTCAAATTAGTGTCAAGCCAACCGTACAATATATTTGGTATAGTCAAGGTTAGATGTTGAGAGTATTACAAGTTGAATATAAAAGTGGACAATGTAGACAATGGTATTGCGGAACAATAGAATATTCAAATCGGATAGAGGGACGATAATGACTCCTGAAAAATCAAATGAAAACTATGAAGTTATGGCTAATTTGAGCTGTAGCCTCAAAAAAAGGAAGAATAAAAGGTAAAATAGTTATTAGATATTAATTATGTTTACTGGCAAATCCAGTTAGATTGCAACCAACAAAATTTCCGTTGCCAAATTGTTTTATTTGTCCTTTTTAAGGACTGTTATACCTTTAAAATTTGACTGTATTTTTTGTCAAATATTTGAGTTCAAATGATTTACGCTGAAGTTATGTTAAAATTTAGCTTTATCCACCAATCGAATAAATTTTGATGATTCAACCAATTCTACTATTTTTTTCAATCGATTTGAAAGCAAAAATGCTAAATTATAGCTTTTACGTAAAAATCGATTTTTATCGTACATTTGTATCAATGATTTTGCTCTTATGATAAAACACTTCGAATATCTTTCCTTCTCTCTACCACAACAAATATGAAATCATAAAATGCCATTAATTTTGTTACGATTCTGACTTCTTATCTTACACGAATCATGTAAAGCCATTAAAGTAAAATAAAACAACGACAAACATATACCGAGTACAAGGAACGAAAAAACAAAAAATACTTGAAAGATGATAAGTTCATTTAAAATTGGAGTGGAAATTTCGTTCGTCTACCGTAACGAAATTGAAGGAGAAAACGAAGGCGAAACTTCTCTTTTAATTGTACCCTTAGGAATATTATTTAAGGGAATAATGAAAGCCGACAACCCCGCTGGAAGTAATTAATTTCGCGTTAATATACAACCGTCTGGTAGTTGTTTCATTAAATTTCTTACTTCTTAATTTTTACTTTTTTTCATAAGACGGTTGATGCTTTTTTCGGGACGTGTGTATAAAGGAACTTATTATAGAAAAAAAATCTGTAATGAAAAACCTTCAAAGAAAGCATTAGTTACAAAAGAGAAGAACGATTGGCTTTTTAGTACTATACGGGAATGTAAAATTATTTGTGTAAAATACTTTTAAGTACTTCATGAAGTTTCCACCGGTAGTATTAGTTTAATCACATCCATTCCAGCAAGCAAAAAGCATCGCACGTGAATCATTAATAATTCATCTAAGTGAAATTGTGTTCACGTGTGAATTCATTTACGATTCTTAGTTGAAAGTGCGTTCAGTTTTGTTACTCATTCGCGCACGCAAATCGTTCATTTTTTTTTCCATTATTCGAAGTTCAAAAAGAGTTTTGCAACCTGATTTTTCTTCACCTTTGGAGAATCATCATCAAAATCTTTTCCAGGTATTTTCAGCAAAGTATTGTTACGTGTAAGCCTGGCCACCGCGCAACTCGATCGATTACGAATAGGGAAACATCAACAACCGAATACCTAAGCTGCATAGTAACCCAATCAAATGCCTAGTTGAGTAAATAAGGAGAGCGGATCAACACGATTATACCCCCACTCTAATCGAATGCTCTCCAAGGTACCAGAACCCTGTACATAAACCACCGAACGAAGATCAAAATCGAAAGCTCTAAAGCTTTCGAGAAACATCCACATCACCGAGCGAACATTCAAGTACATCCTAGACTGCAACCGGCTAGTATATAAGCAGGTGAAGCTTTGAGCGAAGATATAGTGTGTGTATCGAGTGTGACAGCCAGCGTGTATACGCGACCGTATTGGTAGAGAGCGAAAGTGATCGAGTCAAGCGATATAAATAAGCGGGCAGAGCTGCCATACAGTGCGAATTATTGTGCGAATAGAATTAAAGTGCGGATTAATAAATTATCACTTATTTTTATTTTAACCGAATTGTGTTTCACTTGAAATCCCGGCGAACCCCTAGCTCGCAACAGTATGTATATGAAATATATGTAAATTCACTTACGATTTATAGGTGGCTCATTCTACTTCAACTAAATGAATCACGTAGTTGGATTTAACTGAATTACATAAGTTACTCGTGAAGCAATAGAAGCATATAGGTGCGTTTCAGATTACGAGTTATTTAAAATTCACTTTTTATTCACCTATTATGAAAATTTATGAATTTTCTTGCAAAGTGCTGCTAACAGCTTATGTATTTTACAAAGTTCTCGCCTGTACTTATTCCTAAGATATATTTATTGGGCTTGGTGTATCGAGTGGTTACTGTGTAATTTTCAACTTTGTTGAAAGGTTTTAACAATACATCGTCCTAACTTTCAACGAGTACAAAGAAAGCATCTAAAATGGAAGGGTATCGACCACATCCTTCTTCTGATTCAGAAAAGTTTTATTCTTTAGTTCTTGTAAAAATTTATTTATCGTTGTTTTTTTTCTGTAGGAGAACTGAACCGAAGACTTGAGTATATTTTTTTTTAAAAGCCAGTAAAACTTTTAAATTTAAAAACGAACTATAAAAAGGATTGCCGATTATAATGCTATTCAAGTTTTTTAAGCTTGGGCTTGGGAAGTTCAATGGATTTATTAATTCTATGGTATGAATTTTCAATTAGAACAGCAGATGGGATTGGCTGGATGGACTTATTTGTTGAGTTGCTTATCTTATCGTTGATGATTTGTATTAATTTGTTGGAATTATTGGCTATCAAGGCACATAAATAGGTGACATGCATATCACCTTAAATCATTTAATATTGGATGTAATTTGCAACAACTCATATTTTTGACATCTTTAATTAAAGTCTATATATTAGTCGAGATTGTCAATGATTTGGACAAACGAATGTATCGAATAATGTTATTGATTATAGTATTACTGTATAAAAGTTAAAAAAATTTAGTATCTCAACAAATTTGATAACGATCGCCAATTATTTTGTAATTTTTTTAATGTAATTTAGATTATCGTAATTCGAACTGGAACTCCATCAAAAAAAATTATTTATTTATTATATGTATATCCACGAAAAAGCAATTGTAACAATTTTAAAATATGTAGATACAAATAAAAGTCAATTGTTTAAAGCTTCTCCAAGAGTTTTTTGCGCTTTGTACCTTCCGACTGGGATAGAACACTGCTTATCAAAGCAAAATTGAGCTATGACACATAAAAAACCTTCATTTAAGAGGCCAGTTTGAAAACTGTGGACTTTTGGACTCATAAAGAGGTGAATCATACGATCGCTCTTCTATCTAATGGATTTGTCAAGATTTTTCATAAGTGATAGAATTTGTTACCGCAAATTATATCAGAAAGGGTGAAATATTCTTCAGTAATTATTTCTTTTTCCATCAACATAACAACAAAGATTTTTTTATCCATGATAGGGTGCGTTGTTTTGCGCTCCAGTACAGAGCAGGATATGAGAGAATTCAAAAGAGCTTTACAGAGCAGAGTAGTTGGTTTTACTTTTAACATGTAGTGACGTTGAGCCTCCTTGTATAATAGATACCAGCCGCGCATCCAATGATTATACTCTAGATGAAATCATATCATATAGAGTATTATAAGTTTAATCCAGCCCGAAAAGTTTGTAACGCATAGAACCGAGCCTCGGACGAAAAAAAGTTATATATTATTTTGTGTTCAGTTGTGGCCAAAAACCCCAAATCCATTTGCTGTCCGTTCGTCCGTCCGTCCGTTTGCACTATAACTCAAGAACGCGTTGGCCTAGAAAGTTGAAATTTTGTCACCCCCTGTAAAATGGAAAAAGTAAGGCTAAGTTCGTTAATGGGCAATATCCTTCCACTCCTTCGGGTACCTCCCATACAAGAGTCCCTAAAACACGTATTCACAATTATTGCTCGAATGCTTCAAGTTAGGAATTTGAAATTTTGCATACTTAAAGTTTACAATGTTTGAAGCGACAGTTCCGAATATGATGAAAATCGAATAAGTCCTTCGTGTAGCAGCCTACAAAAGTCCTTCAAAAATTTATGCAAGTACAGAATCCACTATAACTCTAGTACAAGTTTAAGCAGGGAATCAAAATTTTACAGGAATTAGTTTTATGTCAAAAGCAAGACTGAGTTCATTAATTAGCCCCATCCGTCGACTCCTTCGGGTAGTTGTCATACAAAAGTCCTTAAAACACGTGTTCACCAATATTGAACGATAACTTTAGAACGCTTTAAGTTACGACTTTGAAATTTTGTATACGTTGATTTTATAATAGTCGCAGCTGAAAGTATTAATATGAAAAATATCTCATAAGTCCTTCATGTAGTTGCCATTCAAAAATTCTGTAAAAATGTCCTAACTTAATTTATGGAACTCACTATAACTCAAGAAATCGTTTAACCATCCATTGAGTAGCCACTATACAATAGTTTCTACCTGTAAATAAAAGGTCATGCAATAATTGTATGTGCACTCCTCGTTCTTTTGATATATTCCAAACTAAAATATAAATCGGAGTTCAGTATTTCATCTAGAGTATCATACGATTGGCTTGCAGCCGATCTTGACTGCGTTATGTTTTTTTGTCCGATTGATTGTTAATGGAGAGAAATGTCATACAACGTATTCTATGTGTTAAAATTTTTATATTTATTGGGAGCAGAGTAGTTGCACGACTGGATTCAGTGTTGATATGTAAACTGTAGAATCATATGTGGTACATAATTGAAAAATTTATAATTCAATAATTTCCGATGAAAATAAAGGGTCTGAAAGGATTTAAATTTTATTACACCTCTCAATGTGCAGGGGAATATAGAATTATAATTCTATTCAGTATCATGCTAATGCATGTTCATAAACTTGAACTCCATCCATTGCGTTCTACCCCAATTTGTTTTACGTAGGTACACTACAAGTGAGGTGTACTGGCGAAGTGCAGTAAATTCCTTTGGGAAGCGACACAACTTAATAATCAGATAGAGAATGCTTTTCTATTGGGGGCGAAACTTCAATGAGGTAAAACTAGTGCGGGGCATAATCTCGGAGATGAAAGTCAAGTAAAGCAAAGCAAACTAACTAGAGATAAAATAGAGGAGATCTCTGTGATTTAAGCCAGCTATAATCGAATTAGCTTTTAGTTTTAAGAGTCTTTGTAGCTTGCTAGTAATATTTATTTTTTTAAACATTAGTTTCATTGGAGCGGCAAGAAGGGCATTTGCACCGTATTCCATTAATCAAAAAATTGTCCAATCAAATATGGCTCAACTACGTTATTTGCAATTGAAATTACTATAAATGTAACTCAACTCTACTGGCTGCTTTAGATCGCTAGTTAAAACCTGGCTCGATGGATCAAAAAAATTTCGATCCTTTCCCAAAAAAGGCTTTCTTCGATAAGCAATTATCGCGAAGTTTTGGATCAAAACAATTTCATCCTCTTAAAATCAACATTGTATCGTAATAAGTTTCTTTAGGTGTCGTACGTTTTCATCGGATAATATTTGGATATTTGATTGCCATACGGGCAAGGATAGCAAGTTTGTTGAGGGTGCTCACGACTTTTACTATTTCCGAGTCTTTGGGTCGACTGAATTCATTAGTCGTCTCCGTCTGGGGTCTTTTACATCTTTTTATCCTGTTGTATAGTTATTCGTCACATAAGCTGACCTTCTAAGTCACAGCTTTGCCCCTCCCTACAAAATGTTGTATGGGCGTCCGTGGTTGTGGATTATTAGAAAAAATATTAGAAGCAATATCAGTGCCTCAGACGAATACCGTTCTAACCCTATGCCCCAGAATATGTCGTATAAAAACTAAAAGGAAACATTTCTATCTTGAAATTAAACTCGCAATAAATTGAAATTATTACTTAATTAATTTTTTTATTTTCAGACTGAATCAATTAAGTATGATCTCGAAACCAAAGTTCAAATGCACAATTTGGAGGAAATTATCGATAAACCGAGCTACAATCAAACCGCCGTCACTGTATTATTAGACACATGTCGCCTGGTAAGGGATAATACGTCCCGGGCCGTTACCAGCCTGGATATGGTTCTTTACTTTATGAAGCCGTTGGGACCCGAACCGGAAATTTCGCTAAGAAATGTCTTACATGTAAGTATTTATATTTAATTATTAATTATAATTCGTTGACATACGGACATGGAAATATTCTGATTTTAAATCTCTAGAGCCGCTCGCTATAGAAATTAAGAATCGTATTGAAGATTTTTTGATATTCAGCCCTAATTTGACCAAAAGGGGTTGAATATGTTTTCACGAAGTATGCAATATCTCTTATTTTCAATGACATATCGAATTATATTTTACTTTCACGGGCTCTATCAACAAATGCATAAAAATGTATTTTCTGATATTTAACGCCCCGGCCAAGTGGTTGAATATATTTTCACGAATTCCGTCATGTTTCTTACGGTTGACGAGATATCGCATTGGTTTTTATTTTTATCCCAGGCGCGAACGCAGACGTGAATTTCGGGTGATTTTTAGAGAAGAAATGTTATAGAACCATACAAGAGTCATGAAATTTTGTTCACCAGATTTAGGAAACTTTAGCTGTTGTCGACAAAACCTTGTTGTCTACTGTATAAAAATCTCGGGGAGAATTTCATGCATCTGACTAGGAACTAGAGAAAAACTGTAGATATTTAAAAGGATCCAAAAATCTAATTTAATTTTAATTAAAATACCGATCAAATTCTAACTTCTTGTATTTCTATTACAGTACGGCGAGTTATACGAATCGATACGCTGGCCGGCAACCCTAGGATATTTAACCGTCCTGCTATTACTCTGCACGATACTTGTGATTGGTGTTGCGAGAAGATCACGTTGTGCTTTAATATTCTTCAGTGTATTTGGTCTGTTCGGTGTCATCATATGTTGGTTATTAGCCGGTATTTATTTGGCCAGTTCGGTAGCATTGGGCGATTTTTGTATGCGTCCGAATGATTTTATGTGCCGACAAATCGCAATGGTAAGTAAGCGCTACTATATTATATCCCTGGATATTAACGGGGATATATTCGAAGAGAAACGGACTAGAACGTGTATGATATAAGCTAAACGAAAAGATATTATTATATCATATTTTATTTCCTGTGGGATCATAGACGATACGTTTTCCCCTCGAATAATAAATTTTACAACATATGGGTATATCATTTCGTAAGTCAATGCGAGCAGTACGGATAAGATCTCGCTCAGTACAATTTAACGAAAGAATTATTCCTAAAGGCATTTACAAAGTGCATTTTGTTCCGTATATGGGTCGATCTGGATGATTGCCAATATGTAGTCTTGCTCGAGAGCTAGTCCTTTTTGAGTTATTTTCACCTCCCTGCTCTGTTTCAGTCGTATACGTAGAGTGTACGATATTTATGACCATTCGCCGGTTGTGTAGCGTTAACGGGTCGAATGAAATGGGGGTATATCTCTGTAGGGGCTGGTTTTTTCAGTTTACATGGTAATTCTTGCGGTACCTACCTATTACTTTTTAAGACAAGAAACAAATGGAACGCGCTCTTTGCGTAAATATGTTGTACGAATGAAGTAAAGCACTTGAAATATGAAGAAATGAAGCCTTGAAATTATTTCGCGAAAAAAATTTAGGATGGGAATGGACAAAAACCAGAATATATAATTCCAAATCAAATTTGTAGTAAAAAGTAGCGATAATTAAACTAACATTACCCCCGATAGTGATGTTAACCAGATGAAATAATCACTTCGAAATAATGTGATTAAATTTTTGTACATTTCAGAAAAGTCCAGATGATGTCTACTATCTAAATTGTGGCACATTACGCAATCGATTCATTTTACGATTGAACGAATCACGAGACTTTGTTGAAAAAGCGAAAGAATCTGTTCATAGGGTATCACGGTAAGTACTGCATTGAATAAGTAATCGAATGCTTGATAAAACTGTTGCATTTCTTTTCAGAATGAGCAGAGAGGTTTATCCTCGAATCGATATAAGCGGTGCTGCGGACAGCATGGACAAAGAGCTCGAAGAAACCAAACGAAAATTGTCAGTTCTATCAGCGATGCTGGATCGTCGTTCGATAGATAAACACTATGCAGCCGCAATGAAAGGAATATGCGGCGGTGGCCTGCTTGGGCTAAGTCTTATGATGGTCGCCGGTTTACTAACCGCTTTTCTACTAACAATACTTGTCTATGCTGACTCACATGCCTGGATCTATTTAACGAAAAAGTAAAGAAAACAGCAATTATTTTAATCGATTTCTCTATACTGTAACTTCTATTCTCTATTTTCCTTACGAATGAACAAAAACAATGCTTATCTTTTGCACCCTATCACCTTCACAGGCAACCAGAAGGCGATAAATCTGAAACAGCACCGCTATTCCAAGAGACGACACGATGCACCACTTCACCTACACCCGTTTATAATCCGGTCGGGATTGGAGGAGCGGGTGCAACGTCAACAATTAATCGAACGCTATTGCATCATCAGCAGAATCATTTGACACCGATTGCACCGCTCAGTAGTGCGACGGGTCATCATAAAAATGGATCGGCCGGATTAAGAGGGTTGGTGGCATCATATGATGGCGAATCGCCGCCACCTGATTATAATGATTTGGTGCATGGCACAAGGCATGGCTTTTTATTTCTTTTTTCATTTTATTTATTTTCGTTTCCACATAAATCATTCATTTTCTTTTTCAGTTTTTTTTTTTTTTATAAAACTCCCCATTTTGATTTTAATTACATACCAAAATAATAATAATCAGTGTAAACATTTATTCGGGGTGTGGGTTTCGAGTACATAATTTCCTTACATTGAATACCATATTCGCATATAAATAACCAATTTTAATTTTTAATTTTATTTAATAATTTTATTTTTGGTTGCACTAACTTCCATGCTGACCTTAAATATTTTTTTTTGCTGTGCAGAGTGTTTTGAATAGAGTAGAGTTTTCTCTCAATAACTTTATGAGTTTGTAAATTGTAAACACAGTTATCAAAATTGGAGTGAGATTACGCATTTATTACTTAATAGAACTTTGCATTGTTTATATTTGAACTGTAAATATTTGTTAATTGATAGACAGTTATAAATTTTGTGTACGTTGATAGGAATCTCGTATTTATTGAGAAAATAATAACATTCCAGTAGTAGTGAAGATTGACGGAAAATTCTCTTAGAAAGCTATATGCCGTCATTTAGTTTTAGGAAACTAGAGATTATATAAATTTAACGGCTGCTTTAATATTAATCTTTAAAATTTAATCAAAGTTACTGTACCAAACTAAAATCCTTGAGCAAACCTATCAATTAGCTAGTGTTATTTTTATCTTACTGCGTGAGTGAGTCATTCACTTCTTTGAGGTTTTAGGGGACGATTACATTACCGAACAACGCCTACAAATATCAAGACTCCATTAGCCGTAAAGAGTATATTCTTAATCATTTTTTTTATCTCAGTCAGACGAAAAATATCGTATTTTTGGGAAACTTCCCAATTTTCTACCCGAGTTACGCATAAGTCTGCGGCGAATTTTAACAGGAGATAAAAAATTTATTTTTTTACAAGTACTAACCAGTATTGTAAAGTTCTGTGCGATAAGAATTTTGTCGCAAAAACAGTAAATACATTGGCCTACGTGGGCACTTTTTGATAGCACTGTCGATGCATTCATAGTATACGTCCAATAAATCGGTCATTCTACCTAGAAAGGGCAATTTCTAGGCAGTAAAATAAAAGTTTTAGACCTTAGGACAAGCCTTGAGATTGAATCCACTCGTGGATTGTAAAATTGGTCAAAATTCAGACCAAGCTTGCTTCATTGTTGGGGTATCTCTTGTGACATACCATTTCCTCAAAATAGGGCTACAATTTGTGATCCAGCAGATTTATATCTGGGGTGCCAGAAGATCAGTTTGCGGTTTTTATGAAACCGGGCACATTGTTCTGAAGTCAGCTCTGAAGTGGTTATTGGTCGTATGGCCTACTGATGACGTGTGTCAAGAAATTGCAGCGTAATCTCTGTTGCACCTGTTGGAACATCCAATGTTACTACGCCAATCGTTGGATATAGCAATCCAAATTTCATCTAATTTTTAATCAAGAAAATTACTTAAACATGATCGTCCTTCAGAAATTTTGTTATTTATTAACTTCGACTTTTATGGCCCGGTGTTCTTTTGCACGATTTGTGTAATTTAGTCAGCGAACGTTTATTGTGTTCTTCAGACCCCTATTAAATTGAACGTGTAAATATTTTGAAAGAATTTTTTTTAACCAGCCGCCACCTTTTAAAGCAGCTGGATATCCTTTAAACTTTCATCACAGAACTATTTCAACTAATTTGAAAGTTTCAAAGCCCGATTTATTCATCAAGTTTTCGTGCTTGATAGTTTCGTGCGATATGCTAGCAGCTATCTTGTCGCGAAAGTTTTTAAATAGTTTGGTGACGACAATTTACACATTCAACCAGAATCTGAATAACGCGCTCAATCACAGAAACGGAATACAGAAATCCCAAGAGCAAGTTGAGGAATGAATCCTTTCTATTGTTAACATTAAAAAAAAATTATTGAAAGTTATTAAATAGTTTTGTGTATCCATAAAAAGAGGAAAGTACAACGAAAATTGTTCAAACTATGACAGAGACGTCGGTGTAGTTTTAAATAAAGTTGTTGGCAGAAAATTGGGTCGGATTTTAGTATTTAGCATAATCAGGACAAAGGGTGGATGGGAATTTAGTTCGGAGATTTGAATAAACTTTAAAATTGGCAATTATAATTTTTTCTTATACCTTGGATACACAGCTCGTATACAAATCATAATATCGTCAATATCACCAGTGTATCACCCAATAATACGCTTATAGTACGTCAACGAGCTGATATCTACATAATATCCAACCTGTTTCCTTGTATATAAATTCGATAATTTTAGCTGATATAGCCTTCTTTTAACTGCCATCAGCGCAATCTAAAACTGAAATCAACTGAAATTCCAATGAATGGCAGTGGTGGATTTTTCTATCCTTCCTTCAGGTAGAATTGTTTGAGCGTGTTTTCATTTTTGTGTGCGATGTGATGGTCCGGTTTCTACAAATATAACATGTATGGGCTGTGTATCATGCCATCTTGTATCGCATATCATGATTTGAATAATGTAATTTGTATACAAGCAGTGTATCCATGGTATTACGTTATAGCGTGAATTGTTATCGATGTTGTGAAACATCATCTAATAAAATGCTGCCTGCAAATTTTTATTCATTTTTACTAATCCATTTTTTTCGCCTTTCAGTAGTTCGGGGCATCATACACTCGGCCGATTGCCATCACATCATCAGCCTTCATTCTTAGCCGGTCCGAACAACGGAAAATATGCAACCCTAAGCAAACAATGTAAAACGCTCGAATCGAATGATTTTTACTGAGAATCGCCTGCCTGCAATTTAACTGCAGGCAGTTCTTTACCAGTAAAATCGCAAACAAATATTTCACATACATCAACTTTACCAAAATCAAATAACGCTGCTAACCCAATTTGTAAAATACCTAGTGATACTGTTATCGATAAGGAAATCAATGATAAAGATCCTCGTGACGTCACTAACAACGGTTTCAATCGTTTCGATCCGAAATACATTAGTATCGGACCGAAAGCAATACGCGGTAATAATAATTTGAGTGTTGTTGCTGCCGCGACAGCGAATAAGTGTGCAACATTGAGGCATGGTGGTCGATATGGCGGCTCGTTAACTGTGAAAGGTGCCAGTCCTAGTCCGAATTTGAAAAGTGCTAAGACACCGAGTATTGCAACTGTTTCGAAAGACTATTCGAATCAATCCGATTGTTCGACGTTGCCGTATAAGAAAACAAGCCTGAATACATTTTCGGATATACCGGGGACGAATGGTGTTGGCAGTGCAACTGCTGCTTTGCATAAAGAAGCGGCACGGCGAGAGGCTGAAACAAGACAACAAACTCAACAGCAGCATCAACAACAACAACAACAACAACAACAACAGCAGCAGCAATCGCATCACCAGCAACAACAATCGCATCATCAACAGCAACAACTGCACCATCAGCAACAGCAACAGTCGCATCACCATCAGCAACAACAGCAACAACAATCACATCATCATCAGCAGCAACAACAGCCGACAGTTTATAGTATCGAAACATCAAACTACCGATCGTCAAGTGGCAAATCAGCCAAAGGAATTTCTATTCTGAATCAGCCGTTACCGGAAATACCGCAGTCGAACGTGAAGCTACCGGAAATATCGAAAAATTCTCAACAGCCATTATGCGCGGCCAATCTAAATAACTATCGTTCGTTGCAGCGACCAACAAGAAGTCAACTGCGTGAAGCCGGACGTATTGGATCGGATGGATCCACACAACAATTATCAAAAGTAATTCCACCGTCCCTACCACCGAAAAATCGACATAAAGAAGAACAGCAGACATCGTCATCACGATCGTCCCGATCTCAATCCACCACACAAACACTTCCATCATCGAAATCGTCGAATCTTTCGCGACATCATCAGCAACAGCAACAACAACAATCATCAACACACAGTACGTTCGGATATGATCGTGGACAAAATGTGGGTCAGACTGAGAAGGCAAGTAGGCAACAACATCATCAGTACGATAACAGTCGAGGTGGTGGCGGTATTCCCTATGTCGAGCAATACAAGTCCAATTTGACTTCATCGACGAAACAAGGCTATCAGCAATCTTCTCGTCATGGTTCTTCGAACGTTACATCATCACATCATCATTCCCATCAGCAGAACAATAATTTGCCAAGTTACCAATCGAGTCAGGGCAATCATCATCATCAACAACAATTACAACAACAACAACAACAACAGCAGCAGCAGCAGCAACACCAAATATCTAGCAATAAGAATAGTTACGATCATCATCATCAACAACAGCAGCAACCAGCTACAAATGTCTACTATCGTTCACTGAAACGTGGCGGCACTCATGCCAATAGCGATTTATATTCGGTGACCGAATTGTAGGAGTGTGCTTGTTGCGGCGGTGGTGTTGATGTAATCCGACGCTGTCCCGCACTTGTTATTGTCACATCAACCACATCGATGACATCAAACATTGTTGTTACGACGACAACAACAACAAAAACACCCGCAACCACCAAGACGTCTTCATCAACAAATTCCGCCTTGTCGTCACAATTATTATCGACAAAATCGAAACGTTCCAATAATAATGGTAAACATAATAATAATAACGGTAAATTTAATAGCTCCGCGGCGATAATAATTAATTCGAACGTTGATGATAGTAGCTTAGGTGGTGTGTTTGATGTCAAAGATGTTGACGGTTATGTTAAACAACAGCAATCACGTACAGCACAGCAGTTGTTATATCAGCAACAGCAAATCTCTAATGGGATTACAGTTGGATCACATCAACGCCATCGTCGCGAAAAAACCTTCAAAGTATGATTTTTAGAGACGTCATAAAATTGATTATGTTTTTTCGTTTTGTGACGTCGTTAAATAATAGTTAAGCGGGGAAAATCTACTAAAAACAGTTTAATGGAGTGAACCAAAAGAAAAAAAATAGCCAGAATAAATATGATGGAACGAATAAAACTACAATAGTGATTAGTAACAGACAGGATCAAAGTTGAAAGTGAAATTGGGTCGGGAAAGTTCCGTTTAATTTTAATTTTTAAGGTTGTTGTTTTTTTTTACAGTAAAACAACAAAGTAAATGTTTTCAAAATCAGTTAATAGGGCATTATTTTTTCGCCAGTATTGGGATTAGGTTATAGCTTATTGGCTTTCTTTGGGCTTGTACGCGTTGAATGTTAAAATTTTTTCGTACTGTGCGGGGTTTCATGGCTCTGGGAAAATCGACTACTGAACCTTGTTGTCTGCGGCGTCTAATCAATTGGTTGATTATGACGTTCATGAAAATAGGCACCGTATTCTCCCTGCGTAGAGTATTCCTATCCATGAGTAGGACGAACTTCGTCCTATTTGCGTTCAGGGTAGTCCAGAGTTGCCTAGCAATGAGACGTGATGCAAGGCCCGACAACCACGATTTGGTCTACGATATGGCCGTTACGTCGATGGTCTTATTCTTGGTTTCAATTGAACTTCTCAAAGATATAGCTAGCGCCTGATTCAGCGTAGATTCTTGAAGGTTCGTCCGCAGCCTCGTTGCCTAAAATCCCGTTGTGTTATACTAAATCGCGTACATAGCGCACCAACTTTATCCCTGCACAGCCTCACAAGACCGGACTTGATCAAGTATGAGTCGAGAGCTTTAATCACCGCCTGACTACCTGTTAGGATGACGACGAGTTTATTCCGCATCACACATGCCTTTAGCGCAGGTTTGGATTCCCAGTTTCTTGACTTCTTAATCTCACGTAACTTTTTGCTGTTATACTTTTTCCATAAATATCCAGTGGCAGAAGACGCAGGATCATCTCTAGCGCCGCTGTAGGTTTAGTGCTAAGTCTACTTGTTGCTTCTGTGGAAGCCAGACGTTGAACCTTGGTGGGTTTTTTGAGGTAAGCGAATTTCTCCAGTGCATTCTCCTCCACACTAAAAGTTCGTAGATTATTATGAGTCTTACCATAAAGATGTAAATACAGGAGACGACAAGACGCCGTTTTTGTATGAAGCAATTTGAAGCCAGATTGAACGTTTTTGTATGGAGCGTTTTGAAGCCAGGTGGCAGTGAAATGCAAATAGTAGCCTAGTATTTAAATGGTTGATATTTAATTGCCGGTCCTTTGCGTAGAATCGTTCGGCTTCAAAACAGTCGCTGCTCGTCATATCCAGTACATATATCTCTATGGGTCTTACTATGGCCATGTACATTCAGTGGACCAACCCTCGCTGAACTCCGCACTTTCTCCCGAAAATCTTCTTGCAAGCGTAAAGCGTAGTTCCACAAGCCTTTCTTGTTTGCTCGTCGACATTCTTATTCCAGGTTAGTTTCCTATCCAGCTCTATACCCAATTATTTAACGTCATCTTTAAGCTGGAGGGAAAGACTCCCCAGTTTAGAAAGTGTAAATTCTGGGCTTTAGTTCCTACGAGTGAAGAGGACCAGTTCTGTTAGTCAGTGGTGAAATCACCCCTCCCTGTGGTGTGGCCTGAGCTATGTACCTTCGCACCCTTCTACTATCCAGCCAATAACCCGGCTACTGCATGGCGCATATCCAGTTACAGAGTCCCATTTCCACTCCGCGAACCTAAGTGCATCGCTGAAAGCATCGACTTTAGCATTTTTAAATGCACCTTCAATGTCAGGGAACGCCGTGAGAGTAAAATGAATGACAGAGATTTCTCCATCTCAAACATCACCTCATGTAAAACCGAAAATGTTACGAATTTATGAAATGACTAGCTAATTAAATCGTTAAGGAAAATAGGAAACAGATGTAGAGTAGAGTAGAGCCTTAGGGGATGCCCGAATCGAATAATAACTCTCAATCCATTGGGTCAAGGATATTTGCACTTAATTTGGCAAGAAGCGAATTCTGTTGGGACTCTGCCAAGCGTTTGGACTATGCCAGTCTCAATATAACAATGTAAACATTTTTGCAGCTTTCAGTAATGTGGGGGTCATATGATGAAAGACTGAGAAAACGAAATTGGCAGTGTTGTATCAGTATTGAAATTATGGATGGTACTGGGTCTGGCCATAAGAGAGGAGAAAAATATTGCATAGGTCTCGTGAGCTTTGTGTATTATGTTCTGTATATTCAGGAAGTCAACCAAGATTTTAAATTCCTTTCATTTTTTACAACCATACTCATAAAAAACTTATTTCATACAGTTAACAATCATTTTTGTACGATATATAAATAATTTCTTTTTATATTTTTTTACTGTACCTTATCCAAAATATACGGCACTTTCGAAGCACAAATCTTTAAGTGTGTTGTGTCTGCATGAAAGCTGGCTGAAATTATGCACAGCTTTTATTCCAGTCCGAAAATTTTAATATACTTAAAATTTGCGTTTGGAAAAGTCGAATCAATCAAATTTCGTATTCATTCACATTTAATAATAATAAATGAAGTCAATAAGAGAACAACAAGGCACACACACATAGCACATCTAATTCGTATCATAGTGTAAAAATATTTAAATTTAATAACAAAACAAAAAAATACGTTTTTCTAAAAAAAAATAAATGAAAAAATGAACGAACCAAATTTACTATAATATAAAATACGCCTCCACAGATCAAAAAAAACACACACCAAAAGACAAAATAAAACACATGAAACTGTTGTTAGTGACGTTATTTCGTACTTTTAAGCTATAAATTAAGTTAAGATTTACCATTTGTAAATTATTATAATAGTCTTTAAGATGTTAAGAAGGAATAATAATAGAGGAGTGCTTGCTTTGGCCTGTATTTCTGTGAAATATTGCCATAAACTGCTCATTGCGTCGAACTTTATATCGAAAAGGAAATACGACAACAATTAATCGCTGAACTAATTTTATTAAAGCAATGATCGACGGTCGATCAGAGTTCAGTTTAACTAATATTAAATTTGATGTATGACGACTAAAAAAGCCTCTCGTCTTATTCCTTCTTTAAATAACAAAAAAATATTTAAAAAAAACACACATACACACACACACATAAATATGAGTCTTAAGTCGAGTGATTCAAATCGGGTCAATTTTTTAATGAATAAAAAATGGAATATGAATGCCATTTAATTTAATTGTTAATTAAAAACTACTCAAAATGAAAAATAAAAACAAACAAAAAAATTTCAAAATTAGTCATAAGAGAAAATTCACACAAAAACTATGTTAAAAAGGAATAAAATGATAAGATTAAAAACATAATAATTAAAATGATAAAAAAAAAACATTTAGAAATCTAGTAAAATGTATAATTTTGTAACTAAGTGAATTTTTGGAATTGCATTTATCCGTGTGTTTATGCAAACACATTTGCATTTATTTTATTTTCAAGAATTAATTTTTTTCTACGTTATTTTAATTACGTAATTCCTCATCACTAATTTGTACAGTAAAAAAATAAACAAATAGCCTTTTGTCATTATTCAACTATTTAAGGTATTTCTTTTTTTTTGTTTTTTGTAGTAAATGTGATAGAAGAATTGTTTGAAGATTTGCCAGTTTTAGTTTTTCTTTTACTCGATGATATAAAAAAAAATAAATACTGTGCATTTTATTGCAAGCATAGAGACTGCAAATTTTTAATCAAATAACAAAAGAAAACAAACAAAATGATTATGAGAAGAGTATTTAACGGTTAAATATACCAGTAAGTCAAGATGTGAAGTTTTCAATTTAATGAGTGGACGAGTTATTAAATATATAATTAAAAAACAAACGGAAAGAAACATTAGAAACTTATTCACACAAATAATAAATAAAAAATATAACAGAATGGAAAAATCTATTGTAAATAAAATATCAATTGTTTTTAATTTTATTTTTATGCTATTCTGTTGAGATTTCTGGTGATTGAGAAAGCACAATTTAGCGGAGTCAATGATTCCCTTTGCGGTGGATTTGAACTGAAGATTACATCTACATTTTGGTCAGGGAGGGCAGCCAATCGTGACTGAATTTTTCGACTGTCTTTTTATTTCGCATATTGAATGGCTCAATTTGTCGGACCACAATACTTCCGTCTAGTTGTCAAGATTTGCATTTCATGAATGCAAATGAAACTAAAAGAAACTGTTTGGATGCAGTTTTCTTACTCAAATTTCACACACGGTTAAAGTCGAAATGCCACAAAATTTCTTAGAGACGCTGAGAAAAATTCCCCAAAACGAAATGTTGCCAAAATGGGTAATGGAAAATGGTTCAAAAATATGTGGTATTTTTCTTAACGAAATATGACCGAAACTGTGAAAAGAAATTAGTTATAAAAGTGGAATGAAAATTAGCCCGAATACTATTATGGCACTTTGCGATCTCACATTTGGATGTGAAGATGGGGTCCTGCTCCTACACCGTGGTCAGTTTTGAAACCATCTGTGTATCAGATTAGTGGTTCCTGCCTTGAAGACGGGAATGGCATTGTGAAATTAAATTAAATAGGATCTTTGTGCAGCTCCGCGGAAAGAGTTGGACAAGCAATTTTGCGCTTTGTCTCGTCCTCTGAATTGAAAAGTGTTTTCATAGATATCTGTTTCTCCGTCAAAGTATTGAATCTGGTGAGAATATTCATACACACCGCATGTCTCACATGCTGGTTCGAGTTTGAAGATCCTGCTCTAAATATCAATGACTGCCTTGGGTTTTCCAATTATGAAAACTTAATAATTTCACTGGACTTCACCCGTCAGCTCCTTAATCATTATGACATTAAAGAATGACCATCTAAATTTTGTGTTATGCTATAAAAAAAACTCTTCATGAACGCTGACGAATTCCTCCTTAGGTACTATTTTATACAAACATGATCTTCCATAAAGTCCGGCCATTCCGTACTAGCCTAGTCAGTATAATTTTGTAGGCCTTTTGCCACCGTTTTGGGGATCTTGATCTAGTGACACATATGAACTTTGTCCTGTAATCGCTTCAAGTCCTGAATTTAAATAATTTCAAATTGTTGAACATCGTCATTTAGTTTCGTATGGTTCCTAATCGAAAAATTGTTAAAATTTGAAAAAGAAATCCAAATATCGTTAGGTTTTTTGTGCAATCCACAATCGGTTTGCTTGTGGAGCTTTGCTTTAAATCTCCGTCTCATACTCTCTTCCTGTTGTCCAAGAAGTCGATATCGGTTCGTTATGCGATTGCTTTCTAGTCAGTCTTCATTGCAATGATAAAAGAGATCTGCCCACAGCTTCGTCGCATTTCTGCAGGTGGTTGATTTCGTGCAATGAAAATAAATTAGACCATAGTAAAGTCCACGATTGTCCAATTTAATTGCACCTTGTCCTTTTTTGTAAAGTTAATTCTGACGGTATTACGCCCCAAAAAAATATGAACGTTGAATAGTGCATAGTTTCGACAAAAAAAACTTGCGCAAATTTGTAACTAATTTCTTCACTTTGTATGGAAGGCTTGAGTCGTTTACATATTCTTTCTCAATAAGATTTCCATAGCAAATCTTAAACGTTCATTAAATCACTGTAACAAGTTCTAAAGAAACATTGTGATTTAATTTACTCACTAGAAATCTTTCAGCATTAGTCTTTGTATCTTTTTTTCTTCGTTTAAATAAAACGAATTAGAAAAAAAATAAATTTGACTCCACTATTCCTTCAGCAAGGCTCAAATTTGCCATCGTTAAAATAAAAAAGAAATCAATCGACTTTTCCCCTTTTTTAACAAAGAAAAATCAATTTTAAGACTTAATAAGAGAAATCGAATTGTTAATAAAATTTATTATAAAACCAAAAAAAAAGAAGAATGAAAACAGTTAAATAAATGAGCAGAAAAATTATTTAATATTAAATTAATACGAGAAATTAAAGAAAATATGAAAGAAAACTTGTTGTTTAGTCAATAAGTAGATTTTAAAAGCAAATAAAAATCGATTAAAGAAAAAAACAAACACACAGAAAATAATTTAATAGAATTATTATGAATATAGTTGGAAAGAAAATAAATGAAATGAAAAACTCATTGTTCAAGTGAGACTATCGAAAAAAAATGTTTCTGAAGTTTAAGTTTTTATTATTTTTTAATTTTTGTAATTATTGCTGTAGTGATTTCTACATGTTTGGTAAGCTAGGGTTGCGAAGATATTGATGCATGGATTTAACTAGTGATGAGTATCGCAAGATCCGGAACAAAATCGTAAGTGTGATAGGAATTACACAATCAGACGTTGAAATACGTCTTCCTGTTATCTTGAGTGTGTCCAGTCTGGACATTTTTAATAGGACTGGCGGTCCTGTTTAGGAGGTATTCGTGTGTTAATCGAAAGTCGAGATTTCGGTTAATATAGTTTCTGTCTTCGACGGTGTATCCATTTCGAACTCTGGGGATTGTATTTGTTGGCAGTGCTGTCGAAAAGAACGCGTTTGAGTCTGTAGTGCTGAATATTCATTTTACGCGTCTCTAGACGAGTTGCGGGATAATCTCTTCTTCGTGCCTGCTTGCTTTGCCTGCTTACTTTGGTGCTGGCTACTGAAGTGATCTGGCAGTCAGTGAAACTTCATTCCCGCCCTGTTAAAGATCTGAAGAGCTTTACGATTAGTTCCTAATTCTTCGGGTTGTTAATAAATTGCAGCCTTGAAATCTATAAAAAAGTGCCGCCTGTATAATGGTGAAGTACTCGGCTTCCTTGCTGCACGTTGTTGAGTTGGAGCTTGTATTGCTTAATGGTGTCGCAGCCCAACTTTAAGATCGATACGACTACTAAAGTGAAACAACAATAATTTAAGTAATTAACGAATGAAAAACGCAACATAATTATTTCCAAATAGTTTTAATATGTTATCAATGTGCATTTGGTGCAATAAAAACCTGGACAGTATACAAAAGCATTACTTTTCAAAACAATTAAATTTTCAATAGTAATATTCTCTTAAAACAAGTAATACCGGTGGGGCAGAACAATATGCAGACACAATAAATAAAAAAGAATGAATATAAAACTTAACACTAGAACACGCTAAAAAATTCAACGTTTCATTTTATACTCTTCGACGTTCTTATTGAAAACCGTTTTCAAAACTTGATTTCGAACGTCTCGAGTAGATCGTCGTAAACTTCGGCGAAACGAAGATTTCGCGCCACCTTCAGCTTCATGGTGCCGTTCCGATTCGTCTGATTCGGCTACAAACTTGAAAATCTTACGCTGCTCGGCAGTATCTAAAATCGATATATCCCGAAAGTTATTATCGTTCGCGATCAGTTCGAAACCACTCGGTTTTGCGTTATTTTTGTTTCGCCGCCGTAAGCTATGACGGATCGTGTTAATGAAATTTGTCGTTCCAGTCTCGGTTTTTTCTTTTTCTGAATGCGAAGGAATTAGTTTTCGGAAACTTTTCCGTATCATGTCGGCAACTTTGTGTTTGTTGTTGTCGCCATGGGGATTGGATTTATCGCTACTTGTTGACTTGTTGACCGGTGCGTTTGGTTGTAGTGGCTGGGACTTTCGATAGCATCGCACAAAAGGTGCTGGTGTTTTGAAGTCGTCCTCGAAACTATCTTCGGCTGGATCTTCGTCTATTGTCGGCGGAATATGGACTTCGGCGCAATCGGATGTACTAATCTCGGTCTCTGTGGAATTACTTTCGCGCGAAATATTCTCACTTGTGATATTAATGGAAAGGTCTATGCTTTCGGTTTCGTGGATTAAATGCAATTCGGTTGGCATAGCGCCAGCTTTTCGGACGTTTTTCTTCAGTTTTGCCTCATTGATGCTGTTCTCTAGCTCCAATTGATAGCAGTCCAATTCTTTTCCAATATCAAGAGTTTCTTCGCTGATTACGGACAACGATCGGCGAAAATGTTTGTAGGCAGTTGTACCCTTTGTTGTAGGCGAAAAGACCAATTTTTCGGCTAGAAGTTTCGATGGGGTCAAACTGTTCAGTGAGATGTTGTTAAAATCAATTCGACAGCCAACTGTCGGAATAAATGGCAAGGCTATTCTAAACGATGATGGTTCCTCGAGTGCTGGATTCTCGATGCCTTCAACAGTTGTTTCCGGTGGATTGGTGCAACGAATTATTTCGTAGGGATTTACAGCAGCATTCTCTGGCGATTTTATGTTCAGGGCCGAGTTGATGAAGCAGTTGTCGTCCTTTTTGGCCGGAATTGAACGTTTGACCTGGAATGAAGAAATTTTTGTTTTTCATCATTTCTTCGCTCTTAATTTTTGCCCTGTAGGACTGAGAAATTTAGAAGTGACTCTATAGCGTTTCTATTAATTTTTAGTCAGTAGATGTAACCAGCAGCCTTTAAAAAAAATAACCGTGAGAACACCGCCATGTAATGAGAACCTACCTGCCTCCCTGATGTCCTGCAGTTCCGAATTAACCCAGTTTTGAAGCAAAGCGCACACTCAATAAATGTTCTCGAAACTTTAATTGGCCTGTTTACAGAAAAGTACATCTCCGAGTCTCACCTTTCGAGCTCATCTGCAGCCTCGTTGCCTAGAACACCGCTTTGAAGTGCAACCCAACTTGTTCCAGCACATCCTAACAAGGCGAAACTTAATTGAGTCTGCCGCTCGGCAATCCGCTCCGCATCATGCTTCCGGCAGTGTGCACACCTACATTTTTGCTGGAAAAATGCTAGGATATTCCGGTAATCTTAACGACCCGCTATTATTTAGACTGACAGAAAAAAACCGCACTCTCCTCTACCTTCGTTTGTTTCAGAACCGTTCGTGTAGGTCCGTCAGTGACCCTTTCACTCTGCTCTACGTGCCATCCAGCCCTGCTAGAGATCTTCGTCGATTCCTAGTATCCTGAATAAATTAAGCTATGAAATTTGCCCTAGCTAATGTGTAACCTTGTCCAAGAGTCGAACGAGCTTTTGGGGGAAAAAGTAGATTCGTAGAATTTCTTAGGGACAGTGAAAGTGTAGGGAAGGTGCATGAGCGCCTCTAGAAAGAAGATTGGCTGGACGCTGGACCTTCTTTTAGGTAACGCTAAAAAACTAACGAGAAAAATACAATAAAAAAAAATTACCTCAAATGGATTAAATCTAGTTTCGGGTCCTTCCAAATTCAACGCTGGATTTTCGAAACACGCTACCTCAACGTCGGCCTTCTTCTTTTTCTTCGGTGGTTTCCGGGCAACTTCGTACGGATTTTCCGTATCATCGCTGCGTTTTCCGTCGACAATATCCGCAATTGATTTCACTTCGAAACATGTTCCGTTTGTAAACGGATTTGTATCGCGATTATTTCGATTACGTGAAAATTGATGCAACGATCCGATCAACAATTTTGATTCCTTTTTTGGTGTCGACGAGAATCCTTCGTTTGCGAGGCCGTTACAGCCCGGCTCCAAATCTCGTTTTCTTTTACGCGATGGCGTTAAAACTTCTTCGAAATTACTCACTACTTGGCATGCCATTTGATTTAGGGTGGATGTAATTTGTAATTGAACGGATAAATTTAATAGGTTTAAGTCTTCATATGTTCAATTTTGTTTTAATTTCAGACAATCAGTAAACAAAACACCATTTTGAAATTCAAGTCCTAACACCTGTCACGGCGGTTGAAGAATTTTTTTATAGCCACATTTAGTGGTGCCATAAGATGAAATTCACAATGGTTAAAGTGTGGTTTATTTTTGATCGTATTTTTAAATATTTCCGTTCATCTCTATTTGAATTAAATAATTGAAATAGTTATAAAGCATTATAAAATGAAACTTAGTTGCTTTTCATTAAAAAAATTGTTTTTTGCGGTTTATTAAACCTAACCTCAGTGCTCAAAACTGACAGAACTTTGCAGTCCACACTCCACACAACAAAATCAAAACATGCCTTTGGTAGTGATTTCAGGATTCCCAGCAAGTGGGAAATCGCTCAGGACGCAGCAGCTGAAAGAATACTTCGAAAGTCGTGATAAAAAGGTACGTATAATTTCGGAAAACCATGCCATCCCCAAAGCCGGTTATACGAAAAACGAATACTTTGCCGACTCCCAGAAAGAGAAAATAGTACGAGCCGACCTCAAGTCGGAAGCCGTCAGGAACCTAAACAAGGAAGACGTGACAATTTTGGATGCTGGAAACTATATAAAAGGTAAATACTACGCATTCTTCGCTACAATTCAATCTATCTAACCTTCGGCTCGTGTACAGGCTACCGCTACGAGTTGTTCTGTGCCACCAAGGCAGGGCGAAGTAACCAGTGTACCATCTTCTGTGCAATTCAAAAGGACAAGGGATGGGAGTTCAATTCCAATCGGACGCGTCTCGAAGAGGATCTAAACGAAAATAGTCCCGAACTTAATAATTCAGATGTGCCGTATACACGGGAAATTTACGATGCACTGTGTATGCGTTTCGAAGAACCACATGGAAATTGCCGATGGGATATGCCGCTCTTTGTGGTATTTCCCGATATGGAATTGGACTTAGAAAGAGTTTACGATGCGGTCTATTCGAGCAAACCGTTGCTGCCGAATCAGTCAACACAAAATGTAAGTAGATAAAGACGCATGCATGAACCTTGCTGCTCTAGTCGAGCACATTACAGCCAATGGCACCTGTTAGTACATGTGACACCTGTCCCAATTTATCAACCTTCGCATCCTACAATTCCTTCTCTTCTCGACGGAGGCATGCTTTTTCTCAGAAGATAGAAAAAATTTACTTGAGCACGAATTAAAAATAAAAAAAATGCCACCCTGCATTATTTTTTAAACGTTTCAGAACTAGTAGACTACAAAAACAATTCAGTCCGTCTATAAGCCGTCCCCAAACTATTTGAGCTATTAAAAAAAATGTTTTTTGTGGATAGGCAGGGTAGACATCTTGAAGTGGTCTTCTTTTTCGCGAACAGAGGTGTAGGGAGGGGGTTATACGAAACATCTGGATTTTTATACTCTAGGTGAAAAAACCTCTAGGTGGTCAAAAACCTCAAATCCGCTTGACGTCCGTCCGTCCGTCTGTCCGTGAACACGATAACTCAAGAACACCTTCACCTAGGATCTTGAAATTTTGAATCTGGATGTTTGGTTGAATTTGTAAGGCTAAGTTCGTTAACGGGCAAAATCGTCCTACTCCTTCGGGTAGCTGCCATACCAAATGTCCTTAAAACACGTGTTCAAGAATATTGGCCGATAACTTCATAAGGGTGTAAGCTACGTCTTTGAAATTTTGTATGTGTTAATTTTCCAAAAGTTGGAGCTAAATGTATGATTATGAAGAAAATCCTATTAGTCCTTCGTGTAGCTGCCATACAAATATCCTGTCAAAATGTATTCACTTAATTTACGAAACTCACTGTAACTCAAGTAATCTTTTAGCTATGAATTCGGAATTTTGTACAAATTAGTTTTGAGTGAAAATGAAGTTCGAGTTTACTAGTCAGCAAAATCCTTTTACTACTTCTGGTACCTTCCATACAAAAAATCCTTAAGACACATGTTCAACAATATTTTTCGATAACTTTTGAACGCTTCAAGCTACGAATTTGAAATTTTGTACACATTAATTTTTGAATGGTTCCAAGGAAAAGGATAAATATGTAAGAAATCGAGTGAGTCCTTCCTGCACCTCCTATGTGAAAGTCCTTCAAAAAGGAATTTTTTTTTCGATGACTTACCCAGTTCAAGATATGAAATTAAAGACTGAATATTGTCTTTTAGGTTTGAGTAGCAATCTAATGGCAGTCCTTAATAAAGGCCATATAACATGCACACACGTAATTCTACTTTATTCCCAACTAATAAGCCTGGGCGCAACTTTATTATTTTATGGGTAGAAGTCCGAAACGTGGAATAACCAGGAGACTATTTGGAACGTTATTTTTTAAGAGTTCAGTCGCATGGTAACCTACACCGCATCTAAGCATTAAACACGTTTCGGACTTCTACCCATAAAATAATAAAGTTGCGCCCAGACTGTTGGCAGATTTTTTTTATTTATTAACGTATTTTTTTATAAATAGAATATTCCATAGAAGTAAAAGCGAACTCGATCACATTAAACCTAAGAGATTTTCGGAATCAGTGAAAACTTGAACAATACCTCCAGGGAGTTTAATAGGGAAAAATACTTAAATCGGGTTTTTCCCCGACTATGTTTTAAGCTTATAGAAGTAAAAGTGAATTCCAAGTCCCAATATACATAAAAAATATATCAGAATTCGTGAATATGTACACAACTACTTTACAACCCCTTAGTGGTTGGATATCGAAAAATTTGAAGAACGTTTCTAGGCGCTTATATATAATAAATAGCCCGCAGAAGTAAAATTGCTTTAATAGCTCAACATGTCTAAAAGTTTTAACGAAATTCGTGAAAATGTGGATTCCAGGACATTTTTGTTTGCTTTAGTAACTTTAATAGCACATCTACATATACGTACTGAGTTTCTGAGATATAAATATATTATAAATATTATTTTTCTAGGATGCCTCTATAGTGGCTCTATATAATCCTAAATTTTTAGCTTTCTATTCATTACGTTTTTCGAGAAATAAAAATCAGAATTTTTTTCCTTTCCACCATCACCCTATACAGCCCCACCCCTAAATTTGTTTTCCCTACTAGAGGTCTACCGACCCCAATTCCTGTAAAATTTTCAAGATCATATCTGATACGGTTTCTGAGATATAAAAATGACATTTTTTAAGAAATTGCTATCCCCCCACTTTCGTGCTTCACCTCCCCCCTCAAAAAGTTTACAATCAGTAGACTCCTCTTGTGATCCCATATACAGAAACTAAATTGTATCTTCCTGGTGTAATTGGTTCGGAAGATATTGTACTCCAAAGTTTTGCACCCCCCACCCCACCACCCCCCTTAAAAATGTTAGCCCTTGTCTAATCTTGAAGTATCCCTAATGACAACCACAAAGTTTCAATCTTCTGACATCAATCGTTCAGGAGATATTGATTTTAGAATGTTTCAATCCCGGCTTTCAAGCGTTTTGGACTCATTGTTTCCCCCCCCCCCCCTCCCCCACTTCCGCACCCCTCAACCCTTATCGACCATTTTTTTGCAAATGAGTCCACTATCATAGTACTATATAAGTTTCAAGATTCAGCCTCCTAGCATAAGTGGTTCCAAAATTTTTCGTCTAAAACGCTCCCCTCTCATCCCCCCTTACACCCCCAACCCCCCCAAAAGATACCAGTCGTAGGAGTTTACCCAATCTACCCACCATAAAAATTTCAATTTAATACCTCAACGGGTTTGGGAACTACGCGCCTTCAAACGATTTTGCGTACGGCGGACGGCATCTACGGCTGACATTTTTTTGGCTTTTTTGGTGTTTACTAGTCCTAAAACGTGTAAATACAAAATTTCAGGGTAGCAAATTTTTTTGAAATTTCAGGTCGATCGCAATACTTTATTATTAAAAAATAATAAAGTAATAAACATGGGTTGAGGGGTACGGGAGTGTTAGGAAAAGAATGCGTCCGAAAAGCTGGGATCGAGACATTCAAATTACATATATCCAAATATGACGTAAAAAAGGGGGAAAAAGAAAAAAGGTGGAAAAAAAAGAAATAATAGTGAAGGTTCGTTTCTTTTTATTGTTTTGCATGATTTTTATAAATTACTATCTCAATCCTCTTAAACTAAATTTTGCATTTTTCCTTCAGTTTTTTTCTCTAATTATAAAAATTATTGTTTTTTTATTTACCTTCTCTACTACCAGTTCATTGTACTGACTGAGGAGCACTTATGACACATCAAGTTGAGCCCAATGTTGATACAGCATAAGTATGTGTTGATATGGTGAAATGTTTTCCAGTTCGTTGATCTGTGAAACTGTACTGCCTCCCATTAATTAAAAAATCATATCTCCTGAGCGGTTCACACCACAAGGTTGAAACTTCCTGATTGTTTGCACTCGGAAAATAAGTTGCATATACATATTTTAATTTCACCAATTTCATCATATCTCTTGTCTTCTGAAATATTGAATTAATTTTATTTCTAGACGCTCTTCAGATAAATGCTTGAAATTCTTTTCAGTTAATATAGTGTGAACGGGTTGCTCACATTTTCACGAATTCCGCAATATCCATTAGGTCCTATATATAATCGCCTAAAAATTTTTTTCAGAATTTTTTACTTTTCAACTTTCAAAAGGGTGTAAAAGGGCTATAAACGTTATCACGAATTCAGTCATATCTCTTAGGTCTAATAAGAGATCGAATTGGGTTTTACTTCTCGACTATATAATAGTCTAAAAATTAATTTCCGGACTTTTAAATATTCCATCCCCAAGGGAGTGTAAGGGACTTGCATACGTTTTCAGAATTTTCGCCATCCCCTAGCTTTAAAGAGGTATGAAATTGATTTTTACTGCTACATGCATTTTATGCAATCGCCTAAAAACCTATTTAATATTTTTCGAAATGCAACTCAGAAAGGTATGTAGTGCGGTTGTATAGGTGTGCACAAATTTCGTTATATTTCTTAGCTCTGATTAGACCTCCATTATCTAGTGTGAGGTCAGTCGTCTATATTTTAGAACATTTTGAGCTCTTAACGGACATTTCGCAGATTCTTAATTTAATTTACTCAAAGATATTTATGCTATTTATGATATTCGAAGAACAGAACGTCTAAATATCTGAAATTAAGCAGACATCAGACCCGAACCCTAGTGGGAGCTCTGACTGGACATTGTTCCATGAGGAAGCATCTCTATAGGATTTGTCTCTCTGAAAGCAAAATATGCAGAATTTTCGATGACTCCAGAGCACATCCTCTGTGAATGTGAGGGTCTTGCTCACAAAAGACTTCGGTCGGACCTTCATGGAACCATCCAAATTCCTGACTATTCCTCTTCGAAAAATACTAAAGCCTCAATTATAATGGTTCCGATCCGATCCGGCAACGTCGGAGGAGAAAAATTTCAAGGCACAATGATTCCGTTCCGACATTCGTCAAAGTGACATTATCGAGGTGTAATTTTGATTTTTAGTGAGGCGAAAGATGTGAAATTCAATAATTCACCTCTTAGCGTCGGAACGGATAGAAGTTGAAAGTTGGTCAACTTTACCCCTCCGTTTTGTGTCTCGGCTAATTAACGGAACGATTGTGACTAGTCGTTCCGAAATTCCCTTTAGATGTGTGTCGGATGGAGAAACTCAACACTGTCCGTTTTCCGGATCGGATCGGAACCATTATAACTGAGGCTTAAGCCTCATTGATCGAATAGGAATCATAGATAATCCAGGGGGACGTCACAATAGGCCCACTTTAATGACAGAGGTAACCAAACCAACCCCAACATGAAAATTAATCTAAATTGACCAATTAACAACTTGTAGAAATGTGGTTTGGGGCCACTCATTCATTATAAATTATTTTATCAACTCGTTGCTGAGTTGTGTCTGAGCAATTTGGCAATTTCAAAATTAGAACTTACACGGTGAATCCGAGTTTAGCCGGTATTCCAAATTTGACCTAAAAGATGGTTTGCATTTATTTTTCTTCACAAGAGTGCTATATAAAGTTGGATCTATTTATCACAAGGGGTTTTTCCTCATTACACCCCAAACCATTTTTGAGACGATCCCCAGGACATCATTTTGCAAAGCGCTAGGTAAATCACAAAACCAATGTAATCAAAACTCGATCGAAATAAATTAACATAAAAACATCTACAAAAAGCAATAGGATCATTCCATCAAGAATCGCCAAAAATGACAAACGGGCCTATTACGAAACTCGACTCGACCAAAAAACTCATAATCTGCGACTATGAAACTCGACGAGTGCCTGCTTGTCGAGTTTCACTGGACTTTAAGTCGAAAAAAAAGCGTGAGTAAAAAGAACTGCGTATTATGAGAGCCGATCGAGTGAGTATTTACTTGAAAGAAATGTCAAATTCACTCGACTGCTGGAAATGATGTGACTTTCCAAGTGTCGAGTTTCATAATACCAACTTTATAGCTCGAGTCGAGTTCAAATGTGAGTCGAGTTTCGTAATAGGCCCGAAAATTTGTGACTTTACTGTCGCCGATTCTTTTGAAAATTTGTGTACTCGAAGAATTAGTAAAAAAAATATAGTTTAAATTTTTTGTTTTATCTCATTTTTTGTTAGTTATAGTATGTTAAAGATTTCGTGAAAATGGAGTCCAAGTCCTCTTTGAAAATTTATATACGGTCGATTTTCACTTTTTTGTTTAATTTCAATAAAAAAATTGGAGGTGAAATATTGATGTAACTCTCTAGGAATTTAATATCAAAACAATATGAAACCTTTTTTTTCATTATACAAATGGGTGGGCCATCTAGTGGTTTCTTTTTAAATCATAGGTTATTTTGACACTGAAATCTTGACAGAAAGTCAGTACCTCCGCGGAACGAAATGAGTCGCTTTACGCTTGAACAACGTTTGGAAATATTGAAAACTTATTTCCAAAGTGAGTGCGTGTAGCCCAAACAGTGCGTTTTTTGAAAAGAAGTTTTGGCCGAAATGAAGCACCCACCGCGCCTGCTGTACGCAAGTTTGTGCAAAAAGTTCGTGAGACTGGCATGCTAGTGGACAACACTCATGGCCCCGTCGTCGTACGGTGCGCACAGCCGAGAATGTGGCTGCTGTAGCCGAGAGTGTGAGACTCACTCCACGAACATCAACTCGCCGTCGATCTCAACAGCTCAACATTTCACGCACTAGCCTGAGGAGAATTCTGCACAAAGATCTCGGATTACAAGGTCCAATTGGCTCAGCAATTGAAGGCGCACGACCATCCGCTTCGTAATTTGGGCCTTAGAGCAGCTTGAATTGGACAACGATTTTGGGCGAAAAATCATCTTTTCTGACGAGACGCATTTTCATCTCGGCGGATACGTTAACAAACAAAATTGCCGCATCTGGGGCTCGAAAAACCCGCACGTTATTGTCGAGAAGCCAATGCATCCACAGACAGTGACAGTTTGGTGCGGATTGTGGAGTGGTGGCATCATTGGACCATTTTTCTTCGAAAATGAGGCTGGGAACAACATTTCGGTCAACGGTGAACGTTACAGAGCCATGTTATCCGACTTTTTTTTTACTGAAATTGAAGACATGGATTTGGACGACCTCTGGTTCATACAGGATGGCGCGCCATGCCACACAGCCCATGCTACAATCGATCTTTTACGCACCCAATTCCCAAATCGTGTTATCAGCCGTCTTGGCGATGTCAATTGGCCGCCTCGGAGCTGCGATTTGACCCCTTTGGATATTTTTTGTGGGGAACCGTGAAGGACCGATGTTATGCCAACAATCCAGAAACGATTCAAGCACTTAAGGCCAATATCATCCAAGCAATGCGCGAGCTACAGCCCGAAACCATCAACAAGGTCTTGGAAAATTGGAGTGACAGAATGCGCTACTGCGCAGCCAGCCGAGGCAGCCACTTGAACGAAGTTGTGTTCCATCATTAATGGGAATGTTTACTATTACTAATAAAGCCATAATACATGGAAAAAAATTTAATTTTGTTCATTTTATTGCATTTTTAAAAAGAAACTTGTATTTTGCCCACCCTGTATACAAAGGGCATGCATAGAAGTAAAAGCGAAGTCGATGTCTAGTTCGTCGATGTCGATGTCTACTTTACACCCCTTTAGGGGTTGAATATCAAAGAATGCGAAAAGCTATTTCTAGGCGCTTATATAAAGAGCACGCGGAAGTCAAACTATAAAACTAATTCAGTCTGTCAGATATGACGAATGTCTTGTATACACCCCCTTATCATCTAAATTTTGCCTCTCCGCCGTACGTGAATGCAAATCCGATTTGTTTTTGCTTAAAATACTTTTCTAGGATATACATATGTATATGTACCAAGTCTCAACTTTCTAGCGTAAACTGTTTGTCTCCACCTTGCCCCTATCTATTTCTTCTGTCTTTAGATGTTCTCGAGAAATAAAAGTCAGAACTTTTTTGCTTTCTACCCTAACCTCAATTGCGTGCTCCACTGTCCCATCCATCCCCCGCTTGAAAATTGTACATTTAGCAAAAGTTTTGGACAGTCCACCCCCACATGCCACCTCTCCGCTCAAAAATTAACATACAAATTAGTATTTCAAATTTGTGGTATGAAGCGTTCAGGATATATATATTTTAGAAAGTTTGAATGGAGCAAAGAGTATGATATAGAAGGGAAGCGCGCATAAGAGCTCAATACAAAACTCCGTATCGAGTTTCAGCACCTCTACAGTTTGGGTTGATTACTAAATTATAATAAAAAATAAAAACATAATAAAAACCACGGCTGTGGGTATGAATAGAACCCGCGTTCAAAGTTTTTGCCTCATTCTCTTTGGTTTTTGGTTTGGCTCCAGTAGCCACTGGACCACCGAAGGCCTTTCATTTCCATTTCCCAATGTAGCAACTTAACTTAGTGCGGATTCATTCCATACAGTTTAATGTTTTTAGAACGTAACAGTCGACTGAAGTGAACAGATGGCGATGATTTTCGAATACGCTCCGCTTTGACTCTATCTCATTCTCTTTGGAATATAGTTAAGGGGTTATGCCACTCTAGAGGCTGAAAAAATAGGTCTTTTCCGGGATCTTTTTTCAGAAAAACTACAAAATAAATCGAGATTACGAAAATGGATATTTATAATACATGTTATTGACTATGTACAGGAATTTTTTTTAAGCAATTCAATTCAAAATGGTGGCTGTGCAGCGTTTTTGTGGTGACGTCTCCGTTTTTCCAGGGTCCATGGCCGGACACCTAGTGCCTGTAATTTTTGAATTATGATAAGCTAATAAATTTATTTCGATTACATATAACAACAGCCAGAGAAGTACGTAGGATTTTTTTTCGATATTTTGATTTTTAGCCAAATGGCGCACTTCTAAAGTGAAAAGTGTGAAATTTGCCTAAAAAATCGTCAGAAAATTGTTAATAACAAATTAACTATGCAATATAAAAAAAAATCCTACGTCCATGGACAATATAGTTTTAAAGATATATTCAAAATTTCAAGTGAATCGGTTGACAATTGTTCGAGTTATGTTTCCGGCCAGCTTGAAAAATGTGGTTTTGAGATAAACGCGATTGAAGTTTTGAGTAGTAGGAAATCATGAATAATTTTGCTGGCGGCCTTGTACTAAAATTCACATAAACTACACATAAACTTTGGGGACAGCATTTTTGAGGTCCTAACGAACAATTTAAAAAAAAAAAAAAAAATCGATTTTTCGAAAACTCTAGAGTGGCATAACCCCTTAATGCCTTTGCAAATGATTCCCCTGTCATAACTCTATATTAGTTTTAAGTTTCAACTTTCTAGCTGAAGCGGTTCCTGAGATATACATAGAAACCGCTATCTTCCCTAATTATTTTTTCTCTTCACTGGAATACGGTTTTGCTACCTGTCCTAGTTTCTGTTGTACTGTCTCATATTGAGTTTTGTGTGACTGAATGTCCTCTTCGATTGAAAATGCAATATATATATACATTCTTATAAGCTTTGCATATAAAATTTAAAAGTACGATAATTTTTAGCTAACTAGCTAGATACTATAATTGTTTGCAACTTTACATATTTACATTAGAATGTGCTGAAAATACAAAATTTGTATGTACAGAATTACATGATCTTGTAAAATCACACAAATGTAATATAACGTACACTATAGTAGGCTTTTGATTTCCTATATATTTTTCATTTGTAAAATCCTTATTATTTTTTTCACATCGTTCTATATTTTCGCAGCCAATGAATGTATAACTTTTGTGCAAAATAAAGAAATTTTTGTGGAAAATACAATTTTAGACCGTATTCCTATTAGTCCTATATTTAATTAATATTTTTTTAATAATTAAAATTAATATTAATTAATTTTTGTGCAAATTTCCTTTAAATGTGATCACTTTTATACTCCTTGGATTAATATCCGCGAAATTGCGTCAATATAAGGATCAACATTATTATGTGCTATATAAAAAGGAAATAAATCAATCCATTTGTTCCATCTAACATTAACTGCCTTTGTCGGTTACAGCAACGGATATAATAAAGTCCAAAATGAACACGATAGAGAGACTACGGGATCAAATACTACATAAACACTATGGAATGACCCAATATGATCAATTTATGAAAATTTTTATTAGTTTGGGTTAAGTTCAGGAACTTGGTATGTACCAGTGTGACCACAAGTGCTACGAAGGTAGCAAAATGCTACTATTGACAATTTATTACTACTATGTTACTACATGTCTAAATTTGCTACCCTGGTACCTGTTGTACGCCAAAAATATGATACTTTGACTATCTAATGAGTCGTCCAGTTGCAAAACCAGCCATATTTGTTTCAACAAACTTGTGGCAAAATGGCAAAAACTGATTATGCAGCTTCTAGACAAGATATCCTTGTGCCTTTTTTTTTAAAAAAAAATCAAAAAAATATTCTTTGTTGGCCTGCAAAAGCTTTGATATTATGCTTATTAAATGAATAAGATATTATAGTTTTGAATCTAGATATGGCTGGTTCTGCACCCGAAATGCAAATATGACTGGTTTTGCAACTCTAGCGGTGTTGCTTTGCAATGTTTCTCTTCCATTCTTTCGGTTGACGTTTTCTTTTCCTGGACTTTGTAGTTTCTTCAATTCCTTGTTGTTCCTCGAACTGATGTTATATTTCTTGTTGTTCCTTGATCTGATTATCACTAAAAACTGTTCATCTGTCTCTAAAATAATAAATTCAACATTTTCCTCCATTTTCACAACCTTTAAACGCAAACGAAACACGGAAAAAAATCAAATCAATGATTGTGCAAGGTTAGATCAACTATCAGCTGTTCGATTTTATAAGACTCAAGGATACTACCATTACCAAACTATAACAAACAAGTCTCTTAAAATAGTTGAAAATAGTCTAAACAGTGTTGTATCAAGAAAAATAATAAAATATATGTTTGGTTTTGCACCCAAACTAGTGACGTCATCATTGCGTTAAGTAAAAATATGGCTGATTTCGCAACTGATAATATAGCAGTGGCGTCTTCTCAGGGTGTGCAAGGTGTGCACTGCACACCCAGTCATCGCAGCAAAAATTCCTGCACCGAAAGTTGTATGCGAAAGTCATAATACCATTCTCATGTCGACATCATATTGACAATAGCTTGCATAATGACAACAAAACTAAACTGCGTCGACGAAAAAGATTGCGCCATGCTCAACTAACCTTGGTGCTGGCGTTAGTTGTTGTATCGGTGCTGACGGTAGTTGTGTCGACCGCGTAAACCCACCAAACTTTCATGTACCATGTTCTGTGGTATTCAGAGCACATCACCCAAAACCCAACATTGGACGTCGAAACAAGCAGCACTTGATCAAACATTGATTTGGTATCCAAATAACACACACATGCAAATATCCAAGCTTTGATCGCTTCTTGTGTTTTAATACTGGGCTCGGTGCTGTCGGCTGCACAGCCCAATCAAACCTGGGGAAGCTTGCAAGTTCTGTATGTTTTTTCTATAAGCAGTTCAATTCATGCAGCGGGGACATTTTTCCCCACGTATTAGACTGCAAAAAGTCGACGCAAGCGCATAGCGCAGTGTCCGAAAAATAATTGTTTTACTGCACTTTGCAGCGGGAGTTGACATTTGATTTGCCGGTAAAAAAACGTTAAAATTTCTTCAGTTTTGATCGTGGACGAGGAACAAGTAATTATTTTTTTCCTTCAAAATCAAGTGTGAAATGTAAAGTTGTATCTTTTGGCAGTTTCCAGATACGTACAAAGGTGATACGAGATCGTTAGTAGAAAGCAGAAGGAAAAACTAAACGATAAGTACATTATTTACATTAGTTTTCGACTGATTTGTTTTTGATTTGGGTTTAATCATTATAATGGAGTGTAAGTGGAGTGTAGTTATTGAAGCCCTTTCTTCCTGGCTAGCAGGTTGTAGGAAAATGAACAAATTGTATTGCTGGCCATGTATACTTTTTTCAGGTAGTGTTAAAACTATTTGGACCAACGAAGGATATTCTGATTTGCATCATTTTTCGCAAGCTAAAACTAAACACGAAAAGTCCGAAAGTCATATAAGAAACTGTCTTTCCTTGAAATTGTTTGGTGAGATCCGAATTGGGTTACAGTTAGATCGTCTTCCTGCTCAATCGATCACGAAGCACAACGAAGAGGTTTCTAGAAACAGAGCCATATTAACTCGCTTAATAGACTGTATGTTTCCTCGCGGTGCAAAATTTAGCTTTCAGGGGTCATGAAGAGGGTGTATTGTCTTCAAATCGCGGTAATTTTAAAGAACTCTTAACATTACTTTCTGGATATGATGAATTGCTAGCGACACATATGAGAACGTCTGCTATTTTCCAGGGTACTTCGGCAACAATTCAAAATGAATTGATTGAATGTATCAGTAATGTTCTCACTAGGCACATTCATTCTGAAATATTGGACACACCATTTTGATCCGTGTTAATGGACGAGACATCCGATATTTCTTCGAAATCTCAGTTATCTGTTATGTTTCGGTATACAACAAGCAGTGGAATTGCAGTAGAAAGGTTTTATTGTTTCCTTGATGTAAGTAGTGATCGCTCAGCAAAAGCAATTTCTGATCACATCCTCGAAATAATAAAAGTCCTTTGCTCAGAAACCAAGCTTGTAGCCCAAGCTTATGACGCAGCAGCGGTGATGGCTGGAACAGAAGGAGGGACTCAAGCATTAGTTCGCTCTGTTTGTCCTCATGCCATTTATACACTGTACAGCACGTGTGCTAAATCTAGTATTATCGCAGTCCGTAAGCTTTATTAAGGAGGCGAAACTTTCAGGACTTTCTTCATTTTTTAAACATTCAACTTATTGGATAATATTGTCAAAAAAAGGTTACCATCAGTAGCTCCAACTCGTTGGAATTTTACGTCAAGGCTGGTAAATACATGTTTCAACTTTCGAGAAGCATTAATCGAAGTTTTCAGTAGCATTGTTGAAAATCCTCATGACTGGGATAGTAATACTACTATAATTGCCCGAGGTTTTTTTTACATTTTTTGCGATGTTTCGAAACAACCTTTCTACTGGAAATCTTTTCTCAAATTTTTTCTTTTACTGATATTCTTTTTGATGTTCTCCAAAAGAAGTCGATAAATATAGAATATTGCATCAACTCTGTAAAAATGGCAGAAGATAGCATTTCATTGATCAGGAATAAATTTGACACAATTTATGAAATTGCTAAAGTAAAATCTGGTCCCCCTGAAAATAAGAGAAATGTTGATGCTAATATTTATTATAAGCAAATCTTTAATGAGATAATAGATACGATTCTTACTCAAATGAGTTCAAGATACAAGTCTCTGGAAAAATTAAAATTTGTTCAACTGTTAGATTCTTCAAAATTCAATTTATACTGTCAGTCTTTTCCAAATGAAGCCTTCAACAATCTTAAAACGGAGTACAGTCATGTATTTGACCCAATAAAGTTAAAAAACGAGTTGTGTGTTATTTATGGTGCCGACGTGTATAAAAATAAAACAATAGATCAAATTTTACATCACATAATAGAACTACAATTGGAAGATATTTTTTCCGAAATAAAATTATTGGCTTCCTTAATTCTAACAATACCATCAACAGCTTCCGTTGAACGTTCATTTTCGGCACTAAAAAGAATTAAAAGTTATCTTAGAAGCAGCATGGGTCAAGGAAGATTAAGTAGCTTATCACTGTTAGGCATTGAAAGTGATTTACTAAAAAAACTTAAATCGAACCCTATTTTCATTGAAAACGTTATCGAAAATTTCGCCGAAAAACAGAGAAGGATTCCGTTAAAATATAAATAATGAAAATAAACGAAATAAAACAATAATTCGAATAAAAATATTTAACATGCAATAGTAAATATTTATTGCCGTTATGACCTTCTCATGAAACTATCAACAAAGTCTATTTCGTTGGTACATACTGTATATAAATTTTTCGAAATATATGAATTATGCATTGAACACCCACCCAACTCAACCACAAGATATAGGTCAGCTTTTGAAACCAAAATCAAAGAAATATGGCTGGTTTTGCACCCAACTGGGTTTTTGAAACCTAATTTTTAAAGGTTTAGGACTGTTTTTATGCTCCTTTTAGTTTTAAAATTGTAGCCTGAGACGAGACGAATCCAGGGATACCGAAACCTTAAAATCAAAAAAATAGTCGTATGGCTGGTTTTGCAACTGGACGACTCAAATGTAAAATTCATGCACGCCTCTGGTCTTGCATTCGAAATCGCGTACTATCGATAGCTGTCTAATATTATTGTACTGAGAAATATAGTATAGTGGTAGCGCATACCGCATACATAATCGCAATTGAATCAAGCATCTATTTCGAATCTATCACTCGTTGGAGCGAAGGGCAAAATGTGCATTTTGCGTGAATTTCGATTTTCCTAAATAAATGTTCACACTTTAAAATATTATTTTTTCTTTAAACATTTTAAATTTGTAATGGATATACATACAGTGTTATGATTAACAGATAAGCATGTAATGACGTAACTAGTTCCATTTAATTAAAAGAAGTATTAGAAAATATTTTTGCTACTCAAGCTAATAATTGCTACCCAAATTTGCTACTCTGAGAAATATCAAAACGGTCACACTGATATGTACGCGCCTTGAAAAATATGACGGGATGCGTGGAAAAGAAGTTGTTGCGAGTCGCGTCCTAGTGCGTGGCGGAAAGAGGAAATTATCCAACCTTAATGAATTAAAAAAAAAAAAAAATATAAAAACAATATGAATTGCAGTCTCTTTTTTGCGTAGTTTTTTTCTTTTCTTCTTCCTCTTCTTTTCTCGCTACAGTCAAGGGAATCTAACTATTAAATATTATATTTTCTCATTTATTGATATGTGTACAACGTACCAGAGCTTAAAAGAAAAAAAACAATAAATAAACATGTAAAAACTCAACGAAAGACATTTTGAAAGACCCGGGCTCAACCTTCGCGCCGTACAGTGGCGAGATTCGAAAACGCGCCAATGTTTGTTCCCGCGTAAAGCACCAAGGGAAAAAACAGTTTTTTTTCACAAGGGGTAAAAGGCGGAAAAATCAGGAGGAAGAAAAAGAAACACGAGGATTCGATTGGGAGAACAAGCTGAAGCAGGTGGTGCGCTGTGCGAAAAAACGAAAAAAATTACTTTAATATATAATACGCAACATTAAATATAGTACATTAAAAAAACAAAAAAATACATTAAGTGGACAAGAATCAAAAGTTACGGGTGTGAAGTGGTGCACCACAGAGAAAAAAAATCAGTGCAACGAACTATAAAAGTTAATAACCTAATAAACTAATCAAGTAATTGAAGTGCGGAACAATAAATGAAACTCAAACTAAAGTTACAAAAAACTCCCGACTTAAACACCGGTGCCGCAACCCCTGTAGCCTGCAACGACGATAGTGGCCCCAAGGAACAAAAAGGCCTCCCGACATTCGGATCAATACGGGCGCAGCATCAAGCCCCAGCGTAAAATTCACCATTTCATATTTAAACCATTTATCGATCAAAGTAATTTCTTTTTGCCAGCTTAATAATAATTGCATTTCATTAAGTTAAACTTACGTTATTTTATTTATTTTATTTGTATTTCATATTTTGGTTTCAGCGTTAGGATTACCAGGACTGTAGATGTCGGGTTTTTTCTTTTGTTCTTCTTAGTTAATAATTTTCAGATGGAGTAGTGACGCTCCGTGAGCATGCCAGGGGCTTCCACAACATGTAGCCACTTTCGTTGAATTCCTTTTCACCTTCCAACCAGCTCATTCTTAATTTCAGCACATACAAAGAGGAGTGCTCTTCGGGTGCAAATTCACCCCCCCCCCCACGCTCCTGATTAGCCGGCAGAAATGTGCTGTACTGATCCGAAGAGCCTCCTTATAAATCTGGAGCCCTACCGAGGCTGCTTAGTGGCCGAAAAGGTAGTTTCGCTACAAAGTTCCGGCAGCTTTGATTCCATTTCTAAAATTGGATCAATTTGAGCAACAGCATTACCAGCTGTCCAAATTATTTCCGCATATCGCAAAATGTAATAGTAGCCGAGAAATTAATTGCTTTTGAAATTACTAGATTAAAATCAGTTTGGCAATCCGTAACTATGTCGTTCGCGCGTACATTGTGCGTCGTTGAAATGCCAAAAACTAAGACACGTAGCTTAACATCATATCAAAATAGCGACAAGGTCAATGTCGTTGGCACCGGACGACGAGCGATGGGATACATCATATTGCCCCAGGAGTTCTCGATCAGTTCATCATGCGGCCACACCAGTAATGCGTTCGCCAAAATTTACGCTTATATTGCGAACTCAACCGAAAACGAAGCTGGTAAACCATGAACACACCTGTTTGTGACTCAAGAACTATGACGGAATTCGTGAACATAAAATTCCTACAGTTTTAATTCAATTTCCAAACTCGGATCAATTTCAAAACTGAAAATTGAAAAGGCAACCCTGTAATTCAGAGGAATAAGAATCTGAAAAGCATAACACTTGTTTTTGTCTGCAATCGTTAGCAATTCGCTTCGCGATAACCCCCATTAAACCAAGGTCAGCTAGTAGAAATCGGAAAAAATGTTTACAACAGAAAAATTAAGATGCAATTGCTCTGCGGCATATTACAATCGGAAATCATAAAAAGAAATTACTTGTCATTTTGTTCATATTATTATTTTTTTTATTTATTAGCATGTAAAACAATTAAATATAATTACAACAAAAATATATGGTCGTGCCTTCAAATGAAAGGCTTCTTTTATTTTTTTAGTATCGTTCTTCTTTTTCATATCATGAATCCACGGAATTCAAAACTATTCATTATCGTAAAGTGTAAAAAAAACCTAATGTCCTTCATTTTTAAAGCTTATAAAAAACTCTTTACAAATAAATAAAAAAAAAATTTACGAATCCTTTCTCTCCCCATTGTTCCTGATAGGCTCCACTCAGTTCAACAAATTACCTATTCGAATTGGATAAGACGACGCAGCAAATTGTCAACGAAATCGTATCGGCACGGAAAGTTGGACTACTTGGACCCGTAACCGTGCAAGGCGCCACTATTAAAGTCGATGTTCCCGGCAACATGAATGCCGCCCAATTGAATCGATTACGTCGACAATTTATGAATTATAGTAAAATGCATACGACTGGGAGCGGTTTAGAAAAAGTAGCGCAATTATTTGTTCAGTTCTTGAATTCAAATTTCAATAAATAGAAAATTATAATTTTTAATTAAAAAAAAACTTTTTGTTTAATAAATCTAGCGGTTATTGGTCGGGTTTATTGTAGTCTAAATTTCTTTGTACCAGTGGTTTTCTACACAGGCAAAACACGCTTAGATATTCGCTTTGTTGCATTGAGCGTGGATTTTGTGCGTATTTTGTCCGTATTCCTGTTTTACTTTTCACTATTTCGAAACCGACCTTCTCGATTATCGAAAGTAGATCTTCGTATGTTGGCTCGATGCTAAACTCGTCCGAATCGTCGCTATAGTGATATAGTAGCGGTCCTAAATTCACCCATATCGCACCCGGCTTTAGAATTCTGTAAAGAAATTCAAACACACACAGAGATACACTGCATTAAATGGGTCGCAGCGCATTAACTAACTTCTAGCTTTGACATCAATTTTCTTATCACATCCGACAGCAATTAATAATTCGCAATAGAGGACAATATTGTCATGTTAATAATAACATTGCTAACCTTTTGAACTCATGCGAATCGTAAAATAATATCAGGGCAAGAGAGTGCAAAACATGTTTATAAAATTCAATTCACCTGTAAATTGTTTCGATGAATTCGATGACGTTGTGCGCACAGTCGATAAAGAAGCACGTCGCAACGCAATCCCAATAATCCGCCTGAGTATACACCTGAAGGAAATCGCCCGAAACCATTGTAAATTCGCCTTTCGGTGGAGCTTCGACCGGACTAACATCCGGAAATGTGATTGGCGCGATCTGATCATTGCGCATGACATTATTTACAAATTGATGCATCCACGGATACAGCGTATATTGGTTCTCGATTTCGCATCTAAGAACAAGAAATATATAATTCACGACATTATCAACAACAATAATAACGAGCAGTACGCACTTATTGATAACAAAGTTCGATGCAATTAGCATGAACAGAGAGTACTCGTTCCCTTCACAAGAATACCCCTGATAAGCAATTTCATAGGCTAAGCGTCCCAATCCAGCTCCAGGTACCAGAACTTTAATCTTACTGACATCACTGACGGAAAAAATCGTATTAATTAGGTATTTAGAAAAAATAAATTCCGTTTACTATTTACATTTCACTCGGTTTATAAAAGTATAAAATTTCATCGATAATCGGCTGATAACATTGACGTCGCTCCTCTTCGCCTTCCGAGCTCCAATCGCGAGCGAACTGCTTCAATGTGATTTGAACCTTTAACGACTGAAATGATCAATTCAATTGTCTATAAAAGGTGCCGTCTTATCAAATCTGCAGTATTCAAGCGTTCATGCAGAATCAAAAACAAAGACAGTTAAAAAAAGCAAATCCACTTACACAGTTAAGATCCTGTTGACGAATTTTCGTAACCTGAACGTCTTCTTGCTTCGGGATCATCGTTGTGCCGTTTTGGAAGAGTTGATCGATGTTTCTTGTCATTTTGCATACGATCCGATAGTTTGCATCGATACACTCACGAATACGCTTCAAATGATTTCGATACTTTTGTAGCATTTCTTGATGTTCGGGCGCAAATGTACTTAGATACGCCTCAGACTTATTTACTCTCCGCATGGAATTGACTCTGGAATAAATTGTTGAAGGCAACGCTTTAAAAAAAACAACAATTTTCATACAAGGTTAGTCACAGAAGTACCCAACCTAACGTAGAGATGACGGTTGTTGTTTGAGAAAAAAAATGGTAGAAAGTACCATTCTTATAAAGGTTAAGTTTACATTCTACATTATTTTGTCTTTCTTTGGCAACTATAAATAGCGAACGCTCTCAGCGAATTTTTAAATATGGAAAAATTGGTCATCGTTATGTGATACAATACTTCCATTTAAAAGGTCTTATTCCAACTAATATCATCCTGTACTATCAAATCTAAGGCGGTACTCTAGTGTCGACGCGCTTTACAGAAACTGTGCTCAAATAGGAAAGTGGAGCTCTGCTGGGTTCCAGGGCACAGTGGTTTCTTAGGAAATGAACTCGCCGATGGTCTTGCTAAAAAAGGTGCAAACCTTGGGCAGGAAGCCGCGGTCTCGGTTCCACCGCATCTTAACGTTATTTACAACTCTCTAGAGAGGAAGATGGTAAGCCGGTCCGAGGCCAGGTGGCAGGCTACGTCAACCTCCAGAACCACGAAGCAAATGTGGAACACTCACAACGAGAAAAGTACTAAACTCTTGTTAGCACTACCAAGGGCGCAATGCGCAACTTTAGTCGGTATTCTTACCGGCCATTGCTTGATTGGGGCGCACGCGTACAGATTGGGGCTAATCACTAACGATATATGCAGGAACTGCAAACTTCCAGCGGAACGGGAAACACCAGAACACCTCCTGTGCAGCTGCCCGGCTCTTGCTAGGAGACGGGTGAAGGCTCTAGGTGCACAGTCTTTCGCAAACCTTGGAGAAGTCTCGCGTAGCAGCATGCAGAGCCTGCTAAACTTTGCTACGGCAACAGGGACCTTTGATTTGAACGAGGAACTCTCAACACAGATCGATACGCAAGCGCACCTACCTTAGGTACATTGGGTCTTCTTTTTATGTGGTATCGCTATGGACCCTCGAGGGTCTATGTGAGGTTTCTAAGCCGCCACTGATACCTAACCTAACCTAAGAACTAGATTTTACTCTAGATGAGTCTTCTCCTTCGCTTACAATAAAATATTGGCTGGCAGTTCGAGGAAATCCACAGTCCATCAACGATGTCAAGGAAATATTTGCAAAGCCCTGAGAATGTAAAATTGACGTGCACTAGATTAGCAAAAATAGAAAATTCTGAAAACTAATGAACCTTCTTAAGATATTGTTTTCTTTGGAAACAAATCAACATTTAGAAGACGAAATATCAATATGACAACTTCAAGCCTATCGCCTAGAGTTTAAATGTGACGTTGCCATGTACAGAGTGGCCCAAATCAGACTGAACGATTTAAAATCTACAATATAATACTTTGGCAATGGTTTGTTTTTGTTGTGGAAATATGATGAACCTGAAACTTGCATTCGAGTGTAAGTGTGACCCCTAAGCTGACAAATGTTGGCATTTTATGTTACCAAGCGTACATTTTCAGGCGCTAACTTCTTAATTTCAGCACAAGTATTATATTCACAGAGATTTGTGGGTATGCGCCAGTCACTCAAATCTGGTGAATGAGAAGGTCTAGCGAATTTATTCATTCACCAAAAAGTTCGTCCGAAGGCCTGTTCTGACTCAAAACGGGAGACTAAGTTCTTAGTCATGTGGGTACAGGAAGGAGCTGTTCTGCCCTTCAAATACTGTCAGTTTTTGTTTACAACCTGAGGTTGTGAGAGGAAAAAAAACCGTTACATTTTTACACCTTAAGTTGGCCCGGCAGCATTAATTTATAAAAAGATTTCACGTGAAGTGTTAGATGCAAACATTCCTTTTAGCAGCAAAAAGTGAAGGACCGAAATCCACACGACGATAGATCAAGTTCAAGCCTAGAGTGCATAAGACCAAAGCAAAGAAAACACGAATTGAGTTTGGAAATTGAATTGACATCGTCACTCGAATTTCTTCTTTCCACTGTACCCCGAGCATTGGTATTTAATAAACAGATGGTTTTTATTATGGCGTAGAAACTAAAACAATATTAAGACCAAGAGTCGACTGTGAACGACGGAATTAAAGGCTTCGCCGCGATGTCATGGGCTCACTATATATTGAAATGTGCCGTCGTTCTAAAGGGCCCGACATATGTTTAATGTTTATTTATATATATAGTACTACAAGATTGTATATCTTATATAAAAGTACAATAAAATAAAAATAGAACCCAATAAATTCAAAAAAAGGAATAATAATATAAGAACAAACAAAATAAGATAAAAGAAAATATATCAAATGCAAGAAATAACAGTAATGAAAAATAATATTGTATAAATGAGAAATAAATAAAAAAGAAATTGATAAAACTGAATGAGATAATACAGAGTCAAATAAATATAATTAATTATTTAAAATAGAACTGCATAATAGATGCTTGAAAGCACTAGAGCTGCACGCGCGCTGAACATTGACAGGTAGATTATTCCAAAGCGTAATCGACTGAACAAGGAAGGAGCTCTCACCAACTGACCTCGAATATCGTGGTGCAAGAAGCCTTTGATGTCGCTTCGAATTTAATGATATTAAGCTATCTCTTAAATTAGACGGTTCATCTGTAACAAGAATGTTATGCACGACCAACAGGATTTTCCGATTCAAATAAATTGAGAGGGAGCAACCCAGCAATTCATTCCTGTAAGGAGAAATATGATCGTAGCGTTTCAAGCGGAATACAAAACGTAAGCAATCATTGAAGGCGATATCTAGCTAGCATCAATCAATTTGAAGAACGTAAACGGTGGAAATCTGTTCTTCATTTTATCAAAAATCGAAGTCGAATTCAGTGTTCTGTTTTATATGTTCGTTTGTATTGTGTATGTGCTTATGAACGACGGTTGGACCGATATCGCACGGTTCTACGTTTTCAACCGAGAACATGCGGTCGCACGCATATTGGGAATAACTACGAGGTCTTGTTTGAAGAAAATTGTAAACAAATCATATCGTGTGTACCGTTCATTCAACCATTGGACAGATATCGCAACATAAGTAGGTACAACTCTTGTATCGTGTATTTACCGCATAAAAAGCAAGCGCAGACTTTAGTCTGAGATTTTAAATCGGTCGACAGTTTAGTTGAGTTATGGAGTGTGCTACAATATTTATGGGCACATACTTGGATGCAACCAAGTACTCTGGTCTTCACTTCGGTTGTGCCGCCATAAAAGGACGTGAAATCGAAGGGAACCAGTCCTTCGCCACCACGCGCAGATCTATTTACAGGTTTGCAGATTACACCGTAGTCTTCATTCTTCGTTTCCATGGCGTTTCATGAAGTATCCACTACACGTCGTCCTTGATGATTCGATGGTTTGCGGTGCCTTCACCAAGGCTATTGTGGCCCCGATTGGACAAGGCAATTCCATCTCTGCAAAGTCGCCTAATCAATCGCGCAGCCTTTAAATGTCAGACTTACATGAAAAAGGTTAATCAACCACCGCTAAATCATAACATAATTGAATTAAATCACTGCTACCAAGACAATGAGGTCATTGGCGCAATCCAGTCTGCTGCCATCGATCAACGCTTGCCATGTGTGTACGTGTACACACCACCCCCCAACTATTTACAATCCGGCCGACAACAAAACTACAAACCGATAAATGACAAGTTTCACTGGCCACTGATAAGGACTTTCAATAAAAGATAAAGATAACATACAGACAGCAGACCAAAAAGAAGCAGTCAGGTCTAGTCTAGTCTAAACATTGTAGAATAGAAAATTTGCGAATTGACGACCGATTGTGATAAGCGGTTGGACGCATGGCATGCTCCCATCCCCCGCATTCTGGGTCGGATCTAACGTTTCAATTATGCATTCGGTTATTCACATGGCGCCAAAAACTAGGAAGTGATAAGGATTTTCGACAAGCAACAACGAGATGATAGCCCGTAGCCTTGAGAGGGGCGCGTGGGATTTCCGCACTGTAGTCAAGGTCTACCTGCTGTTGCACGTGATTTGCTTTTCCCGTTTCGTGAATTTCTTGAATAGAAAAATGGCAGGTGACAACCTTAATGTTAGGTTAAATTAGAAAAATTTTTGATTGAAATCTGAGCATTAAATTGGAAGAAACACGCACCCGTAATGTTTGAACGAAGCAATTACTTGTCTGGCTTCCTCGTCACCCGCGAAATTCGGTTGCGTTGAGTCGGGCAAATTCATCTCGATGTTTCTTTTTCAGGCGCTTCCACTGGTCTCCTGTTGATTTTCCCAAAACTTTTCACTTAGCACAGATTTTCTGCTCGAGCGATGATGAAAGAAAGCACGAGGAAATGTTAGCTCTTTCCGCACCGAACGAACACCCGCACCCGCGTTGGTCGTTGCCTATTTCTTCCTACTTGCACTATGCACTGAACAAACAGTGAAGAGTGAACTTGATCAAACCAAAACGGGCGGAACTCGGAACACTACGCTGGCTGTGGTTGTTGCTGTCACTCTTACTCCCCTTTCATAGGACCGATTGACAGCAATTTTCTTTCTACCGAAATTTTCAGAAAAAATCTGATCCGATCCGATTGATAGAGACGGCAAGAAGTGCGGTTTCGTTTGAGAGAAATTCTCTGTTTGGTTTGGTTCGCTGGTCAATGGGTGGGGTGGTACTGCCTGACTTCGCCAAGGTCGAAAGACAAATTTCATTCATTCTTCGAGCCTTTCGAATATTCCACCCAACTTAAGTTAAGATGCGAACCTCTGTTCTAAAAATCAGAGTAGGTAGAGCAATTTCGTTAGAGTCCGGATGATAGATGGCGGGATGTATTCAACACATGGTCTAACTAATGCGTTAAACTTGGTTCCAGGTTCCCACTGTTTATACTCTAGATGAAATCATATAAAGCCCGAAAAGTTTGTAACGCATAGAACCGAGCCTCGGGCGAAAAAAAGTTACATATTATTTTGTGTTTAGTTGTGGCCAAAAACCCCAAATCCGTTTGCTGTCCGTTCGTCCGTTTGCACGATAACTCAAGAACCCGTTGGCCTAGGAAGTTGAAATTTTGTCAGCACCTGTAAAATGGAAAAAGTAAGGCTAAGTTCGTTAATGGGCAATATCCTTCCACTCCTTCGGGTACCTCCCATACAAGAGTCCTTAAAACACGTATTCACAATTATTACTCGAATACTTCAAGTTAGGAGCTTGAAATTTTGAATACTTAAAGTTTACAATGTTTGAATCGAAAGTTCCGAATATGATGCAAATCGAATGAGTCCTTCGTGTAGCAGCCTACAAAAATCCTTCAAAAATGTATACAAGTTACAGAATCCACTATAACTCTAGTACAAGTTAAAGCAGGGAATCAAAATTTTACAGGAATTAGTTTTATATCAAAAGCAAGACTGATTTCATTAATTAGCACAATCCATCAACTCCTTCGGATAGCTGTCATACAAAAGTCTTTAAAACACGTGTTCACCAATATTGAACGATAACTTTAGAACGCTTTAAGTTACGACTTTGAAATTTTGTATACGTTGATTTTATAATAGTCGCAGCTGAAGGTATTAATATGAAAAATATCCCGTAAGCCCTTCATGTAGTTGCCATACAAAAATTCTGTAAAAATGTCCCAACTTAATTTATGCAACTCACTATAACTCAAGAAATCGTTTAACCATCCATCGAGTAGCCACTATACAATAGTTTCTACCTGTAAATAAAAGATCATGCAATAATTGTATGTGCACTCCTCATTCTTTTGATATAATCCCAACTAAAATATAGGTGGTCTGGTCTTGCTGCGCAGTAGGGTTAACGCTGCGCAACGGACAAGTCGTCGTACTACCTCCTCGTGGTGACCACTGGAAACTGCCTATGGCAGGCCAAATGTGCGTACGGCCGGGCTGGGAGTAGGTTCATCCGACTGACGAAGACTCACTTGTCTGCTGGTCATGTTTTAGGGACAAGTGGGACTGGCTGACGAATGAACTCGAAGTAACAGCTCGAGGACCGTCCACCTTGTACTGCAAAGTACCAAACGGACCTCAAGCCAACATACGGTGAAACAGCATGTGCCGAGGGCTGCGTGACCAAGGGGAAGCTTGGTCTCTAGTATGCGGACTCCGAATACCTGGGCAACTTCGGTTTCAATTTAGGCCCTTACCATGGCAAGGAGCTCTGCCATGGCCGACCTTTATTTCTTCCAGTTATATCCCAGTCCCTCGCGGACGATTATGAATATGGAAAACTTAAAAACAAAAATTAACGATGAGGATAGTGTACCTCTTAATACACTGCAAGCGATTTCGCCTGCAACCAGTATGGAATGGTTGAGATTCGAAGATCTGTTCGATCCTGAAGGCCACGCCATATCACCATTATCTGAAGAGGGTAGGGCAAGTCCCGTTAAGGAACTAGCTCAGGAGGCCCTGTCAGATAATTCAGAAGAAGCTGATAAAACTGTGGTGGAATGTAAAACTACCAAACGACAGTTTATAAAGCTTAATGGTGCTGGTAAGCGGTTCTTCAAACAGCTTTGCGAGCAGGGTGTCCCAAATAACAGAACTAGGGCTTTATCTGGCAGAATCTTTACTCCTAATACAATAGAATGGGCGGTAATGTCATTCCTCCCATATAAATCCCCAGGAGCTGATGGCATCTTTCCTGCATTACTGCAACAAGGACTCGATGTGCTTCTTCCCATACTGGTCAAATTATTTAGAGCCAGTTTTGAATATGCCAGTGGCACGTAATGGCATGGCGAGACGTAAATCTGACTTTTATTCCAAAAGTGGGGAATAGATGCTGGACTCACGCAAAGTCATATCGCCCAATCAGTCTCACCTCTTTCTTACTTAAATCTATGGAAAAGGTATTAGACAGATACATAAGGAGCTCTGCTGCTTTCAGCCGGCTCAACAAATATCAATTCGCTTATCAAGCTGGCAAATCGACTGTTAGCGCTCTTCACAATTTAGTGCAAAAAATTGAGAAGACGTTGACAGCCAAGGAAATAGCGTTATGCTCTTTTCTTGACGTTGAAGGTGCTTTTGACAACACTTCCTACAAATCCATTGAATTACTTACTCGTAAGATAGGAGTAGAAGAAACGGTAACGAGATGGATAGTAGCGATGCTTGACTCTCGTAGAATCTCGGCTCAGATCGGAGGTAAAGGTCTCACTGTACGAGCGATGAAGGGATGCCCTCAGGGAGGTGTACTCTCCCCACTACTGTGGTGCATTGTTGTAGATGATCTCCTTAATGATCTGAGCATCAAGGGTTTTGAGACTCAAGCATACGCTGATGACCTGGTGATCACTGTAAGAGGTAAACATGACTGTGTCATTTCGGACCGCATGCAAGAGGCCCTAGAGATAGTAGATCACTGGTGCATCCAACAGGGATTAAGTATAAATCCAAGTAAAACAATTATAGTGCCATTCACTAGAAGACGGAAGGTAAACTTAAGGCCCCCGATTGTGAGAGGAACTACAATTGAATTCTCTTCCGATGTCAAATACTTGGGAATTACCTTGGACAAGTGTCTGACTTGGAATTTACATCTTAAAAACATCTCCACACGAGTAACATTGTCTTTTATGGCGTGTCGAAGGCTCTGTGGTACCACTTGGGGTCTCAGACCAAATATGGTATACTGGACCTACAAGTCTATTATAATACCAATGATCACATATGCCGCTATGGTGTGGTGGCCAAAGGTTGAACAAATCACAGCACAGAAGGCCCTGCAAAAAATTCAGAGGCGTGCCGTTCTTAGCATTACAGGGGGACTTAAATCATGTCCCACTGCTGCAATGGAAGCCATGATAGACTTGGCCCCATTACACTTAGAGATAAAGAAGGAAGCTCTGAGAGAGGCCATAAGGCTACAGCAGTACAATAAATTCAAGGCAGGAGACCTTGTCGGTCACCTTAAAATTCTACAGGAATTTAATCAGAAGGACCTAACCGACTCAGTAAACGATAACATGCCAAAGGTATATAATTTTGAGAAACCATATATGGTGACTCTGGGAGATCGTGTATCATGGCAATCTGGTCTACCAGATTTTGGGGAAGGTGCTTCAGTCTGGTACACGGACGGCTCTAAAACCTATAGTGGAACTGGAGCGGGCGTATTTGGACCCAATTTTAAAATATGGACGGCAATGGGACAAACCGCCACTGTGTTTCAGGCTGAGCTACATGCCATAGAGATGTACGCAGGTAAACTTCTACTGAATAAACCAAAAGGCGCTACAGTTATTATCCTATCTGACAGCCAAGCGGCACTGCTAGCGCTGAAATCTTATTGTTTCCGTTCTAGGCTTGTGTGGGACTGTCATACTCTTCTTAAAGAGCTGGCACATCATAATAGTCTAACCCTGATGTGGGTGCCAGGACATGAGGGTATTCCGGGTAATGAATCGGCTGACCAGCTAGCTAAGCGGGGAGCCAACTCACCAATGATTGGCCCGGAACCATTCTGTGGAGTAGGTAAAGGCTTCATTAAGGATGGTATTTTTAAGTGGATAAATCTTCAGGTGGAAGATTATTGGAACTTACTTTCAGGACTTAGACAGTCAAAGAAATTCCTGACCTTCTCAAGTAGGAGAGCGTCGGAATTCCTTTCCTTAAGCAGGTATAACGCACGGGTCATAATGGGATATTTTTCCGGACATTATTTCCTTAATTATCACCTTAAGATCATCGGTAAAGTATCACTAGATACATGTCGATTCTGTGATATCACATCTGAAACCACGGCACACATTCTGTGTGATTGTGATGCAGTGGCCAGATCAAGAAGGCAGATTATCGGTGGATTTACTCTCACCTGTGAAGACCTGTCGAAGACTCCCCTGAGTAAAATCATCTCCTTTCTCAAAGGAATCGATATGGCCTAGGGAGTGGTTAAGAGCCAGGAACAAAAGACCTCTTAGGTCGTAGTTCGAGAAGTAGTGAGGCTTCTTTAGGCTCTACCAGTTTTAAATAATAATAAAATAATAACTAAAATATAAATCGGAGTTCAGTATTTCATCTAGAGTATCATACGATTGGCTTGCAGTCGATCGTGACTGCGTTATGTTTTTATTTTTTATTTGAGACGTTTCGAGTTCTGTACTAATTTGCTTTTCATAATTTTATTTATTTTTGGTAAAATGATTGACTGTAAATTGTGCGAAGCAACCGGTGCGAACAAAACACCCTATAAAAACATTGTTTATTTACTCAAGTACCAGGGAATGTTGTTAACTAGGAAAAAGTCCGGAAAGAATCGTCATCTTACAATGCTACGCGCCATCAAACCCGCCACACTTGAGGTCAAGAGAAGTTCTATGGCCTACTGAATGCCAGATCCGAACGTGTTCCGCTACGTAATGGTGGGGGCATTTAATGGATGAAGATGAAGATCGTGTCCCCATCTCAACATAGGCGTGCCGTGGCTTGAAATCTTGCAGGAGCCAGGGGCCAAATGACTCAGAACATACGACTTCTTTTGAAAGGCACACATTATTTTCGTACAAGTTCGTCCTTTTTGTGTTTACAGATTAGGTGTTCGTATAACGAATGATTGGTCTTAGTCTACGACTTTGAAATATTTTATACATTGTTTTTCCAATAGCTGCAGTTGAAGGAAAGAATTTTAAAAAGTTCCTATGAGTCCTCCTTCGAGTAGCTGCCAGACAAAAATCCTGTAAAAATGTCTTCACTGTCTTTTAGTTTCGAGTAGCAACCAAAAGAGAGTCCTTAAAATTGGATTCAATGTTCATGATTGAGAGATTCGATTTTTCTTCAATTTGAAGATTCTTAGCGTTACCGAAGATTTGAAGACTTTGATGGCTATGTAGAAGATTTTTTTGTATTCGTAAGGTATTTTCTTCAATTTCGAGAACAAAAAAAAATTTAATTTATAAATTCCTAGCTTATTTTCTATTATTTTCGGAATTCTCACTTAACAGCTTCGTGTTCGTTTATATTTTCTCATCCATATTCATGTTCAAAGTCAGTCAGTACCGGCAACACTGATCTAATTACCGAAAATAACGTTTTCTTCGATCGCGTTTCATTTGTTCTTTATCGGAACACAAAATTAAAAATAGACAGTATTTTATCCGGAAAGCTATAATAGTTTTGCTAAAATAAGTGAATCTTTTAATTTCAGATTCCAGATTTTTACGAGGTACAACGAACCAGTGTTTTGAATTTAAGAAGTTTTTTTTTTAAATTTGCAAGACAATTAATGATCGTCTTGTATATTTTCTTCTGAAATTGAAAAGCTTTTTAAATCTTTCTTGTAATAATTCGCGTCACTATTCGTTTGCATTTTCTTCAATGGGAATGCAAATGAAACAATCGATCGAAGTTTAGAAAACCCCCTGAACTATTAAAGATTGTAAATTGTGAAAGAAGTGTTATGTATCCTATTTTTTTCTATATTTTCCATTTTAAATATTAAATTAAATTTCTATTCTAACATCGCGAATAAGGTAAGGTAAGATGATTTCTTGCTATGGCAAAAACCCATAGTGAAAAAATTAACAAAATAAAAGTCCTTTTGCTGACATTAAAAAATATTTAACCCACTATCGAAAATATCATAATGGGTTGTATAGGAATGATTTCAAATGTCTTAAGTTTAATGGTAAATTTCACAAAACAGCTCCATTAGACAGACATATAAAAAAATGTTATGATTCTCAGAAAAGTTCTTCTATTCAAAACTCTATCCCACTTCAATCCTTCTTTTCCACTAACAATTAATCTTGATGCATGAAAAAAATTGCGGCCATTTAGGTTCCATCAGATGAATACTATTATAAAACCATTGATATTATGGACATGGGCCAATGTACAAACATAGTGATGGAGTTTGCTTAGTAAGTTTATAAACGAGTATAATTTATTTTAAATTATTGATATTATTATTAAAGATTTATAATTTCATTTTATTTGTATAAATACTTGACGGTTTTGCAACAATGTATGGTATACAACTGTGTTTTGCAAATTATTTAAATCTCGTCCGTCCGTCTGTGCACAAGATAACTCAAGAAAGCCTTGACCTAGGATCGTGAAATTTTGAATCTGAGTGTTTGGTCGAATTTGTAAGGCTAAGTTCGTTAACGTGCAAAATCGTCCTACTCCTTCGGGTAGCTGCCATACAAAAAATCCTTAAAACACATGTTCAAGAATATTGGCCGATAACTTCGCAATGGTTCAACACACGACTTTGAAATTTTGTATGTGTTGATTTTCCAATGGTTGGAGCTAAAGTCTATTAGTCCATCGTGTAACTGCCATACAAATATCCTGTAAAAATGTCTTCCCTTAATTTACGGAGCTCACTATAACTCAAGTAGATAATTGTTTAGCCACGAATTCGGAATTTTGTACAAATTAGGTTTGAGTGAAAACGAAATTCGATTTTACTAGTCAGCGGAATCCTTTTACTCCTTCCGGTAACTTCCATACAAAAAATCCTTGAGACACGTGTTCAACAATATTTTCGGATAGCTTTTGAACGCTTCAAGCTAGAAATTTAAAATTTTGCACTTATTAATTTTTAAATAGTTGCAAGGTAAAGGGTAAATATGTAAGAAATCGAGTGAGTCCTTCTTCCATCTCCCATGTAAAAGTCCTTGAAAAAGGAAAAAAAAAATTTTCAGTGACTCCCCCAGTTACAGATATGAAATTAAACACTGATGATATTCATGGGCGCCCGTACAACATTATCAACATACATCTTGTGACGAATAGAATGAATGTGGATTTCATTCCGTTTAGAATCATTAAACCTTTTGTGTCCCACCAAAACAATATCTGCGCACCGGGAGATAGGGGAAAAATACAGAGAAGTTGAAATTTTACTTAGAATTCGTTAATAAGTAAAATCGCCCAACTTTTTCGGGTACATTGCATACAAAGTTTCTCAAAACAAGTGATGACAGTTATGTTCTGGAATTTAAATTTTTTTTTAAATTAAATATTGCACGAACTGACAATATTGCGGTACTCTTTCAATTAGCTACCATACAAGAGTTCTTAATAAAAATGGTTCCTATTTTTTCGAGAAGGAGCGATAACTACGGAACGGAAAGTATTGGGCATAAAAGCTTTTTTTGTGATTAAGTTAATACAACATTTTCGGGGAGGGAGTTATGAAGTTACACTTATTTTGAAAGAATCAAAACTGGAAAACAGAGTGAAAAGAAGATACTGTTTTAGGCTGCCATACAAAAGTCTTTATATAAATTAGTGCTTTCTGGTGAGTCAACTTGAAGACTTGGAATTAGTTGTAACCGTGTTCGAGCTGTTGTAAATGCTAAGGTAGGTAAGTAGGCAGGGCCGGATTTACCTATGAAGGGGCCCGGGGCTATTTCACTTTTGGGGACCCCTAAATACTAAGGCTTATAATTTTTTTTCTAATCGGAAAAATATTTGAAATTTTTTTTTTTGTGTTTGTATCACATAATGCCGAAAAAAAATTTTTGTTCAGCAAAGATATCAGCTTTCTTCCATTGCGTGCCAATACCACAACTGCAAAAACTTTGCCAGGCTCTCATTTATTTCACATACTTCATAATTTTTTAGAGGATCCCACTATTTTCAATAATTAATTCTTTTCCAAGGATTCTATTATAACTATGACAATATAAAATACGTACCTGGCCTTAATGTTGTTTGTCGGTTAAGTTGCTGGTTTAGGTATTTTATATTGTCAAGTTGCTGGTACTGCACTATAAACTTCAGAAAGCTTTGGATCCATTGAATTTTTCTAAATCGAAAGATCTTCAATTATTTCACTGGCAGCGAACTTATTTAAATAAACATCAAAATATCACCTTCTCTCTCACGATTATCATTGGTGGATTGAATGGTAACTGCTCACTGCTTCTTTTCTTCGAAGTGGAGATCAAAATGGATTTTACTTAGTTTTTGGGAAGTGTATCATCAGGGCAGCCTTATATGCTAAAAGTGGATTTTGAACTGAACCAGATGATCTCAAATCATGAAGACTATGGTAAAGAATTTTGAAAAGTTTGAAATATTTATCAATTCCTTGATTGCTTACTCATCTTAGCTCCTTTTAAAAATATGCTCATTTATATGGGAATATTTCGTGCTTTACTTTTAGCGAAATCATTTATTATTTCATCAAAGTCAATCGATTTTAGTACGTCAAACTCTATTGACATTAGAGAAAGTGAGTTCAAACAATTTTCGCCAATTTTATTACGCAAATAGTTTTTAATCCTTGCTAAAGTAGAAGGATCTTTCCCCTTCACAATTTGTTGCAGGTATAGTTAAATATATTCGCAACGAAATCCTTACGTTTGGAAACGTGCGAAGAATTGAACTACCGTCCTCAAGTAATTCGCTCATACGTGCGAGCTTAGTTTTTACAATATTTTCGTTCTTAACAATTTCAGAAAATTGTAAGAATTCATAAACGAAACCAATCTTCAAATCATTGGGATATGCACTTATAAAAGCTTTACATTTATCTTGAATTTCTGCAATTGATAATTCGTTAAAAATCCAAATAAATTTTCAATACTGTTGTACGCTGCGCTTCTCTCTTCTCTAATTCCTGATACAGACAGTCGATTATCGGCAGAAAGGTTTCTACGCGAAATTTTTCACGTGCAGAAAATTCCGTTTCTATTGCATCGCCTTCATCAAAAAAACGTGCTCTTTTTCTTGTTCTTCTATTATATTCTCTATATTGATGATCATCCACAAGTTGCTTTGCTTCGGCCTCTATATTATTAAAACAATCTCGATATTTATTCAGAAAATCTGACAAAGACCTATACAGTTTACATACAGTCAGTAAATCAATATCAGCGGTCTGAAGCGATTTGCTAGTTGCATGGAAGCGTTCTAAAATTTAGTTCCAAAAAATAATCATGACACCAGTATCGAATTCTTTCATTTTATTCAGAATGCCATTTGCTTCATTTTTGGTTATCTGATTTTGGGTGCTATCACACGCCAAATTACTGAGAGTTGACATAATCTCAAAAACCCACTCCGGCTTCTATCACCTAACGGTCCTCCCACGTCCGGTGTTAGATTGGCGGCCGTTGCGGGTGCGCTCTAATGTCAGCGAAGTGCTGACTTCTGAACGCACACGCAACGCCAGCAGGGAATACAAATCTCGCCCAGCGGCAACTCAACAGGATTTAATTCTATTGTATTGAATATATGAAAATTTCGGACCCCAGTGAAATTTGTTGGGGGCCCCTTAAAATTGGGGGGCCCTGTGCTACAGAACCTTTTAGTCCTATGGGAAATCCGGCCCTGTAAGTAGGGTAAATTTATCGAAGTTATTTGCATTTAATTTTAACCATTTCGTAATTAAGCAATTCTTTTTTTTAAAAAGTGCAACTAAAAAGTGATAACCGTGGTTTAACAAAAAGTTACGTACTAATGTTACTAACATCCTTCTGATCCTGCTACTTTAATCAACATACCTTAAAATTTTGCATGTTTGAAAACACCCTCTTTCCCAGCACAAAGTCGAAAGGATGTATACAAAATTATATATGAGCAGAAGGGTACTACTTTCAGGAAACCATTAAGACTTTTTGGTTTTTCTGTATTTTTTATAAGTCATACCAAACTTGTATGAAGAAAAAATCCTGGGTGTGCATTTCAATTACGTCTTCCAATAAAACAATATTCTTACTTTATTAATCTTAATTTTATTTGTCTACTTTAATTTGAATTACATCCAAAATTTCTTTAAATACAAATAAAAAGATGTTTTGAAAACAGTAAACGGTGTTGATTTAGTAACTTAGTAGTTCAATAAATTATGTGTAATAGAACAATTAAAAGGTCTTAATTAGACTATATTAAAAAAAAAGAATTATTCATGTGACGAAATGGTGATTTTAAAAGACTGGAAGGTAGAATGCAGGTGGGGGCAAGTGCCCCCCCCTTGCCCCCTTGTCTTGTCAGTATCCTCTTAATTTGGAGAACGGGAGAATGGAAACTTCTGATCCTCTCATATCTATAGTCTTCAAACGAATTCAAAATAAAAAAATCTGCCAATGATCTGGGCGAAACTTTATTATTTTCGTGTCAAAGTTCGGGAGCGATCAAAGTCGGAGTATATCATCAGTTGTTTCGAAATTATGAGGTTTCTTGGAAAGTTAGTTTTTTTCTTAAAAAAAAAATGTTAAAATAGAGATTTTTAGCAGATTAAACATTGGAAAAGCCCGTGTAGACTATTCGAATTTCGGTATATTATGTACACTAAAAGCCCATAGAAGTAACAGCGAATTTGCTGATTTATCAGAATTAAGAGATATGACGAATTGTTAAAACGTATATAAAGCCATTACTTCCACTTGGGGTTTGAATTTCGAAAAAATTGTGAAACAGGTTTTTAGACAATTTAATAAAAAGCAACTTTATATCTCATGAGACACGAGGAATCTTGTAAAATTTGTGAAAACGCAAGCAAACCCTTCAAACCCCCTTGGTTTTTGAAATTTGTGAAAGCGTAAGCAAACCCTTCACACCACCTTGGTTTTTGAAATTTGGAAAATCGGGGAATTGTTTTTAGGTCATAACATCAAATGCCGTAATAACCAATTTTATATCTCATCAGAACTAAGGGATGGCAAAAATTGTGAAAACATATGCAAACCCTTGGGGGTTGAATACCCAAAAATTGAGAAATGGATTTGTAGGCGATTATATAAAAAGTCTGTGGAACTGAAAAGCGATCTAATATCTTATCAAACCTAAGAAATATGTCGAAGCTTTGAAAAGCATACAACCCCCTTACATCCCTTAGGATTGAATATCTAAAAATATGGAAATTGACTTTTTGGCGCTTATATAGGAAACCTTAGGAAGTGAAAATGAATTCGATATATCATCAGATATGCAACCTCTTACACCCACTTGGGGGTTGAATATCCAAAAATCCTGAAAGGAGACAACACGAGAAAGAAAAAGATATGATGGAATTCGTGAGAACTTGTTCAACCCTTTTATACCCTCTTAGGGGTTGAAAAAGGAAAAACTTAAAAACAAGTTTTAGGTGATTATTAGGCAAGCCCTTGAAAGAAAAAAAGATATTCGATATCTGATCAGACCTGAGGGATATGGCAGAATTCGTGAAAAAGTATACAATCCCCTATCCACCCCCTTAGGGGTAGAATTTCAAAAAAACCTGAAAACACTTTCTAGGTATTTATATGAAGAAGTTGTACAACAAAAATGAATTCAATATTTTTAAAGACCTAATAGATAAGACGAAACACGTGAAAATATATGCATTCCATTTTCATTGATCATTTGTTTTGCTCCCTTTCCGAACGACAATGGATATTTGAAAATTTTTTAATCTAAATTACTTTTCTAGTTGATTTACATATACATACCGAGTTTCAACTTTGTAGCATAAGCCGTTCTATAGATAGGAAAAACACCCACACCCCCGTACCATACTACCCCTATAAACAATTTCCAACATGCTACTACTATAGCTCTATCTAAATACCAATTTTCAGGTTTATATCATTATAGGTTATCGAGATATAAAAATCCAAACCTTTTCCTTTTCACAATCCCCCCCACCCTCACCCGCTACACCCTTACCCTCAAAATTTTTTCTGCTAGGAGTCTATTAGGCCTACTTCTGGTAAACATTTTACGCATCTATCTTACACGGTTCCTGAGTGACGTAATTTTTTTTAAAAAATTCGTATCCTCTCCACTTTCATGCTCCACCGCCCCCTTAAAAAATTTTACTTTCAACAAACTTCATTTGTCAACCTTTATAAACAAACCGAATTTTATTTGTCTAGTGTAATTGGTTCGTGAGATATCGTAATCTAAAGTTTGTCACCCCCCACCCCCGTACGCCAATGTCCCCACTCAAAAATTTGATTCCGATCTATTCCCCTAGTATACCTACAGATATTCATTAAGTTTCAATTTTGTGACGTTAACCGTTTAGGGGATATGGATTTTAGAATGTTTCGATCTCGGCTTTTTTGCGTTTCGGACGCATTATTTTTCCCCCCACTCCCACACCCCTTCACCCATATTGACAATTTTTATGGAAATGGGTCCACTATTAAAGCTCTATATAAATTCCAAGTTTCAGTCTCCTAGCATAAGCGGTTGCTGAGATCTAAAAACCAAAATTTTCCGTCTAAAACGCTTCCCCCTCCTCCCCCTCACACCCCCACAACTCAGAATATAGTCACTTCGAGGTGTAGATGGACAAAGTAGTTCCTTTCAGTGAAGTACTTCACTCCGAGTCACTGACTTTAAGAACCGAGTTCAGTGAAGTAGTTCTGGAACTGTTAGTTCCATCTAGAATATGACGACCAAAAAAAAAAGGTCAGTAGATATAGCACGGAACGAGTTTAGTGAGGTTAGTTCCATCTACAAGGTCAGCAGATATAGAAGGAACAAGTTCAGTGAATCATCGTTCCATCTAGAAGATGACGACCAAACCAAAAAAGGTCAGTACATATAGAAGGAACGAGTGTCGGTCAAGCTTTATGTCACGTGTTCAATGGAACTGCAGTTCACGAAAAGGAGTGAGTTACTTCACTCACTCACTTCAATGAAGTGTTCTTTTGGAACAGTTCACTCCTGAACGACCCATCTCTACTTCGAGGAGCCTACCCAGTCTATTTATAAAAAAAAATAATTTAATATCTCAAACCGTTTGGGAGCTACGAGCCTTCAAACGATTTTACGTACGGCGGACGGCGTACGGCGGACAGACGGACTGAAATGTTTTTTTGCTTTTTTCGTCTACTTTCAGGGTAGCAAATTTTTTTTTTAAAAATCGATCACAATACTGTATTATTAGAAAATAATAAAGTAAAATACAAATTTCAGTGGAAGTACCATCTTAATTATATATACCAGTCCCAGCTGCTCAATCACAAGTAGAATAAGAAGGGTTTGATGATACAGAGGTGAAGAAGAGTTTAATTTACCTACATTTAGATACATAGACAATATGGAACTAGACTCAGAATAAATAATAATATAAAATTAAGTAAGATAAAATAAACAATGTAATTTTAATTTCTCTTTTTAGAAAAACACATTTTTTTGGTTAAAGTTATGTAGTATAACTGGATCGGCTGTAGTGTGTATAGTTCCTGTATGTGAGACTAATTCGTTAAGAGAAGGATAAAACATCGGGTACGAAAGAGAGGCAATGATAAATTTGTGCTAGCCTATCAAATTTTTTTGCTCTAGAGTTGTTTTCATAACAGCGTCGGCGTTGAAAAAATAAATTCCTTTCATATTGCGGCCCGCACATTTGGCTTTTTTAACGCCTGCACTGAACACATACAAACGCAATTAGAAACTAACACAATCGGACTTTATTACGCAAAAATTTTATTTATCGCCGATCCTATTATACTACTACATCCATGGTTCTACTGTTGACTGACAAATAAATTTCCCAACAAAAATAGAAAATTAAAACTGTTTTTTGAATTTTGGCCGAAAAATTAGGGCCTCCAGACCATAGGGCTCTGGTATGAACGATCCCAGGAGATATAATTTCCAGAAGATACTTTTAGTCATCACCTTATCGGAACTGTTTGTAAAACCCTCAACACCGAAAGCTATCACTAGCCCATTAAACAAAAATATTTTTCGGATACTCCCCTAGCATATCCTTTTGTATCCGTTATTACTTTCAGATTTCTACCGTCAATTATCCCGGAGATAAAAAACTTTTCCTTTAATTTTTCCGTCCCTACGTTCAGAATAGAGGACTACCCAATTTACTAATGGAGATGACCACAGTACACTTATCACATTTTAAGCTCATATCTTTGGAGGTTCTTCGGTTATGCGTTTTTGGTATGACGTGTTATGTATTTTCCTTGCGAAAAAAAATCAACAAAAATTAAACTCTTTCATTTCCAACCCCTCCCAAATAAAGGGTTAGTTCGAGGTGGTGCCTTTCATTTCACTACTATTAAAAATATATGTTTTTCAAAATAAAGTCTACAGGCTTAATTTTATTTGGCTTGTAAAAAAATATTAAAAATATTTTGCTCAAATAAAAAAATAACCTAGACCTTCATAGAGATAGAAAACTGATATGACTGTTACATTGATGAGTACTTAGAAAGTGCAACATGAACGGTTATCGAAATATACAAAACTGATAATGCACACCCACTCTGTCCTACGGGGGTACAACTTAGTCGTCGACTCTTATCAAAACCCAACAGAATCATCTGTTGCGCAAACATTCCGAGCATCTTATCTGAACGAGATGATCGCGAATATCTTAAGACCGTATATTTCACAAAATTCTGATCGTCTGCGATCTTTTTTGTTGATCCCATATTGAACCAGGGTTATCAGTAAAGTGATACGAAAAATTGAAAACTTCTTTGCAATCTAAAATTGTCGTCAGTTTTCAAAAATATCCAAGCCGATCAACATTGAAGTTAATAAGAAATCAAAAATGTTGCGATCAATTTCGATTTCATTTCGAACAGGAAAGGAATTTTGTCGGACTTTTACATCGCGTCGCGAAAATATTCAAACAATTGGAATTCTTGGAGTTCCACTTTGTGAAGGTCAAGGAAAAAGAGGAGTTGAACTTGGTCCGAAAGAAATTCGTAGCGCAGGACTGCACAAGGCTCTTGCAAGCATATCGGGTAAGCATCCATGGTACATATCAATCATATTGTGATTATAAAATCGATTTACTTTTATCAGATAATATTAAAATCAAGGATTATGGCGACATCACCTACACTCCGGACAAGGCTACAAATGCGATCAATATGAAAAACTACGAAGATGTGATTGGATGCAATCGAGCCCTTTTTCACAAGGTTCAGGATATGTTCAAGGAGAATAGTCAAGTCTTAACATTGGGCGGTGATCACGCTATCGCAATGGGTACACTATTTTCAAACATAATTTTCTTAATTTCTGTGCTTATGGAAAAAAATATTGTAGGATCGGTACTGGGTCATTTGAACCATGATCCGGATTTGGTATTGATTTGGGTCGATGCACATGCCGACATTAATTTAAATGTAACATCACCAACCGGAAATATCCACGGGATGCCTGTATCTTTTATGATTGAGGAACTTAAAAACTGTTCAACAAAATTTCCAACGATCGATTGGATTACAAAGCGGTACGTACAAGAATCATTATTTTTATGGGGTAGATTTTGTATAGTGCTTCGGTGCGTAAAGCGCTCTATTTTAAATTCAAAGTTTACGCTGCCCAAAGTATCCTCCTTCAGGTAGTTTTCATACAAAAGTCATTAAATTGTGTGTTCACAAATATTGACCAATACCTTCAGAACGCTTCAACCTGAGAATTTAAAATTAGATATCGTACTTTAATTTTTCAATAGTTGCATAAAAAAATGAATTTGATGAAAATCGACTTATTCGATTTTATGTTAATTCGGATAAAAGAAAAAAATTAAGCTCTGCATCTAGCACTGGAGAAATTCGTCTGGGAGTTTTCACATTTTCATTTGACGCCGAAAGATATCCAAATTTCTTAAAAATTCCATCCAAATATTCTGACAAAATTTTTGAATTCTGCTGACATTCACTCGAACTCGCGATAACTCGAGAGCTCATGAAAATTATGTGATTAAATTTACAAAAAAAGGAGGAAGCCCCTTTCGGGTTTTGGTCTGTTGGATAATGTTTCTCCCATCAATTTTTGCACTTTTCGTGGCTCTTCAGCATAGTTGTTATTCGAGGATAGGTATCCTATCGCTCGATCCTCCGGAGTTCGGTGTTTTAAAGAGCCCTAAGATTCCAATGTTTCTTGCCTCTCAAACAAAAAGTCCTCAAAACGCGTGAGTACCGACTTTCTTAATTATTACAAGAAAACCGGTAAAGCTAGAAATTTAAAATTTTGCACACTATATTTCTGTGGCCACAGGGAATAAGTAGGTAAGTCTAAAAACGAAACTATTCAGGGCAGCACTTTGTTGCTATTTTTACTATTGCACTATTCCTGTAAATCCAGTTTTTGTGAAAAAATTAAATTTTTTGACATCTCAGTGATCAAATAACATATAACAATAATTTCTTCACAGTGCATGTAAGTCTTGGGAGATGACCACAGTACACTTATCCCATTTTACTATTTTTCGACTTACCAAGTTTTTCCCTGTGACCACAGATTTGTGCACCATCAAAAAGAATATTAGAACCAAATCAAATCAAGGCCTACTTACTCCTTCGTGTAGCTACCATACAAATACACACAAAGGGAGTTTGCTTTAAGAATTGCTTCTTAATTTTTCATTAAAATAATTTTGAAATATTTAAATAAAAAACGGTAAAGAAATAGAGAAAATTCCGAAATCGAACATCAGGCTGGCTCACCTACAAAAAAAAAGTTGATGAAATTTTCCTGTGATCATAAAGTATAACAACTTACCTTTAATTTGATGTCTGGCAAAACTAGACCCATTTTATAGGGTATACGCTGCTAAACGATGTTAAGCGATTGAATGAAATTCTCTGGAATTATATTTTAAAATTCGAATTACACAAATTTGTAATATTCTCCAGGAACTGAATTTTCGAATATTGGAGCATCCTTAAATCCAGCAATCCGTTTGACCTAATTCTAAGAAAAACAACAACAAAGAAAATAGAAGGGCTATGTGTTCCTTAAAAAAGCTCCTTAGAATTTGAACTTCGGAAGGTTGAGCAACTGATCGCCCTACGAGTTGAACTTATTCTTCTTCGGCTTAAAAGTGGGATTTATTTGGGATAAAATGGTTATCGACTGAAATTGAGGAAAAGAGGGTATTCAGTCGTTATTTTGTTTAGTAACTAAATAGTACAAAAATATTGTAGACAATAAATTCTTGCATTGTAACGAGTGAAGCAAACTTATACACTGTTCCCCCAATAAAACTACCGGTAGAAAATGTTTTCCATTTTTTTTATATTTCGTCTTAAACATGAAAACTATTTTCATCTCACTTTTTTTTCTAAATCACAACAATCATCATTTTGATTTAAACAAATGTAGTATGCATCATTTTCAGTCTTATATTTAATCAGTCTTTTTTTTTAATAATTTTTAAATATTATTTCTTCTATTTATCTATATATATTTTTTTTTTGTCTAGATTGAATCAGTATAAGTACTTTTCTTTTATTATTTCAAATAATTTCTGTGCGTAATTTCAAATTAAATAACTAATCGTAACAATGTAATGAACTCATTTTTTTCGTTGTTAGTTTATTAAAATTCATTATTTTTTCTATCTAGATTATTAAATTTGAAATAAATAAATAAAAAGAAATAAACTAAACTAAGTTAATATCTGTTTTATATCACAGTTTGGTTAATTGAAAAATAAATAGTAAAATTAAATGAAAAGTATTTTTTTTTTAAAATCATCAAAATATATATTTAATTAAAGATAAAACAGAAAAATAATATTGTAAAATCTAGCAAAAATTTCTTTCTAGCATAAATTCGCTTATATGTTCAATAAATCAGCGAACGAAAAAAAACTGAATTAAATTATAAAACTGAAGATCTTTTGTGGCATTAAATTATTAGATATTGTCTTTTTTGGTTGATTGCTTGTTAAAAATAAATTACATAACAACTTAATAGTATTAATATTTTTTAGAGAAGGTATATAAATTAATAAATATTTAAAATGAATATTTCTAGCGGTATTACAATAGAAACAGTGAACACGCCGTTAAAAATAATGTGTTAATGGATTTTTTTTAAATTATTTCCCTAAATTTAATTTGATTAGTGGCACTTTTAGACGGAATTCCTTAAAAACCACAACCTTTAATTGGGTTATAATACCATAAAGAATAAGGTTGCATAATTGGTAAAAATCTTAAAATAAAGGGTGATACAGTTGGAGGTTACAATTTAAATAACGTGAACCTTTGCGGTTATTTGAAGAAAAATTAACTGTTCCAAAGATAAAAGACGAGAATCATCGCGGTATTTTTGAACCTGATTTATACCGAAAAGTAAGGTCAGTTCCGATACGACCCTTTTTTAAAATTATGCGGTAAAATAGCTTTTCAGAGGCATTGTTATTGCTTTGAATATCATTTTTTTCTTAGACCACAGGTGATAAGCCAGCACGACCTCATTCATTCTAAACTAGCCTATGGCTATTTTTAAACCCTACCTATTCATAAATGAATATCCATAGATAAGAAGTGGTGAATGTAACCCCGATTGCTCATAGTCCTGCAGTCTTACGATATAAGCATGTCAAAGGTTTGGTCTTTTCTCTAACAATTTTCACATAAAGACAATAGGTTCTACATTTTCTGTACACCCGAGCTTTCTCTAAACCTAATTCTTTGATAACTTTCTTAACCTATGAAGTTCTGCTTCTTCCAGAGCTCCTAAAAAGGTAGAACTGCTTATAGATCCTGTAGAATTGATCAGCTTCGAATCTAAAATGCCACCGAGATCAGTCTGTCTGGCCTTTTTGCTGCCTTCGACTCAGAAGAGTGGACAATATACGAGATATTCTTGTGGTTGTAGAACGGGTGCCCATTCGGAATTGAACTTCGTACCTCAGTCATGGGATGGGATTACCGATTTTGAACATTAATAACTTCCTATGGATGTAAGTTTTATTGCCAAAACAGACCGCATCCATTTTGAAAGATTTCTGAGAGATATAAAATTGGGCGGGGACCTGCTGTTCCTACAAACAGCGCTCCTCTGAGGCAGTGACACTGCTTCAAACTAATTTTATTGACTTAGACCACTGGTGACAAGCCGATGTTATGTAGGTCAGATGGGATTCGATCTCAGAGTTTCTAGATTAGCGCCAGCCACAGCGTTATCGAGGCGAGGATCTCTAGGTTGATATTGGACAGAGATCTATAGCACAAGTAAAAGACTTCTGGTCACAATGCTTGGAGGAATCCCTCCGCCTCTGATGAAATCTAAAAGGTAGGGGCCCCAAGATTCGTAAATCAACCAGCATGCCAACCAAGCCACAGCTCTATGGAGGAAAAATTTGCCCTTTTTGTTTCCGCTAACGAATTTTTATTCACGCTTATTCTGGAAAACGGGGGATTTTTATTCCCGCCGACTATGCGGTTTACATTCGATTCCCATTCACGGCACATGCGATTATTGAAAACGTTTATCGACATACTTCAAAAACGTCTTTTCCGGGTGTTTGAAACCATATTTTAAGGCAGAAAAATGTCCAAAATTCTAATACTGTAAATGTGAGAGATAGACCATCTCAAATTTCCCTTTATTTACTGCCAATCACTTTCTGAAAAAAGTTTAAAAACGCCGCCTTGGCTCATTTTGGCTATTGATCAACGTTTCTCTCGTCTCGTCCTTATAGAAACGGGGTAGATTGAAATAATCGGAAAGAAAGTTTTTTTAGGACACAAATTAATTATATACACAAGTTTTTATTGTATTAAAAACATAAAAAAATATCGAACCTGAGACGGATCTATTGCAATATTAAGGTGAACTTATAGTGACCGCGACGCGTGCGCATGGAGCAATTCAGCATATTCACTATAACTGCTGTCGTGATCAGTGTTGCTAAGTGCTCTTGGTCGAGCACAAAAATATGAAATTTTGAGCGTTAATTTCAACTTAAAGGCACTAAAATTGAATTTTTCCATATCAATCGCAGGCATATTCAAATTTAGTGCAAGCGGCAAAACAAATTTTTGACCACTGAGACGATATTTTGAGCACCAAATTTAACGCTGAAAGCACTAAATTGGCATCACTGGTCGTGATATGGCGCGCGCGATGGAGCTGGGACATCGCGCACGTCGTTCACACTGTAATTCTACCTTTAGATTATCAAGAATGCAATTTTGGATTATAAATAACCAATGATCTGTTTCCGAGAAATTAAATTAAATAACTTCCCTTAAATGGTTGGGAGATAGGCTAACAACCTGTACCCGGAAAAAAGAACAGTATTACTCACTACTACAAGTGAATCTATATGCTAAATTGATTCCACTAAGCGTAATTAGCTGATCATATTTTTGTTTACATTCATAAAAATATATATGACATAACATTTAATTAGCACCATAAATTGTAGCAATAAGATTAGCACACACGCATACACAATAATTAAAAAAAGCTAAAATTAAATAAATATATATATATATAATACAATATCTATATATTTTTTATATATAAGTAAGAATAATAAATAACAATAATAGCCGAGGGAAATTTGGTGCGTTATTCACATAATAATAATAATATACAGGTCAATGAATACCATAATTAAAATTAAATCAACTCAAAAACTATTTTTTATATTCCACATAATAATGACAAAAATCAAGATAATTATGTAGAGTAATAATTATATAGAGGACGGACTGGTTACTTGGTGGTGGAACATTATATTGCAATAAATTATTATTTTTTTTTCATATTTTATTACACAAAAAGAGCTGCCTGAAAATAAACAAAAAGAGATATAAATTAAGAATATTTTGTTCGTTTTCTTTAATAAATACAAATGAACATAAAAATAAAAAAATGTATAGTAATAATGATAATTAATTGATTTTTAGAAAATCATATTATTAAAATTTCAAACTAAAACGGAAAAATTTTTGTAAAAACAAAAAAAATAAAATGAAAAAAATAAAATGTTTGAAGAAAGAGACAAAATTTGAGGTGGATTTTATTTCTTCCTCAAATTTAAATGAAACGATAAACAAATATATTACAAAAATAAAGTTACTTACCGAAATAGTTTTATACAAATGAAAAACATACGATTTTGGGTTATTGGTTTTAATTTAAATTATAATTTTGAAATCACACTGTTTTGAATCAACGATTTTTTTTGTTTCTTTTCTTGCAAATTTTGAATCGAAAGGATTTTTGATTTTATTTTGATAATTTACTGACATTTGAATAATTTCATTATTTAATTGAAAAAATGGTTTTTACTAAAATAAATTTAAAGTTAAGAAAATGACTGAGAAATTGGCTTTTGATCAAAAGTTTACTGACTTGTAAGCTGGATCAGACTGTGTTCTGTTCGAACTTTGCTCTGCATAATCAGCTTATCTTGGAATAAAATTGGTCATTGGCCAGTAATTCTTCGTTTCTAGAATATTGTTGGCAAAAGTGCCCCCCCCCCCCCCCCCCCCACAAATACGAATTCAATATCCAGATATAGGTAATATTTTTCAAGTTCAGGAAGTTTTGAACGTTACACCAATTCTAAGAATTGTTTATAGTTATAAAATACCAAGAATAAACACAGTCTCAATTTCATTCCCTTATTAGTCGTATCCTAAAGGATTAAACGTTACGAAAAGCAGCGAACTCGAAAGATTAGTGTTGAAATGAAAGTATTCCAAATTATAGATGGTATATCGGCGCTTAGGTAAATGGAGAGTTTTAAGAAACACATGGAGACGAACAATCAAAAAATGAATACGCCCGTCAATGGCCACTACCGTAGTTTCCAGGACACCGACGAGCGAGTCACTCTTTCCTTTGTGGCTGTTCGGCTATCGCCCGAGCCTCTACTTTGACGACCTGAAGCAGATCTCGAAGAAAAAAATCGGAGAGTTAACAATTTTCCTAAATAGAATAGGATGCCTTTGCACTAATTGGGTCCTGTCTGGGCGGACGGCTTCACTGCAGAAAACAAACAAGGTTCAGGCGAGGAGCACTGTTTCTGTCTTATGCTCCCATCGGGTACCACATAGAAACTGAAGTAGTCTCATGTGCCAAACTGAATTCATTGCAAAATTTAAAAAATGCTCCTGAAGTCTGTACTTGTTTTAATTCGGTTTTACCTCTTACAATTTACACTTTAAGCTACTCGTTTCGAGCAACAAGTTTCACAAGTCTGTTCGGCTTCTTGACATAATTCGCACCTTCTGCAGTTCCTAACTTCTTCTGAGCATAGGGCAGTAGCGGCGCTCTTTCGTGGACACTTGAGCTTGAGTGAGTCTTTCTTTCGGTTTTAGAGGGTCCTCTTCCTTTTCCCATACCGGTACGACTTCATACGAATTACGTATCTTAACTGGGCCCAGAGCGCTCATAGCAACCGAAGAAGTAAGTCCAAAAGCTTCGTAGTTTTTTGCTTCTTGTGAGGTAAACGTAAAAAGTTTTAAGGAATCTTCTTCTTTCTCCAAGCCGATTCGACTTCCTACACAAGAGCTATTTTCTGCGAATTATTAATTCCTATAAGACCATAATTTGCAAAAAATCCTTTTTCTTCATTTTCCTCAAGGCGGTTGAGCGGTTCTTGACGAAGATCACACTTTAAGTTTATGGGTTTTTGCGTTTCTCGGAACCTATCTTATGATAACCGGATCCAGAGCTCAGCTCATACGTTCCGAAGAATTAAGCTGGTGGTTCATCAGTTTCTAGTTGGTGGTTCATCAATTTCTAGTTGGTGGTTCGAGTCCTTAAACGAAGCATTGACTGGATCAATATCACAAGATCAGTTCATCGTTTTTTGTGAAGTAAACGTGAAAAGTGAACGTTAAGCTTTAAGTTAACATACAATTTTTATTTTTTCAACGGTTTTGAGGCACATATCACTCTTATCTGAGAAACCATTTTTTTACTTTAATTGCAACCATTCTGGGGGGTACCGAAGAAAAGTTCAAAAATTTTAAAAAATACTCTAAGAGACTACAGCCTCTGAGCCTCTGAAATTACTTTTTTTTTTAAAAAAAAACTATTAAGTATGGCACTATGTTAGATAGTGTAATCAGTTAGATAGTAGGTCTGTTCTTTTTGGCTACACCTTCTACACTTTTCTGCACTAACTCTTGAGCGGGTGCAGAGAGGTGAAGAGGATGAATGAAAAAAGAACAAACCGAATAGGTTTGTTCTTTTTTCTAATAGCCAAAAAGAGCAGACCTCATATCGCTTTTTCGTTTTTCTATAACTGAAAGCTGTAGATTTTAGAGAAGGGACGAAGGTAAAACATGTTGAGAGAAAAATTAAGGCTTAGGTTCTGATTTTCCATTGTAAATTGCATTTTTTAACTCTCGAACTACCTACACATATTCATTGATGAACTGCCTATTTTTTTATATCTGTACAATGTCAGTAAATTTCAAACTAGTAGTTACCTTTTCAATCCTCCGATTACAATAACATAATTTGTATTTTTTTTTTCTTTTCAATAATATTCACAAAATTATTATTACACAAAATATAGAACAAATTTTTTTTTATTGATTGAGCAGTAAGTTATTAGGTATAAAAACTTGGTAATAAGCTGCAACACAATATATCACAATAATACGAAAGAAACAAATGAAAAACCATATTTTTATAATAAAAAAAAAATTGTCAAAAATACGAAAGATCTTTAGCACCGTGTAGCATTGGTTAGAAAATCGCAAATCAAAAAACCAAACAAGTTTCTGTTAAAACCAACTGAGATCTAAAAAAAGAAAATCGAAATGATTAGTGAAAAGTATAGGAGAAAATGTTGTATACACGCTTCGGTAAATTTTCAAAATAGAAACGAGAGAGAATTGTGTGAAAAAACTATCCCGAGCGTAAATACACACACCTTTCATGTTTAGGAACGTACGTTTTAATATTGCTTAAAAATTTTTATCGCATTGACATTATCTGGCTTCGGTAGTAAACATTTTGTAAATTTTGTCTGTTAAAAGTTAAAAATTCAAACATACCCTTTACAGAAACCAGACTATCAACATCAATGAAAATCGTACACAACAGTAAGATTATTAGGCTTAGAAATGAAACAGTCACAAGGGTAGCAATTTAAAAACCATAATAAAATGTTTTAGTACGATTTGTACGATTAATGTAAGTTAAATACGCAAACGAAATCAGGGATATTATCAAATATATATATAAAAAAACATAAAGTAAATAAAAACTCAACTAAAAATATTATTTTTTTTCTGTTTTTTTTTAGTTTTTAAATATTATAATATTAGTTATAAATATGAGTTTTTGCATTTTTTGGTTTTCTCTGCTTTGGTTGGTTTGGTTAAGAAAACAACACTATATAGTTATTATAATAATAAGAATAATAAGTACTAAAAACTAAAATAGTATATAAAACAAAAAAATTAAAAGAAAACGGAAAGATTTCGATCAAAGAAAAAAACAAACGGAAAATCGATGACGACAAGACAAACCAAAAAGAAATATTTTTAAATATACTCACACTAAACATAATTTAATGTCAGAGGTTCAAAATTACACAAGGTTTTATTGTAAAAATTGCAAAAGAAAATTGTTGAAAAAAATGCAATTTAAGTAGTAAATTAAACTGTCAATAAATAAAATCAATTATAAAATTGTATTATTACTTTTAAATCTATTTTCCTTTCTTACTTCATTTTTAATTTTCTTATTTTCGTATATATCTATATATTTTTACTAGAGAAAATTAAATTAAACATGATTTTTTCTCATTTATTGTATATTTAATTTAAAATTACTTAATATCTTTGCTTTTATTATTAATATTTATTTTATTATTTTTGGTTTTTTTTCCGAAAATTCTTCTGCTTCTCAGTTTTCTTTCTGACTTTTTGGAATGTGTATGTTTTCTTATCAATAGATTTTTGTATTATCTAATAATTCAAAATTTAATTTACAGTTTGGTTTAAGTTAAAAGGAAACAAAAAAAAATTTTGTTGTAAAGAAAAAGTCTTTTGAGTATTTTGGTTTTCTTTTATATTTTTGTTTTTGTTTATAATAGTTTTAAAAGTTTTATGTTTAAAACCAGGAACGTGTATATTTTGGTTGTTTCTTCTTTTTAAGTAAATAAATAAATAGGTATATTAAGTACAATATAAATAAATTATGGCAAGAAGAGAAAAAAATTACATACATTTGTCTTTTTTGTTCGCCTAAAATAAAATAAGTTTCAAAAAGAAAAAAATTTATGGCACGAATTTAAACTAAAAGAGAAAATAAATAAATTAATAAATAAATAAATTACAAATAAAACTAAAAATTTTAGTAGTATAATTGATAAAAGACTATGTTAGTACTCATTCCTGCGAATTAAATCTACTTCGAAAAATTGATGAATTGATGCAGAAAATAGAGGGAACACTTAAATTCGTTACATGGACATGGGAACAACGGCGACTATTTTTAGATAAAATATTGCATCCAGAAATTCGTTTATTTTCCAAACTAGTGAAACATATGATACAGTAATGTACCATTGATTTCATAATTTATTCCATGCCACTGCGCTGACTCAGAATCAGAAAAGAAGGAAAATTTCCAGGCCACTGGCGGATGTATTGGTTGGGTCTCATAAACGGCGGGCCCCAATCGCACCGAGCGTTATATTTTTAATTTGGAGTAGACTTTCCGGCTAATTAAAATACTTAAAAAGGTGTCGTAGGATCTTGCTTATGAAATTTAAGAAAAAACTATTATATATCATCTGCCTTCGAAATGAAGGACTGGACTGACTGGTTTTTAGAATATTCTGACTTTTTAACAACCTCAGAATCGAAGGATTGTATGATTTAATCGACTCCGTAGTCGTCTAGCTGTTGTAGAAGCGCTACAGTCAAAAACAGACCTTGGTATTCTCCAATTAGTTTTTAAGGAACATCATCGTCCATTTATACGATCTCAATGATAATGATGAAACGTGACACAATTAGTGCGGCAAGAGTATCGGCACTTAGGCCAACAAAGAGATCCATTGTACCACTCTGTTTCGTTACGAAATTTAAAGGTCCTACCCTGACTGGGTCCTGATTGTGATCTTCTCCATCATTAGAATTAAGCATGTGTCAAGTTCCTTCATTTTCCAACCACTTAGCAAAGTGTACCTTGGCTAGTTTCAGGTCCGTGTGTCTAGTAATCATTTAGTAGGCAGATACTATCTTGCAGTTTCAATATACCGAGTAGTTTGAATGGTGTGCGTACCGACGCCGACTAAGTAGTCGGGCAAGAGTGTGAACAGATCTATACAATTAAAAAATATCCTGACTGAACAGTCTGTGCTTGCTCTTAGCAATACTTTAGAAATTAGAGTAAGAGCCTTGAAACGCCTCTGAAATTACCATTATAAGCATCGGCATAAGATCGTGTGTTCCAGTCATCAGAACACACGATCTTGGCGAAGTCGGTGTTCCGGTTTAACTTAACTCAAAATGTTTATCAAAATAATCAGAAAAAATTTACTTTGAATCTGTTTGCAAACAACTCCCTAAAAGGAGCGGACGACTAGTTTTCGAGACAAAATTAACATCTTAAAGTTAGAACAGCACATTATTAAAAAAACGACAATTTTAAAGTTATTTAAAAATATTATTAAGTACCAAAAAATATGCACAAGCCCCACACTCCCTCTCCTCAGTTGTGTACAAAACAATGCACGACACAAATTCGTACATTCCAAAGCCACAAACTTAAATGACTACAATGAAACACGTTCATCAACCCCCCGAACATATAAAAGAGACAGGAGATAGACAGAGCATCTAGAAAATAAAAAAATAAAAACCATAATAGAAGTAAATAAATAAAATAAAAACATTGTTGGCTTTTTTTTCCATACGACATAAATAAAAATGGTTTATTTTGAAATAAAAATAGTAAAAAGACCACACAAGAGATTATTAAAAACAATAAAAATGTTGAAGTGTATAATATGTGTGAAGAAAAAAAAATAAAATAAAACTTTAAAACTAAAAGAAGAAGATCAAATTAAAATTATATACGTAAAATAAAAACAAAACAAAAAATAATTGAAGCTAATAAATAAAACTAAAGAGAAAAAAATAATTAAACAAAATCTTAAGATAGTACACCGTTTCTTTTTTTCTTGTTTATTTGCATATATACGTCCAATTGTAAAACATGCCGATTTTATTTAGCTTTTTTTCTTAATTCTTTTTTTCTCTTCTCACAAAATAAATAAATAAATATTTAACTTTGTAGTGTTTATTTCAATTATCAATTACGTGTTTTTTTTCTTGTTTGTTCTTGCCGGTGTTTTTAAAATAAATAATATGATGTGTAAATAAAATTAAAATTCGTTTTAAAATGATGAAAAAAAAAAACAAATCAAAGCTTCTCTTGATTAAACACTATTGCACACAACATCAAATATATAGTAATTATTATGTTTCTTTTTTTTAATATTTTAAATATACGATTTTATTTTGTTTAAATTATTACTACTTTGCTTTCTTTTGTTTTTTTTTATTTCATTGTCGGCTGTTGTTGTTTTTAGTTGAATTATTTCAATGACTTTAGTTGAGAAATAAGAAATTACTTAATTAATGCACAATTTTTTCTTGTTGATAAAACGAAGAAAATATTAAATTTAGTTTTACAATAAGTTCACACTTATTTAAAATTAGGTTTTTTAATATCATTATTTTTTTTACACATAATCGCGAAAGCGGTATCATGTTACAAACATTATTAGATTGTGTTTCTTTTTAAGTGGTAGCAAAACTTTAACGAGATTTTGGTATTCATATATCCTCTTAGGATTTTTTTTTTGTTTTTTATCTTACATTTTTTATATTTTATTAAATAAAAAATCATAAATAGCGAAAAATCCATCCACAGCAGACAGACTGGTACACATTTTATTTGACAAAACTCGACATAGTTATTTGCTAATTAATGTAATTGGCAACTCAATTTCTATCTGTCTGTTGTGGAGTAGAAAAAACGGCATGAACTTCTGTTTTTAAAAAGAAATTAATTTTTTTTATTTGCTTTTCGATTTGTTTTATTCGATTTGGATCACACATTTTTTATTTATGCCGCGCGTTAAGTTTTTTCTTCTGTGCTTTTTGTATGAAATCAATGTGGAAATATAATTAAATTAAGACAAAAAAAAAAGAAAATAATTCAACTAAACACAAATGAATAATTGATTTGAAAATTAAAAAGAAAAACGAAAAGATGAATATGTTTATTATATTATATGCATAATTATTATGAGAAAATAAAAAGAAGGTTGCTCTTGTTTGCTTGGGGTAGGTGAAAGAAAAATTAAAACCTTATCACACTTGCAAATTGTTGTTTCTTTTATATATGTAAATGATAAAATAAAATATTGTTTTATTATATATAATAAATATAAATAAAATAAAAAGAATTTATTTACTATTATTTCCTAGGAATTATATACGTTTTTTATTATTTTTTTTCTTTGTTTTGTTTCAATTAAAATTATAATAAAAGAATAAATAATGTAAAATTAAACATAAAGTGTAAATGGTTTTTCTGTTTCATTGCACTGGAGAAAATTTTCGGGATTACGTTTCCTGTTCTCTATAAGTTATTAGTTGGTTTTTCGATTAGCCATGAGGAAATTGAAGAGTAGTAGCAATTTCTTTGTTCGGTATTATTTTTTTGACTAACATGTGGATGAATTTTTTTGCGCAACTAAGATGATAAATAAATCGTCTTTGAAGAAATAACTAAAGTACTACACCTAGAATTGCAGTAGTGGTTGTAAGTCACTTGATCACCCACAATATTTTGTCTTTCGCACTTTGGACATTAGATACTTGTAGCATTAGATTTGTAACACGATGCGTAGTCTAATCAGAAACACGATGGGTAGTCTAATCAGAAACTGCAAATTAATGCAATGGTATTCAGGATAGCCTGCGTGTTGATATTAAATTAAAAGCATTATTCTTGGATGGAGTTATAAATTGTCCAGCAACACAATTAGTGCTTTATTTACAAGAAAGAAGATTCGTCTATTTTAAAAAAACGAAAGGCCAGTTATGACACTCGACTCGATCAAATGACTCATATTCGTGTTATTCAATCGACTCGAGTTTCATAATAGGCCCGCAATTCTCGCCTGTGATATTTTTCTGAATAAAATGAACACTATTTCTGGTTTGACAAAGTCGTACTCTGGAGCACAAAGGACCCATTGGATACCTATGACCTGGTTTAAACTGAGCAGTTTAGCCGAGGACCATAGCTCAAATTCGACCATAATTATTTAGAACACTTTCTGTAAACACTTCGTAAGCGACCCGATCTAGCGTCACAGTGTTTTTTTTAGACATTTTAATACATCAGTGCGTTCTGACATAATTTATATATTTAGTAATTGTCCCTGAATACGTTGATGGAGTATTTCGATTGACTAAATACGATCCAGCCCAATTTTAGCCCTCTACCGCTGTAAATAGTTGGAGATTGGACCAATTTTAGACCACGGCAAAGGTCAAGCAGCGATCAGGTTGTTGGGTGTAAACTAGCTATATGTGTCTGGTTGATTATGTACCTAGCCTATCCAGATCTAAAAATCATCCCAAGGCCAACTTCAGAGCCTTTCTTAAGGTATGACAATGTAATCGTTTCGTCAACTCACCTGCACTTAAATACTTAGTTTAATGCATTATTTAATTGATTTTGTGGAAATAAGATAGCACTTCAAAAAACCGTACAACCAGTTCTTCTATATCTGACAGAATAGAACTGACTCAAAATCTTTCGACGATCGTAATTTCAATAAAAATTTCGAAAAATTCCCCATAAGAATTGTGATAAACTCTTCCATCGATTATTGCACATAATACTAACCACGTTCTTAAAAAAATTACGTTTATGATTATTCGAAAAGTATTGCGTACCGCGAAGAGTTATCGCAATCCTTAGGACGATTTTTTCAATTTCAATCGTGGCTGAAGTTGATTAATTTTTTTTTATGTTAGAAAATAAAATTTTTCTAGCAGACGTTATCAAGTTTATTATCTAATTGCCTGTATACTGTATACCTCTGCAGACAATCTGAATCCCCTGCACGATCCCGAATCTATTACTTTGTACTCATACAACTTTCGAATGAAATGGTTTATTTCAGTAGGAATAAACAAATACTCCCAAGATCGATAAAATAAAACAACTTCATTGCTCTCCTACGTTCAATGAAACAGATAACCCTGATTACATAAATATAAAAAACCCAAAAGACAAAAGAATAAAAACTGAAAAAAAAACTAAACGTATAAATTAAAATCAAGAGTTAAAAAAAAAGAATAAAAACCCAAAATTATGAGAAAAAAGGAAAAAAAAACGATTACAAGACTCATTGAACTTTTCGTAAATATTTTTACATAATAATTATTTTACATGTAAATATTAATATTTCCTTTTACTTCTTCTTTAAATAAAGACTTGTTTGTTGTTGGTTTCATTCTCATGCTTGTTATTTTTCTTTTTAGTATATATTTTAAAAAATATTTTGACTAGAACATATTTCCGTGTGTTTAATTATTATTTTTTTATATTTTTATATATATTTTTCTTTCTTTAGAAAAAACTTTCATTTTTTTTTTGTTTTTAACTAATTTTTTCTTCTTATATTGGTTTTGCTTAAAATGTGGTTTTCCTTATTATACGATCTGGGTGTGTATTGGTTTTTTTTTTGTTGTTTTTGCTTTTCTTTATAATTTAATTAATATAAATAAAATTTATATTTTAACTTATATTACATCTAATTTCTATAATTTAATTTAAAAGTATAATATTTTTGTTTTGTTTTTGTTAATTGTAATTTTCTTTTAATTTAACATTTAGCTTTATTTACTCTGTTTTTTATTTATTTGTTTGTGTATTTGTTCAAATAATAGCGCGATTGTATGATTTTTGCAACATTTTTGCAATTTAATTTAAAGATGTGTCTCTTTTTTTTATCTAAGTTTGCTCAAAGAATAAGTAATTTATTATTTCTATTCAATAAATTATTCACTATAAATGTAAATGTTCGTGTTTTTTAAGGATACCTTGTTTTCATTACGATAAAGAAAAAAAAAAGAAAATTATGTAAGAAAAAAAATTATTTCTTTTTACATTGTTAAAACAAGCAAACTAAAGGAACGGATATTTCTAATAAAACTGTTTAAAATTGAAATTGATACAAATTTATTTCGCCAGCGATTTTTTTTTATATTAACTTTTAATTTTTTACCAAAAATATTTTATTTTATTAGCTTTATATATATATATTTTTGTCCTACTTTATTTATGCTTTTTTCTTCCATTTAATTATGTTTTTAATATGATTATTTGAACGAAATACATTTAATTAATTAGTTAAATTTGATAAATTGTTTTTAGAGTTAAGAAACGTTTAAAATGCTTAGTTTTAATGAGTTAATGGAATTTTTAAGAGAGAGCTATCAATACAATGTTGATTTATTTTATAATATAATACTGCAATTTTTATTTTGATCTGTTTGAGCGAGAAGCACTGAATTTTATGAAATTTAATTCATTTTATTTTAGTTTCTGAAAGAAAAAAATAGAAATAAAAAAACATTATCAGTAAAATATATTCCGACGAAATAAAAAGGTTGTACACGAAACAAATTTCATGAATGGGAAAAACCAGCACGATTTTATTTTGGGAAATTGAACGTTTGATTTTTAAAGCGATTTTGATCCTACTTTCTTATTTTTCTGTCTTTGTTAACTCCGGCGATGACACAGAGAAACAATAATATTTCTCCATAATAGGAGGGGATACATATAAATTCTTTCGCGTTGAATCAATGGATGGCTCCGCATATAACTAAGTTTTGAATGGTCATGTGCGCGGTTCAAGAAATACGCTACCTTATTTATTATACAAATGTGACCCATGAGCGAAGTGTAATAGATCTCAGGATGAGGCAGATCATGCTACTAAGAGGAGCAAGATAATCAAATCCACCAAGTCTTTTTTTAAGGATACCGATCTGGACTGAAGAGATTACCCTTTAATACACAGTAGTCCAGTGAGCTTAGGGATGGGAGGTCAGAAATCGAGCCGGGTAAGTTAATAATTTGTATTACTGTTTGGATGCAGAATACCAAGCAACTGCTCATTCCAAAGAATGATAGTAAATCTTTGTGAAGAAGAAGTTAAGGTCATTTCATCGCCGAAAAGGTTCCACAGCTGTAATCTCGATCCAAAAAGATCTGCTTTACTCTTCGGTAGCGGGGTGGAATGTGGGAATCTGTAGATGTCGATGGCATAGAGTCTAAACGGGGGCTCTAAAATCGGAAGTTCGTCATAGCCTGCAAGCGTATTGTCCCCGTTTTTTTATTATAGTGGCATATATTTGCAATATTTAATAACCGATCGCAGTCTATTGTAATAAAAAATCCGAAACGGAATCTACCAATTTGTCAAAATTGAGTTACGCCCGTAAAGAAATTAGAAAATCAATAATCGAAGCGAGATTACTACAACTATAGTTACAACTCAATAACATGCATTATAGTCAGCTGTTATGGCGCTTTTGTCGCGTTCAGCATTGACTCAAATTTGAATTTGACGTGATACGCATCGATTGCATTGATTGTATCATGGATTTTAAGAGTCGATTGGGCGCTCTTTCTCCTTTTTGTGTATTTATTCAATTTTTCAAATTTTGGTCTTGGAACATACAAAGACAGGGAATTAAAGTTGCTTAAATTAATCTAGCGAAAAGCTGCTGATCAGATATCGTTAAATGTTTGAATATTATCAATTTACCCAAATCTAATGATTCCAAGGTTCGTGCAACTAAATTCATTTCCATTCCATTTGACTTGAAATTTACAGAAAGTAAAACGTTTTTATCATACGATACCACAAACCACATCACATCCGCTGAAAGATATTCATTCAATTCCTCAAGCCGCCACCTACATCCTCTTTCATAAGTACACGTACGGTACGACATAAACTTGTCCTTTTCCGTGAGTGAATAACCTGTTCTCAGGCGATCAAAACAGAATGATTTTTTTTCCCGAACACACAAAGCAGATGTTATGATAATAAAATACGATGTTTCTTGTGTGTGTACACATCCATCCCCTATATAGTGCTTAGCACACTTCAGTATCTCTTAGGTACGGATTAAATTAATTAAAGCTATGAAGGCTGCATAGTTCGTGTACATTTTCAGAATCAAAAAAAAACCGACTGTGAGGATGTAGAATAAAATTGTTCGCCTACACGATAAATAATATATCCCACATAAAACGAACTGCCAGCAGTGCCTGAAGGACGAAGAATACATAATATCGGGACTTATGTAACATGTGACGATTTATTTTCAAAATGCAGACACGAATATTAAATTTTTATGTTCGAAAGGGACAGAGATGAAAACGAAACAAAGATAAGTTAACTTTTGCACCACGTAACATATTTCGAGTAAGGGACCGGTTCATCGACCCTCTCCCTTACTATGCAGTTCCTTGTTGAAAGCAATAACCAAATATTTCATCCCTTTGTGCTGTATATCAGATGCATCACTGATCCCTTTTTACACCGTAAAATCAATGACTGTGACATGTGGAAGTAGGGGATTTTAAATACGAGTAAATAGGTATAGGGACAACACCCTAATTTTACTTACTCGTAGTTTTCTTACTTGCCAAAAGGGTAGTTATAGCTTTGACTAAACTGCCGTAGTATATTAAATTCTTTTTTTTTTGTCAAGACTGACATTTTTTAGAATATTCATATTTTTGCCACCGGACGTACGATATGGAAGCAGTGAAAGTACGGCTTATCGCAAGGGTAGCGGCGCTGGCTACTGAATGGAATTCGTACGCATGGCCAAACATTTTTAAAAAACTGGACGAATTGGACATGGTTTAAAATGTGAAACACGCCATACCACCGTTTTTACAGGGTAAATATTACCCTTCTTACGTGCAGAATTTTTCGAAATTAAATATACGTCGTGAAATGGGTGATCTAAACAAGTTTCTGGCATAATAAAGTAATTCATCCGCCGAAGCTGAATAGAGAAAGTAAAATTTTAAAAAGCTATCCAGGTGGTGACCCGGGGACATGCGTTCAAATATTGACTTATTATGGTCAGAGGATTATAACAGCTTTGAACAAAATTTCTTATTTTTGGATAGGCCAGGTAATTGCATTTTGATTTAGGAACCTATTTAGATTTTCGACGATTGTGTGAGACAAAGCACCTTGTACGCGGTGCCAGACAGGGTTGACACTGAACACAATTCCATGCCTTCTGAACAAAACAAACCACAATACTTGTGTATCGATTTGTAACTAAGCACGGTATTCTGTCACGTTACTATTTGCCAACTTACTACCCTTAATTACAATCGATTGTATATGGAAAGGGTTCTGCATCATTGAAGAGGATTAATGAGACGTTGCCATGTCTTCACTTGAATGGCGGCTACTAGTAAATTGCAAACAAATTCTTCGAAAAAGGAATTTTAACCGTCATATCTTATTTTGAGGAAGTTCGTAGATATTATCGATGGAGAATAAACTCGGGCGATAGACTAACTAAGATCAACAGTGTTGTTAAAGTTTTGTGAAAAACTCGTATCGAATTAAGGGTCGATGATAGTGATCGCAAATTCTTTACTATAAGAAAATTATCGAAGAGATTATCGTCCATTTGGCCTGTAGCGCCATAGAATGTAATCATGATCATAATTCGAAAAGTATTTGATGCATAAAGCGTGTTCTTTTGCACCAGTGCAGAGCAAGTTAGCGCAAGCTAAACCTTCGTTGTTGTTTTCTCAAGTCTTCTGTTCTGAGCTGGATAAGAGTGCAAAGAACAAACGCCTGTATATTTTCGAAGTTGTAGATACTTAAAATTTATAAAAACTTTTTGAAAGATAATTTTATTTCAAAAACCGAATTTTAGAAGTTTTTGCGGATTATATAGGAGATGGTAGCTTAGCGAAAATGAATTCTGGTTAATAGTGTTCTGGATAAAATAGTGTCTACTTTGTGGACGTAAATTAACAAGGTTTCCCACCCGTTCCACCATCCAAAAACCACAAACCTGAACATTTTACACCCTGCCCATTTCGGCTTAGTTGCACAACTACATCAAGTTGTCCCCAAAGCTATGTCAACGGTCGTAAAAAAACGTAAATTCGGTAGACCCCTATCTGCAGTGGAATTTTTAGAAGTGTGCTATAGGGTGAGGAGTGAAAGGAAAACATGATTTTTAAATCTCAAGAATCGCTAGAGGAGGAAATTAAGACTTTGTTATTTAAAAAAAAATGTTTAATCTCAGGAACGGTTTATGATACAAAGTAGAAATTTTGAAAGTATTGTGTACATTTCTACATATTATAATATAATTTGTGCAATTGACGAGAGCGGACGTATAAAGGGTGTGCGAGTGCCAACCTAAAAAAAATTCAAAATGGCCTCCTGTTTCTTTTTAGGTTGACAGTCGCGTAACAACTTTTACTGAACTTCAATTTAAACCGGTGTTCGCACTATAACTCGGCGTCCCTGATTTTGTCCCGAAAAATAATAAGATTACACCCAGACTGTTGACCCATTTTTTTAGTTAATTTATCGATCACCTTTCATGTTCATGTTTCAAGTTCAAAATAACCTCCTAATTACTTTTTTAGGTTTACAGTCACATAATAACATTGACTGCATTTCAACTTATCGTTCGGTTCAGAATATAACTCAAAAAATTAAATTATTGTTAGTGCCAGTACAGTCTTTAATTTTGACCCGAAAAATAATAAAGTTACACCCAGACTGTTAACAAATTATTTTGGTTAGTTTATCGACCACATTTCTTGGATATCATCTCAATACTTAACCGCCTCCCTGAATTTAATCCGAAAACAATAAAGTTGCGTCCAGACTGTAGTACTATCTTAAATGTCCAAACCTAGTTAAATACTTCAAGAGTCGAAGAAATTAGATCACAATTCTCCACTTTCTTAGAAAGTTTAGCGATTATTCCTAGTACTAAGGTCGAGCGTAATTTCAATGAAATTCGTGTAAAAATTATCCGGCTCAATGAGTTGAGGCTAAATTGTTTATTTCGCTCTACTTTAGTACTTCATTGAGAGAACGAATCTATTGCTGGAATCGTTTTGGGACAAGATAAAATTCTATTGCGAGTACGGATAGTATTGATGACCTAATAAAATGTATATTAACAATTTTTATTCAGTTTTGTCTATGGAACAAAACTATCTTCGATTATTGATTGCCACAATTTCACGTGCATTTAGTACAACTTAATGGTAGCTGGGGTTTCTGTCACCGTGAAAGAAGGTGATAACTCATAAGCCTTTAGATTACCATACAATTTGACTTATACGGAAAAACATTTTGGATGCTGTTGGACCCAACAAAATATTTTAACTCCTTTTAACGGTACTAGTCATATTTAAATACTCAAAACGTGCTCAAAATTAAACAGAAAACTTGCGACTTTCAGGCATGCAGGTATCCTGAACAGCAATTCTAATAATATTTCACAATTTTCCCTTGTGAAAGTTTCACTAATTTCTATTATGCTATGTTTTAGTATTGGAACGTATGATATTGTATGTTGGGCGGTGATGCGATCATCCCCCTTCACTTAGTATTTGAGTATGACTACTCATGGAATCTAAAACCATTTTGTGGATGTTATATAATTTTCAATGTTGCATAGCTTCCCCTTATCGATATCACCAAGATCATCCAGCAAATATGTGCCGAGGTTCCGTCTTCTCGTTCTCGATAGGACTGAAAACTGCCTAGGACGTGGAAGATTGATTCTTTTACTTCTGGGTCACCGCAGCTGCGACAAAGATCATTTGCCTCGGCACCTAGTCGTCCAATCTAGCAGTGCCCTGTGAACACTCCAATGAGTGTGCTAGTATCTTTCCTGCTTAGGCCCAAGATAAACTTGCTTTTCGCGTAATCATATTCAGGAGTTCTTAATATTGAGCATGTTATTAGGTTTAACATATACACTGCAAGCATAGTGAGTCGATAGACTGTTATGGATCCGATCCAATAGCAACATGGTGGTCTTCCACTAGTGCGTTTATGCTGGAGCCTGATCGAGCGAGTTCCTCGGGTAGCTCGATCCCCAGAGGGTAATATTGTGCCGTGTGCCGATAGAGTTAAAAACACCACGACATCGTCTAACTAGTTTGGATCGTGTTGTGTTCGAAATAAGGGTCTTGATGGATGGCCGCTTGGCTATCAATTCAAATAGTGAGGACTTTTGTTGTGTATTAATTTCGAAAATTTACTTATTTTTGTTTTGAATGCGCTCTTCGTCTCCGTTTTTATCTATAAAAAAATGCGGAGTTTTTACGGGAAAAAATATTTAAGTATAAATTAAATAAATTAAAATAAAATTGTACTAAAAATTTAAAACGGAACGGAAATATTACGGAATCTTATAAAAGAACCAATTAATTTTGAAAGAATAAACCCATGTAAGGCGCTGTACACATTGCACACGACCGAACGAATTTTCCGATACGAATTTTCGTTTTTCTGCTTATTATCAAATTGGTTGAAATCGTTAATTATAACATTTTCAAAAATATCATAAAAGAAAATTTCTAGGAATTTGGATTTTGATTGATAATATTAAACAAAGTCCGTCTGTCGGTACGAATATTAATTAAAACTACAAATCCCTAGAGATTTTCTTTTATAATATTCTTGAAAATGTTATAATTTACGATCAACTAGAGAGGAGTGGAAGAACGGTGCGGTGGAAGCAGACTTCGACACGATAATATTTACCGACGGTTCGAAAATGGACTGCGGGGTCGGGGCAGGAATATTCTCAGATACACATAATATCGCTAAGTCCTACCGCCTCCCGGACCACGCTAGCGTCTTCCAGGCAGAGATACTGGGGATCCGGGAGGCGTGTCGTACACTAAAACACGACTCATCGCCAAAACACAACATCGTCATTTTCACCGACAGCCAAGCCGCAATCAAAGCACTAGACTCGGCTACCACCTCCTCTAAACTAGTTCAGCAATGCTGTAACGAACTAGCCGGTCTGGCGGAACGGCTCAAAGTCACTGTGCTCTGGGTCCCGGGGCATAGAGACATAATGGGAAATGAGCGGGCTGATGAACTGGCCAGGGAGGGCTCCGCTCTTCCCGGCTCTCTTGTGGAACTAGTTCATGTTCCTTTAGGAGTCGTAAAGAGGGTCATACTCTCACACTTCCAGACAGTGGCTAATTCCAGATGGAAAAGCCTAACTACCTGCGCCATATCTACGAAGATGTGGCCATCTTACAACCGAGCCAGGTCAGACGAACTTCTATACAAGACCCGGGCAGACGTCTCCAGAATCACGGCGATCAGTACAGGTCACTGGCCGATTGGGGATCATGCGGCCAAACTGGGCATTCCATTCAATGTAAACTGCCGCAGCTGCCAGGACACTAATGAGCGAGAGTCGCTTGTTCATTTCCTTTGCAAGTGTCCGGCTCTATCTAGAGCCCGAGAGCGAGCACTAGGCAAGCCCTTCTACGGGGACCTGATGGAGATTTCGGGGAAGAGGATTGGAGAGTTATTACATTTCCTGAACAGCACAGGGTGGCTATAGCGATCCAATTCAATCAACCTTTCTCACATTCATCTTCTGTATTCCCCAGTATCAAGAACCCTTAACAGCCGAGTTTAACACGAGTTTGTGGTTTCAAAACGGCCTCTGAGCTAATTGAGCCCTGTCTGGGTGACAGGGCTGCCACTTAAACCAACCAACCAACCAACGATCATAACTAATTTTTCAATAACTAAAGATTTCACAATAAAAAAAATTCGTTCGGTCGTGTGCAATGTGTACAGCGCCTTACATTGCATAAATTGTATACAGATGAAGTCACTGTGTTTTCAGATTCCGTAAAACGTTTTGACTTTCAACGTTTCGTTAGGAATCCAAAATTTAAAAAATTATTTGACTTTCATTATTGTCAGTTCAGCATTCAAAAAATCCACCTTAAGAACTTAACCGGAAGGGTAGGTATTTTGTTTTTTGGGGGGCGTTTAGATTTACATTTGATTGTTATGTTTACTGATAGAGATCAGACTTTAAGGTCTTTGCATCTGTGAAACAAAGTCGTGGAAATTAGCAGACCGAATTCTCTGCTACTATTACAATCTTTTAAGGACGAAAAAAATTAAAAAAACTATTATACATAATAATAAAATCTTACCAACTTTAAATCATAAAAAATAATAGTTCAAAAATCTAACGCGAATTCAAATTTTTCGCCAATTCAGTTGTTAGTATCGCTGTTCTGGTAAAAATAAAACCGATCCATCTTAGCCTTATCCTTAATTTAATAAGTTTAAAACAATTACTCTGATCTGAATTAAAACAAAAATGAAAATTGTACTTACTACTTTCTGCAATCGCACTATATACCAAGCTCTCTCTCAATATTTGGTAGACATTAAACAGTTACAGGATACGAAGTTTCATCCGCTGTTCAGAAAAAAAGAAGAAACCAAAACAAATTATTTTCCGGACCACTGCATCGTTGTACAACTTAAAAATAAAGAACAAGTAGAAAATGTAAAATTACCTTTTATAGTTTGTACATAAAATTGCGATGTTATTAAAAAGTCCTGTCCTTTTCTTCCATATTCGAATCATCCGGTGATGCAAAAGAGGCGGGATTGTAACTTTAGTGTTTGTTTGTTTTTTTTATTAACGATTGATTAATGGATTTTTTTTAGTCATTTAAAAAAACTGATTTAAATTTTCGGCCTTTAAAAAAATTACTCCTTTAGTTTACATGTTTTTTTTTGTTTGCTTTTCATTTCTCTTATTATTCGATTATTTATTTTATTTTTTTCTTGTTGTGTTTGTTTATATAAAAACAAATTTCATTTTGTATATAAATTTGATGGTAGGTAGGAGATAAATTTGATTTTTTATCTTTTATTTTACTTCCGCTCAAAAATAGCTTGCTTGTATTGTTTTTTTTTATATAAAGTTGTGTTTGTTTTAAATAATTTATACTTAGTTTTGAGAATAATTTAATTATTATTTTTCTGTTTTGTTACTAAATTGTATCATCGCGCAACTTTCTACTCACTGTAAGTGGAAAAAAGAAAAGAAAAATGGGAATATTAAAAATATTTACGAGTTTATTATTGCGTGGTTAGTTTTTTTTGATTGTTTTTATGCGCCTGGGATTTTTTTCTTTAAATTTTAACTTAAGAGTTTTTGAATTAGTAGTACTAGTCCGAATTGTAGGAAATACTTTTTTTGTAGTTTAGCTTTTTGTTTGATTTGATGATTTGATTTTTGTCGCAAGTTTTATTTAGCCAAAAGAAAGCAAGAGATCGGAAAGTGTAAGAATAGTTCGTTTCGAATTGCATTTTTGCTGTTTTTGGTGATAAGTAAGCTAGCTTGTTGTTTTCTTTTAAGCATTTTATACTAAAAATGATGATGCCCATTTTTTTGGATTGAATGAATTTTAAAATTATTTAGAGATTTTTTATAAAACTACATAATTGTTTTTTTTTTAATTTTCGATTAAAATTAAATCCAACGAAACGTAATAAGAAAAAAGAAAAGAAAGAAATATGCGTTAAATATGGTGGAAAAAAGTGTGAATAAATTGCAAAAAATCGTCTTTACTTCGCTTTGTTCGTTTTAAAGCTGACTTGCAGGACTCGATTGCCGAGTGTGTAGCCGTTCAATGCCCGGATTGCCATCGTAGCCTCGTCGTAGTTTGTCATCGAAACAAAGCCGTAGCCTTTGCATTGATTTGTGGTCGGATCCTTGATGATTTTCACGCTCTGTACGGCACCGAACGGTCCGAATAGTTGCCAGAGGGTGCTCTCTTCGGTTTCGGGGGCCAAATTATAGATGAAAATGCTGTAACAGCCACCGGGACCGGCCACACTAGCGGCTGCCGCAGCAGCAGCACCCAGACCATTCGGAAGCATAACATCGAGCATATCGCCGGCCATCGGTGAGAAACGCGCGAGTCCTTTATTGACGGGGGTGTGCATGGCACCGCCGATTCGCCGAACCAATTGCGGATTCAGAAAGGCCGGAATTTGCGGTTGCATTAGCTTGTTGTTGGTGCCCGGTGTATTCGAGAATTTCACGGTAATCGGGTCGGTGCAACATTTCGGTGTTGTGCCGTTCAGGGCAATTATTGCTCGCGTTGCTTCCTCGCGCTTGTCGAACCGTATGAAGCCGACGCCTTTCGTTTGCGACTCATTGCCAGCGTTTTGGAGGATTCGTGATGTGATTATCGTTCCGAACGGAGCGAATATCGCTTCCAATTCTTGCTGTGTCATACTTTTCGGTAGGCCCGAAATGTACAAGTTGGCGCCCTTGATCGCATCCGAACTGGGACGCGCAAACGACACTTTTATGGTTTTGTTTTGAAGTCGTAGCCCGTTCAGGACATTGACCGCCTGTTCGGCATCCTGCGGCCGCACATAATTCACAAAGCCGTAGCCCAAACTTTGACCCTTCGCCGAGTTCGGGTTCAACGGATCGAGGAAAACCTGTGATTTGTCCCGGATCAATTTAACGCTCTCGATTTCGCCAATGCTCGAGAAAAGCGATCGGATTTCGTCCTCGGTCATTGTTTGCGGCAAATAATTGACGATTAGATTTGTTCGGGTCTCGCAGCTATCGTTGCTGTTGCCATTTTGTTTGAGTTGCGGCTGTACGGCTTGTTGTGCGGCGGACTGTTGTGCGACTTGCTGTTGTTGCTGGACTTGCATGATCGCTTGCTGGACTTGCTGCTGCTGTTGGAGCTGATGTAATTGCAATTGCTGGGATTGCGCTTGATTCGTGCCCTGGATGATTGTCTGGGTCTCGACCCCACCGGTGTTTGTCATTTTATCAAAGTGCGATTAGAAATTATTTCGCGTAGCGTTTTCTTCCGTTCGACACCGAACTAGATGATTTCAGCGAAAAGAAGTCGATTTATCGATTTTTCCTGGGGGGTGCTTTCTGGCTGCTGCTGCTTGGGCCAACCCCTTTGATTTTTCACTTTACCACGCGCGTTCAAATTACCACAAGCCGCGGGATTACCCTCCCCGAAATTTACACAAAATTACAAATCAACGGATAAGAAACAGATAAACCCAAGTTAATTTCTAAATTTCCCCAAAAAGTTTTCTTCTTATGCCTGCGACGAGCCGAGAATTCTCTTCACACCCCGACCAAAAGAACGAAAACGAACACACACGAGAATACAAAAAAAACTCCGCACGAGAACGGGCAAGATGAAAAAAATCGGATTGGAAATGCTCCGCCACAAAATCGCAATCGGACGAACTGGACCGCTTGCAAACAAATCAAACACAGACTTGAACTCGCGATGACATTCGGACAAAACTTGTTCACTTTTTGGACATTTATCTCACAGATTTTCACACTTTTTCGGTCACTAAACTTCGAAGTGAAGAAGCTTCGCCGCAGCAGAGACTTGGAAAACTTGAAATTGAGAAATGTCTGCCGTGCTCGTCGTCGGGTCGGAAGTCGGTACTCGGGGTCGGGCTGCTACTGCTAGTGCTACTGCTATATGAGCTCTCGATGCGCAGCGATTGTGTGTTGGTGGGCGGCCCGCCGTGCGCGCTAGCTCTCAGCTCAGCTCCGGCTAATGAGATGGTGTGCGAGCGTTTCGGCAGGTCGTATACGTTCTACGCATAATATATGTACGGTCGGTAATCATGCGCAATGCCGGTCGGGCGGGTTCGGTGCGGTAGTTTCTCAGCCTTCGGTCGAGGAGGTGCGATTCGGATCGGGTCGGCTCTTGGTTGTGTCAAAAAATCAATAAACAAAGCTGCACACATACGCAGTGGCGGCAAGCATCGGTGGCGATGGTGTGCGTGGCTTGTCCAATTGGAGTGAGAGGTGTGCGGAGAGTTTCATCGGTTTTACGACAAAGCGCACAAAATGGAAGAAACGAGTGAAAAATCGATTGTAGGCTTGGTGGAGAGTTCGGGCTTACGCTAGAATACAGTAGATGGCTGTGTGCGATGCAAAGAATCGCGAACCGGATACGACTTTGGCATTTCTTTTGTATTATCGACATTTTTGCAATATCAACTAAATTCGAAACGGTTTTTATTTTTTTTTCTTAATCTTTCGCAGCCTTATCTTTATGTATGCTTTTGTTTTCAGTGCTACCACCGTGCTTAGTATTTTTATAGAACCAATTGGAATCAAACGACTTTCGTGCATTTAATTGGAAATTATGCTTCCTATTCATTTTTCGTTAAACTAAGGAACTGTAGATTCCAGTTTTTGTGATGAAGAAGTTTACCCGAGGTAAGGAATTAAATCAGCTACTGTTAAAGAAAATAGATTCCTCGCCTTAGTATTTTGCTCAAGTGCGAGCAACTTAAGTATCAACGAGTGTACTTTAACTTACAGGATCTGTCGCACCTCACCAGCACTATATGCAATTTTTTGTCTCAATTATATTACTACTTGTCGATAACAATTTGTATAAAGCTCTTTCGCACTGGAAAATGACCAAGGTCATCGACTTGCAATTAGCCAGGCTCCCTAAAAATTCAACCCCGCCCCAGATATACCAATCCGCACACCTCGCCTCCATCAATGACGGAAACCATACATACAATATGTTTACGGATGGCTCCTACGCGAAGAAGTCTACAACATACGCTGTGGTTGGTTGTTTTCCGACAACCCACTTAGAAGTTCTCCACCAAGGCCTACTTCCCCCAGGTTCAGGTAGCTACTTTGGAGAAATAGCTGCTATTTATCATGCCCTATCGATCGCTAAGACCAATAACCATGTCACAAAGATATGGACGGACAATCTGTGAGTCCTTCAAGCAATAGGAAACTCATTCAATAAATGTCCTGCAGTCAAAACTCTGCGTAGTATGCTCTGGTTTTAGGTGTAATGAAGCTGCGGATACAGCAGCCAAAGCGGCACATGCCCTTCCTTTGGTAGTTGAAACTCCGAACCTACATCTCACCACATGGAATCCGTTCATTTCTTTGAGGCGCGAAGCCCAAATAATAGCCTGGAATAGTAGTGATTCATTCCTACGACCACATAATGCCACCAATTCAAGATTACCATACAACAGCCAGCTGACTAGGGGAGAATGCATATCTATTCTCAGAATTAGACTAGGCAAACCCTTTTTGGCTATATTACACTTTTTTGAACAGGGACAACCAGTAGATTGCTCAACATGCAGAGTACATCACACAGTAAAACATATTCTGGTTGAATGTCCAATGTCTAAGCTGGTCCAATTGGGACCAATGGAAGATTCATCGGCAACACTGCGTGATACCCTGGATCACACAAACCGAGCAACACTGAATAAGCTTCGTGCGGCCTTTCTGGCTCATAGAATGTGGGATAAAATCTAGCTACTAAACATAAGTTAGTTTTCGACCAATGCCCATAGCCCAGTAGCTAAGATGCCTTCAGACCTGCGAAATTGATTTCCAGTCAACAATAACTATAATAGTAAAACTCTTTTCGGTTCCATCTCACTAGTAGATTATATATGTGCTATTTTCACGAAAGAAAGACCTGGGCCCCTATCATAGAACACGAAACGAAATTTCGAGCAGCAATTTTCGTATAGTAGGCATCACAAAACTCGAAAAATGTGACACTTCGATCCGTTTTTTCGTAAATTTTCTCGTCAACATATCAGTTTTCGAATTCAAATAGTAGGTAATACTTTCCATACGTTTCGTTCGTATTCAGTGATACATCGAAGGAAATTTTTCGTACATCACTTTCGAGTTGTACGAAATTTCGTTTCGTGTTCTATGATAGAGTCCCTGACCAAAATGAGATCGCTCATGATGTACGAAACGGACAGAAGTAAAATACCTAGAAGTGACTCCAGATCAGAAAAGCCTCTACTGCTCTACTCATGTGTAGACAAGTCGTAGGTAAAACTTGGGGCTTAATCCCAAAGTACCCTCAAGGATTTACACAGCTATTATAAGACCTATGAAGCATCAGTATAGTGGCAAAGAACACAACTAATAAGCGTCAGAAAGAAACTGGATACGCTCCAAAGTTTGGCATGTATCAACACGACAGGAGCCATGAGAACCTGCACCACGGCAGCTTTGAAGGTGAAGACTCCGTTGCACATCTATATTGAAACGTAGGCGAGATTATCCGCGATGAGGGATCAACTAAAGGGTAACCCAGCTAAAGTAAAATCTGGACAAAATAAATTACCCAGGCTTAGAAGTAGCATGTTAAAGAGTTACCGTGTCTGACTTGGAATTTACATCTTAATAACATCTCCACACGAGTAACATTGTCTTTTATGGCGTGTCGAAGGCTCTGTGGTACCACTTGGGGTCTCAGACCAAATATGGTATACAGGACCTACAAGTCTATTATAATACCAATGATCACATATGCCGCTATGGTGTGGTGGCCAAAGGTTGAACAAATCACAGCACAGAAGGCCCTGCAAAAAATTCAGAGGCGTGCCGTTCTTAGCATTACAGGGGGACTTAAATCATGTCCCACTGCTGCAATGGAAGCCATGATAGACTTGGCCCCATTACACTTAGAGATAAAGAAGGAGGCTCTGAGAGAGGCCATAAGGCTACAGCAGTACAATAAATTCAAGGCAGGAGACCTTGTCGGTCACCTTAAAATTCTACAGGAATTTAATCAGAAGGACCTAACCGACTCAGTAAACGATAACATGCCAAAGGTATATGATTTTGAGAAACCATATATGGTGACTCTGGGAGATCGTGTATCATGGCAATCTGGTCTACCAGATTTTGGGGAAGGTGCTTCAGTCTGGTACACGGACGGCTCTAAAACCTATAGTGGAACTGGAGCGGGCGTATTTGGACCCAATTGTAAAATATGGACGGCAATGGGACAAACCGCCACTGTGTTTCAGGCTGAGGTACATGCCATAGAGCTGTGCACAGGTAAACTTCTACTGAATAAACCAAAAGGCGCTACAGTTATTATCCTATCTGACAGCCAAGCGGCACTGCTAGCGCTGAAATCTTATTGTTTCCGTTCTAGGCTTGTGTGGGACTGTCATACTCTTCTTAAAGAGCTGGCACATCATAATAGTCTAACCCTGATGTGGGTGCCAGGACATGAGGGTATTCCGGGTAATGAATCGGCTGACCAGCTAGCTAAGCGAGGAGCCAACTCACCAATGATTGGCCCGGAACCATTCTGTGGAGTAGGTAAAGGCTTCATTAAGGATGGTATTTTTAAGTGGATAAATCTTCAGGTGGAAGATTATTGGAACTCACTTTCAGGACTTAGACAGTCAAAGAAATTCCTGACCTTCTCAAGTAGGAGAGCGTCGGAATTCCTTTCCTTAAGCAGGTATAACGCACGGGTCATAATGGGATATTTTTCCGGACATTATTTCCTTAATTATCACCTTAAGATCATCGGTAAAGTATCACTAGATACATGTCGATTCTGTGATATCACATCTGAAACCACGGCACACATTCTGTGTGATTGTGATGCAGTGGCCAGATCAAGAAGGCAGATTCTCGGTGGATTTACTCTCACCTGTGAAGACCTGTCGAAGACTCCCCTGAGTAAAATCATCTCCTTTCTCAAAGGAATAGATATGGCCTAGGGAGTGGTTAAGAGCCAGGAACAAAAGACCTCTTAGGTCGTAATTCGAGAAGTAGTGAGGCTTCTTTAGGCTCTACCAGTCTTAAATAAATAATAATAATAAATACCGCTTGGATAGACAGGGAAAGTTGGGCAAGGGATCTACTATAGTTGGCACAGGATCTGGCATACGCATAACGAAATCCCACCGTTTTCCAGACAGATGTTCATGCCATATCTACACTGTCCAGACTCGAGAGGTCAAGAAATTTATACCGAATAATTAAAAGAAACAAGCAGCTTCTGCAGTTGGATAGCAAAAAAGTACGGATATCAACCGGAGTACTTACGGACCAATCGCGCTCAAAGAATCATCTTAAAAAAATAGGAGGGCGTACCAGCCTTTGATCACGACTAAAAGACCAGCCTGTCTTTGTTCTATCAAACACAATACGTCGATGTCGGTGTGTTTCACTGCACACTTCCACTTTCTAAGAATTAAAAAATTTAATTGGCGTCAACACACTTTTGAAAGTCATTTGAGATCTCTGCACTGTCTGATAATCCAGGCAAAACATGAACCGAGTTTCCTATTGGACTTAGAGGGTGGTCTTTTTCAGACAAAGGGTTTTTAAGGTGCGAGCGAAAAATAAAAAATTTACTTGTAGTATCAAAACCAAATATCAGTAGCAGTAAAAGTGACTCCGAAGCATGTTTACAGTCCTATGTTCCTCGAGTGTCATATAGGAACTAAAGAAAGGACAGTGTCGCATTTTTGATGGACTAAATTCGTTCGGCTATTATAGTCAAAACACAATCTTTCTTTCCGTGATATTAAAAACAAAACAATTATTTCAATGTCCTCCTTTATTTCAGAATTCAAGCTCGAAAAATAGCGTACATCGGACTGCGAGATATCGATCCATTGGAGAGCACCATCCTCAAGAAGTTGGGGATATCAGCATTCGGAATGAATGTGAGTAACCAGACAACTTCAAATAAATTACCTACAATTAATCGTAAATTTTTTATTTTCACGCCCCACAGTACATCGACAAATACGGACTGCCAGCAATTCTCGAAATGATCAGCAATACAATTGATCCAAGTGAAAAATCAAATATTCACATTAGTTTCGATATCGACAGTCTTGATCCGTTCGAAGCTCCGAGTACGGGAACTCGAGTACGTGGCGGACTGACGCTTCGTGAAGGTATTCAAATTATGGAACATTTCGCGAAAACTGAACGAGTAACGGGCGTCGATTTAGTCGAAGTAAATCCACAAATTGGTAGCATCGACGATGTTAAAAAGACTACCGATGCTGCGATACAAGTGATTAAAGCTGCTTTCGGTCACAATCGCAGCGGTAATCCGCGGACGAATGAAGAATTCGAACAGAAATTGTTGTAGAAAGAAATACAATTATTTTTTATTTCTCGGTTTGGTTTCGAGTTTTGCAATTTAAAATGATTTGAGTCACTATGAGTGAAACTAATGCCAATGATCAATAGAACGTGGCACACTAACCCAATCGTTACTTCGACTCATAGGGAAATAAAGCAGTCAAGCAGAAGCTCATTAAAAATACCTTTCATAGACGTGGGCTCCGGTAGATCCCAGTAATGACAACATTTTTTACACCATCAAAGAGCAGACTGTTGGGCGATAGGCTCATTACGTAAATCCTGAAAAAATAAACCAGCTTGGAGAGAAAATCCACATCAGTCGAAATTCCCGTCTTAATGTCCTAAATTCGATCAGCACAATTTGATCAATGAAGCCAACGACCGATTCGGTCTGTGCGTCATATAATCATTTTGTGCCAGTAAACGCCAGAAAGGTCGAGGTAGTATATTGACAACGTGTCCACCAACATTCGAATCCAAGGCCGCAATTACAGTGCCCTTAGATCTCCAGATATGAACCAAAGAAGTTACTTGCACGAATTTTTTTATTTGAAAAGAAAGGCACAAATGAAAATGGTTAGGTCTTACACATTGCCTGCCTTAGTCCACCCCCTACTTCTGCCTTAGACCATCCCCTCCGTGTACCTTATACCATCTCCTATATAACAATTTTCTTAAAACTTCAAATGTCTCCTTCTTCCAAGACGTTTTCTCAATTTCTCAGTCTGGCATCGTCTGCCTTGCCTAACGCATGACACATTCCTCCTACAAATCGATAGAATTTTAAAAAAACCTCACAGGCAGTCAGGTAATATTAACAGTTTTTTGCACTTATCCAGAATACCACAAAAGAACATAAAAAAGAAAAGGATTAACTGCATTCCATTCGTTGCGTACTCACATGAGGCTTATGATACTTTTTTCATAAAAAAATTTCAAAAGAACGACGAAAATCGTTCACGTGTGCGTCCAGTTGCACTAGCCGCAAATTATGAAATGTAAATTACTTTTCTTTGTGCGAAAAAATTGTGAAAGCTGTCGGGACAATGCGGTCGAGTATTTTCAATGAAATTTTCCTGACCAAAAAAAATCCGGGATATGCGTGACCAATTGAAAATATTAAAATTTGGTGGGATTATGATTTGATGGAATGTGGAGGACAGGTGGCGGAGTTGATTCCGAGATGAGTCACAGAACCTCGTCGCTTTCTGGTCATAGAAAAGCCTGGAAAATATTCTCGGAAAAAAATGCTATCTATTTACAAACCAAAGTCGTATCCAACTAAACAGTTTTCTTAATAACATGCGGTAAATCGTAAACACCACGAACACACTTAAGCTTAACGCCGGGCACATCTTGAAGTCGTCCGACCCGACACAACACGATATTGTGTTCCTGAAGATTGTGTCCGATTCCCGGCACGTAGGCAACCATTTCCTTGCCGGTTGTTAATCGAACAAGGACACATTTTCGATTTGCCGAATTGGGTTTCTTTGGTTTTTTGATTAGCGTCTTGAGTATGACCCCCTTGGCAAAGGGTTTGCCGTCGAGCGGTTTACGTGGTGGACGAGTTTTGATGTGTGGTCCGGTTCGATGCATTTGGTGAAGCGATGCCATACTACGGACCGACGATAGTGTGCTGATGAAGGCTGGAAAATAAGCGGAAGTTAGGTTATAAGTTGTAGTGATAAACTTGTGACTGTAAGGGCATAGAAAATCACCGACGTATTGTTAATAATGATGTACTCTTTATAATTAACATACATTTATTACATAAACGGATAAAACAACCAATTAAAAACTTCTCACCATTACACGTTAACTGCTTCGTAATGGAGAGTGTCTGCTTCAGGAAATTCATCGTCTATAATTTTTAAATTGTATTAGGGACGACTTAAATTGTTTGCAACTATCCATACATCGAATTCAAAGTGTTTTCTTAAACAAAACTTCAATTGAATTTCAGTTTAATACATAAGACGGTCGCACAAAATTAAATGACAGCGAATTGACAGTTCTCTTCGGCACTGTCGATAAGGAAGTTTCTTGTTTGCCATACTGGAGTCTGATTCTAGTGTATCTCTTTTTGAATAATTATAACAAAATTATTTGAAAAATTAAATAGTAACAAAAAGATAAATTTAAACCAGAAAAGTTCTTGGGAAAAGAAATTTCAAATAATCAACAAAAAATTTAGATTTTGCTTAAGAGTTAAAATGGTTCAATTCTAATTTATTAACTTCAATCAATTTCTGATAATTTTCAACAAAAATAAAGAAATTGGCACTACCCAGAAAGCATAAGGCTGATATACGCGAAGTAAATTATAATAAAAATAAAATAATATATCAAGGAAATTATAATACTAGTAGGCGTCCATGAAAAATAATAAAATAAGAAACATTAAAAAAAACTTGACAAAACTGTCTTAGGCAAAACTTTACTCTTTTTGAGGTCAAAGTTCGGGAAACGGTTAAAGTGGGCGTGCGATAGAAGTACTTAAGCCAATGCTACATTTAACACATGAATTGGGTTTTGGTTTCATGCTCCGGGACGCGGTGCCTGTAGAAAAGGGTTCAAATGATGAAGATGATGTTTGACCGGGAACAAGAACTTTTCGCTGCAGACAACCAGGAACTTATAGAACCGGACGCGGATGAGGAACCGAACGAAGATCAAAATTCATCAGCAAGGAAGCCGCTGTGAAGTCATTAAATTAATAATGTCTTCAATGTTTAGGAGGAGAACCTTTTGACAACAGACAATGCACCAAAGAAAACTGCATTCGAAAAAAGCTTGAAAAGATGAAAAGAATAGCATAAAAAAAAATTTTGGATTAAAAGATGAAAACGACAAACCCCCATCTACTGAGGACGACATAATTTAACCACCAATGAGAAGAATATTAACTCTTCGTGGTACTGGGTCGATTCTACCCAGTCAAAAAGTTCAAAACGGTATTGTGTCCAAACTATCTGTCCGAAGTGGTTAAAAAAATTACGGAACCATGCTCTGAACGTTTTAGATGATGAACGAAAAATTTATTTATAAGAAATAAAATGGCGACATGTTAAAAAAATTTCATGAAGAGGTGTAAACGTAAAAAAGACATTTTTTGGCTAAAAAAATTATAGCTTCGTCAGTGTTCAACATTTTTTCATAAAATTTTGGAGTTTCACTTCTTAGATATGCTGCTTCAGAAAAAAATATAGTAGCATAGTGCGCGTTTCAAAAAATGTATCTATTTCGACATATGAAGAGGCACCATTTTAAGCCCAAAGTTTGTCGTCGAGTCGATTCTATCCCGTGTGACCACGAAGGGTTAAGGAATTTATTTTATTTTTAAGTTCTGATAAATTAACTAGAAAAGGAACAACTGAAGAATTTCGCGGAACATCTTCGTATACAGTTCGAAAGTCAAAGCGGACTTCAGATTCTGAAGGGTATCAACATCTCCCACACTGCAGAAGCCTTACTTCCGATATCATCGAGACAGTGGAAGACTTATACGGTAAGGATGATATAAGTTGAGTGATGCCTGGTGCAAAAGATTTTATTTCAATCAAAAAAGAGGGTAAGAAAGATCACGTCCAAAAGCGTTTGGTTTTGGGGAATTTGAAAGGAATGTACCAGCACTTTAAGGAATAGAATTTTCCAAATTTGCTGTTCTACGACGATACTCCGTTTTGGCTGGATCGTGGAACACATTTAGTATGTGTGTATGTTATCCATAAAAACGTGAAACTTATGTTGGATGGTTGCGGAATCAAATACTTGGCAGCAAATGAAGATGCACAAATTTACGACTACCGGTCGTGCCTTGCTATTGAAATAATATTGCTTGATTTTTAAACAAATGTGTCGAATGTCCAGAATAAGTAAAATAACTTTTTCAGAATACTTTTAGTAATGATAATGTAGAAAATATTACCTATACCCGACGTCAACAGACCGGTCAACGTTAGAGACAAAAATACAATCTGCAGATGATTTTATAGATAGATTTGTTGAACGACTTGCTTCTTTACTTCGGCACGCATTTATCACTGATCAACAAACTAAATAAAAAAAATAAATCTTTCGTTCTACAAGGTGCTAACCTAGCATTCCACTGGAATAATAATCAAGCCGCAACAGGACGTTAAAACTACAAATTGAAATTTGAAAAACAGTATAATATACAAAATATAAAAAATAAGATAGAATAAAGACAAAATCGTTATACTTGAAATTTCAAGGATAAATTTCTACTCGTATTTTTTTATATTGTGACAACCTTCCCCTTTAAAATAAGCCCTATTTTATTATTCTATCATGTAATTAATTTTTATGAAATCTTTAACATACCATAACTAACAAAAAAAATTTAGATAGAAACAAACAATTTAAATTATATTTTATTCACTAATTCATCGAATATGTACACACATTTTCAAAAGATGGAAAGGTCACACCTGTGGTCGATTCTTGATGAAATGAGCCTATATCAGAAATAAAAGTTGGGGAAGGCGAGGAACTGTGGGTTATGGATCGAGGGGACAAGACATTTCAGTTTAGGATATCTCTCAAAACGATAAAAAGAAAAAACACTAAACTTGACCTGTATCTAGGTGCAGAAAAATAATGGCCATTTAATATCTCCAGAATCCTTCGAGATTAAACGTTAAAATTTATATAGTAAGAAGATTTGACCCCAATTTGCAGTAAAAACATACCGCAGTCACGATCGGCTGCAAGCAAGTATCGTATGATACTCTAGATGAATACTGAACTTCGATTTATATTGTAGTTGGGGATAAAGTAGAATTAGGTGTGTGCATGTTGAATGTCCTTCATTAAAGACTCCCATTCAGTTGCTACTTGAAACTAAAAGACAATAACGTCAGTGTTTAATTTCATATCTTGAATTGGGTGAGTCACCAAAAAAAATACCTTTTTGAAGGACTTTCACATGGAGGTGCAGGAAGGACTCACTCGATTTCTTACATATTTATCCTTTTCCCTTGAACCATTTAAAAATTAATGTGTACAAAATTTCAAATTCGTAGCTTAAAGCGTTCAAAAGTTATCGGAAAATATTGTTGAACACGTGTCTTAAGGATTTTTTTTGTCACTAAAAACTAATTTGTTTTTGTCACTAAAAACTATTTTGTTTTTGTCACTAAAAACTAATTTGTACACAATTCCGAATTCGTAGCTAACCGATTACTTGAGTTATAGTGAGTTCCGTAAATTAAGTGAAGAAATTTTGGCAGGATATTTGTATGGCAGCTACACGAAGGACTTATAGGATTTTCTTCATAATCATACATTTAGCTCCAACTATTGAAAAATCAACACATACAAAATTTCAAAGCCGTAGCTTAAACCCTTCTGAAGTTATCGGCCAATATTCTTGAACACGTGTTTCAAGGACATGTTGTATGGCAGCTACCTGAAGGAGTAGGACGGTAGCCTTACAAATTCAACCAAACACCCAGATTCAAAATTTCAAGATCCTAGGTCAAGGCGTTCTTGAATTATCGTGCTAACGGACAGACGGACGTCAAGCGGATTTGGAGGTTTTGGCCACAAATAAGCACAAAATAATAGAATTTTTTTCGTCCAAGGCTCGGTTCTATGCGCTACAAACTTTTGGGCTGGATTAAACTTATAATACTCTCAGATTTCATCTAGAGTATGAAAAAATGTTTTTCTTCTATTGACTGTATCCTCGATTAAAGTTTAGATAGGTACAAGTTTTTCTGTAGCTAATGCTGTTATGACACTGGCTATTTCCTCGCTAGTTTCAAGTGCAATAAAAGTCAATCGTGCGACAAGGCGACCAATATAGAGAGAAAGAGCTTACCGCTAAAAAATACCCTTGCTGATGCTACCGGCATCTAGCAGACGAAATTAACAACTGATTTGTTATAAAAAATACTGATCTTAGTGCGTTTCATAACATAACATGACACTTTCCATAATTTATACACAACGAACTGTCAAAAACAAGTCTGTAGCGGCTGGAAAATCTAGCCGCCAGTGGATTTTTCTTGGATTAACTGCTAGAATGTTGCGAAACACTGCTCGAATGCGCTTTGTTGCAGCTTTTTTTTTGACAGTTATGGATTGTTTTTTGACAGTTACCCATAGTTTGCTGTTCGGACTGTCTCTCTCACACCAATGTCTAAATTGTATGTTAAAGTCTCCATCCCTCTCCATTTGGATTGTCTAGCCGCTTTAAAGCCGCAAAAATAGCCAGTGTCATAACAGCATAACCTAGAAACAATTAACCAGGAGGTTATTTTGAAAGTTGTTTTTAAGGTGGTACTAGATATGCCATTTAATACGTATTTTAACTTAAATCACAGCCTGGATTAACTCAAAATATTTAAATAGTGTTTTGGGGTTGTCGGCAAAGAGAAATACAGTTGACCCGATAAACAATAATGTTCCGATTTTTTATAGGTAAAATATTACACGTTTTCATTCAGATTTTTTTTTTTTGTCTTACCTCGTGAAGCTCTCAAGATATCTAGTCGCATTACAAAGGACTTATCAGTTGCTGGATTTTCTCTTGTGCAGGCTCATAGTGACGTCATGCCTCGAGGTCTAACTTGAATTAGTATTTTCATGTATTTCGTACGTTTGATTGAACTGCCTTATAAATTAATTGATTATCCGTTATTTTACTATTATTCGTCATATTAGCGTACGAATGTGTTACTAATTAAAAAAGAAATAAAATAGACTGCAAGAAGAGCTCGGATGTAAATTTGTCGGAATTTTCAGAATCGAAATTTCAGTGGTATTCATTCCAATGATGAGTCCCTTTGAAATTCGAAAAATAGTGCTGTACAAATTCGTACCTGAATTTGTTCTTCTTTTTTTTTGTAATTCGTTCCTCTCATTTTTCTTAGCGTTTTGCTTGTAATAAAAATTCAATTGTCATCATTTTTGGTTGCCACAATAAAGTAAAGTTTTGAGACACATTCCAAATTTCAGTTCAGTTCATATTTCACTTAAAGTTAATTTCCCATGCTTGCGAAGAATTTATGTGCATGCAGGGAATCAAGTTGCATTAAATTTTTTTGTGGATAAGAAGTTTTAAATCGCCGACATTAGGTCAGCATAATTTTCATTTGTGGCTAACTGTAAAGTTTTCAAATATTGTAAATTAAAATCAGACGAAATAAAGACACGGTGCGAATAACTTCGAAAACAAATTCTTTAAATTCAAGAGTGCATTGGTTTTGTACCAAGGCACAACTTATAGAATTTCTCGGTAGATATTGTATCTAACGAGACGAAAGTGAATTAATAAAAAGAGTGAAATTTTTAGCGGTGGATCAAAAGAGGTCCATCGCTTTATAAACAAGTGCTAAACATCAAACCAAAAACTATTCTAGAACAAATGATTGCTATAAAATTGTATAGAAAATATACAAGCTTCTGCTGCTTTTAGTAAAATTGACAAATTCTTAGCTCTTCTGCTGCCACACTCTAAACATGTCCAGAAAGTTCTGATTACAGTCATGAAATTCGATTCAGTAAAACATCAAAAAAACGAATACGGCATTTAAAAGAAGAAATTGGAAGACCGAACATACGAGCAACTCATCTGAATCACTGAGACTAATCATAAACCAACAAGCGGTTTAATAATTGCATCGTCTTATGTATCATTATCACAATCCGCACTTAATCTATCCGGTCTGGAAGAACTTCCTGAAGTCATCAGAGCGAATCTGGATGGTTGTCTAGAGTTTCCTGAATGCAAACTATTTTCATGAATGAAAAACATTTTTCACTAATCGGTAAGTCTCCTTTTAAACTGCTCATTTAAATTCGTTGAAGCCGAAAATTTAAATTCGTTAACAATTATCCCACAAAGTGTTCAAATTCGTCTTTTTTCTTGTAAAAAAAGGAGCATACAACATGCGTTCAGGAAAAAAAAGAAACTGCCTGATGACGGGTCAAAACTGGTCATCGTCGTAATCTTAAGAAGTTTTACAGGGGTCCATCCAACAAAACTACATCGGCAAAACCATTCTTTAACTATTGGCATAGAGACGGATTAACTCGATAAGATCTTTTGTATAATCCTTTTTTCCTCTATTGGTCAACTATTCTGAAGTTCTGAAGACCATTTTTGAACGTGGTGTATTCAAAGAGCACCGTTATCCTTTACGTGCTGGTGATGTGGACTTTTTTTTCGTCTCTCTATTCGTCAAGAGTCTTGCCTCACATGTCGCAAGAAATATGTCAAAATACTAAAGAAATGGTCAGCTTAAAACCATTCACAGGACCAACACAGTAAGTATGTAGAAATACTTCTACTACCTCTTCCCTGCAAAAGACCGTGTCCTTTTAAATGGTTGACCGTTAGTTAAGACGATGCAATTCTTTTTCCCAAAGACCTTCTATGGCTGAATTTTAATCCTTTTCCAATTTCTCTAGGTCTCCTGGGTACATAGAGACAATAAAAAGGATTTTGCAATTTCTGTAAAAATTATGCAGATAGGTATGCAAAATTGTAGGGAGGTTCCGTTTACTCGGAAGGATACCTAACTGGTATTCTATCGGGGGTAGTGAATTTCAGGCAATGCAAGGCGAAAGGGTTGCAAATACGGCAATTCCCGAACAGTAGGGGTCAGGTTCGTGTCATTTATTATATCACTGTAGAAGGATAGAACGCGAATGATATAACAAAAGGTTTTTATTGGCATAATCCGAGGTTCTCTGTTTTTGTCCTGTTTTATGGTTATGACAGCCTACATGGCAATTAGATGACCTATAAAATTTCAATGGACACGTTAGAAAGTTAATTCGACGTTAATGTTAGTCGAGATGTTAAAGTGGGATGATGCTCTGTTCGGTTATTAGGTAGGTAGGTATGCTACCTGTGACATTATTTCGATGTTAAGTTTATGATTTATACATTTAGGATTATGAAATTTATTGCCCGTGCCTTGTTGAAGCTTATTTTCTTAGATACGAATATTTCGAATTTTACTTCTGAAATGGGGCATTAGACAACACGAAGGAAGGATGGTAGATTTGTTTAGATCAAATTCGACTGGAACCAAGATAGGAATTTAAATTCAAAGGCGACAGTGGCAATGTACCGTTGATATCTTGAGGAAGCCAGAGAAACTAGCTAACTATTTACTAATTACTGAATTAATTCTATAGGAGATGTAATTCAAGTGAACGCTATTGACGCAGACTTGAAAAGGACTTATGACAGAGTTCACCGTATCGGCATATTAATTGAAAAATTAAATGGCTTGAATTCATTCCAACCTTCCGGTTTAATTCGCATCTTATCTTTTTAGTTTAAAATCAGGAGTACCACAAGGGTCCTTTGCTTTGGATATTCTTCCCTAATAACCATTCAGTGGTTACTTCCACACATTCTCTGTATCTGATTTGTGTAGATGTTCAAATTTATGCAAAAATTTACTTCATTGGTTTAGCACGATCCCAAGTTTCTTCAAAGTTTTGGTACTCAGTCTATTCGTTATTTTCGTATTTACTAAATATATTTTACAATTATGGAATTTAGGTGAGGCTAATACTAAAATATCAGGGACGTCATTTCAGTTTTTTCTAGGGTGTGGCAAGATATTATACATGAATATATTGTGTGTTGTGTTGTGACAAACTAAAAAATAACGTTCTAAAAAGCCTCCTGGTTATTTATTAGGTTGTCAGTTACATAGTAACCTACACCGCATCTCATCATTAAACGTTTCGGACTTCTACCCATAAAATAATAAAGTTGCGCCCAGACTGTTGGCAGATTTTTTTTATTTACTTACGTATTTTTTTTATCAATAGAATAATTCATAGTAGCAAAAGCGAATTCGATCACATTAAACCTAAGAGATTTTCGGAATCAGTGAAATCTTGAACAATACCCCCAGGGGGTTTAATAGAGAAAAATACTTAAATCGGGTTTTTCCCCGACTACGTTTAAAGCTTATAGAAGTAAAAGTGAATTCCAAATCTCAATATACCTTAGGAATGTATCAGAATACGTGAATAGGTACACAACCACTTTACATCCCCTTAGGGGTTGGATATCGAAAAATTTTGAAGAACGTTACTAGGCACTTATATAAATAGCCCACAGAAGTAAAATTGCTTTGATAGTTCGACATGTCTAAGAGTTTTAACGAAATTCGTGAAAATGTGGATTCATAGACATTTTTTTTACTCCACCTCTGAACACCAATAAAAATCTGAACTTTTTTTTTGCTTTAGTTACTCTAATAGCACATCTACATATACGTACTAAGTTTCAACTTTCTAGCATAAGACATTTCTGAGATATAAAAAACCATCCCTCACCCCGTACCTTGCTACCCCTATGAAAAATTTTTCTAGGATGTCTCTATAGCGGCTCTATATAGTCCTAAATTTTTAGCTTTCCACTCATTACGGTTTTCGAGAAATAAAATTCAGAATTTTTTTCCTTTTTAACCCTTTTTACCATCACCCCCTACACCCCCACCACTAAATTTTTTTTCCCTACTAGAGGTCTACTGATCCCAACTTCTGTAAAAATTTCAAAATCATATCTGATACGGTTTCTGAGATATAAAAATGACATTTTTTGAGAAATTGCTATCCCCCCACTTTCGTGCCCCACCTCCCCCCTCAAAAAATGTACGTTCATTAGACTCCTCTTAAGATCTCATATACCGAAATAAAATTTTATCTTTCTGGTGTAATTGGATTTTAGAATGTTTCAATCCCGGCTTTCAAGTGTTTTGGACTCATTGTTTTCCCCCCCCACTTCTACACCCCTCAACCCTTATCGATAATTTTTTTGCAAATGAGTTTCATAGGGGTAGCAAGGTACGGGGGTGAGGGGTGGTTTTTTATATCTCAGAAACGGCTTATGCTAGAAAGATGAAAGTTAGTACGTATATGTAGATGTGCTATTAGAGTAACTAAAGCAAAAAAAAGTTCAGATTTTTATTGGCGTTCAGAGGTTGAGTAAAAAAAATGTCCGTGAATCCACATTTTCACGAATTTCGTTCAAACTTTTAAACATGTCAAACTATCAAAGCAATTTTACTTCTGCGGGCTATTTATATAAGCGCCTAGTAACGTTCTTCAAATTTTTTTGATATCCAACCCCTAAGGGGATGTAAAGTGGTTATGTACCTATTCACGTATTCTGATACATTCCTAAGGTATATTGAGATTTGGAATTCACTTTTACTTCTTTAAGCTTTAAACGTAGTCGGGGAAAAACCCGATTTAAGCATTTTTCTCTATTAAACCCCCTGGGGGTATTGTTCAAGATTTCACGGACTCCGAAAATCTCTTAGGTTTAATGTGATCGAATTCGCTTTTACTACTATGAATTATTCTATTGATAAAAAAATACGTAAATAAATAAAAAAAATCTGCCAACAGTCTGGGCTTTATTATTTTATGGGTAGAAGTCCGAAACGTGTTTAATGCTGAGATGCGATGTAGGTGACTACGGGACTGACAACCTATGGTATAACCAGAAGGCTATTTGGAACGTTATTTTTTAGGCTGTCAGTCGCATAGTAACCTACACAGCATCTCATCATTAAACACTTTTCGGACTTCTACCCATAAAATAATAAAGTTGCGCCCAGACTGTTGGCAGATTTTTTGTTTTGAGTCAGAGCTGGCTTGGACTAGGGTCACTAGATACACAACACTCTCTACCTAGGGTTTGGCAGATACGTCTAATTCGGTCGTTTCTGTACTAGAAATTGTGATTTAACCTCACAAAAATCGCCTGTTTATGTACTAGTTCGCCTGTTTTTGTACTACTGAACATTGCTAGCAAATTGCGTTTTTGAAGTGTGTTAGTGCGAATATGTGCAGAGTCGGAAAAAGAGCTGTCGGTTAACTTCCACAATTCTAGTACGTGTTTTTCTTTGATATGGAAGTGTGTGTGCGCGAAATTGTGGTTTTCAATGGAAAATTTCCCTATTTCCTTCATTTCTTCTGTGGAAATTTACAATTTTGCTGCGAAAAGTCAATCATTTCGAATGTTTATAAAGTGAAATCCCATAAACATGGAAAATATTTAAATTTACTGGTTTTTCACCTTGGTACGCATCTGCCAAACCCCTCTTAGAGGCTGTTTTGGTGTGAGTGTGTATACAGTAACCCTAGCTTGGACTAAAATATCGATATATCGATATATCGAATATTTTTTTCCAATGAAAAATAAATTCTTATCTCCCTTCCCGTATCAAATTTAACGTTAAGAGGAGCACATCGCCAAGGCTTTTCAGTGTAAAATTCATGACCCATTTTCTCAGAAACCACTCGAATGAAATTTTGGACAATTATTCCCTACAATGCAAAACGAGCATATAGAGTGGAGTAAAATTTTATTATTTTTGCGAAGGATGTATATATTGCACATTTAATTTTGACGAACAGAAAGCATCAAGTCAGTTTCATATTACATTATTAAATAATTAAACATTTTGAATTTCCTTCTACTCTATCTGACAGCAGAGGTGGCACGACGTAGTGATGCCAATTTATTGCATTCAGCGTTAAATTTGGTGCTCAAAATTTCGTCTCAGCGGACAAAAATTAGTTTTACCAGTTGCGCGCTATTTGAATATTCCTGCAATTGATATGAAAAAATACGTTTTTAGTGCATTTAAGTTGAAATTAACGCTCAAAATTTCATATTTTAGTGCTCAACCAAGAAAAATACTTGGCAACACTGGCCACGAGTGGTTTTTGAGAAAATGGATCAAATGTAAATAAATACAACTTTTCAGGAGAGGCACTTCTTGATCTCGTGGAGTCTTGCGGTTTAAACAGTTTTACCCAGAATTGAAATAAGAATTTTAAAAAAATGTTTTTTTTACATGACTTTTTTTTTATATGACTTTCCTCTGGGTTTTTAAATCCCTTCTACTTGAAAGAGCAAGATTAAAAACGAATATCAAGAAGGTACTGAGCGGATAGATCCCTGTGCACAGAATAGTTTACTGGTTGCCCCCACCTACAGAAACCACGTGCCTTAAATATTTTTGTTTTGACAGAAATATACTTTGCGTGTTTGGAAAATAGTTTTCTAGTTTCAACGTTTCTGACATCCTTCATATACATTATTACACTAAGTTTTCGTGTAGGGTTTGGTTAGGTCACCTTTGTCATTGAAGCCTCAATTGGGCCTATTGAGACGTCCCTATGGATTAACTATGGTTCCTCTTCGATCCCTGCGCTTTCAATGAAACTTACTGTTTTTCGAAAAGTAATAGCCAGGAAATCCGATGGTTTCATGAAACCCTAACCGAAGTGATGACGTCTTTTATGAGCAAGTCACTCACATTCACAGAGGATGTGCTCTGGTGTTTCGTCTTCATCACCGCGAATTCTCTATATTTTACTCTCAGAGAAACTAATCCTATGGAGATGCTTCCTCATGTGACAATGTCCAGTCAGGGCTCCCACTAGGTTACGGGTCAGTTTGCTTAATTTTAGATATTCAGACGTTCCGTTTTCCGAATGCTTCGGCATAAGTAACTTATTAGATTGCCATGAAAAATATCAACAAGAAATAGCTAAATTTGCGACCAAAGCATGAGTACGTATACACAAAAATAAGCAGAAATTAAAAATGCCGTTCGTGTTCTGAAATATGCTATACCTTACAAAAAATATCGGGTCCGATAGTCGGATTTCAATATCGATATATCGATATATCGCTCAAAAAAATATCGTCCGATATTATCGATACATCGTTTAAAAAATATCGCAATTTCGATATATCGATATTTTTTCAACATCCCTAGTGTACACGAGACTTTAGTAGCTTGTAAGATTTAAAATTATCAAGCCACAAATTCATAAATTGTAACGATAGGTTTAATAGTTTGCTCCGATTTATACCCTTGAAATTTTTTCGCTGAGGCATAATCAATTAAAAAATTCCTGAGGTTTCCATCAAATTCAATTCATTGCCCCCCTGCCCCCCGCAAATGACGTCCCTGTAAAATATCAGTCGCATGAATATAATTTGTTTTACCATCCATAGAATAATTTTACTTTATTATTTTAATAATACAGTATTGTTTTCGATTTTTAAAAAAAAAAAATTTGCATGACTAGTAGACACGAAAAAAGCAAAAAAAATTTGCAGTCCGTCTGTCCGCCGTACGCCGTACGTCGACCGGTGTACGCAAAATTGTTTGAAGGCTCGTAGCACCCAAACCCTTTGAGCTATTTAGTTGAATTTTTCGTAGATAGACTGGGTAGGCCGCTTGAAGTGACCAAATTGTGAGGGGTGGGGGTGTAAGGGGGAAGGTGGGGGAAGCGTTTTAGACGAAAAATTTTGGTTTCTCGATCTCAGCAACCGCTTATGCTAGGAGGCTGAAACTTGAAACTTATATAGAGCTTTGATAGTGGACCCATTTGCAAAAAAATTGCTGATATGGGTGAAGGGGTGAAGGAGTGGGGGGAAAAATAATGCGTCCGAGACGCTCGAAAACCGAGATCGACACATTCTAAAACCCATATCTCCTAAACGGTTAATGTCACATAATTGAAACTTAAGGGACATCTGTAAGTATACTAGGAAAATAGATCGGAAGTAAATTTTTGAGTGTGTGCAGTGGCGTACGGGGGTGGGGGGTAAAAAACTTTAGATTACGATATCTTACGAACCAATTGCACTAGACAAATAAAATTCGGGTTGTTTATAAAAGTTGATAAATAAAGTTTGCTGAAAGTAAAATTTTTTAAGGGGGAGGTGGATTATGAAAGTGGAGGGGATACGAATTATTCTAAAAAATCACGTCTCATATCTCAAGAACCGTATAAGGTAGTTGCTTCAAATTTTTACCAGAAGTAGGCCTAATAGACCCCTAGCAGAAAAATTATATATATATAATAATTTTTTGGGGTGAGGGTGTAGAGGGTGAGGGTGGGGGAGGGTGAAAAGGAAAAAGTTCTGATTTTTATATCTCAAGAACCTATAGCGATATAAAGCTGAAACTTGGTATTTAGATAGCAGTAGCATGTTGGAAAAATATAACTTTTTATAGGGATAGTATGGTACGGGGGTGGGGGGTGTTTTTCCTATCTATAGAACGGCTTATGCTACAAAGTTGAAACTCGACATGTGTATGTAAATCAACTAGAAAAGTAATTTAGATTAAAAAAATTTTCAAATATCGATTGGCGTTCGGAAGGGGGGCAAAAAAATGATTAGTGAAAATGGAATGCATATATTTTCACGGTTTTCGTCATATCTATTAGGTCTTTCAAAATATTAAATTCATTTTTATTTCACAGATTCTTCATATAAATACCTAGAAATTTTTTCAGGATTTTTTGAAATTCGACCCCTAAGGGTGTGAAAAGGGATTGTACACTTTTTACGAATTTTGCCATATCCCTCAGGTCTTGGGCTCTCACTTTCATGGGCTTGCGTAATAATCGCCTAAAACTTGTTTTTAAATTTTTTCCTTTTTCAGCCCCTAAGAGGGTATAAAAGGGTTGAACAAGTTTTCACGAATTCCGTCATATCCTTTAGAAGTTATAAGTAATTGAATTGGTTTTTACTTTCTCATGCTGTCTTCATATTTATCTATTAACTCCTTTCAGGATTTTTGGATATTCAACCCCCAAGTGTTAGTAAGGAGTTTGCATATGTTTTCACAGATTCCTACATATTGCTTAGATCTGATGATATATCGAATTCATTTTTAGTTCCTAAGGTTTCCCATATAAGAGCCAAAAAGTCAATTTCATTATTTTCAGATATTCAATCCTAAGGGGTGTAAGGAGGTAGTATGCTTCGACATATTTCTTAGGTTTGATGAGATATTATATCGCTTTTCACTTCCACAGGCTTTTTATATAATCGCCTACAAACCCATTTCTCAATTTTTGGATATTCAGCCCCCAAGGGTTTGCATATGTTTTCACAAATTTTGCCATCCCTTAGTTCTGATGAGATATAAAATTGGTTATTACGGCATTTGATGTAATGACCTTAAAACCAATTTCACGAATTTCATGAAGCAAGAGGGTGTAAAGGGTTTGCTTACGTTTTCACAAATTTTTCAAAATCCCTCGTGTCTCATGAGATATCAAGTTGCTTCTTATGAAATCGACTAAAAACCTGTTTCACATTTTTTTCGAAATTCAAACCCCAAGTGGAAGTAATGGGTTTGTATACGTTTTAACAATTCGTCATATCTCTTAAGCCTGATAGGGCAACAAATTCGTTTTTATTTCTATGGGCTTTTAGTGTACATGATACACCAAAATTCGAATAGTCTATTTTAAATATTTTTATTTTAATAACAAAACTAACTTTCCAAGATACGTCATAATCACGAAACAACTGATGATATACTCCGACTTTGACCGCTCCCGAACTTTGACCCGAATATAATAAAGTTTCGCCCAGACTATTGGCAGATTTTTTTGATTAATATTACAATCAAGTTTTTATTTATGCCTTTCACAAAACCTCGAAACATTAAAAAAATATTTACTATATCCACCTACAAAATATTTAGAGAAAATACGAAAGGCTAATCCTTTAGTAAACCCATCCATCCTTCTCGGTATACTTTTATCGGGTGTACTTGGACCTCAATTGCACGCAATAGCCATAAGATTTTGTAAAAATAAAGGAATAAGGTGCACACAGAAAAGTAGCTAACCCTTCCGTCTTAGGATACACGCAAAAATGTGCATCGTATTTTCCAGTGGCTTCCTAGTAAGTTGCTCCTAGGACCTCCACAACAATCAACGATAAATATTTAATCCTCTGTGCTTCGAGTTTACCTCGAGACCACAAAAGGAGCAGGTCACATTATGAATTTTCGATAAATCCTTTGTAAATTGTCACCATTAGAAGGGTAGTGTCGCTTAAGCCGGTACATTCAGTTTTTTTTATATAATTTTCCTATGTATAGTATTTTGTCATCCAAAAAGTTCATAATATTCACACGTTACACCTTTTTCTTCCGCTATACAAAGAGCATAAAACCGTAGTTTACGCTCTTTTAGATTCAGTTAGACTAATTCTTTTATATGTTGAATTTGATGAGGTTGTCCTCTCCTTATCAATGTCCCTTTTTCCCCTGTAACAAGGTCTGGAAGAAGGACTATGCAGATGATTGAAAGTTAGGATAACGGGTTACTATCGGTTATATTTGGTTTTATGAAGAAATTTTCATGAAAATCGATGATACAGTTAAAAAGGTGCGAAAGGTGTTTTCTATAGCATGGTTCTCAATAGAAAAATGAACTTAACATATTTTGTAAATAGGGAAAGATTTATTAAAACGGTGGTATTCACTTTGGCGAAAGTGAACGAGCTTAAAACTATTTATTTTCTGCAGAAAGGAAAAATATATTTTACGATTTTGCACTCGAAGCTACCGACGACGATGTATGAATGTTGCCGTGATGAAATTTGGTATTACGGAGGGTAATTGAAATTCGTGATTGGTGCCTGAAATATTGAAACCTAGACACTCAGTTGGAGTTGAGTTTGGGGACCCAATTTAAAATCGCATTTACTGAAATAATGTCCATGGCAATAAGCAGTCGCAGGGGGATATCAAACGCATCTGCCGTGTTGGACACGACAAAATTTGAACGCCAGCTTATCATGTACCTTGTTCACCATATTACCACGCGCCTTTTTAATAATTCGACTATATCTACACTATCTTCAAGCTATCATCACCGCGGCCATTAAAAAGTAGAAACCCAATCCTTTTCTTTACGCCCAACAGATGTTTACGACCTAAACATATGTCACATCTATGGGTCAACAAACATAATCTGGATCACATCATCGGCCAATCAAATACCATCAAATCTTTGGTTTCGACCATTAAAAAGGTTCAAATCCGTACGGATCGGAATTGGCCAAAATCTCATAAATATTGGGTCTCTACCATCTTGACCTTATTTTACTTCTCGGATTTTGTTAATCTCTTAATTTGACCAGAAACATTTCGAGAATGAAAGAAGGACACGTCGGTTTGGTTCAAAATTGATTTGGTCTTCATATTGCCAATCCATGGGACGTGCCATATGTCCTCACGCTGAGAGAACTATATGATTATTATGTCGATTATGGATATATTTCTTCGAAGATTTTTTTTTTTCTTAAAAAAAAAAATTCTGAAGCATGGTGACGTGTTGTGACGAATCCTTTTGGTTAAAAGAATCGTTCACAATGGACGAAGAACAAACACTATATTACTGACCAGGCTCTTGTTCGTCTTTGTACTTATTCTTCTCGTCAGCTTTTTTGTTCTCGCCAAATTGTATCTTATTTCGATGTCATTGTCCCAAAGAAAGATCTAACTTGGTAAAAATATGTAACTGACCACAAAAATGACTGATCACCGTCAGGATCTTTTCTCTTTTAATAGGAAATCAAATAGATAGTTCATTCGATATTGTTAAAGAAAAAGTGTCGGTTGAGGGTTATCGGTTTTGGACAATGGCCATAGCGCCACATTGTTAAGGGTTGAATTCAAACTTCTTGGGAATTTAAATTTTGAATTTGACTGTTCTAGAATTATTACAAAGATTTCTTTTCTGATATACGCCATGGACTTCTTACTGGGCAAACAATTCGGCAAAGCAAAAAAATAAATTAAACACCTTTAATTTGAAATAGCCAACGTTTCGAATTTTTTATTAAATGTTTGGGAGAAGTGCTGACAAACATTTGACTTAAGAAACTTCGACAAAAAACCCGTTTGAAGAAGAAATGCTGACAAATAATTGACTAAAAAAAATTGACAATTACGCCATCCGACTGTATTTGCCAATGAAAATAGTCAAACATTTGACAAGGAACTCAATTTTTTTTAAATTTAATTGGAATATTTTTTTATTCGATGTCATGTTTATCAAAATAATTTATTGTGAGATACATGACGCTTAAATTCATTCAAGCTGTCGCGACTGGCGTACAAACACTATTGGCATTCACATTATTATTTTTTAATAATGTGACCGACCTAAAATTTAAAAAAAATTTGCTAACCTGAAATTTTGTATTTTTACGTTTTATGACTAGTGAACCCCAAAAAAGCAAAAAAAATGTCGGTCTGTCCGCCGTAGACGCCGTCCGCAAAAGCGTTTGAAGGCACGTAGCTCCCAAACCCGTTGAGATATTAAGATGTACGGTATTACGAAACTCGAGTCGAGTGAGTAACTCGACTCAAGCTAAAGTTGGTATTATGAAACTCGACCATTGGAAAGTCACTTCATTTCTAGCAGTCGAGTGAATTTGACATTTCTTAAGTTCTTTCACTCACGCTTTTTTTCAACTCAAAGTCGAGTGAAACTCGACAAGTAGGCACTCGTCGAGTTTCATAATTGAAGAATGTGAGTTTTTTGGCCGAGTTGAGTTTCATAATAAGCCCGGAAGTTTTTTTGGTGGTTAGACTATTGGGTGTAACTCTATGAGTGGTTTATTTTGCGGGGTGGGGACGGGGTGTGTGTATGAGGGTGAGCGTTTTAGATGAAAAATGTTGGTTTCTAGATCTCAGGAACCGCTTATGCTAGGAGACTGAAACTGCCAAAATTTATGTAGAACTGTGATAGTAGAAAAAAATGGTAGATATGGGTTGAGTGGCGTGGAAGTGGGGGGAAAACAATGTATCCGAAACGCAAAGAAGGGATTGAAACAATCTAAAATCCATATCTCCGGAATGATTGATGGCAGAAGGTTGAAACTTTGTTGTTATCTTAAGGTATACCAGGAGCCTAGATAAGGATAGTTAAGGGTGGTCCGGTGTAGTGGTGAGGGTAAAAAGAAAAATATTTTAATTTTGTTTTCTCAAAAGCCTCAAGGTATTGAAAGCTAAAAATTGACGACTACATAAAGCTAAAAAGTCTCTATATAGAGGCCCTAGAAATAATGTTTGGTAGGGGTAACAAGGTACGGGGTGGTTTTTTATATCACAGAAACGGCTTATGCTAGAAAGTTAAAACTTGGTGCGTATATGTAGATGTGTAACTACAGCAATTGAAGCAAAAAAGGTGATATTTTAATTGGCGTACAGACGTGGAGTTAAAAAACTGTCTGTGAGAATATTTTTTTTTACCACATTTTCCCGAATTTCGTTATATCGTTTAGACATGTCGAGTTATCAAATTAATTTTACTTCTGCGGGCTCTTTATATATAATCGCCTAGAAACGTTTTCCCAAATTTTTTATACTCTAGATGAAATCATATAGAGTATTATAAGTTTAATCCAGCCGAAAAGTTTGTAACGCATAGAACCAAGCCTCGGACGAAAAAAAGTTATATATTATTTTTTGTTTATTTGTGCCCAAAAACCTCAAATCCGCCTGACGTCCGTCCGTCCGTCCGTCCGTCCGTCCGTCTGTCCGTTAGCACGATAACTCAAGAACGCCTTCACCTAGGATCTTGAAATTTTGAATCTGGATGTTTGGTTGAATTTGTAAGGCTAAGTTCGTTAACGGGCAAAATCGTCCTGTTCCTTCGGGTAGCTGCCATACAAAATGTCCTTAAAACACGTGTTCAAGAATATTGGTCGATAACTTCAGAAGGGTTTAAGCTACGGCATTGAAATTTTGTTTGTGTTATTTTTTCAATAGTTCGAGCTAAATGTATGATTATGAAGAAAATCCTGTTAGTCCTTCGTGTAGCTACCATACAAATATCCTGTCAAAATGTATTCACTTAATTTACGAAACTCACTATAACTCAAGTAATCTTTTAGCTACGAATTCGGAATTTTGTACAAATTAGTTTTGAGTGAAAACAAAGTTCGAGTTTACTAGTCAGCGAAATCCTTTTACTCCTTCTGGTAGCTGCCATACAAAATATCCTTAAAACAGGTGTTCAAGAATATTAGTAGATAACTTCAGAAGGGTTTAAGCTACGGCATTGAAATTTTGTATATGTTATTTTTCCAATAGTTGGAGCTAAATATATGATTATGAAGAAAATCCTATTAGTCCTTCGTGTAGCTGCCATACAAATATCCTGTCAAAATGTATTCACTTAATTTACGAAACTTACTATAACTCAAGTAGTCTTTTAGCTATGAATTCGGAATTTTTTACAAATTAGTTTTGAGTAAACATAAAGTTCGAGTTTACTAATCAGCGAAATCCTTTTACTCCTTCTGGTAGCTGCCATACAAAATATCCTTAAGACACGTGTTCAACAATATTTTTCGATAACTTTTGAACGCTTCAAGCTACGAATTTCAAATTTTGTACAAGTTCATTTTTAAATGGTTCCAAGGAAAAGGATAAATATGTAAGAAATCAAGTGAGTCCTTCCTGCACCTCCTTCAAAAGGGACATTTTTTTTCGATGACTTACCCAGTTCAAGATATGCAACTAAACACTGAAAATTGTCTTTTAGTTTTGAGTAGCAATCTAATGGCAGTCCTTAATAAAGGACTTACAACATGCACACACGTAATTCTACTTTATCCCCAACTACAATATAAATCGGAGTTTAGTATTCATCTAGAGTATTATACGATTGGCTTGCAGCCGATCGTGACTGCAGTATGTTTTGATTTCCAACCCCTTAGAGGGGATGTATAGTGGTTGTGTACAATTTTACGAATTCCGATATATTTCTTAGGTCTAGTAAGATACCGAATTCACTTTCATTTCTAAAGGATTTAAATATAATTGGAAAAAACTGGCTTAAATATTTTTCGATATAAAACCTTCAGAGGGTGTAACATTATTATTTTTGGGTAGAACTTTGGAACGCGTTTAATGCTGAGATGCGGTGTAGGTTACTATGCGACTAACAACCTAAAGAATAACCAGGAGTCTATTTGGAACGTAATTTTTCAAATTTTCAGTCGCATAGTAACCTACATCGCATCTCAGCATTAAACGCGTTCCGGACTTCTATCCAAAAAATTATAAAGTTGCGCTCAGACTGATGACAGATTTTTTTCGTAGTGAAATAAGTGGTTCAGCAAGACTATAGAGATATAAATACTGGAGACGACAAGACGCCGTTTTTGTATGAAGAACTTTGAAGCATTTTGAAGCCAAATTGAACGTTTTTGTATGGAGCGTTTGATGCCAGGTGGCAGTGAAATGCAAATAGTAGCCTAGTATTCAAATGTTTGGTGGTTTTCGTGTTCAAGCCCAGAGTATAGTATAAATATGAGTAAGATGCTAATAGTAGCATAGTGTTAATGGCCGGTCCTTTGCGAGGAATCGTCCGGCTTCAAAACAGTCGCTGCTCGTCATCTCCAGTACATACTCGTATATCTCTATGAGCAAGACATACATATTTTTTTAATTTCACGAGGTTTTCGAATTTGAGGTAAATCAAGCAATGCTATGAGTTAAAGTTTTAAATTATTAACTAAGTAGGAACAGGTATATACGAGTATGTACCTTCATACATGTATAAAAGAAGGAGTACCTACTCTTCATTTTTAAGAGAAAATAAAGGTTACGCCCTTTCAATGGCCGATATATTGCCATAACATAAAAGGTGAAGGTTTTCATTGGTCGTATTGCGCAATATTGTAGGTATTTACATTTAGGGAGAGTGCGTTGTATTGTAGATGGTTTTATTTTGTAGCCATATTGATTCGAGTTATGATTTGAAGAAAATATATGTAGTTGATCGATCATTGAAGTCACTGTTTTGTAATTACGGAAATTTTCACTGCACTGTTCTGAAATAGTGAAATTTTGTGATAAAATTCGTTGCTACGATATGATAATAATTTTCTAAAAATATTTACCTGAATTTCAAAGTTGTTATCAAACTCTTGAGGAGTTTTAGTTTGTATCAGTAACGTTTTTTTGGTGCTATGAATGGGCGCAAAATCTTTCGATTTAATTCGAAAGTTAATGAAGACTTACTACAGAAATTATATGGCATAGAATTAATATTAGCGCTTTGACCGAGTCCTTGATGTAAGCTTCTGCAAAAATTTCGTGTTGATTCAAATTGAAAGTCTCCATTTATGATTTGTGCGCTTCGGTTGAAATGTGAATGTCATATTTCCGGCATTGGAAGACATAAATATTATTTGAATTAAAGCGATAGTAAGAAAAATTGTCTAGAACATTAGAATCGTCTTGAGTGGTCTGCCTGAACCGAAAAGATAGCAATTTTCCCGGTTAATTAGCTTTGCCACAGAATTGTAAATATGTAATTTAAAATTTATGTTTATGCAATGTCCAAAGTATTTTCAGATTAGCGCATTTTGAGTGCACATATTTGTTGACCTTTCTCGTAATGCACTTATCGCCGAAAATACAGAGAATCGTTTTGAGCACTTTGAAATTGACGCAACACTATTGATAGTGATGATTACATTTGTAAAATAATCGTATATTTAAACAATTTGTATTTTATTTACTGTTTGTTTAAATTCCAAAAATTATTCAGAAAAGAAAAATGAAATTGGTTAGTCATCCACCATTTTCTAAACCGGTCTAGAATTGAACAACATGCCTTCCATCCTGGCTATTTCTTAATAAAACCCTTACCGTAACCGGAGGGTGGAGTCACTTTTCGATAATCTTCCCGAGGGTTGCATTATAGGTTTTTACCATATACTTTGCAATAGGACGTGTGATCACAATGACGCATGCATTTCCTCGCTTGGGATCTAACTCAATCAAAATAAAAGGGTTTTGTCTGTGCGGTCAACAATTATCGGTCTCGACTCTATGGATTTCCTCTTTTCCGTGTTGTCTCTATTGTTCACGAATCGTCCCCACATAGGAAACATTTTGCGGGGCTGTCGATATCGAAATTGGCAAAAATTGAGTTGAATATGCGGGGGTGATGCGTGTGTACCACTCAATCGACCGTAACCCTTCCGCATTGCTTCATATTGCCTATTTGCGGAATTAACGGATCTTTTCGGTTGTATAGTAGCAGAAAGAAAAAAGGGTTCGCATCAAGTAAATAGGGAAACTGTCATCAAGGATACCGTGATTGAGAGACCACAGAATCCCGATATGATGATGAGTATGGAGGACCCAGCAGCTGCATATATTTTCCTTTATATAACTTTTGGGACGACGATTAATGATGGTCAGTATCTCGAATATGCGGTAAATGTGTGCGGTTCAGAAATAAAAGGAAAATGGATAGGCTTGAGATATAGGAAGCTGAAGGGATTCATTTACATAACGGGAATTTCAGTTACATTTGAAGATTTTTCGAATGTTTCGTGTTTGTGCTGGGCAAATAACATTCAGGACGAAGGTCGGAAAATTCAGTGACCAGCTTGAAAAAAAACGCATCTAAGAAAACTAATACAAAATATTGTTGTAAAGAATTATTCTCAGATTTTGTGCAACCACCGATGGGACAATGGGCAAATTGGGAGACTCTGGACTTCAGTCTTTTAAATCCACCTAAATTTCTTAGGTCGCGAGTTATACGCTCATGAGCGAAAGCAGCCCTTTTTAGCGCAAGCGTTAGCCAATGAGAGTATTCGTCAACTTCTATTTCACAAGGTATTAAATAAAAGTGCTCAGAAAATAAATCAGGTATTCCAATATACTCAAAAAAATTTTAAAAGGAGTTGGTTCTGTTAAAATCGAAAAGGAAAAAGTCGAACACATTGAAAATCGGACAGATTTAATGTAAGGACACTTAATACCGACCAACGAAGACGCTACTCTGTTAGTGTCATATCGATCCTTAGCTAATAGCTCTAATAGTATCAACAGACAAGAAAATGCGGATGCATTCTGTAGTTGCATGATAAGATCTCTGATAAATTGGGGATCTTGAAAAAGCTTGCCAAATTCAACTGATATTTCTGTGGTCACAGTGAATAACTAGGTAAGTCGAAAAACGAAACTTTTCAGGGCAGCACTTTGTTACTATTGAACTATTCCTGTAAATCCAGTTTTTTGAAAAAATTAATTTTGTTGACATCAATGTGATCAAATAACGTTCGAAATCTTGTGGTTTGATTATTATTAATTTGCCTAAACGATTTCTAGGATTTACGTTTAGTTACCTGATTTTGCACCAGATCATCCCAACTTTTTCACCATATGATTATGCCCCATACTTTTTATATTAATAATAATAAGTTTCTTTGTTGTTATTTCCCATTTATTTTGTCAATTAGATATACTTTCATTTAGTTAACAAAAATACCATTAAAATAAAAATTTACAGTTAAGAAAACTTTTATTACGAAACAATAGTAAAAAACAACGTAAGTATTAATATCCACTACAATTGATACAAAAATATGAGCTACAAATAGAAAAATTAATGGAAAAATTCATAAACAATAAATACAAATGAGTCCTCCAAATGCAGTTGCAAAAGGAACTTAGGTAATTATTATTACCTAAGATTAAAATTACCCCTTGAAATTTATCGGCAGTCTCATCCTGTTCGATTTCAACCAAATCTGGATCGATTGGCGGTTGATCATTGGTTGTCAAGTTTCGATAGCAATCGTGCGGGCCTATTACGAAACTCGAGTCGAGTGAGTTACTCGACTCACATTTGGACTCGACTCGAGCTAAAGTTGGTATTATGAAACTCGACAATTGGAAAGTCACTTCATTTCCAGTAGTCGAGTGAGTTTGACATTTCTTATAAGAAAATACTCACTCGATCGGCTCTCATAATACGCAGTTCTCTTAACTCACGCTTTTTTTCGACTAAAAGTCGAGTGAAACTCGACAAGTAGGCACTCGTCGAGTTTCATAATCGCAGAATGTGAGTTTTTTGATCGAGTCGAGTTTCGTAATAGGCCCGGTGGAAAGCAGGATCTATCAAAGGCAATAGAGAGAGAATGTCTTTTTTCTTTTCTGTACTAATAAGGTTTGGACCCAGGGAAACCAGGGGAAGACGATCAGTAATACAATGTTTTCCCTTTTTTCTAAAATTTATCATTTTGAATGGTTCATTTTTTTCAAGGGTATGTTTAAAAATACATTTCCCGGTCCTTGACGGTATTGCAACCACTGCACTGGTTTCCATAAAAATTTTGGATTTTTGGTATCCTGTTTTTTTCATAATGAAATGACCGCCTTTTTAAGCATAGCCATGCATAGAAACAATACACTTCACTTGGAATAATCTGGCATGATGAATAAATGGATAAATGCAGTTGACAACACAGATACACAGCGAAAAACTAGGTAATTCGACTTATCTGGTTTTTCCCGTGAATGATGACTCGGAAAAAATTATGGTAAGTCGACTTAGCAAATAACAAACACAATTTTACCACATACCTAGAAACCCCCACCCTTACACGGAGAGAAATCTTTGCATACAATATTCCTTATATGCTTGAATTCATCAAAAATTACGAATGAAATCAGTCCATGATTTTTCTAATCATGTTTTATTCTTAGAGTTCATAGGATATGCTTATTTAAAATCGCACTTATTATGATTATGTGTGAATAGATTCATAAATTTAGGAAGAAAAAGTAATCATAATTAATTCATAATACGAATAAAAAGTATAACTTTTATTCACAATATTTGTGACTAAAAATCATGAAATATCACTTATTATGATTATGTGTGAGTAGATTAATAAATTTAGGAAGAATAAGTAATCATAGTTTATTCATGTTAGAAATAAAAGTATAACTTTTATTAATGATATTTGTGACTAAAAATCATGAAAAATAATTTTAAAGTAGAAACTATTATGTACGATTCATGATTATTTCGGGAACAGATTTATGCATCATAAAAGTATAAGTTGAATATTTAATTCATACTTGTGCTTCTTTTTGGAACTGAATCTATCAATAAAACTCTGTAATTTATTCTTAATATTCATATATTTTATTTTTGTTATTTATATAATTAATATGAATGGTATTATTATACTATAATACAAGAAAAACAATCAGTTTCTTAAAAAAGTTTTGGCATATAACATTGTTGACTATTTCTATATGGATAAGTCTGAAATGGTTTCGTGTTTAAGTCATGGAAATCAATTATAATAATTTTGTCTTTTTTTTTACCAACTACAAATACGCAATAATGTGTGTCATAGTTTTGTGTTTCGTAAAACTGAAGAACCAAATAATAATTGGTTTCTTTTTTAATGACACCTAAAATTTTATATAAATCATTTCTTAGAATTACAAAAAAATCTTTTTTAAAAACTGTTCCGTTATAATTTATATGAACAGCAATGACCACTTTTTCTGCAGTGTTAAAAGGAAAATGTATATTTTTTGAGAAATAATTCAAATTTGTAACATAATCAAGCTTAATTTTTTTAATATCAATATTTTTATTAAGATTTGTTTTATTCAAAAGGAAATGGGAGAATTTCCAACAAAATTTTTTCGCAAGTGAATATTTTAAATTAATTTTGGAAAAGGATACTTTAGAATATTTTTTTAAGGCTTTGTTCTTACTTTCATGCCTTAGGCACCATAAAAATTTCAATGGACCCACTTTTTCTATTATTGTAGGATAGTGAGTAAGAAAATGATGCTTCGGTTTCAAATAACTACCTTTGAAGCATTTTAAAAATATAGAATGATGCGTTTGTATCATATATCTTAAACAGTTGATTTCAATATTGCTAAATTCATCTTTTAGCAAAAATAAAATTAATTATCTCAACTTTAACACGTATTTCCAAACCGGATCGTTATTTGGTATAAATTCCCCTATTAGTAAAGGCAGTAATTTTAAAAATATATAGGTTTCTATAGAAGAAAAATGTAATTTATTATTCTTTAAGTGTTCTGTCTTAATATTAGCCGGAGGTCTGCTATTAGAATAAACTTCGCCGTAATTAAAGGTTTGAATTCTCTTATTTAAAACTTCAATTGAAAATAATTTTTTTGCAAAAATAAAATAATTTAGTGATTCTAATGGCCCAAATTTAATGATACCTTCGAAACAATCATGCATGAAATCCGCATATGAATTTTGTGTAACATGGAAAGTAAGCAAGGAGTTCAAAACGGAATTTTCCTTTACACCTGTATTTCCAGAACTTAGAATTCTCGAATGGATATTGTAAATTTAAAACAATAAAAGTTTAAAGTATGTGTCAAATGCGTGTAAGAAATCTTTGAAAATTAAAAGTATTTTTTCGTATATTACGGCAAATTGTGGTAAGTCATCCTTTGCTCCAACAATTGCAATTATGGGCTTAAAGTTTATCCTTTTGTCTACACAAAACTGCTTTCTCTTATTGATCTCTGCGGATATGTCAGCCACAGTGTCCACTTCGAAGGCAAAAGCGTTCCAGGCGTCACCAATTCTCACGTTCCAAAAAGAATTGCTATGTCTTTTTCTAGCTGTTGGCTTTAAAGCGGCCAAAATAATTTTCATGAGTTGATAGCGCTTTAGTTCTGCAATAAAAGCGACAATTAGGTTCCTATATTACAATAAAAGTTGAAATTATTTATAATGTTAAAACTCACCTAAATTGTTCGATAAATTTCTTGCTATTTGCAACGCAGGTGGAAATTTAACTTCTTTTATCAAGATGTTTGCCAAATGCGGTTCAAGTATACGCCCACTATTAAACAAATTATTTGATTTATTTGGATGTAAATGATCAAAGTCAATTTCCACCTGAAAAAAAAACAAAAAAAAAGATATGTTCACATAAATATATTTATTAATTCACTTGTAAAAAGATACTCACTAGTCTTCCACAATTTGATGATTTAAATAATGGCCACTCTTCAAAAATTCTTTCGAGGATAAATTCTTTTACCTCTTTGACTCGTAATTTAAATACTCTTTTTCTTGAATGCAACACTTCACCATTCACATAAACTTTTTACTCTATACGTTTCACTTGGAGTACTGGACACTGATACAAATTGTCACATTTATAAAACTATTATTTTTTTACTAGGATAACATTAATTAGATTAGCATTTAGATCACCGAGTAAAATTAACATTCTATAAAATTTCGAAGGTCCGATTTCATCACTTTTATTACAAAAGAGCTCTATTTATTGCATAAGCGCTCAGAATCATGCATAAAACTCATAAATGGATATATATTTTTCGTAGCAAAGAATGATTTATGAGTATGAACATAAAATTCGTGTATATAGGGAATAATTTCACACATACGAATTACCGCGATTATGATTTTCTTATGCAGATGTTATTCCTTCTTCGCAATTTCATTAAATTTATGATTAACTACATGGAATTTATGATTAGTTGGGTATAATATATTATAATTAGTTAGGTAAAACCTATTCCAATTTTGAATATATTCTTCCTATTATGTATAACTGCAGACAAAGTATAATCTTAGTGGTTTATGAACAGCCTAATCATGAATCATGCGAATATATTTCTCTCCGTGTATAACTCAAAAACCATTAGGGTTGTGAGTTGCTAACTTCCTCACAGTGCGTATAAGGCTTGGAAGATGACCACAGTACACTTATCCCATTTTGGTCATTTTTCGACTTACCAAGTTATTCACTGTGACCACAGATTTATGTTCTAGATGAAAAGTTTTATCTAATGTTTAACTCAGCTCAAAGTTTTTAACGCATAAAACGGAGCCTCAACAAGAAAAAGTCGTTTAAGTCCATCCGTTCGAACGCACGATAGCTGAAGAACGCATTAACCAATGAGCTGCTTGGTCGATATCTCTCTGCCTCCGATGGAATATAATCCAAGCTTGAAATTTGGTGACCACTCGTTAAATTTAATTTGCAAGTCTAAATTCGTTAACTGGAAAAATCGTCCTACTCCTTTAAAAAGATCCATTACTAAAGTCCTTAGAACAGTAACTTATTAGTAGTTATCTTCGAAACGCCTCAGGCTAGAAATTCGAAATGTTGCTCATATTAATTTTTCAATGGTTCCAGAAAAATATTTAATAAGTTGGTGAACTATATACAACGGCTAACCTTGCGCCTACACTGGCAATGGCAATATTGCCATACACAAATTGTCAGTGTGTACACATTAAACCCATACGGCCAATCCTTCTCATGTCAATTTTGAGAGCAATATTGCCAGAAAATGCACCGTTTGACGGAAGTTAGCGTCGTTTGTCAACAGGTAGGAATAAGTTGTAATGTATTTTGACCGCGAAATGACTGAAAGCAAGTTCACTAAAGAGCTTATCAATAGTTTTCGAAGCCACGATTGTTTGTGGAATTATAATAATAAAAATAATTTTATTTTTACTCCAACGTCCGTCATTTTGTTTTGCTTCACAAGTTGATACTTTGAATTCACTCGCTCAAATGAAAATTGCCTAGCAATCAAATACACACTCATTGTGATTTGACATATAAGGCAATGAAAATATTGCCATTGCCATTGCCAGTAGAGACCCAGGGTTAGAATCACAGATTAGGCCAATAACCCCCGTTGTTGACGATGTCGGAAGCACTGAAATTGGGAAGCAGAAATAGACTTAAGTTATTATTCGCAAGAACAGATGCTCTTGGCTTACCTATATTTCTCAGGTGGATATTATGTGGAGTGTTCTTCATAGACTCTTCTGACACCGGAACACAAACCACTGATAAGTGGTCTATTGAAAGAAACTTTATTAATTAATTCATTTTCTCGTAATTTCGCCATAATTTTCATCAAATGAAGCGATTACTCATCAAAACCTTCACACGCTTCTCTTACTCCGAAATCTCAAACCTTTTATACAAATCGCCTTCCATCATCATTTCTCGAATAACTGCAATTCTTTCAGAAACTTCTATAGTAAAAGTGTCGTACCCTAATCGGAACCTTCGATTCGAATCCTATCATCCGTTAAAAATTTTGACTCTCGAGCACTTTATCGACAAAATGGACAGTATGCACTTCCTACGAAATATTTCTCATGTGAACAGCGGCATCGTAACGGTGCTTGATCATGTCCTGTGTATAGAAAGGACTAAGAAGCCATAGGAAAACCAAACAAGGAACCGAAAAAGGATTCTACCGATAGAGTGCTAGGCATTTTTGTCCGTAAAAGTCGACACCTGCCACCTTATACGATTTATAAAAGGTGCCTTCAAGCCGTGGCGCGTGCATACACAGACCATACAACAAAACCGATCCTTACCTTGTTCTCTCTCCATGACGACTGCCGATTATGGAAAATCGAGTTCGATATCTCGATAATGTGAAAGCGAAAAATTTCAGGTTGTAATTATCACTAAGGTATGTGCGGAATTATTGAAATTGCACAAGAACCTTAACAATTAGTGGTCAGGTCGCAGTAATGCATTTCGGACTACATAAAATTGAGCAATTCATTTGCATGCTAATGAAAATGCTATCGCATGAGCTGCAATAACAAAGTTATGCTGATCGCATTGCATAGCAATAACACTTTCGAGATAAATGACCAGAAAGTAATTAGTAGAATGCATTTCACCAGACCCGAAAAATTTCACTTCTAATTGAAATGAAGAAATTTGTTTTTCGAGTCTTCAACACGATGACAAGACCAGCTACTTCGATCAATCATTTGAATAGTGGACCGGAAGAGAAGATCATTAGTTCTTGATGGTCACATCATCTTGACGTGGAATAACATAACTTTGTGTTCGGACCACACCATTGATCCTGAAGAAAGGACACATGCAAATGAAATAACAAATTGGCGTCTGTCGTCTGAATTCTGAAGATGTTTCGTTGGAAAAGGCTTCTGATGGAAGGGGCACGTGGTTCTATTGATGAATGAAAGTTAGGAGAAATGAGAAATTTGTGATTTGTTTCCATAGGCATCGTCGTCTTCGTGTTTATGCGAAGAAAGGACACATTTTTTGTTTGGATAGAAAGAAGCATTTCTTGTAACTGCAGCAGTAAGACGTAAATAGAAATTTGGGCTTGGGATCAGAAATTAGTATAAATATATGTATGTACAGTGTTGTCCCAGTCGTACCCTGGAAGAGGTAAATGTGAGCGGATAGTATATCATCCCAGAGGTTCCGGGTTTGAACTACATTAATGACATGGTCCACTCCCATACTCCCAATTAGAGCAAGCGCATACTTGAGGCAACTGTTTAATCACATCGAGCCGCGCACACTCTTATGTGCTCGACTAAACTGTTTAGTCGATGTCCATATGCACATTACTCAAACCACCGGCCGATAGTTACAGTCAATTGGTAAACGTATCAACCTATCACCACCGCTGGCAGAGTATTACTGCTGTAATCGGCATCACACCAGACAGATCTACTTACATGTTGCACACAAGGCACAACCAAATGGGGAGAGAAAACCGGTTTATGTGATTTTTAATTTGGTAGGTGTGCGCATCTAGATAAGCCGTCGTACCTCTTTGCGATAGTTTAGTCGCGCATCGATCGAAAGGAATTTGTCTTGCATATTCAACTATTTAGTTTGGACGAAACTAAACGATCGGTGTGCACCCTTCCATAAAGCTGCATAGCCATTATCCATTCAACGCGCGATTAAAAATCTCATGTCTGCGGGTACTCTTATCCTTCCTCACCGGGGTTGGGTGAAAGGCAAACCAGTAGCGTAGCCACAAATCCCTTAACGGAGGAGAGGCGTTATTTTTTTGCAGTCATCGAAATAACGTAATGGGGTTTGTATTACAATTGATTTGATTTGGTTCAAATTTTCGCCTCAACCGTTAGCTCAAATCGAATTTTCGAGGTGTAAACGTTGTACTTTTATTCTGTATTTTTTCTTGGTTTTCGAAGGGTCGAAAACTCGGATTTACACTCATCACCGATCACCCTACGTATAGCTGATTTATCTAAAATGTAAGGTTGACCTTTTTTTTCCGACCATTTGTTTGGACTGCACCATGGCATACAGTTTAATACTAGCTTTAGCGTATAACATCTATTTCGAAAGTTTGCTCAGTCTCTCGCACATTTTTCTTATGCATTCAAGTCCCTTATTATCCTAATATCATAATTTTTATCCTCGAAAACTAAAAATTTTTCACATAAAAAAGTATTCCGGAAGTCCGAAAAATATGATCGAAGATCGAAGCAAAAGGATTTTTCGGTTGTCTTAATCGCAAAATTGCCGACAATCGAATACGGATATCCTTTTTCTTTTTTGTACTCTACTACTCGATTCTTTTCATCATAATTCTGGCCAAAAGTAAAGAAAATTTATATCTACTTATCCCGCGTTACAAAAAAAAAATACCGTCTTAAGAAAAATATGAAAAATGAAAATTTTATGCTAATCATGACATCAAAAAAGGATCTGAATAGAACTGTATGAAAAGTCCGTTATACAACATGAAAAAGGATCAAGGCAGAAAATCTTCTCAAAAAGTATCTTAGCTGTTCTCATACACAACACAAAAATTTAGATGTAAATGACCACAAAATGACTCTTTGGTTACTTTTCATTGTAATGGAATGTGTGGGTGCGCATTTAAGAAGAAAGTTTCCGTGACCGATGGTCAATTGTTGACTTTTCTTCTTTTACAAGAAAATATTGCTGAGTCAAGACGCTGCTGTTTAAATAGAAGCAAATGTTCGAGGATTGAAAATCCTTTGTCCAGGAAGTTGTGGGGATTTATGCGTAAAATTCGGTAACACTCAAGGGAATTTGATTGCAGTTTTGTGTGATGTAAATTTCTGAGAAGACTTTCAAAGACGATATAAATTTAAACGGAAATCCAATTTAATAAAGTTTGACGATAACTCGTAGACCAAAACCTTGTTGTCCAAAATCTCAAAAAGTAGTTTCTTATGTAAACTGTGTTTAAAAATTGAAACTTATCTTTTTTTAAACTGAATAATCTATTTGTGTTTAGCTGATTTTTTGGACATCTTTTCACTTTATTTAGATTTGAATCCGATTCAAAATTTAGTCAAATTTCTTATTCTTGACCTCAGCCAAATGACAGACCCAAGAATCTTTACGATCTTTTACCAATTTGAAAAGTTTTTGAAACTCATTCTTCTCAGAAGAAAAAGAATGGGTGTATAATACTCTCTCTCAGTTGACCTAATCCTTTTCGAAAATTCCCGGACACATTTCCACTGAAAAATACAAAATAATTTCGCTGTCTAAAATGTAGACTATCCATTCAATCCTCGTAGATAGAGAATGAGTCACAGAAGGACTTATTACTTGCAAAATAATAATACGACATATTCGAATGATCTGGAATATATACATTCCCATTATATCGGCATAAAGCGCTCGATATGGAAGATACCACCTGGCCCTAGTTCGGTCAGCCAGTACTCGAATCGTAGGTGTATGCCAAAAAAAAAATCATAATTTGGCATAATTTTTGAATCCTTCACCCGGAAAGGATAGTCTGTGATGGCCGTCGCATTTAACCCAAAATGGAAAAAAATTGTACTTCTTCCCCAACACAACGTACAAAGCAACATTGATCTCAAGGGTTGAATTGAGGAAAATTGTTAAGGGATCGGACAGATGGACATTGCGGATTTCGCTTAAAGCCTTCCGTCAATGGCTAATCTCTTGAAAATCTTATGTTATGGTCAGCCCATACAAATATGCCTTAATAATCCTTTCTTTCCTTTCGGACGCAGTTGTCCATTATTTTCTCGGCAGTTTGCAGTTCCGCATTCAATATGACGACGATTCGTTGGGATTCGTTGCGATAGTGACCCACGCATCAGTCCAGTGAAATTTTATGGACATATGATGTATTGGGAAATGGGTAGATTTTTTTGAGGATGCTACATGGTAAGGTCCACCATTTAATGAAGGTTCGTGTGAGAACGAACCGTTTCTATGATCATATTGTTATTGTGAAAAAGGGTTCACGTTTTTCTGTTTATGTTCGATTTGTGCTTTGTATAGGCGAGTGAAATTAGGTTGGATAGATCGCGTTATGGGAATATTTTTCTATGCGAAGATAATATTTTTTCGGCTATAGTATCTACTTTGAAAAGAAGTTCGGAATTGACCATTCGGAAATTCACACGCTAATTTATTGGCTAGTGATCTATGCAGAATGAATTTTTCAAACCTTGTTATTTGACTATATAGTAGTCCAGGGTTCTTGTTTTGGTGCCACAGCAGTCTTTGAGAATTTCCAGTCTAAGGTTGCCAGATAGTTGGCTGCAGAACCCGCCGAGTGAACTGATGAAATAGCCCAAAACCCGCACGAAGATTTGTAGCCCAAATACCGCGCTCAACTTTGATATTTATCAGACCTACTTAAATGTGTTGAACATAATTGCGATTCCGACGACAAACTGTGCTCCAGAATTCTTAAGAAACACTGTAGTAAATATGTGTGTGAATATATAAATTCGCATTTATCACAATTTTAAAAGTCTTCTCTAAAAATACTAGGTGCAATAATCAAATTATTCACGAAAAATAATTTGTAATTTTCATAATTCTAGCTTATCGAATTTTCAATGGAGTAGAAGCAACCACTGCAAAAAATGTTGGCGCAAACACATTCACAGAAATATCGTCAATATTTTTTGCTGGATATAATTTCTGTTCGTTTCAATCCTGATCAGTTTCTCGTTAGAGATAATCCTTCTCCCTCACAATCTCAGTAAAAATTATTTGCAATCGTCATGTAAACCGGCCTTAAGTTATCAGGCATTAATAAAATATGGCTTTTTGCTTTTATGAATAATAATATATACGAGTATTAGTTTATGTTACAAGATGAACATCAATATATAATAATGTCAGCATCTCATAATCACCTTTGACTAAGCGATCAGATCCTGAGTCTAAACAAGATCAAGCCGCCTCCCGATTAGCGTCATACAATGTTGCGAGCTTGAGGTTCGCCGGGATTCCAAGTAAAACACAGTTCGATTTCATTTACTACTTGATCGCTGTTATCGATGAAAATCGCTTAAAAATTGCTCTTTCGCGTAGAACTGATCGTCGTTTCATTCTCGCAGTAGAAAAACATATCCCCGGGCTCTGCAGCGCTTATATACTGCATGTGGTGAGTCGAGAGATTTCCAGCATATTCGGTTGTTTGTGTGAAATGCGCATGAAGTAACTATTAAATGCGAGAAATGTCTAGAATATGCGAGAAATACATGGAAATATCTACGATATTACAAGGTTGTTGTTTTTCTCTGGAAACTTTAATACAAATAATAAGTGAGTTGTTCGCATTGCCAGAGTACACATGTAACAATAACTTTAATTTTTGCAACGCATGTCTGTAACCCACCAATAATATAAATATAAATATATAAATATAAAAATAATGTTTAGTTCATAGTTCATAGTTCATTTATTTCAATAATGCTTAAATATATATAGACACAGTTTGTAATTTTTTTAGAGAGTAGGCTGCACCAGCAAAGACAGCCTTTGCAACTACAATATTGAGTTTAGTACAAGACAAGAAAATAATGTGAAACTTTGTAAAGTTACGAAAATATTGTTTGCTTAAGGAAAAATTGAATCAACTAAAAAAACCTTACATACAAATTAACCTAATTAACCTAACTTATACTACCTTAGAACTAAATAAAAACAAATAAAATACATTTGCAGAAGGAACTTATAGGATAGATGTAACCAGAGGATTTGTGACATATCGACACCTGCTCAAAAATAAAGATTGGGCTTTAAGAGCCATAACATTGATCATTGAAACTTCAGCCTCCTGGTGAAGACGTTTAGTCGAGTAGAAGAATGGTTTGTCCGTTATGATTTTAAGGCATTTATTTTGTATTATCTGCAACTTTTTCTTGTGCACGTTTGCACAGTCGTTCCATACTGGAGAACCATATAAGATGATAGGCTGCAATACCATTTTATATACTTGAATTTTATTGTCAAGTGATAGCTTAGATTTCCTATTGATGAGTGGATATAGGGCATGTATACAGCGAGAAATTTTCGAGATTGTATTTTCGATGTGAGCGTGGTAGGTTAGTTTTTTGTCTAACGTGAGACCAAGGTAGGTGATAGTGTCAGACCATTCAATGGGCTCTCCTCCGAAGCGTAAAGGTCGGCATGGCAAGTTCCTGAAGGTACGTTTCTTTGTAAAGAAAATCGATTTCGTTTTGGAAGGGTTTATTTTAATTTTCCAATTGTTGTAGTATTCACCGAACACATTTAGTTGGTCTTCAAGACTTTTAATTATATTGGACGGATTGTCGGAGCTGCAATAGATGTTTGTGTCATCAGCGAAAATTGCCACTTGACAATTCTCATTTATTGGTATATCCGCAGTGTATATGTTGAACAATGTTGGACTCAGGCAAGAACCCTGGGGTACACCGGCAGGAATTTGACGAAAGTTGGAAAAGGAAGATCTCAATTTGACAGTAAAGGTTCTACCTTCGAGAAAGGACTTAATCCGCTCGCAAATGTACAATGGAAAGGAGAACTTGTATAATTTGTATACTAATGCATCGTGCCACACAGTGTCGAACGCTTTCTCAATATCAAGAGCCACCATACCTATAGAGTTTTTCTGGTGAAGGGAATTTCTGATGAATCTGGTTACCCGCAATAATTGGTGACTTGTAGAAATCCCTGCCCTGAAACCAAATTGTACGTCTGGTAAGATGTTTGACTCATTTAATAATGTCTGGATCCGATTTAGTACAACGCGTTCAAATACCTTTCCCAGTATAGGAAGTAGGCTAAACGGTCGATAGCTCTGGGGAGACTTTGGATCTTTGCTCGGTTTTAGGATGGGAATAATGATGGTACTTTTCCATTGGTTTGGGAAGACACTTAATTTGAGACATGCATTGAAAACGAAATTAAGAACAATTATGCACTTCTTAGATAAGTTCTTCATTACTACACTTGGCAGTTTGTCAATTCCAGGGGCTTTTTTAACCTTCAATCGCTTTAGAATTTGACAAATTTCGCGTGGAGTGCAGAAATTTATTGTTCCTCTGTCACAATTTGTGGTTCTCATAGAATTTAAGAGATTTTTAACAGCTTCGTTAGTACTAGGATTTCCGAGATTTTCTGTAGCGCAGTGGGCAGAATGGAAATTGTCCGCTAGCAATTCAGATTTGTCCAAGTCAGAGAATTTGAGATGGTTACTAGAGTCTAGAAGGGCTGGGTTTTGTTGACTTTTTTTCTTAAAAATTTTGTTGAGCTGCCACACTTTCCTTGAGTTTTTGTCAAGTTCTGAGAGCATATCATTCCATTTTTTGTTGCGTTGCTCGAAGATACGTACCCTATATATATTATAATGTTTAATAAATTACGAAAAAATTTAACTCTACGACAGTCATCAATATTGATAAATCTATGTTATATTTCGATGGGTGATCTTAACTTGAAAGAAAGTGGTTGATTTGTAGAAAGTCAACAAATAATGAACCGATTCTAAATGAATTTTAGTTTGCAAAAACCAGATAGATATCGTGTGAAGTATTACTTTTCATTAGAGAGAACCGAACATTTAGTGGCAACGGGATTTGTGATATGACATAGTTTACCAACGTTGTATTTGGGTCGGTAACACTAGCAGATTTAACCCAAGAGACGACTAAAATTCAGTTTTTTAAATTTTATATTTCCATTTTTTCCTTGTAAATCGGCTCTGTTGTAAACTAACACTAAACTAACTATCACAATTTGTGTTGGCCGAATAGCCCAAAAAGCTATAAGTAGCTTTTTGAAATTTGTACCCGCGAATTGAATATTTAAATAGCCCAAATCGCGGTAAATAGCCCAATCTGGCGACCTTATTCTAGTCCACTCTATGTAATTCTTATATTAAAATCAGAAACACTAATGCCAAAAGACCCTTGAGACTAAAAGAGTGTGGTAACTGCTGGACGTGAAATATTTTCTGTATTTCCCGACTACAGGGATTAAAGAACACGCCGTCTGCTGATACTGGATCTTCCCAAAAAGGGGTCATATAGAAACTAAGTAAATGAGGAAATCTATAGAAATTAGCACGTTAATTCTGAGCCACACATTCTTCCAAGCAACGAAGATGGAAATAGGTACAAGAGCAGTTCATCCCGTTGCTTATGTGCCGAAATCCTGTCAATTCGGCAACATTTTTGTGTCCTGAAAAATGGAGATAAGCAATAGGCGACGTAAGAACCGTCAACATTTTTAGTTAAGAGTTTCTGCCATTTGACCAAAATTGTGGCGGTGACCATGTGCCAAAGCAAACCAGTAAGTAAGAATAAGTAGCTAAGGGTAGGTATAATGAGATGAAAAACTTGAGTACTTACTTTTACCTATTTTCTCACATCCCTCCACTCGTCTTCTACCACAAAGTGTGTATTAGCGAAATCACCACAGGAATATGACATTGGAGTACATTCAAAGGGCGCAAATGCAACATTTTATAGGGAGTGGTAAAACTATGGCTTAGAAGGTGAAGTCATGTAATGAATATTTATGAAATACAGAAGAAAAAGTGGTCTCAGAAAAGGATGACTTAAAGATTAAGAAACTGTAGAAACCGTATTCATACCCATCCAACTAATAGTCTACCTTTTTTGGAAAACATTTTTTGGTAACCTGGCAGAAGATGTGAACAAAAATCTATAATTGCGCTCGCTTATCTTCTGGCTTAAAATTTTGTAGATTCATAGTATTGCATCCATAAATATTGTGGTTTATGATTCAATAATAATGTTGAAAAGAATTGAAAATTGTGCCCTTTGATCAGTGCTGCCTGAAGAATATTCTGCGGGCAGCACCCATCAAATTGCACAATTTCAGGTCTTTTCAGATGATCTGTTTCTTTGTTCTTTTAAAGTACCGTAAATATTTTAATGCACAAAATTAGTCATGTCCGATCCAAATGATCGCTTAAACAGTACGTCCAGGTTTTGTACGGAGAAGGTCGACAAATTTATGTAATCCGCTTGAGTTACATAGTTGCCGAATTTAGGTAGGCGATTACGTTAGCAACTAGTCTTACTACCATTAGACAAGATATTTATTTATACTGTGTTACCTCACAAATATTTCAATTTCTTATCAAATTTCGCAGCTCATCGCAAATCCTGCATAACTAAGCAGGTATACGAGCCAAAAGGGTTGCTCTCACGAGTATATACACAAAGCGGTAAATAGTACTCTCTGCTATGTGATTGAAAACCCTAGTGACCGCCCCCACTTTCTTCATACAGAAATTTTGCACTTACCACATGCATTTTATAAAGGTCACAATAAGAGTAAAGAGTCCAGCACGAGCAACGAAAAGGAATAAACGATGTCAACTCGCACCAAACCGATATAAATGCCAACTAAGTGGTCAGTTTTAGGTCATTTCTAGTTTTCCCTTCCAACCTGACTTATCTCGTAAAACAGTTTACGAGTTTAGACGATTTGTGTTTTTAAGAAGAAAAAAGGTCAACCAGTGTTTGTTTCTCGATATTACAAAATTATTACGTAAAAGTGTGCTTATCTTTACTGGACATTCTGAATCATGATCAATCGTTTTATTAAGGATTTAAAAATTGGTGAGTTATTTAAAATAAAAATTAAGTTAGAATTATGTGCTAACTTTTGGGGTTTTTAATTTGAATTAGATCAAATCATGCAGCCAATCCCTTACAATTCTGGATACAGTGAAGTCTTGGATTTATCGCGTCGCCGCGATTCAGTTGAAACTCGCAAAACTCCATCGCCTTACACTACATCTTCAAGCTATGAAGGCGGATCTCCCAATATGGAGGAGCCATCGCCAGCAGCACTTTCAAGCAGTCCACGTACATCTAGTGAACACTCAATGCCATACACGACTTCAACAACGTATCTGCCGGACAATCCTGCTCATCGAAATCACCCGATTCCAATGTACTACTATCAGCCGCCTCAAATGGATCATCGCGAAGACGCCCCAAAACAGCATAGCCAACCCCATCTTCCATACCAATCACAGCATTCGATTGAAAACAAATCAAATCTGATCCATCCATTCGATATCATCAAGACTGCAGCAGCGCTTCATCAACAAATGTCCAGATCACCTGCCAAGTCCCCATCAACTGAACCTGCCGACTCCAAATTGGAACAATCGCTGCCAGTCAATCACCACCCAGTCAATCATTCTCTGCCACCGTTAATCTACTCGAAAATGATAAATCGAGAAGGAAAAATCGCACGTCCTTTCAAGGCTTATCCGCGCGATCCACTTGCCATGGCAGCTACTTTTACCGCAACCGATGCTCTCCTCGATACCCAAAAAGCCGAAAAGTACAGTGTTTTTCGCAAACGAATGCTGGACCAAATCCATGCATCGAACGGCGGTCATGCAACAATATCAAATCCTAAGATGCGTCGTAATGGTAACTCTGGCCACGCCTACAACGACGACCAGGCCAATGATAGTAGCAGTAGCGGCAACGAAGAACATAGCCAAACCGAATCGAGTAATAGTCCTGGAACGATCAATCAGAACGGTGTATTAAAGGATGCCGCCTATTTCGAACGACGCAAGAAAAATAATGCTGCAGCGAAAAAATCTCGCGATCGTCGTCGTATTAAGGAAGATGAGATCGCAGTACGAGCGGCTTTCCTCGAACACGAAAATATCGAATTGAGGATCGAATTAGCCTCCATTAAAAATCAATTAGCCATGTTTACAGCTAATTCGAGCAGATAATTGTATAATTGGGATTTTTTCGAGCTTAGTTTATCTTATGCCATTATTTATTTCGAATCCTTTATTCCTTCGTTTTGTGATATAAGAAGCCCACAAGAAGATGTACATAAATAATTAGAAAGCATGATATTATATTAATATTAGCGAAATTGTGATTTTATAGCTTATTATGTAAATAGGTAGTCTCGGGACAAGAATATATTTTATAAGGTGCAAACCTAAGACAGAATGTGAATGTCGTCTTTTATTTTCATCTTCCCTTTCGATTAATCTCTGTAGAAAGCACATTTAAATGTTTTTAATTTTTAAACGAAGACTTTCAGTAGCTTTGCACATGCTGACTCTATCCCACACATGGACTTAATGTGCATTGCAAAGGTGTAGTGTTGACGTATTTGACGACTTTTCGATAGGCATGTTCTGGCTGCTGGGAAGTGTGTAATAAATCACGAATACAATTCCTGGTCTACCCAGCATGCAGACCATATCCATCGAATAATCAGAACGTTCAGTCGAATGTGATTGTCGGGTTCAATAAAACCCCAAGCACCGACTACGTATCTTTACTGCAGCTAGCTCACATGGACACGGCTGCTCTATCTGTATGCTGCGTACATGAGAGTTTTCTAAAAGCTCGCCATACATTTCACGCATGTGTATGCGTGAAAACTAGCAAAAGCTCAGATGAATTTTTATAAAATTTTCAAGTCAGACGCTGATGACGTCACTTTGAGAACTGAAATCTCCGTTGGAAATTACACCGCTAGATGGTAGTACACGCGTATGCGTGAAAACTGGCAATTGCCAGTAAAGCTGGGCTTTAAAGCTCAGATGAATTTAATTTCTTATTAGGTGTGTTATTTTCAACTGGATCAAATCACAATTGAAAAAAACGATGTATCTTTACGGATCTTCGCGGTTCGCGGATCTCGACGGCTCAGCAGATCTTTACGGATCTTTGTGGTTTGCAGATCTTTACGGCAGATCTTGCGGTTCGCGGATCATCACGGCTCGTGGATCTTAAAGGTTTGCGAATTTTTGAGATGATGTAGATAGAAGATGGAAAATAGATTGTGGAGGATGGAAGATTCAGGATGGAGGATAGAAGATGAAAAATGGAAGATGGAGGATGGAGGATTCACGATGGAAGATTCAGGATTGAGGATGGACGATGGATAATGGAGGATGGACGATGGATGATGCATGATGGAGGATGGACGATCGATGATAGACGATGTAGGATGGCCAATGGAGGATGGACGATGGACAATGGACGATGGTGGATGAAGGATGGATGATGGACGATGAAGGATGGAGGATAGAGGATAGAGGATGGAGGATGGATGATGGAGGATGGAGGATAGAGGATAGAGGACAGAGGATAGAGGATAGAGGATGGAGGATGATGGAGGATGGAGGATGGAGGATGGATGATGGAGGATGGAGGGTGGATGATGGAGGATGGTCGATGGACGATGGACGATGGAGGATGGAGGATGGAGGATGGAGGATAGAGGATAGAGGATAGAGGATAGAGGATAGAGGATAGAGGATGGAGGATAGAGGATGGAGGATGGATGATGGAGGATGGAGGATGGCGGATAGAGGATGGAGAGTGGATGATGGAGGATGGTCGATGGACGATGGAGGATGGAGGATGAAGGATGGAGGATGGAGGATAGAGGATGGAGGATGGAGGATGGAGGATGGAGGATGGAGGATGGAGGATGGAGGATGGAGGATGGAGAATAGAGGATAGAGGATAGAAGATGGAGGATAGAGGATGGAGGTTGGATGATGGACAATGGACGATAGAGGATGGAGATTGGAGGAAGAACGAAGTATGGAGGATAAAGGAAGGAAGATGCAGAACGAAGTATGAAGGATAAAGGATGGAGGATGAAGAATAGAGGATATAAGATAGAGGGTGTAGAATGGTGGATTTAGATTAAAGATTAAAGATGATTAAAGATAATACATAAAAGATAAAAGATCAAAGATCAAAGATCAAAAATTAAAGATCAAAGATCAAAAATTAAAGATCAAAGATCAAAGATAAAAGATAAAGGATAAAGGATAAAAGATTAAAGATTAAAGATTAAAGATTAAAGATTAAAAATTAAAGATTAAAGATTAGCCCCGCAGCGCTGCGCAAAAGGTAGTTGGAGCGTAGCGCGCGTCAGCCAAATATAAACGCGAAAGGGAGTTTTAATCCCTTTAACCCTGCAAATTTTTAGATAACGATATCTATTAATTTCAGATCGAGCGGGGAATGAAACAAATTGATATTGGCTTAAAAGTTGAAATACCACAAATGAAAAATGTAAATTTTCATTTTTAGTGTCCAGTTATACTTTTTCCTAAATCTATAGCAACAAAAAGAAATGATATATATATAAGAAAAACATTTTAAAAATGTAAAAAGAAGTTGTCGGGTTCAACAAAAAGGGATGATATTCACAGAGTCGGTTTTCTTTTTATTAATATTTCCACTTACACTTGTATACAAATTTGTGATATTCAATTTTCCAAGAAACCCAAGAAACGTACAAAACTCTACAGTAAAATCTGGAGTTTAATTGTTTCTTGCAGGATTTTCAAATAATTACATTATTATTCTGAGGGGGCCACGAACGATCTAGGGGGGGCCACGAACGATCTAGGGGGGGCCCGGCCCTCCCTGGCCCCTACCTAGTTACGCCAATGTTTGTGAGCTAAACCCTTACATTCACAGAGGATATGCTCTAGTGTCTTCGTCATTGCATATTCTGCAAATTTTAGTCTCAGAGAGACCAATCCTATTGAGATGCTTCCTCATGTGACAATGTCCAGTCAGAGCTCCCCACTAGGGTTCGGGTCTGATATCTGCTCAATTTAAGATAATCAGATGTTCTTTTTTCCGAAAGTTTTTTGGCATAAAAAGCTTTGAGTGCCTGTTGCCCGGTGCCAAGTCCCAGTGAATGGCACTTTGCGATTTTTGCCACATTCGGATGTTCATTCTGCCTGTGCTTAATGTTATCGCTTAGAATGGATATGGTCCCATGAAGTCAGCTTCTGAACCTTTCCTAGCCATTAAGTCGGCCATTTCATTACCTTCATAGCCTCTGTGTCCCGACTCTGTTCTTATTTCTGAGTTCAATCAGGCATTGGAGGCAATTCCAAACAAGTTTGGAGTAGATTTGAACGGACTGAAGTGCCATTATTGCAGCCTTGCTGTCCGAGAGAATATATTGTTACATGTAAACCTGGCAACCGCGCAACTCGATCTATTACGAATAAGAGAAACAGTAGCAACCGAATACCTATTTTGCAACCAATCAGAAACGTAGTATATAAGGAGAAACAACACGACTATATTTCCCCTCTAATCGAATGCGATCGAATGTATGGGAACAGCCTAGAAGATCACATGGAATGCTCTCAAGCTTTCCAGCATATTCTACACACACCACCGAACGAAGATTCAAGAACAGTCTCGACCACAGACAAATGGTATAAAAGCAGATAAAGCTTTCAGCGAGGGACATAGTAATTTTTATTACGTCGGCTGTGACAGCCAGCGTGTATACGCGACCGTGTTGGTAGAGAGCGAAAGTGATCGAGTAAAGCGATATAAATAAGCGGGCGGTACTGCCATACAGTGCGAATTATTGTGCGAATATAATTCTGTGAATTAAAGTGCGATTAATAAATAATCACTTATTTTTATTTTAACCGAATTGAGTTTTACTTGAAATCCCGGTGAACCCCTAGCTCGCAACAATATATTTGTTGGTTTTTGTAGCCCCGTCTGATATTTTCTCTAATGCATAGTTCAATAGCATGAGTCTCAGCCTGAAAAACAGTGGATGTTATGTGCATGCTACAGTAGAATTTCACATTTGGGCACACTCCATAAACTCCTGCTCCTACACCTTGATCCGTTTTAGATCCGTCTGTGTACCAGATTATGGATCCTGGTTTTGGAGAGGGTTTGTTTGTGGCCCAATCCTCCTTTTCAGGTAGGACAACTTTGAATGGCTTTGTGAGATTAAATTTCGGTACCATTGAATCAGAAAGAGGTATCGCTAGTATCGGGTCCTTGTTGAGTTCCGCGGGAAGAGTTGGGCAAGCTGTTTTGCGCTCTGACTCGTCCTCCAAGCTCAAAAGTTGGTATGTGGTGAATCTAGCTACTTTCTGTATTTCTAAGTGTAGAGGTGCTAGGTTGAGAAGCACCTCTAGGGCAGCTGTGCGAGTGGTGCGTATCGCCCCAGTAATACCCAGGCATGCCAGTCTTTGTAATTTAGTCAGCTTAAGCTGTTTTCTGCTTTGTTTTCTTCCGCCAGACGGATGCCGCGTAAGTTATAATGGGCCTAGCAACGACGGTATACATCCAGTAGGTTAGTTTTGGACTCAGTCCCCAGTTTTTGCAGAGAAGGCTCTTGCAGGTCCAGAGAGAGATTCAGGCCCTTTCAAGAACTTTGTCCAAATGAGCATTCCAGGTGAGCTTTTCATCCAAGATAATACCCAGGAATTTTAACTCACTAGAATACTCTATGGATTCTCCAAAAAGAGTAGGCTAAAAAAATCAAACAAAAATTAAATTAAAATCCAACCGAGGTCGATCGATGACGACAATTAAGAACATATACTATAAAGCGCCATCTGCTCACATGGCTTCATCTGCTTGAAAATGCTTAGACTTAAATTAATAAAATGTCTTAAACTAACTTGAAAGCAACTTAACTTAAGAAACTAATAAAAAAAACTAAAAAAAGAAAATAATAAGTATAGATCAAGCGAACGTTAGCACCTAAAATAATATACGTACAATCGCCGTAAATATTCTACGTCTAGTGCCCTTTCAAGCTATACGTATAGACATTATGTATACAGCGACTTCGGACGTCGTACCTTACGGTGTTTATACCGTCTTTTTTCGTATAGTATATGAAACTTTGCCTGCTGGGACCATTCGGAAAAAATTAAATAAAGAATGGTGCGAATCTTTACTATCGTATATCATTGTATTTATATCTTATAGTAGTATCACGAATAACTTCACCTCAGTTCAAAAGATGGCGTTGTATGTTCCGATGTGCGAGCTTAGCGTATCTAGAGTCACTGAATACACACTCACCCTTCTACCCCTATAAACCAAAAACACGAAAAATTCATGGGTTCTTATGTACAAACTACTACTATGTTAACTCGTGCGCTTTTGTTTGTGGCGAAAAACGAAAAGTAAATATTTCCCCATCTTCTCCCCAAGAATGTAAACATGCCGACCTTTTCCGCCCTTAGCGAGAGAAAAAGACTAAACGTCCTACACGACACGTATTATCATCAAGTGCGTACCCTATAAACCAAAAACACGAAAAATTCATGGGTCCTTATGTACAAACTACTACCATGTTAGCACGCGCGCTTGTGTTCGTGACGATATTGAGGGTTAAATCGAAAAGTAAACATTTCCCCAACTTTTCCTCAAGTATGTTAGACATGCCGACCTCTTCCACCTTTAGTGAGTGAAAAAGACTAAAGTATAATCGCCGAATGCTTATACATCCGATTATCAAGTGCGTATCTACTCGACCTGCAAATACCATAACAAACTTAGACGTTCAACTGTTCAGTTCGTGAAACTCTACACGAAACTGATCACGGAACAAATAACTCTGTCGGCTAGTGCAATGGAAGTCGTGTTTCGATTGCACTAGTCGTCGAACAACAAAATTGCATTCGGCGCCATGACCCGACGCCGAGGATCGATGCAGTGTCGACCGGCAAAGAATAACGTAAAGGTACCACATGCAACATAGTTCTTATGCAATTTCATCCCTCCATTATTCGATGAGCGGTAGAACACAATTCGTATGTAAATCCATTCTACCGATCCTCGATGATCGATCAGGTGGACTTCGTATGTAATTCAGATTCACCACTCATCGATGACCAGTAGGCTCTACTTCATACTGACTTCAAACTCACTGTTCACTGAGTTCACGTATTGCTATCTCGTTCTTGCTCATTCCAATTTCAAATACAATGCGCGATAGGAGATCTATTATGTCGAAGAGTGCGGATGAGATGGTCGGATGCATTCCAGTATGAGCAAGAAAGAAATGTGAATACCTCACACGTATTCACAGATAGCAAGTACATAGCTGAATTTGTTCCCAACTGATAATCTTTTTTCAGCGACAAGTTTCGAAACTGTTCGCTGCCTCTTCATCGCCTCTTCATCGATGTTTGGTTTATAGGGTACTCGCCGGCAAATGCCATTTCAAACTTAGATGTTGAACTGCGCACAGCGCTTTTGTTTCCAATATGCGAATATGATGCCGGAACCCATAACTCTTACGACTAGTGTAATGAAATTCATCTTTCGATTGCATTAGTCGATTGAAAGTTGTCTTTTGGTTGCACTAGTCGACGACCACTGGAATTCTATTCCAATATGACCGGACGCCGTCCATCGGTGCAGTGTCGACCGGTAAGGCAGAATTCGCCTATAAGTCAGGCCTACCTTTCATCGATGGTTGGTCAGGTCTACTTCATACTCCCTTCATACATACTCTTCAGTGAGTGCACGTATTGCCATCTCGTTCTTGCTCATTCCAATTTGAAATAGAATGCGCGATAGGACATCTCTCATGTCGACGAGTGCGGATGAGATGGTCGGCTGCATTTCAATACGAGCAAGAAAGAAATGCGAATACCTCACACGTATTCACAGATAGCAAGTACATAGCTGAACTTGTTCCCAACTGATAATCTTTTTTCAGCGACAAGTTTCGAAACTGTTCGCTGCCTCTTCATCGATGTTTGGTTTATAGGGACTTCTAGGGTGAGTAGTGTGAGTGCGTATACAGGAACCTTAAGCGTATCCAAACCGTATTTATCAAACTGTGAAGAACCCACCGGCGTCCGATCGAATTTCGAAGGGGTGCCCCGATAATTTCAGAAAAACTTTGACAGCGGGGGGAATGGTGACAGGAGGGGGAAAGCGATAATCAAACATGGCCGGTATGAATTATTTCAATGTAAAAATTTCTTTCGGCTTCTGCCGGTTTTTTCCGAATTCAAATTTCCTGTCGTCGATCCATCTTCAGAAGATTTATAAATTTTAAATGTACACTCTTTGTTACAACTTTCATTCAATTGGCGTTTATGTGAAGATATTTATTACGGGTTTTTATCAAAAAATTCTGAAATTAGTTTTTGGCGATAAGCATATACTCGTATATACATATATATATATCATCATTCTTTCTCGTCTCGTTTTTCTGGAGCGGTGGAGCGTTATGTTGCGATTATGTATACACACTAAGTATATGTATACATTAATTTATAGTACACAATAATATTTATGTGCTATATTATATAGTGGTGACAAGGGGATGTCATAGTTTAACTTTCCCGAAGATCAAATATCATTTTCCTGGAAATTTCTTGCTTGACTCTCATATTAGCCCGACTTCGTTGTAAAGTCCGAAAAAATGTGTTTCATGGATCACTTTATTGCCAACTAAGGGGTCGGGTTAAAATCCGTTTCCTAAAATCCCGTTGTCCCGAAATCCCGTTTCATAAAATCTCGTTTTCTTATTAAAATTAAAAATTCCGGTTTTTTACCCAACTAAAGCCACGCGGCACATCTTAAGGAATGGGTTGTGTATTTTGGTCGTAGATATGTGATCCAAATTTCATTCAATTATTTGGCCGAAATTTGTAAGCAATCATCCAGATTTTGACACTTGAGGTGTCATTCGAGTGATCGGGTCAAAATCCCGCTCTCAAAAAAAAAACGGTTCCCAAGATTCTATTTTGAAAATAATATTTTCTTTTTAAAATTATAAAATTATATCCCTGTTTTTTATCCGACTAAAGAGGCGCAACGTAGCTAAGAAGATGTGTTTATTGTTTGAGTAGTAGATGTTTCACAAAAACTTTATATGTATGTTCATTCGTAGTTTGTACGCGACCTGACGATTTTAACACTTGGGGTGTCATTCTACTCGCCTCAGCTGTGTGTATGAATAAAAAACATAATTGTGAAAAATTGAAAATAGTGGTGAAAACAAAAAAGAAAAGAAGCACTTAATGTATAAAATTAATGTTTATTAATTCGGGCGCTCGGGCTCTGACTTTTATATTATCCATAAAACCGGGATTTTTGCAATAGTGATTTTGGGAAACATGAAAAATGTTCAACCTAATCGTTAAGATGCGCTGCGCTAACTTAGTTTCGTAAGTCGGTATTTTATAAAATGGGATTTTTACACGATCTTGTTACACTTCATTACAACTTCACTCCTTCGAGAATTCGCGCGACTTTGCAATTCGAACAAAATGGTAGTCGTATAAAAAAACTGCCAACAGTCTGGGCGCAATTTTATTATTTTTTAGATAGTTTATTATGCGTAATTGAGAAAAAATGTCTAGCTTTTAATAATAATAATAATATTTATTCGGTGATGATTTCGAGTATAAACTTATGCTATTAATAATCAGAGATTAGACAATAGTCTTTACATCTTTACTTTTGCGGGGCATTTTTTACATACAAGTATTTCGAATTCTTTTGAAATTGGTGTAACATTGTGATGGGAAAATTTAGACAAAAACCTATTTCTATTCACTTATATACTAACTCAAAAGGAAAATTAAAATAAGAAATAAACATAACGCAGTCACGATCGGCTGCAAGCCAATCGTATGATACTCTAGATGAAATACTGAACTCCGATTTATATTTTATTTGGGATTATATCAAAAGAATGAGGAGTGCACATACAATTATTGCATGACCTCTTATTTACTGGTAGAAACTATTGTATAGTGGCTACTCGATGGATGGTTAAACGATTTCTTGAGTTATAGTGAGATAAATTAAGTTGGGACATTTTTACAGAATTTTTGTATGGCAACTACTACATGAAGGACTTACGGGATATTTTTCATATTAATACCTTCAGCTGCGACTATTATAAAATCAACGTATACAAAATTTCAAAGTCGTAAATTAAAGCGTTCTAAAGTTATCATTCAATATTGGTGAACACGTGTTTTAAGGACTTTTGTATGACAGCTACCCGAAGGAGTTGATGGATTGCGCTAATTAATGAAATCAGTCTTGCTTTTGATATAAAACTAATTCCTATAACATTTTGAATCCCTGCTTTAACTTGTACTAGAGTTATAGTGGATTATGTAACTTGTATACATTTTTGAATGACTTTTGTAGGCTGCTACACGAAGGACTCATTCGATTTGCATCATATTCGGAACTTTCGGTTCAAACATTGTAAACTCTAAGTATTCAAAATTTCAAACGTGTTTTAAGGACTCTTGTATGGGAGGTACGCGAAGGAGTAGAAGGATATCGCCCATTAACGAACTTAGACTTACTTTTTCCATTTTACAGGTGCTGACAAAATTTCAACTTCCTAGGCCAACGCGATCTTGAGTTATCGTGCAAACGGACGGACGGACAGCAAACGCATTTGGGGTTTTTGGCCACAACTAAACATAAAATAATATATAACCTTTTTCGTCCGAGGAGAAAAAAAAAAGAAAGAAAAATTAGCTTTTAAACTTATCACAATCTTTACGGATTTGCTGTCAGAACGATTAACGTAATGAAGTCGTCTTCTCGCGATGGATGTCGGATTATGACTCTGTCTAGCTTTTAGCATTCTGAATTTATCGGCCAATATTTTTGAACACGTGTTTTAAGGATTTTTTGTATGTTAGTTTTCGGAAGAAGTTAAGGGATTTCGCTAACTAATAAACTTGAACTTAATTTTCACTTAAAACTAAATGATATCATTTCCACAAATTGAGTGAAGTTGGTATTTCAGAAAACGGGATTTTGACCCGATCCCGCTCCACTTCACAACGATTTTACGTCGAAGTGTTACAAATAGAGTTAATATTTCTCATTGAACCAGTCGAATTATTACTTTCCATACATTCATTAAAAAAAAAAATTATTTTGCAGGATTGAAAAACCGAAATGTCCAAATTCCTAAAGTACCGAAGTCGACGCATTGCTCGACTTTGCAAGTCGAACAATTTGCTAGTCGGATCAAAAATTTCCGGGAAAACTATAGTCTGGCAAAAATATTCGTCAAACGATGGAAAAAAAATATTAAAGCGAGACATGAGCCTCGACTTTTCTCTCCCCGCCCAGTCTGCACAGCAAGATTTTGGAATTCGACATCGCCTAAGCTATATGAGACTTATGCTGTTATGACACTGGCTATTTTTGCGGCTTTAAAGCGGCTAGAAAATCCAAACGGAGAGGGATAGAGACTCTTACATACAATTTAGACATTTGTTGAGTTGTCAATAGACAACTCGACCATTTCCTGCTGGGCGGTTGTGGGTGCGCTCAGAACTCAGCTTTTCGATGAGTTTTGATGACACCCGTAACTGCCACCAACTACCGTTATTCGGTAAATGCCGGAAGCGGCATGTTGAGAGAGCAGAGCTGAGGCCCGGTGTCGTGTCGGGTTGCGAGTCGTGACATGACATGAGTTGTGCTTTCTGATAAAGAACAGAATGCTGTTTTACCCGTTTATTTGTGTAGTGGAAATTTGTGGAATAAATCGCTGTGCACAGCATAAACAAGTTAATTGAAGATTGTGTATAAATTTATATCCTAACTAGTCGCGGAAATAGAGTTGGTATACAAATCCGAGCTGCGAGGAAAGGAATCCACAGTAAATTAAAATTTAAGAAATGAATTAAAATTCAAAAAAAATTAGAAATAATGAAATACATAAAAATGAAGTAAAAATCCCAAAAGATGAATTAAAATTTAAATATTAAAAAGATTCAAAATATAATATGACTGACAAGGACAGGACGGACGAAACTTAAAAAAATATAAAAAAATTAAAGTAATAATATAATATTTATATGAAAAAAAGTAGGTGAAACAAGTATAATGGGGTGAGTTTGGTTTTTTTATTTGCTTGAATTTTGGTTATGGTTTTCTTTTGTTTTTTTTTAGTTTTTTTATTGATTTTGATTTTATGCTCGTTTTGAGCAACACATTTTGCTATATTACTCGATTGAGGATGCGTAGAGGCTAGAAGAGCCATAAAAAAAGAATGAACCCAATCGTCTAAGCCCCAATCCCTGAACCTCAATAAGGGGCCATGACAGAAGTTGTTTTAGGACAGTCATGGCTGAGGTAGGGTGGGCAGACAGGGCGCTATACCACCTAAGCGCCCTGACAAATCGTGAAGTCGCGCAACTCCACCGCTTCTTGGTCTTTCACGACCTATTGGGAAAATAGTCCCAATTTCAAATCACCCTGGAGTAAGCCGACACGAAATTTTTTTGTTGTACAGGCCAAGGGTTTATGGACTGAAATCTGGGCAAGAACCCCCCCACAACTGCCGTAGCTAGTCCCGGCCGCCAGCAAGCGTGTCGCTTCCGCTCGGATTTCAGCCACCAATTCAGACGTAGGAGGAATTGGCCCACTCTTTCCTGAACCTTCCTTTCCCTCGAATATTTTGACTTTTTCAAGTCGAAATATTCACTCCAAGGCCTCCGTTCACAACACATTGGTGTGAGAGAGGCAGTCCGAACTGCAAAACTATGAGTAACTGTAAAAAAAAAAATCCATAACTGTCAAAAAAAAGCTGCAACAAAGCACATCCGGGCAGTGTTTCGCAACATTCCAGCAGTTAATCCAAGAAAAATCTACTGGCGGCTAGATTTTCCAGCCGCTACAGACTTGTTTTTGACAGCTCGGTACTTATAAATTATGAAAAGTGCCATATTATGTTATGAAATGCGCCAGAACCGGTATTTTTCTCAACAAACCAGTTGTTAATTTCTAGCGAGGAAATAGCCAGTGTCATATCAGCATTATGCTGTTATGACACTGGCTATTTCCTCGCTAGAAAAAAGTCGCATTAAATACGTTCCGGACTTCTACCCAAAAAATAATAAAGTTACGCCCAGACTGTTGTTGGCAGATTTTTATACTCTAGATGAAATCATATAGAGTATTATAAGTTTAATCCAGCCCAAAAGTTTGTAACGCATAGAACCAAGCCTCGGACGAAAAAAAGTTATTTATTATTTTTTGTTTATTTGTGCCCAAAAACCTCAAATCCGCCTGACGTCCGTCCGTCCGTCCGTCTGTCCGTTAGCACGATAACTCAAGAACGCCTTCACCTAGGATCTTGAAATTTTGAATCTGGATGTTTGGTTGAATTTGTAAGGCTAAGTTCGTTAACGGGCAAAATCGTCCTACTCCTTCGGGTAGCTGCCATACAAAATGTCCTTAAAACACGTGTTCAAGAATATTGGTCGATAACTTCAGAAGGGTTTAAGCTACGACATTGAAATTTTGTATGTTTTATTTTTCCAATAGTTGGAGTTAAATGTATGATTATGAAGAAAATCCTGTTAGTCCTTCGTGTAGCTGCCATACAAATATCCTGTCAAAATGTATTCACTTAATTTACGAAACTCACTATAACTCAAGTAATCTTTTAGCTACGAATTCGGAATTTTGTACAAATTAGTTTTGAGTGAAAACAAAGTTCGAGTTTACTAGTCAGCGAAATCCTTTTACTCCTTCGGGTAGCTGCCATGCAAAATATCCTTAAAACAGGTGTTCAAGAATATTGGTAGATAACTTCAGAAGGGCTTAAGCTACGGCATTGAAATTTTGAATGTGATATTTTTCCAACAGTTGGAGCTAAATATATGATTATGAAGAAAATCCTATTAGTCCTTCGTGTAGCTGCCATACAAATATCCTGTCAAAATGTATTCACTTAATTTACGAAACTCACTATAACTCAAGTAATCTTTTAGCTACGAATTCGGAATTTTTTGCAAATTAGTTTCGAGTAAAAGCGAAGCTTGAGTTTACTTGTCAGCGAAATCCTTTTACTCCTTCTGGTAGCTGCCATACAAAATGTCCTTAAAATACGTGTTCAAGAATATTGGTTGATAGCTTCAGAAGGGTTTAAGCTACGTCTTTGAAATTTTGTACATAGTATTTTTCCAATAGTTGAAGCTTAATGTATGATTATGAAGAAAATCCTATTAGTGCTTCGTGAAGCTGCCATACAAATATCCTGTCAAAACGTCTTCTTTTAATTTATGGAACTTACTATAACTCAAGTAATCTTTTAGCTATAAATAGGAAATTTTGTACAAATTAGTTTTGAGTAAAAACCAAGTTCGAGTTTACTAATCAGCGAAATCCTTTTACTCTTTCTGGTAGCTGCCATACAAAATGTCCTTAAGACACGAGTTCAACAATATTTTTCGATAACTTTTGAACGCTTCAACCTACGAATTTCAAATTTTGTACAAGTTCATTTTTAAATGGTTCCAAGGAAAAGGACAAATATGTAAGAAATCGAGTGAGTCCTTCCTGCACCTCTCATGTGAAAGTCCTTCAAAAAGGACATTTTTTTTTGGTGACTTACCCAGTTCAAGATATGAAATTAAACACTGAATATTGTCTTTTAGTTTTGAGTAGCAATCTAATGGGAGTAAGTTAATAAAGGACATACAACATGCACACACGTAATTCTACTTTATCCCCAACTACAATATAAATCGGAGTTCAGTATTCATCTAGAGTATTATACGATTGGCTTGCAGCCGATCGTGACTGCAGTATGTTTCTTTACTTATTTACATATTTTTTATCAATAGAAGATTCCACAGAAGTAAATCACATTAAACCTAAAAGATTTTCGGATTTCGTGAAAACTTGAAGTATACCTTTTACCTCCAGGGGGTTTAATATTGAAAAATACTTAAATCGGTTTTTTCTATGCTATGCTATGACTATGTGTAAAGCTTTTAGAAGTAAAAGTGAATTACAAATCTCAGTGGACCTAAGAAATATATCGGAATTCGTGAATATGTACACAACAACTATACCCCTTAGAGGTTGGATATCGAAAAATTTTAAAGAACGTTTCTAGGCGCTTATACAGGGTGTTTGGCACTCCGTCCGCCACCTTGTAAGGGGTTATTGTTGAAATAATATAATCTTGGAATATTTGGAGAAAAAAATTGTTCTACAGGGTGGGTTAATTTTCAATATCAGTGGAGATACAGGGTGATTAAGAAAAGTGTTTTTGACCGGTACCCTCACTCACTTAAAACGTTATATCTTGAAAACGAATAATCACAAGGCAAAGTGTTTTTAGGGAATCGAATTACCTTTCATTTGATGTAACAGTCTAAATTGTAACTGCACCCAATCTTGAGATATTTACTCGAAAACACAAATTCTTGCTACGTCAACCCTAAAAATTCAGTGATCAATGTAGTTTTTCTCAGAAACCCCCATTATAAAAATGTCATTTGAATTTTATTTTTTTATGAGCCGTATTATTACCTACAAAAGCTGCATACATATGTAAGAGTTACGATTAACATTTTAGAAGTAATAGGTAAAAATACATATCGCATAAAAATTAAATATTTCAAAAGTCAGTGCCATAAAGTGGACCTCGTCTAAGAACCTGTTAAATTTGTCGGTAGTACTGAAGTATTTTTATTGCACATTTATTACTATTCAAAGCATGTAGGAAAACAATGAAATGTAAGTGAGTTTCAACATAATTGATGCTTTTACCTGGATGTGGTAGGTACTACTGGATGCGGTACTATGCCTTTTTTAATAGGGTGTCTTACGAAATATAAAGCCTATAAAAGCAAAACTACCTTCATATTTTTATACTCTAGATGAAATCATATAGAGTATTATAAGTTTAATCCAGCCCAAAAGTTTGTAACGCATAGAACCAATCCTCGGACGAAAAAAAGTTATTTATTATTTTTTGTTTATTTGTGGCCAAAAACCTCAAATCCGACTGACGTCCGTTCGTCCGTCCGTCCGTCTGTCCGTGAACACGATAACTCAAGAACGCCTTCACCTAGGATCTTGAAATTTTGAATCTGGATGTTTGGTTGAATTTGTAAGGCTAAGTTCGTTAACGGGCAAAATCGTCTTGCTCCTTCGGGTAGCTGCCATACAAAATGTCCTTAAAACACGTGTTCAAAAATATAGGCCGACAACTTAAGAAGGGGTTAAGCTACGACTTTGAAATTTTGTATGTGTTATTTTTCCAATAGTTGGAGCTAAATATATGATTATGAAGAAAATCCTGTTAGTCCTTCGTGTAGCTGCCATACAAATATCCTGTCAAAATGTATTCACTTAATTTACGAAACTCACTATAACTCAAGTAATCTTTTAGCTATGAACTCGAAATTTTTTACAAATTAGTTTTGAGTGAAAACAAAGTTTGAGTTTACTAGTCAGCAAAATCCTCTTACTCCTTCTGGTAGCTTCCATACAAAATATCCATAAGACACGTGTTCAACAATATTTTTCGATAACTTTTGAACGCTTCAAGCTACGAATTTGAAATTTTGTACATATTAATTTTTGAATGGTTCCAAGGAAAAGGATAAATATGTAAGAAATCGAGTGAGTCCTTCCTGCACCTCCCATGTGAAAGTCCTTCAAAAAGGACTTTTTTTCCATGACTTACCCAGTTCAAGATATGAAATTAAACACTGAATATTGTCTTTCAGTTTTGAGTAGCAATCTAATAGCAGTCCTTAATAAAGGACATACAACATGCACACACGTAATTCTACTTTATCCCCAACTACAATATAAATCGGAGTTCAGTATTCATCTAGAGTATTATACGATTGCCTTGCAGCCGATCGTGACTGCAGTATGTTTATCAGTTTTACTTACGTTGCTAAAAGAAGAAGGTGTCAGTAGAATTTAAAAAATAATTTCAAAATGCCTGAGTACTCAAATGAAGAATATGCTGACATAGTGTTAATTTATGGAGAGTGTCGCGGAAATGGACGAGCCGCGCGAAGGCTTTACCATCAGAGACATCCTCATCGATGGACACCTGACAGGGGAGTATTTCAAGACGTTTACAGGAGAATTAGGGAAACTGGCAGCGTTAGAACAAGCAGAGTAAATGCAAATCCTGCGCCGATAATCGCTGTTCAGATTGATGAAAGAATACTGCAAGCAGTTCAAAATGATCCATCGATCAGTATCCGACGCTTGGCATTGCAGTTTAACATATCTACTTGGAAGGTTTGGAGTATTTTAAAAGTAGAACACTTCCATGCCTACCATCACACACCAGTACAGGAGCTGCTACCCATTGATTTCTCCAAACGGATGGATAAATATAATTTTTTCAACAATATTCTGTGGACGGATGAGTCCCAATTTACCAGAGACGGTAGACACACAAGAAGAGTGGCATCATTTCAGCACAGATTCAGCGTCAATTTATGGGCACGTGTGATTGGTGACGATTTCCTTGGACCTATTAGGCTTCCGCCTACTCTAAATAGCTCCAATTACTTACATTTTTTATCAAATGATCTACAGGACTTGTTGGATGATATTCCACTGGTACGATTGGCTTCCATGTTTTACCAACACGATGGTGCTCCAGCTCATTACTACGGCCGACAGATCACAGATTGGTTAAATTCCAATTATAGCAATCGCTGGATCGGAAGAAATGGACCGATACACTGGCCTGCAAGATCTCCTGATCTTACTATTATGGATTTCTTTGTGTGGGGACGGATGAAGGACCTTGTCTACGTAACGGCGTAGTAACATTGAAAGATCTAAATACCAGGATCGATGCGGCAGCAATAGAAGTAAGGCAGCAGTTGAGGAATATGAATACCAAGAGAACACTCGCCAAACGAGCTTTAGTTTGCATTCAAAATGAAGGTGGCCATAACATAAAAACCATTATTAAATTCTTTCAGTTCAAGCAAGTAGTGTAGATCAACATGCACATGTACTGACTTTTTAAATATTTAATTTTCTGTAATATTTTTAAAAATCTGTGTTTTCGAGTAAATATCTCAAGATTGGGTGCAGTTACAATTTAGACTGTTACATCAAATGAAAGGTAATTCGATTCCCTAAAAATTGTATCTCCACTGATATTGAAAATTAACCCAACCTGTAGAACAATTTTTTTCTCCAAATATATCAAGGAATAACCCCTTACAAGGTGGCGGACGGAGTGCCAAGCACCCTGTATAAGGAGCCCTCAGTAGTAAAAATGCTTTGATAGCTCGACATGTCTAAAAGTCTGATGCCAATAAAAATTTGATTTTTTTTTGCTTTGATTGCTCTACTAAGTTTCAACTTTCTAGCATAAGCCGTTTCTGAGATATAAAAATCCACCCCTCACCTCCGTACCTTGCTACCCCTATCAAACATTTTATTTTTCTAGGATGTCTCTATAGTGGCTGTATATAAACTCAAATGTGTAGCTTTCTATTCATTACGGTTTTCGAGAAATAAAAATCAGAATGGTTAACTTTCTACCCCCTTTCACCATCACCCACAACACTTTCGTGCTCCAGCTCCCCCTCAAAATGTTTACTTTCAGTAGACTCCACTTGTGATCCCATATATGGTACAGAACCAAATTTTATTTTCCTAGTGTAATTGGTTTGGAAGATATTGTAGTCTAAAGTTTTTCACCCCCCTTAAAAATGTTAGCCCCTGTCTAATCTCGAAGTATCCCTAAAGACAATCAAAAAGTTTCAACCTTCGGACATGAATCGTTCAGGAGATATGGATTTTACAATGTTTCAATCTCGGCTTTCAAGCGTTTCGGACTCATTGTTTTTCTCCCCACTCCCACACCCTTCCACCTCTATCGACCATTTTTTTGCAAATGGGTTCACTATTATAGTCCCACATAAGTTCCAAGTTTCAGCCTCTTAGCGTAAGTGGTTCCTGAAATCTAGAAACCAAAATTTTTCGTCTCAAACGCTCACCCCTCACACCCCCACCCATCCAATCTACCTACCATAAACATTTTAACTTAATACATCAATGGGTTTGGGAGCTACGCGCCTTCAAATGATTTTGCGTATTATTAAAAAATAATAAAGTAAAATGACTTTCTCTATTTGTAATTTGTATTACGTTGGTCGACTGTAGAACCAGTATGACATTTTGTAGATAAATTTGCAATCAATCAATGAATAAGGAAAGAGTTCGAAAGCCTGATGTCAGAAAAGTAACGTGTACGAGATGGTAGTACACTGCACGAAATTAATTCCGTACCCATCTGATCCGACTAGGTAGGTAGGTACGCGTGGCTGCCCGTGAGATCATGGACACACTTAGACCTAACAAAAAGATCCGTTGTTACCACAGGATCATCGAATCCGGTCAAACTCGTCAAACCATTTAGAGCTTGCAATGAAGCGTTGGATTCTCGCGACCTACATTGCGCTTAGTGACCTTGCCGCAAGTTGAAGAAGTAAGCTCCAAGATCAGTTTTCCTTCTAGCGGATAGAGCTGGACAGGACTGTCTCCTCCTCCACCACATCCAGGCCGCTTCTACAGAAGTTGTTTGAGAAGAGGCCGAATCTTTTAGCATGTCGACCTATAAGATAGTGTCCGGTCAGGACACCGACTGTGGTGCTGATATTCGCCCTTTTGAGCAAAATCAGCCTTTTAGAGCGTTTTGGATCCAGCTTCGGCCAGATCTGTCTCGCAGTGTGATATGTAACACCGTCTGCCCATCTTGAGTTGGTTTTCTCAATTGAGTCCAATCCCAGTAGCAGTTTACATGTAGAGAGAGGCATACCCAGATTCCGGCATAATCTGAAGGGTAGTACCGCGCCGAGCGAGTTCGTCAGCCATGCAGTTCCCTGGAATATCCCTGTGTCCTGGCACCCAGCACATAAGAATATTGAACTGTTCAGCCATCTCCTTAAGAGTTGATCGACATTCTACGGTGACCTTTGATGTTGTCGAGGCCGATTCCAAGGATTTTATTGCCGCTTGACTGTCAAAATGCTGAAAATGCTAATATCCCTAGTAGATAATACATTACACCTCAACCAGGACAAGGCCTCCTTGATCGCCATAAGCTCCGCCTGATAGATACTACCGTGGTCCGGAAGGCGGAAGGAGCTGCTAATGTTCAGCATGTCAGAGAAAACACCTCCGCCTACCCCGTCTTCAGTTTTGGAGCCGTCCGTATATATGGGGACGTACTCTTCCAACCGTACCGAATCCCTTTCCCATTCTAGACGGGTTGGGATGGTTGTTAGGAAAATTTTGTCATAATCATAACTAGGAGGGGTGTAGTCGGTGTTTTCAGGAATAGGTAACTTCTAACATGTAATGCAGTTAGCTAGTTAACTTCATCTTATTTTAGCGGAAAACGCCGTAAAAATCACTATCCTGAAGCTTTTGGTAAATAATTGGCAATAAATTGGGGCTAACCCGTTATGCTAGTCAACTTGCGATTTAATAATTTTTCAAAAAACATTCCTCAAACTTCACTTAATTTTAGACTGTAAAAATCACAAATCTGGAGCAATAAATTTAGGATTTTGGTAATAAATGATGCTGGAGGATTCAACCGATTTCGCCAAAAAGTGACCGCAAACTTCAGGGACGTTTTAAGCTGGCTTTCCCAGTAAACGTTTTTCACAACGTCATACTCTCAAATCTCAATGACTGTGGAGTACAAAAGATTTTAATTAATTTGTGTAAATTTTAGATATTTACACACGATTAAAAATAACGAATTTGCCAGCATTCGATCAAAGAATTTATAATCTTGTATCTTTTGCTCAATTTTTTTTTTTTTTCTTAATTGTTTATTTTATTTTATTATTTCATATTTTAAATTAAATTGTTGCACATGTGGCCATGTGCCCGTTAATAAATTACTAAGCGTACTCTAACGTAAACAATTCTTGCGATAGGGCACAAAAAAACTATTCGTGTATCAAACGGGTGCATAGTATCACGAAAGTTCAATTAATTGGTTATAATTTCGTACGACATTGCAAATAACGATTACCAACACTAATGTTTTTGTATATTTAATGCATAGCAGAAAATATAAAGTGGATCCAAATTAGCAAAACTTTCAGTTCAAATAGTTAACGCGAACAGTGAAAATAGGTGCGAGATTTCTGCAACTTGATGTTTCGAAAAAGTGCCATACTATTTGCAATAACTATTGCATCATGTTCTGTGTTTGAGGAGTTGCCTTCTCCTAAAGTGATCTTATCCCAAGGAGAAATTTTAGTTGGGAGTTATATGAATTCAGTGAATGGAAAGATAATACAGGGATTTCGTGGTATTCCTTATGCCGAACCACCTGTCGGGAAGTTGCGATTTCAGGTATATAAGCAAAAAGGAAGAATACGAATTTAGCTAAAGAAAAAGGATTTTTGTTGATAGCATTATCCATTTTTTGAAGGCAGCAGTACCATTTCAGACGTGGTTTGGAGAAAAATTGGCTAACAAAGATGCCGAAACGTGCATTCAACAGAATCCTTACTACCGGAATTTTACAACTGTCGGTAGTGAGGATTGCCTGTATCTAAATGTCTATACGCCGAAAGTAAGTACCGGAAAGTTAATTTGTGCATCTTTAAGAGACATTTCACCTCTATCAGGATCGGACGCAACAAGAACCACTTTCAGTTATGGTATTCTTCCATGGTGGTGGCTGGCTATCTGGTGGATCAACTTCTCAACTATACGGTCCAGATCGTATTCTAGACAACGAAAATATCATTCTAGTTACTGGTAACTATCGGCTTGGTCCTTTAGGATTTTTAAGTACCGGAACAAATTATTGTCCTGGGAATAACGGGCTTAAGGATCAAGTCTTGATCCTGAAATGGGTCAGAGATAATATCGAAGCATTCGGTGGGAGTCGAAATGATGTAACAATTTTCGGACAAAGTGCTGGCGGTGGTAGTGTTGGGTATCACTTAATTTCGCCCATGTCAGAAGGTAAGTAGCAAGTTCCAACCGGATCGAATTTAATCAGAAGCGTTTCATATTTTCAGGATTATTTAATAAGGCCATATTCCAGTCTGGAACACATTTTGATCGTTGGGCACTAGGCGAAACATCAATTATGACGTACCGTTCAGCAAAACTTGGGAGACTTCTAAACTGTGAGGGAACAGAAAAAGAATTGATTGAGTGCCTGAGAACAAAACCAGCTGAGAAAATTATATCAACCATAAAAGATTTTTTTGTAAATCTATTTCATTTTATTTTGTATATTATTGGGAAAAAAAAGTTGATTTTAATTTCAGGAATTCGACATCGATCCGCTTATATCATTTCAACCGGTCGTAGAACGCGATATTCCAGGATCATTTCTAACAAAGCGACCGCTAGATGTTCCAAGCTCACAGAGTAGTCATATTGATATAATGATAGGCATTACGGCAGAAGAAGGGGTCTTCGAATCTGGACGTAAATACATTATTTAAATACGATTTTTTTCCTTTGCAGTCGAAATTAAAAAAAAAAGAAACCATCACATACTCATAGGAAATAGTTTAATCTAATTGTAAACCACTTAATTCAGTAGAATTTATTTGTAGCCCTCCTTAATCTTTTTAATGAAGAATTCAAAGCGAAGTTCAACAAAGCCGTTCCTGTGCTACTTTTTTATCAGTATAAACCTGAAGATATTCGTAAGAAAATAACGGCTAAGATCGACGAGTTCTATTTCAATCAAGACCACGATTGGACCAAAGGAAATCATCAGAATTTAACCAATGTAACTTGATGACTGAATTCAATTCATTTCCTAACTACTATTCGTAAATTAATTGTTCTAGCTATTCACGGATGGATGGTTTGCACAAGGAATGGACCAGCTTCTCAGAAAAAGATTGAATGCTAATTCCGATTCGGAAAAGACAGGACAGACTTTCGTTTATTTCTACGATCATAAGGGCCCGACAACGCAAAGTGTAGCTTTTCATGCCGGTCCAGAACATTATGGTATGGAAATTTAAAAATAAAATATTATTTTGGACCCTTAGCACATAGAGTGTCCTACAACGCTAGGCTCTACACAGTTCTATTCAATTAATTTTATTTTCTTATTATACTTGATTTCAATCACTTTTTGTGTAGGATTTCTGATTTTTTTTCCGAAAAAACAAACAAGAATTTTTTGTCTCTATAAATTCGAACCAAATTCTTTTTGCTCTAAGGTGCCATGAAATATCACCAAAAAACTTTAACCACTATTTTTTATAATTCGCGAAACGAGCGGGTACTTATCGAGATCTCGAACTTAAAATTTTTATTTGGACCTCAAAATGAACAAAATTTTGTAACCCAAAGCTTTTGTTATTGCCTTTACTGACTGGGATATCTACCCACTTTCCCACTTATAGGTGTTTGCCATACAGATGAATTGCCCTATTTGTTTCCCTATGCCGAAGACGTAACTATAAAATCCGATGATAAAAACGATGAAGAAATGAAATGGGCATTGTCATATATGTGGGTGAATTTTGCAAAAACTGGGTAAGTTCGATACCTACCGTAGAGTTCGGAGAAATTATCAACAACTTAATCCATTAATATTTATTTTGAATTACATAGAAATCCGACACCACCAGGATCGCAAGTAGGTGAATGGAAACCAGCTACGAAATTTCCACTAAATTACGCGCATATTGGCAGTAAGAATAGTGAAGATTGGGCTGTGCTCAAAAATGAAGTCGGACTGTTGGAGGACAGACTGAAATTCTGGCGAGAATTAGAAGATCTTATATAGAAATTAATTTTAACCATTGATGGGCCTGTTACGAAACTCGAGTCGAGTGAGTAACTTGAAACTTGGAAAGTCACTGCATTTCCAGCAGTCGAGTGAATTTGACATTTCTTTCTAGTAAATACTCAAAAAAGTGAGTGAAAGGAACTGAATATTATGACAGTCATAATATGCAGTTTTTTTACTCACTTTTTTCGACTCACAAGTCGACAAGTAGTCACTGCAGAATGTGAGTTTTTTGGTCGAGGCGAGTTTCGCAATATGCCCGTTAATTTATCAATTTGATGAAATAAATTGAATCGGAAATAAAGACATTATACAACAAAGAGAAACCCATTTTTATCTTTTATTATTTTCTAATAAAAACAGCTCAGTCACAATAGGCAGCAAGCCATTCGTATGATAGTGTTCTATTTCTTAACTTCAATATCTGTTATACAAGTTCTATTAATTTGGCAGCGCCCTACCCTCTCCTCTACTAAGGCCTAACTTCCATTACTTTTTACTAAAGGTATATAAATAATAAGCTCTTCATTCCATTTTCATCTCTACTCTGCCCTCTAAAAATTTTATACAATTTCTTTTCTTGTGAGCGGCTTGTGTCATAAGATTACTGAAAAAATTTAATGTTTACTCTTCTTTTTTTAAGTTCTCTGTGAAATTCAGCACTGGCAATTCTTCATCATCAATGGCGCGACAGCCCAAATCGGGCCTTGGCCTGCTGAAGTCGGCGCCTCCAATAGTCTCGATCCAAAGACCGCATCCTACAGCTGATAATTTTTAAGATGGTTTTGCTATCTTCATCAACCGATTCATGGATTGCCTGCTGGCCTGTTTTCACTCGCTTTGCCTTTAAGAGCACGTTTGGGGATTCTTCTGTCTTCCATTCGCTCTATATGGCCAGTCCACTGCAGTTCACGTGGCTTGATGAACGTTGAAGCTTCTGGCTCATTGTAGAGTTGATACAACTCATGGATGTATCTTATTCGTCAGTCCGTTCCTTCCTTCACAAGTCCTAAAATTCTTCGGAAGACCTTTCTTTCGAAAGTTTGCGTCAATGTCCACGTGTTACTGGCATAACAGAGCACAAGTCGCATATTAGCTTTTATATAATATAATACGTTTGATTTGCTAACATGATCTGTCGATTGATTTCGTTCGTTTCATTGCCGTATTCTGCTTGATTAGCCTCAAGATATAAGAAGTTATCCACTCTCCAAATTATACTAAGCAATTATTATATTCTGTCTGATTGGCTTTCGCTTTATTTGTTTCGTCATTACTTTTGTTTCGCTTACGTTAATGCGCAACCCGATTTCTTTTGGTACAGAACCCTCCTGTCGTATGCTTGTTGTTCTAAACCTAGGAATACTAAATTCCTCCAAATTTCCTCTACTCTTCTCGTTATATTTAAAACTACTTGACTTAATATTGGTTTTTATTATTACTGTTTAGGCTACCGGTCGAAGTACGACTGTCGACAGCTATACACTAGAAGAGTTTTCGTTTAAGTGCAAATGACTTTCTCCTTCTATAAGCAAACCTAAAGATTCCTAGCATATTTATACGTATCCTATAATAATAAATTTGTTAAGCAAAAATTAGAACACGTCAAAATCGTCCAAACAATATCTTTGCATAGATGTTTTAGTAAATATCAAAGCGCGTACCGGAATAAGAAAAAATATATAAATTTTCAATACTCACCACTTAAACTCCGAACAACTTTTTTATATTTCTGCCAGACAACATATCAAATCCGTTCATTCATTCAAACCACTAAATTAAAAACGAAAAAAAAGCAGATTCAGAAACTCAAAAGCCTATCAATAATTAATTACCTTCTTATATTTTGTCTTGCTAGGATTCCTGCAGCAGTTGTTTCGTTCACCAGCTTCAGTTTCACATAGGATAATTGCGATTTAAATTTTAATTTTTTGCAAACAGATAATTATCACGATTTACAAGCAAGACAATTATTAACATCATCTTAAAAATTTACTGAAAACATGTTTACGGTACAAGAAGACTTAAAAAAAATGCTAACTCACGTACAATGCTGGTGGTGGTAGCGCTATCTTCTTGTTGGTGAACAATTTAATGAGAGGACATAACGACATAAGTTAAATAAAATCGGGGAAAACATTTACACATACAGCGAGTGATTACAATTCGGGAGTGTCAATAATTTTAACCACATTTTCAGAATACATTTCAGTTAGCCGCCTAGCTAAGATAGTTTTAATTATAAAACTTGTATTAGACTGGTATGCTATTAAACTCTTTATTTATTTAAATCCAGTCAAATGTCTTCTTTGTGTAGGCAAAAAGGGGGAAAATATAAACATTTCATTGAAGTCTAATACCCTGTACAGACTATGCATTTTAAACGCATTTAAGTAGGTAAATTTAACATGTTAAAAAAGTAGTGTTCAGACTAGGCAACTCGTTTTATTTTGATACATGATAGCTTGATGTGATTTGTTTTGACAAGTAGATATTCAGCTGTGTTTCATTAGCAAATTTATGCTTTCTAAATTGTTTGAAACCAATTAGTTTGTATAGCAGTAATGAAAAGGGAGTTTATTGGCTAATGCAGTCGTTGCACAAGCACAAAATTGAGTTTCTGCAGCATTAAATAGTTTCTTCCAAAGTTTACTTCGATTTCCGCGAGGGTCGCAGTACATGTTTTCGGTTAAACGCGTAGTAGCTACGTGTTTTCGTAGACGCGTCCGGGAAGTGTTTTCAGCGCATTTAACTCGATTTAAACGCGTTAATCTCGTAGTCTGAACATAGTATAACACAAGCTTAAACTATTTTCGCAAACATTCGCAATTCAAGTCCACATAAAAATAAATATCAAAAATTTTCGATACACAAAGGTGTGACTTTAACGCGCATATACAATGGTATAAATTTAATAAAAGTTCCATTCATTTTAATAATATGTAAAAATTAGTTTTTAATTTATTTTCGCAATTTCTAATTTTTGTTCTCTTGTAATCATTATTGATAACTAAATTAATAAATTTTAAATTTTTTGCAATTTTACAGAAGTGGAAGGGAAAAAAATGACGACGAGTAACACAACGAACCAAGAAAAAATTCATTAATATTATACGTTTCGCTTGTGATAGAACAAAATACATTTATGACATGATGTAGAATGATAAGAAAAACATATTTAAAGGCTCCGTTTGTTTTTGTTTTTAAATTTCTTAATTATTACTCTCATGCACGCATTTATTTCTTGAACTCACATTAAATTTTTTTTAAAATATGCATAAACTAAAAAACGAAATAATCAACGACATAAGTATGTAATTATAAATATACCATTTTGCTTACTATTTTCTTTTCTTACCTTGTTAAATTCTTCATTTTTTATGTTCCACTAAATTACAAAAATATACAACATTTATAGAATATTACAGAATTGTTTTTTTAGTATAAGGGGGATGCGTAAATTATTTTTTGCTTTTTTTAAGTTTTTTTTATCTATTATTCTTTACTGGTTAAACAAATTTATAACAAAAAAAGGCTGGGAATTTTAATTAAATTACTTAACATTTCTTATTTCTTTATTTAAAAAATATTTTTTTTGTTTGATTTGCATTTATTAGAAATCTAAGATTCGAAAGAAAAAAAAACAATAGAATTAAATTATAATAATAAATGACCACTGCGCATCTTATTTATATCTTTTTTTGTTTGTTTAAATTAAAGTTATATTATTAAAATAAAAATAATTTTTTTGTAAATAGTCTTAGAGATAAGATTGTTGGAGTGAATTATATGTTATAGAAAATAAATCTAGTATTTGTTCTCCTTGTTCATAAACACGAAAGAAAAGAAAAAAAAACTCTGTTAAATGTACGACTAAAAACGCAATAATTAAATTATGTATAGCATTAAAAATATATGTAAACAATAATAAGAAATTTAATTAATAGTTACAATATAAGTATATAAAAAAAGAACATTAAACTTATTTTGTTTTCAATTTGTTGATTTTTTAGGTTTATCCTTTTACACTTTTTGTTTGTAATTATTTATTTTAGACTTAATATTTAAATTAAAAATAGATTTTTTTTATATTCTCTTGTGTTTTTCTTTTTTGTTTTATTTGATAAAAATTAGTCCGTTTTTCTCTCTTACGATGTTATTGTCCGCTGCTTTGTTTTTAATCGAGCACACGGCACACATAAAATAGAACTGTGCTCGCGTAATTTTGTTATATGATCGACTCGATACTCGTTAACCCATTTCGCTTTTTTACGACTGGGCTTTTGATTTGGTTGTAGCGGCGGTGGCGGGAGATTTCCTTCGGCTTTTGTCGAACCACAACGCATACAAATAGCACAACGTTCGCAATGCCATCGGCCTGTAGTAAAACGAAATTAAAAAAAATCATTTACTTTGGGGTCGATATCGAAGAGGTAAAGAAAGAGGATTGATTTGTTAATTGCCAGGGACCATAGCTCATTGGATTATAGCCGCGCAGCTAAATTGAACATTTGATAACCGGAGTCATAATAAACATGACAGCACTATACAAATCGCAACAATTTTGTTTGGGGGGATGCATGACTTGGATGATAAAAACCAAGTTTTCTATTAGAGTGCAAGATTTTGTTGGGCAAACCCAAGTAAAATAGTTTATAAACAGTTTTAAAAACGAGAATTTGACTAGTTTTCCTATCTGGAATTGATTTTTTATAGAAAAAATTAGAATTAGGAAAAGTATCAGTTTTCAGTAATGTCGGCATTCCGCCATTTAAAAAATGTGCAGTTAAATTGCTTGTTTGTAGAAAGATATTTTTTGTTATATGAAACACATTGCATATAGCAATGATTATGAATATTTGTTATTTAGTATCGACTCTAGAAAGTTCGTTAATTCCAAAGATTTGTATTAAAACACCGGCCTTTGGGATTATAAAATATTGTTACGAGTTCTCCAATGAGCTGGTATATTTTCTCGTTTCGTTCGGTGACGTCACACATCAGCTGAAAACTCAGGGCATTTCTCACGACGAAATGTCATATGTGAGCGGCTTGAGTTCAAGTCTGCGTTGCTGGGACGCGTTCGGAAATTAACTCCACTCTATTTGCTTGTTTTGCAGTAATGAATAATTATCCAAAATTTCATTTGAATTCGAGAAGTGGTTTCTGAGAAAATGGGTCATGAAATTTACACTGATAAGCCCTCACGATATGCTCCCCTTCACGTTAAATTTGATACGAGAAGGGAGATAAGAATTTATTTTTCATTGGAAAAATATTCGATATATCGATATGCTTTTGCGATAGATCGCCATCACATATTGATATTTCTTTTAAATATTATTATATCGATTTTTTTTCGATATTAACATTACTTAGACCGCACTGCAGTTATTTCGCACCTATGAATTTGCTTTAGTATCCGAACCAAGTTTACTTCACGATCGGCCATCGTTTATTAAATAAAGTTATTTCGACTGAAAAAACAATTACTCATCCCTTGAGGAATCTTTGGCTTTGCCACTGCTCATCTAGGAAACATCCTCGAAACTTTATAAAGTTCCCCATTACCCGACAAAAGATCTTTTAATTACATAGGGTTTTTGGCTATCGCTAATTTCTCCAATGGCAATCTGTTCAATCTCCGAAATGTCACAATTTCGTTTGTGAAAATTTCCGGAATTATTGGTCAATACTACGTTTTCTTTCTCTTCAAAATTACTTCATTACTTAGTTCAGCTTTTTCGTTGCAGCGAAACAAACCCGAAATTTTTACTATGCTACATTTTGTCGGGGATTGGACAAATTCTTTTCGTTTCACTCAGTTCGTACGCGTAGTACGAAGAAACACATCTTTTTCGATTTGATGTTGTAATTTATTTTTATAAAAAAAGATTTTAGTACTCACCGTCGGGAACAGTTTTGATTTGAATGCAATAAATATGAAATCCTCTATCACACTGTTCACAGTACAGCATTTTACTTTCATCTTGTTTTCTTTTACATTTTATACAGCATTTACAGTCAGCACATTGCCAATTGTAATTTCTTATGCGCATCACCATTCGACTTGGCATTTCTATACAACTGGGATGAGCTAAAGAATAAAGAAAACAAAAAAATTAGCATACAACAGTGTAAATGCACTTCATAAATTACTTACTTCTCTTTCGGCAGGTTACACAACGTATAAAAACTTCGGGAAAACCGTTGCGATTTTTATTCGGAGGTTGATGACACACAAAACATTTATTTTTATTCGAATCTGGCGGTTTATCCTCTTCGTCATCTGATGACACATTTGAAGTAGAGTCCTGAAAGAAAAACATTTTTTTTTATTTAATTCAAAAAGTTCGAGTTTTTTATCAAATTTATTACCGAATCACTAGAATTTGATGTATCCGAATCGCTGCCCGACGAACTACTGTCGCTACTGGACTCACTTTCACTCCCATCTAAACTATCGTCTTCTTCGTCATCATTGTGCTCAACTTTTGGTCTTAATCTATCGTCAAACGGATCAAGTATTGTATTGATGGGATAACATCTGTTCAATGAGAATAATTGTAAAAAAAAATTAAATTGAAATTATGCCAACGGTTATAAGGAGAACCTACCGTAATTCTCTTGGGCTATATACACGATAATTTTCAGCAAATTGACCGGGAACTAGGGCTATAGGATAGTCTGAAGATTGCCGGGAAATTTCTGTTTCATTTGGACGGCTCAGTTTTTTACCTACTGCAGCTGGAAGATTTATAACCAAACTTTGCAAGTCTAGACATAGGCGTCGATCCTCTTTTCGACTGGAATTTGTAAAAAAAAACTTACCAACTGAACAAATATTAATCGAAATATATTTCTACTTACGCTTTATTAAAATTACAATTCCATTTTGATGCCGATTCGAGTGCACGTTCACGTGCTTGAAGACTCTTATCGACCGCTTCGGCTGCCAACGCTTTCTGTTTCGCTTCGATATCACGCAATTGTTTCTCACGTAAATACGTTTTGTACTCTTCGTATTTTTCATAAAAATCACTGTACATTATATCAAGGACATCGGATGCCCATACGGCAGTAATTCCCAAGTCACACATTTTTTCAGTGACAAGACCTTTCTCTTGCAGATAATTTCGCTCTTCCATGTCGACTTGTCGTCGCGGCAAATCCGGATATTTTCGTTTGAAACTTTTTATACCTAAATACTGTGCTATTTGTTCTTGAATCATGAAAGTATCGCGATTGCGGGCCGGACAGCAGCCTTTTGGTGGCGGCCAATCGTATTCGCAAATCATATCGACAGTATATTCGGTTTTCCTGAAAGAAGATTCCAATTCTATACGCTCAGAATGTACAGAAAATATAAGAAAACTTACCCCTCTGGAGCGAATACTTCCATCTTAGCTCGACGCTTCTTCTCTGTCGTTGGAGCTGCTGTTCCTGTATTACTACTACCGTCCAAAACACTGCCAATACTTAAGACTGAACTCTGGGTATTATCATCTGGATTTAAATTGTTTACTATTTCTGATTGTCTATTTATTTTTGTAGAAAGATAAAAATTAGTTTGTTGTAATTTTCGTAAATGCAAATTACCGGCTTACCGAACTGGAGTTGTAAAAGAGTCGGCACTCATACGGGTGTCCTCTTCAAATACTTGAAGTAACGGTGGTTTAATAAGTTCAGGCTTTTTTCTTCGATCCTAAAAATATTTGAATTTTTTTACAATCTATTTCAAAATTTTTATTTTTTTTTAATGTGAATTTCAGATTTATCGCATTTAGCTGTAAGATTTTTGTTTTGAGCCAGGTTTGTGCCATGTGTTTAACACCCGTGGTCTGAGAAAAGAGATAACAGTGCCTCTAAATCACCTAGACAAGTGATTAAAACCGAAGTTCTAATTAAAGTCCATGATTCCATCCGTTTTATGTTAAAATGTTTATGTATTGTTTCGGGAAGGGAATTTTTTGGATGTTCTATTTAGTGGCGTTAAAGCGAAATACAGCAATCAAGAATCCCTCAAAAGTTTGCAAAACACACATTCAATAGAGATTTCGTGAAAAAAGTAATAGCTAGGGTCTAACACTTTTCACATAAGCATCAAAAATATTTTTAGTTGTACTTTTACTAAAATTGCTTTAACTTAAAATTAAATAACCAACCATCCTAGGTTAGGTTAGGTTAAGAAGGGTAGACTGAAGCATTGTGCCACAGCCCATTACGAGAGATCACTGTGGATCCATTGTGTTCCCCTCGTATAAACCGGGCTCTAGATTATTGATTCCAAATATTGCTCTTCTTTTATGAAAGAGTAGTTCTCCATAAAGGTATCATTGCAAGTTCTGATAGATCGGTCAAGGAGAATTTCCCCAAGTACCGATAACTGGTATAGAGATGGGTCGTTCAGGAGTGAACTGTTCCAAAAGAACACTTCATTGAAGTGAGTGAGTGAAGTAACTCACTCCTTTTGGTGAACTGCAGTTCCATTGGACACGTGACAACAAACTTGACCGACCTTTTTGTTTTCATCATCTTTTATATGTACTGACCTTTTTTTTTGTCCGTATCTTCTAGATCTACTGACGAAACGATGGAACGAAGAGTTCCGGAACTACTTCACTCAACTCTACTGACCTTTTTTCTTTTTTTTTTGGTCCTCATCTTCTACATCTATTGACGAAACGAAGGAGCGATGGAACGAAGAGTTCCGGAATTATTTCACTGAACTCTACTGACTTTTTTTCTTTTTTTTTGTCCTCATCTTCTACATATACTTCCGGAATTACTTCACTGAACTCGTTCCTTAAAGTGAGTGACTCGGAGTGAAGTACTTCACTGAAAGGAACTGCTTTGCCCATCTCTAATCTGGTACGTGCCAGACTTTCACGTTCACACACTAGATGCTCCAGTGTCGGTTCAACATTCTTGTCACCACAGCGACACAGATCAGCCATGGGTATTCCAAGTCTTTCCCCATGTCTCCCAAAAGGACAGTATCCCATTAACATTCCTATAAGTTGTCTACATATGTTCCTGCCCAAAGACAAAATGAAGCCCAAGTTCCTCCTGTCAAGTTTCGGCCAGCAGATTCTTGCTTGCCGGCAACCCGAGAGAATCACCCAGGCTCCTTCCGTCTGTCTGAGCGCTTCTATATCAATCATTCCCTTTACACGTTCAATGGGACACAGAACCGATTCATCGGCCAATTCTATGCTCTGGCGAGCTCGTCTGCCTTTTCATTTCCAGGAAAGTCACTATGACCAGGAATCCAACTGATCTTCAGGTTTTTATTCAGACCTAGCATCTGCAATAATCTTTTACATTCGTCCACAAGTCTGGATTTAGTGATGTGCGCATCAACAGCTTTGACAGCAGCTTGGCTGTCAACATAAATAGTTATTGTACCATTCACGCACTGTTTCCGTACAATTATTTCCGCTGCTTTTGTCAATGCAAATATCTCAGTCTGAAACACACTCGAGTTATCCGGTAGCCTAAACGATTCCATAATATCAAGGTCGCAAGAGTACACTCCTGCGCCCGTTCCGCTTTCCATCTTAGAGCCATCAGTGTAGATAGCAAACGTGTCTGGAGCGATGATACCATATCCCCACTCCAGTCTGGTGGGAATACTCACAGCATAGGAATGTCCAAAACTGCAAGACGGTGTCCTGTAGTCGGTGCGCTCCGGAATGCCGGAACACAGGGAAAGTGACAAGATCCTAGTGTATCCCACACACCCACCCTCCCATCCAATAGCCTGCCTCACGCAGACACAAAGCACTCTTTGCCGCTAATTCTAATGGGAGGATATGGATCATTACCTCCAGAGCCTGAGAAGCCGTGGTACGTAAGACCCCAGTAATCCCAATGAGTGCCATTCTTTGATTTCTGCTCATGTCGACCCTGTTAGTCCCGACCTCCAGCGTATGCCACCACACCAGTGACCCGTACGTAAGAACAGGTCTAACTACCGTGATGTACAGCCAGTGGACTATCTTCGGGTTGAGGCCCCAGGTTTTCCCCACCATTTTCTGACAAGCGTAGTAAGCATTCGATGCCTTCTTAATCCTATCGTCAATCGTGAGTTTCCAGTTCAACCTAGGATGAAGATAGATTCCTAAGTACTTCACACTAAGGGAGAGCGGGATGGTACCGCCATTCAAACGTGGGAGTCTGAATTCTCGGTCTTTTCTCCTCGTGAAGAGGATAAGGTCGGTTTTCTCCGGATTGATGTTGAGACCGCAGTTACCAGTCCACCTGCTCAAGGATTTGAGCCCAACTTCCAGGAACTTACCTCTCATCATCAGGACGATATCTTCTGCGTAAGCAACCACCTTGACACCGCTCAAAGATAGAGCCTGTAAAATTTCATCAACCACTATGACCCATAGCAGTGGGGATAGTACCCCACCCTGTGGGGTTCCACGGGTTGCTTTCACTCCACTCCCGGATACTTAAAGGGAGAGAAGGACATAACCGCACACCTTACCCTTTTAAGAGTGATTGCCCGATTTACAATGGCTGCGTCCACCACGGGGAGATCTACAACCTGAGAAGCCTTCCCGAGTTTCGAGATGCACCCCCGGAGGTGCGCCTCCATCAGTAGATCCAGACTTTCCTGATTAGATTCCGTCCAGCTTCCGTCAATCATCCTCAAGTACCCAGGTACACTGGGGTCCTTGGCGAGGATTCTGCGCATTCTAGATGCTCGACCATCCTATTAACGAGAAACTGGATTTTATTGAAATGGAACAATAACACGCAAGATTGATAAAAAAGAAGTCAATGCTCTTAGAATCTTCGACATAAAATTTTGAATTTGTTTATCAATAAATGTCTTAATCTATTAAATGATTATTTCTAGACTTCGCGATATCAATGTGAATTTGGGTTCCCGTTATCACAAATGAAAATATTGATAACGTACGTTTTTCGATGTGGTTGTGTTTACTATGGATTAGACGCCACATTATACTTACTAGAACTACCCCAAAAATCTGGTCATATTGCTTACCGGTTCACTTTAGCGAAGTAGATATCCCCCATATAATTCAATTTCATGACAACAAGAACATTTTATTTGTATACCATATAACACTATGACCGAAATAAAAACACTCCACTCTGTGGTCACAGAAAACTGATTTCAAATTTTCTGGTTTTCCAGGTCAATTTTTACACTTTTCTAGAATATTTTAAAATACATTGTGTACACAGATCACCTCTTAAAAACAAAAGAAAAAAAAATGCATTCCCTTGAAACATAATAATTACTATTTTACATTTTTGGATTCAGGGCTCAGTATTATCAAAAATGGAACAGAGTGGCAAGAAGGGCACCTGCCACTACATGTCTCTTACCATAAATGAGTGGAGTATATGGTAAAACTTTTCACATTTAATTTTACTTTATTATTTTTAAAAATCAAGAACATTGTGAACTACCTGGAATTTAAAAAAAGCTCAATTTTAAATTTTTCGCCCGAGTTCTAAAGTTATCCTGCAGTTGGAATTTTGTGTGGGATTAGCGGCGCCTTCAAAGAAAACAAATTTAGTTGAATATATTTATTTGGGTCTCACTACAAATTTAATATTCGTGACATGGCTTCAACGTCGTACATATAAGCAAAACGTTACAAAGGAAATACATGTGCAAAGTATGTAATCATCTACTTTCTTTTTCATATGTCGGTAGAAAAAACCCACTTCCCGACCTGGGCGGACAGTCTTGGAACACTCAAGAGTGCATCGGACAGAAAAGTGCAAGTAAAATTTCAAACCACTCGAGAATTCACTTCATTATAATCCTCATCTTTTTTCACCATCGAATTCAATAACAAAACACTACAATGTGACATTATAAAAGGAAAAGAACAGCTACAATGTAAGAAGAATGAAGCCGCGTTGCTATTTTCGAGCTCCCCATTGTAAACATAAGGGAAAGCAAGGAGCCAACATCAAATTACATCCATTTAATATACGTGAACTCGGTAAAACGAGCACATAAAAAAAGGTAAAATACAATTTCTATAGCAAGGTAGTGCACACAGCATACTCGTCGGATATTGGCTGTTCATGGCTCATACATATCCAAGTTGAATTTGGAAAAGTGTGTTCATACATGCGCAAAGTACTACTGGCAAGACGATGTACAATTATAGCAAAACATCGGGTTTTGGATAGCCCTTGTTAGTTTTGTTATACACATGATCAGTTACGAGTTCTCTCTTTTCAATTCTCAGAACTCGGATCCGTCACGCACTTACTCGCCAGCAGTACATAGCGAGAAAAAAAATTGTGATTTTGATCCAATTGCGCGCTCTTGAGGATGTCCACAATTTGCTTCTCGGTAAGTTTGGGATTCAAAATAAACTTGGGGCACTCTAAATGCATTTCATGCCGCATTTACACTAAGTCGCTGTGTTCTGTGCAGCATTAGGCAACAGCAATGATTTGTACTCATAAATTATAGAGAGCAATAAAAGTCGCGTGCCATATACACACACGAAGAAAAAGAAAAGAAACATCAGAGTGGAATTTGACTTTTCATTCGGAGAGATTTGTTCACAATATCCGCGAGGTGTTGATTGAATGCACCTGCTATATGCTGTGCTCAGAGTATGCGAATAATGCAGATTGTGTCTTCATTGTAATGATAGACGGCAATGTAGGCGCGATACAGGAAAAAAGGGTTAAATCGTTATGTAAATACCGTTATATGTTTAGTTTAGATTAGTCACTGTGATTGATGACGGTGTTCGATTTATTTGTTGGGGGCGAAAATAGTTCAGGTCATCGAAAGTTCATTACTATTTCTATCAAAAATTGCCAAATAATTTTGTTAAAAAATATCTAGATCTTTTGATCTAGATCTTCTGCTTTCAAGCATTTGGCGATTTTTAGGTATTAAAAAATTTAACTGGGAAATTATAAACTTACTGTACTCACCGGCGTAAAGAATTCGCCATCCTTTTTCTTCTCCGGTGTATGCGATAATCCTCCAACACATCTTGATCGGGCCCCACGACCGCTTCCCCGTCCTCGACCACCTCGTGACCCAGGTCCGCCTCCTCGTCCCCGACGTCTAATTGTTTTAGGCGGTGTAGACGGAAATTCTATTTCAGAATTGAAAAAAAAATCAACTTAATGAAATGCTTAAACTGAAAACAATGTCAACAAATTTTACCTGCTACCGATATTCCTGGCGATCCAATTTTTTCGTCCACCGCTATCTTCGTCGGCGTGATAGGTTCGAGAATTTCGCTGGGCGACAATATTTTTCTTCTTTCCACCATCGAATTATGCGAATCCATTAAGACACCTTTGAATTTACGTTTGGATGCCGGATCTTCTTTTTTCTTAACGCTACCCGCCGGCTGACCATCTTTTCGAGGACGACCGCGAGGTCGTTTTATCGGTGGTGATGCCATTTCCATTACGGTATCAGCTACCGCCGAACTGGATATGTCGAAATCGGAATCGATTCCCAGATTTTTCTTATCGTTTAGTTCGTCGATGGAATTTTGCAATATCATGAGTGGATCGTCTTCGACAATCATACAATCGGATCCGGATTCTTCGTTGATTAGAAGAATGTTTTGGGTCGATTTAAGAGAATTCGAATGAGGCGGAGTTGAAAGGATTACAGAGATTTCTGGTTCAGAAGATTTATGATTTGTTTTATTGTTGCCCGATTTGAATGAATTTTGTGATGTTTGAGAATTTTCGTTTTGATGGAGACGGGTCAGGATTTCTTTAAGATTGACATTGTTGTCGTCCTGATCCTTTGCGGACATGCTTCCTTCGTCGTTTTCTTGGAGAACGACGTTGTTGATTGTTTTCAATTCGGTGAGAGTGTGGAACGTTTCGTCGCCGGTTAACGATGAATTTTCTAAATCAACAATGCTGGAAGGTCCTCTTTTCACAAAGGATGTTGGACAGTTGTTTTCCTGTGCAATCATTATGTCCGAACTGAGACTATGATCGGCGGTTAGTTGATCCGTTGCAGTTGAACCGGACCGGAGCTTTTTTGTCGATGGCGACAAGTGAAACACGTTGCTATCATTTGCTGATCTTTTCAATTTTGTTTTACGTTCCGGAATATTGATAGCAAGATCGCCCTTTAATTCAGACAACGTTAAATAATTGTCTATAGCAGTCGATTCCAAAGATATTCTCTGCGTCTGGTCATCTGATGTTAAATTAATCTGACGAACAGAATTCAAGCAGTTCAATTTTGTATCGAAATTATCAATTAATTTCGAGCCGATAAGCCCTGAATCGGTATCGATAATGTTCTGCGATAGTAACGACTGTAGTAACGAATTATCATCGGCTTGCAGACAATTTTCTTTCGTTTGATTGTTCTCGTTCAGATCAGAGGAATGATCTTTCTTTGAAGACTTTTCAATCCCCACTACATCAGAGTTTTTACTTTCAACAACCGAAGGCTTTTTCGGAATTTCAAAATTTGAAGATGATGGCATCTTATTGTCCAATACTTCCGCTCTCAGCTTCAAAGTTTCCGCAATAAACTCATCCGTCGATTCATTTTGGGAAGCGCTTCCCATAATTTTTCCATCGTGAAGAATTTGTTTGGTAATATTGCCCATATCAACCTCGTTTGACGCTTTCTGTACTTCTTCCAACACCTCCGCCTCGAGTTTCAGCGTTTCGGTAATACACTCTTGCGTTGCTTCATTTTTGCTATTACTTTCCATGCTTTTCCGATCCTGAAGAATCTGGTCCGCAATTTCACCCATTTCGTTTGGCTCGTTCAATAGTTCGGCCAATTGATCGACAATATCGTCCTCGTCACTTTCCAAACTAATCGAGTCGTCGGGAATGTTTGTTTTTGTATCTGATTTTGTTTCGATCGTATTCCGATCGTTTTTTATATTTTCGTAGTCGCCAGTTTTATCGGGTATGGTAAAATTCTCGCATTTCGAGGTTTTGCTGGTGTTTTCTTCTCGATTTGAATCTATTGTTGCATTGAGTTCGTCGTTCAAAATATCAGCAAGATCGTTAATTGCATCGTCGGAGAGATCGGCATCGATCTCCATATCTGAGTGAGTGTTGGAAGATAGTTTTCGACTCAATCCTGTATTTGACTGAGCGGTAATAATCTGTAATTCACGTTCAATGCTCGATGCAGCATTCGATGATTCTGAAATGTAGGCTTTGCTAGAATCAATAGTTGATGATTTACTGGTCTCGTTCTTTTTCTCGTCATGATCATTATTGCTATTGGATCCGGCGACATCAGCAGCTAGCGCAATGGAAACTTCGGCAGCACTCAATTCCTGATCAATTTCCATTGCCTTCGAATCGGCTGCATCGCCAGGATCGTTTTTTGACTTCTTGGAGCCACCTTCCACTGCGTTATCTTTTCGCAATACTTTATTCTGTGTCATCGTAATTTTCAAAGGATTACTTGTCACAATTTCTACGGCATCGTTGCTTTTCGCCTCGTCGTCAATCTTTGTGTCAACTTTTCTTGTTCGACTCGATCGTTTTATTCTCGTCGTCGTCCCATGATTGTTAATCGTCAGCTTGGGCACTTTTGGTGATGAACAAGATGACGATGCATCGTGAAAATTATTTGGAATCTGTTTTATTGTCAATTTCGGAACCTTTTCCAAATTTTCACAAATCGTCGAGGATTGTTGAATAACTAGTTTTGATTTCTTTTCGGTTGGTTCATCACTGTCCGTCTCCGTGATCGTTTTTATCGTCAACTTTGGTAGCTTTTCGGTACTGCTTGCAATAGCGGAACCGAATTCTGCAATATTTTTGATTTTCAATTTTTGAATTTTGACATTGTCATTCGAATTATCGAAATCATCCGTTTCCGGAACTGGTTTTATTGTTAACTTCGGAATTCGCGCACAACTTTCCGACTGTTCTGATATCGTGCTTACTAGAGTAGTTCGATCACTTTCATCCGATTCCTGAACTTGTCGGATTGTTAATTTCGGAACTTTTTCTTTTGAATCCGGGTCCGAAATCTGTTTTATTGTTAATTTCGGAACTTTTTCGATTGTTTCGTCACTGTTCGAAAATGATTTTATTGTCAATTTCGGTACTTTATCGATCTCAGATTGTTCGGTGACGGTCTTGATCGTAAGTTTTGGGACTTTCTCTTCGACTTCTGTAATGGACGATTTGATCGTTAGCTTCGGCAACTTTTCAGATTTATCTTTCACTGTTTTTTCCGAATTTTGGGGCTCTTCATCTGAATGTGATCGTATTGTTATTTTTGGTATTCTCTCCAACGATTGGGCTTCCTGGTCCGAAATCGATTTGATCATTAATTTCGAGCTGCTGTCCAGTTCGTCATCAGTGACAGTTTTTATTGTTAATTTCGTTATTTTATCCGTTTCGGTACTTTGTTCCGATATTGTTTTAATTGTTAGTTTCGGTATCTTTTCCGGTGAATCAGCTTCCAAGCTTGAAACTGTTTTAATTGTTAGTTTCGGAACTTTTTCCGAACCGTCAGGATCTTGTTGCTCCGAAATGGCTTTGATTGTAAGCTTAGGTATTTTTTCGTGCTTTTCGGATGCTTCCGTATCAATCGATTGTTGTTGTTTAATTTTAGGAGATTCTTGAAGGGATATCTTCAGTTTAGGCACTCTCTCGCAGTCGTCCTGTTCCGCGTGACGCACCACCGTCAACTTCGGAATATTATCACTTGTAGAGGATGAGGAAAAGCAGGACGCTTCGATTCGATCGTTTACCGATATCGTCAATTTGGGAATGGACTGCTCATTTTCTTGTACCGCTTTTATGGTGAATTTTGGAATTGCCGGCGGTGTTGTTGCATCGTTCGCAGTTACAACTTCCTGTTCCGGCTTCGTTCGGATTTTTAATCGTGGTATGGTTTGATTTGTGCTACTCGATTCCGGATCTTGTATTGTTTTGATAGTTAGTTTCGGTATAGGACTGTTCGTGCGTGTACTATCAATCGCAAAATTGTCTGAATCGCTGACTGATGTAGTCGGTGATTGAGGTGTTGCCAGTGAAACAACTGAAGTTATTGTAAAAAGTGAAATTGATTGATCGTTGCTAGAGCTGGTGCTGCCCGATGATAATGTCGATGATGATTTCGAAATTGCCTTAATTGTTAGCTTAGGTACTGTGGGTTTTGTGTATGATGTCGGCGATGAGGATATGAGAGACGACGAAGATACGCACGATGTAATTGTCGATTCGGGAGTATCACCCGTCGTTTTTATGGTTAATTTGGGCAAGGGTGGTTGAGGCGGTAGTGACGGCGGCGGCGACGAAGATGCTGATGAAGACGACGAGTCGGTCGATTCTTTCACACAATTCAGTGCGCCGTCCATTTTAATTGTTAGTTTCGGAACTACAGAATGTTTCATGTCGGAATTTGTTAAGCTACTACTATTGCAATCACTAGCACGTATTGTAAGTTTTGGTACAATGTGCGGTTCATTGTGCTGCTGTTGATCAACACAATTCACCGGCGATGATTTCAACTCAGCACACGATACTGACGTCGAATTCGATGACGATTTTATTGTCAACTTCGGTACAAGTTGTTCGCCATCTGCACTTGATGGCTTGATTATCGGTTTTATAGTGATCTTAGTTTTCACCATATCGCGATTTAGATTGATTTTAAGCGGCTCAACTTTTCGATTATCCGCAACACTATCGTCATTACTGTCGACAGAAGAATTTGCTGCCAATTTAAAATTACTAACATCATCGCGCTCGTTTTGAGATTCAGTCGATACGTCATCGTTAACACAATTCCTTTTACTGCTACTGCTACTACTACTCCCTGCCGCACTATCTTCACAATTTTTTAATGTACCTAAATTTTTACCGCCTATAGACGGTGTTGCCACTTTTACCGTATCATTACTATGACTTATCGAATTAATACTAGACGCTGCTGTTGTTGCAGTCGATTTCTTCTTCGTCGCTTGATGATTCTTTACATCTAAATTTATGCATTTACTATTATTTAAAGTAATACTATGATTAAGACCTAAAGCAGTTGTTCCGGCAGCCTCGATATTCAGCAATTTCCTTCGTGATCGGGTAGTCGGTGCCGAAACGACACTCGACACCGACGGTACGCTGCTCTCGATTTTACTATCGGACTCTGAACTTCTTGTTGTTAGCAACATGTTTTTGTTATTATCATTCCTTTGCTCTATATAACTACTGCTAGACGGTAGAACTACGCACGTTTCGCCATCATTATTCGATGACGGTCCACCCATTTCTGGCGTACTAGCAGCTTGTATTTTATTATTACCATCGGATACACGTAGTAAATTCAATCGATCATCGGTACTTATGACAGTGTCGGTGTCATCGTCATCATCTTCATCTAAATTAGATGCAGAGTTACTATTATTGCCCGTACTGCTCGTGACAATTTGACAAAGAGATTTGCCACTACTTGACGATGGCGTACTACTTGTTGCAGACGGCGACGGTTCTGCAATTCTTGTCGTAGTTGTCGGCGAACTTGATGGTGTCGATGTTGTTGCTCTGGCTTCGACCAGATTTGATGATGAAGTCGATGATGTTACTAATAATTCTTCGCTGTCCTGTCTGGATTGGCTTTGATTTTTACCGTTCATTTCTATATTACATTCGATACGAGTAGTTTCGATTTGATTCCACCGTATCAAAGAATATTTATGCGTGCGTATTTGTTTACGATTCCTTAAATATTTTATTTCAAGTTAGGTAATAATAAGATTTGTTTGAAGTCTTTTACAAATGTCAGGAAAATGCCGATAGATGAAAGTAGCTGCTAGAACAAAGTCTTGATTGGAGATCATGTAAGCCATTATGCGAATTTAATCCACCGACTATTGTTACATGTAACGAAGGCTTTAATTATTTTTGGCGTTTTAATACTATCCATTTGTCATCGATGGTCAACTCAGAATTTTTGTTTCGTAGTCATGTCACTGTAGTTAATTAGCCTGAAAGAGAAAATACAAAATTGTGAGTGAGATATTGTGATGAAGATTTTTCGATCACGGTTATTTTAGCGAGTTGTTTTTGTCCGTTCGAAGCATTTTAAAATTTGTACAGCTTATTCTGTCAGGAATATCAAGATCAAACTCAACTGCTTTCAATTGAAAAATTTTTTCTCACACTTGCATAAGTGGCTTGTTCAAACCCCGCTCGACGGATCAATAATTTTTGGATTTTCTTCCAAACAAAAAATGACACAATTTCTTAGTCTTTAGGTTGACTGAACTCTTCGGTCATCTTCGTGCTAGACCTAGAGCAAGCTACTTTTCGCTTGTGTTGAATAGATGTTCTAAGCAATAGCTTTGACCCTTCCTATACAATATTGTATGGGCGCCCCTGGTCCCAACTATAGAAAGGTTTTTTTTGGAAAACATTTATGTGCACAAAATGCATTTAGCAACACTACAAAAATCAATGTGTTAATGGCAATTCAAACTTTTTTTCTTCAGCTATTCCACAAATTTTTAAAACCTGTAGAATTGGTCTGTCAAAAATTTACGCTAAATTTCACCTAAAAGGCTTAAACGCATCAACTTTAAAATTTGAAAGGAACAGAGAGTTTGAAAGTTATTCTGATGATAAAATGTTTCATTCAGTAAAACTCTCATTCTTCAAATTGGGTTCCGAACTAAGCACAACCGATTAATAAAAATGTAACCACTTCATCACCATAACCACTTGAAGCCGAACACAATTAACATAAAAGCTATGCTGGTAGCATACATGATTCGTGGGTATTCTAAGTAGGGGAATTGATCAAATATTGACTTCATTCATTTAGGGAAACCATACAAAAAGTATTCAAATAACCACAGCGAAATGCAAGATAATGTAAATAAAGATTTCTTTAAGAGGGTACTTTCGACAATAATAAATTTAATATATCATTAAAAATTATTAAAATAATTATAAAATACGTGAATAAAATTTTAAACTCAGCATCCTCCAATATTTTAATTTAACTCCTTAAGACCTACAGTTCCCGGGCAAATTACATATGAGAAGCATTCATTTTTCCAATAAATTCTCCCCTGAGGACTTGTCGAAGACTTCCCTATGCAATCATCTCCTTGCTTTAGATATGGCCTAGGGAGTGATTAAGAAAAAACTAGTCCTGTTGTTTTGCGAGAAGCATTAAGGGTTTGAAGGCTCAAACAAAAAATAAATAAATAATAATTCTCAATGAGCGCTTGTTGCACTTATTTCAAAAGGGCAGCGCGCAGCATTTTTCGTTGATCCTAGAACCTTAAGATTAACAATATTTTAAATATAAAAACAGTAGCCATAAGTTGTGAGGCGAACCGTTGCATCTTCAATTTTTTTGAGGCCTTTCCTTTTTGTAACTATTCTCAAGTTTTGTACAGTCTAATTGACGTCATGAGCATTTTCGATACCCGATGGGCGCAATCATTTTCATATGTAAATTTTCATGAAGACTTCTATCTCGTTCTTTACAAATGGCCAAGGTTTCCGATTCATGATTCTTCGATATCCCTGTACTAAATTTTCGATATTCTCCTAGTGTTGCGGACGTTTGGATGGCCCGAGCAAGGGTTGTCTTCGATCGAAACTCCCTATACACACTCGTCTTAACCGGTAGTATGGAAGATTCCATGATGTCGAGTACACAAAGAAATTTCCAAAACTACAATACGTTGTCCTGTAGTCGGTGCGTTCCGAAATATCGGTGCATAAAGAAATTGACAAAATCCTAGTATGACCCACACTTTCTTCTTTCCAACCTCCCGCAGACGCAAAGTACTCTTCACCGCTAAGCCTAATGGGATAATGAGGAGCATGACCTCCAGAGGCCGGGAGGCTGTGGTACGAAGAGCACCAGTAATCCCAATGCATGCAATGATTCTGTTCATGGCGACCCTATTAATCTCGATAACCAAGGACAGGTCTTACTACCGTGATGTACAACCAATGAACTATCTTCGGGTTAAGACCCTAGGGTTTTCCTACCATTTTCTGACAGGTGTAGAAAACATTCGATGACTTTTTAATCCACTTCCCAATCGTAAGCTCAACCTAGGATGAAGGTAGATTCCTAAGTACTTCATACTTAGAGGGAGCGGGATAGTAACGTCATTGAGCTATGGGTTTCTGAATTCTCGGTCCTTTTTCCTCGTGAAAATATTATACATATACTCTTAATAATAATTAATTAGGGGTATAAGTTAAAATAATTAGAAGTGCCTAAGTCGAGAACTTTTCGTGAGGAATGCCGTACCATTAATGAATCTACGGAGGGATGCCGTGCTTTTAAAATCGAATTGCCATAATCAAAAATATTCTCAATGTCGGTTGAGTTACAAGCGAAATTCTTTCACGTCTCGAGCAACGCCAAAAAATTAATATTTGACTTAAGTCAAACACACCCCCAAAAGAAGTTGACCTTAAGATAAATAATGTAATCTAATTATCAAAATATAAATAAAAATAGAAGCGGACAGCAGCCGGTGACAAGTGTAGCGTACTACTTGCGTAGTACTCCACTTTCTACACACGGAGCAGTTCATTCAAAAAGAAAATACGAGCGGGAACTGTGTGGCCGTTCGAAAGATTACAAAGCAAATCCGAAATCAAATCGGAAAAAGTGAAGGTAGCGGCGAAGTCGGAACGGGGTAGCAAAAAGGCAAGAGAGTACATAACAGAAATCAACTCGTCCGAGGTACCAAAACAAAACCCGGTGTGCTATCAGTCGAATCGAAACCAAACCATTAGCATCACATGTGTAGTTGGGAATTCGTAAAATTTCAACTAGTGATAAAGTGGCAAAGCAGCAACAAGAAGCAGAAGTGAAACTGCTTCCAAACAGCTGACATGCCCGGCTGCTCCTTGGTACAAGCGCGACGCACCATCATCATATCGTTCCAAGGAGGTGGTTGTTCCCGACTTCGAATTCGAATTGATAGTGGACGTGGACCGCTCGCGCGCTAGACAACGTGTAGGTACACTTCCAAGACGTTCGTTCATTTGCCAGTTGACAATTAAACCGGTCGGTTGGGTCGTCGCGTGGAGCGTTTGGTCCACACGTGAATAGAACGAAGGCTGTCGCTGGCACCGGGGTCCGGGGCAGAACTATGCAAAGTCCTCGTGCAATGTCGCGCCTCGTTTCGACCAAATACAACAATTCTGTTTTTTTTCGTTGATAAAAAGCTCAGTCAGTGAGCGGTGCTGGCTGGCTCTTGGTCGATTCGTTGGGTGTTTTCTAGATGATATGGTGCTGGTGCGCGGCTGATGATTTCATAGCAGTCGAGTCGGCCGGCCGTTTCGTGATAGCAAAGCAATCATTTTGTTACCTTCATTCGATCCTAGAACGGCGAGAGGGAAGCACACTTTAGCAGACCGGAGTTCGGCAGATTTCAAATTTCCCGCGTAACGTGACGTATCCAATTAGGCTCGATTCTGACAGAAGCGCTATTGGTGGATATTTTTTATTTTTTTGTACAGTGTGTGACGTTGCAAATAAAACAGTTTTTAATTAAATTCTTTCTGACCTTAATGCCATTGAGGCTTTTTTCTGTGTTCGAGTTGATGTCGGGTTTTTAGTTGTTGTTTTGTTGATGTCGTGTACGTATATAATGACAAGACCCAGTCTCTCAGTCGCGACCGTTGTTTTTTTCGCTGGACATGTGGTTTATGATGAAGTTAAAATCTATATACAACACACTCGAGCGCAAAGCACATACACAAATGAAAAACTCACTTAGCTGCGATAGAAATTCCGTTCAAGAATTTTTCTCGATATTATCGCACGTAACCGCGGGAGGAAAATCACTTTGAAAATTACGCGCTGCTCACGCGATCCTCTTTGAACCGGACCGCCAAAAAGATCGCGCGACGATTCGTATGAAAATTTACATCAAAGGAAATCTCTAGGCCGAGAACGGGAAACATAAAAAAGAAACCATGGAATCGACTCTGGCCTCTGTTGGCTCTGATTCTCTTGTGTTGTTGGTCGTCGTGGTGTCGGGTCGGTCGAACGTTCGACGGGGGTTTTCACTATACACACAGTGCCACTCGCAATTGCGAGACACACGACCGAATTTATGTATAGCGTGAACCGCGAGCAATGGGATTTAGTTTTTATGATAGCAGGCACACTAAACTTTTCCGACTTTCACAGCCAGTGCACGCAGCAGCGCAGCGAAAACACAGGCACGAGATGCAGTTGACGAAAGGGTACAAGTACGACGGCCCAATTTACCGCCGTATAAACAAAAATAAATACGGGAAACGGAGCTCGTCCGATCGACACGAAACTTTTTCTTTTGACCCAACAGCAGAACAGAACACACAAGTCTTCTCACAACGCGACGACGAGTTGGTTGCTTCGTATGTTAAATGCTATACGGGCCAGGGGCTGTGCTTGCTTGCTTTAGTGCTTTGCCTCATATTGCTATGCTGCGAACACACGGGCACAACTACATTCGAAGTCCGAGTACATGACACACCCACACCAGCGACTGCTCTATAAATAATCATCGTACGTACGCTGTAAGAAGCAGTTCCGAGGCACACACACTATGCCTTTTAGAACCCGATGCCAGCGGCACACATTCGGACCAAGTCGAATGAATGACACGAACCCGCTCAATAAGCAAAAGTTGGAATAGAATCGGGGCATTGCCAGAATTATTGCCTGGTTTGGTTGACTAATTGTGTGATGTGATGAACTACAAATTGTGCTCCTGTAACCTTCTTGATGAAGAACTTAAGTGCATCCAGTCACTCCTGCATAGCTGCATTGCACTAGCAACTGTCAAGGGTAGCAGGTTCTTGTAAATCGTTCGTCTTTGGACGACTGCACGACTGAACAGGGAACAGTCCAAGATAGAAATTGCGATTCAAAGTTCAAAGTGGCAATGGATCGGTCGTGCTTTGAGGAAGTCGGAGCAAAATATCCATCAACAGGCTTTAATATGGTATTCCCAAAACAACAGAACACTTGCAATCGAACAACCGTGGAAGCTTTTGAAGGAATAAACAATTTGCTGTGATATCAGGTGCGAACAAACGGCGGTGGGGCCGTGGTTGAACTTATAAATCCTTTTTATAATAAGTATTCTACATAACCATATAATTTTTCTTTAACATCTCACCCACCCTATCTAAACATTCTGCCGAAACTGAAAACAGGAACATAGCCTCAGATGGATTTTACGGCCACATGGTTTGGTTATCGACAACGCACAATGATTGGCATCTGGAACAGTCGGTCGCTTAAGGGGAGCATATCGCGATATATCCATGACCACTTTCTCAGAAACCATTCCTCCAAATCAAATGAAATTTTGGACAATTATTCCTTACTGCAAAACAAGCAAATAGAGTGGAGTAGAATTTTAATATTTTTGCGAAGGTTGTATAAGAAGGAAACCGTTATCCACCTGACTTGCGAGAGTCCAGCCCTAGCTAGAGCCAAACTTCGCGCACTTGGCAAACCTTTCCTTAATAACATTGATGAGATCTCGAAAAACAAGATTGGAGAACTGATTGCCTTCTTGAACAGCTCCGGATGGATATGATAATCCATTCAAGCCCCAGGTCTCTGTAAAACTATGTATATACTTCATCAGCCCTCAACGACCAGGTTAAACGAGTTGTGGTATCAAAACGCTTCCTGCGCTAATTGGACCCTGTTTTCGGCAGACGGGCCACCACGAAAACCAACCATATAGCACATTTAATTTTAACGAACAGAAAGCTTCAAGACAATTTCAAATTCATTTAATTAAAAATTTTGAATTTCCTTCCACTCTATGTGACAGCAGTCATCTTTAAAACAAACAAAAATCACACCGATCGGATGAGTAATTTTCGAGAAAATGGGTCAAACATTGAAAAAATGCAACTTTTCAGGAGAGCAAAAAACTAAAAAACTTTGCTTATACAGCAACTTTTTGCTTTAAAAATGGCATTGGTTTTGCAAAGTTTTTTGTCTGTTTATCTTATTCTTAGGTTTTTTTTAAGTTTTGTTTTTGTGATTTTTAGATTTTTGACTTCTTTTTCTACAAAATGTCCAACTTTGTGGTGTTTTTGTCTGCAGTTTTCACCCGACCCTTCCAACATAACAGCTATATTTTCCTGGCCGCGGAGGTAGAGGTTTAAACAGTTTTACGCAGAATTGAGTCTAAAATAATATGAAAAAAATCGATTTTTTACCCCAACAACGATATGCTCCCCATCAGAGCACGAGTTTAGAATCAGTTCTGTCTTCCAAACCTAATTAGAAATTGAACTTCCACTGAAATCTTCCGATTTAATTCGAAAGTTAATGAAGACTTGCATTCAGTTTCGATTGGCCATGCGTAATGAACTCTCCGTTTCTCAAATCAATTTACAATTACAGTACTACCTCGAAAATTGTAACACAACATAATTGCAACTAGCTTTTTCATCTACCGCGCATTCAGTAATTGCAACAAGTCCCATAACTGAGACTCGATAATTACAACCTTTATCCTTCGTAAGATTTTGAAAATGTGACACACTTTTTATAGAAATGGAAGCTCCTACAACAAGGCCATTTGTGGTTACACAAAAACATTACACAACTTAGCGAGTAGCGTATCGTGTATGCACGTTTTGCGATAAGTAAAGAAGTTTTTTTTTTATGTTTTGTGTTGAGAATAGCGTGCAGCAATATGAAAAAATTTAAGAATTTTTATCATTAATAAAAAAAATGAAATTCCGAGGGAATTGACCGAAAGCATCTCAGTGAATATTCATTCTAGCAACTAAATATCATTTTAATAAATCAACGATAAGTGAATAAAGAAAAACCAAGCCAATAGGAAAAAGTTTAAATTCCACAGTGAATCAGGCACAGGAAAAAGGAAAACCTTGCACCCTGCCGAATTCCCCAGAGTTAAAAGCTGCCTTATGTGATTGGGTTATGAAGATGAGAGAGACCAATGTACCCATGTCTGCCAAATTACTTTTCGCGAAAGCAAAAGTCATACACGAGTGAATATACGAAAGATCTGGACAATACTTGTGGTTGGCTAATGTTGGCTATTTTTGCGGCTAGAAAATCCAAATGAAGAGAGATATAGACTTTAACATACAATAGGTTTGTTCTTTTTGCCAGATTAAGTTAACACTTTAGTGTAGACACTTTCAGTGTAATACACCTTACACTGAAAGTGAAGGATGTAGATCGCGCAAAAAGAACGGGTTATACCTTGGATACACAGCTCGTATACAAATCATAATATCGTCAATATCACCAGTGTATCACCCAATACTATGCATATAGTACGTCAACGAGCTGATATCGATGTAATATCAAACCTGTTTCCTTGTATATAAATTCGATGATTTTAGCTGATATAGCCTTCTTTTAACTGCCATCAGCGCCATCTGTTACTAAAATCAACTGAAATTCCAATGAACGACACTTGTGGATTTTTATATTCTTCCGTCAGTTAAAATTCTTTGAGCGTATTTTCATTTTTGTGTGTGATATGATGGTCCGCTTTTTACATTTCTTTATTAGCAATGAAAGTGCTATTCGCCGGAACATCATACTGCAACGTTTAGCACGAAGAAATTTTGTCTTTGATAGCTAAATGTCAAAGTATAACATGTATGGGCTGTGTATCATGCTATCTTGTATCGCATATCATGATTTGAATAACGTAATTTGTATACAAGCAATGTATCCATGGTATTAGCTGATATAGCCTTCTTTTAACTGCCATCAGCGCCATCTGTTACTGAAATCAACTGAAATTCCAATGAATGACACTTGTGGATTTTTATATTCTTCCGTCAGTTAAAATTCTTTGAGCGTGTTTTCAATTTTGTGTGTGATATGATGGTCCGCTTTGTACATTTCTTTATTAGCAATGAAAGTGCTATTCGCCGGAACATCATACTGCAACGTTTGGCACGAAGAAATTTTGTCTTTGATAGCTAAATGTCAAAGTATAACATGTATGGGCTGTGTATCATGCTATCTTGTATCGCATATCATAATTTGAATAACGTAATTTGTATACAAGCAATGTATCCATGGTATTAGCTGATATAGCCTTCTTTTAACTGCCATCAGCGCCATCTGTTACTGAAATCAACTGAAATTCCAATGAATGACACTTGTGGATTTTTATATTCTTCCGTCAGTTAAAATTCTTTGAGCGTGTTTTCAATTTTGTGTGTGATATGATGGTCCGCTTTGTACATTTCTTTATTAGCAATGAAAGTGCTATTCGCCGGAACATCATACTGCAACGTTTGGCACGAAGAAATTTTGTCTTTGATAGCTAAATGTCAAAGTATAACATGTATGGGCTGTGTATCATGCTATCTTGTATCGCATATCATAATTTGAATAACATAATTTGTATACAAGCAGTGTATCCATGGTATTATGCTGTTATGACACTGTCTATTTTTACGGCTTTAAAGCGGCTAGAAAATCCAAATGGAGAGGGATAGAGACTTTAACATATAATTTAGACATTGGTGTGAGAGAGACAGTCCGAACAGCAAACTATGGGTAACTGTCAAAAAACAATCCATAACTGTCAAAAAAAAAGCGGCAACAAAGCACATTCGAGCAGTGTTTCGCAACATTCTAGCAGTTAATTCAAGAAAAATCCGGTGGCGGCTAGATTTTCCAGCCGCTACCGATTCGTTTTTGACAGTTCGGTACGTATAAATTATGGAAAGTGCCATGTTCTGTTATGAAACGCGCCAGAACCGGTATTTTTCTTAACATACCAGTTGTTAATTTCGTTTACTAGATGACGCTAGCGTCGGAAAGAGCGGTATCTCTGTCTTTTTATTGTTGTTCGCCTTGTCGCACGATTGGCTATTATTGTACTTTTTTCTAGCGAGAAAATAGTCAGTGTCATGACAGCAAAATGCTGGCTATTTTTGAAGCTGAAAAGAGGGTAGAAAATCCAAATGAAGAGAGATAGAAAGTTTAACATATAATTTAGACAGTGGTTGGAGAGAGACAGTCCGAACAGCTAAAAGGTGAGAAACTGTAAACTGTAAAAAAAAAACTCACAACATAGCGTATTCGTGCAGTATTTCGCAACATTCTAGCAGTTCATCAAAGACAAATCCACTGCGGACTTTATTTTCCTTCCGCTACAGGCTATATTATGAAATGCGTTAAAACCAGTATTTTTCATAGTTGTTAATTTCGTCTACTAGATGCCACTAGCATCGGAAAGGGGATTTTTTTTTATCGGTAATCTCTTTCTCTCTGTATTGGTCGCCTTGTCGCACAATTGGCTTTTATTGAACTTGTTTCAAATTTGAAAATAGCCAGTTTCATAACAGCATAAGTAACTTCAAGAGAATGTCAAGTTTCTAACATTTCTGAATCCATCGAGCTTAAATTTCACGATAAACTAAGACTCTTTTGGATGTAACTCCTGATCAAATTTTGAACGCCGATGAGTTGCCTTTTTTTATAAGATTCTTTCAAACAAAACACTTATACATTTTAACAAAATATCAGTCGTAAGATATGCAAATAAAGAGTGACATTCGTTCCTTTTCTCTTTGCTCGAATGCAATAGGGACAGTGAAGCTAAACCCGTTTCTTATTGGCAAAGCTAGGATCCAAGGGTATTCAAAAAATTCGACTTGAAACCTCACGTAATATACAAATCTACCAAAAATGCTTCGATGCCTTGCCTTATTCGAAGAAGGAATAAAATCGAAATTCATATGAAAAGTAAGTTAAAATAAAGCATAAAGATTAGAAAGGAACTTAAAAATTAAACATAAGGTTAGTGTCTTTCATCGATCTGAGTTTCACGCAGGCCAGTTGGCTACTGATAGATAATGCACCTTGCCATTACTTCTATATCGCAAGTGGTAGTTAGATCTAAATTCCGACATAACTTAACGAGGTCGAAAGTAAAAAATTATAATGATTGAAAAACCAACAGTACGTCGTCGACTGTTGTTGCGGTCGTATCGCTCAGAAGGGCTCTTACAGAAACATCCAACTGCCTCGAGTTCTTGCCGACTGTCTCACCTGGAATTACATCATAGCCACCGTCCTCTAATTGTTATTCCAATCTACATAAACAATGTGTACATAGTTCGATAAAAAAAAAGTGCCACCTCTAAAAATTCTTGCTCCGTTGATGACCCCATTCAATTTTTGAGCAGGGAACCGGCTTTGATTGTACACTCCAATTAAGAAGGTGTGCGTTGATCTCGGCAACAAAACAAGACCCAAAACACATAATTTCTACACCTAACAGCTTACATACTGTGTGTAGTAATGGCATCGTCTGTAAACTGTAAAGTGGTAGCGAAGTCGCTCGATAGCATTATCGACTCTGTGCTTTTTCTCAGCTCATTTTCGCGCAAGTCTTTTTGAACAAAAATCGTCTGTCATTATTTAAACATGATAGCAAATAGCAATATTATAAAGCGAAAGGTGCATTGACCACACACTCGATTCAGTTCAGTTTGTGCTTTTCGATTGCAATGTCCAGTGAACGGAATGTCCAAAGAAGCGCTTCAGGCCACAATAGCAGCACGAGGGCATTTATTCAGATAGTACGAGCGCATCATGTGTAATTTATAAATAATTGTTCTTCTACATCTTTTTTCAGTAATAGCAATGGCATGTAAGTTTCTTGTTTACTAGAAAACTCCCACACATTGTATTCAGGTGAGCAGGAAGCTTTTTCTATTTTTGTGAACCGAAGAGTACGTTAGCGAGGAAAGTAGAACCGTAGATGTCAATTGCTTTTAGGCGACGACCGTCGTGATAAAAATGATAAAAATAAATAACAAAACTGTAGGAAAGTTGTCGAGCGAAATGCTTGTGGCATTATAAATATCGGGCGCAGAGTACCTACCACTGTGCTGTCATTTCGAACCAGAATTAAGACAGGAATCTATTTCAGGTGACAAACGTTATTTTTTTCAATTCGTGGGTGGTCTGAATTCAAGTTCAATACTTTTGCTGATTTTATTTTTAGAAGATTGTAAAAGGTCATGCATTATTAATAATCTGTTTGTATATAATTTAATTATATATTTTTAAAGAAATACCGACGATTATTTTACAGAACAGATTCCTCGACATTGTGCGCTTGCCACATGACGTCTAACACCGTGAGAGACAATATAAAATCGGAATATATCGAATAAATTATTTATTTTTAATTACTCTAAAAAAATAGATAACTCACATGTTATATTGCGACAGTGACTACATATATACTTGAACTAAAACTGTACAAGTTATAAATACTGATGTTGCGTGTAGTTATTAAAATTAAGAAAGCCCATATTGTCGCCAGGACAATTTTGTCACTCTGGGCTAACCATTTCATTTCTTCTTCCTCTTCATTATAATTTTATCCTTTGATTTTATGTTGGACAATCTTCTTGAATCGTTTAAGAGACTGCAAAATAGACAACGTGTGGTTTATCAACACCGCTTTTGATTATTTCAGGTTGACAAAAAACTACTGAAATAATCTCAGAATATTGTGGATTGCTCGGTTGGTATGATTGATTCTTAGGTGACATTTCTAGGCCGACATTTCACCGACAGGAAGTTGAATTTTTTTATCAATGCCAGCTACATTTCGATTAATTTCCCACTCCGACGCTGAAGGGGCCCCCTCAGGCCTTTTGAAATATTGAATTAATTTTACTTCTATGGGTTCTTCAGATAAATTCCTAGAAAGTGTTTTCAGATTTTTCTTTTAAATTCATCCTTAACGAAGTGTAAAGGTGTTGTATATATTTTCACGATTTCCGCCATATCCTTTAGGTCTGATTAGATATCGATTAACTTTTTACTTCCACGGTCTTTTTATATAATCGCCGAAAAATCGTGTTCGGGCTTTTGATTTTCGACCCTTAAGAGGGTGTAAAAGGGTTGTAAACGATTTCACGAATTCTGATATGATACCGAATTGGGTTTAACTTTCTCGGACTTGTTATATAATCGTCTAAAAATTAATTTCAGGATTTTTGGATATTCAACCCAAAGGGGTTACATACGATTTCACAATTATCGTCATCTCTTGCGTGATGAGATATAAAATTGATTTTTACTTCTGCGTGAATTTTATGTAATCGCATAAAAACAACTTTCACGATTTTTCGAAATTCAACCCTAAAGTGGGTGTAAAGGTGTTACTAGTAGTTTCACGCCTACAAGGACTTTTTATATAAAAGAATGGAATTTTTCATGGTGAGAAGCTACCATAGAAGCAAATTTGTTTAAGTTTTTTGTTGTTCTCCGGCGTCAGTGGAGTTTCTGGTGTGAAACCCCAACACGAAATCTCCGACTGTTGATTAATCGCTGTCCTTGAGGGCGTGACAGTTGGAAAACCTTCACTGGATATGCCAGTTTTTTTATAAGACTGTGTTGGACTGGGTCCGAAGGAGCTGTTTCGTCATCGGATGGCATAGACTCGTCAGAGGGTGTATCAAGCCTAAATCCGAAACACCCTTACAGCTGGTGGCATTGCTTGGGATTATTCTATGATGTTGAAACTAATTTCATTACCGCGAATTATAATTTAAGTAACATTCTTGCCTTCGCCTCCTTATACTAAAGGTAGGTGGCACTGATAGTATGTATACTAGGCTTAAAATCGATACTTTCGATATTTTTACTTCTAGGTAGTTTATTTATTTCAATGATTTTATAAAGAACCACTGACGAATGATGAAAGTTTCATCTTACAAGGAGTTATTCTAGTGGCAAAATTAACAAGAATTGCAATTATCAAGGTAGTATTGTATTAAAATACAGGAGAAACCAAAAGAGAAACTAATTCTTAATGGTGTCAATATTGAGACAGAAACCAAACATATATTGTTTGGACCTACGGTTCTAACAAATTAAAGCCATAAGGTTTGATCTTTTTGGCTACACTTTCTACACTTTTCTGCACTAACTCTTGAGCGAGTGCAGAAAGGTGTAGAAAGTGAATGAAAAAAGAACAAACCTAAGAGTTAGTGCAGAAAAGTGTAGCCAAAAAGAACAAACCTACTGACTCACGAAAATCATAGCTTGAGCGACAGTAGGATGTTTTCAAAACTTAATGATTCCTAGTCGATCTGCTTGGGATAGTAAACTAGACTGCGTTAAGCAGTTGTTGGGAATCAGTTTCTCGCATATAATTTTTTACGTCCAGAAGGATCGTTGATATTAAGACTTTTGATAATCATAACTACTACACTAGTTTTGATTAAAATGTCTTAAAGAAGAGTTGCATTGGTGGGTATAATACGAACCTTAGGATGGTTGATTGAAAAAGCGTGGAATGTAAGACAAAAATTTTAGTTGGAGTCGGAAATGGCTTTGGAGGGATGAAACGGCTGATGTTGAGGATGCAGATCTGAAAATTTCGGTTTTATTTCGTTTATGGCTGTTGTGAACGGAGGCCTTGGAGTGAATATTTTGTCTATAAAAAGGCAAAATATTCGAAGGATAGGTAAGGTACATACTAGGAAACAGGATGCCAGTTCCAAATGGTGGTTGAAGATCGAGCAGGAGCGGAGCACTTGCTGGAGCTATGGGGGCACGTCGAACGATCAGGCCATCAATTTTAGGCCTGGACAAGAAAAATTATTCGCGCCGACTTACCCCGGGATATATTTTCCCATAGGTCGTGAGACAGAGAAGCGATTGATTTGCGCGACGACGACGGCTGCAATTCTCGTCATTAACAAATGAGCTGTGGCTGATTTTCCGAGTTTAGTAATTATGTCGAGTGTATAAGCGCACAGTAAAATAATGTTGGATAGTAACAGGAGAAGCAAAGTATTCAATACTTTTGTTTAGGTAACAATGAGGCCAGTTAAATTTCTTTTACGAGTACCAATCAGTTGAAGTTAAAACTATTATTTTTTGGTAGTCTGTTTCTAGCCAGTGTTAGTAGACTAGCACGCTCAGTCAACGAGTTAATCGTAATTATTTGGAAACAATAATACAAATGATTCATTCACCGACGAATTTTCGCCAGAAACCGCTCGACACAGTCCAAGCTTAAATCGTTCGCCTGAATCATTCTAAAAAAAATTCAAAAAGCATCAAACTATCAATGAAAATTCTACAAAACTTACAGGCGCAGACTGTTGTGTTCGTTGTTGCGCGATAAAAATGCACCACAATCGGTCAGCTTAGCGTAGCGCAGTCAGTCATTCAAGTGTTCACGGTACAGTGTAATAAGCGCGCGATCGATTCATTCTAAATCGAAAATACGCGCTAGCATTATATTGGCCTTCTGATTACGAAATCCGAAATCAAATCAAAAAAGTGATCGAATAGCCATAGCGCGCGCTAGCGGCAGTACTAGTGAAGGTTAGTGGAGTGCTGATGCCGCGCTGACTCCGAGGCTTAGGAGGAGGAAAACCATCAAAACATGCAGTTCAAGTTCAGCTAGCGACGACGAAACAGCAACTTCCAGCCTGGCCGTATTTGACACATGCTCCTGTGTACAACGAACCCAGGAAGTTGATAGCTGATAGTGATGGACCGGGGGTGGTGGGAATCGCCTGCTGCTTGGCTCTGCTAGACCGTCGCCATCGTCATCAAGCAGTTGTGCAGTACTTTCTTTAAGATGGTTTCACTGTTCCGTTGACAATTAAACCGGTCGGGTCGTAGCAAGCTGGCTCTCTACGAGGTGCTGAAGCTGGTGAATGGTGTTTCGTTCGGTTCGGTACGTACACGTGACGATGATTGTGAAGAGGCGCTTGGAGCAGCAGTGGATCTACTGTGTGGAAAATCCTCGATATCGTGCGCGCCAAATCTGATTTTTTGATGATAAAAAGCTCAGGCCGTGTCGGTCGGTTGGTTGTTGGAAGCGGGTGTTTTTCGAGACAGTTGTTGGCTGTTGGACTCGATCCTTGAACGCACGGCGAGGACAATATCCAACCGATTGTGAGTCAGACGATTGGAATTTGCAGGCTACGCGTCACAGTAACACCAACTTTTGACCTCAGTCTTGGACAATTTTCATGTTTTCTTTTCTATTTCGGCTGGTGTCGAACACTACGTGACAAATTCATATCCCCTGGTTGCGACCGTTTTTTCCGACAATGGACATGTGTTTTAATTTTTTTTTATTTTAAATGAAGCCACAGCACAACACAATCGAAGCGCACAAACACTAACGAACTTCACTGTAGAAATTCCTTTCAAGAATTTTTTTATACCTCGATTTTTATTCAACCCCAAATGGGGCAAAACACTTTACGGTCGATTCGTGGGGCTTACCCCGTACGAGCGATATTCGCGCGCCAATAAAATTCAAAGAAAAAAACACAACACACGGCAGGTCGACGGAAAATTATCGGCGATAGGCAAGTCGCGGCGCAACAACGATAAACTCGGTGTTCGACGAGAAACAAGAAAATCAGCCAACGACGTCGACGACTGCGGGTCTGCAGCTGTGTTGAGTTTTGCTGGCTCTGGCTGGCATTAGCGCTGGCGGTTGGCGTGCGGCGGGACGACAGTACCGAATCCACTCCACTCTTTTTTGATTTTTTTTTGTTTTCACTACTCCACACACAGAAAAGACACGGCACCACACATCACTACCGCCAGCTATGTGGAAATTTTTTCGGGGCAATTTTCCAGCCCTCAACGACGGAAAAAAGGAACTCGAATCGCGGCGATAGTTTGCAGAACGCCGCACACTTGCCGCTTATCGGGCGAAAATTTTCGACGACGTGCGTACGTACGGGGGATGAAAAATAAGCCCTCAGAGGAAGTCGCGATAGGCGCGTAAGTTGAAAATTTGTCGGCAGTCGAGGTGTCGAGAAACTGAAATGGTTTTAGTTCACGTTCGCGACCGTATGAGTGTTCAGCTCTCTTCTCTCTGTGCTCTGCACGCTCTCGAAATCGAATTGGAAATTAACTCAACCGCACACAATACACACGCCGCCACACTCCTGTTTGACGACGGCCAGATTGCCGAGCGAATATGGCAACATGTGCCCGTTTGACGACTAAAAAAGAAACGAGATAGAAGCTATAAATAATCAGAAATAGGACGAAGTTGCCAGACTTACGGGGAACGGCGTTGGGCTAGTGTTGCGCAAAGTTGGTTGGTCTTTTTACGGATGTGACCTGATGGAGGTTCTGAAAAATCACCCGTACACTGCCGCGCATCAGTTTTCAACCGCCTTTTTATATTCAAACAGCGAACAATAAGTTTTCGATTAAATTAGATAAAAAAAGGGACGGAGTGTAAACAAAACTTAGAGGAGAAATTTCTTGTTTATTTTCAGCTGGTATCGCTCCAAGAGAAGACCAGATAGTTGAAGTTTGTGTTTCAAATTTACTTTTTTATTTTTTAATAATGTTGATGATTGAATAATGATTGAACTGAAATTTTAGAACTTGTAGAACCCAATAAAAATGTCCATCTCTTCGCCTTACGCAAACGCGTTTGAAGGCTCATAGCTCACAAACACGTTAAGATATTAAGTTTAAATTTGAAAATTCAAAATTTGTTTAGTGGGTAGATTGAGTAAACGCCTTTAAGTGTTGACTTTTGTAGGGGTTAGGGTGAGAGGGGGAGCCCTTTAGAACTTTAAGCCCCGAATACAATGCTCCCGTTCCGTTCCGTTCCGTTCAGCTGTCAAAGTAGACCTTATGGGCTGACCATGTAAATGCACACAACGGTCGTAACGGAACGGATCGGAAAAGTTGACCAAAATTCAACTTTTACGGATCACATAACCTCACTTGTCGTGACGGAACGGGTGCATTGTGTTTGGGGCTTAAGATGACAAATTTTGGTTTTTATATCTCAGGAACCTCTTATGCCAGCATGCTGAAACTTGGAATTTATAAAAAGCTCTGATAGTGGAGTCGTTTGCAAAAAAATCTGTCAACAGTCTGGGCGCAACTTTATCATTTTATGGGTAGAAGTACGAAACGTGTTTAATGATGAGATGCTGTGTAGGTTACTATGCGACTGACAACCTAAAAAATAACGTTCCAAATAGCCTCCTGGTTATTTCTTAGGTTGTCAGTCGCATAGTAACCTACACAGCATCTCATCATTAAACACGTTTCGGACTTCTACCCATAAAATAATAAAGTTGCGCCAGACTGTTGGCAGATTTTTTTTATTTATTTACGTATTTTTTTTTATCAATAGAATAATTCATAGTAGTAAAAGCGAATTCGATCACATTAAACCTAAGAGATTTTCGGAATCAGTGAAATCTTGAACAATACCCCCAGGGGGTTTAATAGAGAAAAATATTTAAATCGGGGTTTTCCCCGACTACGTTTAAAGCTTATAGAATTAAAAGTGAATTCCAAATCTCAATATACCTTAGAAATATATCAGAATTCGTGAATATGTACACAACCACTTTACACTCCTTAGTGGTTGGATATCGAAAATTTTTGAAGATCGTTACTAGGCACTTATATAAATAGCCCGCAGAAGTAAAATTGCTTTGATAGCTCGACATGTCTAAAAGTTTTAACGAAATTCGTAAAAATGTGGATTCACGGACATTTTTTTTAATCAACCTCTGAACGCCAATAAAAATCTGAACTTTTTTTTTGCTTTAGTTACTCTAATAGCACATCTACATATATGTACTAAGTTTCAACTTTCTAGCATAAGCCGTTTCTGAGATATAAAAAAACACCACTCACCCCCGTACCTTGCTACCACTATGAAAAATTTTTCTAGGATGTCTCTATAGTGGCTCTATATAATCCTAAATTTTTAGCTTTCCACTCATTACGGTTTTCGAGAAATAAAAATCAGAATTTTTTTCCTTTCTACCGCTTTTCACCATCACCCCCTACACCCCCACCACAAAATTTTTTTTCCCTACTAGAGGTCTACCGATCCCAACTCCTGTAAAATTTTCAAGATCATATCTGATACGGTTTCTGAGATATAAAAATGTAATTTTTTGAGAAATTGCTATCTCCCCACTTTCGTGCTCCACCTCCCCCCTCAAAAAATTTACGTTCATTAGACTCCTCCTGTGATCCCATATACAGAAACTAAATTTTATCTTCCTGGTGAAATTGGTTCGGAAGATATTGTAATCCAAACTTTTTCACCCCTCAACCCCACACCCCACTACCCCCCTTAAAAATTAATTTTAGCCCTTGTCTAATCTTCAAGTATCCCTAAGGGCAACCACAAAGTTTCAATCTTCTGACATCAATCGTTCAGGAGATATGGATTTTAGAATGTTTCAATCCCGGCTTTCTAGCGTTTTGGACTCATTGTTTTCCCCCCCCACTTGCACACCCCTCAACCCTTATCGATGATTTTTTTGCAAATAAGTCCACTATCATAGTACTACATAAGTTTCAAGTTTCAGCCTCCTAGCATAAGTGGTTCCTGAGATCTAGAAACCAACATTTTTCGTCTAAAACGCTTCCCCTCATCCCCCCTTACACCCCCATCCGTAGGGGTTTACCCATCTACCCACCATAAAAATTTCAACTTAATACCTCAACGGGTTTGGGAGCTACGCGCCTTCAAACGATTTTGCGTACGGCGTATACGGCGGACAGACGGAAATTTTTTTTTGCTTTTTTGGTGTTTACTAGTCCTAAAACGTGTAAATACAAAATTTCAGGGTAGCAAATTTTTTTTGAAATTTCAGGTCGATCACAATACTTTATTATTAAAAAATAATAAAGTAAAAATGATGTGGGAGTGCGGGGAAAAACAATGCGTCCGAAACTCTCAAAATATGAGATCGAGACATTCTAAAGTCTTTTTCTGCTAGACGGTTAAAGTCGCAAAGTTGAAACCTTGTGACGGTTTGTAGATATATTAGGAGAATGGATCGGTTTAAACATTTTGAGGCGGGTGAATTCCGTGCGGGGCTGCGGGGTGAACAACTTACAATATGATATCTCATGAAGCAAGTACGAGGGGAGGCTCAAAAGTTCTTATTCTAATAGTGAAGGACACATTCAGCAGATAAGAGTTAATTATCTTAAGGTATGCTACCAGTATAAAAAAAATTCGCAATACCAAATTTTTCCAGTCAATCGTTGTTTGCCTCTAGACTACAGAGCAATGATAAAATTTTTAACAAAGGAGAGTAGTACACCTTCAGAAATTCATAACCGATTGCTGGGTGTTTATGGGGATGCTTCTCCATCCGAGGTCACCGTGAATAATTGGTCAAAGCTTTTTAAATGCAGCAGAGCTTGGTTAGAGGACGATTTGCGGAGTGCAAGACCAATTGGAACAAGAAATGGTTGAGCGGGTGGAACAGCTGGTGCTGAATAATGGTCATCTAAAGAAAAGAGAGATTTCTCAGATAGTCGGCGTACCCTCACAGCAGTGCGAAACATTTTACATTAACATTTCGGCATATCAAAAGTGAGCGCAAGATGGATCCCCCAAAACCTTTCAGCATTTCAATGAGCGCACTGGTCGAGTGTCGATTCTAGGAGATCAGCCATCAACCCTTCAGCATAGACCTAGCCCCCCGTAACTACTACATGTTCGCCACCCTTAAACAAGATCTCAGAGGTTGTCGTTTTGAGAGTGATGAATCGCTCAAGGACGCCATGCAAAGCCCATGTTGAGAGCAAGATGGATTATTACTTTACAAGGGACATAATGTTACTTCATGAAAGAGCCACTCCTGAAAGAGCCTGCCTTCTTCACATTTTTAATAATTTTTTTTGTTACTCAGGATAAGACCTTTTGGACGTCCCCTTGTACACCAAAAAATAAAAATATAAGAGGAAGAATGGTGAAGGTTTCGTTTTGTTGTTGTGCTGATGATTTTTACTTAACTATTATTACTTTTTACTGTAACCCACTTAGTCCTATTTTAATTATATGTAACATATCTCTTCTTTATATGGTGTTGGATTTCTCCTTTGGGTTTTTTTTTTAATTTTCTATTATCTTCCATTTTTTCGTTTAATTCTTTTTTTAATAAAAGGGTATTATTATCATTTTTCTTTAGAGATGTTCTATTCATTTTTACTTTATTATTTTTTTAATAATAAAGTATATTTATTATTAAAAAATAATAAAGTATAGTGATCGACCTGAAATTTCAAAAAACTTTGCTAACCTGAAATTTTGTATTTTCACGTTTTAGGACTAGTAAACCCAAAAACAGCAAAAAAAAAAAGTTCGTCTGTCCGCCGTAGACGCCGTCCGTCGTACGCAAAATCGTTTGAAGGCGCGTAGCTCCCAAACCCGTTGAGATATTAAGATGAAATTTTTATGGTGGGTAGATTCGGTGAATCCCTACGACTGGTATCTTTTGAAGTAGTGGGGAGCGTTTTAAACGAAAAATTTTGGTTTCTAGATCTCAGGAACCACTTATGCTACGAGGCTGAAACTTGGAACTTATGTAGTAGTTATAGTGGACTCATTTGCAAAAAATGTAGTAGAAGAACTCTTCGGACTGAGAAGGTGTGCCCTTGACTTATTAATGGCTGAATAAAATGTTAAAAAAGATGAAATTTGGTTTGTGTTTATAAACGGACAGGGCGAGTTTGCTGAATATAAAATTTTTCAGGAAGCGGGGGAGCAAGGAAGTGGGGGTACGTTTTTTTTTATGGGCAGTTTATTGATTTGGATATTTGTATTAAGAATTACTGGTGAATGAAAGTTGTATTCTAAAAGGAGGTTTTGTAGTCCTAAATTTAACTTTCCTAAAAAACCTACTTTTCTCGATATTGATGTTATATTTCGACTTTCACGGCGTCCCGGACTATAAAACGTACGCGATGTTGATAGCCGTACAGCGCCAAAAGTTTCTCTTCGTGTCGGTCTATCTGTACTCGGTGCTCGAAGGTAGCTAATGATTACATTAAAGACACTTTAGGGGAAAATGCGCCAATAGAAAATCGAAATCGAAACTAAACAATTTTTCTGTGTTGAATTTACGAATTCAAAGAACATTCAAATTCATTCATTAACCGTACACTCTCTATAAATTACAAAAATTAAATCATTAGAATTGGTTTTTTTTCCTCGAATTCATAAAATCGACCTTCGAGTTCAATTTACTCTTGGCGCGTTATCACCCTAAAGTGTAGTCTAATTATACGCTGCCTTCGAAGTTCGAACACCGACCGACCAGCCACCAGCGTCCACCGAAGACCGACCGACTCGAAAAGTCGAGTTAATAGAAGCTTTTTCTAGTGACCGCAGACCGACCGACCGAATCATGAAATGAACCGAACACCGAAGTGACCGAAAGGACTCAAATGACTCATTTCGGTTTTATATCTCAGGAACCGCTTTCGCCAGCATGCTGAAACTTGGAATTTATAAAGAGCTTTGATAGTGGAGTCGCTTGCAAAAAATTGTGCGGGCATTGTTTTTCCCGTCCGAAACTCTCTAAAGCTGAGATCGAGACATTCTAAAGTCTTCGCACTCATTTGAATCATTTGAGTCATTTCGGTCAGTTCTATGATTCGGTCGGTCGGTCATTTCGGTTAGCGGTCACTAGAAAAAACTTCTATTAGCTCGACTTTCGAGTCGATCGGTCTTCGGTGGTCGGTATATTCGAACTTCGAAGGTAGCGTATGATTAGACTCGATACACTTTAGGGGGATAATGCGGTAAGAAAAAATCGAATTCGATGGTCGGTTTTCGAGGAAAAAAATCAATTCTAATGATTTAATTTTTGGAATTTATAAAAAGTGCACGGTTAATTAATGAACTTGAATATTCTTTGAATTCGTAAATTCAGTAGGAAAATTGTTTGGTTTCGATTTCGATTTTCTCTTGGCGTATTTTCCCCAAAGTGTCTATAATGGAATTATTCGCTACCTTCAAGCACCGAGTACCGACCGACACGAAAAGTCGAATAGAAACTTTTGGCGCTGTACGGCTATCAACATCGGGTACGACCGCTGACCGATCGACCGACTTGTTATTTTTCGTATGTCGTGAGTCATTTTAGAAGTGACCGAAATGACTCAAATGACCGAATCTTTTCAATCGGTCACTTCAACGAAATGACTCGGTCATACTGTGTTAATGAAATGACTGATTTATAACATCACTAGTAAGCACTACTGTCGCAACCCCATTTTAACCGCTTCCCAGACTTTGACTTTCGCGCTTAATATGCCGTATGTACTTAAGCCATGACTTTCCGCCTAAAAATAGTGTACAATTGCTCCAAATAGAGTTTCTGGCCTATCCGTGAGGGTCTATTATGGCTATTCAAGCCGATTTCAATCAATTAATTTCGTTTAAAGGAAAAATTTTAAATGGGCAAAGAAAAAAAACAAATTAAAAAAAAAATCTGCCAACAGTCTAGTCTGGGCGCAACTTTATTATTTTTTCGACAGAAGTTCGGAACGAGTTTAATTCTGAGATGCGGTGCAGGTTACTATGTATGTGACTGAAAACCTAAAAAAAAGTTCGGGAAGCGGTTAGAATGGGGTCGCGCTAGAATACTTACGCCGCTGCCACATATAACATATGAATTACATAATTGGGTCATACACCGGGACGAGATCTAGTCCTAGTATAATATCAGTTGTGACGCCATTAGAAGGTTTTTCGTGATTTGGTTTTGAGCCATTACATGAAATCGGAAATGCATTTGTAGGCGATAATATAAAAAGTCTGTGGAAGTGCAAACCAATCTAATATCTCATCAATCCTGAGAAATGTGTCGAAAGCCTTACGTCCTATTGGAGTTGAATAACAAACATCCTGAAATCAACGTTTTGACGATTATGTAAGAAGCCTTAGGAAGTAAAAATGAATTCGATATCTCATTAGAACTAAGAAATATGTAAGAATTTGTGAAAACATATGCAACCCCCTTGCACCCACTTTGGGGTTGAATATGCAAAAATCCTGAAAGGAGTTTTTAGATATATATAAAAAAAGCCAGAGGAAGTAAAAACCAATCCGATGTCTTATCACTCCTAAGAGATATGACGGGATTCGTGAAAACGTGTTCAACTCGTTTTTACACTCTTAGGGGTTGAAAAGGGAAAAAACTTGAAAACGAGTTTTAGGTATTTATTAAATAAGCCCGTGGAAGTGAAAAGTTATTCGATATCTAATTAGACCTGAGGGATACGGCTGAATTCGTGAAAATGTATACATCCCCTTTACACCACCTTCGGGGTCGAATTTTAAAAAAATCCTAAAAACGCTTTCTAGGTATTTCTATGAAGAACCAGTAGAAAAAAAATTAATTCAATATTTGGAAAGAACTAATAGATATGACGAAAATCGTGAAAATATATGCATTCCATTTTCACTGATCATTTTTTTTGCTCCAATTCTGATCGCCAATTGATATATGAATTTTTTTAAAATCAGAATTACTTTTCTAGTTAATTTACATATACGTACCAAATTTCAACTTTCTAGCATAAGCCGTTCTATAGTTAGGAAAAACACCCCCCACCCCGTACCATACTACCCCTATAAAAATTATATTTTTCCAACATGCTACTACTATAGCTCTATCTAAATACCAAGTTTCAGTTTTATATCATTATAGGTTCTCGAGATATAAAAATCGGAACTTTTTACTTTTCACCCTCCCCCACCCTTACCCTCTACACCCTCATCCCTGAAATTTTTTTTCTGCTGGGGGTCTATTAGGCCTACTTCTGGTAAAAATTTTAAGCATTTATCTTACACTGTTCTTGAGATATGAGACGTGATTTTTTAAAAAAATGCTTACCCCCCCACTTCCATGCGCCATCTCCCCCTTAAATTTTACTTTCAGCAAACTTTATTTGTCAACTTTTATGCAAAAACCGAATTTTATTTCTCTAGTGCAATTGGTTCGTGAGATATCGTAATCTAAAGTTTTTCAACCCCCACCCCCGTACGTCACTGCCCCCTCTAAAAAATTTGTTTGTGATCTATTCTCCTAGTATATCTACAGATGATTATTAAGTTTTAATTTCGTGACATTAACCGTTTAGGAGATATGGATTTTAGAATGTCACGATCTCGCAATTCGAACGCAACATTTCCCCCCCCCCCCCACTTCCACACCCCTTCACCCATATCAACAATATTTTTGCAAATGGGCCCACTATCGAAGCTCTATATAAATTTCAAGTTTCAGCTTCCTACCATAAACGGTTGCTGAGATCTGGAAACCAAAATTTTTCGTCTAAAACGCTTCCCCCACCTCCCCCTCACACCCCCACCACCCAAAAAGTGGTCACTTCAAGGGGCTTGCTCAGTCTACCAACGAAAAAAAATTCAACTTAATAGCTCAAAGAGTTTGAGAGCTATAAGCTTTCAAACGTTTTGCGTACGGCGCACAGACGGACTGAAATTTTTTTTTGCTTTTTTGGTGTCTATTAGTCATGAAACGTGGAAAAAAAAATTTTCAGGGTACCAAATTTTTTTTTTTTAAAAATAATAAAGTAAATTTAACTTACTTAACTTAACTTACTTACTTAACTTAAAAAAAATTAACCTACCCGTCTTCACTATGGCTTTTATTAGGTATTTATTTAGTTTTTTATTATATTTTAATTTAAAAAAATAACCAAGACCTGTGACCGTTCAAATAGGACGTCTAGCGTCACTTGAAATGCTGCATAACCACCACCCCATAGCCTTTTATCTACTACTGGGTGTTAATTTTGCATTTACATACATTAAAAACGACCTCCCCTAACCTATTTCATCTGCCATAAAAAAAGTTCCACTTTGCAAACGTTAAAGTTTTGTGCAACTAAAAATTTTAAAACAAAATTTTCCCGCCAACGTCGAATTTCCGGTAATTAAAATAGCAACAAAAATCTAACACCAATGGCAGCCCTACCCACAGAAAACGAGTTTCGCGTCGCACGCATACTCGCGCCGCAGTCACAAGAAAAACGCCAACGAAACTCCAATTTGGTCGAATAATCAAACAGGACTCTCTCCCCGCACTGGTGAAGGGTGTTTGCGAAGCATTGCCAGGTCAACTGATAACAGATTAAATACCGCAGCGGCGAGGGAAGGGGAGTTCGCATTGAATATTTCTCGACTCTTGACTGACAGATTGCACTCGGGAATTGTTTTGTGGAAAATTTTTCTATTATTTTGCCCATTTTGAAACAAAATATGCTCAAACTAAAATACTTTTGGGCTGAAAACAAACCAGAGAACGATACGATAATGGAGACGTGGAAGACCGAGTCGAATTATTCAGGACAAACGCTTTCCAGAGTTGAAATTGTGTCTGCTTTCCAACAAAAAAAAAAGAACAACAAACTGAGATGTCGCCGAATTAAACTTAAGTTTCGATTGGACAGCCACTTCAGCGCACCATACGGTCAATTTGTCCGAAAAGCATTTTAGTGGGCAAAAATTCACCCCCTAGTCCTAATTGGACTCTTCAAAAGTGGGGTTAGATTACACATCACAAAATCGTAAAAAAAAACTCAAAACCAAAAGGAATAAACCGGGTGGTCGCACCGCCAAAACTGATTTATCCTTAAATTTCTCCGGCAAACAGTAACCCAGTTCCCTTCCAAGCGGCGGCTATTCCCGCTAAACGCGACGCCTCCCGAAAAAAACAAAGACGACTGTAAACAGGCCAGGCAGGCCACCATAGTCGCGGTCGCCATCGCATCATCCGCACCGAACACAATCAAAAAATTTTCAATGAAATTCAACTTACAGATTGAAAATCCTCGCTCCAAAAGCACACACAAAACTCGCGTCTATTCCCCGACACTTTTAACTCAGATTCAATCGGACAAAACACCGCGAAATTATCGACAAAAACGGAAAAAAAATTTTTCATCGAGAAAATCCGCAACCATATAAAAATTAACTGTCATCCGCGCGGCCTCTTTCCGATCGAAAAAAAAAAAAATTTTCGGTTGTGTAGAGATACCGAGTGCAGGGTTGTAGAAAGCGGTCGAGAATTGTACTGATCTGTCAAACGGACATAACCTGTACGTAGAGTAGAGATTCGAGAAGCGATAGAAGTAGATTTTTTCCGGTAAATTAAATTCCACAAAATTATAAAAAAAAATAAAATGACAACATTACGACCATTTACCTGTGATGATATGTTCAAGTTTAACAACGTGTACGTAATTTGCACAGTTCGACGCTAGTCAGTTCCGTGATAAGTTTGCTTTTTGTTTGCAGAAATTTAGACCCGCTGACCGAAACCTACGGCCTCGCGTTTTATATGCAGTACTTGGCGCACTGGCCGGAATATTTCCAAGTGGCGGAGTCGCCAAGTGGAGAAATTATGGGCTACAGTGAGTTGATGCGAGTTTCTGGTTTTTTATGAACAAGTTTTTCTAGTAAAATGTCGTTTTAGTTATGGGAAAAGCCGAGGGACACCGGGAGAATTGGCATGGACATGTTACCGCCTTGACCGTGTCGCCGGATTACCGACGACTGGGACTTGCTGCGCTACTGATGAGTTTCCTTGAGGATGTTTCAGAGAAGTATGTGCGGTTTTAGTTTAGATTTAATAAGGACTGATTGAAAGAATTTTAGAGATCTTATTTTCTTGTTACAACACAATTTTCTGTAAGCGCAGTTCTTTCTTTTTTCTGTTTTGCATACTCGATTTCTTATATAAAATTGGATTGCGATTGAGTTGCTCTAAACATTTTTTTATAAAGGTATCTCATGGTGGCTGTGAGGCTCAGTCAGAGCCACCCACAGTATAGGGAAATTTAAACTGTCGTTTGTGCCACGAAATTTTTTAATATGCTCTCTTCGTCCTCTTGGGAAGAACTTACTGGGCACAAATGACCATCAGAACATATCCTTATTTTTTTGAATTAATGCTTTTTACCTGTTTTGTTAACTTTGTGTTTTACTCTTTCCTAAACTGTGTGGACTCTTCGTAGGATGTCCATCAAGTTCAGTTCGGCATATTTAAAACATAATTTGAGCAACAGCAAATGATACACACCGACTACATTGCTCCAGTTTGACTACTGTCCATGGGAATCAGATCCCAAGTCATATTATAAAAAGAACAATTTTCCAGTGGCCGATTTCAATTCGTCTGTTGATTCGTCTGTCGTAAGCATAAGCTTAACGAAGTCTGCTTATTTCAATTTTCGTAGCTTTACGAGGATTGACGCTGTCCTGTGGTTCTCAGGTCAGATAAATCGTTGGTCGCTTCAGCGATATTTCCCCAATCGGTTTTGGGACATTGCGGTTGTCCCTTAGTCCGAACTGAGTTTTTTGTGGGAAAGTTTACCAATAGTTGAAGAGAGACTGAAAAGCGACTTGTAAGCGCGCTTTGATGTTTTGCGTCCCTTTGGCCTTTCCTACAAAGCCAACTACATTCCGCCTAATATAAACCGGTCGTGGCCCTAAATAAAGGTACGTCGAGTCGAGAGCCTATTTTATGCACATGCTTTTCACCCTTCCTCACCTTTACTCTTGCTCACCTTCACCCTCTTCGCTAATGCCATTATTATTATTATTATTTTATACTCTAGATGAAATCATATAGAGTATTATAAGTTTACGTATTGCCTTTTACGCCTGCAATCGAACCTTCGGCAAAAAGTGGGGACTTAAACCAAGAATGATTCTGTGGTTGTACACAGCCGTAATACGTCCAATCCTTACCTACGGATCGCTAGCCTGGTGGCCTGCGTTGAGTAAGAGTTATAACTTATGTATACATAACATATATACAAACTCAGCAAAGTTCAAAGAACTGCAGCTGTCGGAACTACAGGTGCAATGAGGTCTTTTCCGACTGACGCTTTGAACGCATTGTTGCATCTATTTGTTGTGAACGGAGGCCGTGGAGTGAATATTTTGACTTGAAAAAGACAAAATATTCGACGGGAAAGGTAAGGTACGGGAATCAGTGGGCCAATTTCACCTACGTCCAAATTGGTGTCTGAAGTTCGAGCTGGAGCGACGCGCTTGCTGGCGTCCGGGCTAGCTGCGGCTGTGGGGGGGTACGTTGCTCGAAAAATCAGACCATAAACCCTAGGCCTGTACAACAAAAAATTAGTCGCGCCGACTTATCCAGGGTATTAAAATTTGGGATATCTTTCCCAATAGGTCATGAGAGACCGAGAAGCGATGGATTGCGCGTCTTCGCGATTTGTCAGGGCGCTCTGATGTTGTAGCGCCCTGTCTGCCCACCCTGCCTCCCCACCCTGCCTCAGCCACGACATTCCAAAAAAATTATCCGCGTCGTGGCCCCATATAGAGGTTCTGGGTCAGAATCAATTACCCATGAGGGTCCATTAAATGGCCTTTAGCCTGTCATTTTTTAATTTTATGAAATAATGATTAAACTACAAAACAAAAAAAACTTACCCCTTTCCACTTTTTGATATTTTTGATTAATTTATTTGTATTTTCTGTCCGTCCTGTCCTTGTCAAGTCGTGTCAAATTTTTATATTTTTTTATTTATTATATTCTAAATTTTTCTTTTATTTTAATTAATTCAGTTTCTTCATTTTTTTTTTTTTTTTCTTATTTTAGACTTATTTTTTTTTTTGTTTTTTTGGTATTTTCTTTTTTCTTTTATTTCTATTTAATTTCTTTCCTACGCCATTCTAGTGCATATTTCTGCCATTCTTTGTATTTCGAGTGCAACCGTCAACAAATTCAATACAAAACTTTTCCACAATTTCTTTCGACGGTACGGCGACGAATATCACCGCGACGACCCAACTTCCAAATCAAATAGCACCGAATTTTTCCAAAATTTCCTGTACGCTCGATGGCCCCGGAAAATATCTCGTCACAAAAAGGATACGCCGCGCGACACTTTCGGTTTTTTTCTTCTGTCGAGGGGGTTTTCCGAAAAAAGCAAAGCATCACTTTTTCCCGTAAATTTTTTTTTTTCACACTCGAGAAAACTTTTTTGCGGATTGGGGCGTTTTCCACACTCGGGAGGGCTCCACGAAAGAGAAAGGTTAATGCAAAATGCCGGGCGGCCCGTAACAAATTTTTCTATTTCCCGACGAAGGCGAACACTCATAACACGGGGGTCGCAGCGGGCACCGGCGTTTTAATCCCGCAGCAAAAAAAAATCCTTCCTTTCAAAAAAAACTCCTTTCTTTTTTTTTTCTTAATTTTTTTCCCAGCCTACTAGATCGAATTTTCAATATCGAGTCTTTTCAAAACTAGATAGTAGCCGGCTTTTATCGCTGCACCAATTGGAGTTGCAATTATATTGTAGGCACTCTCAAAGCACCAATCTTTTAAAATTTCTAAATTACCTTTTGTCATTGCCTCCAAAATATTTGGTATAAAATCCATTTCGCAATCGCGATGGAATTGTTTTTGATCGAAATTCGGATTGATTTTACAAACTTCGGTTAGCGTTTCGGAGAGTTCGGTTTTCGAAAATAGATTACCGAACACGTCGGAAACTTTGTCGGTGAGAAGACGCGATGCACGAATAACAGGGTTTTCCGATTCTTCGTATTGCATTTTCCAATCATTTTCGAATCGATCCCAACACTATTACCTATCGATCTACATATCAGAAGTACTGTGTCGTGTAGCGCTATCAGACTCAAGGAATCTGGGTGCTGGTATGCCAAACCTTGTTGGGTTAACAAATACACTTTCTTAAATGTTTGTTATCAACATAACTTTATATTAAATTTAATGTAAATTTAAATAATTATATTAGATAAAAGTAAATATCACAGCTTTAATTATAATAGTTATAAGTAAATATCACAACATTAGTTATTTCATGAATTAATTATTAATATCAAGGTTTTATTTAACGCTCTCGCTTCTATGAATTTTATTGAACTGACTTTTTTTGCAAATCAAATTTTATTTTTCAAATTTCATGAATACTGGATTTTGAGTGATTTGTGTGGAGTGTTTGCAACTTGTGTTGCCCACAAGTATGCTGACACCCCACAACCTTACGGTCACAGTAACATTCTAAAATCTCTACCAGCGGAAATAGTTAAATCACCGACCGACTACACTATCCCGAGACTGACCTTCAAGAAGGATTTCGCTATGGGTTTTCCAACCAGGGCGGAATGAAAGAATGGTTCAGTTATACACGAATTCGACACAGTCATATACACACATAACGCTACGTCAAAGCGTAATGTTGTAATCCTCACTGACAGCCAAGCCGCTATCAAGGCCTTAGACTCGGCTACCACATCCTCTAAACTCGTCGAACAGTGCCGGGAGGAGCTAGCCTACTTAGGAAGCCAAGTCAAAGTTACTCGGCTTTGGGTCCCAGGACACAGCATGATAGAGAGTAACGAGCGGGCAGACGAATTAGCTAGGCCAGGCTCTGCTCTTCAGGGCTCTCTGGTGGAATCAGTTCAGATCCCACTAGGGACTGTTAAACGCCAAATATCCACCCACTTTCTCACAAACGCCAACTCCAGATGGAGAGGACTGATCAACTGGCCATGATATGGCCATCCTACTCCCGGAGCAGAACAGAGGAACTCTTGAGTAGGAGCCGTGTGGACGTCTCCAGAGTCACGGCAGTGAGCACGGGACACTGGCCGATCGGCGACCACGCGGCCAGACTGGGTATTCCCTTTAACGTCAATTGCCGCAGCTGTGGGGATACAAACAAGAAGGAAACCGTTGTCCACCTGCTTTGCGAGTGTCCAGCCCTAGCCAGAGCCAGATTTCTACTCCACTACTTCCACTAGGCAAACCCTTCTTTAATAACCTTGATGAGATCTCGAAAAACAAGATTGGAGAATTGATTGCCTTCTTGAACATCTCCGGATGGATATGATAATCAATCTACTTATATCTACTTCATCAGCCCTCAACGACCAGGTTAAACGAGTTGTGGTATCAAGACGGCGCTTCCTGTGCTAATTAGGCCCTGTTTACGGCAGTCGGGCCACCACGTAAACCAAAGAACCATTATAAGTTTAATCCAGCCCGAAAAGTTTGTAACGCATAGAACCGAGCCTCGGACGAAAAAGTTATATGTTATTTTGTGTTCAGTTGTGGCCAAAAACCCCAAATCCGTTTGCTGTCCGTCCGTTTGCACGATAACTCAAGAACGCGTTGGCCTAGGAAGTTGAAATTTTGTCACCACCTGTAAAAAAAAGTAAGGCTAAGTTCGTTAATAGGCGATATCCTTCAACTCCTTCGGGTACCTCCCATACAAGAGTCCTTAAAACACATATTCACAATTATTGCTCGAATGCTTTAAGTTAGGAACTTGAAATTTTGCATACTTAAAGTTTACAATGTTTGAAGTGAAAGTTCTGAATATTATGCAAATCGAATGAGTCCTTCGTGTAGCAGCCTACAAAAATTCTTCAAAAATGTATGCAAGTTACAGAATCCACTATAACTCTTGTATGAATTAAAGCAGGGATTCAATATTTTACAGGAATTAGTTTTATATCAAAAGCAAGACTGAGTTCATTAATTAGCGCCATCCGTCGACTCCTTCGGGTAGTTGTCATACAAAAGTCATTAAAACACGTGTTCACCAATATTGAACAATAACTTTAGAACGCTTTAAGTTACGACTTTGAAATTTTGTATACGTTGATTTTGTAATAGTAGGAGCTGAAAGTATTAATATGCAAAATATCCCATAATCCTTTCATATAGTTGCCATACAAAAATTCTTTAAAAATGTCCTAACTTAATTTATGGGACTCACTATACTCAGGCTTGCATTGGCTTGCAGCTGATCATTAGGGTTACTGTATACGCACTCACACCAAAACAGCCTCTAAGAGGGGTTTGGCAGATGCGTACCAAGGTGAAAAACCAGTAAATTTAATTTTTTTTCATGTTTATGGGATTTTGCTTTCTAAACATTCGAAATGATTGACTTTTCGCTTCAAAATTGTAAATTTCCATAAAAGAAATGAAAGAAATACGGAAATTTTCAATTGAAAACCACAATTTCGCGCACACACACTTCCATACCAAAGAAAAAGAAGTACTAGAATTGTGGAAGGGAACCGACAGCTTTTTTTCCGACTCTTCACATATTCGCACTAACACACTTCAAAAACGCAATTTGATATCAATGTTCATTAGTACAAAAACAGGCGAACTAGTACCTAAACAGGCGATTTTTGTGAGGTTAAATTACAATTTCTAGTACAGAAACGACCGAATTAGACGTATCTGCCAAACCCTAGGTAGAGAGTGTTGTGTGTGTATCTAGTGACCCTACTGATCATGACTGCGTTATGTTTTCCTAAAATTTTTGCGAACGATTTTTACGTATAAGACACGACAACGAAATTACCAAAACACACTTCGAGTAGTGGATATCATTGAAAAGTATGGAATAACGCAGGACCATGTAATGAGTTCAACTCGAAACCAGAGTCACACTGTGCTACCGTGGGGTACAAATGTGCATACTCTTAAGTAAATGCAAGCATCCACATTCTTAACTTTTAGCCTCCCATCTGGACATTTGCTTCTATTTGGATTGCCATAGTGGCCCCATGGTGTCCATCGGTTTTTAACGATAAAGGAAAGAGTCGAGACCAGAACAAGGAAATTATTTTAAGTCCATGTTAGTTCGAAAACTTGTCTTTCTGAATTCCTAAGTTGAGCGTTATTTAAGACATTGATAAGGTATGGCTGAATTCGTGAGTCAACCACTTTTTATGCTCTTAGTGGTTGCATATTGGCTAGGTATGTTTCTACGGACAATTCTTAAATTTCGTGGACTTTTTTTTGTTTAATGGTTTGAAGTTATTTGGTTTTCATTTAATGAAAAATCTAAAATATTCGCTGTAGAAATTGTCCAACTCACAAAATCTTATTTTTTTAACACTTTAGCGTTTCAAATTTAGTTGTGGATCAGACCACTGCGGCTGGCAATCCAAAGAAATTAAGTTCCAAATAACGTCCAGGTTTTTATATGGAAACACAAATTTTTAATCTCGAGGTAGATTTTTTGCCATTTCAATAAAGATCTACAAGTTACGGTAACGGTACTGAAAGCGGACTCAATATTTAATGGAGCCTAACATTATGCATTTCCTGAAAACACCATTCATCCCCTTTTTACATTTTTTTTGAGGGTGGAATGTCGTCAAAAATGATTGTTAGGCGTTAATATAAAGAGCAAGCAATATGAAAGCGAATTTGATATCACGAGAGGAGATATGGCTGAATTTAGAAGTCAACACCTTTTCACCATCTTATGCCTCAATTATATGTTGGGCCAACTAAAGCAAATGCATACAAGCTCCAACATGTTGACAGTCAGTCCACGTTGGCCTGCATTTGTACGACTTCGCGCTGGTCTACGTTGGCCCAACATGTAATTGGGGTATTAGGGGTAAATTGGTAAATCCTGAAATTGATTTGAACGCGATTGTATAAAAGCTCTTCGAAGTAAAAACCAATTCGATGTCCCATCAGACCTAAAAGATATGGCGAAAATCTTGAAAACTTCCACTACCCCTTTACAACTTACGGGATGAATAATTAAAAATATCAAAAATGATTTCTAGATCAAGAGCACCCAGGAGTAAAAACTATTTAGCTATCGCAGCAGGACTAAAAGATATGTGGAATTGGTTTCAACGTGTGTAACGAAATGCAAAGACTTCAAATGAAATTTTGGTTTCCGTCAGTCGGGTGCCTTCACGTCCTAGCAGATTTATGGAGAGCACCGGAAGGCCGCTGCTCAAAGCCTAAGGTTAAGGATCTTCCGGAATTCCTCGGTATGAATTGGTGCTGGATGAAAAAAAATTCTTATTCGTAGATGCCATTTGCCGGTATACGTAATTCGATGAGAGAGAAGAAAATAAAAATAGCTTGGGATCGTTACATCAGGGCTCTTGTCTCTGTCCGATTAATTCTGTTATCGTACTAGTCTTTTGTCGCAGTCTCAGTCCCTTTCGTGTTCTGTCTGTTCGTCCGTATTCTCCACCCGTCCGACTGGATGAATTTCGTATATAAAAACCCCGAAAAACGGAAGTCGTGAAAAAAATCCTCGGACAGTCCAGAAGGATCAGCTCGATTCAACAACGATTAAAACATAAAAAAAATCACAATAATTCCTTGGCAACGACAAAAAAACCTGTCCGGACTCTGCGGCGGTTCAACTCCAACTCCCGATTACAACCCCCTTACGTTCCCTTTTGGTTTAATATAAAAGATCCTGAAATTAATTTCTACACGTTCGATATCTAATCAGCCCATTTTTTTTGTGTTTCCAGGAAACGTGCCTATTTCGTCGACCTTTTCGTTCGCGTCAGTAACAAGGTTGCAATCAACATGTACACCAACTTGGGTTACATTGTGTATCGAACGGTTCTGGAATATTATTCAGGCGATCCGGACGAAGATGCGTACGGTAAGAGTTTTTTTTTCGAAATATAACCAATGCGAATGTGGAAAAAATTCTTTAATTTTTGTCTATTTTCAGACATGAGAAAAGCTATGTCGCGAGATGAACTGAAACAGTCAGTTATTCCACTACTGCATCCGGCGCGACCTGAAGATGTCGACTGAGCGGAGTTTTTTTAGAATCGTGGAGGACTATTACATATAATTGTTTATTGCATAAGTAACTTAATGTTTTTTTGTGTCGAAATAATAACAAAAAAATTCAAATTTGAAATGTTTTGATTTAAATATAATCTTAGGATAAAATAGTCGGTCCTTCTAGAGATTTTTGTCCAAGGCCCTCATGATTCTGCTTCACACATAGGTTTTCCGAATTACTAGATAAAGCGCTTTCGCTTTTATAGACGAAAGGATCAATGGATCCGCAAAGAAGGCGGGTAGTGGGTTGCCCAAGAAGCACATGGAGACGAATAAGCCTGAAGAAAATTCTAGTAGTGAATAAGTCCTGACTACGGATCGTGTTTCATGAAGGAGGACTATTGGTGCGCCCCTTTTATCTGGAGTCACACAATTTTTCTAGGCGTTAAATATAAATTTAGCGCTCAAACCTGTTATTCAGGACGATGTAGGAACTTAAATACGTCTTGATAAGGTTTTTTATTTTTTATTTTAAATTCAAAAACTAGTTTCACCTCACAGTAACCCGTTCAGATGTCGCTAGCCACCACCATAAAGAATATTCCGCTTGAATCGAACTGTCACGATGACAGCAATTTTGTGTAAAAAAAGTCGTATTCGGTGCGATATGTGAACTTAAAGGTTGTGCCAAAAATAGAATCGAATTGACGCCAATTAAATCCCAACATCCGGTCGAAATGACCGAAATACGGCTCCGTGGACGTCAGATCGCCTTTCTGGTTACAATTTTCGTTGTTATCCTGCTATTTATCGCGACGTCAAAGCGAAACTGCCACTTGCCGGACTATCTGCAGAGTTTCGCTCGCAATGAAAACCTTCCCACAATCTACGCAATCACGCCAACATATTACCGTCCCATGCAGAAAGCTGAACTAACGCGGTAAGTGGAAAATTTGTTTTGCAATCAAACGTGCATGTTTTAATCAAAACCTTTAAATTAATTATTCACGGTATTTTTGTTCGGAATCGCCCGAACAGGTTGTCGCATGTTGTCATGCTTGTCCCAAATGTGCATTGGGTGGTAGTTGAAGACGCCGACCATACTTCTACCCTGGTCACGAACCTTCTGCACCGCGCAGGCATTAGCGAACGCTCGACCCAATTGTCGGCCAAGACTCCCGTCGAATTTAAGCTGAAAGTGAAAGATCCGAACTGGGTGAAACCGCGCGGTGTGGAGCAGCGCAATGCCGGCCTCGACTGGATCCGAACGAACACGAAGAAGGACCAGCGTGGCGTTGTCTTCTTCATGGACGACGATAATTCGTACAGCGTTGAACTGTTTCGCGAGATGTCGCTTATCGAGCCGGGCCGTGTCGGAGTTTGGCCCGTCGGACTGGTCGGTGCGTTGATGGTCGAGAAACCGTTGCTTGACGAGCAGAACAAGGTTGTCGGGTTCAATGCTGCGTGGCGACCGGAACGACCGTTTCCGGTCGACATGGCCGGCTTCGGGATCAGCCTCGATCTGCTGCATAAGCGACCCGAAGCGGTTTTCACGTACGACGTTCAGCGTGGCTATCAGGAGAGCGAGATTTTACGACATGTCACGATCATGAACGAGCTACAGCCGTTGGCTAATTTGTGCCGTGATGTACTCGTCTGGCATACGCGAACCGAAAAAACGAAACTCAACGAAGAGGAGAAGTTGCGGAAGGCCGGCAAACCGTCCGACGCCGGGATGGAAGTTTAAGTATTTTACCGTTTTTATTTATTTATGGAATTTTTTTTATAGTTGCTTTTCAACGCTGTGTACTATTTATTTCTTTATTGTATTTATCAAGATGATTTTTTTTCGAAGAATATTAAAAAATATTTTGTATACAAGAATTCGTTTGTTATTTCGATGGGTTGGTGTTTCTTTCCCGATGGCAGCCGTATATTTTAGTACGAAATTGGGACGCACCCTTCTACGCAACGCAACGGTACACTCACAAATTTTGTCTGTGCAGGGAATTTGTGATCAGTTGCGGATTTCGCACTGACCCTGGCCGGCAAAATATTGCCTCTGAACTCAAACTACGAAAATATCAGACGAGAAAATGTTTCAAATTTATTCATTACTAACAGCACCGGAACGCGAACCTGAAAAATTCCAACCAAAAATGAACGAAGGAACACTGAACGCACTCGCTATTCTTTCCATTGAATCGGAGTTGTTGGCGTCTTTGAATTGTGATGACTTGATTAACCAATTACCCTCCAGAAAGCAAGGCAAAAATTAATTAATTTCGATGTTAACAGTTTTAGGGTAAAGTACCCATTCCTGAGCCCTCTCACTAGTAATGAGCCCTCTTTGCAAAATTTTCACCAATAGCTAAGAACATGCTTGGTTTAGCTAAATTTTGTTTTTTTCGTTAAATGCCGTTATTCTTTATTGTCTGTTCGACATACACTTTCTATGTGGTTCTCCTTCTGTCGCAAGAAATATTTCGTGCCGAATGGACTGACCTCCTTAGTGATGTGAAAAATTAACTATTCTTGTGCAAATGTATAAGGACTTCATTTTGATTCAAACAGCATATAAGTACCGTATTTCAATCTTAGGTTTTACTATAGTTTGTACTGATAGATTTATATATTTCCTACATATTTAAAATGAAAAGGCCTGGAATTAAAGAATTTTTTGCGAAATTAAAGGGGGCTCATTACTGGATCAAAAATTTCATAGTTTCTAGTAATAAGCCATATTGGGGCTCACTACTGAATTAATGGAAAAATATAGCGTTCCAGTAATGAGCCCTGTGATATTTTATAGTCTAGATGAAATCTATATAGGGTGTCCCGAACTCCGTGCATAACTTTGTAAGGGGTTATTCCTTGATACTCGTATATTTTGAGACAGAAATTGTCCTACAGGGAGGGTCAATTTTCAATATCCGTGGAGATACAGGATGGTCAAGAAAAGTGTTTCGGACCTGTACCCTCACTCACTTAAAACGTTATATCTTGAAAAGTAATAATCAGAATTCAAAGTGTTATAGCTTGTTTTTCCGGGAATCGAATTACCTTTCATTTCATGTAACAGTTCAAATTGTAACTACACCCATCTTGAGATATTTACTTCAAAACACAATTTTTTTTACTTAAACCCCATTATAAAAATGCCATATTATTTTTATTTTTTATGTTCTACTTAAGAATTTGTATTGCCCATTTATTTATATTTTAAGTATCGAGAAAATCAATTAAATGTAAATGAGTTTCAACATAAGTGATGCACTTACCTTTATGTGGTAAGCAAAACTGGGTACAGGACTTCGTATTTTTTAATGGGGTACCTAACAAAATAAAAAGCCTATAAAAGCAAAACTACCTTCATATTTTGATCAGTTTCAGTTACATTGCTAAAACTAGAAGGTATCAGTAGAATTTAGGGCCATTATTACGATCGTCAGTTAAACATTAACTGGAACCTTAACCGGAGAATCTGTTAAAAGTTCCATTGAGAACGTAACTGAACATCATAGGAATATGAATGAAGAATATGAAGACATTATGTTCGTCTATGAAGAGTGGCAGGGAAATGCACTAGCGGCGCGATCGCTGTATCACTACATATATCCTAATCGAAGGACACCTGACAGGAGAGTATTTCAATACGTTTACAGAAGGATTCGGCAAACTGGCACCATTGGGACAAGCAGAGTAAATGCAAATCCTACGCCGATAATCGCTGTTCAGATCGATAAAAGAATACTGCATGCAGTTCAAAATGATCCATCCATCAGTATCCAACGCTTGCATCATTACCATCACATACCAGTGCACCCATTGATTTGCCCAAAAAGATGGAGTTTTGCAATTGGCTCCTTAAACGACAAATAGATGACGAGAATTTTATGAACAACATTCTTTGGACGGATGAGTCCCAATTTACCAGAGACTGTATCACAAACTTCCACAACCTACATACGTGGGCTGAGAGCAATCTACACACAAGAAGAGTGGCATCATTTCAGCACAGATTCAGTGTCAATTTATGGGCAGGTGTGATTGGCACGATTTCATTGGATCTATTAGGCTTCCGCCTACTCTAAATAGTTCCAATTACTTACATTTTTTAACAAATGATCTACAAGGATTATAGGACGATATTCCACTGATACGATTGGCTGCCATGTTTTACCAGCACGATGGTGCTCCAGCTAATTACGGTTGACAAATCACAGATTGTTGGTTAAAATCCAATTATAGCAATCGCTGGATCGGTAGAAATGGACCGATACACTTGCGTGCTAGATCTCCTGATCTTACTAATATGGATTTATTTGCATGGGGACAGATGAAGAACCTTGTCTAAGCAACGTCAGTAGTAACATTAAAAGATCTAAATATCAGGATCGATGCGTCAGCAACATAACTAAGGCAGGAGTTCAGGAGTATGAATATCAAGAGAACACTTGCAAAACGAGCTTTAGCGTGCATTCAAAATAAAGGTGGTCATTTTGAACATTTATTGTAAATAAAAAATTTTAAAATAAAGCATAAAAACTATTATTAAATTCTTTCAGTTCAAGCAAAAAGTGTAGATCAACATGTTCTTCTTTTTTTCATAAAAGTTCAATATTTCTGGAATCATAATTTTTTCTTAATTATTAAACTTATGCAATGCAAGTGTCAACTTTTGGAAGCAATAATATTAAATTAAACTGGCTTTTTTATAATGGGGTTTTCTGAGAAAAACTATTGATCACGAAATTTTTATAATAGAATAGAAGTAGCAAAATCTGTGTTTTGAACTAAATATCTCAAGATCAGGTGCAGTTACAATTTGAACTTTTACATCAAATGATAGGTAATTCAATTCCCTGAAAAACAAGCTATATCACTTTGAATTCTGATTATTAGTTTTCAAGATATAACGTTTTAAGTGAGTGAGGGTACAGGTCCGAAAAACCTTTTCTGACCCCGCTGTAGAAAGTACTGGACTGGATTCGATTATTAACGAAAATTTTAGAATTGTAAATTAATACTATACATTTCTTAACTTAGAAAAATTATTAAACTCAGCGGCGATCTAGTGACGAAACTGTTCATCTCACGAAAAAACCTATTAGACTATTTATTGCCTATATCGTGTGATAAGATTGTTAGTTTTCCTGAAACCGCGATAACGCAATGTTAAGAAAAACTGCAACTTTATTATTTTTTTGGGGGAGAAGTCCAGGCCACATTTATTGCTGACTGACGGTTTTTGTAGCAATCTTTGTGCGGTAGATTCCTGAAGGTGTACCTTGACTTCTCTTGTTCTTATTACCAGAATTTCAAATTCAAAAAATCATAGCATCAAAATTAGTCTATTCTCCGGATAAAATTAAAAAAAACTTGTTAAATAAATGAATAAGTGTGAAGACCGGTATCCATTTGTTGCGTCGCGTATTAGTGATGGGTCCATACCGATATATGGTGATATCACCTAATACGAATATATTCATTACGCGGTATTATAATATCCAAACTAATATTTGAATATTACTAATATCTACTGTATCATATCGAGCTGGTGCTTGTTGGACAACAATCTTCATGAAATGATCATCGAATAGAGATTTATAACTATATTCGGTGAAGTTAAGCTAAAGAAAACATTACCGTATTTAAATTTTAAATGTCAATATGATCGCGAAAATACACTATTATTAGCAGCTTATTACATAATATTTAATTGCTGAAAAAATTTTAACTCGGTATAGACCTATGAACACAAAACCGAAAATACATGAAAATCAAAACTAGAAAAACTAACAAAGATGTTAAACGTTACGAACTTACCCCATTTACCCTTCCTCAAACTTACGAGGTGCGAAATCACTCGGATTTACTCTACTATCCTTTTCATTGTCCAATATATGTTAGTTATATTTAATCCAATTGTTATTTCCAAATATAACAACACCCACCCTTTCCTCCTTATATAACGCATAGATTAAGCAATCAATTTTTCCTTTTCTTACTGGGATCCAAATTGCACTAATTTAACAATCTACTCTTCTTTTCCGTATACAATAAATTTCATACATTGTCATTTATATCTTCAAAGCAGACAGTCCTTTCCCTTCCGATAAATGTTGAATTCGTTGTTTTAATCTACCATAATCTTCCCTTACTCATATACACTTTCCTTATTTAATGTGTAGGTGGTAGGTGCGAAATTGCATAGGTGTACTTTTCCAGACCCTTTCCTTCTTAAAGTGCCTGCCTTCTTTCTCTAGAATGCGCTCAATATAGTCGTAAATTTTTAGTTTTCTATCCTTTGCGGTGCTCGAAAAATATTGAATCAGATTTTTTTCCTTTTCACCTTCTCCCGACATCGCCTCCTACAATCACACCTTTAAAATTGTTTTCCCTGCTAGAAATCTACTGGGCCAAACTCCTGTAAAATTTCTAAGATCATATCTGGTACTGTTCTTGAGATATTAAAATCTAATTTTTTGAAGGGAATGGTCCCTCACTTTTGTGCTTCACCTCCCCTCTCAAAAAGTTCACGTTCAGTGGTCTCCACTTGTAATCCTATATACAGAAACGAAATTTTATCTTCCTGCTGTAATTGGTTCGGAGGATATTAATGTCCAAAGTTTTTCAACCCCCATCTCGAGACCCCACCACCTCCCATAATTTTCTTAGATCTTATCTAATCTTTCATTATCCCTTAAGATAACCACAAAGTTTCAACCTTCTGACATCAACCGTTTAGAAGATATGGATTTTAGAATGTTTCAATCCCAGCTTTCAAGCATTTCGGACACATTATTTTTCCCCCCACTCCCACACCCTTCAACCTAAATCGACAATTTTTTAAGCAATTGGGTTCACGATCATAGTTCTACATAAGTTTTAAATTTCAGCCTCCTAGCATAAGCGGTTCCTGAGATCTAGGAACCAAAATTTTTCATCTAAAACGCTCCCCCTCCTCTCCCTTACACATCACCCCTCCCCAAAAGACACGCCATCACCATCCATCGGTCCCATGATATTATATTGGAATATTCCCTACCATATATTAGATCAGATTTCCATATTCGTATGTATTCACTGATATCACATATTCCTATGGATTCGCTGATATCAAATATTCACGAATATTTTATATTCACTAATATTTTATATTCACTAATATGAATATATGCGAATATGGATATCTGACCTAATATATGGTAGGGAATATTCCAATATCATATCATGGGACCGATGGATGGTGATGGCGTGTCTTTTGGGGAGGGGGGGTGGGGGCGGATATGTAAGGGGGAGGAAGGAGGAGCGTTTTAGATGAAAAATGTTGGTTCCTAGATCTCAGGAACCGCTTATGCTAGGAGGCTGAAATTTAAAACTTATGTAGAACTATGATCGTGAACCCAATTGCTTAAAAAATTGTCGTAGACTTCTAGCAGGGAAAACAATTTTAAAGGTGTGATTGTAGGGGGCGATGTCGGGAGAAGGTGAAAAGGAAAAAAATCTGATTCAATATTTTTCGAGCACCGCAAAGGATAGAAAACTAAAAATTTACGACTATATTGAGCGCATTCTAGTGAAAGAAGGCAGGCACTTTAAGGAGGAAAGGGTCTGGAAAAGTACACCTATGCAATTTCGCACCTACATTAATAAATGACAATGTATGAAATTTATTGTATAAGGAAAAGAAGAGTAGATTGGTAAATTAGTTGAATTTGGATCCAAGTAAATAAAGAATAAATAGATCGGTAAATCCATGGTGCGAGAAGTGGTCGATGAGAAATTAATATTATGATACTCGAATATTTGATATCGGCATATTCCTAATATCTAATATATCCAAATATCAGTAATATCATAGCGAATACTAATATATTCGTCTCATCTCTATTGCGTATCAGTGGATACGACAAACGTATCTCCGTTCTGTATCAAAATGTGAAACAAAGGAACGCAACGAACCCGATCGGTCATTTGGCGGTTTTTGCCGACACATCAAAGGAATGATACGATACGCGGTGGAGTCATGTGTGGACATGTTGTGTTGCACGATTTTGTTCATTCGCGTTCGGGACGTAAAGTTGTAATTTTTTCTTGAAATTATGGAGAAACAATCGAACTCGTGAAAACATTTTGTACTTTCATAATATTGCTCATTCGGTCAACTCATATTTTCAGTTGAACTGAAACTGACGCTTGCACTGAGATATAACAAATGGAGACCTCGATTTGCTATCTCACATGGCCGACGTTTTTAAAATGTCAATATTTCGAAAAAGGTGTCCATGATAACCCGAGGTTCTGCATTGTTGAACAAAATTCTGATGATTTTAAACATTCATTAGATTTAAAATTGGTAATGCAAATAGAATAATTTTCGATTGAAACATTTCTTTATGTTTCTTTCAAAAATTCAATTCATTTTAAGTTTAGAGAAACTTCGAAAGTTATCCGGGGTACAAATTAGGATTGAACCACGGATGACCTGAATCTTAAGAAGGAAAGAGTTAGTAGCACGGTATGCATGTATTAAGGCGAGAAGGAAAACAATGAGAGGACCATCAGATTAGGCAACATGAAAAATGAAATTCGAATTTTTAGGTGTAATTTCGAATTGAAAAATTATCAAATAATTTGAGTTTGATAAATACTTTTTTGGATAAACAATTCAAGGTATTGAAAGAAAATGAGTTCATAACATTGCAACTAAGCTGTGTAAATTTTACAGGTAATATTGGCTACTGCAGTACGAAGTATCGGTATGGCGCCAAATTCAAAAATAACGTATTACATGCTCAACCGTTATAAATATTCCTGAAACTGTTATTTCCCAAGAAATTTATTAATAAATAAATTGAAGTAAACTGTGAATTGTGTTATGAATTTCGAACGCAAAACGCAACTTCTCACCATCAAATCGAACAATTTGAATTGTCAGAACTGATAATTCAAATTGAAAAGGTTTTAATTTTATTTATGTTGTTGCCCATGTTGTTCAAAATTCGAAATTTCAAGAAGGAGCGAGAGGGTACGATTTCATCGGCTATTTCAATCTGTCATATCGTATAGAGAAATGAGCCGATGGGTCATTCGTTCAGTGAATGATACGCAACGGTGGTACGATTCGCGGAAATGCGACAAATCGAACCAGGGCCTTAGGGGTTGAAAAGGCAAAATATTTGAAAACGTTTTTTTTTCAATTATAAAACAATACCGTGGAAGGGAAAAGCTATGGCTGAATTCGTGAAAATGTACGCAACCCCTAGGGGTTGAATTTCAAAAAGACACTGAAAACACTTTCTAGGCATTTATATAAAGAATCCGTGGAAAAAAATTACTTCAATATATCAAAACACCTAAGAGATATGACGAAATTCGTGAAAATATATGCATTTAATTTTCCCGTAAAAAATCTCCGCTTTCAAAATTTTATTTTCAGCAAACTTCACTTGTCGACATGTATACAAACCGAATTTCATTTGTCTGGCGCAGCTGGTTCGTGAGATATCGTAATCTAAAGTTTTTCACCCACACTCCTACACGCCACTGACCCCCCTCAAAATTTTGTTTCCGGTCCATTTTCCTAGTATACCTACAGGCAGTCATTAAGTTTAAATTTTGTGACATTAACCGTTTCGGGGATAAAGATTTTAGAATGTCTCAATCTCGGCTTTCGAGCGTTTCGAACGCATTGTTTTCCCTACCCCAATATCCATCTACTCCTATCGACAATTTTTTTGCAAATAAGTCCACTATCCTAGCGTAAGCGGTTGCTGAGATCTGGAAACTAAAGTTTTCAGTCTAAAACGCTTCCTCCACCTCCCCCCTCACACCCCAGATTTGATATGTGACCACTTAAAGGGGTGCACCCAGTCTACCCACAAAAAAAAAATGGGTTTTGGAACTACGAGCCTTCAAACGATTTTCAGTACGGCGTACGGCGCACATAGGGGTATTTTGCCAATCTAGCCGGACAAAAGTCAATTTACAAGAACTTAAAGCAGGTAGGAAAAAGTCTTTTATTATTTAAGTTAACTAAACAGAGAACTTAAGTCAATCCCTCCCAACCTTTTATCGGCTGCGCTTGATGCCGTAAGTTTAGTCTGAACTTGACCGTAGCGACAAGTGCACGTATTTTTCTTGGCTTCCTAAGTGTAACCGTTTCAGGTAAAAAGTAAAAATTATATATTCAGTGTTACTCTTCGAAAATACAGTAATGGATCTTGAACAACCAGGTAAGAACACATACTTTTAAAGTATAATCATTTTTTTTTTGTAAATGGAATAGTAATATTTTGACTATTTGAAAAAAGGCTTTAAATTTTAAACAATATTTTAGCGAATTGAAAGGTTTTTGTTGTACTTCAGGGTCCGTCCCGGTTATTATTTTCATTGTGATTGGAAGTCTGTACAATATAACCATTATGAAATTAGCCGCGCCTTTTCGAATAACGGGTCAACAAGCATGATAGTAAAAAAAAGGCAAATATTAGATCAAAAATTTAGATGGTGTTAACATGGTATTTCTTCCGTTTCAGGGTTATCTGATGGGTCAGGAGTTAGAGTAGTGACCCGTAGATCACTGTACGATAAAATGCAAGAGCAGAACTTACCCAGTTTTAAAGAAAAGTTAGAATATTTGGAAAGTTACCTTTTTTCTTGCGAAGACTACTCTCATGACCTAATAAACCACTTGAAGCAAAAAGTTTTCTTATATATAATCTGAATTCAAACAGAGGTGGAAGAAATCATCAAATTTTATTTTCAAAATCAGTGCTGCGTTCGAGAAAGGTTCCGCGTTATCGTATAGTTATAGTATTGTTATCGTATGGTTATCTCGCAGCAGCGGCGATGTGTACTAGTCACCTTTAAACTTATACCTTTGAAGCTATCTCAAATCGATGCGTATAATCCGCAAACAATTGATGACCTTTAAGTCAACATAACGAACACCATCCACCAAATTCAGCCAGATTTATGCGACAAAATTGGACCTCTCTCGTCGAAAATTGGACCTCTCGAATACGTGCCACCAAGCAAAGCCGGCGCGAACATTTGAATGACGTTATATTCCATACTAAATGCCAAATATTCTTTCAAATAAGAAATAAAAAAATTAGTGGATATCTCCCACACAACGGGGGATAAGAATTTTTCTAAAAAATCACGTCTTATATCTCAAGAACAGTGTACGATAGATGCTTAAAAATTTTATCAATTTTTGGGGTGTGGGTGTAGAGGGTGAGGGTGGGAGAGTGTGAAAAGAGAAAGGTTACGATTAGAGAACCTATAATGATATAAAGCCGAAACTTGGTATTTAGATAGAGCTATAATAGTAGCATGTTTGAAAAATATAATTTTTTATAGTGGTAGTATGGTACGGAGATGGGGAGTGTTTTTCCTATCTATAGAACGGCTTATGCTACAAAGTTGAAAATCGGTATGTATATATAAATCAACTAGTTTGTAATTCGTATGAAAAAAAATTTCAAATATTCACGATTTTCGTCCTATCTATTAGGTCTTTCCAAATATTGAATTCATTTTTGTTGCACGGATTCTTCATATAACACCTAGAAAGCGTTTTCAGGATTTTTTGAAATTCTACCCCTAAGGGGGTGGAAAGGGGTTGTATTTTTTTCACGAATTCTCCCATATCCCTTAGGTCTGATCAGATATCGAATATCTTTTTACTTTCAAGGGCTTGCGTAATAATCGCCTAAGACTCGTTTTTAAGTTTTTTTCCTTTTTCACCCCCTAAGAGTGTATAAAAGGGTTTAACACGTTTTCACGAATTCCGTCATATCCTTTAGAAGTGATAAGAAATTGAATTGGTTTTTACTTTCGCGTGTTGTCTTCATATTTATCTATTAACTCCTTTCAGGATTTTTGGGTATTCAACCCCCAAGTGGGTGTAAGGAGGTTGCATATCTAATTTATTGAATTTGTTTTTACTTCCTAAGGTTTCCTATATAAGCGCCAAAAAGTCGATTTCAGTATTTTTAGATATTCAATCCTCAGCGGTGTAAGGGGGTTGTGTGCTTTTCAAAGCTTCGACATATTTCTTAAGTTTGATGATATATTAGATCGCTTTTCACTTTTTATATAATCGCCTACAAACCCTGTTTGAGCCTCTCAAAATCATCATCATCGCCTTGTCTGTAATAATCATAAATTGTTAATATGCTGCTGGCCTAGTTTCAATACCTAAACTCAGTTATATGCTTGCTAATTCTAGTTTCAATACCTAAACTCAGTTACTTGCCTTGCTTATTCTAGTTCAATAAATTAAATTATGTACCGAGATAGAGACCGTTGCTTTTTTACATTGGATTCTGTACCTGTTGCTTGTTGCCGGCCAGTTCGCGAGTAGCCGTCGATAGCAGTGGCGGATCCAGACTTTGCTGTTGGGGGGGGGGGGGGGGGGCGGAAATTTTTTTGATTTGACTATTTTGTTTGATCAAGTTCTGTGTGAATTTAGCTACATAGACTGCACTTAGCAAAAACGGGATCATATTGTTTTCATCTTATTATGGGTCATTTCATCAAGAATCGCCAAAGTTGTGACCTTACCATTTCCGATTCTTTTGAAAATGTTTGTAATTGAAGAACTAGTGAAAAAAATAATTAAAATTCAAGTTTGTGTTTCTATCTCATTTTTTAACTAACAAAAACAACAACAATCTTTAAAATAAGCCCTACTTTATTATTCAAGGATAAAAATGATCAAAGATATGAATTTTCAAAGAGGACTCGGACATCTTTTTTGGGAAATCTTTAACATACTATAACTAACAAAAAAAATTAGATCATACTTTCATATTTTTTTCACTAATTCTTCGAGTACATAAATTTTCAAATGAATCGGCGATGATATGGTCACACTCGTTCTTGATTAAATGACCCTTTTTCTATAAAATAATTGAGAACCACTATAATGTTCTTCGATTTTTTTGACCCCGATCCCATTGAGATCCCAAGTTAATTTTTTGATATTTTTTAAAAAACAGTATAACCTACAAAATATCAAAAAACCCGTTTTGAGATATTCAAGGATAAAGGACAAAATCATTGTCATTGAAAAAAATTTCAAGGATAATTTTTATTGCGACAACCTTCCCCTTTAAAATAAGCCATATTTTATTATTCAAAGAGGACTCGGAGACCATTTTTGCGAAAACTTTAACATACTGTAACAAAAAAAATGATATAGAAACAAAAAATTGAATTTCAATTATTTTTTTCACTAGTTCTTAAAGTACAAAAATTTTCAAAACAATCGGAGATGGTAAGGTCCCAAATTTCGTCATTCTTGGCGGTTCTTGATGGAATGACCCTATTACCTACGCAATATGTTGTCTTGTAGTCTTTTTATCATGCGTTTACACTCACCCTTGAGGCTAGCCTCGAGGCGAGCCTCTACCCCCATCAGGTCATAGCAAACCGGTTTTCATCGGCTGTGTTCTTTGCTGTGTTGAAAGCTATTTACACTCAACATGCCTTTGCGGCGCAACTTGCCTATAAGTGCGAAACGTGTGGTACCACAGTTCATTGTATGTGTGTACACATATGGAAGCGTGCGTCGGAGAAAAAGTTGAAGAATGTTAGACTCTTGCGACTGCACGAGCCATCTGATTGGTTGATTTTATGGTGGGGATAGAGGCGCGCCACGTTGAATGTATGGTAAATCCACCATCATGGTTTTGTTCTGTGCTTTGCATTGCACCGCAGAACTACAGTAAATGCTAATTACAGTCCACATTGGAGTGGAGTAAAAAAAATCGGAGAACGGTTGAAGTATGTATGTTTAGAAAATTCGGAAGTGCTCATGCCCCTGTATCCGCCAATGGTCGATAGTAGAACATTAATTTCAATAAATCGTGTATTTCGTGTTAAATTCTTGTGTTTTTTTGAATATCAGAGTACACGTCTCATTTCTCAATTTTTGGATATTCAACCCCCAAGGGTTTTGCATATGTTTTCACAATTTTTGCCATCCCTTAGTTCTGATGAGATATAAAATTGGTGATGTAATGACCTAAAACCCAATTTTACGTTTTTTCGAATTTCAAGAACCAAGGTGGTATGAAGGGTTTTCTCACGTTTTCACAAATTTTTCAAAATGCCTCGTGTCTCATGAGATATCAAGTTGCTTCTTACGAAATCGTCTAAAAACCTGTTTCACAATTTTTTTGAAATTCAAACCCCAAGTGGAAGTAATGGGTTTACATACGTTTTAACAAATCGTCATATCTCTTAAGTCTGATAAGGCAAAAAATTCGTTTTTACTTCTATGGGCTTTTAGTGTATCGATATTCGAATGTCTACACGGGCTTTTTCAATGTTTAATCGGTTAAAAATCTGTATTTTAAATATTTTTATTTTAAGAACAAAATTAACTTCCAAAAAACCTAATAATCTGGAAACAACTGATGATATACTCCGATTTTGGCCGCTCTCTAACTTTGACCCGAAAATAATAAAGTTTCGCCCAGACCATTGGCAGATTTTTTTAAAGTCGTTCATTCCTAAAACGTGAAATGCAATATTTGTGAGTAAAAATTATAAAGTAAAATGCTGGATATCATTTCTCTATTCATTGCTAGAAAGAACTCTTCAAACTGATAAATTATCTCGATCAATTCCAGACCTTCTTCAATTCAAACTCAATTAAATTTTATATAAAGTATTTTTGTGTTTATTTTACTTTGGTCAAGTATGTTATGTTTGTATATAAAAGAATGCTATAATATTATTTATATAACAGGTTTTTTTTCCTGATCGATTTTTTTATTTATTTTATTTTAAATTTGTAATATTATCATTTATTTCTATTACTTATCTAAAAAATAAAATACAAATAAAAACATAGACGAATTAACCTAATAAAATCGAATTTAACATTTTTTATAAGTACACAATAGGAGATAAGAAATAAAAAACAAAGGTATGAATAATTCAAAATGTATACTTGATAAATTTTGAAACATGTTTTTATGAATTTTTGATTTTTTTTTAAATGTATAATAATTTATGAAAGATTTTTATTTTCTTATTTAATATAATATAATAGAAATTTATAATTTTAAATGATTTTTTTGTTTGTTCAAATTAAATTAATAAGTAGATGTATGGGTTAGCATTATATAAAATACGAAATATTATGCGAACATTACTAGAGAGACACTTAGAGGTAGGAAAAACGACAAAAATTATAAACAGAAAAAATATGGGAAATAAATTGGATATGAGGTAAAAAATATGTGACAATGGAAAACGAATTTGTAATGTCAGTACTGCTCAAGGTTATATTACAATAATACAAAATATTTAATGTAATATTTGGCATTGAAATCTGCTTTCACTTATTATTAACATCTGAGCTTCGATTGTTTTTATTTCGTTTTTAATTAACATTATGAGTCTTTGTATTATGCACTATACATGAAATAAATTGTTATGGGAATTTTCAATAAAATATTCATGACTGTAATTGTTTAGTCGTTTTCGAATGGTAAATTATAGGCAGTTGTGGGTTGCATCATATAATTTAAATTTTCTTCCAATCCAGCATTAAATTTTCAATTCGGAAATGCCTAACAATAATTCTTCTATTCTAAAGGAGGAGTTATAGTGAGAGCGATGCGAGCAACGTACGCGACGACCAAATCGCATCGCGCCCGCTATATGGTGACACCAGTTATAGTGAACGCGCTGAGTTACTTCCTGCAACTGCAAATAACATCAAATACTACAATATTTTGTTCGCAACCTGCAATATATTGCCTGTTAATTTTGTATTATATAGGCATTCATTTTGTGATATTTATTAGTTGTTTATTGTCTATTGTTATATTGTTGTTAAAAATTCGAAATGCAGTCGACGAAATGAAAATAGGAGTATCAAAACGATTAGAGCAATGCGATATCACTATCACTGGTTGCACTCACTAACATGCATTCTAATCAGCTGTCATCGCGTCGCATCGCCTAACTCGCTCACGTCGCATACACTCTAATTCCACCTTAAGTAAACTTTTAATTTACTTCTCATATAATGGAAGTAAAAGTAATTTGTTCATGTCCGACAAGAATATGTCGGCAATTCGTTTTCAAATTTTCGTGAAAATTTAAATGAACATTTTTCTTAATCTTAAACTAAATAATAAGCAATTTAATTAGATTTCTATCTTACATTGAATGCGGGTATCTAATAATATTTTTAATATAAATTTTCATTATTTTTGGCATCTCATAATACAATTGGACACAATATTTGTGATGTTTAAAACGCAAAGTAAAAAATAAAATACATAAAATACATAAAAAGAGTTTAGAAAACAATAATGTAAATTACTTACGATATTATTACAATTAAAAAAATATTATATCTAATCCTAACCATGCGGGGTTTTGATTTTGTCAATTAAGAGTTTTATTTATTTATTTTATTTTAATGATTCAATGAAACTGAAACTGAACTAAATAGAACAAAAAAATACATTTTTTTAGCAGGACAACAAAAATAAACTACTGCGTAATTTTTTTTAAAAAAAATTGTCGTTATTAAATTACTAGCTTACTATAATATCAATTTAAGCCACAATGACATACACAATTTAATATAAAAGCTATTTAGTTATTTTGTATATATACTATGCCTACTGCTGCATTTGTTTTACAATCATTTCGTTTCGTCATAATTCGCTTACATTATTGTTTAATTTATTAGTCGATTATTGTTACACAATTTTAAATATTTTTCTTTGCAATGTAAATAAAGTGTGTGCTTATTGAGTATTTATAATCGTCTATTCACAAGCCATTTCTATTTTCGAAAAATACTTAAAATGTGTAAATCAAAATCGTCTAGTGTTTTTGGTTTTCATTTTTTGTTTCTTTTACGTTAACTAATCCCATTGTTACATGTTTGTATCATTTCTTTTTCGCTTTATTACAATTTAGCTTTAAATATAATCATTTATAATAAAATCGTTTTAATAATTTTGTTTTCACTTAAATTTAATAATAGTTTTTGACTTTAGTTTACTTTCTTGTTCATTCACACAGCCGAATTTTTACCAATTATATCACCACTTCGTGAATGAACTATTCGACCGTCAAATTCGACCGATGAGTTCTTCTTAATACTTCCGGTGGGAGTGTGTAGGGGCTGTTTTTCTTCCCTGAAAATTATGAAAATAATGTAAATTTTATATTAGAATATTTCGTTTAATATTAATTAATTGAAAAAAAATTCTAATCTACTGATTTATTGTATTAATAATTCTGGGTTTATATTCTATTTGAACAACTGATTTCTTGCCTATCATTTTCGCCATAATAAGGCAGCCGATTGCTTCACATTTTCAAGGGTTTTCACCATGCCTCAAATTTATTACAGGCTTTGACCATGTTTTCTAGTGACATTTACGTGGAACGTTTTAAAAAGAATTTGTTTACACTCATTCTCTTTTTTTGCCTCACTAAACTAAATTATAAAAATGCAGTTTTACAGTATCATGCGAGCTCGGATTATCTCAAGTTCTTGTAAATAAAATCTCAAAATTGTAAAACTGTAAAATTTTAAATTTCTTTACGAGTTCTCTTTTAATTGTGCCATAATTGTAACACGTTATACATATAAGGATTCTTGTGTGGGACCTATACAAAGTTGTGTTCACTAACAAACTCAACTTTACTTTTAAGTCAAAATTGAATCGTATACAAATTTTTTTTTGTTTGAACGAGTTTTTTAGTTATAGTGGGTGTCGGTATGTAAATGTACAACTTTTGAATGGCTTCAGGAAGACATATTCCTAATTTGTCGATTTTCTCAAAGTAAAAGAAAGCCAAAAGCATTTTGCCTCACACGCCAACTCAGTATATTAAGGTTTTCAATAAAACCGAAACTAATAACTTCGAGGATCCTTGTTCAGACTGTGTAATAATTGGCGAAAAATATTCAAAATATTTCTAATTGCAGATTTAATAAAACCAGAAATACGTTATTCAATTAGTTCAAAACTGGACTTATTAATAAAAGCAGTACTGATGAAAACATGCATTACATCAATGATCAAAAATTACAACGCAAAAAAAATAATAAAAAGCAAATTGAAAATTTCTTGAGATCTTCTTTAGTGCTTCGATAATTTTAGACCTAAAAATTAAAAAAACCCAAAGTGGTAAAACATATCGTTTATTATATATTTATTTTCATCACTCAGTTGAAATCCAAAAATTTTCATTGTTAAACACAGACAAAAAATTATTTTAGATAAAAGCTACGTGTTTATTTTAACAAAATTTAGTTGCTTTTGACAAAATATTCATCAATTTAAAAAATTTAATATTGAAATCGATTAATTAAAATTTTTTATCAAAGTTATTCAAGTATAGCTTCTATTTAAAATATTATTTTTTGTAACTAAAATAACAAACATGATTAGTGAATGAGAGTAGACGGTTCTTACAATGGTGATGCCATTGGTGAACCACCAATTTTAATTGGTGGCGGTAATGGCAGTGGTGATGGTGGAGGTTCCTTAACTAGCTGACCACTGCAATAAGGTAGCGGGAAACGCCAGCCGTAAAGACTACATTATGAATTGTGTTTTTTTCGTAAATTTATTCAAATATTTTGATATTATGGTTAATTTGTATTGTATATTGTTTAATTGTATAAAAAGTATGTGTTTAATGAAATTTTAGACATTTACAAATCATAATAAAAAATCAATTACTTACAAGGAGTGGTTTATTTTAGGCTTGAATGGCAAAAACCAACTCCTCTCAATAGTTTGAAATTCAAAATTTGTAAATACCTAATTGTAAATTTTGTATAATTGTAATGAATTTAAGTAAACAAATGTATTTGTGTAATTAGAAAATAAAGCAATTATAAGTTAATGGATTATGTGAGCAAATTGTGAGAAGAGTGATACACAAATTCGAAAAATAGACATTATTTGACTAATTGCTTTTGATCAATACAATTTCTTCGTGGCGTACTTCAGCCGCACTTGAGGATCACTTACCACCTAATTAATCAAAATTGTAGACATTTTTTAGTTTGCTTCATTTCATGATGACACCGATTCAAGACAAAACTATGAATGCAACAAAATTTGCAACTGCCTGTATTTTGCGTGAACTTTTCATCATACAATATCAAAACAAAATTTGATAAGCTTTGAGAAACGTAATCAATTTTGATTCGAAAATTATTGTATTGTATTTTATTATTTATTTTATTTTGAGAATATTATTAGACTGATTAAGAATCAATATGACGGCATTTGTTTCTAAAAATTTTTTGTGGAAAGATTTCTGTAAGACTTATTTTGACGATCAAATTTTCTTTTAAAGAAATTATATTTTAACTTATATTGCGCTTATCAGACCTCAAACAATTCAGGAGTTGTGAAACGTAATTTTCGAAAGAATTTGGTATATAGCCCACTTTCATGCTGGACTGCACTACTCATAAGATTTATATTTTCGGACTGAGCGATTTTTTTTATTAAAAATTTTGTAGTTTTTGTGTGGTTTTTGGTATGAAACCACCATATGTAATTTTCGACGTCGTATATACTCTTTTTGATTTTTTTAAACCTAATATTCACATAAACGTGCCATTTATGGGATATGGCGTAAGAAAAAATGTTCGGTGGAAACGGAATGCATTTATTTTCACGAATTTCGTCATATCTCTTAGGTCTTCTAAAATTATGAATTAATTTTTATTGTACGAATTCTTCACATAAATGTCTAGAAAGAGTTTTTGATTTTTTTAAATTCAATCCCTAAGATGGTGTCAAGGGGTCGTATACATTTTCACGAATTCAACCGTATCCCTCAGGTCTGATTAGATATCGAATAACTTTTCACTTCCACGGGCTTGTTTTATAATCGACAAAAACTCATATTCAAGTTTATTTCTTTTTCAACCCCTAAGAGGGTATAAACGGGTTGAACACATTTTCTCGAATTCCGTCATATCTCTTAGGAGTAAGAAGACATCGAATTGGTTTTCACTTCTCCGTGCTTTATTTATATTTATCTAATATCCCCTTTCACGATTTTTGGATATTCAAACCAGTCGCATAATAAGCTACACCACATCTCAGCATTAAACGTGTTCCGGACTTCTACCCAATAAATAATAAAGTTTCGCCCGGACTGTTGGCAGATTTTTTGTCTTACCTTTAGTATTTTTCATTTGCGTGAATAGTTTTAGTACTTTTTTTGTTAATTTTTGTCCTTTAATTTGTTTTTGTTCGTTTTCATCCCTCATTTTCAGCTCAATTTTGTAAAGACCCCAGTTCCGAGCCCCCTTAAGACAAATGTTGACTTTGAGTCATCGTTAAAAATCAGAATATACAGTTACCAATCTGATATTTTACTGTTCTGATTTAATATTTTATTCTTATTTGTTATAATACCTATTCAACAAAAAATTGGTATAATAGTTTAAAGAAAATCAATAAAAAGTTTAAAATGGCCTTTGTTCCAGTTCCGAGCCGCTCTGATCCCTATTCCGAGCCATCTTGTGCCAGTTCCGAGCCTCACATGCTCTCATAGCAAATAGTACCTAACATTATTTAAAGAAGCCAAGATTTTAAATAAAAATAAATATATTTTTTATTTTAACAAAAAAAAGGTGTTGATGAAATAATAAAACTTTGTTTTTCGGTTTGTCGTATCGCTAACCGCGCAGGAGTATCAGGCTTCGTAAGAAACGACGTAATGTCTGATACATTTAAATCACCCATAAAAATAATTGGATATATTGAAGTAAAAACGTTCTATAATTATGAAAAATGTTAAGATCACATTTATATAGCAATTGAATATACTATATACAACTTTGGAACTGGCATCAGTAATTGCTTCAGGTGTCCTAACTGACAAAGAAGGGTGTCGCTGGAGGAATCTCTTGTACCATTTATTCCCGAGGGTATTATTTTTAAATGAATTTCCTCTAGGCAGGGCATCCAAAAATTCCTTTACAGCAAATATAATATCCTCTTTTCTTCTAGGGAAGCCTTTGAGATGACACTGTAATATCCAGTCGACAATTTTCTCTTCTTCTTCATCAGTTAAAATAGGTGAAGGACCACTGATTGGTTTATGCGTTCTATTATGCAAACGGTTTTGTATTGTACCGAGCGGAATCCCATGTTTGTGAGCTACAGAACGAATTGTTGACCCTTTCCTTATTTCCTCTAAAGCAACTTGTAATTGCTCCTGTGTATATTTCGGTTTTGGCATATTCAATTACCTTATATCTAAAACAAGTGAATATTTTTTAACTTTATCATAGTAAACACACTTCGTAACCAAAAATATCTATAATAATTCATTATAACAATATTAGGTGCGTTTTAATGCTCTCCAGAGTAGGATAGGACAGCATAGAAAATTTATATACAAAATAACAACAATATTGCTGTTTTTACGATTCTTTATAACTTTTTTCCATAGTAGGCTAGATAAGAGAATTAGAGAATTATCGCGAATAGTTCCCCCAGTGAGCTTACTGGGTTAACTATTCCGGTTAAAATCTATATTCTTGCCTACTATCTACAGGGAAAGGAATAAAAAATAACAAAAACAGCAATATTGTTGGTGTTTTCAATGTAAATTTTAATCACTACTCTAATCTGGATAAATGCGCAAAAAAACACACCTGTTATATTAAAATATTTTCGGTATAATTATATGTTTAATTAAAATTGTATTTTTAAAGAAATTGTCTTAAAATTCGAAGGAGGCTCAGAACTTGGGGCTCGCAACAGGGTCCATGAAAAAGATACATAAATGCCAGTTGCGAGTCACCCGGCTCGAAAATGGAAATTATCAGAAATACAGTACCAGTCCCGAGCCGTCTTATTATTCTAATTAAATATAAAATTTTTAATGTTTAATAAATTACATAATAATATTTGTAGTACACACTTTCCATATTGTCACAATACTTACACCAATTATATAAAACTAATGTTTTAAGCACTATGGTGTCACTGAAGTTCCTTAACGAAAACTATAAGGAACTTGCCGTTTTGTGGAACACGTGTGTTCTTTACGAATTCTGACAACAATTGAAAATATTTCACACGAAGCCTATAGCTGAATTACTAAAAGCAATTGAAAGTGATTGCTAAAAATGATAGTGAAGGAAAAACTGTCATGAATTCTTAGCTATTCGTGGAATTAAAGATGGTGGCTCGGAACTGGCGTAGGGCTCGCAACTGGGTTCTTTACCCTATGTGTTTTTCGCATTTATTATAGTTCTTATTCATTTAATGTTTTGTCTTTTTTTAAAAAAAAAAATACGTTTTTCTTATTTTTCTCTCTAATTTTTTAGTTCTTAGTCAATTTTTTTTTGTTTCGATATTTCTTGCTCATTTCTTTCACGTTTTAACCTAAATTTTTTCTGTTGTTTTTTTTCTTATTTCCTCCCTAGTTTTTGCGTTTTTAGCATTGCATTTTTATCTGTTTTTGTTTTTATTGAATTTTTTTTAAATTGCTTTTCATGTTTGCCATGTTTTCGAGTTTTTAGTTCAGTTTTTCTAATTTTTGTTTAAATTTTTGTGTTTTTCTTTGTCCTCACCAATTATTGCGTTTTTAGCTATTTTTGCGCTTTTAACTTATTACTTTATTATTTTTTAATATAAAAGTATTGTGATCGACCGAAAATTTAAAAAAAAATGCTACCCTGAAATTTTGTATTCTCACGTCTTAGGACTAGTAAACCTCGAAAAAGCAAAAAATGTGCGCCGTATACGCCGTCCGCAAAAGCGTTTGAAGTCGCATAGTTGAAAAATCCGTTGAGATATTAAGGTGAAATGTTTATGGTGTACCCTTGCGAGTGGTATCTTTGGGAGGGCGGAGTTGTGAGGGGGAGGTGGGGAGCGTTTTTGACGAAAAGTTTTGGTAAAAAAATGGAAAAATAGTGATAGTGGGGTGTGTGAGTGGGGGAAAAAAAAGAATGTCTCCGAAGCGTTAGAAAGCAGAGATTAAAAATTGTAAAATCCAAATCTCCTGAACGGTTGATGTCAGAAGGTTGAAACTTTGTAGTTGTCTTAAGGAATACTATGAGATTAGACAAGGGCTAACATTTTTAGGAGGGGTGGCGGGGGGGGGGGTTAAAAACTTTGGATTACAATATCTTCCGAACTAATTGTACCAAGAAGATAAAATTTGGTTTTTATATATGGGATTACAAGTGAAGTCCATTGAATGTATAACTTTTGAGGAGGGAGGCGGAGCACGAAAGTGTGGAATAGCCATTTTTCAAAAAATTTAATTCTTATATCTCAAGAACCATATCAGATATGATCTCATCACAAATCTAAGAAAACTATGATACAAATTTACGACAATATAGAGCCACTATAGAGGTATCCCAGGTGCTCTTTTTGATAGGGGTAGCAAGGTACGGGGGTGGTTTTTATATCTCAGAAACGGCTTATACTAGAAAGGTACTACAGGCGTAATTAAAGTAAAAAAAGTTCAGAATTTTATTGGCGTACAGAGTTGAAGTTAAAAAATTTTCCCTGAAAAGGGGTTTTCCGAATTTTCATGAATTTCGTTTTATCTTTTAGACATGTCGAGTTATCAAATTAATTTTACTTTTGCGGGATCTTTTTATAAACACCTAGACAATTTTTTGAAATTTTTTGATATCCAACCCCTAATGGGGTGTAAAGTGGTTGTGTACATTTACACGATTTCTGATATATTTCTTAGGTCCCATTAGACGATATATCGATTATCGAATTAACTTTCACTTGTAAAGGCTTTAAATATAAATGGGAAAACCCGATTTAAGCATTTTCCGATATTAAACCCCCTGGTAAGATATTGTTTAAGTTTTCACGAATTCTGGAAATCTTTTAGATTTAATGAGATCGATTTCATTTTGACTTCTATTGAATCTTCTATTGAAAAAAATACGTAAATAATTAAAAAAAAAATCTGCAAACAATCTGGGCGCAACATTATTATTTTTTGGGTAGCAGTCCAAAACGCGTTTAATGCTGAGATGTGGTGTAGGTTATTATGCGACTGATGACCTAAAGAATAACCAGGAGGCTATTTGAAACGATATTTTTAGGTTGTCAGTCAGGCACGGTAGCCTACAGCGCATCTCAGCATTAAACACGTTTTGGACTTCTATCCAAAAAATAATAAAATTGCGCCCTGACTGTTGGCAGATTTTTTATTTTGCTGTTGTTTTAAATTTCTTTTTATTTAACCTTTTCCTTCTGTTTTACGCGTTTAACTCTGTATTATCATTTTTATCTATTTCCTTTCTTATTTCCGATTTTCTCGTTTTTAGCGGAAGGGTTTCTGCTGCGGTATGCGGTCCAATGTAGATATGTAAGCTTACGACGTTTTAAAATCAGTTCAATCCTTGAATGTATAAATTACAGTACTTTAGCAAGGTAACACCGAAATCAATCTTTAATTAAACCCCTTTCACAACAAAAGTCTACATCCGACTTTTAACCTCTCATGTAGAAATGTAATATTATATGTTCTGAGTTACGGACAATAACATTCCACCACGTCGACCTATGTATATCGTAAATATTTGTCATAAATCTGATTATACAACAACCTCCACACTATTTGCTCACATTTCCGGACACCAAATAACACAAAAACATATCAAATTAATATTTAATAAAAAAAAACAGGATTACATATTTATCAGTGTCCCGGACTTAAATCGACTTAATTTAATTGAAATAAAGTCCAAACCAATAAATTTATTTTAATTAGAAAAACAAACAGAAAATGTTTCGATAAAATTGTTAATAAAAGCGCATAGAACATGATAAAAACTTTTTGAAAACTCACCTGCCCAATTTATTTTCCTCGTCGATATCCGATGGCGAGCGTTTCGTTTTCCGGCACATCGCGGCCAGGACACCCATCCTTACGGTTACACAGCACAACAAATCGATGATGACCAGTAATAGTAAAACTCCACCGATTGCAATACCAACAATAGCCGCTGATGAAAGAACTCGTTTATCACTTCGAACCACAACATCGAGACCTACATAGTCCCGGGGAATTCCATGTTAAAGCCAAAAAAAGAAGAGAAAAAAGAAAATTTCCCGTCCGGACCAAATTTTTAATATAATCAAAGTTGGTCACGTGATAGGAGAGGAAAATTGAATTTTAGTATTTCTGAATGATTAGCGAAATTAAAGTTGAATGTTTAAAACTAGAGCAGTAGAAGGAGAGGGAGACAGGGCAGAGGTTTAATTGTTATATTTTAATAAATCGTTTTAAAGTGACGTGTGATTACAAAAGACGAGAACATGTTGTTGAAAGGAAGCATTGGGCGCAATGAGAAAATCGAATTGGTTTCTGTATTTTTGTTGAGGTCGTAACTATTAATCTTTTGAAGTTGTAGCTAATTAGAACTACTGAAACTTCTCCACCTTAGGCCACTAAAATTTTGACGGTCGGTTTTTTAAGTCTGACGATTTTGTACCTTTTAAGAAACAGTCAATTTAAAATATTATCAGAATTGTTGAAACTACCACTGGAAAAGTAAAATTGAAATATTAGCATCAAAGTAAGACCACAGATTTTATTGATCACAGCCGAATATTTAAATTTTCAGAGAACATGCACAGTGAAATTAGCAGCTGGAGGAACCGGTCTTTGGATCGAGACGATTGGAGGCGACGACTTTAGGAGGCCAGAGCCCGATTTGGGCTGTCGCGCCATTGATGATGCATAGTGAATGACTTGACTGTCTGATCTAAAAATTGTAGTCCTGTTTATTTTTATACACAAATTTAGCTGTAAAGAAAATTTTGAGCATAACAACTCTAGAGCCCTGGGCAGGTTCATACAATCTCGGTTTCATTGAAGAAGTGAGTACCTCCGTCTTCCATAGATGAAAGTGGAAAAGAACTGGTACCCTGGTCGAATAAATCCCATGGATGTACCAATACCTAAGGTACACCAATGTTACTGTCTCAAAAACCACCACGTTGTTACTATTTGTCGGACCAGGGTAACGTTAACATTAAACGTTTGGTTACAAAACTATTGGCCTATTAAAAAAAAAATAAATCCCTTTTCTCATTACGCCCAAGAACAATCTCTAACTATATGATAAATATTTTTCATAAAATTGAAATACGGTGCAAATAAAAAATTACTTTATTATTAGTAGTATGAGTTAAAATTGTAAAACAAAACAATCAGTTAATAAAAGTGTGCGTGTGTATATGTCATCAATTCAAAAACCATTTTCACTTATTTCTTTACAAATAATTTATAGCAAATAACAATGTAAAACAAAATAATAAAATAAAGGAAACAAACAAAAAGCGCCTTGAAAAAAATCGATGCGTTCAAATTTATATCAAAATTCAAAACTTCGGGATAAACACAAAAACAACTCAAAGCACAGGAAAAGAGTCGAAAAATAACAATTTGTACAAATATAGGTTATAGTAGGCAATACACAAACAAAAATGTAATAGTTTTTTCAGTTCTTCAAACAAATATTAAAATCATGTTTATTATATATAGATATATACTTGTAAGCCAATCATTTGATTTTCAAAACTGCCCAATAAGCATAATTGCATAAATGTATAATTTCGCCTTTACTTTTATTTAAAAATAACTATTCAAAAATAAAACACAACTTTTGTGCGAAAAACTAAATAAAGTAAAACTAAAATCATTTAAAAAAATATTACCTTAATATTTTGACCGAATTTGTTCATATTTACAATTATTAAAAATTAAAAAATATAAATTGTTATTTACACAGAAATTTTAATTTTGCTTTTTTTTTGCTATTTTAATTTAAGAGAATTGTATATTTCTATATATTTTATTTCTATTAGAACAAAGAAAAGGGGTTCGTTAATAAATTTATTAAAACCTAAAAAAAACTCGCATATATTCGTACATACATAGAATAATGGATGAACATTTCAAAAGAGAATAAAATTTTTGAAATTAATAAATATGTCAAGGTCGACTACATGTAGACAATTAAAAAAAATCCAATTAAATTTGAACAAAATAAATGATTAGTCTAGTCTAATCTAGATATTATGTAAGTTGGGGGAGGATGTATACAAAGAAAAATCATATTAAAAATAGTTTGCAATGATAATAATTATATTCTAAATAATCTATTATATTAATTTTTTTGTTATTTACCTTGTTAAAAACTGTAGAATTTTCTAAATGTTCAAATTCATAAAACAGCTAGATTAAATTTTATTTTATATTAAAGTATACACAATGTTATTGTGGTGTTGTTGTTACGTCAAAGTTCTATGTAAATATTCGACTTATTGGTTTAGTTTGCGAAGAATATGGAAATCTTGTCAACACAATATTAAAATACTTTATTATTAAAAAATAATAAAGTAAAAATTGTTGACCACGTAGCTCACAATTTTATGAAATTCGAGTAAAATTGATGAAAAATTGTTTTAAGTCTTGAAACTAAAGGTGGGATTGCAGCGAACGAGACGCGCGCACTAAGCGATGCGACGCGATGATACCAGATTTGATTGCATCGCACTAAGCGCGTCATTTCGATAGTTTAGTTTTTAATTTCGTTGCGTATGTAACGCGGTTTTGACACTTGCGTGGCTTGTATTTCGAATTTTTTACAACAATAGACGGTAAACGGTTAATAAATGCCAGAAATTAAAAAGGCAATACGTTTGCAGGCTGCGAAAAAAATATTTTTGGGAATTTTATTAATATTAGCGGGATACGATTGGGTCATCGCACGCGTCGCGTGCATCATTCTCACCGTAGTCCCACCTTAAGGTGGAGCTTCTATTTGTGCTTACAGTTGTTGGCAATGCAAGGGCGCTACTGAATTTTCCAAAGGCGTGGTTACATAAATTATGTTGGGACTCCTCCAAAATGGTTTGGTTTAAGTTCAAAGAAATTGTAATTTTCATGCCTGAAAGGTTTCGAATTCGGCCTAAGTCCTTATTTTAGATTTCGACATTTGTATCAGATGACCTATTTACCCTCACTATTTGTTCTATTCCTTTGGAATATTAACTGCAAACTCCTCCTTCATTTGAGACTGGCTGAAGATTTGTAACGCATTTATAGTCAAATGGCAAGTCCCAAAGCGGTTGCTGACAAGCAAGTACGTACCAGACAACCAGCTTGCAATTCAGCCTATATTTATGGAATCATCTATTAAAATTAATAACAAATCCCAATCTCTTACAGAATAATGAAAGGTTGTCGTAAAAAAATAAATATTATTTTTTTCAAGCGTTAAGCAATATAGAACTAACTTTAAATTAAGTTCGCTCAATTTTCTGCAAAACTTGAGAGAAGAACCTAATTCAATAACATTTTTATTCTGCTTTTTGCGGATATTACTTTTTTCCCGAAATATACCTACGTATAATTTAGAAGAAAAATAAAAACGTAATATTATTCTAACTCACTGCCAATAGACCTTCACTATACAGAGGAATCATACGAGTTACATAACAAACAAAATGAAAATTATTTAAAACACTTCTTCGGGAATTTTCATTTCAAACATTTTTCTTTCTTGCAGTTTTTTTTTACTTTTTCATTCCATGATAAACTTATGTTGTTAATATTCTAATTATTAAATATATACAATTGATTTTTTTATTTAGTTTGATTTAGTTTTAGTTTGTCTATTTTTTTTTCTAGTTTGTAGTTAGTCAGAGATGGGGTGTGTATGTGTTTTTTTTTATCTAGTTGAATACAATGATGCAATTTGCTATTTATATATTTTGATTTCGATTATTTTATTTTAACATGTAATGGACTATTTATAAATTTAATTTTTTATAACCTATCAATTTTCTGTTGTTTTTTTACACGCAATGAATTTTATTTACAGAGAGAAATGCGCGAATAATGTTTTTTTTGAGTGCTTGAGATTGACATTTACATCGACGAATTTTTAATATTTCTTTGTTTTATATGTTTTGATTTTTACTCGTTAAATTCGAAACATGTTTTTGTTTTATTAAATATTAAATATTTTATTTACCATTAAAAATATAATATTAATAATGTTAATTTGGAAGACCGTATAAGTTTTTTTTTATTTATTTTATAAAAAAATAACAAGAAATGAATTGTAGATTGGGAAAAGGATAAAATATGCACTGATTTATAAAAAAAATTATACAAATTATAATTTATTGTCTTTTAATTACATATAAATATTGCTATTTGTTTGGCACACAGACTGAAAGGAAAATTATAAGGATTCATTTTTACATAATTGAACTCTGCTTTTTGTAGTTTGTTTTTTTTCGCATAAAATTGTTGCTTTCATTTTGATCAGTTCGTATTTTTGATGTAGAATTTGGGGAGACCACGGTCGAACAAATCCCATGAATGTTTTCTAACACCCATAATAGGACATCCATATTTTTGTATGTTTCGAAAAACACCAACGGTAGTACACCTATATTTATGGGTGTTTGAAGAAAAATGCATGGCTGTAGCGTGAAACACTCAGGGTGTTTGGGATACACCCATGGTTCCATGGATTACACCCATTAGTGTTTGGGTTACACCCATGAGTGTACTTCCATGTGATTGTCTTAAAAACTACCATAGCTTTCTACACGTTTTCAGAACATCCATGGGATTTGTTGGACCAGGGAGTATAACTACATATTTATATTTTATTATTTATTTTATATTTCTAGATTCGAATAACATTTTTATTTCAGTATTTCGGTATTGCGTCTAACAATTAGTTAAATTTGTTTATTGATAGTAATTATTTATTTTAAATCAATTTAGCATTACTACTTAAATCTTTTATTTTCTGTTAAATTTTTATAAAAAATGGCAGTTATCGTTTCTTAACCAAACTTTAGTTTTTTTTAGAATTTTAGATAATTTGTATTCTACAGGTCAAAAAAATATTGCATATATTTCGAAGTCAGCATAGGATAGGATTAAAATTCACTTGTAAGTCCTTGCTTTTTGCTCAAATAAATATGTGTGAAATTTTTAATCCCACATAAATGGCTGTAACTTTCACGTTCATTAAAACTGTTCTGCTTAAAAAAACAGGACTTTTACAGAATATTATCCCACATAAGCTTATTGCTATAGAATATAAATTTCAACTTGACTGCGCTCAGTTCATAAAAAAGTTGTCCAAATTGCGATAAAAATAAAATCGTATTTATATAATATAATATTATTACAGTTTTCCAGTTTTTTTATCAATATTTCTCCATGGAATGAATTAATGCCACCACGTTGATTCCGGGAAATATTTTTATTACTGTTGAAATCTCTAGTCGTAAATAAATAATAAACAATTACCTACTTAACGTTTTTAATTACAGATAAAAAAAGGAATTTTTTTTCTACTTTTAAATTATTTAATTGGAACTGGAGGCAGCACGAAAAATGTGAAATAAAATCAATTCGTTATAAATAATTAATTTTTCGATGCATGCCGCTGAAAGATTGCGAAAATGTATGGCCTGTTTTTGTAGGGAAAAATGTGTTATGTTTATTGAATGGTGTTATTTGTAATACAGAGTGTATATTATGCATAATAAGGTTTTAATTTTTAATTTTTCAATTCAACTTTTAATTGTTAAAAGCTTACGTGAAAGGGGTTAAGAACAGTGGCGTAACTTCATGGATGGGGTACCATCACGGACACAAAGGTTACGAGGTTCCCGGAAAAAACTTCGAAGTCCCTGGCGCATGTACTTCTCCTGCCAGTACGCATTTAGTGGGTGCGTCACTCCAACTCAGGGGTTAAGAATAATTTGTTCTTAGGGTTTTCCGGTCTTATTAAAAAATTAATAATAATACAATACAATTGCTCTGGTCGCACAAATTCCATGGGCGTTTCCTTACGCCCATGATATTACACCCAGGTTTCAAAAAACACCCATTGCAGTACACCCTTATTTATGGATGTTTCGAGAACAACATGGGTGCTCGGGAACACGCATGGGATTTGTTCGACTACGAATATTTTTCTGCAGTGAACAGTAACTGAAATAAAACATATAAAGCAATTGTTGTCTTCAGAAAAATGATAATTTCCATAATTTCCACAGTCCAATAAAGAAATTGTAGCGTAAATTGAAACGAATTAATAGATTCAGATAAAAGGAAATTAAAAAAAATAATTAGAAATTAATATTATGCGATGAAACTTAACTTCGCCTCGACGTTTTTCTGCTCTTATCATAAACTTTAATTACAAAAATTCATTATTTCTCCAACGTAGCAATTTGTTCAATTAAATTCTTCCACTACATGTAAAATAGCCATACATACTACCTTCCAGATGGAAACTATTTTTAAGGACCGTAGCAATAAATTGAATTTAGCACGCACGACTCTATTAAAAGGGACATAATATCTTTCATATCATAATACCGTCGTTATAATAATTTTTTATGATTCCATTAGTTCTCCACCATAAAAGCTACGGTGGGGTGGACCTGTTGTTCGTATTTGACTATTCTCATGATAGAAAGGTTTGTGTAGTAACATTTTATGATTTAAAAAATTAAAATTTCGTTTGGGATTCGAAGTTTATCTAAGTTGGATACTATACATTTGTTTGTATACATGGTGTAATATACAATTAAATTATTCAAAATGTTTTCAACCCCATTTTGAAAAAATTATTAAAATCCAATTTAAATTTTGAAGCAGTGAATTGTTTCTAAAGTATCGAAAAACAATTCACAAAGTAGTTACGGTACCACTTTGGCACACAAGTGAATGAACTACAACGAAAAATAAAACAATTTTTTTATTAAAACATATTCATTAAACAAATTCATCTCAGTTCAAGTATGATATGAAATTTTCGATTGATGATGATCTACTTTTACCTCTTTTACTTTCTTTCTATAGTTTTAATCTTATCTTATACATTTTATTTTATAATAATAGTAAAAACCTAACACCATTTGTAATAATTTTCATAAATTGTATAATAACCTAAATATTTAAATTTCGTTTTTATATATATATTTTTTTAAATACATTTTTCAATTAGACTAGGTCTCGATTTCTGGAGCGTTGACTTTGAACGATTCATTAAAATAATGGTTTGCTCGAGAATTCGAGTACATACTTATATAATTGCATTTCCCTGTGCACTGTTCTTATTTTCATTAATAACTATTTCGGTTTTATTTATAATAAACAACAAATAAAATATATTAAACACATATAAATTCATTTATAACTGTTTTTTTATATTTTACATTCACAAATTCTTGGTAGAAAACGCTATTTTCGTCCTTTTTTAATTTTATAACTTATATTTGATTTGTTATCATCGGATGTTTGTTTGTTTATTTTCCTTGATGTATTTGTTGTTTTTTTCTGTTTTGTTTGTAATGCATTATGGTACTTTGGTAATTGAAAAAATAATAATTTTATTTAATCATAATTATAAATTTTTTTATATTATTTTTTTTTATATAATTGTTGTTTTGATTCAGTGCTTTTTGTTTGTACAATAAAAATCATTTATATTGTTTAAAAAAAATTAAGAAAAAAAAAACAAATGAAATAAATATCTAGTTATATTTAAAAAATATATAAATACAGTATTTCGATGTTCTAGACGTTGGTGATGAGATTCGTACATGTCGTATTGCAACTTATTGTAGATTGATGAAATGCTATTTTATTTATTGTTGGTGTAGGGAATTTTCTTCGTTTAGTTGTTCGTGCTATCGTTGCTTTGTGATTGCTGTCGATGTTGTTGGTTAAATCGATTCCGGCGACTATTGTTGAAGTTTGCACCAACGTAGTTGTTATTACAACGAGCAGTAAAAGCCAGCACCATCGTGATGTATTACTAGTTAGACTTGGTGATCCGCCCTTGTAAGGATTATCTACGAATAGGGGTTTAAGGTATCGGTTTTCTCACAACATGTTCGCACACTTGTTTTTTTTATAGGCAATTTACACAAAGATTTTGATTTGTTTATTATTTTTGTATGTTTGTTTTAGGCGAATTGTAGTAGTTTGGCTGAATATGTGTCTAAGACTAAGTTTTAATAAGTGATTGATGTTGATGATGAACTGAATTTTATATGGAAACATTGTTTTTTTTTGCGGGTGCAGAATGATTTTTTTTGAACTGATTTCACTTTTAATTTGATAATTTTGATGGCAGTTTTGGCACTGATTCTTATGTGTAAAAAATTCCCTCTGGTTTAGTTGGTTTTTAGTATTTTGAAATTTGTTATATGGTGGTTTTTTGAGTAGTAGAGGGTAGAGAAATGTACGGAAATCTTAATGACTATGAATAGGTTATATTTTATTTTCAGATTTTTGTTGTTGAAATTAAGGCGATTAATTTAAAAATGGTATGCAAAACTGAGCTACTAGTTTTGGTAAGACCTTTGTTAACAGAAATCGACCTCCGTATAAAGTAAAGGTATGGTGAATCATAGTTGGGGCTAGACAAGACGATAGCAAGCTATCCCCGGAATAAACAATTATGTAGTGGAGGTTAGAGAGAAAACTCAATCAAAGAATTTTTATCGAATACGTTTAGTCCTGTTGTGAAAGACGATTGCGCTTATTTAGGTCGGGTTCGAATTCCACACGGTTGTAGTCTAAGAAAATAAAATAAATTTATTTATACAAGCAGTGACAAAATCTCCAAAAAAGAACGTTGTTACTGGTCTATGAACTAACTGAAAATGTTTTGGACTCTATATTTTCTTCCCATTTTTCGATCAAGTTTTAATTCATATCGTAATTAATGCTATGGATTTTTAGGTCTTCATACAGAAAAATAAAAATCCCATTCTGGATGTTACCTTCGAAATTTCAACTATGTTCGAACTCAGTTTTGCATTGCAATTTTCAAATTAATTATAATAATATTTTTGTTATGTTCTTTAAAAATGAAAATATTATTTATGTCCTAATATGTAAATATGAAAAATTATTACAACATAAATTCTCTAAATGGTTAATGCTAAGAAAAATAACTTTTTAAATATGTGTAGCAGCACAAACAATTCACTAAGAAATTTAAACAAAATAATAGCAACTGTCCTTGTTTAGTTATGGAATTAATAATACTAAATTAAATTGAATATAATATTAAGAGTAAACATTGAAATAAACATACACATTGTTAGTTCAAGAATATTAAATTATATAATCATGAGTAAAATAGAAGACAATTGTATGTACAAAATAGAAAAAAATATATAGATATGTTTTATGTTAGAATAAAAATGCTATTTTAAATTCAATCCACTCTTAAAGCTATAGTTGAAGAAGGATTCTGAAGAAGGTGTTGAAAAAAAACGTGGATTTGTTCCAAGAAAAAATTAACAAAGGTGCAAAATAAAATAAAATGTAGAATTATGTTAAAAACAAAATTATAAAACAGTCAAATAAAAGTATTAAAATGAAATAAAAAATCATAAAATAGGTTAAACCAAATTACAAAAGGAACTCAACATAATATATGGTAGAGATGTTTTAGTAAACAAATTGGTGTGTATTAAAATAAAAACAAACACTTCATGTACTTATATAATTTGTATAATATGTATATAAAATTTTTTGTTATTATTATTTACTGTTTCCTATTCAATCAAATACAAAACAAAAAAAAACCTAATAACTATAACATTTCACTGGAATTACGGAAACAAACAATAATAATTTCGCTTATTTTAATAACATCGATACATTAATAAAACAACCAAAAAATGGTCATGATTACAATAGTACGAGCTAGACAACATTTAAACACTAATAATGATAAAATAACTCTAAGTCGATACTACAAAAAACAAAAAAAAAATGGTTACACTAATGTTGACAAGTACTTTGAAACAATACAAATCACAAACTTTACAAAATAATTAAGACATTCGCACAATATTGAAATTAAAAAGAAAAATCAAGGTAAAACTACCATTTTAATTTTTAATAGTATGAAAAATATTTATGTATAAAAAAAATAATTAAATTATATTTCTAGATTCGCAGGTTTTTTTTTTAACTAACGGTAATAATGTTTAATATCTAATTTTCATTTGTTTATGCAATAAGAGAAATATTCGAAAAATATATGGCGAGAAAGAGAGAGAGAGAAGAAGGGATGAAATAAAGAATAATAATGAAAAAAAAATTAAATTGAAGAGAGTTTTGTTTCAAAATTATGCATATATATTTTTTTTAGTTTATAATAGATACCTAATATATATAAATCAAATGTTATGTTTTATAAAGTATTGTTTGTATATTGTAAGGTTGTGTTTCACACTCTTTGTTGTCTCTTTTTTTTATAATACAAAAGTTTTTTTTAAATTTATTCATTTATTTTGTTTTTATTGTGCAATTATATTGTTTTTATGTTGGCAATCTATTTATTGGATAATATTATGACTTGTTGATTTTGTGTGTGTTTTTATTAACAAAAACAAAATGAAACTTGTGTTGTTTTAGATATGCCGAAGCAGTAATAATAATAAATTGAAGCGAATTATGATTTGATCAATTTTTTTAAAGCTAATATTTAAATTTAAATTTAAGGAATATATTGAGCAATATTTGGGCAGGGTTTCGAATGATATTGATGAAGAGTAACTGCCTTTGGAGCAATCGATATAGTTTTTTTTAAATATTACAATTGGTAGATATTCGCTTGTGGCCTCGGCAGCCTATTGTGACTATACTAGTCTATCGTACTAAAGGTTGTAGATTTTCCTATACCCAATTTTGCCTTTTTGATCATTTTCTGTAAATCTTTTTTATCCCGTCACTCCGGGTGGTTGTACGTTAGGTTAACAATCAATCCCCGAAAAAAACTATGTTAAGAAGCATCGGAGTAAAATCATAGATGGGACAATGTCCCGAAATCCCGTAATATCTCAAATTCGATGAACGGAATAACGAACCAAGGCCGGATTTAGCTATCACGCCATTGAAAACAAAGAGTTAATTACAAATTTAGATGCATTTTGACCTGCAGTTCAAAATGAATTGATATTAGTATTGAATTTATATTATATGTTTCAAATAAAACTACTTTGTTCAAATTTATTATGATTTTTTCTGTAGACGTCTCTTTATAATTTCATTTTCGGTATAAAATAAATAATTTTATGTAGCTCATTCAAAGTGTTCTGGCCGTTTAGGGGCTAGAACCTCTAGATTCTATCGACGCCAACGAATTTGTATTCTTGATCACTTCTGTAAAGGTTACATAAATAAATTTTTTTCTAGCTTCAATTGTGAGTAGTTGTGAAAGCAAACCAGTTACAACAAACTTACAGCTTGAAGTTGTAAACTTTAACTAAAAGGCTGGAAAAGGGAAAAATCAACAATTGGTTGAAAAAAATCAACAATGATCAGAAAGTCCAAAATAAGCAGGTACTCTTCCATTTTTCCTATCGTATCTTTACCGCGATTAAAAATAGATAGAAAAATTAAAAATAATTTTGAAAAAAAAATTAAATTATCGTAGACTGGAAGATTGCGTATTTTACAAAATTAAAAAAAAATCGGTCACGTTTATGAACATAAATTATTTTACACAGAATTGCAATAATAATTTAATTAATAATATTTTTTTTTGTTTAAATATCAATTTTATCGAATATCAATTAATTACGTTACTGATGGTGCGCAAACGATAAACGATCATAGCATAACGACAATGCTACAATGGTAACAACACAAAATAAATTAAGTAGCGATGATTGTATAATCTGATTGTTATAATTATTAGCGGATGATACCAAATTAGACGTATATAAAAATGCATCGACATTATTCTTAGACGAATCGGACTCACCTCGTGATGTTTTCATCAGTATGCTTGCAGGTGATGAGAACCCAATGGCGTTATGTGCTCGCAATTCGATACGATAGTACGTATTTCCGGCTAATCGTGACATTTCTAAGTTTGGCGTTTCGATAACATCTCGCGTTAAGCACTCGGTTTCGAGTTCGTTCCATGCACCGTTCACTTTGTGACCCTATTGGCGAAAGAAAAATAAATATTTTTCTCTATAAAAATTTTAAACATTTTTAATTTTGATAGCAAGTTAAAAGCAACTTTTTAGATAAAGTAGACCTTGTGTAGGACAAATTTGAGAAACAAACAAACAATTTGAAAAGATAATTTTGACGATTATACCAACTGAGTGAGTATGCCAGCGAGAGTAGTCAAATCTTGGATGTAGTAGATAATAATTCTCTCTTATTATTTGTAATTTCAGTTCAGTTATTAATTTGTAAAATTTTGAATTTTGATAATGAGTACAGAGACACATTTCAGTTGTCTTGGGAAATAAAAACAATTTGACAACAAAAACAAAATAAAATTTGTTGATATAGTGTCATAATAATTATAATAATAATTAATTTCACTATAAATATTTGTCAAAAATTTAATTTGACAAAAAGTGCGTCAAATCTTTGACATAAAAAAAATTATTAATTTATTGAAAAAATTATTAATTTTTTTTTTAAATTTAATTGAAAATAAGTTTAATCAAATATTTCACTACAAATTTATAATTTTGACAAAAGTTTAGACTAAGTCCTTAGACTAGTCCTTATTTTATTTGCTCAACATCAGGCCTGTCCTACCTTAAGAAATTCAATTTCTTGTCAAACTTTTCGGTTAAATAATTTAGTTCCTTTTCACTTTGCAAGAAAATTAAAAAAGTCTCATAAGATCATAAAAGAAGTTTAGCTATCAAAATAACAAGTGGGCTGAAAAGTTCGTAGGCCGACACATAGATAGCGTGACTAGAATTAAATTCATATGATTTTTAGTTAGAACTAACCTTAAAACGACACGTGTATAAATTTGACATTTATCTGACAATTGGTTCGTGTATATAGCGTTGTGAGTGAATCAACTTTTGGTGTTGTAAAAAAAATGGATAAAAAAGAATTTCGTGTGTTAATGAAGCATTACTTTATTATGAAAAAAATACTGTGGAAACCAAAGCTTGGCTTGATAAACATTATTCGGACTGTGCACCAGGAAAATCAACCGTTGAGAAGTGGTTTGCTAAATTTAAACGGGGCGAAATGAGCACCGAAGACGGTACACGCAGTGTACAGAGGCTGTAACGGACGAAAACATAAAAAAGTGCAGAAAATAATTATGAATGACCGTAAAGTGAAGTTGATCGAGATAGCTAAGACTCTAAAGATATCAAAAGAGCGTGTTGGACATATCGTGGCTGAATATTAGGACATGAAAAAGCTGTGTGCAAAGTGGCTGCCGCGCGAGCTCACAATCGAGCAAAAGTTTCAACGTGTCGTTGACTCGGAGCAATGTTTAGCGATATTCAACCGTAATAAGAACGAATTTTTCCGTCGATATGTGACAATAGATGAAACCTCGCTTCATCACTACACTCCAGAGTCCAATCGACAGTCAGCCGAGTGGACTGCACGCGATGAACCGAATCCAAAACGTGGAAAGACACAACAGTCGGCTGGCAAAGTTATGGCATCAGTATTCTGGGATGCGCGAGGTATAATATTCATTGATTACCTTGCAAAGGGCCAGACCATCAACAGCGATTATTAGATAGTGTTGTTGGAGCGTTTGAAGGATGAAATCACGAAAAAACGGCCCCATTTGAAGAAGAAAAAAGTGCTGTTTCAGCAAGACAATGCATCTTGCCACAAGTCAATGCAAACGATGGCAAAATTTCACGAATTAGGGTACGAATTGCTTCCCCATCCACCGTATTCTCCAGATCTGGCCCCCAGCGACCTCAAAAGAATGCTCGCTGGAAAGAAATTCAGGACTAATGAAGAAGTAATCGCTGAGTCTGAGGCCTATTTTGAGACTAAAGAGAAATCGTACTATAAACATGGTATCGCAAAATTGCCTGACCGCTATAATCGTTGTATCGCCCTCGAAGGCAACTATGTTGAATAATAAAATCGAATTTTATCAAAAAAATTTGTTTTACTATGTTAGCCTACGAACTTTTCAGCCCACCTGTTATATAGAAGAACCACAAGTTAGGCATATCGGTCAAAATTTGTTCTTCAACTCGCATTTTCCACTTACCGGACAAAATTTCACTTGATAGTAATCGATCGGTTCGCCATTATCAGCTGGAACATTCCACCGAAGTTCGAAATGATCGGAATATTGCGAAATGATGATTTTTTCTTCGCCATCATTTTCACCCTGTTCGGGTGCATGTAGCATTTTCGGTTCTTCGGGAGCAGATCGCTTCGGGGTCGATTGAACAATATTGGCACCCCATGGTCCTAGACCGACACGATTTCGTGCAGCAAAGCGGAAATTGTACGAAGTTTGTGGTCGGAGTCCTTCAACAATATACGGACTGTCCGGCGACCAGCTACGATTCTGCGCTATCGACCAGTCGGGATTGTATTCGTCCTTGTATTGAACGAAGTACGCGATTATTGGTAGACCACGTTCCGTTGCTGGGCCGATTATGTCAAAGGTCATTGTGGTCGCTGTTACGATTCGCGGTTTCGCCGATACAACATATTCGGGAATTCGGGCTTCGCGAAGCATCATATCCTTTTCGGCCTGACCGTGAATATTTGTCGCCTGGCACTTGTAAACTGAATAGTAGCGGCGATCAACTGGCGTTACAATTAGATCGCTCCGTGGACCGGTGCCTTCGATGATGAGATTCTTGTCGACTAGGTCTTTGACAAGACGACCGTTCCATCGCCATTCGATTGTTGCGTTCGGTATGCTCATGGCTAAGCAGCTAAGATTCGCCTTCTTCTCCTGCCAACTGAAGATTGGAGGATCATCCTTCATGTGCTCGAAGCTTGGCGGGAACTCGACAGCTATGTGTCCTGTTTTGTAGGCTGTATCGCCCTTGTTTCGAGCTATGCACTGATAGAGTCCATCATCGGTTCGCGTCAGCTTCGATATTCTCAAGGTACCGGTCGATTCGCCACGCTCATTGTCTCCGAACTGTTCCAGGACGATTTGATCGTTGTCTGGCTGTGGTCCAGGCACGTATTCCTCTTCTGTTGCCCAGCGGCGGAATGTTATTTCGGGAGCAGGACGCCCTGTTGCTCGACACGTTAGCGCTCCTTCCTTGCGTACTGCGCTCGTTACATTGAAAAGCTCGTAGATTTTCGGCTTCACAAGGACATTCAATTTGGTCCTGGAGTCCGAAACACCTGCTGCATTTTTCGCTATACACGTGTACGTGCCGTAATCTTCCTGAGCAACTCTTGTTATTGTTAGCAATCCTGTTTGCGGATTAACCAAAAATCGATCGGCCGTTGCGACATTCTGTTGCGTCTGATCCTTGATCCAGGAAAATTCAGGAACCGGCTTACCGGTAGCATTACAAAACGTCGAGAAAGCTTGCCCTTCGATGGCTTCTAAATCAACGGGAAGTTTGCTTATAATCGGCTTGATGTAGACCTCGACCCGAATGTTACGTTCGACGAGTTCACCTGTTTGGATTACGGCCGCCCGGCAAGTGTAGATGCCGTCATCGGATTCCTGGACATTGCGGATTAAAAGACCGTGTGTTTCGACTACATACCGACCACCGGATTTAATCTGAAATTAATGGGACAAACATTTAACAGATTAAGGCTTTTAACAGGAAAAAGATGAAACTTACTGGATCGCCATTTCTCAACCAATCCACAGTCGGTGGTGGACTCGCTGTGACTTCACAGCGAACATTGTAGTCGGTTCCTAAGGTGGGATACTGATTTTCAGGTGCATCTTTCCACGTGATTGCAACTGAAATTTATAGAAAAAGGTGATAATAAGAAATTCATTGCATGAACAAAATTTCGTGCTTGGAGTCGGTTATATGAAACAAAACTGCCAATAGTCTGGGCGCAATTTTATTATTTTTTGGGTAGAAGTCCTGTCCACGTTTATTGCCGACTGACTGACCTGAAGGTGTACCTTGATTTCACTTGTTTTTATTACCAGAATTTGCAATTAAAAAAACGCAAAAATCTGTAAATTGAATAATTGTTCGAATTTCAAACACATTGAATACGTTCGTGTTGACGAAATATTATTTCAAACAAAAATTCGTGTACTTCTCGACAGTGAAACAAGTGTATCCTGTACTGCACTAGCGATGTAAAAATAAATTTTTGGATGGGGTGGGCGTGGTTGTGGGAGTACCTTAAAATCTTTACATGGTCAAACTTCACGAACCGCTTACGATAGAAAAAAAATTAAATCTGGTCAGTGTGGGTGGTGTCCAGGAACAGGGCGCAAACTTTCTACGCTTCGAGGTTGAATTTCGCGTATTAATTTTTTTAACGGGAACATTATAAAAGAAGAAGCAAGTATACATACAATTTTTTTTTTCCAAAACCTTGGAGTATTTTGTATGAAATTTCAACTATTTACCATAGTTTACTTTATGGTGGAGGGGAAGGAGAAGCCAGAAGCATAGTAACCTACACCGCACCACACAATTAAACGCAATCCGGACTTCTACACAAAAAATAATAAAGTTGCGCCCAGACTGTTGACAGATTTTTTATGTATATATTAATTTTTTCAATTTAAAAAAAAAGGATAAAATATAGATATAACGCGTTATGGGTTAAGTCTTAGTGAGTCTTGGGTAAAGGATGGTTTGAAACTCCAATAAAACTTTCGTGTTTTGAATGAAATATAGGTTTGAAATTTTGACAAATCAGAGAAAATCAAGTTATTTTTTGATTGTATACATAAACTATAACCCACGGCAGTGCTATTGTTCACAATTTGCCGGATTCGCACATTGGATACAATTTAATTTGTTTCATTAAGTTCAACATAGAGGAACGAAGCTTTTTCACGTGACAATATCTTCTCACAATCCATTCGTCATATGTTATTGCCATTGTACTAGTTAGGCAATACCTAGTTCCAATAAGGCAGCAAACTATCGTCGAAGATAAATCTTTGTCGTACCAAAAGTACAATCACTTCAAACTTCTCGTATCGGAATTATTCAGAGAATTTTTTTTTGTCCATGCTGAAAACTATAACCGCTTGTCTGTAGGGAACAAGTGATTGAAAATTGCAATTAAGGTTTTCGCTTCCTTATGAAAATTCATATTGCTGAAGCTAACGTTCTGCACGTAACATACACTCGTGATATGTATAGCTAATATCTGTAGATACGAAGATAGAAGGTAAATAACTTTTGCAATAGCTCCCCGGGAATCTGGCTAGAAACTAATATCGAAAGTTCGAATAGTAGTCGAGAGGAAAAAAACCTAATCACTGTTTTCGGCATGCTGGGTATCTCTGAAAATGGTACTTGAAGCCGACTGAATGGACAAATTTTGTTAGATATTTAGTTTTTGGCTTTATGAAGTCATAGGGAGTTCAGTCGGTAATACAATTTCTAATCCTATTATAGAGGCTACAACTTTCTATACAAAGAATAAGAAAATTACAAAAAATTCGAGGTAATACAGAAGGAAGTCGGCAAGCATTTGTATGCGGTACTTACCATAAGTTTCAATTTTAACACTGATATCAAGTTGCTCGGTGTTAGCATAAGACGCTGAGCAGTAATAAGTTCCGGCCATTGCCTCGATTAAAGACGGGATTATCAGCGCTAAGCTCTGATCGCCCGGTAACGTTTCCGTGTACATCGGTGGAACAGTTGGTCCAGTACTAGAATTGGTTTTTTTTAAAGAAAAATTAAAAAAAAAATTATTAGAGTTTTTAAAGTAATTTAACAATACTGTGGAATATGTGAAAGTTTTTTTTAAGAAAAATAGAATCCAAACTCATGTTAACTATTTGCTTTTTTTTTGGATTATGATGTTGGCGAATTTATTAAATGAGGTAGAGAAGTTTACAGATATAATCTCTCTCAACTAATGCAAACAAAATATTATAACATTGATTATTATGGCTATGAAGACGGAATCATTAGTTTTAGTCACAAAATCGGTAGTTAATCTATTATGGGTTTTTCGTGATTTGTTATAGTTTAAATGAGAAAGCGATTGAATGTGAATTAGAATGTATACCGTGTGTGGTCTATTTATGAATGATTATTTGTAAGAAACGTAGGTTAATCTACATACACATAATTTTTGCGCGCATCAGAAACAGATAAAAGAAAATTAAACTAATAAAAAAAGAGAAAAGTTCGATTTGAAACAAATGAAAATCGGGCAAAAGAAATAACGAATTTAAATAAACGATTTCGAGACCACTCAGGTCGTGGTTCGAAAAGCAGTAAGGCTTCTGCAGGCTATAACAACAAATAAAATAAATTAAACGATTTAAAAAATTTAAAAAAAAAAAAAATTCAGAAATATTTAGTTACAAAGTGAAATCAAAATATACAGGCGATTTAGAGTTAATAGAACAGAATTGTATTGCAAGTAGTTTTGGTCAAAATAAGGAAAAAAAATTTTAAAATTTTGTAATGTGGAAAAATTTGTCCACGGTTTCAGGATGTGATGTGAAATCTTCTACAATACTTATTAGAGGTATACTCTTTAAAATTTATTTAAAATATGTCGAACCCTTTTTCTATTGATTGCAGAAAACTTAAAAAAGTTAAAAAAAATCATCAGATTTTTTTCATGTAATCACTTAATCCATTATATTTTGTTCAAAGTAAAAGCTATGATTTTGGCTAAGAATTGCGTCAATCTACTTCCTGCACTACGTAACATGACGAATGCCATAATATACCTATTGTTAAAAATTAGCTGGCAAACATTTGCTAGCTAGCGAGCCTTGGATAATGATGGTTTGAAACTTCAATAACGCTTTCATGCTTTTAATGAAATGCGAACTTCATATTTGTATACATAAAATATAACGATATTATGTACTTTTTTAAACATACTCATGGATTGGTTACAATTTCGTGAAAAATCTTTCACCGAGTTCAAGTAACGAATATTTTTAACATGGCTCACATTTCTCTAAAACGTTTGTAAACTGGGTATTATATTGGCTGTGATTACGTTTGAATTACGAGAATTTAATGTATCTCGTGTATGTATGTGTAATGTATACGATTTTTTTACTTAATTAATTAAAATTAAATTATTGTTTTTTATTATTTGTTTAAATATTTTTTTTTTCCTTTTAAAATTGGACAAATAATTTATGTGATTTAAGAATAACTCGAAAAATAGGAATCGAATAAAAAAGGCAGTGACTTTCATATTTAGAGAAAAAAAATTAGTTGAAGGAGAATTTTGAAAATTTTCTGATTTTGCCATTTATTTCATGTTTCTACAAACGATTACTAAAAAAAGTTTTGATGTTTTTACACCATTATAAAAAAGGATTCAACATCTTTCAAATGATCTAAAAAGCCTCGACCACACTGTTGAAACCGTGCAGAAAATTTATATTGTAGGAAACGGTATACTTTCTAACACATCTTTGGAACTATTTTTATTTTCTTATTTGACTTAAACTACTTGTTATGTAAGTTTGCTCTATTGACTTAAATCATGTATATTCTTTTGGTAGATTTCAATACTGCGCCTTTATTGCAGGAGCGTTGCGAGAATCGTTCGTAGGGTGTACACTATAACACAATTGTGAAATTATACGGAATTTCTTAATTATTTCTTGAATTTATCCAGCAATTTTATTTTAGTTTTGAGTTTTTTTAGTGATTATATTCATTGAATTCCTTGTATTGTGTTTAAGTGCACACCCTACGAATGATTCACGACCTCCCCATAGCGAGAATATTTTTACCTTCTAGTATAAGCGGTTATTGAGATCTAGAAACCGACATTTTGCGTCTTAAACGATAATTCACCAATTAAGGGGATTTACCCAATCTACCCAACAAACAAATTTCAACATAATACTTCAACAAGTTTGGGAACTTCGCACCTTCAAACGCTTTTGCGTATGGTGTTTACGGTGGACAGACAGACAATTATTTTTTTTTTCAATTTTTGGGGTTTAAAACGAAAAGCATTTTGGATAAAAAATTGGTTTTTAGTGTAGGGTTGGTAGGGGCAGAAAACTTTATCACGGAAACTATGTTCTGTATACAAAAATCCAAAATAAAAGCTTCCAGGTGGGTGAAACTATCAACCCCCGAAAAATTTAATTTTCATAAAGCGCCTGTCTGCGGCCTATAATTAATTATAAAAAGTATTTTAAGAGTCCCATGGATGTAAACAGTTTTTCATTCCATCTTGATTTTAACCGCGTCCCTATAATACAGCTCCATTCCCTTTTTTGGCAGATTTTGTATGTATGTGAAAACCACCCTTTATATTCTAATGTACAGAATTATGAACTCAAACCTTTGTTTAGTGGAGATTAAATTTCCATGAAAACCAAGCACCCAGCGGATTATTGGAAGCGTCGGATTACAGTGTGTACGTGCATAAAAGAGAACACTTTAGTGCCAGTAGAGTTAGATGAAAGTTTAGTTATAGACGGCGGACTATTGGACTCAAGTTATAGAGAACCAACAAATTACAGAGACTTTTATTGTGTTTTCAACTAGCAGCAAAAACAGCGGCTTATCAAGCGGTGAATTATCGAAATCGTACTGTATTCCAATAAAATTAATATTTTGTCCAGTCGTTATCACCAGACGGTGATCCAAGGATGAATATCTACGATGCTAAATAGCCATAAAACTAATAAAATTATATTAGTGAGTATTAGTCTTTTCGTATTGTGTAGTGAATATGACGATGTTATACAGATTTACTGACTGATGAATATATCTACTATAAATTTTGACGAAATTTACAGATAATAGCAAAATGTATCAGAACAATTAATACTTTTAATTAAATATTTAACGAAAATATTACCATACATATATAGCAATGAAGTTATCAGTGAACAAAAATGCAACAGTATTATTAATTTCATTAGAATGTAATGTAGCTAGCCGCTAAAATACGAATTCGTCGAATGATTTTAAGTTGCACTATTCGTAAATTGTTTTGTTGTGCAATAAGATGAGTTGTTAATTCCGTTCGGTATGGAGGTTTTTATGGTAGATGGCATATCGTATAAACACTTTGAATAAAATTGAAATCATATAACAAAAGAAGGGAATATTAAAAAAAAACTGGAATTAAAAATAATCCAAAACAAAAGGTTAAAATCGAACAAGGTATACAAAAAAACATAATTTTTGATTGAAAATGAAATCATAGCAATAATATTAAAAAATAAATTTAAAAAAGAAATAACAATATTTAAACAACAAAGTAAAAAATCAATCGCATCACATACAATAGACTTACGTAGTTGGTAATCTACGTCCCTTGCTATCGTAGAGTGGATAATAGTAAATGTTCCTGATGATAATAATAAGTGTCCTTTTAGCAGTTTGTTTTTATTTTATTAATATTATTGGGGTTTTTTCTTAAATCGTTGCGTGTTTTGTATTTTGTTATCTTGTTTTTTTTTGGTATTTGACATCAAGGCATATGTGTAACAAATTTATAACTTTATCCCAAGACAATCCCCTAAGCCAATATTTTTAAAGTTATTCGAAATTTTTTCACGTAAAAACTGATCTAACTAAAATGTGAACTCTCTACATTTTTTCCATAATAGAAATAAATTGGACTCGAATAAAATTTTTGTTATTTTGGGATACTAATTGTCGGTATCTTTAATCCCTTTTAAGTTGATTTAATAACAGGTAGTGTCCCTTAGAGAATTTTTATCTTTTGGGACTCAATATTATGGGGATATAAAGTTAATAACATTGATTAATGAACAAAATTCTTTACTTACGGTTTCGGTAGAACAGTCATATTTGTATTATCTCTCCATTGCAAATCGGTCACTAGATTAGCATCAGGTACATCAGGTCGACATGTTAGCATTAATGATTTACCGACTGGTTTTCGTTGAACAGACTGCACAGGAAGAATTTCTAATCTGGGTGTTTTTTGGCACTGTGCAAAGCCTAGAAATAAAGAAATAAATTCATAAATTAATATAAAAAAAATATCTGTTCTTTAAAAATGAGAAAATATATTTCCTTGCAAATGAAAATTTTTAGTTCTTGTTCTACATTTAAAAGATTTACATTACAATATAGTTAATTCACCAGTTAACTACCGGGTATCATTAAATGATAGTATGCCAATTTAATTATATGCGAATTGCAATACGATTTATCTCTTCACTAAAAAACATTTTTGTTCACAACGTAACGAATACCGTTTATCAACTGAAATTCATTGATTCAATGTACAAATTAATTTAAAATAATTTGATTATATTGAACATTTCATTGCTTCAATCAACAGATATTTTTCAGCTTTCAGCATTATACAAAAACTTTTATAGATATATAAAAAAATAAAATAAAACGATTTCATTAAATAGTAAAAACAAATAGTAGATCAATGTAAATTTCATTAATTCAACGAATATTTTTTCTAAATAAAGAATAATTTTGTAACTGAACTGAATGAAAAAATGCATAGCTGAATGAATATTTCATTGATTCAACAAACAATTGTATGAAATAAATAAATCAAATATAGAATAAGCGTGGTTCAATACAGGCTGGGCGATATTTTAAAATAAGAAATTAGTACGTATTTTTATTATGTAATATTTTTTGCAAAAGATACAGAAACCGTTACTTTATTGTTTAATGTCATAACTTATGAAAAATACACGAAATAATTAATTTATATTTAAAAACTTCGAATAAAATCCAATGATTCAATGAACGGAGTACGTCAACTTATGAGCAGTAATCACTGATTCAATGAAAGGAGTACGTCAATTATTAAATAAAGTTTATTAATTCGATGAACACAGTATATCAATTTATGAACAAAGTTCATGGATTGAATAAGCGAAGAACATAAACTTATGAATTTATTCTAACAACGAAGTGTGCTGCCTTATGAACAAAATCAAGGAAAGAAGCTTGTTAATTTGATTAAGTGAAAAGTTAAGTGCTTAATGAATCAGTTCATTAATTAATGAATGAAGGTTCATTGACTTAACGAAAAATTACATAGGCAGAAAATTGATGGAAAAGTTCATTGATTTAATAGTTTTTTTCATTGAATCCATGAACCGATTTAGTTCTGGGTATACATGGTGGTTAATTTAGTGGTCAACTATCGGGTGTCATTAACGAGACAATAATTGCAATTCCGTTCCGATGGGGATTCACTGTAAATGATACAACGTAGCTACTGCAGAACTAACTGGCGAATTGCTTGCAGAGTCAGACTATAGTGGCTTATTATAGAAAATAAATTTCTGCCAGTCCATTACGTTTAAAAGACTTCGAATGAATAGAAATAGGATGAGGTATTAACTGGAAGTAGAAATAATTAGCAGTTATGGCTGTTAGACCATTGAATGTAGTGGACTGGCAGATTTAACGATTGTGCAAGAAAAAAAGTCACTTACAATTCAAAAGCATATGGCCAGGATCAAAGTGTAGTAAAGAACGACGTATTTATTTTGCAGTTCCAATCAAGCGAAATACGATGATTCATCCTTTGAAGTCAAGTTTGTTTCCGGAAGAAGTGCATCGTACTGATAATCAGGCCCAGGACTATGCAAACATTCTGTGACTGTAGTGACAGAGAGTTTATTCCCTAGGTATTCTATTATTCCCATTGCCTTCCTGAGTTAAACGGTAAAGAGTAAAAATCAACTCGCCTACGTTAACCATTATATATCCGTAAGGTGCGGGTGATGGTGGAGGGTGGTTTTTTTACAGTCGCTGGCAGAAGAATTAATTCTAAGTGGCTTTTCTTAAGTGGACCATTTCGAGCATAATGAAGTGATGGATTGAGTCGAAATAAGAACTTTCGAAATGTTTCAGTTTTGAGAGTCCTTGTCCCGAGAATAAAGGTAAGTGCAAAAAGTGAAAGTTAATTAAAAATAAGAAAGATAATCCTCGGAGGAGGAGGTTTTCGGTTGGCTAGTTGTAATCGGTCTTGCTTGTTGCATATTTGACGAGTAGAGTGTAGAGTAGGATAAACTCCGACTCGCCGAGAAAGTAAGCGAAAATTTTAATCAAGCTGTTTGTCGAAGAATTGGTTTGTTTGATCATTTGAAGTTAGAGCCGGAATATCTACACCAATTCCACCTTCAACCTCCAAAAGTAAAGGACTCCTCAACTTCGACTCCTTACCGTCGACTGAACTTATTGATTTGGAGCTAACTTGTATCAGAGAACGATTTCACCATGACCAGAAATTTTCAATATTTCTTTCTGATTTCATCAATACAAAAACATTTACAATATTTAAAGTCTCCAATTAATTCTTAAATAAAAATTCTTTAATTCCGAGCAACCGACCTTTCTCCCAATTACGCTGAATTCCCATATTACTTCCACCTTTACTTTATATAGATCTGAATTACTTAATTTTTCCGGAAAATTATAAACATTAACAATATTTTGAACTCTACAATTCAACGAATCCTTCTATCAAAAATTCGTTCGATGGTTTCGAATTTCATAAAATAAAATGGTCCTCACATTCAGAATATAATTGCTCTCTAAATAGAATTTCACTGGAAATAATGCGAAATTTCTGTTCATTTAATTGTTTGGTCTAGCGAAAAAAAAACAAACAAACAAACAAAAAGTAATATTTGTTATTATATCTGCGAAGGTTTATGACAGGGATCATAATTGAAAATTTGCTGTTTAGCAATTTAATGGCACTATAGAAAATGTAAGTATAGGTTCATTATATCTATGTACATACATAGATTGTGTTTTGTTAGCTTAATGTAGACGTTATAACGATAAAAACCACAAAGAGGAAATTGTGTTTGTTGTTTATTAGGTAGGCGTAAACGAGTAGTACTTTGGAACAGGGAGTTGAAATTTCGATATGCATGTCACTGGGTGGACAATTTTTGAAGGAATAGTACATGTATGCTGATTCGAAATTAAATTAACAATGTTAGTTCGGTATTATATATCAATAAAGAACGTAATGGACGAGAGAGTTATTGTTGGAAGATTGGATATTAGATTTCTTAGTTTAGAATATTTGTTTGTTTTTTTTCTTGTCAATTCTCAGGAAGAACTTGGTGTAAAACCCTTCAACAGACTGTTGTAAAGCTATGTTGAAAGTAGAGCCAAAGGTAAAAAAAGGTCATGATGTGTAGTGAAAGTTTGATTGTAACACATGCTATTGCAGTGGCGGTCATAAAGCTTTTCCAAGAGGGGGGCCACTGACGATCAGTAGGTACTGTAGAGAGAGTAGGCGTGTTGTTTAGCCGCTAATACAGTGAGCTGGAAAATATCAACTTTTTCATTTCCGTATCTAATAACTAATTTACATTGCCAGATTTAGGCAACTAGATTGCAGAATCTCAAAAAGCATTAACATCGCTCTGAAGACATTTCTTTGATTTTTTTTAATTTATCAGCTCGTGCCAAAAATTTTAATCTGTATTGTCTGATTGTAAGTCTTTAAGCAATATAAAATTGAATGCCATGAGCAGGAACTAAAAAATAAAATGAATTGATTCCAAAGGCGCAAAAATCTTTCAATTTAGTTTGAAAGTAAATGAAGACATACATACTACAGAAATGATCCTGTGAAGTATAATTTTCAGGGTTCGCTTTACCCAAAAAAACTTCAAAATCTCTCACATGTATGATAAATCAAGGAGATTTTGATAGTTTCATCAAAATCTCGAGATTTCATCAAATCCTGTTTGCTATCTTTCGATGAAAATCAGCTGTTTTTTGACTGCCACCATAACCTCCCTACTCTCCTTATTCAAAAATTTAAAAAACAACACTTGAACATTCACCAACAGTATAGTGGCGTTTAACGAAATTGAAATTTTCTCGTTAACTAAGTTATATTTTCGCCACTGTCAACTTTGTGGAATTTAAGAGTCAATCAAAGTCGTCAACGAAATCATTTTTTCAAAAAAATTTAATTCGATTTAAAAATAAAATAAAAAACTGAAAGCAAATTTTTAACCGGAATATATTAACGACTCAAATCAAAAATAATCAAAATATATCGATATATTTAACCTTCGATTTAATTATATTAAAAAGTTAATTTATATTTTTTATGGTTCACGATGTCAAATTTCATCGCAAAAGTTTATAATTGTTTTGTTGAATTTAATTTTTATTTTACGGATTTGTGATTGAAAGTTAAATTAAACAAATCAATCGAAAACGGGTTGGGGTCGTTTGCCCGTGTCCCAAAATCCCGGGTTTTCCAAAATCCCGTTTTCCCAAAATCCCGTTTTCCAAAATCCCGTTTTCGTGGATAAAATTAATGTTTATTAATTCGGGCGCCCGAATTAATAAACATTAATTTTATCCACGAAAACGGAAAAAATACTAACACAGCTAAAAAAATCTGCCAATGGTCTGGGCGAAACTTTATTATTTCTCGGGTCAAAGTTCGGAAGCGGTCAAAGTCGGAGCATATCATCAGTTGTTTCAAGATTATGAAGTTTCTTGGAAAGTTAATTTTGTTCTTAAAATAAAAATATTTAAAATAGAGATTTTTAGCCAATTAAACATTGAAAAGGCCCCTGTAGACTATACGAATTTCGGTATATTATGTACACTAAAAGACCATAGAAGTAAAAACGAATTTGTTGCATTATCAGACTTAAGAGATATGACGAATTATTATATAAACGTATACAAACCCATTACTTCAACTTGGGGTTTGAATTTCGAAAAATTGTGAAATTAGTTTTTAGGTCATTACATCAAATGCCGTGATCAGAACTAAGGGATGGCAAAATTTGTGAAAACATATGCAAACCCTGGGGGGCTGAATATCCAAAAACTGAGAAATGGGTTCGTAGGCGATTATATAAAAAGTCTGTGGAAATGAAAAGCGATGTAATATCTCATCAAACCTAAGAAATATGTCGAACCTTTGAAAAGCATACAACCTCCTTACACCCCTTAGGATTGAAAATCTGAAAATACAGAAATTGACTTTTAGGTTCTTATATGGGAATCCTTAGGAAGTAAAAATGAATTCGATATATCATCAGATTTAAGCAATATGTAGGAATATGTGAAAACATATGCAACCTCCTTACACCCACTTGGGGGTTGAATGTCCAAAAATCCTGAAAGGAGTTAATAAATAAATATGAAGACAACACGAGCAAGTAAAAACAATTGAATTAATTATCACTTCTAAAGGATATGACGGAATTTGTGAAAACTTGTTCAACCCTTTTATATCCTCTTAGAGGCTGAAAAAGGAAAAAACTTAAAAACAAATGTTAAGCGACTATTACGCAAGTCCGTGAAAGTGAAAAGATATTCGATATTTGATCAGACCTGGTGGATATGTCATAATTCGTGAATAAGTATACAATCCCTTTACACCCCCTTAGGGGTCAAATTTCAAAAAATCCTGAAAACACTTTCTAGGTATTTATATGAAGAAGCCGTGAAATAAAAATGAATTAAATATTTGGGAAGACCTAATAGATATGATGAAAATCGTGAAAATATATGCATTCCATTTTCACTGAAAAATTTTTCGCCATCCCTTCCGAATGCCAATAGATATTTTAAAAATTTTTTTTTATCTAAATTACTTTTCTAGTTAATTTACATATACATACCGAGTTTCAACTTTGTAGCATAAGCCGTTCTATAGATAGGAAAAACATCCCCCACCCCCGTACCATACTACCCTTATAAGAAATTATATTTTTCCAAGATGCTACTACTATAGTTCTATCTAAATACCAAGTTTCAGCTTTATATCATTATAGGTTTTTGAGATATAAAAATCGGAACTTTTTCCTTTTCACCCTCCCCCACCCTCACCCTCTACACCCTCACCCCAAAAATTTGTTTTCTGATAGGGGTCTATTAGACCTACTTACGGTAAAAATTTTAAGCATCTACCTTGCACTGTTCTTGAGATATGAGACGTGATTTTTTAGAAAAATTCGCATCCCCTCCACTTTCATGATTCATCGCCCCCTTAAAAAATGTTACTTTCAGCAAACTTCATTTGTCAACCTTTATACACAAACCGAATTTTATTTGTCTAGTGCAATTGGCTCGTGAGATATCATAATCTAAAGTTTTTTACCCCCCACCCTCGTACGCCACTGCCTCCACCTAAAAATTTATTTGCAATCTATTCTCCTAGTATACCTACAGATATTCATCAAGTTTCAACTTTGTAACTTTAACCGTTTAGGAGATATGGATTTTAGAATGTATCGATCTCGGCTTTTTTGCGTTTCGGACGCACTATTTTTCCCCCCACTCCCACACCCCTTTACCCATATTGACAATTTTTTTGCAAATGGGTCCACTACCAAAGTTCTACATAAATTCCAAATTTCAGCCTCCTAGCATAAGCGGTTACTGAGATCTGAAAACCAAAATTTTTCGTCTAAAACGCTTCCCCCTCCCCCCCTCACACCCCCACCCCTCAGAATTTGGCCACTTCAAGGGACCTACCCACTCTATTCATAGAAAAAATTCAATTTAATATCTCAGACCGTTTGGGAGCTACGAGCCTTCAAACGATTGTAGTGGTCAACGCATGCTCGTGGTCTTGTACTACGAGCAGCGCCTGTTTCCTGAAATAAAACTTTCACTCATGGCACCTGAGGATGCCGATGTGTGGAGCTTTACCTGACTAGAACTATGGCACCTATGGATGCCAAAGTGTATCGACTAGTCAGGTTTGTTTGAACTCTGTAAAAAAATAGTAAATTAGAAATTACCTAAAGAAAAAATGAAAGAGACTTCCGCTTGAAATAGAAAGGTTTAATTATTGCTGGTAAAAAAGTAACTGAGAGCTTAATCATAACATCGAACAACTTAAATACTAAATTATCACTAAATAAGTATTTTGAAAATGGGCCAGTCGTTCAACCCATTGCAAAAGTCCATGCAGTTGGAATTTGCCGATCAAGACAATCGGCAATTTTTAGTGACCCACAAATGGTGCAACCAACTGAAAGTGCAATGCGCCCATATGTGGGTCGCGACTATTTCGCAATTTGATCGCGAGGGAAAAATATAATAAAATGAAAAATAAAAAATAAGCAAAACAAAACAAAGCGAACAAAGTAGCAGCTCGACCATTTCCAGTACCTATGGCACGCGACATGTTCTGACTCAGCAGTAAAGGAGAATCCAGTGGATTCCCCTGGCTGTGACGTCACATTACCGTACCTCAGGCCAAGAATTGCAATTCGAACTGTTTACGGTCGAGTTGCTAGGTTGTTGTTTTTGTTTTGATTAATTTTTTAAAAACAAAGAAGAACGACTGGCCTGAATTAAAATAATATTCGTCGGGAGGAAATGTAAACGCCGGATGCTGCCCTTTGGCTGGGCACAACATCCCTCCCCATCCTAACGAGTTTGCATTTACTCCCGAGTTACAAATTTCTATTCGATATACTGTACAGCATGCTTTTTACAAATTTCTATTCGATATACTGTACAACTAATTGAAAATTGAGCTTAAATGCGTTGAATGAAGAGAAAAAAAAAATAAAAATATATAACAATCTATAATATAAACTAATGCGAACGTAATGTTATCCGTATCTCTTGCCGGGGACTGTGGTGCTGGTCTCTTGATGTAGGGCTGGGTCTTTGGATGCTGCGTCCTTCGTGATGACCTCATGTGCAATTCGGGCAGAGTGGGCTCTTCATGTACGGCTCCTCTTGATGAGTTCGAAAACGATGGTGACGCTACACGTTTTGACTTGTTTCGCGCTTTGACGAACCGTAAACAAATCAGACCGACTATTATTGATAGTGCGAGAAATGAACTTAGTGATACCATGGAGTAGCGATGGAATATGAGCTCTTGGCCTTGTTGAACGATTTTTCTTGCGTCGTCTGCTCGATTTAGATCGTCTTGCAGGGCGTCTAAGGTTTTTCTTCCTTCGGCCAAGGAGGCTGCTATGTCCTCATGGTTACCAACCTTAATTGGTAATGGTTTTCTGGAACTAACGGTTGGTTCATGGGAATCTACCATAGCAAAGTTGAACCTCAAAGAGTCGGTGAGGTTCACAAATTCTATCCACGGTTGCTTGTACTCCGTGGCGGTGTGAAACGATCTTTCGTACGGCAATCTTATCTCCCTGTTTCCAAATTCACAGGGCTGCGTGATCTTAAATATCCCCAATCCAGTCAAATTTACGGCATAATGGGCTCCATTGTAAGAGGTAGACAGTATGATGGGGCTTTTTAGTTTGTATAGCCATTGATTGCTGGCTATCATCTTGGTGAAAACTCCTTCAGTTGCTGGCACTGCCACGTGTTTGCAAGTGACTTCTGCGGAGCGTGAATGTTGTAGTAGTTCGACCAGGCATTCGGGACTTCTGTTTGTCAATATTGGTCCGCTGTTGGGGCATATGGCTAACGTTGAAGTCTTATTGAAGGCCACTTGTGTACATTGGGAATAGTCCTGCTCTGATAACGTGGTGAATTTCTTCTGGGACTCTGCTTCTGTGATGTATGGATATTGCGTTTGAAGCAATACATCCCATTTCCCGTTAAGTTTTGTTGGTAGAAAATGTACTCTTTAAGCTTCGTACAGGATTGCGTCTGATAGCGGGATTATGATTTTAACCAAACTCTATCGCTCCTCTGGAACTTCTGGTTGTAAGTACATGGCGCATATGATCGTTATTCCGACGCAAGGTTTGAATTATCGTCGTAGTTTCCTTTACAATTTGTTGGCACGTCCTCTGGGGATTTCGCTTTGAATCGTGGTCTCTCACTAAGTTGCATAACTGGTCGATTTGACGGACATAGCGGTCGGCGATGTCCAAAACGGTCGAGTAGTCCATGGGTGTGAATTCAATGTAAATGGTCCACATGTTTTTAGAAAATATGACATCTCCAGTTTTTTCGAAATTTGCTGGCGTGTCCTTCAACTGGATGTTTTGGTACGGTTGTATTTCTTCCGGGGATACAGATAACAAAACGTGCGGTAATAAATGAATGGCAATTTTATAATTTATTTGTGTTGTAAAAACATTCTTAATGATGGTAAAAGATTTTTTTTTATTTATTGTATTGTATTGTATTTCTATTGTTATATAATTTGATCTACGTTAAAGTTTTAGTGTTATTTATCATTAATAATTATTCATATTTATTTATTGCGTTTATTATTTAACAATGTCTTATGTATTTAAAAACATTACATAATTTCTTATATTGAGATTTTTTTTTTATATTTCAAATGTAAGTTTCTTTTTAATAAAAATTTTATAGACTTTACGTAATTCCATGTGATTTTAGTATATTAGTTAAGTGAATAATAGTATTTTTGTGATTTAACTTTGTTTGGATTTTGTACATTAGTTAAATGTAGTATATATGATTTAACTTAATTTAGATTTTTTGTGTAGTAGTTAAATGTAGTATTTATATGATTTAACTTGTTTTAGATTTTTGTGTAGTAGTTAAATGTAGTATCTAGTTGTAGACTAGTGTAGTAGTTAAATGTAGTAGTTATGCGATTTAACTTTGAATATTGTGTGAATATTGTGTGAATATTGTTTGAATATTGTTTGAATATTGTGTTCACCTAAAAATACAAATGAAAAATAAAATAGAATCGAATGATATTCGAGTTTAAGGAAATGACCTATACCAGTGCTGAATTAAGTTTTGAGCTTATCTACCGGTTCTACAAGATCATGGTGATAGCCGCTGGCTTGGTTAAGGGTACGGAAATAGCGACAGTGTCCTAACTGGTCCGGAATGTCTATGATTCTGGCCAGTGGAATCGAGCGCTTTATGGTGACTTCGTTTAATTTGCGTGAACTCACCATACCCTTTTCCATCGGCCGTTTTCTGGGCACTGCAACGAGTGAAGGATTCCAGAGTGACATACCTTTTTGTAAAATACCGACCGACGGGGTATTGGCATGTTTTTTAATCTCGACTTTATGCTTTTGGCACTGTTTGGGACTAATGTTGCCCGCCGAGTTCTTAGTTTTCCTATGCTTTAAATTATGGAAGGTTGGAACAAGATCAGCATTTAGAGGATCATCAGGAGTAAAGTTTAAAGTGGGTATCAGTACTTTATTTGGTTTTACTTTTGCGAAAGTTTCCCCGATGTGAATACCCGAACTGATTTCCTTAGATTTTCCTAATACATCACGCTTTTGGACTGGTACTCTGGGCTTCGTAGCTTTCTGTGTACGAGATTGAATACAGAAAAGTCTGCAATGGTTATCCAATTGCGCCAGTCTCTTTAGCGGGAATGTTTCTGCTGCTTCGTGTCCACCGCTGAGGAGTGTTAAGGTTTTGGCAGTAGTGTCGATTACGGATCGGTTCCATAAGATATCTCGACCTAAAATTCCATCTGCTGGAATTCTATTTAAATCGTCTACCAAGTGCCATTTCGCCCTAAATTGTAGTTTAGGATGAATTCCTATTAGAATGGTGCCTAAGGTTCTACCTAAACTACCAAATACTCCACTTATGTGCCTTCTTTCGCGTTTATCCATCTTTCGAAGGTTCTTCATCGCCGATTGTCGTAAAAGACTTGTATCGGCTCCTGTGTCCACTTGCACTACAATCTTACCAGATTTTGCTAGAGAACAGGGGAACTCGATGAATACATCGTCGTCGATATCCTTCGTTAACGTATCTAGGGCGGATTTTTTGGTGCAATCCACGCCTCTCCGTTTATTGGACACGCTTTTTAATTGCCTACGCACAGGACATACTTTTGTTTTCACCTTACATCCGAGTAAGTTTGTTCGGATGAAAAGGTAGGTGAAGTGCAAGAACTGTAGGAAGCTGGTACCCAGAGTTGAGTTTATGCTCTTCTGGGGATTGATTTGCTTCCTTTTTGTATCGCTTTTTGATTTGCGGTTCCTACGCTTAGTGTTTGTCTTAAGAACTGAGTTAATTGTATTAATACTTATTATCTTATTATTATTGTTAGTGTCGTTGCTAACATTTTGGAAGGTTGAAGTGTGGATCATATTTGTCGGGGTGCAGCGTTTAATGTTGAGCTGACACTCTAATCGTTTGCGATGCTTTTTTAAATAATTGCTTTTGTTAAAACAAATGTCTTCAATATGTCCAAGTCTAGAACACCATTCACATTTTAGCTTAAAAATGCGACTTGAACGGGTGTTTTGGAACGTGTGTAACTTTGAGAAATTCCTATAATTCACCAACGGCGCTGAGACATTGATAATGTCCTTAGATGTGACCTGGTGCGTCATTTTGATCTTGCGCAATATGTTATCGAGAGTTATAGTTGTTAACGTTTTGAAAGGGAAAAAAAAAATTATGAGAAACTCTTGAATGTATACGTATAGGACTTGTGTAATTTTTCAGAGACTAGGAATATCTATCGGGTTTTAAAAAATTGAAAAAGGAAATAACTTTTGGGTGTGCGTTCCCATTGACGATGTCTTTGGTGATAAATATTAAACACTACAAAATTTATGAAAAAAAAAGAAAATTTAGAAAAATCACCAAATTTGAAAATTACTGCTGAAGGCGAATGTATGCATTGTTGACTCCATGCCAACAAGCGATCATTCGGGCTTGGCTTACAGTCATTCTTTGCTGAGAGACTTCAATTCCGTATTTTTTACTATCGGCCCTATGCCGATAAGTAGTAATTCGACTGTTAAGTATACCCATAGGAGTAAAGGGTTACTAACAGGTTGAAAACCGGAATGGTTGAAGAAAGGAAAAACGAAAAAGTTTTTCTTTTTTTTTGAGTTAAAAAAAAAGTAATGTTTTTTTTTTTTTTTTTTAAATAAAAAAAAAATTTCGAATTCCGACCAAGTATATGATTAACATATACCAGGACGAATCCTACCGGCTGCGCCAAAATGTAGTGGTCTACGCATGCTCGTGGTCTTGTACTACGAGCAGCGCCTGTTTCCTGAAATAAGAACTTTCACTCATGGCACCTGAGGATGCCGATGTGTGGAGCTTACCTGACTAGAACTATGGCACCTATGGATGCCAAAGTGTATGACTAGTCAGGCTTGTATTTTCTCTGTAAAAAATAGTTAAATTAGTAATTACCTCTTTTCTAAAAAAAAGACGAACGAGACTTGTTTGGTGTTTTAAAAGGTTTTATATTTCTGGTGATAAAAAAAAGACTGAGAGCTTAATCATAACATCGAACAACTTAAATACTAAATTATCACTAAATAAGTATTTTGAAAATGGGCCAGTCGTTCAACCCATTGCAAAAGTCCATGCAGTTGGAATTTGCCGATCAAGACAATCGGCAATTTTTAGTGACCCACAAATGGTGCAACCAACTGAAAGTGCAATGCGCCCATATGTGGGTCGCGACTATTTCGCAATTTGATCGCGAGGGAAAAATATAATAAAATGAAAAATAAAAAATAAGCAAAACAAAACAAAGCGAACAAAGTAGCAGCTCGACCATTTCCAGTACCTATGGCACGCGACATGTTCTGACTCAGCAGTAAAGGAGAATCCAGTGGATTCCCCTGGCTGTGACGTCACATTACCGTACCTCAGGCCAAGAATTGCAATTCGAACTGTTTACGGTCGAGTTGCTAGGTTGTTGTTTTTGTTTTGATTAATTTTTTAAAAACAAAGAAGAACGACTGGCCTGAATTAAAATAATATTCGTCGGGAGGAAATGTAAACGCCGGATGCTGCCCTTTGGCTGGGCACAACACGATTTTGCGTACGGCGTACGGCGGACAGACGGACTGAAATTTTTTTTTGCTTTTTTCGTGTCTAGGGTAGCAAATTTTTTTTTTTTTAAAAATCGATCACAATACTGTATTATTAGAAAATAATAAAGTAAAATTATCTAAAATTAGGTCGAAACTAACTGCAATAAAACGCTTCATATTCAATTTTGGAGTATATCGGATGATAGGAAAATTTTCCAAGAACCCAAAATTCGGTTGAAGCTTGTCATAGGCGACTAAATGTCATCGTAGGTAAGCCGCATATTGGAGTTTACAATTTGATAACAGAACTATCAAAAGAACTCATTGTTGTGAATACTACTATTTCCAAAATGCGGGCAGGTGAAATTCAGCCTATAAAGAAAAAGCAGCAGGCGAAAAACGAAAATATACGAAGAATTGTTTAATATAGAGCTAATATGAATAAGGTGGATTTTCTTAAAAACATTTCATATCATATTGCTTTAAATTAATTTGTTACCTAATATCAGCAAAAATAACATTAGAAATATTTTAAAATAAGTTGAATTGGTAAAACGGGACTTTGGAACACGGGATTTTGACCCGCTCCCATCGAAAACTAAAATGTTAATTATTTAAACGATGTTCTAAAAATTAATCGAAGATTTAATCAACAGAGAAGATTCAAAACATAATTGAATTTAAGAAGAGGATTGGCAACTGCATATAGTATACCCTTCAACAGTATCTTAGGTGATTTACATAGCAAGATTTTGGCAAGCAGATTTTGAAATCTCGAAAAGCGTTTATAACACTCTGAAACATTTGTTTGACTACGGGCATGATGTTAAAACTTTTAATTTATTTTGTGAGATTTTACTTTTTGAAGCTTGGATTATTATTGTAATATTTTGTACAGGTAATTGTGATGAATGAAAGATAATTTCAGGGCTGTTCACAAGGGTAGCTATTATTTGTATTGTGGATTTTTTTCTCAAAGATTTTTTTTGCGGCACCCCTCTAATGGTTCTAATTAGTGTAAAAACATGTTTTAAATTTTATCCCGATCAGAAAACAGAAAAACACGTGCCTCAAGGTCGTTAAAAAAATTAAAATTTCATATTCAAGATGATTTGATTAGGTCTTGAAATACCTTTTTACCTAATTAGATTTCAAAGTCATGCAAATATGGGAATTTAATTAAATCTTATGGAAATCTCGAGATTTCGTCAAATCGAGTGTAAAATCTTTAGATGTTAATCAGTTATTAATACATGTAGTAGTAATAGTTACTGAAACTACTCTTAAATTTGAATTAAAACGCAAGATTTCAAACTGGATTTGCAGAAATCTAGTGATTCCGACAAAACTATTGAGATCTACTGGATTACCCATACATATGAATAAATTTGAAATCTACTCCGGTGACTAGGTTTTGTAAAAATAAAGGTGGGACCTGTGCTAAATCAGTGGTGCCGTTCAAATTGGATCGCATTGAATTTAAATCTTAAATACCTTAATGTCAATATTGTGCACTTACATATCTCCTTATCGGAAGTATTTGTTTTGTTAAATCAAATTGATTATATATATTTATATTCGAAATTGTATTACTTCTCCATTGAGATATTTTAAACTAATAGTCTTGTTCTCGATTTGGAGACAAAAGAAGGATTAAAGAAAAATATGAGGGAAAATCAGATTTACTTACATGGACACAATATACTTTATTAAGTGTATCTAATAGTCTCATATAATTTTTCTTCAAAGAAGATGAAATTACATAAATCAACGTTGGTTGACGAATTTCCTTGTGGGGGGGGGGGGGGCCCTGGCCCCTATGCTGTATACCCATATTTATGGGTGTTTCCAGAGATACCCATGGTTGTCGTAAGAGCACTCAAGGGTATTGCGAGAAACACTCATGGGTGCAAAAAAGATTAATGATCCCGTTTTCCATTGAAATTGCCGTAAAAACAAATTTTTAAAAACTGCTATTTATTGACAATTCTGTTACGAAAATAAATTAACAAGAGCATTTTTAATTGCTCCGAAGTTTCTTCCTCCAATGATCGAACAATTATTTAAGTAGCATTACTAGTTCAGAAGTTTTTGATATTAATAGAAGAAATGCTTAAAAACGGCATATCTCGAAAACGGGCATATGTTTGAATGGGTGTGTTACTCAGTCTATAAAAAAAAATTAAATTCAAATGCAAATCATATCCCATTTATTCATCCATCAAAATGATCGAATCACTGACCGACCCATGTCCGTTCAAAAGGTTAACCACATGTTTTGTTCACTTTCAAACTATAAATTCTTCTTCATCGTAAATGTAAAGTTGATCTGCCATGACTTAAACCCATCGAGAAAAAACTGATGAAGCATTCGAAAAGGCGGACAAGATCATAAACTGCGAACATGAAAACAAGATACATTATAAGCATTTAATTTTTATTTGTTGCAACATTAATCCCCCGAGCACACATGTTTCAAAATTCAAAACGGACAAAACAGTAGATGAAATACGATCATTTATTAAATCGAGTAAAGTGATCTTGTTATTTTGCTGATGAAGATGCAGATGATGATCATAGCTCTGCAATTCAGCCATATGCATTGCATATTTCAGAGAGTACGTATAAATGCACAAGTGTGTTTGATCGAAACAATTTAGACAAGTGTTTTTACAGTCTGTTCGATCAAGCAAAATGAACAAAAGTTTTAGACAATTTTTGATAACTTCCATATGCCCATGATCGTGAAGATCATCGTGCGCCTATAGACTTTATAATCCCGGAGCGTCGGTATTTTGTTTACTCTAATACGATCGTTGCGATGAGATATTTAGCACATACAAGACACAACACATTACAAACTTTTTTTAAAAAAAACAAAACGATTGTGCAAATAAAATTAAGCATTTTTGTTTTCATACAAAGATTTCGAGTCAGTCAAAACCGATCGGCTTCACTTCAAAATAAATATTTATATGATCTGTTAATATGTTATTGATGATCGATCTAATCGATTTATTTATGCAAACCGTATGCGGCTTTTCATATGTGTCTTCTCTTAACGTCCGGATATTATGCAGCCACGATCAGTATGCGATATGCTGCGTCATTTCCGGTGAAGAAGTTCTTGTTGTACCGGAAATGCTATCAACACAACAATTTCGAATACCTGATGTACGAGCATAAAAATATTTTGTACTTACTGCAGGTCCAACAACTAACATGATGGAAATAATATGTAATCACGTATAGTGAATTGCATTTACGTTTCGAAATGGAATTATTATAAAAAGCAGGAAATATGGTTTTGGTTTAGATGATTTTGTATTTTCTTTTTTCGAATAATATACTGAAGCAATTATGGTTCTTGTTGGACCGGTTCGGACAGTGGTCAGCGAGATCTAAATTAAAATGAATGTTTTTTTAGGTAATTGGATCTGCATTTTGAAATATTGTTATTGCTTTTATTTTCAAATTATAACTGGAGTAAATTAGGTAACTAGTCCATGACAATTATTATATGAAAATTTGAAGCTTAGTTTATAGAAAAATTTCAGCCGGAAACAATGCATTAGATATGAATTAAAAAAAAGTACATTAAAAGTAGCGCGAAGACAATTAATCATCATTAATTTTCGACAAACAAATGCAACATCAACAAATCTCAGTAGTTTAAATCCAGTTTTTGAAATTTAAGTCAGAACAATGTCGATGCGACGGTCACGAAAAAAACCTCCAATTGACCAAAAAGAAACTTTCTTTATTAAATGTTAAATTTAAGTTTCTGGTTATGAAAATAACGTCATGTCGGCCCACGTCATTAATACAAAGGGCGACTGTAAAAATTTATTTTGAAATTAATATTCAAATAAAGCAAAAAAGCACAAGAGATTTTGTAATAATGCGATATAATTCTACAAGAAAGTAAATTCTTTAAGTAACTCTATAGAGAATATAACAATGCCCACAAATAACTCTTATTTAAGTAACTTTCGTTTGTAGTAGGTATATGCCAAAAAATAATTTGGGTGACTTTCTGGTTTTGAATTTAACTAAGAAGTTATTTGTAAAACTTCTTCGTGACAACTATGACCTAGTAATTTGGTAATTTGGACGACTTCTTGGTTACAAATGTGAATTAAAAGTTGTTTTAGTAATTTTGTCATGGGAAATTCGAGTTAAAGAGATGTTTGAGCTACGACGTTTTGGTCATATCTATATTCATTTAATTTTAGAAAATATAATAAGGTTCTATTTGATCCCTTCTGAATAGAGGACAGAAAAATATTACTATTGCTTCAAATACCACGAGAACAAAGGCCATGTCTAGGTATAATCGACTGCAGCGAAACACCAACAAAATACAGAGTCCAAATTTTTTTTATAAAGAATCATTCGGCATCATGCTTTTACCGGGTACTTAAATTAAACGAAAGGTAAAATACATTTGGAAAATATAAAAAAATCCGAACGACAAAATTGAAGATTGACTTCGTTGATAACAACCGATTTTAATAAACAAATTTACCAAATTACTTATATCCAATATTTTCACCAGAATATGACTGAATAATACAATGCCCGAAATAAGAATAAAGTGTTCTATAAAAATGTTTTATTTTGCAAAAAATGTAAAGGAGAAATGATATAATTATTGACAAATTTTATTTATTTTTTATTTTATTTTCCTCCCTTGTTCCCTTGTTCGTAGTGTCTTAGAGTACTGTTCTATAGTATGGAATCCGCATCATAACTATCTTATTAATTTAATTGAAACCGTTCAACGCGATCTCTCTTCTATCGTCATCATATACCATATCTTGACTACAATTCAAGGCTATTATCACTTCACCTTCATCCTTTAACCACGCAACGCACTTACTTTGACCAATGTTTTTTATACAAGCTCATGAATAACGTTCCCGGTGTTCTCCTAGTTGAAGAGTTATCGCACAGGACAAGTGTGGTTCCAACTAGAAACTGTAACATCTTTCAGCTTCCTCGCGCTTTTTTGAATGTTTACTACTTTTCGCCACTAGTAAGACTTCAGAGAACACATGACACTCTACAACTCGGATCTCTGTCCACTTCTTATACATCTTTTATTTTTAAATTGAAGCATGCGCTTTTTACAGACTAGTTTTTTCTTTTGTCAATTCTTAAATTCTAAGCTATTGTATTAGTGAAATTATTATATTTTGTTCAATGGCTTTTAAAATAAAATAAATAAAAATAGTCTAATCTAATCACCCATAACCGGGCTTTTTTGACAAATTGAATAGATCTCACGTTCAGTGCATGGTTGCGCCGACGTCGGGACAACCCATACTCCAAATTATTCAGAACAACGTTGTCAAAACGTCTTTGCGACGTTTCAGGGCCGATCAATTTTCTTATTCTTACGTATCATCTTATAAAAAAAGATTTGAAGCGAATGACATGTCCTTATATCGCTAATAGCCTACTTTTAAATATGTTCTCAACCTTGTTATCCTCTTGGAAAACACATTGATGCTTTTCATCTTGAAAAACTTTTAACATAGAACTCATAATGCCGACCTTGACCTCAAACTGTTACTCGTGTTCTATCACAGCTCGAACTTGTAAAAAATATCCTTTCCTAGCGAAATTGATTTTTTTTAGCTAAAAATAAAGTACTTGGCCTAGAAAGCTCCCTTGGATTTTTTCCCGTAACAGAAAATTTTTCGAGGTTTCCTCCCTTAACATACATTTATCTAAAATGTCATCTATTGGCCTAAATATTGTACACCACCTTGAATTCGAGTTGGCTGATGAAGTCAGCTTTGAAATTACCATCCTTAGATTCTGACTCTGTCATCGCCTAACGTAGTTCCTTGGTTTTCGAGCTCAACTTGGCTTATCTAGTTCCTACTATATATGGTAATAGTTTCTCCAATATTTATGGCTTCACCATAATCCTGGTATCATCTTCGGATTCTGCATCCATCATCAAACCAAGAGAAACCAGGGTGCCTATGGATGCAATTTTCTATTTCGATTCTATAAAATGGTATGACTGAAGGCATTAGTCTCGAAGGGGTGGTAACAGTGACAAAGAAAATGCAATAAAAAGAGAGTCAGAACAAGAGTAAGTGATGATGATGATGACGATGACTATAACGATGTTGAAGACAAGATTTTCCTAGTGAAACTGGAACACAGCATATTAAATGGACTTTTGTATTCGCTGTGTAATAGGAGCTTGTAGTGCTGAAGAAAGCATTTTTGAGTACTATGCAGGAAATCGATTGCTTTCAGAAAATGCATCATTTTAGTCGGATTGGACGATATTGTGTGGAGTACCGACATGATGGATTAAATATGATGAACTTTCGTTGAAATTCATCTTAGTATGCCTAAGAGAGTTATTGAAGCATTCCAAGATTAGATCCTAATTATTGAAAGTGTAACAATATCTTGATTAAACCACAATGTTATCAAAGTGTCAATCATCAAGTTGATTTATAGCGAATATTAGTTAGTTTTCAGAAGTGTGCCAAGTGTGTAGAAGTCGCTATCTAAGCATGTCGTTAAGGAAATAAGTAGAACAAATTCTCAACAGTCGAGAGTTCCCGAAAATCGGAATTCATATGGAACTCTAGCAGAATTAGTCTGCAGCTGACTTCTGAAAACATGCAGAATTAGTTAAATAACTGCGTAAAACATTCATGTTTTTAATTCTGTTCAGGAGTTCACTTCCATTACATGAATTTAGTTGTCTATATGATAAATGGCAATTCCAGTTATCCAGTTTCCAAGTAATTTAACAGTACTGAAACTGAAAACTAAAAAGTCTAGTTGGTATAGATTTATTTATATTTGCATTTTGTCTATTTAAATATTTATTCTCTATTGTTCATATTCTGAATTACTCAAACTCAAACAATATTTATTTATAATAATTCAATGTGCGTTAACAGAGCAAACATGTTTTAGAGATTAGACTTTTTGTCTTAACAGCTAAGTTGTAATAATTATAGCACAAGGCAATGAGGAAAAACAATAGAAAATATATAATAATTTGCCAAGGAAAAGTACAAAGAAAAAACCTTGCCTGTTTAAAGTTAAGCTACTTAAAACTAACTTAGAACTAAAGGATTACATAGTAAATTACATAATTACCAGGTAAGAATTGTGATTGACAAATTGCAGTATGCAGTAGAAGAAAAAGAAATACAATATGAGTCAAACTCTATAGGAACGATGCAACCAGCGGGTTACGTATATATCGGCATCTCTTTATCGGTCAGTGTTTTTATGTCATGCACGTTAGCTATTTTATGTAGGCGTTTAGTAGAAAAGTAAAAGGGTAAGTTCATGATTATTTTTAGGCATTTATTCTGGGTAACTTGCAACGTTTTTTGGTGTGTAGCGAAACTTTGACGCCAGATAGGAGCGCCATACGATATTATGGGTTGGATGACCTGCTTAAAAATCAGGAGTTTGTTATGCACCGAAAGCTTGGATTGATTAATGGATAGAGAGCATGAATGCTTTTTGAAACTTTGGAGCACGTCATTTCTACATGATCCTTGTAGATGAGCTTTTTGTCTAGGATCACGCCGAGATAGTTTATAGAGTCACTCCATTCGACGGTTTGTCCAATAAAATTGATTGGGTGACTTGGAAGATTACTACGTTTCCTTTTTTTTGTAAAGAAAATTGCTTGTGTTTTTGTTGGATTTATTTTGATTTTCCAACGATTGTAGTATTGCTATAGGCGATCGAGTTGATTTTCAAGCTCCCGTATGATAGCAATGGGGCTATTTGAGCGAGAATAGATGCAGGTATCATCTGCGAAAATAGCTGTTTCGCATTTGTCTCCGGTTGGGACGTCAGCAGTATATATATTGTATAAGGTGGGACTTAGGCATGAGCCTTGGGGAACACCAGCAGGAATTGAATATTTAGCGGATAATTGCGATTTGAGTTTGACAATAAATGACCTCTTGCTCAAAAATGATTGTGTAATTTTAGTTATATATAGTGGGAAGGATAGCTTGATTAGTTTTGCTAGGAGGCCGTCGTGCCAGACAGAGTCGAATGCTTTTTCGATATCAAGTACTATCATTCCTACTGATTCCTTTGAGTTCAGTGAAGTTTTAATGTCGCTAGTTACCCTGTAGAGTTGATGAGTGGTCGAGTGACCTGACCTAAAGCCGAACTGAAAATTGGGTAGAATATCATTGTGATCGAGCAAATCATTTATTCGGTGTAAAATAATACACTCGAAAATTTTGCTTAGGGTAGGTAAAAGACTTATGGGACGATAGTTTTTTGGACAGCTTGCATCCTTACCGGTTTTAGGAATGGGGAATACATGAGCAAGCTTCCAAGCAGTTGGAAAGTAGCCTAGTTTAAGGCAGCTATTGTAAATAAAACTCAATAGGATTAACGGTTTTTTGGGAAGTCGCTTTAGCAATGAGTTAGGGAGACCATCGGCACCTGGAGCTTTGTTGTTAGAGAGCGTTCTCAAGATTTTCAATATTTCGCGCGGTTTGCAGAGACAGCTGGCAGGTAAGTCGATAGATTCGGGGATGGTTAATACAGCGTTCCTTACAGAAAAGTTGTTGATGGGACTGCCCAGGTGTTCGGTGAGGCGATGGGCTGCTTGGAAATTCTTTGCTATTAACTCTGCCTTGTCTTTGTCATTGAATATGGCAGTACCGTTTTCGTCAATTAGTGGTGGTACGTGTTTGTCACGCCTTTTAAAGATCCTGTTAAGATTCCATATTTTCTTGGAGCTTTTGTCGAGGGATGAGAGCATGTTATTCCAGTTTTTATTTCTTGTTTCGAATAGACTACCCTGAATATTTTTAGTTAGACGGTTTACTCGGGTCTTAACACGCGGATCTCTTGTTCTCTGCCATTGTCTTCGTAATCTATTTCGTTCCCTGATCATGGCTTTAGTGTTCTCGTCAATGCGGATGTTATGCTGATTGGTTATTGTTGTTTTGGGTGTACATAGTTCGACAGTATTCCAGATGTTGGTGGTTAGGTTTTGAAGAAGGTCATCGATTTGATCGTTTCTTGTAACTGTCCTCAGATCAAGTGCACTAGTGTTAGTTCTGCTGCTTAGTACTCTATGAAATTTGTTCCAAATAGTTTTATTAAAGCAATAAACAGATTTGCAATAATCTATGATCGAGGTATCGATTTCAATAAGAAATGATACCGGAAGATGGGGTTCATGTTCATGTATCATGTATCATGTATCGTAATTGGTTGAGAGATTGGAACAAGGCCATTACTGATGACGAGGTCCAGAGTTGAGTCCATTCCCTTTGGTGGATGGAAGGTTGGTTCGGAAGGAACATGAATAAAAAGATTGTATGCTTTGCCACAGTTTCAATGGCGATGCCTGGAGTTGAAGTCACCGCAGAGTAAATACCTTTGATTATGATTTGACAAAATTTTAATATCGTCTTCGAAATACTTTAGTTTAGTTGCATTAAGTTTTGTCCCAGGAAAGTAAACTGCAACGATGACCGTATTGGAGTGTTCAATTTTGATTGCGATGGACTCGATAATTTTGGTTTTAACACTGGGTACGATTGAGTGTTTGATGCCTTTGTTAACAATGATAGCGACACCTCCGCCAGTTGCATCGATCCTGTCATTCCTGTGGACTACATAGTTGGAATGCGAAAGTTTGTCGTGTGGTTTAAGCCAGGTTTCGGTAAAAATGACAATATCAATATTCGAGTCAACAATGTAGTCGAATGTCTCGATAGATTTCTTTCGGATGCTTTGGGCATTCCAAAGAAGTGTATTTAAATTCTTAAAATTAACCATTGTAAACAAACTTAATAGCTAAATTAGTAAGAACTAGAAATTGGTCGTGTTTAGTTTTGCATTTGGCAAGGTTGTTGATCAATTCTGTAGACATCTGGATCAGCTGCTGCGGTGATAACAGAGTTTCATTAACGGTAGTTGTAGTATCGATGCCCGGAACTGTAATTTGCTTTGCCACCGTATTATATTGCAAAGAGCTGCCGGGTTTGTTGCTCTGTGGTGTATTAAATGAAGCGCGACTTCCGTGTATAGGTGGGAAATTGGTGCTTTTATAATAATTTTCACGGTTTTATAATACTTTTCACGGTACTGTCTTTAAATTTTACAGTGTATGTATAAACTGAATAAAATTTGTTGGAAATAATTATGGTTCCTACCAGCTACGCTGGAATTCTTTTTTCCTACACATTATCAACCAAATCTCTTATACACTCTACTTCCTACATACCAAAATAATTCAACTTGAAAATTAATGAAATCAACGTCGTCTAATCATCGTCGTACTAATAAATCACCACTTCAATTCGACGCACACCAACTGGACCGACTATACGACCACCCACCCACAATAGACGCAGCGGTTGATTTTATAGTACAGGCCGAAACCTTTGTAAGGTCATTGCATAAGAATTATTGAGCGGATACATCAATTACGACCAACAAGAGTTTGACTCTAACGTCAACAGTTCTTTTATTAGACGGTGAAAATTTTACGAAGCAACAGAGTGGCGGGATGATATTAAGGAACATTATTGAAGAATTCCAGCCACCAGATAGTTCGATTCGAAGTCAGTAAAATTTTGAAAGATGGATTGAGCAATTAATTTTGATCTCTCAACAAATTAATTTCAATAATAAACACTCGCGCGCTAATCAGCAACTAATCATCTGAATTGAGATGAAATGACATTGCATCTTGATGCATGGACCGTGGAGAGTCACCAGCCCAGAGTCCAAGGCAGTAGAGGGTCTGTCCTCCTACCAATTAACCCCATTGGTCCCGGCTGTTTGACCATTAATTTCCATATTTCTTTTGCGACAATGACACATCCCCGGATATCAGGAGCGTAATTCAATTGCCCAGCCGACGGAGTGGACAGTGGTCCCAAAGTCCCCAGCTGTACGCCGGAATGCCTCCCAGGCTTAAATCCAGAGGGAATTATACAGTTCGTGGTAATAAAATTAAGGCTCGGGTCATAAGCAGCCTTTTATAAGGGTGGCAATGACGCGAATGCATTCCATACGTGTAAAATGCAATGCTGTTTTTCGCATCTATTTTTGCATTGTATCCATACCATTCACATGGCTTTTTGTTTAATGTGTCACTTAATTGACACTTTGTAGCCGCTTGTATCTCGCCAGTTTTAAATTATTTTCAACTTGGAATTATTGCAATTTTACTGAGTTTTTATTTATGACTTGGAGGATAATTCGTTAAGTAGGTGGTACTCGTATGTACAGTTGTAATTTGAGAACACGTATCCAGTGTTGGTTTTTTTCACACATATATGTTGATGAATATAAGGTTAATTATAGATTATGATTAATCTTTTGAATGTCAAATACATTGGACGTAACATGTGATATATCAAGTCACATGTTTAGTGAAGATAGTAGTTACCATTAGACTTCATTTCTTAGAGCGGAAGTTTTGTTGCAGTATTTATACTCTAGATGAAATCCGAGAGTATTATAAGTTTAATCCAGCCCAAAAGTTTGTAACGCACAGAACGGAGCCTTGGAAGAAAAAAAGTTATATGTATATTATTTATTGTTTATTTGGAGCCAACAACTCCAAATCCGCTTGCTGTCCGCCCGTCCTTCCGTCCGTACGCACGATAACTTAAGAAAACTTTGACCTAGGATTTTGAAATATTTTGAATATGGATATTGAAGAATATTTGCAAATTTAGTATATGTTGGTTTACCAATAGTTGTGAATATGATTATGAATAAAATTCCGTGCTTCCTATAAAAATATGAACTATCAATTTACGGAACTCACTATATCAGAGAAACCGTTTTGCCACGAAGTCAAAATTTTGTACAAAATAGTTTCAAAAAATTAAATTTTTATATCTCAAGAACCGTACCAGTAGTAGTTAGAAGTTTTACAGCAGTGACGCCCAGTAGAGTTCTAGCAAGGAAAAAAATGTTGGGGGTGCTGCTGAAGGAGGTGACAATCAGGGCCGGTCCCAGGTTTTCAGCGACCGGTGCAATGAACTGAGCGCGCCCTGCATTTTGAATCATAACCAAATGATGGAAAATTGAATTATTAAAAATAAGAAAAGATTTTTAGACATCAATAGGCCGGCCCACTTAGGTATCATGATTCGGAATTTCAGCTCCAATTTTTTATAAATAAAATCTAGACATCAGAAGTCTAAATTCAATCTATTCATTACACTGAATTGCACAATAACAACAACAACAACAACAACAACAAATCTGCCAACAGTCTGGGCGCAACTTTATAACCCTTTTCACCCTCACACCCAAAATTTAGGCCTGTTAGGCCTACTTCTGGTAAAAATTCTAAGTATCTATCTTGCACTGTTCTTCAGATATAAGACGTGATTTTTTAAAAAAAAATCGTATCACCTCCACCTCCATGCTCCACCGCCCATTAAAAAATTTTACTTTCAGCAAACTTTATTTGTCAACAGAAACCGAGTTTTATTTTTCTAGTGCAATTAATTCGTGAGATATCGTAATCTAAATTTTTTCACACCCCCCGCACCTCTGCACGCCACTGCCCACTCTCAAAAATTTGTTTCCGATTTATTCTCCTAGTATATCTACAGATGTTCATTAAGTTTTAATTTCGTGACATTATCGTTTAGGAGATATGGATTTTACAATGTCTCGACCTCGGCTTTCGAGCGTTTCGGACGCATTATTATTCCCCCACTTCCACACTCCTTCATCCATATCAGCAATTTTGCAAATGGATCCACTATCGAGACTCTATACAAATTCTAAGTTTCTAGAAACCAAAATTTTTCCTCTAAAACACTTTGAGAAGGGGCTCACACCCCCACCCCTCAAAAGGTGTCCACTTGTAGGGGTCGGTTATGTCTACCAATAAAAAAAATGCAACTTAATAGCTCAAACGGTTTGAGAGCTATAAGCCCTCAAACGTTTTGCGTACGGCGTAAGCGCACAGACGGATTGATCTTTTTTTTGCCTTTTTGGTGTCTATTAGTCATGAAACGTGGAAAAAAATTTGTTCAGAGTTGCACATTTTTTTTTTTTAAAATCGATAACAACATGTACTTTATTATTAAAATAATAAAGTAAAATAAATGTGGTTTGATGTTATGATTCATTTCGCATAATCGGTGACCAACTAATATTTCCAGAATTATCGATGTTTTAAAAAACAAACAATTCTGGAAAGTTTCTTTTGTTACCAAAAATAAAAATTTCTAGAAAGGCATATTAATTTCCATTATTTAAAACTTTTAACACTTAAAAAAAATTATACTAGGTTAATTTTTTGAGATTACAAAATAATCTTTAGTTTTGAGAACTATCTAGATCGTCATCCGTGCGACTAGCATTGACAGGTTAGTATTCGATTAATTAAATTTAATATTTTTGTTGCAGATAATGAATAGCTATTTCCATTAATAACCTTTTAGGTAACTGTGAAATATTTTTCAAGGTCGAAACTTATTCAGATATAGGATTTCGCTACATACTTTTCTTGAAATTGGTTTAGTATCACCTTTCTCTTCTTAAATTAGGCTCAGGACAATTCTATTTTTTATACCATACATTTTTCACAATGTGATGGGAAGTTTTGTTTCAACTGTGATACCGAGCAGAAATATTAAATTCTCCAACTTTAAGCAAAAACTTTAGTATTTGAGCAGTAATCCAAAATTGTTACTTACCCACCTTCAACATAGTGTAATCATACTTGCTCGCTTAGAATTTCATCATAAACAAAAACCTAACTCTATCTCAAACAGGAACCAAAAACAATAAAGGGAACTAACTGGCGGAACAGCAAGAAGAAAGTGTGCCTTTTACGCCCCTCGAACTACACGGCTGCTTAGAGTCGTATCGAGTGGTAGTTTTGTTTGTTGCTTTTTAATTTTCAGAATAATTAATCTAAAAAATCACGAAAGGACATACTACTCAAATTATCTATAGTTAGATAGTTATTTTCTTTTTTGTTTTGCAAACATTAACATAAAAATCGTAAACTGACAAGCTGCGTCCTTTTAGTGTTGCGTCCTTTTAGTGTTGCGCCCCGGTCACATTGTGCCAATAAATACACTAAAGAGCCGGCCCTGGTGAATATGGTAGGGGATGAAAAGGAAAGAATTCTGATTTTTATTTCTGAAAAACGCGAACTATAGGAAGCTAAAAATGTATTACTATATAGAGACACTATATCTAGGTGTCCTAGAAAATAAAATTTTTAATAGGGTTTGCAAGGTACGGGGGTTGTTTTGTTATATCTCAGAAACGGCTTATGCTAGAAAGTTGAAACTTAGTACGTATATGTAGATATGCTACTAGATTAATTAAAGCAAAAAAAAAAGTTGCGATTGGTATTGGTAGACGTAGGTGGAGTAAAAAATTTTTCGTGAAAAGTTTTTTTTTCCACATTTTCACGAATTTCGTTATATCTCTTAAACATGTCGAGTTATCAAATTTATTTTACTTCTGCGGGCTCTTTATATAAGCACATAGAAACGATTTTGCCAAATTTTTCGATATCGGGAGTCTAAAGTGCTTGTGTACATTTACACGAATTCAGATATATTTCTTAGGTCTAATTAGATATTGAATTCACTTTCACTTGTAAAGGCTTTAAATATAAAAGAAAAAAACTGATTTAAGCTTTTTTCGATATTAAACCCCCTGGGAGTGTAAGATATTGTTCAAGTTTTCACGAACTCTGAAAATCTCTTAGGTCTAATGAGATTGAATTCGCTTTTACTTCTATTGAATCTTCCACTGAAAAAAAAGCATTTTAGTATTTTGTACAGCCATGTATTTTTGATCATTTTTCGTCATAACTAGAGTGCATATACGCACTAACGCAAACAAACGTTGCCTCGAATACGGACATTACGCACAAAACACAAAAGCCTCAATTCCATCTAGGTATAAGAAGTAAAAACTTCTGATCTGCTCTGTTAATTTCTTGCAAGTTTCAAAATTTTTCGTCATATGTATAGCAGAAAAGTTTAAATTTAGTTTCTTTTTATCCAATAAAAAATATTTAATTCTTCTCTCTCGTTGACTTCGTCAGCTGTCGTTAAACTAGCTATAAGCCAAACTAATAACTAAATTTTAATTTAAAGAAGAATTGACTGTGCGTGACTTCATAAATTTTTGTAACGAGACAAAGCTGACTATTGAAATAGGTTCTTAGTCGGTATCTTTCAAAAGTGATGTACTCATTTGGCTAGAATTGAAATCGAGGAAGAGTACTACATGGATCTAGTTTTACTAATCCAGAAATTTTTCCGACTTATGAAATATTAACAACTATATCAAATAACATTAGCTACACATTCCATTCGACGAATATGAGCCGAACAAAACGCCCTTGTCGAAAAACTCACCCATAAACCACATCCTGCCGTGTAATATAATAATAGAAGTTTGTACTTTGAAGAAATCCACTTCGTAATTTTTTTTTTCGTGTGCTCGGATAAAAAATTTCCAACCCCTCATTTTTGACTCTAATGAAATTTATGCAATCCATTACGAGTACGAAGTGTTTGTTATGGCTGATCGAAGGGGTGGGTAGAACAAGGCGACCTTCTTGTGGCGGATTCCACCACATCCGTTTTTCGAAGGGGCGGCGAGCTCTTTTTCCCTTTTTTGTTGTTGTCATGGTGTAGCTACATAATTCTCGTTAACATGCCGGGTTTTTTAGTTTGGTGGAGTTTGGGAGTTTCGGTGACTCCCTGGAGGGTCATTCGAACAGAAAACTTGCATTACCGTCATGTACCATTGTTTTTACCCTTGAACCACCCCCGTATAGACGTTGTGGGTCGTGGATTCGTATCCATCATATATCATTGTTTTTTTTCAGATCCTAGCTTTCCCTTGCAATTTTCATATTTCTACGTGTACTTCGTGAAATATTCGCTACTTTATTGCCATTTTATTCCCGTTTTCTGTTCTCATAAAACAGATAAAAACCCGCTGCGTGGTATAGCGTGAAACATTCCAATGCAGGTTTTATCCTTTGGAAAGCAGTGCGAATTTCCACAATATTTTTAAAAAACGGGAAATTCCCGAGTCGTGACAGCACAGCAAAATGCTTTTAGCAAATTCTTGAAGTACTTTAAGCCAAGTGGAGTACACAGAAATCCGGATGCATGTCACAGTCCTTAACCATCTTCACTACTATCACTCCATCTCGATGTCGATGAAGATTCGATATCTTAGTCCTGGAAATGACATGGCACACAAACATCGAACATTTCATAAAACGAAAGGACAAGGACGTGTGGTAATTTTAACTCTTGGCATTCCATACAAATGTGGTGTGATTCAGTTCAAAAGTGTTTGAGGGCATAGAGCTCAAAGAAAAATTCCATTTCTGGTTCTAAATCAAATTCTGTGGACCATGGAAAGTTTAAAATTTTGTCGCTTATTTTTTCCGTTTTTGTCGCACCATTTGGTGACGCGGAGAGCACTATGAGAGTCGTAAATTATTTATTTTTGTTTGAAACTTCTGATGGCTTGACGGGTTATTTTTTCTCGACGAAATTGACTAATTGTCGGTACGTGCAGAGTAAAACTGTTCCAGACTCCTTCTTACAATTCTCGAGGACGTTCTGAAGCAGATTCCTTGGCACGTAATGCCAAACAGATGGCACTTGGTCTGGATGAAGATTTCTGTGTCGAAATTAATTTTTGAAATGACGTGATCGAGTGCTTAAATGGGAATGTTTTGACCAATTTTGCAGATTTCTTTGAAATACAGAGTACTTCAAATTGCAATCGCTTTTAAAAAAATTGAAATAGTGAAAATACTGAAAGTTATGCTATGACCCCATTTTAATAATGTTTTTGTATTAAAAATTTTAGGTTATGTCAATATTAATATTCAATATTTAAAATTAATATTTTCTTGATGTAGTTTGAATACAAAAAAAAGAAGAAGGTGGAACTATAGGGAACGCGACGCGCTTGCGTGAAGCGTTGCGACGCGATGACAGCTGATTAGAATGCATGTTAGTGAGTGCAGTCAATTACAGGGTGGGCCATCTAGTGGTTTCTTTTTAAATCATAGGTTATTTTGACACTGAAAGCTGTTTCCCGCTCGAAATCTTGACAGAAAGTCAGTATCATATCTCCGCGGAACGAAATGAGTCGCTTTACGCTTGAACAACGTTGGGAAATATTGAAAACTTATTTCCAAAGTGAGTGCTGTGTAGCCCAAATAGTGCGTTTTTTGAAAAGAAGTTTTGGCCGAAATAAAGCACCCACCGCGCCTGCTGTACGCAAGTTTGTGCAAAAATTCGTGAGACTGGCATGCTAGTGGACAACACTCACCCCCGTCGTCGTACGGTGCGCACAGACGAGAATGTGGATGCTGTAGCCGAGAGTGTGAGACTCACTCCACGAACATCAATTCGCCGTCGATCTCAACAGCTCAACATTTCACGCACTAGCCTGAGGAGAATTCTGCACAAAGATCTCGGATTATTCGCTTACAAGGTCTAATTGACTCAGCAACTGAAGGCGCACGACCATCCGCTTCGTTATCGCTTCGCAATTTGGGCCTTAGAGCAGCTTGAATTGGACAACGATTTTGGGCGAAAAATCATCTTTTCTGACGAGGCTCATTTTCATCTCGGCGGCTACGTTAATAAACAAAATTGCCGCATCTGGGGCTCGGAAAACCCGCACGTTATTGTCGAGAAGCCAATGCATCCACAGAGAGTGACAGTTTGGTGCGGATTGTGGAGTGGTGGCATCATTGGACCATTTTTCTTCGAAAATGAGGCTGGGAACAACGTTTCTGTCAACGGTGAACGTTACAGAGCCATGTTATCCGACTTTTTCTTTATTGAAATTGAAGACATGGATTTGGACGACCTCTGGTCCATGCAGGATGGCGCGCCATGCCACACAGCCCATGCCACAATCGATCTTTTACGCACCAAATTCCCAAATCGTGGTATCAGCCGTCTTGGTGATGTCAATTGGCCGCCTCGGAGCTGCGATTTGACCCCTTTGGATTTTTTTTGTGGGGAACCGTGAAGGACCGATGTTATGCCAACAATTCAAGCACTTAAGGCCAATATCATGCAAGCAATCCGTGAGCTACAGCCCGAAACCATCAACAAGGTCTTGGAAAATTGGAGTGACAGAATGCGCTACTGCGCAGCCAGCCGAGGCAGCCACTTGAACGAAGTTGTGTTCCATCATTAATGGGAATGTTTACTCTTACTAATAAAGCCATAATACATGGAAAAAAATTAAATTTTGTTCATTTTATTGGATTTTTAAAAAGAAACTTGTATTTGACCCACCCTGTATAGTGATATCGCATCGCTTCGCTCACCTCGCTTCGACAGCCAATTAAACTTCTGGGGTTTTTTTTACAGCAATAGACGGCAAACGACTAAAGGCCGTGACACAATAAAAGCAGAAAGCAGCGTCGTCAGTGCTGCGTTTTGCTCTGCAATGAATTTAAATAAAAGCAGAAGTAGAGAAGAATGCGTCCATGCTAACTGCCACCGAAGGTAGAAGCACGGAATAATGTGTCCATTCTAACTGTCAACAGTCACAAGTATTTTAGTCTCTTGTTTGAGGGGACGAAAATATTTTATTTCCGTCGATTTTTCTGAGCTTTACGTTTAAAATGATCATTAAATACGAGTATATGGAAACAATTTTGCCACCTTTAACATTTCCATTGCTGACAACATTCCCAATTCTTAAGGGATTTACATTGGCAGTACTGAAGTAGAAGTAGAATTTTAGAATTTAGAACGAAAAAGCAGCACTGTTTTCGTCTCTGCTTCTGCCATATGATCTTGTGCTTTCTAAAAGAATTCTGCTTCTGCCGCTGCTTTCTGCTTTTATTGTGTCACGGCCTTAATGATATAAACACAACTGCGACGAACTTCGGCAACGTCGGGCGAAGTTCGCTGTCATAGTTTTAAAATACACTGCAAAGTATGTAACTGTCCACAATTGCGGCGAACAGCAGCACCGCGAATTTTTTGTTGCCGCTGGATTAGCCTAATTGCTAATTTTGCCGGTGCTGCAACAGTGAGCCAATAAAATCTTATGTTGTTAACGTTGGTGGCCTGTTACTTTTTGTGATCTGTCTGTGTCTGAATAAAATATGAAATTTAAAAATGTCGTCCGACCAAAAAAGTTATTGAGGCCGTGCGGAAACACTATATTTTACATAATTTTTTCGCTTCAATTGTGTTCCAGCCGTGCGAAGTCGAATTTCTTTAACGAATTTCATTTGTTGCTTTCGTTGGCCGCTGGAATTGTGTTTGTACCATAATATTGGAAAATTAGTACGCATAGGGAAAAGTGGGGCAAAGTAAGCACTCTAAGGTTTGTACCAAGATTCTGTAAAATGCGGCTAATGGGGTAAAGTGAGCCCTTCCAAGGGGTCTAGTAAATTCACCCAAAACTGGAGCGAAAGAATATGGCAATGGATCAATTATGACAAACAATATGATTTTAATAAATTCAAACGAAATTAAGTGTGTTGAGAGCGTACTGTGCTTTGAAGAGTAGCCCTGGGAACACCAAAATATTTACTGGCTTTCTTTAGGTCCATTTTTTCAGCAACAGAAGCTATTTCATTTTTATACTCTAGATGAAATCATATAGAGTATTATAAGTTTAATCCAGCCCAAAAGTTTGTAACGCATAGAACCAAGCCTCGGACGAAAAAAAGTTATATATTATTTTTTGTTTATTTGTGGCCAAAAACCTCAAATCCGCCGTCCGTCCGTCTGTCCGTGAACACGATAACTCAAGAACGCCTTCACCTAGGATATTGAAATTTTGAATCTGGATGTTTGGTTGAATTTGTAAGGCTAAGTTCGTTAACGGGCAAAATCGTCCTACTCCTTCGAGTAGCTGCCATACAAAATGTCCTTAAAACACGTGTTCAAGAATATTGGTCCATAACTTCAGAAGGGTTTAAGCTACGACTTTGAAATTTTGTATGTGTTATTTTTCCAATAGCTGGAGCTAAATATATGATTATGAAGAAAATCCTGTTAGTCCTTCGTGTAGCTGCCATACAAATATCCTGTCAAAATGTATTCACTTAATTTACGAAATCTTTTAGCTACGAATTCGGAATTTTGTACAAATTAGTTTTGAGTGAAAAGGAAGTTCGAGTTTACTAATCAGCGAAATCCTTTTTCTCCTTCTGGTAGCTGCCATACAAAATGTCCTTAAAACACGTGTTCAAGAATATTGGTCGATAACTTCAGTAAGGTTTAAGCTACGACTTTGAAATTTTGTGTGTGTTATTTTCCCAATAGTTGGAGCTAAATGTATGATTATGAAGAAAATCCTGTTAGTCCTTCGTGTAGCTGCCATACAAATATCCTGTTAAAATGTCTTCACTTAATTTGCGGAACCCACTATAACTCAAGTAATCTTTTAGCTACGAATTCGGAATTTTGTACAAGTTAGTTTTGAGTAAAAAGGAAGTTTGGGTTTACAAATCAGCGCAATCCTTTTACTCCTTCTGGTAGCTGCCATACAAAATGTCCTTAAAACACGTGTTTAAGAATATTGGTCAATAACTTCAGAAGGGTTTAAGCTACGACTTTGAAATTTTGTATGTGTTATTTTTCCAATAGTTGGATCTAAATGTATGATTATGAAGAAAATCCTATTAGTCCTTCGTGTAGCTGCCATACAAATATCCTGTTAAAATGTCTTCACTTAATCTACGGAACCCACTATAACTCAAGTAATCTTTTAGCTATGAACTCGGAATTTTGTGGAAATTAGTTTTGAGTAAGAACGAAGTTTGAGTTTACTAGTCACCGAAATCCTTTTACTCCTTCTGGTAGCTGCCATACAAAATGTCCTTAAGACACGTGTTCAACAATATTTTTCGATAACTTTTGAACGCTTCAACCTACGAATTTGAAATTTTGTACACGTTCATTTTTAAATGGTTCCACGGAAAAGGATAAATATGTAAGAAATCGAGTGAGTTCTTCCTGAATTCCAAATCTCAATATACCTTAGAAATATATCAGAATTCGTGAATATGTACACAACCACTTTACATCCCCTTAGGGGTTGGATATCAAAAAATTGTGAAGATCGTTACGAGGCGCTTATATAAATAGCCCGCGGAAGAAAAATTGTTTTGATAGCTCGACATGTCTAAAAGTTTTAACGAAATTTGTGAAAATGTGGATTCACGGACATTTTTTTTACTCAACCTCTGAACGCCAATAAAAATTCGAACTTTTTTTTTGCTTTAATTACTCTAATAGCACATCTACATATACCTACTAAATTTCAACTTTCTAGCATAAGTCGTTTCTGAGATATAAAAAACCACCCCTATCAAAAATTTTATTTTTCTAGGATGTCTCCATAGTGGCTCTATATAATCCTAAATTGTTAGCTTTCTATTCATTAAGGTTTTCCAGAAATAAAAATCAGAATGTTTTCCTTTCTACCCTCTTTCCCCATCACCACCAACACCCACACCACCAAAATTTTTTTTCCTACTAGAAGTTTACCGACCCCAACTCCTGTAAAATTTTCAAGATCATATCTGATACGGTTTCTGAGATATAAAAATTACATTTTTTGAAAAATTGCTGTCCCCCCCCTTTCGTGCTCTACCCCCCCCCCCACAAAAAATTTAGTTTCTAAATTTTATCTTCCTGCTGTAATTGGTTCGGAAGATATTGTAATCCAAAGTTTTTCACCCCCCACCCCCACACCCCACCACCCCTCTTAAAAATTTTAGCCCTTGTCTAATCTTGAAGTATTCCGAAGGGCAACCACAAAGTTTCAATCTTCTGACATCAATTGTTCTGGAGATATCGATTTTAGAATGTTTCAATCTCGTCTTTCATGCGTTAAAGACTCATTGTTTTCCCTCCTACTTCCACACCCCTTAACCAATATTAACAATTTTGTTTGCAATTGAGTCCATTATCATAGTACTACATAAGTTCCAAGTTTCAGCCTCCTAGCATAAGTGGTTCCTGAGATCTAGAAACCAAAATTTTTCGTCTAAAACGCTTCCCTCTCCTCTCCCCTTGTTCCCACACCCCTCGAAAATATACCAGTCGTAGGGGTTCACTCAATCTACCCACCATAAAAATTTCAATTTAATATCTAACGGGTTTGGGACGTACGCGCCTTCAAACCATTTTGCGTACGGCGTCTACGGCGGACAGACGGACATTTTTTTTTTTTGCTTTTTTGGGGTTTACTAGTCCTAAAACGTGTAAATACAAAATTTCAGGGTAGCAAACTTTTTTGAAATTTCAGGTCGATCACAATACTTTATTATTAAAAAATAATAAAGTAAAATTCAAGGAACTGTAATTAAAGTGGATTTCGTTTATAGTGCATTGTGGTCAATTTATGAAGCTTTATCGTATCATTTATTTTGCTAAGAGATGGCGCTATTGCAAACTATAAATTTTATAGGGGCTTACTTTACCTTGCTAGCCCACTTTACCCCACTCCCCCCTACTATTAAAAAAAGCAAGCAATACGTTCACTGGCTGCGAACACAATATTTTAGTATTTGATAATATTATTTTGCGGTTCTGTTAACCGATTCACCGCGCTCACTGTAACTGGTATCGCGGTTTGACGCGCGCGACCCATCAAATCGCCTGCGTCGCGTGCATCGCTTTCACTGGAACTCCGCCTTTAAGTATAGTACTGTGTTCGGCGAAACGAAAAGGTACCTTCGAAGTAGAGTTAAATAAATTCTACAGGTTGCTACTAGATGTCAGTGATATAAAATAGCGCGAAATCGAAAAGAAATTAAAATATTGACAAAAAAATAACAATTTCGACACACAACACAACAAAATATAATACACACAAAATTGCCGGAGCACAAACGGACTGAACTGACACCGAACGGTTGAAAATTTGGAACTGTCAAATATTTCGCTTGTCATAAAAGGGTACCGTACCCTTTGAAACGAAACCTTAACGAAACCAAGCACCATCTATTAGTGACTACTGCAATTGTCCATTCCGCCCATGAACACAGTACTGAAAAACGAACGAAATATTTCGTTGCGAAAAGTGAGCGAAATATTCATTTTTTTTATATGGAATTTGACAGTTCATTTCGTTTCGCTCGGAACACAGTACTAGGCTTTAGTCACAAGTTTCTAACTACATGGATATCGAAAATAATTACATTTATTTATAAATTTCGAATGGAATAAGCTCAGCGTTCGAGAAATTTTACTGCTTTAGGAGAACAAATAAGCCAACAAACAGTTACATTCTTTCTGCTATATATTCCATACAAAAACGGAAAAAAATAGAATAGTAGATGCCGGTAATTTTATCGATTCAAACCAAATTTGCATACGTGGGATGCAAATGTCTCAGATTGTGATAAATTGAAGAAAATTTCCCAACTATTTTTGTCAAGTTTTAGGAAGATTTATGAGCGAAAAACTCGAAACTAATGGTTTGTCGAAAAAGTTATGATAAATGTCTTATGCATAAAACATTGTGTATATCAGAATGGGAATGGCTAAATAGTACAAGAAGTTGTACCTGAACGTCCATTGCTTTAGATTCGTCATCCATTAGACGCTAATAACGCAAAAGTTGTCCTTAATTTCTATGTCTTTTTGAGTTTTGTTCACAATCAAAGGACCAATCCGAACTTAACCCTCAACTCTTTTGACCGCTCCTTATCCACACCTCAATGTCAATAGTTTGTTCTAATCCTATTACAGTTCCGACTTTTCTTCGATCCTTTATTTAATGTCAACGACAATATCTCTGTTTGCAATGGTTGCCAGTGTGGTGGTGCAGTTGTCAGCCATCAGGCATACAATCGACTAATCCTTAATTGCAATCGACTTGAAAAGAGGAATTTCTAAGTGCAAAGAAGTGGCCAGGAGCCTCGTTCAAGGCGGATATGGCACTAATATACGAGTATCTATAGTTGCAGCCTTCATAGCTATAGTAGAAGCTAGTAGGATATTCACAAGCCCGATAATCCAATTAATGAAGGGGATTCGATTGTCGATGATTGGCACAAAAAGGCTTTCGGTTCGAACTTGGCAACCGAATCGGAACTTCTCGATAGTATTCCTTAGTAGGTACATATATATTATTGTTACGAAATAATCACCAGTGCACTCTCAAGTAATCGGATTACGGGGGTGCTGATGCCGAACAACTTGTATGATACGGGTATATGGTGTAGTAGATGTTCTGGCCAGATATTAGCTTACAAAATAGAACCTGATCTGGATAAGCCTTTTCATTACTCTCCTCTATAGTTCCGAACGAACCTACGACCGTGTCGATTCGGATCAGCTAAACCTGACCAATGTATTGTCCATTGCACTACAGTAGTGTGTACATCAACAAGAACTCGTACTTGAAGCTCACCTTTCCGAGCTATAGATATTCCGTCTTACGGTGCCAGACGAGTGTTTATAAGAACAAGTATAGAAGAACACAAAGTGCAATCATAGTATGGGACATCAACGGATGGACTACTTTAAGTTATAATGTACGAGCACACTGTATGCTGTCTAAGAGTTAAGACCCCTAAAAAAGAGGTGTTCAATTGATGTCACGGCTTCTTAACCTTTACACTCGGTATTTTGTCTTTACGACTTTCTGAAGAAATTCTTGGTGCAAGAAAACATTCAGTTGGAACGTTAGTCTTGTTTTTGGTCGTATCGTGAGTTTAGTGTCCCATTAATCCGTTTTTGTATTTTCTGAGTCGGCCTCGTATCTTTTGCCGACTAGGTTTACTGATTTCGACATAATCACGTTGTGCTATGTTTTTGCTTCTGCCCGGCTAAGCCATGACTCTTTAACATACTTGAACTAGTTTTTCAAGAAGTCGGCAGGCAGCTTAGATATTATTAAGCGTTAGTAGGCCTCTTTTTTTGGTTTAAGTTACTCAAACTGGAGGAAGTTGATGCAACCATTATTTGACTGTCTCCGGTTAAGTAAAGAGGTTCGTGAGAATGCACTTGAAAATTTCAGGTGATTTCGTTGTGAAAACGAATACGCCGCGGATAAGACCGAGTTGTGAGAAGACTGGTTCTTAATGTTCCCTGGGATTTAGAACGATTTAAAGCATTATACTCGTACGTCCTCCTATGTATGATGGGTTCATCCAACTCACAATGTTCTTGAGTGGTATAGCGCATCTGACATCAGTATTAGGTGTTCAAACAGTGATTATTTATTTGTGCCGCTACTTGAACAGTTTCCTACAAGGCTAAGGCACCAGACTACTTCTAACCCCGATATGTACTTTTTCCATACTCCCAGTACGACTCTTTTGGATATCGACGGCTTTATTCGAGATCTGGACGATTGCCAACTGGAACAAACTTCTTGAGCTCTCTGCCTTCCTATTTTCTAAAAAAAAACTATGCTTATGCTGTTATGGCACATACTTGCTTACGTTCTTAACAGTTTCACTTCTATATCGGAAAAGAATTAGCTACTTGTACGTAAATAAGAATAAAAGCAATAAAATCCATAGCCATGCCATAGCTGCTTTTGCCTATTTGCTCAAGTTAGGACGGCGACATCATACATTGCTCCCTAGATTGCAAGATTGCTTCGAAATGCTCTGATCTACGCATGGAAATGATATTTCAAGCATTAGGATGACGGCTTATTTTTAGCTACCGAAACATTTTTCAAGATCCAAATCCGTCCACAGCTGGCTTATGTGGCGACAACGCAAGCATGATGACAACATATGAGTTTGCTGGTATTTTCCTTACACTTCAAAGGTCATGCGAAAATTTCAAGTATGTATTTCGGGGTTTCAGTAAAATAAATCCAATTGGAACCAGCGCACATGGACTAATTTCATCACATGTGTTTGCTTACTCTAAAAAATTTCGAATAACATCGAGGCAGTAAATTGCCAAAAATATAAAAGTAAACAAATCTGGAAAGAAAATAAACATGACATCGAAGTTCTGAGTGGTTGACTAAATAATTTTTTTTTTATTTAATTCCCATTGGGCCTGCTCCCTAAGACGGACTGGTCTAACTATACAGTAAACATTTTTTTACTACATTTTCTAGTTGTTAATTTGTTGCTAAAAAATTAAATCCCAGTATTTCATATTTCATTTCTATGGCCTTTTTAATTAAATTCGGCTCATAAAATTACATAACCCGTAGAACACATCGGAGCTCATACGGAGTTTGAGCAGAATTCATCCTCCGCTGAGTTCCGGAAACATGCAGAATTCTATCTGAACATTTTGTTTACTCATAAGTTCAATTAATCATTCATTCAGGACTCTATGAGTGACTATGTTCTGGATCCCAATCGGGATACAGTAAAATTTGAATTCCCTTAATCGATATTACATATGAGTTCAGTATACAAATGTGAAAAAATTTATTTTTAATTATTCGATCCCAGTATTGCTAAGGAGTTCAGTATTTCCGTTTAAGTGGATTACCTTTCAGGTATAATACTATATCCAAGTACTGTAACAAAAACTGAAATTAAATATTCAATATGAATTAGAGTTTGATCATTCTGAATATTTATAATTTTATCTCACTTATTTTCGTATTCATACTGTCCGAAATATAAATATTTTAATTGCGCCATGCAGATTTGATTTGAGTCTTTATTCAACCAAAACGCTGATACGAAGGCAGTGATTAAAAATACACAAATGTCGTTTGAAACGATAAACAAATCATTAAAACTATTGTTAATTTGTACCAGTTCGAATATGTCCAAAATTAATTGTAACTAACGGACGAATAAATATTACAAGAAATAGTGGATTTGAAAAATTAATCTAATAGGAACTACAGCCGAACTGGAGTGTAAAATATTGATAAAAATAAAAATAAAAGACGCAAATTGACAATTAAGAAAAGTAGAATTGATTGGGTGCTGGTACAGAGTTGGAACATGTGTTTCTGAACGTGAAATTGGTTCAATACTGGTACAGATCTGGAATTTATAATTTCTTGTTGCTAATTCCATTAACGACGAAAATTCGAATAATTTCAAGAATCGGAATCCATGTTTAGTTCTGATTGTCAGTATTGAGTTCCAGAACTCTGACTGACAGTTTTCGAAGCATCAATTCTGGCTAAGTTTCGGTTTTGTATTACTGCATTTTAGTACTAGTTTGAGTTATACGGGAAGTATTGAAAATAAGTTGCCAATGTAAAATAAAAACAAATTGTGGCTGTAATATTTACAAACAAAAATTTAAAAGTAATAATCCGTCAGGGGTCGCACAAGAACTAAAGAAAGCGTAGAATATTAGATGGTTTTCTCAAGTTTTTAAAGGATTTTTAACACAGTCAGATACCTCCTAGGATATTACATCATCAGCAAGAACTTAATCTACATACAACGGGTTTTCAACCTCTGAATTTATAAATAAAACATTCTAATGGGTGCGTGCTCCATTCGCGGTCATTACACATTTCACATTCGAGTTTATATTAGCTTCGCGAAGAACTCGCCGAAGGCATTAAGAAATGCAACAACAAAAATAAACATCTTCACAATAAGAAATAGCCTAGCACAGCGAGATGTAGCTAAAACAGCTATCTATCTGTCTATATGTGATTCAAGATAGGACCGGCTTTCTTTCCTCACCTATTTTTTCGGCAGATTTTTTTTCGTTGTTATTCTAGATTCGATAATAAAATAAAAAATTTTTAGAGAGAGGAATATACTTTATGGGATCTTTTTAGACGGATGTAAATATTTCGAATATTTTGCAAGCTATAAAAAGAAATCGAATAGTTTGCAAATATTAAAAATAAATAACTTTTGTTCCGAATGTGTAGATTGAATAAAACTAGAAATACCCGCGAGCATAAAGCGCAACAAAATCTTTAAATTTAAAAGAAAATTAGATAGTTATAACGTTTTGCTGCTAGTTTAATTCGACCTGAATTGGCTGTAGAAACTGCAACAGTTAACGCCGTTAATCGCCTGAACTTTATTAGATAAATATGGCGAGGTTTGTACAAGTAAACTACTGACCTATAAAAAAATACTCTTTTTTACTCTTAAATTCAAATTCAACAAAAATATTTTTATTTAAATACAGTAAACAAAATTTAACGTCTCTTTGACCTTATATTCTAAAAACAGCTCAAATCCTTAACTGCATCTTTTCAATATTTAAATTATCACAAACACGAAAAATGTATACTGAACACGATGGTTTCGCCCAAAATAACTCATCCAAGTTGATCTATTTCCTTCTCTAAATATTTTTTTTTAAATTCTGCTTAACAATAGCGCAATTTGTGTCTTTGCTCAATATGACAAACAAAAATTTGAATGTTGTGCCCTTAATCTAACGCGTGATATCTTTTTGCTTTTCTCCTACCTAGCTACGTTTAATAATTATTGTTGTTATCACTATCTCTAGTAAGCAGAGCCGCTTTACGACCTTATCTTATCGCCCAACTTTACAGCCAGTTCGCGTAAAAATATTTACTTGATAAAGTACCCGGCACTAAACTAAATGAAAAGTAGAGATAGTTAGCAAATACTCGCTACACTTGTCTGCCCTAAAAACAAATAAATTTAATAATATGAAATTCCAGGAAAATTAATGGTCACATGAACGGAGTCGTATTTAAATTTCGCGCCATAAAGCAAATATTATATTTGCTCTACGCGCTCACGATACTCGTAGAAGCGAACCCTTTATATCCTTTATGACCATTTCTGCAAAAATGTGTAACATACCCTATAGACAGCCATATCACAAATGCATATATATTTTTTTTTAACTTCGTCTGGTTGTATTCAATTTGAACAAATTCACGTGCTTTTTTTTGAGGTGTTGGGCAATATATATTTTCATAAAATATTGCTGAATGTTTTTTTGATTGCTTTTCTACCCCCGTCATTGGCAAACACTTGTAAATTTATTTATTAGGGTCCCGAACATTGAAAAAACATGTTTTTATCTCTTCGCTTTTCTCGTTTCAGGTAAGTCATTTGTAAATTTAATTTGATCATGAAATGAGGTAAATAATCTTCAGTGCTTGTAATTTGTATAGCACGTTAATCTGAAAGTGTAAATATAATTAAGTCGAAACGTTTTTCATTTAAATTAGATTAAAGAAGATATTGCTATGAGGTAAATGAATGGTTAACATTATAAATGTAATGTTTTTTATTTAGAATTATTTATTTTCTTGTATATTTTAGTCATTGTCATTCGCGCTAGATTCGAATTTAATGGGGCCGTAGTAAGAAATTTTACAATTGTAGAAGTAATCTGCTTTCAATTTTCTTATCTATGAATTAAATACTTAAATTGCGTAGCTCAAAAACATGACATGATTCTTAGTGCGCAAATATAAACCGATTTTCAACTTTACAGTCCCGATTTTCAAACATGAAAGAACCCAGCCCAACACATCTTTTATTATCAGAAATGGAAGAATTTCAAGGAGTCAATTTTGGTTATAACGGTACATTTTCGTTAATTTTTTTCACTTGATTAATCCTTTTTTTAACAAAGTGTAACTAGTATCCTGTAGCTGTTTCATTAGCCAACATTTGTTGAACCACTAACAGAAAATTATGAATCGGTATTGTGGCTTACAGTTTTGATTAAAGGAAGGAAGACAGGAAAAAGCTATACCAACAAGGCTCGTACTCCCAGTGGTGTCCTGGGAAGAATGCTTATTTGTTCGCATTTTTTTGGACAGGTCTTTTCAACTGGATGCCACTGGATCATGAAATGTGAAGATCGAGTAATCGCAATAGCAGAATCAGAAGTGGCTGTGGATTATTTTGTAAGACGCGACTATTCTTTATTATTTGCACTATATGAAAAAAAGAATTGATAAATAGCGAAAATAATTCAAATTAAAGGTAGATAGCTTCGAAACTGCTGAAACTATTAGAACAATACATTTACACTCATGTTAAAGGTGACGGAATAGGCTTTTATAATACCTCTCCGAAACTAACTTTTTTTCTTACATTTTTAGAAAGCCCATAATATTGCCTTTAAAGTTTGTTATAATAAATGTTTTTCATATCTTCATTTATTGGTGAGTTAAAGGCAATATTAAATGAACACTGAGACTCAACTCAAATTATTAACTATTTTTTTCAAGAACTATCTCAGTTAGTTCTTAATAAATAGAGCTGCGGCAAAATTGATATGGTAAAATTTGGAGGAAATATATAGGCTTTCTAAAAATGTAATGAAAGAAGAAATCAATAAGGTCCAATTTGGGGGAAAAATATTTTCCCTTTTTTTTTTTTTAATTTACGTGAGCAAAAATTATGAGTGTTTGTCAAAATTAACACCTGGCTCGCATTAGCACTTTAACTATATAATTTATAGGGGACGAAATGACAAACGGGAAATAGGAGAAATTTTTTCGTGCCCAGAATATTGACAAATTTTTACCTTCTGCGTATCGAAAATACCTGCATCAAAATCTCTAAATCTATTTATGCACTCTACCAGCTTATAAACAGAAAATCGCAGCTATCAAATGATAATAAAATTTTAATTTTCAAGCAGGTTGTCCAGCCTATATTATCATACGCCTCTCCGGTCTGGATTCATTGTTCCAACTCAAATGAAAGGATACAACAGATCTCCAAAAAGAAATGCCTGAAAACTGCTGGACAAACAATCCCCGAAATTTCCAACGTACGTACATTTTAGGAACTAGCCGAAAAAACAGATTTCCATCTTTTTCACGCAGATCCCAAATGAGTGACAATCCGCTAATTCGATCTCTATTCTAACATTACAGACTAGTAGGCACACATCTCATACAAAATCTTGTATTAAATATCATTTAAGCTATAGATTATAGTACTTATTTCGTTTTTATACTCTAGACGAAATCTGAGATTTGGATCTTACAATCCAGCCCAAAAGTTTGTAACGTATAGAACGTAACCTCGGACGAAAACTCCAAATCCACTTGACGTCAGTCCGTCCGTCTGTCTTTCCGTTAGCACGATAACTAGAACGCCTCGACCTAGGATCTTGAAATTTTGAATCTGGATGTTTGGTTGAATTTGTAAGGCTAAGTTAGTTAACGGACAAAATCGTCCTTCTTCTACGGGTAGCTGTCATACAAAAGTCCTTATAATACGTGTTCAAGAATATTGGCCAATAACTTCGGAACACCTTAAGCTACGACTTTGAAATTTGGCATGTATTGGTTGTTCAATACTTAGTTGTAGTTTAAGGCATGAATATAAAAAAAGCACATGAGTCCTGCCACACAAAAATAATGTAAAAATATCCGCACTCAATTTACGGCACTCACTATCTCAAGTAATCGGTATGCCACGAAGTTGAAATTTTGTACAAATTAGTTTTGAGGAAAAATAAAGTTCAAGTTCATTAGTCAGTAAAATTACCTTGCTCCTTTGGGTAGCTCCATACAAAAAGTCCTTCAAAGTCCTTTTAAGGGGGTGGTGGAGCATGGAAGTGGAGGGGATAAGAATTTTTCTAAAAAATCACGTCTCATATCTCAAGAACAGTGTAAGATAGATGCTTAAAATTTTTTTCTAGAAGTAGGCCTAATAGACCCCTAGCAGAAAAAAAATGTTTGGTTGTGAGGGTGTAGAGAGTGTGGGTGGGGGAGGGAAAAATATAATTTTGTATATGGGTAGTATGGTATGGGGGTGTTTTTTCTAACTATAGAACAGATTATACTAGAAAGTTGAAACGCAGTATGTATATGTAAATCAACTAGACAAGTAATATTGGTTAAAAAAAATTGAAATATCAATTGGCGTTCGGAAGGGGGCCAAAGAAATTTATCAGTGAAAATGGAATGCATATATTTTCACGATTTTCGTCATATCTTTTAGGTCTTCCCAAATATTGAATTCATTTTTATTCTGCAGATTCTTCATATAAGTACCTTGAAAATGTTTTCAGGATTTTTTGAAACTCGACCCCCAAGGTGGTGTAATGGTGTTGTATACATTTTCACGAATTCAGCCGTATCCCTCAGGTCTGATTAAATATATCCTTTTTCAACCCCTTAGAGGGTATAAACGGGTTGAACACGTTTTCACGAATTCCGTCATATCTCTTAAGAGTGATAAGACATCGGATTGGTTTTCAATTCCTCGGGCTTTCTTTATATATATCTAAAAACTCATTTCAGGATTTTTAGATATTCAACCCCAAAGTGGATGCAAGGGGGTTGCATATGTTTTTACAAATTCTTAGTTCTGATGAGATATCGAATTGATTTTTACTTCCTAAGGCTTTCTACATAATCGTCAAAAAGTTGATTTCAGAATTTTTAGATATTCAACTCCTGTAGGACGTAAGGCTTTTGACATATTTCTTAGGATTGATGAGATATTAGAATGGTTTTCACTTACACAGACTTTTTATATAATCGCCTCCTAATCACGTAACAGCTGATAGTATACTACGACTTAGACTGTGTCCGACCACAATGGATCCACAGTGATCTCTCATGATGGACTGGGGCACATTGCTTTAGTCCACCTTTCTCAACCTAGACTGTGTCCCGGAGTATGACCCAATTATGTAATTCAAATGTTGTATGTGACAGCGGCGTAAGTATTCTAGCGCGACCCCATTCTAACCGCTTCCCGAACTTTTTTTTAGGTGTTCAGTCACATAGTAACCTACACCGCATCTCAGAATTAAACGCGTTGCGAACTTCTATCCAAAAAATAATAAAGTTGCGCCCAGATAGTTGGCAGATTTTGTTTTTTATCTTCAGTTAAATTGATGAAAAATTGGTTCATTGTGCCATACCAAAAACTCAAAAGTGATAAAAGTCTTAAAAACATCTTGCAGCTTAATAAAGATTGAAAAATTTAAAAATGTACTGCCTTTTTTCGATTGGGCTTCTATCCCATATGCTCGATTACACATCTGGGCATCTAAACAAGGCTTTAGGCATATATATCCTTCTTATGACGGGCTTGCAAGATCTGTTATAATATTTAGGATTATTTATATTAATTATAAGAAAACGGTTATTACTCTTTATTATGAACTAAACCAGATGCTGTATAAAGCTTATGACATTGGTCTTAATAGTTTTGCGAATATAGTACTAAAACGAAAAGTGGACCATCTATCCATAGTTTACCCTAAGTTTAATCACGCAAGGTTTTTTGTAAAAAAATTTCCTTGGATTAATTATTAAATATTTTAAAACTTTTAAGAATGTCGATGCTTGTTGTTATGATTCGATTATCTGTTCTCTAAAATAAGTGGTTCTGTGTTTATATGTACAAAGAGACCATATAATAAACTTGAATTTGAATTACCTTCTGCGTAATTTTTCGATTTCCATGAAATTCAATTAGATGAAATTAAAACGTAAAAATTTCTCAAAGTCTAATTATAAACCGAAATTCAAGAACCTCGTCGGTTTAATGAGTGGAAATTCATTCGACTATTAGGCAAAATTGATAAATGCCGTCCATTCTCGTTATGAACTATATTAGCCGTCGCATAATGCCATTCGTTAAAATCGAATAATTTACTCCAAATTGCACCGAAAAATGTCAGTCCATAATAATTACAATTCACCTTTCCAGCACCGTTGGCGACAGATTTAAATTAGCTGCAGCATGACGCTATGTAAATCGAAAGGTATGCTAGTACTAACTACTAACTAGTATAGTAGGTATCTACTATGCAAACGACGAATCATTTATGAGTCGTTCAAAGCTGCATAAATTGTCTGTGGGTGATAAGAAAATGGTCTTCTTCGGTGTGGAAATTAGTTTGCCGTATTTCATAAATCGATTTCGAATTACCATAGTATTTGAGCGTTGGCAGTTATTCTATTCTTGACTTTCCAGAAATGCTTTCAAAAAATTTTGTGCATTGGAAAAGTTATTCCGACTGGCCGGACTGATTGGTGTTGTGACAAGGACTGACGATTTTACATGTTTCGACTATGTGAAAAACTTGTAGGTGGCAATCGTAGAAGTTGATCTTTGCGCGTATTCTCGATTTGAATATGTTAAGAAAAGAAGGCGCCATTACGAAGCGATCAGCCACAACGATATGACGCTAAACAGCCCGGACTCAGTTGTCTGTCTGTCTGTGAAGTGGCTATCAAGATTATGAAGTGTACTGCAAAGAAAATAAAGTTGTATCTTATATCTACGCCATACAGAAGATTTTATTCATCCTTCATGACTACACGTTCACGTTCAGGGTTCAATTATGCGGGTCGATTGAAGAAAATTCCGGCTCATGGTCTCGTTCTTACTGGTGCACAAAAGGACGAAGTAATTGTCAGACTCCACATTGAAATTCCGATAGGCTTTCAGTAGAAGACGAAGACGGGCCAAGAGTAAAAAGACGATATTTTGTATGCTATATGACCGTTTAATATAATCCCTACGACCGCAAGACCGCACAATAGAATTTTTTTTTGTATATGACGCAAAGGGGGTATAAATTTCGATTCATTGACAACAAAAAACCGGATACTTCTGCTCAAGGGTTGTAAGGTAGAGTTAGCCGGGAAGCAGTAGGAACAGTGCTCATTGCATCGTCTAAGGACTTTTTTTTTATAAAAGGGTTGACAATGGGATGACAATCACTGTCTGATTTTTTATGTGACATTTTTTGTCATCCTTGTTGTGTGAACGTGGAAAGATCTATTAAAGCAAATATGTTGCCATCAATCAAAACCGTAGATCCTTATACTGTGTACAGCAATTTCAATCGACTCAACATAAAAATCCATCATTTCAACAGATGCCAAGATCTTAAGGCTCTTAATATCCAAATACGTTTTTAAGATACATCACCCACGCGACTAGATGCTTTCTTTACGGCGCGCTGAGTCACATCGTAGAAAAACTTAAGCTCCATTGTAAGGCCTTTAGAAGTAAAGGGCTTCTATTAATAGGCGGTAACCAAGAACATAAACAACAAACGTAGTACAGTGAAAAGGAGGCTTAAGGCATGTGGAAGACCCGACGTCAGCTATTAGTCTTCCCGGATCTTAAGATATGGACCTTTAACTTGGTGTAATTGGTTCCGCGAGCGCTCTGTCTAGTAATAATTGTCGGCATTACGAGTGTATTACTGCAGTACATTGTACCTAGTTAGTCCCGCACCGGTGCTATTCTACAACGATTCATCTTGTCCGGAAAACGTTCGACTCTTATAGACTTCTTTTAGTTGGCAGTATACGATACCCACCCGCCCATATCATCTCTACATCGATGCAACGAATTTATCGAGAATAAAAAATTGTCTAAATTAGGAGATTCCCTTAGCTGGCGTACTAATAACGCTAATGGATCAAATTTTTTTTCTAGGCGGGTACTGAACAGCGAACTATTCCACCCCCGCTATCAGAAACAAGTACTTTTCGAAAATGAGTCTGATATGTTGTTACAGCTGAATTCGATACGAAACGATACTATGAAGCGGTTGGTTTTCGATAGATGGGTGAGGATTTATGGGCTTGAATTAAATGATGTATTGGGTAATGATGTTTTACGGGACATCTCCCTTAATTGTAATTTATTGGAACGGATCGAATTTGGACAGTTGTGTTTAATCGGTTCGACGACAAATTACAAAATTTGTCATCTGGGATGAAGTGGTACTGAAAGTTAAAACAGAATTTAAAGATGGTTTTTTTAAGTATTATCTGCTTTATTATTTTAACAATATTGAAAATGAAGTGCACATATTTTAACGAATTTTTGACGGTTAACTCTAACGAGGGTATAAAGGTGTTAAGTTTTACAAATTTCGCCATATTTCCTAGGTTTGATGAGATATTAAATTCGTTTTTAAAGACTTTTACAGATATTTTTTTAGGTAAACTTTCTGAGGGAGAACCGTGTGGAATTGGAGGCTAAAACCTTTATAACAGAGAATTAGAATTTGATACATATCTATATAAAAATAGACTATTTGGAACTGCATTTGGTAGGTTGTCAGTTGCATAGTAACCTACACTGTTTTTCTTTACACCAGTTGTACTTCGTTTGGTTTATCTATTTTTCCTGGTGGGGATTTTGAGTGAGAGGCAGGAAGGACTTATATGAGAAACTTAAGAATTTTATATCTCAAAAAATAGCAAATGCAACAAGCTAAAAATTTGGCACGTAAATATCAGTCTCAAAAGCAAATATTTAAAAAATATAAATTTTGAGAGTAAATCACGTAGGGGAAAGGGGTACCGAAAAGTGAACTTATTTATATCTCAGGAACTAGTTACGCTAAAAATGTGAAATTTAGAATGTGTTAGTAGCTGATAAATTGAAGTTTTTTGGGTTGAAAATTTTTTGTGGCGAGTGGCGATAGTGATAAAATACAGTACTTCAATCAATATGCCTTATATTTTAGCAACCATTTCACCTATATCCATTCATGTTTTACAATATGGTAGATTGTGTTAATGATGACTAATTTTTAGATGCATACTCACGAGGAGGAGGGGAGATGTTGCGATCGCGCTTAGCAGAATTTGGGGTTTTTATATTACGGAGTAGCTTATGTTAAAGCGGTAAATTTATGTCAGTTTATTAGCGGAATATTTAAGAAAACATACTGCAGTCACGATCGGCTGCAAGCCAATCGTATAATACTCTAGATGAATACTGAACTCCGATTTATATTGTAGTTGGGGATAAAGTAGAATTACGTGTGTGCATGTTGTATGTCCTTTATTAAGGACTGCTATTAGATTGCTACTCAAAACTAAAAGACAATATTCAGTGTTTAATTTCATACCTTGAACTGGGTAAGTCATCGAAAAAAATGTCCTTTTTAAAGGACTTTTACATGGGAGGAGCAGGAAGGACTCACTCGATTTCCTACATATTTATCCTTTTCCTTGGAACCATTCAAAAATAAACGTGTACAAAATTTCAAATTCGTAGCTTGAAGCGTTCAAAAGTTATTGGAAAATATTGTTGAACACGTGTTTTAAGGATATTTTGTATGGCAGCTACCAGAAGGAGTAAAAGGATTTCGCTAATTAGTAAACTCCGACTTTGTTTTTACTCAAAACTGACTTGTACAAAATTCCGAATTTGTAGCTAAAGGATTACTTGAGTTATAGTGAGTTTCGTAAATTAAGTGAATACATTTTGACAGTATATTTGTATGGCAGCTACACGAAGGACTAATAGGATTTTCTTCATAATCATATATTTAGCTCCAACTATTGGAAAAATAGCACGTACAAAATTTCAATGTCGTAGCTTAAACCCTTCTAAAGATATCGACCAATATTCTTGAACACGTGTTTTAAGAACATTTTGTATGGCAGCTACCCGAAGGAGTAGGACGATTTTGCCCGTTAACGAACTTAGCCTTACAAATTCAACCAAACATCCAGATTCAAAATTTCATGGTTCTAGGTGAAGGCGTTCTTGAGTTATCGTGCTAACGGACAGACGGACGGACGGACGGACGGACGGACGGACGTCAGGCGGATTTGAGGTTTTTGGCCACAAATAAACAAAAAATAATATATAACTTTTTTTCGTCCGAGGCTTGGTTCTATGCGTTACAAACTTTTCGGCTGGATTAAACTTATAATACTCTATATGATTTCATCTAGAGTATAAACATACCAACAGTCTGGGCGCAAATTTTTTATTTTTCAGGACAAAGTCCGAATAGCAGTTAAAACCGAAATGTAACACTGGTTGTTTCGAGGCATGTCCCGAAAAATAATAATGTTGCGCCTAGATTGTTGATAGTTTTTTTTTTCCTCTACGTTTCTTCAAATGCCTTTAACACTTTTGTAGTATGGACTGAATCATTGTAATCATTTGTTATGAATGAAAGTGTGTAGTTCATTTCGTTCGTAAGTTCTTCATAATTCTAAAACATCTCAGCAATGTGAGAAATCATCTCATCAAACGAAAGAAACACTACAATCTGAAATATGAGTCCCATCAATTAGTGTCACGATTGCTTTCAATCTGAGTAAAAAAAAACCTTTCGACAGTATTATATCATTTTGTTTTAAATGACTGAAAGTACATCATCAAGTACAGTGTAGATTCTTTATGCAATGCAATAAATCAACTGTCTAATAAGGTCACAAATCACTCCAAATAGCATCATTCCATATGACATTGCTATCGAAGCGAAAGCCCTAATATCCTCCTTCTGGTGGCTCCATCAAACTATCCCAACAGCAGCCACTGTTCCATTTCGAAACCAGCAAAAACTCTTGAAGACTTTGCTTCGAATATCTGTGATCTGAACCGTGCATGACTTCCCAACGGCAACATAGAAGCTATCACATATGTGACCAAACGACAACATATTGGACCTTAGAGGAAAAGTTGACCCATTCTGTCCATCTGGTTCGAAAAATTCCGCCGCTATTCGATCATCGACAAACGAACCAACGAACGAAACAGGTCATCATAATCATCGCTTCATCAAATGACACATCATCGGATGCAATGTGCATCGGTTCACACATATGTTGAACAAATTTTCACATGTGGAGTATGGACTCTTATCCATAGCTCGTATGGAAGGGTACCGAACGGCTGATGTGTACATCAGCGAACTCCATAGTGCACTTTCTGTACAGATCGGGATGAATCTTCGCTTTAGGGCAGATTGCTTTGGGGGAGGATTGGCGATGGGTTCGAATCATATGGGATCATTGCAATTTTTTTTTTGCTGAAAACAACTGGACCGCAATTAAGTTTCAAGACGATTGGTCGAAGCTTGATGACAACAGCTAACTTTTAATCCCAACAAGTGAGGGCGAACATTGAAAAATGGCTCATATGTTGTTCTTGGTTTTATGGCTTCATCTTAGAGTTTTTTCACCCGAAATGGGATGGCTACTGTGTGGTCGTCTTGGCTCTTGACTTGATGAAAATCATTTCCGATTTCGGTCCAAAGTAGAGGATGTTGGACTTAACGAGTGTGTGATGTAATTAGGAAGTTGGATCGTGAGAAGTTCCTTCCGAGTGCACACGGAAATTAAACGGAAAAACCATTTCCCCAATTATATGGAAACGTACTATCCCGTCTTCTACCTGACCTGCAACTAATGGCAAATTAAGTGAAATAGATAAATCTATAAATCGCAATTATTTTTTTGTGCCACTGATTATCCATAAATTGGCAAATGAAACTTGTCCAGACTTTCGGAAGCTTCAGTGGATCTATCGATTTCCAGAGGCTATACTCAAGCCAGCAGGCCGTATTACCCCGATGGGACGTGAACAGAAGGACTCTTCTACGTTAGCCTGCATAGTTAGCGTTAGAAGCTTCAGCGTCTCAGGGCGGAAGCAAAAAACCTTTAGAAACGGTTGCAAATTCCGTAGAGAAGGTCACAACTTACAACGTGCCCTGTATACTAGAGCGACTACTATAAATAGGCCTCTTATGCATCTACCCACCCACCAAGACGATTTAATTGGCCCCGATATCGTGCTGATGTGGATATTTCGATGAAACTTGAGGGCAAAACTTGACCTTTAGTTATACGTCACATTATACAAGTTAACTATGCTATTACGTAATAGTGACTAATCTGGTAGATATCTCACAGTTGAAAACTCTTCAAGATTCGATTTGATATTAAGTGAGTCAAGTATCTCGTGAGCTTGCTACCGCAAAATAATTTTACTTTATTATTATTTGTTATCAAGAAAGTAATGTTATGTTAACAAAAAAATATTCGTCTACTCACCGTATCACACATAGCTCATAAGCCGGTTGATATATTTAGTTCAAATCTGTATAAACTGAACTTATTTGAAGGGTTGAAGGTGTTGAGAAAATAAGATTGCTAATAGACAGAAGGACTTTTGTATGGTGGCTATTCGAATAAATATGTTTCAATTTCAGATTCATACGTCCTACCATAATGTTCCCAGAAATTATCATGGCGTATATTTTGAACACTTTTTTTGTGAAAGTAATGAAGGAGTTGAAAATGAATTTCCTTTAATGATTCCACAATTCCAAATTATGTACAAGTAAGATTAGGATTAAAAATTCCAACTAAATATACCCACATTAAGTTTTCAATTAGCGATAACGGGATGGGTGCGCCAATTTGTCAAGAACATTTTTACTGATAGCTTTCGAGCAATAGGTGTTACCATTGAGGGCAGCTATTTAAGTCGTAGAGTAATTCTCTTCATTAGCAACCACATTGGTTTTGAAAATGACATATGTATATAGCTTCAAAAGGTGTTCTTTTTCCCAGTTAGGTGGATGCACGAATTTTTCAAAGACATTTGTGTGGAAGCTACCTAAGCATTTTTTATCCACATTCAATCTGCAATATGCTGAAATAATAAAGCGTATTTAAAAGAAGTGACCCGTTTTTTTGACGTTTGTTTGAAAGATAACTAAAACAGTGGAAAGCTTAAGTCCATTAACAAATTGAACTTATTCTTACAAATTCTGCATAACGACAGAATTTTCGAATTCGAAGTTCGTCTTCTAGGGTTATTGTATTTTCGAACTCCTGGACGGACAGGAATAAAATTTTGGGGTTCATTTATGGACGTTACTTACTGACTGAAAAAGAACAAAGAATAAAATTTTTTCAGTGCGTTACAAACTTTTCATGTAGACTCCGGCGTATACAAAATTTGACAAAAACGGCATTTCTCAACTTTATTTTAAATATTTCTGCTAGTATATTTAATTTTTTAATATAAACCTTCTCGTAGCAAATATTATAGCTTTATTTTAAATAATGTCATATTTCTTATTCTGATCTCTGCTGAACTTTTTCTATACCTTGTTCTTAAAAGATTATTTTAATTTGTTGAACAAGACACATCTATATATATATAGGTTGTAATATTATGAAATTAGGAGCGTGAGGCGTGACACAAATTCGAAAATCTGAGTATAACACTTATACAAATATGTACCCATTTTGTACTGTTTCGTTTTAAATCACAAATAAAATTATTGTAGTAAGGAGAGATTATTAAGACTGCCTAAAAACAGTACCTTAATTGAATTTAACACCATGACACATTTGGAAACAGGGTCTTGTTTTAAGGTCCATTGCTCAAGACATAAGGATCAAAAAGATATCCGTTGTATCGTTATGTGCTTTCACTTCAAAGAGTCACTTTATTAAAAAAAAGGAATTAATTGATTGAATGTTTTATTAAAGAAGATAACTTCAAAAGTGTAGAATGTAGAGCAATAAATGTAAACTTGTAGGAAAGGTGACAATGTAGGCTTTCATATTCGAACTCGTTCTAATTTTGGAACGACCATAAATCGACTATTCCGCTACAGAAAAAAATACATAATGTGCTAAATAATAATGTTCTTTAAAGGTCATTCACGTTTTATTAACGCGATCAAATTTTTTTTATACTCCGCACACACTTTAACCCACACGAATTTATTTTCGTAATACTTTCTTAGTGTAATTTTATAAAAGAAAGTAGGTATCTTAGTATGATTGAATGCTTCATATTAAAGTTTCTTATTTAAGATTTTTCTTGAGTTTATTGATCCTATGCAGTCAAAATTTTTGATTTGTCAAAGAAATTTTCGAAATCGAAACCATGCAAATTTTTATGCTCCTCCCACGCCTTAAACGTTGCTCTGCATTAAAGGGTGACCACTTACTTAGGTCTCTTAAACATAAATTAATCCAAGTCCAAGTTGATTGCACTTTTCTCCTAGATAAACTAGCACTATACTATTTTTTAATTTTCAAAATGAAAAGTAGTCAATTGATCCAATTGACTCTCAGTCAGTAGACGAAGTATTTCGACATTCATTGCGAGAATGTTAAGTTCTTTTAATTGGTAGCATTAAGCGTAGTATTGGCTTCTATTGAAAACATTTTTTTTTTATATTAATATAAAAGTCAACTAGACTGAATTGTGTTAAATGTATCAATCAAAAAACGTTTGCACCTAATGACATTCAATGCAATTCTACTCGGAGTTTTAGTCGAGTAAAATTAATCATCGTCACGTTTATTTTAAATTGAAATCGATGCGAAAACCGTGCAAAATAGGTTAAAATTGTAGAAAAGAAAAAATTATGGAGATTGAAATTTTCTATAATAAACTATTATACTAAGACCCCATAGCTAACATTAACAGTCTTCCAATAGATTTTGGTATAGCCGACTGTTTGCCCTCAAGCAATAAAAATTTGCAATTTAATGTTTTTTAGATCACTAATTTATTCTGTAATAATAGAAATATAATATTTTATGGTACTGCCATATTAACTTTAAAACAAACTCTATTAGAAAATCGCAAGCTTGCAATGAATTGTTCAGGAACTACAACTAATTGAGTGTGATTAATCATGAAAATACGGTTCATTTTTTATAACTAAATTATAGTTCACTATCTCACAAGTTTTAAACCAAACCTTATAACATTTTCTATGATATTACGTTCGATCATAATTAGGTATTATACCTAATATCTAAGAAATTGGTCATACACTCTGCATGCTGTTACTATCGTGTCTATCAATTCATTGGTAAGGAATTTCCCTGAATTTGTGATTTAGAACTATAAAAAAATACCATTAACTTTATTTAAATACAATGTATCCGTATATTAATTATTATTTTTGAACAAAAACTTGTAAAAGAAATATGAAGATAGTTTTACACAACATTTTGTAGAACCAAACTGATAAGATAAATCAATAGAATAACTTAAAAGTAAGTAGCGTCAACCTCAATAAATTGCTAGCAAAATAGGACATTGTGCGAATTGCTGGTAGGACTAAGACTAAGATATCAAATACTGGCTGATTAGTAAGTTGAGTTTATGCTTATCTTTTACTATTAAATTTTTAAAATTCTTTTTTTAATCCTTGGAAGAACTGTTCGGAAGTGCTTCTTAAAAATGTATTACAGAATAACTATACAATCTAACGTTTAAAACAAAACTTTCACCAACCAAATACCCTAGTATCTAAAAATGCGTGCTCACTTTCTTTCACTACTCACTGAAGATCTAAACGTATATGGTGAAGGCTAATTCAATTAATTTCGATGAAATTTAAAAATAATTAAGTAAATCGGCTAGAAAATAATAATAAAGACCGCGAAATACCGAGAAATGAATGGAATAAAATCACACCACAACATTGTTGTTAATTAAAGTAAAATCACCACTGCATTTTTGTCTACCAAAATTTTGCCTAGAATTACAAATTCGTCATTTCATCAAAATTCAAGTCGACAATTTGCGTCAATTTTTACGAAAAATTACATTTAATTTTATCTTGTCATCGCGTGAATGTTAATTTTACTATTACTTGGTAATTTTTGTGATTGTAAGAATGAAAGTTTACAAAGAGGTCTTAACTCTGGCGGTATTTCATAGCTATTGCAACATGTTTACGGTAAAAGTGTTAAGTAGGTGAGTACATCACACGAATTGTTCTTGTTTCTTATTATTTTTGTTGTTCAGGAAGTAATTATGTGCTAAAGATCAAAGAAATGTTAGCAAAATAACCCAAAACTCCCATGTACCTGTGTGTAAGTTAAATGAAAGTGCCGACAAAAACAAATTAAATTTGGAAAAAACCAATTAACTATGATGTCCAAGATTTTTTGGGTAGGTACTTCATAGATGGGAGGAAATTCGATCATATCCTGTCCATAAATATGTAATAGATTTGAGATAAATAGATATTTAAATAACAGTGCGGACGTCATGCAACCATTCAAATAAAACCTTTTCGTCGTTCAATATTATTTTTCGAAATATTAAGTTGCGACGATAATTTTTCATAATATTATACAAATATGAAATTAACGAAAAAGACTGGTCATTGGTGATCAAAAATTACTTTGAAGTTATTCTTGGGATATTATGAAAAATATTTTGAAAACTAATATTTTAACATAAAAAAAGAATAAATTAGTCTTGAAAACTTTCGATATCATACTGAAATTAAATTCTTATTTCCGGAAGAATAATACTTCGTGGAAAATTTTGGTTATAATACAAGTATGTCTAAAAAGTTATTTGGGCGACTTTTTGGTGACAAATTGAGCTTAAAAAACTTATTTCAAAAACGTCTAGTAATTTGGACGACTTCTTAGCTATGAATACAAGCTTAACGTTATTTGAACGACGTTGTGGTAAGAAATTTGATTCATAAGTTTTATAGCCGACGGTTGGGGTAATTAATTTTTGAACTACTATGTTTTTGGACGTCTTTCTCAAATTTTATTGTAGAAAAAATATGACGTTTAAGTATTTACGTAATTAATTTAAATATTTTTCAATTTATTATTTACAATAGGTTTCTAGTGTGTATCAAAATTAAATATGTAATTAAAAAAAAATTTAAATTAAAATCAAATAAATTTAAAACTAGATAAAATTTAATAAATACACTTTACTTTTTCGTTTTAACAATAAATTATTTTTGTTAGTTTAAAATTGTTAAGCATAAAATCGTTAAGCATATAGGGTAAACTATGTACTTTCAGTCAATGGCACTTTTGGATAAAATGTCTCTATTACAAGGTTTTCACTGATAAAAAAAATGTATGCAATATTTCTAGGAATCATGTATGCGTCTAACCTTTTTCTTTTCAATTCAGTGTGCAACGAAACCAAAATAAAAGATTTCTTACGGTAAGCCTTAAGGAATGGGGTTTCTATAAATAATTTTTATTCTATATTGGATCCTTCCTGATTTGGACTTTTTATGTTTTTAAATTCAGAGCTATTTTGGAAATAAATTTGTAAAAAAATGTTTCCACATAACGAAATTGTTGTTTGAAAAACGTGGGTATCAATAACTGTAAAGAATATATGCAGCATTTTACCTATTGTCACCCAATGCCAATAACTGTAAATTTTTAAAACTCTTCGAATATACTAATTTCAAATTCAAATTCAAATAAATTTATTTCCACAATATAGGTACTTAAAACTAGACATTGCTGGTAAATTGGTTTTTGGATTAGGTGGTCAGTTAGCAAACTTTACATCCATAGTTACAAATGTAGCTACAAGCTGTTATTAATAATGATTGAAATAATTAGAACAGTTTATAAGGAAAAGGGAAAAATATTTACTAATTTGCTTCTTCTATATTAATATTGGTGAAATTAATTATAAGGGTATAAATTCCTCTCGGTTGGAATGATATTTAACAGTTATTGGCATGGGGTGCCAATAAAAAATTAAAAAAAAATATAACCACTACTGTCACTTGCATATTTATTGGCAGTGCCAAAACTGAAAAAAAAATAAAATTGTTGAAAATGGGAAATCAATTGTAAAAAAAGGATTGTGCTTTAGATGCACTAAAACAATAAGAACAAAGGGATTAGAGTGTTCTCTCTGCAAAAAGCTATGCCATAAGAGGTGTGTACCAAATGGTCACAAACTTCACGTTCCTGAAGATGAGGATGATTTATATGTCTGTCATATGTGTTTTAGGTGCGCAGATGATTCTTCAGATATGGATGTATAATACTGAATATGTATCAACCCGAAAATTAGGATCGTTTTTTTTGCAACTGTAGCCCTCTAGCTCAACAAAAACAAAAAACTGGCTTCGACGCGAATAGTTGCTACAATATGATCAAAGTCACCCCATCTTACGTTATCTCTTAAATGCACAGATTTAAAATATTGCTCTGGTCCATCCTGGCATATTTGTTTTACCTCATCATCATAAATGGCGCGATAGCCCAAATCGGGCCCTGGCCTCCTGAAGTCGTCGCCTCCAATCGTCTCGATTCAAAGACCGCTTCCTCCAGCTGCTAATTTTTAAGATGTCTTTGCTATCTTCGTCAACCGAGTCTTCATATCACTTGCGTGGTTTGCCTACTGGCCTGTTACCACTCGGTTTGCCTTTAAGAACACGTTTGGGGATTCTGCTGTCTTCCATCCGTTCTACATGGCCAGCCAACTGCAGTTTACGTAGTTTGATGGACGTTGAAGCTTCTGGCTCCTTGAAGAGTTGATACAACTCATGGTTGTATCTTATTCGCTAGTCCGTTCCTTCCTTCACAGATCCCAACATTTTTCGGAGGACCTTTGTTTCGAATGCGTTAATTGCATTTTCCGAAAGTTCGCGTTAATATCGACGTTTCGCTGCCATAACAGAGCACAGGTCGTATATTATTTTCATATATTCGCAGCTTATTGCTCCTGTGCACTTTCTTGGATTTCATTATTGGAAGTTCCGAATAATACGTTTTATTTGCTAGTATAATCCGTCGTTTGATTTTGTCCGTTTCGTTGCCGTCTTTTGCTAGATTAGCCCCAAGGTATATGAAGTTGTCCACACTCTCCAAATTATACTCCACAATTGTTATATTCTGGCGTTCTCTTCCTTGTTTGCATTACTTTTGTTTTACTTTCGTTTTTGCGTAACCCGACTTCTTTTGCGGCGGAGCCAAGAATGACAAATACCTCCTTAGCACTAGGGAAGGATCTTGCAAGGATGTTTACATCGTCAGCGTATGCTACTAGTTGGGTGGACTTGAATAGTAGTGTCCCATTGGTGGCGACTGGGGTTTTTGGATGACATATTCTAGTGCCAAAGCTGGTTGTGAAATCGGTTTGTATTCTTACTTGGGATTCATTGTTCGTCATTGTGAGTCTTGTTAGTCGGACTAGTTTTGGCGGAATTCCAAAATCAAGAATGATTTGGTACAGTACCCTCCTATCGATTCTGTCGTATGCTTGTTTAAAATCTGCGAAGATTTGGTGCACATCTGTGTTATATTTCCAGCATTTCTTATGCACCTGTTTCACCGAGAATATCTAGTCTGTTGTAGATCGTCCGGTTCTGAATCCACCTTGATCTTGGTCTTGGTAAATACTAGAAAGTAATTTCAAAGCTGCTTCAGGCCATCATGGAAAATGAAAATCTTACACCTAATTTTTTTTTTTCTTGTTTTGTTGATCTCTTGTTTAGTTATGAAGGTTTACTTGTCCATTTTCCTTTATATTAATCTAGGCCAATTTAATTAATTGCAAATCTTGACAATAAAATCATTATATTTCTAAATTTAAGTTTCATGATGTCTGAAACACAATAAATTTGAATTTAAAGATGATTTTACATGCCTAACAGGTTATACTCGATTTCTCTAATCGAAATGTTTCATTTGTTTGTTTGAATGTTATACAAGATAAAAATTGATAACTGCCAATTACTAAAATTTTTTATGTTTTTATGCCTTGGCACCCTATGCCAATAACTGTGTGTAGCATGCCAATCAATATACCCCACAGTGCCAATGACTGTACATACTTTTATGAGTTTTTAATTACAATTATTTTTTGCTAAAAAGGAATATTAAAAAAATTAGCAAGTGGCCTATATCTTTATCGCTAATCTCTTTTGAATCTAATTGCATATCACCAATAATTGTAATTACCATTTTGGTACAAATAAAAATAAAAATATTTAGAAAGGTGTCTTATGAGTGCCAACCACTATATAGTTTACCTTACTCGTATAATTAACCGGCTTTTTTTAAAGGGACTTCGGTCTTTTTTGAAACGGTTCCAAAACAAATCGGAAAGTTAAGTTCGTTATTAAAAACATTTTTTTGCAATATCTCATCAAATTCTCCAATCCATGTTTGCATAAATTATTCAAAAAAGTATCACACATGTAGAGATCAAAATAATTCTTTAAACTTATACCAACTTGTGACTACCTCTCTAAAAAAATAAAATTTGTACTGGGTCGATTTTATATCTAGACCTTGTGGTGATGAAATTAATTAGTTGCTCAGAAAAATTTCATTTCGACATAATTCACAGAAACAAAATCTGACTAATATATGACCAATTAGAAACACAAAAATTAAGGTAAGTCCGCTGAAAATCAATTATATATCTGCTATATATACCATAATAGATGAATGGTGCGGTAGGGTAATAATCCCTTTTATCTCACTTTTATTCTACGCCCCTGAAACACCCTGCGCCCATGAAACACCCTGCGCCGCCGCTAGATCTGGCTATGCCACTTTTAATTTTCTCGCCAAATTGCCGAATTTTCTAGAGTTTTTTTTAAATTAATTTTTGTTTAAAATTGTCACGTTTCTTTTTTTGCGCATTATTTAGTCAGTTTACAAGCTTAAAATTGTTAAACTAAATCTCTTACAAAGCGATCGGAGAAATATAATACCATCAAAATTAATGATCATATAATTAAAATCTATAAAACCGATTCATGATTCATAGCTAAATATTATATTTATAAAAGTAATAAGAACTGTTTGCGATTCATGATTCATAGCTAAATATTATATTTATAAAAGTAATAAGAACTGTTTGCGCATAAATTTTCTATGAACATCGTTAAAGACGTTAAAATGCCAACAGCTAAAAGTCATTTGGAAACGAGTTTCTTAGGTCGGACATTAACTTTTCACCGTCACGATTCCTTTTAAGTAAAATGCCAACTGTTTCCGACAAACCGAAGAGAATCTGGCAACTCGATACTTCGATTACAAAGTCACCTGCGAGATCACAGCTAAATTGTTTACATTTTCCCCACACTAATCATTAATAATATGAATAAAATATGTACGTAGGTAAAAAAATTTATTACGAACCTATTATAAAGGCGCTTAAATAAATGAGCATCGCTAGTGTAGACATCCTCGAATTTCGGCTAGCCATAATTTAAATTTCACTAAATTTCTTCACAGGTGGAGAGACTAGTTCACCTGGCTCACACAAATTGTAACAGAAAATAAAAATAAAATCACTTAAAAAAAACTTTGGCAATTGATTTCTAATTTTTTAATTGTATAAAACTGCACGTTATATTACACATTACAATGTAAATTCAATGTTGAATTACTCATTTATTTCGAAAAATTTATGCTTGGAACGATCGCGATCGGTTGCTTACAGTGACCGCGGCGTGCCTACAAATTGAACGCGATCCACACACTCAATCGATTTACCTGAGACAGGTAACTACACTAGATGGTCGACAGTCACTCACTGGGAGCAACTCTTCTTAACGACGAAAATTACCTCTCGAAGTTTCCAAGATCACGACTTTTAGAACGCGATCGTTACATACGACACTGAGAGAGAGAGGCTCCAAAGACGTTGAATTATTAACAGAAGTAAAAAACGTAAATCCAGTTGAAAACTGGAGAAACTCAACAGTCAAGAAGAAAACAAAGGTGGAAAAAAATTACAGGTAGACACACAGGTGTGCTCAAGATAAGACGGTGAGTACGCGCAGAATGCACAACACAACTACACTTTGATCGTATTTTTATGATCGTAGCTTTTGTAATTCTCACAAACACTTGGAATCAATGAATGTGTCACTCTCAGTAATTTTATCTCAAATCTTATTCACGGAATTCGTATTTTAAAGAAAAATCACCTTCTTTTAACTATGCTACCGAATTCGAATCCACCATTTATCCATTTGGCGGCAAATTCAAATTTTTCTGTACAACTTCCGGACTTCGCCTGTTAAAAAAACACACGAGGGCGGACACCGAGAGAACGTTTCAACTGCGGACACGACAAATTCTCGAACACTACTACCGTGCCCGTCTCGAATTATACTAAAAACACCCCAAACCGTGCCTGTGCATATTTTTTTTCTCTCTCCTCCGCGGATGAAAATGAAAGCTTCCTTTCTTTTTCCCCCTGGAAAAAAGCAGTCGGCGGCAACAAGTTGATAAGAAAACACTGGAAGTGATGTTTCTGGTTGAATGTGCTTGGCAACATGTTGCGTGGAATTGCTGAAAAGTGGGTGCAGGATATTGTGGTGGGTGGAGCTTTTTGTAGAGTTTGGGTTTTCGCGCTTTAATTTTCAAGGACTTCTTAAAGGGATGACGGTTTTTTTCCCCTTACATGTTTGTACCAACCTAAATTTGTATCGTAAAAAAAAACAGCAAAAATCACCTTGACAGCGTTTTGATAGCTTTTTGGAGGATTATTAGATTGTATTTGGAAAGGATGCCATTGACAAAATGCCAAAAACAGGGCATTTTACTTATTTTCATTGTTGGATCTGAATCATGCGAATTTTTCTGAAGGGGTCCTTATAAGAAAGCATCACTCAAAATTCAAGGGTCTCTTTAAATAAACTCTGAATAAATCCAACTCCAAAGATTGCAAATAATGAAAAGATCTTAAAAAACAATAAGTTTTTCGAAATTTCCTTAAAATGATTAGAACCATACGCCAAGTTACGAGCTACATTCAAATATTATTCAAAAATTGTCTGTCAAGGACTCGTTGAAAGTTATTTCACGCTGCTAATGATTTCAGACCAATTTTTTTTTCTGATGGCATATTGAGGATTATAATATTTTTTGGAACAATGATATTTGTGTATATGGCGAAAGGTTTCATTTTATTCACTATGATATAAGAGTGCCACCTTAAAAATCAACCAATCAGGCAGCGAAAAAGTCCAACAGTGCTTGACTTTTCTACGAAAACCCGGTTTGTTATGAGCTTGTGAGGGTAAAGTCGCGCCTAATGTGTTCGGTGTAAATTCAGCATAAGGGTGGGTCACACAAAAAAGGGCTTTCAAGAATGAAAAAAAAAATTTTTATTTATGGTGATTATGTAATTAATGCAGACTTAACTTATACTTGTCTATTATAGAAAATAATAATAACATTTATATTTTTCGTTTAAACAATTTGAAACTGGTAGTATTTCACTTTGTACCTATGAAAATTCATTTTACTTTATTATTTTTTAATAATAAAGTATTTTAAATTATTGTATAAAAAAGACGCCCGCGCGTGAGCTGTCCGTGCGATAATTGAATTCTCGAAGAACAAATTTATATACTCTTTCACGGTTAAAAATCTTGGACTAAAGTCTTAATCCAGAATTGTATTACAGCAAAATCAAATAAATCTAGATTTAGAATGTAAGCTTTCAAAATACTTAGATTAATATTTAATACATTACGGATTAAGTTACGATCCATTTGGATCAAATTATTAGTATACATTCTATTTTCATCAAATAGTATTGAAATTTAATCTTGGTAGAAATATTTTTCAGAACAATGAGTTGAGCACATAATGTTAGTATCACCATGTAATACAAATTGCCTTACATTTTTCGGCAAGAGTGATCATGCTCAGAATTATTATACGAAAGTATTTGATTATAAACCTAAAAGGTATAGAAATTCATCTTTCAATTCTGAGCGATTTAAAACTAATACTTTTTGGTTTAAATTTTATCGTGATTCTTCGATTTCTCTTGCAATTCAATTCAATTGTTTTATATGGTTATAACGTTGAAAGAACATGTTTTACTCAGTCTTTTTGCATTTGTCGTGAGTTTGACATGTTAATTTTCTTTCGGTAATATAAGTTTTTGTAGATCGAGAGTATTTGTACAAGTGATTTTTGAAAAAACAAATGAAACGAAGCTCGTTGAGCCAAAAAGTTTTGAAAATATTGCATGTACCTACTGCACTTTCTGCGAATTAGTTAAGGAGAAACTTCAACAGACTCTAGTAGCTCAACAGCGCTCAACGCTCAAAATAACTAATATATGTAAGGAATATCTATTTTTCTTTAACGATACAACCTTGATATATAAAATAGTTAAATATATATTACCGAGTTAAAACTATAAGTTTCTTTCAGATATTTTTTGACTTTCAATTAAGGTATTTGGAAAAATCTAATTCATTTATGAACAATTGGACCAGGTATGCCAATGAAGAGAAGAGTCTTTATTTACCGCGACGAAACTGGGATAATAGATGCTCAATATGAAGGTACTCTAAATTGCATTAGCTGACATAATTTTAATAAATATACCTATCTCTTATTTCTTTCACAGAATGGAATGTATCGTTTAAACCTTTTTTATATCTGCTAAAGCTATTGCCTGTTACTGCGTTGGGAAGGAACTTAAAGCTAAGAAGTTGTTTTTTAAGTACTACATATTAAGAATGTATTTGTAATTTAATTATTAAATAAAAGAAAAAGTTAAAATTTCATTATTAATTTTTGTTTCTTGAGGCAAATAGAAACACAACAAAGGTAAGCTGTATTAGTATTAATAATAATTAAATGTATTGAATTGAAATCATGTTTTGCATTTCACTATAATACACATTACAATTAAAATCCTAATAAATATAGGAGTAAACTTTAATTGAATTTAGTTTAAAACTTAAACTTCTTTTGATTACATTCTAATGGTATGAGCTTATAATGTAATACTATAATATTCAATTAGATTTTTTTTGTTAACAATTCACTATTTAGAGTATTGAATTGCAATACTATAAAAGATTGAAATATGTTTTTAATACATTGGGAAGTTTAAAATTAAATAATTTTTTGGTGTGGACATATATCCAATACAAGAAATATTGGAATCTAGTCCAAAATTTTTAACTGTGTTTCTTGTTTTAATAAAAATATTGAACATTGTTTGGCCAGTCGAGCCGGCTTTGAACCACCGCCATTTGAAATCCAGAAGAAGTGAGCAATGGTTTGATAACAAACCTGAATTGCAAAATCGATGACCCAAATTTGGTTGGAAAATTACACTTTTTTTAATTTTATAATATTTATTATTTTCCGGATTGCTGAAGTACAAGTTCCTCTTCTTGCCCCCATCTAATTGATATATTTTAATTTTTGTTTTGTTTTATATTTTTAATTTTAATTCTCTCTTTTTTAGGTTTAAGTTTTTCTTTATTCTAAATGTAAGGTAGCTCTTAAGGTTAAATTTTTAATTCATGTTATTTTTTAGGGTTTATTTTTATACTCTAGATGAAATCATATAGAGTATTGTTACGTGTAAGCCTGGCCACCGCGCAACTCGATCGATTACGAATAGGAAACAGCAACAACCGAATACCTAAGCTGCAAAGTAACCCAATCAGAAGCCTAGTTGAAATTAAATAAGAGAGCGAAACAACACGATTATACCCCACTTCTTATCAAATGCGCTCGAATGTATTAGAACAGCGTAGAGGGTCAAATGGAAAGATCTCAAGCTTTCGGGTATCATCTACACACACCACTGAACGAAGATTCAAGAACAGTCTCGACTACAGGCAACTGGTATAAAAGTAGATAAAGCTTTCAGCGAGGACATAGTAATTTTTATTACGTCGACTGTGACAACCAGCGTGTATACGCGACCGTGTTGGTAGAGAGCGAAAGTGATCGAGTCAAGCGATATAAATAAGCGGGCAGTGCTGCCATACAGTGCGAATTATTGTGGGAATATAATTAAAAGTGCGGAAAAATAAATTATCACTTATTTTTATTTTAACCGAATTGTGTTTTACTTGAAATCCCGGCGAACCCCTAGCTCGCAACAGTATTATAAGTTTAATCCAGCCCAAAAGTTTGTAACGCATAGAACTAAGCCTCGGACAAAAAAAAGTTATATTATTTTTTGTTTATTTGTGGCCAAAAACCTCAAATCCGCTTGACGTCCGTCCGTCCGTCCGTCCGTCCGTCTGTCCGTTAGCACGATAACTCAAGAACGCCTTCACCTAGGATCTTGAAATTTTGAATCTGGATGTTTGGTTGAATTTGTAAGGCTGAGTTCGTTAACGGGCAAAATCGTCCTACTCCTTCGGGTAGCTGTCATACAAAATGTCATTAAAACACGTGTTCAAGAATATTGGTCGATAACTTCAGAAGGGTTTAAGCTACGACATTGAAATTTTGTATGTGTTATTTTTCCAATAGTTGGAGCTAAATGTATGATTATGAAGAAAATCCTATTAGTCCTTCGTGTAGCTGCCATACAAATATCCTGTTAAAATGTATTCACTTAATTTACAAAACTCACTATAACTCAAGTAATTTTTTAGCTATGAATTGGATATTTTGTACAAATTAGTTTTGAGTAAAAACGAAGTTCGAGTTTACTAATCAGCGAAATCCTTTCACTCCTTCTGGTAGCTGCCATACAAAATGTCCTTAAGACACGTGTTCAACAATATTTTTCGATAACTTTTGAACTCTTCAAGCTACGAATTTCAAATTTTGTACACGTTCATTTTTAAATGGTTCCAAGGAAAAGGATAACATGTAAGAAATCGAGTGAGTCCTTCCCGCACCTCCCATGTGAAAGTCCTTCAAAAAGGACTTTTTTTTTCGATGTCTTAACCAGTTCAAGATATGAAATTAAACACTGAATATTGCCTTTTAGTTTTGAGTAGCAATCTAATGGCAGTCCTTAATAAAGGACATACAACTTGCACACACGTAATTCTACTTTACCCAACTACAATATAAATCGGAGTTCAGTATTCATCTAGAGTATTATACGATTGGCTTGTTTATGTAATTTTTGGTTCTGCTGTTTTTCAAGGCTTACATTTTGTTTGTTTTGAATATTATAATTTTAATTAAACTTAATTTTTTTTATTAATGTAATTTTAATTGTGTGTTTTGGTTTTATATTTTATTAATTTCGGAATTTTCTATAGTCGGTATTTTTTTATTTTTAATATTATTTAAGATACATAAAGTTCTATTATAGTTTTTGGTGGGCTCCAATATAAATAATTTTAATGTTTTGGGATTTAATATCTAAGAATATTTCGTAATTTAAGGTTGTATTTTAGTTTTAATTTTAACCAATTTTAAATTTTTTGTGTTTAAAATTTTTGAAATTTTAAAAAAATGTGCTCTTGTATGCACTACAAAGAAGATCAAAATATATTTTACAATTAAGTTTTACAGATTTTGACAATAAGATATTCGTTTATTGTCTGGAAAGTATCTAAAGGTGTCACGCTATGAATTTTGAGGTAATTAAAGAAAAATGCAGTTGTTTACAATAATTGTATTGTAGCACATACAATTATTGTAAATAGATTAAGATTGAAGTATCTTAACAGTTTTTTGTTCTTAACAAAAAAACTGTTTGTTTTTATAATAAAGAAATGTGTTGTAATTTTGTATAAAAATATGCGAATAGTATGAACGGAACTTTATGAATTGGTAAATACATAATTACTTCAATTCAAGGACTACTTAAGATCTTGTATGAAGTGCTAATAATACAGATTCGTCCATTCATCAACATAATACATTTTAAGAGGATTTGTAAATTGAACTATTTTTCTCATAAAAACAAATTCATAGAAACATTCGCTTCTAAAAAAATTGGCAATAAATCCCAAACCTTGTACCGTATTCCTTTCAACTGTTGCCGTTATCTCAAGATTTGTAAGTTCGACTATAATAACAATAAATTCTAGAAATTTGCTTTTATGAAGGTAGTAAAACCGAACTTTGTGTTTGTAGGAGAAGTGCGTGACCACAAACCCTTATCCAAGATTATCTATAATTCACACCTTCACACCATATAGAGTTTTACTGCAGTTAAGGCTTCCGTGCCGGGAGCATGTGTTAAAGGACTTAATGTGGTCATATCGAAACATTTCAGTCGTCTTTCAGCTACTTTCAACCATCGTAAGACCCTCGAAATACCAGAAACCGGGAAATCTCAGTCCATGCACACAGTGCACAAATCACTCACCGGGCCAATTCATTTTTCAGATTTTTATTATTGCAGCGGGACATGCGAGCGTCTAAAACTATACGCAAGGATCAGAGGGAGCAGCCATAAAAGGACCAAAAGGATACTACCATTAATTGTCTGTTAGTCGAGCGAATACTTGTGTGAATTCCGGCGATCGGTCAATGTCAGAGATATTTGTAATGTGGGACAGATGTGTAGCAAAGCAACCCTCGTCACACACATATGAAACGTATTTTTGAAAAACACCATGCAATAGTTTGGCAGCATCCTACCAAGAAGGACCCTTCCTTGTTACTCGCATTGCACCGCTTAGAATTGCTCGACCCAAATATTATGATTTTTGCCATTCGAAACATATGGGGCGTGAAATGATAACACCGAGCTCAATTCAGCAACCCCCGAGATATAAAAGCATAGCTGCAAGTGCTTTTTGTTGTCCTTCAGGGTGTCGTCCACTGACATGTACTGTCGAGATCGCAGCACAATAGAAACGTAAAAATTCCTAATTCGATTAAAACGGAAATGGCATTGGGGGTTGAGAGCACGGTTCAGTTAATAAACGACACATTTGAAGGCAATTAGTATTCGATTCCAAGTGTTTTGCAGGTTTCCACACGGTTCCCATACGGTTTCCACACCAGGACACCAGGCACGTTCTTATCCTTCCGTTTAGTTTTTTCTTCTTGTTTTCACGGCTCATTGAATTTTTCTTCGATACGTGGGTGAAATAATGGCTATTTATGATTTGCAACAAAAACAGTCTAATAGGTTTTTGCTTCATTTCATCTTAAAACATATCGATTCGAACAATTTTATGAGTTAGACACGTTTAAGTAAATTAATAAAAGTATAGAAATCCAATTTTTGGTGTGAGGTGGATAAAGATATCGGAACACAAATTCTCGAAAATCTCAAAAAGAAAAAATTCTGAAACACAAAAATAACTAAAAGACTAAAAGACTAAATCTCGAAAAATGAAAAGGTTAAAATCTCGAAATTCAAAGTTTTGAAAATCGTGAGGGACAAAATTTCGAAAAATCAGAATCTCAAAAAAAATCGGAACTATTTTTACGGAACAGTAATTTTCTGCTACTGTATAAAATCTCGAAAAATGAAAAGATTAAAATCTCGAAATTCACAGTTTTGAAAATCGTGAGGGACAAAATTTCGAAAAATCAGAATCTCAAAAAAAATCGGAACTATTTTTACGGAACAGTAATTTTCTGCTACTGTATAAAATCTTCAGAAATTTAAATGAATTTTGCATCGTGGCTCCCTACGGAATGATGGCATATAGTCAAATCTTATACTATAATGTCAAATCAAATACATATCATTTCTTGAAATCATAAACTCTAGCTACCACCTTAAAACAGAAAAAGGGTTTTTAACTATTTCACATATTTTCAGGACTTCGAGATATTGAGATATTTTTGAGACTTTTTTTCAGAATTTGCTCTCAAGATTTGTGTTTCGGTATTACGCTAGCAAAATTTGTTCGATCCATTCAGATTTTCGATTTTAACTGTGGTCCAAAAATCGCAATGATTTCACGAGTGATTTTTATGCTCTTCGTGTTTTGATCAAAATATTGTACCAGTGTACCGAAAGATTGGTATCAAGATATATTTTTTTGTTAAAAAGAATTGATCAAAAATAATAATGTTATGTTCCAAGTTCCACTTATTGTTCAAAGACTAATTGTGTTAGCTAACCTTAACGTTTTTACCTGATATCATAGTTAAGTCGTGAAGTCTCCATGTCTCTGCGGTGTCGAAATAATTTTTTTGATTCTCAGATTCGAAAAATTATACAAATTATTCAGTCAATATTTTAGATTCCTTTGACTTTAGTGAAATTTCTGTATCAAATGAAACAATACATATATTTTCTGTGTTGAACACAAATCAATTATTATTAGTGTTGATTAAATAAATCTGGAACAAATCGAACTAATAATGCCACAAATATAGGCCCCATTCATTTGGTTTTCAGCCTTCGTATGAAGAAGTACGAAATTGAATCATAGCTTGAAAAAAAATATTTTTTTTTATCAATTGAGCCGTTTATTTTGAAAGTGGGGCAAGTCCATTTTTTGTTATTGCGAGATATTTAAAGGTTTACATTTCAATAAATTTAAAAATATTGGTAAGCAGTAATAGACATATTTTTTGCTTTTTGTGGTATTAGATAATGTAAGTTTATTATCCAATAGTGTATATAGTGCTAGCTAAAAAAAATAATGGTTTTATTATACCTTAATGGACTTGCCCCACTTTCAAAATTTATGAATTATTGTAATCGTTAATTTTAAAGGGTCATTCCATGAAGAATCGCCAAAGTTGTGACTTTATCGTCTCCGATTCTTTTGAAAATGTTTGTACTTGAAGAACTAGTGAAAAATACTTTATTATTAAAAAATAATAAAGTAAAATAATGGAAATTCAATTTTTTTTTCTATCTAATTTTTTTTGTCAAGTATAGTATGTGAAAGTATGTTACAGTTTGCTCAAAAAAGGTGTCCGAGTTCTCTTTGAAAATGCATATCTCCGGTAATTTTAATCCTAGAACAATAAAATAAGGCTTATTTTAAGAGGGAAATATAAATAAAACATAGATAAAATATATTTAAATATAGAATATAGAAAAAATACAAATAAAAATTAGCCTTGACATTTTTTTTTCACGGATATTTATTTTGTCCTTTATCCTTAAATATCTCAAAATGCGTTTCTTTTTTATTTTTTTATATTTTGTAGGTTATAATGTTTTCCAAAACATATCAAAAAATTAAAAAAGGGGATCGGGGTAAAAAAAATCAATTTAAATTATTAGAGAACTAAACTAGCTTTAAACCACTGATCGTATTCAATTTTTTTCCTTTGAGATCCCAAGTTAATTTTTTGATATGTTTTGAAAAACATTATAAATATAATACAAAAAAATAAAAAAAAAAAAACGCATTTTGAGATATTAAAGGATAAAAGACAAAATAGTTATCCTTGAAAAAAATTTCAAAGATAATTTTCATTCGTAATGTTTTATATTGCGACAATCTTCCCCTTTAAAATGAGCCCTATTTTATTGTTTTAGAATAAAAATTACCGGAGATATACATTTTCAAAGAGGACTCGGACACCTTTTTTGAGCTAACTTTAGCATACTTTCTCATACTATAACTAACAAAAAAAATTAAGATGTACAAAAATTTTCAAAAGAATCGGAGATGGTAAGATCACAAATTTCGTAATTTTTGGCGTTTCTTGATAGAATGACCCTAAACGGATAATATTTTAGTTGCATCATCCTTTTTTAATAATAAAAACAAAATACTGTTTAATTTTATATAAATATTAAAATAAATTAAAATAAAACAAAGAAAACACTTTTTAAATACGAGAACTGTTATGGGGTTTTGTGGACCGAGCCCAAAACAACACAATGTCGACTTTGTTCAGAATTTGTTAGAAACTGAACTAGAACTTGCTTGCAGGCTGATAATAGAAGTTGAATACTATACAATTTACAGTATTTTGCAGTCTTGCCAATATTACTAAAATTTGCCGGTGTTGGAAGTAAACATATTTTTATCGAAACAATGAAATTTGTACTTGTTATTATTTTTGAAGTATTGTACAATTATCAATTACCAATGTCAGGAATAGATAGATAGAAACATATTTTTTAGACATGATGTAAAACCAACAACAACCGGAGCTAAATTATGCCATAACATATTCGGTTAAAAATAATTTCAGCCAAAGATGGACTTGCATCACTTTCAAAATAAACATATTTACAATACCGTTAATAGCTAAAACTTCCATCTTCCAAATATTACGGAATTTGAATTTTTTGACTAAAAATTGTTTACAGATAAAAAGATCATATTAAGTTTTATCTATAGTTATCATTATCTTAATTTTTTTGAAAAATGGACTTGTCCCACTTTCAAAATAAACGGCTCAATTTTACTTTATTATTTTTTAATAATAAAGTATTGTGATCGACATGAAATTTAAAAAAAAAATTTGTTACACTGGAATTTTGTATTTTCACGTTTTAGGATTAGTAAATCTCAAAAAAGCAAAAAAAATGTCAGTCTGTCCGCCGTATACGTCGTACGCCGTCTGCCGTACACAAAAGCGTTTGAAGGCGTGTAACTCACAAACCCGTTGAGATATTAAGTTGAAATGTTTATGGTGGGTGGATTGGGTGAACCTCTACGAGTGGTATCTTTTGACGGGGTGGGGTGTGAGGGGGAGCATTTTAGACGAAAAATTTCGGTTTCTAGATCTCAGGAACCACTTCTGCTAGGAGGTTGAAAATTGGAACTCATGTAGAACTATGCTAGTGGAACTATTTAAAAAAAAATAGGGTTGATGGGGTTTGAGGGGAGTGGGAGTTAGGACCCGTAGACCTCTAGCGGAGAAAACATTTTGATGGGGTGTAGGGGGTTATGGTAGGAGGGGGTAGAAATAAAAAAATTCTGATTTTTATTTCTCGAAAACCGCAAATGATAGAAAGCAAAAAAATGTTAAAACTATGTTACATAGAGCTACTATTGAGACCTTAGAAAAATAAAATTTTTGAAAGGAATAGCAACATACGGAGTGGAAATGGTTTTTCATATCTCAGAAACGGCTTATGCTAGAAAGTTGAAACTTAGTAAATATATGTAGATGTGCTACAAGAGTAATTAAAGTAAAAAAAGTTCAGATTTTCATTGGCGTACTGAGGGTGAGTAATAAAAATGTCCGTGAAAAGCTTTTTTCCCAGATTTTCACGGATTTCGTTAGACATATCGAGTTATCAAATTAATTTTACTTCTGCGGACTCTTTACATAAGTGCCTAGAAATGTTCTTCCAAATTTTCCGATATCCAATCCCTAAGAGGGTGTAAATTGGTTATGTACATTTTCACGAATTCCGATATATTCCTTAGGTCTAAGGAGATATCGATTTCATTTTTACTTCTAAAAGCTTTGTAAATAATCGAAGAAAACCCCGATTTAAGTATTTTTCGATATTAAACCCCTGAGGGTGTAAGGTATTATTCAAGTTTTCACGAATTCTGAAATTCTTTTAGGTCTAATGAGATCGAACTCGTACCTAAATAAATAAAAAAAATCTGCCAACTGTCTGGGCGCAACTTTATTTTTTTATAGGTAGAAGTCCGGAACGCGTTTAATGCTGAGATACGGTGTAGGTTACTATGCGACTGCCAACCGAAATAATGACCAGTAGGCTATTCGGAACGTTGTATTTTTAGGTTGTCAGTCGCCTTTTAACCTACACTCCATCTCATTATTAACCGTATTCCGGTCTCCTACCCATAAAATAATAAAGTTGAGCACAGACTGTTGACAGATTTTTTATTTATAAAAATTGATAAAAAATATTTTTTTTAAGCTATGATTCAATTTTATGCTTCTTCATATGAAGGCTGAAAACTAAATGAATGGGGCTCATATTTGTCGCATTATTAGTTCGATCTAGTCTGGATCCAATTTAGTGTTTCGAATATTAAAAGTACGTAACTCGTACTGGATCGAGCTTCTAAAAACAATGCAGTATACTTCTCATTATAATTATTTTAATTACACCATCTTACTAAGTCGAAGTCGGTTCGGAGTAATTAAAATTTGGTTCAAGTCGTAAACAGTACTGTTCGTGTGACCAGTTTTGGGGCGTATTCTTAAGTCTTTTAAGACATTTCCGCTGTCCACACTTCACCCTGGATAATATGATTTTCGACTCAGGCTTCGAATGTGGCTTGTGTTTATTTTGACACGTCCTCAATGGGATTAGCACACTTCAAGTAATTGGGGTTATATCGTAGCAACCATACAGAACCCGACTATACAAACGTACCTAGTTTTATTTGGGGTACGGACCGAAGTACTTAAAATACGAGACGAAGAACTTTTGAAACTCGTCCGGACTTTTGTTCGGATTGTTGAAGTGGTGCCTGGAGTGTCGCAAACTGTTTTGGTTGATAGTTTTAATTGCTTCGTTCGTCGTCTTCCGGAAAACTTAAGGAGGGAGAGACCAATGTTTGTAAATATGTATAGAAGAAGGATGTAATGGTATGCCGTACGTGATGGTACCCATATCCAGTTCATATTGAGTGCAACTTGTATACTGTGAAATGTACTCGCAATGTTGGAAATTTTTTTTTGCGAGATTAAACCTTCCTGGAAATTAAAAGGGGTTGAATTTATTTTCACGAATTTCGCCTTATTTTTTATGCCGACTCCACACTCTCGTCGAGACATTAATTTGAAACATGTGTCAAAGAGAACACTCACTTCGGTGAGATATCGAATTTCCATATACTCTTTTTTCAAGCCCTGAAAAAGTATATTCCATACCAATCGGTTTAAGAGGTGGAACAGTTTTTCACGAACACCGCATTTTACTTTATTATTTTAATAATAAAGTATTGTTATCGATTTTTAAAGAAAAAAAATTTGCTACCCTGAAATTTTTTTTTTCCACGTTTGATTACTAATAGACCAACAAAGCAAAAAAAATGTTCAGTCCGTCTGTGCGCTGTACGCCGTCCGCCGTTCGCAAAACGTTTGAAAGCTTATAGCTCTCAAACTATTTGAGCTATTTAGTTGAATTTTTTTTGTTGGTAGACTGAGCAGACCCCTTCAAGTGGCCACCTTTTTAGTGGTGGTGTCGTGAGGGGGGAGGTGGGGGAAGCGTTTTTGACGGAAAATTTTGGTTTTTGGGTCAGAATTTTTTGACATTCAACCCCAAAGAGGGTGCAAGGGGGTTGCATATGTTTTCACAAATTCCTACATATTTCTTAGTTCTAATGAGGTATCGAATTAATTTTTACTTTCTAAGGCTTCCTACATAATCGTCAAAAAGTTGATTTCAGCATTTTTAGATATTCAACTCCAATAGGACGTAAGGCTTTCGACATATTTCTTAGGATTAATGAGATATCAGATTGGTTTTCACTTTCACAAACTAAATAAAATATAATCGCCTTCAAACGCATTTTCGATTTCATGTAATGGCCCAAAACTAAATCACAAAAAACCTCCTAATCTCGTAATAACTGATATTATACTAATACTTTGACCGTGTCCCGGAGTATGACCCAATTACGTAATTCATATGTTATGTGTGGCGGCGGTGTAAGTATTCTTGCGCGACCCCCCAACACGAATTTTGTGCCCAGTTGTTACTATAGTCACATTTTTAACACATCCATCGACGTTACAGAAATGTTTTCGTTACCATTTTTTATGGAAATGTTAAGTTTTTGTGCCTTGTCAGTAACACTTCCCATTTAGGCACTTTAAGTAACACAAAAACGTAAGTCTTGCCAAAAATGTTTCCATATTGAAAAAATGCCCAAAATAGTATCAGTTCCCAAATCGCCGCCAAATTTTTTGGAAATTGAGGCATTTCAGGCGGAAAATATTCATCGCGCCTATTTGAAGTCAATCATAATTGAATCGATCAATGGGAACTCTACCTATATAGAAACCATGAAAGATATTATAAAATAAAATCTGTAATTGTTTTATAGTATAGAATGTAGTATAGAATTTTTAAAAATTTCTGAAGTAAATTTGGTTTTGAAGACCGGATAGTAATTTTAACTAAAAGGGCTATTGCTTTAGAAGTATATTTTGTAAAATTTTATTTTTAAAAAAATCAAAAAAAAAATTCAATTAGAAGAGTTTGTCGATCTCGATTTTTTTGACCCCCATCCCTTTGAGATCCTAAGTTAATTTTTTGGAATGTTTTAAAAATCAGTATCACCTACAAAATATAAAAAAATTGAAGATTAGCATTTTGAGATATTCAAAGATAAAGTATAAAATCGTTATCCTTGAAAAAAAATTTCAAGCATAATTTTTATTCGAATTTTTTTTTAAATTACGACAACCTTCCCTATGACATGAATTTTCAATTTTTGCGAAAATTTTAACATACTATAACTAACAAAAAAAATCTGCCAATGGCCTGGGCGAAACTTTATTATTTTTCGGGTCAAAGTTCGGGAGCGGTCAAAGTCGGAGTCTATCATCAGTTGATAGATTATGACGTTTCTTGGAAAGTTCATTTCTGTTCTTAAAATAAAAATATTTAAAAAAGAGATTTTTAGCCGATTAAACATTAAAAAAAGCCCGTGTAGACTATTCGAATTTCGGTATATTATGTACACTAAAAGCTCATAGAAGTAAAAACGAATTTGCTGCGTTATCAGACTTAAGAGATGTGACGAAATGTTAAAAAGTATACAAACTCATTACATCCACTTGGGGTTTGAGTTTCGAAAAAATTGTGAAACAGGTTTTTAAACGATTTCATAAGAAGCAACTTGATATCTCATGAGGCACGAGGGATTTTGAAAAATTTGTGAAAACGTAAGCAAACCGAAATTCGAAAAATTGTGAAATTGGAGTTTAGGTCATTACATCAAATGTCGTAATAACCAATTTTATATCTCATCAGAACTAAGGAATGGCAAAAATTGTGAAAACATATGCAAACCCTTGGGGGTTAAATATCCAAAAATTGAGAAATGCATTTGTAGGCGATTATATAAAAAGTCTGTGGAAGTGAAAAGCAATCTAATATTTCATCAAATCTAAGAAATATGTCGAGGCTTTGAAAAGCATACAACCCCTTACACCCCTTAGGATTGAATATCTAAAAATACTGAAATTGACTCTTTGGCGCTTATATAGGATTTTAGGAAGTAAAAATGGATTTCGATATATCATCAGATCTAAGCAATATGTAAAAATCTGTGAAAACATATGCAACCTCCTTATACCCACTTGGGGGTTGAATATCCAAAAATCCTAAAAGGAGTTAATAAATAAATATGAAGACAGCACGAGAAAGTAAAAACCAATCCAATTTCTTTTCACTTCTAAAAGATATGACGAAATTGTATTCAACCCTTTTATACCCTCTTAGGGGCTGAAAAAGAAAAAAACTTAAAAACAAGTTTTAGGCGATTATTACGCAAGCCTGTTGAGACTGCAATATCCCCTGGATATTACAGTCAGAAAAGATGAATAGATTACGGAGGAATTATTTGTTTGTACCTGAAAATTGGTCCCGGCATTCGTTAGAACGCCGCAGTAAGAACCGAGAAAAAGAAGGTATAAGCGCCTCAGAAAGAGACGCAAATTACCTTTGAGTTTTGAGCTGGAAAAAGAATTAGGTATTAAGTTTTGCGGATAACTTACTGGTTCCAACTTTCAAGTGAAAAAATGTAAAAAGATTGTCGATGGTTAATTTAAAATAAGTACTTTTATTTTCAAGACGTCTGTTGGTTCTGATTTTCTTTTAAAATTACTGAGCGCTACAACTAGCTAACACTAAACTTATATATTAAAAAAGTGCCGACTGACACGGAACTGAGTGTTGTCTTCCGCTTTGGGAAAACACTCAGTTACATGTCATTCGGCAAAACATTGCTGACATTAAGTTCCGGGTCTTGGTCTCGGTCGCACATTGCGTGACGAAATCTGAAACTCCAAACAATTGTATTTTGTTTGTAGCTTCGACCTCGGCCGGGCAATATGAACCGGCGCTTAAGTCCGAATCCGCAAGTTAGCAATATTATTTAAAGATACTTAACACTACCGACATTTCCAGTAGGTCAGTAAACAAACCGAGTTATTTACGTTAATTATTATGAAACTGACCCACTGGCAATGCGGATACGAGGGGAAATCCAAACACCTGGATTAGATCAGGGAATAGGGATGCTGCTACAATGCTGGGTACAACATCCCTCCCCATCCGATGAGTTACAATACTATCTTAATTTAGTTACTATAGCAATGTGTATTTATTTATACTAAAATATGTATGTTAACAATACGCGAACGTTATGCCATCTGTTATTTTCGCTGGGACCTCCCGGTCCACCGGAGTCTCGTATTCAGACGGAACCCGTGGTGGTGGCTCCTTTTGTTTCTGCACCCTCTGAATTGACCTCGTGTGGACGACCGGGTGGTGTGTTCGTGGGTGAATATCGTCCGTAACGTAGGTGGTGACCTCCTTCGGCTCGATGTTCCTGGCTAGGTTGTTCGCTGGTAGTATGGAATGATTTTTCACTCGGTGTGCATGAAGAAATCGTAAACCAATCAAACAGACCGCTAACAGTAGGACCAAAAACGTACTTATTCCAATTATGGAATATCGGTGAAACTAGATTTCGCTCCTTTGTTCGCTCACCCTCCTCGTGCATAATGTTCTCGCGAATTCATCTCGTAGCTCGTCTAATGATTTGCGTCCCTCGGCCAAGGACTCGGCAATGTCCTTATGATTCCCTACCTGGAGTGGTAAGAGTTTCCGGGGCTTCTGGGTTAGATCTTCCACGTCGAATTCTGCCAAACTCTGTTTCATAGCTTCTGACAACTCTCCGTAGGCAACCCTTGGCTGTTTGTACTCCGTTGTAGTGAATAACGTTTCCTCGTATGGCAGCCTCAACTCTCTGTTGCTGAGCTCGCAGGGTTTTAACAATTTCAAAAAATCAAAGCTAGTCAGGTTGGCGGTGAGCCCTGATGTTCGACTGACAGGATAAGTGGATTCTTCATTTTGTAAAGCCAGTGGTTACTGGTCTCCATTTTCATCAACACTCCTTCAGTCGCCGGTACCGCCGTATATGTGCAACTTTTTGCTGTTGACGTGGAATGTTGTAATAGTTCAACCAGGCAATCTGGACTCCCGTTGTTGAGTATGGGTCCATTGTGGCGACATGTATTTACTGACGAGGTGGCATTGTAGGCTACACTTGTGCACTGCGAGTAATCCCTCGGGGACATTGTAATGAAGGCGCTGTGCGACTCTGTTTCCGCTATGTATGGTATTCGTGTCTGCAGCATCAGATCCCATCGATCGTTGAGTTTCTTCGGCAGATAATAGATTTTGTTTATCGAATAAATCGCTGGGTCGGGTAGTGGTATCTCTATTTTGACTAAAAGATCGGAACCATCTAGCATCGTTGTTGTACGAGCAGCTTGATGTAGCGCATATAGATTTCCGGAGAACGGCTTAGTCTTTGCCGATAACAACAATTTTTCAAGCATTGCCGTTATGTCCGTTATGTCAAAAATGAATGGATGCAGCCTGTTGTTGTACAAATCATTCAGGATTCAACGTGTTGAGCTGGCTATATACCTTATGCGCATCGTCGCTGTCCATCGTGCCGAAAGCCCATTTGGCAAACTTTCCGAGGAACTCTATGGCTCTCCGGGGTCTTCGCAGGTTAAAAATGTGTCATACATGTTCGCTGTTTTGGCGTAGATTCTTAATGATTACTGCCGTCTCCTTCACCATCTGAAGGCACATCCTTTGGAAACCGTTTACGCTGGTCACTGGAACGTGGATATCTTCTCGAAGTTGATGATGGCTGGAGAGCGAGTTCATCTTGAAGTGCTGTTGGCATTTTTTACAAGCAAATTATTTATTATTTACTAATAATTGACACTTTTTACATTCATTTCATTATTTTTTAAAAATATTCATAATTTTTTGTTTTTTGTTTTTAACTTGTCTTATTATTAAATTCCTACTTCTAATTAATTTATTTCTTTCCTTATGTATTTCTGACTTAATTTGTTTTTAATCTATATGCAAGGTCATTTATATATATTTTTTTTAAATTGTATGCTTAACATCTATTTCTCTAGCATTTTCCAAATTTCTTTATTTTCACATTATCGTTTTTTAAATGTGTTTGAACAAAAATTTTCAGTTCGTGTTATTTAATATAGTGATAGTAAAGTTATTAAAGATTTGCTATTGCTTATATAAAAAAAGAAACTTTTTTTTTTATGTTTGTGTGTGTGTTAAATTGATGTGGAGTGAGTATAGTTTTCTTATGTATGTATTGTTAACCTGAAAGAAAATAAAATTATACCGAATGACATTCGATTATTTTGGCTTTGGGCTTGAGATACGTTTTGTTACGTATGTTGCCCGCCGAGGACTTAGCTTTTGTGAGCTTAAGATTATTGAAGACTGGAACACGGTCAGTGTTTATAGGAAAATCTTCAGGAGTGTTTACAGTAGGTATCCATAGTTTATTTGGTTTCACTTTTGCGAAAGTGTTTCCGTTGTAAATACCCGAACTGAGTTCCTGAGATTTCTCTAATAAATTTCCCTTTGAGACTGGTACTCGCGGCTGCGTAACTTTCTGTGTACGAGCTTGAATGCACCGGACTCTGCCTTGCTGATTCAATTGCGTCAATCTCTTAAGTGGAAATTTCGCTGCTATCTCGCGTTCGTCGTTGAGAAGTATTAGGGTTTTGGTAGTCGTATCTATTACGGATCGGTTCCATAAAAAATCCCGACCTAAAATTCCAATGCAATGCGGATACGAGGGGAAATCCAAACACCTGGATTAGATCAGGGAATAGGGATGCTGCTACAATGCTGGGTACAACAAGCCCATGAAAGTGAAAATATATTCGATATCGATCAGACCTAGGGGATACGGCAGAATTCGTGAAAAAGTATACAACCCCTTTACACCCTCTTAGGGGTCGAATTTCAAAAAACTCTGAAAACACTTTTTAGGTAATTATATGAAGAAGCTGTAGAATAAAAATGAATTGAATATTTGGTTCTCGAGATATAAAAATCGAAACTTTTTCTTATTCACCCTCCCCCACCCTCACCCCCTACACCCCCACCCCTAACTTTTTTTTCCATATAGGGGTCTATTAGGCCTACTTCTGGTAAAAATTCTAAGCATCTATCTTACACTGTTCTTCAGATATGAGACGTATTTTTTTTAAAAAATTCTTATCCCCTCCACTTCCATGCTCCATTGCCTCCTTAAAAAATTTTACTTTCAGCAAACTTCATTGGTCAACCTTTATACAGAAACCGAATTTTATTTTTCTAGTGCAATTGATTCGAGAGATATCGTAATCTAAAGTTTTTCACCCCCACTCCCGTACGCCACTGCCCCCACTATTTGTTTCCGATCTATCCTCCTAGTATACCTACAGATGTTCATTAAGTTTTAATTTCGTGACATTAACAGTTTAGGAGATATGGATTTTAGTATGTGTCAATCTCGGCTTTCGAGCGTCTCGGACGCATTACTTTTTCCCCCACTCCTTCACCCCTTCACCAATATCGGCAATTTTTTTGGGTCCACTATCGAAGTTCTATGTAATTTTCAAGTTTCAGCCTCCTAGCATAAGCGGTTGCTGAGATCTAGAAACCAAAATTTTTCATCTAAAACGCTTCCCCCACCTCCCCTCTTACACCCCCCTCCCTCACAATTTGGTCACTTTAAGGAACCTACCCAGTCTATCTACGAAAAAAAAATCAACTTAATAGCTCAAAGGGTTTGGGTGCTACGAGCCTTCAAACAATTTATCGTACACCGGTCGACGTACGGAGTACGGCTGACAGACGGACTGCAAATTTGTTTTGCTTTTTTCGTGTCTACTAGTCATGAAACAAATAAAAAGTTGAGGGTAGCAAATTTTTTTTTTTTAAAAATCGATAACAATACTGCATTATTAAAATAATAAAGTAAAATGAGATAGAAACAAAAAATTTAATTTCAATTATTTTTTTCACTAGTTCTTCAAGTACAAAAATTTTCAAAAGAATCGGAGATGGTAAGGTCACACCTTTGGCGATTCATAATGGAATGACCCAGATACGAAACATTGTGGCGAATCGGGAATATTTTTAAACACAACGATATCGCAGTTTCCCAAATGTGAACCATAATTTCTTGTTGGGCCCATTCTAACTGCTTCCCGAATTTTTTTAGGTTTTCAGTCACATAGTTACCTACACCGCATCTCAGAATTAAACTCGTTCCGAACTTCTACCAGAAAAATAATAAAGCTGCGCCGAGACTGTTGGCAGATTTTTATTTTTTCATTTGGAGGTATCTTTTCAAAACTAATTAAAGAGTGGTTTCATCAGTAATTTTGGATCTATGTGTGACCTCATCGGTCAATGTATTCTGACTTCGGTTTTTCTTCCTAAAATCCAGGGAAAATATTACAGCGAGGCTTATTGCGTTTGCCCATACAAAATTTAGCAGAGAGGAGTAAAACTATAGCTTAGAAGGTGAAGCCAAATGACGAACTTTAATGCAACACAGGAGAAAAGAGCTATCTGCATACCTTCGACGAAGAACGACCTAAACATTAAGATATTTGAAGAAGAATCTTCGTTCCGTCGAGGCGGATTTGAACAAGCATCATATAAAAACTAGAAGAAGTGAACAATAATTTAAATTGCAAAATACATGTTCCACATTTGTTTAATAAATCCTTTTCTCATTTTATATAATTACTTTATTATTTTCTAGTATTGTGATCGGCTTCAAATTTTAAAAATATTGCTACCCTGAAATTTTTCGTTATGAGATCTTGGAATTGAGAAATCCCAAACAAGAAAAAAAATCTGCCAACAGTCTGGGCGCAACTTTATTATTTTTTCGGTAGAAGTTCGGAACGAGTTTAATTCTGAGATGCGGTGTAGGTTACTATGTGACTGAAAACCTAAAAAAAAGTTCGATAAGCGGTTAAAATGGGGTCGCGCTAGAATACTTACGCCGCTGCCTCATATAACATATGAATTATATAATTGGATCATACACCCGGACAAGATCTAGTCCTAGTATAATATCAGTTGTTACGCCATTAGAAGGTTTTTCGTGATTTGGTTTCGGATCATTACATGAAATCGGAAATGCGTTTGAAGACGATTATATAAAAAGTCTGTGGAAGTGCAAACCAATCTAATATCTCATCAATCCTGAGAAATATGTCGAAAGCCATACGTTCTATTAGAGTTGAATATCTAAAAATCCTGAAATCAACTTTTTGACGATTATGTAGGAAGCCTTAGGAAGTAAAAATGAATTCGATATCTCATTAGAACTTAGAAATATGTAAGAATTTGTGAAAACATATGCAACCCCCTTGCACCCACTTTGGGGTTGAATATCCAAAAATCCTGAAATGAGTTTTTAGATACAGTAGATGCCGCTTATAGTAATCGCGGATAATGTTATAAGCCGCATTTTGTTATCGAAACAAGTTAGTTCTATTTTCCACAAACAAAATTCATCGCTTATTGCAATAAAAATTCGCTTTATGTTATCATTCGGGCCAGATTTCCATACAACATTACAAGTTTTGTGACTGTATTCTTAATCGCTCCTCTTTTTTCTTCATGTGAATGTGATCAAAAAGGCAAAATAAAAACAATATCAAAATTAAAGATAATTGCTCTTGGTTTTACATTTATGTAAACACAAGGCGATACATATCATAGATTACTATGAAAAATTTCAGTCTTTTCGTAGCTTCTGAAAACTTCTGATGCTGATCTCGTTCAACAGAATGAGTTCAACTTCGAGTAAGCTTTCGAGACAGTTTAATAGAAGTGGCGCGCTGAGCTGACAGATATGACCGAAGCTGGATCTAAAACGCTGTACAAGGCTGAATTTGCTAAAAAGGGAGAGAATCAGCACCACAGTAAGTGTCCCGACCAGACACTGTCTTATAAGCCGGCATGCTAAAAGACGGCGATTCTTTCCAAACGACTTTCTGTAGAAACTGCCTGGATGAGGAGGAAGAGGAAACAGTATTTCATATTCTCTGTAATTTTGTGAAACATTGAAGCTAGAGTTGTAAATAACTTTTAATGAATAAAAAAAATAATTTTAGATGCTTCGAGCAATCTATATTCAAGCGTTAGAAAATAAATGAGAAAAATTTTACCCTTCGTCTATTGTTATCATCCGGTTAATGTTATGTTTATGGCCGGTCCCAAAGTGATTACAATAAGCGGCATCCACTGTATATATAAAGAAAGACCGAGGAAGTGAAAACCACTCCGATGCCTTATCACTCCTAAGAGATATGACGGAATTTGTGGAAACGTGTTCAACCCTCTTACACTCTTAGGGGTTGAAAGAGGAAAAAACTTGAAAACGAGGTTTAGGTGATTATTAAATAAGCCCGTGGAAGTGAAAAGTTATTCGATATCTAATCAGACCTGAGGGATACGGCTGAATTCGTGAAAATGTATATATTCCATTTACACCTCCTTGGTGGTCTAATTTTAAAAAATCCTGAAAACACTTTCTATGTATTTATATGAAGAACCCGTAGAAAAAAAATGAATTCAATATTTGGAAAGGCCTAATAGATATGACGAAAATCGTGAAAATATATGCATTCCATATTCACTGATAATTTTTTTGCCCCACTTCCGCACGCCAATGGATATTTGAATTTTTTTTTAATCAAAGTTTCAACTTTCTAGCATAACCTGTTCTATAGTTAAGAAAAACACCCCCCACCCGCATACCAAACCACCCCTATAAAAAATTATATTTTTCCAACATGCTACTACTATAGTTCCATCTAAATACCAAGTTTCAGCGTTATATTGTTACAGGTTCTCGAGAACGGAACTTTTTACTTTTCGCCCTCCCTCACCCTTACCCTCTACACCCTCATCCATGAAATTTTTCTGCTAGGGGTATATTAGGTATACTTCTGGTAAAAATTTTAAGCATCTATCTTACATTGTTCTTGAGATATGAGACGAGATTTTTTAAAAAAATGCTTACCCCCTCCACTTCCATGCTCCACCGTCCCCTTAAAAAATTTTACTTTGAGCAAACTTTATTTGTCAACACTTATACAGAAACCGAATTTTATTTCTTTAGTGCAATTGGTTCGTGAGATATCGTAATCTAAAGTTTTTTACCCCCACCCCCGTACGTCACTGCCTCATCTCAAAAATTTGTTTTGGATCTATTCTCCTAGTATACCAACAGATGTTCATAAAGTTTTAATTTCGTGACATTAACCGATTAGGAGATATAGATTTTAGAATGTCTCGATCTCGGCTTTCGAGCGTTTCGTTTATTATTTCAGGGTAAAAAAATTTTCAGGGTTGCAAATTTTTTTTTTTTAAAAATCGATAACAATTCTTTATTATTAAAATAATAAAGTAAAATGTCTGTCTGTCCACCGTAAACGTCGTACACCGAATGCCGAATGTCAATGATTGAAATAGTGGAAGGGTATGGTGAACCCCTTTATGTGGGTGGTGGAGGTGCGAGGGGAACAAACAATTTTGTTCGTCCAGTCTTGACGAGAGAATGAAAATTAGCCAACTTTTCAAGTAAATCTGTTCATCTCCAAAATACCGTAAAAAGCTAACGACTCTTTCTGCGAAGGGTGTTGAAATCCCAAATGAAGGAAACATTGAATTGACTCGATTTTCACCTCCGACGATTTAATATCTACTTCCAATGTATATTCATACCGTTCAAACTCTTTATAATTCTGACCATGAGCAAAATATCACTTTATTCCTCACAAACTTTTTGAACTACACCTTAACAAATCCGAGCACAAAAGCATCGTATTTTAAAATCTTTTGCACACCGACATCGAGGGGCACTTAAATCCGTTCTAAATCTGTTAAACTTTTCTGAGTTTTCCATTCATAAAACTTAATCTAAACTGAAAATCTTTCATAGCCCGAGAACAGGTACGTTTGTAGGTACCTACTTTTCCGAGCAAGTTACTTTGAACGCCAGAAATCTCGCCAATTTACGATAAACTTACGTACGAAAACTCACCATTATCCTGGTTTCGAAAAATGTGTATAATGTGTCTCTATATGAAAGGCACGTATGTGACTGCGTCTCGACAAACTACATACTTTCGACAAAAAAATCTCTGGACTTTCATCGATTTAAACATCATAAGCTAGAAAGTTGCAAATGGCACTCATATTTCAAGTAGGAGGAATCCCAAGGTGGTGGCGAAACTGTAACTAGATCTGAGCAAATGCCCGGTATATTTGGCCAGGCTAGAGGGATGATGTGTGTTTTTAGAGTGGCTTCCTATAAATATGACTGGGAGTGTGTGGTACTTTGGTATAATATTTGGAAATGTCTTTGCCGTTTCGCATTGTCTCTAAGGAATAAACAGAGCTTGCAACGAGCTCCACATTTACTCGTATGTGTGGCAAGAATTATGATTTTGAGGCAAGACGACAACAACGTTATGGACGAATTAGGGGCGGTAGTCTAGACCGAGGGTATTATGTACGGTCCATATTTCAGAAAATTAGGAAGTTGCTAATTTGCTGAATTTCAGACCATAGGACTTTGATGTTAATTAATGAAAATTTAGATTGTAAGTTGGAAGTATTTGATGGGATGACCGGAAACTGGTAGTTAAATGGACTATCCCCCAAAACTAAATAACTATAAATAAGAAGAAAATAACAAAAAAGCGACTCAAGGAATCACAAAAAAGTTACGATAGAAAAAAAACTACAAAAAATTGGGCCTTTGGACTCACATTTTTCATAAGGACACGTGTATGGTACCTATACACAATGGTTTCCGATTTTTACCTTATTAGGATAAATACCTCAGTTCAGAGTCCTTTAAGACAAATGTTGAATTTGGTTAAAAATCAGGATATACTGTAACCAATCTGATATTTTACTATTCTGATATCGAAAATAAAATTAGCGTCTTGTGCTGCAGGACATTCACTATGTTTTCAAAAGTCACAATTTAGTTCATATTTCACCACCTTTTGGTCACTAGGAACGGGTCCTTTACAAAAGATGCACATTGTGTCATTATCAGAATTTAAATTGTATTCCACTAGAACAAATTAATTTTCGTGGCCATTTATCCTCGAGCCTTAGTACACATTTGATAAAAGGAGGTTAGGAGTCCCGGACTATGATTCAAAAGCATAATTAGTACTTTAAGGGCGGCAACAGCGTTAGCACTTCCACTGCACTTTGACTTTAACCACATCCTGGGATTTGTGCCAAAAAATAAACAAGTTGCAACCAGACGGTTGGCAGATTCTTTTACATATTTTTAGAAAACTTTTTTAGTTAATTTTTTTAATTTTAAAAAATTAAATATCCTAAAAATCTGTATTACTTTTTTAAGCGTGGAAGTGAAAAGGGATTCACTATCTCATATCGTATTACTATTTCAACCTCACATTTTTGATGGTTCCTTACTTATGATGCGCCAAAGACGTTTGCGTACGGTGTATACGGCAGACGCCTTTTTAAAGGTAACAATTTTTTTTTAAATTTGAAGTCCACTGTTTTGAAAAAAATTAATTGAACTAAAAAAATTTTACTTTCCTTTCGGGTTTTTTAGATCTGACTACTTGACAGAGTCTTCATAAATAAAAATAAATAAAATAAATCTGACAATGGTCTGGGCGAAACTTTATTATTTTCGGGTCAGAGTTCGGGAGCGGTCAAAGTCGGAGTATATCATGAGTTGATTCGAGATTATGAGGTTTCTTGGAAAGTTAGTTTTGTTCTTAAAATAAAAATATTTATAATAGAGATTTTTAGCCGATTAAACATTGAAAAGGCCAGTGTAGACTATTCGAATTTCGGTATATTATGTACACTAAAAGACCATAGAAGTAAAAACGAATTTGCTGCCTTATCAGAATTACGAGATATGATTGTTAAACCCATTACTTTCACTTGGGGTTTGAATTTCGAAAAAATTGTGAAACAGGTTTTTAGACGATTTCATTAGAAGCAACTTGATATCTCATGAGACACGAGGGATTTTGAAAGATTTGTGAAAACGTAAGCAAACCCTTCACACCCCCTTGGTTCTCGAAATTCGAAAAATCTTGAAATTGGTTTTTAGGTCATTACAGCAATCAATTTTATATCTCATCAGAACTAAGGGATGGCAAAAATTGTAAAAACATATGCAAACCCTTGAAGGTTGAATATCCAAAAATTGAGAAATAGGTTTGTAGGCGATTATAGAAAAAGTCTGTGTAAGTGAAAAACGATCTAATATTTCATCAAATCTAAAAAATATGTCGAAGCTTTGAAAATAATACAACCCCCTTTATATAGGAAACCTTAGGAAGTAGAAATGAATTCGATATATCATCAGATATGCAACCTAGGGTTGAATATCCAAAAATCCTGCAAGAAGTTAATTGATAAATATGAAGACAAAACGAGAAAGTAAAAACCAATTCAATTTCTTATCACTTCTAAAAGATATGACGGAATTCGTGAAAACTTGTTCAACCCTCTTATACTCTCTTAGAGGCTGAAAAAGGAAAAAACTTAGAAACAAGTTTTAGGCGATTATCACGCAAGTCCTTGAAAGTGAAAAGATATTCGATATCTGATTAAACCTGAGGGATATGGCAGAATTCGTGAAAAGCATACAACCCATTTCTCACCCCCTTAGGGGTCGAATTTAAAAAAATCCTGAAAACACTTTCTAGGTATTTATATGAAGAAGTCGTAGAATAAAAATGAATTCAATATTTGGAAAGACCTAATAGATATGACGAAAACCGTGAAAATATATGCATTCCATTTTCACTGATAATTTGTTTTGCCCCCCTTCCGAACACCATATATTTGAAAATTTTTTTTATCAAAATTACTTTTCTAGTTGATTTACATATACATACCGAGTTTCAATTTTGTAGCATAAGCCGTTCTATAGATAGGAAAAACACCTCCAACCCCTGTACCATACTACCCATATAAAAACTTGTATTTTTCCAACATGCTACTAATATAGCTCCTAAATACCAAGTTTCAGTTTTATATCATTATAGGTTCTCGAGATATAACAATCGGAATCTTTTCGTTTTCACCCTCCCTCACCCTCACCCTCTACACCCTCACCATCAAGATTTTTTTTCTGCTAGGGGTCTATTAGGCCTACTTCTGGTAAAAATTCTAAGTATCAATATTGAGATATGAGACGTGATTTTTTAGAAAAATTCGTATCCTCTCCACTCCCATGCTCCACCGCCCACTTAAAAAATTTTACTTTCATCAAACTTCATTTGTCAACCTTTATACACAAACCGATTTTTTTGTCTAGTGCAATTGTTTCATGAGATATCGTAATCTAAAGTTTTTCACCCCCCACCTCTGTACGCCACTGCGCCCACTCAAAAATTTGTTTCCGATCTATTCTCCTAGTATACCTACAGATATCTATTAAGTTTAAATTTTGTAGCTTTGACCGTTTAGAATTTTAGAATGTGTCAATCCCGGCTTTTTGCGTTTCGGACGCATTATTTTTCCTCCCGCTCCCACACCCCTTCACCCATATTGACAATTTTTATGCAAATGAGTCCACTATCAAATCTCTATATAAATTCCAAGTTTCAGCCTCCTGGCATAAGTGGTTGCTGAGATCTAGAAACCAAAATTTGTCGTCTAAAATTTTAGTGTTTCTCAAACTGTAGCACGGACTGAACTTTCATGTACAAATTGATCCGCACCTATATGAATGCATTGCGTACGATGATCGATGTGGTCAAATAAAACACCAACAGGTGGGCTGGGCTTTCGTCTACCCAGTTGGTCGCATAGCACGTCCACTGGGTCTCAGGATGAGTTTGGGATTTGGAAACTCGTTCGAGGTTTCGGGAATTGAAAATCACCTGATTATAGGAAACTGTTAAGCAGGGATATTCTCCTTTTTTTCTAATTGTGTTTGGATAAGTAAGTAGTACGTGTCAGGAGCGCTCAAACTGTCTCGTCGTCCAAGCATGACTTACTGCAAAGAGAACTAATATTAGCGAGGTTTCCAAATTCGCTTTCAACTAATTGTACTGTGAAAGTTTCAGCGACCTGTATGCAACCCACGGGCGAGTGCGGCGTGATATTTTTTCAAATTCTGTTTCGTATTGCCCTTATCGATTAGCTATTTTATTTTGGAATCTCGAAATTTAGAGATTCTCATCTAAACCATAGTATTTTTCTTATATTTTTTAGTTAATGAAATTCTTCATACCTACTTGTTTCGAAATATCGGGCGGGTCTTGCTGAGCACATGTACACGAGCTCATTTCCCCGTTTGGGGAGTTCAATTTTGATTTTGAGCGGCGGAAAATGTCCTAAACTTTTTGCGAATATCAAACTGTTCGAGTCGGTTCACGTTCTGGAAATAATAATGGTATAGATTCGATGGTGTAGCCCCCAAATGTTTGATATTTGAATGTTTGCAACAAAGAGTATGAGATAGAGGGGAATCGCCTGCTAACTTCCGTTCCAGTGCATAGAATCTGCGAGTAGCCAACTCCCCTGCCGGGTCATAGTTGAATGGAAGAGGGACCTTAAATCGCCCATCTGTCATTCGCGCTGTGTGCTGAGTAAAATGTGCTTCACGCTGCCTGTCAGACGGTGACAAATATTGTTTAGTTTGACGAAACGTGTCCACGCTCCAGAATCGCTTTACTTGCTCGCACAATGTGTGATCCATGATTCCAATTGCGCAGGTGACCTCATTAGTTGTGCTGCCACCAATTCCTCATGCAACTATCCAGCCAAGTACGGTATTTTGAAAAATGGGAAAGTCAATTCCCAGCTTGATTTGTCCTACGGACAACAGTTGATGATAAAATTCAATGCCGAGAAGTAGATCCACTCGATCTGGTCTGTAGAATTCTGGATCTGCCAGTTGTATATTGTGTGGAATGTCCCAATCACTGATGTTGGTTGCGGTGAGATTATATGCGGTAGTACGAAAGCTTCTACAGTGGCGGCAAACGCTGACACATTTGAGGTTAATACGAAGTTTACTCCTGACTTTGTGAATTGTCGTCCGCTCACGATTCCTTGAGTCTTCATGTCGCTAGGTTTTTTCACTAGCTGCAGGCTCTTACACATCCTTTCGGTGATTATGTTGATTTGTAAGCCTGAGTCCAAGATGGCTCTGCACTTCGTAGGTGGTCCTGCAGCACATTGAATAGTTACCATCACTGTGCTCAACATCATGTATTTTGGCTTGGAATGAATGGCTCTCATTGACAAGGTTGCCGTTTTGGTTTCAGCTGGATTGGGTAGCTTCGCCAAGTGTGAGGCTGAAGTGTTTGTCGCTGAAGTGCTCGATTCTGATTTGCTCACTCCTGTTTGAGGGGCCTGAAGGTGACTTGGCTTGGTTTGTGCTGATGTCAAGTGTACTCGTAATAATGTATTGTGTCGTTTGAAGCAATGTTTGCAGGTACCTTTAGTGCAAACTTTAGCTGCATGTCCTGATTGCAAGTTTACATATCGTTGGTGTTTCTGAACTAGCTTTAGTTGGTCTCCAGCAAGTAGATTTGAAAAGGTTCGACACTTAAAGATCGGGTGTGTTCCCTTGCAGGCGATGCAATTGCCGGTTTCTGAAATATTATAGTTGATGTCAACGATCTGGTTGTTGCTTTCCGTTCGTCGAATATTTTTGCCTTTGAACCGATTGCTCCCAATGATTGGAATCGTGTCTCGAGGAATACCAACAATTCCTTGATTGATTGCAACTTCCCTCGGTGATCCAGGGATTGTTTATACAAGGTATGTGTGTTCTTATCGAGCTTCCTTATTAAGATATGAAGGAGTATAGGTTCCCAACTGTCTGAAGAAACTCCAATGTTTCGTAGTCCCATCAGACATTCTCGTGTAGTGTCATGAAGAGACTTCATTGCTGCTGATGTTTCAGTGTTGTGAGATGGCTGCGACACTAGCCTTGTTCTTAGTGCTGATACTAACAATCGTAAATTCTCACAACGTTCCTTTAGCAGATTCCATGCTAAAAGGTATTTTTTTTTCCGAAAGTGGTAGATGTTTCACGAGAGTTTCTGCTTCGCCGGATAGGTTCGATCGCAGATACCACAATTTTTCACACGCAGGAATGTTTTGCTAGTGTATGATTTCGACGAACAGGTCGTGAAATTGCCTCCATTTTATATAATTGCCATCGAATTTCGGCAATTCGATTTGTGGTAGTTTTAGTGTCGTGGTACTACCTGCATTATTCCGATGTTGAATTTTTGGAGTTGTGAATATTTCCAGCTAAAATGGTGGCTTGGAGAATCTCTTCTTAAGGGGGTCGTTGCAAATTTTTAGCTCCCATACATTTTGTATGTTATGTTTCGGTACCTGAATCTCAGCTTTCACTTAACTCACAACAGTCAGACTTTGTACACTTATTGTTTAGTGTATTTAAAAGCTTAGAACATGAGTATATTAAAAAATGTTCACTAAAAGTTGAGATATTTAAGAAAAAGGGAATGAATAAAATTTTTTACTGTTTTTCTTCTTTCATATTTGAAAAAATGATAGTTTTTCATGAGATATTTTAATTTGCTCATGTATGAAGCTAGTCAATATTACCACAAAAAAATTAAAAAAAAATTAAGACGCTACTGTGTGTGGTTACTGAGAATTGTGTACCGAAAGTTGAAATAGCACTACTTTTCAGGAGAGCCGAAAAATAAAAATATCTTGCAGTGACTTATTCGACTTCTCTCACTTCAGAGCAAAATTTGAGGCACTTCCCGTTATCCGACAAAGGTGCGGTCTTTTGTGTGATGCGCAGTAATGAGTGTAGAAAAATGATATGAAATAAAAAAAAATCGATTTTTTTTTCATATTTTTTGCACCGGCCCCCTTAAAGATTGAAGAAGCCCTTGTTGTCGTATCCTGATCCTTCGGGATCTTTTGTTGTTTCGTAGATCTGTCGATTGAGTGCTTCTAGCTGACTCCAGTGCTCGTTAATGGCCTTGATCTTCACTTGCCAGTGCGCCATTGACAGAAGCGGAGGAGCCGATGCAACTCCTGATAGAATGAGATTTAGTTGTGCTTTTACGGCGTGATGCGGCCGTGAAAGCTGGTCAAACGGCTTATCGCATCCTTCGTGCCGTGTTGGTGTTGGCTTTGAAGTTGGGCATTCGGCAAGTCTTGCCGCAAAGATGTCCCTGTATTGATTGTACATCTTCGCTATTGATGTCTAATATTCGCTGCAGAAGTAGGCATTGCTAATGTTGACATCAGGATGCCCTCTGATGGCTGAATCCGTTGATTCGAAGCCCTTTCAGATGCTTTCCAAACGTTGTAGTCGCGTCTGGAAGTACTCTGGCGATGTTTTGAGGTGGATCCTTGTTGAAGTTGGAAATCAATTGTTGGATCTCCTCCCCGAAGATTCGTGCTGGGAAATTAGTTGCTCCATGTCCGATTGCAGGTTCGTGTCTGGATGAATTCAATTGATGAACACAGCTTCCTCACAAGCCGAATTGTCTATGATCTTAGCAAAAGCCGTGTCCTGTCACGGTCGCCAAATATTAAGGGGCAAGCTCTCTTGTACGTGGATTTGAGCACACGGCATTTGAACCGCAGAAATAACTGAATCAGAACACGAGTTATAATCGAATGGGAATTTATTGTCGTGATGTACTTTATTTTATAATGATTAATTGCCTTATCAGCATAGTCTACATGAGCATGGGAAGACGTCTCAACTGGTCAATAATGTCCGGATTAAAAGATTTAACGACGAAGACATCTTCCCACACACATGCTAGACTACGCCTTTAGGTGGTAGATTATTGTTATGGCAATGTCAGCAAATCGTGTGCTAGGTACTTGTTTGGCATGCAATTGCATCTTTCCTTGCACACAATTTGGTGACAATGCCATATTACGTGAATGAAATGATCATATCAAAATTTAAATTGTGTGTGCTGCTGAACAGCGCCCATGAGAGGTCTAAAGGAAAAACCGTATCGAGTTTTGGCACCTCTACAGTCTCGATCGATTACTATATTATAATAATAAAATAAAAACATAAGAAAATTCACGGCTGTGGGTAGGAATCGAACCCACGATCAATGTTTTTCGCTCATTCTCTCTGGTTTTTGCTTCGACTCGCGTAACCATTGCGCAACCGAAGGCCTTTGATTTCCAGTTCGCAATGTAGCAACTTAACTTAGTGCGGACTTAGTGTGGATTCACTCCATACAGTTTAATGTTTTTAGAGCGTAATAGTCGACTGAGAAAACCGATGGCGCTACTTTTCGAATACGTTCTGCTTCCACTCTATCTTATTCTCTTTGGTTTGCAATAGGTGCAACTAATGTCGAGTTTGAAAGAATAACAAAAATTATTACCGTTGAATTTAAATCTTGTACTCCATCCACATAGTGTCCTTGATTTGTCAGCAAGTGTAGTGTAGTCCAATTAATTGAAGTGACGTGTAGTGCAGTCCTATTAATTGGTGTGATGAGTCGATAAGTGTCGCGATAACATTTAAACCCCCAGTGTTAATTTGTGTCCCCTACTAAAATATGTCTTCTAAGACGTGTTGCCCTTACAGTGCCTTTAATAATGTCCAACCAGTGAATCTAAATAAATCAGTGAAATCAGTGCTTCAATCAAATAAAAAAACATACTGCAGTCACGATCGGCTGCAAGCCAATCGTATAATACTCTAGACGAATACTGAACTCCGATTTATATTGTAGTTGGGGATAAAGTAGAATTACGTGTGTGCATGTTGTATGTCCTTTATTAAGGACTGCCACTAGATTGATACTCAAAACTAAAAGACAATGTTCAGAGTTTAATTTTATATCTTGAACTGGGTAAGTCATCGAAAAAAAATTTCCCTTTTGAAGGACTTTCACATGGGAGGTGCGGGAAGGACTCACTTGATTTCTTACATATTTATCCTTTTCCTTGGAACCATTCAAAAACGAACATGTACAAAATTTGAAATTCGTAGGTTGAAGCGTTCAAAAGTTATCGAAAAATAATGTTGAACACGTGTCTTAAGGACATTTTGTATGGCAGCTACCAGAAAGAGTAAAAGGATTTCGCTGATTAGTAAACTCGAATCTTGCTTTTACTCAAAACTAATTTGTACAAAATTCCCAATTCATAGCTAAAAGATTACTTGAGTTATAGTGAGTTTCGTAAATTAAGTGAATATATTTTGACAGGATATTTGTATGGCAGCTACACGAAGGACTAACAGGATTTTCTTCATAATCATATATTTAGCTTCAACTATTGGAAAAATAACACATACAAAATTTCAAAGACGTAGCTTAAACCCTTCTGAAGTTATCGACCAATATTCTTGAACACGTGTTTTAAGGACATTTTATATGGCAGCTACCCGAAGGAGTAGGACGATTTTGCCCGTTAACGAACTTAGCCTTACAAATTCAACTAAACATCCAGATTCAAAATTTCCAGATCTTAGGTGAAGGCGTTCTTTAGTTATCGTGTTCACGGACAGACGGACGGACGGACGGACGGAAAGACGGACGGACGGACGTCAAGCGGATTTGAGGTTTTTGGCCACAAATAAACAAAAAAATAATATATAACTTTTTTTCGTCCGAGGCTTGGTTCTATGCGTTACAAACTTTTGGGCTGAATTAAACTTATAATACTCTATATGATTTCATCTAGAGTATAAAAACAATAAAAGTGTTAAATAAACTTGAAATACTCGTAAATAAAGTATAAACACTTTCCAGCACTAAATCCTTCGCCATCAAGTGTACGTCTTAGTTTGATACTCAATTAAAGAAGACCATTAACTGTACCCAGTTTTACGTACCACATACAGGTAAGTGTAACAATTATGACGAATTTAAATATTTTGATTAAATAATTTACTGGTATAATCACATTATACATGTATGAAGAAATTAGACAAATAAAATTCAAATTCATGCATCCATGGAGTTTGAATAAATTAATATTGAAGTGTGAATAGTCTACTTACATTATGTATTAGAATATTAGACAATTAAAAATTATTTAAAGTTGCACGTCTTAACTTCCTAGTTCAAGGAGTTGTTGAATTAAAAGAAATACGGGAGTCATGTAAAGCCATAGGTTGAAAGAAATCCTTTTAGTAACTTATGTTGTTAATTAACCATTTTGCCTATTCGTTCGAGCATTTCAGATATGCTGTAACATTATCGTCACATTATTCACTACTTGATAGTGTGTTTATTCATTGCTCATTTCTGACAAACACACAGTCAGAACATCAAACGATAAATCGATTGAAATTAATTTATGGAATTTGCAAAGTATGTTTCGAGTATCAATCATTGCATAATTAAATGACTAACGTATGCAATAGCCACCAAATAATTTGCAATCAACGCCCAATTAACTTTACAGTTGGTAATCAAAAAGCTTCACAAACAAATGTGAAGTGCAGTGTTTGGAATTCATGAATTTTCGAATAGTGCAATCGACTGGATGACTCAAAAGGATATGCATAGAGACGTCGCGACACTGTGGCACCATTCGTTTTTATAGACTGGATCGAAGGAGCTGCTATACATCGAGAAGTATCTAAAGAATGATTAAGATTCCTTGGAGTTGAGAAAAGTAGACTTTCTCCAGACATATGAATCTTTTGTGGATAGTCTGGACATGTTTTTAAGTTCTATGAACTCCTTGCATTCGCTGGGAATAATTCGAGCATCTTGAATAGTAATCTAAAGGAGATTTGAAAGGAAAATGGTATAAGTGTATTGTAACTATAACGTGTATTGTATTTTCTTTTTGAGACAAAAAAGGACAATCTGAAGATAAAATTTGAGTGCAGATTAATAAAATACGATATTCAAATTTTGGGAGAATACTCGCATGGGAGCAATTTATGCTGGCTGCAAAGTGCCGTAGATTCTCCCTAAAGCCTTATCAAGTTGCATCATACAATTTTAAATTAAAACCCTAAAACTTTGCAGACTATGAAATTAACAAAAAACTACTGATACGAACAGACTCCAAACTAAGTACATCTAATGGCCATTTCGCAGGAGCCTTCCGTGTTCATCAAAATATCATTCGGCTCCAAAAACAACTGTCTCTATAAAATCTCAATTAAGTTAAAATCTTCGTCCCAAACATCCCTTAAAATTTTTCCTCCGGAAAATTTCCATTTAAATCGCATTAACCGAAATATATTTTGTCTGACCATCAAGCAAGAGGCTCGAGCTGGAAAAGTTTTCGGTTAAGTTTTACGATGAAAATGGGAAAATGAGCAATGGATATAAGGCGGAGGGATGTTGTGTGCAAATCGTAAATTTATGACATCCGTCCGATGAGACTGTTACTCATTCAAAAGGACGAAATTTTCCCTATGTCGTCGTTCTTATATCTGAAAAGGACGAGCGGAAAATCTGCAGATGTATTCAAGATAAAAATCCAGTGAGAGGGTCACAATCGAAAAGTTTAGATAAATTGATGAGACGACCTTCCCGAAATAAATCACTCGCTCAGCTTCCTTGTCCTTTCAAAGTTTACGTTCATTTCATAGATTTTTCCGTGCCGATAAGGTGAAAGGGTAAATGGACGAATTGTTGTAAAATTAAGATTAAAGTTGTTAAGTATTTAGACAAGATAAATTAAAATTTTCGGGAGAAGCAATGAGGCAGAATTCAAAATGGGGAATGAAAATAAATCAGGATAATTGTAGGAGAATGGGCACACAGATAACTTTAATTGGTTTGAATTGTTTCTTGGAAGATACGTGGTCTGATTGCATTGACAGAACAGTTCGAAATCGATCTTATCTAATTGCTAATTACCAACAAATAAGAGAAAAGACTATAGGGTGGGTAATTACGTCGGGAGTAAAGACTGCCAAGGGGGATGTTACAATAGCTGCTATTTAAGCTAAAATCTAATCTAACCCATAATACGTCGGATGATAAATTCAAACTGGAGAGAACCAATTTAGACGAATATTAACACCTCGTAGTTTTTAACATTTCGAGAAACAAAATGCAGGGTACAATATGAAAGATCCAATATGGCGAATCAAATATGCCGTATCCAATATGGCGAAAAAAAATCGAAAATATTGGTAATCCGGAGTTTATGGGGTCACTGATTTTAATCCAAAATAAAACTGATGTTAGAACCATGAACAAATGTCATAACTATAGTATTGCAGAGCGAATGATCTTTGAGCTTGACTCTTTGTCATTCCCTGGACTATATCTACCCCTTTGAAAAAAAAAGATGTTTTACAGAGGGGTGTGTTAGACAGGTCGCTCTAGGTAAGAGTAAATCCACTAAGAATCTATCTTCTGAATCTGGCCACTTTGGCATAATCATAGGAAATATTTCAGATGTGATTTCACAAAATCGACAGGTATTTTGATAACACCCTGCCGATGATACTTTGGGTACTCCATAGAATCGTTTCAGACCAATCATCGGTTTATAAGCTCCGCGTTCTACTGGTGCTCTTACACGAGCGATCAAAATTGCTCAATTTGCAGCAATGTTCGTCAATTTTGACGTCATGAAAATATGAAGCAACGTACAGCAACAATAGCAACAGGCGATATGGATCAACTTTTCATCAATTCATAGCTGAATTGTAATGAACGATATTGACCATTATCTAGCAATTCGACAATAAGGGCTTACACGACCAATTCATTCTATGAACAACACGAAAGCAAACTTGTCAAACAAATCTAAAACATGGAAATATTTGAATTCCCAATAAACACGAAAGCAACACGAAACTTGACAAATAAATGCAAAACTCAAAACAAAACTTGACAATTGAATCACCGAACGAGGACAATTGCTTTTCCAATTAATTTTCCAAGTTAGTGGAAATGCAGCAACTATAAGACGAGCAATACTAGCGATCTGTGAAAGCATTGCCGCAATATTGCCGCAACTAGCATGATATTGACATGTATTGCTCCATTAATCGCTCCACTAGTTTTGGTAATAGTCGTCGAGCAATCAATTGCTTAAAAAATTGCTCGTGTAAGAGCACCTTTACATTAAGTAATAAAGGTAATTTTTTAAAAGGTGGAGGACTCAAGTCGGAACCTAAAGGGACGCCTGAAGTGGCAACAATATGATTTGATATTCATTATTTATATTTAATTTCAGAAACCAAATGGGCACAGTAGACGGATGAGTTTAATTTGTTTTGTTTTACGACAACTGTTTGCTTAAAAAAACCTACTGCAGTCACTTCAAGCCAATTGTATGATACTCTAGACGAAATACTGAACTTCAATTTATATTGTGGGGGGGGGACAAAGTAAATAAGGAGTGCGAATGTAGTTTGTCTAGCATTGAGGACTCTGATTTGGTTGCTACTTGAAACTAGAAGACCATATCATCAGTGTTAAATTTCATATGCGGAACTAGTTAACTCGCCGAAAGTAAAATTATATTTTTTCAACGACTTTCGCATGGAGGTGCTGGAAGGACCATATTTGTAGCAATGAATGTTGTACAAAATTGTATAAAACATCATATTCGTAGCTTGAAGCGTTCAAAGGCAATGGGAAATAATCTTAACCATGTGTCTTACGGCCTTGCTCTATGGGAGCTACTCAAAGGAATAAAGGTATTTCGCTGACTAGTAAACAATAACTTTGTTTGCATTCAAAACTAATTTGTGCAAAATTTCGAATTCATGGCTGAACGATTTTTGGAGTTATAGTGAGTTTCGGAAATTCAGTGAAGACATTTTACAGGACAGCTGCACGAAGAACTGATGGGATTTCCTTCATAATCACACCTTTAGCTACAACTATTAGAAAATCATCACATACAATATTTCAAAGTCGCAGCTTAAACCGTTCTGAAGTTATCAGCCAATATTATTGAACACGTATTTTAATGGCTTTTTGTATGGAAGCTACCCAAAGAAGTAAAAGGATCTCGCGGACTTATAAATTCGAACTTTATTTTCCCTAAAAACTAATTTGTACAAAATTTCGATTTCCTGGCTAAACGATTTCTTAAGTTATAGTGAGTTCCGCATATTGAGTGAGGATATTTTTAGAGGATTTTTGTATGGCAACTACTCGAAGGACTCATTGGATTTTTTTATATTCATACATTGAACTGCAACTATTGAAAAATCAACGTGTACAATATTTCAAAGTAGTAGCTTAAAGCATTCTAAAGGTATTGACCAATATTCTTGAACACGCGTACATGAAGGAGTCAGACGATATTGCACATTAACGAACTTAGTCTTACAAATTCGACCAAATATCGAGATCCAAAATTTCAAGATCCAAAGTCGAAGCGTTCTTGAATTACCGTTTTTGTTTATTTGGGGCCAAAACCTCCAGATTCGCTTTTCGGCATTATTTTTATCGCAATTTTTTTATTCGGGTTTTTAATTTCATCGAGGATTACTAAAGACAAATTTTTTTCCAAATTTGAAATAATTGAAAATCTCGAAAAATGAAAACGAAAAATATCGGAAAAAACCCGAAGCACGGAATGCCGAAGAAATTGAGAACGGAAAAGGAAAAAAAATGGGTAAACAATTTTATAGTGATTTTTTTTTTTGTTAAAGTATTGAAGACTATTTTTTTTTGCCTATTCAGCAACTAAATAATTTGATGTTAAGTTTATCAGTTTTTTTTTGAGATTATTTCTTTCTAGAGTTTTTTTCGAGTTTATTTTTTCGAGAATATATTTCGGCATTTTGTGCTTCGGTATTACACTATTAACCCCATCGACACAGTATCTGCATAATACTTCAGTAGAGGAAGAGTCTCTACCTGTTATAGTACCCATAATTTCTTCATTTCCACCCGAAGCCTTTTTTTAACCTTCAACCCCATTTAGTCTAACAACCGAATCACCCCTTTAACTTTCTATGCAATTTAATTTCCCATTAACATAGAAATGAATTTTCGTGTTTGAATGTCCGGAAAGGCCGCTTTAATGTCTACCATCGTTGTCTGGATTAGGTACGATTTCAGTTTTATATTTTATTCGGAAGGAGGGTGCACCTATTTATGCCGCCCATCGAACAAGTGTTGTACGGAAGGTGTCAATCAAACGGACAACGAGTGCAACATTTTTCATTAAAACTCCACTTGCACTTTAAGTACTCTATCAGAAGCCACCCTTCTACCAAGCACAATCGGGTTTCGAATTAAAAGATTCTTGTATTGTATGATGTTCCGGAAGAGGGTAGGTTTCCTTGCAATAAATCCTTTTTGCAGTTAATAGGACCGGGCGTAAAATATGTGGCGGCATCATTTTTAATTGAAAGATAGTGTGATACGGTATGGATTCGAAACAAGGCTCAAACATGGCGATGGAAAATATAAATCCTTTTTTTCGGGGGCCGGAAAAGTACATTTTCAACATGCAGACAACTATTAACCAGAAAACAATTTCGGGACATGCGGTACCGAATTCGAGCGCTGTAGATATGCAATTCGTTCCGATTAAAATGCACGAATGGATATTATCGAAAATCACCAACGTCTACTAGCGATGCAATCGATATAAATCACGAACCGAATTCGATATCGCGTCGATAGTATATCACTGTATTGTAGAATTTTTCACGGTTGTACCATTCAGGATAAATTTATGAGCTAGAAGATTCCTCTTATCGATGACTGACTCCTTTCAAGCGGGAACACTTGAGCCACAAATCTGTAATTGACCAGCACTATTCTCGCTTGTGTTCGTAATAATTTTAAATTAAGCTAAAAACGTGATTGACTTAATTGCAGTCGCTTGGGTGACCAAATTGTTCATCAGAGCTGATGGCGACCGAAAGTATGTGGGCCGCTCCCATTCATGTATGGGGACATATGTGAACAATAATTGTAGAACCCATTGCCATTATTGCCGAAAAATACTCTTGTTCACTTGACTATACTTTGCGAACGAGCGAAATAGAAATTTATTACGCGGCGTTGTAATGGAGCGTTAAATACGAGTTAGTATATTCCACAAGCTATGGTATTCCGGATCCGCTAAGCTGCTGAGTACTCATTCTAATACGCCACGCATTGATGCTGAATTTCGACAATCAGTTCGAGTTCGAGCTGGAGGGAACTTTGAATGGGCACCCCGCTTCGGGGCTCCGCATCATCGAAACGCTTATTTCAGTAAAATTTTAGTATGCGGTTAGCTGATGGCTTCCGATGGCTAAGGCTTTCAGGCTGTAAATAATTCACTCGGATGCCATTGATTTAGGACTTTTGGTCAGCAAATAGGACATTCGCAAATTCGAAATTGTGATAAATGGCGAGGCATTGAGTTCGGGATGGTGTTTGCACGCTAGACTATTGTTGTTTCGTGCAACACGGCCAAACTTAATACTTAATTTGTTCTATGGAAACTTGTTTAACTAGTGTTTGAAGCCAAAAAGTAATTTATTTGACGAAATATTGAAGAGGACGTTTCCGCTTTGTACAGATATTATATCGGCAATAATCTAAGTGAATCAGAGCTTATTCATAAGATTGTTTCGCGTTGGCCTATAGAACACTGAAATTTGTTATCCACTTATTTCAGAATTTCTGGTTAATGAGCTACTGCGAGAAATTTTTGCTCGCAATTTTTGCCCTTTAAGCTTAGGGCACTACCCGTTCGAGTAGCTCCCATACAAAAATCGTTGAAATATAATACTTTTTTTGAAAAGTCCGATCTAATCTCGTATCAGTCCAAAGCATTATAATTTCAAGAACTAGAGACAGTATTGTTTCTTAAGTCAACGAACTAGAAAGCAGATAGTTCAAATCTTTAGGGACTCCTAACTTCCTTAATACTATGTCCTTCGGAAAAATATATTGCTTGGAGTATCGAGGTATGTACCTATGGTTAAAATTTCATTAAGTTCAGCGAGGAATATACGTTAGTCTTTGATCGATCTCTTTTTCATGGAATGACCCATTCACTATAAATGTTGCCCAACTTGGGGCAAACTTCGAAAAACCTTTTTTAATATATTTTAGAGGATATATGGCCATAGTTTCCTTATTATTGGGAAAGTTATGTATTCTGTATGCATTTTCATAACGTCTTAAATTCATATTAACCCCAAATCACAAAACAGAATTATAATGCTTTGCCTAAAAAAGCCTATTAACTATTTCAGTATTTACTCGTAAGTATTAGCCTTGTGAGTGCAAATATTTAAAATATCTACGAAGAAGTCATAAAAAACAACGCGTGCGCATTGCCTTCACTATAATTCGACTTTAAGAGACATATCGCATAGCTTAGTGCGCCTCGCTTCGTTTGACAATTTTTTGAATTCGTCGCACGCGTAACGCGATTTTGGCACTTTTACTTTATTATTTTAATAATACAGTATTGTTTTCGATTTTTAAAAAAAAAAAATTTGCTACCCTGAAAATTTTTTTTTTCACGTTTCATGACTAGTAGACACGAAAAAAGCAAAAAAGATTTTCAGTCCGTCTGTCCGCCGTACGCCGTACGCCGTACACCGTATGTCGACCGCTGTACGCAAAATCGTTTGAAGGCTCGTAGCTCCAAAACCCTTTAAGCTATAAAATTGAAATTTTTTTTATGAATAGACTGGGTAGGCCCCTTGAAGTGGCCAAGTTTGTAGGGGTGGGGATGTGAGGGGGGAGGAGGGGGAAGTGTTTTAGACGGAAAATTTTGGTTTCTAGATCTCAGCAACCACTTATGCTAGGAGGCTGAAATTTGGAATTTATGTAGATCTTTAGTAGTGGACCCATTTGCAAAAAAATTGCCGATATAGGTGAAGGGGTTTGGGAGTGGGGGGAAAAATAATGCGTCCGAAACGCAAAAAAGGTGAGATCGACACTTTCTAAAATCCATATCTCCTAAACGGTTAATGTCACAAAATTGAAACTTAATGAATATCTGTAGGTATACTAGGAGAATGGATCGAATACAAAAATTTGAGTGGGGCAGTGGCGTACGGGAGTTGGGGGTAAAAAACTTTAGATTACGATATCTCACGAACCAATTGCACTAGACAAATAAAATTTGGTTTTTGTATAAAGGTTGACAAATGAAGTTTGCTGAAAGCAAAATCTTTCAAGGGGCGGTGGAGCATGAATGTGGAGGGGATAAGAATTTTTCTAAAAAATCACGTCTCATATCTCAAGAACAGTGTAAGATAAAAGCTTAAAATTTTTACCAGAAGTAGGCCTAATAGACCCCTAGCAGAAAACAAAATTTTGGAAGTGTGGGTGTAGAGGGTGAGGGTGGGGGAGGGTGAAAAGGAAAAAGTTCCGATTTTAATATCTCGACAACCTATTATGATATGGAGCTGAAACTTGGTATTTAGATAGAGCTATATTAGTAGCATTTTGGAAAAATATAATTTTTTATAGGGGTAGTATGGTACGGGGGTGGGGGGTGTTTTTCCTATCTATAGAACGGCTTATGCTACAAAGTTGAAACTCGGGACGTTTATATATATCAACTAGAAAACTAATTTAGATAAAAAAAATTTTAAATATCCATTGGCGTTCGGAGGGGGGGCAAAAAAAAATGATCAGTGAAAATGAAATGCATATATTTTCACGGTTTTCATCATATCTATTAGGTCTTTCCAAATATTGAGTTCATTTTTATTCTACGGCTTCTTCATGTAAATACCTAGAAAGCGTTTTCAGGATTTTTTGAAATTCGACCCCTAAGGGGGTGCAAAGGGGGTTGTAAACTTTTTCACGAATTCTACTATATCCCCACGTCTTATCAGATATCGAATATCTTTTTACTTTCACGTGCTTGCGTAATAATCGACTAAAACTTGTTTTTGCGTTTTTTCCTTTTTCAGCCCCTAAGAGGGTATAAACGGTTTGAACACGTTTTCACAAGTTCTAGAAGTAATAAGAAATTGAATTGGTTCCTACTTTCTCGTACTGTCTTCATATTTATTTATTAACTCCTTTCATGATTTTTGTATATTCAACCCCCAAGTGGGTGTAAGGAGGTTGCATATCTGGTGATATATCGAATTCATTTTTACTTCCTAAGGTTTCCTATATAAAAAAGCCAAAAAGTCAATTTCAGTATTTTAGATATTCAATCCTAATGGGTGTAAGGTGGTTGTATTCTTTTCAAAGTTTCGACATATTTCTTAGGTTCAATGAGATATTAGATCGCTTTTCATTTCCACAGACTTTTTATATAATCGCCTACAAACCCATTTCTCAATTTTTTTATATTCAACCCCCAAGGGATTGTTCATGGTTTCAAAATTTTTGCCATTCCTTAGTTCTGATGAGATATAAAATTGATTATTACGGCCAACCAATTCACGATTTTTCGAATTTCCAGAACCAAGGAGGTGTGAAGGGTTTGCTTAAGTTTTCACAAATTTTTCAAAATCCGTCTTGTCTCATGAGATATCAAGTTACTTCTTATGAAATCGTCTAAAAACCTGTTTCACAATTTTTTCGAAATTCAAACCCCAAGTAGAAGTAATGGGCTTGTATACGTTTTAACAATTCGTCATATCTCTTAATTCTGATAAGGCAGCAAATTCGTTTTTACTTCTATGGGCTTTTAGTGTACATAATATACTGAAATTCGAATAGTATACGGGGACGAAATACGAGGTTTGTTAAAAATATGAAAAGCCATTTTTTTCCATGGGTCCCCCCTTGAAATTTGTAAAAAATGTGAAAAGCCATTTTTCCCAAGGACCCCCCTTGGGAAAGTACGAAATTTGTAAAAATATGAAAAGCAATTTTTCGGTCCCCCCTTGAAATTTGTAAAAAATATGAAAAGCCATTTTTCCCAGGTTTGTTAAAAATATGAAAAGCCATTTTTCCCAAGGGTCCCCCCTTGAAATTTGTAAAAAATATGACAAGCCATTTTTCCCAGGGGCCCCCCCTTGAGAAAATACGAGGTTTGTTAAAAATATGAAAAGCCATTTTTCCCAAGGGTTCCCCCTTGAAATTTGTAAAAAATATGAAAAGCCATTTTTCCCCTGTCCCCCTTGGAAAAATACGAGGTTTGTTAAAAATATGAAAAGCCATTTTTCCCAAGGGTCCCCCCTTGGAAAAATACGAGGTTTGTAAAAAATATGAAAAGCCATTTTTCCCAAGGGTCCCCCCTTGAAATTTGTAAAAAATATGAAAAGCCATTTTTCCCAGAGGTCCCCCTTGGGAAAATACGAGGTTTGTTAAAAATATGAAAAGCCATTTTTCCCAAGGGTCCCCTCTTGAAATTTGTAAAAAATATGAAAAGCCATTTTTCCCAGGGGCCCCTCCCTTGGGAAAATACAAGGTTGGTTAAAAATATGAAAAGCCATTTTTCCCAAGGGTCCCCCCTTGAAATTTGTAAAAAATATGAAAAGCCATTTTCCCAAGTGTCCCCCCTACACAACAACCTAAAAAATAACGTTCCAAATAGCCTCCTAGTTATTTCTTAGGTTGACAGTCGCATACTAACCTACACCGCATCTCATCATTAAACACGTTTCGGACTTCTACCCATAAAATAATAAAGTTGCGCCCAGACTGTTGGCAGATTTCTTAGATTTTGTTTTAGACTGTTTACAGGAATAGACCGGTTAACAAATATCGCGAATGAATGACTATACAATAATAAAAACATACTGCAGTCACGATCGGCTGCAAGCCAATCGTATGATACTCTAGATGAAATACTGAACTCCGATTTATATTGCAGTTGGAGATAAATTAGAAAAAAGTGTGTGTGAAAGTCCTTTATTAAAGACTTCCATTTGATTGCTACCCGAAACTAAAAGACAATTTCGTCAGTGTTTAATTTCATACCTTGAACTATGTGAGCCTCCGGAAAAAAAATTATCCCTTTTTCAAGGACTTTAACGTGGAAAGTGCGGCAAGGACTCACTCGATTTCTTACATATTTTCCTTTTCGTTGGAAGCATTTTAAAATTAACGTGTAAAAAATTTCAAATTCCTAGCTTGACGCGTTCAAAAGTTATCGGGAAATATTGCTGAACACGTGACTTCAGGATTATATGTATGGAAGCTACCAGAAGGAGTAAAAGGATTGCGCTGACTAGTAAACCCGAATTTTGTTTTCACTCCAAACTAATTTGTACAAAATTCCGAATTCGTAGCTGAAAGATTACTTGAGTTATAGTGAGTTACTTAAATTAAGTGAAGACAAATTAACAGGATATTTGTATGGCATCTACACGAAGGACTAATAGGATTTTCTTCATAATCATACATTTAGCTCCAACTATTGAAAAACAAACGTATGCATAATTTCAAAGTCGTAGCTTTTGGAGTTCCGAAGCTATTGGTCAATATTCTTGAACACGTGTTTTAAGTACATTTTGTATGGCAGTTACCCGAAGGAGTAGGACGATTTTACTCGTTAACGAACTTAGCTTTACAAATTCAGCCAAACATCCAGATTCAAAATTTCAACATCCTAGGTCAAGGCGTTCTTGATTTATCATGCTAACGGACAGACAGACGGACGGACGTCAAGCAGATTTGGAGTTGTTGGCCCCAAATAAACAAATAATAATATTGTTGCGAGCTAGGTTTTAGCCGGGATTTCAAGTAAAACACAATTCGGTTAAAATAAAAATAAGTGATTATTTATTCTTCGCACTTTAATTCTATTAGCACAATTATTCGCACTGTATGGCAATACCACCCGCCTTTACATAGCACTTGTCTCGATCGCACTCTATCAATCGCTTTCCACCAATACGGTCGCGTACTAGGTGTCTAATAAAAATTACTATGTCCCTCGCTGAAAGCTTTATCTGCTTTTATACCAGTTGTCTGCAGTCGAGACTGTTCTTGAATCTTCATTCGGTGGTGTGTGTAGAGGGTTCTAGTGAGCTTGAGATCTTCCATACGCTGTTCTAGTACATTCGAGCACATTAGATAAGAAGGGGGTCCTTATTTACTCAACTAGGCATTTGATTGGGTTACTTTGTAGCTAGGTATTCGGTTGTTGAGGCGAAACGATCGAGTTGCGCGGTTGCCAGGTTTACATGTAACAATATTGTTACGTGTAAGCCTGGCCACCGCGCAACTCGATCGATTACGAATAGGGAAACATCAACAACCGAATACCTAAGCTGCAAAGTAACCCAATCAAATGCCTAGTTAAGTAAATAAGGAGAGCGGATCAACACGATTATACCCCCACTTTAATCGAATGCTCTCCAAGGTACTAGAACCCTGTACATACACCACCGAACGAAGATCAAAATCGAAAGCTCTAAAGCTTTCGAGAAACATCCACAGCACCGAGCGAACATTCAAGTACATCCTAGACTGCAACCGGCTACTATAAAAGCAGGTGAAGCTTTCAGCGAGTATATAGTAATTTTTATTACGTCGACTGTGACAGCCAGCGTGTATACGCAACCGTGTTGGTAGAGAGCGAAAGTGATCGAGTCAAGCGATATAAATAAGCGGGCAGTGCTGCCATACAGTGCGAATTATTGTGCTAATATAATTCTGTGAATTAAAAGTGCGGATTAATAAATTATCACTTATTTTTATTTTAACCGAATTGTGTTTTACTTGAAATCCCGGCGAACCCCTAGCTCGCAACAATATGTTCCTTTTTTTCGTCCGAGGCTCGGTTCTATGCGTTACAAACTTTTGGGCTAAACTTATAATACTCTCAGATTCTATCTAGAGTATAAAAATGGAGACAATGCGGTTGTAGGCTGCGAATAAAATATTTTAATAATTGTGAATATTATTTCTAAGTTACGACAAGCGATTCATTGCGCTAAAGCTAGTGTCGCAATATGGCGCGAGCGACGCGATTGTGCCATCGCGTGAGTCGCATAAGCTGCAAAGAAAATTGGTTTGCAAAAAAGTCAATAAGATAAAAAATATATCGCATTCGCATCTAAGCATGAAAAATCATAAACGTTGCTTTAGGCTAAGAAAAATTTAACTTTAAGTAACTAAAGAATGTATATCCATAGCGTATGCCAAAAGCTCTATTTTGTTTTTGACAAAATAAATAGAGTCCAAAGAAAGCATATCATCATACACGACTCATATAGGTAATGCACTTAATATTCACCTTCATGATTCACTTACGAGTAACAAAACAGAACGCTCAATGATTCACTGAAAACTCGAAAATTAATTCACTTCTTAAAATGTTCTTCACCTAGTTAGTGATTCACTTGTGATACTTCTCGTTGCCCGGACAAAGTAATCCACAAGTAGAAACGCGAATTTTCATATTTCAATATCTAAATTGAAAAGAAAGTACTTCGTTTTATTTGCTTCTATTTCCCAAAAACCAATCAGGATGGAGTTCAATTTCAAATCTTTTGTTCCAAGGAAAGGTCAACACTCATAGCGATTCAATTTGTGAGGCATGCCAGTCCTCATATATCGATTTCGTACCATTTTGTCCTAAATGTGACAGCAATATCATGTCGTCTACCTACACCGTGTATCGTGACATTTACAAGACCTACAAATGTGCCAGGATGTGTCAACTTTTTAAACTTATCCCGGGTACAGAGCTGCCTTTTTGGGTATATTCGAAATATGGGTAGCTCACGTACAGCCGGGAACTTAAGGAAGCGTGCTCAGAATCGGAAATTTCCGAAACTCATATCTACCAATTTTGAACAAAAAAAAATGAAGAAGGATTTTTCCCTACACGAGTAATAGTAGATTTTTTGTGTACAATCGAGCATAGTGTGCTTTCAATTTTCCTTGTTCGGTGAAAATTTTCTTTTAGCCCAAAGTGCTGTAGGTAGACCCGTTTTTGCTACAGTTTGAAATGTGCAATAATGTGGAAATAGCTGGCTACTGTTAGGAGCAAGTGAGCTAGTTTAAAAAGTTTAGAAGTCGATGAGTAAATGGCGATGGCAGGACTTTAATTGAAATCTCGCAGCTACCATCAGCAATATAGAGAGCTGGGAAGAAACGCTCAGAAAATTCAGCGAATGTGTCAATATTCAAAGCTTGGTATCTAACAGAAGCTAATTTTATCCTTTGAGAAGGATTGCAACTATTTTTGTTCAAATTGACAGGTGGGGTCGGTCAGTAACGTGCTTTAACTTTGATATCATGTGCAAGGCTCATGTTTCCAATATTTTTTAATAGATTCGCACTAGAGTCCTGTTTTTATGGCCGTTTAATCTCCGAGCTGGCATATCCAATTTACATTCTTACCCAAGTGATATTAGGGTTGTATTCCAGTTGTGGGTTATCCTCTTTCGGGTAGCCTTTATCAGTCCTCTGATATCTCACATTCTCGTAAGACTGGCAACAATTTACTGCGACTCACAATTTCCTATCCTCGTCCTTGCTATCATTACGGGGCGATCTTAAATGACTTTCTTGGTTGCCATTAGTGCGGAAAACTCATTCCGTTTTATGTCCTCACTTTCCTATCTGGGAAACGGGAAAGATTTTCTGTGGATATTTTTGAGGAAAATTATCGTAAAAATCCTTACGGACGAAAGCTTTTCGCTCTTCTTTAATTTCGCCGTGTAGTTGTGATACCTTTCCGCCTACTCTCGGAAGATCTTTAAGGAAATCCCGAAATTCATTTCGTTAGATGTGACTATGCAAATGGAAACAAACTGGAGCCATTATTACCATATTTCAGAGTTCTTCAAATGCGATTGTCATACAGATTGGGCAATCATCATTTGCGTTTCTACCTGACGGTCGTGCTGAGAAATAATATTGTTTTAGTCGAGGACGATGTGCAGACAGGTGTACAGAAGGCTGTTTTGATATTCACCAATTTATGCATCAAATACGGTACAGCACCACGTTATTACCAGCTTTGATGATGACAAATGTACACGTGATACGTGTGAAATGGCTCCTCATGCTAATTGAATTTTGATTTTACCGGCAATCAATTCGCATGCAAACCTATTTATTGGCAGTATACAGCACATGTTTAGGTACCTTATTATTATTCCGAATGAATATCCATTTATTAGACTACCATACACCCATATTTTTATAATTTCTGTATTCTTAAATTCAATAACGGACCTGTTTTGGGTATAAGTCCGAAACGTGTTTAATGCTGAGATGCGGTGTGGGTTACTATGTGACTGACAACTTAAAAATAACGTTCCAAATAGCCTCATATATGTAGTTATTCTTTAGGTTTCAGTTGCATAGTACACCGCATCTCAGCATTAAATGCGCTCCAGACTTCTACTCAAAAATAATAAAGTTGCGTTCAGACTGTTATATTCATTTACGTATTTATTTTCCGTTTCAATAAAAACATGATAAATATTGACAAAGCCCTTTAGGGGTTGTTTAAAAAAATATTCTGAAACAGATTTTTAGGCGATTATATAGTTACTCTTCATCAGAAAGTGTCATAATATGTCGGAATTCGTAAAAACTCTTAAAGGTTGAATATCGCAAAATCAAGAAATTAATTCTTAGATCATTATATATAAATCCCATAGAAGTAAAAGCCAGTTACAAATTCGTGAAAACTTAAACCATACCTTTCACCCGAGTGGGTTTAATATCGAAAAAGACTTAAATCGGTTTTTAACCCAGATTAAATTTAAAGCCTTTAGAAGAGAAAGTTAATATCTCAATAGATCTAAGGAATATATCGGAATTCGTGAAAATATACAGAACCACTTTACACACCTTAGGGGTTGGGTATATAAGAATTGGGAAAAATGTTTATATGTTCAGTTTAGGCCACAGGAAGTTGTTTATCATTGATCGATCGTTTGACGGTTATGACAATGCCAGTTTCGTTTTGGAAGAAGTACGGATCGATGATTTCGCCAGACCAAAATCCGCACCAAACAGTGACTTTCTCCTGATGCAATTGGTGCTGGTGTATCTCCTGTGGATTGGTATCATCCCAAACCCGACAATTTTGGTTGTTCACATATCCATTCATCAAGAAATGGACCTCGTCGTTAAAAATCACGCAATGCGCGGAACGTTTTTCGAACGAAGCCCTGATTTTGAAAGTAAAATTTGATGACACACGTTCTTCAACGCTATAACCTTCCATGATGATTTGCTTCACTACTGAACAATTCGCAACAAATTCGACGGATGGCCGCTATAACCTAACAAATTTCTAGCGTTCCTATTGAAATACCCTATATAAAGAGCCCGCAAAGTAAAATTAATTTGATAACTCGACATGTCTAAAAGAGTTAATGAAATTCGTGAAAATATGGAAGAAATTCTTTTTACTGACATTTATGTTACTTCACCTACGCCAATGTAAATCTTAGCTTTCATTTCGATTTAATTACTGCAGTAGTACATCTACAGGTACATACTAAGTTTCAACTTTCTAGCAAAAGCCGTTTTTGAGATATAAAAACCACCCCCACTCCGTACCTCACTACCTTTAACAAAGACTTTATTTTTCCAGGATGCCTCTATAGTGTCTCTATATAGTCATCAATTTCTAGCTTTTTATTCTTGGCGACTTTGAGTAGAAATCAGAATTTTTTCCCTTCTACCCCATCCCAGTATCACCTCCGCTAAAAGTTTACTGGGATTAACTCCTGTAAAATTTTACTTTATTATTCTTTAATAATAAAGTATTATGATCGACCTGAAATTTTAAAAAAATTTGCTACCCTGAAATTTTGTATTTACACGTTTTAGGACTAGTAAACACCAAAAAAGCAAAAAAAAAAAATTTTCGTCTGTCCGCCGTATACGCCGTACGCAAAATCGTTTGAAGGCGCTTAACTCCCAAACCCGTTGAGGTATTAAGTTGAAATTTTTATGGTGGGTAGATTGGGTGAACGCCTACGGATGGTGGGGGTGTAAGGGGGGATGAGGGGGGAGCGTAATAACCAGGAGGCTATTTGGAACGTTATTTTTTACGTTGTCAGTCGCATAGTAACCTACACCGCATCTCATCATTAAACACGTTTCGGACTTCTACCAATAAAATAATAAAGTTGCGCCCAGACTGTTGGCAGATTTTTAAGATCAAATCTGGTACGGTTCTTAAGTTATAAACGTTTAAATTTTTGAAAAATGGCTGTCCTCCCAATTCCGCGCTACACCTCCATTCTCAAAATTTTTACACTCAATGGAGTCCACTTGTAATCCTATCTACACCAACCAAATTTTGTCTTCCTGGTACAATTGGTTCGGGACATATTGCATTCCAAAGTTTTTTACAACCTCAAAATATAAGTCGTTTCTTCGAGATGGTATTCGTATGCTGCCATTAAGATGGGAGAAAGTAGTCCTTAGCGTTGGACAATACTTTCAATGACATGTTTTTTGATAATTTATTTTAAATACAGAATTCATGACAATACCATAGCTAACAACCAAAAATTCCACCAAATTGGTTGTAATATTAGATGATCTTCAGTGCCACCTACCTTAAGCATAGAAATTGCTATGGCAAACTTACTAAGTTTATAATTCGCAGGTATGAATTTCGGTTTTATATCACATATAAGGAAAATAAGGAAAAATCCTCAGCAATGCCAGCAGCTGTAGGGGTGTTTCGGATAGTAGGCATGATTCACCCTCTCCATGCCATCCGATGACGAAACAGCTCCTTCGGACCTAGTCCAACACAGTTTTGAAAAACTGCCTTCTCCAGTGAAGGTTTTTCAACTGTCATGTCCTCAAGGGCAGTAGCCAGGACACCGATTAATCCCAGTCAGGATTTCGTGTTGGTGTTTCGCACCGGAAACTCCTCTGACACCTCAGGAAAAAACTGCTGGATCTTATTCTAGTCCCCAATATAATTTCTTATTGGGGTCCTAAATTCAATATTTCGTATAATTTCGCCTCCAAAACGAATTAAAGTGCATACCTACTAAATTACATATTATAAGTTCTACCTTGGTACTAAAACACCGAATCGCTTCAGAACTAGCTTTAGTTACTTACAAGCCAACTCCAATATTCCAATTTCAGTGTTCCAATGCCATGCTGCACAGAAAAAATAAAAAATTATTCAAAAATTCGGCTTTCTTTTCGACGGTATTCAGTAGAAAAAACGATACGTCGAAGTCTTTATTTAGTTTAACGGTATTCATTCTGACCTTTTCAGAACTGAATTCATATACAACTAAAATTTTCAGTACAGCAAGACCAGTACCTAAAAATATTATATGGGTACGCACGTCTATAATCTTTTTTGTTACGATATAAGAACAAATTTCTCCCTTCATCTTCCGCTTACACCGCTATGAGGTTCATGACATGGAAATTATTATAACATCATTACTGCAGCTAACTTTTCGAATTCATTGTGGAGATCGGGAGTTGGAAAATTGCATTTCCATTTCATGTGGTTAGAGCCCACCATAAGATGGAGTTCGAAAGTTATCCTTCATCAGGTATATTTCATAATAGATCGATTTTCCGAGCATGGAGACTGTCGACTATCTTCTCGGGAATTCCTTGATTTTAATAGCATCTACCTGTACTTTCCTGAACATAAACTTTGAAATCCGATTAGCGTGTTATCTGCAAAGACATTTATAGTTATGTTGTTGTTGAAAACCTATGAAAGTTCTCGTAATCGCATTACTGACGAGAAACGAGAAATAAATTTAGTATATCCGAGCCATAGTAGCTACTAATGAACATTAATAAGGAAACCTTTTATTGAATTTCTTCCGATATAAAAGCATTGACGCCGAGAAAATTAGGGGATCTTACTTACGAGTATAACAAAAACTGAGGTTCTATTCAGTCCGGATGTCCTTTTGAGACTTATTCCAATTACGAATGTAATTGGTTTCCTACCGAGTTAATTAATCACCGAAAACCATTCATCTTCGGGGCTATTATGGAGAACATCAACGAATTTATACCACACTGAATGATCAATATCCTTCCAATCAAGGGTAGTTTAGCTACTCTAATTGAGATGATTGACAATGAAGACAGTTCCAATAGGTTTCGTCAATGGTGAAAAGCTGATTCACATTCAAGGATATGTCGTGTAAGTCATCCTTACTTATTTATCTGACGTTGATTATTGACTTCTTGCAGGACTGAATTGCGACCATCGAGTTTTCTTTTCATTACGAAAAATCGATTATATCCAGTAGGACCAGACGATTGGTACATTTTAAAGTCTAATGAGATATTCAATATTCGCTATGGGTAAGGACTAGTCATAGTAATGTCATGTATGCAATACCCAGATGACGTTGAAGGGCGCCCTTAGAGTGGGACAAGAGGGGTATTTGCCCACCTATATTCTACCAATGCAAGAAACTGGAGAAAAGATATAATTTTCCAACCAAAGTCAGATTCTCTGTACAAAATTTTTCTCTTATCTTCTGACTGCCATACGTCGATAATTTAAATCAAACTCGACAAACCAAACAATTTTCAATTCATTTAAAAAATGAAAATAAAAAAATATTGTTAATTTTTCTTCGAGACTTTAATTAAATATCGCAAGGACGACTCAATCTCAAGTGATATTTTTAAATTTTTCCTTGAATTTATTTCACTAAAATTCTCGTAGATGCTTCGCTTTGCTGTGCTAACTAGATTTAATTTAGCTGTTAAGATATTGAATTATCTGTTCTCTAAATTATAAATTATAAGATGGTAGACATAAGTGAAAAAAAACTAATAAATATTGATTGAATTGAATTGAATTGAAGTGATATTTTTATATTCGTACAATTTTAGAAGTAGGTAAAGAGTGTTTGCAGCTTAAAACTGGCTTCTCCAGTGAAGGTTTTCTAACTGTCATGTCCTCAATGGCGGTAACCAGGACAGCGATGAATAACCAGTCGGGATTTCGTGTTCGGGTTTCACACCAGAAACTTCTCTGACGCCGGAAAACAACAAAAACTTCTTAAAGTTATATATTGATTTTTGTTTATTTGTGGCCAAAAACTCCAACTCCGATTGACGTTATACTATGTTCAGACTACGAGATTAACGCGTTTAAATTGAGTTAAATGCGCTGAAAACACTTCCCGGACTCGTTTAACCGAAAACATGTACTGCGACCCTCGCGGAAATCGAAGTAAACTTTGGAAGAAACTATTTAATGCTGCAGAAACTGAATTTTATGCTTGTGCAACGACTGCATTAGCTAATAAATTCACTTTTCATTACTGCTATACAAACTGATTGGTTTCAAACAAGCATAAATTTGCTAATGAAACACAGCTGAATATCTACTTGTCAAAACAAATCACATCAAGCTATCATGTATCAAAATAAAACGAGTTGCCTAGTCTGAACACTACTTTTTTAACATGTTAAATTTACCTACTTAAATGCGTTTAAAATACATAGTCTGTACAGGGTATTAGTCGGTTCGTCTGTCCATCTGTCTGTCTGTGTGTCGTGTGTTGACGTCCAAATTTCGTCCGAACTAGTTTTGAGTGAAAATAAAGATCGATTTTACTTGTCAGCGAAATCCTTTTACTCCTTCTGGTGGCTCCCATACAAAAAGTCCTTAAGACAAGTATTTAAGAATGTTTTCGCATAACTTTTAAGCGCTTCAGGCTATGAATGAAAATAATTTTGTAGACATTATTTTTAAAATAGTCCCAGGTAAAAGGATCGGAAAAGGAAATCGAGTAAGTTCCTCCCCGCACCTCCCATGTGAAAGTCCTTGAAATAGGAAACGTTTTTTTCGGTGACTTACCTTGTTTCAGATATGAAATTAAACAGTAGTATCGAGTAGCAACCATATGGGAGTCCTTAATAAAGAACAAACTACATGTGCACTCCTTATACTAATTTATCCTCAACTGCAATATAAATCGGAGTCCAGTATTTCATCTAGAGTATCATACGATTGGCTTGCAGCCGATGGTGACTGCAGTATGTTTTTTTAATTGTGTTACATAGATATTTACTACATGCCACCACCTTCTAAACTTAAACTTAAGTACTATGCACTGACTGCGCGTCCATAAATTTAGGAGGAGTATAGCAGTACTTCTGAATGCACCACATATTTCTTTTCTTTTTCTTAAATGCGATTAACAGGCTCATGCAATTTGCGCAAATAGGCTTATTCAAGTCAAGTTTAACAAGGAGGTTTTGAGTAAGCTTTTGTGCTTATTGCATTAGAGTGTAAATCAATTTTTACGCGAGACATTAACTGCAATTTACACCTCAATCGCAATTCATTAATTTTTATTTATTTTCCGAAAATATAATATAACATAACATAACATAAATTCTTAATACTGATTTTAATATGGGATGGAGATCTTTATTTCCCATTTTTAATTTGGAAATTCTGTTATGGGATCATTGAATCAAAACGCGCAATTGGGATGGAAGCATCTAAATCAAAAATAATTGTTTTGTTAAAGTTTTAAATTCGGAAGAAATCTTTTGCTCTAATACCAAACAATATTTTGGTTGTAGAGCTTAAGAGAGTTTAAAGCTCGCTTTCTACAGCGTCCTTCTGAATTAAATTCCCAATATACGGTGTCAGTAACCAAAAGCCTGAATGCCCTATCTAGAAAAATTTTTTTTTAGTAAGTCTTCGAGAGCACTGGCACTTGTTGTGCCGCGACATTGTGGTAGACTTCGTCATCTCTCTTTTTTCGTCAGAGTGGTTACGCTGTGGAACTCCTTTTCGCCAGTTTTAAGGCGTGTGGCGTCTCACGCCAGTTTCTGTAGGCTTTGTTTTGAGCATTACGCAGAGTTAAGAGCCGTACAGAATAGAGATGGGAAAAACGGGTCAATTATGTGACCCGGGTTAACTGACCCGGTTCACCAATTTGACCCGTTCAGTAAGACCCGTTCAAATTGAACGAATTCAATTTTTTACTAAAATCCTTGGATCTTGATCAAACTTATCCATTAAAATATGTAATTTGTTGATATTTTAAAGAATGGAAAAGAAATAAATCTTTTTTTGTTTCTTACCCTCGCAATTGTCAAAATGCTTCAAGCCATAGAAAATACCCTTTCACACGGCATGGCTGATGCAGGGATATAGAGAAGACGTTTTACTAGTTCGTAAAGACGTGGAAATCTATATTTATTTTCCAACCACTAAGCCAGTGGATTTTAGTTAGGAAATAAATACCGGTCGTTAATGTAGGAATCCAATTCTTCAATAGCCGCTGCCATCGGGTTCACCACTGGTTGAACAGATTCTCTAAATCCAGTCCAGAGATCGATTACATAGTCCGAAGTTACTGGTATGATTGTGAGAGGTTCCCTTTCGGGTTGCACCCCTAAGTTTTGGACCCTAGGTAGTCTAATTTTCACCATTTTATCCCTTAAAGACGAATAATCGGATTGGTATATATCATCAAAGAAGCCTTTCTTTTTAAATCTGGGATCTAGAACCACAGCCAACAAGATAATATGAATCGAAATCCCTAAACCGCACGGACAATTCATTTTTTAAGTTTTCACCCATTTCTTTTACCTCTTGTGGTATATCTTTTTCCAGTAACACTTCATTTGTGCTTCACCATAAATCGAGCTAGAATCGAGGCTTTGGAAACCGAGATTGTTTTTTCAGCGCTGACATCTATAGTCACTGTCTTAAAAACAATCAATATTTTAATCGCAACTCGAAACACAAGAATTTATAGTATACTACTAAAATACCACCGACCACAAAAATTGTATCGAGCTCAATACTCGAAATTTCCGAAAGCCCCTCCCAGTAAGCCCTAAATTGATTTCGCTCGAGATATTTTCATATGTTCCCACGAGCATTGTTTATAAAGATACCAAATATAACGGCGACGTAATGTGACGTTTGCAAGCGCAAACTCATCCAACTAAAATTATTTCTTACGACGCATCGAATCTATAAAATTATAATCCGGGTTGAATCCCTTGCAATCTTATACAAAGCAAAACCAATCCATATCCATACAACCCATTCTTCAGAATTTCGATCGGTCAAATTGTAACCCGGGTTGATTTCATCTTTCGCATGTTTCCATCGTTTACAGGTTTCCACGAACGACCACGAACGATCGAACGATGCACGATCGTTCGGTCTGCATGAACGATCGAACGATGCACGATCGTTCGGTCTCCATGAACGATCGAACGATTGTAAAGAAATACTTTTTCCTAAATCTATCTTCCATCTCCTATTTTCAATTTATAATCTTTAATCTTAAATATTCAAACTTTAATCTTCAATTTTCAATCTTTAATTTTCAAACTTTAACATTTAGTCTTCAATCTATAAACATTAATTTTTAATGTTTAATCTTAAATTTATAATCTTTAATTTTTACTCTTTAATTTTTTACTTTAATCTTTAGTCCTTAATCTTTAATCTTTAATCTTTAGTCTTTATTCTTTAATCTTTAATATCTAATCTTTAATCTTTCATTTTTAATCTTTAATCTTTAATCTTAAATTTTTAATCTTTAGTCTTTAATCTTTAATTTTTAATATATAATCTTGCATATTTAATCTTTAATCTTTAATTTTAAATCTAAATCCACCATTTTCCACCATCTATCTTCTATCCCCTATCCTTTGTCCTCCATCCTTTATCCTCCATACTTCGTTCTCCATCCTCTATCCCCTATCCTTCATCCTCCATCCTCCATCCTCCATCCTCCATCCTCCATCCTCCATCCTCCATCCTCCATCCTACATCCTCCATCCTCCATCCTCCATCCTCCATCCTCCATCCTCCATCCTCCATCCTCCATCCTCCATCCTCCATCCTCCATCCTCCATCCTCCATCCTCCATCCTCCATCCTCCATCCTCCATCCTCCATCCTCCATCCTCCATCCTCCATCCTCCATCCTCCATCCTCCATCCTCCATCCTCCATCCTCCATCCTCCATCCTCCATCCTCCATCCTCCATCCTCCATCCTCCATCCTCCATCCTCCATCCTCCATCCTCCATCCTCCATCCTCCATCCTCCATCCTCCATCCTCCATCCTCCATCCTCCATCCTCCATCCTCCATCCTCCATCCTCCATCCTCCATCCTCCATCCTCCATCCTCCATCCTCCATCCTCCATCCTCCATCCTCCATCCTCCATCCTCCATCCTCCATCCTCCATCCTCCATCCTCCATCCTCCATCCTCCATCCTCCATCCTCCATCCTCCATCCTCCATCCTCCATCCTCCATCCTCCATCCTCCATCCTCCATCCTCCATCCTCCATCCTCCATCCTCCATCCTCCATCCTCCATCCTCCATCCTCCATCCTCCATCCTCCATCCTCCATCCTCCATCCTCCATCCTCCATCCTCCATCCTCCATCCTCCATCCTCCATCCTCCATCCTCCATCCTCCATCCTCCATCCTCCATCCTCCATCCTCCATCCTCCATCCTCCATCCTCCATCCTCCATCCTCCATCCTCCATCCTCCATCCTCCATCCTCCATCCTCCATCCTCCATCCTCCATCCTCCATCCTCCATCCTCCATCCTCCATCCTCCATCCTCCATCCTCCATCCTCCATCCTCCATCCTCCATCCTCCATCCTCCCTCCTCCCTCCTCCATCCTCCATCCTCCATCCTCCATCCTCCATCCTCCATGTTAAAAAAATATAATTTTTTATATAGGTAGTATGGTACGTGGGTGGGGGGTGTTTTTCCTAACTATAGAACGGCTTATGCTAGAAAGTTGAAACTCGGTATGTATATGTAAGTTAACTAGAAAAGTAATTTAGATTAAAAAAAATTTCAAATATCCATTGGAGTACGGAAAATGAAATGCATATATTTTCACGATTTTCGTCATATCTATTAGGTCTTTCCAAATATTGTATTCCTTTTTATTGTACGGATTCTTCATATAAATACCTAGAAAGTGTTTTCAGGATTTTTTGAAATCCGACCCCCACGGTTGTGTAAAGGGGTTGTATACATTTTCGCGAATTCAGTCATGTCCCTCCGGTCTTATTAGATATCTAATAACTTTTTACTTCCACGGGATTGTTTAATAATCACCTAAAACTTGTTATCAAGTTTTTTTTCCTTTTTCAACCCTTAAGAGGGTATAAACGGGTTGAACACGTTTTCAAGAATTTCGTCATATCTCTTAGTAGTGATAAGACATAGGATTGGTTTTTACTTGCTCGGGCTTTCTTTACGTATATCTAAAAACTAATTTCAGGATTTTTTGATATTCAACCATGGTTGCAAATGTTTTCACAAATTCCTACATACTCGCATTTCCTAGTTCTGATGAGATATCGAATTAATTTTTACTTCCTAAGGCTTCCAACAGAATCGTCAAAAAGTTGATTTCAGTATTTTTAGATATTGAACTCCAATCGGACGTAAGGCTTTCGACATATTTCTTAGGATTGATGAGATATCAGACTGGTTTTCACTTCCACAGGCTTTTTATACAATCGCCTACAAATGCATTTCCGATTTTATGTAATGGCCAAAAACCTCCTAATAGCGCATTAGCTGATATACTATGACTTAGACCTCTTCAAGGAGTATGACCCAATTATGTAATTCATATGTTATAAGTGACAATAATTATTTATGTTGACAGCCAAGCTTCCATCAAGGCTGTTGAGGCGCACATTACTAAATCCAGGCTTGTGGGAGAATGCAAAAGAATATTGCAGATGGTAAGTATGAATAACAACCTGAAGATTAGTTGGATTCCTGGTCACAGTGACTTCCCTGGAAATGAAAAGGCAGACGAGCTCGCCGGAAGGGGGTTGGAGATGAGCATAGAGCTGGCCGACGAGTCGGTTCTAAGTCCCATTGAATGTGTAAAGGGAATGATTGATATTGAAGCGCTCAGACAGATGGAGGGGGCCTGGGTGAATCTCTCGGGATGCCGGCAAGCAAGAATCTGCTGGCCGAAACTTGATAGGAGGAACTCTAGCTTCATTTTGTCTCTGGGCAGGGACATTTGCAGACAACATATAGCGGTCCTAACGGGGCACTGTCCCTTTGGGAGGCATGGAGAAAGGCTGGGAATACCCATGGCTGATCTGTGTCGCTGTGGTGATGAGAATGTTGAGCCAACACTGGAGCATCTAGAGTGAGAATGTGAAAGCCTGGCACGTACCAGGTATCGGTACTTGGGGAAATTCTCCTTGACCGATCTATCAGAACTTGCGATGATTCCTTTATGGAGAACCACTCTCTTCATAAGGAAGAGCAATATTTGGAATAAGTATAGTCTAGAGCCCGGTTTTATACGAGGGGCCACAATGGATCCACAGTGATCTCTCGTGATGGACTGGGACACATTGCTTCAGTCCACCCTTCTCAACCTAACCTAACCTATATGTGACAGCGGCGTTTAAGTATTCTAGCGCGACCCCATTCTAACCGCTTCCCGAACCCGAACTTTTTTAGGTTTTCAGTCACATAGTAACATACACCGCGTCTCAGAATTAAACGCGTTCCGGACTTCTGCCCGAAAATAATAAAGTTGCGCCCAGACTTTTACTTGGTTTTTCACTTGATGACACTCCTTCGAGTCTACACTTCAAATAACTGATTCGGAAGTACTCGAAAAACTATTAAATCCTCTAAAAAAGTATGTAGATTGACTTGAAAAAGTAAATAAACATCCAGAATATCTGATCAGAAGTTTGGAAGTAGTATAGCAGTACTTTTAAGTTTGTTTGGAGAAGTGAAATGCACAAACAAACCTAAAACGCATCAAATATATAGATAAATGCATTGCACTAGAGTGCAAAGTGCTGAACTCGCGTTTGCTGGGTGGTACTGTTCCGTCCCATTCGGTGATTACTTGCAGTTGTCTTCATAGACTTCTCTGACTAATCTTACATTTCCATATTTCAAAGAGGTCTGCTTTTATTTAATTCCATTCTGTCACTTATTTTAAAGCTTTGAATGCAATTAAGTAGAAACATGACTTATATTTGTCGTTATAATTGGATACAATGCGACAGTATAAACCACCTTTCGCTTTCATCAGAACAATAATAGCATAGCCGCTGCCACTTATCACCTTTATCTGTTTGTGACTTTGTCTCACATGGAATGCAAACAAATTTACACTTGACGCCATATAAGCACTTTGTGCTGTATCCATAAAAAGTCCCTTTTTATGAAATTAAACTAATGGAATGGATATTCCCTACATGCCAACAGGATAATGAAGAAAATCTGTTCTGTCTGACATAAGGGTACATTGGGGAGCAATTAAGCAATTATTTAGTGTCGGTGTGCGGTGAAACTACTCCAGAAAGTTATAGTCTGCATCTCGGCTTAGTTGTCTGTATATCGCAGGCTACCGGCATGGCTACCTTCGACATTAAAGTAAGTCAGTAAAATACACTTGATACCGAAAGTATACCTAATGGAGTTGTAGTAATAGAAGTGATGTTACACTACGGAAAAGAGTCCCGAGGGAATCGCTTCGGTTTTTTACGATCCCCAAACATCTTCTCGAGCCCTAGACCAAAGCAATGGTATTCTGGTTCGTTTTAATTAGGGCAAGTGCAGACCACACTATGAAACTCCAATTCATTCTTCATACTTTATTAGCGGTTCGCTCTATAAGCGTATCGTCTGATTAACCACATTTTGAATTACTTAAAATTTCACAAAATTGCATCCTTTGTGTTTAGATGGCAAACTACCACCGCCATCGTTAACCTAAAGTGCTGTTTGCTAAATAAATAAATTTGTCGAGATTCTTTTGAAGACGGGGGCACGAGCGAAATTATTTATTAGAAAACTTATACAATCCTCGTCCGTACCGAAAGTTGGGTGGCCGGCATCAAAATACTAAAATGAAATTTGATTAAAACTTTCCTTTGAAGTGAATGGATGGATGGTAGAGCCCATCAACTTACCGCTAAGTTATTTCATCCTTTTTCGGTAAACTGCGGTCTTTTGTGGTCTTCCTGTTAAAATTTTCACATCATTTCCTTGCCGAAGAACTTCCGCATCCTTTTTGAAATATATTATGGTGTAGGACGGAGAGAAAGTGTCATTTTCTCGAGTTACGAACGATGGCATTCCTTGCGGTAGGTACTTGCTGGTCCTGTGCAATTTACCGAAAACTTTCCGAAAGGATAGAAAATAGAAAATTTATAAGGACATTGCCGAGTAAATACGATACCAAGGGGATCGACTGCAAAATAAGCTGTCGTAGGCATTGATGAAACTATAAAACGGAATATTGGCCTGAAGTTCCTGGATAGAGTACCGTACGGGAAACTAAATAACCCTGAGTAGTTGGCGTTACGATGTACAAGGATTGCATTTATGATACAGTTTTCGACATCAAGAAGTACCTACTTCCTTTAAGGCCGATATATCTGAGCATCGTAACCAATCCTATGAATATACGTTGTGCGTGTTCGGAATTAAGTTGTCTTTTCTCCAAAGGTGGATTTTCCTTTTATAGACAATTTTTTTTCGGCAGCGGTTTTTTTTCCTTTTATCCCGATCACGTTTCGGGTCCTCGATAAAAAAATAGAGAAAGTGACAGCCTGAGATGGCCTCTTACGAACGATTTTATTAAAGTACCTACTTTTAATTTTTTACTACCGCAATTTTGTGTCTTTTTGTCGGAGAAGTTTATGCCGAAAAACAACCCTTGATGATGTGTTTGATATGCAAAAAGGACGATTTAGAGGGAATTCCTTCTTTATAGAAAAAGGAATCGTTGATAGGGCATTAGGTGGATTTGAAAGGGATCTTTTTCGGATTTTCCCCAAATCGTATTGTCAATGGTACATTAAAATTTAAAAGTTGAAGGATTTCGGATCATTGATTTCGGATGTATTATTTACTACAAAATTGATCAAATTTGGAGATTTTATGTGTTTCTGAATTGAATTATTACGGTGTAGGTTGTTTCAATATATTTTATTTTACTACTTTTGTCGCTCAGAGTTTTTAAAAATATCATGCAAATCGAAAATTGGCTAATCATTTCGGCTAAAAATTTATCATCGAGGTGCAAGTTTAATTTACATAGTACCTGATTTCTATGTATAGTGTTTTTCAACAGGAACGCTCGAAATTTGTCAGGTTATGCTGTTATGACACTGGCTAGTTCTCAAGTGCAATAAAAGTGCAATAAAAGTCAATCGTGCGACAAGGCGACCAATATAGAGAGAAAGAGATTACTGATAAAAAAAATACCCTTGCTGATGCTACCGGCATCTAGTAGACGAAATTAACAACTGATTTGTTATAAAAAATACTGATCTTAGCGCGTTTCATAACAGAACATGACACTCCATAATTTATACATAACGAACTGTCAAAAACAAGTCTGTAGCGGCTGGAAAATCTAGCCGCCAGTAGATTTTTCTTGGATTAACTGCTAGAATGATGCGAAACACTGCTCGAATGCGATTTGTTTCCGCTATTTTTTTTGACAGTTATGGATTGTTTTTTGACAGTTACTCATAGTTTTGCTGTTCGGACTGTCTCTCTCACATCAATGTCTAAATTGTATGTAAAAGTATCCATCCTTCTCCATTTGGATTTTCTAGCCGCTTTAAAGCCGCAAAAATAGCCAGTATCATAACAGCATTATAGCGGCTTGGTTGTTAAAGCAACATCCGTCGAATTTATTGTGAATTGCTCAGTAGAGAATGGCAAATCTCCATGGAAGGTTATAGCGTTGAACAATGTGTACAAATCATGAAATTTTATTTTCAAAATCAGAGCTCCGTTCGAAAAACGCGAATTGCGTGATTTTTAACGACGAGGCCCATTTCTTTATGAATGAATGTGTGAAGAACCAAAATTGTGGGATTTGGGACGATACCAATCTACACGAGATACACCAGCACCTAATGCATCCCGAGAGAGTCACTGTTTGGCGCAGATTTTGGTCGGCGAAATCATCGGTCCGTACTTCTTCCAAAACGAAACTGGCATTGACATAACCGTCAAACGATCAATAATAAGCAACTTCTTATGACCTAAACTGGATGATATGGATACCGACGGCATGTGGTTTCAACAGGAGGGCGCTACGTGATACACAGCGCATGTCACGATGGACATTCTGCACGAGCGATTTGAGGGCATCGTTATCTCGCGCGGCAACGACGTGAACTGACCACCGTGATCCTGCGATTTAACGCCTTTAGACTTATTTCTTTGAGGCTATCTTGAATCGCAGGTGGATGCGTATAATCCGCATATAATTGATGACCTTTAAGTCAACTTAACGAACGCTATCCAGCAAATGCAGCCAGATTTATGCGACAAAGTCGTCGAAAAATTGGACCTCTCGAATACGTGCCTCCAAGCAAAGCCGGGGTGGACATTTGAACGACGTTATATTCCATACTTAATGCCATAAAATATTCTTTCAAATAAAAAAAGAATTGGGTGGTTATCTCACACACATCTTGTTTTATTTACATTTAATAATTGAACGTCCCTCTTGAAATACCCTATATTATTGAGAGTTTCGGAAACATTGTTAAAATGTCTCGAGCTTCCTAAATAGTGTTGTTAAGTTTTTATTTAAAACATAAGCATTCTATTTAAGTTTTTCACATCACTCTTCAAGTGGAATTATGAAATTACATACAACAATTTCAACGGCGTTCACTGTGTACTTACACAGTACAATTCAAATTATCTGTGTAATGCAAAACTGAACAAAACATGCACTTCTTGCTTAGTGTTTGAAAACTCATTGCCACGAATCTGAGAAATTTTATTCACATCAAAAGCTTTAACTACCCTTTTGGGCCAATTTTTTTTTCAATAAACAAGGTTCAAACTTAGCGATTACTGTGTGCCTAGTTGGTGTTTATTGTAATGCGAGATGTGGGCGACTTAAAACTTTTGTGAATCAATTATTGCATATGACTTTGTTCATGAAGAGAGTGAAATGGGGTGGGGGGAGCGATGAAAATTCTGATTTTTATATCTCCGTCCAAAATATAACGTAAAATGAGGATTGAAATGTTTAACAAATTCAAAGATTGTCCGAAAAATAATAAAACTGCGCCCATACTATTAACAAACCTATACCTGTAATACACTGTTTCTACACATACTTAATTTTGACGATATTAACAGTGTACTTACCACCCAATACTACGTATATACGAGATAAACGTAATGGTCTACCTAGTATGAATTTCCTTTATGGCGTAGAAAGTTAATAATTTTGTCTTGTACTCGTATGTAATGCATTTTACTGTTAGCAGCGCCATTCCGCCAGCCTGTAATAACTAGTTGAACTAAAGTACGTTTATTATTTACGCCAGAGGCCGTGCTTTTATAAATATGACACCGCTTACTGTAATTATATATTATGACTTCAATTCTACATAAAATTATCGATTCACTTGAATTTTCCTTCGGACAGATGTTAAATCATATAATACTCGTACGTTCTGAGTATCACCACACATAATACGCTGATATGTGTATGTTGTGTTAACTACAAAAGTCATATAAATTTTCCGAAAGCCTCAACTGAGTGTTGCACCCGAATTTGTTAAGCTTGGTAAGCTCTTCACTTGATTGATCCTCTGTACAGATGTCTTCAAAAATTCTTAACCTTTCTGTCCATTTTTTTAATCCATTTACCTATTTCCGTTTACTTTTTCCCCTGTTCAATTAATATCCGTCTATAGATATAATTCAAAATTTATGAGAATCTAAATATGTTTTCATTATCTTGATTTTCAGATTATTCAGCAATTTAATTCAGCAATTATTTTAAAACTCTCTCATCATACCACGTTTTCAAGTTATTGTATACAATGCAAATCAAAAATTAAAATGCAACATTCGATCAAAAAATGTAAGGACATTCATATGGGTACATCGGGATGCGGTAAATTGATATCTAAAGAACTAGGCCCTATTTATGAAGACCCATTTAAGATATGACCAAACAATTTTCACACTATGCAGTTCGAGTAAGTCGGGTGGAGAAAAAAAGCCCATAATTTTAATTTCGATACAAAAAATTTAATTACCTTAATTTATTTTCTTTGTACCAAAACTTCGATAACTTGTTTTCTGCGAAAAGATCGTAAGTAGTAAATGTAAGAAAAAAATAGCAAAAAGCAACGCTTAGGATATAAAACATTTTCCCAAAAATCTACCATAAGAATTCTATGTTATAGGCGTATGCAAATCAAGCGAAAACTTTCTTCAGAAAGGAGCGAATATTTTCTTTTTGGTTCTTATTTTCAGAGACTTTTCATAGCTTAAGTTTTTTTTCCCGAACATTTTCCCGCGAGAGTTCGTTGATAATGCGATTTGGATGGATGTTTTATCAAAGTTTTGCATACAGGAAATCAAGAAAACAAAAAGTCAAAAGGGTGGACGGTGAAAAGTTTGTCATCTTAGTTGTTCTTCTTTCCTTTAACTCTTTTGAAGTAGGTACTATGAAATATGGGTATGTCTTTTTTAGTGCTATTATAAGGATTGTTTGGAGCATAAAGACGCTTGCGAGAATCCCTTTCCAGGAAAACTAAGGAAATATTTTACCTCGTTTTGTCTTCAAATTATGACCCTTAAATTGAACATTTATTAATTTCTAATTCTAAACATACGGCCCTTATACATACTAATGATAAAGAAAAACGGAGATAAAACGCGGAAGTGGGGGGAGAGTAATTTTTAAAAAAATTAAATTTTTGTATCTCAAGGACCGTATCAGATATGATTTGGAAAATTTTACAGGAGTTAGGACCAGTAGACCTCAAGTGGAGAAAAAAATGTTGAGGGTGTGGGTATAGGAGTGATGGTGGGAGGGGGTGGAAATGAAAAAATTCTGATTTTAATTTCTAGAAAGCCACAAAGGATAGAAAGCTAAAAATTGAAAACTGTATTATAGAGCTACTCTAGAGACATCCTAGAAAAATAAATTTTTGATTGGGGTAGCAAGGCTCGGTGGTGGGGGTCGATTTTCAAATTTTAGAAACAGCTTATGCTAGAAAGTTGAAACTTAGTACCTATATGTAGATGTGCTACTAGAATAAATAAAACTGAAAAAAATCGCTCAACAGTCTGGGCGCAACTTTTTTATTTTATGGGTAGAAGTCCGAAACGTGTTTATTGCTGGGATGCGGTGTAGGTGACTATGGGACTGACAACCTAAGGAATAACCAAGGAGGCTATTTCGAATGTTATGTCTTAGGTATTCAGTCGCATAGTAACCTACACCGCATCTCATCATTAAACACGTTTCGGACTTGTACCCATAAAATAATAAAGTTGCGTCCAGACTGTTGGCCGATTTTTTAAACAGCTCCGGATGGATATGATAATCCATTCCAGCTCCAGGTCTCTGTAAAACTCTGTATCTACTTCATCAGCCCTTAACGACCAGGTTAAGCGAGTTGTGGTATTAAAACGGCGCTTTATGTGCTAATTGGGGCCTGTTTCGATTGACGGGCTACCACCACCACGAAAACAAACCAACCAACCAGGTAAAGAGCCATTTAAGCAATTTTTATGGAAAGGGAAGGCAAGCTTAATAAACACAATTGAGACGAACTTCGCCAGCGGCGGCGAAGTTCGCTGTCAAAATTTTAAAATTGTACCGCAGTACATGTACTGACGCAGAATTACGACGGCGAGCGGTTGTGCGAACATTTCGTTGCCGCTGGATAACATCTAATTTCTAATTTTGCCGTCGCCGCCACAGGTGTCAGTGTGTTTTGTTTGGTTGACAGTGACAATTAAACGCAACGATTTACTTAAAGTGATTTGTAGTTTTTTTTATCCTTTGGTAAGTAAAAAGCATAAAATTTATCATAATTAATTATTTATGTAACTACTTTACATTGCAGATACCGAAATATGTCTTTTGAGGAAAAACTCATCGAGGCTGTCCGGGCAAAGCCCATACTTTTTGATTTAGCGCACGCAGAGTATAAGCGCGTGGATAAAAAGTTTAAAGTATGGGAAAGTGTCGGAAAGGAGATGAATGTAACAGGTAAATATATACTTGAGTCAAAATTATGTCGTTTTTTGTTATAAAAATGTGTGTTTAGGTGAAACGTGCAGGAAGCGGTGGAAAAACCTGCGCGACACATACAAGAAGCGTCGCCGGCAGCAAAATTTACCTTCCGGGTCTGGAGCTGAAACGCAGGGCAAAAAGAAATCGAAGTTTTTTGACCTGATGACGTTCTTGGACGATTGCAGGGATTCCAGACCGTAAGTTTCTTTTCACCCTTGCAATATATCGTTAATACACAATATTTCATTGAAGGACTATCGACAACAGTTTCATGATGCCAAGTGCATTTTGCGATTATAATACGGAAGCACAGGATAGCGAACAGGCATTAGATGGAGAAGACAGTTCTCCAAAAATTTCGGAAATAACGGAGGTAAGGGAAGATTCTCTGAATTTTGGTGTGTCTGCGGCATGTAATTCATCGCAGAGTTCAGCCAGACGGAGCAGGAGACGTGGTGCAGACGACATCGAGAGGCAATTTGCTTCTTTTCTCGAGAAGGCCGAAAGAAATCTGAACAATTTCAGCGGCAGTGGAAGCAGTGGAAGCAGTGCCACCATGCAATTTTATATAGCAATGGGGAAAAGAGTGGAGGAAGCCGCACTATCGATGCATGTGTCTCTGGATCTAGAATTAAAAATTACCGAGCTCGTGTTTCAAACGATTGGTGAGCAGACGACCAATTAAAGTCGGAACACTTCATCTTTTTAGATTTAAAATGAAATGGCTGTGAGCTATATAAGAAGCCAAATGAAAAATGTTTTTTTTTATATTTTTATTTTTTTAAGTTTTTTTATATGTCAAATGAAGTTGCTGTGAGCTATAGGTATAAGCCAAATGAAATATGTTTTGTTTTGTTATATTTTTGTTTTATTTTTATTTTTTTAAATGTATTAAATGCCTTGAATTACACATAATAGTTTTAATCATTCCTAAGCAAAAAATTACTGAGTTCATCTCTCAAGGAGAATGCGGCCGCTGCTGTTCGATTAACTCGGAAAAATGTTGAAGAACGAAGTTCTGTGCCGTTCTCTCGCCATTCTCCAGGTATTATTTCGTCGTTGTCTTCACGGTCTACGAGGTCCTCAGAAAAATAACCGCTATCACGATCAAGCATCAAGAAATTGTGTAATACCACTGTTGCCAATACTACTTTATCTGCATTTTTGGGAGAACAATGCATTGCTTTTCCGAGGACTCTCCATCTATTTGCCAAAATGCCGAAGGCATTTTCAATATATACACGTGCTTTCGATAACCTTTTGTTATAATTCTCTTTCCTCGGGGGTAAATTTCTGCCGGGATAAGGCCTCATCAAATTTGCTTTGAGCGGAAATGCACTGTCTCCAATGAAGTAATGAGGGAAGTATATGTCCTCTTGCGGAAGCTTTTGCGGCGGGGGTACATCGAACGAAGCATCCAGAATTTTCTTGCCAAATGAGCTCCGAGCAAATATTCCTCCGTCACTTTGACTCCCGACCGCTCCGACGTCTACCAGTGTAAAACAATAATTTGCATCACATGCTGCTAGCAATACAATACTGAAATTGTTCTTATAATTGTAGTACAGTGAGCCGCTACGTCGTGGACATATGACTTTGATGTGCTTTCCGTCAATTGCTCGGATGCAATTCGGCATCCGCCGTTTATTCCAAAAGTCCCGCGCAATATTTGCCCATTCAAATCTACTCGGAGAGGCTAAATAAATTTGACCAAGTTCTTCCCAAATGGCATCACACGTCTCGTACACTATTTCCCTTAGGATCCCATTTTGAAGCACCAAGCAAGAACTTGCGGTGAACTTCCATGAGCCAGATACCTAAAAGAAATAAAGTTTGTTAGTTCTATGACTGATGTAGTACACTGCAATACGGTGAAGCTTACATTAATGTTACTGCGAGGCGCTTTTTTGGTCCGATTGGTTTCCTTCTGGAGCAACGTTCGAGACGTTCTTTAAGGAGATTCAACAACAAATTGAATTTAGAAATGCTCATTCGTGTTGCTAAGGCAAAATGCTCTTCGTCTCCATCCTTCATTTTTTTAAAATTTGTTGTGAAAAATCCGTCCAAATCGCGTGTACAGTTGACTGGACGTACCCACCACCGTCGTCTCCTGTTCACAATTTCTTTGTAAAATCTGTACGCAAGGAAGACTGTGTACACAATATTCACAGTATAAACAAATCTATCCATTATTAAGCACTTTCTTTAATTTTTATACTCAATCGTTGAAAATTTGTGTCCAATTTGTTGAACTGTCGTCAAACGTTAAATCGACGGCGAAATTCGCCCGATATGTGTCTCTCCATTAGCGAAGACGAACTTCTTCGACGAATTTCGCTCGCCGCTTGCGAAGTTCGTCTCAATTGTGTTTATACCATTCCATAACTGTTCCGTTGATAGTTACAATTGTATTCGTTTTTGGGTTGAATCTGGGCGTGAAGAGTGGGGAAGGTGCCAAATCAAATAGTTTTTCTGTTCAATGTTGCCAACTATTTTTCTTGGTTGAGCACTAAAATATGAAATTTTGAGCGTTAATTTAAAACTTAAAGGCACTAAAATTATATTTTTTCATATTAATCGCAGACATATTCAAATAAAGTACAAGCGGTAAAACTAATTTTTGACCACTGAGACAATATTTTGAGCACCAAATTTAACGCTGAAAGCATTAAATTGGCATCACTGTTTCTGTTACATTCCGATTTATGCTCTTGCTGTCTCCATGTCCGATACTAAATTAACAATACGAACTAGTGTTGTGAATTCAATTATTCAGAGGTGTACTTTCTAAAATGTGTTATCTAGACTCTAGAGCCATACGCTTTTGAGTTAATTCATAAACAATTGAAAAATGGAGACACCTGAATGTATTAAGCCTGTATTGAACTGTTCTTCAAATTTGTTTAGTCAAATATTTGGCAGCATGGTATACAGTTTACTGCTTTAGAAATAAAATGGTTTTACCTGCAACACTGGGTGTTACAATACTTGAATATTTGACATTGAAAATCTATTTCAAAACCACAATTCTCTTCATATTTACTTTTCCTTGTTATATTATCGAAATGTACACTTTTGTTTACTATTCGTTTTTCCTCATTTATTAGTTTACTGATTAAAGGAATGTTGACAGTGTCGGAAGAGCTATTCGAAAAACCGCCCTTGATGGAAATAATGCCTCTAATTGACAACCCATCCGATTGGATTAAATTATAGTGAAAACATGCTTTCATGTTGATCATACTCGTAAAGCAACCCTATAGAAGGGATAGTATCTACCTCGTATATAACAGTAGTGTCGTTTGATGGATTCTTCTTGCCTGCAAATCAATTTGGGGCATCGTTTCGTCGAGCTAAAGGTTGCAATCAAATATGAAGAGGTCTTGTTTCCTTTCATTTAGGTTGACGTTTTGAAGGATCCGTAATTACAGGTACATTTGGCGAAAATAAGAGCCATTTTCTTGGTATATACATAGGCTTATTGCTATTCGCAATCATCTACCCCAAATTCAGTGCTGTAAGATAACAAGTCCTCGAAATCCTCTTATTGAATTACAGGCGACAACAATGATGACGATGCGTTGTGCGTAAATTTGGAATGAGAACATTAATAAGATGGTTATAGAAATAGGATGCTGCTTGGATTCTATAATATATACTCTATACTGGTATAATTTTTTTTTTATTTAATTTGATTTAATAATAAATATAATATATTAAAAACAAAATTGTATCTATGTTTATACTGTACGCAGCCTGTCGTGCAAACATTGTCATTCTATGGGATATGCTTTATTTATTTCCGTTTCAGAAACGAGGTTCAGCTACATATTAATCTATCAAATAGAATTTTTACCAGCAAAAAAAGAATGAATAAATGAATTAGCTAGCATGGCTACCTACCTTTTTAAACTTGTTAAACAAATTTTGGAAAATATGTTGAGTTAAGGTGTGAAAAACTATAAATATTGAACACTTTCAGTATGGTTGTGAGACCCAAATAGTGCTATGATTTATATTAATTAAAAATGTCAAAACAATTTTTGGGTAAAAATAATTAAATCTAAATTCAGCTTAAACTTAAATTAGTCTGTCTACAAAGCATTTCACGCACTTCTTGAACTGTTGTGCTTGCAAGGGTAGTACACCTATATTTATGGGTATTTCGAGAAATAACCATTGTAGAATACTCATGGTTTTCATAAGCAAAGACAATGAGATAGACTGGAAGCGGTTCGTATTCTAAAAGCAGCGCCATCGGTTTTCTCAGTCGACTATTACGCTCTAACATTAAACTATATGAAGTGAATCCACACTAAATCCGCACTAAGTTAAGTTGCTACATTGGGAAATGGAAATCAAAGGCGCAGTGGTTACGCGAGCCGAAAAAAAAACCAAGGAGAATGAGCCAAAAACTTTGGTCGCGGGTTCGATTCCTACCCGCAGCCGTGGTTGTTATTATGTTTTTATTTCATTATTATAATTTAGTAATCGACCGAGACTGTATAGGTGCTGAAACTCGATACGGTTTTTTCTATTGAGCTCTTATGGACGCTCGCCTCTATCTCATACTCTTTGGTCATAAGAACCTCCATGGGTGTTGCTTGGAATAAGCATGAGTGTAAATACCGCGCTTTTGGGTGCTACTGCCGCACTCGGTAATGTTAGAAATTAATCAAACACACATGGTAGTTGAAGAACCCCCATAGGTATGTACAACAGTGTACACTCATGGAATTATCCCAAAAAATACAATGGATGTAGTACACCATTTTAGCACACCCGTGGGATTTGTTGGACCAGGGTCATTATTCTTGTAATTATTAATTCAAGCTTACATATGAGGCAGGCCATAACGCAAATTGAGGACAATGTAAAATACTCTTAGTTTGACAAACCTACTTACTTATACAAAAATTTAATCAAAGCGGTTATCACAAAATACCGAAGCAAACATTCCAACAATTCGTAAAACGTTTCCAATTTTATTTATGTGAAGGTGCACAAGGGAAAATGAAATACAATTGTGAAACATGGAACCTAAATAAACTATTTAAATTAAAATTAAAAAATAACTTTATGTAGGCAGGTATACAACACATTAAACACTATAAGTGTGAAATAATGTCAATTATTTACACAACCAAACGAACAAATATTTCACGATCTACAATGCATGTTCAGCAGCCAGCCTAATTATTTTGATAAAAATCCATCACAACATTGCCCGTCGGTTAAAAATCGGATTTAAATAATTTTCATCCATTTTTTCGTCTTTAATACAATAATATTTAATTTAAATTGATGAACAAAAATGGCATGACCCTTTTACCAGAATAAAAACCCATCGGTGCATAATAAATAATAATTTTTTTTCAATTATTCCGCTGGTTAAACACGAATTATATTTACCAGGAAAAATACATTCGACCAGATAGGTATTTTACAAATATTTGGTATCTGTACTCGTATGAACATATTCAGAAAACACAATACTAATGGTATCATGCAGGCGAGTCGGTATCGTTTCATTGGGACCCAGTATGACTTTTAGGCAGGCATGCATCCCGAAGCAAAGAATTCTTGCCTGAAAATTCTGTCCTTACAAAAGTAGTGAGTTAGAAGTGAAAAAGTAAAAAGTAGAAACGTGACGGTTTTTCTTATATGAAACTCTTTACAAAGGAAGAGATTGTAATGACCTGATGCAACAGCTTTGAAAATTATGCAATGTTAGGAAAATTAAATACTTTTCTAAAAAATCTGAGACCAATCTGGGCACAACTTTATTATTTTTTGGTAGAAGTCCAGAACGCGTTTAATGCTGAGATGCGGTGTAGGTTACTATGTAACTGAAAGCCTAAAAAAAATTCGGGAAGCGGTTGGAATGGGGTCGCGCTAGAATACTTACGCCGTTGCCACAAATAACATATACGTAAATGGTTCATAGTCCGGAACGCAGTAAAAGTTGTAGTATAATATCAGTTATTACGACATTAGAAGGTTTTTCGTGATTTCGTTTTAGGCCATTACATGAAATCGGAAGTGCGTTTGTAGGCGACTATATAAAAAGTCTGTGGAAGTGAAAACCAATTTGATGTTTCATCAATCCTAAGAAATATGTCGAAAGCTTTACGTCTCCTAAGCCTGGCCGCACACTGAAAGAGCAAAAACAGTTTTAGTCAAATACGTTTTTGACTAAACATGACTATGTCGCTGTTTCAACTGATTAGTCGAGCTCGCTTGTCGCTTCAAGGCACGCGACTAATCAGTGTGCTATGATCATTGAATTGCTATTGAAACAGCGACGAATGTTTAGTCAAAAACGTTTTTGACTAAAACCTTAGGAAGCCTTAAGGCTTGGTATACACGGGGCCTTAAGGCAGCATTTTTGTTGAAAATAAGGCAAACAGGATTCGCGAAATCTCCAAAGCAGCAAAAGATAGGTCTTTTCTGCTTAGACAAATATAATTAGCAATATGTGTTAAAGTTTCTGTTGATTATTGTTTTTTGAAATTTCGATCATAAGAAAAATTATAAGCGATTACGTTGAATAAGTTTTCGAAATTATTGAAAACACACATTTGGTAATTGAGATTTTGGAAACATTTCTGAAGTGATTTTCATTATTTTTGTTTTCACTCAATTAGGAACGATTCAATCTATTTTTTTTTGGAATTAGAATTTTCGATTTTGACTTATGTTTGGAAATAATACATTTTGAAAACTCTGATTTTTAAAAAAAATTATGTTTTTTTATTATTAAAATTTTCTATGAAAACCGATTTTTTTTTATTTTGTTTTTTCTTATGTTACTTTATCAAAGCGTTCTAAAGCAACTTAAATTCAAAAAGCTTCAAAAAAGTTAGTATAACATTGTTTTTGCAACGATTTTTCAAACTACATTTTTAATCAAATTTTCCATTCAGACCACTCGCAGAGGTCGAGCTGATCGGACGTGTGGCTATGTCGCATTTTTTTTCGGCAGGTTTGTTTTTATGTTTCATTTGCTGAGAGTAAAAAGGTTACGATGTTCCCCACCCTGCAAGCCTGCAGCACACGATTCGAAGGCATAGTAACTACATGGCAAGGTGTGTGTGTGTAATCGGCATAATGTCTATTCGCCTGCTCAGAATGAAAAGTGATTTTTAGCTTTTCTTCTTTCTATGTGGCAAACAGGGCAAAAAGTAAATCGAAAAAAAGAAAAAAAAATCTGCCAACAGTCTGGGCGCAACGTTATTATTTTTTGGGTGGAAGTTCGGAACGAGTTTAATTCTGAGATGCGGTGTAGGTTACTATGTGACTGAAAACCTAAAAAAAAGTTCGAGAAGCGGTTAGAATGGGGTCGCGCTAGAATACTTACGCCGCTGCCTCATATAACATGAATTACATAATTGGGTCATACTCCGGGACGAGGTCTAGTCCTAGTATAATATCAGTTGTTACGCCATTGGAAGGTTTTTCGTGATTTGGTTTTGGGACATTACATGAAATCGGAAATGCGTTTGTAGGCGATTATATAAAAAGTCTGTGGAAGGTCAAAACAAACTAAAATCTCATCAATCCTGAGAAATATATCGAAAGCCTTACGTCCTATTGGAGTTGAATAACAAACATCCTGAAATCAACTTTTTGAAGATTATGTAGGAAGCCTTAGGAAGTAAAAATGAATTCGATATCTCATTAGAACTAAGAAATATGTAAGAATTTGTGGAAACAGATACAACCCTTTTGCACCCATTTTGGGATTCAATATCCAAAAATCCTGAAATGAGTTTTTAGATATATACAAAGAAAGCCAGAGAAAATAAAAATCAATCCGATGCCTTATCACTCCTAAGAGATATGACGGAAGTCGTGAAAACATGTTCAACCCGTTTTTACACTCTTAGGGGTTGAAAAAGGAAAAAACTTGAAAACGGGTTTTAGGTGATTATTAAATAGGTCCGTGGAAGTAAAAAGTTATTCGATATCTAATCAGACCTGAGGGATACGGCTGAATTCGTAAAAATGTATACATCCCCTTTACACCACCTTGGGGTTGAATTTCAAAAAATCCTGAAAAGACTTTCTAGGTATTTATATGAAGAACCCGTACAAAAAAAATTAATTCAATATTTCGAAAGACCTAATAGATATGACGAAAATTCTAAAAATATATGCATTTCTTTTTCACTGATCATTTATTTCATCCCCTTCCGAACGCCAATGGCTATTTTAAATTTTTTTATCTAAATTACTTTTATAGTTGATTTACATATACATACCGAGTTTCAACTTTGTAGTATTAGCTGTTCTATAGAAAGGAATTATTTTTTTATCTATTTGTCTCACGAAACAATTGTAATCGTAATCTAAAGTTTTTCACCCACACTCGAAAATTTGTTTCCAATCTATTCTCCTAGTATACCTGAGATGTTCATTAAGTTTTAATTTCGTGACATTAACCGTTTAGGAGATATGGATTTTAGAATGTGTCGATCTCGGCTTTTTTGCGTTTCGGATGCATTATTTTCCTCCACTCCCACACTCCTTCACCCATATTTTGTACCCCGATCCCCTTGAAATCCCAATTTGGTTTTTTAATATGTTTTGACAAACAATATAATATACAAAATATAAAAAAATAAAAAAAAAATAAAACTACGGATTTTGAGATATTCAAGGATAAAGGACAAAATCGTTATCCTTGTAAAAAAAATTGGAGGACAATTTTTATTCGTATTTTTTTATGTTGCGATAACATTCCCCTTTAAAATAAGCCCGATTTTATTATTCTATGATAAAAATTACCAGAGATATGAATTTTCAAAGAGAACTCGGACACCATTTTTGCGAAATCTTTAAATCTTTATAATTGAGATAGAAACAAAAAAATTAATTTCACTAATTCTTCAAGTACAAAAATTTTCAAAAGAATCGGCGATGGTAAGGTCCCAAATTTCATAATATTTTGCGATTCTTGATGAAATGACCCAATATGCAATAATACGAAATTAATTTTATTTTAGTCCACAATTGCCTATAAAAACATGAATGGAGACATGTCTCGTGCCTACATAAATATACATAGTACTGTGTCATGCGAATGTCCAGAAATCCACCGTCCACAGAAAATTAAAAAAACCCGAGACGTCAGGTCAATGAATTTTCTTTCGAACTTTCGATCGGATTGTACTCCTTTCCGTTCATACTTTCGCTATTTTTCTACATTCCGTTTTTCATCATTTTGCATCTCACACACACATACAGGTCCGTACACACAGAGCTGTGTTGGGGCATCGCTTGACGGTTGAATCGTTGTACATCGTGCGTGATCGTTCAGATTTAAATTTCCGATGCTCACGAATAATTTCTTACGCTCTCGAAATGAAATCAAAGCAAAATAGGTGAAATTTTCGATTTTGGTTTGGGACTCACGGGCCCTTAAGAAGTAAAAGAGAATTTCAAATCTCATCAGAATCAAGAAATATGTAGGAATTTGTGAAAAGATATGCAACTCCCTTGCAAGCACCTTGAGGTTGAATATTCAAACATCCTGAAAGGAATTTTTAGATAAATATAAAGAAAGCCCGTGTTTAACCCTTTTTGCACTCATAGGGGTTGAAAAAGGAAAAAGATTTGAAAAGGGGTTTTAAGCAATTATACGACCAGCCAGTGGAAGTGAAAAGTTATTCAATATCTAATCAGAGCTGAGGGTTACGGCCAGGAGGGGCCGGGACCACCCCAGGCCCCGGCTTGGACCCTCCCAGAAAAATAATTCTGGCCCCTTCCAGAAAAGTAATTCCTTCCTATCCGTAAACTTTTTGTTGGCAATTGTTTTTTATCAAATGTTTTTTAACAATACAAACAATATAAAAGAATCTTTTAAAATGAACGAAGCAAATCTCAACTGACTTTTGAAAATAACAAGAAGAGAGCTTTACATGATTTTTACAATTTAGCAAAATAAATTGAAAATTGTTTTTGAAAACAAGAAGATTCTCATGAAAAATTTAGGAGTTTTACGAAATTGTAATGTAACCAGCTTTTTTTGAGAATATCTTTGAATTTTACGAGAACTTTAGAAGATGTTTTCAATTTAACAAAGTAGAAATTGGTTTTAAACATAATGACATTTGCATCAAATATTTTTTGATGTTATGAGATCCTAGAATAAATAAATTATATTTAAGTAGAATTGGTTTTTGAATATATCGAGTTTTTTATGAAATACATACCTACGATATTTGGAACTGAAGTCTTGCCAGTATATTATTCACTTTGAATTTGATGGAATTGAAATCAGAAAACTTTTGGTTATACGCTTAAATACATATATATTATTATAAATATAATAATAAATATAATAGTAATCATAAATAATAACGAAGTTATTTATACGGTTTTTTAACTCCTTTTTCCGTAAATGAATTGATGCCAGTAGAAAACGATTACAAACAAACATAAATTCAATTAATATATATAAATTATTAAGGATGTAAAGATTTCGAATAAGTCTCACCACCGAACCATTAAAACTAGCTTAAGTTAAAAATTGTAAATATCGAAGGAATAAAACAATTTCAATTTCAATTTCAATAATAACGTTAAGTGAGAATTGCGAAAACAGCCAAAACAATAGAAAATAAGCTAGGAATGTAAATATTATTTATATAAATAATTTTTTTTATCGAAATTGAAGAAAACATCTTATGAATACAAAAAAAGCTTCTACATATCCATCAAAATCTTCAAATCTTCGGGAACGCTAAAAATCTTCAAATCTGGCATCACTGCTACTACTCAAGATATATTCTCGAATCTCTCATTCACATTGAATTCAATTTTAAGGACTCTCTTTAGGTTGGTACTTGAAACTAAAAGACAGTGAGTTCCGTAAATTGAGTGAACACATTTTTACAGGATTTTTCTATGGCAGCTACTCGAAGGAGGACTCATAGGTATAGGGCCACCCTAACCACAGGGCTAAATGGGCTATAGCCCTGGGGCGCAAGCCATTTGGGAGCGGCAATTTTTATTGATGTTATGTTTTAATTTTTTTTAGAAAATACTGACCACAAGAGCGCAGAAATGGAAGATTGTATTTTAGAACTATTATCTGATTTAGATATCATTTTGGAAGATTGTAGAGGGCAATCTTATGATAATGCTTCTAATATGTCGGGTATATACAGCGGCATTTAAGCGCGCATTAAATCTATAAAAATCTTGCCATTTACGTACACTGTGCAGCACATTCTTTAAATTTAATTGGAGAGTCGGCTGCGGAATGATACGTACAAACAACTAAATTATTTTTATTTCTTTAAAATCTATACAATTTCTTTGCCGCGTCAACATCAAGATGGGAAATTTTGAGAGATACGCTAGCATTAAAAAAACAAAGTGCCCAAAAAATTAAGCGACACTCGTTGGTCAGCAAGAGCTGATTCAGTGAAGACAACTGTTAGATAGATCATAGATAAAACTAATATATCACTTCAAAAAGTTGATACTACAATTGAAAGCATTATTTGATTATACGCTTCTTTAGAAACGAAACGAGACGAATCCGAAGGTATTAAATTGTCTAATTCTGAAACTTTCATATTTTGTATTTGCCGCTTCCACTAGCCTTCAAAATTGTAACTATTTTAAATTTTTTCCTTCAACTGCAGCTAGTGGAAAAGCAATGTATAAAACATTTTAAAGTCACAACCTAAGACTTATTATTCGTTGTTTATACGAACATCTAATTTGTAAGCACAAAACGGACGAACTTGTATGAAAAGCACGTGTGTCTTTCGGAAGAAGTCGTATGTTCTGAGCTATTCGGGCCCTGGTCCCTGCTAGATTTTAAGCCACGGCACGCCTATGGTTACGGCTGAATTTGTGAAAATCTGTACAACCAACTACACTACCTTAGGGGTCGAATTTTAAAAAATCCTGAAAACATTTTCTTTGTAAAGAATCCTTGGAATGAATTCATAATTTTAGAAGACCTAAGAGATATGACGAAATTCGTGAAAATATATGCATTCCATTTTCCTTAATCATTGCCAATGAATACTTAAAAAATTTTTTTAATCTAGATTATTTTTCTTGTAAATTTACATGCATCCACTATATTTCAACTTTCTAGCATAAGCCGGTCTATAGAGAAAAAGACACCTCAAACTACCGTACCATACAACCCCTATAAAAAAAAGATTTTTCTAACATGCCACTATAGCTTTATCTAAATACCAAGTTTCAGCGATCCAATATTATGGGTGGGGGCGTTTTAGACGAACAATTGTGGTTTCTAGATCTCGGAAACAACTTATTAATTTATTAGTATATATTCTGATTCTGATTCTTTTTATGCTAGGAAAGCTGAAACTTGGAACTTAACTTAAGAAGTGTGGGGGCAAAAGCAAAATGAAAGACCTTCGGTGGCGAAGTGACTACGCGCGAACAGAAACTTTCATCGCGAGTTCGATTCCTACCGACAGCTATGGGTTTTATTAAGTTGTCAAGTAAAAACTAATATTTGAAGTAGAAACAGTGTATCATAAACAGTGTTATTACACTGCAAATTTGTAAAAAAAAGACTTAACTTTTGCTTGCAGTAAAGGATTTAACACGAAAGTTGTGTTAAATCCACCTGCCGAAATGAAGTTTATTTCTAACTAAGTGTAACTTTACACTGAAAAATTATTGATGCTATTATTGATTTGGAGCACAAATAACTCAATTTTTTTAGAGTGTATAGGAGTAATTAAGGCAAAAAATATTTAAGATTATCGTTGGCGTACAAAGGTGGTGTAAAAAATTGTCAGTGAAGTGTTTTTTTTTACACATTTTCACGAACTTCGTTATCAAATTAATTTTACCTCTGCGGGCTCTCTATGCGTCAAAAAAAGATTTTCCAAATTTTTCGAAATCCAACTGCAAACGGGGTAAACATTTTCATAAATTCCGATATATTTCTTACGTCTAATAGAATATCGAATTCACTTTTACTTCTACAAGTTTCAAATATAATCTGGAATAAAACCGATTTAAGCATTTTTCGATATTAAAGAATAACCAGGAGGCTATTTGGAACGTTATTTTTTAGGTTGTTAGTTGCATAGTAACCTACACCACATCTCAGCATTAATCGCGTTCCGGACTTTAACCCAAAAAATAACAAAGTTGCGCCCAAACTGTTTGCAGATTTGTTTATATCATGTTCAGTTTAAACACATCTTCCTTTGCTGACCTTCTGTGTCTAAGACGTTTTTCCTGTTTGATAGCATGTTACCCTACGATAAAAAATAATAAAAGATCATTGTTGCTGGCCTATGCTCCGGAGAGTATCACACAACAACTGGATATACTTTATCTCTAAGAAGAACAAAGTTTGTTTAATAACAAAACTTATTAACGGGCCAAAATTTCTACCTATCTTGCAGGATATCAAAGAATAAGATTGTTCTTAAGTTTCGTTTACTGTATAGTAACGTATAGTAACGATTTAGGACGAAAGAAAACTACTTTCTGCACATGGTCTTTAAGACTTCTTCTTATTCCCATGCTAAAATGAACACAAAACATTTTTCTTTCTTATTCGCATTTCCTATTGAATGCACTTTGAGAAATGTGTTTAGTTCGTGCTTGATGCAATAAATATTAAGTTTCTACCCTGTCGAGGCTGTTGTTCCCAGTTCCACTTCTGTCCAACTTACAGTTATAAACTAATGGATGGTAAGGAATTTGTACTTTGTCGGTTTTAAACATTAGTGCTAAAGCACTGTACACAATTTATTCCAGTATTCAGGAATTGGATAGTTAATTCCGTATGAAAAAAAGAAAACACAACAACGAACAAACTCAACTAACATGGAAGTTCTCTGTCGGGATTTTTTAAAACCAATTTTCGATCCAGTTTTTCTTTCAATGGATAGATGAAAAACCTCGTTTTTTCCAACTGAGTTTGGTAGGTACTCTAAGTTTTTACTTATCCGAAAGTACTACTGCATGATTCCATGAAACGTTTAATTTTTTCGTGTTTCCTTTTCCCCTTTTGTATGACTGGTAAACTTTCCGGACGGTATATTTTCTTTTACGTTTTACAAGTGAGCAACACAAATCATTGAGATGAAACCGTTCATACCGGCTCTCATTTAATCGTTAATCCGACAAAAAAGTTTTGTGGCTTGTGAGTTGGAACTTTGACTATAAACCGAGAATTTATTGAAGAGTTCAAAGGTAAATTGAAGAAGTCTATAATCAAATTCCAAGTTTCGCGGTAAGTTTAGAAGTTTAAATAAAAAGGGGTTTAATTGCTGATGAGTTTTTAGCATATTTTTTTCTAAAATATTTTTTACTTTTATTTTATCGATAGTCATAAAAAAATCGATACACAATCGGCGCCTGAGTCCAAATTGAGATACACATTCGAAAATATAAATAAAAAATCTGCCAAAAATCTGGTCATAGTTCGGGAGCGGTCAAAGTCGGAGTATATCATCAGTTGTTTCGAAATTATGAGGCTTCTTGGAAAGTTAGTTTTGTTCTTAAAATAAAAATATTTAAAATAGAAATTGTTAGCCGATTAAATATTGAAAAAGCCCGTGTATGGTATATTATGTACACTAAAAGCCCATAGAAGTAAAAACGAATTTCTTGCCTTATCGGACTTAAGGGGGTTATCCCGTGTGACTGGTTCAAAAAATCGATTTTTTGGTCATGGGCGCAAAAATCTTTCAATTTAATTTGCATTAATTGCATCCAAATATAGTGTAGAATATGTGGGCGAAGTGAATTTCCGATATTCGAAGCCGTTCGAAACTTACAGACCGTTATATTCTCTAAACTCCTTTGCTATTTCGAATATAATGGTCAGGTTAGTCGCGTTTTTCTCAAAACGGTATTTTTCAAATCGGTAGACTTGATATCTCGAAATCTATCAAACGAATTCCTTTCAATATTTTTCGATAATCCTAGTTCCGAAACTAGTAGTTCAAACTTCACAGATTAAAATGCAGTTTGATTTTTCTATTTCAGATAAGTGGAACGCCCGCAATCGTGTCTACCGAAAAAAAGATTTTTTGAATATGAGTGACTAAGTTGCCGTATACCCCAGCAACGAGCGACAATTTTGGGCTGAGAAAATTGTAAAGTGTGTTTAAAATGTGCATAAATATGTGGTAAGAATTTCACAGTTGTATCTTTATTTAGTTCGCCAAAAAAAAATTCCCAAAAGAAGGGTAAAAAAGGAGCCTTCACACGGGAGGACCCCCTTCAGAGATAGAACGAATTGTTAAAACGTATACAAACCCATTACTTCCACTTGGGGTTTGCATTTCGAAAAAATTGTGAAATAGGTTTTTAAACGATTTCATAAGAAGCAACTTGATATCTCATGAGACACGAGGGATTTTGAAAAACTTGTGAAAACGTAAGCAAACCCTTCACACCCCCTTGGTTTTTGAAATTCGAAAAATCGCGAAATTAGTTTTTAGGTCATTACATCAAATGCCGTAATAACCAATTTTATATCTCATCAGAACTAAGAGATGGCAAACCTTGTGAAAACATATGCAAACCCTTGGGGGTTGAATATCCAAAAATTGAGAAATGGGCTTGTAGGCGATTATATAAAAAGTCTGTGGAAGTGAAAAGCGATCTAATATTTCATAAAATCTAAGAAATATGTCGAAGCTTTGAAAAGAATACAACCCCCCTTACACCCCCTAGGATTGAATATCTAAAAATTCTGAAATCAACTTTTTGGCGCTTAAATAAGAAACCTTAGGAAGTAAAAATGAATTCGATATATCATCAGATATGCAACCTCCTTACACCCACTCTGGGGTTGAATATCCAAAAATCCTGAAAGGAGTTAATAGACAAATATGACAACACGAGAAAGTAAAAACCAATTCAGAACAATTGAGAACTACAGACCGATTTCTAAATTGTCTGCTATACCAAAGTTACTGGAAAGTATTGTGAAAACTAAACTCTACTTCGAGGTTAAGGAACATATATCCACTTCACAACATGGATTTGTGTCTGGAAGATATACTGAGACCAATCTTGCTGTTTTCACCCATTATTGTTTGGAAGCAGTAGAGTCGGGCTTTCAAGTGGATGTTTTGTATACTGATTTCGTGAAAGCCTTTGATAGAATACATATAAACCTGTTGCTTTCTAAATTGTGTGCCCTTGGTTTCCATTCGAACCTCTTGCTGTGGATTGGGTCTTATTTGAATAATAGGAAACAATATGTTCGTTTATCTTCATTCTTATCACGATGCATTTCAGTTCCATCGGGTGTTCCGCATGATAGTCACCTCGGTCCTCTTCTTTTTCTCATTTTTATTAATGATGTTTTTGATCTGTTTCAATATGCGTCATGCTTGGGGTTCGCCGATGATCTGAAGATTTATACTCGTTTGAATAGTCAAATCGATTCCTTTAGGTTTCAAACTGAGATTACTCTATTTTGGGAGTGGTGCGATTTTAATTCATTATTATTGAATCCTAATAAATGTAAAATCTTTACTATATGTCGGTGTATTTCTCCAGTTCATTTTACGTATAATTTTCCTTATATCACTCTGACTCGATCTGAAGTAGTAGTGGACCTTGGCGTGTTAATGGATAGCAAACTTACTTTTAATATGCACGTTGATCGAATGATATCTAAAGCAAATTCTAAATTGGGATTTGTGATGAGAAACTCTATGGAATTTAACGATCCATATACTTTAAAAACCCTGTTTTGTTCTCTTGTGAGATCTACTTTAGAATATTGCTCAGTCGTTTGGAATCCTTTTTATGACATTCATATCAAAAGACTGGAATGTGTTCAAAAAAGGTTTACGAAGTTTGCTGTTAGAAGATTACATTGGTCCGATGGATTACCTTCTTATATAAGTAGGTGCAAACTAATTGATTTGCTATCCTTGCAGAGTCGTAGACATATTCGCGATATAATGTTTGCTCGTGATGTATTGTGCTATAGAATAATCTCGCCGGTACTTCTCGCTTCTTTCCACATTTATGCGCCTGAACGACCACTTCGTCTTCGTGCCTTTCTTCAAATCAATCCACATAAAGTAAACTATGGCATGAATGAGCCGCTTACGAGTTGTGCTGCGCGGTTCAATGAAGTTTGTTCTCTTGTTGATTTAAGTTCGGGTAGATTTGCCTTTAAGGCTATTTTAATCAATGTCTGGAGAGTTAATTAACGTTGAAGATTTAACTTATATTGAAAATGAAAACATTAGTTACTGCTTTGTCCAACAATCAATAATTATTTTTCTTAATTTTACTAATTTATTTTCGTAGTCTGTAAATATTTATATATATGGTAGACGTCAATAAATAAATAAATAAATAAATAAATAAAAGTTTAAATTTTGTGACGTTAACTATTTAGGAGATATGGATTTTAGAAAGTGTCGATCTCGGCTTTTTTGCGTTTCGGACGCATTATTTTTCCCCCCACTCCCACATCCCTTAACCCATATTGACAATTTTTATGCGAATCTGTCCACTATCAAATATAAATTCCAAATTTCAGTCTCCTAGCATAAGCGGTTGCTGAGATCTGGAAACCAAAATGTTCCGTCTAAAACGCACCCCCTTCTCCCCCCTCACACTCCCATCCCTCGGAATTTGGTCAATTCACCAGTCTACCAAAATAAAAAATTTCAATTTAATATCTGAAACCGTTTGGGAGCTACGAGCCTTTAAACGATTTTGCGTACGGCGGACGCCGTACAGACACACGGGCTGAATTTTTTTTTGCTTTTTTCGTGTCTACTAGTCATGAAACGTGAAAAAAAAATTTTCAGGGTAGCAAATTTTTTTTTTAAAAAAAATCGATCACAATACTGTATTATTAGAAAATAATAAAGTAAAAGGACACAAAAAATTACATGTCCCTGTGCTAGCTGCATTTGATATGATAACAAAACCAATATTTGCACTACACTAACTCTCGCAACCTCCATGACACAAAACTTCAACCCCATTCTTCCAATAAACTATGGAACGAAGGAAAATTTTGATTTTCGCATGTTTGGCCAAATATTGACCGACCAACACCCCCATATAGCGAATAGTTCCTCCCTAAAGGACTTCCATCCCGGACACTTTGCTTCCGGCAAATTCTGTCGCACAATCTGTTTGGTAATTTGCTGACAAACTCCGAAGAAAAACAAGCGAAAGTGATGAAAAAATATTTTCCTCAATTTTTTTTTTCGCCAACAAACCCCCGTCATCATTTCCATGCATAATTCATAAGGACGAGTTGCGGGTAGCTAGAGGGTCATAAGGACAAAGTTTTCAAATTTGCATTTTTTCGGGAGATGGATGGGCCGAAGTTTGTCACAGATTGGGTTCCAAAGAGGAAAAAAAGAAAACAACGTTTGTGACAAACTTGGAGATTGGCTTAATCGAAGTCACATATTTGTCCCTATATGTTCCCCCTATGTTCTCCAATCAAACGCCATACATGACTTCAATTAAAAGTTACGATGTGATGCTTGTAAAGGAGGTGTGTCGGGGTGAATTTCATACAAGAAATGTTACCACATTTCGTAATTTATTGGTTCTACAAAAAGGATATATTCGAATTAGTTTGCGAGGTCTTAGGAAAGATTAGCAGGAAATGCTGTTAGGAGTTTGAAAAGCTTAAAATCGAAACTTTACATGTAGATTGTACCTTCCGATTTTTGGCAGACATTTACTTGAAACTTCTAGAAACAACTTTGCAAAATCGTAACAAATTCTGCAAAAGGTGTTCTAACTGAAGTAATTTTGGCTTTCGAATCTGTTCAATGTTTCGCAATCGTAACCACGGCAAGGAAGTTCCTTGAAACTAGCACGAAGAAAAATATTTTTTTAGAGAAGGGAGCTATGTAAGGCTTCGTCCAGGCAGACTAGGAATGTATGCGGCTCTCTACATGAATTAAAAGTTGAAAGATTTATGGCAATTTTTATCATCGGAAAGTTGGCTCAATCTGGAAAGCTTGAAATATAGTAGCACTGCTATTAGTTCTTTTCCTAAGATGATCACTCCATTTACATGCTTACAAGAATTACGATATGTATCTGTGTGTAGAAAAAAAAAATTTTTTACACATAATCTACCAACAGTCAGACAACAACTTTATTTTTCTTCGATAAAAGTTAAAGACTCGGATTAATTGAGTGTAAAGATTTTATCACAGTATTGTCAATTATCAAAATTTTAAAGCCTAAAATATTTAAATAATTACAATATAAATTAGATCAGGTATATAAAGGTATATAAAGAAAGCCCGAGGAAGTGAAAACCAATCCGATGTGTTATCACTCCTAAGAGATATGACGGAATTCGCGAAAACGTGTTTAACCCGTTTATACCCTCTTAGGGAAAAACTTGAATTCGAGTTTTATGTGATTATTAAACAAGTCCGTGGAAGTGAAAAGTTATTCGATATCTAATCAGACCTGAGGGATACGGCTAAATTCGTCCAAATAAATACAACCCTTTTACACCACCTTGGGGATCGAATTTCAAAAAATCCTGAAAACACTTTCTAGATATTTATATGAAGAATCCGTACAATAAAAAAGAATTCAATATTTGGAAAGACCTAATAGATATGTAGATATGACGAAAATCGCGAAAATATGTTCATTCCATTTTCACTGATAATTTTTTTTGCCCCCTTTCCGAACGCCAATGGATATTTGAATTTTTTTTTAATCAATATTATTTTTCTAGTTGATTAACATATACATACCGAGTTTCAACTTTCTAGCATAAGCCGTTCTATAGTTAGGAAAAACATTCCCCACTTCCGTACCATACTACCCCTATAAAAATTATTTTTTCCAACATGCTGTTGCTGTTGTTGTTTGGTATGGGGGAAGACACGCAGCAAAGCAGCGCATCTTGAGCATTCAGGCCTACATGGCCCATTATACTCGAATCCCCCAGTCTCTACCTGAACTTTTTCGTCCTCCTCACGAATTTCAAGAGCTCAGGTTGGGATCGAGAACGGAGTTCTTCCATCCTCATAGCATCAACGCCGTATATGTGCATTCTCACAAAAGAGTAAGCTGGACACTCCAGAAGGAAATGTTCCGTTGTGTCGTCGCTCTCGTCGCAAGCAGTGAACATGGAGTCGTCAATGATTTTCAGTCTGACCAGGTGTAGGCCACACGAGCTATACCCTGTTAGGACACCATCCATACTACCACATTTCTTTCTGCTCAATTTGAGAAGAAAAGCAGCGGTTCGTCCACTTGGTCCCTCAACAAGATTTTTGGTTTGCCGCATGCCCGGAAGAAGCCACCATCTTTCAATGTGTGATTTACTCACCCACTCAGCTGCAATGGCAGCCCTAACAGAGGCAACCGGCACACCGAAAACTTTTTCTGGTCCGACCATGGCTGACTCCGATCCAGCCTTTGCTAATGCATCAGCTATTTCATTGCCATTTACACCCTGGTGGCACTAAATTGAACCGATCTTTACACTCACGTACCATCTTCGAAAAGACGATTGGATTATCTACGGATTGTAGAACGGCCTGACTGTCGCTGCAAATGCAGATCATCCTGCCTCTCCATCTTCCCTCTATAATCCATTCTACTGCCTTAAGGATCACATATACTTCAGCTTGAAATACCGAAAAATGTTTTCCTAGGGCGAAAGAGTACCTGAGATCGTCAGTCTGCAAGTATATACATTCCAGCTCCCGACCCGTCTCCAGTCATTGAGCCGTCCGTATAGAATATATTAGTGAATCCGCTAAGCATTGCGGACTGGTTTTCCCACTCCTCCCTACTCGAGATCTCCACCTAATATTTCCTTTTGAGCATACAGGTCGAAGTCATAGCATCTGAAGGCATATCGAAGATGGGGTTCCCAGACAATCTTCGAGCCATTTCTCCATGATCCGTGCAATGCTCTTTTCTCCACATGCCTAATCTCATTAGTCTGTGTGTAGCTCTCATTGCTTCTGCGTGAACAACAATGTCAAGCGGTGGCAGATTGAGCAGTGCATCGAGTGCCGTAGCCGGTGTGGTACGCAAGGCACCTGTTATACCGATGCAGACTGTCCTTTGTAGTTAAGCGAGACTGGCTCTAATGCATGCACATTCGGATTTAGTCCACCAAACCACTGATACATAGATTAGGATGGGTCTTATAACGGCCGTATATAGCCAATATACCATTGAAGGCCTAAGACCCCATGTTCTTCCAAAAGCTCTCCGGCACTGCCAGAATGTTACCAGCGCACGGTTTGCCTTTGTATCTACATGTTCCCTCCAGAGAACCTTGGTATCCAAGATAACTCCAAGATACTTAACTTTCTCCGAGACCTGAATAGCTTCACCCTTCAGCATTAGTATCACTAAACTCACCAACATGCTACTGCTATAGTTCTATCTAAATATCAAATTTCAGCTTTCCATGATTATAAGTTCTCGAGATATAAAAATCGGAACGTTTTCCTTCCTCCTGCTTCCTAGCACTCCTGTCTATTAGGCATACTTCTGGTAAAAATTCTAAGCATCTATCTTACACTGTTCTTGAGATATGAGACGAGATATTTTAGAAAAATTCTTATCCCTTCCACTTCCATGCTCCACCGCTCCCTTTTACTTTCAGCAAACTTAATTTGTCAGCTTTTATACAGAAACCGAACTTTATTTTTCAAGTTCAATTGGTTCGTGAGATATCGTAATCTAAAGTTTTTCACCCTCCACCTTCGTACGCCACTGCTCCCTCTAAAAAATTTGTTTTTGATATATTTTTCTAGTATATCTACAGATGTTCATTAAGTCTCAATTTTGTGACATTAACCGTTTAGGAGATATGGATTTTAGAATGTCTCGATCTCGGCTTTCGAGCGTTTCGGACGAATTATTATTCCCTCCACTCCCATACCCCTTCACCAATATCAGAAATTTTTTTTGGGTCTACTATCGAAATACTACTATATAAAATAATAAATAAATAATACTATAAATTTCAAGTTTCAGCCTCCTAACATAAGCTGTTACTGAGATCTAGAAACCAAAATTTTTTCTCTAAAACACTTCCAATACTACAAAATTTTGTTATTAAAATAATGAAGTAATTGGTCGTCAGCTTTTACGAGAACTACATATTTCTTTCGAAATGCCCAGTCTTACATAAAAAATCATTCAAATAGTTTGGCATGAAAATAAACGTTTCTTATTATAGTTCTTTCTAGGCTAATTCTGTTTTTAGAATAGAGCTAGAGATAAAACTAACATCCGAGTGTAAACTATAGGCAAATTTGACCTTATTCTTTCTTAATAAATAAATGAAAATAAAGTATTTACATCAATTTCAAATTTAAGAAAAATTTTCTACTCTTATTATATATTCATGTGCAAGGTTAGTGGAGTCTGTCCGTCGTATACACTGTATGCAAGTAGTTTATTTCGCGTTATTGGAATTCAAACAGACATTTTTTCGTGTTCGATGCGACCTAATAAATATGACGAAATTCGTGAAAATTTGCTCTCTCTTTTTTTGCACCATCTTCGTATGTCAATGCATAATTAAATATGTTATTTATTTACATCTAACATCACTATTAAATTATATTTAAGTACATGTACCGAGTCCGCATTTTCAAGCATAATCATATCAAACACGTAAAAAATTACCACGTAAAAGGATCCTCTAATTATACTCACGAACCAAATTTGTACTTAATATTCCGAAATATTTGTGAGTTACTCGCATTTTTTTTCTGGATCCTGCTTGTCCTGAAACGTGAAAATAAAAAGTTGTAGCATATTTATTGAACGTTTTACTATGTTATTCGCAGTATTTAGTTCATAAGTGGAATGGTAAAAAAAATCTCAACATCTCCTAAAATTTAAGAAGAAGCCTTTTCAAATTTTTTCCTAAAATTTCAAAAATTTTTATATAAAAAAACTATTAATTTTTATATCCTAAAATGCTGATCGATTAATATTATAGTAATATGGCTTCAAGAATAGCGTCTCATTAGAAAAGCCTCAGATTACGTATGTTGTTATATAAATTAAAAAAAAAATTGTTATTTGCCTATTAATTCAAAACGAAATTTTTACTACTTTCAAATCGATAAGTTTTGAGTTTGGGCATTCTTCCGTACTTTTTCTGTAATTTGAACCCACATAGAGACTACCCTTACCGCATAAATTGTACGACTGGGTTTATTTAAGTGCGGTTTTATGGATTTCTCGTTGGTACTAAAATCGTTTCGGACTTTTTATTACAACTGCTCGTTTCTTAATTAAATTTTGAATTTTTCGGCTTTACCAAAATTAAATGATGCACATGGTAGAGTTTTGGAATTATGTTGTTTGTGAAAGAGAATTAAATGCTTATTTGTTATATTCGGATAAGTTCTAGGGGTCTTCACACTACTTCTGTGGCATTGAGTAGCAGTGGCGCTTTGAAATAGTTTCTGTAAATATTACCAGTATATTTTTTAGTTTTTAATCTGGGTGAATTGTTTGGGTTCGGTTTTTGCTTTTGAGTCTTGAGATAGCTTATCCAAAATCCTCCAAAGAGTCCAATCCTAGTAACTATCCCAAACTTCTACTCAGCAATCCTAATGTGGATTAAATATTGTTTAATGCAGATTCTTTTGGTATGATAAATCAAGGATTAAATTCGAGCCTACCATTTCCATATGATCGTTTTTTTGTATCTAATTATAGCGATCCAAATTTCTTTAGCTGTTATGTGACACTGGCTATTATTGAAGCTGAAATTTAATTAATAATTTAAAAATTGGTGCCAGAAAAAGAGTTCAAATAGATTGAGTCTGCCAACTGTAAAAAAAGACATTTTACAACATTTGAACAAAACATTCGAAAAAGAATCTTAAAATTTAGCTGCTATCGATTTTGTTTAATAGTTCATTACGTATAATCTTATTAATTTATAGAAAGTATAATTTACTGTTAAAATCAAAAACAATATTAAAAAAAATCAGTTCTAATTTCGTCCAATGGTATAGGGAGATAGCTGCAGTTTCTTCCTTCTTCTTAATCGAGGTTCGCTTTCATTCTTGAGCGCCATCTCTGTCTCGATACATCAAGGAGTCCAACTTCGTGAAATAAACCGCTCAGGTCATACGAAAATCAATCCGATTTGATTCCAGCCTTCAATCTCTTCAGACACATTGTTTTAACATAACACCTTCCACTCCCACGGACAAATATCACTCATCTCACTCAAATTGTTTTTTTTTCATTATTTTTCGCGGTCTATCAAAAAACAAAATTTTCCGGGAAGTAAATTTTGTATACTCTACTCGTAGATGAAATCTGAGAGTATTATAAGTTTAATCCAGCCCAAAAGTTTGTAACGCATAGAACGGAGTCTCGGACGAAAATAAATTATATATTATTTAGTGTTGTATTTCCAAATCCGCTTGTCCGTCCGTCCGTCTGTCTGTCCGTAAGAAGAATATTTCAATGCGGTTTAAGTTACGACTTTGAAATTTTGTTCGTATTGATTTGACAACAGTTAGACCCAATGGTATAATTATGAACAAAATCCCATTAGTTCTTCGTGTATCTACCATACAGATATCCAGTAAAAACGTTTTTACTTAATTTACAGAACTCACAATACCTCAAGTAATCGTTTAGGCACAAAGTCAAAATTTTGTACAATATACAGGGTGTGGCAATAAAATGCTCTGATTTCCGGCGTCTATTGTTCCTATATGGGTGGGAGTTGAAAAATGTGGTGGTGCTTTGTAGGTGCGCTAACTTATAAATTTTCAGTCAGGTGAACATCGTGCCTTCGTTGTTGAAACTTATTTTAAAAATGGCGGTTCCGTTATTAAAACGCAAAGATCGTTCAGATTAGATTTTAATCTTCGCCTTTTAGACACAGTGCCATATCGCAATGCGATTATTCGTTGGATAGCTGCCTTTCGCGCAACTGGTTCAGTGGCGGTCATATTGCTTTTCCAAGGGGGGGGGCCATTGAAGTTCAGTAGATACTGTATAGAAAATTGGTGCAGTTGCCGTTAATTCAGCGTGGATGGAAATTGTGCAAATACTATCTATGGTCGCTGCGGTTGGTACTTACTGCTTAAAAATATCAACTTTTCATTTCCGCATCTAAATCGCCAGATTTTGGCAACCGAATTTCAGAAAATTAAAAAGCATTAACATAGCTCTGAAGGGATTTCTTTAAAAAATTTTCCCGGAGATTTTTTCCGCGGTACCTCTTATAATGGTCCTAATTAGTGTAAAAAATATATGTTTTAAGTTTCACCCCGATCAGAAAAAATGAAATTTGAGTTTCCGAAAAATGGGTCCCGATGTATTGACAAAATAGGCAAATAATATTATTCTGGGGATGATTGTAATTCTAAATATATAGGTTATGTACCATCGGAAATACCATCTAGTTGTAGAAGTTTTTTTTATATATAATCGGTTTCAATATTATTTTGTAGAAAGACAAAACGGCTCAGAAAGTCCTTCACCAAGTACGAAATAAAAACTATTACGGATTAGTGATTAAATGTCAAAAATTATCTTTTTCGGCCTTGCTGAAGGACTTTTTTCTTTTTCTCATAACATTGAGCATCTGCCGATGACACTAACTTCGTATTGTTTACCGTTACAAAGTTACGCTTAAAAATTAATTTTTTAAGAAAAACTTCTATTGCTGAATTTAAGCACTAGATGGCATTTTCGATGGTACACCAACCGCCTATATATTTAGAATTATATCACCCAAGGAATGATACTATATAGGCCCTATGTCGATATCTTGGGAGTTTACCGAATCTTACACAATTTTGGTTTCTTTAAGGCTCTTGAGGCACGTATTCCCCATACATTATCGAGATGAAACTTAAAATGTATTTTTTTTAAACTAGTTCGAGCCATTGCGATGGGAGCTGTGAAAAAAATTAAAATTTTTTAAATTGAGTGATTAGCTTTGATTACGGTTTGAACTACCCTTTTTAGCAGAGTAGATTTGAAATTCATCCAAATATGGGAAAATTATTAGAACACATAATGAAAATTGTCCAAGCATAATCCAAAACCAAATTTTTCAAAATTAGTTTCAAACAGTAAAAGCTACATCCTTAACATAACCCAAAGATCAATTATATATATGGATTTATATTCGAAATTTTATTACTTTCCGATTGAAATATTAAAGATTAAAGAAAGACGTAAGAGGAAATCATATTTAATTGCATTATACTTTATTAAGCGCATTATACTTTATTAAGTGTATCTATTAATCTAATAGTCTGATATAATTTTTCTTTAAAGCAGACGTGATAAAGTAATCATGGGTGACGAATCTGTTAAGGGGGGGCCATGGCCCCCCCCTATGACCGCCACTGAACTGGTTCAACATTGAAAAAGAAACCTCCTGGTAGGCCAAAAAGTGTTAGAATACCTGAAAATATTGAGAGATTAAGGCAGTCCGTTCTCGATCGCCGCTTCGTTCCGCATTGAAACAAGCGGCTACTTTGCAGTTGTCCGACCGAAGTGTGAGGCGAATGCTGCATTTTGACCTGAAGTTCCATCCTTACAAGATGGCTCTTGTTCATGCGATACACGAAGAAGACTTTCAAAGACGTGTTGATGCGTGCCAGGCCATTCTTCAAAAAGTGCAGAGAAATGCAGTTTTATTGACCACTCGATCTCGCGCCATGTGATTTTTTTCTCTGGGGCTACCTAAAAGAAAGAGTGTACATCTACCGTCCTCGAACCATCAATGCCTTGAAACCAGAAATCCGTGCAGAAATGGCAAGGATACCGCCAGAAATGACAGCACGTGTTATGCAGAACTTCAGATATCGCCTAACCCGCTGCATCGCAAACGAGGGACGCCATTTGGAAGATATCATTTTTCACAAATAAACTTTAAGATGCTGCAAACATTTTGTAAAATATAAACTTTTGGTTAATGTTGTCGTTTATCATTTACTTACTGTCCTTGGAAATCAGTGCATTTTTTTAGGTAAAAGTCTAAGTATACTAGAAATTGAGTGAGTCCTTCCTGCGCCTGCCATGTGAAAGTCCTTGCAAAAGGTAAATTTTGCTTTCGCGGATTTGCCTAGTTCCACATATGAAATTAAACACTGAAGGTATTGTCTTTAACTTTGGAGTAGCAGACAAACGAGAGTCCTTAATAAAGGACAAACTACAGACGCTTGCATCCGATCGTGAATGCGGTGTGTTTTTAATATCACAAAATTTTATTATTAGAACATAATTATTTAAAAGGTAAAACTGAGTTACTCTTTATTGTTATAACTTTATTTACAATCAGATTTATTCCAGAATATTAATACATGAAACGATTAGAATTATGTCGACGGTATTTTAAAATCTTCTTCTAATTCTCGCCAAAATTTCACTCTGTCCTCCAATAGTCCGACTTCATTTCTGAGCACAGCCCAATCTTCACTATTTTTACTGCCAATATGCGCGTAATTTAGAGGAAATTTCGTAGCCGGTTTCCATTCATCTATTTGCGATCCTGGTGGTGTTGGATTTCTATAGAATTTAAAAAAAAAGTATTAATAGATTATATTGTGAAAATTTTCCAGAACTACGGTAGGTATGCAACTTACCCAGTTTTTGCGAAATTCACCCACATATATGGTAATGCCCATTTCATTTTTTCATCATTTTTATCCTCGGATTTAACAGTCACGTCTTCGGCATAGGGAAACAAATATGGTAATTCATCGGTATGACAAACACCTAAGAACGGAAAAAGTAAATAGTTCAGTCAATGAAGGCAACAAAAAAGCTTTTGCTTGCAAGAGGTTACGGATACAGTTTTGTTTTAAATTTTTTTTAATTTTCAGGTTCTAATAACACCCCTAAGTTTGTGATATCAAAAAGTATCCGCTCGCTATGGCATCTGTAATAAAAGGGCGCATAGAAGATTATTTATGCAATTATCTCCTCTCCACGGCACTTTAGATAAAAAAAAATGTAGTAGTTAAAATTTGCTGTAATTTGACTTTTTGGTAACCGACTGTTGTGTGGATCACTTTTCATTCGTTTTTTCCCAACAGAACTTCTTCTTTAAAATATCAAATTTGTCTACTCGTGCATTATATTTAAAAACTCTAGAAAACGAATTTTAATTAAAGTTGACGTTCCCTGTTTCCGGAAACATATATTTGATCTTTAGATTTTACGGCAAAGACATAACTCTCTCAAAAATAATTCATAAATGCCTAGCCCTACATAAAAAATTAATGAAATCAAATAGTAAGACAATGAATTTCCCTTATTATAGTCCTCAATTTGAGCTTCTCAAGAAAAGTGTAACTGCGTACAACTGTGAAGAGTCTGGCGTTGTAATACACCCTAAGCGATAAGGATGCAATATAACTTTTTCAAATTTCCATACCATAATATTCTGGACCGGCATGAAAAGCTACACTTCGTGTTGTGGGGCCCCTATGATCGTAGAAATAAACAAAAGTTTGTCCTGTCTTTTCAGAATCGGAATCAACATTCAATCTTTTTCGGAGAAGCTGGTTCATTCCTTGCACGAACCATCCATCGGAGATTAGCTACAACAATGAATTTACGTACAGTAGTTAAAAAATAAACTTAAATAAGTTCTGACGTTACATTGGTTAAATTCTGATGTTTTTTTTTAGTCCAATCGTGAACTTGATTGAAATAGAACTTGTCGATTTTAGCTGTTATTTTATTACGAATATCTTCAGGTATGTTTTGATAAAAAAGTAGCACAGGAACAGCTTCGTTGAACTTCGCTTTAAATTCTTCATTAATAAGATTAATGAGGGCTGCAATAAATTTTACTGCATGAAGTGGTTTACAAAAAAAAAAGTTCTAAAATAGTATATTTACGTCCGGATTTCATGGCTCCTTCTTCTGCCGTAACGCCTATCATTATATCAATATGACTACTCTTTGTCCGTGGAACATCTTGTGGCAATTTTGTTAGAAATGACCCAGGAATATCGCGTTCTAAAACCGGTTGAAATGTTATAACTGGATCGATGTCAAATTCCTGAAGTTGAAATCAACTATTTTTTCTCAATAATAGATAAAATGAAATAACTTCAGTTTACAAAGAATTCTCCATTGTGTGATATAATTTCTCCAGCTGATTTTGTTCTCAGGCACTCAATCAATTCCTTTTCTGTCCCCTCACAGTTTAGAAGTTTCCCAAGTTTTGCTGATCGAGACGCCACAATTGGCGTTTCGCCTAGTGCCCAACGATCAAAATTCGTTCCAGACTGCAATATGGCCTTATTAAATAATCCTGAAAATGTAAGAGGCTTTGGTTTTAATTCAATCCGGTTGGAAGTTGCCAAATAAGTATAGATACCTTCTGACAAGGGAGAAATTAAGTGATACCCAACACTACCACCTCCAGCACTTTCTCCAAAAAGTGTTACATCATTTGGATTCCCACCGAACGCTTCGATATTATCTCTGACCCATTTTAGGATCAAGACTTGATCCTTAAGCCCATTATTTCCGGGACAATCATCTGTTCCGGTACTTAGAAATCCCAAAGGACCAACCCGATAATTGCCAGTGACCAGAACGATATTTTCGTTGTCTAGAATACGATCTGGACCATACAGTTGAGAAGTTGATCCACCAGCTATCCAGCCACCACCATGTATGAAAACCATAACTGAAAGTGGTTCCTGTTGCTTCTGATCCTGATTAAGGTGAAGTTACTTAAAGATTACACAAATTAACTTTCCCGGTACCTACTTTCGGCGTGTAGACATTTAGATAAAGGCAATCCTCACTACCGACAGTTACATAGTTCCGGTAGTAAGGATTCTGTTGAATGCACATTTCGGCATCTTTGTTAGCCAATTTTTCTCCAGACCACTTCTGAATTGGTAGCGCTGCCTTAAAAAATTTAACACTGTTAGCACTAATAATTCCGTTTCCTTTAGCCGAACTCACGTTCTTCCTTATTGTTTTTATACCTGAAATCTCAACTTCCCGAGAGGTGGTTCGGCATAAGGAATTCCACGGAATCCCTGTATTGCCTTTCCATTCACTGAATTCATGTAACTCCCCACTAAAACACCTCCATGGGATAAAGTCACTTTAGGAGAAGACGACTCCCCAAGAACACAGCATGATGCAACACTTATTGCAAATATTATGGCACTTTTTCGAAACATCAAGTTGCGGTCTTGAACGTAATTAATTCGGGAAGCTTTGCAACTATTTTCAATGGCCGCGATAACTGTAGAACTGAATGTTTTCTGATGTGGACCCACTTTATTTATACTTTCTGATAGTTCCGATTCAAATCTAGTACAAGATCATTGTGGGTTATCGTTATCTGCATATTTATTTTTAATACCAAAGTACTATACAAAATTTGAAACAACTAATTGAATTTCAGTTTATTCGATTCATTAGTCTGCTATACGAAAACTTTGTTGTACCCTATCACAGTAATTGCGAATGTATAAGTATATTCTGTAATTACTCAGCGGGAACGATTCCAAGCACTTCGCTTAACAGCGCTTAAGGAGGACTTTAATGAAACAAAAATGAAACACTACATCAAAGTAGTTTGGGAGTGCTTTATCACATATAAAGATAAAGTATTTTAAAATTGATTCAAAAAATCTGCCAACAGTCTGGGCGCAACTTTATTATTTTATGGGTAGAAGTCCGAAACGTATTTAATGATGAGATGCGGTGTAGGTTACTATGCGACTGACAACATAAAAAATAACGTTCCAAATAGCCTCCTGGTTATTTCTTAGGTTGTCAGTAATCTTTCTTGTATTTTTACCTATTACTTCCAAAATGTTAATCGTAACTCATACATATGTATGCAACTTTTGTAGGTAATAATACGGCTCATAAAAAAATAAAATTAAAATTACATTTTTATAATGGGGTTTTCTGAGAAAAACTACATTGATCACTGAATTTTAAGGGTTCACGTAGCAAAAATTTGTGTTTTCGAGTAAATATCTCAAGATTGGATGCAGTTACAATTTAGACTGTTACATCAAATGAAAGGTAATTCGATTGCCTAAAAAACGAGTTATAACACTTTGCCTTGTGATTATTCGTTTTCAAGATATAACGTTTTAAGTGAGTGAGGGTTCCGGTCAAAAACACTTTTCTTAAATATTGAAAATTGACCCACCCTGTAGAACAATTTTTTTCTCCAAATATATCAAGGAATAACCCCTTACAAGGTGGCACACGGAGTGCCAAGCACCCTGTATAATATTTCGGGAAATTCCATTGTTTGATTCTGCTAAGAAAAAATTATGATCCAGTTCATTTCGAATTTCGTGATCGTGCGTATCGCGTGAATTTTTCAGTGCTAAAAGTGATTTGAAATTTTCGTTAGAAAATCTTTTGTGTATGAAATCAAAACTTTCAAAAGGTAAGCCTTTTATTTTGTCTTTTATTTTGTAGCTAGCCTACATATTTAAAATGTTTTAATTTCAAATAATAGATGGAAAACAGGGTTGGTGGAGTTAGTAAAAGGCATTATAAACGCCTTGTATCAAAAGAAGTGAGCTCTTTACTTTATAGAGCGGGTCCCTCAAGGCGAATGATTCTTTTGATGCTATGAAATGCGTCTCTTCAAATGGGGTTCCCTAAAATTCTAGAGAATTATCCACTCAACAGAGCAAGGACAGCAATTTTTGGAAAGTTCAAGTGAAGTTTCATTGAAAGAGAACTTGAAGTTATGGTGCATGAAGCATCGAATAACTCGAGCTGCTGGTGATGATTTGCTCAACATTTTGAATAAATAAACAAAACTGTTCGGAAAATATATTTATGGTAACAATATTATGACTCTACCCTCAATTATTTTTTACAATTTTAATTAATAGATTCACTGAAGAAAGAAGATTTTGAGTATGAGCAACACGAAAAAGAAATGAGGAGGGGTATTCGGCTCCAGAAAAATAAAATATATCGCGAAACTTTCAACTCAAAAATACGAGTATTACATTAAATATAATAATATAATATATAAATAAAATAATATCAATAATGGATTAATGATAAACCCGTTTTTTTAATTCGAACATGTTTTTTGAGCTACTGTATCCTGATTCAAGATCACGCATTTCCGACCGGGCGTAATTACTTCTATTCAAATATGAAATTTGAACTCAATCGGATACGAATTACTGAAGTTATTGTGTTTCTGAACAGACAGACTGACGGACGGATACATTTTCATCTAACTAAACTTAATATATTAAAGTAGGGGAAGCGTTTTAGACGGAAAATTTTAGTTTCTAGATCTCAGCAACCGCTTATGCAAGGAAGCTCAAACTTAGAACTTATATAGAATTTCGATAGTGGACCAATTTGCAAAAAAATTGTCGATATGGGTGAAGGGGGAAAATAATGCGTCCGAAACGCAAGAAAGCAGAGATCGACACATTCTAAAATCCATATCTCCTAAATAGTTAATGTTACGAAATTAAAACTTTATGAATACTAGGACAATTGTTCGGAAACTAATTTTTGAGTGGCGGCAGTGGCGTACGGGGGTAGGGGGTGAAAAGCTTTAGATTACGATATCTCACGAACTAATTGCACTAGAAAAATAAAATTTGGTTTGTGTATAAAGGTTAACAAATGAAGTTTACTGAAAGTAAAATTTTTTAAGGGGGCGGTGGAGGATACGAATTTTACTAAAAAATCACATCTCATATTTCAAGAACAGTGTAAGATAGATGGTTAGAATTTTTAGCAGAAGTGGGCCTAATAGACCTAATAGAATTTTGGGGGTGTGGGTGTAGAGGGTGAGAGTGGGGAGGGTGAAAAGGATAATAAAGGATAGAAATCTGAAATTTGGTATTTGGATAGAACTATAGTAGTAGCATGTTGGAAAAATATAATTTTTTACAGGGTTAGTATGGTACGGGGTTAAGAGGTGTTTTTCCTATCTATAGAACGGCTTATGCTACAAAGTTGAAACTCAGTATGTATATGTAAATTAATCAGAAAAGTAATTTAGATAAAAAAAATTTTCAAATATCCATTGGCGTTTGGAAGGGGGGCGAAAAAAATTATCAGTGAAAATGGAAAGCATATAATTGTCACGATTTTCGTTATATCTATTAGGTCTTCTCAAATATTGAATTAATTTTTATTCTATGGCTTCTTCATATAAATACCTAGAAAGTGTTATCAGGTTTTTTTGAAATTCTACCCCTAAGGGGTGTAAAGGGGTTGTATACTTTTTCACGAATTCTACCATATCCCCCAGGTCTAATTAGATTTCGACTAATTTTTCACTTTCACGGGCTTGCGTAAAAATCGCCTAAAACAGGTTTTTAAGTTTTTTCCTTTTTCAGCCCCTAAGAGGGTATAAATGGGTTGAACACGTTTTCGCGAATTCCGTCATTTCTTTTAGAAGTGAAAATAAATTGAATTGTTTTTACTTTCTCGTTCTGTCTTCATATTTATCTATTAACTTTTTTCAGGATTTTTAGATATTTAACCGCCAAGTGGGTGTAAGAAGATTGCATATGTTTTCACAGATTTCTACATATTGCTTAGATCTGATGATATGTCGAATCCATTTTTACTTCCTAAGGTTTCCTATATAAGCGCGAAAAGGTCCATTTCAGTATTTTTAGATATTGTATACTTTTCAAAGCTTCGACATATTTCTTAGGTTTGATGAGATATTAGATCGCGTTTCACTTCCACAGACTTTTTATATAATCGCCTACAAAACCCATTTCTCAATTTTTGGATATTCACCCCCAAGGGTTGCATATGTTTTCACAATTTTTGCCATCCCTTAGTTCTGATGAGATATAAAATTGGTTATTACGGCATTTGATATAATGACCTAAAAACCAATTTTACTATTTTCCGAATTTCAAAAACCAAGAGGGTGTAAAGGGTTTGCTTACGTTTTCACAAGTTTTTCAAAATCCCTCGTGTCTCATGAGATATCAAGTTGCTTCTTATGAAATCGTCTAAAAACCGGTTTCACAATTTTTTCGAAATTCAAACTCCAAGTGAAAGTAATGGGTTTTATACGTTTTAACAATTCGTCATATCTCTTAATTCTGGTAAGGCAATAAACTCGTTTTTTCTTAGGCTTTTAGTGTACATAATATACCGAAATTCATGTACACGGACTTTTTCAATGTTTAATCGACTAAAAATCTCTTTTTTAAATATTTTTATTTTAAGAACAACATTAACTTTCCAAGAAACGTCATAATCTCGTAACAACTGATGATATACTCCGACTTTAAACACTCCCGAACTTTGACCCGAAAAATAATGAAGTTTCGCCCAGAACATTGGCAGATTTTTAATCATTGAATTCTAAGCGCTTCAACGGAGCTTTACGAAAACTTAAGGACAAGGCCTTCCTCGCAATGACATGCAATGTTCAATTTATATTAACGAAGAGCGCCTTCGGAGCACCTCCATGCTTCAAAAAAGCGCTCAAAGACTCTCGTTTAGTTGCTACTCGAAAATAAAATACCTTCAGTTTTCAATTTCATATCTGGAACTATGTAAATCACCCAAAGTAATTTCTTTCTTTTTCAGGTGGGGAGGTGAAGGAAAGGAAGGACTCACATGATTTCTAGCATATTTATCTTTTTACTTGTAACTAACCTGTTACAGTACACACCAATGATATTCCTCTGTAATTCTCACTTTTCTACACTTTTCTGAAATGAATGAAAATGAAAAATGGACAAACTTATTAGGTTTGTAGCCAAAAAGAACAAACCTAGTGTAAGGTGTAAGGTCGCCAGATTGGGCTATTTCCCGCGATTTGGGCTATTTAAATGTTCAATTCGCGGGTACAAATTTCAAAAAGCTACTTACAGCTTTTCGGGCTATTTGGCCAACGCACATAGGGTTATTTTGCTAGTTTCCAACAGACCCGATTTACGAGGAAAAAATAAAAATATAATAGTACAATTAGAAAACTGAATTTCAGTCGTCTCTTGGGTTAAATCTGCTCCAATACAACGCTCAAATACAACGTTTGCAAACTACGTCATCCCAAATCCTTTTGCCACTAAATTTCGGTTCACCAGTCATAATATTGAAAAATAATATTTCACACTATATCTATCTGGTATTTGCAAACCAAAATTAATTTAGAATCGGTTCATTATTTGTTGACTTTCTACAAATGGACCACTTTCTTTGAAGACACCCGTAGAAATATAACATACAAGAGACAATAGATTTACCAATATTGATGACTGTCATAGAGTTCCTTTATTTTTTGCATAATGTATTAATTATAATTTTTATTGGATTGGTGGGTTACAGACAACAACAACTCTAAAGAGCTCTATATACTTCTCGCGTGTTCTAGACACTTTTCGCATGTAATAAACCTGTGACTCAACACATGCAGTATATAAACGCCGCAGAGCCGACGGATAAGTTTTTCTACTGCGAGAGTGAAACGACGGTCTACGCGAAAGAGTATTTTTAAAGTGATTTTCATCGATAAAAGCGATCAAGTAGTAAATGAAATTGAATTATGTTTTACTTGAAAACCAGGCGATATTATTTGTCAATAATTATAATTTTACCTTTAATTTGCACCTAATATGTTTTTCTAATAAGATTTTTAAAATGGTGATAAATACGAATTTGTGTTTATTATACATTATACGAATTCTGGAACACAGTTCGTAGTCGAAATCGCAATTGTGTTCAACACGTTTAAGTAGGTCTATTTAAAGTGCAAAGTTGAGCGCGGTATTTGGGTTACAAGTCTTCATGCGGGTTTTGGGCTATTTAATAAGCTCACTCGGCGAGTTTTGCAGCCAACTATCTGGCAACCCTGGTAAGGTATATTACACTGAAAGTGTAAGCTACACTAAAGTTTTAATTTACCCTGGCAAAAAGAACAAACCTTTTGTCTCCCTCTTATAAATTGGACATTATGATGCTTTTCGCCAATCGCCGGGATTATTTTCCTCTCTCCAAATTTTTCATATCATTTTGTGTAGTATTTCCGCGATACAGTTCCAACCGTTTTTCAGAAGTTCAACTGATATATTTCGTCAATTCCCGGCGCTTTGTTTTTCACATTATCATTTTAATGAAATAAACTATTGTGATCTATAAAAAAAAGATGAAATACTGAACTCCGTTTTATATTGTGGTTGAGGATAAAGCAGAATAAGTGCGCATGTAGTTTGCCCTATTTCAAGATTTTTTTTGGTTGTTACTCGAAAGAGGGGTGGTTCAATTTCGTTTCTGAAACTTTAGGTAAATTACCGAAAATAAAATGTTGTATTTTCGTGGACTTCTACATAGTGACTGCATGAAGGACTCACTGTATTGCCAGCTTATTTTCTTTATTATTTTAATAATAAAGTATTGTTATCAATATCGTCCGTCTGTACGCGGTACGCCGTACGCCGGCAGCGGTACGCAAAATCTTTTGAAGGCTTCTAGTTCCAAAATCCTTTGAGCTTTTAACTTGAATTTTTTTTGTGGGTAGACTGGGTATACCCCTTTAAGTGGCCACATTTTAAAGGGTTGCGGTGTGAGGGGGGACTTGCCGACAGAAAATTTTGGTTTCTAGATTTTAGCAACCGCTTACGCTAGGAGGCTGAAACTTGGAATTTATATAGAGAATTGATAGTGGACTTATTTGCCAAGAAATTGTCGATAGGGGTGGAGTACGGGAGTGGGTGGAAAAAATAAAGCGTCCGAAAAGCTCGAAAACCGAGATTGTGTTTTTCTAAAATCTATATCTCTGAAACGGTTAAAGTCACGAAATTTAAACTTAAAGCCTGCCTGTAGGTATACTAGGAAAATGGACTAGAAACGAATTTTGAGGGGGGCCAGTAGCGTGTGGGGGTGGGCGTGAAAAACTTTAGATATCTCACGAACGAATTGCGCCAGAAAAATGATTTTCGGTTTATGTATGCAAGTCGACAAGTGAAGTTTGCTGAAAATAAAATTTTTCAAGGGAGAGGTGGAGCATGAACATAAGAACAGTTTAAGATAGATGCTTCGATTTTTTACGGGAAGTAGACCTAATAGACCCATAGCAGAAAAAAAATGTTTTGGAGGCGTGGGTGTAGGGGGTGAAGTTGGAGTGGGGGTGATTAAGAAAAGATTCCGATTTTTATATCTCAAGAACACATGGAAACATGATGGAAAGCTAAAACGTGGTATTTAGATAGAGCTATAGTAGTAGCAACTTAGAAAAATATAATTTTCATTGGGATTGTATGGTACGGGGTGGGGGTGTTTTCCTCTCTATAGAATGGGTTATGCTAGAAAGTCCAAACTTAGTAAGTACATATATGTAGATCTATTAGAAAAGGAATTTAGATAAAAAAAATCTGCCAACAGTCTGGGCGCAACTTTATTATTTTATGGGTAGAAGTCCGAAACGTGTTTAATGATGAGATGTGGTGTAGGTTACTATGCGACTGACAACCTAAAAAATAACGTTCCAAATAGCCTCCTGGTTATTTCTTAGGTTGTCAGTCGCATAGTAACCTAATCAATTGAGTCCAATATCATAGTACTACATAAGTTCCAGGTTTCAGCCTCCTAGCATAAGTGGTTCCTGAGATCTAGAAACCAACATTTTTCGTCTAAAACGCTCCCCTCTCCTCTCCCTTTGTACCCCCACCCCTCGAAAATATACTAGTCGTAGGGGTTCACCCAATATACCCACCATAAAAATTTCAATTTAATATCTCAACGGGTTTGGGAGCTACGCGCCTTTTTGGGGTTTACTAGTCCTAAAACGTGAAAATATAAAATTTCAGGGTAGCAAATTTTTTTGAAATTTTAGGTCGATCACAATACTTTATTATTAAAAAATAATAAAGTAAAAATAATCAAATATCCAGTGGTGTACGGAATGTGAGTCAAAATCATTATCAATGCAAATGAAATGCACACATTTTCACGAATTTCGTCATATCTCTTAGGTCCTCTGATATATTGAAGTAATTTTTCTTCCATAGATTCTTCATATAAATGCCTAGAAAGTGTTTTCAGCGTTCTTGGAAACTCAACCCCTAAGGAGGTGTAAAGGGGTTATGTACATTTTTATAAATTCAGCCATATAATTCAGGTCTGATTAGATATCGAATAACTTTTCTCTTCCACGGTCTTGTTTTACAATCGCGAAAAACACGTTTTCATGGGTTTTGCCTTTTCAACCCCTAAGAGGTATAAAAGGGTTGAACACGTCTACACGAATTCTGTCATACTTCTAAGGACTGGTAGTCATTAAATAGGTTCTTACTTCCTCGGGCTTTCTTTATATATATTTTGAAACTAATTTCAGAATTTTTGAATATTCAACCTTCAAGTGCATGTAAGGGGGTTGCATACGTTTTCACGGGATTTCGTGTTGGGGTTTCACTCCACTGACGCCGGAAAACAACAAAAAAATGTCTTTAAACTTACTTCTATGGTAAGCTTACCATGAAAAATTCCATTATTAAAAATTGTGGGCAAAAAATAAAATTGCTGTGGGCGAGATTAGATGTCGTCACTAAGTTGAGCTTTATATATCCTAGCGAACAACCAAAAATTCCACCAAATTGGTTAAAATATTAGGTGATCTTCAGTGCCCCCTACCTGAAGTATTAGGATGCGAAGGCAAGAAGGTTACTTAGTTTATAATTCATGATAATAAAAATTGGTTTCAAGATCACCTATATAGAACAATCCTCAGCAATACCACCAGCTGTAAGGGTGTTTCGGATAGTAGGCATGATACACCCTCTGACGAGTCTATGTCATCCAATAACAAAACAGCTCCATCGGACCTAGTCCAACACAATCTTATAAAAACTGGCCTATCCAGTGAAAGTTTTCCAACTGTCATGTCCGCAAGGACAGCGATTAATCAACAGTCGGGGATTTCGTGTTGGGGTTTCACTCCACTGACGCCGGAAACCAAAAAAAAATTCTTTAAATTTGCTTCTATGGTAGCAGTAGTTGCATAGTTACATACACCGCATCTCAACATTAAACGCGTTCCGGACTTCTACCCAAAAATTAATAAAGTTGCGCCCCGTTTCTATTAACCTGGAACCATTTAATAATTAATGTGTACCCAATTTAGAACTCCTAGCTTGAAGCGTTCTGAAGTTATCGACCGACACTCGTGCACACGTGTTCTAAGCACTTTTGTATGAAAGCTACTCGAAGAATTGATTGCACTCTATCTATAGCAAACGAGATTCTACTTTTAGCTCAAAACAAATATTTATAAATTAAATGCAATGTTAAGTTAGCATTAAGTTTTAGTTTCGAGTTAGTATTAATACTTATACAATTTTTTTCATATAAATTCCTCTATTTACAACCATAGAAATATTAAATTTTTGCAACATTTCAAATTTCTAGCTTGTAGTATTGTTTTGAAGTTGCTGAAGTATCTTCCAATATTCTTGAATACATCTCGATACAAAATTTTAATATCCTAGGTCAAGGCATTGTTGAGTTGTTAAGGCAGACGGATAGCAAGCGAATTTGGTGTTTATGGCCACAACTGACAAGATATTATTATGTTACCTTTCTTCGTGCTAGGCTTGGTTTGGACTGAATTACACTTCCTTATATTACTCTCAGATTTCATCTAAAGTATAGTTATAAATTAAAAGGCAATCAGATTTATTCCAGTAAAATGATCAGAATTATGTCGACGGTATTTTAAAATCTTCTTCTAATTCTCGCCAAAATTTCACTCTGTCCTCCAATAGTCCGACTTCATTTCTGAGCACAGCCCATTCTTCACTATTTTTACTGCCAATATGCGCGTAATTTAGGGGAAATTTCGTAGCCGGTTTCCATTCAGCTATTCGTGATCCTGGTGGTGTTGGATTTCTATAGAATTTAAAAAAAAGTATTAATAGATTATATTGTGAAAAATTTCCAGAACTACGGTAGGTATGCAACTTACCCAGTTTTTGCGAAATTCACCCACATATATGGTAATGCCCATTTCATTTTTTCATCATTTTTATCCTCGGATTTAACAGTCACGTCTTCGGCATAGGGAAAAAAATAGGGTAATTCATCGGTATGACAAACACCTAAAAGCAGAAAAAGTAAATAGCCTGAAGGCAATTACATAATCTTTGGATCACAAAAGGTCAAGGATAAGATGTTAATTTAAAAATTTGATAATTTTAACGTTCTAATGAAAACCTTGAGCTTGCCTAAAACAACATTATATTTAATTGCCTACAAAATGAATATTATTGAAGGTCATACGACTTATGGTTTTTGAAACGTAATTACAAAAAAAAAAAATTATCATTCGACTTCACGAGAATCATATAATTGTCTCGAAAATAATTCTAAATGCCTAGTCCCACACAAAAAATTACTGAAATGAAATGGTAAGAAAATGAATTTCACTTATAATAGTCTTTAATTTGAGCTTCTCAAGAAAAGTGATACTGCGTACAACTGTGGAAAGTCCGGCGTTGTAATACAGCCCAAGCGATAAGGGTTAAAAACATTTTCCAATTTTCATACCATAATATTCTGGACCGCCTTGAAAAGCTACACTTTGTGTTGTGGGGCCCCTATGATCGTAGAAATAAACAAAAGTTTGTCCTGTCTTTTCAGAATCGGAATCAACATTCAATCTTTTTCGGAGAAGCTGGTCCATTCCTTGCACGAACCATCCATCGGTGATTAGCTACAACAATAAATTTACGTAAAGTAGTTAGAAAATAAACTTAAATAAGTTCTGACGTTACATTGGTTAAATTCTGATGTTTTTCTTTAGTCCAATCGTGAACTTGATTGAAATAGAACTTGTCGATTTTAGCTGTTACTTTATTACGAATATCTTCAGGTATGTTTTGATAAAAAAGTAGCACAGGAACAGCTTCGTTGAACTTCGCTTTGAATTCTCCATTAATAAGATTAATGAGGGCTGCAAATAAATTTAACTGTATGAAGTGGCTTACAATTTTTTGAAAGTGAGTCTAATGATTTGAATACAAGTAAATTTTGTATTTAACAGAAGCCAATATATCGACTGCAAAGGAAAAAGTGTATTTAAATAACATATTTACGTCCGGATTTCATGGCTCCTTCTTCTGCCAAAACTCCTATCATTATATCAATATGACTACTCCTTGTCCTTGGAACATCTTGTGGCAATTTTGTTAGAAATGATCCAGGAATATCGCGTTCTAAAACCGGTTGAAATGTTATAATTGGATCGATGTCAAATTCCTGAAGTTGAAATCAACTATTTTTTCTCAATAATAGATAAAATAAAATAACTTCAATTTACAAAGAATTCTCTATTGTGTGATATAATTTCTCCGGCCGGTTTTGTTCTCAGGCACTCAATCAATTCCTTTTCTGTCCCCTCACAGTTTAGAAGTTTCCCAAGTTTTGCTGATTGAGACGCCACAATTGGCGTTTCGCCTAGTGCCCAACGATCAAAATTCGTTCCAGACTGCAATATGGCCTTATTAAATAATCCTGAAAATGTGAGAGGCTTCGGTTTTAATTCAATCCGCCAAATAAGTATTACACACCTTCTGACAAGGGAGAAATTAAGTGATACCCAACACTACCACCTCCAGCACTTTCTCCAAAAAGTGTTACATCATTTGGATTCCCACCGAACGCTTCGATATTATCTCTGACCCATTTTAGGATCAAGACTTGATCCTTAAGCCCATTATTTCCGGGACAATCATCTGTTCCGGTACTTAGAAATCCCAAAGGACCAAGCCGATAATTGCCAGTGACCAGAACGATATTTTCGTTGTCTAGAATACGATCTGGACCATATAGTTGAGAAGTTGATCCACCAGCTATCCAGCCACCACCATGTATGAAAACCATAACTGAAAGTGGTTCTTGTTGCGTCTGATCCTGATTAAGGTGAAGTTATTTAAAGTTTACACAAATTAACTTTCCCGGTACCTACTTTCGGCGTGTAGACATTTAGATAAAGGCAATCCTCACTACCGATAGTTACATAGTTCCGGTAGTAAGGATTCTGTTGAATGCACATTTCGGCATCTTTGTTAGCCAATTTTTCTCCAGACCACTTCTGGATTGGTAGCGCTGCCTTAAAAAATTTAACACTGTTAGCAATAATAATTCCGTTTCCTTCAGCCGAACTCACGTTCTTCCCTATTGTTTATATACCTGAAATCTCAACTTCCCGAGAGGTGGTTCGGCATAAGGAATTCCACGGAATCCCTGTATTGCCTTTCCATTCACTGAATTCATGTAACTCCCCACTAAAACACCTCCATGGGATAAAGTCACTTTAGGAGAAGACGACTCCCCAAGAACACAGCATGATGCAACACTTATTGCAAATATTATAGCACTTTTTCGAAACATCAAGTTGCGGTCTTGAACGTGGTTAATTCCGGAAACTTTGCAACTTTTTTCAAAGTTCGCGATAACTATAGAACTGAATGTTGTCTGATTGGATCCACTTTATTTATATTTACTTCTAAATCTGCATATTTATTTCTGATGCCAATGTAATACAAAATTGTGTGTGAAAAATATGTGAAAAAATGTGTGTAACAATAAAAACAATGGTTTTTTGTGAAAAGACTGACTAATTATTTTAAATATTTTCTTCCGTGATAAAAAGACTAATTAAAAACTGATTGGGTAAATCCGGTAATAGCTTTAGCTACTGGTTGTACGTGACCTCAGCGTAATCAAAGCCATTCCACCACGTGCACACCCCTTTCCCAGAGTAGTGCAACCAATCTTATGCGTTTTGTACGTTAAGCATGGAATACAGGATACAACGGTTGTACCAACTGTTGGCCCAATTTGTCGTTGTATGCGACGATTGTTTCGTGTATGCGCTTACCCAAGTAGCACGGATAGTTCTTGATCACAACCTGTAGTTACAACGAATTTTTAGTTGTGGCTTGTGTGTATTTAATTTTGTTGGCACTTACAATCAGTGTTGCCAACTATTTTTCTGGGTTGAGCACTAAAATGTGGTAATTTGAGCGTTAATTCCAGCTTAAAAGCACTAAAAATATTTTTTCCGTACTTATCGCTTCTGATCTAATGATCAAGTAATATATATTTTGAACTTGGGACCTGAATTTAAGTAGAGTTTTTTATTGGTAAAAAAATAGCTTTGCACACATAAACAAAATTTAGTCAAGTGTATTAAATTATATGTAATTTTTAATAGAGTAACAAAAAAGGTATAACAGAAATATGTTCATTTTGAAAATATAAAAGTAAGTACCTAAAAAAATATGTTCAGATCATTTTTAAAGTTAAAGCAGACTTTATTTCGATTTTGAATTGCGGATTATATTGTATCAATAAAAAATAACAAGTTTCCCTTTCCATATATGAAACTGTTCTTGTTATTTTCAAAGTCAACTGAAAACCGCCGCGGGTTTCCACGATTTTTGCACACAGTGTTGTTATTTTGGTTTTTTACCCTTACCTTTTTTGCCGGTACTGAAATATTCAAATCTCTAGCTGAACATGTGTAGTACTGAGCAGAGATACCGCTTCAGCATTACGAGTTCGGTATTGCATATATATCATATTAATGATGAAATCTTAATAAATTTTCTTAATGTTTTCTATAGCATTTTTAATATTGGTTATTTTTCTTTTCTATTTATTGAAGCAATATAACACATATAACAAAAAAATATAATAGGTACATGTATAAATAAATAAATTATATCTACTAGGCTTTTAATCAAGGATTGTATCTTCATGAAGCTGCTATCCAGCTCTTTACATGTTACTAGGCAATAGTACATATAAGATTTCAATCTTTGTCATTTTAGGTATTGTTACAGTAATTTTATGAAATTAGCTCCGTTTTTAAATATGTAATAAGTAATATGTTGAATTAAATTGCAAGGTTGTAATAAATAAATTATAATTAATAAAAATGCTGCAATTCTAGTTTAACGACAGCACTGGTTCCTTACTCCACTTTGTGGGAATTCGTTGAATTCCGTTGGATATTAATTACCGGGGGCGAGTGATACGTGGAAAATTGATGTCCATGAGCGTAATTTTTCAAGAGAAGGAGAAAGGTGAAAAATTGAGGTACAACATGAAACAGAAACAGAAGAACAAAAGTTTGTTTGTAGTGAAAGTGATATGTTATTGCTACAGACTGTCAATGGCATCAATGTGTTTCGCGGGAATATTCAAATAGCGTTAAAAAAGCGTTAAATATTTTTGTAAAGCACCAATTAACGCGCAAGCGGTAAAACTAATTTTTGTCCGCTGAAAGGAAATTTTGAGCACCAAATTTAACGCTGAAAGCACTAAATTGGCATCACTGCTTACAATTATTTTTAGTTGCGAAAGCTCCCTAACAACTTATTATCAGTACTATACAACAGTCGTACGACCATTTAGTTCATTTAAGTAGTTGTGAAATGGTTTTGCGACCTACTGCGGAGAACCTTAAGCCAGAAATACATGTGTATATATCTGCATGCAGCGCGGCAAAACGGGTTTAGAATGGTTGAGTTTAAATGCGACGAAACACACGCTTATTCTGCATGCAGCGGTTTGCTGCAAGATGTCTCTACTTCTACTTTTGCTGCGCAGCGGCAGTATTGCCACAACTTGAGATTGAAATTTACCAACACAGAAAAAGAAAAAAGTGGTTTGACAGTTAATTTTTTAGTTGGAATTTTGTACCTGTAGAGTTGAGTAGCAATGGAGGAGCGTTTAATCGAACTTATAAAAAACAACCAATTTGTATTCGATAAAACCAGTCGAAATTACAAAAATGTATTTTTGCGGGATCAAAACTAAGATCATTTTTTGTCTATTAAAATAAACTGAAACTCAAACTCAAACTGACTATCAGAAAATGCGGTGATTTATGACAAAAACAACTAAGAGATCAGTCAAAAGTAAGTTTAATTTGCTCACCGGTTATTAAAAATCACTTTCACTCGTACCAAAAAATGCAATAAATAATACAATAGTTAGCACTCACAAGTGTTCTTACCGACAGATGTGCAACTAATAAATACCTAATAAGAATATACAATATGGTCTCTATCCATTTGCGAAAAGCGTGCCATTTCTAAGGGTTAAAAAATGTTATCCTTACAAATTGCAATCTTTTTGCAAGCATTTAGCAAGAATTTTTAAATCATTGTCTGTGGCAATTACAATTCGATGAAAGGGCGATCTGATCGCATTTTATTTCCCCTTGCCTAATGCTTGCTGCCAGCAAACCCTCGCCAATATGTTTGCTAGGTAGTGTATTGCTACTAAATAGCAGTGTATGGCTACTATATAACAGTGTATTGCTACTAAATAGTAGTGTATTGCAACTTAATAGGACGCCATATTTTATAGATGTATTATGGCTTCAAATGTAAATGAAATATTTTGAACAAAAGATACACTTATTTTTAATCAAAATTCTTATATTCGTACTTTAAAATATTAGTTCGAATATTTTTTATTCCATTTTAGCAAAAAAGTACTTCCGATTAAAAAATTAATTTGACTTAAAAAGTTATAAAATATTACAATATGGTTTTTTATGGAGGGGCATAAGTTTTAAGCATATAAACATCACATATGTTTACAGTAAAAATTATGTTTCCCATAAAATTAGTTCCAGATTAAGTTTTTTAATTGAAAAATAATTATCAGCAACTCATACTTCAAGTGAAGTTCACATCTTATTTGTGTATACTTATTTGGTTATAATATAAGCCATGAACACACATTCTCACATTCTCTGCGCGCTCTCGACTTATATTAGTGTGATTTATCACCGCTACTACTACGGAGTAGAAGAAACGGTAACGAGATGGATAGTAGCGATGCTTGACTCTCGTAGAATCTCGGCTCAGATCGGAGGTAAAGGTCTCACTGTACGAGCGGTGAAGGGATGCCCTCAGGGAAGTGTACTCACCACACTACTGTGGTGCATTGTTGTAGATGATCTCCTTAAGGATCTGAGCATCAAGGGTTTTGAAACTCAAGCATACGCTGATGATCTGGTGATCACTGTAAGAGGTAAACATTACTGTGTCATTTCGGACCGCATGCAAGAGGCCCTAGAGATAGTAGATCACTGGTGCATCCAACAGGGATTAAGTATAAATCCAAGTAAAACAATTATAGTGCCATTCACTAGAAGACGGAAGGTAAACTTAAGGCCCCCGATTGTGAGAGGAACTACAACTGAATTCTCGTCCGATGTAAAATACTTGGGAATTACCTTGGACAAGTGTCTGACTTGGAATTTACATCTTAAAACTAGCCAATCGTATAATACTCTAGATGAATACTGAACTCCGATTTATATTGTAGTTGGGGATAAAGTGGAATTACGTGTGTGCATGTTGTATGTCCTTTATTAAGGACTGCCATTAGATTGTTACTCAAAACTAAAAGACAATATTCAGTGTTTAATTTCATATCTTAAACTGGGTAAGTCATCGAAAAAAATGTCCTTTTTGAAGGACTTTCACATGGGAGGTACAGGAAGGACTCACTTGATTTCTTACATATTTATCCTTTTCCTTGGAACCATTTAAAAATGAACGTGTACAAAATTTGAAATTCGTAGCTTGAAGCGTTCAAAAGTTATCGAAAAATATTGTTGAACACGTGTCTTAAGGACATTTTGTATGGCAGCTACCAGAAGGAGTGGAAGGATTTCGCTGATTAGTAAACTCAAACTTTGTTTTTACTCAAAACTAATTTGTACAAAATTTCCAATTCATAGCTAAAAGAATACTTGAGTTATAGTAAGTGCCGTAAATTAAGTGAAGACGTTTTGACAGGATATTTGTATGGCAGCTACACGAAGGACTAATAGGATTTTCTACATATTCATACATTTAGCTCCAACTATTAGAAAAATAACACATGCAAAATTTCAAAGACGTAGCTTAAACCCTTCTGAAGTTATCTTGAAGACGTGTTTTAAGGACATTTTGTATGGCAGCTACCAGAAGGAGTAAAAGTATTTCGCTGACTAGTAAAGTCAAACTTTCTTTTCACTCAAAACTAATTTGTACAAAATTCCGAATTCGTAGCTAAAAGATTACTTGAGTTAAAGTGAGTTTCGTAAATTAGGTGAATACATTTTGACAGGATATTTGTATGGCAGCTACACGAAGGACTAATAGGATTTTCTTCATAATCATATACTTAGCTCCAACTATTGGAAAAATAACACATACAAAATTTCAATGTCGTAGCTTAAACCCTTCTGAAGTTATCGACCAATATTCTTGAACACGTGTTTTAAGGACATTTTGTATGGCAGCTACCCGAAGGAGTAGGACGATTTTGCCCGTTAACGAACTTAGCCTTACAAATTCAACCAAACATCCAGATTCAAAATTTCAAGATTCTAGGTGAAGGCGTTCTTGAGTTATCGTGCTAACGGACAGACGGACGGACGGACGGACGGACGGACGGACGGACGGACGGACGGACGGACGGACGGACGGACGGACGGACGGACGGATGGACGGACGGACGGACGGACGTTAAGCGGATTTGAGGTTTTTGGCCAATAAACAAAAAATAATATATAACTTTTTTTCGTCCGAGGCTTGGTTCTATGCGTTACAAACTTTTGGGCTGGATTAAACTTATAATACTCTATATGATTTCATCTAGAGTATAAACATCTCCACACGAGTAACATTGTCTTTTATGGCGTGTCGAAGGCTCTGTGGTACCACGTGGGGTCTCAGACCAAATATGGTATGCTGGACCTACAAGTCTATTATAATACAAATGATCACATATGCCGCTATGGTGTGGTGGCCAAAGGTTGAACAAGTCACAGCACAGAAGGCCCTGCAAAAAATTCAGAGGCGTGCCGTTCTTAGCATTACTGATGGACTTAAATCATGTCCCACTGCTGCAATGGAAGCCATGATAGACTTGGCGCCATTACACTTAGAGATAAAGAAGGAGGCTCTGAGAGAGGCCATAAGGCTACAGCAGTACAATAAATTCAAAGCAGGAGACCTTGTCGGTCACCTTAAAATTCTACACGAAATTAAATAAGAAGGACCTAACCGACTCAGTAAACGATAACATGCCAAAGGTATATGATTTTGAGAAACCATATATGGTGACTCTGAGAGATCGTGTATCATGGCAATCTGGTCTACCAGATTTTGGGGAAGGTGCTTCAGTCTGGTACACGGACGGCTTTAAGGCCTATAGTGGAACTGGAGCGGGCGTATTTGGACCCAATTGTAAAATATGGACGGCAATGGGACAAACAGCCACTGTGTTTCAGGCTGAGGTACATGCCATAGAGCTGTGCGCAGGTAAACTTCTACTGAATAAACCAAAAGGCGCTACAGTTATTATCCTATCTGACAGCCAAGCGGCACTGCTAGCGCTGAAATCTTTTTGTTTCCGTTCTAGGCTTGTGTGTGACTGTCATACTCTTCTTAAAGAGCTGGCACATCATAATAGTCTAACCCTGATGTGGGTGCCAGGACATGATGGTATTCCGGGTAATGAATCAGCTGACCAGCTAGCTAAGCGGGGAGCCAACTCACAAATGATTGGCCCGGAATCATTCTGTGGAGTAGGTAAAGGCTTCATTAAGGATGGTATTTTAAAGTGGGTAAATCTTCAGGTGGAAGATTATTGGAACTCACTTTCAGGACTTAGACAGTCAAAGAAATTCCTGACCTTCTCAAGTAGGAGTGCGTCGGAATTCCTTTCCTTAAGCAGGTATAACGCACGGGTTATAATGGGATATTTTTCCGGACATTATTTCCTTAATTATCACCTTAAGATCATCGGTAAAGTATCACTAGATACATGTCGATTCTGTGATATCACATCTGAAACCACGGCACACATTCTGCGCGATTGTGATGCAGTGGTCAGATCGAGAAGGCAGATTCTCGGTGGATTTACTCTCACCTATGAAGACCTGTCGAAGACTCCCCTGAGTAAAATCATCTCCTTTCTCAAAGAAATCGATATGGCCTAGGGAGTGGTTAAGAGCCAGGAAGAAAAGACCCCTTAGGTGCACGGTACACACGATGCGATTTGCTTGCAATTTTCTTCCAACAAGATTTCATAGTTATTCCCAATACAGTTTTTGATAACACAAAAGCACCAAAAATTTTGGAAGAAATCGCTACAACAGTTGTATTCATGATAATACACTATACAATATACATACAACCTGTCGCATGGGACCGCCGGTTTTAGGTTAATAGCATACAACCGTACGATATCGTCCCAACCGTTGTTTATAAGCGCATACACGATACAATCGTCGCATACAACGACAAATTGGGCCAACAGTTGGTATAACCGTTGTATCGTGTATTCCCTGCTTACGCGATAATTTTGTCCGCCTAGTTTCACACTTTGTATGAGTTAATTTCTTTTAATTATTTTTTTCATGGCACGTTCCAAGTTTAGACTTTCTAATATTAACCATTTTCGAAAAAGGGTAAATTACATGCACACTCCTTATTCTGCTTTATCCCCAGCTACAATATACTGTGGAGCTCGGTATTTCATCTTTAGTATCTAATGATTGGCTGCGGAGTACCGTGATATTTTTTGATAAATTTGATTTTTTCCAGGACATGTCGTGAACAAATCTCCGCCAACCAATCATTTATTCCTGTTTTCGGTTTCTCCGGCTCCGATGCGTTGCTAAAGAAGTGAAATAAATCCCGTCATAGTGGTTATATTTTTTCGCCAAGTATTTGATATATGATTCCAAAGGACATAGACAATTCTTCGTGTAGAGGACCTTCTAAAGTAGCTGGCATTTTGCAATGTCTACTCGCAAAGTGTACTCAGGTGGATCCTTAAGAATCTTCTCATTCTCAATTTTATAGCGTCATCTTATCCTACACACTGTGTTTTTTTTCCGTTGTCCCTTTTTCAAAATACACGCAGACGATATATTGGTTTTTATTTTTACAAATCACTCGAAATTAAATGGGACGTGGAAAGCTTTTAAGGACAATCGTTTGCTGTCAAAAGTGATTTGTGGTTAATGGATGGGCAGGATCTAGGCCTGCTAAATGGATTTCAAGGGAAAAGTGGATTTCAATCAGTGTATGTACACTATAGTGCGGCGTTAGGGATTGATGCGAGAGGCTACAATAATATTTTCACGATAACAAGCCCGGGGGAGCGTTCTAATGCAACAGTTTCGCCACTTAATGGAAGAGCCAAGTGTATTGTAGCAAACTGTGTTTACCAATACGTGGATTGTTTTACGAACGGAAATTGTCCGCACTTTAAGGATACTGTGTAGAACCAATCGATCACATGAAGCTTTAATTTTAAGAGTTTTCGACTTCCCACTATTTCGGATCTCATTTTATTCTTGGAATTAAAGACGAAATCACACGCTGAGAGTTTTATCAAAAAGGATATACCTCTGAAAGACTGCCATAATGTCTGAGACGACTCCCACCAGGATATTCATGTGTATGACCACTAAGATGCTGGAACGGAATCCGACATATGAAGTGCCTACCAAGCGCACGATATATAATCAACTTTTGAGTCGAATGAATGACTCATTCTTGGGAAAATCCCCTGTTTTGTCCAAAAGGATGATTTTCTTTTTGGGCAAGACAGAAGAAACCGGAGCAAGAAAAACAGCGCCAATAATAGGGTGTGGAGACTACCCATCCCCATAGGACAGCTATCATCCCGCTTTTCGTTGTTCAAAGAAGAGGTTTACTCAGCGGTATTGCAAGTGACTAAGGGAGACTTTTCCGAACATACACAAAGGGATGTTGTCCGGGAAAAACAATTCTCAGACGCATCTTTTGGTTGTTTTCAAAGTCGATATTTTATTTGTGTCTGTGCGTTGTCTTTGGGGAAGTTTTGTTTACTTCCGCTTTCTTTTCTTAGTCCTCACCCCGACTGATGTACGAAAATAAAGGAGAGGGTGACCAGTTTTCTTGGTTAAATACTTTAGCTTGGGCTTTTGATTTATATGAATGACAGGAAACTGAGATGGGGTTGTTTTCTAATAGGAAAAATGGTTTAAGGCATACTTTTTGAATTTTGTTTTAATTGGAACCGTTTTTCATATCAAAAAGAATTTTGAAAGTGATTTATTTAAAAAAATGCGCGGACTAATGCGTTTGGGGATGAACGAAAGAGTGAGTAACTCGGCGAAAAGATAACAAGGGGTTGCAATTTGTATGCATATATTTTACGCCTCGTCGAAACATTCATTAATTTCTTCAATTATTATTCTTTTTATATTGTTTAGAGCCAGAGGTTATAAAGGTACTTACGAATTTGTCTTAATCACTGTAACAGCTGTTTGGTGAGTGAATAGGTGTCAGCTCTCGTAAAAGTTCACTATCTCCGCAGCATCCGCGATTCGAGTTGCATAAATAGCGAGCTCGTAAAAAGCTCCACTGATTTCTTCTTGCCTCACTACATCACAGAAATTCACTTTCTTTCAGAGTTGTCTTCAAATCCAGGTATGTCATTTGTTGACCACAACGCTAATGGGTATTGCTCACGAAATCGCTGCTTTTGACTCGTTAATTCCAGTTTTTTAAATTTTAAGTCGGCATGACGTCGGTACTACGACGTATTAGTTAGAAAGTCGTAACAGAGTTACATCATAACTCAGTTTTAACTTTTTGGCAGCACTAAAAAAAATCTGCCAATGGTCTGGGCGAAACTTTATTATTTTTCGGGTCAAAGTTCGGGAGCGGTCAAAGTCGGAGTGTATCATGAGTTGCTTCGAGATTATTAGATTTCTTGGAAAATTATTTTTGTTCTTAATATAAAAATATTCAAAATAGAGATTTTTAGCCGATTAAACATTGAAAAACTCCGTGTAGACTATTCGAATTTCAGTATGTTATGTGCACTAAAAGCCCATAGAAGCAAAAACGAATTGGTTGCCTTATCAGAATTAAGAGATATGGCGAATTGTTAAAACGTATACAAACCCATTACTTCCACTTGGGGTTTGAATTTCGAAAAAATTGTGAAACAGGTTTTTAGACGATTTCATAAGAAGCAACTTGATATCTCATGAGACAAGATGGATTTTGAAAAATTTGTGAAAACGTAAGCAAACCCTTCACACCCCCTGGTTCTTGAAATTCGAAAAATCGTGAATTGGTTGGCGGTAATAATCAATTTTATATCTCATCAGAACTAAGGAATGGCAAAAATTGTGAAAACATATACAAACCCTTGGGGGTTGAATATCGAAAAATTGAGAAATGGGTTTGTAGGCGATTATATAAAAAGTCTGTGGAAATGAAAAGCGATCTAATATCTCATCGAACCTAAGAAATATATCGAAACTTTGAAAAGCATACAACCCCCTTACACCCATTAGGATTGAATATCTAAAATACTGAAATTGACTTTTTGGCGGTTATATAGGAAACCTTAGGAAGTAAAAATGAATTCGATATATCACCAGATATGCAACCTCCTTACACTCACTTGGGGGTTGAATATCCAAAAATCCTGAAAGGAGTTAATAAATAAATATGAAGACAGCACGAGAAAGTAGGAACTAATTCAATTTCTTATCACTTCTAAAAGAAATGACGGAACTCGTGAAAACGTGTTCAACCCGTTTATACCCTCTTAGAGGCTGAAAAAAGAAAAAACTTAAAATCAACTTTTAGGCGATTATTACGCAAGCACGTGAAAGTGAAAAGATATTCGATATCTGATAAGACGTGGAGATATAGTAGAATTTGTGAAAAAGTTTACAGCCCTCTTTGCACCCTCTTAGGGGTTGAATTTTAAAAAATCCTGAAAACACTTTCTAGGTATTTATATGAAGAAGCCGCAGAATAAAAATGAATTAAATATTTGGGAAGACCTAATAGATATGACGAAAACCGTGAAAATATATGCATTCCATTTTCACTGATCATTTTTTTTGCCCCCCTCCGAATGCCAATAAATATTTGAAATTTTTTTTTATCTAAATTAGTTTTCTAGTTGATTTACATAAACCTACCAAGTTTCAACTTTGTAGCATAAGCCGTTCTATAGATAGGAAAAACACCCCCCACCCCCGTACCATACTATCCCTATAAAAAATTATATTTTTCCAAGATGCTACTAATATAGCTCTATCTAAATATAAAGTTTCAGCTTTATATCATTACAGGTTGTCGAGATATTAAAATCGGAACTTTTTCTTTCCACCCTCCCCCACCCTCACCCTTTACACCCTCACTTCCAAAATTTTTGTTTTCTGCTAGGGGTCTATTAGGCCTACTTCTGGTAAAAATTTTAAGCATCTATCTTACACTGTTCTTGAGATATGAGATGTGATTTTTTAGAAAAATTCTTATCCCCTCCACTTTCATGCTTCACCGCCCCCTTAAAAAATTTTGCATTCAGCAAACTTCATTTGTCAACCTTTATGCAAAAATAAAATTTTATTTCTCTAGTAGAATTGGTTCGTGAGATATCGTAATTTAAAGTTTTTCACCCCCCACCCCCGTACGCCACTGCCCCCACCCAAATTTTTGTTTTCGATCTATTCTCCTAGTATACTTACATATATTCATTAAGTTTCAATTTTGTGACATGAACCGTTTAGGAGATATAAATTTTAGAAAGTGTCAATCTCACCTTTTTTGCGTTTCGGACGCATTATTTTTCCCCCCACTCCCAAACCCCGTCACCTTTATCCTCAAATTTTTTGCAAATGAGTCCACTACTGAAGCTTTATATAAATTCCAAATTTCAGCCTCCTACCATAAGCGGTTGCTGAGATCTAGAAACCAAAATTTTCCGTCTAAAACACTTCCCCCTCCTCCCCCCTCACACCCCCACCCCTCAGAACTTGGTACCTTTAGGGGCCTACCCATTCTATTCATAAAAATTTCAATTTCAATTTAATAGCTCAAGGGGCTTGGGAGCTACGAGCCTTCAAACGATTTTGCGTACAGCGGTCGACGTACGGCGTACGGCGTACGGCGTACGGCGTACGGCGAACGGCGTACGGCGGACAGACGGACTGAATTTTTTTTTTGCTTTTTTCGTGTCTACTCGTCATGAAACGTGAAAAAAAAAATTTGAGGGTAGCAAATTTTTTTTTTTTAAAAATCGATAACAATACTGTATTATTGAAATAATAAAGTAAAATTGTTGATTATTTCATTATGAGGAAATAAATGAAATAATAATATACCCCGCACCACCATGACCAAATTCCGAACACATTTCCCGAAATCGGCAGTAGAACGTAGTATTCTGCCGCGTGATAGAAGCAATATGGATTTAACTAAACTTTATCACGACATTTCTATCGAACAGAGGTTACAAGTTCTCCTTTTGCGAGGTTGCCAATCTAAAGGATCCTTTGAAAGGGTTCAGGAAGTAGAAGGCGCTGTAAGGTAAGATATCAATGTTCTTTTGCCACCTTACATCGATCTTCACTTGTTCAACAAATGGCAGACTGCAGATAATTTGCTCTTTGAAACTGACGGATTTTTGTGTGCTATCCAGGACAATGCCATATCACTAGTAACTACAGGAATATATCCTCAAGGAACGAATGGACGGTGTCCGTTTCAGAATTTGCAGTGCAGTCAGTCTTCTGACACAATTGACCATTTGATCTCTGATTGTTCTGTTCTGGACTCTGAGGAGTACACGGATAGACATAAAGCATCGAAATATTGCATACAGGCAAATTGTCCTAGATATCAGTACTCCATCCTGCATACCTGGCAATTGTGAGGAAATTGTTTTCTCCATGGACAGAGTAGGATTTGGATTAGCTTCATTATCCATTTGTGACACGGCTTGATTTATACTCCGTCGTGTAGCAGTGTACCGCATCCCTGATCCGACCAGTGACGGTCATATTGCTTGTTTAAGGGGGGGGCCATTGAAGTTCAGTAGATAATGTAAAATAGGTGAGGTAGCTACTCGTTATTGTAGCGTGGGTGAAGGCATTTCAGAATATTAAAAAGTATTAACATTGCTTTGAAGGGATTTCTTTAACATCGCTCAATTTATCAACTGATTGTATGATATCAAAAATTTGAACCTGTGTTGTATGATTGTAAGTCCTTAAGCAATGGAAAATTGAATAGCACGGGTAGGAGCTAGAAAATAAAATTAATTGATTTCAAGGCTTTGTGAACATAATTTTCGATTTCAGTAGAAGTCGATGTCGATCTCGATTTCGGCAAAATTTAGAACCCCAAACAGACTTCAAGATCTCTCTTGAGAAAATTTCGAGATTTCGACAAATCCAGTTTGAAATCTTTGGATGTAAATTACCTGTTTTTTGAGACCACTAGAAAAGTAGTGTATTTAATTCTTATTGGTCCTACTATCATACATATTTGATGAAACTCAATATTGGGCATTAAAATCCGAACCATATATCTCATAATCTAAAGACTTCAGGCCCGTGATCACCCCAATTATTAAGTTATTATCCTACAATACTTAAAATCTACGAAAGAAATATTTTACGTCAATGTTATTTATTAGGTATATATATGTACATACATATTCACTTAGTCTCCTTATTGAGTCGATCTATAGTTAAGATGACTGCCACCATAACCTAACCTAACCTACTCTTTTAATTCATAAATTTAAAAAACCAAACTCAGAAATTCTCTAAAACTATTTTCAGTTACAATAACTTCATAAGCAGTATTTTATACCTGATTTACATCGCAAGATTTTGGCAAGTAGATTTTGAAATCTCGAAAAGCGTTTACAACGCTCTGAAGACATAATTGTTTGACAACGACTCGGATGATAAAATTTTTAATTTATTTTGTAAGAGTTAACATTTGGAAACGAGGAAATTTAAATTGAATGAACAAGAGTCGAAAGCTTGCATTATCATGCAATTTGAATTTTTTTAATATTTTATACAGTTAGTTGTGGTGACAGATAATTTGTGGGCTGTTCAGTGACTATTATTTGTATTGAGGATTTTTTTCACAAAGATTTTTTTCGTGGTACCTCTTATAATGATTCTAATTAGTGTAAAAAATATATGTTTTAAGTTTCACTCCGATAAGAAGAAAAAAATTTAGATTCCGAAAAATGGATCCCGATGTATTGACAAAACGGCCAAATAATATTATTCTGTGGATGGTTGTAGTTTTAAATATATAGGTTATGTACCATCGGAAATATCATCTAGTGGTCGTAATGAGAAAGTGAAGTTTTTCATATTCAATCGGTTTCGACCGTATTTTTATAATGGTTAATAATACGCAGTTAGTATCGTCGGCAAAATAATCTGATTTCTAATGCTCAATATTATATTATAGAAAGAGAAAACGGTTCAGAAAGTCCTTCATCAAGTACGAAATCAAAAACTTTGACGGATTAGTGATTAAATGTAAAACATCATCTTTTTCGTCCTAGCTGAAGGACTCCTTTTTTTCTTTTTTTCATAACATTGAGCACTCTAAATGACTTCGTATCGTTTACCGTTCCAAAGTTACGCTCAAAAATGTATTTTTTAAGAAAAATTTCAATTGCTGTATTTAGGCACTAGATGGCATTTTCTACCTATATATATTTAGAGTTACAATCACCCACAGAATGATACTATAATAGGCCCTATGTCGATATCTTGGGAGCTTCCCGAATCTTATACAATTTTGGTTTCTTCAAGGTTCTTGAGGCACGTATTCCCCATATATTATCGACATGAAACTTAAAACGTATTTTTTTTACACTAATTCGAGCCTGATGGGTGCTGCGAAAAAATCCAAATTTTTAAATTAAGTGATAAGCTTTGATTAGGGTTTGAACTACCCTTTTTACCCGAGAAGACTTCAAATTCATCCAAATGTGGGAAATATATTAGAATTAGATAGAATCGAAATCGAAATCTCAACATTCCGGAAACTTAAGTTTTAAATCTTTGGATGTAAATCAGTTATTAATATGTAATATAATATTTACTGTAAATATTCATAATTGAGTTCTTATAACTGATTTCTCTCGTGATTTCGACAAAACTATAAAGATTACTAGATTTCCGATAAATTTGAATAAGTTTTATATCTGCTCTGGTGACTAAGTTTTTTGAAAACATAGTTCAAAATCCACTCGAAACGACCTGGACAGCGATGATATTGTGTATCGTTGCATTTACCACAACTTACGTTTTAATTTAGGACTAGGACGCACATAATGACAATTGTCCAAGTATAATCCAAATCCAAATTTTTCAAAATTAGTTTCAAACAGTAAAAGCTACTTCCTTAACAGAACACATCACAACCCAAAAATTGATTATGTATATATTTATATTCGAAATTTTATTACTTTTCGATTGAAATATTTTTAATTAGACACAGTCTTCTTTTTAATCAGGAGACAAAGACAAAAGAAGGATTAAAGAAAGACATAAGGTGGAATCCGATTTAATTGCATTATACTTTATTAAGTGCATTATACTTTATTAAGTGTATCTATTAATCTTATAGTCTCATATAATTTTTCCTTAAAGCAGACGGGATAAAGTAATCACGGGTTACGAATTTGTTAGGGGGGGCCATGGCCCCCATGGCTCCCCCCCCTATGACCGCCACTGGATCCGACCCGGGCGAATGACCTTAAAATAAAACAATATTTTACCTAGAACACTTGTTTTTTTCAAATTTGAAAGTGTCCTGTGAAATGGTGGTTATGGAAATAACCAATAAACAACTTTTTCGACAAATCGGCTAATAGTTAGATTGTCGTTGGGATAGGATCAGTTAAGATTTATGTCGACGTTAGGACGACCCTAAAATAGTTCCCCAAATTGGTCGGCATGATCCTTAAATCATTCTCCAAGTTAGTCGGCATGACGTCGTGGCGACAAGTTCGTGCTACTTGGGTGCATAAGTTTAACATTTTTGAGCTGAATTAAATCCAGGGTTCTTATAGCAATATAAAGGAAAGATTGAAAGTGTGTTTAATACTCGTAGCTTATCAGAGGGTGGAAAGTTGTAATGTATATCTGCATAGGTACCTATATTTAGTTTCATATAGTAAGGGTTCAGCTATGATTCGTTTTTTCCAATTATTGTCCTCTGGAAACGGAACTGTAACATCTGAAAAATATATACTTTCCCAATTATTGACATGCAGGAGAAACAATAATGGGTGAAGCACAGTACCTTGAGATATTCCGCGGAAAATTCGTGAATGGGCTAACCAGTTGCTTCTGATTGTTTTGGTAACTATCCAATCTAAGTACATTTTTATTAAATTCATAATTATGAATTTATTTAGGACGTCACTTTGTATAGAATCAAATGTCTTCGGTAGCTCTAAGAGTAATACCCTAACGCAATCGAATGATCATTCCGCATCACGTCTGTCACAATGAAATTGTCGAATTGGTCATTCATTCGATCATTCGAATTACAATTGCGAAATAGTAATTCCGAGATAAATTCGTAATTCGTTCAAGCGCTGGCAACGCCATCTAGCGTCAAGCCCTATGAAACTAGTGGAACAAGTGGAAAATCAGGTGTTCCATCGTCCAAATTTTTCTATTTATTTCATGTGTGCATTAATTACGATCAATCTTTTTAACGTTTCGTTTACAATTGCTGACATATTAGCACTTTTCTATTACTTTATTTCAACATATAAAACGTAGCCGCATGCCAATTCAAAAATGGCAACTTTTATTGAGCATTCCAACAACAATAATATTTTGACAGATTGAATGTAATTCCGATAGACGTGTGTCAATGTTGATCATTGAATAGGAATGATCATTCCCCGAATGATCATTCGAATGTGTCGTCTGCTTAGGGTATAAGGCACATTGTTTGATATATACCAATTTTTTCTTGAAGCGACATTTCGTTTTCTTGCTATCTATTAACACTACTTCATAAATTTCCAAAATCTCTTTCCACTTACAAGATTTTGTCAAAATTGTCTACAATTGCCAATATTGCCTTAAATTTTACGGTATAATTTAATTGACTTTATGTCATGCATACCATGTAAAGGACACACTTAGTGTACGTTTTACTCTTTAGAGTTTAATAGAGTTTTATGATTCACTGCCATAATTAACATATAAATCTCATATTCATATGCAAATTAAAAGTCGCCTAGCAAACAAGAAAGAGTACACCTACGACACACTTCTGCCGTAATGGAAATATTAACACGGTCATGAAATTATTCATCAAACGAGCAAAAAAGCCCTCAAAGGAACACAAACATACCGACTGAATCTATGAAAAAAGTTACCGTACCCGCCACTCTATTGCTACTCGTTCCAGAATCCTGGAGGATTTTTCAACCAATTTTCCTGAAATGATTTTTGAACAATTTTTGTTTTTATTTTAAAATGTTATTTCTGTGTGCTTTCATACACCAGAGACGGTTGAAGCGAAAAGCACAACACCAGCAACATACAAAGTATTAAATCACTCGAGAACACACGTTCGCTGTTGACTTTAAATTTATGCACGTGTACCCGCCATAAACTGGAAAAGCCTTTGCCCAGAATAGCATCCATCTTGAGTGCTAGTGGCCTGAATGGATCCTCACGAACAACCTCTACTCCCCACATTTTTTTCGTTGCCAGAAGAGAATTTCCCAACCCGGTTGTTTTGCAGTATCGGCACTGAAAGGAGATCATCTCCATCATGGGTTCACCATTCTATTCTCTACTTGGTTTCGGAGGATTTAAAACGTTCACGTTAATCCTGGAAGTCAGGTGGTATTAGAGGCTTCTTCTGCTACAATTATCCTTACTATTTTCGATAGGCTACAAATATCCAGTCCACACATGAAAAGGTTAATTCCATATTCACATGGCGTCTTGTAGAATTTCAGCTCCAAAAGTTCTCTCCCCTTTTCAGCCACGAATTGTTCGTTATTTATATTTTTCGAAATTGAAACGAATAAGGTATGCCCCGTTGCCAGGACGAAATGAAAGGCTACAGGAAATTTTCTGAGGGCACAATAAGTTGACTGTAAATTATCGAGTCGTGGCTGCGTTCAACTCTAAGAAAATTTTGCCACACTTCCACCGCTCCCACCCCCACGATACTACCGTTTACACACGAGCCAAAAGTGTTCCAGACGCCGCATTTCGAGTAATTTTCTTTCGAATGAAATAAATTTTCACCGTTTCAGTGCAGACATGCAGCGTTGAATGTTTTCCAGTTCATAACGCAGTATGAGACCCGGCCTTAAAAGAGGATATCTCGATTGAGAGCAGTTCCATTTTGCATAGAAAACTTTGCGCAGCAGAATAAGAGGTCTAGGACGTGCAAGAAAATATTTGCTTCGAAAATTTATGTCCTAGTAGTTTGGCTCGTTTGTTTGCTCACAAGGAACTGGATTATAACAAAGGAAAGTCAACGCCATCTATGTTTGGCGAGTTGTACGTACGTGATTTTTCACCAACGTAGATGGCTCTGACTGTAGTTTGAACATAAGACGGAAATGTCCTATGGCAACCACGCAGATTGTAATTAAACTAGCCGCTACATACATACATATATGACGAAATTCACCATTCATGATATATGTCTCTTAAGTATCGAATTAATTTTTTTTGTCGTTAAATTAATGCTGATGCATTAATAATACCGTCATATTGCTGAACCAGAAAACTATTTGTGAACGCTCAACATACAGCATAATTCGCTAACATAGGTTCGAAACAAAATGACATTGATATGATTAAAGCTTCACAATTTCTAGACATTTATATGAATGCTGTAAAACCGACAAATTAAAAATGAAAAGTTTGAACTTTACGGAAATCACTGAATGCAAACTTTTGAATTACTACATTATGGTACTCTGAAATAGTTCGAATATTTTAGGAAGTCTTGTATGTATGTACCCTATCTACATTTATTTAGCCTGATCTCAATAATGTCAAATTTTATTTTTATATCTCGATCTTGAATGGTAGCTAGTTTGAGCGAATGTATAAAATGTATACACAGAGAAAATTGTTTTGAATTCAACGTTTTTATTCCTTAAACTAGACTGCATAAGAAAAAACATAACGCAGTCACGATCGGCTGCAAGCCAATCGTATGATACTCTAGATGAAATACTGAACTCCGATTTATATTTTAGTTGGAAATATATCAAAAGAATGATGAGTGCACATACAATTATTGCATGACCTTTTATTTATAGGTAGAAACTATTGTATAGTGGCTACTCGATGGATGGTTAAACGATTTCTTGAGTTATACACTGAGAGAAATATTTATAGTAAAATGTAACTATTTCTCTAGTTGAGTCAAATTTTTAACAGTTAACTAGAAACTCTCTTAAAATTGTAAAATTAGTTAAGAAATAGTAACAATATAGTTAGGTTTTAGATTCAACTAGAATACTAGTAAAAATTTATTATTTGCTAAGAATCATCAGTACAATATTCTAAGAAAACGTCTTATAGAAAAATAATCAGATTTCTAGTTAAATGGAAATATATTCTGGTGCCATACTATTTTCTTAAATGGAAATATTTCTGGTGCCATACCATTTTCTTTTGAAGAATTACTATTTTCATGTAAGTTGAACTATTTTCTAGTGACGCTTCTACTTTTCGTTGAACAAAAACTATTTTACAGAAAAAATTGATCAATATATGGTAAACGTTAACTATATTCTGGTATAACTATACTATTAATGGGTTAACATTTTCCGCTGTGTTGAAGCATATTATGTTTAAAGTTCAGATGCAGAGAATCGTTCCAGCAGAATTAAAGAATAAATTTTGTTTTTTGCCCGTGGTGATAATAATGGTAAAAAATTTCATTCTCAAATGTTTAGTGTTTAGTGTTTTACAATGGACAATAAGTTATGTGATAATTCCCAAAATGTGAATTCTGTTATATTAGAAGACTTTGCAAGTGATCACTTAATATTCCTATCTGATACGGAAAAATTGGAATCGATTCAAATTTCGGGTGAAAATAAAGTTTCTGAAACTAATAGTTTGGAAAAAAAGGATGAACGGGCGCTGATAAGTCAAGAGCTTGACTTAAGAACAGTTCTAGAGTCTTGGGGACTTCTTCACTTGCTCGAAAGATTTAATCGTAAGTAAACATTATTTACAGTTTATTCATTGGATATACCTAGTATATACAATTCTTTGACATAGAACTAGGACTAGACTTTGAATGCTTAAAATTCATTGATATATCTGATATACGTGAAATAGTCGAATGAGAATAATTATGGAACATTCGTGAACCTGAAACGAAACTTAAAACAATGGAGGAAAGCGCACGTAAATTCAATGTTCTTCTTGTTTAGTGAACTCAGACTGAATAGTATTTTCGATTTCAGGGATACCAAATTTTAATTCAGATGACACTACTCTCTCTATGCCGTCAAGGGTTTCTTCTTGGTTAAGGAATATACCCGACACTTATAGTGGAAGTACATCCAGATGCAACACTCCATCAGAAATCACCAACGTAACATCTCCAGTTTTCAGATAAATTCTTTTTTTAGTTAATTTATGCTCCCTGTAGAGTTTAACTTCAGATGTGTTGAATACGCATATCGGACAATCAATAAAAAATTATTATAATGTACATAAACAACTCGATGAGATACACCGAGCTGAACTAATAAATTTAATTGTGTGTTATATCTTCGAAAAATACAGCAAAATTACTGTGAAGGGACTCGAAGCAATTGCCGATCAAATTTTAGTAGAATTTCCAAACGAAATTAAGGTATGTATATTCCTAATAAGATAAATTGCTTATTATTTTTGTCATTTATTATTCACATATGTGCATTTCAAAATCTGCAGGAAATATACTTTGTACCTCGGTCAACTATCGCCCCTGCACGCGGGAGACTATGATAAGTACAACAATAAACTAAAACAATTGCGTCGGAAAAATTTATTCCCAGAATCATCATATGCCGAAAACAGGAAGAAAATTAAACATTTAGAAAATGAATTGTACGCCATAACAGAAAATATTAATGATCTTGGTGGTGAGCTTAATTATTCTGAAAAATATTTAATAATTTGTTTATTCTATAAATCGTTTAGAAACTCAAATAGAAACCAAGGTGACTGGTTAAATTGCATTAAAAAATGGAACGAACTTCATAAACATAGATGTTTAGCCTTCAAGTCTAGTTGTGAGCTAAAAATTATTTTTACGGAGTGGCCAATATTAAAACACCCAAAAGGATGTACTTTGGTAGTAAGAATAATTTTCTTATAATATTACAATCTACAGATCCTGCTTAACTTGAGTTGTGTTTCTTAGATATGCAATGACTTTGAAAGAACTTACGGTGAAGAAATATCTATGAGGTTATTGAATAAATCGCAAGAGTTTAGAACAAAATTTCCTAATTTGTTGCCACGCGTAAAGGATCCTCACTTGAAGAACATATGGTTGGTTATCCATAGATGAAAATGTATCCGAAGGTAAATTTTGTTTAGAAAACTATCGCACTTGACATATTAATGGTTTCTCTTACAGATGCTCGTGATACAATTCGCGCTTTCTTATTGCATTGTATATTGAAACCAAAATGTAGAATTAAACTGAAACATACTGCAGTCACGATCGGCTGCAAGCCAATCGTATAATACTCTAGATGAATACTGTACTCCGATTTATATTGTAGTTGGGGATAAAGTACAATTACGTGTGTGCATGTTGTATGTCCTTTATTAAGGACTGCTATTAGATTGCTACTCAAAACTAAAAGACAATATTCAGTGTTTAATTTCATACCTTGAACTGGGTAAGTTATCGAAAAAAATGTCCTTTTCGAAGGACTTTCACATGGGAGGTACAGGAAGGACTCACTCGATTTCTTACATATTTATCCTTTTCCTTGGAACCATTTAAAAAAGAACGTGTACAAAATTTCAAATTCGTAGCTTGAAGCGTTCAAAAGTTATTGAAAAATATTGTTGAACACGTGTCTTAGGGACATTTTGTATGGCAGCTACCAGAAGGAGTAAAAGGATCTTGCTGATTAGTAAACCCGAGCTTTCTTTTTACCCAAAAATAATTTGTACAAAATCTCCAATTCATAGCTAAAAGATTACTTGAGTTATAGTAAGTTCCGTAAATTAAGTGAAGACGTTTTGACAGGATATTTGTATGGCAGCTACACGAAAGACTAATAGGATTCTCTTCATAATCATACGTTTAGCTGCAACTATTGGAAAAATACCACATACAAAATTTCAAAGTCGTAGCTTAAACCCTTCTGAAGTTATCGGCCAATATTCTTAAACACGTGTTTTAAGGACATTTTGTATGGCAGCTACCAGAAGGAGTAAAAGGATTTCGCTAACTAGTAAAGTCGAACTTTCTTTTCACTCAAAACTTATTTTTAAAAAATTCCGAATTCGTAGCTAAAAGATTACTTGAGTTATAGTGAGTTTCGTAAATTAAGTGAATACATTTTGACAGGATATTTGTATGGCAGCTACACTAAGGACTAATAGGATTTTCTTCATAATCATACATTTAGCTCCAACTATTGAAAAAGTAACACATATAAAATTTCAAAGTCGTAGCTTTAGGCGTTCCGAAGTTATTGGTCAATATTCTTGAACACGCGTTTTAAGGACACTTTGTATGGCAGCTACCCGAAGGAGTAGGACGATTTTGCCCGTTAACGAACTTAGCCTTACAAATTCAACCAAACATCCAGAATCAAAATTTCAAGATCCTAGGTGAAGGCGTTCTTGAGTTATCGTGTTCACGGACAGACGGACGGACGGACGGACGGACGGACGTCAAGCGGATTTGAGGTTTTTGGCCACAAATAAACAAAAAATAATATATAACTTTTCTTCGTCCGAGGCTTGGTTCTATGCGTTACAAACTTTTGGGCTGGATTAAACTTATAATACTCTATATGATTTCATCTAGAGTATAAAAAGGACGGTAAAAATGAATTCTGGTGCCCGAGTATTTCTGCATCTCAAGATAGTTTTCTTATTCACATCAACATTGAAAGTGACGTCCTACCAAAAATTTAAAATAGAGCAGCTTTCTACAAAAACATGGGATTAACGTGTCAACCATACATTATAACTGTAGGTAGCTCACTAACAAATATTCAAGTATTTTTCGTAGTGGTGGAAAACGAAATTTACTAATTTTGTAAATGCTTTAGATACATGCTTTAAAATACATATGGTGTTAAATGTAAAATATGCATTGGAATCAGAGTTGGTTTGGACATTTATTGAGAGATTTTTTTATAAATTTGCAATAAGTAAAGTTTCTCCGATTATTTTCGAAATTGCAACCCAACTTACTTAGTTTTAAGATATATCTTTATAGCAAAAGCAAAAATGTACAAGTGTTTTATTTGCAAAAATCTCTTTGGAGGAAAAAAGACTAGGAAAAAGACTAGTGACAACAGAAACGTTGTTAGTTTGAAGTATTTTTAAATATGTTATGTTATTAAAATAAAATTCTATGAATATATCTTAACTGTTTTTATAATTTTGCCTCAAAAGTAACATTTCGAAAGACGGAATTATTGGAAAAAAGTATGTAAGTATAAATAAAATTTAAACAAACCTCCTGCAACTAGGTATATATGTATTTTGTACCAATACACTATTTTATGGATAAAAATAGTATAATACAACTATTCCTACTATTCTCGCAATGCACCATAATATCTACTATTTTTTAGTCAATATCACTAGAATATTAGTAAAAGAGGAACAAGATACTCCCTACCATATTAAAGTCAAAACAACAATTTATTAGAAGAATGTACTATATTATTGTAAGAATGAACATAGACTATTTTTCTAATTAATTTAACTAGAATTATCACTATTTTTCTGGTAAGCTGTATTTCAATTAGAAAAATAGTTAAAAAATGATTGAAATCAACCATTTATTTTTCTGAGTGTAGTGAGTTCCATAAATTAAGTTGGGACATTTTTATAGAATTTTACTTTATTATTTTTTAATAATAAAGTATTGTGATCGACCTGAAATTTCAAAAAAGTTTGCTACCCTGAAATTTTGTATTTACACGTTTTAGGACTAGTAAACACCAAAAAAGCAACAAAAAAAATGTCCGTCTGTCCGCCGTAGACGCCGTACGCCGTACGCAAAATCGTTTGAAGGCGCGTAGCTCCCAAACCCGTTGAGATATTAAATTTAAATTTGTACGGTGGGTAGATTGGGTGAACCCCTACGACTGGTATATTTTCGAGGGGTGGGGGTACAAGGGGAGAGGAGAGGGGAGCGTTTTAGACGAAAAATGTTGGTTTCTAGATCTCAGGAACCACTTATTCTAGGATGCTGAAACTTGGAACTTATGTAGTACTATGATAATGGACTCAATTGCAAAAAAATGGTCGATATTGGTTGAGGGGTGTGGAGGTGGGGGGGAAAACAATGAGTCTTTAACGCATGAAAGAAGGGATTGAAAGATTCTAAAATCGATATCTCCTGAACAATTGTTGTCAGAAGATTGAAACTTTGTTGTTGTCCTTAGGGATACTTCAAGATTTGACAAGCGCTAAAATTTTTAAGAGGGTTGGTGGGGTGTGGGGGGGGTGAAAAACTTTGGATTGCAATATCTTCCGAACCAATTACACCAGGAAGATAAAATTTAGTTTCTGTATATGGGATCACAAGAGGAGTCTACCGAAACTAAATTTTTTGAGGAGGGAGGTGGAGCACGAAAATGGGGGGACAACAATTTTTCAAAAAATGTAATTTTTATATCTCAAAACCCGTATCAGATATGATCTTGAAAATTTTACAGGAGTTGGGGTCGGTAAACTTCTAGTAGGGAAAAAAATTTTGGTGGTGTGGGTGTTGGGGGTGATGGTGAAAGGGGGTAGAAAGGAAAACATTCTGATTTTTATTTCTCGAAAACCATAATGAATAGAAAGCTAACAATTTAGGATTATATAAAGCCATTATGGAGACATCCTAGAAAATTTTTGATAGGGGTATCAAGGTACGGGTGAGAGGGGTGGTTTTTTATATCTCAGAAACGGCTTATGCTAGAAAGTTGAAACTTAGTACGTATATGTAGATGTACTATTAGAGTAATTAAAGCAAAAAAAAAAGTTCAGATTTTTATGGGCGTTCAGAGGTTGAGTAAAAAATATGTCCGTGAATCCACATTTTCACAAACTTCGTTAAAACGTTTAGACATGTCGAGCTATCAAAGCAATTTTACTTCTGCGGGCTATTTATATAAGTGCCTAGTAACGATCTTCAAAATTTTTTGATATCCAACCCCTATGGGGGTGTAAAGTGGTTGTGTACATATTCACGAATTCTGATATATTTCTAAGGTATATTGCGATTTGGAATTCACTTTTACTTCTATAAGCTTTAAACGTAGTCATGGAAAAACCGATTTAAGTATTTTTCTCAATTAAACCTTCTGGGGGTATTGTTCGAGTTTTCACTGATTCCGAAAATCTTTTAGGTTTAATCAGGGACGTCATTTGTGGTGGGGCAGGGGGGCATTTGCCCCCCCCCCCCTGAATTATGTATTTTTATAGATTATATATATATGTATAGTTATATATAAAAATATATACAAACATAACATCTTGCCCCCCTAGAAAAAACTGAAATGACGTCCCTGGGTTTAATGTGATCGGATTCGCTTTTACTACTATGAATTATTCAATTGATCAAAAAATACGTAAGTAAAAAAAAAAAATCGGCCAACAGTCTGGGCGCAACTTTATTATTTTATGGGTAGAAGTCCGAAACGTGTTTAATGATGAGATGCGGTGTAGGTTACTATGTGACTGACAACCTAAGAAATAACCAGGAAGCTATTTGGAACGTTATTTTTAAGGTTATCAGTTGCATAGTAACCTACACCGCATCTCATCATTAAACACGTTTCGGACTTCTACCCCTAAAATAATAAAGTTGCGCCCAGACTGTTGGCCGATTTTTGTATGGCAACTACATGAAGGACTTCGGGGATATTTTTCATATTAATACCTTCAGCTGCGACTATTATAAAATCAAATTCAAAGTCGTAACTTAAAACGTTCTAAACTTATCGTTCAATATTGGTGAACACGTCTTTAAGAACTTTTGTATGACAGCTACCCGAAGGAGTCGATGGATTGCGCTAATTAATGAACTCGGTCTTGCTTTTGATATAAAACTAATTCCTGTAAAATTTTGAATCCCTGCTTTAACTCGTACTAAAGTTATAGTGGATTCTGTAACTTATATAAATTTTTGAAGGACTTTTGTAGGCTGCTACACGAAGGACTCTTTTGATTTGCATCATATTCGGAACTTTCGTTTCAAACATGGTATACTTTAAATATTCAAAATTTCAAGCTCCTAACTTGAAGCATTCGAGCAATAATTGTGAATACGTGTTTTAAGTACTCTTGTGTGGGAGGTACCCGAAGGAGTAGAAGGATATCGCCCATTAACGAACTTGCCCTTACTTTTTCCATTTTACAGGAGGTGACCAAATTTCAACCTCCTAGGCCAACGCGTTCTTGAGTTATCGTGCAAACGGACGGACAGCAAACGGATTTGGGGTTTTTGGCCACAACTAAACACAAAATAATATATAACTTTTTTTCGTCCGAGGCTCGGTTCTATGCGTTACATACTTTTCGGGCTGGATTAAACTTATAATACTCTGTATGATTTCATCTAGAGTATAAACATACTGCAGTCACGATCGGCTGCAAGCCAATCGTATGATACTCTAGGTGAATACTGAACTCCGATTTATATTGTAGTTTGTGATCAAGTAGAATTACATGTGTGCATGTAGTACGTCCTTTATTAAAGACCCCATTCGGTTGCTGCTTGAAACTAAAAGACAATATCGTCAGTGTTTAATTTGACAAGTTGACTGGATATTTGTATGGCAGCTACACCAAGGACTAATAGGATTACTTTCATAATCACAAATATAGCTCCAACTATTGAAACTGGGCGTACCTTTATTATTTTTTGGGTAGAAGTCCGAAACGTGTTTAATACTGAGATGCGGTGTAGGTCACTATGCGACTGATAACCTAAAAAATAACGTTCCAAATGGCCTCCTGTTTATTCTTTAGGTTATCAGTCGCATAGTAACCTACACTGCATTGCTCCAGCTCTGTACATCAGTACAATTTTGAACTTTTTTTTTGCTTTAATTACTCCTGTAGTACTTCTACATATCCATACTAAGTTTTAACTTTCTAGCATACGCTGTTTCTGAGATATTAAAAACCACCCCCCACCCTCGTACCTTGCTACCCCTATCAACAATTTTATTTTTCTAGGATACCTCTTCAGTGACTCTATATACTCGTCAATTTTTAGCTTTCTATGCTTTGCGGTTTTCGAGAAATAAAAATCAGAATTCTTTTCGTTCCACCCCTTCCCACCGTCACCCCCTTCGCCAACACCACAAACATTTTTTTTTTCTGCTAGAAGTCTACTGGGCCTAACTCCTGTACAATTTCTAAGATCATATCTGGTACGGTTCTCAAGATATAAAAATTAATTTTTTTGACAAATGGTTATCCCCCAACTTTCGTACTCAACCTCCCCTCTCCAAATTTTTACATCCAGTAGACTCCACTTATGATCTTATATACAGAAACCAAATTTCATCTTCCTGGTACAATTGGTTCGGAAGATATCGTAATCTAAAGTTTTTTACCCCCCACCCCTACACTCCACTTTCCCTCTTAAAAATGTTAGCCATTGTCTACTCTCCTAGTATCCCTTAAGATAACTACAAAGTTTCACACTTCTGAGATCAACGGTTCAGTAGATATGGATTTTAGAATGCTTCAGTCACAGCTTTCGAACGTTTCGGACACATTGTTTTCCCCCCCACTCCCACACCCCTAAGCCCTTATCACAAATTTTTTTGTAATATCATAGTACTACATAAGTTCCAAATTTCAGCCTGCTACCATAAGCAGCTCCTGAGGTCTAGAAACCAAAATTTTTCGTCTAAAACGCGTTCCCTCCTCCCCCTTTACACCCCTACCCGTTCAAAAGATACCAGTCGTAGGGGTTCACCCAATCTACCCACCATAAAAATTTCAATTTAATATCTCAACGGGTTTGTGAGCTATGCGTCTTCAAACGGTTTTGCGTACGGCGTACGGCGGACGGCGTCTACGGCGGACAGACGGATATTTTTTTTTCTTGCTTTTTTGGGGTCTACTAGTCCTAAAACGTGAAAATACAAAATTCCAGGGTAGCAAATTTTTTTTGAAATTTCGATCACAAAATTAACACATACAAAATTTCAAAGTAGTAGCTTAAACACCTCTGAAGTTATCGGCCAATATTCTTGAACACGTGTTTTAAGGATATCTTGTATGGCACCTACCAGAAGGAGTAGGACGATTTTGCTCGTTACGAACTTAGCCTTACAAATTCAACCAAACATCCAGATTTAAGATTTCATGATCCTAGGTCAAGGCGTTCTTGAGTTATCGTGCTGACGGACAGATAGACGGACGGACGTATGTCAAGCGGATTTGGAGTTTTTGGCCACAAATAACAAACAAAAAATAATATATAACTTTTTTTCTTCCGAGGCTCGGTTCTATGCGTTACAAACTTTTGGGCTAGATTAAACTTAAAATACTCTCAGATTTCATCTAGAGTATAATTGTTTAAAATAATCGAACTGTTTCTCGAAAAACACCATCCAAAATTTTTTTTCAATTTGAGCTTTGAATATAAAAAGTTAGAAAGTAGTATTTTCTTTAAATTTAACGTTGATCACTTTTTAAAAAAATCTGCCAACAGTCTGGGCTCAACTTTATTACTTTTTGGGACGAGTTTAATGCTGAGATGCGGTGTAGGTTACTATGCGACTGGAAACCTAAAAAGTAACGTTCCAAATAGTCTCATGGTTAGTAACCTTAAAATTATTCCTCTAAAACGCTTTTTACTTAGTTGGAAGGAAGGCTACACATGAAGCAATTCCTGTAGAAAACACTGAATTTTTAATTACAGTGACTAAGATCAGAAAAAATTAATTTAATTAAATATTATATACTGATACCTAAAAATAATTGTTTGCAGCATTATACAATTGCTTTAGGTAGGTAGGTAGTCGTAAGAAAAATGGATTTGTTGAAAAAGTGTGTAAGTGTGATAGTTTGATAAAATGGGTGGCCGCTGCCGTCATGTAATGACCCGTCAGTACATAAATTAGGATACAAAGAGTATTCCTATCTCCGAGTAGAAAAAACTTTGTCCTACTTGGACTCAGAACCGTCGAGCACTGCCTGGCCACGAGACCCGATGTGAGATCTGACCATCTCGTGTTAGCCTCCGATATGGCCGTCACGATGATATCTTGCTTTATGTCTTCAATTGGCCTCTTCACTGAAACAGCAAGCGCTTGATTCAGCGCCGAACCTATCCTAGCGGTTCATCCGCAGTCTCATTGCCCGGAGTCTCGCTGTAACCCGAAACCCAACAAATAGCTGTGCATACCGCACTAATCTTATCCCTGCAGAGCCTCACGAGGCCAGATTTGATCAAGTGTGAGTTGAGCCCCTTAATCTACGCCTGACTATCTCTTAGAATGACGACGGGTTTGTTCCGCATTGCAGAAGCTTCCAGCAGATTGCAAGCCTGAACGATCTCCATCATCTCTGCCTGAAATACGCTACTCTAGTCCGGTATTCTGAATGCCTCGCTGTAGTCCATGGCAGTGGAGAATACTAATACACCCGTACCCGCGTCTGTCTTCGAACCGTCCGTGCAGATATGAAAGTCCCCTACATGGAGCTGATCAACATTCCACCCCTCTCAGCTAGGGATCCTCATCGAGAATCTCTTAGAGAATTCGAGCTGCGAGCAGCTGTGCCCCCAGGTGTGGATACCCATTTGCCTGACTCTCTCAGTCGAATGGCCTTTTTCGCTGCTACACTCTTCCCATAAATATCCAGCGGTAGAAGATGCGGACTCGTCCTTAGTGCCGCTGTAGGTGTGGTGCTAAGTACGCCCGTTACTCCTGTGGAAGCAACACGTTGAAATTTGGTGAGTTTTTTGAGGTATGTGGACTTCTCCAGCGCAACCCACTACACTAAAATTCCGTAGGTTAGGATAGGCCTGACTATGTCCGTGTGCATTCTGTGAGTCATCTTTGGTTGAATCCCCCACTTTTTTCTCGAATACGGTTTTCTAAGCGTAGAGATCCCCTAACACCTTTCTTAGTCGCTCGTCAATATTCTTACTCCTGGTTTGTTTCCGATCTAGGACTATACCCAAGTATTTAGCATTATCTCTAAGCTGTAGGGTGAGACCCTCAGTTTAGGGAGTGTGAACTCTGGGATTTTGGTTCTACGCGTGAAGAGAACCAGCTCTGTCTTTGAGGCATTGACTCCCAGTCACAGTGTGAGAGCACTTTTGAGCAGTTCACTTAAAGTGGGTAGGTACTTACCAGATATCAAAATCGCTAACGTCCGCGTCTGCGATCACCTTCGTGCTCTGGCGGGTTAACGAGGTCACTATCGCATTGACTACCAGGAGCCACAGTAGTGATGAAATCACCCCTTCTATGTGGCGTACTGCGAGTCGTGTATCTGCCGACTCTGGTACCGCCCAGTAGCGATTCAGTCGATTAACCAGTTAAAGAACCCCAATTCTACTCCCGCGTCCCTCAGTGTATTGCTAATTGCCTCAACTTTTACGTTATTAAAGGCACCGTCGATGTCAAGGAAGGCCGAGAGGGAAAATTCCTTAAAAGACAGAGCTTTTTCAATCACAAATACAACCACGTGTAGCCCCGTTTCGATCGATGTACCTTTGGTTCATCATTGCCTATCTTATCTTCTCCGAGGTAGCTATTGAGTTACAAAATTCCGCTTCTCGTACGCGTTCCTGGCCCTGTCCATACTGTCCTGTGGTATCTCGGAGCAACCCGGAAAATGCGTACTTATTATCAGATTCAAAATTTGGCTGCTAGATTCCATCCAACACCCCGTCGAGTTCCGTAGGTAGCTCGATGTGACTATGTCCTTGGATAAAAGCCTAGCTGCTTCGCTCGTCTCATTGATTGATTCACAGAAGCGTTCCCAAGACTCTTGCCTGGCCCGTTTGATTTTCTTCTTGAAATCTCTGAGACTATTTCTATATGCCGTCTAATACTCCTGCAGATTACTGTACTTGGCTAAGTTGAACAATCTGTGGGAAATGGTTCCGAACAGCCTAGTGTCGGCAACACACGAAGGCTGATATGTCCTCCTTGGGAGTTTACTAATAGGGCATAACCGGTTAAAAGCGTTGATCAACTTCCCAGTCAGCACATCGACTTAATTGTACAACTCTGGCTCGGATTCTATATGGCTGGTCGGCGGTTCTGCCAAATTATTAGAGGCCAGTTTTTAACTTCAAGCCTTGAATCTTACCTCTGTTTATCCATGGCTCTTGGATAAGAGCAACGTCGATGAGCATGTCAAGGACATTATCTTTTACCATAATTGGCACCGGAACTCTGATTCTGCCTTTTGGCCTATCGAGAATTCTTCTCGTTGCACCACAGCTAGCAGTGTATTTGGCCACGGGCTTAACAAGGATGCGACTGTCGCTTTCACGAAGTCCAGAGAGGGGTCATCTAGACATTCAATCGTCTTGAACCCTCTGTACTCTTCTTCATCTTGTGGCGTTAAACTGCGGATCTAAAAGGCCCTGCTTACTTCTAAAGTGGCTCTGCAATGTGCTACGTAGAGCTGCTGGCACAAATTTCCATTTGTCTTCGAAAACCTTGCCCTCACTGTGGCCTAGATCGACGATGGTATTCAGCGATATGCGCCTCTAACCTCTGCATATTTTTATGATCCTGCTCCGTTAGGGACTCCGAATCCTTCACCAGGATCTTCTTTAGTATAAATTTACGGTGCCGTAGTGTCTAGAAGCCATCTTGGATTCCGGTATTAGCCCCAACGTTCCCGGTATTGCCCTCACTCTGCCCGGATGTGTTGCTTTCAGTCGGCCGTTCGGCAGATTCTATCGACTTCACATCTTTGGCAATGGCTGTCCCGCCGTTCTCGCCCTTATCCTCTCCCAAGGAGTTTGCTCGATCCAGCAGTCTCTCCCCATCGAATACGGTATTTTGAGGAATCCTCAGGTCGAGCTCCTCGAGACTCTCTCGAGTATCTCTTCCAGGAGGTTCTCTATTGTCGTCTTTATTGTTGTTGTTGCGTTGTTCATCTTGGACTCACGAGTAGCGCGTGAAGGGGATGATCATCCATGGCAGAGCACCGCATTACCATGGGAATATGTTTCAGGACAAAGTCCGTCTGTCCACCGTAAATGCCATACGTTGTATGTAAACGAGTTTCAAGACTCGTAACTCCCAAGCCCTTCAAACTTCTAAGTCATTACTTGAGGGGCGTGGGAATATGGGAATAAGCAGTTCGTCCGAAACGCTCGAAAACTGGAATCCAGACATTCTACTGAACGGTTCATGCCACAAAATTGAAATTCAATATCCTAAAACATTTGTAAGAGAGGATCTGATGTAAGGGGGTGGGGTGTGATTTGCATGAAATCAAGACTTATATCTCAAGAACCATTTCAGATATGATCTTTGAATTTATACTTGAGTTAGCCCCATGAAACCCGAAGCAGAGTAAATGATTTTAAGGGTTGAGATGTAGCGAGGAGAGGGTGAGATAGTGGAAAGTGCAAAATTCAGAGTAAATAATCTAAAGCATATATTAGACGGTATATTACAATTCGTCAAATATTTGACAATTTTGGCAAACGCAGTTATTAAATGTGATCGTCAAGTTCTACTCAACAAAATTTTATTTGCCTGTAGGCTTGGTTTAGTTGACAAATTTGTTTCGATAAGTTTTGACAAATTATTGTGTAAAATATTTGAAAGCATGTTATGTCAAATATCTTAAGGGCTGAAGATTGTATTGCTGTTGCGTTAGATTTGTCTATAAAAGTTTTAGGAAGTTTTAGGTTTGTCTAATATTTGACTAACAAAAATCTTTTAAATTTTTCAAGGTCTCCTTACGTGCAAATCAAACAATTTGACCATTGCATTAACTGATTGGATTTTCCAGCGAAAACTGTCAAATATTTGACCAAATGACCGATCAGCCATTCTCGACTGGACTGATAAATATTTCATCAATAAGCTTACCAGGCCTTTTCTAGCTAAACTTGAGGATACTCTCGTCTGGAAAATGAAGATAATGAACAACATGATTGTACCACGAATGCAGATTTGTATGGTCTGTATTAATTTGATCCAAACGAGGTGTGCAGCATTATAACTTTTATCTTACTAGTAAGTCAGTAGTTTTGAAATTAAATAATTTTTTTATGGCTACCAAAATTTGACAAAATCTTTGTAACTAACTATAATGATAAAGCGAAATATTGTGAAAAATTCAAAATGTCAAAAAAACTTTTTTCTATTAAGAGATTAAAGAAAAGCGCTATTTTTTCAGCTATGTCAGCAACATCTTCAATTTGGAATTAAAGTAAAATAATGAATGAAAAAAAATCGCTTTCCCTTCTGTTACAATAACAATAATATAATCCTCGTCCTGGAAAACCTCTGGAAAAAATACAAGGTTAGTAATTTCTCCGTAAAGTTTGCCCTCCCTGTACTTCAGTTTAATAGTCCCTCGCAATTGTACTCCTGCCTCCTGCCATGACTACACCTCAAATGAAAATGTTAAATGTCGCAACAAGATTTAAACTTCTCGTCCATTCAACAACACGTCGTAAAAACTCTTAACGTCCTCATATATCCCCATGCTCGGAGAAAAGAATTTTCCATTTCTTTTTCTTGGTCCTTGACTTTGGAAATGAGCTTTCGTTGTAATCGGATTTAAGGGTAGAAGGTTCCAGTAGTGAATAGAGATGCAAAGACTGGTGACATTGAGACGAGACAACCACCCAACAAATAAATAATAGTGACCATCAGACGTACAAACTAAATCCTGGTGAAAATCAATTTTGCAGCAATATTTCGAATCTAATAATTTTCGGGCATACGTAGCACGTTTTAAATTTTCCAAATGAATAAATGTCCCTAACTGGTTGGTATGCAAAATATCTAAACAGGACATGCATATGGTGTGGTCGTCGACCACGAAAGGTCATTATTTTGCCGCAACATGAAATCAGCGGTCATATGAATGTTTAAACCAAATTTCAGATTCATGTGATGGCCGATTTGATTGCAACAATTTAGTCCGAATACAACATTTATGCAATTTGCGAGAGTAAAGTTCGGGAAGGCCGTTCACCGTCCAGACAAATGCTGTGACATTTTAGTTCATAATGCAAATAATTTTCAATTTCCATTAGATTAACTTTCAGTTAAATTAGAATGGTGATATATTTTAGGGTAAGAATAGAATTGGGTTCCTTATAGCGGAAATAGTCCAATAATTATACTGTAGTTACGAATAATTCAGCCTTGTATAAATAATAAAATACCACAGTGCGATCCATTTGGACTTTTTTTAAGAAATTATCATTCATCCACTCGATCTGAATGTTTTTCCAAACTTCGAAATGGTTCTGATATTCAAGAGATAGGTAATTATAATATCTATCGTTCAACCCCCATGTTCAGAGTCCGCAAAATTTGCTAGAGTTTTTAAATTTTCAAATGTTCTATTAATGATAATTTGACTTTATGACAATGTAAGAAATAGCTCGAGTCTGCCTTCAGATTCCGGCTCGACGGATCAAAATATTGATGATGTACAGAGCGATTTTTGAAAATAAAATAAAAGACTTCTTCGGTCTGATGTTTGAACGAAAAAAACGAATAATTGACTGTTCCCGAGAAAGAATTACTGGGATGGGTTTAACTAGAGTTAAACTGAACAAAAAAAGGTTATTTCACGAGTACACGCGAGAGAGGCTACAGTAGAATAAATTGAATTCAAATACTGTGTACAGTAATATAAACCGGGATTAATATCGAAAAGAAGCTTCGATCTTCACAGTGGTCTGGATCAAATCTGGATCAAATGTGGTGGTGTTCATAAGATATTGCAAAATAAGTGTCCAAAGATAATTTTAAATAAACCGGTCTTCTGTTCCACTTGCATCAGACACGAGCTAGCCGATATCCCATTATTAGCTGCAAAGGCAGCGAATTGTAATTTAAAGTTCTAAGAAAAATGTTGAAATTCAACCAGTCCTCCCTCTAGTTACGAGTTTTCTATGTTAAAATAGTCTCTATTATCTTTTTTATTCTTTCTTGTTTCTTTTCTCAGTTTATTTCCTACTCTTTTTTCTCTTTCTTATCTTTTCTTTCTGTAGATTAGATTAGATTTGGAAATAGGGGTTGGTATGGTTACCCTCTGTCACCGCAGCCTCAATTGGGCTAATTGTGACGTCCCCCCGGTTTGATTATGATTCCTCTTCGATCCCTGCGCTTTCAATGAAGCCTAGTATTTTGCGAAGAGGAATGGTCAGGAATTCCGATGGGTCCATGAAACCCTGACCGAAGTGACGAAGTCTTTTGCGAGTTAAACCCTCACATTCACAGAGGATATGCTCTGGTGTTTCGTCTTCGTCATTGCATATTCTGCAAATTTTAGTCTCAGAGAGACCAATCCTATTGAGATGCTTCCTCATGTGACAATGTCCAGTCAGAGCTCCCACTAAGGTTCGGGTCTGATATCTGCTTAATTTTAGATAATCAGATGTTCTTTTTTCCGAGTGTTTTGGCATAAAAAGCTTTGAGTGCCTGTTGCCCGGTACCAAGTCCAAGTGAATAGCACTTTGCGATTTTTGCCACATTCGGATGTTCATTCTGGCTGTGCTTAATGGTATCCCACAGAATGGATATGGTCCCATGAAGTCAGCTTCTGAACCTTTCCTGGCCATTAAGTCGGCCATTTCATTACCTACATAGCCGCTGTGTCCCGGAATCCAAATAAGACTAACTCTGTTCTTATTTCCGAGTTCAATCAGGCATTGGAGGCAATTCCAAACAAGTTTGGAGTTGATTTGAACGGACTGAAGTGCCATTATTGCTGCCTTGCTGTCCGAGAGAATATATATTTGTTGGTTTTTGTAGCCCCGTCCGATATTTTCTCTAATGCATAGTTCAATAGCATGAGTCTCCGCCTGAAAAACAGTGGATGTTATATGCATGCTACAGTAGAATTTCACATTTGGGCGCACTCCATAAACTCCTGCTCCTACACCTTGATCCGTTTTAGAACCGTCTGTGTACCAGATTATGGATCCTGGTTTTGGAGTGGGTTTGTTTGTGGCCCAATCCTCCCTTTCAGGTAGGACAACTTTGAATGGCTTTGTGAAATTAAATTTCGGTACCATTGAATCAGAAAGAGGTATCGCTAGTATTGGGTCCTTGTTGAGTTCCGCGGAGAGAGTTGGGCAAGCTATTTTGCGCTCTGACTCGTCCTCCGAGCTCAAAAGTTTGTATGTGGTGAATCTAGCTTCTTTCTGTATTTCTAAGTGTAGGGGTGCTAGGTTGAGAAGCACCTCTAAGGCAGCTGTAGGAGTGGTGCGCATCGCCCCAGTAATACCCAGGCATGCCAGTCTTTGTAATTTAGTCAGCTTGAGCTGAGCAGTTTTCTGCTTTGTTTTCTTCCACCAGACGGATGCCGCGTAAGTTATAATGGGCCTAGCAACGACGGTATACATCCAGTAGGTTAGTTTTGGACTCAGTCCCCAGTTTTTGCCGAGAAGGCTCCTGCAGGTCCAGAGAGAGATTCTGGCCCTTTCAAGAACTTTGTCCAAATGAGCATTCCAGGTGAGCTTTTCATCCAGGATAATACCCAGGAATTTTACCTCACTAGAATACTCTATGGATTCTCCAAAAAGAGTAGGCTTAGATAGCTTGTCCTTACACCTCCTTTTGGTGAATGCAACAATTGTGCTTTTCTTTGGGTTGATACCCAATCCTGCTTTAGTGCACCAGGTTGCTACCTGGTTTAGGGTATTCTGAACTAGATCAGTCACCGTCGCTTCAAATTTACCTCTAACAAGGATGGCAAGGTCGTCAGTGTAACCCTGTACCGTGACTCCGGAATTAGTTAGGTCTTGAAGAAGGTCGTCCACTACTAAGCACCAGAGGATGGGTGATAGTACCCCACCCTGCGGACAGCCTTTCGCAGCTGTGACTGTGACTGTTGAGTCGGCTAGTGTCGAAGTTATTTTCCTGCGTTCTAGCATGGCCTTGATCCAACTGCAGGTTTTTGGATCAATACCACGCTTTTGTGCAGCAGAGTAGATACTTTCGTAGGCAGTGTTGTCAAAGGCCCCTTCGATATCTAAGAAGCAACCCACGGCTATTTCCTTGTCCGTAATCGATTTCTCGATTTTCGTGACTAGGTTTTGTAAGGCGTGGGTTGTAGACTTCCCCGGTTGATATGCATATTGATTGGAGTGTAAGGGTTGAGATTTCAAAGCCCCGTCTCTGATATGCCTATCAATAATCTTTTCCATAGTTTTTAAGAGAAATGACGTTAAGCTGATAGGACGATACGACTTAGGATTATTGCTCGAGCGGCGCCCTGTTTTTGGTATGTATATCACTTTAACGTTACGCCAGGATATGGGTATGTAACCCCATGCGTGGCTTGCTCTAAATATGGATATCAGTGTTGGTAGAAGATGGTCCATTCCTCTTTGTAGTAAAGCGGGAAATATTCTGTCTTCACCAGGAGATTTAAATGGTTTAAAACTACGTATAGACCATTTAACCTTGTTGGCAGTGAAGATCTTAGCTGAGTTTTTCCAGTCCAATATGGTTGGTCTGCTCGGCTTTGGGACGGTGTACTGTTCTTCATTGCTTGGTTCTATGGTTGAGGATCCTGGGAAATGAGTTTGTGCTAAAAGTTCTAACGTCTGTTTCCCATTTTCGGTAATCGAGCCATCGGGTTTCTCTAATAAGCCCATTTTATTAGTGTGTGCTTTAGAAAGTATTTTGTGTACTCTTGCGCTGCTGGGTAAATCGTTTATACCCTGGCAGAACAATTTCCACGAATTTCTCTTTGCATGTCTAATTTCGTGGTTGTACTCTGTTAGAGCCCTTTTGTACGATTCCCACTCACCAGTTTTTTTAGCCCTATTGAAGAGCTTTCTTGTTTGAGATCTGAGCTTAGTTAGTGCTGGGTTCCACCAAGCTACTTTCCTGTTACTTGCTCTGGACCTTTCCGGGCAGGATGAGTTGAAAGCAGTTTCAATAGCATTGCGTATTTGTTCTGATGCTATTTCCATGCTGTCAATGTCCTGTTCTTTCTGTAACTTTATTATTATTTTTACTTTACTTTATTATTATTATAATAAAGTATTTTTAACTTAATTTAATTTAGATCCTAAGTTAGTTATAAGGCTTGAATTATTAGGGTTTTGTGAGTTTTTCCCTAAAAACCAATTTAACTACTTTTAAGGCATTGGCGAAGTATTGTAAATTAAACAAATTTTATTCAGCATTGGTTAATATCGCATTCGTTAATACTTATTAAACTGTTCTCGGTATTAAGTTAAGGGGTTACATACACCTGTGTAGTTAAAAAAAATCCGTTTTACTTTATTATTTTCTAATAATACAGTATTGTGATCGATTTTAAAAAAAAAATTTGCCACCCTTAAAATTTTTTTTTCAGGTTTCATGACTAGTAGAAATGAAAAAAGAACAAAAAAATGTCAGTCCGTCTGTCCCCCGTACGCCGTACTCAAAATCGTTTGAAGGCTTGTAGCTCCCAAACAGTTCGAGATATTAAATTGAATTTTTTTATGAATGGCCCCCTGAAGTGACCAAATTATGAGGGGTTGGTGGTGGGGGGAAGAGGGCGGTGCGTTTTAGACGGTTCATTTTGGTTTCTAGATCTCTGCAACCGCTTATGCTAGGAAGCTAAAACTTGGAATTTATATAGATCTTTGATAGTGGACCCATTTGCATAAAAATTATCCTCTTTTCCAATCGACTCCGGTGTACCCCAGGGCTCAGTTTTATCTCCAACCCAATTTCTCATCTTTATTAACGACCTTCTGTTGTCAACTCTCAATCCAATCCATAGTTTTGCAGATGATAGTACACTGGACAATGTCTTTAATTTCGACTCGGCTGCAGAGGCACGTCCAACTTCGGTGGCCTCACACCGCACTGAGTTATTCGATTCATTGAACTCAGACCTCAATCTTATCTTGGACTGGGGCGAGAAAAATAGAGTAGAGTTCAATGCCTCCAAAACACAGTCCTGTCATCTATCCCTTAGACGAGATTTTCCGACGTCGGTCTCAAATATATCCTTTGGTGGCGTACAAATTCCCCCTTCTGCTGACTTCAAATTACTAGGCGTAAAATTTAACAACCACCTAAACTGGAGCCAACACATCTTTGATGTCGCAATTGATGCATCCAAACGCCTTGGAATTCGACGGAAGTGTAAGAAATTCTTTTCAGCGCCTGACTTAGCTACAATCTACAAGGCATATATCAGACCACGTCTTGAGTACAATTCGCATATCTGGGCTTGGGCCCCCAAATCCCATTTAGCCTTGCTCAAGCGTGTTCAAAAACATGCGTTCCGACTAATTGGAGACGAAGCCGTTTCAGCTTCTATAGACTCCCTTGAGCATCGCCGAAATGTCGGAGTACTCAGTATTTACTATCGATATTTTTATGGTAAATGTAGTAAGGAACTAAAAGAACTTATTCCCCCACTCTTAGTGGTCCCCCGTAACACTCGCCAAGCTTCACGCGCACACGAGTATACCGTTCAGCCCCATTCGTGGAGAACAGTGAAATTTAGGCAGTAATTTATCTCCCGAACATCAGTAATGTGGAACGCATTGCCGGCCGATCTGTTTCCTGATAAGTATAACCTTCAGCAGTTCAAAAACAACGTCCACCGACACTTCAGACGCTTCCCTCCCGTTCCACCGACCTAAGTCCCCTGCCACACCATTTTATCCCCAACCTATGTCGTTTTAGCTGTGCGATCGCATTAAAGGGTGACCCCCTAAGTTATAACGACGACCGCAAAAAAAAAAAAACTGGGTGAAGGGGAGTGGGGATAAAAATAATGCGTCCGAAACACAAAAAAGCCGAGATCGACACATTCTAAAATCCATATCTCCTACATGGATAATGTCACAAAATTGAAACTTATTGAATATTTGTAGGTATACTAGGAGAATAGATCGGAAACAAATTTTTGAGAAGAGATAGTGGCGGGTGGGGGGTCAAAAATTTCAGATTACGATATCTCACGAACCAATTGCACAAGACAAATGAAATTCGGTTTGTGTATAAAGGTTGATAAATGAAGTTTGCTGAGAGCTAAAGTTTTTAAGGGGACGGTGGAGCATGAAAGTGGAGGGGATAAGAATTTTTCTAAAAAATCACGTCTCATATCTCAAGAACAGTGTAAGATAATTTTTACCAGAAGTAGAACTAATAGACCCCTATCTGAAAAAAAAGTTTTGGGGGTGGGGGTGTAGAGGGTGGGGGTGTAGAGGGTGGGGGTGGGGGAGGGTGAAAAGGAAATAGTTCCGATTTTTATATCTCGAGAATCTATATTGATATAAAGCTTTGGTATTTATATAAAGCTATAATAGTAGCATGTTGGAAAAATATACATTTTTATAGGAGTAGTACGGTACGGGGATGGGGGGTGTTTTTGCTATCTATAGAACGGCTTATGCTAGAAAGTTGAAACTCGGTACGTGTATGTAAATCAACTAGAAAAGTAATTTGGAGAGGGTGGGGGCAAAAAAAATTATCAGTGTAATTGGAATGCATATATTTTCATGGTTTTCGTCATATCTATTAGGTCTTCCCAAATATTGAATTCATTTTTATTTTACGGCTTCTTCAAGTAAATACCTAGAAAGCGTTTTCAGGATTTTATTTCTGATCAGATATCGAATATCTTTTCACTTTCAAGGACTTGCGTGATAATCGCCTAAAACTTGTTTTTAAGTTTTTTCCTTTTTCAGTCCCTAAGAGGGTATAAAGGAGTTGAACACGTTTTCACGAACTCCCTCATTTCTTTTAGAAGTGAAAAGAAATTGAATTGGTTTTTACTTTCTCGTGCTGTCTTCACATTTATCTATTAACTCCTTTCAAGATTTTTGGATATTCAACCCCCAAGTGGGTTTAAGGAAGTTGCATATCTGATGATATATCGAATTCATTTTTACTTCCTAAAATTTCCTATATAGGCGCCAAAATTCAATTTCAATATTTTTAGATATTCAATCCTAAGGGGTGTAAGGGGGTTGTATGCTTTTCAAAGCTTCGACATATTTCTTAGGTTTGATTAGATATTAGATCGCTTTTCACTTCCACAGACTTTTTATATAATCGCCTACAAACCCATTTCTCAATTTTTGGATATTCAACCCCCAAGGGGTGCATATGTTTTCGCAAGTTTTGCCATTCCTTAGTTCTGATGAGACATAAAATTGATTATTACGGCATTTTATGTAATGACCTAAAAGCCGATTTCAGGATTTTTTGAATTTCAAGAACCAAGGGGGTATGAAGAGTTTGCTTAAGTTTTCCCAAATTTTTCAAAATCCCTCGTGTCTCATGAGATATCAAGTTGCTTCTTATGAAATCGTCTAAAAACAGGTTTCACAATTTTTTCGAAATTCAAACCCCAATTCGTCATATCTCTTAATTCTGATAAGGCAACAAATTCGTTTTTACTTCTATGGGCTTATAGTTTAAATATAATAATATAGCGAAATTCAAATAGGTACTACACGGGCTTTTCCAATGTTTAGTCGGCTAAAAATCTCTATTTTAAATATTTTTTTTAAGAACAAAACTAACTTTCCAAGAAACCTCATAACTTCGAAACAACTGATGATATACTACGCCTTTGACCGCTCCCGAACTTTGGCCCGAAAATAATAAAGTTTCGCCCAGACCATTGGCAGATTTTTTTAAAAGATGCTTATTTGAAAGTACTATCCTTTGAGTTTTTACCCTGAAAATTTCATAAAGAAATTCGCAGTAATGATGAAGTTATAGCGTTTTGTTACCGCTCTGGTGAGCAACGACTAATGGTTGGCGCGTAGGTGTACGTGGCCTTTGTCATCTGTCACTGTTAAATAACTGCGTAAAACATTCATGTTTTTAATTCTGTCCAGGATTTCACTTCCATTACATGAATTTAGTTGTCTATATGATAAATGGCAATTCCGGTTATCGGCGACAGTTTCCAAGTAATTTAACAGTACTGAAACTGAAAACTAAAAAGTCTAGTTTGGTATAGATTTATTTATATTCCCATTTTGTCAATCTAAATATTTATTCTCTATTGTTCATATTCCGAATTCTTAGCCCCTAATTCAGATGCATTAGAAATTAATTGGCGTGCTTTATGTTAAGAAATAGGATCTAATATTTATAAGGGAGAATGGGGAGGAATTGATTACATTTTATCACTTTATCACTTATTACAGTGTAAACTGTACTCTAAGTTTTAAACGCGTTTATCTCGAAACAGCGTTTTCAAAATCACATAGTTTTGCACAGTTGCGTTTCACAATAATCTTCAGTCTATCGAGCTGTTTTTCCGATATCTTGCATAGTTTTTTTTCATCATAATTACTGAACAATTTTGATGCGAAAAATCGCATTTTTAATTCCAGACACTGCCATGATCCGATAAAATTGAATTTTGAAATTCCGGCTTGACAAACTTTAGTGTTATGTATTTACTTTCAGAAAAAATTTTTTTTTTTTATTTTTCGATAAAAAATGGCGGAGGAAAGTCTGGTACCGAAATCGCTCTCAACAAAAACACGTCCCAGCAAAACGACTCTAACGTTTTTACCGTTTCAAATTTTTCAACAAAATTTTCACATAGTATAGACAAAATGTAATACCTTAAAAGATATATAATGGTTGTTCAATTAAATTCAGTCTTATGCACGAAAAAAATGCTTAAAGATAGCCGTAGTTTTAGCCGTCCCAGGTGTATACTTAATACGATTGCCGTTTATATCGACTGAGGGTACTAAAGTAATTCACTTTACTTTAAACGTCATATGTGAAGTTGACATTCAGCTGAAATGTTACATATCAAAGAGATATTCTAATTGAAACATAAATTTTTGTCATCTTCATAAGAGTGCTTTAAAAAATGTTAAATCGCAGACAACAAATTATTCATCATAGCTTTTTATCAAAAATTAGTGCTGCCTACATAAAGTTGTTACTGTTCTCGGTTTAATTTATTATAGTTGTGATCCATGTACTGAACTAGACTAAGTTAGTCGCCTGTGTTTATATCGCTTGTTAATTCGAACTAGATCTTAATACGGACTATGTAAATACCGATGTATACGAGGCCATTGTTCAGTCAGGTTATTCCAAGTATTATATTCAGTCAAGTATTACATTCAGTTAAGTATTATACACTCGAGTTATTCATTTATTTATATTTATTCCATCATTTATTACATACATTATTTTATCATATATATGAGATATGAGATTAATAAATTTTAATTATTTTGTTATGTAACCCAACATTCTAGTTAGATATAATAACTTTAACCCCCAGTAAATACTGAGTTCGATGTCAGTTCTATCCCTGGAGTGCGGTAATTACTCCTTCTGGGTATCACCCTCACCACCCCGGTCTTAGTTTCAAACCTATTCCATTTCGTTCAACAAAAGAGTCCTTTCAAGAGCGCCCATCTCAATTTGATGTCTACTTAGGAACCAATATACCTTCGCTAGTACATCCTTCCATTGGGATACAACACTCCCGTCTATTGTTCCCATATTTCGTTTCGGTCTTTTTGCAGGAATCGGTAAATCTGAACCGTGAAAAACGGTGATCTGTATCAATTTTCTTTTGTCCAATCGGGGCAGCTTTTACCTCCTCGAAATCCTTAAGGGCAATATTCACGGAATTTTCATCTGAACGAGCGGACAATATACCCGACATTGTTCCGTTGAATTGTTTCCGTAGTTGATTTGCTATTGAGAGGGGTCATATTCCTTTCTTAGGAGTAGATTTTTCTTTTGGAGACGACAGCGACTGTCGACTAAAGCGGAAGAAAGTTATAAGGTAGATGTCCTTTTTTTGTGGATCTATGGAACGGACACGACTTTATTATTTCAGTGTCTCATTGAATTGAGAAGGAGTCCCATGGTCAATGGACCGAATTCTACGACCACCTCCAACCTGTTCTTCGGGACGATGATAATACTAAAGCCCAATCGATTTCATGGTAGCCTCAAGTGTTATATTTTCGACTATGCAGTTCGTCTTTGCTGTAATGTGAATATGCAGGGTGATTCTAGCGATGCTAGCGAATGAATGGTGAAATTGCATCCCTTATCTAGTGGAAAACACAAAGGCGTATCTAATTGAAAAATGACTTCTCCTCGATATAGCCGCAGCATGGGGTCAATATTTTATGGCAGTTTACTGTCCATGAGACCATTTTCGGGCTTTGTGTTCGGAAAATTATTGGGAGGATGTTTAAAGAAATATTGGGAGCATGTATAGGTGCTGCAATGTTGCGAAATTTAATAACGAAATTGTGCATTCGTTTCAAGATCCATCATCTTAAGAGAGTAATAAAAATATTGTCCCATTTATTTAATATTTCATTTCATTTCATTTATTAAACGCAAATATTGCAACCAATGAGACGGTAAGTCTCTACAACTTGATGTACAAAAAGATAACAGAATTTAAGTTGAACAAAAATAGTAAAGAGAATAATTGTGCATGAATTAGAAAAGAAATGTACAGAAACAATAATAAACAATTTGTCAGAAAACTTACAAATGTGAAAGAAAAATAGAATTTGATATTCGGAGGCAGTGGCGGTCATATTGCTTTTCCAAGGGGGGGGGGGCCATTGAAGTTCAGTACCTACTGTAGAGAAAATAGGTGCGGTAGCCTACCCGTTAATGCAAATGTGTAAATGCTATGGTCTCTGCGGTTGGTACTGCTTGAAAATATTAACTTTTCATTTTCGCATCTAAATCGCCAGATTTTAGCATCCGAGTTTCAGAATATTAACAAGCATTAACATCGCTCTGAAGGGATTTCTTTGGCATCATTTAATTTATCAGCTGATTGTATGATATCAAAAATTGGAACCTGTATTGTATGATTGTAATTCTTTAAGCAATGGAAAATTGAATAGCATGGGTTGAAACTAGAAAATAAAATTAATTGATTCCAAAGCTTGGTGAACATAATTTTCGATTTCAGTAGAATTCGATGTCGATCTCGATTTCGACAAAATTTAGAAGCCCAAACAGACTTCAAGACCTTTCACATGTATGAGAAATCTTGTAGATTTTGAGAGTTTTGTTAAAATTTCGAGATTTCGCCAAATCCAGTTTGAAATCTTTGTATGTAAATTAGCTGTTTTTTGAGACGGCTAGAAAAGTGGTGTATTTAATTTTTATTAGTTCTACTATCATACATATTTGATAAAACTCATTATTGGGCATTAAAATCCGAACCCTACATCTCATAATCTAAAGACTTCAGGCCCGACGAAGAAATGATCACCCCAGTTATTAAGTTATTCTACAATACTTAAAATCTACGAAAGAAATATTTTATGTCAATGTATTAGGTATATATTTACATATTAGGTATATTAGGTTTATATATATACATATTCACTTAGTCATCTTATTGAGTCGATCTGTAGTTTAGATGACTGCCACCATAACCTAACCCAACCCTCTCTCCTAATTCAAAAATTTAAAAAGAAAAACGCGAAAATTCTCTAAAACTATTTTTAATTATAATAACTTCATAAGCAGCATCTTATACCTGATTTACATCGCAAGATTTTGACAAGTAGAATTTGAAATCTCGAAAAGCGTTTACAACGCTCTGAAGATATTTGCTTGACAACGACTATGATGATAAAATGTTTAATTTATTTTGAAAGAGCTAACTTTTGGAAACGAGGAAATTTAGATTGAATGAACAAGAGTCGAAAGCTTGCATTATCATGCAATTTGAAATTTTGTAATATTTTATACAGGTAGTTGTGGTGACAGATAATTTAAGGGCTGTTCAGTGACTATTATTTGTATTGAGGATTTTTTTCCCAACGATTTTTTTGCGGCACCTCTTATAATGGTTCTAATTAGTGTAAAAAATATATGTTTTAAGCTTAACCCCGATCAGAAAAAATAAAAAAAATTTGAGATTACTAAAAATGGGTCCCAATGTATTGACAAAACGGCCAAATAATAATATTCTGTGGATGATTGTGATTCTAAATATATAGGTTATGTACCATCGGAAATACTATCTAGTGGTCGTAATGAGAAAGTGAAGTTTTTCATATTTAATCGGTTTCGACCGTATTTTGATAATGGTTAATAATACGAAGTCGTATCGTCGCTAAAAATATCTGATTTGTAGTGCTCAATATTATAAAAGAGAAAGAGAAAGAGAAAACGGTTCAGAAAGTCCTTAACCAAGTACGAAATAAAAACTATGACGGATTAGTGATTAAATGTCAAAAATCATCTTTTTCGTCCTTGCTGAAGGCCTTTTTATACTCTAGATGAAATCATATAGAGTATTATAAGTTTAATCCAGCCCGAAAAGTTTGTAACGCATAGAACCAAGCCTCGGACGAAAAAAAGTTATATATTATTTTTTGTTTATTTGTGCCCAAAAACCTCAAATCCGCCTGACGTCCATCCGTCCGTCCGTCCGTCCGTCCGTCCGTCCGTCCGTCCGTCCGTCCGTCCGTCCGTCCGTCCGTCTGTCCGTTAGCACGATAACTCAAGAACGCCTTCACCTAGGATCTTGAAATTTTGAATCTGGATGTTTGGTTGAATTTGTAAGGCTAAGTTCGTTAACAGGCAAAATCGTCCTACTCCTTCGGGTAGCTGCCATACAAAATGTCCTTAGAACACGTGTTCAAGAATATTGGCCGATAACTTCAGAAGGGTTTAAGCTACGACATTGAAATTTTGTTTGTGTTATTTTTCCAATAGTTCGAGCTAAATGTATGATTATGAAGAAAATCCTGTTAGTCCTTCGTGTAGCTGCCATACAAATATCCTGTCAAAATGTATTCACTTAATTTACGAAACTTACTATAACTCAAGTAATCGTTTAGCTACGAATTCGGAATTTTTTACAAATTAGTTTTGAGTGAAAAAAAAGTTCGAGTTTACTAGTCAGCGAAATCCTTTTACTCCTTCTGGTAGCTCCCATACAAAATATCCTTAAAACAGGTGTTCAAGAATATTGGTAAATAACTTCAGAACTGATTAAGCTACGGCATTGAAATTTTGTATGTGTTATTTTTCCAATAGTTGGAGATAAATATATGATTATGAAGAAAATCCTTTTACTCCTTCTGGTAGCTGCCATACAAAATGTCCTTAAGACACGTGTTCAACAATATTTTTCGATAACTTTTGAACGCTTCAAGCTACGAATTTGAAATTTTGTACACGTTCATTTTTAAATGGTTCCAAGGAAAAGCATAAATATGTAAAAAATCGAGTGAGTCCTTCCTGCACCTCCCATGTGAAAGTCCTTCAAAAAGGAAATTTTTTTTCGATGACTTACCCAGTTCAAAATATGAAATTAAACACTGAATATTGTCTTTTAGTTTTGAGTAGCAATCTAATGGCAGTCCGTAATAAAGGGTACAACATGCACACACGTAAATCTACTTTATCCCCAACTACAATATAAATCGGAGTTCAGTATTCATCTAGAGTATTATACGATTGGCTTGCAGCCGATCGTGACTGCAGTATGTTTTTTTCTTTTACTTTATTATTTTAATAATAAAGTATTGTTATCGATTTTTAAAAAAAAAAAATTTGCTACCCTGAAAAATTTTTTTTCCACGTTTCATAACTAATAGACACCAGAAAAGCAAAAAAAATTTTCAGTCCGTCTGTGCGCCGTCCGCCGTACGCAAAACGTTTGAAAGCTTATAGCTGTCAAACCCTTTGAGCTATTAAGTTGAATTTTTTTTTGTGGATAGACTGAGCAGACCCCTTCAAGTGCCCACCTTTCGAGTGGTGGGGGTGTGAGGGGGGAGGTGGGGGAAGCGTTTTAGACGGAAAATTTTGGCTTCTAGATATCAGTAACCGCTTAGGCTAGGAGGCTAAAACTTGGAATTTATATAAAGCATCGATAGTGGACCAATTTGCAAAAAAAGGGAGGATATGGGTGAAGGGGTGTGGGAGTGGGGGGAATAATAATGCGTCCGAAACGCTCGAAAGCCGAGATCGAGACATTCTAAAATCCATATCTCCTAATTGGTTAATGTCACGAAATTAAAACTTGATGAACATCTGTGGGCATACTAGGAGAATAGATCGGAAATAAATTTTTGAGTGGGGGAAGTGGCGTACGGAGGTGGGGGGTGAAAAACTTTAGATTACGATATCTCACGAACCAATTACACTAGAAAAATAAAATTTGGTTTCTGTATCAAGGTTGACAAATAAAGTTTGCTGAAATTAAAATTTTTTAAGGGGGCGGTGGAGTATGGAAGTGGAGCAGATAAGAATTTTTCTAAAAAATCACGTCTCATATCTCAAGAACAGTGTATGATAGATGCTTAGAATTTTTACCGGAAGTAGGCCAAATAAACCCCTAGCAGCAAAAAAAATTTGGAGGTGAGCGGGTAGGTGGTGAGGGTGGGGGAGGGTGAAAAAGAAAAAGGTTTGATTTTTATATCTCGAGAACCTATAAAGATATAATGCTGAAACTTGGTATTTGGATAGAACTATAGTAGCAGCATGTTGAAAAAATATAATATTTTATAGGGGTAGTATGGTACGGGGGTGGGGGTGTTTTTCCTAACTATAGAACGGCTTATGCTAGAATGTTGAAACTTGGTGTGTATATGTAAGTCAACTAGAAAAGTCATTTAGATTGAAAAAAAATTCAAATATTTATTGGCATACAGAGGGGGAGCGAAAAAAATGATCAGTGAAAATGGAATGCATATATTTTCACGATTTGAGGAAGATCTGCTGGCATCTGACCCGGAAGACCCGGAAGATGCGAACACAACCGTGATCGAGGCTTAATGCTGCGAATACTGCAGATTAATCTTCATCACTCGAAAACGGCATCAGCCTCATTACTTCTCCGTCTAGCCAGGGATGGAGAAGACCTTGTCTTGATCCAGGAACCTTGGATTGTGCATGACGTGATAAACGGTCTCAAGACTCCAAACTGTACTCTGTTCTATGTAAGGAATAATGGCAAGCCAAGAGCATGCATTCTTGCAAAAAACAGTTTAAATATATTTCTGCTACACAGCTTCAGTGATCCTGATATCGTCACAGTCAGCCTTGAACTGAATAATAAGATTCACTGGCTGATCTCGGCCTATCTGGCCCATGACCATCAAGGTCCACTGCCACCGAGTATTATGAGCGATCTAATCACGGAAGCTAGTAAGCTCAACACTGGTGTCATTCTAGGGTGTGATGCAAATGCGCATCATGCAGTCTGGGGTAGCACTGACACAAACGAAAGAGGCGAGTTGCTTTTTGACTACTTTTTAAGCACTAACCTCCTTCTATGCAACACAGGGCAAGAGCCTACTTTTATAACCAGGAATAGACAAGAAGTCTTAGACATAGCCCTGGCTTCCGAAAACATCTCACACATGGTCAGCAACTGGAAGGTTTCTGAAGAAAACTCCTTCTCGGATCATCGCTACCTCCAATTTAATCTGAAAGATTACAAACCTATCCCACCGGCCTTTAGGAACTACCGGAGGACCGACTGGGTCAAATACAGGGAAACTCTTAGCGGCTTACTCCCTCCCATACCGCCACTCCAACCGAGTAGCTCAACTGATCTCGAACGTCTGGTCACCACCCTTATGCGCGCCCTAAACGAGGCATTGTCGAACTCCTGTCCTGAGAGCAGGCCAAGAGGGAAACATAAGCCGCCATGGTGGAACGCAGAACTCGGGGCTCTTAGAAAATGCTGTAGGCAACTGTTTAACAAAGCCAAAAGCACGAAAGACGTTTGCGACTGGGACTCCTATAAAGGATCACTTCGTAAATACAAACATGAACTGAGAAAGGCGCAGCGCAAATCCTGGGGAATCTTCTGTAGTGAAATAGAAGATTCATCCGAGGCATCCAGGCTCCGCAAAATTCTCTCTAAAAATCCAACCACACCATGCTACCTGAGGAGACCGGACGGATCTTGGACTACCTCAAGTAGGGACACCTGGACACCCACTTCCCTGGTAGCTCGCCTGTTGAGTCGGAGCGGGTAAACATTACAAGAAACCATGCACCGTTCAACTCTGACGCTCTTCTAACAGAGACCAAGCTCCTCTGGGCGATAGAAGGCTTTAAACCATTTAAGTCTGCGGGACCGGATGGAATAATTCCTGCTGAAATCCAGCAGACTTCGGACATAATTCTTCATTGGCTGAAGGTTATCTTGAAAGGCTGCCTGGATCTAACCTACATTCCTGAAACATAGAAGGAAGTCAGAGTGGTATTCATACCCAAAGCAGGAAAAAGCTCTCATGTCTGCCCTAAGAACCTCAGACCTATCAGTCTATCATCCTTTCTTCTGAAAACACTGGAAAGATTAATGGATGTGTACATCCGCGACAATATTGACAAGCGACTGCTGTCAACATCCCAACATGCGTACTGGAAGGGGAGGTCGGTCGAAACGGCCTTACATTCTCTCGTGCGCACCATTGAAAAATCTCTCAGTATTAAAGAATACACCATGGTTGCATTTCTCGATATCGAGGGAGCTTTCAACAACGTCAGACCAGAAGCAATCACTGACGCAATTTCTATCCTGAAGGTGGAGTCCTCGCTTGGCGCGCTGATCAATTTGATGTTAACATCCAGGATTGTGAACACAAAGCTGGGTGAGTCCTCCTCTCGAAGGTTTGTCAGCAGAGGTACACCACAAGGTGGTGTGCTCTCCTCTCTTCTATGGAATTTAGTGGTCAACAAACTACTATTGAGATTGGAAGGGGCGGGCTGCAGAGTGATTGCCTATGCAGATGATGTTGCAATTACTGTCTCGGGAAAGCACCTCAACACGCTGAGTGAGATATTGCAAAATGCTCTCTCTATCCTCTCCAAATGGGCAGCTGAATGCGGGTTGGGTGTGAACCCACGCAAAACAGAATTAGTCCTCTTCACCAGGAAATATAAAATTCCTCACGTAGACCCTCCTTCTCTGAACGGAACTAGTCTAGTTTTCACCGATAGTGCAAAACATTTGGGTCTTATTTTGGACAGGAAACTTCACTGGAAACCTAACATTCAGGAACGAGTAAAGAAAGCAACAGTTGCGCTTTACTCGTGCAAAAAGGCCATTGGCAAAAAATGGGGTATGCAACCCCGGATAGTTCATTGGCTCTACGTGTCCGTCATCAGACCGATACTTATGTATGGTGTTATTGTCTGGTGGACGGCCTTAGACAAAGCAGTTAACTGCACCACCCTAGGGAAGGTACAGAGATCAGCATGCATATGCATCAGTGGAGCTCTGAGAACAACTCCCTCTGCAGCACTAGACATGCTATTCAGTCTGCCACCCCTAGACATTTTTGGCAAGCAAATGGCAGCCAATGCAGCCATTCGACTTAGGGCCTCTACACAGTGGACTGGCATATATGCAGGTCACTCAACAATCTTGAATCACTTCAATAACATTGCTGAAAACACCGACTACACCCCTCCCAGTTATGATTTTGAGAAAATTTTTTTAACAGCCATCCCAACCCGTCTAGAATGGGAAAGGGATTCGGTACGGATGGAAGAGTCCGCCCACATATATACGGACGGCTCCAAAACTGAAGGCGGGGTAGGTGGAGGTGTTTTCTCTGATATGCTTAACATTAGCAGCTCCTTCCGCCTTCCGGACCACTGTAGTGTCTTTCAGGCGGAGCTTATGGCGATCAAGGAGGCCTTGTCCTGGCTGAGGTGTAATGTAATATCTACTATGGATATTAGCATTTTCACAGACAGCCAAGCGGCAATAAAATCCTTGGAATCGGCCTCGACAACATCAAAGGTCGCCGCAGAATGTCGATCATCTCTTAAGGAGATGGCTGAACAGTTCAATATTCTTCTGTGCTGGGTGCCAGGACACAGGGATATTCCAGGGAACTGCATGGCTGACGAACTCGCTCGACGCGGTACTACCCTTCAGATTATGCCGGAAAACCGGAATCTGGGTGTGCCTCTCTCTACATGTAAACTGCTACTGGGATTGGACTCAATTGAGAAAACCAACTCAAGATGGGCAAACGGTGTTACATGTCACACTGCGAGACAGATCTGGCCGAAGCTGGATCTAAAACGCTCTAAACAGCTGACTTTGCTCAAAAGGGCGAATATCAGCACCACAGTCGATGTCCTGACCGGACACTGTCTTATAGGTTGACATGCTAAAAGACTCGGTCTCTTCTCAAACGACGTCTGTAGAAGCTGCCTGGATGAGGAGGAGGAGGAGACAGTCCTTCACCTTCTCTGTACCTGTCCAGCTCTATCAGCCAGAAGGAAAGCTCATCTTGGAGCTTACTTCTTCAACTGTCTCGGTGACCTTGCCTCAATGGAGGTCGCGAGAATCCAACGCTTCATTGCAAGCTCTAAATGGTTCGACGAGTAGGACTGGATTCGATGATCCTGTGGTAACACAACGGACCTTTTAGGTCTAAGTGTGTCCGTGTTCTCACGGGCAGCCACGCGTACCTACCTACCTACCTACTAGGTCTTTTCAAATATTGAATCCATTTTTATGCTACGGATTTTTCATATAAATACCTAGAAAGTGTTTTCAGGATTTTTTGAAATTCGACCCCCACGATGGTGTAAAGGGGTTGTATACATTTTCACGATCTCAGCCATATCCCTCAGGTCTGATTAGATATCGAATAACTTTTCACTTCCACGGACTTGTTTAATAATCACCTAAAACTTGTTTTCAAATGTTTCCCTTTTTCAACCCCTAAGAGGGTATAAACGGGTTGAACACGTTTTCACGAATTCCGTCATATCTCTTAGGAGTGATAAGACAAGGGATTTGTTTTTACTTCCTCGGGCTTTCTTTATATATATATAAAAACCCATTTCAGGATTTTTTGATATTCAACCCCGAAGTGAGTTCAAGAGGGTTGCATATATTTTCACGAATTCCCACATATTTCTTAGTTCTAATGAGATATTGAATTCATTTTTACTTCTTATGGCTTCTTATATAATCGTCAAAAAGTTAATTTCAGGATTTTTAGATATTCAAGTTATTCTTAGGATTGATGAGATATTAGATTGGTTTTCACTTCCACAGACTATTTATATCATCGCCTACAAACGCATTTCCGATTTCATGTAATGGCCCAAAACCAAATCACGAAAAACCTCCCAATCACGTAATAACTAAGTAGTATTATATTACTACTTAAGGGGGCAGTCTAGTTGTGACCGTTTGAAAAAATCGTTTTTTTTTTGCATTTTTCGAAAGTATGTACATTCAAAAATATTGTGAGAAAAATTCATACATAAAGATCCGAGCAGTCTAAGTGCCAATGTCGAGCTGTTGCTTGTATTAACACAAACTTATTATTAAGGTTGCTCTACTGCTTTCACCGGCAGTTATAAACTACACTGCATCAATCTTAAACGCGTTCCGAACTTCTACCCGAAAAATAATAAAGTTGCGCCCAGACTGTTGGCAGATTTTTTTTTGATAATATTGAGGACTCGAAAAGAAATGTTGCTGATGACACTAACTTCGTATCGTTTACCGTTACAAAGTAACGCTCAAAAATTTATTTTTTAAGAAAAACTTCAATTGCTGGATTTAGGCACAAGATGGCATTTTCAATGGTACACCACCTATATATGTAAAGTAACAATCACCCACAGAATAATACTATATATTCCCTATGTCGACATCTTGGCAGTTTTCGGAATCTTATACAATTTCGGTTTCTTTAAGATCCTTGGGCACGTATTCCCCATATATAATCGAGATGAAACTTAAAATATTTTTATACATTAATGCAAGTGGGTGCTGCGAAATTGAGTGATTAGCTTTGAACTACCCTTTTTACCCGAGTAGATTTCAAATTCATCCAAATGTGGGAAATATATTAGAATTTGATAGAATCTTATCGACATCTCGACATTTCGGCAAACCGAGTTTTAAATCTTTGGATGTAAATCAGTTATTAATATTGTTGCGAGCTAGGGGTTCGCCGGGATTTCAAGTGAAACACAATTCGGTTAAAATAAAAATAAGTAATTATTTTTATTAATCGCACTTTAAATTCACAGAACTATATTCGCACAATAATTCGCACTGTATGGCAGTACCGCCCGCTTATACCATATATCGCTTAACTCGTTCACTTTCGTTCTCTTTCCACACGGTCGCGTATACTCGCTGGCTATCGCAGTCGCGTAATCAAAATTACTGTCACTTAGCTGAATGCTTCACCTGCTTATATACTACCCGGTTGCAGTCTAGGATGTGCTTGAACGTTCAGTTCTGGAATCTTCTCGAAAGCTTCAGAGCCTTCGATTTCGATCATCGTTCAGTGGTGTGTGCAGAAGATTCAAGTGAGCTTGAGATCTTTCGACTTTGGTGGTTCATGTACAGGGTTCTAGTACATTGGAGAGCATTCGGTAAAGAAGGGAGATAGAATCGTGTTGTCTCGCCTTATCTTCAGCTAGGTTTCTGATTGGGTTATTTTGCAACTAGGTATTCGGTTGTTGTTGTTTTTCATTATGTGAAACGATCGAGTTGCACGGTTGCGCGGTTGCCAGGTTTACATGTAACATTACTCCCTCCTTAGTTCCTGTTCGTCCCGAACAGAGTCGATCTCCTCGTCATGGGCGCCATGATACTTCGTTAGTCTATCGAGGTGTACCACTTTCATTTTAGTACGAGGTTTTTGGTGCAACTGAATACGGTACACAACATCATTTAACCGGCTGATGATTTGGTAAGGTCCCTCCCAATTGCGCTGTAGTTTCGGTGACCTGCCCTTCTGTCGTTTGGGGTTGTATAGCCAAACTAAATCGCCTTCTTGGAATCCTGATGAATTTGCCCGTTGATCATACCTCGTCTTCATGCGATCGGTCGCCAAATTTATTTTATCTCTGACCAGGTTGTAAATTGTGTGTTGTCGATGTCGAAGATCCGAGACGTAATCTTTTGGATGGGTTGGTGGATCTGGTGGTACTCCAAACATTAATTCCGCGGGGACTCGAATATTCTTTCCGAAGATGACTCGGGAGGGAGTTTCTCCTGTTGTTGCGTGTACCGATGTTCTGTATGCCATTAAAAATAGAGGAATGTGTTGATCCCAGTCCTGTTGCCTTTCACTGACGAGTTTCGATAGGTTCGAATTCAGTGTTCTATTGAAACGTTCCACCATTCCATCGGACTGTGGATGTAGTGGAGTTGTCCTCGTTTTGTTTATTCCCAGCATTTGACACACGTGTTTGAATGTTTGAGATTCAAAGTTGCGCCCTTGATCGGAGTGTAGTTCACGGGGAACTCCAAATCTGCTCACCCAGTTGGTAACAATTTGTTCTGCGACGGTAACTGCTTCTTGATTTGGAATTGCGTAAGCTTCGGGCCACTTGCTGAAATAATCGATGACCACAAGAATGTAGCGATTACCATTTTCTGATTCCGGAAATGGTCCAGCAATATCCACAGCAATTCTCTCGAATGGAGCTCCCACGTTGTATTGCTGCATTTCTCCCTTAGATCTGCGTTGCGGGCCTTTACTCGATGCACAGGTAGTACACTTACGGCACCAATTTTCGACGTCATCTCGGAGATGGATCCAATAGAACCTCTCTCGTATCTTTGCCAAGGTTCTATTTACACCTAAATGTCCACCGGAAGTACCTTCGTGATACTCCTTCAGAATTTCCTCGACTTTAGAATGCGGGACAATGGTTTGCATAAGATGCGATGTTCCGTCAGCGGTTTCCCATTTCCGTTGTAATAGCCCGCCGTCTAGGTGGAGGGAGTTCCATTGTGCCCAATAGCTCTTTAAGGTTTCGCTGAATTGTGAGATGTCTTTCCACTCAGGCCGCTCCATTTTGTCCTTCCATGCCATGATCGGTGAAATATCTGGATCTTTTCGTTGAGCATCTTCCAGTTCTTGCTGATTCCATCCATCCTTTGGTTCGGTCATTATTCGCTGAATGGTTTCTCCGACTTCTTTTTCTTCCACGCGGTGACAATGCTTGCAGTTTGGTGGACAAGGACGACGTGAGAGCGCGTCGGCATTACCGTGAATTCTGCCTCTTCGGTGAACAATTTCAAAATCGTAAGATTCAAGCCTTTCTATCCATCTTGCTACTTGGCCCTCGGGATTCTTGAACTGAAGTAGCCATTTAAGCGATGCGTGATCCGTTCGAAGAAGGAACTTTTGACCATAGAGATATTTGTGAAAATGTTTTGTTGCTTCTACAATGGCTAATAGCTCTCGGCGAGTTACGCAATAGTTCCTTTCTGATTTTGAGAGTACTCGGCTGTAGTATGATAGCACTCTTTCTTGTCCGTCAATCTCTTGTGATAGTACTGCTCCGATACCGACATTACTGGCATCGGTGTCTATGATGAAACCGTGACCTGATTTTGGATACGCCAGAACTGGAGAGTCGCAAAGTTGATCTTTTATTTTCTCGAATGCTTCCTGGCACTGTTGATTCCAAGTAAATGTCTTTCCCTTTTCTGTTAGCTGATGAAGACATTTTGCAGTGTTAGCAAAGTCTTTTACGAATCGACGGTAATATGTCGCTAATCCTAGGAAGCTGCGCAGCTGGTGTTTATCACTCGGAGTAGGCCAATTTTTCACCGCCAGTATTTTCTCCGGATCCGTCTTTACACCATCAGCTGAAACGATGTGACCCAAGTACTTTACTTCTGCACTAAACAAAGTGCACTTTTTCGGACTCAGCTTTAATTTTGCCGCTCGCAGTCGCTGGAAGACTTCCTGTAGATTTTTCAGATGTTCCCCGAAGGTCCTGCCGATAACGATCACATCATCCAGGTAAACGAGACAAGTTTTCCAACTAAGCCCACGCAAAACAAATTCCATTAGTCTTTCGAATGTAGCTGGAGCATTGCACAGGCCAAACGGCATCACGATGAATTGCCACAGTCCGCTGCCGACAGAGAATGCTGTTTTCTCTCTATCATTTTCGTCTATTTCCACTTGCCAGTAGCCACTTTTCAGGTCCAACGTTGAGAACCATTTAGCATCTGTCAGGGTGTCGATGATATCGTCGATTCTAGGTAGTGGATAGCTATCCTTTTTCGTAACATCATTTAGTTGTCTGTAGTCCACACAAAAACGGGTGCTGCCATCCTTTTTCTTAACCAGCACCACTGGCGATATCCACGGACTCTTTGATTCTTCGATGATTCCCTGATGCTCCATTGTTTTGACCATTGAATTGACTTCTCCTTGTTTCGCCAATGGTACTCTTCTTGGAGGTTGACGTATCGGTGTAGCACTTCCGGTGTCTATACGATGTTTCACTAGGTTTGTTCTGCCATAGTCCTCATCACCGGTGGAGAAGACGTCGCTGAATCTTTCGATCAAATCCACTGCTTGCTTGTGTTGTTTTCCTCTAAGGTTGCTTGACTGAAGAACTGCTGATGTTACACTATTCTTCCTTCTTGAATTATTTTTAGAGGCTACGTCATGATGTTCTTCCGTGTCTATACTCGTCACCGCCGATATTGGTTCACAGCTGCCAATTACATCTCCTTTCTTTACGCTGGTAATGCTGTCCGAAACGTTGAGTACTCTTATTGGTACAATCATCCTCTCATTTCTTTTTACTAGCGTTTTTCCCAATATTAGACTTCGTAATGCAGGTGTCGTTTCTGGTTCGATGAGGTAGAATCGGTGGTCCCCGGGATCACCATCGAGCTCTGCCCAAATAACGTTCTCTGATGACTTTGGTATATCCGCATCTTCGCACAATATAACTCGCAGCTTGGTTGTGTTGGAGGATGTTATTTCCATTGGGATTTCGATGTTCCGCCACTTCATTATTCGTTGTCCTAGGTCCAGCTGGATACCGTGTGGTTTCAGAAAATCCATTCCAAGAATACACTCGTCGGTAATATCAGCTACCACGAATACATGCGAGAATGTCAAATCTCCAAGCTGGATGTCACGTGATATTTCTCCATGGACTGTAGTAGTTTCTCCTGTTGCTGTGCGAAGTGCGTACTTTTTGGTGTTGTGAAGCCAAGTACGGTCTACGAGGTCAGATCTTAGCACTGATCGTGTTGCGCCTGTATCAATAGTTATTATGCAGTTTAATTTGTCGACTCGACCGCTCATACATAAGTCGTTTTCACCACGATGTAGTCGAGAAACTGCGATGATGGTTCCGGGGGCGTCGATTCCACCAGCCAACTTCTGCCCCATGAAGTTGGCTTTTACTCGTTTCCCGGACTATGATTAGGCGAAGCGTGCTCTCGTGACGGTTCGCCTCGTTCTCCCTTTTGTTTAGCAGCGCAGCCGGTACAATAGTTGGTAGCTTTTCTTGGTTTTCGGCAGTCGCGTCTTAAGTGTCCTGCCTGTCCGCAATTCCAACACCGGGGTGCACCAGATCCTTCGCTCCGTTTGGTGTATTCGGCCCTCTGACATACACACTCTTCCGTTATTTCTCGAACTCGGTAGTTATTTCGCGAGCTTTGCTTGGCAGCTTCAAACGTAAGCCCATATACTAAGGCTTCGCCAATCGTTTTCTTTCCTGCCAATTTTAACGCCTGCTGCAGCTCTCTGTCCTGTACAGCATTGTTAAATGCGAAAACAGCTGTATCGTTGCGTTGCTCTGTTTGCGCATTGGGAAGCGACAATAACGTAAGTCGTTCTATATCGCGTGCCAGCTCTTGAAGTGTTTCACCATTCTTTTGAGTTCGGTTGTAGAGTTGTGTTTTGTATATCTCTCGCATGTGGTCACTGCCGTAATGAAGATCCAATGTCTGTACCAACGTCGAAAAATCCTGCTGTTGCTCTTGAGGAATTGTTTGAAGAACTTCTGCTGGTGGACCTCTTAGCGCCAATATCAAAGCCGTTCCTCGTTCCAAATCATTCCAATGATTATTTCTCGCGGCAGCCTCAAATTGGGTCTTGTAGATAGCCCACGGTGTTTGTCCATCGAAGATCGGAGCTTTGAGATCTTTGTGCGTAACGTGTTCTGTCTTGATGACTCCAGTCGCTTTCACGATATCAAAGTCCCTTTTTAACCGTTCAACTTCCTCCACAATCACAGATGTCTTTTCCGAAATTTGTTCTTCGAAAGTTCGAAGTTTCTTCTCGACATTTTCTTCGATTGTCTTACCTATGGTGTCCATTGACTGGCTCAGATCTTTAATTTTATTGTTTAGATCTTCTTTTAGCTCTTTCGTCTGTTCGCTTTGCTGTTCCAATTTTTGGTTGAGGTCCTTCGAAGTCTGGTCTAGCTTCTGATTGAGGTCTATTGATAGTTGATTTTGTTGTTGACTTTGGTGGTCCAGTTTCTGATTGAGGTCCTTCGACGTCTGGTTGAGGTCCGTTGATTGTTGGTCCATTTTCTGGCTGAGATCTGCTGAGAGCTGTTTTTGTTGGTTCATCATTTGCTGCATTAACTGCGTCAGGGAATCCGATGTACCAAAACACTCCTCACCACTTCCTGCCCGAGCTTCTTCGATTGGGAACTCGAAACTGTTTGCGTCTTTACCCTCAGCCTCAAGTATCTCGATCATACGGCTGACAAGCTCAGACTTGTTCCCTGTTGTAGATAATTCCCGTCTACCGAGCTCTTCCTTCAGCTCCGTTAATTTTAAATCTTTTAAATAACGCGGCATTTTCACTATCGATTTATTGTCCGTTAAAGATTTTTCCGCGATATAATTTCACTCAAATTCGATTTAACAAAATTCTCCTTGTCCGTTCGAGAATTTTAACTTCACTTCGCAGTTTGAAAACGTTATTCGCGCACAAAATTCTCACTTTGTCCGTTCGAGAATTTTAACTTCACTTTTTATCACTCGCGATTTCAACCCGAATTAATCCTTGAAATCCCACTTCTGACACCAATTGTTGCGAGCTAGGGGTTCGCCGGGATTTCAAGTGAAACACAATTCGGTTAAAATAAAAATAAGTAATTATTTTTATTAATCGCACTTTAAATTCACAGAACTATATTCGCACAATAATTCGCACTGTATGGCAGTACCGCCCGCTTATACCATATATCGCTTAACTCGTTCACTTTCGTTCTCTTTCCACACGGTCGCGTATACTCGCTGGCTATCGCAGTCGCGTAATCAAAATTACTGTCACTTAGCTGAATGCTTCACCTGCTTATATACTACCCGGTTGCAGTCTAGGATGTGCTTGAACGTTCAGTTCTGGAATCTTCTCGAAAGCTTCAGAGCCTTCGATTTCGATCATCGTTCAGTGGTGTGTGCAGAAGATTCAAGTGAGCTTGAGATCTTTCGACTTTGGTGGTTCATGTACAGGGTTCTAGTACATTGGAGAGCATTCGGTAAAGAAGGGAGATAGAATCGTGTTGTCTCGCCTTATCTTCAGCTAGGTTTCTGATTGGGTTATTTTGCAACTAGGTATTCGGTTGTTGTTGTTTTTCATTATGTGAAACGATCGAGTTGCACGGTTGCGCGGTTGCCAGGTTTACATGTAACAATATGTAATAGTTACTGTAAATACTCATAATTAAGTTCTTATAACTGACAACAACGCAATATTTCAAACTGGATTTCCAGAAAATTCGTGATTTCGACAAAACTATTAAGATCTACTGGATTACCCATAAATTTGAATAAGTTTGATATCTGCTCTGGTGACTAGGTTTTGTGAAAACATAGTTCAAAATCCACTCAAAACGACCTGGACAGCAATGATATTGTGTTTCACTGCATTTACAACAATTTACGTCTTAATTTAGGATTTGGATACACATAATGAAAATTGCACATAGTGAAAATTGCACATAATGAAAATTGTCCAAGCAGAATCCAAATCTAAATTTTTCAAAATTAGTTTCAAACAGTAAAAGCTACTTCCATAACATAACACATCACAACCTAAAGATTGATTACACATATTTATACTCCAAATTTTATTACGTTTTGATTGAAATATTTTTATACTCTAGATGAAATCATTATAAGTTTAATCCAGCCCAAAAGTTTGTGACGCATAGAACCAAGCCACGGACGAAAAAAAGTTATATATTATTTTTTGTTTATTTGTGGCCAAAAACCTCAAATCCGCTTGACGTCCGTCCGTCCGTCTGTCCGTTAGCACGATAACTCAAGAACGTCTTCACCTAGGTTCTTGAAATTTTGAATCTGGATGTTTGGTTAAATTTGTAAGGCTAAGTTCGCTAACGGGCAAAATCGTCCTACTCCTTCGGGTAGCTGCCATACAAAATGTCCTTAAAACACGTGTTCAAGAATATTGGTCGATAACTTCAGAAGGGTTTAAGCTACGACTTTGAAATTTTGTATGTGTTATTTTTCCAATAGTTGGAGCTAAATGTATGAGTATGAACAAAATCCTCTTAGTCCTTCTTGTAGCTGCCATACAAATATCCTGTCAAAACGTCTTCACTTAATTTACGGAACTTACTATAACTCAAGTAATCTTTTAGCTATGAATTGGAAATTTTGTACAAATTAGTCTTGAGTAAAAACGAAGTTTGAGTTTAATAATCAGTGAAATCCTTTTACTCCTTCTGGTAGCTGCTATACAAAATATCCTTAAGACACGTGTTCAATAATATTTTTCGATAACTTTTGAACGCTCCAAGCTACGAATTTGAAATTTTGTACACGTTCATTTTTAAATGGTTCCAAGGCAAAGGATAAATATGTAAGAAATCGAGTGTGTCCTTCATGCACCTCCTATGTGAAAGTCCTTCAAAAAGGAAATTTTTTTTCAATGAATTACCCAGTTCAAGATATGAAATTAAACACTGAATATTGTCTTTTAGGTTTGAGTAGCAATCTAATGGCAGTCCTTAATAAAGGACATACAACATGCACACACGTAATTCTACTTTATCCCCAACTACAATATAAATCGAAGTTCAGTATTCATCTAGAGTATTATACGATTGGCTTGCAGCCGATCGTGACTGCAGTATGTTTAATTAGTACAGTCTTCTTTTCAATTAGGAGACATAAGAAGGATTAAAGAAAGACATAAGAGGAAATCAGATTTAATTGCATTATACTTTATTAAGTGTATCTATTAATCGAATTTGTTAGGGGGGGCCATGGCCCCATGGCGTGAGACGTCACACGCCTTAAAACTGGTGAAAGGGAGTTCCACAGCGTAACCACCCTGACGAAGAAAGAGAGATGACGAAGTCTACGACAATGTCGCGGTACAACAAATGACAGCGCTCTCGAGGACTTACCAAAAACTCGGGTATCAACATTTCGCGAATAAATAACAATTGCTTGAGTTTTTCGGCCATTTAGCCTCAGTCCATTCATACTTGACCAGTAACTTACAGCATCCAGCTAGTCATTCATCGTACCAATATAACCCGACAATTCCGAAACTGGACAGCCTAGAAAGATCTGCGCATCATCCGCATACAAGCGGCAATTTGCTTCCTTTAAACATAGTTGTACGTCGTTTATAAAAAGGCAAAAAAGTAGCGGCCCCAGAATAGATCCTTGCTGGACTCCACAGGAGATATAGAGATGATCCGATTTGGCACCGTTTAAGGAAATAAATTGAGATCTACCAGTCAAGTAGTGTCTGATGAGGTTTACAGCACATTTCTCCATATTAAAATTATACTCCAACTTTTCACATAGTAACTTATGATCAATGGAATCAAATGCTTTAGTGAAGTCAAGTAATAGAAGTATAGTAACCAACTTTTCATCAATGTTGCGGTAAATACAATCAGAAATCTCTAGTAGGGCAGAGTTCGTACTATGTTTTGGTCGGAAACCTGATTGGTATTTGTAAAGAAGGTTATTGTCGCTAAGGAAACTGCTTAGTTGGGAGTGTATAATATGCTCAAACGCCTTGGACAGACTTGATAACAAACTAATTGGTCGAAGATTGTTGATATCAGGATTAGTAGTTGTGGGAACTGGAACAATTTTTGCAACTTTCCAAGCAGAAGGACACCTTGACGTAGTTAAGATAGAATTGAACAAATTAGTTATGTAAGGAAGGACAACAGGCAGAAGTAGTCGAACAAATTTCAATAGCACCAGATCAGATTTTACACAATATATAGCCGTGAGAACCTCGTCTTGAGTAACATTTCGAAAAGCGAAATTAGTTGACATAACCGGTCTGGTATAAGGAAACCTTGACGGACAACTCCTATCAGGCGGGATACTACCACTAGCGGAGAAAATTTTGTTAAGCTCATTGATATCAAGACTAGGCAAATCACTTTCAATAGAGCGGTTTTTTTAGCCCAAGTTTAGCAGCATTTTACCAAAAAGTTTTCGAAGGAAGACTTGGATTCAGCATTACCTCAACATAGCTTTTGTGCGCCTTTCTGCATAAGAGACTAACTCAATTTCGCAGCTTGGTAAATCGGAGTCTAGATTCATGTGTCTTCACTCGTTTCCATTCCTCATGTGCTTGGTCTCGCTGAGATGATAACATGTCTGAGGACTATGGTAAAGAATAAAGGTCGATCTAGGAGTTATAGAGCGCTCCGGAATGTGAATATCAAACAAATTAAATAGCATACTGTTAAAATAAGCTACCTGCTCATTAACATCAGATAAGGAAAAAATGTTGCTCCACGGCAACTCCAAAGCACTAGCTAAGAGAAAGTCAAGTTATCAAAAACAGTTCGAATCTGTTCCAAAAATTTATCCGAGAATTTGCTAAATTTATATATCTATCTATCCAAGAAAGTGCTACCAGCTCTACATTATGAAAGGGGAAATTTAATTAAGTTGCAACAAATTCTAGTTGAAAAGTGTCAGTAAAAGTAATTTCTTTTTCAATATATTGCTGTAGACTTTAAGAGTTATTACAGACACGAACAATTTAACAATTTTCGAAGAAGTGGATGAAATTTAAATTTCTCAGTTTACACAATTTTGGTTGTTCATATCGATATTTTATAGCCATTCGCAAAAGGGTAGCGAGTTAGGTGGGATATTCACGGCTTCAACTATTTTTGGTGTCGACTGAAGTCTTTATTTATCGTCGACTGAGACCTTAGTAAACTCATTTCACTTTATTATTTCAATAATACAGTATTGTTATCGATTTTTAAAAAAAAAAAATTTGCTACCCTCAAAATTTTTTTTCCCACGTTTCATGACGAGTAGACACGAAAAAAGCAAAAAAAAATTTCAGTCCGTCTGTCCGCCGTACGCCGTCCGCCGTACGCCGTACGTCGACCGCTTTACGCAAAATCGTTTGAAGGCTCATAGCTCCCAAACCCTTTGAGCAATTAAATTTAAATTTTTTTTATGAATAGACTGGGTAGGCCCCTTGAAGTGACCAAATTTGGAGGGGTGGAGGTGGGAGGGGGGGAGGAGGGGGAAGTGTTTTAGACGGAAAATTTTGGTTTCTAGATCTCAGCAACCGCTAATGCTAGGAAGCTGAAATTTGGAATTTATATAGAGCTCCAGTAGTGGACCCATTTGCCGATATAGGTGAAGGGGTTTGGGTGTGGGGGGAAAAATAATGCGTCCGAAACGCAAAAAAGGTGAGATCGACACATTCTAAAATCCATATCTCCTAAACGGTCAATGTCACGAAATTGAAACTTAATGACTATCTGTAGGTATACTAGGAGAATAGATCGGAAACAAAATTTTGAGTGGGGGCGGTGGCGTACGAAGGTGGGGGGTAAAAATCTTTAGATTACGATATCTCACGAACCAATTGTACTAGACAAATAAAATTTGGTTTGTGTATAAAGGTTCACAAATAAAGTTTGCTGAAAGCAAAATTTTTTAAGGGGGCGGTGGAGCATGAAAGTGGAGGAGATAAGAATTTTTCTAAAAAATCACGTCTCATATCTCAAGAACGGTGTAAGGTAGATGCTTAAAATTTTTACCAGAAGTAGGCCTAATGGACCCCTAGCAGAAAACAAAATTTTGGAAGTGTGGGTGTAGAGGGTGAGGGTGGGGAGGGTGAAAAGGAAAAAACTCCGATTTTAATATCTCGACAACCTATTATGATATAAAGCTGAAACTTGGTATTTAGATAGAGCTATATTAGTAGCATTTTGGAAAAATATAATTTTGAATAGGGGTAGTATGGTACGGGGGTGGGGGTTGATTTTCCTATCTATAGAACGGCTTATGCTACAAAGTTGGAACTCGGTGCATTTATGTAAATCAACTAGAAAACTAATTTAGATAAAAAAAATGTCAAATATCCATTGGCGTTCGGAGGGGGGGGGCAAAAAAACTGATCTGTGAAAATGGAATGCATATATTTTCACTGTTTTCATCATATCTATTAGGTCTTCCGAAATATTGAATTCATTTTTATTCTACGGCTTTTTCATATAAATACCTAGAAAGTGTTTTCATGATTTTTTAAAATTCGACCCCTAACGGGGTGCAAAGGGGGTTGTAAACTTGTTCACTATATCCCCACGTCTTATCAGATATCGAATATCTTTTCACTTTTACGTGCTTGCGTAATAATCGCCTAAAACTTGTTTTTAAGTTGTTTCCTTTTTCAACCCCTAAGAGGGTAAAAACGGGTTGAACACGTTTTCCCTTTTAGAAGTGATAAGAAATTGAATTGGTTCCTACTTTCTCGTGCTGTCTTCAGGATTTTTGGATATTCAACTCCCAAGCGGGTGTAAGGAGGTTGCATATTTGGTGATACATCGAATTCATTTTTACTTCCTAAGGTTTCCTATGTAAAACAGCCAAAAAGTCAATTTCAGTATTTTAGATATTCAATCCTAATGGGTGTAAGGGGGTTGTATGCTTTTCAAAGTTTCGACATATTTCTTAGGTTCGATGAGATATTCGATCGCTTTTCATTTCCACAGACTTTTTATATAATCGCCTACAAACCCATTTCTCAATTTTTCGATATTCAACCCCAAGGGTTTGTATATGTTTTCACAATTTTTGCCATTCCTTAGTTATGATGAGATATAAAATTGATTATTACGGCCAACCAATTCACGATTTTTCGAATTTCCAGAACAAAGGAGCTGTGAAGGGTTTGCTTACGTTTTCACAAATTTTTCAAAATCCGTCTTGTCTCATGAGATATCAAGTTGCTTCTTATGAAATCGTCTAAAAACCTGATTCACAATTTTTTCGAAATTCAAACCCCAAGTGGAAGTAATGGGTTTGTATACGTTTTAACAATTCGTCATATCTCTTAAGTCTGATAAGGCAACAAATTCGTTTTTACTTCTATGGGCTTTTAGTGTACATAATATACTGAAATTCGAATAGTCTACACGGACTTTTTCAATGTTTAATCGGCTAAAAATCTCTATTTTAAATATCTTTATTTTAGGAACAAAATTAATTTCCCAAGAAATCTAAAAATCTCGAAGCAACTCATGATACACTCCGACTTTGACCGCTCCCGAACTTTGACCCGAAAAATAATAAAGTTTCGCCCAGACCATTGGCAGATTTTTATCCTGATGAATACATGATCGTCATATTGAATTGAAGATGCTATTGAAAATTTCCAAAAATTTAATTAAAGGAAGGTGCTTGACAAATTTCAGAAAGGTGTTTGTCACCCATTTGAATGTTCCTGAAATTAGCAGACACTTTTTGGCGGAATCGGTTGACTTCTTCACCAACATTTATTGTTAAGTGAAAATGTACGGAATTTTCTCCAATTCGCATTTTTCTCGAATCGCTGTTCTGATTTGTTTTTATAGATAAATTAAACACATAAATTTAAATACTTTCAAGCACTCATATACCATTTCCGTTTGCTTTTCCGATATTGTGCTAAGATTTTGGCTAGAAAAAATTAAAATCTGTTAACAAAAGATATCCATTAATTCACTATCCGTGAACTTTACTACCATGTCCTTACGTCCAAGACACTGTTTGTAACTGCTGCAAACTTTAGTTATCCAGTCCGAAAAAAATGCAAAGACTATAGAAACAACAATCGGTAGCGATTAGCGAATCCCAGATACCGAACCGAAATTTTCATGTCACGTACAATGTGAAAGTTTTCGGAAAATCATTTTTAATATATACGAGAAGCATACGAGTAAACACGAGAAACACGAGTGCAGAAATCAGGTACGTGATCAATATTTTTGCCCAGCAATTTTTTGATCGGAACGCTCTAATCCACGTAGTATAAGTTGTTTCATGCTGCGATGTATTTCAGCATGCTACCATATGTTACTAGATTGTTTCCATACTATTATTGCTTTTTTTTGTGCACATTTTGATGGTCTTATTAGTATTGCTCGATATGGCAATATTACATAAAAAAAGTTTTGTAAAAACAAGAAAAAACAAAAGGAATGGGAAGGGAAGATGTTCTAATAATGTTAAATTTTGTTATTTGAATTTGATGCTAGGGCAAGAAAAAAGTTTCAGTGAAATGGAGGTCCATACAGTTTTATGAATTGTGCCGTATCTCTTAGGTCTTCTGAAATATTGCATTAATTTTTCTTCCATCTCAGATAAAATCACAGAACTTGTTTTCAGGGTTTTTTTGAAATTCAACGCATAAGGGTTGTGATGCATACAAATTTACGCTCACAAAACTAGACACAGAACATGGAATAAAAATAGAATTAAGACTAAAATGAACTAAAAACAAATAACATTGAAACATAAAATATAGAACGTAGAACATAGAACATTGAACATGGATTAACAACACCTAGAAGGAAGCAGGAATAATTGCGCAGGAGCACAGCAAAAAGTCTGAATTCCAGCAGGAGCCACAGCAAAACCTCAGGCGACGTTGCGTGGCCGGTTAAACCCGCCGGCAAATCCTATACAAAGTTCACCGAGGTATATACGGATATATACAGACACCGACCACGAATCATAAAACGACGAAAAATTTCCAAGCGCTAATGTTACAATTCGCGGTTGTTAAATGTTCTCGCCAGTATATAAGAACAAGCGAACAACCAGAAAGGGCCTCCCACACCCAGTGGGCAGCGAATCTTTTGTGACGAAGGTTGTGGTTTTATTGATCCGCCTGAGAAATTTAAGAATTGCTGAACTCGACTTTCCTTGGAACGTCGAAGAGCTGGGTCACTGGCCGTCACTGATCAGTCTCCACTTTGCTTGAAGGTATGAGGTTCTATGAACCCGATTCACGTAACTTGGAACTGCACGTCAGCAGGACACCGTTTCTAACCAAAGCGTAGCCACCTCGGAAGCAGAGACGAGCCAAGCAGAGCGGAGCAAGCCAAGCAGCAGAGCAGGGCAAGCAGCGACGATCCAAGCAGCGACTAGCCAAGTAGAGCATCGACGAGCCAAACAGCAACGCGTCAAGCAGAGCTGAGCAAGCCACGACAACCCAAGCAGGCCACGATGAGAAGAACGAGCTACGGCAAACATGAGCCACGACGAGTGGAGTGAGCCGCATCGAGCAGAGCAAGCCACGACGAGCAGTAACGAGCAGAGCAAGCCACGACGAGCAGAGCAGAGCAAGCCACGACGAGCAAGCCACGATGAGCAAACCACATCGAACAGAGCGTACCACGCCGAGCAAAGCAACGACAATCAGAGCCAAGCGACGAGCAGAGACGAAGGCAGGGTAGATGAAGACAGGGCAGAGCATGGACGAGCAGAGCAGAGACAACGCGCCGAGACGAAGACAGGGTAGACGACGACAGGGCAGAGCAAGGACGAGCCGAGCAGAGACAACGTGCCGAGACGAAGACGGGGCAGAGCAGAGACGAGCAGAGCAAGGGCAACACGCCGAGACGAAGACAAGGAAAAGTAAGGCGAGCAGAATCGTGCCAGAATGTCGAGCCTGTACGGCCTACGATAAGCTATGATGAACTACGCCAAACTGCAACGAGCAAAGGCTGAGATGTAGACAGGGAGAGATGACGAGCGAAGAAGGGTCGAGCGGGGCAAGGCAGGCTAGCAAAGCGGAATTACGACGAGCGGAGGCAAGCTACAACGAAGATGCGGCGACGGAGAAAACCAATTTAAATCAAATTTAAATATTAGAAATAGAAGTAATGATGTCAGTAAGTAACATCAATAATTAATAAAACAGTGAAGCCCTGGCACCCGCTAAGTTTTACCCCGGCTATAAATCGAGTCGTTACAGGGTTTGTAAGTGGGTTCTAAGGGTTTTCACAAATTCTGACATATTTGTTAAGTGATATTCAATATTTAAACCTTTAGGACTCTAAGGAGAGAAAAACCTTCAGGACTTTAAGGAAATTGTGTATGTTTTCACAAATTTCGCTCCATCTATTAGTTTTGCTAAGATATCGAATTACTTTTGACTTTTACTGCCATTTTATATACTCCCCTCTAAACTAATTTCAGAATTTTTTGTTATGCAACTCCTACGGTGAAGTAAGAGGATACACCTTCGGTGTTGAATAACGTAAGCTAAAATAAATATTCGTTAGGCGAAAAATATTCGTTAGGCGATTATAAAAGATATCCGTGGAAGTATTATATTCGTTTTTGATCGTATTCGGTTTTACGAATTTCGCCATATCTCTTAGGGTAGATTAGATACAGTTATGGATAAATAACTATTAAAAACGCTCAGAACTTCTACCCAAAACATAATAAAGTTGCACCAAGACTATTTTTAATTTATTGCATACGGTAGCTGTCGCAATGAAAAACTTCAAAGATTAATTCAAAGTAAAAATAGTTGAAGCGGAACTTCAACAAGAAGCCACTTTATATTATCTGTTGGAATCAAGTTAATATTATTATTTTTTTTTTTTTTTCAAATAACTAAAAAGTTTAAAATTGAAGAAGCAGAAAAGTCTATCAACTTTTGCAAAAAAAAGTTCAACCATTAAAAGTTGGCAACAATCACACACAAGTTTGAAATATTTTAAAGAACGAATAAACACGTTTTTCCGGACATATAAAAAAACACTCTAGACTCCAATTTAGTACAGGAGTCCAGGTGAAAACTGAAGGATCTAGAAAACTTTTTAATTTACAAAAACTACAATTTTTAGGAATGTTCAGGAATGGTATTAGCTTCGTTTTTGAACTTTTCTATCTTTACTTGTGAAATTTTTATAAGGTTTTTCTTAGATGAAATAGTTAAAGTTTTTATCGCCGTTATGGTACAATCTCTTGTGCATAAAAATTGTATAGTTTCATATGTGATAATAGAACGTAAACAAAGTTCAGTATCTTATTGCTCTAGAATTGGTTACTTTCGAACTGCTCTGTCTCCCCTTCCAAGATAAACGGAAATTACCTTTTGGATGTAAGTACTCGAAAGTGTATGGATTGAAGAGGGGTGCGATTTTTCGTACCAAGGACCATAAATTCTTATTTCACCATTCAATAAAATTGCTATTTTCGTACAAAAATTGCATAAAATTGAATTCAAATAACATTAATTAAAATTTAAACTTTGGAATTTTGCTTACATATAACCTTTTTATCATAGTGTTTCCTTTCGGGATTTTAATTAAAAAAATATTGTCACCTTTCAAGAAATATGTGATAAATTCTCTTAAAAAATTCAGGTTATCGAAATTTTAAAATAAAGCCTACCTATTATGGTAGTAGTTACTTATTCTAAAACTATATTGTCAACTGAAGGATTTATGTGAGCTTTATAATTTAAATATCAGCCAATACGTTGGGTACAATTTCATTAATTTTACTTTATTATTTTTTAATAATAAATTATTGTGATCGACCTGAAATTTCAAACAAATTTGCTACCCTGAAATTTTGTATTTACACGTTTTAGGACTAGTAAACACCAAAAAAGCAACAAAAAAAAAAATATCCGTCTGTACGCCGTACACCGTCCGCCGTACGCAAAATCGTTTGAAGGCGCGTAGCTCCCAAAGCCGTTGAGGTATTAAGTTGAAATTTGTATGGTGGGTAGATTGGGTAAACCCCTACGGATGGTATCTTTTAAAGGGGTAGGGGTGTAAGGGGGTGAGGGGGGAGCGTTTTAGACGAAAAATTTTTGTTTCCAGATCTCAGAAACCACTTATGCTAGGATGCTGAAACTTGGAACTTATGTAGTACTATGATAATGGACTCAATTGCAAAAAAATGGTCGATATTGGTTGAGGGGTGTGGAAGTGGGGGGGGGGGAAACAATGAGTCTGAAACGCTAGAAAGCCGGGATTGAAACATTCTAAAATCCATATCTCCTGAACGATTGATGTCAGAAGATTGAAACTTTGTGGTTGCCCTTAGGGATACTTGAGGATTGGACAAGGGCTAAAATTTTTAAGGGTTGTGGAGTGGGGTGTGGAGGTGGGGGGTGAAAAACTTTGGATTACAATATCTTCTGAACCAATTGCACCAGGAAAATAAAATTTTGTTTCTGTATTTGGGATCACAAGAGGAGTCTAAAGAACGTAAATTTTTTGAGGGGGGGAGGTGGGGCACGAAAGTGGGCGGATAACAATTTCTCAAAAAATGTCATTTTTATATCTCAGAAACCGTATCAGATATGATCTTGAAAATTTTACAGGAGTTGGGAGCGGTAGACCTCTAGTAGGGAAAAAAAATTAGTGGTGGGGATATAGAGGGTGATGGTGAAAAGGGGTAGAAAGAATAAAAATTTTGATTTTTATTTCTCGAAAACCGTAATGAGTGGAAAGCTAAAAAATTAGGATTATATAGAGGCACTATAGAGACATCCTAGAAAAATAAAATTTTTTATAGTACGTGTTTAATGATGAGATACGGTGTTGAGTACTATGCGACTGACAACCTAAAAAATAACCAGGAGGCTATTTGGAACGTTATTTTTTAGGTTGTCAGTCGTATAGTACCCAACACCGTATCTCATCATTAAACACGTTTCGGACTTCTACCCATAAAATAATAAAGTTGCGCCCAGACTGTTTGTAGATTTTTTTTTATTTTTGCTTGTGAAATAGAAAGTGAAGATTCATAAATCAAAGTAATTGCATTTAACTTACACACGGTATCTTAAGGAACTGCAGAACTTATTTGATGTGCTTATTTGACTATGTTCCAAAGTTCGGTGTAGTTTGTATCGTAGGGAAGAAGTGTCCTGATTGTCGCTATGGAACAATCCCTCTTGAAATATGCCGCTGTCTTGCGATTTAGATGAAGAATTGGGATATGTAAACATACTGCAGTCACGATCGGCTGAAAGCCAATTGTATAATATTCTAGATGAATACTGAACTCCGATTTATATTGTAGTTGGGGATAAAGTAGAATTACGTGTGTGCATGTTGTATATCTTTTATTAAGGACTGCCATTAGATTGCTACTCAAAACTAAAAGACAATATTCAGTGTTTAATTTTATATCTTGAACTGGGTAAGTGATCGAAAAAAAATTTCCCTTTTTGAAGGACTTTCACATAGGAGGTGCAGGAAGGATTCACTCGATTTCTTACATATTTATCCTTTCCTTGGAACCATTTAAAAATGAACGTGTACAAAATTTGAAATTCGTAGCTTGAAGCGTTCAAAAGTTATCGAAAAATATTGTTGAACACGTGTCTTAAGAACATTTTGTATGGAAGCTACCAGAAGGAGTAAAAGGATTTCGCTGAATAGTAAACTCGAACTTCGTTTTCACTCAAAACTGATTTGTACAAAATTCCGATTTCGTAGCTAAAAGATTACTTGAGTTATAGTGAGTTTCGTAAATTAAGTGAATACATTTTGACAGGATATTTGTATGGTGGCTACACGAAGGACTAACAGGATTTTCTTCATAATCATATATTTGGCTCCAGCTATTGGCAAAATAACACATACAAAATTTCAATGTCGTAGCTTAAACCCTTCTGAAGTTATCGACCAATATTCTTGAACACGTGTTTTAAGGACATTTTGTATGGCAGCTACTCGAAGGAGTAGGACGATTTTGCCCGTTATCAAACTTAGCCTTGAAAATTCGACCATCAATTCGACAGATTTAAAATTTTAAGATGCTATGTGAAGGCGTTCTTGAGTTATCGTGCTAACGGACAGACGGACGGACGGACGGACGTCAAGCGGACTTGGAGTTTTTGGCCTCATATAAACCAAAAATAATCAACATTACATTAAATAAAGAGAAATTTGAGATGGTCCATCTCTCACATTTACAGTATTAGAATTTTGGACATATTTCTGCCTTAAAATATGGTTTCAAATACACTGAAAGGACGTTTTTAAAGTATGCCGATAAAGGCGTTTCCGAATGTTTTTAATAATCGCATGTGCCGTGAATGGGAGTCGAATGTGAACCACATAGTCGGCGGGAATAAAAAATCCGGCGTTTGCCAGAATGTATATGTATAATTGTTTTTCGTCCGAGGTTCTATGCGTTACAAACTTTTGGGATGGATTAAACTTATAAAAACTCGCAGATTTCCAATAGAGTATAAAAAATCTGCCAACAGTTTGGGCGCAACTTTATTATTTTATGGGTAGAAGTTCAGAACGAGTTTACTGCTGAGACGCGGTGTAGGTTTACTATGCGACTGACAACCTAAAGAATAACCAGTAGGCTATTTGCAACGTTAAACTATTGCGCGATTAAAAATCTCTAGTCTGCGGCTACTCTTAGAGCCATTATTATGATCGTCAGTTAAATTCTAACTGGAACTTTAACCGGAAGTTTAGTATAAAAATCTGTTAGTTAAAGTTCCAGTTAGAACGTAACTGAATATCGTAGGTACGGCCCTTATAGTTTTTATAGAAACTGACATTCAAGGTGCGAACGGGCAAAAACCTTAGATTAGATTAGATTTCATCGGAGGCGGAGGGATTCCTCCAAGCACCGCGACCAGCGGTCTATTGTGCTATACCTCATAGATCTTTCTCCAGTTTCAGCCTAGGCCAAAAACCTTACAAGTATTAGCTAGCAGAGTCGTACTCACTTGAATTAGTTTATACTAAAACAATTGAAAATGTGATGCTCCAATAAAATTTAATGGGGCATAAAGAAGACGAAATTATTCACAGAACAAATTAACTTTTTCTGAAGGACTCTTTTACTGCATTGGATTTTGTAGAATTTCAGTTGATTGCAATGAATCCCATTGTAATGTCATGTCGAATTAGTTCTTTGAACCCTTTCAATAACGAGACAAAGTCCGGATTGGATAGCAGTGCCCTTATCAACGACTATAAATTATTACATAAAATTTTGCGGATCCCCAAATTATTGTGGCGCATGATTCACTCTCAGATTTGTCACGAAAGACTCCCTTTCTTTAGCAGCCAAGCAACTGAAATATCAAACGAATAGCTTCCTGGTGGCGGAACAAAGTTGATTACGCTTTTTTTTGTCGTCTATAGAACAGCAGCAGACATAAGACTACTAAGGCTAAGGGTAGGTACTAAGTCCCTTATGAGATGTTTCCTCAATAACTTGGCTATATGTGTACGAGTATAGTGGAATACGGCGAATTTACTTATTGATGGAGTTCCTCTGTGCCGCACTCGATTTTCTGTAGGTACTTGAAGAAGGGATACGGCTTCTTTGAATGGATAAAAATGAACATTCAGTATCAAGTTTTGTTGCCGTTTTTGACGAGATGTCTTTGTCGGGAAAGTTTTCCTTGGAGAATTGGATTTACAGGTCTCATTTGATTGTAATATATCGAAAATTTACAACAGAAAATACAATTTCCTAGGTTTCGGGAAGAATATACCTAAATGGTTCATGTTATTAGTTTTGAGATGTTGAAACTCAGGTAACGTAGCGTGGTAGGTTGAGAGATAAAGACACAATGTACCAGTTCCGCCCTTTGTCGGAACTGATGATTAAAATATGAACTGGATTGACATGCTTTCTAGGTTCCGTTCTAGCTTCATCTCTGCGTGGATAGTGGTAAGGTGTTCACATCCTACCCCATAAACTCTTGGACAGTAGTTACTTATCCGGGTATAAAATTGGATTAATAGAGTCTGTCATGATAGATTGGCACCAAGCTCATTAACGAGTGAAATGCTCGTAAATAAAGATACATTAATGACTTGTATACGAACCTTTCCGTTTGATAGATGGATGGAAGTTGATATTTTATATGTACTTGTGTTTGTAAATGAATGACAATAATTTTTCAAGAGGTGCGCAAGTAAGTCTTTCAATATATTTGAAATTGTCGTTAGTGGTTCTCTTTTACTTAGGACTTCCAGCACTGCTTCCAGTACTGTTTTACTTAGGGCTTCTAGTACTGTTAAGAATGCTGTGCAGAGAGCTTCTCCGCTTGAACGATCTCCTCCTCTTTGCATTGTAAAAAGTTAAAAATATTTTTGATCCCATATTTTTCTTTGCTTCAGGGGGTTTATGGAAGCTTTATGGAAGCTGATAAGGATTTCCAAATACATCGATTTTTGTTCATTGCACTAATTATGTTTTCGGACATTTACGAGACGGAACTCATAACAAATTTAATTAATATACTTTTACTTAAAACTACACCGATTTGAAATTGCATAACTCAAGGCGCAGGATCTCAGGATCTAATAAATTCATCTTTGAATAGTTCGTCATGACATGCATAGAGTCAGCCTCGTACACTCTACAAACAGGATCCATACAAAATAATCCATCGCCATAATCTTCCGACTGGAAAATGTTTTCGAAGGAAGAAACCATAGCTACATCCATTTAAACGAAACCAATGTCTAGGTACACATGTCCAAGTTGTTGCTTTGAAAACCTTGTTTCCCTGTCATCTTGCTTCTATGGTAGGTTGTTCGGTTGCAACCATTTACTACAGTGGAGGAGTCCAGGAAATTTATTCCTCCTCGATTCTCGGTTTAAGGATGTTATCACATTCTAGAACAGTTTCAAAATTTTCCAAACTCTCCGATGAGGATGATGATGATGATGTCTATGCCAGCTATTTGTGAAACCATTATGGTTATGTCCGGCATCCTGGCCAGTAGCGTGGATAATTTGCCGCTTGGAATCTCCGGTTTTGTTCGGAACATAACAGGCTAGTGGAGTAGCGTCCGAATTGTATCCTGTCGGTTACACTCGACTCCTCCGTTATGTAGACAGGATTTTGCTTTAGGGTCCTTCTCAATACAAAGGACAGCCTGAGAGAGTTATGAACTGACAATGGTATTAATGGTAATTGCATGTTAAATGGAGGTCGTGCTGCGATTTATAAGGAAAGATGAGCATTTGATAAGCTTTGTTAGTTGCAGTTATGAGATATGAATTTGTTACATTTAACGAGACACAAGCCTTTCTATGTCAACGCATGTGTCTAATGTCTAATCAAAGGACCATAGAAGTACATTGGTTCACATTGTACTCAATCAAACGCGCATTCATAATATCGTCCCTTACAGCAAGATTATATCCACCCACATTAACTGCACTATCAATAATAGAAAACTCGATGGCGTCATATGTCGCCTGTATTGGGTTGATGCCTTTCGAAATTAGGGACTCCTGTGGTTCAATCCATAATTTACGTGTCTCGAGGGATGAGCGATTATATCAGACAACAAAACGTCGTTCTGTGATGTTTTAATTAGAAAGGAGGTGGATGGGTGATATCTTAGTGGTCTTATTAGACGTCACAAACACGTGTCTGTGGGCTAGCTAAGGGCGGGAATAATTGCCAGATTGTTACTGTCCGCAGATAAATTCATTAATAAGATTGTGAGAAAATGTTTTGTGAAAGTATCGTTGTTTGTGTTTAATTTCAGTAGGTGTTATATATGTACACAGTAAAAAGTTTTGTGAAAATAACTATCCTTAAAGCAGTTGTTGGTATTTGCAGCTTTTTACAAATTCGTACGTTTTAATTAAAGACGAAAAACTTGATGCATTATGAACTTATTTTAAAAAATTATTTGAATATCGACAATAGCAAGAATTAGTGTAATGATGACGACTACTAGCGAACGAGAAACGAGAAAGGTTTTATGTAGACTGCGAACGAGAAGCTAGAAAAGTTCTATGTAGACTGAACAAGTATCGATAATAGAAAAGAATAATGTAATACTAACAAAAATAGCTGCCGGGAAGCGAAACAAGCTTTTACAGTAGAAAGAATACGATTTTGATTTTGGTTGTACAGTGGCGCAGCAACAGCAGTAAAATATTCCGAATTGATGTAGAAAATTTACAAATTGCAAAATTACAAGTAATTCTTAATACCTTGTATTTTTACACGTTTACGTCAAGAATTTACTGTGTGGGAAGTAAAATTGGAACACCGTATAAAATTACCCATTTTTAATGTGTAAAATTGTGCATAAAATTACTCCTTTTGCATGTAGTAAAATTACTCTGCGCGTAGTAATTTTATGATACTTTATTATTTTTTAATAATAAAGTATTGTGATCGATCGACATGAAATTTCAAAAAAATTTCCTACTCCGAAATTTTGTATTTTCACGTTTTAGGACTAGTAAATCCCAAAAAAGCAGAAAAAAAAATGTCCGTCTGTCCGCCGTAGACGCCGTACACAAAACCGTTTGAAGGTGCGTACTCACAAACACCTTGAGATATTAAGTCGAAATTTTTATGGTGGGTAGGATGGGTGAACACCTACGAGTGGTAACGTTTGAGAGTGTGATGTTGAGAGGGGAGGAGAGAGTACATTTTAGATGACAAATTTCGGTTTCTTGATCTCGCTTATGCTAGGAAGCTGAAAGTTGGAACTTATGTAGAACTATGATAGTGGTCCCACTAGCAAAAAAATGGTTGATAGGGGTCGAGAGGTGTGTGAGTGGGGGAAAACAACGCTTGAAAGCTGGGATTGAAACATTCTAAAATCCATATCTCCTGAACGATTGATGTCAAACGGCTGAAACTTTGTTATTGTCCTAAGAGATACTGGAAGATTAAAAAAGTAATCAAATTTTTAAGGGGGTTGGTGAGGTATGGAGGTGGGGTGTGAAAAACTTTGAAGTACAATATCTTCCGACTCAATTGTGCCAGGAGGATAAAATTTGGTTTCGGTATATAGAGTTACCAATGGAGTCGACTGAATTTTTGAGGGGGAAGTGAAGCGCGGAAGTGGGAGGACAGCCATTTTCAAAATATTAAATTTATAAATCTCAAGAACCGTATCAGATATGATCCTTGAAATTTTACAGGAGTTAGGACCAGTAGACCTCTAATTTTGGAAGGGGGTGGAATAACCAGGACGCTATTTGGAACGTTATTTTTTGGGTTATCAGTCGCATAGTCACCTACAGCGCATCTCAGCATGAAACACGTTTCGGGCTTCTACTCATAAAATAATAAATTTGCGCCCAGACTGTTGTCAGATTTTTGTTGTTGTTGCTGTGGTAGTTATATTTGTATACGCTTCATTTATTTACGTATAGTTACAGCTTTGTTTCTTTGATAAGTCTACCATCAACATATAATTTTTACAATTATTTATTTAAAAAGTAAATTATTATGTCACGTCCCCGTTCGTGATTCCTAACGAGAGAGGTTCAATTAATACTCAGTAAATTTGTAGAAATCATACAATAATAATAGTAGATTTTGATATTAACTAATTGCTTCCCATAGTTCAAATATCACGCCACGCCATTGTGATGGAACAACTCCTTCGGACCAAGTCTAACACAATTTCCAAATTGGAAGCTCCAGTGAAGATTTTTAAATGTTATGCTCTTTCCTTTTCAATAGGTTAGGCAGCAGTCTTCCCAGTTAGGAATTTCATATAGTGGTCTTCAAATAAGTATCATCTGACGTCGTAAAACAAACTAAAATATTTTAAAAATTTCACCTAAATTCTTTTTCACACAATCTTTCCATTCGAATTTTCAATCACTGCGGTAAATGCATTTCAATTCCTTGACCTCTTCTAAACTTTCACTAATTGTTCTGTTTCATGAATTAAATTTTCTTATAAGAAAGTTTTTCGCAAGATGAAGACGCTTCGACAATTTGTCGCCAAAACAATTAATGCAAATTGAATCCTTCGGTTTTTAATCCAATTTATCACTAGGCGGGAATTTAATTTGCATTCGTATAATTGTCGTGCCGGATTTTCGTCATTCTTGAACTGAAATCCTACGCTTGAATAATAGTGAGCCAAATGTTTAAATATTTCATCATAAACTTGAACTTGGTCCTTGATATTTCATTCGACAATGAGATAGTTTTCCATTTGTCCTTATGTTATACAAGGACAGGATTTCTTTTTGATATTTCCGTAGGGTCAAAGCTATTCGTATCAAAGATAATGAAAGTAGTGGTCAATGTTGGGAATTAACCACTTTACATTTCGGCGCACAATAGAGGCGATAGGTAGGGTCAGTTTTGTACGGGACAAAAAGGATGTGCCTTCAGGGTCCATATGGCACAAATAACAAAACCGTGGTTTATTGTCCTTTCGGTGGCCATAGTCGTAAATAAACTACACGATTCATGCAGGAATTAAACCAGAGATCCTGTGTGATTGGGATTAAGGACAGGGCAAGGGAATATAGTAGGTGAACTTTGTGCCGGCAATGATGACAATGTAAAGATTACTTGCATGAAATATTTCGGGATTTATGCACGCATCATTCTGCTTCTTCTACTAGAGAGCGCTTGTGAAAAATGATATGAAATGTCTACATTAAATGAATGTTTTTGTTACTGAACATTTTGTCATGAAAATACATTGCTTGTATTCTTTATATCTACAAAATTGAAACATATACCATGCATACTATGCACATATATCTGTATACGTCTAGTATGGAAGTGCTACCAACATTACGCGTCAGATAACATCCGATCTTCAGTGAGTGGAGGTTGAACACTATATCATCCTGCTTTCAGGGATTTAGGGTGAGGAAAAGGTTGTGGGATAATTTACAGAAAACTTTAACTTTAAAAATTTCGTATTTTTATTCAACACTTTTTACCTACAATTTATTTTTTGTTATTTTTAAGTTTATGAATGAACGTGATCAACAATAATGAGAGGGAAACAACTTAAAAAAGTAAAGATAAATGTGAAAAAAAGGATAAAAATTGAAATAAATCTTACACTAGTGGAATCCACTAGTAACTCTCAGCTCAAACTTAAGGTCATTTCGATAAATAAATTATCCTTAAAAAAGTTACCTAAACAGCATCCATCTTAACCTGTAAAGCTCCTTCATAATACATATCTTAGCATAATTATAATAATCCAAAGGAAGCTCTCAAGAAATTCCTTGCTCTTTTTCTGATCCCTTTTACCGGGTATCTAAATCCGGAAGGATATTGTACGTTACGAAAAAACAACTACTTCATTAAGAAGGGCACCAGTTGGTTTTAATTATCCTTAAAGTGTGCTCGTTTTTGTTTTCCATCGTCTTCATTTTCCTACCGGGTACCATAACTGGCTGTATGAGATGATAAGGATTTTTGGCGAAAATACCCTATGGATGCCAGGGAAGAGATACTGTGAGGGGTAGAACAACAGCCGGCAAACTATATCACGAACGAGGTGAACATTTTGCAGTATCAGCATCGGCCGGCTCGAGCTTATTATGCTTTAATCCGCGAGCATATTTTTGTGCCATTAACGGCCATTAGTAACGGGTGCTACATTACGAAATGGTGTAAACGATAAGAAAGTTTATCTGGGTCCAACATCTGTTTGGACAAGATTTGGAGGAAAGCGTCTTAAGGGAAAATGCATAAAAGTTTTTCGTAAAGATTATAATTAGGGACAATAATTCTGTCTTCAGGTGAAATAATTGTCGAAATGGTTACGAAATGGAATCCCGACAATTGCCTTCAAACAAATGCATCCGTGAACACATCACTATAATATCAGCCCAATACATTTCAATTAAAATCATAACTCAATTTTGATAAGGATCTTAATCAAAATTAAACCGCCTCTGAAAATATTGAATGGAAAAAAGTTTCCCACAAGTATTTAATACCAGTGCCCTTATGATTAATCAAGATCTCACTGTGCCACCACACATTGACTACAATAGCAATTTTTGATACGTTTCCTTCGATACATTAAAACGCATGCCCTCTTCACTTAATCGGATTAAAAATGGTAGAAAAAAATGTTCATTCTAATTACAGGCTAAGACCTCTTTAGTGTGGCGGCTATGAGGGTTGACAAGGGCATCAATTAGAAAAAATTAAAGGATATATCACCAGTGATCCCATTGAAAATTGTAAGTACCTTAGGGGCAGGTAAAAAGGGACTTGGTACTAGTGTACTTCACTCTACATGCTTGGTTTTCAATGGAATACTTGATTTTTTTTACTCTGTGTCATTCAAGTGGCTAAATAGAGGAGTTTTAGAGCACAATACCATTTTTTTCGAACAATGTTTTTAATCTGGATAACTTCAATTTGGAGATTTTGCACGATCTTGGCATTATGTCCACTTTTAAGAGATTTGCAACCCGCTATTGCCTTTCGAACCAATAATCCAAGCACAAAGAATTCCAAGGATTATTCGAATGGAACGAGATTTCGGTTCCCATCAAGAATAAAATAGATCTAAGTAGATTCAGCTTTGAAATTTGTTATAGGAACATAGATTTTTTTGTCATCCTCCATTTTGATTTATGAAGAAAAAATGAGATTGAGACCTGAAATTGATAGTTTAAGTTCACCTAATTAAATAGCTCTCAACGTATAACTCTTACAAATTGTCTCGTAAAGTAGTTCTCATAGTGTCATTTTTATGAAATAATAAGCCTACTAGACTTTTGCTCTTTTAATAAAATATAATGAAAAAATATTCTGTTCGATGAAAACGTGGATCCAGCAAATAATATTTATTGATTAACCCCTTTATGGAACAAAAACACGAGATACAAACTTCTAAATGAATGAAATTAAAATTAAGATTACCGTTTTGCGCCAACAAAAATTACAAGTAAAAGGAAGAAAATCAAAATAATTAATTTAAAAAAATTGAGTCTTACCCTTTAATTCTTCAAGAGTTTAGTTCACCTTAAAATTCACATAAGAGCAATAAATTGCAATGAAACTTATAACAGCACTTCGATGAAAATTCAAAATTGCTTAACAATATTTTATTATCATTCTTATAAAAAGAATCTTATAAGTAATGCAATGCAATAGGCTGAGATTTTTACAAGTGACCACTTAAATTAAAGTTAAAATTAAATTCAAATCCGCAAACAGATTTAAAAAAAAAATTTGAGCCCAGAGTAGGGTGGTTCGTGGGGGGTACGTGGTGGGTACGAAACGTACCCCCCAATGGGTATGAGCACATAGGCTGAGATTTTTACAAGTGACCACTTAAATTAAAGTTAAAATTAAATTCAAATCCGCAAACAGATTTAAAAAAAAAATTTGAGCCCAGAGTAGGGTGGTTCGTGGGGGGTACGTGGTGGGTACGAAACGTACCCTCCAATGGGTATGAGCACATAGGCTGAGATTTTTACAAGTGACCACTTAAATTAAAGTTAAAATTAAATTCAAACCCGCAAACAGATTTAAAAAAAAAAATTGAGCCCAGGAGAGCGGCAGTTCATGGGGTGGCACGTGGGAGGTTCGTGGGGGGTACGTGGTGGGTACGAAACGTACCCCCCACGTACTCTCTAATGGGTATGAGCACATAGGCTGAGATTTTTACAAGTGACCACTTAAATTAATGCAAAAACTTATTGAAATAAAAATTAACGTTACGTAATATCACATTGAATTTTACATCTTTTGGATATATATGAAACACCTTTTCAAGTAAATTTACTTTGGGATATAATGGTCAATTTGAATGTAATTTTTAATTTTTGGTCAGTAAATTTCAATTTGCAATCAGCAAACTTCAACTTCGAAAGCAGCAAATTCACAGGACATTCTCTTGAATTTACATTCTAAAAAACGTTTATAATTAGCACTCTTTAAGATACACTTATTTCTTCTTCTAATATTATTTCTTACTTACTTACTCTTAATAAAGCCCTTGGCGGTAGTTAGGAATCAAACCCGTGATCAATTCTGCTTCTTTTGCTGCGTAGGTTTGGCGCGCGTAGCCACTGCGCCACCGAGGGCGCATTTTAATAGAAAATAAACTGCGTGGTTTCTTATAGTACATGTTTTTCGTCGTAAAATTCAAATAGATAAGTAGAATTACACGAAAAAGAACTTCATTTTCAATTCATATATAAATATAGTTAATTTTACACAAAATGTCGCGTAATTTCGTGGACCTTTTCATGTAAATTGTACGGTTTAGTTGAAAAATACATGAATTTACTAATACCAGTAATTTCGTGTAAAAGTGATTGAAATGTGTACTTTTACTTGAAAACCGGAAATTTCAAGTAAAAATTGGATTGAAAATTAATTTTTTTTAAAACAATTGATTCCAATACAGTTAATAAAAAATTGATAATTCAAATGGAAAAAAATTTAGAAAATGCACTTTCTTAAAACAAATGTTCATACAGAAATTTTTACCGAGTTTCTCTTAAGTTTCTTCATTTTCATTGCTCTCGTCCAGAATTTGATTTGCTCACAAAGACTTTTGGCTTAAAATAGGATTGTATAACTCTTGTAATGTAGATAAGACCCCTAAAACATTAATTTTTAATTCAAAGGAATATTTAAGATAAATTGTAGAACTTTTATAATGGAATTATAAATTAGCGGAATTTTTACTTCATGACAACATCGTCAGTAATTTTTTTTAAAAATTTAATTTCGATTTGTATAAAATTGAATTTTATAATAATATTATGATCAAATTTCGTAATGTATACTAAAGTTCACGGTGAGATTGTACTTTGCAAATTTATTTATTTTGAGGTTATAATGAAAACCTAAAGGTGGAATTACTGTGAGAACAATACAAGCGATACCAAATAATACATATTATCAAAATATTTAAATATTTTGTTTGGCTCTATCGCCTGTTGTTTGTTTCATTACTTCTTTTAATTCGATATTTATTTCCCTTTTTCCGTCAATTGTTGGAAAAAATTGGAAATACAATCGATGCATGTTACGAAATCGCATTACGAGCGTAAAGTACCAAAGCGACGCGATTAGAGCGATGCGATATAAATGTCATTGTGTTGCATTGCATTGATCTTAAAACTTGTGAAGCTATTAGTTTCAGACAGAAAAATATGCGAGTATATCGGAATTTAAGCCTACATTGGAGGTGAGAGACGGTGTTAGTACTAAAGCTTCGTATAAGTTTGCCCGAAATTCTATCGATCCTTTTCGCACAATTGATATTTATTGCTTAAAGCAACAAAAAAAAAATGTGGCCATTTTTTCTGCTTTCAAAAAATTCGACTACCCTTTCAGTTTATGATAGATCATCAAAACATCCCCCCAACGAGAATTTCATTCCGAACACCACAAGCAATAAAGCGGAACGTACAATCTTCTTGCTGCCTTAGTTGAATTTTCCTCTTACAAATGAAAATTGAACGCATATCAAGCCTTCCTGAGACCGTATAATATTTGCACCCCTTTCGAAAACAACCTATAAAAGGGATGTTCTCGCATTCACCACACCAGAACAAATTTGGTAATGTCTTCTTGGCTTTATTTTGTAGTAAGGTGGCGAAGGGCTTTTGCATGGTTTACTTATTGATGAACATCGTTCGACAAGTTTTCATTGCCTTTTCGCACACCGTGAATTTCTGGTGTCTTAAAGAAACGAGAGGGTTTGATTTTATACTTAGCATCTTAAATTTCGATAGTGTGTCTGTCAAGGTATCTACTAACTTATCTATAGTCTTACCAAAGAAATCGACTTAACTACGCGTACCTATGCTTTTCTAACACCTCTACCAGCTATCATCATCATAATGTGCAATAAAATTTCAAGAGAATAAATTTAGCGAACAATACTAATATATAAAAGGGAAATTTGCGACTACGAAAAACATTAAAAATTTATAGCTAAAACAAATTTTAATGCCGGTAAAGTGTACAGTGCGAAAATATTATATGGCATGAGAGGGTAACAGGTTAACGCTTTGCAGGAACAGTAGCTATATGGCCTTATAACTCCTGCAGATACTTTCGCAATATCGTGTCTGATGGAATTTTCACAGTTTGCCACGTACTTTAGAAAATAGAAAGAGTAGGTATTACGGCGTTTCTTAAAGCGGGCTCGGAAAATTTACGAGTCAAACGATCACGTGTTTATTCATCGTCTTGTAGAATTTCCTGAAAGATAATAGAAGCATTAAATTGCAAATTTTGAAGTCATTATGTAAAGGTGAAAATTACATAATACATTCGAGAGAGTGGATTTTTATTACTGACATTGTATTTGGGAGAAATGTGTTAGTACATTGGAATCAAACTGGATGTCCTGCAATATATGGGATTTTCTTTCGGCAGAACAAAAGTCTCGCCTATCATCCCAGAGGTCGTGGATTCGAGTGCAATATATGACTTTAGAAAAACAACGATTTATTATACTCTAGATGAAATCATATAGAGTTTTATAAGTTTAATCTAGCCCAAAAGTTTGTAACGCATAGAACCAAGTCTCGGACGAAAAAAAGTTATATATTATTTTTTGTTTATTTCTGGCCAAAAATCTCAAATCCGCTTGACGTCCGTCCGTCCGTCCGTCTGTCCGCAAACACGATAACTCAAGAACGCCTTCACATACACGGAGAAAAAAAATTGTGCAATATACCATTTTTTTTATATACGTCGCATCATATTTATAGTTGAAATCAGGACAGCAATAAATACTAGTGCAAGAAGCTATATATATTTTGCCATACAAATATATTTCATATAGCTTTATGTATTGCCATTTGAAAAAATATAAATAGTAACTATAATCATACGCCTTTGTTATTCTTGTGATTTGCATAGCAGTTATAGCTATTCAAATCGCGTAATCACTTTTAAAAGCTAGTACGAAATGTTATGTTACATTGCTTATAACTTCATATTCATAATGTGTAGAACCATATCGTTTTACTACCTTACCAAAAAAAATTATAATAAATCGCAAAAAAAATGTTTTCAGGGCTTTTAAAATGGCGGCATTAACTAAAAGTATTCAATGCAATATTGGGAGAAAATCAATCTATGTTTAGTTAGTATGACTACAAATTATAGTCATAGGCGTTGAAATAAAAGACAACGGGCTTAATTCAAGAATATTTCCATAATATATTTCACTGAATTTGCATTAGAATTAATATAATTAATATATTGTAATGTTTCGTCAATAATATGAGGTAATTCAAAATATGTTTAAGAGTTCTTTTAAATTAAATCATATTCATTTTTATAGGTACTGTTTTCAAAAGTAACTCATTCTTTTTTAACCGTATTAGTTCTTTCATCAATAACAATAGAAGAAGATAGAGAAAAAAGATTAGCATTTTTAAGAAGTAATTCTCTTTTATATGCAATAATTGCAATAATTTCTTGAATTGAACTTTTACATATATTTTCTTTAAATTCAAATTTTCTTTTTCAATAATATTTTTGCTTTTTATAAAAAAATCTAATTGATTTTGAACATCACTGTGAACAGATTCAAATTCACTTTCTGTATATGATAATGATTTTGTATTGGTATTATTTTCTTCCAATATTAGACTATGGTTATTGGTATTTAACATTGTATTATTACAAAAATGTTGCAATATATGTTTTTTGAAAGAGATCTTGGAATCAAGTAATTGTTTTACTTTACAATTGTTGCAAACAAAGATATTTTCCAATTTATGATGTATTGTAATATGTTTCATATCTATGTAGTGACTTTCCATAGCTTTATTGCATTTGAAGCAATTAATTTTATAGAATTATTATTAATGTGGTATACGTATAATTATGAACACCAAAATTCAAGTTTTGAAGATATCTAGTCGTTGTTACCGTTATATATTCTTCGGTAATTACAACGATATTAATTTAATCTTTAAGATCCGAAAGAAGGGAGGTTACTGACACAAATTTTTTATCAAAAATGGTGTTAATACCATATGTTTTCTTTTCAAAAAACAACCAAACAACTTCACTGCCTTCTGGATACTTCGCATGCAACGAATGGAAAATTTTGGAGCAAACATCCAGCGCTGTTAATGGGGAGTCTTCAATAAGATACAAAATATCTTGCACAGAAATATACGAGCAGATTATATTATCTGTAAAATAAAAAAATATATAATGTACTTTCTAGATTTTGAAAATATTTTGAATGTACCTAAAGAATCGCCAACAACTATGACAATGGGCTGTACGGTGCTCACATGTTTCTTATGGTCGTCCCTTATTTGTTGAATCGTCTCTTCAACTAAGTTAGCATCCTATTTTAAGAACACATTATTGGCAATTATTTCTTTTTAAGTTATTGATTGGTCTTACTTTAATATGTGTAATAAAGTTGTTTGATATTTCTATTTTACTCAATTTAGTATGTTGTGCATTATAGGACCTCTTTCTGGTACATGACGCAGAGCACAGCAAGTAAGGAAGTAGAAATAATCCAGTTATTTCAGATGTAAATTTTAAAAATTTGTTTGCCTCGTTACAATTTCTCTCTTTGCAAATAGCAATAATTTGATCATTAGTTCTTGGCCAAATTTCCAGAAAAGAAGTCAGATGATACATCATATATCACACCATCATTTACATAACAATCACTCGAAGGCTGACTTAATGTTGTTGCCGTGGATGTGCTCTGAAATTGTTGTTACATTTTTTTTTATATTAAGAAAGCAAAATAATTATTATGGCTTTTTTATTACAAAGTCCTTTAGATATTCTTTTTGGTATTTAATCCAAAATAGTTGTCTGGGCTCAGCCTTCGGAATAAGATATCGCAATAATTCGTATTGTAAATTTTAAAACGCGGGTTTTTCAATTTCTTGTTCTGTAAAGGAAGAAAATATTGTGTTTGGATCATAGAATCGATGTTTAAATGATGTAATTGTCAAGAACGTTGGGAGTAGAATTAGTATTTCATCAGAAGACATAAGTTTCAATATACAAGGAAAGAAACTTGCATGAAAATAATATAGTGAATGAAATAATAAATTCTACCAAACATCCGAATTCCACCTTTCAACATCCTAGGTTAAGACGGTCTTGAGTTATCTTGCATGCGGATAGATAGACCGACAAAGAGACAGACGAAGTGTTGAAACTTGGGCTGGATTAAAATGAAATACTTTCAAATTTCATCTACAGTACAAAAATGTACCAATAATCTGGGTTTAGCATTATTATTTTTGGTTTTTTTTTTAAATGTCGCGCTGGGGCTTTTTTTATAATCGTGTATATTTTTCGATATTTAGCCACCCAGGGAGTGATATGGCGTTTATTTTTAATTCTTTACATTTATGAGCTCTTTACACACCGCACTAAAAATCAGTTTTTTTTTGCACATTATTCACTTTTTCACTTCACAGCACTCACCAAAGAACCAACCATGTAAATGCAATTACAATTATGGTCTGCTTGCTAGTGTAGTCGTTTGAGTGTTTTGCCAGTTTCAATCGCCAGTTTCGATCGAACAAATGGTCATAGGCGCCATTTGAAAAACGTTTACTGCGATTTTACTTGGTATGTCATACAATAATGTAATTAAAATATACTTAAAAGAATAACAGCAAAGAATATGATAGGTTGCGTTTATTACTAAAAAAAATTGTAACAGACATTGTACTCTCAGCTATAATACTTTTTTTTAAACCATAAGTTCCTTGGTTCGTGCGACTATATACATTAGTCACTCTAAAATCTTCTTTTATGCAATAAATATATGCATAATTGACAAAAAAAATAGTGTTAAAGATCATAATAGGTTACGTATGACACTATAATAAGTGTGCAATAAATATTGTGTGAATAGCTACAGAAATTTTTCTCCGTGTAGGATCTTGAAATTTTGAATCTGGATGTTTGTTTGAATTTGTAAGGCTAAGTTCGTTAACGGACAAAATCGTCCTACTCCTTCGGGTAGCTGACATACAAAATGTCCTTAAAACACGTGTTCAATTGGTCGATAACTTCAGAAGGGTTTAAGCTACGACATTGAAATTTTGTATGTATTATTTTTCCAATAGTTGGAGCTAAATGTATGATTATGAAGAAAATCCTGTTAGTCCTTCGTGTAGCTGCCATACAAATATTCTGTCAAAATGTATTCACTTAATTTACGGAACTTACTATAACTCAAGTAATCTTTTAGCTATGAATTGGAAATTTTGTACAAATTAGTTTTGAGTAAAAACGAAGTTCGAGTTTACTAGACAGCAAAATTCTTTTACTGCTTCTGGTACCTTCCATACAAAAAATCTTTAAGACACGTGTTCAACAATATTTTTCGATAACTTTTGAACGCTTCAAGCTACGAATTTCAAATTTTTTACACGTTCATTTTTGAATGGTTCCAAGGAAAAGGATAAATATGTAAGAAATCGAGTGAGTCCTTCCTGCACCTTCCATGTGAAAGTCCTTCAAAAAGGAATTTTTTTTCGATGACTTACCCAGTTCAAGATATGAAATTAAACACTGCATATTGTCTTTTAGTTTTGAGTAGCAATCTAATGGCAGTTCTTAATAAATGACATACAACATGCACACACGTAATTCTACTTTATCCCAACTACAATATAAATCGGAGTTCAGTATTCATCTAGAGTATTATACGATTGGCTTGCAGCCGATCGTGACTACAGTATGCTTTTATTTATTTATTTTTACGATATATACAAATGTTGTCGAATGAAGACGACCAGATACTCTTTCGTAAAGAATATTGCAACTTATAAAACAATCAACAATGTTTAAAATTCAACGAAAAGCTATAAAAATACCTTTTATGAACTCATAAAATTCATTTAGCATAAAAAAATACCAGCGTGAAAAAATTTACTTTTTATTGTAGTTTCGACCAATTTTTTCCACCATGCTATTTCAAATTACTGAAAGTTGAATAACACTATAAATGGTTAAGAGTAATAAAAAAGGGAGCATGGACTATACCATAAAATTTTTTAATAAAAATTAATATTGCGACGATTAAAATTTTTTTTCTATAGAAATGAATAGCAGCTATTCGAGCATACTAAGCATCAGTTCGTCTCATAAAAAATACGGAAAATGGGAAATTTAACTCGAGCAAAATTGTAAGGATTTTTTTTTCAGATTCCACCATTAAGTGTAATTAAAATCGTCTTCAAAGAATTTTTTTTGAGATAGCCATCAACACTTGGAGCTTCTAAGATCCGAATTCGAATGGAATTTAAATAATATGGCAACTGGTCACTTAGATTTTAATAATGACAAGATTGCCAGGGAATTTTTGCAGTATTCGGACAGACAGATGAAAGATTCATTTTTATTATTATTATTTATTAATAAACATACTGCAGTCACGATCGGCTGCAAGCCAATCGTATAATACTCTAGATGAATACTGAACTCCGATTTATATTGTAGTTGGGTATAAAGTAGAATTACGTGTGTGCATGTTGTATGTCCTTTATTAAGGACTGCTATTAGATTGCTACTCAAAACTAAAAGACAATATTCAGTGTTTAATTTCATACCTTGAACTGGGTAAGTCATCGAAAAAAATGTCCTTTTTAAAGGACTTTCACATGGGAGGAACAGGAAAGGACTCACTCGATTTCTTACATATTTATCCTTTTCCTTGGAACCATTCAAAAATAAACGTGTACAAAATTTCAAATTCGTAGCTTGAAGCGTTCAAAAGTTATTGGAAAATATTGTTCAACACGGGTTTTAAGGATATTTTGTATGGCAGCTACCAGAAGGAGTAAAAGGATTTCGCTGATTAGTAAACTCGAACTTTCTTTTCACTCAAAACTAACTTGTACAAAATTCCGAATTCGTAGCTAAAAGATTACTTAAGTTATTGTGAGTTTCGTAAATTAAGTGAATACATTTTGACAGGATATTTGTATGACAGCTACACGAAGGACTAACAGAATTTTCTTCATAATCATATATTTAGCTCCACCTATTGGAAAAATAACACATACAAAATTCCAATGACGTAGCTTAAACCCTTCTGAAGCTATCGACCAATATTCTTGAAGACGTGTTTTAAGGACATTTTGTATGGCAGCTACCAGAAGGAGTAAAAGGATTTCGCTGATTAGTAAACTCCGACTTTCTTTTCACTCAAAACTAACCTGTACAAAATTCCGAATTCGTCGCTAAAAGATTACTTGAGTTATTGTGAGTTTTGTAAATTAAGTGAATACATTTTGACAGGATATTTGTATGGCAGCTACACGAAGGACTAAAAGGATTTTCTTCATAATCATATATTTAGCTCCAACTATTGGAAAAATAACACATACAAAATTTCAAAGACGTAGCTTAAACCCTTCTGAAGTTATCGATCAATATTCTTGAACACGTGTTTTAAGGACATTTTGTATGGCAGCTACCCGAAGGAGTAGGACGATTTTGCCCGTTAACGAACTTAGCCTTACAAATTCAACCAAACATCCAGATTCAAAATTTCAAGATCCTAGGTGAAGGCGTTCTTGAGTTATCGTGCTAACGGACAGACGGACGGACGGACGGACGGACGGACAGACGGACGGACGGACGGACGGACGGACGGACGGACGTCAGGCGGATTTGAGGTTTTTGGCCACAAATAAACAAAAAATAATATATAACTTTTTTTCGTCCGAGGCTTGGTTCTATGCGTTACAAACTTTTGGGCTGGATTAAACTTATAATACTCTATATGATTTCATCTAGAGTATAAAAAGTATATAAATATACATAATAATTATACAGCATTAGTTGCAGAGACCATCAGCTATTGAAAGATTTAAATACCACCCACTTTATGAGTCTATCACACACTGTCGACAGAAAAATTATCCTGTTGTTTTTTTATTACAACTTCATTCGATTCCAAACTAGTTAACTTTTTTCTAACTACAGCAGATCAAATAAGAAGTCTAGCCGAATAATGTTGAAAAATTGTATTTTCAGAGCTTCCTTTCCGAATAACTTCTTAGATTTATTTTTGATTACTTTTCTACTAATCCAACCCCAGAACATACGTTCGTATAACCGAAATGAAATCAACTTCACTCGAAAAAGCCACCCTACTATAATGAAATCCCTTAAAATTACTTTTTCCAGAATATTATCAAAAGTTAAACAAAAGGAGAACTGCATTCAACCACAACATATTAAATGAAAAACCCTTATCCAGACTCTTAATGAACTTTCGGTACCCTCCTAAATATTGAAGAAAAATTTTCGGATTCGACCTACCACCACCATCCCTTTTGCTATCACCACCTTTCACATAGAGGTCCTTGCCGAGCATAAATTAAGCCCGTGCTTAAGTTTCGTCCTGTCGACTGAAGCAAGAAGCAGTGGAATTTTGAAAGTTTTCCAACAGGAAGGATAAGACCGGCGAATACACCGCCATAGGTTTCAACCCTGTGAAAATGTTTCGTTGATTTTGTAATTAACTCCTTCATGACGCGCGGGAAAGTTTAAGTTCTGATCGTAGGTTTTCATCCCCCCGAGCTCGTGTAGTCATACCTGGGGAGAGAGTTACAAAGCCAGTTCTATACTTGTTCTAGGACATTATTTTCCGATATATCTGTGTGTAATCTTAGTACATTGTGATGATGGCTAGAATTGCCTCCGTACAACGATTCCTGTTTGAAGTTAAAATAAATAAGGTAGCATTTATTACGGCTGATGGCAAGTGCAATGGTGGGGTTGGTCAGAAATGTGGTGTTTTCAGATAGAAAGATTTAAGAATGAGGTTGAGTTCCAAAAAGGTTCGCTTTATATCCTGGTCTGAAATAGGTAAGAAGTTTTGTTTTGTTATGATTCCCATTATGAAAAGTTACCCCATTTAGAGTATAGTGGAGTGTTGAGAGACTGCTTTGATTCGAATCCGACCTATGAACTAACTACATAGTCAATGCCGAATTGGCATTAACCGAACGCATGTTTCCCCCATCTACTCCCGCAACCTATGTTCACCTTTTATTTGCAAATGGCTCTACTACCCCACCATCACTATAAATTCCAAGTTTCAACTTTCTAACACAAAAACCAAATTGTTCGTCTAAAAGATCTCCCACATCTCTAACTCACCATACCCCAAAAAAAACCACGGAACCGTCCAATCTACTCACCAAAAAAAAATTTAACTTAATATCTCAAAGGGTTGAGGAGATATGAGCCTTCAAATGAATTTGCGTACGACGTTTACGGCGGACAGATGGACCTTTTTTTTAAATTTACTAGCCCTGAAACGTAAAAATACAAAATTTGAGGGTTGCATTTTTTCAAATTTCTGGTCGATCATTATTAACTAATAAAGTAAATTCGATTATAGGAAATATTTATCCTACAAGGTTGGACAAAAACGAAAATATATTTATGTAACAGATTCTGTCGAAATTTCTCTGTGGCAAAAACAATCTCTATAAATCAAAAGGTTATATTTTAACACGTCATTAAAATATAATTAGGTGTTAGCTATACTGCTATATCCTAGCTACAGTGACGAAAGCTAGTAATTATACCCTTTGAACTTCCTGCATAATTACCAAATTTACGCAAATCCCATGACAAATTGATTTGACGCTCCGTGAAAACACGCTCTACAACCCTCAACCTGGCTTTACCATGCCCTAATAAACGTTGAAAGGAAATAGAGCTCAAGTCAAATTTTTAATGACAATGTCGACAATGGGAAATAAAATACACCGTCACGGCGTATAATAAAAGGCAGGATATATCACATCGCGAGTTTTTATATTATCCGCGTAGTGGAATACAGTGTAATCAAATTACTGTTCAACGTGCAAAAAGGACACGTATCGGAGTGATTAGGTATGGGGGGTTTTTGTTATATTTTTGAATGGAAATCAGGATGTGGTGAATAATGTACACTCAGAAATTTATTTGGGGTTGATTACATATTAGAGTCGACGAGGATTTTTAGATCACTCAAAAGGCAGATTGGAATCTGATAAATAGCAATAAATTTGTCGAAAGATGTGGTATCAGAATGAAATGTTTATGACATTAGAAAAGAAACTATTTCATCTAGATTTAGTGTGACAAAATGTTAAATTTTTTGAGAGAGTGAAAATGGGTTAATTACTTCTTTTTCGTGAATTTATCAAAAGCCTTGTTATTTTTCACCGGATCAGGGTCTTGAAAGAAAATTATAATCCGCATAGAATATCGCGATTTACATTTTATTAAATGTATTTTTTACAAAGTTTCAGGATATCAGGAGGCTTGACGCGCTGCATTCGTGATTTATTTTATTTCTAGCTTCAGATCACGAGCCAATAATGCGTCGAAGGTTTCGAGCTAGGATCGTATTTTTGAAGACACTTTTCAGGTGCATTCATTAATCATTTACATTTTTTTACCTCTGTTTTACATTTAGAAGGATTGGCAATTTAGCAGCTGCCCAGCAGGCAAAGTTTCGTATACTATACGAAAGAAAAGACCGTAGAAAAGCCGGATAAACACCGTAGAATTCTAGGGTACGATGTCCGCGGTCGCTGTGTATGTCTATACGTAGTTTGGAAGAGCATTAGACGTAGAATATTTACGGCGATTCAACGTATAATATTTTAGGTGCTTATACGTAACGTACGTACGTTCTTTGTACGTACGAAATTCACTACGACTGGTGCAACGCATTTGCTCGCGCATTTTTTTTTTATTTCCGCCTTTTACATAGAGAAAAGAAGGATTTGAAATTTAACTTATGAAGTCCTGACGCTGAACCAGCTGCTAATCGAATCCTTCTATTCTAAATGTAAGTCAGAAGTAATAAAAATGAGTTTGCAAAATTAACCTGAAATTAGACTTCAAAAATACGATATCAACTCGAAACCTGTGTCGCATTACTGGCTCGTGCTCTTAAACTGAAAATAAAATAAACATGAATGCAGCTCGGCAAGCCTTTGGGATATCCTGACTCTTTCTAAAAAAAACACATGTAAAAACATACTGCAGTCACGATCGGCTGTAAGCCAATCGTATAATACTCTAGATGAATACTGAACTCCGATTTATATTGTAGTTGGGTATAAAGTAGAATTACGTGTGTGCATGTTGTATGACCTTTATTAAGGACTGCCATTAGATTGCTACTCAAAACTTAAAGACAATATTCAGTGTTTAATTTCATATCTTCAACTGGGTAAGTCATTGAAAAAAAATATCCTTTCGGAAGGACTTTCACATGGGAGGTGCAGGAAGGACTCACTCGATTTCTTTCATATTTATCCATTTCCTTCGAACCAATTAAAAATGAACGTGTACAAAATTTCAACTTCGTAGCTTGAAGCGTTCAAAAGTTATCGAAAAATATTGTTGAACACGTGTCTTAAGGACATTTTGTATGGCAGCTACCAGAAGGAGTAAAAGGATTTTGCTGATTAGTAAACCCGAACTTCGTTTTTACTCAAGACTAATTTGTACACAATTTCCAATTCATAGCTAAAAGATTACTTGAGTTATAGTAAGTTCCGTAAATTAAGTGAAGACGTTTTGACAGGATATTTGTATGGCAGCTACACGAAGGACCAATAGGATTTTCTTCATAATCATACATTTAGCTGCAACTATTGGCAAAATAACACATACAAAATTTCAAAGACGTAGCTTAAACCCTTCTGAAGTTATCGGCCAATATTCTTGAACACGTGTTTTAAGGATATTTTGTATGGGAGCTACCAGAAGGAGTAAAAGGATTTCGCTGACTAGTAAACCCAAACTTTCTTTTCACTCAAAACTAATTTGTACAAAATTCCGAATTCGTAGCTAAAAGATTACTTGAGTTATAGTGAGTTTCGTAAATTAAGTGAATACATTTTGACAGGATATTTGTATGGCAGCTACACGAAGGACTAACAGGATTTTCTTCATAATCATATATTTAGCTCTAACTATTGGAAAAATAACACGTACAAAATTTCAAAGTCGTGGCTTAAACCCTTCTGAAGTTATCGACCTATATTCATGAACACGTGTTTTAAGGACATTTTGTATGGCAGCTACCCGAAGGAGTAGGACGATTTTGCCCGTTAACGAACTTAGCCTTACAAATTCAACCAAACATCCAAATTCAAAATTTCAAGATCCTAGGTGAAGGCGTTCTTGAGTTATCGTGTTCACGGACAGACGGACGGACGGACGGACGGACGGACGGACGGACGGACGGACGTCAGGCGGATTTGAGGTTTTTGGCCACAAATAAACAAAAAATAATATATAACTTTTTTTCGTCCGAGGCTTGGTTCTATGCGTTACAAACTTTTGGGCTGGATTAAACTTATAATACTCTATATGATTTCATCTAGAGTATAAAAATTCGTACGAATACGATTGGCGATGAAAGTCTCATCGCCATGGAGAGTGGAATCAAAATTTCATTTGATTTGACTTTTCCTCATGAAAGTTTTCTTGTTTCTTGCATGTGTGTGACTACGTACGGTGCTATCCCTTTCTTACATATTGCTATAGACGTGCGTAGAAAATCTATTGAATTTTCCTAACATTTATACTGAGTCTTTTGTAATAGCTGATATATGCCGTCTCTATCGTACATGTGGACTTAAAGGTGCGTTGAAAATGTGTAGAAATTTCATGACTATTCGATGGCTATGGTCTGGCTGGTGGGGAACGTTATTTACATTTCTACGGAGACGGTTTTCATTCGCTGTCTGTTTCTACACATGGAGCTCAATGGCTGTAAAAAATGTGTAGAATTACGAAACTTTGGCTGCTGGGCACCAATTCTCCGGAATAAAAATTAAGATATGTTAACTTCAAATTCTGTCAAAAAAGTAATTAAATTTTTGTAATATGTACAATTGATGAACCCCCCTTGATTTACTGCGTGCTTTTTAGTGGTATGATAGGAATAAGGTGAGAATGGGGATTCATTCAAAAATACTTTATTATTGAAAAATAATAAAGTAAGAAATTGGTTCTTGTATCTATGGCACAGCTTGTGCGAGGAAATTGAAACTTGAAAAAAAAAACAGTTGCGGAAAACGGCATGGTAGGAAAACCATTTGAAGAAATATGTCGCAGAGCGCTGTGGCGTGTTTGAGTGGGTTAGTTTAGGTTAAGTTATGGTGGCTGCCATCCAAACTATGGATCGGCTCACTTAGACCATTCGGATGGTCCATTGTGATACCACACCCGTGACACCCTAATGAAGTCCCATATAGGGAGTTATCGTAGTATTACTACAGGGGAATAGCTAATCGAACCAGCCGCAAGTGCGAATAAATTTGGCTAACTAGTTCATCAATTCGTGTTTCAGCCATGTCTCCGAAACTGGAGAAGAAGTAGCTGCCAATGGATCTGAATCAGCTGGCTAGCTGTCCCCATGGGGACACTCATGAAGTAGATGCCTAAGGCTCTCTTCTTCTTCTTCTTCTTCACTTCTGCAGCTTCTGAAGAAGTCATTATATCGAACGCCTAGGCGTTGTCCCGTAATGTTAAGGGTCCATACCATACGACTTCTTTTCAGAAGATCGGCAATCCTTCTAGGATGTATTACTGCCATAGCTGTATGGAGGTTTCACATGTAGTTAGGTTAAACCATCTACCACTGGTCAGCTCTATTGCCTTCTTGTCAAGATTTCTCTTGACGTAAATAAGGGGTATTTTTACCGCTTGGTTGCATGTATAGCAGCCATTTTAGATCCAGTTTTGACCAGCTCATCGGCTGCCTCATTTCCTGGTATTACTTTGTGTCCCAGAACCACTGAGATATAACAAATGGAGACCTCGATTTGCTATCTCACATGGCCGACGTTTTTAAAATGTCAATATATCGAAAAAGGTGTCCATGATAACCCGAGGTTCTGCATTGTTGAACAAAATTCTGATGATTTTAAACATTCATTAGATTTAAAATTGGTAATGCAAATAAAATAATTTTTGATTGAAACATTTCTTTATGTTTCTTTCAAAAATTCAATTCATTTTAAGTTTAGAGAAACTTCGAAAGTCATCCATGGTACAAATTAGGATTGAGCCACGGATGACCTGAATCTTAAGAAGAAAAGAGTTAGTAGCACGGTATGCATGTATTAAGGCGAGAAGGAAAACAATGAGAGAACCATCAGATTAGGCAACATGAAAAATGAAATCCGAATTTTTAGGTGTAATTTCGAATTGAAAAATTACCAAATAATTTGAATTTGATAAATAATTTTTTGGATAAACAATGCAAGGTATTTAAAAAAAATGAGTTCATGAAATTGCAACTAAGCTGTGTTAAATTACAGGTAATATTGGGTACTGCAGTACGAATATAATACCATGTACTTATCGGTATGGCGCCAAATTCAAAAATAACGTATAACATGCTCAACCGTTATAAATATTCCTGAAACTGTTATTTCCCAAGAAATTTATTAATAAAAAAATTTAAGCAGACTGTGAGTTGTGTTATGAATTTCGAACGCAAAACGCAACTTCTCACCATCATATCGAACAATTTGACTTGTCAAAACTGATAATTCAAATTGAAAATTTTTTAATTTTATTTAAGTTGTTGCCCATGTTGTTCGGAATTCGAAATTTTAAAAAGGAGCGAGAGGGTACGATTTCATCGGCTATTTCAATCTGTCATATCGTATAGAGAAATGAGCCGAAGGGGTCTCCATTTATATAGCTCAGTGCCCGGAACCAGGCACAAGAGAACCTTATGAGCTGCGTCCAGTGTTTTCAGACGCTCCCTACACTCCCTCACTAGCTTAGATTTGACTAGGTTGGAGCTTAGAACTTTCATTGCTGCTTGACTGTCTATATAAATCTTTATACACGACTCTTCGGGAAGAGTGCATGCATTGCTTACGGCAAAAACCTCGGCTTGAAAAATACTGCAGTAGTCCGGCATTGCGTATTGTGTATTCTGTATTATGCAGCGTACTCTCCATTGTCCTTACTACCTTATGTAGAGCGGTTTCTACCGATTTACCTTTCGTGTACGCATGTTGTGCTGTAGAGAGGGTGTTCATGTCCAGATAGCTTCTAATGGAGATCTCGAGCAACCTCTCTAGGGTTTTCATCAGAAAACAGGTTAAGCTAATGGGTCTAAAGTCTTTGTCCTTAGTGTGGCCCGTTTACCCGCTTTGAGTGTAATGGGCCGTGTTTGCCTGAATGCTCAAGATGCGCTGCTTTGCTACGTGTCTTCCCCCACACCAAGCAACCCGCTTTAGGTATAAATATTACCTTAACCCATCTCCATGCAATCGGAACATAAGAGTGGTATAAACATCTTTCATAAATTATTAATAGCCAAGGAATGATAGTTTTAAGAATTTCCTGAAGCATTATGGCCATAATTTCATTCATCCCGGTTGATTTATTATATGCCGCGAACGATTGAATAGCGCACGCCGTTCTTTCCTTGGTTATAACTTCCTCTATAGTGCCCAGTGACGGATTTATCGACATTCCTGACTGGATCTATATGCACGTGTCCCCCGCTTGAGTTGTACAAGCTGGAAAGTGGGTCTCCATGAGAAGTTCTATGGTTTCCCTTTTGTTCCCGGTCCACGTACGATCATCTTTGCAGAACGGTGGATACGATTGGATCAGTTGAAAGTATCCTTCTGAGTCTGGCAGCCTCGCTGATGCTCAAAATTGTTTTACAGAAGATATGGCAGGAACGTCTTTTAGCCTTTTTGTTCGATTTTATAGTCCCTGACGCTCGACTTGTACTTGGTCCAAAGTGCCACTAGCGTTTGTCGCGTTGAACAGTTTTCTCCAATCCTGCCTGATGAGCCGTAAATTTCCCTATTCCACAATGGTGGAAATGACTTGGTGGGTAGCTTCCTCAGTGGGCAGGACTCAAGAAAAGCCGTTGTGATACTTCCTGATAGGGCATCTATTTTGTCGTCAATAGACGCTGTGTTTGGGAGCAGTTCGCAATCAGGAGCAGCAAATTCCCTACATACGATACTCTGCAGTTTCCCCCAATCAGTCTTCCTTGGATTTCTAAAAGGCTCAGGGCACTCAGGTGAGTTATTCACATTGAAGAGTATCCAGCAGAGATCCGAAAACGATCTTTTGATGTAGACTCTCCAGTTTTCTATTTTGACGTTACTCTATTCATTAAAGAGTGTCACATCCAGTACCTCCAGTAAGCGAGGGAAAAACTGAGTATTTTGAACGGTGGAGGGAGCATCAGATTTTCTTGGCAAGTATTTTGAAAATATTTATATTTTGTGTGAGCAGGGCAGCGTACAGGGTTTGGTGTGGTAAAAACTTTTTTTGTAGACAACTGTCTAATTTCAAGAATAATTACAAGAATAGCTAAATTGAAAACTTAGAATGATTTTTACTTTATTATTTCAATAATATAGTAGTTTTTTTAATTGATTATAAAAGCAAAAGTTTTCTACCCTGGAAACGCGTTTGAAGGCACGTATCTCCCAAACTCTTTGAGCTATTAAATTAAAAAATTGTTGGTGGATGAATTGAGTGCACTTCTTTAAGTGTGCTATGGGGGTGAGCGTTTTAGACGAAAAATTTTGGTTAATATTAAGAGTTTTTACGAAACAATTACACCAGAAAGTCGAAATTTGATCTGTATTTATATATAAAATTTTTTACGGGATGATAGACCATGGAGGTAATTGGGTTAACATTTTTTTTGAGAAAATCACGTTTGATGTTTCCAATAATGTTTAAGATTAGAATTTATATGGGATGTAGGACTACTACGGCCCTAACAAAAAAAATTGTGAGGAATGAGGATGAAAAGAAAAACACTCCAATTTTAATATCTCGTGAACTGCAAATGATAGGAAGCGGAAACTTAGAATACAAGTAGAGCTATAATGGTGTCACTTTCTAAAAATAAAACTATTAATAGGGGTAGATAAAGGTGTTTTTCTAGCTGCGAAACACCATGTGCTAGAAACTTGAAACTTGGTACGTATATGTAGATTAAAGAAATTACTAGTACAATTTAGGTAAAAAAATCTTATCCATGTTGAAAAATGGGGAAAAACAATTTTGTGTGTGAAGACAAAATAAATCCTAATACAACAAATAACGTCAATTATCTAAATGCGCTTCTTGTTATAATTGCGCAACTGTATACTTAACTTTTATTGCCAGGAGGATATTTTTAAACTGGCCAAATCACATCCTTGTTCATTAATTGCCGGCTTGGATAGTGATTCAGTGATAATAACTAAGTAGCGAGATGTGTACATCATCCCTCAACATATTTGGTATAATTGACATTATTCGGGATCGTCTGTACCCAACCTATTATCTGTTCTAATAACATTCCAGCCCCTCTTATTACCGGACATCAAACTTTACCTATATTAGATATAAAACTAATTTCGTCTGAATGCTGTGGCATTTTGTATCTTTTCCTGATTATCTCATCACATTATAACGACATCAATGGTTGCATGCGAATGGCACACAGATGTTTCCGTAAAACTTTCTTGCAACAAAACTACGTCAAAACTTTCGACAGGATGTTACCAACAGTTATCTTATACGATGTCCTGTCGTGTCCTCGTAGTCATATCACTTCCGAAAAACAGATACAACTGTGACTTTTTGACGTGAAACGGAGAAAGTAAAAGTACTTCAACTTCTGGTACTATGGTGAAAGTTTCTTAGGATAAGATATAATTTTTATTTTTTTCCCTCCTAGTAATGTGCAAGGATACGGCTGACTGTTGATCCTTGTTTGTCATCAGCAAAAAAAAATATATAGATATTCGGAAGATGAGAGTCATAAATTTTCTAATTCCTTGTTTCTGAAGATGAGCTCCTGGATTCTATCCGGGGAAAAAGGACCGCTGGTAATAAAACTTTTTGGTCTCCCTGTTTAGCTATTCGACAGGATAAATGATGCTCCGAGATGCGGTTAATTTGTCACTCTGTGAAATGGTTTTTGGTTGATTGCCTTTTCCGATGGTGAGGTAGTTTTCGTTGCAGGAATCTCTGCGAGGGCTCCACTATATCGCATTTCTACATAAGGACACACAACTTTCCTTCCTGTACACTTCTTGATAATGCTTGCAATCTGGAATGGAGTCGATGTGGTAGCAGTGGTGGTGGTGGTCGTCAATAAAACGATCAATTTGTTCAATTCGAAGACCATCGATCAATCTTCTTCGCGTGTGTGTCTCAAAGATATTGAGGGTATATAAATAATCTCCTTAAAATATCATCAGTCATTCTGGGCTGGGAAAACAAACGTTGTTTTTTTTTATTTGAATTTGCCCGAATGGGGGGAGGTATTTCCTTAGAGACTGTGTCCAATTTGAACGTCCTGTAGGATGCATCATCATCCTTCTGAATCCAAAATAATGTAAAGAAAATTGACAACGAATTCTATTTATAACTGAAAGAGTCCCGATTACCTGAAAAGATGGAAAAGCTTTGTGAATGCTCCTTTATAGTTTTTTTTTACTAATTACCTGAAAAGGTTTCTCTTTTACGTAATTCGCTTGTAGGCCTTGAATATACTTAATTCTATTGCGTGTTGCTATACTTCTACTAGTTAATTTCAAAGTCCTATGTTTTCGCGTATCTAAAGGATTTTCCATGTTCTTTCGCGAAAATTCCAAAGTACTTTTGAATAAATTTTCTTAGACGAAATTACGTAATCCTTTCATCGAAATTAAATAAATTCGAAGCTCCGTAAAATTGAATGCCTATGTAATGTTGGCATTGGTTTGATGGCTTTTAGATTCAAATCTAATTTTACATTTCGTTCGCGTATGTGAGATTTCCTTTTAGATGTCAACCACACAACATAAGCTTAGGTAAAATAAAACGTCAATTACCGTAACGTGAAATAGATGGTACTTTATGTGAGATTTGCCTAGCTAATTGGACTCCTGTGAAAGGTACATTAAGGACTATGCTCTCAGGCAATTCGGTTGAGTTGATAAGAGGAATATGTTTAGTGCGCTTTTGATCTATAAGATTACATAATTAAGGGAGTGGAAAAGAAATTATAAATTATAAAATTTTATGAATAACGACCCACGTCCCGCATCCCGTTCAATCTGCTTTTGTACAGTGCAACAAATCTATTACTGCGCTAGAAAAACACCATCTGCTGTGATCTGCCTTCAGTTAATTATGAACTTCCTTTCGGTTTGATAATATTACAAATAAAATATTATACTATTTGTAAATACGATATTATTACAAATAAAATACATAATTTTAAAAACTATCACATTTTTTTTTAGATAACGGTAATTTTAATGTGAACAAACAATTTTGTTAGCGTAATTATCGTCGTCTTTTTCATTGTGTATACATTTAGGCCTAGACTCTACTGGGTGTTTCGTGATCGATTATCGACCGGAATATGGATGAGAGAGTGGTTCGAACAGATTGAAAAAAATTCTACATCTAGTCCCGCTCTTGCATCATTCAGAAGTTACATTTGGAAGGTGTCGGATTTGGTACACATATTCCGACTTCAATTTGAATATACTTAATTCTATAAATCAACGCTTTAAAAAATTGATTAGCAGTCGAGCGCGATAATGAAGTCGAAGAAATATTTTTTGAAGGTTTAACTCACTTTCTCGGAGAGTGGTAATCAGGAGTCAGAAATCGATGGCCGGGAGTAAGGAGTTAGGAGCTAGAAAGCAGAAGTCAGGAGTCAGGAGCAATGAGTATGGAGTCAAAAGTCTGAAGTTGGAGTTAGTGTCGGCCCGGAGTTGGTGATTGTTAATCTTAAAGTCGAGACCGGAGTTGAAATTCTTCTGACTACTTCACAACCCTGTAATAAAGACATGTTTCTAAATTTTTTACTATTCCAACTTCAATTTATAAAAATACTATTCCCATCATTCCCAAACTTTGTGAAGACAAAATCATAATTACATTCCCCTTCATCAAAGTTCCGTGGTAACACGATAAGAAAACGAAAAAGATCCTTTACCCAGAAGCTTTTACCCTCTGCGTCGATATCTAATTAGATTTGTCGAAATACAAAGGAATAAAGATCCTTCTTCTTGTCGTCTTTGAAACGTTCTATCAGATTATCAATTTGTGATTGGCCAGCCCAGATTATCCTTGCAGACAGCTGCAAGTAATATATCCATTAATTGACCATTATTAAGAACGATAAGGATTCGACGATTTATCAACAAGAACAAAAAAGGACATAAGGAACCCTTTTTTCTCTGAGTTTATGATCTTTTCACTTTTATTATTTAGATATTTCTTATTCGAATGGCCCCACTCGTTCCAGTAACAAAATCCTGAAAAATATTTTTCGTACCCTTTCTGAATTTTACATCAACAACTCTACGACTACTGCCACTACACCCCCTACTACTAACCGCAGTAAAAAGCACTAGCAACAATGAACACAAAATTTTATGCTATGAAAGATATGACATGAATTCCATATGAGACCAGACATTCTCGTATCTTTAGGGCTTGGAGATTCTGGGTCCTGCATCCTGGTCCTGTATGTTTCTACATATTTAGTTGGGGGTGTATTATAAATTTTTCTTGATACGTCTAGGATGCTTCCGTTCGCTCTTATGTTGTGCAATGCGACATTCAGCCAGTTTTATTTGAACAAACTATGAATACTCGACAAATGTTGGTCGGTTGTATCTATATCCGTTTTGGTAGAAAATTCTCTTCCGGAATTCGAAACTATTTGAAGGAATGTGAAATTTTGAATCGTTTTGTAAAGTTACAAGTTTTCCTTGGTATTAGAGCTATGCACATCTGGAAGTTTCCATTTCGATTGCGAAAGGATAACCGGAAGCGGATTATCTAAATTTTGCAGATACTCATCAACAGAAAATAGTATTCGAATTTTAATTAAAATCAATGTAACCAAAATTTTGATAAAAAATCTGCCAACAGTCTGGGCGCAACTTTATTATTTTTTGGGTAGAAGTTCGGAACGCGTTTAAGATTGATGCGGTGTAGGTTACTATGTGACTGAAAACCTAAAAAAATGGGTAGAATGGGGTCGCGCTAGAATACTTACGCCGCAGCCACTTATAAAATATGAATTACATAATTGTGTCATATTCCGGGAGGCAGTCTAAGTAGTAGTATAATACTACGTAGTTATTACGTGATTAGGAGGTTTTTCGTGATTTGGTTTTGGGCCATTACATGAAATCGGAAATGCGTTTGTAGGCGATTATATAAATAGTCTGTGGAAGTGAAAACCAATCTAATATCTCATCAATCCTAAGAATATCTTGAATATCTAAAAATCCAGAAATTAACTTTTTGACGATTATATAGGAAGCCATAAGAAGATATTAAGGAATTTGTGAAAATATATTCAACCCCCTTGAACCCACTTTGGGGTTGAATATCCAAACATCCTGAAATGAGTTTTTTGATATATATAAAGCAAGCCCAAGAAAGTGAAAACCAATCCGATGTCTTATCACTCCTAAGAGATATGACGGAATTCGTGATAACGTGTTCAACCCGTTTATACTCTCTTAGGGGTTGAAAAAGGAAAACATTTGAAAACAAGTTTTAGGTGATTATTAAACAAGTCCGTGGAAGTAAAAAGTTATTCGATATCTAATCAGACCTGAGGGATATGGCTGAGTTCGTGAAAATGTATACAACCCCTTTACACCATCGTGGGGGTCGAATTTCAAAAAATCCTGAAAACACTTTCTAGGTATCTATATGAAAAATCCGTAGGATAAAAATGGATTCAATAATTGGAAAGACCTAATAGATATGATGAAAATCGTGAAAATATATGCATTCCATTTTCACTGATCATTTTTTTTGCTCCCCCTCTGCACGCCAATGGATATTTGAATTTTTTTCAATCTAAATGACTTTTCTAGTTGACTTACATATACATACCGAGTTTCAACTTCTTAGCATAAGCCGTTCTATAGTTAGGAAAAACACCCCCTACCCCCGTACCATACTACCCCTATAAAATATAATATTTTTTCAACATGCTACTATTATAGTTCTATCCAAATACCAAGTTTCAGCTTTATATCTTTATAGGTTCTCGAGATATAAAAATCGAACCTTTTTCCTTTTCACCCTCCCCAACCCTCACCCTCTACCCGCTCACCACCAAAATGTTTTCCCTGATAGGGGTTTATTTGGCCTATTTTCGGTAAAAATTCTAAGCATCTATCATACACTGTTTTTGAGATATGAGACGTGATTTTTTAGAAAAATTCTTATCCCCTCCACTTCCATACTCCACCGCCCCCTTAAAAAATTTTACTTTCAGCAAACTTTATTTGTCAACCTTAATACAGAAACCAAATTTTATTTTTCTAGTGTGACTGGTTCGTGAGATGTCGTAATCTACAATTTTTCACCCCCCACCTCCGTACGCCACTTCCCCCACTCAAAAATTTGTTTCCGATCTATTCTCCTAGTATGCCTACAGATGTTCATCAAGTTTTAATTTCGTGACATTAACCAATTAGGAGATATAGATTTTAGAATGTCTCGATCTCGGCTTTTTTGCGTTTCGGACGCATTATTATTCCCCCCACTCCCACACCCCTTTACCCATATCCTCCCTTTTTTTTTGCAAATGGGTCCACTATTGATGCTCTATATAAATTCCAAGTTTCAGCCTCCTAGCCTAAGCGGTTACTGAGATCTAGTAACAAAAATTTTCCGTCCAAAACGCTTCCCCACCTCCTCCCTCACACCCCCACCACTCGAAAGGTGGGCACTTGAAGGGGTCTGCTCAGTCTACCAACAACAAAAAATTCAACTTAATAGCTCAAAGAGTTTGAGAGCTATAAGCTTTCAAACGTTTTGCGTACGGCGGACGGCGCACAGACGGATTGAAAAATTTTTTTGCTTTTTTGGTGTCTATTAGTCATGAAACGTGAAAAAAAAAATTTTCAGGGTAGCAAATTTTTTTTTTTTAAAAATCGATAACAATACTGTATTATTAAAATAATAAAGTAAAAGGGCCTAGGCCTATGCAGAAAACAAAACAAAATTATTTCCAGCGCAGGATCATAGCTAGTACTTTCAAAACATTAATAAAATTTATGCGATATATTCGAAATGCCCTATAAAAATTTTATAATATTTATCAAATTTAGGGCCGTATTATTCACTTCGGGTTATTTATAAGCTCTGGTTAATTCCAGTTTTTCCAAAGATTTGGTATTATTCACCTCCGGTTATCGTTTTTAACCGGTGATTCGCTGGTTTTGTTATCACTGATTAAAGTTACCCAGGGAAAAATTTAACCGGTGGAAAACTTCCAGTTTTCTACGATATCCAGGGATTTAACCGGCGATTTGACAAATTTTGTATTATTCACGATTGAAGTTATAGCAAGATTTCATTTGTGGGATAATTGGAGTGATTCTGATGAAGAACATGACTCGAGCGTCACCAAAAAAAATGGCACAACGAATCGACATTGACATATGCGACGACAAAGACTTTTTCTGTCGATACCGGATTGCAAAGCCAAATGAATTTTTTCCATTTTATGGTTCTCCACCATCACTTCTTCCATCATCTCCCTCCAGTTTTCAGCTAGGAGTATAAATGGTCTAGGTCTCGTATTATTTGTAAGATCCCATCTCATACAGTTCTTCAGATATGAGGTGTGATTTTTTAAAAAAAATGCTTATCCATCGCCTCCCTAAAAAATACTTTTAGCCAACTCCTATTGTCCATCTTAAAAACATAAGCCACATTTCCTTTTCTGGTTTAATTGGTTTGTGAGACAATGTGCAATGCAAAGTTTTTTACCACCCACCCACGCCACTGACCACTCTCAAAAAATTATTTTCGATCTATTCGCCTAGTTCCTTGTTTAGCAAGTATCAAGTTTCAACTTTGTGACATTAACCGTTACGAAGATATGGATTTTAGAATGTCTCGACCTAAGCTTTCAAGCGTTTCGGACACATTGTTTTTCTCCGAACTCCTGAACGCTTTCACTCATATAAAAATGAAGCCAGCAAGTGGGTAAAATATCATAGATCTATTTATGTTCCGAATTTCAGCTTCCTAGCATAAATGGTTCCTGAAATATAAGAACCAAAGTATTGCGTCTAAAACGCCACCCACATCCTTCCTCACCCCTCCACTAGAAACTTATCACTTAAAGGGGTCCACTCAATCTACCCTACCAATAAACTTAAATTCAATAGCTCCAAAGGTTTGTGAGATGCAAGCCTTCAATCGACTGTCCGCACTGTAAAATCCAACCACCCGGAAGCACATACTCAGAAAACTATCGGAATCAACAGGGATGGTTCTCGGTGAACGTGTAAGCCGTGCATCACACACGTCGTTTGTATTGCTCCTAGCTCGGCAACCATGAAAAAATTGCAGCCAATAATTCACATTTTTCCTGAAAATACAAATTTAAATATTCACAAAAAAGAAAAATGTCACATTCTGTAAATAATTAATAAAATTCTTGACGTTTGACTGGAAAAATAATGGAAAAATGGAAAACCAGCCGTTAAGATAACCCGACCTACTAAATCGCTAACCTGAGGTGAATAATACAATTTTATACCCAGAGAAATTAACCGGTGATTAAATTTAATACCCTGGATAAGTTAACAGCTGGTTAAGGCGAAAATAACCCGAGGTGAATAATACGGCCCTTAATCTTTTTAGTAGTTTACCATACTGCTCCAAAATGTTTACAGTAGGTCGGACTCCTCCGAATCTGCCTATAGCCTATATTTTCAGATCATATCTCAAAGCAATATGAAACTTTAGATGTTATAAAAACACGTATTAAACAATGTTTTTCATACGTCGGATATACTGACTTTTCTTATAGGATCTACTACTCTTAAAACGTAAAAGTACACAAATTTAAAGTAGGATTTTTTTGAATTTTGAATTTTCTATCGATCACAATAATGATCTATGATGACCTGATTACTGTCCGGAAATTTTATTAATTTAAAGCAAAAAAAAAATGTGTAAAGTGTAAAATTTTAAAAATTCTATATATGTTTGTAAGAACTTAAAATAGATAAATTTAAATTTTAAGTACACCTATATAATACACTTACGAGTAACAAAACAGAACACACAAGGGTTCACAAGAGAGTCGCAAGTGAATGTATTATTTCCCTAAGTGACTCGATGCTGTTGGAACGCTTGGAAGCCTAAACTTCATGCAAGCATTTAATTTCGCTAGTTAAGTATCACAGCTCATTGCTGTTATATCAGAAATCTAAAATTATCGGAAGTGATTTGCTAATGATTCGTCTATGAATGTGAAATGTACTCGTATGTTCACAAACGATAATAAGGTGAATCACTTAGTACACTGTTTTGTTGTTTGTGATGCGCGGAGCTGAGTCATCAGTGAATCAATTAGGTGGCGTGTATGTTAAACATCACAAGTTTACATGTGCACTGTATATTCCTCACCTGCTTGGACAATATAGGCGAACCCGATACCCAAGGAAGGATAGAAGAAGAATACCAGTTACGCCATAATCATAAAAACATTTCAGTTTTGGCACGCAAATCAACTCCTAAATCCCTAAGGAATCATATGTTCTAGTATTATACGAAATTTTTTCAAAGTATTCTTTGTCAATAAACTGAGGTTAGCTTATCTTGAAATGAATCGAAAACCAGTCCAATTTTTATTGCCGATGCAATGCCACACTACATAACTCAAAAGTTTTTCTGGAAAATATTTTCGAAGATATGCAAAGCCTTGCGGCAATCTATATCCTTAAAGTTCAACAAGAAATACAGCTTTGCACTGTCCACAGAGCTCATCAATTGCACTTTCAGTACAACAAGTTCGCTCGATATCGAAACAACACACAAAGTCGCTCATCTACATATTTTATGTAGATAGGTCCCAGCTTCCAAATGAAAATAGATGACAACACGGTCACGATGGCATCTCTGACAAAGGACCGGCACTTTAAATCCCATGTTTCTATGTTTTCAATAATAAATCGTTTCTGCATGATGATGGACGAATCTCAGATAAAATTTCGTCCACATCCTACTGGGACATATTTACCGAATGAAACTTGTCTTTGTGTGTGAAGTTCCATTCTTTCGAGCAGAGGATCCTTAGTCACATCCTGTTTTGAATACTCCATGCTATCCAGTAGATCATTCCCGCTTGTTGTTGTTGGTGTTGTATTCTTCAAAAAGGAGCAGTCATAGCTTCATATTCTATATGATGTAAGGCGTTCTACAATAGCTGGAACGAAGGATATTTCGACTCTTACTCTGACAACGTTCTGGTAAAAAATATTTCAAATCGAAATTCAGGACGCACTCCTCACACTAAATTCATTTGGGAAATTCAATTTATTTTCATGAGTGTTTTTCATCGCAAGCAGAAAGGACATAGATGAATTGTATACAACATCGGAAGCATAGTGTTCTAAATGCCGGGCTTAGCGACAGACGGTCGTTTTCCAAGAACCGAAATCGGGTAGACGGAAGTGGGATCCCTTCTTGCATATCTAATAAGTTCATTTTCCCTCCCGAACTGACATCAGCAAATACTATTGGGTAAAAACGGGGGAATCCCCAATGGAGATTTTCGTCCTTTCATCAAACTAATGAACGCAAAGTGAATGAAATGAATGGAAATCAGTCTGTCGAGCTGTACGAAAGTGTAAAATTTTTTCCCGAATTTTACTGTTGAAAGTTTTCCTGACGGATGCTGGATGCCACTTTTCCCGATTTAAATTGATTCGAGGGAAATCAATTTTTATTAGAGAAAAAAAAATAATAGAAAATGTTTCCAATTTAAAGTTAAAAACGGATTTTAGTGCGGTAATGTTGAATCCTTCGGTATGAAACTGGAAGAATCTCTTCAGAGTTCAAGCTCCTTTCATAATAGAGACAGACTTTGATAGTACGGGGACGGAAGTGAATGTGCTTTACACGATATGTGAGGGCAGAAAGGAAAGGCTTTAAACGGGAATACTCTCTCAAACATGTTTCAGCACTTAAACCCTTCTTTTCGGCATGCATTCTGAAAGTGAATAGAACAATTGCTACACATTTCACCAACGAGTAGAGGGATACTGTCTTTATACAGACGACATAAGTTCCGTCTTTGTTGACATATGGAATCGTATGTACTATGTTATGCATTTTAAGGACTATTCCAAACGGTTACGATATGTAATTACAAACGTATAAACAAGTAAGCTACTTAAAATACAATTTTACTACTTTCTAAATCGATTTTGCAGCTCCTTCAGAACCGGTTCAAATCCCGAAAGGACCACTTGTTACTGCTCCATATCGTCGAAAAGACTCAAACGTTTCTTCAATTTAGACGTGACACTAAAGACTTATTCAGTGTGTTTCCTTTTTTCCGTCTTAGATGAAAACAATTCCTCAAAATGGAAATAAAGTAGTGAGTTTTACGAGTCAGATCATTTGAAGAATTCACTTTACGTGGTGCCAGCATAAAAATGCCGTAGATTCATTCATTCTGGCTGTTGTTTTGATCGTAAAAACTGAGTATAAAAGTACGTGAAGTGTTGAGAAAATATTGAAATTGAATTGGTAGTTCGAGGGTGGAGTGGATTCCACGAGTTCGGGATTAAATTGTATGTACTCGTATTTCAATCAAATAATCATCAGTTCAACACTTTAGGAGTCGATTTCCTTAAGTTCCCGGTTGCTTGTTTAGAGTAAGTTTTTTAGGGCGAGTTTTATCTAGAAGCGCTATCCGAGAAAAATACAAAAAAACTCTTGGCTAGTCCTCGGAGAACATAAAATGAACAGTAGAAACTGTAATTATTACAGAATCGATTCTGTGATGGCTACTGGTAAGTATTATGTCGTACTTATTATTTTTTCATGACATCGTCGATAACTCTTACATAGGATATCCTATGCCAGTGATTACTTGCTAATTTCGATTTAAATAATTGCTTCCTCTTTGATGCACACTCAATGTATTACAGAAATATTTATTGAAAGGCATTAAAGATGGGCAAAGCAGTTCCTTTCAGTAAAATAATTCACTCCGAGTCACTCACTTTAAGGAACGAGTTCAGTGAAGTACTTGCATTGAACTCTTCGTTCCATCGTTCCTTCATTCCATCGTTCAGTAGTCACTTCAATTGAAGTGTTCACTCACTCAATGGAACTCTCTAAACAGCCGCTCACTTAATCACACACTAGTCAGACAGAAGTTTGTAGTGCTGGTGTGTGTGGATTTTCTCCAGCCGGTCTATAGTCAGGCAGGCAGTAGTTGTGCTCTTGGGTTAAGAAATAGGAATAAGAGCGGTGAATACATGAATATACATGAATATACATTTACTTTCTTTTTTCTTATGATGGAAACTAGAATGGCGTGGTATTCTTCGCACCGCGTCGATTATGCCATACATAATTACATTGAAGACAACAGCACTGTTTATAATCAGTGATGCCAATTTAGTGTTTTTAGCGTTAAATTTGGTGCTCATAATTTCGTCTCAGCGGACAAAAATTAGTTTCACCACGTGCGCATTATTTGAAGATTCCTGCGATTGATATATGTTTACATATATCGATTTTAATTTTTTTGTCACGTGTCGAATGGAACTGCAATTCACCAAAATGAGTGAGTTACTTCACTCACTCACTTCAATGAAGTGTTCTTTTGGAGCAGTTCACTCGTAAATGACCCATCTCTAATAAGCATGGCACAATTATATATCCATTTACAATTCATGATTTTTTTCATTGATATGATTTCATTGATTTGATTTCTAAAAGAAATGACGGAATTCGTGAAAACGTGTTCTACCCGTAAGAGGGCTGAAAAGGGAAAAAACTTAAAAATAAGTTCTAGGCAATTATTACGCAAGCACGTGAAAATGAAAAGATATTCGATATCTGATAAGACCTGGGGATATAGTAGAATTCGTGAAAAAGTTTACAACCCTAAAGGGTCGAATTTAAAAAAATTCTGAAAACGCTTTCTAGGTATTTATATGAAGAAGCCGTTGAATAAAAATGAATTCAATATTTCGGAAGAGCTAATAAATATGACGGAAACCGTATATATGCATTCCATTTTCACTGATCATTTTTTTTGCCCTCCCCCCTCCGAACGCCAATGGATATTTGCAATTTTTTTTATCTACATTAGTTTTCTAGTTGATTTACATAAACATACCGAGTTTCAACTTTGTAGCATAAGCCGTTCTATAGATAGGAAAAACACCCCCCACCGCCGTACCATACTGCCCCTATAAAAAATTATATTTTTCCAACATGCTACTAATATAGCTCTATATAAATACCAAGTTTCAGCTTCATAGCATTATAGGTTGTCGAGATATAAAAATCGAAACTTTTTCCCTTCCCCACCCTCCCCCACCCTCACCCGTTACACCCACAAATTTAAGCATCTATCTTACACTGTTCTTGAGATATGAGACGTGATTTTTTAGAAAAATTCTTATCCCCTCCACTTTCATGCTCCACCGTCCTTTTAAAAAAATTTACTTTCAGCAAACTTCACTTATCAACCTGTATACACGACCCAAATTTTATTTGTATAGTGTAATTGGTTCGTGAGATATCGTAATCTAAATTTTTTTACCCTCCCCCCCCTGCCGTACGCCAGTGCCCTCACTCAAAAATTTGATTCCGATCTATTATCCTAGTATACCTACAGATATCCATTAAGTTTCAATTTTGTGACGTTAACCGTTTAGGAGATATAGATTTTAGAATGTGTCGATCTTGCCTTTTTTGCGTTTCGGTCGCATTATTTTTCCCCCCACTCCCAAACCCCTTCACCTATATCGGCAATTTTTTTGCAAATGGGTCCACTACCAAAGCTCTATATAAATTCCAAATCTCAGCCTCCTAGCATAAGCGGTTGCTAAGATCTAGAAACCAAAATTTTCCGTCTAAAACGCTTCCCCCTACTCCCCGCTCACACCCCCACCCCACGGAATTTGGTCACTTCAAGGGGCCTACCCAGTCTATTCATAAAAAAAATTCAATTTAATAGCTCAAAGGGTTTGAGAGCTACAAGCCTTCAAACGATTTTGCATACAGCGGTCGACGTACGGCGTATGGCGTACGGCGGACGGAGTACGGCGGACAGACGGACTGCATATTTTTTTTGCCTTTTTCGGGTAGCAAATTTTTTTTTTTAAAAATCGATAACAATACTGTATTATTGAAATAATAAAGTAAAATTGATACGGGGAACCATCATATGCATATACTATTTTACCTACACCCATTTTAATTAAAATAGGAATAAAAATTTGCCAACAGTCTGGGCGCAACACTATTATTTTATGGGTAGAAGTCCGGAATGTCTTTAATGATTAGATGCGGTGTAGATTACTATGCGACTTACAACCTAAAAAATAACGTTCCAAATAGCCTCCTGGTTATTCTTTAGGTTGTCAGTCACAGTAGCCTACACCGCATTTTAGCATTAAACGCGTTCCCGACTTCTACCCATAAAATAATAAAGTTGCACCCAAACTCTCGTCAGATTTTTTTTAATTATTTACGTATTTGCGTTATTTACATGTTTTTTTTTCAATAAATGATTCAATAGAAATAAGTAAAAGAGCTCATTAGACCTAAACGAATTTTGGAATACATGAAAACTTGAACAATACCTTAAATCCTTCCCCCTCCCAAGGGGTTTAGTATCGAAAAATACTTAAGTCGGGTTTTTTCCCGATTATATTTAAGACATTTAGAAGCGAAAGTGAATTCTATATCTCAGTCTTGATGTAACTCTTAGCAAGTGCACAAGCTTAGCTTTTCTCTCTCGCGTAGTTCTGAAGTACAATATAACCAATACAGTAATTTTAGTTTTACCAGTTTTCGATTTGATTTTATTCTATCAGTGCCAGTAAATAAAAAATTTGAACGCGATAACAACTGCTATTAAGACTATTAAACGGGGACGGGAGGTTTCTCCGCCCGGAATGCTTTTAAGGGATAAGCTGAAACATCCTAGAATTGATATCTCCACCATGCCGAACCGCGGAAATAGATTCCAGCCTCTTGCCAATCTTTCCGAAGACGACGACAATATGTCGCCAAACGTGACTCCGAATTCAACACCTGTAAAGAAAACTTAAATACCGCGCATCGTAGTTACTGAGCTAACTCGATCAACAGTGGATGCCATCATGGTGGAACTTCAAATCCAAGATCACGAGGTAAAGCTAATGTCCACAGGAATCCGAATTGATCTCTCATCCAACGAGCATTACGAAAAGGTTAATAGTCATCTTATTGCAAAAAAAGTACAATTAATTTCCCCTCGTTGAGCTGATCTAAGACCGCTGAAAATTCTGCTTTCTAGGCTAAAACAGGAACATAATCTGAGTTGCCTTGATGTGAAAAAATGTCAACTTAGTGTAGGTTCTAATAAACAACACATACAACCACACTATATCCTATACTTCCAACGAGGTACTGCAAAACTAACCGAAATAAAGAAAATTAGGGTACTGATGCATACAATTGTGCAGTGGAATTACTATTCCAGTAAAAAAACTGGTCCAACGCAATGCCGCAATTGCCAGTTGTATGGCCATGGATCAACGTACTGTCACCTTCCTACGAAATGCCTAATCTTCAGCGGACCACATCAACATACGGCATGCCCTGCCGAGGATATCGAACGTATCAAATGTGCGAACTGCGGTCACGAACATCTCGCCAACGACTTTGACTGCCCGAAAAGATTAGAGTATATCTCCACCAGGGAAAGAATATCAGCCAAATGGAGGAAAAAAACACCTGCTAAACAGACATTCACTCACAATATACCTACCTATCAACTGTGAGAAAAACTTTCCGGCTATGACCAGAAGCAGCAACCCACCCAACGAACTACCAAGCGCTCTGAAAGCTTCATACAGTGCAGTCACCAAATTAAACCCGCAGAGCAGCTCAACATCAATACTTTTCCTATCTGCTTCAAGAAACACTTCCACCGTCACAATCGATACATTACTTTCGCCGCAACAGTTGATACAGATGTCAACTGAGCTCATCCAAAATCTGGCCAAGTGCATTACAAGGCAAGACCAATACACCGTCCTCGTTAATTTAGCAATTAAGTTCTTGTACAATGTCTAACTCTAAGCAAATCAAAACCTTGCTGTGGAATGCACAAAGCATCCGGAATAAATCCACTGAAGCGTTCGACTATATCGTTAGTTCGAATGTAGATTTATTTATTATCACCGAAACTTGGCTTAAATCGCATGACAAATTATCACATTCAAATTATATTATTCACAGAAGCGATAGGACGGATGCTACAGGCGGAGGTGTAGCAATTTGCGTGAATAAATCCATTAAACATTCGGTCCTACCCAGCTTTAACACCAAAATTATCGTAACGATTGCCATAACAATCGAACAGTCCAATATCACGGTGGTAGCCGCATACTTTCCTGGCACCAAACTTTCCGCGGACAAGCTGAACTATTTCCAGGATGACCTAACATTTCTATTAAACCTAAAAGACAAATACCTACTCTGTGGTGACTTTAACTCCAAACATCGTCAATGGAATTGCTTCAGGGCAAATCAAGCTGGTCGTATTCTCTTTAATCTTTTCTGTCGTAGGAACTTCTTCATCCACGTTCCCACTGAACCAACCTTTTACCTACACAAGGGCAAGGAATCAACACTTGACCTTATTATCAGTAACGGTGATGTGCCAATATCACAGCCTACTACGGTTCATAAATTATCGTCACCTCATCTTCCCATATCATTCTTTATTAAAAGTGATGTTCCCATCTCCCGGCTAAATAAGCAAGTTTACTGTTTCAGCAGAACTAACTGGCCGAAGTTTGGAAGAATTTTAAATAGGCAAACCCAGATTAACTCTCTTGATATGTCGGAAGTAATACGAAATGATCAAATTGATGACCTGTTAAATACTTTCACCACTAATATTTGGAGTACAGTTGAAGAATGTACACCCCTCATAACCGTGTCTAGGCCTCACGCTAACCTCATTGATGAAGAAACTAAACTATTAATCAATGAACGTAACACACTACGACGTCAATGGCAGAGGACTAGAGACCCGATGATTAAGACACGGATCAATCGCATTTCTAAAGCCATACAATCAAGACTATTCCAAACCAGAAACGAAAACTGGAATGACAATGCTCTCTTCCTTGAACAAGAGTTCCAAACAAATCTGGAAATTAAACAAAGTCTTCAAAAACCGCAACTCCCACATACTACCCCTTATTGGTGAAAATGGCAAAACGATATACACCGACAATGAAAAAGCCGAGCTGATTGCAAATAACTTCCAAGCAGCGCATAGAACTACCGATCAGATGGGTAATGCAATCACCGATATATTTGTCAAACGCGCAGTCGAAACTATACCCGACTCGCATGAACTACCTGCCAACTGTCTCTGCAAACCTACTGAAATCTGCAGTATACTTAAAAGACTAAAAACAAACAAAGCTCCAGGTGTGGATGGTCTCCCAAATGTCCTTCTCAAACATCTTCCCAAAAAACCCATCATCTTACTAAATTTTATTTTCAATTGCTGTTTGAAACTAAGCTATTTCCCAAAAACTTGGAAGCACGCAAACGTCATACCAATTCCTAAATCTGGTAAGGACCCTAGCTGCCCTAAAAACTTCCGACCTATTAGCCTATTACCCTCACTCAGCAAAGTCTTTGAGCGATTAATCTTAAATAGAATAAACACTTTTCTCGAGATCAAAAAAATTATACCCAACTTCCAGTTCGGATTCAGACTAGGACATTCGACTACACACCAACTATATAGAGTCATGAAGGACATAAAAAAATCGCTTAACGCCAAGGAATCTGTTGGAATGGTCGTCCTAGACATCGAAAAAGCTTTTGACTCTGTCTGGCACCAAGGTCTATTATGTAAACAGGGGTCATGCTTAAGTCCAACACTCTATAATATTTATACTGCAGACGTACCTACCAGCGCTAATTGTGAACTAGTAATCTTTGCGGATGACACCAGCATATACACTCACTCAAAATACCCTGCCTCAATAATAACCGAACTAGAGCTATATCTGGACAGTTTATACCAATATTACAATAGATGGAAGATCAAAATTAATCCCACGAAAACTCAGGCGATATACTTCACCAAAAAACGGAAAAGCCACAATCTTCCGAACAGGCCTATCAATTTCTTAGGACAACCCATCGAATGGGCTAACCATATCAACTACCTTGGGCTTACTCTTGACAAGAAGCTGATACTAAAAGACCATATCGAGAAGTTATGCTCCAAGGTATCCAAATCCATTCATGCCCTGTACCCATTAATAAACAGGAAATCCAAGCTTTCAACGGACAACAAGCTCCTTATTTGTAAACAGGTGATTCAGCCCATAATTTCCTATGCCGCTCCTGTATGGAATCAGACTTCAAATATCCACAAAAAGACGCTACAAATAGTTCAAAACAAATGCTTGAAAATCATACTTGACCTACCATTTTATTTTTCAACTAAGCGTTTACACAAAACAGCTAATGTGCTTGAAATCGCGGCTCTTGCTGAAACTAGACTTAGCTCCTTCTTGAGGAAATCAATTCATCTAGACAACTCTCTTGTAGCATCCTTCCTATAATCTGACGTACTCTTGCGTCAACGAATGTAGCCAACATGTTTACTTGCATTCCTTTATATTATTATTTGCTACAAGCACTTCAGTGGATTTATCTGTTTTAGTAGTAAGATCGATTAAATAGTTTAAGTTTAAATAGTCAAGGTTTTTTTGGAATTTTCCTTGTATAAACTCACAATAAATTTTTTTAAATTACTATCCTACAGTCATGCACTAAAAATATAACGTAGTTGTACAGATATTTGTCTAATCTCTAAAATAAGTCATACATGTAATCTATAAAACTTATTCCTGGCAATAAAGAAATTTGAATTTGAATTTGAATTTGAATTTGAATTCTATATCTCATTAGACCTAGGAAATATATGTACACAACCACTTCGTCTACACCGCCTTAGGGGTTAGATATCGAAAAATTTGGAAAAACCTATATAGGCGCTTATTTAGAGAACCCGCAGAACTAAAACTGATTTGATAGCTCGACTTGTCTAAAAGATTTAATGAAATTCATAAAAATGTGGGAAAACCCCTTTTCACGGACATTTTTTTTACTCCACCTTTGTACGCAAATAAAAATCTGAGCTTTTGCTTGTCTTAATTACTCTGGTAGAACATCTTACATATAGGTACTAAGTTTCAACTTTCTAGAATAAGTCGTTTCTGAGATATAAAAAGCAACCCCTCCCAATTTTTTGGGATGTCTCTATAGTAGATCTATACAGTTGTAAATTTTCAGCTTTCTATCCTTTGCGGCTTTTGAGAAATAAAAATCAGATTTTTTGATTTTTCACCCCCTCCCTCCATCACCCCCTCCCTCCGTCACCTCCTACACCCAAACCCTCAAACTCTTTCTCTACTAGAGGTCTACCGGTCCTAACTCCTGTAAAATTTTCAAGATCATATCCGGTACGGTTATTGAGATATAAAAATGTTATTTTTTGAAAAATGGTTGTTTCTCCATTTCCGCGCTTCACCTATCTCTTCAAAAATTTTATATTCAGTAGACTAAACTCGTAATTCTATATACAGAAATCAAATTTTATCTTCATGATACATTTCGTTCGGAAGATATTGTAATCCAAAGTATTTTACCCCAACACCCCCTTCAAAATTTTAGCTCTTATCTATTCTTCTAGTATTCCTAAAGACCACCAGCAAGTTACAATATTCTGACATCAATCGTTCAGGAGATGTGGATTTTAGAATGTTACAATCCCAGCTTTCAAGCGCTTTGGATACATTGTTTTTCTCCCCGCTCACACACCCCCCAACCTATATTGACCATTTTTTGCAAATCGGTTCACAGTCATAGTTTTACATAAGTTCCATTTTCAGCCTCCTAGCTTAAGTGGTTCTTGAGTTCTTGAAACCAATATTTTTCGTCTAAAACGCTTCCCCATTCCTCCACCTTCAGACCCCTTCCCAAAAAAAAAGATACCTGTTGTAGGGGTTTACCCATTCTACCCAGCATACAATTTTGAACTTAATACCTCAACGGGTTTGTGAGCTACGCGCCTTTAATGGATCGAAAACGAACGACCCGTAGACGACACTACCTAATTTCAGAGGAACACAGTTAATAAACTTCCATTTCGAGTTAAGACTGACCATAGAGATATAAATACTGGAGACGACAAGACGCCGTTTTTGTATGAACTACCTACATACTTTGAAGCATTTTGAAGCCAAATTGAACGGTTTTGTATAAAGCGTCTGATGCCAGGTGGCAGTGAAATGCAAATAGTAGCCTAGTATTCAAATGTTTGGCGTTTTTTGTGTTCAAGACCGGTTCGTATAACATAAATGTGTGTAAGATGCTAGTATAGTAGCATAGTGTTTATTGCCGGTCCTTTGCGAGGAATCGTCCGGCTTCAAAACAGTCGCTGCTCGTCATCTCCAATACATCTATCTCTATGAGACTGACATACCCTCAATGGCCTAATTTTGGTTCAATAAATCAATAGATTAAATTCCGCAGAAGTTCTAATAAACAAATGCGTTTTTTATACCCTTAAAATTCCCCCTATAATAAAAGTCATTTTTTAATATCAATCAAACAATTGCCAATATAATAATCGAATATACACACGAGCATAGCTCAAACATAACGCTCGAAAGAAGTTACAATGCAATAACTTTAATGGAATTTTAACCCACCGAATTTGAAGATTTTTTTCCCTTCATTTAGGGGTTGATCTATTTGCCAATGGTAAGCAAAAATGTGAAATGCAATACAGAAATATTATGTCAGTCGGAGGTGACATGTTGATTTAGTTGCACATGCAATCTGAACAGGGGAGCGAATAAATGATATGACTTCCAGTAGGAGCAATATGTGTAAATAAACTGAGGCTCTATACGTGACGTTGAATGTTTGCTTGATGTCAATAGTAGAATAAAAGGACGAAGAATACCATTGCCTGCAATATGGTTAGAACATTCAAGGTGCTACCAGAAAAGTGACGATGATGAGTATTAGGAAGGTGCGGCGTCACTGGCTTGCTGCTTTTAATATAATAATCTATATATAGTGGGCTTGAATCACATAAAAAAAAACCCGAGTAGAATTGAGTCCGCGAGTAGAACGCACGAACTACTTTGGCGCCTTCATTCGGTAACTTCAAAGGAAAAATCGGAGTTACGTACATCAAAATTGTATTAACTGTATAAACTGTCCAAACGTTACTAGATTGATAGATTTGAAAATAGGGGTTGGTGTGGATAACCTCTGTCACTGCAATCCCAAACGTTACTAATTAAATCCATTAAGCAGAGCAACTTAAGAAAGATTCCCTTCTCATATTTTGTTTAGCGTTCCAACAACACTGGTCCAGTAGCTAAGACCCGAAACTGAAAAGCGCTTCCATATCGCATACCAAACTTTCTCGTTGATCGAAATTTCATTCACATCAAAAACTTGATCGTCCCTTTTGGATCCAATTGAAATTTCAATGAAGATAATATTATTCTTTGCAACAAATTGAGAAAAAGTTTATTGCATAGTTTTCTTTTTAATGATTGATTTTGAATAATTATGCCATTATCAGTGTTTAACAAAATTTAGTAATTTTAATTTCAAACATACTGCAGTCACGATCGGCTGCAAGCCAATCGTACAATACTCTAGATGAATACTGAACTCCGATTTATATTGTTTTTGGGATAAAGTAGAATTACGTGTGTGCATGTTGTATGTCCTTTATTAAGGACTGCCATTAGATTGCTATTCAAAACTAAAAGACAATATTCAGTGTTTAATTTCATATCTTGAACTGGGTAAGTCATCGAAAAAAATGTCCTTTTTGAAGGACTTTCACATGGGAGGTGCATGAAGGACTCACTCGATTTATTACATATTTATCCTTTTCCTTGGAACCATTTAAAAATGAACGTGTACAAAATTTGAAATTCGTAGCTTGAAGCGTTCAAAAGTTATTGAAAAATATTGTTGAACACGTGTCTTAAGGACATTTTGTATGGCAGCTACCAGAAGGAGTAAAAGGATTTTGCTGATTAGTAAACTCGAACTTCGTTCTTACTCAAAACTAATTTGTACAAAATTTCCAATTCAAATCTAAAAGATTACTTGAAAACGTTTTGACAGATATTTGTATGGCAGCTACACGAAGGACTAGCAGGATTTTCTTCATAATCATATATTTAGCTTCAACTATTGGAAAAATAACACATACAAAATTTCAAAGTCGTTGCTTAAACCCTTCTGAAGTTATCGACCAATATTCTTGAACACGTGTTTTAAGGACATTTTGTATGGCAGCTACCTAGCCTTACAAATTCAACCAAACATTCAGATTCAAAATTTCAAGATCCTAGGTGAAGGCGTTCTTGAGTTATCGTGTTCACGGACAGACGGACGGACGGACGGACGGACGGACGGACAGACGTCAAGCGGATTTGAGCTTTTTGGCCACAAGTAAACAAAAAATAATATATAACTTTTTTTCGTCCGAGGCTTGGTTCTATGCGCTACAAACTTTTGGGCTGGATTAAACTTATAATACTCTATATGATTTCATCTAGAGTATAAAAATGGTAAAACTGAGTTCTATTAAGCAAAATACGGTGTTTTTTTGAAACAATTGCGGCTTTTGTAAGTTCAACGATGACATATTTACATTTGATTTTCATTTAGACTTAAATGACTGTATCAAACAAACATAGTTAGATATGTACCAAGCTAAAAAGTAATTTTTGTCGCGCCATATCGAAGTGCACATTCTGCGCATATGGAAGAGTCGATACTGTCTTAAGCTTGGACTGTTTAATAATCCCTAAAATCAAAGTACACAAACAAAACCCTCACTGGAATTAAGTCAAATCTAATACTCAAATCAATTTGATCGGTTCACTTCACCAAAAACAAAAAAAATATTCAAAACAATAATCTCTCCTTTAATCAAGAACCTTTTCAAATCCACTTATTCTCTTTTTGTTTCCTTCATGATTTATTGAAAGTAAGGGTAGGTACCTTTAAATTCTAAGAACGTACGAGTAACTTGAAAATCGACCTGTCACGTTTCATCTAAACTTTTTCGTTTTATTTTTTTTTACTTTAGAGATAAAAGCTAAATAATTTTTGAACATTCGAAAATAATACAGGAAATTTTCCTGTCAGGACATCTCTATCAGATTTTGAAGTTGTAAAGTAGTAATTAGAGATTCTGGTTCCCCTACTGAATTTTTAATCTGATTTGAGACGAATCAAAGATTAAAAGGTGGATTGTAATTAAAATTGGGACGGAAAATTATGTTAACCAAATAATTTGTCTGTTTTGATGATAAGAATTTAATGGAATTGTGGTGAAGAAACAGGCTTATTACGAAGATTTATCTGATTTACATTATATTATAATTGCTGGAGTATACTAAGCAAAAGAGAAGATTTGTTCAGTAATGTATTGAGATCGAACGGAAAACTTAAACAAAAAACTTTTAGGGTTACTAGACTTCAAAAAGGCCAAACAAATTAAAATTTGTCCATCTTTCCGCTATGAACAAACACTGAACTCATTAAGATACCTACAAGTTAAAATTCTTACAACAACTTAATTTCCTTTTTGAGTAGTAAATTTCTAGACGATGGAGCTATAAGTGGAGTGGTTTAAAATAAAATAAACATTTTTAACATTCCTAGACTTAGCCCTTTGAGGAACTGTATTTTTTTATGTAAACGGAAGCTGCGGAAGGGTCTTATATGACAAATTTAATTAATATGCAGTAAATTTGAAGAAAGCATTAGGTTTAGGTTTAGGTTTAAGAAGGGGCGCAGCGCTAAAACCACCTCGCTCACTAGGCGCCAAACGGGCCCATTGCGATCCCTTCAGGTCCTCGTGGGCTATTCCATCACCTCAGAAATACTCCGATTTCCTGCAGAACCTGACTAGTTTGTCATACCCTAACGACCTCAAATCCTCGATGCTCTCGAAGAAAAGGTTACCCAACTATTTCAGACGCCTCCTAGCGATCCCCGGGCATTCACACAGAATGTGAGTGATGTCCTCTACAGCATACAGATCATGGCAGAACCTACACATGTCCGATTCCGCTATCCCTAGCCGCATAGCGTGTTTCCTCAGCATACAGTGCCCCGTTAGTGCTCCGACGAGCAGTCGCAGTTTTCCTCTATTCCAAGTCAATATATACTTAGTCTTTTGACTATCCAGCTCGGGCCACAGGGATCTAGAAATCCTGCAGCTTGCCCGTCCCGCCCACCTAAAGTTGGCTGTCTTTTTAGAGCTCTCACCAATTTGCGCTTTGATGCCGCATATCGGTGGACAAACATCCTCCTCAACCCTACCATTCGATGCTGATCCCGATCTCGCAAGCTCGTCCGCTCTTTCGTTCCCTAATATATTACTATGCCCTGGCACCCAGCAAATCTGTACTTTGTTCTGACTACAAAGTACCTTTAGCACTTCTCGACAGCGCTTTACTAACTGGGATTTAATGGTGACCGATTCCAGCGCCTTTATGGCCGCCAGGCTGTCAATGTAGAGTGAAATATTCTGATCGCATATCTCCCCCATTAACAGGATGTTTGATGCCTGCAACACCGCCAGAATTTCCGCTTGGAATACGCTGCACATATCTGGCAGCTTAAACGACTTTCCTACACTCAGCTACTCAGAGAAGACGCCTGCGCCAATGCCGCATTCCATTTTCGATCCATCCATATATACGGAGATTTCCCCTTCACGTAGTACCCTATTGTTCTCCCAGTCCACTCTACTAGGATACACAATTTCGTATGGCGTCACAAAATCCATCCCTGGAATTAAGTAGTCCGTACTAATATCCGCCGGCCTTCCCAGAAATTCGCTGAGAATTGAACTATGCCCTTTAGAGCTCCGCTTAAAAAGTGCACAGCTCGATAGCCTAACTGCTGTATTTGCCGCTACCTATTTCAGAAAGATATCCACTGGTAATAGATGGATAAACACCTCCAACGCGGCAGTAGGCGTTGTGCGAAGGGCTCCCGTGATCATAACACAGGCAGTCCGTTGCACTCTTCCTAGTTCCCTAAGATTGTACTCTTTATCCATGGCTTTCCACCATACCACTGCCCCATATGTCAGAATAGGCCGTGTACAACCAGTGTACGATATTTGGTCTGAGACCCCAGCTTTTGCCCACGGTCTGCTTGCACGCGAAAAGCGCGTTATTTGCCTTCTTAATGCGCTCCTGAATATTCAATTTCCAGCTGAGCTTCCTATCCAGAATTAGACCCAGGTATTTAGCTTGTTCGGCAGCCTAAATGGCGGAATTCCATGCTGCATTGTAAATAGCACCAATTCAGTTTTAGAAGCATTCACCCCCAGGCCGCATCTTCCAGCCCACTGGCTGAGTGTGCGGAGTGCAGATTCCAAAATGCTCGACAGCGTATCCAAAAACTTGTCCTTGGCGATTACCACAATGTCGTCTGCATATGCCACGTTCTTTATTCCCTGCTTTTGAATTTCCAGGAGAACCTCGTTCACAACGAGGAGCCAAAGAAGGGGCGATATCACCCCCCCCCCCTGAGGGGTTCCCCTCGAGGCCTGTCTTATAACATTGCCTTGCCCCATATTAGCACTCACGATTCTGGTATTCAGAAGAGACGTTAGCCATCTTGTCAATACCTCCTCCAATCCTATGCTTTACAACGCCGCCCTAATTGCTTCCACTGTCACGTTGTTGAAAGCCCCTTCTATGTCCAGAAAAGCCGATAAAGCAAATTCCTTATACTCCAGACTAGATTCTATAGACCCATGCATGGCTGTGTCTACAGATTTCCCTCTCATGTAAGCATGCTGTGCGCCTGACAGCATCCTGTTTCCACATAGATTCCGGATGTGCGTTTCCAAAAGCCTCTCAAGTACCTTGAGCACAAAGGACGATAGACTGACGGGTCGAAAGTCCTTTGTTGTTGTGTGGCTGGGTCTGCCGGCTTTCGGGATAAAAACGACACGCGCCTCCCGCCAGGCATATGGGACGTACCCCACCGACAGGTAGCTCCTATAAATAGTGCTTAGCCAATTTCGAATTGCCACAGATACTCTTTGTAGCATGATTGGCCTGATGCCATCTGGTCCTGGTGATTTACAGGGAGCAAAAGTTCCTATAGCCCATTTGATCCTTTCCTCATTTAGTAGTTCGACCATCCCTCCCGGAACAATCTCATGATTTGTCAATGAAGCTCCATTTCCCGTAGGGTACCCATCCAGCGATGTGCTTCCAGGGAAGTGAGTGGACATCAAAAGCTCTAGCGTCTCTTGACTAGTTTCCACCCATGTTCCGTCGCTCCGCCTAATGTAGCTTGGAGTACATGGCTCCTTGGAAAGTAATTTCCGTAGCCTAGACGCCTCTCTGCTTCCGCTAATAGATTCCCAGTAACCCTTCAACGACTCCCTTTTACGCTTCCTAGTTTCATACTTAAACACTCTGAGACTGGCTTTGTACCTGTCCCAGTCCGCCTCATTTCCGTCTCGTTTTGCCCTAATTTCCTAATCCCTTAATTTCCTGAGTTCGCCATTCCACCAAGGTGGGTTAGCTTTCTTTGGGGCCGTGGGCAGTGGACAGGACCTTTTGAAAGCGTTAACTAAAACAGCATTGAAAACTCCCACGCAATCCTCTATCTCTTCTCCACACTTCAGTTCCACCGGAGGAGGCGGTAAATCCGTCTCCGTAATTCTGTGGAACCTATCCCAATCTGTCTTCCTAGGATTCCTTGCCGGCTGTATTCTCACCTGCTCGAAGTTAATTTCGAAGAGAATCCAGCAGTGGTCCGAAAAAGATGGTCTATCTGAGACCTTCCATTTAGCAACTCTTAAAGTACTGGAGTTAGTGGCTAGCGTGATGTCCAGCACTTCCGTCCGGTTCCTTACTATGAATGTGAAAGCATAATAATAGTAAATTTTTGATATTAACCAATTGTTTCCCCTAGTTGGATTATCACGCCACGCTACTGGTTTCTTATATGTATATGTTAGATGTTGTCCGTCAATAAAAAAGAAAAAGCACAAATTGCTTAATCCCCTCTATGTGCGGTTAATAATGCGTATTGCGATTGCACTTCTATCTATTTACTTGAATTTATTTATAAAGTTTATCAAGTAAAATAATTTCTCAATTTGGTTTTAGAGTTTAATTTTAAGTATTGTAGTTATTTTAGTTACTTCACGGAATTTTTTGCAAATTTTTGTAAAATAAAAGTCACTTTTATCGTCATATTACTTAAGTGCATATTCTGCGCACATGGTAAAGTCGGCCTTGTATTAGCACACACGTGAAGTATGCTGAATATTAACTACTTAAGAGTTTTAATACAACAAGAAACAAGAATACAACAACCGGTACAATATACTAACGTAATTTTTAACATAAAACTAAACTATTACAACAAAATGTACCTCGAAAGCTTGGTAAAAAAAACTTTAAAGGAAGGCTTAAAAACGGTATTGGAAAGGGAGGTTGAGCAGATTACGGGATATAAGGTGTAATATTTATTATCTTTCACGTTGCCTTTAAATATCTATAAAATTGCCAATATGGTCTACTACAAAACCACCAAATTATACTCAACCATAAATCCTTCAAGTAATGAAGCAAGCGCTCTTCTTCATATCCAAATCGAAAGGATCAAAAACCATAGTCACACTTTCTCACTTCTCCTAAAATAATTATTTTCTCTCCTATGAGCTAAGGCGTAGCGAAATAACGATTGTAATTGGCATTCCCAAACATACACACGCACACACTCGCATCTACCTACACATAAAATGATTATTATAGAAACTTGGCAATTCATCTCCCAGCTTTAATTAAACGAAAATTTTAATTGAAACCGAATCTCTTCTTCCTTTCCGTCGTTATTTTCTTATATCGAAAAGTTGCCGCGGGAGTATGCTTAAAATTTCCATTCGATGAGCGAATTAGATTCAATTTAGAGATTTTCCACGGTAAATTGATTACCTCTACTACAGGAAAGGGATTTGAAAATGCAATTTAATTAGCTAGGGCTAAAATTTCATGACGGCAATATTTCAACGTTACGGCGAAAACAGTCTTTACCAAGTTTATACTATGGGGAAAATTACACTTTCGAGTCGCAATCAAAATTTTGATTTTATTTTTTAGGTAAAAAAATTGGTGTAAAATTATGTAGAACTGTTGAAAAATGTATGGAAGCTGGGGAAAAAAAATATTAATTCGAAACAAAAACAATGTTGGTGGAGCATAGTGTTGCTTAAACATCGATAGTGTCGGATTTCGATAGTATCGATATTTTTTCACTAAGCCATCGATACTATCGACACTATCAGAAGTGCAGTAGAGTGTTCCTTAATCAAAGATTATGTAGAATTTCAACAGTATGGTCATTTTATTTTAAACAAAACGAAAATACTAACAAAAGCATAAATAATAAAAAAAATCTGCCAACAGTCTGGGCGCAACTTTATTATTTTTTCGGTAGAAGTTCGGAATGCGTTCAATTATAGAGACGCGGTGTAGATTACTATGTGACTGAAAACTCAGAAAAAAGTTCAGAAAAGGTTAGAATGGGGTCGCGCTAGAATACTTACGCCGCTACCACATATCGCCGTGTCGGAAGAACAGTGACGCAACTGCAATTTTTTTCGGAGAAACAATATCATTTTTGACAATTGCCCACAAGCCATACGAGCTTAGTAATAGTTACTATAGACAGCTTAGATAAAGAGAACGTTCGTTTAAAACAACGGGGAACGATTTTATGCAAAAATAGCAAAACCACAAAATATTGAAATGTGAAAACAAAAAATTTTCAAAATTGCAGTTGCGTCACTGTTCTTCCGACACGGCGATATAACATATGAATTACATAATTGGGTCATACTCCGGGACGAGGTCTAAGTCGTAGTATAATATCAGTTGTTACGTGATTATGAGATTTTTAGTGATTTGGTTTTGGGCCATTTCATGAAATCGGAAATGCATTTGTAGGCGATAATATAAAAAGTCTGTGGAAGTGAAAACCAATCTGATATCTTATCAATCGTAAGAAATATGTCGAAAGCCTTACGTCCTATTGGAGTTGAATATCTAAAAACACTGAAATCAACTTTTGACGATTATGTAAGAAGCCTTAGGAAGTAAAAATGAATTTGATATCTCATTAGAACTAAGAAATATGTAGTAATTTGAGAAAACATATGCAACCCCCTTGTACCCACTTAGGGGTTGAATATTAAAAAATCCTGAAATGAATTTTTAGATATATGTAAAGAAAGCCCGAGGAAGTAAAAACCAATCCCATGTCTTATCACTCCTAAGAGATATGACGAAAATCGTGAAAACGTGTTCAACCCGTTTATACCCTCTTAGGGGTTGAAAAAGGAAAAAATTTGAAAACGTGTTTTAGGTGATTATTAAACAAGCCCGTAGAAGTAAAAATATATTCGATATCTAATTAGACCGGAGAGATACGGCTGAATTCGTGAAAATGTATACAACCCCTTTACACCATCGTGGGGGTTGAATTTCAAAAAATACTGAAAACACTTTCTAGGTATTTATATGAAGAATACGTGGAATAAAAATAAATTTAATATAGATATGACCTAGTAGACCTAGTAGTAGACCTAGTAGATCGAGTAGAGACCTAGACCTAATAGATATGACGAAAATCGTGAAAATACATGCATTCCATTTTCACTGATCATTTTTTTTTACCCCCCACCTCCGTACGCCACTGCCCCCACTCAAAAATTTATTTCCGATCTATTCTCCTAGTATACCCACAGATGTTCATTAAGTTTTAATTTCGTAACATTAATCGATTAGGAGATATGGATTTTAGAATGTCTCAATCTCGGCTTTTTTGCGTTTCGGACGCATAATTATTCCCCCTACTCCCACACCCCTTCACCTATATCATAATTTTTTTTGCAATCCACTATCGATGCTCTATATAAATTCCAAGTTTCAGCCTCCTAGCCTAAGTGGTTACTGAGATATGGAAACCAAAATTTTCCGCCTAAAACGCTTCCCCCACACCTCCGCCACTCAAAATGTTTGAGAGTTATAAGCTTTCAAACGCTTTGCGTACGGCGGACGGCGTACGGCGCACAGACGGACTGAAATTTTTTTTTGCTTTTTTGGTGCTTATTAGTAAAGAAACGTATAAAAAAAAATGTTCAGGGCAGCAAATTTTTTTTTTTAAAAATCGATAACAATACTTTATTATTAAAATAATGAAGTAAAATTATTGCAAGGATATTATTTATTAGTTATATGCAGGAAAAGTTGATAGTTTTCAAAAACAAGATATACATACATATGCAAATTTAAATTCAATCAAAAATACTTATATTTTGGTTTAGGAAAAGCAAGGTACATATTTCGATTTTTATCTTTAAGTCTATTGCGTTTCGCAGTTATTATGTCACCAGCATTGGAACATATTCTTTCCGCCGGAACTGACGTAGCTGAAATACATAAATATTACTTTGAGAATTTTCGGAGCATAGGTATTTGTTGATTTTCCCAATATTCCAAAATATTGCAGCGTTTGTAGGTTGGTGACCTTTCAATATATTGGCGGACGTCTATCATACTCGTAACATCAGTTACTGCAGTCGATACCGAACGTGGTTGACTATTTGGTATAAGAAGTAATTCACCTATTTTGCTTTGTTCAGTAGATGTAGAAGGGTGGGAAGTGGAGCTTCCGCGATGGTTTGCCTGGATCCAATAAAAGACTCGTTTTCTTTTTGCAGCAACTGTATGGCACTATCGGCATCTTGAGAAGTGTTGAACCCATTCTCTTTAAATCTTGGGTCTAATAAGGTTCCAAGAATGGATACAGTTCTTATGTTATATGGCTGCAGCCGTTCCTTAACTGAACTTATTACTGACTGGCGAACTTCTTTCCTTTGTGCCGTTTTTAATTTTCCCTCAAAGCTGGCCAATTTAAAAGTAATTTCTCGAGTAAGTGGAATTATCATTGAAGAAGTTACATGTTTCTCCCCTGAAATATTGGTTGTTGCAGTATCAAATGGCTTAAGAAGAACAAATATTTCTTCTATAGCATTGAAATTTTCTGTGGTGAGTGAAAGTGGTGCCCTTGGACATTCATTCAACTCAAAAATCCTTTTTAACATATAATATGAGCTATTCCAACGAGTCTCTACTTCCTGGATCAGCTTAAGCTCCATTTTATTGAGTCTTTTTTGAGTACTACGCAAAATATCACTTGCTAATGTGGTGCTTCGGAAAAAAAGGTCACAATGGATTTATATTTAGACAAAATTTCGGAAAATGTTTTAACTTTGAAAGAATCCTGCACTGTTAAGTTGAGATTATGTGCAAAGGAAGGCAAATGCCGAATTTTTAAAATTGCTGCTGTCTTCGTCATACTGGCAGCGTTTTCTGTAACTAAGGCAATCTTATCTCGTATACTGTATTCTAATAAAATTTCGTTAATAGCCTGGAAGTGAAATTAAGGAATATGGTAATATGTAATAGCTAACAAGAGCAATAAAAACATATTTTAAGATAGCAAGTAATTTACCTTTGCTATTACTTCTGCTGTGTGATAACCTGCAATTTTATATACTTTCAACAAAGGAGAAATAAATTTTTCGTCTTGCATGAAGTGGCAAGTGACAGCCAGAATTCCCTCATTAGAAGTACTTGTCCACATATCTGCTGTTAAGCTTACATCAGTACATTTCGATAGCGCCAATTTTAGTTTATTTTGTGTATCGTTATAGTACTCTGGAATTAGCTTATATTTGAGGGTATTTCTATCAGGCAATTCATATTTGGCATTTAACCCATTGACAAACCTTTTAAATCCTTTGTGATCTGAGGTTCTGTAGGGCAACATATCTGTTGCAATCATTTTAACGTATAAGTTGTCAAGATTTCGTTTGATTTTAGATTTTTCATCATAAAGCCCCGAACACAATGTTCCCGTTCCGTTTCGTTCCGTTCAGCTGTCAAAGTAGACCTTATGGGCTGGCCATGTAAATGCACACAACGGTCGTAACGGAACGGATCGGAGAAGTTGACCAAAATTCAACTTTTACGGATCACATAACCTCATTTGTCGTGACGGGGCTTTAATTTGGTCTCTAGCAAAATAATTTTTTACTGACTGCCTTGGCCTTATGTTAGGCGGTGCTACATCAACATTTTCTTCGCCTGTATTGTCAGTGTTGTTAGAAGCTATTATATTATTATGCTTTCGCTTTAGATGATCGCCGCCCTACAAACCAAACATCGATGAAGAGGCGATGAAGAGGCAGCGAACAGTTTCGAAACTTGTCTCTGAAAAAAGATTATCAGTTGGGAACAAGTTCAACTATGTACTTGCTATCTGTGAATACGTGTGAGGTATTCGCATTTCTTTCTTGCTCATACTGAAATGCATCTGACCATCTCATCCTCACTCGTCGACATGAGAGATCTCCTATCGCGCATTGTATTTGAAATTAGAATGAGCAAGAACGAGATAGCAATACGTGCACTCAGTGAACAGTGAGTTTGAAGTCAGTATGAAGTAGAGCCTACAGGTCATCGATGAGTGGTGAATCTGAATTGCATACGAAGTCCACCTGAACGATCATCGAGGATCGGTAGAAAGGATTTACATATAAATTGTGTTCTACCGCTCATCGAATAATGGAGGGATGAAATTGCATAAGAACTCTGTGGCATGTGGCACCTTCCCGTTATTCTTTGCCGGTCGACACTGCATCGATCCTCGGCGTCGGGTCATGCCGCCGAATGCAATTTTGTTATTCGTCGACTAGTGGAATCGAAACACGACTTCCATTGCACTAGCCGGCAGAGTTACTTGTTCCGTGATCAGAACTGCACAGTTCATGTTGAACGTCTAAGTTTGTTATGGCATTTGCATTTGTTATGGCACTCGGCGATCATACTTTAGTCTTTTTCACTCACTAAAGGTGAAAGAGGTCGGCATGTTGAACATACTTGAGGAAAAGTTGGGGAAATGTTTACTTTTCGATTTAACCCTCAATATCGCCACGAACACAAGCGCGCGTGCTAACATGGTAGTAGTTTGTACATAAGGACCCATGAATTTTTCGTGTTTTTGGTTTATAGGGGAGGTTACCCTATAAACCAAACATCGATGAAGAGGCGATGAAGAGACAGAGAGCAGTTTCGAAACTTGTCGCTGAAAAAAGATTATCAGTTGGGAACAAGTTCAGCTATGTACTTGCTGTCTGTGAATACGTGTGAGGTATTCGCATTTCTTTCTTGCTCGTACTGAAATGCATCCGACCATCTCATCCGCACTCGTCGACATGAGAGATCTTCTATCGCGCATTGTATTTGAAATTGGAATGAGCAAGAACGAGATGGCAATACGTGCACTCACTGAAGAGTATGTATGAAGGGAGTATGAAGTAGACCTGACCAATCATCGATGAAAGGTAGACCTGACTTATAGGCGAATTCTGCCTTACCGGTCGACACTGCACTGATGGACAGCGTCCGGTCATATTGAAATAGAATTCTAATGGTCGACGACTAGTGCAATCAAAAGACAGCATTCAATCGACTAGTGCAATCGAAAGATGAATTTCATTGCACTAGTCGTCAGAGTTATGGGTTCCGGCATCATGTTCGCATGTAGGAAAATGTAGCGCTCTGCGCAGTTCAACATCTAAGTTTGAAATGGCCATCTAAGTTTGAAATGGCATTTGCCGGCGGGTACGCATTTGATGATTACTACGTGTCGTGTAGGACGTTTGGTCTTTTTCTCTCGCTAAAGGCGGAACAGGTCGGCATGTTCACATTCTTGAGGAGAAGGTGGGGAAATAATTGTTTTTCGTTTTTCGCCACAAACACAAGCGCACGAGTTAACATAGTAGTAGTTTGTACATAAGAACCCATGAATTTTTCGTGTTTTTGGTTTATAGGGTACTGGTATTGCCTGAGTGTTTCTATTCTTTTTCTTTTATACAGTCATGTATACGCAATCTGAATTCTGTGGTACACTCATTGCAAAAACACACATCATTTGTTTTCGCATGTTTGTATTTGGCGCTTAAAGGGATGGATGGGTACGACGTACGAGTAATGCTGTTTATCATCTTTATGCCAATTGCCTCGATAGTTATCGATAGTTTTTAAAACCTATCGATTGTTTCGATAGTACAAAACTATCGATACTATCGATAGACAATCGATGTTTAAGCAACACTAGTGGAGCAGCACTGTTTCTTTTTCTAGATTTAAGGATAATTGACTAATGCCGCTGGTATTGCCGAGGATTCCTGAAACGAAATTCATTACTGCAAATTATAGCTAAGGTTAAACTTTGACATACTACTTTATGTTTAAGATACAACCAAATTTGTTTGAATATGAGATGAACTCAGTGCGTATACTACTATGGCATATTTTAACCTTGCTATAATTCGCAGTTCAGTTCAGGAATTCTCGGCAATACCAGCAGTTGTAACACCTGAATGACTAACTTTTAATCTTCTTACATCTGCACCTAAAATACTCGTGAAATAAATGAATATTTTGGGTATATACTATTTCACGTTTAGTTAAAAAAAAAATTAAAAAAAACTTATTAGATTTTACTTGTGTGAAGAGGGTAATAGATCTTAAATCTGATTAAATATCAAATAAGTTTTCATTATTTTCACACACTATTTAAAAATTAGTTTCAAGATTTTGCGATAGTCAAACCCCAAGAGGGTGTAGGAATGTTAAATGACTGGAGACTTAATAAAATTTTTGATAGGAGTATTAGAATTTAGTGTTGAAAAAGTAGCCGCACTGCTTCACAAAAGGAACTTTATTTCAATCAAATATAAAATATTGAAAAAAAATTTTGTGTATTATTGTTCTCAAATGTGTATACCCCGTTTACAAATACGAGGGTGAGTCAAAAATTATCCGAAATGGTGACATAGGTTAGGTTAGGTTGAGAAGGGTGGACTAAAGCAATGTGCCCCAGTCCATCACGAGAGATCACTGTGGATCCATTGTGGTCCCCTCGCATAAAAATGGTGACATAACTCTTCTTACATTGTTCATACTGACCTCTGTTCTCGTTTATTTTATTTTATTATATATTTATATTTATATTTATTATACTGTTGTAGTTGCGCTATGGAATTTTGATCCAAATTCCTCCATTTATCATCCTTTTGTTGTAGATAGATCATGGCCGCTCCATTAGAAGTTTTCACCAAAGAGAAACAACGAGAAGTGATTCGATGTTTGTGGTCGGAAGGTGTATCAGGGGCCACAACCCATCAAAGACTTTCGGCACAATACGTGAAAAGTGTCTTGCCGCAACGGGGTGTCTACGAATGGATTGATAAGCTAAAGCCTGCAATTCGAAGCAAACGCCTAGGACTACAACTGTCGACAGGTGTTATGTTGTTTGCACCACAATGCCGTCCACATACTGCTGCCCACACTGCTGAAACGCTTCGGAAACTCAAGTTTGATGTAATGGCTCATTCTTCGTATAGTCTTGATCTTGTCCCTTCAGACTACCACTTGTTTGGCCCACTCAAAGAGGCATTAAGGGGCTGTCGATTCACCTCGGACCAAGAAGTGAAGGACGCGGTGCATACGTGGCTCGCTGCTCAGCCAAAAACCTTTTTTTCTGAGGGCATCGGGAAGCTTTTGCAACGATAGACCAAGTGCGTTGAAAGGCAAGGGGACTATATTGAAAAATGATATTAAGTTCAGTTTCTTAAATTTGTAATGAATAAAAGTTATACCAACATTGCGGATAATTTTTGACTCACCCCCGTATTTCATTATGTTCAGTAAATCGTTATTTTGCAGCATCATTTATTACATAGTTGGTTAACTGAGTCCTCGTATCTTTTCCGCGGTTTTCCCTCCGGTCGCTTTCCCTGAGCTCTACCTTTCAGTGTGCGTTTGGGACTTCTTCCGTCGTCCATTCGCTCCACATGACCTGCCCATTATAGCTTACGAAATTTTATAAGGGTCGATGCGGCTGGGTTGTCATAGATGTTATACAACTAATTGATGTACCGGATACGCCATTCAGTGCCTTCTCTTACTGGTCCCAAAATTCTTCGGAGAATTCGTTGTTCAAAAGCGTCTCCCATCACGCGCGCGGAATATCCGGCGAATAATCGGTGTAAGTTCTCATTGAGAACATTCGCTCGATCTCAAATTTATCGCTAACCATATCTTGCGAATAACTTTGTCCAATCGCAAGTCATATCGCAAGAACATCTCACTGCGAAAATCGATAGAATACCTTTATGCGATTATCGCTCGTTCATTGCATTGTGATAAACGCAAGAGTACCCCACTGCGATAAACGGCAGTTTATCGCATTGCGATGATATTCGCAAGAATACCCCAATGCCGATATCGATAGTTCATCGCATCACGATGAGCACAAGAAAACTCTAGCGCGATTAGCGGAAGTTCCTCGCGTTGCGATTAGTGCAAACGCATCACAATACAATGGTATTTTTTGGGGATAATAGGTAAAGGCAGTAAAGGATTCGAATAATAGCAGATGCACGACACAAGATCTATGATCCAAAAATGAGATGAAAGTGAGATGTTTTTGTGGATAAAAATACAACGTTCTAATTATGTATACAATTATATTTATAACAGTTTATTTAATAGCAAAAAAAAGTAAACAATTGATTCCTTAAAAATAAAGAATGCGTAACTAATCCAAGAAAAAATACTTTATTATTAAAAAATAATAAAGTAAAATCAGTAAAAATTCAAATTTGATATTTTTATGTCAACAAAAGACAAACGTTTGTAATTTGTAATCGGAAGTTAAGACCTTGAGTATACTTGCTGATCTCAATGCGATAAGTTTTAGAAAGACAGATCTCAATTCGATTTGTGATTGTCCAATATGAGATACACCTAAATGGATGCACTTAGAATGTTCAATGCGATAAGAGAGTGATCTCAACGAGGATACTCTTTCGAGCATTCTCAAATTGTCGCATTATTAATGTTGTCTCAAAAATCTTACTGGGCTATTGATTTTTCAGACGCTTGGGTGAGAGTTCACGTTTCGCATATATATACATAGTAGCACAATTCTTATTATGGTCTTGTATATGCGAAGTTTGCTCTGCCTGTGCACTTTTTTAGATTTTAAGATCGGGAGAACCATGAAATACGCCTTAGTTGCTAGTGGGATGGTTCGCTTACACTCACCCTTGAGGCGAGCCTCTACGCCCATCATGCCATTGCAAACCGGTTTTCGTCGGCTGTATTCTATGCTGGTTTAATGGCGATTTACACTCAATATGCCTGTGCGGCGTAACTTTCCTATAAGTGCGAAACGACAGAAATACGATGAGCTGCGAATTGTGTGGTGCCACAGTTCATTTTTTGTGTGTACACATATGGAAGCGTGCGTCGCAGAAAAAGTTGAAGAATGTTTGACTCTTGCGACTCCACAAGCCATTTGATTGGTTGATTTTATAGTGGGGATAAAGGCGCGAATTAAGGCCCGCACAATGCTTCCGTTCCGTTCCGTCACGATAAGTGAGGTTATGTGATCCGTAAAAGTTGAATTTTGGTCAACTCAGTGGCGGATCCAGACTTTGCTGTTGGGGTGGGGCGGAATTTTTTTTGATTTGGCTATTTTATTTGATCAAGTTCTGTGTCAATTTAGCTATATAGACTGCACTTAGCAAAAACGGGATCATATTGTTTTCATCTTATTATGGGTCATTCCATCATGAATCGCCAAAGTTGTGACCTTACCATCTCCGATTCTTTTGAAAATGTTTGTACTTGAAGAACTAGTGAAAAAATTAATTGAAATTCAAGTTTTTGTTTCTATCTCATTTTTTAACTAACAAAAACAACAACAATCTTTAAAATAAGTCCTACTTTATTATGCAAGGATAAAAATTACCAGAGATATGAATTTTCAAAGAGGACTCGGACATCTTTTTTGGAAATCTTTAACATACTATAACTAAAAAAAAAAAATTAGATAGAAACAAAAACTTCAAATCATATTTTTTTTCACTAATTCTCCGAGTACAGAAATTATCAAAACAATCAGCGATGATAAGGTCACACTTTTGGAGATTCTTGATTAAATGACCCTTTTTCTATAAAATAATTGAGAACCACTATAATGTTCTTCGATTTTTTTGACCCCGATCCCATTGAGATACCAAGTTAATTTTTTGGTATGTTTTGAAAAAAAAACCGTTTTGAGATATTCAGGGATAAAGGACAAAATCATTATCCTTGAAAAAAATTTCAAGAATAATTTTTATTGTGACAACCTTCCCCTTTAAAATAAGCCATATTTTATTATTCCAGGATAAAAATTACCAGAGATATTCATTTTCAAAGAGGACTCGGACACCATTTTTGCGAAAACTTTAACATACTACAACTAACAAAAAAAATGAGATAGAAACAAAAAATTGAATTCCAATTATTTTTTTCACTAGTTCTTAAAGTACAAAAATTTTGAAAAGAATCGGAGATGGTAAGGTCTCAAATTTCGTCATTCTTGGCGGTTCTTGATGGAATGACCCTATTACCTACACAATATGTTGTCTTGTAGTCTTTTTATCATGATGCGTTTACACTCACCCTTGAGGCTCACCTCGAGGCGACCCTCTACTCCCATCAGGCCATTGCAAACCGGTTTTCGTCGGCTGTGTTACTTGCTGTGTTGAAAGCAATTTATACTCAACATGCCCTTGCGGCGTAACTTGCCTATAAGTGCGAAACGACAGCAATACGTAAGCTGCGAATTGTGTGGTACCACAGTTCATTGTATGTGTGTACACATATGGAAGCGTGCGTCGGAAAAAAAGTTGAAGAATGTTAGACTCTTGCGACTGCATAAGCCATCTGATTGGTTGATTTTATGGTGGAGATAGAGGCGCGCCTCAAACGTTGAGTGTATGGTAAATCCACCATCATGGTTCTGTTCTGTGCTTTGCATTGCACCGCAGAACTACGTAAATGCTAATTACAGTCCACATTGCAGTGGAGTAAAAAAATCGGAGAACGGTTGAAGTAGGTATGTATGTTTAGAAAATTCAGAATTGTTCTTGGGGGGGCGGCCACCCCCTCCGCCCCCCCCCTGTATCCGCCAATGGGTCAACTCGTCCGTTCCGTTCCGTTACGACTGTTGTGTGCATTTACATACCAACCCATAAGGTCTACTTTGACAGCTGAACGGAACGGGAACATTGTGTTCGGGGCTTTAGGATTCCAGAGGTCGGTTCCAACAAAAATAAAAAAAATAATTATGATTTTCAAATGCTTAAACTTGCTTTATTCACTTCTTAATTACGACTGCGACATATTTTAATTTCTTGAAACATGAAAACTATTGCATCGAATTTTATGCTTAGGTAGCGTCTACAATATTTATTCATAGCTACCTAAGCTTTTCAGAAAAATGGTAACATGAGGTTAATGAATTTAATGTGGGAACGATTAAAAATGCAACTAATCAAAAGTGTGTGAATGTGAATAAATGTTTTGTAGTGTGCGTGGAAGAGTTTACATAACTCGCACCTCAATCGTTGAGTGTGAATGCACCATGATCCGTTGTTTTACTTCGTCCCGTTCGTTGCCGTCTATTGCAAGCAGGGACGTCATTTGTGGGTGGGGCAGAGGGGGCATTTGCCCCCCCCCCCCCCCCGGAATTATGTATTTTTATATATTATTTATAACATATGTATATTTATATATTAAAATATATACATACATAACATCCTGCCCCCCTAGAAAAGACTGAAATGACGTCCCTGATTGCAAGGTGTGTGTGTGTGATCCCAAGTATGAGAAATGATTAATCAATATAACAATATTTTCTATATTTTCATAAATAGCTGACCCATTATCCTCACAATTGCAAATAATTCCAATTTTCTCTTACCAAAAGTTCCAGTAAAATTCTCAAAGTAAACGAAAAGGCTCTTATTGATGTTGTCGCTGAAAATAATGACAACTTAAGTACGGAAATAATTGACACAAACTGATAGCAATTTCTCTAATTTTCTTCTGTTTCATTTATGAAATTTTGTATTTACTGGGTAATTGTCAAGCCTTATGTTTATTTCAAGGGAGTTTCTTGAATAATTAATGCGTTTATGGAATCGTGTTTTTTTTTTTAAAATTTGAACAGGTATTAAAAAAATTGTTAAAATACTATGTTAAACGTTTCGTCGCGAGTTAATTACATTCAAATTGAATAACGTAAAATTTCATGGAAAATTTTCTTAATATCATCTTATAATTCCGAAACACCCTTCCTTTTTCCTTTTTTCAAACAAACAAACATTGCCTTCTTTCGGTTCTCGTAAAACATCTTGCAGATCTTTGCTCGGAAGAACAACATATAGGTGTTCTATGTAAAATACTACGGACAGAGACCGAAAATTTTCCGCAACAACTTTGTACAATTTCCGAACAATGTTTGAGCACTTCATAAAAACACTGAATACCGAGGAAAGAGATTTGTGAGCTCCAAGATGAATGGAAAAAGTCCTTACTCTGCCTCTCAATTTGCATGGAAAATGTTCTGTTTATGGTTGGTTGTGTGTGGAAATTTGTTAAAGCATTTGCAAGGCAAGGACGTTAACCCTAGACGGGAGGAGGGGTTTTTGTGGGATGATTATGTTGCTTTACTCTTACCATCCGGTCTCAAAACGATAGAAATGGAAATGTGGGGTGAAGGAAGGGTGGATGTTGGTGAATGGTGACATACCAGTCATTTCCTTAAGAGCCACTTGTAAGAAGCATAGAAACCGTAGGTAGTGAGATAGGAACTGTTGTAGGCTGAATGACGACAAAGTGGCGCCTACTATTAACCCGAGAGTACAGTATATGAAAATATCAAAAATTCACTTGTTTTTTCTTTGCACATAAATGAAGTCTTGAAGTAACCGAGTAAGGAAAAAAAGGAAAATTCAAGTCAATATTATAGTAAAGTGCTCCCTCGGTGGTTCAAATCACCTATAAAAGGTACATCACAGCGGAGCCGTAGAATATTACTCGAGGGTGTTTTTACTCTCGATGCTGTTGTTTTTGTAAATTACCTTCGCTTCAGTAAAATTTTTAATTTATGTTTTATGTAAAGATTGTTTCTTTTCACAAGTGCCTTCAGAACTTATCGAACTTATCTTTTTTGCAGAAGATGTTTAATATTCGATTCTGCTATAATTTATATTTAGATTTAGCGCTAAGGCAATGAATTTTCTAATTAGTTTAATTCATATTCTACTAGACCCAAGGAATTAGACAAAAAATCAGAAATTGATTTGCTGGCTGGTAATATAAAGAGGTAGGAAAAATCAGTGCCATATATGTCGAAATTCGTGAAAACATAGTCATCCTCTTTTCATCCCTTTAGGAGTTGAAAAATGATAAATTTCAAAATTAAAAAAACCTATTCAATATCTTATCGACCATATGAGATTTGTTGGAATGCATGCAAATATATTCAACCTATTTCAGCCTCTTACGAGCTGAGCATAGAAAAATGCTTAAGTTAAAGTTAGTTAATGTTTACATGTTTGTACTGAAGAGTCAGTAGAATTAAAAATGAATTAAATATCTCACCGAACTTAAGATATATTGTGGGATTCGTGAAACTATATTCAACCTCTTTTATACCCTTAGGGGTTAAAAATCGAAAAAGTTCTAAATTTAATTTTCATACATGTACAAAGTTACTGTAAGTGTAAAAAACAAAGCGATATTTTATTAACCCTACGAGATATGACCGAATTCCTGAATTCATATTCAACCTTTTCTCTTCTCTTTTTTTGCGGTTTAACTTCTAAAATTCTGAAGTTAGCTTAAAATAAAAAGGAGCCGGTTAATGCAAAAATCCGTGTGATATATCATATGGTGTAATTCCTGAAGCCACTACCACTTTTACTCTCTTGGGGTTGAATATCGAAAACCCGAAAGTGTTTTTAGTCTATTACTTTTTTCGTCAGCCTTATATACGCCAAAGGTACCATCTCAGATTTTTTTTATGATGGTTTTCGTAATTAAAAATGTTAAATTCCAACCACGCGAAGTTTTCCTACAAACATGTATTGTCAAAAACCGCAGCCATATATATGAAAAGTAATTTACTTTGATTTTAGCTTTGGAAAACACATGCAGTTTTTTTGTTTTTGCAATTTTAAAAGAAATTGGCTGTATTTGTATTATTCCGTCCAATAAAAGTACAATGTTTTCAATCTACCCTTCACTACGAAAAAATCTTCCGATAAAAATAAAAAAATCTTCAACTCTAATTAAATTCTTACAAGACGATCGAATTTGTACCTTTTCTCAGCACTGAAATCCAATTTCGTTGACTTGAAAGTATAGAAAAAACTGCAAGAAAAAAAACTATCATTCCCATCCCCAAAGTGCCAAGTATGGAATGAAACCGCCACTTGGTCGAGAATTGAAAGATTAAAAGTTTCGCACAGCAACGTTCCCATTGCAGCCGCATCCCTTGTGACCCACGAGAAACTCTATGCAGCCTCTTATACATCCATCCAGAGCAACTTTCGGGGAAACGTTTCGAAAATCGATTGCGCCACTAGCAATTTATTGCTACATCAGAGCAATTTTCTTCTCTACCGCACCACTTGACCAAATGTTTGTGTCAAATTGCATTATTTATGGTATACATCGTGAACGCTCAGTTTCAATTCCACTAAAGTTTTTCATTCATTCCGATTTTTTTCAATTCTTCATTTTATGGGATATCGAAAGTTCACCCCTAAGACCAGTCTGATTGAAATTTTTGATCCATCAAGGACTGTGAACCTCACAGTTATAATTGAGTTTAGAGTCAAAACTAAAAGCCCTTTCCAATCACTTTTTAAGTCGAGAGCTTGATTTCAAAATCCTCGGAAGTAATTTGAATTAGAGCCTTCCGCTTTTTTGCACCCGGCGGTTTTTTTGCCACCATACTCCGGGGATTTGATTGCCCAGGACTGCGTAGTTCTAGTCGAGTACTCGACAAAGTGTTTTGCTGTAAATTGCCTCCCGATTCGGAACGAAAAACCCTTTTCAACTTGCACTCGGAGATAACTACTCCATTAAACGGATATTGTCTGCCAAAACTATTTCGGAAAGGAGTCATGGCGCGAATTAAGAGCCGAATACTAGAAATTCAAAATCCAAATGCGATTTCCTATCCGTTGAACTACTTAAAGATTTGGCGCATTTCCAAAATTTTCGGAGCGAAATTTATGTTAAATTTGGAGGCGCCCTAGGACGGAAACGGGCGCAGCAATTAAGATTTTGTTCCAGGATAAATTTCTCGCCACTAATGACATGGAGACCTTATTTAATTTTGGCTGCTTCATGGTCTCATTTCAAGGATCCCATCCTTTCAGAACATCCCTTCTGCCATATCCTCATGGGAGTTACGAGGAATGAAGAAGCTTTCGTGGGTCTACACCATTGTGGAAACGAAATTTTCGGCGATTGCAATGTGCAACCAGTGAAAATTGGAATTCTAAATAGCCCAGATGGCAACAAGGGAAGGAAAGTGCTATTCGCTTGAAATACCTTCCTTTCTCATAGTTCCCGATTTACTGCAAATACAGAATAGATATGTGCAACGTGCATAAGGGTTTGTTCAGGAGAGGGATGTTTCAATATTCCTGACTTCTCGAGCATATTTGATGCTCTGTGCGCTGTACGAAATTTAGAAGATGGAATTATTCGTAAAACCCAATTTGCCAAAATTAAATGTTTGAAATTTAAATTGTAATTAATAAATCAATAAATGAACAGAAGTAACGACATACGAATACGTTGCAAGGTTTTTGGTGACTATTAATTATTATCTTATCTGCATATCGCGTTCAGTAATTCTAAAACTTTCTAGCTAAATTCAATCTGGTTGAAATATTAGAATATTGGGATTCCTTACTAGTTTAAAAGAAAATTACCAACAGGGCGCAACTGTATAATAATGGGAGCAAAGTTTGAGATCTAGTTACAGGTTAGGTTTAGCAGAATTTCTAAAGCTCCTAATTTAAAATGAATCAGGGTAGTGATATCCCCTCCCACAAATATCGCTGTACCGAAAGACTTCAGAAAAAAAGTATTCGACAACCCATACACATTTATCATAATTGATAAATTGATCGTGAAGGCAAGTTAAGCCCCTTTTCGCCAACAAGGGGTTAAATATCGCAAAATCCTGAAATACAGTTTTAGCCGGGTATATGAAAAGCCTAATAAAAAAAGACTAATTAGACCTAAGATATTGAGCGAGATTTGTGAAAACACATTACTTTGCCCCACTGCGACCAGATTTTTGCGAATGAATCCACCATCGCATCTCTATATTAGTTTCAAGTTTCTTGCATAAACGATTCGTGAAATATAAGAACCAAAATATTTCATCAAAAGGCCTCCCTCTATACCACCAAGAAATTACCTCATAAGAGGGCCCACCCAATATCAACAATAAAAAAATTTTAACTTAATATCTCAGAGGGTTCATGAGTTACGAATCGTCAATAACGTTTGCGTAAGGTGGGGTCTACTAGTTCTAAAAAAACATGTTTTTGAAAAGAGAAAAAATTTTTTTTTTAAATCGATTACAATATTCAAATAAAATGAAGTAAAATTAATTATTTAAATCCAACTGGTTTCTTACTATGGATAAGTTTGTTAGCTAGTATATGCATATACAAAATTTAAACTTTTTATCATAATTAGTTCCTTAGATATATGTATTTAAGAGCCAATTTTTCAACCAATAACGAAGGGTCCTCATTAACTGGTCAAATTTCATCGACATAAAAGTTGACCCCAAGCCCTACTAATGATAAAACCCGTCTGTCCAGAATCGACTTATTGGAACTACCAAAGAAAAATTTCATTCGCCAAATTAAACATCAACAATTTAACTTCAATTTTCATTACAAACAATAATTTCATTGTCTACATCGTACAATAATAGGCGTCAGCACATTTCCTCCCCTAAAATTATGTCTAGGTACTCGTTTATTATAAGCATCGATAACTTGATTTTACGATATTATTTTGTTTGTTCAATTTTCGTTCACAATCTCGGTATACTCCAATTTACCGACTCAGCATTTTATTTTTAATAAGAAAAACAAACAGCTTTCAATTCAGCAGAAATCACGATGAAATAGATTTAGAGAACAAATGATATGTAAATAATTTAAGGGTAGATTAATGATTGGTAAAAGACGGAATATTGAAGTTAGAAATGGATCTGTGTATTATGCACTTAGTTAAAGTGTTGTCAACAAGGGGATAGATTTAATAGATATTTATTCAACAATAATGAAAACTAGATGAATACTGAACTCCGATTTATATTGCAGTTGGGGATAAAGTAGAATTACGTGTGAGCATGTTGTATGTCCTTTATTAAGGACTCCCATTAGATTGCTACTCAAAACTAAAAGACAATATTCAGTGTTTAATTTCATATCTTGAACTGGGTAAGTCATCGAAAAAAAATTTTCTTTTTGAAGGACTTTCGCATGGGAGGTGCAGGAAGGACTCACTCGATTTCTTACATATTTATCCTTTTCATTGGAACCATTTAAAAATGAACGTGTACATAATTTGAAATTCGTAGCTTGAAGCGTTCAAAAGTTATCGAAAAATATTGTTGAACACGTGTATTAAGGACATTTTGTATGACAGCTACCAGAAGGAGTAAAACGATTTCGCTGATTTGTAAACTCCAACTTCGTTTTTACTCCAAACTAATTTGTACAAAATTTCCAATTCATAGGTAAAAGATTACTTGAGTTATAGTAAGTTCCGTAAATTAAGTGAAGACGTTTTGACAGGATATTTGTATGGCAGCTACACGAAGGACTACTAGGATTTTCTTCATAATCATACATTTAGCTCCAGCTATTGGAAAAATAACACATACAAAATTTCAAAGACGTAGCTTAAACCCTTCTGAATTTATCGACCAATATTCTTGAACTTGTGTTTTAAGGACATTTTGTATGGCAGCTACCCGAAGGAGTAGGACGATTTTGCCCGTTAACGAACTTAGCCTTACAAATTCAACCAAACATCCAGATTTAAAATTTCATGATCCTAGGTGAAGGCGTTCTTGAGTTATCGTGCTAGCGGACAGACGGACGGACGAACGGACGGACGTCAAGCGGATTTAAGGTTTTTGGCCACAAATAAACAAAAAATAATATATAACTTTTTTTTGTCCGAGGCTTAGTTCTATGCGTTACAAACTTTTGGGCTGGATTAAACTTATAATACTCTATATGATTTCATCTAGAGTATAAAAATGGTGATGAAAAAGTAATGCAGTAAAATTTCCCGAAATAGCCTTTTTTTGGCACGAAATTCGACATGTTTAACGCTGTGAAAAAATATAATTGGCCGTATTGTGTAAGTCGCGTCACGTCACTTCGATGCCGATTCAACGTGTCACGTCGATCGAAAAAACCGATTGTGTAACCGTATCGACGCGACTCATTAGTATTGCCATATTGATATGGATGTATCAGCTGTAAATTGTGAATTTAAGTTCATGTGAATGCCTTAATTTACAACTATGACGTTATTTTTCTGTCAAAACTGACATTGTCAAAATAAAAGTTTTGTGAAAGTGGAAAAATTTTTTATCAAGTGTTATTTTATCAAATTGAAATGAACTTTGGAGAGTTATTTTTTAGTTCGGGCGATGAAAGCGAACGGGAAACAGTGATGCAGATGCGAAGAAAGCGGAAGTGGCTGAGAGATTGCTCGAACCCATTAGAAATGGACGATTCAAGGTAAATCAACGATTTTAAATACAGTTGAAAACTTATCTTTTTCGTGGTTATTTAATAGTTTTGTGAGAAACTTCAGACTTTCGAAGGATGCCTTTATTATGGTGTTTGAAACTATTGAGTGTCATATGAAGGTATCAGTGCGGTCATCTTCGGTGCCGAATATTTTAAAACTAGCAGCCTGTTTACGTTTTTTCGCCGAGGGAAGCTATCAACGTGGCACTGGAAACGATTTCCATGTATGCTTGGCGCAACCAACTATATCTCTTTTATTTAAAGAGATATTTGATATTTTGGAGAAATATTTATGTCCGACGTGGATAACTTTCCAGTACAACGAAGGAGAAAAACAAGAAGCTAAACGATATTTCTTTGAGAAATGTCGAATTCCGGGAATTATAGGGTGCGTGGATGGAACACATATAAGAATAATGCAGCCCAATGAAGAGACACGTCATCTATATTATAATCGAAAGGGTTTCTACAGTTTAAATGCGATGATTGTAGGTTTAAATTTTATTGAAATCAAATTTTGGTTATTAATTTCTTCTTTTTTAGATATGCGACCACCTTATGAGGATTCGTTATATAAATGCGAGATACCCCGGAGCCACTCATGATTCGTTAATCTGGAACCTATCGCAGCCATGCAGTGTAATGCAAACAGCGTATGATAACGGTGACAGTAATACGTGGTTACTCGGTAGTGAGCACCATATCAATCTATTGTAGCCAAATTCATTCTTGTTTCTTTCTAGGAGATGCAGGATACGCCTTGCAACCCTTTTTAATGACACCAATTAGGTTAGCTGCCAGTGACAGTATTGAAAGTGTATACAATACGCAGCATTCTAAAGGGAGAAACATAATAGAAAGAACTAATGGAGTTCTGAAAAATAGATTTAGATGTCTGTTAGGAGCGAGAGAGCTGCATTATTCACCCAAAAAAAGTACGCAAATAACAAATATTTGTGCGGCTCTCCACAACATTTGTATCCATTACAAATTAGATTTCGTTTATGAAGGAGATATCGTGCAAGATATAAATCATAGTACTGTTGATGTGGAGGACAATTCGGATGCTGTTACCATTAGACGAAGAATTTTGGAAACATTACGATAAGAAATAAAAATTAAACAGAATTAAACTCACTTTTTTAATAACAACTCTCCGTTATTCGCCATAAAAATGTACACATACCACAAATACATATTTGTATGGCTCTGCACAACTTTTGTATAAGTTACAAATAATTAAATAAACATCAATTTATCACACAGTGAACAGTCTTTATTTTTTTTATAATACATAACGTAATTGACTTCTTGTCATAAATAAATATTTGCTTAGATAAAAATATAATAGAAACTGACTTCTTGTCATAAATAAAAATTTGCTTACATAAGAATAATAACACAAAAACTGACTTCTTGTCATAAAAACAAATTTGCATACATAAGACTAATAACACAAAAACTGAATTCTTATCATAAATAAAAATTTGCTTACAAAAGAATATAACATAAAAAAATTCATATAAATAACTAAATTTGTGGGTAGGTACTAATAATCACATTTTGAGCTTGAGCATTATGAGTTCAGTTCAGCTACAGACTTCTGCAATTGCAATTGTTTTTTTTTTATTTCCAATTTTTCTGCCCAAACTCTTTGCTTCTCTAGTAAATGTTTTTTTAAAAGCTCATGTTTCGCTTTCTTTAATTTGAAATTTTCACTGTTGAGCTTCAGTTTGTCTTTTTCCAGGTAATGTATTTTTTTCATGTACCTCAAAGTTTCTTCAGCCGTATTGCTCATTTTTTCCTGCAACGATAGTTGCTTCTCAAGGAGACGAATGCGCCTATTTTCGACTCCTTGATTCTGAATCCGAACCGTACGTGTTCTTCTAGGAATAACTGTTTCAGCTATATTCCCATCTTCCGAAATCGGCTGTAACACTCCAGAAGTTGTAGCTTGAGACTCTCTCTCGGTATTTGAAGATACCGAGACCTCTATATGGTTAGGGCTGGCAGAGATGGAGTTCCTCATTCCGAACTCAGATCCTGGAGGATCAAATGCTACATTTAAATTTAATATTCGGATAACGCTTTCCTCTAAATCAGAAAAGCTAAACATTTTGTTTGGCCCACCACCTGTGGCTCTCATTTCTGCTTTATTTTTCGCTAGCTTCTTCCGCACTTTGAATTTCAGGTCAGTCCAAACCTAAAATACATTTTACTTTAATATCATGTAGGGTTTTTTTTAAGTTTCATACCTTCATCCAACCACTGGCATCTCGTGACGGTGGTCCCAAAGAATTTAATCTTGTTGAAAAGTCAAGCCACTTTTCCTTTACGTCGATGCGATCAACACCGCTTTGTACGAATCCTCTGGCGATATCTTGGTGCGAATTCATTAATTCTACGAGTACTTCGAATTGTTTTCTGTTCGTTAACTTTGCCCTAAAATATAATAATAAGCAAAATATAAGGAAATAAAAATCTTTTTGTCAAATGTATACTCACATTTTTGCATCGACGTTAAAATTTTTCAGGCGTCACGGACTCGAAATGCCATCGACAGAAAATGCCGATCAAAGTGACAACTGTCGATGACAATCGACATTCACAATCGCTTTTTCAGGCGTCGATGCCGAATCGGCATAGAAGTGACGTGACGCGACATACACAATACGGTCAAATATGTTGTACGTATACACTTTGGCGGAATAACATATACTGCCAATTTCGCATGATTTCCGCTAATGTCTTTATTTAATCCTTCTTTTGTCGCCTGATCGAAAACAAGACTATGCTAGGGTCACTAGATACACAACACTCTCTACCTAGGGTTTGGCAGATAGATCAAATTCGGTCGATTCTGTACTAGAAATTGTAATTTAACCTCACAAAAATCGCCTGTTTATGAACTAGTTCGCCTGTTTTTGTACCGCTGAACATTGCTATCAAATTGCGTTTTTGAAGTGTGTTATTGCGAATATGTTAAGAGTCGGAAGAAAGCTGTCGGTTCCCTTACACGATTCTAGTGGTACTAGTTTTTCTTTGGTATGGAAGTGTGTGTGTGCGAAATTGGGGTTTTCAATGGATAATTTACGTATTTCTTTCATTTTTTTTATGGAAGTTTACCATTTTGCAGCGAAAAGTGAATTATTTCGAATGTTTATAAAGCGAAATCCCATAAACATGAAACAAATTTAAATGTACTGGTTTTTCACCTTGGTACGCACCTGCCAAACCCCTCTTAGAGGCTGTTTTGGTGTGAGTGCGTATACAGTAACCCTGTACTATACTAATTTCAAATATTTCGATGAAAAAGTTATAAAATTTCAAATGTGATCAAACAAAACCAACACTTTTCTGATACGTAGGATATGGATAGAGAGTGTTATTACAAATAAATGGTGAAAGTTTAAAATTCAATACTGTTACATTTAAACCTGGCAACCGCGCAACCGTGCAACTCGATCGTTTCACATAATGAAAACACTAACAACCGAATACCTAGTTGCAAAATAACCCAATCAGAAACCTAGCTGAAGATAAGGCGAAACAACACGATTGTATCTCCCTTCTTATCGAATGCTCTCCAATATACTAGAACCCTTTGCACACACCACTGAACGAAGATCGAAATCGAAAGCTCTAAAGCTTTCGAGAAGATTCCACACTGAGCGAACATTCAAGTACATCCTAGACTGCAACCGGATAGTATAAAAACAGGTGAAGCTTTCAGCGAGGGATATAGTAATTTTGATTACGTCGACTGCGACAGCCAGCGTGTATACGCGACCGTGTTGGTAGAGAGCGAAAGTGATCGAGTCAAGCGATATATGGTATAAGTGGGCGGTATTGCCATCAGTGCGAATTATTGTGCGAATAGAATTGAAGTGCGATTAAATAAATACTCACTTATTTTTACCGAATTGTGTTTTACTTGAAATCCCGGCAAACCCCTAGCTCGCAACAATACGATACTAATAGTACGGCAGCACTGATTTGGCACAGGTCGCACCTGTGACCCTGTGTGCTGCGACATAACAATTAAACATAAGAAGCATTCTAAAGAGCCATACAGAATGAACGCATCGCAGTCGGATTGGAATGTTATAATGTCGCAACGAGATGCAATCAAACGGTGTAAACCGCAAGTAAACGCTGCATGAACACAATGACCGGATTGAGTTAGCAGTTCTGTCAGTGTCAATAATCAAAGCGAAATCGATATGGTCGCGAAAATCGATGAAATTTTTATAATGCTCATCGAAATCTCTTTCATTTTCCATTTTATTGTTTCCTTCTTAAAAGTACACAGCACGTTTTAGGTTTTTATAATGTCATATTTGACATTTCGATGCGTTCACTTGCGACCATTTCAGATTTTCACTCACCCCCATCAGGTCATTGCAAACCGGTTTCCGTCGGCTGTATTCTTTGCTGTGTTAATGGCGATTTACACTCAACATGCCTCTGCGGCGCAACTTGCCTATAAGTGCAAAACGACAGAAATACGATGAGCTAATGGTGGATCTTCATGTTGAGGTTGGCTGTAGTATTACTCTATGCAAAATGGTTAAGATAACACCATCTGTCAGAAAACAGCGAGAACTTATTAGAGTCTCCAACATTATATTAAGCTCTGAATGTAAGACCTTGCCAAATATTAGACAAATATGAATATATTTGCCAATGGAAACATATATTTGAAATTGTAATTTTTTATACAGAAAAATTTGGTCTATTTTACCTAAAAATGTTGACTAATTTTTTTGCCAAATCTGTTTGATCAAATATTTGACAACAATGCATACAATCTATAGATATATATTTGAGCAAAAATTGGTTGTCGGGCAAAATCTCTAAACTTTTGATTTGGGAGTGTGGCGAGGTTCTCCTTGTGAAATGATAATAGCGGTATACTAAATTTAATAATACCTAAGTAGCACTTGTAATGTAATGTTGGTTATGCGGCGTGGTCCTATTGAATAACATACAATTGCCAATCTAATTATCTGCGGTTATGGTGTGGCTTGGAAATCTCATTATGCGATTTGTGACCCCACATTTCCCACTTTTCGTGTAGTGTCCATTCCTAAGCAACACCAACGTAATTTGGTATTGTCAATCCAGATCCATATAAATCTTGGTACTTTCAACAAGTAAGAAATTATGACTTTCAATTAAAGCGAATGATGTTGGCGATTATTTTTTTTTTACAACGTTACAGATGTATAGGGTAGTATCGACGTTCTTGATTTAGATGGGATTCAAAACTACAACCTATGAAATAGATGCTCCGCACAAAAGGAAAGTTATTTTGCGCGCTACCTCAGAGCAGAGCAGATCATTGAAAGTGCAAAAAAACGGTACAGAATAGAGTAGTGCAAGTTATTATAAACGAAACTAATTCATGTTTGCTGATATTTGAAAGTAATGATTATACTATGACTACCTTCAATAAAACAATCCGGGTAGCTAAAACAAATTGGTTATCCAAAGAGTTGTTTTTTACAATTTGTCTGAAACACCGCAATCAGCCGATAATACAGAGCAAGCACACGCAGCGCATTCTTTTGAACTCTGTATATTATTGGGAGTGGAGTAGTAGTCAGTAGTGTGGTTACTCTGCTCACAAGATTAACTTTGGTATTGTATGACCATATCCTGACCGAATCTGCACTGAATATGGGAGCAAAAGAAATTATAAGTAAAAGTGAATTCGATATCTCATTAGATCTAATAAATATATCGAAATTCGTCACTATGTACACAACCACTTTACACCCTCTTAAGGGTTGGATACCTAAAATTTTGGAAAAATGTTGTTAGGCGCTTGAATAAAGAGCACGCAGAAGTAAAGTGTACAGGAACAATAAGCTGCGAATGTATAAAACTATTATACGACCTGTGCTCTGTTATGACAGCAAAACGTGGACAATAACGCGAACTTCCGAAAAAGTAGTTAACGCATTCGAAAGAAAGGTTCTCCGAAAATTTTTTGGACCCGTAAAGGAAGGAACGAACTGGCGAATAAGGAGCCAGAAGCCTCAACGTTCATCAAACTACGTAAACTGCAGTGGGCTGGCCATGTAGAGCGGATAAAAGACAGAAGAATCAAGCGTGCTCTTAAAGGCAAAGCGAGTGGTATCAGGCCAGTAGGTTCATGAAGACAGCAAAGCCATCTTATAAATTAGCAACTGGAGGACGCGGTGTTTGGATCAGGACGATTGGAGGCGACGACTTCAGGAGGCCAGGGCCAGACTTGGGCTGTCGCTCCATTGATGATGAGAAGTCAAATTAATTTGGTAACTCTAAATGCCTAAACGATGTATAGAAATTCGTGAAAATGTAGAAAAGATACTTTTTACGGAAATTTTTCTTACTCCACCTCTATACGCCAATGAAAATCTGAACTTTTTTTGACATAATTACTGCAGTAGTACATCTACATGTACATACTAAGTTTCACTTTTCTAGCATAAGCTGTTTCTGAGATATAAAACACCAGTCAAAAATTTTATTTTTCCAGGATGCCTCTACAGTTGTTCTACACAGTCATCAATTTTAACCATTCTATTCTTGAAGGTTTTTGAGAAAAAAAAATCAGAATATTTTCTTTTCTGTCCCCTGCCACCATCATCCCCAAAAATGTTTCTCTGCTAAAGATCTACTGGCCCTAACTCCTGTAAAATTTTGAACATCTTATCATAAAATGGATATCCCCCCACTTCCTGAAAAATTTTACATCCACTTGAAATTGTATATTTTACCAAATTTTATCTTCCTGGTATAATTGGTTCGGAAGATATTGTAATTCAAAGATCTTTACCCTCCACTCTCTCACCCCACCATTCCCCTTGAAAACTTTAGCGCATGTACTATCTCCTAGTATTCCTTAAGACAACCACAAAGTTTCAACCTTTTGACATCAATCGTTCAGGAGATATGGATTTTAGAATGTTTCAATCCCAGCTTTCAAGCATTTCGGACTGATTGTTTTTCCCCACTTCCACACCCCTCAACCACTATTAACCATTTTTTTTGCAAATGGGTCCACTTTCATTGTTCTAGATAAGTTCCAAAAAAAATTGGTTTAATATTTAAAATTTTCAAGTAATCTAAATATATAAATGAACGTTTGTTTGAAAAAATAATAATAAAAAGATTTTGAAATTGTGAAAAGTAAGGGTGCAAAGCTTTAAAATTAAAGTTACTAAAATTGAAATACAGAAAACAAGTGTTCTGGATTGCAGTTATGATAAGATTACTAAAGACATAAATTAGATATGAATTAGAAAATAATATTCGATACCCTTTAAACATGAATATACGAGTATTCGAGAAAACATGGTACATTTTCTCGATTCAGCCACAAAAATTTGCGTTTTAATGTAACAAAACATGTAGTAAGTAGGCAAATTATGGAAGCTAATCATTAAAATAATTTTCGATAATACAAATTTACATTGCTAATTTACTGTAGATATCACTAACAATGGCGTTCAGTTTTGCTCTAAGTTTACAGATTAAATTATATTTATTCCTGGTTTTAGAAACTATAGAGGTTATAGATCATTTTAACGACTACGCATTATATGAGCATTCGATACCGTCATTATTAAATATATATTAAATCCTAGAGATAATTGAGATTGTAGTTGTGGGACTTGTGTTATCTGAATGTACACTCAACTAGAATTTTAGATTTATAGTACATCGGTGCTAATGTTTACAAATTATTTTGTTATTTTGGCCGATTTATCTGTAATTATCTTGGTATCTACCCCGCATCATATCAAATAACTATTCCAAACAGCTATTTAAAGCCATTTCTATCTACTTAAAATCTAACTAAACTATGGCCATAAATCCACAAAATTTGCTTTCGATGTCAAACCCCATTAGAACAATCATTTTACCGAATTGCATGGTAATTACTCCCTAAGGACCTATTACAGCATTATTTATGGTCCTTGGAGAGATACGAACAAATCTAGAGCTCGTCTCATATGAACTATTTTCGATATTTTCTTTTGGACGTAGTTGCACTGTTAAATGCACGGCTGCATATTTTTGAACGTAATGATGCCACCGATGGTATTCGTAAAGAAAACTCTTTCTTTCGGCTTTCTTTTTTGGATGCCGGGTACTTAAGATTTCGATTACAAAAATAGAAAAGAAAGTGCAGGGCATCTTGGTGCAGTTGAACTTCTCAATTACATTTTTTGTTTGCGTACTCCGTTCCCTTGTTTATTTCTCAGATTTCATTATTAAAGTTCGGCGTTGAGAGGAGGTAATTGATCTGCACTCTAATTTTAGACCATTAAACTACCAAGCGGATCGTATTACATTAATTCAATGTTTAGACTAAAGCTAGGTTTTATTATTTGGTGGAAGTATATCAGACCAATCTTTTGTTTCAGATGCCTAGACCATCTACTGATGTATTTTTACAACTTTTTAGTTATTTGAGATTATTCTTTTTTTTATTTATTAACATACCACAGACCAGTTAGGTGTGTAGCCAATTTCTCAATAATTGCGATGAAATACTGAATTGAAATTTTTTGTTTTCGGAATAAGTGAAAGAGTGTAGTTCAAACATTGGAGAGGGAGTGCTTTTGAATTAAATTAAATTGGATTATTTATATTCACAATTAGATTAAATTAAATCGGAAAAAATGAATATCACTTCAGTCTTTTAAGGACATTTGTATGAGAGCTACTGAATGGATTCGCATTAATTGAATCGCAAAAAGATCATTTGCCTTCAAATTTTCAATGACATTTGAATGGAGACTACTTAAGGGTTTGGAAAAAAAGTGTGAAAAATAATCTTCTACATATCTTAATTCAAGATCCCTAATTATTTTTTTTTAATTTGTATGATGGAAGTTACGTCAGAGAATCGAAAAGAATTTTAAATTCTCACATTATTACATCAAGAAAAAATTACAAATGTTTACTTTATTATTTTTTAATAATAAAGTATTGTGATAGACCTGAAATTTAAAAAAAATTTCCTACTCTGAAATTTTGTATTTACACGTTTTAGAACTAGTAAACACCGCAAAAAAAAACAAAGCAAAAAAAAAATGTCTGTCTGTCCGCCGTAGACGCCGTCCGCCGTACTCCGCACGCAAAATCATTTGAAGGCGCGTAGCTCCCAAGCCCGTTGAGATAATAAGTTAAAATTTTTATGATGGGTAGATTGGGTGAACCCCTGCGGATGGTATCTTTTAAGGGGGTGGGGGTGTGAGGGGTATGAGGAGGGAGCGTTTTAGATGGAAAAAAAACTTTGGATTACAATATCTTCCGAACCAATTACACCAGGAGGATAAAATTTGTTTTCTGTATATGGGATCACAAGTCGAGACTACTGAATGTCAACTTTTTGAGCGGGGAGGTGAAGCACAAAAGTGGGAGGGTAGCAATTTTTCAAAAAATTCAATTTTTTTATCTCGAGAACCGTACCAGATATGAACTTGAAAATTTTACAGGAGTTGGAGTCAGTAGACTTCTAGTAGGGAAAAAATGTTGAGGGTGTTGGTGTTGGGGGTGATGGTGAAAGGGGGTTGAAAGGAAAAGATTTTGATTTTTATTTCTCGAAAACTGTAATGAATAGAACACTACAAATTTACGACTATATAGAACTACTATAAAACACCCTAGAAGGTGTAGGTTACCATACGACTGGCTACCTAGGGAATAACGAGGAGGCTATTTGGAACGTTATTTTTTAGGTTGTCAGTCGCATGGTAACCTACAGCGCATCTAAGCATTAAACACGTTTCGGACTTCTACCCATAAAATAATAAAGTTGCGCCCAGACTGTTGGCAGATTTTTTTAAAGGGTGTAATATGCACAGTCAAAAATTTTTGAAATAAAAATATTAAGTAACGAAAAATATATTGAACTCCTAATTTATATTTTAAAATATTTTTATGCAAGTTACTCTTAGTTAAATAACTACGAATTATTGAGTAAAATATTTAGTAAAATAAAAGAACTAATTAATTCAATGTAAATATTGTCCCTCTTATTATTTTAAAAACGAATATACATATTAGCACACATGTGTTTTTAGCTGTGATAAGTTTTTTCTTAATAAAATAACATATTTGCACCTTTTGTGATAACTTCTTACAATCTACGAATTTTTGCGCTGATGCTTTAAAAAATGTTTTCCACTCAGCTATTACTAATATTTTTTCCATTTCTAGATATGAAAAATTATGGATACTTTTTACGCGATCCTGTTCGGAATTTTATATTCCACTCAGGGGAGCATAATCAAGGCTCGATTGTCCCCCTGACAAAGAATTTAACCCTAGCTTATATCCAGTACATCCTTGCATAGGTATATTATTGTTCTTCCCCTAGATATGAAGTATTCGGCTCATTGCTCATTCAAAGCACATATAAACGTGACGACTGACGAGGCCGTGCATAACTTGGCATCGACAAAACTAGGAAGTGGAAATAAGTCTCCACATACATAGGGTTCGTAATTGACATCCTGCTATTTGATTAACAGGGAAAGCTTTGTATATTGAACTACGTGCCTTTCAACCAGTTATCGAAGCGTCTGTAGCTACAACGCGTTTCAGTAGTGGACATTATAATTGACTGCGATATAACCAGGCTGGATACAAATATTTTTCGAAACAATTTTTTTGCGCTACGAAGAGATTCCTTATTGCTGTCCATTCGCTATCAATTCAAATCAGTCGATTTGATTTGATCCGATGTTGCTGTATTAGAAAGTTAAGGTCTGGGGTATTTTTTTTCCGCGACCTCAACTTCCTACCCCATTTTTCTGCCCTGCCGTTTCTCATCATTCATTGAAACAGGAAATCCCTTTGGTAGTCCTAATCGAAACGTGCAATATTCGCAACACGTACCAAGTGTTCATCAACACGCCGTATATGGATTTATTTCCTCTTCCAAGTTTCAAACAACCAGCCGAACAAAAATATATAACTAGCCCCCCTTTCATCCAATTGCGCTTTGGTATGCTCCAGAGGATTCATAGAGCAGTATGTTGAAGATGCGTCCCTGCACGGAATGTTTCAAGTTTCCTGTATTCTGAACGTACAGGACGTAGGTGGACATGTCAACAAAATTGTCTTGTTTTCTGTCCAGAGAAACATAAAAATATGAATGCTCCATTTTACGTGTCATAATAAGGGACATGCTGGCCCATCACATCAATCTGATGTCCAGTTTTATGCTTTCATTCGAGAGCGACATAACATATCCTCGAGATGTTCAATCCATAACACATAAGCTCGATGCCATTTTATAGCGACGAAAGGAGACTGCAAAAGAAACGCTGGTAATTGAGATTTAGAAAAGCGTTAAATCGTAAATAATTTCATAGTCCTATAAGAGATCGGAATATCTTGGTGACAAAAAATTTTATATGTTAGAGAATTTTGACCAATAAAATAATAAAATAGTTTTGGCAGACTATCTCCGCAATAACCAAATCTTTAAATTTTTGACCAGTTCTTTTATAGCAACATTAAGGAAAGACTATTATAACAGGATGATAAAAAAGGTATCGTTTCATAGAATATGGTATTCCTGATTTTGAAATATGTTTAAAGCCTTATACTTTGTATATGTAGGACCCAGGACATATGGCGAATATTGTAAAAATTCTATCAGAACAGTGGTGACTTTGGTAATTAATGTTCGAAAAATCCCTGTCCGTATGTTGCGAACGGCAGATGATAGAAAGTTGATATTTACCAGTAGTGAATACGTCAGTTAGAGGATGACTTCAGATAAGAAATTTTCTAGAAAAACACATATTAATTTTGTAAAAAAAAAAATTAAAAACAATTTATCGAAGTGGTATTAACATCAAAATGGTTGTAAGTAAAAGTGTAATTATAATTTCAAGAGTTCTACGAAGTATCTAACGTGTAAATGTTTTTAATTTGTATTTTATATCATTTTATGTTTCTTTAACGTTCAATTTGTTTATAGAAAAATGCCAGACGGTCCACAGAAGGAAACGTTGCCAGAAATTCTCGACATGCCCGACAAGAAGAGCGTATTTAGCACCGGAGCAACATTCGCAACGCAATCAAGAGCTCCTGACGAACGAGCTCAATATCTTGAGTCGTGTGGAATTAATGAGTTGGCTATATGTGCTATTGTTCCGGAAAAGTGGTCCTGCCGCCACTAAATTCACCGCAGCAACCATCGAAAACATTGCTATTGGGTGAAAGGGCGGACTCCAAAGTTTTTCTAAAAAAAAGTAGAAAATTTAATTCGGGCTTCCAATTGACATCTTTCGGGGAGAAAATTATTACAAACTCTGATGCACAAGGTCGGAATTTTAATTCCACATTAAAAATCCAAGGACAAGTGCATCATAAACTTAGTTCTTTACATCCATTACCAAATGAAGATCCTAAATTTTTGCAAATTTATTTTTGGGGTGATGAAGACGAACAAGTGTATTTTTGATGGGAAATCATATTGAACGAACCCAAGAACGGGCTATCGTGACGTCCTTGGAAACATTTCTGGCCGAAAAAATTGCACTCATTCGATTATTTAAACATGCATTAGAAAGAATGATTAGTGACAATTATATGATTGTAATAAAAGCGGATAAAGTTCCTCTGGGAGAACACACACGCAGATTCAATGCTCCAACGGTCAATGGAGTTAGTTTTAGTTTTTTGCTTTAAGAAGGGGCGAAGCGCTCGAGCCACCGCGCACACTAGGCACCAAATGGGCCCATAGCGATCCCTTCAGAACCTCGTAGGTCACTAAACATCCCCTATACAACCCAGATCCCTAACGAACTTGATATACTTATATACTTATTGTCTGTGGCTTTCCACCATACCAGTGCCCCGTACGTCAGAATGGGTCTTGCAACCGCCGTATACAGCCAATGTACCATATTCGGTTTCAAACCCCAGCTCTTTCCAACGGCCTGTCTACACGCAAAAAGCGCGTTGTTAGCCTTTTTAATACGCTCTCCAACATTTTCTTTCCAATTTAGCTTCCTATCCAAGATCAGGCCCAGATATTTCGCTTTTTCCGAAAGTTGCAGCTCGACCCCTTCAAGCCTTGGCAGCCTGAATTCCGGGATCTTGTGCTTCCTAGTAAATAAAACCAACTCAGTTTTTGAGGCGTTAACCCCCAAGCCACATCTTTTGGCCCACCTGCTCAGTGTACGGAGTGCCGACTCCAAGATGTCAGTGATGTTAGGTTAGGTTAGTTTAGGTGGGTAGCTATTGACAGAGATAGCTAACACATAGACCGCTAGATGGGTCCGTTGTGATCTCACTGCACCACGGCACGGCGCCTACGGCTGAGGGCTGTTTTTGGCTAATTTTCAAGAACAAACTGAGCCCAATTGTCCACGGTATTGTTCTATCAAATATTTTTCCGTGTTTCTTGGTGCGAAGGAGAGGAGAGTTGGAAGGAATTGATTGTGGAGAAGAAAGGGGATACCGAACTTAATCAGTTTTTAGGAATGGGAAGGAAGATCAGGAATCGGGCCGGGTATCATAATTTTGCAGTACTATTGGCTGTGAAACGATCTACCAGAACAGCAAAGTTGCCTATAGCAAATCAACTACTGTCTGCCACAGTGGCGGATCCAGACTTTGCTGTTGGGGGGGACGGAAATTTTTTTTATTTGGCTATTTTGTTTGATCAAGTTTTGTGTGAATTTAGCTACATAGACTGCTCTTAGCAAAAACGGGATAAAATTGTTTTCATCTTATTATGGGTCATTTCATCAAGAATCGCCAAAGTTGTGGCCTTACCATTTCCGATTCTTTTGAAAATTTTTGTACTTGAGGAACTAGTGAAAAAAATAATTGAAATTCAAGTTTTTGTTTCTATCTCATTTTTTAACTAACAAAAACAACAACAATCTTTAAAATAAGCCCTACTTTATTATTCAAGGATAAAAATTACTAGAGATATGAATTTTCAAAGAGGACTCGGACATCTTTTTTGGGAAATCTTTAACATACTATAACTAACAAAAAAAATGAGATAGAAACAAAAACTTGAAATCATATTTTTTTTTCACTAATTCTTCGAGTACACAAATTTTCAAAAAAATCGGCGATGATAAGGTCACGCTTTTGGCGATTCTTGATTAAATAACCCCTTTTTATAAAATAATTGAGAACCACTATAATATTCTTCGATTTTTTTGACCCCGATCCCATTGAGATCCCAAGTTCATTTTTTGGTATGTTTTGAAAAACAGTATAACCTACAAAATACAAAAAATTAAAAAAAAACCGTTTTGAGATATTCAAGAATAAAGGACAAAATCATTATCCTTGAAAAAAATTTCAAGGATAATTTTTATTGCGACAACCTCCCCCTTTAAAATAAGTCATATTTTATTATTCCAGTATAAAAATTACCAGAGATATTCATTTTCGAAGAGGTCTCGGACACCATTTTTGCGAAAACTTTAACATACTATTATACTAACAAAAAAATGAGATAGAAACAAAAAATTTAATTTCAATTATTTTTTTCACTAGTTCTTAAAGTACAAAAATTTTGAAAAGAATCGGAGATGGTAAGGTCACAAATTTCGTCATTCTTGGCGGTTCTTGATGGAGTGACCCTATTACCTACGCAATATGTTGTACTGTAGTCTTTTTATCATGGTGCGTTTACACTCACCCTTGAGGCTCGCCTCGAGGCGAGCCTCTACCCCATTGGCCATTGCAAACCGGTTTTCGTCGGCTGTGTTCTTTGCTGTGTTCTTTGCTGTGTTGAAAGCAATTTACACTCAACATGCCTTTGCGGCGCAGCTTGCCTATAAGTACGAAACGACAGAAATACGATGAGCTGCGAAATGTGTGGTACCACAGTTCATTGTTTGTGTGTACACAAATGGAAGCGTGCGTCGGAGAAAAAGTTGAAGAATGTTAGACTCTTGCGACTGCACGAGCCATCTGATTGGTTGATTTTATGGTGGGGATAGAGGCGCGCCTCAAACGTTGAGTGTATGGTAAATCCACCATCATGGTTCTGTTCTGTACTTTGCATTGCACCGCAGAACTACAGTAAATGCTAATTACAGTCCATATTGCAGTGGAGTAAAAAAAATCGGAGAACGGTTGAAGTATGTATGTTTAGAAAATTCGGAATTGCTCTTGGGGGGGGGGGGGGCGACCACCCCCTCCGCCCCCCCCCCCCCCCCCCCCTGTATCCGCCAATGGTCTGGCAGCTCTGATGGTATTTGTGAATCTGATAAGAATGTAAAGAGAACTCATTTGCTCAGGTTTAAATCCTTTACAAGTGACCCTATTAAACATTCCGTTCACCTTTTGGGAAGGAGATGATAAGGGTTTATAAAATAGATACATAAGATTTTTGTATTTCAATACAAACCCACTCTTAAACTTTTTGCTGGTCTGGCAATGTCAAAACGTCAGTCAAACTTTACATTTTTTCCATAGTGAAGTTTTTATAGATAGTTCTGCAAAATTTTGAAGAAAATTCTCAATTTCATCGAAGAATCATCTTCAGCGATGAAGACAATTTTTGGCTTAGTGGCTTTGTCAATAAAGACCCAAATGTGGTTCAAACACAGATGGACTTCAATAGACTCCATTGCATCCACAAAAAGTGACCGTGTGGTGTGGATTTCATGCCGAAGGTGTGATTGGACCGTATTTTTTCGTCAATGAAAATGATCGTCATGTTGCGATCAATGGAGTTCGCTATCGTGCCATGTTGGAAGACTATTTTTGGCCAGAATTGGATGAACTTGACATCAGTGATATGTGGTTCAAACAATTGATCTATTGTTCTATGATTGATCTATGTTATGGGCCTATTGAATAAACCTTTAGGTACCACATTAATATCAAACAAACTAATCGACAAACAGGTTACAATTTTATTTCTTAAATCAAACTACAAACAAACTAATAATTTCACATTTATTTTGCAGGTGAAGAATTGCAAAAGAAAGTGAGTGTCATGAATTTTTATTCATATCTTATTATGATTCGCCATAAAAGCAATGATGTCAAATAAAATATTTCAATTTCAATTACTACTACTACTTTGACATTAAAATAAAATTTAATTTGGAAATAACAGTATGACTTTTATTTTTCCTTTTTCCTCCATGTAGACATCGTCAAATTATACTCCAACGCCACCTATCGTAGTTGAAATATTTTTCAGTAAAATTATTAATAAAGCAGGATTTGTTTGTGGCAAAACAACGTTTGCCAGGTCAGCTAGTTGACTATAAGTGTTTATTAAATCCCACTTTGCCACTTTTTATTTGAAGTTTTTTTTATTACCCTAGCTTAACTAAATTAGAAGAAATCTACATTTAACTAAGGTCACTTCTTCACTTCAGTAGTTCTTTTTTTGTAACGTATAATAGAGACTCAGCAAGGATTCTATTACAAATCATTTCTTGAACCGCCAAAAGACTATTACTAAACGAAATTGCGATTTACCGTTCACAATTATAGTTAAATCTAAAACGTCGTGTTATTTGAATCTGTATTATCTTGTTAAAAAGTGAGGTATTTTACTCGCAGCAAAAAATAACATTGTAACTCAAATTTATATACCTACATGAATAAAATGTATAGTAGCTAAAGTAAGTTTAGTGCCTGTAGTGAAATTTCATACTAAGGTCTTTTGGTAGCACAAGCGAAAAAGTAATGTAAGAGATTTTTCATATTTTACATTAACGTTCCAAATGAAACTTTGGTATGTTTTAGGATGTGGTCAATAAAAATTTTTGACATCCGGGACGTAAAACTATATAAAAAACCGATTTAAAATTTTTAATTTTGCTCACCCAGTACATTTTATTCGAACCACCATGACGGTTCCGTTTGACGGGCTACACGGAAGGTAGTTGGAGCGTAGCGCGCGTCAGCCAAACATGTCATAATGCCGTCTCGGACTGTACTGCCTGGATGAAATCAAAAATTTTAAAACGTTTTTATTCATTGTTTTACGTCCCGGATTTCAAACATTTTTATTGACCACATGCTAAAACATAAAAAAGTTTCATTTGGAACGTTAATGTAAAATATGAAAAATCTCTTACATTACTGTTTCGCTTGTGCGTGAAAAAAAAAGCTTTTCCGTTTCAAGAGAGGAAAAGACAAACAGCGTGCACTATCCTTTCAACGTATTGTTAGAAAAACTCGTAGAGTCGATTAAGTAGCAAAACGAGAAGGATATCAGCAGCATAAATATTGTTACATGTAAACCTGGCAACCGCGCAACCGCGCAACTCGATCTATTACGAATAAGGGAAACAGTAGCAACCGAATACCTAGTTGCAAAATAACCCAATCAGAAACGTAGTATATAAGGAGAAACAACACGACTATATTTCCCCTCTAATCGAATGCGATCGAATGTATTGGAACAGCCTAGAAGATCACATGGAATGCTCTCAAGCTTTCCAGCATATTCTACACACACCACCGAACGAAGATTCAAGAACAGTCTCGGCCACAGACAAATGGTATAAAAGCAGATAAAGCTTTCAGCGAGGGACATAGTAATTTTTATTACGTCGACTGTGACAGCCAGCGTGTATACGCGACCGTGTTGGTAGAGATCGAAAGTGATCGAGTAAAGCGATATAAATAAGCGGGCGGTACTGCCTTACAGTGCGAATTATTGTGCGTATAGAATTTAAAGTGCGATTAATAAATAATCACTTATTTTTGTTTTAACCGAATTGTGTTTTACTTGAAATCCCGGCGAACCCCTAGCTCGCAACAATATATAACTTAGATGCACTTTATTAACTCTTCGTGGTCAAACGGGGTAGAATCGACCCGACGACAAACTTTAGGCGTAAAATTTTTTAGATTGCGCACTATGCTACTATTTAATTTTTTTCGAGAGGCAAAATATCTTAGAAGTGAAACGCCAAAAGTTTATAAAAAAATATTGAACATTGACGAAGATATAATTTTTTTTAGCGAAAAAGTGTCTTTTTTACCTTTTCACCTATTCATGTCATTTTTTTAATATGTCGCCATTTTATTTCTTATGAATAAATTTTTCGAACATCATCTAGAATATTCAGAGCAAGTTCCGTAATTTGTTTAACCACTTCGGAAGGATAGTTTGGTCACAATACCGTTTTGAACTTTTTGACTGGGTAGAATCGACCCAGTGTGACCACCGAGATTGAATACTGAGGTGTGACCACGAAGGGTTAAAAAAAATTACTTCATTACGAAAAAAATTTACATTCATGGCAAATTGCTTCAAAAGTGCATAAGGTAGAGCAATAAATTTACCTTCATATGAAAGGTGACAAAATATGCTTTTCTGATATTAAGAAAATAGTTTATGTCATCGATTCCATTTTGCACTGAATGGCACTGAATAAAAATTTGTTTTCTGGAATTTTATAAAAATGGCTCTAAAAATTGACTACCCCGCTACACAAAACAACAAACAATAGCACTATAGCTCCAAGTTTTTTCTATCGAACAAAAAAACAAATAAGAAACATTAACCGTTCGGAAGTTATTGGAAAAAAATAACTAAAAACGACATGTCTTCAAAACGGTACGAAAACGGGTAGATGTTAGTTAGTATAGGTGTTTCAATCGATTCAATATGTCCTGCTGAGAGATGGGGTAATTTTTGTTAAAACTCTAATCAGATTTATATTCAGGTTCTCTCACATAATTTAGTTTAGAATTTCTCCTCGAAGCCATAAACCACATCAACTAGACTTCGAGGATACTCCAAATGACTTCAATTACTACATACCAACTAAGAACCACAATTTCATCCTAAGTATGGTAAATCCCATTGCATTGCAGACAAACAGATTATGTAGTTGCCAATAACCACAGGTAGACAAATTTAACTGCCGGGCGTTGTAAGCGAAGTACTTCAATTAGTAGATATTCACAGAATTGACCAAATAATTCGACAAAACCGCATTAGGCGCCGAAGCCGAACTACGCGAAATGTTATGCCGCGTTTCCACTATCGCATTCATGTGCATTGGGCGCGAATGCACAGGCGATAGTGGAAACACTATGTACATTCGTGTTCAATGCGAATCCATTTCATGTGTGAATCTAAGTGATTCTCGACTAGAGTTGCGAACTAACTTCCACAGGTTCGCGCGATAGTGGAAACACGGCATTATAGAAATCACATAATCGGAAACAGTTTTTCTGGATCCTATCTTGACTTCACATTAAATCCATTTTTTTCATAAATAAAACAGGACAGAAGGATAATAATTTCATCGGTGGCAAACAGCATGTTGTGTTAACTTTTGATCTGGGTTGTCCTTATCCTTGTAGGCATGAAGAGGGTCGCCGACCATCATACTCTATAACAAGAAAATATGAAATAATAACCCAAGGACATTGGGCAAACTGAAAATTATATTTATCCTATTTGCCGAAGGGACTGCTAAATAGATTTCTGTCCCTTTGTCCTCGCAGGTCTCATGGATTATTCTTGGTGTCTTATTCGTGTTCCAGAAAGAAAATGAATTTGATTTATCATAAAGAAGAATAATAATAACAAGAACCGAGTGCTTTAAGACTTTCTTCTTTATATCTGAAAAAAGAAATTAAATGCGATAAAAGGGAATCCAGCAAATTTTCTTAACTTAGATAATTTCCAGTGGGTCGATTTTCCTTGTTGGGTTTGATTTAGGGTTTCATTTCTTCTGAGGTGAAAATCAGTTAACGTAATTCCGAGCCATCCCCCATCGGTCATCGGTGGTTGTGTGTGTTCTGTCCAGAGCGAGTAATTTTCCAGTTTAATCAATTGAAATTGAGTATCCGATCAATCAATCATTTAATTTGGTTTTGGGATCGAGTGAGTGGCGGTTTGTCGGGGTTGATGTCTGTCGGTCGAGGCCCTTTTTTAATGGTTCACTCGTGATAACTCCATTGACAGACGGCATGATTAATGCGATTTGCATGGGGTACAAGACGATATTTTGCGACTTATAAAACATGATTTTAATCCTTTTCGAGAACGTAATCAGTCATTCAGTTTAGAATTGTCTGGGGGGATGTTTCTGTTTGGATTACCAGTATAGGGCGATATTTAGCGGTTAATGGAATTAAGCCACAAATGCGGGAATTGGTACTGGCGAGCAGAATGATTTTCAGTTTTTAATCGTGGTCCATTAACTCCAGTTGTTTTGTATTTTGGGAACTAGAGAAATTGTGTGGAATCATTTTCGTATTTTTTCGATTCATTTTAAAATTAGTTATTATATCGTTCAGAATTTTTGGCTCTTATTTTTAGTTCAATTGAAATATACGATTCGATGAATTTCTAAAACGTAATTATATAAATATTTAAAAGTTTACAACTAATGAATCTGAACTGTTCTCAGCAAAGAATTTAGTGAAGATTAGCTTAAATGAATTGAAAATTTTTTTTTAACAAAGTAGTCGGTAATATGAAAAAGATAAAATGCCTGTAGCTCAGCAAAGGTACATACTTCACATACGAATCACCTAGATAAATCACTTACGGTTTATCTATTATAGATGATTCAATTAAAAGTAACAAAAAGAACACTCAGTGATTCACATTGGAATCATTAGTGATTGCACATGAGAACTTATTCATCCTAGATGAATCGTTGGTGTTTCACTAGCAAAGCTTTGGCTTTGCTGAGTTTTTGGAGCACGTTTATTATTCTGTGTTTGCACTAAGACCAAAGAAATGTTGTGCACTTACCCAGCAACAATTTTGGTGAAGGTTCTCCAAAAGTGAAGAAAAATCGAAAGTTATGCAAAAACACTGAAAGCACATTAGTGCGAAATCAACAAGGGTTCATTGTAAGTGAAATACTTATTAGAAAATAATAAAGTAAAAAATAGAATGGCAAAAAAAAGTAAATAATAAATTAATCCAGTGAAAAGGCATGACAATCAGCCGATCTCTAAATTTTTCAAATGAAAATCATTTAGTTTATTGAAGAAAAATATTTTGCATTAAATTTTGTTTAAACTATCCGCGCTGCCACTACTACATGGTAGCAAGGAATCGTCTTATGAAGTTAAGTTTTTCTTAATCTTAAGTATCCTACGATTGGTTGAAGTATTTCTTGACTACGCTTTGTTTTCCTATTTCAAACAGATAATTCATCTAATACTTCAAGTTCGAATGAGACTTAAAATCGATTCTCATCCTACAGCATTCATTTGTGAATATTTAACATGATTCAGAAATAATTCTCTTTACGTTCAACGAGGTGTGCATAAAGTGCCTTATGTACATTCGCTCTTGTGAAGACGAGGCGAACAAAATATTGCAATAAAGATTCAAAAGTGGAATGCACTATGTACTGCTAGAAATTCTATTTTGAGTCGCAATTGAACAACAAGCAAAATGCCTGTTTCCACACTTTTTTTAATCTCTATAAACCGACAGGACTCACTACTAAATTTCACTTTAATCAAACACCCGTCACGCACACTCTCCATTGTTTTACCTTTACGACGCACAAGATCAACCAACGGGAAATGAAGCAGAAACCCTAATTTCTAATACATTTGTAATTTCTTCTAATATTACAGGAATGCAATCCGCTTAGAAGCCCAAACACACAAAATACACGTAATACATTTAGATTGCATTTTATTTCAGTAGAAGAAATGAAAAACAGCAGGAATATACATGATCCAGTTCATTAAGAATTCCTTGGTAGGAATTAATTTAAATACTTTTGAATTACTATACATATACGAAGGAGAGTGCATTTCAATACAATTTATATTGGATTTTAACACACAATGAATGTAAAATTTAATGGTAATTCGGGATGGTTTACACTTTATTATTAAAGTACTAGTAATAAATATAAATCAAATTATAAACTAATATAGGATATATTAACTATGTTGCTTTCAATACAATACGTTTCATTCCAACTTTTATTGAAAATATTTTAGTTTTCACTAAATATTGAAATTTAACCTATAGTGTACTACAAAACCGGTGTATTCTTAGTTGTTTATTGAAAATTATTCCAAGAGGGGTCTGTCCAATGTGCAAGATATAGCTACTTCGAAAGCATAGCAAATCATCACAATTTGAACTGTCAAATTCAGCCATAGCAAGAAAAAGCACCGGCGGGTATTGGACAACCAAAAGTTGCTTTAATAGCTTACAACAGCTGATTCACACATACATGTGTATGTGACGTGATATCAAAACATACTGCAGTCACGATCGTCTGCAAGCCAATCGTATTATACTCTAGATGAATACTGAACTCCGATTTATATTGTAGTTGGGGATAAAGTAGAATTACGTGTGTGCATGTTGTATGTCCTTTATTAGGGAATGCCATTAGATTGCTACTCAAACCTAAAAGACAATATTCAGTGTTTAATTTCATATCTTGAACTGGGTAAGTCATCGAAAAAAAATTTCCTTTTTGAAGGATTTTCACATGGAAGGTGCAGGAAGGACTCACTCGATTTCTTACATATTTATCCTTTTCCTTGGAAGCATTTCAAAATGAACGTGTACAAAATTTCAAATTCGTAGCTTGAAGCGTTCAAAAGTTATCGAAAAATAATGTTGAACACGTGTCTTAAGGACATTTTGTATGGCAGCTACCAGAAGGAGTAAAAGGATTTTGCTGATTAGTAAACTCGAACTTTGTTTTTACTCAAAACTAATTTGTACAAAATTTCCAATTCATAGCTAAAAGAATAATTGAGCTATAGAGAGTTCCGTAAATTAAGTGAAGACGTTTTGACAGGATATTTGAATGGCAGCTACACGAAGGACTAATAGGATTTTCTTCATAGTCATACAGTTAGCTTCAACTATTGGAAAAATAACACATACAAAATTTCAAAGTCGTAGCTTAAACCCTTCTGAAGTTTTCGGCCAATATTCTTAAACGCGTATTTAAAGGACATTTTGTATGGCAGCTACCAGAAGGAGTAAAAGGATTTTGCTGACTAGTAAAGTCGAACTTTATTTTCACTCAAAACTAATTTGTAAAAAATTCCGAATTCGTAGCTAAAAGATTACTTGAGTTATAGTGAGTTTCGTAAATTAAGTGAATACATTTTGACAGGATATTTGTATGGCAGTTACACGAAGGAATAACAGGATTTTCTTCATAATCATATATTTAACTCCAACTATTGGAAAAATAACACATACAAAATTTCAATGTCGTAGCTTAAACCCTTCTGAAGTTATCGACCAATATTCTTGAACACGTGTTTTAAGGACATTTTGTATGGCAGCTACCCGAAGGAGTAGGACGATTTTGCCCGTTAACGAACTTAGCCTTACAAATTCAAACAAACATCCAGATTCAAAATTTCAAGATCCTAGGTGAAGGCGTTCTTGAGTTATCGTGTTCACGGACAGACGGACGGACGGACGGACGGATGGACGTCAGGCGGATTTGAGGTTTTTGGCCCCAAATAAACAAAAAATAATATACAACTTTTTTTCGTCCGAGTCTTGGTTCTATGCGTTACAAACTTTTGGGCTGGATTAAACTTATAATACTATATGATTTCATCTAGAGTATAAAAATTCATCATTAATTCACACGGCAACAGGGTTTTTATTTTTATCGAAGGAGAATAAAGAAAAAAATTCTGAGATGGCTGGGTAGTGTTTTCTTCGATAACTTCGAGGATTTGAGGTCATTAGGGGATGACAAACTGGTTAGGCTCTGCAGGGAATTGTAGTGTTTTTGAGGGGATGGAACAACTCACGAGGATCGGAAGTGATCGCAATGGGCCCTTATGGCGCCGGGGTTCTAGCGCTGCACCCCTTCTTGTAACTGAACTACGTATTTTTTTATCAATAGAAGATTCCACAGAAGTAAAAGCGAATTCAATCATTAAGCCTAAGAGATTGTCGGAATTCCTACCATAAGCGGTTCCAGAGATCTAGAAACCAAAATTTTTTGTCTAAAACGCTACCCCCTCCACCCTCTTACACCGCTTCCACTCAAAAAAAAACCTCTCGTAGGGGTTCACTCATTCTACCAACCATAAAAATTCCTAAAACGTGAAAATATAAAATTTCGGGTTGATCATAATACTTTATTATTAAAAAATTAAAAAGTTAAATAGAAAATCACAAATCACATATTATAAATGACTTTTCCAAGACCTGGCCACACGTTTTATTGAAGGTCAAGTCGAAGTCGAAATGGGTTATAGTACGCGGCCGAATGTGGTTTTTCTCCTGCGAGTATAGCGAAAGAAAATTAAATTTTAGACTTACCGGCAAGAATTTTTGCTGGCAAGTCTAAAATCGCCACTTAGAAGTTACTTGCTAAATTATCATTTTGAACAAGGGAGCTGATAAACTACCCGTGCTCAAATCGATAATCAGGCAACTTGCGTTTGTGTTGTCATTTATAGTATAACTTACTGGCAAGATGCATTTTAGTCCGCCGTATAACTTATTTTCGAGGCTTTTCCAATTGTTGCCGCAAGGGTTTTGCTTGCCTACTATAAGCCGCCGACAAGTTACATACGTGTTAAGATGTTTGGTGGGATATTGGCGAGGGTTTGCTGGCAGCAAGCATTAGGCAATGGGAAATAAAATGCGATCAGCTCGCCCTTTCATCGAATTGTAATTGCCACAGACAATGATTTAAAAATTCTTGCTAAATGCTTGCAAAAAGATTGCAATTTATAAGGATAACATTTTTTTAACCGTTAGAAATGGCACGCTTTTCGCAAATGTATAGAGACCATATTGCATATTCTCATTAGGTATTTATTAGTTGCGCATCAGTCGGAAAGAACACTTGTGAGTGCTAACTATTGTATTATTTATTGCATTTTTTGGTACGAGTAAAAGTGATTTTTAATAACCGGTGAGCAAATTAAATTTTAGACTTGCCGGCAAGTCTAAAATTGCCACAGGGAGGTTAAAGTCCGGTATTTTGGTTTTAGTGGTGAAGAGCATCAGTTCCGTTTTGTCGGGATTTACACCCAGGCCACAGATAGCAGCCCACGTGCTTACCTTACCCAGCGCACCTTCCATGATTTCACTGATCACTGAAGGAAACATCCCTGATACCAGTATAACCACGTCATCCGCATACGCCACCACCCTAACCCCTTCCCTCTCCAGTTTTACTAAGATCTTGTTCATGACCATTAACCAGAGTAGGGGCGAGACAACACCACCCTGGGGTGTTCCTCTGCACACAGATTTTTTCAAATGGCTGTTCTCTAAGCTCGAGTGGATAATTCTTGTACTCAACATGGATACTATCCAGTCGCTGAGACATTCCTTGACACCGAACTCGATGAGAGATTCTTGAATGGCCTCAGTATGAACGTTATTAAACGCACCTTCAATGTCTACAAAGGCAGCTAGGGTATACTGTTTGTAATGAATTGTGCATTCAATTGTTCGCACAACCTCATGCAGAGCAGTCTCTGTGGATCTTCCCTTGAGGTATGCATGCTGGGATTTTGAGAACGGAGATCTATCCAGAATCTATCGCAAATGGATGTCTAAAATGCGCTCTAGTGTTTTCAGTACGAAAGAGGTCAAACTAATGGGTCTGAAATCTTTCGCGAGTTCATGACTACGCTTGCCCACCTTCGGTATGAACACTACTTTGACTTGTCTCCAAGTCTGGGGCACATGATTTAGGGAAATGCAACTTCTAAAAATCGCCACCAGCCAGGGCGCTACTATGTCTTGGGCCAGGGGATTTGTACGGTAAAAAGCTATTGATTGCCCAACAAGTCTTCCTCTCGTCGACAATCAATGTAGTGTCGTAATCTCATGTTCGCCGCTCACCCTGAAGGCTTTGGGTGTCCACGCGGCTATCCCTAGATCTGGGGAAATGGGTGCTCATTAAGAGCTCCAGTGTCTCGGCAGTAGAGTCCGTCTAGTTCCCGTCTACACGCTTCACAAACGACGGGTTCGTGTGCTGTTTGGACAATATCTTACTGATTCTTGCAGAATCACGGGTGCACTCAATAGATTGGCAGTAGTCAACCCAAGCTTGCTTCTTGACTATTGTAACAGATTTTTTGTATATTTTGAAGCAATCCTTATAAGGTTGCCAGTACTTGTGTTTATATCAGATGTTAAAGGCATCTCTGGTAATATTCCTGAGATTGGATAGGTCTTCATTCCACCACGGAGGGAGTGTTTTCTTACTATATTTCGCTGGACACGATGTCTTAAAGGAGGATGGAGGATGGAGGATGGAGGATGGAGGATGGAGGATGGAGGATGGAGGATGGAGGATGGAGGATGGAGGATGGAGGATGGAGGATGGAGGATGGAGGATGGAGGATGGAGGATGGAGGATGGAGGATGGAGGATGGAGGATGGAGGATGGAGGATGGAGGATGGAGGATGGAGGATGGAGGATGGAGGATGGAGGATGGAGGATGGAGGATGGAGGATGGAGGATGGAGGATGGAGGATGGAGGATGGAGGATGGAGGATGGAGGATGGAGGATGGAGGATGGAGGATGGAGGATGGAGGATGGAGGATGGAGGATGGAGGATGGAGGATGGAGGATGGAGGATGGAGGATGGAGGATGGAGGATGGAGGATGGAGGATGGAGGATGGAGGATGGAGGATGGAGGATGGAGGATGGAGGATGGAGGATGGAGGATGGAGGATGGAGGATGGAGGATGGAGGATGGAGGATGGAGGATGGAGGATGGAGGATGGAGGATGGAGGATGGAGGATGGAGGATGGAGGATGGAGGATGGAGGATGGAGGATGGAGGATGGAGGATGGAGGATGGAGGATGGAGGATGGAGGATGGAGGATGGAGGATGGAGGATGGAGGATGGAGGATGGAGGATGGAGGATGGAGGATGGAGGATGGAGGATGGAGGATGGAGGATGGAGGATGGAGGATGGAGGATGGAGGATGGAGGATGGAGGATGGAGGATGGAGGATGGAGGATGGAGGATGGAGGATGGAGGATGGAGGATGGAGGATGGAGGATGGAGGATGGAGGATGGAGGATGGAGGATGGAGGATGGAGGATGGAGGATGGAGGATGGAGGATGGAGGATGGAGGATGGAGGATGGAGGATGGAGGATGGAGGATGGAGGATGGAGGATGGAGGATGGAGGATGGAGGATGGAGGATGGAGGATGGAGGATGGAGGATGGAGGATGGAGGATGGAGGATGGAGGATGGAGGATGGAGGATGGAGGATGGAGGATGGAGGATGGAGGATGGAGGATGGAGGATGGAGGATGGAGGATGGAGGATGGAGGATGGAGGATGGAGGATAGAGGATGGAGGATGGAGGATGGAGGATGGAGGATGGAGGATGGAGGATGGAGGATGGAGGATGGAGGATGGAGGATGGAGGATGGAGGATGGTGGATGGAGGATGGAGAATGGAGGATGGTGGATAGAAGATGGAGGATGAAGGATGGTGGATAGAGGATGGAGTAACGGGAGCAACGGCAGCAACGGGAGCAACGTGAGAAACGGGAGAAACGGGAGCAAAGAGAGCAACGGGACAACGGAGCAACGGGAGCCACGGAAGCAACGGGAATAACAGGAAAAATTGTGGAACGGGGGTAGCGGGAGAAACGGGAACAACGGAGCAACGGAAGCAACGTGATTAGCGGGAGTAACAGGAACGACGAAGCAACGGGCAGCAAGACCATAAACCGCTGGCTTTGTAGTTTCGATAGTGTAGTACCATACAAACGTAAGCGTATAAGAAATCAATATGAATTTAAATTCACTTTCGAAGAGTTAATAATGATTTATTTTTGAATTAAAATGTTTGCTCACAGCGAATAATTTGGAAAGGATTCGCAGCAGACGAGTCGCACCTAAACGTTCAGTAAATGTGATGAAAAATTAAATTTTATGCGTATTTAAGCTACATAGACGATTCACTGGCATGATACACTTTCGAGAAAAAAAAAGAATGATAATTGAATCACCTAAAAATCGTAAGTGTTAGCATATAGTATATATATTTAATTCCAAATGAATAGTTAGTGTTTTGCCTGTAACGCTTTTGGTTTGCTGAGTTCAATGGGGATCAAACATCAGTGTGGTGGTGCAGTTTACGTTTGTTTGGTTGGTTTTAATATTAGAAATTCACTGTAACATTGATCAATAAATTATTGAGAGTACTTGATTTCTATATTATTGAATAGAGATCAAGTACTCGGATTTTTTGATAAAAGTAAAAAGATGAAATATGGAATATAGAAAAGTCAGTTCTAAAAAATCCTATGAACAAATAAGATCATTTGCTATCAAATTAATTCAGATATAATTCTGTGAATAAATAATTTAGTCTATTAGATATATATCATTATTAAATAGTTAATAAATAATTTCAATGTATTGTTGATAATTAATAACTAATGATTAATTCAGTGAATATTGTAATGTCTACTAAATAATAATTTAATGTAAAATTTCATTTATAAATTGAAATAATTAAATGTTTAGTTAATTGATTAAATCAATGTATTCAATTACCTAACATCAGACTTTTTTCTCTTACATATATAATATAATTAACAACTATTTAACCAACACAAATATGGTTACTTTTGCACTATTTGGAGATAAGTAAATGGATTTTAAACAAAAACAAATAAATAAAAAATTGTATGAACACTTAAGTTCTTCACCACAATAACAATGAGTGTTTGGTTAACTTTAAATAAATCTTCCTTCTGCGCAAAATGTGGCGCTAAAAATTCACACACAAAGAAATACTTCTCGATAAGCTAGTTCTCATAGCGAAAGTATATCACACCTGTAACATTCGTTCCAAGTTTATACCTTATTGCCTATTGGCACCATAGAGTACAACAGTTCCAAAAGGATCACAGTAGGTTTACTACCTTGACGTTATCCGCATACCCCCAAGGTATGCTTTAAATCTTTCCGAAGTCAGAGTACCAGTGGGTGTTCTTTGTTACGGGCAACATAAAACCAGTGCAAACTGAACACCTTTCACGGCACGTATTGAAATACAGGTGAGAAATTCCTAAAATGTTAGCTTCCAACGTAATTCATATTCACAGCATGTTTACGAATATTTTATCAATTTTTTTTCTTTTTCCTTGATTTTGATACACCTACCCGCACCGTTTTCCATGCGTTTTATTTTAACATCAAATATATACTGAATTGGTATGGCAGTAATGTAATAAGGAAGTCAAGATGAAGACAGGATATTTTTGGGTCGAATTTTAATACCTTGCGGAGTGCCTAATGAGATTGCTGTTTTTTTGCGCATTAATGTGGAAGAAACCTCCTATCTGGGTACGGCTAAGATTTTGCTTAAGATTTTAATTTATGAAGAGGAAAAAAGTATGAGTATAACTTTATTATGTTTTCCTCAAAATTTGAGAAACACTTCCAATCGGAAAGGTCTATTGAAATCAGCACGAAAATTCTGTGCCTTGTTGATAGACAGTCAATTTCTAAAATTATGTTCTTTAAGCTTCAGTAATAGTTCCGAAAAATATACTTATTAAACTGTAATTAAATTATCTATTTAAAATAAACTGCTTTTTTAGAGTTGCGGATTGTTTTAGCTGGTTGTTTGAGGAGAATGAATGAAAAATATATAATTAACTTCAACCTCCTCGCAATATAAAATATTGCAACTAATAAATTCAAATAAAAAGTTGCTTTTAAATATTTCTGGTTTCTTCCTTTGGTGTATAATTGCGACGAGTAGGTACTTCTGTTCAGAATTTTAATTAAGCCGAAAGTCAGTCTCAATTAATTTGGCAGAACTGCGACAAAACTGAATTGTTATCCTGTAGAAATGGAAATTGGCTCATTGCATAGTCAGGGCAGGGATACCGGAACCGAAGCGATGGGGCTTCATTGGGGGATGAGATTTCAATAAATAAAATTTTCGGGATAGCTTTATCAGAAATTGAAAGACAGTGTGCACGTTAATGGGATTATCTCTGCTTAGCACGTACAAAGCCTCGTAAACTCTACGTCCTGTCGCTTTGAATTTTGTTATTCTAAATTTCACGGTAAATTCATTCCAATTCACTGGTTTTCCTACATAAGACATAATTTCCTTTTCGGACGCGGTGAAGACGGTTGTATTATATTTATATTTATCTACCCTACTGTTCATGACTTCATGAATTATGCAATGAAATGGGTAAAGAAATGAATGGAAAATACGACGGGAATATTTTCGCATCATTTTCACTTGTCAACGCCCGAATTACTAAGTAAATGAAGCGATGAATAATGACGATATTATATTATGTATATTATGATTTTTAATGTTGTCAGTACAAAATGATTAATAAAATATTATTGCCAGAAATTGAGGAGTAGCTTACCTACTAGAAAAACAGACAATAAGGAACTATGTTCACTGAAAAAATCTGCCAATGGTCTGGGCGAAACTTTATTATTTTTCGGGTCAAAGTTCGGGAGCGGTCAAAGTTGGAGTGTATCATGAGTTGCTTCGAGATTATTAGATTTCTTGGAAAATTATTTTTGTTCTTAATATAAAAATATTCAAAATAGAGATTTTTAGCCTATTAAACATTGAAAAACTCCGTGTAGACTATTCGAATTTCAGTATATTATGTGCACTAAAAGCCCATAGAAGCAAAAACGAATTAGTTGCCTTATCAGAATTAAGAGATATGAGAAATTGTTAAAACGTATACAAACCCATTACTTCCATTTGGGGTTTGAATTTCGAAAAAATTGTGAAACAGGTTTTTAGACGATTTCATAAGAAGCAACTTGATATCTCATGAGACAAGATGGATTTTGAAAAATTTGTGAAAACGTAAGCAAACCCTTCACACCCTTCTTCTTGAAATTCGAAAAAACGTGAATTGGTTGGCGGTAATAATAAATTTTATATCTCATCAGAACTAAGAAATGGGTTTGTAGGCGATTATATAAAAAGTCTGTGGAAATGAAAAGCGATCTAATATCTCATCGAACCAAAGAAATATATCGAAACTTTGAAAAGCATACAACCCCCTTACACCCGTTAGGATTGAATATCTAAAATACTGAAATTGACTTTTTGGCGGTTATATAGGAAACCTTAGGAAGTAAAAATGAATTCGATATATCACCAGATATGCAACCTCCTTACACCCACTTGGGGGTTCAATATCCAAAAATCCTGAAAGGAGTTAATAAATAAATATGAAGACAGCACGAGAAAGTAGGAACCAATTCAATTTCTTATCACTTCTAAAAGAAATGACGGAACTCGTGAAAACGTGTTTAACCCGTTTATACCCTCTTAGAGGCTGAAAAAAGAAAAAACTTAAAAACAAGTTTTAGGCGATTATTACGCAAGCACGTGAAAGTGAAAAGATATTCGATATCTGATAAGACGTGGAGATATAGTAGAATTTGTGAAAAAGTTTACAGCCCTCTTTGCACCCCTTTAGGGGTTGAATTTTAAAAAATCCTGAAAACACTTTCTAGGTATTTATGTAGAATTAAACACGATTATAACGATAATCCAATGGCGATATAATTCAAGAAATGAAATGATACAAATTGAGAAATGAAAATTAAATAATTTAAATTCAGAAATGAAATATTTATCAGATGATAATGTTTGACGGCTACGGTTACGTCTGTCCACGTCCACGGTTGCTTTTCAAAGAGAAAGTGCCAGCTGCCACAAGTTATTGGTTGCCGACAAGTAGTGTGGCCCGATGGATCGGCGTTGCCAACCCAATCCCACATTCGGCCGTCCTGCGCTTAATCTGCCCCAGATTAAGCCGAGTTTTCATCATCGCTGTCGTTGTCATCAGATCTAGCGCAATTCCATGCCTTCATATGGTCAGCGCTTGTTGATGTAAGTAGAGGACCTTCATGTTCACCTAGCTTCCGGACTTCATATCGGTCAAAACCCTTGACCTTGGTGATTTGGTAGGGTCCTAAGAACTTTGGCCTGATCTTCAAGCCCGTTCCGAATTGTGTTCGCTCTATCGCTACTAAATCGTCGACTTGGTATTGAACTGCTGCTTTGCGTTTTTTGTTGAACTGCTGTTTGTTCTCTTCCTGGATCTTCCTAATATCTTTCTTAGCTTGCGCGCGAAGTTCTTCACGAGACTCCTGAAATGATTCAAGAAACTCTTCATTAATTATATCTAAGAATTTTGCGTCTTTTTCTGTTTTCATTTTAACCCCTGTGAGTAATTCGAATGGCGTTGTTTTTATAGAGCGGTGGTAGGTACTATTTAGGATTCTTTGCAGTGAACTTATATTTTTGTACCACTCCTCAGGTTTATCCAATGATAGTTTCGTCAACACCGATATTACGGTACGATGTACTCTCTCCACTTGTCCGTTACCCCTTGGTATTCCCGTCGTGATACTATATAGCCTAATATCTCGTTGCTTGCAGAAGTTGCGAAACTTTTCAGATGTAAAAGCACCGCCTTTGTCCGTAATAACGCGATCTGGGTAGCCGAATACCGTGGTAAGTAATTCAAGTTTCTGCAAAACTTCCTCCGTATTCAGTGTTTTCGTTGGAAATAGCCACGTATATTTGGTAAAAGCATCAACTGCAGTTAAAATATATCGGTAGTTTTTATTTGTCGATGTCATAGGTCCTAGATGATCCAGATGTATTGTGTCAAGCGGTTGATCACCCTTAGGAATGGGATTTAATAAACATTCCTTTTTCCCTTCTTTGCGATCCGCAAGAATACACCTTACACACCCATTAACACATCGTTCAATTCTTTTTGTCAAATCCGGTATGTAATATTCCTTAGTAATTATTTCCTCCAATTTCTTTCGTCGGAAATGTCCATTCTCGTGTGCAGCTTTGACGATATGATCCTTCATTCCATCCGGTACTACGTAGACGAAGTTTCCGTTCGACTCCTTACACAAAATCCCACGATGCATCACGTAGTTTTTATATGGTCCTTTATTCAACAGCTCTACGATAGCGGTTAAATTTTCGTCTTTCACTTGACAGGCCTTCAGTTTTGCTAATAAAGTTGTATCTTCGTTCACACACATTACTATAGCGGCTCGGCTTAGTGCATCCACGTGCTGCATCTTGATCCCAGCCCGGTGCTCCACCTCGTAATCGAACTCTTCTAGTAGAAGTGCCCATCTAGCAATCCTTGTAACTAGTTCCCTTTTGTTCAATGTTTGTTGAAACGCCTTACAATCAGTCACGAGTTTAAATTTCTGACCCAGTAGATAAATCCGAAACTTCTTTATAGCCTCAATAATGGCTAGAACTTCCAACTCATAGCTGCTGTAATTTTGTTCGGCAGTCGACGTTTTTCTACTAAAATAATGAACCGGATGTAAGTCGTTGTCTTCGGCAGAACGTTGTAGTAGGATAGCTCCGTACCCGTATTTACAAGCGTCAGTATGTAGTTCAGTGCTCGCTCCATATTTGAAAATGGATAAAACTGGCTTCGACGCTAGGCGTTGCTTGATCGTCTCCCATGAGGATCTCTGTTCGATACCAAAATGAAATGGAACATTTTTCTTTAGTAGATCACTCAACGGTCGTGCAAGAGTTGCGAAATCCTTTATGTATTTCCGGAAGTAGCTAGCTAATCCCAGGAAACTTTGTAGTTGCTTTTCGTTGTTAGGTACAGGGTAGTTAACTACCGCCTTCGTCTTTTCCATCGATGGAGAAATCGTGCCCTTTTGAATGGTATGTCCTAGATATTCAATTTTAGTTTGCAAGATCTGACATTTTTTCCACTTGATTTTCAAGCCATATTTTGCAGCAACACTGAGAGTAATTTTTAGTCGTTCTACTGAGTCTTCTATTGTACGCGATGGAATGACTATATCGTCTATATAAATTACTACAATGCCTTCATTAATCAAATCTCGGAACACGTAATTTATAAACTTCTGAAATACGTTCGGCGAGTTGCACAGCCCAAATGGAGCCCTCAAAAATTCATATTGGCCCTTCTGTGTAACAAAAGCAGTAAATCTTCTACTACTCTCTTCGACGGAAACGTGAAAAAACCCGTTCTCAAGGTCCAGCACTGTAAAGTACAACGCATCGGCTAGTTTGTCGATTTGATCTTCAATGACTGGCAATGGATATTTGTCCTTATAGATCTTTTTATTGACTCGGCGATAATCAATACACATCCTCGTTGTACCGTCCTTCTTTCCTACTAAAACTACAGGGCTAGCATAATCAGAAACACTTTCCTTGACAATACCTTCCTTCATCCAGTCTGCAACCTGCTTATCAATGAAGTCCCTTTCTATCGGATGAAATCGACGCGGGGGTTGACTCACGGGTACGTCGTCCGTCATCACAATTTTTAATTGTACAGGTGACTGTATGCACCGATCCTTGTACGGGTCGTAATTAATAATGATGTCGTTTATTTTCTCCTTCACCGCCACATCTGCGACATGTATTTCCGGAAGATTAACTTCGTTAACGTCCAATTGAAAACAATTTGCAAACTCGCACTCTGCTTCCTTTGACAATGATCCACTCGTAATTGGTCTCATAACTCGAATTCCATCCGTGTTTATTAAAATTTCGGCGCGCGTTAAAATATCCATTCCTATTATAAGATCGGGTGACATTGCGTTATCCGGCACTACATGTAATTCCGAACTATCAAAATGAATATCGTCAATCGTAACATTTGTAACTATCACACCGATCGTCGTAAGTTTATTATTACCGATACCGGATATTGAAATTCGCACATTCTTATTGCAATCACTATTTATCGTGTTTACTATATTCTCTTTTATGAGTGACGTTTCACTACCTGTGTCCAAAAGGCCATTAACTGTCAAACTATCATTAAGTTGTATTAACCTACAAGACCCGTTTTTTTTCACTATGTTCGTAGAACTGACTAAAATATCCTCAGTCATCGGACAGTTTGGTCGCTTATGTCCAAATTTGTTGCACTTGAAGCACTTTGGGCCGCGAGCTTTTTCGGGGCAATCGTGAAATTCATGCGCTACCGAACCACAATTATAACAGTTTTTTTTCGCTTTTTGATCTTTCCTATCCACAGCACTAATTTTTCCATTGTCTTGTCCCTCGTTACGTTTATTTGGAATATTTCGTTTAAATTGTTCGTATGTTTTAATTTTTATTTTAAAATCGCCTATATTTTCTGCACCGTACAACATAATTTTATTCACCTCTAAGTCCGGAATGCCTGTAATCACGTACTGCATAATCGAAGCTTCGTCTACGTTAGCTTGGTTACCTATTCCAATCATGGTGTAAAGATATTCTTGGTATGTCTCCGTTTTCTGCTTTTTCCTACGTTGCAATTCTTGATGAACTGATGCGCTTGAAACTCTCGGCTCAAATTCTCTGATGAGAGAAGATTTTAGAACACTGTATTCAAATGCTCTTACCTCGTTATCGACGAATAATTTTGCGGGACCAGTTAACAGCTTTTTACAGTAAATTAATCGCTGTACATTATTCCAATTGAACAGCTCACAGTAATTTTCAAATTCGATGAACCATTTAGTCGCGCTACCGTTATCGCTTCCGCTAAATTTTTGCATGATTCCTTCAACATCCCTCGAATCGTGAAAATTGAAATGCACGGCAGAAGATGCGACGTTTTCGTCGAAACTATTACCGGCTCCGGATGTTGAAGACCGCTTGAGTTGACTGCGTCGTCCCATTGTTCGATCAATTATTATTTTTTTTTTTTTTTTTTGTAGATAATATTCACGTAACTGTTCCAGGCTTGAGTAACAGGCGTTGTTCGTACGCCACGCGGTATCCGTATCCCGGTTGAGCCCCCAAATGTAGAATTAAACACGATTATAACGATAATCCAATGGCGATATAATTCAAGAAATGAAATGATACAAATTGAGAAATGAAAATTAAATAATTTAAATTCAGAAATGAAATATTTATCAGATGATAATGTTTGACGGCTACGGTTACGTCTGTCCACGTCCACGGTTGCTTTTCAAAGAGAAAGTGCCAGCTGCCACAAGTTATTGGTTGCCGACAAGTAGTGTGGCCCGATGGATCGGCGTTGCCAACCCAATCCCACATTTATATGAAAAAGCCGCAGAATAAAAATGAATTAAATATTTGGGAAGACCTAATAGATATGACGAAAACCGTGAAAATATATGCATTCCATTTTCACTGATCATTTTTTTTGCCCCCCCTCCGAATGCCAATAAATATTTGAAATTTTTTTTTATCTAAATTAGTTTTCTGGTTGATTTACATAAACCTACCAAGTTTCAACTTTGTAGCATAAGCCGTTCTATAGATAGGAAAAACACCCCCCACCCCCGTACCATACTACCCTTAAAAAAATTATATTTTTCCAAGATGCTACTAATATAGCTTTATCTAAATATAAAGTTTCAGCCTTATATCATTACAGGTTGTCGAGATATTAAAATCGGAACTTTTTCCTTTCCACCCTCCCCCACCCTCACCCTTTACACCCTCACTTCCAAAATTTTGTTTTCTGCTAGGGGTCTATTAGGCCTACTTCTGGTAAAAATTTTAAGCATCTATCTTACACTGTTCTTGAGATATGAGATGTGATTTTTTAGAAAAATTCTTATACCCTCCACTTTCATGCTCCACCGCCCCCTTAAAAAATTTTGCATTCAGCAAACTTCATTTGTCAACCTTTATACAAAAATAAAATTTTATTTCTCTAGTGCAATTGGTTCGTGAGATATCGTAATTTAAAGTTTTTCACTTCCCACCCCCGTACGCCACTGCCCCCACTCAAATTTTTGTTTTCGATCTATTTTCCTAGTATACCTACATATATTCATTAAGTTTCAATTTTGTGACATGAACCGTTTAGAAGATATGGATTTTAGAAAGTGTCAATCTCACCTTTTTTGCGTTTCGGACGCATTATTTTTCCCCCCACTCCCAAACCCCTTCACCTATATCCTCAAATTTTTTGCAAATGAGTCCACTACTGATGCTTTATATAAATTCCAAATTTCAGCCTCCTACCATAGCCGTTGCTGAGATCTAGAAACCAAAATTTTCCGTCTAAAACACTTCCCCCTCCTCCCCCTCCTCCACCTCACACCCCCACCCCTCAGAATTTGGGCACCTTAAGGGGCCTACCGATTCTATTCATAAAAAAAATTTCAATTTATTTGGGAGCTACGAGCCTTCAAACGATTTTGCGTACAGCGGTCGACGTACGGCGTACGGCGGACAGACGGACTGAAATTTTGTTTGCTTTTTTCGTGTCTACTCGTCATGAAACGTGAAAAAAAAAATTTGAGGGTAGCAAATTTTTTTTTTTAAAAATCGATAACAATACTGTATTATTAAAATAATAAAGTAAAATACTGTTCTTAGTATTAATATTTCTTCAAACGAAATTCTTCGGATTAATGAAAAAATCGTTGCAACAATACAACCGTACATTAATACTATAAATGTCATTTCATTAAAAATATTTTATGCGTTTTATATGGCATTAAATATCTACATTGTGTAAGGTGGCAGATCGACATCGCGCCATATTTATCTGTTTCTTTGTGCTTCCAAAGTTTCGATAGAAATATATAAAATGATAGAATATTCATTTCTTTTTGTTGCATAACATAATAACTTTTTTTAATACGTTGGTTGAACTCATCTCAGAAGTAATTGCACATTAACGTTATGAATACAGTATATTACTCCGTTCATAATATTGCCGAAAGACAAAATTATATACAGGTCCGGGTTCGTAATATACTCGTAATTGTAAAAATTCATTTGTGCATTAATATTGAACTCAGTGTTGATTACAGTGACTGGATTAATCACAATTATGGATTTATAACATTTCGATTCCACGGTCTTCTTTTATAATCGTGAAAAGCACGTTTACAATTGTTTTGCCTTTCAAAACCTAAGAGGGTATAAAAGGGTTGAACACGTTTTCACGAATTCCATCATACTTCTTAGGACTGATAGACATCAAATTGGTTTTAATTTCCTCGTTATATTTATCTTGAAACTAATTTCAGGATTTTTAAATATTCAACCCTCAAGTGGTTATAAGGGGGTTGCATATGTTTTCACAATATTATATATTTGTATTTAAGTTTGATGAGATATTAAATTGGCTACAACTTCTGCAGAGTTTTCATATAATAATAGCCTTCAAAACGAATTTTCACAAAGTTCTGCATATTTCATAGATCTGTTGAGGTATCGAATTTATTTCTTCCTGTAAATTTGCCAGAAGGGGGTTGCACACCGCATCATAGCATCAAACGCGTCCCGAACTTCTACCCAAAAAATATTAAAGTTGCGCCCAGACTGTTGGTAGATTTTTTCTACACAGATTTCATTTTTTGTTGTTGTATTAATGAAGACATATATTTTGTTTTTTGTGGATTTGAAGTAAAATTATTAATTGTAAACAACAGTTTTCGGAATTTTCCATATTTTGTTGCATTCCATTAAAATTAAGTATTTTTTTAAGTGTATGATTTAACTGTGAATGACTGTAGACTGCATACCTAAATACAGACTATCTGAAAATATTGGAGAAAATCATGAACTGTTGTTACGCCGTAATTTTGTCGTCATCCTGAAAAGAAGAGAGTTGTTCAGTAAACAAAAGTGTATCATGTTTTGAGAGAAATATAGGCCAACTTACCAACTACTTCATCGCGGGCTCCTTGTCAAGGCACCTCTGCGCACGTATTGGCCTTCAGCCTCACCTAAAAAGATATCAGCACAAAGGAGGGAATTGGTTAAATCGTTATTAATTAAACAAAATAAAACACGGAAGAGGAGCTGGAAGATGGCTAATAGTAAGTTGGATTTAGATTTATATTTAGTTTGGATTAGGAACGTGAAATACTGTTAGGATTAGAATTTAGTAATATTAGGGTAGGATTAGGAACAATTGGAACAAAACATTAACGCAAATTTAACAACAAGTGGAAATTAACACATAACACGCAACATCGAATCACGAATCACATCACTTAGGACAGATCACATCACTGAGGACAAATCACATCACTGAACACGAAATCACATCACTAAAAATGTAAACAAAAACATCACAAACGTAAAAATTGTCGCATTAACTTCACTGAGGACGGAGAAATGTCATATTCGAATTTGCAGTGCAAACATAGCGGACTTACACTGCGCGAATTGCAAGTGATAAGGTAGATCACCGGTTTGGGTCCATGCTAAAGAGTCAGATGGGAAATATAAAGTGACCACCGAATCACATGAGAAAAAGCGGGAGTAATAACCTTAGAGAAAGCAGTCGTTGACCCAGGAAAACGGGGATTAACCGATATAAAAGCTGACCCGAGTTTTCGCGGGAAGTGCTGGACTGAAAAACGGTCTCTTTTACGAGTGACCAGGAGAGTGAAAGCAAGTTTGTGGTTGAAACAAGTAAATATGTGGCAGAAGTTTTTTTTTTGGAAAAAGGAGTGCGAACTCAAGTCGGAATTATCACAAGTCGGTGATTTCCGCGGATCCGGGCGAAAAGGAGCATCTGTGAAGTGGTCGGCAGAATTCCTGGTGGAGTGTTGCGGCGGAGCGTGGCAGTGAAATTAAGAATCAAAATTCGTTAAAGGAACTCCGAGGGACGACGCACCAGTATAGGTCGGGGAAAAGAACAGAACGGGTCCTTAAAAAAAGATCACTGGCGCCCACGACCCTTCTCTGGGTTGGCCGGACAAGGCCCCGTTCGCCCCTTTTGTGCTAGGGTTCAAACGGTTTTTCCGCTGGGAAAAACGGTAAAACTGTAATGCTTGCAACCAATAGGAAGACATTGATTTATAAATTTTTGTTCTAACATAGGTGAAAAATTAATCGAGTACCTAAATTTGGATATGCTTACGGACCTACAGAGAATTTAATTGTGCGCGACTGCACATTGTTCATAGTTTAAAAATTTGTACCTCTAAGTCCCTTTCACCAGGTAAGCTTAAAGTGTTGTGAATAAATTCTTTAAATAAGACGTTATTCACTAAAATATTTCAAATTTCAGTACAGAGAATGAAAAATATCTTTAGTTGTTACTATTTAGTGTAAATGTGTACTCAAGCATTTTATTGCGCCACATATTTGTCCGGGCCATTTATTTTAAGCACCACCTTCATAGCGTATAGAAAACCAAACAAATAGCCACATTGCACACGCTTCTCCCTTAACATCCCCAATTCAAATTGCAGGCCGTTTCATAAGCGGAAACTTTCAAGTCCCAAAGTTCAAATTCAAACTAGAGGGTGTGACTTTTACTTGTGAGTTTTCATTAAGTTTTCGTAACGTTTATAACACTACAGAAAGTGTCGGAAGACATGTCCTTCGCTACTTTTGCAAAGTGTAGACTTCCCGGTGTTAAAAGTTCCCATCAGAGTATAAAGTTAAAAAGTTAGTATAATCAGATCGGGTAAAATGAGAACGCACATACTCGTAGACATACACCTACATGTGACTTGAAGGTATGCTGTTTTGAATTAAAACGAGGTAGTTAGAGAGAAATAAGCAATTTTCTTCTCTACAGGATAGGGTAAGAATTCGTATCATTCGAAAAAATTAAATTCGGTTTTTTCAACTCTCAACGTGTTTGGTTTCTAGTGGGATAGTTAAGTTAGAAATGTGATATGGATGTGCAAATTCACTTAACCTTGTCTAGTCCAAAAAAAATTGTCCCATATTGCATTATAACATGATATTATGCCACCAGATAGCAGAAGCAAATTCATATGTTTTCGATATAAAAGCAAATTATAAATTTCGACTAGAAAATACGCTATATGGCTCGTTTCGAATGGAACCTAATCCATTTCATAAATTTTAACTTTTTCAAGAAAGAATCTTTTCTCCTCAATAGATGTTTTGTGTATCGATAATATTTTTGACATCACTTTCGAAATACAAACTTTTGAAGAATATAAAAAGCGGAAATTCTAAAAAGTTCAAATAACGTTCGTAGCGGAGTACCCAAAGAACTTGTATTGTTAACAAAAATTGACTTGGATCAAAAAGTGAAATAAAATTAAGATTATGCTTGAACAAAAATATTTAATAATTAACTGTAGTTCAAAAAAATAAAGCTCATTCAAGATTAGCTTTTCATTTTATAAATTTGCGACTGTAAAAAATATCCGCTCGCTGTGCCATCTGAAAAGAAATGGTGCCTTAAGCAATTTTTTTACGAATGTCCTGTTTACGGGGAACTTTATCGAAAAAAAGGGTTAGCTCAATTTTTCAGAGCATAAAGTTTGCTATAATTTGAGATTTTGTTCAAGCTCGTACGACTAATAGCTCTTGCGATAGAATTTTTTTACGCATCACTTTTTATCGATTTTTCGAAAAAGAGGTGATTTGTCGTGCGGTTTTCTTAAACATATCCAACGTAATGTAACGAAATGTATGTAATAAAATTATAATAACGTAAATAAACACAAAATTAAAAGAAAAATAAACATACTGCAGTCACGATCGGCTTGCAAGCCAATCGTATAATACTCTAGATGAATACTGAACTCCGATTTATATTGTAGTTGGGGTTAAAGTAGAATTACGTGTGTCCATATTGTTGGTCCTTTATTAAGGACTGCCATTAGATTGCTACTCAAAACTAAAAGACAATATTTAGTGTTTAATTTCATAATTTGAACTGGGTAAGTAATCGAAAAAAAATTTCCTTTCTGAAGGACTTTCACATGGGTTGTTCAGGAAGGACTCACTCGATTTCTTACATATTTATCTCTTTCCTTGGAACCATTCAAAAATTAAAGTGTATAAAATTTCAAATTCGTAGCTTAAATGGTTGTAAAGCCATCGACGAATTTTCTAGAACACGTCTTTTTAAGAATTTTTTGTATGGAAGCTAGGGTAAACTACCCGGTTTCGGGCCACCCGCCTATTTCGGGCCCCCCTGTTGTTTTTCTCTTTTTACTAAGCTCCATCTAAATAAAATACAATTCAATTGCTAATTTGAGCTGCTTAAGATGTTCTGAATGAATTTCTTTGCCGCTTTGTATACTCTAAGTAACCAGTGCAATCATTCTGGAATATTTGAAGATGACACATCAAGTTTTCGCATTTCCTTAGGTATTTTGCTAAGCGCGAGTTAGTTTTAACTCATAGTTTTGTGAACGGTTTTAAACAAAACAGTAAGTAAGATATTAAATTATAAAGCAAAATGAAAGTAAAATTTCTTTAAAAAAACAAAAGATGATGAAAAATGCAAAAATAAGTACAAATTTGGGGGGTCCGAAATCGGACTAAGATATGCTTAAAATCGTAATTCGGGCCAGAGGGCCCAAATTAGGGTTTCTGATGTAAATTTTCCATGCCTGTTTAATAAAAGAGCTATGAGTGTGAATGGTTAACCCGTTAATTCCCAATGTCACCTACAGGTGACACGATCATCATCTTTCACAATTTATTTTCAACAAATTTTGTTAATGTATTTTTCTTCATTGTTTTAACATTCATTGCAACTCATTAGATTTTTATTTTATTCGCATTTGCGTCTTTAGCTAGAACAAAAGAGACGCGACCGTAGTGGTTGTCAAAATGTTAATCGTAACTCATACATATGTATGCAACTTTTGTAGGTAATAATACGGCTCATAAAAAAATAAAATTAAAATGACATTTTTATAATGGGGTTTTCCGAGAAAAACTACATTGATCACTGAATTTTAAGGGTTCACGTAGCAAAAATTTGTGTTTTCGAGTAAATATCTCAAGATTGGGTGCAGTTACAATTTAGACTGTTACATCGATTGCCTAAAAAACGAGTTATAACACTTTGCCTTGTGATTATTCGTTTTCAAGATATAACGTTTTAAGTGAGCGAGGGTACCGGTCAAAAACACTTTTCTTAACCACCCTGTATCTCCACTACTATTCAAAATTGACCCACCCTGTAGAACAATTTTTTTCTCCAAATATATCAAGGAATAACCCCTTACAAGGTGGCACACGGAGTGCCAAACACCCTGTATAATGGTACCCTACGTTTAACTTCTACAACATTGCAATTATTTGTTACTATACAGGAGCCCGAAACTGGGAAATTGGCATGGCCTGAAACTGGTCGGAAGAGAGCCCGAAACTGGGCATGGTGCCTTTTTTCATTAAAATTTATTTTTCTTAATTTTCTTTTATTATTAGTTAAAATTGTGATATCAAAATAGAAAAAGTACAATATGACGAATATAAAACAATAATTTTTTTACATAAGGGGTACACACTAAGATAAAAGTAAGTTTTGGAACTAAAAAAATCTCTTAAGGGGGCCCGAAACCGGGCCCCTACTCGAAGGAGTAAAGAAATTTCACTGACAAACGAAGTCTAACTTCATTTTCGCCAAATTTTATTTGTACAAAATTTAAACTTCGTGGCTAAACGATTTCTTGAGTTATAGTAAGTTTCGTGAATTGAATAAGGATATTTTAACAGGATATTTGTATGGCAGCTACACGAAGGACTAATACGATTTTCTTTATAATCATACATTTAGCTTCAACTATTAGAAAATAAACACATACAAAATTTAAAAGTCGTAGCTTAAACCCTTCTGAAGTTATCGGTTATATTCTTGAACACGTGTTTTAGGGACATTTTATATGGCAGGAACCAGAAGGAGTAAAAGGATTTAGCTGATTAGTAAACTCGAATTTTGTTTCCACTCAAAACTAATTTGTACAAAATTTCGAATTCGTAGCAAAAAAAAAACTTGAGTTATTGTGAGTTTCGTAAATTAAGTGAAGATATTTTAACAGGATATTTGTATGGCAGCTACTCGAAGGACTAATAGGATTTTTTTCATAATCATACATTTAGCTCCAACTATTGAAAAACCAATGTATACAAAATTTCAAAGTCGTAGATTTAGGCGGTCCGAAGTTATTAGTCAATATTCTTGAACACGTAATTGTAGGATATTTTGTATGGCAGCTACCCGAAGGAGTGGGACGATTTTGCCCGTTAACGAACTTAGCCTTACAAATTCAACCAAACATCCAGATTCAAAATTTCAAGATCCTAGGTCAAGGCGTTCTTGAGTTATCGTGCTAACGGACAGACAGACGGACGGACGTCAAACGGATTTGGAGTATTTGGCCACAAACAAACACAAAATAACATATAACTTTTTTTCGTCCGAGGCTGCGTTCTATGCGTTACAAACTTTTGGGTTGAATTAAACTTATATACTCTATATGATTTCATCCAGAGTATAAAAATAAGTGCACCTTTGACGCGATAAAATTTTTGGTCTACTATTGACTGGGCTCTTAGTTAACAACGGCATTGATAAGAAATATTCTGATAAATTTTTAATTTTAATATATAATATTAAATTGAAGAATAAAAATTTAAGTGTGAAATTTGCTGTAAAAAAATATTATTCTGAATTATTACGAATTAGAACTATGGTAGCCGTACAAGAATTGACTGTGCAAAAATTCACCAGCTTCGTTGAATTATCCCTGATATTTAAAATGAGCGTGCAGTTCTTATTGAATTAAAAAAAAGCAAAAAAAAACATCCGCTCCGTATAAGCAAAGGCATCCCTTGAATGAAAATTGTGAGCCCCACATGAGTCAATAATTTGTAAATTCACACTCGACTAATTTTATTGAGAACGAATCCACTTAGAGCGCTCCCTCTAAATCTCCAAACATGATGGATTATCCCTTCCAGGCATTGTGCTAAAACGTTTCTTCGATGTTCCTTCCCTAAGTCTTGCACGATGGCGGAATATTGCCCTACGGAAGTTAGGGCGGATATTGACGATAGCGACCAGTCGGGCTTACTCTAATGTAACAAAAGAGATCGCTCTGAAAATGAATTAGGTCTACATAAATTTGCCAGATATCGTTGAAATTTATGACTTCCATTTGCAATAGAAGATTTCTGAATGAAATCTGCAACATCACCTGGAGTAGCCGTCTGGTGTAGTTAGCTACAGTACCTAGTCGTACTTAGTTCTAGGTGCACAAAAAGCTAACCACGAACGATTTGTAAACTCTGAAACTTACCTGGTATTTTCCGAAATATCGTTCTACTGTGCATGACTCGGAGCGATTAATTTCGATGGCAAGGACTATAAAATCGATTACACTTGTAACCGTACATCGTTCAACTATTCAAGGTACAACCATCAGTTTGGGTTGAGTTGTGATTTAACTTTGTGCACCTGCTTAAATGAAATTTTAATCACTGTCCTTTCCTTAACTGTATAGTACCTCACAGGTAGGAGTTAAATAGATGTTAAATGGGATTTCTATCTTTTCGGGATGTCGTAACATTGTGAATGTAAACAGTTTGTTTTTAGTGCAACTCATGATGAGCTAGCCTGTACATACCTACAAGTACTACGGACCCGGGTAGTGTGGAAATGGGTTAAAGCTAGCGTAATAGTAAATCTGGAGCATAACTTTAAAGAAGGATTTACGATTCACTTTGTGCAACCAACTTAATGATACAGGTACAGGGTGTAATAGTTTCGAGTCTTTCAAACTGAGCGTATAAGAGTCTAGGAGTTTGCCTGCCTGGAAGGAGGATTATAAGTTTCTGATGAAATACAAGTCCTTAAGAATATGGTATGTAGGTATGTCTGTCTTCCAGCTATAACCTAAATACATTTCGAACTTAGTTTACAACCATGTCCCCAGGGATTTACCTTCCCTGAAAAGGCTCCTGATTACTTTCAATGTTTGAATTGAATTTTGTGTTTTAGTTTTGAAGAAACCCCTACAAGTACTTCAGTCCGTGTTCGTTATCTGCGTGTAGAGTATATAGAAGTACTAAGATCACTGCTAGATTTTAATGGAAAATGTACACAAAATAGTGTGATGTAGGTTTGCATTTTATGAATATTTAACGAATTGGAATTAATACTAGGTGTTGTTTTGTGCTAAAGAACGTGTAACACACGTTAAATATAGTTTGTATCAATGATCAGTAATACCATTGCTCTGGTAGTTGTAATTGTAGATTAGACTTGATTTCTTTCAGGCAATCTTTCAAACTTTTTTTCAAAATTTGACCGTTCGGAATTGAAAATTGGGAATAACCCAGCCCAATGAAATGACCTAAGTAAATCAGAATTTATAGCTTTAATAGGAATTGAACTAATTTTATTAAAACAACTAATTGATTATATCAAAAGATTAAATGCCATGCTGCACATTCGACGTTTACTCGCCGTCTAAGCATTATACCGTACACTGTCGCTAGTATGAATGAAAATAACATCGGCGCTTCCAGTAAAACTTATCGAACACCGCTCTTTCACAGAAAAATATTGAACTCGTGTACAAGTCCAGCTGCACTTAAGGTGCGTTTCCATCTCCGCCGTTTAGCGTCGCCGACTACATTCTACATACATAAAAAACTAGCTCTGTGACGCGCCGAGGCAATCGTCGGGAGTTGACTCAACTTCAACTTTTTCGGCGAGAGCCGATACTAATGTGCTTTTGATAGAGGTTGGTTAGGATCCAAACTACGTACCTATGGTAACGAAAAAAATTCTTTATTATTAAAAAAGAATAAAGTAATTTAAAAGTCAAAAATGTACGATAAGCGAATAAGTCCAGGGCCGGATTTACTTTTGAAGGGGCCCTGTGCTATTTCACTTTTGGGAGCCCCCTAATTTTTTTTCTAATCAGAAAAATATTTGAAAAAAATGTCTGTTTGTATCACATAATTCCGAAAAAAAAATTTTCTTTACCAAAAATATCAGCTTTCTTCCATTGCATGCCAATACCGCAACAGCAAAAACTTCGCAAGTTTTTACAAAAACTTTTTGCGAATGTCAGCACCGGATTTCGATTACTTATTGGAAAAAGTAACACCTTTAATAAAACGAAGAGATACCCAGATGCGAAAAGCAATTACACAGTGACGTGGCGTGATAATTCAACAATTTATTATTATTATTCTACCTACAAATTTATTTATTATTTATTAAATGAACCTATTCCATTAGCTACTTTTAACATTACTAATATAAAAGCACCCAGCAATCACGAACGGGAACCAGGAGGCTATTTGGAACGTTATTTTTTATGTTGTCAGTCGCAGTCACCTAAATCGCATCTCATCATTAAACGCGACCCGGACATCTATAAAAAAATTATAAAGTTTCGCCCAGAGTATTTGCAATTTTTTTTTTATTTATTCACGTATTTTTGGATAGAAGAGTCAATAGAAGTAAAACTGAATTCGATCTCATTAACCCTAAAAGTTTTTCGGAATTCTTGAAAAATGCTTTTCATCATTGGATTTTCTTCGATTAAATTTATAGCCTTTAGAAATAAAAATGAATTGAATATCTCATTAGACCTAACATATGGAAATTCGTGAAAATTTACACAACCACTTTGCACCCGCTGAGGGTTTGGATATCGAAAAAAAAAACATTTCTAGGCGCTTACATAAAGAACCCGCATAAATAAAATTTATTTCGTCATGTCCAATATATATAACGAATTTTTTGGTGAATGTTTTCACAGTACATGTTGAAATGAAAATGTTTTCCGGGCTCAATACTGTTCTTGTTTATTTTTGCGTGACGTTTCGGACTCGACTGAGTCCTTTATCAAACTGATCGACAATATTTTTACAAACTGTTTTTATATGAAAGCAGGTAGAAAAAAGGTTACAATATTTAAACAAACGAGTCAATTAAAAACAGAGGAGGAAATTACGTTAACAAGGGTAGTCATAAAACTATTGAAAGGAGCGGAGTTAATTTAAAGGGGATATTTATGAAATCTAAGCTTAATTGGTTTTTGGGATCGATGATTTTTGAACAGTGTTTTTTTTCAAAACGTAGAGCAGGTAGCCAAAGTGAAGAGAGGTTGTATCCAGCGTCTCGGTTGAAGTTTTGTGGGTGTTTGGCTATCTCAATCGCTTCCCTTACGATTCTTTAATGGTAGTGTTTTGTCTTGGCCAATATTTTAACGTTGTTAAAATCGATTGAGTGGTTTTCTACCGCTGCATGTTCCGCAATTGCCGATGAATGGACCTGGTTTTTTTGTGTACAGCGCTGATGTTCACGAATCCTTGTTCTGATGGTCCGTCCCGTTTCTCCTATGTAGACTTTGTTGCAAGACCCGCAAGGAACTTTATAAATACCCTCCGTTTCCAATGGGATTTTATCCTTTAGGTTTCAAAGGATGCCTCGGATCATGGTTGCCGTAGAGTAGTCATCCGTATATAACGAAATCGTGAAAATGTGGAAAAATTCTCTTTCACGGACATTTGTTTTACTCAACCTCTATGGCAATAAAAATCTGCATTTTTTTTTTTTAATTACTTCAGTAGCATACGTACATACACGTACTAAGTTCCAACTTTCTTCTTCATAAGCCGTTTCTTAGATATAAAAAACCATATTAAAAAAAAATTTTTAGGATATCTCTTTATTGGCCCTATGTAGTCAATTTTAGCTTTCTATGGTTTGTGGTTTTTGAAAAATAAAAATCGATGTTATTTTCTTTTCACGCCCTCCCACCATCAGCCCCTTCACCAGTACCTCCAAAAAATTTTCCCTGTTAGAAGTCTACTACTACTCCTGTAAAATTTCTACGATTATTTATATGATACGGTTCTTGAGATATACAAATGAAATTTTATGAAAAATGGCTATATTTTAGCTTTTGATTAATCTCCTATTATCCCTTAAGACAACTACAAAGTTTCAATCTTTTGACATCAACCGTTCAGAAGATACGTATTTTAGAATGTTTCAACCCCAGCTTTCAAGCACTTCGAACACATTGCTTTCCCCTCCACTCCCACACTCCTCAACCTTTATCGCCATTTTTTTTGCAAATAGGTTCACTATCATAGTTCTACATAAGTTCCAAGTTTCAGCATCCTAGCATAAGTGGTTCCTGAGATCTAAAAATCAAATTAAATATAATTCAACTATTTACCACAATTCATTTCAAACTTCGATCAGAATTCAATTCCTATCCTACTCTGGTAGCAGATCTCTGCTTGCTGAAAGCTTCACCGCTGCAGCCAGGAATGTGTGGAAGCAAATAGCGTAATGCTTCCACCGTGCCGTGTACGAAAATTTTTTTTTATGACGTCACAGTGGGCGGAATGAAATGAACGCTCATAGATGCAACTTTAAAGTTGCTTCCATGTGTCTTCAACTTGGTTTCTTTTCGCTTGCCTTTATCGTGGTGTTGCCAATCGGCTGTTTGCGACATTCGCGTGTAGTTTCTTGCGAACTTTTAGACTGTGGTTAAAGAAAATGTTTGAAACATGAATTTTTTTTCGCGATTAAGAAAACGCATTTTAGATATATTTTTCAGCAAAATGTAAAGGAAGCAATGCCTCCCTTGCTTCCATGGACGCCACGCCACTGCAATTACACCGGCTGAGCATTTAACTCTGACTTTGAGGTATTTAGCAACAGGTCAGTCAGTTAATTATTGAAAATAAATAATAAGTAATTTGTGTCTGTGTTTGTTAAGGTGATAGTTATAAATCCCTGATGTATTTATTTCGAATACCGTCTAACACAATTTCAACTATAATACCAGAGGTCTGCAGTGCAATTTTTGATGTCTTAAAAAACGAATATTTAAAGGTATGTGAAGACTATACTTTCATGTTTTGTATGCATTACAATTGTTACCATTAATAAAGTGAGAAATGAAATATATTATATGCATTAGAATTATTATGTTACTATAACATCGGTAAGAATTCTGTGTAGCAACTAAGTGAAAAAAATTATGAAGAGAATTTTACATATTTTGCATTTACCTTTAATAGCAGTCTGCTACAAAAATCGTAATGTACGAAAAAGTGGGAAAAGATAAAAAAAAAAGAATGCGCGAGTTGGATTCGCGAGAACACAATTTTTCAGTCGCGGACAGATTTGTTTTTTCAATCGAATTGGGAAATTTTAGTTTTACTGTCGCGAGGATTTCCACTCGGCGGAAAATATGTCGGCAAAGGAAAAAAAAACAAAAGATGCACCGAAAACGGCAACAATGGCGACGACGACGGCAATTAAACAAGTAAACGTGCCGAATTCAAAAACCCACGCCGGCTTCTATCACCTTACTGTCCTGCTGCGTCCAGTGTTAGGTTGGCGGCAGTTGCGGGTGCTCCCAAATGTCAGCTAAGTGCTGACTTCTGAACGCACTCGCAACGCCCAGCAGGGAATGCAAATCTTGCCTTTTATTGAATATATGAAAATTTGAGGCCTCAGTGAAATTTGTTGGGGGCCCCTTAAAATTTGGGGGCCCTGTGCTGCAGAACTTTTTAGTCCTATGGGAAATCCGGCCCTGAATAAGTCTATAGACATTCGGTGAAAATTGAAAAATCTAGCACTGCCATTCAGGCGCATGACTGATGACTTTTAAACGTCGCGTCGACCGTTTCGCCGCAGATGGAAACGACGATGTCAAAACTGTGACGGGACACCCGTGTCGGCGACGCTAAACGGCGGAGATGGAAACGCACCCTTATAGTCCAAGAGCTCGCGACAAAAAATCCCAAGATTTTTAGGAAAGCTAATATTTTCGTATTTGGTTACATTTAGGGTGTATGTAAATATACTAGAGTCAGCAGGTCTGACGTGGGGACACCTGGCTCTGGTGAGCTGTCAAAGATGTCAAAAAAATCAGAAAATGAAAGAGTTTTAGGAAAGCTGAAAATTTGCCAGGACATAATTTTTACAATGAAAACTTAAAAACAATGGTCAGACACCCCAACAGTGGGACCCACCCAGTCAGCCCCCCCGCAAACATGTCAAAAAAATCGGGTCCTCGAAAGAGTTTTAGGAAAGCTGAAATTTTGTTCTGTAAATATCTTTTATATATAATTTATGAAAATAACAGTCAGACTTCATTTGGTTAGAACGAAGCCAGTCAGCAGTCGCCGAAAGTATAAATGTCATGCGAGCGCAATTTCTGTTACTATGTGCGCGACAATCAATACTAGTGTCATGAAAGAGTTCTAAGAAAGCTGCAAATTTACCACGGGGTAGTTTTTACAATGAAAAACAAAAAAACAATGGTCAGACACCCCAACAGTTGGACCCACCCAGTCAGCACCCCCGCAAAGATGTCGCGAAAATCGCGTGCTCGTGGTTTCTATTACTTTGTGCGCAACAATCAAAACTAGTGTCATGAAAGAGTTCTAAGAAAGCTGAAAATTTACCCGAGTTAATTTTACAATGTTTACCATTGTTTTTTTGTTTCTCATTGTAAAAACTACCCTGTGGTAAATTTTCAGCTTTCTTAGAACTCTTTCATGACACTTGTATTGATTGTCGCGCACATAGTAACAGCAATTGCGCTCGCATGACATTTATACATTTATTTGGCTATTGTTAGGCCATTAGAAAATTTTATTAGTTCTTAAAAAGTTAAGACGACTATTTCGAATAGTAAATAATTTAGTCGCACAAAAAAGTGTGTGTGCAGGCCGATTGAAAAGTCTTTAGTATTGCACTAAATGTAATGCGTAGAAAAAGAGTATCTTTTTATAAATATTAAATATTAGTAGTTTTTACCAAATCCTTTATTTGTTCGAATGAACGAAAACCTCAAAGTTTTTTTCGGAATAAAAAATTTAAAACTCTCAAGTCTAAATTGCAATAGACCAAATTGCACACTAATGAATTTATTAGATCCGGAAGATTTAGGCACTAAGAGTATAAAAAAGTATCCCCCTTAACTTCTTCCGGCGATTATTTCTTTTACTTGAAACGAAAATTTATTTGTATACGTAACAGTTTTTGTGTGCAATGCTTTTCCGACTAGCATATAATTGAAGTACAAATACTTTCTTTGATTTGCTTCGGGATATTTCTTAATTACATTTTCCGAACTGAATTATACAAACCCGGTCCGGAAAAAAACGAAATAACAAACTTGGGAACTACTCGAAACTACTTTAGGCTATTTATACAGATTTTGTGGCAAACTTTCCCAGGAAAGGATTTTGAATTTTACAGTTTCATACAGCAGTTAAGACGACATGAGAATGCAATTAAATGATAAGATTACAAGGTGCATTTGGAGGAAAATTAGATGTTGTGTTAAATGGGATGATTCTTTATACATCTGAAGGTGATGTTTTGTAACTTTTAATAATTTGAACTTCAGATAATTGAGCTAATTAAAAAAAAATTAAACAATGTTTAGTAATAAATAAAAATTACACCTAAAAAAATTATAATACAAAAACTGGCAATACGTTTGCACGCTGCTAATGTTTTAATATTTAAAAATTTTATTTGGCAGTTGTAGAAAGTAATTCAGCACTCGGACTATAACTGGTCTCGCGATAAGCGCGCGAGTTGCAATCATATCATTTTGGCATTGCTCTCACTGTAATTTCACCCTTAAGAACTTATAAAACTTGTATTTAATTTATATTTAACTTTTCTTAACAGCTAAATAAACATTAAAGTTTAAATAAAAGTAACTTATGTTGGTAAAATTAAGAAAATATATTTAAAACTTTTAAAAACACTTAGGTACAACTAAAAAAATTAAAGTTAAATAGAACTGCGACTTATTAAAAATTACCATCGAAAACATTGTAATATGGATATTAAATAAAAAGTAACAACGCATATTAATTTTGATCAAAATTATTTAATACCTTCCTACGTTTCTCCGGCTGTTAAAATTTATTATCGCTCAACTGCATCCTTGTATGAATTTATAACAGGCCTACATATAACTGAAGGCAAGTCATGAAGATTAAGAGTAGTTGGATTTAATATCATTGCAAGATTTTCTGCATTGTCATAGCATTCATAGTACCCATGACTAGCTAGTGATATTTCAACTACTCGTATGAGTACCCCTATAGCGACTTCTTGCCATTTAATTAAGAAGTCAGCAATGAATATATCCAAATACCTCGACTTACCTACTTAGTGCTGATGAATTTGCTGTGTCATATTCAGCTTTCTGTTCTATTCTACTCGACTCTTTACTAAGACGTTTGTTTGTAATGCCGATGATATTAATGCAAGCAATATAAGGATTCAACATAAGTAGAGAGTATGTGTACATATATGCAAATTTTATGAATTTTTCACCCCAAGGAATTCCAATATAATATGACATTATGGGACACATTTAACATAAATTATTATTTGACGAAAGGCTTTGACAAGTCATCATATAAAAATTCCACCTAAAATGGCACGTGCGAAAATCATTAATAATGTCGAATCGGACGTATACAAGACGACATACAAAATAATAAGTCTAGCTTCTGGTTATATATGAAATTAATCACTTGAGGAAGAAAATTTGATTTCTTTTCCGTACGGGATTATTAATTTGTTCTTGTGCTGTGCTTTTTGAAAGATCATTAATCAAAATGGTAAGGGAAATAGGGATAAAGTCAATAGTTTTAGTGTTAAGAAATTACGAGTGGAATAATACTAAAATTACTAAACGAACTATACGAAGTTTTCAAGACAAACCGCCTTAAAACATCCACAAATCACAGCGATATTAAATAATATTGATTTAAGTGGAAAGAAGAATTTCTTTCTGGCGACACTTTCTGAAATTCAAATTGCAAAAATAGAATTTTCATCGTTAATTTAAAATGATGAAATCCGGATTTTTCACTGGAATTTCACTGGTATATATCTGGTATTTAACTGTTTTGTGTAATTACATTTTTTAACTTTGTATTTGTCCTATTAATGTGTGTTTGTTTCCAGACATTATTTAAGACAAAGTTCTAATGAAACGCTAATAGAATTATTTCAAATTCCTCCACGAAAGAAGAACGTACCTGAAGTTTCTTTTTGCAAATATTAGACGAATCCTTGAGTTTCCCTTTGACAAACACGTCCCTTATTTGAAATTCTGATATGAGGAACGATTCGTGAATTTGCTCGTCAACAATCCAGAATCCGCTCCTTTTTGTCGATTGCGTTGTGTAGTGAAAGTGTCGTATGATATAAAGGGATTTGCAAACATATTTTTGTTTTCACAGTGCCAACTGTATGCTCGAAATTTACAAATGTTCTGCAGATACCTCGAATTCTACAGAATATCCTTACCTTTATTGTAGCAGCTTGTATTCGTTACAAATTGACTTTAAAGTGTTCTCATGCAACTTTAAACTTTCCTCTAGAAAAGTACGATACAGGGACAGGTTCAGCTATTTTCTTTTTATTGTGACAAAAGAGGACGACAGTTTTGCTAGATCGTTTTTATCTTGTGACAAAACAGAATTGGATAATATTTGTACAGGTTTTATTCTATCCGATAAAGTGGTACTTAGAAATCTGTGTGGTGTTGAACAGATGATTGTGACTGTTCAATTTTTTTTAAGTGTTTCAGGCATTAAAGAATTTTTTTAGTCCAAATACTGCAGTGTTTTACAGATTCACTCAAAAATTTCAATAAATATTCAGAGAAACGCTAACAGTTTTAAAAGATATGCAGGTTAATTTTGCGATGCGACCAGTGCTTAAAAGCTTTCATACAATAGTGGTAACCTATAATTTTAAGGACTTTTGTTTGTGAGCTTGTTGAAAAAGTATGGAAATTTTCTGCAACTAACAAACTTACGCTTTACAGATTGTATCAAAATTTTCAACTTTCTATATTAATGTATTTTGAACCTCTCAAACAAACGGACTGATATATTGCAAGCTAATTTAAAATGGTTGGCTTTCACTAAACAGATGTTCAGGACATACAACATAGAATTAAATTTAGCATTATTTAAGTTTATATAACTGCCGTCAATAATAACAGTACAATTATATTTTGGTGTAATATACAAAACAGTAAAAAAACATAAAAGTTGAGACTATTACAAAGAAATGACGTTTTTGTGTTTAGTTTGTATTAAATTTTAAGTTTAAATTGCATTATGGAATGGTGATGATATACGAAAGGATTTGAAATCAGTTTTTATGATAAAGATTATTACTTTCTGATCAAACTAATTTTCAAAAGCGAAATCTCGAAAATAAATCTTAAAAAAAATTAAAAAATAGATATCTCGAAAAATTTCGATAAACTATTATATTTTAGAACGGTTTTTTTTTGTATTTTCCTTTTCGACGTATTAAATTTTTTGGAATTTTTGTTTGAAATTTTTATTTTTTTAAGCACTTCGTAGCAAAATTTATGATTTTCCGCCACTGTTTGTTATTTGGTCAAATAAAAATAACACTTAAAATATCGACGTTGCGAAGGTGGAATTGCAGTGTGAGCGGTACGTGCGATAACCCGATCACAGCGCGACATATCGCGACACCAGTAATAGTGACCGCGCTGAATTGCTTCCCGCAACTGCGAAATGATATTATCAAATATTAATATATTTTGTTCGCAAAATACAAACGGATTGACCGTTTGTTTTATCTTATAGTCATTAATTTTTCTATATTTATTAGCCGTTTGTTGAAGTGTATTGTTGTAAAAAAACATACAGCAGTCACGATCGGCTGTAAGCCAATCGTATAGCACTCGAGATGAAATACTGAACTCCGATATATACCTATATTGTAGTTGAGGATAAAGTAAAATAAGAAGTGCGCCTGTAGTTTATCCTTTATTAAGGACTCTCATTTGGTTGGTACATAAAACTGAAAGACAATATCATCAGTGTTCAATTTTTTCAATTTTATATCTGGAACTAGGAAAATCACTGAAAGTAAATTTTTCATTTTTCAAGGACTTTCACATGGAAGGCCTATAACTATTTAAAAATTATTGTGTGTAAAATTTAAAATTATTAGCTTGAAGCGCTCAAAAGCAATCGGAAAATAGTCTAGAACACGTGTTTTAAGGCTTTTTTGTATGGTAGCTACCGAAAAGAGTTAACAGATTTCGCTGACTAGTAAACTCGAACTTTGTTTTCACTCAAAACTAATTTGTACAAAATTCCGAATTCGCGGATGAACGATCACTTCAGTCATAGTGAGTTCCGTAAATTCAGTGAAGATATTTTTACATGATATTTGTATGGCAGCTACACGAAGGACAAATGAAATTTTGTTCATATCAAACCATTAGCTCCAACTATTGAAAATCAACACGTAAAAATGTTCAAAGTTGTAGCTCAAACCGTTCTAAAGTTATCAGCCAATATTCGTGAACACGTGTTTTAATGACTTTTTATAAGGAAGCTACCCGAGGAGTAAAGTAATTTTACTGACAAATGCACTTCAACTTAATTTTTCCTCAAAACTAGTTTGTACGAAATTTCAACTTCGTGGCTAAACGATTACTTGAGTTATAGTGAGTTCCGTAAATTGAGTGCGGATATTTTTACATTATTTTTGTATGGCAGCTACTCGAAGAACTCATGCGTTTTTTTATATGCATTCCTTGAACTACAACTATTGGAAAACTAATTCATGCATAATTGCAATATCGTAGCTTAAGGTGTTCCGGAGTTATTGACCAATATTCTTGAACACGCGTGTTAAGGACTTTTGTATGACAGCTACCCGAAGGAGTAGGACGATTTTGCCCGTTAACGAACTTAGCCATAAAAATTCATCCAAACATTCAGATTCTAAATTTCAAGATCCTAGGTCAAGGCGTTCTTGAGTTATCGTGCTAACAGATAGACAGACGGACAGACAGACGATTTGGACTTGGAATTTTTGGCCAGAAATAAACAAAAAATAATATATAACTTTTTTTCGTAAGAGGCTTAGTTCTATGCGTTACAAACTTTTGGGCTGAATTAAACTTATAATACTCTCAGATTTCATCTAGAGTATAATTACGAAGTACAACCGACTAAAGTGTCAAAATCGCGTGACACGAGCGATAAACTTAGAAAATAGGTTATCAAAGCCATGTGGTTCTACATCACTGTAAGTGGTTGCACTCTCTAATGTGAGTTCTAATCAACTGTCATCTCGTCGCATCGCTTAACGGACGAGTTATACAACATACTTATTAAGGGTGTTTTTTTTAGAGGCGGAGAACTTTAAATTGGCAACGCTGTTTTCTGTGACAGCCGATTTGACAGTTCCCGGTTATTTTGGAGTTAGTTTGGTTTGGCAAATCATCATGAATATACTCACACCGGTGCAACGTTTGGAAATTGTTAAAATTTATTTTGAAAACCACGGTTCAATTCGAGAAACTCATCGGGCATTACGTGCCTTTTATGGTGCTCATAATCGTCCATCGGAGCGATTAATTCGAGAAAGAATGGATCGTTTTCGCAATACGTTTACTCTAAACGATAATACGCATCCCGTAAGACGTTGTAGAGTGTGCACACACAAGCGATTGATGGTGTGCAGCGTAGTGTTGATGATGATCCAAATGTGTCAATTCGTCATCGTGCTCAACAATTAAACTTGTGTCCATTTTATGGAAAATTTTGCGTAAAGATCTTGGTTTACATACTTACGAGATTCAACTTGTGCAGGATTTGAAGCCATACGATCATCGTTCGCGCCGTACATTTGGTAAATGGGCCGAAGGAAGCATTGCTATTGATCCACAATTTCATTTGAAAATTTTGTTCAGTGATGCAGCACGCTTTTGGCTAAATGGCTATGTCAATAAGCAGAATTGCCGCATTTGGAGCGATGATAATCCACAAGCCATTGTCGAAACATCATTACATCCCGAAAAAGTCACCGTTTGGTGCGCTTTATGGGCCGGTGGCATCATTGGCTCATATGTCTTCAAATATGATAATGGTCAGAACGTTACAGTCAACGGTGAGCGGTACAGAGACATGATTACTAACTTTTTCGTGTCTCAATTGGAAGACATTACTGTCGCAGAGTTGTGATTTCAGCAGGACGGCGCCACATGCCACACAGCGCGCAATACAATTAATTTACTGAAAGAAACATTTGATGATCGATTAATTTCACAAAATGGATCTGTTAACTGGCCACCTTGTTCGTGCGATTTGACGCGATTACATTTTTTTCTCTGGAGATATGTAAAGTCCCGTGTCTACGCCGATAAACCAGAAACTATTGAGCACTTGGAAGCCAACATTCGACGCGTTTTGCTGAGAAGATTGTGTGAAAATTGGACTTCTAGATTACGCCATGTACGGGCCAGCCGCGGCGGCCACATACCCGAAATCATATTCAAACATTAATGCCATAAAATTATCTTTCAAATAAAGCTAGTGGCATGGATATTAAAAACATTTTTCTGTATTTTATTTCAATTTAAAATTCTCCGCCTCTAAAAAAAACACCCTTTGCTATTAAAATTATAATCATTATTGTGCAATGCACATTCCTAATACACATTCCCAAAATACTCCAATTACCTAAAACACAAATTTAACAGTACTCTCAACGATCAATCTGGAAAGCATTTAATTTCAATTTTATGATTTATGAAAATTACAATTTCAATACTTTACATAACAAATTTTACTAGAAAGTGTAGGATTCCTTATTCATGAAAAGTGTTTTGTTGTTGAGATACAAGTGATATTTTCAAGAGCATTAAATATTTTATGAACTCCTTTAACGATTCTGAAAGACATCTGCACTACTAATGAGCTCAATTTCTAATTACTACTACATCCATCCACCTCAAGATTTTCCCCATTATTTTTTTCGCAAGAACAAAAGGCAATTCACAAAGGACCTTTTGCAGGCTGACACTCTCGTTTATCATCCAACACAGGAAAATATTGCTATTTTCGTCGTTTTTAATAGAATATCCTGTTCCAATTATGGGGTGAAAAAAAATGAGAGAACTAGTCCATCTTCCTGGCTCTTAACAACGACGGCAGTAGCGAACAACAGATAAAAGGTCAGCAAAAACTTGAGGGATCTCCAGAAGAGGCGTCAGTCCTTTTTAGTTAACACAATGCGAAGCACTGAATGGTTTGTCGGTTAATTAACTGACAGGAAGCCAATTAGGACTGTAATTAAGCGACCATCACAATAGACATACTCGTAAGAAGCCATAGCCATGATTTAATTTACAATCAGGACGGAATGCTAGCAAACTACTACAGCTTTCGCCATGACTTCCATATTAAGGTCAGAATAAAAATTTGTGTTGTCATGAAAACTATTTTAAGAGTGAAATAAAAGACTATTACTATTGCAGCATCCTTTCGAACCTCTTAAATAAGCGTAGTAGGACTTTGGGACTTAGGAAATTCTATATATATGTTATTGTCGGAACAGCTGTTAGGTGGTGCATGATGGTACTCCAATGATTTGTGGAACTTCCTTTAAAAGTTCGCTTATAAACAAAAGTCCTGAAACTGAAATTTAAAAAAGGGTAAAATTGAATGAAGACGAAAAACTGAGAAAAAGTTGCAGGCGATGAAAAGCATTACGGAAGTGCAACGAGGAGATTCTTCCTAAGTTAAATTCTTTTTTTTTCTCGTCCGTTCGTGTTCTTTTTTCAGTTCAAAAAGGACGAAAACAGCAACACAATGAAAAAGTTTTTGCACTGTATTGTTTTTAAAGCTATCCATATTTGTCTTTAAGACAAATCCATTTAGAGCGTGCTGGTAAGTTTTTTTTCTTCTGAAAACTCTGTTTTTTACGAAAGAATGCAATTTCGAATGCAGCTTAGAATTCAGTTTAGAGGAAACAAGAAACTCTTTTGGTCAGTTATATTACGAATTATTTTCCTTATATATACGGGATTTGCTCAATATGACTATTAACATCCTGCCTATTTGTTTTTGAAGATCATACCTTATATTTCTTCCTTTATGCGGTACTACTGCTTGTTACATACATATAAGGTGGACAGAAGAATTTTCTTACTGTTTAAAGAGCTAAGCTTACATTAGACTGTATATTATATAGGGAAAAATTAAACCATAAAAATTCCGTCCAATTTAAATTTTAAAGCAATTTTTAACTTTCTTAAGCGGAAGCACATGTTCCCCTTATCTGATCGGGATGCAACTCAAACCACGTCTTATGTACACTAATTGCAACTATTTTGGAGGGTGCCACGAAAGAAATATTTGAAATAAAATCCGCCTTACAAATAAGAGCCACTTTACTGTTTATCACATTGTCAAAAATTTTACCAAAAAAATTTGACAACAAATTTCGCCTATTTTTTTAGTAAACTATGTCAAATATTTGACAAGTTTCGTTGTCAAATACTGAATCAAACATTGTTTCTAAATATTTTTTATTTGCCACAAATTAGATCAGATTATCCGTATGGGGTTTGATTAGCTTTACACATGGTCTATTTTATCTGAAAAATTTTACTTATTTTTTGTTGTTGATATTTTCGTAGATGAATATTTGACAGGATGGAACATAGCCTAATACAAGCTCAGTACAAATTGTAGTATACTCAGTTAAAAAAAAACCTAGTTTCGAAATGTGAACCGCCTCAGATTGAATTGTTTCAAAGGCAACGACCACGCGAACGAAAAATGGAATATTCCTTGGGATATTGGAACGTGCGATCTCTGTATATGACAGGAGCACTGAGAGCGCTTCTGGAATAGGTGAGCAAATACAACATAAATATCAGTGCACTCCAGGAAACTGAATTGCTAGGTAGCGAGATTACTGACATTAGATTGCGCACAATTTTTAAAAGTGGGAAATCTTCGGGAAGCCGCGGGTTTGGAGTTGTGTTTATCGTCGTCAACAAGATTTTTACAGATCCTTAGAATCTACATTCGACTCCCTTCCGTCGAACTATGTATATAAAAATAGGTGACTTTAACGCGAAAGTGGGCAAAGAGGAGACTTATGAAGTGACAATTGGAAGGCACAGTCTTCACTATATTAGTAACAACAAGGGCCAGAGCCTGACTGATTTCGTCAGCAACAAAAACATTATTGTAAGCTCGACATGCTTACCGCACCGTAATATTATAAAGAATCGTGGGCATCACCCGTCGGAAGAACATTCAACCAAATAGACCACGTACTAGATAAAAGGGCGGCTTTCAGCATTTTCGACGATCGAACATTTTGAGGTGCTAATTGCAACACAGATCACCACTTAAGCCCCAAACACAATGCTCCCGTTCCGCCACGACAAGTAAGGTTATGTGATCCGTAAAAGTTGAATTTTGGTCAACTTTTCCGATCCGTTCCGTTACGACCGTTGTGTGCATTTACATGGTCAACCCATAAGGTCTACTTTGACAGATGAACGGAACGGAACGGGAGCATTGTGTTCGGGGCTTTAGTTGAGACCAAGTTTCAATGTTGAATAGCAAACCGAGGACACGCGAAAACACAACCGGTTCCTAAAATCGATATTGAAAAGCTGAAAGACGAGAAACTAGTTGCGAAATACGTATCAGCCTTGGAGAAGCACTTCACGACAATGCTGAACAACAACAGCATGTAAATAGAACAAATGTGGAAAAACATCAAAGATGGCATCATATCCGTCACAGAGGTGATAGAACAGCAATTTCGGCGCAAAAGAACTGATTGGTTCGACAACGAATGCCAAGATCATTAACGAGAAAAAATGAAGCTTACAAAATATTAATAGAACGGCCGACACGAGGCCAACAGGACAAATCTAAGCCTTATATGATTTGCAAACAGAAAAAACCAAAGTACAATAATGACGAAATTAAAAACATGGACGAACTATTTTAATTACACTACACAAGAGCCGCGTACTCCCTAGTGAAAAGGATGAAAGAGGGATACCAACCAAAGACGACCGTCTGCAAGGATGCAGAAGGCAACATTATAAGTAATGCGGAAGACATAAAAGTAAGATGGGCGTAATACTTTGAACACCTCTTCAAGCCGACCGCATCATCAGCTCGAACAGACACAATAGCATGTGCAACTGATGTACCAGCTGATGAAGGATCCTCTTCGAGTCCTCGCACGCTCGAAGAAGTGAAAACAGCTCTGAGGAACTAAATCCAGCTGGACCTCTGAAAGCCGGCGACACCTGTATAACACATCTCCTACACAGGTATATCACGGACATATGGGCGCAAGAATCACTTCTTGCAGATTGGCGCAGGAATATCACATACCCAATTTATAGAAAAGGTGATATACCCTGCTGCGAAATTCACTGAGGAATATCCTTGTTGTGAACGTTTTAGAAGATCTTGACGAAAATTCTAGAAAAAATTAATTGGTGAATACCAGGGCGGATTTAGAGCTGGACCGCGGACCAGATATTCTCAATTAAACAGGTGCTGAAAAGGTACTGGGAATTTAACATTGATGTCCACCAGATACTTGTTAACTGTAAACAGGCATACGACAGTATCGACAGGCTGGCGCGCACTGTATAAAATCATGTTGGAGTTGGGAGTCCCACCGAAACTGGTTCGGCTTAAAAGAATGACAATTTTTCCATCTCACCCCCGCCCAACATCACCCCCTACACAGCAACCTTAAAATTTTTTTCTCCGCTAGAGGCCTAACTCCTGTTAAATTTTCAAGTTCATATCTAGTAAAGTTCTTGACAAACCAAATTTTATTTCCTGGAACAATTGGTTCAGAATATATTGCAATCAAATTTTTTGCCCCCACCCCTACCACCACAACCCCCTTCCCTTTTCCAAATTTTAGTCCTTATCTAGCCTCCTGGCATCCCTTAAGAAAACCATAACGTTTCAATCTCATATCCCTCAACCCCTAAAAACCATTTTTTCCAAATGGGTCAACTATGATAGTTCTACATAAATTCCAAGTTTCAGTCTCCTAGCATTAGCGGTTCCTGAGACTGAGATTTCATCTAAAGCGCTTCCCCCCCTCTCACACCTCCCCACCACAAAAAACACCACTCGTAGGGGTTCACCCAATGTACCCACAAAAAAATTCAACTTAATTTATCTCAACGGGTTTGTAAACGCCTTCAAATGCGTTTGCATACGGCACACGGCGTCTACGGCGGACAGACGGCCTTTTTTTACTTTTTAGGCTTTACTAGTCCTAAAACTTAAATAAAAAAATTCAGGGCAACACATTTTTTTAAATTTCAGGTCGATCACAATTCTTTATTATTAAAAAATAATAAAGTTAAAAAGTTTCGAATTAAGTTATCTCATTGCTAAGACAATGAATTGCTTTGGTTAGGTAAAATTGCTCCGGAGTTTAAATGTGGTTTCTTTTAAATTTATCTCCTTAACACTTTACCGAGAGAACCCGATAAAATAATATAAATTTTACTCTGCTTGGCATTAACAAATGTTAAAATATCAGGTGGCAAAAGGTTTCGTCCATTATAATAATTTAAATTAAAGTCAAATGTCTTATGGACTCTGTATATAAACTTCTAGTCGACAAAACCTTAAGATTATTACATACAACTATCCTAAATGCACACAGAAATATACACTGAAGGAACTCAACGCTCTTATATTCCGGTCTGTCATGTAAACAAGACTGAAACAAATGGCTTGCACATTAATCTTGATTATCACTCTTGTTTGTGTTTGCTCATGATAACGTATAAAATATCACTCGACTAATAGCCCATCATTTTATATCTTTTCAGAGAAAATTGGCTACGTTGAAAGGAAAATGAAAGTTCGTCCTTTTTGCTGAAGTAAGATCCAAGTATCTTTGCAATATTCGAACAGTGGACAAACTTCAAGGTAAGGGATTTGAAGTAATTTGTTAAAAGTGTTTTAAATTATATCAGCTTGCTTATAGTGGTAGAAAGGATATTGTATTATATTATAAAATATTTTATTTTATTATGGTGTAAAATACAATTGATCAGTTAACTAATAGCTACAGAATCTAAGCTCATATTGAATTTCACTCGAAGGAACTTACAGAGAACATAAGGACAAAAATCTTATCGTTTTATTTGAGCTCACAATTTATTTATTAGCAGAACTTCTTCTTACGGAACAACAATTATTAAAAACACAAAGTTAATTGCAAGCAATAGAATGATTTTTTTAAAGGCTGTAGTTCGCCGTCTACGTCTCAAAATGCCCAAAAATAGCAAACAAAGCTAACAGCTTAAATGCACTTTCTCACCACTTTATCCGCATTTCATCGAATATTTAAGCTGGCAATAACCTTCACACGAAAGATTTGGAGCCGTCAAGGCAAATGTTTACGAAAATGTTCGCTCCTTTCATTCGACTAACTTTTCTTAGTTTGCCAAGTCATTGGAGGAAGCATATAGCCTTAAAAGGAAACCCGAGAAACTATCGATTGGCATTCTTGTCACGGACGACAACCAGAAGCCAAAAACAAAAGAACGAACTATACGACTTCATTTCTTCTGTACACAGCTACATACTTCGCAATCATCCGAAAAGGATGCCTTTCGTTGTGGTTACGTTGGGCAAAAATTACTTGAGACGTCTGGTTCCAAGATTAATATCACTGGTTGCGATGTTTGCAGCTGAATGGTACCTAGCCAGAAAGACACATTTCGGCCATCCCATTAGACCGGGGCAAATCCTTCGTTCCGACAACCTGAGATCCTCGAAATAATTGAAATGTCCTTTTTTAGGGGATGCCTGATTCTTTTACTTTACTTTTATAAGGCTTTACTCTCCACGTCTTCTCATATATGGATGAAATAACATCCGACATGTTGGAACTCCTGCTAGGACATCTTTTTCAATTTTCAGTGCATGTAATCCTTAGATAGTTGAAAGAGAATTGCAGATGGACCTTACGAATGGTATAACATCGTTCGTAAGTCTTTTTCGTCTGATTAAATTTTGTAGTGCATTGGGAGGGGGGGGGGGGTGTTATAGAATTAAACTAGAGCATTGGACATAAGGCAGGTTTTTCCAAAGGGAAAACATTATTTTATTATTTTTTCCAATTAGAAAAAAATTCATAATTTATGATATTCTGTGAAGTTTACAACCATAATCATCATCAATAGCATGACAGCCCAAATCGGTCCCTGGCCTCCTGAAGTCCTTCAATCGTCTCGATCCAAAGACCGCGTCCTCCAGCTGCTAATTTTACTACATTATTTCAATAATACAGTATTGTAATCAATTTTTAAAAAAAAAAACTTGCTACCCTCAACATTTTTTTTCCACGTTTCATGACTAGTAGACACGAAAAAAGCAAAAAAAAATTTCAGTCCGTCTGTCCGCCGTACGCCGTACGTCGACCGGTGTACGCAAAATTGTTTGAAGGCTCGTAGCACCCAAACCCTTTGTGCTATTTAATTCAATTTTTTCTCGTGGATAGACTGGGTAGGCCCCGTGAAGTGACCAAATTCCGTGAAGGGGGGAGGTGGAGGAAGCGTTTTAGACGAAAAATTTTGGTTTCTAGATCTCAGCAACCGCTTACTCGTATGCTAGGAGGCTGAAACTTGGAATTTATATAGAGCTTTAATAGAGCTTTAATATTTCCGATATGGGTGAAGGCGTGAAGTGGGAGGAAAAATAATGCGTCCGAGAAAGCCGAGATTGAGACATTCTAAACTCCATATCTCCTATACTGTTAATGTTACGAAATTAAAACTTAATGAACATCTGTAGGTATATGTACTTGGAGAATAGATCGAAAACAAATTTTTGGGTGTGGTCAGAGTCGTGCGGGGGGGGGGGGGGGGTGAAAAATTTAGATTACGATATCTCACGAACCAATTGCACTAGATAAATAAAATTCGGTTTCTGTATAAAGGTTGACAAATAAAATTTGCTGAAAGTAAAATCTTTTAAGGGGGTGGTGGAGCATGGAAGTGGAGGGGATAAGAATTTTTCTGAAAAATCACGTCTCATATCTCAGGAATATTGTAAGATAGATATTTAATAATTTTGCCAGCAGTAGACCTAATTAACCCCTAGCAGAAAGTAAATTTTTGGGAGTTGGGGTGTAGAGGGTGAGGTTTGGGATAGGGTGAAAATGAAAAAGTTTTGATGTTTGTATCTCGAGAACCTATAATGATATAAAGCTGAATCTCGATATTTAGATAAAACTATAGTAGTAGCATGTTGGAAAAATATAATTTTTTATAGGTGTAGTATGGTTAGGGGGGTGGGGGGCTGTTTTTCCTAACTATAGAACGGCATATGCTAGAAACTTGAAACTCGGTATCTATATGTAAATTAACTAGAAAAGTAATATTGATTAAAAAAAAATCAAATTTCTATTGGTTTTCGGAAGGGGGCGAAAAAATGATCAGCGAAAATGGAATGCATATATTTTCTCGATTTTCGTTATATCTATTAGGTCTTTACAAATATTGAATTCATTTTTATTCTACGGACTCTTCATATAAATACTATACTATAATACTATAAATACCCTCAAGGTGGCATGATGGTGTTGTATACATTTTCACGAATTTAGCCGTATCCCTCAGGTCTGATGAGTTATTGAATAACTTTTCATTTCCAGGGGCTTGTTTATTAATCACCTAAAACCCATTTTCAAGTTTTTTCCTTTTTCAACCCCTAAGAGGGTATAAAAGGGTTGAACTCGTTTTCATGAATTCTGTCATATCTTTTACGAGTGGTAAGACATCGGATTGGTTTTCACTTCCTCTGGCTTTCTTTATATATATCTAAAAACTCATTTCAGGATTTTTGGATATTTAACTCCAAAGTGGGTTCAAGGGGGTTGCATATATTTTCAGAAATTTCTACATATTTCTTAGTTCTGATGAGATATCGAATTCATTTGTACTTCCTAAGGCTTCCTTCATAATTGTCAAAAAGTTGATTTCCGCAATTTTAGATATTCAACTTCAAGAAGACGTAATGCTTTCGCCATATTTCTTAGGATTGATGAGATATTATAGATTGGTTTTCACTTCTACAGACTTTTTATATAATCGCCTCCTAATCACGTAACAACTGATACACTACGACTTAGACTGCGTCGCAGAGTATGACCCAATTATGTAATTTATATGTTATATGTGGCAGCGGCGTAAGTATTCCGGCGCGACCCCTTTCTAACTGTTTCCCGAACTTTTTTTTAGGTTTTCAGTCACATAGTAGCCTACACCGCATCTCAGAATTAAACACGTTTCGAACTTCTACCCAAAAAATTATAAAATTGCGCCCAGACTGTTGGTAGATATTTTAAGATGGCGTTGCTATCTTCATTAACCGAGTCTTCCCATCGTTTGAGGGGTTTGCCTACTGGCCTGTTTCCATTCGCTTTGCCTTTAAGAGCACGTTTGGGGATCTTCCATTTACTTCACATGGCGAGCCCACTGCAGTTTACGTAGCTTGATTGAAGCTTTTGGCTCCTCGTAGAGTTGATATAACTCCTGGTTGTATCTTATTCGCCAGTCCGTTCCTTCCTTCACAGGTCCCAAAATTCTTCGGAGGACCTTCCTTTCGAATGCGTTAACTGCCTTTTCGCAAGATTGCGTTAATGTCCACGTCTCGCTGGCATAACAGAGCACAGGTCGTACTCGTAAATTAGTTTTATGTATTCACAGCTTATAATTCCTCTGCACTTTCTTGGATTTCATTATTATGGAAGTATCGAATAATACTGTTACGTGTAAGCCTGGCCACCGCGCAACTAAATCGGTTACGAATAGGGAAACAGCAACAACCGAATACCTAAGCTTCAAAGTAACCCAATCAAAAGCCTAGTTGAGTAAATAAGGAGAGCGGAGCAACACGATTATACCTCTCTTCTAATTGAACATGCTCTCCAATGTACTAGAATCCAATGAGGATCAAAGTCCAAAGATCTCAAGCTCACTAGAACCCTCTACATACACCACCGAACGAAGATCAAAATCGCAAGCTCTAAAGCTTTCTGGAACCATCCACATACATCACCGAGCGAACATTCAAGTACATCCTAGACTGCAACCGGCTAGTATAAAAGCTGGTGAAGCTTTCAGCGAGGAGATAGTAATTTTTATTACGTCGACTGTGACAGCCAGCGTGTATACGCAACCGTATAGGTGGAAAGCGATCGATTGCGTGTGATCGAATCAAGCGATATAGATAAGCGGGCGGTATTGCCATATAGTGTGAATAATTGTCCGAACAGAATTAAAGTGCGAATTAATAAATTGTTACTTATTTTGCTCGCATCAATACGTTTTATTTGCTAGCATGATTTGTCGATTGATTTCGTCCGTTTCGTTGCCGTCTTTTGCTAGATTAGCCCCAAGATATATGAAGTTGTCCACACTCTCCAAATTATTCTCCGCAATTGTTATATTCTGTCTGAATGGAGTTCTCTTTCTTTTTTGCGTCATTACTTTTGTTTTGCTTTTGTTAATGCGCAACCCGACTTCTTTTGCGGCGAGTTCAAGATTGACAAATACCTCCTCAGCACTAGGGAAGGATCTTGCGAGGATGTTTATATCGTCAGTGTATGCTACTGTTGGGTGGACTTAAATAGCAGTGTCCTATTGGTGTCGAATGGGGTTTTTCAGATATATACTCTAGTGCTTTAAGCCACATGCCGTTCGAAAGCTGGTTGTGAAATCGGTTTGTATTCTCACTTGGAATTCAGTGTTCGTCGTTGTGAGTTTCGTTAGTTGGACTAGTTTTGTTGGAATTCCAAAAATATAATACAATAATAAAAGTGTAAAGCCCATGCTCCAACCAATGCAGCGCTGCATGCAGTAGCTTTGCTCACATGCGATTTGCTTGCTCCATGATCCAATCAATGTATTGCAGTTAATGTTCCGGCATGCAGTAACTCAAATTTTGCTCTGTGTGTAAATTTTGTATAGCGCTGCGTAAGGCCAGCTAACAGTCAAATAAAAAACTTACTAAACTAATCGAATTTTTCTGGAGGGAAGATTAGAAAATTTTAATTTTAACAGTTTTAGATCAAAAAAATTATAGTAGCCTTAGAGAAACGCAGAATTAAAAAATCTGCCAACAGTCTGGGAGCAACTTTATTATTTTATGGGTAGAAACGTGTTTAATGATGAGATGAGGTGTAGGTTACTATGCGACTGACAACCTAAAAAATATCGTTCCAAATAGTCTCCTGGTTATTTCTTAGGTTGTCAGTCGCATAGTAACCTACACCGCATCTCATCATTAAACACGTTTCGGGCTTCTACCCATAAAATAATAAAGTAGCGCCCAGACTGTTGGCCGATTTTTTTTATGTACTTACGTATTTTTTTATCAATAGAATAATTCATAGTAGTAAAAGCGAATTCGATCACATTAAACCTAAGAGATTTTCGGAATCAGTAAAAACTTGAACAATACCCCCAGAGGGTTTAATTGAGAAAAATACTTAAATCGGTTTTTCCCCGACTATGTTTAAAGCTTATAGAAGTAAAAGCGAATTCCAAATCTCAATATACCTTAGAAATATATCAGAATTCGTGAATATGTACACAACCACTTTACACCCCCTTAGGGGCTGGATATCGAAAAATTTTGAAGATCGTTACTAGGCGCTTATATAAATAGCCCGCAGAAGTAAAATTGCTTCGATAGCTCGACATGTCTAAAAGTTTTAACGAAGTTTATGAAAATGTGGATTCACGGACATTTTTTTTACTCAACCTCTGAACGCCAATAAAAATCTGAACTTTTTTTTTCCTTTAATTACTCTAATAGTACATCTACATATACGTACTAAGTTTCAACTTTCTATCATTAGCCGTTTCTGAGATATAAAAAACCACCCCTCTCCCCGGTACCTTGATACCCCTATTAAAAATTTTATTTTTCTAGAATGTCTCTTTAGTGGCTCTATATAATCCTAAATTGTTAGCTTTCTATTCATTATGGTTTTCGAGAAATAAAAATCAGACCTACTACCGACCCCAACTCCCGTAAAATTTTCAAGATCATATCTGATACGGTTTCTGAGATATAAAAATTAAATTTTTTGAAAAATTGCTGTACCCCCACTTTCGTGCTCCACCTCCCCCTCAAAAAATGTATTTTCGGTAGACTCCTCTTGTGATCCCATATACAGAAACTAAATTTTATCTTCCTGTTCGAAAGATATTGTAATCCAAAGTTTTTCAAATTGGATTGGACCGCTCGTGTTAAATCAAAATGACTCGTGTAAAAAAGTATGCAATATTTATTTTGAATTCGTGTTAAATCAAATTCGTGTAAAAATGGTTCGTGCCCGCCCCATTACTCTCAGCCGATAGTTGGTCAACTTTTTAATGAAAATAGAATCGGCGAGCACGTTGACTATTTATCCTTCCACATGGTGACCAATCGAAAGTTTCGGGTATATTTTTGACATTAAACTTTTAATACCCTTCAGATTTAATCAGAAATAAACGTAATAAGTATGCGTTAAGTGGTAGAACATTTTTAATTTGCAGATATATGTACAAGAAATTAACTAAGTCCAGAACATTCATTTGATTTGCGACAGAAGCGCAGTTTTAAGAAATTATTCAAAATATGTGCTGCTATAAAATAGAGCAATGTTTGCCTTCACCTTTTCATTTGCTTGCGTTCCCCACAATCAAATTCCATTAGCATCTAACCGAAATTTCTGCCTGATGACCCATCAAAATCGAATTAAATTAATAAAGACCCGAAATTCCATCACACTAAACACCAACATATATCCCATATCCACCCAAATCACATTCCCGGTACCGACGATGATTTTTAATTCAACCCTGTCACAATTCGAATCCCAGCGAGCATCTCACTAACCCAAAAGGATACTAAATTAAGCGTAAAAGGATAATCCGATTCGGATTCAAAGGTGGTTCGGGTACGATGTTCGCTTAAGGATATTATAAATTTAATGGGGAAAGAAATTTTTGAGGGCGGTCGGGAGTCTTTAAGTTTTTTTTGGCCTGAGTGAGTGCAAAAGACTTACCGACAACAGGACCTGAAGACAATAGGGGACAACATTTTTCGCAGTTCACACTACGATTTTCTTTTGAAGGCATTTAAATCACCAACCAACCCCTCTAAAACTTTGTACAAGGACAACAATAATATCATTCAACTACAGGAACTATATGTAGCCTAGCCACCCAGTCAAAGTGGAAAGGTGTTGTCTGGGTGGGGAGTAGACTAGGACCAGTGTTGCTGCCTGATGCTCGTCAAGGGGATGAAGGTGATCGAAACATTTTCGTACGGGCGAGGGTTGTTCTGAAAATTTATGGGCGAAAGGACGAGTCCTGTTTATTTATATCCACGGGTCTCCGAGGATAATTCAAGCATGAAATTACAATTCGAAAGCCATGATAAAGGTAACCCTACGGCGAAAGGAAGCTGGTAAGGGTGAATGTCAGGGAGAGGACAGTGAAAGCCATTTCATTTCATTTCTTCTTTTTGTGTATGGCAGTTCTCGTTTTATCCTTGGAGCGAAGAGTCAACTCTGTCTTCACGCAGAAATCCACCCCAGCCCGATGGAATCTTACTGTGTAATCAGGAGCCTCTGAGTTGGTCCTTATGGTTTCTGAGCGGGTGGTTGGCGTAAATACGGGAATAATTTACGGATGATGTATAAAGATGATAAACAAAAACAAACAAATAGGATTGTTTTATTATTGTTGTTGCTTATTCTTTGTATCATTTTTTGTAGGTAATTTTAGTGAGTCAAGTCTTGAGAAAGTATGATAAATAAGTAACTCAGGTCATTCGAATTAAAAGACAATTAACAAAGTTTCAGGTATTTTACTTAAACTAAGGCACGTATTATCTTGATTTGGTCTACAGTGTATTCATTAAACCATCTCAACTCTGAGAAGAAATGTAATGAATGTTCTGTTAATGCTGCCTTTCAGTCCTATCTCAAGCATGATCTCTGGAGGATGACTAGGCAGTCCAAGAAGGGATTAACGATTATATAAAAGCGAAATGGCATTAGATTGATAATACCCAAAGAAACCAGAGAAAACTTTATTTAATGAAAAATGAGATACTGATGGTTTCAATAATTTAAGAAGTGAGTCCTGACAGCACGAAACCGCTGTAAATAAAGATCGAGTCTTTTGAATATGCGCTATTGCTGTCGTATGCTTCCTTTGGAGACACGTAATAACTAAAGATCATATCACTCATAACTTTATATCATCCGTTTAAAGAATTTTAATTATTCCTGATATACAGCACTCTATGGAAGGATTCGACATGACTTATACCCTAGCCAGACTACGCATTCGAATGTACATTGCGGGAATGATCATTCGCATTCAATGATCAATGAGATTTAACATTGACACACGTCTATCAGATGTATAATATTATTGTTGTGGGAATGCTGAATAAAAGTTTGCATTTTTGCATTGGCACACGGCTACGTATTATCTTTTGAAATAGAGTAATAGAAAAGTGCTATTATGTCAGCAATTGTGAACGAAACGTTAAAAAGATTGATCGTAATTAATGCACACATGAAATAAAGAGAAAAATGTTGACGGTGGAACACCAGATTTTCTACTTGTTCCACTAGTTTCATGGTAGTTTCATAGGGCTTGACGCTAGATGGCGTTGCGAGCGCTTGAACGAATTACCAACTTATCTTGGAATTACCATTTCGCAATTGTAACTGGAATGATGGAATGAATGACCAATTTGACAATTTTATTAAGACAGACGTGATGCGGAATTATGATTCGACTAGGAATGATCATTCGAATGCGTCGTCTGCCTAGGGTATAAATCATTCTTCAGGATAATTCATTTTCTTTTCCAAAGTTTAAGGTCTTGGATGCTCCGATGACAAGAAATGGATACTACTGGGTCATTCCATCAAAAATCACCAAAGTTGTGATCTTACCATCTCCGATTCTTTTGAAAGTTTATGTACTTGAGGAACTAGTGAAAAAAATAATTGAAATTCAATTTTTTGTTTCTATCTAACTTTTTAGTTAGTTATGTTAAAGTTTTCGCAAAAGTTTTCGCGAAAAATTGTGTTCGAGTCCTCTTTGAAAATTCATATCTCTAGTAATTTTTATTCTAGAATAATAAAATAGGGCTTATTTTAAAGAGGGAGGTTGTCGCAATATAAAAAAACGAATAAAAATTATCCTTGAAATTTTTTTTCAAGGATAACGATTTTGTCCCTTAACCTTGAATATCTCAAAACGGATATCTTAAATTTTTTAAATTTTTTCCATATTGTATATTATACTGTTTTTCAAAACATATTGTTGTGAGCTAGGGGTTCGCCGGGATTTCAAGTAAAACACAATTCGATTAAAATAAAAATAAGTGAGTATTTATTCTTCGCACTTCAATTCTATTCGCACAATAATTCACACTGTATGGCAATACCGCCCGCTTATACCATCTATCGCTTGACCCGATCACTTTCGCTCTCTACCAACACGGTCGCGTATACACGCTGGCTGTCACAGTCGACGTAATAAAAATTACTGTGTTCCTCGCTGAAAGCTTTATCTGCTTTTATACCAGTTGTCTGTAGTCGAGACTTTTCTTGAATCTTCGTTCGGTGGTGTGTGTAGAGAATTCTGGAAAGCTAGAGAGCATTCCATTTGATCTTCTATGCTGTTCTAATACATTCGAGCGCATTCGATTAGAGGGGAAATATAATCGTGTTGCTCCACTCTCCTTATTTACTCAAGTAGGCTTTTGATTGGGTTACTTTGCAGCTTAGGTATTCGGTTGTTGTTGTTTCCCTATTCGTAATCAATCAAGTTGCGCGGTGGCCAGGCTTACACGTAACAATATCAAAAAATTGGGTTGTCAAGAGGATCGGGGTCAAAAAAATCGAAGAACATCAGCGGTTCTCAATTAAGGCTACTTTAGATTTCTAATAATTTAATTCGATTTTTCCCCTTGAGATCCCGATCTCATACTAGTAATAAAAGATATAATCGCATACACATGGATTATAAAAAAATAAAAAATAGTTTAATTTATTTGAGTGATGCACGTAGTTACATAAGTTGTTTTAGATTAGACATTTGGGGTGGTATAACTTGTCTCATATGTAGAGTCTCTAATAACAAAGCGATAAAAACGAATTATTGAACTGACAACTTTGCAATGACTTCGGTAAGAGCTCCCACATAAGCCATGGCTTCTTCAATTACCTCACAGGGCCGAAGTAGTGCATTACATTTCATGCAATTGGTAATGATTTACTTTCGCGGACATTTGTATGAAAAGGTAATTAGCAGTGTAATTGAATTGGTAAGGCCTGGGTCATTACATTTCGTTGATTACAACATCGATCCGGTAATCAATGCTAGTCCTACTGTGCTATTCCGCTGTGTGTAATGTGGTGTGAGTGTGATTGATCTTCCTGCAAGAAAGCGCTACCCGAAAGTACACATACATTCAGAAGATTCAATATAGTGACACCAGAATTTTTCTGATGTTAACTTCTTCTTCTAGCGGATGTAAATCTCCTTTATATACTCGTGCAACTGGCAAAGCACGTTTAAAATGATCAGCGACTGCGACCTGCGACATTCATCTTTGAACCTTCAAACCTGGAATATGCTTCTTTATAATTATACTCTAGATGAAATCATATAGAGTATTATAAGTTTAATCCAGCCCAAAAGTTTGTAACGCATAGAACCAAGCCTCGGACGAAAAAAAGTTATATATTATTTTTTGTTTATTTGTGGCCAAAAACCTCAAATCCGCCTGACGTCCGTCCGTCCGTCCGTCCGTCCGTCCGTCCGTCCGTCCGTCCGTCCGTCCGTCCGTCCGTCTGTCCGTGAACACGATAACTCAAGAACGCCTTCACCTAGGATCTTGAAATTTTGAATTTGGATGTTTGGTTGAATTTGTAAGGCTAAGTTCGTTAACGGGCAAAATCGTCCTACTCCTTCGGGTAGCTGCCATACAAAATGTCCTTAAAAAACGTCTTCAAGAATATAGGTCGATAACTTCAGAAGGGTTTAAGTTACGACTTTGAAATTTTGTACGTGTTATTTTTCCAATTGTTAGAGCTAAATATATGATTATGAAGAAAATCATGTTAGTCCTTCGTGTAGCTGCCATACAAATATCCTGCCAAAATGTATTCACTTAATTTACGAAACTCACTATAACTCAAGTAATCTTTTACCTACGAATTCGGAATTTTGTACAAATTAGTTTTGAGTAAAAAGGAAGTTCGACTTTACTAGTCAGCGCAATCCTTTTACTCCTTCTGGTAGCTCCCATACAAAATATCCTTAAAACGCGTGTTCAAGAATATAGGTTGATAACTTCAGAAAGGTTTAAGCTACGACATTGAAATTTTGTACGTGCTATTTTTTCAATAGTTAGAGCTAAATATATGATTATGAAGAAAATCCTGTTAGTCCTTCGTGTAGCTGCCATACAAATATCCTGTCAAAATGTATTCACTTAATTTACGAAACTCACTATAACTCAAGTAATCTTTTAGCTACGAATTCAAAATTTTGTACAAATTAGTTTTGAGTCAAAAGGAAGTTCGACTTTACTAGTCAGCGAAATCCTTTTACTCCTTCTGGTAGCTGCCATACAAAATGTCCTTAAGACACGTGTTCAACAATATTTTTCGATAACTTTTGAACGCTTCAAGCTACGAATTTGAAATTTTGTACACGCTTATTTTTGAATGGTTCCAAGGAAAAGGATAAATATGTAAGAAATCGAGTGAGTCCTTCCTGCACCTCCCATGTGAAAGTCCTTTAAAAAGGACATTTTTTTTCGATGATTTACCCAGTTCAAGGTATGAAGTTAAACACTGAATATTATCTTTTAGTTTTGAGTAGCAATCTAAAAGCAGTCCTTAATAAAGGACATACAACATGCACACACGTAATTCTACTTTATCCCCAACTACAATATAAATCGGAGTTCAGTACTCATCTAGAGTATTATACGATTGGCTTGCAGCCGATCGTGACTGCAGTATGTTTTTTTTTTAATTATGCGATTATCACATTAGGCCAACCTGCAACTCGGGTAGCGCTTTCTCGCATGGATGGCGCGTGCTGCTAGTGTTTATTGGAGATGTACACATATGCAATAAACATTAGCAGCACGCGCCATCCGACTTCCCAAAACTTCTAGTTGTTTTTCTGTGGCGCAAAAATTTCGGTATCGGTTTCCGTATTTTACCGTATAACTACCGGTTATCGTTAACCAGGAGTAAAGAAGACGGCAATATTAAAAGAAAGAGGTAGAGTATCACACGCATGTACACCGGTACGAAGTATACATATAAGTTAATTTTTGTCCCGAGGCCTATAAGTTTTAACTGAAAGATTACCGGTTAATGCTACGGCGGAGCTCCGACGGACTTAACCGGCATTGTGTTCCGACCGAAACGAAAGGAACTGTGAAATCCCATATAAAAAAACGATTTATTCGAATGAGTAAATACTATTTAATATAAATAAATCTTTATTTCATTTTGGTCAAATAACTTAAACAATTCAATTCAATCTTTTGCGTGTTTAACGTTGTCATTCTCAGAAAACTCTGGCGACGCGACCGGAACAATTCACCTCTCCGATCCCAGCGCTGCAGTTGTATGTGTGTGTACCAGTCATTCTACGGGTACGCCACAAAGGTTTTGATGACAAGCGAAATATTTGACAATTCAAAATTTTCAACCATTCGCTGTTAATTCAGTTCGTTTGTGCTCGGGAAATTTTGTGTGAGTTATATTTTGTTGTGTTGTGTGTGGGAATTGTAATTTCTGGCCAATATTTTAATTTCTTTCAAATTTCGCGAGCTTTTATACCACTGACATCTAGTAGCGAACTGTATAATTTATTTCACTCTTCTTCGAAGGTACCTTTTCGTTCGTTTTCGTTTCCCCGAAAACAGTACTATACTTAAGTTCGAGCGGTATGGTTCTTTAACTAGGTGTCTTATGGCATGGTTGACTACATCTCGTAGCACGTGAGAGAGCGACTGACTGTGTTTTTTTTAATCGTGATGCGAGTTATGAGATTTGATATTTTTCGGGATCTAAAATTTTTACGAGATTTTTACATTTCGCTACCTTGGAATAATACTGTCACAACTCAAAAAATATCAAATTCGTACTAAACTCATAGAAAGATGGTAATATGATATATACTTTTTCATTGAAGAGTATCACAATTGTAGCTTCCAATTTTCTACACCGCAGAGCAGATTTTTTTTTTAACGATATCGAACTGGACTTAGGAGGTTAGCCTTTCATACACAGTAGTGTACTGACTGGACAGCTTGGAGATGGGAGGTCGGAAATCGGGTCGGGTATGGCAGTTTACTACATAGTAGGTGTTAATAATTATTTTTAGTGCTGATTGGCTGTGATATGATCTACCAGAACAGCAAAGTTGCCTATAACAAATCAACTACTGTCTGGTAGTTCTAATGGTGTTTGTGAATCTGATAAGAATGTAAACAGAACTCATCTGCTCAGTGTTCAATCCTTTAATAGCCACCTAAACATTCCGCACTGCTCACTATTTATATTAAAATATTTCGAAGCCAATAGCAACTGAAAAATTCTTATAAATAATTTATGCGTTGAGTGGGAATTGAACCCACGACATCGCAGAAGCAATGTTTTCAAGACCTAGTACTACCACTGGACTACGCCCGGCCATCTGTTTTGGTCTTCCATTCTACGAAAAGTGAAGTACCAAAGTATCAGTGAATTTGAAAAAGTGATAAACCAAATTTCACATTTTTGTGTTGAGGCAGTCTTGTTCTGAGGTATCGATATGTGACACCTTAATTCTTAATCTTAATTTTTTTCCGATAAAAGATATGTATGAATATATCGTTTGTCCTATAGCAGTATTGGCCTACTATTCATGTTATCCGATTTGAAACTCGAATACAATTAATTAGAGGTATACTCGTATTAGATATGAAATTTTCACCATCTCCGGAGGCTGTTTACGACTTGTCCGTCAGATTTCTATTCATAACTATTAAATTTACAGATGTTGGAGCTAATTAACAGCAAATCATTTTGCTTCCATAACTACAACATGTATTGAAAATTTAGGCAAATATTGAATATCAATTAGTTTATGTTCAGTGCATCTACACATAGTTTGTAATATATACCCATTAGACGATATATTGGAAATTTCGGTATGGATGATTAGATTGGTATGTCATGATGTAGGAATTCAATGGAAGATTGTTTAATAATGAATACTCCGGTAGGGTCTCCTACTATTTCCGTAATGTTATGAATTAAATACTTACTCGTATTATTCAATAAAGCCTTGTCTACTTTCCGTATTTCCTTTGTTACGCTGCTTGTTTAGGTAAATGAATCCTGGATAAATTGTCAAAGGCATAGATGAACTTGTGTTGTACTTAATTTCACTACATATTTATATAACAAATATTATCAAATTTGCGTAATAATGAAATGCGTGCAGGACAGTAATGAAAATGTTCGTGAAATATATTGTATTAATTTATCTATCAATTTCTTTTGCGATTGAGACGAAGTCGAAACTGCTGATCTGAAATACACTTCAAGGAGGACGAAACTCAACTAGTTTCAAGAAATTCGAACCACTGTAATTATTTTAAAAGGAGAAAATTGATTTATATATGTACAAGAAATACTCAAAAACATATTTAAAAGTGTAAAAATTCATAAATAAAGTAAATTTTCGAACAAATAAATCAAAGACAATCTTCATACTAACCGTTGCAATAAAGTTTTTCATCTGCCCTCAAATGGCGTAATTTGCTAGGTGAAACACAAGGTAAGGTATCGTTCTAACAATCCAAGCAGTATCTTTGTGCGTGTCTTCACAGACGTTTTCAAGTTCATACAAAAGATTAAAAAAACTCAAACTTTTGTCAAAATTCAATTTGAAAAAGCAATTTTTCATGGTGAAGCATTCTTTCATATAGGCAAAAATACTCAGCAATACCAGCAGCTGTAAGACAGTTTTGGGTGGTAGGCATACACCATCTGATGAGTCTATGCCATCTGATGACGAAACAACTTCTTCGGGCCTAGTCCACCACATATTTCAACTGACTTTGACTTCTCCATTGAAGGTTTTTAACTGTCATGTCCTCAATGGTAGTAGCCAGAACAGCGATTGATCCCAGATTCCTATCGGGCTTCCGTGTTATTGTTTCCCACCAGAAACTCCTCTGAAACAACCAAACATTCTTAAAAATTCAATTTTTATATTCTTTTTATTAAAAACAAGAAAGTTAACCAAATAAACTATCTACAAACATGTACGACCAGTCTGCCATTCAATTTACTTAAAAGTAACATTTCCTACCACAAAATAAGTCATATTCGTAATTTAACATACTGCAGTCACGATCGGCTGTAAGCCAATCGTATAATACTCTAGATGAATACTGAACTCCGATTTATATTGTAGTTGGGGATAAAGTAGAATTACATGTGTGCATGTTGTACGTCCTTTATTAATGACTGCCATTAGATTGCTATTCAAAACTAAAAGACAATATTCAGTGTTTAATTTCATATCTTGAACTGGGTAAGTCATCCAAAAAAAATTTAATTTTTTAAGGACTTTCACATGGAAGGTGCCTGAAGGACTCACTCGATTTCTTACATATTTATCCTTTTCCTTGGAACCATTTAAAAATGAACGTGTACAAAATTTCAAATTCGTAGCTTGAAGCGTTCAAAAGTTATCGAAAAAAATATTGTTGAACACGTGTCTTAAGGACATTTTGTATGGCAGCTACCAGAAGGAGTAAAAGGATTTCGCTGAATAGTAAACTCGAACTTTATTTTCACTTAAAACTAATTTGTACAAAAAAACGATTACTTGAGTTATAGTAAGTTCCGTAAATTAAGTGAAGACATTTTAACAGGATATTTGTATGGCAGCTACACGAAGCACTAATAGAATTTTCTTCATAATCATACATTTAGCTCCAACTATTGGAAAAATAACACATACAAAATTTCAAAGCCGTAGCTTAAACCCTTCTGAAGTTATCGACCAATATTGTTGAACACGTGTTTTAAGGACATTTTGTATGGCAGCTACCAGAAGGAGTAAAAGGATTTCGCTGACTAGTAAATTCGAACTTCGTTTTCACTCAAAACTAATTTGTACAAAATTCCGAATTCGTAGCTAAAAGATTACTTGAGTTATAGTGAGTTTCGTAAATTAAGTGAAGACATTTTGAGAGGATATTTGTATTGCAGCTACAGCCGAGATTGAAACATTCTAAAATCGATATCTCCTGAACCATAGATGTCAGAAGATTGAAACTTTGTTGTTGTCCTTAGGGATACTTCAAGATTAGACAAGGTCTAACATTTTTAAGTGGGGAGGTGGGGTGTGGGAGTGGGGGGTGAAAAACTTTGGATTACAATATCTTCCGAACCAATTATACCAGGAAGATAAAATTTAGTTTCTGTATATGGGATCACAAGAGGAGTCTACCAAAATTAAATTTTTTGAGGAGGGAGGGGGAGCACGAAAGTGGGGGGATAGCAATTTCTCAAAATATGTCATTTTTATATCTCAGAAACCGTATCAGATATGATCTTGAAAATTTTACAGGAGTTGCGGTCGGTAAACTTCTAGTAGGGAAAAAAATTTTGGTAGTGTGGGTGTTGTGGGTGATGGTGAAAGGGGGTAGAAAGGAAAACATTCTGATTTTTATTTATCGAAAACCATAATGAATAGAAAGCTAAAATTTTAGGATTATATAGAGCCACTATGGAGACATCCTAGAAAAATAAAAATTTTTTATAGTGGTATCAAGGTACGGGGGAGAGGGGTGGTTTTTTATATCTCAGAAACGGCTTATGCTAGAAAGTTGAAACTTAGTATGTATATGTAGATGTACTATTAGAGTAATTAAAGCAATAAAAAAGTTCATATTTTTATTGGCGTTCAGAGGTTGAGTAAAAAAAATGTCCGTGAATCCACATTTTCACAAATTTCGTTAAAACTTTTAGACATGTCGAGCTATCAAAGCAATTTTACTTCTGCGGGCTATTTATATAAGCGCCTACTAACGGTCTTCAAAATTTTTCGATATTCAACCCCTAAGGGGGTGTAAAGTGGTTGTGTACATATTCACGAATTCTGATATATTCCTAAGGTATATTGAGACTTGGAATTCACGTTTACTTCTATAAGCTTCAAACGTAGTCGGGGAAAACCCCGATTTATTTAAGCCCGCTGGGGGTATTGTTCAAGATTTCACTGATTCCGAAAATCTCTTAGGTTTAATGTGATCGAATTCGCTTTTAATACTATGAATTATTCTATTGATAAAAAAAATTCGTAAATAAATAAAAAAAATCTGCCAACAGTCTGGGCGCAACTTTATTATTTTATGGGTAGAAGTCCGAAACGTGTTTAATGATGAGATACGGTGTTGGGTACTATGCGACTGACAACCAAAAAAATAACCAGGAGGCTATTTGGAACGTTATTTTTTAGGTTGTCAGTCGCATAGTAACCAACACCGTATCTCATCATTAAACACGTTTCGGACTTCTACTTTAGATTTTTTTTATTTATTTACGTATTTTTTCAATAACTAAAGATTTCACAATAGGTCAAAAAAAGAAAAATCGTATCGGCAAATTCGTTCGGTCGGGTGCAATGTGTACAGCGCCATACTCAGCAATTACAAAAGACTACGTATAAATGTAAGGAAAATTCAATAGATTTTCTACACACATCTATCACAATATGTAAGAAAGGGATATCACCTACGTAGCCTCACACATGCAAGAAGCAAGAAAACTTTCAAGCGTCAAGTTAAATAAAATTTTGATTGCGACTCATTCCGTTTTTAACCATTCATCGCTAATCGTATTTGTACGGATTTTATTACATGTTTTGATGAGCTGCATTCATGTTTTTTTTATTTTCAGCTTCAGAGCGACAAAGGTTTCGAGTTGCCATCGTACTTTTGAAGTCACAATTTCAGGTACATTTTGCATAGTACTCATTTGTTTACTTCTGTTTTACATTTAGAAGAGAAGGATTCGAAATTTGGCAGCTGGTTCAGCGTCAGGACTTTATAAGTCAAATTTCAAATCCTTCATTTCTATGTAAAAGGCGGAAATAAAAGAAATGCGCAAGCAAATACGTTGCACCACTCGTAGAAATGGAGTGAATTTTGTACGTACAAAGAACATTCGTATAAGCACCTAAAATATTATACGTAGAATCGCCGTAAATATTCCACGTCTAGTGCTCTTCCAAACTATACGTATAGTGCTCTTCAAAATTATACGTATAGACTAACAGAGATCCGAGGACATCGTACCCTACAATTATACAGTTTTGATCCGCACTTTCTACGGTCTTTTTTTTCATATAGTATACGAAACTTTGCCTGCTGGGTGGGAACAGCTGTTTTTTGACATTTACATTTTTAAAAATAAAATTTGTTATACGCGTGTTTTTTATGGCAATTAAGTGTCATGGATAATAATATCGACCACGGTTAATTTTATACGAGCATAAAAAATCTTTAAATCCGCTTTGGTTAAAAAAAACCACTCGATAACACAAAAAACAAAGTCAGTTTGAAAAAAAAATTACAAATTCAAACTCAAATCAGGAAATGTCAAAATTATCGTACCGCAATGCTAAATTAAATAGCAACACATTTAAATGGTGGCGGAAAATAGGTCTCCACAGTTTCAGCACCATCTTTTGGTCGATGAGCGAACTGTCAAATCGTAGCAAAAATTTTGACTCGAACTCCGAACCACCAAACAGAAGGCCAACGGGAAAATCGAGTAAACAAAATTTTGATCACTTTTTTAACATGCATTTCATATAGGAATCAAAATTTTGATCGAGGTTCGTACTAGGCTTAAGGTGAAAAAACTGGCAATTGGATCGACGGAAGAAAACAAACAGAGTTTACAGTTTACTTCGTTCACCATTTTTCAGTTTGCCTCATATAAGGAACTTTTACCAAACACAGTTACGATTTTCGAACTAGCAAGTCGAACTGACATCGTCAATTTGACTTTACATTTAGAAAGCTGAAATTAACCAACCAAAAAGTTTTATAACGTCAGGATGATGTCGGCACTGGCTATTATAACTACGCCGAGTAGTCTGAGCTCCAGTCAAAATGAACGTGGCGTTGCCTACACATTATAAGCTTATGGAAATTCCCATGGTTAAACAAATTGCAAGCCTCTAAATATAATATTTACTGTTATTCGTTTTCATTGTCATGTTTAGGTTTAATTACGACTGAACTAAAAAAAAAATCTAATTTCGATTTCTGCGATGACGTAATTCCGGAGAATACTCTAATTTCCTAATGTCAAAGTAAATTTTACGAAGTGAAAAACTTTATAGTCAGTTGAAACAGTAGTGTTGAATACACTACATTAAAAGAAGGTTTTTAGATAGATAGATAATTATATTTCATGATTATATACAAGTTTGCTTTTACATTTTCATAACAGTGAAGGGTTTAGATTAAATTATCTTTACAGCTTAGTTCTAATTCTTTATGCTAGTATGTTTGCAGACTAGTTTAATTCTTAGTTATTGTTTTTGACATTTTCAGGGAAAAAAATTTTTTCAAAAACCCTTTGAATTTTAATTTTACAATTAAACCTAATGTAATCCTAACTAAAACTAATACTTAAATTTAAATACAAATTCTATTGAATTTAGTATAACGTTATTTAATTATGTGGACATAACTTACAGATTATTTGTTAGTGATAAAATATGTGGAATCTCGCTGTTAGCGCACTTACTCTTAAAAGAAGGTTTTATTTTATTCCGAAATAGTTTATTAACTAGATTCGCTTGCATTCGTTAAGGTCCTTTGAACTGTTATCTTCTGACTTGTTACTGCTTGAGCAAGCCATTTATTAGCATTAATGGATTTCCATTATTTTAATAGATTCTTCTACTCTTTTACTACTTCCTTCCGCTCAAATTAGCTCAAACACTTGGAATATGTCTTCCCGGTAGCCCGATACCAATTCGTAAAACCGACCCGAAATAAACCGTACAATTGGCAAAACCGAACAGCTCTTCTCTTCAAAACCATTTAAAGATGCTAGACTCCACCTTAACCAACCCCATCTTGTGCATTCAATTTCCTAAATCTTCAAAATCTCATTAATCAGTCTGCAACCATCAATTGAATATTCAACTTGAAACGAAGCCAATTTCATTTCTCAATTTATTCTCGATCCACAAAGCTAGCAGGATACTATGCTAAAACGTATATAAAGCCAACTTGGTTCCGTAAAGGTATCCAGGCAGTATAGCACTAAAAGTGAAAGGTGATTTAATTAAAAATAAAGGAGTTCTCTCCTTTAGCAGACAACACCCCGGTATTTTGCCCACCGCCACAATGTTTATAGCTGCTTTTAGCTTTAAAGTTACGCGGTATCGGCGGATGGCATAGGTATGGCGGGGGTGACTCCTGGAGCACTTTGTTCTAGGAATGATGCCGCACGTATTCTGTTCGCACCTTCAACAATAAGAGGGTTGCTCTACACCCAAGACAACTCACATATTTTTCCCGTAAATCTTAGTGTCTCTAAATTATAACAGAAATAATCCCAAACAAATGGTTGTACACGCCCGCCTGGCTGGATGGCTGATATTATTTCGAAGGCGTTGAAATTTTCTCACTATATCACAATAAAGGGATACTAGACTCACTTACATGCATAAGGGGGTGAATATTCCTTGCTTCTGGTATACCTCGACACTAATTCATTAAAATATGATAAAAGCATTTTCATCTTTGGAAGCTTAAAAGAAATGGGGATGGAAAATTCAAGAATTTCCTACAGTATTTAAAAAGGACTAGTTCAGAGTAAAAATTGACAGGATTACTTAAATAATTAAGTTCAAATACCTGAAAGTAGGTGCACTGTCGCTTCTAGCCGGGAGTATAATTTGATTCCGGTGAAATGTTTGGTTTTCCAGCCATAACTAGACCGGAATGAAAAGCGAAAAAAAATATATATATATATATATATACATACACGAAACGCTTTTAACCCCCGGAATGGGAATTAACAAGTTGCCCGGAGTCCACTGCAGAAAATCCTTTGCGGAAGTAAACGTGAATTTCTCGTAACGAAGGAAAAACATTTTTATATTCTAGCAATTTGAATTCAGGTTACGAGGAACTACGGACTGCTGACGTTAATAATGTAAATTATGCGGTTAATGGCAAAAAGTGATTCTCGTGGGATGCTTTAAGTGTTTACGAATTGGTATGGGAGCCATTGAGACGAAAAGTGCAGATTTTTGGAATTACTCATGTTTTAATGTAGAAAATTAACAGTTCAAATAATAAAAGATTGTTTCACTTCTGTGGATAATTTCTGCACTACTACCAATATTCCTTTTCGTTTCGGGCAACTTTCGGAATTACTGCAAAAAGGGAAGACTAACGGTGTCCGTTAATTTAACTATTAAGTATTTAATGATTTACTTAAGAGTGACATTACAGTGAGAGCGATGTAGACGATGTGCGCGATGTAAAAACCGCATCGTAACATCAGTCAACTATCAAATAATATTATAAAATGTTGAAATAATTTGTTGGCTGCCTGAAAACGTATGGAATGTTTTCTCTAGTGTATAGGCATTAATTTTTCGATATTTATTAGCAGTTTGCCGTCTAATGTTCTAAATATTCGAAATTCAACCGACACAAGTATGAAAATAGCATTATTATGCGCTACGAAATTAGAAAACATACTATCAAAGCATCGGTATTAGAGCGGTGCGATATCACTACCACTAGTCAAGGGCGCCTAAAGAGGGGGGCAAGAGAGGGCACTTGCCTCCTGTATTCTACCTTCCAGTATTATAACCACACCATTTCGTCACTTGAATAATTATTTTTTTTAATATAATGTAATTAAGACATTCAATAAAAATCTGCCAACAGTCTGGGCGCAACTTTATTATTTTATGGGTAGAAGTCCGAAACGTGTTTAATGATGAGATACGGTGTTGGGTACTATGCGACTGACAACCTAAAAAATAACGTTCCAAATAGCCTAATGGTTATTTTTTAGGTTGTCAGTCGCATAGTACCCAACACCGTATCTCATCATTAAACACGTTTCGGACTTCTACCCATAAAATAATAAAGTTGCGCCCAGACTGTTGGCAGATTTTTTTTTTTATTTACGTATTTTTTTTATCAATAGAATAATTCATAGTAGTAAAAGCGAATTCGATCACATTAAACCTAAGAGATTTTCGGAATCAGTGAAATCTTAAACAATACCCCCAGGGGGTTTAATTGAGAAAAATACTTAAATCGGTTTTTTCCCGACTACGTTTAAAGCTTATAGAAGTACAAGTGAACTCCAAATCTCAATATACCTTAGGAATATATCAGAATTCGTGAATATGTACACAACCAATTTACTCCCCCTTAGAGGTTGGATATCGAAAAATTCCGTTACCGTTACCGTTACTAGGCGCTTATATAAATAGCCCGCAGAAGTAAAATTGCTTTGATAGTTTGACATGTCTAAAAGTTTTAACGAAATTCGTGAAAATGTGGATTCACGGACATTTTTTTGACTCAACCTCTGAACGCCAATAAAAATCTGAACTTTTTTTTGCTTTAATTACTCTAATAGCACATCTACATATACGTACTAAGTTTCAATTTTCTAGCATAAGCCGTTTCTGAGATATAAAAAACCACTCCTCTCCCCCGTACCTTGATACCCCTATCAAAAATTTTATTTTTCTAGGATGTCTCCATAGTGGTTCTATATAATCCTAAACTTTTAGCTTTCTATTCATTATGGTTTTTGAGAAATAAAAATCAGAATGTTTTCCTTTCTACCCCCTTTCACCACCACCCTTTACACCCACACCACCAAAATTTTTTTCCCTACTAGAAGTTTATCGACCCCAACTCCTGTAAAATTTTCAAGATCATATCTGATACGGTTTTTGAGATATAAAAATTAAATTTTTTGAGAAATTGCTATCCCCCCACTTTCGTGCTCCACCTCCCCCCTCAAAAAATTTAGTTTTGTTAGACTCCTCTTGTGAGTCCATATACAGAAACTAAATTGTATCTTCCTGGTGTAATTAGTTCGGAAGATATTGTAATCCAAAGTTTTTCACCCCCCACCCCCACACCCCACCACCCCTCTTAAAAATTTTAGCTCTTGTCTAATCTGGAAGTATCCCTAAGGACAACAACAAAGTTCCAATCTTCTGACATCAATTGTTCAGGAGATATCGATTTTAGAATGTTTCAATCCCGACTTTCATGCGTTAAAGACTCATTGTTTTCCCCCCCACTTCCACACCCCTTAACCAATATCGACCATTTTTTTACAATTGAGTCCATTATTATAGTACTATATAAGTTCCAAGTTTCAGCCTCCTAGCGTAAGTGGTTCCTGAGATCTAGAAACCAAAATTTTTCGTCTAAAACGCTCCCCTCTCCTCTCCCCTTGTACCCCCACCCCTCAAAAATATACCAGTCGTAGGGGTTCACCCAATCTACCCACCATAAAAATTTCAATTTAATATCTCAACCGGTTTGGGAGCTACGCGCCTTCAAATAATTTTGCGTACGGCGTACGGCGTACGCCGTCTACGGCGGACAGACGGACATTTTTTTTTTTTTTGCTTTTTTGGGGTTTACTAGGCCTAAAACGTGTAAATATAAAATTTCAGGGTAGCAAACTTTTTTGAAATTTCAGGTCGATAACAATACTTTATTATTAAAAAATAATAAAGTAAAATTAAGATTACTAAGGTAAGGACTAAGGCTGCCAGATTGGGCTATTTCCCGCGATTTGGGCTATTTTATTTTCCAATTCGCGGGTTCGAATTTCAAAACGCTACTTATAGGTTTTTGGGCTATTCGACAAACGCAAATTGTACTATTTCGCTAGTTTACAACAGAGACGTTTTACAAGAAAAAAATAGTAATAGAAAACTGAAATATCGGTCGTTTTTATTATTATTATTTTCTTCAGTACACTAAATACATGTGGCAATGCTTAAATTTCACCGTCGATTTCGATATTATTGCAAACCATTAAAAAAATGCGATACAAACGCGATGTATGAAATTCATTGAATGCGTATACATACAGTTATGATTTCCACTTATTCGTTCTTCGTGTCGCATACTGTGTACAGTGCTCAAAAGTTTCAGTTTTTTATAAAATTTACTACTTAGAAATTTTTCTGAAAAAATGGGGAAAGTATCTTAAGCATTATAAGCCAATATGGGAAAATGAAAAAAATTTCAAAAGTGAGTAGAATTACCTGTGCATATGTAACATAACACTATTAGTTATTTTATAACGTCTTTTAACCTGTAAATCGTCTTGAAAATAGATTTTTAATTTTTTACCGAAGTTGAACTTTCATGTAATTTCCAAGCATTGTTAGAAACACAGTATCACAATCGACGTCGAAGTTGAAATGAAATAAATTGAATTTACTTTTACCAGGTGTGCAACCTTAAAACGGCTGTTTTTTTATTTAGCAAAACATAATAATTAACGCAGAAAAGTGAAGAATATTTTATTCGAAGTAATTGCCTTCGTTGGCTATACATTTTTCCCATCTTTGGGGAAGATTGTGGATTCCACCCCAAAAGAATTTACCCCCTTTGGATAAGAACCACCCATCGAGCCATTTTTTAACATCTTCATAAGAATTGAAGTGCTGCTCAGTAAGCGAGTGTCCCATCGACGCAAACAAATGGTAGTCGGAAGGGGACAGATCTGGAGAGTAGGGCGGGTGGGGTAGCAACTCCCAGCCAAGTCCATCCAACGTATCCCGGACCAATCTTGCTGTGTGTGATTGTGCGTTGTCTTGCTGGAAAATGATACCCTCATGCCGATCCGCGTATTCCGGTCTTTTTTTGCGCAATTCACGATCCAATTCGATGATTTGTTGTTGGTAGCGTTGAGTATTGATCGTTTCACCAGGTTTCAACAGTTCGTAGTAAACCACCTCCTTCTGGTCCCACCAAACACACAGCATTGTCTTTTTCCCGAATCGATTTGGCCTAGCAGACGATGTTGAGGGTTCGCCGGGGCTTACCCACGATTTTTTGCGCTTAGGGTTTTCAAAGAAGAGCCATTTTTCATCGCCAGTGCCGATTGGATGCAAAAATGATTTTCTGTTGTGCCGATCAAGCAAGATTTCGCACGTGTCTGGCGTCGTTCCATCTGTCGGTCGTTCAATTGATGTGGCACCCACTTCCCGATCTTTTGGATCTTTCCCATGGCTTGAAGGCGTTTCGAAATTGCTTGGCGGCTAACATTCAACTGCGCGGCAAGTTGTTTCTGCGATTGGGTGTCGTCTTTGTCCAATAAACCTTGCAATTCGGTGTCCTCAAAAACTTTTGGTCGATTTTCGCGCTTCGTGTCGGTGACGTTAAAAATTTCGTCTTTGAATTGCCGAAGCCACGCTCTGCACCGAGTTTCACTGAGAGCATTGTCGCCATAGACCTCCACAAGAATTCTATGTGCTTCGGCGGCAGATTTCTTCCAATTGAAGAGGAATAGCAGTGCTCCCCGCAAATGCTCTTTATCTGGCCCAAAATTCGACATGTTTATCGAGATCAAAGGACACGTTATTGTTCAAAACTGCTGACTTTGTCTTTTGTTTACTCATGACAAAGATCAAAGCAATAAGAAAAAATGGCGGGCAATGTTGGCTGACGTCTCATGCGCGCGTACTGCCATCTATTAGAAAACGACCGTTTTAAGGTTGCACACCTGGTGTATGAATGGATAGGTATATTTGAAACTATTGTCCAATATGAAATACCAAATCAATGTATCCACTTTTAAAATGTTCCTGAAAGAACTTAATTTTTCTAAATCGCGTTGTTCGTCCTCGCTCAGATTGGTTACAACCCTCAAGTGAAGCAGATATAAATAATGGCAAGGGTGAAGCTAGTTCCAAACTATGCAAATGCAACTTAAGAGCCCACCACAGTGACCTAATGAGACACGGTAAAACAATGAAGCACATGGAAAAAGAGAAAGCTCTAAGTCGTAGCTTACAATCCAGTTTAACCCAATATGGTTTGTATTGTTATTACGATTTTAGGGCATGTTGTTGAAATAAGCTTGGTATTCACTTTTATTTCCGGGCAGGTTAAGTCGAAGTGAATGAGGACACGAAGACTACAGATTTGCGCCTGGCTGTATATGTTGCATTGTATGCATCTATAAATGCTGTTGACCATCTAGGCGTACTAAGAATCGTAGGAAAGGGTTCAAAATTAGAAAGCATTAGGTTAGTTTTAGTTCTAGTTTTAAAAACTAAGACTAAAACTAACCTAATGCTTTCTAATTTTGAACCCTTTTCTACGATTCTTAGTACGCCTACGTACGCATTAGGTTACACCGAACGAAATGTTCAAAATTAATTTCAGCCGTTGTTGACCCAGTACTTCTCATTGAACTGATAAAAGAATTATGGCATAATTGCTAACGAGGCAACAGATGTATCCGTTATAAAGTTCATGGGTCTATGCATAAGATACTTCAGCATGAGTCGCCAAGCTATGGCTACCAACTTTCATGCTATTGTTGAAGTTGCACCGGCCAAAGCTTGGCGACAGCCCTGGTAGAATGCATTAGCATCGCTGGCCTTGACATCAAAAGGATTTCCTTCGGCACTCTACCATTAGTCGAGTGGTGCTTTCATCCTGAACATAATGGCGATTTGTCAAAAATAGACATAATACATTTCTGGGCATGTGTTCTAAATACTACGAATGCTAGAGGCGAGCAGCCGTTTAAAGACCTGGTTCTTTTTGCACTAAAAACGTTAACTCTTTCTGTTAGTAATGCAGTAGTAGAGCGTGTGTTTAGCAGCGCAATCGAATGCAACTTCAAATGCTAGATTCTCTCTTACGGCTTCGGGTACACTTAAAGGAACTTGTATTCTCGCATAAGCCCGAATTTTCGTCGCGTCTTGAAATATATCACAAAATCTTTTGTCACAAAATTTGCCAGGTTACAGACACGTGTTGCAAAGATTTCACTCCCTCCAAAGATATGTTGAACCGCTTCAATTCAAAAATGTATGACGATAATCGAGAGCCGGCTTCATTTTCTTTAGACCATTTCTGTGATTTAAGCGAAGACGATTATGAAGCAATTAGATTATTAAGTGTTGATGACCAAAAACATGAGAAAACGTAACTTTTCTGGCCCCTTATTGCATTAAAATTATTTTATTCTTTTTTATATGATTTTATTAAAATTCTTAAGAATATTATTAAATCGTAAGGGGTTAACTGTATCAGCTGAATTTCATCCGAATACAATAAGGAGTCAGTAAGTCAAGCCCTCTCATGCTATTAAAAAATGAGTTGACCCCTTATTACACCAAGGGCTTCATATTGTATTATTGTTCCAAATATTTTCTTCGAATAAGAGTTTTGAAATGGTGATAAATACAAATTTATGTATCCACACAAATATCATATTAACATTACATTGTTTCTTAGAAATTCACAGTTCTTGGTCGAAGTCGCAACTGTATTCAACACATTAAACTGCTACTGTAAAATTGCAAAATTGGGCACTGTATTCGGGCTACAATTCTTCTTGCGGGTCTTGGACTATTTCTATAGCTTACGCGGCTGGTTCTCCAGCCAACTATCTGGCAACCTTAGTAAGGACATTATTTTATTGGAAGACGGAATTGAATTTCACATGCAGGATTTTTTCTTTATAGAAATACACTAAGTTTGGTATGACTTATGAAAAATACAGGAAAATCCAATGGTCTTAATGGTTTCCTGAGATAAAGTACCTATCTGCTCATGTATTTAATTGTTATACATCCTTTCGACTTTGTGCTGGGAAAAAATATGCAAAATTTTAAAGGAGATTGATTAAAGTAGCAGGATCAGAAGGATATTAGTAACATTAAACGTAACGTTTCGTTAAACCACGGTATCACTTTTTAGTTGCACTTAATTAAAAAAAAATAATTGCTCAATTACGAAATGGTTAAAATTAAATGTGAATAACTTCAAAAGTTTTTAAACTAGAGCGATAAATTTACTCTACTAACCCCGCTTCTTCTTAGCATTTACAACAGCTTGAACACATTTACAACTAATTACAATTCTTCAAGTGGACTCACCAGAAACGTAAGCATTAATTTTTTTAAAGACTTCTGTATGGCAACCTAAAACATTATTTTCATTTCACTCTATTTTCCAGTTTGGATACTTTCAAAATAAGTGTAACTACGTAACCCCCCTTTCCCAAAAAAATTTGTCTTGACTTAATCACAAAAAAAGCTTTTATGCTCAATACGTTCCGTTTCCTAGTTATCGCTCCTTCGGGGAAAATCGTTTTTCTTAAGAACTTTTGTATGGTAGCTAATTGAAAGAGTACCGCAATATTGTCAGTTCTTTTTTCCTGTAATATTTAATTAAAAAAAAGTTATATCGTTCGAAATTTATTAAATTCCAGAACATAACTGTCATCACTTGTTTTAAGGAATTTTATATGCGATGTACCCGAAGAAGTTGGGCGACTTTACTTACTAATGGATTCAAAGTAAAATTTCAACTTCTCTGTATTTTCCCCTATCATCCGGTGCGCTAATATTGTATTGGTGTGACAGAAGAGGTTCAATGATTCTTAACTGAGTGAAATCCACATTCATTCAATCCGTCACAAGATGTAGCTCCCGAAATTGCAAACTCCTTTTATAAGCCATAGTTCTGCCCCTCCCTACGAAATATTGTACGTGCGCCCATGCCACTAGTTGCACTCACTTACATGCATTCTAATCAGATGTTATTACGTTGCATCGCAAAACGCGCAAGCGTTGTGCCCACTATAATCTCTTTTTAAGAAACCCGAGTTATAATTGACCAATAGTCATTATTAAAGTCAAAGTCAAATATAAGAAAAGTTATTTTTTTTTGCTATCAAATTTTTTCACATACTTATTTTAATTAAAATTAAGTTTCTGTATAAATCAATGCAAATTATACAGCATTTCAAATTTAATAAATACTTATCAATCTGGTCGTTGTTTGATTAGTTTAGGTTTAAAGAGAAAACATAAATTAGATTTCATTTGCTTACCATGTAGATACTTGAAAATCAAAACTTATTTTTTACAAACTACTCTGAGTTGCTAACTAAAAACAATTCGTCAATAAAAAATAATTTTATTTTTAAAAAAGACAGAGGCTTAAATTATATTATTACTTTTTTAAGAAAAACTAAAACCACTAAATTTAAAATTATATTTATATAAAATAATGATTTAGATAAATATAGTGAAAAATATAGTGAAAATTATATGAATAAACAACGTAACTAGAAATAATTCGTCAACAAAAAACAACAATTTTCAAAAACATAGAGAATTAAATTACATTATTGCATTAAAATTAAAAAAAAGAATGAAACAATATAATAGTAATAAGAAAATTAAAAATAATTTAAAGAAAAATATGCTGCTGAACTAAATTACAGGGCATAAGATAAGGTGAATTAGCGAAAAAACATTAAAATTCTAGAGAAATTAAACAAGAAAAGAAATAACATAAAATAATTTAATAACTCCAAATACAATGTAAAGTTAAAGTTGCTTAAAGTGGTACTAGCCCACTGAATATTTCAAGTGATGTTTTCTTTTTAAATATAGTTTTCTTGTTAAATATTAAGTTTCTATCGAATACACTTCATAATATGTTCGATAAATATATGTTGACATCGTAAAAATATTCTCTTATTTTTTATTCACATCGTAATCAAATCGTGTGTTGCTCTCTTTTTTTCATAGACGCATTTAATTTGCTGAAAATAATAAAAACAACTTAGGATTACGAATATTTTGCCAATTTATTATATTTCTTTACAAAATTATTTTTAAAGTGTAGTCCAAAAATTTTACGAAACTGAGTAATTCCGAAGTGTAAGAGGCACAATAATCACATAAACGACTAAGTACTTTTGATAAATTTATACCAGTACGTTACAAGTAAAAATATCGTGCAGTGAATAGGTGGGCAAAATTATGATGCAGCAAAAAAATAGAATTTTTTGCCTTAAGTGATTTCAAAATCACGTAGAACTGTTCACGATTTTTTTTTTATATACATTCAAAGAATTCAGGAAAGCTGTGAGATAATTGGTAGTACATAAAAATAAAAGTAAAGTATCATTCCATCTAACTGGTTCTTATCTGAATACCGCATGTAATATCAACTAATATTTTACGTTTACGTTTCCTACACTTTCAGAACTAACGATACCTGCAAATGACAATGTAATACAGTGAAACCTGTCTAAAACGGACCCTGTATAAAACGGAAACCTGCCATAACGGAAAAAAAAACTGGGAGCGGAGCATTTTCCAATGCAAAACACCCTGTATAAACCGGAAACCTGTCTAACGCGGAAACGGAACGTGATTCGCGGAACGAAATTTTTCGCAAAACGGAAAACAGTTGAAATGTGTCATGAGTGGATTTAAGTATGACTGACTGCAAGTGAAAGACGGAAAAATGCTTTTAATTTATTATGTAACTAGAGTGTTACAAAAACTTTTAAAATAATTTTGGACATCTGTTTTGAAATTTTGGTAGTTCAGTTTTTGGCAAATTGTTGGTAAGGTGTAAAAAGAAAAAGCAAAAGCAAAAAGCAAAACCAAGTTTCCAACGAGCAGAGTTGCAGAATATGGGCTGATGAAAATCCAGGGGCACCTTTGAAAAACAAATGCATCCAGAAAATCTCACTTTGTGGTGTACATTTTTCGCTGGTGGAGTGATTGGTTAATTTTTCTTCACAAATGCACCTGGCAACTCTGTCAGAGTGAACGGGGAAAGGTACCGTGTCATGATCACCGACTTCTTGTGGCCAATATTGTATGATTATGACATCGATGTGGTTCCAGCAAGATGGTGCGATGTGCCACACGGCTGAAGTTCCCCGGGCTAATAATCTCCAGAAACAGCGAAATTAATTAGCCTTCGAGATCGTGCGATTTGACTCCGTTGCACTTCTTTCTTTGGGGTTACTTCAAAAGCATGGTTTACCCCAATAAACTCAACACCATTCAACAACTGATGGATCAATTGGTCTAATTAAGGAGAAGTTATGCCGTGATGTCATCGAAAATTTGGACAAACGGGTCGAGGTGTGCCGTAGGATCATTTGAGTAATATTCTTTCCCATACTTAATTGCCATGGACCAAATAATATTTTTTAATAAAATTTCATTAACTCCATCATCCTCTTGTTTTCAATTTTGATTTAACTTCGGAACGCGTTATTGTAACACACTTTATTTGAACTGTATATATTTTTATTTTTTGTTTGTTCATTACTTTTAAAGGGCCCAAAAAAAACATATTATATATGTACTGTATACTGTACTTCAAATCAAGACTTTTGCTGAACAAAACTGTATAAAACGGAAACCTGCTAAAACGGAACAGAAAGTTGGGTACCACAGCATTCCGTTTTAGACAGGTTTTACTATATATGTGCTGAATGTAGCTGACAATATTGTGCTGACGTGAGCATTCACAATAATGCGTGATTTGTTCATAATTGAAATAAATTTGCTTTTCTTTACGTTATTTCGAAATCATACACAACTAAGGTAAATTACCTGATTTCGATCGTGATTTTACACGAAATTATTAGATTTCAGCTCGTTGTGAATGTAGCATACTCTGGTTACTTTGGGTGAGATAGTTTTGATCCATGATATTATCTGTGTGTAAGTGAATTCAGGAGGCAGTTTTTTAAGCACCTTGTATTTTAGCATGTGCTCTCTCACACACGTCTTTTTTCCGGAAATTAATCAGGCAATTCCCACTTTAAATTTCGCACCACTCTTTAGCTTGGTATATAAAGGGGAGTCGCAGTTGATTTCCAAAATAATAATGAAAGAATTTGTTCTTTTGGGGGAAGTTTCATGAAATAAGAACAATCCTCAAACTTCAACAAGTTCACGGACTCTTGTCAAGAAGTACTTCTTGACAGGCACTAAAAGGATATCATAGTTTTTCTTTCTATTAAAAAAAGGTATATCTTATCTTTATTCAATTTTGAAGGCACCATAAAATTTTGTCACTAAAAAACTGCTGCAACGATCCTTTAAATTTTTACGACAGTTCCCATATTACTCTATTAGAACATCCTGCACTACTTCGAACATGTGTCCGAACATTTCAAATGTATCGCATTATCACATGTTTTCGTTTAACCCCTGTTTTCCATTTCCAATACGTTGCAGGAGAAAATTGTTTATTTCCATATCGTTCCCATGAAACTTTCCCGGGGAAATGATTGGAAAATTCGATTTCCCCTGAGAATGTTTCGCAACATTTCTTGTTGCCAGCAATGCTGGACGGATTTAGGGAGTTCGGTTCGGAGTAGGTTACACAGACCTAGTTCGAACAATCGGTCGACACCTGTCCTTTCCCGACATCTTTTCAGACAATAGCACATGGACACGCATCAGTTGCTGTCTCTGCCTTTATGTTGTATTTATTGTACAGGTATTTCGTACACACCTTTGTTATGTTCATATATACGAGTATAGCATTTTGTGGAAGGAAAATAGTACGACAGTTTTAGGGGCGAATTGGTCTTGTAAAGCGAACAATTATTTGCCGTTCTTGTAGATGAAGTACGAGGTATGTTCGGATTTTTCAAATGAGAAGCAACGATGCATTTCTCCTTGCAAGCAATGGGTTCATTGATACACATGCATGTGAAATCTGAAGCAGTTTAAGTCCTCTTGTTCATCTCTATGGCGCAACACCCCAATTGAACCTTTTATTTTTCTAATCGGATTTCCGACATCACGGTTTTCTCTTCGTCCGATCTCAGTATTCTTTCAAAGTTTCTCGAAACATTTCTTTTTGAATTAACTTCTTTGTAGATATATTTTGTCTTGGGGAGAATGATATTGCCAATTCTGCCAGGACTTTTGTATGGTAGACTATAAAAAATTTGGAAAATAAATATACAAAAAATCAATTGGATTACATTTCGTTAACGAAATTGCCATTTTAAATTACACGAATCGAGAGAATTAAAAATTTCAACTTAATGTGTCGTGAATACCCAAATATTTTAAGTACACTTCCATACTCTAAGGAGCCATAATGGGGAAAACATACATTCTATAATTAAATTTTAAATTGAAAATTAGAGGTTAACCTGTTTTTTTAATGAATTTTGTTTTGAATCAACCCGAAGGAGTAAGGTGATTTTTTGCATTGCAACGATGAAAGGAATTTTTTGGTATTTGCGGAACCAATTAAAATAGCTAGTAAACAAGGCAAAATATTCTCGAATTATCGAACGATGAGTGAGGAGATATACACAAATTTTTTAAGAAAGTTTGTATCTCCTTATTGATTGTAATGAATTACTGCAGGAGAACTTTTCAGAAGCTTACAACATTTGTGACATTTTTTTGTAAACTTTTGAATCGTCAGCTACATAAAGGTGTAGTATAACTTCGCTCATTAATGAACCAAAAATGATGGCGCTTTTCTAAGAACGGAATGAAATACATACTGAATTTCAATGTAAGCTATAGACTTATTATTATTATTATCATTATTTGTTGGTAGAGCCTGCATCTCGAACCACGCCCTAAGTGGTCTTTTGTTCCTAGCTCTAAACCGCTCCCTAGGAATGTTGATGTCGAAAACTAATATCGATATAAAAAACATACTGCAGTCACGATCGGCTGCAAGCCAATCTAGATGAATACTGAACTCCGATTTATATTGTAGTTGGGGATAAAGTGGAATTACGTGTGTGCATGTTGTATGTCCTTTATTAAGGACTGCCATTAGTTTCCTACTCAAAACTAAAAGACAATATTCAGTGTTTAATTTCATATCTTGCCCTGGGCAAGTCATCGGAAAAAAAAACCTTTTTGAAGGACTTTCACATGGGAGGTGCAGGAAGGACTCACTCGATTTCTTACATATTTATCCTTTTCGTTGGAACCATTCAAAAATGAACGTGTACAAAATTTCAAATTCGTAGCTTGAAGCGTTCAAAAATTATCGAAAAATATTGTTGAACACGTGTCTTAAGGACATTTTGTATGGCAGCTACCAGAAGGAGTAAAAGGATTTCGCTGATTAGTAAACTCGAACTTCGCTTTTACTCAAAACTAATTTGTAAAAAATTTCCAATTCATAGCTAAAAGATTACTTGAGTTATATTAAGTTCCGTAAATTAAGTGAAAACGTTTTGACAGGGTATTTGTATGGCAGCTACACGAAGGACTAATAGGATTTTCTTCATAATCATATATTTAGCTCCAACTATTGGAAAAATAACACATACAAAATTTCAAAGACGTAGCTTAAACCCTTCTGAAGTTATCGGCCTATATTCTTGAACACGTGTTTTAAGGACATTTTGTATGGCAGTTACCCGAAGGAGTAGGACGATTTTACCCGTTAACGAACTTAGCCTTACAAATTCAACCAAACATCCAGATTCAAAATTTCAAGATCCTAGGTGAAGGCGTTCTTGAGTTATCGTGCTAACGGACGGACGGACGGACGGACGTCAAGCGGATTTGAGGTTTTTGGCCACAAATAAACAAATAATATATAACTTTTTTTCAGCCGTGGCTGGGTTCTATGCGTTACAAACTTTTGGGCTGGATTAAACTTATAATACTGTTGCGAGCTAGGGGTTCGCCGGGATTTCAAGTAAAACACAATTCGGTTAAAATAACAATAAGTGATAATTTATTCAATCGCACTATTAATTCTATTCGCACAATAATTCGCACTGTATGGCAGCACTGCCCGCTTATTTTTATATCGCTTGACTCGATCACTTTCGCTCTCTACCAACACGGTCGCGTATACACGCTGGCTGTCACAGTCGACGTGTTCAAAGACTTTCACTAATTCTTCGAGTACACAAATTTTCAAAAGAATCGATGATGATAAGGTCACACTTTTGGCGATTCTTGATTAAATTACCCTTTTTCTATAAAATAATTGAGAACCACTATAACGTTCTTCGATTTTTTTGACCCCGATCTCATTGAGATCCCAAGTTAATTTTTTGGTATGTTTTGAAAACCAGTATAGCCTAAAAAAAATAAAAAAAAAACGTTTTCAGATATTCAGGGATGAAGGACAAAATCATTATCTTTGAAAAAAAATTTAAGAATAATTTCTATTGCGACATCCTTCCCCTTTAAAATAAGCCATATTTTATTATTCCAGGATAAAAATTACCAGAGATATTCATTTTCAAAGAGGACTCGGACACCATTTTTGCGAAAACTTTAACATACTACAACCCTATTACCTACGCAATATGTTGTCTTGTAGTCTTTTTATCATGGTGCGTTTACACTCACTCTTGAGGCTCGCCTCCACCCCCATCAGGCCATTGCAAACCGGTTTTCGTAGGCTGTGTTCTTTGCTGTGTTGAAAGCAATTTACACTCAATATGCCTTTGCGGCGCAACTTGCCTATAAGTGCGAAACGACAGAAATACGATGAGCTGCGAATTGAGTGGTACCACAGTTCATTGTATGTGTGTACACATATGGAAGCGTGCGTCGGAGAAAAAGTTGAAGAACGTTAGACTCTTGCGACTGCACGAGCCATCTGATTGGTTGATTTTATGGTGGTGATAGAGGCGCGCCTCAAACGTTGAGTGTATGGTAAATCCACCATCATGGTTCTATTCTGTGCTTTGCATTGCACCGCAGAACTACAGTAAATGCTAATTACAGTCCACATTGCAGTGGAGTATAAGAATTCGGAGACCGATTGAAGTGGGTATGTATGTTTAGAAAATTCGGAATTGTTCTTGGGGGGGGGGCGGCCGTCCCTGTGTCCTGGCACCCAGCACAGAAGAATATTGAACTGTTCTGCCATCTCCTTAAGAGATGATCGACATTCTACGGCGACCTTTGATGTTGTCGAGGCCGATTCCAAGGATTTTCTTGCCGCTTGGCTGTCTGTGAAAATGCTAATATCCCTAGTAGGTATTACATTACACCTCAGCCAGGACAAGGCCTCCTTGATCGCCATAAGCTCCGCCTGAAAGACACTACAGTGGTCCGGAAGGCGGAAGGAGCTGCTAATGTTAAGCATATCAGAGAAAACACCTCCACCTACCCCGCCTTCAGTTTTGGAGCCGTCCGTTTATATGTGGGCGGACTCTTCCGACCGTACCGAATCCCTTTCCCATTCTAGACGGGTTGGGATGGCTGTTAGGAAATTTTTCTCAAAATCATAACTGGGAGGGGTGTAGTCGGTGTTTTCAGGAATGTTATTGAAGTGATTCAAGATTGTTGAGTGACCTGCATATATGCCAGTCCACTGCGTAGAGGCCCTAAGTCGAATGGCTGCATTGGCTGCCATTTGCTTGCCAAAAATGTCTAGGGGTGGCAGACTGAATAGCATGTCTAGTGCTGCAGAGGGAGTTGTTCTCAGAGCTCCACTGATGCATATGCATGCTGATCTCTGTACCTTCCCTAGGGTAATGCAGTTAACTGCTTTGTCTAAGGCCGTCCACCAGACAATAACACCATACATAAGTATCGGTCTGATGACGGACACGTAGAGCCAATGAACTATCCGGGGTTGCATACCCCATTTTTTGCCAATGGCCTTTTTGCACAAGTAAAGCGCAACTGTTGCTTTCTTTACCCGTTCCTGAATGTTAGGTTTCCAGTGAAGTTTCCTGTCCAAAATAAGACCCAAATATTTTGCACTATCGGTGAAAACTAGACTAGTACCATTCAGAGAAGGAGGGTCTACGTGAGGAATTTTATATATCCTGGTGAAGAGGACTAATTCTGTTTTGCGTGGGTTCACACCCAATACGCATTCAGCTGCCCATTTGGAGAGAATAGAGAGAGCATTTTGCAATATCTCACTCAGCGTGTTGAGGTGCTTTCCCGACACAGCACATCATCTGCATAGGCAATCACTCTGCAGCTCGCCCCTTCCAAAGAAGAGGAGAGAGCACACCACCTTGTGGTGTACCTCTGCTGACAAACCTTCGAGAGGAGGACTCGCCCAGCTTTGTGTTCACAATCCTGGATGTTAACATCAAATTGATCAGCGCGCCAAGCGAGGACTCCTCCTTCAGGATAGAAAGTGCGTCAGTGATTGCCTCTGGTCTGACGTTGTTGAAAGTTCCCTCGATATCGAGAAACCATGGTGTATTCTTTAATACTAAGAGATTTTTCAATGGTGCGCACGAGCGAATGTAAGGCCGTTTCAACCGACCTCCCCTTCCAGTACGCATGTTGGGATGTTGACAGCAGTCGCTTGTCAATATTTTGGCGGATGTACACATCCATTAGTCTTTCCAGTGTTTTCAGAAGAAAGGATGATAGACTGATAGGTCTTAGGTCCTTAGGGCAGACATGAGAGCTTTTTCCTGAGAATTGAGTATAAAATAAGAATATGAAAAAAAATGTTTGCTTTACCCCAACAAGTATATTCTCCCCTTAATAAGGATTACGCGGCTTTTAAGGCAAACCGAAAGCCAATAAATAAATCATATTTCGAAATTTCGTTACCGTCGGTCACAGTGGCCAGATTTGGCATAAAAATGCCAATATTAACTTCGAGAGACTTTTTGATTGAACTTTTGGATATTTTTTCCAATATTTAAAATATGGTGGACTCTGTAAATAATTGGAAAAATACTTCTCGGTTGGCTGATGAAATCGAAATATCACATTAAAAATATAAAAAATATCGGGCGATATTATCGATATATCTTCAAAAAATATCGCTATTTCGATATATCGAAATTTTTTCAACATTCGTACCTCTCCCCAGGCCTTTCTATTCCCTTAAGAAAGGAGATGATTATGCTCAGGAGAGTCTTCGACAGGTCTTCATAGGTGAGAGTAAATCCATCGAGAGTCTGCCTTCTTGATCTGTCAACTGCATCACAATCACACAAAATGTGTTCAGTGGTTTCAGATGTGGTTTCACAGAATCGACATCCGTCTAGTGATACCTCACCGATGATTTTAAGGTGATAATTGAGGAAATAATGTCCTAACAAATATCCCATTATAAATAACCCTCGCGTTATAGCTGTTTAAGAAAAGAAATTCCAACGCTTTCTTACTTCAGAAAGTCAGGAATTTCTTTGACTGTCTAAGTTCTGAAAGAGAGTTCCAATAATCTTCCACCTGAAGATTTACCCACTTTAAAATGCCATCCTTAATGAAGCCTTTACCAGAGCCACCATATATGGTTTCTCAAAATCGTACACCTTTGTCATGTTATCGTTTACAGAGTCGGTTAAGTCCTTCTGATTAAATTCCTGTAGAATTTGAAGGTGGTTGACAAGGTCGCCTGCCTTAAATTTATTATTCTGCTGTAGCCTTACGGTCTCTCTCACGGCCTCCTCTATCTCTAAGTGCAATGGGACAAAGTCTATCATGGCTTCCATTGCAGCAGTGGGACATGATTTAAGTCCCCCAGTAATGCTAAGAACAGTACGCCTCTGGCCCTCTGTGCAGTGATTTGTTCAATCTTTCGCAACCACACCATAGCGGCATATGTGATTTTTGGTTTTATAATACACTTGTAGAGATCCAAGATACAATAGAATGGGGAGGATGAGAGTAACTTTTGGCAAAGTACAGAACTATTATACTTAATGGTTCAGTTTCTAAATTCTTACTTAAATTTTCTATCGGTGGATTCTATGGTAAGTACAATGAGGCAGGACTGGAAACATTTTGAACATGGTTTATTAAAATCTGGGAAATAGATTTATTATTAAAATAGTAGGAAATGAAATTCCTACCATAGGGTGCGTCTGTTCGGTATCATTTTACCACCTGATTACGTAATTTTTTCAACATAATGGTGATATTTTCACAGTAGAATGGAAGTGAAGAGGTATCACGTAACGTAACGTGCAATATGATGATAGTGAAATGCATTAATTCATTTTTTCTTTTCTTTTTTGTCAAAATAACACATGCTATTTCATAAAAAGTATAAATATTAAACTTTTGTCGTATATAACATTAAATCCATTTCCTTTACCTTTCTCATTGTTACACACATTTTTTGTTAAAAAAATGCAGATAAACAAAAAATACACAAAATAAGGTTTAAGTTCACAAAACAAAACTTTTTATATTAGCTTTAACTAGGGCAAAATTACACAGAATCTACTGTAAATTTACATAAAGTTAAGAAGGAAGAAGACATAGAAATTCTTAGGTTGTCCGACGAATAAAATATGAGGTGCAGACTTATGGAAATCGAATTAAATTAAAAAAAATTTGCAAATTTTTAATTAAATACTCCTAACTATTATTTTCACAATATATTGGGAAAAAAGCAGAGAGTCTTTTGTGGAAGTAACAGCATTGCCGATTGTTTGGTGAAATAATTTCCAAAAAAAAGAACTGTATAAACCCAGTACATAGATAATGAATAAAATAGACGGTATCGATATAATCTGATAAATGTTTTTGGATCAGTGGCGGATCCAGACTTTGCTGTTGGGGGGGGCGGAAATTTTTTTGATTTGGCTATTTTGTTTGATCAAGTTCTGTGTGAATTTAGCTACATAGACTGCACTTAGCAAAAACGGGATCATATTGTTTTCATCTTATTATGGGTCATTCCATCATGAATCGCCAAAGTTGTGATCTTACCAATTCCGATTCTTTTGAAAATGTTTGTACTTGAAGAACAAGTGAAAAAATTAATTGAAATTCAAGTTTTTGTTTCTATCTCATTTTTTAAATAACAAAAACATTAACAATCTTTAAAATAAGCCCTACTTTATTATTCAAGGATAAAAATTACCAGAGATATGAATTTTCAAAGAGGACTCGGACATCTTTTTTGGCAAATCTTTAACATACTATAACTAACCAAAAAAGTGATATGGAAACAAAAACTTGAAATCATATTTTGTTTTCACTAATTCTTCGAGTACACAAATTTTCAAAAGAATCGGCGATAATAAGGTCACACTTTTTGCGATTCTTGATTAAATGACCCTTTTTCTATAAAATAATTGAGAACCACTATAACGTTCTTCGATTTTTTTGACCCCGATCCCATTGGGATCCCAAGCTAATTAAATAAAAAAATAAAAAAAAATAACCGTTTTGAGATATTCAGGGATAAAGGACAAAATTATTATCATTGAAAAAAATTTCAAAGGATAATTTTTATTGCAACCTTCCCCTTTAAAATAAGCCATATTTTATTATTCCAGGATAAAAATTACCAGAGATATTCATTTTCAAAGAGGACTCGGACACCATTTTTGCGAAAACTTTAACATACTATAACTAACAAAAAAAATGAGATAGAAACAGAAAATTGAATTACAATAATTTTTTTCACTAGTTCTTAAAGTACAAAAATTTTCAAAAGAATCGGAGATGGTGAGGTCACAAATTTCGTCATTCTTGGCGGTTCTTGATGGAATGACCCTATTACCTACGCAATATGTTGTCTTGTAATCTTTTTATCATGGTGCGTTTACACTCACCCTTGAGGCTCGCCTCGAGGCGAGCCTCTACCCCCATCTGGCCATTGCAAACCGCTTTTCGTAGGCTGTGTTCTTTGCTGTGTTGAAAGCAATATACACTCAACATGCCTTTGCGGCGCAACTTGCCTATAAGTGCGAAACGACAGAAATACGATGAGCTGCGAATTGTGTGGTACCACAGTTCATTGTATGTGTGTACACATATGGAAGCGTGCGTCGGAGAAAAAGTTGAAGAATGTTACGACTCTTGCGACTGCACGAGCCATCTGATTGGTTGATTTTATGGTGGGATAGAGGCGCGCCTCAAACGTTGAGTGTATGGTAAATCCACCATCATGGTTCTGTTCTGTGCTTTGTATTGCACCGCAGAACTACAGTAAATGCTAATTACAGTTCACATTGCAGTGGAGTAAAAAAAATCGGAAAACGGTTGAAGCAGGTATGTATGTTTAGAAAATTCGGAATTGCTCTTGGGGGGGGGGGCGGCCGCTCCCTCCGGCCCCCCCCCCCCTGTATCCGCCAATGTTTTGGATTTTTCTTTAGTTCACTTATTTAGTTCTTTAATGGTCTTCAACATATCTCGCGCTTTACATAAATATTTTGTCAAAATGATTTTAGGGCACTATAATTGTGTTATAATCCAATGCAGCTTCGAAACTTGAAACATTATAACTTACCAACGTCTCACCTTCGAAACGCCACTAACATTCTCCATTTACTTTATGTTAACATTAAATCCAATAATTTCATGACACTTCAACATTATGACAACGTTTTCCCATTTCCAAACGTTTTCTCGAAACGTTCGACTCCATACCGTAGACAGGAAAAATTTTCCAATGACTCTATAATTCTCTAATGTGCATCAGTCGTGCGAGTATCTTCAGATACCGCACATGGCTTCTTTTACATATTCTCCACTTTGAGTTAGATCGAAAGATGAATTTTAATGGCATTCTGGTGTCGTATCAAAAGGAAAGGAAAACTAAGAGACCCCACGGCTCATACATATATGAACGTTATATCGAGCGTCATACATACATCTATTCCAGTTCAGTTCGATTGTGCCAACTTGTCATCCTTATGAAAAATGCATTTTTCATTATCCATCCCTTATGTTTATTTCGTCAACCGTAAATTGCCAAGGAGGAAAGGATTTTTCTTATCCTGAAGTGCGAAGCACTATGTCGTTTTATATTTGCGCTATACCTGCTTCGAGTACGTATGTGTCCTATAGAGCTAAATATTATAATGGTGCTATATCCAAAAGATGTCGCACCAACCTACATACGTCATACCTAAGGTATACTGGTAGGTAGATGGTGTACGTGTTCAGTTATTGCCGGTAAGGGTGGAAATTCATAATTCACCGTAACACGTGGTGGTAAAGCGCTGACATGAATTCCGAATTATTTTTGTATTATTTTTTTCGTTCGCCCCCGACTATGAGAAAAATGGTTAAATATATTCCGGCGATTTATGCAGGTATTATTGTTCATATTTTTGATATTTTTTTTCTATTTTTCGTGACACTTTTAACAAATTTATTGCGATGCTTTTAAGGATTATTTTTTTAAAAGGAACTTAAGTAGCAACAGTTTTCATTTTGAATGCCAGAACAACACATTGTCCCACAAGTGGAAAGTTGGCGACAATATGTCTTCTGATCGGAAGATATATTTGTTAGAAGATTATCGAATATAAACAGTAGACTACTACTGCGATATTTTTTGTTTGGCTTCTTTAATCGTATTGTGAACAAAGGCATGACTTAAAATAGTGGAAGTAACCATAGGATAGGCTACTTGCTCCTAGGTCCAAGCTGATGGCTATAGTTTGATGACGGGAGCCACTTTCTGTGGAAATTGATGTTGTTAGTGTAGTGAACCACTCCACATATGCAATAAAATTTCACATTGCATTGGCTGGACGTAAAAGTTTGAAATCAAAACCTAACATAAGTTTAATCCAGCCCAAAAGATTGTAACATATAGAGCGGAGCCTCTCACGAAAAAAGCCCACAATTATTGTCTGCTTACTATATGTCGATGTCGTTCAGTCAGGAACTTGAAAATTTACTTACTACTGAGTTGTGCGAAAATTCAGCCACTGCTTTAGTTAGTTCCTATACAAAAAATCTGCCAATAGTCTGGGCGAACCTCCTTTATTTTCGGGTCAAAGTTCGGGAAGCAGTTAGAATGGAGTCGCACTTCAATGCTTACGCTACTGACACATATAACACTTGATTTACGTAAGTGGGTCATACTCCGGGGCGCGATCAAATTCGTAGTATAACCAGTATAACATCAATTATTTCGAGATTAGGACCTGTCTTGGAAAGTTAATTTTGCCCTTACAATAGAAGTAAAAATATCTAAAATAGAGATTTTTAGCCGATTAAACCTATGAAAAGATCGTGTAGACAACTCGAATTTCGGTACATTATTTACACTAAAGGCCCATAGACGTAATAACCAATTTCCTGTCTCACGACACTTAAGAGATATGACGTATTGTGAAAACTTATACAAATTCATTACATCCACTTGGACTTTGAATTTCGGAGAATGGTGAAATAGGTTTTAGGCAATTTGATATTTAATCAAACACTAGATATTGTGAAGAATTTGTGAAAACGAAAGCAACCCCTTCACACCCCTTAGGGGTTCATTATATTAAAAGTCTGTGGAAGTAAAAGTAAAAACCAATTTGATATATCATCAAACCTAATAAATATGACGAAAACTCTGAAAAGTATGCAACCCCCTTAAGGTTCAATATATAAACATCTTGAAATTACCTTTTTGGCGACATAAGATGCAGAAGCCTTAAGAAGTAAAAGCCAATTCGATATCTCTCAGATCTAAGAAATATGTAGCAATTTGTAAAAATGTATGCAAGCCCTTTACACCCACTTGGGGGTTGAATACCCCAAAATCCTGAAATAAGGTCTAGGATAAATATAATGAAAGATCGAATAAGTAAAAACCAGTTCGATTATTTATAACTCCCAAGTGATATGACGGAATTCGTGAAAATATTTTCAAACCCTTTTATACCCTCTTAGGGGTTGAAAAAATATAAATCTTGAAAACGTGGTTCAGGCGACTATAAAACAAGCTCGGGGAAATTAAAAGTTATTCGATATCTAATCAGACCTGAAAGATATTTTGAATTCGTGAAAATGTATACAACCCCTTAAGGGTCGAATATCAAAAACTCCTGAAAATACTTACAAAACCGTACAATAAAAGAATACAAATTTATTAAACATTCCAGAAAACCTATGAGATATGACGAAATCCGTGAAAATATACATATTCCGCTTTCACTGATCATTTATTTTGCCCCCTCCACACGCCAATGGATATTTGAATTTTTTTTAGATTTAGACTAGATTTGATTTTGATTGTTCCATATTACATTTTTATATTTTAAAATATATTAGATAATGCGATGCTCAGACCCTACGGCCTTTTCAATTCGTGATAAATGATTAGTTATGACAAGAATTTAATGAGTTACAATTTGGTGATATTGATTAAGTGAGGGAAATGGGAATGAAAAAAACCTCATAGATGGTAATTAAACTAGAAGTTAAGACCACAATTAAAATCTAAAATTTAAAACTAAGATTAAAATTAAAACTTAACAAAGGAAATTCAATAGCTTATCTAACTAAAATATTGTTAATACTAGAGACTAAAGAGAATCAGCGGGTTCTCCGAATTTCTGCATTTTGAGGGAAAATTAGATGAAATTTTATTAATAATATCGTCAACCGCGGGTAGAATTGCGATTTTATGTAATTCCCTTGTGGAAAAGTGCCAAGGTTCGTCAAGAATTATTTTTATTTATTTTGGACAATATGCAATTTTTCGTTGGATATTTCAGCACAACTAAATTACTTTTCTAGTAGTTCTACATATACTCACCAAGTTCCAACTATCTACCCCCGTACCATACTACTCCTAATAAAATTTATGTTTTACATCATGCCACTACTATTTGAAATACCAAGTTTCAGCTATCCATCATTCTGGGCTCTTGAGATACAAAAATAGGAACTTTTCCTTTTTCACCCTTCTCCACCCTCACCCCCTCCACCCACACTACCAAATTTTTCTCTGGTAGGGGTCTATTAGGACTATTTCATGTAAATCAAAGTATTTATCTAAAACTGTTCTTGAAATATGATACGTGTCATTTTTTAGAAAAAAAAACTCCCAACATCCATGCTCCACTGCCACTTAAAAAATTATATATGTCCTTGGAAAATTTGTTAAAAAAAACATTTAAGGTACTCCTACGACTAGCTACCATACACCTGTTTTGAAAAAATTAACAGGCTACAATACAAAGGTCTTTTAACCACGTGGTTATACTTATTGATCAAAACTAAGAATTTAAAATTTTGCACATAAAATTTGGTCACCATTTGAAATTATTAGAACAATAACGGATAAAAAATCAAGTTGCAGCTACCATAAAAATGTCCTTCAATAAATTGTGTTTCCGTTTGGTCGAACTAGTAAGATCTGCAGAGTTCGTTGGGCTACGGAGTTAAAATAATATAAAATATGTTCTATTGCTCGAAATAATAACTTCAATGAAAAAGATGACTTTCTTTTGTATATGGTTACGCAAAATACCTTAGCAAAAGCCATTAAAATTAGTGGAAAATTTGTAGAAATAATGTCTTCCAATTACACAAAAGTGGATCTGAGACCGAATCCAAGAAAAGTGGAGAAAAGACAAGGGATCGACCTCTGCCACTTTAGCAACGTTAGAAAGGGAGAGAAAGGGCTACCTAACCACATTAAAACCAAAGTTTTTAATTCTGTAATGTTATGGACTAGGCTTTAAAGCGTATATTCATATCTATCACACTTTTCAACTCCACCAGGAATTTACTTAACGATCAATATTTTTGATTCTGTAATCAGTTTCTGATGGTATTTTATAGACCAAAAACACCACCACCAGTAGCGAAAGGAGCATCAAATCAAGGATCCCTAATGGCGGTGTTCTTAATATTTTATTACTTTTGCACGTTTTATGGCCCAATTTGATCCGATACCGAACATTTTTTATTGTATAAGGATAATCCGAAATCGTAAAACAGCTTTTATTGGTTAAGGTTTTTATTAGCGATGGACAAGTTGTTAGGTCACAAAGGAACACATATCCGTACCTAAGACGGAACAGCTTCCTTGCTTTTAACGTCCACTTTTGGTCTCATATCAATTAGCAAGACTTTGGATGCTCCATATCTTGTGTGCAACATAAAACTCGATCTTAAAGTTAAGCAATAAAATCTGTGAGATAAGTTAGGAGTTAAATGTATAATAAACCCCAGAAGTTTCTTAGTTGAGTATAAAGGTCGACATAAGATAGGTGTAGTCTTAAGCTTAATTTCTTTATGAAAAGGATCTCGCATTTAATAATCAAATCAAGGGATCAACAACTCAAAGTTTCATGAAAAATTAAAACTTAGTATCTCTTTCATTTCATTGCATCTAAACTCTAAACTACTACTTATTATGAAACTTTCCTTTTTTTTCTCTTCCTTTTCTCGACTTCTTCACCTTCATGTAACATTTCTGCACTACTTCATAGACTCTTGTGGAAAACCGTTTTTCGAAATTGAAATGAAGAAGACAAGAAAATTTCCACTAAGTACTTGTTTGCTAGACTTTTTCTCCCATTTTCTTTTTTACTCTGCAGCAAACGAATCGGAAACTTTTCCCTTAAAATTACCCTCACCAAACTACTATAAAACTTTTATTGATTTATTCAGAAACTTTCGTCGTAATACGTTTCAACACTTTTCTACGAAGATGAAAAGAAACATAGAAAATGTGCGATGAAAAATTGCAATAACATGAAGAGTGCTTTAGAAGAATTAATAAAAAATTGTTAGATAACAAAAAAACGCAACATAATGGACATTTAATGAAGTTAAAACTTAGAGTAGTTCATAATAAATGAATACTGTAAGAAAATGATAAAACTGAGTGAGTGTACATTACGCATTCAATGTCCTCCCCAATTCCATTTTAAAAATATAAGCTTTAACCGACAGATGAAACAGGCTTTTTTACATCTTAAGATCAGTTTTATCACCTTCCAAATACTAGTTCTTAAGAGGAGCATATGGTTGTTGAGGTATAAAAATCGATTTTTTTTATTATATTATTATTTTAGACTGAGTTCTGCGTAAAACTGCTTAAGCTGCATGACTCTACGAGGTCAGGCTGTGCAATAAATATAGCTGTAAAGTTAGAAGGGTCGGGTGAAAACTGCACAAAAAAACAAACACGTTTTGTAGAAAACGAAGACAAAAATCAAAAAATCACAAAAACAAAACATTAAAAATTTGATTTCGAGTTCGCTATATAGAAATTATCCTCAGCAATTCCACCAGCTGTAAGGGTGTTTCGGATAGTAGGCATGATACACCCTCTGACGAGTCTATGCCCTCCGATGACGAAACAGCTTCTTCGGACCTAGTCCAACACAATCTTATAAAAACTGGCCTATCCAGTGAAGGTTTTCCAACTGTCATGTCCTCAGGGACAGCGATTAATCAACAGTCGGGGATTTCGTGTTGGGGTTTCACACCAGAAACCCTACTGACGCCGAAAAACAACTAACATTTAATCAATTTTGCTTCTATGGTAGCTTACCCTGAAAAAATTCCATTCTTGAAGCTTTCTGTTCGTTAAAATTAAATGTGCAAAAATATTAAAATTCTACTCCACTCTATTTGCTTGTTTCGCAGTAAGGAATATTTGTTTAAAATATCATTCAAATTGGATAAGTGGTTTCTGAGAAAATGGGTCATGAAATATACACCGAAAAGCACTCGCGATATACTGCCCCTAATAGATTTAAAAAAAAATTTAGATTTAAATCCATATAATGTAATAATTCAACAAATAGACAAGATCTGTTTGAGATAAATACAAAGTGCATCAACAAATTTCGCACCACGTAGGAAACATCCTTTAGCATCTGAGTCTAAGTTTACAAAAGTTAAAAAAATGTTCGGAACAACATTTCTGAGGGTCTGGTATCCTTGTTAATGATTGCACCTTTCTCAAAGTTTACTTTACCTAATTAATATCATTGATGCACAGCTGGTATAGAAATCGTAGTATTGAAACTAGCGGCATATGATACATAGAACGTATGGTATGATTTGACAATATCCGATATAAAGCCTAGTACTGTGTTCCGAGCGAAACGAAATGAACTATCAAAGTCCATATAAAAAAAAGGAAATTTTCGCTGATATTTCACGACGAAATATTTCGCTCGTTTTTCAGTACTGTGTTCACGGACGGAATGGACATTTGCCGTAGTCACTAAGAGATGGCGCTCGGTTTCGTGACAATTTCGATTTATTCGGTGCGGTAGGCTTTTTTGACAAGCAAAATATTTGACAAATTGAAATCAGCTGATTTTGTTTGTGCTCGCGATTTTTTTTCAGTTCGTGTTTTTTGAAATTTTCTGTGTGAATTCATTCGAAGTTATGAATTATAATAAAAGTGAAAAGGTACGTGTGTGCGGGATACCACAGAAAATTTAATTTCCGGTTCTCACGACGAACTTAAGTTGAAGTCGGCGTTGACAGTAGTCAGAAAAGATAATTACGAAGCCGGGTATTTGTTTATTTTAAATAGTGTTAATTAGTACACTTTACTCCGGATGCCAGTTTGTTTCCGTTTTTAGTTTTATGTAGTATTACTTGAAAATTGACACAAATAAATTGAACATTCAAAAATCGCGCGCTTTTCTATCACTGACATCTAGTAGTCAACAGTAGGATTTATTTCACTTTATTTCCAAGGTGCCTTTTGCGTTCGATTTCGTTTAGCGGAACACAGTACTAGGCTTAAGCGAGCAACGACATTTAACTGCGGTACTTGTCACATACTGAGAATGGCCCTGCTACCAGTAAAATGCATAGTATACTAGAGAAAATTGTCGAATTTGTGTACCATGAAGGGGCTTCAATACTAGGTATATCAGTTCGTTTATTTATTCGGTGCTACACTGCTGGTATTGACGATATTTTGATACAAATACTAGCAGTGTATCCAAGGTATAACTTAACAAAACATTTTATTCAAAACGATTAGACACTCTTATTATTAATTTACCTTTGTAAGAGAGAGACGCTGTGAAGAGCTCTGGCAATATCTATTGATTGTTCCACATTATTTATCATAGATGTACACCTAATAGTAAACAAAATTTCCGTCCCTCCCCATCTCTAATACCATACACAATTTAGCCGTGCCACACCATCCAAACAAGGCTATAAAAAGTAACTTAATGAAACACTTGTTACATTCACCCTAACCTAAACAATTCCAATGTTGGGTATAATTAAAACATTTCCTAATCAAATAAATGTGACACTCTGAGCTATTGGACAAGGCCTGGAACGAAGAAATTTGGGCAGAAAAACTTTGTGAAATTCGTTAAAATGAATTCGCGATTATAAGAAACAATGCTTGAAGCTGTAATAAAAAGAAGACTGGACTCTCTGTCGAAATTGGAAGGGTGACGAATATCCTGCAGCTAGAAACGATTTAGCTAAGTGGATTTGCGTGTTTGGGAGCGGAATAAATTGAGAGTCCGCAATAAAATTAAAAGAGGTCTAACGATAAAAATACTCTTTATTTAATAGATGTTAATAATAGAAGGCACAACTTTTAATTGATTGCATGGATTGGACATTTAGATGAATCGCATTATCCAGGACGAGTTTTTGTCTCAGAAGATATATTAGGCAGTAATATTTCTGACAGCTTTTTGCGAGGACAAAGTATTGAGTACGACACTATTGCTGCCTATAGTTGGTGTGAACCTAATATATGTGATAGACCAGCATTTTGATTTGACACATGTTATAACTTTTTAGATACGATCTGCATTTACATAAATGAAATACTCAAATATCCCACAGAGTTTTAAGCCAAATTTTAAAACCATTTATTTGCTACTAATTTTTTCCTTCAATACCAGAGACAAAGTTTAGTTGTAGTTAACGTTTTAATACAAAAAAAACAATCCTCCCAGAATAAATCTTAAAATGAAATGAAATAAAAATACTTTATTATTAAAATAATAAATATAATAATAAAGTATCCCCATAGAACATACACATATGAGGCCAAATTTTAACTTTTTTGCTCTTAATTTTCTCTCTCATTTTCGGAGGCAACAAAGTTTTGAGCCAAATTTTACTCTTTTATTTCGCGCCTTTCTACGTCATTACTAGAAAGAAAAGAAAGTTGTAGTGAACATTTAAAAAAAACATACTGCAGTCACGATCGGCTGCAAGCCAATCGTATAATACTCTAGATGAATACTGAACTCCGATTTATATTGTAGTTGGGGATAAAGTAGAATTACGTGTGTGCATGTTGTATGTCCTTTATTAAGGACTGCCATTAGATTGCTATTCAAACCTAAAAGACAATATTCAGTGTTTAATTTCATATCCTGAACTAGGTAAGTTATCGAAAAAAAAAGTCCTTTTTGAAGGACTTTCACATGGAAGGTGCAGGAAGGACTCACTCGATTTCTTACATATTTATCCTTTTCCTTGGAACCATTTAAAAATGAACGTGTACAAAATTTCAAATTCGTAGCTTGAAGCGTTCAAAAGTTATCGAAAAATATTGTTGAACACGTGTCTTAAGGATATTTTGTATGGCAGCTACCAGAAGGAGTAAAAGGATTTTGCTGACTAGTAAACCTGAACTTCGTTTTCACTCAAAACTAATTTGTACAAAATTTCGAGTTCATAGCTAAAAGAATACTTGAGCTATAGTGAGTTCCGTAAATTAAGTGAAGACTATTTGACAGGATATTTGTATGGCAGCTACACGAAGGACCAACAGGATTTTTTTCATAATCATACATTAAGCTCCAACTATTAGAAAGATAATACATACATAATTTCAAAGACGTAGCTTAAACCCTCCTGAAGTTATCGGTAATATTCTTGAACACGTGTTTTAAGGACATTTTGTATGGCAGCTATCCGAAGGAGTAAAAGAATTTCGCTGATTAGTTAACTCAAACTTCCTTTTTACTCAAAACTAGCTTGTTTAAAATTCCGAATTCGTAGCTAAAAGATTACTTGAGTTATAGTGAGTTTCGTAAATTAAGTGAATACATTTTGACAGGATATTTGTATGGCAGCTACACGAAGGACCAACAGGATTTTCTTCATAATCACATATTTAACTCCAACTATTGGAAAAATAACACATACAAAATTTCAATGTCGTAGCTTAAACCCTTCTCAAGTTATCGACCAATATTCTTGAACACGTGTTTTAAGGATATTTTGTATGGCAGCTACCAGAAGGAGAAAAAGGATTTCGCTGATTAGTAAACTCAAACTTCCTTTTCACTCAAAACTAACTTGTACAAAATTCCGAATTTGTAGCTAAAAGATTACTTGAGTTATAGTGAGTTTCGTAAATTAAGTGAATACATTTTGACAGGATATTTGTACGGCAGCTACATGAAGGACTAACAGGATTTTCTTCATAATCATATATTTAGCTCCAACTATTAAAAAAGTAATACATACAAAATTTCAAAGTCGTAGCTTTAGGCGTTACGAAGTTATTGGTCAATATTCTTGAACACGTGTTTTAAGGACATTTTGTATGGCAGCTACCCGAAGGGGTAGGACGATTTTGCCCGTTAACGAACTTAGCCTTACAAATTCAACCAAACATCCAGATTCAAAATTTCAAGATCCTAGGTGAAGGCGTTCTTGAGTTATCGTGTTCACGGACAGACGGACGGACGGACGGACGGACGGACGGACGGACGGACGGACGGACGGACGTCAGGCGGATTTGAGGTTTTTGGGCACAAATAAACAAAAAATAATATATAACTTTTTTTCGTCCGAGGCTTGGTTCTATGCGTTACAAACTTTTGGGCTGGATTAAACTTATAATACTCTATATGATTTCATCTAGAGTATAAAAATAAAATAGAAAAAATTCGTCCTAAAATATAGCTTAAAAAAATTTTTAATAAAACAAAATCTTAAAAAAAAATCTGCCAATGGTCTGGGCGAAACTTTATTATTTTTCGGGTCAAAGTTCGGGAGCGGTCAAAGTCGGAGTGTATCATGAGTTGCTTCGAGATTATTAGATTTTTTGGAAAATTATTTTTGTTCTTAATATAAAAATATTTAAAATAGAGATTTTTAGCCGATTAAACATTGAAAAAGCCCCTGTAGACTATTCGAATTTCGGTATATTATGTACACTAAAAGAACATAGAAGTAAAAACGAATTTGTTGCCTTATCAGAATTAAGAGATATGACGAATTGTTAAAACGTATACAAACCCATTACTTCCACTTGGGGTTTGAATTTCATAAAAATTGTGAAACAGATTTTTAAACTATTTCATAAGAAGCAACTTGATACCTTATGAGACGAGAAGGATTTTGAAAAATTTGTGAAAACGTAAGCAGACCCTTCACACCTCCTTGGTTCTTGAAATTCGAAAAATCGTGAATTGGCTGGCCGTAATTATCAATTTTATATCTCATCAGAACTAAGCAATGGCAAAAATTGTGAAAACATATACAAACCCTTGGGGGTTGAATATCGAAAAATTGAGAAATGGGTTTGTAGGCGATTATATAAAAAGTCTGTGGAAATGAAAAGCGATCTAATATCTCATCGAACCTAAGAAATATGTCGAAGCTTTGAAAAGCATACAACCCCCGTACACCCATTAGGATTGAATATCTAAAATACTGAAATTGACTTTTTGGCTATTTTATATAGGAAACATTAGGAAGTAAAAATGAATTCGATATATCATCAGATATGCAAGTTAATAAATAAATATGAAGACAGCACGAGAAAGTAGGAACCAATTCAATTTCTTATCACTTCTAAAATAAATGGCGGAACTCGTGAAAACGTGTTCAACCCGTTCATACCCTCTTAGGGACTGGAAAAGGAAAAAACTTAAAAACAGGTTTTAGGCGATTATTACGCAAGCACGTGAAAGTGAAAAGATGTTCGATATCTGATAAGACCTGGTGACATAGTAGAATTCGTGAAAAAGTTTACAACCCCCTTTGCACCCCTTTAAGAGTCGAATTTTAAAAAATCCTGAAAACACTTTCTAGGTATTTATATGAAGAAGCCGTAGAATAAAAATGAATTCAATATTTGGGAAGACCTAATAGATATGACGAAAATCGTGAAAATGTATGCATTCCATTTTCACTGATCATTTTTTTTGCCCCCCCCTCCGAACGCCAATAGATATTTGAAATTTTTTTTTATCTAAATTAGTTTTCAAGTTGATTTACATAAATGTACCGAGTTTCAACTTTGTAGCATAAGCCGTTCTATAGATAGGAAAAACACCCCCCACCCCCGTACCATACTACCCTTATAAAAAATTATATTTTTCCAAGATGCTACTAATATAGTTCTATCTAAATACTAAGTTTCAGCTTTATATCTTTATAGGTTGTCGAGATATTAAAATCGGAACTTTTTCCTTTTTACCCTCCCCCACCCTCACCCTTTACACCCTCACTTCCAAAATTTTGTTTTCTGCTAGCACTCTATTAGGCCTACTTCTGGTAAAAATTTTAAGCATCTATCTTACACTGTTCTTGAGATATGAGACGTGATTTTTTAGAAAAATTCTTATCCCCTCCACTTTTATGCTCCACCACCCCCTTGAAAAATTTTGTTTCCAGCAAACTTCATTTGTCAACCTTTATACACAAACCAAATTTTATTTATCTAGTGCAATTGGTTCGTGAGTTATCGTAATCTAAAGTTTTTCACCCCCACCCCCGTACGCCACTACCCCCACACAAATTTTTGATTCCGATCTATTCTCCTAGTATATCTACAGATATTTATTAAGTTTCAATTTTGTGACATTAACCGTTTAGGAGATATGGATTTTAGAATGTGTCGATCTCACCTTTTTTGCGTTTCGGACGCATTATTTTTCCCTCCACTCCCAAACCCCTTCACCTATATCAGCAATTTTTTTGCAAATGGGTCCACTACTAAAGCTCTATATAAATTTCAAATTTCAGCTTCCTAGCATAAGCGGTTGCTGAGATCTAGAAACCAAAATTTTTCGTCTAAAACGCTTCCCCCTCCTCCCCCCTCACACCCCCACCCCTCCAAATTTGGCCACTTCAAGGGGCGTACCCAGTCTATTCATAAAAAAAATTTTAATTAAATAACTTAAAGGGTTTGGGAGCTACGAGCCTTCAAACGATTTTGCGTACAGCGGTCAACGTACGGCGTACGGCGTACGGCGGACAGACGGACTGAAATTTTTTTTTGCTTTTTTCGTGTCTACTCGTCATGAAACGTGAAAAAAAAAATTTTGAGGGTAGCAAATTTTTTTTTTTAAAAATCGATAACAATACTGTATTATTAAAATAATAAAGTAATAAGAACTACTAGAATAAATCTTAAAATGAAACTCAATATAAAAAAACATACTGAAGTCACGGTCGGCTGCAAGCCAATTATATGATACTCTAGATGAAGTACTGCACTCCGATTTATATTATAGTTGGGGATAAAGTAGAATAAGGAGTGAGCATGTAGTTTCTTAGGGACTCCCATTTGGTTGCTACTTAAAACTAAAAGGCAATATCATTAGTGTTCAATTTCATATCTGGAACTGGGTGACTCACTGAAAGTAAAATTTTCCTTTTTGAAGGACTTTCACTTGGGAGGTGCAGGAAGGACTCACTCCATTTCTAGCATATTTATCCCTTTACCTAGAACCATTTAAAAATTAATGTATAAACATACTGCAGTCACGATCGGCTGCAAGCCAATCGTATAATACTCTAGATGAATACTGAACTCCGATTTATATTGTAGTTGGGGATAAAGTAGAATTACGTGTGTCTATGTTATATGTCCTTTATTAAGGACTGCCATTAGATTGCTACTCAAAACTAAAAGACAACATTCAGTGTTTAATTTCATACTTTGAACTGGGTAAGTCATTGAAAAAAATGTCCTTTTTGAAGGATTTTCACATGGGAGGTGCAGAAAGGACTCACCCGATTTCTTACATATTTATCCTTTTCCTTGGAACCATTCAAAAATTAATGTGTACAAAATTTCAAATTCGTAGCTTGAAGCGTTCAAAAGTTATCAGAAAATATTGTTGAACACGTGTCTTAAGGATATTTTGTATGGCAGCTACCAGAAGGATTTGAGGTTTTTGGCCACAAATAAACAAAAAATAATATATAACTTTTTTTCGTCCGAGGCTTGGTTCTATGCGTTACAAACTTTTGGGCTGGATTAAACTTATAATACTCTATATGATTTCATCTAGAGTATAAACACAGATAATTTAAAATAAAATTAAATAGAATTTGTAAAAAATAAAATTTAGAAATACTCAATAAAACTAAACTAAAATTTCAAAAGCACTGAAATCTTAAAAGAATATTACATTAACTCAAAAGTAAGAACTAAGTAAAACTAAAAAGGAAAATAAATTAAAACTAAATCGAAAACGAAATAAATTTATATCCAGAATACTAAATAAAACTTAAAATTTGAAAAGAATTCTACTTTAAAAAGTTTTAAAATTATATCCAAAATGTAAAACTGCAACTGACTAAATCTTAATAAGACTTGTATTTTTATACAACTTACACCTTAGAAATTTAAAACTTGAACCAAAATCTTCACTTAAATTTAAGAAATTAAATAAAACTTACAAAAAAGATAAAATTTAAAATTATAGCCTGAAAACTAAAAGTTTTGAATCAATCGAACTTGAGAATAGTTTTCATAAATTAGAAATATAACTATAACTTAAAATAACAAAATAATAAAATGAAATTATTTAAAATACAATAAATTACACGAAAAGTTAATATATCTAAGGAATTAATAAAATTTAAAATTAAATAAATCTTTTTCTTTAAAAATGTATATATATTACAAAAAAATCTTTTAAAACAAAATACCACACCAAAAACTAAATGAATCTTAGAAATAAATAAAACTTGAAACTGAATAAAACTTATTCCTTAAAAATTTAAATGAAATAATCTTTTAAGATGTAGTCTGAAAAGTTAACAAAACCTAAAAATTAAAAAAACACGCAACCCGAAAAATATTAAAATTAATTGAAAATAACTTATAAACATACTGCAGTCACGATCGGCTGCAAGCCAATCGTATAATACTCTAGATGAATACTGAACTCCGATTTATATTGTAGTTGGGGATAAAGTAGAATTACGTGTGTGCAAGTTGTATGTCCTTTATTAAGGACTGCTATTAGATTGTTACTCAAAACTAAAAGACAATATTCAGTGTTTAACTTCATACCTTGAACTGGGTAAGTCATCGAAAAAAAATGTCCTTTTTAAAGGACTTTCACATGGGAGGTGCAGGAAGGACTCACTCGATTTCTTACATATTTATCCTTTTCCTTGGAACCATTCAAAAATTAACGAGTACAAAATTTCAAATTCGTAGCTTGAAGCGTTCAAAAGTTATCGGAAAATATTGTTGAACACGTGTTTTAAGGATATGTTGTATGGCAGCTACCAAAAGGAGTAAAAGGATTTCGCTGATTCGTAAACTCGAACTTCCTTTTCACTCAAAACTAACTTGTACGAAATTCCGAATTCGTAGCTAAAAGATTACTTGAGTTATAGTGAGTTTCGTAAATTAAGTGAATACATTTTGACAGGATATTTGTATGGCAGCTACACGAAGGACTAACAGCATTTTCTTTATAATCATATATTTAGCTCCAACTATTGAAAAAGTAACACATACAAAATTTCAATGTCGTAGCTTAAACCCTTCTAAAGTTATTGACCAATATTATTGAACACGTGTCTTAAGGACATTTTGTATGGCAGCTACCAGAAGGAGTAAAAGGATTTCGCTGATTAGTAAACCCGAAATTCGTTTTAACTCAAAACTAATTTGTACAAAATTTCCAATTCATAGCTAAAAGATTACTTGAGTTATAGTGAGTTTCGTAAATTAAGTGAATTCATTTTGGCAGGATATTTGTATAGCAGCTACACGAAGGATTAACAGGATTTTCTTCATAATCATATATTTAGTTCCAACTATTGGAAAAATAACACATACAAAATTTCAAAGTCGTAGCTTAAACCCTTCTGAAGCTATCGACTAATATTCTTGAACACGTGTTTTAAGGACATTTTGTATGGCAGCTATCAGAAGGAGTAAAAGGATTTCGCTGATTAGTAAACTCGAACTTTCTTTTCACTCAAAACTAATTTGTGCAAAATTCCGAATTCGTAGCTAAAAGATTACTTGAGTTATAGTGAGTTTCGTAAATTAAGTGAATACATTTTGACAGGATATTTGTATGACAGCTACACGAAGGACTAACAGGATTTTCTTCATAATCATATATTTAGTTCCAACTATTGGAAAAATAACACATACAAAATTTCAATGTCGTAGCTTAAACCCTTCTGAAGTTATTGACCGATATTCTTGAACACGTGTTTTAAGGACATTTTGTATGGCAGCTACCCGAAGGAGTAGGACGATTTGGCCCGTTAACAAACTTAGCCTTACAAATTCAACCAAACATCCAGATTCAAAATTTCAAGGTCCTAGGTGAAGGCGTTCTTGAGTTATCGTGTTCACGGACAGACGGACGGACGGACGGACGGACGGACGGACGGACGGACGGACGTCAGGCGGATTTGAGGTTTTTGGCCACAAATAAACAAAAAATAATATATAACTTTTTTTCGTCCGAGGCTTGGTTCTATGCGTTACAAACTTTTGGGCTGGATTAAACTTATAATACTCTATATGATTTCATCTAGAGTATAAAAATGTTAAAATAAATATTTCTGGTGGCCCATGCACTATTGATGATGACAATACAAATTAAAATAAATTAAATTAAATTGTTTCAACTTGAGTTTCAAGAACATTAGTATGGGAAGATATCGCGTTAGCGAATTAAACACGAATTTTGATGTGCTATTACCCTTACAAATTGAAACGTACATGTGGATTATATTTTTCAATTTTCTTAATCGTTAGTTATCGTGCGATCGGACAGATAGCTAAACAATCGGACAGGTCAATGGATCCATTAAATTTAGGGGGTTTCAGAAAACAGCTTTTCGATCAAGCTTATGAGCTATTATAATATTCAACAGATTTCATCTAGAGTTTAAGACGAGGTTCAAATGAAAGCCGAATTTAAAAAAAAATTATATGTACGAGTATGTATGAGCAGAATTGTTTAACTACATAATTATTCGTGTTAGTAGTATAAAGGACAAGGACCTGAAAATTTAGCATACGTTATTTGTCGCATGAGCAAAACTACTGTTGTAAAATCATTCATCTCTCTGCCACATATGCATAGACGAGTGTAAGGTATTTACTTGTTTCAAAGCAACCCTTCCGAATACCATTATACTGATTTTACACATCGTTTCCTTTTTCCACCACCTACTCGTTTTTTTATCCATCTCAGTAAATCGCCATAAAGACTAAAATCACCGTAAAGACTTTGCCCAAGCCATAAATCACAAAGCATATAGAGGATCAGCATATGTGTGTATGTTGTATGGCCTAGTTAAGTCGAGCACATCAAGAATCAAAGAGTAACCCCGGGAACTAACCAAGCCATCGTTTCAACCATATCCCGAAACTACCACCATCCAAACCAGCCAGTAGAATCCTTTAGACTTGTTCCCGAGCGCCACATACAAGAATGATGAGGAGTGAAATTCTGATGCCGCTGGTATTTTAGAAACATTCTGGAGCTCCGGTATAGAGAGCGTCAAACTGAACTCAATTTACAGTATTTCATGAATTTTAAAAGACAGCCCCAAGATTTTCCCTGTCACCCTATTTTTCGGTGGTGAGTTAAGGGCGAGATATTGCACTTTCTATCATCAACGCCTCCACATCCACCAGTTTTATCAAGTTTCACTATGGTGTTCTTCACTTGATAACAGTTTTTAACTTTGTCAAGTCTTATCAGAACTAGGAATTTTCCTTGACGTGCTTCCGGGTGTAGTTTGGTCCCGATATAATTTCGAAAACTTTGTCTTTCGACTTACTATATGCGAACAGCTAAAAAGAGTTCAGGCAATTGAATTGGAGTGGATAATAGGCGGAATGACGCTATTTAGCTGAGGCCACAAATTTTAAAGGATTTCCTATCAGTGTTATATTTTTGTCATTGGCTCAGCTTAGAGCTCTTATTATTTTTACTTCATTTATTTTGAGCCATGAAATAAATATCTTAAAATATTTTTAGGTTGTTTTTCGGCGTCAGGGAAGTTTCTGGCGCGAAACACCAACACGAAAGCCAGAATGGGCTCGATCACTATACAGGCTGCAGCCATTGAGGACATAGTAGTTGCAAAAACGAGCTGACGTGGCCGAGTTTCTGGCTCTGCGAAAGCGGTTTTTCGAGCGATTGTTAAGCGGATTGCGGAAAACCCCGTGCTAGTGTCACACCCCAGTGTGTGTTCCCACCCCTGGTAGATCCCCCTTTGGCCCCTAAGTGAATTAAGCCAGTGACTTAGTTAATTAGTGTTATTGAGGTTAGGGCCGTCGGCCCAACTTAAACTGTGTTACAAGAATAGACCCGCCTCTTTCACACTTTCATATGCACAGTCAGCTAAAACAACGTTAACCAGTATCGCTCCTATCCCAACAAATCCAGGCACCACTTCCACACTAACAACTAGCCCCATCCAGATCCCCCCTACCAACACCGCATCCCCTACTCCAAATCCTCCACACCCATCCTATAATCTACCTACTGAAACAACCAAGTCCACTAACATAGCTACCCCGATTACTCTCCAACCATCATCTTCTACCACCAACACCCCTTCTCTCCCACTCCCACTACTAAAGACACTGCCCCCTCTAGAATTACCAACTTTCTCCCACTCCCACTACTAAAGACACTGCCCCCTCTAGAATTACCAACTTTCTCCCAACCACACTCCCGCCACCAACTCTGCAAAACCCCGAAAAACAATAGGTCCTCGAAGCAATAGCTTCCAGACTATCGCCTCACTCAAATATGGTCCTCCAGACCATTGTTGAAAACAGCAGCATCAAAAAAACCATTCCCTCAACTGCTATGCCCAGTCTCATGGAGACTGTCGACCTTTCGAACGGGTCAGAACTCGACGTTGAACTATAGTGTTCCTATACGTGCACCATTGACACCACCTCCTTTTCACCCCTCCCGTAGCCTCAGTATCCTTCAGTGGAATACCAGACGCCTGTACTCCAATCGTCCCCACCTTGATAGCCTCATCATCCACATAATACTGTTGCAAGAAACCAATATTCTTCCGGGCGAAGAACCTCTCAGATTCGGTGCCTACTGCTATAGTGGTCACAACACCCCTAGGGATATCAGAAATGGCGGTGTTGCTATCCTGGTTTACAGCTCTTTAGTCTCCGAACAGGTGAAGCTGAGTGTCGACATTCTGGCCTGTGCCGTCACGGTCAGATCTGACCCTCCGCTGACTGTGGTGTCGCCATATCTTGAGTGTCGACGGGGGATTTCCAATGCGGACCTGTCCAATCTGTCAGATCAACTTCCCGAGAACACCATTTATGGTGGCGATTTCAACGCTCACGGTCTCCTATGGAGGGGTGCGCGCTACTTCTATCCCCGTCTCTTCCCCCAACCTTAGTTATCAACCGCGCTGGACGAACTGAGATATCCTAAACTCCTTCAAGACCAAGAATAGAGCTTGGAAACATTTCTATAGGCACCCGACTGATACAAACCTAGTCACGTATCGTCGTGAGGCGACTATCACTAAGAAGAAGATTACAGCTGCAAAAAGAGAGAACGGAAACTCTTTTGCTCGTTCAATAGATCCCAGCTCAAATCTAGCCGATGCATGGAGAAAAGTTAAATCCGTTTTCGGGGTAGACCTCCCGGTCTAATCCCCAATTGAACAACCGATCTAGGTTCTATTACGAATTCCTGGCTCTATCCTGAACTACTATTCTTCGGATTCGAATTTTTCTTCCGTACAACTCGCTCAAAAACAGTCAGCCTCTCGCAACATCACAGTCCACTCACCTGACCCTGACAGAATTATTGGTGACCCTACCTCCTTTGCGAAACTAAGTTCGGTGCTTAGTTCCTGCAAGGGTTCAGCCCCAGGACACGACAGGATCACTTACGAGATGATCAGGGAGTCCACCAACAGCCTAAAAGTCAGGCTGGTGGAGCTCTATAACCTGGTCCTGGCGCATGGCTCTTTTCCACACATGTGGAAGAGGGCGGTTCAAGTGCTTATCCGTAAGAGATCTAACTCATCTCCTTGTTGTTCCACACTAGCGTATATGTTAATTATTGGAAGCTTCGAATTGTTTGATTTTTGATCTTGAGTTTTGATTTTGATTTTTGATGTTGATTCTTGATTTTGATTTTTAATTTTGACTTTGAATTTTATTTTAATTTTGACTTTCTCAATCTTATCCATCTATATACTCTATTAATCAACCATATTATATTGTAAAAAGACTGTAATGCGACGTGCCATGTGCCCCCCGGGCTTGGCCGATAATATGATGGGCTCCCTCATTTATGATGGATACCACATCGAATAAATAAATAATAAGTTGCAAAAACCTTCACTGGAGAAGCATGCTTTTTAAAACTGTGTTACTAGGTAAGAAGAAGCTGTTTCGTCATCGGATTGCATTGACTCCACAGAGGGTGTATCATGCCTACTATCCAAAACACCCTTACAGCTTCTGGTATTGCTGAAGAGTTCTCCATGTGTGCGATATCGAACTGAAATTCATTTCCACAAATTATAATTAAGTGATATTTGCCATAGCACTTTATGGCACTAAGTGCGCTGGATCAAAACCAGCCCACAATAATTTTATTTTCCCTAATATTAATGAGAATGGATTTTTTTATGGACGGAAGCAATTTGTACTTAGCTTAAAATAAAATTTGTTTCCATGATAAAAAAAAATCATTCTCAATAAACATTTAATACCAGTTTTCTTCGAACGACAACTAAAATTTGTGTGATACTAAAAATTATTTTTGAATTGACTTCTTCTTAAGGGGTTACATACACCTGGGACGGCTAAGACTACGATATTTTTATGGATTTTTTTCGTGCATAAAACTGAAGTTAATTGAACAACCATTATATATCTCTTAAGGTATTAGATTTTGTCTATATTATGTAAAAATTTGGTTGGAAAATTTCAAACAGTACAAAAGTTACAGTCGTTTTACTGGGACGTGTTTTTGTTGAGAGCGATTTCGGTACCAGACTTTCCTCCGCCATTTTTTATCGAAATTTTTTTCTGAAAGTAAATACATAGCTCTCTACCGAGCCGGAATTTCAAAATTAAATTTTGTCAGATCATGGCAGCCTCTGGAATTAAAAATGCAATTTTTTGCCTCAAAATTGTTAAGTAATTAAGATTAAAAAAAACTAATCAAGATATCGATACCGGCTCGGTAAACGTAAGAGTGTTGTATTAAACACAATTGTGCAAAAGTAGGTCCCGATCGGTCCGGTAGTCGCGGAGATAATCCTGGTACCGTTTTTGAAAACGCTGTTTCGAGAAAAACGCATTTAAAGTTTAGGGTACAGTTTACATTGAAATATGGTTCTGTGAATTTTAACAGTGGAACAAGTATACCGAAATTTCACCAACTTTTCAAAACAGGTCCCTGCTATACAGAAGGTCATAAATACCCGGAATTAAAAAAAAGCTCATAGTCAAACAGATGACAAAGGCCACGAACACCTACGCGCCAACCGTTAGTCGTTGCTCACCATGTCGGTTACAAAACGCTGTAACTTCATCATTACAGCGAATTTCTTTATGAAATTTTCAGGGTAGACATTTAAAGAATGGTACTTTCGAATAAGGACCTTTTTGAAAAATAGATTTTTTTAACTACCCAGGTATATGTAACCCCTTAATTAATTAAAATGAAAGAGAAAGGGTTATTAACATGTTTTTCGATATCGCAAACATCTTTCATTGAACATCTTAACTGCAAAAAATATACCTTATTTTAAAAGAAACCTTTTTAATGTTTTCATGAAACGACTAGATCTTAACTATTTTTTTACCTCAATTGTTTTTAACTTGCATCTTTAGATCGGGTTAAAACTTTTCGAGTTTTTCACCACATAAAACTAATTTTGAACTTTTCATCCTAGTTAGGAAGAATATTATGTCCGCACTGGTACGTGGATGCTCCTTTATTTCGTTTCCCGGGAGATCCCCTTATTTTTATTTTGAAGAATAATGTACAAGTTTTGTATTATACACAGATACACACACATACATATCCATAACAAATGGGACTCCCCTTCAATTTAACTGATTTATTAAGAAGAGGAAGTTGCCTTCTTCGGGGATTTTTTTTGCCATTTTCCTGGCTCACGGAAGTATAGCATTATGGTCAAAAATTTTATATTCTATGCACGTAATCTTTTTTTTTGTAATTATATGAAACGTGAGGGTTAGATGAGTTTGGTGTGCGGGAGTAGGCAGCACGCGTTTCGCATTTGTGGTGATAAAAGCGAAGGATTTTTATTGCAATCATTTGAAATTATCGCAAAATTGTAGACGGGGATTTTCGAAGCGTTTGTAGGAGTAGTTTTTTTTGAACTAGTGCACTTGTTGCACGGACTATCTTGTCTTGAATTGACTAGTTCAATGCAATATCCTTAAAAATGTCTTATCAAGTTAAATTATTCAGCTTTGGTTTTTTACACTGTCTCTCCAGTTCTTGTGTGACCCACTTTATGTTATCAAAAAGATAAATACCAATATTCCATAACAATAAAATTCATACAACCGTTTCGGAATAAAGTAGAAGATTCATATTTCCAGACTTTGTGTCAACATTAACGACAAATAAATTTTCCGACTTGGTAATTTTCCGTATATCCTATTGGATTTTCATTGAATCTTTTTCTGAGTTCGTTGGCATTTGGCCGAGGCATATTCTGCAAAGATAAATCTCCAGAGAATGACGATAGTAGATACCGAGTATAAAAAAAAGATAAAATGATAATCATAACTAGAGCAGCTTCCGGATTTCTTCAGCTTCCTTCATATGTATCGAGGATAGAAAAACGAGAATTTCCAATCTGAGAGATATTTTTATGAATTTCTTCCAGAGAAAATCGTTTGGCAATGATTTGCTTTTCCTTTGTGTCGACAGAATAGTGTTGCTACTGTTTGCCGAATGCTTTGGGGAGCGTCTATCTATTTTGGAAATTGAATTTTAAATCGAAACCCCAACGAAGTCTCATTTTTCTGTGGAATTGTCAAAGGATTGCGTCGTCCCTTGTTTGATTATTTATAAGATCGTCGAGTTTTATTCTAAAATGGTTCAGATTAGTTTGCTTAAATTCCCTCCGTAAATATTACCATTAGGTCGTGTGTCTAGTCTCGAAATCTCAATCTTTTCATACATCCGGCAAAGAGCGTCTTTGTTTGTTTATATACATACTCGTACATATTATAATTGGATTTTAAAAAAAAGTTTAATCCTCAATTTTGGTGTCAATTTACTACAAAATTTTGATTTTGAAATATGCAAACTCGATCAAAATTTTGTTATGACATTTGTTATTACCAGCCGTTATTCTTTGGTGGAATGTTGCAACCTCAGTAAACAAAAATGTTGATTCTGATTCTGGTGGTATAGGTGTTAATGAATTTTGAAGAGCTTTTAATAGAATAGGTTCGGATGAATCCTTTTTATATAAAATAAATCATCTGAAGTAAAAAAAACTCATTTAAAAGATAAATGTTGGAGGAAAATTTCCGTAAAGTTAGGAAAAGGTGGTAGGTTTTTAAATTTTTACAAATCTTATAAATCACTAATTTTAAAATTAAATGATTTTACAGAATCTATTTGCAAAAGCATAATGGAGATATATGCGAGATCATTTTAAGAAACTGAAGAGAAAGATTCTCAGCAAACCTTCAAGGAGCGGACGCAATTATGGCCGAATTGGCCATATTTTGAGACGCCGCAATTTTTTAAATATTCTAGCAACCACAACCCGTAAGTTAGCCAAATATAAATACGTTTTATTTTTGTAATGCTGTTATTAATTTTTTAGCACAATCAGCAGTTTATCTGACGATTCTTCAACGAAGAAGAATTACGATAGATGCGGATATTAATAGAATTAATAATAAAAAATTTCTTGATTTTATTGTCGATCGACATACTCGCGATGAAAATATTCTTTATCACCATGAAATTTAAGAAAATTATGAAGGACGGTTGCCGCTAATACATATTTTTCGGCGTTTTCTGGCTTCATGTTGATAGTTGTACCTAAAATTCATGAAATATCTATTTGACATATACAATGTTAAATACATACATATATGCATACATACCTAAAATTCTCCACCTGTTGGCTAAAATACCAAACACGTTTTCAATTAAGCGACAACCACCGGACAATATAAAATTGAAGTTCTCCTTTTCTGGGAAGGGAACGCAGAATCTCCTAAGAAGTAATACGGCACAGTTTCATCTACTCCAGGTACATGTGACTGGATCCATGCTAAAAGCTCATCAGACCATTTTTGTAAACTGTTGGAAAAACAAGAAAAAAACATACTGCAGTCACGATCGGCTGTAAGCCAATCGTATAATACTCTAGATGAATACTGAACTCCGATTTATATTGTAGTTGGGGATAAAGTAGAATTACGTGTGTGCATGTTGTATGTCCTTTATTAAGGACTGCAATTAGATTGCTACTCAAAACTAAAAGACAATATTCAGTGTTTAATTTCATATCTTGAACTAGGTAAGTCATCGGAAAAAAATGTCCTTTTTGAAGGACTTTCACATGGGAGGTGCAGGAAGGAGTCACTCGATTTCTTAGATATTTATCCTTTTCCTTGGAACCATTTAAAAATGAACTTGTACAAAATTTCAAATTCGTAGCTTGAAGCGTTCAAAAGTTATCGAAAAATATTGTTGAACACGTGTCTTAAGGACATTTTGTATGGCAGCTACCAGAAGGAGTAAAAGGCTTTCGCTGATTAGTAAACTCGAACTTCGTTTTCACTCAAAACTAATTTGTACAATATTTCAAATTCATAGCTAAAAGATTACTTGAGTTATAGTAAGTTCCATAAATTAAGTGAAGACGTTTTGACAGGATATTTGTATGGGAGCTACACGAAGGACTAATAGGATTTTCTTCATAATCATACATTTAGCTGCAACTATTGGAAAAATAACACATAAAAAATTTCAAAGACGTAGCTTAAACCCTTCTGAAGTTATCGACCAATATTCTTGAACACGTGTTTTAAGGACATTTTGTATGGGAGCTACCCGAAGGAGTAGGACGATTTAGCCCGTTAACGAACTTAGCCTTACAAATTCAGCCAAACATCCAAATTCAAAATTTCAAGATCCTAGGTGAAGGCGTTCTTGAGTTATCGTGTTCACGGACAGACGGACGGACGGACGGACGGACGGACGGACGGACGGACGGACGGACGTCAAGCGGATTTGAGGTTTTTGGCTACAAATAAACAAAAAATAATATACAACTTTTTTTCGTCCGAGGCTTGGTTCTATGCGTTACAAACTTTTGGGCTGGATTAAACTTATAATACTCTATATGATTTCATCTAGAGTATAAAAATCTGCCAATGGTCTGGGCGAAACTTTATTATTTTTCGGATCAAAGTTCGGGAGCGGTCAAAGTCGGAGCATATCATCAGTTGTTTCGAGATTATGAAGTTTCTTGAAAAGTTAATTTTGTTCTTAAAATAAAAATATTTAAAATAGATATTTTTAGCCAATTAAACATTGAAAAAGCCCCAGTAGACTATACGAATTTCGGTATATTATGTACACTAAGAGCCCATAGAAGTAAAAACAAATTTTTTGCCTTATTACACTTAAGAGATATGACGAATTGAACGATTAAACGATTCTTATGATATCGTTTAACTTGATATCTCATGAGACCCGACGGTTTTTGAAAAATTTGTGAAAACGTAAGCAAACTCTTCACGCCGCCTGGTTTTTGAAATTCGGAAAATCGTGAAATTAGTTTTTAGGTCATTACATCAAATGTCGTAATAACCAATTCTATATCTCATCAAAATTAAGGGATGGCAAAATTTGTGAAAACATATGCAAACCCTTGGGGGCTGAATATCCAAAAATTGAGAAATGCATTTGTAGGCGATTATATAAAAAGGCTGTGGAAATTAAAAACGATCTAATATCTCATCAAACCTAAGAAATATGTTGAACCTTTGAAAAGCATGCAACCCCCTTACACCCCTTAGGATTGAAAATCTGAAAATACTGAAATTGACTTTTTGGTTCTTATATGGGAAACCTTAGGAAGTAAAAATGAATGCGATATATCATCAGATCTAAGCAATATGTAGGAATCTGTGAAAACATATGCAACCTCCTTACACCCACTTGGGGGTTGAATATCCAAAAATCCTGAAAGGAGTTAATAGATAAATATGAAGACAGCACGAGAAAGTAAAAACAATTGAATTACTTAGCACTTCTAAAGGATATGACGGAATTTGTGAAAGCTTGTTCAACCCTTTTATATCCCCTTAGGGGCTGGAAAAGGAAAAAACTTAAAAACAAGTTTTAGGCGATTATTACGCAAGCCTGTGAAAGTAAAAAGATATTCGATATTTGATCAGACCTGGGGGATATGGCAGAATACGTGAAAAAGTATACAACCCCGTTTGCATCACCATAGGGGTCGAATTTTAAAAAATCCTGAAAGAACTTTCTAGGTATTTATATGAAGAAGTCGTACAATCAAAATGAATTCAATATTTGGAAAGACCTAATAGATATGACGAAAACCGTGAAAATATATGCATTCCATTTTCACTGATTATTTATTTGCCCCCCCCTCCGAACGCCAATGGATATTTGATATTTTTTTTTATCTAAATTACTTTTCTAGTTGATTTACATAAACTTACAGAATTTCAACTTTGTAGCATAAGCCGTTCTATAGATAGGAAAAACAACCCCCACCCCCGTAGCATACTACCCCTATAAAAAATTATATTTTTCCAACATGTTACTAATACACCTCTATCTAAATATCAAATTTCAGCTTTATATCATTATAGGTTGTCGAGATATAAAAATCGAAACTTTTTTCTTTTCACCCTCCCCCACCCTCACTCTCTACACCCACACTTCCAAAATTTTGTTTTCTGCTAGGGGTCTATTAGCCCTACTTCTAGTAAAAATTTTAAGCATCTATCTTACACTGTTCTTGAGATATGAGACGTGATTTTTTAGAAAAATTCTTATCCCCTCCACTTTCATGCTCCACCGCCCCCTTAAAAATTTTACTTTCAGCAAACTTCATTTATTAACCTTTATACACAAACCAAATTTTATTTCTCTAGTACAATTGGTTCGTAAGATATCGTAATCTAAAGTTTTCCACCCCCACCCCCGTACACCACTGCCCCCACTCAAAAATTTGTTTCCAATCTATTCTTCTAGTATACCTACAGATATTCATTAAGTTTCAATTTTGTGACATTAACCGTTTAGGAGATATGGATTGTAGAATGTGTCGATCTCGCCTTTTTTGCGTTTCGGACGCATTATTTTTCCCCCCACTCCCAAACCCCTTCACCGATATGGGCAATTTTTTTGCAAATGGGTCCACTATCAAAGCTCTATAAAAGTTCCAAATTTCAGCCTCCTAGCATAAGCGGTTGCTGAGATATAGAAACCAAAATTTTCCGTCTAAAACGCTTCCCCCTCCTCCCCCTCCTCCCCCTCCTCCCCCCCTCACACCCCCACCCTTCAGAATATCGTCACTTCAAGGGGCCTACCCAGTCTATTCATAAAAAAATTCAATTTAATAGCTCAAAGGGTTTGGGTGCTACGAGCCTTCAAACGATTTTGCGTACAGCGATCGACGTACGGCGTACGGCGGACAGACGGACTGAAATTTTTTTTTGCTTTTTTCGTGTCTACTAGTCATGAAACGTAAAAAAAAAATTTTGAGGGTAGCAAATTTTTTTTTTTTAAAATCGATAACAATACTGTTTTATTGAAATAATAAAGTAACACCTGTAGACAACAGTTAAGCTAAATTCATAACAATTCTCTTCCGAATCAATAAAAGAGGTTATTTTTAACTCATATAATTATATTTGTAAGTTGTATAAGACCGTCCGAATAAAAAAATGATGTGTTGCTGTAAAAACACAGTTTTATTTATAGGTTATAATTATTATACAGGTTACTACCTGTAAAAACACAAAAACGACATTCAAGTTTTCAATTCTATTCTATTTTAGTTTTATTTTATTTGACTGCAGGTTTAATTTTTAATTCATTTCACTTCTTAATTTTATTTTATTTTGCTATCTACTTTAACTCCTCATTTTAATTCAGTTCACTTCACTTCTTATACTCGTGTGTTTTTTCTATGTAGCTTCCTTCCCGACCTCTGATGGCATAAGTCGACAACACCGAGCGCGGTAAGATTTAAATATCGTTACATTTTTTACAAATTTATCTATGCCGAGCGAATTTTGGCGAATTTTTGAAACCCCTGGACTGAGCAACTTTTAGCATGGATCGAGTTAGCCAAAATAACTTAGTTAGGTTTACTCATCAGACGGTTGACACTTTGTGGTTAACTTAAGAAATACTAAGAGATAAGTAAGGTTTGGGGTTGGATGGTGAAAAACTATGGATTACAATATCTTCAATTGTACCAGGAAGATAAAAATTGGTTTGTGTATATAGAATTATAATTCGAGTCTACTGAATATAAAATTTTTGAGAAAGGAGGTGAAGAGCGGAAGTGGGGGAAAGCCATTTTTTAAAAAATTAAATTTTTATATCTCAAGAACCGTACTAGATATAATCTTGAAAATTTTACAGGAGTTAGTACTAGTAGCCCTCTACCGGTGTGGGTGTATGGTGGAAGGTGGTGGAAATGAAAAAATTCTGATTTTTATTTCTCGGAAATCGCAAAAGATAGAAAGCTAAAAATTGGCATCTACGAGGGCGGTTTAATAATGGCGTGCAAAAATCGAGAAAACATAATTTCCGTTTTTCCAATTTTTTGATCCCTTCCAAATAATATGATTTGTCCAACCCTTCAAAATAGGCGTTGGTTTCACTTATGACGTCAGTATTCGTGGTAGGTTAGGTTAGGTTGGGAAGGGTGGACTAAAGCGATGTGTCCCAGTCCATCACGAGAGATCACTGTGGATCCATTGTGGGCCCTCGTATAAAACCGGGCTCTAGACTACTGATTCCAAATATTGCTCTTCCTTATGAAGAGAGTAGTTCTCCATAAAGGAATCATCGCAAGTTCTGATAGATCGGTTAAGGAGAATTTCCCCAAGTACCGATGCCTGGTACGTGCCAGATTTTCACATTCACACACTAGATGCTCCAGTGTTGGCTCCACATTCTCATCACCACAGCGACACAGGTCAGCCATGGGTATTCCCAGCCTTTCTCCATGCCTCCCAAAGGGACAGTGCCCTGTTAGGACCCGTCCCTGCCCAGAGACAAAATGAAGCTAGAGTTCCTCCTATCAAGTTTCGGCCAGCAGATTCTTGCTTGCCGGCATCCCGAGAGATTCACCCAGGCCCCCTCCATCTGTCTGAGCCCTTCAATATCAATCTTTCTCTCTCTTTCCAACAATCCATTTTTTCAAGTCTGGAAGTAATAAAAAGTCGCAGGGTGCCAAATCTGGAGAATACGGTGGATGAGGGAGCAAGTCGTACCGTAATTCAAACAGTTGACAGTGTGAGTCGGAGCGTTGTTGTGATGAAACAACATTTTTTCTTCGCCAAATGAGGTCGTTTTTCTTTGATTTCAGCATCCAATCGAACCAATAACTCAGAATAATATGCTCCCGTTATTGTTTTTCCTTTCTCCAAGTAGTCGGTGAATATTATTCCATTGGAATCCCAAGAAACTGTCGCCATAACCTTTCCAGCTGATGTAACGGATTTTGCCTTCTTCGGTGCGCTTGAACCGGCTTCCATCCATTGTTTTGACTGTTCCTTGGTTTCTGGAGTGTAGTGGTGGGTCCATGTTTCATCAACAGTTACGAATCGACGAAGAAATTCATTCGGATTACGTTAAAACAGTTGCAAACCGTGCTGCGAAGTTGTCACACGATTGCGTTTTTGGTCGATTGTGAGCAAACGCGGCACCCATCTTGCGGATAGCTTTCTCAAATAGTTTTTCAAAATATTCCAAATACGTTCAGATGAGATGCTTACTACGTTAGCTATCTCACGCACTTTTACTCGACGATCTTCTATCACGATATCATGGATTTTATTTCTGGCATGGTGACCTCATTTGGACGACCTGGACTTGGTATGGTTTCTGTGCTCGTACGACCACACTTGAATTCAGAAAACCATTTGTAAATCATTCGGATCGATGGTGCAGAGTCCCCATAATGCTTGTTTAGTTTTTCTTTGGTTACTTTAGCTGTTTTCCCTTTTAAAAAATTGTGTTTAATCAACACACGAAATTCATTTTTATCCATTTTTAAAAATTTTTATAAGTCGACTTGCTTAGACAGCTGTTTCTCGAAAACTAAACAAGGTATCAGGCTTAAACTTTGCAGGTAATCTATTTAAGGATGCTCCAGGTCAAAAAAAATAACGAATTCCTTACCTGCCCCCTCCTCCTTGATTTTTGCACGTCATTATCAAACCGCCCTCGTATATAGAGCTACTATAGAGACATCCCAGAAAAAAAATTGTTGATAGCGATAGCAAGGTACAGGGGTGGGGGGTGGTTTTTCATATCTCAAAAACGCCTTATGCTAGAAAGTTGAAACTTAATAGATGTGCTACTAGATTAATTGACTAACGGAACTTTAACTGACAGATTTTCATACAAAACTTCCAGTTAAAGTTTCGGTTAGAGTTTAACTGAAGATCGATCGTAATAATGGCCATAACAATTTTCGCTCGAACAAAAAATTTGTATGGGAAATTTCGTTTCGCTTCGATGGAATTAGCAATGTTCCGTTGAGTAGTTTTTTACCAAAATTGCAGTTGGCGAATATACCGCCATCACTTTCACTGCCGTATGCTCCAACTTCAACCGCTAGTATTGAATAATTTGCATCGCATACAGCCATCAAAACGATGCTGAAACGTCCCTTATAATTGTAATACAGGGATCCACTATTTGGCGGGCACGTTATATTGACGTGTTTTCCGCCTATGGCTCCCATACAATTGGGTAGTTCTGTTTTACTTCGAAAGTCCGCTGGAATGGTTTTAAATTCTGCAATAGAAGGGAATGCAACATTATATTGAATCCATATCACCGTAGACGTTTCCGAAATAATTTTCCGAACAGTCTACACCCCTACCTTATAGCTCCACGCTAAAATTTGCATTGAGCAACCGTGAGCCAAATACCTAAAAAAAAATTGTATCAGTGCGTTCAGTAAAAAACAGTGATAAAACAGTTACTTACATTAATGTAATAGCAAGACGTTGCTTTGATGAAATCGGCTGCCGAATTGAATATTTTGTTAATGCTGGTGTTGGCAAATTTAATAGTAAATTAAATTGCACATACTAAACTAATGTAACCAATAGTTGAAGAGGCGACAGCCTGACCAGTGACGTCATTTGCCAGTGACGTCAGGGGAGGCAATTGCCCCCCCCCCTGAATTTCATGGAAACCTCAGAAGTTTTTAAATTGATTATGCCTCAGCGAAAAAATTTTGAGGGTATAAATCGGAGCAAACTATTAAACCTATCGTTACAATTTATGAATTTGTGGCTTAATAATTTTAAATCTTACAAGCTACTAAAGTCTCGTGTACACTAGCAAGCACTTTCGACATTTGTTTCTTCAACGTTTACATTAGCAAATTGAAGCAAAATTGATCTAGGAATCTGCTGGAATAAGTATCTTGCAAGTGGTTTTTGCATCTGAATGTACACTTTCACTTCAACGTTGCGGCGAATGCATCTCTTAATTCAAAGCAGGCTCGGATTAAAAAAAAATATCGTCAAAAGATTGATCGCAACTTTCTTGCGGGATTCGAGCTTTACGCAAGCATACATGTTCATTTACTTACTAGTGTCCACGAGCCTTTAAATTTTAAATTTAATTTCTTCATTATAAGTTATTTTTATGCTGTAACATTTGCAAACGGATGAAATCGCTCAATAAATGGAGTCAAAAATGTATTTCTGTGAGATGCGATTTGCGGACGAAAGAGCGCGAGATCGGGATCGGCATCGAATAGTAGGGTTGAGGAGGATGTTTGTCCACTGATATGCGGCACCAAAGCGCAAATTCTAAAGGCAAAGCATTCTAAAAAACTCTAGGTGGACAGGGCTGGCAAGCGGCAGAATTTCTAGAGCCTTATGGCCCGAGCTGGATAGCCAAAAAACTTGGAATATATTAACTTAGGATAGAGGAAAACTGCGACTGATCGTCGGAACACTGTCGGGTCACTGTATGCTGAGGAAACATACTATGCGGGGTAGCAGAGACGGAAATGTGCAGGTTCTGCCATGATCTGTACGCTGTGGAGGACATCACCCACATTTTGTGTGAATGCCCAGGGATCGCTAGAAGGCGATTGAGATGGTTGGGTAGTCTTTTCTTCGATAACATCGAGGGTCGTTAGGGGATGAAAAACTGGTCAGGTTCTGCAGGGATTTGGGATTGAGCAGCCCACAAGGATCTGAAGGGATCGCAATGGCCCCGTACGGTGCTTAGTGAACGCGGTGATTCTAGCGCTGCGCCCCTTGTTGAAACTGAACTGAACTGAAATGCGATTTTCTACAGGATTTTATTCTCTAGATGAACTTTGAGAGTATTTTAAGTTTAATCCAAACCAAAAGTTTGTAACGCATAGAACGGAGCCTCGAACAAAAAAAAGTTTTATATTATTTTATTTTACTTGTGGCAAAAAAACTCCAAATCTGCTTGACGTCCGTCCGTTTGTCCATCTGTCTGTCCGTTAGCACGATAACTCAAGAACGCCTTAACCTAGGATCTTGAAATTTTGAATCTGGATGTTTGGTCGAATTTGCAAGGCTAAGTTCGTTAAAGGGCAAAATCGTCCTACTCCTTCGGGTAGCTGCCATACAAAAAGTCATTAAAACACGTGTTCTAGAATATTGTCCACTAACTTTTGATAGCTCATGCTAGGAATTTGAAATTTTGCACATATTCAATTAATAAATTTGCACAAACTTTTATCAAAATTCATGTTTCAACACACATTTTGCAAAAAGACCCACGTACGCAAGTACACACAACACACAATATATTCATACAGCTTGGGTCAAATAAATAAGTTAAACAATTTTTTGGGCAAATATCCGAAAATATACCGTTCCCCGAATATATCATGATGGTATCTCTACACGGCTTCAGAGAGGAGGAACCATAGAGGTTGAATTTTCAAAAATCCTAAAATTACTAAAATTTAGGAAATTATATAGAAAGCCTGAGGAAGTTAAAAACAATTCGATATCCTATGAGAACCTAAGAGATATGACGGAATTCATGAATACATATTCAACCCTTTTACACCCTTTTAGGAATTGAAAAGGACAAAAACCCTGAGAGCGTTTTAAGCCGATTATAAGAAATGCTTGTGAAAGTATAAACTTATTCGATAACTAGTCAAACCTAAGGGATATGGCAAAATTCGTGAAAATGTGTGCAACACCTATCTAACTTATTAGAGGTTGAATTAAAAAATCTGAAAATCCTTTCCAGGCATTTATCTGAAGAATTCGCAGAAGTAAAATTAATTCCATATTTCCTAACAAATATGATGAAATTCGTAATAAATATATGCACCCCCTTTTCACTAAGAATTTTTTGCCATATTGACTAAACTCCGCCTACATCCAACTGCTAGTTTATCCCTAATCCTTAATTAAATAAGTTTGTGGTCGTTTGTGCAAAGAGCTAAGGCCAACGCGCGACTTTTTCTTTGAACCAAATATAAATTATCTTCTTCAGCTGTTCCTATTTAATTTGGACACGAACGGAAAGGATCTAAATAAAATAAAACAGAAGTAAAAATAGCAATACATAGGTACCACCTTATTCACCAACCCGAAAGAAATGAAGAAGAACTTTTTCCAGCAAAAATATGCAAAACGAACAGTGAATACAAATGAAGTAGACGTCCTGGTCTTTAGTTCTCCTGTTAGCTTATGGAATCCTTCAAGAACCCCATCAAATATCCCCGCAAACCAGATACTTACAACCACAAGAACGTCAAAGCATTGATATATACACAGATGATCCTTGATGCCCTGTACGGTAGTGGTGATTGCAACCGGATGCTGATGTCCTGAAGTACTTCCCCTTTCGATAAAGAATAAAAATCCTTAAGGTATATATTTAAGCTGACTGTTGAACCTGTTCGCGTCTATTTGAAAGTGTCGAAAGGACGGATCCACTCCACTATAATGTGCGGTTTCGTTTCAACAGCATGGTTGAAATTGATAACTTCATTCTGCAAGGTAACCCTTCTCAAATTTGGCTAGGGTTCCTGGTCCAAGTCCCGACTATAATGTCCTGTATCAGTTTTGCAATTTACATGGAAATTAGATTTGATTACACGCACGCATGGCTATAGACACACTTGACGTAGCGTTATGCCATTTAACAGCGAAATTTATGCAACCCAGAGCACAGGATAATAGCGAAACGTGATATTTGAATACTCCCCATTCCGCGTGATGTAAACACGCTTCAATAGTATTGGAAAGGATTATGAACCGCTTCGTTTATGTCCATAGTCCTTCAGAATATTGCACGGCTGCTAATGACTGATGGATATTATTCACATTTCAGTTCAGTTTTCATTTCGGTTTGTATTAAGCCTGTCAAATTCAGTTCTGATTAAATTGCATGTTTGATTTTGTGCTTCAAAAAAATTAGAATCCAAAAAATTGTAATTAAATCACAGATCGAGTCATATTAATTTCAATATATTACTCAAGGGTTGAGAAGAAAGAAATGCAAATTAAAAATTGCTATACAACCAGGTACCAGGGTGTCCTTAGTCAGCAACAAGTGCAAATAATCTGAAAAACCAGAACAAAATCCACCCGCAATACTAATCCTTTCCATAAAGTCTTTCCAGTGCTGAAAATCCTCCACCTGAAAAATAAATTTCAAAGCACCGGGAAAGTGAAAAGTGAGACATATCATGGAACAACCCCGAAATTCCGACATATTATCCGCATAGTATCATCTCCGCAAACTGATCAGAATTCCTTATGTCCTTGCCTTGGGCTGGTTGAAGGCGAAAAATCGATTTCGATTTTCACTCTTCGTGCGGTATTGGATTAAAGACGGAAAATTTAAAAGCCCGATTGCTGCAAGAATAACAAGAAAATGGAGTTTTACTTTTTTAGATTTTGTTGTTGCAGTCATTCTAAGAGCATAATGTTGACTTTCGTATCCTTAAACAAAGGTTGTGATTTTTCGTGTTTTGATTCACCAAACCGATTCCGGTTTTGATATAAGTCCGCAATATTTGAACAAATATCGAAAATTGCGGATTGAAATTTGACGACATTTATTTAGCTCGGTATTTTACCCTTTCGTGTATTTTTGGAATAAAATGCCGTTAGCAAATATTAAGTTAGAAAGATTTCGATTTGTTTTAAAGATAGAGATATGTGCTGGTAGCTAGGCATGGGTTTTAGAAAGGTAAGATTACGATTTAAATGTTGGTTGTTTTCCGGCGTCAGTAGGGTTTCTGGTGAGAAACCCCAACACGAAATCCTCGACTGCTGATTAATCGTTGTCCTAGAGGACATGACCGTTGGAAAACCTTCACTGGATACGCCAGTTTCATAAGATTGTGTTGGACTAGGTCCGAAGGAGCTGTTTCGTCATCGGAGGGCATAGACTCGTCAGAGGGTGTATCATGCCTACTATCCGAAACACCCTTACAGCTGGTGGAATTGCTGAGCATAATTTCTATATATTGCACTCGAAATCAAATTTACGATCCGAGACTTATAAACTTAGCTAAATTTCCGCCATAGCAATCCTATACTAAAGGAAGGTGGCGCTGAAGATTACATAATATTTGATCATCAAATATTTCAACCAATTTGGTGGAATTTTTGGTTGTAAGCCAGGATATATAGAGCCAAACGCTGAGAGCGCGACTTCGAAACCCGCCAACAGCAATTTTATTTTTTCGCTAATTTTAAGAATGGAATTTTTTCATGGTAAGCTACCATAGAAGCAAATTTGATTTAAATGTTGGTTGTTTTCCGGAATTCCATTCTTAAAATTAGCGAAAAAATAAAATTGCTGTTGGCGGGTTTCGAAGTCGCGCTCTCAGCGTTTGGCTCTATATATCCTGGCTTACAACCAAAAATTCCACCAAATTGGTTGAAATATTTGATGATCAAATATTATGTAATCTTCAGCGCCACCTTCCTTTAGTATAGGATTGCTATGGCGGAAATTTAGCTAAGTTTATAAGTCTCGGATCGTAAATTTGATTTCGAGTGCAATATATAGAAATTATGCTCAGCAATTCCACCAGCTGTAAGCGTGTTTCGGATAGTAGGCATGATACACCCTCTGACGAGTCTATGCCCTCCGATGACGAAACAGCTCCTTCGGACCTAGTCCAACACAATCTTATGAAACTGGCGTATCCAGTGAAGGTTTTTCAACGGGCATGTCCTCTAGGACAACGATTAATCAGCAGTCGAGGATTTCGTGTTGGGGTTTCTCACCAGAAACCCTACTGACGCCGGAAAACAACCAACATTTAAATCAAATTTGCTTCTATGGTAGCTTACCATGAAAAAATTCCATTCTTAGGTAAGATTACGTTCATATTTTCAATATGTTTCATAAACCCTGTAATATTAGATACTTATCTAACACGTCCCAGTCTAATAGATCTGTGCGTGAGACACACTCGATGTCCTAATCGCATGGCGCGCGATATATCGCGACACTGCTTATTGTAGCCGCGCTAAATTTCTCTCCGCGACAGCTAACTAACATTCATTATGTAATACTAAAATAATTTGTTCGCAACCTGCATACGTATTGACGGCTACCGATATTTATTAGCTGTTTGCCTGCCGCCTATTGTTGAAAAACAATCGAATTACAACCGACACAAGTATCACAATCGAAAAATGCGCGCAACGAAATTAAAAAATAGTATATCGAAGCGACGCGATAGTACTGTACCTGGTTACACACAGCAACATGCATTCCAATCAGCTTTCATCGCGTCGAAAACGCGCGCGCGAGCATCACGATTTCTATAATTTCACCTCAAAAGTACAAAATTTGATCGAATCGATTTAATAATCCTCCCCGGCCTTTAAGTCAAAACAAAAAATTAATTAAAGTATATAAGCCGTCGAAAAAGTCAAACCTTTTGTCTATAACTTGTAGTGTGGGCTTCTGCAGTTTTTATTTTGGGTCAACTAAAATGAACAACCCTCACATTGTGTTCCGGAAATCTGGTGAAAAACTCTTATTCTTCGCCTACTATCCACTGCTTTCATATCCCTAGGACTTTTTCAAACTTATCAAGATTTTCGATTTTTTTTCGCTCCTTATGAAGAAAAGGATTTGGATGTTGGACAATTTATTTTTCTGTTCACTTTTTCTTCTTTAATTACTTTTCATCCTGGACTAAGGCCAACTGGACCGATTATTGTCTGTATCATTCGTAAAAAGCAGGACTTTGGATATAGTTCAGCAATTTTGCTCTATAGGAAAATACTGGCCAAAATGATAGCATTACTTCAGTCGAGAACAAACTGCTATTTCCTATAGACTTGAAAACTTTTTACTGTCATTTATGTTTAAGTCTTAGGACAATTTCAAAACGATTGTGACAAATAGTTCAGAGAGTGTTCAAGAAATAGGACAGTGAACTGGACTTTTTTATTGTATTAAGGAAGTAATGAAGTTTTCTTGTACAGAATTTATATTGTAAACTATATAATTGTTATCATGTTGGTTGCCTGCCAGCTCCACACACTCGCCGAGACATTGGGACGAGACATTCGTCTGTAGCTGAATGTTGTATACCGAGTTTAATCCACTTACAAACCAGTGGCGGCCATAAAGAAGGGCCATGGCCCCTACTAACAAATTTGTCACCCATGATTTTTTCATCACGTCTGCTTTAAAGAAAAATTATATGAGACTATTGGACTAATAGATACACTTAATAAAGTTTATTATTATTATTATTTTCTATGACGCTAGCCTATGAATATACTAGCGCATATATTTAAGTGCCAGGTCTTCTATAGCCTTATGGCACTAGTGTATGTATTATAATGTGGCGGTTATGTTGTGACTGTTACTTTGTTGAAGAAACTTGTGGATTGGCTTGAAGTCATGGGTGTTACAGACTGTTCCTGATCTTCAAGTGGGTAAGGAGTTTTAGTAAAATGTCAGGGCTGGAAACTGACAGGAGGTCTTCAATTGGAGGAGGGCGACACTGGAAGAAGGCCTTGGTGTGAGCGCAATGTAGAAGGATATGCTCCATTGTTAGCGACTGCTGACAAGCTACACATCCAGGCTGTGTAGCTTTGCACATGTAGTGACCGTGAGTTAGTTTCGAGTGTCCAATTCTCGCCCGCGTGACTGCCACCGATGTTGCCCTTGGCATATTTGGGTCCTGAATTGGTGCTTTCGTAGTTTTCCAGTGTTTGGCCAGGAAGGTGGTTTCTTGTGTCCACTTATGTTGCCGCTCTTTTAATAAACGAACCCAGCTGGGGCAGGTGTTCGATGATATTGCCGGTAATAGGTCACTTGGCTTCATGATCCGCCAGCTCATTTCCCACGAGTCCCGCGTGACCTGGATTCCAGAACACTTGGGTGCCAGCGTGGTTTGCTTCAATTTTATCACTGATGAGCTTTATAAGTGGTTCAGCGATGCGAGAATTATTTAATGCTACCGTAGCAGCCCTTGAGTCGCTGAATATAGCTGTTGATTTGCAGGTTATTGCGGCCTTGGTGGCAGCTTTTTGAAGAGCGAAAAGTTCCGCTTCGTAGGCACTGGTGCTAGGGTGCAGTTTGAACAGATCAATTATTGGTGCAAGATCCTGTTCCGGAAACACGATGATAGCTGCTGCAGTATGGTTTAAAGATTTTGAGCCATCCGTATAAATTTTTACGTGGCCTGTCAGAGCTGCAAGGTGTTCCCGATGTAATTGTTGGTACATTGGGATGGGGGTGTGGTCTTTTGCAGGGTAGTAGGAAGGATTGGACAGATGGATGTTGGGTGTGGAACTGTGGCACATGGGCTTGGGGTATATTAGTGGTGGTGGAATGGGAGCTTCTAGCCGGTGAATTTGCTGCCTAGCTAGCCATAGTGCTGATTTAAACGATGGGCCGATTTCATTACCCTCGTTGAACTGCTCTAAGACTTTTATCGAGCTATTATGCGGTCGTCTGTAGTCTAAAACGTTGCGACTAAATAAGGCAATTTGAGCGTTGATGAAAGTCCTCTCGGTGCTGGTGCATCCAGACTCCACTTCAAGGGAGACGATCGGGCTGGTGCGAAATGCTCCAAGTGCTTTCCTTAGGACTTTGTTTGCTGCTACTTGTAATTGCGGCGATATGGAGAAGGGCGTGTGTAGTAGCGCCCTTATGTCTGGCTGATAAAACGCTGATTATATTGCCCACTTTGGCCAAGTTGTTGACGGTTTTTTGGACCTGGATTGTCCATTGCAGCTTCGGTTGAAAAGTTAGACCAAGCAGCTTCAGACTGCGTTGCGGTTGTACTAATATCCCGTCTATGTTGGCTTCCGTGATAGTTAGCCTTCTCATGTTGGAGCAGGTAATCATTTCTGCTTTCTCGAAAGGCAGTTTGGCACCAGTCTTTGCACACCATCTCTCAATCGTGGTCTGAGCTCGTCGGAAAATATCGCTAATGTTGATGTTTTTTGTGGTTAATATGATATTGTCCGCGTAGATGTAGTGACTTGTGTTGGGAATGTCTGCTAGGTTCTGGGAGAGGGAATGAACATAGGTATTGAAAAGATGTGGCGACAGGGGTGAGCCTTGAGGTAGACCATTTTCTAAGCGGTGAGTTGTTGAAATGAACCCATTTACTCTAACGGCGAAGGGGCGAGAAGTAAGGAAGAGGTCTACGAATGAAGGATACATCTACTCGCCAGATAGCCAGTTGACGAGTAACGGCAGTTCTTATTACCCTATCGAAGGCTTTTTCCAGATCGAGAGAGAGAATGTGGTATTCCTCTCTTTTGGAGATTGCTAGTCTCGCTTGATTTTCAAGTTCCACTAGCAGCGAGGTAGTTCCTCTGCCTGTTCTGAACCCATGTTGCTCTTCGGTTAAAACGTCATCGAGCAGGGCACCAAGCCTCTTGCCAAGAATTTTTTCAAATAGCCTTGACAGACATGGTAGCAAGGAAATCGGTCGAAAGTCGTTTGCCACGGTATTCGCTGCGGTGGTAGAGCATGATCTCTTTCGTAGTGGCACTTGAATGGCTTTTTTCCAACTATGGGGAAAAACACCCTGGGCCAAGATATTTTTGTAGAGTCGAACGAGTCTGTGAAAAAGTTCGTCCGGGAGTTCTTTAATCATACCGTAGGAGATCTTGACGTATCCTGGAGCTGAACCTCTACAAGAGCTAAGTACAGAGCTTAGCTCTGAGAGAGTTATGGGGTATCCTAATCGTCTACTAGGATCTGGTGAGTAGGGGTAGTTAGCGGTAGGGTCCAGTTGTTTATCAGCTAGCTGATCAGGCGTGAAGCCCCGGTCCGCTGAGTAGTCTACCCAAAAAGTTGCTAGGGATTCGGCGATTTGAGTGGAGTCGGTAATGGATAATGACGAGGTGTTTAAATTGGTAAGTAACCCGGATGGACGGCCAACAAAGTATTTTTTGATCTTTTTCCACGCATCTGAAAGATTACAGCTAGGGTTAATCGATTGATCAAAGGCGTTAGTGCTGTCTCTCTTAGCCACTCGAATCAATCTTTTTGCGAGAGCAGCGTCTCGGCGATAGTGACTTAGATTTTCCACTGATCTATGCCTTGTGAATTTCTTCCAAGATTTGTTTTTGGTTCTGATAACAGCCGCAACTTCTGAGTTCATCCAGTGTGGTTGGGATGATAGAACGGGTTTGGAGCAGGAGATGGAGGTAGCCGCAGCTATGCGAATTATTTTCGATATTTGAGCCGCTTCCACATTTACGTTGTTTGAGGTTGAGTACCTAGATGCCACTTCGGACACCTTTCGCCTGAACTTCTGCCAGTCGGCTCGTGACTCTTGAAATCTTACGTTAGTTTTATGGTTAGCTAGACCTTGGTTTGATTTTAATATGATTGGGAGGTGGTCACTGCCTTCCGGATTAGAGTGCAAGCTCCGTGTGAGATGTAGGGCAAGGCTCGGGGAAGCGAAGGTTATGTCAATGGCCGTCATTGTGTTCCTGGAGGAATGTAAGGTGGGCGATCCATCGTTTAGTAGGACGAAGGATCCTTCTTCGAACCAATCAGCAATCAGTCAGCCTTTGCGATCCCAGGCTTGGTCGCCCCAAACGGGGCTGTGACTATTGAAATCGCCGCCAATGATAAAGTTTTCAGGTAACTGCTTGGTGAGGCTGTCCAAGTCATTCCGAGAGATACTATTGCCTCACTCCAAATAGAGTGAGACCACTGCCATTTTTGGGGCGGTATCAATACGAATTGAGCAGGCCTGCAGATCCGCTACAAGATCTACTTTCTCCCATGCCAGAGAGGTGTGGACTATTATGGCGACACCGCCATGCCTAGATGTTCTTGGAATATTATGGCCCGTGTAGGAGTACGAAGAACCGAATCGTGTAGGTTCCTCACCGGAGATAATATGAGATTCCTGTAGTAAAATAACATGAGGACGGTATCGAGATATGAGTAGTTCAAGGTGGGCTCCGTTGCAATTAAGTCCTCTAATGTTCCATTGCAGAATAGTCAGGTCACGCGTTGGGAGCGGAGTATTCAGTGTGGATTGATTTATACTTATATCAAATTTAATCAGTCTGGTCCTGTGTAGGTCCAGACATTTCATGATCCATATTGTTGAGGTCTTGCTCTATTAGGTCACACAAGGGATCTTGTCCGTGAAAATGGGTGGCAACTATTAAAGGAAATTCAGATGGTAGTTTAGTATAGGTAGGCGCTATTGTAGTTTGCTCGCTGATAGCATATATCAGCAGCTCTTTGTTTGGTGATGCTGAAGTATTAGGCAGTAGGCTTTGCAGATGATTGATTACTTCCGGTATTTGACCGCAAGTAATCTTTTGTAGCTTCTGGTACTCAAGTGATCTGTGATCGATCGGAGTAAGGTTTAAAATTTGATGATTGCGTGATAGGGCGACTGGTGTGTTCTTCTTTATCGGAGGAGTTATTAATTGGGTTTTCCTTCAGAGGTGGGGGGAGACAAGAAGAGCGCAATGACGATTCGTTTGACAGTTCGGTGCTTTTAAGGAAAGCAACACCGGACTGAGGGGAGAGGGATGGTAGAATATGTTTGGCAGCAGTTTCCAGTTGAGACTGCTGGTGGCTAGATTCTGGAGAAGTTGAGGGAAGATTCGGTTTGTTAGTTTCCGGAGTATTTTTTTTGTTAGTTGTAGTTGAGTTGTTTGGAATGGGTCCTGTTTGGTTGTTCGAAAGAGCTTTAGGGGGGCCGGTGATTGCGGTCTTTGAGGGCTAGTTGATGATATATTATCGCTTTTTTTTCTGGGCACGAAAGATTTGGTTGGAACAGTATTTTGGTAAACTGAAAGGAGTTTGGGATCCTTGCGGCTGGAGGAGGCATATCTTGGGGTTTATCTGCTGCTTGATGCACAGCCGGCGAGAAATGGGGACGTTGGGTAACATTTGAGCTTTCCTGCAGGAGGGCTCCTTGAGCAACTGCTGAGTACTGGGGCCTATTTGTAAAAAGGCTGGGGTTTTGTTTCCGGTATACTTGTTTTGCCTCGAAATGCCTTGTTATATAAGTAGCTTGGACAGTCTTTGAAATTCGAGGCATGTCCTTCCGTGTTGCAATTGACGCAGTATTGCCTTGAACATTCCTTGTTGTGTGGAATAGCTTCTGCGCAGGTCCCACACAGATCATTCAACGCTTCACACCTTTTTAGTGTGTGGCCTATTCGCTGGCATTTCCGACAGCGCATTGGATTGGGAATGTACTCGTTAACCTCAACCTGCTCAAAACCTACTATGATCGTCTTTGGTAGCGTGTAAAGATTGAAGGTGAGAATGAGTCGCCCAGTTGGAGTGGCGATGCCGTTATCCGGCCTCGTCAGTTGTATAACTTCTGTAACCTTCTGATCTTTTAAGCCTTCTAGGATGGTTTCTTGATCCTGAAACTTAGAGCTTGGGGAATATACTGTACTTTTAGTGAAATCTAGGCGTTCGTGGTATGAGATTTTTACTCTAATATCGGATACTACTTTTGTGGCTAAAATAGCAATAGCAATAGCAATAGCTATGTCATGACATAGGAGTAATAAGCTACCGTCTTTAAGAAAAGACGAGCTAGAGTATTTCGTAGAAATGGCATCAATCCCCTTCCTTAGTTTGAAGATGTTATCCCTAATCAAAGATTTATCAGTGTTTTCGGCCTGAATAGTAATGAACTTGGGGGATGGTTGGAAGGATGATGAGCGTGGAGTGGGAGCTTCTGGATTGTTGGTTTCAAATTGGGTGAGTGGCACATAGCTTTTTTTGGGGAGTGCTCTTTTCATTTTACGGCGCTTAGCAGTTAAGTCGCGTTTGTGCTAGCCATGCTAGCTCTTGTATGCAGCGCTAATCAGAAACCGGTTCAATAGAAACTAGTGGTACCGTATAGGTGAGAATGGGTATTAAGATTTCGGCACCGTGTGCTAATAATGTTTTTTTATTATTGTTTTTTATTTTATTATTCAACGCCGTGCCTCCGCATGGCAGTGTATATGTTTAAACCAACTTCAAGGATCGGGTTTCACATACACTTAATTAGAGAAAAAAAAAAAAACTTTCACTTGCAGCAGGGCGAAAAACGCCGGTTAAACCGGTTTAGCACTACTATGGGATCACTGACTTGATTAGAGCACCGAGAAAAAAGACTTCCGACCACTTCAGGGTCCTGGTGGCAACGTTAATAAAGTATAATGTGCCTCAAGGACCTTAAAGAATCCAAAATTGTATAAGATTCCGAAAACTCCCAAGATATCGACATAGTATCATTATGTGGGTGATTGTAAATCGAAAATACCATCTAGTGCCTAAATTCAGCGGTAATTGATAAGAAGTTAGTGTCATTGGCAAAAATGCTCAGTGCAATGACGCAAAAGATTATTTTTGACATTTAATCACTTGGTAAATGACTTTCTTAACCGTTTTCACTTTTACATATTTTTGTCGACGATACTAACTTCGTATCATTAACCATTATCAAAACACTATCGAAACCGATTGAATATGAAAAACTTCACTTGTTCAATACCACTAGATGGTATTTTCGATGGTACGTAACCTATATATTTTTTGTTACAATCATCCACAAAATTATATTATAAGACCGTTTTCTCAATACATCGGGACCCATTTTGCGGAATCTCAAATTTTTTTTTTCTGATCGGGATCAAACTTAAAACATGTATTTTACTTTATTATTTTTTTTACACTAATTAGAACCATTATAAGTGGTACCGCGAAAAAAATCCTCATTGTAATAATAGTCACTGAACGGCCCTGAAATTATCTGTCACCACAACTACCTGTATAAAATATTAAAAAATTTCAAATTGCGTGATAACTCTTGTACATTCAAGTTAGATATCCTCATTTCAAAAAGTTAAATCTTACAAAATAAATTTATATTCACATAAATTGTTATTGCCACTACTGTAAGTCTGTGATACCCGTTCGAAATGTTTGACGCAAGTACGTGCACGTTTCCAACGGGTCTCGCAGCAGCGTTGTCAACTCTAGCTAAAAGTAAGTAGATCTACTTATTTTTATGCTTATCTCCTTACCTACTTACTGCACACCTCTTTCAACTTACTTTACAACAAAATTCTAAAACTCTTTTGCACTTATCCTATTATATTGTGTAAACGGAATCCACTGTACTACTGTACATACACTCAAAAAAAAAATATGATTATGGCCACCATATTTTGGGAGAACCTTACTATGATTGAGGTTATAGTTGCCACAACCATGTTGCAAAATGTAACACAGTTGTACTAACTGAATGTATGTTTGTAATAATTATAGGTCTATAGCAAATATTTTACCATTTAGTTACTAGAACTATGGTTATGTTTTTAGGAAACATACAATGTTTGTCTTAAACAAAATTATGGTTGTGGAAATCTAGGTGTGTGATTCACGCAACCTTCTTTTTTAATAGAATGGATACGCCAATTATAAAAATCGTGTGACATGGTTACTTGAAACATAGTTATATTTTTAAAAAAGATATTATGTTTGGCTCAAACAAAATTATGGTTGTAAAAACTTAGTTGTGTGATTAACGCAACCATGTTTTTTATTAGAACGATTACGCCAATCATAAAAATTCTGTAACATAGTTACTAGAAACATAGTTATGTTTTTAGGAAACATGTTATCTTTGGCTCAATCAAAATCATGGTTGAGAAAACCTAGCTGTGTGATTCACGCAACCTTCTTATTTAATAGAACGGTTACGCCAATCATAAACATCATGTGACATGGTTTCTAGAAATATATAATAAAAATATAAAAATTACTAGAGATGTGAATTTTCAAAGAGGACTCGGACACCATTTTTGAGTAAACTTTAACATACTTTCACATACTATAACTAAAAAAAAATTTTATAGAAACAAAAAATTGAATTTCAATTATTTTTTTCACTAGTTCTTAGAGTACAAAAATGTTCAAAAGAATCGGAGATGGTAAGGTCATAACTTTGGCGATTCTTGATGGAATGACCCAAATATGAACTTACATGATTGTACTCACCATATCTTAACAAATTCTAATGTCGCACTGACCATATTCATGCTTATCACAATCACAGTATGGTTACGGCAATCATAATATGTCAAGTAATATTGCACACACACCATATCTGGTATAGTTGTGGAAATTATTTTATCAAATTTCATGGTTCCGCTGATCATAGAATATTGTTGTCGTGATTATAATATACTTTTACATCATGTAACGAGAATGATTGGTACAACAATATTAAATTTCAGTACGGATATATGTTTAATGCAACCATACTATGTTTTTATGAATTATATGCTATGACTAGGAGCATCATATCCATGATCATTGGAAACATATCTGTTTTACAATAGTTAGAAGAACTTTAATATAATCAATGCAACCTTGGAATAAACATAGTTTTTCATTCAATGTAGATAACAAAATCATCAAGAAAAGCATTTTAGTGAGAACTATACATTGAAAGGACATTATTGTTGAAGACCATAAATTACAAAAACTCAATGATGAATTTACTCTGTTAAATAATTATTTGGAAAAAAATAATTCTAATGTAGAAGAAGATATAGAAGTGTTTTGGCAAGATCTTTCCTCTATCCAGATAGGTGAACAGAACAGAAGGCTTGTGTAACCTTATGTAATTTTGTATTTAATATCTTGACCTTTCCACATTCATCCGCAAATATCGAACGTGTTTTTTCACTCAAAGCCAGGAACTTAATTGGAAATACGTCAATCAAAGAATGTTTACAAGCCAAGGTACTTCTTAAAATTTCATAGTCAAACTGTTTTGATTTGAAAATATTACTCAAAATGTTGAACAAATTCAAGCAAAATATGTATATATGTAGTTTCAAATGAAACGACCAACAATAACTTTATATTCTTTAACATTCATAGATTTTTATATTTACACGTAAGGTATAATGTTGCATTTGATTAACAAAAACTATCTAAAGTTCCACCAATGTAACAATATCTTTTTCATAAAAGTAGATTTTACCCGTAAGACATTTTGTGTACAGGGTGCGCCATCTTTTATATCGGTATGTAAACATTGAATAACTTTGAAAAAAAAACAACTGATTTCTATATGTGAGGTATTTTTATTCCATTTGGTCCTTTAGAATTTATTTGGATTAGTTTTTGAATACAACATCAATCAAGTGGCTGCCTCTATTGGGCACAGCAAAATGTGCCCTTTTTGCTGCGTTTTTCATTACTTTTTCGAGAATCTCGGGCGGTCTAGCGATGATTTCGGCACGAATGTTTGCTTTGAGCTCGTCAATGGTCTGAGGCTTGCTGATGTACACTTTGCTTTTCAAATAAGCCCATAAAAAGAAGTCCGGAGGAGTCAAATCTGGAGATCTCGGTGGCCAGTCAATTTTGCCTCTTTTCGACATCAGACCTCCAGGGAATTTTCGTTGCAGAAACTGAATTGTTTCATTTGCAGTGTGGCATGGCGCATCGTCTTGTTGAAACCAGTAACCATCCAGACCTTTTTCACGTATTTGCGGGCAGACATAATGAGCTAACATACACCGATATCGTTTTCCATCAACTGTTTCGTTTTGTCGGAAAAAATAGCCCAATGATGGTTTTGGCGCAAACACCGGCCCAAACAGTCACTTTTTGATCATGCAATGGCGTTTCATGGATCTCGTGTGGATTCTCCGTTCCCCAAATGCTGCAATTTTGCTTATTAACGCCGCCAAAGAGTGTGAAATGGGTCTCGTCGGTCATCAAAATTTGCTTCCAAAAATCAGGTTCAGTGTCAACCAATCTGTTGAAAAATGTCAAAGTTATTCAATGTTTACATACTGATATAAAAGATGGCGCACCCTGTATATTTTAAGGGATTTCGGGACATTTTAGTTTACTTCTAATAAAACAAAACTTTATACTTTTCGTATACAATATAAATAATTTGAATTTTATTTTTATGCATACATATAACATATTAGTATCAAAATTTAACTAATAATAACTACTTATTACTTTATCTACTTACCTATTTTGCTTTTCTGCAAAAAATCTACTTACTTCACAAAAAATTAGTTGGCAACACTACTACGGGTATAAATACTAACTACGCCAAAATTTGTCACTTTTCATTCGACTTGCGTCTGTACAAATTATCGGACGGCCTGAAGAATCAAGTTATTTAAACTGAACCAAAAATTTTATGAATTTGAGTAATAAAAAGGTAACAAAATTTTATCATCATAGTCGTTGTCATACAAATGTCTTCAGAGCGTTGTAAACGCTTTTCAAGATTTCAAAATCTACTTCCTAAAATCTTGTAATCGTGATGTAAATCGGGTAGATAATCCTTATGAAGTTATTGTAATTGAAAATAGTTTTAGGGAAATTCCCGGAGGGAAAATTTAAATTTTTGAAATTTCGCCACCATACACTGAGAAAACGAACGCTTAACCGAGCTCGATTTTAGCTCGGTTAAAAAAAAGTTGGCTAAAATTGACCAATTAACGTTAAAAAATAACTAATCAAACAGTTAAATTAATTTGGTTGAAAACAACAGATTGAATGGTTGTGGCAACCGAAGAACTCGGTTATAATTTACTGATTTGGACTTGGTTAAATTTTTATAAGTAACTTGGTTAAAAGCTACCCATTCAGTTCGGCTACTGAATTATGAATTGTTTGATTTTAACCGCTTTTCTTAACAGAATTTAACCGAAATAGTTCTTCGTTGAATTTTATTAAGTAACTTGGTTAAAAACTAACAATTTAGTTTGGTTATTGAGCATATAAATTGATTGAATTTTACAGTTTCTTTTTGCAAAATTCAACCGAGCTGGATAAATTGAAAGAAGAAACATAAAACATAATCGAATCGAATCGACTCATGAGTCACGCTGCAGTGTGGTGCTAGCGGTACGGTTGCCGGCGTATTGTCTTGTTCGGGCGCGATCATTTCGTATTGTGTACTGTGACTTTCGAGTGAAAAGTTGTGTGTTGTATCAAGTGTTTGTGATTTCAAATAATTTTGAGTTTCAGGTGATTTTTTGACTGCGTTATATACGGATTAGTGCATACCAATGGTGCATATTTTTTGTGTGTACTTATCAGTGTCGTGCACTTATCAGTTTTGTTCAAAAATAATCATCACAATATTTTATTCTGGTTATTTCTTAGGTTGTCAGCCGCATAATAACCTACACCGCAACTCAGCATTAAACACGTTTCGGACCCAAAAAATAATAAAGTTGCGCCCAGACCGTTGGTCGATTTTTACTTTATTATTTTTTAATAATAAAGTATTGTTATCGACCTGAAATTTCAAAAAAGTTTGCTACCCTAAAATTTTGTATTTACACGTTTTAGGACTAGTAAACCAAAAAAGCAAAAAAAAAAAAAATGTCCGTCTGTCCGCCGTAGACGCCGTACGCCGTCCGCCGTCCGCCGTACGCCGTACGCAAAATTGTTTGAAGGCGCGTAGCTCCCAAACCCGTTGAGATATTAAATTGAAATTTTTATGGTGGGTAGATTGGGTGAACCCCTACAACTGGTGTATTTTTGAGGGGTGGGGGTATAAGGGGAGAGGAGAGGGGAGCGTTTTAGACGAAAAATTTTGGTTTCTAGATCTCAGGAACCACTTATGCTAGAAGGCTGAAACTTAGAACTTATATAGTACTATAATAATGGACTCAATTGTAAGAAAATGGTCGATATTGGTTAAGGGGTGTGGAAGTGGGGGGGAAAACAATAAGTCTTTAACGCATGAAAGTCGGGATTGAAACATTCTAAAATCGACATCTCCTGAACAATTGATGTCAGAAGATTGGAACTTTGTTGTTGTCCTTAGGGATACTTTCAGATTAGACAAGAGCTAAAATTTTTAAGAGGGGTGGTGGGGTGTGGGGGTGGGGGGTGAAAAACTTTGGATTACAATATCTTCCGAACTAATTACACCAGGAAGATAAAATTTAGTTTCTGTATATGGACTCACAAGAGGAGTCTACCAAAACTAAATTTTTTGAGGGGGGAGGTGGAGCACGAAAGTGGGGGGATAGCAATTTCTCAAAAAATTTAATTTTTATATCTCAAAAACCGTATCAGATATGATCTTGAAAATTTTACAGGAGTTGGGGTCGATAAACTTCTAGTAGGGAAAAAAATTTTGGTGGTGTGGGTGTAGGGGGTGGTGGTGAAAGGGGGTAGAAAGGAAAACATTCTGATTTTTATTTCTCAAAAACCATAATGAATAGAAAGCTAAAAATTTTGGATTATATAGAACCACTATGGAGACATCCTAGAAAAATAAAATTTTTGATAGGGGTATCAAGGTACGGGGGAGAGGAGTGGTTTTTTATATCTCAGAAACGGCTTATGCTAGAAAATTGAAACTTAGTACGTATATGTAGATGTGCTATTAGAGTAATTAAAGCAAAAAAAAGTTCAGATTTTTATTGGCGTTCAGAGGTTGAGTCAAAAAAATGTCCGTGAATCCACATTTTCACGAATTTCGTTAAAACTTTTAGACATGTCAAACTATCAAAGCAATTTTACTTCTGCGGGCTATTTATATAAGCGCCTAGTAACGGTAACGGACTTTTTCGATATCCAACCCCTAAGGGGGAGTAAATTGGTTGTGTACATATTCACGAATTCTGATATATTCCTAAGGTATATTGAGATTTGGAGTTCACTTGTACTTCTATAAGCTTTAAACGTAGTCGGGAAAAAACCGATTTAAGTATTTTTCTCAATTAAACCCCCTGGGAGTATTGTTTAAGATTTCACTGATTCCGAAAATCTCTTAGGTTTAATGTGATCGAATTCGCTTTTACTACTATGAATTATTCTATTGATAAAAAAAATACGTAAATAAAAAAAAAAATCTGCCAACAGTCTGGGCGCAACTTTATTATTTTATGGGTAGAAGTCCGAAACGTGTTTAATGATGAGATACGGTGTTGGGTACTATGCGACTGACAACCTAAAAAATAACCATTAGGCTATTTGGAACGTTATTTTTTAGGTTGTCAGTCGCATAGTACCCAACACCGTATCTCATCATTAAACACGTTTCGGACTTCTACCCATAAAATAATAAAGTTGCGCCCAGACTGTTGGCAGATTTTTATATTTAACTGGGCCATAATTCTTCAAATACCGTGGGTTTTAGACTTTACCAATTACAAGTGGCTTTGTTTTATTCGTGCCGTCTTAAATCGTCTGAGCAGCCAACCTTCTCTAGCGTTGGAAGAATCACTATTTTCCTTCAGTTGGGAATGCATCTGTATTACCTTACTTTAGCACTTTTTCATTCACTGGATAATTTTTTATCAGTTTTCGGCTTAAGCCGATTATACTTCTTCATATTTGGAAAAATTTTTACGTTTTACGTTTTCAAGAGGTACGATATTTTTTGAATTAATTGAAATATTCTCCTTTCGAATTGTTCATGTTTTTTTAACATTTGCGTAACTGAAAAATTTGCACTTTTATATTATACAATTTAAAAATTAATAGAAATTTAAAAAAATATTTTAAGTTATTTATTGTTTTAGTTTTATGAGTGTAACATATTACTTTAAATAAAATGGTAGCAATACCTATCATGACAAAACAAATTTTCGTTTCAATTCTACAAAAGGACAAAACCTGGCTCTCAAGTAATGCAGTACCCAATGTACTCGGATGTAGTAGCTGCACTAAACAATTGTGTCCAATCTACATGCCTGCGGGAACAATGCGGGTATGTAGATTGGCTGTAGTTGCCTAGTCTTAATAGCAACTACAACCGAGTAAGTCGGTTACTATAGCAAAGTAGGTCGGCTAATATCACTGAGTAAATCGGTTACCATAGCCAAGTAGATTGGTTACTACCACTGATTAAATAAGCTACTATAACCGGTCGGTTATTGCAGGTGAGAAAAATGGCTACTTCAACCGAATAAATTGTTTACCACAGTCAAGTAAATTTGCTTCTTCTACCGAGTAGATTAGCTACAACAACCGAGTAAGCTAGTTATCATATCCAAGTAAGTTGGTTACCACCACCAAGCAAATCTGCTATCGCTCCCAAGTAGCTTGGTTACTGCAGCAAAGCAGATTGGCTCCGTCAACCGTGTAAGTTTGTTACAGCAATCAAGTAGATGGACTGTCACAACCTAGTAAATATGTTATTCGCTATCGAGTAGATAAGCTACCACAACCGAGTTGATCGGTTACTACAGCCAAGAAGATTGGCTACGTTTTTAGCTGAATAAGTCGGTTAAAATCAACCACTTTTTATACTCTAGATGAAATCATATAGAGTATTATAAGTTTAATCCAGCCGAAAAGTTTATAACGCATAGAACCAAGCCTCGGACGAAAAAAAGTTATATATTATTTTTTGTTTATTTGTGCCCAAAAACCTCAAATCCGCTTGACGTCCGTCCGTCCGTCCGTCCGTCCGTCTGTCTGTCCGTGAACACGATAACTCAAGAACGCCTTCACCTAGGATCTTGAAATTTGTTTGTTAACGGGCAAAATCGTCCTACTCCTTCGGGTAGCTGCCATACAAAATGTCCTTAAAACACGTGTGCGAGAATATTAGCCAATAACTTCGGAAGGGTTTAAGCTACCACTTTGAAATTTTGTGTATGTTACTTTTTTAATAGTTGAAGCTAATTGTATGATTATGAAAAAAATCCTGTTAGTCCTTCGAGTAGCTGCCATACAAATATCCTGTCAAAATGTATTCACTTAATTTACGAAACTCACTATAACTCAAGTAATCTTTTAGCTACGAAATCGAAATTTTGTACAAATTAGTTTTGAGTGAAAAGAAACTTCGAGTTTACTAGTCAGCGAAATCCTTTTACTCCTTCTGGTAGCTGCCATACAAAATATCCTTAAAACGGGTTTTCAAGAATATTGGTCGATAACTTCAGAAGGGTTTAAGCTACGACTTTGAAATTTTGTACGTAGTATTTTTCCAATAGTTGGAGCTAAATATATGATTATGAAGAAAATCCTATTAGTCCTTCGTGTAGCTGCCATACAAATATCCTGTCAAAATGTCTTCACTTAATTTACGGAACTCACTATAACTCAAGTAATCTTTTAGCTATGAATTGGAAATTTTGTACAAATTAGTTTCGAATAAAAATAAAGTTCGGGTTTACTATTCAGCGAAATCCTTTTACTCATTCTGGTACCTGCCACACAAAATGTCCTTAAGACACGTGTTCAACAATATTTTTCGATAACTTTTGAACGCTTCAAGCTACGAATTTGAAATTTTGTACACGTTAATTTTTAAATAGTTCCAAGGAAAAGGATAAATATGTAAGAAATCGAGTGAGTCCTTCCTGCACCTCCCATGTGAAAGTCTTTCAAAAAGGACATTTTTTTTAGATTACTTACCCAGTTCAAGATATGAAATTAAACACTGAATATTGTCTCTTAGTTTTGAGTAGCAATCTAATGGCAGTCCTTAATAAAGGACATACAACATGCACACACGTAATTCTACTTTATCCCCAACTGCAATATAAATCAGAGGTCAGTATTCATCTAGAGTATTATACGATTGGCTTGCAGCCGATCGTGACTGCAGTATGTTTTTTAACCGAATCGAGTTGAGTAAATTTGAATAATCAACGTTGCAGGTGCTTTATTTACGGTGTTACTCTGTTAAATTTAGCAAAATGTTGGCTATATTTAACCAAATCGTTTTCTGCGTGTAAGATAACCTAACCTACTCTGGTTATGTTTTGGTGGTAGTCATCTAAACTATAGGTCATCTAAACTATAGGTCGACATCTAAAATATAGGAAGACTAAGTGAATATGTATTTATGCATGCCTATTAAATTACATTGACATGTAATATTTCTTTCGTCGGTTTTAAGTATTGTAGGATAACTTAATAACTGGGGTGATCACTTCTTCGTTTTCGGCCTGAGTCTTTAGATTATAAGATACAGGGTTCGGGTTTTAATGCCCAATATTAGCGTTCATAAAATATGTATGATAGCAGAACTAATAAAAATTAAATACACTACTTTTCTGGTGGTCTCAAAAAACAGTTGATTTGCCATACATCCAAAGATTTCAAACTCGATTTGGCAAAATCTCGAGATTTTAACAAAACTGTCAAAATCTACTAGATTTCTCATACATGTGAGAGATCTTGAAGTTTTTTTGGGATTCTAAATTTTGTTGAAATCGAAATCAAATTCAATTTTATTTTTTAGTTCCTACCCATGCTATTCAATTTTCCATTGCTTAATGACTTACAATCATACTATACAGATTCAAATTTTGAATATCATACAATCAGCTGATAAATTGAACAATGTTAAAGAAGTATCTTCAGAGCGATGTTAATGCTTTTTAATATTCTGAAATTCGGTTGCCCAAATCTGGCAATTATGCGGAAATGAAAAGTTGATATTTTCAAACGGTACCAACCGCAGCGAACATAGCATTTGCACAATTTCCATCCTCGCTACATTAGCGGGTAGCCACCGAACCTATTTTCTCTACAGTAGCTACTGAACTTCAGTTTGAACTTTGTTCAACCAGATTGCTCCTGTGACTCAAGCAAGTGTTATCCCTATTTGAAATATGAACAGTCGTTATGCCTGTGTCCAAATTACTCTCATTACTGGGTAATTAATTGAAATTCACTACACAGGTGAAACACATAATTAGCATGACCACATAGTTTAGTTTCATTCAGCCGTAATTGCTGGAATTTATTACCTTTGAATTAAACGCTCTGTTTTATTTAACAGTATGAAAAAAATTGTACACAACATTAATCACGGGTTTGCAATCAAAAGAGGGTGCAGAATTGTAAATAAAAACCATTTATAATGTAAATTAAAAACAGCCAAATGGAAGAATTAAAATGCCGTTAATTACGACTCGCTGAAAATTCGAAATACAACGTTTCCTAGCATTTTATCCATTCGTAATTCGATGCGCCAGCTCCATTATCATTCGACTTACAGGTCCGATTTCAAGGATTTTCCCTAGCGGAAGAAATCAATAAATTGCCGCAACTACTACAACTGCCAACTATAGATACTCGATGCCAACGTCTAAACTTTAATATCGAATATATTACGAACCTTGTTCCTTATGTAGTCCACTTGGAACCTATTAAACTTGTTCACACTCTATGAAAAGTTACCGACCAAAGTAACTGGTAATGGCACAGGAAGTCGAAGGAGTGGATTTGTGATTCAATTTGAAGAGGATTTTCCAAACTATGAGGGAAAAGTTTTTAAGTATGTTAGAAAAGTTTTATTTGAAATGAAGATTTCTGAATAATTGTGATAGCAGCATCAGTTTTTCTGAATCGAACTATCGCGTAGAATGAAATCGAATTACTTGCTCGCCATTTAACAGGATTATAGCGATGAAGGATCCTCACACGAGCGTATGAAAGTTTCAATTATTTTCTGTGATTACAAATGTAATATTTTCTAGAGATATGCATTTCATCGCCCTTTTTGCAGTGATCCCGACAATACGACATGTTTGTGAGCACGAGCACAATGTTCTGTGTCCCCAATATTATTTGGGCTGGGGATGAATTAATATTTGATGAGGGGATTTTCTAGATGATAAAATCGTAACGTAGGATAGACGATGACTAACAATAGTGAACATTAAGGGCTTCATGGTTATGATTGTTTCGAAATACATAGCAGATTAATTTATTTATGCATCGGGTTTAAAATGGATATGGGTTTAAAATTTGTTCAGCTGTAGGAATCAGATTTCGTCTTACCTCGTGTGACGGACTTTTTCTGTAATCGTGGCCACTTCATCTAAGTGAATCCCAGAATTAAACAATTTTTAGGCCTTCTGAATCGATTATATTTCACCACCTATAACCTATCAATGCCCCTCGTGGGAGTAACCTCTTAAACTTGTGTATCAACGCTCTTCTAAGGCACTGTTATTTCTTCCGAAAGTTTACTTTGAAAATAAAATTTTAAAATAAAAAAAGCATAGACCCGAAAACCGTAAGGCAAAAAAATTTAACAATTAATCCTTTCATATTCAACCTTCATTAACACAATTTGTCTTCTACTGGACTGGACTCATCAGGATGTTTTGCATTTCACTCTCTCGCAATATCCATTTCATTACCAAATTTATTCTGGTATGATGGTGGATTTACAGTCAACCATTGAGGCGCGCCTCTATCCCACCATAAAATCAACCAATCAGATGGCTCGTGGAGTCGCAAAAGTCTAACATTCTGCAACTCTTTCTCCGACGCACGCTTTCATGTGTACACGCATTCCATGAACTGTGGCAGCACGCAATTCGCAGCTCATATTTCTGTCGTTTCGGTCGTTTCGCACTTATAGGCAAGTTGCTTCGCAGAGGCATGTTCACTGTAAATTGCTATCAACGCAGCAAAGACTACAGTCGACGAAAACCAGTTTGCAATGGCCTCATAGTGGTAGAGGCTAGCCTCAAAGGTTGATTGTAAATCCATCATGAGTCCATTAGGCCTACCTGTTGTATAAATTCCATTAACAAAAATAGCGTTCCAAATAGCCTCCTGGTTATTTATTAGGTTGTCAGTCGCTTAGTAACCTACACCGCATCTCAGCATTAAACACGTCTCGGACTTCTACCCATAAAATAATAAAGTTGCGCCCAGACTGTTGGCAGATTTTTTTTCATTTATTTACGTATTTTTTTCCAATAGAAGATTCAATAGAAGTAAAAGCGAAATCGATCTCATTAAACGTAAAAGACTTTCGGAATTCGTAAAAACTTGCAAAATACCTTACATCCCCAGGTAGTTTAATATCAAAGAAATCGGAGTTTCCTCTTTATATTTAAACCCTTTAAGAGTAAAAGTGAATTCGATATTCGATATATTGTCTAATGAGACTTCAGAAATATATCGGAATTCGTGAAAATTTACACAACCACATTACACCCCTTAGGGGTTGGATATCGAAAAATGTGAAAAAATGTTTCTAGGTGCTTATATAAAGAGCCCAAAGAAGTAAAATTAATTCGATAACTCGACATGGAAAAACCCCTTTTCACGGACATTTTACATCAATAAAATTTTGAACTTTTTTTTGCTTTAATTGCTCCTGTAGTACTTCTACATATACATACTAAGTTTCATCTTTCTAGCATACGCTGTTTCTGAGATATGAAAAACAACCCCCCCCCACTCCCGTACCTTGCTACCCCTATCAACAATTTTATTTTTCTAGGATAGTTCTATAGAGACTCTATATAGTCGTAAATTTTTAGCTTTCTATGCTTTGCGTTTTCAAGCAATGAAAATCAGAAATCTTTTCGTTCCACCCACTCCCACCGTCACCCTCTTCACCAGCACCACCAATATGTTTTTTCCTGCTAGAAGTCTACTGGGCCTAACTCCTGTAAAATGTTAAGATCATTACTGGTACGGTTCTTGAGATATAAAAATAAAATTTTCTTAAAAATGGTTATCCCCCTTCCTTTACTTTCGTACTCAAAATTTTTACATTCAGTCGACTCCACTTGTGATCTCATATACAGAAACCAAATTTTATCTTCCTGGTACAATTGGTTCGGAAGATATTGTAATATAAAGTTTTTTTATCCAGACACTTTTTTTCTAAATGGGTCCAATACCATAGTAGTACATAAGTTCCAAGTTTCATCCTCCAACCGTAAGTAGTTCCTGAGATCTAGAAACCAAAATTTACAAAATTTCAGGGTAGCAAATTTCAGGTCGATCACAATACTATATTATTAAAAAATAATAAAGGAATTTATCACCCATTTTCCTGCAATATAATCATAATTATAATATTGTTACATGTAAACCTGGCAACCGCGCAACTCGATCGTTTCACATAATGAAAACAACAACAACCGAATACCTAGTTGCAAAATAACCCAATCAGAAACCTAGCTGAAGATAAGGCGAAACAATCTCCCTTCTTATCGAATGCTCTCCAATGTACTAGAACCCTGTACATAAACTACTGAACGAAGATCAAAATCGAAAGCTCTAAAGCTTTCTAGAACAATCCGCACTCATCAAGTACATCCTAGACTGCAACCGGCTAGTATATAAGCAGGTGAAGCTCTCAGCGAAGACACAGTAATTCTGATTACGTCGACTGTGACAGCCAGCGGGTACACGCGACCGTGTTGAGAGAGAACGAAAGTGAACGAGTCAAGCGATATATGGTATAAGCGGGCGGTAATGCCATACAGTGCGAATTATTGTGCGAATAGAATTTAAAGTGCGATTAATAAATAATCACTTATTTTTATTTTAACCGAATTGTGTTTTACTTGAAATCCCGGCGAACCCCTAGCTCGCAACAATATGATATACAAATATAAATAAATAAATGTAATATATCATATTACTCAGAGTTATGTACATTTTGTATATCCAATGTGTTTAAATTAATTTTGATTGCTATTATTGTTTTAATTATACATAAGTATGTACTTACAAATGTTCACTTAAACTGACTTTTTCACTGTTTTTTACTGGAATCTCGTATACGACATCCGAGCATCAAACGCAAAAGACCCCTCTTAGTTTATGTTCGACAATTCTTTATCGTGAGACGCCAGTGAGATTTCAAGAATAACAGCCGAGCCGTTTCATTCGACAATCTGGGAAATATCGTGTGAAACGAATCTTGAGCGAACTCGTGAATTGAGCCCTCTATCTTCAACCGATATTGTGATATGGGACTCAATTTTTTCTTAAACACCTTAAACACCTACATATGAATGGGTCCATGCTAAAAGGTCATCAGTCCAATTTTTATCGAAATTGCGATTTCACTAGTTTTGAAGTCTTGGAGGTCCGGCACATCGTATCATTAATTAATATAGTAGTACATATCAGTGGCGTGGCGTCCATGGAAGCAAGGGAAGCATTGCTTCCCTTACATTTTCCTGAAAAATATCTAAAATGCGTTTTCCAAATCGGGCAGAAAAATCGCGAAAAAAATGCGTGTTTCAAACATTTTCTTTGGCACAGTCGAAATAAAAGTTCGCAAGAAACTACTCTCGAATATCTCACACAGCCGAGTTGGCAACACCACGAAAAAGGCAAGCGAAAGAAACCAAGAGGAAGACACATGGAAGCAATTTGAAAGTTGCATCTATGAGCGTTCATTTCATTCCGTAGTAAACCCATTGTTTAATTTTCGTATACGGGACGTTGGATGCAATAAGGAATTTGCTTCCACGGGTAGTAGAACACATTCTTGGCTGCAGCGGAGAAGCTTTCAGCAAGCAGAGATCTGATAAGACATAAGTGCTATCAGAGTAGGATAGGAATTGAATTCTGAACAAAGCTTGGAATTGAATGGTGGTAAATAGTTGAATTATATTTAATTTGGTTTTCAGATCTCGGGAACTACTTACGCTAGGAGGCTGAAACTTGGAACTTATGTGGAACTATGATAGTGGACCTATTTGCAAAAAAAAATTGGCGATAACGGTTGAGGAGTGTGCTAGTGGAGGGGAAAGCAATGTGTTCGAAGTTCTTGAAAGTTGGGGTTGAAACATTCTAAAATACATATCTCCTGAACGATTGATGTCAGAAGATTTAAAGCCTGTAGTTGTCTTAAGGGATAATAGGTGATTAATCAAAAGCTAAAATTTTTTTGAATCGGGTGGTGGTGTGTAGAAAATTTTGGATTAGAATATCTTACGAACCAATTATACCAGGAAGGTAAAATTTGGTTTGTGTATATAGGATTACAAGTGGAGCCTATCGAATGTAAAATTTTTGAGGTGGGAGGTGGAGCACGAAAGTGGGGCGATAGCAATATTTAAAAAAAATTTATTTTTGTATTTCAAGAACCGTACCAGATATGATGTTAGAAATGTTACACGAACACCAGTAGACTTCTAACAGGAAAAAAATGTTGGAGCTACTGGTGAAGGGGTTGATGGTGAGAGGGGGTGGAAAGAGAAGAACTTCGATATTTATTTCTCAAAAACCACAAACCATAGAAAGCTAAAAAGTGATTATGTAGAGCCAAAATATGGTGGTTTTTTATATCTCAGATACGCTTATGCAAGAAAATTGGAACTTAGTACGTATATATGTATGTATGCTATTCAAATAATTAAAGGAAAAAAAATCAAATTTTTATTGGCGTAAAGGTTGAGTAAAACAAATGTCCGTGAAAAGTGATTTTTCCACATTTTCACTATTTCGTTATGTATTTTGGACATGCCGAAATAAATTTTACTTCCGCGGGCTCTTTATATAAGCGCGTAGAAATGCTTTTCCCAATTTTTCAATATCCAACCCCTTAGGGGGTGTAAAGTGGTTGCGTACATTTTCACGACTTTCCATATATTGGGTCTAATGAGATATTCAATTCACTTTTATTTGTAAAGGCTTTAAATTCAATCGAAGAAAAATCTGATGCAAGCATTTTTCGATATTGAACCCCTGGGGGTTTAAGGTATTGTTCAAGTTTTCACGAATTCCGAAAATCTTTTAGGATTAATGAGATCGAATTCGGTTTTACTTCTATTGACTCTTCTATTAAAAAAAAATACGTAAATAAATAAAAAAAAAATCTGCCAACACTCTGGGCGTAACTTTATTAATTTTTTTTGGTAGAAGTCCAGAACGCGTTTAATGATGAGATGCGGTGTAGGTAACTGCGACTGACAACCTAAAAAATAACGTTCCAAATAGCCTCCTGGTCCCCGTTCGTGATTGGTGGGTGCTTTTATATTAGTAATGTTAAAAGTAGCTAATAGAGGAGGTTCAATTAATACGCAGTAAATTTGTAAAAAGAATTTAATATATTAATAAATTTTTGATATTAACCAATTGCCCCCTTGCTGATTATCACGCCACGCCACTGGTACATATACATATTAAGTTTCAACTTGCTAGCATAAGGCGTTTCTGAGATATGAAAAACCACCCCTACCCCTGCACCTTGATACCGTTATCAACAATTTTATTATAATTATAATTTTTTTCTGGGGTGTCTCTATAGTAGCTTTATATAGATGCCAATTTTTATCTTTCTATCTTTTGCGATTTTCGAGAAATAAAAATCAGAATTTTTTCATTTCCACCCCCTTCCACCATACACCCACACCCACCATACACCCAAAACAATTTTTCTCCAGTAGAGGTCTACTAGTCCTAACTCCTATAAGATTTACAAGATTATATCTGGTACGGTTCCTGAGACATAAAAATTTAATTTTTTCAAGAATGGCTCTCCCCAACTTCCGCTCTTCACCTCCCCGCTCAAAAATGTTATATTCAGTAGACTCGAATTATAATTCTATATACACAAACCAATTTTTATCTTCCTGGTACAATTGAGTCGGAAGATATTGTAATCCTTAGTTTTCCACCCCCACCCCTACAACTAACCACCCCCCTTAAAAATGTTAACCCTTTTCTAATCTTCTAGTATTTCTTAAGTTAACCACAAAGTGTCAACCGTCTGACATGAATCGTTCAGAAGATATGGATTTTAGAATGATGAGTAAGCCTACCAAGTTATTCTGGCTAACCATTCATATGTACAAAATCGAAATTTCGTCTAGCTGGCATAACTGGTTCACGAGAGATCGTAATCAAAAAAATGTTCAACCACCACCTCCAGTGTAGGGTGTGTACATTTCTGATTTTTATCCAGAAAGAAATATAATTATTCGTTTTGGTCTACCGTTAAATTAAAGGAAATTTATCAACACCTATGAAAACTTTACATCTTTTCTATAAAAAATATGTACCAATAAATTAATTTAAATTGTATAAAATAAATGTATTTATTATAAAAAAAAGCTTTAATTTATTTATTATAAAATAAAATTTATTATTTATTTATTTAAATATTGTTGCAGAATAATAAATGAAACTACACAATTTAGTACGGCCAAACCGGTTAGGTATATGGCACTTAAAAGCTAACATATAATATTACAAATACTTAGGTCTAGTGATGTATATAATATAGTAGTAAAATACCCAGAAGAGGGGAAATAAAGAATTCAAGTACCCAGAGGAGGGGCTTATGTTAGACATAATATAATTTTCAATAGTTTAGCTCTCATAAAGATGATAATTTGAAAAGCACCCAGAAGGGTCTTGTACTAGATCTAAGATTAGATCAAGTTGAGAATAAAAATCAGCCAACAGTCTGGGCTCAACTTTATCATTTTTTGGGTAGAAGTCCGGAACGTGTTTAATGCTGAGAGCGATGTAGGTTACTATTACTATGCGACTGTCAACCTAAAAAATAACGTTCCAAATAGCCTCCTGGTTATTCTTCCAACCCAATCTACCCACCATACAAATTTGAACTTAATACCTCAACGGGTTTGGGAGCTATGCGCCTTCAAACGATTTTGCGTACGGCGTCTACGGCGGACAGACGGACAATTTTTGTTTGTGTTTACTAGTTCTAAAACGTGAAAATACAAAATTTCAGGGTAGCAAACTTATTGGAAATTTCAGGTTGATCACAATACTTTATTATTCAAAAATAATAAAGTAAAATAAAATAAGATGATGTAAGCGAAAAAATCTTTGATCTAGCTACTATTAATAATATTTACGTGCTAAAGAAAATTAATTCTAATGAGAAAATATAATAAAACTTAAATTCTATGTGTTAAATGTAGTTGATGTAGGAGTTGGAAAAGGAGTGTGGGATCTGATTTGGAAAGAAGGAAATTTATAGGACGAATGGAGTGATTAAAGAATGATCTAATTATACTGCAATCAACCAAGATATGCTCCGTAGTGAGCGGTTGCGCGTTCTGGAGATTTGGTATCTATTAGTTAGGTCTCGAGTGACCAATTCTAACTCTGGTAAGTATGACAGTTTCTTTCCTGTTTAGGTCCAGGCCATACGGCGGTACGAATACTTTACGCCAGTGTTTGGCTAAAAATGTAGTGTTTGAGGTCCACTCATTAAACGTCTGTAGAACTAGGTTTTTCGTGGCAGTGCGCCAAGCAAAGCTTATAAATGTAGGGATAATCTCTTCTCCATGCAGGGAAGTTACCAGACTTGCCAAACGATCCACTTTCTCATTCCCGTTAATCCCATCAACATGTCCTGGTGCCCAAAGAAGTAGGGTTCCAACCGGATTTGCCAAAATCAGATCCTGGATATGATGTAACAGTGGTTCCTAGGAATTTGGAATGTTAATAGCACGCAGATTTCGAGTCCGTGAAAATCGCACTAGGTACATAGAGCAGCATCTGCAAGTTGGTAGATAGCGAAAGATTCCGCCTCTCAGTCGTAGAATTCATAGTTGTACCATCGAAGCACATCATGGCAGCTGATGTCTGAAAGTTAGTTTTGGAGCCGTCCGTATACTAGAGATTATAACCAATTAGTTCATCACGGTGACTTTTATGCAGCGTTCGGTAAACAGCCGCAGGAGTATGAGCTTTATCTGGATATCTTGAAATAGGCGGCAATTGATTTGATTTTGATTGTTTGTTGGGGGGAATAATATTGCGTCCGAAACGCTCGAAAGCCGAGATTGAGACATTTTAAAATCCATATCTCCTAAACGGTTAATATCACGAAAATCAAACTTAATGAACATTTATAGGTATACTTAAAGAATAGATCAGAAATAAATTTTTGAGTGAGGGCAGTGGCGTACGGAGGTAGGGGTTGAAAAATTTCAGATTAAGATATCTCACGAAGTAATAAAGTTTGCTGGAAGTAAAAATTTTTAATGAGGCGGTGGAGTATGGAAGTGGAGGGGATACGAATTTTTTAAAACATCACGTCTCATATCTCAAGAACAGTGTAAGATAGATGCTTAGAATTTTTATCAGAAGTAGGCAAGTAGCAGGAAAAAGGAATCTTTGAGGATCTCGGTGTAGGGTGTGAGGGTGGGGGAGGATGAAAAGGAAAACGTTCCGATTTTTATATCTCGAGAACCTATAATCATAGAAAGCTAAAACTCGGTATTTAGATAGAGCTATAGTAATGGCGTGTTGGAAAAATATATTTTTTTATAGCGGTAGTATGCTACGGGGGTTGGGGTGTTTTTCCTATCTATAGAACGGCATGGGCAAAAAAGTTGAAACTTGGTGACTATACGTAGATCTATTAGAAAAGTAATTGTGTACGAAAGGGGGACTAAAAAAGTGATCAGTGAAAACGAAATGCATACATTTTCACGAATTTCGTCATATCTATTAGGTCTTCTAAAATTATGAATTGATTTTCATTTCATAGATTCCTCATATCAATACCTAGAAAGTTCTTTTAGTGTTTTTTTAAATTAGACCCATAAGGGGTATAAAGGAGTTGTATTCATTTTCACGAATTCGGCCGTATCACACAGGTCTGATTAGATATTGAATAACTTTTTACATCCATGGGCTTGTTTTATAATCGTCTAAAATTTACTTTGAAGTTTTTTCCTTTTTCAACCCCTAAGAAGTTATAAACGGGTTAAACTCGTTTTCACGAATTCCGTCATATCTCTTAGGAGTGATAAGACATCGAATTGGTTTTCACTTCCGTGGGCTTTCTTTATACATATATAATCTAAAAACTGATTTCATGATTTTTGGATTTTCAACCCCAAAGCGGGTGCAAGGGGGTTGCATATGTTTTCACAAATTCCTACATATTTCTTAGTTATGATGACATATCGAATTCATTTTTACTTCCTAAGGCTTCCTACATAATCGTCAAAAAGTTGATTTCAGCATTTTTAGATATTCAACTCTAAGGTGACGTAAGGCTTTCGACATATTTCTTAGGATTGATGAGATATCAGATTGGTTTTCACTTCCACAGACTTTTTATATAATCGCCTACAAATGCATTTCCGATTTCATGTAATGGCCCAAAACGAAATCACGAAAAACCTCCTAATCGCGCAACAACCGATATTATACTACGACTTTGGTCGCGTCCCGGAGTATGACCCAATTACGTAATACATATGTTATATGTGGAATGCGGCGTAAGTATTCTAGGGCGACCCCATTCTAACCGCTTCCCGAAGTGTTTTTAGGTTTTCAGTCGTATAGCAACTAACACCGCATCTCAGCAATAAACGGGTTCCGCACTTCTACCCAAAAATAATAAAGTTGCGCCCAGACTGTAGGCAGATTTTTTAAGTTAAAATATAAAAAAGTTTTTTGAAAGCGTTTCCACGCATACAACTTTTAATTTTTGAATGCGGCTTTTTAACCAAAATTAAAGTATGTCCCCATTTCGACTTAAACTCTCCCTCCCCCCTTCCTACCACAAATTTCACTGAAACTAACAGCAGCTGTTAATTATTATTTTAATAAAAATTTTGATTGATTGATTGATTTAAAAAAAAATTCTACAATGAAAAAAACATTTTTTTTCGCGTTCCAGCACTAGTAGAACCCATAAAAAAATAGTCTGCTCGTCTGACTGCCGGCCAATCAGAAACGCATTTGAATCCCCATAGTATTCAAATCCTAAAAGATATTAATTTCAAATTTTTATAGTGAGTAGATTGGGAAAACCCTTTTACGTTGTAAAGACCCGGGATGAGAAGCGTAAAGTGGGCGGGGGCGAATATGTTGAATATGTGATTTGAGAAGTGGATCAAGGAAATACTGTGTATACGGGGATGAGGTTGGGATCAGGTATTAAATGAATACTCTGCGACTGTTCATATTCTTACTTAGTTGGTACCATTTTACCACTAGTTGGGTGCGTTCAGTATTTAACATGTTACAACCTATTTTATAATCTTTTTCAGTCGGGATCGTGAAATTTATACACGAATTGGTCAAAAAAGATTCAGAAAAAAATGTCGGGGTGGAATTTTGAGAAAAGAGTGGACAAGCTTGGCATTCAAAACGAAATTTTTAATAAAGGTAACCCGGCTTATCTGGATTGGTTTTGTTTTTTCTATTTTAGAAATATCTTATTATAGAATGTTGGAACTTGATAACTATAAGTATAAGTTTATAAAAAAATTGGTGAAGAAAATTTCGTGAGATATTTGATGTCATATATCTTAAGTTCGGATTGATTTTTCTTTTGATTATTAGTAAAAACTAATTTATTAAATTAATACAATAGTGTTGTTTAACATATAAAATATATAAAATTTTCGTTTCAGTAACTAATATAGCATAGAAATACCACAATAACTGTGCAGCTTGTTTAAAGGCAAACTCAATTATAGGTAAATTTTAATTAATAATATAAATACATCACAGGTAGGTACTCGATGTTTTGAGTTTCGAAGTTCGGCAGGTTGATTGAACCTAATAAAGAGCAACATATCCTCTGTATAATTAGATTGGTTTGAAAGGCCTGTCTACATACCCAACAGCCATCGAACCACAGTTCTATACTCGTATGTACTTATTTCGCTGAATATGAATTGTACTAGTAACGTTGTAGATATTATATGTGCCCGATTTATACATCAATGACTAGACCTTTTGACTTCACTTTGAATTTCGAGTTAAAGTAACTATATTTATTGAGCATTGTAGTGAAAATTTGTAATACCCGAGTTAAAGTCCTATAATAGAGATAAACTGAAAACTGCCAATAGTTAATAAAATTCTACACTGTTTGGTGCGACTCATAACTATCGGCATTTATGAGTGCTGTAGACAATTATTGATTGAACTGAGCTTGGCACTTACACTGTGCCTTGTACATTTCAACATAAATTATTGCAATTATTGCAATATTTGGAGAATTAATGCTGTCAGCTTTTGTTTCATATTTGACTAATTCAGTCGATTACGCCCTCAGTCAAAATATTTTCTTTTAGTTGGTAAAAATAAAGTTTTTTATTGTGTATTCCCTTGGATTTTCAAGTTCATAGTTTAGTGCATACATTATTTCGCATATTAGGTAGGTAGGTACGCCTGGCTGCCCGTGAGAACACGGACACACTTAGACCCATAGAGATATAAATACTGAAGACGACAAAACGCGGTTTTGGTATGAAGCACCTTGAAGCATTTTGCATCAAAATTTAACGTTTTTGTATGGAGCGTTTGATGCCAGGTGGCAGTGAAATACAAATATTAGCCTATTATTCAAATGTTTGGCGTTTTTTGTGTTCAAGACCGGAGTATAACATAAATGTGAGTAAGATTCTAATAGTAGCATAGTTTTTATTGCCGGTCCTTTGCGAGGAATCATCCGGCTTCAAAACAGTCGCTGCTCGTCATCTCCAGTACATATATCATCTCTAGTATATATATCTCCTGTCACCAAGACAGTAGAAGAAGTAAGCTCCAAGATGAGCTTTCATTGTAGCGGATAGAGCTGGATATGTACAGAGAAGGTGAAGGACTGTCTCCTCCTCCTCCTCATCCAGGCAGCTTCTACAGAAGTCGTTTGAGAAGAGGCCGAGTCTGTTAGCATGCCGACCTATAAGACACTGTCCGGTTAGGACACCGACTCAGTGTTCCCAACCATTTTGTGTAAAATTTCCCACGATTGAGCCCAAAATTCCTCTTTTTCCCTATTATTCGTAATGGAATTCCCCACAGTTTCCCAATAAAGAATAATTCTACAGGAGTAAAGGGTTTTATTAATCATAAAGCAAAAAACCTATTTATTGTATTACGAAAAAAAACTATTGTATATATAAAATAAAAAAGATGGAGTAAAGCAGTTATTTGATTAAATAAAGATAAACCACTATATGAGAATGGAATTTTTTCATGGTTAATGCTACCATAGAAGCTAATTTTAAGAACTTTTTGGTTGTTTTTGACGTCATATGAGTTTCTAGTGAGAAACACCAACACGAAAGTCCGACTGGGACCAATCGCCGTCTTAGATACTGCCATTGAGGACATGATAGTCCCATTCTCATTAATATTAGGAAAAATAAAATTGGTGTTGGCGGGATTTGATGTCGCGCACTTAGTCTGTGAATCAAAATCCACCAAAATTAAGCTAGGGCAAATTTCACTAGTATATAATTCGTGGAAACGAGTTTGTTTCTATATCGCATATATAGAAAAATCCTCAGCAATACCAGCATGATACACTCTCTGATGAGCGAGTACCATCCGATGACGAAAAAGCTCCTTCGGACCTAGTTCAACACTCTCTTAAACTTGCTTCGCCACTGCAGGTTTTTCAACTGTCATATCCTCAATGGCAGTAGCCAGGGCTTATCCTGTTATTGATTCGTCAGATGACTGTGTCTGGATAATGAGTCACGTGATGGCCATTTGGACTTATATGTGACTCCTAAACCTACTTACGATCCCTTGTAAACAATGAAACGCAATAAGTATTAGACGCAATGAAATAAGAATGTCTGTTTTGTTTTTCTAGTCGCCACAAGTCGACGTTGAAGTCGGTGTTGTGCTTGTGGTAAGGAATTTCAGAGAGTTTTGGTTTTCCCCATAATTGATCTCGAATAGTGCTGATTCCCCTTTTCCCCTTTCAATAAAATTTAGACTGAAATTCCCCACGAAAGGGGGAATTCCCCACGAGTTGGCATCACTGCACCGACTGTGGTACTTATACTCGCCCTTTTACGCAAAGTCAGTCTTCTAGAGAGTTTTAGATCCAGCGTCGGCCAGATCTGTCTCGCAGTGTGACATTTAACACCATCTGCCCATCTTGAGTTCGTTTTCTCAATTGAGTCCAATCCCAGTAGCAGTTTACATGTCGAGAGAGGCAAACCCAGATTCTGATGTTCCGGCATAATCTGAAGGGTGGTATCGCGCCGAGCGAGTTCGTCAGCCATGCAGTTCCCTGAAATATCACTGTGTCCTGACACCCAGCACAGAAGAATATTGAACTGTTCTGCCATCTCCTTATGAGATGATCGACATTCTACGGCGACCTTTGATGTTGTCGAGGCTGATTTCAAGGATTTTATTGCCGCTTGGCTGTCTTTGAAAATGCTAACATCACTGTAGATATTACATTACACCTCAGCCAGGACAAGGCCTCCTTGATCGCCATGAGCTCTGCCTGATAGGCACTGCAGTAGTCCGGGAGAAGGAAGGAACTGCTAATGTTAAGCATGTCAGACAAAACACCTCCACCTACCCCGCCTTCAGTTTTGGAGCCGTCCGTATATATGCGGAAAAATCTTCCATCCGTACCGAATTCCTTTCCCATTCTAGACGGGTTGGAATGGTTGTTAGGAAATTTTTGTCAAAATCATAACTAGGAGGGGTGTAGTCGGTGCTTTCAGGAACGTTGTTGAAGTGAATCAAGATTGTTGAGTGACCTGCATATATGCCAGTCTACTGTGTAGAGGCTCTAAGTCAAATGGCTGCCCTGGCTACCATTTGCTTGCCAAAAATGTCTAGGGTGTGAAGATTAAATAACATGTCTAGTGCTGCAGAGGGAGTTGTTCTCAGAGCTCCACTCATGCATATGCATGCTGATCTTTGTTCCTTCCCTAGTGTGGTGATGTAGAATTCGCGACATGTTTTGAAAATATTAATAAACCAGAATTGTTCTCCGTAACTGAGTGTTTAGTGCTCCAGGGAACGTGAACGTCGACTTCGATTGGAGATATATTTCGACAATCCAAGTCATAGTTGACTGTAGAATTAAATAAAAAATTTTAAGAAATTTTCAGTTTAAAATAATTCTTTCAACTAAAAAGTACAAAATATAAATATATTAATATAATTTGTATTGTAAAATTGATTATAAAATCTATATAATAATCTCAATTATTAAAATAATTAATAGTGAAAATGTAATATCAAATAATTGAAAAGGTTATAAATGTTAAGTAGTCTGGGTGGCTTAGTGGCTAGAGCACTTGCCTTCGGTGCACCTGGTACCAGGTTCGAATCTGCTTGGCGACAAGTAATTTTCGAGAATAGGATTGGGTGCCGGACTACCAGTTCACTCAGCTGTAAATGAGTACCTAAATTAAAATCGGGGTAATAATCACGGACGAGCATGTGGCTGACCACTTCACCTCCTAGTGTTCCGTTGGTCTAGTAATGAAGTAACTCTAGCATTACTTCAAGGCCTAGGCCTAATTTTGGCTGTTGTGCCATTGATTATTATTATTATAAATGTTAATAAACAAATTTATTTTATGTAATAAATATTTATTATAAATAAAGGTTAATCTTGTTATATTTTTAATTGGAAAGAGGATCCAATTCTATTAAACCTCTACACTAGGGTGGTGAGGTTAACCGCTTTGTCTAAAGCCGTCCACCAAACAACAACACCGCACATAAGTATCGGTCTGATGACGGAAACGCAGAGCCAATGAACTATTCGGGGTTGCATACCCCATTTTTTGCCAATAGCCTTTTTGCACAAGTAAAGGCCGTGGCACATTAAAAGTAGAAAGTAGCGGCAGAAGCAGAATTGATTGAGAAAGCAAAGGATCATGTAGCGCCTGTTTAAATGAAAGCAGCGGCAGAAGCAGAGACGAAAACAGTGCTGCTTTTTCGTTCCAAAATCTGTTTCTGCTTCAGTACTGCCAACATAAATCCCTTAAGAATCGGTTAGCAATGGAAATGTTATATGTGTCAAAATTGTTTCCATATACTCGTATTTAATGATCATTTTAAACGAAGAGCTCAGAAAAATCAACGGAAACAAAATATTTTCGTCCGCTCAAACCGGAGACTAAAATACTTGTGACAGTTGACAGTTAGCATAGGCACATTATTCCGTGCTTCTACCTTCGGTGGTAGTTAGCATGGACATATTCTTCTCTGCTTCTGCTTTTATTTAAATTCATAAAGCAGAGCAAAAATCAGCACTGACGACGCTGCTGTTTCTGCCGCTACTTCCTGCTTTTAATGTATCACGGCCTTAAAGCGCAACTGTTGCTTTCCTTACCCGTTTCTGGATGTTAAATTTCCAGTAAAGTTTCTTGTCCAAAATAAGACCCAAATATTTTGCAGTGTCGGTGAAAACTAGACCTTCGAGAGGACAACTCACCCAGCTTTGTGTTGACAATCCTGGATGTTAACATCAAATTGATCAGCGCACCAAGCGAGGACTCCACCTTCAGGCTAGAAAGTGCGTCAGTGATTGCCTCTGGTCTGACGTTATTGAACGAATATTGCAGTCATAAGTTCCTGCGCAATACTTTCCGGAACGCAGGACCTCTGGATTAATATACTTGAATACGATCAGGTGTGGACGTTGTTTGTGTTTTGGTTGGCGAGTTTGCCGAAGGATGTTGGATATGGTAAGAACCAGGAGGGATTTCTTTGATGTATGGGGATTACTTGTGTATGCGTAAATGATGCCGCGTGTTATCTTTGAGAAGAGCCCCCAGCTGATGCAGCGTACAGGCTAGTCTCAAAGATTTCCGTTTTTTGATTCTCGTGATGGTTTTACCTTTTTTGTGAGGTCCTACTCGCTGAATTCAGCACGATGCGTTTCGCAGTCCAGAGTTGGGTCACACCAAGAGTTGATAATTACGAGGCCCACTCATTAGGCAGACAGACCTTTTATAGCACCGTGTAGCTATAGCTACCGTTACTTATTCCAGCGACACAGTCAACGTTGTCTAGGTCGCTTCACAGTCCGGCCCATAAGAGTGGACTGTGGTGAAAAATATGTTTGACGTTCAAACGTTTGACGTTCAAACGTTGAACACTAACATTTAACTACCAGCTTTACTCTGATAGAAGAAAAAATGTTGACGCCCCTGCATAACTCCCCAAACCATTCTCTCAATACCCTAACCAGTAGTAGGTATGCTTTGCTCCCAAAATGTAAACCCCTCTAACTGAATGAGCAATTTTTTTTAAATTTTTATTTAGTAACTTTTTACTATCTCCACGGTATTACCGCGGGCGAAGCTGATATATTTTTTGTCACTACAAAATACTTTCAGATCCGACCCATCCGTACATTTCAAAAGTAATACTTCCCTTATCGCTTTACCATAACAACTCCTCCAACACTTTGCCCTAAATCGCATTTTAAATAATCCAGAACAGAAAAAAAACAGCTCATTGTTTCATTTTACTTGCTCATGCATGCACCAACATTATATCATACCTGAAGCGAAGGTAAAAGCAATGAGAAAATTCAAAAAGCCATAACTTTATCTTCACATAGCAATTGTAAATATACCAGAAGGTGTTATACAGTTTACTTGCCTTGCGGCATATTCAAACGAATAACATTGTAAGCATGGAACGAAGGAGGGTTGTTTGTCGTGCATATCTTCAAGAAAGTGAGGTTACCTTCTGGCTATTTTCGTTCCGTTTACCGGCAAAAAGGAGGAAGTCAATGCTCGATATCGTAAAGTGTGTCATAACTTTCACTATGTAAATTAAAATCGCGCGAAATCCTTAATAGCAGTAGCTTAGGATCAAGAAATTTGAAAATTACAAAAGAATTGTTTGTAGAAGACGATAAGCCCCGATGGTGTAGGATATTTAGAAGTTCTGATCAAAGAGATATTTTGATGCTGTACCAATTTTTGATTCAATTAAATTCGTTTAAATTATGAGATTGTAATGAAATTGTATAATTAAAGGGGAATAAATTACAGCAGAATACAGATTACTGCTACTTTCTTCATCATCCTGCAAAAAGGGAATAATTTTTTCAGTTTCACCAAGTCGAGAAGATCCAGCTAGGAGGCTATACTGTTTCCGACTTTTTGAGTAGGAAGGGATTTTTGCTTGAAGGGATTAAATTAAAAAATCTGCCAGCAGTCAGAGCGCAGCTTTATTATTGATTGACAACCTACAAAATAACGTTCCAAATAGCATCCTAGTTATTCTGTAAACTCATGAAAATGTGGAAAAACCCATTTCACGGACATTTTGTTACTCCACCTCTGTACGCCAATAAAGATCTGAACTTTTATTTTGTCATCTACATATACGTACTAGGTTAGGTTAGGTTATGGTCGCAGCCATCTAAACTATGGATCGACTTACTTAGACCATTCGGTAGGTTCATTGTGATACGTACTAAGTTTCAGCTTTCTACTATAAGCCGTTTCTGAGATATATAAAAAAGCACACCCCACCCCCATATCTTGCAACACCTACTAAACATTTTATTTTTCTGAAATACCTCTATAGTAGCTCTATAGAGTCGTACATTTTTAGCTGTCTATGCTTTGCGGTTCTTGAGGAACAAAAATCAGAATTCTTTTTTTTTTCACCCCTCCCACCGCCACCCCATTCACCAGCAACCCCAAAAATGTTTACCTGTTAGAAGTCTGCTGGGTCTAACTCTTTTAAAATGTCTTGATAATATCTGCTACGGTTCTCGAGAAATTACTATCCCCACCTTCGTGCTCCACCTCCCCCCTATAAAAATTTTACATTCAATGCACCCCACTTGTAATCCTATATTCGAAAACCAAATTTTATCTCCCTGGTACAATTGGTTCGGAAGATATTGTAATCCAAAGTTTTTTACCCCCCACTCCTACACCCCACCTCCCCTCTTATAAATGTTAGCCCTTGCTAACTTAAGACAACTACAAAGTTTCAATCTTCTGACTTTAACCGTGGAGCAGATATAAATTTTAGAATGTTTCAATAACAGCTTTCAAACTCCTCCCACTACCACACCATCAACCCCTATCGCCAAGTTTTGCAAATGGGTCAACTATCATAGTTCTACATAAGTTCCAAATATCAGCCTCCTAGCATAAGCGGTTCATGAGATCTAGAAACCAAATTGTTTTCCTAAAACGCTCCCCCACCTTACCCCTCAGACCCCACCCCCCAATGATACCACTCGTAGGGGTCTACCCAATATACCCACCATCACAATTTCAATTTAATATCTCTCAATGGGTTTTTGAGTTACGCGACTTCAAACGGCGTACGGCGTGTACGAAAAGTGAAAAAAAAGTGAAAAAAATATCGAATGCTGTTCAAAAACAAGCCAATCGTATGATACTCTAGATGAAATACTGAACTCCGATTTATATTTTAGTTGGGATTATATCAAAAGAATGAGGAGTGCACATACAATTATTGCATGACCTTTTATTTACAGGTAGAAACTATTGTATAGTGGCTACTCGATGGATGGTTAAACGATTTCTTGAGTTATAGTGTTTTAAGGACTCTTGTATGGGAGGTACCCGAAGGAGTGGAAGGATATCACCAATTAACGGACTTACCCTTACTTTTTCCATTTTACAGGTGGTGACCAAATTTCAACTTCCCAGGCCAACGCGTTCTTGAGTTATCGTGCAAACGGACGGACGGACAGACAGACAGACAGACTGGCAGACGGACGGACGGACGGACGGACAGCAAACGGATTTAGGGTTTTTGGCCAAAACTAAACACAAAATAATATATAACTTTTTTTCGTCCGAGGCTCGGTTCTATGCGTTACAAACTTTTCGGGCTGGATTAAACTTATAATACTCTATATGATTTCATCTAGAGTATAAAAACACAAACGAGTCATATTTTTTTATGAAGTTCAAAGAAAAAGAGGAATTACAAAGAGTCATTAATTCGTCGGACTGTGGAAAGGAAATGCAAGTGAAGTTTAAAAACTGCAACATTTTTTATAATTCGAAATATATTCACTAATAATCCATCTAATTCTCCGAAATTGAATTCACATGACAATCCAAATCAATAGGTAATGTATATTAATCTACGAATCTTTAACATGTTTTAGAAATGGATCGATTAAAGTGAAAGTGAGTATACTCGTCTATATTCGCTTTTGTGAAGATTAGGTGAATAATTTGTTGATCATATTAAAGATTCAAAAGTGAATGTGCAGTCAATGTCCAATCGCAGATGAATTACTTCCACAAATTTTTTTCGCATTCACGATTAACTATCAAATCATTTTCGAATAAAATGTTTACGAAGTTCGCTTTTTAGCATAAATGTGCGTATGAGTGATATAAAAAAATCTCTTTCATTTAGAAAAATCTTTCGTAAATTCCTGTTCACAAATGTCGGTGTAAAAGGGAAGGGACCAAAAAGAATTTTGTTTGGCGAGTTAAAATGTTAAATATTGAAACTTATGTATATGTTACTATACAAGAAAAGTATTTCGGATTAAAAAAATCTGCCAACAGTCTGGGCTCAACTTTATTATTTTATGGGTAGATGTCCGAAACGTGTTTAATGATGAAATGCGGTGTTGGGTACTATGCGACTGACAACCTAAAAAATAACGTTCCAAATAACCTCCTGGTTATATTTTAGGTTGTCAGTCGCATAGTACCCAACACCGCATTTCATCATTAAACACGTTTCGGACTTCTACCCATAAAATAATAAAGTTGCGCCCAGACTATTGGCAGATTTTTTTTATTTATTTACGTATTTTTTTATCAACAGAATAATTCATAGTAGTAAAAGCGAATTCGATCACATTAAACCTAAGAGATTTTCGGAATGAGTGAAAACTTGAACAATACCCCCAGGGGGTTTAATTGAGAAAAATACGTACACTACCGTGCAAAATTATACATCATCCAAAAAATCGATTTTTTGAGTTTGTGATTGTTTTTTATTGTGTTCAACAGCATTTTATGATTAAATCTTGTATATAAACTAGAAAATAGAATTTTTTGTTATGATTTATCTTCATTACACTCAAATTTTGTACAAAAATATTTAAAAATACCGAAAATATCACGACAAGTCAAATCAGGTTTTTTTCATCAATGTGTCCACCTCGTGCTTTGATGATTGCAGCGCAAATTCTGGGAAGCCTTTCGACCAATTTTTGAAGTGTTTCAGTTGCGAGATTGTCTCAAGCCACTTTTAGACTGTCGAACAAATGTTTTTTACTGGTCACGTGCATGTTCTTCACCTGCCAGTCGAGCTCATCCCATAATAATTCGATCGGATTGGCGTCAGGGGATTGCGGCGGCCAATCCATGATTTTGAGCACACCCTTCTCTTCCTTGGACCGTAGATAGTTCATGCACAGATGGGAGGTGTGCTTGGGATCATTATCTTGTTGAAATATAAATCCGTTGCCGATCAAACCAATCCAGATGGAATGGCACTTCGTTGAAGAATATTGTGATAGTGTTCGTTCCGCATTATTCCGTCGACTTTGACCAGTTTTCCAACACCATCGTAGCTGAAACACCCCCAGACCATCACGGAGCCTCCGCCATGTTTAACTGTTGGCGCAATACATTGGGGATTATACCGCTCATCTTTATTTCGACGAACATACTGGCGCCGCCTGGATCCAAAAATTTCGAACTTTGATTCATCGGTCCATAACACAGATTTCCACTGATCTAATGAACAATCTTTATGTTTTCAAACAAACAATAATCTTTTCCACTTATTTTGTGGTCGTAGAAGTGGTTTTTTCACAGCAACGCGACCAAAATATCCCTTCTCTTGCAAACGATGTTTGACAGTATCAACCGAAATTGGGTTCGTCGGGGTTTCGTTGATTTCGGCACGAATGTCTGGTGCTGTTTTGAACTGATTTTGCTTGCTCATCAATAAAATATGTCGATCATCAGCTTGAATTGTTTTTTTTAGTCGGCCAGAGCGTTTTCGATTAATATTTGAGTTGGTTTCGGCGAACCGCTTCAACGTGGTTTCAACTCCACACTTTTCAAAAAACATCAACAATATTTGCGATTTCACGAATTGTTTTACCCACTTTTCTCAGAATAAGTATTTGTGAACGTTTTTCAAGTGAAATTTCTTTTTTTGGAGCCATTTTCAGCGATCAAAATCGGTTTTGCGCGTGTAAACAATGACGGGAATGAATTTAACAGTTCTAGTGCATAAAGAACACATCAGAGGGCGCAAAGAACCGTTATTTTTTTTTGACACGCACTCAAATGATCCAGAATGACTGTTTAAGACATTAGCGCACATATGAATGAATAGTTTAAAATAAAATAATAGTAATTATATTTGAAATTACAGCGCAAAAATGATGCTACTTAAAAATAAGAAGTCTTGGTTCCTTCATAATTCCATCATTTTGACTCATAATAATTAGCTAATTTAATGCAAATGCATGTAAATCATAACAAAAAAGTATATTTTCTAGTTTATATACAAGATTTAATCATAAAATGCTGTTGAACACAATAAAAAACAATCACAAACTCAAAAAATCGATTTTTTGGATGATGTCCTTATACTTTTGCACGGTAGTGTAAATCGGTTATTAAAGCTTATATAAGTAAAAGTGAATTCCAAATCTCAATATACCTTAGAAATATATCAGAATTCGTGAATATGTACACAACCACTTTACACCCCCTTAGGGGTTGGATATCGAAAAATTTTGAAGATCGTTATTAGGCGCTTATATAAATAGCCCGCAGAAGTAAAATTGCTTTGATAGCTCGACATGTCTAAAAGTTTTGACGAAGTTTATGAAAATGTGGATTCACGGACATTTTTTTTACTCAACCTCTGAACGCCAATAAAAATCTGAACTTTTTTTTTGCTTTAATTACTCTAATATTACATCTATATATACGTACTAAGTTTCAATTTTCTAGCATAAGCCGTTTCTGAGATATAAAAAACCACCCCTCTCCACCGTACCATGATACCCCTATCAACAATTTTATTTTTCGAGGATGTCTCCATAGTGGCTCTATAGAATCCTATTTTTTTAGCTTTCTATTCATTATGGTTTTTGAGAAATAAAAATCAGAATGTTTTCCTTTCTACCCCCTTTCACCATCACCCCCAACACCCACACCTCCAAAATTTTTTTTTACTAGTAGTTTATCGACCCCAACTCCTGTAAAATTTTTAAGATCATACCTGATACGGTTTCTGAGATATAAAAATTACATTTTTTGAAAAATTGCTGTCCCCCCACTTTTGTGCTCCACCTCCCCCATCAAAAAATTTAGTTTCGGTAGACTCCTCTTGTGATCCCATATACACAAACTAAATTTTATCTTCCTGGTGTAATTGGTTCGGAAGATATTGTAATCCAAAGTTGTTCACCCCCCACCCCCACACCCCACCACCCCTCTTAAAAATTTTAGCCCTTGTCTAATCTTCAAGTATTCCTAAGGATAACAACAAAGTTTCAATCTTCTAACATCAATTGTTCAGGAGATATCGATTTTAGAATGTTTCAATCACGTCTTTCATGCGTTTCAGACTCATTGTTTCCCCCCCCCACTTCCACACCCCTTCACCACTATCAATCATTTTTTTGCAATTGAGTCCATTATCATAGTACTACATAAGTTCCAAGTTTCAGCCTCCTAGCATAAGTGGTTCCTGAGATCTAGAAACCAAAATTTCTCGTCTAAAACGCTCCCCTCTCCTCACCCCTTGTACCCCCACCCCTCGAAAATATACCAGTCGTAGAGGTTCACCCAATCTACCCACCATAAAAATTTCAATTTAATATCTCAAAGGGTTTGTGAACTACGCACCTTTAAACGGTTTTGCGTACGGCGTACGGCGTCTACGGCGGACAGACGGACATTTTTTTTTTTGCTTTTTTGGGGTCTACTAGTCTAATAGTCTAATTTCAGGGTAGCAAATTATTGTTAAAAAATAATAAAGTAAAATTGGTTTTGCAGTAACTTATTTTAAATCACTTAAATTTAAAGCTCTCTAATTTATCTTTTACCTGAGAAACTATCGGATTCTTTTAATTAATGTACCTTCTACCAAAAAGAAACATAAATACACAAAAGCGATTTATGTCCAGGATACAACCGCAAATCTAAAACTTCCCTGGAACATCTAGGGACATTCAATTGTAATAGAAAATATTCGTCCGTCGCTCAACCAAATTTCGATTATATACATTTTCGAAAATGTGGTAAATGTATCTGACAAGTTCATTATGATCGTTTTTTTCGAATTTTTTGAGTATCAAGGGAATCGACAAAATGTCAAACTGCCAAGCCAGAAGTAAATTTACTAAAGCAGCCGGAAGGATAATGTGAGATTATCATTAGGGTCACGGGTAGCAACCCTTGAATTGCATTCGGTAAAAATGCTTACAAGGAATTCATTTTACGATATTACTCTTACACTGCATGCCAATCACAAGTCAGTCAGTTACTCGAATTGGGCAAAAAAAAATTCGCTCAGCATTAGGATTCAGTGGGTTAAAATGCATTGCAATCGTAACTTTAATATGGACCCCCCAAAGTTCTCCCTGCGATAAGATATTATACCATCTCAGGATATGCCTGAGTACTTGCTACGAAAGTATCTGGCAAAAAACACTTATATAAATATTTCATGGTATTACATCAGAAAGGATAAAACTAACTCCACAAGGATATTAAAGTTAATAGACTTGACTTTGAGTGAGAGTGAAGTGCGAAAATGAAAAAGGGGATTCTCAGACAGGTTTACTCTATTCTGATGAAGATGAAAATGTTGAGATCATGAATTTGTTTTATTTTGATGATGGAGAGTAAATACGAACTGTGGAATAATTCATGAACGCTTTTTATATTATAAGTTCTGAAAAAACGGTCACATTACAACTTAGGTGGTCCAATAAGTACTTAGCCTACAAAAGAAAAAAGGAAAATTTTGGAACAGTGGCGATTTATTTCTCAACATAGTCTCCTTTTAGCTCGATACACTTGACCCAGCGAGGCTCCAACTTCTTTAACTCGTCTGAAAAATACGTTTTCTCGAGTTCTGCAAAGTAGGCCTCCGTGGCGGCGATAACCTCCTCATTCGACTCAAATTTCTGCCCGGCGAGTGACTACAAAAAGAAGTCACACGGGGCCAAATCTGGAGAAAACGGTGGATGGGGCAGCAGTTCGTAGCCCAATTCGACCAATTTGGCCGTGGACAACTTTCTCATCCCCAAAATTTCATGCAGGATATGACCCACGCGGTCTTTTGAGATGCCTACTGTCTCAGCTATCTCGCGCACTTTCAATCGGCGTTCTGCCAATACGAGATCGTTGATTTTTGTCACATTATCCTCCGTGGTAGCCGTTTTCGGGGCACCTGGGCGTGGCTCATCAAAAACCGACGTGCTACTACGTTGAAACTCGTTAAACCAATTTTTGACGGTCGCTATCGAAGGAGAAGAGTCACCGTACACAGCATCCAATCGCTCTTTGATTTTGCTGCGCGATTTCCCTTCCAAAAACAATAATCGAATCATCGACCGATATTGCTCTTTTTCCATTTTTCTAAAATCCGCGGACACGCCCGCTTCCACACGCGGTCAACACAAAACTAAGAGTCCGATTCGGCTGAAATTTTGACAGTAGCCGTCTAAGAGAATGTACTACACGATAGTAAATTTCTCTTCGATAGTGGCGCAATCGGGCGGTGAGGTTAGGTACTTATCGGACCGCCCTCGTTTATGCGTGCCGGACTTCTGCCCAAATAATAAAGTTCCGTCCAAACTTTTGACGGATTTTATATCTCTAGAAGCATTTATCATGAAAACTTGCAATTTGGAACGTTTAAAACATTACTTTTTACACACTTGAAAAATGGAGTATTGCTCATAGTCAGGCGCGAACGCAGGGGGTTTCAACCCCCAACCCCCAAAATTAAGTATTTAAAGAATCACACCTAACTGTAACTAATACGCGACGCGTAAATTCTATACGACTATAAAATTTTGTATACGTTGGTTTTTCAAACGTTGTAGTTTAAAGAATAAATATCAAAGTTCTCATGAGTCCTTTGAGTAGCTGCCATACAAAAATCCTGTAAGAAAATGGTCATGAAGAGAATCTCATTAGTGGTTTGTGTAGTTGCCGTACCAATATCCTATAAAAATGTCTTCACTCAAATTACAGAACTCACAATAACTCAAGAAATCGTTCAACCATGAATTCGGAATTTTGTACAAATTAGTTTTGTGTGAAAGTTCACTAGTCAGCGAAATCCTTCTACTCCTTTGCGTAGCTTCCATACAAAAAGTCCTTAAGACACGTGTTCAAGATTATTTTCCGATAGCGTTTGAATGCTTCAAACTAGGAATTTGAAATTTTATACAAATTAATTTTTAAATGGTTACAGGTAAAAGGACGAGTATGAAGAAATCGAATTAGTTCTTCTTGCATCTCCCATGTGAAAATCCCTTGAAAATGGAAAATTTTACTTTCAGTAACTTTCCTAGCTATAGATATGAAATTGAACACTGATGATATTGTCTTTTAGTTTCGTGTAGCAACCAAATGAGATTCCTTAATAAAGGACAACGCACTCCTGATTCTACTTTATCTCCAACTACAATATAAATCGGAGTTCAATATTTCATCTAGAGTATCTTACAATTGGCTAGCAACCAAACGTGGCTGGAAAATGTTTTTTAAGTTTTTTTAATTAATTCCACTGCACGAAAACGAAAAACGAAAACGAACGAAAAAAGGAGGAGAAAGAAGATCAAATCGAGAGACTTCGTTTTATGCACCCTTACAACAGTTTTAAAATGATTCCTTGGAAGTTTCAATGGAGACCTGATTTCAGGGGACATGCTCTTGCAAAAAGGAGATCAGATGGAGAAGGAAACGTGGTCTCCGAAACTCCCTGAAGAGTTCTCCAGGATTAATCACGGGATATTTACTAGTTGGGCGAGCACTCCAGAATTAGTCCCATCAGAGACCTCGTTTTAAGCTCCTCTAGAAGTATTTTTAAATGATTTCTTAAGATCTGATTTTAGGGGAAATGCTCTTGCAAAAAGGAGGTCAAATGGCGAGAGTACTCCGGGATTAATCATGGGATGATTCCATTTCCTACATTATTTATTTAAGTGTTCTGAATTACAAAATGTTTTAAAAAAGAATATCCTAAGTATTGGATTTTTAAATTTTAAATAAGTTGAACACAACAAACGCATTCATCAAACTTCTAAATCATTTTTATACTCTAGATGAAATCATATAGAGTATTATAAGTTTAATCCAGCCCAAAAGTTTGTAACGCATAGAACCAAGCCTCGGACGAAAAAAAGTTGTATATTATTTTTTGTTTATTTGTGGCCAAAAACCTCAAATCCGCCTGACGTCCGTCCGTCCGTCCGTCCGCCTGTCCGTTAGCACGACAACTCAAGAACGCCTTCACCTAGAATCATGAAATTTTGAATCTGGATGTTTGGTTGAATTTGTAAGGCTAAGTTCGTTAACGGGCAAAATCGTCCTACTTCTTCGGGTAGCTGCCATACAAAATGTCCTTAAAACACGTCTTCAAGAATATTGGTCGATAACTTCAGAAGGGTTTAAGCTACGACATTGAAATTTTGTATGTGTTATTTATCCAATAGTTGGAGTTAAATATATGATTATGAAGAAAATCCGGTTAGTCCTTCGTGTAGCTGCCATACAAATATCCTGTCAAAATGTATTCACTTAATTTACGAAACTCACTATATATAACTCAAGTAATCTTTTAGCTACGAATTCGGAATTTTGTACAAATTGGTTTTAAGTGAAAAGAAAGTTCGTCTTTACTAGTCAGCGAAATCCTATTACTCCTTCGGGTAGCTGCCATACAAAATGTCCTTAAAACACGTATTTAAGAATATTGGCCGATAACTTCAGAAGGGGTTAAGCTACGTCTTTGAAATGTTGTATGTGTTATTTTTTTAATAGTTGGAGCTAAATGTATGATTATGAAGAAAATTCTATTAGTCCTTCGTGTAGCTGCCATTCAAATATCCTGTCAAAACGTCTTCACTTAATTTACGGAACTTACTATAACTCAAGTAATCTTTTAGCTATGAATTGGAAATTTTGTACAAATTGGTTTTGAGTAAAAACGAAGTTCAAGTTTGCTAACCAGCGAAATCCTTTTACTCCTTCTGGTAGCTGCCATACAAAATGTCCTTAAGACACGTGTTCAACAATATTTTTCGATAACTTTTGAACGCTTCAAGCTACGAATTTGAAATTTTTTACATTTTCATTTTTAAATGGTTCCAAGGAAAAGGATAAATATGTAAGAAATCGAGTGAGTCCTTCCTGCACCTCCCATGTGAAAGTCCTTCAAAAAGGACATTTTTGTTCGAGGACTTACCCAGTTTAAGATATGAAATTAAACACTGAATATTGTCTCTTAGGTTTGAGTAGCAATATAATGGCAGTCCTTAATAAAAGACATACAACATGCACACACGTAATTCTACTTTATCCCCAACTACAATATAAATCGGAGTTCAGTATTCATCTAGAGTATTATACGATTGGCTTGCAGCCGATCGTGACTACAGTATGTTTATTATAAGTACCTATTCTACATAACCATATAACTTTTCTGAAAAACCCCTCCGATATAATTTCCTGCGTTCGCGCCTGGTCATAGTTCTTATAAATATTTTTCCTAACATAAATATCATTCTTTTTTATATACAGGGTGTAACTAGTACTGAGGTTCAAACGAAAATGGGAGATAGAGGAACTTGTCCTGAGTAGAAAATCGTTCTACACATACTCCCGTTACGGTTTTAAGGACGAAGGGTTTTTGTCGTACCTGTGATCACTGTTTGATCTCTAACTTCTGCTGTACTTAGCGTAATGTAATAATTCTGGGCTCGTTGGAAAGGACACAAATTCTTATTTCTGACGGGTGTCAAACCAGATTTACTTGAAGGGAACGTGCTTGATAACTGTTAGCCCCGCTCCTTTACAATTCAACCTATGAAGAAATTCTGTTATCAAACGTATAGTGAAATTTTATGAGCTTTCCGAAAATGTAATAAAATTTGGTGGTTAATCAGGTCCTTCTTGGAGAAAACAGGATTTTTTTGTATTTTTTTTTAATTTTTTATTATTTTTGTGTTATTTAAATAAATTTTTCTCAAAAAGTATAACACTGATTGACACAGTTGTTAGCAATTAGAAAGAAGAATTTGTGTCCTTTCCAACGAGCCCAGAATTATTACGTTACGCTAAGTACAGCAGAAGTTAGAGATCAAACAGTGATCACAGGTACGATGAAAATCCTTCGTCCTTAAAATCGCGCTATCTCCTTAACGGTGCAAAAACGGGAGTATGTGTAGAACGATTTTCTACTCAGGACAAGTTCCTTTATCTCCCATTTTCGTTTGAACCTCAGTACTAGTTACACCCTGTAGATTCCCAAGTTTACATATCAGCCAATTTTGTGCTACAATATCCGTGAATTTATTTTTGCGATTGCAACAGAAAATTCACTTGAAAATCGCCAAAAATTGGTTTATCATAGACTCTTAGATAGTATCTGAAATTTTTACTGGACGGTAACTTAAATTTAAATCATACAGATAAATTGAATCGTAACTGCTACTAATCTTCCGAAGTCACAAACTAACAAATACCTAACTTAGAAATTCCTACGAGTATATTATTTATGCGTATGAAATACTGAGTACATATACCGCAAATCGCTTCTTCCATTTATAAACCGTTCCAGACACAACCACTTATCCTGTCAGTTGTTACGTTTCTGAAAACCTTTAAAGTCTTTATACCAGTAAGAGGATAACAAATTGCATTCCAAGCGATTTTAACATTAACCCAATCGATAAAAATATCAGAGAGTATAGTCCTTAAAGGACGAAGCGGAAGCATAAGAAGAGAGGTGTATGAAGAGGAGCAGATCTTCTGGATAGTTCAACTGAATATATGTATACTTACGTGAATGATTCTGTTATACGAGTAGAAGTATCTATAAGACCGGAATTGCATTATGCGCATTTAAGCATACCTACAGGATAAGGACGAGTTGGCATGAAATGTAAAACCAAACGGTTAGACGTGCTTAAGTTGTGATCATTAAGCTCTCTTTTTGTTCGATAAGTTTGTCATTATTTTCGGAAGGAAGGGCAACAATCTCGTCAATCACACCGGCTTGGAGTATAATATACCGTCCCTGCCTGCCGTCTCGATTCACAACTTTATTGATTTGCGCCAATGAGTGCCACTATAAATGGAGGAGTCTAGGGTTGCGATTCCCCAAATGTCCATTCCGTCGTTTCAGAATAGAACAATCGAATCAATAGTATGAGTCACTTTACTCTTGTGCGTCTGTTACTCATTTTAATTACTTTCTTTCCATAATGGGATGTTGGCTGGGCAGGACTTCAACAAAAGCAGGAAAAAAACTTCATAGTCTGTACTAGAATACAATGTATTTGACTCCATTACCACCCCCGCTCTACTCGTTTTCTTCGTCTGTACCACCCCAACAATATTGAGCAAAAAAAAGTTTTAGTGTTTTGTCAACACTTGGGAGTCATTTTATTGGCATCAATTTACTGTACTGTGCAATTAGATGAATATTTTCTTTCATTTTCGAGAATAGCTCGTATTAAGTTTATAGAGCTGTAACAAAAATGATTTGGACGTAGTTCTCGAATATCTGGCTTAACATGAGCAAATCGATTTTTATGGCTCTGCCAAATTTTGTTTGGGTTGTTTAGGGATGTTATTAAAAATGTTGACGACACACTTATACTAAGAAATATAAGATGTATACTAGCCGATATTACTCTCATACACAAACTCGACTTCTAGGATCATAGAAGCTTCAAAACAGATATTAGTCTATTTCGGCGTGATATACCATATAATAATATTACCTGGTAGTCTTCATCCATCGATTTCGATATTGATAATTCCAAAAACTACGTTTAAAAATATAATATTTTAACGAAATGTACTATAAATTCACGTTGTGTAGTAATTTACTGCTAATGATATCTGAACTGTTTCATTACATTGTTGCGTGCTAGGGGTTCGCTGGGATCTCAAGTAAAACACAATTTGTTTAAAATCGATAGAAATAATAAATTATATTTTTCGTATTAAATAATCTCACTAATAATTGCACTACTGACAACACTGCCCTATTTTATATGCCACCTGATCAATTGCTATTACCAATCTAAATCGCTTCATAAGTCCTTTCGCGTAGAAATTGATCGTCGTCTAACTGCAGCAGAAACTATGTTTGGCTGCAAACTTTGCCGTGCTTATATACTGCATGTGCGGAGGTGAGAGCTTTCTTGAATATTGGGTGGAGTGTTCGAGGGGGCTGGAAAAAGCGAGAGAAGAGTATTCGGGAAGTATACAGAAGTTTCCCCGCATTCCAGTTGAATATTGGGAAACGTGGATTTCTTACTGGAATCTGATGTCATTGAGTTGTGTAGATTTCCAGGGTACATGTAACAATACGAACTCTCCTCTAACTGTACAAATATTCATCTGTGTAGACATAAATTGAAAAATTGCAAAGCGGAGTTCCGATTAAACAACATTATAGACTTTAGTCGTTATTTTTAATTTCATATACAATCTGTTTTTCTTTTCATTTTTAAACTTGAAATTTTAATAAAATCATTTTTATACTCTAGATGAAATCTGAGAGTATTAGAAGTTTAATCCAGCCCAAAAGTTTGTAACGCATAGAACTGAGCCTCGGACGAAAAAAATTTATATGTTATTTTTTGTTTATTTATGGCTGAAAACTCTAAATACGCATCACGTCCGTCCGCCCGTCTGTCTGTCCGTTAGCACGATAACTCAAGAGCGCCTTGACATGGGATCTTGAAATTTTGAATCTGGATGTTTGGTTGAATTTGTAAGGCTAAGTTCGTTAACGGGCAAAATCGATCTATTTCTCCGGATAGCTGCCATACCAAAAGTCCATAAAACACGTGTTCAAGAATATTGGTCGATAACTTCAGAAGGGTTTAAGCTATGCCTTTGAAATTTTGTATGTGTTGATTTTCCAATAGTTGGAGATAAAGGTATGATTATGAAGAAAAGCCTATTAGTCCTTCATGTAGCTGCCATACAAATATCTTGTCAAAATGTTTTCACTTACTTTACTCACATTTACTCAAGTAATCGTTTAGCTACGAATTCGGAATTTTGTACAAATTAGTTTTGAGTGAAAACGAAGTTCGAGTTTACTAGTCAGCTAAATCCTTTTACTCCATCTGGTAGCTTCCATACAAAAAATCCTTAAGACACGTGTTCAACAATATTTTCTGATAACTTTTGAACGTTTCAGGCTATGAATTTCAAATTTTGTACACATGAAATCCTTCCTGCACCTCCTCCCTTGCAATAGAAAAAAATTACTTTGGGTGACTTACCTAGTTCCAGATATGCAATTGAAAACTGAAGGTATTGTCTTCTACTTTCGAGTAGCAACCAAACGGCGAGAGTCCTTAATAATGGACAAACTACATGCGCACTCCTTATTCTATTTTATCTTCAACTACAATATAAATCGGAGTTCAGTATTTCATCTGGAGTATCATACGATTGGCATCAGCTGCAAGCCAATCGTCGATTGCAAAATGTTTTCCTTAAGCACCCACTCTTTATTTACTTGCTTTTAACTTTTACAAACTTTTTTCCATCATTTTGGAATTGTATCTATTTTGGAATTAAATTTTTTGTTAAGGAATTTAAAATTTTTGAATAAATATCCGATCTGGAATTATTGGTATTTGGAATTTTGTTTTAATTTTAGTCTCCTCCCAATTTTATTAAATATTATATATGCTTTTGAATTATTAAAATCATAAATTTAGTTAAGGCGATTTTCCTAATTTCAAGGTATTTCGCTGGAGACTTTCTGAAGCTGGAACTTGACACCATTTCCTAAATGCTAAATTTAATCTTTTATTTCAACTCAAATTATGGAAGGATTACACATTTATTATAACACGAATTTTTTGTCGAAAATTGTACGCAATAATATCCGTTGTGAGGACAAGCTAAAAAAATTTAAAGCCCCACTAAGTTCCATCTGTTTTTTCATGGATTTCTACTTTCATTCCAAAAAAAAAATCTGTTACAAAAAGTCTTTTGTTACTGAAACCTACGATAGTGCATCCTGCGAAGTCAAAAAGTAATCAGCGAGCCATACATCACTGAATTTGATGAATGCTTAATAGGGATCAAGCGTAAATAGTGAACACAATGCTAGTAACCTACTGGGCTGTGCCGTAGCAGTATGTCCTTTAAATGTACGTGGATTTTATTTCGTCAACCGAATAAAACACGGTTCGGAACACATCATACATCATGAAACCCTGCAAATGTAATTTTGAGTTTTGCCAATAAAGTTAAAATCCAAACGTAGCCTAAGGCTTCGTATTATATGAAAGAATTGGTTTTTGCTGAGTTGTTCCCTCTGGGCTACAAGGCTGTCGACGAATTCCTACGTACATATATCGAGTGAGCTAAAAATAACACACATCGAATTTTATTCAGTTGCGGTCAGAGTAGTCCGTGGTTTTTGTGCTTGAGTCTCAATCTCTCGCTCTCCGGCCTTTATTTTAATTACAATTGTCGCAATTGTAAGGTTTCCTTTACGTCGTCCTTATTTTTTCGACATCGGACCATTCATCGGGGTTTAGTACCATGGCTTCTGCTCCTATACCTATAATTATTGTTAGCCACGCTATACTTTACGGTAGCACCAGCTACTATTGCCGAATTGACTACAACTTATTTTGAAGGCTTTTGTGTTCGACACAATTTACAACTTTTTTTACCGATTGGCGATTTTTTCCGACTATTTGTCACAGTGCAGTAAGAGAAGTTCTGTTTGTTGCATTGTAATTTGTAGTTGAATCAATGAGAGGACGCTATTCCAAGGACTCTTGAAAAATTCGATTAGAAGTATTGTTTTTTCAAGTAGTTAAAGTTGTTACGTGCACCTACCTATAAGCGGGTTTAAGGTTCGCATACTTTAGAACCAGATGATCAACAACAGACGAAATTGGAAAAAGCTGCGAAGTCCACTTCAACGTGCACCAAATCTTTGTAGATATTAAGCAAGTGTACGAAAGTATTGAGCGAAATGTTCAACACTTTCTCTTTAGCCGGACAGCCAGAATTAGGCCTTGAAATCTTCGGTGATCTTTTTTCAATCAAACCTTCAGACATTACTTACTCAGCTTTTTTCTAAAGCTCATCGTTTCTTCCGGGGATTGGGTTTTAATCCTATTATCCAACCAACGCAGGTTTCAAAATTGAAGGTCCGAGAAAAATAATATAAGTCCTTTTTTTATAACAAATTTTATATAATCTAGTCTTAACTGTTGTTGTGCTATGCATGGGCCAAAAAAATCGTTTGTTAATATCTAATTTTCAGATTACACTTTCTTATTTTTTTTATTGACTGAAATTAGTGTTTGTTTTCTTATCAGCAGTGACTTGACCGATAGCTTCTTGATCTCGTATTTTAGAAAAGCAGTTCTTTGAAGATTCAGAATCACTTGCGGCAAAATATGAAAAAGTGCAATATTTAAAATAAGACTTTCCGAGCAGATAAAGAAATCTATTGTGTGATGTTTGTGCTGTGTAAAAACAATTTCTTCTTGCAAAATAATTAAGAAATGGAGAACAGTAGGTTATATAAGAAAGGAATTGTATCCCGATGGAAACAACATCGTCTAAGACAAGAAAAGGATTTCTTACATTTCTCGTGTAAATAAAGATGGTGAAGCTCTAAGGAAGCTTTCAACAAAATTATTTCCATGTTATTTACTTCCTTAATGTTTTTTTTATTTGATGCGATTACACGTAGAAAATAATCCAACCACAGAGAAGAAAGAGTTTTTTTTCCAAGGTTTCTTCAAGGAAAAGTTAAATGAAGTTGCGTGGAAAATAGATGCATGTACGTGTACTGTGTTGGTAGTTTCTGTACAGTACACAGAAAATTAAGTGCTGTGTAAAGATTTTCTTCTTGAAACCGCCTTGAGACATATTGTGATTACAAGCAAAACGAATTATTTGGGTCGCACTTCAGCTTTGTTGTTTATTTTCCATGGAATTTCGATTGAAAATCATCACCAAAGTAATTAAAATTATTATCTTATTGGATGAAAGGGTTGAAAATCCTTAATTTTCAATGATAGAGTTTTTAGTCTGATCGAGAATAATAGGGCTTATGGATTGTGCAATCATATTTCGGGAATTCATGAATAGGCATAAATTAAGTTAATTTTTTAGTGGAATAACTTCATTTCTTTTTTTATTTAAATGTCTTCCAACTATTTGACTCCTTCCCTCCTTCATCACAAAAAAAATTACTTGCCCCACAAACTTCCCTTAATGAATAATATTGTAAAAAACTGAAGACTAAGGACCTTTAGGTAATTATTACGGACCAAATTAATTTCAACCTGCCACTAATTAAACATGAAAATACCAAATTATATTATACTTTCTTTTTTTTAATAATAGGAAATTGTAATCGATTTAAAATTTAAAAAAAAATTGCCCACCCAAAAATTTTTTATTTTTGGTTAGGACTATTAGACCCAAAAAAGGAAAAATATCGTTCGGCGCCCTACGGAAATATGTTTCAAATTTTCACAGTAGATAGAGCGGGTGGACTCCTACTGGGGATGTATCTTTCGTGGGGGTTAAAGTGAAAATTTGAGACTCGTACTAGGAATCTGAAATTTTGTAGATACCTAGGAATGAACTAGGGTGGCCTACAAAAAATAGATTTATTACAGGAGGTAGTGGACCGGAAGGTTGCAGGGCTTCCCAAAATTTACCGAAAAAATCTGTCTCCGAGATCACTCATACACTGAACGTAAAAGGAGTTACAGCTGATAAAAATGTTCATCCTGCTAATGTTAACATCATCCGATGCAAGTTTTCATTATCATGATGAACAACAGTTCATAAATTTCATAGTCACAGAAAGAAATGTTGGAAAAACTCCATGAAACGTTTAACAAATTAATTGCATTAATAACCAAAGTCATAGTATCGAAACTCGTATTAATTCCTGTTCATAGCTTTAATGTATAAATTCCAATTTATAATAATATTTATGAATGTGTACATAATTTCAAAGAACGTACTGTCGACTAACGCAGTAATTCTTATTCATTATTCTTTAACTATTCATGGATATGTTTTGATGTAAATATTCACGGATATAATGAAGAATATTTCCTTATAAGAAAACTCAGTTCTTTAATCCCTTGCATGTCAAGAGTCTTTGAAAAGATTTTGGGTAAGAGACTTGGTATCTTTCTGGAAAGTGTATTAACGGACAAGCAACACGGTTTTAGGCCGGGGAGAGGCACAACCTCTCTTTTGCTTGACCTAGAATACCAAGCCAGATTCGCTTTTTCCAAAAAACAAGAATATCATGTCTTATCTTTTGATCTGGAGAAGGCTTTTGACCGGGTAATCAAAACCGTAGTTACAGGACAACTATCTGTCTGGGGAGTCGATTTTCGGTTTATTCGGATGGTTGATAATTTCCTTTCTTCCCGTTCCTTTGTGGTTAGAACTAATGGTTGCATTTCTGGGGCTCAAAAGATGGATAACGCTATACCTCAAGGTTCTCCCCTTTCACCGTTTTTGTTTAATATATACACACACTCCTTATCCCAACTCCTTTCTGACATTCCTGATATATCGCATTACATTTATGCTGATAATATTTATATTACTTCCTCCTGTTCAAATCTCACTGATATATATAGAAGAGTAAAAATTGTTATTGACGCCTGGTGTAACGAGACGGGTGCCAAATTACCGTTTGAGAAAGGGGAGTTTTTATCATTCACGAAAAAATTGAGACCTACTATTACTGAGGTCAACTTAGACGATATTACTCTTCACCCGCTTACCGCCAGCAGATTACTTGGACTTATTTTCCAACCCAAGTTGCAATGGAACGTTCACATTAAAAATATTATATCTTCGTTGGGGAAGGTGTTCAATCTCGTTCGAGTTCTTGGTTGCAGAAGCCTGGGTGTCAGCACATCTGCTATTGTGCATGTCGCTTATACGGGGATATGTACAATATGGTCTCTCAATTTATGGGATCACAACTAAATTCAACCTAAATAATATTCAAGTCGCCATTAACAAAATAATAAGAGCTGCTTTAGGTGCTTTCCGCACTTCTCCAATTGCTTCGTTACTTAAGGAATCTGGATATGATGACATAGTTACGCTTCTTGCTAAATCCCAAATAAATCTTGCTGTCAAAAGCTGTATTGACAGACATAATCCGCATTTTGAAGTCATCAATCAACTTCTACAATCAACATCTATGGATCAGATGTCTCATATATCAAACTCTGCGCTTTGGATGGCTAGACTTAAACTTCTTCAACACTGTCCTACTATCCCGTCCCCCATACACAATCCTTTCTCTTCCCAACCTCATTTGCGTTCACGAAGTATTTTGCCAAGTATTTCCAGTTATCCGGATAAAGCTCATACTCCAGCCGCTCTATATCGGTCGCTGCACAAGAATCATTTGAAAGATTTAATTGGTTACTCCCTCTATTACACCGATGCGTCTAAAACTAATTTCCAGACATCGGCTGCGATGATAATTTTTGAACTCTCCACAAGAAATTTATTGGCTAAGAAAAGTTTTAAATTGCATCCTGACACCAGTGTGTTTGAGGCAGAATCCTTCGCCATTTATCAAGCTGCAGACGCTGCTCGGATAGCGGCTGTACCCGCTGCGATTTTCACTGACTCGAAGTCTTCGGTTAGCGCTATTACTAATCGAAAGTCGAATGAACCTTTGATTCTACACATACAGGATCTAATTTCGGCTAACCCGGCTGGAACTCTACTCCTTTGGATACCAGGCCACGTGGGTATTGACGGGAACGAGAAAGCTGATACCTTGGCAAGTATGGTGGTTTCCCCACATGAAGAAGAAATTATCCCATCATTTATCAGTTTTGCTCGGCGTAATGCCAGGAAGAACATTGGTCAGCAGATGTTTAATGACTGGACATCAAATACAACATTTTTAGCCAAGCACTGGCGCAATTCTTTCCCACCTACGTACAGTTCGGAATTAAGTAGAAAAGAAGCTGTTATTCTTGCAAGAGTTAGAATTGGTCACACGAGATTGACTCATGGTTATCACATGTCAAGAACGCCGCAACCGGGATGTATTTCTTGCCAAAAGCCGCTTACAATGGAGCATATCTTGGTCGATTGCAGTATTACCAAGACTTTTTTCAATTACTCCATTCCTCCTCTAAATTCCCTCCTTTCCACCTCAGATCCTTCACTTCTTTTCCAACTTCTACAACACCTACATTTATTGAATAAAATCTAAATTTCTTTCTGTTGAATAAATGTTAATCTATATTAGGATTAATTTTTCTTTGTATAATTCTTTAAAATTATCTTTTTTAGGTAGATTTAAGATCCTTTCGATCACAATAACCTATATTTGTTTATACTTTTTACTTATATTTACTTGTATTATATACTTATTCTAAGTGCCAGGTGCCTAACCGGTGTGGCCGTATTTTTGTTTTGGTGTTATTTATAAGGCCTTTTCATTACATAAATAAATAAATCAGTTCTTTAAAATGTCATTAATTTTAATTCATGGCACACTACTCCACCGACAAAAATCTACGTTTTTTTGTAGAAAGACATAGGATTCTTAAGATAAATGTACTGTTGATAAATCCATAAAAGTTGTGCATGATTTTATTCATCTGTCCAATGATTGTGTCATATATTCAATCAATTTCATTTGATGAATTGAAATTCTTTAATACGATGAACGATTTTTTTAAGGATATTAGAATATTGAAATTGCTGAGCGTGTGAGATTGGCGGTCTAAAATCATTATACTTCCTGACTTTGGGAACCGCTAATGCTAAAGAATTGAAATTTCTGATCAGAGATACATACATATATGCTTTTCATCATTTCATCTCAATACATTTTTCAATGAAGGTGGAAATAGATTTGTAGCTAGATAGAAGAGAGTTGGAATACAAATAACGATGGACATGTCGCTTAAAGCTTCATAGAATTATACAAATATTTTTTAGCAAGAAAAAATACATTATATCACAAGAGCTCGAAGCCGAATGTTAGAAAATTCTCTTTCGGTTTAAAAAATGTAAGTGAAAAATACCAGAAAAATAGAATGAAGATGGTTAGGAGCTACTAAATAACGATGAACATTTCACTACAAGCTGAATTGGACTATTAAAATATTTTTTGGGCAAGGTGTTTGACTCTGAATCCACAATAAAGCCAAGAGCGCTCTTGGAGGGGTACAAGAGCCATCTGCCCCATCTGTATTCCATCATAAAAAAAGCTCCAACTCCCAATTGAAATTCAGGTTCCTTATAAATTTATTGCTCACTTCTTCTGGCTTCCATAGGTCGCTTCGACGGATCAAAAAATTTATTAAGTTCTTTTCTTTTCACCTCCCTAAAAAAATGTTGTAGTAGATATACAAGTATATACAACTTTCTGATATATAGTTGCTCAAACCTTCCCAGCCGCAAAATCAACTTTATTGGTCAAAAAATTCCGTGGTCTGATAACGTAAATTACCTTGGTGTTCTACTTGATAAAAAACTCTCCTTTCGTTGTCACATAGATAACATATGTTTCAAAGTCAGCAGGCAGTACGTATGCCCTGTATCCTCTTATAAATAGAAAATCCCAACTTTCTGAGAAGAACGAGATCTTATTTTTTAAAATGGTAATCCAACCCATTATCGCATATAGCTCTCCTGTTTGGGGTCATTGTGCAAAGTCACATATTAAAAAGCTTCAGGTCTCACAAAATAAGTGCCTCAAAATAATAATGAAGAAACCATTCTTCTTCTCCACCAGAAGTCTCCACGCAGAAGTTAAAGCGCAAACCGTTCTTGAATTAATTTCAGCCAGATACTCATCTTTTGTAACAAGACTGTAACTAGTCGACAATCCGATAATACTATCACTCATATAACATCCTGCTACTTGACATGTATTGGTGTCTAATTTGTTTTTCTTCAGTTAGTTTTTTTTACTATTTTTGCTTTCCTTTAATTTAAGTTAGTTTTAAGTTCACTACACAAGGTTTTTTGTATGAATTTTTCCTTGAATTTATTTCACTAAAATTCTCGTAGATGCTTCGCTTTGCTGTGCTAACTAGATTTAATTTAGCTGTTAAAATATTGAATTATCTGTTCTCTAAATCATAAATTATAAGATGGTAGACATAAGTGGAAAAACTAATAAATATAGTTGCAAAATTGCTTTCAATTCTCTTTTTTTTACTATCTTTGAAATTAAATTAACTATTCTGATTATGAAACTATATTTCGATTTGCCTATTAGCTCTATTCACAAAAAAATAGCACAAAAATAGCACTATAAACTGTTATTAAAGAATGAAAAAATATCTGGCTTTTTAAACAAATCTCTCCACTTTAATTTTTGTTTATGCGTTCTACAACAATCGAAAAGAATTATTTTGATTTTGATTTCAAACCCCAAATATAAACGATTAAATTTCACTAAAAATATATATTAAAAAAAATGTATATTAATAATTAAGGAAAATACATTGTACAATATATTTAACTATTTTTTTTAAACATAAAAACAAATATTTCCATTAATAACATCATTAAAGCTCATACACCTTATCTTCACCACCTTCGCGACATACGAATTTTTTTAGGCAACAATCGGGATACGGTTTAGAAATATCCACATATCCGGTGTCGTTACAATTATCAACTGATTTAACACCACACCTATAAAAGGAAGTATAACACAAAATTAATAAAAAATAATTATTTTTTAAATTTAATCTTTTTACGTTAATCCAATCATATATCCATCTGCTAAGCACGATATTTTTTCACAACGATCCTTGGGATGATATTCTTGTCCAAAATCAATGAATTCTTTGCCGTTGATTACACATTGTCCGGGATGTTCTATACCACAAAAAAAACAGAAACTTAGCAACACTTATTTCGATAGAGTTTTAAGAAATGTTTACTTGGGTCTGATCCTTGACCTCGCCAAGTAGCACACTTTGAAAAACTGATAAAACCAAAAACTAATAAGCCTGCAGCCACGATTGAGAACCTCATTTCGATAGAATGTTCAAATGAATACTAAGCAACTAAATTACTATTCGGTCAGTTTTATTGCCATTTATCAACTTATATTGTAGCGAGGGAGAGGGGCCATATTGTTCCAATGAAGATCATGACCTGTAAATGATAACACGTAACTTATTCAAGTTATGTCATGTATTTATATGAATATTACATTAATGTATTTTTAGTTGATCTTTTTTTAAAATAAGATGATCTTCACGGGTAGAGCTAATTTGCAATACGGTGTAAATCCACAACTCCAATATGAACATCTTTTCTAAGTAATGGATTAAAACGAATTGCAAGTCATATCACTTGGAAAAAATAATTAAACAATGTTTACAATATCACTATTTGTTATTGTTATTGTCATTTATAAACAAGAAAAATCTTCAATTTTTAAAAAAAAATAAGGCAATGATCTCACGTCATGATAATGTAGTCATGAGACACAAAATTCACTAAAAATTCAAGAAACCACTTTGTGGACAGATAAGCAAGTCATTATTTCGAATAAAATATTGAAACATTTATAAGAAGAATTTAATGTCTGAGGTAAACAAAACTGTAAATTTTAATATAAATATCTTACTCACAAGTCACAACGTAGAATCTTTAGAACTAGAACTTGACTATAGTAGCAGAAAGTCAGCTAGATATTAAATTAATAGATTCGTGCATGTAACCCCTGTAGCCGGATGCTTATGCCAGTAACTAAAATGCTCGAAACTATGTCGTATTATTGGTTTGTAAATAATAGATATGGAAGTATGTTAATTTGTGACGCTTTCAAATCGGAACATAACAAAGAAATAAACAAGTTGGAATGAAGCAGTATAGTGAACATTGTGATTTTACTACTCTGTGATTTTAGATACTATCTAAAAATGCTTAATTTTTAGACAGTGGAACCTGCTAAACGGGACACTCTGTAATCGACTCGGTCCGCATGTTCCTTTGATTTCCATTCATTGCTCGTTGAAGCATACCTGACAATAAAGTATTAAATGGTATTTATGAAACAAATTGATCTAAATGTTTGTGAACTTTGCTGGAAATGTATAAGACGTCATACAACAAAAATGCATTATTAATTCAATTTAGAGTCAGAAATTGTAGTGTGCGATTAACGGTGACGATATTATTAAGTTATTTGTCTTGTATGTTCAAGTCTGACGTTGTAATAGCTTAGCTTTATTCGGCTGTCTGTCTTAAATTTATTGGAAAACCCTATGTTGTAATCTCATTATTATTAGCGACTTCTGTGCGTTTTACATTTTATTTCAATCCGCAATTCAAAGTACGGTCCTGGTCAAAATATTCGCATGATCGATCTGTATATGGATGGCTTATTTGCTAAAAGACATTATTCACATTTTTCAACTCAAATATGTTTTAGAATTATTTGGTTAAAAATTCATCCATCCACTTGCTTCAACAGAACATATTAGTTATGTAGCAACTAAGGCAGTAACCGCCAATAAAGAAAGAATATTTATCAAATTGATTAGATACATGTTTTTTACTTTATTATTTTCTAATAATACAGTATTATTATCGATTTTTAAAAAAAACAATTTGCTACCCTTAACGTCTCATCACTAGTAGACACGAAAAAAGCAAAAAAAAAGTTCAGTCCGTCTGTCCGCCGTACGCAAAATCGTTTGAAGGCTCGTAGCTCCCAAACGCTTTGAGATATTAAATTGAAATTTTTTTTATAAATAGACTGGGTCGGCCCCTCGAAATGACCAAATTCTGAGGGGTGGGAGTGTGAGGTGGTAGGAGAGGGGTGCGTTTTAGACGGAAAATTTTGGTTTCTAGATCTCAGCAACCGCTTATGCTAGGTGGCTGAAACTTGGAATTTATTTAGAACTTTGATAGTGGACCCATTTGCATAAAAATGGACGATATGGGTGAAGGGGTGTGAGAGGGGGAAAAAATAATGCGTCCGAAACGCAAAAAAGCCGAGATCGACACATTCTAAAATCCATATCTCCTAAACGGTTAACGTCACGAAATTAAAGCTTCATGAATATCTGTAGGTATACTAGGAGAATAGATCGGAAACAAATAAATTTTTGAGTGGGTGCAGTGGCGTGCGGGGGTGGGGGGTGAAAAACTTTAGATTACGATATCTCACGAACCAATTGCACTAGAAAAATAAAATTTGGTTTGTGTATAAAGGTTGACAAATGACGTTTGCTGAAAGTAAAATTTTTTAAGGCGACGGTGGAGCATTAAAGTGGAGGGGATAAGAATTTTTCTAAAAAATCACGTCTCATATCTCAAGAACAGTGTAAGATAGATGCTTAAAATGTTTACCAGAAGTTGACCCAATAGACCCCTAGCAGAAAAAAAAATTTGGGGGTGTGCGTGTAGAGGGTGAGGGTGGGGGAGGGTGAAAAGGAAAAGGTTTCGATTTTTATATCTCGAGAACCTATAATGATATCAAGCTGAAATTTAGATTTAGATACAGCTATAGTAGTGGGATGACGGAAAAATATAATTTTTTATAGGGGTAGTATTGTACGGGGGTGGGGGGTGTTTTTCCTATCTATAGAACGGCTTATGCTAAAAAGTTGAAACTCGGTATGTATATGTAAGTCAACTAGACAAGTAAATTAGATAAAAAAAATTTCAAATATCCATTGGCGTTCGGAAGGGGGCAAAAAAAATTATCAGTGAAAATGGAATGCACATATGTATTTTCACGATTTTCGTTATATCTATTAGGTCTTCCCAAGTATAGAGTTAATTTTTATTCTACGGCTTTCTTATATAAATTTCTAGAAAGCGTTTTTAGGATTTTTTGAAATACTTAGGGGTCGTATTTCAAAAAAGAGGTTGTATACTTTTTCACGAATTCTGCCATATCCCCCAGGTCTGATTAGATATCGAATATCTTTTTGCTTTCACGGGCTTGTTTATTAATCGCCTAAAACTTGCTTTTAAGTTTTTTCTTTTTCAGCCCCTAAGAGGGTATGAAAGGGTTGAACAAACTTTCACGAATTCCGTCATATCTCTTAGAAGTGATAAGAAATTGAATTGGTTTTTCCTTTCTCATTCTGTCTTCATATTTATTTATTAACTCCTTTCAGGATTTTTGAATATTCAAGCCCCAAGTCGATGTAAGGAGGTTGCATATCTGATGATATATCGAATTCATTTTTACTTTCTAAGGTTTCCTATATAAGCACCAAAAAGTCAATTTCAGTATTTTTAGATATTCAATCCTAAGTGGTATAAGGGGTTGTATGCTTTTCAAAGCTTCGACATATTTCTTAGGTTTGATGACATATTAGATCGCTTTTCATTTCCACAGACTTTTTATATAATCGCCTACAAACCCATTTCTCAATTTTTGGATATTCAACCCCCAAGGGTTTGCATATGTTTTCACAAATGTTGCCATCCCTTAGTTCTGATTAGATATAAAATTGGTTATTACGGCATTTGATGTAATGACCTAAAAACCAATTTAACGTTTTTTCGAATTTCAAGAACCAAGGGGGAGTAAAGGGTTTGCTTACGTTTTCACAAATTTTTCAAAATCCCTCGTGTCTCATGAGATATCAAGTTACTTCTTATGAAATCGTCTAAAAACCCGTTTCTCGAATTCGAATCGGGTAAAAATCTCTATTTTAAATATTTTTATTTTAAGAACAAAATTAACTTTCCTAGAAACGGCATAATCCCGAAACAACTGATGATATACTCTGACTTTAACCACTCCCGAACTTTGACCCGAAAAATAATAAAGTTTCGCCCAGACCATTGGCAGATTTTTACTTTATTATTTTTTAATAATAAAGTATTTTTTATTTCGTTTAATATGAAAATTATTTTCTCGATAGGTTCTATCTAATTTTAAACTTTTACTGAACGATAAATACATATTCTAAATGCCAAATGAAAATGTCTTGGAAGTCATATATCATCTTCTTTCTTTGACTTATAATTAAGGAGATCGGTGCAAAAAATATGAAAAAAAAAATTTTTTTTAATTATTATTCTACACTCATTTCTGCACATCACACAAAAGGACCTCTTCCTCTTTCGGGTAATGGGAAGTGACTCAAATTTTACTCTGTCTGAAGTGGGGGAAGTCGAATATGTCACTGCATGTACTTTTTTGTTTTTAGGCTCTCCTGAAAAGTAGTGCTTTTTCAACTTTCGGTACACGTTTCTCAGTAACCACACACAGTAGCGTCTTAATTTTTGTTTCATTTTTTTGTGGTAATATTGACTAGCTTCATACATGATCAAATTAAAATATCTCATGAAAAACTATCATTTTTTCAAATATGAAAGAAGAAAAACAGTAAAAAATTGTATTCATTCCCTTTTTCTTAAATATCTCGACTTTTAGTGAACATTTTTTAATTTACTCATGTACTAAGCTTTTAAATACACTAAACAATAAGTGTGCAAGATCTGACTGTTGTGATTTAAATGGAATCTGAGATTCAGGTACCGAAACATAACACGTTTCGCCATACAAAATGTATGGGAGCTAGAAATTTGCAACGACCCCCTTAAGCTATTTTTCGATTTTGACTACAAGTTGGATTATTAATACTGTTGCGAGCTAGGGGTTCGCCGGAACTTCAAGTAAAACACAATTCGTTTAAAATCGATAGAAATAATAACGTTTTAATTATTCGCATTCAATAATCGCACAACCGGCAACGATATCCAATTTTATGTACTGCTTGATCACTGCTCGATTGCTGTCACCATTCCAAATCGCTTTACAAATACCTTTCGTGTAGAAACTGATCGTCGTCTCACTTCTCCGTAGTAAAAAAGTGTATCGGCTGCAAGTTCTGTCGAGCTTATATATTGCAGGTCTTGAGTTGAGAGCTTTCCTGGATATTCGGTGGTGTATGTAAAATGTTCGAGAAGACTGGAGAAAGAGTGAGAAGAAGTGTATTCGAGAGATTCATTTATAACTCCAGAATGAATTGCTAGCTAGTTCTTGATGCATGACGCGCTATATATAATATATTTTAGAAAAATTTTTTAACTGTAATTTAGAAAAGTATGTTTTATATTATTTTACATATTCATCATTTTACTTTATTATTTCAATAATAGAGTATTGTAATTGGTTTAAAAAAAATTCAATCCTGAATATTTTTTTTACGTTTTAAAACTAGTAGAAAAAAGGAATACATTTTGATGTTTATATCTCGAGAACCGATAATTATAGAAAGCTGAAACCTAGAACACAATTAGAGGTATGGTGATTATTAAAAATAAAATATTTAGCAGAGGCAGTTCTGTATGGGGGTTGTTGAAGGTTTTTCCTATTTTTGGAATGGTTTATGCTAAAAGTTAAAACTTGGTGGATATAGGTAGATGTACTAAAAAGGTAATTCAGATAAAAAACAATAATCAGATGTCAACTGGAGTGCGGAGGTGGAACAAAAAACAAAAATGGTCAGGGAAAATGGGGTGCATATATTTTCACGAATTTCGTCCTATCTCTTAGTTCTTCTTCAATATTGAATTAATTTTATTTCTACGGGTTCTAGAAAGTGTTTTCAGAATTTTTTAAATTTAACCCCAGAGGGTGTAGAGGTATTGCAATGATTTTCATGAATTTCGCCATATACCTTAGGACTCATTAAATATCAAATTGGTTTTTCCTTCACCAGTCTTTTTCTATAAACGTCTACAATTTAATTTCAATTTAATTTTCTCTAAGGTCTGATTAGGTAGCAAATTAGATTTTACCTCTGCGAGCTTTTTTTATAATCGCCTGAAAGTTTATTTCTGAATTTTTTTATACTTAACCCCTTGTTGAGTGTAAATGGGCTGCATACGTTTTCACGAAGATATATCGAAATTTAAAATGTATATACGCACTTCTTTTTATATAACTGGTTAAAAATCCATTTCATAGTTCTTCGATATTTTTACTTCTACGTGCAGTTTATTAAGTTCAATGGTCGCGTTAAAGCGCGGACCAGATCAGTCTAAATAGACCGAAAAAACCAGTTTGATCGCATGCATAATCCTGAACCGAACCAGTCGATTTAGACTTGTTTTCGTCTAGAGTTTGGTACGAACCAAATGAAACCAAACCAGTCTAGGACTGTGAAAAGCGAACACCGGTCTATTTAGACTGGTCTGGTCCGCACGTAAACACGACCAATGTTTGCATAAAGAATCACATAGATGGTTGTTGAAAGAATTATTTATTTATTTCAGATTTGACCCGATTGAAAATGCGAGCCCATCAAAATTTCGGCCAGGCCCAGAGGGCATATGGCACGTCGGTTACAATGTTGTACAATTTTTAATCTGTGATTGTGTGGTTAGTTCATGTAATTTTAAGCGAAATGTATGATTAAGATAACTAAGAACAATGTAAAGCAATCCAAAATGAAAATCAATAAAAATAGAAGTGGAAAGATAAAACGAGAAAAGAATGAAAAAAGAAAGTGAATTCAAACTTACATCTAATAAAACTTAAGAAAAATGTTTAGTTCAAGTTGATTAAGTAATATGTAATAGAATGAAATAAAAAGCAAAACGAAATAAAATATAAAATTGATTCAGACTTATATCTTTTAAAATTCAAGCTAATGTTTAATTAAAAAAGACTAAATACAATGGTAAGAAAGAAAGCGGGGTAAGTATCAAAAAGGAATTCTAAGAATGATTAGATAAGGTGATTGATCTGTAGGTGTGCTAGGAGTTGGAAGAGTAGGTCGATATTGGAGGGATCGAGAAGGGAGGTAATGGGAGGGACGGAGTTAAGGAAGAACCGGGTGGTTTTAACGCAGTTGGTCAGCATGTGGTCGACGGTGAGCGGTACCTGACATTGAAGGCAACTCGGTTGCGGAGGTCTGGTGACCCAGTCTGATTCTGGCCAGTATGACGGATTCCTTACTCTCTAGTTGGTGGCTGTAAGCTGGTGGATAGGTGCTAGACCAGTGTTTAGCCAGAAAGATGGTATGATTGGCCCAGTGTAGTGATTTTTGTAGGGCTTAATTTTTCCTCGCCGTCCTTTGCATGAAGCTGATGTGGGGTGGGACAGTTTCTTCCTCGTGCGGTGATATAATAGCCTTAGCAAGCTGGTCGGCTCTTTCGTTGCCCACTATTCTGACGTGACCTGGAATCCAGAAAATCCTGGTTCTGGCTGGATTGGCTCTTAAGGTGCCTTGGAGGCGGCGTATTGTCCACTAATCTGCTATCGGTGAAGATAACCGCTGGAAGTGCGGCTTGTATGGCTGCATTTGCGGCTTTGTCTATGGCGATTACTTCCGCTTCTAATACACTGCTGTTCGGGTGCAGTTTGAAGGATTGTTGAGTATAGGGAACAGATGTATTAGGCTGGTAACCGGTGAAAAGCCGCTGCTGTCTGGATGTTAGTTTTAGAACCATCTGTGTAGTACCTTGCGGACGGGCGTACCCAGACAGCTCTTCCAGGTGCCTGCTGTGTATTTGTCGGAATATCTCGGCCGGAGTATGTGGTTTGGTGGGTATTTACCTGGGCTGGGTGAAGAGGGAGAGCAGTAATGGGGAAGGGATGTTAGGACAGTGTAGAAGGAGGATGGAGCGGGCGTTCGAAATGGCGGAGTTGAGGGTTCTGGAATTGGAGAGGTCGGAGGCTGTTGTTAGCATGGTGTTGATGGTCCGGTGATGCGGGTTCCTGGTGTCGAGGCAGCTTTTGGCTGCAGTGTTGAACTGTGCCTTCGCTATCACGGTGTCAAAGTGATTGCATCTCTATCAGTAGCGAATCAATGGAAGTGGTACGGTATGCACCCAGGGCAGCTCTCAGTATCCTGTTGATCGCCACCTGAACTTTACAGCGATTCGTTTTGCTGGTGTTCACGTATATTACTAGGCAATACTGAACGTATCCACGGATGACGGTTTGCGCGACGTGGATGATTGCCGCGGTGCTGGCTCCCATAGGTTCCTGGAGGCAAGAGCTCGGATTAAATTTGCAATTTTACCAAGCGCGGTAATGGTGTTGCGGATATGCGCGTTCCACGATAGTTTCTGGGTGAAAGTTAGACCGAGTATTTTGCATACGCGATTGGTATGGAGCTTCTTCGGATAAGATACTCGTGATTGTCTTTTTCTCGTAAAGCTGATTAACTCTGCTTTATCGAAGGGCAACTTAGCTCCTGTTTTTATGCACCAATTGCCTATTGTTGTTCGTACTCGTCTGTCTATGGCATTAAGGTTAGGATTGGTAGAGGTAATGAGGATGTTGTCTGCATATATATAATGAGAGGTGTCAGGTATGTCAGATAAGAGTTGGGATAGTGCGTGGATGTAGGTGTTGAAGAGAAAGGGTGATAGGAGTGAACCCTGAGGTAATACATTTTCGACTTTGCAATGTTTTGATGTGTATCCGTTGGCTCTAACCGTGATGGTTCGGGAAGATAGGAAGTTGTCAATTAGCTAAACGAATCGGAAATCGATTCGCCAGACAGATAGCTGTTTCGTAACGACGGTCTTGATTACCCGTTGAAAGAAGCTTTTCTAGTAACAAAAATAACTTTCCAAAAAAACTCCTTATCTAAAAACAACCGATGTTGCGTATCGATTCTGACCGCGGCCCGGACTAGAGTAACAGCAGCGTTAGCACTTATGTAGCATCCCCACTTTAATCACATCCCGGATATCGACCCGCAAAATAATAAAGTTTTCGCATTATTAACAGATTTTTCTTTATAAAATTGTATTCGGACCGATCCGATTAAAAAGAGACACTTTAAAACTATTCCTGTCCTATTAAAAGGTCCCTTGATATCCGGACCACAACCAATTTTTTCCGGTCCCATTAAACTGGTTTCACTGTATGTTTTTAATAATAATAGTTTTATTTACAATAATAATAGTTTTAAATCAGCCGAGCTGGTTGCTTCCTGTTTTGTATAATAAATAAATTCAAGTGAAAAAAATTAGTAATATAAATTAAAACAAAAAAAAATAATGGAAAACAATAGCTGTAGTTATTCACACGAATTTTCTAAAACAAGAATACCTATAGTTGAGGATTTCTGTTGCATATTTTAATTTAATTAAAAATTTAAAAGAAAACTGGAGAGGCCATGGAGTGAAAGATTTTTTGATTAGTACTAGCCCGACAAGATCGTATGTTGTTCTTTACAAACTACTCTTACACCGAAAACACTCTACCATGAAACATACTGTTGCGAGCTAGGGGTTCGCCGGGATTTCAAGTAAAACACAATTCGGTTAAAATAAAAATAAGTGATAATTTATTAATCGCACTTCAAATTCTATTCGCACAATAATTCGCACTGTATGGCAATACCGCCCGCTTATACCATATATCGCTTGACTCGTTCACTTTCGTTCTCTCTCAACACGGTCGCGTATACCCGCTGGCTGTCACAGTCGACGTAATAAAAATGACTGTGTCCTCGCTGAAAGCTTTATCTACTTTTATACCAGTTGCCTGTAGTCGAGACTGTTCTTGAATCTTCGTTCAGTGGTGTGTGTAGATGATACCCGAAAGCTTGAGATCTTTCCATTTGACCCTCTACGCTGTTCTAATACATTCGAGCGCATTTGAGCACATTTGATAAGAAGTGGGGTATAATCGTGTAGCTCCGCTCTCCTAATTTACTCTCAACTAGGCTTTTGATTGGGTTACTTTGCAGCTTAGGTATTCGGTTGTTGCTGTTTCCTATTCGTAATCGATCGAGTTGCGCGGTGGCCAGGCTTACACGTAACAATACATTCTCGTCCCACTGTATCCTCAAAATATTATGCATCAATTATTTTTATCAAAAATGTGTTTTAACATGAAACGTAACAGTGTCAGCAAACTTTCTACCAATTTACGAGTTTAATTTACAAGTAGTGTGGCTGAAAAACGGAATTTCCTGTACTCGGCACAGATTCATATAAACTCCAAATTTTTTCGAGCATGAATAATAACGTTCGTTTTCTCTATGAACGTGGTATAGGAAGTAGTAATATACATCACCCATATACGAAATTCACTAAAAGTAAAGGCTGCAGAAAATTCCAACGAAATTATCAAAATAACTTTTATGTATGGAGCAAAAAAACCTCCCTATGTCGAACTTATACTAAATTGTGTGCCTTGCCTGATATGTAGGTTTTTCTCTACTATTCAAATAAAATTCGAGCTAGTGTAATAGACATTTTTATATCCATTTTAAACTTTTACTGTGCTATATTGTAGCAAAGCAGTTTATTTTTTAAACAGACTGCTTCACGGATATGAAAAATTCGTTGAATAACAGATAAGACCGTACCGCATATGCAAGGTAGGTACTATATCACACGGTGTATTTTAGGACATATTTTTACTGGTTATCGTAGCCGTGCCCCGTTCACTTCACTACTAGTTGGCACCACTAGTTCCAGACATAACAAACATTTTAGGAAAATAAAAACTGAGCTTATCCTGAATATGCATAATAAAGGACTCGAATGAAAATAATATATCTGATTAATGTTCATGTCCTAATTCTTTTTCTTTTCACTCGATCTACAGGTAGTTGGAACATAAACTGTTTTTTATGTGACAACTAAATTGATGGAAAAAATGTAAATTGGCTAACGAAAAAATGATAAGAATTTCTTAGGCGTTCTGAAGCATATGGAACTCGTGATATGGAAAATTGGTACAATATTGCCGGAATAATAGTCAAAAAATTTTACGAAAAAGCTTCAAAATTTACTCTTCTTCAAACGGATATCTAACATTAATATCTAATTTTTTTTACTTTTTCTTCGATGCGTACGTGAGCCTAACCAAGCGAGGCTCTTTTACTTTATTATTTTAATAATAAAGTATTGTTATCGATTTTTAAAAAAAAAAATTTGCTATCCTGAAAATTTTTTTTTCTACGTTTCATGACTAATAGACACCAAAAAAGCAAAAAAAAATTTCAGTCCGTCTGTGCGCCGTACGCCGTACGCAAAACGTTTGAAAGCTTATAGCTCTGAAAACCTATAGCTCTCAAACTCTTTGAGCTATTAAGTTGAATTTGTTTTTGTTGGTAGACTGAGCAGACCCCTTCAAGTGGCCACCTTTCGAGTGCTGGGGGTGTGAGGTGGGAGGTGAAGGAAGCGTTTAAGACGGAAAATTTTGGTTTCTAGATCTCAGCAACCGCTTAGGCTAAGAGGCTGAAACTTGGAGTTTATATAGAGCATCGATAGTGGACCCATTTGCAAAAAGGTAAAGGATGATATGGGTGAAGGGGTGTGGGAGTGGGGGGAATAATAATGCGTCCGAAACGTTCGAAAGCTGAGATCGCGACATTCTAAAATCCATATCTCCTAATCGGTTAATGTCACGAAATTAAAACTTGATGAACATCTGTGGGCATACTAGGAGAATAGATCGGAAACAAATTTTTGAGTGGAGGAAGTGGCGTACGGAGGTGGGGGGTGAAAAACTTTAGATTACGATATAACACGAACCAATTGCACTAGAAAAACGAAATTCGGTTTCTGTATTAAGGTTGACAAATAAAGTTTGGTGAAAGTAAAATTTTTTAAGGGGGTGGTGGAGCATGGAAGTGGAAGGGGTAACAACTTTTTTAAAAAATCATGTCTCATATCTCAAGAACGGTGTGAGATAGATGCTTAAAATTTTTACCAGAAATAGGCCTAATAGACCCCCATTAGAGACAAAAAGTTCAGGGATGAGAGTGTAGTGAGTGAGGGTGGGGAGGGTGAAAAGTAAAAAGTTCTGATTTTTATATATCGAGAGCCTATAATGATATAAAGCTGAAGCTTAGTATTTGGTTAAAGCTATAATAGTAGCATCCCATGTACGAAAAGCAGAACGGCACAGCACAGGCTTAGTACTGGTGCCGGAGTTGCCAGTACTGGCTAATGTTTCGGGCCCCGTATGTGGCCTAGACCAAATCATTGCCGAGCCAATGTCGATTTGATCACACCGGTCCTACTCTTGGTGAAACTCTGGCCCGATACTGGGCCTCAGTAAAGAAATGAAACAAAAATAAAATTATTATTACCTATTTTTTTTTTTTTTAAACTACTAATTTATTTTGCTATTATTATTTTTTTGAAAAATGCGAATTGATTTTACTCTCGGGTTCGAACCATGGTCCCGACACACATTAGTCCGCTACGCTACCCACTCGAACAATCTGACACATTCTCGTAATAGGGTTGAAACCGAATCAATTGATATGTTGAGAAACAATAAATATTTCTACCAAGATGTGCCCAATACAGAGCCCACCGTCGAGCCAATGCCGCAAGAGCTTAGACACCAGGCCCAGCAACTCGGACCAAAGTCGGCTCAGATCAAGTGATAGTACTGATCACCAGGATTGGCCCGACACTGGTCTGGTGGTTTGTCAGTACCAAAACGATACCGATCGACAAGTCTTGGCGGACAATGCAATGCCAATTCTGGGCAGTGTACGGGACTCTGGTTGGACTCCGGCCTTTCGCACATGGGATGTTGGAAAAATATAATTTTTTATAGGGGTAGTATGGTGCGGGGATGGCTGGTGTTTTTCCTAACTATATTACGGCTTATGGTAGAAAGTTGAAATTCGGTACGTATAGGGTGTTTTTTTAGGTACATGAGAACTTTCGATATCGATAACTGTGGTTTGACAGCTGAGAATGTCAAACTGTGTTGACATTTCTGTTCAGTAAGGTTTGGCAAGTCATCATTAATCGTTTAACGCCAAAACAATGCTTCCAAATTGTGGAAATTTACTTTGAAAAAAATAAATCTGTTCGCGAAGTTCACAGAGCACTTCGTCCATTTTACGGTCAACCTAATCGGCCATGCTGACTGAATTTTTGTTTCCAAAAATTAATCAGCTAAGCATCGCCGACAATTGGTTCCAACAAGACGGAGGCAACTTGCCATACAGCGCGCTTAACAATCGATTTATTGCAAAATAAATTTGGTGACAACTTGATTTCCAGAAGTGTTCTGTTAACTGGCCCCCTCGTTCGTGCGATTTAACACCTCTGGATTACTTTTTATGGGGCTATATTAAGTCATGCGTTTATACCGACAAACCAGCAACTCTTGAAGCATTGGAAGCCAATATTCAAGCCACTATTGACGCCATACGGCCAGATTTATTGGAAAAAGTAGTCAAAAATTAGACTGATCGAATGGACCATGTAACTCGTAGCCGCGGCGGACATATGACGGAAATCATATTTAAAAAATAAATGCCATGAAATTATCTACCAGAATATAATAAAAAAAATTCATTCCAACAATATTTCTGTCTTGTATTATAATTTTAAGTTCTCATGCACCTTAAAAAACACCCTATACATGTAAGTCAACTAGAAAAGTAATTCTGATTAAAAAAAATTCAAATATCCATTGGCGTTCGTTCGGAAGTGGGGCAAAAAAATTATCAGTTAAAATGGAATGCATATATTTTCACAATTTTCGTCATATCTATTAGGTTTTTCCAAATATTGAATTAATTTTTTTTGTACGGGTTTTTCATAGAAATATCTAGAAAGTGTTTGCAGGATTTTTTGAAATTCGATTCCGAAGGTGGCGTAAAGGGGATGTATACATTTTCACGAATTCAGCCGTATCCCTCAGGTCTGATTAGATATCGAATAACTTTTCACTTTCACGGACTTATTTAATAATCAATTAAAACTTCTTTTCACGTTTTTTCCTTTTTCAACCCCTAAGAGTAGAAAAACGGGTTGAACACGTTTTCACGAATTCCGTCATATCTCTTAGGAGTGATAAGACATCGGATTGGTTTTCACTTCCTCGGGCTTTCTTTATATATATCTAAAAACTCATTTCAGTATTTTTTGATATTCAACCTTAAAGTGGGTGCAAGAGAGTTGCATATATTTTCACAAATTCCTAAATATTTCTTAGTTCTAATAAGATATCAAATTCATTTTTACTTCCTATGGTTTCCTACAAAATCGGTAAAAGTTGATTTCAGTATTTTTAGATATTCAACTCCAATAGGACGTAAGGCTTTCGACATATTTGTTAGGATTGATGAGATATCAGATTGGTTTTCACTTCCACAGACTTTTTATATAATAGCCTACAAATGCATTTCCGATTTCATGTAATAGCCAACAAGCTAATCACTAAATAGGAGGTAAGTATTAACTGATATTATACTATGACTTAGACCTCTTCCCGGAGTATAACCCAATTATATAATTCATATGTTATATGTGACAGCGGCGTTTAAGTACTCTAGCGCGACCCCATTCTAACTACTTCCCGAACCTCTTTTAGGTTTTCAGTCACATAGTAACCTACACCGCGTCTCGGAATTAAACGTGTTCCGGACTTCTGCCCGAAAATAATAAAGTTGTGCCCAGACTGTTGGCAGATTTTTTTTTTAATTAATCTCTACTATATTTTCATAAATATGCCACACATCACGAACTAGATTTCACGGAACTCAATATTGTTATTTAGATTCCTGGATTTTGAATTTCAGAATTTTATATTCCGATATTTGAATTATTGCAACATTTTGTAATCCGAGATTTTAGCACCAACTCATTGGGTTTATTTTTTTAAGTTAAGTTGCAGATATTCCTTGATTTTCTTCTCGGATTTTATTTTTAATTCCAGAATTATGAATTCCAGGAATTCCAAACTCGATAGATGAAATTTTTCTAACTACAATTAGTAGCACTTATGGAAACCAATCCTTCTTTCTCCTGACTTACTAGGGATTGATTCAACATGGGAATTATTCATCAAACCACACACTCTATAGAAAATCACTTAACTAATTTGCAATACACATGTAAATCTAATATCTCTCGATGATCCTAAAGACCTCAAACAATTGGATAAATTCTAAGCAATTTTCAAACGAGTGATTGTCACTCAAAATTATTGAATTTAGTCACAATGGTTCCATTAGGTCAATCTAATAAGGACTTGGATCTAACACAAAAGCATTTGTATTCTGTAACTTGTTGTGATCAAATGTTACCTTATTCTTATTTGTCGGCCTTATGATTGTGTTTACCCAAACGAAAATGGGGACCCTTAATAAACAAACATTCAATTTTCAGTAAGTATTCCATTCTCTTGTTACTTAGTTGGTATAAAGCTAGAAGCACGGTTCGTATGCTAGCTTGAAACTCGCAACCAAATCCTTTCTAGTAAACCCTTCTGAATTGTGTCCCGGTATATTGTTCATATCCTTGAATCTGATAAAGGATATACAGAGAATTACGGTAGCATTTCGCAACAATCCCTCTTGGTACATCGATTCACAACACTATTTTGAAATATCGTTACCATGTTCAAAGCAATGTAATCAGGAATGGATGAGCCCCAAAACAATCCCTTCGAGAATTTAACAACATGTTTCCCATTGAAAGGTTCGTTTTATATATAGTATGGACTATAGGCCTTCTCGTGGGTATCGGACAAAACAGGAAAGAGGATCTAGTGTTTGATGGGTTTAGGTCATTTTTGGTATATCTAGGAATATGTCCTAGTGTAGATAGTCAGAATGATACTCTGAGATCTGAATCGAACCATCAGACAGTTTATTTGTAATAGAGCTCGGATATGAGGTATTAAATATAATAGCAACAAAATATATAAAATGTTCATGTTTTGTCGCCGTAGAGGTTTCTGTTGAATTTGCACAGATCCAATCCTTTTCAATTTCCGATGAAGATGACTCCAATATGATTCAGAACTATCTAAATAAAATCTCAAATAAAATACTAGCTAGCATTGGGCTAGATACGTTACGTATCCAAATGTGCTTCTGATCAGCGCTGTCGTTTGTACTACAATAGTAGTAATGCAAGTGCCTCCAGAGCAGCTTTATATCGTAGATGACAGTGAACTCTTTCGGAAGTTTCTTCCAGGTAAAACAATACCCAGTGGAAAAAATAACTAACCACGAATACCATTTCTTGCCTGTACTAATGGAAATGACACGAATAAAATAAAACCACTTGTAATTGGTCGAGTTAAAAACCTAAATTTTTGCATGTCCTTTTAAATATAATATTAAAAAAAAAATGCTGCAATATTTAAGGAATGGTAAAAGTCTTGTACCTGATCAATATTCTTTAAAAATAAACCATATTTTTATATGTTTAACATTTTTTGAGAGTAACGGTTTTCTTTTGAGCCGAAAGGTATCCTCCTTTTGGAGAACGCTCCAGCTCATCCTCTAATAAACCAGTTGAAAGCCGATGATGAAAAGATTATAATAATGTTCATGTCAAATAATGTGACGCCACTGATGCAAACGATGGAGCAAAACGTCATTAGACCCATGAAGTTATATTACAGAAAAAATTTTATCATCAGTGGTTGCTAACGAATCAGATTTTGTTTAGCTTTAAAACAGCTTTAAATCAAATAAGTTGTTCTAAATGCAAAACACGAGTCGAAACAAGGTCCACCCCGAATGTTTGAAGCCGCTATTGGGAGGTCACGATATTTCATCCCAACGGAATGAAGATGATTTCATTGAATATTTTGAAATCGCTATGGATTAAAGAAGATGCCTCCTACTCAACTTCTGAAATTTATTTATGCGGTTGTTAATTCAAGTGCAATAATTGTTAGAAATTATTTGTGACTTAAATTCAATTGATGGTGATAGTGACGAAAAAATAAAAATTGTAACTAAAGAACGTTAGAAAACTTAGTAAAGATTGGCAATTGAAATATTCAGTACTGGAATTGAAAGTAGCGGAAAGAAATTCGATATTTCAATTTTTAAAAAATATAAAATATAAATAATTTTAAAAAGATTAAGCGATGTTTCTTCATTTGAAAATAAAACAAATTATTTTACAAACACCGCATAAAGATGTAAGTAATCGATACGTAGATAAGTAAAGATACATATATAAAAGGAGAAATCGATTTTTTTTTATTTTATAATAATTATAATTAATGTAAATATGTACATACATATATTACACATTCGAGAATATATTCATCGCCTCGCATATAACAACCCCATAAACGTGAATTGCCTTGGTTTCATTTTATTCACATTATCTTGACTACATCTAATTTTGTCTTTATCTGTTTTTCTTAGTTTTAGTATGTTAAAGATTTCTTGAAAATTGCTTTTGCCTCCTCTTTAACTTCATATCTTATTTTAAGGGGAAATGCACAAATAAAATATTCCGCTGAAATTTAATATATCCAATTTTTTAGAATAAATGTATTATATTACATTTACGAGCAGGTAATCAGAGTAATTGTAATTTTGATGCGAAATAATTGATGACCACTGATGTTTGTTAATTTTTTTACTCTCTCCTTTGAGATCTAAAGTTGATTTTTTGAAATGTTTTGAAAAACAGTGTAATGAAAATATATATAACATAAAGAAAACAATATATCAAAAATACATAAAAATTGGCATTTTGAGATATTCGGAATAAGGACAAACCCGTTATTCTTGAAAAAGATTTGTAAACAATTTTTTTTTAAATTCTCGTAACCTTCCCCTTTAAAATTAGTCAAAAATCATTATTCTATGATAAAAACTATCGGAGATACGAATTTTCAAAACAGGATTGGGCAGTACACAAAGTTTAAAAGAATCGGCGATGGTATGGTCACAAATTTCGTTATTTTTGGCGTTTTTTAATGGAATGAACCTATATATACTAACTCTTCGATGCTATTATGCGATTCCGAACCTTAAAGTCATGTATGTACTACTATTCTTTGTAAAATACTACTGTTGTTCACTTAAATGCACTACTGTCCAAAACAACAAAACGACAGCACTGCTTCTGATGAGTAAAAAGGTATTAAATTACGTGTTACTCCTAAAAAAATTGTTTAAAAACTTCAGAAGCTCCTTAGAATGATAAGTATGTATAATATTGTTGCGAGCTAGGGGTTCGCCGGGATTTCAAGTAAAACACAATTCGGTTAAAATAAAAATAAGTGATAATTTATTTTTATTCGCACTATTAATTCACAGAATTATATTCGCACTGTATGGCAGCACTTCCCGCTTATTCCATATATCGCTTGACTCGTTCACTTTCGTTCTCTCTCAACACGGTCGCGTGTACCCGCTGTCTGTCACAGTCGCCGTAATCAGAATTACTGTGTCTTCGCTGAGAGCTTCACCTGCTTATATACTAGCCGGTTGTAGTCTAGGATGTTCTTGAATCTTCGATGCTTGTGGAATCTTCTCGAAAGCTTTAGAGCTTTCGATTTCGATCTTCGTTCAGTGTAGAACCTTCTCGAAAGCTTTAGAGCCTTCGATTTTGATCTTCGTTCAGTGGTGTGTGCAGAAGATTCAAGTGAGCTTGAGATCTTTCGACTTTGATTCTAATTGGATTCTAGTACATTGGAGAGCATTCGATAAGAAGAGAGATACAACCGTGCTGTTTCGCCTTATTTCTGGTTGGGTTATTTTTCAACTAGGTATTCGGTTGTTGTTGTTTTCATTATGTGAAACGATCGAGTTGCACGGTTGCGCGGTTGCCAGGTTTACATGTAACAATATGTATATGGAAGCAATCATTTAGATTCAGTTATTACATGATGTGTTCACGAATATTGGCCGACAGCTTCAGGACGCGTTAAGCTAGAAGTTTAAAATGTTGCACTTCTAAATTTTGTACATGGTTAGGCGAGTTATTCGTATAGCTACGAGTACTACACAAAAGCCTCATTAATAAAAAAAATCTGTCAACAGTTTGGGCACAACATTATTATTTTTTGGGTAGAAGTCCGGAACACTTTTAATTCTGAGATGCGGTGTAGGTTCCTTTGCGATTGACAACCTAAAAAATATTGTTCCAAATAGCCTCCTGGTTATTCTTTAGGTTGTCAGTCCCATAGTAACCTACACCGCATCATCATCATCAATGGCACGATAGCCCAAATCGGGCCCTGACCTCCTGTTCTTCAGGTTTCTGGACAGTGGTCTTTTTTCCGGTGATGCATTGTCGGCGCCTCGCACAACCCCGGACTTGTAGGGCCAGTCGTAATTATTTATTACACCCCGGTAGGAAAAGGGTGGGAGTTTTCAGCTAACTATGACATGTTGGTGTTCTCCCAACTATACTGCGAGTCCATCTATGTCATACTTTTTGCCTACTTCCTGAGACGCACACGTGTTACTGGCCATTCAGGTTAACTCCATGTTCCCTCCTCCTTTCTCAACCGGGCTTGGGACCGGCTATGCCGGAGTTAACCTAAACCGCAATTCAGCAATAAACGCGTTCCGGACTTCTAACAAGTTGCGTCCAGACTGTTGGCATATTTTTTACTTATTTTTTTCAATTTTAATAAAAACATGTCGTCATAGCCCCTTAGGTGTTTAAAATTAAAAAAATTCTGAAACCGATTTATATGCGATTTTATAGAAGTCCTGTTAAAGTAAAAAATTCCAAAAACCTGGGTCTTAGTCGATTATACAACAAGCGCGGAAGTGAAAAGTTATTCGATATCTAATCAGACCTGAGGTATATGGCTGAATTCGTGGAAATGTATGCAACCCCTTTAAACCCCCCTTAGGGGTCGAATTTCTAAAAATTCGATATATAAATATAACGCAGTCACGATCGGCTGCAAGCCAATCGTATGATACTCTAGATGAAATACTGAACTCCGATTTATATTTTTGTTGGGAATATATCAAAAGAATGAGGAGTGCACATAGAATTATTACATGACCTTTTATTTACAGGTAAAAACTATTGTGTAGTAGCTACTCGATGGATGGTTAAACGATTTCTTGAGTGATATTGAGTTCCATAAATTAAGTTAGGACCTTTTTACAGAATTTTTTAATGGCAACTACATGAAGGATTTACGGGATATTTTTCATAAAATACTTTCAGCTGCCACTATTATAAAATCAACGTATACAAAATTTCAAAGTCGTAACTTAAAGCGTTCTAAAGTTATCGTTTAATATTGGTGAACACGTGTTTTAAGGACCTTTGTATGACAGCTACCCGAAGGAGTCGACTAATGGCGCTAATTAATGAACTCAGTTTTGCTTTTGATATAAAACTAATTCCTGTACAATTTAGAATCCGTGCTTTAACTCGTACTAGAGTTATAGTGGACTCTGTAACTTGCATACATTTTGGAAGGACTTTTGTAGGCTGCTACACGAAGGACTCATTCGATTTGCATCATACTCGGAATTTTCACTTCAAACATTGTAAACTTTAAGTATGCAAAATTTCAAGTTCCAAACTTGAAGCATTCGAGCAATAATTGTAAATACGTGTTTTAAGGACTTTTGTATTGGAGGTACCCGAAGGAGTGGAAGGATATCGCCCATTAACGAACTTAGCCTTACTTTTTCCATTTTACAGGTGGTGACAAAATTTCAACTTCCTAGGCCAACGCGTTCTTGAGTTATCGTGCAAACGGACGGACGGACAGACGAACAAAAGGACGGACGGACAGCAAACGGATTTGGGGTTTTTGGCTACAGCTGAACACAAAATAACATATAACTCTTTTTCGTCCGAGGCTCGATTCTATGCGTTACTAACTTTTCGGGATGGATTAAACTTATAATACTCTATATGATTTCATCTAGAGTATAAAAGTAGATCCTTTTCTTTTTCGCTGCTAGGGGTCTATTAGGGCTACTTCCCGTGAAAATTCTAAGAATCTATCGCAAACAGTTCTTTAGATATTGGACTTGATGTTTTAGAAAAATTCTTATCTTCCCACTTATATGATCCACAGACCCTTCAAAAGTTTTATTTTCAGCAAACTCCATTTGCCGACTTGTACACACAAACCGAATTTAATTTTACTAACGCAATTGGTTCGTGAAATATCGTAATCTAAAGTTTTTTTTATATTTACCCCCACTCCCTCAACCATCCATTCATATTGACAATTTTTTTTGCAAATGGGTCCACTATCCAAGTTCTATATAAATTTCAAGTTTCAGCCTCCTATAGCGTAATCCCAAATTTTTCGTCTAAACACTCCCTTCACACAATCACCACTCAAAAGATGGACACTTAAAGGAGTCCACTTAGTTTACCCACAAAAAATAATTGAACTTAATAGCTGAAAGAGGGGGGGAGCTACGAGCCTTCAAAGGTTTTTGCGAACGGCGGACTTCTATATAAATGACTTTAAAATGTGTGGTCAAACTCATATTCTTAATGAGAACGTGAAAAAAAAATTATTCTCAGATATTGATTTGAAAGTGGGATGAATTTTTCTTTTTCACAAGGTAGCTACCAAACGATAGTCTTTCAAAGAAAGCACAATATATGCTCAGAGATAACAAATATCCTGCGATTGGCTGTTGCAGGGCTTTCATTTCTTTTCATGATATAACACAGCCATAGAAGCATATCGACAAGGAAGCACTGGTCTACAACACAGAGGCCGTAGGTTCGAATCTCAAGTAGTAATAGTTACATCATGGTGCTCTTGGTCTAACTGCAATAGAATTACCATTGCAGCACTCATACAGCGTTTTCACCAAGAAAAGTTACGGACTGCAGCCACTTTAAATCTCAATAAAAATTTAAAGAAGTTAAAAGTGTCTCCAATCGCCGAAAATTTACCAATTTTGTTAAGGTATTCTCTTCTTATATCACAGTTTCCCCAAACTACAGGATGTCGCCTGAAAACTTTCACGACAAAATACAAAACAAGTTTGAAGACTTCTACTTGTAATACTCAAAATCTTGGTTAGAATACATCATTACTAAAGACGACTAGCTCAGCGAAAAAAGCCGCCTTCAAGGAGTTCTTATAGTCGACTTGGAATCCTTATAAGCATCGAAAATATCCTGTTCTTCCCAATTCGTCATCGTCATGGAAACCACTTGTGGATTTGGCTCTAGATAAGCTGTCGCGGCACCATGGCGCCATCTATTTTATAGCGCTCATATACAACGCAATAGACGAGGATTTTATCCTCTTGAGGATTCCATTGAAAATGCTTCACAGGAACAGGATATCGAATTTTTGTATAGCAGTAATAAAACCTCTCCAATATATTTCGAATAATGGTATTAAATTTTACACCGAAAACATAATGACAATCAGACTAAACACACACTGATAGCAAGGATCCTGGAACTTAGCAACAAGAATGAAATCCTTCCAAAATGTTAGCGATGACGATAAAACAACAAATTTACACCCGAATAATTTTATTAAGAAAAATCGGATTTTAACACCACCATGACATCAACGAATTATGCCTTCAGCCTTAGTGAAAATTGTTTTGAATAAATCACCAGCCAGCCGTACAACATATCCGAGGAATCTGCACATATGCGCGGGATTTAAATGAAATAAACCTGTGCAATACTCCACACCATCAACACGGATAACAGGATCCTTCATATCAAATTTGGCGCTAGACTAATCACTTCAGAATGTGTTTTGTAGGGATTTCATATGGGACCCAGCTATATCCGTACGTACAGGCACTAGAGGTTTGTGGATATCTGTATTATGCCTGCCTAAGCTTTCACCCCCAATGCCACTCTTGTAGAACACCCTCGAGGATAATTTATGATGTGCCAGAAATGATTTGTGCCAATACGTCCACATTGGACATAGACTTCGCTACTTGGAAATCTAGTCCTAGCACTTTGTATTTTATTAAAGAGCTTTTTATTGAGCCAAAGATTTATAGTACGAGTCACTCATCTTCGTTCGATGAATAGACGGTTTATTTAGATAAATAGAACGGAACCGACGACAACAGGGACGAGTACATTTCGTTGTAATTTCATGTCCTTTGAGACAGGAATTTGTTATTTTTGTTGAGAGGAAACCGGCAATGTACCACTTCGTTTCAGAGTAATTTATCATTCGCAATAATTTATCGTAGATAGTGAATAGTGTGAGTATGAATTCCCTTCAGTAATAACAGAGAACACATTCTTTATTACAAATTAAGCGAATGAAATCTACTCGTTTGGTCTTCTCACTATAGTATGTATGTGCGCTTTGATAGAAAGGTTAAATATATAAAAAGTAATAATAGATTCAGAGGCAAAATTTTGAATTACATCCGTTTTTAAACGACATAGAACATAAAAAAACACAACATTTAGGACAAATGCATAACATTGTTTTCCTTTAGGGCTAAGTATATATATAGATATTCGTATTTAGTTCAATTTTATTACTAGCTAGCCGCGTACCGCGGCACGTTGTTCCATCGCTCCTGTTACTCCCGTTGATCCCGTTGCTCCCGTTGCTCTCGTTGATCCATTGGTCCTGTTTCTCCCGATACTCCTGTTACTATCGTTTCCTCCCATTTTCTCCCGTTACTCCCATTTCTCCCGTTGCTCCCGTTACTCCATCCACTATCCCCCATCCTCCATCCACCATCCTCCATCTTCCATCCGCTATCAACCATCCTCCATCCACCGTCCTCCGTCCTCTATCCACCATCATCCATCCACCATCCTCGGTCTTCCATCCTCCATCCTCTATCCATCATCCTCCATCCACCATCCTCCATCTACCATACCCTATCCACCATCCCCCATCCGCCATCCCCCATTTCTCCCGTCACGCCGTTGCTCCCGTTACTCCATCCTCCATCCTCTATCCACCATACTCCATCCCCCATCCACCATCCTCCATCCCATATAAACCATCCTCCATCCTCTACCCACCATCCTCCATCCACCATCCTCCATCTTCCATCCTCTATCCACCATCCTCCATCCACCATCCCCAATCCTCCATCTTCTATCCACCATTCTCTATCCACCGTCCTCCATCCACCATCCTCCATCTTCCATTCGCTATCCATCCCCCATCCACCATCCTCCGTCCTCTACCCACCATCCTCTATCCACCATCCTCCATCCACCATCCACCATCCACCATCCTCCATCTTCCATCCTCTATCCACCATCCTCCATCTTCCATCCTCCATATTCCATCTTCCATTCACTATCCTCTTATACCATTTAGTAATAAGAATAGGCATAACTAATACACCAAAAACGAACTGCCGCTAAATCATATGAAAAACACTCAAATGTTGAAATAACTCGCGAACCACCAACTGTTAAATAATGTTGTTAACGCAGAAGCAATCGAGGGCGTACCCTCAACAAATCACCAAAGTTTCATCGCAATTGGATGAGTGGCTTAGGAGCCTATACAGGACAAACAGACAGACAAACATTCATTTTTATATGTAGAGATTTTGTATGTATTTATGCAAATTGTTGAAAACGTGTCGTCTCTGATATACTCTTGTAGTTTTTTTAGAGTCCCCACGTTGGACCCCAGTTTATGTAATGACACTTGAAGGCACTGCCTGTTAGTTTGGTAAAACATAGACACTAGATACCACCTGTCAGTTCGCTAGCACTTAGATTCTTGAAACTATCGCTATCTCTAACCATTTTTTTTATTTTTATTCTAAACGAAATCCGGATGGACAAAATCCAGAAGAAACGCTCACGGAATGTCTGGCGTTGAATACTAAATCCAGAAAAAAATTTCGGATAGACAAAATCTAGAAAGAAAAAATTTAAAAGTTCGGTAAGCTAATATCCAAAATTTTAATAATTCAGAGAGGCAAACTCTAGAGTTTTATAAATCCAAATTGGCTCAGTTCTCTTCTCTCTCTCTCTTCTAAAACTTTTATTTGTCCAGAAAGAGAAAATCCAGATGGAAAAATTCAGTAGGTCAAAATCCAGAAAGACGAAATCCAGAAAAAATAATATATAAAATACTGTTCTGTATTTTTTTACCAAACCTTAATTTATTGGTTTTGATAAATCTAGTAGAACAAAATTCAGAAAATAAATAAAATTCGAGGATTGTCTGGCAATCTTCTGCCTTTTTACAAGCCCTATTTTTTAGTTTTGACACTAAATCCTGATGTAAATTTTGTCGTTTTGCGGTATAGTTGATCTGCCATTTTTAGATTCAATAACATTAAAGACCTGCTCTAATAGTCACCCTCAGCTACATCTACATCTATGATATGATTATAAATTATAAGAAGCTGAGCTAATCCTTCCAAATAGTCACCTTATTACTTCATGATTAAGACGCGAAAGTCAAAGTGGAAATGTAATAATGTCTTTACTGAGTTTTGGCAAGTTTGCACCGAAATCTCATTGAAAAATAAAACTGCAGAAAAATTTATTGTTTTCCTTTCTTTATTCAATAAAAAATCTTTAAGTCTACTCTCTCGATGACTTCGTTAGATGTCGTAAAACTAGTCAAGAAAAGCCAAGACACCAACCAAAATTTAATTCGGACGGGAATATTGTTTGCATGACGTCGTGAACTGTTGTAACTAGACATAGACGTCTAGTGATAACAGTTCTAAGTAGTGTGAATAATATTTCATAATAAACACGAATTTTTTTTACCCGAAATAAAATTAAAGTCAATACCAGCCGGGAAGTTCATGTTTGGGTCTTTACAGACTCCTCGAACACCGAAAAAAAATAATATTCTAGAAAAAAAACATACTGCAGTCACGATCGGCTGCAAGCCAATCGTATAATACTCTAGATGAAATACTGAACTCCGATTTATATTGTAGTTGGGGATAAAGTAGAATAAGGTGTGTGCATGTAGTATGTCCTTTATTAAAGACACCCATTTGGTTGCTACTCGAAACTAAAAGACAATATCGTCAGTGTTTAATTTCATATTTTGATCTGGGTGAGTCACTGAAAACAAATTTTCCTTTTGGAAGGACTTTTACATGGAAGGTGCAGGAAGGACTCACTCGATTTCTTACGTATTTATCTCTTTCCTTGGAACCATTTCAAAATTTACGACTGTACAACATTTCAAATTCCTAGCTTGAAACGTTCAAAACTTATTGGAAAATATTGTTGACCTCGTGACTTAAGAATTTTTTGGATGGAAGCACTGAGATATAACAAATGGAGACCTCGATTTGCTATCTCACATGGCCGACGTTTTTAAAATGTCAACATTTCGAAAAAGGTGTCCATGATAACCCGAGGTTCTGCATTGTTGAACAAAATTCTGATGATTTTAAACATTCATTAGCTTTTAAATTGGTATTGCAAATACTCGTAGTATAATTTTCGATTGAAACATTTCTTTATGTTTCTTTCAAAAATTCAATTTATTTTAAGTTTAGAGAAACTTCGAAAGTTATCCGGGGTACAAATTGGGATTGAGCCACGGACGACCTGAATCTTAAGAAGGAAAGAGTTAGTAGCACGGTATGCATGTATTAAGGCGAGAAGGAAAACAATGAGAGGACCATAAGATTAGGCAACATGAAAAATGAAATCCGAATTTTTAGGTGTAATTTCGAATTGAAAAATTACCAAATAATTTGAATTTGATAAATACTTTTTTGAATAAACAATTCAAGGTATTGAAAGAAAATGAGTTCATAACATTCCAACTAAGCTGTGTAAATATTACAGGTAATATTGACTACTGCAGTACGAATATAATAGCATGTACTTATCGGTATGGCGCCAAATTCAAAAATAACGTATTACATGCTCAACCGTTATAAATATTCCTGAAACTGTTATTTCCCAAGAAATTTATTAATAAATAAATTGAAGTAAACTGTGAGTTGTGTTATGAATTTCGAACGCAAAACGCAACTTCTCACCATCAAATCGAACAATTCAAATTGAAAAGTTTTTAATTTTATTTAAGTTGTTGCCCATGTTGTTCGAAATTCGAAATTTCAAGAAGGAGCGAGAGGGTGCGATTTCATCGGCTATTTCAATCTGTCATATCGTATAGAGAAATGAGCCGATGGGGTCTCCATTTATATAGCTCAGTGGATGGAAGCTACCCGAAGGAGTAAAAGGATTTAGCTGACTAGTAAACTCGAACTTCGTTTTCACTCAAAACTAATTTCAACAAAATTCCGAATTCGTAGCTAAACGATTACTTGACTTATAGTCAAGTATAGTGAGTTCCGTAAATTAAGTGAAGACATTTTGACAAGATATTTGTATGGCAGGTACACGAAGAGCTAATAGGATTTTCTTCTTAATCATGGATTTAGATCCAACTATTGGAAAATCAATGCATACAAAATTTCAAAGTCGTAGCTTAAACCCTTCTGATGTTATCGGCCAATATTCTTCTACACGTGTTTTAAGGACATTTCGTATGGCAGCTACCCGAAGGAGTAGTACAAATTCGATTAGTATTAGATAAACTGTTGTCGCTTTTTTCATTTGTGATTTTAATCTATTCTGTATTTTGGGTTTTTGATTTTTTGATTTTACTTTAATATTTTAATAATAAAGTATTGTTATCGATTTTTAAAAAAAAAAAATTTGCTACCCTGAACATTTTTTTTTCCACGTTTCATGACTAATAGACACCAAAAAAGCAAAAAAAAATTTCAGTCCGTCTGTACGCCGTCCGCCGTACGCCGTACGCCGTCCGCCGTACGCAAAACGTTTGAAAGCTTATAGCTCTCAAACCCTTTGAGCTATTAAGTTGAATTTTTTTTTGTGGATAGACTGAGCAGACCCCTTCAAGTGCTCACCTTTCGAGTGGTGGGGGTGTGAGGGGGGAGGTGGGGGAAGCGATTTAGACGGAAAATTTTGGTTTCTAGATCTCAGTAACCGCATAGGCTAAGAGGCTGAAACTTGGAATTTATATAAAGCATCGATAGTGGACCCATTTGCAAAAAAAGGGAGGATATGGGTGAAGGGGTGTGGGAGTGGGGGGAATAATAATGCGTCCAAAACGCTCGAAAGCCGAGATCGAGACATTCTAAAATCCATATCTCCTAATTGGTTAATGTCACGAAATTAAAACTTGATGAACATCTGTGGGCATACTAGGAGAATAGATCGGAAACAAATTTTTGAGTGGGGGAAGTGGCGTACGGAGGTGGGGGGTGAAAAACTTTAGATTACGATATCTCACGAACCAATTACACTAGAAAAATAAAATTTGGTTGCTGTATTAAGGTTGACAAATAAAGTTTGCTGTAAGTAAAATTTTTAAAGGGGGCGGTGAAGTATGGAAGTGGAGGGGATAAGAATTTTTCTAAAAAATCACGTCTCATATCTCAAGAACAGTGTATGATAGATGCTTAGAATTTTTACCGAAAGTAGGCCAAATAAACCCCTAGCAGCAAAAAAAATTTTGAGGGTGAGCGGGTGAGGGTGGGGGAGGGTGAAAAAGAAAAATTTTGATTTTTATATCTCGAGAACCTATAAAGATATAATGCTGAAACTTGGTATTTGGATAGAACTATAGTAGCAGCATGTTGAAAAAATATAATATTTTATAGGGGTAGTATGGTACGGGGGTGGGGGGTGTTTTTCCTAACTATAGAACGGCTTATGCTAGAAAGTTGAAACTCAGTGTGTATATGTAAGTCAACTAGAAAAGTCATTTAGATTGAAAAAAAATTCAAATATCTATTGGCATACAGAGGGGGAGCGAAAAAAATGATCAGTGAAAATGGAATGCATATATTTTCACGATTTTCATCATATCTACTAGGTCTTTTCAAATATTGAATCCATTTTTATGCTACGGATTTTTCATATAAATACCTAGAAAGCGTTTTCAGGATTTTTTGAAATTCGACCCCCACGATGGTGTAAAGGGGTTGTATACATTTTCACGACCTCAGCCATATCCCTCAGGTCTGATTAGATATCGAATAACTTTTCACTTCCACGGACTTGTTTAATAATCACCTAAAACTTGTTTTCAAATGTTTCCCTTTTTCAACCCCTAAGAGGGTATAAACGGGTTGAACACGTTTTCACGAATTCCGTCATATCTCTTAGGAGTGATAAGACATCGGATTTGTTTTTACTTCCTCGGGCTTTCTTTATATATATCTAAAAACCCATTTCAGGATTTTTTGATATTCAACCCCAAAGTGGGTTCAAGGGGGTTGCCTATATTTTCACGAATCCGCACATATTTCTTAGTTCTAATGAGATATTGAATTCATTTTTACTTCTTATGGCTTCTTATATAATCGTCTCAAAGTCAATTTCAGGATTTTTAGATATTCAAGATATTCTTAGGATTGATGAGATATTAGATTGGTTTTCACTTCCACAGACTATTTATATAATCGCCTACAAACGCATTTCCGATTTCATGTCTAGTTGTGACCGTTTGAAAAAATCGTTTTTTTTTTGCATTTTTCGAAAGTATGTACATTTAAAAATATTGTGAGAAAAATTCATAAAGATCCGAGCAGTCTAAGTGCCAATGTCGAGCAGCTGCTTGTATTAACACAAACTTATTATTAAGGTTGTTCTACTGCTTTCACCGGCAGTTATAAACTACACCGCATCAATCTTAAACGCGTTCCGAACTTCTACCGAAAAATAATAAAGTTGCGCCCAGACTGTTGGCCGATTTTTTTAATAAACTTTGTTTTCTCTTAGGAACCTTTTGAAATTTTTATTATTTCAAGTGTTTCACAAAAATTTCATTTAAACCCGATTAAATTTCTAGATAGAAGATATGTCGGTATACATGCGATACAATTATCTTTTCCAATTTATTTCATAAATCAAAATCCATTAATTAAATTACATTTTTGCTGCCTTATCTAATTTGATCCCAACTTCATATTTTCATCTTCATTTCAACTACTTCACGTAGAAAAGAAAAAGATAAAACAGAAAATAAGTACATCTTATCCGCATAGAGAAGTAAACGGAATGTTGTTGTACGTTCCCGAAAAGAAATAAAACCTGTAGTATGTTCGGCAAAGAGCATCCCCAAAGTACAATAAGACTAATCCCAAGGCACAAGATAACACAGCCAGGATCTCAAATCTTTCTTTTTTTCGTTCGTCTTCATTTCTTTTCTTTTCCTTCCTTTTTTCTTATTTTTCAGCGCCTTTGTTACCTTTTATAAGCAGTCCAGGACCTAACTTTAGTGGCAGATTATTATCCTATTGTAAATACTAAATTCTCCTTATTTGACTGATACGTGTACCGTTCATGACTTTTGGACCTTTTAATGTCGTAAAAAAATAAATACAGACGAAAAGACAAGAAACCAAATAAAAAGGTCAAAATGTCTTCGAGGAATAAAGTCAAGAGAAATGAACGAAGGAAACCACCCGCAGTCCATTTCAGGGGGATTCCCCCATTGTTTGGGGGCTACTTTCTTATACTTCTGGGTCTAGTGTCGGATGTCCTTTGACAGCGATGTTAAATTTCAGGACATGATGATGTCACATTTCGAGATAACAACTTCATTTTGTATTAAGACTATGTCACGGTACCTTGGACAAAGGCATATGAATAGCGACTATACGATAATAGCATTGGTGCTACAGTGCATTTTATAGCGACCATATAGCTACTTCTTTTTTATGACGCATAAGAGAATTGTTTTAAAAATTCAATTACGTTTATTCCATGGGGGATGATGTTTTCATTTTAAAAATAAAATATTTTATCCTGTCCTTGAGAAATGCGTCTTTAACCCGCAGAAAACTTAAGATGACGCGTCTTAATCCGATTTTAAGTGACACTTCTAGCTCAGCTTTATGCTTTGTCTCAAGCATTTGATTGATAGATTTCTAGCTGTTTCGTTTGATTAAAGTCTCAAAAGCACTACATCTGCCTTGGACTATTAAAATTGTCTCTTCAGCTTATTGTCTATCGAGCAGCTCGATAAGCAAAAATTTCTGATGTTCACAATGCGCCATCAACAAAGTATATCGATTTCGTTGTATGTAGATTCCAGTATATTGTTCTTCAGAATGTAAGTAAGATATAGTGAATAGTCGATTTCGTTGTATGTAGATTCCAGTATATTGTTCTTCAGAATGTAAGTAAGATATAGTGAAAAAAATTTATTTACTTTTCGCAATAAGAATTAATTTATTGGTGTAAAATAATTGATGTAAATCCAATTTATGTACAAATTCATCGTCCTTCTATATTAAATTTGACAAAGTAAAGATTAACAATCACGATTTTTGCGTCATAGTTATATTTTATGTATACAAAATGAATTTAACATTTCTCTACTAATGCGGTTTTTTTAAAATCAATCCAATATTCAAAGCGTGAAACTCAACTAATAAACTCTTCAGTGCATAACACTTCCAAATTGTAAAAACTTCTCATAAGACTCGCATAATACTCTTCGATATTCTCATAACTTATCTCTTTTAATAAGACTTTAAATCATCTCATTGAATCACTCAAAACAAGAATATAAGATGTTATTATAAGGGTGGAAGTTTGAATAACTCTAACAGGAAACAAAAATAGTATTCTTATTGAGTTATTTTTATGAGACTCTCAAATAGTCATGCTCCCAAACAAATTCTGCTTTGAAAAGTAATGTGATACGGTTCTTACCAAAAAGTCTTAGAAGAAGTTAACTGTAAATCTACGTATAAAAAATATAAGAAATCAAAAGTTAAAACACTGATACGTACAATGTTATGAATGTAGCAAGTTTTTTAGTCTGATTAAAATGATATTACAGTTCCGCTCATATAAATATTGGAGCTACAATTTAATTTTCATTAAAATAACTTTTTCATTCAAATGGAATTTTAAAAAATAAAAAGTGCTACATAAAATATATAAATTTCACTGCCATAAAAAATTTAATTCATATGCCAAAATAATTGGAGTCAAATCATTTATTCGTCGTTCAAAAAATAGCTCTACCGAATTGTTAATAAATTAAGTATCTGAGCCAATGTATTGTTATTAGCTGTGTATTTTACTTTATTATTTCGATAATACAGTACTGTGATCTATTTTTAAAAAAAAAAAATTTGCTACGCTCAAAATTTAGTAGTAGACACGAAAAAAGCAAAAAAACAATTTCAGTCCGTCTGTCCGCCGTACGTCGACCGCTGTACGCAAAATCGTTTGAAGGCTCGTAGCTCTCAAACACTTTGAGCTATTAAATTGATTTTTTTTATGAATAGACTGGGTAGGCCCCTTAAAGTAACCACATTTTGAAGGGTGGGGGTGTGAGGGGGAACTGTGGGAAGCGTTTTAGACAGTTTATAGATCTCAGCAAGCGCTTACGCTAGGAGGCCGAAACTTAGAATTTATATAGAGCTTCAATTGTGGACCCATTTGCAAAAAAAATTGCCGATATGTGTGAAGGGGTGTGGGAGAGGGTGGAAAAATAATGCGTCCGAAACGCAAGAAAGCCGAGATCGACACATTCTAAAATCTATATCTGCTAAACAAAATTAAAACTTAATGAATATCTGTAGGTATACAAGGAGAATTTATCGGTAACAAATTTTTCAGTGGGGCATACGAGGGTGGAGGGTGAAAAAATTTAGATTACGATATCTCACGAACCAATTGCACTAGACAAATAAAATTCGGATTGTGTATAAAGACAAATAAAGTTTGCTGAAAGTAAATTTTTTTAAAAGGACGGTGGAGCATGAAAGTGGAGGGGATAGGAATTTTTCTAAAAAATCACATCTCATATCTCAAGAGAAGTGTGAGATAGATTCTTAAAATGTTTACCAGAAGTAGGCCTAATAGACCCCTAGCAGGAAACAATTTTTTGAGGATGAGGGTGTAGAGGGCGAGAGTGGGGGAGGGTGAAAAGGAAAAATCTCGAGAACCTATAATGATATAAAGCTGACACTTGGTATTTTAGATAGAGCTATAGTAGTAGCATGTTGGAAACGCCGTCCGCCGTCCGCCGTACGCAAAATCGTTTGAAGGCTCGTATTTCCCAAACGGTTAGAGATATTAAATTGAATTTTTTTTTATAAATAGAGTGGGTAGGCCCCTTGAAGTGACCAAATTCTGAGGGGTGGGGGTGTGAGGGCGGAGGAGGGGGAAGCGTTTTAGACGGAAAATTTTGGTTTTTAGATCTCAGCAACCGCTTATGCTAGGAGGCTGAAATTTGAAATTTATGTAGAACTTTGGTAATGGACCCATTTGCATAAAAATTGTCAATAATTGTGAAGGGGTGTGGGAGTGGGGGGGAAAAGTAGTGCGTCCGAAACGCAAAAAAGCCGAGATCGACACATTCTAAAATCCAAATCTCCTAAACGGTTAAAGTTAGAAAATTGAAACTTAATGAATATCTGTAAGTATACTAGGAGAATAGATCGCAAACAAATTTTTGAGTGGGGGCAGTGGCGTACGAGGGTGGGGGGGAAAAACTTTAGATTATGATATGTCACGAACCAATTGCACTAGACAAATAAAATTTGGTTTGTGTATAAAAGTTGACAAGTGAAGTTGGATGTGAATTTTTCTAAAAAATCACGTCTGATATCTCAAGAAAAGTGCGAGGTAGATGCTTAAAATTTTTACCGTAAGTAGGTCTAATAGACCCCTATCAGGAAGAGGGTGTAGAGGGTAAGGGTGGGGGAGGATGAAAAGGAAAAAATTCCGATTTTTATATCTCGAAAACCTATAATGATATAAAGCTGAAACATGGTATTTAGATAGAACGATAGTAGTAGCATCTTGGTATGTATGGTACGGGGGTGGGGGATGTTTTTCCTATCTATAGAACGGCTTATGCTACAAAGTTGAAACTTGGTATGTATATGTAAATCAACTAGGAAAGTAATTTAGATAAAAAAAATTTCAAATATCTATCGGCGTTCGGAAGGGGGGACGAAAAAATGTATAAGTGAAAATGGAATGCATATATTTTCACGATTTTCGTCATATCTATTAGGTCTTTCCAAATATTTAATTCATTTTTATTCTACGGCTTCTTCACATAAATACCTAGAAAGTGTTTTCAGGATTTTTGGAAATTCGACCTTTAAGGGGGTGTTAAGGGATTGTATACTTATTCACGAATTATGCCATTTCCTCCAGGTCTGATCAAATATGGAATATCTTTACACTTTCACGGGCTTGCGTAATAATCGCCTAGAACTTGCTTTTAAGTTTTTTCCTTTTTCAGCCCCTAAGAGGATATAAATGTTTCCTATATAAGAGCTAAAAAGTCTATCTCAGTATTTTCCGATTTTCAATCCTGTTGTATGCTTTTCAAAGGTTCGACATATTTCTTAGGTTTAATGAGATATTAGATCGCTTTTCATTTCCACAGACTTCTTATATAATCGCCTACAAACCCATTTCTCAATTTTTGGATATTCAACATATGTTTTCACAAATTTTGCCACCCCTTAGTTCTGATGAGATATAAAATTGGATATTACGGCATTTGATGTAATGACCTAAAAACTTATTTCACGATTTTTTGAATTTCAAGAACCAAGGGGGTATGAAGAGTTTGCTTGTGTTTTCACAAATTTTTCAAAATCCCTCGTGTCTCATGAGATGTGAAGTTGGTTCTTATGAAATCGTTTTCGAAATTCAAACATCAAGTGGAAGTAATGAGTTTGTATACGTTTTAACAATTCGTCATATCTCTTAAGTCTGATAAGTCAACAAATTCGTTTTTTCTTCTATGTGCTTTTAGTGTACATAATATACCGAAATTCGTAGTCTACAGGGGCTTTTTCAATGTTTAATTGGCTAAAAATCTTTATTTTAAATATTTTTATTTTAAGAACAAAATTAACTTTCCAAGAAACCTCATAATCTCGAAACAACGTATGATATGCTCCGACTTTGACCGCTCCCGAACTTTGACCCGAAAAATAATAAAGTTTCACCCAGACCATTGACAGATTTTTTATATGCGTTCCATTTTTAGTTACACTAAATAGGAAAGTACAGCTCTAATGAACAGATTGCAGTAGTTCTTATAAGGTATTACAAAAGTACTTTATAGCCTCATAAACATTTAAATTGTTTTTATGAAACAGACAAATCTTTCATAGTAAGAGTTCAACTTTCATAAAACGCTCCATTTAATTCTAGCAAGGCGCTGATAGAACACTTATAGTATCCTATCACTCATAATCCAAAACCGTATGGTGCACAAAAATTGTAATGGGATCTTGCTTTGGGAAGCTTACAGCATACGTAACGTGGGTTGGTTGCTCAATTCTTGAGCACCATACAATGTTTCCTCTCTTAACCTTGAAAACCAATTCCTAGGTGTTTTCATTTCGACCTGAACAATTTTGGCTACCTATTTTAAGTGCTTATATATAACCATTTCGTCCCAAATTCAACAGGTTCAAATCAAAATCGCTTGACTTCTAGAATTCTTGGCGACCATAAATCCGACTTTAAATTTACCCCTTTTCCCGAATATCAAAGCTCAACAAGTCTAATCACAGGTCACAATTAAATATTCCCGGAAAACCCCCTCGGGAACGAAAAATAATGTCATTCGACACCCAATCAAAATCATTTTCTCAAAGCTTGTGTTTTCAATTTAAGATTACGTATGTCGCTCTAAAGGGCTCACCCGGCTGTCCCGACGGATTTCTCAGCCCCTTCTTCTTTGAACAAAACCTCCTGCGGGGAATTACCCATATTCAACATTTGACACCATATATCGTATATAATAACATTTTCATGAGTTCATACGCTTTTGTTCGATGTGTGGTAGACCCAAATGTTAAGATCTAATCCCGTAAAGCCCCCCTGAGGCCAATCCTTAATTTTTATGAAAGGGAATATTATGCTACAGGGAAGAATTGCGACCGAGTGTTACTCTCTGCTACTGAAGAATACCTAGTTGCCGTTATTGCGGATCGACTTGCTTATAGTGCATTGAACAATCGGTTCAAGTGAATTCTTGAATGGCAGGATAACAAAAGGACATGATGTTATAATGGATACTTCGGGCACGTGACTCAGTACAATAATTATGGTAATTGGAATATTGTCATAGCAAAAAAAACACGAATATAAGACATAGATCCCAGTCCACAGTAGCTGCGTTCTTTACATACTTTCCTGCAGATAATGTTTGCTTTACACTCCAAGGGATTACTGTAACGACATTATTAACATCTGATCGTAGATAAGAATTAAAGTATAATCTATCACAAGACAAATTTTCAGCAAGATAAGGTAATGGAAGGAATTTGACCAAAAAATTGAAATCGAGTCCATCAAAATCGAATAGGTATTTCTGCTTATTTTACTTTATTATTTTTTAATAATAAAGTATTGTTATCGACCTGAAATTTCAAAAAAGTTTGCTACCCTGAAATTTTGTATTTACACGTTTTAGGACTAGTAAACCCCAAAAAAGCAAAAAAAAAAAAAATGTCCGTCTGTCCGCCGTAGACGCCGTACGCCGTACGCCGTACGCCGTCCGCCGTACGCCGTACGCCGTACGCAAAATTGTTTGAAGGCGCGTAGCTCCCAAACCCGTTGAGATATTAAATTGAAATTTTTATGGTGGGTAGATTGGGTGAACCCCTACGACTGGTATATTTTTGAGGGGCAGGGGTACAAGGGGAGAGGAGAGGGGAGCGTTTTAGACGAAAAATTTTGGTTTCTAGATCTCAGGAACCACTTATGCTAGGAGGCTGAAACTTGGAACTTATATAGTACTATAATAATGGACTCAATTGTAAAAAAATGGTCGATATTCGTTAAAGGGTGTGGAAGTGGGGGGAAAACAATGAGTCTTTAACGCATGAAAGTCAGGATTGAAACATTCTAAAATCGATATCTCCTGAACAATTGATGTCAGAAGATTGGAACTTTGTTGTTGTCCTTAGGGATACTTCCAGATTAGACAAGAGCTAAAATTTTTAAGAGGGGTGGTGGGGTGTGGGGGTGGGGGGTGAAAAACTTTGGATTACAATATCTTCCGAACTAATTACACCAGGAAGATAAAATTTAGTTTCTGTATATGGACTCACAAGAGGAGTCTAGCAAAACTAAATTTTTTGAGGGGGGAGGTGGAGCACGAACGTGGGGGGATAGCAATTTCTCAAAAAATTTAATTTTTATATCTCAAAAACCGTATCAGATATGATCTTGAAAATTTTACAGGAGTTGGGGTCGGTAAACTTCTAGTAGGGAAAAAAATTTTGGTGGTGTGGGTGTAGGGGGTGGTGGTGAAAGGGGGTAGAAAGGAAAACATTCTGATTTTTATTTCTCAAAAACCATAATGAATAGAAAGCTAAAAATTTAGGATTATATAGAACCACTATGGAGACATCATAGAAAAATAAAATTTTTGATAGGGGTATCAAGGTACGGGGGAGAGGAGTGGTTTTTTATATCTCAGAAACGGCTTATGCTAGAAAATTGAAACTTAGTACGTATATGTAGATGTGCTATTAGAGTAATTAAAGCAAAAAAAAGTTCAGATTTTTATTGGCGTTCAGAGGTTGAGTCAAAAAAATGTCCGTGAATCCACATTTTCACGAATTTCGTTAAAACTTTTAGACATGTCAAACTATCAAAGCAATTTTACTTCTGCGTGCTATTTATATAAGCGCCTAGTAACGGTAACGGTAACAGAATTTTTCGATATCCAACCCCTAAGGGGGAGTAAATTGGTTGTGTACATAGTCACGAATTCTGATATATTCCTAAGGTATATTGAGATTTGGAGTTCACTTGTACTTCTATAAGCTTTAAACGTAGTCGGGAAAAAACCGATTTAAGTATTTTTCTCAATTAAACCCCCTGGGGGTATTGTTTAAGATTTCACTGATTCCGAAAATCTCTTAGGTTTAATGTGATCGAATTCGCTTTTACTACTATGAATTATTCTATTGATAAAAAAAATACGTAAATAAAAAAAAAAATCTGCCAACAGTCTGGGCGCAACTTTATTATTTTATGGGTAGAAGTCCGAAACGTGTTTAATGATGAGATACGGTGTTGGGTACTATGCCACTGACAACTTAAAAAATAACCATTAGGCTATTTGGAACGTTATTTTTTAGGTTGTCAGTCGCATAGTACCCAACACCGTATCTCATCATTAAACACGTTTCGGACTTCTACCCATAAAATAATAAAGTTGCGCCCAGACTGTTGGCAGATTTTTTTGTATAGGTACCTACTCCTGTTTTGGCCGCAAATTTAGCTATTTCTGGTTGATATTTCACGTGGCACTCTAATAAGTTACTTATGCCGAAGCATTCGGAAAACAGAACGTCTGAATATCTAAAATTCAGCAAACATCTGACCCGTAACCTAGTGGGAGCTCTGACTGGACATTGTCATATGAGGAAGCATCTCCATAGGATTAGTCTTTTTGAGAGTAAGATATGCAGATGAAGACGAAACACCAGAGCACATTCTCCGTGAATGTGAGGGACTTGCTCATAAAAGACTTCAACACTTCGGTTAGGGTTTCATGAAACCATCGGAATTCCTGGCTAGTCCTCTTCGAAAAACAGTAAGTTTAATTGAAAGCGCAGGGATTTAAGAGGAACCATAGATAATCCAGATTCCAGAAGGACGTCGCAATAGGCCGAATTGAGGCTTCAATGACAGAGTTGACCAAACCAATTTTTTTTCGTTTGATCCATTTTCTTAAAAACTACTCATGCTCCCTCTGCTGTCAGATAGAGTAGAAGGAAATTTAAAATGTTTAATTATTTAATAATGTAATATGAGACTGACTTGACGCTTTCTGTTCATCAAAATTAGACGTGCAATATACAGGGTCGGCGCTTGAAGTGTTACCAATTAAAAATGCTGTAATTTTGTCAATTTTGATTTTTTTTATTTAAAAGCTTCAGTATATCGTAAAAACATTTCAAATTTAGCGCGGATAATAGCATCGAGTCTGCCCGGGAAGGCTTTACACGCTGCACGAATGTGGCCTGATGGTATTTTGTCCCATTCTCGGCGAAGAGCAATCTTTAAGGCATTGACCGTCTCATATTTTTTAGTTGATACTTTGGCCTCCAGAATGGATCATATGGAAAAATCTATTGGGTTTAAGTCCGGGGAATATGGTGACCATTGTTGTAAGGAAATTAAGCTGGGAACTTTTTCTTGTAAAAAACGTTGGGTTTAACGGGCTTTATGGGATGGTGCTTAGTCTTGTTGAAACGTCCAATGGTCTCTACCGAATTGTTTACGTGCCCGAGGTAACAAAGCATCGTTTAAAATCTTTTCACGGTAAATTTGCTGATTTACCTTTACGCCCTGTTCAATGAAAACGATTGGTGAGCGTCCTGTGGCAGTTACCGCGGGCCAAACCATCACTGATGCAGACGCTTGTTTTCGCAGAGCAATTTGCTGGTCTAAATTGTCTTGTGATTTGCACTCTAACCATACACGAGCGTTTTGTTTGTTAACACATTGCTGAACCGTAAACATTTTTTCATCAGAAAAGACCAAATTTTCAAGCTCGCCACCACCAAGTGTTTTAACATCTTTGCCCTTGCTAGGCGAACTGTCTTTTGTGGAGGTGTTAAATCTTGCACTTTTTGTATTTTGTAGGGCTTCAATCGTAGTTCATTTTTTAATATGCGCCCCATGCTACGAGCAGACACATTGAGATTTTTCGGATCTGCGCTTTGTCGTGGATTACGTTGAATTCTAGCCTTCACCTTTCGAACCATTTCTGGCGATGTTGCTGTTTTTAGATGTCCACTTACATGGCGTTTTTAATGCAACCAGTATCATTGTAACGTGTAATGGTCCGATACACAAACATTTTGTTCATACATAAATGTCGTAGCTCATTTACAATGGCTGGTTGCGATTTTCCAGCCAAATACAAAGCAATAACACTGTTGCTTTTGAATTCCATTTCTATAATAACTTTTCTTAACTGTGACGTAAAAAGATATGCTTCCGTAGGCTTGTAAACAACATAACAGACTGACGCTTGTCAAAAAATGAGCGCGCTGTCATTAGCCCTTTGGTTGCTACAGTAGCGTGAAGTTGGTAACACTTCGTCCCTTAACGTTAAATTAGATACGGGAAGGGAGATAAGAATTTATTTTTCATTGGAAAAAATATTCGATATATCGATATTTTTTTCGATATATCATCAGCCGATATTGATATTTTTTTCAATATTAATATATCGGTATTTTTTTTCGATATCAACATCCCTACCAGGCAGTTCCTTTTCGGCGCTACCCTCATAGGTTCTCTCAAAAGTGTTTTAATAATAATTCTTAAGATATTGCACTTGATTACCCGAGTAGAAATTTTCTCAGACTAGCCTTCCCGAGTAGAAATTTTCTCAGGCTAGCCTGATTTGACATTTATCTGATCAGGGCCACGTCTGGTATGAGTAAGGCAAGCCTGCTCGAACTTTTTAAGCTCGCCGAACTTATACCAGGGCTACGGCCTTTTCTTGCGGACCTCGCGTTATGTATGAAAGCCGCAATGAATGAATTTATAAATATCAAAAGTTAAATCATAATGAATTTAATAACACACATTTTTTTCTAAAATCTCATTTATTTATTTTGAAAGCTTTTTTTTGCAAACACATTTTGTTTTGTCAATAGATGATTCAATAGAAGTGAAAGTGAATTCGATCTTATTAAACCATAAAAAATTCGAAATTCGTCAAAACTTGGACAATGTCTTACTCCCCACGGGGCTTAATATCAAAAAATACCTAAATCTGTTTATTCCCCGACTATATTCAAAGCATTTAGAAGTGAAAGTGATTTCTATATCTCATTAGACCTAAGAAATATATCGGAATTCGTGAAAAAGTACGTAACCGCCTTACACCCCCTTAGAGGTTAGATATCGACAAATTTAGAAAAACGTTCCTATGCGCTTATATTAAGAGCCCGCAGAATTAAAATTGATTTCATTAGAGATGTCTAACAAATTTAACGAAATTCGTGAAAATGTGGGAAAATAACCCTTTTCACTGACATTTTTTTACTCCATCTTTGTACACAAATGAAAATCTAAATATTTTTTAAGTTCTAATTACTCTAGTAGCACACCTACATATAGGTACTAGATTTCAATTTTCTAGCATAAGCCGTTTCTGAGATATGAAAAACCACCCTTTACCTCCGTACCCCTATCAACAATTTTTTTTCCCGATGTCTCTATAGTTATCTATTCAGTTATCAATTATTAGCTTTCTACCCTTTGCGGCTTTCAAGAAATTAAAATCAGACGAGGCTAAGATCATATCTGATACGGTTCTTGAGATATAAAAATTTAATTTTTGAAAAATGGCTGCGCTTCTTAACTTCCCTGAAAAATTTTAAATTCAGTAGACTCCACTGGTCTATATACAGAAACCAAATTTTATATTCCTGGCAGAATTAAGTCGGAAGATATTGTAATTCAAAGTTTTTTACTCCGCACCTCCATACCTCACCACCCCCCTTAAAAATGTTAGCCTTTTTCTAATCTCCTAGTATCTCTTAAGACAACTACAAAGTTTCAGCCGTCTGACATCAATCGTTCAGGAGATATGGATTAATGAATGTTTCAATCCCAGCTTTCAAGCGTTTTGGATGCATTGTTTCCCCCCCCCCTCGCATACCCCTCGACCCCTATCGACCATGTTTTTGCAAATGGGTCCACTATCATAGTTCTACATAAGTTCCAACTTTCAGCCTCCTAGCATAAGCGGTTCCTGAGTTATAGAAACCAAATTTATTCATCTAAAACTCTTCCCCCTCAAACCACCGCCCCTCCAAAAGATACCACTCGTAGGGGTACACCCATTCTACCTACCAGAAAAATTTCAACTTAATATCTCAAGGCGTTTGAGAGCTACGATCCTTCAAACGGTGGGCAGACTGACATTTTTTTTTTGCTTTTTTGGGGTTTACCAGTCCTAAAACTTGAAAAAACAAAATTTCAAGGTAGCATTTTTTTTTAAAATTTCAAGGTAGCATTTTTTTTTAAAATTTCAGGTCGATCACAATACTTTATTATTAAAAAATAAGAAAGTAAATTATGAAGAAATTCTAAAAATTTTTAACATATTCATTAAATAATATGCAAATTCATAGTATTGATGAACGTAGAAACTTTTTATACTCTAGATGTAATCTATAAGTTTAATCCAATCCGAAAAGTTTGTAACGCATAGAACGAAAAAAAGTTATATGTATATTACTTTATGCTCAGTTGTGATCAAAAACTTCAAATCCGTTTGCAGTCCGTCCCTCTGTCCAACCGTTTGCGCAATAACTCAAGAACGCGTAGACCTAGAAAGTTAAAATTTTGTCACAACCTTTAAAATGGAAATGGTAAGTCGAATTTCGTTAATGGACAATATCCTTCCACTCCTTCTGGTACCTCCCATACAAGAGCCCTTAAAACACGTATTCACGATTATTGGTCGAATGCTTCAAGTTAGGAACATTAATTACTACTTGAGCTACTCCTTCGTGTAACTGTCATACAAAAGTCATTAGAACACGTGTGTTGCAACTAAAGGTATGACTATGAAAATAATCCCATGAGTCCTTCGTGTAGCTGCCATACAAAAATCCTGTAAAAATGTCCTAACTTAATTTACGGAACTCACTATAACTCTAGAAATCGTTTAGCCACAACGTCCAAATTTTGTACAAATTATTTTTGACTGAACACAAAGTTCGAGCTTACTTGTCAGCTAAATTCTTCTACTCCTTCAAGAAACTCCCATACAAAAAGTCCAAGACAAGTATTCAAGAATATTTTCCGATAACTTTTGAACAATTCGGGCTAGGAATTTGCAATTTTGTAAATAATAATTTTTAAATGGTTTCTAAGAATGCTAGAAATCAAATAAGTCCTTCCTCCACCTCCGACGTGAAAGTTCTTGAAAAGAAAAATTTTGCCTTCGATAATTTGCCTACTTCCTGATATGAAATTGAACACTGAAAGTATTGTCTTTTTTCGAGTAGCACCCAAATGAGAGTCCTTATTAAAGGACAAACTACATACGCACTCCTTATTCTACTCTTCCCCAACTAAAACATAAATTGTTGTTGTTCAGTATTGTTCAGTATTTCATCTAGAGTATCATACGATTGGATTGCAGCCGATCGTAACTGCAGTATGTGTTATTACAGCTTTAATAAACATTGTATTTAATTTTTATTCATTAGTTTAACGAGCATGTTCATATATATATATATATATATGATAAACGAGATGAATGTATTCATATTATTGATGAACGTTGTTCTAAAAATTGATTGCGTACTTCAAAAAATACTAAGTCTCGATAAAACTCACTTACTTTCAAGATTTTTTCGAGATCCACCCGCTTCCTGTTTCCTTTTTCTTCAAACATGTTGTACTTAGCCCCCTCTATTCAATTCCATTTCAATTTTCTACTATTACTTCTGAATAGTGCGCAATTTGAAACACAAGTTGAAAGTGTTTACCGCAACAGAAACTTTAACATGTTGTTTGTATCCTCCTTCCATTTAATATATATTTGAACGGCGGAACCAAGAACTTTATACAGATATGGCGGCCATTTATTTTAATAAATTGCAAAGCTCCATGCATAACAGGATAATAAATTTCATTCTTCCTTTTTGGGGGTGATGGTGGAAGTAAACTTCGGCTGGATTCCACATCCCCATAATACAAAACATGAAGGGTAGTTCGCAAAAGTGTATTTTTTTTGTATTTTTCATTTCACCCGGGTCCATATATGTTATAGGGATGACCGAACTCAGACATTATCTGGAAAACAGGAGATACGTCTAGGATGTGTTCGACATTGTCTGGAGTCTGGTGAAGGATAAAAAGTTGGTGTACAACACCAAGCGTGTAGGTGATATTAATGTGTGTAATGGCAAGCTGATAACATTTATTTCAAATTTTCGAATTTGGGGGAAATCCATAAAAAGTTTGTTTATTTGTTTTTTAAGTTTTGTTTGTTTGATAAGTAAATCGAGAAAGCAGAAATATTTTTGTATGTATAGGAGGAACTTTTAATATTCTATCTATAAATATTATCTAGATCAATGATCTCCAACCGAGATTTCGCGAAACCCTTGAGCTCCATTGGAGTGTCCCAAAGGTTCCGTAACTTTCAGTAAATATTTTAATATTAAAGCACGGCGTGTATTTTTCTTTTGATGAAGTTTCATTAATAAATTAAGGCAAATAGAGGAGACACTTTTATATTATAATTAAGGAATATTCTTTAATTTGTGTTAAAAAACATACTGCAGTCACGATCCGCAAGCCAATCGTATGATACTGTAGATGAAATACTGAACTCCGATTTTTATTGTAGTTGAAGATAAAATAGAATAAGGAGTGCGCATGTAGTTTGTCCTTTATTAAGGACTCTCGCCGTTTGGTTCCTACTCAAAAGTAGAAGACAATACCTTCAGTTTTCAATTTCCTATCTGGAACTAGGTAAGTCACGCAAAGTAATTTTTTTCTATTGCAAGGGGGGAGGTGCAGGAAGGACTCCATTGATTTCTAGCAAATATATCCGTTTTCTTGGAACCATCTAAAAATTAATGTGTACAAAATTTTAAATTCCTAGCCTGAAACGTTCAAAAGTTATCAGAAAATATTGTTGAACACGTGTCTTAAGGATTTTTTTTGTATGGGAGCTACCGGAAGGAGTAGAAGGATTTCGCTCACAACGCGAACTTTGTTTCACTCAAAACTAATTTGTACAAAATTCCAAAATTGTAGCTGAACAATTACTTGAGTTATAGTGAGTTCCGTAAATTAAGTGAATACATTTTGACAGGATATTTGTATGGCAGCTACACGAAGGACTAATAGGTTTTTTTTCATAATCATACTTTTATCTCCAACTATTGGAAAATAAACACATACAGAATTTCAAACTCGTAGGTAAAACCGTTCTGAAGTTATCGACCAATATTCTTGAACACGTGTTTTAAGGACATTTTGTACGGCAGCTACCTGAAGGAGTAGGACAATTTTGTCCATTAACGAACTTAGCCTTACAAATTCGACCAAACATTCAGATTAAAAATTTCAAGATCCCAAGTCAAGGCGTTCTTGAGTTATCGTGCTAACGGACAAACTGACAGACAGACGGACGGATGGATATCAGGCGGATTTGGGGTTTTAGGCACCAAATAAACAAAATATAATATATAACTTTTTTTTCGAGGCTCGGTTCTATGCGTTACAAAATTTGGGGCTGGATTAAAGTTATAATACTCTCTATTTCATCTAGAGTATAAAAAGCTCATAGTGATTAAAGTAATCTGAATACTTTCTCAAAATTTTGGCTATCAACTTAGATGTAGACACACGTTAGGTTGTGTGTTTATTCCAACCAGTTCTTTGGACATAAAGGTGCTCATAAATCACTTATATTCCTTGGCGCCCAACGTAGGGTCATATGTGTCATATGTTTATTGCAGGTGTTGGGTGCTGCAATATCACTAAGATATTACAGCTGGTATTTGTTTGTAAAAAACCTGAACTTTGGTTTCGGCCTTCGTGAGAAGTCCACAGTTGAAACCGAAGAAGAAGGTAATCGCCACCAAAAGAGGAGGCAGATTTACCCAGAGTTTTGAAAATGCTGAAAAGTAATGTTGATTAGATTGGTAAATGTAATTTACCTAAAATAAAAAAAAGAACAACTAAAATTCTGCTGCTTGAAAATAAAACTTTTTAATGGTGTGTTCTTGCTAGAACAGTGTTCCCTCGTAGGACTGATAAAAATACTGGACTAAGAATAACATTGATCAATAACTTAAATACTAAATTAATGCTAACTAAAGTAAAGGTAAACAGGCCAGTCGTTCAACCTATTGCGGAATTCGCTTATTAAAAAAAGTTGCCGATCAAGAAAGTCGGCAGTTTTGGTTGACCCACAAATGGGGCAAACTCGTAGGAGTGCATTACACTAATTTTCGCCCAATTGCAATTTGATCGCGCGGTGAAAAAAAGAAACACAAACAAAGCAACAACTCGGACATTTCCCAGTACCTGTGGCGCGCGGCATGTTACGACACAGCACTAGAGGTGGATCCGATGACGTCACAACGCCGTAGTACAGGCCGAGCACTGTAACTTGATCAGTTTATGACCGAGTTGTTGTGTTGTTGTTGCTGCATTTTAACTGGGAAAAGTTAAGTGAAGAACGACTGGTCTGAATTACAGTAATGACCGTCGAGAGGAAATGCAAACATTGGATGCTGCCGCTTTGCTGGGCACAACACAGGGCTGTGCAGCCAAAAGTGGGTTATTCTTAGAAGACTATAACTCAAGAACTGGTTGACCTATAGAACTTAGAAATTCTGTCTCCATTCGTTTAATTGAATTTATAAGTTTAAATTCGTTATAAAATCGAAGCACACGAAAGTTCTTAAAACAAAACTTTTTAAAGCTAATAATTTTAAATTTAATATTCCTTAATTTTCTAATAGTTCCAAGTAGAAGAATGAATTTAAAGAAAATGGGTCCTCCTACAGCCTCAATAAAATATCTGCGTTGTAAATAAACATACGACCAAGAGTCAATATTTATTTACAACAGATCGGCCTCTAAACAGTGGCGGATCCAGACTTTGCTGTTGGGGGGGGCGGACATTTTTTTGATTTGGCTATTTTGTTTGATCAAGTTCTGTGTGAATTTAGCTACATAGACTGCACTTAGCAAAAACGGGATCATATTGTTTTCATCTTATTATGGGTCATTCTATCATGAATCGCCAAAATTGTGACCTTACCATTGCCGATTCTTTTGAAAATGTTTGTACTTGAAGAACTAGTGAAAAAATTAATTGAAATTCAAGTTTTTGTTTCTATCTCATTTTTTAACTAACAAAAACAACAACAATCTTTAAAATAAGCCCTACTCTATTATTCAAGGATAAAAATTACCAGAGATATGAATTTTCAAAAAGAGGACTTGGACATCTTTTTTAGGAAATCTTTAGCATACTATAACTAACAAAAAAATGAGATAGAAACAAAAACTTGAAATCATATTCTTTTTCACTAATTTTTCGAGTACACAAATTTTCAAAAGAATCGGCGAAGATAAGGTCACACTTTTGGCGATTCTTGATTAAATGACCCTTTTTCTATAAAATAATGGAGAACCACAATAATGTTCTTAGATTTTTTTGACCCCGATCCCATTGAGATACCAAGTTAATTTTTTGGTATGTTTTGAAAAACAGTATAGCCTAAAAAATATAAAAAAATAATATAAAAACCGTTTTGAGCTATTCAGGGATAAAGGACAAAATCATTATCCTTGAAAAAAATTTCAAGGATAATTTTTATTGCGACAACCTTCCCCTTTAAACTAAGCCATATTTTATTATTCCAGGATAAAAATTACCGGAGATATTCATTTTCAAAGAGGACTCGGACACCATTTTTGCGAAAACTTTAACATACTATAACTAACAAAAAAAATGAGATAGAAACAGAAAATTGAATTTCAATTATTTTTTTCACTAGTTCTTAAAGTACACACATTTTCAAAAGAATCGGAGATGGTAAGGTCACAAATTTCGTCATTCTTGGCGGTTCTTGATGGAATGACCCTATTACCTACGCAATATGTTGTCTTGTAGTCTTTTTATCATGGTGCGTTTACACTGACCCTGGAGGCCTCGAGGCGAGCCTCTACCCCCATCAGGCAATTGCAAACCGGTTTTCGTCGGCTGTGTTCTTTGCTGTGTTGAAAGCCATTTACACTCAACATGCCTTTGCGGCGCAACTTGCCTATAAGTGCGAAACGACATAAATACGATGAGCTGCGAATTGTGTGGTACCACAGTTCATTGTATGTGTGTACACATATGGAAGCGTGCGTCGGAGAAAAAGTTGAAGAATGTTAGACTCTTGCGACTGCACGAGCAGGTTGATTTTATGGTGGGGATAGAGGCGCGCCTCAAACGTTGAGTGTATGGTAAATCCACCATCATGGTTCTGTTCTGTGCTTTGTATTGCACCGCAGAACTACAGTAAATGCTAATTACAGTTTACATTGCAGTGGAGTAAAAAAAATCGGAGAACGGTTGAAGTAGGTATGTATGTTTAGAAAATTCGGAATTGCTCTTGGGGGGGCGGCCGCCCCCCCCCCCCCTGTATCCGCCAATGCCTCTAAACCTAATGACCTTCTTGCGCGAGTTGCATACCGCCGGTCAGCAATACATATGGAATGCCGGCTTGAAATTCGTGCAATGCTGCCGGATGACGCAATGACCAGAAATGCAATGGACTCATAATGTTTTGACCTAATGCTTACCGGCTTACCGAAACAAGGTCAGCATTATGGGTCGAATGCATTTCCAAGATTATGAAAAGTGTGTCGTGTCCAAGTTTTGGGTTCAATCCATCAGTAACGAAGTCAGTTACCAAGTCAGTGTTTGTAAATCCGTAAGTTAATAGGTCAGTAAGTGATCTACACTGTACCAAAAGTCCATAGGGAAAAAACACCACCTGGTGTTCGATGGAGTCCATCCTTTTGCGGTGTTATTTGACACCCAAATAGTGGTGATAAAAATAAAATTGTTTAGGATAATTTATAATTTCCCAATAACGGTGTAAAACGGACACAAGAAGCGGTGTATTTTTCGTTCGTTGAAGGTTTTACAGAAACACCCGGCCGGTGTTGATTCGGATGATTTTTTTTATTTTAGGTTATAATATTAAACGTCGATTGGAGCATTTTTATGCCAAAAATTATTCATTTTGGGGTATTTTTAAACATGCAAAAAGTCCTTTTGCGGGGTGATATTACTCGCCCATAACTACTATATTCGTATAAATTTAATTTAAGTGAAAAACATTGTTTTTTTTATATAAATCAATTTTTATTCAATTTTTTAATTATAAGTTTGTTTTATTCATTCCGTAAATTAAAGTAAATAATTGTACATTTAAGGAACTAAAATTACTTTTACTTTTGCCGTACATGCAGCAATAAATTGAGCAAATTTGATGTCGTCGTCCTCGCTTTTCACAACGACAAACTTTTGGTCACCACCGAATTTTACTTTGAAAAGTTTTTCCATAATTAATTCACAAGAACACTTTCATCACCTCCACTATTCAAACTAGATTCGATCGATAACGAGAAAAACCGATTCACTAACAGCGCGTCATCCGATGGGTGATTTTAATATACTATTTATCCGATCGGTGTTTAATTACACCGAAAAAGGCAATATATCGTAAACATGATAGTGTGCGTTTTCATTGTTATTTAATCGGTGATAAATTGTTCCCGAAATTTATCCAATGGGGGTTTTTTCGCGATTTTCCAAATAAAATTTTGTTTGGTGTATTTTTGCGGTGAGAGAGAAAAAATGTTCACGAAATTAACACCACTAGGTTGGTGTATTGTGAGGCATTTTTGACCGTAATTGGTATTAAAAAACCTATTGTGCGCAAGGTGGTGTAATAAGACATCTCATATTTTTTACTGTGTACGCAATAAAAAGTTGAAGTCCAAAGAATTTAAGGTGATTTTAATGAATAAACCTTTTTCATCCCGACTAACCAGCGTCCTTTCGGGCGCCAGGTCAACCCCGCTACCCAGCATCGCCCCTTTCAGCTTTGACAATACAGCGTTATTTTAGTATAACATTATTTTGGGTACCTCATATTGGTACATACACTAGGTATCGGAGCATAGTGATATAGCAGGGAACGAACTGGCCGATGAGCTGCCGAGATTAAGATCGGCGTCAGCGGAAATGGTAGAGGATGGAGTTAGCCCACCGCTAAGCGGCATTAAAGCACTTATCAGAGAACGTGTCAGGGACTCACCGAACTGAATGTGGGAGAGCCTAACCAGCTATAGAATTTCTAGGACATTCTGGCCAAGACTGGACAGACCAAAGTCTACGGAAATATTGACATGGAATGGGGAAATATTGCGGTTACTCGTCGGAATACTGACGGGACACTGCTTGCTAGCATGCTATGCGTATGGAGATCGCTGACTCTGACGTATGTATAGATACCGGCACGACCTATATATGCTGAGGAGGACAGTACTCACATTTTGTGTGAATGTCAGGCGGTTACAAGGAGGTGATTGAAGTGGCTGACAGTCTTTTCTTCGATAATTTGGAAGATCTGAGGTTGATAGGGCTTGACAAGTTGGTCTAATTAATCAGGAATCTAGGATGTTTTGGGGATGATTAGTTTTCTGCGAAGTTCCGAAGGAATCGCTATGGGCCCTCTTTTGGTGCCAACCAAAATACTTTAAATCTAGATGTAAGCAAAGCGATGATTCGGGTTTCATATTATTTAAAAACAGTAAACGGTGTTAATAAATTTCTGTTCAAAGTTCAACAAATTGTGAAAATAGAACAAATGTGACGGCACTAATTATAGTTTATAAAAAAAAGACTTCATCAAATGATGAGGAATCGCTTAAATTAAATTAAGATTACTTCTGAAATAGTTATGCTAGCGTGATAAACAAAATAAATAGGATTAACGATGACAAAATGAAGTTTTAATTACAATACCGCGAAAAAATTTTAATCAACGATCCCGTTTTCTCGCAATGTACCTCTGCGATGAACCAAAAGTTTTACTTTTAATTCTAATAAAACCGGGAATATTTCGACTATACCAGTATATATAAAAACTGGGCGCAACTAGTCCCGAACTCGTTTAATTCTGAGACGCGGTGTAGGTTACTATGTGACTGAAAACCTAAGAAAGGTTCGGGAAACGGTTAGAATGGGGTCGCGCTAGAATACTTAAACGCCGCTGTCACATATAATATATGAATTACATAATTGGGTCATACTCCGGGAAGAGGTCTAATTCATAATATAATATCAGTTAATACGCGATTAGGAGGTTTTTTGTGATTAGGTTTTTGGCCATTACATGAAATTGGAAATGCATTTATAGGCGATTATATAAAAAGTCTGTGGAAGTGAAAACCAATCTGATATCTCATCAATCCGATAAGAAATATGTCGAAAGCCTTACATTCTCTTGGAGTTGAATATCTTAAAATACTGAAATCAACTTTTGACGATTATGTAGGAAGCCTAGGGAAGTAAAAATGAATTTGGCATCTCATTAAAACTAAGAAATATGTAGCAATTTGTGAAAACATTTGCAACCCCCTTGCACACACCCACTTCGGGGTTGAATATCAATAAATCCTGAAATCAGTTTTTAGATATATGTAAAGAAAGCCCGAGGAAGTGAAAACCAATCCCATGTTTTATCACTCCTAAGAGATATGACGAAATTCGTGAAAACGTGTTCAACCCGTTTATACCCTCTTAGGGGTTGAAAAAGGAAAAAACTTGAAAACCGATCTTAGGTAATTATTAAACTAGCCCGTGGAAGTAAAAAGTTATTCGATATCTAATCGGACCGGAGGGATATGACTGAATTCGTGAAAATGTATACAACCCCTTTACACAACCGTGAGGGTCGAATTTCAAAAAATCCTGAAAACACTTTTTAGGTATTTATATGAAGAATTTGTACAACAAAAATGAATTCAATATTTAGAAACACGTAATAGATATGACGAAAATCGTGAAAATATATGCATTCCATTTTCACTGATAATTTTTTTGCCCCACTTCCGTACGCCAATGGATATATGAAATTTTTTTTAATCTAAATTACTTTTTCTAGATGACTTACATATACATACCGAGTTTCAACTTTCTAGCATAATCCATTCTATAGTTCGAAAAACACCCCCCTACCCCTAAAAAAATTATATTTTTTCAACTACTACTATAGTTCCATCCAAATACCAAGTTTTAGCTTTATATCATTATAGGTTCTTGAGATATAAAAATCGGAACTTTTCCTTCTTTACCCTTCATCACATCCTCAAATTTTTTTCTGCTAGGGGTCTATTTGGCCTACTTCTAGTAAAAATTCTAAGCTTCTATCATACATCGTTCTTGAGATATGAGACGTGATTTTTTAGAAAAATTATTATCCCCTCCACTTCCATACTCCACCGCCCCCTTAAAAATTTTTACTTTCAGCAAACTTTATTTATAATACAGAAACCGAATTTTATTTGTCTAGTTTAATTGGTTCGTGAGATATCGTAATCTAAAATTTTTCGACCCTCACCTCCGTACGTTCCTGCGTCCTCTCAAAAATATGTTTCCGATCTATTCTCCTAGTATGTATACCCGCAGATGTTCATCAAGTTTTAATTTCGTGACATTAACCGTTTAGGAGATATGGATTTTAGAATGTCTCGATCTCGTCTTTCGAGCGTTTCGGACGCATTGTTATTCCACCCACTCCCACACCCCTTCACCCATATTAGCAATATTTTTGCAAATGGGTCCACTATCGAAGCTCTATATAAATTCCAAGTTTCAACCTCCTAGCCTAAGCGGTTACTGAGATCTAGAAACCAAAATGTTTCGTCTAAAACACTTCCTCCACCTCCCCCTTCATACCCCCACCACTCAAAAGGTGGGCACTTGAAGGAGTCTGCTCAGTCTACCAACAAAAAAAAATTCAACTTAATAGCTCAAAGAGTTTCAGAGCTATAAGCTTTCAACCGTTTTGCGTACGGCGGACGGCGGTCGGCGCAGAGACGGACTGAAATTTTTTTTTGCTTTTTTGGTGCCTATTAGCAAAGATATTAGAATCTCTTTATATAAGATGTCCCAACCAATATAAAATCAATCAATAAAGCTTTACGATTGGCGACCAATCTCCGGTGGCTATTAGAGCTTTTTATGCTAAAATTTGTAGTCCACTGTAAACATCAATCTGAAAGCTCCGTTTTAAATTGTTTGGAACGTCAACGTCACCGATTCCGAAATCGGTAAATTTGAATAAAACAGGATCAGGATTGATTTGTCATAATGGATTGGCTTGCTGCTTATTGAGACTGTGGCTAGCTATGCTGTAGCTATCATTTGGTGGGTTCTTAAAGGAGAAGGTCAATATTCGCATTCTTATTTATTTATTTATTTCAGAATGATACCCCCCCTATAAAATAAAGAAGCCCATTGTGTGTTCGGCCAGGTCTGCAAGGGCATATGGCACATCGCCATACATATTTTGTACATCCAAATAGAAGTTATAATACAAGAAAGGAAGAAATAGAAAATCGCAAAAGAAGTATACGAAGATAGATTAAATGAAATATGTAACGTGTAAAAAGTTATGTCAAAAGCAAAACAACTAAAATGCATGCTTAATACAAACTGATTCATGCTTACATCTAATAAAATATCGATAAATGTATAGTGTAAACTGAAAATTGAGAATATATGAAACGTAAATATATTCATGCTTCTAATTAAAAATGAAAAATGTAATTCTTATTTCTAATGTATTAAATTCACAGTAAAAAGGAAAAGTAAAGAACAAAAAAAATATGTATACACAAATTAGAATAGATCCGTACTAGCAGGGTTAGCGGCTATGGTCAAGCGTGTAAGAGTAACCAAAGGCTCACGGTCGCTGTTATGTTGCAACGTGCTGACTGCTGACTTCGATTCGGTGAAAATAGTTACCGTTTTACAACATATGTAGCAAAGTTACACCATTTTTTAATTTGAAAATTTACTGCACTACGTCCTGAAACTCTACGTTTTTGCGATAATTCTCGAAAGTCAAATTGAAGAAAGCACAAGAATGTAATCCATAATAATGGATTACTATACATTACTATAAGCTTATTTATTGTATAATTATTAAAATTCAGTTTCTACTACCTCTCTTTTGAAAAAGGTAGCATATTTTGCTACTCCAAAAAACCGCCTCGCGGTAGCACTGTACCACGGCCTCATGAGCGGCCTCTACTGCTTTTAGAATTCCGTATAATTCCGCTTCGAAGGCGAGATCTTTTTGTTTTGGGGGTGATAGATGGGGAAGGGGGAGGGGGAGGTGGGCTCCACGCAGAATATCCGTGCAGAATGGCAAACTTATTAATACTGGCCTTGCAAATTCTAGTAAATATTCAGATTCTAAATTCGTGCGTTCGTTAAAGAAGATTTGGTGTTTTTGGCCACAATTGAACGAAAATACTATAAACACCAAATTTTCATAGGGCGAGCAGTACAATTCATTCTTGAAATTTGTCTAATGAATTAAATAATCACGCTGTTTTCATTCGGACGTAGAATTTTTAGAACATTCCAGGAAATGAACAAAAAATATCGCGAAACTTAACGATTATCATGCTGAACTAGCATTACTGTCGCATTGGAGAAGTGCGATGAAAGCGAATGTCTTTGCGATAGTGGAAACGCTACATTCGTGCTCTACGCACATTCCTTTGATGTGCGTCCAAACATCACCATTGACGCGCTAGTTCGCATCATCCAATGCACATGAAGGCGATAGTGGAAACACGGCATATGAATATTACCGCCATACGCCTCATATTCACATATGTATATATTATATGTAGTTAAAAATGATGTCCATTGACAATCAGATAAAAAGAAAACCTGCCTTTGATTGATTATTTGTTGTTAGTTGGCGAGCTTTCACTCCAACATACAGTGGGTTACAACATAAATTCTAAAACTTTTCAATAGCCACCGGAGTTGGGTCGCCAATCGTAAAGCTTTTTTTTTTGCTTGGGACATCTTATAGTTTCTACTGTCTTTGCTATTAGTCATGAAACGTAGAAAAAACATACTGCAGTCACGATCGGCTGCAAGCCAATCGTATAATACTCTAGATGAATACTGAACTCCGATTTATATTGTAGTTGGAGATAAAGTAGAATTACGTGTGTGCATGTTGTATGTCCTTTATTAAGGACTGCCATTAGATTGCTACTCAAAACTAAAAGACAATTTTCAGTGTTTAGTTTCATATCTTGAACTGGGTAAGTCATCGAAAAAAAATGTCCTTTTTGAAGGACTTTCACATGGGAGGAGCAGGAAGGACTCACTCGATTTCTTACATATTTATCCTTTTCCTTGGAACTATTTAAAAATTAACGTGTACAAAATTTGAAATTCGTAGCTTGAAGCGTTCAAAAGTTATCGAAAAATATTGTGGAACACGTGTCTTAAGGACATTTTGTATGGCAGCTACCAGAAGGAGTAAAAGGATTTCGCTGATAAGTAAACTCGAACTTCGTTTTTATTCAAAACTAATTTGTACAAAATTTCCAATTTATAGCTAAAAGATTACTTGAGTTATAGTAAGTTCCGTAAATTAAAAGAAGACGTTTTGACAGGATATTTGTATGGCAGCTACACGAAGGACTAAGAGGATTTTCTTCATAATCATACATTTAGCTTCAACTATTGGAAAAATACTACGTACAAGATTTCAAAGACGTATCTTAAACCCTTCTGAAGTTATCGGCCAATATTCTTAAACACGTATTTTAAGGACATTTTGTATGGCAGCTACCAGAAGGAGTAAAAGGATTTTGCTGACAAGTAAACTCAGGCTTCGTTTTTACTCAAAACTAATTTGTAAAAAATTCCGAATTCGTAGCTAAAAGATTACTTGAGTTATAGTAAGTTTTGTAAATTAAGTGAATATATTTTGACAGGATATTTGTATGGCAGCTACACGAAGGACTAATAGGATTTTCTTCATAATCATATATTTATCTCCAACTATTGGAAAAATAACACATACAAAATTTCAATGCCATAGCTTAAACAGTTCTGAAGTTATTTACCAATATTCTTGAACACGTGTTTTAAGGATATTTTGTATGGCAGCTACCAGAAGGAGTAAAAGGATTTCGCTGACTAGTAAACTCAAACTTTGTTTTCACTCAAAACTAATTTGTAAAAAATTCCGAATTCGTACCTAAAAGATTACTTGACTTATAGTAAGTTTCGTAAATTAAGTGAATACATTTTGACAGGATATTTGTATGGCAGCTACACGAAGGACTAACAGGAATTTCTTCATAATCATGCATTTAGCTCGAACTATTGGAAAAATAACACATACAAAATTTCAAAGTAATAGCTTAAACCCTTCTGAAGTTGTCGGCCAATATTCTTGAACACGTGTTTTCAGGACATTTTGTATGGCAGCTACCCGAAGGAGTAGGACGATTTTGCCCGTTAACGAACTTAGCCTTACAAATTCAACCAAACATCCAGATTCAAAATTTCAAGATCCTAGGTGAAGGCGTTCTTGAGTTATCGTGCTAACGGACAGACGGACGGACGGACGGACGGACGGACGGACGGACGGACGGACGGACGGACGGACGGACGGACGGACGGACGTCAAGCGGATTTGAGGTTTTTGGGCACAAATAAACAAAAAATAATATATAACTTTTTTTCGTCCGAGGCTTGGTTCTATGCGTTACAAACTTTTGGGCTGGATTAAACTTATAATACTCTATATGATTTCATCTAGAGTATAAAAATTGTTCAGGGTAGCAAATTTTTTTTTTTTTTAAAAGTCGATAACAATACTTTATTATTAAAATAATAAAGTAAAATCGGCCAACAGTCTGGGCGCAACTTTATTATTTTATGTGTGGAAGTCCGAAACGTGTTTAGTGCTGAGATGCGGTGTAAGTTACTATGCGACTGACAACCTAAAAAATAACGTTCAAAATAGCCTCCAAGTTAATCCTGAGGTTGTCAGTCCCATAGTCACCTCCAAAAGATACCACTTGTAGGGGTTTACCCATTCTACCAACCATACAAATTTCAACATACAGTCATACGAAAAAGTATTCGTACAGCGGATTTTTTTTTTATAATTTTATATTCATTCCAAAATAAAAGGAACAATAATCAAAATAAAAACTTTCACAATTGGAAAATATCACATATAATATAATACAGATTTTTTAAAAAATTTGGAATTCATTGGTTATAGTTGGATGATAAGCAAAATACCGAGAGTCGTCTGGAAAATGGATACAAAAACATACTGCAGTCACGATCGGCTGCAAACCAATCGTATAATACTCTAGATGAATACTGAACTCCGATTTATATTGTAGTTGGGGATAAAGTAGAATTACGTGTGTGCATGTTGTATGTCCTTTATTAAGGACTCCCATTTGATTGCTACCCAAAACTAAAAGACAATATTCTGTGTTTAATTTCATATCTTGAACTGGGTAAGTCACCGAAAAAAAATTTCATTTTTGAAGGACTTTTACATGGGAGACGCAGAAAGGACTCACTCGATTTTTTACATATTTATCCTTTTCGTTGGAACCATTTAAAAATGAACGTGTACAAAATTTCAAATTCGTAGCTTCAAGCGTTCAAAAGTTATCGAAAAATATTGTTGAACACGTGTCTTAAGGATATTTTGTATGGCAGCTACCAGAAGGAGTAAAAGGATTTCGCTGATTAGTAAACTAAAATTTTGTTTTTACTCAAAACTAATTTGTACAAAATTTCCAATTCATAGCTAAAAGATTACTTGAGTTATAGTAAGTTCCGTAGATTAAGTGAAGACGTTTTGACAGGATATTTGTATGGCAGCTACACGAAGGACTAACAGGATTTTCTTCATAATCATATATTTATCTCCAACTATTGGAAAAATAACACATACAAAATTTCAATGTCGTAGCTTAAACCCTTCTGAAGTTATCGACCAATATTCTTGAACACGTGTTTTAAGGACATTTTGTATGGCAGCTACCCGAAGGAGTAGAACGATTTTTCCCGTTAACGAATTTAGCGTTACAAATTCAACCAAAAATCCAGATTCAAAATTTCAAGATCCTAGGTGAAGGCGTTCTTGAGTTATCGTGCTAACGGACAGACGGACGGGACGGACGGACGTCAAGCGGATTTGAGGTTTTTGGCCACAAATAAACAAAAAATAATATATAACTTTTTTTCGTCCGAGGCTTGGTTCTATGCGTTACAAACTTTTGGGCTGAATTAATCTTATAATACTATAAAAATATTCGTACACCTGACATATTGACATTTTTATATGATAAACTTTTTATAAAATATCTGTATAATTACCGTAATTAGTACTTCGTCGGGTTGCCTTTGGATTGTATAATTACATTTAAGCGTCTCGGTATGGATTCAACTAAATTCCTTGTCACATCTGCTGTGATTGAACGCCAAGCCTTCACAATCTCTTCTTATAAAGTGGTTCGGTTAGTTATTTAAGCTAACCTAATTTTTTTTTCGACCACATCCCACAAATGCTCGATGGCATTCACATCAGGCGATTGAGCTGGAGTTTTAAGCCGTTTTGGCGTATTACATAGCAGCCACCCATTCGTTTTCAGAGCTGAATGCTTCGGGTCGTTATCATGTATAAATATAAATTCATTTCTGATTCCCATTTTTCAGCACTTGTATGGAGATGTTGCTTGAGAACGTCTATATACACATCCTGGTTCATAATACCGTCGATAATGTGTATTTCACCAACTCCAAAAGCGCTCATACAAGCCCATACTAATATGGACCCACCTCCATGTTTAACAGTTGGACATAAATTTTGTACATGGAGTTCGGTATTTGGCTTCCGCCACACTCTACAAAAGCCATCTGGTTGAAAAATGTTAAATTTACTCTCATCAGCAAATATAAATTTTTTCCCAGAAGTCTATTTCATGATTTCGCATCGTTTTGGCGAATTCTAATCGATCCTTCCTATTTTTTTCGCTTATGTAATATTTCCTTCTAGCGATTCGAGAGTTGTAACCAGCACGGCGGAGCACATTTCTGATTGTTTCTCTAGAAACGTCTATTTAATTTTTTTCCGCTACCTCTGCCGCAATCGCTGAAGCTGTAATTTTCAGATTTTGTCTCACTTTTCTACATATACGGCACGGCGTTCATCTTTGGCCGTTAATAATGTTGGTCGTCCTGATCTTGATTGATTCATAAGACTTTTCGTGACACAATATCTATCAATGATGCTTTGAACGGTTGAGCGTGGTCTCCCAACGATAACGCTGATTTCTCGCAATGATTTGCATTGATTGTGCAAGGAAAGGATAATTCTCCTTTCTCCTTCTGTCGTTTCTTTGCCTTTTTGTCCCATAATAAAGAATTTAATAGAAATCCACTACAAATTTGCTTAACAACAATAGAAAACACTTGATAAATACTTGACAATTATCACAAGACTGATCCCAATACGAATGATCGCTATCGGCAACGGAATAACGGCATTATTCTTTCTGCATTGCTGCTGTACGAATACTTTTTTGATTCAATTCTCGGGAATTGCATAACTGTTTCTCACTTTTCTGTTGATACGATCAGGAAAGAGTACTTTTTTTTAGTTAATATAAGAGAGTAGTGTTGCTAAAAGAGTTAGAGACATTTTTTGTTAAAAAAATTTAGCTCTTTTAACTGTTGCAGGACAGTAAAGCACGATACGACGTGTGTACGAATACTTTTTTGTATGGCTGTAGGTAATATCTCAAGGGGTTTGTGAGCTACGCATCTTCAAATGGTTTTGCGTACGGCGGACAGACGGAATTTTTTTTTTTTTGCTTTTTTGGGGTTTACTTGGTACTCCTAAAACGTGAAAATACAATGGTTTAGATTAGCAATTTTTTTTAAATTTCAGGTCGATCATAATACTTTATTGTTAAAAAATAGTAAAGTAAAAAATAAACAAGATCTTAAACAAATTGTTTAAGTAGTGTTAACGGTTCCGAAGGTAATAGCAAAAATTCTTAAAAACGAAATAGATTGAAAACGGTACAGAAGCCCATTTCTGTAAGAATGGATTTGCATACGTACCGCTCAAACTATGTATATATTTAACAAATACACCCTGTATTTAAATATTTTTTTAGATTATTTTCATGGAGGTTAATCTTAAGTCCTGTAAATGCACAATTTGATTAAATACCGTTACACCCAGTAACCTTTCCAATGAATCAAAATTAAGTAATAAAATTCTTCTTAGATTAGCCTAAACACGCAACCTTAACTTATCAGCTATAACATCGAAAATTGATTCTTTCGAAACGCATCATCATATCTATGTACTCGGTATGTCCGTCCCCTAGACAATTCCCTGATTGTCTTTTGGCACGTGTCAAAGGCATCTCATTACTTCTCACGTTCCTTTCTTATTCCAAAAACTGACACCAACAGATATTTGTCTTTGGGGAGAAACTTACATACCATGTCTAAGTGTAAAGAATGTCGTATGACGACTAGGCGAAGATTTAATTTTCCCAAGGGGATGTTTTCGTCATCGCCAGGATCAACTTCGAATGTTCGAAATCAATTCGGTTGGCGTTAAAAGTACCCATCAAATATATGAACTCAAAGAGGCAATGAACTAATCTCGAAGGGACAATTCTCTACTGTTGGTATAGCTTCGTTTAACTTTATCAGAATGAGGTTACTATAAGCACAAGGATCACTAATTAATGCTCTTTGGTTGCATTTTAATTAAAAGATTCGTCTCTGCTTTTGGGTTCTCCGGTTAGGCACTCAAATTTCCATTCCAAGGCGAGTACGTGTGCTTCAAGAGGGTAAAGAATTAAATTGGAATTTATAATGTTGTATATATAAGAAGGAGCAGCGGGAACACAGAAAGCGAAAGACTAGAAAATTACCAAAGCGGATGGTACTTCTTACAAAGTGTAAATTGTTAGAAGAGAGTGTCCTTTTGGCAGAATTTGCATGATACGCTAAAGTAGGTCATGCGAAAGATCAAAAAGTGTGGATAGGGCTCAACTTTGATGCGTGTTAGATTGGCACCTATTACACATATATCACAGGGTATACAATGGAATCAATACACCAAAGAATTGATTCGCCGAAATTATATAGGTTCTTCCAGGTGAGTTGTATTCCCTGCGTAATGGCGGCAGGATTACTAACAGGACAGATAACCCTACATCATGAGTCATGTCTTAATCTATGCTCTTGCTCTACATGGACATGCTGCTGGAATAATTATTATTTGTGTTGTTATTGTGACCATAATTACCATAATTCCAAAATCCGTGTAAGGGTAAAACTTAGTTAATCAAGTTTGAATTTTGTTTTGTTCAAGAAACTCATCACGACCCTAAGTTGTATGCTTGCTTATCCAAATCTAAGTCAAACCTTGTAGGTTCGGGAAATGGTATGTCATTTATATGATAATCTAAGAATATGTGTGTTAAGGGTTGATATCTAACAGAGATGTACTTTGCAAAATGTTTGTAGTTTTTGCCGGAATTAACTAACCAAAAGCTAATTCTTGTCACTCTTCCCGAACGTTTGATAATGTAAAATTTACTTGTTCACCCTGAAATTTTCAAATCCATCCCTGATACATATCATATTTTCATTTTGTAGAAACAAGGTCACTTGGGACTCAGCTCAGTGAACTTGAGTGTTTGTAAGTTTATTCAAAACCATATGGATCACAAAGTTGTTCAAACATACGTTAGAAGTCGATGTTGTATTCAAATTGAACATATCCTTGTGTGGAACCCTACTCGAAAAAAAATCTTATGTAATGTAAAAATAAATTTCCTAGAACTTCACGAAAATCATTTCCAAGAAACATGTCTTCTTTTCTGCACATATTTCATACAAATTTCGTGGGAAGGCTTTTCACAAACGAAGGTGCAAAGTTTACATCTTGACATAGACATGTTCCAGATAAAAGATCCTCCAGATTCGTCGTCACTCGTTGAAAACGATGTGTAATTTCAAATGACATTTTAATGGAAATCCTGAAGGGCTTTAGGCTTCTTTCAAGTTGTGCCATAAGATAAGGATATAAAAAAAGGAAGAAGAAGGAATTTTCCTTGTGGCAAAAGAAAACAATCTAACAATATAATCATCTTGAATTCCTTAGATAGAATTTGTTGTTCAGGTGGTATGAATAATTTCTTTTGTGCAAGGGCATGGGCAAGACGTGGGCTTCTACAAAAAAAAACTTCGTACGAAAATTACCCAATCCTGAAGAAAAGGAAGAAAATTTTATTCACGTATGTATGTTTAAGAATATCGTTTCGTTCCTTCTTGAAAGGTCTCCTCTGTACACGAACTTTGGGTTGAAATTTTATTCCGAGTCATTAAACTTAAATGGAAGAAATTTTCGATTAGGAAAAACGATGATGTTTTCGTTTTAACTGAATAAAAAATAAACTCACATTATATGAAGGAATAAAGAATATACAAAATAGAATTAATCATTCCTTTTACGTATAGTTTGGGTGGGGGGGGGCCGATGTCTGCGAAACGAACAAAAGATTTATTTTGATTAAGAGAAAGATTTTTTGATTTAGGCCCACAAAAAAAACAATTTCGCAGACATCTTTTGAAAGATTAGTTATACATGTTTACGATTTGGCTGTTCCATTATGAAATCTGATCAATTTCCAGCGAATTTAAAAATTCTGAAAACAAATTTTAATCGTTTATATTGTTGCGAGCTAGGGGTTCGCCGGGATTTCAAGTAAAACACAATTCGGTTAAAATGAAAAATAAGTAATTATTTATTCAATCGCACTTTTAATTCACAGAATTATACTCGCACAATAATTCGCACTGTATGGCAGTACCGCCCGCTTCTATATCGCTTGACTCGTTCACTTTCGTTCTCTCTCAATACGGTCGCGTATACGCGCTGGCTGTCGCAGTCGACGTAATCAAAATTACTGTGTCTTCGCTGAGAGCTTCACCTGCTTATATACTAGGCGGTTGCAGTCTAGGATGTACTTGAATGATCACCGGTGATGTGGATGTTTCTCGAAGGCTTTGGAGCTTTCGATTTTGATCTTCGTTCAGTGGTTTATGTACAGGGTTCTAGTACATTTTAGAGCATTCGATAAGAAGGGAGATACAATCGTGTTGTTTCGCCTTATCTTCAGCTAGGTTTCTGATTGGGTTATTTTGCAACTAGGTCTTCGGTTGTTGTTGTTTTCATTATGTGAAACGATCGAGTTGCACGGTTGCGCGGTTGCCAGGTTTACATGTAACAATATATAAAAAAAAATAGAAGAACTAAAATTAATTCGATATCTCAAAATTTAGGAAGATACATATATGCACGAGGTTTTCACAGACCATATTCATGTATGTATACAATCTAGCATAAACCGTTCCTAAGATACAAAAAACAATTCCCACCCCGTACTGTAAGCCAGGAAAATGTGTATTCCACCCCTATCAAAAATGTTCTGTTCAATGTAAGCGGCATGTTTTGCAGTCCATACTCATCAACCCTCACCGCATGTACTCCAACCCTAGAAAAAAAAGAAAAGCAGCAACGAGAAAAAAAATCTCCTGAAATCAACGTTTTGACGATTATGTAAGAAGCCTTCGGAAGTAAAAATGAATTCGATATCTCATTAGAACTAGAAATATGTAAGAATTTGTGAAAACATATGGAACCTCCTTGCACCCACTTTGGGGTTGAATATCCAAAAATCCTGAAATGAGTTTTTAGATATATATAAAGAAAGCCCGAGGAAGTGAAAACCAATCCGATGTCTTATCACTCCTAAGAGATATGACGGAATTCGTGAAAACGTGTTCAACCCGTTTTTGCACTCTTAGGGGTTGAAAAAGGAAAAACCTGGAAAACAAGTTTTAGGTGATTATTAAATAAGCCCGTGGAAGTAAAAAGTTATTCGATATCTAATCAGACCTGAGGGATACGGCTGAATTCGTAAAAATGTATAATCCCCTTTACACCACCTTGGGGCTCCAATTTTAAAAAATCCTGAAAACGCTTTCTAGGTATTTATATGAAGAACCCGTGGAAAAAAAATGAATTTAATATTTTGAAAGACCTAATAGATATGATGAAAATCGTGAAAATATATGCATTCCATTTCCACTGATCATTTTTTTTGCTCCACTTCCGAACGCCAATGAATATTTGAATTTTTTTTTAATCAAAATTACTTTTCTAGTTAATTTACATATACGTACCAAATTTCAACTTTCTAGCATAAGCCGTTCTATAGTTAGAAAAAACACCCCCCACCCCCGTACCATACTACCCCTATAAAAAATTATATTTTTCCAACATGCTACTACTATAGTTCTATCTAAATACTAAGTTTCAGCTTTATATTGTTATAGGTTCTCGAGATATAAGAATCGCAACTTTTTCCTTTTCACCCTGCCCCAGCCTCACCCTCTACACCCGCACCATCAACATTTTTTTTCTGCTGGGGGTCTATTAGGCCTACTTCTGGTAAAAATTTTAAGCGTCTATCTTACATTGTTCTTGAGATATGAGCCGTGATTTTTTAAAAAAAATGCTTACCCCCTCCACTTCCATACTCCACCGCCCCTTTAAAAAACTTTACTTTCAGCAAACTTTATTTGTCAACATTTATACAGAAACCAAATTTTATGTCTCTAATGCAATTGGTTCGTGAGATATCGTAATCTAAAGTTTTTCGACCCTCACCTCCGTACGTCCCTGCCCCCTCTCAAAAATTTGTTTCCGATCTATTCTCCTAGTATGTATACCCACAGATGTTCATTAACTTTTAATTTCGTGACATTAACCGATTAGGAGATATGGATTTTTGAATGTCTCAATCTCGGCTTTCGAGCGTTTCGGACGCATTATTATTCCCCCCACTCCCACACCCCCTTACCCATATTATCATTTTTTTTGCAAATGGGTCCACTATCGATGTTCTATATAAATTCCAAGTTTCAACCTCCTAGCCTATGCGGTTACTGAGATCTAGAAACCAAAATTTTTCGTCTAAAACGCTTCCCCCACCTCCCCCCTCACACCCCCACCACTCAAAAGGTGGGTCTGCTCGGTCTACCAACAAAAAAAAATTCAACTTAATAACTCAAAGAGTTTGAGAGCGGACGGCGTACGGCGCACAGACGGACTGAAATTTTTTTTTGCTTTTTTGGTATCTATTAGTCATGAAACGTAAAAAAAAAATTTTTCAGGGTAGCAAATTTTTTTTTTTTTAAAATCGATAACAATACTTTATTATTAAAATAATAAAGTAAAAGCGCCAACGAAAAGAAAAGCGGTAACGAGAAGTAAAGAGGCAACGAGAAAAAAAGCGCTTTCGAAAAAGCGGAAAGCGCTTCGTTTTCGTTGCGTAAGAAAAGCAGCTATTTTAAAGCACTTTGCGCTTTTTCTAGTCCCAACCATATCAAATCCCAATCAAAACAGCTTTGGGATTGGCGACCAAATTCCAGTGACTATTAGAACTTTTTATGCGACTTTGCCTAGAGCAGCAGAGGAGCCTTGAGCTTTGAATTTTTATGTGCCAGAATAGATGCACCGCTGGTTATAGTGGTGTGGTTGCTCTTTCCGCTTTGTTGTTGTTTTATTATAACATTTCACTAACCTGCTCTGTACTGGATAAGCTAGCAAAAAAACACGCCTAGTATTGTGATCGATTTTTTAAAAAAAAAATTGCTACCCTGAAAATTTTTTTTAAACGGGTCTTGACTAGTAGACACCAAAATTGCAAAAAAATTCAGTCCGTCTGTCCGCCGTACGCCATAAGATCGTTTGATTTTTTTTCTATGAATAGACTGGGTAGGCCCTTTAAAGCAACCACTTTTTGAGCGGTGGCGGTGTGGGGAGAGCCTATAAGACAGATCATTTTGATTTCTAGGAGGTGGGGGTAAAAAACTTTAGCTTACGATATCTCAATTGCACTACAGAAATAAAATCTGGTTTGTATTTATATAAATGTTGACAAATGAAGTATGCTGAAAATAAAGTTTTTTTAGGTGCGAGCGTGGAAAGGGGGGGATAAGAATTTTTCTAGAAAGTGTCATCTCATATCTCAAAAACAGTTTAAGACAGATGCTTAGAGTTTTTCCGGGGAGTAGGCCTAATAAACCCCTTGCAGAGAAAAAATTTGGTGGTGGGGTTGTAGAGGGTGAGTGTTGGGGAGGGTGGAAAAGAACAAGTTCCGATTTTTTTATCTCGAGAACCTATAAAGATGGAAAACTGAATCTTGGTATTTAAATAGAGCTATAGTAGTGGCATGTGGTATTATGGTATGGTATGGTATTATGGGGGCTGTTTTTCCTAGATAGAGATAGATAGATTTGGAAATAGGGGTTGGTATGGTTAACCTCTGTCACTGCAGCCTCAGTTGGGCTTATTGTGATGTCCCCCCGGTTTGATTATGATTCCTCTTCGATCCCTGCGCTTTCAATGAAGCCTAGTATTTTGCGAAGAGGATTGGTCAGGAATTCCGATGGGTCCATGAAACCCTGACCGAAGTGACGAAGCCTTTTGCGAGTTAAACCCTCACATTCACAGAGGATATGCTCTGGTGTTTCGTCTTCGTCATTGCATATTCTGCAAATTTTAGTCTCAGAGAGACCAATCCTATTGAGATGCTTCCTCATGTGACAATGTCCAGTCAGAGCTCCCACTAAGGTTCGGGTCTGATATCTGCTTAATTTTAGATAATCAGATGTTCTTTTTTCCGGGTGTTTTGGCATAAAAAGCTTTGAGTGCCTGTTGCCCGGTACCAAGTCCCAGTGAATGGCACTTCGCGATTTTTGCCACATTCGGATGTTCATTCTGGCTGTGCTTAATGGTATCCCACAGAATGGATATGGTCCCATGAAGTCAGCTTCTGAACCTTTCCTAACCATTAAGTCGGCCATTTCATTACCTACATAGCCGCTGTGTCCCGGAATCCAAATGAGACTAACTCTGTTCTTATTTCCGAGTTCAATCAGGCATTGGAGGCAATTCCAAACAAGTTTGGAGTAGATTTGAACGGACTGAAGTGCCATTATTGCTGCCTTGCTGTCCGAGAGAATATATATTTGTTGGTTTTTGTAGCCCCGTCTGATATTTTCTCTAATGCATAGTTCAATAGCATGAGTCTCCGCCTGAAAAACAGTGGATGAACAGTTTTTCCTAACTATAGAACGGCTTATGCTAGAAAGTTGGAATTCGGTATGTATATGTAAATCAACTAGAAAAGTACGAGGGTGGTCCGATAAGTACTTAGCCTACAAAAGAAAAGCGAAAATTTTGGAAAAGTGGCGATTTATTTCTCAACATAGTCTCCTTTTAGCTCGATGCACTTGACCCAGCGAAGCTCCAACTTCTTTAACCCGTCTGAAAAATACGTTTTCTCGAAGTCTGCAAAGTTGGCCTCCGTGGCGGCGATGACCTCCTCATTCGACTCAAATTTCTGCCCGGCGAGTGACTTTTTCAAGTTTGGAAACAAAAAGAAGTCGCACGGGGCCAAATCTGGAGAATACGGTGGATGGGGCAGCAGTTCGTAGCCCAATTCGACCAATTAGGCGGAGGTGTGAGCCGGTGCGTTGTCATGGTGGAAGAGCACTTTTTTCTTCGCCAAATGGGGCCGTTTTTCCTGCAATTCGGCGTCGAATCGGCCCAATAATTCGGCATAGTAGAGCCCTGTGACCGTTTTGCCCTTCTCCAGGTAGTCGATGTAGATCACACCTTGTGAATCCCAAAAAACAGTGGCCATCACCTTTCCGGCCGATAGGACAGTCTTCGCCTTCTTCGGAGCACGTTTGCCGGGTGAAGTCCACTGTTTTGACTGTTCCTTGGTCTCTGATGTGTACCAGTGGATCCATGTTTCGTCGACGGTCACGAAACGACGCAGAAACTCCTTCGGATTGCGCTGCCGCTGACCACTTCAGTCTCACGGTTGCGCTTGTTGTCCGGAGTGAGCAAACGCGGCACCCATCGCGCCCACAGCTTTCTCATGCCCAAAATTTCATGCAGGATATGACCCACGCGGTCTTTTGAGATGCCTACTGTCTCAGCTATCTCGCGCACCTTCAATCGGCGGTCTGCCAATACGAGATCGTGGATTTTTGTCACGTTATCCTCCGTGGTAGCCGTTTTCGGGGCACCTGGGCGTGGCTCATCAAAAACCAACGTGCGACCACGTTGAAACTCGTTAAACCAATTTTTGACGGTCGCTATCGAAGGAGAAGAGTCACCGTACACAGCATCCAAGCGCTCTTTGATATCGCTGCTCGATTTCCCTTCCAAAAACAATAATCGAATCACCGACCGATATTGCTCTTTTTCCTTTTTTCTAAAATCCGCGGACACGCCCGCTTCCGCACGCGGTCAAAACAAAACTACGAGTCCGATTCGTCTACGAGAATGTACTACGCGATAGTAAATTTCTCTTGCGATAGTAGCGCCATCGGGCGGTGAGGCTAGGTACTTGTCGGACCACCCTCGTAATATGGCTTAAAAAAAAATTCAAATATCAATTGGCGTTCGGAAGGGGTGCAAAAAAATTATCAGTGAAAATGGAATGCATATATTTTCACGATTTTCGTCATATCTATTAGGTCTTTCCAAATATTTTTTTAAATTCGACCCCAAGGTGGTGTACAGGGGTTGTATACATTTTCATGAATTCAGTCGTATCCCTCCGGTCTGATTAGATATCGAATAATTTTTTACTTCCACGGGCTTGTTTAATAATCACCAAAATCTTCTTTTCAAGTTTTTTATTTTTTCAAACCTCTAAGAGGGTGTAAACGGGTTGAACACGTTTTCACGAATTTCGCCATATCTGTTAGGAGTGATAAGACATCGGATTGGTTTTCACTTCCTTGGGTTTTCTTTATTATATCTAAAAACTCATTTCAGGATTTTTGGATATCCACCCTAAAGTGGGTGCAAGGGGGTTGCATATGTTTTCACAAATTCCTATATATTTCTTAGTTCTGATATGATATCGAATTCATTTTTACTTCCTAAGGCTTCCTACATAATCGTCAAAAATTTGATTTCAGTATTTTTAGATATTCAACTCCAAGAAGACGTAAGGCTTTCAACATATTTCTTAGGATTGATGAGATATCAGATTAGTTTTCACTTCCACAGACTTTTTATATTATCGCCTACAAACGCATTTGTGATTTCATGTAATGGCCCAAAACCAAATCACGAAAACCCTCCTAATCACGATGATATTATACTACGACTTAGACCTCGTCCCGGAGTATGACCTAATTACGTAATTCATATGTTATATGTGGCAGCGGCGTTAGTATTCTAGCGCGACCTCATTCTAACCGCTTCCCAAACTTTTTTTTAGGTGTTCAGTCACATAGTAACTTACACCGCGTCTCAGAATTAAACGCGTTCCGGACTTCTACCCAAAAATAATAAAGTTTCGGCCAGACTATTGGCGGATTTTTTTATATTGCTTGTATAGTCTACGTCACCGATTCCAAAATCGGGGAAAGTTTAATTCTTAAGGTTCTTCCCATTGATTTGCTATTTTTATCTGTATCGAGAAAAACATTTTTACCCAGGATCGTTTGACAAAATGAGAGTTAAATTTGACACAGAAATTTTTAGTGGAAGTTTAGCTGCAGGAATTAGATTTTGTATTATACTTGGCATATTTCCTATGACTTTGTTAGAAAATGCTAAGGCCACAAAGAAATTCATCATGAAATTGCACAAAATTTTAGATTCTCTAATTAGTAGATGTATATCAGATGGGAACTCAATAATAAAACATAACAATGATGTAGCAAACTTCTTACATGAAAGTTTAGGTTTTTTGGAAAGCATGGAGTTGACAAAACGTAAAAACAATTTTTCTATTAATGGGTATGCAAACAATTAGGGCAATTTTGTATTTGACTCCAGATTTGTTTGAATCGGATTATTCAATAGGGATATAACAATTTTGCATTTAAATAAAACACAGAATAATTGCGATAAAAAAAGAACTTCACCATGATAAGAATGTAAACCTTGACTGACGTTTTAACATTGACAGACCAGCACAAAAGTTTAAGGGTGCGTTTGTATTAAAATACAAAATTGTTATGTACCTATTGAATAACCCTTTAGTTTCTATTGTCTCTGCTATAACTGATGTCGCTAAATGTTGCTTAAAAATGTCGAAAACGGTACGAAAACGAGCGGTACGGGATTTTTATTTAGTTTTTTCAGCCCTAAAACACGTTCCCCGCTCCTAACTTTTCAACAATCGATGAGCAAAACATGGCGACTAGTGAGTGATCGTGATTTATTATCTCTCCTAAGTTTAAATTAAATACTCGTGACTGTAACATCCGCATAGTTTAATTTTGGGCCTAATCTAACCCGCATAAGCCTAACAATTACCGCACCTGCACTTTTCGCGCATCAGCAGTTGTTACCAGTGTTGAAATCTTAAAAATACTTAAACTTTGAATCGTGTGAGAAATTTTTTAAATTTGAATTGACAAAATGGCACCCGCATCAACCAGGAAGGCCCTACAATCGACATCTGATGAAGGTGAGACGATCAATCTAAAATGTGTAGAGGCTCTTCTCAATACACACTTTGAGAAAATAAAAAGTATGGTTGAAAAACAAATTGGGGACCTGAAGCTCTCACTCACGGATACTATCCAGAAACAGCAGACGGTTATAAAAAATCTCGAGAACAAGTGTAATGACATCGCTCTTCGTCTGGACAAATTTGAACGAGACAACATTAAGTGTGACGTCATCCTCTCGGGGATTCCTCATAAAAATAATGAAAATGTATCGTCAATATTTTCAAAGCTGGCTGACTGCATCGATTTTAAGTGTACTGCATCACCAACGGTATTTCGCACCAGAAATAGCAACGGCAACAGCAAGCATCCGCCGTTGATAGTGGCTAAATTTGCAACAATTGACCACAAAATCAAGTTCATCACGCAGATGCGGGCGAAACGACCAACTTGCGCGAATATTGACTTTCCGAGCAACAACAAAATCTATGTCAACGATAGCCTGACAGCAGCAAATCGCACAATACACAGAGCTGCTATTGACCTGTTGCGTAACCAGAAAATTGCGGATTGCTATACCAGGCGGGGAATTGTTTACATCAAGAGTAATGCTGAAGGCGAGGCAGTTCAAATATCGTCAATACTACATCTGAACGAGTACCTGCCGACTTGATTCGATTAGCTGGAGGATATTATTTTATTTTTTCTTCTCTCTAAATTTTTCTTTCTTTTCTTTTATTTGAATTATTTGAATTTTTTAATTCTATTTTATACACATTTACTTTTTATTATAAACTGCATATTTATTTTTATTATTATTATATCTATTTCTACCATTATTAACTATATATATCACAGGAATGAGCGATTTATTAAACATTATAAATGGTGATAATATCACAACGGAGGTTTTGGGCAATGAAAATGAATGCAATTTATTTTTCAATGACAGTAACAAAGCACTAAAAGTATTCCATATGAACATAAGGAGTCTAAAAAAAAATTTTGAGGAACTAGTCATTATGCTAAATAATATTAACACCGATTTTGATGTAATAGTGTTGACGGAAACTTGGATGAACTTGACAGACTGCTTTAAAATAGACGGATATCAATTGTTAATTCAGGAGACAAAATTTAATAAATGCGATGGTATTGTGGTATATGTTAAGAACTGTTTCCCGGTTGCTACTGCTAAATGTAGTATATTATGTGATAATGCCTTAAAAATTTCACTTGTCGTTACTGACAAACAGTCTTTAACAATTGCAGCCATTTACAGATCCCCTAGCCTTAATACTTTAGATTTCATAAATAGTTTGGACAGTTATCTAGAAGAACATAGTTCGATAGGGACTCACCTGGTGCTTGGGGATATTAACATCAATATTAAAGACAATGAATCTACAAAAGAAGCACATGAATACCTTGATACGCTATCCAAATTTGGATTTAATGATTTCTTGGTTGGGAATACTAGGATTGGTAGTGGACGACCTTCATGTCTTGATCACATTTTCATTAAGAAAAATTACGAAATCCAGTTTGTCCCTGCTATATTCCAAACTTATATAACAGACCATTACAGCACTGTAGCCAAAATAATTTTTCCAACGCTGAATGAAGCGAAATATCCTAACACAAAAACGATTACAATCATAGATTACAATCAGTTAAGGAATCTGGCTGAATCTCTTGATTGGTCGTACCTTTATGATATATCAAATCCAAATATATGTATGTCTTCATTCGTTAATAACATAAGGATGTTAATAAGCGATGTGAGTACTCAGAGGTCTCAAAGGGTCAAATCAAACATGAGAATTATAAAAGAATGGGTAACAAATGGAATATTAACATCAATAAGGAAAAGGGACCAGCTCTATAAAAAATTAAAACAACAGCCGTCGAACGACCAGTTGGCCTTGCGTTTTAGATCTTACAGAAATAAACTTAATAACGTTATTAAGATTGCAAAAAGAAATTACTATGTAGGAAAAATTAATAGTTCACTTAGTAGCCCGAAAAAACTATGGCAAACAATAAACGATATAGCCTACAGCTCAAGACAGGCATCTCAATCTCAAGTAGATCGGCTGAGAACAGCTGAAGGGGATACTACAAGTGATCCGGTTGAAATAGCTACTGTGCTAAATAATCATTTTGCTGAGGTGGGCCATCGGATCTCAAATGCGATACAATGTGCTGACATGAACACTGATTTCGTCGAGGATGTGGTACCGCATTCCTTTCACTTACGGGATATCTCTTGTGATGAAATTTACTATCAAATTTCGAACTTAAAATCTTACAAGGCACCTGGTTTCGATGGTATCTCATCAAAAATTATCAAATGCATTGCATTGCATCGCATCTTGTACAACCCCTTTCATATATATTCAACTTATCATCGCACAATGGCATTTTTCCGGATATTCTAAAGCACGCGGTTATTATACCGTTCCACAAGGATGGTGATTCTTCTGACCCAAATAATTATCGCCCAATCTCTCTGTTACCTCTATTTGCGAGAATTTTTGAAAAATGTATTAAGTCCAGATTAATGAATTATCTTGATGAGCATAAGATCTTATCACCAAACCAATACGGCTTCAGAAGAAATGTAAGTACGGACAATGCATTGTATGATCTTACTTCGTTCATAAACTCCGCTATTGAGAAGGGCGAGAAAGCTATTGCCGTTTTCCTCGAATCGTCAATCCAATGCGTCTCACAAATTAAATATCTGGGTGTTGAAATCGATGAGAAACTTAAATGGGACAAGCATATAAGTTCAGTCTGCAGAAAATTGAGAAAAACTAAATATAAATTTTTGATGCTACGGAAAATATTGGATTTGCCAGTAATGAGAATGATATATTTCGCTTTAGTTCAATCCATTGTGCAGTATGGAATCTTAGTCTGGGGTTTTGCTTACAATAATGCGTTGCAACCGTTACAGAGTTTGCATAATAAAATAATTAAAATATGTATTTCTAAATCCAAATTTTTCTCAACAACAGAATCCTTTTCAATTTTCAAAGTAATGACGATTCGACAATTATATGTATTTGTTCTATTAAAATTCACCTACGTAAATCTTAGTAACTTTGAGCAACATACTACAAGCTATAGCACCAGACGTCAGTTGTCGCAACCACTAGCCACTACTATATGCAGTAAGAGTTTGACCGCACGACATGCAAGTATCCTTGGACCGAAGCTATATAATGAGCTCCCTCTAGTTTTAAAGCAAAGTCTATATAATATAAATTATAAGAGTAAGATTAAAACTTTTATTTACAGGAGCTTTCGGGACCTAGCTAAATATTTATCGTAAACTCGTAAACTGAACACTAATGATAATAGAAGAGTGAAACAAAAAAAAAAAAAAAAATAAACATTTTTACTGCATGTGTTATTTTGCCAATCATTTTCATTGCGTACGCTTCTGGATTTATGCTCCTAAATTTGTTTTCTTTTTGGTATCTATGTCGAGATCCTTTTTTTTTTTTTTACATTTTTCCTTAAACCTGATCGCAAAATTTCTTTTGAATTTTTAAATTTTGGCTTATAATGTACATAAATTTGTTATATAACATGAAGCTAGAAGTCAGAAATCTTAACTTATAAGTATACTCGAATTTTTCATTATTTTCTTTTTTGCTCAATTGAACACTTTATGTATAGCACTCACACACAAGCTTCTGCTTTTGTGATTGCTGTTTTTTTTGAAATAAATAAAAAAAAAAAATTCACACTGTATAGTCAACAATAAGGATAAAAATTTGAACATTAGAGTACGGGAGTAACAATTCTACGAACAAATCTGGAACTTTACGGTCGTGCTGTCGTTCGAAGCAGCAAAAAAAATATAATATTAGCTGTCCAGTTTTAGCATTAATAATAAATTAACATATTAAATTAAAGCGCCCAATATCAAATTTACCACGTGAAATTTGCTTCTAATAGAGGTACGAGTCTACTAGTGCGGACGGGGCGGGCTGCCGCATCGCAAAAATCCGCCCGCCATACATTGTTATGGAAGTGCGTCCACTGAACGAGACTCGCGACTGAACGAAGTACGTAAAAAAAATGCTCGCCGCACCGTTGCGATGCGGCCCGCCTCTAGTGGACGCCTGCCTTTAAAATACATCGAGTTACAAAGGTATTGTGAATCATTACACGAAGATTAAGTACAATTCATCGAGTAATTAAATTGTGAGCTTTGTAATTACGTCGTATGTACCTACACAATTAAAATATTCCGTTTCATCCGTATTATCCATTTGGAGTATTCGACGAGCTCATTCCTCATCATTAAGAAAAATTTCCATTGATTGCTTTTTTTTGTGATCAACCAGCAGAAGGTATAGCCGTACTGACGGGATGGTAAATTGAAAATGTTTCCATTGCAAAACTTTAAAATGTCGTTTACTCCCCACGTATTTGCTCGATAATCCAATTATGTGTTTGCCTCAAGTTGAAGGAAATTGAATTTGATATGAAATAGATAATCTCATTATCCATTTTTCATTACAGGGTCTTCAATTTGCGGTGAATGTTTTCGAAACCACTAATTCCGTATGTATGTTGCGTTGACGAGAGCGACATGACGATGGTCTATAATGCGAGTAGGTACTTAATTAAAGGGTTATTGTTTGCATAGAAAATTTAGACAGGATGTGTAGCTTCAAATTTTCACCTCGCTGGGTTCAGAGCACAACCAGACCTGCTTAATATAAGTTAACAACTTAACGTAACAATAAAATTGTCCTATCCATTTACATCAATTCCTCACTAATTCCAAACCACCCTATTTCAACATGTGAATAGAAAGGACAACTTTCACAACATACACGATATGATTACAAAGCTTGTTTATAATTTGCTCGAGGAGTTGTTGTCACATTCTCGAACCCCTTCTACAAAAGGCAGATTATCATCTTGTCTCAAGAGTTCTATGTATCTAATTAAATTCAAAGTTAATCCACCCTTCGAGTGGTGCAGCAATGTCCCGAAATGACTTTACTAAACTATGCTAAGAGCGAAATAAACATTAGTTTTCTATCAACTTTAATCTCATATCGCAATGTTTCTCCGTCTCCCCACTTAATACTGATTGCATACCTCATTCAACAAACTTAATTCGTTTTGTATGCAAAAGTTTTCCACACGATAGAATTTAACGAAAATATTTTTTGAACTGGCGGCAGTACCAGCCGATTATCAACTCTCTCGTACGACGAAAAACACAACATTGTGGCTCATTTAAACAGTTTGTTAAATCTTTACCAAGTATTTTACTTCCCTTTAAAACATTTTCTAGCAAGCCCTCCTTGACTTGGTAGTTACAAACCTTCGTTTCTATCCCGTAAAATTGTTGCAGTTATTTCGGTTTATTAATGTCGATAATTGTACTACAACTTTACCCAGAACTTTACAGAAGAACAAGTTCATATCATGCCTTAAGCGAATAGTTCTTCATAATAGTTTAAATGAAGGAATGGCTAGAATGTACCGCACACCATTATCCGAATATATACGGTCGTATAATGGATAGTATGTCCTCCGTCTTGAAACTGTCAGATAAGATTTTATCTACGAAGAAGTTTCATTAGACTCTTGCACTGATAATGCAATTTAACTCAACGTCCTGCAGCTGTAAACTATGGGTAGCGACAGCAAACAGCGATAGAATATCCTTCCCTTTTCGAAAGTTTTGCTCGAAAACTTTTAGTTAATCATATTTCAGAAATTACATATTATATGTTGGCAGGATCTGCGGTATTTTGCACAATGTTTAAATTTCGCATAAAGGAAGGGATAATCAATTTACCAAGTTCCTTTTTTGAGTAAAAAATTTTACTTGATCAGATTAGGATATAAGATTGCAGCGTTTGCATTCAAATCCGAAGTGTTGCAAATGCACAGGAATTTGGATGGGAAATTCACACAGCGTATAAAACTTTTAATAAATATTTTTTTTTTTCCTTGACATTGAACAACGAGTTAAAACATCCTGCCACCTCGTCCGCGTCCACGACGAAATTTCGACACAAACGGCTTATCGTTGGGTTCAGCCGGCGCCGGAAGATGAGCTACATGCAAAATATCCCACAGCATTCTTGCATTCGCTTGCGAGTCTAATAGTTCTGCCAATTCTGCCTGAAAATTTGCATCAGAAAAAATTTCTTACTAGTCTTTTCATTATTAAGTGAAATTTATTACTTCGGTTTTTTTAAGAAGTTCCATCATCGAACCGCCATGCCTCATAACTTTCGAAATATTCTTCGAATTAATACCCGGCAAACGAATCACAAAATCGAAAATGTTCGAACTGAAATTGTCGATTTCGTTTGGATTCGATTCGTCCGAACCGACTAAAGCTGCTTTACTGGCATCCGGTTCGTTTTTATCTTGTTTAAGCTCTTCGAATAGTTGTGCCGTTGCGTACGGACTCGGCGACCAAATTAGTCGTAATTTCGGAAAGTGAATTGTTAGCAGTTGCAGCTTTTGTACTATAGCGGCATTGCTAGTGACCGATTCACCGGAAATCATGTATTTACCCTGCAATTTTAAAAAAATCCTATAAAGGAGGAAAAAAAATATGCGACATTTACCAATCATACCTGTAAATGAAATGGTTTGTTCTGATCGAATTCAATCAATAATATCGGCTTCGCATAATACCGTTGCATTTGAATACACTGATTATACAATCGTCCTGAATTTAACGAACCAATCAAATCCGAAATTGATTTTCGCTCAACGCATATCTCCGGTGTTAAAATATAATCACCAATCTACAAAAAAAAAAATCTCTACAAATGTTACAGTCAATTTCTGATCAAGCACATACAGTGATAGTAACGGGTAAGACTTCAATGCCACGCCGATGAATCAGGCATGGTAAGTCCGAACGAAATTCACGCATATCCACAATAATTTTCGGAACGACAACTGTCGAAGTACTCTGTTGTCCACCTGCCTGTCGAGTATTTATATCGGCTCCCTTCTCATCATCTTTGTGACCCTTAAACAGAACGAATGCTTCATCGGTTCGTCCATCTTGATATTCCGGTATAACCATAGTCTAAAAAAAAACTCACAATCCAATTATATTTATTGCATTAATTGCATTTTTTTTGGAATTGTCAACCTTTTTCGTTTCGATCAGGAGCTCGAAAGCTTGCTTCTCGCGCCGCAAACTTGTTAAATATGCCTGTTCTTCGACAGTGCCCGCATACATTAAGAAGAACACTTTCAAACGTTCAATTGCCGGACGATTTCTACGCGCTTCAAACACTTCCAATTGTCGTATTGCCGTTACATTGGAGTGATACATGATCACATATTGTGGATTGATCTCGTTCAAAATTCGATCAAGTGCCATGGAACCTTCACGATCGGTTTTGAATGTTTGAATGTATAGCAACGGCTGTTTCTTGGCCGACACCAGTGATGTTACGTCGAGGTTTTCTAACTGGACAGAGCGGTAATTTAAATGTTTAATAAATAGAATATATGGTAGGTAATTACTTCCGGGAACGGTTCGAAATCAGCACTCTCCATTATCGTTACATCAAAATCTTCCTCACATTCGCTTTCGACAAAGGAGTCAGTATCGCACCGTTTTGACATAGTTAGGACATAGCTCTCACGAAACATTTCTGTATCATCAAATTCGTTTTGCGATAAAAACAACGATAACTCATCATCCGGCCCAGACGATTGTGTTTTGTTGGACTTCCCGAGCAGTATTTCACTTTCAGCGTCGACTTTACTACTTAGTTGCAAATCTTTACCAAGTTGTTTCGACGAATCCGGCTTAATCTTTTCAGTGCGGCCTAAGCCTGTTTTTTGTACTTCCCGAGCCTTCTTGTAATTGTCCGCTACTTTATTTATTGGAATTTCATTTTGCATAGCTGCATATAGCAAGTAACGTTCACCACCTTGCGTTAAAAATTGATTGAGTTGATGGCACGTTCGAGAGTCCTGGCACAAAATTAAAACTTTCACCGATTCGTTGGATTTCTTGTTCAGGCGTTTTATGTCGTTGGGGATTTCGACACGAAGTATTTCGGAAAGAGTACGCCACTTTGGGCAAAGTTCTGGTTCGAATTCTAGAAGAAACGCAACCAAAATTAGTCTGTCGTGTTCTAAGTAAAACTGAACTCTTAGTAAATATACCTTCTGAGCTGTTGAACACGCGATTTTTGGCCGCTTTAAACATTCTTTCGGCAGAATCAAGTAAAATCCAACCGGAATTGCGAAGAGCATATTCTGTGGTACGGTAGCGTTTAATCAAGGCATACGAATTAATAGAATCGCCATAAATAGTTGAGCTATAAAATCGGGATAGAAAAACAATAAAATATGCTTCCGATCCAGCGAAACAACTGCGTTACTTACATCATCAAATTCCTCAACACCTTCAAATCGGACACAATCAATTTCGTCTGCGAATTCAACTGATGCCAAATACAATCGAGCTGTGCCTGCAAAATCTTATGAAACTTCTTCGTAATGCAGTTCTCCACGGTAATTTCGGCTAAATCAAGCGATCGATTTATCCGCTTCAGCTCTTTCACCAAATAGTTCATAAGATCCAGAATATTCGTTTGAATATTGATCATGTTTTCTGTCATAGGAACATGCAGCTCGACCGTTTGCGCGTCGTGCGGTTTGAGCGAAGCTTTTATCGTTGCATGAAATCGCGGCCAAATGAACAGTTCCTTGACGAAAAGATTACGCATCGTACGCTCCACGTGACTATAGCCGATTGTAAAAGCTTCAGGACTACTAGAGAAGGCCTTTATGAATGCCGTTTTGTTTGTTTGCCGGAAGAGACGGATCGCGAAGGCTTCCTGACACGATTCGACGATTGTGTGAGCCCGTAGAACTACTAGACCAGTGATGAGTTCGATTGGTAGACGCTTTTTCAGAATATCAACAACTAGGATACGGGTCGAGATGAACTGGATGCCACCGTCTCCGTAGACGCGTTCTCTGGTTATGGAATTAATTATTATTATTATATTTTAATAAATGGTATATAAATACACACAATTGTTCTTAAGCACTAGTTGCAAAGACCATCAGCTAATAATATTAAGCTATTGTAATTATAATCTTAAATTTAGAAAAAATTATATAAATGTAGTACATATTTTCGTAAATTAACTTAAAATTATATTCTTAAGTTCAGTTCATAATTTCTTAAATTTTATTAGAAAGGTTGGAATTCTTTATTATTTGTAGAATAGCTAAACAGTTATCTGTATTATAGGTATCAAATTTTTCTCTAAAGTCATTGTTGAAAATTTTTGGACATTCTAGTACATGGTTGAAAGTTAAGCAAACTCTGCAGTGATCACAAATTGGTGGTGGGTCCTTCGAAATCAAATGTAGGTGGGTGAGCTTGGTATGGCCCAATCTATAATTTTTGCTTCCGCTCGTGAAAGTGAGCTGGGTATTGATATTGATTCTTTGGACGAGTTAGGTTAGGTTAGGTTATAGTGGCAGCCATCAAAACTATGGATCGACTCACTTAGACCATTCGGTTGGTCCATTGTGATACCACACCCGTGACACCTTAATGAAGTCCCATATAGGGAGTTATCGTAGCATTGCTACAGAGGAAAGCTAGTCGAACCAGCCACAGATGCGAATGAACTTGGCTAGTTCATCAATTCGTGCTCCAGCAATGTCCCCGAGTCTGGAGAAGAAGTAGCTGACCATGGCTCTGAACCTACAGCTGGGGACACTCACAAAGTAGATGCCTAACGCTCTCTTCTTCTTCTTCACTTCTGCAGCTTCTGCAGTAGTCATTATATTGAACGCCTAAGCGTTGTGCATGTCTGCCAAAGAGACAGTGCCCCGTTATGACTGCCGTAATGTTACGGGTCTCTATACAACTTCTTTTCAGAAGATCGGCAGTCCTTCTGCCTGGAGGTTTCACACGTAGTTAGGTTGAACCATCTGCCATTGGTCAGCTCCATTGCCTTCCTGTCAAGATTACTTTTGACGTAATTGAGCGGTATTTTTACCGCTTGGGTTGCATGTATAGCAGCCATTTCAGATCCAGTTTTGGCCAGCTCATCGGCTGGCTTATTTCCTGGTATCCCTTTGTGTCCCGGAACCCAGCACAGGAAAACCTTATGAGCTGCGCCCAATGTTTTCAGACGCTCCCTACACTCCCTCACTAGCTTTGACTTGACTAGGTTGGAGCTTAGAGCTTTCATTGCTGCTTGGCTGTCTATATAAATCTTTATACACGACTCTTCGGGACGATTTGTCGCGGAATTTATTATGTTCACTGCACTGCTTACGGCAAAAACCTCGGCTTGAAATATACTGCAGTAGTCCGGCAGACGAAAGGATACTTGAATGTTCATGTCGGCTGAGAAAATCCCTGCCCCCGTTCCAGTATCCATTTTTGACCCATCCGTGAATATAGCAACCTCAGATTCCCATATCACTTTTTGAGTATCCCAGTCCCCCCTAGTAGGGAAAAGGGTATGGAATCCTGTATCGAAGCTTAAAGACGGAGTTACATAGTCGGTGAGTTCACTAAGCCCACAATCTGGAAATAATGAAAGAATTTTGCTATGCCCATAATCCGCAAATTTCCAGCAGCCACCAGACTCTTTCAGTCTCAGGGCGCTCTTGGCAGCAGCATTCATGATTTGAATATCTATTGGCAGCAGAAGCAGCATAATCTCCATTGCAGCTGCTGGCGTTGATTGCAAAGCGCACGTGATGCCCAAGCAAGCCGCTCTCTGCACTTTCGTTAGATTATTCTTGTGCACGCTTTTGTCCAGTGCTGTCCACCATACCAGACCAGCGTAAAGAAGAATATGCCTTACGATAGAGATGTACATCCAGTGAACCATTGCGGGCTTTATTCCCCATTTCTTGCCAAAGGCCTTCTTGCAAGTATAGAAGGCAATTGTTGCTTTCTTGATGCGCTCATCAAGGTTTCTCTTCCAGTTGAGCTTAGCGTCAAGAATAATTCCTTGGAATTGTAAATGAGCTCAGTTTTTGTTGGGTTAACCCCCAAACCACAACATACCGCCCATTTATGCAATTTCCGTAGTGCTCCCTGCACTAGTTCAGCTATCGTGGGTAGAAATTTGCCAGATACCAGTATAACTAGGTCATCAGCGTACGCTACCACTTTAATCCCGTCCTTCTCGAGCTGGGATAAAATAGGATCGACAACTAATACCCAAAGTAGAGGTGATAGAACTCCCCCCTGCTGGGTACCTCTGGACACAGCTCCAGATATTTCATTCTCACTAATGGATGCATGTATCATTCTACTTTCAAGCATGCCGTCGATCCAGTTGGTAATGCCCAGATCAGCCCCTGCATTCAGCAGGGCTTTCCGAATGGACGGGTTAACATAGGTTGAATAAAAATTGGCTCTGGGTGGCCATAGTGCTCGCTCCTTTTTATTAAAATATTCTTTTATGTTGTGCTTTATGTCTTTTAATAAAGTGGTGTCCGCGGTTAATATTGTTGCCTTGGTCGGCGCATTCATTTCCTGAGATCCCTACATGTCCTGGAATCCAGCATAATTTAAGTTTCACATGGTGTACTGTCAGCTTGTTTCTGATTTCATTTGCAAGATGATTTTTACAGTTTAAGTTGGCACATGCATTTAGGACCGATACTCTGTCCGTGCATATACAAAATTGGCCGGTATTTTTGATTCCATAGTCTATTGCATCTATTACTCCTTTAACCTCCGCTGTAAAAACCGAGCAAAAGGGATGGAGTAGTCCGCGAGCAATGATCTGTTGGTTTTGCTTAACAACTGTGTATCCAACTCCGTCGACTGTTTTTGATCCGTCGGTATATAGGAATTGCCAACTTTTGCTTGTAGCTCCGTTCGGAGTTCTCGAAATAGGTCTTAGTATACGTCATTTGGTGTTTTAGATTTAGGATAAAGTACTAACTTGTCGTGGGTGACGCTATCTGGCATCTTCAATGGCGCATAAACGCTTCATTTTGTTGGTGTACATTTGGCTGGTATGTCCATGTCTTTAGCGAGATCGAGGCAAATTTGTATCGTGGACGGAATTCTAAGTTTCGTTTTCCTTTTGCATATATTAATGAATTCCTTTTGCAAGAGGGGATCGCCATTGACCGTTATCTTCGGGATAATAAGTGCAGTGAAATAATCTTTTCTAATTTCTATGGATGGTAGATTAGCTTCTGCAAGCATGCTGACAATTGTCGTGGTACGAAATGCCCCGAGAGCCACTCGTAGGGATGCGTGGTAAGGTGCGTGAAGTGGATGAAGAGTAGTCGGTGGGCATTTACCATAAATGGGAAGCCCGTAATCGATTTTCGAGAGTATTAGTCTCTGTGTGATGTTGATCAAGGATGTGCAGTTGATTTTTGACTTGCAAGGTATTTAACTATGTTTTGACGTCTTATGAGGTTGGGAAGTGTTGCAATAATATGGTCGTTCCAGGTGTACCTGCTGTTGAATTTAAGACCCAGTATATCCATGCATTTTACATTTTCGACGGTGTTGTGTCCCTCCCTGATCATGAAAGTGTTGCAGCTTGATTTACGAGGTATGTGTGGAGATGTTTACATTTTGTAATTGATATTTTCGCGCCTGATTTAGAAGTCCAGTTTAACATAGTGTTAAAGATAGTACTAGTTTTATTTTTTGCTTCCAGAGTGGAGGCATTTTTAATTAGGATAAATATGTCATCCGCATAAAAAAATATGTTTACAAATTTTAGTATTATTTATAAAGTTAGAAAGTGAATTAAAACCTATAAGAAACAGGATGACTGAAACGGGTGAGCCTTGGGGAATTTCACATTGTGCAGCGGCCATATTTTTGAGTATGTGTTATTGATCCTTATTTTGAATTTTCTATTATCTAAAAAATCTTTTACCCAATTGAAAATGTTTGGACCAATGCCAATCTTATTAATTCGGTGAGCACAACTTGTGTGCCTATACGGTCAAAAGCTTTTTCGAAGTCTATTGCAATTATTGACATGTGATTGCGGCTGGATAACTGTTGGCTGATAGCATGATCGAAGTATACAACCCTCTTTTTGGCCTGAAGGCTTGAATTCGGTTGAGAAGTTGGACCTCGAATAGTTAGACCAAGTATCGCCGAAAAGATTGCTTATCTCTTGTGAAGATGTTAGAATGGAGTTTTTCGAGTGAATACAGTTTATTTTCCATTGGCTATGATTGCCTGACAGAGTTTTGATTTTGTTCCATATCAAATGCGGGTTGGAGTTCGGGTTGATAGTCTCTATGAATTTGCGGAAAGACTCTATCTTTGCTAGTTTGATTTGGCGCTTGAATTGTGAATTCATTTTTTTATACGTTATTATGTTGCATGTGTTTTTAAATTTTCGACATGCCGTTTTCCTTTGCGCATTAAGTTTCACTAAGTCCAGGTTCCACCAGGGAACGTTCAGCTTTTTATTGTTACTTTTCGGATTTATATGCGGAATACCAAAATTTGCACCTGTTAGAATAGCTTTCTTCACAATAGCGGTGTCTTTATTGACATTTTTGGTTCTGGGTTTAGATTCCAAAATTTTTTCCACTTTTAGGCTAAATTTATTCCAGTTGGCCAAGTTAGTCTTGAATCTGGGAGAGTGGTTGTTTGCAAATTTTTATTTATTTCCACTGAAGTAATAGCAGGAAAATGATCACTGCCGTGTAGATCACTTAAAACATGCCAATTCCCGATTGTAGCTAATTGTGGAAAACATATCGATAAATCAATATGCGTAAAGCTAATATGGATACTGTAATGGGTAGGCGATCCGTCGTTGAATACAATTAAATTTGTCGATAGTATCCAATCTACGATTTGTTTACCTCTGGCGTTAGAGAAAGAAGAACCCCAAAGAACTGATGCTGTTTTTGTTCAATATTACTAAATTTTGTTGAGAAAGTGTAGAAATGTCGGTTATGTTTGGGTTGTTTTTAGTGGATTTATTAAGTTTGTGGATATTAATTCTTTTGCTGAGATATTTGTGTTTTTGTTTGGTTTTGTGTCGTGGTGGTTGTTTTTTGTAGAAGGAGTTTTCGTTTGTTTTTAAATTCAAGAGCTTCATTAAGAGATTCTGTACAGGTGTAGTGAAGGTTTGAGGGTTCAACATTTCAGTGGCTTTGTAGTATGGGATTCTGTTGATGGTAGAGGCGCGTATTATATTTTTTTGTTTAATGTATTTTGGTTAGGTTAGGTTACAGTGGCGGCCAAAGCCTCACATAGACCCACGAGGGTCCATAGTGATACCACTAAAAAACAGGAGAAACAATGTACCTATGATAGCCGCGCTTGCGTTTCGATCTGTACTGAGAGCTCCTCGTTTAATTCAAAGGTCCCTGTTACCGTAGCAAAGTTTAGCAGACTCTGCATGCTGTTAAACGAGACTTCTTTAAGATTTGTCACCAAGAGCCTTGACCCGTCTCCTAGCAAGAGCTGGGCAGTTGCACAGGAGGTGTTCTAGCGTTTCCCGTTCCCCGGGTAGTTTGCAGTTCCTGCAGAGATCATTGGTAATTAGCCCCATTCTGTACGCATGAGCCCCAATCAAACAATGGCCGGTAATAATTCCGACTAAAGTTGCTCATTGCGCCCTTGGTAGTGCTAACAGGAGTTTAGTTTTTTTCTCATTTTGCGTGTTCCACATTTGTTTCGTGGTTCTGGAGGTTAATGTAGCCTGCCAACTGGCCTCGGACAGGCTTACCATCTTCTGCTCTAGGGATTTGTGAACGACGTTAAGAGGCGGTGGTACCGAAACCGCTGTTTCTTGCCCAAGGTTTGCGCCTTTTTTTAGCGAGATCATCCGCGAGTTCGTTTCCTAAAATACCACTGTGCCCTGGAACCCAGCAGAGTTCCACTTTCCTATTTGAGCACAGTTTCTGTAAAGCGCGTCGACAGTTAAGTACTGCCTTGGATTTGATAAAGCAGGATTTCAGAGCCATTAAGGCTGCTTGGCTATCCGTATGGATAAAAACTGCCTTATCCCTTTTTCGCGATTTGTGAGCTATCTCTGCCGCCTTCTGAATCGCCAGTACCTCCGCTTGGAAAATACTGCAATTATTCGGCAGTCTGTAGCAAGAGTTTGCTGGAAGATCAAGTGAGTGCACGGCTGCGCCCACTCCGTCCTCCATCTTAGAACCGTCAGTATAGATGTTAATCGACCCCGCAGTGTCACCGATTCTTACCTCCCAGTACTCTCTGCTTGGTACGTTTATGGCGAACTTCCTGTCAAACCAGAGCTTAGGATCTGTATAGTCCGTAGTCCCTGTTGTAGGTAGGCTAATGTTACTATGCCCGTATGTACATGCTTTGAACTGGTTGGACTCTCTGAGTCTTAGGGCGCATTTGCATGCTACGTACTTTGCGAACAGGTCTATTGGTGGCAGAGAGAGAAGGACGTTGAGCGAGTCTGTAGAGGTGGTACAAAGGGCGCCTGTTATCCCCAGACACGCCTGTCTCTGCACCTTTTCCAACTTTTTCCTGTAGGTTACTTTGTCGAGTGCTGGCCACCATATTAGCAGGCCGTATAATAGGATTGGCCTAACTACAGCCGTGTAGATCCAGTGAGTGATTTTTAGCTCTAAACCCCACCTCCTACCGAACATTCTTTTGCACGCGTAGAAAGCGATGGTTGCCTTAGATACTCGTTCTTCCGTATTGAGCTTCCATGACAGCTTGCTGTCTAGGATTACTCTTAGATATCGGGCATGGCCATTCAGGGTTAGCTCAGTGCTGCCCATCTTAGGCAGCTTAAACTGTTGAGGTTTTGTTCTCCTAGTGAAAAGAACCAGTTCCGTTTGTTCCGACAACAAGCCGGTAAATAGAACTCACTCACACCAACCTAAAGTGCAGTTGCACTTTTTGGTGCCGGAACTCAACGCCAGTTAGTTGCCAGTCTCTTGATAAATATCGGTCGCTTAATAACTATCGGTCATTGTGCTCGCTTTATAGCCAAATAAAATACTTGAAATCTCTCTCGAACAAAAGTTGTTTTAATTTCTTTTCGATTACAAAAAAGCGCAGAATATCGTGAAACACTCAACATTTTTGGTCCTTCGAGCCGGATCTGCGCACAAATCGGAATAATTATTACGTGAAAAAATATCAGCTAAAAAACATCATTTCTGTGAACGCAAGTGTATAAATTATACAAAAATCTTTCGGTCTAACAACTGTTCGTGAACAATTCGGTGCGACTTCAATCAATTCGGTATATTGATCCGATTAAAGTGAGTTATATCAATATTCAATAAAAGTGAACATGTCAACAACCGTTGAGTCTACCATCGAACGGCAAGAGGAACTTGCGGGACTTATTGCTCGTGGTATGACCAATATAATGAAGCTGGAGCTAAAACGGCGTACGGTAAATAACATAAAAACAAGAATAGAAAATATTGATGCGAATTGGACGAAATTCAATGTCAATCATGACATTATAAGTTCACAAACTTCAAAGGATAAAAAGAATTTTGAATATTTTATCAATGAAGTTTATAGCAAGTGCGAAGAAACATACATGAATGTGAAGGCAGAAATGCTTGAATTCATGGATACGCTGCAAGCTGTTCACAAAGAATCCGTGACAGCGAATAACGAACAAGTCGAACGACACAGTATCGGTGCCCGACAACTTCCGCGTATCACACTTCCGCAGTTTTCGGGATCATATAGTGCATGGGAACATTTTAGAGATATGTTCACATCCATGGTCCGTAGAAACACGTCACTCACGAACGTCGAAAAGCTTCAATACCTGAACATGAGTTTGACAGGTGAAGCATCCCAGCTCGTAAAGAATATTGCAGTAACAGGTGAAAATCTTGACCGCGCATGGACGATTCTCGTAGATCGCTATGAAAATAAACGTGTACTACAAGAGACACATTTCACGGCGCTAGTAAACACCAGACAAGTTCAACTCGAATCTGCCACTGAAATTAAGCGACTTCTCGGCGACATTAAAGAAGCTGTTGGTGCTCTTGAAGCAATGGATTCTAAGGATAAGTTGTGGGATAATATTCTCGTATTTTTGACAACTCGTAAGCTCGACTCGGAGTCGCTGAAAGACTGGGAAAAACATCTCGGTAATCAAAGTGAACCTGCTTTATTTACTGACCTTGAGAGCTTCCTCCTTGGCCGATCTCGAGCATTGGAAGCAATCGAGAGAGTATCAGTATCGCGCAAACTACGACTAGCTGCTCCGAAGTCACAGCAACATGCTAAGTCACATCAAACTAGTATAGTTCCGGTATCTGAAATTGCAAAAACGTCTCCAGCCTTCATCAATGCTACGAAATCGTGCACTCTCTGTAGTGCTGGGCACTACATCTCATCTTGTCCAGAATATCGCAAGAAATCTCCAGAGCAAAGGCGCGAAATCATCATTCAAAAGAATTTGTGTTATAATTGCCTCGGCCCACATCAAATCCGAAATTGTCGGACTCAAAAGAGATGTCAACAGTGTGGCCAGCCTCATCACACCTCTATCCATCGGACAGAAACCAAAAGCGAAAAACAAGGTACGTCAAAAACAACGGTAGTCGAGCCTATTGCAACAAATTCGGATGAAATCACAGCAACTCCTAGTTGCAGTTTCATACAAAAAGGAAGCTCAGCTGCATCTCATGTTGCTGCAACAGTCAGTCTCGAATACACGCCAGTATTCCTAGCTACCGCTCTGGTTAACATCGAATCATGTTATGGTGACATGATAGAAGTTCGTGCTTTATTGGATCAGGGATCAGAGGTATCATTCATGACCGAATCTCTCTCTCAACGCCTCAATCTACCGCATCGTCGCGTCTCATTACCAATCAACGGAATAGGAGGACACCGCTCTAGTGTGTCTCGCTCAGCGGTGATGATTACGCTTCGTTCGCGCTTGAATCCAACATTTTCATGTTCAGTCAATTCGTACGTACTACCAAAATTAACATCATACTTGCCACCAATACAAGTCATTGCAAGCTCATGGACTCATCTGATGGATCTCGATCTTGCTGACCCTGAATTCTCGTCAGCACGACCAATCGATCTCGTACTCGGCGCAGAGATCTATTGTAAAATCCTCGAAGAAGGTCTACGCAGAGGATCTCCCGATACTCCAGTCGCGCAAAACACTGCTCTCGGGTGGATTATTTCTGGTCCCGGGAATGCTCAGCCCAGTTCTCACGACATTGATCATGCGGTTACGGGGCTCCAGTGCTCAGTGGATCACGAGCTGCTTGACTTACTGCAACGATTCTGGATTCAAGAAGAAACAGTCTCCACAAATCCAAGGTCATACTCTAAAGAAGATACTCAGTGCGAAGAGCATTTTTCATCTACGCACTCACGGACAAATGAAGGACGCTATATCGTTAAGCTGCCTTTTAAAGACCTACCAAGCGATCTTGGCAACTCGTACGTGCCTGCGTTTCGAACACTGTTGCGGCAAGAAAAACGATTTTCCAACAACGAATCGCTCAAAAAGGCTTACTCAGACTTCCTCGATGAATATGAAACTCTTGGACACATGACTTTCGCTAAAGAAAATGTGTCACCTCATCACACGTTCTACCTGCCTCATCACGATGTTGTACGTGAAAGCAGCTTAACTACAAAACTACGGGTAGTTTTCAACGGCTCTCAACGTTCGAATTTTGGTATAGCAATCAACGATCTTCTACATGCTGGACCGAAACTTCAAACAGATCTCGCAGACGTCATCACACGCTGGCGTCGATATGCTGTCGTCTTTTCAGCAGATGTTGAAAAAATGTATCGCCAGATACTTGTTCATGAAGATGATCGGGACTTTCAACGGATTCTCTGGAGAAAGGATCCCACAGGAAGCGTACTCTCGTATCAACTCTGCACAGTTACATACGGTCTCACAAGTGCACCATATCTTGCAATAAGGACACTTCGGCAGCTCGCTGCCGATGAAGGGCATCGTTTTCCATGTGCAGTTGAAGTCGTTCAACGCGAGACCTATGTGGACGATGTTTTGTCAGGAGCAGACGATCAGATCGAAGCAAAACAGAAAATTCAACAATTGGACAACCTTCTCAAGGCGGGCGGATTTACACTACAAAAGTGGACTTCGAATTTCGATGAAGTTTTATCTGACATCGCTCTCACCCGACAAGCAAATACTGTTCCTGTTTCGTTCACGGAAAATCCTCTCGTTCGTACTCTTGGAATATCATGGCAGCCAAACTTAGACTCTTTTGTCTTTACATCGTATCATCCGGAAACACACACCTGTGTGACAAAACGCACTGTGTTATCAACAATTTCACAGCTTTTCGATCCTCTTGGCTGGTTAGCACCTGTTGTACTACGTGCTAAAATCTTCATGCAGAAGCTGTGGGCAGTCGGTCTCGAGTGGGATCAACCACTTTCGGATGAGCTCGCGGCTCGTTGGGTCAAAGAATACGATGAGCTGCAAGCAGTTTCATCAGTCACTGTGCCGAGGTGGCTAGGATCTCGCTCTTCGTCAATCGCAATGGAGCTGCACGGTTTCTCGGACGCTTCTCAAACCGCCTACGGAGCTGTTATCTATCTTCGCGTGATGGCTGATTTCAACGACATTCGCATCTCTCTCGTTTCTGCAAAGACACGAGTAGCACCTCTAAAGCAAGTTACGATTCCGCGACTTGAACTCTCAGCCGCACTGCTTTTAGTTCGGCAAATTTCGCACGTTCGAAAAGTTCTCGACCTCGAAACAGCTCCCGTTCATCTGTGGACAGATTCCACAGTAGCGCTTGCATATATTGAAGGCAATCCCGATCGGTGGGCTGACTACGTTCGGAATCGCGTCACTGAAATCAAAGAGCTCTCCAATTCTCGGTGGCATCACGTTCCTGGAAAAGAAAATCCTGCAGACTGTGCATCTCGTGGGTCATCGCCTCTCTGGTGGACAGGACCGCAATGGCTTAAAGAAAACTCAGTCTGCTGGCCTTCATCAACTCCTCCACTGCCTCCAGATGCTACTTTTGAGATCCGTTCCAAATCAGCCACAACAGTCGTTGCGGAAAATCATCAAGACATCTGGAATCTTTTGACGCGATTTTCAAAATTGTCTACATTACTTCGCATTACAGCTTGGTGTTTCCGAGTTTCTCATCGCTTTAAGAAACTGTTGGACGTTCCTGGACTCCATACACCTCTTAATCCAAAAGAGCTTGATAGCGCTCGAATGTTCTGGATAAAGAAAGTTCAATGCTCGTATTTCGCAGCAGAAATTATGCAAATTATGAAAAAGAAGCAACTCCAGCGCTCAAGCCAGCTCGTACGGCTCGCTCCATTCGTTGACGAGCATGGATATTTACGAGTGGGCGGCAGACTCAAAAATTCGCTGCTGGATCACGACGAAAAGCATCCTCTGATACTACCACGTGATTCCCCACTAAAGACGCTCATAATCGATTACGCCCATCGAATCACGCTTCATGGTGGAACTCAGGTGACTCTCGCAACCTTACGACAGCGGTACTGGGTCTTAGGTGGTCGTGTTCCTATACGCGCATTTATTCATCGCTGCATCCAGTGCGTTCGTCATCGAGCTGTTATCGGACAGCAACTAATGGGACAATTACCTAAAACTCGGACTCGCTGCTCTCGTCCATTTCAGCATTCAGGAGTGGATTATGCAGGACCCATTTCGATTTCCACTTTTCGTGGCCGCGGTGCAAAGCATATTAAAGGATACATCGTTGTCTTCGTCTGCTTCTCCTCATCTGCAGTTCATCTGGAGCTTGTGAGCGACTACTCTACAGAAGGATTTATTGCAGCGTTTAAGCGCTTCACTGGCCGACGAGGAATATGTTCTACACTCACAAGCGATTGTGGAACGAATCTGGTGGGAGCAGATCGAGAATTGCGAAAACTTTTTTTTTTTTGTAAGTTTTAATTATAATTATATACCGTTTTTAAAGGGTTAACGTTGAGTCCTCTGGTTCTTGACCAGTTTAGTAGCTTGTTAAGAGCCCGCGTCGTAAGCTCCGACAGTGTGCTTGTGTACTTTCCTGATGTATTTAGGGCAGGATTTATTTGTGGATCTGTGGTGATCGTTGCAATTAATACATTTAACTGAGGAGCATTCTGTATGACCATGCGCTGGATGAGCGCATATCTCACAAGCTGTTGGTTGTGTGCATCTTTTTTCTGTGTGTCCAAGGCGGTGACAATTTTTACATTGCATTGGCTGAGGGATGTAAATTTCAACATCAACCTTAAGGAAGCCAATTTTTAGCTCTTTTGGCATCTCGTATGTGTTGAAAGTTAAAATGTGGAATGGTGTATTCCTTGCAGTGTTGCTTTCGGGGATAAATTTTGAAGCATTTGGTTGACAAGTCTGTGAAAAGTGGGCATTTTACGACACCTTTACAAAGATTCAAAGTTGAATGTAGTTTGATTGTAACAGCGCATAGGTTTGACAGTTGTTTGAACTGAATTGGTAATTCGGCATGTGCGGCATTTTTAGCTAAAGCGATGATGTTTCCAGCTCGATCGAACTCAACGTTTGAGAAATCTGTGGATATTGATTCCAACGCTTTATGCAAGAGGAAGATGTTAAAATTTTGAAGCGTCTTCGTTGGATCCGTGTTTTTAATTAAAAGAATCTTTGGGTCATTTCGAGAGGATGAGGGAGACAGACGAAGTGTGCGGTTTTTGGCTTGTTTCAGTGCAGGGAATTTTTTTAAGCTGTCTAAATCGTTGCTTAGCTGTCTTGCTTTCTTTTTTTACGGTGAATTTTCGGGACTGAGAAGCTCGTAATAATTTCGGCGGGTCCTCCCGCCTGACTCTACTTCCATGCAGAGGAAAGATTCTTACCTCGTATTTAACGATGTAGAACTAACCAAAATTGAAAAGGAAATCCGAAATAAATCACTGAGAAAACTTATCGAATCAAGACTCTCAACAATCACGCTCGCTGGAAAGATGTGTACTGATTGAAGGTTGTAACCGTACTGTATGGAATTCAAAAAAATTCTAGTCAATGGTAAATTACAGCTAGCTTTAATACATGTTGAGTTGGATGCTGACAAAATTATAACGAGATGCGCAAAAACGACCGCCTGGCAACTCAAATGTGTTCTTTGAAATATAAAGCGTGGTACCAAAGATAAATGTGCAACGTTTTGCTTCAGAACTAAATACGTTGGCACTGGGTCGATTTTTTACCAATTAACTCCCTTCTGCCGCTAATTCTTATCTCTTGTGACCAGCATTCCGAAGCGCACTGACTACGTGACAGATGACAAAGTTTTGGACAATCATTTGATTTATTTATTCCCCCCAGAGAATAGTGGAAACCTGGACTCTCACTACTCATGTTTTGGACTACGTGGATGCGGTTCGATAATGGAAAATTGAACGAGAGTAGTGGTACAGACCGCTGGAACAACCTTTCTAGTTGCTGATATCGAGGGTTGTGCTGTCGCGGGTCTAATAATCAATTCTGTGGTAAGACACCATTAGTCAGATTGCGATTACGTGCAACACAGGACTTATTTTTTCAGACACTTTTTCTTATCTCTGATCCCATGTATGTACTACCGAAATCACAACCTAATTTCCTTCAAGAGTGTGACGAATAAAATACGATACGAAATTTTTAAATCTGAATCTACTCCAAGGGAATAAAGCCTGGCGGTTAAATTAAGGGTAAAGCGCATGGTTGCATTGTGTGGAGAAGCATTGCTGCAGCTCTATGACTCCATCAGGACACTACAGACTAAGCGGTTACGGCGAATTTACCTTTCAGCTGCGAGAGTACCCACTTCGTTGACATATTTTTGATCAAGTTGCGGCTTATAGTAATTTTCTTCCCAGTCCGAACTGTTCATGATGAGAATCAGGTTGCCCCGGTCGGCGTAGACATGTAGAAAGTTTATCAAAACTCGGTCGTACGAGATTCCCCTGAAATGAAAGAAATCCCGCGTTAAACTAACAAATCACAGTTAAAATTGTGTTTCTTACTTGGCACTGATAAGCAGTCCGTCGTTGTGAACTAAATCCAAAAACATTTGGCGCTCGTAGTCGAGCAGGTTGTGACCTTTTTGGTCCAGGAACTCTTCGGCGGTTACAATGTTCGCCAAGGATGCGTCCTCGTCGGCCTTGAAAGCGGCCGTACTGCACTCTCCAACTTCAACTTGATTTTGGTCATCAGGCAGTAACTCCGTGGGAATTGTGCTTTCCATTTTTGAACAGTTATTTCACCATTTAACTCAAGGACGTCAACATAACCACAATAATACCGACGACGGATTTCTAATTTGTTTGGAAAATCAGCTGCTTTTTGAGCCGACAGTTCTTCGTACAGTCTACGTTGCAGCAAGTGGACAGTTGGTATGTATACCAGTTAACGAAAGTTTTATACACTGTCACTTGTCACAGTAAGCAGAGCACGTGCGCTTTTCATTCAGAGTGTTTACAGAAAACAGCAAAGTTTTTTTTAAATTTCATTAAATACAGTGAGTGCATTTTTGTAATTCTAATTAAAACTGATTAATTAGAGACAGGAAACATGGCCAACGAAGAACCGGTCTCTGCATTTGCAGCGTACGGCGTAAAACAAAAAAAGCCGACAAAGAGCCCGAACAGAGGACAAACCCGGTCACCCTACCAGGCTAAAATACTGAAAAATGCCATAAATCACTCGCTCTCCGGAAACACTGTGATCAAAGGAAAGGCAGGGCATCATAGCAAGAACTGGAAGCAGCCGAAACAAAAGAAGCAGTCCCAAAAACAAGCAAAAGTTCCGGTCGTCGTAACGAACGGAAGTAGCCCAGCTGCAAAACCAGAGTCAAAGAAGTCGAAGAAACGAAAGCAATCCAGTGTTGCAGAAGTTGAGCTCCCAACGAAGAAGGATAAGAAACAAAAACCTAATCAGTCACCGGTCTCAACACCCAAATCACATCCGATTAATTTGAATCAGTCAACCCCCAAAACGAACGTAAAGAAACCGACAAAATCAACGCCTGCCGTTCAACCAACACCAGCCACTATAAACCTGAGCTTGACGACCCCTTCATTGTCGTCTGATCCACCAGCAAACGACAGCATCGACGAGGGAAAAGAAATTTTCCGTTGGCTCCTGACTCCCGTCGATTTCGACAACTTTTTCGAGCAGTTCTGGGAGAAGACGCCGTGTTTGATTCAACGCAACGATCCCTCCTACTTCGCCAAGTTGATATCGTGCGCGGCAATCGATCAGATGCTGCTCAATAATCACGTCGAATTTACCAAAAACATTGACGTCACGTCCTACACAAACGGTAAGTTGATGAATGCAAAAAAATTAGTAGGTAAAGGTTTGGCTTCTTTTTTCCGCGTGCTTCTCAGGAATTCGCGAGACTCTTAATCCCGAAGGTCGAGCCATGCCCCCAGTTATTTGGGGTCACTACGAAGATGGATGCAGTATTCGCCTGCTTAACCCACAAACGTTTATTCAATCCATTTACCTGATGAACTCGATGCTGCAGGAATTCTTTCACTGTATGGTCGGAACCAATGCCTATCTCACGCCACCAAATAGTCAAGGATTTGCGCCACACTACGACGATATCGAGGCGTTTGTGTTGCAGATCGAAGGACAAAAGCGATGGAAGCTTTACAATCCCAGGTACGGTACTAACAACTAACCTTTCCCACGAATCAGCGAAATTTTTCCATCTCACTTTCAGAACGAGCGACGAAGAATTGCCGCGATTTTCATCGCAAAACTTTTCGCAGGACGAAATCGGCGAACCGGTACTCGATCAAGTGTTGAAGCCAGGCGATGTTCTTTACTTCCCGCGCGGTACGATTCATCAGGCGTGCACACAACCCGGATATCATTCGCTCCATATCACGCTCAGTCTCTATCAGAAACATTCGTATGCCGATCTCTTCGAAATCCTAGTGCCGAAAATGTTGTCTCGTGCGATTCAACAGGATGTCGAACTACGTCGCGGTCTACCGCTCGACATTTGGCATAATGTCGGCACAATTTTCACCGACGACGAGTCACAATCGCAAGAACGCGACACTATCGTGGAGAAATGCGAGAAACTAATGCATCGAGTATTGCGACATGCCGAACTCGACGATGCTGTCGATCAGATGGCCAAACGTTTTCAGCACGATGCTCTACCGCCGGCCCTGACTTCGGTCGAAAAACTCCGAACGATTTTCGGAGCGAAAACTACGGTGGATAGGAGCGGTCGAGTCAAATACGATTTTGAGATTACCGTGGACTCTCACGTTCGATTGTTGCGCGCCAATATTTTGCGTGTTGTTCAGGAAGAGGATTCCGTACGGATCTACTATTACGTCGACAATTCGAAAGAATATCACGAGTACGAGCCGAACTTCTTGGAAATTGAAAGAGAAAGCTTGCCGCTTGTGCAGCAACTGATTAAAGAATATCCGGAGTATATTTGTACGAGCGAACTGGAAGCAGACTCGGACGAGAGAAAGCTCTCGGTCGTGCAGGGATTATATGAACGAGGATTGCTGATGGTCGATGAACCAATGGTGTGATGTATGGAATTTTTTGTTTTGTTTTTATTAAATGTTGTCTATTAAAACCAAGAACTGACAAGAATTTTGTAGTTTAACATTTTTTTAGCTCAGTAGTCTAGTAGCAAATCAGTCAAAAGCTAAAAAAATGTCGGACTCCTGACTGACGCTTTAAACGTGCTGTTGCTCCCGTTACTTATGGACCTACATATAAAAAATCTACCAGCAATCTGGACGCAACTTCATCAATTTTCGGGCCAGCCCAGGAAGCGGTTAAAGTGCTCTAAAAGTACCGACGCTTTAAAACACCAATTACAGATTTTTCACCACCACCACAATGAAAAGACTTATGGGAGAAGGCACAACACCATCTTTCAGTTCGTTGATGTGGAAGGTCCGAGAAATAAATATCTTGCCCACTCATTCTACAAGTTACTAGCATAATAAAGATAGAAAATACACCTCCAATCCACCGTACCGTGCTTCCCCTATCAAAAACTAGAATCTATAATTGTATGCGTCCTTGCGATGAACTACTCATTCTCGGCGATTTTAATTTACCACTGGTAATGTGGTCCCGATCTGGAGATGAAGACTGCCTTATGCCATCCTTCTCCTCATGTCCTAGACAGGATGAACAATTTCTGGACTGCATGCTTTCAACAGGCTTGTACCAGATCAACACGAAAGCTAATGCCTCTGGACGATACTTGGACTTCGTTTTCTCTTCCGATGTAACCCAAACAACAGTCAATCATTGTACATCACCACTGTTACCGGATTCGAACCATCATCCAACACTTCACATTGTTCTTAATCTAATCACTTATCTCTTTCTGAGATGTCATGTGGCTACAATTTTAATAAAGTCGATTTTTCTGCTTTAAATCGCGATATCTCTACATGTAATTGGTTGTGTGTACTGCTCGTAAGTGAGCCGGATGTTGAAACCTCCACTTTAAACTTTTATAACACGATATTTCGTAGTTTCGCGCGATGTGTACCGGGCTCTGTTCATGATTTCTGCTATAGCTGCTTTTGTATGCTTTTGTGTGTCCAAAGCAACCAAAAAGCTGCTTTCTGGTGCTTGCTATTTGACACTAGATCTGTCCAAGATTTTTAAAAAGCTGCTTCCATAGCTGCTTTTTGTTAGTCATGCTACGAACTGTAGCAAGAAAGCAGCTATTGCAGTATTCATATGTGTGTGTAGCTGTTAGGTTCGTCTCAACTTCATTTTGAATGTTTAAAATGGAAAATGATGTTTTATTAACAATGGAAATAAGTGAAAAATTTAAGGACACCACTAGTAGTGCTCATTTTCACTTTATTTTATTATAATATATGTTATATGTTACGCCAACTTGCGTATGTATGTGTCGAACAGCTGTTGTAAGCTATAGAAGCTGCTTTCGGCTGTCCAAAACCCGAAGAAGCTATTTCTTGCTATGGCTGAATTTGGCAATTGCTACAGTCTTGCTATGCTATGCTTTCGAAGCAGCTATAGCTGGCATCTTGAACACACCCCAGGTCACATCTGCTAGACAGCCTAAGCATTTTGTGTGGTTTGACGACGATTTGATACATCTGAAAAATTTAAAAACGATAGATTGGAAGACATATTGTCACTCAAGGATTGATTCGGACTACGTTTTCTATTCAAACTTACGCGACCTGTTTATTAGCCGGTCTAGTGCGGCGTATATCTCATACGTCAATAATATTAAATTATCGATTAGGGACAAATCTAAGCGGTTCTGGGATTTCGTCAATTCAAAAAGGAATTCTGACGAATACCCCGCTTCTATGTCTTTTGATGATGTGGTCAGCGATGACCCTTTAGTCATTAGCAACATCTTCGGGAACTACTTTCGTGCTGCTTTCACTTCTTCTAACTGTGATAATAGTTATAAATATCATAAACACTTGACGAAGTTTCCTTTTACTTCATTGGAGATGAAGGATTTGTATGTAGGCGAAGCTACTGTTTTGAAATTTATCTCAAATATTGCAGATAGTTTTTCTGTTGGTCCAGATGGCATCCCTCCAAGCGTTCTAAAACGATGCATCTCTTCCCCAGTAGCCCCTTGTGCTATTTATTCAATTCTTCTCTTCGTTCAGGGGTATTTCCCAGTTCATGGAAATATTCTACTATTAAGCCGTTATTTAAGAAAGGTTAGAGAATAGATGTACGAAATTATCTGCCTGTCGCCAACCTTTCTTGTATTTCGAAGCTATTCGAGGCTATTGTTTGTAATGTAATGAATTTTCATTGCAAATCAATCATAAGTCCATCCCAACATGGATTTACTAAGGGTAGGTCTACTACCACAAATTTAATGGATTTTGCTAATTTTTCCATTAAAGCGATTGAAGGTGGAAATCAGGTGGACTGCATTTACACTGATTTCAGTAAGGCGTTCGAAAAAATGAATCATTCCATCCTGGCTTATAAGCTCCAATTACTGGGTTTTCCAGTCATGTTTCGTATCTACTTAATCGCACTCAAAAGGTATTTTTTCGTGGAGCCCTTTCATCCTACCTAGTACCTTAGGGGAGCCATTTCAGTCCACTTTTATTTATCCTTTTCATTAATGACGTGAGTTCGGTTCTCTCCCACTCTAAAACTTTAATGTATGCTGACGATTCAAAGATTTTTCGTAATGTAACCAATGCGGCTGATTGTTCTCTTCTTCAGAGTGACTTGCAACGGTTCTATGACTGGTGTACACTAAATTGTATGCCTTTGAATATTAGTAAGTGTATCACTGTATCATTCTCTAGAAAGAAAACTCCAGTGAAATCATAATCAAATTTCACAGTTCACAGTTTAGAAGGAAACCCATTATATAGAACTGACAAAGTGAACGATTTAGGTGTATATTTTAATACCGAAGTGATGACCATTTTGATTATGTTGTCGGTAAGGCTAACTCCGTCTGTGGCTTTGTGCGAAGATGATGCAAGAATTTCAATGATCCGCATATTACAACAATCTTGTACTGCACTTTTGTTCGTTCTATTTTGGAAAATGCCTGCCCGGTAGGGGCTCCATACTATGAGATTCATAAAAATAGAATTGAGTCGGTTCAGAGAAGGTTCTTGCGATTCGCACTTAAAGGTCTTTCTTGGCAAGATCCACTGCATCTGCCTCCTTACCATGAGAGTCTTAAGCTCCTGTCGATGGAGTGATTGGTTGATAGACGAGATGTCCTTAGAGCTGTTTTTGCTTTTAAGGTATTATAATTTCTGGTGATATTAACTCCCCGTCATTGCTGGAAGCCGTTACTTTCAATATTCCATTTCGATCCTTGAGAGACTATGTGTTGCTGGATATTCCTCACCATCGGACAAATTACGGCCAACATGAACCAATCACATCTCTTTTATTTTTAATTATAATTACAGTCAAATTGACTTTAGCATTTCTGTTCAACAGTTAAAATCGGCTTTATCAAATAAATAATGTAATATTTTTTAAGAATGGAATTTTTTCATGGTAAGCTACCATAGAAGCAAATTTGATTAAATGTTGGTTGTTTTCCGGCGTCAGTAGGGTTTCTGGTGTGAAACCCCAACACGAAATCCCCGACTGTTGATTAATCGCTGTCCTTGAGGACATGACAGTTGGAAAACCTTCACTGGATACGCCAGTTTCATAAATTAGGGAAATTAGCTAAAATTTATAATTCGTGATCGTAAATTTGATTTCGAGTGAGCTATATAGAAATTATGCTCAGCAATTCCACCAGCTGTAAGGGTGTTTCGGATAGTAGGCATGATACACCCTCTGACGAGTCTATGCCCTCCGATGACGAAACAGCTCCTTCGGACCTAGTCCAACACAATCTTATGAAACTGGCGTATCCAGTGAAGGTTTTCCAACTGTCATGTCCTCAAGGACAGCGATTAATCAACAGTCGGGGATTTCGTGTTGGGGTTTCACACCAGAAACCCTACTGACGCCGGAAAACAACCAACATTTAATCAAATAATGTAATATTATATTTATGCATTTAGGAGTGTATGTATAAAATGATGTATTTTTTGAACTTATTTTCTATTGATTATTATTTATATTTTTGTTATAAGTAATCAGTATTTGATGAATTTGAATAATAAATAAATTACATTAACATATTACTCAAGTTTCAGTTTTCTATCTTTAGTCGCTCTCAAGATATAAAAGAATAATCAGAAGATTTTTTTTTTCCCTACCCTCACCCACTCCAAATTTCCCCCCTTGTTATGTTACAAATGGGTTTACCTGTTGTATAAATTCCAAGATCCTACCTTCAACAGTTCTTGAGATATAAGATTTGATTTTCTTAAAAAAAAAGTTAGCTTACCCACTTGTAATGAAAAGGAAGCCGATTTTAAAGTGGATGTCGTCTCGTCATCAGATTTAATTAGTTCTACTCATAGAGATATAAATACTGGAGACGACAAGACGCCGTTTTTGTATGAAGCACTTTGAAGCATTTTGAAGCCAAATTGAACGGTTTTGTATGGAGCGTTTGATGCCAGGTGGCAATGAAATGGAAATAGTAGCCTAGTATTCAAATGTTTGCCGTTTTTTGTGTTCAAGACCGGAATATAACATAAATGTGAGTAAGATGCTAATAGAAGCATAGTGTTTATCGCCGGTCCTTTGTGAGGAATCGTCCGGCTTCAAAACAGTCGCTGCTCGTCATCTCCAGTACATATATCTCTATAGTTCTACTGGACCCGGACGAAACATTTCACCGACTGCTCAAAAACATGGGACTGCAGAGTTAAGAAACGACTCAGACGAAGTAAGCTTTCTCGACGTGCTGTAAAGAATATAAAAAAATGAAGGGCAGAGAATGACCCCAATTACAGCGCTCGTACAACCACCAATGCATCTAAGCGCCCGCTCGACTAGTCTCGCTAAAATACGGGTACACACACGACACCTAAAAAAATAAAGATTTGTTTGTTGTGATGTGTGAGATTTCGAAGCCATCCTTATAACCGACGCGAACTACCTTCCAGGGTCTTCCTAAGTCGGAATTCATCTTCATTGCACTATTAGGGCCCCAACTGGGATTTAATTACAGACATTTCTTATTTAATAATAGGGTTCCTGTTCCGTGGTGCAATTGATTTCTTTTTACGTAAATTTTTAAGTAATTCCAAACTGGTCACCTTTAGGATTGTTTTAATTTCGAGTTGTTTTGTTTTATTTCCGACTTCCTACGTTTTTTTGATCAAATTTATTACCTTTTACTTTTATGTCTTCTTTTATTTAAACCCAATTAATGGTAGACGCATTAATGAACACACTGCCGCTTCTTTTAGCTGTTGTGCATAAACCGTGGAAAATAATATGAAAAATTAAGAAAAATATCTTCAGGATGTCTTAGTTTGTAATACCGGAAAATCTGGACTACTAAAGATATGAAAAAAAATTACTCAGAAAGAAATTTAGACGAGAGGAATGGACGGAAGCATAAAAATACAATTAAAGTAAATAAAAAATAGAGAAAAAAATTAATTTGATAATTGAATTTGAATTCGTCACATACTTCCGCGCTCACTGAACACTTTAAACAATTTTTGTAATAATCTAAAACATATCGCCGTGTCGGAAGAACAGTGACGCAACTGCAAAAAATTCTAACTTTTTTCGGAGAAACAATATCATTTTTGACAATTGCCCACAAGCCATACGAGCTTATTAATAGTTACTATAGACAGCTTAGATCAAGAGCACGTTCGTTTAAAACAACGGGGAACGATTTTATGCAAGAATAGCAAAACCACAAAATATTGAAATGTGAAAACAAAAAATTTTCAAAATTGCAGTTGCGTCACTGTTCTTCCGACACGGCGATATAAATTTAGGATGCATACAAACAATCACCAAGTTTCAAACTTGTGGCATGAACCGTTCAGAAGATTAAGCTTTCGAGATCTCCGAACGCATTGTGTTGGTCCCACATTCCTCTACCCATGTCGATCAGCTTTTTGCAAATCCACAAAAACAGTAGTTCTATATAAGTTCCAAGTTTCAACTTCGTACCTTAAGCGGTTAAGCGGAGATAAAGAAACGAACATTTTTCAACGCTCCCTCACCTCCCCACCTCGAAAAAGGACATAAAAGGGTCCACCCTATTTATTTACTAAAAAAAATTTCAGTTTAATATCTCAAGGGGTTTGTGAAGTATAAGCCATCAAACTATTTATTACTTTCGTGTGGTCGCTAGTGCTGAAACGTGAAAGTACAAAAATTGAGGATAGCAAATTTGTTTTGAAATTTCATGTTTTTTACGTGCTGCACTCATCATGCGTTACGCATGGACACAAAAGAGAGGAATGAGGAGGAAGGTCTCAACCGGGAAGATCCATCTTAATGTTTGTAAATTGTAATTTGTGTGGTTTGGCTGAAAGGTGATTTATGTTTGCATGAAATACACTGTCATGTCAAGCGATCGAATATTTTACGTAAAATACAAGGCAAGCTCGAAAATGTATGCAACAGAACCAGGACGCTCGCGCCTCGCTTACTACCAATGAATTTAATTAGCTAGTGGAAGACTTGATGAAACCGAAATACTTTCACGCGAAAAATTCTTTTTTTTTCTGACTTAATAAAGTCGGTCGTTAGTAGCTTGTATTCCGAAAGATATTTTTCCGACGCGATTTTTTGGTTCGTACGCGCCACATCCACCTGATCTTCAGTGAGTCCATTCTAACCATACAACAACTCTACAAACGCGAGAACAAACAAAACAAACATAAATTAAAAAAGAAAGAAATGAAAGTAGTATTAAGCTTCTTTATAGCGCGTAAGTTACTTATTTTCATTCGTCACTTCGCTTCATAGACCTAAGTACTAGTACGTAAGTTTTCATTTTTACTCTTTCATATTCGATTTCTCATGGATTTGTACTTTATTTGCTTACTTTCACTTCACATAATGCTCTAGTTTAGTGCTTGCACTTCTTTTTTATATTTCTTTTATTTTATCGTTTTGGCTTCTTAATTTTCATTTGCATATTATTCCATATTCATAAGTAGAACTAAGTCGGTTTCTAGCATGCAAGTTTTTCCATTCTCATTTTTCACCTCGCTTTATCGACCTAAGCTAGCACGTAAGTTTTCACATTGCTTTTATTCACTTTCGCTTTGCATGGATTTTTGATATTGTGTTCTATTTTTCACATCACTTCCAATAGTTTGTTTACATTGTAAGCAATTTTTATAAAATTGTGTTAGTATGTGCCATATGCTCTGTGGGTTTGGCCGAATTATTTGGAATTATTTAGAAGTCTGCATCAATAAATAAATAATCTGTTCCCCAACAAAATAAAATTTTTATTATTGAACTTACTTTTTCAAAAATTATATTGCTCTGTATATTTTTTACAGTATCAATGAAAATAGCATACTCGACGTAATAATAATATAATTATTGATAATAACATTGCTATTTATTATTTGACGATTTTAAAAATTGGACTAATTTTTCTCCTCATCTTTCACATTATCAGTTTTGAATTCGATTAGGCAAGAAAACAAAAATAAATACAAAAAAAATTCATCGGCTGTTGCTTGCACGTTTGTTAGTAAAGAATGTCGTCTATAATCATTTTTTGGTTTGTTTTTTTTTTTAACAATAATAAATTTAATTTATACACTTCTCTTATAAATATAAAATGGCACCGTATAATTTTCTGTTTTGTTCGCTTCTCTTCACGTTTCATTTAATTTTAGACATTTATTTTAAAATATTCTTTTGTGTATGTAACAATCATATTCTTAAACAATTTTCAATTAAAAATATCATTTCATAAAAATATACAATTATTATTAACATTAGTGGGACATTTTAGCAAACTTTGGGAGACTGAAAAAGACGATGACATTCCAACTTGAGGCTAAGATGCCAATTTTCTTCTTTTTTAGCAATATTTCAATTTAAGGTGTAGGAGAAAAATATAACGGGATTTCTTGTTCTACAATAATTTCCATGAATATACTTTCGAATATTAAATAGTTGTCTTTTGTTTTAGATTTATATTTTCTAGTAAAATATTTTACGACACTTTTCACCTTACAAGACAACAAAAGCTACCAATCAATTTAACTAACAATATTTTTTGTTTTTTCTTTCAATTACAATAGTCATGCGTTAGAATGTCAGGGTTTTGTTGAATTGCTGCTGCGCGATAAAATTACTCGTGCCTTATAGCGCAAATTGATAGAAACGTACTAAAATTGTGTAGACTACATGCCGGCAAAACGGTATAAACAATGCTTGCAATCTGATTAACTTTCAACTTAAAATCCTTTAACGTACTGAGCAACAGATGAACTGACGGTGTACACGTAACCTGGTAAAATACTTTTAAATGTATTGCTGGCAGCGTAGAAGCGGTGGAAGAAGTAGTTGTTGGCGATCTGGTGCCTGAAGTCGATTGATCCAATATTAGTTCCATTGATTGTTGTTCGAGTCTTTTCTTTAAAGTTGGATAGTCTTTGAGAAGTTTACCGAGAATATACGACAGAATTTCGTTCAAGTTTTCGGCTGTTAGATTCTGAGCTAGTTGATTGTGATGATAGAGCGTATCATCGGAGAGTTGAGATAGTTGTGTTGTTGATGTTGCTAGACCTGTGAAGAATATTGTTTGTTATTCGATTTGGAACGTTATTTTATTTAATTGCAGTGAATTTAGTTAAGGTTTAGACAAAGGAGAAGACGAACAACCAGGACCAAAAGTTGCGCCACTTAAGTTTAAAGAAAAGGATTGTGTGACCGCTTCGACTCCTGTTCTAAAAATTTATCTTATCCTCCCTTGTGACCAGCATCACATACTATTCGGCTTTTAACGCAAAGTTCAAAAATAATTACAGACCAAACCACTGCAATCCATATTTTTCCCTTGAATCAATTACCTGTCGAAACATAACAAACAATCGCTGCACAATTGTTCTCATAGTTCCATCGTCTTCGTATCGAAATCGTGTAGTCTCCAACGGAGCAACCAGTTTCTTCATCTGCAAAAAATGGGAAAAACGAAATCTCGTAAATACAATACCAGAAAATTCACCAACAATAAACGTCATACAATCGAAACGATCATTGTGCGTATGGGCCCAAACTTGCCATTCAACAAGAGCATCACGTGGTAAGCCAGGAACAACGATATAATCCATAATAGCATTTGCCGTACAACGTTCCCATTGTCGACGTGCTTCCGATATATAACTCGGATGTGTTATAAAGCATATTCCTTGTACAACGTCACGCAATTGTCCGTTTGTATTCATTGCTTTTGCTATTCGACAGACATGTCTTAAGGCTAATTTACATTGGGGACGAATGCCACCTTCGATCAGTGTCATAGTGCCAGGTACGAGTGCGATTTGTCCAGAAATGTACGTTATTTCGCCAACCTGAAATTTTTCCAGAGTTTAGATCTAAATGCGATAGCGTGGTAAAATACGTGCACGACTTACTTTTGTTGATTGGCTGTATGGGCCTATATTGGCTGGTGCCCAATGCGATATGCCCTGAACATGCATAGTATGTCGTTTTGAACCTTCAATAGCTAAAATCCATTCAAAATAATTGAGTTCTTTAAAATATTCACCTGAACAGTAGAAACTTACGTTCGTAATCCGTCTTATAAGCAACTGCCTCCATAATAACATGACACCGATCTGGCAATGGACATTCGACACAAATTCGTGTCGGTGGATTATGAAAATTAAAAACTTGAGCATATGATTCATTTAAAATTGAATATTCGTAAATATTTCGCATGTATAACGTAATATAGCAAAAATCGGATAATTGGTAATTATTTTGCTCGGCAATGTCTTTTAATTGATCCAGAGCGGAATTTATTCCGTTCTGTAAATCATCGGCACATCCCTGTACACCGGCCACCCACATCCAACCTTGTCCATTTCTAGCTGCCATCGGAGTATTCTCAATAAAGCGAAATTCTCGCTCGAATTTCATCGGACTGGGCGGTTGTGTGACCGGTGCACTTGTACCCAGATACGATGACGACGAACCGATAGCATTTGGTTCGTCAACACTCGAACTTTTTGTTACGATTGGAACGGGTGACGACATTTGTCGTCCGAACGAATTACTGCGCGACAAAATCAATTCGTTTTGACTAAACGATTCCCGCATTCGGGTCTCCTTTTCGATCATTTCTAGCTCGGTTTCGTTCAGATCGGGATCGCTAAGATCATTGTAATTCGATTCGTTCAAATCAGTTATGTAGTCCAGCGACTTTTTAACGATAACATCACAATGCGATAGGTCTTTAGGCTGGAGGCTTAGCTTTGTGAAGTTTATATACCCAACAGGGCAAACGGGATCCGCTGAACTGACTATGGTTTGAATATCACCGCTAGAAATATTTAAATCCCGATCAATTTGGACTAGCAAACATTTTTTTAGTATACTTACATTACAATTCGCTGCTTAAACAATGGACAGTCCAATGTAAACGTTTCGTATTCGCCACCTTCCCCGCAAACATTTAAACCGTACTTATCATGCATTTTAACTAAGTGTGCTTGCATATCACGCAACGATTTTCCTAAATGGCGATCAGGAACTAAACCTAGTGCTGCTACCTAGAAATTTATTTTTGTTTTCAATTGGTAGTCAATTGCTTTAATTGGCCAAGAACTAACTTTAATAATGATCGCATGTACTTGACAATCAATCATCTCTTGTAAAAGTTCAGTCTGATCTCTCCTCCATAGGTAGGCTAGTGAAACTAGATTTAATCGGCTACAACTGTACGGAAAACAAGAGCGTTATTTTTTTTAGGTTCAAAGAAAATCCGTTCAATGATCTTACACATTTTCTACTCGTACTCTTTGGTAATCGGATAGTATTGCTCCTACGGCGACTGCTTCAACTTGAAGCTCTTCCTGAAAAGGAAAAAAAATCAGAAGTTGAAATAACTTCGCCGTAAACCACACAAAAACAAAACCATTAAACATTTTATAAACAACTAAAATTATATAAAAATTGACACACTCACCAATCCTCAAAAAACTGATGGCTAAATACTCGGGGAGCCTCAGACAACAAGCAAATATCAAGAGAAACGTACGGAGTCTCAAACTATCTATCCTTGAAAATCTTTCAAAAAATAGAACTATGCTACTTAAGTCTGCTCATGACATAAATACTGTCTGGAGTCATCGGGTTCGGGGTGCAGAACCATCGCAATACCCGCTTAGGTGATCGTTGTCAGGGGTATACCGTTGAGCTTTCCAAACTTCATACAGTGAAATGTAGCCATAAATCTCTATAAACAAATACTTTCTTCGACTTTGTTCCACATTTTCAGACATTTAAACCTAACATCCAATGACTCCTCACTCCTCGAACCTAACATTCACAGACTCATTTCTTTTTAAATAAATTGTTCAATTCTCTTGTTTTGTTTTGAGTCGGTTATTTTCCCTCCCTAAATATTTTTTTATTAATCCGCTGGAGATTGTGTGAAAGTTTCCCTTTTCTGAACAGAAGCACTGCAGCGATAAGAAGGAAAGGATGCGAAGGTTGGGGGATCGGGCCGGGTGTAATTTTTGTGATACACTCTACCAGAATATGGACTGGACGGTACGTTACTGTATTAAATTCAGCGCTGAAGAAACACCATTGCATCTCAGCAAATAGATTAAGAAAAAATTTGGTTTAACTCGCGGCATAACTTGAAGTATTCCATCAGATTAGGCTAAAAATTTCCCCTTGGAGTACTCCTGTTGGGGAGCTATACTTTTTTCCCAATTATAAAAACAACAAATGAAGAATTAATTCACTCTTGACCCGCATTTCCATCGAACTTGACTGATTTCAATCGCAATCGTTGAAAATGTAAATTTACATAGGTAATAAATGATACATGATATAGATTTCTTATTATTTATATTATTATATAGGGTGTTTCTCAATACAATTGACAAAAAAAAGTAGCTTGATTTTTAGTACTTTGAATACTTTGGGAATTCCGAATTCCGAGTCCGAACCCTGTCGATCACACCCTGGCTTTCGTCGCCAAGGCCGGAAAATCATAGTCCACAGATTTGGTAAGTTCACAGAAACAATATTTAAGTTTAACCTATTTATTATATGTACTAAAACAATTGTTACCGAAAATCTGTTTTTTGAGTTTGATTGTATTGCATTTCAATAATATTTAGCAAAAAAAAAAATAATAAAAAAAAAATTTACCAATAGGCATGATAATTGAGATAAGGTAGGTATTACCGTAAGTGTTAAAAAAGTCACACTATTTCAAAAACGTCATGTTGAGTTATTGTGATTGGGAATGATGTGGTCTAACACCAGTTTCAAGATTATACAAGATTCATGGGACACCCCTTTTCTTTATCTATTTATATATACTCGTATATAAATCAGCAAGTATACAAATTATTATAAACTAACAATAATGGGTAATAAAAGTGACAGTGCCCCGTTAGGACCCCTATAAGTTGTCTACAAATGTCCCTGCCCAGAGACAAAATGAAGCTAGAGTTCCTCCTATCAAGTTTCGGCCAGCAGATTCTTGCTTGCCGGCATCCCGAGAGATTCACCCAGGCCCCCTCCATCTGTCTTCAATGGGACATAGAACCGACTCGTCGGCCAGCTCTATGCTCATCTCCGACATCCTTCTGGCGAGCTCGTCTGCCTTTTGTCGTGGTCATTTTAAAGTCTGATCTAAAAACACTGCCACTCTGTTCACACTTACTTTATTATATATTATATATTTATACAAACTATTAACTAACTTTTTAAACTGTTAACTGACTAACTATTAACATTTCTACACTTAGTTTATTCCACTTGATTACTAACTATTCAAATACTTCAATATATTTCAATACAAATACTTTATTTCACTTGATTCCTAACTATTCAAATACTTAACTTTTTAATGAAAAACCAACCGGTCGGTTTGAAACGCGATCGAAAACTCTTCCCGTTTTTTGGACTTGCGAATCTCGATCAGCAATTATCGCTTAATCGGTTAATGTTCACCGTGCCGATAATTGCTGATCCGCATCGGTCATCGATCAACTCCCGGTAATCGACCCAAGTTGGGTTTTAGCTGATCGATAGCCGACGTCGCATTTTCCTTCCTGACCGTCGGGCACAGGTGTTCGAACTTTGTACTAAATAAAGTGCATCACCTCGTATCGGAAGTCACTACATACCATATATCGATATTCAATATACTTTCCGGTACGAGGTATGCCTGCATAGGAAAGTCGGGGTCAAACCGACCCACGACATTCCTCCCCTCTTGAAAAAACCGATGCCCGGCGGTCTAGAAAGTTATCATTCTGGACGTATCGTCTTTCGTTTGAATTTTATATAATATTTTCCGGTGGCAGAAGGCCGTACTAATACGCAAAAAATTAAGTTGTGGCTAATTTTAGTTTTTTTTATAAATTTCCATTATTTTCTTTTTTATGGGATCTACTTTTTTCTTTTGTCTATATTGTTTTATGTTATCACGTTTCGTTTTTTTAAATGTTTCTTAAAACTAGTAATTATTTTTTTTTTTTAGTTATTAAATATTGTGTTTTACTTGCATGCTTTTTTTTACCTCATAGTTTTTTTTTTCAATTTGTCTTATTTTTGTATTCCTTCAATTAAAAGTTAAGTTTTTTTATATCCCATAGGTTGTTTTTCTTTTTATTTTGTTTCAAATTTTTTTTAAAAGTTTTTTTTTTTTAGATTTCATTTTCTGCGTATTTTACATTTTTACATTACATCTAAAAAATTTTTTTTTTTTTTTTATTATCTTTTAATTGTTTTTTATTCTTAGTTTTAGATGCTCTGAACAAGTGTATTACTTTCAATTTCTTCTGTGATGATTCTTCTGGATTGTTGATTGTTCTGTCCTTTTTTTTCTGTTTCCGTTTTTTTTTGTGAACCGCTACGTAGCTTAATGGTGTTGATGCTCAACTTTCGGGCGGAGTCAGGTTATTGGATGCGATTGTACCGATCGAGTGGAGTTGGAGTTTGAGGGACGCAATTCCTTTTCATTGACTTCTTTCGGCATACAGTCTTTGATGTGTTGGCCGAGTCTATTTCGCCATCTTCTCTTGTTGTTAGATAGTTGATATGCATAGCGTCTGGCGGATGTAACTAATGTGGTTGTAATTATAACGGTCCCCGAAAAATCTAGCCGTTCTTATGACTATATGTGGTGCAGCTGACGATGTTACATAGCTGCATTTGAATATACCGTTTGAATACCGCGGTGGCTGCGATTTACCTTATAGCTGCGCGCCCAAGATAGTGACTCCCTTGTCAATTTTTCATTGAATGTTTATTAAGAAACTGTGTCCTCAATCATTACTAATATCACATGGTTGGTATTGTTTTTCATCTTCATTCTGATGTGCTCTGTTTGATTTCGCCATAATATTACAATAAATTTTTTTCGTTAACTGAGTTTTTATTTGCATTATAGGGGATTTTGTATCTTCCATCGGCTGCTTTCCTCTATTTTCGTTGATGTTGCCGTACCCAATCAAACACCCCCTCCGCTTCGAATATGATACCACGCATCGTTGCATCTCAAAAGTACTACCGCTGGTTTGGTGTATCGTGCCTCTTTAGCTTCCGTTTCTGTTCGCTGTTCTGTTCAGATCCCTATTTTGGCTAATGACAAACTCCTACTACCTTAAAATTTAGTCTTAATTCGAATCTTATATTATCAGTATTTCCGTTTTATCTTACTTCTAACTATTTATATATATATATATATATATAATATCTCTGATTTTTTCTCTAGTGGTTTCTTTCCATCATAGAATTTAAAAGTTTTTTTTTTCGTTATAGATTTTTTTTTTAATCTGATTTATTATTTTTTTTTTTCTTAAACATTGCTTCAATAAAACGTATTTTTTTTTTTTTTTACTTTACTTCTCTCTTTCTTCTTCAAATATGCCATGACACTCATCTATTTTCGGCGGCTGAGTGAACGCTCGACTTGTTACAACTTACAACTGATATGCAGATCCTCCATGGTAGCGCTGATAGTGTAATCGTTTGCCTAGAATTGAACTAAATGAAAGTTTAGTAAATTGCTTAGAAATAAAACAAAATTTTCTACATTATTTTTCTTTTCAACTCGGTGGTTTTTCCTTCGCGGTATTTAGTTTATTTTAGTACTATTCCCTTTTCAGTTTCTTTCGAAACCACTTGTGACACTTCTTGGTTGTGTTGGTCCAGTTATTTCGTTCTTCCCAACCAATATCTTGTCCTTCCCTAATATTGTTGTTTCTAATAACACCCTTTTCCTCAACTTCAGCTGTTTTCCCTGCTAATTGATTCGCTAGGTTGCCGTTATTCGATCTTACAAACCCAACTCGTTCCCTCGGAGCCTCTCGTTTTTGGTTTGTGTTCGCGTAACTGGCACTATGCGGATATTCCTTAATTTTAGCTTGCTCTATACTATCATCTGATTCTACCTTCACTAGTTTCTCGTCGTTCGGACTCTTTGTTATGCCCTGCAGTATCTTTTTCTGATTCCACTTATTTCTTTCTTTTTCTATACCTGCGGTAATCGCTTCTCTCGGCCCTATCGTTGTGGTTTTCCTCTTTCCCTCTGATTCTTTAAGCGTCTTCAAAATAATTGGTTGGTTTATTTCTACATTCACCTTCTTACTTGTATTTACCTTATGATCCCAGTTTTTTTTCACTTCTGTATTTCCTCTTTTAGCAATATTTGCTGTATATACTTTTCTTTGCTTTTCTGAGCAACCAACACTCTTTTGAACCATGGCAAGATCTTCTCCCAGTATTTCATCTCCCGAGGTATCCACAACTTTGCCAGTATTTCTTGGGCACTCTTTACGTAGACAGACATCATTGTGCCTATGGACTGCCTTTATTCGTTTCCCGAGCTGACACCAGCGTCCTCCGCTAGATATTTTTTCAGGCAGTTGTTCGTACTGTGATCCTTCCTGTCGCAGAACTCACAATACAACATTCTCTCTACTTCATAACTCGTTTTTGAGTTTGGCTCCTCGAATTTAACCCGTTTGGGAGGTGAGCTTTGACTTTCCGACAGTTGACTTGACCGTTGATATCCTTTACAGTCCCGTGTTTTGTCTCGTTGAAGCTGCCAACAGTCTCTTGCAAAGTGGCCTATTTTCCCACAATTGTAACAAACGAGACTGCCTCGGGTTTTACTACCAGCTCCATTACATTGCCCGTTATCCTTTCCATTCGAGTTTATATTTTGAGAGCTATCCTGCCTCCTCCTCATACTCCTTATCTTTCTCATCTCTCCCTCATAGAAGATTGCCGTCGCTTTCACCTCACTTAAATCAGTCGTGTTCAGTCCAATCAAATACATTTGCGTGTCATTTTCACGCACCCCCGCCTTGAATGTAGCGATCGCATCTTTCTCCAGCTCTTGCAACAGTCCACTGTCTCCTCCTGGATAGCGGTCAGATACCGCTTCCTTCATCTGCCGCCAAATTCCTTCCAGGCGGAACGCGTACTCTTCCATCTCTTCTCCCGGGCGCTGATTGCAAGAGCACAATTGAACTCGCAGTTCCCTCAAGGAGATTTTTGGTAGATATGCCTCTGTCAGAAGTTTTTCCAGTGTAGTGAAGTTATCCAGAGTTTCGGATGCCACCAAATAGTATGCATCGCCTACTAGTCTATACTTTACGCACTTCATGAAGATAGGTTTCTCATTCTCTTCTAGCCGAGTATACGTCTCACCGCAACAATCCAAAAACCGTCTTAGTTCCTTCCCCAACTTCGGAGTTCTTGCTCCCGAGAACAGGGGAATAAACTTGGACACCACGTTCATCATCTTATTCCAGATTTCGTTTGTAGACATTATCGTTGCTGTATTTTCGACAATATCTGTAACAATTTCTGTTGTAGGTGTTCTCTTGGCATTTTGGACCTTTGGTATGTCACGGCCTGTTGGCTCTACCCTTGTTAACGGCTTCGAAATTTCGTTATCTCCTTTGTTGTCCATTCTCTCCGCTTCCTCTAGCAGCGCACTTAGCCTACTGGCGTTTTGACGGAAATAATCTCTCTCCTTCCTACTTTCTTCAGCTTCTTTTTCCAATTTCATGTGCTTTTCCTTGATCGTTTTCAGAAATTCACAGAGCAAAATGTCTACCACCTCACCGCACCTTTGCGTGGTCTGTGTGGTTTTGTTCAAGATTGTCTCAATTTCTGAGTGGCTGTCTGTAATTTCCGCCTGCAACTGTTCTGCCAGATACTGCCAATCTTTTTCATGCTGTTCAATTTCCCGTTCATAACTATTTATTTTCTCTCTGAGCTCTTCGCGTTCTGTAATTAGCGCTCGAACATTATCCATCTCCTCCCTTGTGAGAATGTTAGATTTAGGGGTTTCCATTCTTACACTCTTTTTTTTTTTTAAAAAAAACAATTTTGTCTAAAAGAACCGCAGTGATTATCACTATTATGTACTGAACGTAGTTCCCATCTTCTCGCAAGATTTATTTTACAATAAGTATAGTATGGCCACCCGCAACCTCGTTGTAAAAAAACCCAAAAACCCAAAACCGCACCGTGATTTTCATGGTAATTATATTCCGATCTACATTTTTGTGTGGCTTTGTTCCCCACACAAAAACAAATCTTGGTGCCAGTATTGTTATTCTTTTTTTTTTTTTTTTACTAATCATACAAATGAGTATTCCCATTCCCGAACGGTACATTAAACACAGAAATCGGCACATATTCATTCATCCCTCGTACTATCACCCAATTAATGTATCATGCAGGGCAGTCCCATATGATATAAAAATTCTTTCTCTTCTTTCTAACGTATTTACAAAAAATTTAAAATTTGTAAAAAAAAGTAACATAAAGATCGCAGTGCAAATACACGAAGTCGTTGACTATATCCATCAATGTTCATTTACTTTGTCACATTTAAAACATTGACCTACCTCAACGGTAATTACGAGTGTGATCCGAGCAGAAGGTGCTATCCAATTACAATATAGAATATGTACAACATTCATCATTCTTACCGGTAGATCACACAGCGCATTATCGTGATATAAATAGCTATAGGCGGTTCATATTACCCATCACATATGTGGCCTCCATTCTTTATGAAGTATTGCGATGAACCAAATCGTCTTGAATGATATCGAGACGGGAAATTAACTTCTAACCGATTTTATCTGTATCTTTCACTTTATTCTTCCCCAACGACAACTACAATTCTCATTGTGTTCTCTATTCTTTAATATGTTCCTACATTTATAAACGTGACCCGCGAAACAACCGTACCGAAGTCATTTCGGCCACAATATATATATATCAAAAATAAATTTTACAAAAACAAAAAAAGAAAATTTAAAAGATGTACGTATAGTTACTTACCTTGGATCGTTTTTTCCGGCTGCGCCAAATTGTCGTGGTCATTTTAAAGTCTGATCTAAAAACACTGCCACTCTGTTCACACTTACTTTATTATATATTATATATTTATACAAACTATTAACTAACTTTTTAAACTGTTAACTGACTAACTATTAACATTTCTACACTTAGTTTATTCCACTTGATTACTAACTATTCAAATACTTCAATATATTTCAATACAAATACTTTATTTCACTTGATTCCTAACTATTCAAATACTTAACTTTTTAATGAAAAACCAACCGGTCGGTTTGAAACGCGATCGAAAACTCTTCCCGTTTTTTGGACTTGCGAATCTCGATCAGCAATTATCGCTTAATCGGTTAATGTTCACCGTGCCGATAATTGCTGATCCGCATCGGTCATCGATCAACTCCCGGTAATCGACCCAAGTTGGGTTTTAGCTGATCGATAGCCGACGTCGCATTTTCCTTCCTGACCGTCGGGCACAGGTGTTCGAACTTTGTACTAAATAAAGTGCATCACCTCGTATCGGAAGTCACTACATACCATATATCGATATTCAATATACTTTCCGGTACGAGGTATGCCTGCATAGGAAAGTCGGGGTCAAACCGACCCACGACACTTTTCATTTCCAGGGAAGTCACTGTGACCAGGAATCCAGCTAATCTTAAGGTTGTTGTTCATACCCACCATCTGCAATATTCTTTTAGATTCTCCCATAAGCCTAGATTTAGTAATGTGCGCCTCAACAGCCTTGATGGCAGCTTGGCTGTCAACATAAATAGTTATTGTACCATTCACGCATTGTTTTCGCACAATTAACTCCGCTGCCTTTGACAGCGCAAAAATCTCTGCCTGAAACACGCTCGAGCTATCCGGTAGCCTGAACGATTCCATAATGTCAAGGTCATAAGAGTACACTCCCGCGCCCGTTCCGCTTTCCGTTTTGGAGCCATCCGTGTAGATAGCAAACGTGTCTGGGGCGATGATTCCAGATCGCCACTCCAGTCTGGTGGGAATATTCACAGCATAGGAATGTCCAAAACTGCAAGACGGTGTCCTGTAGTCGGTGCGCTCCGGCATGGCGGAACACAGGGAAATTGACAAGATCCTAGTGTGGCCCACACTGCCTCCCATCCAATAGCCTGCCTCAGGCAGACGCAAAGCACCCTTTGCTGCTATAGATTTTACCGCTAATTCCAATGGGATTATGTGGAGCATTACTTCCAGAGCCTGCGAGGCCGTGGTACGTAAGGCCCCAGTGATCCCAATGAGTACCATTCTTTGAATTCTGCTCATGACGGCCCTGTTAGTCCCGACCTCCAACGCATGCCACCACACCAGTGACCCGTAAGTAAGAACAGGTCTAACTACCGTGATGTACAGCCAATGCACTATTCTCGGGTTAAGGCCCCAGGTTTTCCCTACCATTTTCTGACAAGCGTAGTAAGCATTCGATGCCTTCTTGATCCTGTCGTCAATCGTGAGTTTCCAGTTCAACCTAGGATGGAGATAGATTCCCAAGTACTTCACACTAGGGGAGAGCGGGATGGTAACGCCATTCAAGCGTGGGAGCCTGAATTCTCGGTCTTTTTTCCTCGTAAAGAGGATAAGGTCGGTTTTCTCCGGATTGATGTCGAGACCGCAGTTACCAGCCCGCCTGCTCAAGGATTTGAGCCCAACTTCTAGTAAATCGCTCAAGGTGTCCAGGAACTTACCTCTCACCATCAGAACGATATCATCCGCGTAGGCAACCACCTTGACTCCGGTCAAAGATAGACCCACAGCAGTGGAGACCCACAACAGTGGAGAACCTATGACCCACAGCAGTGGAGATAGCACCCCACCCTGTGGGGTTCCCCGTGTTGCTTTCATTCTGCTACATCCATCCCCCCGAAGAGGAGTTGATAATTCTACCCCCTAGCATCGACACAATCCAGCATGAAATGAATGAGTCAACACCCAATCTATTCAATGCCTTCTCGAACGCACTCGTCTCTACATTATTGAAGGCATCCTCAATATCTAGAAACGCTGCTAGAGTATACTCTTTAACATTCAAAGATTCTTCAACCGTGGAGACGACCTCATATAAGGCCGTTTCCACAGATTTTCCCTTCATATAGGCGTGCTGAGAAGCCTCTCGCGTCCAGAACACATCTGAGATAATAGTCCATCAGTCTCTCCATTGTTTTCAGCAAAAACGATGAGAGACTAATGGGTCTTAAGTCCTTGGCCAGGGTGTGGCTTGGCTTGCCAGCCTTAGGAATGAAAATCACCCTGATTTCACGCCACATCTTCGGGACATACCCGAGAGTTACACAACTTCTAAAGATCCTCACCAAGGAAGGACCAATAAGTGGCATGGTCTTCTGCAGTATAATGGGCACCCGACCGTCCACTCCCGGAGACTTAAAGGGAGAGAAGGATATAACCGCACACCTTACCCTTTCAAGAGAGATTGTCCGATTTACAACGGCTGCGTCCGCCACAGGGAGATCTACTACCTGAGATGAGTTCCCAAGCTCCGAGATGCACCCCGGGAAGTGCGTCTCCATCAGTAGATCCAGACTTTCCTGACTCGATTCCGTCCAGTTTTCGTCATTCCTCCTCAAGTACCCCGGAACACTGGGGTCCTTGGCGAGGATCCTACGCATTCTAGATGCTTCATTAATACATTCTATTTCCTCGCAGAGTTTTCTCCATGAACTTCGCTTGGCGAAGTTCAGCGACGATTTAAATTCTTTTTGGCTGAGTCTGTATGCGTCCCAGTCTAAATCATTCTGTTTTTTTTATCTTTCTTGAAAAGCCTCCTCGCCTTTCCTCTCAGAGTTTCAAGATACTTTGACCACCACTTCGGACCACCTTTCCCATCCCCATTTGAGAGCGGACAGGCCGATCTAAAGGCAGTCATCAAGGTTTCCGAAATCATTCCTACCTCCCTATCAAGTAGTTCCGTACTGCTTAAGCTGATGGTTGAGTGGTTTAGTGGAAGAGTTCCTTAATCCACATTACTGCGAAATGAGATATTGAACTCTAAACTTAGACGAAATTTGAAAAATTACTCTCAAAAAGAAATAATTTTTATTTTGTTATACTTTCAAGCAATGTATACTGATAATATGGTGAATAAATAAGTTTGGAACACAAAGATATGGTTATTGTAGTCAAACTGAAAAAGCCTAAGCACCAAAAAATTCAATGTGGCTTAGGCAACTCTTCCACTCAACCACTCATTTGTAAGCTGAAATATATCTGCTACTATAATTTTTTGACAGTTCAAAATCTACCATCATTTGCAACCAACCTCATGACTCGTTATGTTTAGGTTTAGGTTTAAGAAGGGGCGCAGCGCTAAAACCACCGCATTCACTAGGCGCTAAACGGGCTCATTGCGATCCCTTCAGAACCTACACATGTTCGATTCCCTAGCAGCATAGCGTGTTTCCTCAGCATACAGTGCCCGTTAGTGCTCCGACGAGCAGTCGCAGTTTTCCTCTATCCCAAGTTAATATATTCTTAGTCTTTTGACTCTCCAGCTCGGGCCACAGAAATCCTGCAGCTTGCCAGTCCCGCCCACCTAAAGTTGGCTGTCTTTTTAGAGCGCTCACCAATTTGCGCTTTGATGCCGCATATCGGTGGACAAACATCCTCCTCAACCCTACCATTCGATGCCGATCCCGATTTCAAAGAGTCCAGATGGTGTAGCACCCACTCCATATTTCGCCACAACTCAGACCTCTTCATCCTCTCGCGAAAATGGCTTATGGCTACAAAGTAACGAAAACGGATTAATTGTCTCACCTCTTGACACAAACGCGTTGATCTTTTTTTTTTTGATTTGACAAAAATCATAAAATGGCCAAACACAAAAAATGTGTTTCATAAAATCGTCTATGACTTTATAACAAAGAAAGTTATAGAGAATCCACAAAAACAGGTGAACTCATGACGAGTTGCAACAGCTAATGCTGCTAACTGTACCGCTCTCCGACGCTTCGTCGGCGAGCAAAACTTTTTGACCTACCTTCGTATCATGGTGTGATCAATCAAAGAAATTTTGTGCCTCAGCCAGATCATCCCTTTAAAATTGTCGGCGACTGACGCAATACCAAGGTCCCCAGCTCTCCCCTAACTGGATTTTTCATCACCCTTGGTGGAATACTCTCAATATTCCCGCAATAGTAAGAAAAACATTGTTTTCAGGGTGGATAGAGTAGAATCTGGGTTTCATTATTCACTTTCCCATTTGTTTACGACACGGCTTGGATTATAATCCGTCGTATCGTAATATGCCACTACCGAACCAAGTGGGTCGCATAGAACAAAAATGTGTTGAGAAATCATTGATTTTGAGCTAGACTACCTGATAAATTCTCTCGATTCTTTAGCGCAAAAAAAATTCGTCCTAAATGCAAATTTTTTCCATGAAATTTTTTATCTCAAACTTCCGATATGCCTAAAATAGACTTTCGGCAAATAATAAACAGCTGAGATTCGCTCGATTAACTAAGTGAAAGCAAAACAGTTCTTATCAGCGCCATAAAAGGGATTAACTTTTCACTAAAGATCTCTTTCCTAGCACCAGCAACAATCAAACAAATATGCCACCTTATCACAGTCTTAAGCTGTTCATCATACTTTGTAAATAAAATTTATCTAATTTCAACTTAACAAATACAGATTTTCCGTCTGTTGGGTCGAAAAATGGTTGGCATACAATTTAAGAAAATTCTCCACTTCATATCTAATTTATAGCCTTAACAAGTGAGAAGCTGATGATTAGCAGCTAATGTAAAACTCAAATAAGTCGATTAGCGTTCCAAAGAAAAATCACATATCTTTTTAAAATTTATGATAAAATAATGTGAAATGTTTTTAACGCGAATTATCACTTGAGCCGATTGTAAGATATGCAGCGATTTGGAACGCCGAATACTCCATTATGAAAAGTCACATGCTTTTTGGAGGCCAATTTTTCGCAATTATATTGCGAGATAAGATGCAACGATAAGTATTAAATTATATCGTAATGATGTCCACTGCTTTGGTTTTTATTTGGATCGCAGTTGTGATAGTCTAAATATAATTTGATTTGAGAATAGGATATATATGTTGCATTTGAAAACATTGCTTGTCTAGGGCTGGCCCAATTAAGCTCACTTAACTCCTTTCAAATTCAAAAAGTCCCCTTTCTATACCACTGGGTTTAATTTTAATGATAATGATAATGGGAAATTGATAAATGTTGATCTACAGTCTTAAGGCGAAATATTTGGGAATGTAATAAATTCGTGGGACACCACTTGGGCCCCTAAAGCCAATTATCGGTCCAGAATAAACACATTTCCGCCTTTAACTAAGCTCAGAATTACAAAATATTAACACTGCTTATTTCACATGTTCCTGTGATCAATTGCTTTCACATGGAGTCGAGCTGTCCAGTTTGGAATTAAAAAGTCCAATATCAATTAAATTCCAAGGCAATTCGTTCTTATCGTAATCGACCTGACACCTTATTAGACATCGAACGAATGAATACGGAAGTTGTGGCAATATTTTAGTGATAGTTAGATAACTAATGGTTTGGTTTATTGACTCACTACAAGTATTTTCGGACAGAAGTATGGCAAAATAATTACAACACACTCTAAGACTCCGAGGTCATGGCCTTAACACTCGTGACCTACAGCAAAAAAATACTCAAAACAGGAACCGTGCCTCTAATTCTGTGCGATCTAACAACGACTTTTGGCTATAGTTTTGTAGACGAGTACTGTCGCTTCCATATGCGACTATGGGGATCTTACAGGAACTGATGGGGATCTTACAGGAACTGTGGTGATGCCATCATCACCCTACACTTAGACATTAGTGCTCGTCCGTTTTGCTCCCCGTTTGAGTATGATTACTCATGAAACTCAAAACCATTAAGTGGATTTTATAAAACTTGCTATGATACATAGCTTCCCCTTATCGATATCACCAAGGTCATCGAGGAAATCCATCTTCTCGTTCCCGATAGGGCCGGACACTCGCATAGGACGTGGAAGATTGACTATTCTACTACTGGGTCACCGCAGCTATGACAGATATCATTTGCCTCGGCACCTAGTCTTCTAGCGTGTCTACCGATTAGGCAGTGCCCTGTGAGCACTTCGATTAGTTAGGTTTGACCATCTATTGCCTGCCCACTGCAAGCATAGTGAGTCGATAGACTGTTTTATGGATCCGATGAGACTGCCGGTCTTACACTAGTGAGCTTAGGCTAAGTGTTATGCTTAGACACAAAAATTAAAGGGGTATTTCGATGGACCTTGCCACCAAAATACCACTTCCAGTCTAGCGCCATCGGAGTAATTGTACATCAACATTTAATTGGCGCGAACCTTAAAACTTCTAAGCAAATTTTTTTCCAGAAGCCTTAAAAAAAGTAGTGGTACAGCTGTTTAAGGGGGGCGATACATGTAAAATTTTCAAAAATTCGAGTTTTTTTTTTTTGCATAAATAGTTAAATTAACATCTAAAAAATATGTTTGTAAAGTTTTAGAATGAAATTCGCATTATTTATCGATTAAAAACTCATTTAAGTGCTCGAGCGCTATTGAGTCCGTACTGGAGCGCTCGACTCTCGCTACCTGCTTCTCGACAACTAAAAAAGCTTGTCAAGCATGTCAAGAAGAGCTGAAGAAAAAACAAGTACTATGAACGTACTGAAGGACTTCTGTATGGGCCTGGAATCGCTGATTGTAATCATAAAGTTTCTGTGTGTCAAAACTTTAAACGCGTTTTTCTCGAGACGACTTTTTTTAAATTGGCGGGCAAGATAACTCAAAAAGTTCTCAACCGATTCTTATGAAACTTTGCACACGTTTTCTCTATAGATTAAACTTCTAGTTGAACCTCAAAAATGCCAAAAAAAATTTCAAAATTTAGTGTTTTTGACCCAAAAACTGTCGAAAAAAGGGTAAAAAATCGTCCTTTTTTTTATGAGGCGTGCTAATTCACGATTTTTTGACTTTTTTTTTTTTTTCTTGGTTCAACTAGAAGATACATGTTTAATAAACACACTCCAACCCATTTTTTTGATTTCAAATTGCTGTAACTGATGCTAAAAATCCCGCCGATTGATGCCTTTCGCCGCGAGGGTCTCAGGAGATTGGTAACAAAGGCGGCCGTTTTGAAAAAAAAAAAAAATAAAATCAGATTATTGTATTTTAATATGTAATGACTAAACATGATCACTTTCAAAACGATTCATTTATTCCTTCTATTTTAAATAAGCCTCTGAAAAACGGTCTAAATTCAGGCGTTTACATGTATCGCCCCCCTTAAAAAAGAAAAACAGTTGGACACGAATTACAGGCCAGTTCAAAAGGAATTGTAAAGTATAAAGTTGATACCACTGAACAAAGTGAGTGAGAGTCAGCAAAACTCGAGCATAGGAGAAAGTTAAGGACTGCAAGTAACGAAAAGAAATGCTATTTGATACAGAAACCTGTCAGAACCTAAACTTGTAGGTGCCAGAATGGCTCGTTTATCAAATCAAATTCAATAATTTCGAACTCTTCAAAATTGCCGTCTTATGCATTGCGAACTAGACACTCGCCCCACATTGTGCGCCGTTTATTGTGTGTTTCTACCTTGCAAGAGTATTTCGATTGGACACCACAAATCCAATAAGTGAAAAGAATGAAATGTCATAGGATACAGTGTCCAATATCGAAAAATTCCATTTATCCGAAGAATAAAGTCACCCTTCGTATACAATTTTCTTGATTCTGGCGTCATATATCTGTTTTTATACGGTTGTATCACATGAAACTTACTAGACTTTTATAAACTCTTCCGACTTATAACAGTTAATTACAACACCGATTCTTGGGAGGAGTGAACTTGTGATACCCTCGAAAATCAGAGCAAAAAAACTTAACAGACTCTACATTGAAATTCCATCAAGTCGCCGAAACGGACAGTTTCAACGCAAATAACAATGCTCAACACCAAAAATCATCAGAGATATGAACGCATTTTCTATTGTGTTTTTTACGCTGAATTCAAATCGGTTAATATTTTTTTCCATCGCCCTCCATTTTTTTAGTTATCTGCTATTTTGTGTTTTTTATTTTTATTTTTTGTCAATTTTTCGATTTGCTTAAAAATAATACTAAAAAGTGTGATGCATAATTTTACGCAGAAATGAAAAATAAATTTGTTTTTAAAAGTTATCACCAAAACATTTTTTTTAATTTCTTTAAATGAAAAGTAGCAAAAGCAACGGAAAACAATCTTAAAATTTATTTTAATGTCTGTACTCTTAGTAGAACGTTTCTACTTAAATTTGAACGATAAGTGTACATGGTTTTATGGAATTTTAACCGACATAGGTAAATATCTCAAAAAGTAAAAAACCAACCACTTTACACCCTCTTGGAGGTTGAATATTGCAAAATCCTAAAAGATTTGTCGGAATTCTTGAAAACTTACACTACTATCGTACACCCCTTAAGAGTTAAATATCGAAAAATGTTTAAGTTAGCTTTTAGGCGATTATATTTAAATCCGTTAGAAGTAAAAGCGAATCGAATAAAAGCTGTATCTCATTAGCAGAGAAAGTTTTCATATACATAACCAATAAAAATACATATTTGCATTTTTTCGCTATTTCAGAGACTGCATACATAATTCATCATTTTCCCATGAAAAGAGCATATTTCATTGATTCTTTGAATGTTCACCAGAAAGTTCAGAAACGTTTTGCTTTTGTCGCTAAGAAGTAAGAATCGACCGCGGCTTCAACAGTTTTCTATTGTTTTTCGAACGGATGCATAGCGTGCGAGAATAATTGTTGCGGTCATTTTATCAGTGTTTTGTATTAATATATGTATATTAATGGAATTAATATACACAGTGCGACAAATAAGTTCCGAGACCCGAACCATATTTGAGAAACTGGTAGGACCATCTATGTGTACAGACCGGCGTTTGAAAGCTGTGACAATCCTCTTCCCGGTTTTGTTTAAATCGGTTGATAGATAGCAAAGTTATGACAGTTCTCCCAAAACAACTTTTTTGTCGACGTTGAAATATTAAAATATTGCTCAAACAATGCTCATTACATTCTTCGATAGCAAAGGAATTGTCCACAGGCAATTCGTTCCAACTGGCCAAACAATTACTGGCGCATTTAATCTCCAAGTTTTGAAGCGTGTGATGGCCAGAATTCGTCGTACTCGACCCGAATATCGTGATCCAGAGAACTGAATAATGCACCAGTCACACCTCACTCATTGTTCGTCAATTTTTGGCTCAGAATCAAGTCTGTGTGTTGAATCATCCACCGTATTCACCTGATTTGGCCACATGCGATTTCTCTCTACTCCCGAAATTGAAATTGAAGTTGAAAGGAAGACGATTCCACAAAATGAGCTAGAACACGCATTTGAATCACTGTTGAATCGCTGTAACAAGTGTATTGAAACTGTAGGAGAATATTTTGAATAAAAAAAATTAAAAATATCCAGATTTTTTCTTTTAATGATGTTTTCCATGACCAGTCTCGAAACATATTTGTCGCACTGTGTATTTCAAAATGCCGAAAGTGGAAAAAGAATCTAATCAAGAATTTAATTTGCGAATAATACGCGACTACCCAAAAGTTTTTCGTGCCGATAATTCAGTTTTATTTAGTATTGTGTGTGACAGAAAAATTTCAGCAAAGAAATTATTTCTCGTCAGGCAATATTTAGAGACAACGAAACATAAACGAAACGAAGAGATGAAATTTGCTGCACCATCAAGACAAACATTAGTTACTACATCCTTTCTAGCTTCGCATAGAGAAATCAACATATTTTACAGGGATATCTGTAAAACTTTTTTTAGAGGCAAACATTCCAATAAACAGAATAGGTCATCCAAGTATAGTGACATTTTTAAAGAAATACACGATACGAACAGTACCAAGCGAAGCAGTATTACGTAAAAAGTATGGTCCTTTACTTTACAACCAATGTCTTGAAGAAATGCGAGCAAAGGCACAAAATAAAGCAATTTGGGTGTCTTTGGATGAGACTACGGATTCCGAGCAACGTTTTGTGGCGAATTTTGTGTTTGGATTAAGGAGAATGAGGAACATGCCAAATGCTATTTACTAGATTTTTCAGTTTTTGAGGAGGTAAATGCTACTAGAATTTCAACATTTTTTGTCAATTCGCTCTTGCTTTTATGGCCACAAGGTAAGATAAGGATACCGTTTAATATATTGATTTTGCTGAAATAATTTCTCATTCTCCCAATAGGGGTATTGAATACGATAAGGTGTTACCCTTTGTGACAGATGCGGCGTCTTATATGATTTCTTCAATGCGTTCACTAAGAAATCTTTTTTCCAAAAATGTTACATTTAACTCGTTTCGCGCACGGCTTACACCGTATAGCTGATTTCACCCGACTAAAATTCCCAGCCGTTAATAGATTGATTTCAAAAGTAAAAGCAGTTTTTGTGAAGGTATCGACTGAATTTGTTTTAATTTTTGGTTAATTAATTCCGAAATGCATTTTTATGTGTATTTTAGGCAGAGCCAATAATTACTAGATGGTGTTCTTGGATAACAGCTGCTGTATATTATTGCGACAACTTCGTTGCTGTGCGCGCTGTCAATTCACTTTCGTCTAAAGATGCGGAATCGATTCGCGAAGCGCAAGAGTTATTTGGTTCAAACAATACACAATCAGAGCTAGCCTTTATCAAGGCTAATTTTTCGTCAATTGTACGTGGCATTAAAAAACTGGAAACGCCAGACTTGGAACTAATAGAAAGTTTCAGGATCATCGATATAATTCACACGGATCTCGAGTCACTTGGAAAAGAAGATGTTCTTCGTCGTAATGTTGGCAACGAAATGCTACGACAAATACGAGACGTTTTGTATAACGGAGCGGAAACCGAAAACGAATATACAAAAGGACTTAGCCCTGCTGAATTGGCAATGTTTAAGTACTGCCCGACAACGTCAACCGACGTTGAGCGGATGTTTTCTGCTTACAATTACATTTTCAGTGACAAACTCAAAATTTTTGTCTTTGATAACCTGAAAAAACGTGTAATTTTGAACTGTAACCGATACAAAACTGAATAAATAACGAAAGACATTCACGTGAACTTGTTTTTCTAATGCTTCTATTGCTTCTTTTCCTAGCATATCTAAGAGCATATTTCAGACATTTTCGGTGCATATTTTGATACATATCCGTACATTTAAAAACCGTCTCTGCTCATTAGACATAAGAAATATGTTGGAATTCGTAAAAACGTACACAACTACTACTACCCTTAGGGTTTGATATCGAGAAATCTGAAAAATAAACAGAAATTTTTTTATTATTATTATATGATTTCCTCGAAACGGCCACTTTTGGAACTACAGTAGACCTCGGTTTAAAAGGACTCTATGAAACACTCCGTAAAGTCCACTGTAACCGAGTGTCTTTTTTATCTCAAGCTATTTATTCTAAAGTTCTTGCAAATGCTCCATTATAAACGAGTGTCCATTAAAAGCGTGTCATGCTGTACATTTTTTGAGTTGTCGTGTGTTTCCAGCGCCATCGTTAAATTTTTTTCCAATCAATTTTTGGGAAACTGTTGAATGCACCCATGCATGAATTGGTGATATTAACAGAAAAGAGAGAGAAAGTGGAAAGAAACCAGAGAACAGATCAAGAGGACGGTTCCGCAAGTTCGGCCACGCAAAGGAACAGGAAAAGAAAGAAAAAGAAACAAAACCGCTCCAACAAAACAACAACAATTTTTCACAGTTTGTCTCTGGACGACATTTGGCCTGGCCGGCTGATTCCTTGTCGACCGAATTTTGACGAAAATTCGCAGAAAATATACTGGCCGTAGTGACACAAGAGCGTTTAGATTAACGTCTACAATTAGTTCAATTTTAAAAAGACGCGATCACAAAAAATTATTCGGATTTTTATTGCACGCATTCGGTAATATCTGCGGAAAGCAAATTTACAGTTGACAGAGTTCCCTGAATTTTTATCTTTTGGCAGTTAGGTCGCGCGGGCTATGGAGATAATTGGAGGAATGTCGTGGCTGAGGAAGGGGGGCAGATAAGTCGCTAAAACACAATAAGTGCCCTGAGACAAGCTGCAAATCATCGTTTCTAGCCCCGGTACCAGCAACAGCGTCACTCCCGCTCGAAGTTCAGCCTCCAGTTCGGATTCAAGAGGAACCGGACCACTACCTTACCTCCCCTTCGATTATTTTAACTTTTTCAGGTCGAAATAATCATTTCAAGGCCTTCATTCACAACACATTTTTCAATTGTTACACGATTATCAAAAAACACGCAAATCTAAGAATTTTAAATTTTGCACCCTATAATTTGTTACTATTTTTTATTTATTTATTTATTTCTTTACTCCCGTCAAATAAGTCGTAACTTGTGGCTTGGAGGGAGGAGTGACAGCTTTTGTTGTGTTTTATATTAATTAATTAGCTGCCTTGTAAAATAAAAATTTAGAGAGTAAATGAAATTCAAAAATAATTTTTTAAAATTTAAATGAATAAAGATTCAATGTTTAAAGCTAAGAGATACTGTAGATAGTTCAAATATGAGGATGAAATGATGGAAAAGAAGTTTGAATTTTAATATATGAAAAGTTTGAAATTTAAATTGAAAGAGAATGAAAAAAGATGGAATTATGAAAAAAAAAATTAGAATTAAATTCTTAAATTAAAATTAAATTAGAAATGTTTGAATTTAAATAAACTGATTAATGATTATATGAGAAGTATTTTAGGATAATGTTTGAGTAGGTATATAGCAACTTTTAATTCTTAGGATGTTTGGAAAAGTGAGTGTTGAGTGTATTTATTAATTGAATATTTATTAATAGTGTATATTTGCATTTATAATTTGTCTGTTTCGTAGATGTGCTTTAAGATGTCTTTTGAAATAGTAAGCGTTTTCAGGCATATTTTTGAGATATGTGTAGTTCGTTATATAGTAGGATAGGTGCTAAATATGTAAAATGTGTTTGTTCAAGTGCTGAGCTTACGTAGGATGTTGTCATGTTAGTGTTTCTGGCTCTTGTATGTATATTATGGTTAATTGTAGTAAGTCTATCGTTTTTGGTCATGTAAGTGAGAATTTTTAATGTATATAAATTTTTCAAGTTCAGTGTATTAGTTAACATAAAAATTTGGTTAGATGGATATGTTGATGGAACCCCGGCGATAATCTTTAGTGTACGTTTTTGAGTTATTTGGATGCATTTCAAATGCGACTCAAAAGCTCTTCCCCATGCTATGATTTCAAATGTTAGGACTGATTGAAATAGAGTTTTGTAAGTTGTTATCAAGTCCCCTATATTTAATATGCGCTTTAAACTGTAGAATATATAGACGAAACCTTTCAATTTTCCATTAAGGTTAGCGATATGGTATTTCCATCGTGGATGGCTGTCGATTGTTAGTCCTAGATATTTTGTAGTAGTACTGTTTGACATTTCTATTGACCGAGTTGTTTTATGTTGGATACTATTAATTTTGATTTTAAGTGTATCGGGTGGCAAACGGGTTTGGGTCGTTTGCCCGTGTCCCAAAATCCCGTTTATTCCAAAATCCCGTTTTTCCAAAATCCCGTTTTCCAAAATCCCGTTTTCCAAAATCCCGTTTTTCCAAAATTCCGTTTTTCCAAAATTCCGTTTTCCAAAATCCCGTTTTCCAAAATCCCGTTTCCCAAAATCCCGTTTGTCAAAATCCCGTTTTCGTGGATAAAATTAATGTTTATTAATTCGGGCGCCCGAATTAATAAACATTAATTTTATCCACGAAAACGGAAAATAATACTAACACAGCTAAAAAATTCAAATGTTGGTTTACGGTTGCTTGATAGTTCGGATTTATTAAAATTAAAATTTCTAGCAACATCAGCTATCCTTGATTGAATACCTGAGCAGGCACGGTTGCCAGGTCGGTTGCCAGGTTTTCAAGAGTTGACAGAAGATTTTCAAATTATCTGAACCACGCTATAGAAAAACCGCGTTTTAGAAAAATTTTCGCATTGCCTGGACCGCGTTGTAACAAAACCGCGTTGGAAAAGTACTGCGTTGTAGGAGGCTTACGAGTACCTGTATTTTGAAATGAATATATCAGTAGTAACTTCGAATAAGGGTAGTGATAAACTTATAGTGGATGGTTATGCGTACCATATTGACGTTCGCGAAAAAACGTATAGGTGGTGCTGCGCAAATAGAAAGTCGCATATGTGTAAAGGACGGGTCGTAACCATTCTAGTAGATGGTAAACATTTCATTAAGAAGGGGCCTTCGCCTCATTCACATGATCCTTTCGCGAGTGAAAAGCAGGTATTTAATGCAAATGCTATTGTTAAAAAACATGCGAAGGCATCTGGATCGCGTCCGTCTCAAATAATAAGAACTAGTGTTGTCCAGTGCAAAAGTGATTGCAGAGTTTATTTACCAACAAATAATGCCAAAAAAAAAAATATCCAGAGCTAGAGCGAATGCATTAAAAGAGCCTAATAGCCTGGATGAAATTGAAATACCCGAAAATTTGAGATATCTCGAGGGCGAACTCTTCCTTCTTTCTGAAAAAAGCTTTAACGGTCAAAAAATTATTTTATTAGGTAATCGTTGGAGTCTCCAACTTTTATCTGAGACTGACTGTTGGTTAATGGATGGGACTTTTGAAGTAGTTCCATCCATTATGAGACAACTATTTACTATACATGGTAAAATTAACCACGAAATCGTTCCGCTTGTTTTTTGTATTATGAGCTCAAAAACTAAAGAAGCTTATTTTGAAATGTTTTATGAGCTTTGTCACAAGGCCTGTGAATGGAATATTTCTTTAAATCCAACCAGATTCATTACGGATTTTGAGAAGGCCAGTGTTACTGCTGCAAAGAGTTTCTTTCCCTCTGCAAATTATAAAGGTTGCCTTTTTCATTTTGGCCAGATAATTTGGAGAAAGGTTCAGTCTGAGGGTTGTGCAGCTAAGTACGGAAATTCCGAAAATTTCAGCATTCAAATCCGAATGGTTAAAAGTCTGGCGTTTGTTCCTCCTGAAGAAGTTTTAGAATACTATAAGGAACTTTTTATTACATTTGATGATTCAGATGTTAAGCGTATTGCTAAATGGTTTAAAAAGAACTATTTGACGGGCGATAAAAAGAAACAAACAAAACGAAAGAGAACAAAAGAAAACGGTCCAAATTATTCGCCTCAATTTTGGAGTATATCGGATGGAGAAAATTTTCCAAGAACCCAAAATTCGGTTGAAGCTTGGCATAGGCGACTAAATGTCATCGTAGGTAAGCCGCATATTGGAGTTTACAATTTGATTACAGAGCTATTAAAATAACTCATTGTTGCGAATACTACTATTTCCAAAATGCGTGCAGGTGAAATTCGGCCTATAAAGAAAAAGCAGCAGGCGAAAAACGAAAATATACGAAGAATTGTTGAAAATAGAGCTAATATGAATAAGGTCGATTTTCTTAAAAACATTTCATATCATATTGCTTTAAATTAATTTGTTACTTAATATCAGCAAAAATTGAATTCGAAAATTATTATTAAATTATGTAAAAATTATATTTATAAAACAAAAATTATAATTTAAAAAAAAAAATAAAAAAAAAATTTATTTTCAATTATTTTTTTTTTATTTTATGCTTTAGTTGAGTAAAAAAACGGGATTTTATAAACGGGATTTTTAAATTTTAGTGAGGAAACGGGATTTTGGAAAACGGGATTTTGGGAAAACGGGATTTCGGAAAACGGGATTTCGGAAAACGGGATTTTGGGAAAACGGAATTTTGAACACGGGATTTTGGAAAAGGAACACGGGATTTTGGGAAAACGGGATATTGGAACACGGGATTTTGACCCGCTCCCGTGGCAAACCACTTTGATTGTTTGCGAACGGTACGATTTTAGTTTTCTCAATGTTCAGTTACAATGCGTGATGCTTTGCCCAGTTGGCTGTTTCTTTCAGTATATCGTTAGCTTTACTATAGCACTCTGACCACACCTTGCATGTTACTAATATTACTGTGTCATCAGCAAAACCTATTATTGGTTTCAAGATCACCTATATATGTAGAACAATTCTCAGCAATACCACCAGCTGTAAGGGAGTTTCGGATAGTAGGCATGATACATCCTCTGACGAGTCTATGCCATCCGATGACGAAACAGCTCCTTCGGACCTAGTCCAACACAATCTTATAAAAACTGGCCTATCCAGTGAAGGTTTTCCAACTGTCATGTTATCAAGGACAGCGATTAATCAAAAGTCGGGGATTTCGTATTGGGGTTTCACTCCACTGACGCTGGAAAACAACAAAAATTTCTTCAATGTTGCTTCTATGGTAGTGATGTACCAATTTGGGGTACCCAAAATAACATTATAAAAATAACGCTGGATCGTGAAATCTGAAAAGGGGATATGCCTAGCATCTTTCGATGCTGGGTAGCGGGGTTGACCTGGCGCCCAAAAGGACGCTGGTTAGTCGGGAAAAAAGTTTGTAAATTAGAATTACCTTTTTTCTTTTAAAAAAAAGCCAATTGCTTTTATTATATCAATGACTTGACCGATTTACCGATTCGCTTAGTTACTAACTGATTGACCCAAAAACTTGGTCGCGGCACACTTTTATAATCTTTAGAAATGCATTCGATCCACATTGCTGACGTTGTTTCGGTATGCCGGTAAACATTAGGTCAAAACATTATGAGTCCTTTGCATTTCTGGTCATTGTGTCATCCGGCAGCATTGCACGAATTTCAAGCCGGCATTCCATAGGTATTGCTGACCGGTGGTATGCCGACCCGCAATTCGCGCAAGAAGGTCATTAGGTTTAGAGGCCGATGCGTTGTAAATAAACATTGACTCTTCGTCGTATGCTTATTTACAACGCGGAACAGATATTTTATTGTCGGATAGACGCGAATGTAATTTAAAATAAGAAAAAGGAAACGATTGATAGACGCGAATGTAAATTAAAATAGGAAAGAGGAAACGAATGCTACCGTGGTGACGCAATGCTACTCTGGGAAGGATCCAAGGTACAACAGTAGCTTACCATGAAAAAATTCCATTACTAAAACCTATTATTTTTATGTCGTACTTTGAAAATTCGAACAACGTTGCAACATATACCGTGTCCAGTAATAGAGAAAGCACTGTGCCTTGGGGTAATCCATATTCAGTATTTAATATTTCTTTGCTTTCTGTTTCATTTAGTTTCACCTTTTGTGACCTATTTGAGAGGTAGTACTTAATTTTTTCTAGTCGTTTGTTTTTAATACCTATTTTGTGAAGGATTTGAATAAGTTTTGCATGACAAATTGTATAAAATGCCTTTGAAAAATCTAGAAAGATGCCTAAGACTTTTTTCTTATATTTAAAGTTTTTCATAACATGACCTGTTACGTCTGCAAAAGCATCATCCACTCCTTTTCCCTTGCGAAATCCATATTGTCTTGCCGGAATTAATTGATTATCTTCTAAATATTTATATATTCTTCTTTTTAAGCATCTTTCAAAAAGTTTTGCAAAGATATTTAAAAGTAATATAGGTCTGTAGTTAAATACCATGGTACTATCACCTCCTTTGAATATGGGTGTGATTGTCGCTATCTTGAGTTTGTCAGGGAAGACGCCTGTCGATATACATTTATTAAACCAAGTTCGTAGTGGTTTACTGAGAAATGTTTTGATTGTTTCTGTTGTTAGGTTATCTTCTCCTGGTGCAATTTTGCCTTTCATATTGGTAATTGTATCTATAATTTCTTTCTCCGTTATTTTATAGAGATAAAATGTGTGCTTTGATTTTCTGGCGTTGTTCGTAGATTTAAGTGTTCTGTGCCTAATTCATCAGTTATGTTTTTCCCAACATTTGCGAAGAACTTATTAAATTCATTTGTCACTTTTTCTTCGTTTTTATCAGTGCTAACAAAGTTCATTCCTATATTGAGTCCATTGCATGTTGTTTTGCCATTGTTCCTGTGTGTTATTTCATTTATTATATTCCAGAATTTTTTAAGGTCGGACCCTGCCTGCTGTACTTTGTATTTATAATATTTTTCCTTGGCCAGTCTTAAGGTCTCAGTTAGTATGTTTCGGAATTGCCTATATCTGTTCTTCAACTCTAAGCCCAGTGGTCGTCTTTTCACTTTTAAGTACGACAATGGAAACAGGTAAAACAAGTGACTCTTTCCATAAAATAATCTCTTTAAATTGCCCAAACTCACCGCTGCGGTATGTTTTTCTAATTACCGACTTGTTCTGACGAAAACAATTTTTCCAGGCGGAGTACTACGAATTTCTTTATGAAGCGTTCTGGTATTTATGGGGAGGTGGCACCGTGTCTAGGCAGGGTTCAGGACATCAGTTAACATTAAGCCGTTCCTGGGAAAAAAAATCCACAATGTTGCGAAACTTCCATAGAAGACGCGAATAAAAGGAACGATGATGTTCCCAAGAAATACGATTGGAAATAAAAAGGCTACTGAATTGGCAGGAGCCATAGGAACGATTCTCTTTTCATGAAATGAAGGCATAGGATAAGTCCCTTGACACCTTTCCTCTGCCAGTCTTTCACCCTCCAAGCAAACACGGACAACCGGGAACAGTAAATTAGACCACAAAACAACTTTTTATTATCCGTAAAATACTCTTATTGCTCACTATGTCCACTAAACCCAGTCTCCACCGTAAAGAAGATCATGCGTAATAAAATTCGGATAGTAAATAAATTAATTATCGTGCTATCGTAGGTACCGCCAGATATTGACCTTAAACCACTTTTTCGGCGCGATAAGTCAACGTAAATAAAAAAAATAGAGCAACTACAATTCGTGTGTGCGTTAGATGCACCCACCACCCTCGCAAGCTTCTACAATTAATCGAATCTCAAACAAATCATTACCTTGGTCCATTCCAGAAGACTGTACAAATCTTCGACTTCATCCTCGTCGGTCGGCACGTAATGCTTTCCGGTTTGTGTACTCTTGCCGCGAGTTTCGCGCCGATAGAGCGGAACTCCCATAGCCTTGGCGAGTATCTCGATGCCCATATGTCCGACGGTCTGGTACATGTAGCTATCGAGTTCATCTGTAAAGTGGGAATAAAAAAACGATTTTTAGTTCTCAATGACCCCAACACACTCCACAACCACACCAGCCAACAAAACATACCACGATCCTTCGGATGGAGATTGGCTAGGGCCACGATCTGATGACCTTCGGCCGCACACTGCATCATGTTATAGCAGCTGTCCTTACCGCCACTGACCATTGCAACGACACGCATTTTTCGCAACTTTTCTCAACACGAACCGTCCGCGTAAATTTCCTTTTGCTTCGACTGCGATCACCACTGGAAATGACCCCGGACAACTGTAACCCCATGCACCCTGGATATCAGTTGTTCGCCGTCAACAGTTGGAGCTGCACCGCGGGCGGAATTTGGTCGGGAAAGTTGGACGGATGTGACGACGGCAAGCGGTCCGGAAATCGACCAGCACCACATTAACTTGAAATGGTCGAGCGAATTTCAAAGAAAATATTCGGACCTAAGATCTTTTTCTTATCTCGTATGACAGACACTCTGAAAGTTCTGTCAAACGCATGTGGCACTGGTGCAAGACGCAAGACCGAGACGAACCATAAAAATAAATCGATCAAAAGAACGAACAAGTTTTTGACTTTTTTAGGGGGCGGACGGGGACACCTTCAGTTTCCTATTTTCGTTGCTAAAAAAACCAGCACACACCACTAAAACTGTCCGATGCACTTTTTCGGGCACTTTTCTTCTCTGACGTTTCCCGGACACTTGACCAAAAGTTGCACGGTCGAACGAACCGAAATCGCGTTTTAAAAACCCTTAAAAAACCTTGAGCCACATTTTTTTTGTTCTCGTAAATTGCAAAATAATAAACAACAACAGCTGATTTGTCTAATTAATTTCTACGCATTAAACAGCAATAGGATCTCAACTTGCGCGTCGGTATTACACAATCGAATCAGGCGAAGTACAGCGATAAACTAAATTTTGCGGTAATGTTTTAAACAAATTTTGCCCGTCGTTCCGATGGATTGCAATCAACAAATAAAATAGAAAAAAAATTTTAATAGAAAAACAAGTCGTGAACCGATTGAAGATATGTTGAACCGATTGGTAGCAGTTCCAATTTCGAACGCGACGAACACGTGTTTTCGAATTGAATGTCACATTGACATTTGTTACTGTCATTCGGTTTTGAAAAGCGCTAAACAGTCCGAAATCTAAACAGAAATGGGAAAAAATAAGAAAAGAAAACTGGGAAACCGCGAAGACGATGTCGAGTTCGATCTGGCGAAGAAGCATCTAAAAACCAGTCACATCCGTTCGATGGAGAAACGTCTGATCGTAATCCTGGAAGGTGCACAGCTCGAAACGGTCAAGGTAAGTTGCAAATGGACTTTTGGATTTCATCCTCAAAACCGGACCGCTATCTTCCACAGGTGGGTAACACCTTCGAACTGCTAAACTGCGACGATCACGCGAACATAATGCGTAAGAATCAACGCGATCCGGGCTCGTGCCGCCCGGACATAACGCACCAGTCGCTTCTCATGCTGATGGATTCGCCACTGAATCGTGCCGGCCTACTCCAAGTTTACATAAAAACCGAAAAGAACGTTCTAATCGAAATCAATCCACAGACGCGAATACCACGAACATTTAAACGTTTCGCCGGTCTTATGGTTCAGTTGTTGCATAAATTTTCGATTCGAGCGAACGATTCGACAACGAAATTGCTGAAAGTGATCAAGAATCCGATTAGCGATCATTTACCGGTCGGTTGTAAGAAGTACGCGATGTCGTTCAGTGCGCCGAAAGTGACCAGTTGCAAGGAACTGATTCCCGTCGAAGAGGAACCGATCGCGCTGGTCGTCGGCTCGTTTGCACATGGCCAGCTTAAGTTGGACTATACCGAGGGCGATTTTTCGATTAGCAACTATCCGCTGTCGGCGGCAATTACGTGCTCGAAGCTGTGCAGTGCGTTCGAGGAGGCGTGGGGTATTTTGTAGATTTTATTGTTGTTTTTAGCATTTAAGATAATTTTTAATAAAAAATTTTTGCGAACGCTACAAACTGAAGGATTTTTTTTTACCGTGAATAAATTATAATAGACTTAGACTTGAGTTGCAGAAGAATTCTCCCATTTGGGTACACTTTCTCAGCTTAAAGAACTGGTGAAAATGCTGTCACTCAGCTCAATGAGCTGGAAAAATTTTCATCGTATCGATATACTCATGAATATATTCCGACATTGGGCTCAACGTCCAATCAAATTACATTAACTCGAAAGTACTCCCCAGTCAGTGCAACGCACTGTTATAAGGCCCGGACTACATGGTCCGTTTTTTTTCCACTCTGGAAAAAAACCGATTCCGGACATCTTCGACTACACGGCGTCCGGAATAAAAAGCTTTCAGTCTTCTGCGAGCAAGCGTGGTGTGATGAATGCGTTGTAGCAAAGATATTAGAATCTCTTTATATAAGATGTCCCAACCAATATAAAATCAATCAATTTACGATTGGCGACCAAACTCTGGTGGCTATTAGAGCTTTTTATACTAATATTTGTAGTCCACTGTAAATATGAATCCGAGAGCTCTGTTTTATATTGTTTGGAAAGTCAACGTCACCGATTCCGAAATCGGTAAATTTGAATAAAACAGGATCTTTACATTTATTTTTAGTTATGGAAGGCAAAAAACTGCAAATAATTGAAAAAAAATTAAGTTTAATATTTCACATCGGGTTAAATATTTGTGCTCTTATTCGCGATCAGGGTTCTAATAATAGAAAGTGTGTTACGTCTTTTTTTTTAATAATAATAGATTTAACCCCTTCATGCAAAATGGGCGATTCCTTCCCAACTCAAGAGTTGGAGAAGAATTCCCCATTTGGGCACACTTTCTCAGCTTAGAGAACTGGTGAAAATGCTGTCACTCAGCTCAATGAACTGGAAAAATTTTCACCGTATCGACATACTCATGCATGTATGCCGACATTGGGCTCAATGTCCAATTAAATTACCTTAACCCGAAGGTACTCCCCAGTCAGTGCAACTCACTGGTATAAGGGGTCGTACCGAGATAAATAGTTTGCAAATATTTTAAAATAGAAAAATAAAAATAAAATTATTAATAAATTAAAACAAATATAAGTGAAGATAAGAGAGGATTGTGAAAAGTTTTAAAAATAAACACTTAATACATGCAACAACACAATCTACAACCATTCCTTGGAATCTTCGATAATCTCAAGAGCCGCCTGAATAATTATCTGATTTCAGGTCGTTTATAAATGCAACAATTCTTAATACCGTTCCCAGTTTCGACCTAGAAGATGCTTTTTTGCAAGTCGTTTCAACTGAAACACATTCTTTGCCAATTGTATATTTGTCGGCAAAGCATTATATTCTCGTATTGCCTCAAAGACAGGATCCTTTCTAAGTCGATCTGTCCTCGGAACATGTTGCTGTTTAATAGAGTTCGCACTTCTTGTGTTAAAGTTGTGAATTTCGTGGTTGTGGATCAATTTGATGGAGGATTTAAGTTTCTTGTTTTTTATATTGTGAATTAGCTTTATTCGTTCCAGGCTTATGTGCTGGTGTATGGTTAGTTTCCCATAGGTAGGGTAAAGTTCCTCCGATGGTGTCAGGTGAGGTAAATTATATACGGCTTTAATGCCCCTATTCATCAGTCTCGCAATTTTGTCCAAGTTTCTTTTCGATGTCTGGCTCCATATAATTAGACCGTAACTTATGTTGGATAGGATGAAAGCATTATATATTACATTCTTTATTGGGACTTGTAGGTATTCGTTCCGTCTTATTACTCCAATAATCGGGGCAATTTTATTTCTCAGTTTAGTTATGTGAGGAGTCCAAGTGAGTTTGTCGTCAAATGTCAGCCCTAAGTATTTTGTTTCCTGTGTTCTCGTTAGTTGCATTCCTTCTATTTCTAGTTTTAAATCAATGTCTAATTTGTTAGTTTGTCTAAAGAGCATATAGTTTGTTTTCGAAGTATTTAATGTTAGCATATTGCCTAAGAGCCAGTTTTTGAAAATTTTCAGGTCAGAGTTGATCAACATCTCTAGTTGTTCTGGATTTTTACCTTTGTAAAGAAGTAATGTGTCATCAGCATAAGTTATATATTTGCCTTTAAGTCCTGTGAACTGTAGATTGTGAATATACAGAAGATACAATGTAGGTCCAAGGATTGAGCCTTGTGGAACTCCTATATTGACAGTCTTAGTTGAGCTCAGTATGTCAAGATTTTTGGTAATGTTCTGTCTTCCAACTAAAAAGTTTTTTAATATGTCATTAGCCTTTCCTCGAATTCCAATTTCCTTTAATACTTCAAGTAATATTTTATGGTTTACAGTGTCGAAGGCTTTTTTTAAATCCACAAATATCGCAGTAACATACGAACCTTCGTCGAGACCTTCGTTTATGAACTGAATAGCGTCAATCAAGGCTGACGTTGTATTGCTGCCTTCTTGAAACCCGTATTGGTTATTATCAAAACCAGAATATTTTTTTATAAATTTTAGGAGCCTCCTGTTGATAACCTTTTCGTAGATTTTGCTTATCGTGCTGATTAATGCTATTGGTCGATAGTTATTCGGATCTTTGTTTGAACCACCTTTATAGATGGGAGAGATCAGTGCTGTTTTCAAGCAAGTTGGAAATGTTCCTTTGTTCATATGGTTATTTATATCTATGCTAAGGGGGGTCGATATGATTGAACTTAGTGTTTTTAGATCATTTGTTGTTATACCGTCGATACCCGCGGCTATGTTGGATTTGAGTTCAGCAATGATGTTTTCCACTTCAATAGCATCCGTTGGAAAAAGAAACATTGCATTCGATGCCATAGGACAGCTGATCCTTTGAAAATTCTCCGCATTACCTTGAGTTTTAAGTTTTTCTGCGAGAGTTGCGCCAATCGTGCTGAAGTGTTCGTTAAAGGTATTTCCAATTAAAGCGGGATCTTTAATTGGTCCATTGGGCGTATCTAATGCACTTACTTCAGTTTTTTTACGAGCACTGCCGTCAATACCACTAACTTCCCTGATTGTGCTCCACAATTTCCTAGGATTCCCGTCTGTTTTTGCTAATTGCGCATTATAATAATTTTCCTTAGCTGCTTTTACCATTTTATTTGTTTCATTCCTGACCGTTCTGTATTGAGTGATATAATTTTGGTTTGTCGGATCTTGTATCAGCTTTCTGTATACTTTCTTTTTTCTTCTTAGTTGTAATAAAATGTCATGTGTTATCCAAGTAGAATTTCTAGTTCTTCTTGCCTTTGTTGCGGTCGCTGTTGTTTTTGACGATAGTATTGCCTGGATTATCGACTCTGTTGTGATGTTATTCATTTTCCTTACCTTTAATTCTTTTTCCTTTCACTCCCGGTTGAGCTGCAGAGACGGGCGTGGCGAAGGTATTGGGTACCCACAAAACTAAATGTCACAGGACAACAGTACTTGGGCGCGATTTTGCGGAAAATTTTCGACAACCTGTCGCAATCGGCATCGGATGAGCCAGCCTCACTCCTTGATAGTCCAGTGGCAAAAGAGGCTTAAGTCATCGTGTTCCATTTCGAGGAAACCTCATTTCCTGCAAACGCTCACTCGTTCTCCATACCAGCGTTGCAGTATTTGGTCCAATTGGCCTAATGTTGGTACTGATTTTCTTGAATAAAGTTCCATGGCCCTCTACTTAATGGCATGCGCCAACGCTGCTCCTTACTCAGGTTTTCGGGCTGAATTCTGCGCGGGTCGGTTGTCATAGCTGCTATTAGCTGCTTTTGTATGCTTTTGTGTGTCCAAAGCAACCAAAAAGCTGCTTTCTCGTGCTTGCTATTTGACACTAGATCTGCTCAAGATTTTTAAAAAGCTGCTTTCATAGCTGCTTTTTGTTGCTCATACTCCGGACTGTAGCAAGAAAGCAGCTATTGGAATATTCATATGTGTGTGTAGCTGTTAGTTTCGTCTCAACGACATTTTGAATGTTTAAAATTGAAAATGATGTTTTATTAACAATAGAAATAAGCGAAAAATTTAAGGACACTACTAGTAGTACTCATTTTCACTTTATTTTATTATAATATATGTCATATGTTAAGCCAACTTGCGTATGTATGTATCGAACAGCCGTTGTAAGCTATACAAGCTGCTTTTGGCTGTCCAAAACCCGAAGAAGCTATTTCTTGCTATGGCTGAATTCGACAGTTGCTACAGACTTGCTGTGCTATGCTTTCGAAGCAGCTATAGCTGGCATCTTGAACACCCCCCCGCTCAAGCGCCAATTCTTCCTCTCAGCAAAAGAAATACTTCAAAATGAAAAAAAAACTAAAAATAATTTATTGAGGCAAACGTAAAGCTTAGCAGCCGTCCCCACGCGAAATCCATCTTCCCGGGTACCATATTCGAGTCTTGTGGGCCTTCGCTATTCTAAACGTAACAAGTGTTTTAAACTAATGAAAATTTCTAAAGAAACACCTTTTTTAATGTTTGTTATGCCATGACCATCTGCGAGAAGTCTTAGATTTTATGTTGTTGGTTCTTCTGAGCAAGAATTGTTCATGGAAAACGAAAGAGTCAACAAATTTAAAAAGAAATTCTAGACTGAGAATATTACATCTGTAATAACAATATTTTGATATACTGTCATATAGAAGTTCTTCAAACACGTGTGTAGATATCTTCCGTATGCTTCAGCCAGGAACTTAAAGTCTTTGAAAACGGAAAGTTTTATTGGTATTCAGTGATTTGCCATCTACCTACAGTTTCAGAAATACTGTCATGTATAGCTATTGTTTGGTGGCTACTTGAACGAGAAGGTCATTATTCGCATTTTTAATTCAGTACGTAGATATTTTGGTATATCACTGATTGAAAAATTTGCATTTTGAGGAATTTTGTATGGCAGCTAACTAAAGGAGTGAACCGATTTGGCCATTGAACCTAGCCCTGCAAATTCGAGCAAATATTCAGATTCTAAATTCGTTTTTTCGGAAAAGAAGATTTGGGGTATTTGGCTACAATTGAACAAAATTACTATAAACACAAAATTTTCATAGGCCGAGCAGAACAATTCATTATTGGAATTTATCTAATGAATTAAATGATCATAGAAACGCTGGTTTCATTCGGATGTCGAATTCTTAGAACATTCCAGGAAATGAACAAAAATATCGCGAAATTTAACGATTATCATGTTGAACTAGCACTATGAATATTACCGCCATACCCCTCATATTCATATATGAGTGGTTCAGTGGAAGAGTTGCCTAACCCACATTGCTGCGAATTGAGATATCGGACTCTAAACTAGGACGTAATTTGAAAAATTACTCTCAAAAAGAAATAATTTTTATTTTGTTTTACTGTCAAGCAATGTACTCGTATACTGATAATATGGTGAATAAATAAGTTTGGAATACAAAGATATGGTTATTGTGGTCAAACTGAAAAATCCTAAGCACCAAAAAATTCAATGTGCCTTGGGCAACTCTTCTACTCAACCACTCATATGTATATAGCTAAAAATTGACAATCTGATACAAAAAACGTGCCTTTGATTGATTATTTGTTGTTAGTTGGCGAGCTTTCACTCAAACATACAGTGGGTCACAACATAAATTCTAAAACTTTGCAATAGCCACCGGAGTTGGGTCGCCAATCGTAAAGCTTTTCAAATTGATATTGACATGCTTGGGACATCTTATAGTTTCTACTGTTTTTGGTTGTAGTCAGTGAGTTCTGCTATGGAGAATTTAAGCTACGAAGAACTGATATGTTTGGTGATCGTTGTAAAGAACAATAAAAATCTGCCAACAGTCTAGGGGCAACTTTATTATTTTATATTTAGAAGTCCGAAACGCGTTTAATGTTGAGATGCGGTGTGGGTTAATAACATTCCAAATAGCCTCTTGGGTATTCCTTAGGTTGCCAATCGCATAGTAACCTACACCGCATCTCAGCATTAAACGCGTTTCGAACTTCTTCTTCCTTCTAGCATAAGCCGTTTCTGAGATATGAAAAACCACCCTCCACCCCTACACCCCACCACCTCTTTTAACAACTTTAACCCTTTTCTAGTATCCTAGCATCTCTTAAGCCAACCACAAAGTTTCAACCTTCTGACATGAATCATTCAGAAGATATGGATTTTAGAATGTTTCTATCTCAGCTTTCAAGCGTTTTGGACGTATTGCTTTTCACCCCACTCCCACACCCCTCAACCACTATCGACTATTTTTTTGCAAATGGGTCCATTATCCAACTTTCAACCACCTAGCATAAGTGGTTTCTGAGATCTAGAGTCGAAAACGATCCTTTGAATCGACCATTTCGATTAAGCACAGCTACTCGACTGAGAAAATCACACCGAAAAAAATTCCGGACACTCACCTGTAGTCGAGCTCATACATTTATTTATTGGGATGGCGACCCTTATACAATAAGAAGCCCATTTAAATTTCGGCCAGGCCAACGAGGGCATATGGCACGTCGCATTACAATTACAATAATAATATAATTAGAAATGAAAATAAGGATTAATATAAAATAATAGAAAAAGTAAAATAAAATAATAAAAATGAGATAATAAGGATAATAAAAATAATAATGAGAAGGTAATAGAAATAAAAATGATAAAATTAATAAAAAGGAGTAAAAGTAATAATGAAATAATAATAATACTACTAATAAATTCATTCTTAATGCTGGTAATTCAAGGTTAAGAAAGTAAGGATTAATACAAAATAATAGAAAATAGTAAGAAATAAAAAATAAAAAATGAAAATGAAAAAAAAAAAATGATAAAAATGGTAATGAGAAAGTAATAAAAGTGAAATGATAAAAGTAAAACAAAAATAAAAATAATAATGGAATAATAATAATACTACATAATGATTCATTATTAATGCTAGTAATTCAAGGCTATTTCAGATGAAGGTCGAAGGAAGTGAGTGTAATGAAAGTGATAATAAGGCAAAATTGAGGTAAGTAAGGTTATATAATTCAGCTTGAGTTTATGGGAGGGAGGTTCTAGGAGGTTAGATGAGGTGTTTGATGTGGAGGTGATCCAGGAGTTGAAATAGTAGGTCGGTATTGGAGGGATCAAGGAGGGAGGTAAGGGGAGGGACGGCGTTTCGGAAGAAATGCCTTGTTTTCGCGCAGTTGGCGAGGACATGTTCGACAGTGAGCGGTGCTTGGCATAGAAGGCAACCCGGTTGTGGAGTTCTGCTTAACATAAGAAGCTTATGTGGAGGGGTATAAATTCTTCTTCGTGCGGGGAGATCGGGTTTCCAGCAAGTTGGTCAGCCTTCTCGTTTCCAGCTATCCCGACATGTCCGGGAATCCAGCAGACTCTCGTAGTAGTAATGTTGTCTCGGATAGTGCCCTGGAGGCAGCGAATTGTCGGGTCATTTGTTCGGTGGTTTTGTAGGGCGTCGACTGCTGCTTTGCTGTCGGAGAAGATTACGGCCGGCATGGCGGCTACTTTAGCTGCCTGGGCAGCTTTGCTGATAGCAAAAGTTTCCGCCTCGAATATACTGCTGTCCGGGAACATTTTGAACACTTGTTGGTTGGATATAATGGTTGATCCAGGCCGGAAGGTAACGAAGGCCACCGTTGTCTGCTCTTGGGTTTTGGACCCATCTGTGTAGTACAGCATATGATTTGTTAGCTCCTCAAGGTGTTGGCTGTGTATCTGCCTGTATGTCGCTGCTGGAGTGTGGGTTTTCCTGGGGTACCGTGATTTGAGTCCTGGCTGGGTGGTGGAGTACATCTGTGGTGGGAGGGGCAGTGGGGGGGGGGGGTGGATGAGGAGTGTTAGGGCAGTGTAGTAGGAGGGTCGAACAGGCATTCAGAAGGGCGGAGTTTGGGAGCATGGGACTGGGGAAATTCGGGCCTGTGGTGAGCTCATACAACTCTGTATGTTCTTGAAATTTAATTCCGGATAGATCAAAAAATTCCTGATCAACCGTCCGGAGAAACCAGTGCATGCTCAGGTTTTTTTCCGGACGCGCGTTTTTCCGGATTCATGTAGTCGACGAGCTAAAATCTCATACATTTCTATGGGACATGGTTTCCATTCTTTCCGGAAGGCGGAGCCTATTTTCTCCGGAGTCGAAAAAAAAGGACCATGTAGTCCGGGCCTAAGGGGTTGTACCGCGATATATTATTATTATTATTATCTTTATTTGCCTTGATTCAATTTTTGACTTAACGCTAATATATAATATTTAAAAGATCAGTCTTTTCAATTGACTATACAGCTTTTGATAATAATTCAGTACGAGAAAACTTAAATAATAAATCGAAAAATTAGGTAAAGGAAAAATGGCGAAAAAACCTCTGTGAATTACAATTTTTTTTTATATCTAAAACTTAACCTAGTTATTGTTAACAAGTCAAACTTATAATATTAAATATGTTTAATTATTATTAATTAATTCATTAATAATATTGTTTTCAGAAAATTCAATTTTATTGATAAATTTTTGATATAAGGATTCTACTTTGACTTTAATATGTTCTACCTTAGCTAAAGAATGTAATCGATCGGTTGAAAAATATAGAGGCAAGTTGTGTATCATTTTAATAATTTTATTTTGAGCAATTTGTAACTTATTAATGTGGGTTTGAGCACAATCCTTCCAAACGACGGCACCATATAAAAGAATAGGTTGAAATAATATTGAGTATAGGAGGAGCTTGTTTTCTAAACTTAAATCTGATTTCCTATTAATAAATGGATACATTACTTTAACGAGTTTGTTCACTTTACTAACGGCATCAGTCGCGATATATAATTATCAAATATTTTAATATAGAAAAAAAAATTATTAATAAATATAAGTGAAAAGGAGAGAGGATTGTGAAAAAGTTTTTAAAAATGAAAAAACACGTAATACATGCAACAACACAATCTACAACCATTCTTTAGAATCTTCGATAATCTCGAGAAGCCGCCTGTTTCTAGGTCGTTTATAAATGCAACAATTCTTAACATCGTTTCTAGTTTCGACATAGAGATGCTTCTTTGCAAGACGTTTCAACTGAAACAAATACTTTGCCATTTGTATATTTGTCGGTAAAGCATTATATTGTTGCGAGCTAGGGGTTCGCCGGGATTTCAAGTAAAACACAATTCGGTTAAAATAAAAATAAGTGATTATTTATTAATCGCACTTTAAATTCTATTTGTTCGGACTCTCTTATCCGAACTGTTCCTTCCCTGAAATAGATCAGGAAAGGTGAGAAATGAAAAATGCCGCTGATTTGTGAGTGTTTGATTTTTATCCTTTATTGACTCGTGTTTTGTGGTTTTTTTTGTATGTTGTTTCGTGATTTTTCATTTTGGTGGTTGATTTGACTGTTTTATCTCTCTTCAAAATACCCCTTGAAATCAGAATCCGAATTCAGGGGGGAGTCTGAAGTAGACTGTGTCAGTTTTAAAAAAAAACAAGAAGAACTTTGTTGGTTTCTGGCAAAACTCTTCGTTGAAACGGCGGCAAAGTATGCAAGAAAGCAACAAGTATGAAATAATCCTTATGATTGCTGAGCTACGAGCACTACTTACCCTTATGTCCTCACGTCGAAGCGGCGTGTGTTTCAAAGGGAGATTTAAATGTTAGCTGGCGCGAGAGTGCTCCGTCATGGCTTATATAGGGCCGTGGAGCTTTTATTGTGTCCTTTTCCGAGCCTCTACAGACGGTGTCGTAAAAAATCAGCCTACCGTGTTTTACAGCCGACGTGCTCAATAGTGGCCAGTATGGCCATGTTCAGTGAAGTCTGAACACTATTCGCACAATAATTCGCACTGTATGGCAATACCGCCCGCTTATACCATATATCGCTTGTCTCGATCACTTTCGCTCTCTACCAACAAGGTCGCGTATACACGCTGGCTGTCACAGTCGACGTAATAAAAATTACTATCTCCCTCGCTGAAAGCTTCACCTGCTTTCATATTATCCGGTTGCAGTCTAGGATGTACTTGAATGTTCGTTCAGTGATGTTGAATCTTCTCGAAAGCTTTAGAGCTTTCCATTTCGATCTTCGTTCGGTGGTGTATGTATAGGGTTCTAGTACATTGGAGAGCATTCGATAAGAAGGGAGATACAATCGTGTTGTTTCTTCTTATTTACTTCAACTAGGTTTCTGATTGGGTTATTTTGTAGCTAGGTATTCGGTTGTTGATGCGAAACGATCGAGTTGCGCGGTTGCCAGGTTTACATGTAACAATATTCTCGTATCGCCTCAAAGGCAGGATCCTTTCTAAGTCGATCTGTCCTCGGAAAACGTTGCTGTCTAATAGAATTTGCACTTCTTGTGTTAAAGTTGTGTATTTCTTGATTGTGGATCAATTTGATGGAGGATTTAAGTTTCTTGTTTTTGATATTGTGAATTAGTTTTGTTCTTTCCAGGCTTATGTGCTGGTGTATAGTTAGTTTCCCATAGGTAAAGTTCCTCTATTGGTGTCAGATGACGTAAATTATGTATGGCTTTAATGCCCCTATTCATCAGTCTCGCAATTTTGTCCAAGTTTCTTTTCGAGGTCTGGCTCCATATAAGGAGACCGTAACTTATGTTGGATAGGATGAGAGCATTATATATCACATTCTTTATTGGGACTTGTAGGTATTCGTTCCGTCTTATTACTGCAATAATCAGGGCAATTTTATTTCTCAGTTTAGTTATGCGAGGAGTCCAAGTCAGTTTGTCCTCAATTGTCAGCCCTAAGTATTTTCTTTCCTGTGCTCTCGTTAGTTGGATTCCTTCTATTTCTAGTTTTAAATCAATGTCTAATTTGTTTGTTTGCCTAAAGAGCATATACCTAGGTAGTTTCTTTTTGAAGTGTTTAATGTTAGCATGTTGCCTAAAAGCCAGTTCTGGAAAATTTTCAGGTCAGAGTTGATCAACATCTCTAGTTGGTCTGAATTTTACTTTATTATTTTTTAATAATAAAGTATTGTGATCGACCTGAAATTTCAAAAAAGTTTGCTACCCTGAAATTTTGTATTTACACGTTTTAGGACTAGTAAACCCCAAAAAAACAAAAAAAAAATGTCCGTCTGTCCGCCATCCGCCGTACGCAAAATCGTTTGAAGGCGCGTAGCTCCCAAACCCGTTAAGATATTAAATTGAAATTTTTATGGTGGGTAGATTGGGTGAACCCCTACGACTGGTATATTTTCGTGGGGAGGGGGTACAAGGGGAGAGGAGAGGGGAGCGTTTTAGACGAAAAATTTTGGTTTCTGGATCTCAGGAACCACTTATGCTAGGATGCTGAAACTTGGAATTTATGTAGTACTATGATAATGGACTCAATTGCAAAAAAATGGTTGATATTGGTTAAGGGGTGTGGAAGTGGGGGGGGGGGAACAATGAGTCTTTAGCGCATGAAAGACGGGATTGAAACATTCTAAAATCGATATCTCCTGAACAATTGATGTCAGAAGATTGAAACTTTGTTGTTGTCCTTAGGGATACTTCAAGATAAGACAAGGGCTAACATTTTTAAGAGGGGCGGTGGGGTGTAGGGGTGGAGGGTGAAAAACTTTGGATTACAATATCTTCCGAACCAATTACACCAGGAAGATAAAATTTAGTTGCTGTATATGGGATCACAAGAGGAGTCTACCGAAACTAAATTCTTTTAGGGGGGAGATGGAGCACGAAAGTGGGGGGACAGCAATTTTTCAAAAAATTTAATTTTTATACCTCAGAAACCGTATCAGATATGATCTTGAAAATTTTACAGGAGTTGGGGTCGGTAAATTTCTAGTAGGGAAAAAAATGTTGGTGGTGTGGGTGTTGGGGGTGATGGTGAAAGGGGGTAAAAAGGAAAACATTCTGATTTTTATTTCTCGAAAACCATAATGAATAAAATGTTAAAAATTTTGGATTATATAGAGCCATTATGGAGACATCCTAGAAAAATAAAATGTTTGATATGGGTATCAAGGTACGGGGGAGAGGGGTGGTTTTTTATATCTCAGAAACGGCTTATGCTTGAAAGTTGAAATTTAGTAGGTATATGTAGATGTGCTATTAGAGTAATTAAAGCAAAAAAAAGTTCAGATTTTTATTGGCGTTCAGAGGTTGAGTAAAAAAAATGTCCGTGAATCCACATTTTCACAAATTTCGTTAAAACTTTTAGACATGTCGAGCTATCAAAGCAATTTTACTTCTGCGGGCTATTTATATAAGCGCCTAGTAACGATCTTCAAAATTTTTGTGTAAAGTGGTTGTGTACATTTTCACGAATTCTGACATATTTCTAAGGTATATTGAGATTTGGAGTTCACTTTTACTTCTACAAGCTTTAAACGTAGTCGGGGAAAAACCGATTTAAGCATTTTTCTCAATTAAACACCCTGGGGGTGTCACTCATTCCGAAAATCTCTTAGGTTTAATGTGATCGAATTCGCTTTTACTACTATGAATTATTCTATTGATAAAAAAATACGTAAGTAATTAAAAAAAATCTGCCAACAACCTGGGCGCAACTTTATTATTTTATGGGTAGAAGTCCGAAACGTGTTTAATGATGAGATGCGGTGTAGGTTACTATGCGACTGGCAACCTAAGAAATAACCAGGAGGCTATTTGGAACGTTATTTTTTAGGTTGTCAGTCTCATAGTAACCTACACCGCATCTCATCATTAAACACGTTTCGGACTTCTAACCATAAAATAATAAAGTTGCGCCCAGACTGTTGGCAGATTTTTACCTTTGTAAAGAAGTAAAGTGTCATCATCATAAGTTATATATTTGGCTTTAAGTCCTGTGAACTGAAGATTGTGTATATACAGAAGATATAATGTAGGTCCAAGAATTGAACCTTGTGGAACTCCTATGTTGACTTTTTTAGTTGAGCTTCTTTACCATCTGTCAAAATTGATGGCTCTATGCAGATAAAATTAACTTTGTGCATTTATGAAAATACTGTTTTGAATGAATATATGCAAGAATATTGAATGGCAATAAATTTGCATTGATAGAAGTGAAAGAATAAAACAAATAAAAAAGTTCGGAATTTTAGCTGTCATTTTTCTACACTAACCCGTTCTTTTTGCGCGATCTACACCCTACACTTTCAGTGGAAGTTGTATCACATTTTCAGTGTAAGTTACACTAAAATGTGAACTTAACCTGGCAAAAAGAACAAACCTAGTAATAATAATAATATAATATAATAATAATAGTTCTTTATTTGTGGTCAAGTACAAGTGTTAAAAATTAACTGATTAATTTAAAAAATTCAAATTACAAGAAAAAAAAAACCACAAACTCACATGAGCCATAGGCTTGTGTGTGAGAGTTCAAATAACATTGTGATTGATACGACATATTTCTATATAGGACCCAATAGAATAATGATACAAAAAATAAAATGAAAGTGTAAACAAAATGAGATGTTATGAAGGAATGAAACCTTAAAAAAGATTACATAATTATAAATGACATTGTGGTTACTAGAACCAGTTTACTTAAGTTGATAATATATTACAGGCATTTGGATTATCAAGGATGTACTTTTTTATGATTACCTTAAAATTGCGTTCATTTAACAAAATCTTAGTTGAGTTCGGAATATTATTGTAGGCTAATGTCCCATATAACTGAAAGATATTCATCACGTTAAAATTCGCAAAAGATTCCGTTGTGATAAAAAATTTTGATTTTCTTAAGCATAGTCGTTAAAAGTCGCTATATGTGCGGACCAGGGTTGCCGTTTGCTCTCACTCAAATTACCCAAACAAAATGTTGAAATTCCCCGCAATTCCCCACAAAATAATAAAATTCCCAAATTTTTTAATTCCCCGCATATTACCCAAAATTTGTTCATAATAGTCAAAAATTTTATTTAAATTTATGAATTTTGTCCCTTTCTATTGACAAATATACCATGTTGTCTGGTGGCAGCAGTAGCGGCTCGTACCTTTCTTATGCTGTTATGACACTGGCTATTTTTGCGGCTTTAAAGCGGCTAGAAAATCCAAATGGAGAGTGATAGAGATTTTAACATACAATTTAGACATTGGTGTGAGAGAGACAGTCCGAACAGCAAAACTATGAGTAACTGTCAAAAAACAATCCATAACTGTTTCGCAACATTCTAGCAGTTAATCCAAGAAAAATCCACTGGCGGCTAGATTTTTGCTGTTATGACACTGGCTATTTTCTCGCTAGAAAAAAGTACAATAATAGCCAATCGTGCGACAAGGCGAACAACAATAAAAAGACAGAGATACCGCTCTTTCCGACGCTAGCGGTATCTAGTAAACGAAATTAACAACTGGTATGTTAAGAAAAATACCGGTTCTAGCGCGTTTCATAACAGAACATGGCACTTTCCATAATTTATACGTACCGAACTGTCAAAAACAAGTCTTTAGCGGCTGGAAAATCTAGCCGCCAGTGGATTTTTCTTGGATTAACTGCTAGAATATTGCGAAACACTGCTCGAATGCGCTTTGTTGCCGCTTTTTTTTTGACAGTTATGGATTGTTTTTTGACAGTTACTCATAGTTTTGCTGTTCGGACTGTCTCTCTCACACCAATGTCTAAATTGTATGTTAAAGTCTCTATCCCTCTCCATTTGGATTTTCTAGCCGCTTTAAAGCCGGAAAAATAGGCATTGTCATAACAGCATAATTATAAACAAAGCATGTATATATTGTATTAAATATTATACGCACGAGCTACGCTCATGGATACTGAAATAAATTCACTCACTCACTTAAAAAAAAAAGTCAGTTTTTAGTACGTAAGCTTTGACATTTTTGATCTACATATATTCTCGATGTCGTTTTCCCACAGTTTTCTAAATTCCCCGCAATTCCTCACATTTGTTCATTCCCCGGAAGCACCGCATTCAACGTTAAAATTCCCCAATTTTGGGGAATTCCCCCGCAATCGGGAACCCTGGTGTGGACACTTCACCTGGTAAAAAGAACAAACCAAATCAAGTGGGCGACGGTAGAGAGACATCTTCTGGTGAACATTGAACTTCACAATCTCGGTCCGAATGACTGCCAAAAATCCACCGCAAATGAATTGGGAAAAGGTGCAACGTTTTTCGAGACATATTTCCCCCTTTTCAATTTTAAAAACCAACTTCAAAAACATTTTGAATCGGGCCACCAAAATCGGTAGCAATTATTTTTCGAAAATGTACGGGATGACGTGACTGTTCCCATATTCACACCGCGCGTACAATGCGTGCGTAGGTTGGCGCAGCGCTACCCAACGCAAAGCGCGAGCAATCATGTCGCTTGTGTGTGTGATGTGGTGCTACAACGCGCGGCGCGAATAAAAATTCGAAAAGAAATTTCGTAAATAAACGCAACGTCGTAAAGCAGTGCTCGTTTGTCGGTTCCGTTGCCGCAAGCACGTAAACAAAAAGTCCAACGAAATTGTGTCGAGTGTCGCGGAGGGCTGCTAAAACGGGCACGTTTCAATTCCGCCGTGAAATTCGAAGCGAATTGTTTTTTTTTTCTGTTCGCCCGCAGTGCGTTTTATTTTGATGCTACCGAGAAAAAAATAAAGTGCAGTGAGAAAAACCAGGCAACCTCCATTTCGGTGGGCTGCCACTCGCACGCACACATATACACAGCGACATTTGTCGCACATGCACCGCACATGAATGAATCCGTGCGGGGAAAATCCTCTTCCGCGCGAACACATCGATCCTCAGCTACCCACACATGTGAAATTCGGCAAAAACTTTTCGCGTCAAATTGCGGTCGTGAAATTTGTTTCCTTCCCGATTAATTTGCTGAAATCGAAAAGTTGAATGGACTTGGCAGTTTTTCCGCGCCACTCTTGCAATTAATTCGCGCGTAACGTCGGTAAAAGGGGCCGGTAAAAAATTTGAAAATTGTGTCGGCCATTTTGAATGCAAGCCGCCCCGATCCGTTCGAACGCAGCGAATTGTATACGTACACGTAACACGCGACTACGAGTGTGCGTATCCGTTCTGGACGTTCAATCGCGCGACATCTTTTTTTCGAAAATCGGACGACGGCTTGGTACTCGAGAGAAGCGCGCGTCTATTCCGTCATTAGTTTTGCCAATTTTTTCATTTTCTTGCGGAAATTTCGACAATTTCGCGGCAAATTTACGCCGAAAATTGAGTTGAGTGTGGCGCGTGCCGAATTCCGTTCGAGTACGCGCGTTCTAAACAAGTTTCGCGAGTGAAAAGTTCGAATGAAAGTTGCGGCTGCTGGTTCGGACGTCCGTCTTCTTTTTTTTTCTTGCTGCTGCTGCAGCTTCGCAGCCCCGCGCCGAGTTGGTGCTCTGTTCTGGTGACCGTGCGACGGCTAGCGGCTTCTTGTGGCCGATCGAACGGAAAAAATAATAAAAAATCAATTCGGGGGCGAAAAAGCCGCGGCACGGTGCTGTGATAATATTACAAAAAAAATATAATAAAATCGTGAAAAACATCAAAAGTGAAAAGCGTTGAAGGTGCGCGCGCGAAATAAATAAAAAAAATATCCAAGGTGTTCGCGCCGAGTTGTGAAATTACGCGGAAACCGAGAGAAAAAAAGAAATAAAAATCTGAAATTTTATCCCCGTCGTGAGTGAAAAGAGTTGTGTGAAATTTTTTTCTTGTTTCCCCCCGCCATCGGGGAAGGGACGGAGAAATTGTGGCGCCTGTCAAATTCCGCCACAGTCCGACCACCACAGCCCGCCCGTTTGTGTGGCGACGACGACTCTCGCATTTTTCAATCGGATAAACAATGCTAAAACTCAGGTAAATATGCTGCCAGTCTGGAAATTAATCTGAAAAAACGGGTAAAAATGAAACTTCCGCGAAATTTGTGGCTCGGCTCCATCGTTCCGTCGTGACGGGAAATTTTTTTTTGACATTCCCAACAAAAAGTTGCGATGTCTCACCTCCGCCTCTCCTTTCTCGTTCCGTTCCGTGCGCGTGTTCCTGCACTGGTCGTTTCGGTAGCTTACAAAACGAGTCCGACCGAGACAACACTAACGACCTTTTACACGGCTGCCGTATTTGTTGTTTTGCCTGTCCGTCTCGTTTTTGCTCGCCGCCCGCCATATTTGCGCGGCGAGCGCAACCAACGAACGACCGAGAAAAGTTTCCGTAGACGACGACGACTGCTGCCGAACATTTTTCGTGTGGCGTTTTCGAAATGAAATTTCGACGACTTGCAGCGTTCCGGGCGTCTTGAAATTGCGCGAAAAACGTTCCGTAAGTCGTGGCGCGTGTTTTACGAACAAAGTTTGGTGTTTTGGTTGCGTGTAAACACGCGAAATATCGAAACTTAAAAAAAAGTTTCGGACACGAATGGGTTTTTGTACGTCGCCGCGGCTGCGACGACAACGACGTTTTTGTTAGGACGACGCACCGGAGGCGCGTTCGACGGAGTGTGGCGGTTCCGAAAATTTTCCCCGGTGGGTTCAAATAGTTTTCAGTTTGAATTTTTTCCTTTTGAAAATATTTTTTTTAATCGCGAAGAAATTTCGCCCTCGCATCAGGGGGAAAACCCGCACAGAAAAAGTTGCCACTGCGCCCCCTCCGTAATTCAGCTCCGGCTGACTTCGACGCGACTAGTGGCGAAAAATGTCAACATCGCTTTCGCCGTCTCGCTCCAGCCTGCGCGCGATTCAGATCTTCCGTCGCACCGTCGAAATATCGACGTTGGGACTCGGTGCGATGTTTATTCCTGCTGGATTGCATCTCGTACGCACGCACACATCAAACCGTTTTGACACTTTTTTTTCCTCTTTTCAAATCGCGTCGATTTGTTTAAAAAACAACAACAATATTCTTTTCCTCCCCGCACCCATACCACGAAAGCCGGTTATTTTTATTCAGAGCGAGATAAAAAATAAAATTCATGACTCGACGGACGACGGCCGCCTTCACACACCAACACTACGCCAGCGACATAAAATAAATGGCGAGATTTTCGCGCGCGCTTTTGCTGAATCGAATTAAAAAAAAAATGATCGAATTTTTTTTTTGGGGCCACCATCGTCGAAATTTTTGCGAAACTTTCACATCATCGAATGTGTGCGTTGCTGTCGTTTGAAAACTCTAAGAAGGGGTTGGTGGGGCTGCTCTGTTAAATTTTGACTGGTGTCGCGGTCGGCGGAATGTGCACCGCCAGCCTAGTCAAACGCAAACAAAAAAAAAACAAACCATCGAATTTGGCTGTTTCCGGGTCGCCTCCTTTTACCAACTTTCGCCAGCCACCATTGGCATGGCAGTCGAGACGAGAGCCAACCCAAAAAAACTGTCATGACGACGGCTCTGTGATGGATTTCGGGTCATCAGAAATTTTCACCTTGTTAAAGAAATTTCACCGCCCCGAATAAATTTCGTGCACCTGTACGTTTGGTGTGTAGCGTATCGCCGAAAGAACGGCAACGTCACCAGAGCAGCCAGCACAAAATTTTATCGGGATTAATTCGAAATATTGACGTCGTCCTCCAGTTTGCCGCCATTTGTGTTAGTCACGGTCACTTGGGTGAGACCGAGTCGACGACGACGACGACGACGACAACAGTCTGTTGGTGTTGTTTGTTCGCGGGGGAGGGGGCGGAGTTGGTTTGTCTCGGTCTGTCGGTTCGGGTGGGTGACGATGACGTCGGATTTTAGCTTTAGTGTGGCGGTGGTTCCCCCTGAAAGTAAAATTGCGTTATGGCGACGGCGACGACTCAATTGCGATGTGTGAATGATGGCGGCGGACCTACAGAAAAATAAGAAAGAAAAAAACCGAATCAATGGGAAGAAGGCGCTTTGTTTGGTTGCTCCGGCTGGTTTCGATTCGGTTCGTCTGGTTGGACTTTTCGGCCGACTGACACCGACATTTTGTACGAAATCGCGTAAAGTGGGTCAAATTATGGGCAGCCCCGTAGACAGTGGGCTTCTCGAGCGAACGGTCTGACGAATCACCAGGTCGTAGCGTTGATAGCCGTGATAACGCGGTGTGCGATTGGAAATGTGTTCGAGCGATAAGAAATTGCTTAATTAAGTTCTTATCCGGAACTATGGCTACGTGCTTTTAAGTTGAATACTCCAGCTCTTGCTCCTACCATATTTATAGAAAAGATTATTTATTTGAAAGAAACAAGTTCTCTGATTAGAAAATATGCAGGACAAAAGTCTCGATAAGTTGCAGCCCCTCCTTCTGTTGATAAATCTTCAGATCCTGTGAGCCATGTCCTCCACTTGCAATCCTTGTAAAAAGTGGCAGACATAGAACTTTAAAATAAAACATAAAAATGGTGGTAGTGACCACGGTATTGGCTTTATTGGCAAGATAATTTTTTGCCATTACTGTTTAAAATGATTTCGGCTGGCTTGAATAAAGCGCATTCTTTAAGTCCAATTTTGACCAGTTTTTCGAGCATCTGGAGCCGTAAAACGACAATACCGCTGCGAATATTGGCTTACAATTCATCCACCTTCTCTGGCTTATTGGCTTAGACTAGCGACTTCACATATCCCCACAAAAAATCATTCAAAGGTGTGGAATCACATGGTCTAGGAGGAAAATTCACAGGTCCATTGGGCGAAATTATGCACTCATCCATAAATCGATAGTGGCGAGCGTATTGTGGCATGTTGCGCCGTCTTGTTGAAACCACAGTTCTTTCATATTATTGCTATTCAGTTGGGGAACGAAAAAGTTAGTAATCATTGCTATTTCTTCATTGACTGTAACGTTCTGGGCGGCATCATTTTTGAAGAAATATGGATCAATGGTTCAGCCAGTCCATGATACCAAAGAGTGACTTTTTGTGGATGTAACGGCGTCCCAATAATGGCTTGTGGACTTTCCTCACTCCAAATGGTGCAATTTTGCTTGTTGACGTAGCTATTCAACGAATAATGACTCCCATCGCTGAACAATGTGATGAAAGTGAGGATCAAGAGCAATCTCGTTTTCGACCGATTCACCGATCGTACGACGCCAATGATGGTCACGCGGCTTCAATTCTTGCACGTTCTGGATCTTGAAAGCTTGTAAACCAAGATCATTCTCCTTTTGGAAAATCAAACCTCTGAAAAAAACACCATCTAAAACTCTGGCCCTGTCTGGCTTTAACCTTTCAATGATAAAACCAACGAGAGATGTAGATAGAAAGGTCGAGGATCTTTAATAACCTCCCACATAATACGCACCCCAAAAATTAGAATCGAAGAAAATTACAAGGTGCAAACGCAATGCGTGTCGCAGGAAATAGCGAAACTGTTTGTTAACTTCAAAACACATTCCCGCACCTACTTTTTTAGATCGGACTGCGAAATCATATTTACGGCGTTGCCTGTGCATCTTGGCTAAACAACCGACAGTCTTATGAAAAGTGCGAACGTGTTCAATCCGAGATTCATCCATTTTTCGTTAAATCCATTGATTTGCAGTCTGTTACTTTCTGCAAGGTGGAAAAGATCCGAAAATCAAGAAAAAATGGAGGAAGCTTTTGAATTTGGTTGACACGTACAGCACATTTCACACATCACATCAATCACAGTGCCCCTGATGGACTAAAGACTTGCAGAAGATGAGAAAAACCACCAGGAGGCTTCTGAATCGGGCGCTTAAGAGTGGTTTGGAGGCAGATTGGGATCACTACCGTACAGCACAGAAGGGAATATAAGAAGCTGGTTAAATATCAAAACTATCCTCTTTTAGGAACTACTGCGAGAGTTTGGAACGAATCAGGGCTGCATAAAGTCTTTCAGAAAAACAACACGACTAGGCTTGACTCCATGCTAAAACGTGATGGTACATATACCACTTCAAGAACGGGCTCATAAAGAACCCTCTTTGAGATCAATTTTTCAGGAAATCAGGTGATCGAAAACGATTAATGCGAGGTTCAGACACTCTGACCGACCAAAGACAGGGCGCCTAGGCGTAGTTGGTATACGGCGTCTGCTATAGTGACAGTTGATATGGTGAAATTTGCAATTTCGCTGTCTTAGAACTACAAGTCACCAGGAGTGAACGGCAAAGCCAGGGAGATATGACTATGTTTTTAGTTTTAGTTTTAAGAAGGGGCGAAGCGCTGAGCCACCGCGCACACTAGGCACCAAAAGGGCCCATAGCGATCCCTTCAGAACCTCGTAGGTCACTAAACATCCCCTAAACAACCCAGATCCCTAACAAACTTGACTAGCTTATCATGCCCTATTAACCTCAGGTCCTCCAAATTGTCAAAGAAAAGACTTCCCAGCCATCTCAGTCGCCTCCTTGCAACCGCCTGACACTCGCACAAAATGTGGGTGATGTCCTCCTCAGCACATATGTCCAGGCAATACCTGCACACGTCAGAGTCAGCGATCCCCATACGCATAGCGTGCTTCCCTAGCAAGCAGTGCCCTGTCAGTATTCCGACAAGTAGCCGCAGACTTCCCCTACTCCATGTTAATATCTCCCTAGTCTTTCGTCTGTCCAACCTTGGCCAGAGTGCCCTAGAGGTCCTACAGCTCGTTAGCGCCTCCCATCTAGAGTTCGCTGCGTCCACTGCACAATCCCGGATACGTGCTTTAATTCCGTTTAAAGGTGGATTAACCACCTCCTCTACCATCCCGTCCGACGCCGATCCTAGTCTCGCCAGCTCATCGGCCTGTTCGTTGCCTGGTACGTCACTATGCCCTGGTACCCAGCATAGTCGTACTCTATTCTGACTACAAAGTACCTTGAGCACTTCTCGACAGCGCTTTACTAGCTGGGATTTAATAGTCCCTGATTCCAATGCATTCAAAGCCGCCTGGCTGTCAATGTAGAGTGAGATATCCCGACCGAATAACCCCTCCATCAACATGATGTTACCTGCCTGGAGCACTGCCAGAATTTCCGCTTGGAATACACTACAGGCATCCGGCAGCTTAAAGGACTCCCTTGCACTCAACTGCTCAGAGAAGACTCCAGCGCCAGTGCCGCATTCCATTTTGGAACCGTCCGTATACACGGAGAGTTCTCCCTCATTTAATACCCTATTGCTTTCCCAGTCCGCTCTGCTTGGGTACACAACCCTGAAGGATGACTTAAAATCATTCACCGGGATCATATAATCCGTGCAAAAGTTGACCGGACCCTGAAGAAATTCCCTAAGAATGGAGCTGTGTCCTGTGGGTCTCTCCCTAAAGAGACAACAGCTCAATAGTTTTGCCGCTGTGTTTGAAGCAACCTGCTTAATGAAAATATCAAGCGGCAAAAGGTGCATGCAAACCTCCAGTGCTGCTGTTGGCGTTGTGCGCAGGGCCCCTGTGATCTTTATACAAGCACTCCGCTGCACTCCACTCAATTCCCTTTGAATATACTTTTTGTCTGTGGCTTTCCACCATACCAGTGCCCCGTACGTCAGAATGGGTCTTGCCACCGCCGTATACAGCCAATGTACCATATTTGGTTTCAGACCCCAGCATTTACAGCGAAAGTCAGGCGAATATGCATTTACAGCGACAGTCAGGAGAATATGCATTTACAGCGACACAGTCAGGCCGATTTAAGTCCCTAGATAATCCAATCGTCTTTTCGAGGATGGTACGTGAGTGTAAAGAACGATTGAATTCTGTTGACAGTTCAACAACTTAAAGCTCATATGAGTTGAAATGAAATGAAATAGCAGAGGCATTCGCTAGCAAAGGCTAGATCGGAGTAAGCTTTGGTTGGACCAGCACTGGTTTTCGGTCTGTTTGTTTTGCCTCTGTTAAGGCTGCCATTGCTACATGGGTGAGTAAATCACACATTAAGAGATGGCGGCTTCTTCCGTGAATGCGGCAGTCTAAGGGACCAAGAGGACGAATCACTGCTTTCCTTATCAAACTGACCAGAAGATAATGTGGTACTCTGGTAGTTGTCCTCACAGGTCATAATTCTTGTGGCCTACATTTGGTCAGAATGAGAATCATTGACGGTCCCATGTGCACTGCTTGTGACGAGAGTAATGACACAACGGAACATTTTCTTCTAGAGTGTCCAGCTTACTCTTTTGGTAATGCACGTATACGGCGTTGATGTTATGAGGATGGACGAACTTTGTTCTCGCTCCTTGCCTTGCCCCTTCATAACGAGGACGAAAAAGTTCGGGTAAAGACTGAGGACTCGAGTTGCCGCGTGTCTTTCCTCAATACAAACAACAAAAACAAACACATTACATCAGTTCAAATTTTTAAAATTTGAGCGGAAGTGATTCATGCTTAAATCAGCTTGGACCTGGACATGTGCATTCAAAAAACGACACGGCGGACCAAATAAATTCCTGCCTTGCCTCTCCTTTTATGCTCTTCCCTCTATTCACTTCGGTCCTAATGCTGGATTTACACTGAACACATTCGGCGCGACTTTACCCCACAAGACCATCACAAACCGGATTTTCGTCCGAAAAGTCGAGTACTGTTAGACTTTTTCGTCGCCAGATTGGTTGATTTTTACGATGGGGGGTAAAGTCGCGCCTTAACGTGTTCGGTGTAAATCCAGCATAAAACCTCTCAGTCGCAACATTACAAACAACGAGAAAATTTTCCCAACTTTGTCCACTAAAATCCCCTTCAAATTATCTCTCAAATGAAAATACAGTCGATCCGCAAGAACAACTTTAACAAAATGAATGCAAACAAAATTCACACCGCAATTAGGCCATGGAACAACTTGTATGTCTGTCAGTACAAGTGCATGGTAGAACTTTAGATGTCGAGTGGAGTGGAAGTGATTGAATCCTGTGAATAGAAAAGGGGAAAAAAGCAAGCAAAACATAAAAAAATCGGGTGTTTCCGTCGCTTTCACGATTACAACTTTTGCCTCTCGTTACGCGGCAGAAACCGCCGATTGAATTAGCCCAAACTCTACGTTGCTCAAACATTAAAAAAAGAAAATGTTGCAAATTAAAGACAAAAAAACAAAGAAAATAACTCCGCGGCCGATCTTCTGTGCTAGGGCTAATACAAAGAAGAAAAATTGCTTTTTATTTTCCAATTGTAGTTTTTCTTTTTAATACTGCTACAATACTGCGATCAAGTACTTAAAAGGAATGTATTTGGATTGGGATCCAGAACATGAGCCACTTACGGAGTCCCGCATGAATTACTTTTTAACGAACTTATGAGTAACCAAAATTTTCCGATAGGGTTCTACATGTTTCCGAAAATCAGCAGAGAATGAGTTCTGAACGAGTTTCGATGTGTTATACGAATAGCGTTCTGTCGTTGGAGTTGGAAGTCGCTGGCTCAGCTGCTGAATCTCGGCCATTCACAAGATAATACCAGATCGGCATCGTTTCTAGATTACGCTTCAAGAAGTTATCAACCTCCTCCACAAGACACAAGATCCTGACCGATAATAGCCTTTACATTTTGCTAAGGGTACTTAACTTCTTGAATTTTTTCATCGTTTATTTGTCTCGCATGTATTTCTTGGACGACACACGGTCTCCCTTGTGGATTCCAATCGGCTCTGACTACCCTCCCATGTCTTTCAAAGATTGTCATTTGAGATAACGCTTGACCAGACTATCCTCAGAATATGTCGTATCATTGGTCAAATTCAATTCGATCTTGTGTAAAGTTGTTATTCTTAGGTTGTCCCCTTTTGTCCTTAAATCAGTGGAAAAATGTAATTTACCTGGAATTTTGAAATTAATTTTCTGTGGCCATCAATTGTCGAAGAGCGAGAATTTCTTATTCTTTAGGTTTCCAATTAAACAAGATTAGGTTTTGATTGGGCGTTCCTTTTCAGAACACAATTCTCAATGAGATTTCTAGTCTTTTTTCAAACAGGCGATTGCCACCTAATTTTGTAGAATCTGGGAGGAATGAATTTTACAAAAGTTCTACTGTAGTCATGACGTCATCAGGCTCAACTCTCAATATCTGCAATTGAAACCCTATTCACCTGAATCTTACGCAACAAAAAAGAGTTGGACTTGTTTTCGAACGATATAAGAACTCCCCCAGAACTACTTACATCAACATCTTGTTATCCAATTTGATACATCATTGTGCCTACATACCTGCCAATTTCAGTGATATTTTTTCAACTTGTCTACCGCACGCGTCATTCAGCTGTCGTCTTTTCGTGAATGGGTAGATAGAATGTGAACCAAATCTTTTACATCTGGATCATCTTTCCGAAAGACGCTGATATGGGCATTATCAACGAAATTTGAGAAATTCCGAATCAGAAGAAAAAACTTGTTGTTTATGTCGGCGTATGGCGCCTAAATTCAGACTGATTTTATGGGAATTAGTTATGTAATTCGTAGTTTGTACGATTTATGAAAATAATGCTTCATTGCATTCAAGTATGTTAAAAAATGCATAGGAGGAGTTACGACAAGGCGAATTGTCGTTCTTTTTTCCAATCAACATCAACCAAGGTTGTAATTATCGTTATGAAGTCATAAACGATTAAATTTCATGGTGAAATAATGAAAGTTTCGCCGGTAAGTACGCTTCAGTCGTGTGTTCATTTAATGCGTTTAATAAAATCTTGATATGGCGTTTTTACTACACTTTTCCGATTGGTTTGGATAGGTATAATCGCCCGAATTCTCTCAAAGGCATCGCAATTTCTTCAGATTTCACTACCAAATCGAAATTCTATCAATACTTACGAGTTCGTACTGAAACAATTCTGTGTTTCAGTACCGAAGTAGAACTGTAAAGAGAGACTTATTCCTTAAGAAAGTAATACTCTCACAGGACTGAATGAGTCTTAGTTGGTTTTCGTGGTTGCCCATCAGTCAAATAGGACCAAATTAGCGTAGATAGCCCCGTTTAATCTGACCGTTGAAGGATGATGAAGTGAACTACCAAATCGATTGAATCATCGAATTCTTTCTAAAAGTGTGACTATGAAAGGAGTGTCTACCAAGGGTTATCTTGAATGAATCATCGCTGCCTTTTAATTCCATTTTCAGAAATCTGGGTGTATCACTAAATAGCTCTATGAGTTGTTGTTCTCATGTATCTACTATATTGAAGAAGGTTTTTATGGTAGTTTACGTAGGCTCTGGATTTTCGCCAGTATTCTACCATTGAAAATTAGGTTAAAGCTGATGCGTTCACTCATAATTCCTTTCTTTACATATGGTGGTGTTATCTATCCCATATTCGATTCCAACTGCCAACGAAAGCTAGATATCGCCTTCAATGATTGCGTACGTTTTGTATTCCGCTTGAGACGCTACGATCATATATCTATTTACAGGAAGGAATTGCTGGGTTGCTCCCTCTCAATTTATTTGAAACGGAAAATCCTGTTGGTCTTGCATAACATTCTTGTTACAGGTGAACCATCTTATTTAAGAGATAGTTTAATACCGTTAAACTCGAAGCGACATCAAAGGTTTCTTGCACCACGATATTCGAGGTCAGTTGGTGAGAGCTCCTTCCTTGTTCAGTCGATTAGGATTTGGAATACTCTACCTGTGAATGTTCAGCGCGCGTGCGGCTCTAGTGCCTTCAAGCATCTATCAGGTGTATATGCTTAAAACGATCGTTTTTTAGTCAGAAAAACACATGTTTTTTTCAAAGAAAACAAAACCAAATTTATTCGAAGTACTCCCCCTCGCTTGCTACACATTTCTCCCATCTCTCGGGCAATTTGTGGATACCACGCCAAAAAAATTACTTCTCTTTCGAAGCAAACCACTCATCAAGCCATTTTCGGACGTCTTCGTAAGAACCGAGGTGCTGCTCAGCGAGCGCGTGGCCCATCGACGAAAACAAATGGTAGTCAGAAGGGGCCAGGTCTAGTGAATTAGCGGTAGGGGGTAGCACCACCCAGTTGAGTGTGTCCAAGTAATTGCTGACCATTTTTGACGTGTGCGGTGGTGCGTTGTCGTGAAGGAAAATCACCTTGTCATGTCTTTGTTGATATTCTGGCGTTTTTTCACGCAGAGCACAGTGCAATTTCATCAATTGTTGGTGGTAGCGGTGGGCATCGACAGTTTCACCAGGTTTTAAGAGTTCATAGTACTCGATACCCTGCTGGTCCCACCAAACGCACAGCATTGTCTTCCGTCCGAAGCTATTTGGTCTTGCGGTAGATGTTGATGTTGACCGGGATCAATCCACGATTTTCTGCGCTTTGGATTATCGAAATAAATCCACTTTTCATCGCCAGTCACAATCCGATGCAGAAACGACTTTCTTCTGTGTCTGGCGAGCAACATTTCGCATGTGTTTTGGCGTCGCTCCATCTGCCTATCGTTCAATTCATGCGGCACCCATTTTCCGATCTTTCCCATGACGTAGACGCATGGAAATGGCTGCTTGAGTAACATCCAATTGCTCGGCAAGCGTTTTTTGCGATTGGGTATCGTCGTCGTCCAAAAGAGCCAATTGGTCGTCCTCAACCTTCCTGGGCCGATTTTCACGCTTCTTGTCGCTCAGGTCAAAATCGCCGTCTTTGAATTGACGAAACCAAGCCCTGTACGTTGATTCCGCTAAAACATTGTTACCATAGGCCTTCACAAGCATTTGATGCGATTCAGCAGCCGTTTTCTTCAACTGGAAGCAAAAAAGCAGAGCTTCCCGCATATGCTCTTTTTCTGGCAAAAAACTAGACATGGTCAGCACAAGACAAACGTATGTTGTTGAATGAAATTTGTGACGATGTGCACTGATTAATGTTAACAACTAACCAATCCTTAAATAAAAAAAAATGGCGTCCCTAGGTTGCTTAACACGCTCACTAACGCCATCTATGTGTCAACGATCGTTTTATCGCTGGTATTATACAGTTCTATTTTATTTTAAATAATTAATTATATTTATTTGGACTCTGTAGTATCTTATTCAGTTTATCAATTTCTTTTTTATTTTTTTTTTCATTTATACAATATTATTTTTCATTACTGTTATTTCTTGCTTTTTAACTATCTTTTCTTTTCTTTTTGTTTGTATTCCTTTTTTTTGAATTTATTGGGTTCTATTTTGATTTTATTGTACTTTTATATAAGATATACAATCTTGTAGTACTATATATATAAATAAACATAAACATATGAGAGGGATGGACCGAGAGTGCCTGAATGTCGTAATGCGGAGTGACACCCTCTACCCGGTTTCCAGTTTAATTCATATCTGTTGTTGGCATTCGGATGAGTTTAGCTGTGATTCCAAAACCACGCAAAATTTTGCACAGTACACAGGCTTAGAATTGATAAAAAACTGGTGCACCTCGACGACTTTAACGTTTTTCTGGCATCTGTTTTACTGAAAATGTTGATCAGTTCTAAAGTTAGTCCTTGGTATTAAGCGAGGATTTTCTCATTACAGTGGATGCCGCTTATTGTAATCGCGGATAATGTTATAAGCCGCATTTTGTTATCGAAACAGTTGGGTTCCATTTTCCACAAACAGAATTCATCGCTTATTTTTTTCTTCGTTTATTGTTTTCACCCGGTTAATGTTATTGTGTTTGGCTGGTCCCAAAGTGATTACAATAAGCGGCATCCACTGTATTAAGTTTTAGTCCTCATTTTTGAAGTTCGTCTAGGAAGAGACAGCAGGCGTGAATTTTTACAACCTTCAGTAGTAATCGCTCCTCTTTCTCAACCTCGACAAACATAGAAATGGTTGCCAGGAATTTATTAAAGATTTATCCAATCGTGTGCCTCTGCCTCTGTCCCGCCCTCGAGCAGATTCAATCGATATTTTGGCATCACGGATTGTAACATCAACCAAGTTCAATCAAAACACCCTCAATCAATAAGATCACAGAAGATTAGGTGTGCAGCGTGTGAGCCCTTGTTTTCCGTCGTCCGATCAGAATGTTGAATTTCCATCTAATTGATCGATTTTTTCAGTGGCACGGTTTAGAGCCTCATCTTTGAAGTCATAAAACTATCTGGATTAATGACATTATTCCCTTTGTCCTTTTCACTGACTGGTTTCTGGCTTATAGCCTTGTTTTAGATTATTGTTGTTTTGAATTTGGCAGCTCTTCGCAGTTGTTTTTCTTGGCTGGTATCAATCCGTTGTACTGTAGATGCGGCATTGTTTGCTGCCCTGTGCCTCCATAAGGGGTTACTCAGGAACTAATGATGAAAACTCAAAGCGCAACGCTTACTTCTCTGTCTCAAACTCAAACCTGTCTGTTATTGCAATTGAAAATAATTTATGTTGTATTTCCAACAAATCGTGTCGTACCGGTTCAGCTAATTAGCATTGTCGAAAGGCCAGACAATAATGCAAAATGTTGGAAGTATTTTTTTCGTGTCTTATTGCCGAATTGAGGTAATGCCAAATGCTCGTAGTTTTTACCGGTATAAACAAGAAATTGTGTGTATGTGTGGCGCAATTTGTCCGCGTTACTCAAACAGGTGAACAATTTAAACCCATAAATTATGAAACTTGTTGGTATGGTTGAGATTTGTGAACAATTTGTAGACAAAGCTAATTTTTGTTTCTTCTACAGAGGCATCATCACGTACATGAGTACAAGTTAGTTAAGTCGAGTGCGCGAATATGACCTTCTGCGTGGATGCACAGAGACACGGTTTGTTCCGCTGAAGTTCAAGAATGTAAATTAATATACCGACTTTAAGTCATTGTAAAATGTGGGGACCTATTGATTGCTTTGGTAGAGGAATTAGATTCCCAATGGTTAAGGTGGGATTTTAATGAACGCGACGCGTGCGATTAAAGCGATGCGACGCGATGACAACCAACTAGAATGCAAGCTAGTGAGTGTAACCAGTTGTAGTAATATCGCACCGCTTCGGTTGCCAATTTTCAAATTTCGTAGCGTGCGAAACGCGATTTTGGATTTCTTACAATAGACTGCGGTCGGTTAAAAAACATCACGAATGCCTATACAATAAAAGAAAAATTCTTACAATACGTTCGCAGCTATGAAAAAATTTGGCACGTGCATACTATAACGGGTGTTGCGATATGGCGTGCTAGACGCGAGTGTGCCTTCGCGTTTTACGCTTATCACCTTTACTATAATTTCACCGTTAGTGTTTAAATTTCTACTACTGTCGCATTAGACGAACTACAAGAATTTGGTGTTCTTGCGCCCTTTTTTCAGTTTGTGTGTGATCCTCGTTGGGTCAGGAACAACCATTCCCCCAAGATGAGATGTTGTCCTTGAACATCTGCCACTACTCTTGTATCGGTTCTTGAATTTTCTTCGAGACCGTTCTCTTCTCTGTGTACTTCTTTTTGGATAGAATTTTGTATTTTCTGTTTTGGGCCGTTGTGTAGTCGGAGATACTGCTTAAAACAGCCATGCACGCTGAGCAGCTGGGTCACGTAGAAGTCTACTTCTCTGTGTTTGCGGCTTATCCAGCTGTTGATATTCGGAATCAGTAAACCCTTCCTGAATGCTGCGCCCTTCGTTCGTCCTCTTTCGAATATTCGCCTGCCGCGACGTAGATACGCTGTGAAGGTCACACACCGGTATGTCTATCAGTGTCATTGCCGCGATCACTCCGATTGTTTCATCTGAAACTGTTCTGAAAGGACTGGCGAAGATCGGTGCAGTTTTCGCCTGCTGGACCGTGAGCCTCCGAAGTTTGCACTGTTCACCTTTGAAGCTCTCTCACTGGTCGCCAGAAGGTGATCCTTGAAGCACATATGAGTGTCGATCAGCACCCGAAGATATCAGAGATTTAACTGGGAGATTCCGTTCTCCCCTGGTCTGAATGTAAAGACCTAGCGCATTTTTCGAGAGCTCAATAGAACCGCCTCCGATTTTAGCAATGCGACAAACTTCTACTTTCACTACTACATCCAATGCGATATCGTGAGAACACGCCAACTTACATGACGTTCCACAATGTGATCCAAATCACTGAGCCCTGTGCGACTCCCCTTAGCGTTTGACGCTCTTTCTTTAAAGTAATTGGCTACAATTCCGGTACGCTGAAACTATCTACCGCTTGCATAAATCGCGACCAGCTCGGTGAATTGAAGGCATTCTTGATATCGCAGGAATGGTGTAAGAAGGGATAATTGGGTCTGGATATTGTTGAATTGTAAGAAAAACTGGGTATACAAAAAACTATCAAGAGCTGAATTCGGACCCATAAACTTTGGGTTGAGATAGGCCACTACCAACGACACTTCAATGATCTGAAAGGATCGATGATCGTATTCATTGAGATCCAACAATTGAAAAAAAATTAAAAAAAAAAATCCAAAAATCCCACTAGTCTTCCAAAAAAAAAAAAAAATGGCACTAGTCAAATCCCAATAGTCTTCCAATCGAAAGCAAAGATTCAAAATGAAAAAAAACCAATGGTTCGTAAAATATATTCAGTTTAGTCATACTTCGTTTAGGTCATTGGGCAGCAACTGGTGCCAGCTACAGTTTTTTGTCCATTGCTTTCAATACCAAAAATCACATATTCGAATTTAATTTCAGCTGTATGACTTCTTCTGTGACAACAACTGGTGTCTTCAGGTCCTTTTGCTATTTTTTTCTCGATTTATTCTTAGATGAGTGCGATTTCAACGTTTGACGTGGAAATATTCCTTGCCATTGGTTAAAGGAAGAGCTCAATAGGGTTCCAAAAAATTGTGGAAACGCCGTTCTCTGCTGAATTGCTACATTTTGTTTTAATCCTTACGACGAAATGGAGATTCATGTCACACGCATGTACTGAATTTTTAATGTAGTGCAATAAATTGTTCGAACACATTGAAATTCTCATAAAGGTTGAATTATTTATCCTTTTTGTATTATTTTTTTCCGCCATTACACAGAGTATACAAACCCGATTCTCACCAGACGGACGGAGGATGGCAGGGAATCAGGTACAAAATTCGAAGACGAAAAGTAACGATGAGTGTTTCGCTTGATTTAGTTCAAATTATATTCACTAGGGAAAATATGAGATGGTAGATTATTCGACAAATAGTAGTAGTACTTTTTTACGGTTGATAAATATCGAAAAATGAATGTCTGTACAATAAAAAAAAACAGAACACTTGTGAACAAAATATTTCAGTATTTGATAATATTGTTTGGGAGTTACGGGAAACAATTCAGCGTATTAACAATAACTGCTGTCGCTATTTGGCGACTCGGTAATCGCACATCGGTCTAACTGCAATTTCACATAAGTGTACACAGACTTTATTGAGCGACAGTATGTACAAATTGTTGACATTCGTTTTGGTCCTGCCTACAATTCGGATGTATTCCAGGTGAACCAAGTGTCCTATATATCAGAACGTGTGCAAAGGTTGTGATTCGAGGAACTTGTGTCGCTGTGATTTTTTTACGAATCCTTTTAATTCTGTTTTACAAAAAAAAAACAATATTCGTGTCTCTTTAATTGAAATAAAATATAAAATTTGAACCAATATTTGGTACGTGGTGATTTAGTGATGAATCCATTAAAAACTGTAGAATTAATTCCTTGGTGCCTTCAAAATGAGTGCTGTGATTTCTGTTTTATTGATACGACTCTAGTGGTGAGTTTGTCAACGTTTTGCTTCTATAGGGTCCTTCAGTGGGGACGTTCAATTTTTAAATGTAAATAAAACAAGTTGTGTGTGAGATATCCACCCGATTCTTTTTTTTATTTGAACGAATATCTTATGGCATTAAGTATGGAATATATTTATTTATTTATAATACAATAAGAGGCATATAAATATACACAATTATTACTTAAGAACTAGTGACTTAGACCATCATCTTAATGGAATATAACTTCGTTCAAATGTCCGCCCGGCTTTGTTTGGTGTCGCGTATTCGAGAGTTCCAATTTTCGACGACTTTATCGCATAAATCTGGCTGAATTCGTTATGTTGACTTAAAGGTCATGAATTGTTTGCGGATTATACGCATCGACCTGCGATTTAAGATAGCCCCAAAGGAATAAGTGTAAAGCCGCGCCGCCGCACTATATAACGATGCCCTCAAATCGCTCGTACAGAATGTCCATCGTGACATGCGCTGTGTGGGACGTAGCGCCGTCCTGTTGGAACCACATGTCGTTGGTATCCATATCATCCAGTTTAGGCCACAAGAAGTTGCTTATCATCGATCGTTTGACGTTTATGGCAATGCTAGTTTCGTTTTGGAAGAAGTACGCACCGATGATTTCGCCAGACCAAAATCCGCACCAAACAGTGACTTTCTCGGGATGCATTTGTTGCTGGTGTTACTCGTGTGGATTGGTATCGTCCCAAATCCGACAATTTTGGTTGTTCACACATCCATTCGTCAAGAAATGGGCCTCGTCGTTAAAATCACGCAATGCGAGGAACTTTTTTCAAACAGAGCTCTGATTTTGAAAATAAAACTTGATGATTTGCACAAGTTGTTTAACGCTATAACCTTCAATGGCGATTTGCCATTCGCCACTGAAGAATTCGCAAAAAATTGCTTTAACAACATGGCTGCTATAACCTAACAAATTTCGAGCGTTCCTGTTGAGACACCCTATATGTATGTTTATCGGTTTTAACATCGATCTATCGATTGACTACCAAATATTTGAAAAAAAAAATGTTTCTCAAAAAATTAAGTCTTAATTCTTTCAGGTTAAATAATTAGGCCTTGTATAAAGCAAATAAACCGCGAAAAGTTGCCAGCGAAAGTTGTCAAATATTTGACAAAGTAGCATACATCTTAGAATTTTCGTAATTCGTATAAATAAAAATTTATTTTGTTTTTTAAAATGATCTTATTGCGGAGTTCTCGTCTCGCCATTACTGAAATTGGATTTTGCAGAACACAAAGAGACTATACTACGAATTTATAAAATATTAAAAAAATGTGCCAATTGTCTGTGCGAAACTTTATTATTTTTCGGGTCAAAGTTCGGGAAGCGGCTAAGATGGGGTCGCGCTAGAATGCCTACGCCACTGTCACATTTAACACATGAATTTCGTAATTGGGTCATACTCCGGGACGCGGTCAAAACCGGAGTATAACATAAGTTGTTTCCAGATTAAGGTACAATCTGGCTGGTACTGCCGACCGTCGCGGTAAGCAGTAACTGCCGGCAGTAGACTACTGCTTCAGGCAAAAACAAGCTGACATGTCTGTTTGCGACTGCTCGTCAATTGACGGTTGTGAATGCAAAGCAGCCGCGGTGAGCAGTTGAGGTTGGTAGTTACTGCTGACCGCGACGGTCTCTTCAGACCTAAGAAATATGTAGGAATTTGTGATTATTACATAAGCCCGTGGCAATGAAAAGATATTCGATATCTAATCAGACTGGCTCAACTGGCAGAATTCGGGAAAATGTATACAAGTCCTTTACACCTCCTTAAGGGTCGAATTTCAAAAAATCCTGAAAACATTTTCTAGGCATTTATGTGAGAATAAAAATTAAATTAATATTTAAATAAATTTAAGAGATATGGCGAAATTCGTTAAAATATACCCCTTCCGTACGCTAATAGATATTTGAATTTTTTTTTTACTAGATTAGTTTTCTAGTAAATATACATATACTCACCAAGTTTCAAGTTTCTAACATAGGAAAAACATCCCCACTCCCGTACCATACTACCCCCATAAAAAATTATACTTTTTCCAACATGCTACTATAGCTCTATCTTAATATCAAGTTTCAGCCATCCATCATTATGGGTTCTCGAGATATAAAACTGGAAACTTTTTCTTTTCCATTCTCCCACATCTCCAAAATTCTTTTCTCTACTTGGCGTCTATTAGGCATATTTCCCTTAACAATTTTAATCATCCTATCTTAAACTGTTCGTGAGATATAAGACGAGATTTTTTAGGAAAGTTTTTATCCCCCACAATTCCATGCCTCACCGCCTTCTTTAAATGGCAAATGGTTCGTGAGATACTCTCCTACTTCAAAATTTTATTACAGGTCTAAGTCTAAGTTTCAATTTTGTGACATTAACCGTTTATGACATACGGATTTTGAGCGTTTCGAACCCATTGTTTTTCGCCCCACTCCCACACCCCTTCACTCATATTTTTCCCAAATGGGTCCACTATCAAAGCTTTATATAAATTTCAAGTTTCGGCCTCTTAGCGTGAACGGTTGCTGAAATCTAGAAACCGAAATTTTCCGTCTAAAATGCAACGCCCTCACACCTCCACTCCCTAAAAAGTGGTAATTTAAAGGGGTGCACCCAATCTAGCCTTCAAACGATTTTGCAGACGGTTTTTTTGGTACCTACTAGTCATGAAACATGGAAAAAATTTTCAGGGTTGGAAATTATTTTTTTTTAAATCGACCACAAAACTGTGTTATTAAAATAATAAAGTAAATAGCGTCTAATTTAAATTGAAAAATAATTTCGGTTTTTTTCGGTTACAGATTCCAAAATTAAAGGATTATACATTTTTTAATGTATCATTTAAGCTGACTAATTACAATTATTAGATGAAACTCGGGTAAGATATAAATATTGAGAGAAATCGACTTAGTACTTTTTTTCTAGTTCCTATGGGGGCATTGGGTGAGAAAGACATGTCAAGAAATGGTCTTTTTAGTGGCATAGGATGGACAAGAAATGTCAAAAACTGATGCCCAGAGTTTGTTTTGAAATGCAAAGGAAACAGAACTTGCGAACGTTTCTCTGTCAATAGGTTAATTTTGAAAAATAAAGTTAACTGCAATCCATTTTGCTGGATGGGAAAATCCGCTTATGATTCTAAGCAAAGACAGTAGAAACTATAAGATGTCCCAAGCATGTCAATATCAATTTGAAAAGCTTTACGATTGGCGACCCAACTCCGGTGGCTATTGGAAAAGTTTTAGAATTTATGTTGTAACCCACTGTATGTTGGAGTGAAAGCTCGCCAACTAACAACAAATAATCAATCAAAGGCAGGTTTTTTTATCGGATTGTCAATGGGACATCATTTTTAGCTACATATATACATATGTGAATATGAGGCGTATGGCGGTAATATTCATATGCCGTGTTTCCACTATCGCCTTCATGTGCATTGGATGATGCGAATAAGACGCGAGATAAGAATAAATCATTTTTAAATTTTTCAATTGCATTTTTTCAAAAAAATTGCCATTGTTTGATAGATTTTTATCTCATATAATATATTATTATTGTGTTGTATTATTAAATTCAATAATATAAGATCTCCTAATTTATTTTTTAATACTTTATTTATCAATTTTGATACACGTAACTGCCTAATTATTTTCTCGACTTAAGCTGTTATCGCTTTATACCACAGAAATGTTTCTTCAGCTACCGAACGTTTACGATTTTTTGTGGTTTTAACCGACTCCTATGTGCAACATTCAGCTAAATTCTCCTGATATGAATCTTTTCCAAATTAATTGCTGTGGTGTCGTTTAGGCCCGTTTTCACGGCAATAGTTTTTAATGATAGTAGATACTATCGTGAGAACACAACACTAGTACAATAGATTGTTAAGACTACACGATGTGATATTGCGACAATGTGATCTAAGTTACTACAGTCGATGGCATGTTGGACTCCACTTATTAGCCTTACATGTGGCGCCATTTACTAGCCCCTGTTTGTTGGCTATTAATTTCTCACTTTTAAGTATGAAAGGCCATGAAAATCAGGCTTTGCGAAATTGTCAAAGATACGGATGCAATTTTTTTTGATTAATTTAAATTTGATCATCAATTTCTTTAGTTAACAGCTTTTATTTTGCATTGAACAAAAACTGATTTTTTTGTCGAAGTCCACGACTCGTCTTAAGTGTAGTTGCGGTCCAGATTGCTGTGCTACTGACCACCTAGCAAAATACTCAGACTATTTTCAGCTATTTTTATGTTATCAGAACTCCGCTTAAAAAATATCCAGACCATTTGAACCAATATTTTTAGACTATCAGAACTCCACCCAAAAAATTATAAAATTGTAGCCAGAGCTATTGGCAGATTATTATTATTTGATTTTTTTTTTAAAACTTGTTTTAAAACTTTTTATATAATATATTTTTTAAACTTTTTCTACTGTTTTTTTCTTCTCTTAATTTTTTTTTTTTTTTTAACTTTTTTTCAAATTGTTTTTGTTTTTTTGCGTAATCTCTGTACAAAGTTCCATTAGAGTGGCTTCTAATTTTTTTTTTGTAATTAAAAAAAAAAAAATTGTATAGACGTTTAATAAAAAAACACAAACATAAAAGTATTTTTTTTCCTAGAATCTACAAATTAAAAATTGTTCTTATTCTTATTTTAATTTCCATGATATGCACAAAGTGAAGTTGAGTAATTCATTCCCCGAACTGATTGACAACCACCTGCTGATTTTTTAATGATTTATTTTTTAAACCAGCTTCTGTTATGAATGGTGTCATGTAATCTCGTTAATTCGGGAGGACGGGGATAAAGGAGATTTCATATTGCTGTCAAAACCACTATGGGTATCTGGACTTCAAAAGAATTAACCCTTCTGTTTCACATCAACATCAACCTCCCTAACTCACCTCACTACGAATTGAAATACAGCTCGAATTGTCGCAATAGAGAAGAAAAATCAGCTAACAACCAGGGCGCAATTTAATTATTTTTCGGGACAAAGTCCGGGAAGTGGTTAAATTCGAGGTGTGGCAGAAGTGCCGACGCCACTGATACCTTTAAAACACCAGTGCTTTTGGATCTTAGTTCGAGACAAAGAGGTTAACTCCCTGTAAGATACCATCTTTTATCAATTATTCTTGATATACAAATTAAAGAGAAACAAAATAAACAGCTCGTAGAAGTAAAAACTAAAGGTATGACGGAATTCATGAAAGCTTCCTTGAACGTTGAATATGAAAAAATCCTGAAATCATTTTTAAGGCGATTATATAAAAAGCCGGTGAATATCCCCGTCCAACCTAAGTGATATGTCGGAATTCGTGAAAATGAGCACCGCTCGCCTTAGGGAGGGGTTGAATTAGGGTTAACATTTTTTTTGCTTTATCCCATCAAACCTAGTGCCGCGTTTCCACTATCGCGCGAACCTGTGCGAACTACCGCGTATGCGTCTGTGGAAACTGCACATTCGAATTAGTTCGGAACTCTAGTCGAGAATCGCGTAGATTTGCTTCGATGGCGATGTTTGGAAGCACATCAAAGGGATTTGCATTGAACACGAATGTAGTGTTTCCACTATCGCTTATGGATTCGCGTCCAATGCCCATGTTCAATTGCTTTATCGCATCAAACCTAAGATATACGTGTCGGAATTCGTTAAAACGAGTAGACTCCGCCTTAGGGAGGGGTTGAATTAGGTCTGAAATTTTTGTTTGCTTTTGTGTTTTGATTTATCCCATCAAAGAATTTCGGGCAAACGAGCACCGTCCGCTGTAATGCCGGTTTTCCACCAAACGGACAAAACAAAAACTCAGCAAAAGCTCGTGTCGAAAAAAACAAATCTTTGACTTTTTATCATTTTTTTACAAACTCGAGCTTTTTTCGACTTTTTCTGTTCTGTTTTTCGTGTCCTGTGGTTGAAACAGTGTTTTAGATTTGTTCGAGTTCGAGTTCGAGTTTTTGTTTTCCGTGCTTTCAAAAACATGAACAAAACAAAAACTTAACTTGTCTGCTTGGTGGAAAACCGGCATAAGGAGGGGTTCGATTAGGGTTGATCATTTCTTCAATCTCTTCAGATTTGTGGACTCTACACAGTGCGACCTGCTATATCCAATCAAAGTGTACGAAAGCTTTTAATTGCGTATTCATTGAAATTTTCATGACAAAATATTTCGTAGAAAATTGCGATGGTATCCGTAACAACTATTACTCACATTATTTTAGTGGTAAACTCGGTATCAACTATTTTTAATAGAACAATGTACATAGTTACTATACTCCGGGGGCCGGGGATTCTGATAAGAAAAAGCGTCAGAGCTGGTGGACTTCATATTACTATTAAAAAATAGGATTTATGAAGGCTTGGATTTATATTGTACTTCGAATTTTACTTTTATGGAAACTTATTTCCACGAGGTTGTTTTTTTAAGGTTTGTTTTTGAATTGTTGGTTCCAAAAATTGTTGTTTTTTACAGACATTAAAAACAATAATTGTAATATAGAGGTAAACATATTTCCATAATTTTGTTAGTAAAGGTGGTTTATGATTATGAAATATGAAATCTGATTAGTGTTGGTGTATCTGTTATTCCACCTGATTTTTTAAATATTATTTTTGAATTCATAAGGCCGGAACCCAATTTTTCGATTATTGATTTTGAATACATACATATATTATGGTTATCGATTTTTATTCAATCTTTTCGGTGTTCGAGCAGTATTTTGATGGACTTTGCAACGCATCCCAAGAATAGGGAAAAGGCAGTGTTTGACTTAGAACAAAGCTCTTCTAAGCCATTGAGTGAGTATAACGAAGGGTGAAAAACTCGCACTGGAAAGACCAGTTGGAAGAACTTTGGACTTGGTCGGAAGGATCTCCTTCAGCTCGTTCTTGTATCTATTTTATATTTCGACAATACACTTCACTTTTTCCATTAACGTAACAGTTTTTTGGGCGCTGACTTCGAGTTGAAAAATAAAAAATAAATATTTTACTGCTGCTTATAGCTAATTGCATGATGTATTGTATGATGTTAGATAAGATTGCTTTCCAGTGGCCGGTAAACTAAGGCTTCTTATAACTGTGAGCACGAATAACTTTTAATTCATAGTTCCCTCACAAATCCAAGATTATTTATTTATCACATGACACGATCACGCTCGTACATTTTACTGAATGTCGTAACGTAGAAATTATAATTCGACACAATTTTTTTAAAAGGCTAATTCGGCGCACAACTAATGTGCAAAGTACACGGAGCGACTTGGATTGATACGTGATTCGACGTCGATTCACAACATCTTTCGGAACACAGCTTTAAAAGATTTTAATAATCAGTTGCCATAAACTATGGCGAAGGTGTATTCTACTAGTATGTTATCGTCGTCCACTTGATTTTAGAATTTGAAGGTTGCGTTGCTCTCTACCGCTAGAGACGGCATTTCATGACATTCTCTAAGCTAAATACTATTAATTACTATCTTATCTGAACTCTTGTGGTGATATTTAATTGAATTAGAGATCCCGTAAGCAAATCGAAAAAGAATTTCTTGATTAGCCCCTCCTTGGGTGTCTTTTGCATACATATGTATATTTATCCTAACGCATCCACAGACACTTGATGTTTGGAGCCCCGAGCTTAAAAACGAACTTGGATTCTTTCCGATTAGATCAGTCATTTCAATATGAGTTGCATCTTCTATTATTTGCTTGGCAAAGATCGCTTGGAGTGTCCTTTTTCCCGATATCAAGTCTATGAATCCCGCCTCGAGATTTAACCTCCATTTCGATGTTAAATTTAGCGGTCCACGTCGATCTCGAGTCGGCTATGTCGTTGTCCTAACGATCACTGGATCTAATTTGATTGGCTAATAGAATTGAAGGCAGTTTTTCAAGTTTGTCTGTATTTCGGGTGGATTACTGCTTTGCGTGCCAATAGAGTCTTTGGACAGATTAAAAACAAATCGTCTGATATGTTTGGCGGGAGGCAGGTTTGTATCCCGGAAGCTGGTCAACCAAGTCACACGAGGTTCGAGGACAAAGGATTTTCGACCCATCAGTTTATTGTCCTTTCTGCTTAAGGTACTGCAGAGGCTCGTGGAGACGTACATTCGGAGTTTATGTGAAACCAGGATGCTGCCAGATGCAAAAGCATAACCTCTACCTCAGACGGAATATATAAACACAGTCATACATGTATTAGTGGGGTCTATAAAATCTAGTCTGGATTGTAAGGAAGTCGCGTTAGGGTCTGCGGTTTGGCGGCGATTGCTTCCAAAACTGTTAGAAAGTCATTTCTCAATCTCCTTTGTACATGAAGAATTTTTTAATACTTTAACTAATACTCGATTGTTTTTTTCGTCTATTTTCAGGCTGCATCAAACGCAATGCAGCAAAGAGTAACCGAGACGACTGCCATTGTGAGTATTGTTTAAATGTTGGTAAGCCAATTCACAAATTTCTTGAAATTTATCGCACACATTATAAATGAATTTCAAACATTTTCCCCCCATTACAATTTAGAGCATTGCAACTTTTGCTGCTGAATAAAAAAAACCTGTTGTTTCGTATTCCATTGAAGTGAGTGTAACCGTTTAACAATTGAAGTTCTAACACGTTTCAATTATTTCATTTTTTTAACAGCCTGGTTTACTACTTCAAGAGAACATCATGGATACAAAAGAACCCCCGCCACGTATTGAGCCGGCCGTTGAACCGGTCAATGGTATCGTACAGCCGCCAGTTGTACCGCCACCCGAACGACCCGGTCGAAATACAAATCAAATACAATATCTGTTGAAAACGGTCATGAAAGCAGTCTGGAAACATCAGTTTTCATGGCCATTTCAGCAACCGGTCGATGCGAAAAAATTAAATTTACCCGATTATCATAAAATCATAAGACAACCGATGGACTTGGGTTCGGTTAAAAAACGGTTAGAAAACAATTACTATTGGACGTCGAAAGAGTGCATTCAAGATTTCAATACAATGTTTACGAATTGTTATGTGTATAATAAGCCGGGTGAAGATGTTGTTGTTATGGCTCAAACGTTAGAGAAAATATTCCTTGGCAAGATCGAGGGAATGCCCAAAGAAGAGGTCGAACTTGAGCCGCAAACACCGAAAGGTGTAAAGAAGAAACCGCATCGACCTGTTATTCCCGGACCGTTGATACCGGGACCGCGTGGTCGTCCCAGTTCTGCATTGGGTGGTACCGTGTCATCAAGCGGTCCCGTCACGCCAGTCGGGCCTCCTGCAATTCCTACGATTCCGCCTATTGTTACAGTTCCGCCACAAACGATACCGGGTAGCACAAATACAACAACAACAGCGGTCGCGTCGGCGGCAGTGCCTGTCGCCGCAGCATTAGGAGCTGTCAGTGCTGCTGCTGTACCGCCAGTGGTAGCAGCAGCTGCAGCCAGCGCAGCGGCGGCAGCGCACAACTCATTACCTGGAGCACCTGCTAGCACTGCTCAACAACCACCTGTAGTCGTGAATCCGCCGATTTTACCGAGTGCACAAGCTGGTGCAACGCCATCGTTACCAGCACCTTATCATGTAAATAGTACGCAACCGTCAGCTTTGGATGCTGTAATACCGCCCCAACAGCCGGCTAAAATGAAAAAGGGAGTGAAAAGAAAGGCGGACACAACAACGCCAACAGCGAATGCATTTGAATCGCCATACACGCCAATTGATTCGAAGAGTGCGAAAATAGCAACAAGACGAGAATCCGGACGACAGGTAATAAAGGTAGGCGGTGGTGTATCCAATAAAATATTTGCAATTAGGGTCCCGCATTCATTTCACTAATATTTGCCGGCTCTTTTTAATAAATACTTACACCGTCCGCTTATGTTTTTCATCCTTTTTTTATTATTTGGTTCATTATTCTGTGTATTTTTTTATTTACATAAAAAACAAAACCCGATCTGAACTAACATTTGGCTGTGTATTTCAGGAATTGACACCATTCCAATCAGCAGCCTATCCAATGTCACCGATAACTGGAGCACCACCCGGAGTACCGAAAAACAAAGAAAAACTATCTGACGCTCTGAAATCCTGCAATGAAATTTTGAAAGAACTATTTTCGAAAAAGCATTCGGGCTACGCGTGGCCATTCTATAAACCAGTTGATGCTGAACTTCTTGGTCTTCACGATTATCACGATATTATTAAGAAGCCAATGGATTTAGGCACTGTAAAAAGAAAAATGGACAATCGCGAGTACAAGAGTGCACCGGAATTTGCCGCCGATGTACGATTAATATTCACGAATTGTTACAAATACAATCCACCGGATCATGATGTTGTCGCAATGGGCCGTAAACTCCAGGATGTCTTTGAAATGCGCTATGCTAATATTCCCGACGAACCGATTTCGAATGCTGCTTACACGAAGAACGAGAGCGATTCATCTTCGGATGAGTCGAGCGATTCGGAAATGGAATCGAATTCCGATGAAGAGCGAAGCGCTAAAATGAAACTGCTTGAAGCAAAACTTCTCGATTTGCAGGAAGAGATGCGTAAATTGCGCGAAGAAGCATCAAACAAGAAGAAAGCAAAAAAGAAGATGAAGGAAAAGAAGAAACAAGTTGTTGCTGGTGGAATAAGTGGTGGACAATTACCGGGTGCACCAGGCGACCTTAAAGTTCCCGGCGAATTACATGGTCATACAATAGCACACGGTACGACCGGTACAAAAGGCGGAATAGTACCAGCAGCGACTGGTATCAATCCGGCAATTAGCGGTTCGGCAGCTGTTGCCGCGAGTGCGGCACCGAACGCTACTGTAACGGCGAATAATAAAGGTGCTAAAGTTAAAGGACAACGAGGTCCGAAACCGGGAGCACCGAATGCCAGCCAGACAAGCAAACGAGCGAAATCATCGAATGCTGCGTTGGGAGGTGCACCACGCGGTCCCGGCAAAAAGAAACCAAGTCAAACTATGAATTTCGATTCCGAAGAGGAGGATACTGCCAAACCCATGTCATATGACGAAAAACGGCAGCTCTCACTTGATATCAATAAATTACCAGGTTTGTGTTCAAAAATAACCAAAACAAAACTACCGCCATCGATTTTCAACCCTATTCATTCGTACGATAAAAAACTAAACTCAAAACATTTTCCGATTGCAGGTGATAAATTAGGTCGAGTTGTGCACATTATACAAAGTCGTGAGCCATCGTTACGAGACTCTAATCCAGATGAGATCGAAATCGATTTCGAAACGTTAAAGCCGTCAACGCTTCGCGAACTGGAAAGCTACGTTGCATCGTGTCTTCGTAAAAAAACTCGTAAGCCCTACTGTAAGTTTATCCCAATGACACACACTACTGCCATAATGAAAAACGATAGTTTTTTAAAAAAAAAATATATATCAAAACGAAACTTTTTTTTTCTTGTTATGACAAAATTTTTTTGAATCAATTTGTTTTACCTCCACACAAATTACTTTTGATTTTTATGAGATGAAAGAAACAAAATAATAATGGCACTAAGTTAATTTTTTATTTTGTTAAAAAAACAACAACTGAACGGTAATTTATGTTTTGTGATATTTTCATCTGATTTTTCTTTGCTCTTTTCACATTTCACTTTTTTTAATTTGGTATTTTTCTTCACAAAAAGAAATTCATGTTGATTTTATTGTAATTAACATTCGTTTTATTTTCTTTTCTTATATTATCCCTAGAGGCACGTAATGTTTACAATATTTTTATGCGCTCATTTTATTTTTTTATTTTTTAGTTGTAGAAAAAAATGGAATTAATTTGTTAACAACTTTTAAAACAATTCTCAAAAATGAAATGTAACTAACTCTTTTGTTGCTTGTACACGCATAGAATGATTCACGTTCTTTGTCATTAGGCTTTAAATGGAGTCCTCGCAAGTTCAGGGAGTTGCTGGGATTCGGCTTGTGTGGGATAATTCAATTCAAACGGGTTGTAAATGCTTAACTTCGAAAGATGCAACTTGGAACAAATTTTGTGTTTTCACAAAAGTTATTTAATTTTGTAAATAAAATGCAAAAGACTACTGACCAGATTTCAATCTACACTAAGCTGCTTTCAGTGTTTTTATGTAGTAGCTTCTTATTTTCGTCTCTTCACTTCAGATAACGTTATTTGCACTGCTTGTAGTCAACGCTGTGATAAAATTCGTTAGAGAATTAGTACCTCTACGCTAAATCCAAAGGCAAAGCTCACTTTTTCTCGGTATGGCCACAATGAGATTTTTTTACCTTATGTTTAAGCTAGGAACGATTTCAATATAATAATAGTGACACATTTTTTTATTTTATATTAATAGTTTCGATAATAAGTTACTTTTAAACAAAGCCCAAAAATGATTTCGCTTTGATTGCTAGTTTGAATCCAATCTTTGGGACTATATAACTCCTTCTAAACAATAGTTAGCCCTCCACTCTGTGCAATCTTCGACTACATCGCGTAAGGTCTACCTGCCGCAGCACTTTGAATACTATTATTATATAGGATGTTTTTTTTAGAGGTATAGTATTTCTTTTTTGAAAAAAAGAAATACGTAATTTACCAAATAGCAAAATTATTTTTTTTTATTCAAAAGATTATTTTATGGCATTTAATTTTTAAAAACAATTTCGGGCATATGCGTCTAATGAACACCATCCGACCAGTCCAATTTTTGGTAATTTTTTTGGCCTTATTTTATCAGTAACCCGTTGAATGTTGGCTTCTAAATGTTGAATCGTTGCTGGCTTATCACCATAGATCAGTGATTTGATGTATCCCCACAAAAAGTAAACCAATGGTGTCAAATCACACGATCGAGGCGTACCATATAATTGACTCAGCGATCTGTTAGTTTGCCGTATAGAACGCAAATTTCGAAAATAAATTTCCACAATTTGTAAACGTTGTTTAAGTTTGACAGGTATCTCTGCTGAAAAAACTATACCTCTAAAAAAAACACTCTTTACAAGCGTTGCTTTTACGATTTGTATCACCTGAAGTTTATTACTCGAGATTTTCCATAATATTTTTTTTGCACATTTTTCAGATATTTAGGGTTCGTCAGAATATTCGATATTTTTTTTAGAATTGTTAACTTTACGTCAACTTAAATTTAAATTTTAAGTTGCTTAACGAAATAGGGAGGCTTTAAGAATCGATTCTCGATACCCTTGTCAACTTTCATATTTATATGCGCTCTACACACGTAGGGAGCGTCCAGGAAAGCAATTGGCTTGGATCACAATGACGCTGTTGACGAGAAAGCATCGTGTTTTTGAAATCAACTCCTTTTCACTTCTTAAGTCACGACACACAATATTGGAATGGGCTAAAATTTCTACATGAAGCCTTAGACTCCAAAAAATTTTGACCGGGTCAGAGAAGCGGTCGTTACAAATCCCGGATGTCTGCTTCGCACTCGTGACATCTAGTTCCACCGAGCATTTTAAGTTGGTTTTCTCAGCTGTGTCCGATCTGGCGGTCTACATGTAGCAAGAGATACACCCAGAATCTCATTATCTGCGATTTCACCTGTTGAATTCAGCCCCAATCTCAGAGTATCCTCCCAACATTCTGAAAGTTTTACCAAGCATTAAGATCCGAACGAAACACCGCTTACCTACAGAATATTTGATGAAAAATTTAAATTCTTCCAAAAAACGTTCGTGTTACTCTTAGTTTGTTTTTCTTCAACCTTTCGAGTCTATTCCTAGAGCATCTTATCGTGGTTTTTATAGATCAAAATGGTTCAAGATTTTTTTCAATTCGTCTTTTGTCCCTGTCTATCCATAGGTCCGTGCAGGATCTCTATTGAAAGCATCACAATTTTTTTAAGGATACCGTACTGGACTTAGGAGGTTGTTACCCTTTAATGCTCAGTAACGTCCAGTCCAGTCAGTTTAGAGAGGGGAAGTTTAGGAATCGGGCCGGGTATGTCAGTGCACTAGCAGGTGTTTAATTGTTAGATTTATGGGCTCCCGACGATCTACCAGAACAGCAAAGTTACAAATGCATGTATGAAGTTAGTGAGCTCGATCGTTCTTGTATTTTATTTAATTTAAGTGAAATATGCCCTTTATGCGATATCCTGTCTGTTTCATTAACGTCTCTCATCAATTAGCTCCCAATTTCAACGTTATGCAAGTTTATGTAATTTTCTCCCTTTGGGTGTTTTACAAAATAAAACATTACAAAACATCTACAAATTATTGATTGTTTCATTAATTTTTACGTGCCTCAATTTTATTTGTTATTTTTATCATTGACTTAGTGAAAGAGCATAAATTTTACACGCTGTTATTTAATTATATTTTTTTTCTTACAATTTTTAAAAATTTGAATATAATTTTTTTTCGATACTAAATAAAATAAAGTCACACGTATAAAATACAAAAAAAATATAAACGTTTGTTTAAACTAAAATTATCAAAATGAACCAATAGTAGTGTCTGTGTTAATTGGATGAACTAAGCACAATACTTGGCATGGTAGTTATTGTTTCTTATATTATAACAATTTCATTCATAAATTTAAATTACTTTTGCGGATCCTCATGATATGTTTTAATTACATTTTTCTTTTTGCGTTTCATTTAATTACTAATTTTGGTTTGGTCAAGGTAGGTATGTCCCTTCATAGCAAATCGCATAATATAAATCATGGGATGACAAATTATTATGTTGTTTTTTTTATTTTGGCTTTATCCTTTCGGAATAGAATGAACTACATGACAAATTTAAATCTACATACCGTCGGCTTTCTTTTGAAACCTTTGACTGACGAGATCACATTTCATAGAAAATTTAGATTGTAAAAACGTACGAAATCAAATGACTAGCTGGAATCAATTCTCAAGGCGCAAACGTAACGTAAATTTTTCTGCCAGCTTTTTTTTTTATTCTTCTGTAAAATTTTTGTTTTTGGACTTAGGAGGTTTCGAAAGAAAGGCAACGATATTTAAATTATGTTTTTAAAGAGCACCATGGACGACAGTTCAATCGGTCGATCGATCTGCAGATTTTGGTATGTACAGTTACGTTCGAATGTGAAAAATCGAACTGAAAGATTTAACTGATTGCAAACTTGTAGAAGCGAGTGCAGTGCCGGCAATAGAACTCACAGTTCGATGGGATCGTCGTATCTAGTCGATGATTGTGCAAACTGTGACTAAATTTTCAGATCGAACTCCCGTCTGTGGACGTATAATCTCGCAGGTGGAACTGTGCAATTTATCTGTCAGATTGAATTGTCGTGTATTCTTAAAGGTACAGTCTGGCTGGTACTGCCGACCGTCGCGGTTAGAAGTAACTGCCGGCAGTAGACTACTGCTTCAGGCAAAAACAAGCTGTCATGTCTGTTTGCGACTGCTCGGCAGTTGACGGTTGTGAGTGCAAAGCGGCCGCGGTTGGCAGTTACTGCTGACCGCGACGGTCGGCTGTACCAGCCAGAATGTACCTTTACATGCCTTAGTTTGTTACTTATAAGTTCCGTTTTGCATTTCCAACTTTTAAGTTCAATTCGAGAAGAAGTAAAAGAGGATAAACTAAAACGAAAAATAACGTAATATTTGACTAGTGTAGATTAAATAAATAAATAAAATTTCGACAAGGTGTTGGCCATGCTAGTCTTGTGATTATGTCATTTATTTACATAGTTTGATATTATTTATTTAGCATGAGTTCTAGTGTAAAAATATAAGCGAAACTCTTTAACAGTAATTAAATAAAACTACAATTTACATAACAATTAATTTACTATCATATTATCACTACTCTTTCTTTTTTATTTAATTTTTTTTTTATTTATTATAATTTTTAGTTTTAAGAATCTGTCACTTCTTGGTGTGCGTATTAAAAATGTCTCTCTGTGTTGAAACATTGCTTACAGAAAAAATACCATCCGCTAAATTAGCACAAACTATAAACTAAAAAAAAAAACGTTTTTTCTTTTCATTTATTTCATTACAGATAAAAAATTATCTGGCAAGTCAAAAGATGAACAAATGGCTGAAAAAAAGCAAGAGCTAGAGAAACGTCTGCAAGATGTAACCGGGCAACTAGGCACAGGGAAAAAGGCAGCCAAAAAAGGTTTGTTTTAGGTTTAAAAGATTGAAGCTCTGTTATATTAAAATTTGAATGAAAACGTTTGGTTCGAAAATGATAAAATTTTATCGTCAATATTTTAATGGAATGAATAAAAATATGACAGCTCCACACTTTCATCGGAGCTAAGTCAACAAGCTACATTGCGAGAGTGACTCTTCGCCCTACCTTGACTTTTTAACCGATGCGCCAACTTCGATTAATTTTCTATTTGTGCTTCCAATTTATAACCCTTTTTTTGAATTTTTAGTGTGTACCTTAATTTTTTTTCTGTTCAAAGTAAAAACTGCTCTTTACTTCTTAGATCACAGGTCATAAGCTGTGTGAAACGATCTTAGTCTTTGTAGACTAACGCGCTTAGCCTCCGCCAACACCGAGATCACCAACATTATTGAGGTTTCTAATTTTTGTTTGCATGTACGCTGTGGAGGACATCACTTACATCTTGTGTGATTGCCTAGGGATCGCTAGAAGGCGACTGAGATGGCTGGGTAGTCTTTTCTTCGATAACATCGAGTATTTGAGGTCGTTAGGGGTTGACAAACTGGTCAGGTTTTGCAGGGATTTGGAGTGTTTTTGAGGGGATGGAACAGCCCACGAGAATCTGAAGGGATCGCAATGAGCCAGTATGGCGCCTAGTGAGCACGGTCGGTGGTTCTAGCACCGCGCCCCTCCTTAGACCTAAACCTATTTTACACCTAAAATTATACACTTCAGATGTGGACCAATGAACATTTTATAGACTGCCATATTAATTAGTGGTACATATTTTGGTACAGCTATTTACATCAAAGAGATAAGAAAAAATCGTAACTTTCGCCGGTTTTGGATTATTTTTTGATTGGGGAAAAACTACACCAGCCACATTTTCGTTTCCTAACGCTTTCAATAAAATATTGTTAAAATGAAATATTTATAAATTTTATTGCCGAGCACACTTGAAAATAAATCCTGCCTGTACAAAGGGTCTGTGTATACGATGGCCTATCAAAAATAATCCGGAATATTTTACCAAATATAAAAAGTTGGGCGTACCTACAATATTATTTTTCTACTTAGCCTCCTCCTTTCGTAACACCTATTTTCATGTTGAACGTGCAATTTTTTTATTCTGTTATTGTTGAATGTGAGTTCGGCCGTATGGGAGTAGGGCGTTGTCATGGAGAGTAAAACCTCCGTCTCTGCGAAAAATCGAACCTTTTTCGCCAATAATCAATTTCGGTTTCATCCAAAAGCAAGGCCGCATTGATGGCATCCGTGATCATGACAGAAGTTGATGTGCATAAAAAACGGTTGTAAAGAAGACCATCCCTTAGTAGAGGCGAGATTTAGTATTTAGTATATTCGTCCTTTCAAAAACTTATTATTCTTCACGCACGTTACCTTAAAGTGTGCTTCGGATCTACTGAAGATTTCGGTTGGTTTTCCATTTCCACATAAAGGAAATTTCATAATGTGTTGCTTCGCGACGTGGTTTAAACCCTTGGCTCACTTATTGTAATTCCAACGGCCTCGTCAAAGAGCGTAAAAAAAATCTGGATTGACTCTGGTAGAGTAGATTTATTAATCTTTGTCGATTCTGCAATAGTGGAGGCAAAGATGCATTGCGTCAGGGTCCCGCCTTAAATATATCGAAGACTTTTTCTGATTAAAGGCAACAACTTATGTCCTCTGATTTACCCTTCTATAGAAGTCGATACTAGGTTGTGTAAAGCCAGCTACAGACTTCTCCTGCTTTTCTTGTTTTTCACATTTCGCGAGTTTTTCGTTTTGTTTCACGAAACACATGAAACTCGTGAGAAAGTCACTTCGCCACTTTCTCGTCGAGCAAAACCCTTTGATGTCGTCAAAAAACCGCCTCCAGTAGAGAAAACTCACGAATCGCGAAACGCGAATAACGAAGCGCGAGAAACTCACGAAAAACCTCTACACACTATTCACGAGAAAGACGCGAAATAGGCGAAACGCGATAAGTCTGTAGCCGGCTTTACAGTTGTTGCTTCTTCCGACAAACATATCGATTGTGTTGCGTAAAAAGGGATATCGCGCGGGACGCGATTGTGCCATCGCGCGGATCTCCTTTACCATAGTTCCACCTTTACTTTTGTACGCGTTGTTCATTTTGTTTTTTTTTTTTGTATTCAGCATTCGTGTAAGCATTTACATAAGCGGTGTCAATTGTATTTGTTTGCGCGCAACACCATCGACATTTTTTTACTGTAGGTATTTCTTTAAATAAAAACTTCACTTTTCCATTTTATTTGTTATTTTCAGATGAAGCAACTAAAGTTGATGTTGTACCATCTGGCCGTCTATCATCTAGCTCAAGTTCAAGTGATTCATCATCATCTAGTTCAAGTGACAGCAGTTCTAGTGATTCAAGTGATAGCGAAGCAGGTTAGGACACGAAATATTATAGTACATTATTTTCCTTTTAAAATTTTTTTACTACTATTAAGTTAATGCAAAACAAGAAAATCAAATCAACAAAACAAATAATTACAAAAAAAAGTACTTTACATTTTATTGAAAAATGAAGAACAAATAAAAAAAACAAACAAACAAATACTTAGAATAATTCAGAATATAATCTTCAAAGAAAAAAATGCAAGCTAAAATTTTCTCGTTTCTTGTTTTCTTTCCCTTTTCAAAATATTTCATAATTGTGTGGAAATTTTAACTTTCCTTTTCTGTTCAAATACTAGTTAAGTTCAATCGTAATTATAATTAAAAAAAAAACAGTTTTTTTTTTATCGGACAATATAATCATCAACTCTAATAATACAATTTATATATTTTTAACATTTATTTTGTAGTCATTATTTTTTGTTACTAATATTATTAGTTTTCTTGTTTTCTTTTTTTTTCATCCGACCTTTTTTTTAATTGTCGTAATCGTGTTTCGTATATTTAGTGCTCTAAAAGGAAAGAAAATTTGATTTGTCTGTTTTGAATTTTCTTTTTAAAGCATATTTTTTTATTATTTTATCATTGTGTACTATTATTAGTTTTTGTAAGACAAGATACAGTAGTGATCTTGAAAAGATCTAAACACATTTTTTATAAAAAAAAAAAAAACAAAAAAGTTATTATTATTTTTTAATTATTTTAAAACTAAATGATTTCCTTTGCGGGGGGAAATGTATATAAAAAAAACAACGTTATTATGCTAGTTTTTTTTATTTACGTTAAACTGAACAGTAGTTTTTGCAAAATTTATATTAGTACATTTTTTCGGTTAAGCGCAAACAAAAAACAACTTATTTATTATTTACGTCCATATAACAACGTTTTTTTTTAGATATTAAATATTTAAATAATATGTACATTGTATATGTCCGTATTCTAAGTTTATTTCATATATAATTGGAGTTTAGTTCGACATCTCATTAATGAAGCGTGCATGTGTGGAGTCAAATGGTGCGCGCTGAAAATTACGTATATTTACTCAGACAGGATATTTTCTAAAAAATCTACCCCATTGTGTATTGATTTAAACAGTTTTTTTTTTCAAATTAAATTCACATTGGCAAATATAAGAACATTACGGTCCAGATTTAATCCACACATGTATTGCATATGACTCAAGTCAAGCACAAGCAAAAATCTATCATCAGTTTCTCGAATTACTTTAGGATTTACATCTTATAAGCACTGCCACATCATTTTGAGATGTTAAAATATGTCCCATTCAGTAAAATATGTTCATCATTAAATCGAGTAAAATTATGACAAAAAGTAAATACCGTTCATCTAAAAATAATTGACTGTAAAACTAGTTGCAACGAATTTCATTTGATTTATCAGCTCTGTATTCGTAAGTGCCATTTTGCCGCCAACTTCGCGTGAATGAAACCACAAAAACCTACTGAAATTAGATGATTTTTGATTTGTTTATGTGTATTTCGCCATATTTAAATTTACTGTTTGGCACTTTCAAGGTACACTAAACATTCGGTGGTTGTTGCCGGAAAATTACCCCGTATTCTTGCTATTATTTATTGCTATTATGGCAACGGCTAAACTAAGCTTCATGAAAGGAGGCGCTTACGGTACGATGTCCTTTTAGCATAGCAAACCAAAAATTGTGAAATCAGTTTCGAGTTTGAAGAAAAGTTCTCTAATTTGCCGAAATTTCGAATCAGTAAAAAGAAGTGTTAGAGAATGTGCTCAGAGAATTTTCGAAAAACTAGCAAATCTGTCCGAATTTTAGATAAGTCTGAAATGGACATACAGAATTCTCTTTTTTTTCCCAAAATATGAGAGTTTAAAAAGTTTCTTGATTTGCATGCTAACAGGGTTACATTTGTATATGTTGTTTTGAAGCTTCCTTCCTATAGATGAAAACTCTGTATTTAGAATTGAGGCGGTTACAGCCAGAGTGGGCCAACCCTCATTTTTTAAGAAACTGAGTTCAGTACAGAAATCGACTTATCGACCACCTGGCCAAACGACCAGAGTGGTCAAAACAGCATACAATCAATTCACCAAGTACAACAAATTAATTGAGTTGCTCAATTTCTAAAGAATTTATGAACTTTTTGAGTTCACCAAATCTTCACTTGCCATTATTTCGGTTGAGCGGATGTGGGGATGGCCCACTCTGGTTCTAACCAAAAACAGAACGACGTTTCAAGCCCAACGTCTTCAATGCGTTTCAGTTCAGAACATGGAGGTAGTAGTAGTATAACTGGAGTGGCTGTTAGTGTGTAAAGTTCCTGTATGTGAATTCGTTCAGACAAGGACAAAACATCGGGTACGAAAGAGAGACAATGATAATTTTGTGCTAGCCTGTCAATTTTTTTTGCTCAGAGTTGTTTTCATCGCAGCTTCGGCGTTGAAAACAATTGAAAACAAATGGAATTCAATTGAATCATCCACAGGAAAAAATTGAATTATGAATAGAATCGGTCCATTTTTAAAAACCAATTTTGGAAATCAATTTTAAAGATTGTAAGAATTTAAATTGTACAGTAAAATACCTCTTTCATATTGCGCCCCACACATTTGACTTTTTTAACGCCTTCACTGAACACACATCCAAACGCAATTGGAAACTAACACAATCGGACCTCATTAGGCAAAATATTATTTATCACCGATCCAGTTATACTACTACATCCATGGTTCAGAACTTAAACTTGTATTACGTCGTATGCCATTTTGTCAAATATTTGTTAATTTTCACTAGCAAACACAGTAATGTTTGTTTCTCAAATTGTTTTATTGGCTCTACACAATTCTTTTTGACTGAAAATAATACACACTTTAGAAAAGATTTGTTCTAATTTCTGCAAAGAATGACCAATCCACTGTCGCTTGTTTACACGGACTAAGAACTGCACATTTGAAATTAGATGATGTAGTGATAATAGATTTGCGGTGGGAGCGCGACATGAGAAATACAGCACAAATATTCTTGGAATGAAAAATTAGTAAGTATTTCAATCGAATTAGAAACAAATCGTTATTGCCCTACAAGAAAAATAGGCATGATTCAGCTATTGTTTTGCAATGCCATCACAGCTATGATTTATACCTGACCGTTCCATGATTTTATTCATGATATGCACACCCAACCAGTATGAAATATCAGACCTGAAATTTTGGTCTGAGTCTAACCATACTACTAATATCTTCATCATAGCTTGCGAGTTCTTCATGAATCACACCTTATCGATACAGTCAAATTTCAGGACTGATTCCTAAAACCACAATCAGGTATAGTAATTTATATAGCTTTCATTTCGGACCTAACGAATAGGCCAAACTCAAGTCTGATTTTGGTCAGGCATTAAGACTTCTCCTAGATCATGATGTGATTCATATCATACGCATATGGTGAATAATCAGACCATGCATTTCGGACTTATCGATTGATCAAAATCAGGTCTGATTTTGGGGTGATTAAACTGTTTAATTTTTCATCCAAAGTGGTATAATTCATATCATACACGTCCAGCGAATGTCATACCTTGCGTTTTGGGGCTATCGATAGGCCGGTATTATTCAAATCAGGCCTTAAGACTTTTACAGGGTGAAAAACAAAGCAGTCCGGTAAAAAATACTATTAAAGTCTGTCATGCTGTCGTAAATTCGCCATAAATTCTGTCAAATTTGTCTGGTAATTGAGAAATACAAATTTGACGATTACATTATTTCAAAGATCTATCTTTTATCTAATACAGAGTTTATGCAAGCTTAAGGTTCGACTGTCCTTCATAAAACTTTTCATCGCAACAACTTTTTTTTCATTTGTAAGATATGTTGCTATTCATCTCCACATGTAGATTGCATAAAATAAAACAATTCTAGTGCACTCACTACATGCGCATACATAATTCTCATATCCTTCATTCTTTTAGTAATCATCTAGAATCTCATTTAAATCGTTCATTAGTTTTATTCTTTAAACATAATTCAAATTCCAATGTCATGAACAACTTAGCTAAACATTTTCATTTAAAATGAATCAAAGTCTGGTCTCGATTCTCTTTTAATTTCAAAGTACATAACGTGGTTCAAATTGAAATTGAAATGTTGTTGAAAAAATTGTGTAAGCGCTCCGCCTTACCCTATAGAATGTTGCTATTTCTCTCATTCATTTCATATATCACGGAAATGGGGAAAAAAGTTTGCAAAAACATAAATAGATTATTAAAATTTGTACAAATTTATATATACTAGTTTTTCTAAGTTCTTTGCGTGTCTGTAATAATTACTGGACTATGGGATGGCCTAATACAAATTCGACCAGTTTACAGAACTTTAAAATTCGCTATTTTCTAATTAGAATTTATTAGCAAAACTATTATACTTTTCACAAATTAAAATTAAAGTCATACCGAGAAATAAAGGCATATTTTATATAATTTAAAAAAATGAGATGTTATGGACTGTGTTGTATATAAAAAGAAGGAAAATATTCTAGTGTTAAGAATACTTTAATTTTTTCAGTATTTATATATAGAAAAAAACAGCAAGGAAAAAATGAAAAATAGAATTTATTGTCATGTAAAAACAACTTTTCAACAAATTTTTATATTCAACCAATTTATTTAGTTATTTTGATTTCTTCCCTTTCAAATTTGTCGTTGCCAGTAACAGCGAAATAAAAATTGAAAGCTTACTTTTTAATTTTATTTACCAAAACTGAAATTATTATTATAAGTAAATAAGTTGCATTTTTTTGTACTATAAAAACATAATGAAGAAATCGTGAAGCAATTGTGTATTGGGGGCAGCCAATCAAATTTTTTTCTACAAAATTTAACAACTACAACAAAACGAAATCTTAAAAATAAAGCGCGTTACATAAAAAATGAACATAGCACTCCGTTTATTTTTTTTCATAGTGTGTGAGTGGAATAATCCTTTCAACTATTACAAATTCAATCAATGTAAGTAATTTATGAATAACTTAACAAACATGTAACAAAAAGTAATAAGATTTAAGTGGTAAAGAAAAGTAACGGAAAATACTACAACTCTCTTTCGTGTGTGTTGAATTTTGAAAAATTTAAAACTCTCATCATTCAATTAAGTAATATGTTCGTATTACATCATTTCCATAAGTTTTTACCTATTTTATTATAAAACAAATTAAAAATAGAAAACCAAAAGAATTTTTCTTTCTAGAAAAAACAAAAAGCAAAAAAAAAAATAGAACAGAAAAATCCAAAAAATTGTGCAAATTTCTTCTTTCATAGTTTTTTTTTGCATAATATATTTATTATTCGTACGTTTTAAATTTATTTAAAATCAATTTAGTCATTTTTATCGATAGATTCAAAAACTATATTTATAGTCAATTTAGCGGATAGTTCTACAAAAAATGAACTGATTCTTACAAATAAGCTCCTCCTTTTTTTCTGTCTCTGTAACTTCATGGCGATAGAAGTTCAGCGTTTTTTTTCGTCTTCATTATCCGTCTTAATTCTCTACGTTTATATTTCATGTTAGTCCAAAAAATACAGACATTAGTAAAAATCCGTAAAAACATAAACGTAAATAATTTATTCTAGAAATTTAACAAATCAATATATTATAATACACTTGCAGACAATGTGTAAAAAAAATCAATAATTTATAATAATAAAATATGAAATCTAAATTAAATTTGTTGTTCAAACAATAGATTTATTTACAATAATTAACGATGATAATTCGCACTTGCTAGACGCGAATTTATTGATTCGATTAAATTTCCGAATAACATCGAAGGCTTGAAATAATTCCAGCTTATATAAAAATAATAAATTAAATGGCAATATAATAAAATTGGTATAAATTTCTATGTGATTGAACGTAATACGAGTTAATGAAAAAGTAAAATTGATGTTATTTTCTGTGTCATCTTGAACAGTTTAATTTTATTTCTATTATCATGAAATCGGTAAAACAAAAAAAAATTTACACAAAATTTATTTACATGTTTATTTAAAACGCAAGTAATTGTAAAGTACAACTAAAGAGAATCGGTGTATATTGAATGGAATGGAAAAGAATTTGATCAAAACAAGTAAATAATTTATGTAGTAAAGGAAAATCTTTTTTATGATGCGTAGAAATAAATTGAATTGCACTTTATTAAAAGTTATAATTAATTTTTTTAATGACGACTAGAAAAAAGTTATATCGTAATAATGAAATGAAAATAAGTAAGAAAAGAGAATATAAAGATAATAAAATGTTCCTTCGGCTGTCGGCTTTCCCCTTTACACATTGTTTGCACGTTTTTTTTTAAATGAAAATGAAAACGATAAATTATTTTTAATAATATATTTAGTGATAGAAAAAATTAAAAGGGAGATATTATTTGCATTGTTATTTATTGTTTGGTCAATGTGAAATGTGTCTGGGCTTTGGAACGGTCCTCTGGGATTTCTCGAGATAAAGAGATACTACAACAGTTTATTGAATTTTGTCACAATAGGCTTTTTCAGTAATTGAACGAACGAAGGATTCTGATAGAAATTCATATCGATAACTTGGTGTTGTTTTTTTCAAGTACTTAAACTATGAGATTTGATTATGATTCATTCAAATGTTTTCGTGAAAATGTAGGAAAATGTTTTATACGTTCGCGGCGATAACTTGGAACTGATCTGTGCAATTAATTATACGACGTAGGTAAATTTCAGTCAACGTATCTTTCAACTAAATAGAGATACATTTTCCATTTTCCGCTTAAATTTTTGGCCTAAAACTTGAAAACATATAAAAAAGTACAAGTTACATCAATTGTAAATACAAATATTTTACCCTTGGCATAATTTTTTCGACAGATTCATAATTGCACAAATTTGAACATAACAAAAATGTTTTAGGTATTTAGCGGCAGTGTCGAAAATAGATTTCAAATAACATAACATTTGTAAATATTAAAAAAAATTGATATGAATTTGGAACAGTTAATAGAAACTTTAAAAAAAATGTAATTTCAATATTGGAATTAATTAGTAATATATGGAAATTATATATATTATCTTGTGACTGTTTTGCGACCTTTTAATATTTAAACTGTTTCTGCATTGAACGCAAAATATTATGTTTAAACTGCTGAGTAAAAAATCGTAAAGTCATTGTTTTTTCGCATCCTTTGTTTTCTTCAATCAAGAAGCAAAACCAACGATGATATTGAATAAAATCACACAAAATATATATATTATTAATATTATCATTTACAGTTTTCATTGAACAATTAGATAAAGAATCAAATATATAAAAAAACACACACAAATTATATGTTAAATGTAATACTAATATAAATACAAAATAATACAGAAAAAAACAAACACTACAATTGATTGTACTACGTAAAAAATAATATTAAAGAAGAAAGAAAGAACAAAATAAATAAAACTAATTATTAAATAAAAGAAAATAATAAATTTGTTTCTCCTAGTGGCTAAGAATTTCTTGAGATGTTTTTAGTTTAAAAAAAAATAAAAAAAAACAAAACAAACTAAATTTGGAAACTAAGCAACTACAGAAATATTTACCTAAGTAAGTTACAAAAACAGATTAATTCTTCTTTTTTAATTAAATGTAATTAAGTGAAAAAAACACGATAAAAAAAACCATACAAAACAAAATTGATGGATACAACTTAAACTTAAGATTTAACATTTAAATGAATTCTATAAAAAACAACAAAAACTTATGGAAAGGAAATAAATAAGATATTAAATTTACGAAAAAAAACAATTTAACTACTTTATTCGTTATATATAATTTTTTCACTTTGTTTTTACGTTTTAATCCCCCAATACACGAAATATCTATATAAAACATACACAAGTGCTGCCCGTTATTTTATTCCATTTTTATTTTTCATATCATTTGGTTAAAGAGTGTGTTACATGTTTATAGAAAAAAAAAACAAAAACCAAAACAAACAATAATAAATTCAATATTTTCTTCATTGGTGTGATTTATTCGCTCTCGAAATACAAAATTGCTTCACGACGATCTTCGATGATAAACAACAAACAATTTAAAAAAAAAATATGTGATGAAACAATTGCAAAAAAAATGTAAACGAAATTTGTTGAAAGGTATTTATATATTTTTATTATTACAAAAATTGGTATTCGAATATTTATTGCAGTTTGATGCAGGTTTTTGTGGGCAGTGATTAATGATTTTTCCGATTTTTTTCTTCTTTTCTTTGAATTTTGATTAGGTGTTGGACGACCACCAAGAAAAAAAAAGTCAAAAGGATCTAACTCACCATCGAGTTCTGTAAGTATTAACAATATTTTGTATTTAATGCTATAATTTTTATTTGTAATATTTTATGAATGGAGGTTGACTGAATGTTACTGAATTATGTTGTAGTTGATAGTTTTTTTTACTTCTATCCCTGTCCGCTCTATTTATTTACAACAAGATGTTTTCTAGATTTTGCTCTTTTGAAAACAATATTAGCTCGAATGCTGAGTGGGGAAATACATTTTCTGACTTGCACCCGTTCTTCGCTATCTTAACCCTGAATTGAATCCCCGATTTTGAATCATGGAATGTCCGCGAACGATACACTTTCAAATAAAATTTGACCGTTGAAATCAGCAATAGAATAGTCGAATTTTTGAAGCTTTTGTCAAAAAGTAATTGAAAGTTGTTGATAAAGCGAAAATTTATGCCATCCTCCACTCATTTTCATTGTTGCAATTTTCGATTTATTTTAAAACTATGGTTTCAAACAGCCGGAAAGAACGTTTTAATTTAGTACATCGATTAAGCAGTTTGCGCGTAGCCTCCATCGACCACATGTGCCAGGAATGGAAATCGAATGTGAATCGCATAGTCGGCAGGAATAACAAAGCTGCAGTTTTCTTTGAATGGTATGATTATGCAGATGTAGATTGTAGATGGTCCCGATTCACTGCGGCCTCAGTGGGCCTATTGTGATTGTCCTCTCTTATTACAACTCACTCAGGACGGCTATATCAATAAATTTTAATATGATCTTGAGTGAGTTAGACATGAGTTCCAATGGTGTTGGGAAATAATGTCCAAGAAGTCTGAGTCTTCTGTGTGCGAGTTCTTCGCAATGACATAGCACGTGCTCTGCAGTTTCGTCTTCTTTTTCACACAATCTGCAAATATCGTCTGATACCAGTCCAATCGTATGCAGATGCTTTTTAAGTTTACAGTGTTCTGTATTTAGTGCGATCAAGCGCCGAACCTATTTCCGACTCAATTTGAGCAATTCGGAGGTTCGTTTCAGTTTGGACGGTCTGCACCACTCCGTCCCTGATGCATGGTTCAACTGCATGAAGCTTGGAAGATCGTATTTGACTTGTCGAGGCTGGCATATATGTCAACCCTTGGTATGTGTCCATATACTTCAGCTCCATCTCCCTCATTTGTCTTGGAGCCATCTGTATACCAGATATGTGTTTCCCAGTCCTTTCGGGGTGGGAACACTACTTTGAATGGTATTTCAAAGTTGTATCTTGGTATGATATTATCCGAAAGCGGAATGCCGTGAATAGGGTCGCTCTCGAGCTCTCTCACAAGGTCTGTGGGGGCTATTTTCTTTGCTTCCGTATCCTCAAAAGTCGGTACATATGAGCCTGGCTTCTTTTTGTACATACAAGTGTGAAGGTGAAAGATTTAAAATCACCTCGAGTGCTGCAGTACGAGTGGTTCGCATTGCGCCAGAGATAGTTGTACAGGTCAACCTTTCCAGTTTGCTTAGCTAGGTCTGTGCAGTTATCTGTAAGGTTTTGCGCTACCATACTAATGACGCATAAGTGATCACAGTGAGCAATATTGGGTTTTAAACCCCAAGTTTTACCAAGAAGGCTTCTGCAGTTCCAAAGAGAGATCCTAGTTTTCTCAGTAGTGCGTTTATGCAGATACTTCTAGTAATTTGTGAACCATTATGTAAATAAATATTTGACTTATATTTTCTTTATTCGCCTTATTCTTGCCAAATTGCATTAAAATGACCTGCTCCTTAGAGCATCATCATACCGCCTAATGTGGGATCATTCGAATTCGATCGTCTAAAAACCCGTAAAGATTGTTTGACTGTCAAATATTTGACTACTTTCGCTGGCAAGGGTAGTTAGTGCTATCTGTAAAATTATTTGTAATTCGTTTTACCTGAATAATTTGACGGAATTTGTTGATTCAACATTTTCGTGGTCAAATATTTGACGAAATGACATGGCATGTTTTTGTGGTCAAACATTTGACGAAATGGTATTTCGTATTTCATCAAATATTTGACCACAAAAATTCAAATTCTTTCAATTATTTCAGAAAAAAGTCAACATTTTTACGAATTACAGGCGAAAATGGTCAAATTATTTGAAAAATAGCATAAAATATAATACCCGCTTAATACTCCTTCATAAATTTACAACGACTTTACTACATATAACTATTCATAACTGATACATACACGTACCCACATACCAAACATAATTACCGCCCTCATCGCTACACGATAACTTCATTCAAGCAGCACATAAATCATAATGTACTGTTTTTCCCCATTAAAAATTAGTTTTCTGGATTGAATTCTTCCAAAGAAAGTGGTCGGGTTGAATTTAAGGTTTGTCCTGATTTAATTAAAATGTTGAACAAGTTATTAGGTAGCCAGACAGTTGCTCTTTCCCAAGGTAGCCATTTGCTCTTTCCCAATTTCCGTTATCAACCTCTTCATACGATAGAAATGGAACTGATACGCTATTTTTCCTGCTCCATCTTTCAGTTATTTTGACGTTTTAAAGACAAAATAGTCACGACACCTGACCTACGGTTTACAACAAATCGCGCCAAGTGTGGGGCACTATTTTTACAGTCTCAAAAAAATATAGGGATGCAAGACTTAGTTTAAGTGAACTTGACAAAAGTAAAAATCGTCACAAAAAAAAGTGGCCTACGACTTACATCAACTGGCGCCCAACGTGTGGTACTACTCATGGAGCTCAATGTGAACTGTTGGATGTTTACAAATGCCAAAATAGCTACTAACGGAACTAACCTACCGTTTCAACAAATGCCGAACTTAACTAGACAGTGGATGTAGCGCAAAGTACAGGGTGTCGTAAGTAGTTTGTGCGTTGGTTTGATAAAAGACCAAATAGCAACTAAATTACCTGGCTACGGTTTAAATAAATAGCGCCCAACGTGGGGTCCGATCCTTGGGTTGCAATAGGAACTTAGCTAACGCGACTGTATGATATTTACCACAAAATATAGGGTGTCACTTAAGCCTGAATAGTATAGATACTAATTTTGACACTGATCCTTCATCTTTCGAGTTCTCGTTCTGTGAGCTAGTCAAAGTCGGAGACAATTTAAAATATGGAGAAAATTGAGTCTTGTGTCGCCATAAAATTACTTACAATGCAAAGATAATCCGAGATGAAATTGTAGCGGTTTACAATTACTACGTTTACATGGAGGATCGAAAGATCCAAATTTGAATCGCGTATATGACTACACCGGATCGAAACATGGGAAGATCGAAATGATAAGTAACATAACCTGAAATCTTTCTTTAATCGTACAAGTTCGTGCAGTGCATAAAAATGTCAAATTTAGCAGTTTTGTGAGCTAATACTATGAAAATTATAGAAAATCAATTTTAGTTGTTAATGAATTTGCGACGATCGAACTTTCGATCTTTCGATCCGCGTTTACATGAGAAGTTCGATCCGATTTCGACTCGATCCAGGTCGAAAAGTTCGTTCGGATCGAGTCGATCTCATTCCAATCCGATCTGCGTTTACATGAGATTTTAGAGGATTGAATCCGGATTCAATCCCCCATGTAAACGTAGTAAATGAGTCATGTATTTTTAAAGCTGGCAAAGCGAGCATCCGAATACGAAGTACGAGCTTGGAAGGCCGCATTATCGCCAGAAACAATCACGAAATTGGAAAATTTATTATTGGAGAATGCCCGTTTTATGAAGAAGTACTTTGTGGAAATGTTTGTATATTCAACAATTTTGAATTTCTTGGTATGTTTAATATTAGTGGAAGATGAACCACGGTAAGGTTTGTACTGTTGACACTATGATGTACTCAAAATGAAAAAAAAAGTTCACGCTACCGGGGTGTACCATCGAGAACTCACGCTACAACGCCCATATTGTATTTATGTGTTCTTAATTTAAAAAAAAACTTCAATTCAAACAAATAATAGTTAATTTAATCCGGACAAACATTTTGCAAAGAATAATTCATTCGAGAAATGGTTAAAATTAATTTCTTTAAGTTGGACGTTTTTAGTATTTCTGTTTTTCAATGTGTGGATGTTGCCTTGCGTACATGATCTAAATATTTCTATATCAAACCTTTAAAAACACATCACTTAGTAGATTTTTCTGCAGACAAATTCCTAATGTTATTTAAGAAAAAGAAAAAAGGAAACCAATTGATTTGTTTTATTGTAGGCCCCACCAACAACGACCACTACAACAGCCCCTATTAATTCACAACATCAGACACCGACAACAGCGAGTACACAACCGAATAATTCTTTAAGTAATAATAACTCATTATTAATTAATAACAATTCGATTTCTAATAATAATTTATCATTATTCACTAATCAAAAACAACAACAATGTTCAGTTTCGATACCAATAACATCCACAACGTCCACATCATCGTCATCATCCAACAATACAATACAAAATAGTAGCAAATTAGCAAATATTCCAAATAATAGTAATTTAACAAATACAACTACAATACCTTTACCAAATCCATCACCGACATCTTCATCGACAACGTCGTCCCAACAGAAATTAATGGATTCCACAAATAAACGATTATCGTCGAACAATGTCGATTCAAATCTAATCGCTTCTCTAGCGGCAACAATTGCGACAAATTCAATGATAGGAAATCGAATGGATAGTAGTAGCACAGAGCAGCAACTGCAAAATACCGTATCGTTGAGTGCTAGTATGATTGGCGGTGGCGGCGGTGGTAGCGGCGGATTAAGAATGTCTATAACGCCAACTATGACGTCGAAATTAATGCCAATGCCGCCGTCACAGTCAACCTCGTTGGTCGGTGGTATTGGTGGTGTTGTTGGTGACGAATTAATGGGTAGCGGGCAAACAACATCCTCAATACTGCCCATGTCGATGGGTGCTAATAATAAAGGCCACATGCAATTCGATGATCCCGTTGAACAATCACTTGCGTCTCTTGAGCAGCCCCATGTAGGTGGTGGCGCTGGAAATTCCGTAAAACAAGAGTTGGATAGCGTACATGGGAATAATCTTAATCATCTTCCAACCACTCAGACTCAACACCAACAACAGCAACAGCAGCAGCAGCAACAACATAAGGATCTTATGGCGCAAATGTCATCTATTATTGCAAAATCTGATTCCGGCATGAACGGCAATCACTTGTCGTTGATGCAGCACCTCGGTTTAGACGGACTAAATCAATTCTCTATGGCAGTTGAGCAAGGTCTACACAATAACGGATTCGTGGACATGACTGGAAACGGTATAATGGACGGAATGCCACCCAACGGTAATGGTATTCTAATACCGCCTATGACCGGAATGCCATCAATATTCGATCAAATGTCCAACCTTGGACGAAATGATGGCGTTATCTGTGGCATTTTGCCCCAACATTCTGTGAATCCATTACAGATGTCGGGACTCGTTAAAAAAGAAGAGAAACTCCTAATTACGCCGAAACCAATTGAATTAATGATGCCTAGTCCGCCCGATAAAAAAATGACACCGCCCGACATGAAAATGTCGAGTACGAACTTTGCGCAAGCCTTTAAAGCAGCAAGCAACGACCAAAACTTGAAGAATGCAAGCTCATGGTCGTCCCTGGCATCGGCCGGTTCACCGCAAAATACTCCGACTTCGAATAAACCAAAGCCGGCTATGGATTCGTTTCAACAGTTCCGTAACAAGGCCAAGGAGAAAATGGATCGACAGAAGCTACTCGAACAGCAGGAATTGAAGCGAAGTCAAAAGGAAGCGGCCGAAAAAGAATTGAAAAGACAACAAGAACAGCAGAAGCAGAGTAAACAACATCCCGATTTGGATAATGGACGGTAAGTTGAAAATGACACTGTCCTTAAAGCTCTGTAACTAAAATTTGATTTTTCCTGTTCTTTATTTTGCAGAAAAAGTGTCCACGAACAAGTAGCACCAGTTCGTGTCGACGATATCAAAGCATCGCCGCAAGGTGAAGCATCGCCCGGTACACCGGTTCCGCAACCCGATCGTTCGGCCGCCAAGCGAGCAGAACTACGTCGAATGGAACAAGAACGGAGACGACGCGAAGCGGTAAGTTATTTTAATTTTTAATTAAAACAAAAAAAGTGTATTTTTTGTTTCTCTTTATTATTCTCTGAAATATTTTTTTTTTACCATATTAAAAAAATTTAGATGGCCGGTCAAATTGATATGAACATGCAGAGCGATTTAATGGCGGCATTCGAAGAATCGCTATAAAATGAAACAGTTGTATAAATAGAGAACAAAAAAATTGTAAGAAATTCGTAATCGTTTATCTAAACTGATTGTCGTCGTAGAGTAATAATTACACTATTTGATGAAGATAATTTATGAACAAACCACCGATCTGTTCTCTCTAACACGGGAACAATAAAACGAAAAAAAAATATAAACACAAACAAATTCTAGACAAAGTGCTACACAGATCTATAAGAGGTTTTTCTTATTTACCATATTTTCTGGATAAACAAACGGCAAAATTACATTTTAAAAATATCATCGGACTATCATGAAACAACATAATAATTGCTAATGCCCGTAATTTAATAAAAAAGCTACCGCTTTTATAATTTATCAGCAAATTCACTTAATTTTATTGCAACCATCAACATTGTTGCTTCTTTTTTTTATTATTATTGATAAATAATTTACTATTTAATTTTTTGTGATAAACCAGAAGAAAAAAAATTAAATAAATTATATTTGAAAGATAAGAAAAAATACACACACATACACAATACACACACACATATATAAATATTACAATATAGGTAACAAAAAGTAATTCTAGTTAGAAATCTTATTTGATATGTGAACATGAAATTTTAGATTATATAAATTATATATCAAGTATAAAACGAAATGGAAATGAAAGAAAAATAAGATAAAAACAAAAAAAAATCACTGACGAAGAAAGAAAATAAAAATATTTCAATATTGTTTCTTAATTATTTTTTCTTTCGTTTGATTTATTAAACCACATCAAAAAAAATATTATATTATATTCTTCATTCTTCTTTTCTGATTAATTTAATTTTTAAATGTAAATAAGAATTATTATAGTGTTATAGATTTTCTTTTTTTAAATTAATTAAATCAATTTTTATTTTAAATTATATATTTTTCTTGTTGTGAGATAAGAGCGGCGAGAGATTGGGAGAAAGAAAACAATAAACAAAAAAACAATGAAAATATTTATATATTAATATAGGAAAAATAATGAAAAAAAAAATTATAAAATTAAGTCAAAAATGAAAGTTTAAAAAAATCCGTATTAAATCAGCAAACAAAACAAAACATTTTCTATTATTGATTCTTTTGAATGAAAATTACCCGGGCGCTTGTAAAGTGTCTGTTCCTTGTGTGTATGTGGAATTCTTGTGACCGCTGTGTAGGGATATGTTTTTATTGGTACCGCATAATTCGTTTATTTTTCCTACAGGGAGTTTTAAATTATTATTATTTTTTTTTTGGTGATGGGATATAATTTTTGTTGGACTTATATCTTTTTATTGAAGCATATTTTTTCCTAATGTAAATTAAATATTTGTATGTACCTTACATGCTAATTTCATGATCAAGTTATAATATCAAATTAAAAACGTCTGTTGCAAAAGTTTATTACGAGGGTCATTGAAGTATACACCGAATTTTTTCTTACAGCTTTATTATGAACAGAATAAAATACAAAAAAGTTTGTTACTTCTCTACGTAGGCTGATCGAAGAGAGCAACTTGCGTATGAAATTTTCTGCGAAATGTTGTCCTCCCAACGCCTTTTTTAATGGACCAAAGAGATAGGTCACGACTGTAAGGTGGGTGTTCCAACTGTTGACCATTGCATTTCTTCTTCTCATAACACGTTCAATGTGCCCATTTTGGTGTCTGTCCTAAAAAACACGTCCAAAAACGTGTTTATGACTTTTCGAAATATAATTGTTGGAGGTAGGGCATGCTGCGGACAGTTGAATACCTTTTTAATGTGATCGGGCTGCTCTTTCTCTTATCTGCCCAACTGTTCAAAGTCCTCGGCCGACAGTTACAGCAAAAACTAAGATAATTATCTGCCTGCTAAATGATCACCTGATAGTAGTATCACGGTATCATCCTAAAACTACTGCAGGCTGTATTATTGCGCAAAAATCATCAAGACCACTAGACAGATTTTGTACTGATGCTGTAATACACCAGACAGATCGCTGCATTTGGTTGTGTCTCATGTGGTACATCTACACCAGACACGACTAAATGCAGCAAGAAAACCGGTTGTTAACGTATTTAAATTGCTGTATGTGCGGTGCGGATGGTCTTGAGTTGCTGTAAATATAGAGCCATCGCCTGGCAGTTTGACAACTATTCGCTCGAAAGGGAATTGTGTTGCATATACAACTTTTTAGTTTGAACGATTCAAATCGGATGGTGAGCGCGCTTCCATATGGCTGGTGTTTTTGTGCTGACGCGAAGTATGTGTGTGTGTCTCACAAACAAACACACACAGTTCGCATAATTTTCGAGAAGGCCCATTGATTATAGGATTCTTAGTATAAGTTTCATGAGAATTGTCGAATCTAATTAAATTGCTGATTTAAAAAACAGCGTTAGCCAAAATAATTAAATTCAAAGGAGGCAAAAAGAAGCTTTATAGAAAAAGTATGTTTCATTAAAAGAAGCGAATGCCTTAGTACTTGCCAAACTCAAAACTTGGATGCTTGGGCTACTGCGTATACAGATACTGTAACCCTGTGGAGCTTCGAGATAAAACTCGAGATCGAACGAAGGAACCGTATTGTTGTAAATTCACTCGGAGAAGTATTATCGAAGCGGCCAAGAGTTTGCCGCCTAGATTATGGAGAACTTTAAATCCGCCGTGCCCTCTTTTATGAAGTCTTAATAAGCAGTAACAGTTTTCTGGTATATTTATCGGTCATCTTCCATGTGTGGTACAGCCGTATAGCACGGATATGACGCAATATTCCTATAATCGAATTTTTTGTGAAGGTTGATGTACTTAATCCGCCAGAGAGCCGCCACATCTTTTGCAACCAGACCATCCATGTTGATAATACTAACAATGTAGCGAAATTTTTGCGCCTGTTCCATTTAGTATTATCAGTGTGAACTGTGAAGCATCTGTCATTTCCATATTTTCGACTTGTTCGGAGAAAATTTATTTTCGATTCACCAAATTGTTTATTGCGATATTTATTCATTCTTTCTCCACTGTAGTTGAGATATGCATCTCCGAATATCTGTTTCGATGTAAAAAAAAAAAGAAGGCTTATGATTCGGTGGGCATTTAGAGATCACAAAGTTTAATTTAATCTTAAGAATGGTTGTTAGAAGCAGTTGTACATTTGTATTTTTATTCATGATTAGTTTAAAGTTTCTCTAAGGTAAGTGCAGTTTTCTTATTCTTCCACCCCTTTTTAAAATGCTCATAGTGTAATATATAGAAACATTGATTCAACTTCATCCATATTTATTGCAAAGTGGGAAACAGTGACCTCGTTTCTTCTCGATCGGATTTAAGAGTTATTTATGTGTGCAAAAACTGCAGGAGTCAAATGGCATTCTCTAGTACGGCAAGAGATACAAGAGTTTTGCTACCTTTGAATGACTATCAGCATGAAATAAAAAGAAGCTGTGAAGCTCACCAGACTCTCGTATCTATATGAATGGTACATCAAATAACCACAGATTTTACTGACCTTTTAATTGATGATTTAGCAGCATTGGTAACCACTGCGATTGTTTATCGAAACGTTTGAGTCATCAATTTTTAATAGCAGCGATTTTTACATCGCAAGTTAATCACTAACGTTTCACCTAGGTAATAATGTTCAAAGTTGAATCATTGGGCGTTCTTCACTCGTAAGGTGGCTATGCATCTTATCGCACCGCATTTAGAATTCGTGAAAAACGAAATAGAGCTTTTGCATCCACTCTGTATTTTCTTTATGCAAAAATTAACATTTTTTCACCTACAGTGAAACTGTTATATTTTTTTCCTGAAGCCTAGTACTAACTAGAAGCGGAACGAAATTTCCCATACAACATTTCGTTCTAGCGAAAAATGTTAGTTGATTTTGTATGTAATTTGACAGAATAGGCTTGAGATGTGAGCGCGAAATATTTTTCATATAGCTAACTTCGTACAACATTCGGTAAGATTCACCTGTTCTGAACCTTCACTGAAATTGTGTTTGCCGGACGAATACCAAAAAGTGCAAACGATTACAGGGAACTGTGCGTATTTGTTTAGAAGATCGACAAGAGGAAAAGGAGAGGCGAAATTTTATTGATTCTATTTGATGTAAGGATGCTTCTTAAAAACAAACAACCAAATTTCATAAAATCGCCATGTGAAAAACCCTACGTGTTTCTATGGATTAGAAAAAAAATTGCCAATCATTTTCTGTAAGGATTTTAAGGGTCAACGAAGACATCGCGCAAACTAGGGCGAATGCGAATGTGTAAACAGCAAGCTCGTGTCAGTTCGTAACTCTAGTCGCAGTTCGGGTCGATGGCGGTTTTTGGACACGAATCAAAGGAACTCGCATTGAACAAGACTGCGGTGTTTAAACAATCACCTATGCTTGCGAGTATAGACGAGACGCGAATGCGATGGTGTATTTGCGGTAAAAGTCATACGTGATAAAAGAATGATTCTATTTTTTTCGGATTAAAGATCATTCTTCTGTCGATGAAGGAAGTCCTTGCAGCTTTCTTATAATTTGGCAAAATTTTCACATTTTATTTTTCTTTCAAAAGTCATCTCATTACAATTTACTTAACTTAGCAACATTGAAACTTTCTCAAACTTGCTTTGTATCTAGGGTCTTTATAAAAATAATTTTTTTTTTATATTGATGGAACATTGCGAACTCTAAATTATTACACTGTTGTATCGAACTTTTCGTCTTCACGAATATCTGGAAAAAATTTCAATTGGTTTGTCACAAACGGGGTAGTTCATCGCCAGTTGAACAGTTTTCTGAAATTCAGTTTTGTTACTCAATCTACTAAAGTTTAAATAATTTTTACAACATACTACCAAGGTGTCATATCGTTGGCGTTGCGATAAAAGGGACAATCTACTTTGTCTTTTAAGGCCCAGTTTCTACAATTGATCCTTTTTACGCAACACCATCGATTTGTTAAGTCAAGAAGGACAACGAAGAAATAATCGAATTCAAATGTTCTGAATGTTTTCTGAATGCATCTCTTTGAAAGTCGATAGCATTTCTATTGTTTTTTCTTTCTTTTCCTTTTTTTAAATTTCGGATAAGATTTATTAAAACTTGGCCTGGTAAAATTATCAAACCAAAAAAGTCTAGTATTATCTTGTTAAAAGTCTTTTAAAAAAGCATCAATTAAAGTACATTAAAAAAATTGTACATGTAAAAACAAATTATCTAAAACAACCTAATTAGTCGAAAATTAGATTTACGTTTGAAGAAAAGTTGTGTATGTTTTCCAACCTTGTAACAAACAGTTAACCGAAAACTCTTTTCTCTCTACACACAATAAATTTTTTTTCTCGATATCTTAAACATTTTCTATAACGCCCACATATTTCCAGATCAATCAACAAAACTAAAAAGAAAACAAAAAAACAAATAAGTCCTCTCAATATTTTATTAATACGAATTAAGTGGAATATAATTGTTTAGCATTTACAAACATAAGAGTAATTAATTTATTCAAAAAAATGATGAGTATTTGTTAAGAATTATGTAAACCAGTACTAGGAAACCAAAACTAATAATTAAATTATAAAATGTGTGTGTTAAGTAAAGAATGATGAAAGAATTAAATAAATAAAAACAAACAAATAAAAAAAATTATGTATTTTGATGAAGAGAAAACTATAAATTAAAACTAGACCTAAGCATATTACTAACTTGTACATTTTTTTAGAATGATGAATAATAATAAATGAATACAACAGAGTCAATAAAAAAAGATCACTAAAATAACTAACACTAAACATTTATTAATCGTACTCCCAATATTTTTTTTTTAATTTTCATTTCACTGCAAGATTAAATAAATAATCTACTGCATATTTTATTATTGTAAGAACAAAAAGAAAAAATAAAACATAATAATTATTGCATGCATAGAAATTAAGAAGAAAAAGAAATAATGTAAAACACTATTTTTATTGCTTATAACAAATTGTAATAATAGAATTGTGTATTATGTTATTCATTTTAAAAAATTATTTAGTTTTAAATTCTCGTTTACAGAATATTTGTTGTAATATGTAATGAATTAAGAAAGTTTTTATTGTATTGAATAAAAATAACAATTTCTTTTTGGAACAGAAATAAATTTTAAACGATTCTAATATGCCTTTATTTTATTCATACAATATTTTATTTGTTATATTTTTAGTGTTTTATAATCGGAACTATATTTTTTAATTGTATATTTCTTTTTCATTTAATTTATATATATTAACCTTTTCTTTTTTTAAATCGGGTTCTTCTTTTACCAATCAAATCATAATTTGGCAGAAAAACTTTGTAAATATAAAATAAGTTGAAATTAAATTGACCGGAGTTATAAACAAAAATAGAGAAAAGAAAATTTAATTGTAAAAATAAATAAAAAAAATCACGTAAACAATTTTTAATGTGGACTTTTTTAGGGAAAATGTAAGGATCAGTTCTTTTAAATAAAAACAAAACAACAACATCAAATATACCAACCAATAAAACGTATATGTTACTTGTTTATATTAATTGACTGTAAAACAAACAAAAAACGTATAAAAAAAAGTTAAATAATTAATGAATAAACCATAAATTTAAAAAAGACTATAAATTAACATGGAAATTTAAAACAGACAAGAAAATTCGTTGTGAAAATTAGTAATGCACATCTTTATCGACAAGAATTAAAAAAAACAAACAAACAATGGCAAAAAATTATTAATAAACTAAATTGCATTAACTTATAAACAGGAGTTTTAAAATTTAAGAGAAAATGATAAAAAAAACAATAAAAAAATTAAAAAACAGGTCGGTTTTTATTTCGTGAATAACATTAATTTTATGAATTGAATGAAATTCGGTGATTTTATGTTTTTCGAATGGAAATATGTCTTTAGCTTATTTTAAAATCTTTGGTGTGCCTATTCTGTAGCAGTTTTTTGTGTAACGGGAAGCCTTTGTAAAATTGTCGAAAATTTCAAAAGTACGAGCTTAAGTATTTCAAGCGACGATACAAGCAAATGGATTCATTCGTTCACTCGATTCCCAATCCCAACGCTAACCTTCAAAGCCCTGCTTGGAGTCCAAATAACGTACCTTTAATGTAGAGATGATCAGATATTTTTTGAGTTCTACGCGGTTTGTTTTATTATTATTTTTTTTTTAATTTTTCTCCTACTGGTTTGCGGTTTTAGCTCTTTTCTTTTTTCCCACATTTTTATACTCTAGATGAAATCATATAGAGTATTATAAGTTTAATCCAGCCCGAAAAGTTTGTAACGCATAGAACCGAGCCTCGGACGAAAAAAAGTTATATATTATATTTCGTTTAGTTGTGGCCAAAAACCCCAAATCCGTTTGCTGTCCGTCCGTCCATTTGCACGATAACTCAAGAACGCGTTGGCCTAGGAAGTTGAAATTTGGTCACCCACCACCTGTAAAATGGAAAAAGTAAGGCTAAATTTGTTAATGGGCGATATCCTTCCACTCCTTCGGGTACCTCCCATACAAGAGTCCTTAAAACACGTATTCACGTATTGCTTGAATGCTTCAAGTTAGGAGTTTGAAATTTTGAATGCTTAAAGTTTACCATGTTTGAAAAAAAAGTTCCGAATATGTCGCAGCTGAAGGTATTAATATGAAAAATATCCCCTAAGTCCTTCATGTAGTTGCCATACAAAAATTCTGTAAAAATGTCCCAACTTAATTTATGGAACTCACTATCGCTCAAGAAATCGTTTAACCATCCATCGAGTAGCCACTATACAATAGTTTCTACCTGTAAATAAAAGGTCATGCAATAATTGTATGTGCACTCCTCATTCTTTTGATATATTCCCAACTAAAATATAAATCGGAGTTCAGTATTTCATCTAGAGTATCATACGATTGGCTTGCAGCCGATCGTGACTGCGTTTTGTTTTTTATTTTGCGGGACTGAGAATTCGTAACGTTTTGGAGGTAAACTCTTTTACACCTTCTTGTTTGCGCGAATTCTTAAACTCAGTAGTGTTGCAGCAGTTGTAAGAATTGAAACTAACTTCGTGTTTTATTCGAAAAAAAACCCTATTTTTTTGTAGAAAAAATTCATTTACCGATCACCGGTCGGATTAAGCAGCGCATGAATTAATCATAACGAAACGGTGCCCACCCGCAATTTCGGGTTGCACGGCTGGCTGGGGCGTTTCGTTCGATGGCCGTGCACGCGCACGTCGTTGAATGGCGGATGTGGACGTTTATTTCTTTTTTGTTTTCCAACGTTTACGAGTTTTTTTTTGGTTTTTCCGGCATTTTCGAGGTTTGCTTCATTTGTGTATCGAGTGTTTTTTGTTTGTGTTGGTGGCACTGATTTTTTCGGTAAGTCGTGGTAAAAAAATGTCTATTGTTTTACTGGGCCTGCGAGATGTTACAATTCGCTGCCACCAGTGTGTCCTGCACCATTAGTTTGTTTTATTTTCGAATAATTAAATCAAGTTGTTTTTTAAGGACTCTCATTATTTCAATATAAATATAATTTATTAACCCATTACCTCGCAAGCCATTCGATATATGAAACGAAATCAATAAGAATTCTAAAAAACGAGGTGTACTCGAGCAAGTCCAATGAAAAAAAGGGTGTAAGAAAATATTGTTCGGTAAATTTAGAATTTTTTTAAGCCCTCCTCCCCAATGTTATCGTTTTCTTGGCATTTTTGGCACACCTGGCATCGCGGTTCATTTGAAATTCTTTTTTGAAAACATGTCCTTTCTCGCATTTGATGACATTCGCCTGGAATTAATCCTGTTCTTGTGTTTTTTTTATTTCTTTTTTTTTAAATTATGTTCCAGTCAAAGAAAATTAATTTTCGTGAGCTGCTCCTTAGTCTTGCTCATATATTCCCGAGACCGACCGATAGATTCTTTCATTGATTTTTATAATAGAAGCTGTAAAGACATTTGCTATCATTTGCTTCTTTCCATCCTCGGTTAGAAAGATGTCTTCCTTTGAGCCTTAGGAAAGATTTAACAAAAATAGTAAGGAGTCCCGGTCTATGACTCAAACAGATAATTGGTATTTAAGGTATCAGTCGAGAAGCCCGAAAAACGCCTCAATTTCAGGATTTTTTTTGGATATAAAATAAATATACATATATGGAAAAAACTATTGGCGGTTTTTATTGAGGTACAAATGAAGAATAATTGTGAATTTTTTCATAGAAAAATATTGCAAAATGGCGGCTCCAGCTCCCATGACGTAAGGCCGCGGTCGGCGTGAGTTGATGCACGCCAGTGGCGGATCCAGACTTTGCTGTTGGGGGGGGGGCGGAAATTTTTGTGATTTGGCTATTTTATTTGATCAAGTTCTGTGTGAATTTAGCTACATAGACTGCACTTAGCAAAAACGGGATCGTATTGTTTTCATCTTATTATGGGTCATTCTATCAAGAATCGCCAAAGTTGTGACCTTACCATCTCTGATTCTTTTGAAAATGTTTGTACTTGAAGAACTAGTGAAAAAAATAATTGAAATTCAAGTTTTTGTTTCTATCTCATTTTTTAACTAACAAAAACAAAACAATCTTTGAAATAAGCCCTACTTTATTATTCAAGGATAAAAATTACCAGAGATATGAATTTTCAAAGAGGACTCGGACATCTTTTTTAGGAAATCTTTAACATACTATAACTAACAAAAAAAATGAGATAGAAACCAAAAATTTGAAATCATATTTTTTTCACTAATTCTTCGAGTACACAAATTTTCAAAAGAATTGGCGATGATAAGGTCACACTTTTGGCGATTCTTGATTAAATGACCCTTTTTCTATAAAATAATTGAGAACGACTATAATGTTCTTCGATTTTTTTGACCCCGATCCCATTGAGATCCCAAGTTAATTTTTTGGTATGTTTTGAAAAACAGTATAACCTACAAAATATAAAAAAAAAAAATTAAAAAAAACCGTTTTGAAATATTCAAGGATGAAGGACAACATCATTATCCTTGAAAAAAATTTCAAGGATAATTTTTATTGCGACAACCTTCCCCTTTAGAATAGGCCCTATTTTACGAGTATTATTCGAGGATAAAAATTACCAGAGATATGAATTTTCAAAGAGGACTCGGACACCATTTTTGCGAAAACTTTAACATACTATAACTAACAAAAGAAATCTGCCAATAGTCTGGGCGAAACTTTATTATTTTTAGGGTCAAAGTTCGGGAGCGGTAAAAGTCGGAGTGTATCATGAGTTGCTTCGAGATTTTTAGATTTCTTATGGAAAATTAATTTTGTTCTTAATATAAAAATATTTAAAATAGAGATTTTTAGACGATTAAACATTGAAAAAGTCCGTGTAGACTATTCGAATTTCAGTATAATATGTACACTAAAAGCCCATAGAAGCAAAAACGTATTTGTTGCCTTATCAGAATTAAGAGATATGACGAATTGTTAAAACGTATACAAACCCATTACTTCCACTTGGGGTTAGAATTTCGAAAAAATTGTGAAACAGGTTTTTAGATGATTTCATAAGAAGCAACCTGAAATCTCATGAGACAAGACGGATTTTGAAAAAATTCTGAAAACGTAAGCAAACCCTTCACATCTCCTTGGTTCTGGAAATTCGAAAAATCGTGAATTGGTTGGCCGTAATAATCAATTTTACATCTCATCAGAACTAAGGAATGGCAAAAATTGTGAAAACATATACAAACCCTTGGGGGTTGAATATCGAAAAATTGAGAAATGGGTTTGTAGGCGATTATATAAAAAGTCTGTGGAAATAAAAAGCGATCTAATATCTCATCGAACCTAAGAAATATGTCGAAACTTTGAAAAGCATACAACCTCCTTACACCTTTTTGGATTGAATATCTAAAATACTGAAATTGACTTTTTGGCTTTTTTACATAGGAAACCTTAGGAAGTAAAAATGAATTCGATATATCACCAGATATGCAACCTCCTTACACCCACTTGGGGGTTGAATGTTCAAAAATCCTGAAAGGTGTTAATAAATAAATATGAAGACAGCACGAGAAAGTAGGAACCAATTCAATTTCTTATCACTTCTAAAAGAAATGACGGAACTCGTGAAAACGTGTTCAACCCGTTTATACCCTCCTAGGTGGAAAAAGGAAAAAACTTAAAAACAAGTTTTAGGCGATTATTACACAAGCCCATCAATATGAAAAGATATTCAATATCTGATAAGACGTGGATATAGTAGAATTCGTGAAAAAGTTTACAACCCCCTTTGCACCCCCTTAGGGGTCGAATTTTAAAAAATCCTGAAAACACTATCTAGGTATTTATATGAAGAATCCATAGAATAAAAATGAATTCAATATTTGAGAAGACCTAATAGATATGACGAAAACCGTGAAAATATATGCATTCCATTTTCACTGATAATTTTTTTTGCCCCCCCTCCAAACGCCAATGTATATTTGAAATTTTTTTTTATCTAAATTAGTTTTCTAGTTGATTTACATAAACGTATCGAGTTTCAGCTTTGTAGCCTAAGCCGTTCTATAGATAGGAAAAACACCCCTCACCCCCGTACCATACTACCCCTATAAAAAATTATATTTTTCCAAGATGCTACTAATATAGCTCTATCTAAATACGAAGTTTAAGCTTTATATCATTATAGGTTGTCGAGATATTAAAATCGGAACTTTTTCCTTTTCACCCTCCCCCACCCTCACCCTTTACACCCACACTTCCAAAATTTTGTTTTCTACTAGGGGTCTATTAGGCCTACTTCTGGTAAAAATTTGAAGCATCTATCTTACACCGTTCTTGAGATATGAGACGTGATTTTTTAGAAAAATTCTTATCCCCTCCACTTTCATGCTCCACCACCCCCTTCAAAAATTTTGCTTTCAGCAAACTTCATTTGTTAACCTTTATACAGAAACCAAATTTTATTTATCTAGTGTAATTGGTTCGTAAGATATCGCAATCTAAAGTTTTTCACCCCCCACCCCCGTACGCCACTGCCCCCACTCAAATTTTTGTTTCCGATCTATTCTCCTAGTATACCTACAGATATTCATAAAGTTTCAATTTTGTGACATTAACCGTTTAGGAGATATGGATTTTAGAAAGTGTCGATCTCACCTTTTTTGCGTTTCGGACGCATTATTTTTCCCCCCACTCCCAAACCCCTTCACCTATATCGGCAATTTTTTTGCAAATGGGTCCACTACTAAAGCTCTATATAAATTCCAAATTTCAGCCTCCTAGCATAAGCGGTTGCTGAGATCTAGAAACCAAAATTTTCCGTCTAAAACACTTCCCCCTCCTCCCCCCTACCACCCCCACCCCTCCAAATTTGGCCACTTCAAGGAGCCTACCCAGTCTATTCATAAAAAAAAATTTAATTTAATAGCTCAAAGGGTTTGGGAGCTACGAGCCTTCAAACGATTTTGCGTACAGCGGTCGACGTACGGCGTACGGCGTACGGCGTACGGCGGACAGACGGACTGAAATTTTTTATTGCTTTTTTCGTGTCTACTCGTCATGAAACGTGAAAAAAAAAATTTTGAGGGTAGCAAATTTTTTTTTTTAAAAAATCGAAAACAATACTGTATTATTAAAATAATAAAGTAAAATGAGATAGAAACAAAAAATTGAATTTCAATTATTTTTTTCACTAGTTCTTAAAGTATAAAGCATAAAGTATAAAGTATAAAAGTATAAATTTTCAAAAGAATCGGAGATGGTAAGGTCACAAAATTTTGTCATTCTTGGCGGTTCTTGATGGAATGATCCTATTACCAACGCAATATGTTGTCTTGTAGACTTTTTATCATAGTGCGTTTACAATCACCCTTGAGGCTCATCTCAAGGCGAGCCTCTACTCCCATCAGGCCATTGCAAACCGGTTTTCGTCGGCTGTGCTCTTTGCTGTGTTGAAAGCAATTTACACTCAACATGCCTTTGCGGTGCAACTTGCCTATAAGTGCGAAACGACAGAAATACGATGAGCTGCGAATTGTGGGGTACCACAGTTCATTGCATGTGTGTACACATATGGAAACGTGCGCCGGAGAAAAAGTTGAAGAATGTTAGACTCTTGCGACTGCACGAGCCATCTGATTGGTTGATTTTATGGTGGGGATAGAGGCGCGACTCAAACGTTGAGTGTATGGTAAATCCACCATCATGATTCTATTCTGTGCTTTGCATTGCACCGTAGAACTAAATGCTAATTACAGTCCACATTGCAGTGGAGTAAAAAAAATCGGAGAACGGTTGAAGTATGTATGTTTAGAAAATTCGGAATTGGTCTTGGGGGGGGGGCGGTGGGCGCCCCCTCCGCCTCCCCCCCTGTATCCGACAATGATGCACGCGGTACCTTATACAGCCTTGCCAAGTGATCTGAAACCAAAAGTCCTAAAGTTTTATGAAACTAGAGTAAATTTGCGTAATCTTAACGTTTTCCGATTTTGAAAAAACGCCCTGAGACTAAAATGGCAGCTATTTGAAAAAAAACACCACTTTTTTCACTCTTTTTTTGGCTTAAAAACTCAAATAAAAAAATGTGCAATAAAAAAAACAAAAAAGCTGGACGTTAGGCCCCCCAAATTTAATTTACTTTCTTTTAAGCTTTTATTCATTAAAATCGGTTCATTCGTTAAAGCTGTAGAACCTACCGTGCCCCGAAAAAGTGGTTAGTGGCGTTTAAAGTTTGACGTTATAAAAAATTTTATTTAATGTTTGTTCCACCGTTCCACAAATCGGTCTGTAACTCGTGAAATACATTCGATATCGAAATATCCCTTTGTTCAAGTATTCTCAATAACTTAAGGATGGAAATTAATAAAAAAAAATGCATTTTTTCATCGTCATGAACTGATACCTGGCCTTAAAGGGCGGTAGCGACGTTGGCATTTTCGTTGAACTCCAACTTGTCCCGAAGAAAAAAGAAGTTGTGCTCAGACGGTTGACAAATTTTTTCCGACTATCAACCCCGACGCTAACGTTATGGCCTGCGTGGAGTCGAAATAAACCGCAAACTAAAATGTACACAGAATCAAAAACTTTCGACCCGCCCCCAAACTAAATCATGGATACGTGCCTGTTTCCAGAACATTTTACAATGGCCTCATGGGGGTAGAGGCTCGCTTCAAAGGTTGAGTGTAAATCCTCCATCACTGTAAATTGCTATCAACACAGCAAAGACTACAGGCGACGAAAACCGGTTTGCAAGGGCCTCATGGGAGTAGAGGCTCGCCTAACGGGTTAAGTGTAAATACACCACTACAAGTTGGTTTACACGCGGTCGACTTTCCTATTGCGACGCAATTTTGATAAAAAATGTATATGGGAATTTCGACAAGGTTGTTTTTTGATAAAAATTGCGTCGACCAGGTAAACCCAGTTTTTTCTTTGTACCTAAACTCCCTGAGGGGTAATAAAGTGTAAAAAGGTAAGTACTTGGCACATTTTCTTAATTTATTTTGTTTCTGCAGCTGGCCAAACATCCAGTTAAAATTCTTGCACTTATTTTAATTTTCGCTTGAGAATAGGTTCCTATACATATTCGTTTATTTGATTTCAAATTAAAAACTTTTAAACTATTCCAAAGCAAGAATTTAATATTTTTAAATTTTAATTATTAATAAAAAATAAAAAAAAATTATTACAGTAAAACTTCTCTATATCGAATTCAAAGGGGAACAAAATAGAGAGATTTTACGATATTGTCGTAACTAGGACTTGTGAATTTTACTTTTTTTGAAATCACATTCAAATTGTATAAATTCAAGTGAACGTGCTTTATGCGGTTTGACCTCGGTGGTGATGACTACGCGCGCTAGTCTACAAACACTGAAGGTCGTGGATTTGAATCGCACCTAGTCTTGGGCTTAACAACCGTGGTCTAAGCAAAAGAAAATCTATTTGATGCAGAAACAGTTTCTTAGAAGAGCATTGTTACTGCCCTAAGCCTCAGAATAGGTCATATAGAGGAACTGAAGAGACATCGAATTTTTCGGATGCTTTCTTCATTTCCTAGATTTTAGTGGATTGTCATAAGTCTCAAGAGTAATCATAATTTTTTCGAATCGCTTTAAAGCCTTGGGCACGAATTTAATGATTTATCCTTCTTTTTTGTAATGGCTAAGATTGGCTTCTTAGCAAAGCGTATCACAATAAGATACGAACATTTTTCGGAGGAAGTGGAAGACAATTTACGAAACAGTAGCAAAGACTATCTATAACAAGACTGGACACTACGCAGTATTTTTGATATAAAAATTTGACCTTGGCTTCTTTATTTAATTAGGTGAGGGAAGTAGAAAGCAATAGCATGATGCACGATTAAAAAAGAGACAAAAACTGATAACGAGTCGCATTCACCAATTCAATGACATCCTTACAGAACGCATATAAAAAAAATTACATCAAATCATGTGCAGACACAGCTCAGCTGTGCTTGTGTGATTTCATTTCTCATATTGTTCCTATAAATTTGTATGCTGAAACACTTGAGAATAGAACTGCCGCAAAATATGCGTTCTGTTACGTGCATTGTGAAAACGATGCACACAGATGCGAATGTGTAATCATTCATTTTTGCATATTATCGTACTCTTTTCTTCGCATGTGAATTTCCATAAGAATATGGAATCGAAATTGCTCAATCGGATTTCTTTGTTCCGCTTATACCATGGTTTTTTTGGTTTTTTACACAAAAAATGCATGTGTATTAAGTGTCCAGTCTTCTTATGGATAGTCTTTGACAGTAGCCCCGATTTTCTGTTTCGCAAAATTTTGACGACCTGAAAAAAGCTGTCTACTATTAAATAAACCATGGAATTGAAAGGAGAAAAGTATGTACTTGCCGGATAATTTTAAATAGCCATTTACGCAAGGGTAGGAAGTAGTATTGGGATGCACACGATTTCTATTTCGAGTTTTAAGTCGATTGAACTTTTTTGCTCATTCTTGTATGTTGCATATTCGTCACATGACTCCACCTTCTGATCTATAGTCAGCCTCCGCCCTGATTATACAATGTAGCATAGGTGCTCTTGTATTAAAGCATGACTAATAACGTAATTATAATATAATCACTTTAATTTAGACCATTTGTAACTTTCTATTGAGTATTTAATTTTAAATTTGTAATTTTAAAGTCCTTTAAAATGGAAGAACAAAATATTATGTAATACATCATCATCAATGGCGCGACAACCCAAATCGGGACCTGGCCTCCTGAAGTCGTCGCCTCCAATCGTCTCGATCCAAAGACCGCGTCCTCCAGCTGCAACTTTTTAAGATGGCTTCTTCATCAACCGAGTCTTCTCATCGTTTTCGTGGTTTGCATGCCAGCCCACTGCAGTTTACGTAACTTGATGAATGTTGAAGCTTCTGGCTCTTCGTAGAGTTGATACACCTTATGGTTGTATCTTATTCGCCAGTCCGTTCTTTCCTTCACAGGTCCCAAAATTCGTCAGAAAACCTTTCTTTCGAATGCGTTAACTGCTTTTTCGGAAGTTCGCGTTAATGTCCATGTCGCACTGCCATAACAGAGCACAGGTCGTATAATACTTTTATATTGTATATTCACTGCTTATTGAGCCTGTGCACTTTCTTGGATTTCATTATTGGAAGTACCGAATAATACGTTTTATTTGCTAGCATAATCCGTCGATTGATTTCGTCCGTTTTGTTCCCGTCTTTTGCTAGATTAGCCCCAAGATATATGAAGTTGCCCGCACTCTCCAAATTATACTCCGCAATTGTTATACGAGGGCGGATTGATAATGACGTGCAAAAATCAAGAAGGAGTGGGCAGGTAAGGAATTCGTTATTTTTTTTTACCTGGACCATCCTTAAATAGATTACCTGCAAAGTTTAAGCCTGATACCTCGTTTAGTTTTCGAGAAGCAGCCGTCTAAGCAAGTCGACTTATAAAAATTTTTAAAAATGGATAAAAATGAATTTCGTGTGTTGATTAAACACAATTTTTTAAAAAGGCAAACAGCTAAAGTAACCAAAGAAAAATTAGGTAAGCATTATGGGGACTCTGCACCATCGATCCGAATGATTTACAAATGGTTTTCTGAATTCAAGTGTGGTCGTACGAGCACACAAACCATACCAAGTCCAGGTCGTCCAAATGAGGTCACCACGCCAGAAATGATCGATAAAATCCATGATATCGTGATAGAAGATCGTCGAGTAAAAGTGCGTGAGATATTTAACGTAGTAAGCATCTCATTTGAACGTGTTTGGAATATTTTGAAAAACTATTTGGACATGAGAAAGCTATCCGCAAGATGGCTGCCGCGTTTGCTCACAATCGACTAGAAACGCAATCGTGTGACAACTTCGCAGCACGGTTTGCAACTGTTTTAACGTAATACAAATGAATTTTTTCGTTGATTCGTAACTGTTGATGAAGCATGGATTCACCACTACACTCCAGAAACCAAACAACAGTCAAAACAATGGAAGAATGTCGGTTCAAGGAGGCAAAACCGTTCTATCGGCTGGAAAGGTTATGGCGACAGTTTTTTGGTATTCCAATGGAATGATATTCACCGACTACTTGGAGAAAGGAAAAACAATGACGGGAGCATATTATTCTGAGGTATTGGTTTCATTGGATGTTGAAATCAAGGCAAAACGGCTTCATTTCGCGAAGAAAAAAGTGTTGTTTCACACGTCCGTTGTTGCAACGGCAAAACTGTTTGAATTACGGTACGAATTGCTCCCTCACCCACCGTATTCTCCAGATTTGGCACCCTGCGACTTTTTATTATTTCCAGACTTGAAAAAATGGCTTGCTGGAAAGAGATTTACCACGAATACTGACGTCATAAGTGAAACCAACGCCTATTTTGAAGGGTTGGACAAATCATATTATTTGGAAGGGATCAAAATATTGGAAAAACGCTGGACTAAGTGTATCGAGCTAAAAGGAGACTACGTTGAAAAATAAAATCAACTTTTCCGGATAAAATTATGTTTTCTCAATTTTTGCACGTCATTATCAATCCGCCCTCGTATTCTGTCTGATTGGCGTTCTTTTTATGTAATACATACTAATTTTTAAATAGTAGGGCCCTATAATTTCCAACCTTGAATATCGGTTATGTCAAAAGAAACAAATTTTGACTTTAGCAATTTCAAGACAAGCCGAACTTTCAAAAGGATACCTACAAGACATTAAGTTAGATGGGATTTGAAGGATCTTCTATCTTACGAGAAGCCTTATCAAATTTTCAGATGGACACGGTTTCCCTTGTACAGAACTCTGATCGGGCCAGAAAACTGCATGGCATCCAAAATTGTCAATATGAAGGTTTCAAAATATCAAAACTGTCAATTTAAATCTGAAATGATCTGACACTTTAACGGCCTTCTTACTTCCGTACCATTGACAAATGGTAAAGTGGGAAATCTCCATCTGGTGGCAAAAAAAAACAACACTTTAAGATAGATAAATTTTTGTTAGCTGGCAGTTATATGGCGGTTCGTGTGTAAATTTGTGATTTGGAGCTCGGGAAGTTTTCGATTCTCTCTTAATTTCATTATGAAAGACATAATAAAAATTGATGACGATCGGTGCGGTTGATAGTAAGGTATTCATTTCCGGTTCTGCATTCCGAAAATGTTAGACTCAAACCCACACAACTAAGTCAGAAAATGAACAATTTTTCTCTATGAATGGGCGGTATAAACTTCGAAATAACTTCACAAATGTTGAATATTCCGAGAAAAAGAAATATGGAATAATTTTTAAATTATTTAAAAGGAACATAAACCGTTTTTTCGTTACATTTTTCTTTCATTTTGGTGCTTGAAATAGGTTTCTGAAAAAAAAAAAATTTTGTTTTTGATATGTTATGATACGTTTGTTCTTCTTATTTAATTATGAGGTTCATTTAAATTCACTTTAAGCGATATTTTGGAGTAAGACACTTTTATTTGAGCTCAATCTCAATTTTGTATGAAAATCACATGCAACTGCCAGTTTCTGTCTATCTTATAGGGTTCCGAAATTTGCCACCAGAGCACATGGTATATTCGTCAATTGCCATAAAAATTTGTTCCAAGTTGTGCTCATGGCTTGCAACTCTACTAAAGCGTGGTGTAAACATTGGATTAGTTCATTTTCAGTAAATTCATTTCTTTTGACGTTTGACATTTCCCGCTCGACCCTCTAGCACTGTCTGCTGCACTTTTATTGTGCAGAATTTTTCCTGTGGCTTTGTTATTTGAATTATTGCAGCTTAAAATGGTGTTTCTTTCAAACATCCTTCTGAAAAAGACTAAGAGCAAGTAGGTATCATAAAGATTTGCTATAAATCGGTTTTATTCAACCTATTCTCATCTAAACAACTTAACCTAGAAATATTATGGTATTGATGGAAAGTGTTGTGAGCGGTCACCATTTCACCGCAATCCGGGAACGTTTGGCCGATAAATTGGAGTTGGTTCGTTTCGATCCGTACAGTAAGTATAAAAGGATATACTGTACGAAAAATTCAGCCAGTTGAAAATCCTCTCTTACAGTCCAACAGATTTCAATTTATAGAGAGCGGCGACGAATTCGCAGTATGAAGTAGTGCGGCCCGCCTATTGGTGGAGTTTCAAACTAACCCAAATTTAAAAAAACCACTAAATAGCAATAAATTAATATAAAGAATGTTTTCAAAGAGAAGTGTATTTAATCAAGAACGTGTGCCTTCATTTCTAAGAAAAAGACTGTTTTCCGGTAAGCTCCCTTTTATAATTTTCTTTCACCAAACTTTTCACAATTTTGTTTTTTAAATATATAAAAATTGGTCGGTTTTTCGAAAATATGCCCGAATTTACGACTACAGGATGGTGTGTGCCAGAATCTCGTTTAATGTTTAAAAATTGCCGGGAGCAGTTGAAAAAGGAAAGAGCTGATGCCACCTTTAGAGTAGCTTCGCTATTGGCACTGAGGCCCATTCTATTGCCCTGTTTTGTTGAGCAATTTGTTTTATAAATAAATATTTCATTAATCAATTTGGAAGAGTTGGAGATATTACAGCCTCTAAACTCGAATGAATAATAATATCGATTTTTAAATTGGGTTGTTTTGGCTGCATCTGTCGTTTGGGCCTATTGTGACGTCCCCTAAATTATCTATAACTTCTCTAACACTAAGCACAGTATTTTTCGAAGAGAAATGGTCATAACTTCCAATGGCCCTATGAAACCCTGACCGAAATCACGAAGCCTTTTGTAAGCAAGTCCTTCACATTCACATATTCTGGTGTTTCGTCATCGCAAATTTATTTATTTTATTAAGGGGGTCGGTGCAAATTTCTGGCTTCCATGTATTTCGTATGGCGAAACGCGTTCCGTTTCGGTACCTAAATATCAGCTTCCACTTAACTTACGACAGTCAGATTTTGCACACTTATTGTTTAGCGTATTTAAAAGCTTAGTACATGAGTAAATTAAAAAATGTTCACTAAAAGTCGAGATATTTAAGATAAAAGGAATGTATAAATTGTTTTACTGTTTTTCTTTTATATTTGAAAAAATTACAGTTTTTCATGAGATATGCTCATTTGCTCATGTATGAAGCTAATTATTGTTACCACAAAAACATTAAAAAAAAAATTAAAATGATACTGTGTGTAGCAGTGGCGGCTCGTGCCCTTCTTAGCTGGTGAGGCTGAATTGGAATATTAAAACACGACTTTGTCGGACTAAGACTCTATGAGTAAGAACATCGGTTTACTGCGGAAAGTCATTAACTAACATTTTCAAAACAAAAAATCACTAGTAACTTGATGACTTTTTCCTCTGTAAAATGGTGAGGTACAACCTCACTAGCCTCATGTAGGGTTACTGTATACGCACTCACACCAAAACAGCTTCTAAGAGGGGTTTGGCAGATGCGTACCAAGGTGGAAAACCAGTAAATTTAAATTTTTTTCATGATTATGGGATTACGCTTTATAAACATTCGAAATGATTAACATTTCGCTGCAAAATTGTAAATTTCCATAAAAGAAATGAAAGAAATACGGAAATTTTCAATTGAAAACCTCAATTTCGCACACACTCACTTGCATACTAAAGAAAACCAAGTACTAGAATTGTGGAAGGAAACCGACAGCTTTTTTCCGACTCTTCACATATTCGCACTAACACACTCCAAAAACGCAATTTGAGAGCAATGTTCAGTAGTCACTGATATATAATATATGGATACCTCATCGGCTCATTTCCCTATACGATTTGACATATTGAAATAGCCGACGAAATCGTACCCTCTCGCTCCTTCTTAAAAATTCGAAATTCGAAAAACATGGGCAACAACTTAAATAAAATTAAAAACTTTTCAATTTGAATTATCAGTTCTGACAATGCAAATTGTTCGATTTGATGGTGAGAACTTGTGTTTTGCGCTCGAAATTCATAACACAACTCACAGTTTACTTCAATTTTTTTATTAATAAATTTCTTGGGAAATAAAAGCTTCAGGAATATTTATAACGGTTGAGCATGTAATACGTTATTTTTGAATTTGGCGCCATACCGATAAGTACATGGTATTATATTCGTACTGCAGTAGCCAATATTACCTGTACAATTTACACAGCTTAGTTGCAATTTTATGAACTCATTTTCTTTCAATACCTTGCATTGTTTATCCAAAAAAGTATTTATCAAATTCAAATTATTTGATAATTTTTCAATTCGAAATTACACCTAAAAATTCGGATTTCATTTTTCATGTTGGCTAATCTGATAGTTCTGTCATTGTTTTCCTTCTCGCCTTAATACATGCATACCGTGCTACTAACTCTTTCCTTCTTAAGATTCAGGTCATCCGTGGCTCAATCCTAATTTGTACCCCGGATAACTTTCGAAGTTTCTCTAAACTTAAAATGAATTGAATTTGTGAAAGAAACATAAAGAAATGTTTCAATCAAAAATTATTTTATTTGCATTACCAATTTTAAATCTAATGAATGTTTAAAATCATCAAAATTTTGTTCAATAATGCAGAACCTCGGGTTATCATGGACACCTTTTTCGGATATTGACATTTTAAAAACGTCGGCCATGTGAGATAGCAAATCAAGGCCTCCATTTGATATATCTCAGTGTCAGTAGTACAAAAACAGGCGAACTAGTACATAAACAGGCGATTTTTGTGAGGTTAAATTACAATTTCTAGTACATAAACGACCGAATTAGACGTATCTGCCAAACCCTAGGTAGAGAGTGTTGTATATCTAGTGACCCTTAGGGTTACTGTATACACACTCACACCAAAACAGCCTCTAAGAGGGGTTTGGCAGATGCGTACCAAGGTGAAAAACCAGTAAATTTAAATATTTTCCATGTTTATGGTATTTCACTTTATAAACATTCGAAATGCTTGACTTTTCGCTGCAAAATTGTAAATTTCCATAGAAGAAATGAAAGAAATAGGGAAATTTTCCATTAAAAACCACAATTTCGCGCACACACACTTCCATATCAAAGAAAAACACGTACTAGAATTGTGGAAGGGAACCGACAGCTCTTTTTCCGACTCTTCACATATTCGCACTAACACACTTCAAAAACGCAATTTGATAGCAATTCTCAGTAATACAAAAACAGGCGAACTAGTACATAAACAGGCGATTTTTGTGAGGTTAAATTACAATTTCTAGTACAGAAACGACCGAATTAGACGTATCTGCCAAACCCTAGGTAGAGAGTGTTGTGTATATAGTGACCCTAGTGACCCTAGCCTCATGTAGCGAGCCGCCACTGGTGTGTGGTTACTGAGAAACGTGTACCGAAAGTTGAAAAAGCACTACTTTTCAGGAGAGCCAAAAAACAAAACAGTACAGTTTCAGAATTCAGAATCAGAAATTTTTATTGAGACTTGATAATACATGAAATACAAAATGATTTGAGGTTATGAGCTTGACAGCGGTCTAATTGTCAAAGCAGCTACGACAAATATGAATTCCGACCTTGGCCGAGACTGAATAAATGTGTTAACATAGATTTGAAAATTTGCCAACCGCTCGTATGGCATAGCATGAAATGAGCCTTAATCTAAATTAATTTATTAAACTAACTTAACTAAACTAAAACTAAAGGTTGAGGATTCTCCCGTTTGTAGAGTGAAAAATAAAAATATACATCTTCTTTCTTTGAAGTGCTCAATTTACCTTTACACGAACTTGCCCTTAGGCATGAGATAAGAGCCTTAATTCGATTTCCCAAATTGGGAATCACAATCTGTATTTGACCGAAAGGCACAGAAAGAGTATCTTCAATTAATGTTTTTTGCTAGAGTTGCCAACATTTGCCTGGGCTCTGTTCATGATTTCTGCTATAGCTGCTATTAGCTGCTTTTATATGCTTTTGTGTGTCCAAAGCAAACAAAAAGCTGCTTTTCCGTGCTTGCTATTTCCATAACTGCTTTTTGTTGCTCATACTCCGGACTGTAGCAAGAAAGCAGCTATATTGCAATATTCATATGTGTGTGTAGCTGTTACCCAGCAAACACCGTAATCATTATATAAGCCTTAATTACGTGCAATCTATTCCTTAGTGAAAAAGGCCTATGAATTGTAAGGGAAACTTGAACGCAAACGAATTACCTTATTTTATCCCTGAATCTAACATGGGCCATGTCATTGGCAATCAGGTATGAAGCGGATACTATAACATATACCTTATGATCATGCTTATGTAAGAATTAGGTTAAGCCTTATACTAAACTTTACTTTTGTTACTGATCAGGCTTAATACAAGGATTAGGTTAAGCCTTATACCCCAGTTATAATAACCTTTACTTTTGTCAATGCTCAGGCTTAGTAATACTATTAGGTTAAAGATTTTGTATGAATCGCTTTGTAGTAACCACCTTAAGCTTATGAGAACTTTGATCTAAATGATTTTTTTTCCTGCTTGAAGATTTTTCTCGAAGTTATCGTACAATGAATTATGTAAGCACGTTATTAAAAACACTTATATTGTGTTGCTGTGAGGGGAGTAATAATAAAAAAACAATACGAAGTTCAATTAAAAACTTCAATTTATTGCGCACTTTTATAAAAACAGCGTATGCCATTTGAAATTAAATTTATTCTTGTTATACATTTAAAAAAAAAGTAATATTTTCATTCTTAAAAATAATATACATAATACCTATATATATAGAGAGATGAAAGTAAAAAAAATCGTTGCTTATAGAACTACGTTTCTTTTTCGGACTGCAGACGTAGTTAATGCCGCAGCTGATCCATACGGTTTTTTTCCTTTTTTCATGGCCTCTTTCACATCCTTTTCATACTCTTCAAAAGAAGCATAAATTTGATGTAGGCAGCCTAATTTGGAAAATACATTTAACGATGAATGAAATTTTATAATTATGCTAAGAATATTTTAAACTTACCCTTACCGTATAATGTGGAATTAAAAAATTTATATTTATTTATGGCCTTCATTTTTTTCCGACCGTTCCAGTTAATTTCACTTAACAGAGCGGCAGCTATCAAAAGGCTTAAATTTTGTGAAATTTTACCTTTTATCTTTGTTGTAATCAATATTTTCTGATGAAAAAGATTTTAAGATTGTTTGTTAAAAAATTGTTTGTAGCCAGCTAAAATTTACTATTATCTCCGCTGTTGCTGCCTTCTGACAGCATTTTCTCTTTCTCTTGTTTTATTAGTCTTTTATAATGGCATTTAGAGTAGCCCAACGTAGAAGAAGTCATTATACTTACTTTATTTAATTTTTAACTACACACTTTATTCCACTTCACTGCACAATCACTCAACAGTTCGCACTGGAATGACAAAACAAAATAGCGCATGTTCTCGTTATTCTTGATATTTAAACAGTATTCCTAAGAATAAGACTTATTTAAGCATTAGTATGGATATTCAATAAAATTTTCGAATTTTGTTAAATTCTTGGTATTCAAAACCTTACGTATACCTTAAAATAAGACTTATCTAAGCATTAGTATGGTTATTCAATAAAATAGTCAACTTTTGTCATATTTTTGGTATTCAAAACCTTAAGTATACCTTAAAACAAAACTTATCTAAGCATTAGTACGGTTATTCAATAAATTTGTCGACTTTTCGTATAACGCGGTATCCCTTACTTATAACTTAGCCTGATATACCTGACGCGATTTTTTGCTGGGTAGTTTCGTCTCAACGTCATTTTGAATGTTTAAAATGAAAAATTATGTTTTATTAACAATGGAATTAAGCGAAAAATTTAAGGACACTGCTAGTAGTGGTCATTTCTACTTTATTTCGCAGTTGGTCGCGTCTGCGAGAATCTCGTAGATTTCTCGAAGACATGTCGGCCTGTCTGCGAGGTTTCTTCGAGACGCCTTATGGGAAAAATACACGGTATCGAGACAAACGCACCCCGAAATCTCGGAGACATGTCTGCGAATGTCGGGATAGTAATTTTCTTATTGGTGCAGCGCCATCTGTTTGATAATAGCTTGATGTGGATTTGACTTTGTGCTCATACATACTTCAAAATAAAATACACAAAAATATTATTTAATGTACTGTTTAGTCAATATTCACCGAGACGAACATTCAACAAATTCATATATACATATGTATATATAAATGATTAAAATAAGCGCGTGTTCCTTCAAGCCGGTGAAAAAATGTTCACGTAGGTGCACATCGCCTGAAAATAAAAAAAGGTGTAATGAAATGAAACGTGGAGAAACACGGGCGAAGTTAACTTACCACAATATTAAAAATGTAAAAAAAACTACATATTATATAGTGACTCATCTCACTTCGCTTTTATTAAACCCGCACTTGATAAGAAAACTTAAATGTTCTCTTCTTGCGCAATTCATTTTCTTCACCTAAGTGCCAGATGACATTTATAGTGTTCGATTTAATGCGGCTGTTTTCTGCACTTCAAATAAAGGGTTTTCCAATAAGGACTTGACAACTTTTTTTCAAAATAAAATGCAAACCATTTGAGATATTTCAAAAACTTTATTATCGGGTTGAAGTACAATCAAAACATTTATGAATGGAACTCGACTTCGTTCATATGGTCACCGCGGGCACGTTTGCAGCGGTCGATTCGTTGGACCCAATTTTCGATGACTCGGCCACACATTTCGGCCGAAATGGCTGCTATTTCGTGTTCAATGTTGGCTCTGAGCTCTTCCAACGTCGTCGGCTTGTTGGCATAGACCAACGACTTGACGTGGCCCCAAAGAAAAAAGTCCAGAGGCGTTAAATCGCACGAACGAGGCGGCCAATCGACTGGTCCATTTCTTGAGATAACACGCTCATCAAACTTACTCTTCAATAAATCGATTGTAACGTGTGCTGTGTGGCTTGTGGCACCGTCCTGTTGAAACCACATGTTGTCCAAGTCCATATCTTCCAATTCGGGCCAAAAATAATCGGTAATCATGGCGCGATAACGATTACCATTCACAGTAACGTGACGATCATTATCGTCGACGAAAAAATATGGCCCTATGACGCCGCCAGCATGCAAACCGCACCAAACAGTTATTTTTTGTGGATGAAGTGGTCTTTCATGAAGCACATGTGGATTTTCACCGGACCAATAACGCATATTTTGCTTATTGACGAACCCACTGAGCCAAAAATGAGCTTCGTCACTGAAGATGATTTTGCGATGAAATTGATCATCTTGGCGCATCTTTTCCAGAGCCCAATCGGAGAACGTACGTCGCTTCAAATGGTCCATCGGCTTCAATTCTTGAGTCAGCTTGATCTTGTATGGGTGTAAACCAAGATCCTTACGCAAAATTCGCCATAACGTGGTCTGGGCGATGCCCAACACTTGAGAACGCCGTGGAATTGACTGATTTGGATCATTTGCTACGGACGTTTCATCGGCAGCGATATTTTCGACACTTCGACCAACCCGTTGTCTCACTGGCACGGCAACATCACACAACGAATATGTAGACTCAAATTTTTGCACTAAACTTGTTACTGCCTGTCTACTAGGGCGAGAATTACGACCGAAAATCGGAGTTAACGCTCTTAAAGTAGCGGTCACCGACTCCGAATTTCTGTAGTAAATTTTTATAATTTGCAGACGTTGTTCCTTCGTGTACTTTACCATGATAAAAATGTTAAGTTTACTGAATAAATTGACAGTGACAGTTCGATGATTAGTGAAAGGGTGCGTTCACAAATTGAATTCAAAGTTGTCAAGTCCCTATTGGAAAACCCTTTAGATCGGGATGGGAGCATATGTTTTTATTGCTCTCTCTTTCTATCTAGTGATGAAGAAAGGCAAGCACTATGCTGAAACCATAAAGACAATGTCTCGAAAGAAACTCGCGACCAACTGGGTTAATTATAATATATGTCATATGTTACGCCAACTTGCGTATGTATATGGCGAACAGCTGTTGTAAGCTATACAAGCTGCTTTTCGCTGTCCAAAACCCGAAGAAGCTATTTCTTGCTATGGCTGAATTTGACAGTTGCTACAGTCTTGCTATCACTGATATATAATATATGGATACCTCATCGGCTCATTTCCCTATACGATATGACATATTGAAATACCCGACGAAATCGTACCCTCTCGCTCCTTCTTAAAATTTCGGACTTCGAAAAACATGGGCAACAACTTAAATAAAATTAAAAACTTTTCAATTTGAATTATCACCGCCGACTTAAACTCAGGCCGCGCACATATGACAGTTCGTCGTGAGAAATGCCTCGTTTTTTATGTGATGTGTGACGTCACGGATCAAAACGTGAAAATATACCAGTTCATTGGAGAATCTTTTTTGGAAGGAATTCGTAACAATATTTTATTATCCCAAAGCGCGGTGTTTTAATACAAAACTTTGGGATTGACGAACCCTCTGGAGTCGATACTGAATAAGAAATGTTCAGAATCATAGCAATATGCAATGTGTTTCATATAACAAAAATTATCTTTCAAAAAATAAGCAATTTAACTGCACATTGTTTAAATGGCAGAATGCCGACATTGAAAAATTGAATTGAAAATTGCGATATTTTTTTCGACCTAATTTATTCTATGAAAACTCAATTCCAGATGAGAAAACTTGTCTAATTCTAATTTTTAAATAGGTTTATAAACTATTTAACTTTGCTTTGCCTAACAAAAGCTTGCACTTTAATAGAAAACTTAGTTTTTATCATCCAAGTCATGCACTCGCCATACAAAATTGTTGCGATATGTATGGAGCTGTCATGTTTGTTATGACTCTGTTTTTTTATGCTCAATTCAACTGCGCGGCTATAGTTCAGAGGGCTCTGGAATTATCAGTTCTGACAATTCAAATTGTTCGATTTGATGGTGAGAAGTTGTGTTTTGCGCTCGAAATTCATAACACAACTCACAGTTTACTTCAATTTTTTTATTAATAAATTTCTTGGGAAATAAAAGCTTCAGGAATATTTATAACGGTTGAGCATGTAATACGTTATTTTTGAATTTGGCGCCATACCGATAAGTACATGGTATTATATTCGTACTGCAGTAGCCAATATTACCTGTACAATTTACACAGCTTAGTTGCAATTTTATGAACTCATTTTCTTTCAATACCTTGCATTGTTTATCCAAAAAAGTATTTATCAAATTCAAATTATTTGATAATTTTTCAATTCGAAATTACACCTAAAAATTCGGATTTCATTTTTCATGTTGGCTAATCTGATAGTTCTGTCATTGTTTTCCTTCTCGCCTTAATACATGCATACCGTGCTACTAACTCTTTCCTTCTTAAGATTCTGGTCATCCGTGGCTCAATCCTAATTTGTACCCCGGATAACTTTCGAAGTTTCTCTAAACTTAAAATGAATTGAATTTGTGAAAGAAACATAAAGAAATGTTTCAATCAAAAATTATTTTATTTGCATTACCAATTTTAAATCTAATGAATGTTTAAAATCATCAAAATTTTGTTCAATAATGCAGAACCTCGGGTTATCATGGACACCTTTTTCGGATATTGACATTTTAAAAACGTCGGCCATGTGAGATAGCAAATCAAGGCCTCCATTTGATATATCTCAGTGCTTGCTATGCAATGCTTTCGAAGCAGCTATAGCTGCAATCTTGAACACACCCCTGGTAATCTAGCTTGACATTTGCAATTTGGGTAAATTACATTGTAGGGGAATACATTTTTGGTATTTACATTTTGTTTACATTCCGTTTATGTATATGATTTGTATATACATTGCTTTTAAGTTCGTTTGTTAACAGCTAAAGAACTATTTACATTAGTGAGCAAATACACTAAAAGCACTTATTTGCATATTCTGCTCCTTTTATATACATTTTATCTTCAGATTAGAAAGTAAACTAAGTTTGGGCATTTGCCATATAGCTTTTCGCTATTTACATTCTGTTACCATACTATTTACATATTATGTATAAATGGTGCCATTTATACCAATCAACTGCCTGTACAGTATTCATTGCTTGAGTCATTTTATCTTAAGTCCTATCTACCTATTTACATTATGGATAGTTTCCTAATAATTACAAGCTATTTACAAATATTTATTTATTTTTATTATTTTTATTTATTTATTTATTTATTTTGATTTAATTTGATTTAATTCATTTCCATTGCATTATAAACATTTAGATATTTAGATATCAATGGTTAACAAGATATAAGTCGAATAGCAATGCTAGTTCTCGACTCTTTTTTAAAAAAATTATATATAAATAAGGATTAAAGGATAGTTTATAAATGAGAAAAAAAATTACTTAGTATTTGGGATTGGAAGAGAAATATAATAATTTAAAATTCAAGTATTTAATGTGTTAGATCTTACCTAGGGGAAACTACTATTATGATGAAACTTGTTTGGAACTCTATTTGAAGATTCTTTTGTTAGGTAGGTGATGATATGAAATTAAAACCTTCTTCCGTAAATTGGAACAATTATAGAAAATAAGTGCAGATGCTATATGGTATACTTTGCTTCCAGAAACTCTCTTTCAAATTTTTTCCGATCCATTTCCAGTAATGCTCTTTTTATTTGTTTGAGAAAACTTTTTTCTGATTGTCTTATTTGTAATATAGGCTCTATATTTTTGAATAAATTGGTTAGCAATACTATGGTCTTGTATCTGGGGCTATTTTCTTCTATTTTTCTTGTAATCAAAGGTAATTTAATATTTGGTCTAAAATTTCTTCCAAGATTTGTGGTTGAACAATTTTTTTTATTATATTTATATGTGAAAGAAATCAGCGATAGTGAATATAATTGATATACATCTAGAACTTTTGTTTCGCTGAGATATCTTATAGTTTTTCTTATTATTAACTTGAGAATCAATTTCTGATTTAATGTATGATTGAACCGTACCCCCCCCAAATGAGTATACCGAAATTTAATAATGGCTGTACTAGGGCAAAATATACTGGCATTATTGTGGCGACAGGTAAAAAGGAGATTTCCCTAAAGATGTAAAGGCATTTTCTTAATTTGTTTTTTAGCGATTCAATATGTTTGTCGAATTTCATTTTATGGTCAATGACTACTCCTAAATATTTTGTTGCCGTCTCTTTTTTTAATTTCACGCACTCACAGTTTGCCGTTACTGAACATGATGGTGCGTGAAGTTTTATTGTGTAGTCCGAAGCATTTGTGATGTCTTTTATTGCAATGAGCATGTAAACTGTTTTTTCAGGGTTTATTGTTAGAAAGTTGTTTTCGAACTGTATTAATATTCGTTTTAACTCTAAGTCTGCTTTTTTATGAACTTCTTGCCATGTTTCTCCAGTTATAATAAGCGCAGTATCATCCGCGAACATATAAAGCTTGCTGTTTTGCCGTTTTTGATTTGCAATATCGTGCATATATATATTAAAAAGTAAAGGCCCTATTATTGTACCTTGCGTAATGCCGTATTCTTCAGTCAGTACAGTTTGACTTTGGATATTTTTTATTTTAACAATTTGGGGACGCGTACCTATATATCCTTCAAACCACTTTAACATATTGCCTCTAACTCCAATTTTGTACAACTTACCCAATAACTTCTCTCTATTTACTGTATCAAATGCTTTGGCTAGATCTAAATATATAGTTAATATTTTGCAGTTGCTATTTAGTTTGTCAAATATGTCTGTAATAAAATCATATAATGCATTTTCTACGCCCATATTATTTCTAAATCCATATTGTTGTTTACTCAAAATATTATATTTTTCAATAAATTTGTTTAGCCTTAAAGCTATACATTTATACTGGAGTTATTTGCGTTAAATTCAGATTTTTTGGGAAACAACCCTTTTCTACACTTAGGTTCACTAAATATGCAAGTGGTTTGCAGATGCTGTGGCTTGCGGCTTTGAGTACTGCTGTTGTTATATTGTCTGGTCCCGGTGCGCAGTTATTTTTGAGGCTAGTAATACAGTCAATGATATCTTCCTCAAGTACTGATTCCATAAAAAAGGAGTTATTAACATAATCTGCTTCGTTTTGCGTTGTATTAGTGTGTCCAATTTTTTCCGCCAATTTCTTTCCAACGTTAGCAAAATATTTGTTTAACTCGTTTAATTCATCTTCTTGCCTATTTAATGTATTTTTTTCCATTTCTGGTATTAGGAATTTACAAAGTTATTGTCATTTACAAAGTTATTGTCATTTACAAAGTTATTGTCATTTATATGCATTTGTTTTTATTCTATATATACATACATATTTGGAAACTTTTTAGCATTCTATGCTTAGGAACTGTTGCCTTAAGGACCCGACTAGTTTATACTAGGTACTTTTTATTAACATTCAATTGCCATTTATTGCGAATTAATTAGTTTCTATATCGTTTACATTTTTAGGAACAGGTTAGAAAATTTTAAATACAAGTGCTTCCGTTCTGGATCTTGCTTATTAGTCTTTGTTTTAATGTTTAACTTAAGAGTAAGCTTAAGCAAACAAGCGATGTTAGACTTAACGCTAATAGCTAAGTTAAGGTAAGTGCACGCTCCTTCATCTTTCCTTTCTTCCTATTAAAGGTTTCTCTTTTTTTTTTAAGTAATCTTTGGTTAGTCCGTGTACTCGATCGGATCTAGGCTTGACTAGAATGAGGTAATAGAATAAAATAAAATAAAATAAAAAAGAAATAAAAGCGGAAGAGTACTCAGTGAGGAAAAGCGATCACCCCCTGTAGCCCTGAGATGGAGATGAGACAAAGAAGCTGGGTTTGGGGTCTGGAATGACTTCTGGGTTTGGGGGAATATACTCATCAAGGATCTTGATCGGTGATAGGTAGTAGTGGTCCCCTGGCCACGGAGGCTCGGGGAAAAGATCCCGGACCCGTGAAAGAGGGTGGAGACGCCACCTCTGAGTTCTTTTTTTACTACCGGTAAGCATATAATGGAGGATAGGCATGATTCCTGTTATCCTGTAGAGGGTGGAATTATTATAGGATTTTTTATTTGGTCTCCTGTATTTCGAGGAGCATTTGCGGAGTATTTTCCTTTCGAAAATATTGATTTCTTCTGCCACAGTGGGCGAAATGCCCAGCCAAGCTGGAAAAAAGTTAAGATCGGAGGAATTAGTGATTTGTAGATGAGAGTCTTTGTGCTCAGGCATACCGAACTGGAAGACAACAAGGGGCCCACGTTAGCGGCAGCAGCTTTGGCTTTAGAGATAACATGCCTCGCGTGAGGGTTGAACTTAAGCCTGTTGTGAAAATTAACCCGGTACCGTTGGCGGACACCCTGACTTCCCTACTTTCTTTTACTGTCTTGTGGTGGCCCTTTCTACTAGCGTTCCGGAAGCAGGATGTATTGATTTTTAGAGCCCACTTCGATAAATCCGATATCCTATCAACCATTTGTTGAACAGTAACCTGCGCTCTTGACGGGAGCTCGTCACTTACCAAGACGATGTGGTCATCTGCAAATAGCAGACATAGCTGATTGGAGGGGGCTGGGCGACTAACAGGCAGGGAGATGGGGATGTCCCAAATGTAAAAATTGAAGAAGGCGGGGCCGACTCGACTAATAAAAGCTACGTCAACTTTGAGGTTACGTAGTTGAATTTCGAGAGCTAAATGCTTATCATAGTTGATAAGAGAATTGGCATTGAGGTTGAGGCAATTTAGTGAGAACTTAATTGTTTCGAAAGAGTAGAGAATAGAAAGGATAGTAACGCTTGAGGTTTATCTTCCTCCGGGATTAGTAAAAACTTTTGCTTAAATATAAAGGGTTTTCCAATAAGGACTTGACAACTTTTTTTCAAAATAAAATGCAAACCATTTGAGATATTTCAAAAACTTTATTATCGGGTTGAAGTACAATCAAAACATTTATGAATGGAACTCGACTTCGTTCATATGGCCACCGCGGGCACGTTTGCAGCGGTCGATTCGTTGGACCCAATTTTCGATGACTCGGCCACACATTTCGGCCGAAATGGCTGCTATTTCGTGTTCAATGTTGGCTCTGAGCTCTTCCAACGTCGTCGGCTTGTTGGCATAGACCAACGACTTGACGTGGCCCCAAAGAAAAAAGTCCAGAGGCGTTAAATCGCACGAACGAGGCGGCCAATCGACTGGTCCATTTCTTGAGATAACACGCTCATCAAACTTACTCTTCAATAAATCGATTGTAACGTGTGCTGTGTGGCTTGTGGCACCGTCCTGTTGAAACCACATGTTGTCCAAGTCCATATCTTCCAATTCGGGCCAAAAATAATCGGTAATCATGGCGCGATAACGATTACCATTCACAGTAACGTGACGATCATTATCGTCGACGAAAAAATATGGCCCTATGACGCCGCCAGCATGCAAACCGCACCAAACAGTTATTTTTTGTGGATGAAGTGGTCTTTCATGAAGCACATGTGGATTTTCACCGGACCAATAACGCATATTTTGCTTATTGACGAACCCACTGAGCCAAAAATGAGCTTCGTCACTGAAGATGATTTTGCGATGAAATTGATCATCTTGGCGCATCTTTTCCAGAGCCCAATCGGAGAACGTACGTCGCTTCAAATGGTCCATCGGCTTCAATTCTTGAGTCAGCTTGATCTTGTATGGGTGTAAACCAAGATCCTTACGCAAAATTCGCCATAACGTGGTCTGGGCGATGCCCAACACTTGAGAACGCCGTGGAATTGACTGATTTGGATCATTTGCTACGGACGTTTCAACGGCAGCGATATTTTCGACACTTCGACCAACCCGTTGTCTCACTGGCACGGCAACATCACACAACGAATATGTAGACTCAAATTTTTGCACTAAACTTGTTACTGCCTGTCTACTAGGGCGAGAATTACGACCGAAAATCGGAGTTAACGCTCTTAAAGTAGCGGTCACCGACTCCGAATTTCTGTAGTAAATTTTTATAATTTGCAGACGTTGTTCCTTCGTGTACTTTACCATGATAAAAATGTTAAGTTTACTGAATAAATTGACAGTGACAGTTCGATGATTAGTGAAAGGGTGCGTTCACAAATTGAATTCAAAGTTGTCAAGTCCCTATTGGAAAACCCTTTATTAATGCTACTGCATATATCGCCAATTGAGGAACCCAGATAATTTAGAGACTGCTGTTCAAGCCAGTCAAATTCAAGCCACTAGGGGCCTTTTGAGCGGGGGCCCCGCACAGAGTCAGCAAAAGAGGCGCCATTGGTTAATTGGCTATGCACGTTGGTTGCAGGGGCCGACTTGGCAGACCTGAGCTCAATAGCAGCAGGTTTTCCTAGCTTTGCTTTCGCTGCCAGTAAGCGCTCACGATTGCGTATTCTAACAGGACAGTTAAAAAAGTTCGCCGAGTGATCCAGCGCGCCACATGACACACATTGCGGCAGCGGCAGCGCACTGCGATCAGGAGCTTATTTCCTTGGGCAATTAATAGAGGCATGGTCCTCCCGACACACGACACATCTGGGTTCAGAGCCACAGCTAGCGGATACGTGACCATACCTCTGGCAGTTGTAGCACTGCGTCACGTCATTCTTTTTAGGCCTCTTCCACGTAGCCTTCTGATGAAGGACGTACCTGACTTTAATTATTTTCTTAAGATCCTCCTGGGAAAGCAAAGCGTCCTGCCGTTCGCGCGGGACCATGGCGTAGTAATTAGGGACACTGAAATTTCCCCAAGATCTGGTAGCTGTTCCCGAATTGGGTCAGAAACTTCTTGATCTAAGAATTCCGAGCTTATCCCTCTTCGGACAACCGAAGGTTTACGACGGGAGGCGGGGCTGAACGTATGCTCTACCACACCCGATCCTAGCTGGGCACGTATTTGGCTAATAATGGCCGCATGGACTTCCAGTGAGTTCACCTTAAGGGATACACTCTCGAGGTTTGACGATATGATCTTGTACTTGACTGCCGGCCATTTAGCCATCCATTTACACACCCCTTTGGGCGTATCGTACTTTAGTCTAATAATAGGGCTCCAGACAGATCCGGCAGCCGTCGGCTTATTCTGGTTCGGGGCCGGGCAGGCCCTAGGCTCCTGGTTAGCTGATTCGGAAGGGAGAGTGCGGAGGGGGGAATAACGGTTCGCCGAGGAGTTGTTATCCCGAGAACTCATGTCTACCGAGGGAGATTTCTCTTTATTTGCAATAATTAGCCGACCGCGAGCTTTTTTGAATTCGCCAAAGAGCCTAGCGAGTATCACTGGATCAGCACTATCGCCCGATGACGAAGCGGACACAGGACAGGTGTACTTACCTGATTATCTTGAGACCCTACGGAAGAAGAAGCCTGAGGAAGCTCCAGGTCATCCATATCAGAATCCGGAGCTGCGTCGACTTGCATCGAAGATCCGGCAGTTGATGCTGAAGATTCAGGGAGGCACTCTCGGAGAGTACGCCCGGAGGAACTGGTTGATGAGCTTAGCGAGTGAGCTGATAAGTGGTGACAGTCAGCACCGGACTTGGAGCCAGCGTGATCGTGTTTAGGGTCGGCGGGCGACTTTGGTAATGCCACAGTGGAGGGCGTGGTAGCCAGCTTGACGCCAGCCTTCACTCTCGGCTCAGCACGGCCAGAGGCCTTCGATGAACGCTTCTTAATATCGGATAGCGAGTACGGGGCGACAAGCTTACTTGATTCGCGTAAAGCCCGCCCAACAATAGGTTGGGAAGGTCCACTGAGATCCTGTGGCGTCGCTCGGCGGTCCCTGCCCAGGGCAACCGAGTCGTCGGCAGGAGAATACTTGGCCAAATCTACTGCAAACAGGTCACGCTCCAGACCCTCGGCTGAGCAGTCTTTGGATGGATTTAATGTTTTTGACGAGAATGGCGTGGGCCGAGTTACTGCCCTTGGTGGAGAAGTTCTTGTGGGGCACAAGAACTGCAATCCCGAAACATCAGGATTTGGCGAAGAAGAAGTGAGATCCTGCTCAATCTCCCTCATGAACTGAGGAGGATGAGCCCTCAACTAAAGACGACAAGCAGCCCGGAGCCCGAGTCCACTTTTTAGTGTAGCAGAAAAGGCTATTTGCAAGGCACCACGTCGGCGCGACGTGGCTCTACACAGCACAAATTCGATAAATTTATACCAGAACGCAGGAATTTTTTACAAATAATAATGTAGCGCGCAGAAAGTACAAATCGGGTGTTCGATTTAATAATATTACACACGGATTATGCGCAGAATTCAGGAAATTTGCTGATTTTTATGTGAGGCCGCTAAAAAGCAAACACACAGCCAAGATCCAACGAAACAGTACATGCAGTGACATATTCCACTTCCCCCCCTTCAGAGTAAAATTTGAATCACTTCCCGTTACCCGAGAAAGGTATGGTTTTTAGTGTAATATGCAGAAATAAGTGTAGAATAATAATATAAAATAAAAAAAAATCAATGTTTTTTTCATATTTTTTGCACCGACCCCATTAACGGGCCGTGACCCTTGAATATAAAACATCAATATCAATCTATATATGTTGGGTCGCCCGTGTGAGTGCTAGATGCGAAGAGAGGGACTGATCGATTGGAAAATGAAATTAGAAGAATCGGAAAATCCTGTTATTCATGCATCGCGTCTTCTCACCGACAAAGTTTCCGACGTGTTCGGTAATTTATTTTCGAAAACCGAACTCTTCGAAACGCTAACCGAAGTTTGTAAAATCAATTCGAATTTAGATCAAAAACAATTCCTTTGCGATTGCGAAATTTATTTATTATTTATTTATTTATTAACGGGCCGTGACCCTTGATATAAGACTTAATAAGAATAATAATATTAATATCCAATGGAATAATAAAAACTAAAAAGGTAATAATAACTTATAACTAGCTATGTACACCAACGTAATAAAATAGTAACATTTAAAAATATGTGAATGAAAAAATATGTGAATGAAAATTTAGCTACACTAAAAATAAAATAAATAGGAATCAAAAAGAAACATGTAAGACAAAAAATAAATAGGAAAAGAATAAAAAGCATAATACAAAATAAAATAATTATAGTGACTTGACATGGTGAACACTGGTGTTAAAAATATCCAGGTTCGCAGATTGCTTATTTGCAGATCTCATCAATCGATTCGCTGGACTGTTATTGGCATAACAGGTTCTGTGACGCGATTCATAAAAGGTTTCATTCGACCGGGACGAATAACTTGGGACTCTGAAATTAATGAATTGTAGAAAGTCGGGACAATCTAACTCGTTATTGATGATTCTGTACAAGGCAATCAAATCAAGATGCTCGCGACGTTTTGAGAGTGCAGAGAGGTTCAAATATGTTAGCAGACTATCATAATCGATTACCTCTGATGGTATGTGAAGTTTGTAGGCAATGTAGCGTAGAAATTTATGCTGAACAGTTTCAATATTAGAGCAATGAATTTGGAAATGAGGGTTCCAAATAACTGGCAAATATTCTAAGTGTGGGCGCACAAGAGAGCAGTAAAGAACCTTCAAAGACCGAATATTATTGAAATCCTGACTGTTACGAATAACAAACCCAAGCATTCTTCGGGCTGAGCTACATATCTTTTTGAAATGCGGAATGAATGTTAGTGCTGAGTCGAGTAACAAGCCCAGATCCTTAACGACATCAACAAGCGGCAATGAGCAATTGTTTATACTATAATTAAAACATATAGAAGTACGCAATCTGTGGAAAACAATGTAGTTACACTTGGATATATTCAAAGGCAACCGATTGTTGACACACCAATTGAAAAGAGAGTTCAGATTATTCTGAATAATATCACAGTCACTGGGGGAATTAATTATTTTAAAAATCTTAAGGTCATCTGCAAATAGTAAAAAGTTTACTTCAGAAAAAATAGAGGAAATATCATTAATAAAAATTAAAAAAAGGAGAGGACCAAGATGTGAACCTTGTGGAACACCTGATTTAATCACAAAAGGATCCGATTTAGCACCTTTAATGTTTACAACACAGGAACGGTTACAAAGGTAGTCACGTATTCAACTTAAAAAGCAACCGGAAACACCCAGATTAGCTAGTTTAGTAATAAGTAAACAATGATCCACTTTATCAAACGCCTTTGAGAAGTCAGTGTAAACGGCGTGCACCTGTGAATGCCTGTGAATGAAATGGATTTTATACCAAATATTTTGGAGGCAATGACAAAAGGTAATTTAGAAATTTTAAAAGATTGGTGCTTTGAGAGTGCCTACAATATAATTGCAACAATTGCAGCGATAAAAGCTGGCTACTATCTAGACTCGAAAAGACTCGATATTGAAAATTCGATCGAGTAGGCTGGGAAAAAAAAGAAAAGAAAAGGGATTTTTTTTATCGAAAGAAAAGGAAGGAGTTTTTTTTTAAAAGAAAAAGGATTTTTTTTTTGGTGCGTGATTAAAACGCCTGTGTCCGCTGCAAACCCCGTGTTATGAGTATTCGCTTTCTTCGGGAAATAGAAAAATTTATTACGGGCCGCCCGGTATTTTGCATTAACCTTTCTCTTTCGTAAAGCCCTCCCGAGTGTGGAAAACGCCCCGATTCGCAAAAAAGTTCTCTCGAGGTGAAGAAAAAATTTACGGAAAAAGTGGTGCTTTGCGTTTTTCGGAAAACCCCTCCGAGAGAAGAAAAAACCGAGAGTGTCACGTGTTTTTTTTGTGACGAGATATTTTCCGAGGCCATCGAGCGTACAGGAAATTTTGGAAAAATTCGGTGCTATTTGATTTGGAAGTTGGGTCGTCGCCATACCGCCGAAAGAAATTGTGGAAAACTTTTAAAAATGTAGAATATAAAACAATAAATATATAAATAATAATTTAAAATAAAATGACTTGACAAGGACAAGACGGACAGAAAATTAAAAAAATAATTTAAAATCAAGAAGGAAAAAAAAAAGTGGAAAGGGATAAGTTTTTATTTTTTTTTTGTTTTGTGGTTTTTTTTTTTTTCTTTAATTCATAAAATTTAAAGAATGACAGGCTAAAGGCCGTTTAATGGACCCTCACGGGTAATTGTTCCTGACCCAGAACCTCTAAATGGGGCCACGACGCGGATTATTTTTTTGGAATGTTTTGGCTGAGGCAGGGTGGGCAGACAGGGCGCTACAACACCAGAGCGCCCTGACAAGTCACGAAGTCGCGCAATCCATCGCTTCTCGGTCTCTCATGACCTATTGGGAAAGATATCCCAAATTTTAATACCCTGGATAAGTCGGCGCGACTAATTTTTTGTTGTACAGGCCTAGGGTTTATGGTCTGATTTTTCGAGCAACGTACCCCCCACAGCCGCAGCTAGCCCGGACGCCAGCAAGCGCGTCGCTCCAGCTCGAACTTCAGCCACCAATTTGGACGTAGGTGAAATTGGCCCACTGATTCCCTTACCTTACCTTTCCCGTCGAATATTTTGACTTTTTCAAGACAAAATATTCACTCCACGGCCTCCGTTCACAACAATGTATGTATGTACACTGCTGGACAAAATAATAGGTGTGCGCATTTTATTTTCCAAACATGTATGCTTTTCACATATTTCTTTATTATTCCGCAAAAATTAAAATATTTTTACACTTAAGCATACTTCATTGTTACAAAAAACAAAAATGGCATTGCAAACTCAATAAAAACTTAACATTTTTTCAATTATTAATAAACAAAAACAACAATTTTCGGCTGGTCACAATTAGGGTTACTGTATACGCACTCACACCAAAACAGCCTCTAAGAGGGGTTTGGCAGATACGTACCAAGGTGAAAAACCAGTAAATTTAATTTTTTTTCATGTTTATGGGATTTTGCTTTCTAAACATTCGAAATGATTGACTTTTCGCTGCAAAATTGTAAATTTCCATAAAAGAAATGAAAGAAATACGGAAATTTTCAATTGAAAACCACAATTTCGCGCATACACACTTCCATACCAAAGAAAAAGAAGTACTAGAATTGTGGAAGGGAACCGACAGCTTTTTTTCCGACTCTTCACATATTCGCACTAACACACTTCAAAAACGCAATTTGATAGCAATGTTCATTAGTACAAAAACAGGCGAACTAGTACATAAACAGGCGATTTTTGTGAGGTTAAATTACAATTTCTAGTACAGAAACGACCGAATTACGACGTATCTGCCAAACCCTAGGTAGAGAGTGTTGTGTGTGTATCTAGTGACCCTAGTCACAATAATAGGTGTGACTAAAAAATTAAGTATTGATTTTGAAATTTCGTCACTTATGGTGTCGTTTTATACTAATTTTGGTAGACCGCGTTTAATACCCAGTACATCCACCATTATTCTTCATGATCTTTTCGATTCTTCTGGGCATCGACGATATCAACTTCCGGCAAGTTTCTAAGGGAATATTGTACCAAACATTTTGAATATTTTCTCATAATTGCGTTTTATTTTGGCAGCCCATTTTTGAAACTTGTCGTTCAAGTTCACTCCAAAGGGTTTCAATTGGATCGAGGTCTGGGGATTGACTTGGCCACTCAAGGACGTTCACACTTTGCTCCTCGAACCAAGTTTTGACCAATCGCGATGAGTGTTCCGGATCGTTATCCTGCTGGAATGTCCACAAAAGGGGCATATTGTCCTCGGCGTAAGGCAGCATAACCGTCTCCAGTAAATTCTTGTAGGCAAATCTATCCATAATGCCATCGATGCGGTGTATGGGACCTACACCTTGCCACGAAAAACAGCCCCATACCATTATGTTGCCCCCTCCGTGTTTCACTGTCTTTTTCGTGAACCGAATGGGGAATTCTTTGCTTTTCGGACGACGAACGTTTCTTCCCGCATCGTTACCAAACAAATGGATCTTTGTCTCATTGCTCCAGAGGATATTGCGCCATTTTTTTTCGCCCTGTGGCCCACGCCAGGTTTTATGAAACAATGCGAAGTTTTTCCTTTTCATCAAAGTTGCAGATCTAAGCAGAGGAACTTTGCGAGCAATCCGACCGGGTAGATTTGCGCTTGCTAATCGGCGTCGAACGGTTAGTGATGAAATGACATTCCCTATCTCGGTCGCAATTGTCCTGGATGATTTGAATGGGTCGCGTTTAGATAATGTAACGATTCGATTGTCGGACACTGCTGATGACTTTTTAGGTGCCCCACGCGTTTCAAGAATTTTTTCCGGTTTCAGGGCATTAGTGACGAAATTTTCTGACCGTCCCAATGATGTGGTAGTAAATTTGTAGCTTCTTCCTTCATCTCGGAGCTGACGAACAAGCCTTCTCTCCTCTGGACTGTAGTGACGCCCTCGACCGATTTAATTTTAATTTTAGTTTATTAATTTCAGTAGGATATTTTTATAATGCCTTCATTTAATTTAATTTCCTCAATGTCTCATCTTCTGCAACTAAATAGTTCTTGAAATTAATGTTCTTCACACAGAAAACAATGCACACCTATTTTATTGTCCAGCTCAATTTGAAGGCTGAACAAATGAAGAAACCGTTACATTTGACAACGCGTGGTTTCCATGTGGGGATTCCCCAATTTCATTCAAAAACAGCGCTATCACATTTGTAAATTGGTATTTTTTATAGTAAAACATAGCGTGGTTATTTTTCTTTATTTTTTTTCAAATTTCAAGGTTTACACCTATTATTTTGTCCAGCAGTGTATGTATGTGCGTATGTTCCCTATGAACTCCTAAACCGTTCAACCGATTTTGAACAAATTTTCAGGGAACATGTAGAATAGTCCCGCGATGTTCCTGTGCTATGTATTTTTACCTATTACTTCCAAAATGTTAATCGTAACTCATATGTATGCAGCTTTTGTAGGTAATAATATGGTTCATAAAAAAATAAAATTAAGATGACATTTTTATAATGGGGATTTCTGAGAAAAACTACATTGATCACTGGGTTGACGTAGCAAAAATTTGTGTTTTCGAGTAAATATCTCAAGATTGGGTGCAGTTACAATTTAGACTGTTACATCAAATGAAAGGTAACGAGTTATAACACTTTGCCTTGTGATTATTCGTTTTCAAGATATAACTTTTTAAGTGAGTGAGGGTACCGGTCAAAAACACTTTTCTTAACCACCCTGTACCTCCACTGTTATTGAAAATTGACCCACCCTGTAGAAAATTTTTTTTCTCCAAATATATCAAGGAATAACCCCTTACAAGGTGGCGGATGGAGGGCCAAACACCCTGTATAGGTATGCAATAATTCAGAGTCTGCGCCAAAACTTTAGCCATGTCTACCGGTGCTTTAGCCGCATTGTATCGAAGGTAGAACACGTTTAGTTGACAATAATTATCTAAAAGTACGTACAGACAAAAAAGCAGCTTTGTAGATATTAATTTAATCCCGGTATATCCAATAATTCAGAGCGACTTATAGCAGATCGGCGCAGCGGCTGCGCTCGGGAGATTGTGCATTCCAGTGCGTCTATCAAGGCTTTGCACCCTTACGTGATCGGTAGACTATCTTTTTTAGTTGTCTTATAAACTAAAGTATTTGAGAAAAAATTTTGAGCCTTGTAGAAATAAGTCAAAAAAGGAAATTTTTCAACACTTTGCGTGGGTGGTAGATGGTCCCCTCTCCGACGCGGTAGACTATCATTATACTGCATTTTTGGGTATCATTGACCACCCAAAAAAGTTTCAGTCTTGTAGGAATAAGGCACTTACATATTATTTATTTACAGGTTTCAAAAATTGTTATTATTGTTTGCCCCACATTGGCGCGGTAGACTGCCGTTCCGTTTACTTGCCATATAAAAACAACAAAATGACAAAAAATCAGCTTTGTAGGAATAATTACATCAAAAGCGTCGCTGCCTCCCGGACTAAAATGTTAGTAGTGAGTCGAGTAACAAGCCCAGGTCTTAACCACATCAATAAGCGGCAATGGGCAATTGTTTATACTATAGTTAAAACATATAGAAATACGCAATCTGTGAAAAACAATGTAGTTACACTTTGATATATTCAAAGGCAACCGATTATTGACACACCAATCGAAAAGAGAGTTGAGATTATTCTGAATAATATCACAGTCACTGGGGGAATTAATTATTTTTAAAATCTTAAGATCATCTGCATATAGTAAAAAGTTTACTTCAGAAAAACTATAGGAAATATTGTTGGGATTTTGGCAAAAAGAAAAGCACGACCGCTCTCGTTGGAAGTTACGAGTACAAGAGGGAATTTATTGACAAGTAATAATATAGTATTAGTCTTTAGTATAAAAAGTAATAGAGTACTAGTGTGAGTACAGTTCTAGTAAAAATTATGATACATATTTCTAACAAATATCATTAATGAAAATTAAAAAAAGGAGAGGACCAAGATGTGATCCTTGTGGCACACCTGATTTAATCACAAAAGGATCCGATTTAGCACATTTAATGTTTACAACACAGGATCGATTACAAAAGTAGTGACGTATACAACTTAAAAAGCTACCGGAAACACCCAGATTAGCTAGTTTAGTAATAAGTAAACAATGATCCACTTTATCAAACGCCTTTGAGGAGTCTGTGTAAACAGCATGCACAACATCAGAGGTTGTGCTAAGTGTTGTCTACAACTCAATAGAAACAATGGAGGTACACCATCTGAACCCATACTTTTATTCACGTCGAGATTATCCAGCATTAAGGAGACCTCTGAAATATCTAACACTAACAGTTGAGAGATTAAAGCTAAGATTTCCGGGGCGGATGGACACACTAGGAGAAGGTGTACTTGAAGTAATATCAGAGTATACACTAGAAAAAAAAATCGGAAAACAACTCCACAATACTGGATGGATCAGAAGCAGTCTTGTCTTTAGCATACATATATGATGGCAAAACGTTGTCCAAGCGAAGCGAATTTACATAGTTTCAAAAGGCCTTGGCATTGGTGGTGAAACTATTTTAAATACTAAGCGTATATTCATATAGCAAGATTTAATTTTTATTTTACAAAGAGTTCGTAACCGCGAGAAAATATTGCCTCTTGTGCGCTAACTTTTTATCTTTAATGATTTGCCTCAATTCTCCATCATACCAACAAGGATACGACGAACCAAAAATTAATTGGGTAGGGATAGATAAATCGAGAACCGTATAAATACAAGAGTAGAAACGGGAAATAGCATCATCAACATATGCACCCTCAAACAATATGGACCAATCAATCAATGAGATCTGTTCACATACAAAATTATAATCTGCCGTTTTGAAATTATAACCAAAGACTATCCATAAGAAGACTGGACACTTAATACACATGCATTTTTTGTGTAAAAAAACCAAAAAACCATTGTATAAGCGGAATAAAGAAATCCGATCGAACAATTCCAATTCCATATTCTTTTGGGAATTCATATGCGAAGAAAAGAGTACGATAATATGCAAAAATGAATGATTACACATTCGCATCTGTGTGCATCGTTTTCACAATGCACGTAACAGAACGCATATTTTGCAGCAGTTCTATTCTCAAGTGTTTCAGCATACAAATTTATAGGAACAAAATGAGAAATTAAATCACACAAGCACAGCTGAGCTGTGTCTGCACATGATTTGATGTAATTTTTTTTATATGCGTTCTGTAAGGATGTCATTGAATTGGTGAATGCGACTCGTTATCAGTTTTGTCTCTTTTCTAAACATGCATCATGCTATTTCTTTCTACTTCCCTCACCTAATTAAATAAAGAAACCAAGGTCAAATTTTTATATCAAAAATACTGCGTAGTGTCCAGTCTTGTTATAGATAGTCTTTGTTATAACAAGCGAACTGTTGGACCGGTACAATATCAGCAACTAAATTACACCTAATGGTGAGTGCGGGATGGTACATATCATCCAGCGGAAGAAGCGCATAATCCGAAAAAGTTACCTCAGGAAGTAGTAAAACATTTGAAAAAACTAAGTCAAGTAGCTTGCCTTTAGCATTCACTATACAATTACTTTGATGCAAATCCAAATCGCAGAAGGAATCAATAAGAATACTGCCTGTACTACTGGAATTAGCGTCGCACCAGTTAGTGGAAGCCCAATTGACACCAGGCTGATTATAGTCACCGACGATTATAATATCCGATAGTGGAAAACTATTTACAATCCGCTCTGCATGTTGACAGTGGTGTGTATAAATCTCAGCGGATGATCTCTGCATCTTTTACGCTCAGATCCTATGGAGATGCTTCCTCAAGTGACGATATAGTCAGACGTTTTTTTTCCATGAATGTTCCGGCATAAATAGCTGTTGCCCGATGTCAAGTCCCAGTGAATGAGACTGCGATTTTTTCCACATTTGCATGTTTATAACCCGCACCCCACAGAATGGATGCGGTCTCATGAAGCTATCTTCTGAACCTTTTCTAGCCATTGATTCGGCTATTTCGTTACTTTCGAGGCCGCTGGTCCCCTGAATTCAAATGTGGTTAACTCTGATTTTTTCGAGTTCAATCAGGCACTGGAGACATTCCCAAACAAGTTTGGAGCCGATATAGCTGCTTTGCTGTCTGAGCGAAAATTTATATGTTGGTTTTGTATCCGTCTGAGAGATTAAATAGCAAGTGACTCCACCCGGAAGACATGTTAGTAGAATTTAGTATTTGGGCGAACTTCATAGACTCGTGGTTCTTCACCTTGGTTAGTTTTAAAACTGTCTGTAGCAGATAATGGATCACTGCCTTGGAGTAGGTTTGTTTGTCATCCAATTCTTCCTTTCAGGTTGGATTCCTAAGCGTCTTTTGAAATTAAGGGGAGCAAACCCTTTAGACGCCCGAAAATTAGTCATTTTTCATGAATTTTTTTATGGTGATAAAATAATCGCATCATTTTAAAATTTTTACATGATATTATTACAACTTTCAACTGTTTCAACTTTTTTTATTTGGCGTTTTTATAGGGTATTCCTTCAGGCGTCTTTTGCGAGACATCGAAAAGTGCTCCATTTGTCATATTTTTTCTATTGATCTTAAACTGAAAACCAAAACATTTTTCGAATACTGACAGATGAATGGGAAGGATATACCTATAAAATTATAAACAAAATATATAAAAAAAAAGATATGAGGCTTTTCAAGCAAATCTTTAATTTTCGACTATTTTTTTGGCAGTTTTTATCCCAAAAAAGTGGTTTATTTACGCGATATCCTCAAAACGGTAGGTATATCCTTCCGATATTTATATAGACAGAAAGCTCACAAAAAATCAGTCAAATCGATCCATAACTTTTTGAGCTACAACACGAGCAGTTTTTGAAGATGCAGTTTCGAGATAATCGCGTTTAAAGTTTCAATACCTCGCGTTCCTTGTGTATAATTTGGCATTTTAGCTTTGAAAAATCAAGCGCACACGACATACTTTCAATCCAAACTGAACCAATTTCTTGACCAACGTACGTTACGCTTTATACTTTCGAAATATGTAAAAAAAAAATCGTTTTTTTGGAAATTGTAAAGGGTTTGCTCCCCTTAAATTTCGGTATCATTAAATCAGAAAGAGGTATCACTAGTACGGGATCTTTGTCGAGCTCGGCGGCATGAGTTGGGCAAGCTGTTTTGGGCTCTGGCTCGTCCTCTGAACTGAAAAGTTTGTATGTAATGATCCTTGCTTCTTTCTGTATTCCTAATGGTAGAGATGCTAGGTAAAGAAGCGAGGTGGTACGCATCGAGCCAATGATACCCGGGCCTGTCAATCTTTGTAATTTCATCAGCTTGAACTGAGCAGTTTTGTTTTTGCCGCGTAGGTTATAATGGGCCTAGCAACGATGAAATACATCCAGTTAGTTTCGGACTCAGTCCCCAGTTCTTGCCGAGAAGGCTACTGCAGGTCTTGACAGAGATTCTGACCCTTTCGAGAACCTTGTCCAAATGAGCTTTCCAAGTGTCCTTTTCATCCAGGATGACTCCCAGAAATTTTAATTCGATAGCATAGTCGATTCTTCAAAAAGAGTACGCCTAGATAGCTTGTTCTTGATCTTACACCTCCTTTTGGTGAATGCAACAATTACGCTTTTCTTCGGGTTGATACCCAAACTCCACGTTGCTACCTGGTTTGCTGTACTTTGAACTAGATCTGTGACCGTTTCTTAAAATTTTCTGCTAATGAGGATGGCAAGTTCGTTAGCATACCATTGTACCGTTACTCATTTCATTAGATCCTAAAAAGGTTGTCAATTACTAAGAACCAGAGGATGGGTGATAGTATCTCGCCCTGTGGACAGCTGTAACTGTTGAGTCAGGTTGAAGTTATTTTCCTGCTTTCCGGCATGTCTTTGATCTAACTGCAGGTTTTCTCTAAACAGTGCTTAAAGCCATCGGTGGCGCTCCTTACTAGTTGTCTAAAGGTACGCGTCCACTAAGGCGTACGGGGCGAGCCGGGCCGCATCGCAAAAATCCGCCTGCCATACATTGTTATGGAAGTGCGTCCACTGAACGAGACTCGCGACGGAACGAAGTACGTAGAAAAACATACTGCAGTCACAATCGGCTGCAAGCCAATCGTATAATACTCTAGATGAATACTGAACTCCGATTTATATTGTACTTGGGGATAAAGTAGAATTACGTGTGTGCATGTTGTATGTCCTTTATTAAGGACTGCCATTAGATTGCTACTCAAAATTAAAAGACAATATTCAGTGTTTAATTTCATATCTTGCACTGGGTAAGTCATCGAAAAAAATGTCCTTTTTGAAGGACTTTCACATGGGAGGTGCAGGATGAACTCACTCGATTTCTTACATATTTATCCTTTTCCTTGGAACCATTTAAAAATAAACGTGTACAAAATTTCAAATTCGTTGCTTGAAGCGTTCAAAAGTTATCGAAAAATATTGTTGAACACGTGACTTAAGGACATTTTGTATGGCAGCTACCAGAAGGAGTAAAAGGATTTCGCTGATTAGTAAACTTCGTTTTTACTCAAAACTAATTTGTACAAAATTTCCAATTCATAGCTAAAAGATTACTTGAGTTATAGTAAGTACCATAAATTAAGTGAAGACTTTTTGACAGGATATTTGTATGGCATCTACACGAACGACTAGTAGGATTTTCTTAATAGTCATACATTTAGCTCCAACTATTGGAAAAATAACACATACAAAATTTCAGAGACGTAGCTTAAACCCTTCTGAAGTTATCGGCCAATATTCTTAAACACGTGTTTTAAGGACATTTTGTATGGCAGCTACCCGAAGAAGTAGGACGATTTTGCCCGTTAACGAACTTAGCCTTACAAATTCAACCAAACATCCAGATTCAAAATTTCAAGATCCTAGGTGAAGGCGTTCTTGAGTTATCGTGTTCTCGGACAGACGGACGGACGGACGTCAAGCGGATTTAAGGTTTTTGGCCACAAATAAACAAAAAATAATATATAACTTTTTTTCGTCCGAGGTTTGCTTCTATGTGTTACAAACTTTTGGGCTGGATTAAACTTATAATACTCTATATGATTTCATCTAGAGTATAAAAATGCTCGCCATATCATACCGTTGCGATGCGGCCCGCTTCTAGTGGACGTCTGCCTTAACAGTTCGTCGTACCACTCCAATTATTTTAATTTTTTTTATTGTTTCTACAGCCGATAGTACGTAAAGCTTCCACTTTCGAAAATTTTACGAATCCGTACCTACTAAAACTAAAATCTTATAATTGTTCTGATGGCATTGTAAATTCTACAGACACTTAACAACAGGTTAAAAGGAATGACAAAATTTTTAACCTGAACCTGAATAATGCCAAAATTAGTTGAGCAACATTTGGTTGGAAGTTGGTCAGTCTCATTTATTAATTTAATATTTCGGACTGGTGGAATACAGGTGGGTCAAGTGCTTCTTCTTCTAATCAATTTACCCACTTTACGGAAATTGGGATCAAGAAAACTACACAATTAATACTGTTTTTTTCGTTTAAATTTCATTTTCTTTTTATACGTATATTTTCTCTTCTCTATATAATTTAAATGGAATAATAATTAGTTTCAATTACATTATAATTCAGTTCTCCGCAATAATAATGATGAGAATTTTACAATCAATCGTCCATTCATTTTTGATAATATGATTCCCAATTACTAGCATATATATATTTTTTTCTTATTTTTTTTTTCGTTTTAATAATTTTTTTTACACATGTAATAAATATTTTTAATGAATGCGACTTGAATGTAAGATATATATAATCAAGAATAAATTATTAATAATAATTTTTTCAGTTCGTACAATTGTTGTTTTGTTCGGTGTAGATTAAAAGATTTACACTTTTCTGGATTCTGCATTGAGAATGACAACATTATGCTACGTCCTGACATTGAATAAAATTCACTTAGAAATTAACAAATTGAATACTTAAGTGTGTTTCGTGGGGACATAATAATTTTTTTTAATTAAATCTAAATCTTAATTACACAAAATTTGGGAATTTTTGTTCCAAAACAATCGAATTGTGTTTATGAATTTCTTACAAAAAAAATACGAAAATTTCAGCACAAAAATCGAGAGAAAAATTTCGATTCGATCAAAACGGACAAATTCGTTCGGATTTGGCACAAAAATTAAAATTAATTGGGTAAAATACAAAAGGTAACTCAATACTCTTGAAATTTCGAGTGCGCTATCTTATTCGATTTTTTTTTAATTGTAACAATTAAGAGATAAAATTAGTTACATATTTTTATAATTACATTTTTTTAGAGATTTAATTTCGAAAGGCCAATTGTTTTTATTTTTTTTTTCCTAAAATTAAAAGTAATGTAGTTTGATAAATATATTTGCTTTAAATGTTTTCATCACCGAATTATTTGGATCCACAATTTTTCATACTAATTTAATATTTTATTTTGATCAATTAAGAAATTGTTGTTTTGTTTAGTTCAGTTTTTTACAAGAGAAATTGACAATTTTCCGTGTTTTTTTGTTTGTACAATTTTATTTTTCATGTTTTGTTAAAAATTTAATTTAAAAATTTCAATCAGATGAATATACATTAGTTTTTGTCTTGAAAAAATTTTGTAATAAATAATTTTTTGTTTTTCTTACTATAAATTTATAACGGTGCACGAAATGGAATTAAAAATTAATAAAATTGAAAGTAAATGGCGATTAATTTTATTTTTGATTGAGAATAATAGTTTTGAATTACGAATAGAAATAATACAATGCGTTTAACAATTATTGAATTTTTTTTACCCAAAATGAAATGAAGTATCCTTGACCGATTTGAGGGGATGGATTAAAGTCGTTCGGATTGCAAGGGAGAGTGAAGAAGGAGGTGAAGCAAATGTACTATAGACGACACGTGAATAGACCTTGTTTGACTTAAACAATTACAACGGAGTCTCATTAAAGGGTATAATAAATTTGTACTTTTGAAGTGTTCTTGATCTGTGAATGGATGAGTTTGATAACGCAGATTCCGTGTCCAAATATTTGCAGGGAATCCATAGTCTCCTTTTGACACAAAGTCTTCTCTTGACAAAACACAAAGTTATGTTTTTCCTTGTTGTGTTTTTATACTTTCAAATATTTGATTATTTTCGCTCGCCAGATAGAATCTAATTGCGAAAAATTGTTTTGTTGAATTGTTTTAATTGTCCCAAACATTTACCTGAAAAATTTGAAAGAATTTTTCTGCCAAATTTTTATTGTCAAATATTTGGCTACATGGCATACAGTTTTGTTGTGCTAAAGAATTTATGCCACTTTATAAAATTTGTGATTTTTTTTGCTGAGAAATGCAGTAAGGACCTATTAATTTTTTGTCAAACTTTTTGTGGTCAACTATTATACAGTAAAATAGAGGCTTAAGGTACTAAAATAGAACGTGTAAAGTTATGATTGAGCTGAACAAAAAAATATTTAATTTTTTTGTAGTTGTATTTTTCTTTTTGTTCTGACTTTAAAGCATGAAGGTTAAGCTGCTGTTAATCATACAAAAATCATGAGCCATATTATAATTTATATTTTATAAAATATATATATGCATTTTTTAAATTGGAAACTAGGAAGACAACACGCTTCTATCGTGGAGAACAGTGAAATTTATGCAGTCTTTCATACCTTGAACATCAGTATAACGCGGAACGCTTTTCCAGTCAATCTGTTTCCTGATAAGTATAACTTTCAGCAGTTCAAAAACAACGTTCAACGCCATTTCCCTCTCGTTGGACCACTCTTAATCCGCTATCGCACCATATTAACACCATCTATGTCGTTTTTACTGTGCAATTGCATTAAAGGGTGACACTCTAAATTATTTTGACGGCCATAAAAAAAAAATACTTCAATTTCTGTATAATTCCTTCTGTGGTGGCAACGAAATTGTATATTTGAGAGCACGGTTGGTACGCTCAGTCTATAGGTCCAATGTTCAGCTTCGTATACGTCAAGTTATAACAGTTTATGATATCTTGTATAGATAATTCCTGAGTTGACTTCACTTGACTAATTTTACGATAGCTGACAAAGTCAACGAGAGAGTAGAGAGAGTATATAAATAGAACATGCACTTAGGAACTTTGCGATTCGAAGTCATGACCTATGAATTAGTAGGCTAGAACGCTCAGTGCAAATATTTTTAAACCGATTTAGAAATGTTGGATCGAGGAAAAAATTAATAATTTTATACGAGTAGTTAGGAAACGGCGCATGCCAACGGCGCCCATGTAGCTTTTTAAGGGCGGGGCAAAGTTATCTACAGTGATGGAATATTTATGCAACACAGGCGAAAAAGAGCTATCTCTAGGGTCTCAGAAAAAGATGAATGAATAAAAAATTCAGTCGCCCTAAAAACTTAAAAATAGCTAAAAGCAATACATGTACAATGGGAATTGAATTTACTGACACTATACCCTGCCTACTGTACAATAGCATCTTGAGAATCGTCCGTAAAGTGCGCACTATTACACTCCAAATTTCACAGGATTGTTTGATTACTTCTTGGAATTTTATTTCTGAATGACCAGTACATTTGCTGGATCGTGTTTTATGTCACTTGCTCTTGTGCCGATCTTAGAATAATTAATTACTAAAAAAAAATTACTAAAGCACTTTGTTGGGTATGAAACGCACCTTTTTTTGGACCGTCGAGCCGGATCTGAACGAGCGACCTATGGAAGTCAGGGGAAGTGAGCGATAATTTTACACTGACCCTAAATATACGTTTTCACATTTTATAATATTTACTATTTTTCGGATTGGTGAAATACAAATGAGCAAATTTCCTCTCTTGTCCCCTTCCTCATCAATGTGGAAAGGTATAACAGCTATAAAGGGGACGTTTACGGGGATTCAAGAACTGGCTGATTCCATCCCTGTAGGAAGACGAAAATTCATTCCAAAATTAAATTTTTTAAGGACCAAAGTAGTATGGAACCCACCCCTCTACTTTTCTACATATATCAGATGTGATTAATATTTCCTGTATAATTTCAACTTCTTGGGTAAAATTTATTAATATTTTCATCTCCTTTTTTTTAAATATAATACTTGTTTTTATTTTTAGTTTATTATTTAAATGCAAATCATTTCAATTTGGATAGGTTGTTTTTGAAATAATTAAAATTAATAAATTTATTAAATAAAATAATAAATAATTGAATTGTTTTATTATCCTATGAAGGTAGGTAGTATTTTACTCTCAGCAATTGTGATATATTTTTGTAGGATTATATTTATGTTGTATATAATATATTTATTGTTTATGTATTTTCTTCATAATCTTTATTTTTTAATTATACCTATGTAGTACATAATTTATTTAAATTTCATTATTTTTAATACACATTTATATCACTTTCTATGTTAGTTTCACTTTTGTTCTCTTCGTAATAGTTAATAACGGTTACTTTTTTTATTTTAAATAATTTATAAATTAACAACAAATATATTCTCTCCTTTTTATTTCGAATTTAATCGAATTCATCATTTTGTTGATTCGATTGGTACAAGAAAATTTAGTAGAAAAGAAAATTGTATTCAATAAAAAATTTTCTCTAAAACTGTTTTATAGCTTTCTATTTACTAAAATTTTCATTTAATAGTGACGTTTCTTTTTTAAAAATAGATTAATAATTATTAGAAATAAATATTTTAATAAATAATATTTTTTATTAGAAATATGGATTTGAAATTTTAAATATATATTTTTTGGTTTCTAGAAAATTTTAAGTCATAATTTTTTTTCTATATAAATAATTCTTTTGATTTACAATTCCATCGAGCTCATTTTTTGCGTTTTTAAATTTAAATATTCTAGATAATGATTTTTGTTTTTATTAAATCCTTTCATTTATTTAATGTTTTATCCCCAAATTAGCTTATAATTGTATCACACATGATCATATTATCGTTTCTTATAGTTTTTGGTTTATAAATCATTTTACCTTTTTATTATTTTGCGTTGTCATCACATGGATATTATTTGTAACTTGTTTAGGCGAAAAATTCTCGTTTTCCTGACATGCTGTATGCTGCCTCCTCCATTTTGTACATTTCAATAAGCTGAAGGGGGTTTATATTAGTAAATTGTTTTTTTGTTTCAAAAGACAATACGTTAAGAAAAATACTAATTTTAATTTTTAGTAACGTAAAATTATAACAGTGATTATTTCATTAAATATAAAAAATATATATATTGAAAGTAATACATAAATTTGTAATATTGTAATATGTAATTAATGATTTTTGGGTTCATGGCTGGACTTATTTAAAAGAGTTGAATTGAAACTATTCTAATTAAAAATATGTCATTATGCGTGTACTGATGTTGAAAATTGAAAACTACGCACGATGCAAGGATATTGAAATATAAAAAAAAATTAAATTTAATGCAGGAAACGAGTACACAACTCTGAATCGATTTAAAAAGTTTTTGATTATCTCTCATATAAATAATTATAACCTGGATCTTCACGACTAACCAGCTAAGTCTAACACGCATGCATTCAATCGTGCGCTGTGATCATTAAAAGCGAGGTACCCGACTGAGTGTTTTCACCTCCTATGCTGTCTTCTTAATACAGAAGGACACACAAAGAACAGAAAGCTTGATTTAACCGAAGAAAACCTTCAGCGAAATGGCGAATGACTTTGACGCTGCATTGTATATGATTTATCTACCGGCAAAAGAAATTACGGAGGCATGGATCAAGCTGGAGGCCGAGCTATCGGAGAGGATACTGGATCATCAGCGAAAGCATTGAGGACCTGTGCTTGGCTCTAAATGCGGTAAGCTAGTCAGGGGGTGTCGCGTAATCATGTTCGTCTACAGCTGCTCGAGGGATTCCCTCCGTGCGTGTGTCGTTAAAATTAGTGACGCTTGAGACGACATTGGACTCAAGCCCATCCCAGCTGAGGAGATTCCAAGGAGATCGAGAGCTCTCGTCTGGTTACCCAAGGTGGAAGGGGACAGTGAAAAGCTTGTTTGCAGTCTGCGCCTACAAAATCCGACGTTTTGGGTGACTACGCGGTCATCAAGGCAGAGGAACCCCAACTAAGCAGTCTTCTTTCATTTCTCAAATCTAGACGACGACATAGACTCTGTCGACGTAGTCAACGAGCTGATGGAGGAATTGGATTGTTGGGATGGAGACAGCAACGGACAAGATTAACTTGCAGCACTCAGAAGAGTGCCTCAGGTAACTTGTTAGTCTTCTTAATGGAGGAAGAAACGACATCGGTCTAATCTAATGGGTGACCGACTTTACTAATAATGAGCTTCAAGACACACAAAACAACCTCTTCTTTGACTCAAACAACCAAGAGCAAGATAAACTCAGAACATGCACTCTAGCTAAGAAAAACATAAATGCCTTTAGGTATCTTAGATGCTCTTCCGATTTAACAGTGGTTAAATTGGAGCATGCAAATAGTAAAGACCTATAATATATAGGCCATATAGACCGAAGGGTATCTACTCGGTCTATATTTCTTATGACCAGCCAGCACCACCTGAGGAACTACACAACCAAACTTCCAGCATATCATCCAAAGAGGTCAATCTCCCGGAAGAATGCAACCCCTACGACAGACTTACTCTTTGGGGCAACGCGGAACGTGGTGACTCCTTATATGACTTAATTATTAACATTAATAATGGTTACAGCCTAACCTTCATTTTCCGAGAACGAACAATTTTCAAAGCTGGGAGGAAGTTCTTGATATTACATTACATTACATTAAGGTCGAAAACTGGAGAGTATCCAACTTGAAATCCTTCTCGGATCACAACTGGATCCTATTCAATGTGAACCTCATGACGGAGACTCAAAAGCCTTTTCAAAATGGAGTGAAGAGCTGTCTAACCTGAGGAAGATAGCTAGAGAGGTTTTCAATATCTGTTGCAGGAACAAGTTTTGGATACTTGATATAGATTGCCTAAGTACATTGGAACGGTAAGTGAATATTCAAAAAAAATTAAGCGCGGCGATGTCATGATCAATTCATTTCATGATCAAAAGCGAACTTTTTCGCGAATTACCATTAATAATTCCTCCTCTTGAATTTCTCCCTAAATTCTTCGTTAGCGAACCATAATCGTTCGCTGAACATTATCACTAGCGAATCACATTTCGCGAGTTTAGACAAAAAAAAACATTCACATGTAGTGAAGTTTCCGTTCGATCGACGATCGATATCGGGTCGGAGTTGGTTTGGTTTCCTCTGCCACTGAAGCCTCAATTGGGCCTATTGTGTTAGTTGTCATTAGTGAAGAAACATTCACTATAGATTTGATACAAAATCAGCGAACACACCATCGATTGCGTCCCGATACATTGAATAATTTCTTCGTGAACGAATTCGCCGTCGATCCGAAAAAAATTTACCAGAGAGAACTATTACAGTTCGGGTATGAATCGTAGCGAAAAATTAAAAATGAGTTGATGTTCTGTATCAAAAACAATTCGCCTGACGCCTATGGACTGTAGAATATCGTAAATAGCGGCAAGCATTTACGTACATTTTACGAATATTCATCATCTTCATGAAGAAAATGTAATTCTCTTATACGAGGGCGGATTGATAATGACGTGCAAAAATCAAGAAGGAGTGGGCAGGTAAGGAATTCGTTATTTTTTTTTACCTGGACCATCCTTAAATAGATTACCTGCAAAGTTTAAGCCTGATACCTCGTTTAGTTTTCGAGAAGCAACCGTCTAAGCAAGTCGACTTATAAAAATTTTTAAAAATGGATAAAAATGAATTTCGTGTGTTGATTAAACACAATTTTTTAAAAGGGAAAACAGCTAAAGTAACCAAAGAAAAATTAGGTAAGCATTATGGGGACTCTGCACCATCGATCCGAATGATTTACAAATGGTTTTCTGAATTCAAGTGTGGTCGTACGAGCACACAAACCGTACCAAGTCCAGGTCGTCCAAATGGGGTCACCACGCCAGAAATGATCGATAAAATCCATGATATCGTGATAGAAGATCGTCGAGTAAAAGTGCGTGAGATAGTTAACGTAGTAAGCATCTCATTTGAACGTGTTTGAAATATTTTGAAAAACCATTTGGACATGAGAAAGCTATCCGCAAGATGGCTGCCGCGTTTGCTCACAATCGACTAAAAACGCAATCGTGTGACAACTTCGCAGCACGGTTTGCAACTGTTTTAACGTAATACAAATGAATTTTTTCGTTGATTCGTAACTGTTGATGAAGCATGGATTCACCACTACACTCCAGAAACCAAACAACAGTCAAAACAATGGAAGAATGTCGGTTCAAGGAGGCAAAACCGTTCTATCGGCTGGAAAGGTTATGGCGACAGTTTTTTGGTATTCCAATGGAATGATATTCACCGACTACTTGGAGAAAGGAAAAACAATGACGGGAGCATATTATTCTGAGGTATTGGTTTCATTGGATGTTGAAATCAAGGCAAAACGGCTTCATTTCGCGAAGAAAAAAGTGTTGTTTCACACGTCCGTTGTTGCAACGGCAAAACTGTTTGAATTACGGTACGAATTGCTCCCTCACCTACCGTATTCTCCAGATTTGGCACCCTGCGACTTTTTATTATTTCCAGACTTGAAAAAATGGCTTGCTGGAAAGAGATTTACCACGAATACTGACGTCATAAGTGAAACCAACGCCTATTTTGAAGGGTTGGACAAATCATATTATTTGGAAGGGATCAAAAAATTGGAAAAACGCTGGACTAAGTGTATCGAGCTAAAAGGAGACTACGTTGAAAAATAAAATAAATTTTTCCGGATAAAATTATGTTTTCTCAATTTTTGCACGTCATTATCATTCCGCCCTCGTAGTTCCCCTTGGCGAAGTTTTGACATAACGTTTATAATTATAATGATGGTGTTAGTTTAAATGAATGGCTTGAGACCGAAATTAATTCCAGATTAAATCTAATTGTACATACTATTATTATTCCTGCGGATACTCTAATTTATGATTCTATTTCTAATGCATTGAGTCTTGTTAATTGGTAGATGAAAGATTAGGCATGGAAATTTTTATTTTGAGAATTGATTTAGTTTTAAAGTTGATAATATCGATGGCTGACACGTGAAATGAGGTAATTTTGGTATTAACATTCTTTCTGAACAGCCAATATTTTTGAAAACACAAAATATTTCTTTTTTTTTTTGATTTTTTTAAATAATAAACTTACAAGCCTATTATGGAACTCGACTCGACCAAAAAAACTCACATTCTGCAATTATGAAACTCGATGAGTGCCTACTTGTCGATCGAGTGAGTATTTACTTGAAAGAAATGTCAAATTCACTCGACTACTGGACATGAAGTAACTTTCCCGGTGTCGAGTTTCGTAATACCAACTTGCTCAAGTCGAGTTCAAATGTGAGTCGAGTTACTCACTCGACTCGAGTTTCGTAATAGGCCCATAATTTTATCCGTCGTAAACGGATGGCGCGTCTAGTAGAAAAGAACAGTAGCAATCAAATATAATTCAATTACATACAGCTACACACAAATTTATTCGTACACCATTCAAAATTTTTTTCAAAACAGTGTAAATGTGGTATTTAAAAAAAATAAATAATTATGATTAAACATTTTAAAAGCTTCCCTTATGTCTTTTAATAATATTCTCAATAACAATAATATTTGGTATATATTATATTTTAAAATAAATTATCAGTCCTCCAACTACTAATTTCTTCAACACAAAATTATTCGTACACCTGGCAACACGATTTTATCTATGAACGCAATGATAACGGGATATGGTATTATTTCAGTTCTCTATCAGTTTACAGCAGTGGCGGTCATAAAGGGGGGGGGGGGGTTGCCCCCCCCCCCTCCCCTAACAAATTCGTCACCCATGATTAATTCATCACGTCTGCCTTACAGAAAAATTATATGAGACGATTAGATTGATAGATACACTTAATAAGGTATAATGTACTTAATAAAGTATAATGCACTTAATACAGTATAATGCAATATGTCTTTCTTTAATCCTTCTTTTGTCGTTTGTCTCTTGATTGAAAAGAAGACTGTACCAATTAAAAATATTTCAATCGAAAAGTAAAAAAATTTCGAATATAAATATATATAATCAATCTTTGGGTTGTGGTGTGTTATGTTAAGGAAGTACCTCTTACTGTTTGAAACTAATTTTGAAAAATTTGGGTTTGGATTATGCTTGGACAATTTTTATTATACATACACATCTAAATCCTAAATTAAGATGTAAATTGTAGTAAATGCAGTGAAACACAATATCATTGCTGTCCAGGTCGTTTTGAGTGGATTTTAAACTATGTTTTCACAAAACCTAGTCACCAGAGCAGAATTCAAATCAAACTTATTCAAATTTATGGGTAATCCAGTAGATATTAATAGTTTTGTCAAAATCACGAGATTTCTGCAAATCCAGTTTGAAATCTTGCGCTATAAATCCGCTATAAGAACTTAATTATGAGTATTTACAGTAACTACTACTACTCCACATATTACATATTCACATCGATTTGCCGAAATGCCGAGATTTCGATAAGATTCTATTAATACATACCATAACCTATATATTTAGAATTACAATCACCCACAGAATAATATTATATGGCCGTATTGTCAATACATCACAAATTTTTTTTTATTTTTCTGATTCGGGGTGAAACTTAAAACATATTTTTTACACTAATTAGAACCATTAAAAAACAATTTGAAAAAAAAATTCAATACTAATAATATATAATAGTAAAATTATCTGTCACTACAATTAGCTGTATAAAATATTAAAAAATTTTATATTGCATGACAATACAAGCTTTTGACTATTCATTCAATTGAAATATCCTCGTTTTAAAAAGTTAAACTCTTATAAAATAAGTTAAAAATTTTATCATCATAGCCGTTGTCAAACAAATGTCTTCAGAGCGTTGTAAACGTTTTTCGAGATTTCAAAATCTAATTGCCAAAATCTTGCGATGTAAATCAGGTATAATATACTTCTTATGAAGTTATTATAATTGAAAATAGTTTTATAGAATTTCCGAGTTTTGTTTTTTAAATTTCTGAATTAGGAGAGTAGGTTATGGTGACAGTCATCTAAACTATAGATCGACTCAATAAGAGACTAAGTAAATATGTATATATACCTAATAAATTACATTGACATAAAATATTTCTTTCGCAGATTGTAATGCTGTTATGACACTGGCTATTTTTGCGGCTTTAAAGCGGCTAGACAATCCAAATGGAGAGGGATAGAGACTTTAACATACAATTTAGACATTGGTGTGAGAGAGACAGTCCGAACAGCAAACTATGGGTAACTGTCAAAAAACAATCCATAACTGTCAAAAAAAAAGCTGCAACAAAGCGCATTCGAGCAGTGTTTCGCAACATTCTAGGAGTTAATCCAAGAAAAATCCGCTGGCGGCTAGATTTTCCAGCCGCTACCGACTAGTTTCGTTTACTAGATGCCACTAGCGTCGGAAAGAGCGGTATCTCTGTCTTTTTATTGTTGTTCGCCTTGTCGCACGATTGGCTATTATTGTACTTTTTTCTAGCGAGAAAATAGCCAGTGTCATAACAGCATAAGTATTGTAGGATAATTTAATAACTGGGGTGATCACTTCTTCGTCGGGCCTGAAGTCTTTAGATTGTGAGAGATAGAGTTCGGCTTTTAATGCCCAATATTGAGTTTCATCAAATAAGTATGATAGTAGAACCAAGAAAAATTAAATACACTACTTTTCTAGTGGTCTCAAAAAACATATAATTTACATCTAAAGATTTCAAACTGAATTTGGCAAAATCTCGAAATTTTAACAAAACTCTCAAAATCTACTAGATTTCTCATACACGTGAAAGGTCTTAAAGTCTTTTTGGGCTTCTAAATTTTGTCGAAATCGAGATCGACATCGAATTCTACTGAAATCGAAAATTATGTTCACCAAGCTTTGAAATCTAATAATTTTATTTTCTAGTTTCTACCCATGCTATTCAATTTTCCATTGCTTAAAAACTTACAATCATACAATACAAGTTCAAATTTTTGCTATCATACAATCAGCCGATAAATTGAACGATGTTAAAGAAATTCCTTAGAGCTATGTTGATGCGTTTTAATATTCTGAAATTCGGTTGCCGAAATTTGGCGATTTAGATGCGGAAATGAAAAGTTGATCTTTTTAAGCAGTACCAACCGCAACGACCATATCATTTGCACTATTTTCATCCTCGCTGCATTAACGGGTAGCTACCGAACCTATTTTCTCTATAGTAGCTACTGAGCTTCAGTGCCCCCCCCCCCCTTGGAAAAGCAATATGATCGCCACTGGTTTACAGTGCAGTGAACGTTTGCAGTTCATATTTAAAGTGAAAGAAGTGCTTTTATCGTTTTTTAAAATTATTTTTTTAAAAAATGGGTCGAAAATCAACTGAAACTGCAACTTCTGAGCGAAAAATAATAATTAAGCCTATTTGTGAAGGAAAATCTTTGCGAGAAACAGGGCGTACTTTAGGTAGGAGTCATACAACAATTCAAAGTATTGTAAATAAATACAAACATTAAGGAACACTCCTAAATAAGGAAGGTCGTAGGAGAAAAAAAATAATTTCGGACCATAATGAACGAATTATAGTACGAAAAATGAAACAAAATCCGAGTCTAAATATTAGGAATCTTACTGAAGATATGGCCCAAATAATTCAAAAACCTATTTCTTCTAAAACTGTAAAAAGGACATTTAGGAAGTTTGGTTTAAATGGTCGAGTTGCTCGCCGGAACCCATTTGTATCGAAGGCCAATAGGAAATAGAGGATTGAATTTGCCAAAAAATATTTATATAAAGGTACTGACTTTTGGCAAAAAGTTATTTTCACAGACGAAAGTGAATTTCATGTTTTTGGTCCCGATGGAAGGCAATTTGTGTGGAGAAGGCGTAATACGGAAATGCAAAAAGGAAATTTGTGCTCAACAGTAAAGCATGGCGGTGGAAATGTGATGATTTGGGGCAGTATGTCAGTGTGGGAAAGATGGAATTAATTGACGTGACAATGGATACAATTATGTATTTAAATATTTTGAAAAGAAACTTAAAACAAACTGCCCGAGTTATTGGGATAGAAACCGATTCTTACTTTCAGCAAGATAACGATCCCAGTCACACAGCGATTGTTTTTAAAGATTGGTTTCTTTATAATGTAAGAAATCAATTACGTACGCCACCCCAAACGCCGGACCTCAACCCCATTGAGCATTTGTGGGCACATTTGCGACGTCAGTTGAGAAAAAATGTATTTCTGGAAAAGCTGAACTCAAAGAGCATATTATTCAAGAATGACTATACTGTCATCAGTGACTCAGAGTATCGTGAAATCAATGCCAAGGCGATTAAAAGTAGTGCTAGATGCTAAGGGCTATCCAACGAAGTACTAAATTTTAAAAAATAATTTTATTTCAAACTTGTATTGTAAATTCATTAAAGTGTACGAATAATTTTGTTGAGTAATATTTTATAAGAATATATTGTTTCCAAATTCCTATTAAATAAGCACGAAAATGTTTATTTTTTTATATTATCGTAAAGAACATAATACACAGTTTCCAATTATTACTAAAGAATTTTTATTTTCATAAATCCTATTCCCGTACTGACTTTATAAATTTGTTTTTTTTTTTGGTGTACGAATAATTTTGTGTAATACCTGTATGTTGATACATATAATTTTCGGAAAGCAGTGGAGCACAGAAGAGGGAAAATCATGTCTCGTAAGAACTCTATGAGATATTACCATTAAATTTATACGGCAGGTAGATTCGGTCAACCCCTATTTGCACTTAGAATTTATGTGGAAAGAGGGTTTGGAGTGGGTGAGGTGTAAACGGAAATCAATTTAATTTTTATATCTAAAGAACCGCGAACGTAAAATGCGATTTTCTTGAGTAACCTCCCTTCAACCATCGATCGTAATTAGATCAAATACTATTCTGTAAATTACTTTTTAGAATTTTAATTTAAATTCGTATTTAAATTTAATTTTGTTAAAAATCTTTAAAAATAAATGGAGGCTTGATTAAAATGCAATGACTAGTAAAAAATAATAATAATAAAACCATTAATGGAAACATTATCTAAAAACTCTCATGCAGAAAGTGTTTTTTACTAAGATTAAGTTTAAAAGTTAAAACTTTAAAACAAAACGACAAAACAATTAAAATAGCAATAACTAAGAAATTTTGTCTTCAAGCTTGATGAACTAGTGCGATGAAATGAATTTTATTTTTTAATTATGAATGGTACTTAAAAATGATCTTATGTATGTAAAACTTAAAATCGTCCTACGCGGGGAGATATAGGGAAATCAACCAAAATTACTCGGACAGAAGACGCATCTAATGCTAAAGTACAGTCTCTATACTGGTTACAGTGGTTTCCGGTTCTTGAAGTACCTTTTGCATGTCGTTTGTCAATTCTTCGACTTGTTTCGTATGGGATACTTTCAGCTTTTCCTTTTCACGTCCTTGTTTTATCGTGATTGTCTGCGAAAAAAAAGAAAATTTTTTTTCATTAAATGATTGGAGGATTTGACTGTTTGACTATTGTTATTTATTATTTCTCATTACTTTTTTCTCTTCCATAAATCTTTTGATGTTGTTCTGTTTCTTTTCCCGAAGACGTCGATCTTTTTCATTTTTCGTTTTTAACGTTTTGTCGTTTGCAACATCTTTAGCAGTCTCGACAGATACTTTGGCCTGTTTTCCATTTAAGTCTTTCACATCTCTGTCAAGTTAGAAAAAATTAATTGAAATTTACAGTTCAGGTATAAGTTTAGCATAGGCAATATAATACACAAATGACGAATATATAACTAGAAATGTGCAGCCATTCTTAAAAATTGGACGACAAACATTTGGCAGCTAGTGAGTCTTGGGTAAATGATGGTTTCAAACTACGATATTGCATTTTCCTGTGTCAATTGATCATCTGGCTGCGGTTTAGCTTACCTTTCGTGTCTAGCTTCTAATTGCTTCACTTGACTAGCTTGAACTGTTTCCATAAGTTTCTTTACAATTTCTTGTTGATCTTGAACTTGTTGTCGCAACAGATCCCATTCTTCCTTTTTATGGCGGGTAATCATCTCAGTCCATTGGGTTGTCTGTTCGGTAATAGCTGATCGAATTGATTGATCCGAACGGATTTCGTCTTTGCTAAAAGCGAATAAGATTCGAGATGTACGAGGAAGTTTTAAAATGATTAGTGAATGAATTTAGTGGTTGATTACCTTTTTCCCTTAATTAATTTATCTATAGCTGAATTCTGTGTCTTCTGCATGGCCATTCGGTCCTTGCTATGCTTCTTTTTCAATGTCTCCAATTCTTTTTGTTGCTTCTTGGCCGTCTTCTGGAATCCTTTTTCCAGTCTTAACGATTCTAATGTAACCGGTTCGAATACTAGTGGTGGTTCTTTTTTCTCTTCTTCCTTCTTGTCCTTCATTCCGTCACGAGCTGCTCCGCCACCGGTCTCTTCAATTCCCAATTCCTTCATTTTGTCGGTTTGTTTCTGAGCTGCTCCTGCAAATCCTTTTGGATCGGATAACATAGCCATGAAGTCTTCAAAACCGTCAGGTACATAAATTTTTAGTTCGATGTTACAGAATAACATGGGTAAGGACATTGGGAAGTTTGCATCAGTTCTTAAAGAAATATGACGGTAGCCGGCTTGTAAACCGTCCAGCGGTAGGATACGCTGACCAATCAGTTTACCGCTTTCTTCATAAACGCCCAATCGGAGTACGGCTAAATCGGGCAAGACGATTTTACGAAATAGGAATGGATCTTCATTGTAGACTGGATTTAGACCGTTGGCTGGAACTAATCGAGTTCGAAATTCTTTTTTAACTGTATCGGATGGTAAACCGTACATATCTACTTCGACGTATGTTCCAACTTTTTTATCGGATAAAAATTGACCAGCAATTACCTGTACCGAACAACTTGCTGCAATTACACCGTCTACAGGTGCATCAGCGAATGGATCGAAATCTTTGTCCTGTCGTCGCATAAAATCTGGCTTCAAGAGATAACCACAGTTGCCATTGTATTCGAATTTTCCCTGATTCAATTGCATCGGTAGATCAGATGTTTGGAAGTTTAGCGAGACCATTTGGCAGCCAGCGTTCCAGAATACTTGCGGCATATAGTTGGAAGAATCGGCTCGTGTTCCTTTCGGATAGATTCGAGACATTTGGCGCTTATTGTAATTGACGAAATCGATGGACGATGTTTTAAGATAGTTCATTCCCGCTGCTTCAGAGAATGATGACATGTTGTGGTAGATATTCTTTTCTGTAATGGAAAGATATAAATTTCTCCTTTCATTTGCAATTGGTTAAATCTAACGGATCGCAGCATCGAATCCCTGAAATTTGATCGGCTGCGCATAGTTGATCATCGACGACAGCCACGGATGAACATTAGTTGTTGAACCGGTGTAATTTGCTGCAGCTTCTGCTCCTTCGGCACCTGGTGCTCCTTCTGCTCCTGGAGCACCCGGTGGAGCATCACCACCAGCTGGAGCTGCTGGCGGCGGCGCTGGCTCTTCTGTAGGTGGCGCTTTAGCTGCGCTTGCATCCTCAATTGGTTCGTTCTCGTCAATGGCCAATTCACCCTTAAGAAATAATTCTAGTTCGATTTTCTCGACGTCAGGCTTCATACGTTTGTTTTTGATCAAAATTTTTCGTTTAAGTTGTGATGGCGGCGCGAGAGGTACACCTGGTTCAAGCTATAAGAAGTTGGTTATAAACAAACATATATATATTGTTGATATTGACTTAGTGGAGCTTACAGGGTGGTCAGGTAAGGGTTCCTTAAGTAAAAGTTCACCGAAAATTTCATCACAGTATTTTGCTAATTTATATTGCTGGGCTCGGTTGCAGTGATTCTCAAAAGATAAGATCACTGGATAGTCGGATGTAACAAACGCGCAATCACGGATTGCCATAATTGCTTCCTGAAATAGACGGTTTTTATGTTATGGGTAGTTCCAAATCGACTTTAATTTACTTTATATAAAATTTCGGTACACATAGCCATTCCGTGGGTAATAATGGGCTCTTCATCTTCGCCTTTCCCATTCCAACAGTCCAATTCTACGCATCTGAAATAATATTAAATATATGAATAGAGAAAATTCAAAACCATGTTCATTAGAAAAAAATAGATTACGTAATATTCAGCCCAAACTGTTGCACCTAGAAGCATACAGTTTTGGCAGTATATTGAATCATTGGCGTAGGCACAGTTGTAGAAGCGATTTTTTAATTTACTCTAATTGTATAACTCACAGGGATAACGAACGGATTTTCGCTTCTGTAGTCTACTTATATCAACGCCTAAAATATATCCAGAGGATTTTTAGTTATTAAACCCGCAAAGGGGTGAAAATGGATAAAATAAAGATGTTTTTCCGATTTTCACTTCTTCTGTATTCGACCCGCAAGTTCACGCTACGATGGGTTAACATTTTTTTTAAAGATTTTCTAAATATCTCTTGGAACCGATAAGATATCGTTTTTGATTTTATTTCAACAGAATATATATACAGGGTGGGCCATCTAGTGGTTTCTTCTTAAATCATAGGTTATTTTGACACTGAAAGCTGTTTCCCGCTCGAAATCTTGACAGAAAGTCAGTATCATACCTCCGCGGAACGAAATGAGTCGCTTTACGCTCACTCAGCAATTGAAGGCGCACGACCATCCGCTTCGTTATCGCTTCGCAATTTGGGCCTTAGAGCAGCTTGAATTGGACAACGATTTTGGGCGAAAAATCATCTTTTCTGTCGAGGCGCATTTTCATCTCGGCGGCTACGTTAACAAACAAAATTGACGCATCTGGGGCTCGGAAAACCCACACGTTATTGTCGAGAAGCCAATGCATCCACAGAGAGTGACAGTTTGGTGCGGATTGTGGAGTGGTGGTCATTGGACCATTTTTCTTCGAAAATGAGGCTGGGAACAACGTTTCGGTCAACAGTGAACGTTACAGAGCCATGTTATCCGACTTTTTTTTTACTGAAATTGAAGACATGGATTTGGACGACCTCTGGTTCATGCAGGATGGCGCGCCATGCCACACAGCCCATGCCACAATCGATCTTTTACGCACCAAATTCCCAAATCGTGTTATCAGCCGTCTTGGCGATGTCGGTTTGACCCCTTTGGATTTTTTTTTGAGGGGAACCGTGAAGGACCGATGTTATGCCAACAATCCAGAAACGATTCAAGCACTTAAGGCCAATATCATCCAAGCAATCCGTGAGCTACAGCCCGAAACCATCAACAAGGTCTTGGAAAATTGGAGTGACAGAATGCGCAACTGCGCAGCCAGCCACTTGAACGAAGTTGTGTTCCATCATTAATGGGAATGTTTACTCTTACTAATAAAGCCATAATACATGGAAAAAATTTAATTTTGTTCATTTTATTGCATTTTTAAAAAGAAACTTGTATTTGGCCCACCCTGTATATAAAACGGTTAAAAGTAATTTCAGGATGTTTTGATATTCAACCACCAAGAAGACCGAAAAAGGCTTAAATTTGTTTACGAATATTTCATTATCTTCCAAGTCCCGGATAAGATATGAAATTAGTTTTTCTTTCTACGGCATACTCAAACAAACGCCTAAGAAGTAATTTCGGGATTTTTTTCGATATTTAACCCCCAAATTCACCACTTTGGAAGTGAATACGTGAGTTTGTAAGGCGGGCATTTTGAATGGTTCTGAATTTTGGAAACGACACTTTGGAGATTGTTGAATACGAGATTTTGGAATTTTTGATGCGGCAATTTTTAATACGAGATTTCTTAATAAGCGTTTTTGGATAGCGGGATTTCGGAACATGCGATTTTGTATTGCGAGATTTTGGATACGGGATACACCATATATACACAATAAAATTTAAAAGGGAAGGATCACTCACTATCCTTCAATGAACTATAATCGTCCTTAAAATTTAATCTTAAAACATAAAACTACGAGTATGTACAAACCTGCATCCCGCTAATAGTGTCTGCCGGTACATTTCCGCTGTACTCTTTCCACCAAATTGTCGTCCTGACAGATACGTGTTATGCGAGGAATTGATATAATAATGAGCAAGTGGTTGGTCCATGTCCATATAGATGTCCAAACGATCCAAAAATACGGGAGCGTTTTCATCGGACATCAAATATCGCTTAAGACCGTCCAAAGTCATTTGGCCTGGAATCGAGGTAAAGCATAGGAAAATAATCAAACAAATACGAAAGGATAAAATTGGAGTTAATTCGAATAGTCAGTCCTTAGGGACTATAGAGGAGAAAATAATGATGTCCTTTCTTACCTGCCGCTTTTTTCTCCTCATCCAGCTCGTAGTCGTTGATGATTTCTGTGCAACGCTTGTCATCATAAAGTGGATATAAAATTTCATTAAGACGCGGATCTCGTTGTTTCTCATTCATAAAATTAATAAATTGGTCCAAGTTGATGGTATCGGCTTTACCTTTCGTTCTACGTAATGAAAGACAAAGGTTACATTGATTAGATATGATAGAAACTAATTGGCAATTTTGAATGCCTGGTAGTGATAAAATACTGATTGATTTCTCTAGACGATATCGGATGGTTACTGATACAAATAATCCCAAATACCATTAACTGAAATTAATTTATTGATATAACTGATAAATCCCCAAATAAATGATTAAATAAAAGTCTTAGTTTGCGAGAGAAAACAATATCATTACCTAACAAATCGGCTTAAAAGTTCGTAGGCCGACACATAGATAGCGTGACTAGAATTAAATTCATATGATTTTTAGTTAGAACTAACCTTAAAACGACACGTGTATAAATTTGACATTTGTCGGACAATTGGTTCGTGAGATATAGCATTGTGAGTGAATCAACTTTTGGTGTTGTAAAAAAATGGATAAAAAAGAATTTCTTGTGTTAATGAAGCATTGCTTTATTATGAAAAAAAAATACTGTGGAAACCAAAGCTTGGCTTGATAAACATTATTCGGACTCTGCACCAGGAAAATCAACCGTTGAGAAGTGGTTTGCTAAATTTAAACGGGTCGAAATGAGCACCGAAGACGGTACACGCAGTGGACGCCCGAAAGAGGCTGTAACGGACGAAAACATAAAAAAGTGCAGAAAGTAATTATGAATGACCGTAAAGTGAAGTTGATCGAGATAGCTAAGACTCTGAAAATATCAAAAGAGCGTGTTGGACATATCGTGGCTGAATATTTGGACATGCAAAAGCTGTGTGCAAAGTGGGTGCCGCGCGAGCTCACAATCGAGCAAAAGTTTCAACGTGTCGTTGACTCGGAGCAATGTTTAGCGATATTCAACCGTAATAAGAACGAATTTTTCCGTCGATATGTGACAATGGATGAAACCTGGCTTCATCACTACACTCCAGAGTCCAATCGACAGTCAGCCGAGTGGACTGCACGCGATGAACCGAATCCAAAACGTGGAAAGACACAACAGTCGGCTGGCAAGGTTACGGCATCAGTATTCTGGGATGCGCGAGGTATAATATTCATTGATTACCTTGCAAAGGGCCAGACCATCAACAGCGATTATTAGATAGTGTTGTTGGAGCGTTTAAAGGATGAAATCACGAAAAAACGGCCCCATTTGAAGAAGAAAAAAGTCTGTTTCAGCAAGACAATGCATCTTGCCACAAGTCAATGCAAACGATGGCACAATTTCACGAATTAGGGTACGAATTGCTTCCCCATCCACCGTATTCTCCAGATCTGGCCCCCCTCAAAAGAATGCTCGCTGGAAAGAAATTCAGGACTAATGAAGAAGTAATCGCTGAGTCTGAGGCCTATTTTGAGACTAAAGAGAAATCGTACTATAAACATGGTATCGCAAAATTGCCTGACCGCTATAATCGTTGTATCGCCCTCGAAGGCAACTATGTTGAATAATAAAATCGAATTTTATCAAAAAAATTTGTTTTACTATGTTAGCCTACGAAATTTTCAGCATATTTGTTATTAACCAAAAGGTTGTAATGATATTTTTTCTCTAGTCCTCCTGTAATTTAAAATTAACAATATTCTTGCTACAAACATTTAGTATGTGTATACCATTGTGCAGCTTTTGCTTGAGCTGCTTCAGCTATGTGAAATAATTAGCTTCTAATAACTCGAAGACTTTCGCCACAATTATGCAGACCTAGCCTATTCACCTATACTACGAAATATTTGAAAAAAAAACGTTTTAATAACTTTACAGTTTTTGTGGCTAATTGATTTCTACTTTTTTCCTGGAAGAATTCTGCTTGTTTAATACGTATCGCAAACGATACACCCCAGGCCGTAGCCAGAAAGGGAATCAACAGGGTTCGGAGAACCCCCCCTCCCCCCCCCCCCCCCCGAAATTCCCAAAGAATTTAAAGTATTCAAAATCAAGCTTCTTTTTTTATTAATTGTATTGAGAAACACCCTACATAATAATAACAAATTTATGTAATGTATAATTTATTACCTATGTACATTAATATTTCCTACGATTGCGATTGAAATCGGTCAAGTTCGATGGGAAGGCGGGTCAAGAGAAAAGTTGAATTCGGCGTATGTAAATTGAACTTTACCGTCTCTCTCTTCGAACTTGATCGATTTGCCGAAGCACGGGTTTCATAATTCTCAAAAAAAGACAAATGTTTTGGTTTAAGCTGCTAAACTAAAACAATAAATTAAGTAATAAAAATAATAATTAAAGTATAGTGAAGGTGTACCGGTATGCGCATATTATGTACTTATTTGTTGTGCAGTTTGCTTGTTTTAGGGTTCTTGTAGATGAAAAATAGTGATATGTACCTACATAGTTTTTTGAATTTTTGTATGTACGTTTAATGTGGCTACTACTCAAAGTGTCCGTTATATGAGTGGCAATATTTTAAGGGGTAATTCCTTGTTGAGTGGGTCAGTTTTCAATATCCGCGAAGGTAAGGGTGGTAAAGAAAAGTCTTTCGAACATGTACTCTCACTCACATAAACTGTTATATCTTTAAAACTAATAATCACAATTTAACATGTTATAGCTTGTTTTCAGGGAATCGAATTATCTTTCATCAAGCACCGATATTGTAGCTGTACCCTATCTTGAGAAATTATCTTCGAAATACAAATTTTTGCTACTGTGAACCTTAAAATTCTTTGATCAATGTGATTTTTCTCAGAAAACCCCATTATTAAAATGTTATTTTAATTTAATTTTTGAATATCACATTATGCAGCACAGTAAAAATTATTTCTAATTTTACAACATTTAATGTAATAAAATTATCCCCATATCATAGGTAAAATTACCAAATTCATGTATAAATGCTATTACCATTATGTAATTCAGTTGTTTACGTGAAATATTATGTAAAATTTCAAATTACAATAACTCGTATGGAAAACTACATTTCAAAACATGGATAAATAAAATGATTACATGTAAAAAATATAAAAAAGGGCCATAATTGCAGTGAATACCACTGCTAAATGGCATTTTACATTTCGGCATGATGTAAATGAAGGGACATGATCAAGCGCGTAGCTTGAAACAGAAACAGAAATAAAATTTCGATCGCTAAATTCCAGGAAGTAATCAAAAAATTCCGCGAAATTTAGCAATGGTATCGTTGCGCTAACCCTACGAAGATTCACGCTTCGCGCCTGAAGATAATTCAATCGTGAGTCAATTTATCATTTCTTGTGTGGATATTGCAAAGCCAACATCGCGATTGTTTTTTTCGTAATTATAGTAGGTAATTTGAATTTGTAAAAATTAATAATCCTAATTCCTCAAACTTTAAAAATGTCAGTTCAGTGTAGTGAGTGCGAAATTAAATTTAATAATATCCTGCAATATAACAATTATTTATTTTTCCATCGGTTAAATGAACAATTTAATTTAAAATGTGAGTATCAATTCACATATTTTTCGGCACCAGCAATACAGGCATGCTAGCAAAAATGCTAAATTATGTTGTAAGCAGAATTCTTTCGGTTTTTCATGTCAGTCCACCCGCGAGACATTAAATCATTTTACGTCTCATTTTCAAAACGGAAATTCTGTCTCATGTCCACTTCCGATGTATTCAAAAGTTTTCACCATTAAGGGCCGGTTTCACAGTCGAAGTTTAAACCAAAAATTTGGTTTAAACTTAGGAAATTATTCGTTTGTTCCTAAGTTTAAACAAAATTTTTGGTTTAAACTTCGACTGTGAAACCGGCCCTAAGTCTTCTCTTCGAAGCCACATTTTTCATATTCATAGAGATCGTTCTGAGGAAAATAGACAGCAACATACAGGGGTGAGATTAGGATATCCTCACGATTCATCACTATTTTTAACTGACGACGTTTTGGATGAAAATATTTATAGTTTCGCGAAAGAAATAGATGAAGAAAGAAGCACTGTAAAATTTATATCCAACTATTTCAAAGAAAAAGTTAAATTCATTTTTGAAAGGTTTTTGGTAAGAAATTAATGTATTTACGCAATTTCTTTTAATGATAATGTTTTTTACCCCTTAGTTTGGGACTTCAACAGAGGATATAAAACCACCTGGACCCTTTCCGTGGTTCGCAGCAGTTGGTACGTATTATAGTTTTGCATACTAAATAGCGAATAGAATTTTTAAAAATAACTTTGACTATTATCTTCATAATTTATATTTTATAATTAAAGCTACTATTACACTGTATGATCACGCTGTCAAAACACAGTAATAAGCAATGCGAAATTGTAAATTTGACCGAGTAGATACTATGAAATTAATTCGAATTCCCTATTTCGCATTTCGCTGCATGGTCATACAGTGTAATACTAGCCTTACCTTGCAACTATATCGTAGAAAAAAAACTAATAATATTTTACTTTTTACAGAAACCAGTGAAGAAGATGTTTATTACTTTTATGTGGATTACCATCTTGTCAGCTCTGCATCTTCAAATTTTAAAGAACTATTTTCTCAACTATTTTCCTTATATTATGTTACGAACATAGAATACCAGAAAAAAGTCTCACAGACATATGAATTTATTCCGAGATATATTTTTGAAATGCATACTGAAACATCTCGTGTAAGGAAAAAGAACATCTCAGCCATGACGAAAGTGATTAGATTGATAAATTTTTTAAATTACAAAATTATAATATCATCTGAATAACTAATAATAACTCTTATTAAAAATGAAAATGTTTATTTCCAGAATTTTATTGTTTTTTATATTTTTCATAAAATAACTTTTTTGGATATATGTATGGTATAACACTGCTCTTGTTTATTTACAATTGACGGGCTTAAAACCAGAGTGGTACAAGTGCAATTCAAGTAGTTTCGAGTAAAATCATATCAAAGTCTTTTAAGTGTCAATAATTATGGCTAAGACCTACCGACCGGGTTGATCGGTTTTCCTCTTAGGGACTTAGTATTCTAAATTCCACAGCGGCGCCAAAAAGAAATATATATAATTTCCCGAGATATACTGTTTAACGTGGTCTGAACTCGGGAAACATTGCACTTGTACCCCTCTGGCACTGAACTTTGACGTATTTTCATATATTTTACTTTATTATTTTTGAAATTTTATAGGTAGATTGGGTGAACTCCTACGAGTGGTATCCTTGGGGAAGAGTGTTAGGGGAGGTGGGGGAAACGTTTTCTAGGAAAAAGTTTTGCCTCGTAAAAAACTTTGGATTATGATATCTCGCGTACCAATTATTCAGTAAAGATTAAACTTCGTTCGTGTATATACTTGGCACATTTTTACATTATTATTTTTTAATAATAAAGTAGTGTGATCGACATGAAATTTAAAAAAAAATTGTATTTTCACGTTTTAGGACTAGTAAACTCAAAAAAAAAATGTCTGTCTGCCGTCCGCAAAACCGTTTGAAGGTGCGTAGCTCACAAACCCGTTGAGATATTAAGTTGAAATTTGTATGGTGGGTATATTTAGTAAACCCCTGCAAGTCGTATCTTTTTTGGGGGGTTGAGGTGTGAGAGGGAGGTGTGCGTTTTAGATGAAAAATTTTGGTTTCTAGATCTCAGGAACCGCTTACGCTAGGAGGCTGAAACTTGGATAATAAAGTTGTGCCCAGACTGATGGCAGAATTTTTGTCACTACAAGCACTTCTTCGCCGCAATATAACGAGATGATGAAGTGTTCTTTAAGGTTTCAAGGAAAGACAACTTTTGTAACACAGTATGTTAGTTACCTAATAATTTATTCAGTCTTTATTAATAAAACTACTACGCAAAAAAATCTAACTAATATATTGAACATAAGGGCTGAATAATGAAACTAAGTACGGTTACTCGTAGTCCGACTCGTACCCGGTCGGCTCATCTGTCTGAAATGTAAAAAACGGAGAGTATTTTGATTTGCGCTCGTTAAAAAGGAGTGCTAGTCGTACTTGTACCCCTCTGGCTCGTATCATTGGTTCTTTTCCGTTTAGTAGTGGATTTATTTCCTAACATATAGCAGTCTTAAGCTACTCTTGCACCTGTGCATCACTGGTAATAGACAGCAGACACTCTAAAGAGACATTTCTTGGTATTAACTTAATTTTCGCGAAATTGTCACTTGTACTCCTCTGGTTCTAAGCCCGTCAATTAATTACTTCTTTTATTTATTGCATATAAGTGTATTACCATTTTGCTCTTTAAGATGTATAATTTTATAGAAAGTATATTCTTCTTCTCGCTTATATCCTTAAAATAAACCTTTGTTCTTAGAACGAACGAAATGAAAATCACGTTCGAATCAAGCACAAATTTGCACTGAGTTTACTGTAAAAACTTTTTTAAGCGGAAGTTTTTCAAAAAACTCAATTAAATTTTTGCTTAGTTCATGAAATTTTTCATTCCGCTAAATCTTAGTATAAAATTTTACTTCTAAAACTTTCGATTTACAATAAGTATTATGTAAATTAATTTACAAAGAGTAATGTAGTTTTCCATGTGGCTACCTGTACAATTTCCTCTTTAAGTGGTAAAGTTACATATATTATTAGTACTATAAATTACCTCAATTAAGGTAATTTTACCCTCTAAATTGTAAAATTACATATGTGATTTTACAAAGTATTTATGTATTTATTACATTTCCGAATTTTAATTTTACAATATCCTATGTTGGCAATTAGTTGCCAACATTTAATGTTGTAAAATTTTTTAACTGTGAGCTTTTGTAAGCAAAAAACCTAGTTAGATTATGTACATATATGAATATTCCTAATTCTTAACCCTAGCATGAATTCACATGCATTGTTTTTGTACTCTAGATGAAATCTGAGAGTATTATAAGTTTAATTCAGCCCAAAAGTTTGTAACGCATAGAACGGAGCCTCGGACGAAAAAAGTTATATATTATTTTGTGTTTATTTGTGTTCAAAAACTCCAAATCCGGTTGACGTCCGTCCGTCTGTCTATCAGTCCGTCCGTCCGTCCGTTAGCACGATAACTCAAGAACGCCTTGACCTAGGATCTTGAAATTTTCAATCTGGATGTTTGGTCGAATGTGTAAGGCTAAGGTTGTTAACGGGCAAAATCGTCCTACTCCTTCGGGTAGCTGCCATACAAAAAGTACTTAAGACACATGTCCATAAGAATATTGACCAAGAACTTCGGAACGCCATCAGCTACGACTTTGAAATTTTGTATACGTTGGTTTTCCAATAGTTAATTAAGGGTCAGAATATGAAAAATTTTCCATGAGTCGTTCGAGCAGCTGCCATACAAAATTCCTGTAAAAATGTACTCACTCAATTTACGGAACTCACTACAACTCAAGAAATCGTTCAGGCACAATGTTGAAACTTTGTACATAGTCACTAAAATTCCGGTACTCCTTCGGATAGCTTCTATACAAAAAGTCCTTAAAACACGTGTTCAAGATAAAAGGCTAAATATATTAGAGATCGAGTGAGTTCTTCCTGTACCTCCCATGTGGAAGTCCTTGAAAAGGCTAAATTACTTTCGGTGATTTTCCTAGTTCCAGATATGGCATTGAACACTGAAGGTATTGTATTGTCTTTAACCTTCGAGTGGCAACCAAATAAGAGTCCTTAATAAAGGACAAACTACATACGCACTCCTAATTCTACTTTATCTCAAACTACAATATAAATCGGAGGCCGTTATTTCATCTAGAGTATCATACGATTGGCTTGCAGCCGATCATGACTTCGGTATGTTCATTATTATATTATAAGCACATAATTTTTATTTTGCTGGTTGCTGCTCACGAATATTTTACTCTCACAAGCCTGTCTGATACACGTAAGGGTTTGTATCGCTTATAGTGCTTCCTAGATATCTCCGGTTTTCAGCTCTAGATTCATTTAAAAAATCTAAGGAAGATAATAGTTTTTTTTACCAACCTCCCCCGAAATTTTTTTCTGGCTCCGGCCTTGGATACAAATAAAAAAAAGAAAAAAGTCCGGACTAATTTTACGAATTGCTAATTTACAGGAAATCCTTTTGCAAAGTTTTGTCCCTTTCTCCAGAACGGTGAATGTGTAAATACAAATAAAGAATGATAGCCTCATGGGAGTCTTGCTTAAAACCAAAAATTTCTTGTTGACTTTATGAATGCTACAATATTATTATTATGTCAGACTTACATGGTTGCAAATAATTCTTCTATGTCATTCCGCGGGCAAATTTTATGATATAGAGCGTAGAATTTATCGAAAGTGAATTCTTCACGTGTCATTGATCCTCCTTTTTCCGAGGGTAAGCCCAGTTCCTGCAATCCTTGATAGACTAGCTTCTCAGTTTTACCCGATGCAAAAGTTTTCGTTATTACTTTAACCGGTACCTTTCCTTTTGAATCCACTAGAAATCCTAAACGCATCCAACTGAAAAAAACAATATGAATTAATTTAAATCGAAAATTTATTGGATATGTTACATAGTTTTAAGTTACAAGGATATTGTTAGTTTAAAAAAATATGAAGCGAAAACATTCAGCATACGAGGATCTACAACAAATAAAAACTACTCCATACTCACTATGTGCCATCTTACTTGGAAAACGTACAATTATCAGAAATATTGTGTGTTATTTTAAATTCTTACTTCATTATATTTTTAACGGCATAGGTCTTTTAACGGTTCTATCTCTTTCTTTATATTTTCTCTTTTCACCATTTTGCTTTCTGTGGCAATTTCTGTCTTCTTCTCTATTGCAAGCTAAAAACGCGTGTACCTACTTTTAAGGTAAATCTTTGGCCGAAAAGCAGTCAAATAAATACTTTTCCTACTGTACAGAGGTTCCGGCTATTATGAAATGAAAAAATACGGCCAAAAAAATTTATAATGAGTAGGGAGAGAATAAATTTCGATATCTTATCAGACCTGAAAAATATGGCGAAATTCATGGCAGCGAATTCAACCCCTTTTACAGCACTTTGGGGTTGAATATCGAAAACCCCGAAATTAATTTTTAGCCGATTAAACGAAAAGCCCGTGGACGTAAAAGGAGAGAATAAATTTCAATATCTCGACAGACCTAAAAGATATGGCGAAGTTCATGAAAACGAATTCAACCCTCTTTATACCACTTTGGGGTTGAATATCGAAAGAATATGAAGTTGATTTTTAGGCGATTAAATTCGGACTGAGAAAGAGTGCCCTAGACATGGGATTAATTCAGCAATTAAAAAAAAAAAAAAAAATCCCGTGAACGAAAATCCCGTTAAACGAAATTCGTAACAATATAGGCACCTCCTTTTTACCGGACCAAAGTTGTTGCTGGTAGGTGTTTATTGGGTCTACCTACCATATTTCATCTTTCGCACCTAATTAGTTCACTCCAATACCCGCACGCCCCTATCGCTTCTTAAAATTTGATTTATAGTATACACCACCAGTTTAAACTATGTTGCTTAAACTGTTCAGAAGATATGAACTTTAGAATGTTTTGATTTCAGCTTTTCATCGCGATGCGATTGGGTCATGGCGGACGTTGCGCGCATCGTATTCGCTGTAATTCCAACTTAATAGTTTAAAATCGCTTTGATATATTCGAGTAGCTTCCTCTCCAGTCGGAGCACAGGTACAGTGCCATCATGTCGGTTAAGGAATTGCACGGCACTATTCCAGGTGCACATTGTGCTCTATTTAATCGCTCGTTACCGTGTAATTTCAATCAAATTATATTGATTTTAAGATAGCAAATCGAATATCTGTCATCTAGGTTTCGAGCAGCAGAAGCAACTCGAATCACGTATTTGTCCGAAACAGACTATTTTGCATTCACGTCACGTTTCAATTAACGAAATCGTTTATCATTCCTGCATTTCAATTGAAACGTATCACCTGAATTAGCCTGGAGAGTTATAAAATCTATAGAGGACCACGATTAATGAAATCATATCCTTGTACAATTGGAATGCTATCGCCAATAAGTCGCGAATCCGGAACAATAACAAGGAAATCTTTGAAACCGAGAAGTATTAGAACATCCTTAATCCTGTCTGTTCTCCATTTTTCCGCGACTTATAACCTCGATTTGTGGTGAACTTTATCTCGTTTCTCTAAGGCGCATATATCATCCCTTATATCCCTGAAAGGAACACCCCAAGGCATCTCTATATGCCGGTATGTTACGGTATTAATATTGATTTACTTTTTGCTGCAGGTGTACGGTATTCGGAATTTCCATCATCTCTGTATGGATACTATGTTTCTTGTACCCCGGTGTAATCATCATGACACATCTCATCACAGTTTACAGGAAGTACCCTTCCGTATATAAAGTCGATGATAGGTGAAAAAAAATTCGCCTGGATCGTTGTTTTTGTCGTCCTTGTTTGGGGTATAAAAGATGGTAAAGAGCGGGTATTCCATTTTATAGTCGCCGACAGGGGGTTGAAGTCAGTGATGAATTTGTTTGTTGAATCAACTTTACCGGCTTCTTGAAACTTTTTTAATATTAAATCCATAACTTTGCGAAGGACTTCAGGGATGTAATAAAGATTGACAAAAGCCTTGAAGAAGATTGGACGGAATCGACAAATATATTATAGTTTGGATGAGTGGATGATATTGGCAATAATTCTGAGTTACTGACAGATTTCAAATACATTTTAAACATTTCGAATCGTTTTTCATTATTGGATGGTTACACAATGGTAAAATGTTTGTTTGAAAACATCTCCTGCAGAAATTGAGTATATGAACATTGTTTTTGTATTATAGTTGAGCGATTTCTATTGTGCCAGGACGTTAGCTTATTTGAAACTTTATTTTTAATAGACGATTGTGAAAAAATGAATTCTTTCAAATAAATCATAACTTGAAAACTTTAAAATGGTCCGATTGCCAGGTGGTCGAGATAGCAAGGGGCCTTCTTAATAGGACCGATTTTAAAGTAATCCATTTTTAATAGGATAGTCAAGTTGCATCAATACTGTTGGTAGTTTTTTTTTCAAAAATTATGCAGAAGCGATAATCCCGTTTGACTGAGAAAAACGGCGGGAGGTAAAAATTTCTTCACATTATTGTCTTAATTAATGACTCTTCAAATTATTTAAAAATTGAATTTCGGAAACTTTTAACTCGGGTAGGATATCATCTCCTTATTTATATTTTCAGATTATACATCATTTAAAGCCATTCCTTGTAGTTTACAGAATTTTAAAATATGTTTTAGTACAAACAAGATTTGTTTACCTTGACTAGAAGGTATTCAAACAACTTATTTCCATTTCACATCCATTTGTTTTCCCAGGATCTTCACTAAATCGTGAATACTATTCCGGACTACTGCCCACTTACCAACCATCTTCTTTTTCGCCCCTACTTCGAACTATTCACTTAAATCAAAGCAAACATTTAAGAAATAAATGGGGTGTAACATGATTTAGTATCTCACCCACGTATATCCAATAAATCAGAGCCATAAGGGATTTGAAAAATACTTTAAAACAGAAAAGACTTGAGGAAAAAAACACTATAAACTACCCAACTGAAAGTCCTTACACGCTTAGCAAAAGTCTTCATTATTCAAGCGTCTTATCGTAGAAAATGTAGAACGAAAACACAATTGCTATAACTAAGGAAGCCTACACGCTTACAATATGCTTCAATATAAAAAAAGAAAATGTGTGGAAAATAGGGTGTTTTTGTTATAGTCTTTTAGGGGTTGGTTGGAAAAACGTAAAATTCATACGTTACTCCATCAGTACACAATTGCCTCGGGCTTTTCACGATCTCATTAGCGGTTTAGTAGAGCTTTTAATACTTGCTCGCCATCCTCGGGCCATTTTCTTCTCGCATACACTTTTCCACCATAAATTTATCGGATATAACCTACTACCAGGCCCAAGCCTGGGAAACTTCTCTATGGTACCTGGATAAATGGGCAAATATATGAGAATTTCACCTGGTGTAGCTACAGAATACATTCGGTACTCCCCTCCCGTACAGTGCAGGTATGTTTCTCGGGGGCTCAAATTAATTCCATCGGGGATGATAGTCCTCTCATGTAAGTACATATATCCTGAAAATGGGCATTATACAGGAGTATTAAATTAATTTTGGTATAGGATCAATTCCATACAGGTACACAATTTAGGTTTTATTCAATTTACGATATTTATCAAATATGCATGATACTTTGTTTGCTTTTCGATACATGTGCCCCTCGAGCTCGAGGTCACAATCGTCGCAATCTGTATGAGCTCTTAATGTTTAATTTCGTTAGTTAGAGAAATATTGTCATTTTGATAAATTTATCCAATTTTATGGTGTAGTTTTCCAGGCAGGCGGGTGTGAAAAACGGTCTGATAGCAAGCCATTTATCACAGAGCAGAATGAAAGTTCGCGGAAATATAATGATGATGTCCAATTGAACGGGTAATTGCTCGTTGGAATGAATCAATCAGGATAAGTTGCACGTCAAACTAATTGTTCGCTTGATTGTGCTTCCATTAGAATCGATTTGAATTTGAATTGGAAAGGGTGCGCGTCGATATATCGCCGATCTAATTGCGGTTTCAGTTTAGTGTTCGTGCGAAAAGATTAAATTTAATTCACTGTGCAGGGCGAAAGTATGAACCAAAAATGGGATCACAGATCTGAAAAAAAAACAAACATCTTGCGTTTTCGAATCACAGGTCTTTAATTGGAATGTAAAAAATTTCGATACTATGTTTATGTGCCGGACTTTTATGTCAGTTTTCCACCAAACGGACAAGTTGAGTTTTTGTTTTGTTCGTGTTTTTGAAAGCACGGAAAACAAAAACTGGAACTCGAACAAATACAAAACACTGTTTCAACCAAACCGACAGTGTTTTGTCGCAGTTTTGTTTTTGTTTAGAGCGAACAAAGTTAGTTCAATTGAACTGTCAAAAGAGTAAGTTCAATTAAGCCTTGAAGTAGACATTTTTCCGCAAGCAAGATCCAGATAATTTTGAGTTTTTATGTAAACCTCTTGTGGAAAAATGTGCACCTCGGCTTTTATATATGTATATGTAGGAGGCTCTATCACTGTCAATAATAGAAACAGGCAACTTTTTTTCACAATATACATACTTACGAAAGAATAATAAAAAATCTGCCAACAGTCTGGGCGCAACTTTATTATTTTTTCGGTAGAAGTTCGGAATGCCTTCAATTCTGAGACGCGGTGTAGGTTACTATGTGAGTGAAAGCCTAAAAAAAAGTTCGGAAAGCGGTTAGAATGGGGTCGCGCTAGAATACTGACGCCGCTGCCACATACAACATATGAATTACATAATTGGGTCATACTCTGGGATGAGGTCTAAGTCGTAGTATAATATCAGTTGTTAAGTGATTAGGAGGTTTTTCGTGATTTGGTTTTGGGCCATTACATGAAATCGGAAATGCATTTGTAGGCGATTATATAAAAAGTCTGTGCAAGTTAAAACCAATCTGATGTCTTATCAATAGTAAGAAATGTGTCGAAAGCCTTACGTCCTCTTTGAGTTGAATATCTAAAAATACTGAAATCAACTTTTGGCGATTATATAGGAAGCCTTATACCCTGTACAGACTATGCGTTTTAAGCGCTTTTAAGGAGGTAAATTTAACATGTTAAAAAAGCAGTGTTCAGACTAGGCAACTCGTTTTATTTTGATACATGATAGCTTGATGTGATTTGTTTTGACAAGTAGATATTCAGCTGTATTTCATTAGCAAATTTATGAGCTAATGCAGGCGTTGCACAAACACAAAATTAAGTTTCTGCAGCATTAAATAGTTTCTTCCAAAGTTTACTTCGATTTCCGCGAGGGTCGCAGTACATGTTTTCGGTAAAACGCGTAGTAGCTACGTGTTTTCGTAAACGCGTCCGGGAAGTGTTTTTAGCGCATTTAACTCGATTTAAACGCGTTAATCTCATAGTCTGAACATAGCATTAGGAAGTTAAACTGAATTCGATATCACATCAGAACTAAGAAATATATAAGAATTTGTGAAAACATATGCAACCCCCTTGCACACTCTTTGGGGTTGAATATCAAAAAATCCTGAAATGAGTTTTTAGATACGAGTATATATAAAGAAATCCCGAGGAAGTGGAAACCAATCCGATGTCTTATCACTCCTAAGAGATATGACGGAATTCGTGAAAACGTGTTCAACCCGTTTATACCCTCTTAGGGGTTGAAAAAGGAAAAAATTTGAAAACGAATTTTAGGTGATTATTAAACAAGCCCGTGAAAGTAAAAAGTTATTCGATATCTGATCAGACCAGAGGGATATGGCTGAATTCGTGAAAATGTATACAACCGCTTTACACCACCGTGGGGGTCAAATTTCAAAAAATCCTGAAAATACTTTCTAGGTATTTATATAAAAAATCCGTACAATAAAAATGAATTCAATATCTGGAAAGGCCTAACAGATATGACGAAAATCGTGAAAATATATGCATTCCATTTTCACTGATAATTTTTTTTGACCCCCCTTCTGTCCACCAATGGATATTTGAATTTTTTTAAATATAAATTACTTTTCTAGTTGGCTTACATATACATACCTACTTTCAACTTTCTAGCATAAGCCGTTCTATAGTTAGGAAAAACACCCTCCACCCCCGTACCATACTATCCCTATGAAAAATTATATTTTTTCAACATGCAACTACTATAGTTCTATCCAAATACCAAGTTTCAGATTTATATCATTATAGGTTCTCGAGATATAAAAATCAGAACTTTTTCCTTTTCACCCTCCCCCACCCTTACCCTCAAAATTTTTTTTCCTGCTAGGGGTCTATTTGGCCTACTTTTGGTAAAAATTCTAAGCATCTATCGTACACTGTTCTTGAGATATGAGACGTGATTTTTTTGAAAAATTCTTATCCCCTCCACTTCCGTACTTCACCGTCCCCTTAAAAAATTTTACTTTCAGCAAACTTTATTTGTCAACCATAATACAGAAACCGCATTTTGTTTTTCTAGTGCAATTGATTCGTGAGATATCGTAATCTAAAATTTTTCACCCCCCACCTCCGTACGCCACTGCCCCCACTCAAAAATTTGTTTTCGATCTATTCTCCTAGTATACCCACAGATGTTCATTAAGTTTTAATTTCGTGACATTAACCGATTAGGAGATATGGATCTTGAAATGTCTCGATCTCGGCTTTCGAGCGTTTTGGACGCATTATTATTTCCCCCACTCCCACACGCCTTTACCCATATCATAATTTTTTCTGCAAATGGGTCCACTATCGCTGGTTTATATAAATTCCAAGTTTCAGCCTCCTAGCCTAAGCGGTTACTGAGATCTAGAAACCAAAATTTTTCGTCTAAAACGCTTCCCTCACCTCCTCCCTCACACCCCCAGCACTCAAAAGGTGACCACTTGAAGGGGTCTGCTCAGTCCTCATTTTTGGCGTTTTTAAATTTGTTCTCCTTATAATTTGTTTTTTTTCAGAACCTAATAGTACATAATTGTTGTTTTTTTTTTGGTTTTTAGCAAATTTTTTTTTTTCTTATTTTTATTCTTCCTCTCATTTATGGTTGTTTTGAATTTTTCCTATCAATTTGTTTCTATTTTTCTCCTATGGATTTTATGTGTTTTTCCACATTATTTTTTTCACTTTCTGCTCATTGTTCCATTTTTTATATTTTAATCCTTTCATTTTGATATTTCAATTTTCCACCCTACTTTTTGTTGCAGTTTTCAAATATTTTCTCTTAAATTTTTTCCCTCTTTTTTCTCCCCATTTATACCTTTTTACCAAATTGTTGTTATTCACTTTGTTCTTTCCATTATCCTGAAAATATCCTCATCCTCATTTTCTCATTTCCATTTTTCTCTCCCCTTTTTTTTGGCGCTTTTGGGTATTTGTTTTTTATAAAAAAAACGGTTCAATATATCCTCCTGGTTATTCATTGGGCTATCAGTTCTTCTACTGGCAGGTTTTAATTTATCTAGATGGGAGATGGGAGGTAAAATATTGATGTAACTCTCTAGGGATTAAATATTAAAAAATTATGAAAACTGTTTTTCATTATATACAAAGGGCATGTATATATAAAGCCTATAGAAGTAAAAGCGAAGTCGATGTCTTAGACTTAAAAGATATTTCGGAATTCGTGAAAACATACACAACTAATTTACACCACTTTAGGGGTTAAATATAAAAGAATGCGAAAAGCGATTTCTAGGCGCTTATATAAAGAGCAAGCGGAAGTAACACTAATTCGACATATCGACAGCCTTAAGAGATATGACGAAAGTCTTGTATACACCCCCTTTTCATGTAAATTTTGCCGCTCCGCCGTACGCCAATGCAAATCCGATTTGTTTTTAATTAAAATACTTTTCTAGGACATCTACATATATATACCAAGGTTCAACTTTCTAGCGTGAGTTGTTTATCTCCACCCTCGATCCTTGTCCCTATCTATTTCTTGTGTCTTTAGAGGTTCTCGAGAAATAAAAGTCAGAACTTTTTTGCTCTCTACCCTCACTGCAATTGCGTGCTCCACTGCCCCCACCCATCCATAACCCGCTTAAAAATTGTAAATTTAGCATTCCCACTCTACTTATGCACTTAAATACTCAAACCAAATTTACTAGTGTAATTGATTCGATAGCTATCATACCCCAAAGTTTTGGACAGTCCATCCTCACATGCCACCTCTCCGCTCAAAAATTAACATACAAACATTCATTGAATTTCAACTTTGTGGTATGAACCGTTCAGAATATATGGATTTTAGAAAGTTTGAATGGAGTTAATGCTTTTGCAAATGATTCCGTACAGTCTCATATTGAGTTTTGTGTTATTAAATGTCCTCTTTATATGAAAATGCAATCATATAAATATTTTTATAAGTTTTGCAAATAAAATTTAAAAGTACGATAATTTTTAGCTAACTAACTAGATACTATAATTGATTGCAACTTTTTTTTACATTATAATGTGCTGAAAATACAAAATTTGTTTGTACAGAATTACATGATCTTGTAAAATCACACAAATGTAATGTAATAATATTACATACACTACAGTTGGCTTTTGATTTCCTATTATATTATATAAATAGCAATTTTACTTCAAAAAATTTAATTTGTAAATTTTTTTTCTGTAATTTTACTACTAGGTTTTACGTTGAAATTCACATCGTTCTATGTTTCTATATTTATTTATAACTTTTTGCACAGTATTACACCTCTTTCGATTCATCAATATTAATTAATTTTTGTTCCAATTTCCTTTAAATGTGGTCACTTTTATACTCTTAGGATTAATATCTGCGGAATTGCGCCAATATAAGGATCAACATTATTATGCGCTATACAAAAAGGAAATAAATCAATCGATTTGTTCCATCTAACATTAACAGCCTTTGTCGGTTACATCAACGGATATAATAAAGTCCAAAATAAACACGATATAGAGACTACGGGATCAAATAATACATAAATACTTACTGTTTCATTAAATTCGTTGTGGGACACGCATTACTCCCTTTTGAATTGTGGGTGATATGACGTAATCCTTGTTGCCATAACTTCATTATATTTAATATTGCGTGTTTGTAAATTAGTGCATATATAGTAAAGTGAACATTAATTGCAGATGATTACGTGACGAACACGTGTTTCGAGTGTTTTTTTTTAATCCAACCGTTTTAGGGTAATTTCAAGTTGAATCCGTGCATAATTTTAAATTAGGAAATTGCATGCAAAGTTTATAGTAAAAAAATGAAGCATTAGAAATACAAGTAACGTGCAGAGTTAAATTTTAACATGTAGTTAGAAGTGTTAATAAATGTGTGTAGTGAAGAGTCTCCGGTGGTCTGTACACGGTGAAAGTGAGTTACGCAACTCAGGATGGCTAGTTTTTTGTATCGACGGAAAAGAGCTTCCGTGAAACAGTTGTGCAATATAATTTCAGAGTGTTGACTTGAAAATCATTAAGGTTGGATTATAGTGAAAGCGACACGCGCGCATTAAGCGATGCGTCGCGATGACAGTTGACTCGAATGCATGTTATTGAGTGTAACCAGTTATACGAGGAGTTATATCGCATCGCTTTGATTGTCAATCTTCTAAGTACGTCGCGCGCGTTACACGATTTTGCCACTTGCGTAGCTTTTGTTTCGGATATTTTTGCAAGAAAAGACAGCGACCGGTAAATATACGCAAGCTGCGAACATAATATTTTGGTATTTGTGAAAATTATTTGACATTTGTGGCAAGCGATCAACTGGTATAGCGATATGGAGCGCGCGACGCGATTGTACATCGCGCAAGTCCCTTTCACTATAACTCCACCTTCAGTATTGTGCCCTTATGTTGTTGCTTTTCGAATCAATCTCCTCATACGGTTTATCATTTACGTATTTAGAACACTACCACGACGGTAAATTTTAAAAATAAATCTGAAGCTATATCTAAAGACTCTTTCACGGGTCATTAGCTTTTAGCCCATCAACAGGTGGCAGAGTAAACAAAACCGAACAAACACATAAAAATATAAAAATAGAAAAGCGCGAGAACTGAAATATAGATGGTGTGTGCGAATACTCTATTTTAGTGTTATATTGTTATACACCTTAGGCAATATATTTTTTTTTTCGGTAAATTGAAGCGAAAACGATTAACGACATGCAAACATGCAAAACGCTAAGCATAATAATTTCATTTTATCGAGTGACAGAAATCTGTCATAAATAATCATATTACACACCCTTTACGTCATGCCAGTGTATGGCTGGGTTTACTTTTGATATTATGTGATATTCTTTATACGCATTTTTTATGTTTATCAACATATGATTGTTATTCGCGGTTTGTTGAGTACGACACATCTTAATATTATGTACATAATCACTTTTAGATAGTAGACAGACATGCAGATTATTTACTTATTTTTTTAGAGATTTATGACAGGACTTACTGTTTTTTGAGACAAGTCATCGGACAAATGTTGTTTGCTTTTACATTATGCGTTATTTTCCGTATACCGTCCAACCATATCTACGAAAAATAATGTTTTTTTTGATTTTGTGAATGAAAAGTGAATTTTTTAATGTAAAAATTTTGAAAATAAATTTTGATTGTTTGACGACGACTGACATACAGAATTTTTGCAAAATAATGTTTTTTTTTATTATGTACATATTTTTGAATTTTTACCAGGAACCGTTGCGAGTTGCTTTATATATTGATAGTAGAAAGCAGAAGTATAGGAAAAATATGTCTGTACCACAGAACCAATGTACCTAGCCTACCTTAACTTAACAATACACTTTCAAATGGGTTTTTTACCTATAACCGTTTCAATAACATTTTGGTATAAACTATTTAAAGTCCATGTTAATCATGTACAAAATCTTTTAAGGAAAGCTCCTTTCTTCAACATTTCAAATTTTGGACTTAACGTTTTTTGCTTCTGAGGTACAGATATAGGTACCTACATGAGTAGTGTTTCCCAAATAGGGATCTACGGAACCCTAAAATTCCATTCACATCATTCGGAAGGGTTCTAAAAATATCAGAAACGATAAATGGTTTGAACCGATACCTTAGATTGTAGATTTGGAAATAGGGGTTGGTGTGGATAACAGTTGGGCTTATTGTGACGTCCCCCCGGTTTGATTATGATTCCTCTTCGATCCCTGCGCTTACAATGAAGCCTAGTATTTTGCGAAGAGGAATGGTCAGGAATTCCGATGGGTCCATGAAACCCTGACCGAAGTGACGAAGCCTTTTGCGAGTTAAACCCTCACATTCACAGAGGATATGCTCTGGTGTTTCGTCTTCGTCATTGCATATTCTGCAAATTTTAGTCTCAGAGAGACCAATCCTGTTGAGATGCTTCCTCATGTGACAATGTCCAGTCAGAGCTCCCACTAAGGTTCGGGTCTGATATCTGCTTAATTTTAGATAATCAGATGTTCTTTTTTCCGAGTGTTTTGGCATAAAAAGCTTTGAGTGCCTGTTGCCCGGTGCCAAGTCCCAGTGAATGGCACTTTGCGATTTTTGCCACATTCGGATGTTCATTCTGGCTGTGCTTAATGGTAACCGATACCTTAACTAAAATAGATTTTTTATTTAATAAAAACAATTTAAATGTTTTCATTTGAATTTTGTTAATTCATTCATTTAGTAATGTTAACTACATTATGTAACTTTGTATTAATATTAACGAATCTTTTAGGGTATTTTCGCACAATAAAATGCACATGATGTAATTAAATAATATGTTTTCACACTGGTAATATAATTTTCTCCCAATATCCTTCCTTATCTTCATTTTGTACACCGTAATATTATATACCTATGATGAAAAAATCTATTAAACATTTTATAATATTATAGGGGATTCTCAAATTTCTTATATTTTTTTTGCTACGGTTCTACAAAAAGAAAAATTTTGAGAAACACTGATAGGGTATTTCAATAATGTCATAAATGGTTAGTGCAATAGAGGACTAAAAACAGTATCCCGAAAATTACGATCTGCATCTGTATTCCAAAATATCTTCCCTATAGTAACTTTCCAATTTTCATATCAGTCGGGAGCGTCTAACAATAGACGTATAGACGTATAAAAGTATGTCGACTCAAAATAATTGTTTTGGGTTAGAAGTTCTTAAATTGAAATTTCAAGAAATTTTTCTATTCTACTCTTAATATTTAATATTTTTCTGTTCATGTTTGGCATCATAATTTAAAGAACATCTAGAAGTGTGAACTTAACATTTGTGTTTTTAGTGGTTTAATAGGGTAAAAAAAAATTAATGCTTATCTTGAGTTATTTTAAACCTATTCATGGTAGCGTCTTTTTTTACTTGCTTATTTTTTCACTCTTCCATCAATTTTCACTTTGTCACAACGAGTGACTTCCCGCTCAAGATAGCATCTACTTTCACTCACTTATTTAATTGATGCCTTGTTTTAACTTTTCATTACGAATGTCCTTACATCCATGGTAGCGTCTATTATGACCCTCTTCCATTATACAGGGTGTTTGGTACTCCGTCCACGACCTTGTAAGGGGTTATTCCTTGATATATTTGGAGAAAAAAATTGTTCCACAGGGTGGGTCAATTTTCAATAACAGTGGAGATACAGGGTGGTTAAAGTGTTTTTGACCGGTACCCTTACTCACTTAAAACGTTATATCTTGAAAACGAATAATCACAAGGCAAAGTGTTATAACTCGTTTTTTAGGCAATCGAATTACCTTTCATTTGATGTAACAGTCTAAATTGTAACTGCACCTTGAGATAATTACTCAAAAACACAAATTTTTGCTACGTGAACCCTTAAAATTTAGTGATCAATGTAGTTTTTCTCAGAAAACCCCATTATAAACATGTCATTTTAATTTTATTTTTTTATGAGCCTTATTATTACCTACAAAAGCTGCATACATATGTATGAGTTACGATTAACATTTTGGAAGTAATAGGTAAAAATACATATCGCATAAAAATCAAATATTTCAAAAGTCAGTGCCATAAAGTGGACCTCGTTTAATTTGTCGGTAGTACTGAAGTATTTTTATTGCCCATTTATTACTATTTAAAGTATGTAGGAAAACAATGAAATGTAACTGAGTTTCAACATAATTGATGCTTTTACCTGGATGGGGTAGGTAATACTGGGTGCGGTACTATGCCTTTTTTAATAGGGTGCCTTACAAAATAAAAAGCCTATAAAAGCAAAACTACCTTCATATTTTTATCAGTTTTAGTTACGTTGCTAAAAGAAGAAGGTGTCAGTAAAATAAAAAAAATAATTTCGAAATGTCTGAGTACTCCAATGAAGAATATGCTGACATTGTGTTAATTTATGGAGAGTGTCGCGAAAATGGACAAGCCGCGCGAAGGCTTTACCATCAGAGACGTCCCCATCGACGGACACCTGACAGGGAAGTATTTCAGGACGTTTACAGGAGAATTAGGGAAACTGGCAGCGTTAGAACAAGGAGAGTAAATGCAAATCCTGCGCCTATACTCGCTGTTCAGATTGAGGAAAGAATATTGCAAGCAGTGCTAAATGATCCATCGATCAGTATCCGACGCTTGGCATTGCAGTTTAACATATCTACTTGGAAGGTTTGGAGTATTTTAAAAGTAGAACGCTTCCATCCCTACCATCACACACCAGTACAGGAGCTGCTACCCATTGATTTCCCCAAACGGATGGAGTTTTGCAATTGGCTCCTTGAACGACAAATAGATGACGACAATTTTTTCAACAATATTCTGTGGACGGATGAGTCCCAATTTACCAGAGACGATATCACAAACTTCCACAACCTACATACGTGGGCTGAGAGCAATCCACACACAAGAAGAGCGGCATCATTTCAGCACAGATTCAGCGTCAATTTATGGGCAGGTGTGATTGGTGACGATTTACTTGGACCTATTAGGCTTCCGCGTACTCTAAATAGCTCCAATTACTTACATTTTTTATCAAATGATCTACAGGACTTATTGGATGATATTCCACTGGTACGATTGGCTTCCATGTTTTACCAACACTATGGTGCTCCTGCTCATTACGGCCGACAGATCACAGATTGGTTAAATTCCAATTATAGCAATCGCTGGATCGGTAGAAATGGACCGATACACTGGCCTGCAAGATCTCCTGATCTTACTATTATGGATTTCTTTGTATGGGGACGGATGAAGGACCTTTTCTACGCAACGCCAGTAGAAACATTGGAAGATCTAAATATCAGGATCGATGCGGCAGCAATAGAAGTAAGGCAGCAGTTGAGGAATATGAATACCAAGAGAACACTCGCCAAACGAGCTTTAGCGTGCATTCAAAACGAAGGTGGCCATTTTGAACATTTATTATAACAAAATTTTTTTAAATAAAACATAAAAACCATTATTAAATTCTTTTAGTTCAAGCAAGTAGTGTAGATCAACATGCACATGCACTGACTTTTGAAATATTTGATTTTTATGCGATATGTATTTTTACCTATTACTTCCAAAATGTTAATCGTAACTCATACATATGTATGCAGCTTTTGTAGGTAATAATAAGGCTCATAAAAAAATAAAATTAAAATGACATGTTTATAATGGGGTTTTCTGAGAAAAACTACATTGATCACTGAATTTTAAGGGTTCACGTAGCAAAAATTTGTGTATTTGAGTAAATATCTCAAGATTGGGTGCAGTTACAATTTAGACTGTTACATCAAATGAAAGGTAATTCGATTGCCTAAAAAACGAGATATAACACTTTGCCTTGTGATTATTCGTTTTCAAGATATAACGTTTTAAGTGAGTAAGGGTACCGGTCAAAAACACTTGTCTTAACCACCCTGTATCTCCACTGTTATTGAAAATTGACCCACCCTGTGGAACAATTTTTTTCTCCAAATACATCAAGGACAAAACCCCTTACAAGGTCGTGGACGGAGTACCAAACACCCTGTATATCCATTGCTCCAATTAGTTTCACTCGAGAATGCAATTTTTTTCATTTCTTCACTAGTAGCATCTTTTATCACTCGCTTAATATATAGGGTGTTTCAATAAGAACGCTTGAATTTTGTTAAGTTAAAGCCGCCATGTTGTTAAAGCAACATCCGTCGAATTTGTTGTGATTTGTTCAGTAGTGAATGGCAAATCATCATGTTAGGTTATAGCGTTGATCTACGTGTGCAAATCATCAAATTTTATTTTCAAAATCAGAGTTCCGCGTATTGCGTGATTTTTAATGACGAGGCCCATTTCTTGATGAATGGATGTGTGAACAACCAAAATTGTCAGATTTGGGACGATACCAATCCACACGAGATACGCCAGCACCTAATGCATCCCGAGAAAGTCACTGTTTGGTGCGGATTTTGGTCTGGTGAAATCATCGGTCCGTACTTCTTCCAAAACGAAACTGGCATTGCCATAACCGTCAAACGATCGATGATAAGCAACTTCTTGTGGCCTAAACTGGATGATATGGATATCGACTACATGTGGTTCCAACAGGACGGCGCTACGTGCCACACAGCGCATGTCACGATGGGCATTCTGCACGAGCGATTTGAGGGCATCGTTAGCTCGCGCGGCGGCGACGTGAACTGGCCACCGTAATCGTGCGACTTAAAGCCTTTAGACTTATTCCTTTGGGGCTATCTTAAATCGCAGGTCGATGCGATGACCTTTAAGTCAACAAAACGCGCCATCCAGCAAATTCCGCCAGATTTATGCGACAAAGTCGTCAAAAGTTGGACCTCTCGAATACGTGCCACCAAGCAAAGCCGGAGCGGACATTTGAACGACGTTACATACTTAATGCCATAAAATATTCCTTCAAATAAAAAAAGAATTGGGTGGGTGTCTCACAAACAACTTGTTTTATTTACATTTAAAAATTGAACGTCCCCATTGAAAGACCCAGACAATGATTCTATTAATTTTAGTTAAGGGGCTAATATATATTTTATGAAATGTAAAACTTATTCTAATATTCTTTAAGGTAGCTTATTTACTATATTGGCTAGCCGTTATAGGGGTTTTATTATTATTTCCTATATTTTTATTTTATCCTTTATAATCTGTAATCATAAATAGAATCACTTCATAATACTAATTTAATTTGTTTTTGAAACACCTGAATATTTTTGCGATGAGATTAGAACTCTATTGTAACAATACAAATTCAGAATTTATCTTACTGAAATGACGTCGAAAAATGTTTGCTAGTTCTTGGGCTATAAGTTCCGTCAGAGCCCTCTGAACTATAGCCGCGCAACTGAATTGAACATCTAAAACCAGAGTCATAACAAACATGACAGCTCCATACAAATTGCCAGGTGCGAACGCAGGGTGGGGTTTTGGGTGTTGAAACATTAAATTATGGAATTAAAAAATCACAACTAAATGTAATTAATACGAGACGCGTAAATTGAACAAAATCTGCCAACAGTCTGGGCGCAACATTATTATTTTATGGTTAGAAGTCAGAAACGTGTTTAATGCTGAGATGCTGTGTTGTTACTATGCGACTGACAACCTAAAAAATAAAGTTCCAAATAGCCTCCTGGTTATTTCTTAGGTTGTCAGTCGTATAGTATTTTTTTTATCAATAGAATAATTCATAGTAGTAAAAGCGAATTCGATCACGTTAAACCTACGAGATTTTCGGAATCAGTGAAATCTTGAACAATACCCCCAGGGGGTATAATAGAGAAAAATACTTAAATCGGGTTTTTCCCCGACTATGTTTAAAGCTTATAGAAGTAAAAGTGAATTCCAAATCTCAATATACCTTAGGAATATATCAGAATTCGTAAATATGTACACAACCACTTTAAACCCCCTTAGGGGTTGGATATCGAAAAATTTTGAAGAACGTTACTAGGCGCTTATATAAATAGCCCGCAGAAGTAAAATTGCTTTGATAGTTTGACATGTCTAAAAGTTTTAACGAAATTCGTGAAAATGTGGATTCACGGACATTTTTTTACTCCACCTCTGAACGCCAATAAAAATCTGAACTTTTTTTTGCTTAAGTTACTCTAATAGCACATCTACATATACGTACCAAGTTTCAACTTTCTAGCATAAGCCGTTTTTGAGATATAAAAAACCACCCCTCACCCCCGTACCTTGATACCCCTATGAAAAATTTTATTCTTCTAGGATGTCTCTATAGTGGCTCTATATAAACCTAAATTTTTAGCTTTCCACTCATTACGGTTTTTGAGAAATAAAAATCTAAATTTTTTCCTTTCTACCCCTTTTCACCATCATCCCTTACACCCCCACCCTACTAGAGGTCTACCGATCCCAACTCCCGTAAAATTTTCAAGATCATATCTGATACGGTTGCTGAGATATAAAAATGTCATTTTTTGAGAAATTGCTATGCCCCCACTTTCGTGCTCCATCTCCCCACTCAAAAAATTTACGCTCATTAGACTCCTCTTGTGATCCTATATACAGAAACTAAATTTTATCTTCCTGGTGTAATTGGTTCGAAAGATATTGTAATCCAACGTTTTTCACCCCCAACACCACACCCCACCACCCACCTTCAAAATTTTAGCCCTTGTGTAATCTTCAAGTATCCCTAAGGACAACCACAAAGTTTTAATCTTCTGATCATCAATCGTTCAGGAGATATGGATTTTAGAATGTTTCAATCCCGGCTTTCAAGCGTTTTGGACTCATTGTTCCCCCCCCCCCCCCCCGCTCTTACACACCCCTCAACCCATATCGATAATTTTTTTGCAAGTTTCAGCTTCCTAGCATAAGTGGTTCCTGAGATCTGGAAACCAACATTTTTCGTCTAAAACGCTCCTCCCTCATCCCCCCTTACACCACCACCCTCCCAAAAGATACCAGTCGTAGGAGTTTACCCAATCTACCCACCATAAATTTCAACTTAAGATCTCAACGGGTTTGGGAGCTACGCGCCTTCAAACGATTTTGCGTACGGCCGACAGACGGACATTTTTTTTCCGCTTTTTTGGTGTTTACTAGTCCTAAAACGTGTAAATACAAAATTTCAGGGTTTTTGAAATTTCAGGTCGATCACAATTCTTTATTATTAAAAAATAATAAAGTAAAATGGCTTTTCATTGTTTTTACAAACTTGATATTTTAACATGTCCCCCCCTTGGGAATGGCTTTTGATATTTTTTACAAGGGGGGGACCCATATTTTTTACAAGCTTGATATTTTAACAACGGGGGGGGGGGGGGGGGGAACCTTGTGAAAAATGGTTTTTCATAGTTTTTAGAATTTGATATTGAAAAATAAAAAAATTACTTTTCGAGAAAAATTTTTATATTTTTCGATAATTATTTTTCCCAGAAACTTGATAGTTATTTTAGGGGACCCGCAATTCCTAACATTTGTTCATTCCCCGCAAGCACCGCATAAACGTTGAAATTCCCCAATTTTGGGGAATCGAAATATCGAACGCAGCGCTGTTTGACATTTTCTGTTGATAAAAGCGTTGTTTTGTTGGAAAACAGCCTAGAGAAAGAAGGTATTCACGACGCGGTGTTCTTGATGCGTGTGTGTACAATTTCGTGTTCGAGAGTGATAATTTACACAGATTTCAGGTTATGTCGCAAATATTGTCGTTCGTCATTTCAATCCCATTTCGATCTTTCAATCCGGTGTTGTCATATACGCAATTCAAATTTCGATCTTTCGATCTTTCAATCTTAGGATTCTCCATGTATACGTACATTAGTCACAAAACTTGCTATGTATTATACTATGGGAATCTAGATCGAATGATAACATAAACCGAATTCTTATTCCAATAAGCGATGAATTCTGTTTGTGGAAAATGGAACCCAACTGTTTTGATAACAATATGCGGCTTATAACATTATCCGCGAATACAATAAGCGGCATTTTAACTATTAAATTTGTGTTTGGTCTTGTGAAAAGTTGTTTAAGGAGATTGTTTGTGGTAAGAAAAATTTGAACATTACCGTCCTGGTTGTTAATACAGTAAAACCTGTCTAAAACGGAATGCTGTGGTACCTAACTTTTCGTTCCGTTTTAGAAGGTTTCCGCTTTATACAGTTTTGCATTTTCAGAAACTTGATATTTTCACAATTTTCAAGAAAATTTTCTCGCACGTTTTCAAGATTATTTTCCGATAGCTTTGAATGCTTCAAACTAGGAAATTGAAATTATGTATAAATTAATTTTTAAATGGTTGGTAAAAGGACAAGAATGCTAGAAATCGAGTGAGTCCTTCTTGCACCTCCCATGTAAGAGTCCTTCAGAATAAAAATTTTACTTTCGGTAACTTACCTCGTTATAGATATGAAATTGAACACTGATGATATTGTTTTTTAGTTTCGAGTAGAAGCCAAATGAAATTCCTTAATAAAGGACAATGCACTCCTGATTCTACTTTATCCCCAACTACACTATCAATCGGAGTTCAGTACTTCATATAGAGTATCTTACAATTGACTTGCAACCGATCGTGACTGCAGTATGTTTATACTCTAGATGAAATCAAATAGAGTATTATAAGTTTAATCCAGCCGAAAAGTTTGTAACGCATAGAACCAAGCCTCGGACGAAAAAAAGTTATATATTATTTTTTGTTTATTTGTGGCCAAAAACCTCAAATCCGCTTGACGTCCATCCGTCCGTCCGTCCGCCCGTCCGTCTGTCCGTTAGCACGATAACTCAAGAACGCCTTCACCTAGGATCATGAAATTTTGAATCTGGATGTTTGGTTGAATTTGTAAGGCTAAGTTCGTTAACGGGCAAAATCGTCCTACTCCTTCGGGTAGCTGCCATACAAAATGTCCTTAAAACACGTGTTCAAGAATATTGGCCGATAACTTCAGAAGGGTTTAAGCTACGTCTTTGAAATTTTGTATGGGTTATTTTTTCAATAGTTGGAGCTAAATGTATGATTATGAAGAAAATTCTATTAGTCCTTCGTGTAGCTGCCATACAAATATCCTGTCAAAACGTCTTCACTTAATTTACGGAACTTACTATAACTCAAGTAATCTTTTAGCTATGAATAGGAAATTTTGTACAAATTAGTTTTGAGTAAAAACGAAGTTCAAGTTTACTAATCAGCGAAATCCTTTTACTCCTTCTGGTAGCTGCCATACAAAAGTCCTTAAGACACGTGTTCAACAATATTTTTCGATAACTTTTGAACGCTTCAAGCTACGAATTTGAAATTTTGTACACGTTCATTTTTAAATGGTTCCAAGGAAAAGGATAAATATGTAAGAAATCGAGTGAGTCCTTCATGCACCTCCCATGTGAAAGTCCTTCAAAAAGGACATTTTTTTCGATGACTTACCCAGTTCAAGATATGAAATTAAACGCTGAATATTGTCTTTTAGGTTTGAGTAGCAATCTAATGGCAGTCCTTAATAAAGGACATACAACATGCACACACGTAATTCTACTTTATCCCCAACTACAATATAAATCGGAGTTCAGTATTCATCTAGAGCATTATACGATTGGCTTGCAGCCGATCGTGACTGCAGTATGTTTTTTAAATAATTCCACTGCACTTAGATTGCAGATCAGATTGCAACGAAAAAAAGTAGGAGAAAAGAAGAGCAATGCAAGGTGTTCTAGCATCTCTCAAAAAATGCGAGAGACATCGTTATATGCACTCTTACAACAGTTTTAAAATGATTCTTTATGAGTTACAATGGAGATCTGATTTCAGAGGACATGCTCTTGCAAAAAGTAGGTCAAATGGAGGAGAAAACGAGGTCTTCGAACCTCCCTGAAGAGTACTCCAGAATTAATCACGGGACATTTACTAGTTGGGAGTTTTAAGATCTCCTAGAGGTATTTTCAAATGATTTCTTAAGAGGTATAGAGATCTGATTTTATGGGATATACCTACTCTTGCAAAAAGGAGGTCAAATGGAAATTAATTTTTATAATAAGTATTTATGACTGATCTCTTAAATATAATATATTAGTGTTAAATCAAAAATTGAATCAAGGCAAATAAAGATAATAATAATAATAATAAGTATTCTACTAACGATAAAATTTTTTGTAAACCCCCCCAAAATAATTTTCTGCGTTCGCGCCTGCAAATTGCCACCTCTTTTCTATGTAGGACGCACGACTTGGGTGCGAAAAAGTTTTTTTTTCCCGACAAAATAAGTAAATTGGGTAAAAAAGGTAAGTAAAATCGTTTAAAAACAGTGTTATGTAAGAGATAAAACCTAATATACGAGTGAAGAACGTGAATTTAATAGATTAAATGTGAATTAAAGAAATTGCGTGATTTTTGTGATTTTCGGGAGTCGGCAAGTCACATATCGTGTAATTCATACGGCGCGTATTATGAACTTTCGTTGTTTTGTGGTCTCAATGCTGTGGTTTATGGCTCTAAATCATAACATGTCGAGCTTAAATTCCGATGTTACTGTATTTTTTACTTGGTGTATGATCTATTCTCGAGTTTTTACGGAAAGACTTTTTGTACTGCAGCTAATTTGACATATTGATCAACGCGGTTTTTCAACATCAATTTAATTTTTCCGTGGTTAAATTGGTCTTACAATGACTCGGTGATCTCTTGCCTAGCGCGTAATATTTGTTTCCCTATTTTCACCGGAAATCGTGCATATTGTAGGTATATTGTTATCAACATTGTTTTTGTTTTATGTGTTCCATATACTCGAAAGTCTTTTGCCAATTACGTATAATTGTTTCGATATTTAAAATCACGAGCCCGAACACATCATTACAATATCAAAATTTAAATTTATTTTTTATTACAGATGCCTAATAGATGCGCCATTCCACGCTGCAACGGACATAGCAAAATTATGTTCCGTTTGCCAAAGAATCCGGAACTGCGGGAGAAGTGGATGCGAGCCATTCCCCGGAAGTCTTGGGTGCCAACCGAATGGTCACGAGTGTGGCAGGAACATTTTTTAGCTACGGACTTTATAGAAGAAGGTAAATATTTTAAAAATGTTGGGTTAAACTACGATTTAAAAAATAAAAGGTTACGTGATGGTGCTATTCCTATCCTATTGCCTTCAGTATTTCCACAGAGGCCTTCATGTTTATCCTAACTGAATACTTTTGTCCGTCCGAGTCCGAACGATAGGCAAAAGTCTCGTTTTCAACGGGAAGAAATAAGTTGTGTAAATGAAATGTCTCAAGAAGACTTACGGGCCTATTACGAAACTCGAGTCGAGTGAGTAACTCGACTCACATTTGAACTCGACTCGAGCTAAAGTTGGTATTATGAAACTCGACACTTGGAAAGTTACTTCATGTCCAGTAGTCGAGTGAATTTGACATTTCTTTCAAGTAAATACTCACTCGATCGGCTCTCATAATACGCAGTTCTTTTTACTCACGCTTTTTTCGACTCAAAGTCGAGTGAAACTCGACAAGTAGGCACTCGTCGAGTTTCATAGTCGCAGAATGTGAGTTTTTTGATCGAATCGAGTTTCGTAATAGGCCCGATAAAAATTGGATCCTTTACAAATTTGAAGAATCATTTTAATTCAAAAAGAATGCTTAACGGTTGGCAATTTTTAAAAAAAAGAAGATAAAGTAATTTTTTAATTATATAAGCGGTAATCCAATACAAATTCATAGCTCAGTCGAAATTTGAACTGATTTATCAGTTAATTTTTTTTTCAAAGACTATAAAGTTCATTTACGCGATTTATCTACGATTTTCTCTTCCGGTTCAACTAAGTTGAAGATATGGACTGATCTTCAATCATTATTAAATACTTTTTGTAAAGTAAAATTACCAACTGCTAACGGATTTATTGCCAAAGCTTCCACCTTATTAACCATTGCGATAGATTTAAAAAATGATGATTGCAGTGATTTCAATAACTGGAAGCAATTAAACTTTTTACGGGATCAATTAGATTTATTAATCGAAAAAAATTATCACGCCCGAAACATTAACAACCTCTTTTATTATATACATGCAATCATCTTCGTACTATAGATTAATACGCGATAATAATATTTTAACGTTGTCTTGTGTCCGCACAATATAAACCCTTTCTTCTGTTTTAAAATTTTAGGCCGAGTTAGAAGAAAATAATGCACATTATTTGTCGACCGTTTCGCGCGCATTAAAACCGTTTGAGAAGAAAGCGATACTTCAACTTGATGAAATCTTTGTCAACCAAAAGATAACGTTTAAAGCGCAAAAAGTAGTTGGATTCGCGGATAATGTGAAAGAAAAATTAGAGCCTGCAAAAACGATTCTTCAAGCATTTTTAACTTCATCGGCATTCGGCAATTTTAAAACGGTAGTTTACTTGAGCCCCGTTAAATTAATAACCGGTACAACAACATTCATAGTTATGGTTTTGAAATTTTGACCATAATATTATAGCTGATAATAATCGTATTAATCAGAAAATGTTTAAACTATTTTCTGATGATAATAAACAGGCAATTCGGTATTTTTAATGTTCGATACCGTCCATATTTTTAGAAAATATTAGAAATTCATGGATTAATTTAAAGGGCGAACGAAAATCTTTTATATTCCCCGATTTAAATTGAACAGAAACTACCTACTTTTGATAATAAAGCCTGCTTTAAAGATTTACGCGACTTGTATGAAAAAGAAGCAAGAAAAATTGTAAAATCCGCTTTTAAATTAACGACGAAAAGTTTATATCCAAACAACTTTGAGCGACAAAATGTTCTTTGTGTAGACAATGTGTTTCACGATACGACAATAGCTGCAGTAAAATAGTCGAATTTAGATATGCACGATTCAGCAGTTTTTTTTACAAATTATTCGGTATTGGTGGGACACCGGTAACGTAAAATTTTTTTTCAAATCGGTTCGAAAATTAAATCCATGTTGTGATTTAATTCCGTTACAGATTTTAGAATAGAATTTTTAAAAGATTTTGTTCGACTTATGGCATTCTTGCGGCATTGGATTAACATCTGATACTTATAGAGCTTTAAGACTAACCACACAAACATTATTAGAAATAATAAACTTGTCGCTAAAACTCTCGGACGTTCAATGCATATTGCTTGGTAAATGGCAAACAGATAATCTGGAAAGACATTTTAGTAATTATCGCCGGTTATCTGGTTGTTGTTATCATGTTTCTGTAAATCAGGTATATGAATCGGAGAAAAAATTAGAATTAAAAATTTCTTAGCGCGGTCTTCTACTTATGGTGATTTATCTTTGTTCCATACTCCTGACTTGATTTACGATGAATGTCCGGCATTGAAAGCTCCTTTTGATAATAGTTTATTGGCAGTGTTATATACATACTATTTAGCTAATTCGGATATAGAGTATGATACTGCCGTTTATGTAGCCGGCTAGTTTCTCTATTAATAAAAAACTTAACTGCGATAGTTGCAAAACTTTTGTTGTATCAAAAAAGGGTTCAAAAATAAATAACACTTATTTCGACTCGTTGTAGTAAGGCGGTCTTAGCGTTCCGTCCAAATATTTAGTTTATATATATGTACATATTTTATCTTTATTTCTCTCTCTCCAAGCCGGCTTGGGAAGCGAAGCTATTAAATTCAGCGCCGAAGGAGATTTTATGGAATCTCACAAGGCGGAGCATGCAATCCGGTGGATTTTCAATAGATTTTTCAGAAATATGTAATTGCGGCCTTGAAGTAAAACGTTTGTATAAAATGGCAGGCCAAATTTTTGCAAATATTTTGCTCAACAATTACACAAAACTTATAAACACAAAGGTTCTAGTTTCAAATAACCGCAAATTGCAAACTCTGTCTTAGATTACCGTATATTAGAAATTTTTTTTTTAAGCTGAAAGCCATTTATTTTTGTGATTTTTATTCTATTTACTTTTTTGTGATATTTTTTACACTAATATTTATATTATTTCTATACATATTTTATTGATTTTGTTTAATTACTTTATTTTTTTTCGGCTAGAAGCTATGTACTTATTTTTGTGATATTTTTTACACTAATATTTTTATTATTTCTATATTTTATTGATTTTGTTTAATTACTTTATTTTGGCTAGAGGCTATGTACTTATTTTTGTGATATTTTATATACTTGGTTTTTATTTAATATTTTTTAGCATTGGTGATGTTATATTTTTGCTATAATCTATTATTTATTCTATATATTATTTATTTAATTAACTATTTTATTTTATACAATTATTTTTTTTACGTACATATTTAATTTTATTTTTGTGATATTTTTATTTAATTAATTTAAATTTGTTTAGCTTAATTTTCTGTCTTGTTGTGATATACCTATTTTTTCATTTTATTTATTTTTTTATATAATTTTTTAAATGTATATAATTATTTGATCGTCATTTCCAAATCAGTAGATGAACACTCATAAATTGGATTTGAGTTTCGCTGGTTTGGAATGAAATAATAAAATATTTTACTTAATATCTTTTGTTTTATTTTTTTATTACATATTATTGGATGTTCACATCGTGTCGTAGTGTAGTGACGCGTATTAAGAAATGTGGTTGATATATGACTGTTTACGTCAGGGACGTCATTTCAGTTTTTTCTGGGGGGGGGGGGGGGGGGTGGGGGGGCAAGATGTTATGTTTGTATATATTTTTATATATAAATGTTATATATAATCTATAAAAATACATAATTCTGGGGAGGGGGCAATTGCCCCCCCTGCCCCCCCCCCCCACAAATGACGTCCCTGGTTTACGTGAAGTTTTCATACGTTCAAGCAATATATCAGACCACGTCAAAAGTATATTTCCCGCATTTGAAGCTATTAATTACAGGCTAAATGTGTTTAATTTTAGAATCTTTTTACACTTACCGATGGCTATGTTCGATTACTTTTGCCTTTTTTCGCTTCTCTTTCTTCTATGGCTGCAATGATCTATTTAGGGTCCCTAATCTTTATTACTCTCATATGTCTCGGATTAATAATTTCAGGAAGAATACAGTCGAAATAAAATTTTACTAATTTTTGCTCTAACCGTTCTTTAAAAAAATCGTCATCGCGTTTTATAAATTCGATTTTCACCGGAACGTCATATCCCGTCCACACCCCGAAAACTGACCCTGAACTTGATAATGCCAGTCTGAATTAGTATAAATAATAAGATCCTTATTGTAAACTTTCCAAAACTTAATCTTTTTGGCTTTCACCGCATCCAGTATCTGCATACTGCGCGCTGAATATGGACACTTAATTTCAATTATGCTGGCACTAGTCTTACAGTCTCAAGGAACAGTCAGGCCTTTTCAATATCCTTTGATAGAATTGAGGATACGTTTTTCAATGCTGTTATTTCATACGCAATGCCATATTCAACTGATTTTGAAGGAAAATACTTAGTAGGCTTGCGCATTTGAGTTCACCATAGTGAGCGATCATTTCCGCTTCCAGATCCGTCGCGAACTAGTTCGTTCTTTTAGTTCACTAGTTCGCGGAAGTTCAGTGATGAGAAATTCAGTGAAGTTTGGCAACGACACGTAGTCGTCATTGTAGTAGAATGTGGTGACCAAAAAAAAAAGTCGTGTGGTACAATGTGATGAGCTAAAAACAAAAAAAATGTCGTCAGTGTACAAGTAAAGAAGGTCGTCGTAATAGAATGCGTTGAGATAAAAAAAAAAGGCCGTCACTCTACAAGTATATTGTACCACTGACTTCCAAACGGCAATGAATGAATACAAATGAACTAGGAGCGGGACTGACTGCGAACTGGGAACGGTCTTCCGAACTAGTTCGTTCGCGAACTACACAAGCCAAATACTTAGGGTAAAGCAAAGCCCGAGCCCGTATTTTACCGAAATTTGAGGCTATTATTAAAGACCATTATCTCAAACCATGGACTGCAGTTCAATTGCAAAATCGTTCCGTTTTCAATATGCGTGCGTTTTAGCACATTTAGGTGAAGTTTCTCCAAAAATGTAGATCTGGCTAGCGCAAAAGATGCATTGTCCATATCTGGCTTCTTGCAACTATCACCATAATCGAAATCATCAATGAGCTTATTCGACATGATGGATCGTGTTCGTTTAAGAATACGTTCTTTATTTTGACTTCGCACTCGAGATTCCATTTTTTTGTCATTGAAGAAGGATTTCTACCAAAAATTACCTTTCGGTGCGTAGATTGTGGGCGCTTAGAGTTAAAAGATAATAGTGCTGCACTGCAGAGCAACGGCTTTGATATCCTCGGCGATTAGAAAAATTGATCCATATTCCTCCTACACCTATTGCAACTACGCTGTTTAATGACTCCATAATCTTGCTTTGAACGTCATAAATCAAGCTTCTTGAATGCTGTGCTAAACAAAAATACAGCCTTCAAAATATGTGGCATTAAACCGAATTACAGCACTGGAAGTTTGCATGTACCTTTTACCACTTGATATTTTCATTAAGCAGGTTGCGTTAAACACAGCGGTAAAACTATTGAGCTGTGGTCTCTTTAGGGAGAGATCCATAGGACATGGCTCCATTCTTAGGGAATTCCTTTAGGGCCCGGTCAACTTTTGTACGGATCCCGGTGAATGATTTTAAATTATCGATCAGGGTTGTATACCCAAGCGAAGCGGACTGGGAAAGCAACAGGGTAGTGAACGAGGGAGAACTCTCCGTGTATACGGACGGTTCCAAAATGGAATGCGGCACTGGCGCTGGAGTCTTCTCTGAGCAGTTGAGTACAAGTGAGTCTTTCAATCTGTCGGATGCCTGTAGTGTATTCCAAGCGGAAATTTTAGCAGTGCTCCAGGCAGGTAACAGCATGTTGATGTGGGGGATATGCGGTCGGGATATATCACTTTACATTGACAGCCAGGCGGCTTTGAATGCATTGGAATCGGGGACTATCAAATCCTAGCTAGTAAAGCGCTGTCGCGAAGTGTTCAAGATACTTTGTAGTCAGAATAGAGTACGACTATGCTGGGTACCAGAGCATAGTGATATACCAGGGAACGATGGCCGATGAGCTGGCGAGACTAGGATCGGCGTTAGCCGGGATGGAGAGGTGGTTAGTCCACCATTAAACGGAATCAAAGCACGTATCAGGGATTGTGCCGCGGACGCAACGAACTCTAGATGGGAGGCGCTAACGAGCTGTAGGACTTCTAGGGCACTCTGGCCAATGTTGGACAGACGGAAGAAAAGGGAGATATTGACATGGAGTAGGGGAAGTCTGCGGCTACTCGTCGGAATAGTGACAGGTCACTGCTTGCTAGGGAAGCATGCTATGAGTATGGGGATCGCTGACTCTGACGTGTGCAGGTCGTTGACCTATATGTTGAGGAGGACATCACCCACATTTTGTGTGAGTGTCAGGCGGTTGCAAGGTGGCGACTGAGGTGGCTGGGCAGTCTTTTCTTTGACAATTGAGAGGACCTGAGGTCGATAGCGCATGACAAGCTAGTCAAGTTCTTTAGGGATCTGGGTTGTTTAGGGGATGTTTAGTAACCTACGAGGATCTGAAGGGATCGCTATGGGCCCTTTTGGTGCCTAGTGTGCGCGGTGGCTCAGCGCTTCGCCCCTTCTTAAAACTAAACGGAATTTTTCATGGTGTGGAACGTATTTTTTTCGAAATCCTTCTTACAAAATATGAACGTTTCAGTAGTTTCGCAGCAAATGATTTTCGCAGTCAATTTTCTCGACAGTAATATTTTGATAAGACCTTGCTTGTAATATTTTATTATCAGTGCTGGAATCACCATCAGCTATCAATTGTGAGCATATCAAACCACATTTTTCTATAGAAGTCTCGAAACCATCTAACATTACATCAGATTCCATGCTTGTAGAGTTACCATCATGGTTCTTGCAGCATATATGTTCTGGAGGGCTTTGACATTTATTTTCAGGTTTTTTTGCATACAAGGCAATACTTATTTTTCACTTGCATGCAGACCACTTTTTTTGAATATAGACCGACAATTGCTGCTACTCCCAAAAGAGCTGAATAGTTTGTACCATAGAATCCTTTTGACCAACAGCCATCGGCGACCACAGTAATTACCAGGATTCCATGTTCATCTACGCTTCCTATATCATTTGCATGATCTGCTTCTAACTGCTCAGCATCTATCATAGGCTTCTCAGATACTACATCCAACCAATTACAAACCTTTGTCTGAACCTTTCTGTACGTTTTTTTCGGTCATGAAAGGAATTTCTAGTAATGAAAATAGTTCGTCCGAATTATTGTACCCGATTCCTATGGAATGAACCGCTACCACGGCAGTTCCATTGATATCCATATCACTGTCTACATTTGAAGGTATTGTTTGAAGATCGAAATAGAAGGAACACATTTCACATTTCAATTTAAACGTAGATATGAATCAATTTCGCATTTTAGATATTATTTTGATATATGAAAAATCGCATCCAAATCGAATAGAATGATTTGATATCTCTTTCATTTTATCAAACAAATATTGAAAATCTACAATTCGCCTCCCAATTAATTACATGGAATGATGTCGGAAATTTATTTCTCAGACACTTTTTCAGTCGAAATCTAAGAAATTTTAATATGTGCTGTTTAATATTTACTAAACTAGCGAATGAGGGTCCTTTCATCAAGAATCGCCAAAAAATTATGAAATGGCCTCACTATCGCCGAAAATTAAAATTTTTTAAATTTGATATATGGAAGGTATTCTTTAAGTTTTTTTCTAGCATTATTTTAATTAAAATGATATGTTAATCATTCAAGAAATAGATAATTAAAGAACTTGGATTTACGCATTTAAAAAAATGTTTATGGCTTATTGTTCTAATTTTTTTTTGTGTTTCTCTCCATCCTTTACTGACTGGACTATACATAACTGTATTAAAGGTTGTCCCTAAGTTCAGTTCGGTGCTATAAAAAAAAAAATTTTATTTTTTCAAGTACATTTTTGAATTTTTTCTATATGGCCGACCTAGTCCACATATCAGCCAATTAAGTGGTATAATTTTATTTGGTTTTTTTGTTGCTATTGAAGTGGAAAATTCACATGAAAACAGCCATAAATCAACAAAATCGCATTTAACGTGCACATGGGGCCTTAACTAAGAAGTGGAGGGCGATGGAAACAAACTAAGAACGGATTTGAATTCAGCACAAACAAATACAAATCAGCGTCCACAACTCTGGGGCCATATGATGTATTCCGTCGTTCGTCGTCCGCTGCCAACGACACTGATGTTGTCGCTGTTTTGATATGATGTAAGCCAACGCGTCGTCGTTTTTGACATTTCAACAACGCACAATTTACGCGCGTACGACATAGTTGCGGATTGCCCAACTGGACGTTGCCACGTTCGTCGACGCTGTTGATTCGAACGTTGCGACGTTCGTTACACGGCCCCTGGTTATTTCACAAACCTCAATTTTGTTGACCAGTGTTATTTAGAAAAACATACTGCAGTCACGATCGGCTGCAGCCAATCGAATGATACTACAGATTAAATACTAAACTGCGATTTATATTGTAGTTGGGGATAAAGTAAAATAAGAAGTGTGTATGTAGTTTGTCCTTTATTAAGGACTCTTATTTGATTGATACTCGAAACTTAAAGACAATATCTTCAGTGTTCAATTTCATATCTGGAACTAGGAAAATCACTGAAAGTTTCCAAGAGCTTTCACATGGTAGGCGCGGCAAGGACTCACTCGATTTCTATCATATTATCCCTTTACCTAAAACCATTTAAAAACTAATGAGCCCAAAATATCAAATTCCATGTTTGAAGCGTTCAAAAGTTATCCGAAAATATTCTAGAGCACGTGCTTTAAGGACTTTTTGCATAGGAGCTACACGAAGGAGTAAAGCTATTTTACTGACTAATGAAATTGAACTACATTTTCAAAATTTTAAGATACTAAGTCAAGGGCTTCTTGAGTTATCATGCGTACGCACGGACGACCGGACGGACGGACGCCAAGCGGATGTGGAGTTTTTGGCCACAAATGAACAAAACATAATACAGGGTGCGCCATCTTTTATGTCGGTATGTAAACATTGAATAACTTTGACAATTTTCAACAGATTGACTTGATTGGACAAGTTTTGGAAACGTCAATTCAGTACAATTTTAACCATGTATCGCTTTACACCGAAACAACGCGCCGAAATAGTGACGCTGTACATTGAGAATAGTCGTTCCGTTGTGTTAACTCAACGTGTATATCGTCGAAAATATCGTGGCCAACAGGCACTGTCTGACAACACTATTCGTCGTTTGGTGTCTAATTTTTTTGAGCACGGGACAGTGGGAGATCGGCCACATGGCGTTCATCGACGACCAAGACGTTCCAATGAACTGGTTGAAGCGGTCAGAGAGATCGTTGCCGAGAACCCAGAAATCTCGTATCGTCACCGCGCTCAGCATTTTGGCGTCAGTGGAATCACTTTGCGGCGCATTTTAAAGGATGATTTGTATTTGTTTCCGTATAAAGTGCAATTAACACAGACCGTCCACGTCGCTTGGAATACGGCCAAACAGTCGCTCGAATAGTTGACACTGAATCTGATTTTTGGAAGCAAATTTTGATGACTGACGAGATCCATTTCACACTCTAAGCAAAATTGTCGCATTTGGGGAACGGAGAATCCACACGAGATCCATGAAACGCCATTGCATGATCAAAAAGTGACTGTTTGGGCCGGCGTTTGCGCCAAAACCATTATTGGGCCATTTTTTTCCGATAAAACGAAACAGTCGATGGAAAACGATATCGGTGGATGTTGTTAGCTCATTATGTCTGCCCGCAAATGCGTGAAAAAGGTCTGGATGGTTATTGATTTCAACAAGACGGTGCGCCATGCCACACTGCAAATGAAACAATTCAGTTTCCGCAATGAAAATTCCCTGGACGTCTGATGTCGAAAAGAGGCGACATTGACTGGCCACCGAGATCTCCAGATTTGATTCCTCCGGACTTCTTTTTATGGGGTTATTTGAAAAGCAAAGTGTACGCCAGCAAGCCTCAGACCATTGACGAGCTCAAAGTAAACATTCGTGCCGAAATCATCGCTATACCGCCCGAGATGCTCGAAAAAGTAATGGAAAACGCAGCAAAAAGGGCACATTTTGCTGTGGCCAATAGAGGCAGCCACTTGATTGATGTTGTATTCAAAAACTAATCCAAATAAATTCTAACGGACCAAATTGAATAAAAATACCTCACATATAAAAATCAGTTGTTTTTTTCAAAGTTATTCAATGTTTACATACCGACATAAAAGATGGCGCACCCTGTATATAACTTTTTTTCGTCCGAGGCTCGGTTCTATGCGTTACAAACTTTTGGGCTGAATTAAACATATAATATAACACTCTCAGATTTCATCTAGAGTATAAAAACGGGCGTAAGTAGTTTTTTCATGAACTTTTAGGGTCCCTGTCGTCCGCTGTGTACTGTAACTCCAGATACAATAACTTTTCTAATTTTATATATCAATTTATTTTGTCTTCTGATTTTCTAGCACTCTATTTTTTTTAATATCTCACTCATTACAATTGAAGTGCGTTCCTGTTATTTTTTTCAGCATATGTGAAAAGGTTAATTTTTTCAAGGGACATTCTATTTGAGGCGGTTACAGCCAGAGTGGGCCAACCTTCATTTGTTAAGAAACTGAGTTCAGTACAGAAATCGACTTGTCAACCACCTGGTCAAATGACCAGAGTAGTCAAAACAGCATCCAATCAATTCACCAAGTACAAATAATTGAGTTGCTCAATTTCTAAATAATATATGAACTTTTTGAGTTCACCAAATCTTCACTTGTCATTATTTCGGTTGAGCTTCTGATGAGGATGGTCCACTCTGGCCTCATTTTAAAGTATCTATTCTTCTGTATCACTTCTACATTTTTTACCCAATATCAAACATATGTTTGACTTGTACAAGCATGGATATCGTAGGAATGCAATAAAACTCGAATTAAATAATACTCGATTGGTCACACTGTCCAACATAAAACACAAATGCTACATGAAGCTATGTATAACAAACGAAACATATTTCACCATTATATCAATGACAAAATTTCGGATTTTATAAAAAGTTTTCCTTAAATCGCATCTTTTTCATAAGGTCAAAAAATTAAAAAATCCCCATCCCATCTGGAACAAAATAAAACAACTTTCCTGGTCTTTCAAGAAGTTATGACCTAGAAAGAAGAAGGTTGGCTTTCAGTATATACCAATAAGACGGTCAAGTTATGTCTTCAACTAAAACAAGATTTTGCCATCATTTCCTAACCATCCCTGGCACATAACCACCATATGTCTAAATACGATAGACATGTAGAGGTTCTATCCATCTTATGATAAAAGTTTACTCGTCACCTTTTTTCGGGGGAGGAAAACTGATGACTTCTCAACTTTCTGACGAGTTTTCCTTGAAATCATCTGGGATAAAAGAAAACTTTTTATAGGATTGATACATTATGCTTTACCGTACTATTTTGAGGGATTTTTTGAAAGGTAAGACAGAAAGAAAAATAGCATAACGTAAATTTATTTTATTGTTATTTTACTTTGTTTGTAATTTTAATGTATATACAGTTCAACCTAGAAAGTTGATTCGTAGGGAGGGTCAAATTAAGTTGTGCATATATAAATAGAGATAACGAATGGTGGAATATAAGGAGTTAAATCTTAGCTCTTCATAACCTTAATTAAGAAACTCAGTTAATTCCAGCTTTAGCTTTTCATGAAATAGAGTCTTCTTATATTCTCGGCGAGCAAAAAGATGCAGGACTTACCAGCTTTTCGTTCTAATAAGTAGAGCCTTTATGTGATAGTGGAGAGGAAAAGACTTTGATGGGAGCCGTGCAAATGACCTGAGCCACGCTTTCCCACAAAAAAAATAAACATGTCTCATTGACCCAAACATATATACCATTTTCCCGTACTACGCCTTTCATCACAGTCACATTCGGAATCCACACGAAATGAAATTCCGCAAGCATACAATCTCTTTCGCAATTAATTTTGCAACACTTCACCTTATTATAGGGAGAACGAAAATACAGAGAGAGAGTCACAATGGATGTGACTAATTTTCTAGAAGCGCAAATTTTATAAAATATACAAAACGAGAACAGTTTCGGGGTAATCTCCTTTAATTTATTCTCAGGGAATATTGAGAAACATGTTGGGAATATTGCGCAATAAAAAAAATTTTAATTAATAAAACCTGTTTTTATTTTGAGATACATATTATGTAAAAAGCGTTCATTTAATACTCGATGTTTCAATAAGATTAAATTTATTCGTCTCTATTTCAAAAATAGTTTGAGCTCCTAGCATAGTTGGTGAAACTTTGCCAAACAATTGAGTGTGGCAAATGCAGATTAGGCATTGTTTGTTATCGTCAAATTTTTGTTTACCAAATTGTATATGTACATGAGGATTTTCCCAAAAAATTAATTTAATATATATTTTTTGTCAAATATTTGCGTGTCATACTGTGAGGACGGAAATTTCCATGTGAAATTTCCACACACAAACATTGAATTAAAACATGTAACAGTGAATTGAATTACAAACACAACACAAATTAAACTTAGAACTAAGAACATTGAATTACAAAGACAACACAAGCTAAAACTTAGAGCAAAGAACATTGAATTACAAACAACTGTGATACGAAACACAAAGAAAAACATGAAACACAAAACCTGAAAAACACACAACAAAGGCTGAAAAGGGAAAACAATTTGGAATACACCTGGAAAATGGTCAGCGGGATCACAAAAGCGCCCCAGGCGACGCGATGCGACAGAAAAACCCGCCGACAAGTATACGAGTTCCCAGCGAGACTATATACCGAGGGAGGCATGCACTGACCGCGAATTATAAAAAGGCAAAATTCCTGCCATACAAAATTTGTTCCATAAAATAATTCGTGGATAGCGAATGTTTGTCACTAATTATATAGTGAACGAATCAACCAGAAGGGCGCTCGGTGGCAGTGATCAAGTCTGCAAAGAAGGCAAGCGAGATTGCACCTCCTCTTCTAGCAACATTGAAAACTGACCGGACAGTCGTCCTAAGCGACCCTCAGACGGGATAAGGCTAGCGAAGCTGCACTTCCTCTTTGAAAGTCTGGGGTCAATTAGGTCTAGTCGAAGCCGAAGCGCAAGACGAAGCAGCAAAGGCCAAGACGACAGCAGCGACGCACCCGACGCAAGCAGCGAAGACCAATACGACAGCAGCGAAGCCAAGACGACCGCAGCGAAGCCAAGACGACCGCAGCGAAGCCAAGATGAACGCAGCGAAGCCAGGACGAACGCAGCGAAGTCAAGACGAACGCAGCGAAGCCAAGACGGACGTAGCGAAGCCAAGACGAACGCAGCGAAGCCAAGACGAACGCAGCGAAGCCAAGATGACCGCAGCGCAGCCAAGACAAACGCAGCGAAGCCAAGACGACCGCAGCGAAGCCAAAACGATAACAACGGAGCCAAGACGACCGCAGCGAAGCCAAGACGACAGCAGCGAAGCCAAACCACGACGCGCAGAGCGAAGCAGCGATGAGCACGGCGAGCCACCACAAGCAGAGCACAAGCAGCGACGAGCGCAGGGCAACGACGACGCCCAGAGCACAGAGCGAGCCACGACGAGCGGATCATGCGAGCGAAGGCGAGATGACGATCAGAAACAGGGTCACAGCGCAGCCGAGACGAACAAAGCAGAAGCCACACAGAGAGACGAAGACAGGGAAGGACGAAGACAGGGTAGGACGAAGACAGGGAAGACAAAGCAAGGGCCACACGCGGAGACGAAGACAGGGAAGGACGAAGACAGGGAGAGCAAAGGCCACACAGAGAGACGAAGACAGGGAGAGAGCAGAGCAGAGAGAGTCGAGGCAAGGCGAGTGGAATCGTACCCGCAGGATTACAATCGAATCACGTTGAGCAGAGGCGACGATCAGGAGCAAATCAAGGCGAGTAGAGCAGACGCGCGGAGGCGAGCAAGGAGAAAACCCACAGGAAATCAAATAACCAAATATATGTCATCAATTAGAGTAAATAAAGTGAAGTCAAATCAAATAAATATTTTGTAACGGACACTGGCACCCGATGAGCATACCCCGGAATTTGAGTCGTTACAATACATACATTCAAGCTTAATAAAATTATTTGACTATATTCAATCGCAAATGCCGGCGAATAGTCTGTCCAGTTTATGTTGTGAAATTATTTTATTTACCCCTTTGACATCATTTGACACGGTCTGAAAAACGTAACTGGGGTTTTTACACGAAACGCGGTGATCAAATGGTCAAATTTTTGATTACCCAATTTTTTCATTTACCCCACACAAAGATTTTGGCTGAAAAATTTTAATTAATATTTGTCAAATTCTTGTGGTCAAATCTTTTTTAGCCTATCAAATTTTAATTGGTGAAATTTGCGCGATTAACATTATGTCACACAGCGTGAAAAACTTTAATGACTTTATTTTTGCAGAATTTTGTCGTCAAATATTCAACAGCACAGTGCTTTAAATGGTCAAATTTTTGTTTGTCAAATTGTTACATATAATTACTATGGAATAACATACAAATGGTAATGAAATTTCTGAGACTTACCGTTACCATAAGTCATTAACGTTTTCAAGCTAAAAATACGCTTTATAAAGCAGATTCTAAATTTATCTGTGTCGTTTTTCCTTCAATTGCTTAATTGTGTTTCAATAAACCAAAGAGTTCTTGAGTTTACTTTTTTCAAGGCCCACAACCCATCCGAACGCCATAAAAGAGAAAACCCTGGTTATAATTTTGATCTGGTCTAATAATTTAAGGTAAAATAGTAGGAAGGTATTTTTATCCATTATTGTTGCTGTAATAACTCGATATTAACCACATTGAAGACTGAAAATAACAAGGTAAAGTGCTATAATCCGTAAAAGATATTAGACAATTTTTTTTTGTGCTTGTGGGAGTTGATGTCGGCAGAGGAAATTCCTTCAGTTGGGTAGCCTCTCTATAAGGCGTCAGGACGTTATAAGTGTCCGAGCAATGAGTGTGCGGCAACCAGTGGTGAATCCATAAAAAAAAACCGATGGAAAAATCCATTTCCCTGAAGAGAAATTTTCATTCATGAAACTTTTACAGACACTTTTCCTTTCCTTCGTCGTTTAACGTTTCGAATAGTATAGGTATAGGTCGTGGTTCGAGCTTTCTCTTTGTCGATATTTTCCTTTTGGCTTTTACAATCTTTACCATCATGGAAAATGGAAGCCGTATATTTCTCTAGGATATCGAACACCTTCTGGTATTTACAATTCTTTCTCCTTAGTCGTATACAATGGAGAATTCCAACCTGGGAATGATTTTCTAGAAGGAAACTTGCAAATTGCAGAAGAAAAACACAATAACAAGAAAACATAATGAAAGTAAGAAAAACAGAAAAAATAAATTGGTATGGGATTGGATGGGGATTTCGAAAATGGCATGAAGTAGAACCGTATTGAAAATTAATGGTTGATGTTTTCTTTAGGCCTTTTTCTAAGTTTTATCAGAATGCGTCGAATGTTTTGTTGTTGCAGTTGTTTTACAAAGTGATGAAGGTTAAATGCTTTAGCGTACATCAAAAGAAATAATTTGGGTCTTTAAAAGAATGCCGATCAGTGGGTTGGAATTTATTTCAAAAGACAGCAGAAAGCAATTCAAGCCAACAAAATGGAAGAGATCTGGAATTTAGAAAACTCAAACTCTTCTATTTTCTATCACAAACCTACTTTCTACACATTTCAGTTTGTCTCGCCGGTGAAAGAGTCATCCGCGAAAAGAGAAAAAAAAATCTGCCAATGGTCTGGGCGAAACTTTATTATTTTTTGGGTCAAAGTTCGGGAGCGGTCAAAGTCGGAGTGTATCATGAGTTGCTTCGAGATTATTAGATTTCTTGGAAAATTATTTTTGTTCTTAATATAAAAATATTTAAAATAGAGATTTTTAGCCAATTTGAGTCCGTGTAGACTATTCGAATTTCAGTACTATATTATGTATACTAAAAGCCCATAGAAGGAAAAACGAATTTGTAGCCTTATCAGAATTAAGAGATATGACGAATTGTTAAAACGTACCAGGTGTATAACCTTAAAACGATCGTTTTTTAGTCAGAAAACACATGTTTTTTTCAAAGAAAACAAAAACAAATTTATTCGAAGTACTCACCCTCGCTAGCTACACATTTCTCCCATCTTTCGTGTAATTTGTGGATACCACGGCAAAAAAATTCCTTCACTTTCGGAGCAAACCACTCATCAAGCCATTTTCGGACGTCTTCGTAAGAACCGAAGTGCTGCTCAGCGAGCGCGTGGCCCATCGACGAAAACAAGTGGTAGTCAGAAGGGACCAGGTCTAGTGAATTAGCGGGAGGGGGTAGCACCACCCAGTTGAGTGTGGCCAAGTAGTTGCGAACCAGTTTTGACCTGTGCGATGGTGCGTTGTCGTGGAGCAAAATCACCTTGTCATGTCTTTGTTGATATTCCGGCCTTTTTTCACGTAGAGCACGGTGCAATTTGATCAATTGTTGGTGGTAGCGGTAGGCATCGACAGTTTCACCAGGTTTTAAAAGCTCATAGTAGACGATACCCTTCTGATCCCACCAAACGCACAACATTGTCTTCCGTCAGAAGCGATTTGGTCTTGCGGTAGATTTGGTGGTTGACCGGGATCAACCCACGATTTTCTGCGCTTTGGATTATCGAAATAAATCCACTTTTCATAACCAGTCACAATCCGATGCAGAAACGACTTTCTTCTGTGTCTGGCGAGCAACATTTCGCATGTGTTTTAGCGTCGCTCCATCTGCCTATCGTTCAATTTATGCGGCACCCATTTCCCGATCTTTTGAACCTTTCCCATGACGTAGATGAATGGAAATGACTGCTTGAGTAACATCCAATTATTTGGCAAGCGTTTTTTGCGATTGGGTATCGTCCTCGTCCAAAGGAGCCCGCAATTGATTGTCCTCAACATTCTTCGACCGATTTTCGCGCTTAGTGTCGCTCAGGTCAAAATCACCGTCTTTGAATCGACGAAACCAAGCCCTGCACGTTGATTCCTCTGAAACATTGTTACCATAGGCCTCCACAAGCATTCAGCAGCCGTTTTCTTCAAATGGAAGCAAAAAACCAGAGCTTCCCGCATATGCTCTTTTTCTGGCAAAAAACTAGACATGATCAGCACAGGACAAACGTATGTTGTTGAATGAAATTTGTGACGATATGTACTGATTAATGTTAACAACTAACCAACCCTTAAATAAAAAAAAAATGGCGTCCCTAGGTTGTTTAACACGCTCCCCAACGCCGTCTATGTGTCAACGCTCGTTTTAAGGTTATACACCTGGTATACAAACCCATTACTTCCACTTGGGGTTTGAATTTCGAAAAAATTGTGAAACAGGTTTTTAGACGATTTCATAAGAAGCAACTTGATATCTCACGAGACAAGACGGATTTTAAAAAATTTGTGAAAACTTAAGCAAACCCCCCACACCTCCTTGGTTCTGGAAATTCGAAAAATCGTGAATTGGTTGGCCGTAATAATCAATTTTATATCTCATCAGAACTAAGGAATGGCAAAAATTGTGAAAACATATACAAACCCTTGGGGGTTGAATATCGAAAAATTGAGAAATGGGTTTGTAGGCGATTATATAAAAAGTCTGTGGAAATGAAAAGCGATCTAATATCTCATCGAACCTAAGAAATATGTCGAAACTTTGAAAAGCATACAACCCCCTTACACCCATTAGGATTGAATATCTAAAATACTGAAATTGACTTTTTGGCTTTTTTATATAGGAAACCTTAGGAAGTAAAAATGAATTCGATATATAACCAAATATGCAACCTCCTTACACCCACTTGGGGGTTGAATATCCAAAAATCCTGAAAGGAGTTAATAAATAAATATGAAGACAGCACGAGAAAGTAGGAACCAATTCAATTTCTTATCACTTCTAAAAGAAATGACGGAACTCGTGAAAACGTGTTCAACCCGTTTATACCCTCTTAGGGGCTGAAAAAGGAAAAAACTTAAAAACAAGTTTTAGGCGATTATTACGCAAGCACGTGAAAGTGAAAAGATATTCGATATCTGATAAGACGTGGGGATATAGTAGAATTCGTGAAAAAGTTTACAACCCCCTTTGCACCCCCTTAGGGGTCGAATTTTAAAAAATCCTGAAAACGTTTTCTAGGTATTTATATGAAGAAGCCGTAGAATAAAAATGAATTCAATATGTGAGAAGACCTAATAGATATGACGAAAACCGTGAAAATATATGTATTCCATTTTCACTGATAATTTTTTATGCCCCCCCTCCGAACGTCAATGGATATTTGAAATTTTTGTTTATCTAAATTAGTTTTCTTGTTGATTTACATAAACGTACCGAGTTTCAACTTTGTAGCATAAGCCGTTCTATAGATAGGAAAAACACCCCCCACCCCCGTACCATACTACCCCTATAAAAAATTATATTTTTCCAAGATGCTACTAATATAGATCTATCTAAATACCAAGTTTCAGCTTCATATCATTATAGGTTGTCGAGATATTAAAATCGAAACTTTTTCCTTTTCACCCTTCCCCACCCTCACCCTCTACACCCACACTTCCAAAATTTTGTTTTCTGCTAGGGGTCTATTAGGCCTAGTTCTGGTAAAAATTTTAAGCATCTATCTTACACTGTTCTTGAGATATGAGACGTGATTTTTTAGAAAAATTCTTATCCCCTCCACTTTCATGCTCCACCGCCCCCTTTAAAAATTTTGCTTTCATCAAACTTCATTTGTCAACCTTTCCACATAAACCAAATTTTATTTGTCTAGTGCAATTGGTTCGTGAGATATCTTAATCTATAGTTTTTCACCCCCCACCCCCGTACGCCACTGCCCCCACTCAAATTTTTATTTCCGATCTATTCTCCTAGTATACCTACAGATATTCATTAAGTTTCAATTTTGTGACATTGACCGTTTAGGAGATATGGATTTTAGAATGTGTCGATCTCACCTTTTTTGCGTTTCGGACGCATTATTTTTCCCCCCACTCCCGAACCCCTTCACCTATATCGGCAATGGCAATGCAAATGGGTCCACTACTGAAGCTCTATATAAATTCCAAATTTCAGCCTCCTAGCATAAGCGGTTGCTGAGATCTAGAAACCAAAATTTTCCGTCTAAAACACTTTCCCCTCCTCCCCCCTCACACCCCCACCCCTCCAAATTTGGCCACTTCAAGGGACCTACCCAGTCTATTCATAATAAAATTTTCAATTTAAAAGCTTAAAGAGTTTGGGAGCTACGAGCCTTCAAACGATTTTGCGTACAGCGGTCGACGTACGGCGGACAGACGGACTGAAATTTTTTTTTGCTTTTTTCGTGTCTACTCGTCATGAAACGTGAAAAAAAAAATTTTGAGTGTAGCAAATTTTTTTTTTTTTAAAAATCGATAACAATACTGTATTATTGAAATAATAAAGTAAAACATTCTCGAAGGCCTGAAAATTAGGAACAAGTTACGAAAGAAAATTAGCTCTCTCAGCAGCGACATTATTTCGGACAACTGTACCGGCTGCTCCAGTTGCTTGCAATCTCATCAAATGTTACTATTCTTCGGAATGTTTACACAGAACTCCTCCGTTCTTCTGTTGTTTAATCGGGCAAAATATTAATTTCTCTTCCTTTAATCGAGTTTCTTTCTTTCTCGCAATATTGATCTGACGATCAATGATTTTTCTCAACTGTATAAAATATCATTTTTATAGCCTATTTTTTCTTAAATAAATATTGTCTCCTTGTTTTTCGGAATTTTCTCCGGGGAACTGTTTTAGACATAGTTAAGTTCTGGCCAAATAACGACCAACTCATGTTATTTTCCATTGAATTCTTCTCAGCCTGGTTTATTTTCCTTTGACGGTATATTTTCAAAATATTTTCATTACTCCAATATTTACTTACAATTTGAATAGCGGCGTTTTGAAATCCATTCAACACACGTACGTGGCATTACACATCATAGTTCACATTTTTACAGTAGTTGAGATACTAGGCGGCGTTCAATAAAAATAATATTCAAATTTCGAACAATATTCAAATTGTGTGCCTCATTATCAAATCAAAATTCAGTGAGCAGAGAAAAATATACCGCGTACAACAGCTGACAAATCAAAGTAAAATCGCTCAATTATAAATTTACATTTTTGTTTAAAAAAAAGGGAAATATCCACTGAAAACTGCACTCCACACGAACAAAAAACAGCTTTCCAATGCGAGTTGTAAATATTCGCACAACCGTTGTTTCTCTTTCTCGAGGAAAATTTACGAAAATCTGCACTCTGTTTTCCATCCATAAAAAGACCGAAAATCATTTAGAACAGGACGAGTAACAAATTTTCCTCCAAAAAAGAATGAAAACAATAAATAAATAAATCGCGTTGAGTAAGATAAGGAAAATTTCAAATTAAATGTGTTCGCCGAGGAAAAACCAATTCGAGTACGGCAGAATAAAAAGAGAGCTTTAAGAAAGGAAAATTTTCGCATATCTCAACATCATTAGAAAATTTCTTTTCCTTATCGACTTCCTTGAGAAATGTCGTTTCCTTCTTGTATTATATCCTGTACACAGTGCTGCCACTTTCAAGGTTCATTCGCGTACTTTCGCCTTACCTTCGATACAGTCCTCAATTTAACTGAACCTCCCTACGCCCATTTCCGTGTCTTTGTTCGTTTCCAGCAAACTTTATTTTTACAAAATTGCCGAAAACAACGTTTGTAAGGCTGATCTTGTTAATAATTTTCCTCATTCGCTTGCCAAGGAAAATCTAGCAATACGTCGGAACAAGAGTTTGTGAAATCGTCAGTTTAACTACATTATGGCAAAAAAAAAGAAAATAGGGTGATGAAAAACTTCGTCCTGTTTTCGTCCTAAAAAAACAACGGCTTTAACAAGAATTCTGTTGTTTAAATTTAAACGAATAAATTAGGAAAAAAGTTTTCCGTGCTTTTGTTCTTAGCTGAGAAAGGATTCCAATGTAAAAGTACCTTAGATCCATCACACATTTTCACAATATTAAAGAGGATAATTGAAGAAGTTTTCTGGTTTCCTGGGTCCATTTTTAAATCTCGTCTTGATAATTATAAATTGCCAAGAAGTTGTACTTAAGTATACACCCAAAAGTCGTAAAGGACGTGGTTGCTTTTGAACTTTGTCGCTGCCGTGAAATGAAATCCTTGAACACTAGAAGCATTTTAATGAGCAAAATATGAAAAATGAAATGCAAACTTATACAAATCGACACCGGCAAAGTAATTAGGAAATATGATAACAAGGTATGTCCACTGCCAAAAAATTAGAACTGATGAAATGGATTTTCGAGCTTTTGGGATTGTCGGAATCACGTTTGTCACTCCCTAAGTCCGGGTGGCTTAAATCGTCGCTGCTACGTGACCGAGTAGAAATTAGGAATGGTCTCGAATATTAAGTATAGAACAGAATGCTTCAGCTGAAATGTTTCTGTTGAATGGAATAATTTAATAGCGACGCTATGCGAAAAAAAAACAGACCTTGTTATTGTTGAAGTTTGACATAGCGTCATAAGTACTAGAAGGTTTGTACTGTGGTTTGAAATTGCATCTATTATTAACTACAACTAACTGACAGCAATCTAATTTGCTAACTGATACTTTGTCGTGCCTGCTACTTGTGGGTATCTCATACTTTTGGGTTTCTGATACTTCTGGATATCTGATACTTTATGATATCTGATAGTCCTAGATACTTGATATCTGACACTATTGGGTACCTGATACTTTTTGGTTCTTGATACTTCTGAATACTTGATACTGTAGGGTGCATCATACCTTTGGGCATCTGTTACTTTTCAGTATCTGATACTTTTGAGGAGTATTTGATATACCTGATACCTTATGATACCTGCTACTTCTTTTTTAATTGATACTTCTGGATACATGATATCATTGGGCATATAATACTTTTGGGTATCTGAGCTTTACTTAAAAGGTAATATCAGCATCTCAGAAGTAATGAGTGGTAAGAACAAACTAGGCGAAACTTTATTATTTTTCGGCTCAAAGTTCGGAAAGCAGTTAAGGGTGCGGATGCGATAAAATGCTTGCGGCGAACAAATGTTAATTCATACATTTTTAAAGGCCAATCAGGGCCGTATTTCCCATAGGACTAAAAGGTTCTGTAGCACAGGACCCCCAAATTTTAAGGGGCCCCAACAAATTTCACTGGGGCCCGAAATTTTCATATATTCAATACAATAGAATTAAATCCTGTTGAGTTGCCGCTGGGCGAGATTTGTTTTCACTGCTGGGCGTTGCGAGTGCGTTCAGAAGTCAGCACTTCGCTGACATTTGAGCGCACCCGCAACAGCCGCCAATCTAACACCGGACGCGGGAGGACCGTTAGGTAATAGAAGCCGGCGTGGGTTTTTGAGATTATGACAACTCTTAGTAATTTGGCATGTGATAGCACCCAAAATCAGATAACCAAAAATGAAGCAAATGACATTCTGAATAAAATTAAAGAATTCGATACTGGTGTCATGGTTATTTTTTGGAACAATATTTTAGAACGCTTCCATGCAACTAGCGAATCGCTTCAGAGCGCTGATATTGATTTACTGACTGTATGTCAACTATATATATGGTGACCATATTTTATCAAGAAAAAAAGAGGACATTTAAAAAAAAATAGTAATAATAATAATAAACTGAAAACTAATTTTACACTGTATTTCAATACTTTCACAAAGTATGCATATTTGAAATTTAAAAAAAAGGTTTTCCGATTTCACACATTTGTTTGAACTTTATTTTATTATTTACGTTTAATTTAAATTTTGTGTTGGACTATTTGATGTAGATGGCAGATTATTCGATGTAGACGGCGTTTGCTTGTACCAGTCGTATTTTTGAGAGCCCAATATTTGTGTTTGTAATTTTGGGCTCGATTTTAAAAGTTGAAACATTTCAATACAAGTTTTATCGAAGTTCATGAACATCTGCATTACAGCTTCTAGTGTGGAAATAGTTATCGTGCTTTTTTCAGAGCTCCAGTAGTTATTAATATTTGAAAACAATCTCTCAATAGATGCACTTGTGCCTGAAAGCAAAATTTATGATTATTGTGAGTAATAGTTATATAAAAATATAACCATCTAGACGTGTATGTACCTGGGAGACAGAAGACGAATTCGCATAACATTTTTAAATTTCTTGGCTGAGTTTGAAAAGGATTAGCTGCTGTGTACTTAAAAAATTCCAGCCATCGAATTTCCATGGACAATTTTTGTGAATTCCAATAAGCAATTTTTTCAGGTGTAGCAAAATTTTTCAATATGCTGAATTCGTCAAAACAAGCAACTACATTAAATTCATCGTCAATTAGTTGCTTAATAGCTTCGCACGAAACGAGAACTTCACTCCATGTTATTCCTTCATTTCTTAAACTGACCCATTCAAACTGCTTTAAATCAGATAGATTCGTTGTCCAATTTTGCAGATAATTTACACAATTTGAATAGAACTCCCTTACATTGCTAGAAAATACTTGACGGTAATTTAGTCCAATGCTTAAACATTCAAGCTTTTCAAGAAATTCTCGAACTTTAGCTGGTAAGAATAATTCATTTAGACGGGTTTCTAGCTTTCCCTTTAGACTGAAAAATTCCAAAGCAGCTTCAGTTGCACATACTTTATCACCTTCAATATTCAAAATAGCTCCATGAAATAGTGAAGATATATTATGTATAAATAACAGCCAAATTTCTCCAACTGGATTTTCGAAAAACTGTTGTAAAATTGTTGGGCAATTCTTCAAAGAAAGGAAATATGACTGTAATGGTTTATACATTTCTATAATCCTTTTAACTGCTGACATTAAACTTAAGAATCTCGTTTTTGAAAAAGATAACATTTTTTTATACTCAACCTCAACTAGTTCACAAAAGGACTTTAATTGTGTTACTCTGACTGTATAAATATAGAAGTATTTAAATATCTTTACAACAATAACTTCTATATCTAATGGTAAAGTTTCAGTGGCATTTTGAACGCAATTTTTCAAAATATGGGCCACGCAACCAATACCAACCAAAGATTTGCCACATGAACTATTTAATTTAGAAAATAGATTATTTTTGCCTCTTCTTTGACTTCCACCAAAATTCGTGTTAGTGTTATCAGCTGATAAACAAATACATTTGTTCACAATGTTAAATTTTGACAAAGCGCTGAAGACATAATCGTGAAGTTGATCCGATGTTTCACCTTGTAGATCTTGAAGTTGCAGTAGTTTAACTTGTATGCCTTTTTCATCATCAAAATATCGTACAAGTAATGGCACAATCTTTATCTCATTATGGTTTGAAGAGTCAACAGTAATGCTTACAAATGAGCTTTTTTTTAATGCGTTTTCAAGTCTCGATTTTGCTTCTTTTGCAAAGACACTTTTAACTACTGCTTCAGTCTTTGTTCTTGCTGAATTGAATTTAGACTCAAATAAACAAGAAAGAAGTTTTGAGGTGCAGTCTAAAGATCTAAAACTGTGCATGTGTCTTACTGTGTGATAGGCAATTGTACCTTCTCTAGCCGCAATTAGCAAATTTTCGGAATTAATCACATCTTTTTTAAAAAAATTCACCATCTTGTTACTTGTAGCTGCTGCACTTGCAACTAAGCGATGCTTCTTTTTCGTCAAATGGGATTTAATATTACTGCGACCACTATTTGAAATATCCACTTCACTTTTACATATTTCGCAGTAAATGATTTGAGGAGACACGTTCGATTTGATTTTCATAAATGGGTATTCTTTTTCTAAATTTGCATTGAAAATACACTTTCTCCGAAACATGGTGCAAACTGACAAAGCTAAAGCAATCAAATTAAAAATAAAGTTACGAATACAACGAAATGAGCCGGTAAAGTTGAAGAAAAAATGATAAGTAATCACACTAACGACCCCGCACACCGCCGGCTGCCTACTAGTATATGAACGATCGCTCAATTAGGTGTGCGGACACACATTCAACGTTCATACTAATAAGCAACCAACCGCTGGCCAACCAAGTCAGTAGCAACATCGACATTTATTTAAAATGTTTTTACGATGCACTGTGATCTAAAAGACCATTTTCAAAAAAGAAGTACTTTTTAGAGTACTTTGTCTCTTTTAAAGGACGGTAGGACATCGTCTCAAAAAAGAGTACTGTCCTATTAAAATAAGTACGTATGGTCACCGTAACTATATAGGTCTTTGTCAGGTTTTCTGAATAAATATCGAAATTGTTTTAGTAATATAGAGGCCGAAGCAAAGCAACTTGCGGATGATCATGAATATAGAGAATATAATAGAAGAACAAGAAAAATAGCATGTTTGTTTGATGAAGGCGATGCAATAGAAACGGAATTTTCTGCACGTGAAAAATTTGGCGTACAGACCTTTCTGCCGATAATTGACTGTATGTATCAGGAATTAGAGAAGAGAAGCGCAGCGTACAACAGCATTGAAAATGTATTTGGATTTTTAACGAATTATCAATTGCAGAAATTCAAGATAAATGTAAAGCTCTTATAAGTGCATATCCCAATGATTTGAAGATTGGTTACGTTTGTGAATTCTTACAATTTTCTGAAATTGTTAAGAACGAAAATATTGCAAAAACTAAGCTCGCACGTATGAGCGAACTACTTGAGGACGGTAGTTCAATTCTTCGCACGTTTCCAAACGTAAGGATTTCGTTGTGAATGTATTTAACTATACCTGCAACAAATTGTGAAGGGGAAAGATCCTTCTCTACTTTAGCAAGGATTAAAAACTACAATTGGCGAAAATCGTTTGAACTCACTTTGTCTAATGTCAATAGAGTTTGATGTACTAAAATCGATTGACTTTGATGAAATAATAAGTAAAGCACGAAACATTCCCATATAAATGAGCATATTTTTAAAAGGAGCTAAGATGAGTAAGCAATTAAGGAATTGATAAATATTTCAAACTTTTCAAAATTCTTTACCACAGTCTTCATGATTTGAGATCACCTGGTTCAGTTCAAAATCCACTTTTGTCATATAAGGCTGCCCTGATGATACACTTCCCAAAAACGAAGTAAAATCCGTTTTGATCTCCACTTCGAAGAAAAGAAGCAGTGAGCAGTTACCATTCAATCCACCAATGATAATCGTGAGAGAGAAGGTGATATTTTGATGTTTATTTAAATAAGTTCGGTGCCAGTGAAATAATTGAAGATCTTTTGATTTAGAAAAATTCAATGGATCCAAAGCTTTCTGAAATTTATAGTGTAGTACCAGCAACTTGACAGTATAAAATTCGTACCTGGCCTTAATGTCCTTGGAAAAAAACTAATTATTGAAAATAGTGGGCTCCTCTAAAAAATAATGAAGTATGTGAAATAAATGAGAGTCTGGCAAAGTTTTTGCAGTTGTGGTATTGGCACGCAATGGAAGAAAGCTGATATCTTTGGTGAACAAAATTTTTTTTTCGGCATTATGTGATACAAACACAAAAAAAATTTTTCAAATCTTTTTCCGATTAGGAAAAAAATTAAAAAAAATCATAAGCCTTAGTTGGTAGGGGCATCCGAAAGTGAAATAGCCCCGGGCCTCTTCATAGGTAAATCCGGCCCTGAGGCCAATATAAATAACCTTATTTTGAAACCTATACATTTCCATTTAGTTTAAATTTTAAAACAACTTTAAAACCTGGCAAATTCATATTCGGGTACTTAACACACCTTACTTCTGAGTTTATTTATTTATTTATATATTAAACGGATCATGATCCTTGAAAAGAAAAATGTACAATACAAGTTAATAAAACTTAAAAAGATATACATAAACATTTATAAATCTTATAAAATACAACGATAATTTAATAAAAAAAATTTCCTGAATTAAATAAATAGTTAATGCAATTAATATTTGTATTAAACAAGTCTATAGAGCAGCCAACTTATTACCAACTCTCATTAGACGTTCTGGAAGAACATGTAGCACATAGCGTACGGTGGGTTTCTATAATTATGTCCTGAGAACGAGTACTAAAACAAGGTACGCGAAAATTAAGTAAGTTTAGAAGATTAGGACATTCAACAATAGGTGTGTTTTTTTGCGCACTTATCCAGAACAGAGCAGGTTAGAAAATGTATATACAAAATAACAACAACGTTGCTGTTTTTATGATTTTTTATAACTTTTATCCATAGATAGTAGGCAGGATTAGAGAATTTATCGCGGATAGCTGTCCCAGTGAGCTTACTATTCCAGTTAAAATCTATATTCTTGCCTACAAAGAAGAGCAATAAAAAAAAAAATCGGCCAACAGTCCGGGGCAACTTTATTATTTTATGGGTAGAAGTCCGAAACGTGTTTAATTCTGTGATGCGGTGTAGGTTACTATGTGACTGACAATCTAAAAAATAACGTTCTAAATAGCCTTCTGGTTATTTCATAGGTTGTCAGTCCCATAGTCACCTACACCGCATCTCAGCATTAAACACGTTTATTTTTAGACTTCTACCCATAAAATAATAAAGTTGCGCCCAGACCGTTGGCCAATTTTTTTTTTAGTTTTAATTACTGTAGGAGCATATCTACATATCAGTGGCGTGGCGTGATAATTCAACAAGGGGAAGCAATTGGTTAATATCCAAAATTTATTATTATTATTCTACCTACAAATTTACTGCGTATAAACTGAACCTCCTCCATTAGCTACTTTTAACATTACTAATATAAAAGCACCCAGCAATCACGAACGGGAACCAGGAGGCTACTTGGAACGTTATTTTTTAAGGTTGTCAGTCGCAGTCACCTACACCTCATCTAATCATTAAACGCGTTCCGGACTTCTATAAACAAAATTATAAAGTTTCGCCCAGAGTATTGGGCGATTTTTTTTTATTTATTTACGTATTTTTCTGAATAGAAGAGTCAATAAAAGTAAAACCGAATTCGATCTCATTAACCATAAAAGTTTTTCGGAATTCGTGAAAACCCCCAGGGGTTTAATATCAAAAAATGCTTGCATCACATTTTTCTTCAATTAAATTTAAAGCCTTTAGAAATAAAAGTGAATTGAATATCTCATTAAACGTTTAATATATGGAAATTCGTGAAATGTACAATAATGTTGGATATCGAAAAATTGAAAAAAAACATTTCTAGGTACTTACATAAAGACCCCGCAGAAATAAAATCTATATCGGCATGTCCAATATACATATATATAACGAAATCGTGAAAATGTGGAAAAATCCCTTTTCACGGATATTTGTTTTACTCAACCTCTATGCCAATAAGAATCTGAATTTTTTTCCTTTAATTTCTTGAGTAGCTTACGTACATATACGTACTAAGTTCCAACTTTCTTCTTCATAAGCCGTTTCTGAGATTTAAAAAACCACCACCCACCTACTGCCTTGCCCATATAAAAAAATTGTTTCTAGGATACCTCTTTATTGGCTTTATGTAGTCAATTTTTAGCTTTCTATGGTTTGTGGTTTTTGAAAAATAAAAATCGATATTATTTTTTTTCCACCCCCTCCCACCATCAGCCCCTTCACCAGTACCTCCAACATTTTTTCCCTGTTAGAAGTCTGCTGGGCCTAACTCCTGTAAAATTTCTAAGATCATATGTGGTACGGTTCTTGAGATATACAAATGAAATTTTATTAAAAATGGCTATCGTCCCACTTTTGTGCTCCACCTCCCACCTCAAAGATTTTAATGGGCTCCACTTGTAATCCTATACACACAAACCAAATTTTACCTTCCTGGTATAATTGGTTCGGAAGATATTCTAATCCAAAGTTTTTTACCCCAACCCCTACACACCACCACCCGATTCAAAAAATTTAGATGTTGATTAATCTCCTATTATCCCTTGTTGTTGTTGTTGTTGTTGTTTGTAGTGGGGGAAGATACGCAACAAAGCCGCGCATCTTGAGCACTCAGACAATTATTGCCCATTGCACTCGAGTCCCCCAGTCTCTACCCGAACTTCTTCGTCCTCCTCACGAATTTCAAGAGCTCAGGTAGGGATCGAGAACGGAGTTCTTCCATCCTCATAACATCGACGCCGTATACGTGCACTCTCGCAAAAGAGTAAGCTGGACACTCAAGAAGGAAATGTTCCGTTGTGTCGTCGCTCTCGTCGCAAGCAGTGCACATGGGGTCGTCAATGATTCTCAATCTGACCATGTGTAGGCCACACGAGTTATGCCCTGTGAGGACACCAACCATACTACTACATTCTTTCCTGCTCAATTTGAGAAGGAAAGATGCGGTTCGTCCACTTGGTCCGTCAACAAGGTTTCTGGTCTGCCGCATACCCGGGAAAAGCCGCCATCTCTCAATGTGTGATTTACTCACCCACTCAGCAGTGGCAGCCCTAACAGAGGCTACAGGCACACCGAAAACTGGTTCTGGTCCGACCATGGCTGACTCCGATCCTGCCTTTGCTAATGCATCAGCTATTTCATTGCCAGTTATACCCTGGTGACCTGGAACCCATATGAGCTTTAAGTCATTGAATCTGCCAACTGAATTCAACCGTTCTTTACACTCACGTACCATCTTCGAAAAGACGATTGGATTATCTAGGGATTGTAGAGCGGCCTGACTGTCGCTGCAAATGCAGATCATCCTGCCTCTCCATCTTCCCTCTATAATCCATTCTACTGCCTTAAGGATCGCATAAACTTCAGCTTGAAATACCGAAGAATGTTTTCCTAGGGCGAAAGAGTACCTGAGATCTTCAGTCTGCAGATACATTCCAGCTCCCGACCCGTCTTCAGTCATTGAGCCGTCCGTGTAGAATATATCAGTGAATCCGCTAAGCAATGCGGACTGGTTTTCCCACTCCGCCCTACTCGGGATCTCCACCTGATATCTTCTATTGAGCATACAGATCGGAGTCATAGCATCCGAAGGCATATCGAAGATAGGGTTCTCAGACAACCTTCGAGCCATTTCTCCATGACCCGTGCAATGCTCTTTCCTCCACAAGCCTAATCTCATTAGCCTGTGCGTAGCTCTCATTGCTTCCGCCTGAACAACAATGTCAAGCGGTGGCAGATTGAGCAGTGCATCGAGTGCCGCACCCGGTGTGGTGCGCAAGGCACCTGTTACACCGATGCAGACTGTCCTCTGTAGTTTAGCGAGACTAGCTCTAATGTATGCACATTCGGACTTAGTCCACCAAACCACTGATGCATAGATTAGGATGGGTCTTATAATGGCCGTATATAGCCAATATACCATTGAAGGCCTAAGACCCCATGTTCTTCCAAAAGCTCTCCGGCACTGCCAGAATGTTACTAGCGCACGGTTTGCCTTTGTATCTACATGTTCCTTCCAGAGAAGCTTGCTATCCAGGATAATCCCCAGATACTTAACTTTCTCCGAGAGCTGAATAGTTTCACCCTTCAGCATAGGCAACACTAAACCTTCTGTTTTTCTTTTCCTAGTAAACAAAACTAGTGCGGTTTTGCTAGGACTCACAGAAAGTCCGTGCCTTTCACACCAGCTATCTATAACCCATAGGACTCTCTGCATTTTGTCGCAGACATCCCTGAGCGATAGCCCAACAGCTAGTGCAGCCACGTCATCAGCATAGGCTTGTACGTGAATATTCAGATCCTGCAGTTCGAGAAGCAGAGAGTCTATGAGCATACTCCACAACAATGGCGAAAGGACCCCGCCTTGAGCACAGCCCTTACTGACCCCCGTTGTAGCATATTGCCCATCCCCCGCCTCCGTGAATAGCATTCTCTGTGTGAGCATGGAGTGAATCCACTTGACTAAAATGTCATCTACCCCATGTCTTTTGGCAGCATCACACAGTGATTCGAAGGGCGCACTATCAAAAGCACCCTCAATGTCCACAAAAAGGCCCAGCGCGTACTTTTTCCGGTCCAGCGCCCCTTCTATTCTGGATACCAGAGAGTGAAGCGCTGAATCACAAGACTTTCCGCTCTGATACGCATGTTGTTCCGAACAAAGAGGATGCGCTCTGAGAGCCACTTCCTTAATGTGCTTCTCTACCAGTCGTTCCAGACTTTTCAGAACAAACGATGTTATGCTGATTGGCCTAAAACTTTTGGGCAAAGTATAGTCGTCTCTCCCTGGCTTCGGGATGAACGCTACTCTGACCGGTTGCCATGAAGATGGTACGTATCCATGCGCCAAGCATGCAGAAAATATCTTTCTGAGGATCGGCACTAGAACAACTGCTCCCTCTTTTAGCATTATCGGATAGACACCGTCCACTCCTGGTGACTTGTAGCTGTCAAACGATGAAATTGCAAATTTCACCCTCTCAGCAGTCACTACAGCGGACGCCGTATACCAACTGCGCCTGGGCGCTCTGTCTTAAGGCAACTACAGAGTTTCAATCTTCTGACATCAACCGTTCAGGAGATATGTATTTTAGAATGTTTCAACCCCAGCTTTCAAGCACTTCGAACACATTGCTTTCCCCCCCACTCTCACACTCCTCAACCCGTATCGTCAATTTTTTTGCAAATAGTTCCACTATCATAGTTCTACATAAGTTCCAAGTTTCAGTCTCCAAGCGTAAGTCGTTCCTGAGATCTAAAAACCAAATTAAATATAATTCAACTATTAATATTTACCCACAATTCAATCCCTAACTTCGATCAGAATTCAATTCCTATCCTACTCTGGTAGCACTTATTTCTTATCAGATCTCTGCCTGCTGATAGCTTCACCGCTGCAGCCAGGAATGTGTGGAAGCAAATATCTTATTGCATTCACCGTGGCGTGTACGAACATTTTTTTTCATGACGTCACAGTGGGCTTACTACGGAATGAAATGATCGCTCATAGATGCAACTTTCAAATTGCTTCCATGTGTCTTCTTCTTGGTTTGTTATCGCTTGTCTTTTTCGTGGTGTTGCCAAATCGGCTGTGTGCGATATTCGCGTGTAGTTTCTTGCGAACTTGTATTTAGACTGTGTCAAAGAAAATGTTTGAAACATGATTTTTTTTCGCGATTTTTCTGCGCGATTTAGAAAACGTATTTTAGATATAATATTTTTCTGCAAAATGTAAGGGAAGCAATGCTGCTTTGCCCCCCCCCTGAATTATGTTTTTTTATAGATTATATATAACATATGTATATTTATATATAGAAATATATACAAACATAACATCTTGCCCCCCCCCCCCCCCCCCCCTAGAAAAAACTGAAATGACGTCCCTGCTATTATTCACCTAGTGTAGCCGATCCTTTACACGGGTATTAAATATTAAATAATATTAATTCGTTGATGAGCTAATATTCAAACAAGAACTTTCAACACTGTTTAACTCCATGGCGGAACAAGACACATTAATTTACAACACAAATTGGTGTTACCGTATAAATGGGCCATTAGTCTGTTGAAGGTGACTATTTGTGTAGGTATCGTACATAATTTCATTGGCCTGGTAATTACCTAAATATTGCTCTCCACACACCAGTTACGTGTCAAACAAAAGCATAAATTGGTGGGCGTTTAGGGAATCATCTAATTACTTTTCACTTAAGCTGTTTAATATTATTTTCTTAAAATTAAGAAAATTATTTACAGTAACTACGGCAGTTGTATACAATTGGTAATAGTATGGTCAATCGAAGACCAATTAGTCAAGAGGTCTTTTTGGTTGATTACTTTGCAACTCCCTTCCACGTTTTTCTATTTGTAATTAATCGATGGTTAGTCCTTATTCTGATAACACTAAATCTACTTTATAAATTACCTGAAATCTACCAGGGGATTATCCGGTTAGTCAGTTACATCATATTGCATGGCATAATTACCAGTAGAAAACAAGAATATAAAATAAAAACACGTCACTAAGAAAAGGACGTCAGTTGATGTTGGTGTTGGTGATAGACTACAAGTTTATCGTTTATGCACTAAAGCGGCAGTTTGGGCAGTAATCTTCTGATTATGTGACGTCGATGGGAAATCGCATGATATCGTAATAATGGGATTTGTAAGAGTGTTTCTTTTGCAAGTAGGAGTAATTAAAATGCTAAGCGACTAATTTAGATTGTCCAATTTTTTTAGCCCGCCCTGATTTTAATCCATTTTCTCGGCAATTTCCATAATTACCTGAAAAACACTGTTGTATGCCGTACAGAAGAAGGTATACGTTTTCTACACTGGAGTGAAAATAATATCTTTTTGTTGATCAACTTCTTAAAAACTTTCAATTGCTTTTGAAATAGATGCGGATGTTCATTAGCACAGTCCATCTCTCCCGAGGACTTTTCTTGCGCCTTTTCTTCCGTATAGCATTGATTTGAATTTTTAATCTTTTCGTCTGCATGGTTCAGTTCCTATTCAGTTCTTATCTCATGAGTTGCATGAATAAAAGATGAGCCCGACACTACAGGGTGTCCTATTTGAATCTTGCACAATATAAGAACGTTTTATTGTGTAAGCCTTGGATCTAGGTGAAGAAATTAGTTGAGCACCTACGAAAACGACCTTGAAAACGATAATCCATTTGTAAGAGACTTTGTTCAAATCACGATAGTTTTCTTTAACTGAAGGAGCAGGAGCTTCTCTTTATATCCTGGATGTTGAGAGATCGTGGTGCATTGCAACCTGTAACAATTTTAGTCAGCTTAGACCAAAAAAAAGAAAGTTGATAGATTTCCAAGCTCATTACTATTAAAGGTTTACTAAGTTTTCCTAGATCTTAAAATTGATCATGGTTCCAAGACCCATTGCTTAGTAGCTGCAAAGAAAATTCTGCAAGACTACTATGTCCCATACCAAGCGCAGGCTTTCGTTTCGAACAGAATTTCATTCACATCAAAAACTTTATCGTTCCTTTTGGATTCATTTTTTTTAAACCGTGCGCAATCAAAGTTTGAACAGAAAAGTATTATTCAATGCGGATATTTACAGTGGCTGACGAGCATTGATATACTCGTAGAATGAAGACTGGATTTGAGAGGAGGTTGGTTTATTTTCAATATTCAGTAATAGTTATGATTGTATGAATGAATGACGACTACTGAGAGATTTTTTTTTACCAGGTGTGTGAATATGAAATTTCCGTTTTTTTTTGAAAATAGAACGTTTATTTTGAAAGAATGGTACATAATATTTCATTGAAAGTATTGCCCATCGCTAGCTACACATTTTGTCCACCTTTCAGGCAATTTGTGGATGCCACGCCAAAAAAATTGCTCTTCTTTCGATGAAAACCATTCAGAGACCCATTTTTCGACTTCTTCAGATATTTTGAAGTGCTGCTCTTTAAGTGCGTGTTCCATCGATGAAAACAAATAATAATCAGAAGGAGCCAAGTCTGGTGAATAATTCAATGTATCCTGAACCGGTTTTGCTTTGTGTGCCGGTGCGTTGTCATGAAGCAAAATAACTTTACTATATCTTGTCGCCCATTCTGGTCGTTTCTCGATCAATGCTTGGTTCAAATTGATCATTTGTTGTCGGTAGCGACCAGTATTGACGGTTCCACCAGGTCTTAAAAGTTCATAATATACCGCACCTTTTTGATCCCACCAAACACAGAGCATTCTCTTCTTTCCAAATCGATTTGGTCTTGCAGTCGATGTTGATGTTGAAACCAATTTCTACATTATCTTTCACTTAAAGCATGTTCAACACAAGCTTCTACAAGCATTTGATGCGCTTCAGCTACACTTTTCTTTAGAAAAAAACAAAAACGTAATGAAATCCGCAAATCACAACTTTCTGCCACAAAATTTTTCATTTTTAATGAGGTAAAACACTATGTTGTTGCATAAAACTTGAAATGTGGTATACTGAATATTAAACTAATTAAAAAAAAATATGGGTACAACTCATACACAATAAACGTTACCGCTAGAGCCATCTATGTGTGAACGGCAATTTCATATTCACACACCTGGTATATAATGTTGGCGCAAATACATTTGACCAGCTGGTTCAATTAAAATGTTATGTAGATAATAAGAGTTAGTATTATCTCCCACTTAATTTCAGCACGTTGTTTAAGTACACCTTCTGCGTATATGGAAGACCAGGCCCAAATCTTCTTTAGGACCGAAATTGTACAAATTCAAAATGTTAAAGTACCAACATGAAAACATTGAATGAATGCTATTTCCATGGGAAAGCCCCTGTTTCACTGCCTAAATACAGCTCTGGAAGAGAGTATTAAATTACTTCGTGCAGTTAAAACTTTAAGTACCCGAGATTAAGTTAATTTTCTGTCGACGTTTATAACAAATGATATGAAGATGTTGTTATCATGAAAATATTATTTTTTCTTTAACGACGAATATTTTTCGAATTGTCTTTTCCTTTTTGCATTACTTATCTCGCGAGAAACATTTAAACAATCGAATAAACAGGTTTTTATGAATTCTAAAATTTTTTAAATACAAGTCACGATAACACTTCCTGGTAAATAGAAATCTCGACGTGTGTTCGTATAAAGACTATTGAAATTTTTACCAAAAAATTTTCTTATTCATGAATTCTTATTTTCGCCGTTTTAACGGTTTATGCGAAGTGGTTGTATTGTTCAGAGTGGAGATGGTCAAAGCAGTTACTTTCGGTGAAGTACTTCACTCCGAGTCACTCACTTTAAGGAACGAGTTCAGTGAAGTACTTCCATGGAACTGTTCGTTCCATCGTTCCTTCGTTTTCGTTCCATCGTTCGCTAACGAACTAGTTCGCGAAGACAGTAGAGCAACAAAAAAGGTCAGTACATCTACAAGATGATGAATAAAAAAAAGGGGTCATTAGATCTAGATGACCAAAAAAAACAAAGGTCAGTAGATCTGGATCTAGATGAGCAAAAAAAAAGGTTCCTACAGTTCACTCTGTTACTCTCTATTTTTCTTGAGTAGGTATATCGTTTTTAATTTTTTTGTCACGTGTCCTATGGAACTGCAGTTCACCAAAAGGTGTGAGTTACTTCACTCACTCACTTTAATGAAGTGTTCTTTTGGAACAGTTCACTCGTGAACTACCGATCTCTAGTTCAGAGACTGCTCCGAAATATTCTTAAAGTTTGTCTATTCGGAAGCGGTCTGATGATGGTGGTCTCAAAATTCGCCCTACCTATGTATGTAAAAATTCACAAATGATTTAACGTTGAACCAGAGCAACACTAGAAAATAATCTAGCTACAACCTCGCTAGAGACAAAATTGTCCCATGCCAGAAACCAGGACTTGGCAAATGATGGAAATTAAAAAAACTGATAAGAGCTCGGACTAAGGAAAACTGGTAAAAGCTTGCTCCCAAAAAAAACTGGCAAAAGTTAGGCTCAAGATTGGTTTTTGGCCAAAACCCGATCAAGTATTGGCCTAAGGTTATCCCAGCAAGAACTTTACCAGTTAGTTTCGTAGTAGCTACGGCGTATAATTCGCAGTAAATCTTTCAGTTAAGACCAGGGACCTATCAATATAAATGGACCACTCGTATCTGATATTTCCGAGCAATATCCGAGACAACGATGGGCTGAAAACATTGCCCTCTCTGTCAGGCACAAGAACACGGTATTGTTGTGCTGTATTCGGATTTTCGAAAAGTTTTGTGACAAAAGCAAACTCATAGTTGAGAATTGTCACAGCAAAACAGGTAAGTAGATGTTTTTACTTTTGAAATTTACACTTATGTGATAAATTTTCTATTAAAATGAAATTTATGTGTAGTAAATGGTGCGGCGATACCAAATAAAGTGCAAGCGCAGTTGCCATCGACAACAATGAGCAACAAGAACGATCGCTGCAGTTAATTCAGGACTAAAGTAATTATTTTATTATAAAAAAAGTGGCAGTGCACTAGGTACATACTACGGGTGTGTGTATATTCACCACTAAATTCAATTTAGTGCACTAATTTAGTTTTTAATTTAGAAACCTTCATACGTTTATACTAAACTCGCTCATTTCCAATTTAGTTATGAAGAATTTCATTTATAGATAAGATTTACTTTGCCGAACGTAATTTAGTGCACTAAATTAAATTCAATCAAGAATTATCACACCCTTAAAATCTTCACGAACAAAACTCAGGGCCGTCCTAAGATATTCGGCGCCCGTGGGCTACTAAAAATAATGCGCTCCTCGTCATACGACAATAAAGGGTGTTTTTTTAGGTGCATGAGAACTATCGATATTGATAACTGTGGTTTGACAGTTGAGAATGTCAAACTGTGTTGACATTTCTGTTCAGTAAGGTTTGGCAAGTCATCATGAATCGTTTAACGCCAGAACAACGCTTCCAAATTGTGGAAATTTACTTTGAAAAAAACAAATCTGTTCACGAAGTTCATAGAGCACTTCGTCCATTTTACGGTCAACATAATCGGCCTAGTGAGCAAGCAATTCGTGCAGTTATTGATCGTTTTCGCACTAATTTTACTCTGCTCGATTCAAAACCATCAACAAGATAAAGAAATGTGCGTACCGAGGAGAATATTGCTGCTGTAGCGCGAAGTGTTGAAGAAGAGGACGGAATGTCGATTCGTCACCGTTCTCAACTTGTTTTACGTAAGGATCTTGGCTTACGTGCCTATAAAATGCAGCTCGTGCAAGAATTGAAGCCAAATGACCATCGTTTGCGTCGCATTTTCGCTGATTGGGCTCATTTGAAACTGGCCGAAGATGAGCATTTTTATCGAAGAATTTTGTTAAGTGATGAAGCTCATTTCTGGTTAAATGGCTACGTCAATAAACAAAATTGCAGTATATGGATGGATTACATCCATTAAAATTGACTGTTTGGTGCGGCGGCATCATCGGTCCTTATTTCTTTCGAAATGAGGAAGGAGCTGCCGTTACGGTGAATGGCCAGCGCTTTTGTTTCCAAAAATTAATCAACTAAACATCGCCGAAATTTGGTTTCAACAAGACGTTTCAACAAAAGTGGTTCTGTTAACTGGCCCCCTCGTTCGTGCGATTGGACTCCTCTGGATTACTTTTTATGGGGCTATATTAAGTCATGCGTTTATACCGACAAACCAGCAACTCTTGAAGCATTGAAAGCCAATATTCAAGCCACTATTGACGCCATACGGCCAGATTTATTGGAAAAAGTAGTCAAAAATTGGACTGATCGAATGGACCATGTAACTCGTAGCCGCGGCGGACATATGACGGAAATCATATTTAAAAAATAAATGCCATGAAATTAGCTACCAGAATATAATAAAAAAAATTCATTCCAACAATATTTCTGTCTTGTATTATAATTTTAATTTCTCATGCACCTAAAAAACACCTTTTACAATTTTGATGCCAGAACGTTATCAGTTTAATGATCATAGGATGTATTACATTAATGAAAACAAAATGAAATTAAATTATGGAATAAATATTAAGGGACCGTGTTGTAGGTTGTTTTGTCGCGCCTATTTCATTTAGAGCAGGTTAATTGGTTATTTCTGTCATGAATAAAAATAACTAATAACTAAAAAATACTTCATTATTAAAATAATAAAGTAATATAATATCAATAAATATTGCCGCCCCAAAAGGCTTGCGCACCGGGGCTATAGCCCATTTAGCCCTATAGTTAGGGTGGCCCTTTCAAAATTTGTTCCTTCATCTGCATCAATTGTGGAAATTCACATTTTTCTCAATTGATATTGTTGCGAGCTAGGGGTTCGCCGGGATTTCAAGTAAAACACAATTCGGTTAAAATAAAAATAAGTGATTATTTATTAATCGCACTTTAAATTCTATTCGCACAATAATTCGCACTGTATGGCAATACCGCCCGCTTATACCATATATCGCTTGACTCGTTCACTTTTGTTCTCTCTCAACACGGTCGCGTATACACGCTGGCTGTCGCAGTCGACGTAATCAAAATTACTGTGTCTTCGCTGAGAGCTTCACCTGCTTATATACTAGCCGGTTGCGTGGATTGTTCTAGAAAGCTTTAGAGCTTTCGATTTTGATCTTCGTTCAGTGGTTTATGTACAGGGTTCTAGTACATTGGAGAGCATTCGATAAGAAGGGAGATACAATCGTGTTGTTTCGCCTTATCTTCAGCTAGGTTTCTGATTGGGTTATTTTGCAACTAGGTATTCGGTTGTTGTTGTTTTCATTATGTGAAACGATCGAGTTGCACGGTTGCGCGGTTGCCAGGCTTACACGTAACAATATATATGTTTTAAGAAATGGTGCGATTTGATCGTTATTATCATCAAGCCTCCCAACTACGACAAGGTCGCACTGTTTGGGAGGATCTAAAAATGAAATTAGTATTATATAGGATCTTTGAACAATGATGTTCAATTTTTAATTGTAAATAAAACAAATTGTGTGTGAGATATCCACCCAATTCTTTTTTTATTTGAAAGAATATTTTATGGCATTAAGTATGGGATATATCGTCGTTCAAATGTCGGCCCCGGCTTTGCTTGGTGGCACGTATTTGAGAGGTCCAATTTTCGATGACTTTGTCGCATAAATCTGGCGGAATTTGCTGGATGGAGTTCGTTATGTTGACTTAAAGGTCATCAATTGTTTGCGGATTATACGCATCGATTTAAGCGATTTAAGATAGCCCCAAAGGAATAAGTCTAAAGGCGTTAAATCGGACGATCACGGTGGCCAGTTTACGTCGCCGTCGCGCCAGATAACGATGTTCTCAAATCGCTCGTGCAGAATGTCCATCGTGACATGCGCTGTGTGGCATGTAGCGCCGTCCTGTTGGAACCACATGTCGTCGGTATCCATATCATCCAGTTTAGGCTACAAGAAGTTGCTTATCATCAATCGTTTGACGGTTATGGCAATGCCAATTTCGTTTTGGAAGAAGTACGGACCGATGATTTCACCAGACCAAAATCCGCACCAAACAGTGACTTTCTCGGGATGCATTTGGTGCTGGTGTATCTCGTTTGGATTGGTATCGCCCAAATCCGACAATATCGGTTGTTCTATTCATGAAGGAAAGGGGCCTCGTCGTTAAAACGCGGAACGCTTTTCGAACGGAGCTCTGATTTTGAAAATAAAATTTAATGATTTGCACACGTTGTTCAACGCTATAACCTTCCATGGTAATTTGCCATACACTACTGAACAATTCACAATAAATTCGACGGATGTTGCTTTAACAACATGGCCTCTATAACCTAACAAATTTCGAGCGTTCCTATTGAAATACCCTATATTTATATAAAAAATGTTCGAGAAGTGCAAAGCTCGACTAATCATGTATATTCTTTTCCCTATAGTTGACTGCTGAATTAATCACGTTGTGTGAAAGAAAATCTTATCAATGCAAAACTTAGGTTTTTAGCGTCAACTTTCATCTAGTTGATAGTATTGGGCCCAGCATAGGCTATTGGCCGTTCAACCAATGAAAACCTACCGGAATTAAAAACGAAATTTACACTTAAATCATAGGTTATTTTGACACTGAAAGTTGTTTCCCGCTCGAAATCTTGACAGAAAGTCAGTATCATACCTCCGCGGAACGAAATGAGTCGCTTTACGCTTGAACAACGTTGGGAAATATTGAAAACTTATTTCCAAAGTGGGTGCTGTGTAGCCCAAACAGTGCGTTTTTTAAAAAGAAGTTTTGGCCGAAATGAAGCACCCACCGCGCCTGCTGTACGCAAGTTTGTGCAAAAAGTTCGTGAGACTGGCATGCTAGTGGACAACACTCATGGCCCCCGCCGTCGTATGGTGCGCACAGACGAGAATGTAGCTGCTGTAGCCGAGAGTGTGAGACTCACTCCACGAACATCAACTCTCCGTCGATCTCAACAGCTCAACATTTCACGCACTAGCCTGAGGAGAATTCTGCACAAAGATCTCGGATTATTCGCTTATAAGGTCCAATTGACTCAGCAATTGAAGGCTCACGACCATCCGCTTCGTTATCGCTTCGCAATTTGGGCCTTAGAGCAGCTTGAATTGGACAACGATTTTGGGCGAAAAATCATCTTTTCTGACGAGGCGCATTTGCATCTCGGCGGCTACGTTAACAAACAAATTTGCCGCATCTGGGGCTCGGAAAACCCGCACGTTATTGTCGAGAAGCCAATGCATCCACAGAGAGTAACAGTTTGGTGCGGATTGTGGAGTGGTGGCATCATTAGACCATTTTTCTTCGAAAATGAGGCTGGGAACAACGTTTCGGTCAACGGTGAACGTTACAGAGCCATGTTATCCGACTTTTTTTTTACTGAAATTGAAGACATGGATTTGGACGACCTCTGGTTCATGCAGGATGGCGCGCCATGCCACACAGCCCATGCCACAATCGATCTTTTACGCACACTTTTGACCCCTTTGGATTTTTTTTTGTGGGGAACCGTGAAGGACCGATGTTATGCCAAAAATCCAGAAACGATTCAAGCACTTAAGGCCAATATCATCCAAGCAATCCGTGAGCTACAGCCCGAAACCATCAACAAGGTCTTGGAAAATTGGAGTGACAGAATGCGCTACTGCGCAGCCAGCCGAGGCAGCCACTTGAACGAAGTTGTGTTCCATCATTAATTGGAATGTTTACTCTTACTAATAAAGCCATAATACATGGAAAAAAATTTAATTTTGTTCATTTTATTGCATTTTTAAAAAGAAACTTGTATTTGGCCCACCCTGTATATGATTATTTATTGGAATTTTATTTTGTCAATTGAAACAGGTTTTCTTTACTAGAAAAATTTGACTGCTTTTTTTTATTGTTTAGGTAGTTAAACATTTGATAGAATAATATATGGTCAAAAAATCTTAACTGATCAGATTTACCAAATAAACTAATCAACAATATTACAGAGTCGTGTACGTGCGTGGAATAGAAGCGTCAAGATTATGTGACTGGCTACAGATTCGCAGATTTCTTTTTTGCAATGCCATTTAACAAGTTTAAAACAAATTAATCCGAGTCTTTTAAAAAAGTGTTTTTAAAGTTGGAATATTAGTAAGCACAAAACAAGCGCGTCTATATTCTAATTTCGTCGCGCGTTGCTTCGATTGTATTTCGAATGTTTCACAGCACTAGACGATAAATGGCTAATAAATATCGGAAAATGAATATGCAATAAAAAAAACAGGCAATACGTTTTCAGGTTGCGAACAAAATATTTCGGTAATTGATAATAGTATTTTGCCGATGCGGAAGTAATTCAGCGCGTTCCCTACCCCAATAACTGGCGTTGCGATTGAGTCACCGCACGCGTTGCATGCATCACTCTCACTGTAATTCCACCTTCAGGTATATCAACCAAATAAACTAAAGACAATACGAAATTCAATTAGATCTGTAACTTGATACGTAAGATTCCATTATTATTCTTTATAATATTATAATAAATATATTTTGCAAAAATTCCATGTCAGTCTTCCCGTGTAGCACGCTTTCATAATGAAAAGTTAATATCAATTTCATTGTCGGCCGTAGCAACCGAATTCTCAAGTTTCAAATCATTTTTCATATACTTATTTTATTTCCATCATACAGGTAGCGTCTTGGATTAAAGTGTACTTTTTCTTTCTACATTTGATTTCTATGTTCCTTGCTGTTTTTTTCTTTATTGTCACCTAACTTCAGTGTATACATGATATGAGTCACGTGTTTTATAAACAATTTTGTACGTAGATAGAATTACTCTTAATCTTATAATTAAAGGTAATTCTTTTTATCTAATGAAAAAAAATAACGAGGCATACCTTAGCTGTAGCAGCATCTGGGCAGATTACATGCTGATAAATGATATTTATGTAATCTGTACCGGAACATATTGTTAATGATCGATCGTCGAGTGCCTGAAGATCGGTTCCATGCTTTTTTGTTATTTTATCGAGAAGTTTGGGTTCCTGAAAAGAAAAACGAGACGATATTAAAACTCTAGTAATTTATTAATTAAAAGAAATATTCCTCTTATGTCAATTGTTATTTATTTTGAATTATCCAAATAAAGTTTGATAATTTTCAGTCCGGATGACTTAGTCAATTCAGTAGAGCTTCGATTATCGATTATAAAAATCACCGACCATTGCCCTAATAATCCAAAATCGGAATATTCTAATTTTTTTTTGTATTTAGCGAAATTAACCTTTTTTCAAAGAATTATAATTTACTATATTCATATATTTATTAAAAAAACATAAAAAGTATTATTATCAAGAAAAAAAATTTACGCAGAGATCTGTGGGTCAGTTCTGTTACAGTGATGCCAATTTAGTGCTTTCAGCGTTAAATTTTGTGCTCAAAATATCGTCTCAGCGGTCAAAAATGCGTTTTACCGCTCGCACTTTATTTGAATATGCCTGCGATTGACATGAAAAAATTTAATTTGAGTGCCTTCAAGTTGAAATTAACGCTTCAAATTTCATATTTTAGTGCTCAACCAAGAAAAATACTTGGCAACACTGGTTCTGTAGCACATGAAATGAGAAATTTCTCACCAAAACGAACTCATGCAGTTTTGTCTCTATATTCTCACCTAATGAGAAAGCACCGTAAGTGAAAAGTGACGTCATACACAGGAATAATCACGTGAGAACAATGTTTCTGTAAGCAAGTGATTGCTAGTTGGTTCTCACATATAGTGAGCCGATTTTCATGCAGTTTGCAGCTAGTGAAAATAACAACAGCTGAAAAATGAGTGCAAAACTTGACGTAGCAACAAACAAATATACTGCAGTCACGACCAGCTCCAAGCCAATCGTATGATAGTCTAGATGAAATACTAAACTTTAATTTATATATAGTTGAGGATAAAGTAGAGTACAAAGTGTGCATGTAGTTTGTCCTTTATTAAGGACTCTCGTCTGCTAGCTACTCGAAAGTAAAAGACAAATACCTTCAGTGTTGAATTTCATATTTGAAACTAGGAAAATCACCGAAAGAAAAAATGTTCATGGGAGGTGGTGGGAGGACTCACTCGATTTCTTGAATATTTATCCTTTTACTTGGAACCACTAAAATATTAATATGTACAGGGTGGGCCATCTAGTGGTTTCTTTTTAAATCATAGGTTATTTTGACACTGAAAGCTGTTTCCCGCTCGAAATTTTGACAGAAAGTCGAAACGAAATGAGTCGCTTTACGCTTGAACAACGTTGGGAAATATTGAAAACTTATTTCCAAAGTGAGTGCTGTGTAGCCCAAGCAGTGCGTTTTTTGAAAAGAAGTTCTAGCCGAAATGAAGCACCCACCGCGCCTGTTGTACGCAAGTTTGTGCAAAAAGTTCGTGAGACTGGCATGCTTGTGGACAACACTCATGGCCCCCGTCGTCGTACGGTGCGTACAGACGAGAATGTGGCTACTGTAGCCGAGAGTGTGAGACTCACTCCACGAACATCAACTCGCCGTCGATCTCAACAGCTCAACATTTCACGGGCGAAAAACCATCTTTTCTGACGAGGCTCATTTTCATCTCGGCGGCTACGTTAACAAACGAAATTGCCGCATCTGGGGCTCGGAAAACCCGCACGTTATTGTCGAGAAGCCAATGCATCCACAGAGAGTGGCAGTTTGCTGCGGATTGTGGAGTGGTGGCATGATTGGACCATTTTTCTTCGAAAATGAGGCTGGGAACAACGTTTCGGTCAACGGTGAACGTTACAGAGCCATGTTATCCGACTTTTTTTTTACTGAAATTGAAGATATGGATTTGGACGACCTCTGGTTCATGCAGGATGGCGCGCCATGCCACACAGCCCATGCCACAATCGATCTTTTACGCACCAAATTCCCAAATCGTGTTATCAGCCGTCTTGGCTTGAGCAACCGGAAGTAGTAAAAGGATTACAACGGCAGCCATCATCACCATGCAGCCAGATGCCACGACACCAAGCGGTCAACTGTGCTGCAAACTACATATTGATGTCAGCATATATGAGGCGGAGTTATACGCCATTTTGCAAGCCACAGAGCTGGCCAGAACTCATATTCACCGATTGCAAGTCGGCGGTTGGCGCCGTCCAGAATCAACGCCCAGGAGACCCGACGATTCGATACCTACAAGAGGTTATACGCGCCAACCTGGCTGGAACCTCTCTTTTTTGGATTCCAGGCACGTTGGCATTACAGGTAATGAAGAGGCGGATAAGCTGGCCAATCGTCCCATCTCCTCGCACGTAGAGGAAATCATTCCGTCTTGCAACAGTTTCATGAGACGAACCGCCAGGACCCATCTGAAGCAGCATCTAATCAGCCTCTGGACAACTCACTCCACCTTCTTGGCGAGCCACTGGGGCAGCCTAGACCCGCCAACCTACAATACCGACCAGCCGAGAAGAGAGTCCGTCATCATCGCCAGGGTGCGCCTAGGACATACTAGGCTCACCCACGAGTACAGAATAAACAAGACGCCTCAACCCGGCTGCCTAGTATGCCAGATGCCGCTAACCATGGAGCACCTCCTTGTCCATTGTAAAAAACCCATCGCTTCTTCCAGAACGCCGTTCCTCCCCTCATCTCCCTTCTATCCACCACCGAACCCGACATACTCCTCCAACTCCTTAACCACCATCGAATTACCCATCTCATTTAATATAAGTTTTAATCAATTGAATTATATCGTTCTTTTCATTTTGTTCAGTGTATAATCCTTAGGAAATTTAATTGTATATTTTTGATATAAAGTTTCGGTCTAATTTGAATTTTATTATTATTAGCATTATATTATGATCATTATTATTATTATTATTACCTTTACTCTTAAGTCAGAATTGATATTGATTTATACATGGATTTGGACCTTGACTGAACTTAGAATTAGCTCTTTCTTACAACATTATTCAACCATCTGAAGCCTGAAGTGCACGATTTTTGATCTTAATTTTATCCTTTAGTTTTCTCGAATTGAATTTTTTTTTTTTTTTGTTTTTTTTTTTAACATATAATTAGCCTTTACTTTAAACTATATACGCTGACTATAAACATTACCTTGTAAAAAATTGTAATGCGACGTGCCATGTGCCCACCGGGCTTGGCCGAAATATGAGGGGCCCCATCATTTATGATGGTGCTACATTAAAATAAATAAATAAATAGTAAAAGGATTTCGCTGACTATTAAACTCAAACAATTTGTTTTTACTCAAAACTAATTTCAATAAAATTCCAAATTCGTGGCTGAATGATTGCAAACATTTTACAGGATATTTATATGACAACTATACTATCTTTAGCTCAAACTATTGGAAATACATACATTCAGAATTTCAAAGTCGTAGTTTAAACCGTTCTGAAGTTAGCGACCAATATTATTGAACACGTGTTTTAAGGACTTCTTCTATAGCAGCTACCCGAAGGAGTATACGAATTTTGCTGACTAAAGCACTCGATCATCATTTTTATACTCTAGATGAAATCATATAGAGTATTATAAGTTTAATCCTGCCCAAAAGTTTGTTACGCATAGAACCAAGCCTCGGACGAAAAAAAGTTATATATTATTTTTTGTTTATTTGTGGCCAAAAACCTCAAATCCGCTTGACGTCCGTCCGTCCGTCCGTCTGTCCGTGAACACGACAACTCAAGAACGCCTTCACCTAGGATCTTGAAATTTTGAATCTGGGTGTTTGGTTGAATTTGTAAGGCTAAGTTCGTTAACGGACAAAATCGTCCTACTCCTTCGGGTAGCTGCCATACAAAATGTCTTTAAAACACGTGTTCAAGAATATTGGTCGATAACTTCAGACGGGTTTAAGCTACGACATTGAAATTTTGAATGTGTTATTTTTCCAATAGTTGGATATATGATTATGAAGAAAATCCTATTAGTCCTTCGTGTAGCTGCCATAAAAATATCCTGTTAAAATGTATTCACTTAATTTACGAAACTCACTATAACTCAAGTAATCTTTTAGCTACGAATTCGGAATTTTGTACAAATTAGTTTTGAGTGAAAACAAAGTTTGAGTTTACTAGTCAGCGAAATCCTTTTACTTCTTCTGGTAGCTGCCATACAAAATGTCCTTAAAACACGTGTTTAAGAATATTGGCCGATAACTTCAGAAGTGTTTAAGCTACGTCTTTGAAATTTTGTACATGTTATTTTTCCAATAGTTGGAGCTAAATGTATGATTATGAAGAAAATCCTATTAGTCCTTCGTGTAGCTGCCATACAAATATCCTGTCAAAACGTCTTCACTTAATTTACGGAACTTACTATAACTCAAGTAATCTTTTAGCTATGAATTGAAAATTTTGTACAAATTAGTTTTGAGTAAAAACAAAGTTTGAGTTTACTAATCAGCGAAATCCTTTTATTCCTTCTGGTAGCTGCCATATAAAATGTCCTTAAGACACGTATTCAACAATATTTTTCGATAACTTTTGAACGCTTCAAGCTACGAATTTGAAATTTTGTACACGTTCATTTTTAAATGGTTCCAAGGAAAAGGGTAAATATGTAAGAAATCGAGTGAGTCCTTCCTGCACCTCCCATGTGAAAGTCCTTCAAAAAGGACTTTTTTTTCGATGACTTAACTAGTTCAAGATAAGAAATTAAACACTGAATATTGTCTTTTAGTTTTGAGTAGCAATCTAATGGCAGTCCTTAATAAAGGACATACAACATGCACACACGTAATTCTACTTTATCCCCAACTACAATATAAATCGGAGTTCAGTATTCATCTAGAGTATTATACGATTGGCTTGCAGCCGATCGTGACTGTAGTATGTTTTCCAAAAGTTATTTGTACAAAATTTCAATTTCGTGGCTAAATGATTTCTTGAGTTTCGTAAATTGAGTAAGGACATGTTTACAGGATTTTTATATGGCAGACACTCGTAGGACTCATGAGAACTTTTTCATATTCTAACCTTTAACTGCAACTTTTGGAAAACCAACGTATTCAAAATTTTAAAGTAGCTGAAGGCGTTCCGAAGTTCTTAGCCAATATTCTTGAAGACGTCTCTTAAGGACTTTTTGTACGACAGCTACCCTAAGGAGTACGACGATCTTGTCCGTTAACGAAAATAGCCTATAATTTCGACCAAACATCCAGATTCAAAATTTCGAAATTCTTGTTCAAGGCGCCAAGGCGTTCTTGAGTGCGTACGAAAAAAAACTTCTGCAAAGAAAACAAAGGTAATTGTTAGAGCAGCAAAGATAACTCCTGTCGAGGCCCGATTTCACCCAGTAGTATGTAAATCTAATAATTAAATCTGATCGGTGATCAGGAAATCGGCTCGACTTACTTCCCTGCTATTGACTGTATACTGCCGACTGACGCGTGCATGATAATATGATCCATCGGCAATATACAAGTCAATAGCACCGGTCAACAACCATTAATTATTACAAAAGGTCGACATTCGCGATGCACGAGCCACCGATATTGCTGTCCTACTACCAAAGGTCGATAGTCGCGACACGCAAGTCAGTGCTGATCTGCAGTTATCACTGACTAGCGACGATTGCCATCCATAATGCTCGGAGGGTTTGATAGCAGTAAGTTCAGATCTGACCACTGACCGAACGGGTCGTTTTAATGAAGTACTCGTATTATACAATGTAAATGTGAAAGTTAAGTGGAATAAATTAGTAAGTATATATAAACAATAAGGTGTTTGAATTCAGAGCTCCCAAAAGGGACACTACACTCCTTTCACAACTTACAAGAACTTGTTAAACGATGTGAATATTGGACGAGAAACAAATTAGTAAGACTACAGTTCGAAGGAGGCCAGAGAAAAATAACATAAAATCCTACGTTGTCCAATAGAAGACATATTTAACTAAAAAAATCTGCCAATGGTCTGGGCGAAACTTTGTTATTTTTCGGGTCAAAGTTCGGGAGCGGTCAAAGTCGGAGTGTATCATAATTAATGATGTTTAATTTTGTTCTTAAAATAAAAATTTTTAAAATAGAGATTTTTAACCGATTAAACATTAAAAAGCCCGTGTAGACTATTCGAATTTCGGTATATTATGTACACTAAAAGCCCATAGAAGTAAAAACGAATTTGTTGCCTTATCAGAATTAAGAGATATGACGAATTGTTAAAACGTATACAAACCCATTACTTCCACTTGGGGTTTGAATTTCGAAAAAATTGTGAAACAGTTAATAAATAAATATTGTTACGTGTAAGCCCGGCAACCGCGCAACCGTGCACTCGATCGTTACACATAATGAAAACAACAACAACCGAATACCTAGTTGCAAAATAGCCCAATCAGAAACCTAGCTAAAGATAAGGCGAAATAATCTCTCTCTTCTAATCGAATGCTCTCCAATGTACTAGAATCCAATTAGAATCAAAGTCGAAAGATCTCAAGCTCACTTGAATCTTCTACACACACCACTGAACGAAAATCGAAATCGAAAGCTCTAAAGCTTTCGAGAAGGTTCTACACTGAACGAAGATCGAAATTGAAGGCTCTGAAGCTTTCGAGAAGATTCCAGAACTGAACGAACGTTCAAGCACATCCTAGACTGCAACCGGGTAGTATATAAGCAGGTGAAGCATTCAGCAAAGACACAGTAATCTCGATTACGTCGACTGCGAGTATACGCGACCGTGTTGAGAGAGAACGAAAGTGAACGAGTTAAGCGATATATGGTATAAGCGGGCGGTACTGCCATACAGTGCGAATTATTGTGCGATTATAATTCTGTGAATTAAAGTGCGGATAAATAAATTATCAATTATTTTTATTTTAACCGAATTGTGTTTTACTTGAAATCCCGGCGAACCCCTAGCTCGCAACAATTGGTGTCAGAAGTGGGATTTCAAGGATTAATTCGGGTTAAAATCGCGAGTGGAAAAGTGAAATTAAAATTCTCGAACGGACAAAGTGAGAATCTTGTGCGCTGTGAAGTTAAGTGAAAATTCTCGAACGGACAGGGAGAATTTTGTGAAATCGAATATTCTCGAGTGCTCTAGTGAGCGGTAACTTTAATTAGTGAAGTGGAAAATTCTCATACGGACAAAAAGAGAATTTGAGTGAATTTGTATCGCGGAAAATCTTTAACGGGCAAATAATCGTCAGTGAAAATGCCGCGTTATTTAAAAGACTTAAAACTAATGGAGCTGAAGGAAGAGCTCGGTAAACGGGAATTATCAACAACTGGAAACAAGTCTGAACTTGTCAGCCGAATGATCGAAGTACTTGAGGCTGAGGGTAAAAACGCAGACAATTTCGAGTTTCCAATCGAAGAAGCTCGCGCAGCAAGTAGTGATGAGTGTTCTGAGACATTAGACTCTCTTAGACAGTTAATGCAAATGATGAACCAACAAAGTCAGAAATTAGACCAAACCTCAACGGATATTAACCAGAAATTAGGTCAGACATCAACAGACCTTAACGAGAAGCTAGACCAGACTTCGAAGGACCTCAACCAAAAATTGGAACAGCAAAGCGAACAAACGAAAGAGCTAAAAGAAGATCTAAATAATAAAATAGACACCATGGGTAAAATAATCGAAGAAAATCTGAAGGCGAAACTTCGAACTTTTGAAGATCAAATAACGGAAAAGACATCAGCGATTGTAGAAGAAGTTGAACGCCTTAAAAGGGACTTTGATAACGTGAAAGCAACTGGGGTCATCAAGACAGAACACGTTACACACAAAGATCTCAAAGCTCCGATATTCGATGGACAAACACCGTGGGCTATCTACAAGACCCAATTTGAGGCTGCCGCAAGAAATAACCATTGGAATGATTTGGAACGAGGAACGGCTCTTATATTGGCGCTAAGAGGTCCACCAGCAGAAGTTCTTCAAACAATTCCTCAAGAGCAACAACAGGATTTTTCGACGTTAGTACAGACCTTGGATCTTTATTACGGTAGTGACCACATGCGAGAGATCTACAAGATGCAACTCCACAACCGAAGTCAAAAGGATGGCGAAACATTGCAAGAGCTAGCGCTCGATATAGAACGACTTACGTTGCTTTCATTCCCTAATGTGCAAAGCGAACAACGCAGTGATTTGGCTGTGTTCACATTTAATAATGCCGTACAAGATGAAGAACTACAGTTGACATTAAAATTGGCAGGAAAGAAAACGATTGGCGAAGCCTTAGTATATGGGCTTACGTTCGAAGCTGCCAAGCAAAGCTCGTGGAGTAACTACCGAGTCCGAAAAATAACAGAAAAGTGTGTATGCGAGAGAGCAGAGTACACCAAGCCGAGCGTAGGATCTGGTGGCCCCCGATGCTGGAATTGCGGAAAGGCGGGACACTTAAGTCGGGATTGCAGATCAGCGGATTACACTGGAAGAGCGATACCCCACCATTGCCGCAATGAAAACACAAGTCAATCTTACGTGAGTCGGAGATTGGAACACGCTAGGCTCAGCGTTCTCCGATGTTGGCATTGCGGACAGGACGGGCATTTACGGCGTGATTGTTGGCATCTAAGAAGAAACAGGAATAATTACGATGGGCACACTTCGAAACAACCACTATGCAATAGCTGTAATGAGCGGGAAAGAACTGTTGACACCGATTGCTGGTGGAAAGGAACCGAAAAACAAGGCAAACGTCGCGGAGCGATGCGATGTTGGAACTGTGGACTAGAAGGACACTTAAGGTTTGATTGTCGGAAGCCGAAGAGAACGCCGAATTATTGTTCGGATTGTACTGCCGAACAAAGGAGTACCAGAGGCGCAAAGCTACAGAGCCAATTAGAAGAGACGCAAATTGGCTGGCGAAATCAACATCAGCATATTGTGATGCAGAATAGTCAACAAGACAAAGAGGTCGTGGGGAACTTGCGACGACTAAAAGTTTGTGATCGACAGCAGGCAAAACATTTCCAAACTCGGGACAAAATCTGTTCAACAACTAATCACCAGAATGGAGAGCATTGTCAACGAGCGAAATCGTCCAGCTACAGAAATGGCGATCTAGTATTGTTGCACAGCACTGGAAGACAGAGGGGAACATCGTCAAAACATCAGTGCAACGGTAAAGGATGGCATCGAGTCAGCACGCAACTAAAGGAGGGAGTACCACGGACCAAAATGAAAAATGACGTCACTGACGAGGGAGCTACTCTGTTCGGGACGAACAGAAACTATGGAGGGAGTAATGTTACGTGTAAGCCCGGCAACCGCGCAACCGTGCACTCGATCGTTACACATAATGAAAACAACAACAACCGAATACCTAGTTGCAAAATAGCCCAATCAGAAACCTAGCTAAAGATAAGGCGAAATAATCTCTCTCTTCTAATCGAATGCTCTCCAATGTACTAGAATCCAATTAGAATCAAAGTCGAAAGATCTCAAGCTCACTTGAATCTTCTACACACACCACTGAACGAAAATCGAAATCGAAAGCTCTAAAGCTTTCGAGAAGGTTCTACACTGAACGAAGATCGAAATTGAAGGCTCTGAAGCTTTCGAGAAGATTCCAGAACTGAACGAACGTTCAAGCACATCCTAGACTGCAACCGGGTAGTATATAAGCAGGTGAAGCATTCAGCAAAGACACAGTAATCTCGATTACGTCGACTGCGAGTATACGCGACCGTGTTGAGAGAGAACGAAAGTGAACGAGTTAAGCGATATATGGTATAAGCGGGCGGTACTGCCATACAGTGCGAATTATTGTGCGATTATAATTCTGTGAATTAAAGTGCGGATAAATAAATTATCAATTATTTTTATTTTAACCGAATTGTGTTTTACTTGAAATCCCGGCGAACCCCTAGCTCGCAACAATATGAAGACAGCAGGAGAAAGTAGGAACCAATTCAATTTCTTATCACTTCTAAAAGAAATGACGGAATTCGTGACAACGTGTTCAACCCGTTTATACCCTCTTAGGGGCTGAAAAAGGAAAAAACTTAAAAACAAGTTTTAGGCGATTATTACGCAAGCACGTGAAAGTGAAAAGATATTCGATATCTGATAAGACCTGGGGATATAGTAGAATTCGTGAAAAAGTTTACAACTCCCTTTGCACCCCCTTAGGGGTTGAATTTTAAAAAATCCTGAAAACACTTTCTAGGTATTTATATGAAGAAGACGTACAATAAAAATGAATTCAATATTTGGGAAAACTTAATAGATATGACGAAAACCGTAAAAATATATGCATTCCATTTTCACTGATCATTTTTTTTGCCCCCCTCTCCGAACGCCAATGGATATTTGAAATTTTTTATTTTTCTAAATTAGTTTTCTAGTTGATCTACATAAACATACCGAGTTTCAAGTTTGTAGCATAAGCCGTTCTATAGATAGGAAAAACACCCCCCAACCCCGTACCATACTGACCAACATGCTACTAATATAGCTCTATCTAAATACCAAGTTTCAGCTTTATATCATTATAGGATCTCGAGGATCGGAACTTTTTCCTTTTCACCCTCCCCCACCCTTACCCTCTACACCCACACTTCCAAAATTTTGTTTTCTGCTAGGGGTCTATTAGGCCTACTTCTGGTCAAAATTCTAAGCATCTATCTTACACCGTTCTTGAGATATGAGACGTGATTTTTTAGGAAAATTCTTATCCCCTCCACTTTCCTGCTCCACCGCCCCTTAAAAAATTTTATTTTCAGCAAACTTCATTTGTGAACCTTTATACACAAACCAAATTTTATTTCTCTAGTGCAATCGATTCGTGAGATATCGTAATCTAAAGTTTTTTACCCCCCAGCACCGTACGCCACTGCCCCCACTCAAAAATGTTTTTTTCCGATTTCCGAGTTTCCGATCTATTTTCCTAGTATACCTACAGATATTCATTAAGTTTCAATTTTGCGACATTAACCGTTTAGGAGATATGGATTTTAGAATGTCTCGATCTCGCTTTTTTTGCGTTTCGGACGCATTATTTCCCCCCCCCCCCCCCTCCACTCCGAAAACCCCTTCACCTATATCGGCAATTTTTTTGCAAATGGGTCCACTATCAAAGCTGTATATAAGTTCCAAATTTCAGCCTCCTAGCATAAGCGGTTGCTGAGATCTAGAAACCAAAATTTTCCGTCTAAAATGCTTCCCCCTCCTTCCCCCTCACACCCCCACCCATCAAAATTTGGTTACTTCAGGGGGCCTACCCAGTCTATTCATAAAAAAAATTTCAATTTAATAGCTCAAAGGGTTTGGGTGCTACGAGCCTTCAAACGATTTTGCGTACAGCGGTCGACGTACGGCGTACGGCGGACAGACGGACTGAAATTTTTTTTTGCTTTTTTCGTGTCTACTAGTCATGAAACGTGAAAAAAAAATTTTGAGGGTAGCAAATTTTTTTTTTTTTAAAATCAATAACAATACTGTATTATTGAAATAATAAAGTAAAAATAGAAACCTTCTCGAGAAGTTCGCTCTCGAGTACATAAATAAGCCGATTCAATTTTGGAGGAGTATCCTTTGGACGGATGCAGTTGTCTTTTCCTTAAATGGAACATATAAACGCAAATTCTATTTTTCGAATCCAAAAGAAACAAAAAATAGAGCGGTGACAAATCCAACGCGACATTCTCATGACGGAAAAATAATGGTGTGTTTCCTATATTGTCATTGGATCCTTATTTAGGTGCCCAAAGAGCACAAAACAGCTTCAACACTTATTAAATGATTGTGCAACTTTCGCCAGGGACAAATTGATTGCCAGGAACTTCATATTACAACAGGACAATGTTCACAAATCAATAATTGTAACAAAGTTTTTAGCAGATATTGGACAAAACGTTTTTCCATGGCCCCCCAAAGCCCTGATCTCAATGTAATTGAAAACGTTTGGCACTGGATGAAGTCGAAAATTCGCAAAGAAATTGAAAGGTTGCCTCAGGAAGCGTGGAAAAATATAATAAACGTGTGGAGTAATATACCAACGACCGTATTGCAAAACCTGATAGATTCTATGCCTAGACGCCTTAAGGGATTTATTGCAGCAAAGGGTGGAAATACAAAATACTAAGGAAGTACTAAATACAGAATTTTATAGATTTTAGCCTTTGAAACTAATTTGAAATTTTCTTTTTTTCACCTTTATAGAGACCTGTTAAACGTGCACAAATAGTTGTGGCACCAAAATGCTGTGTACAAATAATTGTGGCATCTTTTCTGTTATACATTTTGCTTAATTTTTCATTTTTGAATATTGTCTTAGGCTATATACCCGTATGTAACTATTTAAAAATGAAATTAATATAATTTTGCTTATTTCTGAAAGTTATAGTACTTTCCCTTTAGCTTTTACGCATGAATAGGTTATGCACAAATAATTGTGGCACCGACTATATGTATCATAATCTAAGTTGAAATTTATTTATTTTATTGCTATCGACCTGAAATTTTAAAAAAATTTGCTACCCTGAAATTTTGTATTTTCACGTTTTAGAACTAGTAAACCCCAAAAAAGCAAAAAAAAATGTTCGTCTGCCGTCCGCAAAACCGTTTGAAGGTGCGTATCTCACAAAACCCATTGAGATATTAAGTTGAAATTTTTATGGTAGGTAGAATGGGAGAACCACTACGAGTGTTATCTTTTGGAGGGGTGGAGTGGTGCGGAGGGTGGCGCGTTTTAGATGAAAAATTTTGGTTTCTAGATCTCAGGAACCGCTTATGCTAGGAGGCTGAAAGTTGGAACTTATGTAGTACTATGATAGCGGACCCATTTGCAAAAAATGGTCGATAGGGGTGGAGGGGTGTTCGAGTGGGGGACAAAGAATGCGTCCAAAACGCTTGAAAGTTGGGATTGAAACATTCTAAAATCCATATCTCCTGAACGATTGATGCCAGATGGCTGAAACTTTGTATTTGTCTTAAGAGATACTAGGAGATTAGAAAATGGTTAACATTTTTAAGGGTGGTGGTGAGGTATGGGGGTGGGGGGTGAAAAACTTTGAATTACAACATCTTCCTACTCAATTGTGCCAGGAAGTTAAAATATGGTTTCTGTATATAGAATTGCCAGTGGAGTCTACTGAATGTAAAATTTTTGAGGTGGGGGAGGTGAAGCGCGGAAGTAGGGGGACAGTCATTTTTCAAAAAATTAAATTTTTATATCTCAAGAACCGTATTAGATATGATCTTGAAAATTTGATCTCCTCTAGCGGAGAAAGGGAGGAATGGTGGGGGTGGAAATGAAAAAAAATCTGATTTTAATTTCTCGAAAGCCGCCAAGGATAGAAAGCTAAAAATTTGAAACTGTATAGAGCTACTAAAGATACATCCCAGAAAAATAAATTTTTGATAGGGGTAGCAAGATATATCTCAGAAACAGGCTTATGCTAGAAATTTGAAAATTAGTACCTATATGTAGATGTGCTACTAGAGTAATTAAAACTAAGAAAAATCGGACAACAGTCTGGGCGCAACTTTATTATTTGATGTGCGATTACAGAAACGGAGAGAACGAGGCATCACCGGTAATCCCTGGAGCATTCCGCTCCAATACCACAGACTGGCACCGGGCCTCTAATCTGTTCACCTATGGCAAAATCAAATGGGCTATACAATCCTCCCATCCCTTCAAATCGCCAGGTACTGATGGAATCCTTCCAGCCCTGCTTCAAAAGGGACTGGAAGAACTGCTCCCCTACCTACTGCAAATCTTTAGAGCGAGCTTTGCTCTGGGCTATATCCCAAGTACGTGGAGACAGGCAAAGGTGGTCTTCATACCAAAGATAGGCAAAAGATCGCGCTCTGACCCAAAGTCATTCAGACCCATCTTTCCTAACATTTTTCCTTTTGAAAACCATGGAAAAGATAACAGACCACTGCCTGAGACACGATGCACTTAGCAAGAAACCACTACATAGTAATCAATTTGCCTACCAAACCGGCAAATCGACAGAATCAGCACTCCTCCAAATTACAACGGAAATTGAGAAGGCAATTTCCGACAAAGAAATTGCGCTATGCGCATTTCTGGACATAGAAGGAGCATTCGATAACACATCCTACGACTGCATAAATAAGGCAATTGTCGACAGAGGAGTAGACTCTACCACAGCAAGGTGAATCGACCAAATGCTAAGTACACGGGAGATTCATACCTCCCTGGAAACGGACACCACAAGGGTCGAAGCAGGCAAAGGATGCCCGGAGGGAGGAGTACTATCGCCCCTTCTATGGTGTCTTGTGGTGGACGACCTACTGAGCTTGCTCAGTCATAGCGGCCTTACAGTCCAAGGATATGCTGACGACTTAGTAAGGGCAAGTTTGAGGAAACCCTTAGCGACCTTATGCAGCAAGCACTAAGTAAAACACAAACATGGTGCCATGAGAAAGGCCTATAGGTCAATCCGGGCAAAACCACGATTGTGCCTTTTTCACGAAAGAGAGACCTGAGCAAAATAAATCACTCATGATGTACGAGACGGAAATTAAACTCGCTACAGAAGTAAAATATCTAGGAGTAGTTATGGATCAGAAACTCCTATGGAACAAGCACCTAGAAAAAGTATCAGAGAAAGCCACTACTGCTCTACTCTTGTGTAGACAAGTCGTAGGCAAAACCTGGGGCTTGAAACCCAAAATAGCCTTGTAGACCTATACAGCTATTGTAAGACCTATGATAGCATACGGAGCATCAGTATGGTGGCAAAGGACAAAACTAGTAAGCGCCAGGAGCAAACTGGACAAGCTCCAAAGGTTGGCATGTATCAACACGACAGGAGCAATGAGAACCTGCCCCACGGCAGCTATGGAGGTTCTTTCAGATCTGACTCCGCTGCACATCCATATCGAATCGCAGGCAAGATTAGCCGCGATGAGAAACGAATTAAACGGCAACCCATCCAGAGTAAAAAGTGGACCTAATAATCTATCCAGACTTAGAAGTAGCATTCAAATGCTAGACATGCCTGCGGACCATATGACAAAGAGATATCGCTTCGAAATCCCTTTCAATTACATAGTCTGCGACAGAGAGAACTGGGCAAGGGACCCACCGCAGTTCGGACCGGATAGCATTGTATGATATACCGATGGATCTAAGGCGACTGAAGGCACCGGAGCTGGCATAAGCGGACCCCGCGCCAGGATAACAGAATCCCTCGGTGAATATCCCACCGTTTTCCAGACGGAGGTCCATGCTATATCCACGTCCATAGAAATAAACCTCGAAAGGGGTTACTCAAATAAGAACTTAGTCATTCTCACAGATAGTCAGGCAGCGATAAAAGCCTTGACTGCACAAACAGTAAACTCAAAACTGGTATAGGAATGCCAAGAAAAATTATGTATCCTTAGTACGAACAACATAGTCCTCTTGCACTGGGTGCCCAGTCATGAGGGCATAGAGGGCAACGAAATAGCAGACCAACTTGCAAGAGACGGAGCAGCGGTCCGCCCTACTGGACCAGAGCCGTTCTGTGGAATGTCAAGGTTTGTAGAAGATAAATATCTAATGCCGCGTTTCGTCTACATTCGCTTTGTGCACGAATGCATAGGCGAATGTGGAAACACTACATTCGTGTTCAATGAGAATCATTTTGATGGGCTTCCCAAAAACCGCCATCGACGCCACTGTCAATGCGAATGAGAATTATAAGTGGCACTAGTGGCATGTTTTCGGTTTCAGTTCAGCCCCAGCGTGAATACGAGTAATGTATTATGTAATGTATGTAATATTATAGTTTATGCAAGATTATGAGAATGTCTTTCAGAATCAGCATTCTGAAAAATGTATAAAGAATCATTCCTTCAACATTCCAGGAAAAAAATTAAATATTAATAGTATGAATAGTATGGTAATGCTTCCCTCCATTGAATCAGAATGTTTACGAAAAGCATTCCTTTTTCCCGCTGGGGTAGTGTCTTTTCTGAGGCAAATGTGGAAACACTTCATTCGTGTTCAATGCGAACATAGAGCTAATGGAGATGACAAGCCACCGGTTTTGTATAAAGCGCTTTGAAGCCAGAGAAGTGAGACAAAACAGGTTCGTTATATCAAATTGTTGTTGTTTTGCGTGTTTCAAGAGCGGGACATAATATAAATGTGAGTGAGAAAACACAGGTTCGTTATATCAATTGTTGTTGTTTTGCGTGTAAGTGAATGCGACGATGTCTGCCTTCAACTCAATCGCTGCTTGTCATATCCAGTATATATATATCTATGAATGCGAATTTCTTTTGATGCGCCTGCAAAAACCACCATAGACTAGAAGCTACGCGATTTTCGACTAGAGTTGCGAACTGACGCGAACTGACGCGAACTTGCTAATTACACATTCGCATTGGCGCTAGTTCGCACAGGTTCGCGCTATAGTGGAAACGCGACATATAAATTTCTTGTTACGAAAGTTTTTACACTTAATTCATTCAATGATTGAGTCCGAAAAACTAGTCTTTTGGATAATCAGCACTCGGATAACCGGGATCCGGATAATTAGCACTCGGATATCAGGCATCCGGATAATCGGAATTCTACTCTGCGTACATGGGGAATGTAGCTCCTGGAAATGACAGACAATTGTTCTTTTCTACGCACATTATGTATATAAATGATGTAGAGGGTTATTGATCTCGATTATTATCGTCAGTATTCATAATTGAACAGATTATTATTTTTATTGCTACAAAAGGTCGATTCCAAAGGAACAGAGATCAAATATATCTTCTATAAACAATAGTACTATATAGTAAACTACTGCTGAATTGATTACCGTTCGAGATATCGAGTCCTGGTCATCAGCCCGAAAGCAAAATTTCTCCTGTTAAAGCAAGATGGAAAAACACCAGTCGACATTAATGGAACATAATTGCACACATCGCAAATAAAGAAAACTTAAGTGCAAACATAGAAATATAAATAGACCTGGTTAATGGATGTTTTCTATTTATCTATTTTCTTCATCTAGAACTAGATAATAGAAGCATAAAATAGAGAATATACTCGAATGTAACACAATTTTGTAGAGTGGTATCCATTTAGATATCTCGGCAGACTAGTTGGTATTCGCTGGAGTATACAGTGGTGGGAAAAAAAATTGCTCAAACAACCTTATTCCGTTTCTTGCAAAAATTCTTGAAAGTAACTAGAGTGACAATGTTTTATTGGCTCAGGTAGTAACAAATTATGTGTATCCTGCCTATAAATAGTGAGAATTTTGTAAAATAAATTCATTCAGTTCGTAATAATACTTGAATAAGCAACAAAGTGCAATTGGAGTGAAAAAATGGGAAAATTGGTGCGGAAAATAAAAGCAACATTTTAGTTTTGGCGTGAGAAAATTTAACTACTCGCGATATGGGTGTAAGACCGGATATTCCTCAGAGTACTGTGGCATGATGCTTAAAGAAGTTTCGGAAAACGGGCACCACCGAGCGGAAGAAAAGCTCTGGACGGCCAAGAAAACTATTCCAGAGGAACATCGCTTCTTAATTTTATAAAGTCGTCGGAACTGTTTCAAAACTTCTTCTGACATTAGAAACGATTTACTTCGAGCAACGGGTAGTTTAAGTTTAATGAGAAAATGGATTATGAAAGTTGGCTTAGGTGCATTAAAACCAGTGCTAGTCTTTCCGTTGAGAGTCAGGCAAAAACGTTTGTAGTGGGCTCAGGAGCATGTTACTTGGACTCAGGAGATATGGAACAATGTCATTTTTTCAGACGAGTTAAAATTTAGGCTACATGTTAGCGACGGAACCTAGAGAAGGGCCTAGCGATGAATGCCTTCGAAGACTCCGAAATCCGAAGGTTAAGGTGAAGGGTTGTGGTGTAGGGATGTTTTTTCGGTCATGAAAGGGGTCGAATATGCTTCTTTACTTTAAAAGTAACACCAGCGGTTTACTTGCAAGTCCTAGAAAACGAATAAGAGCCTCATGCATTGGAACTTCTTGGCGATTCTTAGAGATTTGTCTTTCAACAGAACAATGCTTCATGCCACACTGCGAAAGCTGTAAGTAATAAATCAATACAAGGCTAAACTTTAAAATTAACAGCTAAATTTATTTAAAAAATTGGTAGTTTCCTTTTTAGTCTTTTCATAGGGAAAGAAGTACTTCGAGGGAAAAAATAACGACGTATTAGATTGGCCCCCGTATAGCCCACACTTGAATTCGATCGAAAATATCTGGGGTATAATGAAATTTAAAGTGGCTAGGAAACACCAAGAATCAATACAGCCTTCAAAAAATTTATTTGCGGCTATCTGGGAATCCACACGTCGACGTGGAAAAATTTGTCGGATTCCATGGGTCGAAGATGTGTGTCGTAATAAAAACCAAAGGTGGCCCAACTAAATACGAGTATTAATTGTAAGAAATGTACCTCTAGGAACTAATATCAATAAAAAAAGGAAATTTAATTTGCTTATTTATTGTTCCTGAACATCCTATTTCTTGTGGCTAAACAGTTCTTTTAACATTTTACTTTATTATTTCAATAATACAGTACTGTTATCGATTTTTAAAAAAAAAAAATTTGCTACCCTCAAAATTTTTTTTTTCACGTTTCATGACGAATAGACACGAAAAAGGCAAAAAAAAATTTCAGTCCGTCTGTCCGCCGTACGCCGTACGTCGACCGCTGTACGCAAAATCGTTTGAAGGCTCGTAGCTCCCAAACCCTTTGAGCTATTAAATTGAATTTTTTTTTATGAATAGACTTGGAGGGGTTTGGGTGTGAGGGGGAAGCGTTTTAGACGGAAAATTTTGGTTTCTAGATCTCAGCAGCTTATGCTAAGAGGCTGAAATTTGGAATTTATATAGAGCTTCAGTAGTGGACCCATTTGCAAAAAATTGCCGATATAGGTGAAGGGGTTTGGGAGTGGGGGGAAAAATAATGCGTCCGAAACGCAAAAAAGGTGAGATCGACACTTTCTAAAATCCATATCTCCTAAACGGTTAATATCACGAAATTGAAACTTAATGAATATCTGTAAGTATACTAGGAGAATAGATCGGAAACAAAAATTTGAGTGGGGGCAGTGGCGTACGGGGGTGGGGGGTGAAAAACTTTAGATTACTATATCTCACGAACCATTTACACTAGACAAATAAAATTTGGTTTATGTATAAAGGTTGACAAATGAAGTTTGCTGAAAGCAAAATTTTTCAAGGCGGCGGTGGAGCATGAAAGTGGAGGGGATAAGAATTTTTCTAAAAAATCACGTCTCATATCTCAAGAACAGTGTAAGATAGATGCTTAAAATTTTCACCAGAAGTAGGCCTAATAGACCCCTAGCAGAAAACAAAATTTTAGATGTGTGGGTGTAGAGGGTGGGGGTGGGGGAGGGTGAAAAGGAAAAAGTTCCAATTTTAATATCTCGACAACCAATAATGCTATAAAGCTGGAACTTGGTATTTGGATAGAGCTATATTAGTAGCATCTTGGAAAAATATAATTTTTTATAGGGGTAGTATGGTACGGGGGTGGTTGGTTTTTTACCTATCTATAGAACGGCTCATGCTACGAAGTTGAAACTTGGTACGTTTATGTAAATCAACTAGAAAACATATTTAGATAAAAAAAAATTCAAATATCCATTGGCGTTCGGAGGGGGGGCAAAAAAAATGATCAGTGAAAATGGAATGCATATATTTTCACGGTTTTCGTCATATCTATTAGGTCTTCCCAAATATTGAATTCATTTTTATTCTACGGCTTCTTCATATAAATACCTAGAAAGTGTTTTCAGGATTTTTTAAAATTCGACCCCTAAGGGAGTGCAAAGGGGGGTTGTACACTTTTTCACGAATTCTACTATATCCCCAGGTCTTATCAGATATCGAATATCTTTTCACTTTCACGTGCTTGCGTAATAATCGCCTAAAACTTGTTTTTAAGTTTTTTCTTTTTTCAACCCCAGGGTATAAACGGGTTGAACACGTTTTCACGAGTTCCGTCATTTCTTTAGAAGCGATAAGAAATTGAATTGGTTCCTACTTTATCGTGCTGTCTTCATATTTATTTATTAACTCCTTTCAGGATTTTTGGATATTCAACCCCCAAGTGGGTGTAAGGAAGTTGTATATCTGGTGATATATCGAATTCATTGTTACTTCCTAAGGTTTCCTATGTAAAAAAGCCAACAAGTCAATTTCAGTATTTTAGATATTCAATCCTAATGGGTGTAAGGGGGTTGTATGCTTTTCAAAGTTTCGACATATTTCTTAGGTTCGATGAGATATTAGATCGCTTTTCATTGCCACATACTTTTTATATAATCGCCTACAAACCCATTTCTCAATTTTTCGATATTCAACCCCCAAGGGTTTGTATATGTTTTCACAATTTTTGCCATTCCTTAGTTTTGATGAGATATAAAATTGATTATTACGGCCAACCAATTCACGATTTTTCGAATTTCCAGAACCAAGGAGGTGTAAAGGGTTTGCTTACATTTTCACAAATTTTTCAAAATCCGTCTTGTCTCATGAGATATCAAGTTGCTTCTTATGAAATCGTCTAAAAACATATTTCACAATTTTTTCGAAATTCAAACCCCAAGTGGAAGTAATGGGTTTGTATACGTTTTAACAATGATAAGGCAACAAATTCGTTTTTACTTCTATGGGCTTTTAGTGTACATAATATACTGAAATTCGAATAGTCTACACGGACTTTTTCAATGTTTAATCGGCTAAAAATCTCTATTTTAAATATTTTTATATTAAGAACAAAAATAATTTTCCAAGAAATCTAATAATCTCGAAGCAACTCATGATACACTCCGACTTTGACCGCTCCCGAACTTTGACCCGAAAAATAATAAAGTTTCGCCCAGACCATTGGCAGATTTTTTTCGTTCTTTTCCTTTGAAATCGTCGGTAGAAAAAAAATTTCACACGAAAAACATGTAATTGGTTTTTTAATCGATGCAATGAATCAGTTTAACTAAAATATTTGGTACTTTTTACAATTAGCTCGGTTTTATGTCAGAAAATGGTTTTGAACAATTTTTTCCCCAGCACTGTATGTAATAGCGGGTGGTTAGGACTCATCGATAATAGACAAGATACGAAGGATATGCCCACCAATATATCCAATAAAATACGGATTTTCTTAGGTTGCTAGTCAACTTGTTTATTATTGAAAAAAGTCAATTCCCTATAAACAGAAGTATAGAATGTTAATTTATAAAATTATTTAAGAGGGTTTATGCGTAACAAGGATGTGCCGTAATAGATTCATATTAAGTATCGTTATGATTGTTGGATTGGTGATGTTTGGAAAGTAAGGAATTCACGTTGGCGGCATTCCTAGACGTTGAGGGGGCTTTCAACAACGTAACAGTGGAAGCAATTAGGGAGGCTTTAAATGGCATAGGCTTAGAGGAGGGACTGGTTGATGACCTTGTAGGAAACCAGGATTGTGAATTCGGAGAAGGGGCAAGGAAAGGTAATAAGGCAAGCCTCGAGGGGTACTCCGCAGGGTGGTGTGATATCGGCCCTTCTGTGGCTCCTTGTAATGAACGAGGTTCTGATGGAAATCGAAAGGAAAGGAATCAAGCTTGTGGCCTACGCGGATGACATAATTATACTAGTTCAGGGAAAATTTTTGGATACTATTACGGACATCTTGGAGTCGGCACTCCGTAGACTGAGCAAGTGGGCCAAAAGATGTGGCTTGCGGGTTAACGCTTCAAAATCTGAGTTGGTTGTATCCACCAGGAAGCACAAGATCCCAGAATTCAGGCTGCCAATGCTTGAAGGAGTCGAGCTGCAACTATCGCAAAAACAATGTTGGAGAGCGTATTAAAAAGGCTAACAACGCGCTTTTTGCGTGTAGACAGGCTGTTGGAAAGAGCTGTGGTCTGAAACCAAATATGGTATATTGGCTGTATACGGCGGTTGCAAGACCAATTCTGACGTACGGAGCTCTGGTATGGTGGAAAGACACAGACAAAAAGTATATCCAAAAGGGAACTGAGTGGAGTGCAGCGGAGTGCTTGTGTAATGATCACAGGGGCCCTGCGTACAACGCCAACAGCAGCACTGGAAGTTTGCATGCACCTTTTACCACTTGATATTTTCATTAAGCAGGTTGCGTCAAACACAGCGGTAAAACTATTGAGCTGTGGTCTCTTTAGGGAGAGACCTATAGGATACGGCTCCATTCTTAGGGAATTTCTTGAGGGTCCGATCAACTTTTGTACGGATTATATGATCCCGGTGAATGATTTTAAATTATCGTTCAGTGTTTTATACCCATGCAGAGCGGACTGGGAAAGCAACAGAATAGTGAACGAGGGAGAACTCCGTGTATACGGAAAATGGAATGGCACTGGCGCTGGAGTCTTCTCTGAGCAGTTGAGTGCAAGTGAGTCTTTTAAGCTATCGGATGCCGGTAGTGTATTCCAAGCGGAGATTCTGGCAGTTCTCCAGGCAGGTAACATCACGTTGATGGGAAGGGATGGATATGCGGTCGGGATATCTCACTCTACATTGACAGCGAGGCGGCTTTTAATGCATTGGACTATCAAATCCCAGCTAGTAAAGCGCTGTCGAGAAGTACTCAAGGTACTTTGTAGTCAGAATAGAGTACGACTATGCTGGGTACAAGGGCATAGTGACATACCAGGGAACAAACGGCCCGACGAGCTGGCGAGACTAGGATCGGCGTCAGCCGGGATGGTAGAGGAGGTCGTTAGTCCACCATTAAACGGAATCAAAGCACGTATCAGTGATTGTGCCGCGGACGCAGCGAATTCTAGATGGGAGGCGCTAACGAGCTGTAGGACTTCTAGGGCACTCTGGCCAAGGTTGGGCAGACGGAAAACTAGGGAGATATTGACATGGAGTAGGGGAATTCTGCGGTTACTCGTCGGAATACTGACAGGGCACTGCTCGCTAGGAAAGCATGCTATGCGTATGGGGATCGCTGACTCTGACGTGTGCAGGTACTGCCTTGACATCTCCCACATTTTGTGTGAGTGGTAGGCAGTTGCAAGAAGGCGACTGAGGTGGCTGGGCAGTCTTTTCTTGGACAATTTGGAGGACCTGAGGTCGATAGGGCATGACAGTCAAGTTCTTTAGGGATCTGGGTTGTTTAGGGGATGTTTAGTGACCTACGAGGCTCTGAAGGGATCGCTATGGGCCATTTTGATGCCTAGAGTAAGCGGTGACTCAGCGATTCGGCCTTTCTTAAATCTAAAACTATCGTTATGATTCTTGCGAAAAATATTAACAAGAAATGTGATCTTTTATTGCAAATTTAACGAGCGAAGTGATACACGTTTTCGACAAAACATTTTAGACAACCGATGAGTAGGGTCCACGGTATCTAAGCTAAAATTAAAGTCGGATAAGAAAAGTATAGCGAATATGAAAGATGTATCGATGCAGAAAGAATATGAAGAAGATTCCCCCTCGATATATCTTACGGATTAGGGGTGGCCTTTTCGGGTTTTATGCGGTTTGAGCGTGATTGTGAGTGTTATGTGAAAAAATTGAAACTAGTATAGGCTTAAGCAAGTAAAATATTTATAGTTATTTCTTTTTACCAAGATGAACACGAAAAAACTTAGATAACCATACTTTATGATTCACTCGTCAAAACGTTATTTAAGTTTGCACAGAACTCCATTAGAAAAAATTATTCGTTACATTTTCAACAATTCAAATTTGTCTTTTCACATTGAAGAAAAAAATTTAAGTCTATTCTCTCGTTGACTTAGTCAGCGGTCGTACAACTTGTCGAGCTAAGCCGAGACACCAACCAACACCAAAATTTACCGTCATAAAGTGTTTTAGCCAGACGTAGATCAAGCTGGCTATTGGAACAGCTACAGCGGATATGAACCCAAATTATAATAGAATAAAACGAGGCACATTTAGGCTATTTACTTTCATTTTAACATATTCGTGCTTCCAAAATAATTTTCACAAACTTAATAAACTCTACAGGTAAAATACTCTTTTGTCTAATGTACAGCAGAGAGGATGTTAAATAGAAGCAAAAGCAATTTTGATCACAATAAACCTAAGAGATTTTCGGAATCAGTGAAAACTTGAACAATACTTTACACCCCCAGGGAGTTTAATATTGAAAAATACTTAAATTGGTTTTTCCCCGAATATGTTTAAAACTTTTAGAAGTGAAAGTGAATCCCAAATATCAATAAACCTAAGAAATATATCGGAATTCGTAAATTTGGACACAACAACTTTATACCCGTTAGGGGTTGAATATCGAAAAATTTCGAAGAACGTTTCTAGGCGCTTAGAAGAAAAATTGCTTTGATAGCTCGACATGTCTAAAAGTTTTAACGAAATTCGTGAAAATGTGGATTCACGGAAAGTTTTCTTACTCAACCTCTGAACGCCAATAAAAATCTGAACTGTTTTTTTGCTTTATAATTAGTAGCGCATCGACATATACGTACTAAGTTTCAACTTTCTACAATAGCATAAGCCGTTTCTGAAATATACAAATAATCCCCCCCTCACCCCTGTATCTTGCTACCCCTATCAAACATTTTATTTTTCTAGGGTGTCTCTACAGTGGCTCTATATAGTCGTAAATTTTTAGCTTTCTATTCATTACGGTTTTCGAGAAATAGAAATCAGGATGTTTTCCTTTCTACTCCCTTTCACCATCACCCCCAACACCCACACCACCAACAAATTTTTTCCCTACTAGAGGTCTACCTGTAAAATTTTCAAGATCGTATCGGTACGGTTTTTGAGATATAAAAATTAAATTTTTTGAAAAATTGCTACCCCTCACCTTTTGTGCTCCACCTCCCCCTTAAAAAGTTTTCATTCAGTAGACTCCGCTTGTGATCACATATACAGAAACCAAATTGTATCTTCCTGGAGTAATTGGTTCGGAAGATATTGTAATCTAAAGTTTTTCACCCCCCACCCTCACACCCGACCACCACTCTTAAAAATTTTAGCCCATGTCTAATCTCGAAGTATCCCTTAAAACAACCACAAAGTTTCATCCTTCTGACATGAATCCTTTAGGAGATATGGATTTTAGAATGTTTCAATCCCAGCATTCAAGCGTTTCGGACTCATTGTTTCCCACCCCCTTCCACACCCCTCAACCCATATCGAACATTTTTTTGCAAATGGGTCCACTATTATAGTTTTACATAAGTTCCAAGTTTCAGCCTCCTAGCATCAGTGGTTCCTGACATCTAGAAACCAAAATTTTTCGTCTAAAACGCTGACCTCTCCTCCCCTCCACCCACCCACCCTAATGGTGGGGTTCGAAAAATTTTAGATTACGATATCTCACGAACCAATTGTACTTGACAAAAAAAATTCGGTTTCAGGTTGTCAAATAAAGTTTGCAGAAAGTAAAAATTTTTAAGGGGGCAGTGGAGTATGGAAGTGGAGGGGATAAGAATTTTTCTAAAAAATCACGTCTCATATCTCAAGAACGGTGTATGATAGATGCTTAGAATTTTTACCAGAAGTAGGCCAAATAGACCCCTAGCAGAAAAAAAATTTTGAGGGTGAGGGTGGGGAAGGGTGAAGAAGAAAAGTTCAGATTTTTATATCTGGAGAACCTATAATGATATAAAACTGCACCTTGGTATTTGGATAGAACTATAGTATTAGCATGTTGAAGAAATATAACTTTTTATAAGGGTTGTATGATACGGGGGTGGGGGATACTATAGAACGGCTTATGCTAGAAAGTTAAAACTCGGTACGTATATGTAAGTCAACTAGGAAAGTAATTCAGATTAAAAAAAATTTCAAATATCCATTTGCGTAGGGAAGGGGGGCAAAAAAAATTATCAGTGAAAATGGAATGCATATATTTTCACGATTGTCGTCATATCTATTAGGTCATTCTAAATATTGAATTCATTTTTATTGTACGGATTCTTAATATAAATACCTAAAAAGTCTTTTCAGGATTTTTTGAAATTCGACCCCCACGGTTGTGTAAAGGACTTGTATACATTTTCACGAATTCAGCCTTATCCCTCCGGTCTGATTAGATATCGAATAACTTTTTACTTCCACGGGCTTGTTTAATAATAACCTAAAACTTGTTTTCAAGTTTTTTCCTTTTTCAACCCCTAAGAGGGTATAAACGGGTTTCGTCATATCTCTTAGGAGTGATTGGGTTTCACTTCCTCGGGGTTTCTTTTCATATATCTAAAAACTAATTTCAAGATTTTTTGATATTCAACCTGTGTAAGGGGGTTGCATAAGTTTCCACAAATTCCTACATATTTCTTAGTTCTAATGAGATATCAAATTCATTTTTACTTTCTAAGGCTTCCTACATAATCATCAAAAGTTGATTTCAGTATTTTTAGATATTCAACTCCAATAGACATATTTCTTAGGATTGATGAGATATCAGATTGGTTTTCCCTTCCACAGACTTTCTATATAATCGCCTACAAATGCATTTTCGATTTCATGTAATGGCCAAAAACCTAATCACGAAAAACCTCCTAATCGCATATTAACTGATATTATACTATGACTCTTCCCGGAGTATGACCCAATTGTGTAATTCATATGTTACATATATGTGGCAGCGAGACCCCATTCTAACCGCTTCCCGAACCTTTTTTAGGTTTTCAGTCACATAGTAACCGCGTCTCAGAATTAAACGCGTTCCGGACGTCTGCCCGCAAATAACAAAGTTGCGCCCAGACTATTGGCAGATTTTTTCTGTTGGTACTTATTATTAGAAGGCTTATATGAATAAATCTTTTTTGATTTTTATCGCAATTTTCTATAGTTTATGAAGGTTTTCAATTCTCCGGCACAAACCTTCCACAATAGCTATTTCTACCAATTTTTAGGAAGATTTCTAAACACACTTTTGGTTGAACTCAGTATTTTTCAGTAAAAACTGTTGACGGAAATTACACACAAATCTATACGATTTCATCACTGTCGAAATCATTAAGGATAGCACTTCATCAATTTTGGAATTTTCGGCGGTTGCAAGAATTTTCTTGATGATGCGTTGGAAATAGACGAAAGAATAATAAGATATGCTGCTATATAGTTTCATAGTAATCATCGTATTTCTTAGATTCATATCCTTCCTGATACGACAGCCAGATCATAAAAGGAAGAAGTGTGGAATCATCCATCCTGCTTCTCCATCGTCAGATATCGATTTCATGCTATAGAACATAATGTGAGAGTTTCTGCAATGTAGCTTTTGAAATTCATTGGGGATATACTGGATAGGATGTAGGAACTATTCTTGTATGATGAAGATAACAGTTACAGTATAAAGGAGGTGCTGAGAAAACGACAAGTCAAAAGCTCAGAAGGCTCCAAAGTGTTTTGCACTGTAGGATATAGTTGTAATGTGAACTGAAACCAATTGAGACAGGACAGACAGACGGAAATATGATCAGTCTATAATTTCTTAAAGGGGACGGTTTTTTGCAAAGATTGCGTAATATATGTGTCCTTTATTTAGTTCGCTATCTATTTCCAGAGAATGAAAGTTTTAGCTAAGATCTAGTCGATGTTGTCTTTTTTGATGTATTTTCAAACATTTTAATGTTGATTATTGTAATCAGTCATTCAATTTTCTTCTGTCGCCACAGACCTGACCTCTGCGATGATATTTCTCAGATCGGAATTGGGACAATACGGCGGTGTCCTCGTTCAATTTAAGATTATATCTCGAGGCTCCTGAACTTAGTTCTTTTTTTCGGAGATATGTTAGCAAAGCGTTCAACTCCTTGTGGGTGGAAGTGGTATAACCGAATAACTGAGAATACGTGTTTTAGTATCGGACCACGTCAGGGATGATAGACTAGCGAATATAAGCTCTAAAGTGATGAAAAGGGGTTACAAATTTGTTCTCGGTTCCTTCAATATCTAAATTGGTACGAATATTGCTGGGTGTAGATGAAAGTAAATTGGACTCATCAGAGTGCGTACAAACATATGACGGAATAGTACAATTTCGAACCAAAAATTTCATCGCATTTTTAAAATTTGCCTTTCTAGTAAAAGTTTTTCATCTTTCATATACTCAATGACTTAAATTCCCTTCTATCGGTACTATCCCAACTAAAATTTTGGAAAATATTTGACTGGTATAATAGATGTTTTGTTTGTCGAAAATAAAGTCAATATAATACCCAGATGTCAAACGTAAAATAGCACGCGTTTCGCTTTTCTTATTATAGTATTTTCATCCTATAATTCATTCAAAGCTTACAAACTATATTATAGTTTCGAACAATAATTTATCCAAGACGCGTCAGTTGATAAACGTTTGCCACCTAGTTTTAATAATAACATTCTAAAATCTATATCTCCGAAACGGTTAATGTCACGAAACTGAAACTTAATGACTGCCTGTAAGTATACTAGGAGAATAATAACAAAATTTTGAGGCGTGTGGGAGTGGGGGGTAAAAAACTTTAGATTACGATATCTCACGAACCTATTGCGCCAGAAAAATGAAATTCGGTGGTGGAGCATGAAAGTGGGGGGATAAGAATTTTACTTTATTATATTTTAATAATAAAGTATTGTGATCAACCTGAAATTTAAAAAAAATTTGCTACCCTGAAATTTTGTATGAAGTAGATCTAATAGACCCATAGCAGAAAAACGTTTTTTTTTGTAGTGGCGTGAAGGTGGGGGGATTGTGTGTGTGTGTAGCGACCCAACGGAAAATTCAACCGATTCCGAATTTCAGAAAAAATAGCAAATCCTATTTTCATTAGAACAACAACAAATTCTATTCTCATTAGAACAATCGAAATGTAAATTTCAAAAATTAGTTTTTCGATCTGATATTTTACACCGGTAATTTACCAAAAGAATTAAATTTTATGAACAAATGCAATCCGATGTTTTGCACCGGTAATTCATCAAAAGTTCCGACAGCGACCCTTTGCAGTAAATCGTTTGAGATTGTAACAATAGAATTTCATATTTTAAAACAATTTATGTATAACAAGATTTACTTATACAATCACAACAATATGAATTATATAGAACTAGTTTTAAGTTAGTTGGAAAGCGAATTTTAGAATAAATTTTAGTCAGTCTATAACCACATCGAAAATCAGTCGTTTTCATTTATTCTCAAATAACAAGTATATTCCCCAAATCATTAATATAGTACCCCCACAGTGGTGACCCCGACGTGATGTGACATAAGCAAATATAATCATGTCATATCATCACTACCACAACAGGTAATAGAAACCGTACTCGATACCATACAAAACCCACCAAGTGATGATTCAAAGTATGAACATTTAAAATTAACCCTCATCAATCGACACTCACTTAGTGAAAAGAAAAGAATCGAGCAACTATTGGGAAATGTAGAACTTGGGGATAGGAAACCATCTGAATTCTATAGGTCCTTGTCAAACATTGCCGGGTCTGGCGTGGCAATAAATGATAAACTAATTCGCAAGCTTTGGATGCGGAGATTACCGCAACCAATCAACATCGCCTTGTTCAGATTTTTATATCTTAAGAACACATAATGATGGATAGCTAAAACTTGGTATTTAGATAAAGCTATAGTATTATAGTAGCAAGTTAGAAAAATATAATTTTTTATTGGGGTTGTATGGTACGGGGGTGGTGGTCTTTTTCTTATCTATAGAATGGCTTATGCTAGAAAGTTGAAACTCGGTGAGTATATGTAAATCTATTAGAAAAGTAATTCAGATACAAAAATGAAATGCATATATTTTCACGAATTTCGTCATATCTATTAGGTCTTGTGATATATTGAAGTAATTTTTATTCCAGTAATTCTTCATATAAATACATAAAAAGTGTTTTCAGTGTTTTTTGAAATTCAACCCCTAAGGGGGTGTAAAGGGGTTGTGTACATTTTCACGAATCCAGCCATATAATTCAGGTCTCATTAGATATCGAATAGCTTTTCCCTTCCACGGTCTTGTTCTATAATCGCGAAAAACACGTTTTCAAGGGTGTTGCCTTTTCAACCCCTAATAGGGTATAAAAGGGTTGAACCCGTTTTCACGAATTCCGTCATACTTCTCAGGACTAATAGAAAACTAATTTCAGGATTTTTGAACATTTGGTTGATCCTCAAGTGGGTGTAAGGCGGTTACATACGTTTTCACAATATTATATATCTCTTTAGGTTTGATGAGATATCAAATTGGCTACAACTTCTGCAGAGTTTTTATATAATATTATTTCATTTTTCCAGGAAAGTTACTCATATAATGTTTTAAATCGCCATTCGGTTTGAGAATTTCCATCGAACGCGTCGATTCTATCACGCAGTCACAATTAAAAATACATGATTTGAACTAATAAATTTGAGTTTAGTGTTAGTTCTTTTTATTCTTTTGAAAAGTGGTATAAGGATATTGTTTGTGGTGTAAAATATTAGCATTATCGTCCTGGTGTGTAATGTATGGTCATTTAACGCGATTACGTTTTTTTAATTGATGAATGTAGGAAATTGTGTCAAATTTCACATTGCTACAGAGTGCTTCCTGGAAGTTAAACTAAAATGTATTTTAATGAATATTTCACAATACATAGTTAGTTCCGGAAATATTCTCAAAGTGGTTTATGAAATTTTTCCTGTTTAGTGAGAATTGAACGCCACGAAAATAAAAAGTTTGTTTGGTCGAATTTGTAAGGCTAAGTTCGTTAACGGGCAAAATTGTCGTACTCCTTCGGGTGCTGCCATGCAACAAGTTCTTAAGATACGCGTTCAAGAATATTGACCAATAACTTCGGAACACCTTAAGCTACGACTATAAAATTTTTTACGTTGGTTTTTCAAACGTTGCAGTTAAATTAATGAATAGAAAAGATCACACGAGGCCTTTGAATAGCTGCCATACGAAAATCCTGTAAAAATGTCTTCACTCAAATTACGGAACTCACCATATCTCAAGAAATCGTTCAGCCACAAATTCGGAATTTTGTACAAATTAGTTTTGAGTGAAAGTTCACTAGTCAGCGAAATTATTGTACTACTTTGGGTAGCTTCCATACAAAAAGTCTTTAAGACATGTGTTCAAGATTATTTTTATTTTCAATAGCTTTGAATGCCATACCTAGCCAATCTCCTACACAAAATCATGACAAAAATTTGAATTGAAGAAAAAATACCCGATGACTGGCGCCAGAGCATTATGTGACCAATCTATAAGAAAGGAGATTAACTGCGATGTTAAAATTACAGAGGCATATCATTGTTGTCTACGTCTTACAAAATACTGACGAAAGTAATTCCGAATCGATTAAAGCCTTATACAGAAAGTATTATCGGCGAATACCAAGGTGGTTTCAGAACCGGGCGATCGACTATTGACCAGATATTCTCAGTCAAACAAGTGCTAGAAAAATGCTGGGAGTATAACATAGACGTGCACCAGATCTTCGTGGACTTCCAACAGGCGTACGATAGTATAGATCGTAATCTCTATATATAAAAATGAATGTTTGTCTGTCTGTTTGTCTGTTTGTCCTGTATAGGCTCCTAAACCACTCATCCAATTGCGATGAAACTTTGGTGATTTGTTGAGGGTACGCCCTCGATGGTTTCTGCGTTAACAAAATTATTTAACAGTTGGTGGTACGCGAGTTATTTCAACATTTGAGTGTATTTCATATAGCTTAGCGGCAGTTCGTTTGATTTCGGTGTATTAGCTATGCGTTCCTATTACTAAATGGTAAAGTTGGACGATGGATGTTAAATAGGGGATAGTGGAGGATGGTGGATAGAGGATGGAAGATGGAGGATGGTGGATGGTGGATGGAGGATGGTGGATAGAGGACGGAGGATGGTGGATGGGTGATGGTGGATAGCGAATGGAAGATGGAGGATGGTGGATGGAGGACGGTGGATAGAGGATGGAGGATGCGGGGATTGGGGATGGTGGATGGAGGATGGTGGATATGGGATGGAGGATGGAAGATGGAGGATGGTGGATGGAGGATGGTGGGTAGAGGATGGAGAATGGTGGATGGGGGATGGAGGATGGTGGATGGGGGATGGAGTATGGTAGATAGAGGATGGAGTAACGGGAGCAACGGTGCGACGGGAGAAATGGGGATGGGGGATGGTGGATAGGGAATGGTGGATGGAGGATAGTGGATGGCTGATGGTGGATAGGAGATGGAGGATGGAAGATCGAGGATGATGGATGGAGGATGGAGGAATGTGGATGGAGGATGGAGGATGGTGGATGGAGGATGGTGGATGGTGGGTAGAGGATGGAGGATGGTGGATGGGGGATGGAGCATGGTGGATAGAGGATGGAGTAACGGGAGCAACGGCGCGACGGAAGAAATGGGGGATGGCGGATGGGGAATGGTGGATAGGGGATGATGGATCGAGGATGGTGGATGGAGGATGGAGGATGGTGGATGGAGTAACGGGATCAACGGAAAAAATGGGAGCAACCGAAGTAACAGGAGCAACGATAGTAACAGGAGTATCGGGAGAAACAGGACCAATGGTTCAACGGGAGCAACGGGATCAACGGGAGTAACAGGAGCGATGGAATAACGTGAGCGAAGCGAGCGTAGCCGCGGTACGCGGCTAGTGTACTATATAAAATAATGCTTGACTTCGGAATCCCATCAAAACTCGTCCGATTAACAAAAATGACCATGACTGACACTGGATCTCAAGTAAGGATACAAAATGAGCTTACCCAAAGCTTCCGAACAGAATCCGGCCTGAAGCAGGGAGATGGACTCGCTCCCATGCTCTTCAATCTCGCTCTAGAATATGTCATCAGAAAGGTACCCGTTGATACCAGAAGTACCCTACTAATCAAGTCCACTCAACTAGTGGTGTACGCGGATGACATAAACATCATGGCCAGATCTGTTCCAGACGCGAAGGAAGTCTTCCATTGTCTAGACTCAGCGGCAAAGGATGTCGGATTAAGGGTCAATGAGAATAAGACCAAGTTCATGACCCAAACAAGAAGAAACGCGCCAACTAGACAAAATATGAACGTGGGGGACTACAACCTGGAGAATGTGGATCATTTCTCATACTTGGGATCACACCTTGTAATAGACGGCAACGAACGGGACGAAGTAAAACAATGGATCACACTAGCAAATAAGGCGTATTTCATGGTTCTCCCGATCTTAAAATCGAAAAAAGTGCACAGGCTGAACAAACTTCGCATATATAAGACCATAATAAGACCTGTGCTATTATATGCAAGCGAAACGTGGACTCTCACCTAAGCGTCTGAAAAATCACGCTTTTGAACGACGAATTCTTCGAAGAATTTTGGGACCAGTAAGAGAAGGCACTGAATGGCTTATTCGGTACAACAACGAGTTGTATAACATCTATGACGACCCAGCCGCATCGACTCTTATCAAATTTCGTAAGCTACAATGGGCAGGCCATGTGGAGCGAATGGACGATGGAAGAATTCCCAAACGCACACTGAAAGGTAGTGGTCATGGCAAACGACCGGTGGGAAAACCGCGGAAAAGATACGAGGACTCAGTTGACGCAGATTGCAGATCGCTTCTTAGATGCACAAATTGGAGGACGCGGGCGCTGAACCAAGATGACTTCAGACAATGTATCCTGCAGGCCCTGGCCCGATTTGGGCTGTCGCGCCATTGATGATGATGAATAAAGGACAATGCACTCCTGATTCTACTTTATCCCCAACTGCAATATAAATCGGAGCTCAGCATTTCATCTAGAGTATCTTACAATTGGCTTGCACCTATCGTGACTGCGTTGTTTTTTTCAAATAATTCCACTGTACTTAGATTGCAGATCAGATTGTAACGAAAACAAGGAAGAGAAAAGAAGAGGGGTCTTCGAACCTCCTTGAAGGGTACTCCAGGATTAATCACGGGATATTTACTAGTTGGGCGAGTACTCCAGAATTAGTCATATGAGAGACCTCGTGGAAGTACTTTTATATGATTTCTCAAGAGGTACAATGGAGATCTGATTTGAGGGACATACTCTTACAAAAAGGAGGTCAAATGGAAATTCATTTTACTTTATTAGTTTTTAATAATAAAGTATTTGTTATCGACCTGAAATTTAAAAAAAATTTGCTACCCTAAAATTTTGTATTTTCACGTTTTAGGACTAGTAAACCCAAAAAAAAAATGTCCGTCTGGCCGCCGGACGCCGTACGCAAAATCCATTGAGATATTAAGTTGAAATTTTTATGGTAGGTATAATGGGTGAACCCTACGAGTGGTATGTTTTGGACGGGTGGTGGTGTGAGAGGGGAGGAGGGGGGAGCGTTTTAGATGAACAATTTTGGTTTCTAGATCATTAGTACTATGATAGCGGACCCATTTGCAAAAAATGGTCGATAGGGGTGGAGGGGTGTGCGATTGGGGGAATGCGTCCAAAACGCTTGAAAGTTGGGATTGAAACATTCTAAAATCCATATCTCCTGAACGGTTGATGTCAGAAGGTTTAAACTTTGTGTTTATCTTAAAAGATAATAGGAGATTAGAAAAGTATTAACATTTTTAAGGAGGGTGGTGAGCTATGGGGGTGGAGGGCGAAAAACTTTGAATTATAATATCTTTCGACTCAATTATGCCAGGAAGATAAAATTAGGTTTCCGCATAAAGAATTGCCAGTGGAGTCTACTACTTCCAAAATTTTTGAGGCGGGAGGTGAAGCTCGAAAAAATTTTCGAGGGTGTTGGTGTAGGGAGTGATGGTGGGAGGGGGTGGAAATGAAAAAATTCTGATTTTAATTTCTCGAAAGCTGCAAAGGATTGAAAGCTAACAATTGAAAACTGTGTAGAGCTAATATGGAGACATCACGGAAAAATAAATGTTTTATAGGGGTAGCAAGGTACGGGAGTGAGGGGTGGTTTTTCATATCTCAGAAACGGCTTATGCTAGAAAGTTGAAAGTTGGGGGGGTCGTTTTTCATATCTCAGAAACGGTTTACGCTAGAAAGTTGAAACTTAGTACCTATATGTAGATGTGCTACTAGAGTAATTAAAACTAAAAAAAAGGCCAAGAAGTCCGAAACGTGCAGAAATCCGAAATGTGTTTAATGCTGAGATGCGGTGTAGGTGACTATGGAACTGACAACCTAAGAAATAACCAAGAGACTATTTGGCATGTTATTTTTTAGGTTGTCAGTCGCATAGTAACCTAAAGCCATAAAATAATAAAGTTACGCCCAGACTGTTGGCCGATTTTTTATAATAAGTATTCTACTAACGATATAATTTTTCCGTAACCAGCCCACCCCCTCCCTCCCCCAAAATCGCGCCTGAATATAATAAAAGAATGAAAATATACTGATAAAATTAATAGGAAGTCGGTTAAACTCTAATTTCTTAAACTAACTTTTTTCGTTGAAATCTAGATTTCAATATTTCCTATTATAATTAAAGCTTCTTCTTGCAATTCCTTCCAATTTCTGGAATTTAAATTTATCGCTCTGTAATTTTTATCTTTTTTACACCAAAACACCAGAAAGACAAAAAAAATATATGGCCAAGCGAAAATAGATCACGCACATAATTTCTAGGAATTTCGATTCGAAGAAATCTCACGGAAAAAACGTCTGATTTATAACGACAAACTTTTCAAATTCGTCGACCTTCATGTGCGCATTTAGAACTTTTCGAGTGTTTCATGACGATGGACTTTTTTTGATATCGCTCCAGAACAACGGATAATATCGATTTTAAGGACGAAAGAACCTAAAAAGTTGTTCACAGTATTGATAATATCGGGCCAAATATCCTTCGCTCGAATAAATAAAAATGATGAGACTCATGTCGATTACAAACGGTAGTTGCGTGCTTATTTTCAGTCCAAGGATTCTTTTCATCTCAACATGTCGTTGTCGCCTGTTTTTTTATTGCGCAATATTGTGAGAACGTCAAAGTCGTTTGTTTTTAAAATTATCGTCGTAATACTTCAAGGAAGGTCTCGTGATCAAGGACCTCTTCTCACACCACTGACGGATTTTTCAGCAATTAAGGAAAGGAAATTTCTGAAATGAAAAACCTATTTGGTTCTTGGTAGATTTTGGATCGGACTAAACCTATATAACCTTAGGCAATTGGGACAAATTTCAGGTCAAGTTAGTCCTTTTTTTTATTGTTAGAACACAAAAAATTTCGAATAATATCCTTCCTGGCAGTCGTTTTCTTTCGTTCGAAGCTTTTAAAATTGGTTTTAATCATGCCACAAAGCGATTGAATCAGCCGTAAACAGGCAATCGAACGGAGGGACACTATTGCCACGAACGCTAAAAAGGAAACAATATTTGATCCTTTCTTATCTGTCCAGGGAGCTATCGAACGAAGAAAAGACGAAAAAAAACAATTCGCCTAGCAAAAGCAGAAGGAGCTTCGTAACTGTGACCAATAAAATGATTGAAGTAAAAAATAATAATTGAATGAAAATTTATGAATTATAGAGGCTCGAAGAATCCTGGGCATTCTCCCTCTGGGTCCAAATGCCGGCCGAGCACTGCTGCTATTTGTCGTATAAGTTTTTTTTAGAGCACGGGTAATAACCCCATGGCTAGGGTGAGATTCGAACCCATGACCCCTGGATTGGTAGACTGGGGCGCTATTAAGTCCTTCATTTAGGCAGTTAGTCTGAAATGGAAATGGGAGACGTTGTTAATGTGCCGAAGGCAGTGTTCTTCACGACGCATAACCCCATGCCACCAACTATACAACATTATCGAATATTTCATTTTTTGCTTCGCTTAAATTGTCGACATTATATCGGATCATTTCAATACTGCGATGATGGAATCGAAACCCTACTCCGTCGGGAAGTCATAAGCCAGTGAACTTGGCTGGATAAGTGCCATCTTATATAGAGCCAATAACCTCTTTAGCAGTCGATAAATCCAACGTTAGTTGGTTGTTGATGCTGTAGTTGACTACTACTACTGGTTGGTGCATATACCGGAGGATATGACAAAAGCCTTATGATGTCGATTGATCCTTTTGTGAAGTATAATATCGTGACACAGGAACTTGGGGTGGGTGAATTAAATAGGGTACGTGTATGTTTTAAGTAAGACAGTGTTTAACCAGCATAGAATTGGGAAAACTTTCTATTGGCCTTTATAACACTGAATATTATTTTACTTTATTTTTATTGATTTTTTGCTCGAAATTATCTCTAAAATGCCTCAAATTCAATTTCGTATTTTTTTTCGATATTCAACCCCCAAGGTGTAGGATCAAAATGTTTTACTGAATTCTGCCGTATCCCTTAGGGTTATGCGGGGAATTTTACTTCATCATATAGGGTGTTTTTTTAGGGGCATGAGAACTTAAAATTATAATACAAAACAGAAATATTGTTGGAATAAAATTTTTTTATTATATTCTGGTAGATAATTTCATGGCATTTATTTTTTAAATATGATTTCCGTCATATATCCGCCGCGGCTACGAGTTACATGGTCCATTCGATCAGTCCAATTTTTGACTACTTTTTCCAATAAATCTGGCCGTATGGCGTCAATAGTGGCTTGAATATTGGCTTCCAATGCTTGAAGAGTTACTGGTTTGTCGGTATAAACGCATGACTTAATATAGCCCCATAAAAGTAATCCAGAGGCGTTAAATCGCACGAACGAGGGGGCCAGTTAACAGAACCACTTTTGGAAATCAAGTTGTCACCAAATTGATTTTGCAATAAATCGATTGTTAAGCGCGCTGTATGGTAAGTTGTGCCGTCTTGTTGAAACCAAATGTCGGCGATGTTTAGCTGATTAATTTTTGGAAACAAAAATTCAGTCAGCATGGCTCTATCGAGCCATTCACCATGGACGAAGTGCTCTATGAACTTCGCGAACAAATTTATTTTTTTCAAAGTAAATTTCCACAATTTGGAAGCGCTGTTCTGGCGTTAAACGATTCATGATGACTTGCCAAACCTTACTGAACAGAAATGTCAACACAGTTTGACATTCTCAGCTGTCAAACAGTTATCGATATCGATAGTTCTCATGCACCTAAAAAACACCCTATACAAACGCCTAAAAATCTATATCCCAATTTTTTGATATTCAACCCCCAAGGGGTTGAGAAAGGGTTAAATATATTTTTACGAACTCTGCCATACCGCATAGGGTCCGTGAGATATCGAATTGTTTGTTTTCTACATCAACGGGCTCATTTTTTAAACGTCTGAAAATCAATTTTTGGATATTTTCGATTTTAAACTCCCAAGTCGTCGAAAACAGGTTGAAAATATTTCCAACGGCGATTGTTAGAAAGTTGAAAACTGGTATAGTAGTAGTATTCGTGTTTTTAGTAACAGTGAAGCGTGTGTAAAAAAAACTCCTGAAAATTTTGAATTTTAGTAACAAGGGCGAGAGGTGAAACGGTGAAATTTTTTCTCATTGAGCTGAGTGACAGCATTTTCACCAGTTCTTTAAGCTGAGAAAGTGTATCCAAATGGAAGAATTTTTCTCCAACTCATTTGAGTTGGAAAGGAATCGCCCATTTTGCATGAAGGGACTAAATATAATATTATAAAAAAAAATGTTTAGGATATACACTTTCAAAATAACGACGAAAAAAAAATAATTAAAATGTAACAAGTCATGGAGCAAGAAGTTTGAAGAGTTACGAGAGCGAAATGATAAATTTCAACAGTACTCTTTTTAAGGCTAGTCCTTAATGTTTTCTAGGTCCTTTCTATAAATAGCATCATTATAATTCCAATCAGATTGTGTCACACGGTTAAGTTAATTCTTAGCGGGACAAATGTTAAAATTTCCAGCATAATTAACAACATTTCACTTAAAAGTTCATTAACAACCAGGCAAGGTCCTTTTGTTTGCATACCGTCAAATCCCCAGGTTTCGTAATGAGACTTTAAGCAACAAATTCATTAAAGTCCACCCACCCGTTGCGGAGAGTTAGTATACGTCAACTAAATGAATTATTTAGTAGAACCATCATCAACACTTTTCCATCCCCTTCATTCCTTTCGTAGCGAAGTGAGACTGAAATCGATTAATTAATGTCGAATAAAACCGACATCTATAACCTTTTTGCATGTCCTTGTTTGGCTTCCCCGATGGAGCAGCTTAGGGAATTATACTATTTGTACAACGATAGATGCAGTTAAACTGTTTTGTTTCGCGAATTACGAAATGCCGTACAACCGATAACGTGATAGCATACAGCACGCTACTAACTCTGTTAAGGATAGTCCCGTAGGAGCCAGGTAAAGGATAAGGTAAAATCGGGAAATACATTTCAGTCAAGACGTAAATTCAATAAAGCAAATCAACCTCATTCTGTCTTATCTGTCTGCCCTGCACAGTGCAGGCTAAAGTTCTTTTAAGTACATGCAATACACTCGTACAGTAACGAACATAAGTTTTGAACCAGCCCTACAAAAATTCTTGATTGAGTTCCTGAGGGATCCATATCATATCAGACTTATTGTTGTGCTAACTATTGTTTTTTCTATTGTTTCTATTGTTTTTGAGACCATACTACTGATGCCGGAGGCAGTTTTATTTTGATTTGAAAGTTACCGGGTAATGTAATTCGGTAGAAGTACTTCCCTTTTAATGACTTTTATATGTCTCAAATTATCATCTTGTTTGCAGAACAAATACATTCGCTGAAGTACAATTCGTTCAATACCGCCAATTTCAGTATGCTACACGTGATAAGGTGTGATTCTAGTCATTGTCTCTGAGTTCACGCTTACTGTTCATTCTAGAAGTCCGTCCTTACGAGAAGTCCAATCGAGAGTTGTGCAGCCTTCCTTTTTCTAAAGTATGATGCCCACCTCTATCCCTATCTTCAAATCTCAATATCCGCCTTAAACTTCCTTCATCCAATTCGTTGGAACTAGGTTAGGTTAGGTTAGGTGGGTAGCTATTGAGATAGCTAACACATTGACCGCTAGATGGGTCCGTTGTGATCCCACTGCACCACGGCACGGCGCCTACGGCTGATGGCTGTTTTTGGCTAATTTTCAAGAACAAACTGAGCCCAATTGGCCGCGGTATTGTTCTATCAAATATTTTTTCGTGTTTCTTGGTGCGAAGGAGAGGAGAGGAGAAGAAATGGGATACCGAACTTATTCAGTTTTAGGAATGGGAAGGAATATCAGGAATCGGGCCGGGTATGGCAGTGTACTAGCAGGTGTTAGGCTGGACGCACACTGAAAGAGCAAACCGTTTTAGTCAAAAACGTTTTTCACTAAACATTTTCGTTTTTGTTTAAATGAAAGTTTAATTTTTAGACGCACACTGATTAGTCGCGTGACTTGAAGCGGAAATGTCAATCAGTCTTTTAATAAAATATCACTTCGTTTCGACAGACCTGGCGCGAAATTTCATTTGTCGGTGATTCTTTTGGGACTTTCGAACAAAGGTGAGCTCTATTTTTGTGAACTTTTCGGTTTTTGCATGTTTTGTATCGGAATAACTCTTTTCTGTTCTTTCAAATTGTACAAAAATTTTGAGAGAAATGTCGCACGACGAAGCTACCGACATTGCTGTAATCTTTTGGCAGTGGATTATTCTTAACGATGATAAAGAAAAAAACACACGACTGTGGGTGCATCCTATAAACGAAAAAAGAAGCAGCGAAAAAACTCTTCTGTCTTTTTTCAAAGAGTTAAGGGCAGATGTGGAAAAATTTAAGAATTTCACACGGATGAGCTCGGCTTCGTTTGATTATTTATTGGGATTAATATCCGATAAAATTTTTAAGCGGAATACAAATTGGAGACGACGCATAACACCACAAGAAAGATTATTTATTACTTTAAGGTTGGTACTTTCTTCATTTCCCGAACTTGTCGAGCGTTTTGCAATCTGAAACTAAAATAATGTAATTTATTATCATCTTCTTCAGATTTCTTGCTACAGGTGAGCGTTTCCAATCATTTCATTTTTATTTTCGAGTTGGGGCAACTACAGCAGGAAAAATAGTTAAGGAGACATGCAAGGCGATTTGGGACGGATTTGCTAGCAATTGCAGATAAATTTGAAAAACTGTGGAACTTTCCCAACTGCATAGGAGCTATAGATGGAAAGCATATCGGAATACAATGTCCCGTAAATGCTGGGTCAGCATATTACAATTACAAACATTTCAACTCCATCGTTCTTCAAGGAGTGGCTGATGCTGATGCGAAGTTTATAGCCGTCGATATTGGTGATTTCGGAAGAAATAGTGATAGCGGAGTTTTCGTTGAATCGAATTTTGGAAAATTATTTCTCAATAATGAGCTGAACATTCCACAGCAGCGAAAAATATGCTCAAACAATCAGAGTTTTCCTTTCGTTTTTGTCGGAGATGAAGCATACCCACTTAGCAAAAACTTAATGCGACCCTTCAGTAGGAACAATTTAACTCCTGAAAAACGAATATACAATTATCGTCAATCCCGAGCTCGTCGAACCGTAGAATGCGCTTTTGGATTATTAACAAAGAAGTTTCGTATATTTGAAACTATAATCAAAGACTATCCATAAGAAGACGGGACACTACGCAGTATCTTTCGAATAAAAATTTGACCTTGGTTTCTGTATTTAATGAGATGAGGGAAGTAGATAGCAATAGCAAGATGCATGATTAAAGAAGAGACAAAAACTGATAACGAGTCGCATTCACCAATATAATGACATCCGCACAGAACGCCTATAAAAAAAACTGACATCAAATCATGTGCAGACACAGCTCAGCTGTGCTTGTGTGATTTCATTTCTCCTATAAGTTTGTATGCTGAAACACTTGAGAATAGAAAAAAAAATGCGTTCTGTTACGTGCTTTGAGAAAAACGATGCACACAGATGCGAATGTGTAATCATTCATTTTGGCATATTAGCGTACTCTTTTCTTCGCATGTGAATTTCCGTAAGAATACGGAATTGAAATTGTTCAATCGGATTTCTTTGTTTCGCTTATGCAATGATTTTTTGGTTTTTTTACACAAAAAATGCATGTGTATTAAGTGTCCCGTCTTGTTGTAGATAGTCTTTGCTATAATGTTACTTTGTCCAGAAAATGCGGAATTAGTTACATCGGCTTGCTGTGTACTTCATAACATGCTTCGAGAGATAGAGGGGAATGTTAATGATATTCACCAAGAACTTTTATTACTTGAGGAAAGTGAACTAAATAACAGACACGAACAGCATGATTGGCGTAGAGCATCTAATGCCGCACTTACAGCACGGCATTTATTTGTGCACTATTTTAATTCGCCAGAAGGAGCAGTACCATGGCAGATTAAATTTCCTTTTATAAATTGATATTTCATAATTTAAAAAAGAAATATAGATATATTTTATTTATAACTATTCGTAGTAAATGGATTCATCGCTTCTTGCCGACGTACTTTCATCATTCCGGTGAGATACTTCTTGACATTGAATTTGTGTCTCCTCTTCATCCAAGAAATTGTTGAGTGTTGTCATAACTGCTGACTTAAATTTACGTCGACTTCTGTTTGACAACTTTGCCATGTCTGGTATAATGCTTTTGATAAAACTAGATCGCTACTATCTTCCTTTTCTTCGGTCTTTGACTTTAAAAATTCAACCATTGGCCCTGCAACAAGATCAGCCGCACTTTGTTTGACGGTTTTCTTACATGCCTCTTTGAACTTTTTTGGTGGATTTAGATCATCCATACTAGAGGGAGTCACAGACACTTGTGAACTGTTGCCGCTATCTAAATCATCACTAGTTCATTTCAAAAGACTTTCTGTACTGTCCGTATTAAAAAATCGTTCGTAGTTGCTCGTAATTTTCTTGTGTTGGCCGGTAAAATCTTTGATGAATGCCATGGCATCAAAAAGATACCATTTCTTCTTTTTTGAAGAAGCCGCGCCACTTGGTACTTTCTTCATTTCCCGAACTTGTCGAGCATATGAATTTCGCAACGATATCCACTTCGTTTTGCAATCTGAAGCTAAAATTGAGATTTCATAATATAAAATAGAAACAAATATAAACAGTTATTACCTAATGCATTCATTTCCACAGCAATTTCCTCCCACATTTTCTCAATCAATTCTCGATTATGATGGTCCTTTAAGTGGTAATTGTATAGTGGCTCCTTCGCCTCTATTAATACGATTAAGTTTTCCGCGTCCACTTGCATTTTAATGATTGAATGATATTCAACAACAATAAATTACAGCTGTACGGGAACGCGAAAGGATGCCGCATATACAATCAAAAAACAATCGCGAACAACAGCGAAATGGCAGTTGAAAATTGAAGGATTCGTGCTACTTTGATCGATACCAAACTTCACAGAAACCATCCTGGGACTATTCTTCATGTTCCCTGAAATACACTTCTCCCAATGAGATACAAGTGCTTCGCTCACGTTGTTCCATCGCTCCTGTTACTCCCGTTGCTCCCGTTGCTTCGGTTGATCCCGTTGCTCCTGTTTATCCCGTTAATCCATTGCTTCTGTTTCTCCCGTTGCTCCCATTTCTCCCGTTGCTCCCGTTGATCCGTTGCTCCTGTTTCTTACGATGCTCCTGTTACTCCCGTTGCTACCATTTCTCCCGTTACTCCCATTTCTCTCGTTGCTCCCGTTACTCCATCCTCTATCCACCATCCTCCATCCCCCATCCCCAATCCACCATCCTCCATCCTCTATCCACCATCCTCTATCCACCATCCATAGTCCAACTTTACCATTTAGTAATAGGAACGCATAACTAATACAACGAAAACGAACAAACCGCCGCTAAATCATATGAAAAACACTCAAATGTTGAAATAACTCGCGTACCACCAATTGTTAAATGATTTTGTTAACGCAGAAACCATCTCGGACGTGCCCTCATCGCAATCGGATGAGTGGCTTAGTAGTGTATACGGGTCAGACAAACAAACATTCATTTTTATACTCTAGATGAAATCATATAGAGTATTATAAGTTTAATCCAGCCCAAAAGTATGTAACGCATAGAACCAAGCCTCGGACAAAAAAAAGTTATATATTATTTTTTGTTTATTTCTGGCCAAAAACCTCAAATCCGCTTGACGTCCGTCCGTCCGTGAACACGATAACTCAAGAACGCCTTCACCTAGGATCTTGAAATTTTGAATCTGGGTGTTTGGTTGAATTTGTAAGGCTAAGTTCGTTAACGGGCAAAATCGTCCTACTCCTTCGGGTAGCTGCCATACAAAATGTCCTTAAAACACGTGTTTAAGAATATTGGCCGATAACTTCAGAAGGGTTTAAGCTACGACATTGAAATTTTGTATGTGTTATTTTTTCAATAGTTGGCGCTAAGTGTATGATTATGAAGAAAATCCTATTAGTCCTTCGTGTAGCTGCCATACAAATATCCTGTCAAAACGTCTTCACTTAATTTACGGAAGTTACTATAACTTAAGTAATCTTTTAGCTATGAATTGGAAATTTTGTACAAATTAGTTTTGAGTAAAAACGAAGTTCTATTTTACTAATCAGCGAAATCCTTTTACTCCTTCTGGTAGCTGCCTTACAAAATGTCCTTAAGATACGTGTTCAACAATATTTTTCGATAACTTTTGAACGCTTCAAGCTACAAATTTGAAATTTTGTACACGTTCATTTTACTTTATTTGTCAACCTTTATGCTGTACGCACCCAAACCCTTTGAGCTATTTAGTTGAATTTTTTTTCGTGGATAGAGTGGGTAGGCCCCCTTTAGTGACCAAATTTGGAGGGGTCGGGGTGTTAGGGAGGAGGAGGGGGAAGTGTTTTAGACGGAAAATTTTGGTTCAGCAACCGCTTATGCTAGGAAACTGAAATTTGGAAATTATATAGAGCTTCGGTAGTGGACCTATTTGCAAAAAAATTGTCGATATAGGTGAAGGGGTTTGGGAGTGGAGGGAAAATAATGCGTCCGAAACGCAAAAAAGGCGAGATTGACACATTCTAAAATCCATATCTCCTAAACGGTTAATGTCACAAAATTGAAACTCAATGAATATCTGTAGGTATACTAGGAGAATAGATCGGAAACAAATTTTTGAGTGGGGGCAGTGGCGTACGGGAGTGGGGGGTGAAAAACTTTAGATTATGATATCTCACGAACCGATTGCACTAGACAAATAAAATTTGGTTTTTGCATAAAGGTTGACAAATAAAGTTTTAAGGGGGCGGTGGATCATGAAAGTGGAGGGGATAAGAATTTTTTTAAAAAATCACGTCTCATATCTCAAGAACGGTGTAAGGTATATGCTTAAAATTTTTATCTGAAGTGGGCCTAATTGACCCCTAGCAGAAAACAAAATTCTGGAAGTGTGGGTGTAGAGGGTGAGGGTGGGGGAGGGTGAAAAGGAAAAGGTTCAGATTTTTATATCTAGAGAACCTATAATGATATAAAGCTGAAACTTAGTATTTAGATAGATCTATATTAGTAGCATGTTGGAAAAATATAATTTTTTATAGGGGTAGTATGGTACAGGGGTGGGGGGTGTTTTTCCTATCTATAGAACGGCATATGCTACAAAGTTGAAACTCGGTATGTTTATGTAGATCAACTAGAAAACTAATTTAGATAAAAAAAAATTTCAAATATCCATTGGCGTTCGGAGGGGGGGCAAAAAAAATGATCAGTGAAAATGGAATGCGTATATTTTCACGGTTTTCGTCATATCTATTAGGTTTTCCCAAATATCGAATTCATTTTTATTGTACGTCTTCTTTATATAAATACCTAGAAAGAGTTTTCAGAATTTTTTAAAATTCGACCCCTAAGGGGGTGCAAAGGGGGTTGAAAACTTTTTCACGAATTCTACTATATCCCCAGGTCTTATCAGAAATCAAATATCTTTTCACTTTCACGTGCTTGCGTAATAATCGCCTAAAACTTGTTTTTAAGTTTTTTTCTTTTTCAGCTCCTAAGAGAGTATAAATGATAAGAAGAAAGAAATTTTCCAATGTTTAATCGGCTAAAAATCGCTATTTTAAATATTTTTATTTTAAGAACAAAATTAATTTTCCAAGAAATCTAATAATCTCGAAGCAACTCATGATACACTCCGACTTTGACCGCTCCCGAGCTTTGACCCGAAAAATAATAAAGTTTCGCCCAGACCATTGGCAGATTTTTTAAATTGATCCAAGGAAAAGGATAAATATGTAAGAAATCAAGTGAGTCCTTCCTGCACCTCCCATATGAAAGACCTTCAAGAAGGATACATTTTTTTTCGGTTTCTCAACCAGTACAATATTCAGTGGTTAAATATTTTCTTTTAGTTGTGAGTAGCAATCAAATGGCAGTCCTTAATAAAGGACATACATCATACACATACGTAATTCTACTTTATCCCCAACTACAATATAAATCGGAGTTCAGTATTCATCTAGAGTATTATACGATTGGCTTGCAGCCGATCGTGACTGCAGTATGTTTATATATTGAGATTTCTAAAAAAATTCCTAAAAATAGCACTTTTTAACGTCCAAAGTAGTATGAACCCTATAATGTTTCGACATGAAACGACAATTGAGCTATTGACGTCGAGCAGCCTAATTGCGACTAAACGCATCTAAACGAGCTTCAAGGCACGCGACTAATCAGTGTGCTCTGATCATTGAATTGCTATTGAAACAGCGACATAGTCATATTTAGTCAAAAACGTTTTTTGCTCTTTCAGTGTGCGTCCAGCCTTAATGATCATAATTTTTCAGTACTATTGGCTGTGATACGATCTACCAGAACAGCAAAGTTGCCTATAGCAAATCAACTACTGTCTGGCAGCTCTGATGGCATTTGTGAATCTGATAAGAATGTTAACAGAACTCATTTGCTCAGGTTTAAATCCTTTACAAGTGACCCTATTAAACATTCCGCACTGTTCACGATTTATATTAATATTCTGAAACCAATAGCAACTGAAAAATTCATATAAATAAATTATGCATTGAGTGGGAATTGAACCCCGGTAGCAACGTTTTCAAGACCTAGTACACTACCACTGGACTACACCCGGCTCCGGAACTAAGTTTCTGATAATTTTACCGAAGGAAGCCATTGCTCAGTTAGCTGTTTTGAGCGAAATTAGTCGGTCCTTCTAGACTTTTGTTCCGCACTGTATTTGTATCAACCGACCACCCCCAAACCTATTCTCTGCATTCTGTTAAGTTTAAAATTGATTTGAAATGAAGCTGATGTTGTCATATATCTTCCGGTCTTACATCGTATGCATCTGGTCTATCTTTTGACGAATATGCTTTGTGTTGATTTAATTAATTTACAACAAGGAAATGCTTCCGACAAAAAACTTTTGCAGATGGCATAACCATAAATTAGAAATTCGAGCTAAGGATTGGGGTTGTGAAACTTTAATACAATATGTGTGTATAATTTATATAATGTAACTTTAATTTAGAGTATTCGTTCGAAATATAAAAAATCTGCCAATGGTCTGGGCGAAACTTTATTATTTTTCGGGTCAAAATTCGGGAGCGGTCAAAGTCGAAGTGTATCATGAGTTGCTTCGAGATTATTAGATTTCTTGGAAAATTATTTTTGTTCTTAATATAAAAATATTTAAAATAGAGATTTTTAGCGGAGTAAGCATCCGTGTAGACTATTCGAATTTCAGTATATTATGTACACTAAAAGCCCATAGAAGCAAAAACGAATTTGTTGCCTTATCAGAATTAAGAGATATGACGAATTGCTAAAACGTATACAAACCCATTACTTCTACTTGGGGTTTGAACTCCGAAAAAATTGTGAAACAGGTTTTTAAACGATTTCATAAGAAGCAACTTGATATCTCATGAGACAAGACGGATTTTGAAAAATTTGTGAAAACGTAAGCGAACCCTTCACACCCCCTTGGTTCTGGAAATTCGAAAAATCGTGAATTGGTTGGCCGTAATAATCAATTTTATATCTCATCAGAACTAAGGAATGGCAAAAATTGTGAAAACATATACAAACCCTTGGGGGTTGAATATCGAAAAATTGAGAAATGGGTTTGTAGGCGATTATATAAAAAGTCTGTGGAAATGAAAAGCGATCTAATGTCTTATCGAACCTAAGAAATATGTCGAAACTTTGAAAAGCATACAACCCCCTTACACCCATTAGGATTGAATATCTAAAATACTGAAATTGACTTTTTGGCTTTTTTATATAGGAAACCTTAGGAAGTAAAAATGAATTCGATATATCACCAGATATGCAACCTCCTTACACCCACTTGGGGGTTGAATATCCAAAAATCCTGAAAGGAATTAATAAATAAATATGAAGACAGCACGAGAAAGTAGCAAACAATTCAATTTCTTATCACTTCTAAAAGAAATGACGGAGTTCGTGAAAACGTGTTCAACCCGTTTATACTCTCTTAGTGGCTGAAAAAGGAAAAAAATTAAAAACAAGTTTTAGGCGATTATTACGCAAGCACGTGAAAGTGAAAAGATATTCGATATCTGATAAGATGTGGGGATATAGTAGAGTTCGTGAAAAAGTTTACAACTCCCTTTGCACCCCCTTAGGGGTCGAATTTTAAAAAATCCTGAAAACGCTTTCTAGATATTTATATGAAGAAGCCGTAGAATAAAAATTAATTCAATATTTGGGAAGACCTAATAGATATGACGAAAACCGTAAAAATATATGCATTCCATTTTCACTGATCATTTTGTTTGCCCCCCCTCCGAACGCCAATGTATATTTGAAATTTTTTTTTATCTAAATTAGTTTTCTAATTGATTTACATAAACATACCGAGTTTGAACTTTCTAGCATAAGCCGTTCTATAGATAAGAAAAACACCCCCCACCCCCGTACCATACTACCCCTATAAAAAATTATATTTTTCCAAGATGCTACTAATTAAGCTCTATCTAAATACCAAGTTTCAGCTTTATATCATTATAGGTTGTTGAGATATAAAAATCGGAACTTTTTCCTTTTCACCCTCCCCCCACCCCCACCCTCACCCTCTACACCCTCACTTCCAAAATTTTGTTTTCTGCTAGGGGTTTATTAGGCCTACTTCTGGTAAACATTTTAAGCATCTATCTTACACTGTTCTTGAGATATGAGACGTGATTTTTTAAAAAAATTCTTATCCCCTCCACTTTCATGCTCCACAGCCCCCTTAAAAAATTTTGCTTTCAGCAAACTTCATTTATCAACCTTTATACACTAACCAAATTTTATTTGTCTAGTGCAATTGGTTCGTGAGATATCGTAATCTAAAGTTTTTCACACCCCCACCCCCGTGCGCCACTGCCGCCAATCAAATTTTTGTTTCCGATCTATTCTCCTAGTATACCTACAGATATTCATTAAGTTTCAATTTTGTGACATTGACCGTTTAGGAGATATGGATTTTAGAATGTGTCGATCTCACCTTTTTTGCGTTTCGGACGCATTATTTTTCCCCCCACTCCCAAACCCCTTTACCTATATCTGCAATTTTTTTGCAAATGGGTCCACTACTGAAGATCTATATAAATTCCAAATTTCAGCCTCCTAGAATAAGCGGTTGCTGAGATCTAGAAACCAAAATTTTCCGTCTAAAACACTTCACCCTCCTCCCCCCTCCGACCCGCACCCGGCCAAAAGTGGCCATTTCAAGGGGCCTACCCAGTCTATTCATAAAAAAAATTTCAATTTAATAGCTCAAAGGGTTTGGGAGCTACGAGCCTTCAATTGATTTTGCGTACAGCGGTCGACGTACGGCGTACGGCGGACAGACGGACTGAACATTTTTTTTGCTTTTTTCGTGTCTACTCGTCATGAAACGTGAAAAAAAAATTTTGAGGGTAGCAAATTTTTTTTTTTTAAAAATCGATAACAATACTGTATTATTGAAATAATAATGTAAAAACTATGAAAAATATTAAAATTAACAGAATCCGGAAATTCGTTAGATATAATTTGAGTCAAACTTTGTTCTTAATATTTAATTGAATTGATAACCGGGTCGGAGGAGTTAAATTGAAAAAAACCAACAAAATTTAATTCAATAAGAGGGTTGCTTAATGTGCCTTCTGAGAAAGTTGAAAGGAAAGATATAAAATGGAATATACTGGTTATATGCATACCCCAGCAACGCGCATTGTGAAAGCAATTACAGATCAAAAGAGTATTTTCAGTAATTTCCAATTAGAAGTATACTAAATGTTCAATAAAATTGAAGTTTCCAGAGATATCAACATAAATTGAACCGAATTTTATTTGAATTCCACACACACATACCATCAAATAAACTATTTATTTCGCGGTGCGCCACATGTAGTGTAAAAAAGCAGCGCAAAAACACACACACTATCAGTTTCAGATAACCGTCAATACTTTCTTCGTTGATGTTCCGCCAATCGTTTTTTGAACATTGTCGTTCCATCATCCGGTCTGTCCGTCCATTTTAGGCTTCTCTCGAGATATGTTTCAACTTTTCCTAAAAATATATTGGATAACTATGGCGCCACAAACACACAGCATCCCAACAATACATTCTAATCAGCTATCATCGCGTCGCATCGCTTAACGCGCGCGCTATGCATTCACTATAAAGTATCTTTAGGATATTGACTGTTTCCATAGTTTTTCTCAAAAATATTCAACAGTTTTATTAAGTTTTGTTAGATCTGAGGTGTTGGGTCATTGATTAATTGCGCTACCTATGGCAATTTGTTATTAAAGGCTTCTTTGTGTAATTTTAATATAAAGTATTTAAATATTCTTAGCCGTTTATTTAGGTGACCTTTCGATCGAAATTTGTGTTGGCTTGGGCGTCGGTACTTATCCTTTGAAATAAGTTATCGACTGGTTTAAAAAATTTAAAACTTCTGTTGGTTCACATGCTTTAAATTCCTATAATCGAAAACTAGTCGTATAAAAGCCACTTATAACCTTTCATTCGAATTTACGATGCCATTTATTATAAGCCCAAGAATGAAAATGATACCCCATATTAAAATAATAGACCTTTTATTAAACATCCACGTGGAATATTATAGATTTCATAGAATTTCCATAGCAGTTTGAAAAAAAAGAATGTCTTTACCTTAGGTGTACCGCCTGCTCTTATATCGCTCACTTGACATAGCTCGACTACATCGCCTTCCTGAAAATTGATTGGAACAAAAAAAGAAAACGATTATTTTTGTCCAAAATTTGTAGCTGAGACAGGGAACCATATATATCTGATGTCTCACCTTGCCTTCACTTTTCCAATATATGAAAAACCCATATTCGTCGACTTTGAAGAGGCAAGCCTGTTCAAATTCAGTATTATCCTTGTCCTCAAACCATCGATCGAAAGTGTTGCCAGTGAGAAGCTCCTCGGGAACCGGAATGATCCAGTTAAACTCAAACTTCTTTGTCATATTGTTGTAGGTGCTATTTTGACGTCGGGATAATAATCAATGGTTGGTAAGAAATCAACTGCGATCGTATCGGTGATCGAACGGAAATGGTATCAAGCGTTGGATATCTGAAAGTAAAAAGAGAACTTAGTAAAATCTAACAAAGATTTGTGACAAGTGGTACAAAGAATGACATTGCTAAATTTTGGCAAGTAGTTAGAAATTTCAAAAACGTTCAAAACAGCCTGTTGGTTTTTTTTTGGGTGTCAGCCGAAGCTCATATTTCCGGGGGATCTTGAATAAAGACTCGTGTAATACGTTTGGGTACGGCAAGTAGGTACAGTGGTATTTGATATTTTTTTTAGAATATGAAATATAAAATTTGACGGTAGGTTTTTTCAGAATTTTTTAGTCGATCACAATACTTCATAATTTAAATTAAATTGTAATTGCCCGCCAATGATTGTAATATTCCTTTTTTTTTAAAGAAAAAGGCTTATAAGTACATCATAAGAAGCATGTTGCACCCCTTTTTGCTTTAAAAACAGTTAAGAAACATTTTAAACTATTTCCTCAAAAAAGTTTTTGAAATGTGTTTTAATTGAAACACATGCTTAACGAGTTGTAACAGTATGGTATCTACACCTAAATACTGTTCGATATCGGTTACCTCTCTTTTTATTCATTTGTGACCAAAATGTATCGGTAGCCTTTTTAATGTAAACTCCATTTTACTTTATATTAATTAAGTAACATTCAAGAGTCTAAAATATTACTTTTCGAATACAAATGTCTACAATTTAGACCTGTTTTAGAATCATGACTGTATGGTTTTTATATCAAATATGAAACATTGGAGAATCATTTGTTCAAATTTTATCTAAAATGTTTATGTGTAATTTTTTTGTGAAGACACTGTTCAATTTCATATCTGGATCTTGGTAAATCAGCGAAAGTTAACATTTCCTTTCACTTTCACATTGAAGGTGCAGGAAGGGCTCACTTGACTTCTAGCATATTTAACCTTTTACCTGGAACCATTTAAAAGAGAATACATAAATTACAAAATTTCAAATTCCTAGTCTGAAGCGTTCAAAAATGATCGGAAAATATTGTTGAACGCGTGTCTTACGGATTTTTTGTATTGGAGCTACCGGGAGGAGTAGAAGGATTTCGCTGACTAGTAAACTCGAACTTTGTTTTCACTCAAAACTGTTCCCGTCAGTCGAAACAGGGCTCAATTAGCACAGAAAGTGCCGTTTTGATACCACAACTCGCTTAACCTGATCGTTGGCTGATGAAGCAGATACAGAGTTTTACAGAGACCTGGGGCTGAAATGGATTATCATATCCATCCGGAGCTGTTTAAAGTTGTCCAATCTTATTTTTCTAGATCTCATCAAGGTTATCAAAGAAAGATTTGCCTAATGCACGAAGTAAGGCTCTGGCTAGCGCCAGACACTCGCAAAGAAGGTGGTTCAAAGTTTCCCTCTCATTTCCATCCCCACAACTGCGGCTATTGACGTTAAAGGAAATATCCTGTCTGGCCGTGTGGTCGCCGATTGGTCAGTGACCCGTACTAACCGACGTGACTCTGGAGACGTGTGCACGACTCTTGCTTAAGAGTTCGTCTGTTCTGCTCCGGTAGTAGGACGGCCATATCTTCCTAGATATGACGCAGTTGGTCAGTCCTCTCCGTCTAGAGTTCGCGTTTGTAAGAAAGTGGGAGGATAAGTCCCTAGTGGGACTTGAACGGATTCCACGAGATAGCACTGAAGAGCAAAACCTTGCCTAGCTAATTCATCTGGCCGCTTTTTACCCTCTATCTTGCTGTGACCTGGGACCCAAAGCAGAGTTACTTTGACCTGATTTCCTAAGTAGGCTAGCTCCTCTCGGCACTGTTCGGCGAGTTTCGCGGAGGTGGTAGCCGAATCTAAGGCCTTGATTGTGGCTTGGCTGTCAGTGAGGATTACAACAAACGCTGGCGTGGTCTGGTAGGTGGTAAGACTTTGCGACATAGTGTGTGTCTGAGAAAACACCCGCTCCGACTCCGCAGTTCATCTTTGAACTGTCGGTGTATATGACTGTATCGAATTCATGTATTACCGAACCATTCTTCCATTCCGCCCCACACCGAAATCCTTCTTGATGTTCAGTCTCGGGGTAATGTAGTCGGTCTGCGATTTAATCATTTCCGTTGGTAGAGATTATAGAACGTTACTGTGATCGTATGGTTTGGCATACAAGCACCCAGATTCCTTGAGTCTGACAGCGCTGCACGATACAGTACTTCTGATATGTAAGTCGATAGGTAATAGATGCAACAGTACGTTCAAAGTGTCAGTGGGACATGACCGCATTGTACCTGTAGTTCCAACAGCTGCAGTTCTTTAAACTTTGCTGAGTTTGTTTATGTTATAACTCTTACTCAACGCTAGCCACCAGGCTAGCGATCCGTAGGTAAGAATTGGACGTATTACGGCTGTGTCAACCACAGAACCATTCTTGGATTAAGCTCCTACTTTTTGAAAAGGTCCGTTTTCAGGCGTAAAATATGATACGTGCTTTCTCCACCCGTTGTTCTATCTTCCAGCTGAGCTTAGTATCGAGCACAACTCCAAGATACTTTGCACTAGATGATAATGGTAGTTGATGGCCGTTTAGGCAGGGGAGGTTGAAGTCCGGTATTTTGGTTTTAGTGGTAAAGAGCAACAGTTCAGATTTATCTGGATTTACAGCCAGACCGCAGCTTGCAGCACACGTGTTTACTTTACCCAGCACGCCTTCCATGATCTAACTGATCACTGAAAAAAACGTCTCTGATACCAGAATAACCATGTCATCCGCATACGCCACCACTTTCCCTCTCCAGTTTTACTAAGATCTTGTTACTTTAACTTAACCAGAGTAGAGGCGAGATAACACCACCCGGGGTGTTCCTCTGCATTCAGATTTTTTCAAACGGCTGTCCCCTAAGTTCGAGTGGATAAGTCTTGTTCTCAACATGGATAGTATCCAGTCGCTGAAACATTCCTCCACACCGAATTCGATGAGAGGTGCTTAAATTGTCTCAGTATGAACGTCATTGAAAGTACTTTAAATGTCTAGAAAACCAGGTAGGGTATACTGTTGTAATGCATTGTATATTCAATTGTTCGCACAACCTCAGGAGAGCAGTCTCTATGGAACTTTCCTTGAGGTATGCATGCTGAGATTTTGAAAACGAAGATCTATCTAGGATCTGTCGCAAATGGATGTATAGTATTATATATTCATGACTGCGTTTGCTCACTTTTGGTATGAATACCACTTTGACTTGGCTCCAAGTCTGAGGCACATGATTCAGTGAGATACAACTTCTAAAAATCGTCACCAGCCAAGGACCTACTATATCTTGTAGCTTCTGCAGCATATTTGACATTATACCGTAGAGGCCAGGAGATTTGTACAATGAAAAGCTGTTATTTGCCCAACAAGTTTTTCTCTCGCCGACAATCAATTTAATGTTGTGTTCTGATGTTCGCCGTTCACCCTGAAGGCTTTGGTAGTCCGCGCAGCTATCGCTAGATCCGGGAAAGTGGGTATTCATAAAGAGCTCCAGGGTCAGGCAATGGAGTCAATCCAGTTCCCGTCCACGGCTTCACAAACGAGGGGTTCGTGTGCTATTTGGACAGTATCTTACTGATTCTCGCATAGTCTCAGGTGCACTCAATAGATTGCCAGTAGTCCACCCAAGCTTGCTTCTTGGCTGTTCCAACAGATTTTTTTTATATTTTTAGGCAATCCTTATAAGTTTGCCAATACTTGTGTTTATAGCAGATGTTGAAGACATCTCTAGTAATCTTCCTGAGATTAGATAAGTCCTCGCTTCACCACCAGGGGAGCGTTTTCTTACTGTATTTCGCTGGACATGATACCTTAAAGGCAACACTAAATGTATTTTCCAGTGTCTTTACCTTGGCATCCAGCTCTTCTTTAGTGGCAATATTCAAGTTAGGTATGTTAGAGAGTTTTGCTTTCACGACTTGTCTGAATTTCTTCCAGTTAATTCGGTTCGGGTTTCTGAACGGCTTGAGAGTTTCGATCATGATACTCATACTGTATAGAATCCAGTTGTGATCCGACGAGAATGATCTTAAACTGGACACTCTTCAGTTTTCAACCTTAAACCTATCGTTGTCTGTTAGTAGTGTAACATGCAGCACCTCCTCCCATCCCTGAAATCTCTCCGTACTTGGAAATATAAAGGGATGGGTATTGCCAGTGTTACGTGACACCTACACGAAAGAGTTCATGGATGTTACTGTAACAGTCTTGCTTTTGACTTACAACTTTTTTTATTTTTCTAGGATGTCTCCATAGTGGCTCTATCCTAAATTGTTAGCTTTCTATTCATTATGGTTTTCGAGAAATAAAAATCAGAATGTTTTCCTTTCTACCTCCTTTCAGCATCACCCCCAACACCCACACCACCAAAAATTTTTTCCCTACTAGAAGTTTACCAACTCCTGTAAAATTTCCAAGATCATATCTGATACGGTTTCTGAGATATGAAAATTACATTTTTTGAAAAATTGCTGTCCCCCCACTTTCGTGCTCCACCTCCCCCCTCAAGAAATTTAGTTTTGGTAGACTCCTCTTTCATGCGTTAAAGACTCACAGTTCCCCCCCCCCCCACTTCCACACCCATTAACCAATATCGACAATTTTTTTCCAATTGAGTCCATTATCATAGTACTACATAAGTTCCAAGTTTCAGCCTCCTAGCATAAGTGGTTTCTGAGATCTAGAAACCAAAATTTTTCGTCTAAAACGCTCCCCTCTCCTCTCCCCTTGTACCCCCACCACTCGAAAATATACCAGTCGTAGGGGTTCACCAATCTATAATTTAATATCTCAACGGGTTTGGGAGCTACGCGCCTTCAAACGATTTTGCGTACGGCGTACGGCGTCTACGGCGGACAGACGGACATTTTTTTTTCTTTTGTGGGGTTTACTAGTCCTAAAACGTGAAAATACAAAATTTCAGGGTAGCAAATTTTTTTGAAATTTCAGGTCGATCACAATACTTTATTATTAAAAACTAATAAAGTAATTGTGTGTGCGAAACTTCAAGCTCTTAGCTTAAAGCATTCACCCAATAATCATATATATGTTTTAAGGACTCTTGTATGGGATGTACCCGAAGGAGTGGAAGGATATCGCCCCTTAACGCCCTTAACCTTACTTTTTCCATTTTACAGGTGGTAACCAAATTTCAACTGATCCATGAACTTGAAATTTTGTCGCGTTCTTGAGTTATCGTGCAAACGGACAGCAAACGGATTTGGGGTTTTTGGCCAAAACAGAACATATAATAATATATACCCTTTTTCGTCCGGGGCACGGTTCTAAGCGTTACAAACTTTTCGGTCTGGATTAAACTTATACTACTCTATGATTCCATCTACAGTATAAAAATGTTTACTCCGTAAATCGAAACTTTCTCAAGTCATGTCGTCCGTTCAGTCAAACACATCATTAAATTATTATTTAATATCAAGTGATTTTTTCTACAATTTAATTTGTTCACAACGTGATACATGATGTTCAATTATCGGACAAACTACATACTCGTATGAAAGTTGCAACCAACAACTGACGAAGCACAGCCGCCTGTTAATCGAGTAGCTGTCACTAGCAAACTGACTGAATCATGCATAGAGTTGAAACTTTGGTGAACAGTAGGAGCAACGGATATTTATGTGATTGATTTTTTCTTTGATGGGTAATAAACTTTTGTCGGTCGTACTCTGGTTGTAGCTACAAACGAAATACGTAGAATAAAATTCGATACATAAAAGGCATTCGTTTTATACAAAAAATGTACCAGTACTAATTGCCTGTCAATAACGCGATAAGCCCTCACTTAATATTCTTGTTTGACACTTTTCAACACGACCGTTTACATTAAAATGTGTAATAAGTCAGATTTTGTAAAAACGGTTGGAAAGGGATTAGCAGTCATTTGTAATGTGCGACCTTAAGACCGACTCAATCATTTCGTAGAAATGGGTTGAATTTTTCATGTACCTAAATCAAATAACCGACAAGCCATTATCTTTGATATAAATTACAAATTAAACTGCCAAGATCTAATTTACTCCATCGATCGATTCATGGCCTCAAGGCTTAAGCGATTGGCTTAAGACCGCGAGACTATGTGCTCCCTTGTCGAGTACGGTAATCGCAATTACATATTTGAATGACATAATTCAGCATCATCTAGAGACAATTATTATACCTGTGACTTACTAATGAACTTACTGACTAGGAATAAAACCACGATTATGACGAGTACGTCTGTCGACTCCTGCTCACTAGATTGGGGTGGAAAATCTGTCAAATCAAATGAAATTAAACCACATTAAAAACATATACGTATGCGGTCATATTGAACAAATGTGTGGTACTTCATGAACTGATGATACTAAACTATTCGACACACAGCACCCTTATAGTGAGGTTGCACACATTTTGCGGAAAATTTAAATAAATTTCATGCTAATGGAACACTCTATGGAAAAGCTTTCAGCGTCCTTAATGAATTTACATTTTCACCTGGAAACGGTGGAATGAGTGCTGTAAGGTACCTAGCTGCTAGAATGTACCCACCAACATTGCCAACATTATCACCGCATCTATGGGATAAAAGAGGACTAAATTGTCAATTGGTTGGTATAGATTTTTCGGAGTACACTGCCAGATAGGACGTTACATCAAGCAGAAAACGAAAAAAAACCTGTTAAAAAATAAATGAAAACAGCCAAAGGGATTTTCACCTCAGAATTTTCTGCTTACGACTCGCAAATGTGGCTATTTAAGGCTCATAACTGCCGGTGTATAGCGACGTGAATAGTGCGGGAGGAAAAACAGTGGGCTACGTACTTTACAACAACCGCATTGTGAAGGACTATGAAGGATATGTAAATGCACAGTGATAGCACTTAAAAATTGAAGTGAGCAAATTGATGGTAAAGGATTTTTATTCATTGATTTCGATAAAGAATTGTGCTGGTAGCGCGAATAAAGAGGATATTGATATTAGTGTTTTTATACTCTAGATGAAATCATATAGAGTATTATAAGTTTAATCCAGCCCAAAAGTTTGTAACGCATAGAACCAAGACTCGGACGAAAAAAAGTTATATATTATTTTTTGTTTATTTGTGGCCAAAAACCTCAAATCCGCTTGACGTCCGTCCGTCCGTCTGTCCGTTAGCACGATAACTCAAGAACGCCTTCACCTAGGATCTTGAAATTTTGAATCTGGATGTTTGGTTGAATTTGTAAGGCTAAGTTCGTTAACGGGCAAAATCGTCCTACTCCTTCGGGTAGCTGCCATACAAAATGTCCTTAAAACACGTGTTCAAGAATATTGGTCGATAACTTTAGAAGGGTTTAAGCTACGACATTGAAATTTTGTTTGTGTTATTTTTCCAATAGTTGGAGATAAATATATGATTATGAAGAAAATCCTATTAGTCCTTCGTGTAGCTGCCATACAAATATCCTGTCAAAATGTATTCACTTAATTTACGAAACTCACTATAACTCAAGTAATCTTTTAGCTACGAATTCCAAATTTTGTACAAATTAGTTTTGAGTGAAAATAAAGTTCGAGTTTACTAGTCAGCGAAATCCTTTTACTCCTTCTGGTAGCTGCCATACAAAATGTCCTTAAAACACGTGTTTATGAATATTGGTCGATAACATCAGATGGGTTTAAGCTACGACCTTGAAATTCTGTATGTATTATTTTTCCAATAGTTAAAGCTAAATGTATGATTATGAAGAAAATCCTATTAGTCTTTCGTGTAGCTGCCATACAAATATCCTGTCAAAACGTCTTCACTTAATTTACGGAACTTATACTTAACTATAACTCAAGTAATCTTTTATGAATTGGAAATTTTGTACAAATTAGTTTTGAGTAAAAACGAAGTTTGAGTTTACTAATCAGCGAAACCTTTTACTCCTTCTGGTAGGTGCCATACAAAATGTCCTTAAGACACGTGTTCAACAATATTTTTCGATAACTTTTGAACGCTTCAAGCTACGAATTTGAAATTTTGTACACTCTCATTTTTAAATGGTTCCAAGGAAAAGGATAAATATGTAAAAAATCGAGTGAGTCCTTCCTGCACCTCCCATGTGAAAGTCCTTCAAAAAGGAAATTTTTTTTCGATGACTTACCCAGTTCAAGATATGAAATTAAACACAGAATATTTTCTTTTAGTTTTGGGTAGCAATTAAATGGGAGTCCTTAATAAAGGACATACAACATGCACACACGTAATTCTACTTTATCCCCAACTACAATATAAATTGGAGTTCAGTATTCATCTAGAGTATTATACGATTGGCTTGCAGCCGATCGTGACTGCAGTATGTTTTTAATTTGGCAAACAAACTTTCATTCATTCATGTACGTGTTGCATATCGATTAAGATGAGTCCTGTTTAAGTCTGAATATGTGCTTTGTACAACGGAAATAGTAAAATGTTATAATTTCTCTCCAAACTAGCATATATTCTCCCTCATCTTCCTTCCACTAAAAATTTATTATATTTATTTTTCGATGATCAAAACAAATGGAAATACATATTTTGACGTTAAAAACTATTTCCATTTCGGGGCTTACCTTAAATATTAGAGTTTTAAAAATTAGGGTTTTTAGAATTGAGAATTTAACAATTGACGATTTTCGATTTGCCGATTTTGTCACGGGTATTATGAAGCTAGTACATCATGGTTTTCGTTTATAATTTCAATTTCGAAATTTTTTTCAGCATTTTGAGGTTTCTACTTTTTATATCGAGACATTTTAATTTATGATTTTTAGAAATTTTATATTCGTAAAATAGTTGAAGGAAAAGTGTATTCATGGTCTGAGAACGGAAAAAAGGGACTAAGAACCGCAAAAACTGAGTTTTTCTTTTAAGAATTTCAGTTCCCATAGCGATATTTATTTCAAATGGGTTTGGTGGATAGATTGGGAAATCCTTTTCAAGTGGGGGTTTGGTGGGGTCGTATCAAATGAAAAATATTGTTTCTATTATATATCTTAGAAACAGCTAATGCTGGAATGTTGAAACTTGCAACCTATATGGAGCTATGATAGTCGAGCTATTTGCAAAACAAATTATCAAAATGGGTGCAGAGATGTGGGAATGGTGGTGGTTGGGAGGGGCATCAATGCGCCTGAAATTCTCGAAAGATGGATCGCGAGTTTCTAAAATCTGTATTTCCTGATTGACACAACACTCAGATCTAAATGTTGTCTCTATAGGTATACCAGGACCGTACAGTAGAGTGTATATTTTCACCAATTCCGACATATTTCTTACGTTGAGATATCGAATTCGCTTTTCGTTCTAAGGGCTTTAAAAGTAAATGTTTAAAAATCTGTTCGAACATTTTTCAATGTTAAACCTGCAAGGGGTGTAATGTGGTTGTGTAAATTTTCATGAATTCTAACAAATCTTTTAGCTCTATTGAGATATCGAATTCACTTTTACTTCTGTGGGGTTTTTACATAATCGCTTAAAAATTGCTTTCAGAATTTTGCGATGTTCAACCCCTAACAGAGAAGGGTATAAAATGATTTTGTACGTTTTACGAATTCCGACATATATCTTAGGTCTGATGGGAAATCGATTTTACTTTATTATTTTTTAATAATAAAGTATTGTGCTCGACCTGAAATTTAAAAAAAAATTACTGCCCTGAAATTTTGTATTTTCACGTTTTAGGACTAGTAAGCATCAAAAAAGGAAAAAAAAAAGTTAATCTGCCGTATACGCCGTGCGTCGTACGCAAAAGCGTTTGAAGGCGCGTAGCTTACAAACCCGTAGAGGTTTTAAGTTTAAATTTTTTTGGTGAATAGATTGAGTGAAACCCTGCGAGTGATATCTTTTGGAGTGGTGGGGGTGTGTGTGGGGAGGAGGGGGAAGCGTTTTAGTCGAAAAATTTAGGTTACTAGATCTCAGGAACCGCTTATGCTAAGAGGCTAAAACATTGAATTTATGTAGAACTATGATAGTGGGCCCATTTAAAAAAAAATCTGCCAACAGTATGGGCGCAACTTTATTATTTTATCGGTAGAAGTCCGAAAAGCGTTTAATGCTGAGATGCGGTGTAGGTTACTATGCGACTGACAACCTAAAACATAACGTTCCAAATAGCCTCCTGGTTATTCTTTAGGTTGTCAGTCACATAGTAACCTAGTAAGTTTTTAACCCCCCCCCCCACTATACCTCACCACTCCCCTTAACAATTTTAACCCTTTTCTAATCTTCTAGTATCCCTTAAGACAACCACAAAGTTTCACCCATCTGACATCAATCGTTAAGGAGATATGGATTTTAGAATGTTTCAATCCCAGTTTTCAACCGTTTTGGACGCACTGTTGTGCAACATTTTTTTCCTGCTAGAAGTCCACTGGCCCCAACTCCTGTAAAATTTCCAAGATCATATCTGGTACTGTTCTTGAGATATAAAAATAAAATTGTTTGAAAAATTGCTGCTCCCCCACTTTCGTGCTGCACCTCCCCCGCAAAAAGTTTACATTCAGTAGACTAAACTTGTAACCCCATATACAAAAACCAAATTTTATCTTCCTGGTGTTATTGGTTCGTTAGATATTGTTATCCAAAGATTTGCACCCCACACCTCATCACCACCCTCAAAAAGACAACCACAAAATTTCAACCTTCTGACATGAATCGTTCAGGAGATATAGATTTTAGAATGGTTCAATCCCTGCTTTCAATCGTTTTGGACGCATTGTCTTTCTCCCCACTCGTTTACTTTTCAAAAAGAATACTAAATATGTTCCAATTCCAGGTTACTGTACGAAGGACGTTGTAGCGGCCTTTGTAGAGCTGCCGTTCCCGGAGGGCAGGACAGAGATCATCATATGCTCAGCCTACCTTCCCGGGGATTGCACTGAACCAGCGTCACCCGTCATCAGGGACATTGTCGACCTATGCCGGAGGACTAACAAGCAGCTGGTACTTGGCTGTGATGCTAATGCACATCACACTATGTGGTCGAGTTCCAACATCAATGAACGGGGTGAGTTGCTTTTAGATTTTATTTATACCAACAACCTAAATATTCTCAATAGAGGTAACAAACCCACTTTCATAAACAGAGTCAGGCAGGAGGTCTTGGATCTTACCATTTGTACTCAATTCCTGAGCACAAAAATCTGCAACTGGCACGTCTCTAATGAGACTTCTATGTCAGATCATAGGCATATCCTATTCAACATAGAATCAAATACAATTTTGTCCGAAACGTACAGGAAGCCACAAACGACGAACTGGGAACTATACGACCAGAAATTGTCGGAATTCATGGCCGGCACCGTACGTAATATTAAGGACATTGACAGCATAGAAATAGCATCAGAACAAATACGCAATGCTATCGAAACTGCTTTCAACTCATCCTGCCCAGAAAGGTCCAGAGCAAGCAACAGGAAAGTAGCTTGGTGGAACCCAGCACTAACTAAGCTCAGATCTCAAACAAGAAAGCTCTTCAATAGGGCTAAAAAAACTGGTGAGTGGGAATCGTACAAAAGGGCTCTAACAGAGTACAACCACGAAATTAGACGTGCAAAGAGAAATTCGTGGAAATTGTTCTGCCAGGGTATAAACGATTTACCCAGCAGCGCAAGAGTACACTAAATACTTTCTAAAGCACACACTAATAAAATGGGCTTATTAGAGAAACCCGATGGCTCGATTACCGAAAATGGGAAACAGACGTTAGAACTTTTAGCACAAACTCATTTCCCAGGATCCTCAACCATAGAACCAAGCAATGAAGAACGGTACACTGTCTCAAAGCCGAGCAGACCAACCATATTGGACTGGAAAAACTCAGCCAAGATCTTCACTGCCAATAACGCTAAATGGTCTATACGTAGTTTTAAACCAGAAGACAGAATATTTCCCGCTTTACTACAAAGAGGAATGGACCATCTTCTACCAACACTGTTATCCATATTTAGAGCAAGCCACGCATGGGGTTACATACCCATATCCTGGCGTAACGTTAAGGTGATATACATACCAAAAACAGAGCGCCGCTCGAGCAATAATCCTAAGTCGTATCGTCCTATCAGCTTAACGTCATTTCTCTTAAAAACTATGGAAAAGATTATTGATAGGCATATCAGAAATGGGGCTTTGAAATCTCAACCCTTACACTCCAATCAATATGCATATCAACCAGGGAAGTCTACAACCCACGCCTTACAAAACCTAGTCACGAAAATCGAGAAATCGATTACGGACAAGGAAATAGCTGTGGGTTGCTTCTTAGATATCGAAGGAGCTTTTGACAACACTGCCTACGAAAGTATCTACTCTGCTGCACAAAAGCGTGGTATTGATCAAAAAACCTGCAGTTGGATCAAGGCCATGCTAGAACGCAGGAAAATAACTTCGACACTAGCCGACTCAACAGTCACAGTCACAGCTGCGAAAGGCTGTCCGCAGGGTGGGGTACTATCACCCATCCTCTGGTGCTTAGTAGTGGACGACCTTCTTCAAGACCTAACTAATTCCGGAGTCACGGTACAGGGTTACGCTGACGACCTTGCCATCCTTGTTAGAGGTAAATTTGAAGCGACGGTGACTGATCTAGTTCAGAATACCCTAAACCAGGTAGCAACCTGGTGCACTAAAGCAGGATTGGGTATCAACCCAAAGAAAAGTACAATTATTGCATTCACCAAAAGGAGGTGTAAGGACAAGCTAGCTAAGCCTACTCTTTTTGGAGAATCCATAGAGTATTCTAGTGAGGTAAAATTCCTGGGTATTATCCTGGATGAAAAGCTCACATGGAATGCTCATTTGGACAAAGTTCTTGAAAGGGCCAGAATCTCTCTCTGGACCTGCAGGAGCCTTCTCGGTAAAAACTGGGGCTGAGTCCAAAACTAACCTACTGGATGTATATCGTCGTTGCTAGGCCCATTATAACTTACGCGGCATCCGTCTGCTGGAAGAAAACAAAGCAGAAAACTGCGCAGCTAAAGCTGACTAAATTACAAAGACTGGCATGCCTGGGTATTACTGGGGCGATGCGCACCACTCCCACAGCTGCCTTAGAGGTGCTTCTCAACCTAGCACCTCTACACTTAGAAATACAGAAAGAAGCTAGATTTACCATATACAAACTTTTGAGCTCGGAGGACGAGTCAGAGCGCAAAATAGCTTGCCCAACTCTTTCCGCGGAACTCGACAAGGACCCGATACTAGCGATACCTCTTTCTGATTCAATGGTACCGAAATTTAATTTCACAAAGCCATTCAAAGTTGTCCTACCTGAAAGGGAGGATTGGGCCACAAACAAACCCACTCCAAAACCAGGATCCATAATCTGGTACACAGACGGATCTAAAACGGATCAAGGTGTAGGAGCAGGAGTTTCTGGAGTGCGCCCAAATGTGGAATTCTACTGTAGCATGCACATAACATCCACTGTTTTTCAGGCGGAGACTCATGCTATTGAACTATGCATTAGAGAAAATATCAGACGGGGCTACAAAAACCAACAAATATATATTCTCTCGGACAGCAAGGCAGCAATAATGGCACTTCAGTCCGTTCAAATCTACTCCAAACTTGTTTGGAATTGCCTCCAATGCCTGATTGAACTCGGAAATAAGAACAGAGTTAGTCTCATTTGGATTCCGGGACACAGCGGCTATGTAGGTAATGAAATGGCCGACTTAATGGCTAGGAAAGGTTCGGAAGCTGACTTCATGGGACCATATCCATTCTGTGGGATACCATTAAGCACAGCCAGAATGAACATCCGAATGTGGCAAAAATCGCAAAGTGCCATTCACTGGGACTTGGTACCGGGGAACAGGCACTCAAAGCTTTTTATGCCAAAACACTCGGAAAAAAGAACATCTGATTATCTAAAATTAAGCAGATATCAGACCCGTACCTTAGTGGGAGCTCTGACTGGACATTGTCACATGAGGAAGCATCTCAATAGGATTGGTCCCTCTGAGACTAAAATTTGCAGAATATGCAATGACGAAGACGAAACACCAGAGCATATCCTCTGTGAATGTGAGGGTTTAACTCGCAAAAGGCTTCGTCACTTCGGTCAGGGTTTCATGGACCCATCGGAATTCCTGACCATTCCTCTTCGAAAAATACTAGGCTTCATTGAAAGCGCAGGGATCGAAGAGGAATCATAATCAAACCGGGGGGACGTCACAATAAGCCCAAATGTGGCTGCAGTGCCAGAGGTTAACCACACCAACCCCTACTTCCAAATCTATCTATCTATCTATTCCCACTCGCACACCCCTCAACCTATATCGACCATTTTCTTGCAAATGGGTCCAATATCATAATACTACATAAGTTCCAAGTTTCAGCCTACTAGCATAAGCAGTTCCTGAGATCTAGAAGGCAAAATTTTTCGTCTAAAACAATTTTTTTTTTAAATTTCAGGTCGATCACAATACTTTATTATTAAAAAATAATAAAGTAAAATTAATAAAAAATCTGCTAACGTTTCAAAAAGCGTTTTCGTTACTCTTTTGGCGGTCGCGAATTATTACATTCTGTGCCAGAAAAACATTTGTTTGAGCGCATCGCGAGTCTAGTTACAGTGAGTGCGCTAAATGGCTTCCCGCAACTGTCAAATAATACTATCAAATACTGAAATATTTTGTTCGCAGCAAACGTATTGCTAATTTTTATACTCTAGATGAAATCATATAGAGTATTATAAGTTTAATCCAGCCCAAAAGTTTGTAACGCATAGAACCAAGCCTCGGACGAAAAAAAGTTATATATTATTTTTTGTTTATTTGTGGCCAAAAACCTGAAATCCGCTTGACGTCCGTCCGTCCGTCCGTCCGTCCGTCCGTCCGTCCGTCCGTCCGTCTGTCCGTTAGCACGATAACTCAAGAACGCCTTCACCTAGGATCATGAAATTTTGAATCTGGATGTTTGGTTGAATTTGTAAGGCTAAGTTCGTTAACGGGCAAAATCGTCCTACTCCTTCGGGTAGCTGCCATACAAAATGTCCTTAAAACACGTGTTCAAGAATATTGGTCGATAACTTCAGAAGGGTTTAAGCTACGACATCGAAATTTTGTATGTGTTATTTTTTCAATAGTTGGAGTTAAATATATGATTATGAAGAAAATCCTATTAGTCCTTCGTGTAGCTGCCATACAAATATCCTGCCAAAATGTATTCACTTAATTTACGAAACTCACTATAACTCAAGTAATCTTTTAGCTACGAATTCGGAATTTTGTACAAATTGGTTTTGAGTGAAAAGAAAGTTCGACTTTACTAGTCAGCGAAATCCTATTACTCCTTCGTGTAGCTGCCATACAAATATCCTGTCAAAACGTCCTCACTTAATTTACAGAACTTACTATAACTCAAGTAATCTTTTAGCTATGAATTGAAAATTTTGTACAAATTAGTTTTGAGTAAAAACGAAGTTTGAGTTTACTAATCAGCGAAACCTTTTACTCCTTCTGGTAGGTGCCATACAAAATGTCCTTAAGACACGTGTTCAACAATATTTTTCGATAACTTTTGAACGCTTCAAGCTACGAATTTGAAATTTTGTACACGTTAATTTTTAAATGGTTCCAAGGAAAAGGATAAATATGTAAGAAATCGAGTGAGTCCTTCCTGCACCTCCCATGTGAAAGTCCTTCAAAAAGGACATTTTTGTTCGATGACTTACCCAGTTTAAGATATGAAATTAAATACTGAATATTGTCTTTTAGGTTTGAGTAGCAATCTAATGGCAGTCCTTAATAAAGGACATACAACATGCACACACGTAATTCTACTTTATCCCCAACTACAATATAAATCGGAATTCAGTATTCATCTAGAGTATTATACGATTGGCTTGCAGCCGATCGTGACTGCAGTATGTTTTTTAAATTAAATACATACCCCAAAGGTGAACCAATTACTCCAAACAACATCCTTCGCAGTAAAATGTTTCTAGATATTCTACTGAATTCGACGACCGAAACGTTGAATTTTCATCCAAATCCATGAAATGTAATTAAAAGGTGACGTAAACAAATTTTCGTCTATAAATTCCCTTGTTTGTCGTTAATCACTTGACTTCGGATAAATTTTTCTTGGTCTATGGGCCCAAAGACTTTTTGAAGATTTTTCTATCTCTCGGCTGGATGATGATATTTGCTCAAGGACGCTGTTGTTTCAAGTCTTACTCTTGTCCGCGAAAAGCATTTCCTTCGGGAAACAAAAAGGAAAAGCAAGTGTCAGTGATTTCAATTTTATTTCTTCGATATTTTTTTCTAGGAGTCATGTGCCAAGACATGCTGTTCGGACCAGAGGCAGCGACTATACGACTTCATTAGACAATGAGCCAGCGGGAAAGTTCTTGAGGATAAAAGAGATTATTATCATCCTGCGTATAAATGCTTCAGAAAAGTCGTTGTCCTTTTGTTCTCTAAGACAATTTCACTCTTAAGAAAAAAAATTTTTTTTTATTTGTTCGAACTTCTAGAGAGATGAAGACCATGGAGATTGGGTAGAAGAAAAACTGCTGTCGTTTTAACCAGGAAAGTTTCAGTCGTGGGAAAAGGGAATCAACGCCATGCTACTTAGATAATACCATTTTCCATTTAGTGTGCACACAGAGCCCGTCTTGTATCTTGGGATAGGTGCCATTGTCAGCAGAAGAAATTTCCGCTTGAGGGGTCCTCTCTGGTGGAACTTTGTGTATGGCTATTCCTAGGTGAAATGCTAAATTCAAAAGTTTTCAGGTGACTTTTTCTTATTCCATGGTTTTTTTTATTTTCTTTAGTTTACCTATTGACCATGACTAAAGGGAAAATTGAGGTAAAGTTATCGAAACGAAATCGCTAAAATAAGTTAATGAAAATTAGAAGGAGTGACCGTGGTCAGAACAAAGGCCGAGTAGTACCATATGGACCAGCTCTGCCACTTTGAGTTCTATTCAGTTAGTTACACACGACAGTAATTACGTGGGGTTAACATTCCCGAAATAGTATTTACTTCATAATTATAAATTTCCTGTTTCCCTGCACACAAGCAACAACTTTCAAACGTAAGAAAACTTTCGATATGTTTCCGTACTAAACTTGCATGTAAAATTTTAGTTTTGATCAAGTAGGTATACGTAATATTGCAAATTGTTTGTTTCATAACTGTATAGTAGGTATACTTCATGAGTTTAGAAACTTGGGTCTAATAATCTTCTACTTAAAATTTAGAATGCAACACCTTGGAATCGTGTTTCGCAACAGTATAACTAAAACTTTGAAAGTTGGAAACCATAAGTCGTTTTGAACGATAAGTTATAGTTTGCGTAAGTGTTTATTTAAGCTCCGTTCAAAGTATATTTTTATACTCTAGATGAAATCATATAGAGTAATAAGTTTAATCCAGCCCAAAAGTTTGTAACGCATAGAACCAAGTCACGGACGAAAAAAAGTTATATATTATTTTTTGTTTATTTGTGGCCAAAAACCTCAAATCCGCTTGACGTCCGTCCGTCCGTCCGTCCGTCCGTCCGTCTGTCCGTCTGTCCGTTAGCACGATAACTCAAGAACGCCTTCACGTAGGATCTTGAAATTTTGAATCTGGACTTTTGGTTGAATTTGTAAGGCTAAGTTCATTAACGGGCAAAATCGTCCTACTCCTTCGGGTAGCTGCCATACAAAATGTCCTTAAAACACGTGTTCAAGAATATTGGTCGATAACTTCAGAAGGGTTTAAGCTACGACATTGCAATTTTGTATGTGTTATTTTTCCAATAGTTCGAGCTAAATGTATGATTATGAAGAAAATCCTGTTAGTCCTTCGTGTAGCTGCCATACAAATATCCTGTCAAAATGTATTCACTTAATTTACGAAACTCACTATAACTCAAGTAATCTTTTAGCTACGAATTCGGAATTTTGTACAAATTAGTTTTGAGTGAAAACAAAGTTTGAGTTTACTAGTCAGCGTAATCCTCTTACTCCTTCTGGTAGCTGCCATACAAAATGTCCTTAAAACACGTGTTTAACAATATAGGCCGATAACTTCAGAAGGGTTTAAGCTACGTCTTTGAAATTTTGTATGTGTTATTTTTCCAATAGTTGGAGCTAAATATATGATTATAAAGAAAATCCTATTAGTCCTTCGTGTAGCTGCCATACAAATATCCTGTCAAAATGTATTCACTTCATTTACGAAACTCACTATACCTCAAGTAATCTTTTAGCTATGAATTGGAAATTTTGTACAAATTAGTTTTGACTAAAAATTAAGTTCGAGTTTACTAATCAGCGAAATCCTTTTACTCCTTCTGGTAGCTGCCATACAAAATGTTCTTAAGACACGTGTACCACAATATTTTTCGATAACTTTTGCACACTCCAAGCTACGAATTTGAAATTTTGTACACGTTCATTTTTAAAGGTTCCAAGGAAAAGGGTAAATATGTAAAAAATTGAGTGAGTCCTTCCTGCACCTCCCATGTGAAAGTCCTTCAAAAAGGACATTTTTTACGATGACTTACCCAGTTTAAGATATGAAATTAAACACTGAATATTGTCTTTTAGGTTTGAGTAGCAATCTAATGCCAGTCCTTAATAAAGGACATACAACATGCACACACGTAATTCTACTTTATCCCCAACTACAATATAAATCGGAGTTCAGTATTCATCTAGAGTATTATACGATTGGCTTGTTATACTCTAGATGAAATCATATAGAGTAATAAGTTTAATCCAGCCCAAAAGTTTGTAACGCATAGAACCAAGCCTCGGACGAAAAAAAGTTATATATTATTTTGTTTTTATTTCTGGCCAAAAACCTCAAATCCGCTTGACGTCAGTCCGTCCGTCCGTCCGTCCGTCTGTCCGTTAGCACGATAACTCAAGAACGCCTTCACCTAGGATCTTGAAATTTTGAATCTGGACTTTTGGTTGAATTTGTAAGGCTAAGTTCGTTAACGGTCAAAATCGTCCTATTCCTTCTGGTAGCTGCCATACAAAATGTCCTTAAAACACGTGTTCTGGAATATTGGTCGATAACTTCAGAAGGGTTTAAGCTACGTCATTGAAATTTTGTATGTGTTATTTTTCCAATAGTTTGAGCTAAATATATGATTATGAAGAAAATCCTGTTAGTCCTTCGTGTAGCTGCCATACAAATATCCTGTCAAAATGTATTCACTTAATTTACGAAACTCACTATAACTCAAGTAATATTTTAGCTACGAATTCGGAATTTTGTACAAATTAGTTTTGAGTGAAAAGAAAGTTTGAGTTTACTAATCAGCGAAATCCTTTTACTCCTTCTGGTAGCTGCCATACAAAATGTCCTTAAGACATGTGTTCAACAATATTTTTCGATAACTTTTGAACGCTTCAAGCTACGAATTTTAAATTTTGTACACATCAATTTTTAAATGGTTCCAAGGAAAAGGATAAATATGTAAGAAATCGAGTGAGTCCTTCCTGCACCTCCCATGTGAAAGTCCTTCAAAAAGGACATTTTTTTACGATGACTTACCCAGTTTAAGATATGAAATTAAACACTGAATATTGTCTTGGCAGTCCTTAATAAAGGACATACAACATGCACACACGTAGTTCTACTTTATCCCCAACTACAATATAAATCGGAGTTCAGTATTCATCTAGAGTATTATACGATTGGCTTGCAGCCGATCGTGACTGCAGTATGTTTTTTACTTCAATCTTATCTTTCTTTTCCCTTATACACGCGGGCTTGGGAATCCTTGTATGATATTGTAAAAGCTACTAAGTTAGTCTTTCGAGACTCGTCCTAAAACTATGCAAAGAATTGTATAAAAACCACACAGTATTCATATTACACATACACTAAGCAAAAATAAAGAAATATTATTGAAATAACGTTTCCTTTTAAGCAGAGGCTTACAAAAAAAACTCGATTGAATTCTTATAAGCGAGTGCTTGCACGTTGCATACCATACAACAGTTACAAATTTACAGCTCCATTTAATTAGTTTTTTTACTAACTTTATCAGGGAAGTTGTTATTTACAAGGGTTGAGGTTGAAGAAATGTATCGCGGAAAAGGGGCTTCGTATCTCAAGAACACTTTTATATTGAGCTGCTGTAGGTCCGCTGGGAAGCGTTCGGAAATTAACTCGAGTAAGAGTAGAGTAAAAAAAAAAATCGTTCGAAACTGTAGAGAATAGTTAATTTTACTCTAATGACGTAATAGAGTTGCGTTCGAAAATGGCAGAGTAGAGTAAAAAGAGGTAACTCTACTAGCTCTAGTCATGAGCAGGGTTACAAGGAGTTAGAAACGTCATAATGTCACCTGAAGCATCAAGTGGTCAGTATTTTTGAATACTTTTCGTGCCAGTGTAAAGTCTTCTCGAAAATTTTTACTTGCAGCTATAATACTTTAGAATACCATTTCCTTTTTCTCCATTTTACTATATTTATTATTGTGATCGACCTAAAATTTCCAAAAAATTTGCTACCCTGAAATTTTGTATTTACACGTTTTAAGACTAATAGGCACCAAAAAAGTAAAAAAAAAAAAATGTCTCTCTGTCCGCCGTACGCCGTACGCAAAATCGTTTAGGGCGCGTAGCTCCCAAACCCGTTGATAACATATATTAAGTTAAAATTTTTATGGTAGGTAGATTGAGTGATATGAGTATCTTTTGGGGGAGTCGGGGTGTGAGGGGGGATGAGGGGGAGCGCTTTAGACGAAAAATTTTGGTTTCTAGATCTCAGGAATCAATTATGCTAGGAGGCTGAAACTTGAAACTTATGTAGAACTATAAAAGTTCACCCATTTGCAAAAAAATGGTCGAGGGGTGTGGGAGTGGGGGAAAAACAGTGAATCCAAAACGCTTGAAAGCCGGGATTGAAACATTCTAAAACCCCTACCTCCTGAACGATTCATGTCAGAATGTTGAAACTTTGTGGTTGTCTATAGTGAGAGGTACTTCGAGATTAGACAAGGTCTAAAATTTTTAAAGGTGGCGGTCGGATGTGGGGGGAGGGGGGTGAAAAACTTTGGATTACAATATCTTCCGAACCAATTGCACCAGGAAGATAAAATTTGGTTTCTATATATGGGATCACAAGTGAAGCCTACTGAATAAAACCTATTTGAGGTAGAGCACGAAAGTGGAAGGGTAGCAATTTTTCAAAAAATTTAATTTTTATATCTCAAAAACCGTACCAGATATGATCTTGAAAATTTTACAGGAGTTGGAGTCAGTAGACTTCTATAGTAGGAAAAACATACTGCAGTCACGATCGGCTGCAAGCCAATCGTATAATACTCTAGATGAATACTGAACTCCGATTTATATTGTAGTTGGGGATAAAGTAGAATTACGTGTGTGCATGTTGTATGTCCTTTATTAAGGACTGCCATTAGATTGCTACCCAAAACTAAAAGACAATATTCTGTGCTTAATTTCATATCTTGAACTGGGTAAGTCATCGTAAAAAAAAGTCCTTTTTGAAGGACTTTCACATGGGAGGTGCAGGAAGGACTCACTCAATTTTTTACATATTTATCCTTTTCCTTGGAACCATTTAAAAATGAACGTGTACAAAATTTGAAATTCGTTGCTTGAAGCGTTCAAAAGTTATCGAAAAATATTGTTGAACACGTGTCTTAAGGACATTTTGTATGGCAGCTACCAGAAGGAGTAAAAGGATTTCGCTGATTAGTAAACTCAAACTTCGTTTTTACTCAAAACTAATTTGTACAAAATTTCCAATTCATAGCTAAAAGATTACTTGAGTTATAGTAAGTTCCGTAAATTAAGTGAATACATTTTGGCAGGATATTTGTATGGCAGCTACACGAAGGACTAATAGGATTTTCTTCATAATGATGCATTTAACTCCAACTATTGAAAAAATAACACATATAAAATTTTAAAGACGTAGCTTAAACCCTTCTTAAGTTATCGACCAATATTCTTGAAGACGTGTTTTAAGGACATTTTGTATGGCAGCTACCCGAAGGAGTAGGACGATTTTGCCCGTTAACGAACTTAGCCTTACAAATTCAACCAAAAGTTCAGATTCAAAATTTCAAGATCCTAGGTGAAGGCGTTCTTGAGTTATCGTGTTCACGGACAGACGGACGGACGGACGGACGTCAAGCGGATTCGAGGTTTTTGGCCAGAAATAAACAAAAAATAATATATTACTTTTTTTCGTCCGAGGCTTGGTTCTATGCGTTACAAACTTTTGGGCTGGATTAAACTTATAATACTCTATATGATTTCATCTAGAGTATAAAAATGCCCAAATTAATATCAGACCCCAAATCACCGCCAAATTATTTGGGAATTGTGTCATTTTAGGAGGAAAATACATTTAAGACATTTTTACGAAACAATGAACAACCATGTTCCTATTCTGCAACATGCTCGGCAATATGACTATAAAGTAACATGAGAACAATTGCAATGGCGAACAGAATTTATTGAAGAATATTAAATAAACTAGAATCTGTAATTGTTGTATAGCGTAGAATTTTTCAAAATTTCTAAAGTTAATTTGGATTTAAAGACAGGATAGTAATTTTAACAAAAAAATAAAATAAAATCAATGTAAAATTCAAATTGATGAATTTGTCATGTCCCATAAGAATTTTCACAATGTTCACAGAAAATATAAATGCGTTTGGTAATTTTGCATTACATTTCACGGATTATTTCAATTTCATAATTAATCATAAGTAGGGATCTGTCTGTTACCAACACAATTCCTTCCTTGCGTTGCGCCACTTTCGACAAATATAAGGCCCTAAAACGTTGCAGTTTCGAAATATTGTGTCGAATCAGGAATGTTTTTAAACACCATGACGTCGCAGTAACCCAAATGTGACTCACCATTTCTTGTTGGGCTTTATTTACTTTTTATACAATCGCCTAAAGCAGGGAATACACGATACAACGGTTGTACCTATTGTTGGTCTAATTTATCGCACGGTGGTATGCTCTCAACCGAAAACCGGCGGTAGCATGCGATCATAAATACAACTGTTGTAGCGATTTCATTCGTAAACTTTTGGTGCTTCTGTGTTATCAAAAACTGTATTGGGAATAACTATGAAATCTTGCTGAAAGAGAATTGTAAGCAAATCGCATCGTGTGTACCGTGCATACAACCGTTGGACAGATATAGCAACAATACACGTCGGTACAACCGATGTATCGTGTATTCCCTGCTTAAAAATCAATTTCAGAATTTATCGATACTCAACCACCAACGTGGTGAAAAGGGGTTGAATCACAAATTCTGCCATATCTCCTAGTTCCGACGAAATAGCAAAAACGCTGATTTTCTCAATATTGCTCTCGTAAAAGAGACGAAAAGGGGTTGAATATGAACGAATCGCGCCATATCTCGATGATATATTGAAATTATTTTTGCTTTTTATTCAAACGGATAAAAATTTCCCTAGGGCTTAATAGACTGCTTCCATGAGGACCCCTCTAGAAACCAAGATACTTTTTGGAATTTATTTTTTTTATGTTGTTAGCAGCATAGTAACCTGCACTGCAACTAAACTTTAAACGCGTCCTCGAGTTATATCAAAAAATAATAAAATTGTGCCCAGACTGTTATTAGATTTTTTTTAAGAAGACCCTCACGCATTCTAACCTTATTTTTTAATATTGTGTAGTTGTTGAATTTCCTTGTTTTGTTTTTCCAGCATTTTTCATTCCGATCAATTCTTTTTGAATTTAGACATTTTATCATATTTTTCGACGTTTTGTGTTTGCCATTTTGAATTTTATTTTTTGTAACGCCATAGGTTGAGAGACCTATTTTCGCATGTCGGCAGTGAAATGGCAATTAGTCGTAACCTTAATTTTTGGGAAAGATTCGTATTCTACAAATGTCGAATTATAAATTTTGATGTTTCTTTCTAAGGAAAATAAAAAGTAGTTATACTGATGAGGTCAAAGATATTACAAAATATTTAATATTTGAATATCGAATCGAATAAGAAGTTCTTGTGGACTTGAAATAAAATGGAGATATAACTTATTGCAACTAATACCCCATTCTATATTATCCTCCATAGTCGTCCATAAAATCCTTTTCACTATCACGTGGATAAAATTTCTCATTATCTTTTCGATAATTAATGAGTACCGGAACTCGTTTATCACGTTTAATTTGTATTGACATTAATTGATAATTTTCGTGAAAGATAACGAGATCCTGCATTTTACGCCCTATACATGTGCGGTGAAAAGTGCGAAGTCCATGCATAAAACTCACTAAAATTTCAAATAAAGCGCACTCGTTTTTTCCACGTTGCTACATTTCCAGGTGCTTGGGTAAAATATAGATGAAGTTATATGTGCATACAGTAGGGATCCATAAGTGCAACCTGTCCTGCCCTCCAGTATGAGTATCTTTAGGGTACAGGATACTTCTCCTTGGCATGGAATGATGTGGTTGTTTCAGTTTTGCAATTTAACGTGAAGTGGACTGTAATGAAGACACTATAAAATTTCTGTGTTGAGTGTACCCTATCCTAGGTATAATCGTACCGCTAAGGTCTGCATGTCCTTTGATATCCTGTGGTCGGGCATTAATTGATTGAGGTGCTTGAAATGATTTATTTGGTGTTTGGTGAAGTTTCGGTCACTTTAGCTAGCAGTTTGGAAATAACTTTTAAACTGTTTGGCGCTTGAACAGGCTGAAGTCGAAACATTTGAAATGTTCTGATTTTTGAGTTATGAAGCTACGAAGTGTGGCTTTTTCATTCTCACTTCATAATTAATTGCTTACTTACTTTGTTTTAATTGAGATCACAAATAAATCTGAGTGGTCGGATTTGAGACATTAGTACTTGACTTTATTATTATTTATTATTTGGAATTAAGATATTTACCGTTTCGTCTTGGTTTCTAAGATATCACTTTCATAACTCCAATGATTTACTTTATTATTTCAATAATACAGTATTGTGATCGATTTTTAAAAAAAAAATTTGCTACCCTCAACATTTTTTTTATAACGTTTCATGATTAGTAGACACGAAAAAACCAATCTTTTCAGCCCGTCTGTCCGCCGCACGTCGGGAAAAATAATGCGTCCGAAACGCAAGAAAGCCGAGATCGAACACATTCTAAAATCCATATCTCCTAAACGGTTAATGTCACGAAATTAAAACTTAATGAATATCTGTAGGTATACTAGGAGAATAGATCGGAAACAAATTTTTGAGTGGGGTCAGTGGCGTGCGGGGGTGGGTGCTGAAAAACTTTAGACTACGATATCCCACGAACCAATTGTACTACACAAATAAAATTCGGTTTGTGTATAAAGGTTAAGAAATAAGGGTTGCTGAAAGTAAAATTTTTTAAGGGGCTGTGCATGAAAGCGTGAAAGTGGGGGGGATACGAATTTTTCATATCTCAAGAACAGTGTAAGATAGATGCTTAAAAATTTTACCAGAAATAGGCCTAATGGACCCCTAGCAGAAACAATTTTGGGGGTGAGGGTGAGAGTGGGGGAGGGTGAACAGGAAAAAGTTCTAATTTTTACATCTCAAGAACCAAAATATATAAAGCTAAAATTTGGTATTTAGATACAGCTCTAGTAGTAGTAGTAGAATTTTACTTTATTATTTTTTAATAATAAAGTATTGTGATCGACCTGAAATTTCAAAAAAGTTTGCTACCCTGAAATTTTGTATTTACACGTTTTAGGACTAGTAAACCCCAAAAAGCAAAAAAAAAAAAATTGTCCGTCTGTACGCCGTACGCCGTCCGCCGTACGCCGTCCGCCGTACGCCGTACGCAAAATCGTTTGAAGGCGTGTAGCTCCCAAACCCGTTGAAATATTAAATTGAAATTTTTATGGTGGGTAGATTGGGTGAACCCCTACCACTGGTATATTTTTGAGGGGTGGGGTTACAAGGGGAGAGGAGAGGGGAGCGTTTTAGACGAAAAATTTTGGTTTCTAGATCTCAGGAACCACTTATGCTAGGAAGCTGAAACTTGGAACTTATGTAGTACTATGATAATGGACTCAATTGCAAAAAAATGGTCGATATTGGTTAAGGGGTGTGGAAGTGGGGGGGAAAACAATGAGTCTTTAACGCATGAAAGCCGGGATTGAAACATTCTAAAATCGATATCTCCTGAACCATTGATGTCAGAAGATTGAAACTTTGTTGTTGTCCTTAGGGATACTTCAAGATTAGACAAGGGCTAAAATTTTTAAGAGAGGTGGTGGGGTGTGGGGTGAAAAACTTCGGATTACAATATCTTCCGAACCAATTACACCAGGAAGATAAAATTTAATTTCTGTATATGGGATCACAAGAGGAGTCTACCAAAACTAAATTTTTTGAGGGGGGAGGTGGAGCACGAAAGTGGGGGGATAGCAATTTCTCAAAAAATGTCATTTTTATATCTCAGAAACCGTATCAGATATGATCTTGAAAATTTTACAGGAGTTGGGGACGGTAAACTTCTAGTAGGAAAAAAAAATTTGGTGATGTGGGTGTTGGGGGTGATGGTGAAAGGGGGTAGAAAGGAAAACATTCTGATTTTTATTTCTCGAAAACCATAATGAATAGAAAGCTAAAAATTTAGGATTACATAGAGCCACTATGCAGACATACTAGAAAAATAAAATTTTTCATAGGGGTATCAAGGTACGGGGGAGAGGGGTGTTTTTTTATATCTCAGAAACGGCTTATGCTAGAAAGTTGAAACTTAGTACGTATATGTAGATGTACTATTAAAGTAATTAAAGCAAAAAAAAAGTTCAGATTTTTATTGGCGTTCAGAGGTTGAGTAAAAAAAATGTCCGTGAATCCACATTTTCACAAATTTCGTTAAAACTTTTAGACATGTCGAGCTATCAAAGTAATAAATAAATAAATAACCAGGAGGCTATTTGGAACGTTATTTTTTAGGTTGTCAGTCGCATAGTAACCTACACCGCATCTCATCATTAAACACGTTTCGGACTTCTACCCATAAAATAATAAAGTTGCGCCCAGACTGTTGGCCGATTTTTTTTTATAGGGTTAGTATGCTACGGGAATGGGAGTGTTTTTCCTATCTATAGAACGGCTTATGCTACAAATTTGAAACTCGGTATATATATGTAAATTAACTAGAAAAGTAATTCTGATAAAAAAATGTTCAAATATCTATTGGCGTTTGGAAGGCTGGCGAAAAAAATTATCATTGAAAATGGAATACATATACATATTTTCGCGATTTTTGTCATATCTATTAGGTCTTAACAAATATTGAATTCATTTTTATTCTGCGGCTTCTTGATATAAATACCTGGAAAGCGTTTTTTAAATTCTACCCCTAAGGGAGTGTATACTTTTTCACGAATGCTGCCATATCCCCCAAGTCTGATCAGATATCGAATATCTTTTCACTTTCGCGGGCTTGCGTAATAATCGCCTAAAACTTGTTTTTAAGTTTTTTCATTTTTCAACCTTCATAAAAGGGTTGAATACGTTTTCACGAATTCCGTCATATCTTTTAGAAGTGATAAGAAATTGAATTGGTTTTTACTTTCTCGTGCTGTTTTCATATTTATTTATTAACTCCATTCAGGATTTTTGAATATTCAACCCCCAAGTTGGTGTAAGGAGATTGCATATGTTTTCACAGATTCCTACATATTGCTTAGATCTGATGACATATCGAATTCATTTTTACTTCCTAAGGTTTCCTATATAAGCGCCAAAAAGTCAATTTCAGTATTTTTAGATATTTAATCCTAAGGGGTGTAAGGGGGTTGTATACTTTTCAAAGCTTCGACATATTTCTTGGGTTTGATGAGATATTAGATCGCTTTTCACTACCACAGACTTTTTATAGAATCGCCTACAAACACATTTCTCCCTTTTTTCCATATTTAACCCCCAAGAGTTTCACAAAGTTTTCACAAATTTTTGCCATCCCTTAGTTTTGATGAGATATAAAATTGGTTATTATGCCATTTGATGTAATGGCCTAAACACCAATTTCATGGTTTTTCGAATTTCAAAAACCAAGGGGGTGTGAAGGGTAATGGGTTTATTTTAACAATTCGTCATAACACTTAACAATTCGTCTTTAGTCTGATAAGGCGTCAAATTCGCTTTTACCTCTATGGGCTTTTAGTGTTCATAATATACCGAAAACCGAATAGTCTACATGGAGTTTTTCAATGTTTAATCGGCTAAAAATTTATATTTTGAATATTTTTATTTTAAGAACAAAATTAACTTTCCAAGAACCCTCATAATCTCGAAACAACTGATGATATACTCCGACTTTGACCGCTGCCGAACTTTGACCCGAAAAATAATAAAGTTTCGCCCAGACCATTGTCAGATTTTTTCGATTCTTTTCAATATCAGAAATGGCTTATTGTAAAAAATTTAAATTTTATTACATTACATACATGTATCGAACTTGATAAAAGAGCATTTTTGAGCCATATACACCGGTGCAGACGCGTGATATTTCTGCGTCCTATGCGTAGGTTTTATTTTCTTCTCATACTAAGGCGTGACAGTCCAAATCGGACCTTGGGCTTTTTATCAAAACTTCTGAACATAGTTTCTGGCGATAGGGGAGGCGCACCAAATATTGGATACGTTCGCAATACTGGATACCGTGTTAAAATGGGTTCTTAATGCCGCTGCTACATTTAGTGGCGGGAACTAATATATCAAAGGAAGTTAGTCACTTATGTGATTCCAGCAATTCCATATTTACTGTCAGTTGTTTCTGAAATATCGCGAAGCGTTCTTGCGCGCAACAATTTTTTAAATTAGTTCCCTTCAAACTTCAAATACTTCAAAATACGATATGTATAGATATATATTACTTTGGTTTAACGTGTTGCACCGAAACATGTTTTTAATATTTTTTTATCAATTACAAGAAATAGCTAAATTTGTGTAAATATGTTAGGGTAAATTTCCTATATGCCTCAATACTGGATACTGAACTGCTCCCATTTCTAGATATCCAGTTATTAGGGTAGTAGCAGTAGTAGCTAGCAGACATGGTAGGTTGGTAGGCTTTTCAAATGTGCTGTTCATCGCATATTTACTGAAAATTTTGACATGAGAAAGCTGTGCGGAAAATGGCTGCCGCGTTTGCTCACAATGGAACAAAACAGCGTCTTCAGGTTGTTTCAATCGAGTGGTTAGCGATGTTTCACAGCGATAAAGCGGAGTTTTTGCGTTGATTCACAACATAACCATGGATGAAACATGTGTCCATTACTTCACACTTGAAACGAAGAAACAGTCAAAACAATGAACTAACAGGGGAGAATCAGCTCCAAAGAAGGCGAAGGCAGTCCCATCCGCCATGGCGTCAGTTTTTAGGAAGCTCGTAAGATAATTTTCATTGATTATCTTCAAGCGAATGAAGGCGAATATTATGCGAACTTACTGCAGCGTTTGAGTGATGAAATCGAGGAAAAACGCCGCATTTGTCGAAAAAGAAAGTGTTGTTTCATAAGGACAATACACCCGTTCACATATCCGTTATCGCCGAGGTCAAAATCAATGATTTAAAGCTCACCCTAATCCACTTAGATTATTTTCCCTTTTCAAACTTAAAAAAATGGCTCGGTGGTAAAAAATTTTCCAACAGAGAAGAGGTGGAGTTTGCGGTTGACGGTTATTTTAAGGACCTCGACAGTTCTCACAATAAAGAGGGTATCGAAGCTATCCAACATCGCTGGGAAAGTGTATCGATCGAAAAGGAGACTACGTCCAGAAATGAAGATATTGTTACATGTAAACCTGGCAACCGCGCAACTCGATCGTTTCGCATCAACAACCGAATACCTAGCTACAAAGTAACCCAATCAGAAACCTAGTTGAAGTAAATAAGGAGAAACAACACGATTGTACCTCCCTTCTTATCGAATGCTCTCCAATGTACTAGAACCCTATTCATACACCACCGAACGAAGATCGAAATGGAAAGCTCTAAAGCTTTCGAGAAGATTCCACACACATCACTGAACGAACATTCAAGTACATCCTAGACTGCAACCTAATAGTATAAAAGCAGGTGAAGCTTTCAGCGAGAGAGATAGTAATTTTTATTACGTCGACTGACAGACTGACTGACAGCCAGCGTGTATACGCGACCGTATTGGTAGCGAGCGAAAGTGATCGAGTCAAGCGATATAAATAAGCGGGCAGTGCTGCCATACAGTGCGAATTATTGTGCGAATAGAATTAATAGTGCGATTGAATAAATTATCACTTATTTTTATTTTAACCGAATTGTGTTTTACTTGAAATCCCGGCGAACCCCTAGCTCGCAACAATATTTTTTCTCAAATTATTTTTGTCTTCTTAGTTAGGTCAGGTACTTCTGGGACTACCATAGTAGGTACATGTCCCAAATATTGGATATCCAGTATTGTGGTACATCAGTTTATATTATTATTTTTGAGGTTATTTAAAAAAAAATAATAATAAGGAATTGAAGAAAATCGATAAAATATTTTTTTTTATTCCAAAGCTTATTGGATTAATTATCTTCGTTAATGATTTGAATAAAAGGTTTTGAATATAATTCCATTGTTTTCTTAAATTTTCAAAAAGTATCCAGTATTTGGGACAGCTCCCTTATATACCCGCCCAACCCTTAAGGTGAAATTGTAGTAAGCGCGACGCGTGTGCGTTAAGCGATGCGACGCGATATCAGCTGATTAGAATGAATGCTTGTAAATGCAACTAGTTACAGTGATATCGAATCGATTTGATATTCTATTTTCGAATTTCGTCGCCATTCAAAGTCAAAATGAATCTTTTTATCGGCCATTTTATTTTTTATTTTATTACACATTCTTTAAGTGAATGCGAAGCGATGTAATTGCTTGGCATATTAAAATAATTTAGTTCAATGGCGACTTATTAAAACTAGAGCTATGTAATTATTTTTTCTACTCACTTAAAATTCACCACACTTACATTTCTAAATAAATCAACGCATTTTATTCTCTCTGTTGATTTATTCATTAATTTGCTACGAGTATCTATCATTTCTCTATTTTAGGTTTACATGCGATTTACCTAGTTGTTTACCTCTATAATTAACTGGACCAATTATACATACTTTTTTTCATCTCAGTCAATCTGTTGGCGCAAACATTAGATTTTCATTTTTCATATTCGATTTTCATAATTTCCGACCGAAGAGGCAAATCAAAATTTCATTACCAATCGAAATGAAAATGATTTCCTGTTCAGTAATTCGATGATACACAGGTAAACGAAAAGTGATAGGTACGTAAGAATCTTATCAAGTTCATCCTGATTAAATCTGAAATATTTTATTGGAATTTCTGTATACGTATGTATAAATATTTCTACTTAATTATGACATGAGTACGAGCAGGTAATAGACTCATTCCATACAAATGTGAAAAATATTATACCCATGTATGGATGGGAGGAAAAATCTATTAGGTTGGCACGAATTATCACGGCGGAAATGATTTAATGAAATTGGAAAAATGTAGCACAAGTCGAAGTGAATTTGATTCATGGGTCGAGTTGAAGTTATTAGAGCTTAACAAGGATAAACGAGGATTTGAGTACAATGATATATGATGGGCTCTATGTTGCAAATTCCGCGTTGGTAGCACTCTTGACCTTACAGCCAGACGTTTTAGGTGTAATTAATAGTGTACTGTGATGCTGTTATGATTTATTAAGTTTTACATAGAGGACCTTTCATCCTATCAGCTTATTACGACAGGTTTTCATTAAAATGTCGGACAGAATCTTACATCAATGATATAGGTGCAGGCTATATTGTACAACCGGTTCCTTGTATTACGAATTTCGTCGCATTTATGTTCACTAAGTTTATTACTTGGTGATACTCTCAATGGCTTAGGTTCGCTATGACTGGCCAAGTAGCGTCTTCTTCATTCGGGAACTTCCTGCACAAGTTTCTTTATTGACATCAAAAACACTCAAGAGCAAAAACCCTTGAACTCAAATCACTCTTACGAATATAGATCAAAATCATATAAATGTGACACTGTAAGATTGTAGATTGTGGATGATGGAGGACGGTCTAAAAATCCCGATTCACTGCGTCCTCAGTGGGCCTATTGTGATTGTCCTCCCTTATTATAACTCACTCAGTACGGTTATATCAAAAAATTTTAATATGCTCTTGAGTGAGTTAGACATGAGTTTCAATGGTGCTAGGAAGTAATGTCAAAGAAGTCTGAGTCTTCTGTGTGCGAGTTCTTCGCAATGGCATAGAACGTGCTCTGAAGTGTCCTCTTCTTCTTCACACAATCTGTAAATATCGTCTGAAACGAGTCCAATCGTATGCAGATGCTTTTTGACAGTGTCCTGTATTTAGCGCGATCAAGCGTCGAACCTGATACCGGCTCAATTTGAGCAATTCGCAGGTTCGTTTCTTGGAGTTACCTTCCAAGAACAGTTTGGACTGTCTGCACCCCACCGTCCCTGTCCAGTGGAGGTAAGCTTGGATGTTAATCCAGTTCAACAGTCTCTCTTTTGCCGCAGCTGTTGGCATTCCACAGAAAGGCACTGGTTCTGTGAATTTTAAGTCAGCTCCTTTTTACGCTAACTGGTCCGCAGACTCATTGCCTACAATATCACTATGTCCAGGAACCCATACCAGTATGACTGTATTCGAATCCGCTAGTTTCTTAAGTTCTTGTAAGCAATCGCACACTAAGTGGGATCTAAAGCAAAATGCTTGTAGAGCAAGTAATGCTGCTCCGCTGTCAGAAAGAATGTAGATCTTGCGACTTTTGTGTCCTCTTCTAATGTTTTCCCTGATGCATAGTTCACTTGCAATAATTTCTGCTTGGAAGATCGTATTTGACTTGTTGAGGCTGGCATATATGTCGACCCTTGGTCTGTGTCCATATGCTCCAGCTCCAGCTCCAACTCCCTCATTTGTCTTCGAGCCATCTGTATACGAGATAAGTGCTCCCTTTTCGAATTCAGACATATGTATTTCCCAGTCCTTTCGGAGTGGGAATACTACTTTGAATGGTATTCCAAAGTTGTATCTTGGAATGATATTATCCGAAAGCGGAATTCCGAGAATAGAGTCACTCTCGAGCTCCCTCACAAGGTCTGTGGGGCTATTTTCTTTGCTTCCGTATCTTCAGAAGTTAGAAGTCGGTAGGTGATGAGCCTAGCTTCTTTTTGTACATACAGGTTCAAACATTTAAGATTTAAAATCACCTCGAGTGCTGCAGTAGGAGTGATTCGCAGTGCCCCAGACATAGTTGTACAGACCAACTTTTGCAGTTTGCTTAGCTGGGTCTGTGAAGTTATCTGTAAGGTTTTCGCCACCCTGCAGATGACGCATAAGTGATCACTAGTCTGACTATTGCCATATATATCCAGTGAGCAATATTGGGTTTTAAACCCCAAGTTTTACCAAGAAGGCTTCTGCAGGTCCAAAGAGAGATCCTAGCTTTCTCGGTAGTGCGTTGAACGTGTGCATTCCAGTTCATCCTAGCATCGAAGGTTACACCCAGATATTTGACCTCACTGGAAAATTCGATCCTTTCACCGGAAAGCATTGGGCATTTGAGTTTGCTCCGGTTCTTCCTATTCGTGGAAGCAACGATAGTCGTCTTTTTTGGGTTGACGCTTAACCCAGTTTCTGTGCACCAGGGTGCTACCATGTCTAGTCCTCTCTGCAGTATGTTTGAGATGGTGTCTTCAAACTTGTCTCGTACTAGGATGGTTATGTTGTCTGGTATGTCTGGTAAGTAGTTTATCGACCGCAATTGACCACAGTAATGGTGATAGCACACCTACCTGCGGGCAACCTTTTGAGGCCGTGATTGTAAGTGTTTCATTTGCTAGTGAGGACGTTATAACTCATTTTGCTAGCATAAACCTTATCCATCTACAATATTAGATACTCCATAAACGGAGTTCTTATGTGAAATATCGCTACGACTTATAACTAAATAATTAGGAACAATAAAGATAATAGAGAAAATATTTAAATCAGGTACATCGCAAACAAAGTATTCTGTGTTTTACGAGGTGATATATCCAGCTAAAGCATATACAGTTCCGCTTTTGAATTTTTTTTAGGAATGTAGAAACTCTAGTATCTACTCTAAATCTCTTTTATATTCTATATAAAATCTAAAGAGTATTATATGTATAATTCGGTTCAAAACTTTGTAACGCATTAAACGAAGCTATTAGCAAACAAAAAATTATATTATAGTATAATTTCTTAGTAGAATCCAAAAAAAAATATCCATCTGTCCGCCGTAAACGTCGTGCACCGTATTTTATTCAGTGATGGCTAGAAAGACCAAAGCTGATTACTCAATTCGAACGTACGTAACTCCAGAACGCATTGAAAAAGGAAGTTACAATTTGGTATAAAATCCCTTAAATTGACTGGCATTATTCATTAAGGGTCGAAATTGTCCTACCCCTTTCGATAGCTTTCATACAAAAGTTCAGAAAAAAGTGCTCGCGATTTTTGTTCGATAATTTCAAAACTCTTCCAGTTAGGAATTTATAATTTGTGTATATTTATTGTTCAATGTTTGCATATAAATGAATATGATGAAAATCCAGAATGAAAAACATTTATTCAATTAATTCCATCATTAGCCGGATTCTCAGTTGCAACCGTTTTAGAATCGAGTTGAATTCAATGCATCTAAAACGGAAATCTATCAAAAAAAAAAAAACTAGACCACTTTGTCGTTAACTTCCGACTGAAAAATCTCACAAAACAAAATTGATCTTGTCATCCATTGTACTGGCATAAAAAATGGATCTGGAATTGATAGCAATTTACACTGTTGCATTTAGGCAGAGAGCAAAAAGGAGATTTCAATGACTCTCTAGGTTGGTTTGCACTCCTTTCCACATAGTTATTTAATGTAGATTTATTTGAAGTTCTTGTAAGATCACAATTAACTCGCGATATTTGTTTGTTCTGCAAACACCTTTCGGGCGTACAGTAGTTTAAACTACATACTGAAAAGTAGAAGACTTGTTTGATTCCTATTTTTTCGCTCTGGATTACATTATCTTTCGAACCAGTTGTACCAGGAAGATCAAATTTAGCTTGTGTATATAGGATTGCAAGAGGAGTCTATTGAATGTAAAATTTTTCAGGGGATGTGGAGCACGGAAGTGGAGGAATAGCAATTTAAAAAAAAAAATCTATTTTTATATCGCAAGAAGCAAGAACCAGATATGATTTTGAAAATGTTACAGAAGTTGGACGAAAATTTTGGTGGTGAGGGTGACGGTATGAGGGTGTGGAAAGGAATAAATTGCCATTTTTATTTCTCGAAAACCACAAAAGAGTAGAAACCTAAAAATTGACTACTATACAAAGACAATGTAAAGTCATCCTGGAAAAAAAAATTTGACAGGTGCAGCAAGGGATAAGGTTTTTTTGTTATCTCAGAAACGGTTCATGCTAGAAAATAGAAACTTAGTACGTATATGTCGATGTACTACACGACTAATTAAAGCAAACAAAATTCAGATATTTATTGGAGTACAAAGGTGGAGTCAAAAAATTGTCTGTGAAAAGGTTTTTTTCCCTCATTTTCAAGAAACTCCGACATATCACTTAACTTTCGAGAGAGATATCGAATTATTTTTTACTTTAACGACCTTTCTATATAATCGCCTAAAAATCGGTTTCAGAATTTTTTGATATTCAACCCCTAAGGGACCTAAAGAATAACCAGGAGGCTGTTTGAAACGTTATTTTTTAGGTTGTCAGTCTCATAGTAACCTACACCACATCTCAGCATTAAACGCCTTACGGAGTTCTACCCAAAAAATAATAAAGTTGGGCCCAGACTGTTGCCAGATTTGTTGTTATCTGTTCAACTATAAATGTATAATTGAGCATAATCCAATCGGTTGGTGTTCCGAAATAAGCAACGTAAGGCTTAAGGCACATATCAAAGAGACAACTCAAACATCCGTTGCCAATCTCATTGCCTCCTTAGATATAAGTGAAATTCGTTTTCTCCTTAGCCAGGACCACATTTAACCATATTCTATTCCGAAAAGCCCACACAAAACGCATTATCCAATTACTTCCTAATGTAAGTGTACTACCATCCCAAATTATCCTATTTAGCACAGAGAAGTGGGAACTGGCCCATCCGAGCGTATAAAGTCAATCCATAGCATTGTGCTTGGTTAGTGGATATCTCTGGCTGGCTACATTAAGATTTATATAAAAGAAAAAATGCCACAATCCACAACCATCAATATCCCAGCTCACTACTTGTATTCTCGCTGTAAACGGTAAGATTGCATGACAAACAGCCCTCATTTTCTTCATCAACCTTTCGACTCAAGCCAGATCTAGGATCCTTCTAAAGAATAGAATTTTCTCACCACTACTGAGAGATGATGTAAATGGGGTTGGGAATGGTTTGCTTCCGGAATTTTAATTGGAGAAGTCCTGGCAAACGATATATGTGCTGTCCTAATGCATAGTGTATGAATAGAAAAGAAACATCTTCAACTTTGCAATACACTGAATCAACATCGTATAGGGGTATCTATATTTATATATATAAGGGCTGTATAGAAATCCTTTTATTACAGCTTGTACACACTTTACCTTTTCAAGTTGAAGCACATACCCTATGAACATGTTCTGGAGTGTGTTGACTACTCTGTCGTTAGTAAATTATTTGCACAACTTTGGTCCTTGCAAAAATTTCTACCATTTTAACTCAAATGGATACTAACAAGGACACTTCGGTTATATATTTTCAATGCCAGAAGGACAACTAACATGTACGTACGAATAATTTTTTTTTTTCAGTTACTTAAACATTACGTTGGTAGGTGTAGGGAATTTATGATCTAGGTATGTTAGTTTGAAAATAATTGAGTCCGAAAATATGTTGAAAAGGACAATTTTCTGCACGTTTATTTATTGCGTGAGAAGTGGCTCTTAGTAAGTAAGTATCCTTTATTTGCTAAATTACTATGGACACGACATGATAGTCGATTCGTTGAATGTTTCCCTTCTGATGATGAATGTCCTGACCATTTTAGTATGTTGGTTAGATTTGTAGACAATAGTCTTAGAAAAAAAAATTACACCCATATAACAGTGGGAATGTAGAATATGCAATTCCGTTCCTTCAGAGACATAACAGCACAGGAAAAGATTTAAAGTTAAAGTTAATATAAAGTTATAACGATTATCCGTAGGTGATCCATCAAGACCACACTTTGGTAATGTCAGCTGATTATTGAGGTGCGACAGTCCAACATTGGTCGTCTGCATTTGTCTGAATTTATCGACAGCGTTCACCTCCTAAGCATTCTTACGTAGTTATTTACATTCGCGCAGAAATATTATTAGTTCTATATTAGCTAAATCGTTTACAAAATAGATCTGACATATAACCAATATCCCTCCCTCTTAACGGGTCACTTGTTCCCTAATTCACCGGCGAACCCCTTATAAACTTCCATCCTATGACGTCAAGATAATTATTCAAACTGACCAACATACCTTTCTTCATGTCGTCAGAAGTATAGAAGATATATAATACAAAGGTGTACATGAATTAGGATCATAATTCATGTTAATAGTCCGGACGTGCACAACAATTTGGGTTGGGAAAAAAATCGTTATTCATAATTACAGTCCTAACGAGTGTAAGGACACGTCTTTAAATAAGTGAACACGCGTGATTAATGAGATCGTATTTTAAGAGAAAAAAATACCGAGTCCTATTACACCAGTATTTAATTTATTTATAAAGTCAAGTTGTATTGTGGGTGAAGCCAACAGTGTTTTGGCAAAACAAATTGGTTTCCATATCTTGCGAGTGAAACGTGTGGGGTTGTCCAAGAAACACGAATTTAAAGATTGAGAAAATCTTGGCGATTGGCAAGGGCTGAATCTTGGATCCACAATTGTTATGCGAAGCAGTTGAAAGTTGCAGTAACGTACAGTAGAGTGCATCAAAGTAAAGCTAATCGTGAGTTTAAGGGCTGGTTTCAAGACCTTCTCATTTGTGAGACTCAAATCAGGACCAAGGTTCTTATTTATTTGATATTCGACTAACAGCTAATAATAGTAAGTTGGAGCTTGGTTCATATATGCACCACTGTTACACCTCCATTCTCAAAAAGTTGATCCCAGTCAGTCTACCACTTATTAAGTTCATATCTCTAGTTTTTTTTGAGTTAATCACGGTGTATTATTTAATTATGTTCAAGCGTTAAGGTTGGTACTATGTTAAAAATCTGCCAACAGTCTGGGCGCAACTTTATTATTTTATGGGTAGAAGTCCGAAACGTGTTTATTGCTGAGATGCGGTGTAGGTTACTATGAGACTGACAACCTAAAAAATAAAGTTCCAAATAGCCTCCTGATTATTCCTTAGGTTGTCAGTCTCATAGTAACATACACCGCATCTCAGCATTAAACACGTTTCGGACTTCTACCCATAAAATAATAAAGTTGCGCCCAGACTGTTGGCAGATATTTTTATTTATTTACGTATTTTTTTTATCAATGGAATATTCCATAGAAGTAAAAGCGAATTCGATCATATTAAACCTTAGAGATTTTCGGAATCAGTGAAAACTTGAATAATACCCCCAGGGGGTTTAATTGGGAAAAATACTTAAATCGGTTTTTTCCGTTTAAATTTATCCCAGGTTTAATAAAATCAAACGAAAATAGAAATATCTTATGAATTATTGTTATTAATTTATTTTTATATAAAAAAATTACTGAAAAAGGAAACAACAAGAAAATAAACTAAAGTTATTATTTAAGTTTTTAATTCTTTAAATTGAAGTCAATTTGATTTATATTTTTACCTTTGTGTATACGGCTTTTCATTATTCTAATTGTTCGTGTTAATTGTCGGATTTATACAAGCTACAGTATGAAAAGACGTCTGAACTGTAATTTGTAAAAACTGTTATATTCAAACAATAGGAACAAACAAATCATAAATCAGTTTGGTAAAGAACTTAGTTGATCCCGTAACAATACACAAAAAAATTAACAGTATTTTACCACAAAAAATTGCTTTTAAAATTCTAAATTTACTATTCACCCAACCGAAATAAATTTTCATCTGAAAAAAATTTCATTGACAAATATTTGATAATATGATTGTACGAGTATTATAGGTTTATTGTATAAATTTTTCGATCTACTTTTTTATAATGATAATATTTTCCTATCTTTCGCAGTAGATTAAACTTAAATCTCGTGTGGAAACCACTTTATAAAAGCTATCAATCTTTGTATAATTCTACTACATTTATATTTTTTGTCATATAGTGTCACTGCCTTAGCCTTATGATTCACAGTACCTCAATGAACAACATTATTTTTAACTTTTATAAATTAATTTATCTCGTGCAACATATTTTTCAGTAATATTGTCGTCAATGTCTCAACAACATGATCAATTCCAAATCTTGGTATTTAAAATCTTAGTCACTGTTGCCAGTCACTAGCTTCGTCGTATTTAATAGATTGAGAAGTAGGGTCCCAAAGACCAGAGTTGCCAGTCATCACTATAACTTCTTTTCTTAATTTTTTTTAATTGGATTTATTTATATTTTTAGCAAAAAAAATAAAATCATATAACAATAATAAACAAAATTATACTCAAATCTTTGTCAGATCTAGAGGATTGATCGTACCTGGACTTGAATTAAACCAAATCGCTCTTAAACCGCTCTTAAATTGTTCTTAAGTCACTCTTAATCCGCTCTTAAACCGGTCAAGTCAAGATATAATTACGAGTATGTCAAAGGTATCATTTTGTAAGATTGTATCCTCGATTCCTGAGAGTTATGTCCAAAACTAATCCCACGTGAACTGGCGGTTTTATGATCTTCATAAGTTGCCCTTTTTCGAAAAAACGAAGGATGCGTAATAGTAAAATTGTGATTCAAATTAATGGCATTGCGATTTTTATACAGAGTTACTCTAATTTCTTCTCTTAACAAGAACTGCTAATTGTTGCTGAACTTTTCAAACATGCAACACTAAGTTTACTCATTTTCATGACTACTACACAATAGAACACGACGAAACTGAAACGCCATAGAAAAAAACCTTTCATCTTTTTCTTTAATATTTTAATTCAATTTGTTCCCGGTCACTTTACAGACAATTGATGGTGGCCCCGTGAAAAGAAGCCCAATCTCCATTATCCAATTACCTTGCAGTCAGTCTTGGTAATTCAAAAAAGTTATACAGTAACATTGCTGTTACCGAGGCACAACTCTATTTTATATTTATTTGATCGCGCGTTTTAGGCAAGGTTCTGGGTGGGACTTGAATAACATGAAACTCTGTATTTTTAGACTCCAGGCTAATACTCCAATTATTAATTTATTAAATTTACCCCAAAATCGGACCTATTTATTACCGTCCTATTTTCGACCCGCTCTCCTAACCACACCATCCTAAGATCCTGCTAGGATGGGTCCTTTCACTTGTGTTTAAAGCATTTACTATTTAAGCAGCTTACGTTAAGCATTGCTGTGATATCCTTTCGCCTGTCATCCCATCTCGTTCTCGACCGTACCTGAACCCTTTTATTGATAATATAACTATTCTAATCCTTCGGGATGAAGGATTTTATTCAGATTAAATTATCTTATTCTTTTGTTTGCAGAAAATTGCAAAACGCTTCAATAAATGCTAACGTAAGTATGTCACTGAATTGAAGGTGAACATGATTGGACCGAGGAATTAAGTGGAAATCTTCGGGAAGCGATTGTTACTTTGATAAGCTACTCATATAGGAAAAAAATGCTCGATATATTTCAGCAATTCGGTCAAGTGCTACTTTCCACCCGGATTATGGCGAATACAATACTGAAAAATTCTCTGATAAGATCTGCCATGATTCACTCGAGCGGTTTTACACAAGATATTTTTATACTCTACATGAAATCATATAGAGTATTATAAGTTTAATCCAGCCGAAAAGTTTGTAACGCATAGAACCAAGCCTCGGACGAAAAAAAGTTATATAGTATTTTTTGTTTATTTGTGTCCAAAAACCTCAAATCCGCTTGACGTCCGTCCGTCCGTCCGTCTGTCCGTTAGCACGATAACTCAAGAACGCCTTCACCTAGGATCTTGAAATTTTGAATCTGGATGTTTGGTTGAATTTGTAAGGCTAAGTTCGTTAACGGGCAAAATCGTCCTACTCCTTCGGGTAGCTGCCATACAAAATGTCCTTAAAACACGTGTTCAAAAATATTGACCAATAACTTCGGAACGCCTAAAGCTACGACTTTGAAATTTTGTATGTGTTACTTTTTCAATAGTTGGAGCTAAATGTATGATTATGAAGAAAATCCGGTTAGTCCTTCGTGTAGCTGCCATACAAATATCCTGCCAAAATGTCTTCACAAAATTTACGAAACTCACTATAACTCAAGTAATCTTTTAGCTACGAAATCGCAATTTTGTACAAATTAGTTTTGAGTGAAAACAAAGTTTGAGTTTACTAGTCAGCGAAATCCTTTCACTCCTTCTGGTAGCTGCCATACGAAATATCCTTAAAATACGTGTTCAAGAATATTGGCCGATAACTTCAGAAGGGTTTAAGCTACGTCTTTGAAATTTTGTACGTAGTATTTTTCCAATTGTTGGAGCTAAATGTATGATTATGAAGAAAATCCTATTAGTCCTTCGTGTAGCTGCCATACAAATATCCTGTCAAAACGTTTTCTTTTAATTTACGGAACTTACTATAACTCAAGTAATCTTTTAGCTATGAATTGGAAATTTTGTACAAATTAGTTTTGAGTAAAAACAAAGTTCGAGTTTACTAATCAGGGAAATCCTTTTACTCCTTCTGGTAGCTGCCATACAAAATGTCCTTAAGACACGTGTTCAACAATATTTTTCGATACCTTTTGAACGCTTCAAGCTACGAATTTGAAATTTTGTACACGTTCATTTTTGAATGGTTCCAAGGAAAAGGAGAAATATGTAAGAAATCGAGTGAGTCCTTCCTGAACCTCCCATGTGAAAGTCCTTCAAAAAGGACTTTTTTTTCGATGACTTAACCAGTTCAAGATAAGAAATTAAACACTGAATATTGTCTTTTAGGTTTGAGTAGCAATCGAATGGCAGTCCTTAATAAAGGACATACAACATGCACACACGTAATTCTACTTTATCCCCAACTACAATATAAATCGGAGTTCAGTATTCATCTAGAGTATTATACGATTGGCTTGCAGCCGATCGTGACTGCAGTATGTTTCTTTGATAAATTCATAATCGATAAGCTTGCTCTCCTGAACATTCGATTCCGAAATGGAAGATCAATGTGGTTACACAGGAATTTTCTACTTTGTGCCTATTTCTTCAGCAACAGCTCACGGAATAGATAATTCTTTTGATAAAAATCAGTTTACTTAATGCAATTAATAAAAACAAATCTTTAAGAAGGTATTTAGTTTACCTTTTACTTACATTAGAATTATACCACCAGTACACGTATGCTGTATACTACGCAACAGTCACGACTTTGCGGAACCGAAAAAGATGTTCCCAGTAGCTGTGCGGATGATGGAGATTAGGAACAATTTCCCATAAAATAAAATTTTAGGTAGGTAGTACATTATACATGGATATAATACAATTTTCTCGCGAGTTGTACACAACAGTCACGAATTTACGCATCCAAAGATTAAAGCTCAGTAGCGGGTATAGAAATACAGGTGAATTTACTTATAATGGACTTGCTTTTATTGGACATTTATATATAATGGATCATTTGCAAGGTCCCGACTCAAGAGCTTAAAAAATGAACTTCGGATAAAATGGACACACGTTTACAGTGGGCTAATACTGCGGTCCCATCGAGTCCATTATAACCGAAGTCTACTGTATATCTGCTTAATAAATAAAAATGTTCGTTCGGGGTGCGGGCGTCTGAAACTCGAGAACCGCTGCTCCTTTTGACATCATATTTGGACCATATGTTAGTATGGTCTACATTTTACTTCCGGTAGGTGGCACTGCAGTCGAGATATTTCGTTTTTTTGTATTTATGGTGCGATATGGCTCAAATTCACAAAACATATTACTTAAATAAAAATAAATTCGTTAAGAAAATTTGGACCCGGTAGGTGGCTGTGGAGTTGAGATATTTACAAAAAACTACCTATATCCATATATAAAAGAGGATGTATGTGTGTAGCCCTAAACCGCTCAACCGATTTTGATCAAATTTTCAGGGAACATGTAGAATAGTCCCGGGATAGTTCCTGTGAACTTTGGTATTGATCGAATCAAAAACAATTGTTTTTCCGACATTTTTCCAATTTTTTCGCGATTTTAGGACCTTGGTGCTCTAATTGTGGGTTTGTTTGTCCTGTATGCCTTCCTAAACCATTCATCCGATTGCTATGAAACTTTGTTGATATGTTGAGCGCACGCCCGCGAAGCTTTCTGTATTAGTAAAACTATTCTACAATAGGTGGCGAGCGACACAAACAAATGAGTGTGTTTCATATAGTTTAGCGACAGTTTGTGTGTTTTCGGTGTGCACGTTTGACAAAATCGAACAACGGAAGCAACGGGAGTAACGGGAGCAACGAAGCAACGGGAGTAAAGGAAGCAACGGTAACAACGGAAGCAACAGGAGAAACAAACGGGAAGCAAGATTGAAAACCGCTGGCTTTACAGTTTCTATAGTATAGCACCATACAAATGTACGCGTAGCCGCGGGACGCGGCTAGTTGTAATATAATATACTTGTTGCGCAGCAAACGCGAGTTCAGCACTTTGCACACTAGTGCAAGGCATTTGTCTATGTGTTTGATGCGTTTTAGGTGTGTTTGTGCATTCCACAAACAAATTTAAATCAAGCAAACAAACAAATTTAAAAGTACTGCTATACTACTGAGAAACTCCTAATCAGATATTCATGCATGTATATTTGCTTTTTCGAGTCAATGTACATACTTTTTTATATAATTTATTAGTTTTTCGAGTATTTCCGAATCAGTTAGTCAAAGTATGGACTCGAAGAAGCATCATCAAGTGTCTCGCGTAAAGATTGATTTACACTCTAATGCAATTTGCGCAAAGGGTTAATCAACATCTCCTTGACTTGACTTGGATAAGCCTATTTGCGCAAATTACATGAGCCTGTTAATCGCATTTACGAAAAAGGAAAGAAATATATGGTGCAGTCAGAAGTACTGCTATACTCCTCTTAAATTTATGCACGCGCAGTCAATGTATAGTACTGCTATACTACTTCCGACCCTATAAACCAAACATCGATGAAGAGGCGATGAAGAGGCAGCGAACAGTTTCGAAACTTGTCGCTGAAAAAAGATTATCAGTTGGGAACAAGTTCAACTATGTACTTGCTATCTGTAAATACGTGTGAGGTATTCGCATTTCTTTCTTGCTCATACTGAAATGCATCCGACCATCTCATCCGCACTCGTCGACATGAGAGATCTCCTATCGCGCATTGTATTTGAAATTGGAATGAGCAAGAACGAGATAGCAATACGTTCACTCAGTGAACAGTGAGTTTGAAGTCAGTATGAAGTAGAGCCTACTGGTCATCGATGAGGGGTGAATCTGAATTACATACGAAGTCCACCTGAATGATCATCGAGGATCGGTAGAAAGGATTTACATATGAATTGTGTTCTACCGCTCATCGAATAATGGAGGAATGAAATTGCATAAGAACTCTGTGGCATGTGGCACCTTCCCGTTATTCTTTGCCGGTCGACACTGTATCAATCCTCGGCGTCGGGTCATGCCGCCGAATGCAATTTTGTTGTTCGTCGACTAGTGCAATCGAAACACGACTTCCATTGCACTAGCCGGCAGAGTTATTTGTTCCGTGATCAGAACTGCACAGTTGATGTTGAACGTCTAAGTTTGTTATGGCATTTGCAGGTCGAGTAGATACGCACTTGATGATCGGATGTATAAGCATTCGGCGATCATACCTTAGTCTTTTTCACTCACTAAAGGTGGAAGAGGTCGGCATGTTGAACATACTTGAGGAAAAGTTGGGGAAATGTTTACTTTTTGATTTAACCCTCAATATCGCCACGAACACAAGCGCACGTGCTAGCATGGTAGTAGTTTATACATAAGGACCCATGAATTTTTCGTGTTTTCGGTTTATAGGGGAAGCTACTTTTAGCAGTAGTACAAAAGCACTTCTTATAATGCGCAATCATGCCTTTGGCAGTACTATAGCAATACTGTTGCATCTAGTCTTTGTCTTTCTCTCTCGCATATGGATAATAGGTTTATTCATGAAACAAAACACATAGCACACACGTTTATATACACGAAATAAATAGGTTAAGTTTTGGGCAAAGCCTCTATCATTTGCAGCGAAAGCGTTCAGGCGTTTGTTCATTACTTTAGCAGTACTATGGAAGTAGTACTGTGTTTGCTGGGTGGTTACAACTATCTGAGTGTTTGTATGAAGCAGCCAAAACTTTTCATGCCGAGCCTGACATTATGAACATATTCTGCTCGGAATTCCCAGAGCTACAGAATTACGTTTTCTTGACGACAATGCGTACTCTTCGAAAATTCCGGCAACTGTGAAATTCCAATTTAGTAAAATCAAATCACATTACCCGAGATTTTTGTACAGCATCAGTAGCAGATGTTAAAATTCGGTTGTTTTTCTTCCACTGCAAATTATTCTGGTCAACACTAAAAATCATCAGATATACTATAGATACACTTTTCATTGAAATTTTTTTTTCCCGTTAAATTAAAATCCGTTCGCAAGGTTTAAATTTATGGCCAGGAACGGGTCAGAAAACTCCCAAAGAAAGAAACAACCCCTTTCTCCCGAATTTTTTTTCCTTGATACGCCACTGTCTCAAATTAAAGCAAAAATGTTCCATTAAAAGCACAGACATGTTTAACGCCTTCTTCCATTTTACTACTTTCTATTTCGAAAATATCTAGAATTATCATATTTTTGAGCACATTTATAAACTCTTTTAGTAATAACTTTTTAAACCGTTTTTCGTATCTAAAAAATTAGGCACATTTGGAAATAGATCTGCGTAAAATGGGTGTCGTACCTTTTCTACAAATTTTATGGTTCAATACAAAATTTTCCAAATAAATATTTTTTGGCGAAAAAATTGGTGATAACTAAAAAATTTACTCTGATGAAAAAAAAATGAACGGAGCTTGCAAGGTGCCTACACATAATTAAGCTAAATTCACATCACCTTTGAAGTATCTACCTTGACTTATATAAATGCATATTAAAAGTTTCGACGATGTAGACTACGTAAACTGATCACAGTAAATGAAAATCCATTAAGCAGTGAAGCTCTCCATAGAGTTCCAAACCCGACAAATACTACGTTGTCTCACTATATGCGGAAAGATTTCGTTTTGAACAAGTTTCATTAAAATCAAAAGCTTTTTCGACTGTGTTGAATACAAAATTTTTACTAAACGGGAATCAGTCGAAAATTAAATAGAAAAGCGTTATTCAATGCAAAGAATCACAGTTTCGGGCGAAGTTTGAACGACTTGAAAAATGAAGAATCGTGTTTTGTGAGGTTTAATCGGTTACGGTTACTAAAAATCGAAAAAACTTTACAATATTGTTACATGTAAACCTGGGAACCGCGCATCACGATCGATTACGAATAAGGGAAACAGCAACAACCGAATACCTAGTTGCAAAATAACCCAATCAGAAACCTAGTTGAAGTATATAAGACGGAACAACACGATTGTACCTCCCTTCTTATCGAAGGTAATAGAAGAGCGTAGAAGATCAGAATCGAAAGATCTCAAGCTCACTAGAACCCTCTACACACACCACCGAACGAAGATTCAAGAACAGTATAAAAGCAGGTGAAGCTTTCAGCGAGGAACATAGTAGTAATTTTTATTACGTCGACTGTGACAGCCAGCGTGTGTACGCGACCGTGCTTGTAGAAAGCGAAAGTGAGTCAAGCGAAATATATAAGCTGGCAGTGTTGCCATACAGTGCGAATAGAATTAAAGTGCGAATAATTAATAAACACTTATTTCGATTTTAAACGAATTGTGTTTTACTTGAAATCCCGGCGAACCCCTAGCTCGCAACAATATGTTTTCAAAGTTCTTAATGGATAGTGACTGTATACTTGTTACCTTGTTAAACCCATATCAATAATATTCTTTAAATCGAAAATATATACATATATAACAATAGCCCCCGGCGTATTATCGGTTCGCACTTAATGTTCTCCATCTGGCAGATCCTATTTTAAACTCAAATCTCTGATTGATAAAGGATATTCTCAAAACGCTAATTCAATTCCAAATTTTTCTTTCGAATTATAATGCCATTTCCATCGTGCATTTCTCGTACCCATTAAAATATAAGCCCCCTTCGAAAAGAGCTCAAAATTCATGGCGTGATTTCTGAAAGTCCCTTTAGACGTATACTCCTATATATTTGAATAAAGTTAAAAATATCTGAAGCTACGAAGTAATTCTATTTGCTCCAAGTATGTATACGATCTATCTATCTGCTATTCGTGGTGTAATAGAAGGAAAGAGAAATCTTTCTGGCTTTAAATCCATCAAAATTCAAAATTCAATCTAGCACAAATTTTTTCACCTATCACATACCTAATATTAATACCATATGGCACTGTTTTTTTTTCTGGTTTTCTGAAAAACGGTTTTCCGGGCCAACATTTTCTGCTTTCGCTTACATACAGTAGATATACATTTTTTTCGGAGAAGTATCATTGGGTGCTTAAGAGGAAGAAGCAGAAATAATTCCAAAGATTTGCGAAAGTACTTTTATAGCATTGGCGTTTGAAAGGTAAACATCATATGGGAAGTTACTCCATGGGCATATATTGTATTGTAACCTGCGAGTAGAAGCTTATGTGAACAGCACTGAAGGAATCATCTGGAAGGTGATCCCATTTTCCCATTTGTATGAACTTGGACGTCATTACTGTAGCTTTTTTTAAAGCACGCAATGTATCCTTGTCACATTTTATTATTTAGAGGGGAAATGCTAGATCTTCGTGATTAGTGGAACGTGTCATATAATTTTTCCAGCACAATTTCATAATGTAACAAGAAGGTATTATCGGGGTCACCAATTTAAAATATTAGTAATGAGCGATTTCATATTCGAAATACGGTGTTAAACATTCGATTGCTAAGCAATTTTTTTATTTTTGTTTGCTAGCGTTATACATTTCGGTATTCGCTGATTAAGTAAACAATATTAAAAGCCGCTCTCCGAGCAAGAAATACACGAATCGTCTTACGCTTGCCCAAGTGGCTAGCTACTTGAAAGAATTAAAAACTTCACGGCTTCTTTCTTCTCAGATAGACCAAATCGCGCCCTGTTTACACCTCATTTCACGCAGTCCAGAAAATCACCGGGAAATTAGTGTATCAGAGGAAGGGGGCTTAGCATGTGCTCTGTATGCTTCTTATCTATTCGTTTAAACGAAGCGAGAATTGACAACATATGTGGTAATAAAATTGGGTCTAATTATTTTCGAGAGGCTGATAAAATATGTATACAATGACCTTGATATGAATACTAGCGAGTATCATATCTTCATGTCTAGATTAGACTCTTAATTCGGTTTGGTATTTTTAGGGGAGAGCGGAGTATGTTACATATTACTCTCCTTTGTTAAAAAGGAATGTATTGCTATTGAGAAAAAAATTGTTTCTGTACTTTAAATTTTTTTATTTCATGTTTTATATCATAAAAACTGTAAAAAATGGACAAAAGTTCATGGCTTAAAAACACGTCTTTGAAAATGTGCCCTTTTCTGCAACAGCATAATATTGTTGAAATATTGAATTTAAGTATCTTGCGATTTCTTGAATCTTACTAACGCGCAAATATCGCAAAAATACGTTAAATTCAAAATTCTCTTTATTATAATTTTAAAAACAACTGCAATAAATGCTTCGGAAAACTATCACTACATTGAACATAATTTAAATATTTGAAACGTTAGGCATGCAGATAAAAATAATAATATGCACCCCACTTTCCCCAAAATAATGTTTTTGTCACACTTAAAACCTGGTACGGATCTCGTGCAAAATTCTGCCACCCATATAAAATGCACGTAAAAAAAGTAGGCAGAATTTTACCGACTTTCTGTTTGGTGATACGAAGTTCGAGGCAACATTCTGCCACGACTTGACAGTTCGCTCATCGACTAATAGATGGCGTTGAAACCGGGAATATGTGGCAACATTAAGACTTTAATGACAGCGGCGCCACAGCAGTAAAACGAACTACGTTTCGCTTGTTCTCAATGTTAGCCTTTCTCGAATAGTCAAACTTTAAACACTAATAACGCGTGTTATGAAAATATAAAAGAATTCACTGTTTTATTAAAAGAAATAAATTAAAAAAAAAAAAATTTTAACACGCGTTATTAGTAACATAAAACATAAAAGGTTGGAAATCCTATTTAGTAAAACTTTTATTAAATTCAATTTTTCGACAGGATTCAAATTAAAGGAGATATTTTTTTCTTCGTCGCCTATAAAAATAGAATAGCCTACGTTACTCAAATACTGAACTTCATAAATTTTCGTTAAACTGATATCCGAACATAAAATCCCTAATAGTAAACAAAATTTTATTTACATAAATTTTTAAACTCCTCCGTAAATCAGCGCCACATGTAGAAAGTCAACTGGGCGTCTTATTGGATCTGTCTAATTTATTAGGCAGTGGCCCGCAAACTAAATAAGTAAAAATGTAAATAAGAACATTTATTTTATGTAGGGAAACCAAAATTTGATCTAACGTAAGATTTTAAACAGGATCCGGACTTCTACCCAGATTTGTAACGACTCGATTCATAGCCCGGCTCGTTACAAAATATTTGTTTAATTGACTTCACTGTTTTATTAATTCGATTTGTTTAATTTAAATTTGGCTTTCTCCTTGCCGTCTCTGTGTCTTCGTTGTAGCTCGCCTCCGCTCGTCTGCTCTACTCGCCTTGTTTCGATCCTGCTCGTAGCTTCTGCTCAACGTAATTTCACTCTGCTGGTGTGACTCCGCTTGCCTTGCTCAACCGTCTTTCCTTGCTCGTCAATCGTCATCTCTTCTGTCTTGATCTCCGCTCTGCTCGTTCCGAGGTTTAGTTCCTTAGGCGGATCAATAAAACCACAACCTTCGTCACATAAGACTTGCTGCTCATTGGTGGTGGCCTTCTGGTTATTCGCTTGTGCTTTTATCTTCGCAGGTACACACACCGACCGCGAATTATAACCAAAGTAAAATTCTCCATGTTCTGTGTCAAGTTTTGTGAGCGGAAATTTGTACGCGAATTTGCGTCCTCACAGACTGTTGGCAGATTTTTTTTATTTACTTACGTATTTCGTTTTCAATAGAAAATGTAATAGAAGTTAAAGCGAATTCGATCTCATTAAACCTAAAAGAGTTTCGGTATTCCTGAAAACTAGATTTTCGGTATTCCTGAAAACTAGATTTTCGGTATTCCTGAAAACTTGAACAATACCTTACACCACCACGAGATTTAATATCGAAAAATAATGAAATCAGTTTTTTACCCGTTTATATTTAAAGCCTTTAGGAGTGAAAGTAAATTCGATATCTCATTAGACCTAAGAAATATATCGGAATTCACCCCCTTAGGAGTTGGTTATTGAAAAATTTTGAAAATTGTTTCTAGGTGCTTATATAAAGAGCACTTAGAAGTAAAATTAATTTGATCACTCGACATGTCTAAAAGATATAACGAAATTCGTGAAAATGTGGAAAAAACCGTTTTCACGGACATTTTTGGTACTCCACCTCTGTACGCCAATAAAAATCTAATCTTTTTTTTTGCTTTAATTACTCTAGCAGTACATTTACATATATGTATTGTACTAAGTTTTAACTTTCTAGCATAAGTAGTTTCTGAGATATAAAAAAACCACTCCCGTACTTTAGCACCCCTAGCAAAAATTTTATTTTTCTAGGATACCTCTATAGTAGCTAGTAAATTTTTAGCTTTCTATGGTTTGTGGTTTTTGAGAAATAAAAAAATCAAAATTATTTTCTTTCGACCCCCTCCCACTATCCATCTATCCATCCACCACGGGTCTGTAAGCTACGTGCCTACAAAAGCTTTTGCGGACGGCGTCTATGGCGGATGGACGGACATTTTTTTGTTGATTTTTTGGGGTTTACTAGTCCTAAGACGTGAAAATACAAAATTTTGAAGGCAGCAAATGTCTTTCGAATTTCAGGTCTATCACAATACTTTGTTATTAAAAAATAATAAAGTAAAAATTAAATTTGTCCAAAACTTCGTAAATTCCTTATATTTTTATTATTTTTACTAAAACTGGTTACTCAATATCTTTCTAATTGACCAAAAGCGTTCGCTTAAGTATAGTGTACACAGTAAAAAAAATCCATTGAATCTTACATCTTTTGGATAGTAGGCAAATATGCCACACCTTTTCAAATAAATTTACATTGGGATGTAAAAGTCAATTTGAATGCAATTTTAAATTTTCGGTCAGTAAATTTTAATTTGCAATCAGTAAATTTCAACTTCGAAAGCAAAAAATTTATACTCTAAAAAAGTGTATAATTAACACTCTATAAGATACACTTATTCCTACTTCTAATATTATTTCTTACTTACTTACTCTTACTAAAACCCTTCTCTGTAGGTAAGAAGCGAACCCGCGAATAATTCTGGTTTTGCTGCGTAGGTTTGGCGCATTCATTTTTAGTTCAGTAGAAAACAAAATCGAACGCAGCGTCCAACTTCGTGGTTTACATGAAAAAGAACGTAATTTTCAATTCATATATAAATATAGTTAATTTTACACGAAATGTTGCGTAATTTTATGAGACTTTTCATGTAAATGGTACGGTTCAGTTGAAAAGTACATACTAATTTCGTGTAAAAGTGCTTGAAATGAGTACTTTTACTTTAAATTTCAAGTAAAAATTGTATTGAAAATTCAATTTTTTTAAAACAGTGTAGAGTTCAGTATTTAAATTCAACATTCGCTTAAAAAAATCGCCATTCGAGTCAAAAGTAGAATTTTTAAAATTCTACGTCATATTGAAAGTAATAATACATTTTCGGACACCTGCCTGTTTTAGACAAAAAAAATTGGTTTCTAGATCTCAGGAACGGCTTATGCTCGGAGGCTCAAACTTGGAACTAATGTAGTACTATAATAGTGGACTCATTTGCAAAAAAATGGTCGATAAGGGTTGAGGGGTGTGGAAGTGGGGAGGAAAGCAATGAGTCCAAAACGCTTGAAAGACGGGATTGAAACATTCTAAAATCCATATCTCCTGAACGATTGATGCCAGAAGATTGAAACTTTGTGGTTGTCCTATCCCTAAGGACAAGGGCTAACATTTTTAAGGGTGGTTTTAGATTGTGGGGATGGGGGGTGAACAACTTTGAATTACAATATCTTCCGAATTAATTACACCAGAAAGATAAAATTTAGTTTCTGTATATAGGATCACAAGAGGAGACTACTGAACGTAAACTTTTTAGCAGGGAGGTGGAGCACGAAAGTAGGGGGATAGCAATTTCTCAAAAAATGTCATTTTTATATCTCAGAAACCGTATCAGATATGATCTTGAAAATTTTACAGGAGTTGGGGTCGGTAGACCTCTAGTAGGGAAAACATATTAGGGGTGGGGATGTAGGGAAAAAAGGGGTAGAAAGGAAACAAATTCTGATTTTTATTTCTCGAAAACCGTAATGAATAGAAAATAAATAAATAAGTAAAATTTTTCATAGGGGTTGAAAGGTACAGGATTGAAGGATGGTTTTTTTATATCTCAGAAACGGCTTATGCTAGAAAGTTGAAACTTAGTACGTATATATAGATGTGCTATTAGAGTAACTAAAGCAAAAAAAAGTTCAGATTTTTATTGGCGTTCAGAGGTTGAGTCAAAAAAATTTCCGTGAATCCACATTTTCACGAATTTCGTTAAAACTTTTAGACATGTCGAGCTATCAAAGCAATTTTACTTTTGCGGGCTATTTATATAAGCACCTAGAAACGTTCTTCAAAATTTTTCGATATCCAACCCTATGGGGTGTAAAGTGGTTGTGTACATATTCCGATATATTTCTTATGTCTATTGAGATTTGGAGTTCACTTTCACTTCTATAAGCTTAAAACATAGTCGGGGAAAAAACCGATTTGTTGATATCGGAAAAAAATATCGATAGATCGATATTGAAAAAAATATCAATATCGGCTGATGATACAAGTATATCGAAAAAAAATATCGATATATCGAATATTTTTTCCAATGATAAATAAATTCTTATCTCCCTTCCCGTATCAAATTTAACGATAAGGGGAGCATATCGCAAAGGCTTTTCAGAGTAAAATTCATGATCCATTTTGTCAGAAACTACTCGAATGAAATTTTGGGCAATTATTCCTTACTACAAAACGAGCAAATAACGTGGAGTAAAATTTTATTCTTTCTGCGAGGAATGTATATATTCCACATCTAATTTTGATGAACAGAAAACTTCAAGTCAGTCTCATATTACATTATTAAATTTTTAAAAAATTTAAAATTTCCTTCTACTCTATCTGACAGCAGAGGTGGCATGAGTGGGTTTTTGAGAAAATGGATCAAACGTAAAAAAATACAACTTTTCAGGAGAGGCACTTCTTGATCTCGTGGAGTCTTGCGGTTTAAACAGTTTTACCCAGAATTGAGTCTAAAAAAGGGATTTAATAAAAAAAGTTTTTCTTTACCCCAAAAACGATATGCTCTCCTTAATAAAAATTACGGCGGTGCGCAGCTTTTAATACAAACCCATGGCCTATTTATTTATTGGCTGATATGATTTTTCGAAATTTAAAATTGTTCTTCACTTCACCAAATTTTCACAACAAGAAACAAAGCTTAATACACTTTCGAAGTGATTATAAAAATATACGAAAAAAGGTTGTGATGCAGCAACGGATAGTTATGGTAAGCTGTGACTCTTTAATACAAACATTTTACTTTCCTCCGGGTTTTTTAAATTCCTTCTACTTTCACACCAGAAACCCTACTGACACCGGAAAACAACCAACATTTAATCAAATTTGCTTCTATGGTAGCTTACCATGAAAAAATTCCATTCTTAAAAATAGCGGAAAAATAAAATTGCTGTTGTAAGGTTTTCGAAGCCGCGCTCTTAGCGTTTAGCTCTATATATCCTGGCTTACAACCAACAATTCCACCAAATTGGTTGTAATATTAGATGATCTTCAAGCGCCACCTCCTTTCCTATAGGGTTACGATGGCGGGAAATTGTATAAAGTTTATAATTCGTTATCGTAAATTTGATTTCGAGTGCGATATATAGAAATTATGCTCAGCAATTCCACCAGCTGTAAGGGTGTTTCGGATAGTAGGCATAATACACCTTCTGACGAGTCTATGCCCTCCGATGACGAAACAGCTCCTTCGAACCTGGTCCAACACAATCTTATAAAGACTGGCGTATTCCAGTGAAGTGTTTTCGAACTGTCATGCCCTCAAGGGCAGCGATTAATCAGCAGTCGAGGATTTCGTGTTGGGGTTTCACACCAGAAACCCTACTGACACCGGAAAACAACCAACATTTAATCAAATTTACTTCTATGGTAGCTTACCATGAAAAAATTCCATTCTTAATATTAAAAACCAATACCAACAAGGTACTGAACGGATAGATCCCTGTGCACAGGATAGTTGCCTGGTTGCCCCCACCTACAGAAACCACGTGTCTTGCATCTTTCTGTTTCGACAGAAATAGACTTTGCGTGATCGAAAACAGTTTTCTAGTTTCAATCTTTCTGACATCCATCATAGACATTATTATATTAGATTTTCGTGTTGGGGTTGGTTTGGCTACCTATGTCATTGAAGCCTCAATTAGGCCTATTGCTACGTCCCCTTAGATAATCTGTGGTGCTTGTTCGATCCTTAGAAGCTTAGTATTTTTCGAAAAGGAATAGCCAAGAATTCCGATGGTTCCATGGAACCCTGACCGAAGTGATGAAGTCTTTTATGAGCAAGTCCCTCACATTCACAGTGAATGTGCTCTGGTGTTTCATCTTCATCATCGCAAATTTTGCATATTTTGCTCTCAGAGAGACTAATCCTATGGAGATGCTTCCTCATGTAACAATATGACCAGTCAGAGCTATCACTAGGGTTTGGGTCAGATGTTTGTTTAATTCTAGATATTCAGACGATCTGTTTTCCAAATGCTTCGGCATAAGTAACTTATTAGAGTGCCACGTAAAATGTCAACTAGAAATAGCTAAATTTGCGGCCAAAGCATGAGTAGGTACACATACACAAATACTTTATTATTATGATAAAAAATAATAAAGTAAAATAAGCATTATTATTTATTTATTTCTAGATGTGGCTCAATTATAAAATAAAGGAGCCCATCGAATTTCGGCCAAGCCCAGAGGGCATATGTGCCATATGCCCTCTGGGCATGTGCCGTCTGTTTCCAGTTACAGAAATGAAAATCGCCGTTCGAGTTCTAAAATATGCTATACTTAACAAAAAATATCGGGTCTGATAGTCGGATTTTAATATCGATATATCGCTTTAAAAAATAAAAAATATCGGCCGATATTATCGATATATCGTTCAAAAAATATCGCAATTTCCATATATCGATATTTTTTCAACATCCCTACCCCCTGGGGGTATTGTTCAAGTTTTCACAGATTCCGGAAATCTCTTCGCTTTTACTTCTATGAAATATTCTATTGATAAAAAAATCTACCAACAGTCTGTAGATTGTAAAATTTATTTTAACATTTAAAAGATATTTCTGTAACAAGAATTATGCAGAAAAATATTAATAGCAAACCGGTGTTGTGTAGTTATATAAATCGCAATCCCTAGGCTATTATTAGGCTCCGTTTCCATAACATATTACTGATTTTAATATAGTAGGTACATTACGTAACTGGTAAGTCCCCAGTGTTTTTAAAATCTAAAAGATAAATAAAAAGGCCACCGCGTAATCGTCAATCTTTTTAATGAACTCTCAGTCAAAACAGGCAGTTTCGCATAGAACCAGACTCACATCCCAATACCCCATTGTGAACACGAATACTGGAGTATGTTTCTGCTCCTAACAAAAAAAATAATCATATAAGTACACGTCATAAAAATATCCTAGTTAGTTGACTTTAACACCGTATTAATTCATTTCTTGGGTAGGAGATAGATGAGTTACGTTGTGGATCTTCCGAAGATTACAAGACCCAACAAAACGAAGTCATCAACCAATAGCTATACAGCCGCTATATACGTAGGTACCGAAATGAAGTGAATTGTAGGAATACTATGGTGTATTACAGCCAAGATTTTCATTAGCATTATTAAATTTCCATCTCGGATTTTCCTTCGCTTTTATTACACTTAAAGTCCTATAGCCTGGCGCTTGTTTGTCAGTATAGTGAATATCTTGCTTACCGACGAAGTTATTAAAATGTTTTACTCCTCCTCGCTCTCAGTAGCTTATATTTAAAATTGAATAGAATGACGAACGTTTAATGGTTTCGTTTTATTCTATCGTAGTACAATCGGAGAAATTACTTAACACGAAGCGCGTATTATTTTCAAGATTCATTCCGCCTTCAACTTTCAAACTGTTTGGCGCGGCAAGAAGTCGATAAAATTACAATTTTAAAGTAAATTAAAAGTATAGTATCAAGAAACTGAATCGAAAATTAATTAAATTTCATAAATCTTATGCTTTTATCCGCTTTGCTTACATTGTGAACTTTTCGGGATAGTTACGAAATTCTTGCGCTGATACGCAAACAATGGTATGCAACTAAGAAGTGTAGGGTTGTTGTGGATACCAAGGCCGCAGGAATATAAAGAAGTAAGGAGAAGATTGATAGTCTGCCCAGTGAAGCGTCTGAAATTGGCGAAGTACTTTTGTTACAATTCAAGTAAATTACTTTAAAACGGTGCGGTACATAGAAAATAAACATGATAAATTGGGCGCCGTTTTGTAGAAATCCCCTTTCTCGAAAAGACGAATTTAATTTAAATACATGGTGATTTAGAGTTGATAGGACAAATTTATACAGTCAATAGCTTAGGACACATAAAGAAGAAATGGCGTTTCTTTTTTCAACATGTTGGTGAATTTAAATTCTTAAATCTTTCACAATAAATTAATCGAACTCTGCACTGAATGTGTAAGTATGTATCGTGACCGCGAATCGCACGCGTTGAGACGATGCGACGCGATGGCAGATGGAATACATGTATAAGTTTGACCTATTTTAATCACCTATAATATTTCAACCTCAACTGCCAATTCTCAGACACTTGGAAAAGTTATGCGGAATAAAAAAATTTAAAATTACAGGTAGCAGTATTTTTCCGACATTTAACGTTTTTTAGAAACTTAATACCAAGATTAAGTATTTAACTTCCACTTATCTGAATCTTACGCGTGAGGTTTGCTAGGTGGATAGATAAATGCATCAGATTGTACCAGTCAGGATTAATTCGTTTCGCCAGTTCGCCAGTTCGTCGAAAGTTATGTAACAAATCTCAATTTGCTGTCACCAAATGTAGGATTGCAATACTCGATTTGATTGAACATAAACTTTTGTCCTTCAAACAATCGTTTTCACGAATGTCCTTGTTCCCCTGAGAGATCAGGCATTTTTTTTCTTAAGCTGTGGACGAATATAGTTACAGGATCGAATTACTATAAATGCAATGGTCTGAGTGATGGTCGAATGCCAAGAAAAAAATTTGTAATCCTGATTGATGGTTACATACAAATTTAAGAAACGCTTATGGCAAAAGTCTTAAATGGACCCGCTTATCAGGTTTTTCTAAATCTTCCAATCGATTTTCCTCTTTTATGTTAGGCAGACGGAGTTAATATGTTTCTAATTCATTTCCACTTACCTGAAATTTGTTCAGAGTTCCTATAAAAATTGTTTCGCTTCAAATAGGTCAAAATTTTCATTACATGATATCCTAAAAATAGGAAAACTCCTCCAAATGTTTCATCACTAGATGAAAGCCAATGCGGATAATGTTTGAAATGAAATATTTTTGAATAGTGGCGCGAATAAACAAAATTACTATTGGTGCGCTGCTCTTATAGTATTTTCCTGAGTGTTTTTACTTACAGAAAATTCAGATGAAATTGTAATTAGATTAAAGCATTGATGAAAAGGTAGTCCAGTCAGAGATGAACAATTCCTGGCTATGAGTACTTTATACTTTAGATTGATTTCGCTAGTGCGCTTACGTGAAAAATCATTTTCACTTCATCCCCACTTTTTTTAATCGACATGTAAAATTATTTTCGACATTAGAACAGTTAGTGACGACAGCATCTATCATGGAGGGTTACGTGTGCGAAACTACAGGTGTCAATGGAATCATGAAAATTATTGGACAGGTGGATAACTAAAAAGCGTTGACCACGTAAATCCATCAGCCTAGCTCGAATTTTGCCCAAAAGTGATAATAGTCATAACTACGCATACAGTCAACAGTGGACAATATGTGAAACAGAGTTCCGTATCAGTCCTTCCCTGGAGTATTGTCGTGTTCTCTTTACAGTTGTTTGATTGGATATGTTTTTCAAACACAAATGCGAAATTCAAAAAGGACATAAAAAAATGCCATGATAAAAATTCAACCTACCTTCCTATTGATATTCTAATTATTTTGGTATTCGTAACCAAACAAAACTACCCCCGGGAATAAATTGAATAATCAAGCAGCGAGCACAGTATTGATATTCGTATTTTCGGACAACTAAAATAGATTTTTTTTATACTCACTAAGATGAAATGTGACAAGAATTTTTAAATTTAAAAGTTTAATCCCCAAAAGGCAATAATAGGATTCCTCTGACAGAAAAGGTTAATATAGCCAAAAACCACAAACTTTTTCGTCCGTTTGTTAAACAGTTTGATCACTAACAAGCAAACTGGTCCTACTCTTTCGGATAGTATTCAAGTCTTTAAAATAGGTAATTAATTATATCTATTGAACGAAAGCTGTCAAACGCTTTAAACAATAAATATGAATGTATGCAAGCTTTCTATTGTCAATAGTAGATGCTCCGAGAATAGTAGATAAATAGTAGATAAATATTATATAAAAAATGAATACGATTAAAGTTAACGAGTTCTTTGTTCTTTCAAGGGACGACCATACAAATGTCTAAGAATTAAGTTACACATTAAGGTGGAATTACAGTGAGAGTGATAGAGTGATGCCACACGGTCTGTAAACGTATCGCCTGATTTTTTTTTATATGCATTAATTTTCCCATACTCATTAACCGTTTGTCGTCTATTGTTGTAAAAAAATCGAAATACAACCGAAGCAAGTGTCAAAATCGTGGTTAGAGCGTTGTTACACTGGGCTAATTTTGAAGGAAAAAATCAGCCAACAGTCTAAGCGCAACGATATTATTTTTTGAGTAGAATTCCATAACGCGTTTAATACTGAGATGAGGTGTTATGAGGTGTTACTATGCAACTAAGAACCTAAAAAATAACGTTCCAAATAGTCTTCTGGTTATTCGTTAGGTTGTTAGTCGCATAGTAACCTAGACAGCATCTCAGTGTTAAACGCGTTACGGACTTCTATCCACAAAATAATAAAGTTGCGTTCAGGTTGGCAGATTTTTTTTTATTTATTTATGTCTTTTTTCAATTTCAATAAAAACAAAAGGGATAAAATATCGACATAAGGGTAATATCAAAAAATTCCGAAACCGTTTTTTAGGCGATTATATAGAAAGAACGTTAAAATAAAAAACAATTCGATATCTCATCAGACGAAAGTGATATGTCGGAATTCGCAAAAACGTACACAATTAGGGGTTGAATATCGCATAATACTGAAATTCATTTTGAGTTCATTATAGCCCATAGAAGTATGGTAAAAGCGGATTCGATCTCAATAAACCGAAAAGATCTTTTGGAATTCGTGGAAGCTCGAACAACCTTACACCCCAGTGGGGTTTCATATCGAAAAATGCTTAAATCGGGGTTTTCCGCATTTATATTTCAAGCCGTTAGAGATGAAAGTGAATTCGATATCTCATTAGACCTAAAAGCTATACCGACAATCGTGGGAGGTCGAAAGACGCATTCCAAAATGTACAAATTGGTCTATGTATAAAGCAACCCTGGAGGAATTGCTCCCAAATGTCAGTCTTTATGGCCCTATCAGGAATGAATGGGAAGCTGATAGAGTAGCCTCCACGGTGCAAAAAGTAATACTTGACAGCTATGAAGCTAGTTCTCCACTCAAGAAGGCCAAGGCCAAAAGAGATGTGCCATGGTGGAATGGAGAACTTCAAAAACTCCGTGCAAGAGTTAGGAAACTGTTCAATAGAGCTAAAAGGTCCAATAATTGGACTGAGTATAAAAGGGCTCTAACAGTATATAATAAAGAAATTAGGGACTCAAAGAGACGCACCTGGCGCAACTTTTGCGAGGGTATTGATAGCCTACCAGAAGCTGCCAGAATGCAAAAGATACTCTCTAGAGTTCACAATAACGGTATTGGACTCTTGCAAAAGCAAGATGGAAGTAACACCGTTAGTATCGAGGAAACTGTGCAAGTTCTGATGCAGACACATTTTCCTGGCTCAGAGGAGATAGGGTATCATACGAATGAAATTAGGCCCTATGGGATTATGCCAAATAACAGAACTAGGGCTTTACCTGGCAGAATCTTTACTCCTAATACAATAGAATGGGCGGAAATGTCAATCCTCCCATATAAATCCCCAGGAGCTGATGGCATCTTTCCTGCATTACTGCAACAAGGACTCGATGTGCTTCTTCCAATACTGGTCAAATTATTTAGAGCCAGTTTTGAATACGCTTACATGCCACTGGCATGGCGAGACGTAAATGTGACTTTTATTCCAAAAGTGGGGAATAGATGTTGGACTCACGCAAAGTCATATCGCCCAATCAGTCTAACCTCTTTCTTACTTAAATCTATGGAAAAGGTATTAGACAGATACATAAGGAGCTCTGCTGCTTTCAGCCGGCTCAACAATATCAATTCGCTTATCAAGCTGGCAAATCGACTGTTAGCGCTCTTCACAATTTAGTGCAAAAAATTGAGAAGACGTTGACAGCGAAGGAAATAGCGTTATGCTCTTTTCTTGACGTTGAAGGTGCTTTTGACAACACTTCCTACAAATCCATTGAATTACTTACTCGTAAGATAGGAGTAGAAGAAACGGTAACGAGATGGATAGTAGCGATGCTTGACTCTCGTAGAATCTCGGCTCAGATCGGAGGTAAAGGTCTCACTGTACGAGCGGTGAAGGGATGCCCTCAGGGAGGTGTACTCTCCCCACTACTGTGGTGCATTGTTGTAGATGATCTCCTTAAGGATCTGAGCATCAAGGGTTTTGAGACTCAAGCATACGCTGATGACCTGGTGATCACTGTAAGAGGTAAACATGACTGTGTCATTTCGGACCGCATGCAAGAGGCCCTAGAGATAGTAGATCACTGGTGCATCCAACAGGGATTAAGTATAAATCCAAGTAAAACAATTATAGTGCCATTCACTAGAAGACGGAAGGTAAACTTAAGGCCCCCGATTGTGAGAGGAACTACAATTGAATTCTCGTCCGATGTCAAATACTTGGGAATTACCTTGGACAAGTGTCTGACTTGGAATTTACATCTTAAAAACATCTCCACACGAGTAACATTGTCTTTTATGGCGTGTCGAAGGCTCTGTGGTACCACTTGGGGTCTCAGACCAAATATGGTATACTGGACTTACAAGTCTATTATAATACCAATGATCACATATGCCGCTATGGTGTGGTGGCCAAAGGTTCAACAAATCACAGCACAGAAGGCCCTGCAAAAAATTCAGAGGCGTGCCGTTCTTAGCATTACAGGGGGACTTAAATCATGTCCCACTGCTGCAATGGAAGCCATGATAGACTTGGCCCCATTACACTTAGAGATAAAGAAGGAGGCTCTGAGAGAGGCCATAAGGCTACAGCAGTACAATAAATTTAAGGCAGGTGACCTTGTCGGTCACCTTAAAACTCTACAGGAATTTAATCAGAAGGACCTAACCGACTCAGTAAACGATAATATGCCAAAGGTTTGAGAAACCATACCTATATAGTGACTCTGGGAGATCGTGTATCATGGCAATCTGGTCTACCAGATTTTGGGGAAGGTGCTTCAGTCTGGTACACGGACGGCTCTAAAACCTATAGTGGAACTGGAGCGGGCGTATTTGGACCCAATTGTAAAATATGGACGGCAATGGGACAAACCGCCACTGTGTTTCAGGCTGAGGTACATGCCATAGAACTGTGCGCAGGTAAACTTCTACTGAATAAACCAAAAGGCGCTACAGTTATTATCCTATCTGACAGCCAAGCGGCACTGCTAGCGCTGAAATCTTATTGTTTCCGTGCTAGGCTTGTGTGGGACTGTCATACTCTTCTTAAAGAGCTGGCACATCATAATAGTCTAACCCTGATGTGGGTGCCAGGACATGAGGGTATTCCGGGTAATGAATCGGCTGACCAGCTAGCTAAGCGGGGAGCCAACTCACCAATGATTGGCCCGGAACCATTCTGTGGAGTAGGTAAAGGCTTCATTAAGGATGGTATTTTTAAGTGGGTAAATCTTCAGGTGGAAGATTATTGGAACTCACTTTCAGGACTTAGACAGTCAAAGAAATTCCTGACCTTCTCAAGTAGGAGAGCGTCGGAATTCCTTTCCTTAAGCAGGTATAACGCACGGGTCATAATGGGATATTTTTCCGGACATTATTTCCTTAATTATCACCTTAAGATCATCGGTAAAGTATCACTAGATACATGTCGATTCTGTGATATCACATCTGAAATCACGGCACACATTCTGTGTGATTGTGATGCAGTGGCCAGATCGAGAAGACAGATTTTCGGTGGATTTACTCTCACCTATGAAGACCTGTCGAAGACTCCCCTGAGTAAAATCATCTCCTTTCTTAAAGGAATCGATATGGCCTAGGGAGTGGTTAAGAGCCAGGAACAAAAGACCTCTTAGGTCGTAGTTCGAGAAGTAGTGAGGCTTCTTTAGGCTCTACCAGTTTAAATAAATAAATAATAAATAAATATACCGAAATTCGTGAAAATGGGCATAACCACTTTTTACCCTGTTAGGGGTTGGATATCGAAAAATTTTATAAAGAATTTCCCGCATAAGTAAAATTAATTTGATAACTCGACATGCCTAAAGATATAACGAAATTCGGGAAAATGTAGAAAAAAAACCTTTTCACGAATATTTTTTTTAACCCACCTTTGTACGGCAATGAAAATCTGAACTTTTTTGATTTAATTACTCCTGTAGTACATCTACATATGCGTACTAAGTTTCAACTTTCTAGCATAAGCCGTTTCTGAGATATACCCTCCACTCCCGTTACTTCTATCAATATTTTTTCAGGATGCGTCTATGGTGATAAAGTAGTCAATTTTTAGCTTTTTATCGTTAGCGGTTTTTGAGAAATAAAAATCGGAATTATTTTCTTACCACGCACACAATCACCCATCACCCCGTATACCTGCACCAAAATTTTTCTCTGCTAGAGCTCAACTGGACCTAACTCTTGCAACATTTTAAATTTTCTGGTACGGTTCTTGAGATATAAATATTATGCTCCACCTTACATTACATAGACTTCACACACCAACTCCGCCAAATGTTAGTCAATATCTAGCCTCCTAGTATCCTTTAAGACAATCACAAAGTTTCAACTTTCGGACGTCAACCGTTCAGGAGAAATGGATCTTAGAATGTTTCAATCAAAGGCTTCGAGTGTTTCGGACGTATTGATTCTTCCCCACTCCCACACCCGTCAATCCATATCGACCATTTTTATTGTAAATGAGTCCACTATCCTCCTAACAATAGCGGTTCCTGAGAACTGGTTAGATTAGGTTAGGTTAAGTGGGTATTTGGCAGAGATAGCTAGCACATATATAGGTCCGTTGTGATCCCACTGCATCATGGCAATATGAGCCTTTTTCGGCCACAGGTTTTTGCCCACGGCGCCTGTTTGGCTAATTTTCCAGAACAAACTGAGTCTAATTAATTGGACACGATATTGTTATGTAAAAAAATTTTCCGTGTTTTTGGTGCGAAGGAGAGGAGTGTAGGAAGGAATTGTGGAGAAGAAAGGGGATACCGAACCTAATCCGCAGCAATGTTTTCAAGTACACACTACGTCTGAACACACCTGGCTCTCCTGAGATCTAGAGACCAAAATTTTGTCGTCTAAAGGCCGGTTTACATGTCGGTTGCAAATAATTTTTACTGAGATTGTGAGGGAGCTAGCTTATCGAATTTGCAATTGAGTAGAAGCAACCACTACAAAAAAATGTTGGCACGCACACATTGATAGAAATATCGTCAGTATTTTTTACTGGATATATCTCTGCTCGTTTCACTCCTGATCAGTTTCTCATTAGAGATTTCCTTCTCCCTCACAATCTCAGTAAAAATTACTTGCATTCAACATGTAAACCGGCCTTAATACGCTTCAGGTTAGCAAATGTTTTGAAATTTTAAGTCAATCACACTACTTTATTATAAAAAAGAATTATTAAGTAAAGCATAGCTTAAATTTTTGTCAAAATTAATATAGTCAAATGTAATGTGTAATTTGTAAGTGTAATTTTAAGATATAAATTTGGAATAACAGGTCTTAGATTTATTTGAGGGATAAAGGGATTATACGAATTTTCGAATATCCGTAAATTCGGATTATCCGAAATTTTGATTTTCCAAACTGGGCGCTTGTGCATTCAGCAAAATATGACAACGCATAATTTAGGAAGTATTTTCCTAGAATCAAAGACACATACGTAAATTTTAAAATTTTTTTGAAACGTTTCCACACTTCATCGATCGCCAAAAATTTTACTTCCATGATAATTTTCAGTGCAATTAACTACACAATTTTATTTTTAAATTAACCCGTAGTGCACCTGTTTCATTTCAAAAATTGAGTTTCCCTCACCCCGTCGTCTATTCAATTCGGTCTTTTTCGATTCGTACCTGAGGATAATGTTTTAATGTACGTGAAAAGATCGACCGGAGATTTAATGGACTGTCAAGTCAAGACCATGTGGAGATGATCGTGTGGGTCCAAACACACAAAGCTTATTTTTAATGATATATCGGCGGAGGGGCTCTGTGTACAACGCTTAAAATTGCTAATTCTAGAATGTAAAACCTGCTAAATTCCATCGTATAATTCAAAATATAAACAATAGATGCTTGTTGGATTGGGTGTGGGGTGCGATCGGGCTCTTCTCTCGCTCGATATGCATAATACGTGATTATTGCATCAGCGATCAGCCAGATCTTTAAGAAAGGCATTTTCTTCAAAACGCTAGAGTTGACTCGTTCGCCGACAGGCTAATAACATTTGTCGTTTGACTGTAACAATGCCCAATCCTCAAGATCCACTATACACCATAAAATTCCGCGCAAGGTAATTGTCGAAACGGTCTGATAGATCTGCCAACAACCTTTCTGTAAACAATCAATTACCGCCCAAACAGCTTTTGATTACTTGGCTTCATGCCCGGAAAATCTATCAGCAGGAATATTATTTTGATGTACCCCTACTACGCAATAAACCTAATTCCTCGACTATTCAGAGGTCCATTTACTGATTATGACTCTGGGTAGAATCGAAGAACAGCTTGTTAGTAGTTCGATTAGAAATTGTTGTTCTGACTGAATTAATTCGAATGGCGCTCAACTCTTTCGCACGTGCCTAGATTGAGGTGACCTGATTTTCACGGTAGCTATACTAAAAAGTGAACCTCTCTATGGAACACACGTGATTTTCTTTATTTCGCATATTGGCCAGACTTCTGGGCGACTCTAGAAAGTCTTTTGCATGTTGTTGTTTTTTTATTGTATTATTGTGATTTTTTGATATGTAAGAATGTAGCTCGCGCGATTTTAGCTAGCGTAAATCGTACAAGCTAGACATTTTCTGTTGGATCATCGCTCCGTGCAAGAGTTCACAGCTCCTTACAGCAACGATACTATCTTAATGCTGTTTTTGAACTTGTAAAGTGGTCGCCGCCACCTTGTCCAATCGGCGCAATAATTCACCAGCTCCGAAAAGAAAACTTCCAAATCCAATCTCAACTTTTGTACTATTTATCGTCTCCAACTATGGGGTTATTTCGAAAATCCAGCTATTTCTCTGGATGGCTGTCGTAAGGTCGATAGTTACAAAACTTTTTTCCGACATACCATCCCGGACAATGACGTGGCATCAGGACCGAAAATCAGGAAACATTTTTTCCCAGGACAAGGTGGAATTCTATCGATTTTCGGAAGAAACATTTTAATGGTATTCGGGTGTTCTGGGATGGCGAAACGAGGCGAAAATGGTCTTCCTTTGGATAAATGAACTTCCATCTATCTTTTGTGATTGAGGACAATCTATTTCGCTTAGTTCGAAATGCCCGGCTGAGAATATACCACACTGTAGCTTGATTAATTTAGACATTGAACTTGAATGAATGATTTTGGTTTTACGAGAGTTAAATATGCTTGTGGATATTGGGATGAGAAGTTTGAGATAAGTTTATCAAGATCGAAACGTATGGACTGTCCATTCTCTTGAATGAATTGTTACAACCTCATTTGAAGACCCAAGTGCAAGAATGGTATATTTAATGTTATTTAGTAAAATAGAATTAAACAATATCAATAACAATATATCATTAAATATATTCTATGCACAAATACTAATAGAAATCATTGACTTCAAATTGTGATGACCACCTTCATCATATTGATAAAAACATTAAACACTAAAATAGAAGAATTAAGAAAATATGACTTAATTTCAATAACACATTTTTTTTTCTTCATACAAAAAAAAAATCTGCCAATGGTCTGGGCGAAACTTTATTATTTTTCGAGTCAAAGTTCGGGAGCGGTAAAAGTCGGAGTATATCATCAGTTGTTTCGAGTTTATGAGGTTTCTTGGAAAGTTAATTTTGTTCTTAAAATAAAAATATTTAAAATAGAAATTTTTAGCCGATTAAACATCGAAAAACCCCGGTATATTATGAACACTAAAAGCCCATAGAGGTAAAAGCGAATTTAATGCCTTGTCAGACTTAAGACGAATTGTTAAGTGTTATGACGAATTGTTAAAATGTATACAAACCCGTTACATCCACTCGAGGGTTGAATTTGGTGAAAACATAAGCATACCCTTCACACCCCCTTGGTTTTTGAAATTCGAAAAACCATGAAATTGGTGTTTAGGCCATTACATCAAATGGCATAATAACCAATTTTATATCTCATCAGAACTAAGGGATGGCAAAAATTGTGAAAACATATGCAAACTCTTGGAGGTTGAATATGGAAAAATGGAGAAATGTGTTTGTAGGCGATTCTATAAAAATTCTGTGGAAGTGAACAGCGATCTAATATCTCATCAAACCCAAGAAATATGTCTAAGCTTTGAAAAGTATACAACCCCCTTACACCCCTTAGGATTAAATATCTCAAAATACTGAAATTGACTTTTTGTCTATTATATGGGAAACCTTAGGAACTAAAAATGAATTCGATATATCATCAGATCTAAGCAATATGTAGGAACCTGTGAAAACATATGCAACCTCCTTACACCCACTTGGGGGTTGAATATACAAAAATCCTGAAAGGAGTTAATAGATAAATATGAAGACAGCACGAGAAAGTAAAAACCAATTCAATTTCTTATCACTTCTAAAAGATATGACGGAATTCGTGAAAACATATTCAACCTTTTTATACCCTCTTAGGGGCTGAAAAAGGAAAAAACTTAAAAACAAGTTTTAGGCGATTATTACGCAAGCCCGTGAAAGTGAAAAAATATTCTATATCTGATCAGACCTGAGGGATATGGCAGAATTCGTGAACTTTTTCAACCTCTTTACACCACCTTAGGGGTCGAATTTAAAAAAATCTTGAAAACACGTTCTAGGTAATTATATGAAGAAGCCGTAGAATAAAAATGAATTCAATATTTGGGAAGACCTAATAGATATGACGAAAATCGTGAAAATGTATGCATTCCATTTTCAATGATAATTTTTTTCGCCACCCTTCCAAATGCCAATGGATATTTTAAATTTTTTTTATCTAAATTACTTTTCTAGTTAATTTACATATACTCGTACATACCGAGTTTCAAATTTGTAGCATAAGCCGTTCTATAGATAGGCAAAACACCCCCCACCCCCGTACCATACTACCCCTATATAAAATTATATTTTTCCAACATGCTACTACAATAGCTCTATCTAAATACCAACTTTTAGCTTAATATCATTATATTATGAGATATAAAAATCAGAACTTTTTCCTGTTTACTCTCCCCCACTCTCACACTCTACACCTTCACCCTCTACACCCTAACCCCTAAAATTTTTTTTCTGCTTGGGTTCTATTAGGCCTACTTCTAAAAATTTTAGCCGTCTATCTTACACTGTTCATTAGAAAAATTCTTATCCCCTCCACTTTTATGTTCCCCCGCCCTCTTAAAAAATGTTACTTTCTGTAAACTTTATTTGTCAACCTTTATACACAAACCGACTTTTATTGTCTAGTTCAATTGGTTCGTGAGATATCGTAATCTAAAGTTTTTTCTCCCCCATCTCCGTACGCCACTGGCCCCACTCAAAAATTTGTCTCCGATCTGTTCTTTGGCCGTATCATGTACAGAACCGAATTGGTAGGGGAGGGTGGGACAATGTGGGCTGGTAAGGTAAAGTGAGCCCCTTCACAATTTCTAATATGCAATAGCGCAATCGCTTAGCAAAATTCAAAACAATACAAACTACACGATAAAGATTCAGAAATTGACTTCAATCCAGTGATATGAGATCGTGGGAAATTTCCCATATTGTGTGAATTTTCGACCTCTAAAAATTAAAAAAGGGAAAAGGGAACAATTGCCTGTTTTCGAAGAAATTCGTGGGAATTTGGACAAAACATTATTGATGAGTGATGACTTTACTCTACATACATACGAGATGGAGCTTTGAAAATAGAAATAAAAGGAACAGGTAAAGAATTGTATATCACAGCTTTTAAGAAACTTAAAAACAGATTGACATTAGACGATCCAATTTTTAAGGAAATGAATTCTGGAATCAAAGAATTGCCCTTGCCAGTACAAAATGTGCGATTCGACGAAATTAAATATAATTGCAAAGAAAGTTGGATGCAGCGAATCTGCTATAAACATCGAATGGAGGGACTTGTCAGTTACTTTTTCAAAGTATGAGAAAGAGCTGTTAATGAAATTAACTGTAGAAGAATTTTGGAATGAAATTGGCTTGATGAAAAATTTTGAAGATATTTATATATTTCCAAATTTAAATAAAATTGTAAAATTTGCTATAGTTTTGCCGCATTTGAATGCCGACTCGGAAAGAATATTTTCCATTGTTACCGACGTGAAGACTTCAAAACGAAACAGAATTGGAGAAGATTCACTAAATGCAATTTTTTCCATCCGTTCAAGGATAGAAGCTAAAAATTGAAAACTATATAGAGCTACTATAGAGACATCTCAGAAAAATAAATGTTTGATAGGTGGAGCAAGGTACGACGGTGGGGGCTGGTGGTGGTTTTTCATATTTTAGAAACGGCTTATGCCAGAAAGTTGAAACTTAGTACCTATGTATATGTAGATGTTCTACTAGAATAATTAAAACTAAAAAAAAATCAGCTAACAGTCTGGGCGCAACTTTATTATTTTATGGGTAGAAGTCCGAAACGTGTTTAATGCTGAGATGCGGTGTAGGTGACAATGGGACTGACAACCTAAGGAATAACCAGGTGGCTACTAGGAACGTTATTTTTTAGGTTGTCAGTCGCATAGTAACATGCACCGCATATCAGCATTAAACACGTTTCGGACTTCTACTCATAACTAAGGTCACCGGTGCACCTATTCGCGATAAATTCTCTAATCTAGCCTACTATCTATGGAAAAAAGTTTTAAAGAATCATAAAAACAGCAATGTTATTGTTATTTTATAAAAAAAAATTTCTAACCTACCTTGTTCTGGATAAGTGCGCAAAAAACACACCGATTATAAGTTGCACAACTCCCAAAATGTATACTAGTCAAAAGGCTACAATACAATTTTTTTTATATATATATGTGATTTTTTTGCTTTATGAAAATGTTTTTGTTTTTATTTATTTATATTATTAGAGAGAAGCTTTATAGTTAATTTAAATGAATAAATTTATTTTGCTTTATGTGCTTGGGAATTTTCAATACAATCGGTGGGAAAATTGATCTGGAATTCCCTTTTTCGTGGGAATTTTTAAATCCAACACCTCACAACACTGCTTCAATCAACTTTAAACGCGATCCACTCCAATTACACTTACGTGCATTTTTCTCATATTACGATTTTGGTACCGTCAGATGTAAATATCAGTGTTTAATAATTATACATTAAAAACAATTGTAAGTGGGTGAACAATGTTTGGAACAGTATCTTCGAGATCCGTGTGCGAATTGTGAAACTTGACAAGTAGACTTTGATGATTATTTTTAAAAAAATATATAAAAATTCAATTCCGGGTGGATAATTCTACTATACCCCTTGGAAGGGCTCACTTGACCCAAGTGGTGGGCAAAGTGTGCACTTTGAAGTATATATAGAAAGGATTATGTATCTTTTTTATCAGCTACTATAATTTAACTTCACTAATATATCACTAAGCTGTCACCCTAAGCTATCTATTTTGCGAGAAAAGGAGTTTATAACTAATACCCATTTTACAGAATCTCGGTACAAGCCCTAGGGGCTTACTTTGCTTTCCTTTCCCCAAAAAATTATTAATAAATGATGTTTTTCATCACTACTCAGTCGATGTTATTGTTCATTAAGTCAATAAATCTCCATTAATTAATTATTGAACCGCTTCGATAAAGAATTAATTTAATTAATGAACTTTGTTCATTAATTTATAAATTCTTCACCTTGATTTTGTTCGCAAGTTGACACACTTCGGTCATTGAATCAATGAATTTGTTCATAGTGTGGTGGCCTATAGTAAATTTTAATATTTCTCGGTAACTGAGTGTCAATGTTTGAGCGACTTCTATATTGAATAAAGGATACGATCATTGACGAATTATTTTTTCCAAAAATAATTTCATTTTATTTAGTTGAAATGAAAATTTCAAACCTGAAACATTCGAATATGGATTATTAATTTTTTCAAAAAGAATAAGTAACTAAGCAATAACAACAATAAAAAAATTTTTCTAAATAATAAAAATAATTCTTCTTAACAAAGATTGTGCTAAATCATAATTTTCAATCTTTTAAACAATAAAAATAATTTTAATTTAATTCTTCAATTTGTTTTTGTAACATTGAAATAATTTCAAAATAATTTTGCGTATTTAACTTAAATTTTTTGATCAAAATGTTTTGTTTCATATTGAAAGCTGTTATTTATTTTATATGATTTTGTCTATTGCACTTAAAAAAAAAACTTCAAAAATACTTTAGCAAGTTTTACTTCAACTACGAGTATCAAGAAGATTTTCACATAAACTTCGATTTTCGTGATTCTATATAATGTAAAGGATAATAGAACCATTCCTCCACAATAGGTTGATGAATTTCGGTCATTAAATCAATGAAATTTGTTCGTAAGTTAATATATTCCATTCGTTGAATCAACGAACTTTGTTAAATGTTTGACGTATTTCATTGAATGAATAATTACTGTTAGTTGACGTACTCTGTTCTTTGAATCAGTGAATATTGTTCAAAGGTTGATGTATTTCCCTTTTTTGACCAGAATCATACCACCAGTGAGAAGAAAAAGATTTTAACAGGAAATCGGGCTGGGTATGGCAGTGTATTGTCCCATTTGCTATGATACGCTATACCAGAACAACAAAATTAATAATAAGGGGGTTGGGACCATGTTAAATATTTAAAAAAAAGGACGAACCCACGTTCCAGATACCCATTTATCGGTCGAAATCGTAATAAGCCTTTATCTAAATTCATTATTGCCACTCAATTCATTTTATCGTAGAAAAATTTAATCGATTTCTTTTTGTTTATCTAAAGTTCCATTTAAAATATTTCGAGCATTCATAATCGTAACAGTAATTTTACGAAACGAAAATTATCGAAATATGCGAGAGAATTTATAATTTATTACACTACCACTTTTTTTTTGTTTTAGCTTTTACGATAAGTGGCATATATTTTTATGTGCACAAACACACTGTTCATTATCGTCATATTTCATAAATTCAAAATTTAGTAAATGGCACGAAAGCGAATAAATGTCAAGATGAGTATTAGAGAGCGCGGCGAAAAGAAATAAACCCGATTCTCGATTTTCATAGCCCAGCTAGATTTTCGTTAAATAAAATCACTCGAGCTCGAAAGTTTGATAAGAATTTTGTGGTATCGTACAAACGAATTTATCTTGGAATTTGAGCATTATATCATAGATCAAACTTAGATTTGAATAACAAATTAGATTTCTAATAGTAGCTGGTAGGTGGTGGTCTTTAAAATTTCAAAGCATAGAACAGGTATCCTTTTCTGAGATTAACTTGTGCACCTAGATGCTTCACATACATGATTGAGTCCACAGGTGATTTACTAGTAACAAAACAATTTGCTCCGTTAATTATCTATGAATCATTGGTATCCTAACATGTGGACATCTAAATGAATCATTTCTAATTCACTTCCGATGCTTTTGGTTTTTCGGTTATTGCATAGGTTGGACTCATAAAAATGACATAAAAGTTCGATTCTCAATTGCATCTACAGATAGTGGTCCTTTAAATGAAAGTATGGCATAGATATGTTTTTCTGCGATTATCTTACGCACTAGATGCTTTACATACATGATTCACCTACAGTCCTAAGTGATTCACTTATGAGTAACAAAACCCAACGCTCGGTTAATCATCTAAGAATCGTTAGTGAATCACATGTGGGTATCTATCCTTAACGAATCCTTTGTGATTCACTTGCGGTGCTTCTGATTCGTTCTGTTATGTCATAAATCCCCATAAAAATTGGAGTTTAAATTGTATCTATAGAATGGTTCTTTAAATTTCAAAGTATAGATATGATATTCTGTAGTCAAAATCTAGCAATAAAAATTCTTAAAATCAAATTTGTTAAAATTGTCAACACCTCAGGTTTCCTTCCCATCCCTGAAATTTACACCTCACTTTGTAACACTACGAATTACATTACGACGTAAGGGGTTACTCTCTAAGACACCATCGATATCACATTCATCCGTGTGGACTAAATCGTAACCAAAATAATCTAAAAACCCCTGTTACCTAAAAAAGGTTGTTCGATGATTTATCTACTTTCCAGAATATATTGACACCACCTTTTATCCTATGACAAACGATTGATGAGGCCTTCGATCTGGTAGTGACATTAGTTCCGGACTACCTTATCTTTATCATCGTTATCAATTTAAGCGTGTGATTTCTGTTAATTGATTGAAGCACTAAACTTAAGAGGGTGATAATCAACGCACAGGGCTTCAACTATAAATTAATTTCTGCCCCTTGGACGGCTTGGATTAACACTTGAACTGGCAAATAGAAAGAGGCTCGACAGAACCAAACTATACCTTAATTTCACCCCTTATGGTGGCTAACCCTTGGCAATCGACTACAAAAACACCTTGCTACATAGTTGAACTACTTATACGTTGATATCGATGACGACGAGTTGTTTACCTGATTTGGTTAAAAGCTTTGCGCTTCCTATCGATTCATTGATCCAATTATTGTCCGTTCTTCAGAATATATACTGTACGCTGCACCTCATATACGAGTATACCGCACTCGTCTGCAAAAGTGACTTGTGAAAACGAGAGCATAGCGTTTATATGGCATGTTCGATGGCTTATTAAAGCCAAAAGCCATCACTTTTAGCTCTGCATATTATGCTGCCCGTCAAGTTAAAGCTGCCGGTTAAAAGGTTTCACCTGTTAAAAGAGTCCTTGATTCGTATTTGTCATCACTTTTCAGGGCACAAACTTTACTATGCAAGCTTGCTCACACCTTTTTTTTATACTCGTATGCATGCATAGTAGCGTACTCGTACAGTTGGAGTATTTTTTTTAAGCACGAATTTATTGGTTAATCGATAACACTTTTAATTGGTTTTCGAAATTCTAACTTGGAACTAGGACGGACTGGTTTATCTGTTCCTACTTAAAGAACTAAGTTAAATTAGTTTTCTGGAATTGAATAATTTCAGATTTACGAGTATGTTGATTTTTTTGTTCTTCTCGTTTCTTCGGTGTATTTAATAAGAAATAGCTCCAAATCGAATGTGATAAAAAATTAGTTTCCTAATAATGAAAACTATGTTTCTTCTTCTTCTTGTTGGCTAGATTTCCATGATTTAATGAAATATCCCACTCATTTTTGAATCAGTTATAAACCATAATCAGACATGGTGTTGCCAGGATTTCATGTAAAACACGATTCGTTTTAAATCGATAGAAATAATAACGTTTTATTATTCGCATTCAATAATCAAACCAGTAATTGCACTACCGGCATTGCTACCTGATTTTTTTATAAACAACTTGATCACTGCTCGATCGCTGCTTCCAATCAAAATCGCTTTACAAATACTTGGCGTAGAAACTGATCGTCGTATCGCTTCGCCTTTCTTTGGCTGTAACCTTTGCCGTATTTATATACTGCATGTATTGAGTTGAGCGCTTTCTCGCATATTTGGTGAAATACGAGTATGTGGAATGTTTGGGAAATGTTAAGAACGTTGCAGAAGTTTGCGGATTTTTCCACGCCTTTTCCGTTTTACAAAAATTCATTAAATTTAAGAAACTTTTTTTTGGTTAATTGAAGTCTAGGAATTTGGTCTTATTTTCCAGGTTTGTTTTCTAGGGCAATTCATATATGTATTAGTAAACTATATTGCTAGCGGTACTTGTCAGAGTCAGTATCGTTGTTAACAGCTGATTCTGAATTTGTCAATTTAATATAGTGGTAGTTTAAACGTTACTGGATTTTAATTTAATATTATAATATTTTTTATAATTCAAATAGTTGGAACATTTAAAAAATGTAACACTATTTTTCACATTACATATCTTATTTTGTGAAAATTATGTAAGTGCTGCTAATTTGAAATTATGAACAGTACAATTTCTTATAAAACATATTTTTGGCAATTAAATATTTTTATTTACAATGTTCAAATTTCATAAAAACTTGATTTGTTTTAAAATTTTGTACTCCCCTTCCTTGATTCTTTACATTTTTGAGACAAAATCAACAGCTGATTCTGAATTTTCCAATTCAACTCGTGCTTATTGATTTTTTATGGAAAAATATAACAGCTAGCAATATAGTTCTAATACATATATGGGGCAAATTGACTAAAAGCTTAGTTTCATTCCTTAAGTTCTACTTTATTATTTCTAATATACAGTATTTTAATCGACTTAAAAAAAAATTGCTTTTGACATTTGTCGGTTACAGAAATAGTCATTAAAAACGAAACACACAAATTTAAAGTGTGATAAAATGAATGCAATCTTTCCAATTTTGAACGAAGAATCTCGCAATAGGGCGAGAATAAATAGTGAATTGTTACGGGCAGGGACGTCATTTCAGTTTTTTCTAGGGGGGGGGGGGGCAAGATTTTATGTTTGAATATATTTTTATATATAAATATACACATGTTATAAATAATCTATAAAAATACATAATTCAGGGGGGCAAATGCCCCCCCCCCCCTGCCCCCCACAAATGACGTTCCTGGTTACGGGACTCACAAAATCCATTTGATATTCCAGAAAAATTGTGAGATGGTGTGATGCGGTATGGCTCTACATAGTCGTACATTTTCAGCTTTCCATCCTTTACGGTTTTCGACAAATCAAAATCATAGTTTTCCTTTCCACCCCCTCCCACTATCACCCCATACACCAGTAGATTCGACTTGTAATCCTATCTTCAGAAACCAAATTTTATCTTCCTGGTATAATTGGTTCGGAAGATGTTGTAATTGAAAGTTTTTTACCCCCACACTCCGCTCGTTCAAAAAGAACACCCCCCTTCAGTCGAAAAGAACAGACCTAATATTTTCAGCAAACACGAAACGAAAAACAAACAGTTTCCTCAAATCACATATGCGAATTTCAATTTGAATACCTAGGAAGGTCACGAAAATATTCGCCAACAGCCTTGCCTCATGAAACCGACGAATTTCCCTGTTTCGAAAATGAAGGGAAATATGCAAAATTTTCGCAATTCGCATGTCGCCAGAATCGCAGTTCAGATCTCGAAGAATTCTGAAAACATTAAACGTAATTTTCGAGATAAATATTTATAGATGCTCCATCCTTTTTTCACAGCTGTTCTTTTTTTAGAATGATTTTCGGCATACTCCTTTTCAACAGCTACACAAACCAAGCTTTAACGTCTTATCTTCATTCGTTCGCAATTAAATTTCCAACTCATCCATACGTTACTGCCGAGTTCAAAAAAAAAAATGTTTATACACTTGCCAGGTGTGGTTCATCTCTCTGGTTCAATTTCGGTCTTAAAGCCATTCTGTACGCCACTGCCCGGCTCAAAACGTTTATCTTTGAGGCGTTTTCCTAGTGTGTTTCATCTCTTTGGCTCAATTTCCATGATAGTATTAGTTTTTTATTACATCTTAGCGCTACTGCATTCCACAATAAATCCATTTTTGTAATTGTCCCCCTGTAATCTGCACATACGAGTTTCTTCTTCCTTTTGTTAGCCATTACTAAGATATCAAATTTTTTCGAAGTTATTTCTATCACATTGTTCAGACTTAGAGCTGTTCTAAAACTAGCCTTATTTTTTTTTATTTAAGCCTTACTTTAAAATAAAAAAAAAAAATCTGATGCACGTCTACCTTGTGCGCATACCAGCTCTTGATGGTCAGTGGCGTAGTTGAGAAATCGGAGATGTGAAGTACTTTCCGAGAGTTTTGTACTATCCACGGGGTTTCTGCTTCAATTTATCCTGTTTACAAGTACCTACGTAGATACCTTCATAGTCCAAGGCTTAGGTGGATAAAACAGTTCAGTTAAATGAACTAGTTCTGAAATACTTGTTCACATGAAAGTTTAGTTTAGTGAACTAACTTCAATTGAACTGGGTTCAATGTTTAGAAAACTATTGTCCGCATACATGCACTGTGCACACTATACTCTAATGAAGCGCAATTCAGTTAAGCTTAGTGTTGCCAATTTAGCCGAAAATCGGCTAAATTTAGCCGATTTCATCAAGATCTAGCCGAAGAAATTTAAGTTTAGCCGATAGCCGAATATATAGCCGATTCGTGTAGTAGGGGATGTAAAAGGTATCATCTGAAAATCCTACGGAGCAAATTTGGTTTTTGCATAAACGCACTTAATGTTTACTTCACAGACTTCAGTTCAATGCTTGTGTGCTACATTAACATACTTTCTGTTACCATTCAGCACTAGAATTCGACTATCTTTCATGGTATGGTACATAGGGTGGTGATGCCATCATCCTCCATCACTTAGACGTTAGTGTTCGTCCATTGTGCTCCCCGTTTGAGTATTATAACTTCTGGAACATAAAACCATTTAATAGATTTTATAAAGTTTGCTATGTTACATAGCTTACCCTTATCGATATCACCAAGGTCATCGAGGAAATATGCGCCGAGGTTTCGTCTTCTCGTTCCCGATAGGGCCGGACACTCGAATAGGACGTGGAAGATTGACTCCTCCACTTCTGGGTCACCGCAGCTACGATAGAGATCATTTGCCTCGGCTCCCAGTCGTCTAGCGTGTCTACCGATCAGGCAGTGCCCTGTGAGCACTCCGATTTGTGTGCTAGCATCTTTCCTGCTCAGGCTCAGGATATACATACTTGCTTTTCCCGTGATCATATTCAGGCCAAAGAGTTCTTGATATTGAGTATGTGGTTAGGTTTGACCATCTATTCCCTGCCCACTGCAAGCATAGTGAGTCGATAGACTGTTTTATGGATCCGATGGGAATAGCAACGTGCTGGTCTTCCACTAGTGAGCTTAGGCTAGAGCCTGCTCGAGCGCGTTTATCAGCTTGCTCATTCCCCTGGATTCCACAGTGGCCTGGCACCCAGCAGATCACTATCTTCCATACATTAAGAGACTTTCCAAAAATCTATGACAAATTTTTTTAATTCTGTTACGATCAAGTAATTAGAACGAAAAAGAATATCTAGCCGATTTTAGCCGATTTTGAACTGTCATCTGACCGATTTTCAGAAAAATAGTTGGTAACACTGGCTTAAGCAGAACCACACTGCTGTGGCTATGGCCTATAATGATTGGTTGGTGAGTGAAGATGTGAGAAGAACTTTGCTTGGTGAAAAATTGAATTGTGTATTATTACTTTATTATTTTTTAATAATAAAGTATTGTTATCGACCTGAAATTTAAAAAACATTTGCTACCCTGAAATTTTGTATTTTCACGTTTTAGGACCAGTAAACCCCAAAAAAGCAAAAAAAAAATGTCAGTCTGTCCGCCGTAGACGCCATACGCAAAACCGTTTGAAGGTGCGTAGCTCACAAACCCCTTGAGATATTAAGTTGAAATTTTTATGGTAGCTAGAATGGGTGAACCCCTACGAGTGTTATCTTTTGGAGGGGTGGGAGTGTGAGGGGGAGGAGAGGGCAGCGTTTTAGATGAAACATTTTGATTTCTAGATCTCAGGAACCGTCTATGCTAGGTGGCTGAAAGTTGTTACTTATGAAGTACTGTAATAGTGGACACATTTGCAAAAAAATGGTCGATAGGGGTCGAGGGATGTGCGAGTGTGGAGAAAATAATGAGTCCAAAAAGCTTGAAACCTGGGGTTGAAACATTCTAAAATCCGTATCTCCTGAACGATTGAAGTCAGATGGCTGAAACTTTGTAGTTTTCTTAAGAGATACTAGGAGATTGGAAAAGGGGAAGCTTTTTTAAGGGTGACGTATGGGGGAGGGGGGTGAAAAACTTTGATTTACAATATCTTCCGACTCAATTATGCCAGGAAGATAAAATTTGGTTTCAGTATATAGAATTACCAGTTGATTCTACTGAATGTAAAATTTTTGAGGGGGTAGGTGAAGCGCGGAAGCGGGGTGACAGCCATTTTTCAAAAAATTAAATTTTCGTATCTCAAGAACCGTATCAGATATGATTTTGAAAATTTTACAGGAGTTAGGACCTGTAGACTTTAGTGAAAAAAAAATGTTGAGGATGTGGGTCTAGGGAGGGATGGTGGGAGGGGTGGAAATGAAAAAATTCCGATTTTAATTTCTCAAAAGCCGCAAAGGATAGAAAGCTAAAAAATTTAAAACTGTATACAGCTACTATAGAGACATCTCAGAAAAATAAATTTTTGATTGGGGTAGCAAGGTACGGGGGTGGGGGTGGTTTTTCATATCTCAGAAACGGCTTATGCTAGAAAGTTGAAACTTGGTATCTGTATGTAGATGTGCTACTAGAATAATTAAAACTAAGAAAAATCGGACAACAGTCTGTGCGCAACTTTTTTGTTTTATGGGTAGAAGTCCGAAACGTGTTTAATGCTAAGATGCGGTGTAGGTGACAATGGGACTGACAACCTAAGGTTATAACCAGGAGGCTACTTGGAACGTTATTTTTTAGGTTGTCAGTCACATAGTAACCTACACTGCATCTCAGCATTAAACACGTTTCGGACTTCTACCCATAAAATAATAAAGTTGCGTCCAGACTGTTGGCCGATTTTTTTAACGGAGACCGATGGCATGAGAAGATTTTCGTCGTGTTCACTTTATTTACTTAGTTAGGTCGTCCTTCAGTATCCTCTTTCTTTCCAAATTGAGCTGCAGTTCACAAACATGAATTAGGTACTTCAGACTAGAGATGAGTCGTTCACGTATGAAGTAATAAAAAAGAACACTTACACTTCAAAGAAGCTTTCTTCTTTATTAATTCACACGTGAACGACTCATCTCTAGTCCGGGAACCAGTGCTGTCGTTTTGTTGTTTTGGACAGTAGTGCATTTAAGTGAACAACAGTAGTATTTTACAAAGAATAGTAGTACATACATAACTTTAAGGTTCGGAATCGCATAATAGCATCGAAGAGTTAGTATACGAGGGCGGATTGATAATGACGTGGAAAAATCAAGAAGGAGTTGGCAGGTAAGGAATTCGTTATTTTTTTTTATCTGGACCATCCTTAAATAGATTACCTGCAAAGTTTAAGCCTGATACCTCGTTTAGTTTTCGAGAAACAGCCATCTAAGCAAGTCGACTTACAAAAATTGTTGAAAATGGATAAAAGTGAATTTCGTGTGTTGATTAAACACAATTTTTTAAAAGGGAAAACAGCTAAAGTAACCAAAGAAAAATTAGATAAGCATTATGGGGACTCTGCACCATCGATCCAAATGATTTACAAATGGTTTTCTGAATTTAAGTGTGGTCGTACGAGCACACAAACCATACCAAGTCCAGGTCGTCCAAATGAGGTCACCACGCCAGAAATGATCGATAAAACCCATGATATCGTGATAGAAGATCGTCGAGTAAAAGTGCGTGAGATAGTTAACGTAGTAAGCTTCTCATTTGAACGTGTTTGGAATATTTTGAAAAACCATTTGGACATGAGAAAGCTATCCGCAAGATGGCTGCCGCGTTTGCTCACAATCGACTAAAAACGCAATCGTGTGACAACTTCGCAGCACGGTTTGCAACTGTTTTAACGTAATACAAACGAATTTTTTCATTGATTCGTAACTGTTGATGAAGCATGGATTCACCACTACACTCCAGAAACCAAACAACAGTCAAAACAATGGACGGATGTCGGTTCAAGCGCACCGAAGAAGGCAAAACCGTTCTATCGGCTAGAAAGGTTATGGCGACAGTTTTTTTGGGATTCCAATGGAATGATATCTACCGATTCACTTGGAGAAAGGAAAAACAATGACGGGAGCATATTATTCTGAGTTATTGGTTCCATTGGATGTTGAAATCAAGATAAAACGGCTTCATTTGGCGAAGAAAAAAGTGTTGTTTAACACGTCCGTTGTTGCAACGGCAAAACTGTTTGAATTACGGTACGAATTGCTCCCTTACCCACCGTATTCTCCAGATTTGGCACCCTGCGACTTTTTATTATTTCCAGACTTGAAAAAATGGCTTGCTGGAAAGAGATTTACCACGAATACTGACGTCATAAGTGAAACCAACGCCTATTTTGAAGGCTTGGACAAATCATATTATTTGGAAGGGATCAAAAAATTGGAAAAACGCTGGACTAAGTGAATCGAGCTAAAAGGAGACTACGTTGAAAAAGAAAATAAATTTTTTCAGATAAAATTATGTTTTTTCAATTTTTCCACGTCATTATCAATCCGCCCTCGTATATAGGTTCATTCCATTAAAAAACGCCAAAAATAACGAAATTTGTGACCTTATCATCGCCGATTCTTTTAAACTTTGTGTACTGCCCAATCCTGTTTTGAAAATTCGTATCTCCGATAGTTTTTATCATAGAATAATGATTTTGGACTAATTTTAAAGGGGAAGGTTACGAGAATTTAAATGTTTACAAATCTTTTTCAAGAATAACGGTTTTGTCCTTATTCTGAATGTCTCAAAAAGCCAATTTTTATGTATTTTTGATATATTGTTTTCTTTATGTTATATATATTTTCATTATACTGTTTTTCAAAACATATCAAAAAATCTGCCAATGGTCTGGGCGAAACTTTATTATTTTTCGGGTCAAAGCTCGGGAGCGGTCAAAGTCGGAGTGTATCATGAGTTGCTTCGAGATTATTAGATTTCTTGGAAAATTAATTTTGTTCTTAAAATAAAAATATTTAAAATATCGATTTTTAGCCGATTAAACATTGGAAAATTTCTTTCTTCTTATCATTTATACTCTCTTAGGAGCTGAAAAAGGAAAAAACTTAAAAACAAGTTTTAGGCGATTATTACGCAAGCACGTGAAAGTGAAAAGATATTTGATATCTGATAAGACCTGGGGATATAGTAGAATTCGTGAAAAAGTTTACAACCCCCTTTGCACTCCCTTAGGGGTCGAATTTTAAAAAATCCTGAAAACGCTTTCTAGGTATTTATATGAAGAAGATGTACAATAAAAATGAATTCAATATTTGGGAAAACCTAATAGATATGATGAAAACCGTGAAAATATATGCATTCCATTTTCACTGATAATTTTTTTTGCCCCCCCTCCGAACGCCAATGGATATTTGAAATTTTTTTTTATCTAAATTAGTTTTCTAGTTGATCTACATAAACATACCGAGTTTCAACTTTGTAGCATAAGCCGTTCTATAGATAGGAAAAACACCCCCCACCCCCGTACCATACTGACCCTATAAAAAATTATATTTTTCCAACATGCTACTAATATAGATCTATCTAAATACTAAGTTTCAGCTTTGTATCATTATAGGTTCTCGAGATATAAAAATTGGAACTTTTTCCTTTTCACCCTCCCCCACCCTCACCCTCTACACCCATACTTCCAAAATTTTGTTTTCTGCTAGGGGTCTATTAGGCCCACTTCAGGTAAAAATTTTAAGCATATATCTTACACCGTTCTTGAGATATGAGACGTGATTTTTTAAAAAAATTCTTATCCCCTCCACTTTCATGATCCACTGCCCTCTTAAAAAATTTTACTTTCAGCAAACTTCATTTGTCAACCTTTATACAAAACCAAAATGTTATTTGTCTAGTGCAATCGGTTCGTGAGATATCGTAATCTAAAGTTTTTTACCCCCCACTCCCGTACGCCACTTCCTCTACTCAAAAATTTGATTCTGATCTATTCTCCTAGTATACCTACAGATATTCATTAAGTTTCAATTTTGTGACATTAACCGTTTAGGATATATAGAATTTAGAATGTGTCATACTCGCCTTTTTTGCGTTTCGAACGTTTTATTTTTCCCCCCACTCCCAAAACCCTTCACCTATATCGGCAATTTTTTTGCAAATGGTTCCACTATCGAAGCTCTATATAATTTCCAAATTTCAGCTTCCTAGCATATGCGGTTGCTGAGATCTAGAAACCAAAATTTTCCGTCTAAAATACTTCCCCCCCTCCCCCCTAACACCCCCACCCCTCCAAATTTGGTCACTAGAGGGGGCCTACCCACTCTATCCACGAAAAAAAATTCAACTAAATAGCTCAAAGGGTTTGGGTGCTACGAGCCTTCAAACAATTTTGCGTACGCCGGTAGACGTACGGCGTACGGCGTACGGGGTACGGCGTACGGCGGACAGACGGACTGAAATTTTTTTTTGATTTTTTCGTGTCTACTCGTTATGAAACGTAAAAAAAAAAATTTTGAGGGTAGCAAATTTTTTTTTTTAAAAAATCGATAACAATACTGTATTATTGAAATAATAAAGTAAAAATCAACTTTAGATCTCAAGAGTAAAAAAAATTAACGAACATCAGTGGTCATCAATTATTTCGCATCAAAATTACAATTACTTTGATTACCTGTTCGTAAATGTAATATAATACATTTATTCTAAAAAATTGAATATATTAAATTTCAGCGGAATATTTTATTTGTGCATTTCCCCTTAAAATAAGATATGAAGTTAAAGAGGAGGCAAACGCAATTTTCAAGAAATCTTTAACATACTAAAACTAAGAAAAACAAATAAAGACAAAATTAGATGTAGTCAAGATAATGTGAATAAAATGAAACCAAGGCAATTCACGTTTATGGGGTTGTTATATACGGGGCGATGAATATATTCTCGAATGTGTAATATAAGTATGTACATATTTACATTAATTATAATTATTATAAAATAAAAAAAAAATCGATTTCTCCTTTTATATATGTATCTTTACTTATCTACGTATCGATTACTTACATCTTTATGCGGTGTTTGTAAAATAATTGGTAATTTTGGTTTGGGTTTGTTTTATTTTCAAATTCAGAAACATCGCTTAATCTTGGAGTTTTTTTCAAAAATTGAAATATCGAATTTCTTTCCGCCACTTTCAATTCCAGTACTGAATATTTCAATTGCTAATCTGTACTAAGTTTTCTAACGTTCTTTAGTTACAATTTTTATTTTTTCGTCACTATCACCATCAATTGAATTTAAGTCACAAATAATTTCTAACAATTATTGCACTTGACCGCATAAATAAATTTCAGAAGTTGAGTAGGAGGCATCTTCTTTAATCCATGGCGGTTTCAAAATATTCAATGAAATCATCTTAATTCAGTTGGGATGAAATATCGTGACCTCCCAATAGCGGCTTCAAACATTCGGGGTGGACCTTGTTTCGACTCGTGTTTTACATTTAGAACCACTTATTTGATTTAAAGCTGTTTTAAAGCTAAACAAAATCTGATTCGTTAGCAACCACTGATGATAAAATTTTTTCTAATAATATAACTTCATGGGTCTAATGACGTTTTGCTACATCGTTTGCATCAGTGGCGTCACATTATTTGACATAAACATTATTATAATCTTTTCATCATTGGCTTTCAACTGGTTTATTAGAGGATGAGCTGGAGCGTTCTCCAAAAGGAGGATACCTTTCGGCTCAAAAGAAACCCGTTACTCTCAAAAAACGTTAAACATATAAAAATATGGTTTATTTTTAAAGAATATTGATCAGGTACAAGACTTTTACCATTCCTTAAATATTGCAGCATTTTTTTTTAATATTATATTTAACAGGACATGCAAAAATTTGGGTTTTTAACTCGACCAATTACAAGTGGTTTTATTTTATTCGTGTCATTTCCATTAGTACAGGCAAGGAATGGTATTCGTGGTTAGTTATTTTTTCCACTGGGTATTGTTTTACCTGGAAGAGTTCACTGTCATCTACGATATAAAGCTGCTCTGGAGGCACTTGCATTTCCTCAAATTTGTTGTTCACTTCTCTTTGAAATTTGAAATTTTAGTTCTCCATCTACGGAGGCTTAAAATTTTTTAAGCTTTCATTATCGCAAGTTCCATAAATGTGTTGAACACACATCGTAATCTGTTGCAGTTTTTATACTCTAGATGAAATCATATAGAGTATTATAAGTTTAATCCAGCCCGAAAAGTTTGTAACGCATAGAACCGAGCCTCGGACGAAAAAAACTTATATATTATTTTGTGTTTAGTTGTGGCCAAACACCCCAAATCCGTTTGCTGTCCGTCCGTCCGTTTGTACGATAACTCAAGAACCCGTTGACCTAGGAAGTTGAAATTTTGTCACCACCTGTAAAATGGAAAAAGTAAGGCTAAGTTCGTTAATGGGCGATATCCTTCCACTCCTTCGGGTACCTCCCATACAAGAGTCCTTAAATCACGTATTCACAATTACTTATTGCTCGAATGCTTCAAGTTAGGAACTTGAAATTTTGCATACTTAAAGTTAACAATGTTTGAAGCGAAAGTTCCGAATATGATGCAAATCGAATGAGTTCTGCGTGTTGCAGCCTACAAAAGTCCTTCAAAAATGTATGCAACTTACAGAATCCACTATAACTCTAGTATGAGTTAAAGCAGGGATTCAAAATTTTACAGGAATTAGTTTTATATCAAAAGCAAAATTGAGTTAATTAATTGGCGCCATCCGTCGACTCCTTCGGGTAGCTGTTATACAAAAGTCCTTAAAACACGTGTTCACCAATATTGAACGATAACTTTATAACGCTTTAAGTTACGACTTTGAAATTTTGTACACGTTAATTTTATAATAGGATCAGCTGAAAGTATTAATATGAAAAATATCCCATAAGTCCTTCATGTAGTTGCCATACAAAAATTTTGTAAAAATGTCCTAACTTAATTTATGGAACTCACTATAACTCAAAAAATCGTTTAACCATCCATCGAGTAGCCACTATCCAATAGTTTCTACCTAAATATAAGGTCATGCAATAATCGTATGTGCACTCCTCATTCTTTTGATATATTTCCAACTAAAATGTAAATCGGAGTTCAGTATTTCATCTAGAGTATCATACAATTGGCTTGCAGTCGATCGTGACTGCGTTATGTTTATTATTATAGTAGATTTCTCGATACCATATTTATTCGCCAAATCAGTTACGCGAGAGACTTTAGATAATAATTCGTTAAAAATATCACATTTTATCTTCAAGGGTAACACGTTCAGTGCAGCCACTCGGTTCTGCGTCCAACGGAAATTTTGACATCTTTAAATGGTATTGTCAAAATTTTCGGGAAAAAGTTTGGCAGTTGATTTCATTTTTTTTCGTCATAAAAAAAAGTGGTTTACATTATCGTAGTTTTCACTGTCCATGTTATGAAGTGGTCGATAATAAGAATCTGAAGTCCATGTTATGCGGTGGTTCACGTTAGGCGGCGTTCCCATTATCGCGACTACACTGTATAATTTTTTTTCACTAATTCATCAAGTGCACGAAGTTTCTACGGAATTAAGAAAAGTGAAATCACACCTGTGGCCGATTTTTGATGGAATGACCCTAAATTGATTTAAATTTAAAATAAAAAATATTTGGTCTCTCGCAGTCGCAAAACAAAAAGAAAAAAATCGAAATCATTCGCAACCCCGTATAACACGCATTTTTAAATTGTAAAATCCTCTTCTAAAGTTTTCGAGAATTTAAATTTTGAGAAAAGAGTAGTACAAAATTGAAAGGAGTAGTACAGTAGTACATGAAGTACAATAGTAGTACAAATACTACTATTGTAGTACAAATACTACTACTGTAGTACAAACGACAGCGCTGCTGGGGACCCCATGTCGTTAGAGCGCCCCCTCCCCACATTACAGGGGTTGCAGTTGCCTTATTTACGACACAGTTGTTGACCCGGTTCGGTAGCAATCTTGGTGTTATCTGCAGATTGTGTACGGACACGGTTGTAGATATTTACTTTGGAGTTTGTTTTATCAATGCGAATTTTGACGATTACCTCATAGCTGAAATTTCTAAAATATTCTTTACTTGTCTTCATAAGTTTCGCCTTCGTTCCGCCAGGAGCGCAAGATCTAATAGCCCTAGGCTAGGCGCACTGTGTGGAAGCTACACAGGAACATTTAATATTCTGTTTATACGAAATCTCTCGCTGAAAGTAATTAGGCGTAGTAGTGTATGCTTTAATTTTCCATTAAGACCCGTTACTTTGCTGTGAAGAAGTAATTAAAATGGGTCATACATTTTACAGAAAAAATCGAGAAAAAAAACGAATTTAGTGCTTTTCTCCAAATTACTTCGCAAAGTTGTATGATGTGGGTGGAAAGAGCATCATCTGAATTTTTATCGTTTCCGGAACATGATCGTTTCTGGTTGTTTCGCTTATACGTTTTTTGAGAAAGAATATTCGATAAGCGTTTAATTTACGAAAGAGAAGTTCGAGTAGTAGTCCAAGTCAGGGCGGTTGCGATTACAAAGTGCCCAGAAAGTTCACTAAGAAATTTGTTATTCAAATGTTGAGGAAATTCGGAGGCCGCCCGCTGTACTAGAAGACGAATGTAATGTAAACAAAGTGAGTAGTGAGCTGCTGAAGATGCTTTGTAACAGTTGCGGCCGACCTGATTGGACGAGGCAGAGAGAGTGAGAAGTGGTAAAAAGTGAGCTAGACTGAAAAGTGAGTTGAACGAAAAGTGAGTTAGTAGACCGAAAAGTATAGGGAATGAATGACCACCCACCTGTGCTACGGAGCGATGAAAGCTGTAAAATCCTTGCTCTCGTTGTTGAGTAACGCACCAACACTTGTACACCTTGACTTATTGCTTGCACAATTTTCTTTTCTTTTCACAAATGCATTTTTATTTCACCGATTTTCACTAATTTTCTTTTTTTTTTGGGGAGAGGGGGAATTTTTCACTGAGAACAGCTTCGCACTACGAGATTTTGACAGAACCACTCCGAATTATTTAATTGTCTCTTTTCCAGTCGCCAGGAACAATCAAGAGTTTTTTTATATCGTAATTCGAGGTGATGTTTTTTCAATTAATTTTGCCTGATTTATTTACATTTTACTGTCCCGTAAATTAAAACTGTAATCAAATAAGCAGAGCAAAAATAAAAATAAATAAATACAGTGCTTAATTAAACAATGAATAACGTGTAAAAGGCAGGTGGGAAAAGAGATAGAGATATTATTTATGGTGAAGGCGTACTGGAATCTACACAAGCGAGAATGAGATAGATAAAACCGACAATAGAAATTTAGTTTAGATTAGAAGCGGCCCAAATGCGTGTCTCTATTGGTCGCGCGCGTTCCACGTGGAATTTATAAAAGAAAAACCGTTAAAATTTCCAGAAGCACGACACGAAAATATTTCATTGATTGAAATCTGTCAGCAAAATTGCTTTTATTTTATTCGCTCCGTTCGAACTGAACGTCTTGGTGTCTAGTGTTAAATCTCTCCGGGCAAAGACTGACTGACTGAAAGGAGCCAGCCGCTAGAAGATTCTGACTCGCCGCAGTAAACGTCAAAAAGGACGGCACTTGAAATGCGCCGTCGCCGTAAAAATACAGCGAAAAAGCCTTTCCGTCCCGCAAGAGAGAAAAAAAAAACACGACATAAATTAAAAATTTACGAGATAGAAAAGAAAAACCTGATCAACCTAAATTTATCCTTTGCATCGGAATAAGTGCAGAATTAAAAAAAAACTTGGATCAATTCCATAAAATGTAAATCGTTGCATCGGACCAACATAATCGTACATGCGGCGAATAATCCAAAACACACAATCGCCACTAATTCGCGTGAGCTTCCTCGAGCGATAATAAAATCCGCGCCAAGCTGCTTTTATTTAACTATTTTGTTGTTGTTTTTATATTTAAACAAAATATTTTTTCGAGATAGGTAAATATTTGAATGTGATTAATAGAAATTGTCGCGTCGCCACGCTATCAACAAAATTTTACGGCCCGGTCGAAATTAGACGAATGAAAAGTTGCCGAGGTGGGCGGGAAAATTCAAATTAAGTTTAAACTGCACTTTTGGGTCGATAGCTGGAAACTGTGAACCAGTACCGCACTCGAATATTCGAAAAATTCTGGATTTCAGGAACGGTTTATTCGATTTATTTTCCTTTCTTTTTTTTTTTGTTTTTCCCCCGAGTCTGGGGAGTCACACTCCCGCACGATACGCACGAACGTCGAACCTCGAATGGTTGTGGTGACAAACTAAAATTGTGAAAAGTCTCCAACACTAGGCCAGCCAGGGAAAAGTAGCGTACACACGATATTCAAGCTTTGCAATGAGTTTTCTCAATGCGCGGCGAAGTACAAGTACAAATTATGTAGGTACATACCAGACCACCATAGTTTTTGTTGTTGGCGAAGCTGTTTTTATCGACGTCAATTTCGGGGGAGTTGGGCCGGAAAGCTGAAGGTGAGTGAGTGTATCGAAAGCTTTCGGGATTTACTGTATGGAAGTGATGCCAGATTGACTGAATTTTTTTTGTAATTAATTTAATTATGTACTTGCTTATTTTTTGATTTTTTGGATGCTTAGAAAGACAGAGTCACGTGACTGTCAGTCACGTTTCACTTAGGGCCGTTATTACGATCTTCAGATAAACTCTAACCGGAACTTTAACTGGATGTTTTGTATGAACATCTGTCAGTTAAACTTCCAGAACGTAACTGAACATCGCAGGAACGGGCCTTAGACCTGTCTCAAATTGCCGGCATTTAAAATCACTTTCTATTTGTAGAACCACTCTAAACCGGCCAGAGGTTCTATTTCTAGTACCAGAGGAGTCAGCACTGAAGAAACTCCTATGGGAGCAACGTAGTGGCTGTGGGTTTGCCTGAGCGTGAAGAGCTAGTAGTAGGATTCGACCTGGATTTGTGTATCTATTGGTTGGCACCAGGATCCACAGAAATGCCCCAATTTTTCCATCCAGTAGGGGTCCTGTATAAATATGAAAACCGTATATCAACCCGTTTTTGAGATATGGGCCTCGATTTCCTACAGAAATTGTTAGCCCAACTCCTCCGTGCTTCTATGCTACCTTAAAAAAAATTTACATTCGGAATTCTCAGTTTGTACAGTCATATACTTATACAAATATAATATATACAGGGTGTTTCAAACACGAGCTTCGAGAAGGATATGAGTGATTCGGAGATTTATTCCAGTTAAGAATCAACTGTTCTTGACATACGGGGGCTATGTCAAGAACAGTTGATTTTAAGGAGTTGCAGGGATTTTAACGACGAAGAATTTTCATTGAAATTTTTTTTTATGCACACCGAACTGAATTTAGGTGGTTAGCCTTCAATACACAGTAGTGTACAGTCAGCTTAGGGCTGGGAGGTCGGAAGTCGGGCCAGGGTTGTTGTTGTTTGGTGTGGAGGAAGACACGCAGCAATGCAGCGCATCTTGAGCATTCAGGCCAATATGGCCCATTATACTCGAATCTCCCAGTCTCTACCCGAACTTTTTCGTCCTCCTCACGAATTTCAAGAGCTCAGGTAGGGAGCGAGAACGGAGTTCCTCCATCCTCATAACGTCAACGCCGTATACGTGCGTTCTCGCAAAAGAGTAAGCTGGACACTGAAGAAGGTGTACTAGTAGGTGTTAATAATTAGTGCTGTTTGGCTGTGATATGATCTATCAGAACAGCAAAGTTACCTATAGCAAAACAACTACTGTCTGGTAGCTCTGTCGGTATTTGTGAATCTGATAAGAATGTAAACAAAACTCATCTGCTCAGTGTTAAATCCTTTAGTAGTGACCCTATTAAACATTCCGCACTGTTCACTACTTATATTAATATTTCAAAGCCAATAGCAACTGAAAAATTCTTATAAATAATTTATGCGTAGAGTGGGAATTGAACCCATCGTCGAAGCAATGTTTTCAAGACTTAGTACACTACCACTGGACTACACCCTTCAATTTGTAGCACTTTTTGGCCAGGAAATTTTTTTTAAATTTCAGGTCGTTTATCTTGTCGTTAATCTTGTGAGAAAAAAATCGTACAATATTTAACCGTTCGTTTAATCGAAATTCTTGCCGCGTAGGAATAATAATTAATAAAAAAAATCAGTGTGAAAAGGGTCCAGTTGCAAGAGAACTGTAAGTCGTAACATCCTTATCTCTAGGCAGACGACACATTCGAATAATCATTCCGGGAATGATCATTCCCATTCAATAATCAACATTGACACAAGTCTATCGGAATTACATTCAATCTGTCAAAATATTACTGTTCTGGGAATGCTCAATAAAAGTTGCCATTTCTGCATATGTCACCAGTTGTAAACGAAACGTTAAGAAGATTGATCGTAATTAATGCACACATGAAATAAATAGAAAAATTTGGACGGTGGAACACCTGATTTTCCACTTGTTCCACTAGTTTCCCTGTAGTTCTATAGGCTTGACGCTAGATGGCGTTGCGAGCGCTTAACAATTTATCTCGGAATTACCATTTCGCAATTGTAATTGGAATGATGGAATGAATGACCAATTCGACAATTACATTGTGACAGACGTGATGCGGAATTATCATTCCGTTAAGGCACTCGTTTAGAAAATGTGAGCGTTTCTCAAACTGAAGCAGGGTCCGGGCTGTCACGGAGATATTGGACATAACATTGGACTCAATGAAAACAGGAAATAAAATAAAAGGATCCACTTCCATGGACTGCGTACGATCATTGATGGGGTTAAATAAAACCGATAGGTGGGGTGAGTTTTTGTCTACCCAGATAGTCGCATAGCGTGGCGACTGCACCGAGAGAAAAAATTTGTTGGCAAGAGATTGATTCAATAAAATTTTCATTGCAGCAATCGAAGTTCATTTATGCTAATAAGAACTAGTTTGGAGCAATAGATATTCGGTTGCACAAAAAATATTCGTTTAAGGGAATAAACACGCAATACGTACAATACTCGTAGAACCTTTCTGTTGTTTGCGCGATTCTGTTGAAAGAACCGAACAGACAAATTTCTAGCAACTCAATTTTGATTGCCGCAATATAATGTTAGTTGTTGCAATATAACATTGTTCATCACAAATGATTTTCGGCATCATTCTGCTGTGGTTACCGAATCTGTGTTCAGCCAACCGAAAGTATGTTGCGGTAACTGAGTTTATCCATACTAAATTAAGTTGCTACATAGGGAAATGAAAATGAAAGGTCTTCGGTGGCGCAGTGGCTACGTGCTCCACTTCAAAAACTTTTGTTCTATTCCTACCTACAGCCATGGGTTTTATTAAGTCAGTAAGTAAGAAATAACATTGAAGTAGGAAAATAGTGTCCTAGAAGAGTTCTCTTCCTCCTCCTGGGTAACAAAAATGAATTCAGTGTATGATTTTAACACAGATAACTCAATTTTTTTAGAGTTTACCAACAGCCCGCACATTTGTGGCAATCAACGTTTTAAGATATTCTGGTTGCCTAAATATATTCGATACCAATAAACGAAAATTCGGTTCGACCAACCCAGAATTTCGATTCTAACAATGGAATAGGAGCTTTTCCTGCAACCATTGTAATTTATTTGGCATATATTTCTATTGAAGCAATATATTTGTTCTCTCAGTGTGGGTCTCGAGATGAGATAGGGATTTTAAAACTCGTTTGGGTTCGGGTACTGATTATAGAACCTTCTCCTTTTCTTCTAATTGTGGTTGGATAAGTAAGTAGTATGTCTCAGGAGCGCTCAAACTGTCTGGCCGTCCATCGTCCAAGGATGACATACTGCAAAGCGAACTCATTTTGGCGAGGCTTCCAAAATCTCACGCGGCTGTATTGTGGTGGCTTCAGCGACCTGTATGCACCACACGGGCGATTGCGGCGTGATATTTTTTCAAATTCTGTTTCGTGTTGCCCTTATCGATTAGCAATAAACCGCAATTTGTTTTTGGGACCTCGGATCATCTAGGAGGCAGTTATTCGTAGATACCTGATTAGTGTGCTAATCGATGTTGATTCTGCTTCGAAATAGAACTGTAAGACTGGACCGATCAGATTGTGGGAAAAGGAATGACTAAAATTTAGGGATTCGCATCTAAACTATTTTATTTTCTTAAATTTTTTAATAAATTAAAATTTGTTTCCTTCTCGTTTCGAATTATCGGGGCGCGTTGAGCAAATGTGTGCCTTGCCATGTAAAATATGTGCCCCCGATTAATTGTCTTTTTTAATCTGTTGTCCTAAAATCCCTTAAGGGGTAATACCTAGTCGAAATTTTTTTTTTTCCATTTTTTTTTTATTGGCTTAAATGGTGTAAAAACATGTCAAGAGTGACGTCTGACATCATTTTTTATTGAAAACAAATGTTAAGTGGTCGTAAAAGACGAATTTTCGAAGCAAGGCGGAGCGCTTGAAAATGACAAATTGAGTTTCGGGGTGAGTTTCGCCCCTTTTATTCGTTACCGGCGGTGCAAAGGTACACTATATAGTTTCTAAATGAGGTATAGATAACGTTAATATGTAGTTTTAAGCAAATATTGAACATACGTTGTCTGTGTAGCCAAGCCTGTATCTTTAAAATTTCATGTAGTAAACACATTGTGAAACTTTAAACGCGTTTTTCTCGAAACCATGTTTTCAAAAACGGCTAGCAGTAGAACTCGAGTAATTTTTATCCGATCGGTATGAAATTTTGGCTGTACCTTCTTAGATAGATTATCTAGTCTAGTACACACGATTTTTGAGTTTCATAAACAATTACGACTTTTATAAACAAATTGAGGCCGATTTTTTAGTTGAAAAATCGATTTTTTTTCGAAGTGCTCGCAAATTTTCAAAAATTAAAATTTCTGAATACCCATGTGTACTATACTAGTAAAACTCGTGCATATCATGAAAAAATTTCTTTCATTGTTCCAAATATGTTCGTTGAAGACTTGTGCTGCTAGCCGTGGGACGCTTACAAAAAATCGACCTTCGTTCCGTGCACTGCTCAGCCGCCATTTTTTCATAAAAATTAAAATAAAAAATTTTTTTTATAGTTCAAGATAAGTGTAATGATCCCTCAATATTTCGCATTAATCGATTTTTTAACAAAGACACAAAAAATTAACAAAAAACCGTCTTATTTTTTTCTTCCGACTAGGTATTACCCCTTAATTCACATAATATGGCAGTGTATTTAAAAAAGAAAAAGTCTCAATTCATGTTCGGATGAGAAGTAAAAGGTCGAATGTCCACTAATTTCTTAGAAATTTTCTTATCATTTATTCGAAATTTGTTATTTTTAAAATTATTAAAGTATCGAATATTTATATGGTTCTCTCGATTGAGGTAATTTTTTCGACCTTTTATTGTTCATCTACTAAATCTGTGCATAATTTAAAAATATAAATAATAATAAAAGTGAAAGTGAAGGTATTAAACAGCTGAACGAACGAAAGCAGAGGAGCGGCCAGAAATGAAAATGGAGAGTCCTTTTTTTCTTTATTATTTTAATTTTATCTTTATTATTTTATTGCATGTTTTAGCTACAGTTCGGATTCAAAAGGCAATAAAAGCTCTGCAGTAGCCCCATTTTTTTAACTCCGCCTTCCCCTTCACAACGACATCAAAAAATACTAATCCAAATTATCCAGCGTTAAGAACTATACAAACACTTTATTATAAACAAAGTTGAAATTATTATAATTAAAATATTTTAGACATAAAAATCTATTTTTCTTAAAATATTTCACTTAATTTTTTGTAAAAGTTGTACGGAAAATTAAATAGTTTGGTAAACTAAAATAACCGATTATATAAATTTGAAAATAGTGAAATATTATTGGAATTAAGGGGAAATTACAAAGATGCGCGCGTTAAGCGATGCGACGCGATAACAGCTGATTGGAATGCTTATTAGTGAGTGCAACCTAGTTACTCACAGCACTTCCAACTTTATATAATGTACCTAACGTATTTTTTTGTCAAATCGCTTTAATGATTATACACCGAAGTATTTTGCAACAAAAGTTGACTAAATTGTTTAACAATATTTTTATTCAATTTAATTTATTTATATTTTTTTAAAAATCTGCAATGGTCTGGGCGAAACTTTATTATTTTTCGGGTCAAAGTTCGGGAGCGGTCAAAGTATATTATTAGTTGTTTCGAAATTAGTTATTATATAATTAGTTTTGTTCTTAAAAAAAAAATTTGAAATAAAGATTTTTAGCCGATTAAACATTGTAAAAGCCTGTGTATCGTAGACTATTCGAATTTCGGTATATTATGTACACTAAAAGCCCATAGAAGTAAAAACGAATTTGCTGCCTTATCAGAATTAAGAGATATGATAAATTGTAAAAACCTATATTAAGCTATTACTTCCACGTGGGATTTGAATTTCGAAAAAATTGTGAAACAGGTTTTTAGACTATTTTATAAGAAGCAACTTGATATCTCATGAGACACGAGGGATTTTGAAAAATTTGTGAAAACGTAAGCAAACCCTTCACACCCCCTTGGTTCTTGAAATTCTAAAAATCGGGAAATTGATTTTTAGGTGATTGCATCAAATGCCGTAATAACCAATTTTATATCTCATCAGAACTAAGGGATGGCAAAAATTGTGAAAACATGTACAAACCATTGGGAGTTGAATATCCAAAAATTGAGAAATGGGTTTGTAGGCGATTATATAAAAGGTCTGTGGAAGTGAAAGGCAATCTAATATCTCATCAAACCTAAGAAATATGTCGAAGTTTTGAAAAGCTTACAACCCCCTTACACCCCTTATGATTGAATATCTAAAAATACGGAAATTGGCTTTTTGGCGCTTATATAGGAAACCTTAGGAAGTAAAAATGAATTCGATACATCATCAGATATGCAACCTCCTTACACTCACATGGGGGTTGAATATCCAAAAATCCTGAAAGAAGTTAATAGATATATATAAAGACAACATGGGAGAGTAAAAACCAATTCAATTAATCACTTCTAAAAGATATGACGGAATTCGTGAAAACATATTCAACCTTTTTATACCCTCTAAGGGGCTGAAAAAGGAAAAAACTTAAAAACAAGTTTAAGGCGATTATTACACAAGCCTATGAAAGTGAAAAGATATTCGATATCTGATCAGACCTGGGGGATATGGCAGAATTCGTGAAAAAGTATACAACCCCCTTTCCACTTTATTAGAGATCGAATTTCAAAACATCCTGAAAACACTTTGTAATAAAAATGAATTTAATATTTGAAAAGACCTAATAGATATGATGAAAACCGTGAAAATATGTGCCTTCCATTTTCACTGATCATTTTTTTTGCCCACCTTTCGAACGCCAATGGATATTTGAAATTTTTTTTTATCCAAATTACTTATCTAGTTGATTTATATATATGTACCAAGTTTCAACTTTGTAGCATAAGCCGTTCTACAGATAGGAAAAACATACCCCACCCCCATACCATACTACCCCTATAAAAAATTATATTTTTCCAACATGCTATTACTATAGCTCTACCTAAATACAGAGTTTCAGCTTTATATCATTATAGGTTCTCGAGATATAAAAATCGGAACTTTTTCTCGTTAACCTTCTCCCACCCTTACCCTCTACACCCTCACCAACAAAATTTCTTTTTCTGTTAGGGGTCTATTAGTGCTACTTCTGGTAAAAATTTTAAACATCTATCTGACACGGTTCTTGAGATATGAGACGTGATTTTTTTCAAAAATTCGTATCCCTTCCACTTTCATGCTCCTCAGCCCCCTTAAAAAAATTTACTTTCATTAAACTTCATTTGTCAACCTTTATACAGAAACCAAATTTTATTTGTCTAGTTCAATTGGTTCGTGAGATATCGTAATCTGAAGTTTTTCACCCCCCACCCCCGTACGCCACTGCCCGCACTCAAAAATTTGTTTCCAATCTTTTCTTCTAGTATACCTACAGATATTCATTAAGTTTCAATTTTGTGACGTTAACCGTTTAAGAGATATTAATTTTCGGTCGATCTCGGCTTTTTTGCGTTTCGGACGCACAATTTTTCCCCCCACTCCCACACCCCTTCACCCATATAAGTAATTTTTTTGCAAATGGGTCCACTATCGAAGCTCTATATAAATTCCAAGTTTCAGCCTCCTAACATAAGCGGTGGCTGAGATCTAGAAACCAAAATTTTTCGTCTATAACGCTTCCTTCAGCTCCCCCCTTACACCCCCACCGCTCAGAATTTGGTCACTTTAGGGGGCCTACACACTCTACCCACGAAAAAAAATTCAACTTAATAGCTCATAGGGTTTGGGTGCTACGAGCCTTCAAACAATTTTGCGTACACCGGTAGACGTACGGCGTACGGCGGACAGACGGACTGAAATTTTTTTTGCTTTTTTCATGTCTACTAGTCAGGGTAGCAGATTTTTTTTTTTTAAAATCGATCACAATACTGTATTATTGAAATAATAAAGTAAAATGGGTCCAGTGAGAAAAGTTTGAAAGTCAAGTTTTGGATTTTTTACTCTAAACAGTTTGTCGATTTGGTGTATTCTCTTCATAGACGACGGAAATTTTATTTAATTTGTGGAAGGGGCCGGATCTTGAATATAAATAAAAATTTTATGGAAGGAGCGCTATCTCTTAGGAAAATATTGAGGAAAGGCGAAATTTTAAAATCCTTTTAATTTTGTCATTTTAAAGTTAACACCCTCAACATTTTCAGTAAATCAGCTGCACTAGAACGAAAAACTTACGTTAATTACACGCTCGGTACATACTAAATTCCTACTATGTACATAATTAATTACTCACCTCAACCTAATTAAATTAGCTGACCGGCTTTTGTACACCTGTGGTCTACTGCTACAACATGGAATTAATGCCATTCATAATAAACGAAATCCAATTATGTCCGTATTTTGGTACGAAGAAGCCTCAAAAACTTCATAAATCTGCGACGACATTGTTAATTTAATTTACGGCGTTCGTTGCAATTACAGCTGAATTATATAATTTTTCTTGTTTTTTTTTTGCCAAGATATTGTGTTGTCATTGAAACCGTAAAAAGTTTTATGCGACCCCGTAAGCACATAGTACAGAGTTCAGAGAGCAAAGACAGTATGATTATAGCAAAATTTATTTAATAGCTCGGACTTGCTACCCGGTTTACCTGTAATTACACAGTCTCTTGGATACTTAGCTTTAGATGAAAGTAAAAGCTCTCGTGCACCACCTGTACACGAAATTGCATATAAAGTATCGAGTTTTATTAGCTAAGTTCGCAGTCAAGGTTTACGTCTTCCATAACTTTAAACGCTTTACTAGAAGCCACTCAGAGTAAATTTAGAAATTTATCAATTTCTAATTCATGAGTTGTTTAGTAGCTTCGTGTGTTATACCCTAGGCAGACGACGCATTCGAATGATCATTCCTATTCGAATGATAATTCCGCATCACGTCTGTCACAATGTAATTGTCGAATTGGTTATTCATTCCATCATTCCAATTACAATTGCGACAACCTTCGAGTAGCTGCCATACAAAAATCCTGTAAACATGTTTTACGAATTTACGAAACTCAAGAAATCATTTAGCCACGAAATTGAAATTTTGAACAAATACCTTTTGAAAAAAAAAATTGATGTTCGAGTGCTTTAGTCCGCAAAATGCTTATACTCCTTCGGGTAACTGCTATAGAAGAAGTCCTTAAAACACGCGTTCAAGAATATTGGCCGCTAACTTCAGAACGGTTTAAACTACGACTTTCAAATTCTGAATGTATGTATTTTCCTATAGTTTGAGCTACAGATAGTATAGTTGTAAAAATGTCTTCAATCATTCAGCCACGAATTTGGAATTTTATTGAAATTAGGTTTGAGTAAAAGCAAATTTCGAGTTTAATGGTCAGCGAAATCCTTTTACTCCTTCCTGTTGCTTCCACACAAAAAATCCTTAAGGCACATGTTCAACAATATTTTTCGATAACTTTTGAATGTTCCAGGCTAGGAATTTGGTACAAAATCGAATGAGTCCTCCCTCCCATGAAAATTTTTTCTTTCGGTGTTTTTCCTAGTTTCAAATATGAAATTCAACACTGAAGGTATTTGTCTTTTACTTTCGAGTAGCAAGCACACGAGAGTCCTTAATAAAGGACAAACTACATGCACACTCCCTGTTCATTGAATTAGGACCACTCACATTTTTTCTCATTTTACTTTATTATTTTTAATAATAAAGTATTGTGATCGACCTGAAATTTCAAAAAAGTTTGCTACCCTGAAATTTTGTATTTACACGTTTTAGGACTAGTAAACACCAAAAAAGCAAAAAAAAAAAAATGTCCGTCTGTCCGCCGTAGACGCCGTACGCCGTACGCAAAATCGTTTGAAGGCGCGTAGCTCCCAAACCCGTTGAGATATTAAATTAAAATTTTTATGGTGGGTAGATTGGGTGAACCCCTACGACTGGTATATTTTCGAGGGGTGGGGCTACAAGGGGAGAGGAGAGGGGAGCGTTTTAGACGAAAAATTTTGGTTTCTAGATCTCAGGAACCACTTATGCTAGGAGGCTGCAACTTGGAACTTATATAGTACTATGATAATGGACTCAATTGCAAAAAAATAGTCAATCTTGGTTAAGGGGTGTGGAAGTGGGGGGGATAACAATGAGTCTTTAACGCATGAAAGACGGGATTGAAACATTCTAAAATCGATATCTCCTGAACAATTGATGTCAGAAAATTGAAACTTTGTTGTTGTCCTTAGGGATACTTCAAGATTAGACAAGGGCTAAAATTTTTAAGAGGGGTGGTGGGGTGTGGGGTGGGGGGTGAAAAACTTTGGATAACAATATCTTCCGAACCAATTACACCAGGAAGATAAAATTTTGTTTCTGTATATAAGATCACAAGAGGAGTCTACCGAAACTAAATTTTTTCAGGGGGAGGTGGAGCACGAAAGTGGGGGGACAGCAATTTTTCCAAAAATTTAATTTTTATATCTCAGAAACCGTATCAGATATGATCTTGAAAATTTTACAGGAGTTGGGGTCGGTAAACTTCTAATAATGGAAAAAATGTTGGGGGTGTGGGTGTAGGGGGTATTGGTGAAAGGGGGTAGAAAGGAAAACATTCTGATTTTTATTTCTCAAAAACCGTAATGAATAGAAAGCTAACAATTTAGGATTATATAGAAACACTATGGAGACATCCTAAAAAAATAAAATTTTTGATAGGGGTGTCAAGGTACGGGGGAGAGGGGTGGTTTTTTATATCTCAGAAACGGCTTATGCTAGAAAGTTGAAACTTAGTACGTATATGTAGATGTACTATTAGAGTAATTAAAGCAAAAAAAAAAGTTCAGATTTTTATTGGCGTTCAGAGGTTGAGTAAAAAAAATGTCTGTGAATCCACATTTTCACAAACTTCGTTAAAACTTTTAGACATGTCGAGCTATCAAAGCAATTTTACTTCTGCGCGCTATTTATATAAGCGCCTAGTAACGATCTTCAAAATTTTTCGATAACCAACCCCTAACGGGGTGTAAAGTGGTTGTGTACATATTTACGAATTCTGATATATTTCTAAGGTATATTGAGATTTGGAATTCACTTTTACTTCTATAAGCTTTAAATGTAATCGGAGAAAAACCGATTTAAGTATTTTTCTCAATTAAACCCCCTGGGGGTATTGTTCAAGTTTTCACTGATTCCGAAAATCTCTTAGGTTTAATGTGATCGAATTCTCTTTTACTACTATGAATTATTCTATTGATAAAAAAAATACGTAAATAAATAAAAAAAATCTGCCAACAGTCTGGGCGCAACTTTACTATTTTATGGGTAGAAGTCCGAAACGTGTTTAATGATGAGATACGGTGTTGGGTACTATGCGACTGACAACCTAAAAAATAACCAGGAGGATATTTGGAACGTTATTTTTTAGGTTGTCAGTCGCATAGTACCCAACACCGTATCTCATCATTAAACACGTTTCGGACTTCTACGCATAAAATAATAAAGTTGCGCCCAGACTGTTGGCAGATTTTTTTAAAGAAATTAACTGTAGCTTCACAAAAAAGTGGTTTTTTCCAAAGAAGATTCATTTTACCTTGCGGCTGTAAAAATTGTGATTATAATATACCCTAAATGGAAAAGCCCATCCTTCTACCCTTTCTTCAGGAGAGTGCTTTTTACCTGGCCCTCCCTTTACGTGTTCAAGGCGATAGACAGGTATGTATATAAAATAGTGAAATTATCCCGAACTTCTCATTCTTTTTCAAATATTTGGAAAGAATTTGTCAAGTGGTGAAGAAAATATTGTGTTTAAGCAGTTTTTAGAAATTCCTGTGGTTTTAGTTTACATAGTTTCAGACATTTAAAAGTACGTGTGTTTTTTTGAGACATTTTGGTCAAAACAATAAAAATGGGAAAGTGTAAAGACATTAGCGCGGACAAAAAGTCAGCAATAATTTCTTTATTGAACATCAAAAAGTTTTCCGTTCGAGAAATAGCAAGAAAAGAGAATGTTTCTCATCAAACTGTGATGAGAAACACTAAAGGAGCCCAGGAGAATCAAGGCCAAGTCAGCAACAAACGGCGGAATTGTCGCGGGAAAAGGAAGACAACGCCTCGAACGGATCGTAGGATTATTCAAAAGGCATGCGAAAACCGTTCCACGAGAAGCTTGCATCAAGATCTGCTGGGCTAAGTGATAGAGATATCCGGTAGGATCTTAAGAAGGCGTTTACATGAAGCCAACCTTAAGTCGAGGCGACCAGCAAAATAGCCTAAGCTAACAGCTAAAATGCGAAAAGCCAGGCTGGAGTTTGCTAGAGCTCATCAAAATTATACCGTAGCTGATTGGCAAAATGTAATTAATATTTAATATGGATGAATAAAGATTGCATTGCCTTTATTTTTCGCTTGGAAATATAATTTTAAAAAATTCGTTTTATTTTGTTTTTTTAGGTGGTATTTAGTGATGAGTGTAGACTAGAGTCTGTGACGGAGAGACATCAATACGTTCGAAGAAGGCATGACAAAGCTTGCGTCGTGAAAACTATCAAACATCCACCAGCCACAATAATATGGTTCTGCATCTCAGGCGATGGACCTGGATCAATCTTTTTCGTCGAAGGAACTATGAACAGTACCCAGTACTACGACGTGATGGACAACATTTTAATTCCATATTTCAACTTCTTGAAGTGCTGTGGAATAGGCAATATATCTATGCAGGATAGTGCACCCTGTCATCGTGCCCAAATTATAAAAAACCTGTTCTCTATCTCCAATATCCCAATTCTTTTTTGGCCAGGCAATTCTCCGGACCTTAACCCTATCGAGAATGTCAGGAGTCTCTTAAAATCTGAAGTTCATTCCTCTCCTAATCCTACTCTTGATATCCTAAAAGAAAATATTGAAAATATATGGCAAAACAGCGAAGGAATCAAAAAAATGATACAGCGATGCATTGAAAGCATGCCAGAAAGAATTAAAGCTATAATTAATTCTAAGGGTGGCCCTACAAAATATTAACACCAAATCAAATTATTAATACATAAAATATCATAAAACGAATAAAAAATCTAAAAAACAAAAAATTTATTTTTTATTTCCTTTCTACAAAGAGTTTTAGCATAAACAAAGAAAAAATATTAAAAAAACCTTAGTGGTCCTAATTCGTTGAACAGGGACTGTATGTTATCCGCAACTATACAGATTGTCCGGTACTCCGTGGACAACCTTGTAAGGGGTTATTCTTTGATATATTTTGAGACAAAAATTGTTCTACAGGTTGGGTCAATTTTCAATATCCGTGGAGATTCAGTGGTCAAGAAAAGTGTTTCGGACCTTTACCCTTACTCACTTAAAACGTTATATCTTTGAAACCAATAATCACAATTCAAAGTGTTATAGCTTTTTTTTTAGGAAATCGAATTACCTTTCATTTAGTGTAACAGTTCAAATTGTAACTGCATCCGATTTTGAGATATTTACTTGAAAACACAAATTTTTGCTACTTCAACCCTAAAATTCCGTGATCAATGCAGTTTTTCTCAGGAAACCCCATAATAAAAATGCCAGTTTAATTTTATTTTTTTATTTGTCATATTATTGCCTACAAAAGTTGTATACACTTGCATTGCATAAGTTAAGTTAAGTTAATAAATAAAGTAAAATTATGATTCGAAAAATATTGCATTTTTATGCAAAAAAGAAGAACATATTGATCTACACTCTTTGCTTGAACTGAAAGATTTTAATAATAGTTTTTATGTTTTATTTAAAAATGTTTTAATTACAATAAATGTTCAAAATTACCACCTTCATTTTGAATGCACTCTAAAGCTCATTTTACAAGTGTTCTCTTGGTATTCATACTCCTCAACTCCTGCCTTATTTCTGTTGCTGCCGCATCGATCCTGGTATTTAGATCTTCCAATGTTACTACTGCCATTGCGTAGACAAGGTTTTTCATCCGTCCGCATACAAAGAAATCCATAATAGTTACATCAGGAGATCTCGCAGGCCAGCGTAGCGGTCCATTTCTACCGATCCAGCGATTGCTATAATTGGAATTTAACCAATCTGTGATTTGTCGGCCGTAATGAGCTGGAGCACCATCGTGTTGGTAAAACATGGAAGCCAATCGTACCAGTGCAATATCAAAAAGTCCTGTAGATCATTGGTTAAAAAATGTAAGTAATTGGAACTATTGAGGGTAGGCGGAAGCATACTAGGTTCAATGAAATCGCTAAATCTCGTTACCAATCACGCCTGCCCCATAAATTGACACTTAATCTGTGCTGAAATTATGCCGCTTTTCTTGTGTGTAGTTTGCTCTCAGCATGTATATAGGTTGTGGAAGTTTGTGATATCATCTCTGTAAATTGGGACTCATCCGTCCAAAGAATGTTGTTCATAAAATTCTAGTTCAAGGAGCCAATTGCAAAACCCAATCCTTTTGGGCAAATCAATGGGTGGCATCTCCTACACTGGTGTGTGATGGTAGGGATGCAAGTGTTCTGCTTTTAAAATACTTCAAACTTTCCACTTAGAGATGTTGAACTGCAATGCCAAGCGGCGGATACTGATTGATGGATCATTTTGAACATCCTGCAATATTCTTTCATCGATCTAAACAGCGATTATTGGCGCAGGATTTGCAGTTACTCTCCTCCTCCTAATTCTGCTAGTTTCCTGAATCCTTTCGTAAACGCCTTGAAATACTTTCCTGTCAGGTGTGCGTCGATGAGGATATCTCTGATGATACAGGGTTCACACCGCTCGTGTATTTTCCTGACATTCTCCATAGATGAACTGTAACGACTAAAATTCCGGGGCATGCTCATCGGGTGCCAGTGTCCGTTACAAAATATTTATTTTATTGATTGACTTCACTTTATTACTTTAATTGATAACATATATTTTGTTATTTGATTTCCTTTGGGTTTTCTCCTTGCTCGCCTCCGCGCGTCTGCTCTACTCGCCTTGACTTGCTCCTGATCGCCGCCTCTGCTCAACGTGATTCGATTGTAATCCTGCGGGTACGATTCCGCTCGCCTTGCCTCGACTCTCTCTGCTCTGCTCTCTCCCTGTCTTCGTCTCTCTGTGTGGGCTTTGCTCTCCTTGTCTTCGTCCTTCCCTGTCTTCGTCTCCGCGTGTGGCCCTTGCTTTGTCTTCCCTGTCTTCGTCCTACCCTGTCTTCGTTCTTCCCTGTCTTCGTCTCTCTGTGTGGCTTCTGCTTTGTTCGTCTCGGCTGCGCTGTGTCTGCTTGTCGTGGTTCTGGCGAAGTTTGTCGTAGCTTGTCGTAGCTGGTTTTAGCCCGACTCCTGGCACGACTCTGCTTGCATTAACTTGACCCTGTTTCTGATCGTCATCTCGTCTTCGCTCTCATGATCCGCTCGTCATGGCTCGCTCTGTGCTTGTCGCTGCTTTGCTCTGTGCTTGTCGCTGCTTTGCTCTGGGCGTCGTCGCTGCCTTGTGCTCATCACTGCTTTGTGCTCTGCTTGTGGTGGCTCACCGTGCTCATCGCTGCTTCGCTCTGCGCGTCGTGGTTTGGCTTCGCTGCTGTCGTCTTGGCTTCGCTGCGTTCGTCTTGGCTTTGTTGCTATCGTCTTGGCTTCGCTGCATTCGTCTTGGATTCGCTGCGGTCGTCTTGGCTTCGCTGCGTTCGTCTTAGCTTCGCTGCGTTCGTCTTGGATTCGCTGCGGTCGTCTTGGCTTCGCTGCGTTCGTCTTGGCTTCGCTACGGTCGTCTTGGCTTCGCTGCGCTCGTCTTGGCTTCGCTGCGTTCGTCTTGGCTTCGTTCACTATATATTTAGTGACAAACATTCACTATCCACGAATTATTTTATGGAAGTATTTTTGTATGGAAGAATTTTTGCCTTCTTATAATTCGCGGTCGGGGCATGCCTCCCTCGGTATATAGTCTCGGTGGGATTTCGTATACTTGTCTGTGGGTTCTTCTGTCGCATCGCGTCGCCTGGGGCGCTGTTGTGATCCCGCTGATCTTTTCCAGGTGTATTCTTAATTTTTCTGTTTCAGCCTTTGTTTTGTTTGTTTTCCAGATTCTGTGTTTCATGTTTTCTTGTGTTTCGTATCACAGTTGTTTGTAATTCAATGTTCTTAGTTCTAAGTTTTAATTTGTGTTGTGTTTGTAATTTAGTTCACTGTTACATTTTTTAATTCAATGTTTGTGTGTGGAAATTTCCGTCTTCACAGAACATAATGTCTCCATATTCTTCATTGGAGTACTCAGGCATTTTGAAATTATTTTCTAGATTCTACTAATACCTTCTACTTTTAGCAATGTAACTGAAACTGATAAAAATATGAAGGTAGTTTAGCTTTTATAGGCGTTTTATTTAATTAGGTACCCCACTAAAAAAGCCAAAGTACTGTACCCAGTTTTAACTAGCACATCCAGGTAAGTGCTTCAATCATATTGAAACTCATTTGCATTTCATTGATTTCCTCGATACTTAAAATATAAATAAATTTACAATAAAAACTCTTAAGTAGAACCAACAATTTAAACAGGTTTTTTGAACCGCTTTATATCATATTTAATTTTTAAGCGATATGTATTTTCGCCTATTACTTCCAGTAAAGTAAAACGTAACTCATTCATATGTATGCAACTTTTGTAGGCAATAATATGACAAATTAAAAAATAAGATTAAACTGACATTTTTATTGTGGGGTTTTCTGAAAAAAAACTGCATTGATCACGGAATTTCAGAGTTGAAGTAGCAAAAAGTTGTGTTTTGAAGTAAATATCTCAAAATTGGGTGCAGTTACAATTTGAGCTGTTACGAAAGGTAACTCGATTCCCTAAAAAACAAGCGAGTGAGTGAGAGTACAGGTCCGAAACACTTTTCTTGATCACCCTGTATCTCCACGGATATTGAAAATTGACCCACCCTGTAGAGCAATTTTTGTCTCAAAATATATCTAGGAATAACCCCTTACAAGGTTGTCCACGAAGTACCGGACACCCTGTATATAAATGAAATTTTAGTATTTCATCTAGAGTATCTAGCTATTTTCACTAGCTGCAAACTGCATGAAAAACGGCTCACTATATGTGAGAACCAACTCGCAATCACTTGCTTACAGAAACATTGTTCTCACGTGTTTCTACGATTATTCCAGTGTATGACGTCACTTACGATGCTTTCTCATTAGGTGAGAATATAGAGACAAAACTGCATGAGTTCGTTCTCACTATGACGTTTTGGTGAGAAATTTCTCATTTCATGTGCTACATAACTGACCCACTGATTTTGAAAGGATATTTCAGTTCGGACGATGGGAGGTGGCTTAGATCCCATAGACCCTCTTACGGGCTTGTAATAACAGTTTTATTTTCTATTTTTCGCTTGCCTATGGAGTGAGTTCTGACTTCCCTTAAGCACTCCATCGGACTACATCACTGGGCTAGTTAGGCTCATTTTGAGAGGAAAGGCGAGGAGGCTTTTCAAGAAAGCTTAAAGAACTCAGAATGATTTGGACTGGGATGCATACAGACTCAGCCAAAAAGAATTTAAATCGTCGCTGAACTTTACCAAGCGAAGTTCATGGAGAAAACTCTGCGAGGATATATAATGTATTAATGAAGCATCTAGAATGCGTAGGATCCTCGCCAAGGACCCCAGTGTTCCGGGGCACTTGAGGAGGAATGGCGGAAACTGGACGGAATCGAGTCAGGAAAGTCTGGATCTACTGATGGAGACGCACTTCCCGGGGTGCATCTCGGAGCTTGGGAACTCATCTCAGCTAGTAGATCTCCCTGTTGCGGACGCAGCCATTGTAAATCGGACAATCTCTCTTGAAAGGGTAAGATGTGCGGTTATGTCCTTCTCTCCCTTTAAGTCTCCGGGAGTGGACGGCCTGGTGCCCATTATGCTGCAGAAGACCATGCTACTTCTTGGTCCTTCCTTGGTGAGGATCTTTAGAAGTTGTCTAACTCTCGGGTATGTCCCGAAGATGTGGCGTGAAGTCAGGGTGATTTTCATTCCTAAGGCTGGCAAGCCAAGCCACACCCTGGCCAAGGACTTAAGACCCATTAGTCTCTCATCGTCTTTGCTGAAAACAATGGAGAGACTGATGGACTATTATCTCAGATGTGTTCTGGACGCGAGAGGCTTCTCAGCACGCCTATATGAGGGGAAAATCTGTCGAAACGGCCTTACATGAGGTCGTCTCCACGGTTGAAGAATCTTTGAATGTTAAAGAGTATACTCTAGCAGCGTTTCTAGATATTGAGGGTGCCTTCAATAATGTGGAGACGAGTGCGTTCGAGAAGGCATTGAATAGACTGGGTGTTGACTCATTCATTTCGTGCTGGATTGTGTCCATGCTAGGGGGTAGAATTATCAACTCCTCTCTGGGGGATGGATGTAACAGAATGGAAGCAACCCGGGGAACCTCACAGGGTGGGGTGCTATCTCCACTGCTGTGGGTCATAGTGGTTGACGAAATTTTACAGGCTCTATCTTTGACCGGATTCAAGGTGGTTGCCTACGCAGATAATATCGTTCTGATGGTGAGAGGTAAGTTCCTGGACACCTTGAGCGATTTACTAGAAGTTGGGCTCAAATATTTGAGCAGGTGGGCTGGTAGCTGCGGTCTCAACATCAATCCGGAGAAAACCGACCTTATCCTCTGTACGAGGAAAAAAGACCGAGAATTCAGGCTCTTACGCTTGAATGGCGTTACCATTCCGCTCTCCCCTAGTGTGAAGTACTTAGAAATCTATCTCCATCCTAGGTTGAACTGGAAACTCACGATTGACGACAGGATCAAGAAGGCATCGAATGCCTTCGCAGGCTCTAGAAGTAATGCTCCACATAATCCCATTGGAATTAGCGGTAAAATCAAGTGCTTTGCGTCTGCGTGAGGCAGGCTATTGGATGGGAGGCTGTGTGGGTCACACTAGGATCTTGTCAATTTCCCTGTGTTCCGCCATGCCGGAGCGCACCGACTGCAGGACACCGTCTTGCAGTTTTGGACATTTTTATGCTGTGAATATTCCCACCAGACTGGAGTCATCGCCCCAGACACAGTATAGATAGCACTGATGGCTCCAAAACGGAAAGCGGGACGGGAGCGGGAGTGTACTCTTGCGACCTTGACATTATGGAATCGTTCAGGCTACAGGATAGCTCGAGCGTGTTTCAGGCCGAGATTTTTGCGCTGACAAAAGCAGCTGAAATAATTGTGCGAAAGCAGTGCGTGAATGGTACAATAACTATTTATGTTGACAGCCAAGCTGCCATCAAGGCCGTTGAGGCGCACATTACTAAATCCAGACTTCTAAGAGAATGTAAAAGAATATTGCAGATGGTGGGTATGAATAACAACCTGAAGATTAGTTGGATTCCTGGTCACAGTGACTTCCCTGGAAATGATAAGGCAGACGAGCTCGCCAGAAGAGGGTCGGAGGCGAGCATAGAGCTGGCCAACGAGTCGGTTCTATGTCCCATTGAATGTGTAAAGGGAATTATTGATATTGAAGCGCTCAGACAGATGGAGGGGGCCTGGGTGAATCTCTCGGGAAAGCAAGAATCTGCTGGCCGAAACTTGATAGGAGGAACTCTAGCTTCATTTTGTCTCTGGGCAGGGACATTTGCAGACAATTTATACTGGTCCTAACGGGACACTGTCCCTTTGGGAGCCATGGAGAAAGGCTGGGAATACCCATGGCTGATCTGTGTCGCTGTGGTGATGAGAATGTTGAGCCAACACTGGAGCATCTAGTGTGTAAATGTGAAAGCCTGGCACGTACCAGGTATCGGTACTTGGGGAAATTCTCCTTGACCGATCTATCAGAACTTGCGATGATTCCTTTATGGAGAACTACTCTCTTCATAAGGAAGAGCAATATTTGAAATCAGTAGTCTAGAGCCCGGTTTTATTTATTTAGTTTTTATACGAGGGGACCACAATAGATCCACAGTGATCTCTCGTGATGGACAGTGCCACATTGCTTCAGTCCACCCTTCTCAACCTAACCTAACCTAGGCTCATTTTGTAATCTAAGGGCTCGCGCACACAGAAAGCGGAACTGAGCTGAGCGGAAATGACCGGGGCCGAGCTGATATTATCGGCGCTTAAAAAAATTAAATTACGAGCACACAGAAGGCGGAGGTGTAAAAATGGTCAGTGCAAAGGTTAGAAGGATTCTTTTAAAAACAAACTACGAATTGCCGTAAACCCATTTCAGTAAAAGAACGACTTTTTGCAACTTTGAGGTAAGCAAACAAATTTTGTATTTTATTCAGTATTAATTTATGAAACATATTTATATTCGTAATAAAGAAAAAACCGATAATTAATTATTGTTCTGTTGCCATGACATAATAATGTTTGATGGGGATGGAATTGGGGTCTCATTGGGAGTTCCAGGAGTTGATGTTACGAAGAAAGTACTGGAGGAAGCAGCTGATGATGGTAAAGTAGTGGAATCATATTGTTCTTCTATATAATGCAATAGGATATTTTGAATATCAGTTCTTGCCCTTAACTTTTTTGTAATTGGCAGTTGCTTCATGTATGGCAACAAACTCTTCAAGAACTGTAGGTCGTCATCATCTTCTTTTTTTGAGTTTAAAATATCTTCTTCCAATACGCTGTTTTTTTTCTAACGGCAATAATTCATCACTATTGTTTGATTTCCGCTTTATCAATCTTTGTTTTACAACTTTGTGTTGCGGTTGAGAGTTTTCCGTGGATGTTGCCACTATTAAAATATCATCATTCTGATCTTCATCTTCATCAGCAAGATGATCCACATTTTGATCATCACAGTGTTCGTCATTAATAATTTCTTCCTCGAAACTATTTTCAACGTGTAAGTCTGTTGTCATCAAGTGTTTTTTAATGAAACTCATTTGTTCCAAATATTTGAAAGTATATTTCTTACTTTTGGAGCTGAAGCTCCCGATGCAGGCGTCGGTAACTTACGCAGAGCCTTCCGGTATTCATCTTTTAATATTTCCATTTTTCTTGCAAGTCGAAGCTAGAATGAACCAAAAAATTAAGGATGACACAAATTGATTAAATTTCAATTATGCATAACATAAATTTATCTATCTATTAAGGGGTTTATTTATTTTTGTTCTAGATATTTATCGACTGGGATGTCAATAAGAAGCGCAACATTTTCTTTCCGGATTGGAGAAAGTACTTTCCGGAAAATTGTATACGAAACTTGTGAAGCAATCTGGAAAAATCTGAAATATGTTCATATGCCAATTCCCAACAAAAGAGAATTCATCAGAATAGCCAATGATTTTTTTCGAATTGTATAGGAGCAATTGATGGGAAGCATTGTAGAATCAAATGTCCACCTAATTCATGATCGAAATATTTTAATTATAAAAAATTTTTCTCAGTTGTATTACAAGGTGTCGCAGATTCAAACTGCAAATTCATATTCATTGAAATTGGTTATGAGGGTAGTCAGTGGTTATTGTGGTTTTTTTGCTGATTCTTCTCTGTTAAGAAAAATAATGGAAAATAAACTTGAAATTCCTCCAAGCACTTCTCTTCCAGGAAGTACCGTGAAGACTCCATTCGTTTTTCTGGGTGACGAAGCGTACCCCCTCACTTCATTTTTGATGAGACCCTTCCCCAGAAGGAATCTCGACTCTAGAGAAAGTCAATTTAATGAAAATTTATCAAAATCACGTCGGTGTGTTGAATGCGCCTTTGGAATTCTCACTGAGAAATGGCGCTTATTAAAAAGGGAAATTGATACAAAACCATTGACAGCAATTCTTTTGATAAAGACAATGTGCTTATTGCATAACATAATTATCGATATTGAAAATATTGATGATTATTACTATACCTACGATGCCGATAACACAACCGAAATGTCCACAAGATTTAATAAATCTAACAACAATTCTAAGAAAAGTGCAAAACAAATCCGTGAAAGATTTATGTCTTTTTTTAATAATAATAGTTAATAATAGTTCACAAATTCAAATTAATTGAAATGTTATGTACAGACTTAAAGTTCCGAAATGAAAATGAAAAATAATAGTACTTGCAGTCAGAGTTTGTAATTTTCGCAACCTGCTCCCACAGTTTCGTAGTTATTATGCGGTTATGGTGTCCCTTGTTTCCCTTATCCCATAGGCCGCAAGCAAATTTCACTTAAAAGCACTTCGTATTCCATTTTCGTTTAAAATTCGGGAACAAAATCACAAATGAAGTCACTAAAACAACTGAATAAGCTCATGTCCGCGATGAAAAAGTCAAACATCAAACAACGGTCAATAGCAGAGCCGATGAGCTCTGATACGCTCAGCTCTGCTCCGCTTGTGGTGTGTTTACTTCCATACCAATACATGTGTTTGTTTTCAACGAGCTGACGAGTGTGCGCGAGCCCTAAGGCCCGATCGCGTATTTACAAATCCTATACCATTTGAGTCACAGACGACATCAAGTGTGGTGTTACTGTCTTCGATTAGGTTTTGTTGACTTTCATAACCTTGACTCAAATGGTTCTGAAACTATTCGATTACGGTTTGTAAGCACATTTACATACCAACAAAACCTAATCGAAGACAGTCACACCACACTTGATGTCGTCTGTGTCTCAAATGGTATGGGTTTGTAAATACGCAGCCCGGACTTCTTGGTTCGGTTTTTTCCGGTCCGGTGAGAATAGGCCTTGCCTTTCGAGACGATTGATAACCATGTCCCATATAAATGTTTGAAATTTAGCTAATCAACTACATCACTCCGAAAAAAACAGATCATTTAAAGGTTTATTCGGACTGGGAAAAATCCGGACCACATAGTCCGCGACCGACAGCAAACTGAAAAATCCTACAGAATCTTGGCTCTAGTTTCTCGCAGTAAGACCCAATTTCCTAAAAATTTGCTTTGAAATAAAATACTGTTCTTTTTTTTTTACAATAAAAAGAGATAAAACAATGTTTTTTTTATTCAATTCGTTTCAATTTACAATCATCGTTATAAATAATAAAAAAAAAACTAAACTTAAATTATACAAAATTAAATTAAAAATTGTTCACATGTGATAATACGAAAAACACACCCATTCATGATACGATGTTGGTTCTTTCGGATACAATTTTCTTGAGACGACATGTAAAATATTTACAAATAAAAAAAACTCCCTATGAAATATATTTTGCGAATAGAAGAAAATTTCCTTAAACGTAATTAAAACTAAAAAACAAAAACTAACAAAAATCGAAACTAGAAATATAGAAATTTCGAATATTCGGAAGAGCTCCGATTTTTAAAAGGTTTTTTTTTTTATTTTGCGGATTAATGGTAACTGGAATTAATGAAATGTTCGTTTTAGGTGTTTTTGGTGTTTTGAAATTTCAACCCTCAGACAGATCCCTTCTAACACCTTCCCTAATACCATTCAACTTTGCGTTACGTAGGCTACACTTTTAAACGTGTGGTTTCACAATTCTTTTCGTTTCATTGAAATACTTGCCCATTCGATTTTGTTTCAAATACTCGTTTGTTTAAGAACGAAAAAATATAGTCTGCTTCTTTTTGTTTCCAATTCACAAACTACCTTCATTTTCATTTCACCTCATCAGCCCCCAATTATCGCATTGTTCGTTCATTCTTACTTTACCTCACCCCAACAACCCCAATTCTTATCTTTCACTGTTGTAACGCTCAATTTAAAAACCTTGTAGACGTACGATTTACCACTTCATCGATGTGATTAGAAATAGAAAATATACAACTCCCATATTCGGAAGGAGTTTGTGGTTTGGGAGTGAATGAATGTTGGTGGTGAGCTTTACATTGAGACTACATCCACCGACTATACTATTTACTTTAGTACTTTAGTAATTTATCTGGTAGCTAAACATTTAAATTGAAATTGATATTAAATTGTTTGTGTAGTGTCTAATTGTGTGTACAATTCGTATAAAAATTGCCTTAAAAACTAGAAAACATATTTTTTTTCCATTAGCTTCATCCCTTCGGTTATATTCTTTGTAATAGTTGTTATTTTTTTGTTTTGTTTTAATTTGTATAGATACCTTAAACTTAGAGACTTTGAATATATTTTATAATTAGTTTTATTATTTCACGAATTAGATTTGGAGGTTTTTGTTCGAAGGGATTGTATTTCTCTGCTTACCAAAAACGTCGATAATTTAACTGAAATTTAAACTGTGTATGATACATTTTCTATGTGTAGTACTTACAGTATGAACGCGCCTAATGCATTCAGATTTAACTTTAATTTTGTTTTTGGTTCGGAATTATTACCTAGTCTTATATTGTGCGCATTTGTGTTGGTGATGTTTAAACTACTGGACGAAGTTACATTAAAATAATGAAAGGGTTTGTAGTTCTCGAAACATTCGAAAAGGGATGAAAACAATAAGCAACTTAGTTGTCCTTGTTCATACCTACCTAACCATTGATCTTGGAAGTCTGGCATTAAATTGCTTCATTGAAACTGAAAGGAAGTAATAAAGTGACTGTATTTGGCTGCCGCAGCTCTTTGATGTACCAGGCAATGAAAATGGGGTCGAATCTGCCATTCTGAACTGGCCAGAGGCTGAATTTTATTTTTACGTGTCCTTCAGTTTCTATACAACCCCTTCCGGGGCATAGGAGATTAACAGCGCTCTTCTGAGGCACTGTTATTGCATCTAACATATTTTTTTTCTTAGATCACGGGTGATAAGTCCATAACTAGGTGGGATTCAAACCCAGGACCTCAGTGTTAGTAGCTAGCCAGTTGGCCACTCCGTGAAAAATTGATCAAATTTGGAATTAATAGAACGAATCGATTAATATTCAAGTTGATCTTAACAAAGTGGAAACTATGTTATGCGAAGGATAATTAAAAACTCGAACGGTGGACGAAAATGGTTCAAATCGGGAAAGGTACAAGGGAAGTGCTGGAATAAAAACAAGAAGGTGCACATTTTCCCCCAAATTAAAGTTAAAATAAGAATAAATTGTACATAGAGAAAAATACAATCCCAATCGGTTTTTTCGGGTTAAATATTTACAATGTTTTCTTGGCCACAACCTTCCAATGATTTCTATAAAATGGGCGCAACTATTCAACCAACACAGTTAAAATAATATCATGTAGGTTGTACCTCTTCAAAAAAAAAGAAACTCGTTTTTTTTTTCTATATTACAATCACAGCATCATCGAAAATAATTTCTACCTGTCTGCCATAACACTAAAAGCTAATGATTCCGGATCAGGTTCCACTAGATTCCCGATCACTTTAAACGCTGATGATCTGGCGTACTCTTCAGGATATCAGGTTGTCCACCGTGCGACGAACTCATCGTGTTCTGATGACTGCCGGTTCCGCTATAATGTGACGAATTTAACGTATGCGAATGTTGCGAATTCAGGGTATGTGTGGCATGAGAGTTGAGAGTGTTATGAGCAGTAGTCGTGGCATTGGTTGATGCGCCACAATGTGTTGGACGAGAACGAATACTACGATGTGAACCGTTTCGCGTCAGCGTATTCATTTGCGGTGTTCCGGGCAATGTATGACCCAGGGCATTCATGTAGTCGGCTATAAGTAGAGTAAGTTCGAGTATTTTCGGTTTGCTCATGGCAAATAGAAGTTTCTGTTCGTTATTGCCGGTGGCTAGAGTATCTTCGGAACCGACCACTAGCATAAAGTCGTCCTGGCAACCGCCGAACGTCATAACCGATGTGTACGGATAGCGAGCAATCGGTGCCATCGATGATAATTCGAGAACGTTGAGGGCATCTTCGGAGACGGCTAGCCAAGCCATAGCTTGATCGGAATGTCGGGGTTTCGCTTGAAAAAGTGCCGCACCGAAAAACGGCCACTTTCGACAGCACGTCAAGTAAATTCGTACACAGTCCAGAGTTGAGCGTCCTTTCAATAAGATCCATTTCGATATCAACAGCTCTTGAATGTCTTTCAATTGTTCCGGAGTGAAAGCATCGCGATACCGATACGGATAAAATTTATCCAAAGCTTGCAACGAAGCGGTCATATTTCCCGAACCACGTGACTTCTCGACCGAATAGTCGCCCATATCGATTTGTGACATCAAAGACGATAGCTCCAAGGCCAGTTCACGCGATAACGGAAATCGTCCTTGAACGATTTGCTGATTCGTTTGATAGCAGAGAAGCAGCTTCTCTTTGTCCGTTTCGAATTTGATCGAATGTTTCCAGTAGAGTCGATTTTTATAGGTCAATTGTATGACTCGTGAATTTTCGAATTTTCCCGACCCTTTTTCTCGAAGTGCAGTCTCCCACTTGGAGATCACGTCACAGAGTTTGGCTTGCGGATCCAAGTAGTGTTCGAGATCTTTCTCGATTGGATCGTCGCTGAATAGGCAGAAACCGTTGGTTGAATCTCGACAGCCGATTTCTTGCGATAATGTCGAATGGAATTCTTCGATCGTTGACGAGCCATCGAATGAGATTACCTAAAAGAAAACCCAAAAACAATTGAAGTTTATGAAAAATGCGAATGGAACCTATTTGATTAGACTCACCTGATACGCTCCGTTCATCATATGAACGGGAATTGCGTGCGGCAACGAATGATGGTAGGGATTTTTCATGAGAATCGATAAGACTTCCATGCGAGACGGTTTCGTTTCGCGGCCACCGTTCTGTAGGGTCCGCTCTAAGGCACGTTCACAGTATGCGGCATATTTTCCAGTCTCTGTTTTACTGTCGGCATTTCGTGATAGATGAAGCTTCAAGTACCACAAAAGACGGCTATTCTTAGGAACAAAAAGCGATACGGCCAACGATAGTAGCTGCCAGCCTTGGACAAATGTATACGCTGGCGGATTCGATTTGCAATCGATGATTGGTGGCGGCGGTGGAGCCTGTAAATTAATAGCACATTTTCTTTTAAAATCCAATCGTTTTGTGTTTTAAGGCTTAACGAAAATGTTGGTAAAAGTATTGTGAAATGCTAGAAATTAGTTAGTATACTACTTTTTTATTCCCAGACATCCCCTACCTGAATGGATGTTGGGGAGCTTCCGTTTGCCTGCGCTGCGCCCCCTTGCTGCGTATCACAAGTGAATAGACTCTGGGTGGCACATAACAGTAGTTGCTGTAAAAATTCATTCATTGTTTTTTTTGGATTTTGATTTCTTTTTTGAATATTGGAAATTTGATTCAAGTTACACCCATAAAGTAAAATCTCTAGAGTTGTTTTTGGTGAACAATTTTTTTTCGGTTACGTTTTCAGTTTTTTGTACAGTGATTAAGGTAATGTTTCGTGTTTGAATTTTCTTGTTTCTACTTGAAAGGCAGAGGACGTTTTTGAATGGTGACTTTAAGATGACTTATAAAATTAAGAGTTCCGTATTAAACACGCTGCCTGCAGTCGATACTGCAAGATGTTACAAATGCAGAATAGCCGGAATGAAAGCACCAAGAGTAGTCAACTTAAGGATAGGATAGGCAGGTGATATTCTTCTAAGAATGTGCAAGCCGTAAAACGTGGATGGAAAGAATCTTCGTTGGCGACACTTCAATGTCCTTAGACATCTCATCTATTCTATAGCGTGTGTCTACTCAGTCAGCAATACCAAACAAACTTACAGTGTACCAATAATGTCTTCGTACAGCAGCCATTTGAAACTCAACGGATTAAAAACAATAAATTGTTGCAAGAAATTTGAAAAAGTTTGAATGCAGATTTATTCATTAAACATTTTTATTTAATTTAGAAACAAAAACAAATCCATTTAAATTATTCAATACAAAGTTATTAATTAAAAATAAAACAAAGTCGACAATTTGCCTCCAATAATATCTTCGTACACTTACAAAACAGTTCATGAAAAATCTTAAAAACTGTAGATACATTTTTTGTTAATACTTAGTTGGGTAGCCTTTATTTTTAATCACGGCTTTAAGGCGGTGTGGCATCGATTCTACAAGTTTTTTTTGCATAGCTTGGCTCTGTTTTCGCCTATTCCTCCAGAAGAGCCTGTTTTAACTTAGGTTTCGAGCTAATATGATGAGTCCTGATCCTTTTTTCTAGCATATTCCACATGTGCTCAATGGGATTGAGGTCAGGACTTTGTGGTGGTGTTTTAAGCAAATGTGGAGTTTTGTACGCCAAGAACATCCTAGTATTATGCCATGTGCTTAGGATCATTATCTTGTTGAAAGTAAAAATCCTTTGATACACCCAATTTTTCAGCACTTGGCTCCAAAATTTCTTTTCAGGATTTCAATGTGCGCCCGATGATCCATGATGCCTTCGATTATTTCCAAGTTTCCAACACCGCTGGCAGCCATACAGCCCCATACAGGCGCGTAGCGTCAGGGGTAGCGGGGGTAGCGCCGCTACCCCCGTCTTTCATGAAAGAATCTTTTTTCTTTATTCATTTCCTAGTCCACTTATGCATTCATGAATATGAATTCATACTTGAGTTAATCAATCGATTAATAGACATATAACTTACATGTCCATATGTTAAGTATCGAGATCCATAGCTCACGTAAAGTTTCTTGATTACCTTCAAAAAAACTATCATTCCATGGAGGGTATCGCAACTTTTTAGCGCTATGCTACACGACGAAACCTAGAACAAAATCACAGCAACAAAAGAAAAAAACATTCGCACTTTTCTTCGGTCTGGCCAGCGCTAAAAATTTGCGCTTCCTCTATATGGTTTTCTTTTTGAAAGTGTTGTCGTTTCACTGCAATTGCGATTTCATATTGCATTTTAAATTGTTAATTGGCACATGGCAATTTGATTCAACTGTGTTTTTGCAATTTGCATTTCTTTGATAAAACAGTATATTTCTCTGTTTGACGATGTCAACAATCAAGCCATTTGAATTAATTTGGTCCCTTCTTTAGAAAAACAAATTGATCATGAATTTTAGAGATTCAGTTTTTACTCGATCAAAATTACGACTTGAGACCAGGAAATCACATTTGTTAGAATTATGGAATTTGAAAAATCTTTTGTTTTTACCAACAATCCTTGATTGGCAAAGCAAAATTAATTTAGTGTTTAAATAATATGAAATTATGATTTATTTTAACTCAAATCAATCTCTCCCTTTCAAAGACTTAATCTAATCGAATGAACGAAACCAAAACGACAGTACGGGTGCATATAGGAAATTAGACATGTCATTTGCGTGTGGTTTAAAGGCACTTACTTCTAAAGCCTAGTACTGTTTTCCGAGCGAAACGAAATTAACTGTCAAATTCCATATAAAAAAATATTTCGTTTACTTTTCGCGACGAAATATTTCGTTCGTTTTGCAGTACTGTGTTCATGGGCGGAATGGACATTTGCAGTAGTCACTAATGGATGGCACTTGGTTCCGTTAAAGTTTTGATCCCAAGGGTATGGTACCCTTTTATGACAAGCGAAATATTTGACAATTCAACACTTTCAACCGTTCGCTGTCATAGTCCGGGAGGCAGCGACCGAAATTTTGTATCCATTCCTACAAAGCTGATTTTTTGTCATTTTGTTGTTTTTATATGGCAAGTAAACGGAACGGCAGTCTACCGCCCCAATGTGGGGGCAAACAATAATAACAATTGTTGAAACCTGTTAATAAATAATATGTAAATGCCTTATTCCTACAAGACTGAAACTTTTTTGGGTGGTCAATGATACCTAAAAATGCAGTATAATGATAGTCTACCGCGTCGGAGAGGGGGCCATCATGTGTCTACCACCCACGCAAGGTGTTAAAAAACTTCCTTTTTTGACTTATTCCTACAAGGCTGAAAATTTTTTTTAAAATACTTTAGTTTATAAGACAACTAAAAAAGACAGTCTACCGATCAGGTAAGGGTGCAAAGCCTTGATAGACGCAGTGGAATGCACGATCTCCCGAGCGCAGCCACTGCGCCGATCTGCTATAAGTCGCTCTGAATTATTGGATATACCGGGATTAAATTAATATCTCCGACGCGGTAGACTATCATTATACTGCATTTTTAGGTATCATTGACCACCCAAAAAAGTTTCAGTCTTGTAGATATTAATTTAATCCCGGTATATCCAATAATTCAGAGCGACTTATAGCAGATCGGCGCAGTGGCTGCGCTCGGGAGATCGTGCATTCCACTGCGTCTATCAAGGCTTTGCACCCTTACCTGATCGGTAGACTGTCTTTTTTAGTTGTCTTATAAACTAAAGTATTTTAGAAAAAAATTTCAGCCTTGTAGGAATAAGTCAAAAAAGGAAATTTCTTAACACCTTGCGTGGGTGGTAGACGCATGATGGCCCCCTCTCCGACGCGGTAGACTATCATTATACTGCATTTTTAGGTATCATTGACCACCCAAAAAAGTTTCAGTCTTGTAGGAATAAGGCATTTACATATTATTTATTAACAGGTTTCAACAATTGTTATTATAGTTTGCCCCCACATTGGGGCGGTAGACTGCCGTTCCGTTTACTTGCCATATAAAAACAACAAAATGACAAAAAATCAGCTTTGTAGGAATAATTACATCAAAAGTGTCGCTGCCTCCCGGACTATCAGTTCAGTTCGTTTGTGCTCGTGAAATTTTGTGTGAGCTATATGTTGTGTTGTGTGCCGGAATTGTAAATTCTAGCCAATATTTTAATTTCTTTCAAATTTCGCGCGTTTTTATTTAACTGACTTCTAGTAGTAGCGAACTGAATAATTTATTTCACTCTACTTCGAAGTTATCTTTTTCGTTCGTTTTCGTTTCGCCGAACACAGTGCTATACTTTACTAAGAGTACCTATCCAAAACTAAAAAAAAACCAAAATCCTTCAACAATCGACCTGTCGTATATGGAACCCTTAAGAGCGCTACCCCGAGGTTTCACGCCACGCTACGCTACTGGCCCCATACCATAACGCCGCCGCCGCCGTGTTTTACGGTTTTAATGGTGTTTTTTGGGTTGTAAGCTTCCCCTGGCTTTCTCCACACTCTAAGTCTCCCATCAGACCCAAAAATGTTATATTTGGACTCATCAGAAAATATAACATTGCGCCAGAACTTGAGAGATGCATTTTGGTACTGCCGAGCGAAGTCCAAACGTTTTTTGCGATTTACTTCACTTACCAGTGGCTTCCTGCGAGGTGTACGAGACTTAAATCCGGCATCAATCACGCATTTCCGTACTGTTTCCGGATGAACTTCTTTGTGATTGGAGTGAAGGAGCTCTGCACTAATTTTTGGTGCACTTATAAACGGATCCTTGGCAATCATACGCTTGATTTGCAGCCGATCTGCTTTAGTGAGAATTGCAGGGCGTCCTGATTTAGGCTTATTTTCTACGCGGCCTTCATATTTAAAGCGCCCGATTCCAGTAGTTTGGCTATTTCCGCGTATGATTTTTGCTCCTTTACGTGTGAATTCAATATAAGTTTACGCTCTTCAAACGACAAGTGTTTGCCAGGCATTATTTCGATTTATACTGAGCGAAACTCATAAAATTTTCATTTGACAGTAAACACACTTGTTCCTTTGTTTACGGTTATTACAAACCGGTATGTGTGGCAAATAATTATGATCGAAGATCGAAGCGAAACCTTAAATGTACGGAGACATTATTGGAGGCAAATTGTCGACTTAGTTTTATTTTTAGTTAATAACTTTGTATTGAATAATTTCAATGGATAAGTTTTTTTTCTAAATTAATTAAAAATGTTTAATGCATAAATCTGCATCAAAACTTTTTCAAATTTCTTGGAACAATTTATTGTTTTTAATCCGTTGAGTTTCAAATAGCTGCCGTACGAAGACATTATTGGTACACTGTATATTAAAGTTTGGATTCTAATTGCCAAGGAGGCAAATATTCACTAAATCCGATATATTAAAATTGGTCTGGACAGTGACACGCCAATAACTCTTAATGGGCAATATTCACAATGCTGAAAAATAGGTCATAGCTTGTAAAAGTGTGTTCAGTAGGAACAATCGGTTTTCTTATTTTATAATTTTTACAACAATTCAAAAACGTCCCCACCTTCATAAATTTCATAAGAAAAACTTGGAAACTAGGATATACTCATGACTTTTTTTAGATACATAAATGCAATGCTTCGAAATAGGAAAAAATAAAAGAAAGAACAAAAAAACAATATTTGTAATAAAAAATTGGAAATAGAGTAAGTAGGTACAATTATAAAACAATCTATGAATGAAAATTTACTGCAATTCGTGGAAGTATGGGAAAAAGGGAACAAATGAAGTTCCATAATAAAAAAATATTAATGTAAAGCAGCATGCAATCAAATCGGAAGTTTCAGTTAATGAGCACTGATCCAATTTTCTATAAAAATGTGTAATTTATATTGCGGTCGATGGCATACAAGGAGCCACTAACTTAAGACTAGATTAGCAAAAAGTATAATGTTATAAATAAATTCAAAATAATGCATAAATTATGTTGATTTAATAATAATTGAGTGCTAGGTTCTAGTTTAATGAGTGTAGGTGGTTTGTGTGGAATTGTATTCATAAGTTAATATAAATTTAATATACTTCAAGAAATATAGCATTAAGCACGAGCTAAGCAAAAGGCTGTCATGGCTGAATGTATTCAAATAAGAAAATAACTAAATTTATAACTAAATAAAAAAAATTAAATATATACTTGAAAATAAAAGATAAAATTAATAACTTTTCGATCATGGATCATGAAATCAGGGCTAGTACGCGGTCACTTGTTTCAAATACGTTACCCAAAATTTGTTAATATTTTCACATTTTCGTCATTATCGATTTTTTCACCAGAAATCGAGGTGAGCGTAAAACTACCAAGGCAGAAATGCACTCAAAAAAATCTATCAGAAGAAGCATTAGAAGGCGGACCAGTAGTCAGCTCTTTTTTTATTTATGTGACTATGGGCCGTATTATTCACTTCGGGTTATTTATAACCTCTGGTTAATTCCAGTTTTCCCAGAGATTTGGTATTATTCACCTCCGGTTATCGTTTTTAACCGGTGATTCGCTGGTTTTGTAATCACTGATTAAAGTTACCCAGGGAAAAATTTAACCAGTGGAAAAGTTCCGGTTTTCTACGATACCTAGGGATTTAACCGGCGATTTCACAAATTACTTTATTATTTTTTAATAATAAAGTATTGTTATCGACCTGGAATTCCAAAAAAAATTTGCTACCCTGAAATTTTGTATTTACACGTTTTAGGACTAGTAAACACCAAAAAAGCAAAAAAAAAAAAAATGTCCGTCTGTCCGCCGTAGACGCCGTCCGCCGTACGCAAAATCGTTTGAAGGCGCGTAGCTCCCAAACCCGTTGAGGTATTAAGTTAAAATTTTTATGGTGGGTAGATTGGGTGAACCCCTACGGATGGTATCTTTTAAGGGGATGGGGGTGTAAGGGGGGATGAGGGGGGAGCGTTTTAGACGAAAAATTTTGGTTTCCAGATCTCAGGAACCACTTATGCTAGGAGGCTCAAACTTGGAACTTATGTAGTACTATGATAGTGGACTCATTTGCAAAAAAATTATCGATAAGGGTTGAGGGGTGTGGAAGTGGGGGGGGGGGGGGAAAACAATGAGTCCAAAACGCTAAAAAGCCGGGATTGAAACATTCTAAAATCCATATCTCTTGAACGATTGATGTCAGAAGATTGAAATTTTGTGGTTGCCTTTAGGAATACTTGAAGATTAGACAATGGCTAAAATTTTTAAGGGGGGTGGTGGGATGTGAGGTCGGGGGGTGAAAAACTTTGGATTACAATTTCTTCCGAACCAATTATACCAGGAAGATAAAATTTTGTTTCTGTATATAGGATCACAAGAGGAGTCTAATGAATGTAAATTTTTTGAAGGGGGAGGTGGGGCACAAAAGTGGGGGGATAGCAATTTCTCGAAAAATGTAATTTTTATATCTCAGAAACTGTATCAGATATGATCTTGAAAATTTTACAGGAGTTGGGATCGGTAGACCTCTAGTAGGGAAAAAAAATTTAGTGGTGGGGGTGTAGGGGGTGATGGTGAAAAGGGGTATAAAGGAAAAAAATTCTGATTTTTATTTCTCGAAAACCGTAATGAGTGGAAAGCTAAAAATTTAGGATTATATAGAGCCACTATAGAGACATCCTAGAAATAACCAGGAGGCTATTTGGAACGTTATTTTTTAGGTTGTCAGTCGCATAGTAACCTACACAGCATCTCATCATTAAACACGTTTCGGACTTCTACCCATAAAATAATAAAGTTGCGCCCAGACTGTTGGCAGATTTTTTTGTATTATTCACGATTGAAGTTATGACAAGATCTCATTTGTGGTATAATTGGAGAGATTCTGACTACGACTAGTAGTAGTATGGTTGGTGTCCTCACAGGGCATAACTCGTGTGGCCTACACATGGTCAGATTGAGAATCATTGACGACCCCATGTGCACTGCTTGCGACGAGAGCGACGACACAACGGAACATTTCCTTCTTGAGTGTCCAGCTTACTCTTTTGCGAGAGTGCACGTATACGGCGTCGATGTTATGAGGATGGAAGAACTCCGTTCTCGATCCCTACCTGAGCTGTTGAAATTCGTGAGGAGGACGAAGAAGTTCGGGTAGAGACTGGGGGACTCGAGTGCAATGGGCAATAATTGTCTGAGTGCTCAAGATGCGCGGCTTTGCTGCGTATCTTCCCCCACTTCAAACAACAACAACAACAACAACAACGACTAGAGCTTCGCCAATACAAAATGGCACAAGAAATCGACATCGATATATGGGACGAGAAAGACTTTTTCTGCCGATTCCATTTTACAAAGCCAACAGAATTTTTTCTTTTTCACCGTTCTCCACCATAAGGGGTGTTTCAGGACCAACTCCCGTATTAATTGTAAAACAGTTCTCAAGATATGAGAAGTGCTTTTTTATAAAAATTCCTATACCTTACATGATCCATCGCCTCCCTAAAAACATATGTTCAGTAAACTCCTATTGTTCATCTTTAAACATAAGCCAGTCATTTTTCTGGTTTAATTGGTTCGTGAGACATCGCAATGCAAGGTTTTTTACCACCCACTTACGCCACTGACCACTCTCAAAAATTTATTTTCGACCTATTCGCCCAGTTCCTAATCTACAAGCAGGTATCAAGTTTGAACTTTGTGACATTAACCGTTCAGGAGATGTCGATTTTAGAATGTCTCGACCTAAGCTTTCAAGCGTTTCGGACACATTGTTTTTGTCCGAACTCCCGAACCCCTTCCCAGCAAACATTGTCTCGGACTCCTCGGTTTTCTCGGATCATTATCGAACAGCAAGAAAAAAGGGGCAAAGGGAAACGAAAGAGATAGGCAAATCACTCCGAGATCTAGAATCGAAATCGAAGCGATATCAAACGTGGATTTCGAACTTATACTTGGCATGGAAATCGTTTCCGGATAGCTTCGAGATCTCGAATCGAACTCGAAGAGACATCGTACGTGGCTTTCGAGCTTGTACTTGGCATGGAAATCGTTGCAGGATAACTTCGAGATATCTTCGAGATATGTCCTAGAAACGTGCTCTGCGATGTTCTTCTGTTTTTCCAGCATTTAGTACCTTGGATTTTCATTTCTTGTTGCAGTGAATTGAAGTGCGGATCGTAGGATAATAACAGTGAATTTGTGATTTTAGTCAAATATTAAGAAAACAGTAGAAAGGTGAGTGAAATTCAAATAATTTAAATTTATATGTATTTATTAGTTTTAAATAGAGCGCTACTCCGTTCAAAGAATTTTTGAATTCCACAGCTAATATCGGGGAAATGAAGCGACAGTCTTAACGTTTTGCACAACTGATTTTAAAGCTCAACATTATTTTGAAATTGTTAATATATGCATTTATAAAATAGTACCGGAAATTTACAGACCTTGAATATAAAACTTTCAGTTTCAATGCAGTTTCCGAAGAAAATTCGGAAAGAAGCAGAAGATTTCCTTAGCTCGTTAGCGAGCTCCTTACCCAAAGAACCTACCAATCCCGATGAAACAGTTTCAAGCAATAATTACGATGATTATTTAAATAACCCTGAAAACGTAGAACCATCAGAAATATTGAGTTCTGACTTTTCAGACATTAGTGATGAGCCATTAAAATATATTGGTGAAGAAACAAATTTTGCAGTCAAATTAGTGGCATGGGCGGTTAAATATTTAGTAGGTTTTAATGCAATGAGAGATTTGCTGCAACTTCTTTCCGAAAAGATACCTGATTTACCAAAAGATCCAAGGGCTTTCAAGTCTACTCCAAAGCAAAGAGTTATAAGACCTATGGGAACAGGAGAATATTTCCATTATGGATTAAAAGACGCTTTGACTGACTTCTTACTACGTAACAGCTATGCCAATAGATCTTTTGTCTTGGACTTTAATGTTGATGGACTTCCTTTGGCAAAGAGCTCTCTTAAGCAGATTTGGCCAATATTGAGCAATATTGTAGGTACAGATCACGTATTTGTGATTGCCGCTTATTCCGGTAATAGTAAGCCATCAAACTCTGAAGAATACCTTTTAGAATTTATCACCGAATTAAAATGTCTACTTTTAAGTGGCTTTATTTTCAATAATAAAATCTATTCCGTTAAGGTTAGAGCTTTTATATGTGATGCCCCAGCTAGATCTTTCATTTTAAGAACAAAAGGGCATACGGGTTATTTTGCTTGCATCAAATGCACACAAAAGGGAACACGGCATATAAACAAAATAATATTTCCATATGAAGCCTGCCAACTTCGAACTCCTCCAATACTTTCATATTGAATAGCGGCCTTAGATCATGACACAAAAACTTGCAACTGCATGAAGGATGTGATCGACAAAATGGAAAACCAGTACTCGCAAATTATGCAGGCCATGCTTAATCTGACTCAATCAGTTATCGCGTTACGGAAAGAAGTAAGGACCGTGAAAGGAGTAATACGTAGCGATCATGATATTCTACCTCCTGCGCCCTTTAAAACACTGGAAGAGGTTTTAAAATATGAGTCAGAAATAGCACTTAGTGCAGAAAAATTTCAAGCACTGGTAATAACAAATTAATTCTTACAGATTACGGAATAACTTTATTTTTTTTATTATAGCAAGATTCCTTCCAACAAAGAGGACCTTTTGACAATAAAAGTTTTGTGAAAGGGTTCGATAGAAAAATTTTTTCGGACGAAGTCGCTAAACAATTTTCCTGGATGGGGACAAAGGAAAAGAAAGCCGCGAGATCACTTAGGATATTAGCTGCCTTGAAAAGTAATTTTACTAAAGAAAGTTAAAGCTATATTAATGAAAGAAATCTCTTAATAGATGCATTCCACGCGAAATTCCCAAGCACACCGGATGAAGTGTTTGATAGATTTGCTATGAAGCATTTCCAGCTGATCGCTTTCAAAAGAAAGCAGCGTACTCTCAAAAAAAAGTGATATTGTTTAATTAACCAATTTTTTTCAGTTTCTTTTCTTTTTAAATAAACTTGTTTCATAATTTCCTATTAATATTTTATTTTTAAATTGTTTGCATGACGAGTACCTATATCTATACCCAGTTCCATAATTCTATCTGTTAAAGTCCTCCAACTATGTCTTACAGCGGCCCTGTAGAACATCTCGCCACTATATCGAGAAATATTCGATTTTTCGTACCAATTTCGAATACATAAGGTGCGTACATAAAAATACCAATACTTAAACAGAGTTTAAGATTTCTTCAAATCTCGATTCGATATCAAATCTGATTTCTTGTCGAGAAATGCATTTTTTTTTCTCAATACCGGTACCGAAATCGGTTCGATATAGAATTCGATATCGAAGTCATAGTTCGCTCTCTCGAATTGATATAGAATTGATATCGAATCATTATGTTTGCTGGGTTCACTTATATAAAGATGTTTATTGCAAGTGGGTATACAATATCATAGATCTATGTATGTAAGTTTCGAATTTGAGCTTCCTTGCGTAAGTGGTTCCTAAACATAAAAACCAAAGTTTTTCGTCTAAAACGACACCCACATCGCCACTCACCCCTCTACCAGAAACTTTATCACTTGAAGACGTCCACTCAATCTACCCTACCAGTAAACTTGAATAGCTCCAAGGGTTTGGGAGATGCAAGCCTTCAATTGACTGTACGCACTGTGAAATCCAATTACACGGTAGCACACACTTAGAAAACTCTCGGAATCAAATGGGAAGGTTCCGGGTGAACGTGTGAGCTGCGCATCACACACATCGTTTTTACTGCTCCCAGATCCGCAACCATGAACAAATTTCAGCCAAAAATTCTCATTTTTCCTGAAATTTCAAATTTAAATATTCACAAAAAAGAAAAATGTCACATTCTGTAAATAATTAATAAAATTTTTGACGTTTGACTGGAAAAATAATGGAAAAATGGAAAACCAGCCGTTTAGATAACCCGACCTATTAAATCGCTAACCTGAGGTGAATAATACAATTTTATACCCAGAGAAATTAACCAGTGATTAAAGTTAATACCCCGGAAAAGTTAACAGCTGGTTAAGGCAAAAATAACCCGAGTTGAATAATACGACCCTATATGTGGCTTTTATGAAGGAAGAACAAAGCAATTCAATGTCTGTGGAAGCAGATTTAAATTATGCAGAAGTACAGTTTTCAGTATCAAAGGTTACGTGTTTTATTATTATTTTTTTTTAAAAAAAAACCGCGAACACATCTCTTGCAGTTTGAGCTACATCTGTCTTCAAATAAATGACATCCTGATGACAAAAAGTAACTCACAGTTTCTTAAATTTATTTGGTAGCATACAAATTGTATTGTCGTGAAAAGTCGATCTTAAACTTAGTCCTGATGAAGGAGTTAGGATTAACGAACGCTAGCAAATGCAGTTCGATAGTGTAGTCGCCAAATTTATGTTTGCCATATTGTCAAAATTTAACAGGATTTTTTACCAAATTTTTCTGGCCAAATAAGCTTTTCTTTAATTTAGCTTCTGTAAAAATTTTAGAGTGCAGTCTTGGATTCTTTAGGTAAGTAGTAGTGATTAATCGCTTGGTAATCAGTCAGCATCAAACTGAGGTTTTATCGATAAAGCTTACTGAATTCAGTAATTTTAACTCTTCGTCAGACCCATATAACATTTTGGCATTCATTTTAGTAACTTTAGAAAGCATTCAGTAACGAGTCCTGCTAGTTGTGCGACTGACTAATATATTAAATAATTTTGGGACAGGGAGTGATTCATGCTTCGTACGATGACATGGTCTAAGTCTAGGCTCTAGGAGCAATTTTTAGAGACGCTATACGTCGTTACAAATATCGAACAAAAGGTTAGTTTAAACAAGTGATAGCCGATTTTATTTTCCCACTATTTTTCTCTAAGGTAGATTTTGAAACCTAAATTGTTGGATGCTGTTTGATAAGTCATCGAGAAATTTGTTAGATTGCGCTTTTTTCTATAGTTTGAAGACGTGAGCTTCACGTAAAAAAAATAAACGAGTAAAAGCTATTAAGTAAACTTAAGATAAGGTAAACAAATATATGTGGAGACTCTGGTTCGACGCATGAAATAGCCTAAAAATGGCTGACTGAATTTTGTTGTGGTGGGCGGGCAAACAAGGACGACACCGAGCGCCCAGAAACTCCGAATGAGGTCAGACCTGAAGAGATGGTCAGAAAAGTCTGTCGAGTAAAAATAAGCACGATACTAAAATGATGAAAAATACGGAACAATACCGCGGCCAATTGGGCTCAGTTTGTTCTTGATGGCCGTCAGCCATGAGCGCCGTGTGCAAAAAACCGTGGCCAGAAAGGCTCAGATTGGCATGGTGCAGTGGGATCACAGCGGACCCATATAGCGGTGGTGGGGTGACATAAGGTCCACGGACATAACGTCCATGGACATTATGTCCGCTCTAAATGGATATAATGTCCATGGACGTTATGTCCGTTTCAAATAAGGCATAATGTCCATGCTGAATCGGCTATAACGTCCAACGATAAATATGGTTCGGACATAAGGTCCACCAAGATTGTTTGCAGCACGCCATGAATAATAATAATGTAACTGTTACAACTTGGATGTATAGAAGTTTCCTTGAAAAGAAGCTCTACAAGAATGTATGGAAAATAAGGATTCTGCCTCCCTGGTGCAGTTTGGTAAAATTCGAAGACATCTCTGCCGTTTGAAAAGCAACCAAATACCAAAAAATCCGTCGAGTTACAAGTGCAAGAAATGTTTGCAACAAAAGAAATTTTAGAAAAATTTGGAAGCTCGAAGTACTCTACAAAGGATACTTTCTATAGAGATACAATTATAGAAATAAATTTTTCGTATTCCGTGTTTGTTTCTCCAACAATTACGGAAATTTTGAATTCACATCAACAAATTAAGAGAAAATTCCTTTTAGACGCTACCTTCAGTGTGTTACCTTCTTGTGGCTACAAGCAGCTATTAATCATTCACATTGAATACCTTGAACATGTGAGTTGTTTTATAATATTAAAATAATGTATATTTGCTGTACTCCGCGGTTTATTCCAATTTTTTTAAAATATGTAATTTTTCAGATTTATCCCTTCATATTTATAATGATGTCAAATAAATCGGAAGCAATTTACCAACACGTTTTCCAGTTTATTGACAAAAATCTTTTTAAATTTAAACCGGAATCGTTTATGACTGATTGTGAGAAAGCAATGCGAAATGCCTTGAAATTTGCTTTCCCTTCTGCTAAATTGAAAGGATACTGGTTTCATTATTGTCAAGCTCTCAGAAAAAACGCAGCGAAAATTTCGAAAAATTAATTTAAGTAAGAACCAACACATGGACCGATTGTTCTATATATTCATGGCATTACCACTTTTGAAACCTGCCGACATTTTTGAAGGGTTCGATTTTCTTAAATCAGAAATTTCGATTTTAACAGAAGAAGGAGGCACAGTTTTCAATTGACCGTATTGTGAATGTCACGTCACGTCACTTCGATGCCGATTCGACATCGACGCATGAAAAAGCGATTGTGAATGTCGATTGTCATCGACAGTTGTCACTTTGATCGTCATTTTCCGTCGATGAGATTCCAGTCCGTGACGCCTGAAAAAAGTTAACGTCGATGCAAAAATGAAATGATTGTAAATGAAAGCATTCACATGAGCTTAAATTCACAATTTACAGCTGACACATACATATCAATAGGGAAATGCTAATGAGTCACGTCGATGCGGTTACACAATCGGTTCTTTTCGATCGACGTGACACGTTGAATCGGCATCGAAGTGACGTGACGTGACATTCACAATACGGTCAAATAGATTCATAAATTATTATGAAAAGCAGTGGATACTTAAGGTGATAAATTAAAAAAATATAAGCCATTGATCATTTTTTTATACTTTTTCGTACATTTAATCATAAATAGGAAGGCCCTTTATCTTTTTCCGTTTATAAGAAAGATACGAGGACAACAAGTGCAGTTGAAGGATACAATTCGCAACTCACACTAAAATTAGCAAAATATGGCAATTTCTGTAAATTTCTTGACGGTATTTTAGATGAAGATTTCAGGAAAACAGTTGAATTAAAGAATTCATTAGATGGAACGTATGATGTCTTTCAACGACCAAAATCCAGTGCACATCTAAAAAAGTCTAAATTAATTGCAAATGCAATTAATAAACTAGACGGAAAAAAAATTAGATTAGCTGATTTCTTTAATCAAATCACAAACCACCGAAATAAGCTCAGCATTTATAATGAAAATGATGGTAGGCCTTACGACGGAAAATTCGATGAAATTGATGACGATACATCAAATGACGAGTCAACTGAGAGTTGTACTGAACAAATGAATTGCATAATATGTTTTGAGAAGCCGAGAAACATTTTATTACAACCTTGTGGTCATTACAAGCTATGTTTAGCTTGCTTTACAGAAATAAGCGAAAAGGCCATGAAAAATAAAACGAATATCTTGTATCCGTATTGCCATCAAATTGTTCGTTTACGCTTAATCTCAAATTTGTAACTAAATGGAATACATTAATATCATTTTTTTTAATATACATATATGTAATATCTAATACTGCATTATCTTACTTAAACTTTTGTCTTTTTCTTTATTACATCTAACTATAACATATATTTCGAATTTGGCAGCCTGTGGACATTATGTCCTATTGTGTCCCTGTTCGCGACAAACAGTCATAAAGTCCATGGACATTATGTCTTATTTGAAACGGACATAACGTCCATGGACGTTGTGTCTATTTAGAGCGGACATAATGTCCATGGACGTTATGTCCGTGGACCTTATGTCACCCCACCTATAGCGGTCTATGTGCTAGCTATCTCTGCCGATAGCTACCCACCTAACTTAAAATGATAAAAATGGCAGATAACTCGCATTCTGCATGGACATAAAAATCTGTGTTTCTCTTTTGCTCATTGATGACCAAGAACGGAATTGCGTAACTATTTCGAAGTAGTCTCTGTACGCATTCAAACCCTTTCCAAGTGAGTTCTTTCGCAGCATTACTGCATAATTATAGTCCGATGGAGAATATGGAAATTAAATTGTATTAAATTGGTATTGAATATTAGTTGTTCTTTGGGCTTCGCAAAGAAATAGAAATTATTATGGCCTCCTTGGAGGTTCGGCGGTAAAATATAAAAAAAAACACATCCCCAGAAAAATTAACCTTTTGTTGCGAATTTTCAAGAATTTTCTCTGAACTTTTACAGTATTGTTACAAATCCGAAAGACCAAGGCCTGATTTAGGATGTCATGACATAGATGAGCAAGATCTATAACAACAACAAGGCGGCGATAGAACCAATTTCACGAGATGGAGAGCGTCGTAAAAAAGGACTGTGTTTAGAAATAAAATCGGCTACCACTTGCTGAATCATCCCTTAGTAAAATCATAACGAAATAAATTTAGGAAAAAAAAAAATTTTTAAATTAAAAAACAAATAAAAACTAATTTTTTTTTTTAGAGAAGCGTGCAACTGAAAACTTACGCGCGTTTGCTTGCCCAGTTTCTTGTTTACCTGGACCCCAACACCTAATTTTTGACCAGTATGTCGTGATGTTTGTTTAATTAGAGCACAAATCAGTTCAGTCTGTAATTCGGGCATATCTAAACATTGCTGAAGCGCATTCTGTGCCAGAACAACATGATAATCAATTCCGGGCTGATTGACGGCAACCGACATGAATAGTTGACAACACTGCAAATAAAAACGGTTCATCTAGATAACGTAACTGTATGCAATTAACAAAGAATAGCCACTTTACCTTGAACAGTTTAATAGCTTCGGACTGCAATAGTTCCGAATGCAACGATGACAGTGACGAGGTAATTGTTTCTTTCGTATGAAGAAGAATCGGGTGACGCCAAAGAACGCAATCTGGAAAATCAAATCGGAATCAGTTGTATGATCAAAATTTCGGTTAAGGGCGGTCTTACTAGGATCTCCGTCAGTTTCCATCAACTTTTGCACCAACTGTTCGTATTGTGTGCCGGCATTCGGTCCACCACCCGATACAACCGTCAAATGGTACAGCCAATTGTCACGCTCCTGTTTACCGGGCAGAATAAGATAAGTGGGTCCTTGATGCGCTGGATAGATGGCAACGGTCAAGCGAGCTTGACTCTGTGCAGGATCTTCTCGTTCTTCGGAGTCCGAGTCGGAAACGTGTTCGACCTCTTCAACCCGGGCATCACGCATATTGATTTGTCCAAGAGGATTCTGGAAATAATTTTTTCGATTACTTTCGAATTGAAGCTGGAACTGGAAGCACTTACCGTCTCTCCCGGAGCTTTAAAGTACAAAAACATTTTGCCTAACAAAACACACCAGCATTTCTTGGCATGACCGTTCTTCACCTTGGTGGCCCAACCTTGTACAGTCGGCTTCTGATCATCGCGGCTCAGTAACAGCTTTGTGGCATTCCTTCGTTGAACATTTTGCAAGACTCGTATCCAATCGTCCATCGTTGCATTAGAATCGGCCGTCAAGTAGTAGGTTTTCTTTCCAGTATCGATTTCGAATGTTGACGCTCCGTCGGCTCGATTAATTCGACAAGCTTCGTCTAACATGATTTGGCCTTGCGGTTTTCGATTCACATCGTGCTGACTCTTCCAGTAGGTTAGTGTACCGTTTTTCAATACGAACCATCGCTTCCTCCATGTTTTCAGTTTGCCGCCCAATTTGGCCAAGTGTCCGATCTAAACAAAATAAAATTAGCCAAGTATACTTGAGGCTACGATTCACTGCTAACCTTTTCCAATGACTCGAGTTTCTTATTGGGCGAATCGGCATAGGAGGCTCGCATCAAAAGCGATGGCATTGATGCATCCATACACGTCGACTCGGAAACAGCATCCGGTGGTATTGCGTAATCGTCGGACATGCCTGATTCAAATGAAGTATCTGAAATTACTTTTCCACGTAAAACGCAGATTTGAGGTAGGATTTGATAAGTTTTTTTACTGCGCGCCCCTAGATATTACGAGATTGGCTTTCAAGCGACATACCAAGACACATCACCGCACACCGTTTTGTTGTGTTTAAAGATCGGGGAAGAAGTACAGGTGGGCACAATCCAAAAGCAAATGGTAATTAGATCATACGGCAGAAATACCAGTTTTTAAATTCGAGGAAATTGGCAGTTGCGGGTAAGGATGGAGGTACAAAAATAAAGGATAATTGTTCCGAACTCTGATGATAGCAATGGAGACTATTGATAATGATGAAGCCATGAACTTGTTCTGGACAAAAATCGTTTTCGAAATTTCCGGAACAAAAGTGGAAGGATTCGGCATATCGATACCCTAATCTGCAAAACGGCCAACTCCATAAATAAAGATTTTACAGGAGAGCAAAAAAACATTATGGTTTTTGGTTTATTCTTTGTCTCTTTGGATTTATTAGTTTTTTGTACGATTGATTCCGTCGAAATTAATTAACATTACGAAGTTATTAGAATCTCAAAAAATGTAGAAAAAAAGCATTATTGAATGCCATCAAAAAACCGTTTTTCTTAAAAATGGAGTTAGCCGGTTTGAAGATTAAGGTATCGATATGTCGGTTCTCATTAACACCGAGTACAGTGGAGTACAGTGGAAATCGTAGATTTTAACTCAATTAGACTGGTCTGTTTTACTTTATTATTTCAATAATACAGTATTGTGATCGATTTTAAAAAAAAAAAATGTGCTACCCTGAAAATGTTTTTTTTCACGTTTCATGACTAGTAGACACGAAAAAAGAAATAAAAAATTTCAGTCCGTCTGTCCGCCGTACGCCGCACGTCTACCGGTGTACGCAAAATTGTTTGAAAGCTCGTAGCACCCAAACCCTATGAGCTATTTAGTTGAATTTTTTTTCGTGGGTAGAGAGCGAAGGCCCCCTAAAGTGACCAAATTCTGAGGGGTGGGGGTGTAAAGGGGGAGGTGGGGGAAGTGTTTTAGACGAAAAATTTTGGTTTCTATATCTCAGCAACCGCTTATGATAGGAGGCTGAAACTTGGAATTTATATAGAGCTTTGATAGTGGACCCATTTGCAAAAAAAACTGCTGATATGGGTGAAGGGGTGTGGGAGTGGGGGGGATAATAATGCGTCCGAAACGCAAAAAAGGCGAGATCGACACATTCTAAAATCCATATCGCCTAAACTGTTAACGTCACAAAATTGAAACTTAACGAATATCTGTAGGTATACTAGGAGAATAGATCGGAAACAAATTTTTGAGCGGGGGCAGTGGCGTACGGAAGTTGGGGGTGAAAAACTTCAGATTACGATATCTCACGAACCAATTGCACTAGACATTTTGTTTCTGTATAAAGGTTGACAAATAAAGTTTGATGAAAGTAAAATTTTTGAAGGGGGCGGTGGAGCATGAAAGTGGAGGGGATACGAATTTTTCAAAAAAATCACGTCACATATCTCAAGAACCGTGTCAGATAGATGTTTAAAATTTTTACCAGAAGTAGACCTAATAGACTCCTAGCAGAAAAAGAGGATGAGGGTGTAGAGGGTAAGGGTGGGGGTTAACAGGAAAAAGTTCCGATTTTTATATCTTGAGAACCTATAATTATATGAAGCTGAAACTGGTATTTAGATAGAGCTATAGTAGTAGCATGTTGGAAAAATATAATTTTTTATAGGGGTAGTATGGTACGGGGGTGGGGGGTGTTTTTCCTATCTATAGAACGGCTTGTGCTACAAAGTTGAAACTTGGTACGTTTATGTAAATCAACTAGATAAGTAATTTAGATAAAAAAAAATTTCAAATATCTATTGGCGTTCGAAAGGGGGGCAAAAAATATGATCAGTGAAAATGGAAGGCACATATTTTCACGGTTTTCGTCACATCTAATAGGTCTTTTCAAATATTAAATTAATTTCTATTCCACGGATTCTTCATATGAATACCTAGAAAGCGTTTTCAGGATTTTTTGAAATTCAACCCTTAAGGGGGTGGATAGGGGGTAGTATGCTTTTTCACGAATTCTGCTATATCCCTCAGGTCTGATCACATATCGAATATCTTTTCACTTTCAAGGGCTTGCCTAATAATCGCCTAAAACTCGTTTTTAAGTTTTTTCCTTTTTCAACCCCTAAGAGGGTATAAAAGAGTTTAACAAGTTTTCACAAATTCCATCATATCTTTTAGAAGTGATAAGAAATTGAGTTGGTTTTTACTTTCCCATGTTGTCTTTATATACAGTGGATGCCGCTTATTGTAATCACTTTGGGACCGGCCACAAACAATAACATTAACCGGATGATAACAATAGACGAAGGGGAAAATTTTTCTCATTTATTTTCCTACGCTTGAATATAGATTGCTCGAAGCATCTAATACTATTTTTTTTATTCATTAAGTGTTATTTACAACTCTAGCTTCAATGTTTCACAAAGTTACAGAGAATATGAAATACTGTTTCCTCTTCCTCCTCATCCAGGCAGCTTCTGCAGAAAGTCGTTTGAAAAGAATCGCCGTCTTTTAGCATGCCCGATTATAAGACAGTGTCTGGTCAGGACACTTACTGTGGTGCTGATTCTCTCCCCTCTTAGCAAATTCAGCCTTGCACAGCGTTTTAGATCCAGCTTCGGTCATATCTGCCAGCTTAGCGCGCCACTTCTATTAAACTGTCTCGAAAACTTACTCGAAGTTGAGCTCATTCTGTTGAACGAGATCAACATCAATAGTTTTCAGAAGCTACGAAAAGACTGAAATTTCTCATAGTAATCTATGATATGTATCGCCTTGTGTTTACGTAAATGTAAAACCAAGAGCAATCATCTTCTATACTTCACAGGATCATTTCTGTAGTATGTCTTCATTAGCTTTCAAGTCAAATTGAAAGATTTTTGCGCTTTAATTTTGAGATTGTTTTTATTTTGCCTTTTTGATCACATTTACATGAAGAAAAAAGAGGAACGATTAAGAATACAGTCACAAAATGTATGGAAATGGAATGATAACATAAAGCGAATTTTTATTCCAATAAGCGATGAATTTCGTTTGTGGAAAATGGAACTAACTTGTTTTGATAACAAAATGCGGCTTATAACATTATCCGCGATTACTATAAGCGGCATCTACTGTATATCTATTAACTTCTTTCAGGATTTTTGGATATTCAACCCCCATGTGGGTGTAAGGAGGTTGCATATCTGATGATGTATCGAATTAATTTTTACTTCTTCCTATATAAGCGCCAAAAAGGGGTTGAATGCTTTCCAAAGGTTCGACATATTTCTTAGGTTTGATGAGATATTAGGTTGCCTTTCACTTCCACAGACTTTTTATATAATCGCCTACAAACCCATTTCTCAATTTTTGGATATTCAACTCCCAAGGGTTTGCATATGTTTTCACAATTTTTGCCATCGCTTAGTTCTGATGAGATATAAAATTGGTTAATACGACATTTGATGCAATGATCTAGAAACCAATTTCGCTATTTTTCGAATTTAAAGAACCAAGGGGGTGTGAAGGGTTTGCTTACGTTTTCATAAATTTTTCAAAATCCCTCGTGTCTCATGAGATATCAACTTGCTTCTTATGAAATAGTCTAAAAACCTGTTTCACAATTTTTTCGAAATTCAAATCCCACGTGGAAGTAATAGCTTTGTATACGTTTTTACAATTCATCATATCTCTTAATTCTGATAAGGCAGCAAATTCGTTTTTACTTCTATGGGCTTTTAGTGTACATAATATACCGAAATTCGAATAGTCTACGATACACAGGCTTTTACAATGTTTAATCGGCTAAAAATCTCTATTTTAAATATTTTTTTTTAAGAACAAAACTAACTATCCAAGAAACCTCATAATTTCGAAACAACTGATGATATACTCCGACTTTGACCACTCCCGAACTTTGACCCGAGTTTCGCCCAGACCATTGGCAGATTTTTTCAATAGTGCTCCACTCCAAATCAGACCGTAATCTCTTCTAATAAAATTTTTTAATTGAACATTTCGGTCATTCCTTCGTCCGATTGAGTTTCATCTTAAAGCTCCATAACATAGTTGTCTTTTTTCAGGGATATGTTGTTAGCCGAACTATTGGTTAGGGGGGGAGTAAAGAAAGGATAATTGGTACTGGATAGGGTCGATTTTGTCATAAAGGATATGAACCTCATTTAAAAGTGGATTTTGAAAAACGGTATTGTTTGTTCACAATTTAGGCTAGTTCATGAGAAATTGCCAACAGTATCAAATCTGGGTTGAAGGTGTAAATGACCATTGTTCAGGACTTTGGTGAAAAAAAAGGAATTCGGGAAAGTTATTGGTGCAAAGCATGTGAAAGAAAAGTCAAATTCAAATCGTCTACTTTGTCCAAAAAAAGCATGAAATTCGTAAAACCCTGTAAAATCAATGCCAAAAGCCAGATCATGTTTGTAGAGCATGCATAAAAGTCTGAAGCCCATTTGAAAATCGTGAAAGATTAGTAGTTTATGAAATAGAATAAAAACCTTATAAAAAACACCTCAAATCCATTTTTTTTGCAATAACTAAATGAAACCCAAAAAAAGAAAAACACCAAGCAATATTTTTGCGATAAATGCGCTCTACCCTACCTCTAGTCTTATTTTTCGGACTTTCCGAACCACTACGCTTGGCCGGACTGAGGCTAGATGATGTCTTTAAGCTTTTTGATGGACTGGAAGCACTACCGGACGTACTAGTTTCCGTATTATCCGTACTTGAGGAATTATGGGAATTATGTGTCATCATCACAGCATGCTCTTCGCCGTCGCTGGAATCGTCGCTTGAATCTCCGGTGAATGGCATCGAGCGTATTTGAGAGGCGCGCTGAAAAGACAAAGGAATCGATTAGAATGGCACGAATATGATAAGGGATCGTAGCTTACCCCTTTTACTGTAGCGTAAACAGGTACACTAATATCACAGAATCCACCGCTAGCAGTTTGTGCCCTACTGTTTGTATTGCCAGCGACCGCTCCACCTACGCCGGCACCACCACTCGCTGCTGCCGCATCCTGACCATTAGCGTCTTCGCCCGGAGCCAGTCCATCATTCGCTACCTGGTAGATTTTCGCTTCCCAGCTCGGGAATCTATGAAGCGGTGGTGTTGGTGGTCGCGGTGCAGCTGCCGGAGCATCACCGCCAATATCGCTTGTGGTTGTTGTTGTGGTTGTAGTACTCGAATTTCCGCCACTCGGCATAAGCTGCGGATTATTCTTCATCCATGGCGGCAACTTCTCTCTAGACGGCGTATAAATTTCGGCATAGTCGTGTAATGCATCGGTTTCGGAATTGTTCGGACTAGTCGCTCGCGGTATCGGAACTATGTTGAGCCCGTCGACAGCTGCGACTAGATCGCGCGCTAATTCTTGCGGTTCCATTGAGAGATTTCGTCGATGCTGATGAATCGGATAGGTTATGGCTAGCGTTGTTCGATTCTCGGGAGGTTCTAGTGATTCACTTCGACGTCTACTGCCAGGAATGTCGCCAAACTCTTGTACATCTAAGCTTAGGCTAGAACGGACTGGCGGCTGGATGGCACTGTGCCGTGACGAAGTACTGCTAGCTATGTGATTCCGGAGGAGTTCTAGCTGCTGATTGCACTTGACATTCTGTTCGCGAAGCAATTGATTTTGTTCTTCGAGTTCGCGAAGTTTGTTGGTAACCCACTCTTTGATTTTGGCTGCTTTGGCCTCGACTTGTCGGGCGTCCTGCAAACGAAGCTGTCTCTGCTCCTCGACTTGAATCTCCAGATGCGTTATCGTTTTTTCAGCGTCGGTCGATGGAAGAACTGTTGAATTCAAATTGGCACCGGATGACTGTTGCGTTTGATGTTGATGTAGTTGATGGTTTGGTGAACCTGTTGTATGTGATTTTGGCCACTCACTCAGTCGTTGTTCCATTGCCCGAACCTGGAAGAAAAATTTCGAAAAGTCTTTAGTAGTTTCTTAAAATTTAATCAATAAATTTATCGAGGATGGTTCGATCTCATGGGAGTTGCGACAGAATTGAATGGAATGAAAACGGAAATGCAAAAAATAATAAAAGGAAAGTGTTGGCACACCTGGCAACACTGTTTTGGAGATTATACCGTCTCCACACTGCTTGACAAGAACATACAAAATGGCGTTTACTTAAGTACCATCGTGAACCCACAAGAATGAAAAACTGAATTTATTAATAAAGTGTGTTGTTTATTTGAATCATATAGTTTCTCATTTCAAAACACAACATATATTTGTGGCGACGAGGATTATTAAAAAAAAAGTGCAAGTGTTGTGTAAGCCCAGAGTACACATAGAAAAAATTCAAAATTTTTCCCAACGTGGCGTCATCTTGCATAAGCATTTTTATTTTCAAGGCGTCATCTTGCATAAGCATTTTTATTTTCAACGATGGATCCTAAGTATATCGAAGCGTTAAATACCATTCTGCAAAATCAGAATAAGACAATCAAACAAATTGCACAGCATATCGGCGCTGATCATTTAGCCATAACCTCAAAGTCAGCAGCTTCTCTTTCAACTCACATCAGTGAATTTTGTTACGATGCTGATTCGGGAGTGTTCTTCGAGTCATGGTATGCCAGATTCGAAGAATTTTTCAAAGAAGATGTCAAGACACTAAATGATTCAGCAAAAGTCAGACTTCTTCTAATGAAGTTACACACTTCAAATTTCGACAAATATGCAAATCTTATTTTGCCGAAGACCCCAAAAGACTTTTCGTTCGACGAGACTGTAAAAAAGTTCACAGAGTTATTTGGGCCAGAAACCGCTTTTCCATCGTCGTTTCGAATGCCTTCAAATCGAGAAAAACGACAGAAGATTTCATCTCGTACGGAAGCAAAGTGATCAAATTGTGTGAAAGTTTTGCGCTATCCAGACTAACTAGCGATCAATTCAAAAGTTTAATTTTTGTCATCGGTCTCCATTCCAGTCGAGACAAGGAGGTGCGAACATGCATTTTATCGAAAATGAACGCAGCTGACGAACAAGTCATGAGCATTGACAAGCTAATATCAGAATGTCAGACTCTAATCAACCTCAAGTCTGATGTCAATCTAGTCGAGAAACTAGATAGTCAACCAGCGAAACAGCCAGCTGTCAATCTGGTCAAACACGCTGGCACAAAAAAGAAGTTCAACCAGACGTCGCATTCTGTAAACAACAAACCGTTCTACAACAATCCAGCCAAAACTCCGAGAACACCGTGTTGGGCATGCGGAGGGATGCATTTTTCGGCCGAGTGCTCATTCAAAAACCATAAATGCCAAAATTGCAAGCGGACTGGACACAAGGAGGGTTATTGCGGGTGCTTTCCTGACAAAGCACAATCAAAACAGATGAGTACACAATTGAAAAATCAAAATAACAAGCCTTCTGTCAAAGAAATTTCAATTGTCAACAGTGTCGAGGGATTCGCACACAAACGTAAATTCATCACCGTACTCATCAACGGCGTCGAAGTCAAACTTCAAATGGACTGCGGCTCAGACATAACCATCATATCAGTGACAATTTGGGAGCGTATCGGTAAGCCCCGGTTGTCTAAACCAATTTTTGGTGCGCGAACCGCAGACAAAAGCAGACTGAAAATCACAGCACAATTCAATGGCGACATCAGCTTCAGGAATGTCGTAAAAACAGGAACGTGCTACGTTGCACCAGACATCAACATTTTCGGGATTGATTTCATGGACAAATTCAATCTATGGGATGTACCACTCAGCATGGTTTGCAATCACATTTCCGCCGATGATCGCTCAGGTCTGGTCGTACAGTCATCATTTCCTAATTTGTTTTCGGGAAACTTGGGTCTTTGCACAAAAACAAAAGTGAAGTTGCATCTAAAGCCAGACGCAAAACCAATTTTTTGAGCAAAACGACCTGTGGCTTTTGCGGCGCTACCATTAATAGACGATGAGCTGCAGCGGTTACAGAATTTGAATATCATCACACCAGTCGATTATTCAGATTGGGCCGCACCAATAGTTGTCGTCAAAAAGAAGGAAGGGAACGTTAGTATTTGTGCAGACTATTCAACTGGTCTGAATAACGTTCTGGAATCAAATCAATTTCCATTACCTCTTCCAGTGGAAATTTTCACAAGAATAGCGAACGGAACAGTCTTCAGTCACATCGACCTATCCGACGCATTCCTTCAGGTAGAAATTGAAGAAGAGTCACGGAAGCTACTCACGATCAACACGCATCGCGGACTTTATCAATTCAACCGACTACCTCCCGGTATAAAGTCGGCACCGGGTGCTTTTCAACAAATCATGGAAAGTATGGTAGGAGATCTACCAGGTGTTGCAGCTTACATGGACGATATTGTCGTTTCGGGAACAGATATGTCAGATCACAATCATAACCTGACACGAACACTCGAATGAATTCAAGATTTCGGTTTCCGCCTCAAAATTGAAAAATGTAAATTCGCCATGAGATCAATTCGATACTTGGGTCATGTCATTGATAAAGATGGGTTACGGCCAGATCCCGCTAAAGTGGAAGCAATCACAAACATGCCTCCAACAACAGATGTAGCGACCTTGCAATCATATTTGGGTGCTGTGAATTATTATGGGAAATTTGTAAAAAAAATGCATCAACTTCGACAGCCACTCGATGCACTTTTGACCAAAGATGCGAAATGGGATTGGACAACAGACTGCCAGAAATCGTTCGACAGATTCAAAAAGATTTTGAAATCTGACCTTCTGTTGACACATTTTGACACCAATCTCGAGATCATCGTAGCAGCTGATGCATCCAGTACAGGTATTGGCGCTTGCATATATCATCGGTTACCAGATAGTTCAGTCAAGCACATCTATCATGCTTCACGAACTTTGACCAAAGCAGAGCAGAACTACAGCCAAATTGAAGCTCTTGGGTTAATTTTCGCAGTAGTTAAATTTCACAAATTTATTTTCGGAAGGAAATTTTTACTCCAAACCGATCATAAACCGCTACTATCGATTTTGGCTCCAAAAAAGGCATTCCCGTCTATACAGCGAATCGACTTCAGAGGTGGGCATTAACGCTACTCATGTACGATTTTGATATCGAGTATGTATCCACAAAGAGTTTTGGATACGCAGACATATTGTCACGGTTGATAAATTCTCACATCAAACCGGATGAAGAATTCGTTATTGCATCAATTCAAGCGGATGACGATTTTCAATCCGTTCAAAAGGAAATTTTTCATCATTTACCTGTAACTCACAATATGATACGGCGAGCAACTGAAAACTCAGCCATTCTTCAAACAGTCATCCAATATATCAACGATGGCTGGCCCGCTTCATCCAAGCAAATAGAAGAAACATATGTCAAACAATGTTTCCAACGACGTGAAGCATTGTCAATTACGAATAATTGTCTCATGTACGGTGATCGTCTCGTCGTACCGGAAAAATTCCAAAAACATATTCTTCAACAACTACACAAAGGACATCAGGGAATGCAGCGTATGAAATCAATTTCGCGAAACTATGTGTTCTGGCCTGGACTTGATCAACAAATTGAGGAGATGGTGCGGGATTGCAACCAGTGCGAAATCACCAACAAAAACATTGCTGGAATCGTGGACCGTTCTTGATGGCCCTTGGCAACGTATTCACATTGATTACGCTGGTCCAATTTACGGATGCAATTTTTTCGTTATCATCGACGCGTATTCAAAGTGGCCAGAAATTATGCAAACCCTAGCGACAACTTCAACTAAAACTATTAGAATGCTGGAAGAAGCCTTCGCCCGTTATGGTGTTCCTAAAACCATCGTATCGGACAACGGTACTCGATTCGTGTCAGCACAATTTAAAGCTTTCTGTGAGTCGTACGGTATCAAGCACATTCGTACCGCCCCATTCCATCCACAATCAAATGGGCAGGCGGACACACTGAAGAGAGCTTTGAAAAAAAATCAAAAGGAAGGAGGAATCGAGGAGGCGTTACAAATATTCTTATCTATATATCGTTCAACGATAAGCTCAACAACGCCAATGCAGAAATCACCAGCTGAATTAATGCTTGGACGTCCTGTCCTATGCGAACAACCTTTGACTTATTGAAACCGTTCAAACAAGTTGAAGCCAGTAATGATGATCGCAAGCAAAAACAGAATCAACAATTCAACAGGCAGCATGCAGCAAAAAATCGACAGTTCCGCGTTGGAGAATCGGTTGACACCAAAGTATTCCGCAATAACAAATGCCGCTGGTGCACGGGAACCATTATAGAACGAATCGGACAGGTGATGTACAAAGTTCAGCTACGCAACTCAACCCGAATTGTACGTTCGCATACAAACCAAATGCGCTCGCGACTATTGCGAGATTTATCAACTTCATCTGATATCGGATCAGAACTCTCGCTTGATATACTGCGAGCTCAAGACACTACTCATCCAACTTCGGATGTTCAGAACGAGCCTTTGCATGATGGGACATCGGACGTGCAATCATCCAACAACCAATGTCCTCATCCAGTTCCTCTGGTTCGGAGGTCAGTCAGACGTCGCGGAGTTCCGAGACGGTTAGATGACTACCAGCTAAATTAGGGGGAGATGTTGGCACACCTGGCAACACTGTTTTGGAGATTATACCGTCTCCACACTGCTTGACAAGAACATACAAAATGGCGTTTACTCAAGTACCATCGTGAACCCACAAGAATGAAAAACTGAATTTATTAATAAAGTGTGTTGTTTATTTGAATCATATAGTTCCTCATTTCAAAACACAACAGAAAGTTAATGAAAATTTTGTGTTGAATCTTAGGGACACTTCACTTTATGACAATTTTGAGGCGACAAATACGTGCGTTTACGAGTATTGCTCTGGATTTATTTTAAGAGCTGTTTCGAATGAATGATGTGATGTTGGATACAATTTCCAAGTGGAGTTTATGAGCGATTTAAATTCGAATTTATGCTGTTCATGAATTTTAATTGGAATCTTTTTTTGCGTTTGTTTTAAGAAAATGTAGTAATGCCAAACTTATCTGTGTCCTGACAGTGCTGTGAAATCTACAATCTAACATGACTTTCTAATTATAGAAAAAGAAAAGATGTTAGGTTTCGACATTGAGGCATCAACCTTGTATTTTCATACTTTAAGCGGTGGCTTCAGCCTCGTTGGTTTAGTGGATTAGAGCTCTAGTCTAGAAACTGAGGTCGTTGGCTCGAATCAAACCTAGCCATGGATCTGAATAAGCAGTGGCGTAACTTCAACAATGAGGGCGCTATGTCCAGCGCCTACACAAATCCCCAAATTTTTTTTCGCAACTGCAGTCGACGTAATTTTTGATTTTACTGCCATTCAGCAGCCAGGCATAAATATTGGTACACAGAAAAATCGACGCCAAATGAAAACGAATTAATATTTTTCAAAATTTTTTTTTCTTTTTATTGGGTTATTCAATGGCTACAACTTATTCGAAATGATTTCCATTTTCCTTCCAGCACGACTTGAGACGATCTGGCCACTCATCGATCGCGAGACGCACTTCATGCATGGGAAAATTGTCCACTGCACGGACAAGGGCTCGCTTCAACGACTCAATATTTGGGTGTCGAGTAGAGCAAGCCATGCCCTCTAATACGGACAACAACTTGTAATCTAACGGGTTGAGGTCTGGACTACCAGCTGGCCAATCATCCGTTGATATGAAGTCCGGAACGTTGTTTTTGAGCCACAGCTGAGTCGTTTTTGCCTTGTGAGCTGGATCAGAGTCTTGCTGGAAAGTCCACGGCTTGTTGGCGAATATTGATTGGTTGAGAGGCTTCACAATGGGTTCCAAGACGGTCGATTGATATACTTTGGCCGATGTTTTCACTCCTTTCTCGCAAAAATGGAGCTTGGTAACGCCATCATAGCTCACTCCCCACCATACAATTACAGACGCGGGATGGTGGCCTCTTTGGACCCTCGGGATGAGTTGGGATGCTTCTCTGGATGATCGAGCATACACACGGTCGTTCTGTTTATTGAACGATTCTTCTACGGTGAAGATTTTCTCGTCAGTAAAGTGAACAATTTCCCCATGCATGAAGTGCGTCTCGCGATCGATGAGTGGCCAGATCGACTCAAGTCGTGCTGGAAGGCAAATGGAAGTCATTTCGAATAAGTTGTTCTAGGATTTGTAGCCTTTGAATAACCCAATAAAAAGAAAAAAAAAATTTTGAAAAATATTAATTCGTTTTCATTTGGCGTCGATTTTTCTGTGTACCAATATTTATGACTTGACTACGTACTTATGTTCCAATCTTTTATTCACTTTGATGAATGAGAAGCAATAGCATAACATTCCGAATGTGTGGAAAACGTTGTCCTCACAAATTGGCGAAATCTTCAGCGTGTCTTACAAAGTTTTGCTTTCACTGCATCGAAAGTGCCCAACCCGAGAGAATACCTTCCCAGTCTAGCACGATTTCCACGAATTTCTACACCAAAACGTTATTCCATCGGGTTATAAGGTTATCGAAACGACACGCAAAAAAACATCCTTTACTCCATTAGTCCATAATTTGAATAATATTGGCCTAGACACGTCGGCTGCTACTGACATGATTGATTATACCATGCAAGATTTTATAGGATATGTTGGCGGCTGTTTGTTTTCTATCCTAGACCTAAAAAAAACACCACCCCCGACGAAACATCGGCGTTAAGTGGACTTTCCCTGGGTAGGAGTAAATTAATAAGCCGACAGGTCTCTCCACTAAAATTCATAATATCACTTTCAACAATAATTGGTGTCTGGTCACTAACAAAATAAAACTAACAAATTAATTCTATAACTCACATTCCCCAAATAGTCTGAACTCATAAATATCGCCCATTATTTACGTAAGACTAGCAAAACACCCCATTAAGGTCGTGCAGCTGGTGAGAGGGGCTAATGGAGCGTTCATTGTGATGGTGCCTTTTAATCTTCGATATAATGGATAAATTGCATTCTCTCCAGTCTGAATAAGAGCCAAGGCTGTTATCTATAGATACAGGAATAATTGCAGCGAGTCAAACAAAAGGATATGAAGGAGAAAACGAGAGATGGATCTGAAATATGGAAGATACAGTGGGAATGACATCGTCATATATGTGCACATATAGATCCTGAAAGCACACATATCGTATTTTACTGGCACATTTGATCCAACTAATTGAAGTTTTTAATTAAATTGCAACCGTTGCTCAGCTATCTGGAGACCCGACTCTAGCCCGGCTTTGGATTCGGATTCTCTACGATCTGCTTGTGTGGTTTTAATGCACATCGTTTAGACTTGGAGGATGGATTAAATGCGATTACAAATAGGGGGCGAAAACGGTTTAATATCTCGACTAATTGGATAATCTTTTAAAGAGATAACTAACTCGTAATATGGCGAATAATCAGTGGAATTGGATTCGAAGTGGTGTCTGTGGCCGTGATGGATTGAAGTTCATTTGGTGAGAGTCTTAAAATGCATGCCAGGAAAATAAAAAGTGTTGGTCTTTTAACGCCTGAAACCAAGTATGGTAGTGTAGGCAGAACGCTCGTCTCACCTCGCAACCAGCGTTGTTCCTTTTTCGGAAATTTTAGAAGCAGATCTGGATCAAAAAGCGTAGTAGATTTCAAAGTTTCGTAGCAGATTGAAAATTTCAGTAAAATGAGTGAAATAGACTTTTTTCATAATCCACTAGGATTTGCTACCCTCAAAATTAGACATGAAAAAAGCAAAAAAAAATTTCAGTCCGTCTGTCCGCCGTACGCCGTACGTCGACCGGTGTACGCAAAATTGTTTGAAGGCTCGTAGCACCCAAACCCTTTGAGCTATTTAGTTGAATTTTTTTTCGTGGGTAGAGTTGGTAGGCCCCCTGTAGTGACCAAATTTGGTGTTTTAGACGGAAAATTTTGGTTTCTAGATCTCAGCAACCGCTTATGCTAGGAGGCTGAAACTTATATAGAGCTTTGATAGTGAACCCATTAGCAAAAAAATTGCCGATATAGGTGAAGGGGTTTGGGAGTGGGGGGAAAAATAATGAGTCCGAAAAGCAAAAAGGGCGAGATCGACAAATTCTAAATTCCATATCTCCTAAACGGTCAATGTCACAAAATTGAAACTTTATGAGTATCTATAGGTATACCAGGAGAATAGATCGGAAACAAATTTTTGAGTGGGGGCAGTGGCGTACGGGGTGGGGGGTGAAAAACTTTAGATTACGATATCTCACGAACCAATTGCACTAGACAAATAAAAGTTGGTTTGTGTATAAAGGTTGACAGATGAAGTTTGCTGAAAGCAAAATTTTTTAAGGGTGCGGTGAAGCATGAAAGTGGAGGGGATAAGAATTTTTCTAAAAAATCACGTGTCATATCTCAAGAACAGTGTAAGATAGATGCTTAAAATTTTTACCAGAAGTAGGCCTAATAGACCCTTAGCAGAAAACAAAATTTTGGAAGTGTGGGTGTAGAGGGTGAGGGTGGGGGAGGGTGAAATGAAAAAAATTCAGATGTTTATATCTCGACAACCTATAATGAAAACTGAAAACTTGGTATTTAGATAAAGCTATATTAGTAGCATGTTGGAAAAATGTAATTTTTTATAGGGGCAGTATGGTACAGGGGTGGGGGGTGTTTTTCCTATCTATAGAACGGCTTATGCTACAAAGTTGAAACTGTTTATGTAAATCAACTAGAAAACTAATTTAGATAACAAAAAATTTCAAATATCCATTGGCGTTCGGAGGGGGGGGGGAGCAAAAAAATTATCAGTGAAAATGGAAGGCATATATTTTTACGGTTTTCGTCATATCTATTAGGTCTTCCCAAATATTTAATTCATTTTTATTGTATGACTTCTTCATAAAAATACATAGAAAGTGTTTTTAGGATTTTTTAAAGTTCGACCCCTAAGGGGGTGCAAAGGTGGTTGTCAACTTTTTCACGAATTCTACTATATCCCCAGGTCTTATCAGATATCGAATATCTTTTCACTTTACCGTGCTTGCGTGATAATCGCCTAAAACCTGTTTTTAAGTTTTTTCCTTTTTCAGCCCCTAAGAGGGTATAAACGGGTTGAACACGTTTTGACGAATTCCGTCATTTATTTTAGAAGTGATAAGAAATTGAATTGTTTGCTACTTTCTCGTGCTGTCTTCATATTTATTTATTAACTCCTTTCAGGATTTTTGGATATTCAAGCCCCAAGTGGGTGTAACGAGGTTGCATATCTGATGATATATCGAATTCAGTTTTACTTCCTAAGGTTCCTATATAAAAAGGCCAAAAAGTCAATTTCAGTACTTTAGATAATGGGTGTAAGGGGTTGTATGCTTTTCAAAGCTTCGACATATTTCTTAGGTTCGATGAGATATTAGATCGCTTTTCACTTCCACAGACTTTTTATACAATCGCCTACAAACCCATTTCTAAATTTTTCGATATTCAACCCCCAAGGGTTTGCTTTCACAATTTGTTGCTATCCCTTAGTTCTGATGAGACATAAAATTGGTTATTTCAAAATTTCAAAAACCATGGGGGGTTTGCTTACGTTTTCACAAATTTTTCAAAATCCCTCGTGTTTCATGAGATATTAAGTTGCTTGTTATGAAATCGTCTAAAAACCTGTTTCACAATTTTTTCGAAATTCAAACCCCGAGTGGAAGTAATGGGTTTGTTTACGTTTTAACAATTGGTCATATCTCTTAATTTTTGATAAGGCAACAAATTCGTTTTTACTTCTATGGGCTTTTAGTGTACATAATATACTGAAATTCGAATAGTCTACACGGGCTTTTCCAATGTTTAATCGGCTTAAAATCGCTATTTAAATATTTTTATTTTAAGAACAAATTAATTTTCCAAGAAATCTAACAATCTCGAAGCAACTCATGATACATTCCGACTTTGACCGCTCCCGAACTTTGACCCAAAAAATAATAAAGTTTCGCCCAGACCATTGGCAGATTTTTTTCTTTAATAAATAATAAACGGATTGGCCTAAATAAATAAAATTAATCTATTTTCTTATACAAGAATTGCTAGTATGGCAAACCCATTAGTATCTCAGTGCTGATATATTAGGTTGCTGCAAATGAAATGTGGTTTTTGGTAGTGGTTATGCCAGTTTCGTAGAAGTCCGACTTTCTTTAGCGAAGAAAGTCCTCGAAGGCACTTTTGATGGCTGCTTCATTATCGAATTGTTTGGTTGTCAAAAAATGATCCAAATGTTTAGAAAAGTGATAGTCGGTTGGCGAAAGGTCTGGTGAGTATGATGGATGAGGAAGAGTCTCATACTGCAAGTTGTTTAATTTTTGGACCGTTGTTCTTGAAACATTAGGCCGTGCGTTGTCATGAAGCAGTATAACTCCATCTCTGTTGACCAATCTAGCCCGTTGAACACGCAATTTCTGATACATTTCATCGAGTTGGGCACAATACTTCTCTGCATTAATGGTTTCACCACACTTCAAAAAGGAATAGTGAATAACTCCAGCTGCAGACCAACAAACAGTCACCATTATATTCTTCGGATGAAGGCCTGGTTTCGGCATGTGTTTTGGGGTGCCATGAGCATCCAGCCATTGTTCCGATCGGCGACGATTGACGTACAGGAACCACTTTCCATCATATGTCACTATCCTGTTCAAAAACGGATCGTTTCTCTTCCGGGAGAGCAGGGAACTGTAAATTTCTAGTCGACGAGTCATGTTTTGCTCAGTAAGCTCATGCGGAACCCACTTATCAAGCTTTTTGATTGTGTGCCGGCAAACTGTCGAATGGTGTTCGCCCAATTTCTTGCAATGCCCCTTACAGTTTGGCGTGAGTCAGATTACACTAAAAAATTTAGCTCGTCCTTGTCGATCGAAGGTGACCACGTGGCTCACGTTCAAGGGTCAAATTTCCTGATCGGAATTTTTCGAACCATCGCTGTGTGGTTCGTTTGTTTACCGTATCAGTTCCAAATGCCCTATTGATGTTTTCAGTTGCCTCCGCTGCGCTGTGGCACGTAAAAATTCATAAAGGAAAATTACCCGTTTTTGGCTCGAATCCATGTTTTTTTCTATTCGATCACCATAAAGTCCAAAACTGAAATGATTCCATGAGCAAGTGTAGGGTATTCATACTTTAATACCCAATACCACTTGTGCCACTTGGCGGCAGTTTGAGACATGAAAATCGCAACTGACTCCACTTCATAGAGAAAACAACATTTCATCTGCAGCAACCTAATATCACGTACACTCATCAACTAACAGATTGAACGATATCCCTAAAAGCCAGTTTTTCTAGCCGCAGCTTTGTCATAGACATTTTCATGCCATCAAAATCGATCAACTTTTACTTTATCATTTTGATATTATAAATTATTGTGATCGATTTAACAAAAAAATTAGCTACTCAAAAATTACGAAATCATTTAAAGGCTCGTAGCTCCCAAATCCTTTAAACTATTCAGTAAAAAAAAATTTATTGGATAGACTAGGTGGACCTCTTCATGTGGCCACTTTTTGGAGGTGATGTTGGGAGGGTCTTAGATGAAAAATGTTGCCTTTAATATCTCAGGAACCGATACGATAGGAAGTTGAACCTTAGAACTTATCTATATAAGGTGACTTTTCTATCTCTTGAGCGGCGTATGGCAAAAACTTGAAACTTAGTGGATATATATAGCAGGTGTATATGCTTAAAACGATTGTTTTAAGTCAGAAAAACACATGTTTTTTTTCAAAGAAAACAAAAACAAATTTATTCGAAGTACTCACCCTCGCTAGCTACACATTTCTCCCATCTCTCGGGCAATTTGTGGATACCACGCCAAAAAAATTCCTTCTCTTTCGAAGCAAATCACTTATCAAGCCATTTTCGGACGCCTTCGTAAGAATCGAAGTGCTGCTCAGCGAGCGCGTGGCCCATCGACGAAAACAAGTGGTAGTCAGAAGGGACCAGGTCTAGTGAATTAGCGGGAGGGGGTAGCACCACCCAGTTGAGTGTGTCCAAGTAGTTGCTGACCATTTTTGACGTGTGCGATGGTGCGTTGTCGTGAAGGAAAATCAGCTTGTCATGTCTTTGTTGATATTCCGGCGTTTTTTCACGCAGAGCACAGTGCAATTTCATCAATTGTTGGTGGTAGCGGTGGGCATCGACAGTTTCACCAGGTTTTTAGAGCTCTTAGTGGACGATACCCTGCTGATCCCACCAAACGCATAACATTGTCTTCCGTCCGAAGCGATTTGGTCTTGCGGTAGATTTTGATGGTTGGCCGGGATCAACCCACGATTTTCTGCGCTTTGGATTATCGAAATAAATCCACTTTTCATCACCAGTCATAATCCGATGCAGAAACGACTTTCTTCTGTGTCTGGCGAGCAACATTTCGCATGTGTTTTGGCGTCGCTCCATCTGCCTATCGTTCAATTTATGCGGCACCCATTTTCCGATCTTTTGAACCTTTCCCATGTCGTAGACGCATGGAAATAGCTGCTTGAGTAACATCCAATTGCTCGGCAAGCGTTTTTTGCGATTGGGTATCGTCGTCGTCCAAAAGAGCCAATTGGTCGTCCTCAACCTTCCTGGGTCGATTTTCGCGCTTCTTGTCGCTCAGGTCAAAATCGCCGTCTTTGAATCGACAAAACCAAGCCCTGCACGTTAATTCCGCTAAAACAATGTTACCATAGGCCTCCACAAGCATTTGATGCGATTCAGCAGCCGTTTTCTTCAAATGGAAGCAAAAAAGCAGAGCTTCCCGCATATACTCTTTTTCTGGCAAAAAACTAGACATGATCAGCACAGGACAAACGAATGTTGTTGACGAAATTTGTTATGATGTGCACTGATTAATGTTAACAACTAACCAACCCTTAAATAAAAAAAATATGGCGTCCCTAGGTTGCTTAACTAACACTAACGCCATCTATGTGTCAACGATTGTTTTAAGCTTATACACCTGGTAGATTTATCAGAAAAGTAATTAAAGTTAAAAAAAATTCATACTTTTATTGGCGTACGGAAGTGGTGAAAAATTTTCAGTGAAAATGGGGTGCATATATTTTTATAAATTTATCTCTTGGTCTTCTTATTAAATTAATTAGATTTTTCATTAAATTTATTTCACTAAATTACTCGTAGACAAATTTGCTATGCTAACTAGTTTTAGTATAGTTGTTCAGATATTAAGTATCTGATGAAAAAAAAATTAATTAATTAGTTACACTTGTTGGGGCTCTTTAGATAAATGCCTAAGGGGATGTAAAGCAGTTGTAAACATTGTTACGAATTTCGCCATATCCCTTAAGTCTAATTAGATATCAAAAACGTGTTTACTTCCACGAACATTTTTTTTAATCGCCAAAGAAACGTATTACAATTTTTTTACTTTGGAACCACCGAGAAGGTTTTCTCACGAATTCCGTTATATCTCTTAGGTCAGATATTGAATGGGGTATTACTTCTACGCACTAACTTCATAATGGCCTAAAAATTAATTTCATGACTTTTGGATGTTCAACCCCAAGGGGGTGCAAGTGCGGTTACATGCGATTTAGCAATTTTCTGTATCTCATAGTTCTGATGAATGGTTCTTAAGTAATCGCCTAAGAACTGATTTCACGATTTCTTAAAATTGAACCACCGAGATGATGTGAAGGTGTTGTGTACGTTTTCACAAATTTTGCGTTATTTTTAAGGTCTGATGTGGTAGCAAATTTGTTTTTACTTCTACGGGCTTTTTATGTAATCGCCTAAAGACTAATTTTGAGTATTTTTTTTTTTAAAAAATTAGCAGATCTACTATAATTGTAGTAGAAGAACAGCGCTGCTTGCAACGTATCGGCTCGCTCACGATCGATACCAGCCAGGTGAGGTGAGGCTCAAATTCAAGATCACGACAAGGAAATCAAAATTGTAAGTCTTTTATGCCGGCTCCACACTCTCGTCATACCTCGCTTCGGCTCGAGGGTTACTTATGGTGGCAACGTTTCGCCCGAGGCGTGATTGTGAATGAAGGCGAGTGACGAGAGTGTGTAGAGGGACGTATAGCTCGCCTCAATGTCTTGTCGAGAATGTGAGGACATCAGAAACGGATTCTGAAGGATCTATATAATCAGGACACTTGTGTCGATAACTATAAGTTACAAACTTTGGCCTAAGTACAGAGCAAGAGCAGCTTCAAACTACGACTATTCTTCTACATTATCGTTAAGTACCGCTCGACACTGTATCCGTTAAAGGTCCTTGTCTATCTAATTGTTGCACTTTTCACACGGCATCCTTTCGTAGTAAATTTTTCACTGCAATTTTACAGGCTCTTCCGAGCAAAATCTTTTCACCGTACCTATCGTCTCTATGGATTGTTTCTGTCTGCCTCTTTTCACTGTACTAAACAGCCTTTTACGAGAATTATATGAGGAGGATGGGATCCTTAAAATGTATACGCTTTAGGGACATCCAATTCCCCACTATGCCATCTGATGGGTCGGTAACTTCAAAATAAAGAAGGTTTCAAACTTTGATTCCATGAGGATGATGATGATGATGGCAACTTTAAGATTCCGGCTATTGGATCTTATGATTACTTTTGACCCCTAATACGAGGGTTTGCTGAGTTATGTAATGGCATGATGGAGTTTTGATGATAAGCGAAGACGATGTGAATGGAAATTTCTTGGAAGTTTTCAATTTTGAATTAAAGTTGGTTGGGTTCCGAATTGGTTTGCTTCGAGGCTTTGTTAAGAATCTCTTCGGGGATGAAAAACGATAGACTTGAGAAATTCGAGAATATTTGCGAAGTGTTAATTAAGTCGGAAAGGCGTATTTAAAGTTGGGGTTTATCTTATTAAAAAGGAGTATACGAAAAATTTAATTTTTTATTACGGCATGACAGGGTTGAAATTTAGGTTCTTTCTAGACAACTCTTCTGTTTATTGTTGTAGATAAAGTTTTCTCTGTCCGTGAAAAAAAGGACAAATATTTTATTTTTTTAAAGGGCAGAGATGAATTTGAACACATTGATTAAAGATTGTGATAAAACTTATAATTAAAAGCATTACGTACGAATTTTTCAAGATCTTTGGAATTCACCAAGAATCACTTGAGGAATTAGATCTGATACCTAAAAAATGAGCTTTTGGTCTATTGTGGAAATGGACTGAACAACAAAAGAAACCATCGATAAAATTATTGGTTAAATTCTCATTCGAACCATTTTTTTCATCTGAACTGGCCACATTTTGGGTTATAGGCAGAAACACCGCTCTTTTTCAAGAAAGATCTTTAAAGTTAATAGGTAACGATTCTGCTTTCGTACCTCATGAATTGTTGGATTCTTATACCCTAGACACAGTGGCGGCTCGCCACATGAGGCTAGTGACGCTGAGCCTCACCCAGTGGCGTAGTAACGGTGGGGATTTTTGGGGATAACCCCACCCCCACTCGTGCGTGTAAGTGTATAAAAAATAATGGTGATTAGTGTGAATATAACTTAAACGGATTTTATGCTTGTATTATCTCAATATATTTTTACCGTTATTATCGACTGATTATCAATAATTATAGACCGGTGGTTGGTAAAAAAGCCAAAGCTTTCCACTAATCAAATTGAAGGCTCTTCAAATAATGTGAACGAAACAAGTAGGTTCTAGTCATCAGATGTTACTGAATTCATCTTTTTTTAATTAATTTTCAAATTTTAATTTAATAACTATCTGAATTCGATACAATCCTTCGGAATCTATTTTCAAATTATGGAGTTTTCTTTTAAAGTGAAAAAAACATTTTTCAAAGGCATGACAATAAATTTTTACAAAACGGAATTGCATTTTCAATTGAAATATGCTAAATAAATGCAATAGCAATAGGTAATAACTGATTGACATTGCGAGATTTTGAACTGAATTTTGCGAAATTTTGATTTTTCGATAAATCTCTATCGCAATCTACTAATTTCTCGTAAATTTGAGCGTTTTTGAAATATCATCAAGTTATTAGATTTTGTGGAAATCCAGTTAAATAAAATGAAACTTGCCTGGACAGCCCAGAAATTGATGTTTTACCACGTTCACAATTCACCATAATATTCACTTCACTGTCATATATTTGAAGTAAAAACTTTAAATTATGCAAGCTTTGAAATTAACCTGAAATTTTGTATTTTCACAATTTACAACAAAACAAATAACAGGTAAATAAAGATACCGAGAGTTATTAATTGTCAACGACATAGAGACAATTATGCTTCAAATTCACGAGAAGAATATTATCGACAATCTGTGTTTATACCATTCGTTGATCATTTTATATCTGAATTAGAGTAAAAATTCATAAAACACATAGAAACACTTTCTATCATCCAAAACGTCATTCCGAAAAAAATAATCGATCTGACTGAGGATAAAATCAATGACACCATATCAATTATATTGAAACAGTGGCCAAATGAGACGGCTTCATGTGAAATCATTATTCAGAAAGAGGTTCTATTGTGGAAGCGAAGATGGACTACAGCAAATGAATGTCCATACACCTTCATGGAAGCATTGAAGTCCTGTGACGAAATCATGTTCCCAAATGTATTTCAATTTTTGAAAATAGGAGCTATTCTCCCTGTGACAGTTGCCAGCGTTGAGCGTAGTTTCTCAACTATGAAAATATTGAAGTCCTATCTAAGAAATTCTACGGGAGAAAATCGACTCAATGGACTTGCTCTTCTAAGCATTCATCCGGAGATCTCTGTGACAGCAGATGAAGTGATCAACATGTTTGCACAGAAGAATAGGAAATTCATCTTGTAGACCTTTATATTCCATTTCTAATTATTTCATGTTCGAATATTAGTCTTTTTTTTGTTATTATGTAATATACCTATAATACTTTATTTCTTTCAAATTGAATTCATAGTAAGTAAGTCATAAAAATATAAAACATTTTATAATTTAATTGTTATGTTTTTCTTTTTGGAAAACTACCAACAACCTTAAGTTAAGCTATGCAAATACATACATATGCAAAAGTCTGGATAGCCTTGCCCTGTTTAATGATATTTCTCTGATTGATTTGGGACATTACGGTCGTTCCTTAAGCTGATTTTAGTTTTTCTCTCAAAACTTCATAAACATAATTTCTTTTTCGGAGATAGGTTCTCAAGCCTGTCATCCAACCGCAGCGGGTGAGAGGAGAATGGCACTGGATAATTCGCAATTGCATTTTTGGGAGATTACATATTGTTGAAAAGTAAGGAAAACTGGGTATAAGGAAAAGCGAAGGACAATGTCATGGATGGGATTCGAACCTCTGACCTCTGAGATGATAGACTAGTACACCTATACTAGACTACCAAGGCCTGAAACTAGCACTTACAAAGGTCTTAATGAATTTAAGTTCAACTGATGTGCGCAGAACAAGATAAACTCATCGAAAGTGAATCGCAATAGCCGCAAAATTACTCAATTGAATTATGTACATACGCGAAAAGTACTCGGCTCGATTTTTTAACGGATTCGTGTTTTAATATTTTTTAATCGCGAGAATACTTCAGGTAAAAAAGAAATCTGTTCATAAGTTGTTTAATAGCTTAAACATTAATAATTCATTAGTAACATATCAACTACTTGTAGATAATATCGAACTTTAGTGATTAATTTGAAGTTGAAATAGGTCAATATTAATTTCCTTGCTGACATCCCCCCCCCCCCCCCCCCCCGAAAATCATGTCTAGCTACGCCACTGCCTCACCATTTTACAGAGGAAAAAGTCATCAAGTACGCCAGTATTTTACAAATCCCATTCTTGCTCCAACTTTCCGTTAGCAATTTTAAGGCCAATAAACTTTAATCCAATGTTGGCATTTCCTTTTTAATTTTCAAAATTATGGCTTCAATTTCCACGAAAAGTTGTTATTTGCTTTACAGGTTTTTGTTATTAAAAGTAACTCCTTCAGCAAATATAGTCCTAAATTCCTAAGAATCTGCTGTTAAAGACGAATAATACGTTAAAAGCCTAACATAAATTTGAACAATGTTACCGTAGCTTTACAGTATAATCACCTCGTTGTTTCGTAATTTCCATTGCTGGTAAACCTGCCTCGCTGACTGACCATTACTCATTTTGAGGAGTCTTCAAGCATCTTACATCCTTTAAGTACTGAAATCCTTTCACGACCGTTTATCATATTTTCAGCTTCTACAGAGTTCTTTGCTGAACTAGGAAGTCGGGAAAAAACTCCAGGGACTAGTGGTTAGTATCCAAAAGAAAAAAATTCAAGTTCTTGAAATTTCCCGGAAACAAGGACGGACATCTCTTCAAGAAAGGATACTTAAAGAATTTTTTTTTTCTTAAAATTTTACAGTCTTCAGGAAGAATCTTTCGTTCTTTTCGTTCGTATAGTCTCGACAAGACGTAAGAAATAAATGAGTCACTTTAAGAATATCCTTCATCGGCATCCCATCAGACAACTTTCCGATACTTGCAGACATGGTCTGAGGATGATGGCGACGTCTGTTCGAATGCTGTTTACTTCGGAAGCACAATTTCAGACAGCATAATCTTCGAAGCGTCTAGGCGTCGCCTGCATAAGGATATTGCTGAACTTTTCCAGGAGTTTGTCATGTTCATTCTTAAAACAGGAAATCCACTGTACGGGACAAGAGCATATTAGGGTAGGGCAGATTAGGGTGTAGTAAGTGACTATAGTAAAAAATAAGGTTTGCTGGTTGGTAGTGTCTCAAGTATCTTTGAACTTCATGGCTTTCCAATTTTACGCTGCACTGCGACTGATTCACCACGAAAAATATCCATCCCAGCCCCGATCTCTCCTACAATACCGTCTCCGAAAACTAACGTAATTACAGCGGAAGGAAAAGTTCTTCGGGACAAAAGGACGATGGATTAACGCGACTCTTGAAAGGCCCTTCCTTGCAGTCGTTCAAGCAGCAAAGTAGTTTTGAAGATTGTACAGGATGTTTATCCTCTTTTGTTTTATAGCATTTCTTGGAAGATCTTTGGTTTTTGCCGGTATGATGTGGGGAAAGTACGTGCCGAAAATCTGTTCGCACCGACATCCATTATAAGGTGCGAACGAATCGTAGGTGTTTCGAAGGATTTACGTTCAATTTGTCTGAATGTCGTAGATAAACCAACTGTACCCAGAGTTCCGGGAGTATAGAACGAAACTAATTAGAAATACTTGTAGTAGGTTCTCCACAATTATGTTCATCTTTTGTCTTAATTCTATTAGGGAAGAACTCGATGTGTCTGAAGTAGTGGCGCTATTTCGAGCCAGACCTACTTGATATTCTCGGGACTCATTCCTTTGGAATTAAGTGATTCTATTTTTTTCTGTTTATTACATAGAAGCTTTGATGTTACACCAACTTTCGCAACTCAATCCACAAAATTTGCCAACTTTGATGGCTCTCGATAAGAAATTTGGAAAATTCGATTTATGGATATGTATGTTGTATGTTCTGAATGAATGCCACATGTCAATATATCAATCGGATATAGAGTAGGTTGCGGACGTAGAAAAGCGTGACTACTTGCCATACGTATCGGATGATTCTCTGGGGAGTATTGGAACTGTACAGAAAAGATACATGGCTATCTACTCCAAGTTTCACATAGAAAAATTGAAGAAACAACATGAAGTCTGAAGATCGAATTCCGAAAAAGTAAACACGCACGATTGCAATTAAGGAAGGTTTTATTGGATTGACGAAATTGATATAGGGGGCTAGAAGGATTCGATTTGGCATTAATATAGTATCATTTCGAATTCGAACTGTGTCAATTTTATTTCGAATTGAATTGTAATTTTTAAGATAAGAAAATTTATTAATAGATATCAAGAATAGATTGTCAAGTATCTAGTTCAGAATTTGTTGTTATTTGTAATTATAAAGGTGCTCTTACACGAGCAATTTTTCAAGCAATTGATTGCGCGACGACTATTGCCAAAACTAGTGGAGCAATTAATGGAGCAATACAGAGCAATATCATGCTAGTTGCGACAATATTTCGGCAATGTAGCAATGTTTTCACAGATTGCTGGCATTGCTCGCCCTGTAGTTGCTGTATTTCCACTAACTTGAATTGCGAGCAATTGTCCTCGTTCGGTGATTCAATTGTCAAGTTTTGTTTTGAGTTTTGCATTTATTTGTCAAGTTTCGTGTTATAATGGCTTGGAATTCAAATGTTTCCAATTTTTATTTTAAGTTTTGGATTTGTTTGTCAAGTTGTCTTTAGTGTTGTTGTTTATAAACTGAATTAGTCGTGTAAGCCCTTATTGTCGAATTGCTAGATAATAGTCAATATCAATATCCCAATTCAGCAACGGGTTGATGAAAAGTTGATCCACATCGCATGTTGCTATTGTTGCTGTGCGTTGCTTCATATTTTCGTGACGTCAAAATTGACGAACATTACTGCAAATTAAGCAATTTTAATCGCTCGTGTAAGAGCACCTTAATCCAGTTATTTTTGCGCAATAATGCTTTGAAAATTAGACGTTTTACAAAAATACAATCCAACCAGGACATTTTTATTTATAAAAAATATATAAATTCAAAAATAAGGTATAAGTTCATTCATTCAATCATCATATAACTTCGGTGTCATTATATCAGAATTTTAATTTTACCTTCTTAACACTTTGACTGCGAAACTTTTTGCCAAAACTTATAACGTCAAAAATCAGTGCGTGTTACCAGAAATTTAGTAAACTTTGTGTGAAGCTTTGTCAAATATGCTGGCAAATAAATGCAATCGTCAAATTTGGTTTTATTTTCTCTACACTAGACCTGTTTTTGTACTAGAAAAATTTGACTGAATTTTTTTGTCTTATATTGCACAACGTGGCATACAGTCTGAAACAAGCTTGTTTGGCTCAGCTCATTAGCGCAAATATTGTAGACACGAGAAAGCAGCTTACTGACGTACCGAGTGTAAAATCTGAGATATTACTTGAGTTAAATGACAAAATCATGTCTTTTCCTACTAGTCTAAATTCCGTGACAATATAAGCGTTTGAAAATTTTAGCCAGTAGAGTACATCGCAAATATTTTTTTTATTTTTACTTTATTATTTTTTAATAATGAAGTATTGTGATCGACCTGAAATTTAATAAAAAATCCTACCCTGAAATTTTGTATTTTTACGTTTTAAAACTTAGTAAGGTCCAAAAAAGCAAAAAAAATGTCCGTCTGTCCGCCGTAGACGCCGTCTGCAAAACGATTTGAAGGCGCGTAGCTTAAAAACCCATTGAGATATTAAGTTGAAATTTTTATGGTGGGTAGACGCGGAGGAGGGTGGTGTGTTTTAGAGGAAAATTTTTTTATTAGATCTCAGGAACAGCTTATGCTAGGAGGCTGAAAGTTGGAACTTATGCAGAACTATGATAGTGGACCTATTATCAAAAAAATAGTCGATAGGGGTCGAGGGATATGGGAAAAGAATAACCAGGGGGCTATTTGGAACGTTATTTTTGAAGTTGTCAGTCGCATAGTAACCTATCGCATCTCAGCATTAAACGCGTTTCGGACTTTAACTAATAAAATAATAAAGTTGCGCCCAGACTGTTGGCAACTTTTTTTCTTTTTTTAGGCTGTATGGTAACTTTTGCCAAATTCCTTTGACAAGCAAATCAAGTCAGATCGTAGCATAATCGTCAAATTGTTTTAGTTTCCTTATACGTATACAAGACCTGTTTTAAGCCCGGTATGCTAAAGCCAAGGAATTTGTTCCAACAATTTTTCGACTTATTCCCACTAGAAAAAGTGACAGTAGGTCAAAAAAATTTTGACAGGTTTTTTTTGCCATTTTTGAATTATCAGTGTTTAATGCCGAATTACAATTTATTTCACTGCAAAAAAGGAATATGATTAAAGTCACTACACAAATGTCTAAATTTCTTGAAGGAATAAATGTGTGAATATTTACTCCTTAGAATATTTTTTTGAAAACAAACAGAACAAAATAATTTTCCTTAAGAATTTCTTCTTTTTGCTTAGTTTTTAGATAGGAACTGAAATTCCTTGGCTCTAGCATATCACCCTTTTTGAAAAATAAAATTTTTTTTTGATAAAAATTTTAGTAGCTAAATATTTGACAGAATGGCATGCGATCTAAAGCAACATGCCAGTTTGACATTATGTTTAAATATTTCCGCTTGTATTCGACTGTATGCAACTATGGTAAATATTTGACAATTTCCGCTAGTAAATAGAGTCGTCAATATTTGGTGTGCCTAATTGTTTTATTTGCCAAACATAAGGCCGGTTTTGCATGAAAAAGTTTAGCGTGTTTTGTAAAATTAATATTTGACAGTAGGTATACAGACTAAAGCTAGTATTACACTGTTTGATCATGTGGTCAAATTGCAGTAATAAGCAATGCGAAATAGCGAATTCCAATTATTCTCGCAATATCCGCTCGGTCAAATTCGCTATTTCGCATTGCTTGTTACTGCAATTTGGCCACTTGGTCAAACAGTGTAATACTTACTTAATACAAACTTTAGCTATGCTGTCAAATATCTGACCAAAAATATGTTATTCAATTGTATAGGGGCCAATAGTCGTAATTTGGAAAGAGAAAATTTGACACAATATCTAACTGCATTTGCCCACAAAAAAAATTTGTTCATTAAATTTTTCATGAATAAATTTTACTTAAAAAAATTAAATTTAGTTTGTGTAAAAATAATTCAAATTTACTATACGTAGTTTTATGTTATTCTAATTTCTAAATTAATTTTACCTGTTTCTAGAAAATATATGAATTCTCGATCTGTATTTTGACCGTTAAATTTTGGTTGTCAAATTATTTTGCTGGTAGGCAATTTTAAATCGGCTTTAGAAATGATTCACCCGCATACACTAATTTGGGAATCAAACTTCGTTTTTTGATTCTAATCTTGCATTAGAACCGATGGGGATTAGGACCATACGTTTTATAATGACAAATTTAGCAGAACAAAATTATGCTCCTTCTCTGGCAGAGGCATTCCAAATTAAACGGGTTACACTTCCCAATCTTTCCATTTCTTGCCTTGATTCGTCACAAAGACTAATTCCGAGAGTTTCATCAAGAAGCCATTTAGTTTGATCTGAGCACTTCTCATTAAGTGAATCATTAAAGGCGACGATGCCAAAAGTACTTTACGAAAATGATATGTGTATGTTGCCATCTGTTGTTTCGTAAACCACACTAAAATCGTATAGTGTAAACTTTTCCTACCAACTTTTTATTGTTATTACATTATAGTATAGCGAAGTGATAGCGTGAAACTACCAAAATAATCCAATTGGTAATTTTTCGTCTTGTCCAAACTACTGGCAATATCACAAAGAAGTGTTTTGCTCTGCAGTAAAAGAATTCATGCAAGACCGCTTCTGATCCATAAAAAAACTGAATATCTCCATAAGAAGAATAACGCCAGCTGTTGTTAAAATACAAACGACCATAAGCAGAAAACTTAACTCACTCCAGAAAATTAAAAGGAGGAGTGCCTGGCCTTTTCACTGTCATCGAGCCATTTTTTCCGGGCACTTTCTGGATGGGTGATTTTAGTTAAAAATACATTGGGGACGTGACACAGAAATTACTTATGATAGGCTTTCTTATTATGTATTTCTTCTCATTTTTTTTTGCTTTATTTGGACTGCTTTTTCGCTTAATTAGGGACATCTAGTAGGTGCACTGTTGCATTGCAGATGAGATGATGCACACAGTTTTGTTGCCTTGGCCGTTTCTTATCCGGCGGAAATACTCTCGGTTTTATAATGCGGTAAAATAAAATGAAAGAAAATTTCCTACAGTGAAAAATGTCCATAAGAGCCTTGCAGTATACTTTTCCTTTTATTTGGAATTTTTGTCAGCGCATTTGCATTTAGGAGAAAAAAAACGTCATCGAATTTGAATCTTGGCACGGATTCATAGCAAAGATCCAGTAAGTTGAAATGTGCCGAGATTAAGAGGTGAAGGTTGTTGGGAAACCTTACGATATAAAGAATACAAGGGAAGTCTAAATTTAGTTGATGAAAAGGATTCTAGGGTCGGTATCATTTACCAACTGAGTAGGTTCTTTCCAGCCACCCGTTGCCTGTAAGATCTCTGCCATATAATCTATCGATTTTCCGAATTTTCTTAAGAATTTCTTGGAATTCCCTCCCCATTTCATTTTTTTCTAGTTATTAATGGATTTCAATTCCAGAAAATACATACAACTCATTTGGGTCGTTATAATTGTGAAAATCTATTTTTGGCAATGCTTTTCAATTTTCAGAATATAAAGGAGTTTGGAGAAGCAGACTCAAATATTGGGAGAATCAATTGGATGATACCTTTCCCTTTCCAAGACTTTGTACAAATTTCTATGAAAACGACATACCAGAAAAATAATTTTGCTATTGCCATATTTGTGAAGTCAACTTTCACATTTTTTTGCTTCCAATTAACGATACCTTGAGTAAATTAGCAAGCAAATCACTGACGTTTCATCATTTAGACGACTCGTTGGTGAAGCATCTAGATGGCTCGTATATCAATCACCTAGGTGCGCTTTTGCAAAATTACTGAATTTTTTGCCTAGATTTTGTTTGATCACTGAGCATTCCATTTTGCTACTCATAGGTGAATCATTTAGACGACTCGTAGGTGAAGCATCTAGATGGCTCGTATATCAATCACCTAGGTGCGCTTTTGCAAAATTATTGAATTTTTTGCGACGATATGTTTTCATACCAGCGGAGTATCTTCACCAAATTGTTTGCAGGGTTCCAACTATCCGCAACACTTTTGGCAATCTTTTCTCACAGTTCATTGAATTACTTTATTATTTTTTAATAATAAAGTATCAACCTGAAATTTCAAAAAAATTTGGTACCCTGAAATTTTGTATTTTTACGTTTTAGTACTAGTAAACCCCAAAAAAGCAAAAAACAAAATTGTCATGATAGTGGACACATTCGCAAAAAAATGGTCGATAGGGGTCGAGGGGTGTGCGAGTGGGGGGAGGCCAATGCGTCCAAAACGCTTGAAAGCTGGGATTGAAACATTCTAAAAATCTATATCTCCTGAACGATTGATGTCAGATGGCTGAAACTTTGTAGTTGTCTTAAGAGATACTAGGAGATTAGAAAAGGGTTAACATTTTTAAGGGTGGTGGTGTAGTATGGGGGTGGGGGGGGGTGAAAATTCCGATCTATCTTCCGACTCAATTGTGCCAGGAAGATAAAATTTGGTTTTTGTATATACATAGAATTACCAGAGAAGTCTACTGAATGTAAAATTTTTGAGAGGGGTGGTGAAGCGCGGAAGTGGGGGACAGCCATTTTTCAAAAAATTAAATTAGTATATCGCCGTGTCGGAAGAACAGTGACGCAACTACAAAAAATTATAATTTTTTTCGGAGAAACAATATCATTTTTGACAATTGCCCACAAGCCATACGAGCTTATTAATAGTTACTATAGACAGCTTAGATCAAGAGCACGTTCGTTTAAAACAACGGGGAACGATTTTATGCAAGAATAGCAAAGCCACAAAATATTAAAATGTGAAAACAAAAAATTTTCAAAATTGCAGTTGCGTCACTGTTCTTCCGACACGGCGTATGTCAAAAGCCGTATCAGATATGATCTTGAAAATTTTACAGGAGTTAGGACCAGTAGACCTCTAGCGGAGAAAAAAACTTTGAGGGGAGAGATGATGAAAAAAATCTGATTTTATTTTCTTGAAAGCCGCAAAGGATAGAAAGCTAAAAATTGAAAACTGTATAGATCTACTATAGAGACATCCGAGAAAAATAAATTTTTGATAGGAGTAGCATGGTACGGGGGTGGGGGGTGGTTTTTCATATCTCAGAAACGGCTTATTCTAGGAAGTTAAAACTTAGTACCTATATGTAGATGTGCTACTAGAGTAATTAAAACTAAAAAAAATCGGCCAACAGTTTGGGCGAAACTTTATTATTTTATGGGTCCGAAACGTGTTTAATGCTGAGATGCGGTGTAGGTGACAATGGGACTGACAACCTAAGGAATAACAAGGAGGCTACTTGGAACGTTATATTTTAGGTTGTCAGTCGCATAATAGTAACCTACACCGCATCTCAGCATTAAACACGTTTCGGACTTCTACCCATAAAATAATAAAGCCGATTCTTTTTGTATTTTGCATGGAACTTATTTCTTTAACTGGTGTGATATTAACCACGTTTCTGAGTCACTGGACCATCATTACTGCCCTGATTTATACCGGCTCTATAATTTTTTTTGCTGAACATATAGCACCGTTCTTGACCTATGGTAGGAACTAAGACTGTTCGAAAATTCCGACTACTGCGAGGCCTTGTAGCATATCCACTCCACAGTAGTACTTCTTTCGTTTGATTTGTCGTTACAAATTTGAAAGAAAACGACGTAGAGAGCTGAACTAATGTAAACATAATAGATATAAATTTAATACATATGAGGTTTGATAATTGTTTTCTACTAAAAGTTCATAAGTCCGAATTTTGTCCCCTCAGATATAATACACTTGTGCACATCTTTCAATCTTCTGCAATGTTAAATTTAGCTCTTTGAGTGATTTTCTATCCATTTCCTCAATGTTAGAAAAACGTCGCGCTTTAATGGTTTTTTCATCGTCAGGAATAGGAAACAATTTTCATACATTGAATACCCAACCAATAAAAGTCCTCGACCATGCATAAGGCCAATTCATTAAATAATCAAAGTGTAAATGTTCAGTTTCGTGCAAAATGAAAATTACCCTTTTTTATTGTTGAAATTTATAGGCCGCGCATAGACACCAGGCTAACGACAAAAATGCATACATTGCACTTTGTACGGCGAAAAACTAAAAAAAACATCCTGCTATTTACAGTGTGATTCGATTCGTGAATTCGTAAAGGAAGATACTTGTTTTATATGTTTGCAAAATCAGCAAATAAAACCTTTATGGCATTTTGGGTGGAGACAAGTTACTCTGACATGAACTGAAACTGAAAAAATATCGCAAAAAAAGATACGATTGTATCTATTTTATATACTCGGGTCTAAGCTCTAGGTAATAGATTGAATTTATTATTAAATAGTGGCAGTTGGTACCTGATGCCTTGTAAGACTTCGATATGTTCATTACAATGGTGTATAACTATTATAACTACTTAGTTCACATTTCATTCTCTCATTCTCAGAAAGTTAAGTCTAGCCACACGGACCACGTGAAAGTACAACACAAGTGTTATATGAACGCGCCCAAGGCAAGAGACCCGAGGAAGATGCAATCAACATTCTGAAGACCGCTGTAGAGCGTAGAGTTGTTTGTCAGCAAGTTCAGACCTTTAGCTATTTCAAAGTTTCTTCCATCAGTACAATATTAAAGCGTTTGGTACAAACACACATAGTTCTTTATACACAGGTTCAATTGCGAAGCGCTTTTCCCCTTTTCAGTGCATTCAATGTACAATGTTGACCCTCAATTTCGGAGAACGCTTTCTAGTAGAGATTTTGTAGCGCCGCTAAAAATTTTGCGGCCAGTCCAAGCGCTTTTGTTGCCACCCTTGCTTGAGTAGGATTACGCGATAAAGACCATAAAGAAGGCGTCATGCTAATTTTTTTTATTTCCAGTGAAGCCCCAACATTTTTCTCTTAAATATAAATTGGGTGTGAACCTAATAGAAAATTAACTTTAATTAACTTATTTTTACTAAATCAATAAATAAGTTTGTAGAATAATGAAAATATATTGTCGGGCTTCTTGTGTGATTGCTTGTATGGTCCAGACTAGTAGCCCTATGCCATTTGAGGCCCTACGTTGGGCGCTGAATATTGTTTGGTTCGTTCACACTAACAACGTGATCTTACTAATATTCCACCATATGTTGCAGATTTCCTTCGTACTTGAGAATATTATGTATTAAATTATTAATTACTACAAATTTAAAATGAACTAAAAGCAATGTCGTCCAGCAATTGTGCGCTATTGCATTTTAACCGACGATATTTTTGTATTTAAAACTCAACTTAACGCATAATCCCGAAATAAATATAATAAATTTTGGGAATTTTGTTTCGAAATTTTGTATTATGTTTTTCTGGCTTTTATGTTCGGGATTTCAACATATCTCGATTTTTTGGATTTTTATTTAAGGATATTTGTTATGATTTTTGTCCTGTCAATGTGTTTTCGGGATTTTGAGTTTCGATATCCTGAAATTAGTAGATTTGAAAAAGAATTTCTTAACTGTGCGTTACAGTTTTGAGAAGTACTTCATGTACTGTACGCGTTTTAAGGACTTTTCGATGGCAACTACTTGCTGGAGCAAGAGTTTAAGGTTAAGGTGTTTTTGATTTATCGTGCGTTTGGACAGGCAGGCAAACAGTAAGACAATTTATGGTTTTTCGTCGTCATTGAATAAAAAAGAGTATGCACTGTTTCTTTCTGTCCGAGGGTTGATCGGAAGCATTATAGCTGATTTACATCGCCAGATTTCAACAACTAGATTTCAAAATCTCTAGAACCGTTTACATCGCCCTGAACAAATTTGTTTGACATTTAATAATTCAGCAATTGACTGTTGTGTCAAAATTTTTAATTTATCTTGTAAGATTTTGCGATTTTCAGTAATGAAAATTTGGCCTGCATCAGTAGTAAAAAAAATTATTAAATTCCACTTACTTAATAATTTTATTTAAATCTGTAACAGTAAATTATGTGGTGAACTGTGGACGTGGTGAAACATAAATTTCAGGGTTGTCCAGGCCGATTTTAGTAGATTTCTAACTGGATTTCCACAAAATCTTGTCACTCAAAGATTAAATCACTGAAATGTACGGAAAATCTAGTAAATTTCGATTTATCGAAATCTCACGATTTCGCGAAATCCTGCTCGAAATCTTGCGATGTAAATCAGCTATTAAAAACTTGTTGGCTAGATTAAACTTATAATACTGTACAGATTTAATCTAGAGTATAAGCAAACGCTCTTAGATCAAATTTATAAAAAACTAATCAGCGGAAATTTAACAGATTTCAAGGGAATCAGACAAAATGACTTTAAATTCGATTTGGTGTACCACAAGGCGAAGTTTTCTGACCCTTTTTTACTTTATTATTTTTACTTTATTATTTTAATAATAAAGTATTATCGATTTTTAAAAAAAAAAAATTTGCTACCCTGAAAAATTTTTTTTATACGTTTCTTGACTAATAAGCCCCAAAAAAGCAAAAAAAAATTTCAGTCCGTCTGTGCGCCGTACGCCGTCCGCCGTCCGTCGTACGCAAAACGTTTGAAAGCTTATAACTCTCAAACTCTTTGAGCTATTAAGTTGAATTTTTTTCTGTTGGTAGACTGAGCAGACCCCTTCAAGTGGCCACCTTTTGAGTGTTGAGGGTGCGAGGGGAGAGGTGAGGGAAGCGTTTCAGACGGAAAATTTTGGTTTCCAGATCTCAGTAACTACTTAGGCTAGGAAGCTGAAACTTGGAATTTATATAGAGCTTCGATAGTGGACCCATTTGCAAAAAAAATTATGATATAGGTAAAGGGGTGTGGGAGTGGGGGGAATAATAATGCGTCCGAAACGCAAAAAAGCCGAGATTCAGACATTCTAAAATCCATATCTCCTAAGCGGTTAATGTTACGAAATTAAAACTTAATGAACATATGTAGGTATACTAGGAGAATAGATCGGAAACAAATTTTTGAGAGGGGGCAGTGGCGTACGGAGGTGGGGGGTGAAAAACTTTAGATTACGATATCTCACGAACCAATTGCACTAGAAAAACGAAATTCGGTTTCTGTATTAAGGTTGATAAATACAGTTCGCTGAAAGTAAAAATTTTTAAGGGAGAGGGGTTTTTCTAAAAATAAGGATAAGAGTTTTTCTAAAAAATCACGTCTCACATCTCAAGAACAATGTACGATAGATAGAAAATTTTGAGGGTGAGGGTGTAGAGGGTGAGGCTGGGGGAGGGTGAAAAGGAAAAAGTTCCGATTCTTATATCTCGAGAACCTAAAATGACGTCAAGCTGAAACTTGGTATTTGGATAGAACTATAGTAGTAGCATGTTGGAAAAATATAATTTTTTATAGGAGTAGTATGGTACGCGGGTGGGGGGTGTTTTCCCTAACTATAGAACGGCTTATGCTAGAAAGTTGAAACTCAGTATATATATGTAAGTCAACTAGAAAAGAAATTTTGATTAAAAAAAAAATTAAATATCCATTGGCGTACAGAAGGGGGCAAAAAAAATGATCAGTGAAAATGGAATGCATATATTTTTACGATTTTCGTGCTATCTATTAGGTCCTTTCAAATATTGAATTTATTTTTATTCCATGTATTCTTCATATAAATATCTAGAAAGTATTTTCAGTATTTTTTGAAATTCGACCCCCACGATGGTGTAAAGGGGTTGTATACATTTTCGCGAATTCAGCCGTATCTCTCCGGTCTGATTAGATATCGAATATATTTTTACTTCTACGAGCTTGTTTAATAATTACCTAAAACACGTTTTAAATTTTTTTCCTTTTTCAACCCCTAAGAGTGTATAAACGGGTTGAACACGTTTTCACGAATTTCGTCATATCTCTTAGGAGTGATAAGACATGGGATTGGTTTTTACTTCCTCGGGCTTTCTTTACATATATCTAAAAACCCATTTCAGGATTTTTTAATATTCAACCCCTAAGTGGGTACAAGGGGGTTGCATATGTTTTCATAAATTTCTACATATTTCTTAGTTCTAATGAGATATCAAATTCATTTTTACTTCCTAAGGCTTCCTACATAATCGTCAAAAGTTGATTTCAGTGTTTTTAGATATTCAACTCCAATAGGACGTAAGGCTTTCGATATATTTCTTACGATTGATAAGATATTAGATTGGTTTTCACTTCCACAGACTTTTTATATTATCGCCTACAAATGCATTTCCGATTTCATGAAATGGCCCAAAACCAAATCACTAAAAATCTCATAATCACGTAACAACAACGACTTAGACCTCGTCCCGGAGTATGACCCAATTATGTAATTCATATGTTATATGTGGTAGCGGCGTAAGTATTCTAGCGCGACCCCATTCTAACCTTTTCTGAACTTTTTTCTGAGTTTTCAGTCACATAGTAACCTATACCGCGTCTCAGAATTAAACGCATTCCGAACTTCTACCGAAAAAAAAATAAAGTTGCGCCCAGACTGTTGGCAGATTTTTTAATAATAAAGTATAGTGATCGGCCTGAAATTTCAAAAAAATTTGCTACCCTGAAATTTTGTATTTTCACGTGTTAGGACTAGTAAACCCCAAAAAAGCAAAAAAAAAAATGACCGTCTGTCCGCCGTAGACGCCGTCCGCCGTACGCAAAATCGTTTGAAGGCGCGTAGCTCCCAAACCCGTTCAGATATTAAATTGAAATTTTTATGGTGGGTAGATTGGGTCAACCCCTACGACTGGTATATTTTCGAGAGGTGGGGGTACAAGGGGAGAGGAGAGGGGAGCGTTTTAGACGAACAATATTCAGACAACAATGGCTAAAATTTTTAAGAGGGGTGGTGGGGTGTGGGGGTGGAGGGTGAAAAACTTTGGATTACAATATCTTCCGAACCAATTACACCAGGAAGATAAAATTTAGTTTCTATATATGGGATCACAAGAGGAGTCTACCGAAATTTTTTGAGGGGGAGGTGGAGCAAAAAAGTGGGGGGACAGCAATTTTTCAAAAAATGTAATTTTTATATCTCAGAAACTGTATCAGATATGATCTTGAAAATTTTACAGGAGTTGGGGTCGGTAAACTTCTAGTAGGGAAAAAAATTTTGGTGGTGTGGGTGTTGGGGGTGATGGTGAAAGGGGGTAGAAAGGAAAACATTCTGATTTTTATTTCTCGAAAACCATAATGAATAGAAAGCTAACAATTTAGGATTATTTAGAGCCACTATGGAGACATCCTAGAAAAATAAAATTGTTGATAGGGGTATCAAGGTACGGGGGAGAGGGGTGGTTTTTTATATCTCAGAAACTGCTTATGCTAGAAAGTTGAAACTTAGTACGTATATGTAGATGTACTATTAGAGTAATTAAAGCAAAAAAAAGTTCAGATTTTTATTGGCGTTGAGAGGTTGAGTAAAAAAAATGTCCGTGAACCCACATTTTCACAAACTTCGTTAAGACTTTAGACATGTCGAGCTATCAAAGCAATTTTACTTCTGCGGGCTATTTATATAAACGCCTAGTAACGATCTTCAAAATTTTTCGATATCCAACCCCTAAGGGGTGTAAAGTGGTTGCGTACATATTCACGAATTCTGATATATTTCTAAGGTATATTGAGATTTGGAATTCGCTTTTACTTCTATAAGCTTTAAACGTAGTCGGGGAAAACCGATTTAAGTATTTTTCTCAATTAAACCCCCTGGGGGTATTGTTCAAGTTTTCACTGATTCCGAAAATCTCTTAGGTTTAATGTGATCGAATTCGCTTTTACTACTATGAATTATTCTATTGATAAAACAAGCCAATCGTATAATACTCTAGATGAATACTGAACTCCGATTTATATTGTAGTTGGGAATAAAGTAGAATTACGTGTGTGCATGTTGTATGTCCTTTATTAAGGACTGCCATTAGATCGCTACTCAAAACTAAAAGACAATATTCAGTGTTTAATTTCATATCTTGAACTGGGTAAGTTATCGAAAAAAATGTCCTTTTTGAAGGACTTTCACATGGGAGGTGCAGGAAGGACTCACTCGATTTCTTACATATTTATCCTTTTCCTTGGAACCATTTAAAAATGAACGTATACAAAATTTAAAATTCCTAGCTTGAAGCGTTCAAAAGTTATCGAAAAATATTGTTGAACACGTGTCTTAAGGACATTTTGTATGGCAGCTACCAGAAGGAGTAAAAAGATTTCGCTAATTAGTAAACTCGAACTTCGTACTCAAAACTAATTTGTACAAAATTTCGAATTCGTAGATAAAAGATTACTTGAGTTATAGTGAGTTTCGTAAATTAAGTGAATACATTTTGACAGGATATTTGTATGGCAGCTACACGAAGGACTAACAGGATTTTCTTCATAATCATATATTTAGCTCCAACTATTGGAAAAATAACACATACAAAATTTCAATGTCGTAGCTTAAACCCTTCTGAAGTTATCGACCAATATTCTTGAACACGTGTTTTAAGGACATTTTGTATGGCAGCTACCCGAAGGAGTAGGACGATTTTGCCCGTTAACGAACTTAGCCTTACAAATTCAAACAAACATCCAGATTCAAAATTTCAAGATCCTAGGTGAAGGCGTTCTTGAGTTATCGTGTTCACGGACAGACGGACGGATGGACGGACGGACGTCAAGCGGATTTGAGGTTTTTGGCCACAAATAAACAAAAAATAATATATAACTTTTTTTCGTCCGTGGCTTGGTTCTATGCGTTACAAACTTTTGGGCTGGATTAAACTTATAATACTCTATATGATTTCATCTAGAGTATAAAAATACGTAAGAAAATAAAAAAAATCTCCCAACAGTCTGGGCGCAACTTTATTATTTTATGGGTAGAAGTCCGAAACGTGTTTAATGATGAGATGCGGTGTAGGTTACTATGCGACTGACAACCTAAGAAATAACCAGCAGGCTATTTGAAACGTTATTTTTTAGGTTGTCAGTCGCATAGTAACCTACACCGCATCTCATCATTAAACACGTTTCGGACTTCTACCCATAAAATAATAAAGTTGCGCCCAGACTGTTGGCAGATTTTTTTTATTTACTTACGTATTTTTACTTCAGATTTCCTAAAGAAAATGGACAGGCGCGTAAAAATGATGATATTTAGTGTTAAACAAATATTTTTTTTTGGATTTGTATCTAGAATAAAAGTAATATTTGGGAGATAACAACACAAACAAATAAACAGAGCTGGTGGAAGTAATATTTCATCCTTATATCGGATGAAAGGTGAATAGAACTCCCTGTGATTTCTAGATAACTTGGCTTACATTTCAAATAAAAATGGCACATTGAATTTGTGTGAATATTTTGCTCAATTCAAAAGTGTGCTGTGTACTGAAATGCAGGATTATGTAAAATGGCTAAACCATTGGTGTATTAAAAGTTGTAACTTCCTGGCATAAGTAGTTCCAGATATTTAAAACCAAATGTTTTGTTACACCTGATTGGGGCCAATCAGTCTACCTTTAGTGAAAATTTGAAGAGCACATCTTCAGAGGTTCGCGAGATGATGACCGAGTTATGTGATGAAACAGTAAGAATAATACCAGACTCGAGATCTGGTTCTTAAAACTAACAAAATTTACCATAAAAATCAAACCTACACAACAAAACGCTAGTATCCATTATACCGTCTGCCATGTTGCTGTTTGTCCAAATCCGGTGTGTAAAATATCAGGGAGACAGCCAAAAAACCACCAAAGAATTCGTAACAATGTTGTATCTTTTCCGCAAACAGAACTTTTTACGAACTAAACTATTTTTTTTTAAAAAAAAGCTTAGATTCATGCAGACATCCACACTTTTTGGGCAAATTGCCATAAAAATCACCAGCAAGTGATGCACAAAAATCACAACTACCCCGAGTACAAAAATATTTCACTTTGTCATAAACACTTATGACTCATTAATTCCACGTATTCCTGTGGGAACGGTTGTGCTCCTTTCAATCAGCCGTTCTACTCATTTCGCATATCGATTAATTCCGAGTTTTTTGGTTAAATTTAACGTTTAAGGGAAGATCAATACTGTCGACTCCCCCCACACCGAATAGACTGCACCACGGAGTACCTTGCGACCCTTAAAAACTGTGATATTCGGCCGAGTTAATGCGTAACCCGAGAAGCGTTTTGCGTATATACTGCAAACAATACACACGGTTTCCGTTTCGTACCGCTGGCTGCCTGGTTTGTCCCTCTGGGAATTGGGGTGGATTTGGATGGGATTTTTGTTCAGATCCCGGGGGTCTTTGTTCGCTATTGTCCCGCCGAGAGTTGGACAGATATTGTGTGATTCGAACGTTTTTTAGGGTGCATTCAGATGCAACCCCCTATGTAACACTAGCGACGAAAGTTGCAACGCGTAAGGTGACCAAACTACACAAAAGTTTCGGGGTGCTGGGTTATATTTTCCCCGGAGAATTTTACACGGAATTTCTGAAAGTTTTTCCCCCTCGAATCGAACAGCAAGAAAAACTGGGAACCGAGACCAACGAATACGAGGAGCTCTCGAACGGCACTGAACAACTGAGCCGTAGAGTTGCACGAAAGACCTTCGCTTTAATGGAAAACTCAAACAAGCTGGATGGCTCTGGAAAATCGTGTGCTTACTCCCGTCCCAAGTCCCAACGTCACGTCACAGAAGGAATCAACCCCGTTCCCGTTGCATGTATGGGCGAATAGTAGCGCAAGCACAAGGGCACAACTCTCTTTCACTCCGCACAACTGCCTGGAGTAGTGGTGGTAGTATGGACTTGAACTTTTGAGCAATAGAAACAGGGTGCGCATCCCCTAATAATTATTTAGCTCTGTCGTTAGCAACGAAAAAGTTGTTTCAGTTAAAACGCGAGGAGAAAAGAAAAACCGAAGTTACAAAAGTCCTGTTTCAACCCCAAGCCCAACCCAACCCCAACCCCGTATTTATAGTTACCTATAACATAAAACGGTTATATGATGGATTTTACGATGAGTAAGAGATTTTTATGACGGTTCTACTGAGACACTAAGTCGTATCAGCCGATGATGCACGCTAAAATATTTTGTAGATCTTGAAAAACTTCTTAGCGCACTTTAGCAGCATCTTACGAAGCTATTTATGGCGGCTGGCATTAAGTGCGCAAGGAAGGAGATCAAGTGAAATATATAAAAAAAATCTCAGCTTCCCTAATTTGGTAGGAGACGTTAAGTATTTTACGGTGATACGGTGACACTTTGACGACATCCACTTGGCTCTTGATGGGACTCATACTTTACGCGATAACAATCCATCGCATTTTAAGTTACAGCTTCATAAAGTTTTTATTAAATTTGAATTGAAAATGATATTAGAACGCGGTTACTACTGGAGCTTTGGTATCAATAGCGACATAACCTCTTACGGGTTAAATATAAAAAAAAAATCTGAATTCCATTTTCAGGCGATTACATAGAAGCCCGTTAAAGTAAAAAACAATTCAATATCTCATCAGAGCTAAGAGATGTGACGGAATTCGTTAAAACGTACACAATCTCTTTACCTGTTTTCCCGTTCAACATAAACAGTCACTGAAATGCAGTACTGCGAACCGAAACTTCAAGCTTTGATAGCTCTCAGATAGAGTCCAGGAAATCAGTACTGCCAAAAAGAACTCAACATGGATTGCGAATCTAGAAATTGTTCGCAGAGAGTTCAGATTTCCGGAATTCGTCGATAACAATGAATTCCAGTTCTGTACCAGTACTGAACGAATTCCACTTTTAGAAACAGATGTTGCAGTTTTGTTTCAGTATCCAATCAATTCTGGGGCCTCTTCTCAACTTTTACACTCCAATTCTGCTTCAGTTCATATTAGTTTCATTTTACTCAACTCCAATGTCAAGTCGTCTACAAATTCGTTTGTTTCCTTTGAAAGGACAATAACGATACTACGCACTTCTTGTGTTTGTGATAAAAAAAGTCAAAAAGTTATTATTTATAAATAAATAAAATTTTCGACCAAATTTGATTTTTCTTGGAATATTCGGATTGGTACAAAGTAACAATAGTTTTTATGATTGGCTGACATTTGTGGATTCTTAATCACTGCGATCGTACCTGTACTGTATCAGTTCTGAGTTTTTGGTAAAATAAAGAGTAGTCGATTATTACCATGCATATATGCAAAGCGGATGATAATTCAGCGAGGGTGATTCGGACTCAGGTTCGGAGTTCAAATCTGCAAGACGTAAATATGGCACCGGAATTGTTGAGAATATATCTGTGGTCATATGGCAGAACCGCATAAGTCACATTTTGAACTTTTTGAGTTATCGACGTTTAAATGTCCAGCGACTGGCAAGCACTGTTTCCATTCGGGATTCAGATTAAATTGAAGGTTGCGTATACGTCATAACATAACATAACATGCATCTATGATGCGTTATAGGATTCGCGATTTGTGCCCATGAAACAGCGGAAAACGCCCGCGGCGTTAAGCAGAACAGCATAAGTCCGGTGGACTTATGCGGTTCTACTTGAAAAATGCCGAAAACTTCGATTTCTTCGGCGATAAGGTGTATTATTACTTGTTGTAAAATTGATGAGTACGACAGTGAACCTCCACGAGAGAAATGCAAAAAGTCGGCCAAAGATCAAGGCAAGAGTTCTCGTCCAAGAAGAATAGTTGTAGCTAAATCGCGCGTAGTAAAAAAAAATCTGCCAATGGTCTGGGCGAAACTTTATTATTTTTCGGGTCAAAGTTCGGGAGCGGTCAAAGTCGGAGTATATCATCAGTTGTTTCGAGATTATGAGGTTTCTTGGATAGTTAGTTTTGTTCTTAAAAAAAAAATATTTAAAATAGAGATTTTTAGCCGATTAAATATTGTAAAAGCCTGTGTATCGTAGACTATTCGAATTTCAGTATATTATGTACACTAAAAGCCCATAGAAGTAAAAATGAATTTGCTGCCTTATCAGAATTAAGAGATATGACGAATTGTTAAAACGTATACAAACCCATTATTTCCACTTGGGGTTTGAATTTCGAAAAAATTGTGAAACAGTTAATAAATAAATATGAAGACAGCACGAGAAAGTAGGAACCAATTCAATTTCTTATCACTTCTAAAAGAAATGACTGAATTCGTCAAAACGTGTTCAACCCGTTTATACCCTCTTAGGAGCTGAAAAAGGAAAAGACTTAAAAACAAGTTTTAGGCGATTATTACGCAAGCACGTAAAAGTGAAAAGATATTCGATATCTGATAAGACGTGGGGATATAGTAGAATTCGCGAACAAGTTTACAACCCCCTTTGCACCTTCTTAGGGGTCGAATTTCCTGAAAACGCTTTCTAGGTACAATAAAAATGAATTCAATATTTGGGAAAACCTAATAGATATGACGAAAATCATGAAAATATATGCATTCCATTTTCACTGATCATTTTTTTTGGCCCCCCCTCCGAACGCCATAGATATTTGAAATTTTTGTTTATCTAAATTAGTTTCCTAGTCGATCTACATAAACATACCGAGTTTCAACTTTGTAGCATAAGCCGTTCTATAGATAGGAAGAACACCCCCACCCCCATACCATACTTGCCCTATAAAAAATTATATTTTTCCAACATACTACTAATAAAGCTCTATCTAAATACCAAGTTTCAGCTTTATATCATTATAGGTTCTCGATATATAAAAAAATTTCACCCTCCCCCACCCACACCCTCTAAACCCTTACTTCCAAAATTTTGTTTTCTGCTAGGGGTCTATTAGACCTACTTTTGGTAAAATTTTTAAGTATCTATCATACACCGTTGTTGAGATATGAGACGTGATTTTTTAGAAAAATTCTTATCCCCTCTACTTTTCTGCTCCACCGCCCCCTTAAAAAAGTTTACTTTCAGCAAACTTCATTTGTCAACCTTTATACACAAACCAAATTTTATTTGTCTAGTGCAATCGGTTCGTGAGATATCGTAATCTAAAGTTTTTTACCCCCCACCGCCGTACGCCACTGCCCCCACTCAAAAATTTGTTTCCGATCTATTCTCCTAGTATACCTACAGATAGTCGTTAAGTTTAAATTTTGGGACATTAACCGTTTAGGAGATATGGATTTTAGAATGTCTCGATATCGTTTTCTTTCCGTTTCAACGCATTATTTTTCCCCCCACTCCCAAATCCCTTCACCTATATCGGCAATTTTTATTACAAATGGGTTCACTATCGAAGCTCTATATGTGTTCCAAATTTCAGCCTTCTAGCATAAGCGGTTGCTGAGATCTAGAAAGCAAAATTTTCCGTCTAAAACGCTTCCCCCTCCTCCCCCCACACACCTCTACCCCTCAGAATTTGGTTACTTCAAGGGGCCTACCCAGTCTATTCATGAAATGGAAAAATTTAATAGCTCAAAAGGTTTGGGTGCTACGAGCCTTCAAACGATTTTGCGTACAGCGGTCGACGTACGGCATATGGCGGACAGACGGACTGACATTTTTTTTTGCTTTTTTCTTGTCTACTAGTCATGAAACGTGAAAAACAAATTTTGAGGGTAGCAAATTTTTTTTTTAAAAATCGATAACAATACTGTATTATTGAAATAATAAAGTAAAAGGACTTATGCTGTTTTTCATGGCACCGATTGGTACATTTGGACTTATGCTGTTTTTCATGGCACCGAAGTGGTACATTTGGACTTATGCTGTTTTTCGCTCACTGTTTTCTCAAAGAAAAATCAGAACATATGCTTGATACTTGTGGAAAAGTTGCAGTCGACCTCTCTGACTTTAAATATGACCTTAACTCAATTTCGAAAAAAATGTGACTTATGCTCTTCTGCCATACGACCACAGATATAAGAAAACATTTTGTTCGTGTAGGAATTTTTCCATCGAATGCACGGATTATGCTAGAAACTTGAAACTGGGTACGTTTATGTAAATGTACTAGATAAGTAGTTTTTAGATTTGTTTGCGGAAAAAAAATTTCAATTAAAAGATTCTCCATTTATTTTTACGATTTTCGTCAGTTTTACATCTATAGGTTTTTTATGTAAACGCCTAAAATTTGTTTACAAGATTTTATGCATTTAAACGCTTAAAGACAATAAAGAGAATTATACGTTTTTACGAATTCCATCATATCTTCTATGCCGATGAAATCGTGAAAGAAATCTGTACAGATATTCAACTCTTAAGTGGGTGGTAAGGGGGTGGTTTAAGGTTATGCCGACTGGGTCTGATGCGATATCGAATCGATTTTACTTCCTTGCGTTTTTTTTATACAATCGGTTAAGGAGTAATATCAGGCGTTTTCGATAATCAACACCCAATCAAGTGAAAAGGGGCTTACTCACGAATTCTTTAATTTTACATGTTCTTTATATAAATGCCTAAAATTAGTTTTGACTTAAATAATATAAACAATAAAGTTGACGCGAGATTCTTTTCCTTTATACACGTCAAAATTTGATTTCTCCAAAATTCTTGCCAAAATGAGATTTTTTAGGTTTTTTTTGACAATTGTTTTTAACGGAACTTTCTGAACACTTCGAAACAGTTCCTTCTCTGAGACATCATAAGAGAAAATGAGAATTTTGTTAATATTAAACTGTCGAAATTGAAAATATTAAAAAACTAAAATTTTGAATCGGAGAAGAGTGAACTTTCGAACAGTTCTTGATTACCTACTTGAAATGATTAGATACTGTTGATATTCGAGTGAACAAGTAGTTGACTAGTTAAGGTACGCGTCCACTAGGGCGGACGGGCCGGGCCGGGCCGCATCGCAAAAATCCGCCTGCCATACATTGTTATGGAAGTGCGTCCACTGAAGGCGGGCCGCATCGGTGCGCGACGGATTTTGCTGGCGGATCGCTTTGCGAGCGGATTTCTGCTCTAGCAGAATGGCGCCCTGGCTCGTCCCACCTCGTCCCATCACAGTGGACAAAGCGAAACAGATGGGGTCGGCATGCGATGCGGCCCGCCTCCAGTGGACGCGTACCTTTACTGAACCGGTGAGAATAGTGAGTATAGTAAACAACTGAGCTCTTGCACTTGGTAGATACTGATGAATACTAAATAATGAATACCGATTACTGAGGTTGAAGTAATCAGTGATTATTCGGGACTAAAAAGTAATCGAATTGCATATTTCTAGTAGGATCAGTCGAAGCGTGCTGTATGGTGTTGCTTCTAGTCGGGGTCTTCATAAACTTCGTCTTTATCGAACAAGAAAAGAAAATCTCCTCCACTGTATCACGACATACGCAATTCTACAAGTACTCATTATCACCTCCATTAATATCAATTTGCAAATGTAATTTCAATCCGCAAAGCCGCAACGAAACGACCGCATTAAATCCTTTCGGAAATTCACTACAATCTCAGTATTTAATTTAATTTTCATGCATCTTTTAGAACTCTACACACGTTTATAAATCTCAACTCCGTTGGGGACATTTGTGGAAATCGTAACAAAAAGTGAAAAGGATAAAAATTCAAGTCTGCATAGTGTAAATGTGTCGCCGTCTCGGCGGATCAGATGATGTGATGTGTGCTCCCTTATAAAACGTGAAATTTTCGAAGTACGTTTGTACAATACACACTTGCGCATAGAATCCATGTAGGAAGAATCAAGCCTTATAATGTCGTCGTCCTGAGCCTCTGCTGTGAAATTTTGTGGCAATCCTTTAAAGGTTCACGCGTACTGTTGCATTGTTCCCTGCCACTTTAGCACATAGGGGGTGATGCATGTGTAGCGACGTATTAACACCATCTGCAGTGACCTTATTTTAACGAGAATCACCTAAAAAAAATTTGAGGTCTTGGTTTCATCCCACTTGGATAAACTATCGCAAACTCCTCTATAGAATGTAATAAATTTTACAAACTTCAACCCCTGAAATGTAACCCTTACAACAATTCAGGAAAATTTTCAGCTATGAACATTACCGAAACGTGTGCTCCATTTGCATCTCGATTTTATGCAAAGTAGCTGTTCGTCGGAAGTAAAAGAACAGAACACTAGTATTAAGTCCTGGGAATGTTTTGCTACTGCAGATGACACCACCTGGGGGATATGAGAGACAGATCGTAATGCAACATAATGTCGCTTTTGCGGAGTTTACTCCGTTTTTCGCAGGTAATACTATGAATAACGTACGACCGTATGCACTGAGTATTCCTGTCACCTGTGCTACTTTGTAGTTACAGCATTTACGACTATTGGGAATTGACGTGTTTTCCTACTGGAGCTGACAGTGGAAATAGGAATGGACAATAAATGGCGAATGTATTTACACGGGATTACAGATGAAGTTAGCTGTTAACTTCCACCCTTTTTCAACCGGGGTGTAATATATAAGTAGGACTGGCCCGGGGGGGGGGGGGGGGGGATAATGCATCACCGGAAAAGAGATTACTGTCCAGAAAGCTGAAGCCCAAAACCACTTTCTGCAAAGACGTAGAGGGCAACATCATCAGCGACACACAAGGAATTAAAAAGAGATGCGCTTCATACTTCGAACATCTTCTCAATCGCACTCCATTAGCAGCGATTACGGTCAGTTGAGGTTTCAACTGACGAAGAAGAACCATCATCGACACTACCCACACTAGACGAATTCAAAGCAGCCCTATGTGACCAGAAACTAAACGAAGCGCCGGGAATTGACGAAATACCAGTTGAACTTCTGAAAAACGGAGGAAACTGTGTCGCGGAAATACTACACAAAATGATATGCAAAATTTGGACAGAGTAAAGTACAGGGTGGGCCATCTAGTGGTTTCTTTTTAAATTATAGGTTATTTTGACACTGAAAGCTGTTTCCCGCTCGAAATCTTGACAGAAAGTCAGTATCATACCTCCGCGGAACGAAATGAGTCGCTTTACGCTTGAACAACGTTGGAAAATATTGAAAACTTATTTCCAAAGTGAGTTTTGAAAAGAAGTTTTGGCCGAAATGAAGCACCCACCGCGCCTGCTGTACGCAAGTTTGTGCAAAAAGGTTGTGAGACTGGCATACTAGTGGACAACACTCATGGCCCCCGTCGTCGTACGGTGCGCACACACGAGAATGTGGCTGCTGTAGCCGAGAGTGTGAGACTCACTCCACGACCATCAACTCGCCGTCGATCTCAACAACTCAACATTTCACGCACTAGCCTGAGGAGAATTCTGCACAAAGATCTCGGATTATTCGCTTACAAGGTCCAATTGACTCAGCAATTGAAGGCGCAAGACCATCCGCTTCGTTATCGCTTCGCAATTTGGGCCTTAGAGCAGCTTGAATTGGACAACGATTTTGAGCGAAAAATCATATTTTCTGACGAGGCGCATTTTCATCTCGGCGGCTACGTTAACAAACAAAATTGCCGCATCTGGCGCTCGGAAAACCCGCACGTTATTGTCGAGAAGCCAATGCATCCACAGAGAGTGACAGTTTGGTGCGGATTGTGGAGTGGTGGCATCATTGGACCATTTTTCTTCGAAAATGAGGCTGGGAACAACGTTTCAGTCAACGGTGAACGTTACAGAGCCATGTTATCCGACTTTTTTTTTTACTGAAATTGAAGACATGGATTTGGACGACCTCTGGTTCATGCAGGATGGCGCGCCATGCCAAACAGCCCATGCCACAATCGATCTTTTACGCACCAAATTCCCAAATCGTGTTATCAGCCGTCTTGGCGATGTCAATTGGCCGCCTCGGAGCTGCGATTTGAGCTGCGATTGTGAAGGGCCGATGTTATGCCAACAATCCAGAAACGATTCAAGCACTTAAGGCCAATATCATCCAAGCAATCCGTGAGCTACAGCCCGAAACCATCAACAAGGTCTTGGACAATTGGAGTTACAGAATGCGCTACTGCGCAGCCAGCCGAGGCAGCCACTTGAACGAAGTTGTGTTCCATCATTAATGGGAATGTTTACTCTTACTAATAAAGCCATAATACATGGAAACAAATTTAATTTTGTTCATTTTTAAAAAGAAACTTCTATTTGGCCCACCCTGTATACCCGACGATTGGCGAAAAAGCATCATATGTCCAATTTACAAGAAAGGAGACAAACTCTGCTATGAGAATTACAGAGGAATATCATTGTTGAGTACGTCCTACAAAATACTGACCAAAATAATTGAACGTCGTCTTAAGCCCTATACTAACGAAACAATTGGCGAAGACCAAGGTGGATTCAGAACCGGAAGATCTACAACAGACCAGATATGTATGTTGTATGTTGAGAAATGCTGGGAATCTAACATAGATGTGCACCAAATCTTCGTAGATTTTAAACAAGCATATTACAGTATCGACCGGAGGGTACTGTACCAAATCATGCTTGATTTTGGAAGTCCCCCAAAATTAGTCCGACTAACGAGACTCGCAATGACGAACACTGAGTCCCAAGTAAAAATACAAACCGATTCCACAACCAGCTTTCGAACGGAATATGGTGTAAAGCAGGGAGATGGTCTAGCCCCCATTCTTTTCAACCTGGCACTAGAGTATGCCATCCGAAAAACCTCAGTCGACACCAATGGGACACTACTATTCAAGTCCACCCAACTAGTAGCATACGTTGACGATATATAAATCCTAGCAAGATCCTTCCCTAGTGCTAAGAGATATTTGTAAATCTTGACTTCACAGCAAAAGAAGTCGGGTTACGCATAAACGAAAGTAAAACAAAAGTAATGACGGAAAAAAAAGAGAACGCCAATCAGACAGAATATAACAATTGCGGAGTATAATTTGGAGAGTGTGGAAAACTTCATATATCTTGGGGCTAATCTAGCAAAAGACGGCAACGAAACGGACGAAATCAAATGACGGATCATGCTAACAAATAAAACGTATTATTCGGTACTTCCCATAATGAAATCCGAGAAAGTGCAAAGGAACAATAAGCTGCGAATATATAAAACTATTATACGACCTGTGCTCTGTTATGCCAGCGTGACAAGGACATTAACGCGAACTTCCGAAAAAGCAGTTAACGCATTCGAAAGAAAGGTCCTCCGAAGAATTTTAGGACCTGTGAAGGAAGGAACGGAATGGCGAATAAGATACAACCCTGAGCTGTATCAACTCTTCAAGGAGCCAGAAGCTTCAACGTTCATCAAACTACGTAAACTGCAGTGGGCTGGCCATGTAGGAAGATTGAAGAATCCCCAAACGTGCTCTTAAAGGCAAAGCGAGTGGTAACAGGCCAGTAGGCAAACCACGCAATCGATGGGAAGACTCGTTGGATGAAGATAGCAGAGCCATCTTAAAAATCAGCAGCTGCACTTAAAGAAAAAATATGATTATGGCCACCATATTTTGGGAGAACCTTACTATGATTGAGGTTATAGTTGCCACAACCATGTTACAACATGTAATACAGTTGTACTAACTGAATGTATGTTTGTAATAACTATAGGTCTATAGCAAAATTTTTACAACTTAGTTACTAGAACTATGGTGTTTGTTTTGAGGAAACATACAATGTTTGGCTCAAACAAAATTATGGTTGTAAAAACCGAATTGTGTGATTAACGCAACCATGTTTTTTTATTAGAACGATTACACCAATCATAAAAATTCTGTAACATAGTTATGTTTTTAGGAAACATGTTATGTTTGGCTCAATCAAAATTATGGTTGTGGAAACCTAGGTATGTAATTCACGCAACCTTCTTATTTATTAGAACGGTTACGCCAATCATAAACATCATGTGACATGGTTCCTAGAAATATATAATGAAAGTATAAAAATTGCCAGAGATATGAATTTTCAACGAGGACTCGGACACCATTTTTGAGCAAACTTTAACATACTTTCACATACTATAACTAACAAAAAAAATTAGATAGAAATAAAAAATTGGTTTTCAATTATTTTTTTCACTAGTTCTTAAAGTACGAAAACTTTCAAAAGAATCAGAGATGGTAAGGTCACTACTTTGGCGATTCTTGATGGAATGACCCAAATATGAACTTGCATGATTGTACTCACCATATTTTAACATATTCTAATGTCGCACTGAACATATTCATGCTTATCACAATCACAGTATGGTTACGGTAATCATAATATGTCAACTAACATGATTGTACTGACCATCTCTAATCAAATGCTATAGTTACACTGATCGTTCAAAGTTATGTCAATTATAGTATGGTTGCGACAATCAAGTCTAATATCTTACCTTACATGATTGCACACACCATATCTGGTATGGTTGTGGGAATTGTTTTATCAAATTTCATGGTTCAACTGATCATAGAATATTGTTGTCGTGATTATAATATACTTTTACATCATGTAACGAGAATGATTGGTACAACAATATTAAGTTTCAGTACAGATATGTATATGTTTAATGCAACCATACAATGTTTTTACGAATTATATGCTATAGCTAGGAGCACCATATCCATGATCATTGGAAACATATCTGTTTTACAATAGTTAGAAGAACTTTAATATAGTCAATGCAACCTTGGAATAAACATAGTTTTTCTTTCAGTGTGGAGGACGCGGTCTTTGAATCGAGACGATTGGAGGCGACGACTTCAGGAGGCCAGGGCCCGATTCGGACTGTCGCGCCATTGATGATGACAGATGAGCAGAGTGTTCACTGTGTTTTGGAATCAGAGGTCTGCACTCTTACTAGCAAACCGTGAATTCAACACCTTGTCGGACCTAATAGATTTGGTAGAATTCGTAAAAACATATTCAACTCCTTTTCACAGCCTTGAATTTTTGGTAGATATCGTAATACAACTTTTTATGCACCACACCCGCACGACAAAACCCGGAACATAAGTACGCTCGAAAACAATGTTGATGTTTCAACTTAGTGGTATGAGACGTTCAGCAGAATTGTAGAATGCCTTAATTCCAGCTCACCATCCTGGCCCAAAAAATCGCATGGATGTACTAAAAAAGTGTAGTTTTTGGAAGAAGTCCATGGGTGTTTGATTTGGATATGCAACAAAATTTATTTCCAGTGATTAAAAAAACAAATAAACAAAACAATTAAAGTTTAAATATAATACATAATTTATTTATTAATATCCAACGGTAGTGGCGTTTACACCCATGGGTGTTTCACGCAACATCCATGGGTCTTCCAACATTCATATGTGTTATTACGACAACCATGTGTATTTCCCGCAACACCTATGGGTGTTCTTACGACAACCGTGGGTGTTTCTCAAAACATCTGTAAATATGAGTGTACTAACATGGATGTTAGGCAACACCCATTCGATTTGTTCGACCGGGGCAGACACCATGTTTTGAGAAAATGTTCCCGCTATCATAACTCTATAAAAATTCGAAGTTTCAACTTCATAACATAAGCCGTTGTGGAAGAATGAAAAAGATACATGGTGGTCTAGATGAAGAATAAAATGAACGATGTTATTATCACGATTTTATGATTTAAAATGAACTAGTAACTTCCGCGAACTTAATTAAATAAAATCATGTTTATCGCTTATTTCTTGAATTTCATTGGTTGTATAACACTGTTACTCGCTTTGGAATGTAAAAAAAATTATTGCGTGCTTTTCGTCAAAACAAACAAAACATGAGCCAAAAAACAACAAATAAATATGTCATTATAAGCCCTCGCTTCCTCTTTTTTAAAAATAGCAACCAAAAACATATAAAATGAAAGATTACTTTTCCACACGAAACAAAGATATAAACTCAAATTTTCAATTTTCACAGACTTGTCTTAGGTCTTAGGAAGACCCTCCTAGTGACATCTTGTCTTTCATTAGACTAGAAGTCTCATTTGAATTATTTTCTTATATTCATGAATGAAGGATTATACCTTGGATAAGCTTTCGTCGTAACATTGCTATGGTGCGTCTTGTCAGACTTATACCGTGCATTTTAAGGAAGCATTTATTGCTTGACAGTTCAATTAGTGAACTCTTCTGATTTATGTCGCGCTATAATTTGATGTTTTTCGTTTCTTTCTCGGGTAAGAATACTAAGCAGATATGTAAGAATGTCGTATTTTTGGAATGACATGTCTATTATGTGGAAGATTTGTCTAGATGAAATTTGAACTGAACGAAAAAAATGCAAATATAAAGTTGCCATAATACTTCAACATAAATAATTGCTTATTAAAATTGGATGAACTTTCTAAAATCGTTACCGTAGTGTAAAACAGCACATATTTATAAATAACCAGTAGAAAATAATAACTCTGAAATTGTATGTTATTCTCGGCGAGAGAGCCATCTAGTAGCTAAAATCTTATTCAGTTCAAATGGTGAAAAATTTTAAGATAGGGTTTCTTTTAATTGTGATTTAAAGAATTTCGTACCGCCACCCCGGCCCCAAAAATTCGGAAATTCCTAAAAGAAAGCGCTTTGAGGTTTTTCAATGCGTCATCCGATTAGACCAATTCGCTTATCCGTCAAAGTAAAAACTATGATTGGACTATTTCCTGGAAGGACAGGCGTCCAAAGAGGTGGATGGAATACCAAGTTATTCCGGTATATCAGCGTTGTGAGGACGTAAATTTGCATACAAATTTCCGCTCACAAAACTAGACACAGAACATGGAATAAAAATAGAATTAAGACTAAAATGAACTAAAAAACGAATAACATTGAAACATAGAACATTGAACATGGATTAATAACACCTAGAAGGAAGCAGGAATAATTGTGCAGGAGCACAGCAAAAAGCCTGTATGCCAGCAGGAGCCACAGCAAAACCACAGGCGGCGTTGCGTGGCCGGTTAAACCCGCCGGCAAATCGCATACAAAGTTCACGAAGGGTATATACGGACATGTGCAGACACCGACCACGAATCATAAGACCACGAAAAATTTCCAAGCGCTAATGTTATAATTCGCGGTTGTTAAATGCTCTCGCCAGTATATAAGAACAAGCGAACATCCAGAAAGGGCCTCCCACACCCAGTGGGCAGCGGGTCTTTTGTGACAAAGGTTGTGGTTTTATTGATCCGCTTGAGAAACTTAAGAATTGCTGAGCTCGACTTTCCTTGAAACGTCGAAGAGCTGGGTTACTGGCCGTCACTGACCAGTCTCCACTTTGCTTGAAGGTATGAGATTCTATGAATCCGATTCACGTAACTTGGAACTGTACGTCAGTAGGACACCGCTTCTAACCAAAGCGTAGCCACCTCGGAAGCAGAGACGAGCCAAGCAGAGCGGAGCAATCCAATCAGCGGAGCAGGGCAGGCAGCGACGATCCAAGCAGACGCAAGCAACGATGAAACAAGCAGAGCGGAGTAAGCCAAGCAGTGCAGCAATCCAATCAGGGGAGCAGGGCAGGCAGCGACGATCCAAGCAGCGACAAGCCAAGCAGAGCATCAACGCGTCAAGCAGAGCTGAGCAAGCCACGACAACCAAAGCAGGCCACGACGAGAAGAGCTACGGCAAACATGAGCCACGACGAGCGGAGTGAGCCGCATCGAGCAGAGCAAGCCACGACGAGCAGAGCAGAGCAAGCCACGACGAGCAGAGCAGAGCAAGCCCCGATGAGCAGAGCGTGCCACGCAAGCAAGCCACGCAAGCAAGCCACGGTGAGCAACGAGCAGAGCAAGTCACGACAAGCAAGCCACAACGAGCAAACCACATCGAGCAGAGCGAACTACGCCGAGCACAGCAACGACGACCAGAGCCAAGCGACGAGCAGAGACGAAGACAGGGCAGACGAAGACAGGGCAGACGAAGACAAGGCAGAGCAAGGACGAACAGAGTAGAGACAACGCGCCGAGACGAAGACAGGACAGAGCAAAGACGAGCAGAGCAGAGGCAACGCGCCGAGACGAAGACAGGGTAGACGAAGACAGGGCAGAACAAGGACGAGCAGAACAGAGGCAACGCGCCGAGACGAAGACGGGGTAGAGCAGAGACGAGCAGAGCAAGGGCAACACGCCGAGACTAAGACAAGAAAGAGTAAGGCGAGCAGAATCGTGCCAGGATGTCGAGCCTGTACGGGATACGATAAGCCAAGATGAACTACGCCAAATCGCAACGAGCAGAGGCTGAGATGAAGACAGGGAGAGATGACGAGCGAAGAAGGGTCGAGCGTGGCAAGCGGAGTCAGGCTAGCAAAGCGGGATTACAGCGAGCGAAGGCGAGCTACAACGAAGAAGCGGCGACGGAGAAAATCAAATTAAATCAAATTTAAATATTAGAAATAGAAGTAATGAAGTCAGTAAGTAACATCCAGAATTAATAAAACAGTGAAGTCAACTAAATAAATATTTTTGTAACGAGCCCTGGCACCCGCTGATTTTTACCCCGGCTGTAAATCGAGTCGTTACAGCGTTGAGAAGTCTGCTATTGAGTCCACTTTGATTGACTGGCTTGTAGGGTCTATCACATCCATTTCTAGCAATTTCTAGTTAATTGCTACTGCGAGTCTGAGTCTCCGGGTTGTTCCATCCTTTCTCTGAGAAGCTTAGAAAAATCTCGCTGCATTCAGAAAGTCGTTCATAGACTCTTGCACGATTTTTTGAACCGATTTTCTGATTTTTCCCGTCAATCAGTTACACACATTTTTTATTGGCAGAGCCTGTAGAAGCCTTACTGCTTCTCGAACTACGACCTAAGTGGCTCTTAACCACTCCATAGGGCATATCTATTCCTTTAAGAAAGGAGATGATTTTACTCAGGGGAGTCTTCGACAAGTCTTCATAGGTGAGAGTAAATCCGCCGAGAGTCTACCTTTAGAATGTATTCAGTGGTTTCAGATGTGGTTTCACAGAATCGACATCGGTAAAATCATCGGCAAAGTATCACTATACTTTGCCGATGATTTTAAGGTAAGGATAGTTGAGGAAATAATATCCTAAAAAATATCCCATTATAATCCTCGCGTTATACCTGTTAAGAAAGAAAGTCAGGAATTTTTTTGACAGTCTAAGTCCTGAAAGTGAGTTCCAATAATCTTCCACCTGAAGATTAACCCTCTTTAAAATGCCATCCTTAATGAAGCCTTTACCTACTCCACAGAATGGTTCCGGGCCAATCATTGGTGAGTTGGCTTCTCGCTTAGCAAGCTGGTCAGCCGATTCGTTTCCCGGAATATCCTCATGTCCTGGCACCCACATTAGGGTTAGACTGTTATGATGTGCCAGCTCTTTAAGAAGAGTATGACAGTAATATTTAGAGTATGACAATAATATTTCAGCGCTAGCAGTGCCGCTTGGCTGTCATATAAGATAATAACTGTAGCGCCTTTTGGTTTATTCAATAGAAGTTTACCTGAGCACAGTTCTATGGTATGCACCTCAGCTTGAAACACAGTGGTTGTTTATCCCATTGCCATCCATATTTTACAATTGGGTCCAAATACGCCCGATCCAGATCTATTATAAGTCTTAGAACCGTCCGTGTACCAGACCGAGGCACATACTCCAAAATCTGGTAGACCAGATTGCCATGATACACGATCTCTCAGAGCCACTATATAGGTATGGTTTCTCAAACCTTTGGCATATTATCGTTTACTGAGTCGGTTAGGTCCTTCTGATTAAATTCCTGTAGAGTTTTAAGGTGACCGACAAGGTCACCTGCCTTGAATTTATTGTACTGCTGTAGCCTTATGGCCTCTCTCAGAGCCTCCTTCTTTATCTCTAAGTCTAATGGGGCCATATCTATCATGACTTCCATTGCAGCAGTGGGACATGATTTAAGTCCCCCCCAGTAATGCTAAGAACAGCACGCCTCTGAATTTTTTGCAGGGCCCTCTGTGCTTGTTATCTTAGCCATGACACTATCACATTTTCCACTCTCCTTTTAAGGACTCCTTTGAGATTACAGAGTCTCATCTCTATGACCTTCGGGGTCAACTTTCGTCCAAATACATATTCCTGACGGAAACACTTCTTGACTTGGGGGTTCTGAAAGTTGTAACATTGATTTTTTATCGGCACCTATTGGGAAATTAATGGTTACAAAATTTCCAGTTCCTAGGTTGGAGCGTTCTGAAGTTATTACTTATTGTTGACATTCGTCCAGCACGAATTTTTCGGAATTTTGTATGGGAGGTACTGGAAGAAGTGAAAGGAATATCGGAACTCAAAAATTACAAACATTTAGGGTATGAGCGCAAAACTTTAAAAAGCACTCTAACAAATCCGAGTGGTTCCTAGAAAAATAGGCACACCACAAATTTTATCATTTTCTCATAAATCCCGATAAGCCAAAACCGTAAAAGTTTTCCTTCCGGGTGTGAAAAGAAAACTCCAGAAAAGCATTTCACCTTTCTTCTTCCGGAAAACAAGACAGCGAATGGCACTTTAGATTTCAGAAGAAGGACACACAACTGACAGAAATATTTGTGTCCTTTTACTTCCGAAACATCCATACTTCTAACCTGCGATCCTGAAGCGATAACCCACTTTCTGAGGCCGACATTCCGAAAAGGTTTCAGCAACCGATCCGCGCTTATAGTTCATAGTTCGTTCTTCTCCACGTATTTTTTTCGCAGGGACATCCATCAGTCTGCATATCTCGCTCGTTTGTATTTAATTTGGAAAATCACGTGAAATTTTCCTTCTGAAAATATGGGAAATGTTTTCCACTAGCGACGACGGTGACGGTGAAATAAGCAAGAAAGAAAATCTCGATGCAGACATTCTGGCCACTAGCCAACTAAGCACATAGTGAAATTCGTAGCGTCATGTTTGGGTCCACGGGTCGGATATGGCACCCAGGAATATCTTGAATTAATGCATTTTTCACTAGACCAAGAAGGAGGAGATAGTGCCCCTCCCCCCATCTACCCTATTCCTATCCGTCGGTACCAGGGAAAGATAAATCCACTGCATAATGACGTAGCTATGAGTTTAAATGAAATCGCTTTGATTGATTTATCGGTCGAGAAATGCGAAGCTGGGCAGCAACCCCCCTAGCTACCCCACGCTTGTTCTTGTCTTTTCTTTGAAATACGCTTGAATGGCTCCATGCAATGCCATAAGACGCCACGAGTAAGAAGTCTTAAGTAGGTACTTGCAATGGGTTTCTTATGGTCGATTGCATACCGGGAAGCTTGAAGGTCTTCACCAGGAGCGTATTGTGACTGAAGTTTCATCAATTCGCTAGTAAGTTAAGTAGTCGACAGTAAGGGCTAATGCCCTTTCTGAATGATTTGTCCGTATGTAGGGGAGAATACTCTAGTCTAGCACCTAGCTTATAGCTGTCTAGAGCTTAGCACACCCATGGTACTCGCATGAATGATGTTAAAGAGTTGTAAAATGCACTGTTCCAGGTAGACCGCGATAAATTTCGAAAAGTTTAAGGGACTCTTAGTTATGGAGTGTGTGGTGTGAATGCTGGGGGCGGGATTGTTCGGGAATGCTGGAAGAGACTTGACAGAATGGGGCGATAAATTAAGAAGGTAACACTTTTTTCTCTTGGTTTGATCGGAACAATTTTAATGGAAAATCCCGAGTGATGAATCGGTTTTTACATCTTGAGGTGAGATAATCGTGGTTGTAAGCAATGACGACAATTTGTTATGATAATTTCAAAAATTGTTTAAAATACGACGTTGCACCAATGGCACGACAGCTTAAGAATGCGAACATTTAGGAATCTAAAATTTACGATAATTTTCTATTACCCGTAAAACTTATCGGAATTGATGCTGAGCCCAAGCAGAATTCATCTTTCGCTAAATTTCGGAAACATGTAGAATTCTATCGGAACATTTTGGTTACTCACAAGTTCTTTAAACAGTCGTTCAATCGGGACTCTGTGAGTCACTATGTTTTGGATCCCAATCCCGATACAGTACTGAAATTTTGTAAAATTTTAGGTTCTATAATCGATATTGCATATCCAGTATTAGAGTCTGAATAAATCTCGTTAAAATACTCGATACTAGTATTGTAACAACACTGATAACTAAAAGTAAAATTAGAAAGTAAAAGTAATTGTACACCTGCATACATCGAATACTTATCATCATTCAGTATTCATATATACTGTATTTTATAGTGTCCCCAACTTCTATGTTTATTATTTTATATTGTCGGAATAGAGATTTTAAGTCAATTTTTGATTCAGAATACCGAATTCTACTCTATCTGTGCAGTACATAGCACCTGGAAAAGTTTGATACAAATAATTTATAAGTTCCGATACTGAATTGATACAGTACCGACCGATACAGTACTGGTAAAAAAAATTGAAAGTATTCACAAATGCTATTTGCTGAGACATTCTATGTAAAGGTTTTCACTTTTATTATTCTGAAAATGTCGAGATAAATTAAATTCGGACGACAGCAAACATTATTATCTGAAAAATTCGAATTCGAATATTTCGGAAGACAATAATTAATAGTTCTAAAAAATTTGCTTTCAAACAAATCTTGAAGTGCTTTAATCAGATATAGAGATATTGGAGAAAATCGTGGAATTCGATAGTTGTTAACTTCGTACGGACGATGTAAAGAAAATAATCGGTCAATAATGCAATAACTTCAGACATGTGTTCCTGTAAAAAAACACCGGCGGACTTATTGAAATTGTTGAAGTTAAAGGTCCGTGGACACTAGCGAGTAAAACTGGCTAAAGTCGCTCTCAGATATTTATTGCTCTATGTGAACACTTTTCCGAGAGCGCGTTTGCCCAAGTTTTAGCTCTAGCCAGCAAGTGATTGCGTTTTTTTGTGAATGTACACGTATACTTGTGAATGGTCGTGTAAACTAGCAAGTAACTTGCAACAATTCTTCCTAGAGTAATTTGCTGCGACGTTTAAATTGCAGGAATTTTACTATAGCAAGCAGCTCGACAAAAAGCTTGCAAGCAGAATTTGCTTATCCGTTGTACATACGTTTCTCGTGTGTCAACTCTCAAATCAAAAATGTTGCGTTGTACTTCCAATGCAAGTGACTTGCAGAATAATTTTTAATTTTAGAAAAAATTTACAGGAGAGACAAAAAACATCTTATTTTTCTTACCTGTGACTCATATAGGGCCTTTAATAGCAGTTAGTTCTAACAAAATGTCGGAACCGATCGGAACGTTCTTGCGCAATTTCAACTCTCGCAAGTATACGTGTACATTCACAACTTGCTTGAGAGTCAAGCGTTTGCTGGCTAGAGCTAAAACTTGGGTAAACGCGCTCTCGGAACCGTGTACACATAATATAATAAATGTCTGAGACCGACTTTAGCAAGTTCTACTTGCTAGTGTCCACGGGCCTTGAGAGTCGAAATTGTGCAAAAAAGTTCCGATCGGTTACAACATTTTGTTAGAACTAACTGCTATTAAAGGCCCTATATGAGTCACAGGTAAGAAAAAAATCTGCCAACAGTCTAGGCGCAACTTTATTATTTTTTCGGTAGAAGTTCGGAATGCGTTCAATTCTGAGACGCGGTGTAGGTTACTATGTGACTGAAAACTCAGAAAAAAGTTCAGAAAGCAGTTAGAATGGGGTCGCGCTAGAATACTTACGCCGCTGCCACATATAACATATTGTTACATGTAAACCTGGCAACCGCGCAACTCGATCGATTACGAATAAGGGAAACAGTAGCAAACCGAATACCTAGTTGCAAAATAACCCAATCAGAAACGTATATAAGGAGAAACAACACGACTATATTTCCCCTCTAATGGAATGCGATCGAATGTATTAGAACAGCCTAGAAGATCACATGGAATGCTCTCATGCTTTCCAGAATATTCTACACACACCACCGAACGAAGATTCAAGAACAGTCTCGACCACAGACAAGTGGTATAAAAGCAGATAAAGCTTTCAGCGAGAGACATAGTAATTTTTATTACGTCGGCTGTGACAGCCAGCGTGTATACGCGACCGTGTTGGTAGAGAGCGAAAGTGATCGAGTAAAGCGATATAAATAAGCATGCGGTACTGCCATACAGTGCGAATTATTGTGCGAATAGAATTTAAAGTGCGATTAATAAATTATCACTTATTTTTATTTTAACCGAATTGTGTTTCATTTGAAATCCCGGCGAACCCCTAGCTCGCAACAATATGAATTACATAATTGGGTCATACTCCGGAACGAGGTCTAAGTCGTAGTATAATATCAGTTGTTACGTGATTAGGAGATATTTTGTTGATTTGTAGGCGATAATATAAAAAGTCTGTGGAAGTGAAAACCAATCTGATATCTTATCAATCGTAAGAAATATGTCGAAAGCCTTACGTCCTATTGGAGTTGAATATCTAAAAACACTGAAATCAACTTTTGACGATTATGTAAGAAGTCTTACGAAGTAAAAATGAATTTGATATCTCATTAGAACTAAGAAATATGTAGGAATTTGTGAAAACATATGCAACCCCCTTGTACCCACTTAGGTGTTGAATATTAAAAAATCCTGAAATGAGTTTTTAGATATATGTAAAGAAAGCCCGAGGAAGTAAAAACCAATCCCATGTCTTATCACTCCTAAGAGATATGAACAAATTCGTGAAAACGTGTTCAACCCGTTTATACACTCTTAGGGGTTGAAAAAGGAAAAAAATTGAAAACGTGTTTTAGGTGATTATTAAACAAGCTCGTAGAAGTAAAAATATATTCGATATCTAATCAGACCGGAGAGATACGGCTGAATTCGTGAAAATGTATACAACCCCTTTACACCATCGTGGGGGTCGAATTTCAAAAAATCCTGAAAACAGTTTCTAGGTATTTATATGAAGAATACGTGGAATAAAAATAAACTCAATATTTGAAAAGACCTAATAGATATGACGAAAATCGTGAAAATATATGCATTCCATTTTCATTGATAATTTTTTTTGCCCCCCTTCTGTACGCCAATGGATATTTGATTTTTTTTAATCAAAATTACTTTTCTAGTTGACTTACATATACATACTGAGTTTCAACTTTCTAGCATAAGCCGTTCTATAGTTAGGAAAAACACCCCCCACCCCCGTACCATACTATCCCTATAAAAAATTATATTTTTCCAACATGCTACTGCTATAGTTCTATCTAAATACCAAGTTTCAGCTTGATGTCATTTTAGGTTCTCGAGATATAAGAATCGGAACTTTTTCCTTTTCACCCTCCCCCAGACTCACCCTCTTCACCCTCAAGGTGGGTTTCCATATGCGACAATATTCTGTGACAGAAATTTGTCACGACAAAAATGTGTCACACTCTTCAGTCTGGAGTTTACATTTGTAACATTACTTGTGTCACACCTTTGCGTAAATTAGTTATGTCAGTTGTCAAAAAAAGTAAAATGGCTGGAAAGATAAGATAAGAACTGAAATTCTTGAGAAACCCTTGCACTGAAATTTTTGTCACACGAAAATTAACTGAAATTTTCGAGAAACCTTTGAACTGAAATTTTTGTCACACATGAAAAGTCGGAGATTGTTCGACTAGCGACATGCGACAAAATTTGTCAGAGATTTGTAATCTGATTGGCTAGCTGATCTGTCACACATAATGTCACAGAAAATTGTCGCATATGGAAACCCACCTTCACCCTCAAAATTTTTTTTCCTGCTAGGGGTCTATTGGGCTTATTTCTGGAAAAAAATTCTAAGCATCTATCGTACATTGTTCTTGAGATATGAGACGTGATTTTTTAGAAAACTTCTTATCCCCTCCACTTCCATACTCCACCTCCCCCTTAAAAATTTTTACTTTCAGCAAACTTTATTTGTCAACCTTATTACATGAACCGAATTTCGTTTTTCTAGTGCAATTGGTTCGTGAGATATCGTAATCTAAAGTTTTTCACCCCCCACCTCCGTACGCCACTGCCCCCTCTCAAAAATTTGTTTCCGATCAATTCTCCTAGTATACCCACAGATGTTCATTAAGTTTTAATTTCGTAACATTAACCGATTAGGAGATATGGATTTTAGAATGTCTCAATCTCGGCTTCTGAGCGTTTCGGACGCATTATTATTCCCCCCACTCCCACACCCCTTTACCTATATCATAATATTTTTTGTAAATGGGTCCACTATCGATGCTCTATATAAATTCCAAGTTTCAGCTTCCTAGCCTAAGTGGTTACTGAGATCTAGAAACCAAAATTATCCGTCTAAAACGCTTCCCCCACCTCCCCCCTCACAACCCCATCACTCAAGAGGTGGCCACTTGAAGGGGTCTGCTCAGTCTACCAACAAAAAAAAATTCAACTTAATAGCTCAAAGAGTTTGAGAGTTATAAGCTTTCAAACGTTTTGCGTACGGCGGACGGCGTACGGCTTTTTTGGTGTTTATTAGTCAAGAAACGTATAAAAAAAAATTTTCAGGGTAGCAAATTTTTTTTTTTAAAAATCGATAACAATACTTTATTATTAAAATAATAAAGTAATAAGATGTTTTTTGTATCTCCTGTAAAATTTCAGCTTGAACACATGGCGGTTTTTGTGGGTGCAACAAGGAAATTTACCTTAAAAGGAACAGGATGAGATCTGGAGAGTGAAAGTTGCGATGAAAAAAAAACACCGAAATGACAATCAGGAATTGGTTAGGTCATTGGAAAAGAGCCGAAAATCTGATTCGAAAATTTAAAGTCCTTCAGTAGTACAAAACTGGAATTTATAATTTCGCTTTGCTAATCCTCTGAGCAATGAATTCTGAAAATTTGAACTCTTTCCTAACAAACTCAAAATTTGGAATCCGTGTTGTCAGTACTGATTACCTGGACTCCATTTGACAGCTAGGCGTTTGCAAGTTCCGGTTTGCAGTACTGTATTTTAGAACATGTTTATGTCGCACGGGCATTATTACAAATGTAAGTGCTCCAAATATTTACTCACAGCTTGGGAGCAACTACATAATTTTGTGATCAAAATTGGGATACAAAATTACTGTCGGAACGCAGGAAACAACTTGTAGGCTGGTAACAACATGACTAAGTGCAGTTTAATCCTATGCTTCAAAAACATACTTCAATTAATTAAATAAAACAAATTGTCCCCTAATAATTGCTACATTTAATAAGTAATTATTTAATTAAATAATTGCTTAACGTAGGCCTGTTACCTTTGTATAAAAGGTCATACAATTTACCAGCAGATGCTTTACACCTTCCAAACAAAAACTAAATAATTCATAAAAGAAAATTGATTTTTCCCAAGAAATACGACTCCCCCACTTGCCAGTCTATGTCCAAACACAGACACAACACAACAATTTACTTTCTATTGAAACTCATTACACTTACCTGTTATCGAAATCCATAAAATATTTCTTTTACGAGAGTGTTTCAGACGAAAAAAAACGAACAAAACTTCAAACAAAATCAAAAACGAATTTAATTTTAAAACAAGTATTCAAATGTCACACTACCACGAGGACATAACCTTAAAAATGTTCAACAATTTATTTGATGCGATTACGCGAACGGGATACAAATAAAGACGTCTATCATTTTGACATTTAAATTTTTCACTCAATCCAACATTTTTCTAATTGTGATATGCTCGAAACAAGGTTGGGTATTTTGACAAAAAAACAAAACATATCATAATTATTATTTATCTCAAATTAAATATTATACTTGTCACTTTTTTGACAGTTCGTTTAATTGCATATGTCAGCTGTCATTGACATACGCTGGAATGAGCATGGTTCCTTCAACTGTAGTTAAAAACATGCGCAATACAATCATCGTGCACGCTGTAGAAGAATTTGTGTGGACGCGGAAACCACACACATACCACCGCGATGAAAACAAAAAAAAAAATTATTTAAGTAGAGTGTATATTTGATTTAGTTATATTCGAAGATTGCATATCTTTCGGCGCGTTTGCACATACAAATTTAGGGGTGGTTTTCTTTTACATCACCAACTATGCACTAGAAAGACACATTTTTCTTTTGATTAAAGAAAAATCATTTTTCTTTTTATACAGATATAAAACTTGAAATTAAACAAGACACAACTCGAAATCGTACGGTTCCCGAAAATTTAGATTCGTTTTATTTTTTTATTTTTCTAGATTTTATACACGAAAAGGATACGCGATAGGGACAACGTTTTTTTATAGTCCTATTTGTAGCGATGTTTCCCTTTATTTTTCTGTCGAGATTGTGGTGGTTTTTTTTTCGGTGTAGTGGAGTCGAGTTTGTTTCAATAGGGGGTAGAAGAGCACGCGTCTAACAACCCCTAATTGAAAATAAGTCGTAGTGCACATGACACACTGCAAGAGCTTTATTCCGGTTCGATTTGGGGTGGAAAACTGTGTTCACGGTTGCCAAGTTTCAAGCTGATATTATGATGTGAGTGTATCAAAGGAATGACAAAAAAGAGGAAGGATGAACTAGATTTTTTATTTCGAAAATATTAGATTCAAGTGGAAACATGCCTCTAGTCTCTATATCCGTTAACTAACCAGTATTTGCAAACAAGTCGGAATTCATAGCATCTTACGATTATTGCGACATTATAGCGAACCAATACAAGAAGTTTTGTCCGACTATATTAGAGACGCTGCAGGAACTCAAGCATGGTATGGAGAATGAACTATAACTGGTACGATGGTAAATGGTCTTGGTTCAATTATCAGCAAGTTATGTGGTTGTACATAGACAAATCCTCTCCTAATTAAATTTTGGTTGGTGTCTGTGATAATCTTGATAAGTGTCTGTGCTGAGCTTGATTAGCTTTATGCCAGGATACGAAGTCAATGAGAGAGTAGACTTAAACAGTTATTATTTGGTAAAACAAAACAAAGTTTAAATTTGTCTGCCTTAAATTTGATGGACATTTTTTTTAGGGAGATTTCCAATTGGCTATAACCTAGCAAAGATTTACATTATTACATTTTCACTTTGGCGTATGAATCATGAAGTTAGAAGCTGACTGCATTTGGACTGGTAACTCATAATTGTCTTAAAGAAAGCTGACTATTCGAACAGGTACTAAGACCGTTATACGGAACCGTACTCAATAAAAAGGAATCCGGGGAGGTGGGTTGGTTTTGGAGATCTTGGCAGTCCAGATAAAACAAGAATGTAGAACTTCGTCTCGAAACGATTGAAGGAATACAATTAAGGAGGTCGTGATTTGACTTGTTTTGAAGAAATCGCGGGCAAAGCAATCCAGCATTTGATCTGGACGAAATGCAACCAGCTAAACACTTAAAGTGTAAACGCATCCGAAAGAGTATCCTTTCTAAAAAAAAAACCGGCAACTATGCCATACATTTCGCCATAACCCTAGGGCATCCAAAATGGCTTCCATAGTCTGAAGCTTCTTTATCTATCATTTAAAAATACGTCTAGTCCTCACTCTACTCAACCGGCAATTGTCTGCTAATTGTACCGTGTGCGTACCTTTACCATTTAAACTTGAGCTTTGAAGGACATTTCATGGAAAACCTACCACTTCAAAGGAAAAACTTAAAAAAAAAAACTGTTATTCTGTGTGAATTGTGTGTGTCCACAAGGGTAACAAGACCTAAGGGCACAATGCACTCTTCGGACTAAGGGGACGGTGGACAGACCGTTCGTCGTGAAAAATCGATACAAGGAGACGTCAGGTCAACCTTGCGCCGCAAGTAAGGGTTGAACACGATGCCACCATGCCGCATTTTTCTCAGAAACCAATTTTTCAAATTACATTGTTTTCAGTTTTCTCCATTACCCAAGAGGGTGGTACTCTACCACGGGGGCAGTTGTACTTGGCGTGTTTGTAATTTCATCCATGAAAGTGAAATTAAAGGTGGTGTGTAATTTTAGTTACCTGATACATCTCTTTCATGGCTTATGAATATTTGAGATGTTTTAGGCAACTACGTAACGCGGGAAGGTTCAGATGAATTAATTATAAGTTGCTACATTTTTGATGTATAAAATGATTTATTGGCAATTTTCACGACTTATTAGTAACTTGTTAATGGAACATGGAGATTTAATAGTTATAAAGGTTTTATGGTTACAGAAAAACCATCCAGTAGCCTAAGTTTAGGCGTTGGTATTTAGTATAACTTGCAGGTAACTGTAACTAAAACTTAATCTTCCTAGTAAGAAACCCTGATTATTGCTGATCACGTAATTGTAATTTACTAAAAACATTATACAAACTATAAATTACGGATATCATTACCATAAAACATAAGAAACCACTCAAAGCTACATAATTTTTTTTATACTAGAGAATGCAAAAATAAGGACTTTTTAGATTGACGTTACTTCGAAGTGAATTATACGAAATATAGACACAATATAAATAAATTTTTGTACATAAGAAAATATTTACATACCTTATCCTCGGCCTCTTCAGCTCTCTCCTCGGCTTCAATAACACGTTGCTCCAGTTCAGAAAGCTGGAAAAGCAATAACATTTGGTTTAATATACGTTTCCGATATGAGGCCTCAAAATCTTATTCCAGAGGTTAAAAATATAATTTGAATTAAACATGTAAGAACGCAGGTTATAGTTTCTTTAAAATCTCAATTAAACTCTACACTGTAGCCATGCTGTCAAATATTTGTCAGTGAGAATAGTCAAATATTTGACATAGTGGCATACATTTTTTCAAACTTTTTCAAACAAACAAACACTTTCTAGGTATTAATATAAGGAATCCCTGGAATGAAAAACAATTCATAATTTCAGAAGACCTAAGAGATATGACGAAATTCGTGAAAATGTATGCATTTCGTTTTCACTGATCACTTTCTTAGCCCCACTTTCGTACACCAATAAATACTTAAATTTTTTTTTATCTAAATTACTTTTCTAATAGACTTTTTTGCACATGCCGTTCTATAGATAGGAAAAACACCCCCTCCCCCCCCGTAGCATACTACCCCTATAAAAAAATATATTTTTCCAACATGCCACTACAATAGCTCTATCTAAATACCAAGTTTTAACTTTCCATGATTATAGGTTCTCGAGATATAAAAATCGGAACGTTTTCCTTTTCACCCTCCCCCACCCTCACCCACTACACTCAGATCCTTACTAGGGGTCTATTAGGCCTACTTCTGGTAAAAATTCTAGACATCTATGTATCTTACTGTTCTTGAGATATGAGACGTGATGTTTTTGAAAAATTCGTATCCCCTTCACTTACATACACCACCGCCCTCTTAAAAAATTTTACTTACAGCAAACTTTATTTGTCACCTTTATACAAACCGAATTTTATTTTTCTAGTGCAATTAGTTAGTGAGATATCGTAATCTAAAGTTATTCACCCCCCCCCCTCCGCACGCCACTGCTCCCACTCAAAAATTTGTTTCCGCTCTATTCTCCAAGTATACCTACAGATGTTCATTAAGTTTGGATTTCTTGACATTAACCGTTTAGGAGGTATGGATTTTAAAATGTCTCGATCTCGTCTTTCGAGCATTTCGGACGTATTATTATTCCACCCACTCCCACACCCCTTCACACATATTAGCAATTTTTTTTGCAAATGGGTCCACTATCGAAGCTCCATATATAAATTCCAAGTTTCAACCTTCTAACATAAGCGGTTGCTGAGATCTAGAAACCAAAATGTTCCGTTTAAAACGCATTTCCCACCTTCCCCCTCACACCCCGCACCACTCAAAAAGTGGTTATTTCAAGGGGCCTACCCAGTCTATTAAAAAAAAAGTTTCAATTTAATAGCTCACAGTTTTGGGTGAAATTTTTTTTTGCTTTTTTGGTGTTTAATAGTCATGAAATGTGTAAAAAAACATACAGCAGTCACGATCGGCTGCAAGCCAATCGTATGATACTCTAGATGAAATACTGAACTCCGATTTATATTGTAGTTGCCGATAAAGTAGAATTACGTGTGTGAATGTTATAGGTAGGTAGGTATGAAGGACTCCCATTTGATTGCTACTCAAAACTAAAAGATAATATTCAGTGTTTAATTTCATATCTTGAACTGGCGCAGGAAGGACTCACTCGATTTCTTACATATTTATCCTTTTTCTTGGAACCATTCAAAAATTAATGTGTTCAAAATTTCAAATTCGTAGCTTAAGCGTTCAAAAGTTATCGGAAAATATTGTTGAACACGTGTCTTAAGGATTTTTTGTATGGAAGATACAAGAAGGAGTAAAAGGATTTCTCTGACTAGTAAACTCGAACTTCGTTTTCACCTAAAACTAATTTTTACAGAATTCCGAATTCATAGCTAAAAGATTACTTGAGTTATAGTGAGTTCCGTAAATTAAGTGAAGACGTTTTGACAGGATATTTGTATGGCAGCTAAACGAAGGACTAATAGGATTTTCTTCATAATCACACATTTAGCTCCAACTATTGGAAAAATAACACATACAAAATTTCAAAGACGTAGCTTAAACCCTTCTGAAGTTATCGACCAATATTCTTGAACACGTATTTTAAGGACATTTTGTATGGCAGCTACCCGAAGGAGTAGGACGATTTGGCTCGTTAACGAACTTATCCTTACAAATTCAACCAAACATCCAGATTCAAAATTTCAAGATCCTAGGTGAAGGCGTTCTTGAGTTATCGTGTTCACGGACAGACGGACGGACGGACGGACGTCAGGCGGATTTGAGGTTTCTGGCCACAAATAAACACCAAATAATATTGTTACGTGCAAGCCTGGCAGCCGCACACCTCGATCGATTACGAATAGGGAAACAGCAACAACCGAATACCTAAGCTGCAAAGTAACCCAATCAAAAGACTAGTTGAGTATATAAGGAGAGCGGAGCAACACGATTATACCTCTCTTCTAATCGAACGCGCTCGAATGTACTAGAACAGCGTATAAGATCAAATCGAATGCTCTCAAGCTTTTCAGAACCCTCTACACACACCACCGATCGAAGATTCAAGAACAGTCTCAACTGCAGACAACTGGTATAAAAGCAGATAAAGCTTTCAGCGAGGGACATAGTAATTTTTATTACGTCGACTGTGATAGCCAGCGTGTATACGCGACCGTATTGGTGGAAAGCGATCGATTGCGTGTGATCGAATCAAGCCATATAGACAAGCGGGCAGTATTGCCATACAGTGCGAATTATTGTGCGAACAGAATTTAAAGTGCGATTAATAAATTATCACTTATTTTGATTTTAACCGAATTGTGTTTTACTTGAAATCCCGGCGAACCCCTAGCTCGCAACAATATATAACTTTTTTTCGTCCGAGGCTTGGTTCTATGCGTTATAAACTTTTGGGCTGGATTAAACTTATAATACTCTATATGATTTCATCTAGAGTATAAACATTTTCAGGGTAGCTATTTTTTTTTTCAAAGATCGATAACAATACTTTATTATTAAAATAATAAAGTAATAGGAAAAATAAGAACTAAAATGATATTAAGATATAGAGTGCATAAATAAAAATTAGAACCTAAAATCTTATATAAAGACAAAAAACTTATACAGTGTGTTTGGCAATCCGTCCGCCACCTTGTAAGGGGTTATTCCTTGATATATTTGGAGAAAAAAATTGTTCCACAGGGTGGGTCAATTTTCAATAACAGTGGAGATACAGGGTGGTTAAGAAAAGTGTTTTTGACCGGTACCCTTACTCACTTAAAACGTTATATCTTGAAAACGAATAATCACAAGGCAAAGTGTTATAACCCGTTTTTAGGGAATCGAATTACCTTTCATTTGAGGTAACAGTCTAAATTGTAACTGCACCCAATCTTGAGATATTTACTCGAAAACACAAATTTTTGCTACGTCAACCCTAAAAATTCAGTGATTAATGTAGTTTTTCTCAGAAAACTCCATTATAAAACTGTCATCTTAATTTTATTTTTTTATGAACCGTATTATTACCTACAAATGCTGCATACATATGTATGAGTTACGATTAACATTTTGGAAGTACAGTGGATGCCGCTTATTGTAATCACTTTGGGACCAGCAAAAAACAATAACATTAACCGGGTGATAACAATAAACGAAGAAAAAAATAAGCGATGAATTCTGTTTGTGGAAAATGGAACCCAACTGTTTTGATAACAAAATGCGGCTTATAACATTATCCGCGATTACAATAAGCGGCATCCACTGTAATAGGTAAAAATACATATCGCATAAAAATTAAATATTTCAAAAGTCAGTGCCATAAAGTGGACCTCGTCTAAGAACCTGTTTAATTTGTCGGTAGTACTGAAGTATTTTTATTGCACATTTATTACTATTTAAAGTATGTAGGAAAACAATGAAATGTAAGTGAGTTTCAACATAATTGATGCTTTTACCTGGATGTGGTAGGTAGTACTGGGTGCGGTACTATGCCTTTTTTAACAGGGTGCCTTACAAAATAAAAAGCCTATAAAAGAAAAACTACCTTCATATTTTTATCAGTTTTAGTTACGTTGCTAAAAGAAGAAGGTGTCAGTAGAATTCAAATTATAATATATTATAATAATAATTAAATTATTTCAAAATGCCTGATTACTCCAATGAAGAATATGCTGACATTGTGTTAATTTATAAGTTAATTATAGAGAGTGTCGCGGAAATGGACGAGCCTCGCGAAGGCTTTACCATCAGAGACATCCTCATCGACGGACACCTGACAGGGGAGTATTTCAAGACGTTTACAGGAGAATTAGGGAAACTAGCACCGTTAGAACAAGCAGGGTAAATGCAAATAAATCCTGCGCCGATAATCGCTGATCAGATTGATGAAAGAATACTGCTAGCAGTTCAAAATGATCCATCGATCAGTATCCGACGTTTGGCATTGCAGTTTAACATCTCTACTTGGAAAGTTTGGAGTATTTTAAAAGTAGAGCGCTTCCATGCCTACCATCATACACCAGTATAGGAGCTGCTACCCATTGATTTCCCCAAACGGATGGAGTTTTGCAATTGGCTCCTTGAACGACAAATAGATGACGATAATTTTTTCAACAATATTCTGTAGACGGATGAGTCCCAATGTACCAGAGACGGTATCACAAACTTCCACAACCTACATACGTGGGCTGAGAGCAATCCACACACAAGAAGAGCGGCATCATTTCAGCACAGATTCAGCGTCAATTTATGGGCAGGTGTGATTGGTGACGATTTACTTGGACCTATTAGGCTTCCGCGTACTCTAAATAGCTCCAATTACTTACAGTTTTTATCAAATGATCTACAGGACTTGTTGGATAATATTCCACTGGTTCGATTGGCTTCCATGTTTTACCAACACGATGGTGCTCCTGCTCATTACGGCCGACAGATCACAGATTGGTTAAATTCCAATTATAGCAATCGCTGGATCGGTAGAAATGAACCGATACACTGGCCTGCAAGATCTCCTGATCTTACTATTATGGATTTCTTTGAATGGGGACGGATGGAGGACCTAGTCTACGCAACGCCAGTAGAAGACATTGAAGATCTAAATACCAGGATCGATGCGGCAGCAATAAAAGTAAGGCAGCAGTTAAAGAATATGAATACCAAGAGAACACTCGCAAAACGAGCTTTAGCGTGCATTCAAAATGAAGGTGGCCATTTTGAACATTTATTATAATAATTTTTTTTTAAATAAAACATAAAAACCATTATTAAATTCTTTCCAAGCAAGTAGTGTAGATCAACATGCACATGCACTGACTTTTGAAATATTTAATTTTTATGCGATATGTAGCTTTTGTAGGTACGGCTCATAAAAAAATAAAATTGAAATGACATTTTTATAATGGGATTTTCTGAGAAAAATTACATTAATCACTGAATTTTAATGGTTGACGTAGAAAAAATTTGTGTTTTCGAGTAAATATCTCATTGGGTACATTTACAATTTAGACTGTTACATCAAATGAAAGGTAATTCGATTCCCTAAAAACGGGTTATAACACTTTGCCTTGTGATTATTCGTTTTCAAGATATAACGTTTTAAGTGAGTGAGGGTACCGGTCAAAAAGACATTTCTTAACCACCCTGTATCTCCACTGTTATTGAAAATTGACCCACCCTGTAAAAAAATTGTTTTCTCCAAATATATCAAGGAATAACCCCTTACAAGGTGGCGGACGGAGTGCCAAGCACCCTGTATATGAAAATAGTAAAAATTAAAGGAAATTTAAATTTTTATAATTAATTAATAACCTAGCTCTAAAAATGAGACTTAAACGAAAAAAATATTGTAGTTCGAAATCAACCTTAAAATTAAATACAAAAACATACTGCAGTCACGATCGGCTGCAAGCCAATCGTATAATACTCTAGATGAATACTGAACTCCGATCTATATTGTAGTTGGGGATAAAGTAGAATTACGTGTGTGCATGTTGTATGTCCTTTATTAAGGACTGCCATAAGATTCCTACTCAAAACTAAAAGACAATATTTAGTGTTTAATTGCATATTTTGAACTGGGAAAGTCCTCGAACAAAAATGTCCTTGTTGAAGGACTTTCACATGGGAGGTGCAGGAAGCGATTTCTTACATATTTATCCTTTTCCTTAGAACCATTTAAAAATGAACGTGTACAAAATTTCAAATTCGTAGCTTGAAGCGTTCACAAGTTATCGAAAAATATTGTTGAATACGTGTCTTAAGGACATTTTGTATGGCACCTACCAGAAGGAGTAAAAGGATTTCGATGATTAGTGAACTCGAACTTCGTTTTTACTCAAAACTAATTTGTACAAAATTTCCAATTCATAGCTAAAAGATTACTTGAGTTATAGTAAGTTCCGTAAATTAAGTGAAGACGTTTTGACAGGATATTTGTATGGCAGCTACACGAAGGACTAATAGGATTTTCTTTATAGTCATACATTTAGCTCCAACTATTGGAAAAATAACACATACAAAATTTCAAAGTCGTAGCTTAAACCCTTCTGAAGTTATCAGCCAATATTTTTAAACACGTGTTTTAAGGACATTTTGTATGGCAGCTACCAGAAGGAGTAAAAGGATTTCGCTGACTAGTAAAGTTGAACTTTCTTTTCACTCAAAACTAATTTGTACAAAATTCCGAATTCGTAGCTAAAAGATTACTTGGGTTATAGTGAGTTTCGTAAATTAAGTGAATACATTTTGACAGGATATTTGTATGGCAGCTACACGAAGGACTAACAGGATTTTCTTCATAATCATATATTTACCTTCAACTATTGGAAAAATAACACAGACAAAATTTCAATATCGTAGCTTAAACTCTTCTGAAGTTATCGACCAATAATCTTGAACACGTGTTTTAAGGACATTTTGTATGGCAGCTACCCGAAGGAGTAGGACGATTTTGCCCGTTAACGAACTTAGCCTTACAAATTCAACCAAACATCCAGATTCAAAATTTCAAGATCCTAGGTGAAGGCGTTCTTGAGTTATCGTGTTCACGGACAGACGGACGGACGGACGGACGGACGGACGGACGGACGTCAGGCGGATTTGAGGTTTTTGGGCACAAATAAACAAAAAATAATATATAACTTTTTTTCGTCCGAGGCTTGGTTCTATGCGTTACAAACTTTTGGGCTGGATTAAACTTATAATACTCTATATGATTTCATCTAGAGTATAAAAATCCATCTGGTTTTTAATTAAAAGTTTTGTGTATATAAACCTAGTATGTTTCGTAATTAATTAATTTTTTTTATTCTTGAGCTTTTCTGGGTTAAGGAAATTGGTGCAACTAATTCCGAAGCTTTATCAAATACACAAACCACTTTGATTAGTTCTGATTTTTTCCGCAAGATGCCGCATTTACTTTTACGAAGAACGCATTGAATGATTGGGGCTATGGGCTATACTACGAAATAGCAATTTCCTCAGTCAATTATCCTTTCCAGATTTGCAGTATTTCTTATAGCCCGATTTTAAGCAGCTATTAGAATGCAATTGTTGTTATAGTGAAACATCCCCCCATGCGCCTCTATAAAAACATCGGAGTGAGTGTTGCGTTGCTCCTTCCGGGTATCCTGCCGCCTGGTTGTATCCGGTTGTTTTCGCTATTATTTTGATCAATAAAACGTGATTTATATGCGATTGAGAAACGGGTAGCATAGGGTAGCAAGGACGAAAATTGTCGGAAGGGAATATAATTCCATTCTGTTGTAGTGAAGAGAATCGACCAAATACAGAAGCCCAGGCAATATATGGGCTGCCAATGGTGGAGCAGAGTATTGCATAGGCCCACTTTGAAATAGGACCCTATTGAAGCTTATAGGGTGCTATAAGGCGCACGAAAGAATAAAGGTAAGTTGTCGATTTATAGGGGTGATAGTACTCGTACTCGAATTGTATAGTGTGTCGGATTCTAATGAATTCGATTTACAAATTATTTGTCTGAGATAAACGATTATGTGGTAAGTGGAAAGAAATTAGCTGGGGTACAGGAAGGGTGGGTGTGATTTTGTAGGAGCAACATTGTTATTTGGATGTGTGGTTTGTGTTGTGCACAGCAAATATTTTGCGATCAATACTTGTTCAAGGACATTAAATCGATTGCGAAGTTTCGGTGGTGAAATGAAGGCGTGGGAATTCAGGTCCTGTTTTAGATTTGAAGGATGTTTTCTGATGAAATTTTTTTTTCCAATTAAGGAACGAGAAGCTGTATTTCTTGGGATGGGATCAAAAAAATATCACACATGTTACGGATTATTTCAGGGCATTAAATAAAACTAAGGTGCTAGTTTTTAAATGCTAAGTTTGCTATCAAAGAGGTCTCTAAAAGCCATGTAAACTTGAGAGTCTGTCACTCTCGATAGCGACGTCGATGATATTCATGACAACGAGGATCGTAGAGTATCCTCGCATGTTGCATCCAACCTTGTTTCCAACTCAAGGAATTTTTATACTCTAGATGAAATCATATAGAGTATTATAAGTTTAATCCAGCCCAAAAGTTTGTAACGCATAGAACCAAGCCTCGGACGAAAAAAAGTTATATATTATTTTTTGTTTATTTGTGGCCAAAAACCTCAAATCCGCCTGACGTCCGTCCGTCCGTCTGTCCGTGAACACGATAACTCAAGAACGCCTTCACCTAGGATCTTGAAATTTTGAATTTAGATGTTTGGTTGAATTTGTAAGGCTAAGTTCGTTAACGGGCAAAATCGTCCTACTCCTTCGGGTAGCTGCCATACAAAATGTCCTTAAAGCACGTATTCAAGAATATTGGTCGATAACTTAAGAAGGGTTTAAACTACGACTTTGAAATTTTGTATGTGTTATTTTTCCAATAGTTCAAGCTAAACATATGATTATGAAGAAAATCCTGTTAGTCCTTCGTGTAGCTGCCATACAAATATCCTGTCAAAACGTCTTCACTTAATTTACGGAACTTACTATAACTCAAGTATTCTTTTAGCTATGAATTGAAAATTTTGTACAAATTAGTTTTGAGTAAAAACGAAGTTCGAGTTTACTAATCAGCGAAATCCTTTTACTCCTTCTGGTAGCTGCCATACAAAATGTCCTTGAGACACGTGTTCAACAATATTTTTCGATAACTTTTGAACGCTTCAAGCTACGAATTTCAAATTTTGTACACGTTCATTTTTAAATGGTTCCAAGGAAAAGGATAAATATTTAAGAAATCGAGTGAGTCCTTCCTGCACATCCCATGTGAAAGTCCTTCAAAAGGACATTTTTTTCGATTACCCAGTTCAAGATATGAAATTAAACACTGAATATTGTCTTGGCAGTCCTTAATAAAGGACATACAACATGCACACACGTAATTCTACTTTATCCCCAACTACAATATAAATCGGAGTTCAGTATTCATCTAGTTGAGTTATCGATTGCTTGGGGTGGATTTACATTGTGTATATCGGGTAGTTGAAGAATTATGTTACCTTTTTAAAAATTTTCTTTATTTCCTAGCAAGCAACCCGAAACTAATAACTTTCACAATAGGTCAAGAAAAATTTAATTGTAAATTAAGAACATGCAAAGCGTATTCAAAATCTCTTCATTGGAGCCACCCAGATGGTTCACTTGCGGTTCACCTACGCGATTCACTTACGAGTAACAATACTGTGATTCACCTACGAATTATAAGTAAATTCACAAGTGAAGATATATACCACCCAAGTGAATCATTAGTGATTCACCAGCGATGGTTTGGTTTGATACGAAATAGATTTATATAAAAGTTGAGATTTCAATCTTTAAATTTATCCACCTTTAGCACCAAAATAAACTAAAAGAACGAACGAGAAGAGCCTTCAATAAATAACAAAATTAAAGTTCAGTTCCTTTCATTAGATTTCTAGATACCATTACCGAAACAACTCTTCAACTTTCTACGCGTTGAAAGCATGTTACACGCTTATCTAAGGTAACTGCGTCCAAGAATCGTTCTGAATTGTCGCCGTCATCATCATCAAAAACCCTCGTTATCGAATATTCGGCAAACTGTTCCTCTCGACCTATCTATCGAATATTAGATATCCCCACGGCAAAATTGTCATAACCAAGAATAGCGACTTTCGTCGAGCCAATAGAAATTTTCATGTCGTAGTAAACGTGAAGTGTTACGTTTAAAATTCTGTTTGAAGTTGAAACGCGGCAGTTATCCTGAATGTTCTCCGTAGCAAATCGAAAAACTGTTGTCATCACGCAACGGAACATTAGAATCAAGGAGTCTATATAGCAGGAGGCAGGCAGGACGACTATAGGACAAAACGGCGTGTATCTTTTCGGTAGTGTCTATACTCTCGATTACACCGTAACGAGTTCCTTCAGGTGGAAACCACAAAACCAGTTCAGCCTAATTTCAGTTCGTTGACTATAGGTAAGGCATAGAGATTGCTTGAAAGGGAGTTGCTTCGCTAGGGTTGTAATAATGCGAGTATAGATTTGGTTTGGTTCACAGAATCGCAGAATAGAACAATGTTTTTGTTGATATTGTTGTTGGTGTGATGAAAACCTTCACTTGAAGAACATGTCAACTCTAAAGAAATTTGAACGAAAAAAAATGGATCAATTTTTATAAAATGTTCACGTAGTTTTCCTGCCAAAACAGGGTTTATGTATAACAATTTCGGTGATTGCGAAGAAATAGCAGAATCACTTGAAAAGTTTGTTTATCGTCTAAAGTAGATCAATTTTCTTTTCGCCTGCAAACGCAGAATCAGAACTCTGAATCAAGGATGAGACAACCGCATGTTATCCTCGAGCGTGGTAGATTAGCATTACGCCTAGTGCTTTCTAAAGCGATTCCAAACCAATGAGGTAGATTGATTGTGTTCATATTTTAATCTCAGGTATTTCTTTGTATTTATTTCTTTATATGACTTTTTGACTAGAATTATTTTAAACATTTTTGCATCGCAATTACAAACTCGTTTTTCTAGAACGTTGTACCGAAAACCTTTGTACTAAATTATAAATTGATTGTCTATCACTTAACACTTTCACTGCTCCTCACGTTCTGGTGGCTTTTGACATCTTTAAATTGCACTGTAAAAATTTTTGACAAGAAATTTGGCAATTCAAAACTTTCATCGAAAATTTAAAGATAACCGAAAAACTTGTAGTGCAAGCTCGTGGTAATATATCCATTGGCGTAACTAGGATTTTTGTCTGGGGGGGCCAGGCCAAAAGTTCGGCGTATAAAATGCCAATAAAAACGCTGTAAAGTACATACAGTGTTAATGAAAATCGCTCATCAATGGTATTGATCCGCTTATTTATATTAAAAAAGTGCACATATAATAACAGTCTACTAGGTCAACACAATCAGGCGTAATCGTAAGAGAGCGTAAACAGGCTCGTCATTTAATAGATACATTATGGATATTTGGGAATAGTGGGTGGCTTTTCAACAGAATTGTATCTAAAATACAAACAAATAGAATATAATATAATAATAATAATATTAATAAATTCCAATACTTCTTCGTAGTGTTATCGATATAGTTTTCCACCTCTACCGGCTCGCTGTGTAATTACGACACTTCATGTTGTTTTGTTTTTTGTCGCTGTATCTCTTGCCTAAAGGCCGGTTTACATGTCGAATGCAAACATTTTTTACTGAGATTGTGAGGGAGCTAGCTTATCGAATTTTCAATGGAGTAGAAGCAACCGCTGCGATGTCATTCACATACACTCCCCACCTGTTTATGGCAAATCATTTTAGGTAAGAGCGAGACAACTAACAGAAATGTAATGGAAGTGAAGCAAACGTTGTAAGAATATTCTGTGTTCAACGGTTTTTATGGTTTGCAATCGTGTCTACTGTTTACACTCTAGATGAAATTTGAGAGTATATTATTTAATTATATAAGCAGTGTAATTTGCCCCCTTATGAGCTTGCACTTTAAAACGATGCCTGCGCAGATTTATCTGAGCAGGACATGATTATAAATAAATAAATATTTTATTATATACTCTAGAAAAAGAAAAAGTTGTTCATTATGTTTGTATATTAGTGGCCAAAACCTCAAATCCGCTTAACGTCTGTCCGTGCGGACGATAACTCAAGAACGCCTTGACCTAGAATCTAGAAAATTATTAAAGTAATTTTGAGTAAAAATGAAGTTTTCGTTCATTAGTCAGTAAAATTTCCTTACTTCTTCGGGTAGCTTCCATTCGAAAAGTCCTTAAAATACGTGTTCAATAATATTGGCCTATGACTTCAGAAAGGTTTAAGCTACGACTTCTAAATTTTTTATGTGTTGATTTTCCAATAGTTCGAGCTAAATGTATGATTATGAATAAAATCTCATTAGTCCTTTGTGTAGCTGCCATGAAAATATCCTGTCAAAATGCCTTCACTCCATTTACGGAACTCACTAAAACTTAAGAAAACGGTCAGCCACGAATGCGGAATTTTGCACAAATTAATTTTGAGTGAAAACAAGGTTCAAGTTTACTACTCATCCCGGAGCCGGGTGTAGTCCAGTGGTAGTGTACTAGGTCTTGAAAACATTGCTACCGGGGTTCAATTCCCACTCAATGCATAATTTATTTATATGAATTTTTCAGTTGCTATTGGTTTCAGAATATTAATATAAATCGTGAATAGTGCGGAATGTTTAAATAGGGTCACTTGTAAGGGATTTAAACCTGAGTTCTGTTTACATTCTTATCAGATTCACAAACACCATCAGAGCTATCAGACAGTAGTTGATTTGCTATAGGAAACTTTGCTGTTCTGGTAGATCGAATCACAGCCAAATAGTCCTGAAAAATTATGATTATTAACACCTGCTAGCACACTGCCATACCCGGCCCGATTCCTGATCTTCCTTCCCATTCCTAAAACTGATTAAGTTCGGTATCCCCTTTCTTCTCTACAATTCCTTCCAACTCTCCTCTCCTTCGCAGGACCCATCTAGCGGTCTATGTGTTAGCTATCTCTGTCAATAGCTACCCACCTAACTTAACCTAACCTTACTACTCAGCGAAAACGTTCCACTCCTTCGACTAGCTCCCATACAAAAAGTCCTTAAGACACGCGTTCAACAATATTTTCCGATAGCTTTTGATTGCTTCATGCTAGGAATATGAAATTTTGTACACATTTATTTTCAAATGGTTCCAGGTAAAGGGATAAATATGGTATATAAGAAATCGAGTGAGTTCTTTCTGGATCTCCCACAAGGAAATGCTTGAAAAATTAAAAATTTTTTTCGGTGACTCATCTATTTCCAGACATGATTTTAAACACTGATGATATTGTCTTTTAGTTTCGAGTAGCAACCAAATAGAAGTTCTTAATAAAGGACAAACTAAACTACTAAACTACTTAAAACTTATCCCCAACTACAATATAAATCGCAGTTAAGTATTTCATCTAGATGACATACGATTGGCTTGAAGCCAATTGTGAATCCAGTATGTTCAAAAATAAAAAATGGATTGCGAAGAAGAAATTAATTTTTTGGTTTGAATTATCTTTGAAAACTCCGAATCTAAAAAAGAAAAAAAAGTCCTAATCTCTGGTTAAAAAAATGTCGTCCATGGAATAAACGTAAAAGTAACTATAAAATTTAGTGTTGCACGGAGCTACAAATATCGAATTTATGGCGAACTAGAGATACCAGAGTAGAAAATTACGAGCAGTAACCATAGTTCGAGAACTTTTTATGGCAATAAAAAATATTTTCACACACACATTCACAGAAATATCGTCAGTATTTTTTACTGGATATAATATCTGTTCGTTTCACTCCTGATCAGTTTCTCATTAGAGATTTTCCTTCTCCCTCACAATCTCAGTAAAAAATTTTTGCATTCGTATGTAATCCAGCCTTAAAGGCCGGTTTAAGGCCGGTTTACATGTCGGTTGCAAATAATTTTTACTGAGATTGTGAGGGAGCTAGCTTACCGAATTTTCAATGGAGTAGAAGCAACCACTACAAAAAAATGTTGGCACGAACACATTGACAGAAATATCGTCAATATTTTTTACTGGATATATCTCTGTTCGTTTCACTCCTGATCAGTTTCTCATTAGAGATTTCCTTCTCCCTCTAAATCTCAGTAAAAATTACTTGCAACCGACATGTAAACCGGCCTTAATACAGATCTACAGTAGCGTTAAACATTAATTGTACAAAATTCTACAGTAAAATCTGGAGTTTAAATGTTTCTTGCAGGATTTTCAAATAATTACATTATTATTCTGGGGGGGGGGGGGGGGGGCAGCCCCCCTGGCCCCTACCTACGCCAATGAATATACCGTTCGAGAAGTCGTATGCTCTAGTTACTGGCAAAATAAAATATTTTACGAATTATCTGACTGCATTTGCTACTGAAAATAATCAAATATTTGACATAGTGGCATATAGACTAATGCCATGTTTCCACCGTCCCGAAATCACAAATCGCAAATCTACTAGATTCTCCATACGACATTTAGATTTCCAAATCTCGAGATTACGACAAAATCTAGTTCCAAATCTACTTAAACTGGCCTGTACAGCCTTCAAGTTTATGTTTCGCCACGTTCATATTTCACCTCAATATTCACTGTCACATATTTCAAATAAATTTTTCAAATTACTTGCTCGAAATGCAAGTTTTGGAATTAAATATTTTCATCACTAAAAATGGTAAAATCTTACAAAATAAGTTAAAAATTTTGAGACAACAGTCAGCTGCTGAATTATTAAATGTCAAGCTAAATCTATTAATGCGATGGAAACACAGTTCTCTGAATTACGCGATTAAGAGACGGTGGAAACATGGCGTTACACGATATGTAAAATATTTCTTTGTCTTGTTTGACATCATTTGACAAGGCACGTTTAACTATTCGGCGTCAGGGAGGATCCAACAGCATTTAACCGTATGTCAATAAAGCTTTATTTTACAATGTATACATATCATGCTATAAAATATTTGACCACCAAAAGCAAGAGCTGTTAAATATTTGACAAAAAAATACGTCAAATTTTTGCCTTTAGTATGACAAATATAACAATTTGACCAACAAAAAAATTTACACATACTTTATCTGCCTACTATAGGAAAAATAAGTAAATATTTGCGAGTAAGAACGATGTCTCAAGAGTATAAGTATATAGCCGTATAGTTTGTATAATAAATATCAAAATATGGACCGAAAAAACTTAATGAAAATTCTGTAAAATTATTCAGGTGTACTTAAGTGGGTACATCCGAGTAGAAATTTATTTTGTTTCAACATTTTTTTTTTCACTCATCTTAAAGTTTGCAGTCTTAAGAATATTGTGTGTAAATTTCATATTGAAATTCCAAGAATTGTGAAAGTTATGGGCAGTTCACCGGAATGGGACCTTCATGAATTCTCTATATAGAGCGGCATTCAAACGCGATTATCTCGAAACATACTTTTCAAAGACGGTCCCCAAAATCTTCGGAAAACGGCTTGACCGATTGCTTCCAAAATTTCACATAATATTTTTGGATAGGTTTTCTACTTCGCTACGTAGGATTTTTTTTTTAACTTATTTAATTTTTTTTTTATCAAGCCAGAAAGGTCGATAATTGAGGTTTAAAACTGAAAATCAACTTCAATCGGCCGCCATTTTGTGAAAAATTTTTTTTTTCAAAAACCCCTACGTAGCGAAGAGCATCATACCTTACATTTTCAGAATCTTTTTGAAATTTTTGTTTTGAATCAACCGCCTGCATGTAATCTTGGGAACCGCAGAGCGTGCGAGCGACGGACTTTCTTTACGCCGCGCCTGACAGCAGCGCCCCTGATTGATATCTATTTATAAAAAAAAATTATGAGCGTACCTCAACATATATACTTTCGAATAAAACCAACCTGGATAAAATCGAGCAAATAGTTTTTGAGATAATAATTTCTAGGATTCACCTATTTTTTTTGCTTTCTACTCGAATGTACCCCCTTAAGTAGGGCAAATAAATTAATTTTACGAACAAATATTTTACGATTGCACTCTATTTTAAAGTATTTGAAAGTTGTAAAATTAGTGACTGCACAAATTCGACAGTCAAATCCCAGTTTGATCGCTGCCTGAAAAGCTGTAAATAGCTTGCGTATTACACTGACTGCCGCGCTGTCAAATATTTGACCAACAAAATCTGTTGAAAAATTCAGTCTAATTTTTCAGACCGTAGGAAAAAATAATAATTTTGATGAAAACTTTATTTGATTGCCGTGGAAAAATAAGCAAATATGTGAACATAAAAATTTAACAGAAAGTCCAGACATTGCTGTTTCGGAAGTTAGGGTCACACTTTTGGCGATTCTAGATGGAATGACCCTTTTTCTATAAAGTAATTGAGAAGCACTGATGTTCTTACATTTTTTTGACCCTGATCCCATTTAGATCCCAAGTTAATTTTTTGTTATGTTTTGTAAAACAGTATAACCTATAAAATATAAAAAAATAAAAAAAAAAACTGTATTTTGAGATATTCAAGGATATAAAAAAATCGTTATCCTTAAAAAAAAATTTCAAGGATAATTTTTATTTGTTTTTTTTTATATTGCGACAACCTCCTCCTTTAAAATAAGTGCTATTCTATTATTCTAGGATAAAAAATCTGCCAACAGTCTGGGCGCAACTTTATTATTTTTGGGCAGAAGTTTGGAACGCGTTTAATTCGGAGACGCGGTGTAGATTACTATGTGATTGAAAACCTAAAAAAGGTTACGGAAGCGGGTAGAATGGGGTCGCGCTAGAATACTTAAACCCCGCTGTCACATATAACATATGAATTACATAATTGGGTTATACTCCGGGAAGAGGTCTAAGTCATAGTATAATATCAGTTGTCATACGCGATTAGGAAGTTTTTCGTGATTAGGTTTTTGGCCATTACATGAAATCGGAAATGCGTTTGTAGGCGATTATGATGAGAATCAATCCTAAAAAATATTTCGAAGGCCTTACGTCCTATTGGAGTTGAATATCTAAAAATACTGAATTCAGTTTTTGACGATTATGGAAGTAAAAATGAATTTGATATCTCATTAGAACTAAGAAATATGTAGGAATTTGTGAAAACAAATGCAACCCCCTTGCACCCACTTTAAGGTTGAATATCAAAAAATCCTGAAATTAGTTTTTAGATATATGTAAAGAAAGCCCGAAAAAGTGAAAACCAATCCAATGTCTTATCACTCCTAAGAGATATGACGAAATTCGTGAAAACGTGTTCAACCCGTTTATACCCTCTTAGGAGTTGAAAAAGGAAACAACTTGAAAACGAGTTTTAGGTGATTATTAAACAAGCAAGTGGAAGTAAAAAGTTATTCGATGTCTAATCAGACCGGAGGGATATGGCTGAATTCGTGAAAATGTATACAACCCGATTACACAACCGTGGGGGTCGAATTTCAAAAAATCCTGAAAACACTTTCTAGGTATTTATATGAAGAATCCGTTGAATAAAAATGAATTCAATATTTGGAAAGACCTAATACATATGACGAAAATCGTGAAAATATATGCATTCCATTTTCACTGATAATTTTTTTGCCCCCCCTTCCGTACACCAACGGATATTTTAAATTTTTTTAATCTAAATTACTTTTCTAGTTGACTCACATATACATACCGAGTTTCAACTTTCTAGCATAAGCCGTTCTATAGTTAGGGAAAACATCCACCACCCCCGTACCCTACTACCCCTATAAAAATTTATATTTTTCCAACATGCTACTACTATAGTTCTATCTAAATACCAAGTTTTAGCTTTATACCATTATAGGTTCTCGAGATATAAAAATCGGAACTTTTTCTTCTTCACTCTTCCCTACCCCCACCCTCTACACCCCCACCCCCTGATAGGGGTCTATTTGGCCTACTTCTGGTAAAAATTCTAAGCATCTATCATACACTGTTCTTGAGATATCAGACGTTATTCTTTAGAAAAATTCTTACCCCCTCCACTTCAATACTCCACCACCCCCTTAAAAATTTTTACTTTCAGAAAACTTCATTTATCAACTTTAATACAGAAACCGAATTTTATTTATCTAATACAATTGGTTCGTGAGATATCGTAATCTAAAATTTTTTGACCCCCACCTCCGTACGCCACTGCCAATTCTCAAAAATTTATTTCCGATCTATTCTCCTAGTATACCCACAGATGTTCATCAAGTTTTAATTTCATGACATTAGCCGTTTAGGAGATATGGATTTTAGAATGTATCGATCTCAGCTTTCGAGCGTTTCGGACGCATTATTATTATCCCCACTCCCACACCCCTTCACCCATATCAACAATATTTTTTCAAATGGTCCACTATCGATGCTCTATATAAATTCCAAGTTTCAGCCTCTTAGCCTAAGCGGTTACTGAGATCTAGAAACCAAAATTTTCCGTCCAAAACGCTTCCCCCACCTCCCCCCTCACACCCCCACCACTCAAAAGGTGGCCACTTGAAGGGGTCTGCTCAGTCTATCAACAAAAAAAAATCAACTTAATAGCTCAAAGGGTTTGAGAGCTATAAGCTTTCAAACGTTTAGCGTACGGCGGACGGCGTACGGCGCACAGACGGACTGAAATTTTTTTTTGCTTTTTTGGTGTCTATTAGTCATGAAACGTGGAAAAAAAAATTTTCAGAGTAGTAAATTTTTTTTTTTAAAAATCGATAACAATACTTTATTATTAAAATAATAAAGTAAAAATTGAAAACATATTTTTTTTCACTAATTCTTCGAGTACATAAATTTTCAAAAGAATCGGCGATGGTAAGGTCACAAATTTCGTCATTTTTGGCGATTCTTGATTGAATAACCCACTCCTATTTTTTGTTGAATCCACTTACGTCTCGTTAATTAATCTGAACGGAGTTATGTACTCGAGAATTTGATGCTCGGAGCGGCATACAATGTAATATATATACCAATATTTAAAACAGATCTGACCTGATAGCGTTTGACCGTTTGACACGAGGATAAAATTTGACGATGGTGTCAAATGTATCAGATAGTGTAATATCGCAATCGAGCAGCGTGTCAAATGGATATTTGACATCAAATTCGGTCAAATTTTTATGGTCAAATATTTGACTGCGTGGCATACAGTGTAATACAAGCTTTAGCCACAATATAAGCCAAAAAGCTCAGTTAAATTTTTAGAGAAAAAAATAATTCGACACACAAAAAATTTACGATAGGTGAAACAGCGTTGAGGAAACTAGTAAAATATTTAACAAAAGTCCAGTCAAATTCTCAAAAGCTACACTTTTTGATACGTTTAACTGTAATCATAAACTCTTCCTGTCTGCTTAAATAATTCAGGTCAAATATAACAAAGAAATATTGATCAAATGTAATTATGAATGTTCACATTTTATTAATCATTAATTTAAATGTAAAGTTCACTCACAGATGAAAGTAATTTGTAATTGCAGCAAATGGATATAAACAACGAATGCGATATAATCCACAAACAAGGACCTGAACGGGCATTTTATTCGGTACATAAAAATTAATCAGAGGCTTACAGTGAGACCACAGAATCCTTTGGCATTAACGCAGCTACAATCCAAATCGAATTTCCATACTGCACTACATTAGTCCTGCCACTCTGGAATATAAGGTATGACCGCGCGATTATATTTAACACTTATCTAGCACTCTGTAGCCAATACGTGTAAAGGGTTAAAATTACTCTGGATTGAATCTCGACTGAAGGGGAGGACTGAGGGGTTGTACGGGGTAGTACTGGGCATCCAGTCGCTCGAGCTGTACTCGTACGTAGCAAATAAAATTAATTAACATAATTCCAAAATGATGCGCTTTAATACTTTCGGGGCGCTATGGTCTATGAACAATGCATGGTGGGTGGAAGGTCGACATTATAATCCTTTCGGGCGAAAAACACCTGCGGGCGCGCTTGGTGGAAATGAGGGGGTGGTGGGAGGCTACCATAAAATCCACGACTATTCGACCCTTGGCATTTATTTGTTGGTTCACTAAAGCGCCATTCATTTTTAAGCCATCGGTTACAAAATTAATTCGTAGGCGCTCCACATGAAACTCATAAAAACGTCCTGGAAATATGCCGGGAACAATTCTAACAGGGTCCCCAAACCACCCCTACATCATAATTCTGACTAGTGTTTTGAGCAAATACTTCATTTTGGGGCCGCGTAGTGTAATTACTCTGGCCCGCCAGGATATTTTATTATTTAATGTTATTTATCCGATTTTCGGTAATTATTTCATGCAGTAGTCATCGGCTTAGTGCCGGGCTGCTAAAGGGGTTGTTTGGGGGTGGATGTCAAACTAGTTGGTTGTTTTTATTAATTATTTTATGAACAGCATATTCTTCGTCTCATTGAGGTGGAATTTTATTCATTTAGCGTTTTATGGATTGTAATGAAAAAACGGGTAATTTAATGCTATTTAAAAGTTTTACAACACTCGAATGTGTTTTTGTGTAATCACGGTGCAAATTGCTCGTATATTTTTTTAGTGTTAGACCGAGCTGTTTTATTGTGATGTGTTTTATAAATTTATTCAAGCGTGTGTTATGTTATTAACTTGCAGAGTTTTATTACATTTGGTGAAAACACTTCTGTGATCTTTGGAACTTCCGAAGTCTCGTCTAAAGGGTGATTTTCATCGGTAGATTTGAATGAAAACGTCCAGATTTCATCAAAAATTTTGAACAATGTTTAATTTTTTTTTTGTGTTTAGATTTCGTGAAAGTCTAGTTTAAACTCGATTTGGGCAACCCTGGAAATATATTATTCAACACATTGTCAAAAATATGTAAAATTTCATATTTGTTCCCCTTATTTTCCCCATCAAAACTTTTTTGCCAAAAAAAATTACAATCAAAATTTTTTTAAATCAAAATTGAGAAATTTTGAAAAAAATCTCTTCAGGATTCAACGCTTTTCGAGATTTTGGAATTTCCTCCAAAAGTTAGTTAATTTATATCGCTAACTAGCCAAAATTTTGTAAATTTCGAAGATTTGAAAATCTTGAGTAAATAGATTTTTGTGTTTTGTGGGCAGCAAAAGTGCTCCTCATGATGCAGATTTCGCCATTATCTTTCGGTAGAATTGATTCACTCCTTGAAGTTTCTCTACACGTTTGTGGATTTGCGCAGAAGTGTTTGGATATTTCTTCCACATGGTACGACGATTCATTGCAACTTTCGTATCTTGGAGAAGAAATGCTTTCAATCCTTTTTAAATCGACGAAATTCCGTACTGATAGAACTTATTGTATTTCACCTACCTTCGATTTTCTGAGTTCTGATTGGAAATCGTATTTTTTATTATTATTTAGTTAGGGCTTTGTGCATGCCTTTAAGACCATAGGTGATCTAATGTTACTGACCTCCTATAGACGATATTTTAATAGCTTCTGAAAATGAAGCACAACATCTAGTTCACCTAAATTCAGTATCAAGTAATGGACTAATGCTTAATCTAAAAAAATGTCAATTTTTACAAACTGAAATAATATTTTTAGGTCATTGTCTAAATTCTCTTGGAATTCATCCTGATAAATCTAGAGTTAAGGTTATTTTATCTTATCCACGCCCTACTAACGTTTTAGAAATGCGAAGGTATTTGGGCTTGATAAATTTTTATAGAAGATTCATTCCTAAAGCGGCATCGTCGCAGAGGCTTCTAGATAATCTTATTTGTGGTAGTAAAAAGAAAAAAGATAAAAAATTACTAACCTGGGATGATACCTCTTCTGCAGCTTTTGAATTAAGCAAAAACTTATTAGCAAACGCAACAGTTTTGGCTTACCCATCAACATCAGCACTTATTTCTATTATGGTTGACGCTTCCGATACAGCTGTAGGCGCAGCCTTGCAACAATTTATTCAGGGTTCTTGGCAGCCATTAGCATTCTTCTCTCGGAAATTAACTTCTACTCAATGCAATTACAGCACTTATGACAGAGAATTGTTGGCAATTTATACAGCTATCAGACATTTTAGGTATATGTTGGAAGCCCGTTTTTTTGTCATTTTTACTGATCATAAACCGTTAACTTTCGCTTTTGATCAGAATGCAAACAAAGCTTTACCTCAGTTGAGACATTTAGACTTTATTGGGCAATTTTCAACAGATATCAGGCATATTTCGGGTAAGGATAATGTGGTAGCTGATGCACTATCTAGGATCAGTGAAATAATACTACCGCCTTCCATTGATTTCAATGAAATAGCTAAGGCTCAAATGGTAGATACATCCTTAGAACAAGTTAAATCAATGCCTAACTTGAATTTGGTAGCTATACCAATACCAAATTCTACGATGCAACTTTGGTGCGATACGTCACTATCTATAATTCGACCTTACATTCTTGTAGCATTTCGCGAAATTGTATTTAAAAGTGTACATAATTTATCTCATCCTGGTATTAAAGCCACTACTAAATTAATGAACCAAAAATTTATTTGGCCTTCTATTAATAAAGATAGCCGACTATGGACAAAGCAGTGCGAAAATTGTCAAAAAGCGAGAGTTTCAAGGAATGTGAGAAGTCCATTAGGAAATTTTAAGGAAATGTCAGAAAAATTTGAGACAATCCATATTGATTTGATAGGGCCACTTCCTTCATCGAATAATTTTCGTTATTGTTTGACAGTCATGGATAGATTCTCTCGTTGGCCAGAAGCATTTCCTATTTATGAAAATTCTGCTAATGCTGTTGCTACAGTGTTAGTTAAAGAATATTTCTCTCGTTATGGAATTCCATTAACAATAGTAACAGACCAAGGGATGCAATTTGAATCCCATTTATTTTCAGAACTTGGATATTTGTTAGGGTTCAAGAGGTGTAGGACAACTGCTTACAATCCCAAAGCGAACGGATTATTAGAACGTTGGCATAGGGTATTGAAAGAAGCGTTGTTATATGCAAATCGCTAACTAATTGGTCTGAGGAATTGCCATTCATTCTATGAGGTCTCCGATCAATTCCTCGTGAGGAAGCGGAAGCTACTCCAGCAGAAATATTATATGGACAAAACATAGGATTACCTTTCGATTTCATTCATGATACAGATAGTGGTCAGAAAATTCCTCAGAATGAATTCGTGAAACGCATTCGGGAAGTGATGAATAACATCAAACCACATTCACCTAAACACAATTCAAATCGAAAGGTTTTCGTATTTAAGGAGTTAGATACCTGCTCTCATGTTTTTGTTAAGAAAGACATGTCAAATTTATCTTTGCGTACACCTTATGACGGACCTTTTCCAGTTATTAAAAGAAATTATAAATATTTTAAATTACTTATTAATCAAAAATAAATTAACATTTCCATAGACAGGATTAAACCTTCTTTTAAACAAAGCTGTAATCAAATCAATGCATCTTTAAAATCAGTAAAATTTAACATTAATTAATTTAGGGTCTCGTGCAGTCGCCTGCTCTAGGAGGGGAGTGTGTGGTGGTACGTCATGTCATATATCAATAATCCTCTTTTAACTGAGTTTAAATCATTCAAGTTTTGAATGATTGCCAACTTCATACATAATATTGAAATAAAATCAAAGTTGGCGTATTTTATAAAAAAATAAAATTTTGGAAATATTTTTTTTAGTCTTATCAAAATCCTTACTGAGCAAAGTTACAAAATATTTAACATTGTGTAAATTGTTAAATATAAATAATTAATATTGTGTAAATCGATAAATATTAAATAATTAACTTTGTGAAAATTGTTAAATATAAATAATTAATATTGTGTAAATCGATAAATATTAAATAACTAACATTGTGAAATCGATAAATATTAAATAACTAACTTTGTGAATTCATAAATTATTCAACATTGTAAAATTGATAAATATTAAATATCTAACTTTGTGAAATTCGACAAATATAAAATAATTAATTTTATGGATATTATTCATATATCCTCTACACTCCTTAAAGGAAGGATACAATTTAAAAATTTATTTTTAATTTATAGATTAATTAAATATAGAATTAATTTATAGATTTATTTATGATGACAGCCAGGAGTTCAACGTTAGTAAGAAAAGTACTGTAACGGTCGTGATTTAATTGCCGCTGGTATCTCCATAAGATTTGAACAAGGACCGATAATCAGCCATGTAATCCACAACCGATTTTCAGATTCCTCGGTCGCACTGAAGCACTACCGAGTTACCTGTGGTGTAACGGTCGTGGTTTAATTATCGCTTACATTTTTTTTCTTTACAAGTTCAAACAAATTAAAGGAAAACCCAACTGATTTCCAGCTAACTACCCCCCAGCCATCTGTTGGAACAATCAAGTACCCCCAGAAATCCCACCTTACATCGGGTAACCTCAAATACGGGGATTTTCTTATTCTCCTCAAAAAAAAGAACAAAAAAATGCGATCAGTTAGCGACTTGCGTCAACGAGTTCGCCGTCTTTCAATTTGTGACCGTCTACAAGAGCGGTGGTGAGTGTGCAAACCTCCCGTGTTCCGACCCGGGATTGACCCTGGACGGCTCCTTGGCTGCCTCGACCGTGTGTGGACGAAAAAATAAAGGAAAAAAAACCCACCAGCATCCGTCCCGGCACAAGAAGAGGAGAAAAAGGAACAAAATAAAAGAAGGGAATCCAAGCTGAGACACCACACTGCGAGTGCTACACGCTGCAACCCGAAACCGCCGGCCAGGTCGGGAGAGCGGGACAGAAAGATATCGGCCTCCAGCTATCAAGACACGCGGCGTAACCTAAACTTCATGCGGCCAACGGGACCAGGAGGAACGTGACTCATACCGAATTCTCCTTGGTTTTTGTCCCTGAACACGAACTCTCGGTCAAACAGGTAACCTATAAAATAATACATAAATCTCTTCCGCAGCCGTGGTGTTTCCGCTTACGCCCCGAGCTGTGTGGGCGGTACGATATTCCCAGTGAATAGCATAATTGCGCTGTGACCACTCAACCTACCGCCAAGAGACGACGATCTCCGGCATAGTGCTCCTACTCGGGTGGCCACTACCGCTTCCTGTGAACAGCCACTCCTCTGACGACACGAGGTCAACATCTACACATGGACGCCTGATCCACCGGATTCTGTTGAGCCCATTTGCAAGCACAGAGATATCGACGTAAGCTATAAACTTCATTTATTATTTTGGCGGCATCTTTGGTCCCGAGTTACCTTATATATACTTCATATTAGCGTGTATACTCTTTCTTTGCATTAAGTATGGACACATAAGTTCATCCAATATTTGTCATTTACTTATATACAGAGGATTAAGTCCTCATACACTCCTCTAGGATTACATACTCAGGCTTTGGTCCCGAGTTACCTTATATATACTTCATATTAGCGTCTATACTCTTTCTTCCATTAAGTATGGACACATAAGTTCATCCAATATATGTCACTTACTTATATACATAGGATTAAGTCCTCACATACTCCTCTAGGATTACATACTCAGGCTTTGGTCCCGAGTTACCTTATATATACTTCATATTAGCGTGTGTACTCTATCTCTGCATTAAGTATGGACCCATAAGTCCATCCATTATTCATCATTTACACATATATCTATACTGGAACCACTCCACCCGAATTCGGCCCTATCCAGATGTACGTAAGTGAACCATGATAGGCTAGGACGCTTAAAAAGGGAGCTGAGCGGAGACTAGGCCGATGGGAATTCCATATCTCAGGAGGAAAGGGTCAGGATCCCCCTCCAGTTCAGTCCTGCTCCCCCCATGATTGAACGTTTGGGTGATGCCCGGACCCTTTGTTGGCATTACCATAACCCGCATTCGGACCTTCCTAGATCCTTCTCTAACTAACTGACCCAAACATTATTGCCCGCCGACTACCTAACTGGAGATTCTCCGCTCTAGTTGTTAGCCCCCCCGTGCATATCACTCATGTCCATGGAATCAAACGGCACCCCACCCCAATCTGGCGAGCTAGTACGTGCAGCCACTTGATGCACAGCCGTTACCAACACTATTCTATGGGACATACATCGCCTGATGGCGATTGTGTCATCGACCCCTGTCCTCTACTCGTACCCTGTAGGACCACTAGCACCCTAGTGGGTTCGCAACAGATGATCGACCGTGACCACCCGCTGTATGAGGCTGGTCGGCAAGAAAAGAAAAGGGGATCGTTACAGAACCAATGCCAGAAAATAAAATTCTGACAAACATACACAATCACAACCCACACATGGACCCATCGTTTCGATGAATTACTTAATAAGTTTAATAACCATTAAATTCTTCCTGAAGATTTACCGCTTACTAAACTCATGATGCCACTGAGTGGTGTGACCAGAAACCTCATGTACACGCTTTCTACAAGTGAATATCATCGTTGACATTTGCTCCGGTGAAGAAATCCATTACTTATGAGCATTCTTTCATTAGTTATTTCACTGGTATTTCGAGTGTGATGGAACGAATCGAAACAATTTTGTTTTCGTTTAAAAAGTTTTGTGCCCTATGGACAAAATCCCTTGAAAATTATTCAATCCTCTTATTCGGATATCTCCAGTTATTTAATAGTTTATTTACAGGTTACAATATTTCAAATTGTATCCGCTCCCTTCTTCAATTCATAAATCGTTTCCAAATTGAAACGGACTTTATCAAATCTGACAGGAATGCAATAAAACCGAGAAAGACATCTATCGCCAAAACTACCCTCTCCTCGTCTGTGTATACGTCTGAAAATCTTCAGATAGGGGATTAGATTTTAGTGAGCTAATCGAACCTAAGAGCTTCTTCGCCTTGGTGAAGCCTACAGAAAGTAGTTCCACCACTTAAATTCCGAAAAGACTATAGTACTCCTCGTGTGAGAATACTTCTGGAATGGCAAGGATTTCGAAATCCCAAGACGCACGCTACTACAAACCATAAAGATAAACTGCAATAGGGTGATTATTGGGTGATTTGTATCAATTTGCAACCACTTGAGAAAATAGCATGAAGACCCCGAACGATCGACCAGACCACACACACGCTAGCTACCCTTATTCGAAAAGCAGTTCCGAGTTCAGTTTGATTTCTTCCCCAAAAAGGAACCGTCATAGCCTTACATGGTGCTATCATTATCGTTGTACAGGAGCTGAGACACGCTCCTCATTCATTTTGGTCCGAGAGTTAATGTGTCTTGAAAGTACTTCCTCCCTGGCTGGGATCGAGAGAAGTTTTTTTCTGGTATCCTCATCACTCACGAAAAATAGGGGCGAGTTCCCGGGGAACAAAAATCCTATTCCATTTTCATCCCTTACCTAACCCGTGCTTGTTTAACGTTATCTCCTTAAGTGACTGATAAGCTGCAGTACCCAGCGTTTGTAAGGAGCACAAAAATGAATTACTTTCAATTTCGGTATTACGCAGAAGGGTGGCCACAAATCAAGCGACTTTTTGTTAAGTGGAAAACTTTTCGTCTGCGGGGTGGTGGGGGTTTCGCCTCGATTCCTGCAAAAGCCACGTAGGTACATAGGGGCTGTGGTTTGTGTGTGGTTCCCCGGAAATAAGCAAACAGTTGTAAAAAAAACACTACCCCGGTAAGAATTGGATAACAAGTGGGTGCATACTAAATCGCACCCCGAGGCTGTTTTAAATTCAATTCATTGATAAATTGTGGTCCAACCGTTGTTTCCCGTCTCCAACCCCCCATCTACCTAATTGTTTGCATAGCTACCCGCAGAATACGAATCGGGTCGTTGTATTTGTAATGTTTATCCAAACTCCCTTCGCTTCATTTTGTGGTTTGCAGTACAATGGAGTTGGCGAACCGATTCATACGCTCGAGGAAGTATCGAGCGTTATAGACAGTCGACCTGGTACGTCGGAAACGTAACTGAATCCGGAAACTCCAGATAATAAGGGCGTTTTTACCCCAGTATGGTGATGGCAATTTCGATAAATCGAAAACGGAAATACGATATTCAATGGGTGGGTATTTAGGCAGAATGGTTTAGGGTCCAGTGCGTTTCGAGCGGTTCATGTTAAGGTGAGATGAACTTTTAGGTAAAGAGACGAGTTTAGATGGAGTGGAAAGCTTGGGACTTCAAAAGTGTCGAATCAAATAACGAATTAGATTACTGATGGTACATATTTCCTGCCAAGATCACGGACTGCTCAACTTCTCGTTCAACTTTCCTAAGGGTTGCGTCATAATGCTCTTACATACACCCTTAGTGCATCACCCAAAAATCTACATCAACTTCGCGTTTGAGGAATGTACAATAACATAATCTACCAAAAGTAAGGCCTGAGAGAAATTATGTGAAAGGCTTCCTAAAATAAAGGACATATTGCTCGAAATAATGGATTTTATCACTACCGCCAGACTTAACAAAACAATTTTTTTGCCCAAAAAACCTCAATTTACTAGCTCCGTATTTTCACATTTTTAGCGTAAGTAGTTCTTGAGATATTAACGTGTTCCCTTTTAGACTCCCCTATCGCCTACGTCACTACGCTTGTCAAAAAATATATTTACAGAATATACGCATTTATATGTATACTGAAACTCTATACTTGGTATGTAAAAATCAAAACGCATTCCTCTTCACAACCGCCTCCAAAAAATAGCCTGTCCAAAAGGGATACAATCTACAAATTAAATTTCAAGCTGAAGGTATAATTCCAAGCTTGAGGTACACTGTGAGAAATAATTAGTTGGCATGAGTTTGCATCATTAAATATTTTTGTTGCAGCAATCGAAGTTCATTTATGCTAATAAGAATTTGATTGAAGCAATAGGTGTACGGTTGTACTAAAAAATATTCCTTCAAGGGAATAAAAAACGCGATACACGCAATAGAATCATTCTGTTAAGACAATCTACTTATGTCGTTTGTGCGGTTCTGTTGAGACAACCGAACAAAAAAATGTCTAGCAACTCAATTTTGATTGCCGCAATATAATGTTGGTTGTTGCAATAGAATATTGTTCATCACAAACGATTTTCGTCATTATTCTGCTGTGGTAACCGAATGTGTGTTCCGTCAACCAAATTTATGTTGCGGTAACTTAGTTAATCCAAGTAAGTTAAGTTGCACATAGGGAAATGAAAATGAAAGGTCTTCGGTGGAGCAGTGGTTACGCGCGCCAATCTAAAAACTTTCAACGCGGGTTCGAATCCTACCTACAGCCATGGGTTTTATTAAGTCAGTAAGTAAGAAATAATATTTGAAGTAGGAAAATAGTGTCTTAAAAGAGTTTTCTACCTCCTCCAAGGTAACAAAAAAAGAATTTAGTGTAGGATTCAACACAAATTACTTCATTTTTTTTAGAGTTTTCCAACAACCCGCACATTTGTGGCAATCAAAATTTGAAGAGATTCTGGTTGGTTAGACAAATAATTCAGTTGTTCAAAAATATATTGGATACCAGTAAATAAAAATTCGGTTCGGCCCTCCCAGAAATTAAGTTCCAACAATGGGATAGGAACTTTTCCTGCAACCGTTGTAATTCGTTTGACATATATTTCTATTGCAGCAATCTGTTCTCTCAGTGTATGAAGCCTCTTTTCTGCGATACATTTCTTCAACCCTCATCTCTAAAAATTACTTCCATAGTGTCTGACGCGTTACAATATTTAATACAATTTGAAAACTTCGCGCTTTTGATATATTTTCTAAAGATGATGGAACTCTACATGATTTTCGAAGTGTTATACAGGTACCTTAGTATATTAAGTCAGATATGTATTTTTTTTTAACAAAATGGTGTCACTTATAGCAAGTCTCAATTTGTTGGCTTAAGGCCTTAAGCCTTCCTAACCTATCAAACATTTTACTTTTCGAACGTGCCATTATAATAGCTCTATATAAAGAGTACTACCAGTTCTTAAAGTGTGAAACATGAAGAAACCTTTTTATTACCCCTCCATTTCCGTACTCCACTGCACTCTTCAAAAATCTTGTATATGCAAACTTCCCTTCCATACCTTTATATAAAAACCAAGTCCCTCTTTTCTGCCGTATTTGTTTCATGAGATATTGAAATCTAAAATCTCCACGCACGCCATAAACACTCTTAAATACCTACTTAAGAGACGGACAATAAACTTTTTATTGCTATTTTTGGGTTTTATCAGACTTAAAATTAAGTAATAATTTTTCAAGCAAAAAGGCCTTGGTTTAAAAAAAGTTAAAATTTTTTTTTCGATTACATTTTTGCCAACAAAAATAGTCAAATATTTGCCACAGTGGCATACAGTCACATTAATTTTTTGAAATTCATCTTCCGTAACACTCCAAACCTAAAGTATGTGTACCATTAGAAATTGGAATTGCTATAGGAATTAACTTAACACTTAACGTAATAGCTAGGGAGTGAAATCTGTTTAACTCCCTCGGGTAGCATCCTAAAGAAAGCCCTTGAAAGCTTTGCATTAAACGACTAAATCAATTATTATTATAAAATATGCGTCCATGTATATTGATCATATCAACTTCTACTTCAAGAACTCGAAGTTTAACCTATATTGATATATGCGTAAAGTCGCCATACAAAAGTAACTCAAAAATTTGTACATTCTACTTTCGCAACAAACTATAACTCAAGCAACGACGATGTCGAACTTTTTTACGAATTAATTTTGAGTCAAAGTTAAGGTGGAGTTTGTTAGCAAGTGAAATCCTTCCACTCCTTTGGGTAGCTTTATTTTCATTGCCATACCTCTCCCGTGTTCATTTTTGCCCTGGTTGGTTGGTTGGTTTACGTGGTGACCCGAAAAACAGGGCCCAATTAGCATAGGAAGCGCCATTTTGATACCACAACTCGTTTAACCTGGTCGTTGAGGGTTTATGAAGTACATATGTAGTTTTACAAAGACCTGGGGGCTTCAATGAATTATCATATTCGTCTGGAGCTGTTCAAGAAGGCAATCAGTTCTCCTATCTTGTTTTTCGAGATCTCATCGAGGTTATTGAAGAAGGGTTTGCCTAGTGCGCGAAGTCTGGCTCTAGCTATGGCTGGACACTCGCAAAGCAGGTGGGTAACGGTTTCCTTCTTATTTGTATCCACACAGCTGCGGCAATTGACGTTAAAGGGAATACACAGTCTGGCCGCGTGGTCGCCGATCGGCCAGTTACTCGTGCTGACTGCCGTGACTCTGGAGACGTCCACACGGCTCCTGCTCAAGAGTTCATCTGTTCCGCTCCGGCAGTAGGATGGCCATATCTTCCTAGATATGATGCAGTTGGTCAATCCTCTCCATCCGCAGTTGGCGTTTGTGAGAAAGTGGGTGGATATTTGGCGTTTAACAGTCCCAAGTGGGATCTGAACTGATTCCACGAAAGAGCCCTGAAGAGCAGAACCTTGCCTAGCTAATTCGTCTGCCCGCTCGTTACCCTCTATCATGCTGTGTTCTGGGACCCAAAGCAGAGTAACTTTGACTTGACTTCCTAAGTAGACTAGCTCCTGTCGGCACTGTTTGACGAGTTTAGAGGAGGTGGTAGCCGAATCTAAGGCCTTGATTGCGGCTTGGCTGTCAGTAAGGATTACAACATTTCGCTTTGGCGTAGCGTCTTGCTACAAAGTCGGACAGGCCTCTCGGATCCCCAGTATCGCCGCCTGGAAAACGCTGGCATAGTCCGGTAAGTGGTAAAACTTTGCGACATAGTGTGTGTCTGAGAAAACTCCCGCTCCGACTCCGCAGTTCATCTTTGAACCGTCAGTGTATATGACTGTGTCGAATTCGTGTATAACTGAACCATTCTTCCATTCCGCCCTGGTTGGAAAACCCACAGCGAAACCCTTCTTGAAGGTCAGTCTCGGGATAATGTAGTCGGTCGGCGATTTAACTATTTCCGCTGGTAAGGATTCTAGAATGTTACTATGACCATAAGGTTTGGAATGCCGGCACCCAGATTCCTTGAGTCTGATAGCGCTACATGACACAGTACTTCTGATATGTAAATCGATAGGTAATAGATGCAACAATGCGTTCAAAGCGTTAGTCGGACAGGACCTCATTGCACCTGTAGTTCCGACAGATGCAGTTCTTTGAACATTGCTAAGTTTGTTTATGTTATAACTCTTACTCAACGCTGGCCACCAGGCTAGCGATCCGTAGGTAAGAATTGGACTTACTACGGCATCGGTGGTTCATTTTTGTCCTAGTTAGTAGAATGATGGAATAGGAGTTTACACGCAGTGGCTAAAGAAGGAGTGATTTCAGTGCTTCTCGGCTAGCTTAGTATGCCCTCCCCAACTACATATAAGATCTGATCTTCTTCATGTGAACAGCAGTTCTAGAAAGCAGAAGGTGTAAAGGAGTTGCGAAGTAAAAAAATAGATATATCTCTTTAAACTGTGTCCTATAGGGATTTAGTTAGATGGATATTTTCAAAATCGACTATTCCTCGAAGCTATTAATCGCATCTAAACCATTAGTTTCCGCTCATTGAACTTTCCTATTGAACTTTCTGCTTTAACTAGTTTTACGTACCGTCTAGAAGCAAAATCCATTCAACTAGAAAGTTGAGATAACAAAACAGAAAAAAAAAGGATATTCCCTAGCACATCTCGTACCACCATCAAGATGCAAAAAAATCGGTAAAATGAACACAAAACTTCGTTAGAAATGAACTGATAGGATCGAGAGAAAAAAAGGATTCTAGTGTAGTTCCTCGAAAGAAAGAAGAAAGACGAAGAAACTATGGAAACGTTGGGAAAAGATACACCGGCTGAGATGGCACCGAATTGGAATCATAATGCACTGATGTATCCTTTTTTCGTCATTCCAAGGAGCCTTCATCTGTACACGCTATTACGACATAAACCATCACATCTTCCGTTCCATATGAACGTCTCATCACCTGAATAGTGAGTGTGGAGATATAGCGGGAATACTGAAGAGACGAATGTTGATTTGATTGAATTATTGCAATCTATACCACCACCACGTTCGAAAAGGACTCGTAGTGTATCTGTTTATTTCGGATTTGAAGGTAGTCCTACCTGCCAGAGCCATAGATTCTATACTTTTCCAATACTTCCGACCCACATAGCCCGTATCCTTGCCATCGATGTGCTTGACGTGATACTTTATCGGCAGCTAGGCTACACCTTTGATGATTCCTCCTTATCGATGTTATCACTCTACGTGTGGCATATAGAGACGTCCTCGTTTCAGTATCGCAAGGCTGTCGGGATACATCACGCCATATATCGTCGTATATGATTTGCGCTATAGCCACCCGAATGAAATGATATGGCTGAGTTAGGAGCGCTTTTACGAGCGTTTTCGTACCTTGGTCCCTGATTTCAGCCATGATTCCCGCATTTTGATATCGACAATTGTATCGATACGATGGTGGGTACACCTAAACTACCCAAGAAATTTCATGAATTACTTTATGGAGTTAAATTTCCAGTTCGATTTGCCGTGCTCTTACCAGTTCCTTGGAGGGGCTGGGGCTGGGCCTTCAGAATAGCGGATGTATGTATGGTGGATTTTTCTGTTTATACTGTGAAGGATCCGGTAAGAACTTGGATAGCGGATAAAAGACGTTCGAAACGATCGAACATAATAACTTGTCGAACTGGGTAAATGTTGTGGAATCAATCAAAGCAATAATTAGACATGACAGGACGACGAGTGGTGATGAAGATGGAGACATTTTAATATCGGATTCGATAAATATGGAAATAATTGGGTATAGCGAAAGAAAATGTCTGCCGCTCGATGATGGAGTAGTTCCATTTCCAGATTCTGAAGTGAAGGTATTGTCGAACTTTGGATGGGCGGAAATCCAGTCTTATATTCGAGGATTTAACGAGAAGAAAAGCAAGAATTTCAGATAGAAGAAAAATTCTAGTCGGCGGTTGGGTCACAAATTTCACTTCCTGTCCAAAAAAAATCGATCCCACAAAGAAGCATTAAGAATGGAAGCCAACAAGTAAACAAGGAAGCGGCTAATTAAGGAACTCAAATAGGCAAATGTCACCACATTTCACTGGAAGGATTTCCTAAGGGCAGAGAGAATGAGGATGAACGTATCATGATTTTCAAGGACTACTAACGATGCAGACATGAGATACAAGGTCAATAAGTGTCACATCTTTTCTTTAAGTAGAACTTCGAAGAGATTTAAGACAGATATGTCAGGGATAATTCTCGACATGGACTCGGTACTCATAAGAACATAGGCACCTTTGACAATTTTTAAGTTGAAGGAACCATATTTGGATAGTTGCCACGGAAGAAATGAGTTTGGCTTCCTTGAAATCGCTAGGTTCGACTGGAGTTTTCCAGCATTGATAATCTTATCAAGCCTCACATCTTGATTTCTAAAGCATTATGCCAGAGGCACAGGCAGAAAATTAGTCCTTCTAGCTATCTAAGCTGCTTGGCGAATCTGGTGGAATATTTGAGAAAGGAGCATGAAAGTTGGACGAAATTTAGTATAGAAAGGATGAATCTGCTAATCGGGTTGCATTTTCCGGGCTGTGTCTCGAAACATAGGAATATCAGGTCAGATGTACTGTAATCTCCCTCTTGCCCTGTCATCCACTTAATGGTTCGTTCTTAGTGAATCTCCTAATCGGCTTGTCTTTCCCGGGCTGTGTCTCAGAACTTGAGAGTATATTTCAAGATCGATGTCTTCTCGTGATGGATGCGAAAGGATGAGGTGCGCACTAATATCGTTGTTAGTCACCATACCACTTATTGGTTCTTTCTTGGAATCTTTAGAAGTTGTTTAACCCTGGGTTTGTGACGAGCGGTTACGGTGATTTTTATTCAAAAGACTAAGACATACTCTCGCCGATAAGGATTATACACTCCTTAGTCTATCATCGTTTTTTCTAGAAACGGATGATCCATTATCTGGATTATAGTATGCCTATGTAAAGATAAATTCAATCGAAATGGCTTTGCTTGAGGTTGTTTTTACGATAGACAAACCTCTTCAAGCAGTAAAATTTCTGGATAACGGGAAGACAGAAATACTCGAGAGTGAATTGGACAGAATGGGCTGAATTGCATAGATGCTAGATCAAAGAACTGGAAATTCGTCACTAGGAATAATCAGACTCAATGCAACCAGAGGAACTCCGTAGGTGAGTGTACTATTCCCCTACTATGACACATATTATTGGACAAAATTTTGCAGACACTCTCTCTGTCTTGAATCAATATGGTTGTCTATGAAGATTCCATTACTCTGGTGATGAAAAGTTTATTTCTTGACACACTGATCTATGTTTTGGCAATAGAAGCGGTGTATTAAAACTTGAATTAAAGTGATCCTACTGATCGTGTGGCCGGAGCAGTAATGGTCAGTGTGAAATACTTAAGAATATAGCTCCATTCTAGGTTAAATTGGCAGCACAGGACTGCAAACAGCATCTTCTTAGGCTTGCCAGAAAACGATTTGAAAACCCTTAATGATCAATCCATTGGATGTACATACAAGACGATCTCCAGAGTCTAGTCTGTCCCAAGTATAGCAACCTTAGCTTTACCAAACAAAATTAGTTGGCCATACATCTTCAGTTTTAATTTACTATAGTTTTCCCGAACATATTGAGTATATGTGTGGGGTGTCGGCTACTTGTGGGCAACACTCCACACAATTTCTTAAAATCAAGGTGGTCGGATGTTTGATTTTTATTTTTAAAATTAAGCAACCGGAGGAAAATAAAATAAAAAAAAAATTCCGGAAAAATCAGTTGAAAAAAATATATAGAAGCGAGAGGGTAAAATAAAAACTGTGGTAAGCGTAATTAATACATGTGAATATCTTAAGCTGTGATAATAGTTTATAACTAGTGTAATAATTTAAATTTACATTATAAATTTAATAATACAAATTATTCAAAATAATTTATAAGATAATATATTAATTTTTTTTTAATAATAAACGCTCAAGAATATTTATTTGAGAACACAACATATGAACCACTTATATGCAGTTTTTGAACAATCCTACACAGTAAAAAAAAATCTGCCAACAGTCTGGGCGCAACTTTATTATTTTTCGGGTAGAAGTGCGGAACGAGTTTAATTCTGAGATGCGGTGTAGGTTACTATGTAACTGAAAACCTAAAAAAAGTTCGGGAAGCGGTTAGAATGGGGTCGCGCTAGAATACTTACGCCGCTGCCACATATATCATATGAATTACTTAATTGGGTCATACTCCGGGACGAGGTCTAGTCCTAGTATAATATCAGTTGTTACGCCATTAGAAGGTTTTTCGTGATTTCGTTTTCGGCCATTACATGAAATCGGAAATGCATTTGTAGACGATTATATAAAAAGTCTGTGGAAGTGCAAACCAATCTAATATCTCATCAATCCTGAGAAATATGTCATGTAGGATTATGTAGGAAGCCTTAGGAAGTAAAAATGAATTCGATATCTTATTAGAACTAAGAAATATGTAAGAATTTGTGAAAACATATGCAACCCCCTTGCACCCACTTTGGGGTTGAATATCCAAAAAACCTGAAATGAGTTTTTTGATATATATAAAAAAAGCCAGAGGAAGTAAAAACCAATCCGATGTCTTATCACTCCTAAGAGATATGACGGAATTCGTGAAAACGTGTTGAACCCGTTTTTACACTCTTAGCGGTTGAAAAAGGAAAAAACTTGAAAATGGGTTTTAGGTGATTATTAAACAAGCCGGTGGAAGTGAGAAGTTATTCGATATCTAGTCAGACCTGAGGGATACGGCTGAATTCGTGAAAATATATACATCCCCTTTACATCACCTTGGGGGTCGAATTTCAAAAAATCCTGAAAACACTTTCTAGGTATTTAAATGAAGAATCCGTAGAATAAAAATGAATTCAATATTTGGGAAGACCTACTAGATATGACGAAAATCGTAAAAATATATGCATTCCATTTTCACTGATCATTTTTTTTTGCCCCCTTCCGAATGCCAATGGATATTTGAATTTTTGGAAAAGCTTTTTTTCACGCACAAGCGAAAAAGTAATGTAAGATATTTTTCATATTTTACATTAACGTTCCAAATGAAGCTTTGGTATGTTTTAGGATGTGGTCAATCAAAATTTTTGACATCCGGGACGTAAAACAATGAATAAAAACGTTTTAAAATTTTTGATTTCATCCCGCCAGTACAGTTCGAGACGCCATTATGGCATGTTTGGCTGACGCGCGCTACGCTCCAACTACTTTCCGTGCAGCCCTGCGGGGCTCAGGGATTAAAACTCCCTTTTTGCGTTCATGTTTGGCTGTTGCGCGCTACGCTCCAACTACCTTTCGTGCAGCCCTGCGGGGCTAAAGGAATTTAAACTCCCTTTTTCGTGTCCATGTGTGACGAGAAACGTCAAACGGAACCGTCATGGTAGTTCGAATAAAATGTACTGGGTGAGCAAAATTAAAAATTTGAAATCGGTTTTTTATATAGTTTTAGATCCCGGGTGTCAAAAATTTTTATTGCCCACATCCTAAAACATACCAAAGTTTCATTTGGAACGTTAATGTAAAATATGAAAAATCTCTTACATTACTTTTTCGCTTGTGCATTATAGAGAATCTTTACCGAATTTTTTTTTAATCAAAATTACTTTTCTAGTTGAGTCACATATACGTACCGAATTTCAACTTTCTAGCATGAGCCGTTCTATAGTTAGGAAAAACACCCCCACCATCGTACCATACTACCCCTATAAAAAATTATATTTTTCCACCATGCTACTACTATAGCTCTATCCAAATACCAAGTTTCAGCTTGATATCATTATAGGTTCTCGAGATATAAAAATCAGAACTTTCTGCTTTTCACTCTCCCCCATGCTCACCCTCTACACCCTCATCCATGAAATTTTTTTTTCTGCTGGGGGTTTATTAGGCCTACTTTTGGTAAAAATTTTAAGCATCTATCTTACATTGTTCTTGAGATAAGAGACTTGATTTTCTAAAAAAATGTTTACCCCCTCCACTTCCATGCTCCACCGCCCCCTTAAAAAATTTTACTTTCAGCAAACTTTATTTGTCAACCTTTACACACAAACCAAATTTTATTTCTCTAATGCAATTGGTTCGTGAGATAACGTAATCTAAAATTTTTCAACCCTCACCCCCGTACTTCACTGCCCCCTCTCAAAAAGTTATTTCCAATCTATTCTTCTATTATACCTACAGATGATTATTTAGCTTTAATTTCGTGACATTAACCGTTTAGGAGATATGGATTTTAGAATGTCTCGATCTCGGCTTTCGAACCTTTCGGACGCATTATTTTTCCCCCCACTCCCACACCCCTTCACCCATATCATCAATATTTTAGCAAATGGGTCCACTATCGAAGCTCTATACAAATTCCAAGTTTCAGCTTCCTAACATAAGCGGTTGCTGAGATCTAGAAACCAAAATTTTTCGTCTAAAACGCTTCCCCAACCTCCCCTCTCATACTCCCACCCCCCAAAAAGTGGTCACTTCAAGGGACCTACCCAGTCTATTAATAATAGTCTATTAATCATAGGGCTTAGGAGTTATAAGCCCTCAAACGTTTTGCGTACGGCGGACGGAGCACAGACGGACTGAAATTTTTTTTTGTTTTATGGTGTTTATTAGTCATAAAACGTATAAAAAAAAATTTTACGGGTAGCAAATTTTTTTTTTTTAAAAATCAATAACAATACCTTATTATTAAAATAATAAAGTAAAATCCATTGAATTTTACATCTTTTGGATAGTAGGCAAATATGCCTCAAGAGGAATGTAATAGTCAATTTGAATGTAATTTTCAATTTTCGGTCAGTAAATTTCAATTGGCAATCAGTAAAATTCAACATCGAGATCAGCAAATTCATTAGATATTCTCTTGAATTTACACTCTAAAAAAAGTGTATAATTAGCACTCTTTAAGATACACTTATTTCTACTTCTAATGCTATTTCTTACTTACTTACTCTTAATAAAACACTTGGCTGTAGGTAAGAATCGAACCCACGGTTGATTCTGGTTTTGGTGCGTAACCACTGCGCCACTGAAGGCAATTCATTTTTTTTTTAATAGAAAACAAAATTGAACGAAGCGTCCAACTTCGTGGTTTACATAAAAAATAACGTAATTTTCAATTCATGTATAAATATAGTTAATTTTACACGAAATGTTGCGTAATTTTGTGATACTTTCCATGTAAATTGTATGGTTCAGTTGAAAAGTACATGTATAATTTACTAATACCAGAAACTCGTGTAAAAGTGCTTGAAATGAGTACTTTTACTTGAAAAAATGAAATATACTTGAAATTTCAAGAAAAAATTGGTTTGAAAACTCAATTTTTTTAAAACACTGTGTTGCCACCAGAGAGTAGGGTGGTTCCAAAATGTTACAAATTTCGTTCTATAATAAATCAATTATAGTGAACCAACTACCTGGTTGCATACGGCTCCTAATGAACAGGAAGAACTCCAACTTTATCTTATCCCTTGAGGAGAATATATGCAGACTACCGATAGACGTCTCAACTGGTTACTATCCACCAGAATCGACTTTGATTACCAAAAAGTGAGGGAGACGCAAGTAATCTTTCCTGATTTTGTCCTTTTGCAGCTGAAAACCAAACAAAACTAAATATTAATTTAAATGCAGTTTTGGCACACTCAATTACACTGAAAAAAGAATGTACCGAGAATTCCGCACGACAAAAGTCATCATAAAAATGTTTCAATTAATTATACAACAGAATCCTTTTTTAACCGAAAAAGCTTATCGCTTTCTTCCGCAGCACCTAAATTAAATGGAGAACTTCACTCCGATCTAAACCCTTAAATTTCCGGCCAATAATTTCCTATACCATTAATGAAATTTAATTAAAAACCTACCGTAACGCCATCTAGACGCGAGTAAAAGGGATCGGCGTCATCCAAACGCAAGAAATCAATAGAAACCATTCTACCGTTCATAATTTCTCAAAAGCAGAAGAATGTCGTTTACAATTTACTCCTGGGCAATACTAAATTCGATTATTTATCCTTTGAGAATTCGCAGCTAAAGTTGACGAATGAAAAACATACAGCGAGTCGATCGGCTCGGCTTTATCAAAAGACTGGACATTACACATGAAATTTCAAAGGTCAAAGAATTATTCAAAGATGTTGACAGAAAAAGGACGTTATACTTGTGAGTCCTGACGGCAATTTAAGGATCATCTTATAGCTTGATGTGTCTTTGGAAGTCTTACTCTTATCTTGACTTCTTTTCGTCCTTTTATGTATGCAGTTTGTGTGAGTGGGGAGTATTTTGTTTCACCCAGTTTTATTAAAGAGAATTTTTGATCAGCTTAATTCAAGCATATCCTTTTCTGATGGAACGGAGACGACAGGATACGGGAAGTTTGAAAAGTTTTCGGTTCATATACAAAAAAAGCAACAAACCATGTCATTCGTCCCATCATATCTCCTTTGAGCCTTTACCATTTCATCTTGCTTCTGTGTACATTCTGATATTTTTTTTGTATTCGGTATGTTGATATTTGCAGAAGGTTTCCAAGGATAAAACAGGACCTAGTTGACGGGAAGAAAACGATATAGTATGTGGGATAACTTTTTCTTTCAAGATTTTCTCTCATCCTTTTCCAATTCCTCGACGGTACATAAATTTTCTTCTCATTAGGATTGAAGATATGGCTGATGTAACGTTTCAATAGGCAATCGGATTGATACGGGAAAAGGACGAAAAAAAGGAGCTTGACTTTCAAAATTTTCGCTTCTGTGTTGTTTCTTTTTCGTGCCCAGAAAATCCATTATTTCAGCGATGTATGTCCATAAATTGAACAAGAATATAAAAAAAGGGATAAATAAGGATATAGTAGGTGGTACTAGAAGAGAGATATACCTATGATGGCAGACAAGAAAGTAACAAGGAGCGCAACATGTGTCATAAATTTTCTGGATGTGCTCCTCGAAATGAAGGGATATGATTTCTTGATCTTATGATGGAAGTCCTTTTTTTCGTAACGGAGGAATAAAAACTTTATTTAGGGTGAAGGAAATGGAGAAGTTAACTTTTGTGAAATTCGTAGGCTATTTAGACTTTTGATGGCTTGATTTGAATGAGTGGAAGGTGCATAGAATGTTACAAAAAAACATTAAAAAATCATCAAAATTTGATTTAATATTTCCAAGTCGTTTTAATGGAGAAACATATCTTTCAGATACCGTTTCAAGTTTTCCTTATATGTCGCATACCTTTACAGTGAATGTACTCTACTTCTTAAAAATCTACCAACAGTCTGCGCGCAACTTTATTATTTTTCGGGTAGAAGTTCAGAACGCGTTTAAGATTGATACGGTGTAGGTTACTATGTGACTGAAAACCTAAAAAAAAGTTCGGGAAGCGGGTAGAATGGGGTCGCACTAGAATACGTACGCCACTGCCACAGATAATATATAATTGGGTCATACTCCGGGACGCAGTCTAAGTCGTAGTATAATACTAGTTATTAAGTGATTAGGATGTTTTTCATGATTTGGTTTTGGGCCATTACATGAAATCGGATATGCGTTTGTAGGCGATTATATAAAAAGTCCTCAAGGTACTTGAGAGGCTTTTCGAAACGTACATTCTGAATCTATGGTGCATAGCATGCGTACATGAGAGGGAAATCTGTAGACACAGCCCTATACGAGGTAGTGGGGTCTATAGAATCCAGTTTGGAGTAAAGGAATTTGCTTTAACGGCTTTCCTGGACATAGAGGGGGCTTTCAACAACGTGACAGCAGGGAATAAAGGTCGTGGCATATGGAGACGACATTGTGATAATCGCCAAGAGCAAGTTTTGGGATATGCTGTCGAGCATTTTGGAGTCTGCACTCCGCACACTCAGTCAGTAGGCTGGGAGATGCGGCTTGGGGGTGAACGCTTCTAAAACTGAATTGTCCGCTATTCACAAGGAGCATAGAATTCCGGCATTTAGGCTGCCGAAGCTCGGAGGCGTGGAGCTTAGACTATCGGAACAAGCTAAATACTTGGGTCTAATTCTGGATAGGAAGCTTAGCTGGAAATTGAATATTCAGGAGCGCATTAAGAAGCCTAATAACGCGCTTTTCGCGTGCAAGCGGACCGTGGGTAAAAGCTGGGGTCTCAAACCAAATATAGTACACTGTTTGTACACTGCGGTTGTGAGACCTATTCTGACCTATGGGGCAGTGGTGTGGTGGAAAGCCATGGATAAAAAGTATAATCCTAGGGAACTAGGAGGAGTGCAACGGACTGCCTGTGTTATGATTACGGGAGCCCTTCGCACAACCCCTACTGACGCGTTGGAGGTGTTTATGCATCTATTGCCAGTGGATATATATGTGAAACAGGTAGCGGCAAATACAGCTGTTAGGCTATCGAGCTCTGCCCTCTTTAGGCCGAGCTCTAAAGGGCATAGTTCCATTCTCAACGAATTTCTGGGAAACCTCGCGGATATTAGTACGGACTACTTAATCCCAGTGATGGATTTTGCGACGAAATTGTATATCCTAGTACAGTGGACTGGGAGAACAATAGGATACTACGTGAGGGAGAAATCTTCGTATATACGGACGGATCGAAAATGGAATGCGGCACTGGCGCTGGCGTCTTCTCTGAGCAGCTGAGTGTAGGGGAGTCGTTCAAACTGCCAGATGTATGCAGTGTTTTCCAAGCGGAAATTCTGGCTGTGTTACAGGCAGCAAACATTCTGTTAATGGGGGAGATATGTGATCAGAATATCTTACTCTACATTGACAGCCTGGCGGCCATAAAGGCGCTGGAATCGGTCACCATTAAATCCCAGTTAGTAAAGCGTAGTCAGTACAGAGTACTGATTTGCAGGGGGCCAGGGCATAGTAATATACTAGGGAACGAAAGAGCGGACGAGCTTGCGAGATCGGGATCGGCATCGAATGGTAGGGTTGAGGAGGTTAGTCCACCGATATGCGGCATCAAAGCGCAAATTGGTGAACGTGCTAATAAGGCGGCCAACTCTAGGTGGGTAGGGCTGGCAAGCTGCAGGGCCCGAGCTGGATAGTCAAAAAAGTAGGAATATATTAACTTGGGATAGAGGAAGGCTGCGACTGCTCGTCGGTGCACTGACGGGTCACTGTATGCTGGGGAAACACGCTATGCGGCTAGGGCTAGCGGAGACGGACATGTGCAGGTTCTGCTATGATCTGTACGCTGTGGAGGACATCACTCACATCCTTTGTGAATGGCCAGGGATCGCTAGAAGACGACTGAGATGGCTGGGTAGTCTTTTCTTCCATAAAATCGAGGATTTGAGGTCATTAGGGGTTGACAAACTGTTCAGGTTCTGCAGGGAAATGGAGTGTTTTTGAAGGGATGAAACAGCCCACGAGAATCTGAAGGGATCGCAATGGGCCCGTATGGCGCCTTGTGCGCGCGGTGGTTTTACCACTGCGCCCCTTCTTAAACCTATATAAAAAGTATGTGGAAGTGAAAACCAATCTAATATCTGATCAATCCTAAGAAATATGTCGAAAACCGTACGTCCTTTTGGAGTTGAATATTCAAAAATCCTGAAATCAACTTTTTGACGATTATGTAAGAAGCCTGAGAAAGTAAAAATTAATTCGATATCTCATTAGAATAAAGAAATATGAAGGAATTTCTGAAAACATATACAACCCCATTGCACCCACTTTGGGGTTGAATATACAAAAATCCTGAAATGAGTTTTTAGATATATATAAAGAAAGCCCGAAAAAGTGAAAACCAATTCGATGTTTTATCACTCGTAAGAGATATGAAGGAATTCGTGAAAACGAGTTTAACCCCTCTTAGGGGTTGAAAAAGGAAGAAACTTGAAAACAAGTTTTAGTCGATTATAAAATAAGCCCATAGAAGTGAAAAGTTATTCAATATCTAATCAGACCTAAGTGATACGGCCGAATTCGTTAAAATGCATACAACTCCTTTACACCCCTTAGGGGTCGAATTTCAAAAAACACTGAAAACACTTTCTGGGTATTGATATGAGGAATCCGTGAAATGAAAATTAATTCATAATTTTAAAAGACCTAAGAGATATGACGAAATTCGTGAAAATGTATGCATTTCGTTTTCACTGATCACTTTTTCCCCCCTTCCGTACACCAATAAATATTTAAAAAAATTTTTTATCTAAAGTACTTTTCTAATAGATCTACGTATAGTCACGAAGTTTCAACTTTTTTGCATATGCCGTACTATAGATAGGAAAAATACCCCCCCCCCCCCCCCCTTGTAGCATACAACCCCTATAAAAAACATACTTCAGTCACGATCGGATGCAAGCCAATCGTATAATACTCTAGATGAATGCTGAACTCCAATTTATATTGTAGTTGGGGATAAAGTAGAGTTACGTGTGTGCATGTTGTATAGTATGTCCTTTATTAAGGACTGCCATTAGATTGCTACTCAAAACTAAAAGACAATATTCAGTGTTTAATTTCATATCTTGAACTGGGTAAGTCCTCGAAAAAAAATGTCCTTTTTGAAGGACTTTCACATAGGAGGTGCAGGAAGGACTCACTCGATTTCTCACATATTTATCCTTTTCCTTGGAACCATTTAAAAATGAACGTGTACAAAATTTCAAATTTGTAGCTTGAAGCGTTCAAAAGTTATCGAAAAATATTGTTGAACACGGGTCTTAAGGACATTTTGTATAGCAGGTACCAGAAGGAGTAAAAGGATTTCGCTGATTAGTAAACTCAAACTTTGTTTTTACTCAAAACTAATTTGTACAAAGTTACCAATTCATAGCTAAAAGATTACTTGAGTTATAGTAAGTTCCGTAAATTAAGTGAAGACGTTTTGACAGGATATTTGTATGGCAGCTACACGAAGGACTAATAGGATTTTCTTCATAATCATACATTTAGCTCCACCTATTGGAAAAATAACACATACAAAATTTCAAAGACGTAGCTTAAACCACTCTGAAGTTATCGGCCAATATTCTTAAACACGTGTTTTAAGGACATTTTGTATGGCAGCTACCAGAAGGAGTAAAAGGATTTTACTGACTAGTAAAGTCGAACTTTCTTTTCACTCAAAACTAATTTATACAAAATTCCGAATTCGTAGCTAAAAGATTACTTGAGTTATAGTGAGTTTCGTAAATTAAGTGAATACATTTTGGCAGGATATTTGTATGGCAGCTACACGAAGGACTAATACGATTTTCTTCGTAATCATATATTTAGCTCCAACTATTGGAAAAATAACATGTACAAAATTTCAAAGTCGTAGCTTAAACCCTTCTGAAGTTATCGACCAATATTCTTTAACACGTGTTTTAAGGACATTTTGTATGGCAGCTACCCGAAGGAGTAGGACGATTTTGCCCGTTAACGAACTTACTCTTACAAATTCAACCAAACATCCAGATTCAAAATTTCAAGATCCTAGGTGAAGGCGTTCTTGAGTTATCGTGTTCACGGACAGACGGACGGGCGGACGGACGTCAAGCGGATTTGAGGTTTTTGGCCACAAATAAACAAAAAATAATATATAACTTTTTTTCGTCCGAGGCTTGGTTCAATGCGTTACAAACTTTTGGGCTGGATTAAACTTATAATACTCTGTATGATTTCATCTAGAGTATACAAACTATATTTTTCCAACACGCCACTACAATAGCTCTATCTAAATACCAAGTTTTAGCTTTCCATGATTATAGGTTCTCGAGATATAAAAATCGAAACGTTTTCCTTTTCACCCTCCCCCACCCTCGCCCCCTACACCCAATTCCCCAAACATTTTTTTCTGCTAGGGGTCTATTAGGTCTACTTCTGGTAAAAATTCTAAGCATTTATCTTACACTGTTCTTGTGATGTTTTTGAAAAATTCCTATCCTCCACCGCCCCCTTAAAAGATTTTAGTTTCAGCAAACTTTATTTGTCAACCTTTATACACAAACCGAATTTTATTTTTCTAGTACAATTGGTTCGTGAAATATCGTAATCTAAAGTTTCTCGCCCCCCACCTCCGCCACTGTTCCACTCAAAAATTTGTTTCCCATCTATTTTCCAAGTATACGTACAGATGTTCATTAAGTTTAAATTTCGTGACATTAACCGTTTAGGAGATATGGATTTTAAAATGCCTTGATCTCGGCTTTCGAGCATTTCGGACACATTATTATTCCCCCCACTCCCACACCCCTTCGCCCATATAGGAAATTTTTCGCAAATGGGTCCACTATCGAAGCTCTATGTAAATTCCAAATTTCAGCCTCGTAATATAAGCGGTAGCTGAGATCTAGAAACCAAAATTTTCCGTCTAAAACGCTTCCTTCACCTCCCCCTCACACCCCTCCCCTAAAAAGTTGTCACTTCAAGGGGCTACCCAGTCTATTCAGAAAAAAGAATCAATTTAATAGCTCATAGGGTTTGGGAACTATAAGGCTGGTCACACACTGAAAGAGCAAAAACAGTTTTAGTCAAAAACGTTTTTGACTAAACATGACTATGTCGCCGTTTCAATAGCAATTCAGTGATCAGAGCGTGCCTTGAAGCGAGCTCTACTAATCAGTGTGCTCTGATCATTGAATTGGTATTGAAACACCGACATAGTCATGTTTAGTCAAAAACGGTTTTGACTAAAACTGTTTTTGCTCTTTTTAAGTGTGCGGCTAGCCTTAGTCCTCAAAAGATTTGCGTACGGCGGACGGCGAACAGACGGACTTTTTAGGTGTTTATTAGTCATGAAACGTGTAAAAAAAATTGTTCAGGGTAGCACATTTTTTTTTTTTCAAAATCGATAACAATACTTTATTATTAAAATAATAAAGTAAAATTGTGGGGCGAAAAACAAAGACCGATTTTTATCTAAAGACTTCTCGGATGCAAATTTAAAATTTTGATAAAAACTTACGATTTTTTTTTTCAAAGAAGCGGCTAACGTGTGGTATACTCTTCAAATTTTCGCCATACTCTTAAGCCGGTACCACACATTCGGCATATAACGATCCAAACACTGGACTGCTCGTCAAATGGCGAACTACAGGAGATGAGATGCAGAAGTTGCGAGTGAGTTCGAAACGAACAACTGATCCACAATATTCGACATATGGCGAATAGTTGCTCGTTGCTTGCCGAACGTGTGGTCTAACCCAGAAAATTTCGCCATACTCTTAAGCCGGTACCACACATTCACCATTCGGCGAATATCGATTCAAACACTGGACTGTCCGTCAAATAACGAACTACAGGAAATAAGATGGCGAAATGGCGAGCGAGTTCGAAACGAACAACCCATCCACACTATTGGCCAAATAGCGAAAGTTTCTTGATGCCCGCCGAATGGAGAATGTGTGACGCCGATTTTAGAGCGAATTCAGGCGATAATTTTGATAGTAGATACACGGGGTCCCAGATGAGCAGAAAACTTTGAAAACAATTTAATTAGTGTGTGGTGTGATTGGTGGTATTCAACCCGAGAAATTATTCGCCACACTTTTAGAGACAATTTAAGCGAATATTTTTGTACAAACATGGGGTCAGAGATGAGTAGAAGCTGCCTAAAAATATTATTGTACAAAGGCGAACATAAACATAAAATCGTTTCCTATGTTAGTCGCACTTTTTTTAGGGTGCAGTAAGGCGAACATTTCAGTAGATATATGGGGTCACAGATGAGCAGCAGGGTATCAAAAAAAATGCAAATACTGTAGTTCAAAATTCATAACAGAAAATATGGAAATTGTTTCTCCAGCAAAAAATTCGACCCATTATCACAATAATGCACAGTACTTGATCCCAGGTTCCTCTATCGATTTCCTTTATACAATTTCCATTTCCCAATTTCAACGGAAAATTGGATGAAAATTTCCGGGAAAATCATTCCCATAACATTTGGCACAAATCGCTTCAAATTGACCAATGGCGAATGGCGTTCTGCACCCGAAACAAAATCTTCTTATGGACTTAACTCAATTGTGGATGAGGGGGCTGGGAGCCTTATGGCATTTGGGTAAATAATTTGAAAATGGAACTGCTGCTAGTGGTCCTATAACGATCCTATTCTGAATCCCATTCAACACTCACTTACTTAGGCTTTTCTAATTTTTTTCTACCCCCGGATAAGGAAAGAAATGCGGGAAGAAAATTCGGAAAATGATTCCGAAATTTCTTTGCGTTGTGCGAAAATGTGCCACGATTTTCCGTGATAGTCCCGTCCTCTAATGATTCTGTTAAGTGTTGAAGTTTTTTTTCCGAGGTTTTCTTTTTGTGTCGATGAAGTCTGGACCGTATTTAGCCCAGTTTAAGGGTCGGTTAAGTATTCCGAGCGGGAAGAAGTGTATGATATAAAGGAGGGAGGAGTGGGAAATAGATCCGGGTAGCAAGGATATCGTGTGTAGTATTATATAATGAAGACGTTTACTTTCAAGACCAAATTAAATTTCGAATAAACACTTGGCACGTATTGGGGATTTACCCGATTCTAAAGAGACGGGTACTACTCGGTAAATAACCACAAGCAGCAGTATATCGTATAGTTCGGGGCTGAAGGACTCTGATGCGTAAAGCCCTCGAATACTGGCTGTAGCCATTGCCGGCTATAATTGAACCGAACCATTTTCAAAGGACTTTCCGGAATCGCGAAGTGTTAGTGAGTTTGGACATTTCGAAAAGGAAGGTCTGGGGTAAATTTAGGCAGAATATTAGGCGTGGTAATTGATTGGATTGGGAATATTTCGGCAGTGTCGGACGAGTGTTTAGAGCGAAATCTGGTCGCTAGCTTAAAGGGTAATGGATATTGACACACCCATGTAATTATCGTAATTGAAGGCGGCGCTGTAATAGCACTCTTCCGGATTGTATAATCAAAATAAGATTAGTCGCAGGTTGTTTCAATCTGATAGATACAATCACGATTTTTATAGTACTTATGCTAATACAGTATAGTTTTTTTTTGTAGACTATTTGTGAGGTATGTTCTTTTCACCTGAGTGTGGTTTCTATATATGAACTCCGATTTGGAAGACTAGTGCATTTAACAGTCCACTACCACAGATTCAAAGGCCAAGTTGAACTTCAAGGAAGCAAAATTTTAAGAAAATAAAAACAAGGATCAAACGGTGAGGAAAATCAGTTAACATTCACAGTACATCAGATCTGCTCTGTACTCCAATTCCTCTTATCCCAACCTACTGCATATAGTTGTCTAACGTATCCTGAATTCTGAAGTCATATCTCAACCGTCTCTGGAGCTATCATTCGTTGTTTTGGAGATAATTTGTTATAGCCTGTTTTTGTGTGCAATTGCTCCACTTAGGACATTGATTTCACCATACTCCTTTTCAACAGCTACAAGTTATATCAAAACTAAAAATTTGTTGATATCCTCCCGCCCAAACACCACTACTCCTGTCAAAAATTTTATTTTTGTCATGGTGGAAAATTCAAACAAATCTTCGATATGTGCATTACGGTTACTTCGGAAAAAGTGGCCAATCCTCTCCGAACCAAAAAATTTGGTGCGGCACTGGAAAAAGATTTGAAGTTTTGTTCTCAGTCTGAATATTAATTAATTAGAAGAACTGATGTGTCCTGTTTGGACTAATCGTAAAACGTGGATCAGCCATAGCAGAAAGGGAAGCTCCTGAACAGAATGAAAACGAATTGAAAAGAAATTGATTAATACCTTTGCAAATTGAGTCCAATGCCGTGCAAACTCCATAATCTCTTTAAATCTTCAAAGAAATCATTTTAACCCCGTCCAATATCCTTTACAATCAGAGACCATCGATAGGAAATAGAAAAAGTTTTCTGCATCGGGCTAAACTAGCCCTTATCAAATTCACTGACAATTTCCGTCAGCTACACATTGCATACAAATTTGCTTTCAGCGTGGAAAGGAACATGAAAACTACCGGAGCTGACTCCTCTCTTTCCACATCACCATATTCCATACCTCTGTAAAAAAAGAAGTCGGTACCGAAACGCTATAAATAAGAACTGAGCGAGATGAAAAGGACATTTGCATACGAAAGCGTCCATTTCCGGAACGGGGTTGTTCCGTTTATTATTTTTTTCTACTCTTTTCACTTACACCCAAGCCTCAAACCCGGATCTAGTTCCCATGGTCTTTAATTTTACTGAGCCCGACCAGAAATTTCCCTGCAGTAGAGCAGCACAGGGCCAAGTGAGAAATGCTGTAGCCTAGGGATGCAATCGGGGGTAGTAACCCAACGAAAAAGGAATGTCAGCACCAGCGAATCACCATGCTGGATCGTTAGTAACTTAGCGCCACGGGTTGCAAACTGCTGAGAGTTGGTACCGCTTCCAACGCAAAAAACACGCAAGAAGAAAAAAAAGGACGAACAAAAAATATAAAAACCAACTCCGTTCTGACGGATCCTTCTAGGCTCCAGGAATCAAGGATTCGAGCACAGACAGCTCAACTAACGATAAACCGTCCGATGGTGCTGATGGGAAAAAATCCTTACACCCAAAGTGGTAGCGAAAAAAAGGACACAGGGTAAGAATTGCACGATTGTTTCCCTGACTCTGTTCCTGGTGGTGCTGATGGTATCCTTTCGAGCAGTCATCATCACACTATCGCGTATCCTGGAACCCATTCTCAATCGAGCGCCGCTTTACTGCGAAGGACTCAGGCGTCCTGGTACTTTGCATATTTTCATAGCCGCATGGTTTCCTTATCTTAACGATTTCGTACAATTTTTTTCTAATGTAGGAGAGGTCGGGCATAGCATAGAAACGAGAATTTTTGAAAAGTTCACATTTTATCAAAGGAAATGTTTAGAAATGGTAGGAAACTAATGTCCAAGCAATAAGAAGGCTTGATTATTTCTAATTATTTTAAAGTAGCCGAGGTGGCCTCAGTAGCCTAGTGTGAGACCACTTCTCTCTCATTCCACTCCCAAAAGTTACATTTTATATCCCGCTTGACTCCCATCGCGGTTTGTTCGATCTGGCAAGCTATCCCAGGAAAAAAACAATTTGTTGAAAAACTTTAAAAGAAAAAGCTTTAAGGAGCTTTGAGGAGCTTTCAGAGAAAAAGCTCAGATCGAAGGATGGAACAACTTTAAATTCGATCGGAGAGATAGCATCGAAGTAGAGATGTGCAAAGCAGTTCCTTTCAGTGAAGTACTTCACTCCGAATCACTCACTTTAAGGAACGAGTTCAGTGAAGTACTTCCATTGAACTCTTCGTTCCATCGTTCCTTCGTTCCATCGTTCAGTAGTCACTAGTTACTTCAATTGAACTCAATGGAACTCTTCGTTCCGTAGTCACTATTCCCTTCAATTGAACTCAATGGAACTCTTTGTTCCTCCGTTCCGTAGTCACTTCAATTGAAGTGTTCAGTCACTCAATGGAACTCTTTGTTCCGCACTTCAATTGAAGTATTTGCTCACTCTATCTCTTCTAACAGCCGTTTAGTAGCCACCGGTGGGCTGGTGTGGGTGTGAGTTTTCTTTTCTAAACAGCCGCTCACTTAATAACACTCTAGTCAGACAGAAGTTCGTAGGGTTGGGATGTGTGGATTTTCTCCAGCCGGTCTATGGTCAGACAGGCAGTAGTTGTTCTTGTGGGTTGGAAAATAGGAAGAAGAGCGGTGTATATACATGAATATTTACATTTACTTTCTTTTTTCTTGTGATGGAAAATAGAATGTTGTGGTATTCTTCGCACCGCGTCGCCACACATAATTACATTGAAGACAACAGCACTGTTTATAATCAGTGATACCAATTTAGTGCTTTCAGCGTTAAATTTGGTGCTCAAAATTTCGTCTCAGCGGACAAAAATTAGTTTTACCACTTGCGCATTATTTGAATATTCCTGCGATTGATATATATCGTTTTTAATTTTTTTGTCACGTGTCGAATGGAACTGCAGTTCATCAAAATGAGTGAGTTACTTCACTCACTCACTTCAATGAAGTGTTCTTTTGGAACAGTTCACTCGTGAACGACCCATCTCTACATCGAAGTATACAAGGCCTCGATTTGGTAATAACGCCTTGAAAGAAAAACCAAAATATCCAGGGTTATAGAAACAAATTAAAAATGGTAATAGGATGTATGAACGCTTATTACTCAGTTGTTATGTTATGCCACCTTCTCCTGTAATCTTTGAGTGGCTTTTGCTTCTTCTTCCATTAGACTTTCTTTTTCCTTTTAGGACTTATTTGTTTCTTTATTTATATTTAATTGTCTTATTTTCTGTAGAACGAAGCAAAAAAAAATCCTTTTCCGATAGTTCCACTCTCCCCTATCTCTCACGATATGTTGCCTGGCGCTTATTTATCTGATTTTTTTTACAATGCATGAATGCATTAATTTTGCATTTACGCCAACATTTTTCTTAAGGATTTTTCCTGGATGGATTTTAAGGCTTATATCGTGTACACGTACATTCCACTATGTTCTATACGTTTGTAAATTCGCCTCGATGTAGTTTTGTTCGGATAGAGTTCGAAGAGATATCTTTGCAGTAGCAGATAAAATTCTTGAGTAAGGACACAACAGCGAACAGAAAAGAAGATCCTTGGGACGTTTAAGGTAATTGGGATAAAGAACCTTTGAGCAAGGTTTGGGAATTCTCTAGAAAAAATTCCGAGAATGGGAAAATTCATGTGGCATACATAAAAAAAAGAGAACAATTTATAAACTTGTCTCGGGGGTCTGTTCAGACGACACGACCGACTCGATTTGCTAGCCGGCTCAGTTACTTAATATTTTCGCGAAGTAGTACAGAAAATTAAATGCAATGTTGAACAAGATAGAGAACAGAATGATGTGGATGTTGCTATTTTTGAGAAAGATACTTATAAAGATAACTGCAGGCCAGAATATGCTCCGTTGGGAAGCCTTAGGGTAGGAACTCACGGCCGTTGGAATGTAGGTGTCAATTGATGGATTCTGGACGACCTCTATATTAACTAGCCCTATCTGTGCGAGATGAATCTCATATCTCACCCCTTTTCTCATTTACTCGTTGCAATTGGGAGCCCCTATATACAACACACCCACAACTACATCACTACAGGTTTCTATAAAGTGGTAGGACAATTTAGCACTTGCACAAAAACACAAGGACAGAAAATGAGAGTTCACTCAAATTGATGCGCTCTACTACGTTTTTCAGTATTTATTTCCTAATGCCCAATCATCATCCTAATGGTTAATATTTAGGTCGTGTAATAGACATCAGGTTAAATAGTTACGTGCCAGGTATTTAGCCGCATGCCACTACGTGGCACTATGGATTTTCCTTCTTCCGGACTTTTCCACTTCAAACAAGATTCGAGCAGTATATACACTATAAGCTACCAAATCTAGTCAAAACTGCATACTTGCAAAATCCTTGGTTTCCGAAACTGGAAGGAAAAGTGAAGTACAGGGTGTTTTTTTTAGTGGTATAGATTTTCAGTAGAGCTCTGTCAAACTTGACTGGTGTCTTTTACATTTTTGTTCAGTACGTTTTGGCAAATTATCATGGAAAGACTTACACTAGAACAACGTATACAAATTGTGGAAATTTATTTTCGAAATTTGCGTTCTATACGGCAAACTCACAGATCGCTGCGTCAATTATATGGTGAAAAAATCATCTCAAGAATTTGACCTGTCAATTGGCCGCCTAGATCGTGTGATTTGATACCATTGGATTACTATTTGTGAGGATACATCAAATCACTGGTCTATGCTGATAAGCCAGCAACGATTCCACATTTAGAATCCAACAGTCGACGGGTTATTGATGAGATAAGTGACCAAAAATTGGACTGATCGGATGATGTTCATTAGACGCAGTGGCCTGAAATTGTTTTTAAAAATGAAAAGCCATAAAATAATCTTTTCAATAAAAAAAAATGTTGCCGTTGAATAAATTACGTATGTCATTTTTTCAAAAAAGAAATACTATACCTCTAAAAAAAACACTCTACACTTCCTGCTGAAAGACAATTCTATTAAAGTCCTCTTATTAAGACTGGTCCTGCAAAATCTATCTGGAGACTGCGACGGATATTGTGGAGGTGAACGCCTAAAGCGATTTAAATGCCAATCAAGACATTTTCCTGCATTTTTATACACTAAATGAAATCTGAGAGTATTATAAGTTTAATCCATCCCAAAAGTTTGTAACTCAAGGCCGTGACACAATAAAAGCAGAAAGCAGCGGCAGAAGCAGCATTTTTTTAGAATACACAGGATCATTTGTAGCCTGTTTATATGAAAGCAGCGGCAGAAGCAGAGACGAAAGCAGTGCTGCCTTTTCGTTCTAAATTCTAAAATTCTGCTTCTGCTTCAGTACTGCCAACCTAAATCTCTTGAGAATTGGGAATGTTGTCAGCAGTGGAAATGTTAAAGGTGTCAAAACTGTTTCCATATAGGTACCAGTGGCGTCCATGGAAGCAAGGGAAGCATTGCTTCCCTTACATTTTGCTAAAAAATATTATATCTAAAATGCGTTTTCTAAGCCGCGCAGAAAAATCGCGAAAAAAATGCATGTTTCAAACATTTTCTTTGACACAGTCTAAATAAAAGTTCGCAAGAAACTACATGCGAATATCGCACACAGCCGATTTGGCAACACCAAGAAAAAGACAAGAGATAAGAAACCAAGAAGAAGACATATGGAAGCAATTTGAAAGTTGCATCTATGAGCGTTCATTTCATTCCGTAGTAAGCCCACTGTGACGACATGAAAAAAAATTTTCGTACACGCCACGGTGGATGCAATAAGATATTTGCTTCCACACATTCCTGGCTGCGGCGGTGAAGCTATCAGCAGGCAGAGATCTGCTAAGAAATAAGTGCTACCAGAGTAGGATAGGAATTGAATTTTGATCGAAGTTTGGAATTGAATTGTGGTAAATAGTTGAATTATATTTAATTTGGTTTTTAGATCTCAGGAACCAGTTACGCTAGGAGACTGAAACTTGGAACTTATGTAGAACTATGATAGTGGACCTATTTACAAAAAAATTGGCGATAAGGGTTGAGGAGTGTGGGAGTGGAGGGGAAAGCAATGTGTTCGAAGTGCTTGAAAGCTGGGGTTGAAACGTTCTAAAATACGTATCTTCTGAACAGTTGATGTCAGAAGATTGAAACTTTGTAGTTGTCTTAAGGGATAATAGGAGATTAAGCAAATTTTTGAGTCGGGTGGTGGTGGTAGGGGTTTGGGGTAAAAAACTTTGGATTAGAATATCTTCCGAACCAATTATACCAGGAAGGTAAAATTTAGTTTGTGTATATAGGATTACAAGTGGAGCCCATTAAAATTTTTGAGGTGGGAGGTGGAGCACAAAAGTGGGGCGATAGCCATTTTTAATAAAATTTCATTTGTATCTCTCAAGAACCGTACCACATATGATCTTAGAAATTTTACTGGAGTTAGGCCCAGTAGATTTCTAACAGGGAAAACATGTTGGAGGTATTGGTGAAGGGGCTGTTGGTGGAAGGGGGTGAAAAGAAAATAATATCGATTTTTATTTTTCAAAAACCACAAACCATAGAAAGCTAAAAATTGACTACATAAAGCCAATAAAGAGGTATCCCAGAAAAATTTTTTTTATATGGGTAGCAAGGCAGGGGGTGGGTAGTGGTTTTTTAAATCTCAGAAACGACTTATGGAGAAGAAAGTTGGAACTTAGTACGTATATAGTATGTACGTATGCTACTCAAGAAATTAAAGGAAAAACAATTCAGATTTTTATTAGCATAGGGGTTGAGTAAAACAAATGTCCGTGAAAAGGGATTTTTCCACATTTTCACGATATCGTTATATATATTGGACGTGCCGAAATAGATTTTATTTCTGCGGGTTCCTTATGTAAGCGCCTAGAAATGCTTTTTTTTTTTTTCAATTTTTCGATATCCAACCCCTTAGTGGGTGTAAAGTGGTTATGTACATTTTCACGAATTTCCATATATTGGGTTTAATGAGATATTCAATTCACTTTTATTTCTAAAGATCTTGAAAATTTTATGTAAGCATTTTTGATATTAAACCCCTGGGGGTTTTCACAAATTCCGAAAAACTTTTATGGTTAATGAGATCGAATTCGGTTTTACTTCTATTGAGTCTTCTATTCAAAAAAATACGTAAATAAATAAAAAAAAAAAGTGCCAATACTCTGGGCGAAACTTTATAATTTTTTTTGATAGAAGTCCGGAACGCGTTTAATGATAAGATGCGGTGTAGGTAACTGCGACTGACAACCTTAAAAAATAACGTTCCAAATAGCCTCCTGGTTCCCGTTCGTGATTGCTGGGTGCTTTTACATTAGTAATGTTAAAAGTAGCTAATGGAGAAGGTTCAAATAATACGCAGTAAATTTTTAGGTAGAATAATAATAATAAATTTTGGATATTAACCAATTGCTTCCCCTTGTTGAATTATCACGCCACTGATAGGTACTCGAATTTAATTATCATTTTAAACTAAAAATCAACGGAAACAAAATATTTTCGTCCGCTCAAACAAGAGACTAAAATACCTGTGATTCATCACAGATAGCATGGACACATTTTTCTCTGCTTCTTCTTTCGGTGGCTGTTAGCATGGACACATTCTTCTCTGCTTCTGCTTTTATTTATGGGGAGCTTGTAGGATGAAAAATGAAAAAGAATAAATTTTTGCTTTCAACTGATTATTAAAACTTATATTTTTCCTGATAAAACAAGACCAAAATCGCGACATTTGGGGGCCGGGAAGTGCATAAAAACAAATTTTGAAATTAAAACGGAAAAATTAAAATTTTTTTTTCAAGATAATCAAATCTATAATACTCGTATCATCTGATGATTTTATTGTCAAATGATAAAAATCAGTGTTGGCACAGTTGTTTTACAAGATATAAAAAGACTAGAAAAATTACGAAAATTTATCAACATAAGATTCTCAAAGAAATGACGCACAGATGACACACTGTAGTTGTAAACAAAATGGTTTCGTGAAAAATCATGTTTTTTGAAGCGTTTGCCCCATTTTCTCGCCAACCGCTTATCAGAATTCATTAATTTTTTTTTGTTTTGTTTGTTTTGGATAAAAGAATTAGTTGATCGAAGATTATCAAATTGAAATAACGCATTATCGATCTGTAGACCATAAAGGAAGGTTAAACAAGTAGCAATCTTTAAGCAGCTGTTATAAAAAAAGTGAAGCGATTTTTCAAAAATGCTTCGATCAAGTAGTAGTAATAACAGAGCTTTATAAAAGAAAAAAAATTTAGAGTGGTACGATTTGCGGTTTAAGAGAAAATGGGTCTCAAAAATGGTCATTTTTACACTCCCTACAAGCTCCCCTTAAATTCATTAAGCAGAGCAAAAAGCAGTACCTACTGTCGACGCTGTTCTCGCTGCCTCTGCTTTCTGCTTTTATTGTGTCATGGCCTTCATAGAACCGAGCCTCAGACGAAAAAAAGTTATATATCATGTTTTGTTTATTTGGGGCCAAAAACTTCAAATCTGCTTGACGTCCGTCCGTCCGTCTGTCCGTTAGCACGATAACTCAAGAACACCTTGGCCTAGGATCTTGAAATCTGGATGTTTGGTTGAATTTGTTAGGCTAAGTACGTTAACGGGCAAAATCGTCCTACTCCTTCGGGTAGCTGCCATACAAAATGTGCTTAAAACACGTGTTCAAGAATATTGACCAATAACTTCGGAAGGGTTTAAGCTACGACTTTAAAATTGTGTATGTGGTGATTTTCCAATAGTTGGAGCTAAATGTATGATTATGAAAAAAATCCTATTAGTCCTTCATATAGCTGCAATACAAATATCCTGTCAAAATGTCTCCACTTAACGGAACTCACTTTAACTCAAGTAATCGTTCAGCTACGAATGCAGAATTTTGTACAAATTAATTTTGAGTGAAAACAAAGTTCGAGTTTACATACTAGTCAGCGAAATCCTTTTACTCCTTCTGGTAGCTTCCATACAAAAAATCTTTAAGACAAGTGTTCAACAATATTTTCGGATAACTTTTGAACGCTTCATGCCTCTACCCCCATCAGGCCATTGCAAACCGGTTTTCGTCGGCTGTGTTCTTTGCTGTGTTGAAAGCAATTTACACTCAAAATTCCTCTGCGGCGCAAAATGCCTATGAGTGCGAAACGACAGAAATACGATGAGCTGCGAATTGTATGCTGCCACAGTTCATTGTATGTGTGTACACATATGGAAGCGTGCGTCGGAGAAAAGTTGAAGAATGTTAGACTCTTGCGACTCCACAAGCCATCTGATTGGGTGATTTTTTGGTGGGGATAGAGGCTTGCCTCAAACGCTGAGTGTAAATGCACCATCAAGCTACGAATTTGAAATTTTTTACACATTAATTTTTGAATGGTTCCACGGAAATGGATAAATATCCTTCCTGCACCTCCCTTCAAAAAGGAAAATTTTTTTTTCGGTGACTCATTCAGTTCAAGATATGAAATTAAGCACTGACGATATTGTCTTTTAGTTTCAAGTAGCAACCAAATGGGAATCTAATAAAGGACATACTACATGCACACACCTAATTCTACTTTATCCCAACTACAATATAAATCGGAGTTTAGTATTTCATCTAGAGTATCATACGATTGGCTTGCAGCCGATCGTGACTGCAGTATGTTTTTATTTTTGAAAGCACATCCCTCGACCCTTACCTGTCCTTTCAAATACCATAAATTAAGAAACAGTTGCAATTTTTCACCACTTACTTCTATTCAAGAAGTTAATGGAAGACAATTTAGCATCCTCAAATTATTGGATTATCCAGTCCATCATTCTCTAAAAACCCGTCATTAGTTTATTAGATTGAACAAATCGCTAGTACTCTGCATAGATAATGATAGCAATCAATCGAAAATGATAACACAAAAAAAGTTTCATACTCGATTTAGGTCCTTTTTTCGACAGACTCATCCATCTATCTATTCTGGTTCATAATAAAAAACCTCCACCCAATTTTCTCAAAAGCGGCATAAAACTTCATATCGATTATCGCAGGGTGCAAAACATTTGATTAATAAATTAATCCAATAAATTTTCGTCCTTGTTTCTATACTATTGGTACCCACCTAAAAAAAGGGTTAAGTCTTAATTGTACATGTTTCCTCCCAAGCGTTGATTTTTTTATACAACTTGGAATCAAATTGGATTCACGATTATTCGACACCTATTCCCAATTAAATTGTAAAAGAGCTGTATCCTTTCGTTTTCAAGAAATGGTCAATTCAAAGGACAATCGGATTTTAGCAGGACTCGTAGAATAACATAGCAAGAACAAAAACAGGTAGCTACCAGGAACCGGACTAGGATGCATATATCCGATTAAAATCGAATGAGAAAGGAAACACAATACAATGGAAAAAGGACATTCAGGACGATAGACTATCATTGCACTTTATCGAGTGAAACGATTAGAAAAAGTCAGCCAGTAAAATTCAGAGACAGACGTGTAAATTGAATGATCCTGTTATTGCCCTGTAACGGTCAAAATGGGGGGTAAAAGTCGAAGAGAAATGTGTGGATAAATTGAAAGGATCAGATGGTCAATTTGTCTCTTATGGAAAGGTAGTAGCAGGTTTTAGCTTTAGATCGAAAAGTATTTCTTTGAATGGAGGTCGATTTGTGTCTAAAGGAAATGATTTGAGCCATGGTAGGTAGGTAGGTACGCGTGGCTGCCCGTGAGAACACGGACACACTTAGACCTAAAAGGTCCGTTGTGTTACCACAGGATCATCGAATCCGGTCCTACTCGTCGAACCATTTAGAGCTTGCAATGAAGCGTTGGATTCTCGCGACCTCCATTGAGGCAAGGTCACCGAGACAGTTGAAGAAGTAAGCTCCAAGATGAGCTTTCCTTCTGGCTGATAGAGCTGGACAGGTACATAGAAGGTGAAGGACTGTCTCCTCCTCCTCCTCATCCAGGCAGCTTCTACAGAAGTCGTTTGAGAAGAGACCGAGTCTTTTAGCATGTCGACCTATAAGACAGTGTCCGGTCAGGACACCGACTGTGGTGCTGATATTCGCCCTTTTGAGCAAAGTCAGCTGTTTAGAGCGTTTTAGATCCAGCTCCGGCCAGATCTGACTCGCAGTGTGACATGTAACACCGTTTGCCCATCTTGAGTTGGTTTTCTCAATTGAGTCCAATCCCAGTAGCAGTTTACATGTAGAGAGAGGCACACCCAGATTCCGGTGTTCCGGCATAATCTGAAGGGTAGTACCGCGTCAAGCGAGTTCGTCAGCCATGCAGTTCCCTGGAATATCCCTGTGTCCTGGCACCCAGCACAGGAGAAAATTGAACTATTCAGCCATCTCCTTAAGAGATGATCGACATTCTGCGGCGACCTTTGATGTTGTCGAGGCCGATTCCAAGGATTTTATTGCCGCTTGGCTGTCTGTGAAAATGCTAATATCCCTAGTAGATATTACATTACACCTCAGCCAGGACAAGGCCTCCTTGATCGCCATAAGCTCCGCCTACAGTGGTCCGGAAGGCGGAAGGAGCTGTTAATGTTAAGCATATCAGAGAAAACACCTCCACCTACCCCGCCTTCAGTTTTGGAGCCGTCCGTATATATGTGGGCGGACTCTTCCATCCGTACCGAGTCCCTTTCCCATTCTAGACGGGTTGGGATGGCTGTTACTAAATTTTTCTCAAAATCATAACTGGGAGGGGTGTAGTCGGTGTTTTCAGGAATGTTATTGAAGTGATTCAAGATTGTTGAGTGGCCTGCATATATGCCAGTCCACTGTGTAGAGGCCCTAAGTCGAATGGCTGCATTGGCTGCCATTTGCTTGCCAAAAATGTCTAGGGGTGGCAGACTGAATAGCATGTCTAGTGCTGCAGAGGGAGTTGTTCTCAGAGCTCCACTGATGCATATGCATGCTGATCTCTGTACCTTCCCTAGGGTGGTGCAGTTAACTGCTTTGTCTAAGGCCGTCCACCAGACAATAACACCATACATAAGTATCGGTCTGATGACGGACACGTAGAGCCAATGAACTATCCGGGGTTGCATACCCCATTTTTTGCCAATGGCCTTTTTGCACGAGTAAAGCGCAACTGTTGCTTTCTTTACCCGTTCCTGAATGTTGGGTTTCCAATGAAGTTTCCTGTCCAAAATAAGACCCAAATATTTTGCACTATCTTTGAAAACTAGACTAGTACCATTCAGTCATTGAGCCATACGTTGGTTATGTTATATCACAAAAAAAAATGCCATCTAGGCCTCAATCTAAGAGAAGGTGTTTCAGAAATAAATACAGTGAAACTTCTCTAACTCGAACTTGTATTATGTCGAATTTTCTTCATGGCAAAAAAATTTCTTCGGAAAATTCTTGCGGTAGTAGTTGAATTGTTATACCTGGAAAACTTTCCTGTTCTAGTAGATCGTATCATAGTAAATAAATATCATAGTAAATAAAATATTAACAACTGCTATAGCTTCCCATCCCTAAACTGACTGGACTGTAAGCTTGTATTAACAGTTGATCGCCTTAGTCCGGCATCATTAAAAAAAACTATAGTAAATTCCATAGCTCGAATTTTGTGCAACTCGAAGAAATTTGCAGTTGGTGGTTCGACTTGGAAGTTCTAGGACTTATAAAAAATAACTTACATCATTTTAAACTGTATAACAGATGTCAGCACATACCTGAAAAGGAAAAAAAATGCATTGAAAATAAGTTGGAAAAAAAACTTCATAATTTAAAGGCCATTAATAGCAACAAATCACAAACCAATTTTAGCCCCAAAAACTTTACAAAGAAAAAAAACACAGAAGGAACAGGACACAAATAAAATAAAAATAAGTTAAACCTGTCCGACAACATCCTGCAGTCTTCATGAATTTTTATAGAAAATTAAGTTTATGATTTATTCGTTTAAGGAATACAAGGCACCGTACATATCGCCTGGTATACTTTAAGAACTTCGGCTCACTCTTCCAGATCCAACCCCAGACTCCTGTCGCTTCCCGGCTCGTTTCGTGCTAAGCAAAAGTAAAAGAAGTCAAAGAAGGAGTAGTAGCACCTCTCTTCTTCCAGGAATCTAGTGGATTGTGTTGTATCCAGGACTAGGTTCTTTCTTATTTCCGAACATCCGCGACGTAGCTTCCTCATGGTGCAAAGTTTTTAATTTTCAAGGAGTTCACCCGACCGAAGCATCGGTTCGAGACACTATAGAAAGGAGCCATATCGTTTTTTTTTTGCCGTTCGTTTCGTCCTTTATGGTATGACTTCGATGGAGCAATGCTGCGATCAAGGAGACCGGAAAATAGAAAAATCTATAGATGAGCCAAGAAGGATACACCTAAGACGATGGCTACAAGGAATAACCACAACAACAGCACAAACTATAGAGCGCTTGAGTCGAGAAGAAAAGGCATCACCTCTTGTTGTTCTTAAGGATACTCTATTTTTGCCTCCTGTGTGTCCTCTACCGACCCAGCTGGGATGGATTGAAGGACGTGCAAATGAAAATGAAAAATTGACCTGAGACATGTTCATTTTCCGTTCAACAATAGTTGAGAAATTAGTTCACTTAAATTTAGTTTTTGTCCTTTATTCGGTCGTTTTTGTGGAAAAAATTAAAAAATATAGTTGATATTAAAAAAGCAAATTGGAAGTTTGATATGATGAATTGATGGCAAAAGAAAATCTAAGGCATGTAGTCAAGGGACTTAATTAGAAGAATTTCTGATACTTATATTGCATAAAAGTTAAGTTCCAGAGATGCTAGTGTGGACCGAAAAAATATCAAATGTCTACGATTTTAAGGGTAAGAATCATGGGAATATTAGTTACTGAGCTATTCAAGACTCGACTTTGGGCACTTTTTTATTTTTGTTTTTACTTCGATGCCTTTCATTCTAAGTCTAGCATTATAATTAACTCAAAAAAAAGACTCATTCATCTTAACGTCGGCGCGATTTTTTATACCCCACCGCTTCGCGCCGACGTCTTGACGACGTCATGGCGACTAATGATTTTAGAGCCTACCCGACTCCTATCAGATAAAGAATTTTTTTCAATCTATACAACTACTAAATTTGATCGATTCATGTTCGTAAATGCTTCGAAATACGAGTACGGGATATACTCATATTTCGAAGCATTTAATATTGAAATAAAATATAATTAAAATATTTTAGCAAATAAACATACTGCAGTCACGATCGGCTGCAAGCCAATCGTTGGGGACAAAGTAAAATAATTAGTGCGCCTTTAGTTTGTCTTTTATTAAGGACTCTTATTTGGTTGGTAATTAAAACTAAAAGACAATATCATAAGTGTTCAATTTCATACCTGGAACTAGGAAAACCACTGAAAGTAAATTTTTAATTTTTCAAGGACTTTCACATGGAAGCCGCAGGAAAGACTCTCTCGATTTCAAGCATATTTATCCCTTTACCTGAAACCATTTAAAAATTATTGGGTGCAAAATTTCAAATTTCTAGCTTTAAGAACTTTTGTATGGGAGTTGACCGATTTCGCTGACTAGTAAACTCGAACTTTGTTTTCACTCAAAACTAATTTGTACAAAATTCTAAATACGCGGCTGAGCGATTGCTTGAGTTATAGTGAGTTCCGTAAATTGAGTGAAAACATTTTGACAGGATATTTCTATGGCAGTTACACGAAGGACTAATGAGATTTTGTTCATAATCATACACTTAAAAATTTTCAAAGTCGTAGCATAAACCGTTCTAAAGTTATCGGCTAATATTCATGAACACGTGTTTTAAGGACTTTTTCTATGGGAGACACCCGATGGAGTAAAGTAAATTTATTGACTAATGAACTTCAACTTCATTTTTCCTCAAAACTAATTTGTACAAAATTTCAACTTCGTCCCTTACCGATTTCTTGATCATAGTGAGTTCCGTGAATTGAGTGGGGATATTTTTACAGGATTTGTGTATGACAGCTACTCGAAGGACTCATGGGATTTTTGAAATTCATTCCTTGAACTACAACTATTAGAAAATCAATGTATACAAAATTTCAAAGTCGTAGCTTAAGGCGTTCCGAAGTTATTGGTTAATATTCTTGCACACGTATTTTAAGGACTTTCGTATTGCAGCTTCCCGAAGGAGTATGACGATTTTGACCGTTAACGAACTTAGCTTTACAAGTTCAACCAAACATCCACATGCAAAATTTCAAGATCCTAGGTCAAGGCGTTCAGACAGATAGACGGACAAACGGACGGACGGACCGACGTCAAGCGGATTTGGAGTTTTTGGAAACAAATAAAAAAAAAAAATATAATTTATTTTCGTCCGATGCTCCGTTCTATGCGTTACAAACTTTTTGGCTGGATTAAACTTATAATACTCTCAGATTTCATCTAGAGTATGAAAATGTCCTGATAAAATTTTGTCAAATTCAAATTTTTTTATATTCATCAAAAATAATTTTTAACATTTCAGATCTCATTTATTTAATTCTAAAATACTGTAGAAGCCTCATGGCTGATAAATCTAAAAATTAAAAAAAAAATCGATCGCCATATTTCTTAAAATAAAATGTTATCGAATGACCCAAATAACGTATTGGATATAAATATTCAATTTTTAAATGTAAATAAAACAAGTTGTGTGTGAGATATCCACCCAATTCTTTTCTTAGTTGAAAGAATATTTTATGGCTTTAAATTAATAACGTCGTTCAAATGTCCGCCTGGCTTTTCTTGGTGGCACGTATTCGAGAGGTTCAATTTTCGACGACGCGCGGAACGTTTTTCGAACGGAGCTCTAATTTTGAAAATAAAATTTCATGATTTCCACACGTTGTTCAACGCTAAAACCTTCCATGTTGATTTGCCATTCCCCACTGAACAATTCACAACAAATTTGACGGATGTTGCTTTAACAACATGACCGCTATAACCTAACAAATTTCGAGCGTTCCTACGCAAACACCCTAACCAAACCACACGTAATTTCTTAGTCATAATTTGTTAATATTCGTAACTAACAACTCGTCCAAATTACTATTTAGTCATATTTGTAGCCAAGAGTTTGTGAAATAATTTATAAGCCAAACTGATTACCAGAAAAAATCGCCCAAAGAACATTTTAGTCGTATTTACAACCTACAAATTGATAAAATAAATATTATTTGAAGATACGAATGCCTTGAATAGCTACTTATTTTTCTGCAATATGCGTCGAATATAGTAAGATTTCGTTTGATTTTTTGCTGCATTAATAGTTTAATTTCAAAATTTTTTTCTGTCGCCCCAAGACTAAATAGTGTAAGTCAGCACGACCATATTTTCATAACTAGAAAGTTACAGGATATCCAAAGAACATATTTGACCGTATTGTGATTGTCACGTCACGTCACTCCGATGCCGATTCAACGTGTCACGTCGATCGAAAAGAACCGATTGTGTAACCGCATCGACGTGACTCATTAGCATTTCCATATTGATATGTATGTGTCAGCTGTAAATTGTGAATTTAAGCTAATGTGAATGCTTTCATTTACAATCATTTCATTTTTGCATCGACGTTAATTTTTTTCAGGCGTCACGGACTGGAATCTCATCGACGGAAAATGACGATCAAAGTGACAACTGTCGATGACAATCGACATTCACAATCGCTTTTTCAGGCGTCGATGTCAAATCGGCATCGAAGTGACGTGACGTGACATTCACAATACGGTCAATTTATTTATTTGGTTATCATCTACTGAACATATATATTCTACAGACTAAACAATTAACAATACTAATAATAATGCAATTTGGCATGCAACACAATCAATATTAATTACACCGTTTTATGCCTTCTTAAAAATAAATCTGCTGTCAGTATGATCGATCAGGTTAGAGATAGAGTTAAAGTGAAACACGCACTTAGAGATCGGTTCATTCGATACGTACCTAGTACGATGTGGATCCACGTAGAGAAGAGATCTAGGCCTTAACCTTTTAGAAGGTTAAAGTTTTAGAGTTTGTAAAGAGATAGCAGTTCCGGCGAATTTATGCTAAAAGTTAAACAGTCCCTGACAAACAAAATGCTTAATAAAGTTCTGCGCGACCTTAACGTCATTACATCCAATAATTGGCATCTAGCCTCGTAGGAAGGTAATTCCGAAGTCCAGTTTAATCTAATCTCGTGCCGAAAAAATTTTATATTTTGGAATACTGAGCTGTAATTAATTTGAGATACACCATATATTGAATTCGTCTACATCATTCTAAAGCCCTTGACAATCCTCCAGGCAAGAGACCTTCGAAAAAATTTTCACATCATCAGCATTCAGACACTGTGAATGCTTAAAGATTAAGGGAATATCGTTAATGAAAATTAAAAGCAATAGCGGTCCTAAATGACTACCCTGTGGTACACCAGATACTACATCAATGTACGATGAAGTGACGTTATCTACATATTTTAACCAACTGTTTCCTGCCATAGAGATATGATGTAATCCACTCGAGAAGGTTTGAATGGAAACCAAGTGATTTCAATTTTTCGTCCAGTAGACCATGGTGAACCCTGTCAAAAGCTTTTTTGAAGTCCGTGAATGCAGCGTCCACTTGACAACCATTTTCAATGGAGTTTATGCAGAAATTTGTAAAAATGGATAAGTTTGAGGCGGTTGATCTACCTTTAATGAATCCATGTTGATAATTTGTAATTCTTTCTCTAATAGAGAAATACAACTTATCCTTGACAATGCTTTCAAAAAGTTTCGGAATGGCTGAAATCTTACAGATGGGTCTGTAATTTTCAACCGAGTTCTTTTTACCTGACTTAAAAATAGGTGACACGTAAGAAATTTTCCATTCATCCAAAAATCTTTCGGAAGTAAGCGACTTATTGAACAAAATTGTAAGGGGATTATGAAGTGATAGCGCACAGCTTTCCAAAAAGGCTATAGGAATTACGTCATAACCAGCCAATTTACCAGCGTAGAGATTTAACAGCGCAGACAACATATCATCGTTGGACAAATGGATAACTCCAAGGTCAGTTAATGGTACCAAATGATCAAATTTAAGACTACTCTGCCTGCTTAGTACAGATCCGTCTAAATTATACACAGACTTGAAAAAATTAGCAAAAAAACTGACAAGATTCCTTCGTACTGCTCGACAGTTCTCCCTCGTGCTCGACACGATCAGGCATTGCCGAGTTTTTCCGTCTTGAATTTATAAACGTCCAGAACGCGTTGCTATCCTTTTTCATGCGGCTTTCCCTTGATAAGGTAGGTATATTGTTTATACAAAAAACGATTTAAAAAATCAAATTCCTTCCTTAGTCTAATAAATTGGTTTCTATCGACATAGTTTTGAGATACTTTGAAGCCTTATTTTTTGCATTTTTTATATTGTACAGTCTGGAATTGTAGGTACCATGGAAAGACCTCTTTCTCACTGCAGGAATAAATGAATTAAAAGCTATATCAAGATAATATTTAAACAAGGCATATGCTTCACTTAAATCAAAATTCAAGAATATTGAGTTCCATACAATTGAAAGAAAGTATTGATTTAACTCAACATAATGGGCCCTCGAATTCGAAATAAAATTATGAAATTCAACATTAAGAACCAGAGCCTTATGATGAAAGCAATTATTTAACATAGGCAATTCAACTTCTATCAACTTAGTCATGAAATCATTATTTATAAACACTAAATCCAAAATTCTATTTAGATTATTTCTTATGGTTTTGATCTGAAAAAGGTCCATAGAGTGCAGTGAATCAGTGACGAGAAATTCACATTCTGATCTAATATTAAATGGAATCAACTTCTTCAGATCATCATCATAGATCCAGTTTACAGTACTCAGGTTAAAATCGCCAATAATACAAGGAAATTGTTGTTCAGAGAGCTGGTTCACAATTAGTTCTATATTATCAATGTGGGTTTTATATAGAGACTTTGAACTATTAGTCGGAATGTAACTAGCGCAAAAAAATATTGTGCATTCAGATGAATTCTCAGATACATTGAAATTTACGCTTTAACAAAACTGTTCGATGTCATCAGTTTTGCAAAGTAGATCAACCTCTGTGCTATGTAGAGGAGCTCACCGCTATTAGGACACCTCCACCGCGCGACCTGCCAGTTGATGATGAACGGTCACAACGATATACGACGTATTGGTTGACGAATAATTCCGAGGAGAAGAATTGCGGGTTTAACCATGTTTCTGTTAGAATTATACAAGTAAAAGTAATTTTCTAAACATTTACTAACTAGCACTTTTTTATCAATATATTAAGTTGTGTTTTCCGTGAATAAAATGAAAATTTAGTTAAAATAAAAGCTAGATTCGTCTTTTAAACTTAAAAGTCGTACCGACGTCGCACCGACGCGACGTCGGTGTCGGTCTTCACGACTTGACATTTAGGTCGTATTCGAATACCTTGCTTCGTCTACGTTTATGGCCCGGACTACATGGTCCGTTTTTTTTCGACTCCGGAGAAAATAGGGTCCGCCTTCCGGAAAGAATGGAAACCATGTCCCATAGAAATGTATGAGATTTTAGCTCATCGACTACATGACTCCGGAAAAACGCGCGTCCGGAAAAAAACCTGAGCATGCACAGGTTTCTCCGGACGGTTGATCAGGAATTTTTCGACCTATCCGGAATTAAATTTCAAGAACATACAGAGTTGTATGGGCTCGACTACAAGTGCGTGTCCGGAATTTTTTTCAGTGGGATTTTATCACTCGAGTAGCTGTGCTCAATCGACATGGTCGATTCAGAGGAACGTTTTGGACTACAAATTTTGGAATCTAGATCTCAGAAACCACTTATGCTAGGGTGCTGAAAGTTGGAACTTATGGAGAACTATGATAATGGACCCATTTGTAAAAAAATGGTCGATAGTGGTTGAGGGGTGTCGGAGTGGGGTGAAAAACAATACGTCCATAACGCTTAAAAGCTGAGATAGAAACATTCTAAGATCCATATCTTCTGAATGATTCATGTCAGAAGGTTGAAACTTTGTGGTAGTCTTAAGAGATACTAGGAGATTAGAAAAGGGTTAAAGTTGTTAAAAGAGGTGGTGGGGTATAGGGGTGGAGGGTGAACAACTTTGAATTACAATATCTTCCGAACCAATTGTACCAGAAAGATAAAATTTGGTTTCTGTATATAGAATTACAAGTGGAGTCTAGTAAAAGTAAAATTTTTGAAGCGCGGAAACAGGAGACAGCCATTTTTCAAAAAATTAAATTTGTATATCTCAATTTTACACGAGTTAGGACCAGTAGACCTCTAGCGGAGAAAAAAATTTGAGGGTGTGGGTGTAGGGAGTGATGGTGGGAGGGGGTGGAAAAGAAAAAATTCTGATTTTAATTTCTCGAAAGCCACAAAGGATAGAAAGCTAAAAATTGACAACTATATAGAACCACAGAAAAATATAATTGTTGCAAGTGGTAGCAAGGTACGGGGGTGGAGGGTGGTTTTTTATATCTCAGAAACGGCTTATGGTAGAAAGAAAAAGAAGTTCGAAACGCGTTTAATGCTGACATGCGGTGTAGGTTACTATGCGATTGGCAACCTAAGGAATACCCAGGAGGCTATTTGGAACGTTATTTTTTAGGTTGTCAGTCGCATGGTAACCTAAACCGCATCTCAACATTAAACGCGTTTTGGACTTGTACCTATAAAATAATAAAGTTGTCCCCAGGCAGATTTTTATTGTTCTTTACAACGATCGCCAAACATATCAGTTCTTCGTAGCTTAAATTCTCCATAACAGAGCGCATTCATCACACCACGCTTGCTCACAGTAGACTGAAAGCTTCTTATTCCGGACGCCGTGTAGTCGAAGCTGTCCGGAATCGGTTTTTTTCCGGAGTGGAAAAAAAACGGACCATGTAGTCCGGGCCTATGTCTAGTTATAACAGTTTATGACGTCAGATATAGCAAAGCTGTGTCTCAATTCCTTTTCGGTTCGTGTCTTGACTACTTTTACGACAGCTGAGCTATCAGTCAATCTTAGCAAACGTAAAAAAATTAAAATTTTCCTATTGAATTTAATTTAATTTTTCATTTGTGAAGTGTCAAATAAGCAGCTAAGCCATTTTGACGGTTTAGCTAAGCCTTTTCTAAACTGTTATAATAGCGTAGACGAAGCAAAGTACTCGAATAAGTCCTTAGAAAACTGAAATTAAACGACAAAAAAGTTTCATTATATTATTGTCACGACGTCTGCTTATTATGTATCGTTCGCAATAGGAATCAATAGGTGATATGTGTCCACCAGCTCCTTCAAATCGCTCAAGATAAATAATGTTTGCTAAATTAATAACTTATAAAAATCTTTTAAATAAACTCAATTCATGCAAATTTCGTTTCAAACGTTTTCCACGCGCCAAAGAATAAATTCGCCCATAAAAAGGACGGATAAATTTTACTTTTTCGTCCTGAACTTTATCTCTCTCCAGACAACATTTGATTTGCTTTTCAGGAGCACAAAAAAAGGAAAACAAAATCATTGCATTTGAACACTTCGAAACCCGACGAAAAAAAATATGAATATCTCAACTAGGAGCTACATCAAGCCTATAAACAAATCTAAAGGGAAACTTTTTTCGTGCTCCTCGAACAAGTCAAAAACAAACTTACCAAAGATTGAAAGCTGGAAAGGCAACTTATGTATACACCCCTACCCAAAAAAAGGAAATTATTCCTTCATGGAAAATGAACCTTTGGCAAAAAAGAAATCGTTGGCATAATTCCTTTAGTTATAGCGTCAGAGAAAAAGTAGATAAGTTAAAGTAAAATGTCCGTATAAGTCGACAGGGGATCTGGAGCAAAACGGTGATAACCCAAAAAACTTACCGAAAAAAATTAAGGACACTTTTGTAGACAACAAAGTAAAGTCCTTCAGGTCTCATCCTCTTTCATAATTTTCTGGTTGTGAAGTTGATGAAGGACTAGAATTGACCGAGTTGAACGAATAAGTGATGTGAACTGGTACACGTTAACGAGGGGATTTCGAAGAGACAAGAACTTTTGTAATTGAATTGAAATTTTCTTTTGGTTTAAAGTCCTGTTGATTTCAAAAAGTCATAATTTGCTTGGAAATCAACGCCACAGAAGTCTGTGAAAACATCTTATGGAATCTAGTGAATTAACAAACCGGTTTTATTCTTAAAAAAATGTTTTTGAAAAAAAAAAAAATTTACAAATCCGGATCGACGGACCAAATTTTGATGAATGCATCTGCCATATTTCGTGAATGTGGCACAAAACTGACCTCATACTCTTATATAGTCATTTCAAGGATATCATTTAACCTTAAACGTGTTACAGTAAGACAACGTCCTCATAAAGAATAAACTGCTGAAGCTCAAACTTTAATGAGAAAGGACAACTTCCAGACACACTCAACTAACTTAAGAAAATCCACCACAAAAGATAAGGCGACAAAAGAAAAGAATCTTCAAATACACAACTTTTTCGCTCCTCTCAACCTTTAGATAAAATGCCGGAAAATTTCGAAATGAGATGTGAATGAGTGAAAAAAGGTATTTTAACGGGAATAAGATTGCAAATGTCACCGGTACGCTACTTAAGATACTCCCCCGAGTTCTCCACCGTCGCTGACTTTCCCGCCGTTTGTGAAAATAGAAGAGGGTTCCGTTCAACCCTCATCCACCTTTCGACACAAAATAGTACAAATTACACTCGTCACATTGCAAAGACTTTTGTGACATTTTCTTTGATTGAGAGCACTTGCTAACTTGAAGGATTCTTTTTTTTCTCTCTTCCTTCGCTCCTTTTTTCGGGTCTAGTGACGTATACGTCTTATACTTTGTAAATCACCCTGTTTGCCGTAGGGCCACCGTATTGCGACGGAAATTTCATTCCTTTCAAGATACTTAGCACCGTATTTTGCTAAAAGGAGTGGACGAAGGTAGGGCGAAAAAATGATATAAAAGAGGTGTAGGTGTAGGCCGGGAGAAAAAATAAAATAAAGTTACGGAAATATTTTAAGATTATGTTTCGGAAATAAGACGACAAGAAAAGCAGGTGGGGACAGAAACAGTTGGGAACAATTTTTGAATGATGACAATATGAAGGGTTCTTTAGGTGCATTGTGTCGTCAGAAGGTGAGTGCGACGTAAAAATTTAACATTGGTTAAAGCTAATGGGTTTTAATCAAGATAAAGAGGGTGTAACTCTATTTCAAGTACCGTCATACTTTCTGAATAGACTGTCTAATGAAGCGCGTGTGCGCATATCTCATAAATGTTTTGAGAATTTTCGCACTTGTGACTACCGCCTTTATTTCAAATACAAGCAATCGTTGTTGGATGGTGTTTTTCATTTCACTGCAATTTGCACGGTTTTAAAGATAATATTAAGATTTAAGTTTCTAACTTATCCGATTACTGAGATAATTTATATTTTTAAAATGTCATAACATTTAATGTTTTAATATCGCAACCCTAGTATAGCAAATCTCATGAAAGTTTTAAAAAGGTGCACTGCTTACACCCCTGGGTGTTTCGCACAACACCCATGAGAGTTTCTCGAAATACCCCTAAATATGGGTGTACTACCATAGGTGTTTCCGGTAACACCAATAAATATGAGTATACAAAAATGGGTGTTTTACGAAACACCCATAAATATGGGTGTACTACCTGAGGTGCGCCGCTTACACCCCTGGGTGTTTCGCACAACACCCATGAGTGTTTCTCGAAATACCCGTAAATATGGGTGTACTACCATAGGTGTTTCCGGTAACACCAATAAATATGAGTATACAAAAATGGGTATTTTACGAAACACCCATAAATATAGGTGTACTACCTCAGTGTGTCTTAAAACACTAAAAAATATAAGGGTACTAACATGGGTGTTTCTCAAAATACCCATAAATGTGGGAGTACTAACATCGTGTTAGGAAATACCCATGGGATTTATTCGATCAGCGGCACATTTTTAATTTCCGCGTTGAGGGACTTCAGGAGGTAGTTCAGTTATCAAGAATTTGTTTCATAAAAATTGTAACAACACTCAATCCCAATGACCAGAAGGAACAACGATGCTACAACTTAAGGAGGCCCTTACATCTAGGCCCTGAAAGAACTCGCTCCCTGAAAGAACACAAGTACTTACTCTACTCTCCTAACTAGGTACGGACAATGTAAGTAGTTTCATAATCCCCTTTTTTATAACCGCCCTCACACCTTTGTCCAACTGAAAGCAGTTATAGAAATTTATTAACACAATCCACGATACAATCCTGTCTCTTCCATATGTGGACATTCTATGGAAGAGGTACTCATATCCTTGTAGCCAGACCTCAACAACAAACCACCCAAACATGCCCTACATGCAGGAAATAATATCCCAGCAACATTTTTCTACATAAATGAACGGAACATACTTTAATGATCCATTAGGGGGCTGTTGGTATTATTTCGTATTACACGAATCCCGAATCTGGGGTATGATGGAGGCCATCGTCACGGTGGAGTTTGCTAGTTCTACCCGTTCAAGTGCATTGTGTACAAAAAAAAGCCGAGCCACCCAACTAAAATACAAATACATTGAAATCGTCCCCAAAACCTAGACGTAGGGGTTGGTGGCATTCTGATGGTGGTATATAAATCCAAAAAAGACCAGAGTCCTCCTACCTAAAGGGTCGGTACAATGTCGGTATTTGCGTTATATTTATGCGTACGTAGTGGCTGTGTTCAAGCGGACAGTTTTAAAGGGATGGGGTTGTTTTCACATTAAGCGAATACGCTGAATTTACTGGACGATCGTGCACTGCAATGGACTGGTCCGGCCGGCATAAAGCCACTATCTCAGGGTAGTTATCAGGACATTCCGTTTGGGGGGTTCGGTTTGTATTCTGTACTTTGGAAGGATTGTAAGTCTAGGCGGAGCAGGGGATGGACAATTTTCTATTACTGCGAAAAAATTATTTTCACTCAACAGCTGCAACGACTGTGGTGCGGACACTATGGCAATGTTTAGTTGGATGATTTTTCACCATTTCTTTTTTCCATGGAGCTGCTGCGGCAAAAAGTCCGAGATGGTAGAAACCGATGAGATGGGGCAGTTTTTTTTCGCACAGTTGAAATGCAACAATTTGGCACCAAGTGTTGCCAGATTACTATGTAAATTACAGAAATTATGTGGTTCTGTGGAAAAGGGCGTTTTTCAGATATGCAGATGGTGATTTTATTTCCACATTTTCGAAATTCAGAGATTGTTGAAAGCATTTGGCTGCATTCGTGAAGGGTTGTTATGAATTCTATAAGGAGTCCAGTTTTCGTAGCTCTCGTAACGAAAACATGTTCAGTTTATGGATACGGCGAGAAGAAGATAAAAGCCAGTAAAAATAGAAAAGATACTACGACAGTTTTGAACAAGATTTCATACCGACAAGAGTACAGTTCATAATATAAATACCTGTAATTAAACAAAATTCTTTGAATGAATGAAATAACCGTTGGAACAAGGAACAAAATCATCAAATGGTATGGTATGGTATGGTATGTAGGGTGGTGATATTGTCATCCTCCTTCACATAGACGTTAGTGTTCGTCCATTGTGCTCCCCATAAGAGTATGATAACTCGTGAAACCTAAAACCATTTTGTGGATTTAATGAAATTTGCTATGTTACATAGCTTTCCCTTATCGATATCACCGAGGTCATCGAGGAAATATGCGAAAAGGGTCCGGCTTCTCGTTCCCGATAGGGCCGGACACTCGAATAGGACGTGGAAGATTGAATCTTCTACTTCTGGGTCACCGCAGCTACGACAAAGATCATTTGTCTCGGGACTCAGTCGTTTAGCGCGTCTACCGATCAGGCAGTGCCCTGTGAGCTCGCCGATTAGTGTGCTAGCATCTTTCCTGCTCAGGCTTAGGATATACCTACTTTTCCCGTGATCATATTCAGGTCAAAGAGTTCTTGATATTGAGCATGTATTTAGGTTTGACCATCTATTGCCTGCCCAATGCAAGCATAGTGAGTCGATAGACTGTTTTATGGATCCGTGATCCGATGGGAACGGCAACGTGCTGTTTTCCCACTAGAGAGCTTAGGCTGGAGCCTACTTGAGTGAGTTCATCAGCTAACTCGTTCCCCTGGATTCCACAGTGGCCTGGCACCCAGCAGAAGGTGATATTGTGCCGTATGCCGATGGAGTTAAGAACTCTGCGACATCGTCTAACTAGTTTGGATCGTGTTGTGAACGAACTAAGGGCTTTGATAGCCGCTTGGCTGTCAATGCAAATAGTAATGTCTTTCGTTGCATTCACTTTTGCTTCGATAATTTTGCAAGCCTGAAGTACTGCAATGATTTCTGTTTGAAATACACTGGCATGATCCGGTAGCCTGTAGGACTCGTGAATATCGAGTTCCTGTGAGAATACCCCCGCGCCTGTACCAGAAATCATTTTCGAACCGTTGGTGAATAAGGGTTTGTTTAACTTTTGCGCCTTGGCAATACTAATGGTGCCAGATGCAATCTGACACTTCCATTAGAAAGTTTAACATTTTTAAGCATAAACGTACGTTTTGACGTATGGACGAGCGTTTTGACGTATGTACGAGCGCTATTTGTTTTGTTTACAGTGACATGAAAATTTTGTCTCGGGCAAAAAATGGAATTAAACTGTGAACATTTTCGTGCCATGATTTATTACGACTTTCGACGTGGACTATCTCGACAAAAGTGCAACCATCAACTCTATTCAACTTTTGGTGATAAAGCCCCTCATTTTGCAACGGTAAAACGCTGCTTCGCAGAATTCAGTCGCGGCCGCCTATCGCTCACCAACGTATTTCTTGAAGGTCATCCAAAATCGGCCGTAATCGCAGAAAACATCGATGCCGTGCGCGAAATGATAAAGCAAGATCGTCATGCGACATATTGTGATGCCGCGTTTCCACTTACGCCTTCATGTGGAAAGGGCACATTCGCGTTAGTTTGCAACTCAAATCGATAATCGCTTACATTTGCGTCGATGGCGGTGTTTGGACGCATATGAAAGGGATGTGCTTTGAGCACGATGTAGCGTTTCCACTATCGCCTATGCGAAGACACTACCCCAGCGGGAAAAAAGGGTTCTGAAGAACGCATTTCATAAACATTCCTATTCAATACATAGATGGAAGAATACGATACTTTTCATACTAAATTTTTTCTGGAATGTTAAAGGAATGATTCTCTATACATTTTTCAGAATGCGAAAAAGACACATTCTAATAATCTTGCATAAACTATAGTATTACATACAGTACACAATACATTACTCGTATTCCCGCTGGGACTGAACTGAACACTTGCAAGCCCCCACCAGTGCTAAAAACATTCGCGTTGGAAATTCGCTTCGATGGCGGTTTTTGACGCACATCAAAGGGATCGCACATGCCCTACGCACATGAAGGCCATAGTGGAAACGCGGCATGAGATTGAAGCATCCCTGGGCATTAGTTCCACCAGCGTACACTGAATATTGCATGTACATTTGACCGTAAAAAAAATTTGTTCGCATTAGATACCGCATAATTTGACGATCGCTCAAAAGAAGACTCGTGTCGATTGGTGCAAAGAAATGTTGAAGAAATACAACCGCGGTGCTTCAAAAGACGTTTATAAGATCGTGACAGCCGACGAATCTTGGATTTATGCGTAACTATGGTCCCGAAACTAAACTGCAATCGACGGTATGGGTCTTCCAAGACGAGCCAAATCCAACGAAAGTTGTTCGCGGACGAAGCATTTCGAAGCAAATGGTCGCCTGTTTCCTCAAAATAACCGGTCATGTCTCCATCGTACGGTCACTTCTGAATGTTGTACAACCATTTGTTTGCCAGAAGTTTTCAGTGAAATGAGGCAAACGAACCGCCGAAGACGAATTATTCTTCATCACGATAATGCGAGCTCTCACACATCGACTCACACAAGAGAGTTTTTGAGAGCCGAAAACATCGAATTGATGGGCCATCCGCCGTACAGTCCTGATTTAGCGCCCAATGATTTCTTCTTGTTCCCGCACATAAAAATAAACGGCGTGGTCAGCGTTTTTTGAACCCCCGAAGAAGCAGTCAATACGTTCAAAACGCAAGTTTTGGAGATACCTCAATCCGAGTGGAAAAACAAAACAAATAGCGCTCGTACGTCAAAACGTTGTGAGTACGTTTATGCTAAAAAATGTCAAACTTTCCAATGGAAGTATCAGATTGCATCTGGCACCATTAGTATTGCCAAGGCGCAAAATATAAACAGTGACCCTTCGTATGGTTCTGTTGTCTAGGTAGCGTTCTTCATTCCAGTCGTCCCTGTGTTCCTGTTCAACAGAAAATTCTCTACTGAAGCATATTTCTGGCTTAATGTTGTCCGTTTCTTTATTGATATTACACTCCGTGAAGACATTAAGTATGCTACTGTGACCAGCAGGTCTAGTTCTCCAGTAACCTAGCTCTTTGAGTCTAAGAGCGCTTTTGCAGCTATGCTTTTGATGTATGTCTCCATTGGCAGCAGATGGAGAATAATTTCCAGTGCTGCCGTGGGTGTGGTTCTGAGGGCGCTAGTGACCCCAATGCAAGCTAGGCGTTGTACTTTTGTCAGCTTGCTTAGATATGAAGACTTTCTAGTCGCTTCCCACCACACTAGAGCGCCATAGGTTAAGCTTGGTCTTATTATGGCTGTGTACATCCAGTATACTATGTTTGGTTGGAGACCCCACCTGTAACCGATCATCTTTCCACACGCGTAAAATGCGTTCTACGCTTTTTTAACACGTTCGTCCAGATTCAGTTTCTTGTCTAGAACAACCCCGAGATATTTGGCACTGTCTGAGAGATGAGGCACGTCACTTCCCATCTTTGGCAACACAAAATCTGAATTTTGCATTTCTTCGTGAAGAGGACTAGCACTGTTTTAGTGGGGTTAACACCTAAACCGCTGTTATTGGCCCATTGTCGTAATTTGTTGAGTAAAAAATTACTAATTGTTGGTAGGTGTTTCCCTGAGACAAGGATGACCACGTCGTCGGAATATGCGTATGCCTGGACTCCGAGGTTCTCAGGTTCAACAAGGATTTTATTGACTACAAGAATCCAAAGTAAGGGCGAGATCACACCTCCTTGCGAGGTGCCTCTAGAGACTGACTTTGTAATGATACACTGTCCCAGTTCAGATTCTATAATCCTGTTGTGTAGCATTAGGTCAAGCCAATTGCAAATCACGGTTTCCACTTCTATCGATAGCAGTGCGCTTTTAATAGTCGTAAGACGAACGTTATTAAAGGCACCCTCTATATCAATGCGGAGAGCGTATATTCCTTATATGAGAGCGATTTTCGATTGTTAACACTACCTAATGTAATGCTGTATCCACAGACTTTCCCTTTGTGTAGGTATGTTGTGATTGTGACAGTTGGTTGGGCGAAATTTGTTGCGAACGTGATTATCCAATATCGTTTTTGGATAAAGGACGTGAGGCTTATCGGTCTAAAGTCTTTCGCAGTCGTGTGACTAGGCTTACCCACCTTGGGTATGTAGACTACTCGTACCCTCAAATATTTTCAATGATCTCTGAACCGGGCATGAATCTCATTTCATTAAAATTATTATCTGAACTTTCAATACAGAAAACAGGCTGAAATACAAGGTTCGCGACGCGATTTTGTAGCGCCACAAACAAGTTTGGACGTATCGGAAGCGAAACACATAGACATATAGCGTATTTGTAGCACTGTAAAGTCTGAACAAAATTAAACCTTTGCGGCGCGATGGTCTGTTTCCATCGTCTAGTCTCGTTCTGATCTATCAATGTTTTGTAAAAAGATTCGAAATGAAATTGATGTACCTACCATACATACATTTTTACGTTTATATTGAATGTTAATTTTCATTGATTGGAAATACTTCGGGACTTGGTAGTGTAGGGGCTAAGTGTCTCGATTTTTGCTGAGGTCGTAGTTTATGCAGTAATAGTACATTAGAAGAACACTGTTACTGCGCTATGCTCCGAAAGTGATCACTGAAGAGAAGTTAAGCCTTTGAATTGTGCTCACGAAAACACCTTTCATACCTGTGGATATCTATGTTACAAAGCTTTGTAGTAACCTCTAATTTCCTTTTCTTTCCTGTGGTATTAACTATAAAAATTCGCTTAATCCCTCCTCTGTTGTTGCACTCATGTCACAACTGCCTTGTTTTCGGATTTAGCCAACATTAGGGATAGCATGTTTAAGATAACTTGAGTTGGAGAAACTAAGGTCCTCTATGAAACAGGCCTACAGTTCTGTTCTTATTTCAAATCCACCCTATAATGAAATACCCAAAAGATACATCACATCAAAGAACCACTTTAATCTCTTGACTACACCAGCAATACATTTCCTGTAGACTTCAGCACCCTAGGATTGCCACTATGTCTTTTCTAATCACATTTGAAAGTACAAACAAAACGGATCTTCTTGAAATACAGCTGGAAGTAACCACCCAGACGAAACCCTGATGTTTTCGACGAGTACACCTAGTCGACTTCTGCAACCAGAAAATTGTGTTTTACACGTCAGTTAACAAACTTCTCTTCAATAAATTCAACCACACAACATTTACCAATCAGACATAAGACGCACATATGGATCAGGACAGCATACGAGGAAATCAGGTACACCAGAATGTATGGATAGGTGCTATGTCTTCCTTATACTTTCCACTTAATAAACCACCGAAAACATTTAAGGAAGTTGGCTAACGTAGAAAATCTTATCAATTTTGTTGATATTTGCCGGTACCGAATCTGTAGTCTATTTAATTTTCTTAGTGATTTTTCTCCTTTTCGTCCTTGCTACGATGGAAGCATGAAGATCAGTATTCTTTCACCTCATCAGTTCGGCATAGATGTTCTCGTAATCGTCGTCGTCCTCGTCAAAGGATACGACAGTCCCCCGAATTCTTTTACGAAAAAAAAAAACAAAAAAAACCATCTCACAAGACCTGTACGCTGTTAAGAAAGGATTCAAGAATTCCTCCTCCCGAATCGTCCTTGTTTCGAAATCCCAAGCAACGACTCTACGAATTCTTCTGTTCTCTGAATAAATGTTTACATTTTGTTTCCGTACAACGAAATGGAATAAAAATATACGAGTATAAAACACTTCTTTAAGTTACAATTTCGAAATGTTACCGAAAGTTGCTGTCTATTCGAATGTTTATCCCAATTTTCGTTTATGTGTTTCTCTTAAGAAGGGAGAAATGAAGTTGACGTAAATATTTCAGCAGGATAATTTCTTTGATTTTCTGGTTGAGAAATTCTCCAAGGACAACCGGGATGATTGCATTCGAATTACTTATGTATCTATAGTTTGATTAAATTGCCCTTAAACACTATAACAACATGAAAAGGAAGGTAGAATAATAAGCAGAATGTAGTTCTTTCGAATTCTATCCAGTAAAGAACATCGGACCCAGAGGAGAGCCTTCCAGTATGCTACACTATTGTCAGTCAAAGAAGAGTTATTTAAGATTAATCCAATTACAATCGATCACAAATTATGTAAGTTACTATAGGGTGTTTCAATAGGAACGCTCGAAATTTGTTAGGTTATAGCGGCCATGCTGTTAAAGCAACATCCGTCGAATTGTTTGTTCAGTAGTGAATGACAAATGACGATGGAAGGTTATAGCGTTGAACAATGTGTGCATATCATCAAATTTTATTTTCAAAATCAGAGCTCCGTTCGAAAAACGTTCCGCGTATTGCGTGATTTTAAGGACGAAGCCCATTTCTTGATGAATGGATGTGTGAACAACTAAAATTGTTAGATTGGGGACGATACCAATCCACGCGAGATACACCAGCACCTAATGCATCCCGAGAAAGTCACTGTTTGGTGCGGATTTTGGTCTGGCGAAATCATCAGTCCGTACTTCTTCCAAAACGAAACTGGCATTGCCATAACAGTCAAACGATCGATGATAAGCAACTTCTTGTGGACTAAACTGGATAATATGGATACCGGTGACATGTGGTTTCAACAGGACGGCGCTACGTGCCACACAGCCCATGTAACGATGGACATTCTGCACGAGCGATTTGGGTTTATCGTTATCTCGCGCGGCGGCGACGTGAACTTACCACCGTGACCGTGCGACTTAACGCCTTTAGACTTATTCCTTTGGGGCTATCTTAAATCGCATGTCGATGCGTATAATCCGCGAACGCGATGACCTTTAAGTCAACATAACGAATGCCATCCAGTAAATTCAGCCAGATTTATGCGACAAAGTCGTCGAAAATTGGACCTCTCGAATACGTGCCACCAAGCAAAGCCGGCGCGGACATTTGAACGACGATATATTCCATACTTAATGCCTTAAAATATTCCTTCAAATAAGAAAGGAATTGGATGGATATCTCACACACAACTTGATTTACTTACATTTAAAAATTGAACGTCCTTAATGAACGACCCTATCCCTGTCGAATTTTTCTATAAAACGAATTCTGTTTTAGGATTAAAAAATCTGCCAACAGTCTGGGCGCAACTTTATTATTTTTTCGGTAGAAGTTCGGAACGAGTTTAATTCTGAGATGCGGTGTAGTTTACTATGTGACTGAAAACCTAAAAAAAAGTTCGGGAAGCGGTTAGAATGGAGTCGCGCTGCCACATATAACATATGAATTACATAATTGGGTCATATTCCGGGACGAGGTCTAGTCCTAGTATAATATCAGTTGTTACGCCATTAGAAAGTTTTTCGTGATTTGGTTTTGGGTCATTACATGAAATCGGAAATGCGTTTGTAGGCGATTATATAAAAAGTCTGTGGAAGTGCAAACCAATCTAATATCTCATCAATCCTGAGAAATATGTCGAAAGCCATACGTCCTATTGGAGTTGAATAACAAACATCCTGAAATCAACTTTTTGACGATTATGTAGGAAGCCTTAGCAAGTAAAAATGAATTCGATATCACATTAGAACTAAGAAATATGTAAGAATTTATGAAAATATATTGCACCCACTTTGGGTTTGAATATCCAAAAATCTTGAAATGAGTTTTTAGATATATATAAAGAAAGCCCGAGGAAATAAAAACCAATTCGATATCTTATCACTCCTAAGAGATGTGACGGAATTCGTGAAAACGTGTTCAACCCGTTTTTACACTCGTAGGAGTTGAAAAAGGAAAAAACTTGAAAACGAGTTTTAGGTGATTATTAAATAAGCCCGTGGAAGTGAAAAGTTATACGATATGTAATCAGACCTGAGGGATACGGCTGAATTCGTGAAAATGTACACATCCCCTTTATACCACCTTGGGGGTCGAATTTCAAAAAATCCTAAAAATACTTTCCACGTATTTATATGAAGAATCCGTACAAAAAAACTTAATTTTATATTTGGAAAGACCTAATAGATTGACGAAAATCGTAAAAATATATGCATTCCATTTTCACTGATCATTTCTTTTGCCCCACTTCCGAACGCCAATAGATATTTGAATAGATATTTTAATTAATCAGAATTACTTTTCTAGTTGATTTATATATACATACCGAATTTCAACTTTCTAGCACTTGCCGTTCTACAGTTAGGAAAAACACCCCCCACCCCCGTACCATACTACCCCTATACAAAATTATATCTTTCCAACATGCTACTACCATAGCTCTATCTAAATACTAAGTTTCAGCTTTATATCGATATAGGTTCTCGAGTTATAAAAATCGGAACTTTTTACTTTTCACCCTCTCCCACCCTCACCCTCTACACCATCATCCCTGTTCTGCGGGGGGTCTTTCAGGCCTACTTCTGGTAAAAATTTTAAGCATCTATCTTACACCGTTCTTGAGATATAAAACGTGATTTTTTAAAAAAATTCTTACCCCCTCCACTTCCATGCACCACCACCCCCTACAAAAATTTTACTTTCAGCAAGCTTTATTTATCAACCTCTATACAAAAACCAAATTTTATTTCTCTAGTGCAATTGGTGCGTACGATATCGTAATCTCAAGTTTTTTAACCCCCACCCCCGTACGTCACTGCCCCCACTCAAAAATTTGTTTCCAATCTATTCTCCTAGTATACCTATAGATGATTATTATGTTTTAATTTCGTGACATTAACCGTTTAGAAGATATGGATTTTAGAATGTCTCGTCTCGATCTCGCCTTTCGAACGTTTCGAAAGCATTATTTTTCCCCCCACTCCCACACCCTTTCACCCATATCAACAATATTTTTGCAAATGGGTCCACTATCGAAGCTCTATACAAATTCCAAGTTTCAGCCTCCTAACATAAGCGGTTGCTGAGATCTAGAAACCAAAATTTTTGGCCTAAAACGCTTCCCCCACCTCCCCCTTATATTCCCACCCTCGAAAAATTGGTCACTTCAAGGGGCCTACACAGTCTATTAAAGAAAAAAATTTCAATTCAATAGCTTATAGGGTTTAGGAGTTATAAGCCCTCAAACGTTTTGCATACGGCGGACGGCGCACAGACGGACTGAAATTTTTTTTTGCTTTTTTGGTGCTTATTAGTCATAAAACGTATAAAAAAAATTGTTCAGGGTAGCAAAATTTTTTTTTTTTAAAAATCGATAACAATACTTTATTATTAAAATAATAAAGTAAACATACTGCAGTCACGATCGGCTGCAAGCCAATCATATAATACTCTAGATGAATACTGAACTCCGATTTATATTGTAGTTGGGGATAAAGTAGAACTACGTGTGTGCATGTTGTATGTCCTTTATTAAGGACTCCCATTTGATTGCTACCCAAAACTAAAAGACAATATTCTGTGTTTAATTTCATATCTTGAACTGGGTAAGTCATCGAAGGACTTTCACATGGAAGGTGCAGGAAGGACTCACTCGATTTCTTACATATTTATCCTTTTCCTTGGAACCATTCAAAAATAAACGTGTACAAAATTTCAAATTCGTAGCTTGAAGCGTTCAAAAGTTATCGAAAAATATTGTTGAACACGTGTCTTAAGGACATTTTGTATGGCAGCTACCAGAAGGAGTAAAAGGATTTCGCTGATTAGTAAACTCAAACTTTGTTTTTACTCAAAACTAATTTGTACAAAATTTCCAATTCATAGCTAAAAGATTACTTGAGTTATAGTAAGTTCCATAAATTAAATGAAGACGTTTTGACAGGATATTTGTATGGCAGCTACACGAAAGACTAATGGAATTTTCTTCATAATCATACATTTAGCTCCAACTATTGGAAAAATAACACATACAAAATTTCAAGGTCGTAGCTTAAACCCTTCTGAAGTTATCGGCCAATATTCTTAAACACGTGTTTTAAGGACATTTTGTATGGCAGCTACCAGAAGGAGTAAAAGAATTTCGCTGACTAGTAAAGTCGAACTTTCTTGTCACTCAAAACTAATTTGTACAAAATTTTGAATTCGTAGCTAAAAGATTACTTGAGTTATAGTGAGTTTCGTAAATTGAGTGAATACATTTTGACAGGATATTTGTATGGCAGCTACACGAAGGACTATCAGGATTTTCTTCATAATCATATATTTATATCCAACTGTTGGAAAAATAACACATACAAAATTTCAATGTCGTAGCTTAAACCCTTCTGAAGTTATCGACCAATATTCTTGAACACGTGTTTTAAGGACATTTTGTATGGCAGCTACCCGAAGGAGTAGGACGATTGTGCCCGTTAACGAACTTAGCCTTACAAATTCAACCAAACACCCAGATTCAAAATTTCAAGATCCTAGGTGAAGGCGTTCTTGAGTTATCGTGTTCACGGACAGACGGACGGACGGACGTCAGGCGGATTTGAGGTTTTTGGCCACAAATAAACAAAAAATAATTTATAACTTTTCTTCGTCCGAGGCTTGGTTCTATGCGTTACAAACTGTTGGGCTGGATTAAACTTATAATACTCTATATGATTTCATCTAGAGTATAAAAATAGATAGATACTGAAATGTTCAGTAATTCGGAATAATTTTTCTTGGCTTCCTTTTTGGAGAACACCATCCATTTATGTAAATTTTACAAAAAAAGGAAGTTCGAAAAATATCAATCAAAGAAAAATTAGACGGTTTTAAGGCAGGATGTCTTCTAGCTCAATTTATTCCATGCTCCAGTTGGGTGTGAGTCTTAGATAGATCCAGATTGGTAGAGTGAAATAAAAAAACAATATTTAATTAAATAATTAAATGAATATAAAGTAAAAGCTATTCTGGAACCCACCGTGAGCTGCGAAGTGAACTCCACCAAACCAATTTCAGATTATTGAAAACGCATGAACGATTCACTTAATCGAAAAGTTGACGGTTGAAATCCGCAATGAAACAGTCGCATTTTTTAAGTTGTGTAAGAAAGTAATTGGCATTCAATAAAGAGAAATTTGAGATGGTCCATCTCTCACATTTACAGTATTATAATTTTCGATATTTTTCTGCCCTAAAATATGGTTTCAAACACCCAGAAAAGACGTCTATCGATAAAGCAGTTTTCGAACGTTTTCAATGATCGCATGTGCCGTGAATGGGAATCAAACCGAACCGAATAGTCGGCGGGAATAGAAAATCCTTCGTTTTCCAGAATAAGCGTGATAGGCTTATTTTTTGGTACGCAGTTGAGTTATTGCAAACATTAAAAGGAAGGCTGCGTGCTAGTTCGATTATTTCCATGCTCCACTTTGATTCGATTCTTAGATAGATCCAGATGGTTACTGGAGTGAAATGAAATAATTAGATTTCAGATTACGTAAGAAACTTAAAATCCTAACCATGTTTCAATGACAGTTTTTAAAAGGCAACTAAACATAAAATCCAAGTTAAATAGAAACGAAAACTATAAAGCCCTTCCGACAATATCTTGACGAACATAAATCATCCTAACAAAGTGTAAATACTTTTCCCTTGATAAAGAAAGAAACCTTCCACGACATCCTTCCTCAAGTCGAAGTCAACGTAAAAAGGTCCCGATTAAAAATAGTCTCTTCCTTGGTGCCTGTCATATCAAGAGTCCTGCCCAACTCGGGAAAACAATAAGGAAAATGATTGATAGTCTACATACAGTGGTAGTGACTTTCATTTGTTTTCTTAATCCGTACCGGATTAAGGCCAACACCTCACATCGAAAATATGATGGAAGAATTTTTGCGCAAAAAAAAAAATAATAACAACGGCTTGTTCTATTAGCATTTTTGCCGATATCACGTTGTATAATATTTCGAGCGGCGTTACACGTGGAATTTCCAAAGGTAGAAAATACTTGGAGTGGATCTCCTAATTAATACGAAGCAATCTAATTGCCTAGAATTACTCGGGGATATGCAAATTTTCACTCCAAGTTATTTCCATTTTTCGGAAAATAGTAGAGCGTGGAGAATGGAGTTTTACCTGTGAGCATAGGGCCATCCTGGCTACCTTCTTTATGATGCTTTTCGAAAATGAATGAATTAGCAGCACGAAAATTACCTGTTTACTAGTCGTAAATCTTTCACTCTTACCTTTGTGTTATTCTTTTTTTTTTTCACTCTATATGGTAGCGGAAGGGTGTTAATTTTGTTCACTAGTAAACTATAACCTCCTGAACTCATCCTGCTACTTCGGCAAAAGGAAGCACTTTGTACACTCCAGGGACAGTCCACGAGGGGTTGAATATAGTATGATGAAAATGGTGCAAGCCCAACATTTGCATAGGGTATGTTGTGGGTGGAATGAGAGCAATGTAGGCTTGGGGATGGGACAGTGGTTTGTGATCCTGGCGGGTTATCTTAGTACCGAGTAATAAGCTTAAATGGAATAGCTACATATCCCATACTGTTTGCGAGATATTATCCAGGAGCCAGCTGCTTAGTTTCGTCGCCCCAGAGTTTAGTTGTAGGCAGCGAGTAATTTTGATCAAAAATGCATGAAATTACATCACACTGGAGAGACATTATCGCTAAGTAATATTTATTCTCGACTAATTAAATGAGATCCTTGCTTTGCATAGTATTTAGCATGAAACTGTTGTAAAATCGGTATGATGATGGGGAGCTCAGCTGGAATGGGGGGAAGGTTGAAGGTGGAATTTCAAGTGCGGGATTCGAAAAGGTGACAAAGAGCCAGCCATATATAGAAAGCAAACACAGAGCCATTTTAAGGACGAATAATATCCTTACAAGAAGCAGTTTGTGGTGATTATTCAAATTCAGCCATTTGTTATCCTATAGGGATTATGCGTAATTTTGTGTGTAATGCAGAGAAATTTTTTGAATGATTTAAGACGCTGAGACATAAGAAGACCTTCCGAAAAGGTCCTTTTAGGACCAAGATTGTGTGTTGATGGGGGTGGAGGATGTTTGGTGGTACGTTTCATTTTGTCCTTTGATGAATGTTTTTATGGTCGTACTGTTGAATTATGCCGCTGGAAGGAATGTAAACTGTGGAGCAGAAAGATTTGTCCTTCTGTGTAATTGGAAGTAATTTTTGAGTAATTTTTTTGTAGGGTGGAGGGGTGAGACAGGTTTATTAAATTGCAGAGATTTCTAAAATTCCAATTTTTTTCCTAATACGGATTATTGTATTTATATCTATTACTTTTCCTTGCGATAGAACTGGGTTAACTGGAGAATTGAGCCTATTGCTTACTCGGAAACGGTTAAGTTGGAAAGTTGAAACTTAATTCTCATGTTTACTTGAGTACGACTTAAGCTAGAAAGCTGAATCTAGATTCTCTTGTTTACTCGGGAACGGCTTACGCCTCTTATTTACTCTCGACTAGACAATTGAAACTTCCCTTGTTTACTCGAGAACGGCTTAAGCTGGAAAGTTGAAACTTGGTTCTCTTGTTTTCTGGGGAACGAATTAAGCTAGAAAGCTGAAGCTTGATTCTCCTATTTACTGGGGAATGGCTTAAACTTATTGTTTACTTGGGACTGGCTTAAGGGAGTCGGTACAAAAAATATGAAAAAAAAATTAGTTTTTTTTTTATTATTATTTTACACTCATTTCTGCACATCACACAAAAAACCGTACCTCTTTCGGGTAACGGAAAGTGACTCAAATTTTACTCTGAAGTGGGGGAAGTCGAATATGTCACTGCATGTACTTTTTTGTTTTTAGGCTTTCCGGAAAAGTAGGGCTTTTTCAACTTTCGGTACACGTTTCTCGGTAACCACACACAGTAGCGTCTTAATTTTTTTTAAGCTCAAACACACCTCACATCCTCCTCAAACACGCTAATCACTTAATATCCGCTCATCCATACTAAACAATAGTTACTTGAACTTCTTGTTAAAAAAAAAATATTATGCAAATGTCTCTCAACTAAAAAACATTAGACTTAATAGCTCAAAGTGATTCTTAGCTACGAGCGTTCTAAGGCGTTTATGTATGGTGATTAGGAGGGCAAGTATTTTCTTTTTTTGGCTTTTTTGGCGTTTAGTATTCCTAATATGAAAATTTTCAATTTTCTATAAATGTTTAAAAGCTTTATTTATTAACATAAGAAATAAATTAAATTAAAACACTATCTACCCAAAAAACGTTGAAGAAATTTTCTAAGGATCTTATAAACTGCAAAAGTATTTGCCCTTTTTTAGTTTCTGAAATTGAAAACATCTTCCAAACTTTTCGTAAAACTCAAAAAGAAAAATTCTGAAAAAAGAATATTCAAAAAACAAATCTACTCCAACTACATTTTGTTAGAATTCTAAAACTCCAAAATAGTCTTACATAAGAATCCCACTTAACCATTATGGGTTATTTGTTTTATTTGATCACTTCAATTCAATTTTTTACACTGCGATTAAAATACAAATTAATTTTAACAAATGCGTAAAAGAACCAATAAATGGTTTAATTTACACTTCATTAAAAAAAAGAATTCCTCAAATTATGAAATGGTTTTAGTGAAATGAAAATAACTTATGAACTAATTATGCCAGTTCGATAAACTTACCTTAGAATCAAAGGTGACAAAATGAGATTTTATAATACCAAGAAAAAAGTTTATATCAAATATCCCGTTTTTTAAGTAAATGGCTATGAATCAAAAAACTCCTAGTATTTTTCCTCCAAGGGGGAACAACAATGAAACAATTTTTCAAAATCCAACAAGCCCGCCTCATAACTTGAATCTTGTTTGAACTTCTCCTGATTGAACAACACTTCCAAACGCTTTACTTCTAAAAAAAACATTCCATGTGTGTAAAGTATTTTTGCATGAAACTTTCCTAACGAAAATTTCGTTTCCCATCATGTCACAAGCAATTCCCATGATATGCATTTTGTATGGAAACAACATCAACCACACAAGAAAAAATCATACATGCTGTATGAAAAGTGTTCGTCTATTCGCCATAATACACATCATCGGGAAAAATTTGATAAAAAGCCTGAATTTAACCCTTTCTTCGTTTCGCCTCACTCTTTTCCTAAAAGGACATCTCCCCAAGGATAGTCCTGAACAAGTTTCGGTTTTTTTTTGCTCTCGCCGAAGAAACAAATTTTCGAAAAGAAAAAGGTTGAGATGACAAAGCCAAAGTGCGGTGGAGGGTTGGGACTACTAAAATATGTGCGAGTGTAACATCAACGATAAAACAGCGAACAAGAAAAGATGTAGAAGTCTCGACACTAGGGAAATTTACATTCTAAAATTGCCACAAGAGGCAGCACCGTTTGTGTTATATATCCCAATGTTTCTTTTCCTGTTTCAGGACGAAAGAAAATGCCAAAAACGTTGAAACCACTTCTCCGAGTACCTTGCCTTCTTGTTTTTTCCCTTTTCGCGTAATTTTGATGTATTATTTTCGGTAAGGGTCTCTTCTGGTGCTTCGAATTTGCTTTAATATTATCAAAATGGGAATTGCTGGTAGAGTGAAACGGGGTGGTTTTTTGTTCAGGACTCGGTGTGTATTTGTCGCCCCTGGGCAACTAACATTTATTATGCGTACGATTTTCGGTTCTTTTGTTCCCTGATTCATGATGGGGATGATGAAGGGAGGTCAAAATTTCATAATTTTGTACACTCAACCAGCACCACAACCACCGATAGCTACGTAACAAGCCACAAAATATTTGCTCCTGTACCGCCACATATCACAACTCAAATATTCCACAGAAAAGAATTAAATTCGCATTAGGATTAGACTTCCTTGCCAGGACTTCTTATTCCCAATTCCCGTTTCGGAAGTTTTCATCTTACAGGGTTGGTTCTACAATTTCAGAAAAGTCCTGAAAGATTCTGCCATTGTTCTGTGGTCTGGTGGTGGATGGTGTGTATTGTTCGTTTCTGTGCACGCTCCCCCGAAGGCTTTCTCTCTGACTTTTCAAGTTGATGTGGTGTACAATATGGACAGGTGGATTTTATATGTTCAGGTTTCTTTTCTGTCTTGCCCGCGTTTTGAGTTCTCTTGTCATGTTACTTACCTACACGTTATGGCGTCATATGTCTTAGAACGAAACATGTACGAAGGACGCGTGCTCTTAAACTGCAATTTTCTCATTGAAACCTAGAAACAATATAAGGCAACTGGGGGGTATTTATTCTGTGGCTTCATATAGGAAATTCCAACATATAGTGAGCCTGCACACCCGATGGGATATTTAACTTTCAACCAAAATGGAAGCCAATGCCAGATTTTAATTGTATTTTTGAGACGTTGTTAGTATAAAGGAATGGGGTTTCTGTGTAGGTTGTACCTCTAAGCGATGTTAAATGAATAACGTGTACAAGTTGAACAGCGTGAATATAATAGCAGGGTGGAGCATATTTAGGACGCTAGAGTTTATTTGTAGTCTACTCACCATAAAATAAACACTACAAAAAATTCCGAATCTCTATCTTCTAAGATTCGATAGGAAATCCGTGGTAAAATTTTGTGAAAAAATATACATATGTGGTGAAATACAAAAGTTAAAAGTAGCTAATATACACTCAAAAGTAGTCAGGTTCGAAATTAATACCTTATACAGGTTGTTTAACAATCATAATAACAAAATATATGGGTAAATGGGCGGTTTATTGTGGGCAAAATGTGTTCTACAAAAATTCCGTTACTTGGTCCCTTAAAGACTTACAGCGACTATAAAGACGAAGGATTTGCACAGATTGTATCACTTTTTGACCCGTACCTCTAGAAAAACTAAGATATAACTTAAGGCTTATTTTAAAGGATCTGAGTTCTTTTATCCATATTTGTGTCAACTTTGCCTAACAGAATATCATTACTCTTAGAGATAAAAAAGGAGGCTCTGAGAGAGGCCATAAGGCTGCAGCAGTACAATAAATTCAAGGCAGGAGACCTTGTCGGTCACCTTAAAATTCTACAGGAATTTAATCAGAAGGACCTAACCGACTCAGTAAACGAGAACATGCCAAAGGTATATGATTTTGAGAAACTATATACGGTGCCTCTGGGAGCTCGTGAATCATAGCAATCTGGTCTACCAGATTTTGGGTAAGGTGCTGCAGTCTGGTAGACGGACAGGTCTAAGACCTGTAATGGGACTGGAGCGGGCGTATTTCGACCCAATTGTAAAATATGGATTGCAATGGGACAAACAGCCACTGTGTTTCAAGCTGAGGTACATGCCATAGAACTGTGCGCAGGTAAACTTCTATTGAATAAACCAAAAGGCGCTACGGTACAGTTATCAAACGGCACTGCTAGCGCTCTAGGCTTGTGTGGGATTGTCATACTCTTCTTAAAGAGCTGGCACATCATAACAGTCTAACCCTAATGTGGGTGCCAGGACATGAGGGTATTCCGGGAAACTAATCGGCTAGCCAGCTAGCTAAGCGGGAAGCCAACTCACCAATGATTGGCCCGGAACCATTCTGTGAAGTAGGCAAAAGCTTAATTAAGGATGGCATTATAAAATGGGTAAATCTTAAGGGGAAGATAATTGGAACTCACTTCCAGGACTTAGACAGCCAAAGAAATTCCGGACTTTCTCAAGTAGGAGAGCGTTGAAATTCCTTTCCTTAAGCAGGCATAACGCAAGGGTTGTAATGGGATATTTTTCAGGACATTATCACCTTAAGATCATCGGTAAGGTATCACTCGATGCATGTCTTTTCTGTGAAACCACATCTGAAACTACAGTACACATTCTGTCTGATGGTGATGCAGTGGCCAGATCAAGAAGGTAGACTCTTGGTAGATTTACTATCACCTATGAAGTCCTGCCGAAGACTCCCCTGAGTAAAATTATCTCCTTTCTTAAGGGAATATATATGGCCTAGGGAGTGGTTAAGAACCAGGAACAGAAGATGACTTAGGTTGTGGTTCGAGAAGCAGTAAGGCTTATACAGGCTCTGCCAAACAAATAAAAAAATAACAGAATATCTATAAGCTTTCGGAGATAAAATCACTTAAGTTGAAAAAAACATAAAAATAAATAATTAAAAAAAATTTAAAATAAAAAAAATTAAAATACATAACTTTTTCTCTAAAAAGGATCTTAATAATATCCTTTTTTATAGATTTTTTGAAAGACCATAATATTTACTTCAAAGTTTGCTATAATCCCTTTTTTCAAATTTTCATCAAGAACTAAATAACAAAATAACTCTTTAGGTGAAATGTGTAAATTGTATTGGTCTGCTCTGTTTAAGAATGATTGCAATTACTTCCTAAAGAATGCAACTGCTGGACAAATTGTTATGAAAAACTTTAAAAAAAATACATAAATAGGGACACTTTTTTTTTAAAAAAAAAGAATATTTTTTTGAATTTTTTATTATTTTTAACTTTAGTGATTTTATCTCCAGAAGCATGTGGCTGTTAGGCTTTAGTAGAACGAGGAACTCATATTCTTTAAAATAAATTAAAATTCTAGAGGTGCGGAAAATATGATGCAACGATATTTTTTTATCAGCATTATGAACCACCCTGTATAGGGTCATTCCATCAAGAATCGCCAAAGTTGTGACCTTATCATCGCCGATTCTTTTGAAAATTTTTGTACTTGAAGAACTACTTTATTTTTTTAGGATAAAAATGACCAGAGATATGAATTTTCAAAGAGGACTCGGACACCTTTTTTGCGAAATCTTTAACATACTATAATTAACAAAAAAAATGAGATAGAAACAAAAAATTGAAATTATAATTTTTTTTCACTAATTCTTCGAGTACATAAATTTTCAAAAGAATCGGCGATGGTAAGGTTTCTAATTTCGTCATTTTTGGCAATTCTTGATGGAATGATTCTATAACATCACTAAAAAAAACATAACTATCGGAAGATACCTACAAAAAAGACACAAAAAATTACCTTTCTCAACATATCCTCAAGCGATTCCATATCTAATCCGGAATAATTGTTATTAACTTGACTGGAACAGGACGATGTACTCGTATAGCGTTTACGTTGTCCAATCGCTGGTGAATTTCTTGCAGAATTATTAACCGACGACGATGTTGAATGTATTAAAATACCAGTCGAAGGTGGTAATGTAGAATTAGTGTTGTTCGATGAACCAAGTCCTCCTCCTCCTCCACCGATTCCTGGAGGACCGCCACCACCATTAACTAGACCACCATTATTCCCGACACCATTACTTGTTGATAAATGTTTTTGACCGTCTAACGGCTGCTCAATCATGACTGGAGCATCCATTTTTGTTGATATGATAAAAATTAATTAAAATTTTCATAAGGATTACGAAATTTCCTTTTTTTTTGTCACTGGTTAAATACTGTTTTCTTTTTTCACTGCACACAAATACTTAGTTGGTATTGAATACATAAATTTTTTTTTTTAAATTAAGTTTTTAATATCTGTAAATTAAGGAATTTTTGCACTCTTTTACTTTACTTCCAATTATTAAAGAAACCAATGTTGGTGACAGAAAAGAACCTTGTGGATTCCCACTTTAGATTGAATTGTAAAACTTTATTTGCCTATGTATAGGTGATTTTAAAGGTAGATAGGTAGACGATTGAACCTTTGTAAAATAATGGATAATACCTTCTGATGAGTAAAACTTTCTTCCAGTGTACGGAACAGCTTACTTTTGGATCAAGTCTAACTTACAGAAGTGATCTTTTCACAGATGTTGTTAAAATTGCTTATAACTAATAAGAAAAAGCCGTGTAGCGTCATCTCCAGTTGAACTAAACGTGAATTGGTCCAAATAGTTAATTATAAAATAAAATCAATGTGCGAACAATTCTTAGTAGACAGACGTCTTTAGGGAAAAAAAATTTATAATTTCATTAAACTGGATACTTTCGGACTAAATTCATCTTATGAAAGTTGTTCATTTCTCATTATTTAAAATGTTTAATAAGTATGTAGTACAGTTGAGACTTGACAAGGAATTTTCTCCAGTAGTCATAGAAGACGTAACATGCTTTTCCTGGACAGATCTAACACCAAATATGGTAAAAGCCTACTAAAATTTTGCTTTATACTAGTAATTGATGAATTCCATTTTTTTATAATTGACCTTAAGTGAATGTCAAGAGAAAATTTTATGTAGAGTAGAAATCAGCAAGAAAATTTGCTGTTTTGAATGCGCGTAATAGTTGCATACTACTATTTAATTAATGATCAATAGTTCAATAGAAATAAATCAAAAATAAGTAATAAAAAATATATTCAAGTAAACAATAAATTTTCAGCAACAAGGGCGAAAAACAATAAGAGCGATGCGATTTAGAAAACACGACACACGCCTGTTAAGCGATGCGATTTAGAAAACACGACGCACGCTTGTTAAGCGATGCGACGTGATGACATCTGATTAGAAACCATGTAAGTGATGATACGGTGATACCGCAATGTTCCAATCGCGTCGCTTTGATTGATAGTTTAGTTCTTAATTTCGTAGCGCGTGTAATGCGTTTTTGACACTTGCATCTGTTCTATTTCGAATTTTTTACAATCGAAGGCAAATGGCTAAAAAATATCGGAAAATGAGTTCATGTATAATAAAAGAAACAAGCAATGGGTTTGGCTGCGAATAAAATAGTTTAGTACTTGATAATATTATTGTTGCGGAAGCACACTATAACTGGTGTCGCGATATGGCGCGCGCGATACGATTGCATCATAGAGTGTGTGGCGCCCTCACCGCAGTTCCACCTTAAGACGGATAATAGTGTAATAAGCCAAAAACATACGACCGGAAGGTATTTCATATGTGGCTTATTGCGCACAGGGGTGAAATTCGTGCATCGGTCTACTCTAATACCGAAAAATATACCAAAAACCTTAATGCGTAATTTATTGCTATTGCATCGGTTAATTAACGGACGGCAAACACTTTGTACCCGTCACTTTCGTAATTGTTACTAAACCGAAATTAGTCGCATTGAAACAGTGTCGAGAAGACAACTAGCATTGTTTCGGATTTTGGTCACAAACTATCGTACTAATGATGATAATGTGACTAATTTATGCTGATTGAATAGAGAACAACCTGCTGACAGAATTCAATTTGACTACGACACGTCACTGAATGTCGTTATCCAAATTACATTGAAACCTCCTAAATTATACGAAAAGTGAATAATGGAGAGCAGCAGTATCAAAGCAAGTCCAGTAGTTTCGAAATCATGTTTCCTAAATATTTCCCGCTTTATGTAGCAAAGTGTTGAAACTGTGATTTCAAACTACCAAGAATTTATGAATGCAGGACAGGGACTTTGCACCAACTTATTTTGTGATCAAGACACAGAGTATAAGATACGGATAATATTTTTTAATATTCACCTGAGCTAATTACTTTTTTGTAATTGCGGAGGAAGTCCAACCACTTGCATACCGCAAAGAACAAATTGTTAAATACGTGCCAAAAATTAGATCGCGAAAATTAAGAACTAAATTTTTCGCCCTTTGGTCTCACTAATTAAATTAAAAAATTCATGGGGATGTCGAATATAATTTAACGGTATGGACCATTTTTATGTTTCATTCCTCTCGACCGTCATTAGCTAAATAAAATATCCTGTTTGATAGTCGATAATCGGATTATCGTTTATAATTCAATGGGATAAAAAAGAGGGAGGGTTCAAGCCCGGTTGCTGCATTTGACTAATTAATCAATTGAATTTCGTTTTGATTCAATTTATTAGCGCCAATTTAATTTGGCTATTCGACTGCAGAAAGTCACGATGAAAACCCAATTTAAAATGAAAAATTTTTTCGCTATCAAAATTACGAATTAGCAAACTTAAAATAATAAATAAAATTCCACCCTCTACTTAGACAGCGGGTTGTCTCTCCAAAAACATTCCACCAGGAAACAATGTTTTGTTCTTTCAAAAAACCACAGCAAAATTTTAACTACCCCCTTGGATAAAAGACGGGAAAAACCAGGCATCAGGCAATAAAGTAAATGGAAGGCTATAAATCATCTTCACTGCGCGAATAATGGATCGGCGAATTCATCTTAATCACAATTATCGTTTGACGGCAGCTAATCCAAGGAGTCAATTTCACTAAATTTTCCGTTCGAAACTTTTCCAGTGTTTCGGCCGGACACTGCACAGAGGGTCAATCGCTATATACGCACTTTTTCACCTCACCAAGTTTTTTTCCGCTTCCGAAAATCTCACAAAAATTACACGAAAATTTCACTCATCACAAGGACAACATTCGCGAAATAGTGAAAACGTTCTAGCGCACAAAATCCAAAAGGATACGACGACATCCTCGACTGAAGGGAACGTTTCGATGAAGGAAGCGTATAGCCATCCGAGGACGTGCAAAGCGGGAGCGAGCGATTCGAAGCGTGCAAAAGCTCAAGTGCAACTAGAACTTGTGATTTCGAAGGACACGATCTAAGGCCCCAAATGTACGCGAGCCCACTGGAGACCAAAACCAACCACCACCACCGACGACGCCGCCGACGACGACCTCCAACACAGGTTTTCCATCGATAGTCGCTGCCGCCGCCGTCACCACCTTCTTCTCCAATGTCGTCTTGGGGGTGCTTGGGGATGATTTTCAATCATAACAACCTTCAGTAGGGTACCTAGCTGACGACCATGTGCATGCAATTCCATTCCAAAAAACGGGGAAGAAAGTTGTGCGTTTGCAGTTTTCAATCACACACGGAAATTCTTTTTCCCATCGGCACCCCCCCCTCTGGATAGCGGGCCGAATTGCAGTGAGGGTGGTGGAAGGTCGATTGGGGAAAATTTTTTGTTTACGTCTTTTACGATGCGCAGTCGACATTTGGCGCAGGTTTGTCTATCGTTTGGAAGTGGAAAATCGCTTTTCCACGATGCCATAACATCAGACTAATTCGTGCAGTGCCTACACGAAAGAGGGTGGTTGTTGTGCAGACGGGTCGACCCATTGATAGGGTGAGTTTGGATTGGGAAAATTGTTACAAAAGGATAGTGGATTAGGCAATCGTTTTACGGTTTTGACCGAATTCTCGTAAGAGATTTTGATTGAATCTGGAACACAAGAAGCAAAGGGGTTGGGGTGCTGGTAATGTGATGTTAAATGTTTTATAAATGGAACATTAGGCTTCTACTGTTTTTTTACGGTTTATTTGTTTGGGGATTTTTGACGAGATAGTTGTGATTGAATGGATCAAAGAAGCTTTTAAATTTTAGATTAAGAATTCAGTTAAGAATTCTAAGACGACTGCATGAAAGTTCCACTGGATAAGACAGCCAGCTGTCGAACCGTTCCTCAACCATTGAGTACAACAAGATGAAAAACTTCTCTGAACAAGCTAGTTGAAATTGCGCCCTAATTTGAAGCATCTATCATGAAAATAATTTTAGATAAAGAAACAAAAAAAATCTGCCAATGGTCTGGGCGAAACTTTATTATTTTTCGGGTCAAAATTCGAGAACGGTCAGAGTCGGAGTATATTTCTTTATTTATTTATTTCGAACACACTGTACAGATTTAAAAAAACCAATTACACAATATGTTAAATAGAAAAAAATGGGATCGAAAAAAAATTTATAAAAAAGAAAAAGTAATAATAAAGTCACAAGTAGAAAATGATTGTAAGAATAGTTTATTTTAAGAGAAATGAGTTAATTAATATTTCATCAATTGTTTCGAGATTATGAGGTTTCTTGGAAAATTAGTTTTGTTCTTAAAATAAATACTGTATTATTGAAATAATAAAGTAAAATATTTAAGGTAGAGATTTTTAGCCGATTAAACATTGAAAAAGGTCGTGTTGACTATTCGAATTTCGGTATATTATGTACACTAAAAGCCCATAGAAGTAAAAACGAATTTGTTGCCTTATCAGACTTTAGAGATATGACGAATTGTAAAACGTATTCAAACCCACTACTTCGACTTGGGGGTTGAATTTCGGAAAAATGTGAAACAGGTTCTTAGCCGATTTCAAAAGAAGCGACTTGGTATCTCATCAGACACTAGGGATTTTGAAAAATTTGTGAACACATAAGCAAACCCCTCACACACCTTGGTTCTTGAAATTTGAAAAATCGGGAAATCGGTTTTTAGATCATTACATTAAATGCCGTAATAGCCAATTTTATATCTCATCAGAACTAAGGGATGGCAAAAATTGTGAAAACATATGCAAACTCTTGGGGGTTAAAAATGGAAAAATGGAGAAATGGGTTTGTAGGCGATTATGTGGAAGTGAAAACCATTCTAATATATCATCAAACCTAAGAAATTTGTCCAAGCTGTGAAAAATATACATCCCCTTTACACCATCTTTGGGCTGAATATCTAAGAATCCTGAAATTGACTTTTTGGGGCTCATATATAGGAAACCTTAGGAAGTAAAAATTAATTCGATATATCATCAGATCTGAGCAATATGTAGGAATTTGTGAAAACATATGCAACCTCCTTACACCCACTTGAGGGCTGAATACCCAAAAATCATGAAAGGAGTTAATAGATAAATATGAATAAAGAACGAGAAAGTAAGAACCAATTCAATTTCGTATTACTTCTAAAAGAAATGACGGATTTCGTGAAAACGTGTTCAAGAGGGTATAAAACCTCTGACACCTGAGTGATATGGCTGAATTCGTGAAAAAGTATACAACCCCTTTACACTACCTTGGGGTGAAAACACTTTCTAGGTATTTGTATGAAGAAGCCGTAGAATAAAAATGAATTCATTATTTGGGAAGACCTAATAGATATAACGAAAATCGTGAAAATGTATGCATTCCATTTTTACTAATCATTTTTTTCGCCCCCTTCCAAACGCCAATGGATACTTGAACATTTTTTTTATCTAATTAATTTACATATACATACCAAGTTTCAACTTTGTAGCATGATCCGTTCTATAGATAGGAAGAACACCCCCCCCCCCCCCCCCCCGTACCATACTACCGCTATAAAAATATATATTTTTCCACCATGATTAAGGTTGCCAGATAGTTGGCTGCAAAACCCGCGGAGTGAACTGATGAAATAGCCCAAAACCCGCACGAAGACTTGTAGCCCAAATACCGCGCTCAACTTTGAAATTTATCAGACCTACTTAAATGTGTTTAACATAATTGCGATTCAGACGACAAACTGTGCTCCAGAATTCTTAAGAAACACTGTAATGTAAATATGTGTGTGAATATAGAAATTCGCATTTATCACAATTTTAAAAGTCTTCTCTAAAAATATTAGGTGCAATAATCAAATTATTTACGAAAAATAATTTGCAATTTTCATAATTCTAGCTTATCGAATTTGCAAAGGAGTAGAAGTAACCACTGCAAAAAATGTTGGGACAAACACATTCACAGAAATATCGTCAATATTTTTTGCTGGATGTAATATCTGTTCGTTTCAATCCTGATCAGTTTCTCATTAGAGATAATCCTTCTCCCTCACAATCTCAGTAAAAATTATTTGCAATCGGCCTTAAGTTATCAGGCAAAAATAAAATAAGGTTTTTTGCTTTTATGAATAATAATATATACGAGTATTAGTTTATGTTACAAGATGCACATCAATATACGAGGGCGGATTGATAATGACGTGCAAAAATTGAGAAAACATAATTTAATCCGGAAAAATTTATTTTAGTTTTCAACGTAGTCTCCTTTTAGCTCGATACACTTAGTGCAGCGTTTTTCCAATTTTTTGATCCCTTCCAAATAATATGATTTGTCCAACCCTTCAAAATAGGCGTTGGTTTCACTTATGACGTCAGTATTCGTGGTAAATCTCTTTCCAGCAAGCCATTTTTTCAAGTCTGGAAATAATAAAAAGTCGCAGGGTGCCAAATCTGGAGAATACGGTGGGTGAGGGAGCAATTCGTACCGTAATTCAAACAGTTTTGCCGTTGCAACAACGGACGTGTGAAACAACACTTTTTTCTTCGCGAAATGAAGCCGTTTTGCCTTGATTTCAACATCCAATGAAACCAATACCTCAGAATAATATGCTCCCGTCATTGTTTTTCCTTTCTCCAAGTAGTCGGTGAATATCATTCCATTGGAATCCCAAAAAACTGTCGCCATAACCTTTCTAGCCGATAGAACGGTTTTGCCTCCTTGAACCGACATCCTTCCATTGTTTTGACTGTTGTTTGGTTTCTGGAGTGTAGTGGTGAATCCATGCTTCATCAACAGTTACGAATCAACGAAAAAATTCATTTGTATTACGTTAAAACAGTTACAAACCGTGCTGCGAAGTTGTCACACGATTGCGTTTTTAGTCGATTGTGAGCAAACGCGGCAGCCATCTTGCGGATAGCTTTCTCATGTCCAAATGGTTTTTCAAAATATTCCAAACACGTGCAAATGAGATGCTTACTACGTTAACTATCTCACGCACTTTTACTCGACGATCTTCTATCACGATATTATGGATTTTATCGATCATTTCTGGCGTGGTGACCTCATTTGGACGACCTGGACTTGGTGTGGTTTGTGTGCTCGTACGACCACACTTGAATTCAGAAAACCATTTGTAAATCATTCGGATCGATGGTGCAGAGTCCCCATAATGCTTATCTAATTTTTCTTTGGTTACTTTAGCTGTTTTCCCTTTTAAAAAATTGTGTTTAATCAACACACGAAATTCATTTTTATCCATTTTTAAAAATTTAGTAAAGCTTTTCATTTACATTGAAAAAATTATTGTGCAAATCAATATAAATTGAAAACCAAATTCTTACCTGCCCACTCCTTCTTGATTTTTGCACGTCATTATCAATCCGCCCTCGTCTAATAAGGACAGCATCTCATAATCACCTTCGCCTAAGCGATCAAGGAAGATCAAGCCGCCTCCCGATTAGCGTCATACAATGTTGCGAGCTTGAGGTTCGCCGGGATTTCAAGTAAAACACAGTTCGATATCATTTACTACTTGATCGTTGCTATCGATGAAAATCACTTTAAAAATACACTTTCGCGTAGAACTGATCATCGTTTCATTCTCGCAGCAAAAAACATCTCCCCGGACTCTGCAGCGCTTTTATACTGCATGTGGTGAGTCGAGAGATTTCCAGCATATTCGGTTTTATGTGTGAAATGCGCATGAAGTAACTATTATATGCGAGAAATGTCTAGAATATGCGAGAAGTACATGGACCTATCTCCGATATTACAAGATTGTTGTTTTTCTCTGGAAACTTTAATACCAATAATAAGTGAGTTGTTCGCATTGCCAGAGTACACATGTAACAATAACTTTGTAACAATAGCTTTAATTTTTGCAACACATGTCTGTAGCCCACCAAAGAAGCAAAAATAATGTTTAATAAATTATGAAAAAATGGAACTCTACGACAGTCATCAATATTGGTAAATCTATTATCTCTTGTATGTTATATTTCGATGGGTATCCTTAACTTGAAAGAAAGTGGTTCATTTGTAGAAAGTCAACACATAATGAACCGATTCTAAATGAATTTTAGTTTGCAAGCACCAGATAGATATCGTGTGAAGTATTATTTTTCATTAGAGAGAACCGAACGTTTAGTGGCAACAGGATTTGTGATGTGACATAGTTTGCCAACGTTGTATTTGAGCCGGTAACACTAGCAGATTTAACCCAAGAGACGACTAAAATTCAGTTTTCTAATTTTTATATTTCTATTTTTTTCTCGTAAATCGGCTCTGTTGTAAACTAAAACTAAACTAACTAACACAATTTGCGTTGGCCGAATAGCCCAAAAAGCTATAAGTAGCTTTTTGAAATTTGTACCCGCGAATTGAATATTTAAATAGCTCAAATCGCGGTAAATAGCCCAATCTGGCGACCTTAACCATGATACTACTACAGCTCTATCTAAATACCAAGTTTCAGCTTTATATCATTATAGGTTCTCGAAATATAAAAATCGGAACTTTTTCCTTTTCACCCTCCCCCACCCTCACCCTCTACACCCACACCCCCAACATTTTTTTTCTGCTAGGGGTTTCATGCTCCACCGCCCCCTTTAAAAATTTTACTTACAGCAAATTTTATTTATCAACCTTTATACAGAAACCGAATTTTATTTTTGTAGTGCAGTTGGTTCGTGAGATATCGCAATCTAAAGTTTTTCACCCCCACCTCCGCACGCCACTGCCCCCACTCATAAATTTGTTTCCGATCTATTCTCCTAGTATACCTACAGATGTTCATTAAGTTTCAATTTGGTGACATTAACCGTTTAGGAGATATTGATTTTAGAACGTCTCGATATCGGCTTTCTTGCGTTTCGGACGCATTATTATTCCCCCCACTCCCACACCCCTTCATCCATATCGGCAAATGGGTCCACTATTCAAGCTCTATATAAATTCTAAGTTTCAGCCTCCTAGCGTAAGCGGTTGCTGAGATCTAGAAGCCTACCCAGTCTATTCATAAAAAAAAATTCAATTTAATACCTCAAAGGGTTTGGGAGCTACGAGCCTTCAAACGATTATGCGTACAGCGGTCGACGTACGGTGTACGGCGGACAGACGGACTGAAATTTTTTTTTGCTTTTTTCGAGTCTACTAGTCATGAAACGTGAAAAAAAAAATTTTGTAGGTAGCAAATTTTTTTTTAAAAAATCGATCACATTACTGTATTATTGAAATAATAAAGTAAAAGAGCAGGCACTACGTTTGCAGGCTGCGAAATAAATATTTAAGCATTTAATTTTGCGGTTGCGAGAAGCAGTTCAGCGCGGTCACTATAACTAGTGTCGCGATATGTCGCGCGCGATGTGATTGGGTCATTGCGCGCGTCTCGCACATCGTTTTAGATTCAACCATTGGAGAAATTGCAAGAAAAAAATATATGTCAGCAACCAGATTTAAATTCAATGATTAAATAAAAATTTAATAAATTTCAATTATTTTTGTATCAAATTGTTCAATATTATGCGCAGAATTAATTCGAATTAGAGGAACTGAGTTGTGACCGCTAAATCAAATCGAATTGAAGAAATTTTCCACTTATAGAATTTCGAGAGTTATATTTGCAGACAATAGCGAAGAGAGTACAAAAACTAGTATACATTTTCGAGATAGTGAAAATTTAAGTTAAAGGAAATACGAGCTAGAGAGGTTCGAATATCGGAAGTAGATACACTTACGACTCCTGAGTATAAACATTTTTGTTATTGGGGTTACTTCCTTTAGATAATCGATATACAGATATCATGACGATGGCAATAGCGTTACATTCCAACTTAAACTCATCTTTTGCACGGACAAATAATAAAGTCGTTAACATATCCACTAGATTTGTGAAGCGAGCTGTGTATTTCAACCCTGCAGTTTACCGAGATAACTTAAACCCCAACTAACTTCTTTCAATTTTCGAAAATCTAAACTCGCCGTCGAACTATTAAACGCAAATACACTGGGGATACCGTCTTTCCTGAAACTTTTCAAAATCAGACCGGCTTCGTGAATATAACACACATCCAAGTACTCGAAGACCAGAGTACATTGCATTAAAGTTTGAAATTTCGTATAAATAAGTCTTCGACTTGACATGTTATCCATTGTTCGGAAAATGTGTGTTAAGCCGATCCTGAATGCCCACCCCCAAATCGTGCCAGACTTCCCAGCGCCAGCTCCATGTCCTTTTTCCCTATATCTTAATATTTCAGAAAGTATAAAAGCCACATAGCTAAAACTACGAACCTGAAGGTACTTTTCGACCTCCATATTCTTCCGTGTCCTGTGCAAGGATCTTAGTTAGAAGGTTGGAAAATCGAAAAGTGAAGTTCATTGCAAACATTAGAAACTCGCAGGCAAATGTTCGCGTACATTGAAGGAAACTTTTCGAAAACTTAAACAATGACTTTTGAGTTTTAGGGGTGGGTGTTTAGGTGGGTAGAACGCAATTTAGGCGCTGACTGTTTTGTACAATACAATATCAAGGTCCACAAGGATAATGAATATCGGGACCACCCTGGCTTAAAGGTTTCTTCTCGAGTCCTGATAGTAGTGGAGGTGCTGTTCCTGTCAGTGCCATAAGGATTATCACCGAAAATCGAAAGGAGATGAGAGCCAAAAGGGAAGCATTTCCCGAAACATTATGAAACTGGTTTTTCTTGGGGAGTTTGGGCGCAAAATTCAATGTTTAATGGTTTCTGGATCGTGACGATGAATATTAAAATTTACGCTGGCTCGTTGCCATCGAATAGGATGAGAACAATAGGATGATTAATTGGGGGTTGTTTGAAATTTGTATTGTATATTGTAGGGTGAAAATATTTCAAAAGAAAACATTTTTCAAGACAGCCTTCATTTACTAGACTGTTGATATTTGAGCTTAATTTTAATTACAAAGTAATTACGTTGTAATGCCCGAGAAATTTGAATCGGGTTAGTTTTAATAATGTGAAATATGAAGTTCAGTTCGAACAAAATTAGGCCGGGCGAAATTAATTTGGAAGTTCAGTTATCAATTGTAAGATGAAATTATTTTCGTAGCCTTTGCGTAAATTAGGGGGTTGTAAACATTAATACGATCCGAATTGTAAATTATGTTCTGTTTATATGAACGATAGATGGAGAAGTTGAAGAGAAAGTTTGAGTCTTCATTTTAATATTCAACTCGAACATTTTAATATTCGACTCGAACGGAATCCAGGGTAATTTCTCCGCCGAACTCATCGAAAAATTAGTAAGAAGGTAAAAATAGAAACAAATCAACAATAAATATATATGTATAATCTACAAATTCCTGACTGGTTTCTGAACGGAATTATTTTTGAAAAAGTTTCGATGCTATTAATTTGGAGTTTTTTGTGTCGAAATTGCCAAAAATTTTGGAACGAACTTTTGACAAATTGCCTCACTACTATAAGTTAGAAATTTTTGAGTTTGAATTATGAAAAAAAATTGCTGACCAGTTTCTGAAGTTATTTTTTCCCGAATTATTCGATCGGAGGATTGGCTTGCTCTAATTGGTTATGATTTTTTTTTTCAAAACAATTTTGACACAAATATTTGACCGTTTCCTGAAGCATATTATTCGATGTGACAGATTCAGTTAATTCTACTTATAATAAAATGTGTAAAAGTGGTTATGTTAAAAAAATCTAAAGCGAACCAATTTTTGACATATTTCTGCAGGAAAGTAGTTGTAGTTTGTAGCTACAATTTATGGTTTTTGTGATTTCCCAAATATTTAAGCAACAACTTCTGACCACTTTCGAAGAGGTTGTTTATTGGATTCGCTATGGGGAAATTACCATATAACGTTTATGTTCTATCAAAGTATCTGGCCATCATCAAGCAAGAAACAAACAAAAATTTGTTCAAAAATTTGGGCTCAATATTCTTTAGGTAGGTAGGTACGCGTGGTTGCCCGTGAGAACATGGACACACTTAGACCTAAGAGGTCCGTTGTGTTACCGCAGGATCATCGAATCCGGTCCTACTCGTCGAACCATTTAGAGCTTACAATGAAGCGGAATCTCGCGACCTCCATTACGGCAAGATCACCAAGATAGTTGAAGAAGTAAGCTCCAAGATGAGCTTTCATTCTAGCGAATAGAGCTGGACAGGTACAGAGAAGGTGAAGGACTGTCTCCTCCTACTCCTCATGCAGGCAGCTTCTACAGAAGTCGTTTGTTGAGGCCGAGTCTTTCAGCAAAGTCAGCCTTTTATAGCGTTTTAGATCCAGCTTCGGCCAGATCTGTCTCGCAGTGTGACATGTAATACCGTCTGCCCATCTTGAGTTGGTTTTCTCAATTGAGTCCAATCCCAGTAGCAGTTTATATGTAGAGAGAGGCACACCCAGATTCCGATGTTCCGGCATAATCTGAAGGGTGGTACCGCGCCGAGCGAGTTCGTCAGCCATGCAGTTCCCTAAAATATCCCTGTGTCCTGCCACCCAGCACAGAAGAGTATTGAACTGTTCAGCCATCTCCTTAAGAGATGATCGACATTCTGCGGCGACCTTTGATGTTGTCGAGGCCGATTCCAAGGATTTTATTGCCGCTTGGCTGTCTGTGAAAATGCTAATATCTCTAGTAGATATTACCTTACACCTCAGCCAGGACAAGGCCTCCTTGATCGCCATAAGCTCCGCCTGATAGACCTACAGTAGTCCGGAAGGCGGAAGGGCTGCTAATGTTAAGCATGTCAGAGAAAACAGCTCCACCTACCCCGCCTTCAGTTTTGGAGCCGTCCATATATATGTGGGCGGACTCTTCCGTCCGTACCGAATCCCATTCCCATTCTAGACGGGTTTGGATGGTTGTTAGGAAATTTTTGTCAAAATCATAACTGGGAGGGGTGTAGTCGGTGTTTTCAGGAATGTTATTGAAGTGATTCAAGATTGTCGAGTGACCTGCATATATGCCAGTCACTGTGTAGAGTCCCTAAGTCGAATGGCTGCACTGGCTGCCATTTGCTTGCCAAAAATGTCTAGGGGTGGCAGACTGAATAGCATGTCTAATGCTACAGAGGGAGTTGTTCTCAGAGCTCCACTGATGCATATGCATGCTGATCTCTGTACCTTTTTTAGTGCTTTTCCGAGATAGCAGTTGCAACATCATCTGCATAAGGAATCACTCTGCAGCCCGTACCTTCCAGTCCCAATAGTAGTTTGTTGACCACTACGAGGGCGGATTGATAATGACGTGCAAAAATTGAGAAAACATAATTTTATCCGGAAAAATTTATTTTATTTTTCAACGTAGTCTCCTTTTAGCTCGATACAATTAGTCCAGCGTTTTTCCAATTTTTTGATCCCTTCCAAATAATATGATTTGTCCAACCCTTCAAAATAGGCGTTGGTTTCACTTATGACGTCAGTATTCGTGGTAAATCTCTTTCCAGCAAGCCATTTTTTCAAGTCTGGAAATAATAAAAAGTCGCAGGGTGCCAAATCTGTAGAATACGGTGGGTGAGGGAGCAATTCGTACCGTAATTCAAACAGTTTTGCCGTTGCAACAACGGACGTGTGAAACAACACTTTTTTCTTCGCGAAATGAAGCCGTTTTGCCTTGATTTCAACATCCAATGAAACCAATACCTCAGAATAATATGCTCCCGTCATTGTTTTTCCTTTCTCCAAGTGAATCGGTGAATATCATTCCATTGGAATCCCAAAAAACTGTCGCCGATAGAACGGTTTTGCCTCCTTGAACCGACATCCTTCCATTGTTTTGACTGTTGTTTGGTTTCTGGAGTGTAGTGGTGAATCCATGCTTCATCAACAGTTACGAATCAACGAAAAAATTCATTTGTATTACGTTAAAACAGTTGCAAACCGTGCTGCGAAGTTGTCACACGATTGCGTTTTTAGTCGATTGTGAGCAAACGCGGCAGCCATCTTGCGGATAGCTTTCTCATGTCCAAATGGTTTTTCAAAATATTCCAAACACGTTCAAATGAGATGCTTACTACGTTAACTATCTCACGCACTTTTACTCGACGATCTTCTATCACGATATCATGGATTTTATCGATCATTTCTGGCGTGGTGACCTCATTTGGACGACCTGGACTTGGTATGGTTTGTGTGCTCGTACGACCACACTTGAATTCAGAAAACCATTTGTAAATCATTCGGATCGATGGTGCAGAGTCCCCATAATGCTTACCTAATTTTTCTTTGGTTACTTTAGCTGTTTTCCCTTTTAAAAAATTGTGTTTAATCAACACACGAAATTCATTTTTATCCATTTTTAAAAATTTTTATAAGTCGACTTGCTTAGACGGCTGCTTCTCGAGGCTTAAACTTTGCACTTTTGGTAAAAAAAAATAACGAATTCCTTACCTGCCCACTCCTTCTTGATTTTTGCACGTCATTATCAATCCGCCCTCGTAAATTTCAAAGAAGAGGGGAGAGCACACCATCTTGTGGTGTGTCTCTGCTTACAAACCTTCCAGAGGAGGACTCGCCCAGCTTTGTGTTCACAATCCTGGATGTTAACATCAAATTGATCAGCGCGCCAAGCGAGGACTCCACCTTCAGGCTAGAATCGATATTCTTTAATATTATCGCAAAATGTTAGGATTCTTACACAAATCTATAAAACAAATGCATTTATTTTTCAGTCAGATCAAAAAATGTCATAATTTTTTCACACGAATTTAATAGTGTAAAATGACAACAAAATTTTGATCGATTTCTTAAGAATTTGGATTGTAATTTTAATCTTTAGTGTTGGTAATATCAAAAACCAAATCTAAAAATACGAAAAAACAATAGTCCAAATAAAATAAATATAATGACGATAAAATAAAGAGCCTGTTTATATCCTAGAAACAGAGATGATCCCCGAAATCTACATCATTTCGAGTGATTTATCTAAAAAATGATTTTATTGTTCAACTTTTCATTAGTGTACCTGATACTGATTTCCTTTCGACTGCAATATATCGAAATCAACATCCCATAAAGGATATCAGGAAATCATTCAAGAGTCCTTTATTTCGCGAACTATACGCACTTCACCAAGCTTCTTACATCCTTGCAGCGAGCGCCTATATTAGTGATTATCGAGGAATACGAATTTCCCAGTCTCATAATATCTGGCGACGGTTACTTGAATTTCTTATCAGGACTTAATGGCTTTTCGCGATACTCATTTTCTGCACTTACTGCCATTTAGATTTTCAGAAAATCGTCATCAGCGGCTATTATCCGATTAGGAATCAATCCATTGGTTTTGTGATATCACCGGCTTATTTGGCGAAAATCCCATTGACTTTTCATTGGTTTTGCTCAGATGTACAAATGTATAGTCGGGCGCGAAATAAAACGACGTCTTCAGAATATTGAAAGTCATTTCAGTCTGGCAATGCCGCCACTAATAGAACTTGATGACGCATGAGGACGACGGCAATAATGCCATTCAAAAGGTTTTTTCATTTATTGTATTTTCTGAATCCTTTTTAGGGTATTTACTTCAAATTGGCTGCGAGTTGAAATTGAATTCGGTTTTTTTGGTGGTTTTGGATAGTTTGTATTCGAAAAGATCACGGTGGTAGAACTGTCGAAGTGGTTGTAGAAATGGGCAAAAATTAGATTGAATTAGAGCAGGAAAGAATAGATAGAATATGTCATGAATACTTATGGAAACGGAAGAAGTTGTCATAAACATTGGTCCGGACAATAGCACGCCGATAACCCTAAATGAACAAAAGATGGAAAAGTTTTGAGTTTCGGCAAGTTTCGATATTCGAATCTTCAGCGAATGCCCTAGTAACACAGTCTCGGCGTCGTCATGACCACTAATTTCATATTTGAAAAGCGGGAACAGTGAATTTAAAAATAGATAAATTAAATTAAATTAAAAAATGGATAACATTTATTTATTTCTAAAAACATACACTTGTAAAAATAATTAAAAAATAAATACAAAAAAAAACATTATTGCTGAAAAATGGGTGTTCGTTCTGACGTTGCCATAAGTAAACACTGATCCCGAGCCCTATTCGACTCAAATTTGACTTATCAAAAGAAGTCAGTTAGTGGTCTTTTCAGCTACCTTAAAGTTTTCTTATGACTAATCAGTCATTTCATTAACGAAAATTAGTTGCGAATTGAATTATTCCTACAATTCATTATTATACAAAAACGCAATAACGTAAAATCCGACCACCTAAGACCCTGCAAATATTTTTTTTTCATATAAAGCAAACCATTATTAGTTGCTTCTCAACGATACGGATTCATAACGTTCTACCGATACTAAAAAAATTCAATTTTGATATGTTATATTTATATATTGATATGAAAACATGGTTGGAAATAATTAATTTCAAAACGACGAAATCTTCCTATTTTCGACCACATAAACACAACTCTTTCCTTATACCGACTATTTCCGACCTAGGTGTTCCATCATATAAAACAACATTGTTATTGCATATTATTAACGATATTATTTCTTTTTGTTAAATTTGATGAAGAAAACAGGATAATAAAATAATTAATGCAGATTCCATTAATTTTACTTTATTATTTTTTAATAATAAAGTATTGTGATCGACCTGAAATTTCAAAAAAGTTTGCTACCCTGAAATTTTGTATTTACACGTTTTAGGACTAGTAAACACCAAAAAAGCAAAAAAAAAATGTCCGTCTGTCCGCCGTAGACGCCGTACGCAAAATTGTTTGAAGGCGCGTAGCTCCCAAGCCCGTTAAGATATTAAATTGAAATTTGTATGGTGGGTAGATTGGGTGACTGACAACCTAAGAAATAACCAGGAGGCTATTTGAACGTTATTTTTTAGGTTGTCAGTCGCATAGTAACCTACACCGCATCTCATCATTAAACACGTTTCGGACTTCTACCCATAAAATAATAAAGTTGCGCCCAGACAGTTGGCAGATTTTTTTTAATTGAGTATATAAGATTATAATAACATAAGATGTAAATAAACTTTATATAGATAGGAATATTTAATATATTTCAAATGATTCCAATTAATGATTCCAATTAATGTAAAAAAGTATGTTTTAAGTTTTATCTTTATTAGATAAGGAGAGCACGTGGCTCAAGGCCTTTTAAAAAATAAAAATTGTGCAAGATTCTGAAAAATCCACTAGGGAAGGCGGACAAAATATTGGATACGTTCGTAATACTGGATACTGGTCATGAGGGCATAGAGGTCAATGAAATAGTAGACAAGAGAAGGATCCGCTGTTCGCCCAAGTGGACCTTTCTGTGGAATCTCAACTTGCTCCATCAAGAGAGGCATAAGGTTCCGGGAGAAACAAAAGAAGCGTCAATACTAGGTTAGACTGTCTAGTCTCCGAGAGGCCAAGACCGAATCACTTGGGATTTTGCGATCCCAATTTTGTGGTCGCATATCTTCTTAACAGAGTACATAACCTCAAAAAATATTTTAAAGAGTAGTGTGATTATTATTTTAAAAATATTTGTGAATTCTATCGTGTCGATTTGATAGTCTATTTTTTCGGGTTGAGTGGTCAAGGGCTCCACTTTGTTGACAAAACACACAATAACAGGTACGCACAAACTGTTAGTTTGGCACAGGCTCAAATTTTATTCAGCTGTTTCGTTGAATTATCAAAAATTTTACTGTGATATCGAGTATGCGAATTTGAAATCCCATGTTAGCGGTGGTAACTGATAGTCTCTGCAGGTTCTGCCAAACGGAGGTAGAAACCTGAACACATTCTGTGGTACTGTTAGGCAACTGCAATTCCAAATGTACTATACTAGCCGCGTCACGTGGCTAAGCTCACGTTTGTATGGTGCTACATCTCCAAAACTGTATTAAAGAACATTCTACCATGATCTGCATTATTGTACTGCTTTCCCCATACATCATTACGTTTTTTTTGTTTGCTAGCACAACGAAATAATACCCCGACATGCGTTGCAATACGAGCGGTTTTCAGTCTTTCTCCAGTTGCTTCCGTTGCTTCCATTACTCCCGTTGCTCCATTACTTCCATTACTCCCGTTGCTCCATTACTTCCATTACTCCCGTTGCTCCGGTGCCCGTATTATTCCCGTTGCTCCGTTCAATGGGGGACAAAGAAACAATCAAAACATTCATTGAAAAAAATTATTCATTTTCTGAGATCCTGATCATAAAATTACACACGAACCGTCATGCAACAGCCAGTTGCCAAAAATTTGTCTCTCTTCGAGGGTTGTTTTAATTTCAACCAAGTGGAAATTTCTAACTTTACCATTTGTCAGTTTCATACCTAATACACCGAAAACGCACGAACTGCCGCTAAACTACAATATATGAAAAACAATCAATTATTGAAACGACTGGCGTACCACTAATTGTAAAATGATTTCACTAATTCAGAAACCTTTGCGGGCGTGCGCACAACAAATCACCAAAATTTCATTACAATCAGATGAATGATACAGGAACGCATACGGGCAAACAAACAAACATTAATTTTTTTTTTAGATATATATGTATGTCTAATTTTATTAGATTAGTCGCAAAATTAAAATATAATTGCCACTGAGTAAACTAGTTATCCTGCTCTACGGCTACTAGGTCGGAAATTGGTAAACGGATCAAATTGGATGTCCTAATTACCGACCAGTGATATTAGTGGATTTAATGTAAGGTAAAACTAATATAGGAACATAAATTTCGCAACAAATAACGTATTACGCTCATTAATATTTAAATAGAAGAAAATTTATTACTTAAACTGTCAAATAAAGCCAAAACTCTTAAACGAAAAAGGTATGGATTCTGCAATATACATATATCAGTTCAAGAAGGTGATAGGTCCGTTTTAAGTGAACTTTCGAGATCTAAAATATATATAATGAGTACGTCGGAATTAGGATCAAAGACAGTAAAGACAATAATATAATCAATAAATATCGATTTTTACTATTTACAGTATATAAACATAATATTTTAGTTATTTGAAATATTCCCTTGATATTCCCTAATACCGACCACTGGTCGGAATAAGGACATCACATGAAATCAGAGAAGCCCATTTCCGACCACTTCATTTTATTTGTTTGTTTCACAAATTCTATGAATTTAAATTATTTTTTTACATTTCAATACAGATTAAATGTCTATAAAGCCAAAAAAACCTTAATTACTCACTCTGATGAAAGTCAGTCTTTTAAATTTACGAAAAATAAAGAACCAAAAATTTAGATTTTAGACTTAAAATTCAAGTTTTTTAGGTCCGCCGCAGATTAATTTAAACCACAACGTAAATAAATGAAAGCATCTTTCGTTGTGCATATCAAACGGGTAGAGAACACATGTGGCAATATATTGAGCATAGAATTTACCTTAGTACTCGCGATAAAAATAATATATTAATAAAAAATCAAAGTGGTCGGAATTAGGAAGGTGGTCGGAAATAGGCCACTTTACGTTATATACCCGTACGTGCTTACAGAAATTTCTTCAGTCACATTTTATTGAATAATTCATGGCAAAAAATTGATGTCGAAAGTTTGATAGATTCAGTTTTTATCTTAGAACCAATTTTTAGTAATGATCAAAAAGTTGTCGGACTGTTTTCGAAAATGCTTCGAAAAAGATCGAAGTCTTTTTAAAATATTTTAGAACTAATAGTTTTATAATTCATGTTTTGGTTTATATTCCACATATTAAGTGCGAGTACCTTTCATTTACTAAATTTAAATACACACTAGAAGCTACATATTTATGTATGCATATTTGCTAAAATAAAATTAAAGTCGGTCAAATAACTTTCCAGTACATAACTATGACAAAACGGTCGTCCAAATAACTTTCAGGTAATATTTCTTACCACAAATTTTAAATATATTTTTAGTCATATTCGTGACCAAGAAGATGTCCAAATAATTAAGTAACCACATAACTTCTAAATTAAATTCGTAGCCCAAAAGTGGGCAAATAACTGTTTAGTCATATTTACAACCAATTAGTTGCTCTAATTACTTTTCGTGATAGATGTGGTTTACCGTTTAATCTACTGAAAATGTAAAATTGTTTCCTTTTGCATTTTTGTTGTATTAGAATTCATTTATACAGTGTTCTATCAGTCGCCTGTGAACAAAAAATTAAAGTCTGCACGACATTGTGTGCAGAATGAGAAGGCTTCTGGATCTTCTGAAGTCATTTAATGACCAACAGCTATTTTTGGTCAATTGCAGATTTCCGATGAACCAAACCGTTAAAATTGAGTTGATGTGAAACCCAGTTACGACGTTTTGACTAAGAGGTCGCACATACGTCGTTGCGTCATTTCATGTCGAAAATTGGAATCAAATGACCAAAAAGTTGTATTTGCTTGATTGCACGACGTTGGAACGACAACGGTATAAACTGATATAAAGTTTAAAGTTATCCTCTGTTATTTGGTTGCCTGGTCAGTTTAATATATAATGGCCATACCTTGAGGAAGCCGAAGGAAAAACATCTCCAATGAAACGAAGTTAAAGGAATGAATAAGTGCTGGGAAGAAGCTTCTTTCCCTGAAGAGGAAATCTGCCTGAAAATAATACGTCATTTAACCCTACAATTCCTATTAACCGCATTGACCTGTTATCCCGAGACTCGTAAAAGGAACCCATTGTCCGGATAACAGCCAGTGCCATTGCAAACATCGGGTGACACGAGCAAATATCCACTTAATAAAACACGAAATGATTTATTAACAAAATTTACAGAGTCCAAATTACAAATCCTCCACCCGCTCTACATCACACCTCACTTCCATTCAATTTTCCTTCGCATGACGGCAGAACGACGTGGGAAGCTTTCCATGGTTAAAGTTGGTACTATACTTTAGAGAAGCATTTTCCTTCGTCCTGAATTTTCTTTCCCTTGCCCTGGCAACGTTATTCATCCGTCCATGGCCTTAAAATGGCAATGTAGCCTGTCGATATGGCCATCGTTGTTTGGAACTTTCCGGCCTTGCTTGTTGGCCAGTGCCATCCACCTCCCATAGTGTCCCCAGTGGCAGTAGCTGGGAAACGAACTGACGGCTCTGGTACGAATACCAAAATATAGGCTAAATCATGATAGGTATGGACGTTGTCGGGAAGTACGTCCTGCTGAAGGACAAAGTCAAGTTCAATGCTCGTAATATGGTGTGGGCTTCTACACTACTCTGCAAAACGCGAGGACTATCGATCAGGACCAATACTTCATTTTCCCATTTTCGCACCCATTCTTGTCCAATCGAATTTTCGCTCGGATGAGGTAATTGGTGTAGTGGACGGAAGGAACTACGATACAGGCGAGGACTCTCGATATTGATTTTAAGAAGAGTGAGTTTTTTTTCGATATTCAGCAAGATATCCTTCTAGGATTGCATGAATACTTCGGCGCTTGTAGCTAGCCAGTTTCAGCGCCCCAAAGTGATTTCACTCTCACAAATCAGTTCCTGTGACGAGGACACCATTTACCATCGGAAGTCTTGAATCTGAAATTCTTCTCATTCTTGGTGGTTCGCACTTTCATCTGACAGATTTAATCGATCTAATTTACTCTGGAAAATTCTACCATCTGCACAAGATACAAAGATTTCATTTTCTCTAGCACTTGTTACTCACATGTCCTGTTCAGACCTTTCCTGTACAAGATGAAACACTACCTAGAAACAAAACTAGTGCTCTTCGAGTTTTTCATTTCGAGCGCGCCTTGAGACGACATCATCCCCAAGGACATGATACTAAAAGTGTCGAGAAGGTGAAGGTGAACGAGGTTGAGTTCCCAGCACCATAAGATTCCGAACAAGTTCAGGTTCAGATTAAGGGATGTTATACGTCCCGAAATCACATTCTTCAATGTACCTAAAAGAAGTATCCTGCCAAGAAAGCAGAGATACCTCTCGAGGTCGACGTTGCGATGGTGTGTTATTGGAATTCTTGTTACTTATATGAGACATTCCTTAACGATTTGAGACATTGGACGTTCGGAGTTCTTCACAAAGCTCTTCTACGGATATGATGATATAAAAATATAAAAAAAACAACACCATGCACCATCATGTCAATAAGTTTGCACGTTTATATTATTACTAGAACCACCCTAGGGTGCCTAGCTGTACAACAGCACATCCCTTAATGGTGGCCACCCACCCAGGAGAAGGGATTGATCCTTGAAGAATCCTCGGAATTTTCGTGATGAAAAAATTCCACACAAGATTCTAAAGCAGTTTCGGTATTTTACCACAATTTATGAACCAATCAAATCGCTTCATCCACCATCAGCGATAATCGAATTTTAATGAGCCATTTTTTCTGTAGGACCACATTAACTGGGAAGGGGTTTCACAATCCAATAGCTGGGTTCATGTTCTTTCACTACAACAATTCGTCCTTCTTTCGACTCATTGGCAGAAATTGTCATGTTTTTGCTTTGACAAAACTCTTTAATCAGCAGCACAGAATTACGGAAGTTGAGAAAACTCTTTTCATTACAAAAGGAAAAATCGAAAAGTTTTCACCATGGTTTTTCTTCTTTATTTTTTCCATTCTTTTTATGTGGAGTTGCTTGGCTTTGCTTCAAGTTGTTTTAGTACTTAGCGGAAGGCCTTGGCTCAATACTTTAGGGTGTGTAATTAATTAATGAGAAGTTTATAAAGTCGTATCCTGCCGCACCATCACGCCAGCTAGTTGTATTCTGGTAACGAAGTATTCAGTTCAGCAAGTTTATAATTTTCGAAAAAAAAAAATTAATTACAAGATCCGAATTAGACTTGAAGCAGTCAGGATTTTTTTGTGGTAATTGGAAATGGTGTTTAAGACAATTTCTACTTTAATATAATTTCAGTACAAGCACTGAACGCTTTGAAAAATGGCTCATTGTTTGCCTATTCTTTCACTGTACTTTATTATAATTTTTAAGTATTGTGACCGACTTGAAAAAATTTACTATACCTAAAACTTTGTACTTTTGTTCCTTAACGTTTTAATGGCAGTAAAAAAAGCAAAAAGAGCAAAAAAAATCCGTCCGTCCATCGTACGCCAACTTCTTTGGAGTCACATAGCTCGAGAGCTTCTGGATAAAGTAAATTAGCTCTTGAACTTCAGGTTAAACCAAATAAAGCTGTAAGCAAAAGTAAGTTTTATTTCTTCAATATAAAGTGAAACCGAAAAAAACAGCATTATTTTCTGGTAAAAACGAAACAGAAAAATTTTGCGATGTTCCCACCGTTTTTGCCCCGAATTTCATTTGTTTCGTTTTTGCCTTCTGTTATTTTTGTTTCTCATAGCTGATGAAGTATTCTTAAAATAAATTTTGGGGATGAGAATGGAGTGGAAAAAAGGATCCTAAAAAACACATGGGACAAATTTGAAATATATAACAGAATGAAAACAACACGTACCCCTTTCAATAGGAATATTTTTGTTCATAAGAATTCGGTTGGAATTAGAGATGGGCAAAGCAATTCCTTCCAGTGAAGAACTTCACTCCGAGTCACTCACTTTAAGGAACGAGTTCAGTGAAGTACATCCATGGAACTCTTCGTTCCTTCGTTTTCATGCCTTCGTTCCATCGTTCAGTGGTCACAAGTCGTAATTGGAAGACAGTAGATCTAGCAGAAGCAGAGAAAGAGCAAAAAAAAGGTCACTAGATCTAGTAGAAGATGAGCAAAAAAAAGGTCAGTAGATCTAGTAGGAGACGAGCAAAAAAAAAGGTCAGTACATCTAGTAGAAGATGAGCAAATAAAACAAAGGTCAGTAGATCTAGTAGAAGATGAGCAAAAAAAAAAGGTCTGAGAAGGACAAAACGAGAAGATTTTCTTGGTCGTATGTCTAGCTTGTTAGTCTCTATTTTTCTTCCATGAGTAGGTATATCGTCTTTAATTTTTTTGTCACGTGTCCAATGGAACTGCAGTTCACCAAAAGGAGTGAGTTACTTCACTCACTCACTTCAATGAAGTGTGCTTTTGGAACAGTTCACTCGTGAACGACCCATCTCTAGTTGGAATGCATATAGAGGGGTACAAGATCCGAATTAGACTTGAAGCAGTCAGGATTTTTTTGTGGTAATTGGAAATGGTGTTTAAGACAATTTCTACTTTAATATAATTTCAGTACAGGCACTGAACGCTTTGAAAAATGGCTCATTGTTTGCCTATTCTTTCATTGTACTTTATTATAATTTTTAAGTATTGTGACCGACTTGAAAAAATTTACTATACCTAAAACTTTGTACTTTTGTTCTTTAACGTTTTAATGGCAGTAAAAAACGCAAAAAGAGCAAAAAAATACGTCCGTCCATCGTACGCCAACCCATCTCTAGTTGGAATGCATATAGAGGGGTTCAAGAAAAATCTTTTGATATTCAATCTCGAAAACGTTTAATCCTAGAAATTTTAAACTTTTGACTTGCACATAAATAATCAAGGGGATTAATTAAAACGAAATGCTGGAAAAAGTTGGAAATTTGTAAAAACGTAACGCGACCAGATTGTTGGCAGATTTTTGAAGAGTGAGTTGGTAAGTTATTGATTTACTTGAACAAACTGGTGGCTACTATACCTAGCATCGAATTTACCGCTTACAAAAAATGCTGACAGAGAATAATGTGCAATATATGCTCCAATTGTGGAGCTCGTTCACTATTATGTCCTAGCTTGTATGGTTTAAATCCTTGTATTGTGAATATTGTCAACACAAATTGCATGACATACGACATTTTTTTTCCGCAGAGTAGATAAAATCATATAGAAAAATTGCTGGAATTCGTTTAACCGGAAAACTTCCATTACATCGGTAAACATCAGTTTGTATCATCGTGTATGACTTTCATTTCCTTCGTATTATGAATTACATGATGAAAACGAATTTTCCTTCCCAACCTCCACGCCGATTTAAGCCCTTCCATCATCAGAGGATGTCAGTGAAAATTACCTTCAGCATGGTAGTCACTTGTTTCATAATTTATGTCACTTTCTATCGTATTTTATAGGCTCAAGTCATCATAATCGCTAATGGCCTAGTCACTATTATAGACGACGCTGCTTTCAATCCTGATTTCTCTACTTAAAGTTTGTGATTCAGTCAGTCATTCAGCTGGTCGTGTTTTTTTTCCGCCCCGGAAAAATTCTCAACAACGTCACATACAGTATATTTTCATCCATACCTGAATGCATCCGACATACAGTGAAGCTTTTAAACAGGACGCCACTGTCTGCATAGTGCATGCAAAATTGCATAGCGTATAGCGCGGGAAATAGAACGACGATAGTGTTTCCATGTGAAAGGAATGACGTTGGACAGCATGCATGCCGTCACTGCGAGGAAATGAACAGGAAACTGATATGCGACTGAAATACGTGGAGACAAACAGAAAAGTACACCATCGTTGTGAAAACATATACCTGTCACGACTGTATGAAATGTAAGGAAGTGGCATAGTTACATCGACAGGAAATGAGTTTCAATAAATGCAGTTTCGGATATGAGAAAGAAAGATGAAATGTCTCAATGGAAAAAGGCAGCTACAATTCAAACAGAAAAAGTGCTTTATGCGTTTTAAATTGTGGTTGATACGAAAAATTTGATTTTCCAACTTCAATTGATAGAAGCTCTAAATGTGATAGTGTACCTAATATTTTTTTAATCGAAGTTCTTCCAAGTACATTGAACTGTAATGATTACTATATTGATTCCGTAATAGTTACTTGGAGGTACTGCCGATGACTTTCGTCATTACAGTATCGATATTTTGAAATATTATTTGCAAAGAGGTAAGCACCTAATTCATTCATAAAAAATGTACTTGCGTCGCTTGGAGTATCGGCTAACTACACTGGGCCACTTGTCCAAATTCGAATCCTATTACAAGGAACATTCCAAAAGGTAGCACCCATTACTTTAAGCATTACCTAGGAAGCGCTTGTCCATTCTTTATTAATTTTGCGAAAACGGAACACTGTATTTGTTGTGATCAAAAAGTTAACAGGATTTGATTCGGAGCAAATGCACAATAGAAGGAAAATATTACAGACCCGACACAGACGAAACTCAGAGCAAAGATGAAACATGCATTTGTTTGGTTTTTTCCCGGAATTTAATTTGTCTCGTTTTTGTTCTCATTCATATTTGTTTCGTTCTTACGTTTAGAATTTCTGTTTCAATTTTATTCTAACCAAATTTATTTACTTTTAGCATATTTAGAAAGAAAACGGTGAAAAACTGAGACAAATGAAACTCATGGAAAAAAATCTGACAACTGACAACCTAAGGAATAACCAGGAGGCTATTTGGAACGGCAGATTTATTTTTTCAATAGATGATTCAATAGAAGTGAAAGTGAATTCGGTCTCATTAAACCTAAAAAAAAAATTCCGAATTCGTCAAAACTTGAACAATGTCTTATTCCCCAAGAGGTTTAATATCAAAAAATAATTAAATCGGGTTTTTCTCCTACTATATTGAAAGCATTTAGAAGTGAAAGTGAATTCTATATCTCATTAGACCTAAGAAATATATCGGAATTCGTGAAAAGTACATAGCCGTCTTACACCCCCTTAGGGGTTAGATATCGAAAAATTTGGAACAACGTTTCCAGGCGCTTATATTACGAGCTCGCAGAAATAAAATTGATTTGATAGCTCAATGTCTAAAAGATTTAACGAAATTCGTGAAAATGTGGGAAAAACCCTTTTTACAAACATTTTTTTACTCCACCTTTGCACACAAATAAAAATCTAAACTTTTTTTTTAGCTTTTAATTCTGTGGTAAAAAGTGATAAGAGATAAGAAAAAATCATTTTTCAAGTTTTCAATTGCATTTTTTTAAAAGAATTGCCATTGTTTGATAGATTTTTATTTCATATAATATATTATTATTGTGTTGTATTATTAAATTCAATAAAATAAGATCTCCTAATATATTTTTTATTAGTTTATATATCAATTTTGATACACGTAACCGCCTAATTATTTTCTGGACTTAAGCTGTTATCGCTTTTTACCACAGAATTTCTCTAGTAGCACATCTACATATAGGTACTAAGTTTCAACTTTCTAGCATAAGCCGTTTCTGAGATATGAAAAACCATCCCCCACCCCGGTACCTTGCTACCCCAATCAAAAATTTATTTTTCTGGGATGTAGTGACCACGTGTTCGCCTACTTGTTTGGGTTGCGTTCGGTATCGAGACGGGGAAGAAGTAGTAGTCGATATAATTTTTGGAAAATAAATTGAACATCAAGCAATGAAAATTTTCAGTGGATTAAGGTCTATACAGTTTTTTAGGTTTCTATCCTTTGCTGCTTTCGAGAAATTAAAATCAGAATTTTTTCATTTCCACTCCTTCCCACCATCAATCCCAACTTTTTTTTTTCTTCGCTAGAGGTCTACTGGTCCTAACTCCTGTTAAAGTTTTAAGATCATATCTGCTACGGTTCTTAATATGTATAAAAATTTAATTTTTTGAGAAATGGCTGTCCCCCCACTTTCGCGCTTCATCTTTCCCCTCAAAAATTTTACATTCAGTAGATTTCACTGGTAATTCTATATACAGAAACCAAATCTTATCTTCCTGGCACAATTGAGTCGTAAGATATTGTATTTCAAAGTTTTTCAACTCCCACCCTCATACCTCACCACCCCCCTTAAACATTTTAACCCTTTTAAAATCTCCTACAATCTCTTCAGACAACTACAAAGTTTCAGCCGTCTGACATCAATCCTTCAGGAGATATGGATTTTAGAATGTTTCAATCCCAGCTTTCAAGCGTTTTGGGCGCATTGTTTCCCTCCCCCCCCCCCCCTCGCACACCCGTCAACCCCTATCGACCATTTTTTGGGCAAATAGGTCCAAAATCATAGTTCTACATAAGTTCCAACTTTCAGCCTCCTAGCATAAGCGGTTCCTGAGATCTAGAAACCAAAATTTTTCATTTCAAACGCTCTCCCTTCCTCTCCATTCACACCCCCACCACTCCAAAAGAACCACTCGTAGGGGTTCATCCATTCTACCTACCATAAAATTTGCAACTTAATATCTCAGGGGGTTTTGAGCTATGCGCCTTCAAACCTTTGCGTACGGCGGACAGACGAAAATTTTTGTTTTTTTGCTTTTTTGTGGTTTGCTAGTCCTAAAACGCGAAATTACATACAAAATTTCAGGGTAGCAAATTTTTTTGAAACTTCACGTCGGTCACAATACTGTATTATTAAAGTAAAATGAAATTGCTTTTATTTCGTCTATGACATGACATTGATTTGTGTTGAGGCCTCAGATAAGGTAACTAAGGATAGGACACCCCGGTGTAAAAGCACGTATAAAATAGAGACCAAAATTATTTTGACAGCACCATGGGATCCAAGGATTCCAAGGTATCTTGCTTGCCAAAAACACACGTGAAATAATTATGAAGGAATATTTTGTTGATTGTTTTCATTGTCATGGTAACCTTGAACGGCTTGGATCTTGGATCCAATGGCGTAGCAAAATAACGTTATATTTGGGGCCTTCCAAAAGCGTTACAATCGCGAACTTTTCGAACATGCATCTGTACTTAGAAAAGAAATATTTATTAAAATATCCATTTCTGTACAAATGCTTTGCATCGAAAGAAATCTTTTCAATGACTAGTCTTCCTTGAGTTCACAACAATATAACCTTCTCATTAAATTGGTATTAGAAAAATGGTTTAAAAATAAGTCTGACGAAATATCAAAATTTGGTGTTTATCAAAAAAGTACGCATTTGAAAAAGCTACTCGTTTCTGGTATTTCGCCGAGATTTCAGTTACAGAATCGGATCATAAGTAAATATGTACATCTCTATATATAAAAATCTGCCAATGGTCTGGGCGAAACTTTATTATTTTTCGGGTCAAGGTTCGGGAGCGGTCAAACTCGGAGTGTATCATGAGTAGCTTCGAGATTATTAGATTTCTTGGAAAATTAATGTTGTTCTTAAAATAAAAATATTTAAAATAGAGATTTTTAGCCGATTAAACATTGGAAAAGCCAGTGTAGACTATACGAATTTCGGTATATTATGTACACTAAAAGAAGTAAAAACGAATTTGTTGCCCTATCAGAATTAAGAGATATGACGAATTGTTAAAACGTATACAAACCCATTACTTCCACTTGAGGTTTCAATTTCGAAAAAAATGTGAAACAGTTAATAAATAAATATGCAGACAGCACGAGAAAGTAAAAACCAATTCAATTTCTTATCACTTCTAAAAGAAATGACGGAACTCGTGAAAACGTGTTCAACCCGTTTATACCCTCTTAGGAGCTGAAAAAGGAAAAAACTTAAAAACAAGTTTTAGGCGATTATTACGCAAGCACGTGAAAGTGAAAAGATATTCGATATCTGATAAGACCTGGGGATATAGTAGAATTCGTGAAAAAGTTTACAACCCCCTTAGGGGTTGAATTTTAAAAAATCCTGAAAACACTTTCTAGGTATTTATATGAAGAAGTCGTACAATAAAAATGAATTAAATATTTGGGAAGACCTAATAGATATGACGAAAACCGTGAAAATATATGCCTTCCATTTTCACTGAAAATTTTTTTTGCCCCCCCCCCTCCGAACGCCAATGGATATTTGAAAATTTTTTTTATCTAAATTAGTTTCCTAGTTGATTTACATAAACGTGCCGAGTTTCAACTTTGTAGCATAAGCCGTTCTATAGATAGGAAAAACACTCCCCACCCCCATACCATACTACCCCTATAAAAAATTATATTTTTCCAAGATGCTACTAATATAGCTCTATCTAAATACCAAGTTTCAGCTTTATATCATTATAGGTTGCCGAGATATTAAAATCGGAACTTTTTCCTTTTCACCCTCCCCCTCTACACCCACACAACCAAAATGTTGTTTTCTGCTAGGGGTCTATTAGGTCTACTTCTGGTAAAAATTTTAAGTATCTATCTTACACTGTTCTTAAGATATGAGAAGTGATTTTTTAGAAAAATTCTTATCCCCTCAACTTTCATGCTCCACCGCCCCCTTAAAAAATTTTGCTTTCAGCAAACTTCATTTGTCAACCTTTACACACAAACCAAATTTTATTTGTCTAGTGCAATTGGTTCGTGAGATATCGTAATCTAAAGTTTTTCACCCCCCACCCCCGTACGCCACTGCCCCCACTCAAATTTTTGTTCCCGATCTATTCTCCTAGTATACCTACAGATATTCATTAAGTTTCAATTTTGTGACATTAACCGTTTAGGAGATATGGATTTTAGAAAGTGTCGATCTCCCCTTTTTTGCGTTTCGGACGCATTATTTTTCCCCCCACTCCCAAACCCCTTCACCTATATCGGCAATTTTTTTGCAAATGGGTCCACTACTAAAGCTCTATATAAATTCCAAATTTCAGCCTCCTAGCATAAGAGGTTGCTGAGATCTAGAAACCAAAATTTTCCGTCTAAAACACTTCCCCCTCCTCCCCCCTCACACCCCCACCCCTCCAAATTTGGCCACTTCAAGGGGCCTACCCAGTCTATTCATAAAAAAAATTTAAATTTAATAGCTCAAAGGGTTTGGGAGCTACGAGCCTTCAAACGATTTTGCGTACAGCGGTCGACGTACGGCGTACGGCGGACAGACGGACTGAAATTTTTTTTTGCTTTTTTCGTGTCTACTCGTCATGAAACATAAAAAAAAAAATTTTGTGGGTAGCAAATTTTTTTTTTTTAAAAATCGATAACAAAAATGAATGTTTGTCGGTTTGTCTGTTTGTCCTGTATAGGCTCCTAAACCACTCATCCAATTGCGATGAAACTTTGGTGATTTGTTGAGGGTACGCCCTCGATGGTTTCTGCGTTAACAAAATTATTTAACAGTTTGTGGTTTGCGAGTTATTTCAACATTTAAGTGTTTTTCATATGATTTAGCGGCAGTTCGTTTTCGGTGTATTAGTTATGCCTATTCCTATTACTAAATGGTATAAGAGGATAGTGGATGGAAGATGGAATATGGAGGATGGAAGATGGAGGATGGAGGATGGTGGATAGAGAATGGAGGATGGATGATGGAGTTTGGGGGATGGTAGATGGAGGATGGTGGATAGAGGATGGTGGGAGATGGTTTCTGCGTTAACAAAATCATTTAACAATTGGTGGTACGCGAGTTATTTCAACATTTGAGTGTTTTTCATATGATTTAGCGGCAGTTTGTTCATTTTCGGTGTATTAGTTACGCGTTCCTATTACTAAATGGTAAAGTTGGACTATGGATGGCGGATAGAGGATAGTGGATAGAGGATGGAGGATGGAGGATGGTGGATGGTGGATGGAGGATAGAGAATGGGGGATGGTAAATGGAGGATGGTGGATGGTGGTTAGAGGATGGTGGATAGAGAATGGAGGATGAGGTATGGAGGATGGTGGATAGAGGATGGATGATGGAAGATGGAGGATGGTGGATGGAGGATGGTGGATGGAGGATGGTGGATGGGGATGGTGGATGGTGGATGGTGGATGGTGGATGGAGAATGGTGGATGGTGGATAGAGGATGGAGGATAGAGGATGGGGGATGGTAGATGGAGGATGGTGAATGGTGGATAGAGGATAGAGGATAGAGGATGGAGGATGGTGGATAGAGGATGGTGGATAGAGGATGTAGGATGGAGTATGGTGGATTGGGATGGGGGATGGAGGATGATGGATAGAGGATAGAGTAACGTGAGCAACGGAGCAACGGGAGAAATGGGAGTAACGGGAAAAACCAGAACAATGGATCAACGGGAGAAACAGGAGCAATGGATCAACGGGAGAAACAGGAGCAATGGATCAACAGGAGAAAAGGGAGCAACGAGATCAACGGGAGCAACGGGAGTAACAGGAGCGATGGAACAGCGTGAGCGAAGCGAGCGTAGCCGCGGTACGCGGCTAGTATATAATAAAATAACATGCATTTGCAAAGCATACATACATAGATTACAAAGAGATAGATAGTTTTATACTCTAGATGAAATCTGAGAGTATAAGTAAGTAGAGTATAAGATAAGTTTACTCCAGCCCAAAAGTTTGTAATGCTTAGAACGAAACCTCAGACCAAGAAATGTTAAATATTATTTTGTGCTTATTTGGGGCCAAACCTCTTAATCCGCTGAAGAACGCCTTGACCTATGATCTTGAAATTTTGAATCTGGAAGTTTGGTCGAATTTGTAAGGCTAAGTTCGTTAATGGGCAAAATCGTCCTACTCCTTCGGGTAGCTCCAATACAGAAAGTCCTTAGACACGTGTTCAAGGTTACTTTCCGATAGTCTTTGAACGATTCAATCTAGGAATATGATGTTTTGTACAACATTGTATGTTACAACAATAGTTCTAGGTAAAAGGATGAATATACTAGAAATCGAGTGAGTCCTTGCTGCACCTCCCATGTGAAAGTCCTTGAAAAGGGAAAATTTTGCTTTCGGTGACTCCTTGAGAGCCAGATATGAATTGAACACTGATGATATTGTCTTTTAGTTTCGAGTAGCAACCAAATGAGTCTTTAATACAGGATAAACTACATGCACGTTCCTTATTCTACTTTATCCCCATTTACAATATAAATCGGAGTTCAGTATTTCATCTAGAGTATCATACGATTGGCTTGCAGCTGATCGTGACTGCAGTATGTTTATACAATATATTTAATATATGCAAAAAACATTTAAAATGCGCGCCAAAATTTTTGACCCTAAAATAATCTGTTTTGTACGCCCATGCAGCTTTTACTTTGACATGCGCATAAAACAACTTGGCTCTTTTTTATTGTGGCAAGGCCAATTCTTTTAGGTATATAATCTAAGGTTGAGACATATTCAGCATATCAGCTGTCAAATGTTTGACGATTTCCACTGGCAAATGTAGTCAGATAGTGTAATCGTCAAATTTTAGTTTGCCACATTATTTGATTTGCTTTACTCGAGGTCTATTTTGACGGAAAAAATTTGACCGAATTTTCCGCAAATTTTTTTAGTAAAATATTTGACAACATGGCGTACAGTGTAATCTTAGAAAATAAAATCAATTAATACATTGGATTTTATTCGACACTCTCCGGACAAAGAAACCGCATTCTAGACGACATGCCGAAATATTTAATGTGAAAATAATTTTTCAGTGAAACTCGCCTAATATCTCCTCGTAAAATGAATTCGTCATTTAAGATTGGGTATTTAAAGACACATTTTCGGTTGATTTGTTGGAAATTTTCGTAATTTGAAGAAAATTTCATGAATTTAGTATAGGGAGAAATGAGGCGGTTAGAACCAGAATGTGTCATCCCCATCAGAAGCTCAACCGAAATAATGACAAGTGAAGATTTGGTGAACCCAAAAAGTTCATATATTATTTAGAAATTGAGCAACTCAATCGATTTTTTGTACTTGGTGAATTGATTGTCGTTTGGCCAGGTGGTTGACAAGTCGATTTCTGTACTGAACTCAGTTTCTTAAAAAATTAGGCTGGAACCGCCTCAAGTACCAACTTCCCGAGTTCCTTAATATCCAGCCGAATATGGTAAATAGTTCAAAAAATAGTGATGCCTACTAAATGAACAAGTCGCAATCAGTGACCGATTTTTATTTCCTGTATGACACTTTCGGAGCAAGCATAGTGCTCTTGTCAAGGCATTGCTTTAAAAACAATTCCTTTTTTTCTTTAGACCATTGGTAGTAAGGATTATTAGGTTATAGAAAATAGATGAATATATTCAAGGCTCTTTCACCACAGTACCTCTATGTAAAAATTGAATCAGTGTCCGCTTTAGTAACACAATACTCAAAGCTCATAAATTTCTTATACTGTCAAAGTTTTTGAATGTGAAATTTGAAAATAAAATTTTTTTGAGTTAAATTCATTTTAGACAGCAGGTATGCCATGCTACTAAATATTTGATCATAAACATTATAAAATAAATCAGGTCAAATTTTAAAATTAAAAATGGGCATTGTGTAAGGCAAATCAAGAAAATTTTCATGACTACACCGCATTTACGAAAAAAGTCAACAATCGGCAAAGCAATTGAAATACCAACTTTTGCGTCATATACACAAACTAAATTTCATTTTCCCGCCATAATTACATGGCAAAATATTCTAATCCAAAGCTTTTCACCTCTACTCCCGCACAACACTACCCTCACTAAAAATAAATTGTTACGTGCCTACAAACAATTACCAAATTTGGCATATTCTGTTCAGTAGATATAAACTTGAGTATTTTTTTGAAACCAGCTTTCGACCATTAGTGACGCTTTTTTCGGGCCCCTTCCCTCTCATAGATCAAGACCAAGACCACTTTTTTTTGCAAATGGCTCCATTATCGTAGCTATTTGTAAGTTTCAAGTTTTGATCATATACTGTTCGTGAGATATAGAAACCATGATTTTATGTCTAAAGTTCTTCCCTTCTTCCCCATCACATCCCCACCTTCAATTCTCCACTTAAGAGAGTCTACAAAGTATACCAAAACAAATTTGAGTTTAATTTAAGGATTTGTGGGCTACGAGCCTTCGAACAATTTTTTACGGCGTATCACAGACAGACGGACTGAAATTTTTAACCAGTTTTTAAGGTATCTATTACATTTTTTTTAAATTCTACCCCTTAAAAGTGCTTTTATTGAAATAATACAGTAAAATTAGATTATTCTTAATTTTAACAAATCTACAAAGAAACAAATGATTGCGCAATCCACTAGGTAAATTAACGCTTCCATCCCATACCAAATCTCTTAGTACGCCAAAAGGCGGAGAGTTTTCACTAATATTTTGGGAATAAATAATTTGAAAATAATAAGTTTTGAATATGGGGGCTACGTTCTTAAAAAAGTTTCAAATTAAAGAAAAAAGAAAAAAAAACAGAAGAAAATACGCTCCGGAAGTAAAATTTGTGTTCCATTAGTTTTGAATAGAAATGGCACTAACGATCTGCGGAAATTAAATTAAATTAAAATTAAAAAACTTAACGTAAATATCTACCAATAAAAGTTTGAGAATTCGACGCCTTACAAAGCTTAGCCAACATTGCACCGTACTTTAGTAAATGTCTGCGTTAAAGGCTATTTCTTAATCGTTTAAATTCAATTTGTTTACAATTAAATTTTAATCTCTAGACGTTGAGTCAAAATTTTGAAAATGAAATCAGGTCAAAAATTAATTAGCTACTTCGTTTCAACGTACTTTGTTTTTTTTTTTAAAAAAAATCGGTTTAATTACCAAATAAATGTTAGTTTTTAAACAATTCAAACAAACAAATAAAGAATAAAATCTCATATAAAATCACACTACTGTGAAAGTTCCATTTATTTTCAAAAATGCCAGAATTTTCTTATAATTTTAATTGAATATTGTTGTTGCAAAAGAAGTTCGACTATGAACTTCTAATCGAACTTTTAAAGTTTAATCTACCCAGTGACTAGTTTCAAATTAATTTCTGGTAAACTATTCGAAAAAAAAAAATTTTATTTCCGTTTGTCTTCAAATCTTCAAAGGCTTTGAACAAAACAAGTCCCATATTTCTGCATAATTACCCCACAGTCTTTCCCATTATGAGACTATCTTAATCTAACAATAATGTTACCTGAATGCATGCGCAACTCGATTCAAATTTTCTGAAAGACAAACTATTTTTCTGAATGGTTCTACACACACAAGATTAAATAATCTTGGATTCTTGCGACGCGCCACATGTATTATAAAAACTCGGGATCTGTTAAGCGACCATGAGTAGAGTGATAGAACACGCGAGTGCGGATTGAATCCCTACTTGAAAATATTGAAAGTTCGATTTGTTGCAAACCTTTATTGATTTCTTTGTGAACAAGAAGTTTGTACTCCTACCTTGGAATTGGGTTTGTTTTTTTTTTGAAGAACTTTTAGAGAATTAGTGTGTGTCAGTCTACTTCGCAATTTCATCGCTCAATTGTCAAGAAGCTTGACCAATTTCCCAAATATTAAGGTCGTCTCTCGGCATTTCTAATGATTAATTTACAGCACTCGGCGTATAAAACCTCGCCCACTCACTCGAAATGGAATTAATCAGTAAAATACAAAAGGAAGTCATTAAATACTAAATAAGTCTTGACTTGAACTTGGACTCATAGGCCGCTCTGGTGACCGCAGACCGAGGCAAACTGTTCGTCTAATAAATTACTTAGGCGAATAATTCTAAATTACGTTGAAATGAAGAACGATACAAATTAAATGAAAAGAGCGTGCAATTTAAATTTTCTGAAAAGAAATAACAGAAGTTTTTTCCCACCCCCAAGTTCGAGCCTAAATCACAAAATTTATGAGCAAAGCTTTGCTGTAACCAATCTGAACTAAGGATAATTGAAAGTTCGTCCGGAACAACAACCACCCCCTCGCACAAAAGTAGCCAACAAAAAAGGGCAAAAGTGAAGGCCAAGAAAAAGTCACCACTGGGCGGGCAGCTGGGCTCGCTGGAGGAGGTGCCGACGGAGAAAAAAAATTATTTACGACCTTGGATACACCTTTTGTTCACCTGAAATAAAATTGTTTCTTCCGGAAAAACAATAGAGTTGCGGTTTTACCTGGCGCTTTTCCGGCGTCCATCCGCAAGATTTAAGGCGGGTGGTGCTTGCTTGTATGTCCAGAAATTTCACTATACCTGTACTATACAGCGTAGGCACTTGGAACGAATTTTCTCCTTTTTTTCGGCATCGCTCCAGGGCAGACTTTTCTTTAGCCTTGTTCTTATTTTATTTTTCATTTTCCAGAAAGAGTTTGTATACGAGTGTATGGTCTGAATATGTACACAGTTCGGACTCCATGAAAAAGGAACTGCAACGGTGAAAGTTTAATTACTACCCCGGATAGAATAGGGAAGAGATTTCGCAGGAGTGTTGTTAAGGTGTTTCAACTTGTTCTCTAAGTTATTGACTTAGGAAAATTCACGGGAAAATGTTTTCAAAGTTTTTTGTTTGGATGTACTGCGGCAAATGAATAATAATGAGTTGGATTATTTTTTTTTAATTTTTTTTTATAGTTGGCAGGATCAAAGGTGGTAAAATATGAACTGGGTATTTAGGGAATCAACTTTGATTAAACAACTAGGTATTAATCATCATCCTATTACATTTCACCCCTAACGATTTTAGCTAAAGTTAATTCCATGCCCAGCGTGGAAGGACAAACGACAGAATGAATACCGTCTAACTGAATTCGAACTTTGTCGAGCCGATATATTTATACTCTAGATGAAATCATATAGAGTATTATAAGTTTAATCCAGCCTAAAAGTTTGTAACGCATAGAACTAAGCCTCGGACGAAAAAAAGTTATATATTATTTTTTGTTTATTTGTGGCCAAAAACCTCAAATCCGTCCGTCCGTCCGTCTGTCCGTGAACACGATAACTCAAGAACGCCTTCACCTAGGATCTTGAAATTTTGAATCTGGATGTTTGGTTGAATTTGTAAGGCTAAGTTCGTTAACGGGCACAATCGTCCTACTCCTTCGGGTAGCTGCCATACAAAATGTCCTTAAAACACGTGTTCAAGAATATTGGCCGATAACTTCAGAAGGGTTTAAGGTACGTCTTTGAAATTTTGTACGTAGTATTTTTCCAATAGTTGGAGCTAAATGTATGATTATGAAGAAAATCCTATTAGTCCTTCGTATAGCTGCCATACAAATATCCTGTCAAAACGTCATCACTTAATTTACGGAACTTACTATAACTCAAGTAATCTTTTAGCTATGAATTGGAAATTTTGTACAAATTAGTTTTGAGTAAAAACAAAGTTTGGGCTTACTAATCAGCGAAATCCTTTTACTCCTTCTGGTAGCTGCCATACAAAATATCCTTAAGACACGTGTTCAACAATATTTTTCGATAACTTTTGAACGCTTCAAGCTACGAATTTGAAATTTTGTACACGTTCATTTTTAAATGGTTCCAAGGAAAGGGATAAATATTTAAGAAATCGAGTGAGTCCTTTCTGTACCTCCCATGTTAAAGCCCTTCAAAAAGGACATTTTTTTCGATGACTTACCCAGTTCAAGATATGGAATTAAACTGAATGTTGTCTTTTAGTTTTGAGTAGCAATCTAATGGTAGTGGTTAATAAAGGACATGCAACATGCACACACGTAATTCTACTTTATCCCCAACTACAATATAAATCGAAGTTCAGTCTTCATCTAGAATATTATACGATTGGCTTGCAGCCGATCGTGACTGCAGTATGTTTTTTATATTACTTTGAATACCGTCGAAAAGAACACGAATTATCCGAATTTATATGTTGACCTTCTAAAGAGAATTTTATTCAGGTATCAATACTGTAGCGGAATTCTATCAATACTTACAAATTAGCTCTGAAGTAATTATGTATTTCAATACCAAGGTAGAACAGTAGAGAGTGACCTGGACGAGTTCTGGGTATTCGTGACGTCCGTGGGTATTCGTTACATTTTAGAGGTGACACTCTTACAATTTAAAAAAATTCAATATACGAAATAATGGCTATTGGATACAAATATGAAGCAATCAGCCAATATTCTTGAACACGTGCTTTAAGGATTTTTCATATAGCAGCTACCCGAAGTAGAAGGACGATTTTGCACGTTAACAAACTTAGGTTAAGGCGTTCTTAAGTTATCGTCCGCACGGACAGGCAGAAGGACGGACCGACAGACTGATGGACGGACGTCAAGCAAATTTGGAGTTTTTGGCCTCAAATAAGCAAAAAATAATATATAACTTTTTTTCGTCCGAGGCTCGGTTCTATGGGTTTCAAACTTTTGGTCTGGATTAAACTTATAATACTCTCAGGTTTCATCTAGAGTATAAAAAGTACAGTGCTATATAGGTCTAAAATAAAGGCGCTTTAATATTTCGATATAAGTACATATTTGAATGACAACACCTTGGTGTTTCACACTTGAAAAAAATCTGCCAACAGTCTGGGCGCAACTTTATTATTTTTTCGGTAGAAGTTCGGAATGCGTTCAATTCTGAGACGCGGTGTAGGTTACTATGTGACTGAAAACTCAGAAAAAACTTCAGAAAACGGTTAAAATGGGTCGCGCTAGAATACTTACGCCGCTGCCACATATAACATATGAATTACATAATTGGTTCATAATCCAGGACGAGGTCTAGTCCTAGTATAATATCAGTTGTTACGCCATTAGAAGGTTTTTCGTGATTTGGATTTGGGCCATTACATGAAATCGGAAATGCGTTTATGGGCGATTATATAAAAAGTCTGTGGAAGTGCAAATCAATCTAATATCTCATCAATCCTGAGAAATATATCGAAAGCCTTACGTCCTATTGGAGTTGAATAACAAAATCCTGAAATCAAATTTTGACGATTATGTAAGAAGCCTAAATGTAGTAAAAATTAATTCGATATCTCATTAGAACTAAGAAATATGTAAGAGTAACCCCACTTTGGGGTTGAATATTAAAAAATCCTGAAATGAGTTTGTAGATATAGTCTTATCACTTCTAAGAGATATGACGGAATTCGTGAAAACGTGTTCAACCCGTTTTTACCCTCTTAGGGGTTGAAAAAGGAAAAAACTTGAAAACAAGTATTAGGTGATTATTAAATAAGCCTGTGGAAGTGAAAAGTTATACGATATCTAATCAGACCTGAGGGATACGGCTGAATTCGTGAAAATGTATACATCCCCTTTACACCACCTTGGGGTCGAATTTCAAAAAATCCTGAAAAAACCTTTCTAGCTATTTATATGAAGAACCCGTACAAAAAATATTAATTCAATATTTGGAAAGACCTAATAGATATGACGAAAATCGTAAAAATATATGCATTCCATTTTCACTGATCATTTTTTTTGCCCAACTTCAAAACTCCAATGGATATTTGAATTTTTTTTTAAACAGAATTACTTTTCTAGTTGATTTACATATACATACCGAGTTTCAACTTTCTAGCATAAGCCGTTCTACAGTTAGGAAAAACACCCCTCACCCCCGTACCATACTACCCCTATACAAAATTATATTTTTCCAATATGCTACTACCATAGCTCTATCTAAATACTAAGTTTCAGCTTTATATCGTTATAGGTTCTCGAGATATAAAAATCGGAACTTTTTACTTTTCACCCTCCCCCACTCTTACCCTCTACATCCTCATCCCTGAATAATTTTTTTCTGCTGGGGGTCTATTAGGCCTACTTCTGGTAAAAATTTTAAGCATCTATCTTGCATCATTCTTGAGATATATGACGTGGTTTTTTAAAAAAATTCTTACCCTCTCCACTTCCATGCACCCCCACCACCTAAAAAATTTTTCCTTTCATCAAACTTTATTTGTCAATTTTTATACAAAAACCGAATTTTATTTCTCTAGTGCAATACGTTCGTGAGATATCGTAATCTAAAGTTTTTCAACCCCCACCCCCGTACGTCACTGCCCCTACTCAAAAATTTGTTTTCGATCTATTCTCCTAGTATACCTACAGATGATTATAAAGTTTTAATTTCGTGACATTCACCGTTTAGGAGATATGGATTTTAGAATGTCTCGATCTCGCCTTTCGAACGTTTCGGACGCATTATTATTCCCCCCACTCCCACACCCTTTCACACATATCAACAATATTTTTGCAAATGGGTCCACTATCGCAGCTCTATATAAATTCCAAGTTTCAGCCTCCTAACGTAAGCGGTTGCTGAGATCTAGAAACCAAAATTTTTCGCCTAAAACGCTTCCCCCACTTCCCCCCTCAAATTCCCACCCCCGAAAAATTTGTCACTTCCAGGGGCCTACCCAGTCTATTAAAGAAAAAAATTTCAATTCAATAGGTCATAGGGTTTAGGAGTTATGAGCCCTGAAACGTTTTGGGTACGGCGGACGGTGTACGGCGCACAGACGGACTGAAATTTTTTTTTGCTTTTTTGGTGCTTATTAGTCATAAAACGTATAAAAAAAATTTTTCAGGGTAGAACTTTTTTTTTTTTTAAAAATCGATAACAATTCTTTATTATTAAAATAATAAAGTAAAATCAAGATTGGGAAAATCAAGTTGTTACAATCACAATGTCAATCGTAGAATAAAAAGACGAAGGAACCCCAAACATATTTTGCGAGATGTTACTTTGTTAAAAGACAGGGTACTTTGCATTTCGAACCACTTCAATTTGTGTCTATTTAAATATCATTGCTAAAAGCTATATGACCCGAAAAGGGTTTTAAAAATGTTTGTTTTTAACAATGTGTTTTCCAAAATTTTGACATCGTCACTTTGTATTCCAACTAAAGTGTTAACACTCTTAAAATCCGAGATGGGTGAAAAAATGTCAAAAATTTCAATGTCAAAATTTTCAAAATTAAAAATGTAGAAAAAACTAAAGATCACTGGCTCTAACTAGTGTCGCAAAATGAGAAGACGAACTTAACCCGAATATAGTTTGGGTACTTCCCCAGAACTTTTACTCTGCATAGTCACAGCAACAGATAGGGTAAGAGGGAGGGTAGTTTTCATTTCGAACAACTTCAATTTGTGCCTGTTTAAATAACATTATCAAAAGCAAAGAGCTTCCGGTAGTGTTCCTTGAACTGAATAAATTCCGCATTTATCCGTACTATAAAAATCCATGCCGTATGTGTAAATGTCCTCGACATACTGTAAAATGTCCCCAAAAAGATGTTTTCTGAAATTAATTAAACCATTTCCCACTCAATTTGCATACGTAATTTTCCCCTATAAATAGAAAAAGCCGACCCAAAAATTTTGAGCATGTTTGGCAACTTATACATTTTATATAGCATTTCCCTCTCAGGATCAGTTTAGCTTCCACACATCGTCCTTGCGAATGGGTTGGGAATACCCAAAATACCTCGACATGTCCGTGTATACGTTTCAAAATCATCGAGTCAAGACTGGCTGTACTTGTTGTACGGTAGGTATATGCCGCCCATCACTTGCCACCCCGCAAAAAAAATGGCTACAAAAGGTGTATAAGGTATATTGGCACTTATAAAGTCCCGAACGATATCATTTAGGGAGCCATAAAACACAAACCCCGAACCCGAACTGCTCCAAGGCTATATGAGGGATGGAATCGTTCGTTTATTTACAACAGTCACGAACTGAACAGCAAATCTACTTCCAGCCCCTAGTTTGTGTGCCATCTATGAGGATCCTTTGATACTGCAAGGACGGCAGCGTTATCAAAAGAGGGACACATTTTCCGTTCGAGGATGTAATGTCGCTTAACGGACAATTTCAATTAACGTTGCAGAAATAAAACAGAAAAATAGCTTTAACGAAGCACAAAAAAATACACCTGATGGAATTGTGAAAAACAACAGGACCCGGCAAAAAAAGGGGTCTTCAAACGACATCCTTGTCGGTATGCCCAATCCAACTCCTTTTGTAGATGATTCTTTTTGGTCTTACCCTCGGTATAGTTTCGGGTATTTTTATGGTCGCTGCAGGAAAGTTATGGCGTAATCGTTGATTAATGACCGCTGATTAGTTGACGATGGTGCGGTCAACTTGATAAATTGCTTTGTACGGTGACCATCAAGACAACGAAGAAATAATGTGACGGAGAAAAAATGGCGATTGTGAAATCGATTCCGGATAGTTTAGGGTTTGTTTGTGCTTATGACCAAGCAAATTGATTGACTGACGGAATTTTGCCATTCCGGTTGGTCATTTACTGCAGGACTCCTGCGAAGCAGTACTGGTGACGAATTTCATAGATTATTGAAGCGGTTCAGATTTAGAACACGTATGAACAACTACACAGTAAAAAAATTTGTGAAAATTATCCTTAAAGGGAGCTTGTAGGGTAATAAAAGGGAATCAATTTTTTGTTTTCGACTGATTATTAAAATTTATATTTTTCCTGATAAAACAAGACCAAAATCGCAACATTTGGAGACCGGGAAGTGCCTAAAAATAATTTTTTTAAATTAAAATGGAAATATTCAAAAAAAAAAATTTAAGTTGATCAAATTAATAATACTCGTATCATCTGATGATTTTATTGTCCAATGATAAAAATTAGTGTTCCCACAATTATTTTACAAGATATAAAAAAGACTACAAAAATTACGAAAATTTATCAATCAACAGAAATGATGCACAGATGACATGCAGCTGACACACTCTAGTGTAAACAAACTGGTTTCGTGAAAAATCATGTTTTTTGTAGCGTTTGCCCTGTTTTCTCGCCAACCGCTAATCAGAATTCGAAATTGTTTTTGGATAAAAGAATTAGTTGATCGAAGATTATCAAATTTAAATAACGCGGTATCAACCTGTAGGCCATAAAGGAAGGTTCAAAAAGGAGCAATCTTTGAACAGTTGTTATAAAAAAAGTGAAGCGATTTATTAAAAATGCTTCGATCAAGTAGTAGTACTAACAGAGCTTTACAAATGAAAAAAATCTGCCAATGGTCTGGGCGAAACTTTATTATTTTTCGGGTCAAAGTTCGGGAGCGGTCAAAGTCGGAGTGTATCATGAGTTGCTTCGAGATTGTTAGATTTCTTGGGAAATTAATTTGTTCTTAAAATAAAAATATTTAAAATAGCGATTTGTAGCAGATTAAACATTGGAAAAGCCCGTGTAGACTATTCGAATTTCGGTATATTATGTACACTAAAAGCCCATAGAAGTAAAAACGAATTTGTTGCATTATCAGAATTAAGAGATATGACGAATTGTTAAAACGTATACAAAACCCATTACTTCCACTTGGATTTTGAATTTCGAAAAAATTGTGAAACCGGTTTTTAGACGATTTCATAAGAAGCAACTTGATATCTCATGAGACACGAGGGATTTTGAAATATTTGTGGAAACTCTCCACACTCCCTTGGTTCTTGAAATTCGAAAAATCGTGAAATTGGTTTTTAGGTCATTACATCAAATGCCGTAACAACCAATTTTATATCTTATCAGAACTAAGGGATAGCAAAAAATTGTGAAAGCAAACCCTTGGGGGTTGAATATCGAAAAATTGAGAAATGGGTTTTGTAGGCGATTATATAAAAAGTCTGTGGAAGTGAAAAGCGAACTAATATCTCATCGAACCTAAGAAATATGTCGAAGCTTTGAAAAGCATACAACCCCCTTACACCCATTATCTAAAATAAGTACTAATTGACTTTTTGGCCTTTTTATATAGGAAACCTTAGGAAGTAAAAATGAATTCGATATATCACCAGATATGCAACCTCCTTATACCCACTTGGGGGTTGAATATCCAAAAATCCTGAAAGGAGTTAATAAATAAATATGAAGACAGCACGAGAAAGTAGAAACCAATTCAATTTCTTATCACTTCTAAAATAAATGACGGAACTCGTGAAAACGTGTTCAACCCGTTCAACCCTCTTAGGGGCTGAAAAAGGGAAAAACTTCAAAACAAGTTTTAGGCGATTATTACGCAAGCACGTGAAAGTGAAAAGATATTCCATATCTGATAAGACGTGGGGATATAGTAGAATTCGTGAAAAATTTTACAACCCCCTTTGCACCCCCTTAGGGGTCGAATTTTAAAAAATCCTGAAAACACTTTCTAGGTATTTATATGAAGAAGCCGTAGAATAAAAATGAATTCCATATTTGGGAAGACCTAATAGATATGACGAAACCCGTGAAAATATATGCATACCATTTTCACTGATCATTTTTTTTGCCCCCCCTCTGAACGCCATTGGAAATTTGAAATTTTTTTTATTTAAATTAGTTTTCTAGTTGATTTACATAAACTTACCGAGTTTCAACTTTGTAGCATAAGCCGTTCTATAGATAGGAAAAACACCCCCCACCCCTGTACCATACAACCCCTATAAAAAATTATATTTTTCCAACATGCTACTAATATAGCTCTATCCAAATACCAAGTTTCAGCTTTATATCATTATAGGTTGTCGAGATATTAAAATCGGAACTTTTTCCTTTTCACCCTCCCCCACCCTCACCCTCTACACCCACACCTCCTAAATTTTGTTTTCCGCTAGGGGTCTACTTCTGGTAAACATTTTAAGCATCTATCTTAAACTGTTCTTGAGATATTATACGTGATTTTTTTGAAAAATTCTTATCCCCTCCACTTTCATGCTCCACCGCCCCCCTAAAAAATTTTACTTTCATCAAACTTCATTTGTCAACCCTTATACACAAACCAAATTTTATTTATCTAGTACAATTGGTTCATGAGATATCGTAATCTAAAGCTTTTCACCCCCCACCCCCGTACGCCACTTCCCCCACTCAAAGTTTTGGTTCCGATCTATTCTCCTAGTATACCTACAGATATTCATTAAGTTTAAATTTTGTGACATTGACCGTTTAGGAGATATGGATTTTAGAACGTGTCGATCTCACCTTTTTTGCGTTTCGGACGCATTATTTTTCCCTCCACTCCCGAACCCCTTCACCTATATCGGCAATTTTTTTGCAAATGGGTCCACTACCGAAGCTCTATATAAGTTCCAAATTTCAGTCTCCTAGCATAAGCGGTTGCTGAGGTCTAGAAACCAAAATTTTCCGTCTAAAACGCTTCCCCCTCCTCCCCCCTTACACCCCTACCCCTCCAAATTTGGTCACTTTAGGGGGCCAACCCACTCTACCCACGAAAAAAAATTCAATTAAATAGCTCATAGGGTTTGGGTGCTACGAGCCTTCAAACAATTTTGCGTACACCGGTAGACGTACGGCGTACGGCGGACAGACGGACTGAAATTTTTTTTTGCTTTTTTCGTGTCTACTCATCATGAAACGTGAAAAAAAAAATTTTGAGGGTAGCAAATTTTTTTTTTTTAAAAGTCGATAACAATACTGTATTATTGAAATAATAAAGTAAAATTAGAGTGATACGATTGGCGGTTTAAGAGAAGATGGGTCTCAAAAATTGTCATTTTTGAACTTCCTACAAACTCCCCTTAAAACAGTAAAATATTCCGCATTGATGTAGTAAATTTACGAATTTTCATTAAATTTAACAAAATTGAGAGTAATTCGTTTAATGTGTAAAATTGATCATTGTGTATAAAATTACGCATTTTGCATGTAATATTGATACTCTATGCGTAGTAATTTGTCATTGTGTATAAAATTACGCATTTTGATGTGATTTTGATACTTCAAGCGTAAAAATTTGTTTTTGTGATATGTATTAACTTGACCGTTACGTTGTTTAATTCACTTGTTCGTGGTTTTGTGTAAGGCGTGATTTAAAATTTAAAAAGAAAATAATGTTTATAGTGTGTGAAGTTTGTGGCTAATTTATATAATAAACACGTATAGTGTTTTGTACTTTCTACCCTTTTTAACCTATATCCTGGTTTTTTCCCAAATATCATGTGTTGAATGATCTCATTGAATTTTTCAAATTGTCGATTGCTATGTCCTTTGCCCTTCCAAATACGTCTGAGAATTCATCTGTCGATCATTCGCTGGAAGCTTATTCATTTATACTATCAATAAATTAATAATAATAAGCAAATATAAACATATCACATTTTTGTAGTACATAGTAGTGATGGGTCGGTCGCGAACGATTTGGTCGAAATGACCGGGTCAGTACTATGACCGAATTAACTTGAGTCATGTGAAATGAAACAAGTCGTTAAATCGGTCACTATATTTTACGTCTCGTATCGTACCCGATGTTGATAGCCTCTCTCTTTGTGTCGGTCTGTCTGTAATCGGTGCTCGAAGGTAGCGAATGGTTACATTAAAGAAACTTTAGGGGAAAATGCGCCAAGAGAAAATCGAAATCGAAACTAACCAATTTTTCTGTGTTGAATTTACGAATTTAAAGAACATTCAAATTCATTAATTAACCGTACACTTTCTATAAATTCCAAAAATTAAATCATTAGAATTGGTTTTTTTCCTCGAATTCATAAAACCGACCTTCGAGTTTGATTTACTCTTGGCACGTTATCACCCTAAAGTGTCTAAAGTCTAATCATACGCTGCCTTCGAAGTTCGAATACTGATCGACCAGCCACCAGCGAATGATTCATTTGAGTCATTTCGGTGATTTTGGTCACTTCGGTGTTCGGTAACTTCCATGATTCGGTCGGTCGGTCATTTCGGTCAGCGGTCACTAGAAAAAGCTTCTATTAACTCGACTTTTCGAGTCGGTCGGTCTTCGGTGGTCGGTATATTTGAACTTCGAAGGCAGCGTATGATTAGACTTGAGACACTTTATGAGGATAATGCGGCAAGAATAAATCGAATTCGATGGTCGGATTTCGAGGAAAAAAATCAATTCTAATGATTTAATTTTTGGAATTTATAAAGAGTGAGTTAATGAATGTATTTGAATATTCTTCGAATTCGTAAATTCAGTAGGAAAATTGTTTGGTTTCGATTTCGATTTTCTCTTGGCGCATTTCCCCCTAAAGTGTCTATAATGGAATTATTCGCTACCTTCGAGCACCGAGTACAGACCGACACGCAAAGTCGAATCTATCAACACTACCAACATCGGGTACGATACGAGAATATTTTTTCTAGTGACCGCTGACCGATCGACCGACTTGTTATTTTTCGTATGTCGTGAGTCATTTTGGTCGGTCGGTCATTTCGACCGAATAATGGAAGTGACCGAAATGACTCAAATGACCGAATCTTTTTAATCGGTCACTTCAACGAAATGACTCGGTCATACTGGGTTAATGAAATGACCGATTTATCCCATCATTAGTAGCAGTAAATTTAGACATTTTTAGCGATTGATTTCCACACTTATGTGTGAATTTCCGCATTAATAGTAAAAATCACAAGAGTGCGTAAACATTTTTTACTGTGTAGGCATCGAACGTAAGTTGACGCCTATCCAACTCAAAGTGAACTAACTTTTCAAAAGATGTGGGGTATGGGATATTTAAGCAACCTTTAATAAAATCAGTTTTTAATTAATTTTTTTTTTCATAAAAATTAGTTGTATTGTAACTCATTTCTTAACAACACTTAGGACAGATAGATAAATTTATTCAGTGACTCAGTTAGGACTTCTAACGTTAACGTCGCACAAACGTCGCGCCGACATAACACGTAAATTGGAATTAAATGACCAGAAGGTTGTATTGACATGGTTGATTATTATAACTTTCAAGTTATTCTGTGGAAGTCGGTGATGAAGACTACGCATCTTTTAATTTAGATTGTTTTACAACAGCCTTCATTGTAATATTCGCTTTCCTAAACCCATTTTAGGAAAAATGGGCTTCACAGGACCTCATTACTATGGAATTGACTTTGAACAGTTTTTCCTGCTTCAGATGCGAGACAAACATAATTAGGTATGGAATTTTTTTGAACAATCTATTTAAGCGCTATAAAATCTTTAAAGATATCCTATAACATTTACAACGAATCATTTTACTATATCTCAAAGTGCGAACTGAGTGTCATTATTCCACGTTCATTCTGCAATAAACTGAAAAATTCCAGACGACAGATGCCTCAGGACGTCTGCAAAAAACACTTTACGTCTGCAATAACTTTCCACATTATTATCAAACGAGAAAAATGCAAAAAAAACGCCCGAACAGATCTAAATTTTAATATTTTGTTCATGTAAGAACTGCAACTGGTAGCAATTTTATTCTCATATTTTCTTTTTTCAGTCAGAAAATCGTAAACTTAACAGATTGTTCGTCCGCTCTCGACACTCAGCCCATCAAGACGCTGGAATGACAAAAATATGGCAAAAATCATAAAAATGATACTTACCCGCCTTCAAAAAATCACCCCCAACAAAAAATCATCCCCATCCTGGAAAGAACCGAACGGAATACGAGACGGATGAAATCCCCAAAAGGGTTTCGGAAATTTACTGCAATTTCCATGGATTTCTTTCACTCTCAAGTTTTATTGCCTGTTCGTGTAAGTCCTTGCTTAGTTCCTGGTGAGGACGAACCATCGCATCATAGTCCTTGGCGACGCTTCAGCACCATCGAGAAGCCACCCCATCCCATCCCCTGCCGCAAAGATTTTCATATATGCGACGATTCGGTTGCATGTGGAAATAATTCCCGAAAAGAGCAAAAAACGATAGAGGATTCTATGACAAATCCAACACTTGAAACGTCCTTTGTCAGGCGTGTTTAAGAGGCTGAAGAAAAAAGGAAATAATAGAGCCCGCCTTGCACCGTCGTAGTGAATTGTCGGAGCTTCCACTGCTTCCTGTTTAACAGTAAGGGTGCAGCAGATGCTCCTTAGAATTTGATGGTATCGCAGGACCCATCAAACTTTTATCCCAGGCCGTACATCCCCCTGGTCACTCCATTTCTTCCTGGTCGGAATACATCGGATGCTATTAAATCCGCATGGACCTCTGACTGCAATCGTTCACGTCCTTCGAATGCTTCTCTAATATCATTGGAATGGCTAAAGGTAACCTATGGGATATGGGAGCGAACTAAGAAGCAGTTGAGGCTGAGGTTTTTTTGCCTTCCGCCATGCACTTGAAATTTCTCTTTTCTAGTTTTCTGTGGTCGCTTTGTTGCAAAGACTACGATTTTTTTCTAGAAGAGAGTCCTGAATGGTGGAAGGAACAATCCTTGGTATACGTGAATCGTATCAAGATTCGAGGTCAGAAATTGATTTCTTTCATGGATATTGATTGCAAGTGATTTCTCGATTGCATGATGTCTGCGGCTTAGGTTATGCGAAGAGATTTTCAACAATTTCGAATTTTGATCACGTGGTATTTGGGAATGAGGGAAGTAACTTTAAGAAGTATCCAGGAACGGTCGAAGGAAAAGTTTAATTCAAGAATTTTCAACGGATATACTTCTATCAAATATCGTTTTCAGACGGCAGTTGGCTATTTATGCAACCATTAAGTTATCTTATGACCATTTAGTTATTCGTCTAACTTTTATTTAGTTTCAAGCGAATACTATTTAATACAACAGCTTGTTGTAAAGAACTTTAAATACGAACGTAATTTGGTCGATTAATTTTTGGAAATGCTGAAAAAATTGATACAGCTTAGAAGCAGACAAAAATAGAAATATATTCAACAAATTTTTTCAAACATTGTTTCTTATATTTGCCCAAAATGATTAAAACTTTCATTCTAATACTTATAATAAAAATTATCTGCCTGGTCACTAACTATTGCGTAAGTTAGAAAGCCGAGGAAAACAGACTGGGAACTTTTCGACCAACTTCTGTCAGAACAAACGGCTTGTACAAAAGGCACCGTTCGGAATGTGGACAGTATTGAAATTGCAAACGCTCAAATCGATGCGGCCATAAATACTGCCTACACTGGCTCCTGTCCACTCACAACAAAAAAGAATGTCAGAGCGGTGCCCTGGTGGACAAATAAACTAAATAAAATAAAGCAAAATTGAGATCCGAGCCTAGGAGACTCTGGAACCGCGCAAGGGCGACCGGAGACTGGGACTCCTACTCTAGCTCCCTAACGAATTACAATAGGGAGCTCAGAACTGCGAAGAGAAGCTCGTGGAAGAAGTTCTGTGAAGAGATAAATGATCTTTACAGTAGCGCAAAAATTCACCGAGTACTCTCTAAGCAACACTGAAACAAGATTGGACTCCTCGAGAAGCCCGATGGCACCTTCACTGGATCAGGAAAAGAGACACTGGAGCTGGAACTCACTTTCGTGGCTCGGTGGGGGTTAATGACACAATTTTCTTCCCTAACTCTAAGGCTCTTACCCGACCAATACCAGAGAATTGGAGAGAAGCGACGAAGATCTTCACATCAAACAAAATAAGATGGGTAGTAAACTCCTTTGAGCCAGGAGAAGATGGTATCCACCCTGTATTCCCACAGAAAGGATTAACCCATCTGCTCCCGGTTCTTACAAAGATCTTTAGAGCTAGCCACGCCTGGGGCTATATTCCAAAACGTTGGACAAAACAAAGTCATACCTATTGAAAACAATGGAAAAAATCTTGGACAGGCATATTAGAGACGGACCACTAGCGGTGAATCCATTGCACATAAGTCAATTTGCCTATATATCAGCCAGAAAAATCGACGATCCATGCACTTCAACATCTGGTCACAAAAATAGAAAAATCTATCCAGTGCAAAGAGGTTGCGGTGGGTGGGTTTCTGGATGTAGAGGGAGCCTTTGATAACACCTCTTACCAACACATTTAAAATTCCATCCAGGAGCGTTGGATAAGGTTCATGCTAGCAAAACGAGTTATAACGTCCTCACTAGCAAATGAAACAATTACAATCATGGCCTCAAAAGGTTGCCGACAGGGAGGAGTGCTATCACCATTACTGTGGTCAATTGCGGTTCATTCAGCACATCTGGTATAGATGTTATGGGTTACGCCGACGACATAACCATCCTAGTACGAAGCAAATTTGAAGACACCATCTCAAACATATTGCAGAGAGGACTAGACATGGTAGCACTCTGGTGCACAGAAACTGGGTTAATTATCAACCCAAAAAAGACGACTATCGTTGCTTTCACGAATAGGAAGAACCGGAGCAAACTCCAATGCCCAATGCTTTCCAGTGAAAGGATCGAATTTTCCAGTGAGGTCAAATATCTGCGGGTAACCTTAGATGCTAAGCTGAACTGGAATACACACATTAAACGGATTACTGAGAAAGCTAGGATCTCTCTTTGGACCTGTAGAAGCCTTCTTGGTAAAACTTGGGGTTTAAAACCCAATATTGCTCACTGGATGTATACGGCAATAGTCAGACCAGTGATTACTTACGCGTCATCTGTTTGGTGGCGCAAAACCTTACAGATAACTGCACAGACCCAGCTAAGCAAACTGCAAGGGTTGGCCTGTATAACTATCTCTGGGGCAATGCGAACACAAATTGTTCGCATTTGTGGTTAACAATTAAACATTAGAAGAGGATACAAGAGTCACAAGATCTACATTCTCTCTGACAGCAGAGCAGCATTACTTGCTCTACAAGCATTTTGCTTTAGATCACACTTAGTGTGCGATTGCTTACAAGAACTTAAGAAACTAGCGGATTCGAATACAGTCATACTGGTATGGGTTCCTGGACATAGTGATATTGTAGGCAATGAGTCTGCGGACCTGTTAACGAAAAAAGGAGCTGACTTAAAATTCACAGAACCAGTGCCTTTCTGTGGAATGCCGACAACTGCGGCAAAAGAAACACTGTTGGACTGGATTAACATCCAAGCTGTCCTCCACTGAACAGGGATAGTGGGGTGCAGACAGTCCAAACTGTTCTTGGAAGGTCACTCCAAGAAACGAACCTACGATTTGCTCAAATTGAGCCGGAATCAGGTTCGGCGATTGGTCGCGCTAATTACAGGACACTGTAAGCTTAAAAAGCATCTGCATACGAATGGACTGGTTTCAGACGATATTTGCAGATTGTGTGAGGAAGACGAGGAAACTGCAGAGCACGTTATATGCCATTGCGAAGAACTCGCACACAGAAGACTCAGACTTCTAGGATATTACTGCCTAACACCATTGGAACTCATGTCTAACTCACTCAAGAGCGTATTAAAATTTATTGATATAACCGTCCTGAGTGAATTATAATAAGGAAGGACAATCACAATAGGCCCACTGAGGCCGCAGTGAATCATTCTACAAGTAAGAAAATAATTTCTGTTCCACAATTTTTTTTTTTAATTTGAAATGTATGAAAGTCGCCTGAATAACTTTCACGTATATAAATATGACCAAGTCACTCAAGTAGCTTACACGTCATATATTTTACCGTAAATTTATTGAAATAACTTTTGAGCTATATTTGTGACCACGAAGTTATAGTCATACTGGCAACCTAACATATTGCATTACCAGAGTTACCAGATTAAGCAGACAGTGTCTTTGTTTATTGTTTTATTTTAGCTTATTATTTTTTAATAATAAAGTTTAACTTGTTATAACTGCTTCTCTAAAGTATTCGTCTATTGATTTAACTCATTTATATTTTTTATTGTTATTAAATAATTTGCAATATTAATCGCATGTTGTCATGTAACAGCCACTTATTATTTAACATTTTTTAGTCACAAAAAAAAATTATTCATTCTTTTTGCTTTATTCTTTCAATAATACGTGTATTTTTGGCGATTTATATCCAGAGCAGAGTAGAGTAGCGTAGAGAAATTTCATTTATAACATCAAAATATCATACTCAAGTAATCTCTGGGCAGATGTAGGGGGACAAGGAGTAGAGAGTTAGTTGAAGTTACAAATTTCACACAGATATGGTTACTTTGGGTGAACCCCTTGAAGTGATATCTTTCTTAGTATTCCCGGGATGCCGGCAAGCAAGAATCTGCTGGCCGAAACTTGATAGGAGGAACTCTAGCTTCATTTTGTCTCTGGGCAGGGACATTTGGAGACAACTTATAGTGGTCCTAACGGGACACTGTCCCTTTGGGAGCCATGGAGAAAAGCTAGGAATACCCATGGCTGATCTGTGTCGCTGTGGTGATGAGAATGTTGAGCCAACACTGGAGCATCTAGTGTGAGAATGTGAAAGTCTGGCACGCACCAGGCATCGGTACTTGGGGAAATTCTAATTAACCGATCTATCAGAACTTGCGATGATTCCTTTATGGAGAACTACTCTCTTCATAAGGAAGAGCAATATTTGGAATCAGTAGTCTAGAGTCCGGTTTTATACGAGGGGACCACAATGGATCCACAGTGATCTCTCGAGATGGACTGGGGCACATTGCTTTAGTCTTCTTTAGTCTCCTTCGTCCTTAAAATAGCGCTATCTCCTTAACGGTGCAAAAACGGGAGCATGTGTAGAACGATTTTCTACTCAGGACAAGTTCCTCCATCTCCCATTTTCGCTTGAACCTCAGTACTAGTTACACCCTGTATATGATATATAGTGGGGCCATTATTATACTCTAGATGAAATCATATAGAGTATTATAAGTTTAATTCAGCCCAAAAGTTTGTAACGCATAGAACCAAGCCTCGGACGAAAACAAGTTATATATTATTTTTTGTTTATTTGTGGTCAAAAACCTCAAATCCGCCTGACGTCCGTCCGTCCGTCCGTCCGTCTGTCCGTGAACACGATAACTCAAGAACGCCTTCACCTAGGATCTTGAAATTTTGAATCTGGATGTTTGGTTGAATTTGTAAGGCTAAGTTCGTTAACGGGCAAAATCGTCCTACTCCTTCGGGTAGCTGCCATACAAAATGTCCTTAAAACACGTGTTCAAGAATATTGGTCGATAACTTCAGAAGGGTTCAAGCTACGACATTGAAATTTTGTATGTGTTATTTTTCCAATAGTTGGAGCTAAATATATGATTATGAAGAAAATCCTGTTAGTCCTTCGTGTAGCTGCCATACAAATATCCTGTCAAAATGTATTCACTTAATTTACGAAACTCACTATAACTCAAGTAATCTTTTAGCTACGAATTCGGAATTTTGTACAAATTAGTTTTGAGTGAAAAGAAAGTTCGACTTTACTAGTCAGCGAAATCCTTTTACTCCTTCTGGTAGCTGCCATACAAAATGTCCTTAAAGCACGTGTTTAAGAATATTGGCCGATAACTTCAGAAGGGTTTAAGCTACGTCTTTGAAAGTTTGTATTTGTTATTTGTCCAATAGTTGGAGCTAAATGTATGATTATGAAGAAAATCCTATTAGTCCTTCGTGTAGCTCCCATACAAATATTCTGTCAAAACGTCTTCACTTAATTTACGGAACTTACTATAACTCAAGTAATCTTTTACCTATGAATTGGAAATTTTGTACAAATTAGTTTTAAGTAAAAACAAAGTTCGAGTTTACTAATCAGCGAAATCCTTTCACTCCTTCTGGCCATATAAAATGTCCTTAAGACATGTGTTCAACAATATTTTTCGATAACTTTTGAACGCTTCAAGCTACGAATTTGAAATTTTGTACACATTAATTTTTGAATGGTTCCAAGGAAAAGGACAAATATTTAAGAAATCGAGTGAGTCCTTCCTGCACTTCCTTCAAAAAGGACATTTTTTTCGATGACTTACCCAGTTCAAGATATGAAATTAAACACTGAATATTGTCTTTTAGGTTTGACTAGCAATCTTATGGCAATCCTTAATAAAGGACATACAAAATGCACACACGTAATTCTACTTTATCCCCAACTACAATATAAATCGGAGTTCAGTATTCATCTAGAGTATTATACGATTGGCTTGCAGCCGATCGTGACTGCAGTATGTTTTTCTTCTTAATTTCTTTCTTACTTTATTATTTTAATAACGCACATGGGTGGGTTGGTGTTTTTCCTATCTATAGAACGGCATGTGCAATAAAGTTGAAACTTGGTCACTATACGTAGATCTATTAGAAAAGGAATTTAGATAAAAAAAACTTTTAAAATATTTATTGGTGTACGAAAGTAGGGCTACGAATGTGATCAGTGAAAACGAAATGCATACATTTTCACGAATTTCGTCATATCTCTTAGGTCTTCTAAAATTATGAATTGATTTCATTTCACGGATCCCTCATATCAATACCTAGGAAGTGTTTTCAGTGTTTTTTGAAATTCGACTCCTTAGGGGTGTAAAGGAGTTATATACATTTTAACGCATTCGGCCGTATCACTCAGGTCTGATTAGATATTGAATAGCTTTTCACTGACATGGTCTTGTTTTATAATCGACTAGAACTCGTTTTCAAGTTTTTTCCTTTTTCAACCCCTAAGAGGTTGTAAACGGGTTAAACTCGTTTTCACGAATTCCATCATATCTCTTAGGAGTGATAAGACATCGAATTGGTTTTCACTTCCTCGGGCTTTCTTTATATATATCTAAAAACTCATTTCAGGATTTTTTGATATTCAACCCGAAAGTGCGTGCAAGGGGGGTGCATATGTTTTCACAAATTCCTACATATTTCTTAGTTCTGATGAGATATCGAATTCATTTTTACTTCCTAAGGCTTCATACATAATCGTCAAAAAGTTAATTTAAGGATTTTTAGATATTCAACTCCAAGAGGACGTAAGGCTTTCGACATATTTCTTAGGATTGATAGGATATCAGATTGGTTTTCACTTCCACAGACTTTTTATATAATCGCCTACAAATGCATTTCCAATTTCATGTAATGGCCCAAAACCAAATCAAGAAAAACCTCCTAATCGCGTAATAATTGGTATTATACTACGACTTAGACTGCTTCCCGGAGTATGACCTAATTATGTATTATAAGTTATATGTGGCAGCGGCGTAAGTATTCTAGCGCGACCCCATTCTAACCGCTCCCGTACTTTTTTACAGGTTTTCAGTCACATAGTAACCTACACCGCATCTCAGAATTAAACGCGTTTCGAAATTCTATTTTATTTTTCTTCTCTATGTAAATGATTTATTATTAAATTTTTGAAGTCACCTACATAGTCGTGCGCCTTTTTGTTTCATAAGTGCAGAGAGCGCTTCTGACACGTCACGATCAATCAAGTTGAGCATTTTGATGATAGTTGTGGTGAATCTTTTCCAGCTCGTTGGGCTGAGAAACTGTTCTCCATTTCGGATCTTACTGAATATCGATTGAAGAAGACTCTTAAGTTTTAAAAACCGCCACAAAACCTAAAGCATCCACAATAGCAAAAATTCTGTGAAAACAAATACGACTAGGTTTTTGTACATCAACAATTCAATATACGGTCAAACACCTCCAAGTCCTAGTGTGTGAAAAGAAAACTACCCTTCCTCCACCTCCGGTCTACTACACCGTGTTAAAACAAAGTAATTACAAAATCTAAACCTAAATTAAAATCATATTTACATTTCGATTTCCATTCCAAACAGATATAAACGCCATCAATCAATTGCGGCCTGAAAAAGAATTTATCCTTTGAAGTTTTGATCCCGCTCGACATATTCGATAACCAAAAGAAAATGTAGAAAGCTTACAGCTTCTAGACAAAAACCCATAAGCATAAGCTCCATATCGTCCTTGTAAAACAGCCCGCAAAACACATTAACAACCCACAGATCCTGTACAAAACCACATTGAAAATCACACAACAAAATGCCATTAGATGAAAAACACATGCTGCTGCTGATGGAGTCCCTAGTCTTAACTCTGGGGTCCTTGAAACTTCACAGCGTGTTGATGGTAGAAGGTAAGGCTCTCCACCATACAAAGAAACAAATCAACGAAATCATTGCCTGGAGAAATCCTGCGGCACCTTACCACCTCTTTACAATATCGAATCGAAGGGATTGACAAAAAGAGTGAAAATGAAGGAGGTTCGTCGTGAAATATCGAATCGAAGGACTCGCGCTAAAGCCTTTTCTTTTTCTGCCTGTTTTTGCGCTATAACCGCGACATGAATACAAATTTTTATGCCACTTCTATCGCGTTATATTTTCGATGGCCTACAAACAACCACGTCAACCCCAACCCCTATCTACTCTTCAGACGTTCGTAGCTCAGGTTTGGAAGCGCCCATCATCTGCAAAAATTTTATTTTAATGTTGGGCAATTTATGAACAGTTCGAGGTGAAAATTTTCCCTATTCCTCGGAAAGTGAGAGTGAAAGGACGTTTATTCGGGATGGGATACCTGACAAACTGACTTTATCTAGTTCACCCAGAATGTATCGTCATTGCCACCCCTGAACGCAAAAGGAAACACGCTATATTTAAGTGGATTCCTAAGCTGTGCGAACTTATTTTATGATTTCATTTCGTGTGTCGTCCTTGCGATATGGAAAGAGGCGGAATGGTGTTGAGTCTTGACTATGGTGATGGTGCGGAGTGTAGCATTGCGCAACGTATTTATGATAAATTGCCCGACATTATGGTCTATCCCAAGATGTAGTAATGAGCAGCTTGCCAACGTGGCCAAATCGAGCGCTGCGGAATAACAATCTGACCCGAAATTGAGTCAGTCTTAGATGTCTAAGGCACTCACCTTGTCGCGAAGCATATCACGTATTCGGCCTGCCTGATTTTTCGATCGATGAAGCTCTAACTGAAGCTCAAGGCATCGTTCTTGCCAGTTGATCTGTAAAATGGTAAATTTGGAGATTAGAGTGGATTTCAAGATGATTGGCCGGTGTTTGCAAGTTCGATAAGGTAGATATAAAATTGGTCGTAATTACGTAATAACGACGTTGTTACGATTGCGGTTGAAAACGATTACTTCAATATCCTTCCGAACTTGCAAATACTCAAAACAGTGTCGAAGTTCGAACTGGACGCTATACGCAATTCTACTTACCTCTGGCAAAGCCTGCGAGTAATTATTCACCTGGTGTACGTCCAAATGATCGGTTAGTGCAGAAAAATGTGGCCAGGGAGCATCGGCATCGAGAGCAACTAAAGCCGGGCTAGCAATCAAGGCAGCATTTGGTCGAGCTGGAATTGGCGGGGCACGCTGCAATCTCCTTGGCATAAGGCGTGGACTGTTTGGCGTCGATTGTGAAGTACCGGCCATAGTGTTGGTGGGCAATCGTGAAGCTGGGACGACCGGTGAACTACATGCCGTCGATACTATCGGCCCACCAAGGCTACTACTACCGGACGAAAGCGAACGTTTTGGAAGCGATGGAGACGACGATGCCGACGACGAGGAGGTTAGCGATTGATTTTGTGACGATGTCGATGATAGTGTCTGCGTTCCACTGGCGTGGACATAGCTGTGACTATCCGCTAGCGAATGTTTCGAGTATTGAAATTGATTTTGTAATGGAGATGGTGTACCACGTGAATGATGATGATGTTGTTGTTGCTTCTGTAAATCACTTAGACATGATAGTGAATCGAATATTTGCGAAAGACGTCCTGACGATGTCTCATCAGACATTGGTTAGTGATGTGGCTCCGTCTTGGATGCTTCCAAGATGTTACGATGGCATTTCTGTAGATGGAAGAGATACGACAAATATGAAATGAAAATCATAGCTACTACAGATAACAGATTATTATAATGTACGATGAAGACATCGCAAGCAGATGGGGGATGCAAGGAAATAGGATATTATCGAAGAGGGTGAGTCGGTGGATTGAGTGAAGTCCTTAAACCCTTTCGTGTTCAATTTCCATCAAAATCTTGGGCGCCTCGACCCAACGATTCGCACACACAAATGGAACGTGTCAAGTAGTCATCTCATGTTTTATGTTCATGCCAATCTGAGCAGCCATTAATCATTTCCTGCCATATAGAAGTGAACAGCAGTAGTATGGCCTGCCCGGTGCAGAAATATACGACCTTGTTTTAGCTCGGCATAGATCTTCTGGCCACTCTACGTGGCCATGATGGTTTTTGTTGGCCACCGACGATGCCCGGTCCCGGTCCCGGCCTCAAGTCTCTCCTGCAAATGATATATGTGATGGTTCCCAGCTCGCTATGACATGGTGTCCTCATCCTCGAAAAAATTCAACTATACTCGTACTTGGTCTGTATTAGATATGTTTTCTGCCGAGCCGAGAATCCACTTAGGACGTCTATGGATGGATGGGCTGGAAAAGCACACTCGGCAATCAGTACGGGTCGTATGACCTACAGGAATTGTAAAGGCCGTTGGAGAAAGCGAAGCTGGACTGAGTCAAGAAAAAGCAATTTTAAGTGTCATTTGGCGACATTATACAACTTTTCGTTGACTTGCAAATGACAACCAAAGCACGAAAATTTGCAGGCTCCATGCTTTCAACCTTTGAATAATATTTCGTTGAAAATACGAAATGGAAGCTGCCATGATTATATTTAATTCGGTTCATTGATATTTCTCGAATTGAAACAGTTTTTCTCGACAAGAAGTTTAGGACATTCTTCAGAAAATTATTAAAAATGTTGCCAAGTTTAACGTTTTACTTTATTTTTAAAGTTTGTGCTTCAGAAGAAAATTTTCGTAAGGTGAAATTATTGAGCAATTTGCTACACAATTTCGATTTTGTCAAAAGTAAAATTGATCAAAAAGTTCAAAAAAACAAAAAAAATGGTTGCACTGTAGTACCAACAATGTGCAATATGACTCTCTTCCAAATGGGGTCTTAAGGAGCTGCAAGACTTGAAAGGTTCCAACATTTGAAATTTGGGGAAAATTTGCCAAAACTTAGACAATTGAAGAAAGATAATCGAAAGAAGGCAGAGCGCAACTTAGTCTGTAGCGCCATAGAAGGAGGAGAAGAAGAATTTAAAATTTAATCAACGTGTGCAAAAATTTTCAGTAACTTCTCAGTTAATACTATACAAAAAATCTTCATCAGGGCAAAAAACACCGCGTTCACAATTAATCTTTTGTTTGGGATTTCGTTTGAACATTTTTGATATTTTGATGTTTCAACATGATTATGATTTCAAAATCTAAACCTCCTAGGACTCAACAGTTATCGTTTGACACAATTACCATTTTCCGCCAAATACTATTGTACGCTTTTTTGTCTAATATTTAGCTGTTCATGAAATTGATCAATATAAAAATTATTAATTTAACTGAATTCTATGTAATTTTTTTCTCAATAATATTCGGCCAACTATTTGAGAACACAAATTTATATACAGGTGTAATACAAGCTTTAGAATTTTACAAAATGGAAATTACAATTATTAAAAAAGGGCTTCAATAGCGTTCCTAGGCAGAAGGTAGGGTGCTGTATTTGGACAAAAAAATCAATTTTAAATCGTTGGAATTAGAACCAACAACCTAAAAAAAATGTGTGCCTAAAAAGCTTACCAACATAACCGGGATCATGATAAAAGAAAATCCAAATTTCTGTCAAATAATTGCTCGGAAACATCTTACAAAAAATTAAGTTCAATTTTTCAAACAAAGTAGGCCGTGCGTAGAGCAAATAAAGTATTTGACAAACAAACAAAAATTACATGATTACACTCTTAGATAAGGTAACTAAGGATAGGACACCCCGGTGTAAAAGCACGTAAAAAATAGAGACCAAAATTATTTTGACAGTACCATGGGATCCAAGGATGCCAAGAGATCTTGCTTGTCAAAAACACACGTGAAATAATTATGAAGGAATATTTTGTTGATTGTTTTTATTGGTTACCATGGTAACCTGAACGGCTAGAATCTTGGATCCAATGGTGTAGCAAAATAACGTTATATTTGGGGCCATCCAAAAGCGTTACAAAGGTGAACATTTCAAACATGCAACTGTAGTTAGGAAAGAAATATTTATTAAAATATCTATTTCCGTACAAATGCTTTGCATCGAAAGTAATCTTTTCGATGACTAGTCTCCCTTGATTTCACAACAATACTTAAATTAGTAATAAAAACATACTGCAGTCACGATCGGCTGCAAGCCAATCGTATAATACTCTAGATGAATACTGAACTCCGATTTATATTGTAGTTGGGGATAAAGTAGAATTACGTGTGTGCATGTGTATGTCCTTTATTAAGGACTCCCATTAGATTGCTACTCAAAACTAAAAGACAATATTTAGTGTTTAACTTCATACCTTGGACTGGGTAAGTCATAAAAAAAATGTCCTTTTTGAAGGACTTTCACATGGGAGGTGCAGGAAGGATTCACTCGATTTCTTACATATTTATCCTTTTCCTTGGAACCATTCAAAAATAAACGTGTACAAAATTTCAAATTCGTAGCTTGAAGCGTTCATAAGTTATCGAAAATATTGTTGAACACGTGTTTTAAGGATATTTTGTATGGCAGCTACCAGAAGGAGTAAAAGGATTTCGCTGATTAGTAAACTCGAACTTCCTTTTCACTCAAAACTTACTTGTACAAAATTCCGAATTCGTAGCTAAAAGATTACTTGAGTTATAGTGAGTTTCGTAAATTAAGTGAATACATTTTGACAGGATATTTGTATGGCAGCTACACGAAGGACTAATAGGATTTTCTTCATAATCATATATTTAGCTCCAACTATTGGAAAAATAACACATACAAAATTTCAAAGACGTAGCTTAAACCCTTCTGAAGTTATCGACCAATATTCTTGAACACGTGTTTTAAGGACATTTTGTATGGCAGCTACCCGAAGGAGTAGGACGATTTTGCCCGTTAACGAACTTAGCCTTACAAATTCAACCAAACATCCAGATTCAAAATTTCAAGATCCTAGGTGAAGGCGTTCTTGAGTTATCGTGTTCACGGACAGACGGACGGACGGACGGACGGACGGACGGACGGACGGACGGACGGACGTCAGGCGGATTTGAGGTTTTTGGGCACAAATAAACAAAAAATAATATATAACTTTTTTTCGTCCGAGGCTTGGTTCTATGCGTTACAAACTTTTCGGCTGGATTAAACTTATAATACTCTATATGATTTCATCTAGAGTATAATAAACTTATAATACTCTATATGATTTCATCTAGAGTATAAAAATGGTTGCATTATTGTTAAAAATAAGTCTGACGAAATATCGAAATTTGGTGTTTATCAAAAAACATATTTGAAACATACTGCAGTCACGATCGGCTGCAAGCCAATCGTATAATACTCTAGATGAATACTGAACTCCGATTTATATTGTAGTTGGGGATAAAGTAGAATTAAGTGTATGCATGTTGTATGTCCTTTATTAAGGACTGCTATTAGATTGCTACTCAAACCTAAAAGACAATATTCAGTGTTTAATTTCATACCTTGAACTGGGTAAGTCATCGAAAAAAATGTCCTTTTTGAAGGACTTTCACATGATGCAGGAAGGACTCACTCGATTTCTTACATATTTATCCTTTTTCTTGGAACCATTTAAAAATGAACGTGTACAAAATTTCAAATTCGTAGCTTGAAGAGCTCAAAAGTTATCGAAAAATATTGTTGAATATGTGTCTTAAGGACATTTTACATGGCAGCTACCAGAAGGAGTAGAAGGATTTCGCTGATTAGTAAGCCTGAACTTCGTTTTTACTCAAAACTAATTTGTACAAAATTTCCAATTCATAGCTAAAAGATTACTTGAGTTATAGTAAGTTCCGTAAATTAAGTGAAGATGTTTTGACAGGATATTTGTATGGCAGCTACACGAAGGACTAATAGGATTTTCTTCATAACCATACATTTAGCTCCAACTATTGAAAAAATAATACATACAAAATTTCAAAGACGTAGCTTAAACCCTTCTGAAGTTATCGACCAATATTCTTGAACACGTGCTTTAAGGACATTTTGTATGGGAGCTACCAGAAGGAGTAAAAGGATTTTATTGACTAGTAAACTCAAACTTCCTTTTCACCAAAAACTAATTTGTACAAAATTTCGAATTCGTACCTAAAAGATTACCTGAGTTATAGTGAGTTACGTAAATTAAGTAAATACATTTTGACAGGATATTTGTATGGCAGCTACACGAAGAACTTACAGGATTTTCTTCATAATCATACATTTAGCTCGAACTATTGGGAAAATAACACATACAAAATTTCAAAGTCGTAGCTTAAACCCTTCTGAAGTTATCGACCAATATTCTTGAACACGTGTTTTAAGGACATTTTGTATGGCAGCTACCCGAAGGAGTAGGACGATTTTGCCCGTTAACGAACTTAGCCTTACAAATTCAACCAAACATCCAGATTCAAAATTTCAAGATCCTAGGTGAAGGCGTTCTTGAGTTATCGTGTTCACGGACAGACGGACGGACGGACGGACGTCAGGCGGATTTGAGGTTTTTGGCCACAAATAAACAAAAAATAATATATAACTTTTTTTCGTCCGAGGCTTGGTTCTATGCGTTACAAACTTTTGGGCTGGATTAAACTTATAATACTCTATATGATTTCATCTAGAGTATAAAAAGCTACTCCTTTCTGGTATTTTGCCGAGATTTCAGTTACAGAATCATACCAGATCAAAAGTAGATATGTACTCGTACATATATGATAAAATAACATGCATCTGCAAAGCATACATACATAGATTACAAAGAGATAGATAGTTTTATTCTCTAGATGAAATCAGAGAGTATTATAAGTTTAATCTAGCCCAAAAGTTTGTAACGCTTAAGAGCCGCACAGAATGAACGCAATCGCAGTCGGATTGGAGTGTCAAAATAACGGAGGGGAAAAAACGAGTTTCAAATGCATGTAGCTAAACAGAATGAACGCTATGGATCGCAGATAGTCGCAAGTAAGTTCGTAATATTTAAAATGATCGCAAGTGAACGCATCGAAATGCCAAATATGACAATATCATAACCTAAAACGCACTATATTATTTAAAGAAGAAAATTATATGGAAAATGAAAGAGATTTCGATGAGCATTAACAATAATTCACCGATTTTTGCGTCCATATCAATTTCGCTTTGATTATTGACACTGATAGAACTGCGAACTCAATCCGGTCATTGTGTTCATGCAGCATTTACTTGCGGTTTAAAGCGTTTCATTGCATCTCGTTGCGACATTTTGACATTCCGATCCGACTGCGATTGCGTTCATTCTGTACGGCTCTTGTCAGAACGAAGCCTCAGAACACAAAAAAGTTAAATATTATGTTGTGCTTATTTGGGGCCAAAACGTCCGTCTGTCCGTTAGCATGATAACTCAAGAACGCCTTGACCTTTTGATCTGTGCGAATTTGTAAGGCTAAGTTCGTTAACGGGCAAAATCGTCCTCATCTAGAGTATCATACGATTGGCATGCAGCTGATCGTGACTGCAGTATGTTTATGCAATATATTTAATATATGCAAAAAACTTTTAAAATGCGAGCTAAAATTGTTGACCCTAAAATAAATAAAATCAGTTTTGTACGCCCATGCAGCTTTTACTTCGACATGCGCATAAAACAACTTGGCTCTTTTTTATGGTGGCATGTCCAATCCTTTTAGGTATATAATCTAAGATTACACTATCTGGACAAAAACACCGCGTCTAAAATAGTGAAATATTTAACATATTGGCATACATTCTAATACATGTTAAGACCTTGAATTAGGCTTTATGCACTTTAATCAATTTGACAATTTTCGCTGGCAAATTTAGTCAAATTGTTGTATTTGTCAAATTATATTTATTTTGATTAAAAAATTTAACTCAGTTAAAGTTCCTAACACTGACTTCGTAGGTTCAAATTTATGACCTAAGTAAAAAAAAAAGATATTTGCAGATGTAACAATTCCTCAGAAGAGCGCCGTTACTTCCCTATGGCCCGCTTAGTACGATATATTTTTCGGATAATACAAGAGTATTTGGAACGGATGGCTATGAAATGTCAAATATTCGAAATCCCAAAAGTTACAATAACATCGAGGAACTTTCGAAACCGTCGCATTTCAAAATCAATTTCAACACATAAAAATCTGCCAATGGTCTGGGCGAAACTTTATTATTTTTCGGGTCAAAGTTCGGGAGCGGTCAAAATCGGAGTGTATCATGAGTTGCTTCGAGATTATTAGATTTCTTGGAAAATTATTTTTGTTCTTAATATAAAAATATTTAAAATAGAAATTTTTAGCCGATTAAACATTGGAAAAGCCCGTGTAGACTATTCGAATTTCGGTATATTATGTACACTAAAAGCCCATCGAAGCAAAAACGAATTTGTTGCCTTATCAGAATTAAGAGATATGACGAATTGTTAAAACGTATACAAACCCATTACTTCCACTTGGGGTTTGAATTTCGAAAAAATTGTGAAACAGGTTTTTAGCCGATTTCATAAGAAGCAACTTGATATCTCATGAGACATGACGGATTTTGAAAAATATGTGAAAACGTAAGCAAACCCTTCACACCTCCTTGGTTCTGGAAATTCAAAAAATCCTGAATTGGTTGGCCGTAATAATCGATTTTATATCTCATCAGAACTAAGGAATGGCAAAAATTGTGAAAACATATACAAACCCTTGGGGGTTGAATATCGAAAAATTGAGAAATGGGTTTGTAGGCGATTATATAAAAAGTCTGTGGACGTGAAAAGCGATCTAATATCTCATCGAACCTAAGAAATATGTCGAAACTTTGAAAAGCATACAACCCCCTTACACCCATTAGGATTGAATATCTAAAATACTAAAATTGACTTTTTGGCTTTTTTATATAGGAAACCTTAGGAAGTAAAAATGAATTCGATATATCATCAGATATGCAACCTCCTTACACCCACTTGGGGGTTGAATATCCAAAAATCCTGAAAGAAGTTAATAAATAAATATGAAGACAGTACGAGAAAGTAGGAACCAACTCAATTTCTTATCACTTCTAAAAGAAATGACGGAACTCGTGAAAACGTGTTCAACCCGTTTATACCCTCTTAGGGGCTGAAGAATTAAAAAACTTAAAAACAAGTTTTAGGCGATTATTACGCAAGCACTTGAAAGTGAAAAGATATTCGATATCTGATAAGACGTGGGGATATAGTAGAATTCGTTAAAAAGTTTACAACCCCCTTTGCACCCCCTTAGCGGTCGAATTTAAAAAAATCCTGAAAACACTTTCTAGGTGTTTATATGAAGAAAACGTAGAATAAAACTGAATTCAATATTTGGGAAGACCTAATAGATATGACGAAAACCGTGAAAATATATGTATTCCATGTTCACTGATCATTTATTTTGCCCCCCCTCTGAACGCCTATGGAAATTTGAAATTTTTTTTTATTTAAACTAGTTTTCTAGTTGATTTACATAAACTTACCGAGTTTCAACTTTGTAACATAAGCCGTTCTATAGATAAGAAAAACACCCCCCACCCCTGTACCATACTACCCCTATAAAAAATTATATTTTTCCAAGATGCTACTAATATAGCTCTATCCAAATACCAAGTTTCAGCTTTATATCATTATAAGTTGTCGAGATATTAAAATCGAAACTTTTTCCTTTTCACCCTCCCCCACCCTCACCCTCTACACCCTCTCTTCCTAAATTTTGTTTTCTGCTAGGGGTCTATTAGGCCTACTTTTGGTAAAAATTTTAAGCATCTATCTTACACTGTTATTGAGATATGAGACGTGATTTTTTTGAAAAATTCTTATCCCCTTCACTTTCATGATCCACCGCCCCCTTGAAAAATTTGATTTTCAGCAAACTTCAGTTGTCAACCTTTATACACAAACCAAATTTTATTTATCTAGTGCAATTGGTTCATGAGATATCGTAATCTAAAATTTTTCACCCCACACTCCCGTACGCCACTGCCCCCACTCAAATTTATGTATCCGATCTATTCTCCTAGTATACCTACAGATATTCATTAAGTTTCAATTTTGTGACATTAACCGTTTAGGAGATATGGATTTTAGAATGTGTCAATCTCACCTTTTTTGCGTTTCGGACGCATCATTTTTCCTCCCACTCCCAAACCCCTTCACCTATATCGGCAATTTTTTTGCAAATAGGTTCACTATCGAAGCTCTATATAAATTCCAAATTTCAGCCTCCTAGCATAAGCGGTTGCTGAGATCTAGAAACCAAAATTTTCCGTCTAAAACACTTCCTCCTCCGCCCCCCTCACACCCCCACCCTTCCAAATTTGGTCACTTCAGGGGGCTTACCCACTCTACCCAGGAAAAAAAATTCAACTAAATAGCTTGTAGGGTTTGGGTGCTACGAGCCTTCAAACAATTTTGCGTACACCGGTAGACGTACGGCGTACGGCGGACAGACGGACTGAAATTTTTTTTTGCTTTTTTCGTGTCTACTCGTCATGAAACGTGAAAAAAAAAATTTTGAGGGTAGCAAATTTTTTTTTTTTAAAAATCAATAACAATACTGTATTATTCAAATAATAAAGTAAAATTCGAACTTCAAATTTAGAAACACAATTTCAAAAACGAATCTCAAAACGTAAAATTTCGAACTTCAAATTTCCGATAAACCTGAAATTAAAAATCGATACAAAAACCCGGAAAACGTAGAAACAAAACACGAAAGCACAATATCACAATCAAATAAAGTCACAGTGCCGAAACACAAAATTCTGAATTTCAAAAAGGAAATTTTGAGATATAAAATACCTTAAATTTAAGAAGATAGAAGTTTTGCGCGTGTATCACTTATTTTTGATATTTTTTACACCTATTTTTTGCGTATTTCTCTGAATTTTTGATTTTCAATTTTCCAATTTTGAAAGTTGCGATAACAAGCTTTGAGATTTAATGTCTTTGTTTTCGGGATTTCATTGCAATTAAGCGGTCAGCACATGGCAACACTAAATCGAAAAAATCGAAGCTTCGCGAAAGATCTTAACATAACTAAATTGCTGACTTCAATGAAATAAACTAAACACGTTGCTCTTGATTTTTAGTCGACAACTGTATGGCTGTAGAACAAGTAGCTTCCTTGTCACTGGTGGCAAGTTGGTCGCATTTGCAAAGTACTTTCGAGAAAAGTTCAGAATCTTGGAAACCTTGAAAAAACTGCCAAACAAAAACTAAAAATAAGACAAAAGCAGCCAGCGGGTTCTTAAACTCAAAAACAAGAAGAATTCGAATGACGACGAGAGTGAAAGGACATCTTGGCGCTTAAGTACAGAGTACGACACCACTCGATTCAAGCATACAAATGGAGTAGTACTCCAATGATGACAATGATGATGATCGTTCAGATGATGATGCAAATACAAAGCGTACAGCGATGGGTGGCTGCATATAGTCCACATACTGAACTGAATCAATTCGAAGAGTCTTAATGGAAGCGAACACTACAAGGCAAGTACTTATATGATTGCAACACTATACCATACCCTAGATGCAAGTACGAGGGATTGGGGAGTCATTTCGTGAGGCTGATTCCATCCCCGCACCAACCCCTACGGTAGTTGCAAGTAGCATGTGAAACGAAAGCAAGCGCAATTTTCTATACTTTGCCCAAAAACAACAGCCACTTAATAGACTGCAGTATATGCAACAATTTGTTGTAGGTTGAAGGGGGTGGCTTACTCGCCTTTCAGCTCAATTTGCATTTCTGCATAATCACGGGGTAGGTCAAAAGCCAAGTCATGACGTTGTTGGTAATATAGTAGGCACTGACGGTGAGTATGGTTTGATGGTTGGCGTTGTTTGTTTTTCGTCTACAATCACTTATTGATTATCAACTTGGTGGAAATGCACTGAATGATGCAGAAACTGTTGACAAGAGATTGTCATGCTTAATTATGTGGAAAATTTAAAGCAAAAGGAGCTGGGAGAGTTGATTGGATATTTTTTTTTAATTGATTTTTTAAGGTCGACTTGTAGTCAAAGTCGCTTCATTGGATCAACTTGCTCTAATAGACCAAACTTCATGGGTCAATATTTAGTCCAGTCAAATCGTCAAAAGTACACAGGCAAACTATGCTTTTTGGGTAGGCTGCAATTTTAGTTTATTACTTTTTAATAATAAAGAATATATGGATGTAGAGTCTAGAACTGACACAAACCAAAATGTTCAGGAAAATACGTTCCAACGTCACAAGGTCCCTTGGGGCGTAGAGATAATCTTCTCGCAGGCTCCTCCAAAGGCCCAACATTTAGTGCAACATGACCAAAGGTCTAAAAGCCGGAGGGAAGACGGTGGCTAAGCTAGCGAAACCACCAGTACCGTCGGCATTGTGGACGAGGATTCAGGACATCAGAGATGCTGCTCAGGCAGTTCAAGGGAACCTGCAACATGTGAATTCATCGTCAGCAGTCCTCTCTCGCAGGTTCACTGAAGCTCACCTTGACGTCGCTCTTATTCAGGAGCCATATCTAACGGAGGACCAGGTTAGTGGCTTGGGCGTGGGTGAGCTCTTGTATGACTCTACCGATACCGGTAGACCCAGAGCATATTTACTTTTTCAAAATAATATTAAATGTTCCAATCCCAGGATACTGTACTAAGGACGTAGTAGCGGCCTTTGTAGAGCTACCGTTCCCGGAGGGCAGGACAGAGATCATCATTTGCTCAGCATACCTTCCCGGGGAAATCACAGAATCTGCGTCGACCTATGCCGGAGGACTAACAAGCAGCTGGTACTTGGCTGTGATGCCAATGCACATCACACTATGTGGTCAAGTTCCAACATCAATGAACAGGGTGAGTTACTTCTAGATTTCATTTACACTAACAACCCAAATGTCCTTAATAGAGATAACAAACCCAGTTTCATAAACAGAGTCAGGCAGAAGGTCTTAGATCTCACCATTTGTACTCAATTCCTGAGCACAAAAATCTGCAACTGGCACGTCTCGAGACTTCTATGGTATGTCAGATCACAGGCATATCCTATGCAATATAGAATATAATATTATTTGATCCGAAACGTACAAGAAGCCACGAACGACGAACTGGGAACCATATGCCCAGAAATTGTCGGAATGCATAGCCGGGACCATAGTAATATTAAATACATTGACAGCATATAAATGCTATCGAAACTGCTTTCAACTCATCCTACCCGGAAAGATCCAGAGCAAGCAACAGGAAAGTAGCTTTGTGGAACCCAGGTTAGATCTCATACAAGAAAGCCAAAAAAAACTGGTGAGTGGGAATCGTACGAGGGGGCTCTAACAGAGTACAACCATGACATTAGATGTGCGAAGAGAAATTCGTGAAAACTCATCTGTCAGGGTATAAACGATCTACCCAGCAGTGCAAGACAATACAAAATACTATCTAAAGCACACACTAACTAAATGGGCCTATTAGAGAAACCCGATGGCTCGATTGCTCGATCCCAAAGATGAGTAGACCCAACATATTGGACTGGAAAAACTCAGCCAAGATCGTCACTGCTAACAAATGGTCTATACGAAGTTTTAAACCAGTTAAATCCCCTGGAGAAGACAGGATATTTTCCGCCTTACTGCAAAGAGGAATGGACCATTTTCTAGCAACACTATTATCCATATTCATGGCGTGACGTTAAGGTGATATACAGCAACTATCCTAAGTCGTATCGTTCTATCAGCTTAACGTCATTTCTCTTGAAAACTTTGCAAAAGATTATTAATAGGCATATCAGAGATGAAGCTTTAAAATCACAACCCTTACACTCCAATCAATATGCAGCAACCAGGAAAGTCAACAACAAAACCTAGTCACGAAAATCAAGAAATCCATTACGGACAAGGAAATAGCTGTGCGTTGCTTCGTAGATATCGAAGACAACACTGCCTACAAAATTATCTAGTCTGCTGCACAAAGGATCAAAGCCATGCTAGAACGTAGAAAAATAACCTCGACACTAGCCGATTTAACAGTCACAGCTGCGAAAGGCTGTCCACAGGACAGGGTACTATCACCCATCCTCTGGTGCTTAGCAGTGGACGACCTTCTTCAAGGCAAAATCCGGAATCACGGTACAGGGTTACCTTGCCATTCTTGTTAGAGGTAAATTTAAAGATACAGTGACAGAGCTAGTTCAGAATACCTTAAACCAGGTAGCAACCTGATGTACTAAAGCAGGATAAGGTATCAACCCAAAGAAAAGCACAATTGTTGCATTCACCAAAATGAGGTGTAAGGACAAGTTATCTAGGCCTACTCTTTTTGGAGAATCTATAGAGTATGCTAGTGAGGTAAAATTCTTGGGAGTCATCCTGGATGAAAAACTCACTTGGAATACTCATTTGGACAAAGTTCTTGAACGGGACAGAATCTCTCTCTGGACCTGCAGGAGCCTTCTCGACAAGAACCGGGGACTGAGTCCAAAACTAACCTACTGGATGTATACCGTCGTTGCTAGGCCCATTATAACTTACGCGGCATCCGTCTGGTGGAAGAAAACAAATCAGAAAACTGCTCAGCTTAAGCTGACTAAATTACAAAGACTGGCATGCCTGGGTATCACTGGGGCGATGCGCACCAGTCCCACAGCTGCCCTAGAGGTGATTCTCAACCTAGCACCTTTACACTTAGAAATACAGAAAGAAGCTAAGTTCACCACATACAAACTTTTGAGCTCGGAGGATGAGTCACATCGCAAAAAAGGATGCCCAACTCTTTGTCCAACTCTGGTACACAGACGGATCTAAAACAGATCACGGTGTAGGAGCAGGAGTTTATGGAGTTCGCCCAAATGTCAAATTCTATTGTAGCATGCACATAACATCCACTATTTTCAGGCGGAGACTCATGCTGTTGAACTATGCATTAGAGAAAATATCAGACGGGGCTACAAAATCCAAAAAATATATATTCTCTCGGACAGCAAGGCAGCAATAATGGCTCTTCAGTCAGTTCAAATCTACTCCAAACTTGTTTGGAATTGCCTCCAGTGCCTGATTAAACTCAGAAACAAGAACAGAGTTAACCTCATTTGGATTCCGGAACACAGCGGCTACGAAGGTAACAAAATGGCCGACTTAATGACTAGAAAAGGTTCAGAACCTAACTTCAAGCGACCTTATCCATTCTGTGAGGTACCGTTAAGCACAGCCAAAATGAACATCCGAATGTGGCAAAAATCGCAAAGTGCCATTCTCTGGGACTTGACACCGAGCAACAGATACTCAAAGCTTTTTATGCAGAAGCATTCAAAGAAAAGAACATCTGATTGACTGAATTTAAGAAGACATCAGACCCGAACCCTGGTGGGAGCTCTGACTGGACATTGTTACATGAGGAAGCATCTCCATAGGATTGGTCTCCCTGAGACCAAAATTTGCAGAATGTGCGATGGCGAAAACGAAACACCAGAGCACATCTTCTGTGAATGTGAGGTATCAGCTCACAAAAGACTTTGTCACTTCGGTCAGGTTTTTATGGAATTCCTGACCATTTCTCTTCGTAAAATACTAAGCTTATTTGAAAGCGCAGGGTTTGAAGAGGAATCATAGGAAATCCAGGGGACGTCACAATAGGCCAAACTGAAGCTTCAGTGACAGAATAAAGAATTGCGATAGACCTGAAACTTAAAAAAAATGCACTATCATCAAATTTTTTAATTTTACGCTTCAGGGCTAGTAGACGCAAAAGAAGTCGGAAGTTTTAGACGAAATTTTTGGATTCTATATCTCAAACACCGCTTACGTCAGAAAGTTGAAATATAGAATTTATACAGAAATATTATAGTTGTTGATTTTGTCGGTCAAATCTTCCAAATTATGGTTTATAGTCCAAAACAAGTTTTTGACAGTATTGTAATTGTCACTGTACAGAATTAAAAAAAAAACCAAAACAGAAGAAAACTTGATTATAACGCCAATTTGGCAACGGATATAAAATAAGAACATAATTTTTAACAACATCAAAACTGAAAATTTGTTTATGATACCAACGGTCATAAGGAAATTTTTTATTTTATTCACTTATTGCACAATCTGGTGCCATCCATCTTACTCACATTTAAAGGTAAGAAGACTTTAATCAAAACAAACATCACCTGGCGAAATCTGATCATATCGTTGACTTTCACCTACAAATCTACCGAGACAATCAACTCAACGTACAACTTAATCAGCACCTGGTACTTGGAACGATAATAAGAAACCATAGAAAAATCAATCATAAGACTTAGGATCAAATTACCGTCAAGACGGATGGCTTAATTTTAAGAATTGATAGAGTTACAGACGTTACTCAAAGAGTTTTATTTAAATAACAAAACAAAATTTAGTATTAATAAAAAGAGCGCTTTGTTCGACCGAACTTTAAAATCATGAAGTGGATGAAGAGAAAAATTTTAATAATAAAAAGAACTAAGTGAAACACATAAATTCTAAACAAAAAGATTATTAAAATAATAGAGGAAAAGAATGAAGAGTGCATATGTGGTGAGAGCAAGATATTTTCAGTTATAAATGGTAAATTAAGTGCAGACCAGAAAACACATAGTTACATTTCACGCATGTACTTTAAAGGCTTTTGTATGCCAGCTCCAAGGAATAGAGCTCAAACTGAACTCCCTATCAGAAGGAAACTTCATCTGGGAATCTTCAGCAGACCGAAAGACACAACTTGATCTGCGAGTGAGCTTAGTTTTTTAAATAGGCATCAAAAATGGATAATCTGGGCCTGTAAGTTTAATCCAAGTCGAAAAGCGAGCAACAAAACTTCGGGTGACCGACTGCGCCAAAGCAATTCTACGTAATTCAAACTGAATCCATCAAAAGAGCATTATGTTTTAGGAGGAGCGACAGAGGATCCAATACTAAGACGATATCTTAATTTGTGTTGATATCAACGGTGCCATTCCTAATTTTTTCACTTTCCTGAATAATTATGTACCGGTGATAAACAAAAGGCGTTCAAAACCGTTTCCGTGGTTCAATGAAGACCTAAATAATTTAAAAAATATGAAAACAAAAACGCGTAGTCTAGTTACCTGGTGAGTAGAAACTAAATACTTAAGAAGACACCAAGGCAATTTTGAATTTTGTTAATTCAATAGGTAATTCTGATGGTTATCCGGCAATCTTATCCTTTAGAGTACCCGCAGACTATTTTTAATCGGGCGATAGTTTAGTTGGTTGCTATTGGCTATTCAGGTATATTGAAGCGCACACACCGATCGCTTCGATTCGTCCAAACTAAATAGTTGAATATGCAAGACGATTTCCTTTCGATCGGAGCCCGACAAAACTGTCGGGCAAGACCTCTATATACACAGCAGGTTATGGAAATGCGTACACCCACCAGATTAAAAATCTCTTACAACCAGTTTTCTCTCTGCATTTGGTCGTGTCTTGTGTGAACATGTAAATAGATCTGTCTGGTGTAATGCAGATTACAGCATTAATACACTGCAAGTGGTGGTGATAGGATGTTATGAAGACTGAGAATTAATTGTAACTATCGGCCGAGTGGTTGGTGTGCGCATGGACATCGACTAAATAGTTCAGTCGAGCAGATAAGAGTGTGCGGAGTACGATGCGATTAAAAAGTTTTGTCTCCAGTGTGCACTTTTCTTTTTTTAATAACACATCGCACAGCATACAACAACTTCAATCATCTTGCAACTTTGTATAGCTTCAAATTAAGTTAAAAAGAAACATGCAATTTTCTTCAACTAAACTTCAGTACGAAAAAACTACAAACAAGTTCACTGCACTTTCTCTCCATATTCACTTCAACCGCGACTTCTTATCGTTTCAAATCCATCGATTGCCTTCTCGATTGATTGATTACAAACCATCCGACTATCATACAATTGCACTTTCAATCGTCGCACTATCGCACAAACTAAAACACGCCTGTCTTTATGAATTATTCTCAGAATGTCATTTCCCATAAGATGCGTGTTCAGCTTTCATAAAATTCGCCATTTACGGAACGGACACTATTCGGGATCCTATCCATCTAGCGAGGCGACTACTAGGTATCTAAAATTGAAGTCGATCGATAGATCCATTACGTGTTGTAGCGATGGATGGCTAACTTTCTTGGCTATCGGGACTAGTAACTACCATAGATACGGTATCTAGACTAGTGTACTATAGGATGAGATTAAACAAATCGCCAATGTTAAAGACATTACACGAATACAACACTTCCCTCCTGCACAGTTAAGAAAAAAAAACATTTATGATACTTTTGTGATTCGAATTTTAATTAGTCGCCCCGGAGAGTATCTGGCAGATACCTGTGAACCTGATGAATTTCTAAAGTAGATAGGCCTCAATGGAATTAACATAAGTTTGTTCTAGGTACGTTTCAAGACGACAGTTGGCTGGTATATTGTCAACTGTTCGTCGTCGTTCACGTTGTTGTTGTCGCCAGGTGAGATATTACACACCGGAAATTTCTAATTGGGGAAAGGTAGAGTTGAAAAGAATTTAATTTTTCTTTTTTTTTATTCTAGTATTGTTGGGGACATTTTTTTCTCTTTATAAAATTAACTAGTATCTAACTGATAATGTCGGTAACTAATTGTATTCGAATTTTCAGTTAAGTACAGTGAGAAAAAGGTTGATGTTGCCGACATCTAAAATGGAGCAAATGGAGCTATCTAAATAATCTGGCAAACGACGGAGAATTTTTAATGAACAATTAAAAATTGGGAAGGAATTGTATTGGTTTTTGGCATATTTATCTAGAGATATTTAGATACATATACATATACGAGTATAATGACTAGACATCGGATTTTTAGGCTCGATAAAACAACGTTTTAGGCGCCTAAAATAGGCTCTAAAAATGTTAAAATAGGCTATTACGACTATGGAAAATAAGGTTTTAGGCAGCTAAAATAGGCCGTGAAAATATTCAATTATGTATTTAGTTCTAAAGAAAAACATAGGTTAACGCACCTAAAGTAGCACACAGAAGAGTTAACTTAGACATGTTGTACCAAAAATGAGTTTTAAAAAATATTGCCATTTTGGTTTTTGATATTTATTCATAATTAGCTGCACAGTAAATAATTAAATTTTTTTTCCAAATTTTCAACTGTTAGCCGGTGTCTTTTATCAGTTAAAATCATTTTAAATGCAGAAAATGATCTTTCTACTGACACTGATGTTATTGGAGCATATAAAAATTTTATCGCATCTTCCATTTGCATTTCGTCGGAAATCTCCCCATTTTCCCCCAACAATAACTTCACAACATTCCTCAACTTTGAAAATCCTAGATTTTATTTTATTATTTCAATAATACAGTATTGTTATCGATTTTTAAAAAAAAAAAATTTGCTACCCTCAAAAATTTTTTTTTTACGTTTCATAACGAGTAGACACGAAAAAAGCAAGAAAAAATTTCAGTCCGTCTGTCCGCCGTACGCCGTACGCAAAATTGTTTGAAGGCTCGTAGCACCCAAACCCTTTGAGCTATTTGGTTGCATTTTTTTTCGTGGGTAGAGTGGGTAGGCCCCCTATAGTGACCAATTTTGGAGGGGTGGTGGTGTTAGGGGGGAGGAGGGGGAAGTGTTTTAGACGGAAAATTTTGGTTTCTAGATCTCAACAACCGCTTATACTAGGAGGCTGAAATTTTGAATTTATATAGAGCTTTGGTAGTGGACCCATTTGCAAAAAAATTGCCGAAATAGGTGAAGGGGTTTGGGAGTGGGGGGAAAAATAATGCTTCCGAAACGCAAAAAAGGCGAGATCGACACATTCTAAATTCCATATCTCCAAAACGGTCAATGTCACAAAATCGAAATTTAATGAATATTTGTAGGTATACTAGGAGAATAGATTGGAAACAAATTTTTGAGTGGGGGCAGTGGCGTACGGGGGTGGAGGGTGAAAAACTTTAGATTACGATATCTCACGAACCAATTGCACTAGACAAATAAAATTTGGTTTGTGTATAAAGGTTGACACATGAAGTTTGCTGAAAGTAAAATTTTTCAAGGGGGCGGTGGAGCATGAAAGTGGAGGGGATAAGAATTTTTCTAAAAAATCACGTCTCATATCTCAAGAACAGTGTAAGGTAGATGCTTAAAATTTTTACCAGAAGTAGGCCTAATAGACCCCTAGCAGAAAACAAAATTTTAGATGTGTGGGTGTAGAGGGTGGGGGAGGGTGAAATGGAAAAAATTCCGATTTTTATATCTCGACAACCTATAATGATATAAAGCTGAAACTTTGTATTTAGATAGAACTATATTAGTAGCATGTTGGAAAAACTGTAATTTTTTATAGGGGCAGTATGGTACGGGAGTGGGGGGTGTTTTTCCTATCTATAGAACGGCTTATGCTACAAAGTTGAAACTCGGTATGTTTATGTAAATCAACTAGAAAACTAATTTAGATAAAAAAAATTTCAAATATCCATTGGCGTTCGGAGGGGGGGGGGGCAAAAAAAATGATCAGTGAAAATGGAATGCATATATTTTCACGGTTTTCGTCATATCTATTAGGTCTTTCCAAATATTTAATTCATTTTCTGCCTCGCTTTTGCATGTTTTTTCTGAAAAGAGCCGTTATCTCAAAAATTGTAAAAGCGAAATAAATAAACTTACATGTGTCGAATACGTAAGAAATACTTAATAAATATGTGAAACAAAATCTGGAAAATATTTGTTGGTTTTTGATTTTTTAAAGTTACAAACTGATTGACGGCAGGTGAACGCAGACTTTTTCTAGTAAGTGTATATAAAATAGAGATTTTTAGCCGATTAAACATTGAAAAAGGCCGTGTAGACTATTCGAATTTCGGTATATTATGTACACTAAAATCCCATAGAAGTAAAAACGAATTTGCTGACTTATCAGACTTAAGGGAGTCGTCTTATGTGACGGCCAGTTTTTCCCCTTTTTTCGGGAATTTTTATTTTGCAGATTATGAAAGAACCAACTTTAAAATTTTTACCACATATTTATTAATTTTTTCACAAACGTTAGAAAATTTTTTTAAGGAGAAATATTTTTTATTTGCGTGCAGAGCTTTTGAAAGTGGCCGCTGTAAAAAAAAGTTCTCAAATGGCTGCCATGATTCCGGCTGTCCCCCTTATCTGAAATCAAAAAATTAAATTGATACTTCATTTATAGGCCTGTGGCTATAACTGGTACCAGAATTAAGTCAAAATTTTAAAAATGGAAAATTTGGCCTAACTTTGAAATTTGTTTCAAATTTTTGCGTTTTTTTATGAATTTAGCTTCAGCAAAAAAAACCTATGCCAGATATCGCTAAGATTTTGGTACCAGTTGTAACTAGGGATCCGCTGAACATATTATTAAAATTTCAGCGCAATCGGTTCAGTAGTTTTTTCTAAATCGTGGCATCCAATTGGAAAAATGCAGTTTTGAGAAAAACCCAATTAAAGATTGGTGGTGGCCCGGGCGAGCTTCGAACAGCTACTCCATTGTACGGCTATTAATTTATAACGACTTCAAATTCGGAGAAATCCTTTTACATACATATACTAGGAATAATTTGGAAGTAATTACTCGTAAGTAACAAAAAAAAATTTTTTTCTGACTCGGCACATAGGACGACCCCCTTAAGAGATATGACGAATTGTTAAAACGTATACAAGCCCATTACATCCACTTGGGGGTTGAATTTCGAAAAAAATGTGAAACAGGTTTTTAGCCGATTTCATAAGAAGCAACTTGGTATCCCATCAAACACTAGGGATTTTGAAAAATTTGTGAAAACGTAAGCAAACCCTTTCCATCCCCTTGCTTTTTGAAATTCAAAAAATCGTGAAATTGGTTTTTAGGCCCTTACATCAAATGCCTTAATAACCCATTTTATATCTCATCAGAACTAAGGGATGGCAAAAAGTGTGAAAACATATGCAAACCCTTGGGGGTTGAATATCGAAAAATGGAGAAATGGGTTTGCAGGCGATTATATAAAATGTCTGTGGAAATATGTCGAAGCTGTGAAAAGTATATAACCTCCTTACACCCATTAAGGTTGAATGCCTAAAAATCCTAAAATTGACTTTTTGGCGATTATATACGATGCCTCATCAAATCTAAGCAATATGAAGGAATTTGTGAAAAAACATGGAACCCTCTTACACTCACTTGGGGGTTGAATATCGAAAAATCCCGTAAGGAGTTCTTAGATAAATATGAAGACAGCGCAAGGAAGTAAAAACCAATTCAATTTCTTATTACTCCTTAAAGATATGACGGAATTCGTGAAAACGTGTTCAAAACTTTTATACTCTCTTAGAGGTTGAAAAGGAAAAAACTTAAAAACAAGTTTTAGGCGACTATTACGCAAGCCCGTAGAAGTGAAAAGATATTCGATATCTAATTAGACCTGAGGAATATGGCTGAATTCGTGAAAATGTATACGACCCCTTTATACTTCCTCAGGGATCGAATTTTAAAATATCTTGAAAACACTTTCCAGATATTTATGTAGAGGAATCGGGAGAATAAAAATTAATTCAATATTTAAGAAGACCTAAGAGATATGACGAAATTCGTGCATTGATCATTATTTTTGCCTCCCTTGTGAACGCCAACGGATATTTGAAATTTTTTTAACCTAAATTGCTTTCCTAGTAGATCTATATACATCTACCAACATTCCACGTTCTAGCATAAGATGTTCTATAGATAGGAAAAACACCCCCACCCCCGTACCATACTACCACTATAAAAAAATATATTTTTCTAACATGCCACTACTGTAGCTCTATTTAAGTATTACGTTTCAGCTGGGTCCACTAGGGGGTCCAATGGGTCCACTATCAAAGCTTTATATAAATTCCAAGTTTCAGCCTCCTAGCGTAAACGATTGCCGAGATCTAGAAATCAAAATGTTCCGTCTAAAACGCTCACGCCCACCTCTCTACACCACTTAAAAAGTGGTAACTTAACCACTTCACCCAGTCTACCCCCTTTCAACTAAATAGCTCGAAAGGTTTGGGAGCAACAAGCCTTCAAACAATTTAGCGTACAGCGGGCGACGTACGGTGTACGGCGGGCAGACGGACTGACATTTTTTTTTGTTTTTTTGTGTCTACTAGTCATTTTTTTTAAATCGATCACAAAACTGTATTATTGAAATAATAAAGTAAACTAGAAACCAAATTTTTTCATCTAAAACGCTCCCCCCCTCCAACTACCACCCCTCCAAAAGATACCACTCGTAGGGGTTCACCCATTCTACCTACCATAAAAATTTCAACTTAATGTCTCAAGGGGTTTGAGAGCTTTACACACCTTCAAACGGTTTTGCGTACGGTGGACGGCGTCTACGGCTTACAGACGGACATTTTTTTTTTGGTTTTTTGGGGTTTACTAGTCCCAAAATAAAAAATTTCAGGGTAGCAAATTTTTTTTTAATTTCAGGTCGATCACAATACTTTATTATTAAAAAATAATAAAGTATAATTGTGTGGTAGTTACTTGAAGAAAAATCTTGAAACATTTGTTTCTTTTCCCAGTACTTTTGAATGATGAAAAACATAGTGTGCAAAATTATGTAAAATTAGAAATCTCTCAGTTAATCGTGCAAGAAATATAGGACTTTCGCACAGGAGCTGTACAAGGAAGTTGAGAACTTCGAACTCGACCTATTTTTTGCTCGAGGAATATTTTTGTAAAATATCGATTTCCTGGCTGTACGATTTCTTGATGCATTTTATATCGCAAATACACAAAGACTTTGATATTGATGTGTACAGAATTTCAAAATCCTATCATGAAGCGTGCAAAAGTTTTCGGTCAATATTCGAGAATATGTACTTTAAGAACTTTTATTTCGTTTGAGCTACGCGCGGAAATGATATGGATTTCGCTCACTAATGAACTCGTCCTTAATATTTACTCAAAACTGACTAGTCTAAACAATTTTACTTCCTACTTGAACAATTTCCGGAGTTTGAGTGGGCCCTGGAAGAAGTATTCAGATATTTCTCAAGGACTCTTGTATGGAGGTTACATGAAGGATTTGCTCGATTTTTTTACATATTCATTCAGATACCTTAACAAATTTCGCTGAAAAAAATTAAATTAAACGTATGGAAAACTTCAAGTTCAGCATGGTTAGGGTTAGGTTAGGTTATATGGGTGGCCGCTTAGAGCGACCAAACACATAGACCGCCAATGAGCCCGTTGTGATCCCACATGTACGGAAAGAACCACCCCGCCAGCCTGACAAGCTGCAGCAGCTTGTCTAGCTTAATGTTTGCGAATTCACCCAAGTCCATGACGAAGCGCGTACCTAAAGTACGTTCCCGTCTCAGAGCCAGACCAGGGCATTCGCAAAGCATGTGGCAAATACTTTCCTCGGCATCGGTTTCACTACAGCTGCGGCACAGATCTGCAACGTCCGCAACACCTAGTATTCTGGCCGATCAGGCAATGGCCCGTCAGTACACCAATTAGGATACGAAGAGTATTCCTATCTCCGATTGGGACAAACTTTGCCCTGCTCGCACTCAAGGCCGCTCAAAGCTGCCTGGCCACGAGACACGATGTGAGGCCCGACCACCTCGTGTTAGCCTCGGATATGGCCGTTACGTCGATAGCGTGCTTAATGTTTTCGTCGATGTTCTTACTCCAGGTTATTTTCCGATCCCAAGTATTTAGCGTTGTCTGGAAGCTGTACGGTGAGACCCCCCAGTTTAGGGAGTGTGAACTCTGGGATTTTACTTCTTCGCGTGAAGAGGACCAACTCTGTCTTCGATGCATTGACTCCCAGTCCACAGCTCTGCGCCAATGGGCTCACCCGAGATCCCTTTTGAGCAGTTCACTTATAGTGGGTAGGAACTTACCAGAAATCAAAATCGGTAAGTCGTCCGCGTATGCGACCACCTGACGGGTTAGCGAGGTCAGTATCGTATTAACTACTATGAGCCACAGTAGTGATGAAATCACCCCTCCCTGTGATGTACCCCGAGCCGTGTACCTGTGCACTCTACTACCGCCCAGTACCGATTCAATGCCCCGGCTACTCAACATGGAGGTTATCCAGTTACACAGTCCTAATTCCACCCCGCGTCCTTCAGTGCATTGCTGATTGCCTCAACTTTTACATTATTAAAGGCATCCTCGATGTCAAGGAAGGCTGTGAGAGTAAATTCTTTAAAAGATAGGGATTTTTCAATCTCAAGTACAACCTCGTGTAGCACCGTTTCGGTCGATCTACCTTTGGTTGTTGTGAGCCCGACAAGGCAATAATCCACGATTTGTCACGGATGTATAGCTCCAGCAACCTTTCGAGGGTTTTTAGAAAGAAGGAGGTCAAACTTATGGATCTCAAGTCCTTCGCCAAAGTATGGCTCGGTCCCCCCGCCATGGATAAGAAGATAACTCGCGCCTCCGTCCATTTGCATGGAATGTGGTCGAGAGCTAGGCAAAATCTGAAAATCGCCTGTAGTCTGGGAGTTAGCCAGGGCAGCGTATTTTGCTCCATTGCTGGAAAAACCCCATCTACACCTGTCGATTTAAGAGGTAGGAAGGTCATTGCCCATTTTATCTTCTCCGAGCTAATTATCGAATTGCAAGATTCCCGCCCCCCATACCTGTCTATACTGTCATCTGGTATCTCGGAGCAACCCGGGAAATGCGTACTCATTAGCAGCTCCAGGGTTCGGCTGCTAGACTCCGTCCAACCCCCGTCCAATCACAGCTCGGTGCGACTGGATCCTTTGATAGAAGTCTTCTAAGCCTAGCTGCTTCGCTCGCCTCATTGATTGATTCACAGAAGCGTTCCCAAGATTCTCGCTTGGCCCTTTTAACTGTCTTCTCGAAATGTCTGAGGCTATTTCTATATGCCGTCCAATCCTCCTGCAGATTACTGTCCTTGGCTATGTTGAACAATCTGCGGGAGATGGTCCTATACACTGTGAGGACGCAAATTTGCATACAAATTTCCGCTCACAAAACTAGACACAGAACATGGAATAAAAATAGAATTAAGACTAAAATGAATCAAAAACGAATAACATAGAAACATAGAACATAGAAACATAGAACATTGAACATGGATTAACAACATCTAGAAGGAAGCAGGAATAATTGTGCAGGAGCACAGCAAAAAGCCTGTAAGCCAAGCAGAGCCAAGCAGCGACGAGCTGTTACAAAAATGTATTGGTATGGTAGTAGTGGTGGTTGATGTTAAAGGCTCTGTTGAATTTAGCCCAGTAAAGACGCCCAGTTCCATTGTAGACGTAGAAGAGATACCAAGAAATAGAGGCACTTTTTAAAAATCAAGAGCCGGTGTTTTATTATTTTAACACTTGGTGCCGAAACCCGGGACTTCGCTAACGAAACGGGCCTCCTTGTTACTTGCATCGTACATAATATTGTTCGAGGTGTATTTCTTAATCGGTATCGCGATAATAATACTCAAACGATATCGCGATAATAGTTCTACTAACGGTATCGGTATTCGATAAAAATGGAATTCGCAACGCGTGGCACGTATCGTGGACAAGTTACCAAGCTATGCAATGTGGCATTGGAATACCTCGCTTCGTCGGACGCGCAGTTATGCGAGGAGGAAATAAAACTCGACGCAATCGAGGAAGAGCTCGTGGTCCATTTAAACCGTCTAAGAGCAGCTAATGATAGCCTTAATAGGGCCAATAACGACATTAGAGTTGCTGGAGCGGTAAAAGGAGAAGATTTGGTCAAGGAATCGGAAATGATCGCCGAATATGAGGATAAAGCTATTGCCGTTATTTTTCGAATTGAGCAGCGCTTAGGTAAGGTACGACAACGGCAAAATCGATTAATTGGTGGCATGTCTTCCACAAGTGAAAGATTAAACACTACACCGAGTACGTCTGTACATAATTCAGTTAAACTGCATAAATTGAAACTTCGGAAGTTTTCTGGAGACGCAAAGGATTGGCTTCCATTTTGGGAACAATTTTCGTCGGTCATCCACGAAAATGTCACCTTGAGTGCGATCGACAAGTTCAATTACCTGGAGGAAGTTCTAATTGGTAAAGCAGCAGACACTATAGCTGGTCTCACACCAACACCAGCTTGCTACGAAAGTGCAGTTTCGCTATTGAAAGAGGAATATGGCAATACCGACAAACTTATTGATCAAATGATGCAGCGTTTATTAGCAACCACACCCGTCTCCTCTAAAACGGACGCATCGAGTCTCCGCCGTTTATACAATCACATTACAACATGCACACGATCACTCTCAGCATTGGGAGTTTCATCGTCTAACTATTATATAATGCTGAAAGGAGCATTGATCAGATGCTTACCACACGATCTCAGAGTAGACTTTCATCGACACTGCAGTGTTGTAGCGGTTGAATCTCCAGTGGCTAATGATGAGTCCAACAATGACAACGATGGAATCAGTGTATCTTCCGTTGCTCCGTCATCCTCAATTATCGGCATTGCAGACGGGCAGGTAAAGGCCTTATTAAAGTTCCTTAAAAACGAGGTTGAATCTTTGGAAAAGGCATATGAAGCAAATCGCAATCAATCTTCGAATTCTTCCAATCGCTTGCAGTCTACGAAATCAGCCAAGACCGCTATGGGTCTATTTACTTCCGCCACTACTACCGAAGGTGCATGCTTTCTCTGCAAATCATCTTCGCATGCAACTAAAGAGTGCAACAGCACCCAAAGCTTAGCTGAACGAAAGGTGGCCTTAAAGGGTGATGGAAGATGCTTTAGATGTTGTAAGCGTGGCCACCATGCAAGGATATGTAGGAATCGAAGCATAGTGTGCCGAACTTGCAAAGGCCGACACGCAACATGTCTGTGTGATCCGCAATATGCTGTTAAAAGTGAATTACGAGCTTCAACAGCTGATGGCAATAATATAAGGAATGAGAGTGGATCGTCATCGTCACCATCAACTGTTCTTGCAACGCTTCCGCAAAAATCGCTGAATCTATATACCACGAACACTACTCAACAAGTATTCCTTCAAACTGCTTGTGTATTCGTGTCTGGTGAAGTCTCTCGACAGAAACTATTAATTCGTATTATATTGGATGGGGGAAGTCAGCTGTCGTTCATCCGAAAAACAGTTGCTCGAAGGTTAAAATTGCCTGTAGTTGGCTCTCAAAACCTCAGCATAATAAACTTTGGGTGCAACCAGCAAGTCGATGCTCAGCAGTGCAATCGCGTACGTGTGACACTTCGAAGCCAGTACAGTGAAAATATGGTGACAGTAGAAGCGCTTGAAGTTCCAGATATTTGCGTTGATGTGCTCGCTGTACCAGATGATAAAAATACATCATTCGCACCATTTATGCTGGCTGACGCGCGAATTATGGGAGATCCAGAAGAAGGGATTAGCATGCTCATCGGAGCCGACTCATATTGGGAACTGGTAACAGGAGAGCACAAACGTATCACGGAAAAGTTGACTGCAATAAATACAGTATTCGGCTGGACATTACAAGGTCCATCATCTTCAGTGTCTTCCTCCAGTGCTAATTCGCAGATTGCAACTACATCATTAAATGTCTGTGTATGTGAAGAGGCTAAGCAATTTTGGCAATTGGAGTCAATCGGCATTACGTCTCCATCCGCAAACAGTAACTTAAATGCAATATCAATTTCACAAGTGAAACGCGTCGGTAATCGGTATGTTGCATCGCTGCCCTGGAAGAACCAAGACGAGCTGCATGATCATAGAAACGGAGCAGAGCTGCGTTTAAAAACTTTGTTGCGCAAACTAATTGTTACTGGAAAGTTACAGCTTTACGATACAGCAATGCGTGAAATGCTTAATAGCGGGTTCGCAGAGGAAGTACACGATATTGGATTGAAAGGTCGAACGTACTACATGCCGCACAGGCCAGTTTATCGTGAGGACAAAACTACAACCAAATTACGTATTGTTTTCGATGCCTCAGCTCACGTGTCAAATCATCTTTCATTAAATGAGAGTTTAAATGTCGGTTGTAACGTATTGCCCGACATTCTATCAGTGTTATTGAATTTTCGTGGTGGAAGTATTGCCCTTGTAGCCGATATCGAGAAGGCATTTTTACAAGTTCTACTGAACTATAAGGATCGTGATAGCCATCGATTTCTTTGGTTTCATGATAAATTAAATATCGAAAATAACCATTTGCCGCCGGTAAAGACCTTCCGAATGACGAGAGTGACATTTGGCATTACCTCTAGTCCATTTTTGCTCGGAGCTACAATCCTAAAGTTGATTCAAGATCAAGCCGAAAAGTTTCCGAAGACCTGTGAAGTATTGCAAGGTAGCTTTTATATGGATGATTTGATAATAAGCACCGACAGTGAAGAAACAGCAATAAATATTCATCGAGATGCCAATGCAATAATGCAGGGAGCGTCAATGAATTTGAGAAAGTGGAACTCCAATAATCCCCGTATCAGGCAATTATTCCATGAACAGGAAATACCTTCAGATGCCCAGAAAGTTCTTGGGTTGAGATGGTTCGTCATCACTGATGAATTATCAGTGGACTTAGAGACTATCAAAAGCTTGCTTAAAACGAATCCAGCAGGAACGAAAAGGAGCCTATTACAGGTAATAGCGAAGGTTTATGATCCGTTAGGCATTTTAGGTCCGTGCACAGTTCGATGGAAGATTTTATTCCAAAGTCTATGGAAAATGAAGATTCAGTGGGATGAACGCCTGCCCAATGAAGTGCAACGCGATTGGAATGAATGTGCACAGGACATCGAACAAATGGAAGAAATATCGATACCGAGAGATGTTGGATGCTGTGCAAAGCACGTTAAAAGACAGATACATATATTTGCGGACGCCAGTTCAAGGGCGTATGGAGCAGTTGCGTATTATAGAACCATGAATGAAAATGGTGAAATATCAATTCGGTTCTTATATTCAAAAAACAGAGTGGCTCCGATTAACAGTAATGGTACCAACGAATTAACTTTACCGAAACTAGAGTTAACTGCTGCGTTAATAGCCGCCAGAATGTTACACTACTTAAAGGAACATTTTAAGCTCATGTTATTACAGCATGAAGTATGGCTGTGGACAGACTCTCAGATTGCACTTGCGTGGATAACGGGTGATAAAAGGTGGAAGACATACATCTACAACCGAGTACAAGAGATCCGCACGCTAACGGACACGAGTCAGTGGAAACATTGCCCAGGGTCGGAGAATCCTGCCGATTTATTAACGAGAGGCATTAGCGGAATCGCATTATCAAAATCAACTCTTTGGATGTCGGGTCCAGCATGGCTTAGATGCGACGAAGAGCATTGGCCAGGACCAAGAATAACTGATCATTACATTGTAGCTGCTAGCCTAACATCACAGATGGTCGATGTAGACTCTTCCGTCTATATTCCTGACAACACTAAACCCTTGCTACATTTTGAAGACTTCAGCACTTGGAGAAGGCTAATACGTGTTACAGCCTATGCATTTCGTTTCATTGAGTTAACGAAAAAGAAAACATTAGTCAGCAAATTCTTATCCACCAGCGAGATTCAGCGCGCGGAGCAACACTGGATTCAATTCATTCAACGACAACATTTTTCTGATGAATTAGCAGCGCTGAAGGACAAAAAGGGTATTTCTTTGAGTTCAAAGCTAATGAATTTAAGCCCCTTTTTAGATGAGAATGGGTGTATTCGATTAGGAGGACGACTGCAGTTTCTGGTGGAGGATACTGAAAGAGCACATCCTATCATCTTGGACAAATGTTCACATCTGACAGCTCTTATTGTTAAGGACATCCACGAAAGAACTTTCCACGGTGGCAGTGCTGTTGTTATGTCACGCATAAGAGAACGGTTTTGGATACCTCGAGGACGTCAACTCGTTCGGACCGTTATTGCAAATTGCACTACTTGCAGAATATTGAGTTCGAAGCCGATGTCGCAACCATTTGCTCCGCTTCCTCGGGATCGGCTATTACAGAATCGAGCATTTGAGATTACTGGGTTGGATTTTGCTGGCCCTTTGTACATCAAAACATCAACCGAACCGAAGAAGATGTACATCATGTTGTTCACATGTGCAGCAATACGTGCGGTGCACCTCGAACTTACACCGGATATGTCAACTCAAAGCTGCATTCTGGGACTTCGGCGATTTATTGCTCGTCGCGGGGTTCCCAGAATAATATACTCCGACAACGCGAAGTCATTTAAACGGTCATCTATCGAACTTCGCAAGCTTCAAAAACTTGGTACCGATGAGAAGATCCATGGATTCCTTAACAATACGGGAATTACATGGAAGTTTATAGTAGAGCGAGCTCCCTGGTGGGGAGGATTTTGGGAGAGATTAGTGGGATCCGTAAAAAAGGCTTTAAGAGCTGTTATTGGTCGAGCATCATTAAACGAGAACGAGATGTACACCTTGTTAGTAGAAATCGAGGGTGTAATTAATAGTAGGCCGCTAACATACATTGGAGAGGATCCCTTGGACTTATTACCTCTGACGCCGGCACACTTTTTGCAAAACGCTGCGGCAACAACGTTACATTTTCCTGATGTAAATATGGGAGATCAAGAGCTGACTGATCGCAACTTACGCAAACTGTGGAAAGAAAGACTACGAGCAATTGGTGCCTTTCGAAAGCGCTGGCACAACGAATATTTACAGCAGCTTCGATCGGCTCATCATCAGCAAAAGCAGAAATTCTCAAGTACTGTCTCAATTGGCGATGTTGTTCTGCTTTATGACGCCATTGCACCTAAAACATTTTGGAAACTAGCCGTTATCGAAGAGATATTTCCAGGAAGAGACGGGAAGATTCGATCCTGTTTGATCAGACTACACAACGGGTCCAGGTATAAGCGACCAGTCCAACTACTGTACCCTCTAGAATTACGACAATTATCCTGAATTTTCTTATTGCCGGCCCGGAGGATGTTACAAAAATGTATTGGTATGGTAGTAGTGGTGGTTGATGTTAAAGGCTCTGTTGAATTTAGCCCAGTAAAGACGCCCAGTTCCATTGTAGACGTAGAAGAGATACCAAGAAATAGAGGCACTTTTTAAAAATCAAGAGCCGGTGTTTTATTATTTTAACACGAGCCAAGCAGAGCGGATCAGGGCAAGCAGAGACGAGCCAAGCAGCGACGAGCCAAGCAGAGCGGAGCAAGCCAATCAGCGGAGCAGGGCAAGCAGAGACGAGCCAAGCAGCGGCTAGCCAAGCAGCGGCTAGCCAAGCAGAGCATCGACGAGCCAAGCAGCGACGCACCAAGCAGAGCTAAGCAAGCCATGACGACCAAAGCAGGCCACGACGAGAAGAGCGAGTCACGGCAAACAGAGCCACGACGAGCGGAGTGAGCCGCAACGAGTAGAGCAAGTCACGACGAGCAGTAACGAGCAGAGCAAGCCACGACGAGCAGTAACGAGCAGAGTAAGCCACGACGAGCAGAGCAGAGCAAACCACGACGAGCAGAGCGAGCCAAGCAAGCAAGCCACGGCGAGCAACGAGCACAGCAAGCCACGACGAGCAAACCACATCGAGCAGAGCGAACCACGACGAGCAAAGCAACGACGAGCAGAGCCAAGCAGCGACGAGCAGAGCCAAGCAGCGACGAGCAGAGCCAAGCAGCGACGAGCAGAGGTAGACAGGGCAGAGCAAAGACGAGCAGAGCCTCAGACTCGCCGAGACAAAGACAGGGCAGACGAAGACAGGGCAGACGAAGACAGGGCAGAGCAAGGACGAGCAGAGCAGAGGCTACGCGCCGAGACGAAGACTATGAAGAGCAAGGCGAGCAGAATCGTGCCAGGATGTCGAGCCAGTGCAGGCTACGATAAGCCACGATGAACTACGGCAAACCGCAACGAGCAGAGGCGGAGACGAAGGCAAGGAGAGATGACGAGCGAAGAAGGGTCGAGCAAGGCTAGCAAAGCGGAATTACGGCGAGCGGAGGCGAGCTACAACGAAAATGCGGCGACGGAGAAAAACTAATTTAAATCAAATTTAAATATTAGAGATAGAAGTACTGAAGTCAGGAAGTAACATCAACATTTAATAAAACAGTAAAGTCAAATAACAAATATTTTGTAACGAGCCCTGGCACCCGCTACGGCTATAAATCGAGTCGTTACAACACCCTAACGTCGACATCCCACCAAGGTGGATATGTCCTCCTTGAGGGTTCAGCATGAAGTGCTTTAAAGCTGTCGGCCAATAGTCAGAGTAATTTGAACTGGGGTGTATTCAGAGTCAGTCAAAATGAATTCAAATCGTCGCTGCACTTCGTCAGGCGTTCTCGTTTAACATAAACAGATACTGTAATGCTGTACTGCAAACCGGAACTTAGACCGATAGCTGTCAGATAGAGTCCAGGAAATTTGTACTGACAATAAGAACTGAACATTAATTCCGAATCTTGAAATTATTCGCAGAGAGTTCAAATTTCCAAAACTCATCGTTAAGAGGATAAGAAACGCGGAATATAAATTCCAGTAAGAAGTTCAATATACTCGGGTAAATTCATGAAAGACCGAGTAAGAGTGTGAATTTAATAAGAAATCGAACCGTCTAGGTTTGCTGAATAAGAGTAATCGACTTTAGCTATCTTTAGCTTTCAGAGCGATACGATATGCCTCTTTATTGGCCTAAGTGCAGAACCCTTGCCATGGTGGAAAGAAGAAGAAGAACACTTGGAAGATTCTTTCGGCCTCGATATAAACGTTCAGAAAATCTTCAAATTGCCGGTAAATTCCAGGTTTTTGGTTCTTTGAGAGGAGGCAATATAATATTTAATTGAATACTTTATTATTAACAAATAATAAAGTTAAATCTGTACCTTCCTTGGCTGTAACGTATATCTTCTACTCGTAGATCTCAGCCTGTTTGTTCAACCGAACGAAAAGTTGACATGTAAAAACGACTACAAAATATCCTTCGTCCTTATGATGGCTGATGAAATTTTTAATCTCATTTAACCGTCCTTGCATTATTTTCTGTATGCTTTTGTCGTCCGGTCTTAGAGCTAGCCAAACATACTTATTACATTGCAATCTTTCTTGCGGTTGACGTCCTTCGCCCGCACTTCACAAAACCCGCTTAATCGAGCCGTACAGCTTTGAGTTGAGTTTACTCCAGCTCGTTTTATGGTCATAAGGACACAAATGGATTGTTAGTCTTGTTCGAAGAAACGTAACAAAACCAATTAAATTTCGCAAAAAAGAACACAAGTCCTAAGGGAAGGAAGAAAAGGATATAAACAAACAAGGATGGTTTTTGAATTGTTTTCTTCAAGAAATTGAGTTCAATGACGTAGGACAACCCATCAAGGACGATATGCACTCATCGTAAAAATTTTAATAAGTGAAATATTTTCATTTATTCAAGGAGGGAGTAAAATGGATAGAATCAAGACGTCCTTTAATTTTCGACGCAAATGTTTTCTCACCCCCCCAGTTCTTCACAAATTAGATTTTTCCCCAACAACTTAAAATAGCGCTGCCCAGTTTTTTGTTGTTGTCGGATTTTCTTCGAATAAAGTCCGAAGTGGCGCTAAATTTTTTTATAGGCTGTCGGTAAATTTGATTAAAAAAATATCCGAAATTGAAATTGATTGACGGTTCTGTAGCATCGGATAGGGACATAATCTAGCCGGAGAGAATTTTTGCAATTGGTGATGGAAAATTCGCTAGAGACAAACGGTCGAAAAGGACGCACGTGGAATTTTGAAAAATGGTTTTTTCCTGTGGAGCGTGGATTTCTTGCGAAAGGTAATTTGATTGATCCAACTGGAAAAATTCGAAAGAATGGATCTTAAAAGATTGGCAAATTGTTTATGGCGAACCATTGAACCGAGTGGAACAAGCTTTAGGCTAATTAAATTTGGGTTGTAAATGTAACAGTTGATTCGGAGTTGAAATGAAAAATGAGAAACATGTTTGCAAAAGTTTATGTGTAGGCGCATTATATGCGGGACTGACCTACCCACAAAAATCAGACTACTGAAAGCTAGACGAGAAAATATAGATCTGCCTGCACTGTATCGCACCACTCCCATTAAAAATTTTATTTTTACAAAGTGTCCTCATGAAAATCAACTTTCTCTAAAAATAAACAGCTATTAGTAGGAAAAACCAAATCTTAATCTCATCGGACTGAAGAGATAGACCGGAATTCGTAAAAACAAATTCAACCCCTTTTATCCCCTAAGAGGACGAAAAATTCCGAAATTGATTTTTATGCAAAAGCACAGAATAGCTCTTAGAAGTAAAAACCAATTCATAAGAGATATGGCTGAATTCGTCAAAACATATTAAAACCATTATTACATCCTTTGGGTTGAATATAGAAAAATTGTGAAATTGATGTTTGTTCGTTTATCTAAAAACATTTAGACCAAAAGCGCACTTCAAAATCTCCTAGGAACTGAGATATATAGCACAAATTGCTAAAAGATATTCAACCCATTTTAAACCCGTTAGGGGTTGAATATAGAAAAATCGCGATGATACCGATTTTTAAACGATTGTATAAACATTTATAGAAATAAAAACCACTTCGATATCCTATCGAACCTAAGAGACGGTATCCGTGAAACATATTCAACCCATTTGTACCTCCTTGGGGTTGAATATCGAAAAATTTTGGCATTTGAATTGTAGACGTTTGTATAAAAAAAAATTTTAGAAATAGAAACCAATTCGATATCTAATCGAACTTATCGGATGCAGGAGATAGTGTAACGGAATTGAGGAAAACATATTCAACCCATTTAGGAGATGCGCATTAAAAAATCTCAACGGATTTTAAGTGTTTAGAACGAATCTGACGTCTCACCGGTACTGAGAGGAAAAGCGGAGTTCGTGAAAATATATTAATCCCTTTTCGCAGCCGCGTCAAATCAGATTTCAGAATATATTAGAAGCAGTACAGTTGATCTAGATCGGAACAACAAATTGTAAGAAGGCTACTTCCAGGAAAACGCCGTAAGGATGTAGATTCATTAGAATAAAAGGAAAATCCTGAAATTGATCCATGAAGGTTTACATTTGCTTTGATACAGATTAGTTCCCACGATGTAAGGATGGTTTGTGCAAATTAGTTCAGTACGAGTATAAGACTAATACAGCCGCATTCTTATCAACCACAGAACATTAACACTGGATAATGCTGTAGGTTAATGATTCCACGATAAATAAACAAACATAGAAATTACTATTTATTTATTTACATGGATCTTCTATGATGTAAATTACCCCAGAAGCCCTACAAGCTTTTATCATTGCTCCTGTCGTCGTCATGAAGATGATACCCAACAATTTTACATGATATTCTCTAATATCTTTAAATTATTCATACAATTTCTCATCTCGTCTCGTCGTATGTAAACTAGTAGCAACAGCCAGTTCAACAAACCAACTACTACAAAACCTGTCTAATAATCCCAAAAAGCAAGGATAGTTTAGTTGTTTTGTGTAGACACAAAGAGCATTTTCATTTCTCTTGTTTGCTAGGTTGGGCTGAAAGTCCTGATGATACTTGACAAAAGGCAGTTCTCATTAAACAAGACAAACATCGGCTAATCCGTCTCGGAGGATTACAGTACGGGCGGAATTTAGCTGCTTTTGACATAAAATGTGTGTATAGTTTCATTAATTGCTTCTATACTCTTAGATGTGCCACGAAATGCAGAAGTATTACGCACATTAATGAAATAACTGTAATGGTTGGAGGTATCAATTAATGCTGTTATGACACTGGCCATTTTTGCGGCTTAAAAGCGGCTAGAAAATCCAAATGAAGAAAGATAGAGACTTAAACATACAATTCAGACATTGGTGTGAGATAGACAGTCCAAACAGAAAAACTGTGAGAAACTGTCAAAAAGAATTCGCAACATAGCGCATTCGAGCAGTGTTTCGCAACATTCTAGCAGTTAATCCAAGAAAAATCCACTGCCGGCTAGATTTTCCAGCCGCTACAGGCTTGTTTTTGACAGTTCGTTATGTATAAATTATGGAAAGTGTCATGTTATGTTAATGCTGTTATGATACTGGCTACTTCTCAAGTGCAATAAAAGTCAATCGTGCGACAAGGTGACCAATATAGAGAGAAAGAGATAACCGATAAAAAAAAACCCTTGCTGATGCTACCGGCATCTAGTAGACGAAATTAACAACTGATTTTTTATAAAAAATACTGATCTTAGCGCGTTTCATAACATAACATGACACTTTCCATAATTTATACATAACGAACTGTCAAAAACAAGTCTGTAGCGGCTAGAAAATCTAGCCGCCAGTGAATTTTTCTTGGATTAACTGCTAGAATGTTGCGAAACACTGCTCGAATGCGCTTTGTTGCCTACTCACTTTTTAGCTGTTCGGACTGTCTCTCTCACACCAATGTATTGCGAGGACGGAAATTTCCACACACAAACATTGAATTAAAACTTAGAACTAAGAACATTGAATTACAAAGACAACACAAGCTAAAACTTAGAGCTAAGAACATTGAATTACAAACAACTGTGATACGAAACACAAAGAAAAACATGAAACACAGAACCTGAAAAACACACAACAAAGGCTGATAAGGGAAAACAATTTGGAATACACCTGGAAAAGGTCAGCGGGATCACAAAAGCGCCCCAGGCGACGCGATGCGACAGAAAAACCCGCCGACAAGTATACGAGATCCCTGCGAGACTATATACCGAGGGAGGCATGCACTGACCGCGAATTATAAAAAGGCAAAATTCTCACATACAAAATTAGATCCTTAAAATAATTCGTGGATAGTAAATGTTTATCACTAAATATATAGTGAACGAATCGACCAGAAGGGGAGCTCGGTGGCAGTGATCAAGTCTGCAAAGAAGGCAAGCGAGGTTGCACCTCCTCTTCTAGCAACATTGAAAACTGACCGGACAGTCGTCCTAAGCGGTCCTCAGACGGGATAAGGCTAGCGAGGTTGCACTTCCTCTTTGAAAGTCTGGGGTCAATTAGGTCTAGTCCGAGCCGAAGCACAAAACGACAACAGCGAAGCCAAGACGACGGCAGTAAAGCCAAGACGAACGCAGCGAAACCAAGACGAACGCAGCGAAGCCAGGACGAACGCAGCGAAGCCAAGACAAACGCAGCGAAGCCAAGACGACAGCAGCGAAGCCAAGACGGACGTAGCGGAGCTAAGACGAACGTATCGAAGCCAGGACGACCGCAGCGAAGCCAAGACGAACGCAGCGAAGCCAGGACGAATACAGCGAAGCCAAGACGACCGCAGCGAAGCCAAGACGAACGCAGCGAGGCTAAGACGACCGCAGCGAAGCCAAGACGACCGCAGCGAAGCCAAGACGACCGCAGCGAAGCCAAAACGAGAGCAGCGAAGCCAAGACGAAGCAGCGAAGCCAAGCCATGACGCGCAGAGCGAAGCAGCGATGAGCACGGCGAGCCACCACAAGCAGAGCACAAAGCAGCGCCGTGCACAGGGCAGCGACGACGCCCAGATCAAAGCAGCGACAAGCACAGAGCGAGCCACGGCGAGCGAATCATGCGAGCGAATCATGCGAGCGAAGACGAGATGACGATCAGAAACAGGGTCAAGTTAGGGCAAGCAGAGTCGTGCCAGGATTCGGGCTAAAGCCAGCTACGACAAGCTACGACGAACTTTGTCAGAACCACGACAAGCAGACACAGCGCAGCCGAGACGAACAAAGCAGAAACCACACAGAGAGGCGAAGACAGGGAAGGACGAAGACAGGGTAGGACGAAGACAGGGAAGACAAAGCAAGGGCCACACGCGGAGACGAAGACAGGGAAGGACGAAGACAGGGAGAGCAAAGGCCACACAGAGAGACGCAGACAGGGAGAGAGCAGAGCAGAGGGGGTCAAGGCAAGGCGAGTGGAATCGTACCCGCAGGATTACAATCAAATCACGTTGAACAGAGGCGGCGATCAGGAGCAAGTCAAGGCGAGTAGAGCAGACGCGCGGAGGCGAGCAAGGAGAAAACCCAAAGGAAATCAAATAACCAAATATATGTCATCAATTAGAGTAATAAAGTGAAGTCAATCAATGAAATATATATTTTGTAACGGACACTGGCACCCGATGAGCGTAACCCGGAATTTGAGTCGTTACAGTATAAATTGTATGTTAAAGTCTCTATCCCTCTCCATTTGGATTTTCTAGCCGCTAAAATAGCCAGTGTCATAACAGCATAAGAAACGCACTAAAACTAGTATTTTTCATAACAAATCAGTTGTTAATTTAGTCTACTAGATGCCGCTAGCATCGGGAAGGGAATTTTTATCGGTAATCTCTTTCTCTCAATATTGGTCGCCTTTACGCACAATTGGCTTTTATTGCACTCGAAAAATAGTCACTATCATAACAGTGGCGTGGCGTGATAACTCAACAAGGGGAAGCAACTGGTTAATCACAAAAATGTTTTATTATATTATATAATTTCTACAAATTTACTGCGAGTTAATTGAACCTTCTCCATTAGCTACTTTTAACATTACTAATATAAAAGCACCCAGCAATCACGAACGGGGACCAGGAGGCTATTTGGAACGTTATTTTTTAGACTGGCAGTCGCAGTCACCTACACCGCATCTCATCATTAAACGCGTTCCGGACTTCTATAAATAAAAAAAATTAATAAAGTTGCGCCCAGAGTGTTGGCAGATTTTTTTTTTTATTTATTTACGTATTTTTTTTAATAGAAGTAAAACCGAATTCGACTCATTAATCCTAAAAGATTTTTGAAATTCATTAAAACTTGAACAATACCTTACACCCCCAGGGGCCTTATATCGAAAAATGCTTGCATCAGATTTTTCTTCGATTAAATTTAAAGCCTTTAGAAATAAAAGTGAATTGAATATTTCATCAGACCCAATGTATGGAAATTCGTGAAAATGTACACAACCACTTTACACCCCCTAAGGGTTTAAATATTGAAAAATTGGGAAAAAACATTTGTAGGCGCTGATATAAAGAGCCCGCAGAAGTAAAATTTATTTCGGCATGTCCAAAATATATAACGAAATCGTGAAAATGTGGAAAAAATCAAGTTTCACATAAATTTGTTTTACTCAACCTCTATGCCAATAAAAATCTGTATTTTTTTCCTTTAATTACTTCAGTAGCATACCTACATATACGTACTATGTTCCAACTTTCTTGCATAAGCCGTTTCTGAGATATAAAAAAGCACCATATTTTTTTTTAGTATACCTTTATATTGGCTCTATATAGTCACTTTTTAGCTTTCTATGGTTTGTGGTTTTTGAGAAATAAATATCGAAGTTCTTTTCTTTCCACCCCCTCACACCATCAGCCTCTTCACCAGTACCTGCAACATTTTTTCCCTGTTCCTACTGGGTCTAACTTCTGTAAAATTTCTAAGATCATATCTGGTACGGTTCTTGAGATATAAAAATGAATCGCCTATCGCCCACTTTCGTACTCCACCTCCCCTCTCAAAAAATTTACATTCAATGGGCTCCACTTGTAATCCTATATACACAAACTAAATTTTACCTTCCTGGTATAATTGGTTCGGAAGATATTCTAATACAAAGTTTTTTACCACCACCCAATTCAAAAATTTTAGGTTTTGATTAATCTCGTATTATCCCTTAAGACAACTACAGAGTTTCAATCTTCTGACATCAACCGTTCAGGAGATATGTATTTTAGAATGTTTCAACCCCGGCTTTCAAGCACTTCGAACACATTGCTTTCCCCTCCACTCCCACACTCCTCAACCCTTCTCGCCAATTTTTTTGTAAATAGGTCCACTATAGTTCTACATAAGTTCTAAGTTTCAGCCTCCTAGCGTCGTAAGTGGTTCCTGAGATCTAAAAACCAAAATTAAATATAATTCAACTATTTACCACAATTCAAATCCAAACATTGTTCAGAATTCAATTCCTATCCTACTCCGGTAGCACTTATATCTTATCACACCCCTGTTTGCGGAAAGCTTCTCCGCTGCAGCCAAGAATGTGTTCTACTACCCGTGGAAGCAAATTCCCTATTGCATCCACACGGGTCGCGTACGAAATTTTTTTTCATGACGTCACAGTGGGTTTACTACGGAATGAAATGAACGCTCATAGATGCAATCTTTCAAATTGCTTCCATGCGGGTTCTTCTTGGTTTCTTTCGCTTGCCCTTTTCGTGGTGTTGCCAATTCGGCTGTGTGAGATATTCGCGAGTAGTTTCTTGCGAACTTTTATTTAGACTGTGCCAAAGAATATGTTTGAAACATGACTTTTTTTCGCGATTTTTCTGCGCGATTTAGAAAACGAATTTTCTATATTTTTCAGCAAAATGTAAGGGAAGCAATGCTTCCCTTGCTTCCATGGACGCCACGTCACTGTGTCATAACAACATAACAAGGAAAAATAATCAAACATTATGGTACAAACATAGTTCGGCTTTCTAGGATGGCATTCTGTCCTAGTCTTCATAGAAGTCATAGTGCAGTTATCACTACTCATCTGATAAACGTTGTGCTAGCCTACAATGCTCGTGGCAGATGAGTTTCACCTTTCGATGACTGTCAAAATGTCATGATGATTTCTAAACCTTAAATGTTGCTGTTAGAACTATGCTTTCCATTTATTGTGTGTTCATTCGCCGCCACGATAGTCATCTTGGCGTTTATAATGACAGTCATTATGACGGTTACAATTATGGTCATTACGTCGGACGTCACGACGGTCTTCACGAAGGTCATCATGAATATCACCATGATATTGATATCTTGAACTTTAGACAATCTTTTTCTTGTATCATTGAAAAAAAAAATTAATCAATAAGTAAGCCCTCTATTGAGAGGGCCAAGTCGCGAAATTGGATTACACTTAATCATGACGTATCTACACGATAATTTGTTGTGCTGAGTTATTACGATGTTTACCTACATATATCGTATAAAAAAAACGAATCAGCGTAAATGCGAAATATGTTAAAAATAATAAAAATCCCGTCGACCATAACGTTGACACCACAACCGCGTTATGGCTTTCCTGTACAAAACGGAAAAGAAAAAACCTTCGCCCCATCCCGCACTAATAATAATCGGATTTAAATAAATAATCGGACAGCGTGCGAGTGATGGATATGGAGGTACGCCTGGAGTCGATATTCTCTTCGCAATAAATACCATTAAGGGTCGCATAATGGCGACAACCTTCCACTGACAAAATCCCATCCCCATAAAAATAAATAAATCAAAAATATACCCCGGACTCGGAGAACGATGAGACGAATTTAATGTTGAATCGATGCTGGGACTGGGACAGAGTGCTATGGTTATCATATGGCTCCCAGTATCCCCTAAACCCCATAGTATCCATATCATAGCGGATTTTATAGCTGCGTTCTACGTATGTTCGAAATGGATAAGGACTAGAAGTAAGCAGGCTGAAGTTCTAGGAAACTCTTGTTCATGCTGGGTAGCAAACGCAATCGTAACCACAGATCTGGATGCGTAGAAGGATATGGTGAATCCTAGCCCCGTGCCATCAATCTCGAAGGTAGATATAAAGGTTCGTTCTCGACTTATCAAAAATTCCCATTTGGTGGGCGCTTAAGGGCCAATAAACTACATTTCGCTCTATTGTTAATGAAAGCAATTCAAAACGAAGCTGCACTAGGGGTAGCAATTCATCAGAGGGTACGGCACTAACAGGGTGTTGATGCTACAGGGTTAATTCCTCCTCTTGTCTAGGTGTCGTTCTGACTGGTTTGTGTGATGGTTGTTCCAAAAGTACTAAAGGTGTTCCATCGAATTAAATCGCAGATTGTCCCTAGACAGGCGGGAATTGCGAATTACCCTAAAGGAAATTACATTTTTTGTTTGCCATCAATGGGAAATATGATGGAAATGAAGCGCAAAAAGGTTAGTGGATACTGCACCTTTGTGGGAAGCTATTAATTTCGAAAGCTTCTGTCAAAAATTTTTCTGGCACTCTACAGAATCGTAAAAACACAATAAAATACTTATCTGTCCACGAACAGAAATTTTCCGGGGTACACTTTAATGGTGCCACTATTAAATCCTTCGATGGCACTACAATCCTAGTCGGATCTAAGCTTCTTTTTATGTTCCTCAAATCTTGTGGATTATGTAATATCGTTCGTCTTTAATATAATCCGAGGTCTCTGTCGACGCAAGTAGTTATGTTTTGAAGTAAACTAAGTTCGTAGGTTCGAACCTAATTATGGGGTTACCACCTGAGGCCTTAAAAAATTATGAGAAGTTGGCACTTCCTCTGATGTTCTAGCAGAGGATCAGGTGAGAACCGTAGAGCTCTTGTTGGGCATAGGAAAAGGCCTAGTCTTGTCATGACTTTTTCAACGGAAGGTACTCTATCAAAAAATACGCGAAATTTTTGAAATTCGTATGCTTCTAATGTCAAATTTTCACAATTTTTTCTTGTGTAGGTTCATTTGTCTTTGACATTATTCGACATTGCTATAGTTTCTTGAAACACCCACAAATATGAATTTGCTATCGTGGGAGTTTCTCGAAACACCCATAAATATGGTTGTACCACCAGAAAAACACCCATTTGTTCTACTAGGGTAGTATTAAAAAATGAATTTGATAAGAGAGCAGTAGCATATGGAGTGGGTGTGATACAAAATGTTAGTGTCACGAAAATTAAGTCTATCCACTTTACTTTACACTTGAAAAATAATAAAGTTGCGATCAGATAGGTTAGGTTAGGTGGGTAGCTAGTAGAGATAGCTAACACATAGACCGCTAGATGGGTCCGTTGTGATTCCACTGCACCCCGGCACGGCTGATGGCTATTTTTTGGCTAATTTTCAAGAACAAACTGGGCCCAATTGGCCGGTATTGTTCTATCAAATATTTTTCCGTGTTTCTTGGTGCGAAGGAGAGGAGAGTTGGAAGGAATTGTAGAGAAGAAAGGGCATACCGAACCTAATCAGTTTTAGGAATGGGAAGGAAGATCAGGGCCACGATTCTTACGACAATTCGCAAATTTCCCCTGCGAATTTTTTGCTAAATTCGAATGTGTCAAAATTGATATTCGAACATACCCTATTTCGAAAATAGCTTCATTTGTATTTTGAACGTGCCCCACTAAAGTTTTGACATTTGTCGTTGACAGAAACAAGGTCTGTTCTTTTTGGCTACATTTTCTACACTTTTCTAAACTTTTCTGCACTAAACTCTTGAGCGTGTGCAGAGAGGTGAAGAGGGTGAATGAAAAAAGAACAAACCTAATAGGTTTGTTCTTTTTTCATTCACCCTCTTCACCTCTCTGCACTCACTCAAGAGTTAGTGCAGAAAAGTGTAGAAGGTGTAGCCAAAAAGAACAGACCTACAGTCAGTAAAAATGACTGTTTCTCCGCTAGAGGTCTACTGGGCCTAAAGGCCGTGACACATTAAAAGCAGAAAGCAGCGGCCAGTGCTGCTTTTTGGTCTGCTTTATGAATTAAAATAAAAGCAGAAGCAGAGAAGAATGTGTCCATGCTAACTACCACCGAAGTTAGAAGCACGGAATAAAGTGTCCATGCTAACTGTCAACAGTCACAATTATTTTAGTGACTTGTTTGAGCGGACGAAAATATTTTGTTTCCGTTGATTTTTCTGAGCTTTTGGCTTAAAATGATCATTAAATACAAGTATATGGAAACAATTTTAACACATTTAACATTTCCATTGCTGACAACATTCCCAATTCTTAAGGGATTTACGTTGGCAGTACTGAAGCAGAGGCAGAATTTTAGAATTTAGAACGAAAAAGCAGCACTGTTTTCATCTCTGCTTTCATTTAAACAGGCGCCATATGATCCTGTGCTTTCTAAACCAATTCTGCTTCTGCCGCTGCTTTCTGCTTTTAATGTATCACGGCCTTTACTCCTGTAAAATTTGTAAGGCCATATATGGCACAGTTCTGGAGAGAGAATAAATTTGTTTTAAAAATGGCTGTCCCCCCACTTTTGCGCTCCACCTCCCCCCTCAAAAATTTTACTTTCAATAGACTCGACTTGTAATACTATCTCCAAAAACCAGATTTTATTATCCTGGTATAATTGGTTCGGAAGATATTGTAATCCAAAGTTGTTTACTCCACCCCCACATTCCCCTTCTTCAAAATTTTAGTCCTTGTCTAGGCTCCTAGTATCCCATAAAACAGCCACAAAGTTTCAACCGTCTGACATCAACCGTTCAGGAGATATGAATTTTAGAATGTTTCAATCTCAGCTTTCGAGCAATTCGGACGCATTGTCCTTCCCCCCATTCCAACACCTTGCATCCAATCAATCAGTCAAAAAGAACAGACCTAATATTTACAACAAACACGAAACGAAAAACACACAGTTTCCTCAATTCACATATGCGAATTTCAATTTGAATACCCAGGAAGGTCACGAAAATATTCGCCAACAGCCTTGCCTCATGAAACCGACCAATTTCCCTGTTTCGAAAATGAAGGGAAATATGCGGAATTTTCGCAATTCGCATGTCGCCAGAATCGCGGCTCAGGAATCGGGCCGGGTATGGCTGTGTACTAAGGTGTTAATAATCATAATTTTTCAGTACTATTGGCTGTGATACAATCTACCAGAACAGCAAAGTTGCCTATAACAAATCAACTACTGTCTGGCAGCTCTGATGGTATTTGTGAATCTGATAAGAATGTAAACAGAACTCATTTCCCCAGGTTTAAATCCTTTACAAGTGACCCTATTAAACATTCCGCACTGTTTACTATTTATATTAATATTCTGAAACCAATAGCAACTGAAAAATTCATATAAATAAATTATGCATTGAGTGGGAATTGAACCCCGGTAGCATTGTTTTCAAAACCTAGTACACTACCACTGGACTACACCCTGCTATCAGATAATTGGAAAATTTTTTTTTGTCTTTTCCCTTTCCACAATAATTGGCATACCTAAACGTAGTCAAAATTTTACGATTTTTATAATTTTATTCTAAACAAAGAGAATTTTTAATAAACAAACAACTACAGGTGATGCATACCTAAACGTTATCGGATTTCTATCTTAATTTTATGAACAACTAGCGAGATTTATAAGAGGAACGCACAACTCTCAACTGAATTGATTCAACGACAGAGATGCTCACTAAAATCTTATCTTTTTACTTAGTAAATATTACCGTACAATTAAATCTTATCGGTCTTGCACCAGATACTCGAATACTAGGTACTTATCACAATTTTGTTTAGTTTGAGTCAAATTATAAATAAAGCATTTCAAAATAAGAATAATTGCTGCGTGTGGACAAGCAGGTTTCAGCAAAGCTTTGTATTGCAGATGGATAGACAAGTTTTTGAGTTTTAGAGGCGTTGAATTTGAATTGTATTCTATCCCAGTGTTAGCAACCGATTCAGAAAAACGATTTTCTCGTTCACGCCACAGTGGCCCCTTAAAATAACAACTATTTTAACAAGATCCATTCGTTTAAGCTCTGAAAGAAACTTGGTTTTTGTAGAATCTGACCCAGCCAGGAACAATTTTGATAGGCTGCATTGATCTATATTAGATTAGATTGGCTAAAGGGGTTGGTATGGTTAACCTCTGTCACTGAAGCCATAGTTGGGCCTATTGTGACGTTCCCCGGATTAACTATGATTCCTCTTCAATCCCTGCGCTTTCGTATTTTTCGAAGAGGAATTCCGATGGTTCCATGAAACCCTGGCCGAAGTGACGAAGTCTTTTGTGAGCTAAACCCTCACATTCACAGAGGATATGCTCTGGTTTTTCGTCTTCGTCATTGCATATTCTGCAAATTTTAGTCTCAGAAAGACCAGTCCTATTGAGATGCTTTCTCATGTAACGATGTCCAGTCAGAGCTCCCACTAGGGTTCGGGTCTGATGTCTGCTTAGTTTCAGATAATCAGATGTTTTTTTTTCCGAATGCTTTGGCATAAAAAGCTTTGAGTGCCTGTTACCCGTTGCCAAGTCCCAGTGAATGGGACTTTGCGATTTTTGCCACATTCGGATGTTCATTCTGGCTGTGCTTAACGGTATCACGGTAGGACAACTTTGAATGGCCTTGTGAAATTAAATTTCGGTACCATTGAGCTGTTGAGTTCCGCGGAAAGAGTTGGGCAAGCTACTTTGCGCTCTGACTCGTCCTCCGAGCTCAAAAGTTTGTATGTGGTGAACCTAGCTTTTCTGCAAGAAAGCGCTACAAAAAGTACAAACACATGCATTAAATCCAACACTCTGACATCAAAATTGTTTAATTGTATGCGATACATTTAAACTTTGGAGTACATGGCCCTTTTCTAGTCTTATGTGCCATCAAATTTTCACGTAAATTAGCCAAGCGAACCTATCCCGCAACGCCGTAACCCCTGCTACACTACCATCATTTCTGTTCTACTGCACTTAGGTACCTGCAATTTTTGGTTATTTCTAAACTTCTTGCTTTATTTCTTATTTCATACTTGTTTTTTTAGGTTTTTCTTATTGATAAAGGATTTTTCTCTTCTACACTTTAATCAGCCCGAACAGGTACCAGGGTACCTGGAATGGAAAACTAAGACGTATTTTGAATTAAAACGGATATGCAGTTAAACTATAGGGCAGTGATGCCAACTCGTGGGGAATTCCCCTTTTCGTGGGGAATTTCAGTCTAAATTTTATTGAAAGAGGAAAAGGGGAATCAACACTATTTGAGAGCAATTATGGGGAAAAGAAGAAGTTCTCTAAAATGCACCACAAGAACAACACCGACTTCAACGTCGACTTGTGGCGATCGGGAAAACAAACCAAACATTCTTATTTCGTTGCGCTGAATGCTTATTGCGCCTCATTGTTTACAAAGGATTTTGTTTAGGTTTAGGAGTCACATATAAGTCTATCTGGCTACCACATGACTCGTTATCAACAGTCACATGACGAATCAGTAAACTGGATAAGCTCATCTGAAAAAGGAATAACTTTATTGCACCGGACAAACTGACCGAATGCATTCTTAGGTAAACAATTACATCCTTTAAATAAACTATTCCATCTGGAAACTGAATAACTTTATTGCATGAGCCAAACTGATTGTTAATTACTTTTGTTCGCTTTGTACCTATTATATAATTGATGTATTCAATATCGAATATTTTTTATCTGTTAAGCTAGTATTACACTGTATGACCACGCTCTTAAATTGGAGTAATGAACAATGCGAAATAGCGAATTCGAATTAATCTCACATTATCCGCTCGGTCAAATCATTTATTACTGCAATTTGACAATATGGACATTACAGTTCAATACTAGCTTTAGCATAATTTGGAATAATTGACAAACTGGATTTATTTATTTTTATTTGTTTCATTTGAGTTTAAGAGATGGACTGATTTTCTTAGTAATTAAGAATACAAGTTAGTAAAAAAGTTATTGTGTTGAAATATCTATACCTTTATTTAATCTACTAACTTCTTTACTTCATCTTTTTTTATTGTATGCAATACTTTTTTTACGTAATACAACAAAAGGTTTTTGCTTTATGATTAATAAAACCTATTAATTCTATAGGCTGGCCGCACACTAAAAGAACAAAAACAGTTTTAGTCAAAAACGTTTTTGACTAAACATGACTATGTCGCTGTTTCAACAGCAATTCAATGATCAGAGCACACTGATTAGTCGACCTTGCTTCAAGGCACGCGTATGTACACCGATACGAAGTATATAAATTAATTTTTGTCCCGAGGCCTATACGTTTTAACTGAAAGATTACCAGCTAATGCTACGGCGGAGCTCCGGCGGACTTATCCGGTAATTTTCTTGCAGGGTTCTTTCTGTATTTCTAAGTGTAGAGGTGCTAGGTTGAGAAGCACCTCTAAGGCAGCTGTGGGAGTGATGCGCATCGCCCCAGTAATACTCAGGCATGCATTGATCTAGATTCCTCTAATCGTCTTTAAGCCATTTAGTGAGAGTTCTGTGTATGTGATATCAATGCAGCAGGGTGAGGACTATACAGGGTGGGCCATCTAGTGGTTTCTTTTTAAATCATAGGTTATTTTGACACTGTTTCCCGCTCGAAATCTTGACAGAAAGTCAGTATCATACCTCCGCGGAACGAAATGAGTCGCTTTACGCTTGAACAACGTTGGGAAATATTGAAAACTTATTTCCAAAGTGAGTGCTGTGTAGCCCAAACAGGGCGTTTTTTGAAAAGAAGTTTTGGCCGAAATGAAGCACCCACCGCGCCTGCTGTACGCAAGTTTGTGCAAAAAGTTCGTGAGACTGGCATGCTAGTAGACAACACTCATGGCCCCCGTCGTCGTACGGTGCGCACAGACGAGAATGTGGCTGCTGTAGCCGAGAGTGTGAGACTCACTCCACGAACATCAACTCGCCGTCGATCTCAACAGCTCAACATTTCACGCACTAGCCTGAGGAGAATTCTGCACAAAGATCTCGGATTATTCGCTTACAAGATCCAATTGACTCAGCAATTGAAGGCGCAGGACCATCCGCTTCGTTATCGCTTCGCAATTTGAGCCTTAGAGCAGCTTGAATTGGACAACGATTTTGGGCGAAAAATCATCTTTTCTGACGAGGCGCATTTTCATCTCGGCGGCTACGTTAACAAACAAAATTGCCGCATCTGGGGCTCGGAAAACCCGCACGTTATTGTCGAGAAGCCAATGCATCCACAGAAAGTGACAGTTTGGTGCGGATTGTGGAGTGGTGGCATCATTGGACCATTTTTCTTCGAAATGAGGCTGGGAACAACGTTTCGGTCAACGGTGAACGTTACAGAGCCATGTTATCCGATTTTTTTTTTTACTGAAATTGAAGACATGGATTTGGTGTATTGGCCGCCTCGGAGCTGCGATTTGACCCCTTTGGATTTTTTTTGTGGGGAACCGTAAAGGACCGATGTTATGGCAACAATCCAGAAACGATTCAAGCACTTAAGGCCAATATCATCCAAGCAATCCGTGAGCTACAGCCCGAAACCATCAACAAGGTCTTGGAAAATTGGAGTGACAGAATGCGCTACTGCGCAGCCAGCCGAGGCAGCAGCAAAAAAATTTTGGGGATGAGGGTGTAGAGGGTGAGGGTGGGGGAGGGTGAAAAGGAAAAAGTTCCGATTTTTATATCTCGAAAACCTATAATGATATAAAGCTGAAACTTGGTATTTAGATAGAACTATAGTAGTAGCATCTTGGAAAAATAAAATTTTGTATAGGGGTAGTATGGTACGGGGGTGGGGGATGGTTTTCCTATCTATAGAACGACTTATGCTACAAAGTTGAAACTTGGTACGTATACGTAAATCAACTAGAAAAGTAATTTAGATAAAAAAAATTTCAAATATCCATCGGCGTTCGGAAGGGAGGGCGAAAAAATGTATCAGTGAAAATGGAATGCATATATTTTCACGATTTTCGTCATATCTATTAGGTCTTCCAAAAATATTTAATTCATTTTTATTCTACGGCTTCTTCATATAAATACCTAGAAAGTATTTTCAGGATTTTCTGAAATTCGACCCCTAAGGGGGTGTAAAGGGATTGTATACTTATTCACGAATTATGCCATATCCTCCAGGTCTGATCAAATATCGAATATCTTTACACTTTCACGGGCTTGCGTAATAATCGCCTAAAACTTGCTTTTGAGTTTTTTCCTTTTTCAGCCCCTAAGAGGATATAAAAGGGTTGAACAAGTTTTCACAAATTCCGTCATATCCTTTAGAAGTGATAAGTAATTCAATTGTTTTTACTTTCTCGTGCTGTTTTCATATTTATCTATTAACTCCTTTCAGGATTTTTAGATAACCCCAAGTTGGTGTAAGGAGGTTGCATATATTTTCACAGATTCCTACATATTGCTTAGATCTGAGGAGATATCGAATTCACTCTTAGTTCGTAAGGTTTCCTATATAAGAACCAAAATGTCTATTTCAGTATTTTCAGATTTTCAATCCTGTTGTATTCTTTTCAAAGGTTCGACATATTTCTTAGGTTTAATGAGATATTAGATCGCTTTCCATTTCCGCAGACTTTTTATATAATCGCCTACAAACCCATTTCTCAATTTTTGGATATTCAACCCCCAAGGGTTTGCATACGTTTTCACAAATTTTGCCATCCCTTAGTTCTGATGAGATATAAAATTGGTTATTACGGCATTTGATGTAATGACCTAAAAACTTATTTCACGATTTTTCGAATTTCAAGAACCAAGGGGGTGTGAAGAGTTTGCTTACGTTTTCACAAATTTTTCAAAATCCCTCGTGTCTCATGAGATGTGAAGTTGGTTCTTATGAAATCGTTTTCGAAATTCAAACCCCAAGTGGAAGTAATGAGTTTGTATACGTTTTAACAATTCGTCATATCTCTTAATTCTGATAAGGCAACAAATTCGTTTTTTCTTCTATGGGCTTTTAGTGTACATAATATACCGAAATTCGTATAGTCTACACGCGCTTTTTATACTCTAGATGAAATTATATAGAGTATTATAAGTTTAATCCAGCCCAAAAGTTTGTAACGCATAGAACCAAGCCTCGGACGAAAAAAAGTCATATATTATTTTTTGTTTATTTGTGGCCAAAAACCTCAAATCCGCTTGACGTCCGTCCGTCCGTCCGTCTGTCCGTGAACACGATAACTCAAGAACGCCTTCACCTAGGATCTTGAAATTTTGAATCTGGGTGTTTGGTTAAATTTGTAAGGCTAAGTTCGTTAACGGGCAAAATCGTCCTACTCCTTCGGGTAGCTGCCATACAAAATGTCCTTAAAACACGTGTTCAAGAATATTGGTCGATAACTTCAGAAGGGTTTAAGCTAAGACATTGAAATTTTCTATGTGTTATTTTTCCAATAGTTAGAGCTAAATATATGATTATGAAGAAAATCCTGTAAGTCCTTCGTATAGCTGCCATACAAATATCCTGTCAAAATGTATTCACTTAATTTACGAAACTCACTATAACTCAAGTAATCTTTTAGCTACGAATTCGGAATTTTGTACAAATTAGTTTTGAGTGAAAAGAAAGTTTGGCTTTACTAGTCAGAAAAATCCTATTACTCCTTCGGGTAGCTGCCATACAAAATGTCCTTAAAACACGTGTTTAAGAATATTGGCCGATAACTTCAGAAGGGTTTCAGCTACGTCTTTGAAATTTTGTATGTGTTATTTTTTCAATAGTTGGAGCTAAATGTATGATTATGAAGAAAATCCTATTAGTCCTTCGTGTAGCTGCCATACAAATATCCTGTCAAATAGCCTTCACTTAATTTACGGAACTCACTATAACTCAAGTAATCTTTCTGCTATGAATTAGAAATTTTGTACAAATTAGTTTTGAGTAAAAACAAAGTTCGAGTTTACTAATCAGCGAAATCCTTTTACTCCTTCTGGTAGCTGCCATACAAAATGTCCTTAAGACACGTGTTCAACAATATTTTTCGATAACTTTGAACGCTGGAAGCTACGAATTTGAAATTTTGTACACGTTCATTTTTAAATGGTTCCAAGGAAAAGGATAAATATGTAAGAAATCGAGTGAGTCCTTCCTGCACCTCCCATGTGAAAGTCCTTCAAAAAGGACATTTTTTTCGATGACTTACCCAGTTCAAGATATGAAATTAAACACTGAATATTGTCTTTTAGGTTTGAGTATCAATCAAATGGGAGTCCTTAATAAAGGACATACGACATGCACACACGTAATTCTACTATATCCCCAACTACAATATAAATCGGAGTTCAGTATTCATCTAGTTCAATGTTTAATTGGCTAAAAATCTTTATTTTAAATATTTTTATTTTAAGAGCAAAATTAACTTTCCAAGAAATTTCATAATCTCGAAACTGATGATATGCTCCGACTTTGACCGCTCCCGAACTTTGACCCGAAAAATAATAAAGTTTCGGCCAGACCATTGGTAGATTTTTTTTTCATCATTTTATCTGCTGTATGTAGACTTTTGTGGCATAATTTTTTTATATTTCTTAAATTTCTGTTTACATACATAATAATTTTATAATTTTCTTTCACAATTTGCATATTCAAGTAAGAATCATTAAAATAAACTAAATTTGAATTAATTTTTTTGTTCAGTTATGCATAATATGAAAGATTTTTCGGGTGTATGTAGACTTTTGTGACTGAGTGTAGATAGAAGAAAAAAACATGTTTCCTGGAAATCGTCTTCACAACATTTAATAATTTTAAATTTCTGAAGAAATGGCCGACTATAGGAGCATGGCCGACTATTGGTGCATTTACCCTAGTTCATTTGCATGAATTTTTACTTGGAAGATCGTATTCGACTTGACCACGCTGGCATATACGAGGGCGGATTGATAATGACGTGGAAAAATTGAGAAAACATAATTTTATCCGGAAAAATTTATTTTATTTTTCAACGTAGTCTCCTTTTAGCTCGGTACACTTAGTCCAGCGTTTTTCCAATTTTTTGATCCCTTCCAAATAATATGATTTGTCCAACCCTTCAAAATAGGCGTTGGTTTCACTTATGACGTCAGTATTCGTGGTAAATCTCTTTCCAGCAAGCCATTTTTTCAAGTCTGGAAATAATAAAAAGTCGCAGGGTGCCAAATCTGTAGAATACGGTGGGTGAGGGAGCAATTCGTACCGTAATTCAAACAGTTTTGCCGTTGCAACAACGGACGTGTGAAACAACACTTTTTTCTTCGCGAAATGAAGCCGTTTTGCCTTGATTTCAACATCATAGTCGGTGAATATCATTCCATTGGAATCCCAAAAAAATGTCGCCATAACCTTTCCAGCCGATAGAACGGTTTTGCCTCCTTGAACCGACATCCTTCCATTGTTTTGACTGTTGTTTGGTTTCTGGAGTGTAGTGGTGAATCCATGCTTCATCAACAGTTACGAATCAACGAAAAAATTCATTTGTATTACGTTAAAACAGTTGCAAACCGTGCTGCACACGATTGCGTTTTTAGTCGATTGTGAGCAAACGCGGCAGCCATCTTGCGGATAGCTTTCTCATGTCCAAATGGTTTTTCAAAATATTCCAAACACGTTCAAATGAGATGCTTACTACGTTAACTATCTCACGCACTTTTACTCGACGATCTTCTATCACGATATCATGGATTTTATCGATCATTTCTGGCGTGGTGACCTCATTTGGACGACCTGGACTTGGTATGGTTTGTGGTCGTACGACCACACTTGAATTCAGAAAACCATTTGTAAATCATTCGGATCGATGGTGCAGAGTCCCCATAATGCTTACCTAATTTTTCTTTGGTTACTTTAGCTGTTTTCCATTTTAAAAAATTGTGTTTAATCAACACACGAAATTCATTTTTATCCATTTTTAAAAATTTTTATAAGTCGACTTGCTTAGACGGCTGCTTCTCGAAAACTAAACGAGGTATCAGGCTTAAACTTTGCAGGTAATCTATTTAAGGATGGTCCAGGTAAAAAAAAATAACGAATTCCTTACCTGCCCACTCCTTCTTGATTTTTGCACGTCATTATCAATCCGCCCTCGTATGTTGACCCTTGGCCAAACAAAGCACCAAACCCGACACAAAACATTGGTATACGTGCATATACTCCTGCTCAAGCTCACTCACTTGGCTTGGAGCCATCTGTGCTCCTTTTTCAAATTCAGACCTTATCAGTTTTATTCTTGGCTCTTGGATTGTAAGACCAGACTGAGCAGACTGTAATTAAGATTCCATTTCGGAGCTACCAAAAAGATGCCGCCTATAATTGGGACATTGGGAGTAGGAATCAAAGTAATTTCCCAAGGAAGGACCACTCCTTGTGTCCTCCAGGAACTATGTTACGAATCAATTTATCGATCATCTTTGGCCTAGAATTGGACAGTTCGTTCTTATCATGGAAGGAATTCGCGATTTCATCCCTCTGGCAGCAATTGGTCCTCGCTATAACTCAACAGCACACACCAATCATCCAGACAAATCATGGGCGCACAGAAAGGTCCCATAAGCAGACTTCTCGTTCTGGGAAAAAACATCGAAAGGAAACAAGAACAACTTGCCGGTGGCCCGGAGGCTCCAATATCCTGTTATCCGCTCCTAACCACCCCATCCGCTTCCTTTACATCCCCGCAATCGGGCACAAGTCCAGCAAAAAAACGCTCCAAGAAGTCGATACAGTCGGGGCGGAAAAAGGACAGAAACCAGGAAAACGGTCTTTTGTGTGGAGGCTCCATCGCGGCACTTAGACTGCCGCGATGATCTTGAAGGGTCGTTGCACCTTCGATCCGATTAATTGCCCGGACTCCTCTTACAGCCGCCTTCCCCCAAGAAGGTAAACCAAACAGTTACGAAAATGGGACACTCGATTTCTGCACAGCGCCACACCACTTTCACGGCGCGCAATAGGCGCGTTCGATGGCTCGGTCTGCACGCAAGGAGGCACAACGCATTCCGTCGAATTTGACACAATTCCGGCGGGCGCGTTCCGTCTTGTCTGGCGGAATTTTCTCTTCGCCGAGCGAAACAGCAAACTGAACGGCATAAACAAACCGTGCGCCCGACAAGGACAACACGACAAACCGGCCGATTGGACCGAAGAGAAACGCGTAGCGGGTGGAGCAGAAACAACACGACGAAGCCAAGAAGAAAAGAAAAACTCAATTTGCATGGGTGTTGACATTGCAGACGAATTTTCTCGCCACCGAGCCGTGGGAAAATGCAAAAATTTCCATACTTTTCGTTCGAAGCGACCGAAAACGGCCGACACGTAGCGAAATCGAAACCCCAGGCGACTTCTTGCGGCCAACTTAACGCGAAAAGCAACCAAATACCAAAGAAAATACGGAAAACTTACAGCAACTTCACCGACAACAAGCTGAAATTTCACCACTGGACCAGCGACCAGCACAGAACTCTGCTCTTGTTTCGGTGTTTGTTTTTTTTTCTTAACTTTTTTCACTGCACGCACAGGTCACAGGTCGCGTAACACACGCGAATTTTCTTCACAGTTCGATTGCGAGACACTTGAGACGCGGCGCGAACAATTTACGGGAAATTTTCATTGAAATTTTCTGCGTTTTGTTGGCGGAGCAGCAGCGAAACGGAAAAGTTCCCACGACACACGGCGAACCGACGTTGCACGGCGGCGGACTCAGAAAACAGCCCAGCAACACTTTTGACAGATGCGAACGGATGGAATGACGGCAGCTGCTCTTCCGGAGGAGAACTGGCTCGACTGAACGAAACTCTTCCACTGTTCAGTGGCCGTGTTTTTTTCGTTTGCAGCTGCAGCGAGTGGTTTTTGTTGGTGGGATCGGGTTTGTTTTGATGTTGTTTTTGCTGCGTTCGATGAAGAGAAATTTGATTGTCGCGAATCGCGATGCGAGTGATAGTTAAGAGAAAAACTTTGTTTGGCTTTTTTTTGTTGAGCAAGAGGATGGATGGTGTGCAGATTTTTTGCAGATGGAATTTTGGAATTTTAAATTAATTGGATTTCGTCATTTTTCAAGCGACGTTTTGATTAACTTAAACAACTTTTTGTAGCGCAACAACAGCCCACTGGGAATGATGAACTGTACAATTTTTATTTTGTTTGGCAGTTTGGCAGGAGAAAACCTGGGTTCCACATATACGGTCGTTGCGATTTGCGGTTCCAATGCCGATAACCGTCAAATCACATCACAAGGAACAGGTAAGAGGAAGGAAGAAATTTCTTGTCAACTATTCGGATATACCATCATCTCGCGTCCTATTCCGGACAGGAACGAATTCAGATGGTAAGGAGAGTACAGATGATTAATCGACATCAACAGATCCTGACCTTCCACAACGTCAACCATTGGTGGATACAGAGGGGGGGGAGGGCGGCCGCCAAGAGCAATTCCGAATTTTCTAAACATACATACTTCAACCGTTCTCCGATTTTTTTTACTTCACTGCAATGTGGACTGTAATTAGCATTTACTGTAGTTCTGCGGTGCAATGCGAAGCACAGAACAGAACCGTGATAAAAAGACTACAAGACAACATATTACGTTAGGTAATAGGGTCATTCCATCAAGAATCGCCAAGAATGACGAAATTTGTGACCTTACCATCTCCGATTCTTCTGAAAATTTTTGTACTTTAAGAACTATAATCCCCGGACCACGTATGGAATCACAGTGACATCAGAACTAAAATGGGAACAGCATATTATCAATATTTCAAGAAAAAGTCAATCCGTTAATATATTTGATACGAAAAACATTCACCTTTATCACTTGTGAGGTTTTCATTAAAATTTACAAAACCTACGTAAGACCTCTTCTCGAGTTCGGTTTCCAAATCTGGGGCCCCTACTTTCGTAAGGATATTGACTTACTGGAGAAAGTACAGCGTCTTGCAACGAAGCATTCGCAAGAACTGAAAAACCTATGCTATACAGACAGACTGGCACGATACGACTTCCAACTTTGGAGCAACGACGAATGAGAGGTGACCTTATAGAGACCTTAAAAATTTTAAACGGTCATTTCAGCTGCCCTGAACTACAGAATCTATTTACGCGCAACAGGAATCCTCACCTTAGACGACATTTCGACAAACTGAGCAAATGCATAGTGAGCACGAGCACGAACTCTTTTCGGAACTCTCTACCGAACAGAGTAATTGATGGCTGGAACTCTCTTCCCGTGGACGTTATTGGCGCTACTTCAGTGTTGGATTTTAAAATCAAAGTGGATAAACATTTCAATTTTGGCTGGATTAAAAATTAACTTTTAATTCCTAACCTAATTTCTTTATTTTATTCAATTTAAATTTTATTTTTACTTTAATTTACTTTTGTTCAATTTAAACTTTTTTTTCTTCAGTATTAATTTCGATACTTCTATTCTTGCACTAACTTTAGTTATGTACATTCTACTTTGCTTATTAAAATTTTTTTTTTGTTTTTGTTTTGGATAACACAACAATTGTAGTAATACTGTACTAGGACTCGGACTAACTAACAAAAAAATGAGATAGAAACAAAAAATTGAAATTTAATTATTTTTTTCACTAGTTCTTCATGTACAAAAATTTTCACACAAATTTCACAAATTTCGACATTTTTGGCGATTCTTGATGGAATGGCCTTCATACGAAGGATCGCATTGCTTTCGCAAGATATGCAAAATTAATTCCATCAACATCTGTGATTGCCTTCAAAGGTGCATCTTATAAGAATCAATGGAAGAATATATCAAAAGATCTCACGGAGCAAAACGTAGCCGCAATCTTCAGAACTGTGGATGTGATACAGGATGATGAACAGATAAGCTCGGATAGAAGTACTGAAAGTAGTGAAAATGAGGCTTCTTCGCCTGAATACATACAATTCGACCAGGGACGTCATTTCAGTCTTACCCAGGAGACAAGATCTTTTTCACTGTATATAAATTCATTTGAGTCGATATTAAGATATGTAGTGTATGTATGGTATGCATGCGCACACAAAGTTCAAGGAGTACGTAAATTTGTTTAACTCCTTTAAAAATAGTCTTTCTTGAAAAAATCAAAAAGTCACGGTTCCCATCAATTCTGAAATTGCCCTCCCCCCCCCCAAATTACGTCCCTGAATTCGGCATCTAATATTGAAACAATTTGTGAAGGATCCTTTCCTAGTGATCAAAGAAGTAAAATATATATTCAATTGTGATTTTTTGAAGCAAATTGAATGTCCTGGAGCTGAAGGCGATAATTATATGCGATTTTTGCCTATAAAATTGATTTTTTAGCTATTTTTCACATGCTTTTATGCACACATTTAATTTGGCTCTCCGGTGCCATATTACCACTCATTTCAACGATAGTCGTATGCAAAAATTTCTGAATTTAAATAATTTTAAGTAATTAAGTTTAAAAGTTATGCTGACATAACGAAACATTTTAAAGTAGCCTTTGAAACGTAATTACTATTAGCACTTATTTTTTTCACAATAAAACCTATCAAGAAAAATATAACATTTTCTTTGATCGTCAACAGTGCTCCCAACTCGTGAAAATTCTAAATATTTCAATTTTCTCGATAACATTAGAACAACTGTATCCGTATTGTCGTTTAATTATTAGATAACACTTCTTCATTGCATTCGTATAGTGGTGATCACGTCACGAGAGTTTAATTCCCTATTTATTTAAAAAAAAAAGTACCTAGAGGGAAAGTAAAAACCCATCGGAATTTACATGAAAAAATAATGTACATAAAGAACTGAAGCACTGGCAACTCGCATACGCCTGGGACCTCTGAGAACCCATTTCGTTCTTGTGGCGCACTTTTATAAACTGCGCCAGATACCATGAATACATATGCATTCAGCGGAATACAACGCATGCCGTCGCGCACAAAAACGTTGACAGGTCACAGTACCGTGCGTGTTGGATGTCGAACTGTGGTGCAGATGAAATATTTGCGCCAAAGAGTAAGTCAATAGATTCCCACATGTTTGATCGAACAAAACGATGTACATGTCGGATCGGTGGAGGAAAATGGTGTTGGTTATACAAAATCGTTTATGTATGTACTATGTATTTGGAAGAGGGTGCTACGGACATGTATTTATATGATAAGATCAAACATTTATAAGGGAATAAAACAAACGTTTGGGAGTACGGCGTGTTATTAATTTGTATTTGGATGGATAGGTATATGTAGGTAGGATGCCGTGTTTTAAAATTGCAAAATTTATTAACAGTGGATTTGATAATTGCAGGTTCGTACATGAACGAACAATTGCGTAGGTAGGTGGAACATTAAGTGCAGCGCCCTAAAAATTTGGCGCCCGGCGCAGTTGCTCCACTTGCTCCAATGGAAGCTCCGCCCCTGGATATAATATCTCATCAAACCTAAGAAATATGTCGAAGCATACTACCCCCTTAGGATTGAATATCTGAAAATACTGAAATTGACTTTTTGGCTCTTATATGGGAAACCTTAGGAAGTAAAAATGAGTTCGAAATATCATCAGATCTAAGCAATATGTAGGAATCTGTGAAAACATATGTAACCTCCTTACCCCCACTTGGGGGTTGAATATCCAAAAACCCGGAAAGTAGTTAATAGATAAATATGAAGACAGCATGAGAAAGTAAAAACCAATTCAATTACTTATCACTTCTAAAGGATATGACGAAATTCGTGAAAACTTGTTTAACCCTTTTATACCCTCTTAGGGAAAAAACTTAAAAACGAGTTTTAGGCGATTATTACGCAAGCCCATGAAAGTGAAAAGATATTCGATATCTGATCAGACCTAAGGGATATGGCAGAATTCGTAAAAAAGTGTACAATCCCTTTTCACCCCCTTAGGGGTCGAATTTCAAAAAATCTTGAAAACACATTCTAGGTATTTATATGAAGAATCCGTGGAATAAACATACTGCAGTCACGATCGGCTGCAAGCCAATCGTATAATACTCTAGATGAATACTGAACTCCGATTTATATTGTAGTTGGGGATAAAGTAGAATTACGTGTGTGCATGTTGTATGTCCTTTATTAAGGACTGCTATTAGATTGCTACTCAAAACTAAAAGATAATATTCAGTGTGTAACTTCATACCTTGAACTGGGTAAGTCATCGAAAAAAAATTTCCTTTTTAAAGGACTTTCACATGGGAGGTGCAGGAAGGACTCACTCGATTTCTTACATATTTATCCCTTTTCTTGGAACCATTCAAAAATAAACGTATACAAAATTTCAAATTCCTAGCTTGAAGCGTTCAAAAGTTATCGAAAAATATTGTTGAACACGTGTCTTAAGGACATTTTGTATGGCAGCTACCAGAAGGAGTAAAAGGATTTCGCTGATTAGTAAACTCGAACTTTGTTTTTAACTCAAAACTAATTTGTACAAAATTTCCAATTCATAGCTAAAAGATTACTTGAGTTATAGTAAGTTCCATAAATTAAATAAAAACGTTTTGACAGGATATTTGTATGGCAGCTACACGAAGGACTAATAGGATTTTCTTCATAATCATACATTTAGCTCCAACTATTGGAAAAATAACACATACAAAATTTCAAAGACGTAGCTTAAACCCTTTTGAAGTTATCGGCCAATATTCGTAAACACGTGTTTTAAGGACATTTTGTATGGCAGCTACCAGAAGGAGTAAAAGGATTTCGCTGACTAGTAAAGTCGAACTTCCTTTTCACTCAAAACTAATTTGTACAACATTTTGAATTCGTAGCTAAAAGATTACTTGAGTTATAGTGAGTTTCGTAAATTAAGTGAATACATTTTGACAGGATATTTGTATGGCAGCTACACGAAGGACTAACAGGATTTTCTTCATAATCATGTATTTAGCTCAAACTTTTGAAAAAATAACATGTACAAAATTTCAAAGTCGTAGCTTAAACCTTTCTGAAGTTATCGACCAATATTCTTGAACACGTGTTTTAAGGATATTTTGTATGGGAGCTACCAGAAGGAGTAAAAGGATTTCGCTGACTATTAAGCTCGAACTTCCTTTTAACTCAAAACTAATTTCTACAAAATTCCGAATTCGTAGGTAAAAGATTACTTGAGTTATAGTGAGTTTCGTAAATTAAGTGAATACATTTTGGCAGGATATTTGTATGGCAGCTACACGAAGGACTAACAGGATTTTCTTCATAATCATATATTTAGCTCTAACTATTGGAAAAATAACACGTACAAAATTTCAAAGTCGTAGCTTAAACCCTTCTGAAGTTATCGACCTATATTCTTGAACACGTGTTTTAAGGACATTTTGTATGGCAGCTACCCGAAGGAGTAGGACGATTTTGCCCGTTAACGAACTTAGCCTTACAAATTCAACCAAACATCCAAATTCAAAATTTCAAGATCCTAGGTGAAGGCGTTCTTGAGTTATCGTGTTCACGGACAGACGGACGGACGGACGGACGGACGGACGGACGGACGGACGGACGGACGGACGGACGGACGGACGGACGGACGGACGGACGGACGGACGTCAGGCGGATTTGAGGTTTTTGGCCACAAATAAACAAAAAATAATATATAACTTTTTTTCGTCCGAGGCTTGGTTCTATGCGTTACAAACTTTTGGGCTGGATTAAACTTATAATACTCTATATGATTTCATCTAGAGTATAAAAATGAATTTAATATTTGGAAAAACCTAATAGATATGACGAAAACCGTGAAAATATATGCATTCCATTTTCACCGATAATTTTTTTTGCCCCCCTTCCGAACGCCGATGGATATTTGAAATTTTTTTAATCTAAATGACTTTTCTAGTTGATTTACATACACATGTCGAGTTTCAACTCTGTAGCATAAGTTGTTCTATAGATAGGAAAAACACCCCCCACCCTGTACCATACTGCCCCTATAAAAAATTACATTTTTCCAACATGCTTCTAAAATAGCTTTATCTGAATACCAAGTTTCAGCTTTATATCATTATAGGTTGTCGAGATATAAAAATAGGAACCTCACTCTCCCCCATATTCATCCCCTACACCCTTACCCCAAACAATTATTTTTCCGCTAGGGGTCTATTAGGCCTACCTAATTTGAAGCATCTACCTTACACGGTTCTTGAGATATGAGACGTGATTTTTTAGAATAATTCGTATCCCCTCCACTTTCATAATCCACCTCTCACTTCTCACTTTCAGCAAACTTTATTTATACACAAACCGAATTTTATTTGTCTAGTGCAATTGGTTCGTGAGATATCGTAATCTAAAGTTTTTTACCCCCCACCCCCGTACGCCACTGCACACACTCAAAAATTTACTTTCGATCTATTCTCCTAGTATACTTACAGATGTCCATTAAGTTTCAATTATGTGACGTTAACCGTTTAGGAGATATGGATTTTAGAATGTGTCGATCTCGGCTTTCGAGCGTCTCGGACGCATTATTTTTCCCCCCACTCCTTCACCCCTTCACCCATATCGGCAATTTGTTTGCAAATGGGTCCACTATCAAAGCTATATAAGTTTGAAGTTTCAGATTTCTAGCATAAACGGTGAAAAAACTTTGGATTACAATATCTTTTGAACCAATTACAACAGGAAGATGAAATTTAGTTTCTGTATATGGGATCACAAGAGAAGTCTACTGAACCTAAAATTTTTGAGGGTTAGGTTGAGCACGAAAGTAGGGGGATAGCAATTTCTCAAAAAACTTCATTTTTATGTCTCAGAAACCGTATCAGATATAATTTTACAGGAGTTGCGGTCGGTAGACCTCTAGTAGGAAAAAAATTTTGGGTGTGGTGGTGTAAGGGGTGAGGGTGAAAGGGATAGAAAGGAAAAAAATTCTGATTTTTATTTCTGGAAAACCGCAATGAATGGAAAGCTAAAAAAAGCTTGATAGGGGTAGCAAGGTACGGGGGTGAGGGGTGGTTTTTTATATCTTAGAAACGGCTTATGCTAGAAAGTTGAAACTTAGTCCATATATGTAATCTATTACTAGAGTAATTAAAGCAAAAAAAAAGTTTAAATTTTTATTGGGGTTCTGAGCTTGAGTAAAAAAAATGTCCGTGAATCCATATTTTCACGAATTTCGTTAAAACTTTTTGACATGTCGAGCTATCAAAGCTATTTTGTTTCTGCGGACTATTTGTATAAGCGCCACGGAACGTTCTTCAAAATTTTTCGATATCCAACCCCTCAGGGGTGTAAAGTGGTTGTGTACATATTCACGAATTCTGATATATTTCTTAGGTATATTGAGATTTGGAATTCACTTTTACTTCTATCGGCTTTAAACATAGTCGCGGAAGAAACCGATTTAAGTATTTTTCCCTATTAAACCCCCTGGGGGTATTGTTCTAGAACTGATTCCGAAAATCTCTATGGAATATTCTGCCTACAGTCTGGGCGGAACTTTATTATTTTATGGGTAGGAGTCCGAAACGTGTTTAATGCTGATATGCAGTGTAGGTTACTATGAGACTGACAACCTATGGAATAACCAGGAGGCTATTTGGAACTTTATTTTATAGGTTGTCAGTCGCAGAGTAACCTACACCGCATCTCAGCATTAAACACATTTTGGACTTCTACCCATAAAATAATAAAGTTGCGCCCAGACTGTTGGCAGATTTTTAAATTAGTTCCCTTCAAACTGCTCTTAAATACGATATATATTATTTTGGCTTAACGTGTTGCTTAACTACATACTCCGAAACATGTTTTCAGCATTTTTTTTCAACTATAAGAAATAGAGAAATTTGTGTAAATATGTTAGGGTAAATTTCCTGTATGCCTCAATACTTGATACTGAACTGCTCCCAATTCTGGATATCCAGTATTAGAGTAGTATCCTAGCAGTAGTAGCTAGCAGACATGGTCGGTTGGTAGGCTTTTCAAAATGTGCTGTAATTGAAAATTTTGATATTAGAAAGCTGTGCGGAGGATGGCTGCCGCGTTTGGTCACAATGGAACAAACCGCCGTCTTCAGGATGTTTCAATCGAGGGTTTGGCGATTTTTCACAGCGATACGAAACGCGCCCGCGAAGTTTTTGCGTTCATTCATAACCATGGATGAAACATGTGTCCATCACTTTGCACATGAAACGAAGAAACAGTCAAAGAATGAACTAACAGGGGAGAAAGAATCGGCTCCAAAGAAGGCGAAGGCAGTCCCATCCGCAGCCAATGCCATGGCGTCAGTTTTTCGGGATCCTAGTGTGATAGTATTCATTGATTATCTTTATAAAAGTAAAACAATTAACGGCGAGTATTATGCAAACTTATTGCAGTGTTTGAGTGATGAAATCGAGGAAAAAGGCCGCATTTGTCGAAAAAGAAAGTGTTGTTTTATAAGGACAATGCACCCGTTCACATATCCGTTATCGCGGAGGAAGGAAAATCAATGATCTAAAGCTCACCCTAATCCACTTAGATTATTTTCCCTTTTCAAACTTAAAAAAATGGCTCGGTGGTAAAAAATTTGCCAACAGAGAAGAGGTGGAGTCTGCGGTTGACGGTTATTTTGAGAAAATCAACAGTTCTCCCAATAAAGAGGGTATCGAAGTTATCCACCATCGCTAGGAAAAGTGTATCGATCGAAAAGGAGACTATGTTCAGAAATGAAGATATTTTTTTTCAAATTATTTGTGTCTCCTTTGTTAGGTCGGGTACTTCTGGGACAACCATAGTAGATACATGTCCCAAATATTGGATATCCAGTATTGTGGTACATAACTTTATATTATTATTTTTGAGTTGTTTAGTTGTTTACAGCAGTTAGGCTATCGAGCTCTAAAGGGCATAGTTCCATTCTCAACGAGTTTCTGGGAAGCCCGGTGGATATTAGTACGGACTACTTAATTCCAGGGATGGATTTTGCGACGCCATACGAAATTATATATCCTAGTAGAGTAGACTCGGGGGGAATCTCCATATATACGGACGGATCGAAAATGGAATGCGGTACTGGCGCTGGCGTCTTCTCTGAGCAGCTGAGTGTAGGGAAGTCGTTCAAGTTGCCAGATGTATGCAGTGTTTTCCAAACGGAAATTCTGGCTGTGTTGCAAACAGCAAACATCCTGTTAATGGGTGAGATATGCGATCAGAATATCTCACTTTACATTAACAACCTGGCGGCCATAAAGGCGCTGAAATCGGTCACAATTAAATTATAGTTAGTAAAACGCCGTCGAGTGGTGCTGAAGGTACTTTGTAGTCAGAACAGAGTACTGATTTGCTGGGTGCCAGGACATAGTAATATACTAGGGAACGAAAGAGTGGACGAGCTTGCGAGATCGGGATCGGCATCGAATGGTAGGGTTGAGGAGGTTAGTCCACCGATATGCGGCATCAAAGCGCAAATTGGTGAGCGTGCTAATAAGGCGGCGAACTCTAGGTCGGCAGGGCAGGCAAGCTGCAGGATTTCTAGAGCCCTGTGGCCCGAGGTGGATAGTCAAAAAACTGGGAATATATTAACTTGGAATAGAGGAAGGCTGCGACTGCTCGTCGGAGCACTGACGGGTCACTGTATGCTGAGGAAACACGCTATGCGCTTAGGGGTAGCGGAGACGGACATGTGCAGGTTCTGCCTTGATCTGTACGCTGTGGAGGACATCACTCACATCTTGTGTGTATGCCCAGCGATCGCTAGAAGGCGACTGAGATGGCTGGGTAGTCTTTTCTTCGATAACATCAAGGATTTGAGGTCGTTAGGGGTTGACAAACTGGTCAGGTTCTGCAGGGAATTGGAGTGTTTTTGAGGGGATGGAACAGCCCACGAGTATAGTTTGAAGACGATTACTTTGACAGTACTTCAAGAAGCGATGAAAGGACTGCTTGCAATGATTTCCGCCTTATAGCAACTAACTTTTAAAGAAGCAAAAGAGCTGATGACTTTCAATATCATATGAGAAAATCGGTTGTATTATATCTTTGAACGCGTTAGCGGTGAACATGGTAAACTCTCACTGTATTTCCAACTTTAAGCGGCACAAGCTGTTATAATTTAGACGTGCGTACCGCTGCAGCTAGGGTTATGTCCAGTCAATTCCTTCTTTTTCTCTTAATATTTCCTTATATCACGATAGCTCAGAGGAGCCTTCTAAGTCGTTTTTGAAAACTTCAAAAACGTAAATGGTTTAAATTATATCGCAAACACAACTCTCCGCAAATACGAAATTCTAAATTAAACTGTATCCTCTGTTCCAACCAATTTATAGATCCGTCTGATTTCATGTGAGAGTTTAACTAAAGTGGGCCTTAAATTATTCATTTCGTACTCTCCAAGTTTCTTGCAGTGAATACGAAAAGCAGGGAATCTTTCTACTCCAGGAACCTGGACATTCACAGATTCAACTGTATTTACAGCTCTCCGGTAGAAATCCTCGCCACCATACCTTTCGCATATAAAATTTGAAACGTTCGGATTTAGGGAAGCCATGCATTCCTCCAAGCGGTTGATGTGGGCATGATACCAGTTCGTAGAGAATTTAGTTCAAGCTTATATTCACCCATAAGTTTATTATTGCAGTAAGTGTTTTACCAACAATTGAAGTGACTTGTACCTAATTTATGAAAAACGGTTAGCTACTTATCCAGTAATTGTGCTAATGATTTAATAGTGGGTCGATATTTTTTACCTATATTTTTACATTTCAAGAACATCAATAATTTTTTTTGTGTTGCGTTAGGTTAGGTTGAGAAGGGTGGACTAAAGCAATGTGCCCCAGTCCATCACGAGAGATCACTGTGGATCCATTGTGGTCCCCTCGTATAAAACCGGGCTCTAGACTACTGATTCCAAATATAGCTTTTCCTTATGAAGAGAGTAGTTCTCCATAAAGGAATTATCGCAAGTTCTGATAGATCGGTTACGGAGAATTTCCCCAAGTACCGATGCCTGGTGCGTGCCAGACTATCACATTCACACACTAGATGCTCCAGTGTTGGCTCAACATTCTCATCACCACAGCGACACAGGTCAGCCATGGGTATTCCCAGCCTTTCTCCATGCCTCCCAAAGGGACAGTGCCCCGTTAGGACCCCTATAAGTTGTCTGCAAATGTCCCTGCCCAGAGACAAAATGAAGCTAGAGTTCCTCCTATCAAGTTTCGGCCAGCAGATTCTTGCTTGCCGGCACCCCTCCATCTGTTTGAGCGCTTCAATATCAATCATTCCCTTCACACATTCAATGGGACATAGAACCGACTCGTTGGCCAGCTCTATGCTCATCTCCGACCCCCTTCTGGCGAGCTCGTCTGCCGTTTCATTTCCAGGGAAGTCACTGTGACCAGGAATCCAGCTAATCTTCAGGTTGTTATTCATACCCACCATCTGCAATATTCTTTTACATTCTCCCACAAGCCTGGATTTAGTAATGTGCGCCTCAACAGCCTTGATGGCAGCTTGGCTGTCAACATAAATAGTTATTGTACCATTCACGCACTGTTTTCGCACAATTAACTCCGCTGCTTTTGTCAGCGCAAAACCTGAAACACGCTCGAGCTATCCGGTAGCCTGAACGATTCCATAATGTCAAGGTAACAAGAGTACACTCCCGCGCCCGTTCCGCTTTCCGTTTTGGATCCATCAGTGTAGATAGCAAACGTGTCTGGGGCGATGATTCCAGATCGCCACTCCAGTCTGGTGGGAATATTCACAGCATAGGAATGTCCAAAACTGCAAGACGGTGTCCTGTAGTCGGTGCGCTCCGGCATGGCGGAACACAGGGAAGTTGACAAGATCCTTTTGGAGTATGGCCCACACTGCCTCCCATCCAATAATCTGCCTCACGCAGTCGCAAAGCACCCTTTGATGCTATCGATTTTACCGCTAGTTCCAATGGGATTATGTGGAGCATTACTTCCAGAGCCTGCGAGGCCGTGGTACGTAAGGCTCCAGTGATCTCAATGAGTGCCATTCTTTGTATTCTGCTCATGGTGACCCTGTTAGTCCCGACCTCCAACGCATGCCACCACACCGGTGACCCGTAAGTAAGAACAGGTCTAACTACCGTGATGTACAGCCAGTGCTCTATTCTCGGGTTAAGGCCCCAGGTTTTCCCTACCATTTTCTGACAAGCGTAGTAAGCATTCGATGCCTTCTTGATCCTGTCGTCAATCGTTAGTTTCCAGTTCAACTTAGGATGGAGATAGATTCCCAAGTACTTCACACTAGGGGAGAGCGGGATGGTAACGCCATTCAAGCGTGGGAGCCTGAATTCTCGGTCTTTTTTCCTCGTAAAGAGGATAAGGTCGGTTGTGTTGCGTTACTATCGAGCAATCGATGGTCGTGAATGAAATCCGCACGTCGAGCCTCACTTTATGAACCTGATCTAGTGGGGGAAGCTGTGTCTGCTAGAGTACTGCTAATCTTTCGAGTACATTTGACCATGTGTGTAAGACATATGAAGACGGTAAAATTTTCTACGCTATTCTAATTGGATATTCGAAAGTTGTGGTTCTCACTCCAAGCCTCAACTCCACTGATATTTGACTTTGTGTAGCTATGATAAACATGTAACAATATCATTTTTCCTTTATGCGTGTGCAGCTAACTTAGATCTATGAAATTTTACATTTATGAAGTTCTGAGACTGCCAATTATACAGTCGGTTTTAACAGCTTTAATTTGCAAAACGGTTAAAGGCTAAAATCCGAATTAAGGCTAAGTTCTTATGAACTACGACCTCCCCATCTTTCTACACCAGGACTGCTCAATCCCACCCAGTTCCTTGGTCCTTTAATTTAAAATCTCTATCTCGATAATGTTTGGCCTGATAGTTCCTATTATTCCACACCTCGACCATATGATTATCCTTCGATGGACAAGACTACTTCACCTGCTCCGTACTCTTCCCCATGTCCCTTCAATTCTGGTAAATTAGTGATGATGGGTGATCGTTAATTAAAATTTCCATTCATTTGTTTCGTTCGATTCGATTTCCTTCTTTTGTTCTCGCTAATTCCCTGTCCGAAATTTTGGGGTAGATACGACGGATCCTGGAGGGTTGTTTGTAGCGGTCTCGACCAAATGCGGACGTTTACATTCAGTCACAATCAGGGACATATCGGAATATGTGGCAGGACTTTTGGATCAACCGAATGATGAATGACCAAACGCTGGCGGTGATGGCGAGCAGAAGGTTAAAAAGTTTCGATTGGGGCTGACTTTCGGGGGTAATTACCGTTTGATTTGTGGCCATTTAGGTTGATGGAATATGTGGCTTTTTGGAGGTGACAGTAGGAAATAGTTTAGTGGTGAAATTTATGTGTTAATTTTGGATTTGATTGGTTCCGGTATTATTGAATTTTCTGGTTATAGAGGAAATTGAATTGTAATTGGCGGAAAGGATGTTACAGTTCCATGACAGATGCTCTTCATATCGCAACATCACTAGGACTGTAAGATGCTGTTGGCTAGTTGATTTTCGACTTGGCACCTTTCTTCAATTACTTGGAGTAAAAGGACCTCCCTAGGAGAGTAAGAATGTAGTGGTCCTGGGCTTCAATCTTCAGAAGGTAATCATTATTCAAATCCCGAACTCCCTTCAAGTCAAATTCTTAGCACAAAATTTTATCAAACAAGCGGGTCAAATTGCCACGTCCCGATTTAATTTCAGATTCATTCGTAGCAACAGCAAAATTCCAACCACGAAATCAAATCACTCGAACTCCGCATCTGGACCAAAATGTGGACAGTAGGCTCAAAAAAATATGATTACCTGATTCTCATCTACCACATGCCTCGGTCAATTTCAGAAGGAACTAATCAGAAGGATCTAGAGGGATGATATAAAATTGGAATGTGTCTGCAATGTGAACAATTTTTGTCTACACCAGGTTACACCTTACCGGATTCACAGGAACACCATAACCATCATTCAAAACTCCTCAAATCCATCGAAAACATCAAAAATCACTTTTCCTGGGCATTGATTTCCCGATGCTCGTCATCTCGAGGTCGCCCACCCCGTTCCCGGTTCGATGTTTTTCCCATGTCTTTAAGTCGTTTCGAAAGAAAACTTTCACTTTGAGCTGTAGGCCGGCTAGACGGGGTAGAATTTTACACCCGGAACTCCAAACCCATCCGTTCTAGGCATCATACACCCCCGACTGACCGCTTTTTTTTGCTCGCCGCTCGTCGTGGAAAATCGTCCTGGGGGAATGGAATTGCGCGTACGCAGGTTTTCCTGGAAAGTTGTCGATGCCACCCGGCTGGGAGATTGAGGAGTTCACATCATGATTTTTTTTTAAGTTGACAAGAAATTTTCCGGAAAATGTTTACTGCTTATTCAGATTTTGATTGTTGTCATGAACGGAACCGGAGGAAGTAATGAGCAGGTCGCATTTCCAAAGAAGTCGTCCTGAAATCGGTTGTATTGAATTTTTGTTTAATCATTTGGAGGAGTAAAATTAATTGGCCAAAGAAGCTTCTGTGTGTTAAAAGTGATATGTGGAAGATTGCCTCTTTTTGCTTAAAGGACCAAAATGAAGTCCTTTTGAATAGACTCAGCAACTGATAACAGATTGGCCAGACGGAGGATTAGTTAACCTGCTGCATTTTCTATTAAATCAACGTCAAAGATTCTTAGAGGTCTATTTCCTCCAGAAATTACATCCTAAATGTATTCTGAACAGAGTGATTGGAGTTGTTAAACAAAAAATTGAGCCAGTTCTTACTGATGCGTGCTTACTAGTACTGGTTTGAAGTGGTGGTAACCACAAAGTTACCAAAATTAGGCCGTGAAAAACTTAGTCCTGCATAAGAAAATTCACGACCTATGGTATAAAATTTGGGAAAAAATATCGCACTCACGCATTTGGCATCAGTCAATCCCATCAAAGTCAAGATGAAACACTGAACTTCTATTTATATTATAATTGAAGGCAATAAAAAAGCAGAGGGCGTGAGATTATTATCTTATTGAAATCGCATAGTAATTTTAACGCCATGTCTCAACCCATTCTCGAGTTATAGAAAGTTCGGCCAAATGACTGCTTTTTTAAAAACATTTGTACGGTAGCTACGTGAAGTAATTCTTTGATTTTTCATGTTTTAGTTGAATTTTAAATTCCTACGAGCTCTTCTGTAACCGTTAACAAAATCTGCCAACTTTATTATTTTTTGGGTAGAAGTGCGGAGCGCGTTTAATGCTGAGATGCGGTGTAGTTTACTATTAAAAAATAATAAAGTAAAAGTGTGTCCACGTGATTTTTTAACTTATGTATGGGAGCCACCACAAGGAAAAGTAAATATTGGTCTTTAATACACAAAACCTTCTGTTCCTGTTTAAACTGAATCAGAAATTTAACCATCATAGCACAATGCGTTCTCTAGTTATCGAGAGTTTAACTGACCCAGTTTATTCAAAGAATTTGTATGGTAGCAACTCAAAACCGTAAGTTCTCAAATTTTATTTTTTAAATAGTGTGCAAAATTTCAAATGCACCATTTGTCTCGATTCGCGTATTTTTCCAGAAAATTGCCGAGTTTCGTGAACCAAAGTATCTTTGCAGGAGGATTGCACAGACGAAAAAAGCCATACTAAAGGATGCCTCGGTAGCTTAATGTGAGCGTGCTAGTACCAGGTGTATAAGCTTAAAACGATCGTTTTTTAGTCACAAAAACACACAAACAAAAACAAATTTATTCGAAGTACTCACCCTCGCTAGCTACACATTTCTCCCATCTCTCGGGCAATTTGTGGATATCACTCCAAAAAAATTCCTTCTCTTTCGAAGCAAACCACTCATCAAGTCATTTTCGGACGTGTTCGTAAGAACCGAAGTGCTGCTCAGCGAGCGCGTGGCCCATCGACGAAAACAAGTGGTCAGAATGGGCCAGGTCTAGTGAATTAGTGGGAGGGGGTAGTACCACCTAGTTGAGCGTGTCCAAGTATATAGTTGCTGACCATTTTTGACGTGTGCGATGGTGCGTTGTCGTGAATTAAAATCAGCTTGTTATGTCTTTGTTGATATTCCGGCGTTTTTTCACGCAGAGCACGGTGCAATTTCATCAATTCTTGGTGGGGGGCATTGACAGTTTCACCAGGTTTTAAGAGATCATAGTAGAAGATACCCTGCTGATCCCACCAAACGCACAACATTGTCTTCCGTCCGAAGCGATTTGGTCTTGCAGTAGAAGTTGATGGTTGACCGGGATCAAACCACGATTTTCTGCGCTTTGGATTATCGAAATAAATCCACTTTTCATCGCCAGTCACAATCCGATGCAGAAACGACTTTCTTCTGTGTCTGGCGAGCAACATTTCGCATGTGTTTTGGCGTCGCTCAATCTGCCTATCGTTCAATTCATGCGGCATCCATTTTCCGATCTTTTGAACCTTTCCCATGACGTAGACGCATGGAAATGGCTGCTTGAGTAACATCCAATTGCTCGGCAAGCGTTTTTTGCGATTGGGTATCGTCCTCGTCCAAAAGAGCCTGCAATTGGTCGTCCCTAACCTTCCTGGGCCGATTTCCGCGCTTCTTGTCGCTCAGGTCAAAATCGCTGTCTTTGAATCGACGAAACCAAGCCCTGCACGTTGATTCCGCTAAAACATTGTTACCATAGGCCTCCATAAGCATTTGATGCAATTCAGCAGCCGTTTTCTTCAAATGGAAGCAAAAAAGCAGAGCTTCCCGCATATGTTCTTTTTCTGGCAAAAAACTAGACATGATGACAAACGTATGTTGTTGAATGAAATTTGTGAGGATGTGCACTGATTAACCAACCTTTAAATAAAACCAACCCTTAAATAGGTTGCTTAACACGCTCAGTAACGCCATCTATATGTCAACGATCGTTTTAAGCTTATACACCTGGTATATTAACCCAGAGGTCGTGGGTTAAAATCCGACTCATGACATGGTCATGACTCGGACTAACGGACGTCCGTAATGCCCCAAATCGATCGAAGATTCTAAGGCTTGATTTGTGGGCCGCACAGCAGAAGAAGGACGACGCCAAAGGTACAAATTGTAGAAAACGGCCTGGAATTTGGAAATAAATTTCTGTTCGGGTACCATGTGGTTGACATCGTACTTTCACTTTATTATTTTTTAATAATAAAGTATATTGTTATCGACCTGAAATTTTAAAAAAATTTGCTACCCTGAAATTTTGTATTTTCACGTTTTAGGACTAGTAAACCCCAAAAAAGCAAAAAAAAACATTTCTGTCTGTCCGCCGTAGACGCCGTTCGCAGTACGCTGTACGCATGGATGTAGTAGTATAACTGGATCGGCGATAAATAAAATTTTGCCTAATGAGCTCTGGTTGTGTTAGTTGTCTAATTGCGTTAGTGTAAGTGTGCAGTGGCGCCGTACAAAATAGTACGCTTTCGGCGACATAAAATTTAAATTTAAAGCAAAGGCACGGATTTGAGGATTGTACATTTTACTTATCAATTTTCTCCAAGTTTAATAATTAACTGGTTTAATAAATACCAAGTAACATACTTTACTAGCTAGGAACATTTTTTTAATTTTAACAGAAATGGAACAAAAAGCATTTTTATTCTAATTAAACTATGTAATAATGAGCAGTACGCACAAACGTAACTGGAGTGGGTCCATTTTCGACCTAACTCCACATATGATGAGAGAGAAATAATTATTATCATTCATAATTCAAATAAACCTTCAGAAGTAATTATAACATACATTTAATAAATTTTATGCAGCTATATTTGTTGAAACGTAAATAGGTAAAGGAAAAACTTCATGTAGCAATTCTACAGGAGTCTAAGACCGGAAAGATTAAATAAAAATAGTTTAATACAGAAACTATAGCGTTATATGAAATTATATTTACTGATTCCATTCTTACACAAGAAGTAAACAGCCCTGTTTCACCATCGTCAGTGTCAGGTTCAAAAGAATAACTCTATAATATATAAAATATTACATTAATAACACAAATAAAATTTTTAATAGTATGTAGCTAGCCGTTCCCGCTGGTACATCGTAATATGGAAACGATATATTTCCATTACATTGAGATTCCATACTCGTTTCGAAGCCCTAAAATTTAATTGGCAATAGAAAGACTTAATAATAAATAAATAAAATTACGAAAACAGTGTTGCTCAACACTGGCCCTTCAATATATGGAGTCAATTTATTTTATATTATATATATTTAAGATTGGCTAGATGACCTAATGTATGTATGTAATTTTTACTTACCATATTAATGCTCAGGAAAGGAACTGCGATACTTATTAACCTTTTGTAGCGTTTACCGGGAAATAACAGAGTTTCGGATTCCAAAAAGTGATCCTCACATATCACACTTCCCTTGCTTAAGATTAAGTTCGGCTCCCTTATTGCTTCCAACCACATTTTCCTCATTTAAATTTTCTTAGGAAATCTGAAGTAGGTAATTTATTGGTTAATTTAATTATTTATTATTGGTTTTAAAATTGATTCTCAATAGCACTTTTTAAAAATTCACTGATTTTATTCATAGTTTTATTACTATATAATATGTACTCTACCCCAGAAATATTTTTGCTCCGACGTTGTGATGAAAACAACTGTCAGAAATGATTGTCATTAAAACGTAAACATTTTTTTTTTAGATAAAACGTTAAAATTTTCACTTAAATTAGCACTAATTTCGAAATGTTGGGCTATTAATGTTTTGCTCAATTGACTAAATTGTAATTTATATAGTGTACTTACTTGAAAAACGATTTTCCTGGCGAGCAATGCGATTTATTCAAACAACCGTTCACTTCGCACTTCATTGCAATTTTTTTACTTTTTTCTGCATGGTTCTCACTGAAAATGTTTAGAAAAAAGTTTTTCGGTTCACTCCACGTTAATTTTAATCAAAAACTGGTTATTTACTTACCGTTTAACTGCAGAAAACTACTTTTTTATTTTGTGCTTTTTACAAGTCCAAAATCAATTTGACATAATAGAACAAATGTTCAGTATATCCCTTTCACATCGATGTTTTGTCTTTCTCTTGACGAATTAGTCTCACATATAGGAACTTTACACAATACAGCCGATCCAGTTATACTACTACATCCATGGCTGTACGCAAAACGGTTTGAAGGTGCGTAGCTCACAAGACCCTTTAGATATTAAGTTGAAATTTTTATGTTAGGTAGAATGGGTGAACCCCTACGAGTGGTATCTTTTGGAGAGGTAGGGGTGTGAGGGGAGGATGGAAGAGCGTTTTAGATGGAAAATTTTGATTTCTAGATCTCAGGAACCGCTTATGCTAGTAGGCTAAAAGTTGGAACTTATGTAGTACTATGACAGTGGACACATTTGCAAAAATGGATGATAGTGGTCGAGGGGTGTACGAGGGGGGGGGGGGGTGGCAAACAATGCGTTCAAAACGTTTGAAAGCCGGGATTGAAACATTTTAAAATCTATATCTCCTGAACGATTGATGTCAGATGGCTGAAACTTTGGGTTGTTTTAAGGAATACTAGGAGATTAGAAAAGGGTTAAAAATTGTAACGCGGGGATGAGCTATGGGGGTGGGGGGTGAAAAACTTTGAATTACAATATCTTTCGATTCAATTGTGTCAGGAAGATAAAATTTGGTTTCTGTATATAGAATCACCAGTGGAGTCTACTGAATGTAAAATTTTTGAGGCGGAAGGGGTGAAACGCGGAAGTTTGGGCACAGCCATTTTTCAAAAAAATTAAATTTTTTTATATCAATAACCGTATCAGATATGATCTTGAAACTTTTACAGGAGTTAGGACCAGTAGACCTCTAGCGGAAAAACAATTTTAAGGGTAGAGGTGTAGGGAGTGATAGTGGGAGGGTTGGAAACGAAAAAATTCTGATTTTAATTTCTCGAAAGCCGCAAAGGATAGAAAGCTGAAAATTTAAAACTGTATAGAGCTACTAGAAAGGCATAACAGAAAAATAAATTTTTGATAGGGATAGCATGGTACGGGGGTGGTTTTTCATATCTCATAAACGGCTTATGCTAGAAAGTTGAAAGTTAGGTTAGGTTAAGTTAGGTTATAGTGGCAACCATCCAAACTATGGATCGACTCACTTAGACCATTCGGGTTGTTCATTGTGATACAACACCCGTGACACCTTAATGAAGTCCCATATAGGGAGTTATCGTAGCATTGCTGTGGGGGAAAGCTAGTCGAACCAGCCACAGATGCGAATGAACTTGGCTTGTTCATCAATTCGTGCTCCGGCCATGTCCCCGAGTCTGGAGAAGAAGTAGCTGCCCATGGCTCTGAACCTACAGCTGGCTAGCTGGGGACACTCACAAAGTAGATGCCTAACGCTCTCCTCTTCTTCTTCGCTTCTGCAGCTTCTGCAGTAGTCATTATATTGAACGCCTAAGCGTTGTGCATGTATGCCAAAGAGACAGTGCCCTGTTATGACTGCCGTAATGTTACGGGTCTCTATACAACTTCTTTTCAGAAGATCGGCAGTCCTTCTAGGATGTATTACTGGCCATAGTTGCCTGGAGGTTTCACACGTAGTTAGGTTGAACCATCTGCCATTGGTCAGCTCCATTGCCTTCCTGTCAAGATTGCTCTTGACGTAATTAAGCGGTATTTTTACCGCTTGAGTTGCATGTATAGCAGCCATTTCAGATCCAGTTTTGGCCAGCTCATCGGCTGCCTCATTTCCTGGTATCCCTTTGTGTCCCGGAACCCAGCACAGGAAAACCTTATGAGCTGCGCCCAATGTTTTCAGATGCTCCCTACACTCCCTCACTAGCTTTGACTTGACTAGGTTGGAGCTTAGAGCTTTCATTGCTGCTTGGCTGTCTATGTAAATCTTTATACACGACTCTTCGGGAAGATTTGTTGCGGAATTTAGTATGTCCACTGCACTGCTTACGGCAAAAACCTCAGCTTGAAAAATACTGCAGTAGTCCGGCAGACGAAAGGATACTTCAATGTTCATGTCGGCTGAGAAGATCCCTGCTCCCGTTCCAGTATCCATTTTTGACCCATCCGTGAATATAGCAACTTCAGATTCCCTTATCACTTTTTGATTATCCCAGTCCCCCTAGTGGGGAAAAGGGTATGGAATTCTGTATCGAAGCTTAAAAATGGAGTTATATGGTCGGTGAGTTCACTAAGCCCACAATCTGGAAATAATGAAAGAATTTTGCTATGCCCATAATACGCAGATTTCCAGCAGCCACTAGACTCTTTTAGTCTCAGGGCGCTCTTGGCAGCACCATTCTTGATTTGAATATCTATTGGCAGCAGAAGCAGCATAATATCCATTGCAGCTGTTGGCGTTGATTGCAAAGCGCCCGTGATGCCTAAGCAAGCCGCTCTCTGCACTTTCGTTAGACTATTCTTGTGGCTGTCCACCATACCAGGCCACCATAAAGAAGAATGGGCCTTACGATAGAGATGTACATCCAGTGAACCATTGCGGGCTTTCTTCCCCATTTCTTGCCAAAGGTCTTCTTGCAAGTATAGAAGGCAATTGTTGCTTTCTTGATGCGCTCATCAAGGTTTTTCTTCCAGTTAAGCTTAGCATCAAGAATAATTCCCAGGTACTTAGCTTCAGTTTTAAGCTCCAGAATGGTATTACCTATTTTTGGAATTGTGAATGGGGGTATTGCTCTCCTTCGAGTGAAAAGAACCAGTTCAGTTTTTTTGGGGTTAACCCCCAAACCACAACTTGCCGCCCATTTGTACAATTTCCGTAGTGCTCCCTGCACTAGTTCAGCTATCGTGGGTAGAAATTTGCCAGATACCAGTATAACTAGGTCATCAGCGTACGCTACCACTTTGATCCCGTCCCTCTCGAGCTGGGATAAAATAGGATCGACGACTAATACCCAAAGAAGTGGTGATAGAACTCCTCCCTGCGGGGTACCTCTGGACACAGTTCCAGATATTTCATTCTCACCAATGGAGGCATGTATCATTCTACTTTCAACCATGCCGTCGATCCAGTTGGTAATGCCCAGGTCAGCCCCTGCATTTAGCAGAGCTTTCCGAATGGCATCCCTCTCAACGTTATTAAAGGCTCCTTCAACATCTAGAAAGACACCCATTGTGTATTCTTTATTATGCAGCGTACTCTCTATGGTCTTTACTACCTCATGTAGAGCGGTTTCTACCGATTTACCTTTCGTGTACGCATGTTGTGCTGTAGAGAGAGTGTTTATGTCCAGATTGCATCTAATGGAGATCTCGAGCAACCTTTCTAGGGTTTTCATCAGAAAAGAGGTTAAGCTAATGGGTCTAAAGTCTTTGGCCATTGTGTGGCTCCGTTTACCCGCCTTCGGTATAAATATTACTTTAACCCGTCTCCAAGCAATCGGAACGTACGAGTAGTATAAGCAGCTTTTATAAATAACTAATAGCCAAGGGATGATTGCATCATGAATTTCCTGAAGCATTATGGGCAAAATTCCATCCATCCCTTGTGATTTATACGCCGCGAGTGATTGAATAGCCCACGCCATTCTTTCCTTGGTTATAACTTCCTCTATGGTGCCCAGTGATGGATTTTCCGGCATTCCTGACTGGTTCCCTAAGCACGTGTCACCCGCTTGGGTTGTACAGTCTGGAAAGTTGAAAGTTAGTTCCTATATGTAGATGTGCTACTAGAGTAATTACAAGTAAAAAAAAAATCGGCCAACAGGCTGGGCGCAACTTTATTATTTTATGGGTAGAAGTCCGAAACGTGTTTAATGCTGAGATACGGTGTGCTCGTAGGTTACTATGTTTAGTTACATAGTTTAGGACTTCTACCCATAAAATAATAAAGTTGCGCCCAGACTGTTGGTCGATTTTTACTTTATTATTTTTTAATAATAAAGTATTTCTTATAGAAACTGACACCGGCTAATGATGATTTTCTGTGAAGGTTTCTATCCTGAAATATTTACTTGCTTACTGGGGTTTGAAGAAGTTGATCAAAAAGGCTGGACTAGTTTCTTTGGAGGAGTATTTTTGGCAAGACAGTGATGACAATATTATGTGCACCATGGCTCCTTCTGAAATTTCCATTAAAAGATACTACGAAAATAATGAGACCAATTACCTGATAACTGATAAGAAAAATAGTGAAAACTTTTAAAACCCCAGGCATTTTAACTATTTGCTTATCTCAGGTGCAATATCCCTTGAAAGTAACGAATTTTAAACTCCGATCGTAAAACATCTTTCGCCATTATTTTCATCCCTTAATTAAAACTAAACAATTCCACGGAGCGTGTTCGTGTATCCTCCATAAAACGAAGTGGAAGCCCAATAAGCCCCAACATTGCTATCAAAATAGAAGCATTCATCGTCCAACTGTTTACCGTCCAACGAGAGATAAATTGCCGACAAGGACTTTTCTTCAATGTCGAGAATCCTTCACAGGATTTGCATAAATTACCAATGAAAATATTTCCGCTCATCTTCTCCTACCTTCCCGGTCGGACAACTTCTTTTACGATCGGGGGTGGGACCTCACTACTATTTTTCGGTCATTTATAGTGTCCGCGTCACTCGAAGGATATACAAAGGACACCCGAAACGCTCTACTTTGGACTCGTCGAAAATTTATCTCAGCATAAAATTCCTCCGGTAAAAATTAAAAAGAGCAATTTCGTACGGAAAGTTTTAATTGGTGGCGTGATTTCCAGGACGACAGTTTATTAAGGTGCTGGCTGCGGGAAAAAAGGATTAAGGCGACGGGAGGAGGTTTACGATGCAAACACACTACAACACAAAATTTTATAACGAAATATGTACGACTTTATGGAAGATACGTGCCGACGTAAGCGATCCTTAAGGAAAGGACTCGACTCATTCTGTTCGGATAATTGAAAGCGTTAAGTGCATAGAGACTTTATCTGTTGGTGTAACAAAATTTCAGGACAAACTTCTAATATATGATAAACTTTGTACGGATTATTCGAAAGGATACACAGACAGGACACCATCAGTCGGTTGTCCAGGGAGATAATTCATCACCCAGGGTACCAGCCGAGTGGGTTTTTTTTTGCACCGAGAATTTTCCGTCTGTTTCGATGGAAAGTGAAACATATTTGAATCGGTCCCCAGTCAGATAATTTGATAACGAGGCTAGGATACCTGGATGAAGAGTGTGTACCTGGGGAGTGGTTACTCGTCCTTCCGAAATCTACTTTATGTACTTTTCAGTACGGTTGCTAGGTGAAATACAAACGAATTGAAAGTCAACGGAAATTGTCATCCCCCAAGGGTTGTTCCATTGAAAGTTAATTGAAATTCGAGAACTATGATCAGACCCAGTACAGTCACAACTTTGTTCTCATGATGGCTGCCTGGGTTGCGGAGCTAGGCAACACGTTTTAAAATATAAGGAATTACGGAAAATCATTTCAAGTTAACGAGGGATTTGGCAGAAAGTAGACGAGAAGTTCTTCGGAAAATTGCACTTTTTTTTTAAGGATTGTTTTGAAAGAATATAAATCTCTGTATAGTCCTTCAATGGTTTACAGAGGAGCTTAATTTTTTTAAAAGTTTATTTCAGGAACTGAATAGGCACTTATTAAGCTAACCAACATGTTAGGGCTCGTAAACCCAAAATAGCATACAAATCTAGAATTAATTTTTTTTAAATATTGTAAATGTGTCGAAAGAGCGTTAATTCTCTTCTTATCCACAACAAGAATCGCTTGTCGTTGACCAGTTTACACATATTTTTTTATAATTATTTTTTTATTATTTTGGTGTTGTAATTAGGTAGTAGACCTTAAAAAGGAAAGAAAAGTCCGTCTGTCGTTCAAGTTTTTATTTTGAATTTTACTAAAAAGAAGTTATAAAATAGTTTCTGTTCAATTGTGTTCAAAATGCTCAAATCCAGTCGCTTTCTGCCAATCTAAACGCACGACAACTTAATAACGTGTTCCAACCTAAGCTCTACCTATTTCAACATTACTTTTGGAATGATTGTTTGAAAAGACACTTGCAGTTGGGTCGTCATTGCTATAATTGAACTTTTGAAGAAGAATATGTTGTTTTCTTTTAAATCGAACTGGTTTTGGTCCGTCGATCCGAATTTGAACCAGCCAGAATAAGTGAGTAACTATTTAAAACGAACATGAGTTGAAAAATAGTTTAGTCACATTTGATTGAAAAATTATGTTGTATCTTTTCTCTTTTTATAATATTTACTATTTTCCTGATTGGTTGAGGTAGGGTCAAGTGGCACTTCTTGTTCGCCTCTGAAGCCGCTTTTGGTTCAGTATGTTGTAAGTATGTATTAAACCAAGACTGTACTATAGATATAAAGAAGACTGAACGTCAAAATAAATTATCATTCCGAACTGTAAATTTAGAATATCCTGGAAATAAGTCAGAACATCTATCCAGTCCTTTTCTTAACAATGACAAGAAACGCCTTCCGCTTGTCTTTAAACAGTTTCCACACTGGTAATCCTAGCAGCGTGCTTCCATAATTTTATAGTATCCTCAATATTTACTTAACCACCTGCAACGCAAATAATTCACCAACATTGAAAGCTCCCAAAGGACACTCTATATCAACTTCTTCAACAAATTGCTGCCAAATCCAATTTCACCGAAAGCAAACATACAATGGCTAAAAAAATCGAATAGAACATGTTAAATAACAACAAATACACTCGAATATCCTTCGGAAAATGAAACTACTCTGGTCAAAAGGACTCGTTTCCATTTTAGTTTTTTTGAATATATCACTCACATACATTTAGAAAAATGCTTGTTCAGAATTGAAACGGGATGTTTTTTGGTGGAGCTACAATCCACCATTTATACTAAAACTGCAAAATAAATGGAGAAAAAATGAAATGATACAAATCGTATATCGACTGGGAAGGACCAAGCTATCCAACAAAAAAAAAAACAAAACGAAACGAAATATCAACTTAATGTGACCTTATATTAAGGACATATGTTGCCTTTAAACACCCGACAGATCCAATACATCCTGCCGAGAAGTATAGACGACATTTTTCTGTAGTTTGCCTGGTGAGTTGATATCCTACGGTTACGAAGGACCAAAAATAAAGGATATTCGCTGGGACTCACCGTAGAGATGTTTCTTTGTGCGGGGGAAGGTCGAAGCTTCTCTGTCTGTCCATTTAATATAGAGACCCCAACGATTTTTTTTGTCCTTGCTGTTCATAATAGGCTAGTGGTGGTTCTACGGGGTATGGCGGAGTATGTCGCATAGTTGATATAATTCACAATACAAACACCCTAGGAAGCATTACATGCCATTTAAGTTTGCATCGGATAGACGACTATCGAACTGAACGGACCCATTGTTCGATAATGAATTGGCGGACTTTGATAATTTATCACCAGTTTTCCGTTTTCGTAGACGATCATTTTATCGTATCGATATACGATTCGAGGCAAAGAGTCCCGACTGTTTCGAACTCGGTGTGATTAAATTACGAGGGTGTCTTTTAATTGGATGATTGTGCCCTGAAAGTAATTAAGGAGTAGAGAAACAGTAGGTGTTTTGAATATGTAGAGCAAGTATGAAAAGCAGATTTAGATAGTAGGATTTAGATAGTAGGGACGGTACTATTGCAGGCGCATTAAACTATTCACCTTCACACAACCTGAACGCTATGGTCACTTAATTAATTATGGAATAAAAATTGTACCAGCTGCGCCAATTATAACATTTTTGTAGTGATTCCTGTCTCTGATACCGGGGTCTTTTGAAAAAATGGAAAGGAGCTAACTAGTAAGAAGATTGGCCCACTGATTTTCTTTCGAGAGTCAATCTTTCTTGCAACAGAATTCTTAACTACTGCTTTTCTATGGAATTCAGTGCTTTTCCAATAACACGACAGGAAAGCTATTGCCACCCTATTATTCGCTCCTGAAAAAGGAGTACACAGGAACAGGAAAATTGAATTAAATCAATTTTAATCACATTCTCTTTGTCTCTGTATTTTCCAATCTTTCGACACTTAACATCATTTAAGGACCACCATGTCTTTGCTTATACCTCGCGTAATAATGAACCCAGCCACCCTTTGTACCTTTCATCGTTAGTAGGTAACTATGTCATCCGATATGAACTTTACTTCGTTATAACGTTCAAAATTTCAGCAAAAACTCGAAAGGACATCTGATACGTACACCTCTATCCTGAGAGTCCCTTCAAACGAAACGATGACGGCATTTTGAAAGGATTTCGAGTGCACTTAAGCGATTTTCATCTACCCCGTTCTCGTTCCGCTTCAACAAGGATAAAGGGCACCTGAAGGTGTTGAGCCAGGTATCATTCACCCCACCACCCACAATATGATGGTCGGTAAATATTCCCTTATGTGCAAGATATACCTCACCTACTACTGGGGTGACTACTTTCATCCCAGACAAGGACAAAAAGTCCTTGGAATGCTAGTGTGTGCGTCTTCTCATCAGAAGTTTTGTAATTTATGTCTTCCTATGATTCCCGCAGTGATTAGCAGCAGGTTGGACACCCATCCTCTACCCCATCCGTTCGGTAATAAAATTCTTCAAAATTCATTAAGGAAACCGCACCAACTGTGTAAAGGTGTGCTCTGATTATTAATTTCTTTTTCGAATTTTTACATCTTCCCCACACGGGGGGTCCAGTGAAAATACAGGTGGGCTAAATTTTCTTCGACGCCAGCATGGCAAGGTAAACCTCAACCTATTCATATTTATATATTAAAAGGATGCGATCTTATACATTTCGCTTGTTTTCTTATGTAACCTTCGGGTGTACCTTTCTCGCGAAAGGATACCGAACCACTTCACCTGCTGATAATTAAATTTCCTCCTTAGCCGCACTTATTTGAGCGCGGTTTTGTGTTCGCGGCATATTAATGTTTGCGTGACCGAATACCCCAAATTCGGTAATGAGTGAAAAGGGTTTAGCATGGGAGGGTATGTGGTTTAGTTTTTCGAGTTTTAGAAGGATATGGTAATTTGTTGGAACGTGTGTCAACGGGACTGGCTCTTTAGTATATTCATTGGCACACTGCGACCGGGCCGCAACATCAATAGGGCGCAGCTTCATTAGCAACATAATTTGACTTTGATGTTAATGCTTATACAACAAAAAGAAATCAGAAATTTTGTATGTATTTAAATAAAACACAGAGTAATTGAGATAATTTCCAAACGTTGCTCGTCCGTGAACTTTACCATGATAAAAATGTAAACCTTGACTAACGGCCATATCAGAGGCTAACACAAGATGGTCAGGACTCACATCGTGTCTCGTGGCCAGGCAGCTCTGGCCGACCCTAAATGCGAGCAGGACAAAGTTTATCCTACTCGGAGATAGGAATACTCTTCGTATCCTAATTGGTGTACTGACGGGCCATTGCCTGATCGGCCGGCACGCCAGAAGACTAGGTGTTGCGGACGTTACAGATCTGTGCCGCAGATGTGGTGAACCTGACGCCGAGGAAAGTATTGTTACATGTAAACCTGGCAACCGCGCAACTCGATTGTTTCGCATCAACAACCAAATACCTAGCTACAAAATAACCCAATCAGAAACCTAGTTGAAGTATATAGTGAGAAACAACACGATTGTATCTCCCTTCTTATCGAATGCTCTCCAATGTACTAGAATCGAACGAAGATCAAAATCGAAAGGTCTAAAGCTTTCGAGAAGATTCCACCTACATCACCGAGCGAACATTCAAGTACATCCTAGACTGCAACCGGCTACTATAAAAGCAGGTGAAGCTTTTAGCGAGGGATATAGTAATTTTTATTACGTCGACTGTGACAGCCAGCGTGTATACGCGACCGTGTTGGTAGAGAGCGAAAGTGATCGAGTCAAGCGATATATGGTATAAGCGGGCGGTATTGCCATACAGTGCGAATAGAATTGAAGTGCGAAGAATAAATACTCACTTATTTTTATTTTAACCGAATTGTGTTTTACTTGAAATCCCGGCGAACCCCTAGCTCGCAACAGTATTTTCCACTTGCTTTGTGAATGCCCGGGTCTGGCCTGGAGGCGCGAACGTACTTTAGGTACGCGCTTCGCCATAGACTTGGGCGAATTCGCAAGCATTAAGCTGAACAAGCTGCTGCAGTTTGTCAGGCTGGCGGGATGGTTTACTTAAGATGTTGTCTTGGGCACACTGGTACCTTTTTTTTCCCCGTGCATGTGGGATCACAACGGACCCATTGGCGGTCTATGTGCTTGGTCGCGTAGCGACCATCCACCTTACCTACAAACCTAAAAACCTAACGTTTTGACATTGACAGACCAAAAAAGTTTAAAGGCAGGCGTCCACTAGGGCAGATGGGGCGGGGCGGGCCGCATAGCAAAAATCCGCCTGCCATACATTGTTATGGAAGTGCATCCACTGAACGAGACTCGCGACGGAACGAAGTACGTAGAAAAAAAATGCTCGCCGCACCGTTGCGATGCGGCCCGCCTCTAATCGACGCCTGCCTTAAGGGTGCGTTTGTATTAAAATACAAAATTCTTATGTACCTATTGAATAAGCCTTTACTTGAGTCTAGACGACTTCGATGGGATGAAGCATTCGATCAAATTCGTCGACGAATATTTTTTTCCAAGAAAATTATTTCATTTTTTTTGTTGAAATTTGCATTTCAGATAAGAACATTAAAAGTTATAACAATTAATTTTAACAAAAATGTATAACTAATAATTTATATAAAGATACTACATACTACATAGATCTTCATTGCCATTGTGCTTGATCAAATTTAACCAGATCTTGCTTCTAATTAATTGAAATTAATATTTAATTGAATTATTGGAACAAGTTTAATTTATTTCAAAATGTATTTTTTAATTCTTCGAGTTTTAAACACTTGACTTGTAGTGTTCTAGCTCCACGTCACACACTTAAAACTTTCGTGTACGTTCTGCATGAAATTACATGCAACCGTGTAGATCGAGGGGCGCCAAAAGCACACTTTTGGTAACTATTAGAAGTTTCTTTCAGGAGATGTAACTCTCCTTTATATACCTACTCGTGAAACTGTCAAAACATGTTTGAAAAGACCAATGACTGCGACCTGCGACATTCAAATTGGAGTCATCAAACCTTTGATATGCTTCATTATAATTTTTTTTAAATTAATCCATTTTCACATTAGGCCAACCTGCAAATGCGTATAGATGGAAGGTAAGAGTAAGTATATATGGTACATATGCAATAAACACTAGCAGCACGCGCCATCTAACTTCCGAAAACTTCTAGTTGTTTTTCTGCGTCGCAAGAATTTCGGTATCGGTTTTCATAGCTTACCAGTCAACTACCGGTTATCGTTAACCAGGAGTAAAGAAGACGGCAATATTAAAAGAAAGAGGTAGAGAATCACACGCATGTAAACCGATACGAAGTATATATATAATTTTGTCCTGAAGGCGTATTCATTTTAACTGAAAGATTACCGGTTAATGCTACGGCGGAGCTCCGGCGGACTTAACTGTTAACTTTCTTGCTGGGTAGTTTTGTTTCGGTTTTTTTACAACAATAGATGTCATGGGTTAATTAATACTGAGAATGAATGGCTATACAATAAAAAACGGAGGCAATTCGTTCGCGACGCGATTGTGCAATCGCACCATTCTTTACTATAATTCCACCTAACATTAAGGGGGGCAGCCAAACAAATTATTAAACAGTGTGTGAATTCTCTTGGTATTATGTTCTCAGCCTAATATTCAAGTTTTAAATATTTATATAATAGTAGTCATGGTGATATTTATCAAAATTACTGAGCCGCAACGCGGAATCAAATTACGAATCAAATATTTTGCTGAATAGGTCTCTAATCTATAAAGAGACACCTGTTGGCAAATAGTACAGTGTATTAATACTAAGCGGAATAATTGAGTTTAATATTCTTAATGGGCAGGTTTTATATAGAGGGGACAGGGGAGGGCATTGGTAGGTGCTTGTTCGATCTCTGCTAAGAAACTGAAATATAAAGCTCTAAGCAGTTCCTGAGAATTTTTGTCTAATACCCTCCAGTGGCGTGGCGTCCAGAAGTATTGCTTCCCTTACATTTTGCTGAAAAATATTATATCTAAAATGCGTTTTCTAAATTGCGCAGAAAAATCGCGAAAAAAATTCATGTTTCAAACATTTTCCTTGACACAGTCTAAATAAAAGTTCACAAGAAACTACACGCGAATATCGCAAACAACCGATTTGGCAACACCATGATAAAGGGAAGCAAAAAGAATCCAAGAAGAAGACACATGGAAGCAATTTGAAAGTTGCATCTATGAGCGTTCATTTCACTCCGTAGTAAGCCCACTGTGACGAAATGAAAAAAAATCTTCATACACGGCACGATGGAAGCAGTACGCTATTTGCTTCCAGACATTCCTGGCAGCAGCGGTGAAGCTTTCAGCAAGCAGAGATCTGATAAGAAATAAGTGCTACCAGAGTAGGATAGGAATTGAATTCTGATCGAGGTTAGGAATTGAATTAATAGTTGAATTATATTTAATTTGGTTTTTAGATCTCAGGAACCGCTTACGCTAGGAGGCTGAAACTTGGAACTTATGTAGAACTATGATAGTGAAACAACTTATGGAGAAGAAAGTTGGAACTTAGTACGTATATGTACGTATGCTACTCAAGAAATTTAAGGAAAAAAAATTCAGATTTTTATTGGCATAGAGGTTGAGTAAAACAAATGTCCGTGAAAAGGGATTTTTTCACATTTTCACGATTTTGTTATATATATTCGACATGCCGAAATAGATTTTATTTCTGCGGGTTCTTTATGTAAGCACCTACAAATGTTTTTTTTTCCAATTTTTCGATATCCGGCTCCTTAGGGGATGTAAAGTGGTTGTGTACATTTTCACGAATTTCCATATATTGGGTTTAATGAGATATTCAATTCACTTTTATCTCTTAAGGCTTTGAATTTAATCGAAGAAAAATCTGATGCAAGCAATTTTTGATATTAAACCCCTGGGGGTTTTCACGAATTCCGAAAAATTTTTATGGTTAATGAGACCGAATTCGGTTATGTTTATTATTATTAAAATATGAATTTTTTTTAACCCATTTCTCATCCTGAGTGATTTGTGTAATTCATACTTCATTCTTCGTTGAGCGGTAATGAGACGTTCGTATGTAATTCATACTTTCATTCATCGCTGAGCGGTAATGGAACATTTGTTTGTAATTACCATTTCTACATTTATTTGTAATTAAACATGGGGTATTAGTTCACACGTATTCACAGATAGGTGGTATATAATGGAAGTTTGTCCTAAGTGGGAATCTATTTTCACTTAAAGGTTTCGAAACCGATCATGAATGCGCAAACAATGAATGCAAATCTCAACGAGAAATTATCTAAAATTACAAGCACAAAAATCAAAACGTTTCTGCTGCAAGTAGGATGACGAAATGATAAAAATGCTCGTGTTTAATGGGTTTAAGTCGATCGACTGATACAAATTTTATCAATTTATCATGCGTAACCGTGTAACTCCCGACTGCCGAGAGTCAAGTGTACTATTCGTATTCGTATTTGCGAATACAATGAATGAATATTCGTATTTGTATTCGCAAATATAGATTTTAGATATTCCGAACATCCCTATTGGGTAATAGCGGAATTTTAGTCGTCTCTTGGGTTAAATCTGGTAGTGTTACCGGCTCAAATACAACGTATTTATCACAAATCCTTTTGCCACTAAATTGTCTGTTCTTGGTTCTCTCTAATGAAAACTAATTGTTCACACGATATATATCTGGTATTTGCAAACTAAAATTAATTTATAATCGGTTCTTTATTTGTAGACTTTCCACAAATGAGCCACTTTCTTTCAAGTTATGGACATCCATAGAAATAAATATAATATGCAAGAGATAATAGATTTACCAATATTGATGGTTGCTGGATTGGTGGGTTACAAACACGTGTTGCAAAAATTAAAGGTACTGTTATACTTCTCGCATGTTCTAGACACTTCTCTCATGTAATTCTTACGCATTCCACACAAATAACCGAATATGCTGGAAATCTCTCGACTCAACACATGCAGCATATAAGCGCCGCAGAGCCGAGGGATAAGTTTTTCTACTCCGAAAGTGGAACGACGATCAGTTCTACGCGAAAATGTATTTTTAAAGATATTTTCATCAATAACAGTGATCAAGTAGTGAATGAAATTAAATTGTGTTTTACTTGAAATCCCGGCGAACCCCTAGCTCGCAATATTAAGCTGAACCGATTGTATGCAAAAATGTACGACGCTAATCAAGAGGCGGCTTGCTCTTCTTTAGATTCAGGATCTCTGATCGCTAAGGCGAAGAAGACTATGAGGTGCTTACATTATTAAATATTGATGTGCATTTTGTAACAGAAACTAATACCTTGGATACACTGCTCGTATACAAATCATGATATCGTCAATATCACCAGTGTATCACCCAATATTATGCATTCCATCCACCATCCTCCATCTTCCATTCGCTATCCACCATCCCCCATCCACGAGCTGATAGCTACATAATATCCAACCTTAGTATATAAATTCGATAATTTTAGCTGATATAGCCTTCTTTTAACTGCCATCAGCGCCATCTGTTACTGAAATCAACTGAAATTCCAATGAATGACTCTTGTGGATTTTTATATTCTTTCGTCAGTTAAAATTCCGATTTTTGATTCCATAGAATTATGAAAATTATTTTTCAATTATAATTTTACCTTTAATTTGCACCTAATATTTTTTTCAAATAATATTTTTAAAATAGTGATAATTATTACGAGCTAGCCGCGTACCGCGACTACGCTCGCTTCGCTCACGTTGTTCTATCGCTCCTGTTACTCCCGTTGATCCCGTTGATCCATTGGTCCTGTTTCTCCCGATACTCCTGTTACTATCGTTGCTCCTATTTTCTCCCGTTACTCCCGTTGCTCCCATTTCTCCCGTTGTTCCCGTTACTCCTTCCACCATCCCCCATCCTCCATCCACCATCCTCCATCCTCTATCCATCATCCTCTGTCCACCGTCCTCCATCCACCATCCTCCATCTTCCATCCGCTATCAACCATCCCGAATCCACCATCCTCTGTCCACTATCCACCATCCACCATCCTCCATCTTCCATCCTCTATCCTCTATCCACCATCCTCCATTCTCCATCCACCATCCTCCATCCACCATTCCCTATCCACCATCTCCCATTCGCCATCCCCCATTTCTCCAGTCGCGCCGTTGCTCCCGTTACTCCATCCTCTATCCACCATACTCCATCCCCCATCCACCATCCTCCATCCTCTACCCACCATCCTCCATCCACCATCCTCCATCCACCATCCTCCATCCTCTATCCACCATCCTCTATCCACCGTCCTTCGTTTCTCATCGCGGCTAATCTTGCCTGCGATTCGATGTAGATGTGCAGCGGAGTTAGATCTAAAAGAACCTCCATAGCTGCCATGGGGCAGGTTCTCATTGCTTCTGTCGTGTTGATACATGCCAACCTTTGGAGCTTGTCCAGTTTGCTCCTGGCGCTTACTAGTTTTGTTCTTTGCCACCATACTGATGCTCCGTATGCTATCATAGGTCTTACAATAGCTGTATAGGTCCACAAGGCTATTTTGGGTTTCAAGCCCCAGGTTTTGCCTACGACTTGTCTACACAAGAGTAAAGCAGTAGTGGCTTTCTCTGATACTTTTTCTAGGTGCTTGCTCCATAGGAGTTTCTAACCATGGTTAAGACTAAGCCTTACGAATTTCTCAGACAAAATAAAATTAGGAAAACTTGAATTACCTTCTTCTTCCACTTTCACTTAATTTAATTAATCTTCAAATCTTCTCATTACTTAACAAAAACTGTTTTGAACTATTACCATCTCGTTTTTGCCAATTAAAGGCTTAATAAGTTCGAACACGCCCAAGGATATTTTTCTTGGAAATTGTTTTTCTATCATTTTCATAGAGTCGTGTTGATTCCACTAACGCTTTCATTTTGTCGAGTTTCCTATACTACGTCTGCTTCGCGCTAATACTGTAGACTTCTCCTTGCTTGAAATCTCATTATCCTCATTCATGCCAAGACCAGATAGCAGTATAGACTTTGAGACGCAGCGCTGCCGACAGCTATTTGAGCTACGGCACTGATAGTTCGACTTAAGGATACTATAGCGAGACGAATGGATACATCGGGGTACATCACCATCAGTTATATTGATTTTCAGTCAAATGAACGGTGCAGTTCATTGATTTGAGGAATAATGTACTCTAGAGTCAGGCTGTTCTCAGCTGGGGATGGGGTTTATTGAAGACGGAAGAGGTATCGGGCGTTTATTTAAGGAGCTTGGAGCTCGGGAATTGGCTACAATATTTTATGTGACATTTTTAGGATCTGTAGTAAATGCATCATGCGAATGCAATCAATTTGACTTAAATTCATTTGGAAGCAATGTCTGTCCTTAAAGACATAATTGCAGTGCCATGTTCTATTAGCCAGTAAACAAACACGTTTAGAATGAAGGTGACTATCAGAGCTAGAAATCTGTTCTTGGACTAAATAGAACTCCTAGTTTTCCCTTATCCTACCCTACTTCTTTCGTGCAGGCAATAAACACGCTTCATAGTCGTCAGTAAGCCCCCCGTCAGTTCGGAGTCACTAAAATAAACTGCCACTGTCGTCTGCAATTCCGACTGTTGTTGAAAATGCTAAATTCCAGTTGTAGGCGTTTACCAGGAAACACAAACCTACCCCAGAAATAAAAACAGAAAAGGATACTCTACACGAAATGCCAACTGAATTTTGTACAGTGCTTGGGGCTTGTGTTCAGATGATAAAACGTAAACAACTAAAACGCTATGCAATATACATGAAAAAAAGAAAAATTTAATTAACCATAAAAAGAGAAAAGGACTCCCCGACAAAAAACAAGTTCAAATAAAACGAAAGAACTTGTAATTTGTACTTCACTGGGCCAGAAATGCACTCAATGGAGTAATGAAGCTTCTCAAAGCCAGCTATTTTCTACTATTCTAAAAGGCAAACTTCCGAAGGATTTTCTTCCAATTACGCTAAAGGACTCGGCAACAACCGTCTTCAATGACAGGGACCTATTAAAATAATTAGATGATGTCGCCTACTCGCGCGTTCAAACCCCATAATAGCGAGTCCTTGAGTTCGGAAGAATCTTATCGAATTTTTTAACGAGCATCACTCGTTCCAGTCTTTAAGTAGTAAAAACCTAGAGAAATTGATGTTCGGATTGATTAGACCCTCTACTCTTGACTGACATCAGGTGAAATGTACCTATAGCCCTCGAAATTAAGGACTAGCTTCCGAAAATAGGAAGGAAAAATTTACCAAACTTTTCGGACTGTTTTATGGATCTATTTGCTATTATTTCGAAATTAGTCGTTACTGTTTATCACCTGTACTACATCCATTAAATTGTCTATTTTCCATTAAGTGGGAAGATTTTCTTTGTTTTTGAAATAGGCGATCTTGCACCTAATAAAATGATGGAAAAGTTTGCGAAACGACCATAAAGATACCCATAAACACTCTCTAGGAGAATGTTAGGTACTCAAAGAATAGTGCCCCTTAATTTTGCTTTTAATTTCAGATTTTGATTAAGGGAACGTCTAGTAGTTATCATTTTCTGGTAGACCTAATTATAGCACCTCAGCGAAAAAAAAAATCTTTTGTGAAAATCAAATACACATCTTCTAGGAGCTACTGAAATTTGTACTGTTTAAACGTGGAATTATGGTGAACGCGACGCGCTCGCGTAACGCGATGCGACGCGATAACAGGTGCCTAGAATGCATGTTAGAGAGTGCAACCAGTTACAGTGGCGGTCATAGGGGGGGGGGGCCATGGGGGTCATGGCCCCCCCTAAAAAATTCGTAACCCGTGATTACTTTATCCCTTCTGCTTTAAAGAAAAATTATATGAGACTATAAGATTAATAGATACACATAACAAAGTATAATGCACTTAATAAAGTAAAATCGGATTCCACCTTATGTCTTTCTTTAATCCTTCTTTTGTCTTTGTCTCCTGATTAAAAAGAAGACTGTGTCTAATTAAAAATATTTCAATCGAAACGTAATAAAATTTCGAAAATAAATATACATATATAATCAATCGTTGGGTTGTGATGTGTTCTGTTAAGGAAGTAGCTTTTACTGTTTGAAACTAATTTTGAAAAATTTGGATTTGGATTATGCTTGGACAATTTTCATTATGTGTATCCTAATCCTAGATTAAAACGTAAGTTGTGTTAAATGTAGCAAAACACAATATCATTGCTATCCAGGTCGTTTTGAGTGGATTTTGAACTATGTTTTCAAAAAACCTAGTCACCAGAGCAGATATAAAACTTATTAAAATTTATCGGTAATCCAATAATCTTAATAGTTTTGTCGAAATCACTAGAGGAATCAGCTATAAGAACTTAATTATGAATATTTACAGTATCTATTACATATTAATAACTGATTTACATCCAAAGATTTAAAACTTGATTTTTCGAAATGTTGAGATTTCGATTTCGATTCTATCGAATTATAATATATTTCCCATATTTAGATGAATTTGAAATCTACTCGGGTAAAAAGGGTAGTTCAAACCCTAATCAAAGCTAATCACTCAATTTAAAAATTTGTATTTTTTCGCAGCACCCATCAGGCACGAATTAGTGTAAAAAAAATACGTTTTAAGTTTCATGTCGATAATATATGGGGAATACGTGCCTCAAGAACCTTAAAGAAACCAAAATTGTATAAGATTCCGGAAATTCCCAAGATATCGACATAGGGCCAAGTACAGTATTATTCTGTGGGTGATTGTAACTCTTAATATATATAGGTGGTGTACCATCGAAAATGCCATCTAAATTCAGCAATTGAAGTTTTTCTTAAAAAATAAATTTTTGAACGTAACTTTGGAACGGTAAACGATACGAAGTCTTTTAGAGTGCACAATGTTATGAAACAAAGAAAAAAAGGAGTCCTTCAGCAAGGACGAAAAAGATGTTGTTTTACATTTAATCACTAATCCGTCAAAGTTTTTGATTTCGTACTTGATGAAGGACTTTCAAAACCGTTTCCTCTTTCTATAATATAATATTGAGCATTAGAAATCAAATCATTTTGCCATCGATACTAACTTCGTATTATTAACCATTATAAAAATACGGTCGAAACCGATTAAATATAAAAAACTTCACTTTATCAATACGACCACTAGATGGTATTTCCGATGGTACATAACCTATATATTTAAAACTACAACCATCCACAGAATAATATTATTTGGCCGTTTTGTCAATACTTCGGGACCTATTTTTCGGAATCTAAATTTTTTTTTTCTGATCGGGGTGAAACTTAAAACATATATTTTTTACACTAATTAGAATCATTATAAGAGGTACCGCGAAAAAAATCGTTGGGAAAAAAATCCTCAATACAAATAATAGTCACTGAACAGCCCTCAAATTATCTGTCACCACAACTCCCTGTATAAAATATTACAAAATTTCAAATTGCATGATAATGCAAGCTTTCGACTCTTGTTCATTCAATTTAAATTTCCTCCTTTCCAAATGTTAACTCTTACAAAATAAATTAAAAATTCTATCATCAGAGTCGTTGTCAAACAAATGTCGTCATAGCCTTGTGAACACTTTTCGAGATTTCAAAATCTATACTATACTAAAATTCTTTATTATTAAAATAATAAAGTAATACTTGTCAAAATCTTGCGATGTAAATCAGGTATAAGATACTGCTTATTAAGTTATTATAATTGAAAATAGTTTTAGAGAATTTCCGAGTTTGGTTTTTTAAATTTTTGGATTAGGAGAGTAGGTTAGGTTAGGTTATGGTGGCAGTCATCTTAACTATAGATCGAATCAATAAAGAGACTCAGTGAATATGTATGTATATATACCTAATAAATAACATTGACATAAAATATTTCTTTCGTAGATTTTAAGTATTGTAGGATAACTTAATAATTGGGGTGATCACTTCTTCGTCGGGCATGAAGTCTTTAGATTATGAGATATGGGGTTCGGATTTTAATGCCCAATATTGAGTTTCATCAAATATGTATGATAGTAGAACCAATAAGAATTAAATACACTACTTTTCTAGTGGTCTCAAAAAACAGCTAATTTACATCCAAAGATTTCAAACTGGATTTGGCGAAATCTCGAAATTTTCTCATACGTGTAAGATATCTTGAAGTCTGTTTGGGCTTCTAAATTTTTCCGAAATCGAGATCGACATCGATTTCTACTGAAATCGAAAATTATGTTTACCAAGCTTTGAAATCAATTAATTTTATTTTCTAGCTCCTACCCGTGCTATTCAATTTCCCATTGCTTAAGGACTTATAATCATACAACACAGGTTCAAATTTTTGATATCATACAATCAGTTGATAAATTGAACGATGTTAAAGAAATCCCTTCAGAGCAATGTTAATACTTTTTAATATTCTGAAATTCCTTCATCCACGCTGCGTTAACGGGTAGCTACCTCACCTATTTTCTCTATAGTATCTACTGAACTTCAATGGCCCCCCCCTTTAAAAAGTAATATGACCGCCACTGACCAGTTATAATGATATCATATAGCTAAGCGCGCGTTGCTACAATTGTCAATTTTTCAATTCAATTTCATCGTGCGACCAACGCGATTTTGGCAGTTGCGTACGATTCGTTTCGGATTTTTTACAACAACGGACGGCGACCGTATAATAAATACCATGAATGAATACAATTAAAAAAGGGGTGCAATACGTTTGCTGGCTGCGAACAAAATATTTTCGTATTCGTGAATATTATTTGACACTTGTGGCAAGCGATTCAACGCGCCTACTAAAACTGGTATTGCGATAAAAACTGCGCGATGCGATTTTACTAGTCGCGCGAAAAAAATGTTAATTTAAATTTTAATTACAAAAAAAGCGAACACCTAATAACCATTTAGTTTAAGCTTTCATAAATAACTGGAAATTTCCTCGAAAATTTTAATGCCACTCTTTTGTAATCGAAATTGAAACAAATTGATCAATTATTAGTGCTTTTACTTATCCAATTTCCTCATTTCTAAGTTTACCCAGCCCCTGAAAAGTATCCGTACAAAGTCGTAACTAAACGATGAACAGCACTTTTCTCCATTGCACATATTATAACCCCCTCCCTCATCCCCAACACCCCCAAGAATCCATTCAATTCGAGTAAAGAGGAAAAACTTTTAACGTTTCAAATTACGAACGAAATTTTCATTTCAACTCATTTTCCTTCTGGCAAGGACGATGCCGACGACTAGCAAAACGACGAATGGAAATTTATGAATTTTATGCAAATTAATTTTTAATGTTTACGACTGCATCCGGGGGTAAGATGAATGTCGGACGAATTATGTTTTATATGTGGGGCTTGGAGCTGTGTTGTATCGCAGAAATTTCGCACAAGGCTTTCGGGAGCTATCAGCTCCATGCTGCTCTTTTCTATGTTCCAACTGCCTGTTGGGTAGGTTTTTTCGGGGATTCCCAGTCGGTGCGCAATGAATTGTGAACGTATTTTAATTAATTTCGGTGGATTTAAGAGGAGAACAAGGCAAACTGCTCGACATTACTTCGCAGTATTCAATGTGAACGGATTCTTTTCAGTTTTATAAAAATTTTGTTTTTCTTTTGGCAAGCTATGGACATTCAGTCGACCAGAGAAAAACGGTACACTGTATTTTTTCAAGTGGATGAATTTTTTTTCCGGAGGGTTGATGAATGAAACATGAGTCCATTGTATTTTGTAGCCGACAAACTGAAGGACTTAATATGAGCGAAACGAATATTTAATTCAAATTGTTTCATTTTTAATGGCACAAGTTTTATGTAACAAGTGTCTAGAAAGTAAGCACCTGTGTACTTTATCGTCAAAACCTTTTTTTTAAGAACTATTTTCTGGAATTTGAGTCAATGACATACCAGGACCCCGTCGATAAGGAAACTTGTGTAGTGGCCATTCACAAAAGAAAGAAGGGATGAGGTATTTACGGACCTAGAAATGTTGTTGCATTCATCCAAACCGGTATAGGAGGACTCCGGAATTGACTCGTTCCTCCAATGGGAACCAAAAATTTTTTTTCAAACATAACCTGTGTCTAGATGAAAATCTTGTACCTACTTCATGAGCCCTCTACGACCAGGTTAAACGAGTTGTAGTATCAAAACGGCACTTTCTGTGCTAATTGGGCCCTGACTCGACTGACGGGCCTCCACGTAAACCAACCAACCGGCCTATAGATGCTTAGGCTTCACGTTTATAATGAAGTTAATGACAAATTTGAACAGTCTTAAAATAAAGTTTGGTACTCACATAACAATTTTCCGCTCTTTAGATATGGCACCCTAATATTTCAATTTTCTAGCAGACACCGGTCTTCACAATATTTTTACCGTAATCTACTTCAAAAAAGTTATAGGGTATTTATTTCTTTTTCAATTCATTAATTCCACATATTTTAATTTCCTATTTGCCTTATTTTTCATTCCATTAAATTATTTATTTCTAAGTTCTTAGATTCTGTTCCTTAATTCTTTATTTTTTATTTCTTACTCCTTAATTCTTTATTTTCTATATCTTCTGTTCTTTATGTTGTTATATATTACTTTAGTTCTTGATTTTTTTTAATTACAATTGTTTTTATTTTCGCTATTTTTTACTACATTATTTCTTTGTTTCTATATTTTCTTATTTTTTCTCTTCTTTATCACTTTATTTTTCCTTTTCGTTTCAAATTTTTCTTTATTCCATTATTTCCCTCTTCAGATTCTTTATTTCTATTCTATTGTTGCGAGCTAGGGGTTCGCCGGGATTTCAAGTAAAACACAATTCGGTTAAAAAAAAAAAAGTGAGTATTTATTCTTCACACTTTAATTCTATTCGCACAATAATTCGCACTGTATGGCAACACTGCCCGCTTATTTATATCGGTTGACTCGATCACTTTCGCTTTCTACCAACACGGTCGCGTATACACGCTGGCTGTCACAGTCGACGTAATAAAAATTACTATGTCCCTCGCTGAAAGCTTTATCTACCTTTATACTAGTCGGCGGTAGTCTAGACTGTTCTTGAATCTTCGCTCGGTTGTGTGTGTGGACGGTACTGGAAAGCTTGAGAGCATTCCATTTCATCTTCAACGCTGTTCCAATACATTTGACCACATTCGATAAGAAGAGGGATATAATCGTGTTGCTCCGCTCTCCTTATATACTTCAACTAGGTTTCTGATTGGGTGACTTTGCAACTAGGTATTCGGTTGTTGATGCAAAACGATCGAGTTGCGCGGTTGCCAGGTTTACATGTAAAACTATTTTATTTCTTTTCTGCTTTATTTCTTTATTATATTATTTATTTATCTTTCTTTTGTTATTTTTATTTTGATTTTAATATTTTATATGCCTGTCCTATCTTATCTGTTTATTCTCTATTTATTTTATTAATTTATTTTATTAAATTTCTTAATTCTTTCTTTTATTTCTTCTGTGTTTTATTTTCTTATTGTATCTATATTTCTTCGCTCATTTCATTTTCTTTCTTTAGATTATTACATCATGCTCTCTTTTCTTTTTGTATTTTTTAATTCTTTTATATCTTTTATAATTTCTTATATTTAGTTTCTTTATTTTAATTTTTTTTTTCTGCGTCTTTTTTTTTATTTTTTTTATTTATTACTTCTTGTCAACATTTTCTTATTGCGTTATATCCTAACATCTTTTTTCCATTTTGTTTCATTTTAATTCTAAATTTTAGAAACCTTTATTTCTTCTTTTCAATATTTCCTTAATTTCTCTTAATTCCTTTATTTTGCTCTCATTCCGTTTTGTTTAATTCTTTACTTCTTAATTTGTTAGATCCCTTTTTAGATTATAACTTTATTTTTTTATTTCTATATATCACTTTTACTTCATTCCATTATTTTTTTCTACTTTTCTTACATCCCTATTACTTTATAGATATGTTTAAATCTTTATTTGTAGATTTTAAATTTCGTATTTCTTTATATTATATTTTTTTTTATTTTTCATGCTATTTTTATACTCTAGATGAAATCATATAGAGTATTATAAGTTTAATCCAGCCCAAAAGTTTGTAACGCATAGAACCAAGCCTCGGACGAAAAAAAGTTATATATTATTTTTTGTTTATTTGTGGCCAAAAACCTCAAATCCGCCTGACGTCCGTACGTCCGTCCGTCCGTCCGTCCGTCCGTCCGTCCGTCCGTCCGTCCGTCCGTCTGTCCGTTAGCACGATAACTCAAGAACGCCTTCACCTAGGATCATGAAATTTTGAATCTGGATGTTTGGTTGAATTTGTAAGGCTAAGTTCGTTAACGGGCAAAATCGTCCTACTCCTTCGGGTAGCTGCCATACAAAATGTCCTTAAAACACGTGTTCAAGAATATTGGTCGATAACTTTAGAAGGGTTTAACCTACGTCTTTGAAATTTTGTATGTATTATTTTTCCAATAGTTGGAGCTAAATGTATGATTATGAAGAAAATCCTGTTAGTCCTTCGTGTAGCTGCCATACAAATATCCTGTCAAAATGTATTCACTTAATTTACAAAACTCAGAATAACTCAAGTAATCTTTTAGCTACGAATTCGGAATTTTGTACAAGTTAGTTTTCAGTGAAAAGGAAGTCGGAGTTTACTAATCAGCGAAATCCTTTTACTCTTTCTGGTAGCTGCCATACAAAATGTCCTTAAAACACTTCTTCAAGAATATTGGTCGATAACTTCAGAAGGGTTTAAGCTACGCCATTCAAATTTTGTATGTGTTATTTTTTCAATAGTTGGAGCTAAATATATGATTATGAAAGAAATCCTGTTAGTCCTTCGTGTAGCTGCCATACAAATATTCTGTCAAAATGTATTCAATTAATTTACGAAACTCACTATAACTCAAGTAATCTTTTAGCTACGAATTCAGAATTTTGTACAAGTTAGTTTTGAGTGAAAAGGAAGTTTGAGTTTACTAATCAGCGAAATCCTTTTACTCCTTCTGGTAGCTGCCATACAAAATGTCCTTAAAACACGTGTTCAAGAATATTACCAATAACTTCAGAACGGTTTTAGCTACGTCTTTGAAATTTTGTATGTAGTATTTTTCCAATAGTTTGAGTTAAATGTATGATTATGAAGAAAATCCTATTAGTCCTTCGTGTAGCTGCCATACAAATATCCTGTCAAAACGTTATCACTTAATTTACGGAACTCGCTATAACTTAAGTAATCTTTTAGTTACGAATTCGGAATTTTGTACAAATTAGTTTTGAGTAAAAAGGATGTTCGAGTTTACTAATCAGCGAAATCCTTTTACTCCTTCTGGTAGCTGCCATACAAAATATCCTTAAGACACGTGTTCAACAATATTTTTCGATAACTTTTGAACGCTTCAAGCTACGAATTTGAAATTTTGTACATATTAATTTTTGAATAGTTCCAAGGAAAAGGATAAATATGTAAGAAATCGAGTGAGTCCTTCCTGCACCTCCCATGTGAAAGTCCTTTAAAAGGGACATTTTTTTTCGATGACTTACCCAGTTCAAGGTATGAAGTTAAACACTGAATATTGTCTTTTAGTTTTGTGCAGCAATCTAATGGCAGTCCTTGGACATACAACATGCACACACGTAATTATACTTTATCCCCAACTACAATATAAATCGGAGTTCAGTATTCATCTAGAGTATTATACGATTGGCTTGCAGCCGATCGTGACTGCAGTATGTTTTTATATGAATTTATTTATTTTTTGTCAATTTTTAATTTTTTCTTTTCTTTAATTTATATTTATTTATTTATTTCTCATTTTCTACATTTCCTTATTTCTTTATTTTATTTTTGCTTCATTTTTATTTTATTTAATTTTACTTCTAATTTTGGAGATCAATAGTTATTAAATTTATTTTTTTAATTATTAATTATTTATTGCTTCATTTTCTAAATCTTTAATTATAGTAATTTCCTCGTATTTTGTATTTTTTATTTTTCTGTATTTCCTTTTTTACGAGTACTGTTGGGGTTTGTCCGAAATAAAAACTTGACCGCGCACGGAAAAGTTTTACTAAGGTTGTAAGGCTTAGTACGGCGTATGTGATTGCCTTATTTCTTCCAACCTACCGATAAAGAATTAACTCTAAATCGGTTTAATTTGTATGAAAAGATAATGACAGTTTCCTTATTTTGTTTATTTGAGCAGACCTTCTTGATCGCTTACTGACGAAGAACTGAGTTGTATTAAATTTTGGTTTCCTCTTTTATAGGATTACAAACAGAGGACAAACAGGGATTATAACAATAAAACATACTGCAGTCACGATCGGCTGCAAGCCAATCGTATAATACTCTAGATGAATACTGAACTCCGATTTATATTGTAGTTGGGGATAAAGTATAATTACGTGTGTGCATGTTGTATGTCCAAGGACTGCCATTAGATTGCTACACAAAACTAAAAGACAATATTCAGTGTTTAACTTCATACCTTGAACTGGGTAAGTCATCGAAAAAAAATGTCCCTTTTAAAGGACTTTCACATGGGAGGTGCAGGAAGGACTCACTCGATTTCTTACATATTTATCCTTTTCCTTGGAACTATTCAAAAATTAATATGTACAAAATTTCAAATTCGTAGCTTGAAGCGTTCAAAAGTTATCGAAAAATATTGTTGAACACGTGTCTTAAGGATATTTTGTATGGCAGCTACCAGAAGGAGTAAAAGGATTTCGCTGATTAGTAAACTCGAACATCCTTTTTACTCAAAACTAATTTGTACAAAATTCCGAATTCGTAACTAAAAGATTACTTAAGTTATAGCGAGTTCCGTAAATTAAGTGATAACGTTTTGACAGGATATTTGTATGGCAGCTACACGAAGGACTAATAGGATTTTCTTCATAATCATACATTTAACTCAAACTATTGGAAAAATACTACATACAAAATTTCAAAGACGTAGCTAAAACCGTTCTGAAGTTATTGGTAATATTCTTGAACACGTGTTTTAAGGATATTTTGTATGGCAGCTACCAGAAGGAGTAAAAGGATTTCGCTGATTAGTAAACTCAAACTTCCTTTTCACTCAAAACTAACTTGTACAAAATTCTGAATTCGTAGCTAAAAGATTACTTGAGTTATAGTGAGTTTCGTAAATTAATTGAATACATTTTGACAGGATATTTGTATGGCAGCTACACGAAGGACTAACAGGATTTCTTTCATAATCATATATTTAGCTCCAACTATTGAAAAAATAACACATACAAAATTTGAATGGCGTAGCTTAAACCCTTCTGAAGTTATCGACCAATATTCTTGAAGAAGTGTTTTAAGGACATTTTGTATGGCAGCTACCAGAAAGAGTAAAAGGATTTCGCTGATTAGTAAACTCCGACTTCCTTTTCACTGAAAACTAACTTGTACAAAATTCCGAATTCATAGCTAAAAGATTACTTGAGTTATTCTGAGTTTTGTAAATTAAGTGAATACATTTTGACAGGATATTTGTATGGCAGCTACACGAAGGACTAACAGGGTTTTCTTCATAATCATACATTTAGCTCCAACTATTGGAGAAATAATACATACAAAATTTCAAAGACGTAGGTTAAACCCTTCAAAAGTTATCGACCAATATTCTTGAACACTTGTTTTAAGGACATTTTGTATGGCAGCTACTCGAAGGAGTAGGACGATTTTGCCCGTTAACGAACTTAGCCTTACAAATTCAACCAAACATCCAGATTCAAAATTTCATGATCCTAGGTGAAGGCGTTCTTGAGTTATCGTGCTAACGGACAGACGGACGGACGGACGGACGGACGGACGGACGGACGGACGGACGGACGGACGGACGGACGGACGGACGGACGGACGGACGGACGGACGGACGGACGGACGGACGGACGGACGGACGGACGTCAGGCGGATTTGAGGTTTTTGGCCACAAATAAACAAAAAATAATATATAACTTTTTTTCGTCCGAGGCTTGGTTCTATGCGTTACAAACTTTTGGGCTGGATTAAACTTATAATACTCTATATGATTTCATCTAGAGTATAAAAAGAAGATCTAGGGTAATATTCAAATTTTAAAAGAAAAAAATCTGCCAATGGTCTGGGCGAAACTTTATTATTTTTCGGGTCAAAGTTCGGGAGCGGTTAAAGTCGGAGTGTATCATGAGTTGCTTCGAGATTATTAGATTTCTTGGAAAATTATTTTTGTTCTTAATATAAAAATATTTAATATAGAGAATTTTAACCGATTAAACATTGAAAAAGTCCGTGTAGACTATTCGAATTTCAGTATATTATGTACACTAAAAGCCCATAGAAGCAAAAACGAATTTGTTGCCTTATCAGAATTAAGAGATATGGCGAATTGTTAAAACGTATACAAACCCATTACTTCCACTTTGGGTTTGAATTTCGAAAAAAACGTAAGCAAACCCTTCACACCTCCTTGGTTCTGGAAATTCGAAAAATCGTGAATTGGTTGGCCGTAATAATCAATTTTATATCTCATCAGAACTAAGGAATGGCAAAAATTGTGAAAACATATACAAACCCTTGGGGGTTGATTATCCAAAAATTAAGAAATGGGTTTGTAGGCGATTATATAAAAAGTCTGTGGAAATGAAAAGCGATCTAATATCTCATCGAACCTAAGAAATATGTCGAAACTTTGAAAAGCATACAACCCCCTTACACCCATTAGGATTGAATATCTAAAATACTGAAATTGACTTTTTGGCTTTTTTATATAGGAAACCTTAGGAAGTAAAAATGAATTCGATATATCACCAGATATGCAACCTCCTTACACCCACTTGGGGGTTGAATATCCACAAATCCTGAAAGAAGCTAATAAATAAATATGAAGACAACACGAGAAAGTAAAAACCAATTCAATTTCTTTTCACTTCTAAAAGAAATGACGGAACTCGTGAAAACGTGTTCAACCCGTTTATACCCTCTTAGGGGCTGAAAAAAATTTAAAAACAAGTTTTAGGTGATTGTTACGCAAGCACGTGAAAGTGAAAAGATATTCCATATCTGATAAGACGTGGGGATATAGTAGAATTCGTGAAAAAGTTTACAACCCTCTTTGCACCGCCTTAGGGGTCGAATTTTAAAAAATCCTGAAAACACTTTGTAGGTATTTATATGAAGAATCCGTAGAATAAAAATGAATTCAATATTTGGGAAGACCTAATAGATATGACGAAAACCGTGAAAATATATGCATTCTATTTACACTGATAATTTTTTTTGCCCCCCCTCCGAACGCCAATGAATATTTGAAATTTTTTTTTATCTAAATTAGTTTTCTAGTTGATTTACATAAACGTACCAAGTTTCAACTTTGTATCATAAGCCGTTCTATAGATAGGAAAAACACCCCCCACCCCCGTACCATACTACTCTTATAAAAAATTATATTTTTCCAAGATGCTACTAATATAGATCTATCTAAATACCAAGTTTCAGCTTTATATCATTATAGGTTCTCGAGATAGAAAAATCTGAACTTTTTCCTTTTCACCCTCCCCCACCCTCACCCTCTACACCCACACTTCCAAAATTTTGTTTTCAGCTAGTGGTCTATTAGGCCTACTTCTGGTAATTTTAAGTATCTATCTTACACCGTTCTTGAGATATGAGACGTGATTTTTTAGAAAAATTCTTATCCCCTCCACTTTCATGCTCCACCGCCCCCGTAAAAAATTTTACTTTCAGCAAACTTTATTTGTCAACCTTTATAAGGAAACCAAATTTTATTTGTCTAGTGCAATTGGTTCGTGAGATATCGTAATCTAAAGTTTTTTAGCCCCCACCCCCGTACGCCACTGCCCCCACTCAAATTTTTGGTTCCGCTCTATTCTCCTAGTATACCTACAGATACTCATTAAGTTTCAATTTTGTGACATTAACCGTTTAGGAGATATGGATTTTAGAATGTGTCAATCTCACCTTTTTTGCGTTTCGGACGCATTATTTTTCCCCCCACTCCCAAACCCCTTCACCTATATCGGCAATTTTTTTGCAAATGGGTCCACTACTGAAGCTTTATATAAATTCCAAATTTCAGCCTGCTAGCATAAGCGGTTGCTGAGATCTAGAAACCAAAATTTTCAGTCTAAAACACTTCCCCCTCCTTCCGCCCTCACACCCCTACCCCTTCAAATTTGGCCACTTCAAGGTGACTACCCAGTCTATTCATCAAAAAAATTTCAATTTAATAGCTCAAAGGGTTTGGGAGCTACGAGCTTTCAAACGATTTTGCGTACAGCGGTCGACGTACGGCGTACGGCGTACGGCGGACAGACGGACTGAAATTTTTTTTTGCTTTTTTCGTGTCTACTCGTCATGAAACGTGAAAAAAAAAATTTTGAGGGTAGCAAATTTTTTTTTTTAAAAAATCGAAAACAATACTGTATTATTAAAATAATAAAGTAAAAGGATTTGAGTAATAAAGTAATAAAGTAATTTGGGAAATACCAGGAATAGAAGGAAAAACCCGGCCGGCGGGACATCAAAGGATCTTTTGTCGGCGACGATCCGCCCGTACCTGCATATACCTCGTTCAAGTGGTCAACGACGTACCGCTACGTAGCACTTCGTAGTACCACGTGAACACACGAAATTTTGCTACGGAGCGGTTTTTCTACAACGTAGCAAAACCGCGTAGTGTAGTGTAGCGGATTTGCTAATCCTTCCCACGAGAACACTTGCCGTTGCGTTCCGTATTACTTTTCGAGTGAATTGTCAAAAAACTGTGTTGACAGACAACTTTATTTGTTTGGATTTTCTCAACGATTCTAATACCAGTGCCTTTAATGACTCCATTTCGCTGAAAAATAAAAGAAGAAAGGTTATTTAAGAAATAAAACGACGAATGTAATTTTTTTTTAATAAAATAAATACCAGTTGTGACAGCTGTGACAGCTGTCAATTAATAATCAAGAGTGCGAAACGTCAATTCACTTCACGTGAACACTCATATATCAACCGGATTTCATAATACGCTACACTACACTACGCTACCACGTGAACGAGGTAATAGGGTCCGATACGTCGTGGTTTTATGACGATACGTATCGGTTTCTTTTCCGTCATGATACGGAACAAGTACATGTTTCCTTATTTTTTAATATTGTTATATTTAATTTTCTTCCTTTCCTAATTTCGATATTTTTACATTTTTATTCTCTCCTTTTCTTTATTTTCTTATTTTATTCTTTGGTTCTTTCAATTTTTTATTTTGTTAATTCTCTATTTTTTAATTTCTTTGTGCTGTGTGAGTTGCAAGGGATTACAAAAGTAGCTAATTAAATTAGATTTGACATATCACACATTATCGACTAAAATTTAAGTTTCTGGGACTGTGGGCTATTTGAATGGACAACACTGTAGCAATCTAAATGCCACATAGTATTTTTATATGATTGTAAATTGGACCCGTTAGGTCAACGAGCAAATGCACTTAGCATTAAGGCCGACCGTTAGGTCGAATTATAACAATGAAAATTGTATGAAATGCACTTGGTAGGAGAAAGACCAAGACTGATTTGAATGTAAGTAAATAAGTTAGTTTTTAGGAAAATAAAATTAGTATTTGAATTAACCTCAAGAGATAAGGTCTTTCCTTGCGGGCGTTATACGCAAACACAAAACGATCTAGTCGGAGCGCAAACCTAACAGAGTAAAACGAATCCGCCTTAGTTCTTATAAGAACTAATGGCAAATTAAGCAATAGAGTAAAGCCTCAGTTATAATCGTTCCGATCCGATCCGGCAACGTCAGAGGGGAAAAACTTCTAGGCACAATGATTCCGTTTCGACATCCATCAAAGTGACACTGTCGAGGTGTAATTTTGATTTTTAGTGAGGCAAAGGAGGTGGTGAAATTCAATAATTCACCTCTTAGCGTCGGAACGGATAGAAGTTGAAAGTTGGTCAACTTTACCCCTCCGTTTTGTGTCTCGGCTAATTACCGGAACGAATGTGACTAGGCGTTCCGAAATTCCCTTTAGATGTGTGTCGGATGGAGAAACTCAACACTCTCCGTTTTCCGGATCTGATCGGATCGGATCGGAACCATTATAACCGAGGCTTTAGCCTTCGCCACTCACTGGATAATTTCTTATCTGTTGGCTTAAAAACTAATTATACTTTTCCATCTACGGAAGCTTAAAATTTTTTAAGCTATTATTTTAGCAAGTCCCATAAATAGTTTAAACACACATCCTTATCTGTTGCTGTTTTTAATTTTGATAGTAAACTTCTCGATACCAAATTTATGCGCCAAATCAATTACGCGAGAGAGTTTCGTTCAAGATATCACATTTCACCTCCAAAGTTAACACGGTCAGTGCTAGCGACTGGGATCCGCGTACAACGAAAACATTTGACATCTTTATATAGTATTGTCAAAATTTTTGGAACTTGCTTTCATTCTTTTGTTTTAGGCATATACGTCATAGAAAAAGTTGTTTACACTATCGTAATTCGTAACTGTCCACGGTATGAGGTGGTCGATATTAAGAATCTGGATCCCATGTTATGCGGTGGTTCACGTTAGGTGGAGTTCCAATTATCGCGACTACACTGATTCATCAGCAAATGCACGAAGTTTCAACGGAATTAGAAAAAGTAAGATCACACCTTTGACTGACTTTTGATGGAATGACCCTACAATCATTTAAATTTAAAATAAGAAATATTAGGTTTCAAGCAGTTGTAAAATAAAAACAAGAAAATTGAAATCATTCGCAACGTCGTATTTTTCATGTAACTTGTAAAATCCTCTTCTAAAGTTTTGACGAATTTAATTTTCGAGAAAAGAGTAGTACAAAATTTAAAGGAGTAGTATTGTAGTACGTGGTCTACAATAGTAGTACAAATACTACTACAGTAGTACAAACGACAGCACTTTGACAGACTCCCTACTCAACTAAAATAATGAATTGAATCTAAAGTTAATATGTAGTCCCGAATCAATGAAAAAGTTTAATTGGTTCGAAGTTGTACGTCGAACAGAATAGAAAAACTTTACAAGACTACAAAAACTAAAAGTCCAGGATCTTTTCATTATCGAATTGCCAACTGTGGTATCGAAGACAGCAAGTGTACTCAACTCAGATATCATCCGCTTTCAAAGAAAAGAGTAATTTACAGAATCAAATCAAAGTTTTACTTGAACCGCAGACACATTTGAAACACAAACCGACAAAAAGGATAACAGAAAATAAAAACAGCTTCTCATTTCTATGGTTTAAGGCGAAATATTATGTTCTCAGTTTCAGTTCGGTATGTGGCTGTCTGCAACTTAGAGAATCGGAAACTTTCTTGAAAACTACACAAACCAAATTCACACTTCTTCATACAACATACCCGAGAAGTTTCTCGGTTTCTTTGAAGTTGATCCAAACTTTCCACACATGCTCTCGTCTACTATAAAATATGAATTTCCATTAGACTTACCTATGAATTTGAATCAGTTCGGTTTTTCCATCTGGTTGAAATTTTATGATATACATTTCCATTTATCGTACAATATCCAAACGGTCTGCAATTTTCCTGAAACTAAAATTTCCATAATCGAGAGGTCCTTTTTCAAGGAATCCTTCGGTCAATCGGAAAAGCCTGATGAAGCCATAGCCACAACGTTCAATAAAATGTACAATAACAACAAATTTTTGTTTTTAATTGAACAAATTTTCAATTATTGCAGTTCGGTTGGCCTTTGAGAATTGGTAAAGTTTTATTTGAAAATAGACGAGATGAATGATGTCCTTTATTAGCACAATTTAATAGAATTGTTATGACGGGTTTTTAATTAAAATTTCAAAATGAAATTGATTAAAATTGGAGTTGAAGTAAAAAAAAAATAAAATTGGATGCAAATATGGTTTTCATGGTTTGCGTGACCCAACTGTAATTAATGGTTATGACAGGATTGATTTTGGCTGAAATTTGTAGCGGTTTTGCATTCAAATGGTTAACAAAACGTAAAGAAATTTGGGAAAATTGATTAAGGGATTGATTACTACTTGTTGCGCCCAAATATTCCGTGAAACTACAAGTGGTTCATAGCAAGTCCCTTGAAATTTTTTTAACGATACGAACGAAACGTACTAAAACATAAGAATTCGTTGCGCCAGGGAGTCGAAACTATACAGTAATTACTTTGGTGTTAAATTAGGGTCGAGTTTGCTATTGATCAAAATCCCTGCACTCGTTCGGATAGCTTCCATACTAAAGTCATTGAATTTTACTTTATTATTTTAATAATAAAGTGTTGCTATCGATTTTTAAAAAAAAAAAATTTGCTGCCCTGAACAATTATTTTTCACGTTTGATGACTAATATACAACAAAAAAGGAAAAAAAAAATTTCAGTCCGTCTGTGCGCCGTCCGTCGTACGCAAAACGTTTGAAAGCTTATAGCTCTCAAACTCTTTGAGCTATTAAGTTGAATTTTTTTTTGTTGGTAGACTGAGCAGACCCCTTCAAGTGGCCACTTTTTTTGAGGTGTGAGTGTGAGGGGGGAGGTGGGGAAAGCGTTTTGGACGGAAAATTTTGGTTTCTAGATCTTAGTAACCGCTTATGTTAGGAGGCTGAAACTTGGAGTTTATTTAGGACTTCGATAGTGGACTTATTTGCAAAAAAAATTGCTGATATGGGTGAAGGGGTGTGGGAGTCGGGGGAATATTAATGCGTCCGAAACGCACTAAAGCCGAGATCGAGACTATTACGGTTTTTCTCCGCGGAAAACCGGTATACCGACCCCTGAAACAAAGGGGCGAACGGGCCTTGTCGGGCTCAACCCAGAGACGGGTCGTGGGCGCCAGTGGTTCCTTTAATTGAAGATATCCGTTCTATCGAAATCTCCCCGACCGAACCACGAGTTCGGGGAAATCAAAGCACACTAAATTTAACACCACTCTCGAATAATAAAAGGAAATCAAACGGAAGATGAGCTGAAACACGTTAGACACATTAAAGAAAAAAAACCAAGTTAATTTAAATGAAGCCTTCTTTAATCTACTTCCGGCAAATGAAATTCAAAATCCTGCGGTTAACACAAATTCCAAATTTTTTTTTTTTTTTTTTTAAATGAAGCCTTCTTTAATCTACTTCCGGCAAATGAAATTCAAAATCCTGCGGTTAACACAAATTCCAATTTTTTTTTAATCCAAACTTTAACTTTAATTCCTTCTCTACCTAATTACTTATTACCTACGTCTAACCTGTTACTCAATCCTATGCTACCTTACGCTAGGGCGCCGCTGGTGTTACTCCCTCTCGACGATATGTTTTCGGTACTGCTTCAGACGATTTCCGGGTCACTCCAACTTGGTGTCCGCTCACGACGCTGCTTCCGATGATTTTCTTTGATAACTCCCAGTTAATCCCAGTCATTCGTTTCCGATGAATTTCTCGATATTTTTCTTGTATCCAGTCACCGACTTGTGAACAGGTTCAAAATAGGATCTTTCGGTTTAAAATAACTAACTTTTGTTCTCCAACACGACCTTCCGACTCGCACTTTCCTCTAAAGCTCGACAATTTGATCCAGTCAGTTAGATGTTCCGTTGATTGGCCTTTGATTTTTATCCAGGTCAATGCCTCACCTTTCAGGTCGTTAATCTGGACTTTCTCTTAATCCGCGAACTTTCACTCTCGATCACTTATCCTCCCAGGATCTAAATCAGTGAGCTGCTTTACCGATCTTTGCACCTTATTCGGTTTCGCGCAGTGTTAATCCACCATAGTTGTGCGAATTCGAATGTCACTTGACATTTCTCGGACATCAGTGACGTTTATATGATGTTGTGATGTGTTTGTTTACGTCGCGTGTAGTGTTCTTTTTCGTGTGTAATGTTCAATGTTTGTCCCCAAGGCTCGGCTGCAGTACGTTGCGTGTTGTATATACATACTCCTATCCTAAATTAAACTATCCTAACTAATATTAATAATTCCTGCCATTACATATCCATATCAATTCACCTAATCCTAAATCCTAAATAAAGCTAATACTAATAATTCCTAATCCTACGTATTGATAACCATCTTCAAGCTCCTCTTCCGGTTTACTGCAGTTATTTTTAACTAATAATGGTTCAACTAATTACCTTTTGGTGTTGTTTCTTTTTAGGTATTGAAAAGATGAAGCTGCTTCACAAGGAATGCTCTGGATCAGCAGGTAAGTTATCATTCTACGAGTTTCTAGTGGCGTACGGAGGTGGGGGTTGAAAAACTTAAGATTACGATATCTCACGAACCAATTGCACTAGAAAAACAAAATTCGGTATGTGCATTAAGGTTGACAAATAAAGTTTGCTGAAAGTACAATTTTTTAAGGGGGCGGTGGAGCGTGGAAGTGGAAAGGATAAGAATTTTCTAAAAAATTACGTCCCATATCTCAAGAACAGTGTACGATAGATGCTTAAAATTTTTACCAGAAGTAGGCCTAATAGACGCCTAGCAGGAAAAAAAACTTTGGTGAAGGGGGTGTAGAGGCTGAGGGTGGGGGAGGGTGAAAATGAAAAAGTTTGGATTTTTATATCTCGAGAATCTATAATCATCAAAAGCTGAAACTTGGTATTTAGATAGAACTATATTAGTAGCATGTTGGAAAAATATAATTTTGTATAGAGGTAGTATAGTACGAAGGTGGGGGTGTTTTACCTAACTATAGAACGGCTTATGCTAGAAAGTTAAAACTAGGTACGTATATGTAAATCAACTAGAAAAGTAATATTAATTAAAAAAAATTCAAATATCTATTGTAGTTTTTTTTGTTTTTTCAACCCCTAAAAGGGTTTAAACGGGTCGAACAAATTTTCACGAATTTCTTGGCGGATTTTTTAATATTTTTTTTTTTTTTATTTTATAAAATTAACGCGTGCGGGACTCTCCAGTAAATAAATTTTAAATTAAAACTAAAATAACACGTAAAGAAAAAACACAAATTAAAACTAAAATAATAAGTAAATAATTCATAGTAATTCAATTTAAATTAAAATTAAGATAACAAGTAATTCATAGATATGATTTCTGCGATATTTGTATGGAATCGATAATGCCACAAAATTTATTACCGGTTTCCAGTAATCGAGCGGCTGGGCAGTTCTTGCCTTATGAAGTCTTGTAACATGTGGTATAAAATAGATCATTAGATCATGGTGAGCGGTTTGGTACACGAAAATTAATGCTCTCAAGGAATTGTGGAGCGTCTAACTCGCTGTTTAAGATCCTGAACAGTGCGATTAAGTCAAATTGCTCACGCCGCTTGGAAACAGTGTTTAAATTTAAAGTGGCAAGCAGAGAATTATAATTGATTTGCATAACAGGTAGGTATGTGAAGTTTATAGGCGATGTAGCGAAGAAATTTGTGCTGAACCGTCTCCAATTTCGAAAAGTGAACTTAAAAATAAGGGTTCCAAATGACCGATAGATATTCAAGGTGAGAACGCACCAGAGAACAGTAGAGAGCTTTTGTGCAGTGAATATTACGGAAGTCTTGAGTATTTCGTATAACAAGCCCAAGCATTCTACGAGCAGAGTTGTAAATTTGTGTGATATGTGGTACGAGTGTGAGTGATGGCATCGAGCACAATTCCCAAGTCTTTTACAGTCATCACCCAGACTACGGGGCAATTATTTATACTATAATTAAAGGAAGTGCATACACGCACTCTATGAAAAATTATGTAATTGCACTTACCTATGTTTAAAGGAAGGCGATTTTGTGAAATATAGCTTCACTCAAAGAGCTTGTAAATATTATGTTGAATAGTTTCACAATCGCGGGTTGAATAAACTGTTTTAAAAATGTTTAGATCATCCGCAAATAAAAGAAAATTGACATTAGGGTCATTCCATCAAGAATCGTCAAAAGTGTGACCTTACCGTCTCCGATTCTTTTGAAAATTTATGTACTCGAAGAATTAGTGAACAAAATAATACAATTTAAATTTTTGGTTTCTAACCTAACCTAACCATGTTAAAGATTACGCAAAAATGGTGTCCGAGTCCTCTTTGAATATTCATATCTCTGGTAACTTTTATCCTAGAACAATACAGTAGAGCTTATTTTAAAGATTTTTGTTTAAAAAATGTCGCAATATAAAAAAAAACCGAATAAAAATTATCCTTGAAATTTTTTTTCAGGAATAACGATTTTGTCCTTTATTCTTGAATATCTCAAAATGAGTTTTTTTTTACTTTTTTATATTTTGTAGGTTATACTGTTTTTCAAAACATATCAAAAAATTAACTTGGGATCTCATGAAAAAATTAAAAAAATGGAGGTATGCATTTTGAGATATTCAATGATAAAGGAAAAAATCGTTATCCTTGAAAGTTTTTTCAATTCGTTTATCAATTCGTATTTTTTTATATTGCGACAATTTTTAAACAACAATCTATAAAATAAGCCCTACTTTATTATTCTGGGATAAAAATTACCAGATATATGAATTTTCAAAGAGGTCTCGGACACCTTTTTTGCGAAATCTTTAACATACTATAACTAACGATAGAAACAAAAAAATTAAATCACTTTTTATTCACTAATTCTTCGAGTACACAAATTTTCAAAAGAATCGGAGATGGAAGGGTCACATTTTTGGCGATTCTTGATGGTATGACCCTTTTACTTTAAAATAATTGAGAACCACTGATGTTCTTCGATTTTTAGACCACGATCCCATTGAGATCCCAAGTTCATTTTTTAGCATGTTTTGTAAAACAGTAAAATATATTGAGAGATATTCAAGGATAAAGGAGAAAATCGTTATACTTGAAAAAAAATTTCAAGGATAATTTTTATTCGTATTTTTTATATATTGCAACAACCTTTCCCTTTAAAAAAAGCCCTATTTTACTATTCTATGATAAAAATTACGAGAGATATAAGTTTTCAAAGAGGACTCGGACACCATTTTTGCGAAAACTTTAACATACTATAACTAACAAAAAAAATTAGATAGAAAAAAAAAATTTCAATTATTTTTTCACTAGTTCTTCAATTACAAACATTTTCAAAAGAATCGGAGATGGCAAGGTCACAACTTTGACGATTCTTGATGGAATTACCCATTATCAAATATATCACAGATGTCATTGATGAATAGCAAGAACATCAACGATCCGAGGTGAGAACCTTCCGGCACACCCGATTTAACTGCAAAGGGTTTAGATTTAGCAGTTTTACTTTATTATTTTTTAATAATAAAGTATTTATATTGACAACGCAAGTGCGATCCTGTAGGAATTCCGTATCCAATTAAGCGATTCGCCAGGTACGCCTAAGTCTGCAAGCTTAGAGATAAATAGGTAGCGATTAACCTTGTCAAAAGCCTTCGCAAAGTCAGTATATACTGCGTGAACGGATTTAGATTCTAGAGCAGAGTTGATCGTTTGCACGTATGGCAAAAGATTAGTTACGGTCGACTTGCATTTCTGGAAACCATGCTGAAAAGGTGTAATGCAATTCCTGAACAAAGGCGTCAGTTTATTGGCTACAATTGCGTCAAAGACTTTGGCAACAGTGGATTGGACTGAAATCGGTCTATAATTCTCTACATTGCCCTTGTCACCTGATTTATAGATGGGAATAATGAAGGAAGTTTTCCACATACAAGGATAAATTGAAAAGAAACGTGAGGGGTTGCACAAGGTACTGTCGCCAGTTTCATTAAAAAAAATCTGCCAATGGTCTGGGCGAAACTTTATTATTTTTCGGGTCAAAGTTCGGGAGCGGTCAAAGTCGGAGTGTATCATGAGTTGCTTCGAGATTATTAGATTTCTTGGAAAATTATTTTTGTTCTTAATATAAAAATATTTAAAATAGAGATTTTTAGAACAAGATTTTATACATTGAAAAAGTCCGTGTAGACTATTCGAATTTCAGTATATTATGTACACTATAAGCCCATAGAAGTAAAGACGAATTTGTTGCCTTATCAGAATTAGATAGTCGAATTGTTAAAACGTATACAAATCCATTACTTCCACTTGGGGTTTGAATTTAAAAAAAATTGTGAAACAGGTTTTTAGACGATTTCATAAGAAGCAACTTGATATCTCATGAGACAAGACGGATATTGAAAAATTTGTGAAAACGTAACCAAACTCTTCACACCCCCTTGGTTCTTGAAATTCGAAAAATGGTGAAATTGGTTTTAAGGTCATTACATCATTTCATGCCGTAATAACCAATTTTATATCTCATCAGAACTAAGGGATGGCAAAATTTGTGAAAACATATGCAAACCCTTGGGGGCTGAATATCCAAAAATCGAGAAATGGGTTTGTAGGCGATTATATAAAAAGTCTGTGGAAATGAAAAGCGATCTAACATCTCATCAAACCTAAGAAATATGTCGAAACTTTGAAAAGCATACAACCCCCTTACACCCATTAGGATTGAATATCTAAAATACTGAAATTGACTTTTTGGCTTTTTTATATAGGAAACCTTGGGAAGTAAAAATGAATTCGATATATTATCAGATATGCAACCTCCTTACACCCACTTGGGGGTTGAATATCCAAAAATCCTGAAAGGAGTTAATAAATAAATATGAAGACAGCACGAGAAAGTAGGAACCAATTCAATTTCTTATCACTTCTAAAAGAAATGACGGAACTCGTGAAAACGTGTTCAACCCGTTTATACCCTCTTAGGGGCTGAAAAAACTTAAAAACAAGTTTTAGGCGATTATTACGCAAGCACGTGAAAGTGAAAAGATATTCCATATCTGATAAGACGTGGGGATATAGTAGAATTCGTGAAAAATTTTACAACCCCCTTTGCACCCCCTTAGGGGTCGAATTTTAAAAAATCCTGAAAACGCTTTCTAGGTATTTATATGAAGAAGCCGTAGAATAAAAATGAATTCAATATTTGGGAAGACCTAATAGATATGACGAAACTCGTGAAAATATATGCATACCATTTTCACTGATAATTTTTTTTGCCCCCCCTCTGAATGCCATTGGAAATTTGAAAATTTTTCTTATTTAAATTAGTTTTCTAGTTGATTTACATAAACGTAGCAAGTTTCAACTTTGTAGCATAAGCCGTTCTATAGATAGGAAAAACACCCCCCACCCCTGTACCATACTACCCCTATAAAAAATTATATTTTTCCAACATGCTACTAATATAGCTCTATCCAAATACCAAGTTTCAGCTTTATATCATTATAGGTTGTCGAGATATTAAAATCGGAACTTTTTCCTTTTCACCCTCCCCCACCCTCACCCTCTACACCCACACCTCCTAAATTTTGTTTTCCGCTAGGGGTCTATTAGGCCTACTTCTGGTAAAAATTTTAAGCATCTATCTTAAACTGGTCTTGAGATATGATAAGTGATTTTTTTGAAAAATTCGTATCCCCTCCACTTTCATGCTCCACCGCCCCCTTAAAAAATTTTACTTTCATCAAACTTCATTTCTCAACCTTTATACACAAACCAAATTTTATTTATCTAGTACAATTGGTTCATGAGATATCGTAATCTAAAGCTTTTCACCCCCCACCCCCGTACGCCACTTCCCCCACTCAAATTTTTGGTTCCGATCTATTCTCCTAGTATACCTACAGATATTCATTAAGTTTCAACTTTGTGATATTGACCGTTTAGGAGATATGAATTTTAGAATGTGTCGATCTCACCTTTTTTGCGTTTCGGACGCATTATTTTCCCCCCCACTCCCGAACCCCTTCACCTATATCAGCAATTTTTTTGCAAATGGGTCCACTACCGAAGCTCTATATAAATTCCAAATTTCAGTTTCCTAGCATAAGCGGTTGCTGAGATCTAGAAACCAAAATTTTCCGTCTAAAACGCTTCCCACTCCTCCCCCCTTACACCCCCACCCCTCCAAATTTGGTCACTTTAGGGGGCCAACCCACTCTACCCACGAAAAAAAATTCAATTAAATAGCTCATAGGGTTTGGGTGCTACGAGCCTTCAAACAATTTTGCGTACACCGGTAGACGTACGGCGTACGGCGTACGGCGGACAGACGGACTGAAATTTTTTTTTGCTTTTTTCGTGTCTACTCGTCATGAAACGTGAAAAAAAAAATTTTGAGGGTAGCAAATTTTTTTTTTTTAAAAATCGATAACAATACTGTATTATTGAAATAATAAAGTAAAATGGGTTTGACGCCAACGGGACCCATGCCTTTGAATACCGTGTTCATGAAAATTGACCGTAACTTCAGAACGCTTCAAGCTAGGAATTTGAAATTTTTTTATATTTTTTTTAGAAAATAATAAATTAAAACACGTAACACCTTCATTTCCGATCGAATAATTTTCCAGAGCTACGGTACCTATCCAACTTACCCAGTTTTTGCGAAATTCACCCACATGTACGGCATTGCCCATTTAATTTTTTCATCATTTTTGTCTTCGGATTTAAGAGTCACGTTTTGGTTGTAGAGAAAAAGATAAGGTAATTCATCGGTATGGCAAACACCTGAAAGCAAAAAAAGATTATGTTGTTAATGTTTGGAGCAATGGTGTCCACTCGTGATCCATAGCTTAAAAGTGATACTGAAAACAAGTATGAGGAGCCTTAGACAGTTGTTGAACACCCCAAATCTCGAAGGTTCCATACAAGAACTAATTACTTTAAATTAAAACATTTTCAAATTTCCATACTTGGTCCAATCGTGTACTTCATTGAAGTATAACTTATCGACTCTAGCCGTTTCTTTCTTACGAATATCTTCGGGTATATAGTGATAAAACAGAATCAGAGGAAGCGCTTCATTGAACTTCGCTTTAAATTCTTCATTGATCAGATGAAGGAGGGCTGGAAATAAATACCGAGTTTACTACTTTATATAAAACTTGGCGTCTTGGATGGTTTGCGTCCGAAAATAATTATTTAAATATTACGTGGAAAAAATCATTATATCAATACGTCTACTCTGTTATCTCGGAACATCTTGGGGTAGTTTTGATAGAAATGATCCTGGACTATCGCGTTCGACAACTGGTAGAAATATAATTTCTGGATCGATGTCGAATTCCTAAAGGTAAACTCAACTATTATTTGTCATTTGTAAGTAAAAATTAAATAAATCCATTTACAACAAAAATTCTTTTAAGGTCGATATAATTTCGAAAGCCGATTTTGTTCTCAGGTACTGAATCAATTTCTTTTCTGTTCCCTCACAGTTAAGAAGTTTCCCTAGCTTCGTGGATTGAGAAGTCATAACTGATGTTTCGCCTAGTGTCCAACGGAGGTTAAGGAGTTCAAATGGCGGTGGAGGTTAAAAAATTCAAATGATGGTAGAGTTTAAAAATTCAAATGACGGTGGAGGTTGAAAAATTCAAATGACGGTGGAGGTTAAAAAATTCAAATGACGGTGGAGGTTAAAAAATTCCAATGACGGTGGAGGTTAAGGAATTCAAATGACGGTGGAAGTTAAGGAGTTCAAATGACGGTGGAAGTTAAGGAGTTCAAATGACGGTGGAGGTTAAGGAATTCAAATGATGGTGGAGGTTAAGGAATTCAAATGACGGTGAAGGTTAAGGAGGTAAAATGACGGTGGATGTTAAGGAATTCAATTGACGGTGGAGGTTAAGGAGTTCAAATGACGGTGGAGGTTAAAAAATTCAAATGGCGGTGTAGGTTAAGGAATTGAAATGACGGTGGAGGTTAAGGAATTCAAATGACGGTGGAGTTTAAGGAATTAAAATGACGGTGGAGGTTAAGGAGTTCAAATGACGGTGGAGGCTAAAAAAATTCAAATGACGGTGGAGGTTAAAAAATTCAAATGACGATGTAGGTTAAGGAGTTCAAATGACGGTGGAGGTTAAGGAATTCAAGTGAAGGTGGAGGTTAAAAAATTCAAATGACGGTGGAGATTAAAAAATTCGAATGACGGTGGAGGTTAAAAAAATTCAAATGACGGTGGAGGTTACGAAATTCAAATGACGGTGGAGGTTAAGGAATTCAAATGACGGTGGAGGGAGTTTTGTTTGTTGATACGGGAGCAGAGGGAGTGTTGTTTGAGATGTTGGTTGTAGTGGAGTTAATTAATTGGTTAGTAGTGTTATTTATTGAGTTAGAGGGGGGGTTAGTGGTCTTGTTGTTAGTAGTTCTTAGTGATGATGTAGATGCAGAACGTATAAAGGGAAAGAGGGCGGGACTGTGGTGGGAGTGGGGTTGACGGTTGTACGTGGTGAGAGGGAGTATAGGAATATGGTGAGAGGGGATTGCTGTTTTAGTGATCTGAGTGGAAGGAGTAGTTGTGGGGATCGTAGTGATTAGTGAATACGATGGAGTGCTAGTCGGTGCTCTGTTCTTATAAAAATTGGGTACACTTACGTTGTTTGCGTATTTTCAATATCTCCTTTTGTTTTAGGAAGGAAGGACAAATTTTGCTTCCAGGTTCATGCCCAGCTGCCTGGAAGTTGATGCGGAAGCAACTAGAACATAGAGTTTCGTAAGGTAGTGTTCTGGAGCCGGAGTCGCAAGTCTCTTCAACAGACTTACACCAATTTTTGGTGTGCCCCAATCGTTGACACTTCTTACACCTTATAGGGTTAAGGAAATACTTAATAACCTCCACTCGCTCGAACCCTACATACATTTAAGTGGTTGGGAAGGGTGCAGACATTGAAAGTTACTATTAGTAGCCCCTGTGGCTTTTATAAAAATATCTTTTTGAGCTGCACTATTTCAACTACGTTTTTGTCCTTGAGACCTACCAAAATCTCATCTTGGTCCAAATAAATCAAGAACGAGACGTGCACTAATCCCCTACGTGTGCTCAACCTGCCATGCAAGTTGCGTTTGATAGGGATGTTGTGAATCTTTGAAGTGTCCAAGAATTCAGGCCGATCGCCTGATTGTCGTACAGAATCATTCGCTCCAGCTCGAAGGAAGGAAGAGTTGATGTATTTAGTTGAGATCTGATCAACTCCTTTTTTTTATCACGAATGCATTGTGTTGCTGATGGCTATTATCTGGATTTGTCGTTTATATTACTACAGACTTCGTTGGCGGGATTGCGGGTTTTTGTGGAGGTTGCAGCGGGTATAGGTACGCTATTGCATACTCGCCAGATGAGGTGGTAGCGACTCATTTGGGACGAGACCGTTTTGTCTTGGAGGATTTTCATTAATTTGTGTGCCACTAATTGTTCACTGAAGGTGGTTGGGGTGGTTCTCTATATATGGAGTCTCTTTTAGTCACTTACATTACGTTGGCACTTCACTGTTTTTATAAGTTCAACTCGAGTATCAGGTACTGAAAATTGGGCCGTCGGCCCTAACCGCAAAAATCAATGTTATTGAATTGATTGTTTTTACGCACGGGTTGTAATTAAAAGGACCCCAGGACGGATCCTGCAATTAGGGAGTCGCACTAATAGTCTCCGTATGATTATCACTTCTCAGACGCTGTAAACCTCACTCCAAAAAGAACACGACGCGGGCGCATCAGATCGTTCTGACGTTCGAAACGTGGGTGGACAAATATTATTTGAATGTTCCTTATTCCCATCTCTGCTCCAAATGACCGCTGGTCAATTTTTGGTCGGAAATCTGACCAAGTATATGCATACCTACATTGTATCGAAATTTTATTTTATTTATTTGCTTGCTTCTTTTAGATTTTAATTAAAATCTGTACCTACATTACAAATTGCGTATCATGGACCGCCTCAATTTGCCCAATATACGAGTATAGACCATGTCACCTTGACTCTATCGAGAGTATATCATTGATAATGCGGCAATTTACATGCAAAAACAATAGTCGACTAGGACAGGATCCTATTTACGGCACACAAGACAAGGGAATCCGTACTACTCCCAATATTCAAGTGGAGCCAAACTCAAGATGCAAACATACCAAAAAGCGCCATGTTGACTTACCACCAGAACAATCTCATAAATTTACCGTAAAATATTTCTCATAAATTAAACTAACGACCATTTCGACTGCATTAGACAGGTCTATTAGTTTCTTACGAGTGTATGGAATATGGTTCGCTTTTCGATATGGTCGCCTTTCTTAGGTAATACGCCGAGCGAGACTAAGATATAGTCCCAACTATTCTTCAAGCCGAGGTACTTCAGGAGATACCACGGTGGTATGGCGGATAACTATAAGAGGAGTTTAATTTATAGCCAATGCATGGCCTTGGGAAGATACTGGAAGTATAGCAGTTCCGATGGTTAGAGTGGTTAGAGGTTGGAGTGTCCTGAGCAGGAATTTTCTTAATATGTCAATAATGATAAATTTAATGGGACTTCATACATCCGGAGTACATCTTTTTTTATATTCAATTTTTTTCAACAAAATGGACACCTACTTAAAGCACGTCATTGCTCCTAAATTCGTTTGGTAGTCGGTTCGAAAACGTTACATCAAATCAAGCTTTAAGCTGGTACTAATAAATAAACAGCACATAGAGATATGACGAAATTCGTACTTTTGGTTTTGGAGACTGCTATGTGACGAATAAAATGCAATCAATGGATTCTGTACAAACAAGAATCACTATGACTTTTTGTCGTACCTATACAATTTTAGCGCACGTAAAGATGAAGTAAAACATGAAAAGTTCAATGAGGAACAAATACATTTTTTTACACAATTGACCATACACCCATAGTCACACTTTAAAAAACAAAATGCACGATATAATCGCAAATAAATAGTAGGTGCGTGAACAAAGCAGACATAATTAAGGCGTTCCTTCGAGCTGCTACCATACGAAAGTCCTTGAAAAAATAGTGTTTCTTTTTCCGAACAAGTGATATCTCAGGAACGTTCTGAACAAAAAGTTGAATTCGGAAAGGGAGGTCCGGTGTATTGCTCCCATTGCTTACACTTTTGGAACGTAATTTGAAATTATAAAAATGAGAAAATACGGTGATATCAAAGTACTTTTTTGAGTCAACTGAAAGACTCAAAAAAACTAATAACCATGTCACAGCTGATGAAAGAGGGAGAGCGAGAGAAGAGGGGAGTACCACGTTTTGAATTTTTGCAAAACCTTGCTTAATTTGACTAAAAGAGCTGTCTAAAGCTTTCGAGATATCTAGTGCAACTAACATGGAAAGTTTGCCTGAATCCTCGGGACCGGTGGAATGGATTTTCAAATGAATTGTGATATATGGTTCATCGAGTAATGAATAAATGGATTTACATGTGAAGTATAAAATACCGCTCATAGAGTAATGGAGGAACTGTACCGGTGGTGGATTTATGCGGTCGACGTTATAAAATTGTGTGAAGTGAGAATGTCACTGCGAAAACTTAAGTCAAAATACACTTTTAAACTATTCTTTTATTTACTAAAGAAAAAATCATGTCCCCCATTAAGGGGTAATACCCATGATATATTGGATTCGGGGTTGTTGATACCTTCCCATCTAATACTTCTGGTCTTTCGTAGGCGCTTGTAACCTTAAACGGCTTGTAACCTCCAAAAGATCAAGTGCTTTTCCTTTTAACCACTAAAGTATAGTACTATGTTCGGCGAAACGAAAACGAACGAAAAAGGTACATTCGAAGTAGAGTGAAATAAACTATACAGTTCGCTACTAGATGTCAGTGAATTAAAGCGCGAAATTTGAAAAATATTAAAATATTGGAAATAATTACAATTCCGACACAGAACACAACAAAATATAACTCACATAAGACCCTTGGAAACAAAACTTTAACTTACCCAAGCGCCATCTATTATGGACTACTGCAAATGTTCATTCTGCCCATGAAAACAGTACTGAAAAACGAACGAAATGTTTCGCCGCGAAAAATGAGCGAAATATTAATTTTTTTTATGGAATTTGACAGTTCATTTCGTGTCGCTCGGAACACAGAACTAGGCTTTAACCTCAAAAACACGCGCACAAGTATTCTAGTAGTTTGTACATAAGAAGTCATGAATGTTACTGGTTTCGGCTTACTGGAGGGGAATACTTGCGTCATTTACGGTTTTTTATGCACACTTTATTGTTAACATTTCGTAGCTACGATTACTCGTATGTGATCCTTCTACCACTTCTCAACGTGGTTAGCCACGGTTTTTACGGTAGCTTTATAGAACCGTAATTAATCTTGATTTATGCGGTTTAATTTAGTCTAAACTTACCTTTGACCATAGTATGTACAACTAGTAGCTAGATATGTTTCAACTTTGTACGAAACCTAAACAAATCGTAGATTATTTGAAAAAAATTAAAAAAAAAATGTTTTAGAAACCGTATGTGTAGAAAAAAATAATAAAAATAGTTAAAATAAATTAGAAAAAACCTGAAACTAAGCGAATGCAGTACGCTGAGCGTTCATTGTCAGATCAGGCAAAAGAGGCGCGCTCCACCATTAAATCGTTGAGGAAAGAGATTGAACAGGAATATTCCAACTTAGAAGGACAGCTTTATGGTCTTGGAGTTGCAGATTATTGGTAAAAAATTTTAAAAGTAGAATTATTTATTAGTTCATGTCTGTAACACATTTCAAAAGTTTGAACGCGTTTTTCTCGAAACACGATTTTCGAAATTGGCATGCAGTATGACTCGAACAATTTTTATTCTTTTCATTCGAATCGCCATATCTTCAAACTAATATTTCGAAGAGAAACACGTATGGGATTTTCGATAAGTTGATTTAAAAAAAATAGTTATTAGTAAATAACTGTCCTGTTTTTGGTAGAAAATTTAATAAAATTATTCAAATACTCGCCAATCACACAAAACTCAATATTTCTAAATTCCCCTAAGAGTTTCTCTAGCTATACTCATCTAGATTCAGTGATTTTACTTTATTATTTTTTAATAATAAAGTATTGTGATCGACCTGAAATTTAAAAAAAAATTTGTTAGCCTGAAATTTTGTATTTACACATTTTAGGACTAGTAAGCACCAAAAAAGCAAAAAAAAAAATTTCCGTCTGTCCGCCGTATACGCCGTACGCCGTCCGCCGTTCGCAAAATCGTTTGAAGGCGCGTAGCTCCCAAACCCGTTGAGGTATTAAGTTGAAATTTTTATGGTGGGTAGATTGGATGAAATAAGGGGGGACGAGGAGGGAGCGTTTTAGACGAAAAATTTTGCTAAAAAATATGCTAGGCGGCTGAAACTTGGAACTTATGTAGTACTATGATAGTGGACTCATTCGCAAAAAAATGTTCCAAAGGGGTTGAGGGGTGTGGAAGTGGGGAGGAAAACAATGAGTTTGAAACGCTTGAAAGCCGGATTGAAACATTCTAAAATTGATATCCCCTGAACAATTGATGTCAGAAAATTGAAAATTTGTGGTTATCCTTAGGGATACTTCAAGATTAGACAAGGGCTAAAATTTGTAAGTGGAGTGGTAGGGTGTGGGAATGTGGGGTGAAAAACTTTGGATTACAATATCTTCCGAACCTATTACACCAGGAAGATAAAATTTAGTTTCTGTATATGGGATCACAAGAGGAGTCTACTGAAAGTAAATTTTTTGATGGGTAAGGTGGAGCACGAAAGTGGGGGGACAGCAATTTTTCAAAAAATGTAATTTTTATATCTCAGTATTTTATATCTCAGTATCCGTATCAGATATGATCTTGGAAATCTTACAGGAGTTGGGATCGGTAGACCTCTAATAGGGAAAAAAATGTAGTGGCGGGGGTGATGGTGAAAAGGGGTAGAAAGGAAAAAAATTCTGATTTTTATTTCTCGAAAACCGTAATGAGTGGAAAGCTAAAAATTTAGGATTATATAGAGCCACTATAGAGACATCCTAGAAATTTTTCATAGGGGGGTGAGGGTGGTTTTTTATATCTCAGAAACGGCTTATGCTAGAAAGTTGAAACTTAGTACGTTTATGTAGATGTGCTATTAGAGTAACTAAAGCAAAAAAAAAGTTCAGATTTTTATTGGCGTTCAGAGGTTGAGTAAAAAAAATGTCCGTGAATCCACATTATCACGAATTTCGTTAAAACTTTTAGACATGACAAACTATCTAAGCAATTTTACTTCTGCGAGCTTTTTATATAAGCGCCTAGTAACGTTCCTCAAAATTTCGATATTCAATCCCTAAGGGGGTGTAAAGTGATTGTGTACATATTCACGAATTCTGATATATTCCTAAGGAATATTGCGATTGGAATTCACTTTTACTTCTATAAGCTTTAAACGTAGTCGGAGAAAAACCCGATTTAAGTATTTTTCTCTATTAAACCCCCTGGGGGTATTGTTCAAGATTTCACTAATTCCGAAAATCTCTTAGGTTTAATGTGATCGAATTCGCTTTTACTACTATACATTATTCTATTGATAAAAAAATACGTAAGTAAATAAAAAAAATCTCCCAACAGTCTGGGCGCAACTTTATTATTTTATGGGTAGAAGTCCGAAACGTGTTTAATGATGAGATGCGGTGTAGGTTACTATGCGACTGATAACCTAAGAAATAACCAGGAGGCTAGTTGGAACGTTATTTTTTAGGTTGTCAGTCGCATAGTAACCTACACCGCATCTCATCATTAAACACGTTTCGGACTTCTACCCATAAAATAATAAAGTTGCGCCCAGACTGTTGGCAGATTTTTTTTTGTGCTAATCTCAAATTTAAGTAAGCTAAACTGCGTGCCGCAGAGCACCTAAAGTTTAACATGCTTCGGGAGAATGGCTTTAGTGCCGCCATTTTGTAAAATTTTTCACAAAATTTTTTTTTTTGTATACTTAAATACATGCTTATTAGCTTCCCTAAATATTATTAGTCTATTTCCTTTCCTTCTATTAAAAAAATTGTCGAAAAAGAGCTTTTTTTCAGGCTGTTACAGTGGTGTTACCCCTTAATCAACATACCTTAAAATTTTGCATATTTGAAAACATTCTTTAACCCAGCACAAAGTCGAAAGGATGTATAAAACATACTGCAGTCACGATCGGCTGCAAGCCAATCGTATAATACTCTAGATGAATACTGAACTCCGATTTATATTGTAGTTGGGGATAAAGTAGAATTATGTGTGTGCATGTTGTATGTTCTTTATTAAGGACTGCCATTAGATTGCGAATCAAAACTAAAAGACAATATTCAGTGTTTAATTTCATATCTTGAACTGGGTAAGTCATCGAAAAAAAATGTCCTTTTTGAAGGACTTTCACATGAGAGGTGCAGGAAGGACTCACTCAATTTCTTACATATTTATCCCTTTCCTTGGAACCATTTAAAAATGAATGTGTACAAAATTTCAAATTCGTAGCTTGAAGCGTTCAAAAGTTATCGAAAAATATTGTTGAACATATAATAATATTGTTGTATGGCAGCTACCAGAAGGAGTAAAAGGATTTCGCTAATTAGTAAACTCGAACTTCGTTTTTACTCAAAACTAATTTGTACAAAATTTCCAATTCATAGCTAAAAGATTACTTGAGTTATAGTGAGTTTCGTAAATTAAGTGAATGCATTTTGACAGGATATTTGTATGGCAGCTACACGAAGGATTATCAGGATTTCTGATTTCTTTCATAATTCTACATTTAGTTCCAACTATTGAAAAAGTAATACATACAAATTTTCAAAGTTGTAGCTTAAACCCTTCCGAAGTTATCGGCTAATATTTTTCAACACGTGTTTTAAGGACATTTTGTATGGCAGCTACCCGAAGAAGTAGGACGATTTTGCCCGTTAACGAACTTAGCCTTACAAATTCAACCAAACACCCAGATTCAAAATTTCAAGATCCTAGGTGAAGGCGTTCTTGAGTTATCGTGTTCACGGACAGACGGACGGACGGACGGACGGACGGACGGACGGACGGACGGACGTCAAGCGGATTTGAGGTTTTTGGCCACAAATAAACAACAAATAATATATAACTTTTTTTCGTCCGAGGCTTGGTCCTATGCGTTACAAACTTTTGGGCTGGATTAAACTTATAATACTCTATATGATTTCATCTAGAGTATAAAAAACTATATGAGCAGATGAGTACTTTGTTTCAGGAAACCATTAAGACCTTTCAGTTTTCCTGTATTTTTCATAAGTTATACCAAACTTCTATGAAGAAAAAAGTGTAAAAGAGTGTGAAATTCAATTACATCTTCCAATAAAATAATGTCCATACCTTATTAATCTTCATTTTATTTGTCTATTTAAATTTGAATTACAATCCAATTTTTCTGAAGTAAGTTAGAAAACATTAATTTTTAACAAGTGAAATTTCTTTAAATACGAATAAAAAGATGTTTTGCTTTTATTTTTCATTGAAAATATTAAACGGTGTTCATTTAGTAACTATTTGTTAGTAGTTTAACAAATTATGTATAATAGAACAATTAAAAGGTCTTAGTTACACTATATTAAAAAAATAATAATTATTCAAGTGTCGAAATGGTGTTTTGAAATACTGGAAGGTAGAATACAGGTGGGGGCAAGTGCCCCTTCTTGCCCCTCTCTATGGGCGCCCTTGGTGTTAGTTGCTAGGTTGCAGGGCAGTTTGCGCATTTGATGTTTGTTTGTTTTCTCGGAAGATTCGATTGAAGTTAAGAGTAGTATCTTACGGGTTAGCATAAAACCTACTGTGCACTTGCACTACTTAGTACGTCGATAGTTTCTTGATCCGAAGACGGAAAGTATTACCTACTAGTACTAACCAGCCTTAGATAACGATGGTCCACGTATCGTTCTCGTTTTTCTGAAGTTCTTGTAGATGTTTGAATTGTTTGATGTTGTGACCATACCCCATGCTGTTGGTGTTGCTTTAAGTGAGATTTTTATCATTTTTCTTCTGTTCCTTACAATAATTTTTTGTGGCACCCATTTCTAGTAGCACTTTTCGGTCTAGACTTGCCTCACTCGCCCTTGTCACTAAACTTTGACAATAGATGGTTGGATTCAGAAAACGGCGGAAAAAGTAATTGTAAAAAGATATGGTAAAAGTTGTTAAAACGTGTACAACAACCTTTACACCGCTCAATGGTTGAATATTAAAAAATCCTGAAGTTGATTATATCTCAGTAGACCTACGAGATATACCGAAATTCGTGAAAATATGTGCATCCTTTTTTTCATCCATTATTTGCGCTACGCAATTGCAATTATAAACAAGCCGCTTCTGAGATGTAAGTATTTTATTTTTAACACGTACAGCAAATCCTGATATCGATTTGTAGGTGATTATAAATGCGTAAAATTGAAATCTGTATATAGGGTGTTTTTTTAGAGGTATAATTTTTTCAGTAGAGATACCTGTCAAACTGACTGTCAAACTTGACTGGTATCGTTTACATTTTTGTTCAGTACGTTTTGGCAAATTATCATGGAACGACTTACACCACAATAACGTTTACAAATTGTTGAAATTTATTTTCGAAATTTGCGTTCTATACGGCAAATTCACAGATCGCTGCGTCAGTGGTGAAAAAATAATCTCAAGAATTGGACCTTTTTAAGCCAGCAACGATTCAATATTTAGAAGCCAACAGTCGACAGGGTTATTGATGAGATAATGCCAGAAATGCTCGAAAAAGTGACCAAAAATTGGACTAATCGGATGGTGTTCAGTAGACGCAGTCGCAGTGGTCATATTGTGGTGGTACGTCAAGTCGTATATAAGTAATTATATTTAACTGAGTTTAATTCACTGAAGTTTTGAATGATTGCCAACTTCATACATTGTATTGGAAATAAAATTAAAGTTGGCGTATTTTATCAAAAAATAAAATTTCGGAAATATTTTTTTAGTCTTTTCAAAATCCTTGCTGAGCAACATTATAAAATAATTAACTTTGTGTAAATCGTTAAATATAAAATTAATTATTTCATGTTTAACGATTTACATTAAGTTAACTATTTTATATTTAACGATTTACACAAAGTTAATTATTTTATAATGTTGCTAAGCAAGGATTTTGAAAAGACTAAAAAAATATTTCCGAAATTTTATTTTTTGATAAAATACGCCAACTTTAATTTTATTTCAATACAATGTATGAAGTTGGCAATCATTCAAAACTTCAGTGAATTAAACTCAGTTAAATATAATTACTTATATACGTTAAATGTAAAATAATTAACTTTATGTAAATCGTCAAATATAAAATAATTAATTTTATGGATATAATTCATTTATTCTCAACAATATGCCCGAAATTGTTTATAAAAATGAAATGCCATAAAATAATCTTTTTAATAAAAAAAAATTGTGCCATTTGGTAAATTACGTGTCTTTTTTCAAAAAAGAATTACTATACCTCTAAAAAAACACCCTATATAACCAGACGTAAGCGATATAGCGAAATTCGTGAATGTAAAGAAAATTATGAAATTTGTAAGTAAAAATCAATTCAATATTTAATTAGTTCTACGTGATATTGCAAAATGCATGACTACTTATTCAACCTCTCTGCATCCCTAGGGGTTGAATGAAAAGAAAATCCTTGTATTGATTAAATTTTTCGGCGATTACGTCATAAACCCGTAGAAGTTTTAATCACTTCGATGTATTGTAATATATTGTATTGAATTCTGACAATGGCTTTTTCTATTATAGAATAAACGACAGTTGCACTGAGTGGGCACTCGAAACCGGTCGTATAATTTTTTAATCTGGCTAGCTATAGAAACCCGGAACAAATATAATCATTCCAAGAGATATGGTAAAATTCGTGAAATATATGCATCCCTTTCGCATCGACCATTGAAAATCATAAGCCGTTCCAAAGGAAAAATATTTTTGGAAAATGCCGAATAGTTCTATATTCAGAGTATCATCCGTTATTTAATATAAACCTCAAGATTTACTGGTTCATCTTGAACGCAATTTGGCTCTTTACCTTACTCAATGCAAACACTTATTTTATTTGTCAATAATTTTCGACATACTCGTATTAAACGATAACAATACGTAAAATTTATAACGATGCGGAGCAATCAATCCCAAGAAAATTACTGTGACACGCATGTTCCTTTTAAGTGGCCCTAAACAGAGAAAATAATAATGCCGTATATTGGGGATCACAAAAGAAAACTGAAGTGGTCTGATAGATTCTATTCGAATGGACGTTGCTGCTCTGCAATATTAATTTCCTTCTCATAATCGAAAAATACATACAATGGACCGAGTGGGGTCTATTCGAGGATATTCCAAAGTGGATGTAGTGCAGAGAGGGTGGTTTTGATCTCGTTTCTCAATCAGCTAAAAAGGTTTCTATTCATTGACCATATAGTCGAGTCCAGTTTAATGTGGGGAGTTTCTTTCTTTTCGGTTTTCCTGATTTTTTTCTTTGTGCTAAATCAATAACTTTTTTTGCGGATCAAATTCTTTATCAACTGATTTATATGCGGACTGATTAAATGGAAAATTTATTGCATTATTTGAAAGATTTGTTGGCTTTCGGAAAATGTAATTGTTTGTTTTGGGGTAGTTCGTTCAATAAATTAAGAATTTGGTGAGCAGACGTGATTTACTTTGTCGATCCTTTAGAAGTTTAGAATTTCTATCCACAATGATCACTCCACGAAATGATAAATGCAAACTCCTTTAAAACTTAAGTAGGTTTAGTAAGAAATGGTGCATACTGACTAAAAAGTTAATTTTAACTATAACAGAGTCCTTTCCGCTTCAGAAGTAGCTCCTCCCGTATACTCAGATAAATAACAACTATTTTTACGAAATAGGCGTTTTAAAAAAGAAATAAGCATGCTGACAAAACGACATCCTATTTTAAAAAAAGTTGCCTCGAGTAGCGGGCATGATGGTCATTGGTTGGGATGTCCTGGTTATTTATGGGCGACACAAAAGATCCACTTCATAATGGACAAAGTGACTTTTATATCCGAATTATGCACATACATGCGAATGTCCTTCCGGGCACAAACCGCATATATCCTGAAATTGTCGTCTCATTTTCTTGGGGCCAATACCGCCGCCCCATTCAGTAAAATAAACTACACGACCTGATTCAGTCGACATGAACCAATTTATTTGGCCTGGCAGAGGGCAACATGGAAATTTTAAGGGAATCGTTTCGATTCAGAATTACCCGGGCTCATCGTATAGTTGGGGGTGGGTTTTGGGTTTGTACGCGTACGTTAGTAAGGGTGATGAGGGGTCATCATTTGTTTTCGGAAGTAGATAGAATAGACGAAATATTCCGAAATAACGAGATAGATATTTAGAGGGGGATCCGTCCTGGAGATAGCTTTAATGTTGTTAATTAACCTCAGTCATGTTCTGTTTTATTCAGTTAAGGAGTGGCAATTTGTTCGGTATTAAAATTTGTAGATAGGCAAAGGGTTTCGTTGTAGAGAGATGAAGAAAGTAAGAACCATACGGATTGTTCTTGATAATAGTTTGTGGCAACAACAGACTATGAAATTAGATTCAAGCCACATCGTAGAAAGGTTGTTAAATTTTTGATCTGTGATCAAACAACACCCGGTAATGACAAACTAAAAAAGTTCTAAAACGTTCCTCATTTCCATATTATGGAAGCCCTTGGTAACGTTTTATATAAATGCAGGAGTCCGAACTGATGAACCTAGAAACATGAAATTTCGCACGAAAGAAAGTTATGCAAATATTTTACTTTCTCAAATTCCTCACTACCTCTGTCTTAGACCCGATGAGACATTAAATTGGGGTTTACTTCTTAAGGCTTCTAAAAACGGCGAAGTTTTTAAAATTTAATCCTGAACAGGGTGAAAAGGAGTTTCATATGTTTTCACGAATTCCACAATATTTCGTAGGCCTGATGATTGGTTTTAACTTCGGTGATATTTTACAATTTTACAGCTAAGAGGGTGATAACTATAAAATATGTTTTCACGAGATCTTTAATATCGTTTAATGGAAAGAACAATTTTAGAATTTTACTTTATTATTTTTTAATGAAAGTTGGAACTTATGAAGTACTATGATAGTGGACCCATTTGTAAAAAAATAGTCGATAGGGGTTCAATGGTGTGCGAGTGGGGGGGGACAATATATAGAATTAAAAAATTTTTGAGGGGGGAGGTGAAGCGCTGAAGGTGGGGGACAGCCATTTTCCAAAACATTAAATTTTTATATCTCATGAACCGTATCACATATGATCTTAAAATTTTTACAGAAGTTAGGGCCAGTAGACCTCTAGCGGGGAAAAAATTTTGAGGGTGTGGGTGTAGGGAGTGGTTCTGGGAGGGGGGTGGAAGTGAAAAAAATCTGATTTTAATTTCTCGAAATCCGCAAAGGATAGAAAGGTAAAAGTTGATAACTGTTATTACCCCTCAAACAGGGGATGGGCACCAGCCTTGCTCAGTCGAAGATGGGGTAGTTCGGGGATCACTTTATGGCCGTACCGCGTACCTATACGACACCAGGGCGCCACCTAATCTGGTTTAACGTGAGGAAAATTAGGAAACCTCCCCTAACGAAATGACGAAGACACCTTGTTTCGGTTCAAAATAAAAATTCACTATAATCTTTATTCAAAAAATATCTATAGCACTATGTGTGGCTGTATTCCGGCGGTCCCGGCTTACTACAAATCGAGACGCAATCCCTTTTTTTACCCGATTCCTCGGCTCGATTTCCCACGGTCGCGCACGATTCTTCTCTCAGGAGGAAAGGAAAAAAAGAACGGAAGAAAGGTAACCAAACCCAATAATATACCTACAATAATCCTGCACTCGCCGTTGCCGTAACTGCCGACCGTTGCTCCGTGGCTCCTCCAACTCCTCGTTCGTTCGCTGCTACCGTCTCTACCAGGTCCTTCACTCTACCGCACTCCAGATCTTCCTCATAAATTCCTCACGATTACTTCCAATCTTTGCTCCTTCACCACGGGAAAACTCCCCAAATTATTTCTGTCTTTGTTCGATTTCGATCTATCTTAATTTAACGGTCCTTGTACTTCCTTCACTCGACGTACTTTAGTTCACCACCTTCAAAAGCAAAAAGCCCCCGCGCAAACTCAGTCCGGCTCTTATATAGTATACGCCGTGGCTTCGGCTCTTTTCGGATTCCAACGGCCATCTTCCCCTTATTCTGCTGAATTTCGCCTGGCATCTTCGCGACAGATGTCAGATTTCTCGCTTGTTATGTAGGACAATTGCTAGTACCGGGCGGGTAGTGTTATGATCATAAGTGCGCGATAATTGACCATTTCCGGACCGTGCATCTTAAATCAGCGTTTGCGCGGGAAAACGTTTCCGGTAATTTCGACCTTCATCGGTTAACGTCGGCCGTGCATTCGACATTAACCTCCTGGATGGGAAATTCTGGTGTAATTTTGAAACTTGGCGGGAAGTCCAACCCGACGAGATCAGTATAACGTTTATATTCCAACAATTCTGGACATCTGCTTGTGCCTGTCCTTGAGTTCCCGCAGCCTCCGGAATTCACATACGGAAGCAGGATACGAGGGAACCGGGACAGGTCCGTCGACAGTAGCGTGCCCTCCTTCAAACGACGGTGCATTGGGCTGAGGAGGATAAAGATTCGAAACGGCCGACGGACGACAGCGGTAAGCCCCGGCGAGAGGTATTTGCTATGACAATATTCAATAATCCGCGTCAATATATCAACTAATATCCCTCGATCCTTTCCTCCCTAGGAAACCCGTGGACGTCAGCCAGAGGGGCCTTGGGACCCAATTGTAAGCTGGAAGTCAGAAAAGAAAGAAAGCAAAAAAAAGGATTGCAGAACCTTTAGAAACTTTGCCGCCTCCCATAGTCCGGAATACCACCTTAACGTACAAATACTCTTTACTAAATTCAACATCTTATAATAATTCTATAATCTATTTCCATAGGCTGCCACTCCGTCCACTCCGGGGAAATTCCGCGACGCGCTGGGCTGCTACAAGCCTTCCCCCGATGCAACATGCCTGGGTGGAAGCCCTAAAAAAAAGAAAAGAACGGCGACTGACTAGTTTCGGTATGCGGTTTTGAACCGTAACACTGTATAGAGGTGCTATAGAGAAATCGCAGAAAAAATTTTTGAAGTGGGGGTGGTTTTTCGTATCTCAGAAACGGCTTATGCTAGAAAGTTGAAACTTAGTATGTATACATATGTAGAATTACTACAGGAGTAATTAAAGCAAAAAAAATGTTCAACATTTTATTGATGAACAGAGCTGGAGTAAAAAAATTGTCCTTGAAAAGGGGTTTTTCGGACATTTTCATGAATTTCGTTATTTTAATCTAAAGAATTACCAGGGGGCTATTTGGAACGTTATTTTTAGAGTTATCAGTCGCATAGCGACCTTCACCGCATGTCAGTTGCGCCCAGACTGTTGTCAGATTTTTTCGATATGAAACCCCAAGGCTTTGGAATTGATTTTACTATAGCTTCTATTTACATGTTAACATAAATGCCTAAAAGTGAGTTTGGCTTCTAGAGGTCATATGTAAACGCCTAAAATTGATTTATCTTTCTGGAGGGTATTTATTCAAATGCAAAAAAATTTAGGTGTTTTTGAATATTAACATTAAAGGTGGTGAAAGGGGTTAAATTTATGAGTATATTGATAAATTTTTCAATTTGGTTTAGGTTTGCTGAGATACGGAATTAGGTTTTACTTCAAAACGTTTATTATAGGGGAGAGTGGGGCAAAGTGGGCTAGCAAGGTAAAGTGAGCCCCTTTAAAATTTCTAGTTTGTAGTAGCGCCATCTCATAGCAAAATAAATTATACGATAAAGCTTTTTAAATTGACCACAATGCACTAGAAACGAAATCCACTTTAAATGCAGTTTCTTGAATTTTTCTCATATTACGATTTTGGTACCGTCTGATGTAAATATTAGTGCTTAATAATTGCATTAAAAAGAATTGTTAGCGAGTGAAAATTGTTTGAAACTGTATCCTTGACATCGGCGTACGGATTATGAAACTTGAAAAGTAAGCTTTGATGATTATTTAAAAAAATATATAAATTTTAGCAGATGCTTGCTGTTTAGCGTTCATTCGGGGCAAAGTGAGTCCCGGGCACATTTTACCCCATACCAATATCATTTTATTTGACAATTAAAAATAATGACCGCTATTCTTAAACACCATATAAAGTCTACTCTTAATAAAACTGGCTTTAAATTTAAAGCCGACTTTAAGTATTTTGTATTCATAATCAAAATAAAGTCAGCTGTAGCAAACATGTGAAATTTAATACATTTTGGCGTGTAATCTAGTACATTGTTAATGTCAAAGTTTGTTTGTAAACGAAAGAAAAAATTAACGAAAAAACGAAGTGCAATATAAAATTGGCGGATATGGATTGAAAAGTGGTTAGTATATCATAAGTTGTATTATAACAATAATAAATTTTAATAAAATAGCAAAATATAAATAATTATAGAGACAGAGAGCTGAACATTTTTTCGGCAATGAAAAAGAAATGCTTCGGACTCTTTATTCAGGATCATTTATCAGAAGTCGGAGGCATGGAGCAGAGTAAGCGAAGCCATGCAAGGTTCTGGCTATACTTCGCGTAGCAGCTGAAAGCAGAGCACTGGCTTGGAATGAAGCTGAACTCAACAAAAGCCATTAACAGCTACAAGTGGTAGCGAATGGAAACCGGCAACAAAGGACCTGTGAAAGAGCCTAAAGAATTGGATTTTCAAATTCAAGGAATGATTCCAGAAGCCTTTAAAGAGGATGCTATTGAAATAAGTTCAAACGATATCCATGAAGTGGTAATATTATTTTTGTGATTTAGTATTATGATCCATCTATGATGTATTCTCTGGTTTCATTATATTTCGGTGTTAGCTAGTAAGATATGGATGAATTTCTGCGATATTTTGTTGTTTTAAATTTGTTCATTCAATTTTAGTCATATTTTTATTATTTATTGAAGTAGAATTTAACAATTATTTTATTTATGTACATATTTTTATCTATAAAATACAAGAATTTAAAAGAATTTGTTGCTTATGTAATTACGGTAGTTTCTACCATTGTTGGTAGATTCAAGTGCTGGGTATCTCCTTATTGTATCATTTGAATTTTGATATACTCTGGAATCTTCGAGAATGCACTTATGAATTCATAAGAAAATATTTTATTAATGTAATATGAATGTGAATATACTGACAAAGGCAACTTCGTTCCTTAGCAATATTAAAAAGAACTGCTGACTCAACTATCACACATTAAGCTGTATCTAAATCAACTCGTAAGCGCTCAAATATTGCCCGAAATTTGCTTTTCAGTTCACCATTGAGTTGTTCGTTTCCATCACGGGTTGCTATGTGTGCTTTATTATAGCGCTTTTGGAGTCTGAGGATTTTGTACTGGTGTTAGAACCCATTTCGTACAAGCATAACCACCGTTTCCCAAAATATGTCCGATGTCTTCATTTTCGATATTTCTTTTCAATCCGCATTCATTCCAAATTCTGGAATCATGTGTTGATCCTCTATGACGCGCAACTATTACTACGTTTACATGGAGGATTAAATCCGGATTGAATCCGGATTCAATCCTCTAAAATCTCATGTAAACGTAGATCGGATTGGAATGAGATCGGCTCGATCCGAACGAACTTCTCAACCTGGATCGAGTCGAAATCGGATCGAACTTCTCATGTAAACGCGGATCGAAAGATCGAAAGTTCGATCGTCGTAAATTCATTAACAATAAAAACTTATTTTCTATCATTTTCATAGTACTATCTCACAAAACTGCTAGATTTGACATTTTTATGCACTGCACTTCGAACTTGTACAATTAAAGAAGCGATTTCAGGTTATGTTACTTGTCATTTCGATCTCATTTCGATCTTCCCATGTTTCGATCTTTCGATCCGGTGTAGTCATATACGCGATTCAAATTTGGATCTTTCGATCTTTCGATCCTCCATATGTAAACGTAGTATATATCATCAATTTTGTGGTTTGGGTCACAAACAATCTGAATATAAATACTGGCCATGTCATTTAATGTCATTGGCAATTTCAGCGCAGCTTACCTGAACGTTAATGGAGCTGTAGCCTTTTCGATTTATAAATCTACCCGCAGCTTCTTTGCCCAATTTCCTTACAGGCGCCTTGATCAGCACATGGGTGCAATCCAGCCTCGTACATGGTGCAAATTTGCGATTTTATAAAATTTTTTATTATTTCTTGGCAGAGCCTGTAGAAGCAATACTGCTTCTCGAACCACAACCTAAGTGGTCTTTTGTTCCTGGCTCGTAACACTCCCTAGGCCATATCTATATTCCCTTAAGAAAGGAGATAATTTTACTCATACTTAATGACTCCACAGAATGGTTCCGGACCAATCATTGGTGAATTGGCGCTCTGCTTAGCTAGTTGGTCAGCCTATTCATTTCCCGGAATACCCTCATCTCCTGGCACCCACATTTAGGTGTATGATAATCCCACACAAGCCTAGAGCGGAAACAATGAGATTTCATCGCTAGCAGTGCCGCTTGGCTGTCAGATAAGATAATAACTGTAGCGCCTTTTGGCGCTGTGGCTGTTTGTCCCATTGCCAGCCATATTTTACAATTGGGTCCAAATACGCCCGCCCCAGTCCCGTTCTAGGTCTTTGAGCCGTCCGTGTACCAGACTGAAGCACCTTCCCCAAAATCTGGTAGACCAGATTGCCTTGATACACAATCTCCCAGAGCCACCATATATAGTATATACTTCCATGTGAAATTTCCACACACAAACATTGAATTAAAACATGTAACAGTGAATTGAATTACAAACACAACACAAATTGAAACTTAGAACTAAGAACATTGAATTACAAAGACAACACGAGCTAAAACTTAGAGCTAAGAACATTGAATTACAAATACCACACAAATTGGAACTTAGAACTAAGACCATTGAATTACAAACAACTGTGATACAAAACACAAAAAAAACATGAAACACAGAACCTGGAAAACAAACACAACAAAGGCTGAAAGAGAAAAATTAAGAAAAAGATCAAAAGATCAGCGTGATCACAACAGAGCCCCAGGCGACGCGATGCGACAGAAAAACCCGCCGACAAGCATACGAAATCCCAGCGAGACTATATACCGAGGGAGGCATGCACCGGCCGCGAATTATAAGAAGGCAAAAATTATTCCATACAAAAATACTTCCATAAAATAGTTCTTGGATAGTAAATGTTTATCACTAAATATATAGTGAACGAATCGACCAGAAGAGGAGCTCGGTGGCAGTGATCAAGTCTGCAAAGAAGGCAAGCGAAGTTGCACTTCCTCTTCTAGCAACATTGAAAACTGACCGGACAGTCGTCCTAAGCGATCCTCAGACGGGATAAGGCTAGCGAAGTTGCACTTCCTCTTTGAAAGTCTGGGGTCTATTAGGTCTAGTCCAAGCCGAAGCACAGGACGAAGCAGCGAAGCAAGACGACAGTAGCGACGCACAACACAGAGCAGCGAAGCAAGGCGACAGCAGCGACATACCAGACGCAAGCAGCGAAGGCCAAGACGACAGCAGCGACGCACCCGACACAAGCAGCAAAGGCCGAGACGACAGCAGCGAAGCCAAGACGGACGTAGCGAAGTCAAGACGAACGCAGCGAAGCCAAGACGATAGCAGCGAAGCCAAAATGAACGCAGCGAAGCCAAGACAAACGTTGCGAAGCCAAGACAGCAGCGAAGCCAAGCCACGACGCGCAGAGCAAAGCAGCGATGAGCACGGCGAGCCACCACAAGCAGACTACAAAGAAGCGATGAACACAGAGCGAGCCACGATGAGTGGATCATGCGAGCGAAGACGAGGTGACGATCAGAAACAGGGTCAAGTTAAGGCAAGCAGAGTCGTGCCAGGAGTCGGGCTAAAGCCAGCTACGACAAGCCACGACGAACTTCGCCGAAACCACGACAAGCAGACACAACGCAGCTGAGATGAACAAAGCAGAAGCCACATAGAGAGACGCAGACAGGGAAGGACGAAGACAAGGTCAAGGCAAGGCGAGTGGAGTCGTACCCGCAGGACTACATTGGAATCACGTTGAGCAGAGACGGCTATCAGGAGCAAGTCAAGGCGAGTAGGGCAGACGCGTGGAGGCGAACAAGGAGAAAACCAAAATGAAATCAAATAACAAAATATATGTCATCAATTAGAGTAATAAAGTGAAGCCCATCAATGAAATAAATATTTTGTAATGGACACTGGCACCCGATGAGCATACCCCGGAATTTGAGTCGTTAAAATACCTTTGGCACGTTATCGTTTACTGAGTCGGTTAGTTCCTTCTGATTAAATTCCTCCAGAATTTTAAGGTGACCAACAAGGTCTCCTGCCTTGAATTGTACTGCAGTAGCCTTATGGCCTCTCTCAGAGCCTCCTTCTTTATCTCTAAGTGTAATGGGGCCATGTTTATCATGGCTTCCATTGCAGCAGTGGGACATGATTTAAGTCCTCCAGTAATGCTAAGAACAGCACGCCTCTGATTTTTTTGCAGGGCCCTCTGTGCTGTGATTTGTTCAACCTTTGGCCACCACTCCAAAGCGGCATGTGATCATTGGTATTATAATAGACTTGTAGGTCCAGTATACCATATATGGTCTGAGACCCCAAGTGGTACCACAGAGCCTTCGACACGCCATAAAAGACAATGTTACTCGCGTGGAGATGTTTTTAAGATGTAAGTTCCAAGTCAAACACTTTTCCAAGGTAACTCCCAAGTATTTGACATCTGAAGAGAATTTAATTGTAGTTCCTCTCACAATAGGGGCCTTAAGTTTACCTTCCGTCTTCTAGTGAACGGCACTTCAATCGTTTTACTTGGATTTGTACTTAATCCTTGTTGGACGCACCAGTGATCTACTCCAGGGCATCTTGCATGCGGTCCAAAATGACGCAGTCATGTTTACCTCTTACGGTGGTCACCAGGAGATCGGCATATGCTTGAGTATCAAAACCCTTGGTACTCAGGCCCTTAAGGGGATCATCTACAACAATGCACCACCCCACAATGCCTCCCTGAGGGCATCCCCACACCTCTCGTACAGTGAGACCTTTACCTGCGATCTGAGCCGAAGTTCTGCGAGAGTCAAGCATCACTACTATCCATCTCGTTACCGTTTCTTCTACTCCTATTTTAAGAGTACGTAATTCAATGGATTTATAGGAAGTGTTGTCAAAATCACCTTCAACGTCAAGAAAAGAGCACATCGCTATTTCCTTGGCTATCAACGTCTTCTCAATTTTTTGCACTAAATTGTGAAGAGCGCTAACAGTCGATTTACCAGCTTGATAAGCGAATTGATTTTTGTTGAGCTGGCTAAAAGCAGCCGAGCTGCTTATGTATCTGTCTAATACCTTTTCCATAGATTTGAGTAGGAAAGAGGTTAGACTGATTGGGCGATATGACCTTGCGTGGGTCCAACATCACACACCACAATAAGATTGAAAAATAATACAAAGAACTTTTTTTTTAAAGAGTTTTTTATGGAAGCTACAGCAAAGAGTACATTTATTTCAAACTATTTTTTGGTTCTACTACTTTCAAATTTCGTTGAATAGAGCAGCATTTGGAAGCTACACAACAATTTGAATAGATAATATGTCGAACCTCCTCTCATGTGTGGATTTCATTCGAAGTTAATCACAAAAAATGCAGTTTTTAGCTCAACATGTTTCCGATTAATCTCTTGTTCGAGGACAAAACAGCATCCCTTTTTCGTATGGTAGGTACTCGAAGGACTAAATACCTTAAAATTAAAAATTTTAAATTCCTAACTATGGGTTCACTGTGAATTGTATAAGAAAATTACTAGGGATTTAATGACTTCAATAAGGCGCCTACTCGAAAGAGTTAGGTCATGTTCGAAACAAAATTTCTACTTCTCTGCATATTTCTGTAACGTGAACGCTTACTGAAAGTTTGGTATTCTCTTAATTTCTTCAGGGGCGCTGATATATATTGAATAGTTTTGAAACGCATATTGATTCTTGATTGAACAACATTTTAATATCTAATACAGTTGTGTGATCGGCTTGAAAAAATTTGCTACCCTGATATTTTGCATTTTCACGTTTTAAGACTAGTAAACTTGAAAAAAGTCAAAACGGCGTAGAGACGGACAATGGATTTTAGAATCTATCGATTTCAACACTTGTCACACATTACTTTGCTCTGGAGTCACGTGCCCTTCTGCCCATGTCGTTTTTTTCGAGTCTAACTTCCATATCATAGTTGTATATAAATTCCTAGTTTCAACTTTCTAGCATAAGCCGTTTCTGATTTCTAGGAACCAACATTTTTCATCTAAAACCAGGATTGCAATTTTTTTTAATCTTCGGTCGATTATTACAATAATAAAGTAGGTACTATTACAATAATAAATTAAAATGATGAAACCTACTCCATTTTCAAACATTTCTCCCAGCAATCCTCTGATAACAAATTCAATCCGCATATTCCTTTATAAATAATTTCCATTTAAGGTTCACTTAATTGTCTAAAATCTTTCGCCTTCGTCAGAAATTTAAATGGCCGATTTGAAGATAGCACTAATTCGTCCCGGGAACGAAAAGTGACTAGGACAAAAAGTTCGAACTGGGTATCAGACAATGTGGTGCCAAACATACCAAGATGCTTTCTAACCCATCATAATTCAAATTGAAATCCATTTTCCTTCTAGAAACACATATATCCCATTTTCTTTAGATACTCACCCATAGATACAAACCGAAACCGAACAAAGGAACGTAATTTAAAGTTTTGAGTCAAGTTTGGATAGATTTCAAACTTGAGATCCTTAAGTGACTATTGAGAATGCGAAATGCGAATAGTGTGAAAGTGATTGGATTATTGTATTTGGGGGGGTTTTAAGAGTGTCTTAAGGGTGGCTAAGTACCGTTTCAAAATACCGACCAAAAATACAGAGAAATCCCGCTTGCTCGTTGTTTGCATCGTCCTTAGAATAACGATGACTACAGCATTCATAAGATCTGATCAGGGACCAAGGACTAAGGAGGCTGTGATGTGCAACTTTTTAGCCTATATAGTAGAAATTGTTTATGGACACTCACGGCAACGATTATGTTCTCGAGAGTGGGTACTTTATAGAGTCATAAACAATTGTTTGGTTTCGGTTATGACGACGACATCAACAATTTATGAAAGAAAACCCTGCAGGGATAATAAGAAACACAAGTCCGCTATATATTGGACCCTTCCACCCGCCCCCATTTCTTCGTCCTGGATTTTTTTCCGGATACTAACCAGATGTAAGTTTCTTGCCCGCAGACCAGAAAAATATGAACTGCTCGTAAAAATAACGAACTGTTTTCTTCACGTTGTGTTAAAAGCGAACGAAAGGACATTGAGGAAACTACCCCATACACCAAAACAGCGAATATAGTACCACCTGATAATTTTCCCAACTTGTGCACTACAAGGATATAAGGGATGGTCCTACTGACGCATCACAGAATGCAACTTGCGCCAACATTTCCGCAATTTAAGGCATGTATGAAAATTAGATATCAATTTACAAGGATATCGTTCGACTGTAAAACTCCTGGCAATCGTTTGTCTCTGCCAGCTCAGTTTTCCTTTAAATGGATTGAATGTTTTCCATATTTGAATGTTTTTCTTCGAAAAAAAATTACCCACACATCTTCGCCAATTCACCCACACAAAAGCAATACAATGTCAACGCTGCGAAATATTCTCCAAGGAATATTTGAGGTTCGGTCGTAAAAACTTTTAAGGACTTTGTAAATTGCAGTTTAGTTTTGAAGGATATTGCATATAAAATGAAATTGGTTACTATAGTACTGCGGGTACTTTATGGTAGGTATAGCTTACAAACATACAGCCATCATACACACAACCAAATATCCAAACATTTGTAGCGTGTGGAAGAGCGAAGGGAAATATAGTTGGCTTTTATGCACATTTATTGTGAAATTGGTTCGAAAATAGTTGTAAAGTTTGATTGAACGCTATTTGTGAAATAGCGGAATAAACGATGAAAAATTGTTGCGTAATTAAAATGAATTAAATGGCTTTATAAATTGAATCAGAGTTTGTTATTTATACCTTTTTTTCGCCAGGAAATTTTATGGTCTTTAACTGAAATTTAAAGGTAATGAAAACTGACCAGAGTGTATTGTCATCAATTTAGGGCTTCAAAAGGTGAGCACCGTTTTCATACTGTTATTGCGATATGACGTTTCCAGCATTTTTTTTTCATTTCTTCAATTAAAATTAATAACTTCCGAGCTGTTAATGGTAGTTAAATAATTTATTCACCAATCGAAGAAAAATACTGACAGATTTTACAAATGCATTTGTTTATTGTTTTACGTAACAGTATAATTGATTAATAGCAGTTTCCACATTATTCTGGACAACAACTTTATGTTCAGTGCCATTTAGTTGTGAAAAATGATAATTGATCTATTTTTTACGACTTTATAAAAGCCTATTTTCAATCGATCAATTTATTGTTCTTGCTTAAAAATTTTCGAAGCTATCCAACTTTAATCTGCACTATACCTTAATTGAGCAATTCTTTTTTTTTATGAAGTGGAACAAGAAGAATAAAACACGTCCAGCGAAACGTTCCATACCCATGCTACTATTATCTGTTAAGTCCTGCTACTAATTAAATTACTCATCCTTTCTTGCAACATACTCGTTCACATAACGGTGTTGAAAAACTGTGTTCAAAGAACAGTTCGAGTAGGTTGCCAGCCCCATTTTAGAAATCATTAACTCATAAGTTATGACAAACTCAGTACTTTTTTCTGAAGAAGAAATTTTGGATGTGAAATTTAATTATAACAGCGCGACAAATAAGTTCCGAGACTCGAACCATATCTGAGTAACTAGTTTGAAAGCTGTGAAACTACTCTTCCCGGTAATACCAATTTAAATCTTTCTTTAAATCGGTTGATAGATAGCAAAGTTATGACAGTTCTCCCAAAACAACTTTTTTGTCGATGTTGAAATATTAAAATGTTACTCAAACAATGCTCATTACATTCTTCGATAGCAAAGGAATTGTCCACAGGGAATTCATTCCAACTGGCCAAACAATTACTGGCGCATTCGAATCCGTCGTATTTGATCCGAATATCGTGATCCAGAGAACTGGATAATGCACCGAGTCATACCTCACTCATTATTCGTCAATTTTTGGCTCCGAATCAAGTCTGTGCGTTGAATCATCCACCGTATTCACCAAATTTGGCCACATGCGATTTCTCTCTATTCCCGAAATTGAAATTGAAGTTGAAAGGATGTTTTTTTAATGATATTTCGAACATCAAAACAGCTTCAACACGAGCTCAAGAGGCAATTCCACAAAATGAGTTAGAACATGCATTTGAATCACTGTTGAATCGCTGTAACAAGTGTATTGAAACTGGAAGAGAATATTTTGAATAAAAAAAAATGAAAAATATCCATATTTTATCTTTTAATGATGTTTTCCATGCCTATCTCGAAACTTATTTGTCGCACTATAATTTTCCACTAAGTTATTGATTAACCTTACCTTAGTTATTATTACATGCGTATCTCGGTAATTCCTTCCCGTATCAAATTTAACGTTACGGGGAGCATATCGCAAGGGCATTTCAGTGTAAATTTCATGACCCATTTTCTCAGAAACTACTCGAATGAAATTTTGGACAATTATTCCTTATTTTTGCGAAGAATGTATTGCACATCTAATTTTGACAAACAGAAAGCTTCAAGTCAGTTTCATATTACATTATTAAATAATTACACATTTTACATTTTCTTCTACTCTATCTGGCAGCAGAGGAGGCATGAGTGGTTTTTGAGCAAATAGATCAAATGTAAAAAAAATACAACTTTCAGGAGAGCCACTTCTTGATCTCGTGGAGTCTTGCGGTTTAAACAGTTTTACCCGGAATTGAGTCTAAAATAAGAATTTAAAAAAAAAAGTTTTTTTTACTCCAAAAACGATATGCTCTCCTTAATAAAGATTACGGTGGTGCGCGGCTTTTAGTACAAATACAAAGCCAATAAATAAATAAAATTTCGAAATTTATAATTGTTCTTCACTTCACTAAATTTTCACAACAAAAACCAAGGCTAAATACACTTTCGAAGTGATTATAAAAATATACGAAAAAAGGATGTGCCGCAGCAACGGATAGTTATGGTATGCTGTGACTCTTTAATACAAACATATTACTTTCCTCCCGGTTTTTTAAATTCCTTCTACTTGAAAGAGCAAGATTAAAAACCAATAACAACAAGGTACTGAGCGGATAGATCCCTGTTCACAGGATAGTTGCCTGGTCAACCCCACCTACAGAAACCACATGTCTTGCATCTTTTTGTTTCGACAGAAATAGACTTTCCGTGATCGAAAAACAGTTTTCTAGTTTCAACCTTTCTTACATCCCTCAGATACATTATTATTTTAGATTTTCTTGTAGGGGTTGGTTTGGTCACCTCTGTCATTAAAGCCTCAATTGGGCCTATTGCGACGTCCCTCTGGATTATCTATGGTTCCTCTTCGATTCCTGCGCTTTCAATGAAGCTTAGTGTTTTTCGAAGAGGAATAGCCAGGAATTCCGATGTATTCATGAAACCCTGACCGAAGTGATGAAGTCTTTTATGAGCAAGTCCTTCTCATTCATGGAGAATGTGCTCTAGTGTTTCGTCTCCATCATCGCAAATTTTGCATATTTCGCTTTCAGAGAGACTAATCCTATGGAGATGATTCCTCATTTCTCATGATTCCTCATTTGCATCCAAAGTATTGTTGCGAGCTAGGGGTTCGCCGGGATTTGAAGTAAAACACAATTCGGTTAAAATAAAAATAAGTGATTATTTATTCTTCACACTTTAATTCTATTAGCACAATTATTCGCACTGTATGGCAATACCGCCCGCTTTTACATAGCACTTGTCTCGATCGCACTCTATCAATCGCTTTACACCAATACGGTGGCGTACTAGGTGTCTGTCACAGTCGACGTAATAAAAATTACTGTGTCCCTCGCTGAAAGCTTTATCTGCTTTTATACCAGTTGTCTGCAGTCGAGACTGTTCTTGAATCTTCGTTCGGTGGTGTGTGTAGAGGGTTCTAGTGAGCTTGAGATCTTTCGATTTGATCCACTGCGCTGTTCTAGTACATTCGAGCACATTCGAAAAGAAGGGGGGTATAATCGTGTTGCTCCGCTCTCCTTATATACTTCAACTAGGTTTCTGATTGGGTTACTTTGTAGCTAGGTATTCGGTTGTAGACGCGAAACGATCGAGTTGCACGGTTGCCAGGTTTACATGTAACAGTATGAATAGGTACATATACACAAAAATAAGTAGAAATGCAAAATGACGTTCGAGTTCTAAAACATGTTATACTTAACAAAACATATCGGGTCCGATAGTCGGATTTTAATATCGATATATCGCTTTAAAAAATGTCGGCCGATATTATCGATATATCATTCAAAAAATATCGCTATTTCGATATGTCGATATTTTTTTAACATCCCTAATCCGAACCTCTTATCTATGGAATCGATGTTTTGAGAGAAAACTACAACCTTCCAATATCCAAAAAGAATAATATAGAAAGCACAATTCTCGCATGTTCTACACACTTCCTTCATGTCCCACATTCACGTTGATCACTTTTAGTGAAAAGTGGATGTGTAATATTTTTCAGTGATAACAGCGATCGTGTATTAGTTTGAATTCTAGCTTGCAACACTATTATAATTTTATTTGTGTACTTAAAATTTCAATTTTTTGCAATTACTCGGTGAATAAAAAACTTAACGTTACTTAACAACTTTTTTAAAAAGAAAGGATTCTAATCGACCAAAAAATTCAATGAAAATGTTAAAAAATTGTTTTGAAAAATGGTTTTTTTGATATTCAACTCCTAGGAGGGTGAAAATGAATTCTGAAAGTTTTCATTCTTAAGTGTGATGAGATATCGAATTGGTTTTCACTTTCACTAATTACCTAAAAACTAGTTTCAGATTTTTTTTTATTTTCAACCGCTAACAAAGTGTGAAAGGGTTGAATACGTTTTCACGAATTCTTCTGTATCTCTTAGGTCTAATAAGATATCGAATTGCTTTTTCTTCCACGGGCTCCTACATATAATTGCATAAAGATCCAATTCAAGATCTCTTCCTCGAAAAAGAAAGTTCGATTTAGATCAGTGGCGGTCATAGAGGGGAGGCCATAGGGGCCATGGCCCCCCCCCCTAAAAATTTGTCAACCAACATTGATTTATGTTATCTCATCTGCTTAAAAGAAAAATTATATTGGACTATTATATACACTTCTTAAAGTATACTCGTATTGTGTCCACTATGTAAGTAAATCTGATTTCCCCTAATGTCTTTCTTTAATCCTTCTTTTGTCTCCTAATCGAAAATAAGACTACTCATTAAAATATTTCAATGGAAAAGTAATAACATTTCGAATATAAATATACTTAATCAATTTGATTTAACAAAATAAACACTTCTGATAAGGAGGTATGTAAGTGCGCAATATTGAATTTAAGGTATTTAAGATTTGGATAGAGTGCGAATAAATGCTAAAAGTTTTAAATTCAATATGATCCTATTGGAACGGCAGCATTGATTTGGCACGGGTAGCACCTTTGTTTTCACAAAAACTAGTCCCGGAGTAAATTTCAAATTTAGTCATATGTACATATAGGTAATCCAGTATATCTTAATAGTTTTGTCGAAATCACTAGATTTTTGCAAAATCCAGTTTGAAATCTTGTGTTGTAACTTAGCTATGAGATAGTTAAAAGTATTTTCAGTAACTACTACTACTCCACATATTAACTTTTTGAATACTGACTAACATACAAAGATTTAAAACTCGATTTGGCAAAATCTCAAGATTTCGATAAGACTCTATTAAATTCCCAAATTTGAATGAATTTGGAATCTAATCGTGTAAAAAGGGTAGTTCAACAGCTAATCAAAACAACCTGAACAGTATGGTAGGACAATTTTTTCCGGAATAATTTTTATTTTTTTAACGACCTTATCTGATCGGGATAACATATAAAACATATAGTTTTAACACTAATTAGGACCATTACAGGGGGTGGAATCGCGAAAGAAATCTTTGGGGACAGATTCACCATACAAATAATAGTCACCCTAGTGTACAGCCCTAAAATTGTCTTTCATTCATCACAATTACCTGTACAAAATATTAAAATATTTGAAATTACTTGATAGTAATGTAACCTTTAAAAAGTAAAATATTACAAAGTAAATTAAAAAATTTAACGTCATAGTCATGGTACTAGAAATGTTTCAGAGCGTTGTACACGCTTTTCGAGTTTTAAAAATCTATATTTGCCAAAATCTTGCGATGTAAATCAAGTATAAAAGATTACTCGTGAAGTTATTATAATTGAAAATAGTATTACAGCTTTTTCGAGATTTTTTGTGAAGTTATTATAATTTAAAATAGTATTAGAGAATTTTCGTTTTTTTTTAAGTTTTAAATAAGGAGAGTAGGCTAGGTAAGGGTATGGTGGGCAGTCATCTAAACTCAATAAGGAGACTAAGTGAATATGTATGTACCTATATATGCTTAATAAATTACATTGATGAAAAATATGCTTTTCGTAGATTTTAAGTATTGTAGGAACTTAATAACTAGGGTGATCATTTCTTCGTAGTCGGCCTGAAGTCTTTGGATTTTACGATACAGGCTTCGAATTTCAATGCCAAATCTTCGGTTTCATCAAATATGTATCAAAGTTAAACTATTAAAAATTGAATACACTACTTTTCTAGTGGTCTTAAAAACTGCTGATTTACATTGATTAAATATAGAACAGAATTGTGAAAATTACGAGATTTTGATAAAACTATCAAAATATTCTAGATTTCTCATACATTTGAGAGATAAAGATAAGGATATTTGGACTTCTAAATTTTGTTGAAAACGAGATAGAATTCTACTGAAAGCGAACAGCCTTGAAATTTTGTTTACCAAGCTTTGAAATCCAATAATTTTATTTTTTTTTATTCCTGCTTATGCTATTAAATTTTCCATTGCTTCAAGACTTACAATAATACAATACAGATTCAAATTTTTAGCAACACATATTCAGCTGATAAATTAAAAAAATATCAAAGGAATGTCTTCAGATCGATTTTAATGCTTCTCGAGATTCCAAAATCTAGTTACCTAAATCTGGCGATGTAAATTAGTTATTAGATGCGGAAATGAAAAAGTTGATATTTTCAAGCAGTAAGAACCGCAGGACCATAACATTTGTACAATTTCCATCCTCACAGTACTAGTGGCTAACCATCACACCTAGTCTCTCTACAGTACCTACTGAACGTCAGTGGCCCCCCTCTTGGAAAAGCAATATGACCGCCACTGTTTTAGATCGAATTGCTTTTTACTTCCAAGGGCTTGTTATTTCTTTAAAGAACCGATAAATCTTGTATCTTTTTCCAAATAACTACCTTGTCTCGAAATAACCAGTACAATGTTTCGACCTTAACCGCGTCTTCGACAGTAACCCAGAATCGTAATTGGTGTTTTCAGGATGTCAGTAGCGTTGGTGTTCTGTCGCAGTTTGACCTAACCACTTTCTTATTCGTGTACCCATCGACGCCTAGCTTTTAGTGAGGTTATATTTTTCGTTGTTAACAATGTCTGTGAAAAACTACTGGAATGTTACTTCGGCTGTAACAAGGTGACACTCGATCACCATCAAAATGTTTCGAAGGCAATAAGTATAACCAAGATGAAGAACTTTCACTGCAAGTGCCACTTTTTTTTAATTATATTTATTAGTTTAAAATTAAATCTCTCTATTTACATGTGTAGAGTTAACATTATTTCATCGAATCTTAAGGTGCTCTTACACGAGCGATTAAAATTGCTCAATTTGCAGCAATATTCGTCAATTTTGACGTCACGAAAATACGAAGCAACAAACAGTAACTATAGCAACAGGCGATGAGGATCAACTTTTCATCTTTTTCGTTGCTGAATTGTGATGAGCGATATTGACCAATATGTAGCAATTCGGCAATAAGGGCTTACACGAGCAATTCAGTCTATGAACAAAACGAATGCAAACTTGTCACCGAACGAGGACAATTGCTAATCAGTGGAAATACAATTCAACTATAGGGCGAGCAATACCAGCAATCTTTGAAAACATTGCCACATTGCCGAAATATTGCCGCAACTAGCATGATATTGCCCTGTATCGCTACATTAATCGCTCCACTAGTTTTACCAATAGTCGTCGGGCAATCAATTGCTTGAAAAATTGCTCGTGTAAGAGCACCTTTACTTCCTAATAGAACTCTTCTTCAGAGTCTGTACTTTCTGGATAGTTTGGTGTTTATACTGTTGAGTTTGTTATTTTTCTAAAACCGTTATTGCAAGAGGCTATATTTGACTTCTTTTCAATTTGTTAGGCATACGTCTGCGAACATTTAGCAAGTTGCGCACCAAAGGATTAGGATGATTCGTAAGCTTTTCCAGGTGTCTCTTTCTAAAGTTTGTGTGCCACTGCAAAATACTTTACATAATTTAATTTTTTTTTAATAGACTAAAGTTACCAAAAGTCTTGTGAAAAAATTTAAAAAATTACAATATCTTACAGGAACTTCATTAAAACGCTTTAAAGTACATACGGCATCAGTTGTTCAGAAAGTAAACAATTTCAATAATTTCATGATGAAGTTTCATTAAATCACTTCATACAAATTACAATAAATGACGAGTCCATTATCATAATTCATACGAATGAAATTCGTAGAAACCCCGTTCATCAGTTCGAAAAGTTGATTTCGGGATTCAGTCCCGAAGAGAGCGATCCTAACAATATGCAAAATATCACAAATCTTATTTATTATAATTCAGTTCAGAAAATTTTCACCCAAAAGGCATTATTTGATATGCACCCTTCTACAAGGGTGGAATTCAGAAGAGCAGAGATAGTACTATTTATGCAGGGAGTCGGCAGTATGAGTTTTTGTACATTGCAAGGAATTCGCGTAAAATATTCGCATATCGTACAGCAAACGTAGAGATAGGCATAAAGCCCGTAAGGATGTGAACTCGACTGTAAGGAAGAGGTGTGTACGGAATATGGTGAAAGTCCTCCAGTCATGTTTTCAACTAAACAAAGAACGACAGATAGGATAAATGATAAACACTTTGTGTCGAATTTGATTTTGAGGAAACCAGGGAGTGGTCTATCGAAAATATCCTTCGAAGTCTCGAAGGAGTTTCGATTTCGAACCATATTGGGCCAATTCAGACAGCTGCTTTTGGACACCATATTTAGCTACTAGGTACACTTCTCAACTTATTCGCACGTCAATCGAATAAAATTCCGTATGTATTACAAGCAACTTTATAGGTCACCATAAACAAGGACTCCGCCGAATTGAAGAAATCTGTTTTATTGGTCCAGGCAGTATCCAGACTCGTATACACCCCCATCCCCTTATCATATCTACCAAAAAAAAATCCGAACTACCCCATCAAACAGCGAATCAAATAAAAATTTCATCATACGGCCCCTTGTCGTCCTTGCAACAAAAAAGGCAATTTGCCAAGAGACAAGAAAAAATTGAGCAGATCCTTGTGACATATGTTAAGCGTTCTATAGCAGAAGCTAGGGCGCACATACAAAGTTAGAAACTAAAAAAAAATATTCCAGGATATAGAGAGGAAATAAAAAAAATAACCAGGTCACGTGCTTTATGTAGCGTTAAATTGCGTGCACTAGATTCACGGTACTGATGTTCGTACTAAAAACAAAGTGTGGGTGGCTAGCGAACGTGTGTACCTGGAAGATTCTCGGAAAATCTACCGTCTACCTGTAGCTGATAGCTTCTCACGGTACTCTGCATAGCATATGTACAAGGAACAGAAATGGGAAGCTTGTAAATCCTAGGCGAATCGATCAACGAAAGAAAGATCTGCAAAAATCACTTGAAGGCTTACCTAATGAATTTCTTTAATTAAACCGACTACTCCAAGCCGAGATCAATTTACCTGAACTATGATTTAAAAGAGAAACGACCGAGCTGCAAGGAAACGGTGTTCGAAATCAAAAAAATCATTTACCATTAAGGACGAATTTCAATCATGTTTTTGGTGATGGAAGAACGTGTCTGGACTTCATCTTAGCCTTCTCATGAGAAATATTAATCAACTTTAATATGCACTTGTGGGTCTTGTCCCCTCTAACAAAAAAATTAGACTAAAAGCAAAAGTATTGCCTCTGAAGCTGTCCTATCGGAAATGAAAAATAAGGTTTATGCTCATTTTATACAAAATCTTAAAAGTTGAATTAAATTATAATTTTTTTTTATATCAAAGCAGTCAACAGCACGTAATATTCGACCAGAGAAGATGCTACTTGGCCAAAACTATTGCCAAAGTGAACCTGAGCTATTGACAGTATGACAAGGTGAATAAGGAAAAAAAAATTTGCTAACAGTCTGGGCGCAACTTTATTATTTTATGGGTAGAAGTCCGAAACGTGTTTAATGCTTAGATGCGGTGTATGTTACCATGCAACTGACAACCTAAAATATAACGTTCCAAATAGCCTCCTGGTTATTCCTTAGGTTGTCAGTTTTTACCCTACTAGAGGTCTACCGACCCCAACTCCTGTAAAATTTTCAAGATCATATCTGACACGGTTTCTGAGATATACTCGTAAAAATGGAATTTTTTGAGAAATTGCTATCCTCCCACTTTCGTGCTCCATCTCCCCCCTCAAAAAGTTAACATTCAGTAGACTCCTCTTGTGATCCCATATACAGAAACTAAATTTTATCTTCCTGGTGTAATTGGTTCGGAAGATATTGTAATCCAAAGTTTTTCACCCGCTTTATCACATGCTGTTCTGCGAAATCACCACAATCGTACACCGCCACCAAACACATTCAATTAACTTTACCGGTTCTTCACCTCGTCATACTTTTTCTTTGTTCAGTCGGGAATTAGATGCCGAACGTCTTGATATTTTAAATTTTTTAAGGGGGCGGTGGAGAATAGAAGTGGGGTGATACATATTTTTCTAAAATCTCATATCTCAAGAACAGTTCAAGATAGATGCTTAGAATTTGTACAGGAGGTGGGCCTAATAGACCTCTAGCAGAATAAAAAATATTACGGGTGGTGGTGTAGGTGGTGATAGTGGGGAGAGTGAAAAACAAGTTCTGATTTTTATATCTTGAGAACGTATTGTTGCGAGCTAAGGGTTCGCCGGGATTTCAAGTAAAACACAATTCGTTTAAAATCAAAATAAGTGTTTAATTATTATTCGCACTTTAATTCTATTCGCACAATAATTCGCACTGTATGGGAGCACTGCCCGCTTATATATATCGCTTGACTCGATCACTTTCGCTTTCTACCAACACGCTCGCGTATACACGCTGGCTGTCACAGTCGACGTAATAAAAATTACTATGTCCCTCTCTGAAAGCTTCATCTGCTTTTATACTAATTGACGGTAGTCTAGACTGTTCTTGAATGTTCGCTCGGTGGTGTGTGTAGACGGTACTCGAAAGCTTAAGAGCATTCGATTTGATCTTCTACGCTGTTCTAGTACATTGGAGAGCATTCGATTAGAAGGGAGGTACAATCGTGTTCCGCCTTATATACTTCAACTAGGTTTCTGATTGGGTTACTTTATAGCTAGGTATTCGGTTGCTGTTTCCATTATGCGAAACGATCGAGTTGCGCGGTTGCCAGGTTTACATGTAACACTATTATCATGGATAGCTGAAACTTGGCATTTAGATAAAGCTATAGTAGTGGCATAATGTTAAAATATAATTTTTAATAATGCTAGTATGGTATGTTACAGTGGGGTGCTTTTGCAATATATATCACAGCTTATGCTAAAAAGCTGAAACTCGGTATGTATCAAAAATAAATTCAAATATCCATCTCTTAGGTTTTCTTAAATATTGAATTAATTTGTATTCTACGGATACATGAAATAAATGCAATTTGACCCCTAGGGATTATAAAGACCACTTAAGTTTGATTAGATATTTAATAATTTATCACCGCCACGTGTTTGTTTTATAATCGTCTAAAACCTGTTTCAAGATTTTTTCCTTTTCAACCCCTAATAGAGTACTTTTTCACGAATTCCATCAAATTCCTTAGGAATAAAGAAAGCCCGAACAAGTAAGAACCAATTCGATGTCTTATCAGACATCGAATTGGTTCTTACTTGTTCGGGCTTTCTTTATATACTATTTATCTAAAAAGACCTTTCAGGATTTTTGGTAATTCAATACCGAAGTGGGTGTAAGGAGGTTGCATACGTTTTCACAAATTTCGACATATCTCTTAGATTTGTTGAGATACCAAATTGGCCTTAGTTTATGCAGAATTTTTATAGAATAGCCTACATAATAGTTTTAGGATTTTCTGATATCCAATCCCCAAGGTGGTGTAAAGGGGTTGCATACATTTTCACAAATTGCTAAATATCTCTTAGAACTGATGAAGTATCGAATTGATTTACTTCCTAAGCCTTCCTATATAATCGGCAAATAATTAGTTTCATGATTTTTAGATATTTCACCCTAAGGAGGTGTAGTTGGCTTGAATACTTTTCACTGTTTTCGACATACTTCTTAGGTTTGATGAGATATCAGATTGGTTTATACTTTCGCAGACATTCGATTATATAGCCTATAAACCAATTTCATAATTTTTTGATAGCCAACCCCCAACGGGTGTAAAGGGGTGTCATATGTTTACACAATTTTTGCCATCCCTTAGTTCTGATGAGATATACAATTGGTTAATACTTCTACGGTCATTTCATGTAATGGTCTAAAAACCAATTTCACGATTTTTCAAAATTCAACCCTCAAGAGGGTGGGTGTTAAGAAGTTACTTACGTTTTTACAAATTTTTCAAAATCTCTAGTGAGATTTTAAATTGCTTTTCATGTAATCGCCCAAAAACCCATTTCACAATTTTTCGAAATTCAACCCACAAGTGTGGCAGTGTCGTAACCATTCTAGCGCAACCCCATTTTGACCGCATCCCGAACTTTGATCAGAAAAACAATAAAGTGTCGCCCAGACTGTTGGAAGATTTGTTTCTTAATATGCTTACCCAAGGCTCTTTATTTCGCCCTCGCTTTCCTCTGCCTATATCTGCAATTTTTGAAAAATAGTTCACTAATGTTATAAGTGCAAATGTAGACATTCCAAGGTTAAACTTTGAAGAAATTTAGTGTTCGCTTCCCTCTACAGGTGACCATGGTCTATCTCAATGTACTTACACTTAACCTGCTTTTGTGTAAAAGAAGATATTAATAATAATAATAAAGTTGGGTAATTTTTACTCTATTATTTCAATAATACAGTATCGTGATCGATTTTTTAAAAAAAAAAATTTGCTACCCTCAACATTTTTTTTTTACGTTTCATGACTAGTAGACACGAAAAAAGCAAAAAACAATTTCGGTCCGTCTGTCCGCCGTACGCCGTACGCCGTACGCCGTACGTCTACCGGTGTACGCAAAATTGTTTGAAGGCTCGTAGCTCCCAAACCCTTTGAGCGATTTAGTTGAATTTTTTTTCGTGGGTAGAATGGGTATACCCCTTTAAGTAGACACCATTTGAGGGGTGGGGATGTGAAGAGGGAGGTGGGGGAAGCGTTTTAGACAGAAAGTTTTGGTTTCTGGATCTCAGCAACCGCTTATGCTAGGAAGCTGAAATTTGGAATTTATATAGAGCTTCAATAGTAGACCCATTTGCCATTGCCGATATGGGTGAAAGGGTGAAGGAGTGGGGGGCAAAATAATGCGTCCGAAACGCAAAAAAGCCGAGATTGAGACATTCTAAAATCCATATCTCGTAAACGGTTAATGTCACGAAGTTAAAACTTAAGAAAAGTCTCTAGATATACTAGGAGAATAGATCGGAAACAAATTTTGTAGTGGAAACAGTAGCTTCCGGGGGTGGAGGGTGAAAAACTTTAGATTACGATATCTCACGAACCAATTATACTAGACAAATAAAATTTGGTTTACGTATAAAAGTTGACAAATGAAGTTTGTTGAAAGAAAAATTTTTTAAGGGGCGGTGGGGCATGAAAGAAGAGGGGGTAAGAATTTTTCTAAAAAAATCACGTCTCATATCTGAAGAACAGTGTAAGATAGATGCTTAAAATTTTTACCAGAAGTAGGCCTAATAAAACCCCAGCAGGAAAAAAATGTTTGGTGGTGTGGATGTAGAGGGTGAGAGTGGGAGAGGGTAAAAAGAAAAAGTTTCGATTTTTATATCTCGAGAACCTACAATGATAGAAATCTGAAACTTCGTACTTAGATAGAGCTATAGTAGAGGCATATTGGAAAAATATAATTTTTTACAGGGGTAGTATGGTACGGGGGTGGGGGGTGTTTTTCCTATCTATAGAACGGCTTTTGCTACAAAGTTGAAACTTTGTTTGAATATGTAAATTAACTAGAAAAGTAATTTAGATTAAAAAAATTCTTAAATATCCATTGTTGTTTGGAAGGGGGGCAAATAAATTGATCAGTGAAAATGGAATGCATATATTTTCACAATTTCGTCATATCTATTAGGTCTTCCCAAATATTTAATTCATTTTTATTCTACGGCTTCTTCATATAAATACCTAGAAAGTGTTTTCAGGATTTTTTGAAATTCGGCCCCTAAGGGGGTGTAAAGTGGTTGTATACTTTTTCACGAATTTTGTCATATCCCCCAGGCCTAATTAGATATCGACTAACTTTTTGCTTTCAAGGGCTTGCGTAATAATCGCCTAAGACTTGTTTTTTTACCCTAAGAGGGTATAAAAGGATTTGACATGTTTTTACGAATTCAATCATTTCTTTTAGAAGTGATAAGAAATTGAATTGGTTTTTACTTTCCCGTTCTGTCTTCATATTTATCTAATAACTCCTTTCAGGATTTTTGGGTATTCAACCCCCACTCCAAGTGTGTGTAAGAAGGTTGTATATGTTTTCACAGATTCCTACATATTGCTTAGATCGAATTCATTTTTGCTTTCTAAGGTTTCCCATATAAGAGCCAAAAAGTCAATTTCAGTATTTTTAGATATTCAATCCTAAGGGGTGTAAGGGATTGTATGCTTTTCAAAGCTTCGACGTATTTCTTAGGTTTGATGAGATATTATACCGCTTTGCACTTCCACAGACTTTTACTTTATTATTTTAATAATAAAGTATTGTTATCGATTATTAAAAAAAAAAAAATTTGCTACCCTGAACATTTTTTTTTAATACGTTTCATGACTAATAAGCACCATGAAAGCAAAAAAAAATTGCAGTCCGTCTCTGGGCCGTCCGCCGTCCGCAGTCCGTCGTCCGCCGTCCGCCGTATGCAAAATGTTTGAGGGCCTATAGCTCCCAAACCCTATAAGCTATTGAATTGAAATTTTTTACTTTAATAGACTGGATAGGCCCCTTGAAGTGACCAGTTTTTGGTAGTGGGAGTGTAAGGGGGGAAGTGGGGGAAGCGTTTTAGACGAAAAATTTTGGTTTCTAGATCTCAGCAACCGCTTATGTTATGAAGCTGAAACTTGGAATTTATATAGAGCTTCGATAGTGGACCTATTTACAAAAATATTGTTGCTATGTTTGAAGGGGTGTGGGAGTGGGGGGAAACATAATGCGTCCGAAACGTTCGTAAGCCGAGATCGACACATTCTAATATCCATATCTCCTAAACGGTTAATGTCACGAAATTAAAACTTAACAATCATCTGTAGGTATACTAGGAAAATAGATCGGAAACAAATTTGGGGGCAGTGACGTACGGAGATGGGGGGTGAAAAACTTTAGATTGCGATATCTCACGAACCAATTGCACTAGAGAAATAAAATTTGGTTTCTGTATAAAGGTTGACAAATAAAGTTTGCTAAAAGTAAAATTTTTTAAGGGGACCGTGGAGCATGGAACTGGAGGGGGTAAGAATTTTTTTAAGATATCACGTCTCATATCTCAAGAACGGTGTAAGATAGATGCTTAAAATTTTTACCAGAAGTAGGCCTAGTAAACCCCTAGCAGAAAAAAAGATGAGTGTGTAGAGATGAGGGTGGGTGAGGGTGGGGGAGGGTGAAAAGTAAAAAGTTCCGATGCTTATATCTCGGGAACCTATAATGACATAAAGCTGAAACTTCGTATTTAGATAGAGCTATAGTAATAGCATGTTGGAAAAATATAATTTTTTATAGTGGTAGTATGGTAGCTGGGCGGGGGGTGTTTTTCCTAGGTATTGAACGGGGATGTATACATTTTCACGAATTTAGCCGTATCCTTCAGGCCTGATTAGATATCGAATAACTTTTCACTTCCACGGGCTTATTTAATAATCACCCAGTGCAAAAACGGGTTGAACACGTTTTCACGAATTCCGTCATATCTCTTAGGAGTGATAAGACATCGGATTGGTTTTCACTTCCTCGGGCTTTCTTTATATATATCTAAAAACTCATTTCAGTATTTTTGGATATTCAACCACAAATTGGGTGCAAAAGGGTTGCATATGTTTCCACAAATTCTTACATATTTCTTAGTTCTAATGAGATATCAAATTCATTTTTACTTCCTAAGGATTCCTACATAATCTTCAAAAAGTTGATTTCAGGATGTTTGTTATTCAACTCCAATAGGACGTAAGGTTTGCACTTCCACAGACTTTTTATGTAATCGCCTACAAATGCATTTCCGATTTCACGTAATGGCCCAAAACCAAATCACGAAAAACCTTCTAATGGCGTAACAACTGATATTATACTAGGACTAGACGTCGTCCCGGAGTATGACCCAATTATGTAATTCATATGTTATATGTGACAGCGGCGTAAGTATTCTATCGCGACCCCATTCTAACCGCTTCCCGAACTTTTTTTTAGGTTTTCAGTCACATAGTAACCTACACCGCATCTCAAAATTAAACTCGTTCCGAACTTCTACCCAAAAAAAAGGTGGGCCCAGACTGTTGGCAGATTTTTTATTTAGACCCATTTCTCCATTTTTGGATATTCAACCCCCAAGGGTTTGCATTAGTTTGCAAAATTTTTGCCATTCCTTAGTTCTGATGAGATATAAAATTGGTTATTACGGCATTTGATGTAATGACATAAAAACAAATTTCATGATTTTTCGAATTTCAAGAACCACGGGGGTGTAATGGGTTTGCTTACGTTTTCACAATTTTTGCAAAATCCCTCGTGTCTCTTGAGATATCATGTTGCTTCTTATGAAATCGTCTAAAAACCTGTTTCACAATGTTTTCGAAATTCAAACCCCAAGTGGAAGTAATGGGTTTGTATACGTTTTAACAATTCGTCATCTCTCCTAAGTCTGATAAGGCAACAAATTCGTTTTTACTTCTATGAGCTTTTAGTGTACATAATATACCGAAATTCGAATAGTCCACACGGCCTTTTTAATGTTTAATCGGCTAAAAATCTCTATTTTAAATATTTGTTTTTATGAACAAAATTAACTTTCCAAGAAACGCCATAATCTCGAAACAACTGATGACTCCGACTTTGACCGCTTCCGAACTTGACCCGGAAAATAATAAAGTTTCGCCCTGACCATTGGCAGATTTTTTAAATTTATACCGAGATATGCTTAGATAATTTGCTGAAATTTTTCTGAATTTAATTTTGACCCTGGTCAGAGCCCTCTCTTCATTGCCTAAATTCAACCGATCCAAAATTTAATTTTCTTTTTTAAAATTCAATTAATCAACTTCTGTCGAAATAAATTAAATTCACAAATCCGATTCTTGGGAATATTAACGAATTTTCCAACTGCCTATTAGTAACTACTTAGGCAAAGAAAAAAGATCCAAGAACGTAAGATTATTAGATTTTTTCCGTTTCGACGAAATTTATGAATGGTAATATTCTGCGTTGAAATTCGTAGTCATTTTCAGTCGCTTTTACCGTCCCTTCGAGCTACTAAGCACGTTTTAAATAGTAAGTGGATTATCCTTAATTAAAAAGAGGGTGGCGAAATGCTTCGAACATGAAGTTTCAAATTTCGTTTAGAGTTATTGGGGGATTTTGGCACGGAATGAAAAATTTTCACGAAAAATTCTGGAACATTTTATCAAGATTTCTTTCCTTTTAGATTGTTGGGGTCTGGAATCCAAAAAAGGATTGCAATCGAAACTGTTTTAAATCTTCGGGAATTACTTATAAAAGAGAATGAGCTCGACTGTAGCAAAAAGTTTTTTTCTTCAATTGTTCCACCACTCCTATCACTCCCTAGATCGATACATCCTTTAAAAAATTTCATTCTGCCTTCGCCAGTATCTTTTCTAGTTCCTCACCAAATTTCCAATTTTTCATGCAATTTATTCAGATGAGATGGGATTTGTTTTCGGGTGTTTTTCTTTTAGATCGATCGGAAAAAGGGAAGTGAAAGCGTTCTTAGAAAAATGCACACACTCCTTCACCAATGTTTCGATATCATTTGGTATATAATAAATGGATTGAAATTTTCTTTCAACTTTTCGAATTCAATTTTTTCGCTTAACAGACTTCTTCGAAGGAAAATTTCACGATAAAATCCAAAATCGTAGATTTGATGGTAGTAGGAAAAAAAATAAATGATTTGCCAATCGATTGATTTTTGATTGAAATGGATTTATCACTGATCAAAGATATTTATTGTTAGAAGTGAGGGTATTTTTGGGACTCTTATAAGTGCTTAAGTGGATAAAAATTGATACATCGTTTTTATTTTGCAGATTCAATAAATTTCGACCGTAGTTTTAGTTTTAAGAAGAGGCGAAGCACTAAGCGACCGCGCACACTAGGCACCAAAATAGGGCCCATAGCGATTTCGACCGTAAAATATAGGTTTTATGGCGAATGTATAATTTAGTGTTACTCGAAACATTGAAAATTTTTTTACTTTAAATGGTTCAACATTGTTATGCTTTTAACGAAACGCCACTGGTACGTGCGTACTACTGCGACTATTCATATTATTCTTTATTAGAACAGCACTCCATTTTGATCTGAACACATCGAAAGCTAAAAACTTGTTCTCTCTCTCTTATCTGTAGAATTATCTCAATATAGAGATCCTTTTCTATTTTAGATGTGTTTTATTCAAACTGTTATTCTATTTCGATAAAGAATAATATGAATAGCCGCAGCAGTACGCAAGTACCAGTGGCGTCTCGTAAATCTTTCATAGAGTCTGCACTAAAGAACGATCTCTAGTCAATAGTCTTTGGTTGTGTATGGTTGCATTGCGCTCGCGCCTTAAACTTGTTGTTTTGATTTTTCCCACCATAATGTCGCACTGGTTTTAAATTATTTTATTTTATTATATTAACTTTATCCGTTCGTGTTGTACCGTTTTTTAATTATCTGCTGGTTACAGACAGAACACAGCCAGATGATTTGGCCTTTGTGTTTTTTAAGCCGTAAGTGTGTTTAGCCGTGTAACGGAGTAAGTACCCATTGCATGTTAAATGCTTAGTTACTGGCAAGCAATGGTACCCATCAGAGTACTGAACCTGGTTTGCGGCAATCTCTGTAGCTGTTAGTGTTGTTGTCATTTATTTATATATACTTAATTGTGTTCTCTATCTCGTTATTCCCCGCTGTATGTCTTTCTGCATTGAGCAAATTAACGTGGATTATCATCTGGCTATTTTTCATTGTACATTCAAACCCAAACCAAAAGATCAGACAATCTTGCTGTAGGCGAATATAGAGTCCTCCTAGGTAGCGAACAGTTGTATGGTGGACTTACACTCAACCTTTGAGGCGCGCCTCTATCCCCACAATAAAATCAACCAATCAGATGGCTCGTGGAGTCGCACAAGTCCAATAGTTCTCGACTTTTTCTTCGACGCAGGCTCACATGCATTCACACAAGTCACTCAGGCGAAGGTAATCCCTTGTTACCCTTTGACTATGCCATCCGAAACCGCTCCTTCGGACCTAGTCCAACACAGTCTTATAAACTGGCCTATCCAGTGAAGGTTTTCCAACTGTCACATCCTCCAGGACAGCGATTAATCAACAGTCTGGGAATTCGTGTTGGGGTTTCACACCAGAAACTCCACTGACTCCGGAAAACAACAAAAAATTACTTCTTAAAATTTAAAATTTGCTTCTATGGTAGCTTCTCACAATGAAAAAATTGCTGTTGGCGAGATTCGATGCCGCGGCACTTAGCGTTAAACTTTATATATCCTAGCGAACAACCAAAAACTCTACCAAATTAGTTGAAATACACTCCGCGAAATAAATATAAAGGCACAACAATCATTGAATTTTTTTTGACAGTACATAATATACTAACCTAAAAATATTTTTATTGGTTTCATTGGAAGTAGAAACCCAGTGACCCATGCTTATTGTTGTTGTTATCAGAGAAACAAAAAAGATCTGTCAACTGTTCGGTTATTTGATGCGAAATAAGTATAAAGGCAAAATGTAAAGTTATTAATATTGGTTATATTCTCCGCAAAAAACGCAATATAGTGTAAGTACTTCTGTTTCAAAAAAGTTTTATAATATTTTTAATGTGATTTGAAAATAATTTACCCTAAGAATATTAGAATGCCGCGCGGAAAAGTGCAAAATGACGAAGAAAAGGGTAAAATTGCAGCTTGTCACGACAGGGGTTTATCAAATCGCCAAATAGCTATTAAGCTAAACAGATCGAGCTATGTCATCGATAATTACATTAAGATGGGGAAAATATACGGCAACAAAAAACGACCAGGAAGGACACCAACGGTCTCTAAAAGAGAGAAAAGGGAAATGAGGAGAATTGCCGTTAATGAAAACCTTAGCGCAAACGAGATTCGAGGCAAGTTGAATCTAGAAGTAGGTGTACGTAGAGTACAACAAATTATGAAGACCGAATTAAATCTTCTATATGACAACAAATGTGGTAAACCGTCATTAACACCAAGACACAAGAAGGCTAGATTACGATTTGCCGAAAAATGCCGTTTTTGGGACGAAGAATGGAAAACAGTAGTCTTCAGCGATGAAAAAAAAATTTAACTTGGATGGTCCAGATGGTGCCCACAAACATTGGCGGAACAAAGGTTCAAAAAGGGAAAATAGAAAACGCAGAAATTTTGGCGGAGGTTCTCTAATGGTTTGGGCAGGAATGTCTTACAATGGTACCACGCCGATTTGCTTTGTGTCGACTCGTATGGACTCCGAATATTATATCAAACTTCTTGACAATGTTTTAATCGAATACAAAGAGAAAATTGCTGGTCCTGAGTTTGTTTTTCAACAAGACAATGCGGTTATCCATTCTTCAAGGAAAACAAAAGAATTCCTTATGTCACGGAGTATTGCGGTTCTCGATTGGCCTGCAATTAGTCCAGATCTCAATCCAATTGTAAGAAGAGGTTTGTACTATTCTTCTGATAGTCGTCACAGTTGGCCAAATATTGTTTGGCCTCATTGTTTTAAGCGTTTCTATTGTCCAAATATTGCTTTGCTTCATTGTTTTGTTCTTTTGCTTATCACTTCTTGATTACTGACCTTGACAGCATGCGATCGTTCTCGGTCTTGGTATTGGAATCGAAGGGCTTCGTGGAATGATTATATGTGTGAGTGGATGCGTGGTCTGCCGATTTGGTCGGCAGGCGCTTCAGTTGTTTTCGTGTTGTGTCGCAGGCTGATTTTGATAACCAACTTAACCGTAAGGGCAAAGGAAGTTTGTTAAGTTTGTTTTAAGTTTATCAACGCAATCGATTCAATTGCAAACGACTGTAACGAAGGGGCTTTGTTTGGTTCCGGATGTATCGGGATTGCTCTCAGTTATTGAAAATCAGTCGTTAATTGAATTCATTTCGGACAATAATTGCGATTGTGGTGGATTTAATTTGAACGATTGTCTGGAAAAATTAAAAGGTAAAGCGATCGGATTAAACATTTCATATTTGCTTTTTCGTTTGAAAAACGAGACGGGTGAGTTTCATTGAGTGTTTTTGTAGTGTTGCTTATGTACTATGTAGTGCTTCTATTTGTTTTATTTATATTTTTGTTTCGTATAATTTTCAATGCATGTGCTTATTGAGTGACCGCCAGTTTTTGTTAAATTTGGTTCGCGGAATCTACAAGGATGGTACTCCTCCTTGACCTTGACGAGGATGGGTCTCCTCCTCGAGTGTGAAGGTACATGTGGGTTGGTTCCTCACCCCTTGTGTATAGAGATGGTGCTCCTCTCCCCTTTACACTAGCCATCGTCTTGTGTGCTCTCCCTTGACGGTATTTGTGGCTTCAGGTTCAGATGATGTTTATCGTTTTTTTATAATTATCTTGTATTGGCCTGGCGGGCACTTGGTGGTGTTTACTACTTTTCTCACATTGTAAAGTTATTGTTGGCCACACTTATTTGTTGTGTTTTTTTTATTAAAATCATTGCAGATGGTCGAACGTCCTGCCTCTTCATCCCGAAAAAAAAATAAGAAAGTGATTAATTTGTTTTAAAAATTAAATTAAATTTTATGGTTTCAACAAGTCGTTCTTTTGTTCTCTATCGGGTTTGTATTTTAACCCCGCTCTTACACAATCGAGAATCTTTGGACCATATTATCATCAAAAGTTTTTCATCATGTCCGGCAGTACTCCACTGTAAAGGAGCTAAAGGATTCCATTAATAGGGAGTGGAAGGAAATTGATATCAGTATCCTTCATAGTTTACTGAATTCGATGCGTAGGCGGTTAGAAGATCTCATAAATATCAACGGTGGCCATACGTCTTACTAACATGTCACAAAAAAAATTAAAAAAAAATTGTTTTTTCTTTATTGCCTTTATAATTATTTCGCTCCTTTTTTTATATTTTGTTTTATTATGATTTAAAAAAGTTATATTATTTTTTAAATGTATTACAGCTAAAACCACATTAAAAAACAATTAAAGAATTTAAGTTAAGAAATTGAAAATAACATTTATTTTATTTTTTAAATTTTTATTTATTTCGTGGAGTGTATTAGGTGATCTTCAGTGCCACCTACCTTAAGTTTAAGGATGCGATGGCAAGAATTTCATTAGTACATAATTCGTTGATAATAAATTGGTTTCAACATCGAATATATATTTAATCCGGACATACATATTATAATATTCAATGAAACTTGGCTTTACGACACTGAAACTCAATATTTTGCCCTTAAGGGATTCTGTTCGGTACACAACTGTCGTAATTCAGGGCGAGGAGGAGGGACAGCGATATTTCTAAAGAGTGATATGCATTTCAATCAGATATTGATGGACGATGTATATAACACAATAATAGTAGAGGTAATGATCAATGATGCTCCAACAAAAATAGCAACATTCTATAAGCCCCCAAATGAATCAGTAGACCGTTTTATAAATTACCTCGACTTAGTCTACGAGAAGTATCCTAGAATTTTAACAATAGCCGACACAAATATTAACATCCTTCACGAAAATATCTCAACTCGTAACTATAAAGAAATGTTAGCCATCAACAACGTCGAGATACTAAACGAATTTAAAGCTACTAGAATTAACGGACAGGCATCATCATTAATTGATCACGTTACAACAAACATACATTTGGATGAGAAAGAGTTTAGTATTGAATTAGATGACTGGCCAGATCTAGATCATAAAGTATTAACGCTTACGATTGATAACGCCAGAGTCAAAACTACAAAAATGCTAAAAAATAAGGTCCAATTTCTCGACAGAGAGATCTTAATAAAAGAAGCAAAGGCAAGGATAAGAGGTCAAGAAATTCAAACAATTGAACCTTTAATTGATATAATAAAATCCGCCAAATTAGTAGCGACAACATCTAAAATGAGACGAACAAGAAATAATACTTGGATTTCATATGGTATATTAAAACAAATTGATAATAAAAAAAAAACTACAAAAAAATGTTGATGAATCCCAATGACCAGAAACTACGTGAAGATTATAAGCGGATAAAAAAACAGACAACAAATATGATCCGAATGGCTAAGGAGCAGTACTATAATTACCGATTCGCTACGACGGATGGAAATCCGAGGAAGCTATGGACAGTAATTACAGAATCTATTGGTAAAAGCGATAATTACGAAGTTAAAAAAAGGGAATTGATGAGTTAGATTCCCGAGATGGTCTGATTAAAGATCATGCGTTAATCGCCAACGATTTAAATGAACACTTCGGAACGATTGGCTCCACTCTTGCGGAGAATCTAATAAACCATAGTAATGCGAAGAATTTTCAAAGATTCTGCTGTCCTTCGGTAACAGAGGCTATGTTTCTTTTTCCAACAGATTATATTGAAATTGAAAATATTATAGAGGAACTCAAATCCAACATAGCCCCCGGTATTGATGGCATCTCAACAAATGATTTGAAGATACTTAAGACAATCATCTCTTCACCACTAAGCACTGCCATAAATAACCATCTAAACTGTGGTACATTTCCCCCTTGTTTGAAAACAGCACTGATTTCTCCCATTCATAAAGGAGGCTCAATAAAAGATCCTAATAACTATAGACCAATAGCTTTAACTAGCGCAGCTAGCAAAATATTCGAAAAAGTAATAAACAGGAGGTTACTGAATTTTAGAAAGAAACATATTGGTTTTGATAAACAACAATACGGATTTCAGGAAGGCAGCAATACGACATCAGCCTTATTAGATGCAATGAAATTTATAAATGAAAGCCTCGATAAGAGTTATTATGTCGCTGCGATTTTTGTGGACTTAAAAAAAGCTTTTGACACAGTAAACCATATATTGTTGCTCGATCAATTGATGGAAATTGGAATTAGGGGAAAGGCCAATGACTTAATAAAAAACTTTTTAGTTGACCGACAGTACATTACCAAAAATTTCGACGAACTAAGCTCTCCTAAGATAGTCAATATAGGCGTCCCTCAGGGTTCGATTCTCGGACCTACTTTGTATCTGCTATATATACATAACCTACAGTTCGCGGGCCTTAAAGCAAAATATATTACCTTTGCTGACGACACGTTACTTCTTTATAAAGGTAAATATCCTGATCAACTGGAGCTGTTGATTAATTCTGATCTGAAACTATTTCAACATTGGCTCTTAGGTAATATGTTGACATTAAATACATTGAAGACAAATTATATGATCTTTAGACAAATTAACAAACTGGATATTGACTTGAAACTAGAAATAGATGGAATTCAACTAACAAGAGCACACGAAACAAAATATTTAGGGCTGATAATTGACGATAGACTTACTTGGACTCCTCACATTACTAAACTTAGAAACAAAATTGCCCCCATTATTGGAGTAATAAGGCGTAACGACTATCTACACGTACCAATTAAGAATATGCTCTATAATGCATTTATTCTGTCCAACATAAATTATGGACTTCTTCTATGGAGTCAAACCTCGAAAAGAAACCTAGACAAAATTGCGAGACTTATGAATAGGGGCATTAAAGCCATTCATAATTTACCCTATTTAACACCATCGAAGGAACTTTATTATACTTATGGAAAACTTACCTTACAACAGCACATAAGCCTGGAACGTATTAAGCTTATTTATAATATTAAGAACAATAGACTAAAATCCTCAATCAAATTGATCCACAATCACGATATACACAACTTTAACACAAGAAGTGCAGATTTTATTAGACAACAAGGTTGTCCTAGGACTGACCGACTTAGAAAAGATCCTGTATTTGAGGCAATTTGTGAATATAACTCTTTACCTTCAATAATACAAATGGCAAGGAATGTCTTTCAGCTAAAGCACCTTGCAAAGAAGCATCTTCTTTGTCGAAGCTACGAATGTGATTTTTGAATTGTTGCAATTATAGACGACCTGAATCAGATAATTTTAGTCAGGCGGCTTCACCTACTTATCGAAGACCTGGTCCTCGAGCCATCAGACGAGACTGACGCCTAAACGTATGGTTGTGGTTTGAGTTGTTGTTGCATGTTTTGCGAATTGCTTATTTTTACTTTTTATTTTTATTACTATTAGTTTTACTATATATATAACTATAATTAATTATTTTTATTTTGGTTAATCTTTTAATTTTAATTTTTTTCCCTTTCATTTCCACACTTATTTCTTTGCATTTTGCAAATCAGGTTCTTTTTATTTTATTTTATTTTTATTTCTCTGATAACTTAGTTTTTGTTTATTTGTTTATTTTTTGTTTCTTATTTTTTATATATTTTTTTTTAAATTTATTTCTACTACCCCTTATACCAGTGCGATGTACTGACTGGGGAGTACTCTTGGGCTTAAGGTATACAAATTTTTAGACACTGAGCCCAATGTCGACATACATGCATGAGTATGTTGATACGGTGAAAATTTTTCCAGCTCATTGAGCTGTGTGACAATATTGTCTCCAGTTCTTTAAGCTGCGAAAGTGTGCCCAAATGGGGAGTTCTTCTCCGACTTTTTGAGTTGGAGGGAGTTGCCCATTTTGCATGAAGGGATTAAATCTATTATTATTATAAAAAAAAAAAAAAAAAATATATAGAATAATTCTCAGCTGGTGGTATTAGCTGTAAGGGTGTTTCGGATAGTAGGAATGAGGGTGTACCTCTGACGAGTCTATGCCCTCCGATGACGAAACCGCTCCTTCGGACCTAGTCCAACATAGTCTTATAAACTGGCCTATCCAATGAAGGTTTTCAAACTGTCATGTCCTCAAGGACAGCGATTGATCAACAGTCGGGGATTTCGTTTTGGGGTTTCACACCAAATTTATAAAATTTATTACATATTAGTGATTCATAGTAGGTATTGTAAGTTGTAGCTTTACGCACAGTAGGCTTAAATATGTATAAAGATTAATGTAGCTTAAATCGAATTAAGCTTGTATTATAGTTTATTCCACTATGTAAACATTTGACTGTTCTGGCTGGCAAATATAGGAGCGGGTCATATGTTGTACTTGTACGTTGGCCTCAACAAACTGAGTAAAACACTCATACAATCATACGTCGGGTTTTGTACCGTTTTCGAGAAATGTCGTTTTTAAGAACTTTTTCACGTTTCTGGTATTTATATCAATAACTTCCGAACCGTTAATGATACTCAAACTCTTTTTTCCAGTGCTGGAAAGAAAATGCTTAGGGCTTTTAAAAAATGTAATGGTCCAGTCGATATACTCGTTTTTAATAAATTAGAAAGTAGAAAATTTAGTTCATTCTTATTTATGTAAAAAACGGGATAGTTGACTAAAACTTTTTTCTTGGTATTAAAAAATCTTGTTTTGTTACCTTTAATTTGAAGATACGTTTATCTCCAAAAACTAACTAAGCGCATTCCAAGTTGTACCCGAAAAATTATAAAGTTGCGTCAATTGCTGGTAGTGCGAAGGTAAAATTGTGTTGACTAAAATTTAATTTTCTATTTTATTTATTTTTTTAGCAGAAGCTTGTCAGGTGCGGTGGAAGCTGCTCCGGGAACGATATTGCCGTCTTCAAAGGCGGAGTGGAAGAAGCGGAAGCGCCGCCGAGTCGAAGGAAAATTGGCCTTTGTTGGCCAATTTACATTTCCTGAAGCCATTCCTGAGGGATGATGAGGGATAATTAAAACCTTTGTATTAATGTACAACTTTTAATAACATCTATTACTAGCCGCGTACCGCGGCTACGCTCACGTTTGTATGGTGCTATACTAATTTGCTTTCCGTTGTTCCGTCGCTTCCGTTGCGCCCGTTGCTCCCGTTGCCCCCATTTCTCCCATTGATCAGGTTGCTCCCATTTCTCCCGTTACTTCCGTTGCTTCCATTTTTCCCGTTACTTCCGTTGCTCCGTTGCTTCCGTTGGAGCAACGGAGCGTTGCACCCGTTGATCCCATTGCTCCCATTTCTCCCGTTGCTTCCGTTGCCCCCGTTACTCCCGTTGGTTCCATTGCTTATGTTACTTCCGTTGCTCCGTAGCTCCGTTGCTCCCTTTACTCCATCCTCTATTCTTCATCCTCTATCCACCATCCTCCTCCATAACTCTTATACCACCAATTGTAAAATGATTTTGTTAACTTCGCGGGCGTGCCCTCAACAAATCACCAAAGCTTCATCACAATCGGATGAGTGGTTTAGGAGCGTATACGGGACAAACAAACAGACAGACAGACAAACATTAATTTTTATACATAGAGATATATTTCAATGTAGTGTCCTAGCGTCGTCACTGACGATCGTTCGTTCGGCAAGCCTGAGCAAATTTTTCACTGAATTTAATCCCGATCATACAGCGGGATCGTCCATCGAGACAAAGACACGGTCAGCATGACGGCGGAGCGGACATCAAATTTCGCACACGTGTCATTTCCAAAATCCTAAAATTTTAATAAACCCGCTGGTTCAGATGGCATCCTCCCATTACCCTTAAAAAGTGCTACTCTTCTTTGGCTAAACCTCTTCCCAATCTTTTTTATCCTTCCTGTTTTTTTGAACAGTTTCCTTATTTATGGAAACTAGCTAATGTTCAGCATATACCTAAGAAGGGTAGCAAAACGAACCCCGCAAATTACCGCCCTATTGCCATCACTTCTATTTTTTAAAAGTGATGGAAACCGTAAGATCGTGCAATACCTGGAAAGTAGTCTCCTTAACGACTGTCAATATGGGTTTCGGCCACGAAGATCCACCGGTGATTTGTTGGTATACCTGTCTGAACGTTGGACCGCTTGTATCCATAAATTCGGTGAGGGTCAAATAATTGCACTTAACATAGCGAAAGCATTTGACAGAGCTTGGCACAAAGCCCTGCTTTCTAAACTCAATGCATTTGGTATTAATGCTCCTTGAGAGCTTTCTTTCGGAACGTACTATGCAGGTTGTATTAGATGGCGTTGCATCATCTCCATTCCCTTTCACCACTGGCGTCCCTAAAAGCTCAGTTATATCACTTACCTCATTCCTAATTTTTATTAACGACCTTCTGTTTTCCACTCTCAATCCTGTCAATAGCTTCGCAGATGATAGTACACTTGACAAATCGTACAGCTTCAACGTTATTACAGAGGCACGCCAGTCTTCGGTACCCTTTCAACGTAATCAATTTTTTGGTTTTCTAAACTCCGACCTCATCTCAATCCTGGAATGGGGCAGGGTAAATCGAGTAGAGTTTAATGCCTAAAAAACACAAGCTTGTCAAATATAAAGATTAGTAAACAACTTAATTGGAGTCCACACATTTATGATGCACGAGTACCTCTTGACGCCTTCAAGCGCCTAGGTTTTCTCCAGAGGTGCAAGAAATTTTTAACACCATTAGATCTTGCAAAAATTTAGAAGGCCCATATCAGGTCCCGACTTGAGTACAATTCACATAATCTGAACTGAAGCACCTAAAACTTATCTCTTATTGCTGAACCATATTCAAAGTTTTGCGTTCCGACTTATTGAAAACGATGCCATTACGGCAACTATAGACTCCCTTGTCGTCTTATCCCTCCTCTATTCCAATTCACTCGTAATCTACGAATAAGAACATAAGGAAATTAAATGGGCAGAGAGAAATGAAGCAGAAACGAAACTGATTTTGACAGAGTGGGTTTGCTGTTTGTTTACATAAAAAACACAAATTCGGTTAAAATTGAGCATGTGTGGAAATGGTCTATGGCATAAAGGGTTAGAGATACCCAGCGGGAAATGGAAGCATACAACTATGGATGGTGGAAACCTTCCTTGGAAGGCGTGCATGCATGACACTTCCATCCCACTCAATTTCCTTTTAACATGGGCATGTCCGTAGGAGGAAGTAGCCGACAGACCGATTATTCGAAAACTCCTCGTGTTCTTCCTTCGCAGTAACGAGGAATGCATCTTTAGAGATGCATGAATCATTCATCCTCCACGTAGCTTGGTGGAAAGTTAGCCAGCGTGAAGGGTAAGCATACAATCATGCATGGTGGAAACCTTCCTTGGAAGGCGTGGATGCATGACGCTTCCATCCCACTCCATTTCCTTTTAGCATATCCGCAGGAGAAAGTAGCCGATAGACCAATTATTCGAAAACTCCTCGTGTCCTTCCTTCGCAGTAATAAAAAATGTATCTTTAGAGATGAATGAATCATTCATCCTTCAGGCAGCTTGGTGGAAGGTACAATCATGCATAGTGGAAACCTTCTTTGGAAGGCGTGGATGCATGACACTTCGTACCCAATCCGTTTCCTTTTTACATGGGAAAGTACAAGAGAAGTTAAAATTAATTTAAAATCATACCACCAAAATGTTCAATGCAATAATGTTTATTATAAAATAAGTTATGTACATAAAACTAAAACAAATTTATAAATTTATTTCCTTATTATTATTATTTATTTACTAAAAACCCTTCCTTCATTTGGCCGAGGTCTTCATTCCATGTGTACTTTTAATAGTAGTACCTGTTTTTGACGAGGTGGAAGCCTTTTTTCATTTCATTCTCGAACTGAAGAAAGCCAAAATCGTCCTACTTAACAGCTTCTGAAAAAATATCAGAAGATAATGACTATAAAATTTCATTACAAAAATTATTTGTTACCGAAAACATAAGTATTAAATAGCTTAATACTTTTAAGTGAAAATAAATTTTTTACGCCATCCCAATTTATTTTGAGTAGTACCTCTACAGAAAAGTAGACGTCAAAGCATTTCGACAAGGGTGCTTGTCCTATTAAGTTCTTAACGTACGCGATCTATTTTAAAAAAAAATTGTGTTATACTTATTTTTGTAACAGAAATTTTATTGAAGAAATTACAATTTCGTCGTCCGGTGTACTCGTCAATTTTGCATCTAAGGACATTAGCTCGTCAACATTTTTGACATCCCTCATACAGATACGATTCACGAATATTGTTTTGGAATATCTTCATAAATTTTTTTTTAAAAAAAAACATTGTTTATAAAAAATTTAACTTCCTATAACATCATATACATATTTGGATTTTTTGTTAAATCTGCATATTTGAGATATTGAGATATTTCCGAAAAACTGCAGATTCTCCAAAAAATACTTAAAAAAAATTTTGATTGTGATATTTTATTTTTTTTCACTAAAAGAAACCTTTTAGGGACGGCCTAAAAAATGTAATTTTTAACGACCACCCTAAGGTAAATTCATTACTTGCCCTTCTATTTCTTCTTTGATGTCGTATTTATTATTTGCAATTTGAACACTTTCCACTTGCATTTACGAGTAAGTTATTAATTTTAACTCAAATTTTCACAATTTCAAATTTTTTACAAATTTCACTTCGGTCTTTTTGCTACATTGGCTGCAAGCTCATGCAAAACTGAACTGAATGTTAACGGACATTAACGGAGGGCGGGGCACGAGAAGGACACATTGTCGAACGATCGAATCCGATACCGAAGCTGCTTTACTGCTTCCAAAAAACTTCCTTACGAAGTATGTGTCATGTTTGCTACAAAATAGACCTGGGTTTGAACATAACCTTCCGAAAAACTCCACGGTCACTCCACGTTCCTTCTGGTGGAAGACCTGACATTATTTCCCGTAGGGTAGTGACAGAAAACCAGAAATATTTCAATGTGTTCGTGTTTTACTTTATTATTTTTTAATAATAAAGTATTATGATCGACCTGAAATTTCAAAAAAATTTGCTACCCTGGAATTTTGTATTTTCACGTTTTAGGACTAGCAAATCCCAAAAAAGGAAAAAAAAAAATGTCCGTCTGTCCGCCGTACGCCGTCCACAAAATCGTTTGAAGGCGCGTAGCTCCCAAACCCATTGAGATATTAAATTGAAATTTTTATGGTGGGTAGATTGGATGAACCCCTACGCCTGGTATATTTTCGAGGGGAGGGGGTATAAGGGGAGAGGAGAGGGGAGCGTTTTAGACGAAACATTTTGGTTTCTAGATCTCAGGAACCACTTATGCTAGGAGGCTGAAACTTGGAACTTATGTAGTACTATGACAGTGGACTCAATTGCAAAAAAATGGTTGATATTGGTGAAGGGGTGTGGAAGTGGGGGGAAAACAATGAGTCTGAAACGCATGAAAGACGGGATTGAAACATTCTAAAATCGATATCTCCTGATCAATTGATGTTAGAAGATTGAAACTTTGTTGTTGTCCTTAGGGATACTTGAAGATTAGACAAGGGCTAAAGTTTTTAAGAGGGGTGGTGGGGTGTGGGGGTGGAGGGTGAAAAACTTTGGATTACAATATCTTCCGAACCAATTACACCAGGAAAATAAAATTTAGTTTCTGTATATGGGATCACAAGAGGAGTCTACCGAAACTTTTTTGAGGGGGGAGGTTTAGCACGAAAGTGGGGGGAGAGCAATTTTTCAAAAAATGTAATTTTTATATCTCAGAAACCGTATCAGATATGATCTTGAAAATTTTACAGGAGTTGGGGTCGGTAAACTTCTAGTAGGGAAAAAAATGTTGGTGGTGTGGGTGTTGGGGGTGATGGTGAAAGAGGGTGGAAAGGAAAATTTTCTGATTTTTATTTCTCAAAAACCATAATCATTAGAAAGCTAACAATTTAGGATTATATAGAGCCACTATGGAGATATCCTAGAAAAAAACTTTGATAGGGGTATCAAGGTACGGGGGAGAGGGGTGGTTTTTTATATCTCAGAAATGGCTTATGCTAGAAAGTTGAAACTTAGTACGTATATGTAGATGTGCTATTAGAGTAATTAAAGCCAAAAAAAAGTTTAGAATTTTATTGGCGTTCAGAGGTTGAGTAAAAAAAATGTCCGTGAATCCACATTTTCACAAACTTCGTTAAAACTTTTAGACATGTCGAGCTATCAAAGCAATTTTACTTCTGCGGGCTATTTATATAAGTACCTAGTAACGATCTTCAAAATTTTTCGATATCCAACCCCTAAGGGGGTGTAAAGTGGTTGTGTACATATTCACGAATTCTGATATATTTCTAAGGTATATTGCGATTGTGAATTCACTTTTACTTCTATAAGCTTTAAATGTAGTCGGGGAAAAACCGATTTAAGTATTTTATCAATTAAAACCCCTGGGGGTATTGTTCAAGTTTTCACTGATTCCGAAAACCTCTTAGGTTTAATGTGATCGAATTCGCTTTTACTACTATGAATTGTTCTATTGATAAAAAAATACGTAAGTAAATAAAAAAAATCTGCCAACATTCTGGGCGCAACTTTATTATTTTATGGGTAGAAGTCCGAAACGTGTTTAATGATGAGATGCGGTGTAGGTTACTATGCGACTGACAGCCTAAGAAGTAACCAGGAGGCTATTTGGAACGTTATTTTTTAGGTTGTCAGTCCCATAGTCACCTACACCGCATCTCATCATTAAACACGTTTCGGACTTCTGCGTTGGCAGATTTTTTTAATAATTGCGAGGTCAAAGCTGGAGCAAGACGATAGGTGAAGGGTTCTTATCGGTTTTGTTCTCTCTCGAAATATGATGTTTATGTGGTAAAATAACTTCACTAAGTTTCTGTGCAGATATATGGTAATTACATCCGCATGCTCGTAATACTCATTTAGCTGTACGCGCCCATAAGTATGCGGTTGTGTCACCCAAATTTCGTACAGTGAAATTAAGACAGTCGTTCCTCTCTCGTGCAACTAGAATGTGGAACGCACTCCGTTCGATTGTGATTTCTAGTGGGTTTGACTTGCAGTCCTTTAAATGTAACATTCATCGACTATTTTCCTGTGATCCCTTCTACTTTTAAATCCTATTTTTCTTTCATTTGATTTTTTCCCCATTATAAACTGACTGGACTGTACATGACTGTATTAAAGGTTGACCTTTAAGTTCGCATCCAGTTCGGTGGTAAAAAAAATTAAATTCACCAAAAAAATTCACTTTCCATTCAAATTTAAATTTTCGCTTGAAAAATTTCATGACGATATAATGTGCACTCTGCGGAAGATTCATGGAAAGTGCCCGGCACGTACATATGGACCGAAATTCTATTCACCGCTTACACGGTCGGTAATAAAACTTCAGATGTAAAGAACAATACAAGATGGAGTCGCGATGGCCTGTGGCCGTTTAATCGGTTTCCGCTATGTTGAAGAAGTGAAATATTAAGTCCAGTGACAAACAATGATGAGAACGGGGGTCACCAATATATTCCAATTCTTATAATCCTAGCCTTAATTGAATTCTCGAGATATTGACGTCTCTATTTCGGTTTATTATTCAAATAATAAAGTCAGAGCTGAGCATAAAATCTTCATTTTGTTCGACGACGTTGAAGTATCAACTAGGGAAATTTCCCATCTGCGTGTCACAGTATAAAACCACAGGTCAACTATAAAAAAGTCAACAAAACATGCATGCGAAAAAAATTTATATCCTCGTCAAAATGAAATTCAGGACGAAAGAAAAATGCTGAATATATGTAAAATAAACTATGGTAGTTGATATGGAAAAAAAAACCTGCCAACAATGAGAAGCTCGCTTTTATATTTTTATAGTGCCATAAACAATCCTTGCAGGAGCGCAAACTTTAAGATACCTTCGTGCACAAGTACCATGCGAAACCTTTATGTTATTCATGTTAAAGTTAGCGAGGAGTTTTTTTTAGAAATTCTCATGAATTTTTTAGTAATTTCTTGTTTTTTCAAAGTGATTGTTTTCGTTGTTGATGAGGTGATGAAAAGATTAGAAAAACGATAAATTATAGCGATCATGATGATAAAGGAGTAGTTTAAGATTTAGTCGGCGACACTAACCCGCTTTTTCATTACAAGGAAAATTTTTCAGTGAAATGAAAAATTATTCAACGGCTAGAACTAGAACTAACTATGACTACCAACCAGGTTACTGCGTAGGATGTTGCTGGTGCGAAATTTCTTGATGCATTTGGTTTCTACGTGAAGGTAGCATTTCTTTAAAAAAAATCGCTATCAACACATAATTGTTTTTTAAGTTAAACACTTCTGTACATAATCGAAAACGATTTGCATGATTTATTCAACTCTTTTAGAAAATATGCACTCTATTAGAAAATATGCACACTCTTCTTCTGAAAGAAAATTATTGAAGATTTTCATTTTATTGAGTTAGTGTTTTTAACATTTAATTTTGATTATTATAAATTTCATAAAAACGTAGACATATAAAACTTAACGTACATGTTTATTTTATGGATACAGTCTTCAATCACGTAAAGGAATAACTCACACAGAAGTCCGATACTGAGCATCAAAAAACTTTCGTGAGCCATTGTTGCATACATTAATGTTGATTGTTTATAAAAATGTCAAGTTCCAAGAACACAAAATTAAAAAAACTTATAATTGACGTTTCTATTCTTTTTGTTCATGCTAAGATTGCAAGCGTTGTAGTACTAGAATTAGTATTTACTTGTCTGGTAAACCAATTGAAGTAATGCAAGAAGTGTGATTGCCATTTCTTTTATAATTTTGCATTCCTGAGTATTTTTTCCATATTTTTTTTTTATTGTGAAAGGAAACTCTAGCCACATTTTATGATGAATAAGAATAAAAAATTTCGCAGTATAGAATGAAATGGATAAAAGCAAAAAAAAATCATACGGCAATAATGCGGTTAATGAAAATAATATTTACACAGTACGTGCAGAAACTATTCGGACAGATTGTGAGTTTTGATGTGTTCTTAAATTTCAATGAGTAATTGCAGGAAGTTGGTTTGATCAAAATTGGTATTCCTGGAAAACCTTCGATTTTAATATGTGTGCAGCCATATGCGAAGTGTAGAAATAATTGTATTATTATAATATATTACAATATAAGTTTAATCCAGCCCGAAAAGTTTGTAACGCATAGAACTGAGCTTCAGATCAAAAAAAAAAAGATATATTATTTTGTGTTCAGTTGTGGCCAAAAACCCCAAATCCCTTTGCTTTCCGTCCGTCTGTCTGTCTGTCCGTCCTTCCGTCTGTCTGTCTGTCCGTCTGTCCGTCTGTCCGCCTGTCTGTCTGTCCGTCTGTCCGTCTGTCCGTCTGTCCTCTGTCCTCTGTCCTCTGTCCGTCTGTCCGTCTGTCCGTCTGTCCATCTGTCCGTCTGTCCGTCCGTTCGTTTGCACGATAACTCAAGAACCCGTTGGTCTAGGAAGTTGAAATTTTGTCACCACCTGTAAAATGGAAAAAGTAAGGCTAAGCTCGTTAGTGGTCGATATCCTTTCATTCCTTCGGATACCTCCCATACAAGAGTCCATAAAACACGTATTCACAATTATTGCTCGAATGCTTCAAGTTAGGAACTTGAAATTTTGCAATCTTAAAGTTTACAATGTTTGAACCAAAACTTCTGAATATGATGCAAATCGAATGAGCCTACAAAAGTCCTTCAAAAATGTATTCAACTTACAGAATCTACTATAACTCTAGTACGAGTTAAAGCATGGATTCAAAATTGTACAGAAATTAGTTTTATAACAAATGCAAGACGGAGTTAATTAATTAGCACCATCCGTCGACTCCTTCGGGTAGCTGTCACTCAAAAGTCCTTAAAACACGTGTTCACAAATATTGCACGATAACTTTAGAACGCTTTAAGTTACGACTTTGCAATTTTGTATACGTTGATTTTATAATAGTCTCAGCTGAAAGTAGGTATTAATATAAAAAATATCCCATAAGTCCTTCATATAGTTGCCATACAAAAATTCTGTAAAAATGTCCTAACTTAATTTATGGAACTCACTATTACTCAGGAAATCGTTCAACCATCCATCAAGTAGCCAAGTAGCTATACAATAGTTTCTACCTGTAAATAAAAGGTCATGCAATAATTGTATGTGCACTCCTCATTCTTTTGATATATTCCCAATTAAAATATAAATCGGAGTTCAGTATTTCATCTAGAGTATCATACGATTGGCTATCAGCCGATTGTGACTGCATTATGTTTATAAGCGAAAATGCACGTAATACGGTGAGTCCCGCTTAAGCAGACAGTTAAAAGTGACTTGTTCTTCATATTACAATGGACAAAAAAGAAAATACACAAAGATTGGCCCATCTATTCGAATTATTAATAAAGGGGTTGCAAGCATTACGATTCAGGTATTACCATCAATGTTTTATAGAATCAAATACAGTTTTAAAATAGTATGATTTATTAGCACCAACTGGTACAAAATTCACTCCCAATCCTTTAGTGTACAAGTCAGCTGTATAATTTATTATCCGGGCTAATACTGTACCAGATTTATGGGCTCAAAAGTCAATGCTACAGTACGCTGCTCCCCTACATCGTACGCAATTTAACGCTCCATATGATATGTGAACTATTGCACCCACAAGTTAGAAAAATTTCCTATTTTTGACCTAATCTCGTCCCATTTCTTCGTCCTAAGAAACTTTTATGGCGGCTTTTAGGATAAAATGTCGAGAACTGTAAAAGACAAGAAACTGCTCCCACACCGTAGGAAAACTCTTTGTCGTTAGAGTTAACTGTTTGCATTCAATTTCCTTAGCTTCCGGACATCTAGCTATGATTTCCTGTGCATTTTACACCAGGACTCGAACATTCTCTTCCACTCGACTTAATTAATCGCGTTAATTATTAACATTAAACTTGGCTTTAGGGGTAGAAGCTTCACAGTACTACATAAAAGATAATCCGGAACATCTTAAAAACTTTATCCTCTCTTGCTCACATCCTGTGAAAGGGAAAAGGGAAAATTGAAAGGGAAAAAGGTGAAGATAAAAGCAAAGATTGTAATATAAAACGAAAGGACGCATATAATCACTGGCCATATATCCTGTGTTTCCCAAGCGCAAACTATTGTAAAGAGTTCTCGTCCTGGCAACGTGAATGGGAAATAGAATTTAGGAGCATATAGCAATGGCAGCTTACTCCCTGATAAAGGGAATCCCGAGAGTTTAAATAGTCCGGTCCGAACCGGAAGGACCAATGTGCGCGTTGGGAGTAAATTGCACTTTACCAAATCCGAACCTCTCTAGAGAGGAGAATAATTTTTCTTTGGCGTCTGTTTTTCTGATATCGTCCTTTTTTTCGCCAAACAGAAGCACTTCATCCCGGAAATTATGTCCATCAATCTGAGCTGAAAGCGACCTTATGGACTACGTTTTTTTTTTAAGAAAAAAGGATATAAAATCGTTTGAAAGATAAATGTGGGTAGAGCGAGGACTGATATATAGGATGTCTTACTGGAAGGAAATGGAGGCGAAGTAAGCAGTATTGAGACGACTAAGTAGAATTCAGTGCAAGTCAAGATGTTCTGACGAAAAGGAATAGGGATCGGGAAGGAAGGAGAATCTATTGCACATTTTCGTGAAAGCAAGAAGCTGAGATTATCAGCGATGAAAGATGTGATGAACGAAGGCGATAATTGATGAAGAAGTTTCTTTTTTAATCAGACTGTCGGAAAAATTTATACATCCAAAATTTGAATTGAATTTTCCTTTCTGGCGTTGGAGTTGTAATGTACTAAATAGTACTAAAATTTTAATTGGTGCCCAATTAAATGTACTGAGACATCGAAACGTGATGTGGACGTTGAACAAGTCAGTAATAACCGATCGAAAATATCGTTGATATAACATCGATGTATCTCCTAATGTACTAAAAAGTACTGAAATTGCATTAAGTGTCCAATTAACGATGATATTGACGTCAATATTGGACGTCGGTGCTGACTTCATCTACAATTATTGATAATATCGATGAATTGGTGCCAAATTACAATCACATAAACAATCACGTAGACAATCGTCAATTTGGCAATAAAATTGATAATATTATGTCGATCTATCATTTATCAATATTGTCGTGGGTCGGTCTGACCTAGGGATGTTAAAAAAATTTCGATATCTCGAAATTGCGATATTTTTTGAACGATATATCGATAATATCGGCCGATATTGTAAAAAGCGATATATCGATATTGAAATCCGACTATCGGACTCGATATTTTTTTTAAGTATATCATATTTTAGAAATCGAACGGGTTTTTTGCATTTAATCTGCATTTCTGCTTATTTATGTGATATGCCAGAAACGTTGAAAGTAGAAAAAAATTTTCGATCACGGAAACCATATCTGTCGAAACTAGGTTCAAGGCACATATGCGGGCCCATGCACGCAAATCTTCATTTCAGGCGCCAACCGCCAACCTATGTAAGACGAGGCAACCATGCAAATATCTTGTGTACAGGTATCTAACAGCTCCGTACCTTGTTGTTATTGGTTTTTTATCTTGCTCTTTCAAGTATGTTTGTATTAAGGCAGGCGTCCACTAGAGGCGGGCCGCATCGCAACGGTGCGGCGAGCATTTTTTTTTCTACGTACTTCGTTCCGTCGCGAGTGTCGTTCAGTGGACGCACTTCCATAACAATGTATGGCAGGCGGATTTTTGCGATGCGGCCCGTTGCCCTAGTGGACGCCTGCCTTTAGACCACCTTTTTTCGATCACACATAGTCTATATATGTTGAAACAACAAATTGCATCGACATCACTTTGGTCTCGACATGAAAAACTCGTAGTGCAAGCATCTTCTACCAGTCAGACAGTTCCAAGTCAAGGGTCCGTCCCAAATGAGTTGAAGCAGTACCTGAATCAACCCAAGATGATGAGAACACCGGATTCGGATCCAATAAAATTTTGGTTTGATAGCCGTCATTTCACACCAGTTCTGTCGGATATCAGTCAGAAATACCTGATTGTCCCTGCTTCATCGGTGTCTTCCGAAAGAGTTGCGTCGGCAATAAATATTGTGGTGCCAAATAATCGCAGTGCGCTTACTGGAGAGCATATTAAGGAGCGAGTATTCTTAACAACTGTCCCAGAAAAGTACTGGCTCTCATAAGCTTACATTTTAAGAATATGTCAACATATAATATTTCATTAATAAATAAATAAAATCAAGTTTGCTCTTAATACTTTTTGCCCCTTTTATCCTTATTTTTTAAAAATAATATAGGGTAAATTACCCGGTTTCGGGCCCCCAGCCTATTTCGGTCCACCATGTTGCTTTTCGCTTTATACTAAGCTTCATCTAAATAAGAAACAATTCAATTGCTAATTTGAGATGCTTAAGATGTTCTGAATGATTTCTTTGTCGCTTTGTATACTCATGCTAACCCGTGCAATCATTCTGGAATATTTGAAGATGACACATCAAATTTTCGCATTTCATAAGGTATTTTGCTAAGCGCGAGTTAGTTTTAACGCATAGTTTTGTAGTTTTGTTAACGGTTTTAAAAAATTAATTAATTAAATACCTACTATCCTTAATTGTTTCTTTAATAAAAACATACTGCAGTCACGATCGGCTGCAAGCCAATCGTATAATACTCTAGATGAATACTGAACTCCGATTTATATTGTAGTTGGGGATAAAGTAGAATTACGTGTGTGCATGTTGTATGTCCTTCATTAAGGACTGCCATTAGATTGCTAGTCAAACCTAAAAGACAATATTCAGTGTTTAATTTCATTTCTTGAACTGGGTAAGTCATTGAAAAAAAATGTCCGTTTGGAAGGACTTTCACATGGAAGGTGCAGGAAGGACTAACTCAATTTCTTACATATTTATCCTTTTCCTTAGAACCATTTAAAAATGAACGGGTAGAAATTTACAAATTCGTAGCTTGAAGTGTTCAAAAGTTATCGAAAAATATTGTTGAACACGTGTCTTAAGGACATTTTGTATGACAGGTACCAGAAGGAGTACAAGGATTTCGCTGATTAGTAAACTCGAACTTCGTTTTTACTCAAAACTAATTTGTACAAAATTTCCAATTCATAGCTAAAAGATTACTTGAGTTATAATAAGTTCCGTAAATTAAGTGAAGACGTTTTGACAAGATATTTGTATGGCAGCTACACGAAGGACTAATAGGATTTTCTTCATAATCATACTGTTGCGAGCTAGGGGTTCGACGGGATTTCAAGTAAAACACAATTCGGTTAAAATAAAAATAAGTGATTATTTATTAATCGCACTTTAATTTCACAGAGTTATATTCGCACAATAATTCGCACTGTATGGCAAAACCGCCCGCTTATTTATTTCGCTTGATTCGATCACTTTCGTTCTCTTCCAACACTGTCGCGTATATACGCTGGCTGTCGCAGTCGATGTAATAGAAATTACTGTCCTCTCTCTGAAAGCTTCACCTGCTCTTATACTAGCCGGTTGCAGTCTAGAATGTGCTTGAATGTCCGTTCGGTGATGTGGATGATTATCGAAAGATTTAGAGCTTTCGATTTTGATCTTCGTTCAGTGGTAGAAGGTTCTAGTGAGCTTGAGATCTCTCGACTTTGATTCTAATTGGATTCCAGTACATTTGAGAGCATTCGATAAGAAGCATTCAGCTAGGTTTCTGATTGGGTTATTTTGCAACTAGGTATTCGGTTGTTGTTGTTGTTGTTTTCATTATGTGAAACGATCAAGTTGCACGGTTGCGCGGTTGCCAGGTTTACATGTAACATTACTCCCTCCTTAGTTCCTGTTCGTCCCGAACAGAGTCGATCCCCTCGTCATGGGCGCCATGGTACTTCGTTAGTCTATCGAGGTGTACCACTTTCATTTTAGTACGAGGTTTTTGATACAACTGAATACGGTACACAACATCATTTAACCGGTTGATGATTTGGTAAGGTCCCTCCCAATTGCGCTGTAGTTTCGGTGACCTGCCCTTCTGTCGTTTGGGATTGTATAGCCAAACTAAATCGCCCTCTTGGAATCCAGATGAATTCGCCCGTTGATCATACCTCGTCTTCATCCGATCGGTCGCCAAATTAATTTTATCTCTGACCAGGTTGTAAATTGTGTGTTGTCGATGTCGCAGATCCGATACGTAATCTTTAGGATGGGTCGGTTGGTCTGGTGGCACTCCAAACATTAATTCCGCGGGGACTCGAATGTTCTTCCCGAAGATGACTCGGGAGGGAGTTTCTCCTGTTGTTGCGTGTACCGATGTTCTGTAGGCCATTGAAAATAGAGGAATGTGTTGATCCCAATCCCGTTGCCTTTCGCTGACGAGTTTGGATAGGTTTGAATTCAGTGTTCTATTGAAACGTTCCACCATTCCATCGGACTGTGGATGTAGTGGAGTTGTCGTCGTTTTGTTTATTCCCAGCATTTGACACACGTGTTTGAATGTTTGAGATTCAAAGTTGCGCCCTTGATCGGAGTGTAGTTCGCGTGGAACTCCAAATCTGCTCACCCAGTTGGTAACAATTTGTTCTGCGACGGTAACTGCTTCTTGATTTGGAATTGCGTAAGCTTCGGGCCACTTGCTGAAATAATCGATGACCACAAGAATGTAGCGATTACCATTTTCTGATTCCGGAAATGGTCCAGCAATATCCATAGCAATTCTCTCGAATGGAGCTCCCACGTTGTATTGTTGCATTTCACCCTTTGATCTGCGTTGCGGGCCTTTACTCGATGCACAGGTAATACACTTACGGCACCAATTTTCGACGTCATCTCGGAGATGGATCCAATAGAACCTCTCTCGTATCTTTGCCAAGGTTCTATTTACACCTAAATGTCCACCGGAAGTACCTTCATGATATTCCTTCAGAATTTCCTCGACTTTAAAATGCGGGACAATGGTTTGCATGAGATGCGATGTTCCGTCAGCGGTTTCCCATTTCCGTTTTAATAACCCACCGTCTAGGTGGAGGGAGTTCCATTGTGCCCAATAACTCTTTAAAGTTTCGCTGAATTGTGAGATGTCTTTCCACTCAGGCCGCTCCATTTTGTCCTTCCATGCCATGATCGGTGAAATATCTGGATCTTTTCGTTGGGCATCTTCCAGTTCTTGCTGATTCCATCCATCCTTTGGTTCGGTCGTTATTCGCTGAATGGTTTCTCCGACTTCTTTTTCTTCTACGCGGTGACAATGCTTGCAGTTTGGTGGACAAGGACGACGTGAGAGCGCGTCGGCATTACCGTGAATTCTCCCTCTTCGGTGAACAATTTCAAAATCGTAGGATTCAAGCCTTTCTATCCATCTTGCTACTTGGCCCTCGGGATTCTTGAACTGAAGTAGCCATTTAAGCGATGCGTGATCCGTTCGAAGAAGGAACTTTTGGCCATAGAGATATTTGTGAAAATGTTTTGTAGCTTCTACAATGGCTAATAGCTCTCGGCGAGTTACGCAATAGTTCCTTTCGGATTTTGAGAGTACTCGGCTGTAGTATGATAACACTCTCTCTTGCCCGTCGATCTCCTGTGACAGTACTGCGCCGATACCGACATTGCTGGCATCAGTGTCTATGATGAAACCATGACCTGGTTTTGGATACGCCAGAACTGGAGAGTCGCAAAGCTGATCTTTTATTTTCTCGAATGCTTCCTGGCACTGTTGATACCAAGTAAATGTCTGTCCCTTTTCTGTTAGCTGATGAAGACATTTTGCCGTGTTGGCAAAGTCTTTTACGAATCGACGGTAATATGTCGCTAATCCTAGGAAGCTGCGCAGCTGGTGTTTATCACTCGGAGTAGGCCAATTTTTCACTGCTAGTATCTTCTCTGGATCCGTCTTTACACCATCGGCTGAAACGATGTGACCCAAGTACTTTACTTCTGCACTAAACAAAGTGCACTTCTTTGGACTCAGCTCTAATTTTGCCGCTCGCAGTCGCTGAAAGACTTCCTGTAGATTTTTCAGATGTTCCTCGAAGGTTTTGCCGATAACGATCACATCATCCAGGTAAACGAGACAAGTTTTCCAACTCAGGCCACGCAAAACAAATTCCATTAGTCTTTCGAACGTAGCTGGAGCATTGCACAGGCCAAACGGCATTACGATGAATTGCCACAGTCCGCTGCCGACAGAGAATGCTGTTTTCTCTCTATCATTTTCGTCTATTTCCACTTGCCAGTAGCCACTTTTCAGGTCCAACGTTGACAACCATTTAGCATCTGTCAGGGTGTCGATGATATCGTCGATTCTAGGTAGTGGATAGCTATCCTTTTTCGTAACATCATTTAGTTGTCTGTAGTCCACACAAAATCGGGTACTTCCGTCCTTTTTCTTTACCAACACCACTGGCGATATCCACGGACTCTTTGATTCTTCGATTATTCCCTGATGCTCCATGGTTTTGACCATTGAATTCACTTCTCCTTGTTTCGCTAAAGGTACTCTTCTTGGGGGTTGACGTATCGGTGTAGCACTTCCGGTGTCTATATGATGCTTCACTAGGTTTGTTCTGCCATAGTCCTCATCACCGGTGGAGAAGACGTCGCTAAATCTTTCGATCAAATCCACTGCTTGCTTGTGTTGTGCTCCTCTAAGGTTGCTTGACTGAAAAACTGCTGATGTTACACTATTCTTCCTCCTTGAATTATTTTTAGAGGCTACGTCATGATGTTCTTCAGTGTCTATACTCGTCACCGCGGAGATTGGTTCGCAGCTGCCAATTACATCTCCTTTCTTTACGCTGGTAATGCTGTCTGAAACGTTGAGCACTCTTATTGGTACAATCATCTTCTCATTTCTTTTTACTAGCGCTTTTCCCAATATTAGACTTCGTAATGCCGGTGTCGTTTCTGGTTCGATGAGGTAGAATCGGTGGTCCCCGGGATCACCATCGAGCTCTGCCCAAAGAACGTTCTCTGATGACTTTGGTATATCCGCATCTTCGCACAATATAACTCGCAGCTTGGTTGTGTTGGAGGATGTTATTTCCATTGGGATTTCGATATTCCGCCACTTCATTATTCGTTGTCCTAGGTCCAGCTGGATACCGTGTGGTTTCAGAAAATCCATTCCGAGAATACACTCATCGGTAATATCAGCTACCACGAATACATGCGAGAATGTCAAATCTCCAAGCTGGATGTCACGTGATATTTCTCCATGGACTGTAGTAGTTTCTCCCGTAGCTGTGCGAAGTGCGTACTTCTTGGTGTTGTGAAGCCAAGTACGGTCTACGAGATCAGATCTTAGCACTGATCGTGTTGCGCCAGTGTCAATTGTCATTATGCAGTTTAATTTTCCGACTCGACCACTCATGCATAAATCGTTTTCACCACGATGTAGTCGAGAAACTGCGATGATGGTTCCGGGGGCGTCGATTCCACCAGCCAACTTCTGCCCCATGAAGTTGGCTTTTACTCGTTTCCCGGACTCTCATTATGCGAAGCGTGCTCTCGTGACGGTTCGCCGCGTTCTCCCTTTTGTTTAGCAGCGCAGCCGGAACAATAGTTTGTAGCCTTTCTTGGCTTTCGGCAGTCGCGTCTTAAGTGTCCTGCCTGTCCGCAATTCCAACATCGGGGGGCACCGGATCCTTCGCTCCGCTTGGTGTACTCTGCTCTCTGACATACACATTCTTCTATTATTTCTCGTACTCGGTAGTTATTTCGCGAGCTTTGCTTGGCAGCTTCAAACGTAAGCCCATATACTAAGGCTTCGCCAATCGTTTTCTTTCCTGCCAACTTTAACGCCTGCTGCAGCTCTCTGTCCTGTACAGCATTGTTAAATGCGAAAACAGCTGTATCGTTGCGTTGCTCTGTTTGCGCATTGGGAAGCGACAATAACGTAAGTCGTTCTATATCGCGTGCCAGCTCTTGAAGTGTTTCACCATTCATTTGAGTTCGGTTGTAGAGTTGTGTTTTGTATATCTCTCGCATGTGGTCACTGCCGTAATGAAGATCCAATGTCTGTACCAACGTCGAAAAATCTTGTTGTTGTTCTTGAGGAATTGTTTGAAGAACTTCTGCTGGTGGACCTCTTAGTGCCAATATAAGAGCCGTTCCTCGTTCCAAATCATTCCAATGATTATTTCTCGCGGCAGCCTCAAATTGGGTCTTGTAGATAGCCCACGGTGTTTGTCCATCGAAGATTGGGGCTTTGAGATCTTTGTGTGTAACGTGTTCTGTTTTGATGACTCCAGTTGTTTTCACGTTATCAAAGTCTCTTTTTAAGCGTTCAACTTCTTCCACAATCTCAGATGTCTTTTCTTCAAAAGTTCGAAGTTTCTTCTCTACATTTTCTTCAATTGTCTTACCTATGGTGTCTATTTTATTATTTTGCAGCTCCAATTTTTGGTTGAGGTCTATTGACTGCTGGTCAAGTTTCTGGTTGAGGTCCTTTGACTGTTGTTCTAATTTTTGGTTGAGATCCTTTGAAGTCTGGTCTAACTTCTGGTTAAGGTCTGCTGACAGTTCACTTTGGTGGTCCAGTTTTTGATTAATATCCGTTGAGGTTTGGTTTAATTTCTGACTTTGTTGGTTCATCATTTGCATTAATTGCCTTAGAGACTCTAACGTCTCTGAACACTCATCACTACTTGCTGCGCGAGCTTCTTCGATTGGAAACTCGAAATTGTTTGCGTCCTTGCCTTCGATCATTCGGCTGACAAGTTCAGTCTTGTTCCCTGTTGTAGATAATTCGCGTCTACCGAACTCTTCCTTCAGCTCCATTAGTTTTAAGTCTTTTAAATAACGCGGCATTTTCACTATCTTTTATTTGTCCGTTAAAGATTTTTATTTTCGCGATACAAATTCACTCAAATTCTCTTTTTGTCCGTATGAGAACTTTCCACTTCACTAATTAATGTTACCGCTCACTAGAGCACTCGATAATATTCGATTTCACAAAATTCTCACTGTCCGTTCGAGAATTTTCACTTCACAGTTTGAAAAATTTATTCGCGCACAAGATTCTCACTTTGTCCGTTCGAGAATTTTAATTTCACTTTTTTTTTTTTTTTCACTCGCGATTTCAACCCGAATTAATCCTTGAAATCCCACTTCTGACACCAATTGTTGCGAGCTAGGGGTTCGACGGGATTTCAAGTAAAACACAATTCGGTTAAAATAAAAATAAGTGATTATTTATTAATCGCACTTTAATTTCACAGAGTTATATTCGCACAATAATTCGCACTGTATGGCAAAACCGCCCGCTTATTTATTTCGCTTGATTCGATCACTTTCGTTCTCTTCCAACACTGTCGCGTATATACGCTGGCTGTCGCAGTCGATGTAATAGAAATTACTGTCCTCTCTCTGAAAGCTTCACCTGCTCTTATACTAGCCGGTTGCAGTCTAGAATGTGCTTGAATGTCCGTTCGGTGATGTGGATGATTATCGAAAGATTTAGAGCTTTCGATTTTGATCTTCGTTCAGTGGTAGAAGGTTCTAGTGAGCTTGAGATCTCTCGACTTTGATTCTAATTGGATTCCAGTACATTTGAGAGCATTCGATAAGAAGCATTCAGCTAGGTTTCTGATTGGGTTATTTTGCAACTAGGTATTCGGTTGTTGTTGTTGTTGTTTTCATTATGTGAAACGATCAAGTTGCACGGTTGCGCGGTTGCCAGGTTTACATGTAACAATACATTTAGCTCTAACTATTGGAAAAATAACACATACAAAATTTCAAAGACGTAGCTTAAACCCTTCTGAAGTTATCGGCCAATATTCTTAAAGACGTGTTTTAAGGACATTTTGTATGGCAGCTACCAGAAGGAGTAAAAGGATTTCGCTGACTAGTAAAGTCGAACTTTCTTTTCACTCAAAACTAATTTGTGCAAAATTCCGAATTCGTAGCTAAAATATTACTTGAGTTATAGTGAGTTTCGTAAATTAAGTGAATACATTTTGACAGGATATTTGTATGGCAGCTACACGAAGGACTAACATAATCATACATTTAGCTCCAACTATTGAAAAAGTAACACATACAAAATTTCAAAGTCGTAGCTTTAGGCGTTCCGAAGTTATTGTTCAATATTCTTGAACACGTGTTTTAAGGACATTTTGTATGGCAGCTACTCGAAGGAGTAGGACGATTTTGCCCGCTAACGAACTTAGCCCTACAAATTCAACCAAACGTCCAGATTTAAAATTTCAAGATCCTAAGTGAAGGCGTTCTTGAGTTATCGTGTTCACGGACAGACGGACGGACGGACGGACAGACGGACGGACGGACGGATGTCAAGCGGATTTGAGGTTTTTGGCCACAAATAAACATAAAATAATATAAAACTTTTTTTCGTCCCAGGCTTGGTTCTATGCGTTACAAACTTTTGGGCTGAATTAAACTTATAATACTCTATATGATTTCATCTAGAGTATAAAAATAGCATTATAGTACCCTAAGCTTAATTTCAACAACATTGCAAATATTTGCTATTATACAGGAGCCCGAAACTGGGCACGGTGTCTTTTTGCATTAAAATTTATTTTTCTTAATTTTTTTTTACTATTAGTTAAAATTATGATATCAAAATAGAAAAAATACAATTCGACGAATATAAAACAATAATTTTTGTACATAATGGTTACACAGTAAGATAAAAGTAAGTAACTAAAAATATCTCTTAAGGTGGCCCGAAAGCGGGTAGTTTACCCTATTTAAAAAATAACAGTATTTCTATCCGGAAACTTTATTTCGATCAAAAAAAGGCATTATTTTGATTTCATAAGTCAACTGAGAAGAATTTTCCGCTTTCCAGCAACATTTCCAATAGTCCAATCAAAAAACTCTCAGATATTGAAATTGCAATGATAATATTTAAATTGAATTTCAGACTCTAAAAATAGCTAAATTTGGCAACTGTGACCGAAGGCAACGAAATCAAATGTCATTTATATATTAGCTTTCGGTTTGCTAGAAGCCGCGTGCGCCGTATTTTTCATTAATGTTAAGTTTGATGCAGCATTGGAGTTTATTTTCATTGGAAAAAATATTCGATATATCGATATTTTTCTCCGATATATCGTCAGCTATTGATATTGATATTTTTTTTCAATATCGATATATCGATATTTTTTTCCGATATTAACATCCCTAGTCTGACCCCGACTCTCCTATGCAGGCATGCCTCGTACCGGAAATTGTATTGAATATCGATATATGGTACTCGTATGTATTGACTTCCAATACGAGGTGATGCACTTTATTTAGTACAAGGGTCGAACACCTGTGCCCGACGGTCAGGAAGGAAAATGCGACATCGGCTATCGATCAGCTAAAATCCAACTTGGGTCGATTACCGAGAGTTGATCGATGGCCGATGCAGATCAGCAATTATCGGCGCGGTGAACATTAACCGATTAAGCGATAATTGCTGATCGAGACTGGCAAGTCCGAAAAACGGAGAGTTTTGATCGCGCTTTCAAACCGAGCAGTTGGTTTTATCGGCAATTACGATAAAAAGTGAAAGTTATTCATGTAATCGAGCGACAGTTTTTCAATTAGACTCTAATTTGACCACGACAATATTAACAACCAACTTCTTCAAGTTGTGCTGATTTTTTAAATCTATAACTATCCCACATACTGATTTACTAATCCCTAGAAATGAAAAGCGATTATTTCCTTATTTTCTTATGTAAATTTATTCCTGGTCCACGTCTTTCTTCCTTGCGTGTTGTAACCAAACAGGCAGCTCAAATACTCTCTACTTCTATTGTGCCGGTTTAGTACTTGTACTAGGGGTGCGTTCCATTCTGTGGGAATAGTTCAGAATCCCACAGCTCGGCCGTCCTGACAGGATCCTCATTTCCTCTCAATCGTCTTCTGTCACCTTGACTTCGGTCGTCTTTCATCGCTTTTGTGTTAGTTGTTCGCCTTCTTCTAGTTACTTTCGTCTTCTTCGTGTTTTCGTCGTCTTCGTCTTTCGTCTTCATCATCTTTTCGTCTTCTTCGTCTTTTCGTCTTCTTCGTCTTTTCGTCTTCTTCGTCTTTTCATCTTGGCTGTTTTTAGTTGCTTACATCCTTCTGTTGATTTACGGTTTCATCTTAGTTATTATTTTCATCATTGGCTGGATTGTTGTTATCGTCGTCTTCGTCGGATTCGATGTGATCTTCATCGCAGTCTGAATCGTAGACTACGAAAGGTTTCATGTTGTCCGCGCTGGTAGTTGAGCGTTTGGGTCCAATATGGTTGCCGCTCCTGATTTGCTATCACCTTCAATCTTTCATCTTTAAACTGAGCCGACTTAACTTTTGTGATTAAATCATTCTGAATGATCATTATTACTGGGTTCCTGCTTAAGGCGTCGACGTGCTTCATTCTAGTGCCACTGCGGTGTTCGAGAACGTAGTTGTAATCTTGTAAAAGTAAAGCCCATCCTGCTGTACGAGGCGGTAGATCATTTTTGTCCATAGTTGCTTTAAACGCAGCGCAATCTGTAACGATTTTAAAAGGAATTCCGAGAAGGTAGACACGTAATTTTTTTAAGGCCGAAACTATTGCCAAGACTTCCAGTTCATAGCTGCTGTATTTTTCTTGTGTTGGAGAAGTTTTCCGACTGTAATAGTAGATTGGATGCATTTCGCCATCGTCGTTGCAGCGCTGTAGCAAGATCGCGCCGTATCCCAGTTTGGACGCATCTGTGTGAAGTTCTGTAGTTCCTTCTGGATCGTATAAGCGAAGTGTTGGAGTCTCTGTTAGTATGCTTTTTAGTTTGTTGAAAGCGGCTTTCTGTTCTGTGTCAAATTTAAAGTCGTTGTTTTTTCGCAGCAGGTCGCTGAGAGGTTTTGCAATCACGGCGTAATTGGGTACGAATTTTCTGAAATACCCCGTTAATCCTAAAAATGCTTGTAGCTTCTTGATGCAATGTGGTTCAGGAAATTTCTTCACTGCTGATGTTTTCGATGATGAGGGGCGAATAATATCAGAACATATTTCATATCCTAAATACTCAATCTTTTTGCATAGGAATTGGCATTTTTTCCATTTAATCCTTAAACCGTGATTTGCCGCAACTTCCAGGGCTTCTCTTAGTTTAATTATGCATTCCTCTTCGTTCTTCGCTGGGATAATAATGTCATCCATGTAGATGAGGACTACTTTCCGAAACACCAGTGGCTGGAATATGCGATTGATAAATTTCTGAAATACTGTCGGAGATGTACAAAGGCCAAACGGCATACGCAAAAACTCGTATTGGCCAGTCGGTGTTACGAAGGATGTTAATTTTATACTCTTTTCGGCCACTGGAACATGAAAGAAGCCGTTCTCCAAATCGAGAGTAGAGAATACACGCATCCCTTGAAGCTGATCTATTTGGTCCTCGATGAGTGGCAGAGGGTATCGATCTCGAATTACTTCTTTATTGAGGCGTCTATAGTCGATACACAATCTACGTGTTTCGTCTTTCTTCTTAGCTAAGACTATAGGGCTACTGTATTCGGAACTGCTATGTCTAATTATACCTTTTCGTAGCCACTGCTCTATCTCTTTGTCTACTATTTCTTTTTCTAAAGGCGATAATCTACGTGGTTTTTGGCTGATGGGCACGTCATTCTTCAGTATAATGTTTAGTTTAGTATCAGCTTTATTATTTTCTATTGGCGTATAGTCTCTTATAATATTTCGTATCTCGTTCTCGTAACTTGGGTTACCAATCTGCAGTGGTTCATGATCTTCTTGAATTGCAAAGGTTAGGTTATCGAATTCATTATTTATTTTCCTTATGCCAATTCCACTATTTGTGAGTGATATTTCAGTATTCTCAAGAACATCTTTCCCAATTATCATTTCATGATAAAGACATTCCTGGGGTACGATGTGAATCTGGCTGTCAAATAGAACACCATCGATATCAATCTGAGTAGAGTAACACCCAAGCGAGTTGACAAAATTTTCACCTAGACCTCTTAATCGGGGATGTGAACTTATATTCAGGGGCGGTGAACCCAATTTGGAATACGTATCCGATCGTAAAAGAGTAAGGTCGCTACCTGTATCTACTAATGCCAGAACGTTATGGTTATTTATTTTTATGGTCTTGCAATTGTTACTGGGCTTGTTAGCTGGAACTGATCCACTATTGTCGACGCAATTGACAGCATTTTTCTTCGTTGGACAGTCTGGTGCCTTGTGTCCATGTAAATTGCATTTAAAACATTTCGGTCCCAAATTTTGCGAATTGCATTGACGAGATTTATGACCCTTGTTGCCGCAATTATAGCATAAAATATCTGGTGCCCCACTTCGTGTCTTGGTGCCATTCTTGTTATGGGTATCACCATCTGTTTTTCCCGAATCTCTACTTCTATCCTTGAATTTACTATAAGCTGCTAATTTAGTTTTAAATTCTAATAGATCATTAGCTCCGTATAACATAATTTTATTAGATGGAATATCGTAGATACCGTCTATGACATATTGTATTACTGCGCCGTCATCTAGCCTGCCCTTCAATCCCATTTCCTTCATTTTTAGAAAATACTCGTATACGGACTCCGTCTTTAGTTGTTTGCGCTTAGTCAATTTGCGATGTATCTCTGAACTGTCAATCTTCTGTCCGAATTCGCTTATAAGGAAGCTTCTTATGCTTTGCCACGAATCTAGATTGCTCTTCGTTCTTAACGCAAGCTGTGCCGGTCCAGTCAGCAATCTTCGAGCATATAAAATGAACTCCAAAGAAGACCAATCCATCAGTTGACCAACATTTTCGATTTCCTCGACCCAGCTAATTATGTCATAGTCGTCTTCTCCACTAAACTTTTGTACTGCGTTAGTAACGTCTTCAAACGATAAGCGCGGTCTTGACTGTGTGACCGACTGGTGGTTTAGTTCTGACGCTCTTGACATAGACCGTTCTTTTTCCGCTAAAGCTGCTTCCCTTTCTTTCAATGCCAATTCCTTATCCCTAATAGACTTCGCATCCGGACTACGATCACCTCTACGCAGTAATTCCTCTTCCATTTTCGTAATGCTAATCTGCATTCGTTCAATTGCAGTTGAAAAATTGCTTTCGTCATTTCTTAGAACCGTACTGCTTCGCAAACTTTTGTTTCGTTTTCCCATTTTTTTTTTACCGTTAGGGATTATACTGTTCGCTTTCAGGCAGAGAGTGCTATTATCGCGAAAGAAATATTGAAATTGTAAATCGGCACACAAGATTATGATTTTCGAAAATGTGTTATGGTTCTTTTGAACGACCTTGCAACTCCGTGTAAATTGGCAGGTATGCAGTTTTATAACAAACCCGACACGAAATTTGTCGAATAATTCGAAAAGGGAAAATTTAATTGTTCCGTTAAACGCAATAACTTTTATATTTACCGAAACCGTTTTGCTAGCTCCGTTAAGACGCGCTTATGTTTGATTGTTCTCGCGTTTCTGTGTATTCTGTTTTACCGCTTCGATAAAACTGTTGTTTCGGGAAAAGTCGACACGATTTGGCTCGCTTTTCACGTGACTTAGCACACTTTTTACGTAGCGAATCGAACGATATTCACCGTGTAATGCAACGGACAACACTTGAACCGAGATTTCTTGAAAATTTGGAGTTTTTGTCGCGCGAGCAAGAAGTCGAACACCGAAAAAAAAATTTCTTGTTTGTTTTATGTTTTATCACCGAATTGCGTCGTTTGTCGTCTATTATGAATGCACCGCACTTTGCTATTCCACGTTTTTATTATTTTTTTTTTGTTCAATGTTACCTTTTCCTTTTCAATGTTTCAGGTAGCTTCAATTCCGTAGCTTGAACCGCATGAGATGTAGGATTGTAACCGGTTGAGCCCCCAGATGTGGGATTTACTAATCCCTAGAAATGAAAAGCGATTATTTCCTTATTTTCTTATGTAAATTTATTCCTGGTCCACGTCTTTCTTCCTTGCGTGTTGTAACCAAACAGGCAGCTCAAATACTCTCTACTTCTATTGTGCCGGTTTAGTACTTGTACTAGGGGTGCGTTCCATTCTGTGGGAATAGTTCAGAATCCCACATGTATATGGTGCGCAACTAAGTTCTCGCTGTTTTTTTTGATGAAAATGCAACTTTATTGTGACAAATGAATCATTTAAAGTATTGCCCATCGCTAGCTACAACCTTTTCCCATCTTTCTGGCAGAGCTCGAATACCGTGACGGTAGAAGTGTTCGTCTTTTGAGGCTATCCACGAATCAAGCTATTTTGTGATGTCTTCATATGAGCGGAACTGCTGATCCGCCAGACCATGTGCCATCGAACGGAACAAGTAATAATCGGACGGCGCAACATCTGGGGAATATGGCGGGTGGGGTAGGACTTCCTATTTGATCGTTTCCAAATAGGTTTTAACAGGTTTGGCAACGTGAGGCCGAGCATTGTCATGCTGTAGAATCACTTTTTCGTGCCTCTGCTCGTATTGTAGCCGTTTTTCGCGCAGTGCTCGGCTCAATCGCATCAATTGAGTTCGATACCGTTCCCCAGTGATGGTTTCATTGGGTTTCAAAAACTCATAATAAATAATACCGACCTGGTCCCACCAAATACACAGCATAACCTTCGCAGCGTGAATATTCGGCCGAGCCGACGACATTGAAGCATGACCGGGCATTCCCCATGATTTTTTTCTCTTTGGATTGCTGTAATGAATCCATTTTTTATCACTCGTCACGATGCGATGAAGAAAACCCTTCCTCTTTTGCCACTGGAGCAATATTGTTCGCAGGCGAAAAAACGACGCTCAACGTCTCTTGGCTTCAAATCATAAGGAACCCAAGTTCCTTGCTTTTGAATCATTCCCCCCGCATGCAATCGCTTCGGAACGGTTTGGCGGGTAGCTCGTAATGCAGAAGCAAGCTCTTCTTGCGTTTGGAACGGATCCTCATCGAGCAATGTCACCAATTCAGCGTCTTCGAAGGTTTTTGCCCTTCCTTCACGCGGACGGTCGTCAACATCGAAATTACCGTTTTTGAAACAACGGAACCAATCACGGCACGTTGTTTCACTTAGAGCAGCATCTCCATAAACAATTTGGAGCTCTCGATGCGCTTCAGCCGCCGTTTTCTTCGAATTAAAGAAGAAAATCAACACTTCCCGCAAATGACGATTATTTAGCACAAAATCAGACATTTTCACACAACCAAAAGTATATGACGCAAAAACAAAATCACTAATGTGTCGGAGCGGTTTGTTTACCATATGTCTAAGCTTGGTTCATGACGTTTTCGATATGTCGCAATCGACCAGCACTTACTGCTGGATCCATCTATTGACAAACAGCGGGAACTTAGTTGCGCACCTAATATATAAAGTATATGAACCGCCCCTCCTTTTGAAAATGCCTGAATCCGCTCCTGCTTCTAACAAACAGGGTAACTGAACCCTAAACATTTATTTACCGATTAAGAGAGAAAAGTGGGGATTTCCCTTTTATTAGGAATACCAGACTGACATCGAAAGATAGCATGGACGTTGGGTTGCGATCCAACTATTCAGTGATAAACTTTTATCATGTTCATCTGGGTCAACCTTCAACTGCATTTTACCCAGAGATACAGTCAAAAGAATCCAGGCCTTGAGGTTTCGATACTCATTCCTTACTACCACAGCCCATCATTCTTTTCTGTTACTGCTCAGTGTAAGGTCTACGTTTCAACTTATTAACATTAGTCGTTCATGAAATGTTAAATAATTTTTTCCTTTAAATCTAGATTTGATCTTATTAAAAAAACATACTGCAGTCACGATCGGCTGCAAGCCAATCGTATAATACTCTAGATGAATACTGAACTCCGATTTATATTGTAGTTGGGGATAAAGTAGAATTACGTGTGTGCATGTTGTATGTCCTTTATTAAGGACTACCTTTAGATTGCTACTCAAACCTAAAAGACAATATTCAGTGTTTAATTTCTTATCTTGAACTGGTTAAGTCATCGAAAAAAAAAGTCCTATTTGAAGGACTTTCACATGGGAGGTGCAGGAAGGACTCACTCGATTTCTTACATATTTATCCTTTTCCTTGGAACCATTCAAAAATGAACTTGTACAAAATTTCAAATTCGTAGCTTGAAGCGTTCAAAAGCTATCGAAAAATATTGTTGAACACGTGTCTTAAGGACATTTTGTACGGCAGCTACCAGAAGGAAACTAATTTGTACAAAATTTCCAATTCATAGCTAAAAGATTACTTGAGTTATAGTAAGTTCCGTAAATTAAGTGAAGACGTTTTGACAGGATATTTGTATGGCAGCTATACGAAGGACTAATAGGATTTTCTTCATAATCATACATTTAGCTCCAACTATTGGAAAAATACTACGTACAAAATTTCAAAGACGTACCTTAAACCCTTCTGAAGTTATCGGCCAATATTCTTGAATACGTATTTTAAGGATATTTTGTATGGCAGCTACCAGAAGGAGTAAAAGGATTTCGCTGACTAGTAAACTCGAACTTTGTTTTCACTCAAAACTAATTTGTACAAAATTTTGATTTCGTAGCTAAAAGATTACTTGAGTTATAGTGAGTTTCGTAAATTAAGTGAAGACATTTTGGCAGGATATTTGTATGGCAGCTACACGAAGGACTAACAGGATTTTCTTCGTAATCATACATTTAGCTCAAACTATTGAAAAAGTAACACATACAAAATTTCAAAGTCGTAGCTTTAGGCGTTCCGAAGTTATTGGTCAATATTCTTGAACACGTGTTTTAAGGACATTTTGTATGGCAGCTACCCGAAGGAGTAGGACGATTTTGCCCGTTAACGAACTTAGCCTTACAAATTCAACCAAACATCCAGATTCAAAATTTCAAGATCCTAGGTGAAGGCGTTCTTGAGTTATCGTGCTAACGGACAGACGGACGGATGGACGGACGGACGGACGGACGGACGGACGTCAGGCGGATTTGAGGTTTTTGGCCATAAATAAACATAAAATAATATATAACTTTTTTTCGTCCGGGGCTTGGTTCTATGCGTTACAAACTTTTCGGCTGGATTAAACTTATAATACTCTATATGATTTCATCTAGAGTATAAAAATTCTGGAAAGGACGCAGTAATTCAATGCGCAGACCATGTGGTCCATTCAACTAATCGTCTTGCCGACAATAAGCTTAAGGAACAGAATATAATTAATGACTTTAAAATAAGTTAACTTTAAAGAAAATGCAAGAGTAACTCTGAAAATTAAAATGTTGTACCCAATGCCGAAAACAATGATCTTAAGAATGCGTTTCCATTTCTTTATTTTTAATTGTCTGATATTCATTGTTGTCGCATTTAGGTTATGTTAGGTTGAGAAGGGTGGACTAAAGCAATGTGCCCCAGTCCATCACGAGAGATCACTGTGGATCCATTGTGGTCCCCTCGTATAAGAACCGGGCTCTAGACTACTGATTCCAAATATTGCTCTTCCTTATGAAGAGAGTAGTTCTCCATAAAGGAATCATCGCAAGTTCTGATAGATCGGTTAAGGAGAATTTCCCCAAGTACCGATACCTGGTGCGCGCCAGACTATCACATTCACACACTAGATGCTCCAGTGTTGGCTCAACATTCTCGCCACCACAGCGACACAGGTCAGCCATGAGTATTCCCAGCCTTTCTCCATGCCTCCCAAAGGGACAGTGTCCCGTTAGGACCCCTATAAGTTGTCTGCAAATGTCCCTGCCCAGAGTCAAAATGAAGCTAGAGTTCCTCCTATCAAGTTTCGGCCAGCAGATTCTTGCTTGCCGGCATCCCAAGAGATTCACCCAGGCCCCCTCCATCTGTCCGAGCGCTTCAATATCAATCATTCTCTTTACACTTTCAATGGGACATAGAACCGACTCATCGGCCAGCTCCATGCTCATCTCCGACCCCCTTCTGGCGAGCTCGTCGGCCTTTTCATTTCCAGGGAAGTCACTGTGACCAGGAATCCAGCTAATCTTCAGGTTGTTATTCATACCCACCATCTGCAATATTCTTTTACATTCTCCCACAAGCCTGGATTTAGTAATGTGCGCCTCAACAGCCTTGATGGCAGCTTGGCTGTCAACATAAATAGTTATTGTACCATTCACGCACTGTTTTCGCGCAATCAACTCCGCTGCTTTTGTCAGCGCAAAACTCTCGGCCTGAAACACGCTCGAGCGAGTTCTCGCATTTAAGGCCGGTTTACATGTCGGTTGCAAATCGAATTTTCAATGGAGTAGAAGCAACCACTACAAAAAAATGTTGGCACGCACACATTGATAGAAATATCGTCAGTATTTTTTACTGGATATATCTCTGCTCGTTTCACTCCTGATCAGTTTCTCATTAGAGATTTCCTTCTCCCTCACAATCTCAGTAAAAATTACTTGTATTCAACATGTAAACCGGCCTTAAGAATCACTTTAGTTAAGTTAAATTTATTAATTAATTAGTTGTTAAATAAAGTTTTATAAAAAATATGATAGAAAAAATGTTTCGATCAAAATAGGCCTTGTGTCAAATAAAAAAAACTTGACGATTACCCTTTTTGCCAACGAAACAGTCAAATATTTAGATTAGCTACTTAGCTACAGCCAAATCTCTTAAGGGGTAAAACCACTGTTAAATTTTCAAAAAATCGATTTTCTTTTTGCTTAAAAATTGTTTGATCCTTGGAGAGTATGGGGAAGAAAGTTGAAAACATGAAAATAATTTTTTTCATTGAATTTCGAGCTCTTTACCGAGCCCGTCACGCTGCTTCGAAACGGCTACCTGTGTCGGATCAGGTATCCATCTGAGAAGATACTGCTTAAAGATTTACCTGTTGGTTTCTATCTTTTCGAATACACTAATAGATATCGCTAGAAAGTTTTTGTGTTCCATTGGATGCATTTTCACACAGGATTACGTTAGTATAGCGTCAGTTCATGTACAAAAAGGTCAAAATTTTATTCAACTGGCGAGAAAATCCTAAATATAGCGATGGATATCGCTGTATGTAATTTTAATGATGGACTGACTAACATACCACGGATTATGAAGGTTTTGGATGTGGATATTGGCGTCGAATCCTACAATTCTTGTGTCAATTCTGATGCTAAGCGAATCCAGTACGCTGAGCGTTCATTGACAGATCAGGCAAAAGAGGCGAGCTCCACCATTAAAGCGTCGAGGAAAGAGATTGAACAGGAATATTCCAACTTAGAAGGACAGCTTTATGGTCCTGGAGTTGCAGATTATTGGTAAAAAATTTTAAAAGTAGAATTATTTATTAATTCATGTCTGTAACACATTTCAAAAGTTTGAACGCGTTTTTCTCGAAACACGATTTTCGAAATTGGCACGCAGTATAACTCGAACAATTTTCATTCTTTTCATTCGAATTTTTCACCATATCTTCAAAATAATATTCCGAAGAGAAATACGTACGGGATTTTCGATACATTGATTTAAAAAATAGTTATTAGCAAATAACTGTATTTGGTCGAAAATTGAATAAAATTATTCAAATACGTCAATCACACAAAACTCAATATTTCCAAATTCTACGTGTTTCTCTAGCAATACTCATGAAGATTCAGTGATTTTTTTCTTTGTGCTAGATTCAAATTTACATAAGCTAAACTGCGTGCCGCAGAGCGCCTAAAATTTAACATGCCTCGGGAGTATATTTATTTATTTATTCATTCGGACACACTGTACAGATTTAAGAAACCCAATTACACAATCTGTTAAATAAAACAAAAATAAAAAAACAAACGGGAGCCAGAAAAACAAAAAGAAAAAAAAATTTTATAAAGGAAAAAAGAAGAAAGAACGTAATAGTAAAAACACAGGTAGAAAATTATTGTGTTAATAGTTAAAGTTAAAAGAAATTAAGTTAAGATTAACATCAGCCTGTGAAAATTAATGACTTGACTAAGATTTTGAAAGCTAAAAAAGATGTGGACAGAGAACCAACCTGGAGCCTATCATGATTCCTTTGTAGTCGAACCAGTAGCGAATAAAAGTAGACGTTAGTTGAAGCCGCAGCTGGCGCGAATATAGAGACAGACCTATTCGGCCGCGAGGTAGAGCGAAACTCAAGGTTAAGATGTAAGGTAGAGTTCATAATACCGTTAAAAACCTTAAAGAGAATACACTCGTCAAGATATAATCTGCGCTGATTTAGTGAGGGAATATTGAGTAAGGATAAACGTTCACTGTAGGAGCAGTAGGGTAGGTTATATTTGAAGAGGAGTGACCGGGTGAATCGACGCTGAACAGACTCAAGAGATTCAATGTGACAACTATAATGAGGGGACCAAATAGAAGAACAATATTCCAATCCGCTGCGAACAAGTGTCAGATAGAGCTGGACGCACGTTTGAATATTGGAAAACATATAAGCGGATCTCAAAATGAAACCAGACAATCTTGATGCAGTGCAAATAATGTTTTGGAAGTGAATATCAAATTTAAGTCTTCGGTCGAAAGTTACACCTAGATCACGAATCTGGGATACTTCGACGAGAAGGGTGGAGTTCAGAGTATAATCGAAGGGTATAACTGCATGTTTTAGTGTAAAGGTCATTTTATGGCATTTGCTTACATTAAGTGGAAGGCGATTATATGAGCACCATAGGGTTAGTTCATTAAGATCAGACTGTAATAGGATACAGTCACTTCTTGAAGATATCTCCCTGTAGATTTTGAGGTCATCAGCGTAGAAAAGGAATGAAGAGTGGAAGTTTAGGGGTAGGTCATTAACAAAGATTATGAAAAGGAGTGGGCCAAGTGTTGAGCCTTGAGGAACTCCAGAGAGTGGGAAGAATACAGTAGACGAACATCCATTAAGAACTACACGAGAACTGCGCTCAGCAAGATAGGACGCAAACCACTCCAAAAGAGTATCACCGATGCCACAGCCTTGCAATTTCGACAAAAGCAAGCTATGATCAACTGAATCAAAGGCTTTGGAGAAATCAGTGTAGACAACATCCAACTGCCTTCTACAATTAAGCGTTTTTGCCACTGTATTTGTGAATTCTAAAAGATTAGAAGCAGTAGACCGGCCTTTGAAGAAACCATGCTGTTCACGGAGAATGAGGTGACTTATATTTTCATATAAATGATCATGTATGACGCGTTCGAATATTTTAGAGAAACAAGACAACATTGAAACAGGACGATAATTTGTGACTACAGCTGTATCACCTTTCTTATGGATGGGAACGATAGAGGCTTGCTTCCATAATGATGGAAATATTCCTTCAGAAAGGCTTTTGTTGAAGAGAATGGAGAGAGGAATACTCAGGGAAGACGAAAGTGGCTTTAAGAATAAGTTTGGGAGGCCATCGGGACCACCCTTCACACTACGGTCTAGTGCTTCAAGTTGATGCTCAATAACTGAGGGAGCTATAGAGAGAAGAGGAATATCGGTGCGGGAAATTTCAAAGCTATGAGGAACGAATGAAGATGAAGGGGAAGAATACATAGACGAAAAGTATTGTGCAAATAGCTCACAAGATTCTTGAGAGTTGGTAGCAGTGGAGTCATTATAGCTAACTTCAGTAGGGAAAGAAGGAGAAGATCGCAAAGTGCGAACATAAGACCAAAAAAGTTTTGTCTCTCTACGGTTGACTGATGATTCAACTTTGGATATGTAGGTACGTATGGCAGATCTAATTGTAGATTTTGCCAGGCGACGGTAGCTATGGAACACAGATTTATCTTCTTCAGAACCAGACCTCAAGTACCGGGAGCGACTTAAATTTTTTAGATGAAGTGCTTTGGCGACTTCAGTGTTGAACCAGACCGGATTGTTTTTAGGGAGCTTACGTAGGGGAACATAGCGGTGAATGAGTCCATTGAGAAATTCATAGAATATTTGAAGTGCCGCCATTTTGTACAATTTTTCACAAAATTTTTTTTTATTGTATGCTTACATCGTTATTAACTTCCCTAAATATTATTAATCTATTCCTTTTCCTTCCATTAAAAAAAAATTGTCGGAAAAGGTCTTTTTTTAGGCCGTTACAGTGGTGTTACCCCTTAATTTAACATCATAAGATCTAAGAATTATTAAAATCTTCTAAAAAGTTCTAAAGGGTACTAAGGCTAGTTTGCCATCGAGTAATAAATTTTACATGCAGCTCTATCGAAAATGAGACATATATGTACTCTAATTTTCTTGAAGGATATCTATCAGTTTTACTATAACACAAAACTACTTCGGCTGGAAGTACTAAATTGTTCTAAAAAGTCCTGTTCAAGAATTTTCACAATTCTATATTCACTAGTTTATTATCTTCTCAATTACAATACTGTTCACGAAATACCCGCAACCTTGATAAATTTACAGCCTACTAAAGCTAATCATTAATTCATAACCTACCCTATCCATTGCTGTTTTCTTTGTACTCTTATTTCACTGCCATTAAGTTGATTTGAATCTTCTAACTTCAAATTTTCCAACCAAACTGAACATTCTTCTACGAAATCCTTGAAGCATCTTCGAATGGTTGCAGACGATGCGGGGAGCGAAAAAATCAACAATACGGAATCCTTTCACATAATCTCATTAAATTCAGGAAGGATTTTCCATAAATGTAATGAAGACGACTAGTACAGAAAGGAAACGACTCTACGATGAAGGGATAGAAAACGGAAATATCCAAAGCGGGATGGTGTCTGAATGGGGGATAGGGGTTGAACTATATCTAATGTAAATCTTTTAATTAAACTTTTCTTGAACAAATGAATCATTGTGAAGGTCCTCCTTCAGGATTCTATGAAGTATTGGCTTCCAAGCTTACGCGAACGGATGAAGGATGGGCGTCGGTATAAATGATATTGAAATTCAGTTCTCATAACTTCGAAAATGTCGATTTCTTCTGGTAAAACTCCACAAGTTCATGCTTGTGGAGTTTTCGCATTGTTCCGTGCTAAGAAACGAATCCGGATTGGGAAATATCGGGAGGGGTGAAAACTTTTTGAAAGGACATCTTAAGGGCTTACCTTGTGGGATTAGCAATGATTAACTACAACATTGCTGGAAATATAAATCTTGCCGACAAAAATGTATTTGTTTTATTTCTAGGGGTGGTGTAAGATAAAGTTTCGAGTGAGTTTTGATAGATGGTACGATAATTAATCCTTTCTCAAAGTATTCGGTAGTAAGGGAATAGACTTCGGCCATAACTATTTAAAATTTTGACACATCCCGGTACTATTTCCACTGAAAACACCCTGAATGGTTCTGGACTTAATCAGATCGGGCTTTGTCAAGGAGATAACCGGTGCCAGGTAATTATAACCTAATTAAGAAGTCAAAGCTAAGGACTACATCAAGGACAGGCTGCCTTTAATGTTATTGGATTTGATAAGGGGGTTCATAAATTCGAAGGATTATCAGTGCTCTCTGGCAGTTGCTTTGCTTACCTTATGGGTGCTAGTATATTAGCGCTTTATCTCACTTATCCCCCAATTTTTTTCTTTCCTTTCGAATGCTTCCATTGGAGTTTTCTTGCCATAGCTTCACTCCGTTACCGTGTCTGCGTGAATGGAACCCTTATAGAAAAATTGAAGACACCAAGGATTTAAAATGAAAAGGAATGAACTTTGAAGTGGATAAGCCTTACTGATATAGTCGTACTTCGGTTCAAGCCATTTTCAATTTTGTACGATAAGATCAAAGCGTCCGATATGAAAGTCTGCCACAAAGAGAACGATATTATGAAGGTAAGGGAAAGAAAAATATAAAAAGGATTTCCCAAAGTATTTAAAAAAAAGGAAAAAGGGACTTTTATGGAAAAAGTGTTGGTAATTTTGGCTGATTTAAAAAAGAAAGAACTTCTTACGGTACGTAACGTACCTATACTTTTTCATCAGTTTGAGTGGATTCGTTTCATGTAGAGTAATTGCAGAAAATTGCTTGGAGTTATGACTGGTTGTCAGGCTACCTGCTTTGTAGCCCGATATTTTTCAGAAGCAACATAAACATAAAAGGTATCAAATTAAAATTTTTTCCTACTATGAATTACATTTAAAAATATGCTTTTTATTCAGATTCGAATTCATCGTCGTTAAGAAAAACAGATTGGAATTTTTGAAATGATGTTGCCAATTTTTTCTTCTATTTTTAAATACTATCCAAAAGGGTTTAATAAGCAAGTTGGTTCCCACACTAAAAGAGGACAACTACGACATCATCTATGTGTTGTTAAAGCTTCCATCCTATATAGCCTGATGCCCTGACTGAATTTTCATTTTTAAGGAAGCTTTCGAAATGACCTTCACTTCATACGTGGTATTGCTGATTTTCATTTCTCTGTCGAACCGCGTGTTGTATAATTGACCTTGTAGTCAGAAACGTCCTTAATGCCGATAATACCCTTAGATGCTGCGTTTACACTCATTGGTGTCTCACGCAACCACCATGGGTGTTTCACGAAAAACCCATAAATATGGGTGTACTACCATGGGTGTTTTCGAAAACACCTATAAATACCACGAGTTTTAGGAAGCACCCATGGGATCCGTTAAACCAAGGACTGGATGTCAAAAAATCCAGTACAAGGACTTGGGTCGAGCGTACGACTTTTTCTACAGCGATAACACTTTCTGTCCATCAAGAGGTTTATTCTGACATCGTCTCATGACCCAATTTTTACCATGATTACGTCCTTGTATGCATTCGAGTTATATTTTCCCGGAACACAAACTCATCAAAGAGTTTCATTTGGAACAACAACGGATGCCAAGATAAAAATTTCCAGAAATGTGTAAAAAGTTACAGTTTAACATTTTTTAAAAATACAAAAAACTTCTTTCAGATATCTTACATTGTATCACATGACAGATATATCCTTGAGACACAAAAACCCATAACCGGGTTCTTCTAACTGCCGCAACGAATATAAATCTCATGAACCTAGAACTGAACCGACCATTTATTCCCCCACATACAACTTCTCTTTATCTCGTTTTTATAGCCGAGAGCGAGGATTGTCGCACTGGAGAAGGTAACAAAGGACACATAGATCCTTAACCGACAAAAATTATTGCCACATGAAAAGCTGCACTTAAAGTCTACAAATTTACTGCAATTTCCCGCCTGTTTTATACCCTCGAACAAATGCATCGTTGCCGCGAGGACTAAAAACTGCAGCACTCCCACTAAACGTTATTTATTGCCAGGCATTCATCCTGATTTCATATGTCCTTGAAGGGACAAATAGCATCAAAGTGGAAGGGGGTGGTAGCTGAATAACTCCTTTTGAAATAAAGGTTCCAAAAGTTAACTGAGCGAACGACTTTCAAACAGCTTTATCGCGACTTATTATCAGCGGATCCTTTCAGCCAAGTCCTTTTGTGTACAGGAGGACCATAAGATAGGGGATGTACTGTTCGAGTCTGGTAATGGTAGTGGCATTCAGTCAGTCAAAATTAATTTTCTCGTAATCGGATTTGATTCGTAAATATGTCGGACAGGATTACCCGATTAAATCATAGTACGATTCGCTCCTCCTTTGAACAACTGAAATCTTTTGAGTGGACCGAATAAAAGGTAATCAGGGGAGTCCTTCAGAACTTATTAGCCTCCCCATTCGGTTCCATTAAATCTACACTATTCAGCGGATTATCTTCAGTCCAGTTCAGATTAGAGTCGGAAAAAATTTCATCACCATCAATACATTTCCATACATAGGGGATTCCTTTACAGTTTTGAAATCAACACCAATACAAGGACGAGGACAGCAAGGTGTTTTGCAAAGTATAAACAGAAGGATTTTGCTACGATAATATGCGTATAGGACAGAAGATGGAACCTTATCTCGACGAAAGCCCTTAACTTCCTTTTAGGCGTGCATGTCGATGAAAATGGCCATTAAATATGATTTAGATTTCGGATATGACTACACCGAACAGCATAGTGCTCCACATAATTCTGAGGGGACGACAGATTTTCATCGACGGTGGACACTTTATGCATGCGTACAATTTCAAATCACCCTTTTCCCAAAATTTTACATTATACAGAGTGAGAGTGTGCTGGATTTTCGAGTAATGGGGAAAGTTTAAAGGTGATATGCTCCGGAGATATCGTCTGGGATTTAGGTCTTTAAATGTTTTTCTAATGCAAATAGCTTTCAAGGGGGTTGTTTGGATTTTTTTTCCCAGTTGTAGTACGACTGATTGACTGCATCAAAACCTTTTAGGAAAGTATTCAATTTAAAAGATGTAATTTCTTTGATAGAACGAAAAATGAAGAGCGAGTTGCAATGATTCATTCACTGAAAAGGCTAGTTTGAAAACTGTATTGAATTAATTTCAAGAGAGCTGTTTTCTCATCGGCTTGAATTTTTTCTATGGCTGACATTCACTCATTAGAATATGAATTGTTCAAACTTTCCGTTCTAACGCAACGTGCTAAAGAACAGAAAAATTGTATTAATGCATTTTCATCAATATTATGTTAAAAAAAATTTCTCATTGTCCTTATGCACATGTTCGTTATAATTATGAATATCATCAACACCTGTTTTTTGATGTACATATTCTTCAATATTATGAACGTGATCATTATCGCTATGAACATAAATCATTAAAAAAATGTTTCGTCAAAACTTGAAAAGGACAAAATTTATATGAACGTTTTAATCAATATGATGAAGTTGTTCATCATCAATTGTTGTCGGTGAAAGTGTTGTTACTAGAGGTCTCGAAGTGTTTATTCCAACTTCAACAAGTCAAAATGACCGAAGGATGATTTAAGAATTGCGAAACAATGGGCCAATTATGCCTCCGTCTGAATTTAAGTCGTATATTTTGTCTCCGTAGTGTATGTATGTTTCTGTACTATTTTCTTCTGCCACTTTATATTTCTTTTTAATATTTAATATTATTTTATTGACTTTATATTATTTTTTATTATATGTATATTTATTTACTTTTTCGCTTGCTAATTCATAATTTATTTATTTTATTTTAAATAATGATTTTTTTCACCTAATTTAAATTATTTTACTGTTATCTCATATTTACTTAATTTTTTATTTGTAATTTTACTGTATTATTTTTAATAATAAAGTAATGTTATCGATTTTTAAAAAAAAAATTTGCTACCCTGACATTTTTTTTCACATTTTATGACCAAAAACCAAAAAAAAATGCAGTTCATCTATACACCGTCCGCCGTACGCAAAATCGTTTGAAGGCTCGTAGCTCCAAAACCTTTTGAGCTATTAATTTGAATTTTTTGTATGTGAACTAGGTGCACCCCTTTAAGTACCTTTTCAGGAGTTGTTTTGTGAGGGGAGAGGTGGGGAGCGTTTTAGACGGAAACTTTTAGAAAAAATCTGCCAACAATCTGGGCGCAACTTTATTATTTTATGGGTTGAAGTCCGAATCGTGTTTAATGATGAGATGCGGTGTAGGTTACTATGCGACTGACAACCTAAAAAATAACGTTCCAAATAGACTCCTGGTTATTTCTAGGATGTCTCCATAATGGCTCTATATAATCCTAAATTGTTAGCTTTCTATTCATTATGGTTTTCGAGAAATAAAAATCAGAATGTTTTCCTTTCCACCCTCTTTCACCATCACCCCCAACACCCACACCACAAAAATTGTTTTCCCTACTAGAAGTTTACAAACCCCAACTCCTGTAAAATTTTCAAGATCATATCTGATACGGTTTCTGAGGTATAAAAATTACATTTTTTGAAAAATTGCTGTCCCCCACTTTCGTGTTCCACCTCCCCCCTCAAAAAATTTAGTTTCGGTAGACTCCTCTTGTGATCTCAATTTTATCTTCCTGGTGTAATTGGTTCGGAAGATATTGTAATCCAAAGTTTTTCACCAAACACCCCCACACCCCACCACCCCGCTTGAAAATTTTAGCCCTTGTCTAATCTTGAAGTATTCCTAAGGACAACAACATAGTTTCAATCTTCTGACATCAATTGTTCAGGAGATATCGATTTTAGAATGTTTCAATCCCGTCTTTCATGCTTTAAAGACTCATTGTTTCCCCTCCCCCCACTTCCACACCCCTTAACCAATATCGAACATTTTTTTGCAATTGAGTCCATTATCATAGTACTACATAAGTTCCAAATTTCAGCCTCCTAGAATAAGTGGTTCCTGAGATCTAGAAACCAAAATTTTTCGTTTAAAACGCTCCCCTCTCCTCTCACCTTGTATCCCCACCACTCGAAAATATACCAGTTGTAGGGGTTCACCCAATCTACCCACCATAAAAATATGAATTTAATATCTTAACGGGTTTGGGAGCTACGCACCTTCAAACGATTTTGCGTACGGCGTACGGCGTACGCGTAACGGTCTTCCACGGGGAAGAACCGTAAAAGAATAATTAGTAAAAATGTATATTTTCACGAATTTCGTCATATCTATTAGGTTTTCTAAAATATTGAATTAATTTTTAATTCTATAGGTTCTTAACATAAATTTCTAGAAAGCTTTTTTCGGATTTTTTGAAATTCTACCCACCAGGGGGTGTAAGGGGGTTGTGTAAATTTTCACGAATTCATCCAGGTCCTTCAGGTGTGATTGGTTATCGAAAAACTTTTTACTTCCACGTGCTTCATTTATTATCGCGCAAAACACGTTTTCAAGGTTTTTTCCTTTTCAACCCCTGGGAGGATATAAAAGGGTTGACCACGTTTTCATGAATTCCCTCATACTTCTTCGGACTAATAAGACCAGTGGCGGTCATATTGCTTTTTCAAGGGGGGGCCACTGAAGTTCAGTAGCTACAGTAGAGAAAATAAGTGCGGTAGCTACCCGTTTACTGCAGCGAGGATGGAAATTGTGCAAATGCTATGATCGCTGCGGCTGGTACTGCTTGAAAATATCAACTTTATCATTTCCGCATCTAAATCGCCAGATTTAGGCAACCGAATTTCAGAATATTAAAAAGCATTAACATCGCTCTAAAGGGGATTTCTTTAACATTTTTCACTTTATCAGCTGATTGTATGATATCAAAAATTTGAACCTGTATTGTATGTCTTTAAGCAACAGAAAATTTAATTGCATGGGTAGGAACTAGGAAACAAAATTAATCGATTCCAAAGCTTGGTGAACATAATTTACGATTTCAGTAGAATTCGATGTCGATCTCGATTTTGACAAAATTTAGAAGCCCAAACAGACATCAAGATCTCTCACATTTATGAGAAATCTAGTCGATTTTGAGAGTTTTGTTAAAATTTCGAGATTTCACCAAATTCCGTTTGAAATCTTTGGATGTAAATTAGTTGTTTTTGAGACCACTAGAAAAGTAGTGTATTTATTATAACTTTTATTAGTTCTACTATCATACATATTTGATGAAACCTAATGTTGGGCATTAAAATCCGAACCCTGTATTTCATAATCTAAGAACTTCAGGCCCGACGAAGTTATTAGGTTATCCTGCAATACTTAAAATCGACGAAAGAAATATTTTATGTCAATGTTATTTATTATTATATTATACATATTCACATACTCGTAATCTCCTTATTGAGTCGATCTATAGTTTAGATGACTGCTACCATAACCTAATATAACCTACTCTCCTTATTCAAAAATTTAAAAAACAAAGCTCGGAAATTCTCTAAAATTATTATTCAATTATAATAAATTCATAAGCAGTATCTTATATCTGATTTACATCGCAAGATTTTAGAAAGTAGATTTTGAAATCTCGAAAAGCGTTTACAACGCTCTGAAGACATTTGTTTGAGATTTTGAAACGAGAAAATTTAAAAAAAAACGTATATTACTGAATTTCGGCACTTGTTCGCATCTCCGATGGTTTACAGTTACAATCACTCAAGGAATGATACTATATAGGCCTTATATCGATATCTTGGGAGCTTTCGGAATCTTATACAATGTTGGTTTCTTTAAGGTCCTTGAGACACGTATTTCCCTTATATTATCGAGATGAAACTTAAAAAGTATTTTTTACTTTTTTTTACACTAATTCGAGCCATTATGATGGGTGCTCCGAAAAAAAATAAAAAATTTTAAATAGAGTCCCCCTACTGTTCAAGCTGCTTTGATTAGGGGTTGAAATACCCTTTTTACCCGAGTAGATTTCAAATTCATCCAGATATTGGAAATATATTAGAATTTGATAGAAATCTCGACATTTCGGCAAATCGCGCTTTAAATTGTTGAATGTAAATACTCATAACTGAGTTCTTATAGCTGATTTACAACACAATATTTCAAACTCGATTTGCTGGAGATTACCCATAAATTTGAATAAGTTTGATATCTGCTCTGGTGACTAGGTTTTGTGAAAACATAGTTCAAAATCAACTCAAAACGACCTGGACAGCAATGATATTGTGTTTCACTACATTTACCACAATTTAGGATTAGGATGCACATAACGAAAATTGTCCAAGCATAATCCAAATCCAAATTTTCAAAATTAGTTTCAAATAATAAAATCTACTTTTTGAACATAACACACCAAAGATTGATTATATATATTTATATTCGAAATTTTATTACTTTTCCATTGAAATATTTTTAATTAGTACAGTATTTTTTTCAATCAGGAGACAAAAGACAAAAGAAAGATTAAAGAAAGTCATAAGGGGAAATCAGATTTAATTGCATTATACTTTATTAAGTGTATCTATTAATCTAATAGTCTCATGCAATTTTTCTTTAAGCCGAACGTAATAAAATAAACATGGGCGAAGAATTTGTTGAGGGGGGGGGGGCCATGGCCCCCCCTCTATGACCGCCACTGAGTAAGACATTAAATTGGTTCTTGGCTCGGGCTTTCTTTATATTTATCAAAAAACTAATTTCAGGATTTTTGAACTAGATGTAGGGGAGTTGTATACGTTCTCACAATTTTATATATCTCTTTAGGTTTGATGAGATATCAAATTGGCTTTAACTTCTGCAGAGTATTTATATACTACAAACCGATTTTAGGAATTTCTGATATCCAGCCCCCAAGTTAGTGCAAACGAGTTGCACGCATTTTCACAAGATCCTAAATATTTCTTAGATCTGATGAGATATCGAATAAGTTTTTATTTCCTAAGGCTTCCTGTATAATTGAAAGTTAATTCCAGGATTTTTAGATATACAACCCTAACGGGTTGCAAGGGAGTTGGATAGTAACCTACTCCGCATCTCAGCATTAAATGTATTCCGGACTTCTACCCAAAACATAATAAAGTTGCGCCCAGAGTGTTGGCAGATTTTTTTTTTGTTTAAAATTTTTTACTTGACTATATTTTTTTTTCTAAAGGATTTTTCATGACTGTATTCTTTGTATTGTACGAGAAAATTGAGATCCATAGCGTTAATGTACAATTCATAGATCATGAAATATATTGGGCCTATTTTGTTCTCAGTTCAACAATTTTTACACTAATCCAAAGAATATTGTTTAATAAAACGTTATATTGTATTTAGTGTACGCGACTCTTGCTAAAGTTTTGGGTAACACTGATTTAAAGTCTGCGCGGATGACGGTTGAGTGATAGGCTAAAAACCTGTCCACAGAAAGGTTTAAGGCACTAAGGAAAAGATAAATTGGGAGGTTATTCCACAAACGTGTTGTACGATCAATAAACCAAGAACACTATTTCAGTGTACGTCCCAAACATGTTTTGTGAACATACTCGGGAGCACGTGCAACACTTCGGTTAATCCGAGTAAAATGCATTGGCGGATACAGGGGGGACGGAGGGGGCGGCCGCCCCCCCCCCCCCAAGACCAATTCCGAATTTTCTAAACATACATACTTCAACCGTTCTCGGATTTTTTTTACTCCACTGCAATGTGGACTGTAATTAGCATTTACTGTAGTTCTACGGTGCAATGCAAAGCACAGAACAGAACCATGATGGTGGATTAACCATATACTCAACGTTTGAGTCGCGCCTCTATCGTATCGTATCATCGTATTTCTGTCGTTTCGCACTTATAGGCAAGTTGCGCCGCAAAGGCATGTTGAGTGTAAATTGCTTTCAACACAGCAAAGAGCACAGCCGACGAAAACCGGTTTGCAATGGCCTGATGGGAGTAGAGGCTCAAGGGTGAGTGTAAACGCACTATGATAAAAAGACTACAAGACAACATATTGCGTAGGTAATAGGGTCATTCCATCAACAACCGCCAAGAATGGCGAAATTTGTAACCTTACCATCGCCGATTCTTTTGAAAACTTATACTTTTATACTTTATGCTTTATACTCGTACTTTAAGAACTAGTGAAAAAAATAATTGAAATTCAATTTTTTGTTTCTATCTAATTTTTTTTGTTAATTATAGTATGTTAAAGTTTTCGCAAAAATGGTGTCCGAGTCCTCTTTGAAAATTTATATCTCTAGTAATTTTTATCCTGGAATAATAAAATATGGGTTATTTTAAGGGGGAAGGTTGTCGCAATAAAAATGATCCTTGAAATTTTTTTCAAGGATAATGATTTTGTCCTTTATCCTTGAATATCTCAAAACGGTTTTTTTTTATTTTTTTATATTTTGTAGGTTATACTGTTTTTCAAAACATACCAAAAAATGAACTTCGGATCTCAATGGGATCGGGGTCAAAAAAATCGAAGAACATTATAGTCGTTCTCAATTATTTTATAGAAAAAGGGTCATTTAATCAAGAATCGCCAAAAGTGTGACCTTATCATCGCCGATTCTTTTGAAAATTTGTGTACTCGAAGAATTAGTGAAAAAAAAATATGAATTCAAGTTTTTGTTTCTATCTCATTTTTTTTTGTTAGTTATAGTATGTTAAAGATTTTCCGAAAAGATGTCCGAGTCCTCTTTGAAAATTCATATCTCTGGTAGTTTTTATCCTTGAATAATAAAGTAGGGCTTATTTTAAAGATTGTTGTTGTTTTTGTTAGTTAAAAAATGAGATAGGAACAAAAACTTGAATTTCAGTTAATTTTTTCACTAGTTCTTCAAGTACAAACATTTTCAAAAGAAATGGAGATGGTAAGGTCACAACTTTGGCGATTCTTGATGGAATGACCCATAATAAGATGAAAACAATATGATCCCGTTTTTGCTAAGTGCAGTCTATGTAGCTAAATTTACACAGAACTTGATCAAACAAAATAGCCAAATCAAAAAAATGTCCGCCCCCCCCAACAGCAAAGTCTGGATCCGCCACTGGTAAAATGGGACCAAGGAAGAATTCAGTTGCCGAGTTCTTTCGAACAATCGACATGAAATATTTACAGAAAGACCGAGGGAACCGATATTGCTGCGATGCTCTAAGGAGTCTGAGTAACTGAGGACCATAACAAGAAACTATTCAAACATAGTTCACGTCTAAAACCAATTATTCTTTACTGAATCCTTTTTCTGAACATCTGCCAAAGTCTTCATTTTTGCAAGAAAACCTCGTCATCATCAGCAATTTTGTGCTACGAAAGGACGTAAAAGGACTTGAGTAGATGATTTTCTTCATGTGTAACTTTACAAGTTAGAAGTATTTACCCTTTAGCACCGTCAAGAAGTTTTAAAATATGCCATTGGACTATGTAGCTACTCAGGAAACAAACTGTTAGTTTCGTAACGGACTACTTTATCTTCGGGAACGATTTTCAAGTACCTCATGCTGAAGCTACCACCTACCCTCGGACTCGGTAAAAGCCAGGTAATAAGAAAGTTACCCTAAAGCTTTTACTCATTAGACGCGGGATTTTGAGTGAAAACACTTGTCAGTGTTCTCGGCAAGACGAACTTCTTAACCCCCATTTTAAGATGGTCATTTGCTTTGTCAGCGAACACACTTTTCCTTTTTCGTATTTTCTTTCCTTCATAAAACCATATAGCGGGCAATTAGTTCTACGTATTCACTCAATACTTAACGCGTTACTAAAGGACCGACTCATTGTACGAGTGCATACAAAGGACGATGATTTCTCTGTAACTGGAGCAACGTTATACTTTAGGGACATGAAGTAGAACAGAAATAACGTAGGAAAGTTATTTTTACATTTCAGGACATGACCAGTTTACGTGCTTGCATGTACCAATCCCGTTAATTAAGAAGAAATGTCGATTGTAAGCTACTGTCTCAAATTTCAAAGTTTAATTCTTTAAAAAAAAGATTTAAAATTATACTCTAAAAATTGAATTAAAATAATTAATAAAAAATTTAAAAGAACTAGAAACTGGAAGCTCATTATATCTGGAAACTCATTATACATGGTAATGGAAAGAAATATTTCGTCCTATTTACAATAGAAAAATTACAATTTTGTTCCTTTTTATTCAATAAAAACTATTAACTCCACTCTCCCCTTTGACTTCGGCCTTTGTCTTTAATCAAATCAAGCTAAGCCAGGACACAAACCAAATCTTAATTGGGACTGGAATCTCCTATATCTGCCGTCATAAACTGTTATAACTAGACTTTAAATTTAATTAAACCCGAAAAAAATAAAAACATTAAAAACAACCTAAAATAAAACGTAACTTAAAGGAAATAAAATTGAAATTGGAACTTGAAAACTTAATAAAGCTTAATATAAATAGAATATAAAAATGAAAAGAAACTGATCCACGCGAAAACTCAAAATTAAATAACTTTTAAAAAAATTTAACAAGAAAATTTAAAATTTCTTAAGGGCTCATATACCCCCGCACGCGCTGAAAACTGAGTAAATTTGAAAAATTATTATAAAGGTTATATAGTAAAAAAAAATGTAATTGTTGAGTTGAGGACTACTTATGAAAACCATGGCTCCTCCTGGTCGACATCATAACTTCACCAAAAATAATTCAATTTGCAAAAATAAAAAAAGATCTTGTAAAATAATGTAGTAGTAGTTATAGTGTGACGGAGGGAATTTTCAAAAATAAATAAGTTACAGTATTTCAAACTTTAGTAATCAGTTTTTTAAAAAAAATTTGCGTTAAATAATTTATAAAAAAATTTCCAAGCAAAAAATTAAAAAAACCTCTCGTCAGACTATAGAGAAAATAGTTATCAAAATTTAAAATAAAAAAAGTTGAAAAATATTGAAAATTGACTGAGTTATCGTGCCGACCAATTCTAAAAACATGGTTTCGAGAAAAGTGCGTTTAAAGTTTTTGGTAGGTACAACGTGAAGTTACGGCTAGTCTCCCATCCCAGCTTCGTACTGTACACCTTCTTCCTCTTGTATCTTCGTGTTTTTCACAGATGGTCCTATAAATGACCTTGTTTTCTATGAAACCCAGCTTTTGCGAAAATTGCGAAATTTTGCGGCAATTAGCCAGGAAGCCGCTCCAAACCGATGTCTGGTCACACTTATTGCTATAACTTTGTAATGGAGTGGAATTTTCTAAATTTTAATTTTTTTTTAATTCTTAAAAGTATAAAAAATTAAAAATCTGTAAAAAAAAAATTAATTTTTTGAAATTTCAGGGGTATATGAGCCCTTAACACGTTGAGCGCCGCTTGCCCACGGGTGGCCATTTGTGTATTTACCTTGGGGACCGCATGGTCACCGGTGGTCATTATAATTTTTCATACTGTGACAGCGAGACCACCCGTGGGCATACTGCTCGTTACATTTTAGGACCGTGTGCACATCAGTGCACCTTCTTATATAGGTTTTGCATAGGCCAGAAAAATATTTGGTCCCAGGAGTTAGATATTCTTCACTTGGACTTAGCAGTTTGATGAGTTAGATCATTTAAATGGTTGGTTCTCTTAGAATGGGGAAAAAAATAAAAGTTTGACGGCAGATTAGAAATATATTTATATCATTAAGATTTCACAGTTATGGTAACATATAAATGATCAAATTAAGATAAGGGAACAAAATGAAATAACAAAATAAACTTCAAAGTATAAAACAAAAGCATTTTTATGACATTCTTAACATGAACTAAATCTTCTTCAATAAAATTAAACCAATACACCATTATTCAAAACTTCATTACACTTAACACTCTTATTTTGCTGTGTTTTTGAAAACATATCAAACACATTGGGACGTTGCACTGTTGACAAATAGTATTGACTTTTTTTGCGTTTTTTCGGGCATATGCAGGATCATGCTGTCTGCACATGTATCTATAGCAAATACTGCACCTTTTTCTGGTCACTCTTTTCTGACCCTCAACTTCCTTTCAGATATGACACTGCCTTAAGGATTCTCTTGAAGATGATGGAACAGGTATTGACATAAACCCAATAAATGAAGCATTGGAAAGTAAAAAACAAAGTATCCACGGGGGGGCACGTGGTCCCAAAGCGTAGAATTACATTGTGGGACCAAGTGACCACCGGTGGATCACAAAAAAAAAGGAATAAAATTATTTGAAAAACACAAAAATTTAAAAAGTAGGCCACCGGCTTACTAAATCATTAATCTTTCCACAGAAAAAGCGAATAACAACTGACGGTCCCAACAGCTAGCACAGAAATGACCACCGCTGGACACGTGGACACCAGCGTAAGAACGAAAATGGCCACCGGTGGGCACGTGGCGCTCAACGTATTAAGGGAGTCGTACTATGTGCCGGGTCAGAAAAATCTTTTTTTTTTTAACTAAATTACTTCCAAATGTTTTTTTTTTGTGCGCAGGAAGATGAACATCTTGAAAGACACTAAGATACCCGCGCGAACATCTTAGTAGTGTGGAATCCACCCCCCCTAAAAACACCTCCCTTTCTGGATTAAACTAGTCTGAAGACTAACCATTAATTTTCTTCTGAATTCTTAACACTATACAAATTAGTAGGTCATCCATTGATTCTCTACATATACGAGTATAATCTAACATCCCTATAAACCAAAAACACGAAAAATTCATGGGATCTTACGTACAAACTACTACTATGTTAACTTGTGCGCTTGTGTTTGTGGCGAAAAACGAAAAGCAAATATTTCCCCATCTTCTCCTCAAGAATGTAAACATGCCGACCTTTTCAGCCTTTAGCGAGAGAAAAAGACTAAACGTCGTACACGACACGTATTATCATCAAGTGCGTACTCGCCGGCAAATGCCATTTCAAACTTAGATGCTGAACTGCGCACAGCGCTATTGTTTCCAACATGCGAATATGATGCCGGAACCCATAACTCTTACGACTAGTGTAATGAAATTCATCTTTCGATTGCATTAGTCGATTGAAAGTTGTCTTTTCGTTGCACTAGTCGACGACCACTGGAATTCTATTCCAATATGACCAGACGCCGTCCATCAATGCAGTGTCGACCGGTAAGGCAGAATTCGCCTATAAGTCAGGCCTACCTTTCATCGATGATTGGTCAGGTCTACTTCATACTCCCTTCATACATACTCTTCAGTGAGTGCACGTATTGCCATCTCGTTCTTGCTCATTCCAATTTCAAATAGAATGCGCGATAGGAGATCTCATGTCGACGAGTGCGGATGAGATGGTCGGATGCATTTCAGTACGAGCAAGAAAGAAATGCGAATACCTCACACATATTCACAGATAGCAAGTACATAGTTGAACTTGTTCCCAACTGATAATCTTTTTTCAGCGACAAGTTTCGAAACTGTTCGCTGCCTCTTCATCGACTCTTCATCGATGTTTGGTTTATAGGGATGTAATACAATACAATACAACATTCCATAACAAATACACCAAATCAAGAGTTTGTTTTTTATTCAACCTTCTTATTTGATTATGAATATCAAGAAGTCTGACTGCCTCAATGTTGACGTGATGCTGTAGCCTATTTTCATGTTTAACAGCATTCTTTTTTATTACACCAGCTACATTAAGGATCCCTAGGTCCCGGTGAAGATCGTTGTTTCGTATATACCACGGAGCATTGACTATATTACGTAGTACTTTGTTCTGGAAAGTTTGAATTTTCTGAATGTGAGTATGTTTAGCACACCACCATATTTGACTACCATATGACCATACAGGTTTTAGTGTTTGATTATAAATTAATATTTTGTTATGTATTGAAAGTTAAGACTTACGTCCCAAAAGCCAGTTTAGTTGTCTCTATCTAATTTCCAGTTCAGCCTTTTTCTTTTTGACATGTTCTTTCCATTTTAATTTAGCATCTAGCGTTATGTCTAAGTATTTGGCGTTGTTTTCATGAGGTACTAAGGTGCCATTTATGATGACTTGTGGAGGGTTTCTTATGTTTTTATAGATTTGTATAGATTTTATCTCGTTGAGTTTAATTTTCCATTTCCTTGTCCAGTTGCATATATTATCAGTCGCTCGTTGTAGCTTGTCCGTAGTTTCGTTAATGTTTATTCCTAGTGCCTGTAAGGCAGTATCGTCCGCAAATGTAGCAATAATTACATTTTCTAGCTCCGGCATGTCGCTTGTGTATATATAGAACATATAAGATAGGACCCAAGATACTTCCTTGCGGTACTCCTGCTTTTACTTCTTTAAGTTCAGAATACGTATCCTCCTGCTTCACTCTGAATGTTCTGTCCGACAAATACGATGTTAGCAATTCTACGTATTGTCTTGGAAACATTTTTTTTAACTCGTGTATAAGACCTTTGTGCCATACTTTACAAAGGCTTGAGCCACGTCTAGGAATATTGCAGAGCATATTCGCTTTTCCTCCAATGCCTTTTCTATAACATTCGTTATTCGATGGACTTGGTCTAATGTTAAATGTTGTTGTCTACATCCAAATTGGTGGTTTCGTATTAGATTTTTCCTTTCTATTATGGGTTTGAGCCTAGTTAATAGCAGTTTTTCGAACACCTTTGAAATTGTCGGCAACTGCGAGATGGGTCTATACGATTTCATTTCGTTTAGAGGTTTTCCCGGTTTTTGTATCATAATCACTTCCGCTACTTTCCATACACCGGGCACGTGTCTTATACCATGGATACACTGCTTGTATGTATACAAATTACATTATTCAAATCATGATATGCGATACAAGACGGCATGATACACAGCGCATACATGTTATACTTGCAGAAACCGGACCATGTGTGCGATGTACAAATATGAAAACACGCTCAAACAATTCTACCTGACAGAAGGATAGAAAAATCCACAACTGTCATTCATTGGAATTTCAGTTGATTTCAGTTTTCGATGGCGCTGATGGTAGTAAAAAGAAGGCTATATCAGCTAAAATCATCGAATTTATATACAAGGAAACAGGTTGGATATTATGAAGATATCAGCTCGTTGGCGTACTATATGCGTATTATTGGGTGATACACTGGTGAGGGTGAAAAGGAAAAAGTTCCGATTTTTATATCTCGAGAATCTATAATGATATAAAGCTGAAACATGGTATTTAGATAGAGCTATAGTAGTAGCATCTTGGAAATATATAATTTTTTATAGGGGTAGTTTGGTACGGCGTGGGGGATGTTTTTCCTATCTATAGAACGGCTTATGCTACAAAGTTGAAACTCGGTACGTATATGTAAATCAACTAGAAAAGTTATTTAGATAAAAAAAATTTCAAATCTTCATTGGCGTTCGAAAGGGGGGGCGAAAAAATTTATCAGTGAAAATGGAATGCATATAATTTCACGATTTTCGTCATTTCTATTAGGTCTTCCCAAATATTTAATTCATTTTTATTCTACGGCTTCTTCATATAAATACCTAGAAAGTGTTTTCAGGATTTTTTGAAATTTGACCCCTAAGCGGGTGTAAAGGGGTTGTATACTTTTTCACGAATTCAGCCATATCCTCCAGGTCTGATCAAATATCGAATAGCTTTTCACTTTCACGGGTTTGCGTAATAATCGCCTAAAACTTATTTTTCAGTTTTTTCCTTTTTTCAGTCCCTAAGAGGGTATAAAAGGGTTGAACACGTTTTCACGAACTCCGTCATATCCTTTAGAAGTGATAAGTAATTGAATTGGTTTTTACTTTCTCGTGCTGTCTTCATATTTATCTATTAACTCCTTTCAGGATTTTTCGATAGTCATTCCCCAAGTGGGTGTAAGGAGGTTGCATATATTTTTGCTTAGATCTGATGATATATCGAATTCATTTTTACTTCCTAAGGTTTCCCATATAAGAGCCAAAAAGTCAATTTCAGTATTTTCAGATATCCAATCCTAAGGGGTGTAAGGGGGTAGTAAGCTTTGACATATTTCTTAGGTTTGATGAGATATTAGATCGCTTTTCACTTCCACAGACTTTTTATATAATCGCCTACAAACCCATTTCTCAATTTTTGGATATTCAACCACTAAGGGTTTGTATATGTTTTCACAAATTTTGCCATCTCTTAGTTCTGATGAGATATAAAATTGGTTATTACGGCATTTGATGTAATGACCTAAAAACCAATTTGAAATCGTCTAAAAACCTGTTTCACATTTTTCCGAAATTCAACCCCCAAGTGGAAGTATAGTGGGTTTGTATACGTTTTAACAATTCGTCATGTCTCTTAAGTCTGATAAGGCAACAAATTCGTTTTGACTTCTATGGGCTTTTAGTGTACATAATATACCGAAATTCGAATAGTCTACACGGGTTTAAATCGGCTAAAAATCTTTATTTTAAATATTTTTATTTTAAGAACAAAATTAACTTTCCAAGAAACGTCATAATCTCGAAACAACTGATGATATCCTCCGACTTTAACCGCTCCCGAACTTTGACTCAAAAAATAATAAAGTTTCGCCCAGACCATTGGCAGATTTTTGGGCAGTGTATCATGCCATCTTGTATCGCATATCATGATTTGAATAAAGTAATTTGTATACAAGCAGTGTATCCATGGTATTAACCTGAATGCTGCATTAATTAGGTTTGTTAGTCTGATCAAGGCTTTCTTAGGTAGCTGCTTCAATATTTCCCCTGTTATTAGGTCAAATCCTGGAGATTTCTTTGTTTTTATGCTTACCCTAATTTCTTTGGCTACTTCCATTAGTGTGGCTCTCTGAATTTCCAATACTTCCTGATTTCCTGCTTCTTCCAGCAATTCATTTGAATAGATCTTATTTGGTTTGAATATTTTTTCTATGTGGTTAGCGAAAACTTCGGATTTTTGTTTATTTTCTCTTGCCCATGTTCCATCTTCTTTTCTTATAGGTGGTAACTACAATCTTGGCCTTTTGAGTTTTCTTGTTGCTTTCCATAACGAGTAGTCTATATCTTCGTCTGCTGTTAGTTTTCCTAGGTAATTATTTACGGATTCTTGTTTAAATTGTAGTATTTGTCTTCTAAGTTTTGTCGTTTTGTTAGCTTTTCTTCCAAATCATCCCTAGAATATATATGTAAAAGGATTTCTCCGAATTCGAAGTCGTTATAAAGTAATAACCGTATAATGGAGCAGCTATTCTGAACTCGCCCGGGCCACCACCGATCTATAATTGCGTTTTTCTCAAAGCTGCATTTTTCAAATTAGCTACCACGATTCAAAAAAAACTACTAAACCGATTGCGCTGCAATTTGAATAACATGTTCGGCGGATCCCTAGTTACAACTGGTAGCAGAAGCGATATCTGTCATAGTTTTTTTAGCTGAAGCTAAATACGTCGAAAAAAACCCGAAAATTTAAAAAAAAAAATTTCAGAGTTAGGCGATTTTTTTAATTTTCAAAACTTTGACTTAATTCTGGTACCAGTTATACCAAATTAAATTTTTGATCTCAGATGAGGAAGACTGCGGGAATCATGGCAGCCATTTGACAACTCTCTTTTACAGCAGTCACTTTCAAGAGCTCTGCACACGAAAAAAAACAATATTTCTTCTTAAAAAAATTTCTAATCTTTGTTGAAATATGAACAAATATGTGGAAAACTTTCGAGAATGGGTAATTCATAATCCGCAAAAAAAGATTCCCGAAAGCGGAAAAAACTGGGCGTCACATAGAATGACCCCCTTAAATCAAAAACATAATATGAAAAACTGAATAAAAAATTTTCAACATAAAAAAAACTCAAAACTAAAAAGTACCAAATAAAATTTAAAGTTGAACCAAAAGGCTAAATAAATGTAATATACATTCCGTCACTAGTTGTCGACAAGTGCACAAGTGTTTCTTTTCTCTCGCTTACGTATTCAGTTTTTTTTTCTAAAGCCTTCTGCTAAAGTATCATTTTTTTTTTATCCCTCGGTACCGGATAAAACGTATTGCCGAATCTCACAATTGATCCGAAATCGACTACAAAACGGGGTCGGGAGGATTCTCCGCCCGGTAAACTACTTAGGGATAAACTGAAAGTCCCTAAAACTAACGCCATCATCATGCCGAACCGCAGCAACCGTTTTGCACCTCTTGCAAACGACTCCATGGACTCCGATGCAACGCGAAGCACGACACCAACACCAACTCCTCCTAAAAAGCTAAAGATTCCTCCCATCGTTGTTCCAGACCTGCCCCGGCCATCAATAATTGCCGTCATGGAATCACTGAAGATAAGCAACTATCAGGTAAAATTAATGTCTACGGGTATCAAAATTCTTCTCGAAACCACCGAAAATTATGAAGAAGTACATAGCCACCTGCTAACTAGAAAAGTAAACTTTTTTACCCACCGTCGAGCGGATATGCGAACGACGAAATTTGTCCTCTCAGGACTCCACGACATGTCTTGTGAAGAACTTAAAAATCATCTGAAGTCAACACATGGAATCAATTGTGTTGACGTCAAAAAATTTGTCATTCGAAACTCGCAGACATACTATATAATTTACTTTGAGCGCGGTACCACTAAACTGTCTGAGCTCAAGGCAACTAAAACTGTCATGCACACCGTAGTGCATTGGAATTTTTATTCGCGCAATCGAAACGGCCCAACACAGTGTCGTAACTGTCAACTCTATGGCCACGGGTCAACGTACTACCACCTTCCTCCCAGATGTTTGATATGTAGCGGACCGCACAAACATTCTGATTGCACTTCGGAAAATATAGAAAAGATCAAATGCGCAAACTGTGGAGATAAGCACCTCGCCAACGACCACGAATGCCCGAAGAAAAACGAATACTGCCAGATTAGGCATAAACTATCGTCGCAAAGAAGAGACAAAACTCAAATAAAGCAACCTTCTTACAATTCCTTTACAAAATTCGACACCAATTTTCCACCTATACACGTAAGTCGCGCTCCAACTACACCACAGAGCATCAAGCCCAGCAGCTCTTTGCAGTACAATACGGTGGCAAAGCAAATGACAGTTCCGCACATCGTTACTACAACTACCGCTAATGAAACCCTGTTATCACCGCAGCAGCTGATCCAGATGTCTACAGGACTTATCAACAACCTTGCTAAATGCAAAACAAAGCACGACCAATTTCTAGTTCTCACTAATTTAGCCATTAAGTTTGTTTATAATGGATAACTTTAAGAATTTAAATACACTTCTTTGGAATGCCCAAAACATCCGAAAGAAATCTATCGAGACATTTGACTTCATAGTTGACTCAAATGTTGATATTGTCATACTAACCGAAACTTGGCTCAAACCACACGACAAACTCTCGCATTCCAACTATGTAGTCCACAGGAATGACAGGATAGATGCAACTGGCGGAGGTGTTGCTATCGTAATTAATAAAGGCATCAAACATTCAGTCGTACCTAGTGTTAAAACCAAAATTATCGAGTCTATTGCAATTAAAATTGAACACTCTAATACAGTCATTGTTGCAGTTTACTTTCCTGGGACAAAACTTAATGCAACGAAACTAAAATATTTTGAAGATGACATTAAACTTTTGTCAAATAATAATCAAAGGTATTTACTCTGCGGTGACTTCAACTCCAGGCATCGCCATTGGAACTGTGGCAAAGCGAACAAAGCTGGTAAGATCCTCTTTGATCTTATTTGCAAATACAACCTTTTTATTCATGTTCCTTCCGAACCAACCTTCCATCCACCAAAGGGAATGGACTCAACTCTGGATCTCGTCATCAGTAATGGCCTTGTTCTAATCTCTCAACCAATTACGATACATGAACTTTCATCTCCCCATCTTCCGGTATCATTTCTTATTGAAATCGATACCCCTATCACAGATTATTGCAAATCGGTTTATTGCTTTAATAAAACTAATTGGAACAAATTTCATAGAGTACTAAGCAGCAGAACTAACACTAGTGCACTTGATCAGTCACAAGAAACGATCAAATCGATGACCTTCTTCAAAACCTCACCACCAACATCTGGAATACTGTCGAACTCTGTACACCCAAAACAACAATAACCAATCAGCATAACATCCGCATAGACGAGAACACTAAAGCCATGATCAGGGAACGAAACACTTTACGAAGACAATGGCAGAGAACAAGAGATCCGCGTGTTAAGAACCGAGTAAACTGTCTAACTAAAAATATTCAGGGTAGTCTATTCGAAACCAGAAATAAAAACTGGAATAACATGCTTTCATCCCTCGACAAAAGCTCCAAGAAAATATGGAAGCTTAACAGGATCTTTAAAAGGCGTGACAAACACATACCACCACTAATAGACGAAAACGGTACTGCCATATTCAATGACAAAGACAAGGCAGAGTTAATAGCAAAGAATTTCCAAGCAGCCCATCGCCTCACCGAACACTTGGGCAGTCCCTTCAACAACTTTTCTGTAAGGAACGCTGTATTAACCATCCCCGCATCTATTGACCTACCTGCCAGCTGTCTCTGCAAGCCGCGCGAAATACTGAAAATCTTGAAAACGCTCTCGAACAACAAAGCTCCAGGCGCCGATGGTCTCCCTAACTCATTGCTAAAGCGACTTCCCAAAAAACCGTTAATCCTATTGAGTTTTATTTACAACAGCTGCCTTAAACTAGGCTACTTTCCAATTGCTTGGAAACTTCCTCATGTATTCCCCATTCCTAAAACCGGTAAGGACGCAAGCTGTCCAAAAAACTATCGTCCCATAAGTCTTTTACCTACTCTAAGCAAAATCTTCGAGCGAACTATTTTACACCGAATAAATGAGTTCCTCGATCACAATGATATTCTACCCAATTTTCAGTTCGGCTTTAGGTCAGGTCACTCGACCACTCATCAACTCTACAGGGTAACTAGAGACATCAAAACTTCACTGAACTCAAAGGAATCAGTAGGAATGATAGTACTTGATATCGAAAAAGCATTCGACTCTGTCTGGCACGATGGCCTCCTAGCAAAACTAATCAATCTATCTTTCCCACTATATATAACTAAAATTACACAATCATTCTTGAGCAACAGGTCATTTATTGTCAAACTCAAATCGCAATTATCCGCTAAATATTCAATTCCTGCTGGTGTTCCCCAAGGCTCATGCCTAAGTCCCACCTTATACAACATATATACTGCTGACGTCCCAACCGGAGACAAATGCGAAACAGCTATTTTCGCAGATGATACCTGCATCTATTCTCGCTCAAATAGCCCCATTGCTATCATACGGGAGCTTGAAAATCAACTCGATCGCCTATACCAATACTACAATCGTTGGAAAATCAAAATAAATCCAACAAAAACACAAGCAATTTTCTTTACAAAAAAAAGGAAACGTAGTAATCTTCCAAGTCACCAAATCAATTTTATTGGATAAACCATCGAATGGAGTGACTCTATAAACTACCTCGGCGTGATCCTAGACAAAAAGCTCCTCTACAAGGATCATGTAGAAATGACGTGCTCCAAAGTTTCAAAAAGCATTCATGCTCTCTATCCATTAATCAATCGGAAATCCAAGCTTTCGGTGCATAACAAACTCCTGATTTTTAAGCAGGTCATCCAACTCATAATATCGTATGGCGCTCCTATCTGGCGTCAAAGTTCCGCTACACACCAAAAAACGTTGCAAGTCACCCAGAATAAATGCCTAAAAATAATCATGAACTTACCCTTTTACTTTTCTACTAAATGCCTACATAAAATAGCTAACGTGCATGACATAAAAACACTGACCGATAAATGACATGACTCCTTTTTAAAGAGATGCCGATATATACGTAACCCGCTGGTTGCATCGTTCCTATAGAGTTTGACTTTCATTGTATTTCTTTTTCTTTACTGCATACTGCAATTTGTCAATCATAATTCCTATCTGGTAATCATGTAAATTACTATGTAATCCTTTAGTTGTAAGTTAGTTTTAAATAGCTTAAGTTTAAACAGGCAAGGTTTTTTTCTCTGTACTTTTCCTTGGCAAATTATTATATATTTTCTATTGTTTTTTTTCCTCATTGCCTAGTGCTATAATTATTACAACTTAGCTGTTAAGATGAAAAGTCTAATCTCTAAAACACATTGAATTATTATAAATAGATATTGTTTGAGAGAGAGTTAAATGTAATATAAAAATTAATTAAAACTTAAACAGTCCCAAAAATACTTTTAATGTGGGAAAAAATCAAAATTAAATGAAAATTAAATTTGGAATAAACTAGACGTATTAAAATTAGGCTTAGCTTAGGTTCCGAATTTACTTATTTTGGGGGGATGGAGATGAGGCTGAATGAGGATAGACAATTCTTGAACATGTCACTCAGCATCTCTAGAAACTAGTGAATGATCTATGGATTGTGGTTGGAAGAAGGTTTAGTCGATTTTTTCTTCATTGCGGTGAAGGTAAAATGCAAAGAGTATGAGATAGAGTGGAAGCGCCCATATAAGCTCCATTGAGAAAACCGTATCGAATTCCAGCACCTCAACAATTTCAGTCCATTACTACATTTGGGTTTGGTTCGAATGCGCGCTAAATTTTATATCGGATAATAGATTGAGAAGCTATATGGTATTAATTTATTCGAATAGAATTATAATATAAGCTACAAATAAATATAAATAAAGTATTCATTGTAATTTTACTTCAAGAAACTAAAATAATATATAGTTCAAGTTTAAGTTTAAGTTTATTGCCATAGGTACAATTTAACAAATGTATTTACATAGGAATCACTTATAAACTAGACAATGTTACCGACACTTTGTTGTCATATTGATTTCGATGTGAAAAAAATTCTTCATGCCTTGCAGCTCTTTTCCTCGATGATGATGTAATTGGTTTTGGTGAAATGAAACAAAATATCAATTTCAATATGAAATAATATTTTCAATGTTCATACCAAATTTACCTCACCAAGTACAAGTCCTTAGTTACTTCCCGTCTCTAGCTTCTCGAGAATTCGCCATCTATAAGAACAAAATATATGAAACAAAATAGGTAGCACATATTAATTGTAGTAAAATACGAATTTACCGGCCTCAATTCCGGTATTCTTGTATTTAATGATGGGCCACTGTTTCCGTATAACAATGGCTTCGGGTAGGTTTTCTTAAAACAGGCCACTTCGAAATGCAAGCAGAATCGTAACTCGCACAACAAGGCTGAGATCTGGGAAAGCCTCACTCCAATTAGATTTTTTGGTTTAAACAATTTTAAAACATTCACTGAACAGACGTTTCTAAATTCAAATTCAAATCTATTATTATCGTGAAACATATGATTACATGTACATTTAGTAGTAATAATTTTGTGATCAGGCTTGTGCCTCTACAACAATGGTGTGAATCTTAAAACTAACAATGGCTGTATTGAAATAAAATTAATTAGATTGGCTTGAAGGAAAAATGGTTAAGAAAAACCTTCGGAGAATTAAACAAAGAATTAACAGCACAAAATAAAATAATAAAAAAATAATTAAACTAAAAAACTAGAGATAAAGATGATGTTACATGAATAAATATATAGGTTAGAAAGAGATAATTAGGGGGTTATCTATAAATTGAAGTTTGTAAATAAAATTTCTCTATATAAGTTTTCGAAAAAATTAGCAGCTAAAGGAATATTAGACAATTCATGCAGTAAGCTAGTGGAGAAGTGCCATGGTTTGTCCAGAATGATTTTTAAACATTTATTTTGTATTATTTGTAACTTTCGTATATAAGTTTTTGCGCAACTGCACCAGATAGCCGCACCATATGAAAATATGTGATGCATGACGGACTTATAGATAAGCAGCTTATTTTCCAAGGTGAGTTTGGATTTCCTATTAATAAAAGGGTATAGGATACGAATGGACTTCAAAGTTTTTGAGGCTACTTGATCGATGTGCTCATCACTTGTAAGTTTTTTGTCCAAGTAGATCCCTAGGTACTTAATATCTGTTGACCATTTAAAATAATTAAGTTGGGGTTCGGTAAGTACTTTCGAGCTTTAGTTTTGCTTGTGTTAATTTTTACTTTCCAATCACGAAGGAATCGTCTAGGGCCAGAAGTTGAACTTGCAGGTCTTTAATTATAGTGGATGGATCAGAGGATGCTGCATAGATAGCCGTGTCATCGGCAAATACAGCAATTTTGCAGTCTGAGGATTGGGGTATGTCAGATGTATAAATATTGTAAAGGAATGGGCTTAGACAGGAGCCTTGTGGGACGCCTGCTGGTAAGGACTTACTGGAAGATAGGCAGCCTTTGATTTTGACATGAAAGGTACGACTAGTTTTTTTGGTTTAAACCCTTTTAAAACACTCACTGAACACACGTTTTCTATTCGTAGGAACAACCCGTTCGCTGAAAAAATATTACCGAATAAATAATTTGACGTTTATTGCAAAGAGTATGAGAGTTTATTGCATTTACAGTTTAATGTTTTAGAGCGTAGTAGTCGACTGAGAATACAGATAGTGTTGCTTTTCGAATACGGTTCGCTTCCACTCGATCTCATTCTCTTTGGTAAAATGTTTCTGGACAAGTGCATTCACCGGTTATTCTTTTGCTAGGCATCTCTTCATATGAGAGCTAGTTTAATCGGTAGAACTTTCCCGTTTAACTTAATCTCAAACTTTCGGCCATATGCTGTACAACACAAAATAAATCCATCCAATCTCGAAAAATCACATCGAACACGTACAACCCCAAATCCAAGCATGAAATGTTGGACTTTTAATTTAACCCTTTTTAATCCCCCATAAAGTCATCCCCTGATGAGCTGTCTCGTGCAGCTTTCCATTCCAAATTTACCCTCCCAAAAAAATTCTGCGACAAAATAAAATTTCTAATTCTCATGCCATCATCAGCTCCGTCCTTTACATCTCGCCCGACTTGTCGCTTCCATCTTGGGCCCTGATGAAATCCCTTTTACACATCATTAGGATTCCCGATCAGATTAAATTCTGTCGAGATAAACACACCATTTCCGGGGAAAGTTACAGCCAGCAAAGCGATCCAGGTAACCAGGGGGATGCAAGTTTGTATCCTTACTCGACCCAAAAATAGCGTACAAATGACATTAAGGGACGTCTTGGAGGACACAGTCGACTCGGAATCCAATAAATTAAAAAAAGACAGGAACCCAAGGATCAGTTCTTACCCGGGAGCTTAGACGTCCAAGGAATTTGACTTAACCTGGAATAGAGTAAATGCGGATGAGGAGATGGAGGTTCTATTGGGGATTCAACAAGCATGAAAATATCTTCAGACTTTTCAGTCAGGACGACCGAAAGTGTGAAGGAATGAAGAAGAAATTTTCCAGTAAATGACTTGGTGACATTGGAACGTATCCTAGAATCAGGAACAGACTAGGGACTGAGATCTAACAGGGAGCAGGGAAATTCTAGCGGAAACCTATTGAGCCAATTAAATTGAATCTCGGGTACAAGAGTAGCCATCTCTGTTCCTTTTCAAAATACTTTCATTTCCGGGGCTTAATAAAAAGGGACATTGAAGGGTTGTTGGTCGTTTGTTCGGATGGACCGGGACACTGGAAAAACATGAAGCTTTTCAAGTTACACGCTCCTGAATTTACAGTATCAACAAAATGTATGGATTTTAGTCCCGTCTGACTGGTAACGGTCTTGTACATTACAGCGGCGAATGAAGGTCCCCTTGGCCATCGAACCCAGTTTTCAACCCCCATGAATGCAATAGCATGTTTTATTTGGCTATTTCGTGAACGATGAAAATTGGCCGATTTTATTACTCTCCTTAGGGCGTTTAAGTAGGGACATAACTTTTTTTTGACCGATACCGGCTTCGAATGTATTCCTTCATTTTCGGGTAGACTGCAAAATGGTCGAATTGTAGATATTTTGTAGACAACAGTGGAGATTGTTAAATATTTAGTCATGGAGCCCATTTTACTTTATTATTTTAATAAGTATTGTTATAAATTTTTTTAAAAAAAAAGTTGCTATCCTGAAAATTTTTTTTTCACTTTTCATGATTAATAAACACCAAAAAAAGAAAAAAAAATGTTGGGTCCGTCTGTGCGCCGTCCGCCCTACGCAAAATCGTTATAGCTCCCAAACCCTGTGAGCTATTAAATTGAAACTTTTTTTTAATAGACTGGGTAGGCCCCTTAAAGTGACCACTTTATGAGGGATGGGGGTGTGAGGGCGGAGGTAAGGGAAGCGTTTTAAACGGAAACTTTTGGTTTCTAGATCTCAGCAACCGCTAATGTTAGAAGGCTGAAACTTGGAATTTATATAGAACTTCGATAGTGGACGCATTTGCAAAAAAATTGCTAATATGGGTGAAGGGGTGTAATAGTGGGAGGGAATAATAATACGTCCGAAACGCTCGAAATCCGAGATCGAGACATTTTAAAATCCATATCTCCTAAACGGTTAATGTCACGAAATTCAAACTTAATGAACATCTGTAGGTATACTTGGCAAATAGATCGGAAACAAATTTTTTAGTAGGGGCAGTGGCGTACAGAGGTGGGGGGTGAAAAACATTAGATTACGACATCTCACGAACCAATTGCACTAGACAAATAAAATTCGGTTTGTGTATAAAGGTTGACAAATAAAGCTTGCTAAAAGAAAAATTTTTTTAGGAGGCAGTGGAGCATGGAAGTGGAGGGATAAGAATTTTTCAAAAAAATCGCGTCTCATATCTCAAGAACAGTGTAAGATAGATGCTTAGAATTGTTACCAGAAGTAGGCCTAATAGACCACTAGCAAAAAAAAAATTTGAAGATCTTGGTGTAGGGGGTGAGGGTTGGGGTGGTTGAAAAGGAAAACGTTCCGATTCATATATCTCGAGAACCTATATTAATGGAAAGCTAAAACTTGGTATTTAGATAGAGCTATTGTAGTGGCGTGTCGGAAAAATATATTTTTTTATTTGGGTTGTATGCTACGGGGGTGGGGGATGTTTTTCCTATCTATAGAACGGCATTTGCAAAAAAGATGAAACTTGGTGGTTATACGAAAATCTATTAGTAAAGTAATTCAGATAAAATATTTTTTTTAAATATTTATTGGTGTACGAGAGGGGTGCTAAAAAAGTGATCAGTGAAAACGAAATGCATACCTTTTGACAAATTTTGTCATATCTCTTAGGTCTTCTAAAGTATTGAAATTCATTTCACGGATTCCTCATATGAATACCTAGAAAGTGTTTTCAGTGTTTTTTGAAATTCGACCCCTAAGGGGTGTTAAGGAGTTGTAAACATTTTAACGAATTCGGCCGTATCACTCAGGTCTGATTATTTTTAGATAGTCTGGGAATGGGTAGTTTTTTATGATGAATTCTGTGATACGATAGGCGAAAACATTTGATCAGAGTACCTTGCTAGCTACTAGTGTTGGCATCGCCCCTGCCTAGCGGCTACCCCTTTTTCGAAATAAGTTTGTAAGCGTGTTTTCCCCGTCATCCAATAAAGATATCGTTCTTTTCGATCTAGCACAGGCGCAAAACAGTTTTTGGGCCACTTCTATTTATCTTTAGATCGATCTATGTAGCTTGATCTTCTCGTATAGATTCAAGCCGCTATTTATACTATATATGTTCTCGAAACACCCACAAATATGGGTGTACTATCATGACTGTTTCTCGAAACACCCGTAGGTTAAAAGGGTAGACTGAAGCATTGTGCCACAGCCCATTACGAGAGATCACTGTGGATCCATTGTGTTCCCGTTGTATAAACCGGGCTCTAGATTATTGATTCCAAATATTGCTCTTCTTTATGAAGAGAGTAGTTCTCAATAAAGGTATCATTGCACGTTCTGATAGACCGGTCAAGGAGAATTTACCCAAGTACCGATATCTGGTACGTGCCAGACTTTCATATTCACACACTAGATGCTCCAGTGTCGATTCAACATTCTCGTCACCACAGCGACACAGATCAGCCATGGGTATTCCCAGTCTTTCCCCATGTCTCCCAAAAAGACAGTGTCTCGTTAAGATTCCTATAAGTTGTCTACATATGTTCCTGCCCAAAGACAAAATGAAGCCCGAGTTCATCATGTCAAGTTCCGGCCAGCAGATTCTTGCTTGCCGGCAACCAGAGAGATTCACCCAGTCCCCTGCGTCTGTCTGAGCGCTTCTATATCAATCATTCCCTTTACACATTCAATGGGACACAGAACCGATTCATCGGCCAATTCTATGCTCATCCCCGACCCCCTTCTGGCGATCTCGTCTGCCTTTTCATTTCCAGGAAAGTCACTGTGACCAGGAATCCAACTGATATTTTTTATTTTTTATATTCGTCCACAAGTCTGGATTTAATGATGTGCGCATCAACAGCCTTTATAGCAGCTTGGCTGTCAACATAAATAATTATTGTACCATTCACGCACTGTTTCCGCACAATTATTTCCGCTGCTTTTGTCAATGCAAATATCTCAGCCTGAAACACACTCGAGCTATCCGGTAGCCTAAACGATTCCATAATATCAAGGTCGCAAGAGTACACTCCCGCGCCCGTTCCGCTTTCCATCTTAGAGCCATCAGTGTAGATAGCAAACGTGTCTGGAGCGATGATCCCAGATCCCCACTCCAGTCTGGTGGGAATATTCACAGCATAGCAATGTCCAAAACTGCAAGACGGTGTCCTGTAGTCGGTGCGCTCCGGCATGGCGGAACACAGGGAAATTGACAAGATCCTAGTGTGACCCACACTGCCTCCCATCCAATAGCCTGCCTCACGCAGACGCAAAGCACTAAAGAGTGCTTTACGTCTGCGTGAGGCAAAGGCCGCTATTGATTTTACCGCTAATTCCAATGGGATAAAATTAGCATTACCACCAATGAGATTTGTTGGATCAGAGTAGTGGTGTCAGTTTGGTAAATTATTTTATTAAGTACCATCAGATCCTATTTTAAACATTTCAGGAAAAAGATTGAGCATGAGTTATTCCGGTTTTGAAGCAACGATATCCTTCTATAAATGCTAAGTCTAACCTTCCATTCCAGAAGTACTACAGCTACTTAATAAAATCCGAACCTTTCCGACTCAATTCATAGTAAACATCAAAAATGCACTTTGTTGCAAAAAAAATCTTTTTTAAATGCTTCGTCCTTTTTACGAGATATTTACATTTCTTTAGATTTTTCCACTTTTCTGGAAATCTTTCATCAGAGAAACTAAATTACACTCCACTCTTGCTTTCAAGGACGAAAAGCTTTTATCACATTTTCTTCGCAAATATTTTTCGTTACTTCTGTATCTAAATTAAATATCCTTTTCATTATACTTTACTCGAAATTGCGTTTCATTTTTAATCAAAGAATCTTGCTCCTTACTGTCAGGCTCTTCCAGAATGCATTAAAATTTACAACTAGGAAACGTAAGCTTTCAAAAAAAAAGGTTTTTCAATCGGAAGTTCCTTTCATAATCCTTGCTGGAATATTTTAGTACGACAGGACAGACGGTATATTGTAGCTGTCCGAACAATTCTAAACCTTCTTCGAATTGTTTACCTGTTGGTTGACTTGTTGTTTTGGTTTGCGAATCATTTGAATTTTATGCAATGGTGGATTCTTGCAGCTGAAAAATTTCTCACGGTTCGCAAATATGCAGAGCAGTTTTCCATAGAATTCTACAGTTCTTACAGTTGTCTATCTCATGAGGACAATTGAGTCGCGTAGTCAAACTAAACAAAAAGCTTTCGGAAAATTTTCACCTGCTTTCGATTTGCATTTGCTCTAATAGTTCCTTGCGAAAGTAGCAGTTTTTCAATTTCTGATTGTGATTTCACCAGTATCGAATCATCACTTTGACGGACATTAAGGGAAGGAAACAACTGTCTCCTTTGACAAAGGATTATTAGATTACAAAGCCAAAGAGTTGCTTGTGCGGATATTGCCTGTCACCAGCAATTTCCAAGGATACGATTACAACGTTCGGCCCAGAAGAAGGGGCTGTAAAGGAACTCTTAATGGATAGATGCCATCAGTTTCTAATGATAGAATGGAACCCGGACCGTTCTCCGTATACACGTTTTCGTCCTTATCTCGATAAGGGATTCGAGTCAAGGATCTAAGATGGGCCCGAAATTATATTCCTTCTGAAGCGTACGGACAAAATGATGGTACATTATGAAGTCCCTGAAGTGTTGCCAAACTATAACGCTATGATTTTCCGGTCGGAACTGCACCCGCCTTACATAGATGTTGAAATTTTCATTTCACCTTCGAGTTCTTCCAACCCTCCTGTCTATGAGATATTCAAATACTTATGTCGAGTATAAAACCAAACATATTTTGGGTTAATTAAATGTTCTCAGGATGTGCAGGATTCGTAAAGTACAAGGTTGTATAGATGGTTCCTATTAGATCGTCCTTGTGTTTACTTGAATTTTCAGACTATGTACAATTGAAAACATTCGGCCCATTATTTGAGGGTCGTTTTCTGAATGTTTCTAAAGGACTCTCAAGGAACAGCATATTCTGCAATAATTCTTAATATCTGGCATCGATGGTTTTCGGAGCAGAGTTTGTAGAAAAGTGACAGGATATTGAAAAGGGGATGAACGTTCGAATATTGTTTGGCAAATGTGGTAGAGGTAGGGGTCGTCCTAGACGAATATTCTTCTTTTTTTTATTTTGTTCTCGGTATTTTCTGATAGGATATATTACATACAGAACACATGATGGAGGATGGCAATGATGAGTCGAGGAGAAATACTATATTTTATTTATGGCCTGACAGAATGTATTTGAATTTGCAGTAAATCATCGAAGTAATAGAAAGTGTCGAAAAGATAAAAAGGATCATAAGAGCGATAGTTTGCATATTATGAATTCGTCGTATGTTTGGGCGTGCGATGAATATCGGTGATAATGTTGGGTATGATATGGATAACAATGTTTCGTGAGGGATGTTTGATTGGGTGTGCGATTCCATTTCGAAAGTATATCGAGTTACAGGGAGTTTTGATGAAATTTCATGGGCATTTCGTTTTTTCACATTCTAATCGGTTTTCGGGTTTTCCCCGAAGCTTCCAACGTTATATTCCACTTGGATATTGGAAGGTTGAATTTTTCTCTGGAAATTTTGATGTCATTGATAAATGTGTTCTATTTGTGCCCATACATCCCAAACAAATAAAATGTTATTATTATTTGTTATTAAAAAATCGCCAAAACAACAATACATAATTCACTTATGGATCTTTTAGTATCTAAATGACACGATCGATTTGTTCTCGAGTGGTTTGCCTGGGACTTGGTCTTGTAGAACTGGACGGTGCAACCAAAACCTCGAGTTAAAGCTAGTGCCATTGTTTTAATTTTACTTTATTATTTTTTAATAATAAAGTATTGTGATCGACCTGAAATTTCAAAAAAGTTTGCTACCCTGAAATTTTGTATTTACACGTTTTAGGACTAGTAAACCCCAAAAAAGCAAAAAAAAAAAAAATGTCCGTCTGTACGCCGTACGCCGTCCGCCGTCCGCCGTACGCCGTACGCCGTACGCAAAATCGTTTGAAGGCGCGTAGCTCCCAAACCCGTTGAAATATTAAATTGAAATTTTTATGGTGGGTAGATTGGGTGAACCCCTACCACTGGTATATTTTTGAGGGGTGGGGTTACAAGGGGAGAGGAGAGGGGAGCGTTTTAGACGAAAAATTTTGGTTTCTAGATCTCAGGAACCACTTATGCTAGGAAGCTGAAACTTGGAACTTATGTAGTACTATGATAATGGACTCAATTGCAAAAAAATGGACGATATTGGTTAAGGGGTGTGGAAGTGGGGGGGAAAACAATGAGTCTTTAACGCATGAAAGCCGGGATTGAAACATTCTAAAATCGATATCTCCTGAACCATTGATGTCAGAAGATTGAAACTTTGTTGTTGTCCTTAGGGATACTTCAAGATTAGACAAGGGCTAAAATTTTTAAGAGAGGTGGTGGGTGTGGGGGTGGGGGGTGAAAAACTTCGGATTACAATATCTTCCGAACCAATTACACCAGGAAGATAAAATTTAGTTTCTGTATATGGGATCACAAGAGGAGTCTACCAAAACTAAATTTTTTGAGGGGGGAGGTGGAGCACGAAAGTGGGGGGATAGCAATTTCTCAAAAAATGTCATTTTTATATCTCAGAAACCGTATCAGATATGATCTTGAAAATTTTACAGGAGTTGGGGACGGTAAACTTCTAGTAGGAAAAAAAATTTGGTGATGTGGGTGTTGGGGGTAATGGTGAAAGGGGGTAGAAAGGAAAACATTCTGATTTTTTTTTCTCGAAAACCATAATGAAGAGAAAGCTAAAAATTTAGGATTATATAGAGCCACTATGCAGACATCCTTGAAAAATAAAATTTTTCATAGGGGTATCAAGGTACGGGGGAGAGGGGTGGTTTTTTATATCTCAGAAACGGCTTATGCTAGAAAGTTGAAACTTAGTACGTATATGTAGATGTACTATTAAAGTAATTAAAGCAAAAAAAAAGTTCAGATTTTTATTGGCGTTCAGAGGTTGAGTAAAAAAAATGTCCGTGAATCCACATTTTCACAAACTTCGTTAAAACTTTTAGACATGTCGAGCTATCAAAGCAATTTTACTTCTGCGGGCTATTTATATAAGCGCCTACTAACGATCTCCAAAATTGTTCGATATCCAACCCCTAAGGGGGTGTAAAGTGGTTGTGTACATATTCACGAATTCTGATATATTCCTAAGGTATATTGAGATTTGGAGTTCACGTTTACTTCTATAAGGGAAAAACCCGATTTAAGAATTTTTGCGTATTAAGCCCCCTGGGGGTATTGTTCAAGATTTCACTAATTCCGAAAATCTCTTAGGTTTAATGTGATCGAATTCGCTTTTACTACTTTCAATTATTCTATTGATAAAAACATACGTAAATAAATAAAAAAAATCTGCCAACAGTCTGGGCGCAACTTTATTATTTTATGGGTAGAAGTCCGAAACGTGTTTAATGATGAGATACGATGTTGGGTACTATGCGACTGGCAACCTAAAAAATAACCAGGAAGCTATTTGGAACGTTATTTTTTAGGTTGTCAGTCGCATAGTACCCAACACCGTATCTCATCATTAAACACGTTTCGGACTTCTACCCATAAAATAATAAAGTTGCGCCCAGACTGTTGGCAGATTTTTTTTAATTGCAGTAGATAAGTGCTTTAAAGTGCAATAGATTGATTTAAATTGCAATGTAGGGGAGGCGCACCAAATACTGGATACTTTTTGAAAATTTAAAAAAACAATGGAATTATATTCGAAACTTTTTATTCAATACATTAACAAAGATCAATAATCTTATAAGCTTTGAAATAAAAACAAAAAAAAATTATAAGTTTTCTTCAATTCTTCATTATTATTTTTTTTCTAACTGACCTCAAAAATAATAATATAAATTTGTGTACCCCAATACTGGATATCCAATATTTGGGACACGTATCTACTATGGTAGTCCCAGAAGTACCCGACCTTTGAGAAAAAAAAACTTTATTTCTGAACATAGTCTCCTTTTTGATTGATACACATTTCCCAGCGATGTTGGATTTATTCGATACCCTCTTTATTGTGAGAACTGTCGAGCTCCTCAAAATAATCGTCAACCGCAGACTCCACCTCTTCTCTGTTTGCATATTTTTTACCCCCGAGCCATTATTTTAAGTTTGAATAGGGTGGTGAACTTTAACTCAGATTAATTTTGACCACCGCGAAAACGGATATGTGAACAAGTGCCTTGTCTTGATGAAACAACACTTTCTTTTTCGACAAATGTGGCGTTTTTCCTCTCTCTTTTCACCACTCAAACGCTGCAATAAGTTCGCGTAATACTCGCTGTTAATTGTTTTACTCTTTTAAAGATAATCAATGAAAATTATTCCACGAGCATCCCAAAAACTGACGCCATGGCCTTGTCTGCGGATTAGACTGCGTTCGCCTTCTTTGGAGCCGATTTTCCCCTGTTTTTACTGTTTCTTCGTCTTAGGTGTGAACTTATGGACACATGTTTCATCCATGGTTATGAATCAACGAAAAACTTTGCTTAATTGCTATGAAACATCGCCAAACACTCGAAACATGCTGAAGACGCTGTTTTGTTCCATTGTGAGCAAACGCGGCAGTAAATATGCGATGTACAGCACATTTTGAAAAGCCTACCAACCTTACATGTCTGCTAGTTACTACTGCTAGGATAGTATCCTAATACTGGACATCCAGAATTGAGAACAGTTCAGTATCCAGTATTGCGGCATATAAGAAGTTTACCCTAACATATTTACACAAATTTCACTATTTCTTTTAATTAATAAAAAATGTTAAAAGCATGTTTCGGAGTATGTAGTTAAACAACACGTTAAACCAAAATAGTATATATCAATACATATCGTATTTAAGAGCAGTTTGAAGGGAGCTAATTTAAAAACTTGTTGCGCGCAAGAACGCTTCGCGATTTTTTAGAAACAACTGACAGTAAATATGGAATTGCTGGCATCACATAAGTGACTAACTTCTTTTGATAATTCAGTTCGCGCCACTAAATTTAGATGGCGGTATTTAGATCCCATTTTAACAGGGTATCCAGTATTGCGCACCTATTTAGTGGTCCTCCCCTAATACAAATCATAATAACGTATTTTTTAAGAGCAAAATTAGATTTTATTTTGTAAATCAGGAGGTCGTATTGTCGGTTCATTTTACTTATTTAATAAATCGAATAGACTTTCTTCGTTTCGATAGAAATTTCTTGAACAAAACTCGGTCAAGCAAATTCATGTTTACAAACGCAATTTACGTACATACATATTTACGTACATACCAAAATATCGAATCGGTACTGTACCGGTATTCAAGCGAAATTATTTTCTCCTCACGCGCCTCCAGTGCTGACTAAATTCTGTTAAAGTTAATTCAGTAATTTTTTTAAATTTTGTCGTTTTAGGTGTTGATACAGTACTAACTAAAAGAATTCGGAAATGGCAAGGAGACATAAGAAAGAAAAAAAAACAGAAAAATGTCATTTCAAGTTTTCATTAAATTTTCTTGTGCATATTTGTGGTTGTTTTTTGTTTTCTTTTAGTTTTTACTAATAAGTGTAATATCTATAGCATACAACTATTATAAACTCTGAAACGTCAAATTTCCAAGAAACTTCGGTACTGGAAAACGTAACTCGTTCAGACATAGCTGGTAAATACTGATGTTATTAAAATTTAGTATTGATAAAACAAATATCATAGAATAAGATAAAAATTAGGTAAATTTATATAGTTGTCAGTACTGAAAGTTTAGATTGACTGGCCGAAATTCCAATTCTGTTTAACGATATTCATTCTGATCTTTTTCAAAACTTAGTTCATATTATGATTAGACAGGGAGGGGGTCAGAGTGATCGCGTACGCGGACGATCTGGTGATTTTGGTCTCAGAATTATTTCCTTCCGTGATCAGTGAGATCATGGAAGGAGCTCTGGGTAAGGTAAGTAACTGGGCTATCGGCTGTGACCTCAGTGTAAATCCAGATAAAACTGAGCTGGTGTTATTCATCAGGAAAACCAAAATACCAGACTTTAATTTCCCGCCTCAACGGCCAACCGTCCAGCTCTCCTCCAGGGTAAAGTATCGTGGTGAGCTGGAAACTCAACATAGAAAACCGGGTGGGTAAAGCCCGTTTGGCCTTCTACGCCTGCAAAAGAACCTTCGGCAAGATGTGGGAAGTCATACCGAGGATGGTTTTGTGGTTGTACACTTCCGTAATACGTCCAATTCTCAACTATTACATAACTAAACTCAGTAGAGTTGAAAGAATTGCGGCAATAGACATCACAGTTGCTACGCAGTCATGCCCGACCGATGCTCTAAACGGGCTACTCCACCTCTATATAAGAAATACCGCATCAAACAATGCCGTCAGACTCAAAGAATCTGGCTGCTAAGCCGTACGGGCATAGTAATATCCTGGGATAGTTACCAAAGGAATTGGTTACGTCACCGACTCACTACATCACCCCCAAACTGAGCTTCACGTAAGGCTTCTCTGTTGATTTTCCAAAAAGAGAGAAGCGCAAGAACGGTGGACACAGACTTCGACACGATAATATTTACCGACGGTTCGAAAATTGACTGCGGGGTCGGGGCAGGAATATTCTCAGATGCACATAATGTAGCTAAGTCCTACCTCCCACCGGACCACGCTAGCGTCTTCCAGGCGGAGATACTGGGGATCCGTGAGGCATGTCAGACACTAAAACACGTCTTATCGCCAAAACGCAACATCGTTATTTTCACCGATAGCCAAGCCGCAATCAAAGCACTAGCTCCGGCTAGCATCTCCTCTAAACTAGTACAGCAATGCCGTAACGAACTAGCCAGTTTAGTGGAGCGGCTTAAAGTTTCTGTGCTCTGGGTTCCAGGGCATAGAGATATAGTGGGAAATGCGGAGGCTGATGAACTGGCCAGGAAGGGCTTCGCTCTTTCTGGCTCCGCTTTTCCTGGCTCTCTTGCAGAACGTTCAGCTAGGAGTTCTCAAGAGGAAACTCACACCTACTTCCAGAGAGTCGCTCGTTCATTTCCTTTGCGAATGTCCGGCTTTAGCTAGAGCTGAAGAGCGAGCACTAGGCAAACCCTTCTATGGCAACCTGAGGGAGATTTCGAGGAAGAAAATTGGAGAGTTATTATTCTTCCTAAACAGTACAGGGTGGATATAACAGACCAATTTTTCTCACATATATCTTTTAAATTCGCCAGTCACAACAACTTCTAATATCCGGGTTTAATACGAGTTTGTGGTTCCAAACCTGCCATTGAGCTGATTGAGCTCTGTCTGGAGGACAGGGCTGCCACTTAAATCACTAGAATTAAAATTTGTTTTTTTGTCCTTGTTCAAAAGGAACTGCACATAAAGCAGTTCCTTTTTGAACAAGGACAAAAAAACATATATTTGCTTCGTTTTCGACATCACAAACAATGAATTTTTTTTCCCAAAACTGAGTATATCTGAACTGGTGAATTCTTATCAGTACTTTTGTGCTATCGGAGTTACATTACTATCGGGATGGGCTAGACGTTTTAACGAACAGAAACGGAATTCCACATCATCCTTCTAAACTTCCATAACTCTTCCATCATATTACTGTAGGCACTTGGAAACTTTAACGAAAAAAATCTCACTGGATATTTCCATCCAACCACGGGAAAAAAGGCAACCAAAAACAAAAGTCTGAAAAGTTTTTCCCTATTTTATAAACCGTAAACTTTCCACATTTTCCGTAATGCAAAATCTTCAGATTTTTAATCCTTTTCAACGCTATCTACTTTCCGAGACTTGTCCGAGTTGCGTTTATGAGTATAGTGGACAAAAGAAAACGCTGCAGTTTTCTTGACGGTAAAAATAAGATTTTTAATTCGCAAGAAAAACACAGATCAAATCAGAAAAATTAAAAAAAAATCAAAGTATTCAAAACTTACACCAACGAGGTTTTACTTTTTGTTCGAGTGAAAAGTTCTTATCAAAAATAATTTTCTCAGTTTAACAAAGTTATCCACTTGCAAGTGAAAATTCAAATGAGGACGTCTTGATTTTCTGACGGTAATACCGACAAAACAAACTTTAACTTTTAACGAATTGTCGCTCACGATAGCACAACAGTAAGTAGTTTGTAGCTAAAACAATTTGGTCCGTCGATCAAGATATATTTAGTCTGAATGAACAAATTTTTCCAAGCTTTTTAAACTCCTAAAATTTTCAATCCTTTGCACAAAATTCAATTTTTCCATAATTAGATGGAACCGTTGACATTTCTCAACTTTCTTTTAAATTAAATTTTTGTCATAAATCTCAAACAGGAGCATAGCACAGACGACAACCGTCAGCAAAGAAACAAGTCCAATAAATTTAAATTCTTTATGGAGTTACTGTACGGCCCGTATTCGTCCTATTTCCTATAGAGCGAATACTACAAGCGCATTGCTCATGTAAAAAAAAACAAAAAAATGTAAAAGGAGGCTTCGATTATTTTCCTACTGGTTCAGCATTCCACTGTACGTCTTAGGAGAAAACTGAAAACTTTAAGGGAACAATTTTTTGCCATCTTGACGATGAAAGAAAAAATTTTTTTCAGCTTAGGAAGCCGATTTTCTTACATTTTTCTTCGGGAGTTTTATTTGAACTGCTTGTAAAAAACCTGAACATGTCAAACGCAGAAAGTCATATATTATGTGTGTTTTGGAGCTTGTGAAAACGACGGTGAAAAAAGAAACTCTCCACCGAAGAACTTGAATCAAATCCTTACGATGTTCCGCCGGAGGTTAAGCTTCATAATCTTTTTTCGTAAACTTGCAAAGTGTCAGGGCGTTTTTTCCCAGTCGCCCCACCTACGTACAAAATAAACACAAGCCGAAAAAGTCGCAATCTCATTTTTCGATTTGTCGTCCTGACACACGGCAAATCTAATTGGATTAGGATTTCTTTTCGGACGACCTTCTGCCTACTCTACAAGTAAACCGGGAAAAAAAAACTCGTATCCTTATAGTCCTAGGGCCTAGGCCAATTTATCATTCGACCACTTCCACTTTCATTAGCTCTAGCTGCTAGGCTATGATCAAATCGTTGAGCATCTTATCTAAAGCATACGTGCAAATATTAGAAGCCATATAATGGATTAGATCCATATTGCCAAGCAGTCGACAATATTCGGGATAATGTTAAGATAATGAACTTGGGATAAGTTAATTGGGAAGAGTAATGGGTAATCTGCTTAAGGGATGGAAACTAAGCTTGTGGGTGGGCGCCACTTCATTACATATTAAAATTAATCGCAAACTTACTTCTCTTTAATGGACTAGAAAATGAGTAAATATGACGAGCAGATTGGATTTTGGCTGAGTTTTGTTAATTTCGTCTCAACGAGATGTTATGGTGGAAACAGTATTAATTTTCTGCAAGGATTAAACCCTGTAGAATTTAATACGTGTTTGTTCAAACTAATTTCACAAGAACTACGCATTTACTGTGGTGTATAGGTGTATGACAACCGAACCAACCGAAACAGGAAGGACTAGCTACTCACCCGTTAGTAATCCTCATGATTCGTCAATTCCACAAACAAACAAAGGAAAACATAGGTTTAGTGTTAGGTTTAAGAAGGGACGCAGTGCTAGAACCACCGCGCGCACTAGGCGCCATACGGGCCCATTGCGATCCCTTCAGATTCTCGTGGGCTGTTCCATCCCCTCAAAAACAATCCAATTCCCTGCAGAACCTAACCAGTTTGTCAACCCTGACCTCAAATCCTCGATGTTATCGAAGAAAAGACTACCCAGCCATCTCAGTCGCCTTCTAGCGATCCCTGGCCATTCACACAAGATGTGAGTGATGTCCTCCACAGCGTACAGATCATGACAGAACCTGCACATGTCCGTCTCCGTTAGCCCCAGCGTGTTTCCCCAGCATACAGTGACCCGTCAGTGCTCCGACGAGCAGTCGCAGCCTTCCTCTATCCCAAATTAATATATTCCTAGTTTTTTGACTATCCAGCTCGGGCCACAGGGCTCTAGAAATCCTGCAGCTTGCCAGCCCTGCCCACCTAGAGTTAGCCGCCTTATTAGCACGCTCACCAATTTGCGCTTTGATGCCGAATATCGGTGGACAAACATCCTCCTCAACCCTACTACTCGATGCCGATCCCGATTGCGCAAGCTTGCCCGCTCTTTCGTTCCCTAGTATATTATAATACTCTGCCCTGGCACCCAGCAAATCAGTACTCTGTTCTGACTACAAAGTACCTTCAGCACTTCTCGACAGCGCTTTACTAACTGGGATTTAATGGTGACCGATTCCAGCGCCTTTATGGCCACCAGGATGTCAATGTAGAGTGAGATATTCTGATCACATATCTCACCCACTAACAGGATGTTTGCTGCCTGCAAAACAGCCAGAATTTCCGCTTGGAAAACACTGGCAGTTTGAACGACTCCCCTACACTGCTACGCTGCTCAGAAAAGACGCCAGCGCCAGTGCCGTATTCCATTTTCAATCCGTTCGTATATACGGAGATTTCTCCCTCACGTAGTACCCTATTGTTCTCCCACTCCACTCTACTAGGATATACAATTTCGTATGGCGTCGCAAAATCCATCGCTGGGATTAATTAGTCCGAACTTATATCCGCCAGGTTTCCCAGAAATTCGTTGAGAACGAACTATGCTCTTTAGAGGTCGGCCTAAAGAGGGCACAGCTCGATAGCCTAACTGCTGTATTTGCCGCTGCCTGTTTCACATACTCGTATATATCCACTGGCAGTAGATTCATAAACACCTCCAACGCGGCAGTAGGTGTTGTGCGAGGGCTCCCGTGATCATAACACAGGCAGTCCGTTGCACTCCTCCTAGTTCCCTAAGATTATACTTTTTATACATGGCTTTCCAGCAAACCACTGCCACATAGGTCAGAACAGGTCTCACAACTGCCATGTATAACCAGTGTACTATATTTGGTTTGAGACCTCAGCTTTTACCCACATCCCGCTTGCACGCGAAAAGCGCGTTATTAGCCTTCTTAATGCGCTCCTGAATATTCAATTTCCAGCTAAGGTTCCTATCCAGAATTAGGCCCAGGTATTTAGCTTGTTGCGATAGTCTAAGCTCCACGCAGCCGAGCTTCGGAAGCCTAAATGCCGGAATTCTATGCTTCCTTGTAAATAGCACCAATTCAGTTTTAGAAGCGTACACCCCCAAGCATTCACCCCAGCCGCAAGGAAAACATACTTAACCCCTTTTCAATCCTTTAGGGGTTGAAAAACGAAAATTTCCCAAACTACTTCTTAAGCGCTTGTAGGTATAACAGACCTGCAGAAAGAAGTATCGATTAGATATTTCATGACAAGAAACATCGAGGTATTTGAGAAAACAAATTTAACCCCTTTTCACTTCTTCAGAGGTGAATACCGAAAAAAATCGCTAATACACATTGAACCCATTTTCACCCGTTGTGGGTTGAACCCGTCAGAATACAGAAATCTGATTCGACAAAACACAGCAGTATTTTTCTCAGACATAGTCTCAGATATCTAAAACTGGATGCATTACAATTTTGTTATCCATAAAATCTCAACCGAGTTATTAAAATTGTTCCCCATATATTCTCAATTATGTAGAAGAGTTGTACCTATCCTTTGATATCTAACAATTGACGATTTATCGCCAGATTCTTTGACTTCCCAATCGAAATTATTGCTCCAATTGTCCATTATCATGTTTCACTTGAATAGGATATCTTCGCAAGGATTTTTATATTCACATTTTATTAAATGCAAACATACATCTAACCTGGCGCTCGATATTCCAGGTGAAGAAATTTTCTTTACAATTCACTGAAAGTGATACAAAAGACGTTTCTGGTAGACGTCTTTCGCGTCATTTCAATCTTCGTCTCAGGGTTCTGAGTACTGGGGAATATGCTTGGACGGAAATTGGTTCGGATCAGAGAATGAATGTGTACATCGGCTGTTCAATATCCCGAGAATGGTACATAACATACACACGGCTATTATGGAAGCAGCTATTCAATTCCAAGTGCATGATCCTCGGTAATCAATCAGGCCCTGAGCGTAGTAAACAAACCTAAAATACAAACGGAGCATTTCTTGAGGGACTATAGAGAGCGTACTAGAAGGAAGGAACAGGACGAATCCATCAATTGATTTTCTTACAGGACTTACGTATAACTATGGAAAATATAAGGTAGCGTTACGTCTATACGAATCGTTCGAGGCTTCCTTGTACACATTACTTAAAGCGTCTTACTTGCGGTACCCACTTCATCTTAAAGGTTGAATTTCAGAACCAGTATGGATGTGTGCGATGGATGAATGACTTGAGAGCTCCCCTTTCCATCTCGAATCCTTGGAGTGCGACAGGGCATTTCCCATTGTATTGTTGTCGTCCCTTGCACTTTTGGCGTAATCAAATAAAGTCATAGTACGTGAGACGTTTCGGCAAAACCCCAGGTTGTAATTGTGCGGACAACACTTTTAGGTCAAAGTGGTCACGTAATTTATGTTAGAAGGTGGACACTGAATTTAAGATTTGTTGTCGTGTATTGTGTCGTTAGTAGGTACCAAGAAAGAAACAATTTTCTGTCGGTACTGTCTGCAAATTGATTGAATCTCTTGTTGTTGTAAGATTCATTTTGTTTTACTTTCTTCTAATAATAAAGTATTGTAGTCGACTGAGCTCCATTTATTAATATTCACAAGAACAGAATTGAGTCAATTTAACGAAGGTTTCTGAGGTTTGACCTTAGGAGTCCTGGTCCGACTGTTTACGTCTCCCCGCTTACCGAGAACGACTCTAGAAGTTAGGCGCAGTGTTCTTAGCGCTGGTTTTGCAGTCAACCTAATTTTTGGTAAAACCAACTTTCCATTCCTGCTTGGAGCCTTATTCGACAATGATATGATCCTTGGGAAACCATTCTTGTATCTCAAGAACCACTTATGTCAGAAAGTTGAATCTTGGAGTTCATGTAGAGCTATGGTAGTGAAACTATTTTCAAAAAATTCTCTACTTTAGCGAAGGGTACGGGAATAGGGCAAAATATTTTTTCAGGAGCCCATAAAATCTGATATTGAGATATTCTAAAATTTACTTATCTTCAGAAAATATTTAAATAGAAATTGATAAAGATTTTAAATAATTTTTTTGCATAAATAAATTATTTTTTTTTTAACATAACATTAATTTACTTCAATTTTTCAAAAGAGTTCGTACAATTATTTACAATTTCAGTGATCAGATTTTACATGTCTTCATCTGTAGTTACACTTTAGATTTTTACTACAATTAGTTCTTGGTTTAAGTCTTCATTTAAATCCAAGGAAAAATTAAATTAATTTTATTTCTACAATTATAATTTCAGGATTTTTCGATATACAACGCCAATGCATTGGCTGATACAGGAGGGGGCGGAGGGGGCGTCCGCCCCCCCAAGACCAGTTCCAAATTTTCTAAACATACATACTTCAACCGTTCTCCGATTTTTTTCACTCCACTGCAATGTGGACTGTAATTAGCTTTTACTGTAGTTCTACGGTACAATGCAAAGCACAGATCAGAACCATGATGGTGGATTTACCATACACTCAACGTTTGAGTCGCGCTTCTATCCCCACCATAAAATCAACCAATCAGATGGCTCGTGCAGTCGCAAGAGTCTAACATTCTTCAACTTTTTCTCCGACGCACGTTTCCATATGTGTACACACATACAATGAACTGTGGTACCCCACAATTCGCAGCTCAACGTATTTCTGTCGTTTCGCACTTATAGGCAAGTTGCGCCGCAAAGGCATGTTGATTGTAAATTGCTTTCAACACAGCAAAGAGCACAGCCGACGAAAACCGGTTTGCAATGGCCTGATGGGAGTAGAGGCTCGCCTCGAGGCGTGCCTCAAGGGTGAGTGTAAACGCACTATGATAAAAAGACTACAAGACAACATATTGCGTAGGTAAAAGGGTCATTCCATCAAGAACCGCCAAGAATGACGAAATTTGTGACCTTGCCATCTCCGATTCTTTTGAAAATTTATACTTTATACTTTATGCTTTATACTTTAAGAACTAGTGAAAAAAATAATTGAAATTAAATTTTTTGTTTCTATCTCATTTTTTTTGTTAATTATAGTATGCTAAAGTTTTCGTAAAAATGGTGTTCGAGTCCTCTTTGAAAATTCATATCTCTGGTAATTTTTATCCTGGAATAATAAAATATGGCATATTTTAAAGGGGAAGGTTGTCACAATAAAAATTATTTTTGAAATTTTTTTCAAGGATAATGATTTTGTCCTTTATCTTTGAATATCTCAAAACGGTTTTTTTTTATTTTTTTATATTTTGTAGGTTATACTGTTTTTCAAAACATACCAAAAAATTAACTTGGGATCTCAATGGGATCGGGGTCAAAAAAATCGAAGAACATTATAGTCGTTCTCAATTATTTTATAGAAAAAGGGTCATTTAATCAAGAATCGCCAAAAGTGTGACCTCATCGCCGATTCTTTTGAAAATTTGTGTACTCGAAGAATTAGTGAAAAAAAAAATGTGATTTCAAGTTTTTGTTTCTATCTCATTTTTTTTTGTTAGTTATATTATGTTAAATATTTCCCAAAAAAGATGTCCGAGTCCTCTTTGAAAATTCATATCTCTGGTAATTGTTTTTGTTACTTAAAAAATGAGGTAGAAACAAAAACTTGAATTCAAATTATTTTTTTCACTAGTTTTTCAAGTACAAACATTTTCAAAAGAATCGGAGATGGTAAGGTCACAACTTTAGCGATTCTTGATGGAATGACCCATAATAAGATGAAAACAATATGATCCCGTTTTGCTAAGTGCAGTCTATGTAGCTAAATTCACAAAGAACTTGATCAAACAAAATAGCCAAATCAAAAAAATTTCCGCCCCCCCGCAACAGCAAAGTCTGGATCCGCCACTGCGCCAATGGTGGTGGCATCTGCACGCCACCTGCAATTATCGTGCAAAGGTCTATCAAATGGTCAAATAATATTCATTGAAAACGCACAGCACAAGAAAATCTTGACTACCTATAACCATTAGCTGGATAATTTAGATTGTGTATTATTTTTATACTCTAGATGAAATCATATAGAGTATTATAAGTTTAATCCAGCCCAAAAGTTTGTAACGCATAGAACCGAGCCTCGTTCGAAAAAAAGTTATATATTATTTTTTGTTTATTTGTGGCCAAAAACCTCAAATCCGCCTGACGTCCGTCCGTCCGTCCGTCCGTCCGTCCGTCTGTCCGTTAGCACGATAACTCAAGAACGCCTTCACCTAGGATCTTGAAATTTTGAATCTGGATGTTTGGTTGAATTTGTAAGGCTAAGTTCGTTAACGGGCAGAATCGTCCTACTCCTTCGGGTAGCTGCCATACAAAATGTCCTTAAAACAGGTGTTCAAGAATATTGGTCGATAGCTTAAGAAGGGTTTAAGCTACGACTTTGAAATTTTGTATGTGATATTTTTCCAATAGTTGGAGCTAAATATATGATTATGAAGAAAATCCTGTTAGTCCTTCGTGTAGCTGCCATACAAATATCCTGTCAAAATGTATTCACTTAATTTACGAAACTCACTATAACTCAAGTAATCTCTTAGCTACGAATTCGGAATTTTGTACAAGTTAGTTTTGAGTGAAAAGGCAGTTTGCGTTTACTAATCAGCGAAATCCTTTTTCTCCTTCTGGTAGCTGCCATACAAAATGTCCTTAAAACACGTGTTCAAGAATATTGGTCGATAACTTCAGAAGGGTTTAAGCTACGACATTGAAATTTTGTATGTGTTATTTTTCCAATAGTTGGAGCTAAATATATGATTATGAAGAAAATCCTGTTAGTCCTTCGTGTAGCTGCCATACAAATATCCTGTCAAAAAGTCTTCACTTAATTTACGAAACTCACTATAACTCAAGTAATCTTTTAGCTATGAACTCGAAATTTTGTACAAATTAGTTTTGAGTGAAAACAAAGTTCAAGTTTACTAGTCAGCAAAATCCTTTAACTCCTTCTGGTAGCTGCCATACAAAATATCCTTAAGACACGTGTTCAACAATATTTTTCGATAACTTTTGAACGCTTCAAGCTACGAATTTGAAATTTTGTACACGTTCATTTTTAAATGGTTCCAAGGAAAAGGATAAATATGTAAGAAATCGAGTGAGTCCTTCCTGCACCTACCATTTGAAAGTCCTTCAAAAAGGACATTTTTGTTCGATGACTTACCCAGTTTAAGACATGAAATTAAACACTGAATATTGTCTTTTAGGTTTGAGTAGCAATCTAATATCAGTCCTTAATAAAGGACATACAACATGCACACACGTAATTCTACTTTATCCCCAACTACAATATAAATCGGAGTTCAGTATTCATCTAGAGTATTATACGATTGGCTTGCAGCCGATCGTGACTGCAGTATGTTTATACTCTAGATGAAATCATATAGAGTATTATAAGTTTAATCCAGCCCAAAAGTTTGTAACGCATAGAACCAAGCCTCGGACGAAAAAAAGTTGTATATTATTTTTTGTTTATTTGTGGCCAAAAACCTCAAATCCGCTTGATGTCCGTCCGTTCTCGGACTGGCACAGGGTTCGGTTCTTTCACCCCTGCTGTACTGTCTGTACACCAGGAATATAGACTTGGCGATTCCCGCTAATATTTCGCTCCTGCAATATGCAGACGACGGAGTTGTTTTCATTTCTGGTAATGATCAAAACACTATTCAAACCAGCATTCAACTAGCTTGCACGCAACTCGAAGAGTTTTTCAGCGGTCTTGGGTTAGAGATCTCAACAAAAAAAATTGAATTAATGGTTTTCACTTGGAAGCGGAAAACTCTGAACTTTCAAGTAAGTATTAACAACATAAATATTGCGAAGTCTCCATTTTTCAAATATCTGGGCGTTTACTTTGACCCCAAGCTGACCTGGAAATGATACATAGACCATATAACGAAGAAATGTAGTCGGCGGGTAAATTTTATTAAATCAGTTTCAGGATCATGGTGGGGTGCCGACCCATCATGCCTTCTAACCATCTATAAATCTACTAAGATCGGTTATGGAATATGGTATTATCGGGTTTTTTGGCGCTGCTAAAACTCACATAAGAAAGCTAGAGAGGATTCAAAGCCGAGCAATTCGGGCGTGTATCGGTTTAATGAAAACAACCCACATCGCATCTCTCGAGGTTTTGGCCGGCGTACCCCCACTTCATTTTCGGTTTCATTCACTGGTCGAAAAATTCTTTATTCGAACAAATGTATTGGATATTCCCATTCTACATGAAAGTCTATCCGAACTAAGGGCACGTAGACCATTGAACGCATTGAGTATGGTCTATCAGAAAGCATGCGAGCTAAATATTAGAAAATCACAAATGCCACACCGATTTCATCACGACCTAAAAGTAGTTCAGTACACACCTACAACCCGATTAGATATGACCGAAATAGTTAAAGGAGTCCCTAGGACCATGCTCCCTTATGTAGCGAGCAATCTATTCGCGTCTTTCATTGGATCCTTGGAAGAAAAGCCAATAATTTTCTACACAGACGGCTCGAAATCAGTAGAGGGGACAGGTGGAGCTTTCTATCTTAATGAGTCCTGCCAAATGAGCTTCAAACTGCCAGAACCGGCATCAGTATTCTCGGCAGAAGCAATCGCTGTATATATGGCATGCCGCAATATTCAACTGTATCACTCCCCGGGAAACTACTAAATTTTATCCGACAGTCTGTCAACAATACTCGCTATAAGCAACATTGGCAAGCCTTCCCATACATACGTGTTCAAATGTAAGAAGGTCCTCTTACAACTCGATAGTGTTGGATACAAAGTAACACTGGGCTGGGTTCCAGCACATTGCGGTATCCGAGGAAACGAACTAGTAGACAAGCTAGCGCGCGAAGGGGCGTCCTTACCTCTCACACAAACACTCTTCTCGAATCCGCTTCAAGAAGACTTCATGACGACTCCGAAACAAAGACTTTTAGATAGGTGGCAAAAACACTGGCAAGAAGACGACATGAGATACTGTCACTCCATAATTCCAATGATCTCAATACATGCATGGTTCCAAAGGCTGCTAGTAGAACCTAGCCGCTCAATGGTAACTCTTTTTTCTCGACTCATGGCCAATCACAATGGCCTCAATACCAACTTGAACCGACTAGGAATTAATGCAAGCCCACTGTGCGCCGATTGCAACCAATATGAGACTGCCGATCATGTCTTTTGGTCATGTTCCAAATACCCCTTTAGAACTACACTTCTTGCATCTCTGGCGACTTTAGGCTTTACTCCTCCTCTGTTTATACGGGACATCATCGCAGTCTCTATCATGCAAAATAACGACAAACCTCTTTTAGTGCTGTTTAACTTCGCTAAAGCAAACAATATACGTTTTTAATATTATTTTAAATAAACTTTTCCACGGCTCATCTAGAGTATTATACGATTGGCTTGCAGCCGATCGTGACTGCAGTATGTTTTTTTCGTTACTTTGGTTCATTTTAATCTGTAGAAGAGACCTGCCAAAATTGATGCAATAATGCAATGAAAATTCTTTCACTTCCTTCGAAAATTTTCATATCTATATTGCAACGGAATTTTGTTTTACTGACACTTTTGAACTCCTACTAAATTAAATTTCTCTCTTCATAGTGTAAAGCTAGCAGCACTTCATTTCGTCCACAAAAGATTCATTTTTGAAATGACTGATAAATGTAATTTGTCAGCTTATGCGATAATTAAGTTCCACAAAAAAGTCAACTGTTTTTTTCGAAATAAATAGAACATTTAGTGGTCCGTCGAGCCGGATACGAACAAAAATTGTATAATGAACCTGAATTGCAAAGTAGTTGAGCCCCATTTGATTTGAAAGTTGTTACCTTTCTTCCATATTTTAATATCTACCAATTGATTGAATACGAGTTTGGACATGTACCCCTTTTACCCCACTAAAGTTTTGTTCAATCAAAACTTATTATGTTTTTTTTTACAAACCTGAAATGAAAATACATTCTTCCGCCACCCTACGTATACATCTTAAGCCATCACAATATAAAATCAGAGCACAAGATTAGAATGCGAATAGCCAATTATTTCAATTACAATGAATACCATAAGGAAATCACAGCGACACAAAACTTACATCGAAACTTTATCCTTTCGGGTGCCACTCCTATCAATTACCGAATGTATAAAAATCTCTTCAAATACCTAACCTACACGTTACATTTCACACACGACCTATAACGTAATATCCTCGAAAATCTTACCCGGTAGCTCCTGTACGGGAGTATGACTCCTCGTATCACGGAATTCAATTAGAGCCAATGAAGAGGATCCAAAGTACCTACAGCACTAGCAGTACTTTCATTGCACGTAGTATCCACACAGGGTGTCAGGTACAATAAACGTAATTACGGTCATGCATAAGTAACTCCATCACGTACACGTATAAAACGAAATTTCCTTGTAAATTTTAGCAGAGAAAAAAATTGGTGTACGGTAGTAGTCCTTCGTACTATCATCATATGAGTCTTTTGGTCTTTCATCCCCAAACCGAGAGCATCCCCCGAAAATGTTTCGTACACATGCACTTTTAACATTTCCTAGTTGTTCTGGCCATTTAGCCCGTACCGGAAATTCGTTGAAATTAGCGACATAGTTGGAGTAAAAAGTAGTTTCGTCCTTTCGTCGAGGTTGGGTATTTCTTAGGACCGAGTGTTACATTTGAGAGCAAGGGATATCTTATAATAGCCTTGCTGTACGGACAAAAATGCTTTAAGATTTCTGGTGTCGTGGCGTTTTCTATGTGGCTTTTACGATTGAATTAGTTCTCTTATGGTTGTGAAATTGCAACAGTAATTCAACATAATAGGTGTAATGGGGACGGTAGCAGATTGTTACCTCTTTCAACCGAGAAGGCAAGTTACCATATCTTGGGAGCAATTTCGATCTTTTTGGGGGTTACAATGGTGAGCTATAAATCAGAGAAATCCATTAGTCATTGGGGCTGGTATTATTTTACAATTGTCTGAAAACTCATAGGTTTTCTGGAGTTTATGTGATAATTTTGTTGGCACATTCTTGAGATCACAGATACGAACAGACGGCTGAAAAAATCCACGCTCCCCTTGAATCCGAATGCATAAAATCTCTAAAAATTTTCAGAATAATCTGCACTACAACGTCCTGTTTCAAACTATATACGAGTAAGATCATTTTGCAGCAATCGAGTATTCCATGTGTACCGGTTTCCTGTTTAGTCATGCCAATGAAATTAACATTGGTCGACGTGAAGCGAAGTGACCAATGTCGTTGCGACCAATTCAATGAATTTAGAAAAGTTTTTTAGACCGTTCACTCCACCCTGCATGAATCACCGGCACTCCAGCGGAATTTAAACGGAAATATTTTCCCTTTCCAATGCTGAAAACATGCGGAGCACCAACGGAACATTTTGAGTACTGACTAAATGCAGCTATCTGGAACTGATTTAACATCGAATATAAGTGCTCTCTCTAGAAATTGTACAGAAGCAATAATAAATTATAAATAAATTAAATTAGGTCATTTTTAAAATTATTACTTTTTGTTACATGTACCTACAACTCTGTGAATAACTGACTTCATTGGTGCTATTAATTATTTCTCCATTATATATATCTGAATCGATTATTTTACACCCCAGAGTACCTTATTGGAAAATGGTTCACTTATTGTGTATTATTTAAATTTGTACTGGCACAGGAACAAATGTCAAGTTGGAAAAAACTGTATTTTACTTTATTATTTTTTAATAATAAAGTATTGTGATCGACCTGAAATTTCAAAAAAGTTTGCTACCCTGAAATTTTGTATTTACACGTTTTAGGACTAGTAAACACCAAAAAAGCAAAAAAAAAAAAATGTCCGTCTGTCCGCCGTAGACGCCGTACGCCGTCCGCCGTCCGCCGTCCGCCGTCCGCCGTCCGCCGTCCGCCGTCCGCCGTCCGCCGTCCGCCGTACGCAAAATCGTTTGAAGGCGCGTATCTCCCAAACCCGTTGAGATATTAAATTGAAATTTTTATGGTGGGTAGATTGGGTGAACCCCTATGATTGGTATATTTTCGAGGGGTGGGGGTACAAAGGGAGAGGAGAGGGGAGCGTTTTAGACGAAAAATTTTGGTTTCCAGATCTCAGGAACCACTTATGCTAGGAGGCTGAAACTTCGAACTTATGTAGTACTATGATAATGGACTCAATTGCAAAAAATGGTCGATATTGGTTAAGGAGTGTGGAAGTGGGGGTGAAAACAATGAGTCTTTAACGCATGAAAACCGGGATTGAAACATTCTAAAATCGATAACTCCTGAACCATTGATGTCAGAAGATTGAAACTTTGTTGTTGTCCTTCGGGATACTTCAAGATTAGACAAGGGCTAAAATTTTTAAGAGGAGTGGTGGGGTGTGGGGGTGGGGGGTGAAAAACTTTGGATTACAATATCTTCCGAACCAATTACACCAGGAAGATAAAATTTAGTTTCTGTATATGGGATCACAAGAGGAGTCTACCAAAACTAAATTTTTTGAGGGGGGAGGTGGAGCACGAAAGTGGGGGGATAGCAATTTCTCAAAAAATGTCATTTTTATATCTCAGAAACCGTATCAGATATGATCTTGAATATTTTACAGGAGTTGGGGTCGGTAAACTTCTAGTAGGGAAAAAAATTTTGGTGGTGTGGGTGTTGGGGGTGATGGTGAAAGGGGGTAGAAAGGAAAACATTCTGATTTTTATTTCTCGAAAACCATAATGAATAGAAAGCTAACAATTTAGGATTATATAGAACCACTATGGAGACATACTAGAAAAATAAAATTTTTGATAGGGGTATCAAGGTACGGTGGTGAGGGGTGGTTTTTTATATCTCAGAAACGGCTTATGCTAGAAAGTTGAAACTTAGTACGTATATGTAGATGTGCTATTAAAGTAACTAAAGCAAAAAAAAGTTCAGATTTTTATTGGTGTTCAGAGGTTGAGTAAAAAAAATGTCCGTGAATCCACATTTTCACAAACTTCGTTAAAACTTTTAGACATGTCGAGCTATCAAAGCAATTTTACTTCTGCGTGCTATTTATATAAGCGCCTAGTAACGATCTTCAAAATTTTTCGATATCCAATCCCTAAGCGGGTGTAAAGTGGTTGTGTACATATTCACGAATTATGATATATTTCTAAGGTATATTGAGATTTGGAATTCACGTTTACTTCTATAAGCTTTAAACGTAGTCGGGGAAAACCCCGATGTAAGTATTTTTCTCTATTAAACCTCCTGGGGGTATTGTTCAAGATTTCACTGATTCCGAAAATCTCTTAGGTTTAATGTGATCGAATTCGCTTTTACTACTATGAATTATTCTATTGATAAAAAAAATACGTAAATAAATAAAAAAAATCTGCCAACAATCTGGGCGCAACTTTATTATTTTATGGGTAGAAGTCCGAAACGTGTTTAATGATGAGATACGGTGTTGGGTACTATGCGACTGACAACCTAAAAATAACCAGGAGGCTATTTGGGACGTTATTTTTTAGGTTGTCAGTCGCATAGTACCCAACACCGTATCTCATCATTAAACACGTTTCGGACTTCTACCCATAAAATAATAAAGTTGCGCCCAGACTGTTGGCCGATTTTTTTATTTAGATGGGAACAGTTTCTTGCGGAAAACCCCCCGGGAATAATTGAATTTGTTCCGTTTCTTGATAGTTCAGATAAATTCAAAACAAAAAAGCCGAAACCTTTTCCTCTATATTATTGATTCGCTATTAGGCATTTTAAAATTCGTGACATAAAAAAAGAAATAACTGAGATTTTTTTGGTTTTTTGTTTTTGTTGCTATAATTGTAATGTAATTTTATTTTATTTTTAGTACTGATGGAATTCCGACTAAGGATTATGAAACATAAAATGCTTCACACAAGAAAAAATAAATTCGGAATTCGGTTTTTTTTCAATGATATTCAGCACTGAAAACGGAATTCACTCATCAAAATTCGAATTTAGATTAACGGCATGGCATGTACTCTGCAGTTTTCAGAATTTAAGACAAATGGAGCTAAAATTTCCAGTACATAACATTTTAAGTGGGAAGAGTTCTATGTAACTATGAAGTTTGACTTTCAATTCTGCAGCGCTCGGGAGATATACAAATTTATTCTTATACTCTATAGATGAAATCATATAGAGTATTATAAGTTTAATCCAGCCCAAAAGTTTGTAACGCATAGAACCAAGCCTCAGACGAAAAAAAGTTATATATTATTTTTTGTTTATTTGTGGTCAAAAACCTCAAATCCGCTTGACGTCCGTCCGTCCGTCCGTCCGTCTGTCCGTGAACACGATAACTCAAGAACGCCTTCACCTAGGATCTTGAAATTTTGAATCTGGATGTTTGGTTGAATTTGTAAGGCTAAGTTCGTTAACGGGCAAAATCGTCCCACTCCTTCGGGTAGCTGCCATACAAAATGTCCTTAAAACACGTGTTTAAGAATAATGGTCGATAACTTCAGAAGGGTTTAAGCTACGACTTTGAAATTTTGTATTAGTTATTTTTCGAATAGTTGGAGCTAAATATATGATTATGAAGAAAATCATGTTAGTCCTTCGTGTAGCTGCCATACAAATATCCTGTCAAAATGTATTCACTTAATTTACGAAACTCACTATAACTCAAGTAATCTTTTAGCTACGAATTCGGAATTTTGTACAAATTAGTTTTGAGTGAAAAGAAAGTTCGACTTTACTAGTCAGCGAAATCCTTTTACTCCTTCTGGTAGCTGCCATACAAAATGTCCTTAAAACACGTGTTCAAGAATATTGGTCGAAAACTTCAGAAGGGTTTAAGCTACGTCTTTGAAATTTTGTATGTGTTATTTTTCCAATAGTTGCAGCTAAATGTATGATTATGAAGAAAATCCTATTAATCCTTCGTGTAGCTGCCATACAAATATCCTCTCAAAACGTCTTTACCTAATTTACGGAACTTACTATAACTCAAGTAATCTTTTAGCTATGAATTGGAAATTTTGTACAAATTAGTTTTGAGTAAAAAGGAAGTTCGAGTTTACTAATCAGCGAAATCCTTTTACTCCTTCTGGTAGCTGCCATACAAAATGTCCTTAAGACACATGTTCAACAATATTTTTCGATAACTTTTGAACGCTTCAAGCTACGAATTTGAAATTTTGTACACGTTCATTTTTAAATGGTTTCAAGGAAAAGGATAAATATGTGAAAGTCCTTCAAAAAGGACATTTTTTTTCGATGACTTACCCAGTTCAAGATATGAAATTAAACAATGAATATTATCTTTTAGTTTTGAGTAGCAATCTAATGGCAGTCCTTAATAAAGGAATAATTCTACTTTATCCCCATCTACAATATAAATCGGAGTTCAGTATTCATCTAGTGTATTATACGATTGGCTTGCAGCCGATCGTGACTGCAGTATGTTTTTTTTGCTTTATGCCAAGGTTAAGTTTTCCGCAACACCTGTCCTCCTCCCTCATACTTTCACCACCGGAAAAAATGTCTCAAAGAGTTCATGAGCTATGTGATTTCGGAGGAAAATAAGAAAAATTCCACAATATACCTATCTGTAGAGGAACTATTTTCTAAAATGAAATATCCCAAAACGCTTCTAATTCAAAATTACGAAAGTTACAACTTTTGAGTCATATTCGTAACCAACAAGTCGTACCTACGTATTACTATTTAGCTAAATTTGCAACCAAATAGATTCCCAACAACGCTCAAATAACTTTAGAATCATATCTTTTTCTTTCTGGGCATTCTCTAGAAACTTGCTTAATTAAAAACACTTATCGCACGCACAAACACAAATAGTGGAGTCTGCAGCCCGCTTATGACGATACTGATCACAAAAAAACTTTCTGCCAACAGTCTGGGCGCAACTTTAATTTTTTTTGGGTAGAAGTCCGAAACGCGTGTAATGGTGAAATGCGGTGTAGGTTACTACATACACTGAGAGAAATAATTTGTTGGCAAGATATTGCTTCAATAAAATTTTCATTGCAGCAATCGAAGTTCATTTGCGCCAATAAGAATTAGTTTTGAGCAATAGATATTTAGTTGTACAAAAATATTCGTTTAAGGAAATAAACACGTAATACGTGCAATAGAACCATTCTGTCAAGACAATCAACTTATGTTGTTTGCCCGATTCTGTTGAAAGAACCGAACAGAAAAATGTCTAGCAACTCAATTTTGTTTTCCGCAATATAATGTTGGTTGTTGCAATAGAAGATTGTTCATCACAAATGATTTTCGGCATCATTCTGCTGTGGTAGCCGAATGTGTGTTCCGTCAACTGAATGTATGTTGCGGAAACTTAGTTAATCCACGCTATTTTAAGTTGTACATAGCGTAATGAAAATGAAAGGTCTTTGGTGGCGCAGTGGTTACGCGCGCCAATCCAAAAACTTTCAACACGAGTTCGATTCCTACTTACAGCCATGGGTTTTATTAAGTCAGTAAGTAAGAAATAATATTTGAAGTAGGAAAATAGTGTCTTACTATAGAGAAGGCAATTAAAATGAACTAATCGATTAATCGATCATTTGATTAATCGAAATATAATAATCGATTTGATTAAACATGTAGAAAATAATCGATTAATCGATTAATTTTGCCTTTATAACCTTAGATAAGGTAACTAAGGATAGGACAGGTGGAGAAGCACCTATAAAATAGAGACCAACATTTTTTTGACAGCACCATGGGATTCAAGGATGCCAAGGGATCTTGCTTGTCAAAAACACACGTGAAATAATTATGAAGGAATATTTTGTTGTTTGTTTTCATTGGTTTTCATGGTAACCTTGACAATTATACGAGTATTTGGGGCCATCCAAAAGCGTTACAAACGTGAACATATCGAACATTCATCTGTACTTAGAAAATAAATATTTATTAAAATATCCACATCTGTACAAATGCTTTGCATCGAAAGAAATCTTTTCGATGACTAGTCTCCCTTGAGTTCACAACAATATAGCCTTCTTATTAAATTAGTATTAGAAAAATGGTTGCATTATTGTTAAAAATAAGTCTGACGAAATATCAAAATTTGGTGTTTATCAAAAAAATACGCATTTGGAAAAGCTACTCGTTTCTGGTATTTCGCCGAGATTTCAGATACATAATCGGATCATATGTAAATATGTATATTGTTACATGTAAGCCTGGCCACCGCGCAACTTGATCGATTACGAATAGGGAAACAGCAACAACCGAATACCTAAGCTGCAAAGTAACCCAATCAAAAGCCTAGTTGAGTAAATAAGGAGAGCGGAGCAACACGATTATATGTTTAAATGTTTAAATGTTTATTTATATACATATACTACTACAAGATTGTACATCTTATATAATAGTACAAATAAAATCAAAATAGAATCCAATAAATTCAAAAAAGGAATAATAACACTATCAAAGCAAGAAGAAAGAAAAGAAAAGATAGTTAAAGAGCAAGAAATAGCAGTAATGAAAAAATCTGCCAACAGTCTGGGCGCAACTTTATTATTTTATGGGTAGAAGTCCGAAACGTGTTTAATGATGAGATACGGTGTTGGGTACTATGCGACTGACAACCTAAAAAATAACGTTCCAAATAGCCTAATGGTTATTTTTTAGGTTGTCAGTCGCATAGTACCCAACACCGTATCTCATCATTAAACACGTTTCGGACTTCTACCCATAAAATAATAAAGTTGCGCCCAGACTGTTGGCAGATTTTTTTTTTTATTTACGTATTTTTTTTATCAATAGAATAATTCATAGTAGTAAAAGCGAATTCGATCACATTAAACCTAAGAGATTTTCGGAATCAGTGAAATCTTAAACAATACCCCCAGGGGGTTTAATAGAGAAAAATACTTAAATCGGTTTTTTCCCGACTACGTTTAAAGCTTATAGAAGTACAAGTGAACTCCAAATCTCAATATACCTTAGGAATATATCAGAATTCGTGAATATGTACACAACCAATTTACTCCCCCTTAGGGGTTGGATATCGAAAAATTCCGTTACCGTTACCGTTACTAGGCGCTTATATAAATAGCCCGCAGAAGTAAAATTGCTTTGATAGTTTGACATGTCTAAAAGTTTTAACGAAATTCGTGAAAATGTGGATTCACGGACATTTTTTTGACTCAACCTCTGAACGCCAATAAAAATCTGAACTTTTTTTTGCTTTAATTACTCTAATAGCACATCTACATATACGTACTAAGTTTCAATTTTCTAGCATAAGCCGTTTCTGAGATATAAAAAACCACTCCTCTCCCCCGTACCTTGATACCACTATCAAAAATTTTATTTTTCTAGGATGTCTCCATAGTGGTTCTATATAATCCTAAATTTTTAGCTTTCTATTCATTATGGTTTTTGAGAAATAAAAATCAGAATGTTTTCCTTTCTACCCCCTTTCACCACCACCCCCTACACCCACACCACCAAAATTTTTTTCCCTACTAGAAGTTTATCGACCCCAACTCCTGTAAAATTTTCAAGATCATATCTGATACGGTTTTTGAGATATAAAAATTAAATTTTTTGAGAAATTGCTATCCCCCCACTTTCGTGCTCCACCTCCCCCCTCAAAAAATTTAGTTTTGGTAGACTCCTCTTGTGAGTCCATATACAGAAACTAAATTTTATCTTCCTGGTGTAATTAGTTCGGAAGATATTGTAATCCAAAGTTTTTCACCCCCCACCCCCACACCCCACCACCCCTCTTAAAAATTTTAGCTCTTGTCTAATCTGGAAGTATCCCTTAGGACAATAACAAAGTTCCAATCTTCTGACATCAATTTTTCAGGAGATATCGATTTTAGAATGTTTCAATCCCGACTTTCATGCGTTAAAGACTCATTGTTTTCACCCCCACTTCCACACTCCTTAACCAATATCGACCATTTTTTTACAATTGAGTCCATTATTATAGTACTACATAAGTTCCAAGTTTCAGCCTCCTAGCATAAGTGGTTCCTGAGATCTAGAAACCAAAATTTTTCGTCTAAAACGCTCCCCTCTCCTTTCCCCTTGTACCCCCACCCCTCAAAAATATACCAGTCGTAGGGGTTCACCCAATCTACCCACCATAAAAATTTCAATTTAATATCTCAACGGGTTTGGGCGCGTAGCTCCTTCAAACAATTTTGCGTACGGCGTACGGCGTACGGCGTACGGCGTCTACGGCGGACAGACGGACATTTTTTTTTTTTTTGCTTTTTTGGGGTTTACTAGTCCTAAAACGTGTAAATACAAAATTTCAGGGTAGCAAACTTTTTTGAAATTTCAGGTCGATAACAATACTTTATTATTAAAAAATAATAAAGTAAAATTATATTGTATGAAAGAGAAAAAAAAAATAAAACTAAAAAGAAATTGATAAACTGGATGATATAATACAGAGTCGAAACAAATATAATAAATTATTTAAAATAGAACTGCATAATAGATTCTTGAAAGCACTAGAACTGCCTGCACGCTGAACACTGACAGGAAGATTATTCCAAAGTCTAATCGACTGAACAAGGAAGGAGCTCTCTCCAACTGACCTCGAATATCGCGGTGCAAGAAGCCTTTGATGTCGCTTAGAGTTTAACGGTACTAAGCTTTCTCTTAAATAAGATGGTTCACCTGTAACAAGAATGTTATGCAACACCAACAAAATTTTCCGTTTCAAATAAATTGAGAGGGAGCAACCAAGCAATTCATTATATCTCCCCTCTAATCGAATGCGCTCGAATATATAAGAACAGCCTAGAAGATCAAATGGAATGCTCTCAAGCTTTCCAGAACCCTCTACACACACCACCGAACGAAGATTCAAGAACAGTCTCGACTACAGACAAGTGGTATAAAAGCAGATAAAGCTTTCAGCGAGGAACATAGTAATTTTTATTACGTCAACTGTGATAGCCAGCGTGTATACATGACCGTTTTGGTAGAGAGCGAAAGTGTCGAATCAAGCGATATAGTGCGAATAATTGTGCTAATAGAATTAAAGTGCAAAGAATAAATAATCACTTATTTTTATTTTAACCGAATTGTGTTTTACTTGAAATCTCGGCTCGCAATAATATATATAATAAAATAACATGCATCTGCAAACCATACATACATAGATTACAAAATTATAGATAGTTCTATACTCTAGGAATCTGAGAGTACTATAAGTTTAATCCAGCCCAAAAGTTTGTAACGTTTAGATCGAAGCCTCAGACCAAAAAAAGTTAAATATGTACTATTGTGGGCTTATTCGGGGCCAAAACCTCTAAATCCGCTTGAAGTCCGTCCGCGCATAATTCAAGAACGCCTTGACCTTGATTTTGAAATTTTGAATCTGGATGTTTGATCGAATTTGTAAGGCTAAGTTCGTTTCCGGTCAAAATTGTCCTACTCCTTTGGGTAGCTCCAATACAAAAAGTAATAAGACACGTGTTGAAGGTTACTTTTCGATAGTCTTTGAACGATTAACTCTAGGAATATGATGTTTTGTACAACATTGTATGTTACAACAATAGTTCTAGGTAAAAGGATGAATATACTAGAAATCGAGTAAGTCCTTGCTGCACCTCCCATGTGAAAGTCGTTGAAAAGGGAAAATTTTGCTTTCGGTGACTCATTGAGAGCCAGATATGAATTGAACTCTGCTGATATTGTATTTTAATTTCGAGTAGCAACCAAATGAGAGTCTTTAACACAGGACATACAGTTGTGCACGTTCTTTATTCTACTTAATCACATTTACAACATAAATCGGAGTTCAGTATTTCATCTAGAGTATCACACGATTGGCTTAAAGGAATGTTTAGGTATATATATGCAAAAAATTAATAATAATAATAATAATAATAATATTTATTCGGTGATGATTTCGGGTATAAACTTATGTTATTAATGACCAGAGATTAGACAATAGTCTTTACATCTTTACTTTTGCGGGATATTTATTTCGAATTCTTTTAAAATTGGTGTAACATTGTGATAGGAAAATTTAGACAAAAACCTATTTCTATTCACTTATATACTAACTTAAAAAGAAAACAAAAATAAAAAATAAAATAAAAATAAAAATAAAATAAAAATAAAAATAAAATAAAAATAAAAAATAAAAAATTGAAACTATAAGTCTAATTATTAGTTGACGTAACCAGAGGGTTAACAGATATTGTACATTTTTCGAGAAAGGTTAGCTGAAATTTATTGGCTGTGTCCGTGATCTTGGGAATGCCTGCTAAGTAGTAAAGGTGACCGGTAGAAAAATAAAATGGTTTGTCCAGTATTATTTTAAGGCATTTGTTCTGAAGTGTTTGGAGTTTTATTTTGTGAACTAAAGCACACTGGTTCCATATTGGTGCTGCATATAATATGATCGGCTGCATAACCATTCTATAGATCAATAGCTTGTTGTCCACTGAAAGTTTCGATTTTCGATTAATAAAGGGGTAACGTGCATGGATGCTTTTTGATATTTTACTTGAAACGTGTTCGAAGTGGCCATGGAAAGATAATTTCGTATCAAGATTAAGTCCAAGATACTTAATATTTTTTTACCAAGTGATGGGTTCTCCAAGTATGTTCATAGTGGGATTAGGCAGGTTACGTGCAGCTCTTTTCTTGGTGAAATATATGATTTGCATTTTATCCGGATTTATTTTTATTTTCCATTTGTTATAATATGATTGCAGCAAATCTAACTGAGTCTGAAGGTTATGCAGGATGGTATTAACATCATTGGATCTAGTGTAAATCCCGGTGTCATCGGCGTACATCGCAATTTCACATTCAGGGGATTTCGGAAAGTCCGCAGTGTATATGTTATACAAGGTCGGGCTCAAACAAGAGCCTTGTGGTACACCTGCTGGGATTATGTAGGAGTCAGATATACTGGATTTCAGTTTTATGCAAGATTCACGGTTATTCAAAAAAGAGGTAATTAGTTTCACGAGGTATATGGGAAAGCCGAAGTTCGTGAGTTTGTGCACAAGACCATCATGCCATACAGAGTCGAAAGCTTTCTCGATGTCTAGGGCAATGAATCCAGTGGACTGTTTTGCGATGAAAGATGATTTTATAAATGTTGTGACACGGTGAAGCTGGTGATTTGTTGAAAGTCGTGGCATAAAACCAAACTGGAAATCGGGTATTATTTCATTCGAAAAAGCATTTAATCTGGTCAGTATTATCTTTTCAAATACCTTACTTAGGGTAGGTAATAAACTAATAGGTCGGTAGTTTGTTGGAAACTTGGGGTCTTTTCCAGGTTTGGGGATTGGGATGATGAGTGCTTTTTTCCACGCATTAGGAAAATAGCCGAGTTTAAAAGAGGCATTTACAACGAAGTTCAGCTTAATTATTGCCTTTTTAGGAAGATGCTTGATTAGAATATTTGGTAGGTTATCTATACCAGGCGCTGTGTTTGATTTTAGCTTTTGAATGATTTTCCTTATTTCCAAGGGCTTGCAAAGGTTAACTGAAAGGAGGTCAAATGATGAGTTATTCAGGTTATCCAAAGTGAGTTGCACAATTCTCGCATTTTGGTCATCGCCTAGAGCCTCACTCAAACGATGGTGTGAGGAGAAGCTTGCAGCGAGTAATTCGGCTTTATCGTTATTACTGTAGTGGACTTTGTTATTTGGATCAGAGAGAGGTGGAATATATCTATTTTTATTTTTTAGTGTGTTATGTAGCTTCCAGAGTGGTTTCGATCTCTTCCCGAGTCCCGATAGTTTTGAACTCCATGATAAATTTCTGATCTTGTTTATGTTATCTTTAATAAGTTGGTTGAGAGAGTTACATAGTGTTTTAATATTGCGAGATCGAGTTCTTTGCCATTGTCGTCGCACAACATTACGAAGTTTTATTAGTAATTTAGTAGACTCATCGATTTCTGGAGTGAATGGCTTGAAAGGAAATTTAGGTGTGGATAACTCAGATGCGTTCCATATAGAAGTAGTGAACTCATTGATAAGCGAGTCAATTTCTTCATGGTTAGAGATCTCAGAAAGGTTTTGGCTACTTAAATCAATGGATCGTGATAAAATGTTGCGAAATTTTTGCCAGTTGGTTTTTTTGTAACATGAGATAAATTTCTACGAATTATCAACAGCAATATTTTTAATAATTGAAAATGATACGGGGAGATGGGGTGATGAGAGTTCATTCAAGGTTATTAATTGCGATAGAGGGACAACGTCATTACTCAGAACTATATCTAAAGTTGAAGCATAGCCTTTTGGTGGGTAGTATGTGGGTTCCGTAGGTATATGAACAAAGAAGTTTTTCCTTGTCATAAGATCATACAATAATTTACCTGCTTTATTAGCTTTAGCGCAATTCCAATGGCGGTGTTTCGCGTTAAAATCACCGCATACTACAAAACTATGCCTTAAATTTGTTAGTCGATCGATATCTGACTTAAAAGTATCAAGCTTTTCAATGTTAAGCTTAGTTCCGGGGAAATAAGCTGCGATTACTGTAGTATTAATGGCATCAATTGTTATGGCGATTGATTCAATTACTTTAGTGCCAAGATCAGGGAGAACAGTGTGTTTAATTGATTTTTTTATAATTATCGCGACCACCTCCGGTTACGTGCTCCCTATCGCGTCTGTAGATGTTAAAATCTGTATGGTACAATTTGTCACTGTCTTTGAGCCAAGTCTCGGTCACAACACATAGATTTATTTCATTTTCTACTAAAAAGTCGAAAGTTTCAGTTGATTTACTTCGGATGCTTTGGGCATTCCATAGAAGCGCTTTTATATCGTTCAAATTATCCATAGAGAAATTTAACGGCCAGTTCAACTAATACATTATACTGGTCTTGTTTGGTATTGCATTGAGCAAGGTTAGTTATAAGCTCCGTCGACAACTGTATCATCTGGGTGGATGTAAATAAATCAGAGTTAGTGGTATGTGTAATTGGAGTGTCTTGGCGCAAAGATGGTAACAAATTTGTATTTATATTTCGCTTTAATGCGTTGCTAAAATTCAGATTTGTATTAGGTGTTACAATGTTTGGGTTGGAATGAGTAAGTTTAGGAAATTTTTCTGAGTTACTTAAGTCTATAATATTGTTATTATTATTATTGTTCCTTCTGGTCATTTTAGTAGGTGGTCTGGTTCGGGCGGCCATATATTCCGAACGCTTTTTACATGTTGTATTGTTTGCCAAGTGGTTAAGGCCACAATTAGCACATTTGATCTCCTCGGGCTGAGAAGCTGGGCATTCTGTTTTGGGGTGATTCCTGCTGCAGATCATACATTTTGCGTTCAAAAAGCAGTTGGATGAACCGTGTCCAAAAGCCTGACAGTTCCGGCACTGTGTAGGTCCAGATCGTCGGTGAGAGTAGTAATTCCAGTTGACTACAGTATGCATGACGGTCTTGATGCTTTTGAGCTCAAGTAATTTGATTGTACCACGTTTGAAATAGATTATATATACGGCATGGTCGTCGTACCTTTTATTTATTGAGAATTTTTTCACTTCAAGACAATCGATCTTGTGCTCAGTGAGGAAATGTGTTTTGAGTGTTCCGCAATCCATATCGTGCAACCCGGAGAGTACAATTTTGACGGGGCGGAGGTCGCCACGGCTATGTGTGTAGAAATTCACTTTTTTGGATACTAAATGCGCGTGGAGTTTTTCATAACTGTCTGTGGTATTTACCGATACTTTTTTTTCGAGTGAAAAGTGAGCCAGTTTGTAGTCGCTAATATTTAATTCCTTTAAAATTGCTTCGATTGTCTCCCGAGGAAGATTCGGGAATTTAAAAGGTGGAATTCTTAATTTAGCGATTTTAGACGCGGTAGTAGCACTTTCACCAGAATTGTCACTTTCTTGAGGTAGCTCACCAAGTAATTGCAAACGGTTCGAACTTTTGGCTACAGCCATGTTGTTGGGATTTTTTCGCGGTAATTTTAGTCGATCTCTTATTAACATTCCGGGAGGTGAATCCTCCCGGGGCCGTTTTTTCGAATTATCACCAGACAGATTAGATTTTTAGTATGTTGCAAAAAAGAAAGAAAAATTAGCTTTTAAACTTATCACAATCTTTACGGATTTGCTGCCAGAACGATTAACGTAATGAAGTCGTCTTCTCGCGATGGATGTCGGATTATGACATGCAAAAAATTAATAAAAAATAATTTAAAATGTGGCCAACTGGCCACAATCACAACAAATTAATCGATAAATTAAATGATTAATCGAAACCAAGAGTATTAAATGATTAATCGAATAATCGAACGATAATAATCGATTATTTCAATTATTTGATTAATCGTTGCCATCCTCTTACAAGAGTTCTTTACCTCCTCCTAGGTACACTCAGAGAAAAATCTTGGTAGCATTGACAAAAATTCAGTTCAATTTGACAAAACTTTGGTCAATATACGTCCAACAAAATACTTTGTCGTATTGAAAAATTTCATATATTCTTTGACAAAAACCCACTGTCTAGATAACAAAAGAATTTGTTGAATTGAGAAAAAATTGTTCAGTAAAAATTTTGTAGTTTTTGTTTTTATGACAAAAATAATCTAATCAAAAATTTTTTTGTATTTGTAACAAAAGTGTTTTGTTGTTTATTTTGTCAAATTGACAATGGTTTTATTGAATACGCTCACGTTTGTATGTATGGATGGCATAGGGACAAACAAATAAACAGTTTGAGCACCAGGATACTAAAATAGCGAACAAATTTGAAAAATGTCGAAAAAAAGAACTATTTTTGATTCGATTGGCACCAAACTTCACAGGAACCATCTCGGGACTCTTCTACACGTTCCCTGGAAATTTGATCAAAATGGGTTGAGCGTAAATACTTCCTAGGTACAATATTACACGGATTTCTCCAAACAAAAAAAATAAATGAAAACGTTCAGTATAAATGAAAAAAATTAAAAAAAAAATTTATTCAAAAAACGAAAAGAAAAATAGTATTATATGTAATATATCACATAAGAAGAAAAATAATTATCTTTCAAGCTCACTACATATTAAGCTTATAAAAGGATGACTTTTATCGTAAGCCGTTAGAATACCATAAAAAAAACTTTTGTAAAAAACGCCACACTAAAGAAGCTGGTAATGGGTATTGTAAATGAAATATATTAAATATTTTAAAGCATGTGTCAATTGCTTGTAAAATAGAAAACAATTTATATTTAATCTCATCAAAATAAACCAGTTTTAAATGGGCCACCAATGCCTTAACAGAGGAAAGGCTAATTTTGCATAAAAAACATTTCCCATTAAGTCTTAGATTTTAAATTTAATTAAAACTATAAAGTTTCTTTATCGTTTCGAATGGGCGTCTGAAACATATTATTTTAAACTTTCCTAAATTCTTTAAATAGATAAATAATTTGTAAAACTTACCTTCCAGATGATCTTGTGTCAAGTTCCAGATATTTTATGAAGTCAATTTTAACTTAGTTTTTACTTTACAAAGATCACTTTCACATACAACCAGTCAGTCACGAAGGTCGCAATAGAACTAGAACTCTGCGCACGTATGGAATCGTGTTCATCTCTCTTACAAAAATTTTTGTTGATTTAACAAATAGTTTTGTGAATATAACAAAATCTTGCAGTTTACTTTTGGTCACTCTGACAAAATTTTTATCAGAAGCCGTTTCTTCCAAACCAACATAAAATTTCTTAATTTGATAGAAATATTGATCAATATGAAAGAAAATTTTGTCATTTCGATAATACATGTTTTGTTAAAAGAACGAACTGGAATTTCGCCGAATTATAAATAATTCAGTTGTCCGAAAATATATTCGATACCAATAAACGAGAATTCGGTTCGGCCAACCCAGAATTTCGGTTCCAACAATGGGATAGGAACTTTTCCTGCAACCGTTGTAATTCGTTTGGCATATATTTCTATTGCAGCAATAAATCTGTCCTCACAGTGTATGCGATTGACAACTTAAAAAATAACGTTCCAATTAACCTTCTGGTTATTCTGTTATTTAGTAATTAATTTCAACTTTCTAGAATAATACCATGGATACACTGCTTGTATACAAATTACGTTATTCAAATCATGATATGCGATACAAGATGGCATGATACACAGCCCATACATGTTATACTTGTAGAAACCGGACCATCACATCACACACATAAATGAAAACACGCTCAAACAATTGTACCTGACGGAAGGATAGAAAAATCCACAACTGCCATTCATTGGAATTTCCGTTGATTTCAGTTTTAGATGGCGCTGATGGCAGTTAAAAGAAGGCTATATCAGCTAAAATTATCGAATTTATATACAAGGAAACAGGTTATATATTATGTAGATATCAGCTCGTTGACATACTATATGCGTATTATTGTGTGATACACTGGTCATATTGACGATATTATGATTTGTATACGAGCTGTGTATCCAAGGTATAACACTCACCCCGCGCCTTGCTACCATTGTACATTTTTTTTCCAGGATGCCTTAATTTTTAGCTTTCTATCCTTTGTGGTTTTCCGGAAATATAAATTTTTTCTCTTAGCCTAGCTCCTATAAAATTTTCAAGATCATATCTGGTAAAATTCTTGAGGTATAAAAATCGATTTTTTTTAAAAATTGCTGTCGTCCCTGTTATAGAATTGGATTACAATGAAAATAAACTTGGCTACTGGTAGGTAAACCCTTCTGTATCGATGGTCAGAATACAAAAGCGGATGAAATTTATTTTAAATTGAAAATGTTAAGGTTACAGCAATTATTTTTACAATGAAGGTAATAATTAAAAGACAGTATATAATATTGTTAAATCGAATCTTGACCACCCCCACTTTCGAGCTCCACAAACCATACTCCCTCAAAATTCTTATCTTCCTGGTACAAGAGGTTCGAACGATATTGCAATCTAAAGTTTTTTACCCCCACCTTCACAATCTTCCTCCCCCTTTCAAATTCCCTGTTTAGACTCCTAACATACCTTAAGACTACTGCAAAGTTTCAACGTTCTAACATCAGCCGGTCACGAGATATTTATTTTTGAGTGATTCGATCCCAGCTTTCGATTATTTTGTACACATTGTTCCCCCCCCCCCCCACTCGCACACTCCTATCAACCATTTTAGCAAAGCGGTCCACTACTATAGTTCTACATAAATTCCAAGTTTCAGCCTCCTAGCATTAGCCGCCTAGCATAAGCGATTCCAGAGATCTAGAAACCAATATTTTTTGCCTAAAACGCTCCCCATACTTTTTTTGGGTTTTACTAATCCTAAAACATGAAAATACAAAATTTCAGGGTAGAAATTTTGTTTTAAATTTCAGGTCAATCACAATTCTAATACTAATAAAGTAAAAGTACTTACCGATCATAGTTCCATAAGAACTGTAAAATATTTTTCGTTTACAATCGCAATGAACTCCATTTGAAACAAAGCGCTTTCGCCGGCCTGTTGGAATTTGTTATATCCATTATTTATGAGAATGGAATTTGTTCATGGTTGGTAGCTTCACCAGAAGAAGCTACTTTTTAAGAATTTTTTGGATGTTTTTCGGCGTCGGAGGAGTTTCTGGTGCGAGACACCAACCCGAAAGCCGGACTGGGATCAATCGCTGTCCTGGCTACTGCCATTGAGGACATGACAGTTGGAAAACCTTCACTGAAGAAGCCAGTTTTTTAAAACTGTGTTGGACTAGGTCCGATGGAGCTGTTTCGTCATTGGATGGCATAGGCTCATCAGAGGGTGTATCATGCCTACTATCCGAAACACCGTTATAGCTGATAGTATTGCTGAGGATTTTTCCCTATATGCGACATAGAATCGAAATTCATAGTCACGAACAGGGTTGCCAGATAGTTGGCTGCAGAGCCCGCCGAGTGAACTTATGAAATAGCCCAAAACCCGCACAAAGACTTGTAGACCTGAAAACAGCTCCTTTGGACCCAGTCCAACACAGTCTTATAAAAAACAGGCCTATCCAGTGAAGGTTTTCCAACTCTCATGTCCTGAGGGACAGCGATTAATCAACAGTCGGGGATTTCGTGTTGGGGTTTCACACCAGAAACTCCACTGACGCCGGAAAACAACAAAAACTTTAAGCAAATTTGCTTTTATGGTAGCTTCTCACCATGGAAAATTCCATTCTTATAATAAGTTAGTTGTTCGTATATATTGTTACATGTAAACCTGGCAACCGCGCAACCGTGCAACTCGATCGTTTCACATAATGAAAAACAACAACAACCGAATACCTAGTTGCAAAATAACCCAATCAGAAACCTAGCTGAAGATAAGGCGAGACAACACGATTCTATCTCCCTTCTTTACCGAATGCTCTCCAATGTACTAGAACCCTGTACATGAACCACCAAAGTCGAAAGATCTCAAGCTCACTTGAATCTTCTGCACACACCACTGAACGATGATCGAAATCGAAGGCTCTGAAGCTTTCGAGAAGATTCCAGAACTGAACGAACGTTCAAGCACATCCTAGACTGCAACCGGGTAGTATATAAGCAGGTGAAGCATTCAGCAAAGGGACAGTAATTTTGATTACGCGACTGCGATAGCCAGCGAGTATACGCGACCGTGTGGAGAGAGAACGAAAGTGAACGAGTTAAGCGATATATGGTATAAGCGGGCGGTACTGCCATACAGTGCGAATTATTGTGCGAGTATAATTCTGTGAATTAAAAGTGCGATTGAATAAATAATTACTTATTTTTCATTTTAACCGAATTGTGTTTTACTTGAAATCCCGGCGAACCCCTAGCTCGCAACAATATGTATAGCCAGAGTACACATGTAGCAATAACTTTAATTTTTGCAACACATGTTTGTAACCCACCAATTCAGCAAAAATAATATTTAATAGATTATAAAAAATGAAACTTTACGACAGTCATCAATATTGGTAAATCTATTATCTCTTGTGTGTGTATGTGATGGGTGTCCATAACTTGAAAAACTTGGTTCATTTCTAGAAATAATGAACCGATTCTAAATGAATTTTAGTTTGCAAACACCAGATAGATATCGTGTGAAGTATTATTTTTCATTAGAGAGAACCGAAGATTTAGTGGCAACAGGATTTGTGATATGACGTAGTTTGCCAACGTTGTATTTGAGCCGGTAGCACTAGCAGATTTAACCTAATAGAGGACTAAAATTCAATATTCTAATTTTTATATTTCCATTTTTCCTCGTAAATCGGCTCTGTTGTAAACTAGCAAACTTACACAATTTGCGTTGGCCGAATAGCCCAGCTATAAGTAGCTTTTTGAAATTTGTACCCGCGAATTGGATATTTAAATAACCCAAATCGCGGTAAGTAACCCAATCTGGCAACATTAGTCACGAATTATAAACTTTACGAAACTCGCCATAGCAATTTTTATGCTATTTGCCCGAGTGGCACTGAAATCCAACTGCATTATATTTGTGGCTAGCTAAGATCAATTTGTTCTATAATCTTGCCTTATCAAAAATAAGCTTCAGATTAAAACCTACAACCCTCAAAAATCAGCGCTACTATTTCTGTCATAAACTTCGTTGCAAATCACCATCACACTTTAGCACATTCAGCATTTAAACATAAATTTTCGTCTGTTCAGCCACAAAACCGAACCTTGAATTTTATTTTTCTTATGAAAACTCTCCAGATTGCTGGTCGTGTTTTTCGACGGAGTAGTTGGCCTCCGGAGAACACTTTCTACTTTAAATTATGATATTTTATTTAAGGAAATCCCTTCGCCAAGCGGATTATCGTCATTTCTCCCAGTAGCCAAATAAACCAAAAACAAACGGCAAGGACTATGATTTCGTCCTATGGTCCCGTCATCATCATTTCAAGATCTTTTCCGCTACATTCGAAACGAATACCAACAGCAAACGAACAAAATGAGAAAAGGACTACACGAGGATAGAACAGCCCATGCAATCCTCCTCCAGTTTCGTATCCTTGTAGATATCCTTTCGTACAATAAAAACAAAAAGAGAGCAGGAATCGCGGCAACACACAGTTAATTCCATCTTCTTGAAACTGGGTAGACGAGCCAAGATACAAACCAGCCCCATAAGGAGACCAATAAAAAGAAATTTATGTGGACACGTAGCGATATCCTTAGGACTTGAATCCTGGGCTAGCGTGTGGGCAAACAGAAGAGTCGACCTGGCCGACAGAAAATAAATGCCGCAGCAACAGGTTGATTCCATCTTCATATTTAATTTATAATATGCACTCCATGAAAATCTCGTTTAAGTGGAAAATATTCCATGTAGACCGTTTCGAAAGGATCCCTCAACCCTTTCGCAGGCTGTACTAGCACAGCTCAAGCGACACCTCACTCAAGAAGGACAATGTCTTGCCACATTTATTTTTTATTTTATCACAACTTTAAGATCTTCAATTCGATGTAGATATAGTGTCAATGAGATTGTGCTGAGTGCCAAGTCAGGACAAGAACCAGTAAGACGAATAGACGTAAATTCCGTACCTGATGGCAAGGATATGGGCAAAGTGTAGAAAAAAGACTTCTTTCGATTTATTCCGAGTATCGGGAGCGAAGGGGACGCAAGGATAAGGAGAGGAAGTGTAAACTATTTTCGAGAAAAGTTTTTCCCGCAGTTTTATGATGTTCGTCGAATGAAGAGCCATGAGGATCATCAAGAAAATATTAAGTGGATCCTTTTTAAATTGGCCGAATGGACGTTATGGAGTGATTTCGAGTTATTTTTATTATGGCCAAGTGTTTTCAAGAAGATTTGTTGTCTGGAGTTGCGAGAAGAACAGCTCGGGGTTTTTTTCGTCCTTTCAGATGTACTCGTATAGTTGGATATTCGAGCAGAACATTGTTTTAAAAACTTGACCAAAGTGATTGTATATTAAAACAAATTTATTTTACAGCTAGTAATTCTTTTTTTTTCATTTATATTGATTGCAATTGGATGGTTAAAAAATATTTAAAAAAAAATCTGCCAATGGTCTGGGCGAAACTTTATTATTTTTCGGGTCAAAGTTCGGGAGCGGTCAAAGTCGGAGTGTATCATGAGTTGCTTCGAGATTATTAGATTTCTTGGAAAATTATTTTTGTTCTTAATATAAAAATATTTAAAATAGAGATTTTTAGCTGATTAAACATTGAAAAAGTCCGTGTAGACTATTCGAATTTCAGTATATTGTGTACACTAAAAGCCCATAGAAGCAAAAACGAATTTGTTGCCTTATCAGAATTAAGAGATATGACGAATTGTTAAAACGTATACAAACCCATTACTTCCACTTGGGGTTTGAATTTCGAAAAAATAGTGAAACAGGTTTTTAGACGATTTCATAAGAAGCAACTTGATATCTCATGAGACACGGGGGATTTTGAAAAATTTGTGAAAACGTAAACAAACCCTTCACACCTCCTTGGTTCTGGAAATTCGAAAAATCATGAATTGGTTGGCCGTAATAATCAATTTTATATCTCATCAGATCTAAGGAATGGCAAAAATTGTGAAAACATATACAAACCCTTGGGGTTGAATATCGAAAAATTGAGAAATGGGTTTGTAGGCGATTATATGAAAAGTCTGTGGAAATGAAAAGCGATCTGATATCTCATCGAACCTAAGAAATATGTCGAAACTTTGAAAAGCATACAACCCCTTTACAACCATTAGGATTGAATATCTAAAATACTGAAATTGACTTTTTGGCTTTTTTATATAGGAAACCTTAGGAAGTAAAAATGAATTCGATATATCATCAGATATGCAACCTCCTTACACCCACTTGGGGGTTGAATATCCAAAAATCCTGAAAGGAGTTAATAAATAAATATGAAGACAGCACGAGAAAGTAGGAACCAATTTAATTTCTTATCACTTCTAAAAGAAATTACGGAATTAGTGAAAACGTGTTCAACCCGTTTATACCCTCTTAGGGGCTGAAAAAGGAAAAAACATAAAAACAATTGTTATTATTACGCAAGCACGTGAAAGTGAAAAGATATTCAATATCTGATAAGACCTGGGGATATAGTAGAATTCGTGAAAAAGTTTACAACCCTCTTTACACCACCTTAGGGGTCGAATTTTAAAAAATCCTGAAAACACTTTTTAGGTATTTATATGAAGAAGCCGTAGAATAAAAATGAATTAAATATTTGGGAAGACCTAATAGATATGACGAAAACCGTGAAAATATATGCATTCCATTTTCACTGATAATTTTTTTGCCTCCCCCCCTTCCAAACGCCAATGGATATTTGAAATTTTTTTTTATCTAAATTAGTTTTCTAGTTGATTTACATAAATGTACCGAGTTTCAACTTTGTAGCATAAGCCGTTCTATAGATAGGAAAAACCCCCCCCACCCCCGTACCATACTACCCCTATAAAAAATTATATTTTTCCAAGATGCTACTAATATAGCTCTATCTAAATACCAAGTTTCAGTTTTATACCATTATAGGTTGTCGAGATATTAAAATCGGAACTTTTTCCTTTTCACCCTCCCCCACCCCCACCCTCTACACCCACACCTCCAAAATTTTGTTTTCTGCTAAGGGTCTATTAGGCCTACTTTTGGTAAAAATTTTAAGCATATATCTTGCACTGTTCTTGAGATATGAGATGTGATTTTTTAGAAAAATTCTTAACCCCTCCATTTTTATGCTCCACCGCCCCCTTGAAAAATTTTACTTTCAGCAAACTTCATTTGTCAACCTTTATACAGAAACCAAATTTTATTTGTCTAGTGCAATTGGTTCGTGAGATATCGTAATCTAAAGTTTTTCACCCCCACCCCCCTACGCCACTGCGTCCACTCAAAATTTTGTTTCCTATCTATTCTCCTAGTATACCTACAGATATTCATTAAGTTTCAATTTTGTGGCATTGGCCGTTTAGGAGATATGGATTTTAGAAAGTGTCGATCTCACATTTTTTGCGTTTCGGACGCATTATTTTTCCCCCCACTCCCAAACCCCTTCACCTATATCGGCAATTTTTTTGCAAATGGGTCCACTATTGAAGCTCTATATAAGTTCCAAATTTGAGCCTCCTAGCATAAGCGGTTGCTGAGATCTAGAAACCAAAATTTTCCGTCTAAAACACTTCCCCCTCCTCCCCCCTCACACCCCCACCCCTCCAAATTTGGCCACTTCAAGGAGCCTACCCATTCTATTCATAAAAAAAATTTCAATTTAATAGCTAAAAGGGTTTGGGAGCTACGAGCCTTCAAACGATTTGCGTACAGCGGTCGACGTACGGCGTACAGCGGACAGACGGACTGAAATTTTTTTTTGCTTTTTTCGTGTCTACTCGTCATGAAACGTGAAAAAAAAAATTTTGAGGGTAGCAAATTTTTTTTTTTAAAAAATCGATAACAATACTGTATTATTGAAATAATAAGTTAAAACAGTTTTTATCAATTCTGAAGTAACAACTCACCTTAAATTTGACCTAAACATGAAGATGTCAGCACTCGTCAACAAAAGCAAGGGACTGTGTTTGGGCTCCTTTTGAAAGGTAACCAATAGGCAGATCGTACCTGTAGAAAACTAATCGAAATTCTACACATTTCCTACAGCCATTGAGCTCCATATGTAAGAAAAGGACAGCGAACTGGTTCCCCACCAGCCAGCTATGACCATCGAATGGTCGTGAAATTTGTACACATTTTCAGCGGTCATATACGTCCATATGTACGATAGAGATGGCATATACTCAGTTATTATAAAAGAATCCGTATAAATGTAAGGAAAATTCAATAGATTTTCTATACACATCTATCACAATATCACCTACGTAGCCACACACATGCAAGAAGCAAGAAATTATTATTATTATTATTTATTAATAAAAAGTATATAAATATACATAATTATTTGACAGCATTAGTTACAGAGACCATCAGTTATATGATACTTAGTGTATGAATTTCAGGAATGACTAATACGAGTAAGTAAAGAGAAGCAAGAAAACTTTCAAGCGTCAAGTCAAATAAAATTTTGATTTCGACGCATTCCATTCGACTCTCCATGGCGATACGAATTTCATCGCCAATAGTATTTGTACGGATTTTATCAAATGTATTTTTTTTAAAGAAAGTTTCAGGATATCCCAAGGCTTGACGAGCTGCATTCATGTTTTTTTTATTTTCCGCTTCAGAGCACGAGCGACAAAGGTTTCGAGTTGGCATCGTATTTTTGAAGTAACATTTCAGGTACATTTTGAATACTTATTTTACTTCTGTCTTTCATTTAGAATAGAGGGATTTGAAATTTGGCAGGTGGTTCAGCGTCAGGACTTCATAAGTCAAATTTCAAATCCTTCATTTCTCTATGTAAAGGGTGGAAATAAAAAAATGCCCGAGCAAATACGTTGCACCACTCGTAGAAATGGAGTGAATTTTGTACGTACAAAGAACGTACGTATGTTACGTATAAGCACCTAAAATATTATAAGTAGAATCGCCGTAAATATTCTACGTCTAGTGTTCTTCCAAACTATACGTATAGACATACACAGCGACCGCGGACATCGTACCCTAAAATTCTACGGTGTTTACCCGGCTTTTCTACGGTCTTTTCTTTCGTATAGTATACGAATCTTTGTCTGCTGGGTACTCACCAAAACTTCAGCCATTTTGTATACGCAATTGTTGTTTGACAATCGTTTAAGTGAGTCTATGCAAGTGTTTTTCTGAAAATGGATAAAATCGAGTATCAAGCTGTCATTAAGAATTTGTTTTTAAAAGGCAATACGCATACGGAAATCAAAGACGAGTTGGACGCTGTGTACTGGGACTCCGGACCATCATTTACCACCGTGAAATTTTGGGCAGCTGAATTTAAACGTGGCCGTACCAGCTTGGGAGACGAGGAACGTTCAAAAACTGCAACCACTGACGATAACATCGGTGAAGTTCACCAAATGGTGCTAGACAACTGTCGAATTAAAGTGAGAGAGATAGCAAAGGCTATGGATATGTCCAAAGAACGTGTTTGTCACATATTGAATAAAGATTTAGGCATAAAAAAGCTGTCCGCGCGTTGGATGCCGCGTTTGCTCACGTTGGACCAAAAGCGTGTTCGAATGAACATTTCCAATGCTCTGTTGGCGCAGTTTAGGCACAATAAATTAGAGTTTTTTCACCGATTAATTACTGTAGATGAAACTTGGATACACCATAATACCCCAGAAACAAAAATACAGTCAAAACAGTGGATTGCAAAGGGAGAATCGGCACCAAAAAAGTCAAAACTGTTTTTTCGGCTAGAAAAGTGATGGCGACTGTTTTTTTTGGGATAGTCAACCATGTCTTAATCGATTATCTTTGAAAAAGAAAAGCCATTACAGGAGCACAGTACACATCATTACTCGACAAGCTGAATGCAGAAATTGCAGAAAAACGGCCACATTTGCGGAAAAAAAATTGTTTTTCAGTACCGAGTACTACTTGGACGGGAGCATCGCTGTGAGAAGTGTGTACACTTACAAGGAGACTATGTAGAAAAATAAAAATAAATTTGAAGAAAAAATGTCTTGTATCTTTGTTTGGTTGCAAACTTTTCAGACCACCCTTGTATATGCACTGGAGATGACAAAAAGCGATTGTTTTGAAGCCGGACGACTAGATTCATAGACACGAAAAATGCCACCAATTAACACTACGCTACTATTAGCATCTCTGCAAGCAAGGTTTTTTGTTAAAAAAATGTTTCCTTGAACATTTTACTGTGTCAGATTAACGTAAGTTTTTGCAAATAGAATGCAAAATTTTCAGCTGTAATGATTAAGATTTAATCACTGAACTATTTTTACTTGTTATTATACAACCCAGTGAATTTAAATAAATCATCTATCTATCTATCTATCTATTAGCATCTCACTCACATTTATATTATACCCCGGTCTTGAACTTGAACCCGCTAAACAACAACAATTTGGCACTAGGCTACAATTTGCATTTCACTTCCACCTGGCTTCAAAGCACTTCATACAAAAACGCCGTCCTGTCGTCTCTAGTATTTATATATCTATGGGCAGTTTTCAATTGAAGAGATTGGGGTTTGCTCCGCATAACATTTTTATACTCTAATCCAGCCCAATAGTTTGTAACGCATAGAACCAAGCCTCGGACGAAAAAAAGTTATATATTATTTTTTGTTTATTTGTGGCCAAAAACCTCAAATCCGCTTGACGTCTGTCCGTCCGTCCGTCCGTCCGTCCGTCCGTCCGTCCGTCTATCCGTGAACACGATAACTCAAGAATGCCTTCACCCAGGATCTTGAAATTTTGAATCTGGATGTTTGGTCGAATTTGTAAGGATAAGTTCGTTAACGGACAAAATCGTCTTAATCCTTCGGGTAGCTGCCATACAAAATGTCCTTTGGACACGTGTTCAAGAATATTAGCCGATAACTTCGGAAGGGTTTAAGCTACTACTTTGAAATTTTGTATGTGTTACTTTTTCAATAGTTGGAGCTAAATGCATGATTATGAAAAAAATCCTATTAGTCCTTCGTGTAACTGCTATACAAATATCCTGTTAAAATGTCTTCACTTAATTTACGGAACTCACTATAACTCAAGGAATCCTTTAGCTATGAATTCAGAATGTTGTACAAATTAGTTTTGAGTGAAAACGAACTTCAAAGTTTACTAGTCAGAAAAATTCTTTTACTCCTTCTGGTGTCTTCCATACAAAAAAATCATTAAGACACGTGTTCAACAATATTTTCCGATAACTTTTGATCGCTTCAAGCTACGAATTTCAAATTTTGTACATGTTCATTTTTAAATGGTTCCAAGGAAAAGGATAAATATGTAAGAAATCGAATGCGTCCTTTTTGCACCAACCATGTAAAGCCCTTCAAAAAGGACAAGTTTTTTTTCGGTGACTCACCCAGTTCAAGATATGAAATTAAACACTGACGATATTGTCTTTTAGTTTCAAGTAGCAACCGAATGGAGGTCCTTAATAAAGGACATACGAGTACAACATGCACACACGTAATTCTATTTTATCCCCAACTACAATATAAATCGGAGTTCAGTATTTCATCTAGAGTATTACAGCCGATCGTGACTGCGTTATGTTCAGATACTGATTTTGCAGTACTGAAAATCCTCATCGCTGCTGTTTGGAAATTTTCCACTGTAGTGGTCTTAAGTCACATTACATTTTCTTAAGTACACATTACATTTTCAGAAAAATTAATTGAAAACATCAACCCCTAAAAACCATTTCAAAGAAAGTTTGGCCACTGAACCGAAAACACGGAAAAATTGCACAATGTTAGATACAATACTCATCTGCAATTTTATCATATTATATAAATCTCTCTCTGGTACGTTTTATGCTAGTTACAGGCAAACAAGCAACTCTTAGCTAGAGAGTCCTTGCCTTGCCGCTGCACCTTTTGTTCAAAATGCATGCTATTTTCGTTGGTCCTTTTGTTCTCGACCAGCTATCGCACTAACCAAAGACTATCTATTCAGGCTCCTATTCCACCAATCCCAATCACCAGCCCGCCCGACCTTACGAATTAATGCGGGTCATTTGTCTGTGGTTAAAGCCGAGTGCATTTATTTGACTCGGGGGATAGTTCGAGTAGATATTCGAAGCTTTCACTGGAACAAATTATCCAATCCTTTAAAATGGTTCGTTTTCCTTCATGCTCCGTGTTTGTCCTTTCCTGCAGCAATTCCCTTCAGAATGTGGCCATTCTTTTAAGCGAAATTCAAATGGACCAACTGGAATGCAACTCATCGTATGGATGAAGACGTTTCAGACGGAATTCTTATGCAAATCAATGCTTTAGGCGAATATTTTTCAAGTTTAATTGGGCGCATGAGAACTCGAGGGAAACGAATTACTCGACGTCTGAAGGAGCTTGAAATGGCATTGGGTTTTTTAGGACAATGAGGGTTTGTGGTTTTAATTGAGTGTATATGACCATTACTACTAACTCAATTTTTTTTACTAATATTTGAAAAGAAGTCACTGTACTTTAGGCATGGGTACAGCAATAATCGCTGAGAAAAGGCTGCAACAACAATCCATTCCTTTCCTTGCGGATATTCGAGTAATTTTTATGAAAATATGGAAACGATTTACCCATAAAACGAACAATTATATCTTTTCTCCTGGATTTTATGCACTTTTTACTTTTCCCCCAACATTTTTAGCCGTTAAATACAAAAGACTTACGGACTTCTGATTCGAAAACCGGAAAGCCGTTAAAATGCGCGATTCTAGTGATGCGAAAGAACGTGCGAACGATTTAAACAGGACGATTCTTGTGAAGAAAAGGTTGACTGAAAAAGTACAGTGCGACTTTAATTTTATTTTACGTTAAAAAATAGTGAAAAGAATATTAAAATTCGGCGAAGAAGAAGGAATGGACTTGAAATTTTGTATTTTAATGTATTTTCATGAAATTTTGGTGTAGCAGTTTGAGGCAAGAGATGTGGGTGGAAGAAGAATTTTTGTGCGAAAAATACTCTTAAGGAGCTCTTACACGAGCGATTCAAATTGCTCAATTTGCAGCAATATTCGTCAATTTTGACGACACGAAAATATGAAGCAATAAGAGCAACTAGAGCAACAGGCTATGTGGATCAACTTTGCTGAATTGTGATAAGCGATATTGACCAATATCTAGCAATTCGTCAATAAGGGCTTACACGACCAATTCAGTCTATGAACCATACGAAAGCAAACTTGACAAACAAATCTAAAACTTAACTTAAAACGTTGAAATGTTTGAATTCCAAGCCATTATAACACGAAACTTGACAAATAAATGCAAAACTTGACAATTGAATCACCGAACGAGGACAATTGCTTGGAATTTTCCAAGTAAGTGGAAATACAGTAATTATATGGCGAGCAATATCAGCAATCTGTGAAAACATTGAGACATTACCGAAATATTGCCGCAACTAGCAAGATATTGCCCTGTATTGCTCCATTAATAGCTTCACTAGTTTTGACAATAGTCGTCGGGCAATGAATTGCTTGAAAAATTGCTCGTGTAAGAGCACCTTTATGCTAAAAAACTGAAATTTGGAATTTATATAGAGCTGTGACATATGGCTCAACCCATACAAAAATAGTTGACATGGGTCAAGAGGACATCATTCAATGCAATTGCACAGCTAAGATGACATTGGTAGGAAATGATTCAGTGGGATGGAACAACAAGGCGGTAGAGGTTGGCTTTGAACTCTCTTTTTAGTTCCCTACTACATTTACTACGGTAATATCGTATAGTAAAAACAGAGTACTCTAACATTTCGGCGACGCTTGAGGAGTCTATTGACGCTGAAATGGATTCATCTTCAATTTTCGGTGAAAATTGGGTGCACATATTTTCACAAAACTCGTCAAATCTTCTAGGTGTGCTGTAACATTGAATTAGTTTTCTTCGAGAGGCACTTTTCAATAACGCCCAAAAATTTATTCTAGAATTTGTTGATAACTTCTAAGTTAAGGCCTAATGGATGTGTTTTTACGTTTTCAGGAAGTTTACCATATCGCCCAAATCTGATGAGATATAGCATTTGCTCTTACGAGTAGTTTTAGCGTTTTAGAATGGATGTTGTCTGACAATAAAATGTTTGAGATCATTTGCTCTCAGGTTGCTCTAAGTGGACATACCTCGCTCCTTTTTTAGTTAGAACGCTTCCACTTACACAAGTTGCTCGACCCATTCCATTAGGTTTAAACGAATGATATCACAGTGAACCAAATATCAATTTGGATGTCTGTAATCCCTTAAGATCCCCAAGTTTATTCCATTAGGGGTCGGGACATATCTGGTTCGGATGCTTGCATACTCCATAAAACATATAAAAATGCAATCAACTGTCCGCACCATTCAATTTGGTGGAGGTTCTTTTGCTATCATATCCACGAGGGTCACTTCTAATAGAACGTGTCCTTGCATTTATTTCGCTTCTTAAGACGATAAATTCAGTTCCGTCTGTTCTATCTGGAGGGTGGCTTTGTCATAGCGTCACTGAACCAAACAATAGAATGAAGCGTAGTGTAGCGTACCTTACAGTGTGCACCCTCCTCCAATATGCAAAAACTTCACGTAGAAAATAGGAAAGGGAAGGATTTATGCCACAACATCCTTCCTCATATCCTCGAAACCGCAAGCAACCAACTAACCAATGTGAGTAATGTGCTCACAAAAGAATTCATGGACGTCGTCACTTTGATGATGAATAGGCAGGACGCTCGCTAGATTTCCGTCTTGGGAGACTCCGTTTCCGTTTTTTCTTAAAATTGAAATCATCATCATCGTGGATTTTTTTTCCATTTTTGAAACGCGTAGCTCCTTCAGCAAGATGACTATAAAGTGAAGAGGAGGATGAGAAAGAATACTGGAGATCCGGAAAAACTGTGTCATTAAAATCCATGTCCTCCGGGGAGTTTAGCGTTGAACGTGTTCCAAGGATGCGATGAGTACAAAACCTTTTTTCTACGTTTCACAATGATAACGAAGGGAAGCATGGGATTGAGATTGCTTCTGGTTGTCAAGAATTCATAAGAAAAGAAGAAGCCCATGTGATGCGGTTGATAAAAACCGGCAAAATTTTCTTGTATGTTTGCCATTTTTGTATTCCCCGGAAGGATGTATAACCGCAATTACTCGACAACACAACAGCTTTTGGATTTACTTTCGGAAGGAAGTCATGAGCATGTGATACTTGTGCGAAAGAAGCGTGTTCTTGGCTGCGTCTTAGAGGAGATAGTGATTTCCTCACTGTGCTGAACGAACTGGAATGCCTTTTTTTAAGCAATTTAAAGCCCGGCAATTTGTTTGTATGCCAGTTGGAGAGTAAAGAGTTTTGAACTGTTCACAAGTGAGTTACGAATTTTGTTTTGATAACTCAGTAGAGTTGATTGTGAAGAAAAAATTGAAATCTTTTGGTGAATTTGTAGTGGAAAATTAGTTCGGCCTGCGGAAGAAAAGATTTACAAGACTACACAAATTTTAATCATAAAAATTGCGCATAAGCTTAAAGAACATTTATGAAAATTAGAAGAAGTTAAGGGCTTACATTGGAGGTAAGTAAATTAATTGACGAATTTTAAACAAAATTCACAGCATTCAGTTTTGAAAGGAAAAATTGCAATGAATAAAAATGCAGTATAGTAAAAACTAACAATAATTTACTATTTTTCTGCATCGAAATATAAAAATTTTAGAATTTATATGAGATTTTTAGAACCTCTCTTAAGAACGGCTCATAGTTCATAGTTTATAGTTCATTTATTTCAATAATGCTTAAATATATATAGACACAGTTTGTAATTTTTTAGAGAGTAGGCTGGTGCCTTTGCAACTGCAATATTGAGTTTAGTACAAGACAAGAAAATAATGTGAAACTTTGTAAAGTTACGACAATATTGTTTGCTTAAGGAAAAATTGAATCAACTAAAAAAACCTTACATACAAATTAACCTAATTAACCTAACTTATACTACCTTATAACTAAATAAAAACAAATAAAATACATTCGCAGAAGGAACTTATAGGATAGATGTAACCAGAGGATTTGTGACATATCGACACCTGCTCAAAAATAAAGATTGGGCTTTAAGAGCCATAACATTGATCATTGGAACTTCAGCCTCCTGGTGAAGACGTTTAGTCGAGTAGAAGAATGGTTTGTCCATTATGATTTTAAGGCATTTGTTTTGTATTATCTGCAACTTTTTCTTGTGCACGTTTGCACAGTCGTTCCATACTGGAGAACCATATAAGATGATAGGCTGCATTACCATTTTATATACTAGAATTTTATTGTCAAGTGATAGCTTAGATTTCCTATTGATGAGTGGATATAGGGCATGTATACAGCGAGAAATTTTCGAGATTGTATTTTCGATGTGAGCGTGGTAGGTTAGTTTTTTGTCTAACGTGAGACCAAGGTAGGTGATAGTGTCAGACCATTCAATGGGCTCTCCACCGAAGCGTAAAGGTCGGCATGGCAAGTTCCTGAAGGTACGTTTCTTTGTAAAGAAAATCGATTTCGTTTTGGAAGGGTTTATTTTAATTTTCCAATTGTTGTAGTATTCACCGAACACATTTAGTTGGTCTTCAAGACTTTTAATTATATTGGACGGATTGTCGGAACTGCAATAGATGTTTGTGTCATCAGCGAAAATTGCCACTTGACAATTCTCATTTATTGGTATATCCGCAGTGTATATGTTGAACAATGTTGGACTCAGGCAAGAACCCTGGGGTACACCGGCAGGAATTTGACGAAAGTTGGAAAAGGAAGATCTCAATTTGACAGTAAAGGTTCTTCCTTCGAGAAAGGACTTAATCAGCTCGCAAATGTACAATGGAAAGGAGAACTTGTATAATTTTTATACTAATGCATCGTGCCACACAGTGTCGAACGCTTTCTCAATATCAAGAGCCACGATACCTATAGAGTTTTTCTGGTGAAGGGAATTTCTGATGAATCTGGTTACCCGCAATAATTGGTGACTTGTAGAAATCCCTGCCCTGAAACCAAATTGTGCGTCTGGTAAGATGTTTGACTCATTTAATAATGTCTGGATCCGATTTAGTACAACGCGTTCAAATACCTTTCCCAGTATAGGAAGTAGGCTAATCGGTCGATAGCTCGGAGACTTTGGATCTTTGCTCGGTTTTAGAATGGGAATAATGATGGCACTTTTCCATTGGTTTGGGAAGACACTTAATTTGAGACATGCATTGAAAACGAAATTAAGAACAATTATGCACTTCTTAGGTAAGTTCTTAATTACTACACTTGACAGTTTGTCAATTCCAGAGGCTTTTTTAACCTTCAATCGCTTTAGAATTTGACAAATTTCGCGTGGAGTGCAGAAATTTGTTGTTCCTCTGTCACAACTTGTGGTTCTCATAGAATTTAAGAGATTTTTAACAGCTTCGTTAGTACTAGGATTTCCGAGATTTTCTGTAGCGCAGTGGGCAGAATGGAAATTGTCCGCTAGCAATTCAGATTTGTCCAAGTCAGAGAATTTGAGATGGTTACTAGAGTCTAGAAGGGCTGGGATTTGTTGACTTTTTTTCTAAAAAATTTTGTTGAGCTGCCACACTTTCTTTGAGTTTTTGTCAAGTTCTGAGAGCATATCATTCCATTTTTTGTTGCGTTGTTCGAAGATACGTACCCTAATTGCCTTGGTTAGCCGATTGATAGTGGTTTTGGTAGCAGGATTTCTAGTCGACTGCCATTCTCTGCAGAGATCATTACGTTTTTTGATGATTTGCTTAGTCTCACTATCAATTGGCTGAGAGTATGTACGATCTGCGGTGATTTTAGGGGTACTACACTCTATGGCACTCCAAATGTTAGAGTTAAGCTCCGCAATTAATTGGTCAATTTGTCCATTGCTAGTTATCGCGCTTAAGTCGAGGCCACTAAGTGTAATGCGGCGATTCAAAAACTTCCGAAACTTCTGCCAATGGGTTTTGCGAAAACAAAAGAAGGAGTTTGAGTTCTGTACCCTATGAACAGATTTTTCGATCGAAAATAGGACAGGAAGATGTGGGGATGACAAGGCATATGTTGTTATCGGTTGAGATAAAGGAATTAGACCATTGCTTATCACCAGATCAAGTGTTGAATCACTCCCTCTCATCGATTGAAATGTTGGTTCCGTCGGGGTGTGAATGAAAAAGCTACTCTGAAGCATTTCATTATATTTTATATTGCCTTGTTGCTTCTGAAGCAATTCCAATATCCATGCCTCGCATTGAAATCAACGCATAAAATAAAGTTATGTTTTAACCTTGTGAGTAATTTAATGTCGTCGTTAAAGAGTTTTAATTTGGCCGCATTAATTTTCGTTTGCGGAAAGTAAGCAACAATGACTACTAAATTCAATTCAATTCAATTCTATTTAAGTAAGCCACTCGGAAAATACTTAAATTTAATTTTCTCGGATAAATTGAATTCCAGTTAATAAATATACTATAATCAGTGCTCAGCTACGCAATAACTCAATATTCAGAAATTGCAAGACAAAAGCCACCCAGCATAACATTAATTAATACTGAAAATCAGAACTTATCTAGGGCTGAAAGCTCTGATAGATGTCGGACATAATCGGGGAAATTGGTTCGAATTCTGGCTTTGGTCCTTCAAACGATTTCATATTTTCATAATTTTTAATTACGGAGGTAGCCTAAATTGGCAAATGGCTTATGTTGAAAAACAATTTTTTTTTAAATTTAATATTTTTTTACTTTTCTGTACGTACGTCTGTACATACAGTGAAATCCGCTTATAATGACTTCGCTTATAATGACAAACCGTTTTGTATGACACAACTGCGCTAAGAAGTTTGGTTTTCATATAAAAAGTATGCATTTTCATTCGCTTAGAATGACTTCATGACTTCGGTTAATATGACCAACCGCTTATAATAACGCACTGAAAGAAATTCATTGGTAAAATCAAATACAAACCTTATTTGATTTTGCGTCAAATAAGCAACGTTGTTAATTCAAATATGGTTTACTAGTTAATTATGTTTTCAAAACATTACAACTATCATTATTTGATTCAACAATTTCGTTATCAATTTTGTGTTTAAATGATCATGTTCATATTTGAGTACAAATATCAATCTTCAAAATAAATAAAATATTTCTGTGCTTCGATTATCATGATCAATGCTAGCGAAGCACGTTAATGATTCCTGAAATATTTTGCAAGTGGTATTTTAAGTACAAATATTTTTTGTTAAACAGTTCCATTGTACGTCTTTTAAAAATCAACATGATACTTAAAAAATCTGCCAATAGTCTGGGCGAAACTTTATTATTTTTAGGGTCAAAGTTCGGGAGCGGTAAAAGTCGGAGTGTATCATGAGTTGCTTCGAGATTTTTAGATTTCTTATGGAAAATTAATTTTGTTCTTAATATAAAAATATTTAAAATATAGATTTTTAGCCGATTAAACATTGAAAAGTCCGTGTAGACTATTCGAATTTCAGTATATTATGTACACTAAAAGCCCATAGAAGCAAAAACGAATTTGTTGCCTTATCAGAATTAAGAGATATGACCAATTGTTAAAACGTATACAAACCTATTACTTCCACTTGGGGTTTGAATTTCGAAAAAATTGTGAAACAGGTTTTTAGACGATTTCATAAGAAGCAACCTGAAATCTCATGAGACAAGACGGATTTTGAAAAATTTCTGAAAACGTAAGCAAACCCTTCACACCTCTTTGGTTATGGAAATTCGAAAAATCGTGAATTGGTTGGCCGTAATAATCAATTTTATATCTTATCAGAACTAAGGGATGGCAAAAATTGTGAAAACATATACAAACCCTTGGGGGTTGAATATCGAAAAATTGAGAAATGGGTTTGTAGGCGATTATATAAAAAGTCTGTGGAAATAAAAAGCGATCTAATATCTCATCGAACCTAAGAAATATGTCGAAACTTTGAAAAGCATACAACCTCCTTACACCTCTTTGGATTGAATATCTAAAATACTGACTTTTTGGCTTTTTTACATAGGAAACCTTAGGAAGTAAAAATAAATTCGATATATCACCAGATATGCAACCTCCTTACACCCACTTGGGGGTTGAATGTTCAAAAATCCTGAAAAGAGTTAATAAATAAATATGAAGACAGCACGAGAAAGTAGGAACCAATTCAATTTCTTATCACTTCTAAAAGAGATGACGGAACTCGTGAAAACGTGTTCAACCCATTTATACCCTCCTAGGTGGAAAAAGGAAAAAACTTAAAAACAAGTTTTAGGCCATTATTACGCAAGCCCATGAATATGAAAAGATATTCAATATCTGATAAGACGTGTGGATATAGTAGAATTCGTGAAAAAGTTTACAACCACCTTTGCACCTCCTTAAAGGTCGAATTTTAAAAAATCCTGAAAACACTTTCTAGGTATTTATATGAAGAATCCATAGTACAAAAATGAATTCAATATTTGGGAAGACCTAATAGATATGACGAAAACAGTGAAAATATATGCATTCCATTTTCACTGATAATTTTTTTTGCCCCCCCTCCGAACGCCAATGGATATTTGAAATTTTTTTTTATCTAAATTATTTTTCTAGTTGATTTACATAAACGTACCGAGTTTCAGCTTTGTAGCATAAGCCGTTCTATAGATAGGAAAAACACCCCCCACCCCCGTACCATACTACCCCTACCTATATTATTCCAAGATGCTACTAATATAGCTCTATCTAAATACCAAGTTTAAGCTTTATATCATTATAGGTTGTCGAGATATTAAAATCGGAACTTTTTCCTTTTCACCCTCCCCCACCCTCACCCTTTACAACCAAACTTCCAAAATTTTGTTTTCTACTAGGGGTCTATTAGACCTACTTCTGGTAAAAATTTTAAGCATCTATCTTACGCCGTTCTTGAGATATGAGATGTGATTTTTTAGAAAAATTCTTATCCCCTCCACTTTCATGCTCCACCGCCCCCTTAAAAAATTTTGATTTCAGCAAACTTCATTTATCAACCTTTATACAGAAACCAAATTTTATTTATCTAGTGCAATTGGTTCGTAAGATATCGCAATCTAAAGTTTTTCACCCCCCACCCCCGTACGCCACTGCCCCCACTCAAATTTTTGTTTCCGATCTATTCTCCTAGTATACCTACAGATATTCATAAAGTTTCAATTTTGTGACATTAACCGTTTAGGAGATATGGATTTTAGAAAGTGTCGATCTCACCTTTTTTGCGTTTCGGACGCATTATTTTTCCCCCCACTCCCAAACCCCTTCACCTATATCAGCAATTTTTTTGCAAATGGGTCCACTACTGAAACTCTATATAAATTCCAAATTTCAGCTTCCTAGCATAAGTGGTTGCTGAGATCTAGAAACCAAAATTTTCCGTCTAAAACACTTCCCCCTCCTCCCCCTCACACCCCCACTCCTACAAATTTGGCCACTTCAAGGGGCCTACCCATTCTATTCATAAAAAAAATTTCAATTTAATAGCTCAAAGGGTTTGGGAGCTACGAGCCTTCAAACGATTTTGCGTACAGCGGTCGACGTACGGCGTACGGCGTACGGCGTACGGCGTACGGCGTACGGCGGACAGACGGACTGAAATTTTTTTTTGCTTTTTTCGTGTCTACTCGTCATGAAACGTGAAAAAAAAAATTTTGAGGGTAGCAAATTTTTTTTTTTAAAAAATCGAAAACAATACTGTATTATTAAAATAATAAAGTAAAATTGGTGTTGTTACTTACAATAATATCGATTCCACTGAATTTTAAGGATGAATAATTATTCTTATATCACTCTATTAAGTAAAATGATATCGTTATCCAATAGTGCTAAGGACTACAGTTTCCAGAAAAATTTATTGAAGTACAATTACATAAAGTACAAAACTTCAATTAGATTTTTTATTAGCAAATTATATAATTTCAAATGACACACAGTGTAAATTACATTTTAATTTATTTTATAATAAATGTAATTTTTTTGAGGGGTTTAAAAAAAATATTAGTTTCCATTAGTAGATAAAAAAAATTTGAATTTCAAAGTAGAAAATACAGTTTAGGCAAGAAATACAAAAATGTAGAAGTTAGTGAGAAATACGAGTAATGAAGAAAGAAATATTAACATACAAAGTGTCCAACGTTGATAGGTGATGATTGATCTGATTAAGATGGCGATAGTGTTGGTGATGAAGATGAACTATTAAACAATTTTTCTGACAACGCACTATTCCTATGAATATAATCCAATATGTTTTGTTTAATAAGTTCTTGACATTGCTGCATATCGTTCAAAATGCTCGTCATATTGTTGATAAATAACGTGGATGGCTCCGATTGAACATTCACTTCCTAAACATAATTTAATAAGGACCTTGAAAAATACGGTTTTATTGTTATACATAATTGATGTATTTACATTTTCCATTCGCCATTGAAAGAGTTTATGCTTAAATTCAACTCTGCAAACTATTTATTAGAAAAAATATCTTATAGGTCTTCGTTATCAATTAACTTGAGTAAATTAACCCTTTTTACAATGATTTTACTGTATTATTTTTATACTCTAGATGAAATCATATAGAGTATTATAAGTTTAATCCAGCCCAAAAGTTTGTAACGCATAGAACCAAGCCTCGGACGGAAAAAAGTTATATATTATTTTTTGTTTATTTGTGGCCGTCCGTCCGTCCGTCCGTCCGTCTGTCCGTTAGCACGATAACTCAAGAACGCCTTCACCTAGGATCTTGAAATTTTGAATTTGGATGTTTGGTTGAATTTAGGCTAAGTTCGTTAACGGGCAAAATCGTCCTACTCCTTCGGGTAGCTGCCATACAAAATGTCCTTAAAACACGTGTTCAAGAATATTGGTCGATAACTTCAGAAGGGTTTAAGATACGTCTTTGAAATTTTGTATGTGTTATTTTTTCAATAGTTGGAGCTAAATGTATGATTATGAAGAAAATCCTATTAGTCCTTCGTGTAGCTGCCATACAAATATCCTGTCAAAACGTCTTCACTTAATTTACAGAACTTACTATAACTCAAGTAATCTTTTAGCTATGAATTGAAAATTTTGTACAAATCAGTTTTGAGTAAAAACGAAGTTCAAGTTTACTAATCAGCGAAATCCTTTCACTCCTTCTGGTAGCTGCCATATAAAATGTCCTTAAGACATGTGTTCAACAATATTTTTCGATAACTTTTGAACGCTTCAAGCTACGAATTTGAAATTTTGTACACATTAATTTTTGAATGGTTCCAAGGAAAAGGACAAATATTTAAGAAATCGAGTGAGTCCTTCCTGCACTTCCTTCAAAAAGGACATTTTTTTCGATGACTTACCCAGTTCAAGATATGAAATTAAACACTGAATATTGTCTTTTAGGTTTGACTAGCAATCTTATGGCAATCCTTAATAAAGGACATACAAAATGCACACACGTAATTCTACTTTATCCCCAACTACAATATAAATCGGAGTTCAGTATTCATCTAGAGTATTATACGATTGGCTTGCAGCCGATCGTGACTGCAGTATGTTTAATCAAAGATTTACTTCTTTACACTGTAATTGTAGACAATTGAATGAAAATGTTGAATGATTTATGCTTCAAAACTAACAGTTTTGGCGTTTGGCATACAATGATCATTGATTAGTCAATCACGAAAAACTGCGACCTGCAAATATTTTCATTGCATGCTGAAAATAATTGTGCTCATTTGAAAATTTTCGTGTTAGATCGAGATGAAATGTAGTAAGCAGGAGTAATATCCAACAGAACATGTTTCTTGTTGCTTAGCAATTATTCTGACAATGAAATGTTTAATGTAAAACAAAATCATATTTGAATGAATCACATATATGTTAAAATTAAACAACTTCCGTGATATTTTAAAATTTTGCTGTTAACAATGCTTCCTTAGTTGATTTAACCTTATTTAGTTTAACAATGTTTGTATTTGATATGAACGTTTTAGGCTAATTGTTAGTTAACAATGTATCATACTTGATTCAAATAATGATTTTTCTTTCGGTGCGCATTTTTCTTATAATGACGTGTTTTTTTCTTACAAATTAGTCCGGTTATTATGACGTTCATATTCAATTGTTTTCATTTTAACTCACACTCTTCACACAATCTACATCTTAGTTTTCCTGTTGCTTTTGTCATAATAATATGTAAAAACGAATCTATCGAAATGGCTGTTTTCATTGCACCTAAATTTTTCACGCACATTCAACGTCTGCTTTATATGACGTCCGGTTAGTATGACCTGATTACGATTTCCCTTCAATGTCATTATAAACGGACTCTACTGTAGTTGTAGGCCAACAAATCCGTAATACAGTAAAACCTCTGAAAGCCGGAACCTGTATAAGGCGAAAACCTTCCAAAAGCAAAAATGTTCCCAGCAGAACGATTTTTCAGCATATCAAATATTCTGTGAAAGCCGGAAACCTGCGAAACGCGGACGGAAGAAAAAAAATGTGAACATTGTAACTCAAATACGCGGAAATGCAGACGCGAAAGCCGGCATATAGTCCAAGAATCATACGCCTAATCGCAGTTATCTAAATTTTGTGGTTCCTCTGTTGTTCTTTATGCTCTAAGTACTCAAGTTCGAGGAAAGCGAATGTGAAGGGCTGACCTGACAGTATTTCTTAAATCGACAAACAAGTCGGTCGTGGTTTTTCTCATATAGAGATTAAACTTTTTTTTCAAGTTTGGTGGGCTCAAAAGTTATAAGAAAATCAGTTTTTTAAAGTTATAAAAAAAATTAATTTTTGCCCATTGTCTTCATTGTGCCCTCTTAGACTTTGAGCCCTATTAATAAATTCCTAATCTTTCGTTTTCTTTGGAGTATTAACTTAAGGAGATAAAAACCTTATACACACCCATTTCAATCCCCTTTCGGTTAATAAGAGTTTATTTCTTTACAGTTATGTCTAAGAGAGTAAGAAATTTATCTCTAAAAGAAAAGATTGAAGTTATCAACATGATAGAAGGAAACAAAAGAACCGTTGCAGAAGTTGTAACAAAGTTTAATTGCGGAAAAACTCAAATCTACAAAATCATGAAAAATAAATATTAAATCAAAGAAAAATATATGATATGTGCTCCAGCAATGTAAATGTAAAGAAAAAAAGGAATGGTAACTATGCTCAAATTAATAAAACAGTTTTTGAGTGGTTTCTTCAAGCTTCTGCTAAAAATATTCCCATTTCCGGACCAATATTGCAAGCAAAGACTAAAGAAACAGTGAAACTTTTGAAAATTGATGGATTCGCTCCAAAGCTTTTTAAAAGAACAGTAACATCATTCGCAATGTGTCTTGTGGGGAGTCGAACGAAATGGATAGCGGGGTTGTTCAAGATTGGTTCACAAAATTAAAAGAGATCATTCGAGATTGTGATCCTAAAGATATTGCAAATGCTGATGAAACAACCTTGTTTTACAGAGCTATGCCTACAAGAACTATGAAAAGCAAGGGTGAAAAATGTTCCCGAGGTCGGTTTTCGAAAGAAAGATTTTCCATCCTTTTCACTACTTTTGCAGACGGTACATTTTGGAAACCATGGGTCATTGGAAAGAGACAAAAACCACGGTGCTTCAAGGCGATTAAAATTAATCAACTTCCTGTAGAATATAAATGGAACAAAAAAGCTTGGATTAGCTATTTTTGAAGAATTTTTGAATAATCTCAACAATACTATGAGAAAACAAAATCGCAAAATTCTTCTATTCCTTGATAACGCTACTTGTCATCAGATACATCACTTATCCAACATTAAGTTAATATTTCTACCACCACGCACTACATCAGTTTTACAACCCTTAGATAACGGCATTATTTAAAATATCAAAGTAAATTACAGAAAGCTTTTGCTTTAAAAATTAATCGCAAATATTGACTCGTACAAGCTGGAGTCTGATATTGCTGTGAAAATTGATGTTCTTGATGCAATCACGTTTGTTAACCGATCATTGAAAATGGTCAGGCAAGAAACCAAAAAAAAAATTTTTTTAAAAATTATGGATTTATATTTGAAAATGAGGAAAATACGGAAATTGAAACATTGAATAATCCTGAAATCATGGAGGTTCAGAATATGATTGATGTAATATATAGTGATGAGAATATGGTAAATGATGCATCATACATCGACTGTGATAACGAAACTGTCACGGAAAATATTGAAATTAACCTTGGTGATATTGTAGACTTGAATACTGTCTATGCCGATGATACAGATCATGATGATGTTCACATGGACACAGATGAACCTCTAAATCAAAATCGGGTTCCAGCCTATATACATGGTTTAAAAGAATTCGGAAAAGCAGAGACCAAGAATTCCATGATAAAGCTGCAGATTTAGAAATATGTTTTAATAAATCTGTAAAAAAATCTAAACAAACCAAACAATTAACTCTGGATATTTTTATTAAAAAGTGAATTTTCTTTACTTAATTTTCTTTCTTCTTGAGATATATATGTATGTAAGTAACTGAACTTTTAAAAAAGATAATTTCAATAAACATAATGTAAATCTTGCTATTTATTTTATTCTAATCATAAGGAATCATTTTGGGGACATCATTAGTATATTTTATATTCGGTTCTCTGTAAGGCGGAAAACTTGCGAGAGCCGGAAAAAAATATAGTCCCCTAAGGTTCCGTCTCTCGAAGGTTTTACTGTAAATGTTTTGAGGATTTTATTCGAAAACCGCATCACTTTGAATATAATACAGTAAAACCTGTCTAAAACGGAATGCTGTGATACCCAACTTTTTGTTCCGTTATAGCAGGTTTCCGTTTTATACAGTTTTGTTCAGCAAAATTGATTTGAAAATACAGTACATATACAATATGTTTTTTTTGGGTACTTTAAAAATAATGAACGAACAAAAAATAAAAATATATACAGTTCAAATAAAGGGTGTTACAATAACGCGTTCCGAAGTAAAATCAAAATTGAAAACAAGTGGATGATGGAGTTAATGAAAATTTTATTAAAAAATATTATTTGGTCCATGGCAATTAAGTATTAAAAATAATGTTACTCAAATGCCCACCACGGCTCCTACGACACACCTCGACCCGTTTGTCCATATTTTTGATGACATCACGCATAATTGCTCCTTAATTATACCAATAGATCCTTCAGTTGTTGAATAGTGTTAAGTTTATTGGTGTAAACCTTGCTTTTGAGGTAACCCCAAAGAAAGAAGTGCAACGGAGTCAAATCGCACGATCTCGGTGGCCAATTGATTTCGCTGTTTCGGGAGATTATTCGCCCGGGGAACTGCAGCTGTGTGGCTCATCGTACCATCTTGCTGGAACCACAGGTCGTCGATGTCATAATCATACAATATTGGCCATAAGAAGTCGGTGATCATGGCATGGTACCGTTTCCCGTTCACTGACAGAGTTGCCAGCTGCATTTTCGAAGAAAAACGGACCAATCACTCCACCAGCGCAAAATGCATACCACACAGTGAGATTTTCTGAATGCATTTTCTTTTCAAAGAGTGCCCCTGGATTTTCATCAGCCCATATTCTGCAACTCTACTTGTTGACGTATCCACTGAGATGGGAATAAGCATCATCAGAAACTGTGGTTTGACAGCTGAGAATGTCAAACTGTGTTGACATTTCTGTTCAGTAAGGTTTGGCAAGTCATCATGAATCGTTTAACGCCAGAACAACGCTTCCCAATTGTGGAAATTTACTTTGAAAAAAATTAATCTGTTCGCAAAGTTCATGGAGCACTTCGTCCATTTTACGGTCAACATAATCGGCCTAGTGAGCAAGCAATTCGTGCAGTTATTGATCGTTTTCGCACTAATATTACTCTTCTCGATTCAAAACCATCAACAAGACAAAGAAATGTGCGGTTTACACGCTGGCGGCATCATCGGTCCTTATTTCTTTCGAAATGAGGAAGGAGCTGCCGTTACTGTGAATGGCCAGCGCTATCGAGCCATGCTGACTGAATTCTTGTTTCCAAAATCAATCAGCTAAACATCGCCGACATTTGGTTCCAACCAGACGGCGCAACTTATCATACAGCGCGCTTAACAATCGATTTATTGCAAAATCAATTTGGTGACAACTTGATTTCCAGAAGTGGTTCTGTTAACTGGCCCCCTTGTTCGTGCGACTTAACGCCTCTGGATTACTTTTTATGGGGCTGTATTAAGTTATGCATTTATACCGACAAACCAAAGTAGCCAAAAATTGGACTGATCGAATGGACCATGTAACTCGTAGCCGTGGCGGACATATGACGGAAATCATATTTAAATACTTTATTATTAAAAAATAATAAAGAAAAATAAATGCCATGAAATTATCTACAAGAATATAATAAAAAAATTTCATTCCAACAATATTTCTGTCTTGTATTATAATTTTAAGTTCTCATGCACCTAAAAAAACCACCCTATACATGTGCTACTGGAGTAACTAAAGCAAAACAAAATATTATATTTTCATTGGCGTACAAAGGTGGAGCATAAAAAATTCACATTTTCACGAATTTCGTTATATGTTTTAGACATATCGAGTTATCAAGTTAATCTAACTTCTGCGGGCTCTTTACATAAGCGCCAAGAAATGCTTTCTAAATTTTTCCATATCCAACCCCTAAGGGGGTGACAAGTGGTTTTGTACTTATTCACGAATTTCAAGATATATCTTAGGTCTGATGAGATATGGAATTCACTTTCACTTCTAAAAGCTTTAAATATAGTCGGAGAAAAAGGCGATTTAAGTATTTTTCGATATTAAACCCCTGGGAGATTAGGTATTGTTCAAGTTTTGACGAATTCCGAAATTTTTTTAGGTTTAATGAAATTGAATTCCCTTTCACATACTCCTATTGAATCATCTATTCCATTGTAAAAAAATTTCTAGGCATTCCAAGTAGATCAAATTGATATTATCTCCTGCTGTAATGAGAGTACAGCTTCAAGTATGATATTTGCTCCCTACAGTAAAAAAAGTTCGTCTCATCATATTTCTTCGCCCCATTTTTGCCTTATGTAATGTTTTCCAAAGAAGTAACAACAAATTATTATATTCTAAAGAAAATCTAAAGTCATGTTGAATCCCCTCGTCCTCGCTTATCACCCCACATCACCGGGAAAGAAAAACCCACCCAACCCGTACAACAAAGATATTCCCTGGAAAATCTCATTTCCTCCAAATTGCAAGTTGCTGTGCTTTCAACAATTTTCTCCATATCTTTAAGTGCTCCTGTAAACCATACTAACCTGCACGTGTGTGTTTGTTGGCATGAGGATGGCAGCTATCCTCACAGAGTATCCTGTCATTTACTTTAATAGCGCAATGACATTACAAATTGTAATTAACAGGGAGTACTCGTTTCGTACTTTATGGGGGTATGGTACCTTCGAGTAGTTAGGAGCGTTGGAATAGGTGATGTACTCCTACTTGCATTGAGAGCACGGACGATATCCATTGTATTTTATGTACTATAATCTTTTCGGATAGTCCTTGATATCTTTCTATTTATCTGTCGTCGTAATGGGATTATTGTTGCAGCTTATGCACTTTCGTCACGGTGAGCGAATAGAATGTAGCAATAGGTGATGTTTTTTAAGTTGTTTAGTAGGATGGGTCCATGGTTTCTAAACTAATCCCTGCCAGTCCAGAGATCGTGGGTGCGAAATCACATAAGCTATAAAAACAGGGGGTTCCTTCTAAGAATCCACCTGCATTCCACCAATCTTAAATATCAAACATTGAGAGTACCCCACAAAAAACGTACCTGCATGCACACCCAAAGAGGAAGCGCTGTTTACGAAATGTGAAGAAAACGCTATGCAAAAAAAGTCGTAATGTCGCAGGTGTTTAGCGGGTACGATTGGCTAGGTACGTACGGTGGGTATGCATAGGGTGGATGCATAGGATATCTACCCAGATTAAGTACAGTAGGGGTAGGCTCGAAGGTATAACATGCTTATGGTTACTTAACCACTTAAAAATCTGTAGATATGAATGTCCCCTTCATGGGACTGATCCACATTCCACCACTCTCTGCTAGGGATCCTCGGCGAGATTTTTCTAGAGAATTCGAGTTGCGGAATTAAATAGTCTGTATCCTCTAACGGGTTACATTCACTAAACCGTCTGAGTATGCAGCTGTGCCCCTGAGGTCTCGATTCCCAGTTGCCTGACTCTCTTAGTCGCACGGCACTTTTCGCTACTACACTCTTCCCGAAAATATCCAGCGGTAGAAGATCTCTAGTGCCGCTGTAGGTGTGGTGCCAAGTACGCCCGTTGCTCATGTGGAAGCTAGACGTTGAACCTTGATGAGTTGTTTGAAGTAGGTGGACTTCTCCAGCGCTACCCACCACGCCAAAATTCCGTAGGTTAGGATAGGCCTTACTATGGCCGTGTACATCCAGTGAGCCATTCCTGGCTGAGTCCCCCACTTTTTCCCGAACAACTTTTTGCAAGCGTAGAGAGCCCCTAAAGCCTTCCTTTGTCGCTCGTCGATTACAGGTTAGTTTCCGATCCAGGATTATACCCAAGTATTTAGCGTTGTCTCTAAGCTTTAGGATGAGACCCCCTGGGATTTTAGTTCTGCGCGTGAAAAGGATCAACTCTGTCTTCGAGGCATTGGCTCCCAGTCCACAGCTCTCCGCCCACCGGCTCACTGGAGAGCCCTTTTGAGCAGTTCACTTATAGTGGGTAGGAACTTACCAGAAATCCAAAAGCCAGATGCAAAAAAGAAGAGTGAAAAGGAAAATATTCCGATTTTTACTTTATATTAACCAATTTTAAATCACAAAAAATTGCAACAATTTGGCTTTTTTTTCTCAATGTTAATGAACACACTTTATTTTATTTATTTCAAAACTAAAGATGGTATTAGACTACCGACATGCTACTTTTTTAAATTTTTAATTTTTTCCGCTGGAAAAAGCAGTCCGAACTTTTTTAACTTACCCTACAAAATCAGACTTTTCGGTAGACATACGAAGGCGGTCCGACAAGTACTTAGCCTACATAAGAAAAACGAAAATTTTGGAAAAGTGGCGATTTATTTCTCAACATAGTCTCCTTTTAGCTCGATACACTTGACCCAGCGATGCTCCAACTTCTTTAACCCGTCTGAAAAATACGTTTTCTCGAGATCTGCAAAGTAGGCCTCCGTGGCGGCGATGACCTCCTCAATCGACTCAAATTTCTGCCCGGCGAGTGACTTTTTCAAGTTTGGAAACAAAAAGAAGTCGCACGGGGCAAAATCTGGAGAATACGGTGGATGGGGCAGCAGTTCGTAGCCCAATTCGACCAATTTGGCGGAGGTGTGAGCCGGTGCGTTGTCATGGTGGAAGAGCACTTTTTTCTTCGCCAAATGGGGCCGTTTTTTCTGTATTTCGGCGTCGAATCGGCCCAATAATTTGGCATAGTAGAGACCTGTGGCCGTTTTGCTCTTCTCCAGGTAGTCGATGTAGATCACACCTTGTGAATCCCAGAAAACGGTGGCCATCACCTTTCCGGCCGATAGGACAGTCTTCGCCTTCTTCGGAGCACGTTCGCCGGGTGAAGTCCACTGTTTCGAGTGTGTTCTGGTGTGTACCATGTTTCGTCGACGGTCACGAAACGATGCAGAAACTCCTTCGGATTGCGCTTAAACAGCGTCAAACACTGCTCTGAAGTGGTCTCACGGTTGCGCTTGTTGTCCGGAGTGAGCAAACGCCGACAGCTTTCTCATGCCCAAAATTGCATGCAGGATATGACCCACGCGTTTTTTTGAGATGCCTACTGTCTCAGCTATCTCGCGCACCTTCAATCGGCGGTCTGCCAATACGAGATCGTAGATTTTTGTCACGTTATCCTCCATGGTAGCCGTTTTCGGGGCACCTAGGCGTGGCTCATCAAAAACCGACGTGCGATCACGTTGAAACTCGTTAAACCAATTTTTGACGGTCGCCATCGAAGGAGAAGAGTCACCGTACACAGCATCCAAGCGCTCTTTGATTTCGCTGCGCGATTTCCCTTCCAAAAACAATAATCGAATCACCGACCGATATTGCTCTTTTTCCATTTTTCTAAAATCCGCGGACACGCCCGCTTCCTCACGCGGTCAAAACAAAACTACGAGTCCGATTCGGCTGAAATTTTGACAACAGCCGTCTACGAGAATGTACTACACGATAGTAAATTTCTCTTGCGATAGTAGCGCCATCGGGCGGTGAGGCTAGGTACTTGTCTGACCGCCCTCGTATGTGTACTGTTCGCGCTAAAGAAGAGATATACATATATGCACGCGACGCCGAAGAGTAAAAAACTGAACTAAATCAAGTCAAACGCCTAATCGAAACACATTTTACGAGTTGAAAACTGTCCATGTATTGTCGTGGAATGTTCACGAGACCGGTATTTATATCATGGCAACATACCCTACCTACGGAAGTTACTGCTATGTACGGCTATTTGCTGGAAATCTGGATAGAATTATCCCTTTCCCAGCCATTTCAGTAATTAGTTGACGTTGGATTGTGATGCCGTTGTCTGCATAAAAATTCCAAAGGAAATACAAAGAAGACATTACTTTTCAAGAGTGAGTAAATTAGCGAACTTAATTGCATACATTTTTACATATGAATTAATTTATCAGTCCATTATGTTAGCTGCAGATCATTAATAATACAATTAATACCATTTCGTTATGGATTCTTAAAAACGATTCATTAGTGATTCGTTAAAGTATTATTTCCGGACTCGCTAATGATTGAAATGCTCGAAAATAATGATACATAATTTATTTATTTACTTATCTTTTGGTTTGGTGCTTTGAAGTTCACCACACCTGTGCTCAATGGAATATAGCACTTACGATCTAAAAATTTATTTTCGATAGAACAATATTGGGTTTAAGAGCCCAGATTTTACTTTCAAAAGGCTACAAGTGAAAAAAGTTGAACATGTGCACTAGATTATGGCCATACCATCTTCTTTCTTGGAAAGCTTGAAGTTCTCCCAATTTCCACAGTAAATCCTATTATGAGACAATGTAATAAATTCTTCCATTACATCTTCCGAAAAGGATACGAAAAACCTACTAAAATATTTAAAAATCCTTTCATAAAAGGGAGGACCAAAACCCTTCCTTTACGATACCCTCTGCTCAGAAAATGCCCCCGACCACTATCTTACAGGTGCTTCCGAAAATGTTTATCTCTCAATTCAATGTTCCATTTTTTTCGCTACTCGGTCTGTTTTATGGACGAAAATTTTAAGGAAAATAAAATCACTTGTCTCGTACAATGGCGAAATATTCGTAGCAGAATGTGAAGGATTTCAGGATAAGTTTTCATGGCAATGCCATTCAATGCCCATCATTTCTCGTTTGAAAATTTTATGACAACATAACAAATAACGAGCAAGTGTATATATTCTTTTCGATGTACACGGATGGAAGGAAAATCCTTGCCAGTCGGACAATAAATGGAGCCATGTTGCGGAAATAACCGGAAGGGATGAATATTTTGATATGGAAAAGTCGGTCAAAAGGATATTTTCGTAGAATTTTCTACAGCCCTCACTTGTGGCGCACAGCCATGAAAAGTCAACCCTTTTCCGCAGAGCTGATGTGCGGTTTGCTTTAATGGAAGGATAGAGTGACTACACGCGCTCGACTACTACTACTACTGCTACTGCTCCCCGCATACGCATCCTATTTCCCATGTCAACTTAGTGTCTATGATGATGTGGTGAAGTCTTCTCTGCGGTGAAATGGAAAACTTTTCAATTGCAGCCTTAGCTTCACGTCATTTATGGTGATAGCCCCGGAAAGGAGGACATCCCCATCATCATCAATTCAAACAAACCACCCCCGATCGCCATATAAATATTTTTCTGCTATGTTGATACCCGAAGTATATACACAGTACGGTTAGACAGGATCTCATCCATAGACCGCTCTAAATGATGCCCACGAGAACACCGGGAAAATGGTCCACTTTCCAGATCAAACAGACGTTAGACTCAATGACGAAATGAACCAGTGGTGCCATCTCTTCGACACGACCGAAGCACCGAACATCAGATTGAATACAGAATGCGGGCCTTAATGGCGTCGGTTAATAATACTTAAGTTTTATGTTATGACCTAAAAGAGGTTTCTAAATGGTCGGGCCCCGCTATCAAGCGACTTGTGTACTTCGCAGAACATAGCCTTCGGGTTGCGAATCTTTTGTTGCCAGTCACCGCCTATAAAGTGAAGATGCGTAATTAAGTATTGGCGGTTAGTCGCAATGGAACAATAGCGACCTAATGTTTAATGGATGGACATTGTCGTTGTCGTCATCGTCCTTGTCGTTAGGCCTTTCACGAATACTTTCAGTATTTACGCAAGATCTTCGGTATCTTTGTCGCCTCGAAAATATGACTATGTTGTTTTGATATAATTCTCGTAAGCGATTTTATGGACATGATGCGGAAGCAATTTTAGGAGGAAAGTTCTTTCTGCTACCTCCTCGTACCAAACTGCTCTTCAAAATTTAAAACATCAGGAAAAAGTTGTTTTTTCGAATGGATAATAAAATATTAAAGTACAAAGTGGCAGTAAAGTCTGAAATGTATTTTTTTTTAGTTGAAGAAAATAACCTTCATGTAGCAATAAAACCACAGAATTTTAAAACTGCAAGTTAGCCTTAGATGATTTGAGAAAAGAATGAAAAATAATGTTAATGAGATGTCGATCAGACATTAAGATTCTTATTTCAAACAAGAGTCAGTGTATAAAATATTTGACTCCAGTTGAATGAAAGTGGGAAAATTGTTGAATCCAAATAAAAACCGGTGAAAACTTCAGTAAAGGAGTTGTGTTTTTCAGGACAGCACGACGTATTGGTCCGGAAAGTTTCCCGAGACCCAATTGAAGAGGCTTGATATGAATACAAACATCTTTCGAACTTTAAGCTTAGGCTGTTTTAAATCGGCTTTAATTGCTAATAATTTGTAGATCCCATACAACCTGTCATTAAATGTCCAAATGCTTTCCAGAGCCGAAATTCATGCGGACATGAATGCGAATTGTTTACATAAATGCATATGAAATGCATAACCGGTGATTCAATCTTATTTGTTGGTGTTAGTATAGCTAGAATTCCCAACAATGTTCCAAAGAACCCCATTATCTGTACTTTAAGGTATTCTTACTATTTTATTGTAAATGGTCACATTGCACATGTTTGAATTGACGAAATATTAAAAAAACCAGAACAATTTTAAAAAGGCTTGTCCAACTCAATTTTTAGAGACATCTGATTGAACATGCATGCGAGAGATAGAATAAATCAGTGATTCTTAATTGTTTTTTACTTAAAATTTATATGTAACCAATTCAGTATGAGAGGATTTTTGGCCAACTTCTCCCAATACATCAGCAATCATTGGGTTATAATTAAATGTCATACAATCCCAGGGGAAACCAGTTATACAAGGTATGATAATTCGAAGCCGAAATCGGATCGGTTCCGGAAAAATATTAAACTGAACCACAATTCTGAAATTTTTGATTTTTTCCCGCGAACATCCTTCAGATCGCCTGTTGAGAACTACTAGAATAGAGCATGTTAAGGTTTCTCGGTACCAGAAAAAACGTCCAGATAGTCTGGACGTAAATATAGAAAGAAAAAAATCTGTCAACAGTCTGGGCGCAACTTTATTATTTTATGGGTAGAAGTCCGAAATGCGTTTAATGCTGAGATGCGGTGTAGATTACTATGTGTTTGACAACCTAAAAAATAACGTTCCAAATAGTCTTCTGGTTATACCTTAGGTTGCCAATCCCATAGTCACCTACACCGCATCTCAGTATTAAACACGTTTCGGACTACTACCCATAAAATAATAAAGTTGCGCCCAGATTTTTTTTTATTTATTTACGTATTTGTTTTTTCAATAGAAATAAAAGCGAATTCGATTTCATTAAACCTAATGCGTTAAAAGTTTAAAAGTACCTTCCAGGGGGCTTAATATTGAAAAATACATGAAATTGGTTTTTATCCCGACTATATTTAAAGCTTTTAGGACTGAAAGTGAATTCTATATCTCATTAGACCTAAGAAATACATCGGAATTCGTGAATACGTACATAACCACTTTAGACCCCCTTAGGGATTGGATATCCAAAAATTTGGAAAAACGTTTCTAGGCGCTTATATAAAGAGCCCGCAGGAGTAAAATCAATTTGATAACTCGATATGTCTAAAACATATAATGAAATTCGTGAAAATGTGGGAAAAACCGTTTTCACAGACTTTTTTTGCGCCACCTTTGTATGCCAAGAAAAATCTAAGCTTTTTTTTGCTTTAATTACTCTAGTAGCACATCTACATATATGTACAAAGTTTCAACTTTCTAGCATAAGTCGTTTCTTAGATATGAAAAACTTCCCCCCACCCCTGTACCTTACTACCCCTATCAAAAATTTTATTTTTCTAGAGTGTGTCTATAGCTCCATTCAGTTGTCAATTTTTAGCTTTCTATCATTTGCGGCTTTCGTGAAATAAAAATCAGAATTTTTTCATTTTTAACCCCTCCTACCATGCACGCACACCCTCACCCTTTTCCGCTAGAGGTCTATTGGGCCTAACTCCTGTAAAATTTTCAAGACCATATATGGAATGGTTCCTGAGATATAATAATTAATTTTTTTTTAAAATGGCTATCCCCCGACTTCCGCGCTCCACCTCCCCCCTTAAAAATTGTACTTTCAGTAGACTCAACTTTTAATTTAATATACAGAAACTAAATTTTATCTTCCTGATACAATTGAGTCGGAAGATATTATAACCAAAGTTTTTCAACGCCCACCTCACACCCCATCAAGACTCTTCAAAATTTTAGTCCTTGTCTAATCTCAAAATAACTACAAAATTTCAACTTTCTGACATCAATCGTTCAGGAGATATGGATTTTAGAATGTTCCAATCCCAGCTTTCAAGCGTTTCGGACGCATTGTTTTTCGCCCCACTCCCACACCTCTCGACTCCTATCGACCATTTTTTGGCAAATAGGTTCTACATAAGTTCCAAGATTCAGCCTCCTAGTGTAAGCGGTCCCTGAGATCTAGAAACCAAAATGGTTCGTCTAAAACGCAAACTCCCCTCCCCCTCACACCCCCAACCCCCTACCACTCGTAGGGATTAACCCAGTCTACCCACCATAAGAATTTCAACTTAATATCTCAACGGGTATGTGAGCTATGCGTCTTTAAACGGTTTTGCGTACGGCGGACAGACGGACATTTTTTTTGTTTTTTTTGCTTTACTAGTCCTAAAAGGTGAAAATACAAAATTTCAGGGTAGCGATTTTTTTTTTAATTCCAGGTTGATCACAATACTTTATTATTAAAAAATAATAAAGTAAAAATGAGTGATGATATAAGCTAACAAAATTACTTGTACCTATACTTTAAAATTACGAGAAATTTTGAGAGAAGGACGAAGATGTGCAGGAAAAAATTGGAAGAATATCATCAGAGGACAGGGTGCTGCGCATGCATATCTGTCCCAAATAACAAGCTTAATATTCGCATGTTATAGTCCATTACCTCAAAAAATTCAATGAGCAATGGCGGATTCGCCAAAGTAGCAACCCCTAAAACGATATTTATTACATCACTTTGATTGACATGCTGTAATCACGTCGGCTTACCAAAATTATTTTTATCCTATCTCCCTACTTCAGCTCAACTGATCCACTTAATAACTAATACCAAAAAACCTGCTCCAGCTCCTTCAAATCAATTTGATCCTTTGTCAAAAAATACGAATAAGATAATTTAAGCACCCTTCGAATTATGTATACATAATCGTACGTCCTCGTAACTCCAAGGGTACAATGAATAAGTGAATCTTCCCGCACAACACATCCCTAAATCACTTCTTCTCTTCCTCATCGACACAATGAATCCCAAAAATCCATTCTCACCTGGACCAAGGTATCAGTGCTACACACTCCTCCGCCAGGAGTAAGGAAAAAAAACGGTCGAAATAAATGCAAATATTCCCTTAGAAAATTCCATCATGAATAAATTTTATTATTTTTCAAGTGAATTGAGACGAGGTTTCAATACACTGCACAGTACTCAGCAACATCTTCCTGCTGGGGGTTGAAAAAATTGCTTGCTTTCAGGATAGAAAAATGGAAACCTGATAATAAAATAGCTCTTCCTGATTTTTTTTTCAATTTATCATTGAGGCTAAGTGCTCCGCAGATTTATGCCTCGTATGGTGTTAAATCATAGCGAGTGGCGGTTTTTTTTTGTCAATCTGCTTGATGTCCTTTGGTACAAAGGATTGAAGCATTTTGTGAAAAAATTAGGTCCTTTTAAAGATTCGAAAAAAAAAATTGGCAACCAACATGAATCTCACAAAATGTATCTACATCATATGCATACCGTAGCCATGGAGTACCTACTGATTGTGTGGGATTTTTTTTTATAAAAAATCAGTTGAAAGCTTGTTAAAGGTGAAGAGCTCGCTATTATTGGTAAAAGCATTTATTTCGAAGTGGAGGAAAATTTAAAAATCTCAAGTTTAATGGAACTTTTCAGTTTGAAGTCATGACTACTTACGTAAAACGTATTGAGGTTTACTGAATAAGACTTTTTTGAATAGGATTGAAGAACAAAAGTACAAGAACATAACCACATGCATTATAAAAATCGAGGATTATTTTATAGAATTTCGATTCATCAAATGAAATTCGTGGAATAAATGATGAAGATTTTCATAAATAATGTGAAAAGGCAAATAACGGTACAATAATTCCATGAACCTGATGTTATTTAACATTTTGTGATATCATCTTGTATTTGATAAGCACCAACAAAATATACGATACCACAATCATATTATTACATGCATACCCTGACAACCCGAATCATTAAATTGAAATTTCGAGAGAAAACCACAATTTTTCAATAGCACTTAAAAAGAATGTAGTAAAGACATCACTTTCTGGGAATATTCCAGACACAAAATCAAATGTATTCGAAATTTAGTTCCCCACACATATAAAGTATTCAAGCGCAGCACGACTACGTACACTAGAACAATTTCTGATGAAGCGATATCCGAGTGAATTTCATTAATACGACCTTATGTAGCTGCGAATGCAAGTAGGGAGTGAATACCTTTTAGTTCATAGTTCATTTATTTCAATAGTACTTAAATTTATATTTATACTCAGTTCATAATTATTTTAACTTCTCATTGGTATATTTCGAAAACATTTTTATTGCAAATTTTCGAACGGGATATCCATGCGCAACTTTTCGTCTAACTTTCTTACATCCTGAAAATCAGTAGATGTTAGATTCAAACACATATAGGTAACGTGACTCTTTTCCAATGACGCTTTGTACGGAAAGCGTAAGTTTTCGTTCGACTTTCATCGTGGTCTTGTGCGAAAAACTACGAAAGCAGAGGATTGAAGTGGTAGTGGGCAAGCGATATTTCGTAAAAAATGTCTAATTGTGTTTTGTCATACTATTCAAATACGTTTATTAGCTCATGTAATATGAAATTTTAAAGCACAGTGCAGAAATATAAGACTCGTCGTAAAAAGACTCGCTTGGACGAAAGAAAACTTGAATCGCGATTGGAAGAACGAAATATTTTCAGTCGAAGCTTCTTTTCTGTGCTCTTTTTCAGAACGGAGATTTGGCACTTAAATAGACAATTTGAACGCTTCCAAAATGGTCAAAATACATTAGAAGGCCAAAGATGATAAGGAAAAATTCAAATTGGATACTACAAGAGGACAACGATCCACAACATCGAAGTAGTCTTCGTACAGCTGTAGTGTCATCTGTGAGAATTGGTGTGGACCAATTAATGCAGTTGGCATTACTTTGATCAGTGGCGGATCCAGACTTTGCTGTTGGGGGGGGGCGGAATTTTTTTTGATTTGGCTATTTTAATTGATCAAGTTCTGTGTCAATTTAGCTATATAGACTGCGCTTAGCAAAAACGGGATCATATTGTTTTCATCTTATTATGGGTCATTCCATCATGAATCGCCAAAGTTGTGACCTTACCATCTCCGATTCTTTTGAAAATGTTTGTACTTGAAGAACTAGTGAAAAAATTAATTGAAATTCAAGTTTTTGTTTCTATCTCATTTTTTAACTAACAAAAACAACAACAATCTTTAAAATAAGTCCTACTTTATTATGCAAGGATAAAAATTACCAGAGATATGAATTTTCAAAGAGGACTCGGACATCTTTTTTGGAAATCTTTAACATACTATAACTAACAAAAAAAAATTAGATAGAAACAAAAACTTCAAATCATATTTTTTTTCACTAATTCTCCGAGTACAGAAATTATCAAAACAATCAGCGATGATAAGGTAACACTTTTGGAGATTCTTGATTAAATGACCCTTTTTCTATAAAATAATTGAGAACCACTATAATGTTCTTCGATTTTTTTGACCCCGATCCGAATTGAGATACCAAGTTAATTTTTTGGTATGTTTTGAAAAACAATAAAAAAAAACCGTTTTGAGATATTCAGGGATAAAGGACAAAATCATTATCCTTGAAAAAAATTTCAAGGATAATTTTTATTGTGACAACCTTCCCCTTTAAAATAAGCCATATTTTATTATTCCAGGATAAAAATTACCAGAGATATTCATTTTCAAAGAGGACTCGGACACCATTTTTGCGAAAACTTTAACATACTACAACTAACAAAAAAAATGAGATAGAAACAAAAAATTGAATTTCAATTATTTTTTTCACTAGTTCTTAAAATACAAAAATTTTCAAAAGAATCGGAGATGGTAAGGTCTCAAATTTCGTCATTCTTGGCGGTTCTTGATGGAATGACCCTATTACCTACACAATATGTTGTCTTGTAGTCTTTTTATCATGATGCGTTTACACTCACCCTTGAGGCTCACCTCGAGGCGACCCTCTACTCCCATCAGGCCATTGCAAACCGGTTTTCGTCGGCTGTGTTACTTGCTGTGTTGAAAGCAATTTATACTGAACATGCCCTTGCGGCGCAACTTGCCTATAAGTGCGAAACGACAGGAATAGGTAAGCTGCGAATTGTGTGGTACCACAGTTCATTGTATGTGTGTACACATATGGAAGCGTGCGTCGGAGAAAAAGTTGAAGAATGTTAGACTCTTGCGACTGCACAAGCCATCTGATTGGTTGATTTTATGGTGGAGATAGAGGCGCGCCTCAAACGTTGAGTGTATGGTAAATCCACCATCATGGTTCTGTTCAGTGCTTTGCATTGCACCGCAGAACTACGTAAATGCTAATTACAGTCCACATTGCAGTGGAGTAAAAAAATCGGAGAACGGTTGAAGAATTGTTCTTGGGGGGGCGGCCGCCCCCTCCGCCCCCTCCGCCCCCCCCCCTGTATCCGCCAATGACTTTGATCCACACCAATTCCACAAAAGAGTTAGTTCAATGGTGGTTGGGGTTTTGGGGAGGAGTGGTCTGACAGCTGGGAAAGAAAACGAGAGGTTAATGTGAAGTTTTTTGGCGCGGACAGACAAAAATAAAGAAAAGGAGAATAAGGAAAGGAAGTTTAAGTTTAAGTGATGGCGCGCGGAGTGAAAAACATCGATATTGTTTAAAGTCATGTTATCGTTAAGCTAGAGAAGAGCAAGTGGAAAGAAAACTAAAGGCAAACCGCGCTTTCTTCAGTTCGTTTAAGTTCGCAAAAACAGTGGCTCCAAAAAGTTTTCGGCCACCGTATCAAATTGAAACTAAATATTCAAAATAAGCAAAGCAAATAAATAAGAAAGCAACACCAACAAATAAATAAAAAAAGTCAGGAAATAAAAATAAAATGGAATAAATAAAAAAAACAAAACAAATAAATTAAAAATAAAATAAATTATAATTAAAATAAATTAAAAATGGATTAAATTAAAAAAACTAAAAAAGTATAACATGACAACGAATGGACAGAAACTGACTCGGACTGACATACTTGTATAAAAAAAAATTAAAATACTTAAACAAGGAAAAAAAGAAAAGAGAATGCAGTAGTCAAGAGGTAATTTTTTTTATATTGTTTGTTTCTTTTTTTTTGGTTGGTTTCTTTTTGTGTTGGTTTGATTTTTTTTTGCGCTGTAAAAATGGCTTAATAGAGCGTCATTGAGATGGATCTTCTTGTTTGAAGACCTTCCGCCCCCTCATTCCTCTCTTTAGGGGCCATACATATACCATTCTTTCAAGGATCAGTATGGCTATGGTAGGGTGGGCTAGACGGCGCACACCAGCAGCGCCAGTCGAGTTAAAGGGAGTTTTCTCGGTCTCTCATGACCGATTGGGAATCTTATCCCAATTTTATCACCCGGGTAAGTCGGCGTGAAATTTTTGTTGTACAGGCCATGGGTTTTATGGTCTGAGGTGTAAACAACGTACCCCCCCACAGCCGCAGCTAGCCCGGAAGCCAGCAAGCACGTCGCTCCAGTTTGCACTTCAGCCACCAATTCGGACGTAGACGGAATTGGACCCCTGTTTCCCGAACCCCAACCTTCCCTTCGGTTATTTTGACTTTTTTAAGTCGAAATAACCACTCCAAGGCCTCCGACCACAACACAGCGTGGAAATAATCAAGAATTTTTGGTAGCTCTGCAGTACTATTCACAGTTAATCCGTCAGTTAAAACATATTCATCTCGAGACAAAGTATCTGTATACTGTGATTCTCCACCTCGTTGTTCAATGCTGCCGTCTTTTTCTGTCCTCGTTACCGATACCCGTTAAGACTACTAATTTAACGAATCTTCCTACTTGGGAAAATCGTATGATGCAGAACAGTACTTTTCCGAAGCTGGATGATGCAAACAAAAAATGTCCGTCTGTCCGCTGTACGCAAAAGCGTTTGAAGGCGTGTAGCTCATAAAATAATTGTGGGGGTGCAGCTCTAGGAAATGATGGTGAAAACGAGTGGAAAGGAAAAAATTCTGATTTTTATTTCTCGTAAACCACTAAGGATAGAACGCTAAAAATTGACACCTACAGAGACACCTCAGAAAATTTTTCATGGAGGTAGCAAGATACGGAAGTGGGGGTGGTTTTTCATATCTCAGAAACGACTTATGATAGAAAGTTGAAACTTAGTATGTATATGTAGATACGCTACTGTAGTAATTAAAGCACAAACAATGTCCAGATTTTCATTGGCGTACGGAGGAGGAGTATAAAATTGACCATGAAAAGGATTTTTTCCACATTTCCACGAATTTCGTTATATCTTTTAGACATGTCGAGTTATAAAATTAATTTTACTCTGCGGACTAGAAACGCCTAGAAACGTTTTTTAAAATTTTTGGATATCTAACCCCTAAGAGGGTGTAATTTACACCGTATAAAGTGGTTGTGTACATTTTCATGAATTCCAATATATTTCACTTCTAAAGGCTTTAAATATAATCCGGGAAACACCCGATTTAAATATTTTTCGATATTAAAACCGCCTGGGGGTGTAAGGTATTGTTCAAGTATTCACGAATTTCGAAAATGTTTTAGGTTTCGTGAGATCGAATTCGCCTTTGCTTCTATTGAATCTTCTATCGGTTTTGCTCCATTTTCCTTCATAAATCCACAATACGTTAGAGATATCAGCCTCCGTGCTATAATTGAATAACAATTGATGTAGAGACGAAAGTCTGAGCACAGAATAATTAAAAGTTAACTTAAGCACATCTTCTATTGAAAAATACGATTTTATTATTTTTTGGGAAGAAGTCCGGAACTCGTTTAATGCTGAGAAGCGATGTAGGTACACCCAAAAAAATATGCTGTAAATATGTACATAATCGCTGTTGATTTGTACTCACAACGCAGTTAAAATCGACCCTGCAGCCACACTTGTTACTTTTACAGTTTTGTGGTTGTAGTTTTGAAGTCTACAAATAAAATTTACATATTTAGCAGTATAATGCACAATAATTTTTGCTCTTAAAAACACAACATTAGCCGTGAAAAACGCAAGAATTTACTGTGGTATTTACATAAATTTTCTGTTGCAATGCCAAAGTGTAGAAGTTGAATTCACATGTTTAGCTGCATTTTTCACAATTATTTTTCTGTTAATTAAACAACGAAACCCGTGAAAATATTATGGTTTTTTTACATTCGCATAAATGTTGAGAAGAAAACTACTACTCTTTCTGTAGCTGTAAGAGCGAAATTCGTATTTTACTTTATTATTTTTTAATAATAAAGTATTGTGATTGACCTGAAAATTCAAAAAATTTGCTACCCTGAAATTTTGTATTTACACGTTTTAGGACTAGTAAACACCAAAAAAGCAAAAAAAAAAAAAATTTCCGTCTATCCGCCGTATACGCCGTAAAATATAAGAAGAGTTTAACTTGAAAATAACGATGTACAACACGCAAAACACAATTTTTAAGAAACATACACATATTTTATTGATATATAAAATTAAATAAATCACAAGTTCGTTGACTAAAACTAAAAAGTTATGCACTCTCATTACATTATAAAAACTTGTTTCTGAATAATTTAGTACCAGTTGTCAAAGTATTAAGATGAATTATTGGACTTGTTATATCAAATATGCTCACAATTAAATTAGTTTCAATAATTTTGTTTATATTAACCACATAAGAACTATAATGAAAATCAAAAAAAGAAATTTCATACTCAGTACATACAAAATAAATGCTATCGCCTCCGTTTCGAAATATAATACTTTTTATTTTAAAAAATCTTCTTTCGTTCTTATTCATTATACAAACGTAATCAGCTATTGAGTATTCAGTTCCTTTATATTCAATGCATTTAGTAGAAAATAAATTATTTAAGTCACCCTTCGTTATGGAATGCAACTGTTCAAAATAAGGTAAAAGTATATAATCTTCTTTGAGTGTTTTTTTAACAGAACTGCAATTTTTTTCAAAGCCACTCAAGTGTATTAATAAATTAGAAAAAGCTAAACAAGACTTAATCGCAAGAGAATAGCAAATGTTTTTACTATTTTTATTAACGTGATCATATTGTTTGCTTTTTTGATGATTAGATTCGAATCGAAATGCCCATATATATTTTATTGGGCCTGATTTTTTTATTGATGAAGGATAATGTAGTAAAAAATGGAACTTAGGTTTTAAGTTTACTTTAAATAGTTTTTAGTATTGCTCGTTATGTTTTTAATTGTTAATGTTAATTCATTTAGTTTATCATCATCAAAATGCAGAAGCAATATTATATCAATAATCTTAATTAATAATGTTATAAAATGCCATACCTTATCATTAACTGGCACTAAATCTCCAATCATGATTGGAAGAAAATGAACCAACGTTAACATTTCTCTTGCGCTAAACTTGAATTTAGATTTCTTCAAATGTTCAAAGGTTACAACTTCTGAATAGTTACCAATTTCCGATTTTCCGTATGAAAATAATTGTTTTCTTGAATTAAAAACATCAAGGCTAAGATATTCCTTTTCAATAAAATACAACAAGCTTTTACTTAAATCATAATGGCAGACGCCTTCAAACAAGTCGTGCATTGCATCAAAACAAAAGTTATCTATAACATGATATGAGCATATTTGGTTAAAAATGCAATTTTCTTGTATTCCAGTTTCCTTAACATTATTTTTTTCTAAATCAAGTGCATCAACAGTACGAAACGAAGAAGGGTATTCTTTAACATCTGATCGCATATTAGATTTATAACGTTTACAATTTCGACAGTAGTAATTGCTGTTGAATGACTTCGTGAAGCCCAATATAGTGTTCAATCCTTTATTATCACCAGTTATGAGCCCAAGCATGAAATGGATCCTAAAAGCTCCTTCTTCAGTATTTATCTCAATTCCCGTTTCTTCCAAATCTTTAAAAATGTTAACTAGGCTATTGAAACATTTATCATTACCATATTTTTTATGGTCTTTAGTTTTAATAAATGCGGCTGTAAAAATATATTTTAGTTTTGATTGGTAATGTTGAGGAATAGTGGGAAAAGTATAATAAAGCGCGTTTATTGATTTAATACCAGAATGGCTTCCTAATGTGTTCGTAAGTTCAACATCATCGGCATATAAAATGAAGGGTATAACCAATCTATTTTCAAAATTAATTTTTCTTCTATTGTAGTTCTCCCCATTTATAAAATTTAAAATATAAGTATTTTCATCGAGCTTTTTAGTATTTTCTAAAGTTAACTTCAAAACATTTGGAAGTACAAAACATTTCTTAAATTGAAATTTTAAAGGCATAATGTAACCTCTTATATTATTTTGATCTAAAGTCGGTTCGTAATTGACTATTCTTATATCTATTTCATTATTAATAGAAAATGCAATTGGATGCTCAAACAATTTTTTTTCTTTCAAATGTTTAAAATATAAAAATTCAGTATCAAAATCAGCAAATGGGTTTCTTAATAGATCTAAAATCTCTATTAATTTACTTGTTTCTATTGAATTATTTTCAAGTACTAATTTTATGAAATCATCAATTATTGAAAACATAAATGACTGGGTTATGATCTTTATATCTTGAACATTTTTTCGTGATAAATTGGCCCTAGAATGTAGATCATTCAAAAAAATGCAGGATTTTTGTTCAAGACATTTTTTTAATTCATTCAAATTATTTATATCAGTATCAGTATAGTTTAGTTTCTGCAATGACGTGATTGAACCTTGATTAAAATTATCTGTTACTTCATTTAATAATTCAATAGCAGTTTCATTAGAGTTATTAGTTTGTTCAGGGACTCTATTTTCTTCATTACATGACTTTAATTCTAATGTTTTTGTACTTTGTGGTATTTTATTATTAAGATCTTTATGTACATTACGTAAATGTCGTTTGAAATGAGAGAAACTTTTGAAACTATTTGGACATTTATCTTGACCACAATCAACATTACAGTTAGAAGTAAGACCATGAAGTTTCAAATCATGAAACAAATCTGCAATAGTTTTAAAAGCAACTTTACACAAGAAACATTTATACATTATGCTATAATGAAAGTAGTTACAACTTTTTGAGATTAATTATCAGGCGACTAATGCATGAGTTCTTACTTTTCAGGGAATTAATGTTCATTTCGTAAATAAACGTTTGTATAAAAATCCATGTTGAAAAACATTGCTTCGGATATTCAACATTTAAAACAAAAAATAATTTAAAGCATGTGTCTAAACATGAAATGAAATTAGAGAATTTCAAAAGCGTACCATCTATATACATATAATACTCTTTTGTACTAAAAATATTCTCTCCTACAGCAATTATAGTTGGCTGCAGCGTTAACTTATAATTCAAATATTTACTTTTTTGTTCTTCAATCCGTCTATTTATATCATTGTTTGCGGTGCAAAATAAAATAAAGGAATCCTCAGCGTCTCTTATACCAACTTTCCAACCTTTTTTCCCGGTGCACTTAATAACTGCTGACGGAGTAAGTATTGAATTCAAGAAGAAAATCAATATGAAAAGTCGATTATCTTAAAAGTAAAAGAAAGAATATAATATATTAGAAATATTCTACATTTCTTAAAATAAAAATCGTATTAATATTAACCTTCGTCAATTTCTTCAAAGCGATTTTTTATTATTGCTTTGTACTCCTTATTTTTCAAAATATTGTCTTGCAAATAATGTTTGTATAATAAGGCTGTTAAATTATTGCAGTTCATAAAGAGTTTATGAGAAGACTTGTCGAACAGAGTTTTAAAATCAATATTTATCTGAGAAAAAATTAACATAATAAAAATTATTGACTGGAGCCTTATCTTATATCTTAACAGCTTTACCAGAGTAAAAGCATCTGCATGCTTATATAAAGGCCAATCCAAGAAAATACGGTCTAAACTTCCATCGTTGCATTTCCGTAATTCATGGAGACGAGTTTTAGACGTCTTCTTCCAGATATTTTCAATATCACTCCATGGGTGGTCATTATATTTCAAATACTTCTTCAGTTCCTCATATTCTACTGTGTTCAGTTCTTCGCAATAAGGCTTCTCAATTTCAAAACGATTTTCTTGGTTCTGATCCTTCGATGTTGACTTTTCAGTAGATGCCTTTCTGTTGAGGTTGAAATAGCAATTATATAGCATTCCTTTCGGATGCTGATATTTTCCTGTAATGTATATAGTTTATATAAACAATTTTAATAAATACTCAAATATCATTAATTTATCAAAAGTTTAAGGTAAATTTATGTTAGACACTATTTCGTGGTGTAAGCCATTCAATTTAGACATTTAGATCCGAATTATAGCCTGGGGTTTTCAACCAATACATAAAAGCTAGTTTTTATCGTTTTATTCAGTAGTAATGAATATAATTAATAAGTATAATATATAACAATATAATTATATTTACTGTGAAAACTTACAGAGGAATAAGTTTTTATAATATTTAATTGTATTTTATCACGATCTAATGCATATATATTTTTGGAAGAAACACAAAGAAAATACATAATGATCTTATTTTTATGTTAATCAAAAACGAAATGATCCGTGCTTTATCGTATACTAAGTAAATTGATTGTAGAGTCAAAAATCTAATTTGAATGGCATATATATAAATAAAAGTATTAAAAATACTAAGCATAACCTTATCTTCCTCCGGAAATGTTTTTATTATATCGTTAGATATAAGATCGAGCTCAAAAGTTCTTTGTCTTTGCTGACGATGAGTCAATGATTTTTTATTTGAATGTTCGGCAAGAATGAGTTGTCCAGCTAAGGACATATGTAGGATATCTGCCACAGGCTAAAAAGCAAAATAAATTATAAACATCTGATTTGCTGACATAAATTTTCGTATATGGTATGAATTAAAATTAAATTTTAAAAATATTTAATTGCAATCTTTGAATTTAAATTTCGAGCAAAGGGAAATTATAGGTTCAAAAGTTGCGCTTCTACGCACTGCGAGTGAAGAAGCAAGCACCTTTTTAGTACACGAACATAGCCTATTAGGATTTTTCTTAAAAAATTTACCTTTAATGCGGATCTTGTTTCAACGCTTTCTACGGAGTTTACCGAACTCTCTACATTCGGCACTGCTGATAGAGTGCTGCACTTAGTAATCTATATGAATAATGCACATAAGTAATAAAAATAAAATAAAAACATATTTCCCACCTCTATATCCTTCCACTTTTTGAGCTCGTCTTCAAACTCCAACTGAAGACCAAGTTCAGAGGACGGAAATATTTTATTAAAATGTGACGTCTTTTATTTAATCCTTTATCTAAGCAAAAAAATTATAACGTTAAATAAATGCCTAGCCTATGCATCTATAGATATAAATTATTTTTGATCTATGAAAATTTGTGTCATTTGTGGGATGAGCGATCGTGGTGTTCAGCGCTTTCAGTAAACAAAAAACACGCTTTAAGAAATTAAGTTATTAAACCTTTTAAACACGAAAATTCTTGCAGTTCATATTTATTTACTATTGAAAGAGCTCAGAAATACCCACATTATATATGTATAAAATTAGAAAACTATATAAATATTTGCATTTGCATTTTAATGAATAAAAAAATTTGTTTGCTCAATTTAAAGAAGCCGTTTTACACTACATATGTAAATACATACATTGTACGTTTCAAACATATTTTTTACGGAAGTTTTCCGAAGAAAGACTGGCGAAGTTTTTCGTGACAAAACATACCTATTCTTTCAAATCCAAACTTATCTAAATATGGGACACTTCTTCTACATCGAATTTTATATTATCACTTGAATTAGGATGCAATATCCACTTGTATTAGCATTCAATATCTTAAATTACAATAAAATATACAAGAAGATTTTCGAAATAAACACAAGAAAAACAATTATTCCCATTTTCATGCACTACTCCACTTATTTATTTGTGATAGAGGAATACCTACTTACCTGCAAGAAATGGAACTACATCTTTCGATAAATTAAATGTTTTCACAATATTAACCACCTCGCAGTCAATTACACTTATTCCAGACACCACTTGTTCACTTTCACACGCGTCCACGAATAATTCCTCTAGGATTTCTTCCATATTGGGTGAGTGCGGTTCGTTTCGCGATTGCCAACGATGGTTGACTTTATTATTTGAAAGTTACCGATAGTTGTGAAATTCATGCTGGTTATCCATAAATGCGTGATCCAACAAGTTGATTGACTGTGCAGTATTGCATGTTAATGCTGTTAAATGTATGTATTTTGCTGTCAAATTTACAACATTTCGGTACAAATTTAACAACAAATATTTACAAGTACCTGTAAAATCTACTGTTAAGGATGTAGAAGAAATACGCAATATTTACATGTTTAGCAATCAACATGCTTGTTAAATTCGTGATAAACACAAAATATGATAAAATTAACAGCATAATCTGTAATTTCTAGCATTTTACAGAATATTGTTATTTCAATTAGTCTCGACTGTTAAATTAACAACAAAAATTTTTTTGGGTGTAACTATGCGACTGACAACCTAAAGAATAACCAAGAAGCTATTTGGCATCTCCTCATTTAACGCGTTCCGGACTTCTAACAAAAAAAATAATAAAGTAGTGCCCAGACTGTTGGCAGATTTTTATTATAGATTACGTAATTCGACATTGCGAAGGGTAATAATTGAATTGAGCGATTTGAATAAAGCGATTTGTTTAATTAACCTAATCGAATTATTGTACTTGAAATCCCGGCGCACTCCTGCTTGGGTTTCTAAGAATTAATTATGATTTTACTGCTTTTAATTAGGATAAATATTAGTAATTCGTCCATTCAAAATATCGATGATCGCGTACGAATCCGCAAATCGTTAGTTTTCTCTGCATTTCAAGTATTTCGTATCCGGAGAACAAAATTTTTCGTGAAAAAAATTAAAAGTGTTTCAGCTTCTAAGAAAATAAACTTAGTGATAATAGGTAATAACACAAAATGTAACATTGCATAACATTTTTTAGTTGATTACAATTAAATTGAATACTTTAGGCTCTTAATATCGTGTCTTGAAATATGTATTGTTAAGTGTTGTGGCCCACTTGCGTATCAAAAAATTTTATTATTAAGATCAAAAAAAAAACTGCGGGTTTGTTGGTCTAAGATACAAATGAAATAACTCACAAAATAATAAAATAGAAAATGTGCATGTTTCATAATATTCTTTTTATTCATTGAAAATACCGAAACACTATTTTTTTAAAAAAAAATTATTTTATCTATAATTCTATAAAAAGTATAAAAATTGATTTCAATTATTGTTAAGTATCTAAATCTTTAAGTTAATAAAAAATATAATTAGAAATAAAATCCATATGAGACTAAGTTAGGGTGGAATTATAGTGAACGCGATGCGTGCATCGTGAAGCGATGCGACGCGATGAAAGCTAACTAAAATACCTACATGTTAGGGATGTTCCGAATAACCGTATTCGTATTCGTTTAAGCGAATATTCGCCAAATTTTATGTATTCGTAATCGACACCGTATTCGACAAATTCAACTCAGCAGCCAGTGCAGCCATTCGACCTAGAGCCTTCACACAATGGACTGGTACTTCAATAACATTTCCGAAAACACTGACTACACCCCTCCAAGTTTTGATTTTGACAAAAATTTCCTAACAACCATCCAACCCGTCTAGTCCGCATCTCTAAGGTCCACATACATATATACTGACGCTGAAGCTCCTAAATGGAAGGCGGAGTCGGCGGATGTGTTTTCTCTGACATGCTTAACATTAGCAGCTCTTTCCGCCTTCCGGACATATACATATGTATTAGAACTATATTGCTAACTGTCATATTTTTCTATAGAAAATCAATAAGTACGAGTTGAATTGGAAAATTCAGAATCAGCTGTTGATGTTGTCCCAAAATGGAAAGAATCAAGGAAGGGGAGTACAAAATTTTAATGGAAATCAAGTTTGTATGAAATTTGAACATTGTAAATAAAAATATTTAATTGCGAAAAATATGTTTCATAAGAAATTGTACTGTTCATAATTTCAAATTAGCAGCACTTACATAATTTTCACAAAATAAAATATGTAATTTGAAAAATAGTAATATATTTTTTAAATGTTCCAATTATTTGAATTATAAAAAATATTATAATATTAAATTAAAATCCAGTAACGTTTAAACTACCACTATATTGAATTGGCAAATTCAGAATCAGCTGTTAACAACGATACTGACTCTGACAAGTGCCGCTAGCAATATAGTTTACTTACATATATGCTTCCGGACCACTGTTGTGTCTATCAGGCGGAGCTTATGGCGATCAAGGAGGCCTTGTTCTGGCTGAGTTGTAATGTAATATCTACTAGTGATATTAGCATTAGCAAACCCTTGGGATCCGCCTCTACAACATCAAAGGTTGCCGTAGAATGTCTATCATCTCTTTAGGAGATGGTAGAACAGTGCAACATTCTTCTGTGCTGGGTGCCAGGGCACATGGATATTCCAGGTAACTGTATAGCTGACGATCGCGCTCGGCGCGGTACTACCCTTCAGATTATGGCGAAACATCGGAATGGGTGTGCCTCTCTATACATGTAAACTGCTACTGGGATTGGACTAAGTTGAAAAAACCAACTCAAGATGGCCAGACATGTCACACTGCGAGACTTATCTGGCCGAAGATGGATTTAAAACCCTCTAAAATGCTGACTTTGCTCAAAAGAGCGAGTATCAGCACCACTGTCTTATAGGCTGCAAGCTAAAAGACTCAGTCTGTTCTCAAACGACTTCTGTAGAAGCTGCCGGAATGAGGAGGAGACAGTCCTTAATCTTCTCTGTGCCTGTCCAGCTCTATCCGCTTGGGGGAAACTCATCTAGGTGCTTACTTCTAAACAGTCTTAGTGCCCTTGCTGCAACGCTTTATTGTAAGCTCTAAATGGTTTAGCGAGTAGGACCGGATTTAATGATTCACAACTGATATTTTTTTTAGGTCTAAGTCTGTCCGTGCTCTCACGGGCAGCCACGCGTACCAACCTACCTACCTACCCTATGCCTGTGGATGCAACAAAAAAACGAAGACAATACGTTCGCAGGCTGCGAACCAAATATACAGTTATTTGTGGATTTGATAGTTGTAGCAAGCGATTCAACGATTTTTCTATAAGTAGTGTAATGGAATGCCTGCACACGAATTTTACGAAGTCACAACGATCTGCCTATTGACAGGTACTTTTGAGTTTGACTGTCATTGCGCCATCACCACAATACAATGAACGATATTCACCACTCACCTAGAACGATACTCGAAAGGTGAATAAGGATCGTCAGAGGCTTCAACAGATGTCGAAAACGAAAAAGAGTCGAGTTGGATTTCATCATCGGGCCGCAGCGGTCGTTTTACTCCAAATAAAATCACACCAAGTAGTGCGGTGTGTTTTATTTTTTTTGATTTGTGATTGAAGTGCTCGCTGGGAGGACCCCAAACACCAGGGAATAATACGTTCTCAAATTTAGGAGAAAGGAGCCACGTACACTTTTCACGGTATGAGAGTTAGGCTCGTATTTTGTTAATTGATAAATATATATTTTCTTGCCTATTGTTGAATGTCCGGCCATACGGTCGAAATGGGCCCGGAAAAGAGAAAAAAAAGGAAAGAAACCAAAGAGGTTTTAACTTTGCTTAAAATCCAATTAAACCAAATTTATGTACATATCTTGTTAAGTTTTTTTTTTGCTTGTGTTGTGTCATAATGGGTCGGAAGACAAGTGTTCCTTTTTTTTATGAGTTTCCGTGTGTGGTAAATTTCGCGATTTCTTTTGGGCGGTCCCCGGGCAAAGTTGTTTTTTTTAGAAAATTGTCCCCCCCCCCCCGGATGGCCTTTTGTACGGTCCGTGGTGTCCGTGCTACGACCATGGAGCCCCGAAAGCCCCATTTTGTGTTGGGTTTCTCTCAGGAATGTGAAGATCGGTTGAATTCGTGAACCCCTTTTTCGGTGTAATTTCAATTTGTGCGTGTCATGTGCGGCATTTGATGCCCTTTGGGCTTTTCCTTTTTAAGTTTTTTTTTGTGTATTCAAAAAATAGCAAGTAGTATCGGTGCTCGTTTTAACGAATAGGTAGTCCTATTAGAGGGACGCCCTATTTCCCGATTACTAGCAATACTACATTTTTCTCCGAATTTTTCTGAGTCAAATGTACGAGAACATATAGAATTTTCTCGGACCTTTCTTTATATTTTGGTTGAACTTCGTCTTCATGAGTTTTGTGGCTTTTCTTGCGGGCTCTTAACTCCCTACGACGGTGAAATACCACCTTTCTCCACCTTCATATTAGTATAGTCAATATGCTGGTAGGAGTGATCATGGAGATCGCTCTTCTTCTGCCTTTCTATCACGAAAGGATATATATATAAATACTTCTAACAGCAAAAAATATGGTTACTGCTTCGGCCTTCCCGCCGAAAGTCTCCATCCTTGTGCTCTCCTCCTTCATTTCCTCACTCTTCTTTCTCCATCCCTTTCCTAGTCTGATTTCCTACTTTCCTTCTTCCTATACCGAACCAGCCCGCTGAGGATAGAGTACGGACTTCTCAAACCATACTTCTCAGCCCATATCGTGCATAAAAAATACGATGTCCATGGATATAGATAGCCACCTACGCCCCTTCCGTCGAGCTACGCACGTGCTTAAATGCTAGATGCACGCTATCTTTCGGCAATCCATGGGGCATATGCCACCCAACTGTGGCTTTGTCCCCAGACGACAATTGTTAACACCGGTCTATAGGATCCTGGCCGACTTGGACAAGAGGTGATGGAGATCTACTCCTGCTACTTGTTTCAGGGCGGAGTACTGGGTAATATACACTCGTGGTGAGACCAATTACGTAGGCTACAATGTTGCGAATTTTCAGTTTGGTTGGACGGATACCGTGATATGATTCGTTTCATGTCATGGCGCCCCAAATTGATAGCGGCATTGTAGTTTAAAAACGTCCTGAGTACATTACAGTAGTATCGCAACATTGCGCACAAACACCAATACTTTAAATTCGCTTATAAAATCAATAAATATGTTTTATAATTTTTGACATTTTTCACAAATTCTTTCAATTTACTAATGTTGAAATTTCGTTCAGTGGAGGTATCTACTCAGAATTTAAGACCATTTGTTCGTCTCTTATAAATACTGCCCCACAAATACGAGGAAAATTCATTTAAATAAAGCATATCTTTTCGGCAATTTTTTAAGATAAGGCAAAATGTCTGAGAAAAGTCCAATTAAACACTTTAAGTTCCGGATTCCGACATCCATATTCTGACTAACAGCGTCCTTCGCCAGAAATTTACCTATTCGGTACACTTTTAGACGAATAAAAGCAATCACTTCAGTAGTAAACACAAGGACTACAAATGAGCCGAAATGTCTGTAAAATACACAATGTGTTGTTTAATCAGGAATATGCAGTGTTCTGGCTCAGAAATTTCGCAACATAGCGCAGTTAAATTATTACATCTAACAATCATTCAACAATTTCCGTGACATTTTATTAGGATCAGCTTTTTCTTTTGCAAAGGGTTAGTTGTCCAAAATTACAATAACACCGTTACAGTATATTTAATCCGCGATTAATGGCAATTAAATCCCCAGCTCAAACATGTGCGCACTTTTGGAAACTTTTGTGGCCAGGAAGGCGTACGTCCCCGGAATAACAGAAGGATATCCCATCCATCTATGGAACAACTCATCGACCAAATTTCACAACCCGTTTTTCAGCTAATGGATGAATAAATGAATGAAAGTGGACTAAACTACCATATCCCATCCATCTTACCATAGAAACTAAATCCTGCCATCTTAAAAGGATGTGGTTATGGTAAAGTTTTCCCGAACATACAACCAAGTAGGCAAACAAACACACGTACCTACTCCGCTGTATTCTCGACTTCTTGAAGGAAAATTAAAATGTCGCATTAATTCAGACATTCATCTTGGTTAGAATGTTTTATTGCCTGACAAGCTTATCCCCAGTATTAGTACGGGGATACGGTGGGGAATACATGCTACAGGACCCCCCCGACCGCCATATACGTGTGTGAGCATTAGCAACACTTTGCTTATTAACAAATAAACGAAAGCATTTACCAGTGGCAACCGCTCCAGAATGTTTACTTCTGGCTTACCCCTTTGTGGTAGAGTGCAGCATTGTATAGCAAATTCATGTGTAGTATCAAAAGTACCCACTGTTTTGTATTTTTTGTATCGCTAGACAAAGGTTGCGTTACTCCCTACAGCCCTACTCCCTGGTGCAGCCATGTCGTTGCATTCTGACATGTTAAAGGCGCTTGAGACATAAAAGGACACCAGTATAAAAGTAGCGCCATCGAACAACCAGAACCCATTCAGAAGTAAGGAAAAGATTCCCACTTCAGAAGAATCAAGTCCTTGCGGCTTCGGTCCAACCGTCTGGTGTCACTAACTTCATAGAACAAAAAACCCTTCAGTAACTTTTCGACTTTACTGAATGGTGGTACGACCTAAAAACTCACTTCACAAACGTTCGCACCATGAAGGATTCATGACGTTCAAAATCGTTTTTGGACCGAACATCTGTCCAGGATAACCATTAGAAGAAGCGAGATTGGAAAAAAATCTTCTGACAATACTTTCAAACTTAGAGCAAAATGCAGGTATAAAAATCCTTCGAATTCACGTAGTCCTGGACGAGCTGAACGATGAAATCACAGGAAGCAAGAAAGGAGCAGGAACGTGGTAGTAAGTAGGAAATAACCAGTGACAAGTTACGACCGCTCCTGAAGACAGACCGAATGAATGGTAAAAAGAGCTTTTATCAAGGGCTGAAACTTTTGCATCAGGTGCGCCACTCGAATCGAGGAAGCATCTTCTGCATCCTGCCGCCATGATAGAACAGAATCCCATGCATGCAAGGATGTAGTCCTTTGTAATTTGATTTGCCCACAGAATGGACAAGAACGAAGACAGATAGGAAATAGAACGCAGTCCTGGCAATTCTTTAACTCATGTTTCTCTGTCGAAATATACGCTCAAGGATGCTGATCCTTTTTCGTTTTGGCAGCAGTGTTTCCAATCTATGGCTCCCTCTCTCACGTAGAACAGTGACGAAGTGCTGGCAACTATTTATTTTAATTGCACACACCACAGGTAACTACAGTCAACGATAACAATAACAACAACCATAATACCATCACTCGAATTAATAGCAAGAGTGAATGCTACCTACGAGCATAAGAACGAAGAACAGGTGCAATGGAAATTGTTTTGATGGTATTTCGTCTTCCCTTGGGGTGGATTTCAGGCTGACAGAATGAACGAAGTGAAATCATTTTTCTTCAAACATTTGAAGAAATTTGAAGCGCGAGATAAAAGAGAACGATTAATTTTTGTTTGTCGGAAGGATTTGTTCCGAAATCTTGCATATGCATTTAGTAGTAGATGCTATCGCAATATACGGCTGGTAAGTTCAATTTCATTTATCACACACTCAAAAGATCGCGTTTCACGAGTATAACTTAAAAAAATAAAGAAATAAATAAAAAATTGCCAACAGTCACAGTCAATTTTATTCTTTTTTGCGTTCTACGCCACTGTAAACCTTAACAAACGTTCGAAATAGCCTCCCAATAATTCTTAAGGTTCTCAGTCGCATAGTAACCTATACTGCATCTCGGTATTAAACGTGTTCAGAACTTCTACCTAAAAAATAATAAAATTGCGCCCAGACTGATGGCAGACTTTTTTTTCAATTTCAATCGAATACAGGGTGGCGCGCGGCAGACGCATGGATTTGAAACATCAATAAAACGCAAACTGTTCGAAAATAGCTACTTTTTTTATTTTTTCCTGGTTTATTTACATGGGAGATTTAAGTTCTTACAGTTTTAAACAATGTATCTGCCAAATGGCGGCCCTCACGCTCCAAACATTGTGTAAGCCTTTTTCTGAAGTTTTCGTTCACTCTTTCAAGCATTGCCACAGGAATTTGGAGGATGCGCGTTGAGGGCTGTTAGAGTTTTGGAACGATCGTTGTAAATAAGAGATTTTAGGTATTCCCACAGGAAATAATCGTAAGGCGCCAAATCAGGAGAGCGCCCTGGCCAGTTCAGGGAGATGAGCCACCCGGGGAATCTGTCACTAAAAAAGTCCATGCTAACTCTTGCTGTGTGTGCTGTGAAGATGTTCTTTAACGATTCGTTGAATTGAACGTCTCGAAATACCAAGGGCACCTGCCTGTTTACGAATTGAACGCGTGGGAGATTGTTTAATTGCAGCTCGAACCCTCTCGCTGTTTTCTGGTGTAGAGACAGTTCTCTGAGGCCCCCTTCTTATCGTTGACACATTTCCGCTATCCTGGAAGGCATTAACCCACGCAAGAATTCGATTTCGATCAGGAACTCGACCGCGGGGGGTGATATTAAAGTAGAGATGGGCAAAGCAGTTCCTTTTAGTGAAGGAGTTCACTCCGAGTCACTCACTTGAAGGAACAAGTTCAGTGAACTAGTTCCAGTGAACTGTTCGTTCCGAGATTCTGATGACCAAAAAAAAAAAAAAACGGTCGTCGTTCTTCCTCACGTGTCGAATGGAACTACAGTTTACCAAAAGGAGTGACGTCCATCAGTGTTTTATGGGTAGAAGTCCGAAACGCCAGTACTATGACTGACAACCTCCAAAATAGCGGTCCAAAATAGCGGTCCAAAAAGCACGCATCTCAGCATTAAACACGTTTCGGACTTCTAACCATAAAATAATAATGTTGCGCCCACAGACTGTTGGCCGACCTTTTTTTTAGTCTTAATTACCTTAGTAGCATATCTACATATAGGTACTAAGTTTCAACTTTCTACCATAATCCGTTTCTGAGATATGAAAAACCACCCCCGTACCTTGCTACATCAAACATTTTTCCGGGATGTCTCTATAGTTGCTCTATACAGTTTTAAATTTTTAGCTTTCTGTCCTTTGCTGCTTTCGAGAAATTAAGATCAGAATTTTTTCATTTCCACCCCCTCCCACCATCACTCCCTACACCCACACCCTCAAAATTCCGCTAGAGGTCTAACAGTCCTAACTCCTGTAAAATTTTCAAGATCATATCTGATACGGTTCTTGAGATATAAAAATTTCATTTTCTGAAAAACGATTGTCCCCTCACTTCCGCGCTTCACGTCCCCCCCTCAAAAATCTTATATTCAGTAGACTCCACTAGTAATTCTATATACAGAAACTAAATTTTATCTTCCGGAGATAATTGAGTCGGAAGATATTGTAACTCCAAGTTTTTCACCCCCACCCCCATAATTCTGTACCACCCTTAAAATGTTTAACTAGTTTCTAATCTCCTAGTATCTGTTAAAATAACTACAAAGTTTCAGCCATCTGACATCAATCGTTCAGGAGATATGGATTTTAGAATGTTTCAATCCCAGCTTTCAAGCGTTTTGGACGCATTGTTTCCCCCACCCCCACCCATATCGAAATTTTTTTTTGCAAATGAGTCCACTATCATAGTACTACATATGTTCCAACTTTCAGCCTCCTAGCATAAGCGGTTCCTGAGATCTAGAAACTAAAATTTTTCATCTAAAACGCTCCCCCCTTACACCCCCACCACGACAAAATATATCACTTGTAGGGGTTCACCCATTCTACCTACCATAAAAATTTCAACTTAATATCTTAAGGGGTTTGTGTGCTACGCACCTTCAAACGGTTTTGCGTACGGCGTATACGGCGGACAGACGGACAAAATTTCAGGGTAGCAAATTTTTTGGAAATTTCAGGTCGATTACAATACTTTATTATTAATAAAGTAAAATTATTATTTTTATAAAATAATAAAGTAAAAGGGTCCTCCCGCCCTCGTTCTTCATGTTTTTGACACGGAACTGCAGTCACTTGAAAAATTCAATTGAAGTGTTCACTAAAATGGAACTCTTCGCTCCTTCGTTCCGGACTTAGTTCCGGACTCAGTTCCACTAGCCACTTCCATTGAAGTGTTCGCTAAAATGGAACTCTTCGCTCCTTCGTTCCGGACTCAGTTCCGGACTTAGTTCCGGACTTAGTTCCGGACGCAGTTCCACTAGTCACTTCAATTGAACTCTTCGTTCCTTCGTTCCGGACTTAGTTCCGGACGCAGTTCCACTAGTCACTTCCATTGAACTCTTCGTTCCTTCGTTCCGGACTCACTACCACAGTTGTGCTTGTGGTTTGAAAGAGCGGTGTATACATGAACATGTACATTTCCTCTTTCTTTTTTCTTATGATGGAAAGTGGAATGTCATGGTATTCTTATACATAATTATTCTATTAAGGCGGGAAAAATACACAGTGAACAGCAGAAAAGACTTAACACCTTATACATTAATGTACAACAGAGAAAAAACACGGTTGTGACGACTTTGTTTAATTATAAATTTTTATTTAAACAAATCAGCTTGGAGAATTTTGACGATGTCAACAATTAGTTGGGCATTTTAAAAATGTAAATCTGAAATTAGTACCCGAAATGTGTGAAAAATTACAGATATCGGTTGATGTGTAATACTGATAAAAACTTACGAACTGGTTGAGCAATATCATAATAATATGGAAGATCTAATTATTATTTTAGAAACGAATGGGAAGAAATACATCTTGAAAACCTTTCAGTTGTATCACATTTAAAACTAATACGATGACCAAAAGATAGTCTGTATCTTTAATAAATGATCTTATGACTTTATGGGGATTTTTAATTTACTGCAATCAATCGTGCCTTTTTTTAAGTAAATAAGCTGCTAAATCCCTATCAAATTAGAAATTAATATTATTAGAAACGTTGTTCTACATATGAAATTAATTATCAATAAAGTCGAAGTAAATGCAATTAGTAATTTTTTGAAATTCGTTCAAATGGGAATTTGATGAACAAATACAAGTCACTCAAATGTCAACTCCAGCAAGTTTTGTTCTGGCAAAAGTAATGTTAATAATTACTGATAGCCTAATATACTTTGAAAATTATAAAGCTGACATTCCCCGTGCACCATGTTTTTGTTCAATTTAAAAACTAAACTGTTCAATTACTGTAGACATGGACTTTAGTTATTGATATTGAAGCCGACAGCACTGTTTATAATATCCATACATGCAATACAAATTACCACACGAATATAAAATGAATATGAATGAAATATATGATAATCCGAGAGAGAAGAGCTGATACTTGGCGTTGCGGTGCTAGTGAAGCCGACAGCACTGTTTATAATATACATGCAATGGAAAATACCACACGCATATTAAATGAATATGAATGAAATATATGATAAACTATACTGAGAGAGAAGAGCTGACTGGTACTTTGTGAAAAATGAAGTTTTGTCTTCGTTGTGTGTGTTTTCCGTCTGTGGAGACGGGCAAAACGAGAAGATTTTGTTGGTTGAAAAAAAAAGGTCGTAGTCGTCACTGAAAAAAACACTCAATGTGATGATGACCAAAAAAAAAAAAAGGTCGTGTGGCTGTCGTTCTTCATGTTTTTAGTTTTTGTCACGTGTCGAATGGAACTGCAGTTCACCAAAAGGAGTGAGTTACTTCACTCACTCACTTCAATGAAGTGTTCCTTTGGAACAGTTCACTCCGGAACGACCCATCTCTATATTAAAGTGTAAACGAAAGGCACGCTGCACACGGACGATCGAGAGGTTGGTTGAAAAATAGGCTTCCACACAAAAAACACGATGTTGAACAGGCCACTCCATCTTGGCGACTGAAACCAAGTGCTAACAAACCTTCCTTCTTCCTCTTTAGAACCACCCCACTATCAACCCTCTACGATCTCTAGGAAGGGAGCAGTGACCTTTTCAAATCCATGCGTCTGCCGCGCACCACCAATTTATTTTACGCCAGTTAAAGTAAAAAAAATCGATATCTTCTTAGACCTAAGAGATATATCGGAATTCGTAAAAACGTCCTCAATCACTTTCTACCTCCTTCGAGGTTGAATATTGAAAAATAACGAAATTAATTTTTGGACGACTCTATATTTAAGGCCCATAGAGGTTAAAGCGAATTCGATATGTTAATGGACATTAAATACTTTTCGAAATTTGCGAACAACCACCCAACACCCTTAAATATCGATAAATGTTCAAATTACGTAGTTTCATGTCAATTATTATATTCACATCCTTAGAAGTCAAATGGAATTTCATATCTCTTCTTATACCAAAGAAATATGTCGGAATTCATAAAAACGTACACAACCACCTTACACACTTCGTTAGGGGTTGAATATCAAAAAAAAATTTAAAACTGTTTCTAGACACTTATACAAAAAGCGCGCAGAAGTAAATCGAATTTGATAGCGAACAATGCAAATCTGGACTTTTTTATTGCACTTCAAAACCGCTCATAAGAATCTCATAATATAGGGGAGACTGGGCCAAAGTGGGCTAGCAAGGTAAAGTGAATCCCTTTAAAATTTCTAATTTGCAATAGCGCCATCTCTTAGCAAAATAAATTATACGATAAAGCTTCATAAATTGACCACAATGCACTACAAACGAAATCCACTTTAAATACAGTTCCTTGAATTTTTCTCATATTTCGATTTTGGTACCGTCTGATGTAAATATCAGTGTTTAATAATTGCTTTAAAAAGAATTGTAAGCGAGTAAAAATTGTTTGAAACAGTATCCTTGACATCGGCGTACGGATTATGAAACTTGAAAAGTAAACTTTGATGATTATTTAAAAAATCAGTCTGGGCGCAACTTTATTATTTTATGGGTAGAAGTTCGAAACGTGTTTAATGATGAGATACGGTGTTGGGTACTATGCGACTGACAACCTAAAAAATAACGTTCCAAATAGCCTCCTGGTAGGATGTCTCTATAGTGGCTCTACATAATGCTAAATTTCTAGCTTTCTATTCATTATGGTTTTCGAGAAATAAAAATCAGAATGTTTTCCTTTCTACCCCCTTTCACCATCACCCCCAACACCCACACCACCAAAATTTTTTTCCCGACTAGAAGTTTACCGACCCCAACTTCTGTAAAATTTTCAAGATCATATCTGATACGGTTTCTGAGATATAAAAATTAAATTTTTTTAAAAATTGCTTTTCCCCCACTTTCGTGCTCCATCTCCCCCCTCAAAAAATTTAGTTTCGGTAGACTCCTCTTGTGATCCCATATACAGAAACTAAATTTTATCCTCCTGGTATAATTGATTCGGAAGATATTGTAATCCAAAGTTTTTCACCCCCCACCCCCACACCCCACCACCCCTCTTAAAAATTTTAGCCCTTGTCTTATTTTGAAGTATCCCTAAGGACAACAAAAAAGTTTCAATCTTCTGACATCAATTGTTCAGGAGATATCGATTTTAGAATGTTTCAATCCCGTCTTTCGTGCGTTAAAGACTCATTGTTTTCCCCTCCACTTCCACACCCCTTAACCAATATCGACCATTTTTTTGCAAATGAGTCCATTATGATAGTACTACATAAGTTCCAAGTTACAGCCTCCTAGCGTAAGTGGTTCCTGAGATCTAGAAACCAAAATTTTTCGTCTAAAACGCTCCCCTCTCCTCTCCCCTTGTACCCCCACCCCTCAAAAATATACCAGGCGTAGGGGTTCACCCAATCTACCCACCATAAAAATTTCAATTTAATATCTCAACGGGTTTGGGAGCTACGCGCCTTCAAACAATTTTGCGTACGGCGGACGGCGTACGGCGTCTACGGCGGACAGACGGACATTTTTTTTTTTTTTGCTTTTTTGGGGTTTACTAGTCCTAAAACGTGTAAATACAAAATTTCAGGGTAGCAAACTTTTTTGAAATTTCAGGTCGATCACAATACTTTATTATTAAAAAATAATAAAGTAAAATGACATTTTTGGAGAAATTGCTATCCCCCCACTTTCGTGCCCCACCTCTCCCCTCAAAAAATTTAAGTTCATTAGACTCCTCTTATGATCCCAAATACAGAAACAAAATTTTATCTTCCTGGTGCAATTGGTTCGGAAGATATTGTAATCCAAAGTTTTTCACCCAACAACCCCACCACCCCCCTTAAAAATGTTAGCCCTTGTCCAATCTTCTAGTATCCCTAAGGGCAATCACAAAGTTTCAAGCTTCTGACATCAATCGTTCAGGAGGTATGGATTTTAGAATGTTTCAATACTGGCTTTCTAGCGTTTTGGACTCATTGTTTTCCCCCCCACTTCCACACCCCTTAACCCTTATCGATAATTTTTTTGCAAATGCGTCCACTATCATAGCACTATATAGGTTCCAAGTTTCAGCCGCCTAGCATAAGTGGTTTCTGAGATCTGGAAACCAAAATGTTTCGTCTAAAACGCTCCCCCCTCATCCCCCCTTACACCACAACCCCCTTAAAAGATACCATCCGTAGGGGTTCACCCAATCTACCCATCATAAAAATTGCAACTTAATACCTAAACGGGTTTGGGAGCTACGCGCCTTCAAACGATTTTGCGTACGACGGACGGCGTACGGCGTATACGGCGGACAGACGGACATTTTTTTTTTTTGCTTTTTTGGTGCTTACTAGTCCTAAAACGTGTAAATACAAAATTTCAGGGTAGCAAATTTTTTTGAAATTTCAGGTCGATCACAATACTTTATTATTAAAAATCGGCCAACAGTCTGGGCGCAACTTTATTATTTTATGGGTAGAAGTCCGAAACGTGTTTGATGATGAGATACGGTGTTGGGTACTATGCGACTGGCAACCTAAAAAATAACGTTCCAAATAGCTTCCTGGTTATTTTTTAGGTTGCCAGTCGCATAGTACCCAACACCGTATCTCATCATCAAACACGTTTCGGACTTCTGCCCATAAAATAATAAAGTTGCGCCCAGACTGTTGGCCGATTTTTTTTATTTATTTACGTATTTTTTTATCAATAGAATAATTAAAAGTAGTAAAAGCGAATTCGATCACATTAAACCTAAGAGATTTTCGGAATCAGTGAAATCTTGAACAATACCCCCAGGGGGTTTAATACGTAAAAATACTTAAATCGGGTTTTTCCCTTATAGAAGTAAACGTGAACTCCAAATCTCAATATACCTTAGGAATATATCAGAATTCGTGAATATGTACACAACCACTTTACACCCCCTTAGGGGTTGGATATCGAACAATTTTGGAGATCGTTAGTAGGCACTTATATAAATAGCCCGCAGAAGTAAAATTGCTTTGATAGCTCGACATGTCTAAAAGTTTTAACGAAATTTGTGAAAATGTGGATTCACGGACATTTTTTTTACTCAACCTCTGAACGCCAATAAAAATCTGAACTTTTTTTTTGCTTTAATTACTCTAATAGTACATCTACATATACGTACTAAGTTTCAACTTTCTAGCATAAGCCGTTTCTGAGATATAAAAAAACCACCCCTCTCCCCCGTACCTTGATACCCCTATAAAAAATTTTATTTTTCTAGGATGTCTGCATAGTGGCTCTATATAATCCTAAATTTTTAGCTTTCTATTCATTATGGTTTTCGAGAAATAAAAATCAGAATGTTTTCCTTTCTACCCCCTTTCACCATCACCCCCAACACCCACATCACCAAATTTTTTTTTCCTACTAGAAGTTTACCGTCCCCAACTCCTGTAAAATTTTCAAGATCATATCTGATACGGTTTCTGAGATATAAAAATGACATTTTTTGAGAAATTGCTATCCCCCCACTTTCGTGCTCCACCTCCCCCCTCAAAAAATTTAGTTTTGGTAGACTCCTCTTGTGATCCCATATACAGAAACTAAATTTTATTTTCCTGGTGTAATTGGTTCGGAAGATATTGTAATCCGAAGTTTTTCACCCCCCACCCCCACACCCCACCACCTCTCTTAAAAAGTTTAGCCCTTGTCTAACCTTGAAGTATCCCTAAGGACAACAACAAAGTTTCAATCTTCTGACATCAATGGTTCAGGAGATATCGATTTTAGAATGTTTCAATCCCGGCTTTCATGCGTTAAAGACTCATTGTTTTCCCCCCCACTTCCACACCCCTTAATTAATATCGACCAATTTTTTGCAATTGAGTCCATTATCATAGTACTACATAAGTTCCAAGTTTCAGCTTCCTAGCATAAGTGGTTCCTGAGATCTAGAAACCAAAATTTTTCGTCTAAAACGCTCCCCTCTCCTCTCCCCTTGTAACCCCACCCCTCAAAAATATACCAGTTGTAGGGGTTCACCCAATCTACCCACCATAAAAATTTCAATTTAATATCTCAACGGGTTTGGGAGCTACGCGCCTTCAAACGATTTTGCGTACGGCGTACGGCGGACGGCGGACGGCGGACGGCGGACGGCGGACGGCGTACGGCGTACAGACGGACATTTTTTTTTTTTTTGCTTTTTTGGGGTCTACTAGTCCTAAAACGTGTAAATACAAAATTTCAGGGTAGCAAACTTTTTTGAAATTTCAGGTCGATCACAATACTTTATTATTAAAAAATAATAAAGTAAAAATAATAAAGTAAAAATATATAAATTTTAACAGATGCTTGCTGTTTAGCGTTCATTCGGGGCAAAGTGAGCCCAGGCACATTTTAACCCATACCAATATAATTTTATTTGACAATTAAAAATAATAATTTTAGCATGGCTAGAACACACAACAAAAAATCAATGCAACAATCGTGGACTGCAGTTGCGATGAAAAATGCAATAGCTTCTGTTGCTGCAAAAAATTAACCTAAAGAAAGCCAGTAAATAGTTTGGTGTTCCCAGGGCTACTTTTCAATACAGAGTACGCTCTCAACACACTTAATTTTGCTTCAATTTATTAAAATCATATTGTTTGTCTTAATTGATCCATTACCATATTCTTTCTCTCCAGTTTTGGGTAAAATTACTATACCCCTTGGAAGGGCTCACTTTACCCCACTAGTGGGGCAAAGTGGGCACTTTGAAGTAAGTATAGAAAGATGTAGATATCTTTTTTATCTGCAGCAATAATTTAACTTCACGAATATATGACTAAGCTAACATTCTAAGTTATCGTTTTTGCGAGAAAAGTATTTTATAACTATTACCCATTTTACAGAATCTCGGTACAAACCTTGGGGGGCTTACTTTGGCCCACTTTCCCCTACTTACCTAAGTCTGAAGGAATAATCGTAATTTCCCTGACCATTGTATTGTTCCAGTATCAGGTAAAACCTTAAAACTATAAGAAATTACAACTTCGTAACAACTAAAGATCATTTTGTTGCCTGTTTTTGATCCTTTTCAAAAAAATTACTTTGAATTTAATCGAAAAAAGTCACTAATTTAAATATTATTTTTCAATTTCTTCCACTCGACGTATTCAATGATTTAAATTTTTTTCAGATTTTTATTTTTCGAGATTTTGCCATTTTGCGATATGGACCATGGGCGTATTTCACCAGACGAACAATTTTTTTTGTATCATCTCGGTATTGAAGTATGTACTTCTACCATATGGTTCCATAGTGCTTCTATAGTTTACTAGTGAAATTCTTGAAAATCAGGTGAAGGTAGGTATGTATAGCCACATATCTTGGGTTTGAATCCTCTATACATCAGCGTGTGTCCTCGATAACCCTGTGTGAGAGTTGCTGTGATTGTTTTGTCAGGTTTTCATTGCTTTGAACAATATCCACTGCTAAAAGTCATATTCTTAATTATCCTCTCATATCGAAAATACACCCACATTCCCGGGGGTTGAGCGATAAGTTAACAACATATACCTGGAAAAATAGCAGTATTGTGAAACCTTGGCGAAAAATCTCAATCTCTAATGAATGAACATCTTTCAAGAGTGCAAAGGCGTGTTCTAGACGTCTCAATATTTTCACTTATGTTCTTATACATTCAGAAGAACTTGATGAAATTCTTAAAAAAACATCAAAGTGTCCTACTTTCGTAATTAACCAGTTTCGCCCGCAACTGCTTCATTAAGAAAACCAGAGATTTAAAAAAAAAAATCTACCCAACTGAATTTAATCATCAGAGATTTGGGATTTAATCGAAAGCCTTCATCGTTTCAGCAAACTTTCATATTATTTGAAGGAGTAGGAAAAAAGCAAGAAGCGCTTAATGAGATAAGTGCGAAAAAAAATTTACGAGACCATTAAGGGATGGAAAAATAGCTGAGCTTCGCTAAAACGAATCCCGTACGAGCGGTAGATGTTCAGGGGTGACTGAAGGTTTCTGGACGCTATAGGTCATAACTAATGACAAGTAAGCAAAGTTTTCCATCTCGAACGTGAAATGTTTACTCTCGAAAGCAGTCCGTCTTTAATTTCCATTTGTTCCTATCCGGCTGTGCAAAGTCCTTGGCCAGATGCTAAATGAGTGTCAGGAATCGGAAGAAGTACACTAATAGCATCTACTTCTTTCTGAAGCTTAGGACCAAAAATGGCCAGGGCCGATTGTTACTGTTCTTCCCAATCCACTCTTTTCGCATATCCTTGGCAATTTAATATTAAGAACTACACGGATATTGTGGTGTTCTTCCTATAGGATGCCGCTGTGTTGGTTGCGGCTGAAGCTAAGGAGCTAAGAGTCGTAAAATAGTCGGCCGAGAAGAACAACTTTGTTCCTTGGTGTTGGATTACCAGAAGCAACTATCATATTCTCGCAAAGATCCTGACTCCTAGGATACGAATACAGAGTGAGTGTAATTTATCTTCGTCATTAGGAACGGACTGTGATTTTTTTCCAGCCATGTGCTGACTGTTTAAGAGTCGGGCGAAGGACTCTAACTTTCCATTGGGACAGTTTGTGCCCTATTTATCCATCAGCCCAAAGAATCCGAATATTTCATCAGAAGGATATAGGATAGACGCAGTAGAGTAGTTAGTCATGGCGTGATGATGATTATTGTTTGCCCAGAGTTTTATGAGATTCTCATTGTTTTAGTAGTTTCCTATTTAGAGACGTAAAATGCCCTTGCTATTTGGATCTGGTGGAGTTTTTCATCAGGGTTGAAGCTACTTCCTGGATTCTTCCTGCTGCGTGCTGTAGCAGTTTATCTTGCAAAGGCAAATATATTTTATTGCCTCCGGTTCTTGTATGGGTATATGTGCGGTGAACAAATATGGTCGGAGTTTATGGTTTTTAGGCATAATGGCCAGATAACGTAGAGAAAAGTTTTTATAACTCACTATCACTGGTTTTGTATGTTAAAATCGTCATTAGTTTACTTTTGGGCCGTAGTAAACACTACACAATGTGGAACAGCGTGATATGGTGTTTATCGGATTCTTCCTTTATCTGCTCAGGACCAGGTTAAGAGGGTTACAATGGAAGGAAGCCATAAAAACATGGGCACTAAAAAAGAAAGTCAAGAACACATTTTTATATCACAATTTGATCAGCTGTAGTATTCTCTGAACTGGGAAATAATTTTCAACCAAACTTCTACATAGACTGTACGTTATTACATATTTTTCTCAAAAAAAGGTAAATTGTTTTATTTTTGACTCTAAACTACCAAAACTTTGACCTTAAATTTGAGCAAAATATATTTATTTTTTAATTAATTCTCAACAAGTTTTGGCTTTGTTTGTTAGTTTTATTTTCATTGACGAAATTGGAAATGTCGAGAAGAAAAAATTGGAAAACGTAGGAAGACACATATTAAAAAGCTGCCAACAGTTAGGCCCAAACTCATTACATTTTGGATAAAAGTCCGGAACTCGTTTAAAGCTGAGATGTGGTGTAGGTTAGGCGACTGACAAACTAAAAAATAACGTTCCAAATAGCCTCTTGTAATTCTTTAGGTTGTCAGTCGTACGGTAACCTGCACCGCATCTCAACATTAAATGCGTTTTGGACTTCTACCCAAAAAATTATAAAGTTGCACCTAGACTGTTGGTTGATTTTTTTTAAAATAAAATCGATAAAATATCGACAAAGACCTTTAGGGGTTGAATATCAAAAACGTCTGAAACCAATTTTTAGGTGATTGTATAGAAAACTCGATCTAAAAAACAATTTGATATCTTATCAGACTTAAGCGATATATCGGAATTCGTAAGAACGTGTACAATCATTTTACACCCTCAAGCCCACAGAAGTAAAAGTGAATTCGATCCCATTCGTGAAAACTTGAACAAACCTTACAACCCAGGGGGTATAATATCTAAAAATGCTTACATTAGTTTTTACGTTGATTATATTTAAAAGCCTTTAGAAGTGAAAGTGAATTCGATATATCATTAGGGCTACGAATTATATGGGAATTCGTGAAAATGTACACAACCACTTTACACTGCATGTCAAAAAATTTCTTAAAACATTTCTAGATGCTTATATTAAAATCCCGCAGAAGTAAAATTAATTTGATAAACATGTCTAAAAGATATAACGAAATTCGTGAAAATGTGGAAAAATCTCTTTAAACTGACATTTTCACCACCTTTGCACACCAATTTAAGTTTGAACTTCTTACTGCTTCAAATTATCATAAAATCTCTTAACATTAACTTTTCTTAATTTTTCAACTAGTGTTTTTAATATTACATTCTTTCTTCTTTTTTTCATTATAACTTTTTCGCTCTCGTTTTCTTTTTTTTAAACATATTGTGTAGTTTTTTTCAAATCTGTACAGTGTGTATGAAATAAATAAATAAATTACTCCTATAGTACATCTACATATACCCACTTAGTTTCAAGTTTCTAGCATAAACCGTTTCTGATATATAAAAACACCCCCACACCCGTACCTTTCTACCACTATTAAAAATTTAAAAATGTTTTCTAAGACGCCTCTACAATGGCTGTATGTAGTCGAACATTTTTAGCTTTCTATCTTTTGCGGTTTTCGAGTTAAAAAATCAGAATTTTTTACTGTCCATCCCCTCTAAATATCATCTCCTACACCCGCACCCTAACACTTTTTTCTTGGATAGAGCCTGACTCCTGTAACATTTTTGAGGTCATCATTTAAATCTCGAAATCATTTACTTATTTTTAAAATGTTTTTTTTTATATTTTGAGATTTTGATTTCGAGATGCTATGTTTCGGTATTATACAACCAACCATTGTTTCAAAAAAAGCTAACAATAAAGTTCCAATAATTGTAAGGTTATCATATGAACACCCATGGGTGTTTCGTGGAACACCCATGAGTGTAAACGACGCACAAATAGGTGTTAACGCCGCATTCATAGATGTTTGTTTGTAGCATTTCTAAGCGGAAACGTTTCTACCACACTATCGCTTTATTTCTTTGATAGCTACTTGTATAAGCACTTTCGATAAAAACGCCACCGCACATTATATAGGTATGACATTATCTTCGAGAAGAGTTACCTGCAAATGAGTAGAAGCTGCTGCGGCTTCAGGTAAGTTTCCTCTTTGATATCGAAATCGAACCGACCGTCACGGCCAACGAGTTCAATTTCTACATTTTGTTTTAGATGATGTATTCAAGAAAGAAGTGCTGTACATTGTCAAATAAACATGAGGCGGCATCAGCGAAGTCGGTTGATCCTCCCAGTTAGAAACGAGTAGTGCTTCGCAAAGATTGTTCAGCTGGATGACTTCACCTTCATACAATTTTCCCTTAGAAGAAGCACATATGGACCTTATATCGTTATGCCTACAGCTAACTCTAACCGACATTTCACATGTCGACCTGTCATCAATCGCAACCATGGCTATTCCCATTTGAGGTCATGCCAGTTGAAAAACCTTCTCTGGAAAGGCCTGTTTGATAGCAGCTGTATTAAGCGGCAAATACACGTTAGAACAGTTGTACCGACGTGTGTTGTTGCGCTATCTGTCCAACGGTTGTATGCACGATACACACGATACGATTCGTTTGCAATTTTCTTGCAATATGCATGCGATCGCAGGTTTTCGGTTGAGAGCGTACAACCGTGCGAAATCGGTCCAACTGACGCACAGTGGGGCATTTGAACGATCTAGCTGCCCAAAATTATTTACATTGTCGATTCGTCTGAAAATAAGGTATTATTAAGTTATTATGAAGTAATAACATTATTGAAACATATTTACTGAAAAAAAATTGTTTTTCATAATAAATATATTGTTGCGAGCTAGGGGTACGCCGGGATTTCAAGTAAAACACAATTCGGTTAAAATAAAAATAAGTGAGTATTTATTTAATCGCACTTCAATTCTATTCGCACAATAATTCGCACTGTATGGTAATACCGCCCGCTTATACCATATATCGCTTGACTCGATCACTTTCGCTCTCTACCAACACGATCGCGTATACACGCTGGCTGTCGCAGTCGACGTATCTTCGCTGAAAGCTTCACCTGCTTATATACTAGCCGGTTGCAGTCTAGGATGTACTTGAATGTTCGATGCGTGTGGATTGTTCTAGAAAGCTTTAGAGCTTTCGATTTTGATCTTCGTTCAGTGGTGTATGTCGAAGGTTCAAGTGAGCTTGAGATCTTTCGACTTTGATTCTAGTACATTGGAGAGCATTCGATAAAAAGAGAGATACAATCGTGTTGTTTCGCCTTATCTTCAGCTAGGTTTCTGATTGGGTTATTTTGCAACTAGGTATTCGGTTGTTATTGTTGTTGATCGAGTTGCACGGTTGCCACGTAACAATATGTATAATTTCTTTTGGTGAATCTTTTCAGAGTACATTTTTAACTAAAATTACTAGTTTTCCGAATAAAATACTGTTTATTTTCATAATACTCCTAAATATAACTTATTGTACATAATTAATTTATTTTTTTATATCAAAACAATAAAAATTATTCTAAAGATAGCGGTCTGATGATTCTTCAGTTTCATCCATATCTTCAATTTCATCAACTGTGCTTGAAGTAGATCCATAGTCGCCAGGTAACAACATTTCCAAGGTTATTGACGAAAATGGTTTACTTTTTTTCTTAGGAGCTGGCCTCATGCTTGTTATAAGGGGGTCCGAGGTAAGCAAAAGTCACATCCTTATTGCAGGACTCTCTGGTAAACTTTCTTGCCTTGTTTAGACGATATATGCGAAAGGGTTTATTGCGCGCCTCAGCTGCTTCTTCCGACAGTTGGCCGATTGGTAAGAAAGCATTTTCGATCACTGTGGGCCCATGTATTAAAATCTTATGCATTGTGGGAGTCATGAGATGACATGGGTAGGTTGCGAATTTTGAAGTATTTTACATTTCAATTGTAGCGGCACAATGGAACTTTGGAAAACGTTACTGTCAGAGTCCGAATTATTTTCGAATCTTTGTTTATATAGGGTCTGTTGTGTTCCATCGCAGCCCCACTTTGTTATCAGCAGCATTGATTGAGCTTCATCTTCGTACAAGGAACTTACTACTTACATTAATCTTGCACTTGTATGATCCAACAAATCTTGCAGATTAACTTCTGCATAAGTAGCTGATATTTGGTATGATTCTGGCCTAGGGTAACAATCTTTCTTGAGTTTTTGTAAAATTTTATAACAGGGGTAAGCCTTTGGAGCACCAGTTCTAATTATTTCATATTAATTTCTGCTCAAATCTGCTTCCACGAATATTGCAAGGGCATGTATAGGGTGCAGTGGCTTGTGTTTTTTTTCCAAGCTGCTGCGGTAGGCTTTCTTGTACTTAGTTGCCAGAGTTGGACTCCACGTAATTTCCTGTAAGACTTTTGAGTCATCCCTCTTTCCGGAAGATCGTAGTTTCATCCGGGCAGCAAACGTCAATTCATCCGCGCTCATCTTTTCACGCATTGTTTTCTTTTCCTTTGTGTTGTTCGATCGATTGATTCCTTGAAGATTTTAGCTGGTCGTCCTGCCTGAGATGTGCTCTTGGGTATTTCGAAGGTTCCTTTGAGCCAATTTTCCTTTTTCTTCCTGAATATACTATCCATCCTGCTTGCAGCCACCCATTTACTTTTGAACTTCGCCTTTAAACTCCGCACATTCTTCTTAAATACACCCAGAAAATTCTCCGCTAAACTCGCACGTTTATTTGAATTGAATTTGAATTTTTTGTTAAAGTCGCGGTATCCGCTTTCTTCCATCACTCCGTATAAATAATTCCTTGTCAGTAATGTAACTCCAGATGATCCTACAAGGAACGAGAAAAAAATTGTAGCAGAACTAAAATTCAAAGTACCAATATTTCGAATTTCCGTTTTCAACATGTTATGTTATGTTATAAAATCTATAAATGCAAATATTTGCAGAAAATGTTTGTGACTCCTTAAGAATGAATATTTGACCTCCATATTGTCACATAAATTTTGACGGGGTCTTGCGGAACTTAATCAATTGTGAAAATGTACCTTTTCCAAAAAGTAGATCTCAAATTTTACCAAAATTTAAAACTATCTAGTTCAAAAACTATATATCCTTAAAAAACCATAAATTGTGAAAATTAAATACATACCTGCTACTTCAATATCCATTATTCAAAACTTCCTAATTTTCCTTTAAAATCACGAAAAAATTATGTGAGCACAGTTAGTTTTAAAGAGAGTTTTTTCTGTAACAACTGATCTTTTACAAATGGCTACTTTGAGCTGAGCCCGCGGCTTTTATAGTGAATACAGGTAAAAAAAACCGTTCCTGAAACTCCCTAATTGGTTAAGACAATTAAGACATAAAATGCTGGTTAACAATTATATGTTTGAAAAACCGAATTTTGGCCAGCTAGATTGGGAAAATGCCCCACTGTGCGACGTTCAGAAGCGCATACATGATACAATCGTCCCATACAACGACAAATCGGGCCAACAAGTGGTACAACCGTTGTGCATCGTGTATTTGCCGCTTTAGACCATGGTCGGAAAGAGCTGTTTCAAAATCGGGTTATATTGCAACCCTGACAATCGAAAGAGTAACTGGAGTGCTGTTATTTTTTCACGTTGTTAGTCGCATTGTATCATATTAACATATATATTATATATGCATATTTACAAGAAATGTTGACTATTATAAGCTTACTTATTTATTGATCTATTAAGTGCTTACACAGCTAATCTTCGTTCAGAACTGTTTGCAAAAATTACCAAAATACAAAACAAATATTTGCCAGAAAAAGTTTTGGTTTTTTGGCTCAAAAATCTTTCGTTAATAAAGATATACTACAGAAATGATAATACTTAATACCCAAAAACCAAAACTTTTTCTAGCAAATATTTCTTTTGTATTTTGGCAAGTTTAGCTCTGTAAGCACTTAACAGTTCAATAAATAAGTAGATAAGCTTATAATAGTCACCATTTCTTTTAAATATTAACTCAGCAGTGCGTATGCAGCGGTATTATTTTAATAATCAGTCATTTCGAAATTACCGATAAAAGTTTGAGTAAATACCGAAAATACTATCAATTCCAGTTTAGATTTGCTACCAACAAGTCCAAGATGAAACTTTTTGTCGTTTTCTGTGTTCTTTCCGCAGTTTCGCAGTTAATTCAAATTAACTAATTTTTTAAACTAAATCTTTAGTCTACCGCTGATTGCGCTCCAAGAACCGCCGACGAATTGCACATAATTCGCGAAGAGTGCTTCAAATCAGAGAAGGTATCTGCGGCGAATATCGCAGAGATCATAAAGAAGGACTTTGTAATTGAGTCGGAAGTTCGTTGCTACGTTAAATGTGCATCAGTTAAGATGCAAGTATGGGATGATGTCAATGGTGTCAATATCGAACGGAGTCAACAGCAATTGAAAAAGATTGGCAGTACGATTAGTAGGGAACATATGACCAAATGTGCTACTGCCAATACGAAAAACGTTGATTCCTGTACCTGGTCTTATGAATACTTCAAGTGTCTGACCAGCAAGGACGTTACCGGGATAGTGAATGTGTTTAATAGCGATTTACTGCAGGATCAATAAATGTTTTCTAAGTCCGGTCAAAATTGAAAGAGATTTTTCGATGTACATTGTACACCCATGTGATTGTTCCATAACTCTCATGGGATTTGTTGGACCAGGGATGTGGAAACTTTAAAATATTTCTTGATTGAATAATCCAGTGTTCACTTCTCTCTCCGCTTCCTTTTCTCTAATAAAACTCAGATTTGAAATTACGTTTAGGGCTGGATAATCCACGCCTTTATTGCATAGATCCGTAGTATAACCCTCTCTTTGCCCGGATTTCATTACTCAGCTAAAAGACTATGCCAAATACGCATATCATTTATCATTTCGATCATGATACAAATGGATGGATGGGTGTTGGGGTCAACCCCTTTAAATTGCTCTTTCTTTGATTATTTATGATTTTCGGCCGTCTTGTAATAATTCAACAAAACAAATCAGAGGCAACAATCACCACCGCAAAACCCCATAATTAAGATGTTACATTTTCTATAAAGGAAAGCAGTCCGGGACAAAGGAGAAGTACAGAAGTCGGGAATGAATTGTAGCCTGGGATGGGTATTAGAGCTAGTGGGTTTAGTTGCTTGACTGGAGTAAATGTTGCGTGAATGATGGAAATTATTCAAAAAAACAAGGAAGAAAAACCCTTCGGAAAGGATACCGAATCTCTACAACGGGGGGTAAATGGAACCAGAAGTAAAAGTTGTTATGGATATTAACTTTGTGAAACATGACAGGACACGGTTATTTATATTTTGAATGTCGTCTACCTCTTTAGGCAATCTGATGGTATTTTTTGATAATTAACATGCGACGAATTTTTAAAGGCTTCGGTTTATTTTACTCGTCGGATTAAAGGCTTAAAATACTTTCACATGGCATGATATTCATGAAGTGGGATTAAACGAAAATTTACGAAATTATTAATGGCATGTAGTTTTGTTCAGTTTATATTATTAAAAGGATTTTTTTGAGCACGTCTCCAATCACTTTGTAATTTACAAATGTCAGACTGGTTGATTAAACTTACAAAGGGAAGGAGCTAGCGTGATAACTTGAAGTAACGAATTTTATATTATTAAATTCAGAGTGATTGATACTCTCTCATTTCAATGAGCCATAAAAACTGCGAATTTCATGAAAATGACTATACGAGATGGTTCAGGTTTGAATATGTACTGATTCAGGAATCTCTTTTTTACGATCTCATTATAAAATTTTTGAACACGTGTTTCAAGGACTTTTTGTATAGCAGCTACCGGAAGGAGTCGGACTGTTGTGCTCATTAACGAATTTAGCCTTACAAATTCAACTAACCATCCTGGTTCAAAATTTCAAGATCCTAGGTCAAGGCGTTCTTGAGTTATCATGCGTACGGACAGACGTCAAGCGGATTTGGAGTTTTTGTCCCCAAAGAAACAAAAAATATATCAAACTTTTTATCGTCCGAGGCTCCGTTTTATGTGTTACAAACTTTTGGGCTAGATTAAACTTATAATACTCTCAGATTTCATCTAGAGTATAATTAAGCTGCTAACAATCAGAGCGCAACGTCTTATTTTTCATGTTTTAATAATTTAAATTTTAATAACCTTTTGCTCTAGTTTAAGCAAATGATGTCTAGCTAGAGCGATCTAGGAAAATCCTAGACATATAAACTGTAGCTAGAGCTCTTCACAAAAGTAGAAAACAATTTTAACTAGATTTAGTTGGCTCTAGCTTAAGAGTGTTTCTCTAACTAGAGTGACAGCTCTACAGAACAATGCAGTAGAGCTAGATTTTTATTAAAAGCATATCGTAAATAGTCCTCAAGGACAGCGATTAATCAACAGTCGAATAATCCTCAGCAATACCACCATCTGTAAGGGTGTCCACCGTAAACGCCATACGCAAAGGCGTTTGAAGACGCGTAGCTCACAAACCAGTTGAGATATTAAGTTCAAATTTTTTGTTGTGAGTAGATTGGGTGAACCTTTTCTAGTGGGATCTTTTTGGGAGTGGTGGGAAAGCGTTTTAGACGAAACATTTTGGTTTCTAGATATCAGGATGAAAAGAGGCTGAAACTTGGAACTTATAGTGGTATGATAGTGGTTCCATTTGCAATATGGTCGATAGGGGTTGAGGGGTCTGTGAGTGGAGGAAAAACGAAACGATCGAAAGCCGGGATCGAAACATTCTTAAATCCATATCTTCTAAAAGGTTGATGTTAGAAGATTGAAACTTTGTAGTTGTCTTAACGGATACTATGACCCTAGAGCAGAACTACAATTTTTTCCGCTGCTAGAGGTCTACTGGACCTAGCTTCAATAAAATGTTCAACATTATATCTGATACGGTTCTTGAAATATAAAAATTGTTTTTTTTTTTTGAAAAATGTCTATCCTTCTACTTTCGGCTCCTCATCCTACCTCAAAAATTTTAAAAAGTAGACTCTACTTGGAATCCAGTATACTCAAACTAAATTTATCTTCCTGGTACAATTGGTTTCAAAGATGTTGTAATCTAAAGTTGTAATCCACTTCTTATTTTTCATCTTCTGCTTATTATTTTCAATCAATTTCCAATAAAATATTTAAGGTGCACAAGCTGCAGCTAGACATTTTAGGATTAGCTTTGACGTTGAAATGATTTCATAGACATTACTGAAAGCTGGAGCAAATGTAAATTATTATTGAAAGTGTAAAGTATTGCTAGAGCATCTTACCTAAACAATGTATGATAGAGCAATCAAGCTGGATCTTACTTAGATTAAATTGTCAGGGTTGCAATACAACCCGATTATGAATCAGCTGTTTCGGACCGTAGTCCAACGCAGCTTCCACCTAGCCCTTCCAGGGAAGATTTTCAACTGTCATGACCACAAGTGGAGATAGCCGTGGGACCGATTAATTACATTAGTTTTTGCAAACCCGAAAATTCTTGACTAAGAAGTATTATTTTCTTTGATGTAGCCAATAATAATAGAGACCCATCCGCTCAGCTCATTAAAACCAACTAGCCGCCCTTTAATTGCATGTTTCTTTTCATTTCAAGCAAAATATGGCTTTGCTAATAACTTACTCTTAACCCCCAAACTACCTTTCTTCCTTCTCGATTAATTCCTTAGATAATAATCGGTTGAAATTCAACAACCGGTCGGTCACTAGGGTTAGACATGAGTCTGAATATATTTCGAGTTAAATAAAATAAATTCCGTTGGAAAGGAAATAATGGAAGTGCGTCCGTGCGTGATCCCTTAGCATATATTTGTCAATCAAATGATTTTTTTACCTTTATTGTTCGCAGTGCCTAAAGAAAGCTTCCTTCAAGCCAAGAATAAGAATGTCGGTTACCCTTATGCAATATATATAATGGTGAGATTAGATTCTGGCTTTCGTTCACCCCGACCAGTATTTCTTTCAATAATTGCAGGTCCTTCCGGGTATGTGAAGAATGGATTGGCGCGAAAACCTGGTTTCACCGCTTCTACGATAAAGAGAAAGGACAAAACTAATATACAGGTAACATGTGATTGGCACATAAATTCATTTGATTTATTAAAACGAGTTCACTCAGTTTGCTTGATTCCATTATGGAAGAAGAAATATACACAAAGTTACCTTTAATATATTGAATTTTTGTTCAAAGGATGGGGATGCGGTGAAAGTCTTAAGGATGTTGCCATTCAAGAGCCCTCTCGATTTACTATTTGAATATGGTGAAAAAAAATATTTTTCCATCGTTTCGTGGTTTTCTTTGAGATCCCGGCAGCGTCGGTGTAACTGAAGGTTAAATTTAATAAAAATGAGAATACATTATTCCGGTTATTATGCCATTGGATATATCAACAAAATTTTGAGGAGGTCGACGATGCCAGCGAAAATATTACTCGAACGTGTTAGTCATATTTGATTATATGTACTTATATGTGTCACGGTCCTATTCCTTATGGACGGGATTACAGGGGTACCTTTTGCTCTTAGTAGATATCCTGGAACCTGGATTGTATCGAAACTGACTATATCCCTAGCATCCATCCATACTTCATAATAATATGCCGTCAGGTATATTGAAAAATGTTTGAAGGGATGTATTTATATGCCATCCTACCGGAAATTGTATACATGAAAGGTTATTATTTTTGTGAAAAGACGTTGGTAAAGTCCTTGCTGATAACGTCGCTGTACAGTATGTAACGATTCCCCCATGGACGGGAATGGGGTGGTATGGAAAAGATTCGTTATGCGAAGGATATTGAGCCAGTTTTCTGAGATGAAGGTGACATAAGTAAAGTGTATTGTATTTGGACGGCGTTGTCAAGGAGATATTTCTGATGCCCTTTGATATGTGTAGAATTAGGTTAATTGAATTTTTATTTCGCCTTCATATTAGCATTCTCTGTGTCTTTACATTTAGTCTAATTAACAAAGCACATGCTTGCGATAATTATAAGTTGGCTTCCTTTCTTTAAAAAAATTCTTCCGTTAATCGGGCGGTTTGTTTCAAGTCGGTAGGGAAAAAACTCCACGAATTTTGATTAAATTTAGATTGGATATAGACCAGGGACACCATTTGTGTGGCCAAATATTTATCCCCTCCCAACCTTCTGACAAAAATCAAACTTGATTTGCGTTAAGGCATTGCTGTCATATAAACTGACATTAAGTGTCTGAATACTTTTCACACCAATTGTTTTGTACTTAGTTGCCAAATTAAATTAATTATAATCGTATCTTATCTTAAGAACGTTTTAAGAAAGATACTTCAAATTTTTATGGGAGTAAGCCTAATAGACCCCTAGTAGGGAAAATAATGTGTGGGTGTGGGTGTAGGGGAAGGTTGGGGGAGGATGAAATAGAAAACTTTCCAATTTTAATATCTCGAGAATCCATAATGATTGATAGCTGAAACTTAATATTTAGATAGAGCTATAGTAGTGGCATGTTGGAAAAATATAATTTTTTCATTTTTTCATTGTATTTTCCTATCTAAAAAAAATTTCAAATATCCATTGGCGTATGGAAGGGGAGCAAACAAAATTATCAATGAAAATGGAATGCATATATTTTCACGAATCTCGTCATATCTCTTAGGTAAGAAGAAAATCTTGAAATAATTTTTATTCTACGGATTTCTCACATAAATGCCTAGAAAGTATAGGAAATTTGACCCCTAAGGGGGTGTAAAGGGGTCGTATACATTATCACGAATCCAGTCACATCCCTCAGGTCTGATTGGATATCGAATATCTTTTCACTTCCACAGGCTTGCGTAATAATTGCCTAAAACTCGTTTTTAAGTTTTTTCTTTTTCAACCCCTAAGAGGGTATAAAAGGATTGAACACGTTTTCACGAATGCCGTCATATCTTTTAGGAGTAATAAGAAATTGAATTTGTTTTTACTTCCTCGCGCTCTCTTCGTATTTATCTAGGAACTCCTTTCAGGATTTCTGGATATTCAACCCCCAAGTGGGTGCATATATTTTCACAAATTCCTACATATTGCTTATATCTGATGAGATATCGAATTCACTTTTAGTTCCTAAGGCTTCCTATATAATACCCAAAAAGCCGATTTCAGGATTTTTAGATATTCAACCCTAAGGGGGTGTAAACGGGTTGTATATGTACTTTTCACAGCTTCGACTTATTTCTTAGGTTTGATGAGATATTAGATTGATTTTCACTTCCACAGACTTTTTATATGGTCGCATACAAACCCATTTCTCAATTTTTCGATATTCAACCCCCAAGGGTTTGTATATGTTTTCACAATTTTTGCCATTCCTATATTTTTATGTGATATGAGGCATTTGGTGTAATGGCCTAAAAACCAATTTCACGATTTTTCGAATTTCAAACACCAAGGTGGTGTGAAGGGTTTGCTTACGTTTTCACAAATTTTTCAAAATATCTAGAGTCTAATGAGATAAAACTTCCTTTTTATGAAATCGACTAAAAACCTGTTGACAATTTTTTCGAAATTCAAACCCCAAGTGGATGTAATGGGTTTGTATACGTTCTAACAACTCGTCATATCTCCTAAGTCTGATAAGGCAGCAAATTCGTTTTTACTTCTATGGGCTTTTAGTGTACATAACCGAAATTCGAATAGTCTGCACGGTCTTTTTCAATGTTTAATCGGCTAAAAATCTCTATTTTAAATATTTTTATTGTTCTTTAACTTTCAAAGAAACCTCAAAACAACTAATGATATACTCTGACTTTAACCGCGTCCCGGAGTATGACCCAATTACATAATTCATTTGTTATATGTCTTTAACCGCTTCCCGAACTTTGACCCGAAAAAGAAGAAAGTTTCGCCAATGGTCTGGCAGATTTTTATACTCTAGATGAAATCATAAATAATAGAGTATTATAAGTTTAATCCAGCCCAAAAGTTTGTAACGCATAGAACCAAGCCACGGACGAAAAAAAGTTATATATTATTTTTTGTTTATTTGTGGCCAAAAACCTCAAATCCGCTTGACGTCCGTCCGTCCGTCCGTCCGTCTGTCCGTTAGCACGATAACTCAAGAACACCTTCACCTAGGATCTTGATATTTTGAATCTGGATATTTGGTTGAATTTGTAAGGCTAAGTTCGTTAACGAGCAAAATCGTCCTACTCCTTCGGGTAGCTGCCATACAAAATGTCCTTAAAACACGTGTTCAAGAATATTAGCCGATAACTTCGGAAGGGTTTAAGCTACGTCTTTGAAATTTTGTATGGGTTTTTTTGCCAATGGTTGGAGTTAAATGTATGATTATGAAAAAAATCCTATTAGTCCTTCGTGTAGCTGCCATACAAATATCCTGTCAAAACGTCTTCACTTAATTTACGGCACTTACTTAACTTACTATAACTCAAGTAATCTTTTAGCTATGAATTGGAAATTTTGTACAAATTAGTTTTGAGTAAAAACAAAGTTCGAGTTTACTAATCAGCGAAATCCTTTTACTCCTTCTGGTAGGTGCCATACAAAATGTCCTTAAGACACGTGTTCAACAATATTTTTCGATAACTTTTGAACGCTTCAAGCTACGAATTTGAAATTTTGTACACGTTCATTTTTAACTGATTCCAAGGAAAAGGATAAATATGTAAGAAATCGAGTGAGTCCTTCCTGCACCTCCCATGTGAAAGTCCTTCAAAAAGGACTTTTTTTTCGATGACTTACCCAGTTCAAGATATGAAATTAAACACTGAATATTATTTTTTAGTTTTGAGTAGCAATCTACTGGCAGTCCTTAATAAAGGACATACAACATGCACACACGTAATTCTACTTTATCCCCAACTACAATATAAATCGGAGTTCAGTATTCATCTAGAGTATTATACGATTGGCTTGCAGCCGATCGTGACTGCAGTATGTTTTATTCTATTCTTAACTAATTAAAGTTGTAATTTAAGAGTAAAAGCACATGCTCTTAACGTTCTCAGTTTTTCACGTCGATGATTTTTATACTCTAAATTAAATCTGAGAGTATTATAAGTTTAATCCAGCCCAAAAGTTTGAACACAAAGAAAGGAACCTCGGACGAAAAAAAATTTAATATTATTTGGTGTTTATTTGTGGCCAAAGACTTCAAATCCGCTTGACGTCCATTCGTCCGTCTGTCCGTCCGCCTGTCGCCCGTATGTCTGTCCGTCAGCACGATAACTTAAGAACGCCTTGACCTAGAATCATGAAATTTTGAGTCTGGACGTTTGGTCGAATTTGTAAGGCTAAATTCGTTAACGGGCAAAATCGACCTTCTCCTTCATGTAGCTGCCTTACAAAAAGTACTTAAAACAAGTAGTCAAGAATATTAGCCAATAACTTCAGAACGCCTCAAACTACGGATTTGAAATTTTGTTTACGTTGAGTATTCAAAAGTTTCCGCTAAGGGTATGCATATGAAAAAGTTCCCATGAGTCTTACGAGCAGGAGAGAGTTGGGCAAAGTGGGCTAGCAAGGTAAAGTGAGCCCATTTAAAATTTCTAGTTTGAAATAGCGCCATCTCTTAGCAAAATAAATTATAGATAAAGCTTCATAAATTGACCACAATAGACTATAAACGAAATCAACTTTAATCACAGTTCCTATTACGATTTTGGTACCGTCTGATGTAAATATCAGTGTTTAATAATTGCATTAAAAAGAATTGTTAGCGAGTAACAATTGTTTGGAACAGTATCCTTGAGATCGTACGGATTGTGAAACTTGAAAAGTAAGCTTTGATGATTATTTAAGAAATATACGAATTTTAGCAGATGCTTGCTGTTTAGCGTTCATTCGAAGCAAAGTGAGCCCCGGGCACATTTCACCATGGGGTAAAATGTGCCCGTGCTATGGAACAATATAATTTTATTTGATAATTAAAAATAATAATTTTAGCATGGCTAGAACATACAACAAAAAATCAATGCAACAATCGTGGACTGAAGTTGCGATTAAAAATACAATAGCTTCTGTTGCTGAAAAAAATGGACCTAAAGAAAGCCAGTAAATATTTTGGTGTTCCCAGGGTTACTCTTCAAAGCAGAGTACGCTCTCAATACTTAAAGTTTATATGGGTTCCAGGCCACCAGGGTTTAAATGGCAGTGAAATAGCTGATGCATTAGCAAAAACTGGATCGAAGTCAGCCATGGTCGGACCAGAACCAGTTTTCGGTGTGCCGGTTGCCTCTGTTAGGGCTTCTATTCCTGAGTAGGTGAGTAAATCAAACATTAAGAGATGGCGGCTTCTTCCGAGAATGCGACAGATTAGAAACCAGGTTGAGGGACCAAATGGACGAACCGCTGCTGTGGTAGTATGGTTGGTGTCCTCACAGGACATAACTCATGTGGCCTACACCTGGTTAGATTGCGAATCATTGACTACTCCGTGTGCACTACTTGCGACGACACCACGGAACATTTCCTTCTCTAGTGTCCAGCTTACTCTTTTGCGTGAATGCACGTATACGGCGTTGATGTTATGAGGAGGCTCCGTTCTCGCTCCATACCTGAGCTCTTGAAATTCGTGAGGAGGACGAAAAAGTTCGGGTAGAGACTGGGGAATTTGAGTATAATGGGTTAAGTTGGCCTGAATGCTCAAGATGCGCTGCTTTGCTGCGTGTCTTTTCCCACACCAAACAACAACAACAACGCTCTCAACACAGTTAATTTCGTTTGAATTTATTAAAATCATATTGTTTGTCTTAATTGATCCATTGCCATATTTTTTTGCTCCAGTTTTGGGTGAAATTAGTATACCCTTGGAAGGGCTCGATTTACCCCAGTAGTGGGGCAAAGTGGGCACTTTGAAGTATGTATAGAAAGGAGTAGATATCTTTTTTATCAGCAGCAATAATTTAACTTAACGAATATATGACTAAGCTAACATGCTAAGCTATCGATTTTGCGTGAAAAGGATTTTATAACTATTACCCATTTTACAGAATCTCGGTACAAGCCTTAGGGGGCTTACTTTGCCCCACTTTCCTCTAACTGCTATACAAAAAACCCGTAAAAATATTCTTACTCAATTTACGGAACTCACTACACCTCAAGAAATCGTTTAGACACGAAGTTACAATTTTATACAAATTAGTTTTGAGAGAAAATTAAGTTTGAGTTCTTTAAGCATACTTTCCGATAGCTTTTGAACGCTCGAAGCTAGGAATTTTCAAAATTGTATACACATTATTTTTAAATCATTATCAATGGCGCGACAGCCCAAATCGGGCCAGAGCCTGCAGGTCCTGCTTTCGGAACAATAAATTTTTTTTCCGGGGATGAGTTGTTAGCCCATCGCCCAACCCCAACCTGGAGAGCCAGGTCTATAGCACATAGACATGTGAACAGCTTTCAGCCGATTATGGTGTGTTGGAGTTCTCACAGCTATGCCGCGAGTCCACCTACACCAGTTTCAGACCTACTTCCTGAGACGCACTGGTGCTACTGGCCATTCAGGCCAGTGTTCACTCGGTCCTCCTTATCTCAACCTGAGCTTGCGACCAGCTATGGCGGAGTTATTATTTTTAAATGATTCCACGTAAAAGGATAAATATTGTTGCGAGCTAGGGGTTCGCCGGGATTTCAAGTAAAACACAATTCGTTTAAAATCAAAATAAATAACAATTTATTAATTCGTACTTTAATTATATTCGCACTATATGGCAATACCGCCCGCTTTTATATCGCTTGATTCGATCACACGCAATCGATCGCTTTCCACCAATACGGTCGCTTATACACGCTGGCTGTCACAGTCGACGTAATAAAAATTACTATGTCCCTCGCTGAAAGCTTTATCTGCTTTTATACCAGTTGTCTGCAGTCGAGACTGTTCTTGAATCTTCGTTCGGTGGTGTGTGTAGAGGGTTCTAGTGAGCTTGAGATCTTTCCGCTGTTCTAGTACATTCGAGCACATTAGATAAGAAGGGGGGTATAATCGTGTTGCTCCGCTCTCCTTATATACTTCAACTAGGTTTCTGGTTGGGTTACTTTGTAGCTAGGTATTCGGTTGTTGATGCGAAACGATCGAGTTGCGCGGTTGCCAGGTTTACATGTAACAATAAGCTTGAACTCGAGTGAGTCCTGAACCTCCCATGTGAACGTGCTTGAAAAAGAAAAGTTTTACTTTGGGTGACTAACGTAGTTCCAGATATGAAATTAAATACTAATGATATTGCCTTTTACTTTTGAGTAACAACCAAATATGAGAGATAATAAAGGACATACTAGATGCACATACCTTATTTTACTTTATTCTCAACTACAATATAAATCGGAGTTCAGTATTTCACCGTAAATGCAGTATGTTTTTTTTACTTTCTTCAGTAGGTACGGTTTTAATAACTAGGTGAAGTATAAAAAAAAGATTAAAAGACAGCTGCACACCAAAATACCATCATGTCTGATAAAACGTAGAATCCGAAAAAACAGAGCCTGCATCCAAGTTTCGTACCAGAATAAAACCGGTTCATGATAATCCGCACCTAAATGTAAAAATAATGAAATTGAAGCCGATAATTAAGCTACCAAAATTATTTCTACACTTTGTATTTGTTACTACATTTTCAAAATTGGACGAAATATCAACAAAAAATACTAAATTGATGCATCCAAAAAAATCAGAGCGTGCGTCCAAAGTTTCTCCATACCAGAATTAAATCGGGTTGTATTCAGTCCGATCCATGTATAAAGAATGAAATGGGCATCGATAATTAAGCTGACAAAATTATTTTTATTTCAAAAGGTAATATATGGTAGATAGTTTGCAAATCATGATTATTGAACTGGTTTCAAATCGGATTGGCTACACTTCCAGAGGATGCCGAATCCAAAAATTATCCATTCGTCAGAGTATTATTCATTCAATCAAGTATATGGATAAACTGGTTTTACCAAGTCCACCAGAACATGAAGCTAATCATTCGACGACACTGCTCAAATTTCCTAATCACTCTAACCTGATCGATGTTATATTCGTAGGTATTGACTCCAACATCCGGTAAAAAATTATTAAGTTCTTTACAGTCTCAATAATACCATCAGTGTCGCATTGTTAATATTACACCCGTAACGTTAGCATCCCTTATTACCGCAATTAGCTTAACTAGTCACTCTGTAGCATGGGGTACTATAAATCAAAGCTTAAAACCTTGATCAATTGCCGTCCCATTCAGCATAATGCCATTCGACCATCAGCTGTAATAAATCTCAACGTGTAATAGATATCGGCCGAAACAAGCAAGAAAATCCCATTACGCCAGTAATTTTCCAATTTACCAATCGATTACAGTGCGTATTCTGGTCTAAGGGTGAAATCGCGTGAACTACGCTAGCCATAATTTACTTGAAAATTAAACACACGACATAATCTAGTTTCGAATATTCACTATTTCCCTGTTAAGTCCTCTTCATTCCTCGTAAATACCCTTCATCCCCCTTGTATTCAAACCAAGGGTGTGGATAACTTGCACTAGTTACTGTGCTGTTCAGTTTCCCCAATCACCTTTCTATATCTTAATCAGCTATCGATAAGTGCTCCATAGTGCATTAAAACCACTAAAATCCCAGTACAGTCCCTACCTACTATTCGTACAATTCCAGCCGAGAACTTCAATCCTGCAGATTTTTCCACAGATTAGATACAGGCAATCGGTTCCTAAACAACGTAACAGATTCGATTCGGAACACGCACACAAAATCAATCGCTAGGACCAAAATTGTTAGGTGAATGGTCGAGCGCATTTCCAATTGCGTTCGAAAATTAATTGACGAAATATATGTGTATTTAGCTAACATCCGAAAGGTATAAGTACGGTGGCTCAATAAAATGTTCGAACACCGAAAAATTTCAGTTCTATTCCGTAGGATTTAGCACCAAGTTGATGAGGCGCTACAACCCATGGTTGCGGCGCTTACACCAATGTGTGTTCCACGTAATATCCATGGGTTTTATTACGACAACCCTTAGTGTTTCTCGAAACACTCACAAATATGGGTGTACTACCATGGGTGTACTACCAAGGGTGTACTACCAAGGGTGTACTACCATCGGTTTTACGAAACACCCATGGGATTTAATCGATATGCTACAGGAAATACCACTAAAACTGACCAATAGTCCCAAAATGCATTCGCAGTTGCTAGTTAGCCCGATTGCTCAACCTTCTCGTTGCTACAATGTCATCTATTCTTGCCGTTTTTGTGGTTCAGTTCGAAAATTTTCTATAACTCCAAATATTTTTTTCATAACAATGCGTTTCATTCCATGCAAAATCTCCGCTTCTTACCAAATCCCTTGTTAGAATGTTGACACAAACTGATGTGTTCTAGCAAGCTTTTCAGCATGCATTTCCTAATGCCCAGTGCGTTTTTCGGCATTTATTTCCTAATGCCCAATCCAAATTGATCATTTAGCCGATATCCTATTCTGATGGTGTATATTTAGGTCATATAATGGCCATTAGGCTAAAAGGTCGAACATACTCGTAAGTGGGCATTAATGATAAATGCGTCGTGTATTTAGGGTATAAGATATTCACCCAATCGTTTCATCATAAAGTAGTCCTTCTCGAAGCTCTGTCCATCACTTGGCTGCAGGTAATGGATTATCTAAAAAATTCGTTTTTTGTGACCTATCTAGGATTACACGATTTAAACGCGGAAAGGACGATCAACATTTATTGCAGCTAGTTCCGGATCTGTCACCGTAAAATCCCAACTCCTGAGGCGCAATTATTAAAAAAAAGCAGGAAAAATTCACGGTGTCCAAATACTTTCTGAAGTTGCAGTAGTTCACCCGTACAGTGTCATAAACATTTTACTAGCCCCCAGGCTCAATTTCGCATTAATACAGTCCTTTGTAGTTCGCGCTGTCTGAATAGGGCGATATTTACTAAAGTTCAAATCAAATAACAGGATGTGGTTTTCATTCGGGAATTCTCGAATATAGTTCACCTGATTCGACGCAACTTCAGCTGCAGTAGCAACAGTTGCTGTTGATTTCATGGAATGTTCAAAGATGGTTGTGGCCGAAGCTAACAGCGAACTAAAGCCAATATTATAAAAGTTTAACTTTGGCTGGGAGGTTAATGGAAAATATTTTTATTACTATTATATCTGTAGTCGTACGGGATGTTGGTGGAGATACTGCATGAAGCTCAGTCTCATCTGGCGTTTGAAGTAAAAACTACGAGATGGGAGTTTTATCCCACATATGGTAGTAATTTGTATGTTTAACAACTGGCGGTTTTCACCAGAGTTTTCCGATTGTTTACGGAAGCTGAAATGTTATTTTCCATCGTAGAGAAAGTTTAATTTATTCATGGAATTATTTTCGATTATATCGTTTTGAGTAGAAGGGAATTGAGCATTTATTTGTTTTGTTGATTGTTTTCTGTTCAGTTGTCTTTTATGACTGCGGTATGGGGATGGGGATAACAACATCTACGATCTAATACGAGGACTGTTTACAAAATGGCATTTCATGCAAATATTAAATCGTAACTTCTAAATCAGACCTATAGCAAACAAACTAAGCTTCTTAAAGTGACAACTTCAGCTGTATTCACCAGTACAAAAAATTTGTTTTATAAAATTAGAAAAACCATTTATTTATTATTTTTATTCTTTCAACTACTTTGGCCATTCAATGTCATAAAACAATTTTTTCTAACTTTTATAGGTACACTTTTGGACTAATCAATGTTCCCCAGATTCCGAGACATAATTTTCAACTAACCTGATCAGCAAATTTTTTTAAAAAAGGTCTCATTATAAATCTGTATCGTATATCTGAAAGGTGTTGCAATAACTCGTTCCGAAGTTAAAAATTAAAAATTAAACTTATAATACTCTTTTTTGAAATTGAAATTGTTTTATTCCTTCGATATTTACAATTTTTAACTTAAGCTAGTTTGGTTCGGTGGTGAGACTTATTCGAAATCTTTACATCCTTAATAATTTATATATAACTAGCCGCGTACCGCGGCTACGCTCGCTTCGCTTACGTTGTTCCATCGCCCCTGTTACTCCCGTTGCTCCCATTTCTCCCGTTGATCCATTGCTCCTGTTTCTCCCGTTGATCCATTGCTCCTATTTCTCCGTTGCTCCCATTTCTCCCGTTGATCCGTTGCTCCTGTTTCTCACGATGCTCCTGTTACTCCCGTTGCTACCATTTCTCCCGTTACTCCCATTTCTTGCTCACGTCACTCCATCCTCCATCCCCCATCTCCAATCCACCATCCTCTATCCTACATCCTCTATCCATCATCCACCATTTTCCATCCACCATCCACCATCCCCATCCACCATCCTCCATCCACCGTCCTCCATCTTTCATCCGCCATCCTCCATCTTCCATCATCCATCCTCTATCCACCATCCACCATCCACCATCCTCCATCCTCTATCCTCTATCCACCATCCTCTATCCACCATCCACCATCCTCCATCTATCATCCCCCATTCTCTATCCTCCATCCTCTATCCACCATTCTCCGCCCACCATCCACCATCGTCCATCTTCTATCCTCCATCCTCTATCCACCATCCTTCACCCACCATCTCCCATCCTCCATCCACCATCCTCTATCCACCATCCTCCATCTACCATCCCCCAAACTCCATCATCCATCGTCCATTCTCTATCCACCATCCTCCATCTTCCATCCTCCATATTCCATCTTCCATCCACTATCCTCTTATACCATTTAGTAATAGGAATAGGCATAACTAATACACCGAAAACGAACTGCCGCTAAATCATATGAAAAACACTCAAATGTTGAAATAGCTCCATCATCCATCCTCCATCCTCTATCCGCCATCCTCCATCTTCCATCATCCATCCTCTATCCCCCATCCACCATCCTCCATCCTCTATCCACCATCCTCTATCCACCATCCACCATTCTCCATCTATCATCCCCCATTCTCTATCCTCCATCCTCCATCCACCATTCTCCGCCCACCATCCACCATCCTTCATCTTCTATCCTCCATCCTCTATCCACCATCCTTCACCCACCATTTCCCATCCTCCATCCACCATCCTCTATCCACCATCCTCCATCTACCATCCCCCAAGCTCCATCATCCATCCTCCATTCTCTATCCACCATCCTCCATCTTCCATCCTCCATATTCCATCTTCCATCCACTATCCTCTTATACCATTTAGTAATAGGAATAGGCATAACTAATACACCAAAAAGGAACTGCCGCTAAATCATATGAAAAACACTCAAATGTTGAAATAACTCGCGAACACCAACTGTTAAAAAATTTTGTTAACGCAGAAACCATCGAGGGCGTACCCTCAACAAATCACCAAAGTTTCATCGCAATTGGATGAGTGGTTTAGGAGCCTATACAGGACAAACAGACAAACAGACAGACAAACATTCATTTTTATATATAGAGATAATTGAATTTATGTTTGTTTTTAATCGTTTTCTACTGGCATTAATTCATTTACTGAAAAAGGAGTTAAAAAACCGTATAAATAACTTAAGCTTAATCTTATAATACTCTATATGATTTCATCTACAGTATAACAAGTAGATGATGTAGTTAATGAAATTTTTATTAAAAAAATGTTATTTGGTATTAAGTATGGAAAAGAATATCACTCAAATGCTCGCCACGGCTCCTACGGCACATCTCGACTCAATTAGACCAATATGGTTTGTTATCTTGCCCTTCAGTTGCTGAATGATGGTGGGTTTATTGGCCGTGTAAATATAAAGAATGAAATGAAACCTTGCTTTTGATATAACCCCAAAGAAAGAAGTCCAACGGATTACATACATACATACTTTATTGATCAAAATTTGTTACATGTGTCATTTAAATTCAAAATACATGGGCAGGAGATCAAAAATCAAAATCTTTACAACCTTGTAAGCTAATGAATTTTGCCATTGGGCGGATATTTTGGTAATTACTATAATTAGTTTTCAGATTAATTAAAGGAAAAATGATCAGAAAAAACCTTATTTGATAATTATAACTAAAAGTGAAAACAAAAATAAAAATAAAAAATAAAAATAAAAATAAGAAAAGTGCTAACAATAAAACCTAACCTTATATTAAACTAATTAATAATTAGCAAGCAATAATTTGTTTAAAAATTTTTGTTGAAATTTCTTAGTAACTTCATGAACCATTGGTAGCTTTGCAAGAACGTGGAGCTGTCGTGTCGAAAAATGCCAAGGCTGATTAAGAATGATTTTCAGACATTTATTTTGGGCTATTTATAACCTTTTCTTGTGATTTTTTGCACAGTTGTTCCAAACTGGAGCTCCAGATAATAATAATTACGGCTTTGTATAAAAGTAGCTTATTATCCTGGGACAATTTGGAATTCCTGTTGATAAGGGGATATAATGGGCGAATAGAGTTCAAAAGATTTGTTATTGCGTAATTAATATGCAAATGAAAGGTAAGTTTAACGTCAAGTAGTAAACCCAGATATTTGATGTGGTCAGTCCATTTAACTTCGGCGCCAAATACATTAATTAGCCGGTTTGGAAGAAATTTGGATGAACGTCTTTTTGTGAAGAATATAGCTTGGGACTTTGCGGCATTTGTTTTGATCTTCCATTTGTTAAAATAAACATTGAGAGAGTTAAGCTGAGCTTGTAGTTTATTAATAATGATTGCAGGATCATTTGAAGATGAGTAAAGCGTGGTGTCATCAGCAAAAAGCACTAGTTTGCAGTCAGGGACTTGAGGTATATCAGAAGTAAATATGTTGAATAAGATTGGACTTAAGCAGCTACCTTGGGGAAGTCGGGATCATGGCACGGTACCGTTTCCCGTTCACTGTAACAGAGTTGCCAGCTCCATTTTCGAAGAAAAACGGGCCAATCACTCCACCAACGCAAAATGCACACCACCACACAGTGACTTCTTATGGATGCATTCATTGGCTTTTCAAAGAGTGTTCTTGGATTTTCATCAGCCCATATTATGCAATTTTGCTTATTGAGGTAGCCACTGAGATGGAAATGAGCCTCATCAGAAAAGAAGATTTTCGTTGCAATTGGATGCATGAGTAAAACCCATTGTCAACCAAGTTGATGCATGGGTTTTACTCATGCCAACAATTTGCCAAAGACTGACTACCAAAATGTCAAACAGATGTCAAAAGTTATTTGACGTTTAAGCGTGGTTCACAATAAACTTCGGAACGAGTTATTGGAACACCCTTTATATGAAGATGTATAAAAAGAGTATAGTCACGTATGACCGCCCAGCCGAAACCGCTTCGCCAAGAACCAAGGGCGCCCTTAAAGGAAAGCAAGAAGGTGCACTTTTCAATAAAATTTTTGCATTGTAGGTTCACTATTAATTTATTGCTCCCTTCTTGTCGCTATTTGAAATCCGGCTCGACGGATCAATAGAATGTAAAAAAGGAATTTATTTACTTTTCTTCGCTAATTTAATTATCGCAAGGACAGCTCAACCTCATTTTTAAACAATTATTCTAGAAAAGTGCTTCCAGCTTTACATTATGAATAGAAGAATTTAATTTAGTTGTGAAAAGTGTTTAGTGTGTGAAGGTTGTAGAACTTTCAGAGTTAATACAAATACGAACATTTCAAAGAAATTGAAGATAATTAATTAATTTTTGGGGTAGAAGTCCGGATCGCGTTTAATGCTAATATGCAGTGTAGGTTGGGTTAGGCTAAGAAGGGTGGACTGTAGCACTGGGCTACAGCCCATCACGAGAGATCATTATGGATCCATCGTGGTCTCCTCATATAAACCAAATTCCAAATATTGGTCTTCTTTATGACGAGAGTAGTTCTCTATAAAGATATCATCGCAAGTTCTGATAGATCGGTCAAGAAGAATTTCCCCAAGTACCGATATCTGATACGAGCCAGACACACTAGATGTTCTAGTGTCGGTTAACAGTCCCGTCACCACAGCAACACAGAGCTGAGGGTATTCCCTGTCTTTCTCCATGTTTTCCAAAAGGATAATGTCCCGGTAATACCACTATAAGTTGTCTGCATATACTCCTGCCCACAGAATAAGTGAAGCTAGAGTTCCTCTTATCGAATTTCGGCCAGCACATTCCAGAAACCCGAGAGATTCATCCAGGCACCTTTTGTCTGTCTGAACGTTCGTTAGGACATAGAACCGACTCATCAGCCAACTCTACATTCATCTCCGAACCTCTTCTGGCGAGCTCGTCTGCTTTTTCATTTCCGGGAAAGTCGCTGTGACCAGGAATCCGACAGATCTTCAGGTTATTATTCAGACCCACATCTGCAGTATTCTATTACATTCGCCCACAAGTCTGAATTTAGTTATGTGCGTATAAACCGCCTTTGTAGCAGCTTGGCTATCAACATTATGTGATAATGTTCACGCACTGTTTCTGAACAATTATTTCTGCAGCTTTTGTGAATGCAAATATTTCAGCCTGAAGCACACTCGAGCTATCTGGTAGTCTGAACAATTCCATAATGTCGAGGTCGGGAGAGTACACTCCTGCGCCCGTTCCACTTTCCATCTTAGAGCTATCAGTATAGATAGCAAACATGTCCGGAGATGATCCCAAATCCTAACTCCAATCTGGTTGGAGGGTTGACAGCATAGGAATGTTCAAAACTGCAAGACGGTGAATGCCGGAGTACAAGGAAATTGACAAGATCCTAGTGTGGCACACACTGTCTTTCAGCCAATAGCCCGCCTCACGCAGACGCCAATCAATTTTTGCCGCTATTGAGAATAACCAGGAACGTTGGAACGTTTTATTTATGGAAGATTCAATAGAAGTAAAAGCGAATTCTATCTCATTAAACCTAAAAAAATTTCGGAGTTCATGAAAACTTACACCCCCAGGGGGTTTAATATCGAAAAACTAATTTTCAAATTTCTAGCATAAGCCGCTTCTGAGATATAGAAAACCATCCCAACCTCCGTACCCTGCTATCACCACGAACAAATTTATTTTTCTATGGTAACTCTATAGTAGCTCTATATAGCCGTCAATTTTTAGCTTTCTATACTTTCAAAATCAGAATTTTTTTCTTTCCACCCACTCCTAAACATCACCGCCTACACCCGCACCACTAATTTTTTTTTGCTGGAGGTGTGCTGGGCCTAACTCCTGTCAAATTTTTAAGATCAAATCTGGTACAGTTCTTTAGATATAAAAATTTAATTTTTTTAAAAATGGCTATCCCTCCCTTCCGTGGTCCAGTTCCCCCCTCAAAAATTTGGCATTTAGTAGACTCCACTTGTAATTCGATATACAGAACCCAAATTTCATCTTCCTGGTACAATTCTTTCGGTAGATATTGTAATCCAAAATTTGTTACCCCTTACATGCACCCCATCACCGACGCATTTACTCCTTATCTAGGATTCTGGTATGCTTCAGATAACCACAAAGTTTCGACCTTCTGGCATCAGCCGTTCAGGAGATACGGATTGTAGAATGTTTCAATCCCAGCTTCCAAGCGTCTCGGACGCATTGCCATCCCTCCCACACCCCCCGACCCCTATCGACAATTTTTTTGCTGTCATAGTTCTTCATAAGTTCCATGTATCAGCCACCTTGCATAAGCGGTTCTTGAGATCTATAGAAACCAAAATTTGTCGTCTAAGACGTTCCACCCTCATAATCTCGCCTCTCCTCACACCCTCACCCCCTCCCCTCCTGCCCCGAAAAGGTACCACTCGTAGGAGCTCACCCAGCATAAAATTTGAACTTAATATCTCAACGGGTTTGTGAGCTACTCGCCTTCAAACGCTTTGCGTATGGCGCACGCCGTCTACGGCAGACAGACAGACATTTATTTATTGGGGTTTACTAGTCATAAAATGTGTAAATACAAAATTCGAGGGTAGCAAATTTTTTCGAAATTTCAGGTCGATCACAATACTGTATTATTAAAAAATAATAAAGTAATTTATGAAATTGTGTTTTGTAAAATTTTAAATGAAGACAAAATTGAAAATTTTTTTTAAATATTTCTCACATAACTTCATCGTCTAAACCATATCTTGACTCCACTCTGCAAAACTTTGTACGGGCGCCCTTAACAAATTATGAAATTTTGGGAGTATATAGGCACGCTTTAATAAGCGATTTTTAATTCCACCTACATAAGGTGGTGAAAATTATTTAAAAATGTATTTTTGTAATCCTGCCTGGTTGGTTTACGGTTGGTTGGTTTACGTGGTGGTTCGTCTGCCGAAAACAGGGCCCAATTAGAACAGAAAGCGCCGTTTTGATACCACAACTCGTTTAACCTGGTCGTTGAGTGCTGATGAAGTAGATACATAGTTTTACAGAGATTTGGATTATCATATCCATCTGGAGCTGTTCAAGACGGTAATCAGTTCTCCAATCTTGTTTTTCGAGATTTCGTCAAGGTTATTGGTTTGCCTAGTGCGCGAAGCCTGGCTCTAGCTAGGGCTGGATAGTCGCAAAGAAGGTGGATAAAAGTTTCCCTCTTATTTGCAATCCCACAACTGTGGCAATTGACATTAAGTGGGATACCCAGTCTGGCCGCGTGGCCGCCGATCGGCCAGTGACCCGTGCTGACTGCCGTGACTCTGGAGACATCCTCACGGCTCCTGCTCAAGAGTTCATCTGTTCTGCTCCGACAGTAGGATGGCCATGTCTTCCTAGATATGACGCAGTTGGTCAGTCCTCTCGATCTGGAGTTCGCGTTTGTGAGAAAGTGGGTGAATATTTGGCGCTTAACAGTCCCTCCGTAGTCCTCCCTATTTATCTTATTTTTTATTCCTGAATATTGAGTTCATATTCTTAAATTTACAGGACATTCTTTATTAAGCCCGTAAACTGGCACAAAGGGGTTAACTCTCTTTTCACGAATTTCTAAATAACTATCACGACCGATGAGACATCAAGTCGATTTCCACTTCTACAGGCTCCTTACGTAAACTCCTTGATATTCAATCGACAAGGTGTGTAGAGGGGTTAAGTATTTTCTCAGGAATTTCTCAATTTCTCTTAATTTCAATTATATATCAAATTGTTTTCGTTTTTACAGACTAATTAAACAACGGCCAAAAAGTGATTTCAAGATAGGAGAGATAAAATGGTTTCAATATTTCTTCACGAATATCTCAATATATCTCAGTGCGGATGAATATCAAAAAGATTTTCCCGTCCACCTGCTATTATAACATATCAACCCCTAAGGGGTGAAAAGTGGTTCAGCATGTTTGTACGAATTTTTTTATTTTCGTTAATTTCGATAAGATCAAATTTATATTTTTTTAGCCCCTCTCATTTTTATTTTTTATTTTAATTACAATAACGACTAAACTAGGGTTTTTAGGTTATAGGCACGGAAATTAAAAGGGGTTAAATATTTTTCGCGAATAGCTTAATATCTCTTAGGCTGGATTAAATATAAAACTGGCTTTCTCTTCTACATGCTGCTTATTTGAACGCCTAAAACTTGATTTCCGATATTCAACCCCTAGCGAGTGAAAAGGAATTCAATATGTTTTCACAAATTCATCAATATACATATTTCGTAAAATTGATTTTCACTTCTGCAGGCGACTTATACAAACGCCTTTGCAGTGAAAATATCTCTTATATTTAGTGATATATCGAAAAAATTATGGTTCTAAATGTATTTTATACACATGCATGTGAACTGATTTCGGGATTTTCTGATAAGACCTGAAGGAATCTTTATGAATAGTGACTAATACAGGGAGATCAGCTACCAACGCCTTGGCGGAAGTAGTGTCAAATAATGAGGTTTTAGTGACGGATTAGCAGCCTACTCACTCTCTGTTTCGTCAGATAGTGATCTGAAAATTGCAAGGGCATCATCAAAACCGTGTGAAAGCCTCATTCAAAGGGTAACGATTTTTTTTAAATCGAGCAATCACAATACAATCAAAATTTTTCGGAAGAACACCGATTTTAGATAGAGTTCCAAATTCCCGTCTGTATTATTTTCTTGAAGTAAATACAAAACAAAGTGATAAAATCAATAGAAAGAAGTAATTAAAAACGCATCATCTCTAATCTAATCCTCCCATTTATTCCGAAAAGGATATTAAATCCGTTTTATCGGCGTCTCATGCCAGATCTTCCGAAAAGATAATGACTCTATAAAAATAACGTCTATCCAAATTATTCCCGAACATGATTTCAATGTTCGCATTTTACGATTCCCTATAACAAATCTACAAGGACCTCTGGAAAAAAAATATCGGCGCAATTTTATTGAGGCTTTTATATCCCGCGCCATCATAAGAAGCGATTATATTACGGTGGAGCTGGTGGCGATGGTTGTGCGAAAAGCCAAGGCTTTGATAGCTTCAAACTGGCTGGGCTGCGAAGTTAGCAACTAATTCATTATTTCGAATAAAATTCGAGCCTTTTCCATAAAAATAAAAATTCCGACTTTTAATGAAAACCGAAATGAAAAGTCGAAAACATTATTTTTTCTTCGTGCAGGTAAGATTGATGGCCCAATAAACAGAGTCGAGTGAAACGAAGGTAATAACGGATATGGCGTGATACAACATCTTTCTCGTAGCGAGAGTCCTTTGGCGGCTTCTGGGCTTTATTTTCGGAAGGGTACTGGAGAATTTATTTTTAGGACCAGCCAGGAACCGACCGAATCTCATCATGTAAAGTATGTGGAAAACTCATATAAGTGACGATGAAAATAAATTTAAGTGATACTATACCTTGAGCTAAGATAAAGAGAACCTTCCCAATTCGCTTCTGCCTTGTGTCATTCGTCGACGAAACAGCCTCGTTTTCGTACACAATAAGGAATTGTCAGGCGGCTAGGACACGTGTAGTATCCCATTCAACTTCATGTTAAAGCACGTATGTAATATAAAAAAATAAAAATAAACAACAACAGTACCAAGTCCAAAAAAGTGAAACACGTATTGCTTCAAGGATCTGTGCCAGATCCTGGGGAAGGACGATGAAGGTAATGGAAACTGTGTGGCAAGTACTTGTCATAAACGGTTATGAGGCATCACGAGAAGCAACACCATCCCATCATCTTATATGTCCTGTGCTCCGTCTGTGTATGCCAAGAAATAACCAGGAGCCAACCAGGCCATTATGCCATCTTATATCCTTTCCTGGAGCTTCTACACTATTCTGTCGCCGATGTTATTTGTTTTTCACGGCTGTTGTCTGTTCTCCCGGTCTAAGACAATACCAAGCTCGGATCAGAATGTCCTTTACATTTTCGTCTCATCCCTTCTTAGGAATTCCTGACATTATTTCGCTCCGAAGAAAAGTACGCCCCGAGAGTTTTTCGAAAGAAGAAATAACAAAGTATTGGATAAGTTACTGATATGGAGACATTTTATATAGCATACGTGAATAGGCTTAGGTTATTGCATTTTCTCTCTAGCTCCCCGTAAGGATATTGAACAGATGTTTTCGTAATTTTTCAGGTGTAAAGAGGAATTGCCTCGTATGACAAGGTGTGTACAATAGGCCTTTCGTTTAGAGTGTTATGTGCTCACTATTTGATTTGATTAGGAAAGAATTTGCGCCACACAAATCAGACAGATCTTGTTCCAAATACCCCTGTATTCAAACCTAAGAGCTTGGTGTCACCAGAAGGACCAAGTATCTTATGAACGCCTTTTCTTTACTATCGAGGAAGATGCTCTTTCGGATCCGAAAAACAGGAAGTATACAGTGACTCGCAAAACTGTTCATAAAAAGTTATTGAAATTGATTTTTGGGAAAATCTACACATGTATTTATAACAAATTAAAAGTTTTCACAAAATAAAATTACTTCAGAAAATAGATTATATTGTAGAGAATCAAAACTTAAAAATAACAGCAATCCTTTTTTCTAAAATTAAAATAAAAACATACTGCAGTCACGATCGGCTGCAAGCCAATCGTATAATACTCTAGATGAATACTGAACTCCGATTTATATTGTAGTTGGGGATAAAGTAGAATTACGTGTGTGCATGTTGTATATCCTTTATTAAGGACTGCCATTAGATTGCTACTCAAACCTAAAAGACAATATTCAGTGTTTAATTTCATATCTTAAACTGGGTAAGTCATCGAACAAAAACGTCCTTTTTGAAGGACTTTCACATGGGAGGTGCAGGAAGGACTCACTCGATTTCTTACATATTTATCCTTTTCCTTGGAATTAGTTAAAAATGAACGTGTACAAAATTTCAAAATCGTAGCTTGAAGCGTTCAAAAGTTATCGGAAAATATTGTTGAACACGTGTCTTAAGGACATTTTGTATGGCAGCTACCAGAAGGAGTAAAAGGATTTCGCTGATTAGTAAACTCGAACTTTGTTTTTACTCAAAACTAATTTGTACAAAATTTCCAATTCATAGCTAAAAGATTACTTGAGTTATAGTAAGTTCCGTAAATTAAGTGAAGGCATTTTTACAGGATATTTGTATGGCAGCTACACGAAGGACTAATAGAATTTTCTTCATAATCATACATTTAGCTCCAACTATTGGAATAATAACACATACAAAATTTCAAAGACGTAGCTTAAACCCTTCTGAAGTTATCGGCCAATATTCTTGAAGACGTATTTTAAGGACATTTTGTATGGCAGCTACCAGAAGGAGTAAAAGGATTTCGCTGACAAGTAAACTCAAGCTTTGTTTTTACTAAAAACTGATTTGTACAAAATTCCGAATTCGTAGCTAAAAGATTACTTGAGTTATAGTGAGTTTCGTAAATTAAGTGAAGACATTTTGACAGGATATTTGTATGGCAGCTACACGAAGGACTAACAGGATTTTCTTGATATTCATACATTTAGCTCCAACTATTAAAAAAGTAACACATACAAAATTTCAAAGTCGTAGCTTTAGGCGTTCCGAAGTTATTGGTAAATATTCTTGAACACGTGTTTTAAGGACATTTTGTATGGCAGCTACCCGAAGGAGTAGGACGATTTTGCCCGTTAACGAACTTAGCCCTACAAATTCAACCAAACATCCAGATTCAAAATTTCAAGATCCTAGGTGAAGGCGTTCTTGAGTTATCGTGTTCGCGGACAGACGGACGGACGGACGGACGGACGGACGTCAAGCGGATTTGAGGTTTTTGGGCACAAATAAACAAAAAATAATGTATAACTTTTTTTCGTCCGAGGCTTGGTTCTATGCGTTACAAACTTTTCGGCTGGATTAAACTTATAATACTCTATATGATTTCATCTAGAGTATAAAAATTGTTTTGTGAACACTTTTGCATCTATCCTGTAACTAATTAAATAGTCCAGTTTCTTTTTTATTTATTTAATATTTAGTGTGGCCGCCTTTGGCACGAATTACAGCCTTTACTCTTTTTGGCGTACTTCCTAACAAGTTCTCCAAATATTGTGGATCAATCTCATTCCACGCTTGTTGAGCACGTACCCAAAATTCTTCGCAGTCTTTTGGAACATTGTTGCCTGCAATTACCCTTCTTTTCAAATAACCCCACACATTCTCTATAGGATTGAGATCCGGCGATTGTGGGGGCCATTTTAGAGTCTCAATATTATGATCTTGCAGCCATTTGGCCATTATGCGAGCAGTATGTTTCGGATCGTTGTCTTACATAAATAAGCTATCTCCAGGTTCGCAGCCGAATCTATCAAGACTTGGTATATATGAGTCCTCTAATATATTAATATAATCAGTTGCTCGCATAATACCGTTTATATGTCTTAAAATTCCAACTTGGTTACCTTTGAAACATCCCCAAACCATTAATGAGCCACCTCCAAATTTGAGGGTTTTTTGAATATTACGTTCTTGTAAGCCAACGGACTTGTTCACCCACGTCCAATACCGCCCATCTGAACATAACCTGTTTATTTTTGACTCATCAGACCATGTAACCAACTTCCATTGTTCTGGCGTCCAGTCTTTGTATTTTCTGGCAAATTGAAGCCTCGCCTTTTTATGGCGGTCGGTTAAAAGTGTTTTTTTTAGCTTTGCTTTAAAATTTGGTTTAAGGCATCTTCGAACAGTATCATTGGAAACTGTAACATTTAAAGTGGTGCGGATTACCTCGTTGGCATGGACAGCTGTATCTTCCGCTTCAGTCATAATCAATCTTTTGAAACAACGTTTTGTCTCTGCGGATAGCTTACTTGGTCGCCCACCAGGGTTTCTTTTCGCGCAAATCCTCTACCGTTTTTCTTATTTTGCTTACGAATCCTGTTGATACAGAGTACTTTTCAGCAATTTTTCGAACTGACTACTTCTTTTGAAGGTCAAGAACAATTGCTGCTTTCACGTTCTTTTTGATAGCTTTTGGCATTTTTCCTTTAGGTTAACTTTCGTTTCTATTAGATTAATTTAAATTATTTCCCTTTGTTATAACATAATAATTTACTAACTCACCGAAATATCAACCAAAAAACTTCTTTTCTCTCTTCATTTAAAATATTTCGTTAATCACGCAAAACTGTTCACACCACTGCAACCAAACAACTGTACTCTTTGCAACACTATTTGCACAAAATTCCTATGAAATATCGCGTTACATGATTTCCAAAAATCTGTGAGTGTACAGTGTCTTAGAAAACGCAGTTGTTTTGCTTTTACATAAAAAACGTGGAATTTTTCATTTTTATGAACAGTTTTGCGAGTCACTGTAATTCGTATGTTTCAGATTTTGGGAAACGGATTTCTAGTATAGAGATTGAAGGGTCCAACAATACTTACACTCGCTGTGTTTTTCGCGGACAAAATAAAGGATTTCCATTACGAGTTCGGTTAGTTACATTTAATGTAACAAGTTCCAACTTTCAAGCATAAGCCGTTACCGTGATGGAAAAAATCCCTTCTTTCCTGTACGCCATTACTCCGTCTCCCGAAATTATATTCGAAATATGTTTCAATAGCAACAGCATATCTTTCATTGCATAGATTATTGTTTGTGGGGTATATGTGAAAGAAAGAAACGGAAGGAGCTTCCAATTTTGTAATCCATTTAAAAGAAATGTCACAGTGAATTTTTGTATTTCTTCGTTTGGAGACTATGTACAAGACCTCAGATATTACAAATTTTGTCTGTCTGTCCACCGTATGATGTGGGGTAGTTTTTTCGCCATACGCGTTGGCTATGCGTCTACCGTCTTATTCCATGACTGCTCGTCGAAGTATTGATCAGAAGTCTCTAGGGATATCCTTTGTCTGTGTGAAAGCGTCATCGCACTTCTCTTCACATAAAACTTCACATCCTTACGAAATAGTTTGGAAGTGTTAATTTTGAAAATTGTATTGACTATGATTCCTCTTCAATCCCTGCGCTTTCAATGATGCTTAGTATTTTTCGAAGAGGAATGGTCAGGAATTCCGATAGTTCCATGAAACCCCGACCGAAGTGACGAAGTCTTTTGTGAGCTAAACCCTCACATTCACAGAGGATATGCTCTGGTGTTTCATCTTCGTCACTATATTCTGCAAATCTTAGTCTCAGAGAGACCAATCCTATTGAGATGTTTCCTCATGTTACAATGTCCAGTCAGAGCTCCCACTAGGGTGGTTAATTTCAGATAATCAGATGTTCGTTTTTCCGAATGATTTGGCATGAAAAGCTTTGAGTGCCTGTTGCCTGGTGCCAAGTCCCAATGAATGGCACTTTGCGATTTTTGCCACATTCGGATGTTCATTCTGGCTGTACTTAATCCCACAGAATGATCGGTATAACTTCAAGTTACTTACTCGGACTGCTGATGACTCTTGTCGCGCTTTTGTGCATAAAACGTGGATCCTCGGGGATTCTTTAACATAATTTTTACAGAGTTCGCTTGTTGCCACTCCCTTTTATTATTTTCTATTTGCTTGTCAATATATAATTTCCATTTTAATTCGTCCACCATATCAGTACCTTCTATACTTCTTTTTGATGACTCCTCTTCCCAGATTTCAATGTTCTTCCTTGTTTGTCCACTTATGCATTGGCTGGCATCCAAACTGTGACCGCAATATAGGCTCATCGCTCCCCATTGTCGTCATTATGGGCAATAAGATAGGTATCTGCTTCCAAGTTTTGTTGCTTGTTTGCAATTCAGCACAGCGTAGTGGTTTGTATCCACATGGACTGCTACGTAGTCTCCCTTCGTAGAAATGGAATAAAAATATGGTAATTAAGAATCATCGGTCATTTGGTCCAAGATGCCGCTGACTCTCTCCATTTTACTTTATTATTTTTTAATAATAAAGTATTGTGATGGACCTGAAATTTCAAAAAAGTTTGCTACCCTCAAATTTTGTATTTACACGTTTTAGGACTAGTAAACACCAAAAAAGCAAAAAAAAAAATGTCCGTCTGTCCGCCGTAGACGCCGTCCGCCGTACGCCGTACGCAAAATCGTTTGAAGGCGCGTAGCTCCGAAACCCGTTGAGATATTAAATTGAAATTTTTATGGTGGGTAGATTGGGTGAACCCCTACGACTGGTATATTTTCGAGGGGTGGGGGTATGAGGGGAGAGGAGAGGGGAGCGTTTTAGACGAAAAATTTTGGTTTCTAGATCTCAGGAACCACTTATGCTAGGAGGCTGAAACTTGGAACTTATGTAGTACTATGATAATGGACTCAATTGCAAAAAAATGGTCGATATTGGTTAAGGGGTGTGGAAGTGGGGAGGAAAACAATGAGTCTTTAACGCATGAAAGACGGGATTGAAACATTCTAAAATCCATATCTCCTGAAGAATTGATGTCAGAAGATTGAAACTTTGTTGTTGTCCTTAGGAATACTTCAAGATTAGACAAGGGCTAAAAATTTTAAGTGGGGTGGTGGGGTGTGGGGGTGGGTGGTAAAAAACTTCGGATTACAATATCTTCCGAACCAATTACACCAGGAAGATAAAATTTAGTTTCTGTATATGGGATCACAAGAGGAGTCTAACGAAACTAAATTTTTTGAGGGGGGAGGTGGAGCACGAAAGTGGGGAGACAGCAATTTTTCAAAAAATGTAATTTTTATATCTCAGAAACCGTATCAGATATGATCTTGAAAATTTTACAGGAGTTGGGGTTGGTAAACTTCTAGTAGGGAAAGGTGGTCTAATAACCAGGAGGCTATTTGGAACGTTATTTTTTAGGTTGTCAGTCGCATAGTAACCTACACCGCATCTCATCATTAAACACGTTTCGGACTTCTACCCATAAAATAATAAAGTTGAGCCCAGACTGTTGGCAGATTTTTTTCTTCTGTTGAGTATATTGAGTTTTAAGGTCAAAGATACCTTCCACTAAAGTGGCTATGATTTCCGCGATACGCGACACCTCAATTTCGGGCAGAAGAGGGAACTCCAGAATGTCCGTTCTACGCTAATCTATGATCTTTTCATGCTGGTTGTACAATATAGGTGCCATCGCCGAGTGTAGATCTAGCAGCTTCTTCTTCTTCGTTAAACAGCATGAAGTAAAACTTCATCACCGTTATTTGCTTTTTAATTGAATGCATGCATGCAATCTTCTTTCCGGTCCAAGCCGTTTAATGCGTTTGCAATGTGCTGGTTGTGTTGGCTATTCATTGTTCCTAAAAGTGTTTTACCGAGAGCCCCGATACCGTCAAAGAAAGATCACTTGACTCTGTTGGAACTGGTCCCAAAGATGTAGTTATTCAGGCCAGATTGTTTCTTCTACAAATACTGTACACCACTTTGTAGCCCGCTAATGGTATTTTGGCAATGTGGGTCAAAAAAGTGTAGCTTCTTACACATCCCGCTCACAGCCTTAGTACAGTTTTCTTCTCAACGAAGTTTGGTTTTTTGCACTGGATAGTATAGTCCAGTGTCAGTGGTACTACAGGATCTTTCCCACCAAATTTTAAGGTTAGCACACGCTAGAAAGTTGAAACTTGGTACGAATGAATATATTATACATACATAGTAGTGGATTATTGTAAACGAAAAATTCTCCCAATTGTCTGAGTTTTCACTTAATTCCCAAGACTAAATCTTGTTACTACTCCAGTGAACGTAACGTCAAATGTCGAACGGAGAAACTATACCTTTCACAACCCCACAAATCTATTGTTAAAATTCTGAATGCAATTCCTTACTTCCATTCATACGCACCCGTCACGTCACCCGCCCCCGAGAAAAAAGATATTTCTGTAGTAGTTTAAATACAGAACCCCAACACTATCCAAACAGTGAAAAATTATTACTTCCGCGCTCCTTTGTGTTGTTTTTATTGCACAAGTTTTTCTTTACAAAAAACTATACTGTACTTTTTAACTTTACATCCCGTAAGTAGAAAAAAGCTCTTTTTGGTTGGGAGGAACGGGGGTAGCTAACCACGATAGTGTATAGTTGGCTTATTGTTGGCCCGAAGGAAAAATGCATAAGCTAAGCTAGACGCTGCATAGCTTCGATGTTAGTTATTCCTTGCTCTAGTAAAAGCGAACCACTAAAGCCCCTAAATTCACAGCAAACCACAGGCTCCTTGCTAGTGCCATGCTAAGAAATAGAAGCAGAACTGCGAAAAAAATACTGCAGATGCGGATAACGACAAAAGCCACATAAACAAGGATGTGAGGAAGGCTAATAAAAAATGGAGAAGGAGATCAGCTACTACCCTTAGAGTTTTTAAGAAACCGCGTTTCTACCGAGAACCATACAAACAATACAATGGCTTTTAGGTTGACTATGTTTTTGTATTTTCATAAGTTGTGGTCGTTACTGAATAGAAACTGGAAAGAATGGATTTAAAGATATGGTAAAAAAAAAATTAAGGAATTAAATTCTATAGAAAAAGGGCATAAGTATTTATCTGTTGAATGGGAAACTGTCAACCATATACTCTCCTTGTAACCACTTAAATTGCTAGCAACACGAACGCGTATATCTACCACATAAGCTCTTTAGATGAAACGGCAGCCCAAAAGTAACAGCTCTGCAATATACGCACCAAAAAAACCTAACCGTCATTGAACGGACAATAATTTAAAAAGATCCTTACCTAGAGGCATGTGTCTATCTGTTTATAAGTTCCTTTACTTCAATTATTTAGATTAGATTTCATTGAAGCTGGATAGATTCTTTCAAGTACTGGATAGATTCTTTCAAGTACTGCGACTGTGCTGTTGTTCTATCCCTGGTATCCTCCTAGAGATACTCCCAAAATTTTATTCCTTCGGCGCTTCTGTGACATCCAATGTGGCATGCAGCAAAAACAGTGTTCTTCCAAAAGACGCTATCCTGGGCTTCCGTGGATGAGGATGAGGCTATATTTTCCAGCTCGCCTCTTATTTGCATAGGCAATTTTTCTAAGTCATTTCTGTGTCTGTTCTGCAGCCTATTTTTTCGGGTTATGCTATTGTGTTAAGCCCTTTGGACGCGAAGCAGGCTGAGATTCCACAGAACGGCTGTAGTTTCGATAGCTTCAACGCTTTCCAAGGGTGATTTTTCTCTCGGTATTCCACAACAGATTTCGCTGACTAGTAAAATTGAACTTCGTTTTCACTCAAAACTAATTTGTACCAAATTCCAAATTCGAGGCTAAACGATTACTTGAGTTAAGACATTTTTACAGAATATTTGTATGGCAGCTACACGAAGGACTAGTAGGAATTTCATAATCATACATTTAGACTAATGGAAAATCAACACATACAAAATTTCAAAGTCGTAGCTTAAACCCTTTTGAAGGTATCGGCCAATATTTTTAAACACGTGTTTTAAGGACTTTTCGTATGGCAGATACCCGAAGGAGTAGGACGATTTTGCCCGTTAACGAACTTAGTCTTACAACTTCGACCAAACATCCAGATTCAAAATTTCAAGAGCCTAGGTCAAGGCGTTCTTGAGTTATCGTGCTAACGGACAGACAGACGGACGGACGGACTTCAAGAGGATTTGGAGTTATTGGCTCCAAATAATTAAAAAATAATTTATAACTTCTTTTCATTCGAGGCTCGGTTCGAGGCTCGGTTCGATGCGTTACAAACTTTTGGGCTGGATTAAACTTATAATACTCTCAGATTTCATCTAGAGTAGGGGAGAGTGCTGTACCTTGGAACGAAAATCACTTTTTATTTTTTTATGCAAAATGTACTACATGTAACGCGATGAAAATTTGAGGTGATAACAATGACCCACTTACTTATAATACATTTTTTCAGCGAACAATATAATTCCAAATTTGAAAGAAAAAAAATTTGTTCCAAGATACAACGTTTCGTTGTACCTTGGAACAGCACTAGTTGTACCTTGGAACGCTTGCAAATTAGGTAAAAATAAAGAAAATACTAACTTGGAAAATGCTAAAAGAGATATTTATTAAACATAATTAAAAAAATTCATCATAAAATAGTAAAATAATATAAAATATGTTAAAATGGATAACTATGTAGTACATAAGTAATTTATTTAACATTGAATTTATGGAATGGAAAATTAAAACATATTTTTAGCATCGATGGGAGCCTTACAAATCCCATTCTTACTGCGAGGCATTTTTTGCAAAAAAAAACACTTTTGTCAGTCAAAACACGTTAGTTTTGTATCAGGATTGCTATTTTATGCCATTCCAAGGTACAACACGTGTGACGTTCCAAGGTACAACATGGTCCATTAATTGAATAAAAGATATTTTTTTAAACCTCCTAATTATCTTACAATCAGATGTTATAGAAAAGAGATAATACACACCTTATTGATAATAATCCTGCATAAAACGATTGTATACCACTACAACATAATAGTTTAATTATTAAACAAACTTAGTAAAAAAAAATACTCACACTAACCTCAAAACAAAAAATATCAACAAAAACGCAAAATAACCGACAAAGTAAAGTGATAACAAGACAGGTTGTCTTGATATCAGCTGTTGTAAATGTAGTTCTTGATTCACACACCAGAATGCTCTTTTTAAACACAAAATTAACAACGTTCCAAGGTACAACCATTCCAAGGTACAGCACCTTCCCCTACATATAAAAACTGAAACTGCGGCCATGAGAGGCAAATATGAAAAGACGTAAATTCTGAATTTTTGTTCTGTTTCTCTGCACGATTTTGGCCACCATTCGGGCAGCTGTTTAGCTGTTGATATCATTTTATAATACTTTATTATTTTTTAATAATAAAGTATTTAATTATTAGTAGTTCATTAGTAAGTTTTAATAATTATTAGTAATTATTATTGGTGAATTCGCTCTTGTGATTTACTTTTGAATCGTTTCCGAATAAAAATGTTGGCACATATTTCGAAAGTATAAAGCGAAACGAACGTTGCCCAAGCAATAGGGTCAGTTTAGCTCGAAAGTATGTCGTATGCGGTTGAATTTTCGAAACTAAAATACCAAACTGTCGTATTATTATTGTTATATAATTGTTATCGTTAGTAGAATACTTATTATTATTATTATCTTTATTTGCCTTGATTCAATTTTTGACTTAACGCTAATCTAAAAGTTAACGCTAATATAAAAATAATAAAGTAAAATGAATGTTTGTCTGTCTGTTTGTCTGTTTGTCCTGTATAGGCTCCTAAACCACTCATCCGATTGCGATGAAACTTTGGTGATTTGTTGAGGGTACGCCCTCGATGGTTTCTGCGTTAACAAAATTATTTAACAGTTGGTGGTTCGCGAGTTATTTCAACATTTGAGTGTTTTTCATATTATTTAGCGGCAGTTCGTTTTTGGTGTATTAGTTATGCCTATTCCTATTACTAAATGGTATAAGAGGATAGTGGATGGAAGATGGAATATGGAGGATGGAAGATGGAGGATGGTGGATAGAGAATGGAGGATGGATGATGGAGTTTGGGGGATGGTAGATGGAGGATGGTGGATAGAGGATGGTGGATGGAGGATGGGAGATGGTGGGTGAAGGATGGTGGATAGAGGATGGAGGATAGAAGATGGAGGATGGTGGATGGTGGGAGGAGATTGGTGGATGGAGGATGGAGGATAGAGAATGGGGGATGATAGATGGAGGATGGTGGATGGTGGATAGAGGATGGAGGATGGTGGATGGTGGATAGAGGATGGAGGATGGTGGATGGTGGATAGAGGATGGATGATGGAAGATGGAGGATGGCGGATGGAGGATGGATGATGGAGTTATTTCAACATTTGAGTGTTTTTCATATGATTTAGCGGCAGTTCGTTTTCGGTGTATTAGTTATGCCTATTTCTATTACTAAATGGTATAAGAGGATAGTGGATGGAAGATGGAATATGGAGGATGGAAGATGGAGGATGGTGGATAGAGAATGGAGGATGGATGATGAAGTTTGGGGGATGGTAGATGGAGGATGGTGGATAGAGGATGGTGGATGGAGGATGGGAGATGGTGGGTGAAGGATGGTGGATAGAGGATGGAGGATGGAGAATAGAAGATGGAGGATGGTGGATAGAGGATGGAGGATGGAGGATGGTGGATAGAGGATGGAGGACGGAGGATGGAGGATGGAGGATGGAGGATGGAGGATGGAGGATGGTGTATAGAGGATGGTGGATGGATGATGGAGGTTGGGGGATGGTAGATGGAGAATGCTGGATGGAGGATGGTTCGTACTTAATTTTATGATCAGGGGTTGAGAAAACAAATAATTTTTTTCTATGAATGTTTGTTTATTTCATTGTCCTGTATGCGTTCTAAGTGAACCAGTCAAAAATTAATAATTGTTAACATAGTATCGTTGCTTTTTCAAAATGAATTTGTAACAACGGGAGAAACAGGAGCAATGGATAAACGGGAGAAACGGTGAGAAGGACGAGATCAACAGGAGCAACGGGAGTAACAGGGGCGATAGAACAACGTGAGCGTAGCCGCGGTACGCGGCTAGTATATTATATTTAAGAGATCGGTCTTAAATATTTATTATAAAAATGAATTTCCATTTGAACTCCTTTTTGCAAGAGTAGGTATATCCCATAAAATCTCCATTGTACCTCTTAAGAAATCATTTAAAAATACGTCTAGGGGAGCTTAAAACGCCCAACTAGTAAATGTCCCGTGATTAATTCTGGAGTACTCTTCAGGGAAGTTCGAAAATCTCGTTTTCTCCTTCATTTGACCTCCTTTTTGCAAGAGCATGTCCTCTGATCTCCATTGTAACTCACAAAGAATCATTTTAAAGCTGTTGTAAGGGTGCATATAACAAGGTTATAAGGTTATTGTTTAAATATCAAGCTTGTAAAAAATATGAAAACACAAGGGTCCCTTGTTAAAATATCAACTTTGTAAAAAATATGAAAAGCCATTTTTCACAAGGGTTTCCCCCTTGTTAAAATATCAAGTTTGTAAAAATATGGGTCCGCCCCTGCGTTCGCGCCTGCCTAAAGGAACGCGAGGTAATGCAGCTCGAAAAAGTTCTAAAAAAATCTGCCAATGGTCTGGGCGAAACTTTATTATTTCTCGGGTGAAAGTTCGGGAGCGGTCAAAGTCGAAGTAGGGTGTTTTTTTAGGTGCATGAGAACTTAAAATTATAATACAAGACAGAAATATTATTGGAATGACATTTTTTTATTATATTCTGGTAGATAATTTCATGGCATTTATTTTTTAAATATTATTTCCTTCATATGTCCGCCGCGGCTACGAGTTACATGGTCCATTCGATCAGTCCAATTTTTGACTACTTTTTCCAATAAATCTGGCCGTATGGCGTCAATAGTGGCTTGAATATTGGCTTTCAATGCTTCAGGAGTTGCTGGTTTGTCGGTATAAACGCATGACTTAATATGGCCCCATAAAAAGTAATCCAGAGGCGTTAAATCGCACGAACGAGGGGGCCAGATAACAGAACCACTTCTGGAAATCAAGTTGTCACCAAATTGATTTTGTAATAAATCGATTGTTAAGCGCGCTGTATGGCAAGTTGCGCCATCTTGTTAGAACCAAATGTCGGCGATGTTTAGCTGATTAATTTTTGGAAACAAAAATTCAGTCAACATGGCTCGATAGCGCTGGCCATTCACCGTAACGGCAGCTCCTTCCTCATTTCGAAAGAAATAAGGACCGATAATGCCGCCAGCGTGTGAACCGCACATTTATTTGTTTTGTTTATGGTTTTGAATCGAGAAGAGTAAAATTAGTGCAAAAACGATCAATAACTGCACGAATTGCTTGCTAGGCCGATTATGTTGACCGTAAAATGGACGAAGTGCTCTACGAACTTCGCGAACAGAGTTATTTTTTTCAAAGTAAATTTCCACAATTTGGAAGCTTTGTTCTGGCGTTAAACGATTCATGATGACTTGCCAAACCTTACTGAACAGAAATGTCAACACAGTTTGACATTCTCAGCTGTCAAACTACAGTTATCGATATCGATAGTTCTCATGCACCTAAAAAAACACCCTTTATATCATGAAGTTTGTTCAGTTGTTTCGAGATTATGACGTTTCTTGGAAAGTTAATTTTGTTCTTAAAATAAAAAGTATTTAAAATATAAATTTTTAGCCGATGAAACATTGAAAAACCCCGTGTAGACTATTCGGATTTTGGTATATTATGAACACTAAAAGACCATAGAGGTAAAAGCGAATTTGATGACTTATCAGACTTAAGACGAATTGTTAAGTGTTATGACGAATTGTTAAAATGTATACAAACCCATCCAGCCATCGAGATTCAACTTTGTAGCATAAGCCGTTCTATAGATAGGAAAACCCCTCCCCCCCCCCCACCCCCGTACCATACTGCCCCTACAAAAAAATATATTTTTCCAACATGCTACTACTATAGCTCTATCTAAATACCAACTTCTAGCTTTATATCATCATAGGTTCTTGAGATATAAAAATCAGAACCTATTCCTGTTCACTCTCCCCCACTCTCACCCTCTACACCCTCACCAACAACTTTTTTTTTCTGCTAGGGGTCCATTAGACCTACTTCTGGTAAAAATTTTAAGCATCTATCAGCATACTGTTCTTGAGATATGAGACGTGATTTTTTAGAAGAATTCTTATCCCCACCTCTTTTATGTTCCGCCGTCCCCTTAAAAAATTTTACTTTCAGCAAACTTTATTTATCAATCTTTATATACAAACCAAATTTTATTTGTCTAGTGCAATTGGTTCATGAGATAAAGTAATCTAAAGTTTTTTATTCCCCCCCCCCCCCTCCGTACGCCACTGACCCCACTCAAAAATTTATTTTCGATCTATTTTCCAAGTATACCTACAGATATTCATTAAGTTTAAATTTCATGACATTAATCGTTTAGGAAAAATGGATTTTAGAATGTGTCGATCTCCATATCGGCAATTTTTTTTGCAAATGAGTCCGCTAGTGAAGCTCTACATAAATTCTAAGTTTCAGCCTCCTAGCGTAAGCGGTTGCTGAGATCTAGAAACCAAAATTTTAAACCACCCTTAGGTTAGGTTAGGTTGAGAAGGGTGGACTGAAGCAATGTGCCCCAGTCCATCACGAGAGATACTGTGGATCCATTGTGGTCCCCTCGTATAAAACCGGGCTCTAGACTTCTGATTCCAAATATTGCTCTTCCTTATGAAGAGAGTAGTTCTCCATAAAGGAATCATCGCAAGTTCTGATAGATCGGTCAAGAAGAATTTCCCCAAGTACCGATACCTGGTACGTGCCAGGCTTTCACATTTACACACTAGATGCTTCAGTGTTGGCACAACATTCTCATCACCACAGCGACACAGATCAGCCATGGGTATTCCCAGTCTCTCTCCATGCCTCCCAAGTGACAGTACCCCGTTAGGATACCTATAAGTTGTCTGCAAATGTCCCTGCCCAGAGACAAAATGAAGCTAGAGTTCCTCCTATCAAGTTTCGGCCAGCAGATTCGTGCTTGCTGGCATCCCGGGAGATTCATCCAGGTCCCCTCCATCTGTCTGAGCGCTTCAATATCAATCATTCCCTCTACACATTCAATGGGACATAGAACCGACACGTCGGCGAGCTCTATGCTCATCTCCGACCCCCTTCTGGCGAGCTCGTCTGCCTTTTCATTTCCAAAGAAGTCACTGTGGCCAAGAATCCAACTAATCTTCAGGTTGTTATTTTTACCCACCATCTGCAATATTCTTTTACATTCTCCCACAAGCCTGGATTTAGTAATGTGCGCCTCAACAGCCTTGATGGCAGCTTGGCTGTCAACATAAATAGTTATTGTACCATTCACGCACTGTTTTCGTACAATTATCTCCGCTGCTTTTGTCAGCGCACAAATCTCGGCCTGAAACACGCTCGAGCTATCCGGTAGCCTGAACGATTCCATAATGTCAAGGTCACAAGAGTACATCCCGCGCAAAATGCAGAGAGTCCTATGGGTTATAGATGGCTGGTGTGAAAGACACGGACTTTCTGTGAGTCCTAGCAAAACCGCGCTAGTTTTGTTTACTAGGAAAAGAAAAACAGAAGGTTTAGTGTTGCCTATGCTGAAGGGTGAAACTATTCAGCTCTCGGAGAAAGTTAAGTATCTTGGAATTATCCTGGATAGCAAGCTTCTCTGGAAGAAACATGTAGATACAAAGGCAAACCGTGCGCTAGTAACATTCTGGCAGTGCCGGAGAGCTTTTGGAAGAACATGGGGTCTTAGGCCTTCAATGGTATATTGGCTATATACGGCCATTATAAGACCCATCCTAATCTATGCATCAGTGGTTTGGTGGACTAAGTCCGAGTGTGCATACATTAGAGCTAGTCTCGCTAAACTACAGAGGATAGTCTGCAACGGTGTAACAGGTGTCTTGCGCACCACACCGGGTGCGGCACTCGATGCACTGCTCAATCAGCCACCGCTTGACATTGTTGTTCAGGCGGAAGCAATGCGAGCTACACACAGACTAATGAGATTAGGTCTGTGGAGGAAAGAGCATTGCACGGGTCATGGAGAAATGGCTCGAAGGTTGTCTGGGAACCCTATCTTCGATATGCCATCGGATGCTATGACTCCGATCTGTATGCTCAATAGAAAATATCAGGTGGAGATCCCGAGTAGGGTGGAGTGGAAAAACCAGTCCGCATTGCTTAGCGGATTCACTGATATATTCTACACGGACGGCTCAATGACTGAAGACGGGTCGGGAGCTGGAATGTATCTGCAGACTGAAGATCTCAGGTACTCTTTCGCCCTAGGAAAACATTCTTCGGTATTTCAAGCTGAAGTTTATGCAATCCTTAAGGCAGTAGAATGGATTATAGAGGGAAGATGGAGAGGCAGGATGATCTGCATTTGCAGCGACAGTCAGGCCGCTCTACAATCCCTAGATAATCCAATCGTCTTTTCGAAGATGGTACGTGAGTGTAAAGAACGGTTGAATTCTGTTGGCAGATTCAATGACTTAAAGCTCATATGGGTTCCAGGCCACCAGGGTATAACTGGCAATGAAATAGCTGATGCATTAGCAAGGGCAGGATCGGAGTCAGCCATGGTCGGACCAGAACCAGTTTTCGGTGTGCCGGTTGCCTCTGTTAGGGCTGCCACTGCTGAGTGGGTGAGTAAATCACACATTGAGAGATGGCGACTTTTTCCGGGAATGCGGCAGACCAGAAACCTTGTTGACGGACCAAGTGGACGAACCGGTTCTTTTCTTCTCAAATTGAGCAGGAAAGAATGTAGTAGTATGGTTGGTATCCTCACAGGGCATAACTCGTGTGGCCTACACCTGGTCAGATTGAGAATCATTGACGACCCCATGTGCACTGCTTGCGACGAGAGCGACGAGAGCGACGACACAACGGAACATTTCCTTCTCGAGTGTCCAGCTTACTCTTTTGCGAGAGTGCACGTATACGGCGTCGATGTGATGAGGATGGAAGAACTCCGTTCTCGTTCCCTACCTGAGCTCTTGAAATTCGTGAGGAGGACGAAAAAGTTCGGGTAGAGACTGGGGGACTCGAGTGCAATGGGCAATAATTGTCTGAGTGCTCAAGATGCGCGGCCTTGCTGCGTATCTTCCCCCGCTTCAAACAACAACAACATCTCGCGCCCGTTCCGCTTTCCGTTTTGGAGCCATCAGTGTAGATAGCAAACGTGATTCCAGATCGCCACTCCAGTCTGGTGGGAATATTCACAGCATAGGAATGTCCAAACCTGCAAGACGGTGTCCTGTAGTCGGTGCGCTCCGGCATGGCGGAACACAGGGAAATTGACAAGATCCTAGTGTGGCCCACACTGCCTCCCATCCAATAGCCTGCCTCACGCAGACGCAAAGCACCCTTTGCTGCTATTGATTTTACCGCTAATTCCAATGGGATTATGTGGAGCATTACTTCCAGAGCCTGCGAGGCCGTGGTACGTAAGGCCTTAGTGATCCCAATGAGTGCCACTTAAAAATGTGGTCACTTCAAGAGGCGTACTCAGTTTATTCATAAAAAAAATTTCAATTTAATAGCTCAAAGGGTTTGGGAGCTACGAGCCTTCAAACGATTTTGCGTACAGTGGTCGACGTACGGCGTACGGGGTACGGTGCACGGCGGACAGACGGACTGACATTTTTTTTTTGCTTTTTTCGTGTCTACTAGTCATGAAACGTGAAAAAAAATGTAAAGGGTAGCAAATTTTTTTTTTTAAAAGTCGATCGCAATACTGTATTATTGAAATATTAAAGTAAAAGGATATTATAAAGGGAATCAATTCACAGATAAATGCGAGGAGAATACAAGTGACGGTGCGAGTGAGTTAGAAGTTGAAGGTTTGTTATTCTCATTCGGTAAGTCTGTAAAACTAATAGTTTTCTTTTATTGAAACCTTAAACGCGATTATCTCGAAACTGCATCTTCAATAACTGCTTGTAGTGTAGCTCAAAAAGTTATGGTTCGAGTTGGCTGATTTTTTGGGAGCACTCTGTCTATATCAATATCGGAAAGATATACTATACCTCAATATCGGAAGGATATACCTTTGAGGATATCGCGTAAATAAACTACTTTTTTGGGGTAGAAATTGTCAAAAAAATAGTCGAAAATTTAACATTTGATTAAAAAGCCTCGTATCTTTTTCGTTTTATACCTTTTTTTATAATTTTCTGGGTATGTCCTTCCCCTACATGTGTCAGTATTCGAGAAATATTTTTGCTTTTTGTTTAAGATCAATAGAAAAAATATGGATGTAAAAGGATTGTTCATACTTTGTCAGGTTCTTCACTATAAAACTTTCTTCTGGCCGAGAAACATTATGAAATCTAGTTAACACAAATACACCACTGCGTTCCTAAGAATTTTGCCTGAAAACACATAAACCTTAACGTTATTACTACCCCGCATTTAATCCACAACAACAAATATTTATCTGTGACTCACAAATCCATTAGAATAACAAAAACCCCAAGCTAGGTCTGGTCTGACTATAAACCATAAAAGGGATATTTTCCAAATTCTGTGCAAACCTCCACCCGGTAGTCCTGTATTTAACATTCTCAAAGGCACCTGATGTGTCGCACCGACCTCAAACATAAACACTTCCAGGCGGGAAGGGGGAGGATAGAGCCCAGTGGGTTTGTGCACGATGCAATTAATAAATTCTCTTCTCATTTTCACGAGGGTTGCAAATCCTATTTCCCCATTATCCGGTATAGTTCCTATTCCGAAGTTGCCGATGTATTTCATATGTGCGAAAGTTTATCCTCAATATTAAGCAGTCGGATTCCAGACCGCTTTAAAATTATAGAAAACTTAGCAGTGGTAAACAGGAGCAACGGGACCAACATCAGATACAGAAATTACTTGGTCCTTTGAATGAATAGACGGAGGATATGACCGGGCCGAGAATTTCCAAATGAATATAGCAGAGTTGTTTGTTTGTTTGTAGGTTTGCGTGCCGGCTGGAAACTTTCATTTCATAAGGCCATAGCTCAGTTTAGGGAGCGGCCGCGGTAGAGTAGATATGCTTCTGGTATTATCGGCTCGTATACAACAAGTTGTCCTTGCCCGCAGCAATTGCTCTTTTCCCCGGGCTCATCCACATCCTTTTATGGCTGAAACACACTGGAAAATTATTTCCGTCTATATTTTAGCATTTTACGATTTTTATGCGTATATATGATAATCCCTTAGCGCTAGCCTTCCCGAACGGTTTATCCGGATCAAGATTCAACTACATTGTCCTTTGATAAAATCTATTGGACCAGTAGCGCTTTCATTTTGGGGATGGCCTTTCGGATGGACCATACAACAGTTTGAAACGAACAGATGGAGTCATTAATCATTTACGGTTCCAAGGACCTTCAGTATTCCTAAACAGTATGTACGTAGGTGGATGGATCTGGATATATGCCTTCTTCCTGTCCTCTTAGCCGGTTTTCATGTTTTATCCCACATCGCTTTGAAACGAACTCACACGCTCACTATATGCGCTTTGGGATAACTCTTAATTAAACGATATCCAGATGGGACATTGGCCAATGTCTAGAACGTAATAATTTATTATATCTACGTCGTTTGGTAGAAGGTTGCAGTGAGTAGAAGACCCGGAAAATTTTACATGTCAGGAGTAAGTATGCTAACCGGAAAAATTCCGGTACGAAGACTAATGGTGTACACTGAAATGCATTAGTAGCGGATCACAGGAGAAGGCAGGAAGAGAGACTGTTTGAAAGGTTGTCTGCTAAACTGAAAGCAAGACGAAAGTTAGGCAACGAATAATGAATTACTCTAATGGAGATGTCTAAGACATGTACTCCTTCTAAAGAAGATTAAGACCTTGACTAGTGAGTACCTAGAAAAGTGGTTTATTTTATAGCAATTAATCAGCAGACTAAATGCTATAAAAGTTAGGGAAAGAAAATGTCTAGCGATGCAATTTAAAATCATCATCATCATCAATGGCGCGACAGCCCAAGTAGGGCCCTGGCCTCCTGAATTTGTCGCCTCCAATCGTCTCGATCCAAAGACCGCGTCCTCCAGCTGCTTATTTTCTTCATTAACCGAGTCTTCCCATCGCTTGCGTGGTTTACCACTCGCTTTGCCTTTAAGAGCACGCTTGGGGATTTTTCTGTCTTCTATCCGTCTACATGGCCAGCCCACTGCAGTTTACGTAGTTTGCTGAACGTTTATTTATTTATTTATTTATTATTCAAATTCATCAAATACTGATTACTTATAACAAAAATTACAAAATATAAAATTATTAGAAGAAATAAAAATAAGTACAACAAAATAAGTACAAAAATACATCATTATATCCGTACACTCATAAATGCCTAAATATAATATTACATTATTTATTTGATAAAGCCGATTTTAACTGTTGAACAGAAATGTTAAAGTCAATTTGACTGTAATTATAATTAAAAATGCGTGAAAGAGATGTGATTGGTTCATGTTGGCCGCAATTTGTCCGATGGTGGGGAATATCCAGCAACACATAGTCTCTCAAGGATCGAAATGGAACTTTGAAAGTAACGGCTTCCAGCAATAACGGGGAGTTAATGTCACCAGAAATTACCTTGAAAGCAAAAACAGCTCTAAGGACATCTCGTCTATCAACCAACGACTCCATCGGCAGGAGTTTAAGACGCTCATGGTAAGGAGGCAGATGCAGTGGATCATGCCAAGGAAGACCTTTAAGTGCGAATCGCAAGAATCTTCTCTGAACCGACTCAATTCTATTTTTATGAACCTCATAGTATGGAGCCCATACCGGGCAGGCATATTCCAAAATAGAACGGACAAATGTGCAGTACAACATTGTTGTAACATGCGGATCATTGAAATCCTTGCACCATCTTCGCACAAAGCCCCAGACGGAGTTAGCCTTACTGACAACATAATCAAAATGGTCATTAAAAGTAACTTCGTTATTAAAATATACACCTAAATCGTTCACTTTGTCAGTTCTACATAATGGGTTTCCTTCTAAGCTATAATCAAATGTAACTAGAGTTTTCTTTCTAGAGAACGATACAGTGATACATTTACTAATATTCAAAGGCATACAATTTAGTGTACACCAGTCATAAAACCGTTGCAGGTCACTCTGAAGAAGAGAACAATCAGCCGCATTGGTTACATTACGAAAAATCTTTGCATCGTCAGCATACATTAAAATCTTAAAGTGGGAGAGAACCGAACTCACGTCATTAATGAAGAGGATAAATAAAAGCGGACCCAAATGGCTCCCCTGAGGTACTCCAGAAGTATTATATATATCGGATGAAAGAGCTCCACGAAAAAACACCTTTTGAGTGCGATTAAGTAGATAAGAACTGATCCAATTAATAAACGTGAATGGAAAACCCAGTAATTGTAGCATATAAGTCAGGATGGAATGATTCATTTTGTCGAACGCCTTGCTGAAATCAGTGTAAATGCAGTCCACCTGATTTCCACCTTCAATCGCTTTAACGGAAAAATTAGCAAATTCCATTAAATTTGTGGTAGTAGACCTACCCTTAGTAAATCCATGTTGGGATGGACTTATGATTGATTTGCAATGAAAATTCATTACATCACAAACAATAGCCTCGAAAAGCTTCGAAATACAAGAAAGGTTGGCGACAGGCCGATAATTTCGTACATCCATTCTTTTACCTTTCTTAAATAACGGCTTAATAGTAGAATATTTCCATGAACTGGAAAATACCCCTGAACGAAGAGAAGAATTGAATAAATAGCACAAGGGTGCTACTAGGGAAGAGCTGCATCGTTTTAGAACGCTTGGAGGGATGCCGTCTGGACCAACAGAAAAACTATCTGCAATATTTGATATAAATTTCAAAACAGTAGCTTCGTCTATGTGCAGATCCTTCATCTCCAATGAAGTAGAAGGAAACTTCTGGCGCCTTGAAGAGTTGATACAGCTCATGGTTGTATCTTATTCGCCAGTCCGTTCCTTCCTTTACGGGTCCAAACATTTTTCGGAGAACCTTTCTTTCGAATGTGTTAAATGCTTTTTCGGAAGTTCGCGTTAATGTCCACGTTTCGCTGCCATAACAGAGCACAGGTCGTATAATAGCTTTATATATTCGCAGCTTATTGTTCCTATGCACTTTCTTGGATTTCATTATTGGAAGTACCGAATAATAAGTTTTATTTGCTAGCATGATCCGTCGTTTGATTTCGTCCGTTTCGTTGCCGTCTTTTGCTAGAGTAGCCCCAAGATATATGAAGTTGTCCACACTCTCTAAATTATACTCCGCAATTGTTACATTCTGTCTGATTGGCGTTCTCTTTCTTGTTTGCGTCATTATTTTTGTTTTACTTTCGTTTATGCGTAACCCGACTTCTTTTGCGGATCTTGCGAGGATGTTTATATCGTCAGCATATGCTACTAGTTGGGTGCCTCGGACTTGAATAGTAGTGTCCCATTGGTGTAGACTGGGGTTTTTCGGATGGCATACTCTAGTGCCAGGTTGAAAAGAATGGGGGCTAGACCATCTCCCTGCTTTAAACCACATTCCGTTCGAAAGCTGGTTGTGGAATCGGTTTGTATTCTCACTTGGAATTCAGTGTTCGTCATTCTGAGTCTCGTTAGTCGAACTAATTTTGGTAGAATTCCAAAATCAAGCATGATTTGGTACAGTACCCTCCTGTCGATACTGTCATATGCTTGTTTAAAATCTACGAAGATTCGGTGCACATCTGTGTTATATTCCCAGCATTTCTCAAGCACCTGTTTCACCGAGAATATCTGGTCTGTTGCAGATCGTCCGGTTCTGAATCCACCTTGGTATTCGCCAATTGTTTCGTTAGTATAGGGCTTAAGACGACTTTCAATTATTTTTGTCAGTATTTTGTAGGACGTACACAAATAAAATCATACCACGATTTAATTGGATGATATTGAAAAAGGACAACCGAAATAAAGTTAAAGCAACAAATTAGTCGGTAGATAGCGGGTGTTTATATGTTCAGGCATTTCGTTAGATTTAGGGTATCGAATTGGTTGTTTTCTCTACGTCCTGTTTATTTTTAACATATTTTCTACTTTAATTTTTATTGGAATTTTAGTTAAAAAAAATTCTTCCCTGAAATTTTGTTTTTTTACGTTGCAGGTCCGCTTTTGTGTTTTTCTAAAAAGTTACTTCTCTTATCTGAAGTACTGTTAAGATAGGATTAATACAAACATAAAACGCTTCGCGGACTTCCACCAAAAAATAATAATAAAGTTGTTTTTAAAGTAGTGGCAAGTTCTACAAAAGATAAATTTGATTAGGTACTAGGCTTGGATCTGTTGGATACACTGTAAAAAAAATTGTATACATGAAACGCATCTCCCGGGCTGCATTTCAGAACTTTGGGAATATTTCTGAGGTTGTAGATCTCCCTGTGGTTGACCCAATCATTGTACATCGGAGAATCTCTCTTAAAATGGAAAGGTGTGTGATGTCCGTACCCCCACTTATTTGTCCTTGCTTGATGAGGAGCTTTAGAAGCTGGCTTGGGTACGTTCCGCAGTTGTGGCGTGAGATTTATAATAATAATAGATTTAGCCCCTTCATGCAAAATGGGCGATGCCTTTTAACTTAAGAGAAGGAGAAGAATTCCCCATTTAGGCACACTTTCTCAGCTTAGAGAACTGGCGAAAATGCTGTCACTCAGCTCAATGAGCAGGAAAAATTTTCACCGGATCGACATACTCATGCATGTATGCCGACATTAGGCTCAATGTCCAATCAAATTACCTTAACCCGAAGGTACTCCCCAGTCAGTGCAACTCACTGGTATAAGCTTTCGTACCGAGATATATAGTTTTCAAATATTTTAATATAGAAAAATAAAAATAAGATTATTAATAAATTAAAACAAAAGTGAAAAGGATAGAGGATTGGGAAAAATTTTAAAAATAAACAATTAATACATGCAACAACACAATCTACAACCATTCCAATCAACCAATCTCGAGAGCCGCCTGAATAATTACCTGTTTCCAGGTCGTTTATAAATGCAACAATTCTTAATACCGTTGCTAGTTTCGACTTAGAAGATGCTTTTTTGCAAGACGTTTCAACTGGAAAACATTCTTTGCCATTTGTATATTTGTCGGTAAAGCATTATATTCTTGTATTGCCTCAAAGACAGGATCCTTTCTAAGTCGATCTGTCCTCGGAACATGTTGCTGTTTAATAGAGTTCGCACTTCTTGTGTTAAAGTTGTGTATTTCTTGGTTGTGGATCAATTTTATGGAGGATTTAAGTTTCTTGTTTTACTTTATTATTTCAATAATACAGTATTGTTATCGATTTTTAAAAAAAAAAAATTTGCTACCCTCAAAATTTTTTTTTTCACGTTTCATGACGAGTAGACACGAAAAAAGCAAAAAAAAATTTCAGTCCGTCTGTCCGCCGTACGCCGTACGTCGACCGCTGTACGCAAAATTGTTTGAAGGCTCGTAGCTCCCAAACCCTTTAAACTATTAGATTGAAATTTTCTTTATGAATAGACTGGGTAGGCCCCTTGAGGTGGCCAAATTTGGAGGGGTGGGGGAGTGAGGGGGGAGGAGGGGGAAGTGTTTTAGACGGGAAATTTTGGTTTCTAGATCTCAGCAACCGCTTATGCTAGGAGGCTGAAATTTGGAATTTATATAGAGCTTCAGTAGTGGACCCATTTGCAAAAATGCCGATATAGGTGAAGGGGTTTGGGAGTGGGGGGAAAAATAATGCGTCCGAAACGCAAAAAAGGTGAGACCGATACATTCTAAAATCCATATCTTCTAAACCGTCAATGTCACAAAATTGAAACTTAACGAATATCTGTAGGTATACCAGGAGAATAGATCGGAAACAAAAATTTGAGTGGGGGCAGTGGCGTACGGGGGTGGGGGTGAAAAACTTTAGATTACGATATCTCACGAACCAATTGCACTAGACAAATAAAATTTGGTTTGTGTATAAAGGTTGACAAATGAAGTTTAATGAAAGTAAAATTTTTTAAGGGGGCGGTGGAGCATGTAAGTGGAGGGGATAAGAATTTTTTCGAAAAAATCACGTTTCATATCTCAAGAACCGCGTAAGATAGATGCTTAAAATTTTTACCAGGAGTAGGGCTAATAGACCCCTAGCAGAAAACAAAATTTTGGAAGTGTGGGTGTAGAGGGTGAGGGTGGGGAGGGGTGAAAAGAAAAAAGTTCAGATTTTTATATCTCAACAAGCTATCATGATAGAAAGTTGAAACTTGGTATTTAGATAGAGCTGTATTAGTAGCATGTTGGAAAAATATTTTTTTTATAAGGGTAGTATGGTACGGGGGTGGGGGTTGTTTTTCCTATCTATAGAACGGCTTATGCTACAAAGTTGATACTCGGTATGTTTATGTAAATGAACTAGAAAAGTAATTTAAATAAAAAAAAATTTCAAATATCCATTGGCGTTCGGAGGGGGGGGGGGGGCAAAAAAAATTATCAGTGAAAATGGAATGCATATATTTTCACGGTTTTCGTCATATCTATTAGGTCTTCCCAAATATTGAATTCATTTTTATTCTACGGCTTCTTCATATAAATACCTAGAAAACGTTTTCAGGATTTTTTAAAATTCGACCCCTAAGGGGGTGCAAAGGGGTTTGTAAACTTTTTCACGAATTCTACTATATCCCCACGTCTTATCAGATATCGAATATCTTTTCACTTTAACGTGCTTGCGTAATAATCACCTAAATCTTGTTTTTAAGTTTTTTCCTTTTTCAGCCCATAAGAGGGTATAAACGGGTTGAACACGTTTTCACGAGTTCCGTCATTTCTTTTAGAAGTGATAAGAAATTGAATTGGTTCCTACTTTCTCGTGCTGTCTGTATATTTATTTATTAACTCCTTTCAGGATTTTTGGATATTCAACCCCCAAGTGGGTGTAAGGAGGTTGCATATTTGGTGATATATCGAATTCATTTTTACTTCCTAAGGTTTCCTATATAAAAAAGCCAAAAAGTCAATTTCAGTATTTTAGATATTCAATCCTAAGAGGTGTAAGGGGGTTGTATGCTTTTCAAAGTTTCGACATATTTCTTAGGTTCTATGAGATATTAGATCGCTTTTCATTTCCACAGACTTTTTATATAATCGCCTACAAATCCATTTCTTAATTTTTGGATAATCAACCCCCAAGGGTTTGTATATGTTTTCACAATTTTTGCTATTCCTTAGTTCTGATGAGATATAAAATTGATTATTACGGCCAACCAATTCACGATTTTTCGAATTTCCAGAACCAAGGAGGTGTGAAGGGTTTGCTTACGTTTTCACAAATTTTTCAAAATCTGTCTTGTCTCATGAGATATCAAGTTGCTTCTTATGAAATCGTCTAAAAACCTGTTTCACAATTTTTTCGAAATTCAAACCCCAAGTGGAAGTAATGGGTTTGTATACGTTTTAACAATTCGTCATATCTCTTAATTCTGATAAGGCAACAAATTCGTTTTTGCTTCTATGGGCTTTTAGTGTACATAATATACTGAAATTCGAATAGTCTACACGGACTTTTTCAATGTTTAATCGGCTAAAAATCTCTATTTTAAATATTTTTATATTAAGAACAAAAATAATTTTCCAAGAAATCTTTTTATCTCGAAGCAACTCCATATTCGTATGTATTCATTGATATCACATATTCCTATGGATTCGCTGATATCAAATATTAGTGAATATAAAATATTAGTGAATATAAAATATTCGTTAATATTTGATATCAGCGAATCCATAGGAATATGTGATATCAATGAATACATACGAATATGGAAATCTGATCTAATATATGGTAGGGCATATTCCAAATATCATATCACGGGACCGATGGATGGTGATGGCGTATCTTTTGGGGAGGGGGTGGATGTGTAAGGGGGAGGAGGGAAGCATTTTAGATGAAAAATGTTGGTTCCTAGATCTCAGGAACCGCTTATGCTAGGAGGCTGAAATTTAAAACTTATGTAGAACTATGATCGTGGACCCAATTGCTTAAAAAATTGTCGATATAGGTTGAAGGGTGTGGGATTGGGGGGAAAATAATGTGTCCGAAACGCTTGAAATCTGGGATTGAAACATTCTAAAATCCATATCTCCTGAACGGTTGATGTCAGAAGGTTGAAACTTTGTGGTTATCATAAGGGATAATGGAAGATTAGATAAGGTCTAAAAAATGTAAGGGGGGGTGGTGGGATGTCGAGTTGGGGGGTGAAAAACTTGGGACATCAATATCTTCCGAACCAATTACAGCAGGAAGATAAAATTTGGTTTCTGTATATAGGATTACAAGTGGAGTCTACTGCACGTAAACTTTTTAAGGGAGGAGGTGAAGCACAAAAGTAAGGGGCTATTCCCTTCAAAAAATTAGATTTTTAAATCTCAAGAATAGTACCAGATATGATCTTAGAAATTTTACAGGAGTTTGGCCTAGTAGATTTCTAGCAGGGAAAACAATTTTGAAGGTGTGATTGTAGGGGGCGATGTCGGGAGAAGGTGAAAAGGAAAAAAATCTGATTCAATATTTTTCGAGAACCGCAAAGGATAGAAAACTAAAAATTTACTACTATATTGAGCGCATTCTAGAGAAAGAAGGCAGGCACTTTAAGAAGGAAAGGGTCTGGGAAAGTACACCTATGCAATTTCGCACCTACCACCTACACATTAAATAAGGAAAGTGTAAATGAGTAAGGGAAGATTATGGTAGATTTAAACAACGAATTCAAAATTTATCGGAAGGGAAATGACTGTCGGCTTTGAAGATATGAACGACAATGTATGAAATTTATTGTGTAAGGAAAAGAAGAGTAGATTGGTAAATCAGTGCAATGTGGATCCTTGTAAGTAAAGGAAAAATTGATTGCTAAATCTATGTGTTATATAAGGAGGAAAGGGTGGGTGTTTTTATATTTGGAAATAACAATTGAATTAAATATAACTAACATATATTGGACAATGAAAAGGATAGTAGAGTAAATCCGAGTGATTTCGCACCTCGTAAGTTTGAGCAAGGGTAAATGGAGTAAGTTCGTAATGTTTAACATCTTTGTTAGTTTTTTTAGTTTTGATTTTCATGTATTTTCAGTTTTGTGTTCATATGTCTATACCGAGTTAAAATTTTTTCAGCAATTAGATATTTTGCAATAAGCTGCTAATAATAGTGTATTTTCCCGATCATATTGACATTTAAAATTTAAATACCGTAATGTTTTCTTTAGCTTAACTTCACCAAATATAGTTATAAATCTCTATTCGATGATCATTTCATGAAGATTGTTTTTCAACAAGCACCAGCTCAATATGATACAGTAGATATTAGTAATATTCAAATATTAGTTTAGATATTATAATACCGCGTAATGAATATATTCGTATTAGGTGATATCACCATATATCAGTATGGACCCATCACTAGTCGATACCCGGGGCTATGTTTGATTTGAGTTCAGCAATGATGTTTTCCACTTCAATAGCCGTTGAAAAAAGAAACATTGCATTCGATGCCATAGGCAGCTGATCCTTTGAAAATTGTCCGCATTACTTTGAGTTTTAAGTTTTTCTGCGAGAGTTGTGCCAATGCCAATCGTACTGAAGTGTTCGTTTAAGGTACAGTGGATGCAGCTTATTGTAATCACTTTGGGACCGGCCATAAACAATAACATTAACCGGATGATAACAATAGACGAAGGGGAAAATTTTCTCATTTATTTTCGTACGCTTGAATATAGATTGCTCGAAGCATATAATATTATTTTTTTTATTCATTTAGTGTTATTTACAACTCTAGCTTCAATGTTTCACAACGTTACAGAGAATATGAAAAACTGTTTCCTCTTCCTCCTCACCCAGGCAGTTTCTACAGAAAGTCGTTTGAGAAGAATCGCCGTCTTTTAGCATGCCGGGTGTAGTCCAGTGGTAGTGTACTAGGCTTGAAAACATTGCTACCGGGGTTCAATTCTCACTCAATGCATAATTTATATGAATTTTTCAGTTGCTATTGGTTTCAGAATATTAATATAAGTCGTGAACAGTGCGGAATGTTTAATAGGGTCACTTGTAAAGGATTTAAACCTGAGCAAATGAGTTCTGTTTACATTCTTATCAGATTCACAAATACCATCAGAGCTGCCAGACAGTAGTTGATTTGCTATAGGCAACTTTGCTGTTCTGGTAGATCGTATCACAGCCAATAGTACCGAAAAATTATGATGACTAACACCTGCTAGTACACTGCCATACCCGGCCCGATTCCTGATCTTCCTTCCCATTCCTAAAAAACTGAGTAAGTTCGGTATCCCCTTTCTTCTCCACAATTCCTTCCAACTCTCCTCTCCTTCGCACCAAGAAACACGGAAAAATATTTGATAGAGCAATACCGTGGCCAATTGGGCTCAGTTTGACCTTGAAAATTAGCCAAAAACAGCCATCAGCCGTAGGCGCCGTGCAGTGGTGCAGTGGGATCACAACGGACCCATCTAGCGGTCTATGTGTAGCTATCTCTGTCAATAGCTACCCACCTAACCTAGCATGCCGGCTTATAAGACAGTGTCTGGTCAGGACACTTACTGTGGTGCTGATTCTCTCCCTTTTTAGCTAATTCAGTGCACAGCGTTTTAGATCTAGCTTCGGTCATATCTGTTAGCTCATCGCAGCACTTCTCTTAAACTGTCTCGAAAACTTACTCGAAGTTGAGCTCATTCTGTTGAACGAGATCAACATCAATATTTTCAGAAGCTACGAAAAGACTGAAATTTCTCATAGTAATCTATGATATGTATCGTCTTGTGTTTACATAAATGTAAAACCAAGAGCAATCATCTTTAATTTTGAGATTGTTTTTATTTTGCCTTTTTGATCACATTCACATGAAGGAAAAAGAGGAGCGATTAAGAATACAGTCACAAAACTTGTAATGTTGTATGAAAATCTGGCCCGAATGATAACATAAAGCGAATTTTTATTCCAATAAGCGATGAATTTCGTTTGTGGAAAATGGAACTAACTTGTTTTGATAACAAAATGCGGCTTATAACATTATCCGCGATTACTATAAGCGGCATCTACTGTATTTCGAATTAAAGCGTTCATTGGGCGTATCTAATGTACTTACTTCAGTTTTGTTACGAGCACTTCCGGCAATACCACTAGCTTCCCTGATTGTGCTCCACGAGTTCCTAGGATTCCCGTCTGATTTTACCATTTTAGTTGTTTCATTCCTGACCGTTCTGTATTAAGTGATACAATTTTGGTTTGTCGGATCTTGCATCAGCTTTCTGTATACTTTCTTTTTTCTTCTCAGTTGTAATAAAATGTCATGAGCTATCCAAGTAGAATTTCTAGTTCTTCTTACCTTTGTTGCGGTCGTTGTTTTCTATTCCAAAGGCTGACACGTCAAGTCACAGCCTGGCCAAGGATTTTAGACCCCTTAGTCTATCATCGTTTTTGCTGAAAACGAGGGAAAGACTGCTAGACTACCATCTCAAATGCGACCTGGACATGAAGGGCTTACTTGAAGCCATAGAGGCCAGGCTCTTTCCAAACCAAAACAGCCATGTAACAGTTGAATAAAATTTTAATGGTCGATAAGAATCTTAAAGTAAAATAAAAACCTATTCATCTAAAATATCATCGAGCCACTGTTGAATGTCCTCCTTATTGTCCGCACTCGCTTTCTTCTCGTCGCCCGTAACCTTTTCGGTGTCCACACTTTCCTTCGGCTCGACTTTCTCTTCCTCCGGAACTTCCTTAATGCCAATTTCGGCAACCTGATTGGTTGTCATATTCAACAGTTCGTCGAGCTCGTCATCTTTTGTGTCGAGTTGAGCAGCAGGCGGTTGTGGTGACGGCGTCGCTGGCGCACTGGCCTTACTTTTCGGCTTGCCGGAACTTTTGCGCGAGCTAACAATTTTTGGATTCGCCAACGCCGCTTCGTGTTCCGCTACGACCTTCTTGTACTTAGCTTCGGCTATTTCGGCCTCAGCATTCATCAGTCGGATATCGAACGATGAGAACATCGACTCGTCGTAATCCATTCGTTTGTAGAACGGAATTGTCTGAAGGCCGGCGTTTAGGAGATTCAGATTTAGAGTAAAGTAGTTATTGGGCGATTCGGCGGATGATTTATCGAGGGCCTGCTCCTCTTCTTCCCAGCTTTTTTCCGAGCTGAAGAGAAAGTGACCGCTCGCGGACGATGGTTGAGACGCTAAGAGTTCGAAGTCGGGAGCGTTTAATTGTTCGTTTCCGGTTTCCTCTTCGGTGTCTTCTGTGTAGCGTGACCAATTGCTGTCGATCTTCTTCCTACGGAACTGCTGGTCCTCCAGGTCGTCGCTGAATTCCGGGTCGATGATTCCTTGGATGGCTCCTTGGGGATTCATGTCACGACGTTTGTCGTATTTCATGTTACGTCGTTTTCTGTAATCAGACGAGCTATTATTCAAGGACTGCGAAAAACACGACAAATACTCACTGCTTGTGCCTTGTATCCATTTTAAAGGGTTTTATTTGCAGCGAATTTGTTATTCCTCCAACGTTTCTGTTTACAACTTTTGCCACTTTTGGCTGTCATAGCAACACAGCAATGCCATGGTTCATGTCCGAACTAAGCTACCACCGCTGTAAAATTTACCAAGCTCTCACCCAGCTGTCAAAAAATGCGATAAAAGACATGTGTCACTTTTTCACTACTTTCTTTTGTGCGATTTAAAATTTTTGTGAAATAGTCAGTTCGGGAAAAGCGACTATGTCATTCACGTGTATCAATTGCAACGTAAAATTCCAAAATGCCGACATACAGCGCGAACATTACAAAACCGATTGGCATAGGTACAACTTAAAACGGCGCGTTGCCGAGCTTCCATTTGTGACGGCCGAAGAATTTCAGAATCGCGTGCTCCAGCAAAGGACGAGCGACTTCGAAGCCACACAGGAGACAAGTCTGTACTGCAATGCGTGCCGAAAACAGTTCGGATCACAGAATACCCACGACAATCATCTGAACAGCAAAAAACACAAAGATAACCTTGAAAAGTTCGACAAGGAAAATGGCGAGGGTAAGGAGCTGACCACGAAAAGCATTGTCCAACCGAAAGCGGTCGCTATGCAGCATGATGATGCCGAGGAGGTGAGTATCAATTCACACCCCGACCCATCCCATCCGGTTTCTAAGTTTATTTGCTGTCGCTTTTCAGGTCGACTCGGACGAATGGGAAAAGCTCGGCGAAAATCCGATCTCGACCAACAGCTGCATCTTCTGCACGCATCAGAGCGAAGATTTCGTCGAGAACCTTAAGCACATGTCCATTGCTCATTCCTTCTTCGTTCCGGACACCGATTACTGCATCGATCTCGAAGGACTCCTCTACTATCTGGCCGACAAGGTTACCAACGATTTCATTTGCCTGTGGTGCAACGATCGCGGCAAGACGTTCTTCACGTTGGACGCCGTGCGTAAGCACATGATCGACAAGGGACACTGCAAAATGATCCACGAGGGACTGGCCCTGGCCGAATACACTGAATTTTATGATTACAGTTCCAGTTATCCGGACCATGTAAGAATTTTGCAACCCCCGTTTTTCCTTCCTATCAATTTCTCATCGCACGTATTCTCAGGATGATTCGATGGACATCGACGAAGATCTCCAACCGGAACTTCTCGACGGCGATGAATACCAGCTTGTGTTACCTTCCGGCGCCGTTATCGGCCATCGTTCACTGCTTCGCTACTACAAGCAACGCTTGAATCCGAATCGAGCGATCACCATATCAAAATCGAATCGGAAATTGCACAAAGTCTTGTCGAATTATCGCTCGTTGGGATGGACGACAACGCAACAGGAAGCAGCCGCTCGGAAAGCACGCGATATTCATCTGATGAAGCGTGTCCAGTCGAAATGGATGATGAAACTGGGAGTCAAGGGCAACCAGTGGCAGACGCATTATAGAGCTCAAGTTAATTTCTAGGCAATTTATTTGTGTTGATTTTTAATGAAAATGGATTTGAACCGTAACTTTATTGGTTTTTTTTACTATGATGTTTTTACTGGTTGAGATGGCTAGTATCCACATATTTAATTGATTTGTTAAGACTATTCGACGAACTCATTTAAGGGCCCGTGAGTCCCAAACCAAAATCGAAAATTTCACCTATTTTGCTTTGATTTCATTTCGAGAGCGCAAGAAATTATTCGTGAGCATCGGAAATTTAAATCTGAACGATCACGCACGATGTACAACGATTCAACCGTCAAGCGATGCCCCTACACAGCTCTGCGTGTACGGACCTGTATGTGTGTGTGAGATGCAAAATGATGAAAAACGGAATGTAGAAAAATAGCGAAAGTATGAACGGAAAGGAGTACAATCCGATCGAAAGTTCGAAAGAAAATTCATTGACCTGACGTCTCGGGTTTTTTTAATTTTCTGTGGACGGTGGATTTCTGGACATTCGCATGACATAGTATACTATGTATATTTATGTAGGCACGAGACATGTCTCCATTCATGTTTTTATAGGCAATTGTGGACTAAAATAAAATTAATTTCGTATTATTGCATATTGGGTCATTTCATCAAGAATCGCCAAATATTATGAAATTTGGGACCTTACCATCGCCGATTCTTTTGAAAATTTTTGTACTTGAAGAATTAGTGAAATTAATTTTTTTGTTTCTATCTCAATTATAAAGATTTAAAGATTTCGCAAAACTGGTGTCCGAGTTCTCTTTGAAAATTCATATCTCTGGTAATTTTTATCATAGAATAACAAAATAGGGCTTATTTTAAAGGGGAATGTTATCGCAACATAAAAAAATACGAATAAAAATTGTCCTCCAATTTTTTTTTACAAGGATAACGATTTTGTCCTTTATCCTTGAATATCTCAAAATCCGTAGTTTTATTTTTTTTATTTTTTTTTTATTTTTTTATATTTTGTATATTATATTGTTTTTCAAAACATATTAAAAAACCAAATTGGGATTTCAAGGGGATCGGGGTACAAAATATGGGTGAAGGAGTGTGGGAGTGGAGGAAAATAATGCGTCCGAAACGCAAAAAAGCCGAGATCGACACATTCTAAAATCCATATCTCCTAAACGGTTAATGTCACGAAATTAAAACTTAATGAACATCTTAGGTATACTAGGAGAATAGATTGGAAACAAATTTTCGAGTGTGGGTGAAAAACTTTAGATTACGATATCTCACGAAACAATTGAGTGCAATTGTTTCGTGAGACAAATAGATAAAAAAATAATTCCTTTCTACAGAACAGCTAATACTACAAAGTTGAAACTCGGTATGTATATGTAAATCAACTATAAAAGTAATTTAGATAAAAAAATTTAAAATAGCCATTGGCGTTCGGAAGGGGGTGAAATAAATGATCAGTGAAAAAGAAATGCATATATTTTTAGAATTTTCGTCATATCTATTAGGTCTTTCCAAATATTGAATTAATTTTTTTTGTACGGGTTCTTCATATAAATACCTAAAAAGTCTTTTCAGGATTTTTTGAAATTCAACCCCAAGGTGGTGTAAAGGGGATGTATACATTTTCGCGAATTCAGCCGTATCCCACAGGTCTGATTAGATATCGAATAACTTTTTACTTCCACGGACCTATTTAATAATCACCTAAAACCCGTTTTCAAGCTTTTTCCTTTTTCAACCCCTAAGAGTGTAAAAACGGGTTGAACATGTTTTCACGAATTCCGTCATATCTCTTAGGAGTGATAAGGCATCGGATTGATTTTTATTTTCTCTGGCTTTCTTTGTATATATCTAAAAACTCATTTCAGGATTTTTGGATATTCAATCCCAAAATGGGTGCAAAAGGGTTGTATCTGTTTCCACAAATTCTTACATATTTCTTAGTTCTAATGAGATACCGAATTCATTTTTACTTCCTAAGGCTTCCTACATAATCTTCAAAAAGTTGATTTCAGGATGTTTGTTATTCAACTCCAATAGGATGTAAGGCTTTCGATATATTTCTCAGGATTGATGAGATTTTAGTTTGTTTTGACCTTCCACAGACTTTTTATATAATCGCCTACAAACGCATTTCCGATTTCATGTAATGTCCCAAAACCAAATCACGAAAAACCTTCTAATGGCGTAACAACTGATATTATACTAGGACTAGACCTCGTCCCGGAGTATGACCCAATTATGTAATTCATATGTTATATGAGGCAGCGGTGTAAGTATTCTATCGCGACCCCATTCTAACCGCTTCCCGAACTTTTTTTTAGGTTTTCAGTCACATAGTAACCTACACCGCATCTCAGAATTAAACTCGTTCCGAACTTCCACCCAAAAAATAATAACGTTGCGCCCAGACTGTTGGCAGATTTTTTTTTCTTTTTTTCGATTTACTTTTTGCCCTGTTTGCCACATAGAAAGAAGAAAAGCTAAAAATCACTTTTCATTCTGAGCAGGCGAATAGACATTATGCCGATTACACACACACACCTTGCCATGTAGTTACTATGCCTTCGAATCGTGTGCTGCAGGCTTGCAGGGTGGGGAACATCGTAACCTTTTTATTCTCAGCGAATGAAACATAAAAACAAACCTGCCGAAAAAAAATGCGACATAGCCACACGTCCGATCAGCTCGACCTCTGCGAGTGGTCTGAATGGAAAATTTGATTAAAAAATGTAGTTTGAAAAATCGTTGCAAAAACAATGTTGTACTAACTTTTTTGAAGCTTTTTGAATTTAAGTTGCTTTAGAACGCTTTGATAAAGTAACATAAGAAAAAACAAAATAGAAAAAAGTCGGTTTTCATAGAAAATTTTAATAATAAAAAAACATAATTTTTTTTAAAAATCAGAGTTTTCAAAATGTATTATTTCCAAACATAAGTCAAAATCGAAAATTCCAATTCCAAAAAAAAATAGATTGAATCGTTCCTAATTGAGTGAAAACAAAAATAATGAAAATCACTTCAGAAATGTTTCCAAAATCGCAATTACCAAATGTGTGTTTTCAATAATTTCGAAAACTTATTCGACGTAATCGCTTATAATTTTTCTTATGATCGAAATTTCAAAAAACAATAATCAACAGAAACTTTAACACATATTGCTTATTATATTTGTCTAAGCAGAAAAGACCTATCTTTTGCTGCTTTGGAGATTTCGCGAATCCCGTTTGCCTTATTTTCAACAAAAATGCCCTTTTGGTATACACGGGGCCTTAAGTCCTTAAACTTCAGATCACTAATCACTAAAGCACACTAAATCTCTAATTTGCCATTTGAACGTAATATTACAAAAGTTCCACGTTGGTAAAAATCACGATCTCAATATTACGAAAAGGCTGAAGAATACACCCATAGTCTTTTCTGGTTGTCCTAAAAATTGCAAATGGATTCTAGGTCATGGGCTTATCACTCGCAATCTAAACGATACTAGGAACATGAACAGGGTCTCGAATACTGGCGAATTTAACAACAATTTTTGTTTGAATGATTGGCCTCTGCAACGTTCGATCGTTAAATGGCAATCAAGCCCGTTTCAACGATTTCAGTTTAGAGGAGCGAACGAAATTTAGAAGAATGAAAAATTTTAAATCAATAACATGTGCTTGAAGAAACAAAAGGGTAAAGAAAAGAGATTCTCAGTCAAACAAGTGCTAGAAACATAACGCAATCACGATCGGCTGCAAGCCAATCGTATGATACTCTAGATGAAATACTAAACTCCGATTTATATTTTAGTTGGGATTATATCAAAAGAATGAGGATTGTACATAAAATTATTGCAGGACCTTTTATTTTTAGGTAGAAACTATTGTATAGTGGCTACTCGATGGATGGTTAAACGATTTCTTGAGTTATAGTGAGTTCCATAAATTAAGTTGGGACATTTTTACAGAATTTCTTTATTATTTCAATAATACAGTATTGTTATCGATTGTTGAGACTGCAGTATCCACTACAGTCAGATTAAAATGAAGAAAACGAAGATTGATTTACTCTGAAAATTTGGTTCCGGCATTCGTTAGAACGCCGCAGTTGGAACCGAAAGAAAAGGCATAAGCATCCCCAATGGAGACGCAAATTACCCTTTAAGTTTTTAGCTGAAAAACGAAAAGATTAGTATTAAATTAATTAAGTTTTACCTATTGAAAATAAACGCAAGTTGCTGCTGCTTTGAAAAATACTTTTAATTACAACGGTTTTTGGACAGTGCCTCTGGATAAGTTTTTGAAAAAGACTGAGAGCGAGAAATCGCATTCAATACCTTAAATACTAAAAATATGCAAACTAACTTAATCTAAATGTGCCAGTCGTTCAATCGTTCATCGGCACTTTTTTGTCGACCCACAAATAGTGCAAGCACGTTAGTTGAGTGCAATGTGCCCATTTGTGTTACAAACAAACACTGCAGAAAAATTGCTATTGCATATTGTATGCAAAAAGCAAAACAATAACCCAACCATTATCATTACCTTTGGCCGGTAGCACATATTTCGCCGTGTCACTCGAAAAACAAAACATGTGGAATCCCCTGAAATTCGAGTAACACGACGTCATAGCACTACAGGCCCGGCCGAGTATTGACATACTATGATATGGCTGAGTCATTGTTATGCTCGTGCAATAGCAAAACATCAACGACTGGCATATGGCTTATTTTAGATATCGCGAGAGGAAAACCAAAGGAATGATTCAAAATTTATGAATATGTAATATCGGATGCTGATTGGAAGCTGGGCACAACACGATTTTTAAAAAAAAAAAATTTGCTACCCTCAAAATTTTTTTTTTCACGTTTCATGACGAGTAGACACGAAAAAAGCAAAAAAAAATTTCAGTCCGTCTGTCCGCCGTACACCGTACGTCTACCGGTGTACGCAAAATTGTTTAAAGGCTCGTAGCACCCAAACCCTACAAGCTATTTAGTTGAATTTTTTTTCGTGGGTAGAGTGGGTAGGCCCCCTGAAGTGACCAAATTTGGAGGGGAGGGGGTGTGAGGGGGGAGGAGGGGGAAGTGTTTTAGACGGAAAATTATGGTTTCTAGATCTCACCAACCGCTTATGCTAGGAGGCTGAAATTTGGAATTTATATAGAGCTTCGGTAGTGGACCCATTTGCCGATATAGATGAAGGGGTTCGGGAGTGGGGGGGAAAATAATGCGTCCGAAACGCAAAAAAGGTGAGATCGAGACATTCTAAAATCCATATCTCCTAAAGGCTTAATGTCACGAAATTGAAACTTAATGAATATTTGTAGGTATACTAGGAGAATAGATCGGAAACAAAAATTTTAATGGGGGCAGTGGCGTACGAGGGTGGGGGGTGAATAACTTTAGATTACGATATCTCATGAACCAATTATACTAGATAAATAAAATTTGGTTTGTGTATAAAGGTTGACAAATGAAGTTTGCTGAAAGCCAAATTTTTCAAGGGGGCGGTGGAGCATGAAAGTGGAGGGGATAAGAGTTTTTCAAAAAAATCACGTCTCATATCTCAAGAACAGTGTAAGATAGATACTTAAAATTTTTACCAAAAGTAGGCCTAATAGACCCCTAGCGGAAAACAAAATTTAGAAAGTGAGGGTGTAGAGGGGGAGGGTGAAAAGGAAAAAGTTCCGATTTTAATATCTCGACAACCTATGATGATATAAAGCTGAAACTTGGAATTTGGATAGAGCTATATTAGTAGCATCTTGGAAAAATATAATTTTTTATAGGGGTAGTATGGTACAGGGGTGGGGGGTGTTTTTCCTATCTATAGAACGGCTTATGCTACAAAGTTGAAACTCGGTACGCTTATGTAAATCAACTAGAAAACTAATTTAAATAAAAAAAAATTTCAAATTTCCATTGGCGTTCAGAGGGGGAGGCAAAATAAATGATCAGTGAAAATGGAATGCATATATTTTCACGGTTTTCGTCATATCTATTAGGTCTTCCCAAATATTGAATTCATTTTTATTTCACGGCTTCTTCATATAAATACCTAGAAAGTGTTTTCAGAATTTTTTGAACCCTAAGGAGATGTAAATGGGTTGTATGCTTTTTCACGAATTCTGCCGTATCCTCCTGGTCTGATCAGATATCGAATATCAATTCACTTTCATGGGCTTGCGTAATAACTGTTAAAACTTGTTTTCAATTTTTTTCCTTCTTCAGACCCTAAGAGGGTATAAAAGGGTTGAACACGTTTTCACAAATTTCGTCATATCTCTTAGAAGTTATAAGAAATTGAATCCTTTTTTTTGGATATTTAACCCCCGAGTGGGTGTAAGGAGATTTTGAAATTGTTTACGTTAATCTTTTTTTAATGAAGCTCCAACAAAAAATTGAAGCACTTGGAGCAACAAGGAGTCAACTAATTTTTACACCAACATGAGAAAATTTGACTTTTCTGGCCCCTTATTGCAATAAAATTATTTTATGATTTTATTAAAATTATTAGCATATTATTAAATCATAAGGGGTTAACTGTTTCGGCTGAAATTCATCTTAATGCAATAAGGAGTCAGAAAAGTCAAGCCCTCTGATGCTTTAAAAAAAATTAGTTGACCTCTTGTTACAGCAAGGGCTTAAGTTATTTTAAGTTATCATTATTTTCGCACTTAACTTTCATTTTAATTTAATAAATTAAACCCAATTATATAAATTTTTTATTAATTGGTGTTAAAATAAAATTGATGAATCAAATACGAAAAAAATGTACTTAATTTTTTACTTTTATTTTTATTTAACAGGGTTAATTCAAGTCAATTTAAAAATTAAGTTTAAATTATATTACGTCAATTTTTTTTAATAAACTTAAAATAAATTTGAAGAATCAAAAACGGAAAAAATTATTAAATTTAAATCTATTTATTTCTTTTAACTTTACTTTTAATGAAGTAAATTAAAGTAAATTTAAAAAGAAATTTTACTGTTTTACGTTTATTTTATTTTTAATTGGGCTTCAAAAATAGAATCAAAAACTTGAATACGAATAAATATTATATAATTTTATTTTTTTTATCCTTTTAACTTCCGTTTTAATTTAATAAGATTAATATAAAACCAATTTTAAAAAATTCCTTTAAATTGTTTTCAATTTATTTTACTGAATTGGACTTGAAAAAATCTATGAAGTAAGTTTTTGTATCTATCTATTTTAAGTCCGATTCAAAAACATGAACCGTAGAACAATTCAAAAATCTGCCAACAGTCGCAGGTGCAACTTTATTATTTTATGGCTAGAAGTCCGAAACGTGTTTAATGATGAGATGCTGTGTAGGTTACTATGGGACTGACAACCTAAAAAAATAACATTCCAAATAGCCTCCTGGTTATTTCATAGGTTGTCAGTCGCATAGTAACCTACACAGCATCTCATCATTAAACACGTTTTGGATTTCTATCCATAAAATAATAAAGTTGCGCCCAGACTGTTGGCAGATTTTTTTTGTATGGCAACTACATGAAGGACTTACGGGATATTTTTCATATTAATAACTTCAGCTGCGACTATTATAAAATCAACGTATACAAAATTTCAAAGTCGTAACTTAAAGCGTTCTAAAGTTATCGTTCAATATTGGTGAACACGTGTTTTAAGAACTTTTGTATGACAGCTACCCGAAGGAGTTGATGGATTTCGCTAATTAATGAATTCAGTCTTGCTTTTGATATAAAACTAATTCCTGTAAAATTTTGAATCCCTGCTTTAACTTGTACTAGAGTTATAGTGGATTCTGTAACTTGTATACATTTTTGAAGGACTTTTGTAGGCTGCTACACGAAGGACTCATTCGATTTGCATCATATTCGGAACTTTCGTTTCAAATATTGTAAACTTTAAGTATTCAAAATTTCAAATTCCTAACTTGAAGCAATCGAGCAATAATTGTGAATACGTGTTTTAAGGACTCTTGTATGGGAGGTACCCGAAGGAGTGGAAGGATATCGCCCATTAACGAACTTAGCCTTACTTTTTCCATTTTACAGGTGCTGACAAAATTTCAACTTCCTAGGCCAACGGGTTCTTGAGTTATCGTGCAAACGGACGGTCGGACGGACAGCAAACGGATTTGGGGTTTTTGGCCACAACTAAACACAAAATAATACATAACTTTTTTTCGTCCGAGGCTCGGTTCTATGCGTTACAAACTTTTCGGGCTGGATTAAACTTATAATACTCTATATGATTTCATCTAGAGTATAAATAATAATATATAATTAATAATATAATAATATAACATCGACGTGCACCAGATCTTCGTGGACTTTCAACATGCATACGATAGTATAGATCGTAATGTACAATATAAAATAATGCTTGACTTCGGAATCTCATCAAAACTCGTCCGAGTAACAAAAATGACCATGACAGACACTGAATCTCAAGTAAGGATACAAAACGAGCCGAACAGAATCCGGCCTGAAGCAGGGCGATGGACTCGCTCCCATGATATCAAAAGTACCCTACTAATCAAGTCCACTCAACTAGTGGTGTACGCGGATGACATTAACATCATGGCCAGATCTGTTCCAGACGCGAAGGAAGTCTTCCATTGTCTAGACTCAGCGGCAAAGGATGTCGGGTTAAGGGTCAATGAGAATAAGACCAAGTTCATGAACCAAACAAAAAGAAACGCGACAACTAGACAAAATATGTCCGTGGGGGACTACAACCTGGAGAATGTGGATCATTTCTCATACTTGGGATCACACCTTGTACTAGACGGCAACGAACGAGACGAAGTAAAACAACGGATCGCACTAGCAAATAAGGCGTATTTCACGGTTCTCCCGATCTTAAAATCGAAAAAAGTGCACAGGCTGAGCAAACTTCGCATATATAAGACCATAATAAGACCTGTGCTACTATATGCAAGCGAAACGTGGACTCTCACCCAAGCGTCTGAAAAATCAATAGACGCTTTTGAACGACGAATTCTTCGAAGAATTTTGGGACCAGTAAGAGAAGGCACTGAATGGCGTATCCGGTACAACAACGAGTTGTATAACATCTATGACGACCCAGCCGCATCGACTCTTATAAAATTTCGTAAGCTACAATGGGCACGCCATGTGGAGCGAATGGACGACGGAAGAATTCCCAAACGCACACTGAAAGGTAGAGGTCATGGCAAACGACCGGTGGGAAACCCGCAGAAAAGATACGAGGACTCAGTTGACGCAGATTGCAGATCGCTTCTTAGATGCACAAATTGGAGGACGCGGGCGCTGAACCGAGATGACTTCAGACAATGTATCCTGCAGGCCCTGGCCCGATTTGGGCTGTCGCGCCATTGATGATGATGAAAGAAAAGAGTAAGCCAGCTTCTCCTACATTGTTAACTGAAACTCGAGTTGGATAAAGTTGTTGTTGTTTGGTGTGGGGGAAGACAAGCAGCAAAGCAGCACATCTTGAGCATTCAGGCCAACATGGCCCATTATACTCGAATCCCCCAGTCTCTACCCGAACTTTTTCGTCCTCCTCACGAATTTCAAGAGCTCAGGTAGGGAGCGAGAACGGAGTTCTTCCATTCTCGTAATATCAACGCCGTATACGTGCATTCTCGCAAAAGAATAAGCTGGACACTCGAGAAGGAAATGTTCCGTTGTCTCGTCGCTCTCGTCGCAAGCAGTGCACATGGGGTCGTCAATGATTCTCAATCTGACCAGGTGTAGGCCACACGAGCTATGTCCTGTGAGGACACCAACCATATTACCACATTCCTTTCTGCTCAATTTAAGAAGAAAAGCAGCGGTTCGTCCACTTGGTCCCTCAACCTGGTTTCTGGTCTGCCGCGTTCCCGGAAGAAGTCTTACTCACCCACTCAGCAATAGTAGCCCTAAGGCAACCAGCACACCGAAAACTGGTTCTGGTCCGATCGTGGCTGACTCCAATCCAGCCTTTGCTAATGCATCACCTATTTCATTGCAATTTACGCCCTGGTGGCCTGGAACCCATATCAGCTTTAAGTCATTGAATCTGCCAACAGAATTCAACCGTTCTTTACACTCACGTACCATCTTTGAAAAGACGATTGGATTATCTAGGGATTGTAGAGCGGCCTGACTGTCACTGCAAATGCAGATCATCCTGCCTCTCCATCTTCCCTCTATAATCCATTCTACTGCCTTAAGGATCGCATGTACTTCAGTACCGTCTTCAGTCATTGAGCCGTCCGTATAGAATATATCAGTGAATCCGCTAAGCAATGCGGACTTCTTTGCTCACTCCTCCCTACTCGGGATCTCCACCTGATATTTCCTTTTTGAGCATACAGGTCGAAGTCATAGCATCCGAAAATGTATGATAAGCTGGCTCGAATCCTAGAGCATAGTCAAGGTCTGGGCATTGAAGAAACATGTTTCTGTTATCAGCCCTTTCATTCTTTATGGCTTATGGGTAGGCACGCTGCTCCAGTTCGAGGTCTAAACGGTCGATCGATCTGCAAATTTTGGTCTGTACAGTTACGTCGTGTGTGAAAAATCGAACTGAGAGAATTAACTGCAGGAATGATCGCAAACTTGGACTGTAGATCTTTTGTCACGACAAAGAACTGAAGCATGTGGAGAACTGAAAAATGTGGAGTGTCGGCGATAGAATCCATAGTTCGATGGGATTTTCGAGGGACAAACATCGATTTTCGTACGATGCTATCTTGTCGACAATTGTGTGAACTGTTACTAAATTTCAGATCGAACTGCCGTCTGCAGATGCATTATCTCGCAGGCCGAACTAAGCGATTTATCTGTCAGGTAGAACTGAACGAATAGGACCCTTCGATCCACACTACAGAGAGCCTTCCTGGAATGGCAACTCTATCAAAACGCACATCTGTTTACTTGGTGATTACAATTCCGCAAAATGCGACCAGTTTCAGCTTTCGATTGAATTTCAACAAATTTATCAAGTGGAGGTGTTTTCCCTGATATGCTTAACATTAGCAGCTCCTTCCGTCTCCCGGACTACCGTAGTGTCTATCAGGCGGAGCTCATGGCGATCAAGGAGGTCTTGTCCTGTCTGAGGTGTAATGTAATATCTACTAGGGATATTAGCATTTTCACAGACAACCAAGCGGCAATAAAATCCTTCTGATCGGCCTCGATAACATCAAAGGTCGCCGTAGAATGTTTATCATCTCTTTAGGAGATGGCAGAACAGTTCAATATTCTTCTGTGCTGGGTGCCAGGACACAGGGATATTCCAGGGAACTAAAACTTTACTTGAAGCATTGTCGGAAATTGGAATTCGAGGAAAGGCTAATGACCTATTAAAAAACTTTTTAGCTGGTCGACAGTAGGGTTACTGTATACGCACTCACACCAAAACAGCCTCTAAGAGGGGTTTGGCAGATGCGTACCAAGGTGAAAAACCAGTAAATTTAATTTTTTTTCATGTTTATGGGATTTTGCTTTCTAAACATTCGAAATGATTGACTTTTCGCTGCAAAATTGTAAATTTCCATAAAAGAAATGAAAGAAATACGGAAATTTTCAATTGAAAACCACAATTTCGCGCACACACACTTCCATACCAAAGAAAAAGAAGTACCAGAATTGTGGAAGGGAACCGACAGCTGTTTTTCCGTCTCTTCACATATTCGCACTAACACACCTCAAAAACGCAATTTGATAGCAATGTTCATTAGTACAAAAACAGGCGAACTAGTACATAAACAGGCGATTTTTGTGAGGTTAAATTACAATTTCTAGTACAGAAACGACCGAATTAGACGTATCTGCCAAACCCTAGGTAGAGAGTGTTGTGTGTGTATCTAGTGACCCTAGTCGACAGTATGTTACCAAAAATTACGACAAACTAAGTTTACCTAAAACAGTGAATATAGGAGTCCCACAAGGCTCAATACCTGGACCCACATTGTATCTGCTGTATATACAAAACCTTCAGTTCACAGGACTTAAAGCTAAATATATTACTTATGCTGATGACACTTTGCTTCTCTACAAAGGCAAAAACCCAGAGCAAGTGCAGTTGTTGATCAACGCTGACCTCAAACTTTTCAAGAACTGGCTCCCATTAAATATTTCGAAAACAAACTATAAGCTCTTCCGACAAACTAACAAATTGGACATTGATCTGAAGCTGGAAATCGATGGAATACAGCTTACGAGAGCTCACGAAACAAAATATTTAGGGCTGCTATTTGATGACAAACTGACTTGGACTCCTCACATAACTAATTGAGAAATAAAATTGCACCGATAATTGGTGTATTAACCCAATAAAGAATTTGCTATATAATGCTTTTATCCTATCCAACATAAGTTATGGTCTCCTTATATGAAGCCAAACTTCGAAAAAAAACTTGGACAAAATTGCGAGACTTATGAATAAGGGTATTAAAGCCATACATAATTTACCTCATTTAACACCATCGGAGGAACTTTATTCTACCTACGGAAAACTAACTATACATCAGCACATACAAAAGCCTTGAACGAATAAAACTAATTTATAATATCAACAACAAGAAAATTAAATCCTCCATCAAATTGATCCACAATCAAGAAATATACAAGTGCGGATTCTATTAGACAGCATTTGCCTAGGACAGACCGACTCAGAAAAGATCCGCTCTTTGAAGCAATATGAGAATTTAACGCCTTAACCACAAATATACAAATGGCAAAGAATGTGTTTCAATTTAAACACCTTGCAAAAAGGCATTTTCCACTTCGAAACTAGAAACGGTGTTATAGAATTGTTACAATTGGGGACGACCTGGAGGTAGATGAATAAGAATATCGAAGGCTTGAGAGAATGGTTGTGGTTTGTGTTGTTGTTGCATGCATTGCGTATTTTCGTCTTCAATTAGTAAATTTTATTTTTTTTCCTCATCCTTCCCCTATAAACCAAACATCGATGAAGAGGCAGCGAACAGTTTTGAAAGTTGTCGCTGAAAAAAGATTATCAGTTGGGAACAAGTTCAACTATGTACTTGCTATCTGTGAATACGTGTGAGGTATTCGCATTTCTTTCTTGCTCATACTGAAATGCATCCAACCATCTCATTCGCACTCGTCGACATGAGAGATCTCCTATCGCGCATTGTATTTGAAATTGGAATGAACAAGAACGAGATAGCAATACGTGCACTCAGTGAACAGTGAGTTTGAAGTCAGTATGAAGTAGAGCCTACTGGTCATCGATGAGGGGTGAATCTGAATTGCATACGAAGTCCACCTGAACGATCATCGAGGATCGGTAGAAAGAATTTACATATTGTTACATGTAAGCCTGGCAACCGCGCAGCTGTGCGGCTCGGTCGTTTCACATAGTGAGAACAACAACAACCGAATACCTAGTTGAAAAATAACCCAACCAGAAATAAGGCGAAACAGCACGGTTGTATCTCTCTTCTTATCGAATGCTCTCCAATGTACTAGAATCCAATTAGAATCAAAGTCGAAAGATCTCAAGCTCACTTGAATCTTCTACACACACCTCTGAACGAAGATCGAAATCGAAAGCTCTAAAGCTTTCGAGAAGGTTCTACACTGAACGAAGATCGAAATCGAAAGCTCTAAAGCTTTCGAGAAGATTCCACAAGCATCGAACATCCTAGACTGCAACCGGCTTGTATATAAACAGGTGAAGCTCTCAGCGAAGACACAGTAATTTTTCGATTACGTCGACTGCGAGTATACGCGACCGTGTTGAGAGAGAACGAAAGTGAACGAGTTAAGCGATATATGGTATAAGCGGGCGGTACTGCCATACAGTGCGAATTATTGTGCGATTATAATTCTGTGAATTAAAGTGCGGATAAATAAATTATCACTTATTTTTATTTTAACCGAATTGTGTTTTACTTGAAATCCCGGCGAACCCCTAGCTCGCAACAATTGGTGTCAGAAGTGGGATTTCAAGAATTAATTCGGGTTAAAAGCGCGAGTGGAAAAAGTGAAATTAAAATTCTCGAACGGACAAAGTGAGAATTTTGTGCGCGAATAAAGTTTTCGAACTGTGAAGTGAAGTGAAAATTCTCGAACGGACAGTGAGAATTTTGTGAAACCGAATATTCTCGAGTGCTCTAGTGAGCGGTAACTTTAATTAGTGAAGTGGAAAGTTCTCGTACGGACAAAAAGAGAACTTAAGTGAATTTGTATCGCGGAAAATCTTTAACGGACAAATAAAGATAGTGAAAATGCCGCGTTATTTAAAAGACTTGAAACTAATGGAGCTGAAGGAAGAGCTCGGTAGACGCGAATTATCTACAACAGGGAATAAGACTGAACTTGTCAGCCGAATGATCGAAGTGCTTGAGGCTGAAGGCAAGGACGCAAACTATTTCGAGTTTCCAATCGAAGAAGCTCGCGCAGCAAGTAGTGATGAGTGTTCAGAGACGTTAGAGTCTCTAAGGCAATTAATGCAAATGATGAACCAGCAAGGACAGCTCTCAGCAGATCTCAGCCAGAAAATGGATCAACAAAGCCAGAAAATGGACCAACAAAGTCAGAAAATAGACCAACAATCAACGGATCTCAACCAAACGTCGAAAGACATTAATCAGAAATTAGATCAGACATCAACAGACCTCAACCAGAAGCTAGACCAGACTTCAAAGGACCTCAATCAAAAATTAGAACAGCAGTCAAAGGACCTCAACCAGAAACTTGACCAGCAGTCAATAGACCTCAACCAAAAATTGGAGCTGCAAAATAATAAAATAGACACCATAGGTAAGACAATCGAAGAAAATGTGGAGAAGAAACTTCGAACTTTCGAAGAAAAGACATCTGAAATTGTGGAAGAAGTTGAACGCTTAAAAAGAGACTTTGATAACGTGAAAGCGACTGGAGTCATTAAGACAGAACACGTTACGCACAAAGATCTCAAAGCTCCGATTTTCGATGGACAAACACCGTGGGCTATCTACAAGACCCAATTTGAGGCGGCCGCGAGAAATAATCACTGGAATGATTTGGAACGAGGAACGGCTTTGATATTGGCGCTAAGAGGTCCACCAGCAGAGGTTCTTCAAACAATTCCTCAAGAGCTACAGCAAGATTTTTCGACATTGGTACAGACATTGGATCTTCATTACGGCAGTGACCACATGCGTGAAATCTACAAAACACAGCTCTACAACCGAACCCAAAAGAATGGTGAAACACTTCAAGAGCTGGCGCGCGATATTGAACGACTTACACTATTATCGCTTCCCAATGCGCAAACAGAGCAACGAAACGATACAGCTCTTTTCGCATTTAACAATGCTGTACAGGACAGAGAGCTGCAGCAGGCGTTAAAATTGGCAGGAAAGAAAACGATTGGCGAAGCCTTAGTATATGGGCTTACGTTCGAAGCTGCCAAGCAAAGCTCGCGAAATAACTACCGAGTTCGAGAAATAATGGAAGAGTGTGTATGTCAGAGGGCCGAATACACCAAACGGAGCGAAGGATCTGGTGCCCCTCGATGTTGGAATTGCGGACAGGCAGGACACCTAAGACGCGACTGCCGAAAACCAAGAAAAGCTACAAACTATTGTTCCGGCTGCGCTGCTAAACAAAAAGGAGAACGAGGCGAACCGTCACGAGAGCACGCTTCGCCTAATGATAGTCCGGGAAACGAGTAAAGGCCAACTTCATGGGGCAGAAGTTGGCTGGTGGAATCGACGCCCCCGGAACCATCATCGCAGTTTCTCGACTACATCGTGGTGAAAACGATTTATGCATGAGTGGTCGAGTCGGAAAATCAAACTGCATAATGACAATTGACACTGGCGCAACACGATCAGTGCTAAGATCTGATCTCGTAGACCGTACTTGGCTTCACAACACCAAGAAGTACGCACTTCGCACAGCTACAGGAGAAACTACTACAGTTCATGGAGAAATAGCTCGTGACATACAGCTTGGAGATTTGACATTCTCGCATGTATTCGTGGTAGCTGATATTACCGATGAGTGTATTCTTGGAATGGATTTTCTGAAACCACACGGTATCCAGCTGGACTTGGGACAACGAATAATGAAGTGGCGAAATATCGAAATCCCAATGGAAATAACATCCTCCAACACAACCAAGCTGCGAGTTATATTGTGCGAAGATGCGGATATACCAAAGTCATCGGAAAATGTTATTTGGGCAGAGCTCGATGGTGATCCCGGGAACCACCGATTCTACCTCATCGAACCAGAAACGACACCGGCATTGCGAAATCTAATATTAGGGAAAACGCTAGTGAAGAGAAATGAGAAGATGATTGTACCAATAAGAGTGCTCAACGTTTCGGATAGCATTACCAGCGTAAAGAAAGGAGATGTAATTGGCAGTTGCGAACCAATCTCGGCGGTGACGAGCATCGACACTGAAGGACATGACGCAGCCTCTAAAAAGAGTTCAAGAAGGAAGAATAATGTAACATCAGCAGTTCTTCAGTCAAGCAACCTTAGAGGATCTCAACACAAGCAAGCAGTGGAACTAATCGAAAGGTTCAGCGACGTCTTTTCCACCAGTGATGAGGACTATGGCAGAACAAACCTAGTGAAGCATCGTATAGATACCGGAAGTGCTACACCGATACGTCAACCTCCAAGAAGAGTACCAATAGCGAAACAAGAAGAAGTGAATTCAATGGTCAAAACCATGGAGCATCAGGGAATCATCGAAGAATCAAAGAGTCCGTGGATATCGCCAGTAGTGCTAGTTAAGAAAAAGGATGGTAGTACCCGTTTTTGTGTGGACTACAGAAAACTAAATGATGTTACGAAAAAGGATAGCTATCCACTACCCAGAATCGACGATATCATGGACACCCTGACAGATGCTAAATGGTTCTCAACGTTGGACCTGAAAAGTGGCTACTGGCAAGTGGAAATAGACGAAAATGATAGAGAGAAAACAGCATTCTCTGTCGGCAGCGGACTGTGGCAATTCATCGTAATGCCGTTTGGCCTGTGCAATGCTCCAGCTACGTTCGAAAGACTAATGGAATTTGTTTTGCGTGGCCTGAGTTGGAAAACTTGTCTCGTTTACCTGGATGATGTGATCGTTATCGGCAAAACCTTCGAGGAGCATCTGAAAAATCTACAGGAAGTCTTTCAGCGACTGCAAGCGGCAAAATTAAAGCTGAGTCCAAAGAAGTGCACTTTGTTTAGTGCAGAAGTAAAGTACTTGGGTCACATCGTTTCAGCCGATGGTGTAAAGACGGATCCAGAGAAGATACTGGCAGTGAAGAATTGGCCTACTCCGAGTGATAAACACCAGCTGCGTAGCTTCCTAGGATTAGCGACATATTACCGTCGATTCGTAAAAGACTTTGCCAATACGGCAAAATGTCTTCATCAGCTAACAGAAAAGGGAAAGACATTTACTTGGAATCAACAGTGCCAGGAAGCATTCGAGAAAATAAAAGATCAGCTTTGCGACTCTCCAGTTCTGGCGTATCCAAAACCAGGTCATGGTTTCATCATAGACACTGATGCCAGCAATGTCGGTATCGGCGCAGTACTATCACAGGAGATCGACGGGCAAGAGAGAGTGCTATCATATTACAGCCGAGTACTCTCAAAATCAGAAAGAAACTATTGCGTAACTCGCCGAGAGCTATTGGCCATCGTAGAAGCTACAAAACATTTCCACAAATATCTCTATGGCCAAAAGTTCCTTCTTCGAACGGATCACGCATCGCTTAAATGGCTACTTCAGTTCAAGAATCCCGAGGGCCAAGTAGCAAGATGGATAGAAAGGCTGGAATCCTACGATTTTGAAATTGTTCACCGAAGAGGGAGAATTCACGGTAATGCTGACGCGCTCTCACGTCGTCCTTGTCCACCAAACTGCAAGCATTGTCACCGCGTAGAAGAAAAAGAAGTCGGAGAAACCATTCAGCGAATAACGACCGAACCAAAGGATGGATGGAATCAGCAAGAACTGGAAGATGCCCAACGAAAAGATCCAGATATTTCACCGATCATGGCATGGAAGGACAAAATGGAGCGGCCTGAGTGGAAAGACATCTCACAATTCAGCGAAACTTTAAAGAGTTATTGGGCACAATGGAACTCCCTCCACCTAGACGGTGGGATATTAAAACGGAAATGGGAAACCGCTGACGGAACATCGCATCTCATGCAAATCATCGTCCCGCATTCTAAAATCGAGGAAATTCTGAAGGAATATCACGAAGGTACTTCCGGTGGACATTTAGGTATAAATAGAACTTTGGCAAAGATACGAGAGAGGTTCTATTGGATCCATCTCCGAGATGACGTCGAAAATTGGTGCCGTAAGTGTACTACCTGTGCATCGAGTAAAGGCCCGCAGCGCAGATCAAAGGGAGAAATGCAACAATACAACGTGGGAGCTCCATTCGAGAGAATTGCTGTGGATATTGCTGGACCATTTCCGGAATCAGAAAATGGTAATCGCTACATTCTCGTGGTCATCGATTATTTCAGCAAGTGGCCCGAAGCTTACGCAATTCCAAATCAAGAAGCAGTTACCGTCGCAGAACAAATTGTTACCAACTGGGTGAGCAGATTTGGAGTTCCACGTGAACTACACTCCGATCAAGGTCGCAACTTTGAATCTCAAACATTCAAACACGTGTGTCAAATGCTGGGAATAAATAAAACGAGGACAACTCCACTACATCCACAGTCCGATGGAATGGTGGAACGTTTCAATAGAACACTGAATTCGAACCTATCCAAACTCGTCAGCGAAAGGCAACAGGACTGGGATCAACACATTCCTCTATTTTTAATGGCCTACAGAACATCGGTACACGCAACAACAGGAGAAACTCCCTCCCGAGTCATCTTCGGGAAGAACATTCGAGTCCCCGCGGAATTAATGTTTGGAGTGCCACCAGACCAACCGACCCATCCAAAAGATTACGTCTCGGATCTTCGACATCGACAACACACAATTTACAACCTGGTCAGAGATAAAATTAATTTGGCGACCGATCGGATGAAGACGAGGTATGATCAACGGGCGAATTCATCAGGATTCCAAGAGGGTGATTTAGTTTGGCTATACAATCCCAAACGACAGAAGGGCAGGTCGCCGAAACTGCAGCGCAATTGGGAGGGACCTTACCAAATCATCAGCCGGTTAAATGATGTCGTGTACCGTATTCAGTTGCACCAAAAACCTCGTACTAAAATGAAAGTGGTACACCTCGATAGACTAACGAAGTACCATGGCGCCTATGACGAGGGGATCGACTCTGTTCGGGACGAACAGGAACTAAGGAGGGAGTAATGTTACATGTAAGCCTGGCAACCGCGCAGCTGTGCGGCTCGGTCGTTTCACATAGTGAGAACAACAACAACCGAATACCTAGTTGAAAAATAACCCAACCAGAAATAAGGCGAAACAGCACGGTTGTATCTCTCTTCTTATCGAATGCTCTCCAATGTACTAGAATCCAATTAGAATCAAAGTCGAAAGATCTCAAGCTCACTTGAATCTTCTACACACACCTCTGAACGAAGATCGAAATCGAAAGCTCTAAAGCTTTCGAGAAGGTTCTACACTGAACGAAGATCGAAATCGAAAGCTCTAAAGCTTTCGAGAAGATTCCACAAGCATCGAACATCCTAGACTGCAACCGGCTTGTATATAAACAGGTGAAGCTCTCAGCGAAGACACAGTAATTTTTCGATTACGTCGACTGCGAGTATACGCGACCGTGTTGAGAGAGAACGAAAGTGAACGAGTTAAGCGATATATGGTATAAGCGGGCGGTACTGCCATACAGTGCGAATTATTGTGCGATTATAATTCTGTGAATTAAAGTGCGGATAAATAAATTATCACTTATTTTTATTTTAACCGAATTGTGTTTTACTTGAAATCCCGGCGAACCCCTAGCTCGCAACAATATGAATTGTGTTCTACCGCTCATCGAATAATGGAGGGATGAAATTGCATAAGAACTCTGTGGCATGTGGCACCTTCCCGTTATTCTTTGCCGGTCGACACTGCATCGATCCTCGGCGTCGGGTCATGCCGCCGAATGCAATTTTGTTATTCGTCGACTAGTGCAATCGAAACACGACTTCCATTGCACTAGCCGGCAGAGTTATTTGTTCCGTGATCAGAACTGCACAGTTGATGTTGAACGTCTAAGTTTGTTATGGCATTTGCAGGTCGAGTAGATACGCACTAGGGTTACTGTATACACACTCACACCAAAACAGCCTCTAAGAGGGGTTTGGCAGATGCGTACCAAGGTGAAAAACCAGTAAATTTAAATATTTTCCATGTTTATGTGATTTCACTTTATAAACATTCGAAATGATTGACTTTTCGCAGCAAAATTGTAAATTTCCATAGAAGAAATGAAAGAAATAGGGAAATTTTCCATTGAAAACCACAATTTCGCGCACACACACTTCCATATCAAAGAAAAACACGTACTAGAATTGTGGAAGTTAACCGACAGCTCTTTTTCCGACTCTTCACATATTCGCACTAACACACTTCAAAAACGCAATTTGCTAGCAATGTTCAGTAGTACAAAAACAGGCGAACTAGTACATAAACAGGCGATTTTTGTGAGGTTAAATCACAATTTCTAGTACAGAAACGACCGAATTAGACGTATCTGCCAACCCTAGGTAGAGAGTGTTGTGTATCTAGTGACCCTAATACGCACTTGATGATCGGATGTATAAGCACTCGGCGATCATACTTTAGTCTTTTTCACTCACTAAAGGTGGAAGAGGTCGGCATGTTGAACATACTTGAGGAAAAGTTGGGGAAATGTTTACTTTTCGATTTTACCTTCAATATCGCCACGAACACAAGCGCGCGTGCTAACATGATAGTAGTTTGTACATAAGGACCCATGAATTTTTCGTGTTTTTGGTTTATAGGGTCACTACTATTCGTTTGTATTCATTAGTAATTTTCTTTTTTTTTTCTACATAATGAATAACTGTTTTTTTACTTATTTTCTTCTTTTTTTCTGATTAACGAAATTGGTAAAACATTAAACTATTTCTTTTGCTTTAAATTATATATCACGGTACTACTCCTTATACCAGTGACTACTGACTGGGGAGTACTTTCGGGTTAACAATACATTAAGCTCAATGTCGGCGCCCATACATGAGTACGTCGGCACGGTGAAAATTTTTCCACCTCATTGAGCTGAGAAAGTGTACCCAAATGGGGACTTCTTTTCTAACTTTCTGGGTTGGGAAGGAATTGCCCATTTTACATGAAGGGATTAAATCAATTACAAAAAAGAACTGTATTCCTGATGAACTCGCTCGGCGCGGTACTACCCGTCAGATTATGCCGGAACATCGGAATCTGGGTGTGCCTCTCTCTACATGTAAACTGCTACTGGGATTGTACTCAGTTGAGAAAACCAACTCAAGATGAGCAGACGGTATTACATGTCACACTACGAGATCCAAACTCAATGCATTTGGTATTAATCCTACTTGCATTCGATGGATTGAGAGCTTTCTTTCGGAACGTACTATACAGGTTGTATTAGATGGCGTTTCATCATCCCCTTTCCCTATCAACTCCGGCGTCTCTTAAGGCTCAGTTTTATCACCTACCTTTTCCTAAATTTTATTAACGATCTTTTGTCTTCCACTCTCAATGCTATCCACAGCTTCGCAGATGATAGTACACTTGACAACACCTACAGCTTCAACTCGATTACAGAGGCACGCCAGTCTTCGGTACCCTCTCAACGTATAGAGTTAATTGGCTCTTTAAACTCCGATCTCATCTCAATCCTGGAATGGGCAGGGTCAACCGAGTAGAGTTTAATGCCTCAAAAACACAAGCCTGTCATCTTTCCCTAAAATACGACACGTCGGTGCCTGATCTCATTTTTGATGGATGTCGCATTGAACACTTCGGAGTATTTCCATCTTCTAGGAATGAACATCAGTAAAAAACTTGATTAGAGTCAACACATTTATGATGTAGCTCTTAACGCCTCCAAGCGCCTAGGTTTCCTTCGAAGGTGCAAGAAATTTTTCACACCATCAGACCTCGCAAAAATCTACAAGGCATATATCAGGCTCCGACTTTAGTACAATTCACATATCTGGGCAGGAGCACCCAAAACGCATCTCTCTTTGCTTGACCGTATTCAGAGATTTACGTTCCGACTTATTGGAGACGATGCCATTGCGTCAACTATTGACTCCCTCGAACATCGTCGAAATATCGGAGTACTCAGCATTTACTACAGATATTTCCACGGTCGCTGTAGTAATGAAATCAGTCGTCTTATATCTCCTTTAGTCCAGTTCCCACGTAATACTCGTTCAGCTTTACGCGCACTCGAATATACGGTTGAGCAACAAAAATTGCGTACAGTGAAATTTAGACAGTCGTTTCTTTCTCGTGCAACCAGAATGTGGAACGCATTGCCTTCGACTGTGTTTCTTAGCGGATAGGACTTACGAGTACAGTCCTTTAAAAGTAACATCCACCGATTGTTTTCCTCTGATCCCTCTTACTGTTAACCCTATTTTTCTTTTGTTTTATTTATTTATATTTTTTTTTACTTTCATATTAATTTTTTTTTTGTGTTTCTCCCCATCCTATACTGACTGGACTGTACATAACAGTATTAAAGGTTGACCTCTAAGTTCAGTTCGGTGCTATAAAAAAAAACAGACAGATCTGGCCGGAGCTGGATCCAAAACGGTCTAAAAGGCTGACTTTGCTCAAAATTGCGAATATCAGCACCACAGTCGGTGTCCTGACCGGATACTGTCTTATAGGTCGGCATGCTAAAAGACTCGGTCTCTTCTCAAACGACTTCTGTAGAAGCTGCCTGGATGAGGAGGAGGAGGAGACAGTCCTTCACCTTCTCTGTACCTGTCCAGCTCTATCCGCCAGAAGAAAATCTCATTTTGGAGTTTACTTCTTCAACAGTCTTAGTGACCTTGCCGCAATGTAGGTCGCGAGAATCCAACACTTCATTGCAAGCTTTAGGACCGGATTCGATGATCCTGTGGTAACACAACGGACCTTTTAGGTCTAGGTGTGTCCGCGTTCCTTCGGGCATCCACGCGTACCTACCTACCTACCTACCAAGTGGCACAGAATTGAGTAGTGACTCGCCGGTTCGTTGCATAAACTTTAAAAGTAACACGAAGTTCTATTTTTCATTATTCGACACTTTAACAGCGTCTTCGCGGATGCGTTTACCTTTTTCTTCAGGTTTCAAACTGTGCCATTCTAAAGAACGCCGAAACCGAATTTGCAGGTACAAGAAGAAATCTTTTCGTTCTCTCTTCATTTTCTTCGTTCCGGTTATGATATCAGGAGATATAACAATCACAACAGCTACGTACTTATAATACATTAACCACATCTAAAATAAGGGGCAAAACAATTATGTTTGTGTGTCTGAAGTAGCAAAACCTGTTCAAGAAATAGCTGATATTTACAGTCTATTCACTCTCGGAAAAAGAAGAAATTACTTTTGCTTCTGCTATATTCCGGCTAGTCAATTTTTAGAAATCATCACTCTTTGAAACAGTTTGATTTGCGGAGTGATAAAGGCGTTAAGTTTGCATCACACTGAATAAATCATTTTTCTACTTTTAACATCATCACTAAAAATTAGAATTTTTCAAAAATTATTCATTTATTTGGGTTCTTGTTTCAATTTTTTTATATGGTTTTATTTAATTTTTTTATTTATTAAATTATTGATTTTTGTTCGTATATAAATTAAGGTTAGCAATTGAATTATTATTAATTATATTTTTCATCTTAACTGCTTTGCTACGTAAATCAATAATTAAAATAGTAACAGATAAATACAGACAGCGCATAAACATCGAACTGTTTAATAAAAATCGGCTGTTGTTTCCTTTCTATCATCTTTTTTCCTAGAATTATTTTATTTAGTTTTAACCTTTTCGCTATAATTCCGTCGTCTTCTTATTCTGTTTAGTTCAATTTCAATATTTTATTTATTGATGTATTTGCATTGTATAAATTTGCTTATTGCGAGAGAACACACCGAATTTTTGATCGATTCCTTTCGGGTGGCTGGAGTCTTACAATTAGGATATTACATTTTATAGTTTAAAACTAATTCGATTATATTTTAGTTTCAGCCCTTCTTCGTCAACTGTTGGGGGTGTTCCTCGCTTTAAATCATAACGATAAAAATAGTAATAATAAAAATTAAGTTAACACTTAAAACGACATACAGTAAAATTAAAGATTTTTTTTTAAATAAGAGAAGGTTGAATTTTGTTAGTTTCATTTCACTGTGTTGGGATTTTCGAGCACATTCTCTTGGTGTATATTTTACTAATTGGGCTTGTAATTCAATTAAAAGTATTTTATTTATATGCGAGCTTCATTGTTTTTGAAATATTTAAAAAAGATTTTTTATAGCAAGTTTTAGTATTGCTAGTGTAAATTAAACGGGTAATGACTCATCGCTTTCAATTCAGTTTTTTTCTTCACTTCAAAGTCAAATTTGCTTGTCCAATATTTTATTGAATCCGATGAAATTAATGGATTCACAATAGCCAATCGTAACCCTGAGCTAGCTCTTAACAGATGCCAAAAACTCCAAAAAAGACAGTACCATTCGACAATAAGCAGAAATATAAAGAGAACCTCGATATTGTAGATCTTTACGAGAGTTCTCGGATCGGGATAGTTACCGAAGCAGCAACAATTAATAACATAATTTTTCTCTTTCGACTTCTATCCGTCTTTTAGAAATCAATTCTCTTTAGACTGCATTTAAAATTGTCTGCAGTACACAACCCACCATGATTCCTTGAATACAAGCGAGCAGCGCAAAACATGATTTGCTTGCGGCAACCCACAAATTGTTGGATTTATGTGACCGAAGAATGAAAAATCTTGAAGCTAATGCTATCGGACTAAAGTGTAAGATAAAGGAAACCGTATTTTAGGGCGGCATTTAGGTTCAGCAATTTTTTCATCACATTGTCGATAAGGATGACTCCATCAGGGATTTCGTGACATGACAAGACTTCAAGGTTCAACGTTACAAACTGCCTTTACTCTATTCCTGCATACGTTTGCCCAAGATTAAAGAACCGAATCTTTCTCCTTTCATTTTGAATCAAAATCTACTTCAAGTATATTTACATCGTTCTACTCTCGACTGCCTATATTGTTAGTTTTTTTTATTTAATCCCCTTATGCGAAATGAGCGATTCCTTCCAAACTAAAAAAGTCGGAGACCCTACTAGCTGCAGCCAGAACAGACAAATACAGCCTTTCAATTGAGTGCAACGAAAAAAACTTCCCGTTCGTATGAACATTAGTCGATTGGCGCCTTCTTCGATCCGAGATCTCGTGTTGTGATCCCTTCCAAGAAAAAAGTCTACAAGGTTAAATCGACAACAGGAAGTCGAACAAAATCAGAATTAACATTAAATGTCATGGTCCCAAGTGGAACACTGAGGACGGTTCCTGTCCCAGAACTTCTTTAAATGTAAGAGATATACAGAAAGAAGGTAGGTTCACCACATACAAGCTCGGAGGACGAGTCAGAGCGCAAAACAGCTTGCCCAACTCTTTCCGCGGAACTCAACAAGGACCCCATACTAGCGATACCTTGTGAAATTGAATTTCACAAGGCCATTTAAAGTTGTTTTACCTGAAAGGGAAGACTGGGTCACAAACAAACCCACTCCAAAACCAAGATCCATAATCTGGTAAACAGACGGATCTAAAACAGATCAAGGTGTTGGAGCAGGAGTTTATGGAGTTCCCCCAAATGTCAAATTCTACTGTAGCATGCACATAACATCCACTATTTTCAGGCGGAGACTCATTCTATTGAACTCTGCATGAGAGAAAATATCAGACGGGGCTACAAAAACCAACAAATATATATTCTTTCGGACAGCAAGGCAGCAAAAATGGCACTTCAGTCCGTTCAAATCTATTACAAACTTGTTTGGAATTGCCTCCAATGTCTGATTGAACTCGGAAATAAGAAACGAAGTTAACCTTATTTGGATTGCGGGACACAGCGGCTATGAAGGTAATGAAATGGCCGACTTAATGGCTAGGAAAGGTTCAGAAGCTGACTTCATAGGACCATATCCATTCTGTGGGATACCATTAAGCACAGCCAGAATGAACATACGAATGTGGCAAAGTGCCATTCACAGGGACATGGCACCGGGCAACTGCCACTCAAGGTTTTTTATGCCAAAGCATTCGGAAAAAAGAACATCTGATTATCTAAAATTAAGCAGACATCAGATCCGAACCCCAATGGGAGCTCTGACTGGACATTGTCACATGAGGAAACATCTCAATAGGATTGGTCTCTCTGAGACTAAAATTTGCAGAATATGCAATGACGAAAACGAAACACCAGAGCATATCCTCTGTGAATGTAAGGGTTTAGCTCACAACAGACTTCGTCACTTCGGTCAGGGTTTCATGGATCCATCTGGATTCCTGAACATTCCTCTTCGCAAAATACTAAGCTTCATTGAAAGCGCAGTGATTGAAGAGGAATAATAGTCAATCCGGGGGAAGTCACAATAGGCCCGACTGTGGCTTCAGTGACAGAGGTTAACCATACCAACCCCTTTTTCCAATCTATCTCTTTTCCAATCCAAGAGAATAAATAAAGTCCTGCCTAGTTATAACGAGTACTCACTCTTCACTTTTTCTGACAACCTCCAATCTCGCTTGTGAGTAGATCTTCCCTAAACCATGGTTCAGCAGTTTTGACTCCCCCAATCCAACGTATGTGCCTGTCTTCCTGCAACCAGTGACGGCATATTTAACGGATATGAAAGACGATATTTAAAGGATATGCAAGACGAGCGAATTTAACAATTTAAGTTATTTCGTACCTTTGTGAAAAATTTGAAGTTTAAAGCACGACAAATCGAAGTGTTATATTCAGATAAATGACAAGTCCTTAATTTTGGAATTAAATTAAAGAAAAGACAGAAAATGTAGGTTGGTTACTGCTGATATGTATTAAGGGCAGTCTGAATAGTTTCAACTCCAACTAATGACACAGTCGTTTGCTTGCGTAGTTGGCGACTAGGGATGAGTAATAATGCAGAAATGCATAAATTCATTCTGTGATTGATTTGAATTTGTATCCTGGCGTCAGTAAAATTCAGATTGACGTAGTTTCAATCGAAAAATTGTGCAAATAGAATGTACATACTCGCATTTTTTAGAATTCTGGGTGTATTTTTGTTCGCTGTCTTCTGAATGAAGCTCGGATTCGATCAAATTTTTGGAAATGTTGTCTAAAATTAAAGTTCAAAACTATCGAATATGTTGTTACAGCGAACCTACAAGAAATATAATATTTGCCGATACCAATTTAAACATAAAACAGCGTAAAGCCAAGAGAAATTCAACAAAATTGTTTAGCCTTGGGAAGGAAGCTGAAGAGTACAACGACAGTTCTTGCCCTAAAAATTGCAAATTAATTTTAGGTCAGAATAAGAAATGGTAGTAGAAACAGGAATAGTGCCTCGATTACAAACTGATTTAGCGACAACGACTGGGGTCACATAAGTACAGAAAAAAAAACCACTTTCTTGCTGTGATAGCAGCGAATCTTTCGGTGCGTATACATCGTGAACGAGGCAAGACGAATGCTTATAACCATGCGAATGTTTACGTGTGATTGAAACGCAACAAACTGTTCGTGTTCAGGCCGAGGCTGTTCACCTGATAATCACTGCTTGTTGGTATTTCGAAGAGAATTCGGTTTCAGTGCGTACGAATGCAACTGGAACACTTCGTGAACATAAGAGGCATACGTTCCGCCCGTTCCGTGACAGATCAAAGAAGTATTCGTCCAATGAAGTCATTCAATACCTGCTTGATATGCAATTCGTCAAATCCTAAAAACTTGTATAAAAAAATCTTTTGTTTTTTTTCTCTTTCTTTTTCTTCGTTTGTATTTTTTTTTTTTTGTAAATCTCTAAACATCGACATAAACTAGAACGTGTAATGCAAACAGAAAACTTCTATCTAAGAAAAGAAATCAGATTATAATTAAAATAAAATACTTTATAACCTAATAAATAAAAACTAACGAAAAGAAAAAAAATAATCTAAACTAAAAAATGATCAAAGAGTGATACACAGAGAGGAGAAGCAAAGTTCTACAACTTACAATAGATAATTAAAACTAATAAAGTGTATCTGTGTGGGTTGTGTATATGTGTTTTTAGACTTAAAATCTATGAAAGAAATTATTTCGCCGCGGCGGTCTAATGTATAACCACAGGACTTTGTTGAACACAAACACCGACCATCGGCGATTCGTCACGATCGTTTTGATTCGTTGTTGTAGCGGTGACAGCACCGGATGCCGCCGCCGATGTATTCGAACGCGACGACGACTTATTCGCTGTCGTTTGAATGCTACTGCTGCTACTACTATTGCTACTATTTGGTACCACACTGGTCGCTGTTGTATCGTTCATACCGAACACAAGAAGCGGACCGTAGTGATGCTGATAGCTTCCCGGTCCGGACGATGTTGACGACGATAACGATAAATTACTGCTACTACTTGCAATATTATTGGCTAGTGGATCGATGGACTTTGAAATTAGACCAGCATTTGATTGTCCGAGATCCAATGGTAACGAGGCTGGAGCATAGTTGAGTAGATTGGTAGGTAGCTTACTGCTGGGATGATTATTAACGGTATGATGTAAAGATGTGGACGATACGATATTCGAATTCGGTACTAGACGAAGATTTTGTATGGGCACCATATTATGATGCGTCTGATAACTGTTGTTTCGATGTGGATTTCGACTATGAAGATGGCTAAGCGATGAACTGTAGCGGGGCTGCTGCTGCTGTTGTTGTTGCGATCCACCAATCGATGCGAGTTGTGGTGGCGGTGGTAGTAATGATGTGGACGACGACTGTACTAATAGCGGCGGATCGCATTCCATTGCGTGCGGGTAATTTGATGTTGTTATTGTTTGGCATGTTGTACTTCCCTGAGATGCTGCTGACGATGAACTGGATGAAGCGGACGATGGCGACAGCATCGATTGCAATTGTTGTTGCTGTGGATGCGATGGATGCAAGGTGGATTGTTGCTGTGATGGATCGAATACTTTCATTATATGATCGATACGAACTGTACGTGAATGTAACGATGATGGTTGTAGTACCGACGATGACGATGATGATGGTACTATAAACCCTGATGTAACTCCCGACGATGCAGATGATGATGATGACGATTGTGGCGGTGGATGTAATAGCAGGCCTAAAATGAGAAAAAATTGTAAAATTATAAAAATCGTCTTTGATATCGTTGTGAGGAAATAAATAATAAACAAAAATTGTGAGCCTTTCTACAGCAGTGCAAAAGCTTGGAAATAAAAATTACAAATAATACCGATATGTTTTTTAAAATTTTCTACTTAGGATACTTTGCAATCATCAGATTAATAACGTGAGATACAAACAGTTTTCAAAATTGTACCATAGTAGTGGCACAAAAATAATGTGAAGACAGCGAACGAAAATGAAAAGAATAATGCCCATGTTTAAACCCAGAAGAAAAACTTATAGTCCTGACGATTCGGCACTCCATTACTGTCGATCTTACTATCAACCAGAACCTCAGAACACACTATACAGAAACTGCAATCACTTAGCAAGTGTGTATGTTAAGTCCGCAAGACCCAATTCGAGTATAGCAACTGAAATGTTTATTATTAAGGACAGCCAGCAAATAATATTCATAAGTTAATATGACGGTGTTTCACAGGAAGAATAAATATGTGATTCGTCTTATTGTGACCGTTTTTCGGGAGTGCGGAGTACTATGCAATTTATTTCAGACTTACTATAACTAGAGAAACGTTTGAGCTTATTCAAGGACTTAAAAAAAATTTTGAACTCACTATTCCAAGACTTGTGATTCACGTTGTACTCAATAGATAAAAAAAGGACAATATCAAGGTGTTTTTAACGACTCGATCGCAGAGGTATGATTTCATGACAGGTTCTTTCTGAACTCTGCATATCTATTCTGTGGATTACCGTTAAGTATATTCAAAATGAGCATCCGAATGTGGCAAAAATCGCAAAGGTCCTTTCGATGGGACTTGACAACCGGCAACAGACACTCAAAGCTATTTATGCCGAAGCTTTTGGAGAACAGAACATGCGGGTATCTGAAATAATGCGAGCTCTGACTGGACATTGTTACATGAGGAAGCATCTCCACAGCATTGGTCTCTCTGAGAGCAAAATATACAGAATTTGCTATGACGAAGACGAAACACCAGAGCACAATACTCTGTGAATGTGAGGGACCTGCTCCCTAAAAACTGCGTCACTTCGGCCAGGGCTTCATGGAACCATCGGAATTCCTGACTATTCCTCTATGAAAATTACTAGATAGATAGATAGATTGGAAATAGGGGTTGGTATGGTTAACCTCTGTCACTGCAACCACAGTTGGGCCTATTGTGACGTCCCCCCGGTTTGACTATGATTCCTCTTCAATCCCTGCGCTTTCAATGAAGCTTAGTATTTTTCGAAGAGGAATGGTTAGGAATTCCGATGGGTCCATGAAACCCTGACCGAAGTGACGAAGTCTTTTGTGAGCTAAACCCTCACATTCACAGAAGATATACTCTAGTGTTTCGTCTTCGTCATTGCATATTCTGCAAATTTTAGTCTCAGAGAGACCAATCCTATTGAGATGTTTCCTCATGTGACAATGTCCAGTCAGGGCTCCCACTAGGGTTCGGGTCTGATATCTGCTTAATTTTTCTGAAAATTACTAAGCTCCATTGAAAGCGCAGGGACCGATGAGGAATCATATATAATCCAGGAGAAGTCAAATAGGCCCAATTGAGGGTTCAGTGACAGAGGTGACCAAACCTACCCCAAACACGAAAATCTAATCTAATCTTCTGAACTCTTGAAGTAAGATTAGGACCATGATCACATGTCTATTTAGCGGAATGGTTGGATTGAGCTCACCCTAATAAATAGGGGCACAAGGAGCTCAGTTAGTGCTTTTGGAGCATGAGAAACACCAGCTTTCCTCTGGCAAAATCAACCAGCAATCAAAATTAATTTCAGAATATTTTAAATGTTATGCTTCTGTCTAAAAATTCATTAGTACTAAAAATATGATTCGCTGCATTCAGAAAAGTTTTCCAGTCGGACCTTCCCCAAGGTACAATTTCAAAGCTTCCTTTTTTATTGTCTGAACATTCAGTTGTAAAAATTTAAATAAACAATACTTAACAGCGCTTAGCAAATTGGAAGATGCAACAACAAAAAACAAAGTAACAAACTACAAAAAAGCAAACAAAACAATTGTAAATAAATCTCAACTAAGCTCAATGAAATGATTTGTTTATATAGAACCGGTCAGGACTAAGGCTTGTACTCGAGTGCGCAAACCTTAAGTAAAATTTTAGATTTCATGCTTTAAGGGGTCTTCTTCCTGGTCTTGACCGATTGACTACTCTACTGCATTACACAAAATACAGAATTATGTTCTGTCGAAGTAACCGACGTGGCCAAATATATTTGCGTGGAATGAAATTTTCTCTGAGTCCTACATTTTAAGAGTAAGTCTCTAAAAGCTTATGTCCAATTTAAAGAGAAAACTAAGCTAATTTTTGTTATTTCTCGATCAAATATACAGTTTATTGCAAAGCGACAGTTCACTGATGGCCGCATGACTATCAACGGTAATGGATGTTTCATTCGCCTTAGCTTCTATATTTTGTAAATATTTCTAGCGATTTCATTGTCGAAATTGGAAACTTTGCGTAAACCAAGTGGTCAGGTGGCAAAATTAAGACGTCATATTTGACTGGCTGATTTGTTAGGAAAAGGTCAAGTAGATTGGATGATTGACCTGAAACATCAGGTAGATGGGTGTAATTGTCTACTAGTTGTATTAAACCGTTAATGAAGGTAAAAAGCTTAGTATCTCGGCCTTGTTGGTCCGTATGGGTAGAATGTTTAAACCAGGCAGTGTTACGAACATTGAAATCCGCCGCGACAACGATTTCATCGTCATGTTTAGCAGTATGTATGGATTGATTAGTCAGACAATTCAATGCCGGGCTTCTGTAAACATAACAAACGAATAGGATATGCTTTATCCAGCTAAAGTTTAATTCTGGATTGGAAAATGTTCCTAAATGTGGAACCAAATAGAAAGCGACATCAAACCGGAAGTGATAATGAACATTAAGGCTTAGAAACTATTCAATCGCATAAATTTCAGCGGACAACTGAAAGTGGCTTCAAAAACAAAACCAAGTCATTATTGAGCGGTATGAAAAAACCCCGAAAATTTTTGGAATCTTTAACTAAAAATTGCACCCAAACAAAATTTGCGGCCACTTCATCTGAACACATGCATTACCCGATCTAAAAAAAAAAAATTTTTAACATCTACATTTAAATAGAAAATATTGTTTACCTATTTCGATCACATGTTAGTTGATGGCTGAACAAAAACACTTAAAATAAGTGGAATTTGGTCCGGTACAAAAAAAATAAACAAAACGCAAACAGCACAGAATTAAGTAGGCACGTTAACAAAAAAAAAAAGAAATAATTAAATAAAACGCGGTATATTTTTTTGGTTTATTTTGTTTTAAGTTTTTTTCTCTCACAGATTAGTTTTTTTTAATTATTAATTTTTTTTTCCATTCCTTTCCAGTTGGTCAGATCTTATATAAGTGGTAAGTATATTATTATTATTTTTTTGGTTGGTGTAAGTCGAGGCCAAGTTAGGTATTGTTCTACTTATGTTCCTGTTTTCTCTTTGCTGCGTTAAATATTCGATTTTTTAATATTTTATTTCCGTTACGTAAAAAAATGTTTCCTTTTAGTCATAGCAGTGTATGTAGCAGTCGATAGTTTATTCGTTTGTATTTTAATTTCAGTGTTTGTTTCGTGTTGTTATTGTTGTAGAAATTCAATTTCATTGGTTTTGTTTTGCAGTTTATTTACGTTTATTTTTTTTTTTATCTTTTTAATTTCTTGGTTTTTTTTCTACAATTTAACTTATGTTTGTAATTTCTATTATTTTACTTATTTGGTTTTTTCTCCTTTATATTTATTCGCGATGTTTTGTTCTTGTCTGTTTGGTTTTACATTATTTATTTACAAGATATTATTCGATTTTTGTTTAGGTTAAAGTAAACGAAATTAAAAATCATTTGTTGCTTTTTTTGGTATAATTTTTAGCACGTTCATATTTTTATTAATATTTTGCTATTTTTGTTATTTTTCCTTGTGTTCTTATGTTCTGCTGTACTTTTTTTGCTAACATTTTACTTAACATAGTGTTTGTTAATGTACTTTTTCCGTTTATTTTTTTTTTTAATATTTTATATTTTTTTTTCTGGTACAAAATTCCGTAAATATATATCTGATTTTCTTTGTTTTCTTGTTAGTTTATTTGTTAAATTTATATTAGCAATTAAATATTATTGTGTATTATCTTCTTGTTTATAAATAACATTATTTTTTGTTGAATTTGTATGTGTTTAAATTTTTTTTTTCATTTTATTTTTTTATATAAATACTTTTTTTTCATTTCTTTTCATTAATAAATAATTTGTTTACATTATTATGTTTTAGTGATTGCATTCCGTTCAAAAATATTTTACGTAGAGTTTAGCTAGCTAGATATTTCAAAACGAAACACGTAACCATTTTGAGGAAGTAATAAATTTGCAGAGCTGTCGGATTAAGATCAACAGGACTGGAATGGAAATATAGAGCGCGTGATCGAAACTATCTGCATTCCTAGCTGAAGGATTCGAATCGGGAACGAAACAGAAAATATTTTCAATGAAAATTGCCATACTGCTGCTCGATTCAATTTCTGAAGTAATTTACCTACAACGGTTCTTGATCTCATCTTCGATGGTATTAAACTGGACACACCACATTTTCACCTGCTAAGAACGAAAAAATTGTAAAAAAAAAAATTGATTTTATCAGGACATGTAGCTCTTGATGCATCCAAACGACAAGACTTTCTCCATGGCAAGAAAATACTTTGACCCGAAAGATCTTGAAAAAATCTCGGCTTGAGTACAATTCGCGTATGTGGGCTGCAACACCCAAAACTTACAGCATTTTATTCGGGACGATAACTTTTGACAATCTTAGGCGCTGTACACATTGCACACGACCTAACGAATTTTCCGATACGAATTTTCGTTTTTCTGCTTATTGTCAAATCTTTAGTTATTAGAAAATTGGTTGAAATCGTTAATTTATAACATTTTCAAGAATATTATAAAAGAAAATTTCTAGGAATTTGGATTTTGATTGATAATATTAAACAAAGTCCGTCTGTCGGTACGAATACGTCGCACGAACATTTTAGTCGTACGACGGATTCATTTTTCTTTTTATTATCAATTAAAACTACAAATCCCTAAAAATTTTCTTTCATGATATTCTTAAAAATGTTAGAATTCACGATCATAACTAATTTTTCAATAGCTAAAGATTTCACAATAGGTCGAAAAAAGAAAAATCGTATCGGAAAATTCGTTTGGTCGTGTACAATGTGTACAGCGCCTTAGACTGTCTTGGAAATCGTCGATAACGAAGTACTCATTATCTAGTAAAGAGTAAAAAATTGAACTTAACAACTTTCTATACTATGTTAATTCCTGTCTAGACCCATTCATTACTTTGTGGCCAGAAATTCACACTAATTCGTCCAATATTTTTTTACTTAGTTGGGGTTTAGAGTGATTCACACTGAAGTAGATAGTGTCGTACATTCAACCAATTTCTAAAAACAAGAATGAAGTAAGGATTATTCAATTATCGCCGTATAGTCATAATCGAAAAATAATCAAATTACTGATGGAGAAAAATGATTCCGTTCTATTATTCTACAGATTACCTTTTGTTACGCTTAACGGAGAGCTGAAAATACTGCGAAGGAATATTACCTTGCGAATGCAAAAGCATTTGATGGAGTTCGCAATCAAAATATTAAACATAAGATCTTTGGGTTTATGTCCTCCTTCTTAAGTAGTTCAAGAGACTTATTTCCATATGGTCTATATAAGCTGTAATTCTTCCAAGACGCTTTTTGCTCTATTTTACTCATACTACTAACGACAAATCGACTCCGCCATAGCCGCACCCAAGCCCGGTTGAGAAAGGAGGAGGGAACATGGAGTTAAGCTGAATGGCTAGTAACACCTGTGCGCCTCAGGAAGTAGGCAACAAGAATAATATAGTTGGACTCGCAGCAGACCTGGGAGAATGCCAACATGTCATAGTTAGCTGAAAACTTCCACCCTTTTCCTATCGGGGTGTAATAAATAAGTAGGACTGGCGCTCCAAGTCGGGGTTGGGCGAGGCGCCGACAACGCATCACTGGAAAAAAATACCACTGTCCAGAAACCTGCAGGAGGCCAGGGCTCAATTTGGGCTGTCGCGCCATTGATGAAGAAGACTCTGGGTCATGGAATTATCACTCAAAAACGATTAAACCGATACTCGAATCAAGAACAGTATTTCGAATACGAATGGATTTAAAGGCGAAGGATACTGTCTTATATAAAAGGCCTGTTACCCCATAGCAGGTTACTCAGGATCTGAAAATACAACTCGAACGCTTCTTCTCTGGTACCACAGCGAACGAGAACTTATTAAACGATACTGTCTAGTTCCTGGACACTTACCTAGTACCCATTGTTCCACGAGGAAGATTAAAATGTTCTCGGAATCTTTTTCAATAAATTCTTCCTGGGCACGAATTACATTTATTAGATCTTCGTCTTAAAAAATAGTTTGGTCTTTTATTTCAAAGTGGGCTGAAATCGCGGTTCAAAGTTGGGCATAAAAAATAATTGCACGGGGCTATATATTCGCATGGGACTGTAGCCTATACGGTGGATGGCTCAAAGTTTGGAAGCAGCAACTGTGCACGCGTCGCCAGCGAAACAGCTCTTGTGAACAGGTCAATTGCCATGCAAAACCAACATACCTTTGGTCCACTTTACATTCTTCTTTTCCTTCAGTCTTGGTGAAGGAATTCCGTGTTGTACTCTCGACGCCCTTATCCTTGGAACTGATCAATCGTATACCCTTCATATTCGAAATTTTTGCCATAATTTTTCCAAGTAAGACCGACCGTACACAGTTTTTGGGAGTAGGAGTACTTTTCATCCTTATTGCCACTGCAAAGCTATACAAATTCTTGATAACGCGCGACTCATTCGCATTTTTTTGTGAGCGTTCTTGGGACTCATCTTGCTGTAACCTTTGACACACCAAAATGACACTCGAAACATATCCACGATCTTCTTCCTCAAACTGGTATACTGTTCCCGCCGCAGTTGCGAATATAGATCTTCAAGAGCGCGCAACTTCTTCGACTCTTTCTGACTGTATGAAAAGATTATGCCACTTCAGCTAAGGGAAAGAATTATTGTAAATCGCTGCCATTCTTTTTCTCTGATAATTTCAGGAATTTTGCCTTGCTTTGTACGGAATTACTGAGAAACGAAACTCAATTTTATACGTCTTGAACTTTATTCGGCATTGCTCGGCAAAAGCTTACAGGACAAGACCTCGAAGGACATTGGCAAGACCAGTGCCAAACTAAGTATTGAGGCAGGCAGTTAGGTATCCAGTTAAAGCAACTAATTCACCAATTCCGAGATCAGGCGTGTTTTTTACGACTTTATGCAGTACTAAGTAGGAGATTTAAGCTTTCAATTTTTCATGAGCCAGAATAGCTACACCACTGAATGCAGTGGTGTGGTTGCTCTTCTCGCTTCGCGCCTTGTTGTTGGTTTCGCACGTCGCTAACTTGCTCTGTACTGGATAAGGGAGTAAAAAAACACGCGTAATATACCCTGGCAACCCCAATCGCTAAATTAATTGCAGTAAATAAAATTTTCAATTGGACCTACTAAACTCCCGATAAAATTTCGGATTCCAAAGAGATCTACAAAAAAGGATATAGTCACTATTCTCGGCCGTTCCGCAAACACAATGCACAAAATATTTCGCGATGCGACACATGCAGTATAAAAATGCAACGCAAACTCGTACACTCGATCAGTTTTTGATAAACGACATACATAGTGTGATTCTATTGCTAACCTTTATATTTTTTATTACCTATGATAATAAATCGGATAGATGAGTGCGTTTGTAAAGTTGTAAATTAAATAAAGGCAGTGTTGTTAATTAATTTTATTAATTGAGTTAGAATTATTTTACTTGAAATCGGTGGCGAACACCCAGCTCGCCACAATATTTTTTAATTCGATTTTTTTTACAAACTATTGCTGTTAGGAGAATTCAGAGGCGAGGAGGCGGTAAGGAAACAAATGAAACAATGTAACGGACGAAATGAGAAGAATATCTCATTGAAGAAACCAAATCTTAACTAGGATTGCAGCACGATTAAAGAAGGATTAGGTTTATTTAGTGATTGCAACTGTAGAAGTTTTATTGCTTGATGGGGACAGAACCAATATTGCTAGCTTTTGTAATTTATTTTTTAACTAAATTATTTTATTTTTTGTCATCTTATAAAGTTGTTTAGCGCTCAATCTTACCGCGGATCAATCAAACTCAATCGCCGACGATCTTATCGTTCAGCTCCTTTATTCTCTTCCTTTGTTTTAACCCGAACAAAATAAAATTATTTTCTCAAGACATGTTTTTTTTGTTTTTGTATATTTACGAATTGATCACGATAACGTGATACAATTTTTTCTTGAAAACTTTTTGTCATAATTGTGTACTATTTTAAGTTTTTTTTTTGTATTTCATAATTTAATATTTTACTGCTCTTTAGGTATCAAGTTATTATTATTTTTAGATTAAATTAAATTATTAAATATATTATTATTATTTGTATTAAACTTACTTTTCTTTGCTTTTTTTTATTCTTTTATTGATTTTTACATCCTTAAAATCTAATTAGTTGGAGCCATTGTTGATGTTAGTGATGATGAATGTGTTGTTGTCGTTGTAGCAACCGTTGTTCCGCCGATTATCGCGGCTGTTGTTGATGATGTCGCTGACGACGACGAAGACGATGACGACGACGATGTTGATGATGATGATGATGTGTTACTAATATAATCCCGAGGCACTACCAGTCATCGACGATCATCTTTAATAATTGAGTACGGGGGTAATGGAGTTTTTGTTTTGGTGATCGAATCGATGATGATGATGATTTTTATTTTGTTTAATTTTTTTTGTATTTTGTTCAGTTTCAAACATTTTAAATGAATTTTTAAGCATACACAATATATCCGAAGATTCATGAATGAATGTAAAGATACAAAAAAAGGAACAAAAGAGAGAGAGAGAAAATGTTTACGTTTAGTTTGTTAGTACGATTGTTTCGGAATTAGTCAAATAAATAATATAATGATAAATGAGTGAATGGAAATCTTATTCTAATTACGGCGAAGCGTCAAGCGATTAAGCTAATTGGTTTTAATTTTTAGCATGTGTAGTTTTGAATAAATTTGAATTTTGGTCGATTCGTGTTCAATCAAATTTCAAATTTATGCCCAAACCAATTATCACAGAACACCCAATGTTAGCATAATCATTTTGTTTTAATTAAAAGAAAAAAAGAAAGAAAAAAAAAACAGTCCATAAACAATATACTCACCATGATTCTGTTGATCAGGATGCTGTTGCTGTTGATTAAGAACTGATGTACTCGAACTAACCGATGGTGATGAGATTGCTATACTCGCTGTATTTGTGCCTTCATCAGCCGTACGTTTGAAGAAATTATGTTGCAAGGCATAATACGGTGTAACACGTGTTTTTGGATCGAAATCCAACATCCGTAATATTAAGTCTTTAAATTTTAAATAGTCCGAAACGGAATGACCAGGTTCATCGGTACGTCGACCGCCCGGGCCGCCAGCTTCAACGCCCAATATATCGTGTAGTTTCCGTGATCCGGGCGGCTTATATTTTCGTCCGTTTTGACTTTTTTTCAACACATAACTGCCGTCCGTAACTAATTTATCGAAAAACTTTCGGGTTTTGTGCGCTTGATCTAGTAAATATTTTGGTGGCATTCCGAGCACTTCGACAATTTTATTCATTTGATCGACTTCGTTACAACCGGAAAATAAAGGTTCGCCGGTATGCATTTCGACCAGTATACAACCCAAGGACCACATATCTATCGCTAGATCGTACGGTATGCCTAGTAAAACTTCGGGTGATCGATAAAATCGTGACTGGATGTACTGGTATATCTGTAAAAATTTACAATACCATAAAACTGAAACTATTTAAAGAAAAAAAATATGTACTTACCCGTTGTCCCAATTGACACGAACTACCAAAATCGACAATTTTAATAGCCGATCGTTTCGGGTTGCACAACAAAATATTTTCGGGCTTAAGATCACAGTGTATTATATTCAGTTCGGGTGTACTCAAAAAAAGTAGAGCAGTGCATAACTGTTGGGCAAATTTTCGTGTTAAATTTAATGAAACACCACGAAAATTTGTATTCCGCAATAGATCATATAAATTGTAGGAGAGCAGTTCAAATACGAGACACAAATGATTTCGCCACATAAAGTGTCGTTTTAGTTTAACTGAAAAGATAAAGAAAAATTACAGCATTATTACAAGGAAGAAAACATTGATCACGCTGGTGAATTTTCAAGATTATGGAAAGAAATATCCTGAAAATGCTCAAAGTTTAATTTTTTTACTAGCTTTACCACGGGGCTTTCAACAATATGAAAGTGATTGACGAACTCTTTGACTATTTTGCGCAAGACCAGAATCGTGAGGGCAGAAATGAAGAAGTAAGGCTAATAAGGAAAGCCTCGTAGTATCCGTGAAGATTATAGAAATAGAACTTCGCTTGTGGACCTGACGATTAATTGGGTGACGTCCGTATTTTAGAGTGCCTTGGCTTGACGTAACTTAAGCTGTTGATCTTGGATCAATTCTGGTAAGTAAATTAAACTGAAAAATTAACATTAAGGATAGTATTTTTTATAGCACCGAACTCGACTTAGGGGTCAACCTTTAATACAGTCATGTACAGTCCAGTCAGTATAGGATGGGGAGAAAAAAAATTAAAAATAAAAATATAAATAAATAAAACAAATGAAAAATAGGATTAAAAGTAAAGGGGATCAGAGGAAAAAATCGGTGGATCTTACGTTTAATAGCACACTTTTTGGTTGCATGCAGGCTCAAACCGAATATGGTGTCAAATATGAAAATACGAAATAAGACATATGACCCAATGTGGATATTATTTATAACATAACATGGCCAAAAACTAGAAACAAAATTTGATCCAAAAAGAAACGAAAAATCACCCAGGCACTAAACTTTTTTCTCTGTATCTCTGCACGATTTTCTGCTGTTGAGCTCGCTTTTCGTTTGAGCCGTCACTTGCGAAGAAAATTGATTTTTTTTCTTGAAAAAAAACAACCCCTTAGCAACTTTTTGAACCTTTTTTTCAAAAACTCCCGATTTTGAAGTTCGATGGAATCAGTAAACCGATTAAAAAAATTCTAACAGAAGAGATGGGACATGTAAAGTAAAAAATTGAGCAATGGTGAGCGACAAATATTGCGTGGAACTGGGTGAAGAAAGCATACGGACAGAATGCTCTGTCAAGGGCTCAGGTATTCAGAATCAGATGGCACAAGGCGTTTTTAGAAGGGCAGCAGTCATTCGAAGATGATTCAGGCTCAGAACGGCCTTTAACATCGAGAATCGACGAAAACATTCCGAGAATGAGGGCTCTTGTGCAATTTGACCGCCGTTTGATCATTTCAATGATGAGCAGTGAGCTGAATTTGAACGTTTTGATGAACAAATTTTAACTGAGGATTTGAAAATGATAAAGGTTTACACAAAACTGATTTCTACAGACTTCACTGCAAATAAAAAAGTAAATCGCAAAACAATTTGTACGAATCTTCTTGATTTCTTGTCATCACTGGGGTAGTTGGACTTTTGAATAATGGCACACTAGTTCCTCTTCCCGTTCCAAAAAGAGCAAGAATAAGTCAAAAATCAAAACGACGCTCATTTCATTTTTTTACAGCAAAGGAATCGTACATAGAAAATATAGACAAACTGTGAACCAACAACTTTACAGAGAAGTAGTGGAACGTCTGAGGAAAAGAGTTACTCGAGTCCGACCAAGCATCCTTCATCACAATCCCCCTGCCACACCGCATTGCCGATTAATTAATTTTTTGGCCGAAAAACTGATTTCAATCCAATCTCTAATTCTAGTCCTTGCCACTTCTTTTTTCCAAAATGGAAAGCAACCTTCAAAGTATGTTATCTTAGCACTGAGAACATCAAAAAGGTCGTAATGGACTAGCTGAAGGAAATTACAGAACAGGACTTTAACCGGTGCTTCGAAGACTGAAAACAACGGTACACAAGGTGCGTTGCATCTAATGAAACTATTTTGAAGGAGTCGCTGACCCGACTTTTATTGTGCCTAGTGCACGCAGCGAATTAGCGCTGCGCTCCCTTTCTTAGTGCCTTGTGTACGTGGCGAATTAGCGCTGAGCCTCCTTTTCGCCTATTACGATAAAACGAAAACTAAACCACACATTAAAAAAATCTGAAAAACAAAAGTAAATCAAATTTTCGCTAATATATACACGAGAAAGAGACGCGTGGAAGTGTTTTGAAACGAGAGGCTTGTACTCTAACTGACCTATGCTACCCTGAAAATTTAGATGCCTATGATAGTAGCTATAGTTTAAGGGGCAGCCAGTTGATCAAATTCGAAGCAGCGCAATATTCAAAACTCGTCCGTTCTAGCCCAGATTGTTCAAATTGTACATGCGCTCAACATGGACCTTTTATAACTATTTTTTAAGGTTGATTAAAGTCTTTACATATTAAGAGCATCTTCATGAATGGCGCGACAGCCCAAATCGGTCCCTGGCCTCCTGAAGTCGTCGCCTCTAATCATTTCGATCCAAAGACCGGATTCTTCATCTGCTAATTTTTAAGATGGCTTTGTTATCTTCATCAACCGCGTCTTCCCATCGCTTGCGTGGTTTGCCTACTGGCCTTTTACCACTTGATTTGCCTTTAAGAGCACGTTTGAGGATTCTTCTACCTTCCATTCCAACATCGCCAGCCCAGTGCAGTGTACGTAGTTTGATGAACGTTGAAGCTTCTGGCTCCTTGAAGAGTTGATACAACTTACGGTTATCTTATTCGCCATTCCGCCCCTTCTTTCATAGGTCCCATAATTCTTCGGATGACCTTTCTTTCGAATACGTTAACTGCTTCTTCGGAAGTTCGCGTTAATGTCCACGTCTCGCTGTCATACTAGAGCACAGATCGTATATTATTATTATATATTCGCAGCTTATTGTCACTGTGCACTTTCTTAGATTTCATTGCCATCTTTTTCTGGATTAGACCCAAGATATATGACGTTTTCCACACTCTCCAAATTATACTACGCAATTGTTATATTCTGTCTGATTGGCATTCTCTTTCTTATTTGCGTCATTACTTTTGTTTTGATTTCGTTAATGCGCAACCCCACATTTTTTGCGACGGAGTCAAGAATACAAATACAACAAATACCTCCTTAGCACTAGGGAAGGATCTTACGAGGCTGTTTATATCGTTAGCGCATGCTACTAGTTGAGTGGACTTGAATAGTAGTGTCCAATGGTGTCGACTGGGGTTTTTCGGATGATATACTCTAGTTCCAAGTTGAAAAGCATGGGGGCTAGACCATCTCCCTGCTTTAAACCACATTCCGTTCGAAAGCTGGTTATGGAATCGGGTGAGTCTCGTTAGCCAGACTAGTTTTGGTGGAATTTCAAACTCAAGTATGATTTGGTACAGTACCTTCCTGTCGATACTGTCGTTTGTTTAAAATTTACGAAGATTTGGTCCACGTCTGTGTTATATTCCCAGCATTTCTCAAGCACCTGTTTTACTTAGAATATCTAGTCTATTGTAGATCGTTCGGTTCTGAATCCATCTTGGCATTCGCCAATTATATCGTTAGTGTAGGGCTTGAAATGTATGCCTGTGTATGCCTGAATTTGTGAGCTCTACTCGTTTTCGAACGACAAGCTATTCGCCATCGATACTTAGCTCTGACTATATAGTGATCAGAGTCACAATTCCGATGGCGGAGCGTTCGTACGAATACTGGAAGCAGCGATTTTCTCAATTAGAACGTGGTCTATTTGATTGAAAGTGTGACCATCTGATGATGCCCACATTCGTTTGTGACTATCGCGATAAAGGGAGCACGTAGAGCTTACTATGATATTTTTGCTGTTTGCGAAATCAATAACACGCTGCCCATTATCGTTGGTTATGTTATGGAGACTGTGCCCGCCTGTTTTTCCTCTATGAGCCTCCCCCTTTCCGACTCTTGCATTAAAATAACCTAAGATAATTTTTAGGTCATTCGAGGACAGTGAATCATAGGTTGTCTCTAGTGTGTCATAAAATTCAAGAGCATCTTATTAAACTAAAAAATTGCCGCTTTTAGTTTTATTTTACAAGACTATAATAGAACGGTTATTTCAAGAAAATTCTATGACCTCAAAATTACACATACCTATATAATATTTATTTTCAGCATCGGCTCGATTCATCATTTCAAGCAGTTTCACTTCTATTTGTGCCTGATTTAGGAACGGTTTTTTATTTTTAATTATTTTAATAGCAACATGACATTGCTCTTCGTGGTCGTATGCCTTAACCACCTGTCCGAAGCTACCCTTGCCTGAAATTATCGAAAAAAACAGATTAATAATGAAAACATCCATAATTAATATATCGAAGGACTATTAGTGCAAAGGACACTCTAGAAAAACTAGACCGCACATTGTTTTAACAATCCTTCTGAAGGTGTTCCTCAAACACCCACACAAAATACATAAATAAAAACATTACCAATTAACGAATCGATTTCGTAGCGATCCAAAAACTTTTCACCATTTTTAATGATGTAGTCATGGTTGTCATCGTCGTAGCCAGCATTATAAAGTTTACGTTCCTTTTTATTTGAGGAATCATCTTCGCCTTGAGTTTGTTGGGCACGTCGTTTCTTCTTAGCATAGTAGACCTAAAAATAAAAAACATAAAAAACATAATGAAAACAGAAATTGTATTTAAATAAAAAAAGAAAAGACGAAACGAAATTAATGGATTCAATATAGTAGTGCATAAGATTCGAATGTAATAGATCGTTCCATTCAATCGTTAAACTAGTTCCTAGTTCGGAAAATCTCTATGGCATGTGCATGCCCTCATTTTCATTTAAATGGAGATAGAGGATATGCGCGCCTATCTATAACAGGAAAAATATATAGACATATGCTTTCTATATAAGGATACCAAAATGCAATCGCTGAAAAGAGATGCAAAGCAGAGCAGGGCGTTTGCAGAATGAATGTTGGGAGCGATCTCCGAACATGGGTTTTAGATGCAAATATCTCGACTATGAATTTTCCCAGTTGCTGCTACTCCTGCTGATGATGATGGCTGCTGTTGCTAGTGCAACCGTAATAAGAATTTTCTTTATTTTTCGTCGTTCCCCGAAAAACGACCAGAAGGGACGACGACGGCGACGTCGACAACGAGGCAAGCAAAAGAAAAGGAGTTTTCGGTCGAGGACGAAAAACTGAAAATGTTTGTGGGGAGCTTTTCATTGCTTCCTGAAAACTTTCTGAGGTTGTTGATTTCTAGCTCAAGGGCTTTTCCTTCGTTCGCTCGATTCGTCTTGTGATACTTCTTCCTGACGATTTGGAGATGGGGGGTTTTATTTTTTTCCGAATATTTTTCTCGCATAGGCCTTGGTGAGCTGGGTTTTCTTCCGAATACTTCTCCAAAAGGAATAATTGGTTTGCGTGCCAAGAGTAAGACTAACAACAACAAGGACGACCATGTGGATGAAGATTTTTTTATTTTGGTTTTCATTTTTTTTCCTCGGCGTTTCCGGGATAGTATTTTCGTACAATTTTATGGCTTAAGCAGCACTCGATAATGACGACTTCTATGGAAATATTATCGGATACTTTTCGGAAGCGTAATTGCACTAGGAACTATCGTGAGAATGCACTCTCCAAAAAATTATGTTTATATTGTTGCATGACCGAAATTGAATTTTTTGTAGGCAATTATGGGAAGAAAATTATAGGGAAAGGAACGTCTGGTAATTGCTTAACTTTCGTAGGGAATATAATGTTTCAATTTTAAATTATCGGGGACTCCAGTTTTGTTCAGTAGCCAAGGACCCATTTTATCAATCTCTTTTCATCCATATGAATTCCTCCTCAAATGCGAGTTTTGACCTCCAGAAGACACCACTGGTGGCTATGGCAGTTAAAATCCTAAATACAGAACTGAGCTGCCTTCTTGTTATACGTTGTTCGTTATTTGTGTACCAGATTCGCCCGTCTGATCTTTACTATATTTGCCGGCCATCTGCAACAGAGTCCCGTCTAACAACCACAAATATTTTTATAGTAGTAGATCAAAGCGTCGACGTTCTCTGTTCAAAAATCTTCGAGTCAACTCGCTTTGTATTCTGACTTGGGATTCTGTGTCATTACTGATATCGTTTATTCTTCCGTTGATCTTTGCTGGATTTCAAAGAGAAATACCGTCCTGGCGCTTTGTTTGGCTTTTTGCATATTCTCAAACATTTTCTTGAAATCAGCCGATCGTCAAATTTTGACCGAAAGAATCCACTCTCTTGGTTTATGTCCTTGTTTCACTGTCATTTTCATTGGGTGCAATTTATTATTTAAACCGGGATTTTCTCGTTCTCGTGTGACCCTTCGCTTTCAATTTGAGGGGTTTCTAACGTCCTCTTGGATTAATTTTAGAGCCGTTGAAAGGTATACTCGGTTGGAAGACAGTCTCCCAACGAATTGGTGATTCGTTTTGCTTGTTACGTTCTTTTTATTCTGATCTGCTCAGATTGCTATATCAATTAACAGGGCGGAGTGTTTGCAGTCCTGAAAACCAGTTGATTCCACTCGCTTCGAATACTTCGCTAACATGGCTAGAATATGTAAAATATTGATCTTATAATTGATCGCTGCCACATACACTATCTTCTTCAACAGTCCAGTTGTCAACACCTTGTCTATCCGTAATTTTAATCGCTTTGCATGATCGCATTTATTTAGTACAAATCTCCCAATTTCAATTATATCATGTACGTATAATTCAAATGTTTCTCCCATATTATTACGTCAGAACCGAACACAATAATTCCTCTTGTTCCACAAACTTTATCCCACATCATATACTTGGTGGATTCCCCGACTCTTTCGAAAACTTCCCTATATCATACACAAAACACACTGGAGTGCACGTATGCTTGAACTCAGGAATAATTGAGCTTTACTGTGGGGTGCTATTCCTTGATTCTTCAGAGGATATGCTGGGCTTGATATAGAGCGGGTAGCAACCATCTCTATGTTCCCATATTTCGGCGTATAGTGTGTATGCAGGGACGGCATCAGCAGCGGTAGCAGCAGCAGCAGCAGAAGCATCCGTCCCAACAACACTAGTCACCATACACATAGTCACAGAGCAATCCAGCCAGCTTATATCGATCTTCCTCAGTCTTTCGCATCTTGGGTAGACTATAATGTAGGATAAAATGGGGGGTTAGTAAATTGGAGGATAGTAGGGGTGAGATGTTAGGGTTTTGTTCGATGCCTTTTGTGAGCGTTTTTCGAAAAAATAAAAACTAAGCTTTTCCTCCCAAGTCATCAATACTCTTCCTCCTCGCTATCGTCGTCAGCATCATCGTTTTATAGTTTTTGTTACAGCCAGTGCTGGAGATGGTGTGGTAGAACTGCTGTTCGCTGCCGTTGTATTAGACGAAATGTGGATTCTGTTTTCCTGGTTCATAGCCAATCTTGCCATATTCTTTATAGATGGCGGCGTGGCGCGGCGCGGTTCAACCTTTTCCCATTGTTGCGGCATCTTAAAGAGTTTTGTTTGTTTGCTTCCTTGGAGCTGGGAAAAGAAAGACGAAATGAATGCGAAGAACGAACGAAACGAAAAGAAACTCCGACGAAAAAAAATGTTTCGGGAGTTTTTCGGCTGGTCCTTGTATGTCTGGCCTGTCCAGAACTTTCGCTTCATTTTGTTCCCAAGCAGGCATTTTCTTCTACTACTTCAGTCTTCGTCCCCCACACGCTTCTGCTTCTGCTCCTGCTCCTGTATTGTTATTGTTGGTCGTGGTGGATGAATTTTCCTCTCCAACACACGTTGCACCCATGACCCTGCGCAATGTTTCCTTGGTTGATGTGGACATAGCGCCCCAAAACAGCACACATATCCATGACTCGCGGCATATTCATTTATGCCTCAACGGTGGAAAAAAACGACTGGGAAAAATAAATAAAATGAAAAAGGTTGTGTGACAGCTTAACTCTAATACCCAATTTAAAGCGAACAAAAAAGGACAAGGTCTGGATAGTCCTTGATTTTTATGTTGTTGTTTTTTTTAAATCCAGTTGGGATACAAATTAAGGTCAGCTTGAATGAATTCACAGGAGATCCATCATATTTCGATCTTTCAGTTCTGCAAAATTATCGAGGATACGTTAGCTTCTTAACTTCGATTAGATGATGTCAGAAGTAAGGATCTCCTCTTGCAAACCAATTGTTATCGTTTTTTTTATTCTTTAAGATATTTTCATTCAAGGTTTGGAATTGCCATTCATAAATCTTGCTAAAGACCTTTCAATTGCACTACTTTATTTCTTTCCGATTTGTCGTTATCTACGTCTTGTGTACCGCTATAGATCAAGTCCGGTGCTGGCCTTCTGGATGATCTTCCTGATCGTACTCCACGGTGAGTTTTCACACTGACATTTTGATGGTATTCTAGAACCCTTTTTTAATAGACGAAATAATTGAAATGCCCGACAAATTTCATACGTAGCCTCCAAGAATTTTTGGATCTACTCTTTTTAGGATGAGTTACAATTTTTTAAGGCCAGTATTCGATAAATAAAGAAAGAGCACGAGTTCAACATCTGTTGAGTCAAACGTCCTTAGTTGGTTCGTGTATACGCTTCAAATCTTGCCTCGTTTTACGACAGCTAATGAAGACAACGAGAGGGTAGACGTTAGAAGGTTGTTTTAGATGGCGGCGCCAGAATTTAGGTTTTTCTGCTGGAAATATTTTTTCTTTGGACTTTCCACACAACATTTTATGAAATTTGTCAAAATGCGATTATCATCGTATTAACGACTTTCATTTTGACATGCAGAAAGAAGCTGACTATTTGGATGGGTTAGCTCAGTTTTTTGTTATGCTATGCCAATATAAACAGGTCCTTAAATTGAATATAAAAAACAATAAAAAATAATAAAAACACTAGCTCTCGAGACTGGAGATTGAGCGGGATTTATGTTAATTGTTACTAGTTGGTTAGACACTGCCATTTTCAGCAGAAGGAACCGCGAATTACATACGCATCACTGCACGTCATTGACCTCTAATTTCGCACGCTTGAAATTCAATATCGATAGCAATTACGCTTGACCGTGCTCCTTTTCTTCGGTATCCCCGAAAAAATTTCAACCTTTCAACATCGAGCAAAAACCAAACCGATACAGTAGCCCATTTCATTTCAAGGACTCCCAACAATAAAAGCATCATCCAACGATAGAACCTCGCCCACATCAACTACTCTCTACACCCTTACACATATGATGGCTTCTCTAACATAACAAATTCTCCATTTAGGATTCACTCTCGAGCACTCGACACATTCCCCTAGACAGGTCTGGTCTGGCCAACTTACCAACCAACCCTTCGCTTCTCTTCCGTAAGCTCCTGTTTTTTGATATTAACTTTTTCCTCATATATGGAGAGGCGATATGGAGGGCTGTCAAAAAAACAATAACATCTGAAAATTTCATTTCGAGAACACAAACAAAATCGTTCATTTTTTTTTCTCAACCAGCTCTCTCCAATGTCCTCTTTGAGATTCTGTCGAAAAGTAGGCGGAAACTCATTCCTTTCACCATAATATTCCGTAAGAATCATCTTCCCTACGATTTACATCATCACCCCTTGCTCTCATCTGTTCGAGAAAGTGGGAACTCCATGGTGGCTGGTAAAAGGGCATCAACCAAACCGAACTGAAACCATTCCCGATAAAGATACGACCATCACATACAGAAACAAGGACGAAGAGTTTGCTTGGATTTCGATGCCCCGGACACACAGAGACACATGAATTTCGAACGACTTTACACATATAAACCAGCGGGTTTATATTCCCATTGACGTCGTGTACATAGCAGCAGAATCAGCCTCGTGTTATATCGCGTCTAGGCTCTCCCCAAGTCCTCGCTAGTCGGCGGCAACCATCTTCTTTCATGGCGGGCTATCTAACGCCTTCCATTTTCCGCATACCATCTGTACTCCCCCAACCCATTTCATCCCTCAAGCTCGCAAAGGCCAGACAGAATGGATGGTGTTTTTGTGTCACCCAGTCCTCCCTTCCAATTTACCCTAGTTGATTCCCAGCATCAACTACCCTTTGGTGGATCTCTACCTCAACTGCACTGTGCTCCTCACATGCCCGCTCTGCATCTAGTGTCTGGGAACAAAACAAATGCTATGCTTCGCTAGCTATATATGCACCAGGATAATGCAACTGTCGGGAAATCGAACAGGACGAACGCCGAACAGCAACGAGAGAACGTATTCGTCCTTGCTGGTGCTGTTTCATAGCAAGGGTTAGAGGCTTTCTAGGACTGCTTGGATAATCACCATCATCCGTACAGCTCCAGACGACGACGAAGAAGATTCTCTTCTGGTTATCGCACTGTTGCCGATAGAACCTTGTTAGGTATATGACGCTCGATATAGAGAGTTGAAATAAAATACTTGGTATTTCAGCGGTTGTATGTAATCCGCCACTTATTCTGCTGCAGCAGCTTCGTCTTCTTCCAACTTCGATGGATGGCATCCATACCATCACCTAAGTCCTTAAGAAGCTACGACAGATTTTACATAAGGAATTCGATTTTCATTTCACAAACTCGCAAAATTAAATCCTTAATTAGCGAGAAATTACAATTTGTTAAGGATTCTGAAGTGTATGGAGAAATGTTTCGGGTTAGAAGTAAACTGGGAAATTGTTCGTTTCGGGCTTCAATGAAAGTAGCTGATGCGAACTTTCAGAATCTGCAAATAGATTTGAAGAATTCGTAAAATAGTATTTTATCCAAGCTTCAAACCACTCGATAAATCGGCTCTTAAAATTCTGAAAAGTGACAGACGGCCATCATCTGCGGCAAGCAAATTTAGCGTTACATTTTGATCTGATATTCATTTTCTTTGGTTTTCGAGCAGCGGTTGAGCTTAGCTTTAATTTAATGTGCCATTCGTGAAAATCCGAGAAAAGCGATTTCCGGAAAAAAAAGCCTAAAAGAAATTTTTTTCATTTTAAATTTTCTTCGATTTTGGAAAAATGTGTTCAGTGAAAAGCGCTGATGCGTACTTTCTAAATCTGCAAACATATTGGGAAAGTTGGTAAAATCCGGTCTGGATGGTCAAAGAAAGCATCTAAACTTCAAACCACCCGGTAAATCGGTTCTAAAAATTATAAAAAGTAACAGGCGGCCATAAACTGCAAAAAGGAAAATTAGCGTTACATTTTCAGCTGCTATTCGCTCATTTTTGATCCGATTTTAATTTTCTTCAGCTTTTTTAATGTGATCTCATTTTTTAATAATAAAGTATTGTGATCGACTTGAAATTTCAAAAAAATTTCCAACCTTGAAATTTGGTATTTTCACGTTTTAATACTAGTAAATCGCAAAAGAGCAAAAAAAAGAGGCCGTCTGTCCGCCGTAGACGCCGTACGCGAAACCGTTTGAAGGTGCGTAGCTCTCAAACCCCTTGAGATATTAAGTTGAAATTTGTATGATAGGTAGAATGGGTGAACCCAACGAGTAGTATCTTTTGGAGGGGTAGGGATGTGAGGGGAGAGGGGAGAGGAGGGGGAAGCGTTTTCGATGAAAAATTTTGGTTTCTAGATCTGAGGAACCGCTTATGCTGGGAGGCTGAAAGTTGGAACTTATGAAGTAGGTACTATGATAGTGGACTCATTTGCAAAAAAAATGGTTGATAGGGGTTGAAGGGTGTGCGAGTGGGGGGGGGGGGGGGTTAACAATGCGTCCAAACGCTTGAAAGCTGGGATTGAAATATTCTAAAATCCATATCTTCTGAATGATTAACGTCACATGGCTGCAGCGTTGTAGTCGTCTTAAGAGATATTAGGAGCTTAGAAAAGGGTTAACATTTTGAAGGGGGGTGGTAGGGTATAGGGGTGGGGGGGTGAACAACTTTGAATTACAATATCTTCCGACTCATTTGTGCCAAGAAGATAAAATTTGGTTTCTGCATATTTAATTACCAGTGGAGTCTACTGAACGTAAAATTTTTGAAGGGGATGGTTAAGCGCGGAAGTGGGGGGAAAGTCATTTTTTAAAAAATTAAATTTGTATATATCAAGAACCATATCAGATATGATCTTGAAAATTTTACAGAAGTTAGGAACAGTAGACTTCTAGCGGGGAAAAGAATTTTGAGGGTGTAGGAAGTGATGGTGGGGGGGGGGTGGAAATGAAAAAAATTCTGATTTTACGAAAGCAGCAAAGGATAATTTAAAACTGTATAGAGCTACTATAGAGACATCCCAGAAAAATAAATATTTGATAGGGGTAGAAAGGTGCGGGGGGGTTTCATATCCCAGAAACGGTTTATGCTAGAAAGTTGAAACTTAGTACCTATATGTAGATGTGCTACTAGAGTAATTAAAACTAAAAAAATCGGACAACAGTTTGGGCGCAACCCATAAAATGGTGGAAGTCCGAAACGTGTTTAATGCTGAGATGCGGTGTAGGTTACTATGCGACTGACAACCTAAAGGTACAATCTGGCTGGTAGTAGTCTACGGCAGTTACTGCTCACCGCGACAGTAGGCAGTGTCGCGGTGAGCAGTAGCTGCCGGCAGTAAACTACTGCTTCAGGCAAAAACAAGCTGTCATGTCTGTTTGCGACTGCTCGGCAGTTGACAGTTGTGAGTACAAAGCAGCCGCGGTGAGCAGTTGAGGTTGGCAGTTACTGCTGATCGCGACGGTCGGCAGTACCATCCAGATTATACCTTAAGGAATAACCAGGAGGCTATTTAGAACGGGTTTTCTTAGGTTGTCAATCGCATAGTAACCTACACCGCATCTCAGCATTAAATACGTTTCGGACTTCTACCCATAAAATAATAAAGTTGCGCCCTGACTGTTGGCCGATTTTTTAATATTCAATCCCCAAGATTGTGAATACTATTTTCACGAATTCTACTATATCGTTTACTACTTTTATTGTTTACTTCCACATCTCAAGAGCCACTAATAAAACATAAATTACTGATAGGGATAGGAAGGAAGGGTACGAGACTCACGACTTTAATTTTTTCCAACAATTATTACGATTTCTTGGTGATGTGGCGTCACTCTCTCGATTAATTAACTTAGATATACGTACATAATGTAATCAGAATGAAATGTTTCCCCTTATCAAACTTTGTCCGAAAAATATTAGGTGTGCAAATAAGTTCCCGGCGTTTTTTGTCAAACTTTGAGCCTTTATTGTGGGAAATTGGTTGAATTATTTTTTTTCAAAATATTGTCCATCGCTAGCCACAACCTTTTACCATCATTTTGGCAGCATACGAATTCCGCGTTCAAAAAACTCCACGTCCTTTGAGGCGATCCACGAGTCGACCCAATTTTTGGCACCTTCGTAAGAACGGAAGTGCTGCTCAGCCAGGACATTTTTTATCGATCGGAATAGGTGGTAGTCGGAAGGGGTGATGTCTGGTGAATACGGCGGGTGGGGTAGGACGTCCCATTTCAGTGTTTCCAAATAGGTTCTCACAACCTGAACAACATGTGGCCGAACGTAGTTGTGTAGCAAAATCACTTTGTCGTGTCTCTGCTCATATTGCGGCCGTTTTTCTTTCAATGCTCGGCTCAAACGCATTAGTTGTCTTCGTTAAAGAGGTCCTGTGATGGTTTCACTCGGTTGCAGCAACTCATAATACACCACGCCGAGCTGGTCCCACCAAATGCATAGCATGACTTTGGAACCATGGATATTCGGCTTTGCGGTCGATGTTGATGCATGGCCAGGGTATCCCCACTATTTTTGGCGCTTTGGGTTGTCGTAGTGTATCCACTTTCCATCACCAGTCACGATACGATGCAAAAATCCTTTCCTGTTCTGTCGTTGGAACAGCTGTTAGCACGTGAAAAAACGCCGTTCGACATCTCTTGGCTTCAATTCGTACGGCACCCAATTTCCTTACTTTTGCATCATTGCCAATGCCTTCAGACGATGTGCAATGGCTTGTTGAGTCACATCCAATGAATCCGCAAGACTTTGTTGTGTTTGGCATGAATCTTCGTCCAGTAGTGCCTCCAATTCTACGTCTTCAAAATTTTTTGACCGGCCGGAACGCTCCTTGTCTTCCATGCCGAAATCACCCATTTTAAAGCGATGAAACCATTCGCGACACGTTGATTCGCTAATAGAAGACTCGCCATAAGTTTCTCTAATCATCTGACAAGCCTCAGCCGTAGATTTCTTTGAATTAAAACAAAAAAGCAAAACTTCCCGCAAATGGCGCTTATTTGGCTCGAACTCCGACATGTTTAAGTACTCATAAGTAACGCCTGTAAAATTTTACAAATGTAATGATGGGGAATTGTTACAATATGTCTGATCTTGCCATATTACGAGCTTGATCTATCATTTTTTCCCCAGTATTTCGTGTTAGCGCCATCTATACCAGAACGCCGGGAACTTATTTGCACACCTAATAGTAAATCTTATAGAGGGCAATTTAGCCTACTAACTGTAAAAGTAAGCAAAGCTTAAAAGCGCTAATAATATATTCAACATGTTGGCTCCCGTAATACACCTTAAGAAGAAATTATCTAGTGAATCTAAGTTACATCTATATAAGCAACTTATAAGACCGATTATAACTTATGGGTACCCGGCATGGTTCTCAATATCAACAACGACAGCTAAACTCACGGAGGCCTTTGAAAGGAAAGTAATTCGCCACTGTATATCAAAACGATATAGACTGAGGGATAGATATTTCTCTAACGCGACCTTGTACCGCGAATCGGGGATAACACCTATTATGGCTTACCTAATGAATCTGTGGATCAAAAGAAGAAATAATTTAACCCTAGAACCGTGCTCTTCAAGAAATGGACTTATCGTGCTCTGGGGCACTCAGTGCCCCAGTATGCATTTCATACAAAATGTATGGGTGGTGTGTTGAAAATACGGCTATTTCTTTGCTAATTAGCGTTCTTGATTTGCACAAGCTGATATGAGTTTGGAAAAAGAAGAGAAAATAAAGCATTATCTGTATTTTCGAAAAATTAATTATGTCCACATTGAAACCAAAATAAAAATGTTCACAAAGTAATGAAAAGAAAAAACTAATTCAAAATAATAAATTAAATATAATACGAAAATTAAATAGGTGAATGGGTTCTGGATCGTTTTGAATGTGGCCGTCTAGATGAGGTAGATAGCGCTGTCGAAATATCCAGACATGATTCAGCTTCTGAGTCAGTATCACTTATAGGAGATGAGTTCGGAACGTAGCATTTTTGACAAACCCGAATAAAATCTTTCGAACAGGTAGGGTTGTTGCACAAATCACAGACAGCAGTAGTTTTGGTGTCTCCTTTATTTTGTTTGCGATCAGCCTTGCATGTTTCACATCTATTACGTTTGTAATTTGACCGAACTACAGGGAACACTTTTGGAGTTGTAGCTTCAAAACCAATTAATGAAAGGGCAGTTTTCACTGATTGCCGTAGTGAACCTTTTTCCATTGTATTCCGGATGTGCTTACTTGCCAATTCAACAGCCAAAGTTTTAAGAAAATGTTTTCTTACATATTTTCTTGTACCGGATGTGGGATTAGTAATACCGAACATCGGATAAGCAGCAAGGGCTGCTACGTCGACCATATTGAAAAATAGTGTCATAGGCCAACGGTTAGTCTTGCGCCTACAAGTGTATGTTCTATTCATTTGGTCGAACGTGTCAACACCTCCTTTGGTCGCATTGTAGTCTATAATCATCTCTGGCTTTCTGGTTGATTCATCTAATTCCTCATCCTCGTGTATAGTTGACAACAATAAAACGTTCTTCTTCGTGTTTGATACGTAACTCACAAGGCTCATGCAATCTGAGAAACAAAAAATTGATGAATACACTTCTCTACGTTGGACATCTTTTGGATCTGTAAACTGTTTCGGCAATTGCTGTTTGTTTGACCTAATTGTGCCGATAATAGCAGTGTTTCTTGCGCACAAATCTAATGCCAATGGAATACTTGTAAAAAAGTTATCCATAGTGATATTGTATCCGTTATCTAGACACCGATTGCAGAGCCGAAGCACTAGATCATATGAAATGTTTTTAGCACGATGTTGTCCTGGTTGCGTATCTAGGTATACCAAGCCTTATAACACATTCCCCTATTTGGTTCTATGGCTGGTAGTTCTTCCTCATTGACTTCTTGCAGTTCTTGTTGAGCAGCAATTTCTTGTTCGCGAATTTCCTCCATTATTTGTACTTCTTCATGCTCGCAGCTTGGATCATCAACGTCCGAAACATCCTGATCAGAATCTTGTTCATCATCTGAATCGTTTGGAATTGCTATAGGATGATCTGCAGCAGAAAAATCTGCACCGCCAATAGGTACGTTTTCAGTTCCATTTTCATCATCGTTGTGAATAAAAACATCGAACTCGTTTTGAAGAAGGTCTTACTCCTCAGCAGATAACTCTCGTCGCGCTGCACTGTTCACTAATCTCAAAAAAGCATCCATTTCCACTCAACACAAAACAAAATTATCACAAAACTATAAAATTAAATCACAAAATACTCAAGAAATTATCTCTTGAAATTTCATCGGCAACTAAATGCATTCAACTGTATTCTGTTCAAAGGATCAACATACGCATATTCATGAAATCGCCTTTTTTTGTTTACATATTTATTTTTGTTTATAGATTTATTAAATGCATGCATTTAAATGTTTTGTTTTCAAATGATCACTGTACGTATATTCTGGGGCACGCAGTGTCCTTTTTTCTGCGTTTACATATTTATCAAATAAAACACAGAAAAACCAGTTCGATTCTTTTGTTTACGCATTTGTGCATATCATATGTTTAAAAAAATTGTGCATTGGGATTATGTTACAGAACTAGAAAGTATCTAATTTATTGTTTGAAAATAGCTTGGGGCACTCAGTGCCCCAAACACGGTTTCAGGGTTAAATGCACATCAGAATAATCTAATTCGAAACATACATTTAAATAATCTACGAGAACAGTCAAATTTGGATAATTTTTATCTATCGCCAGTTAATTTTAATACTGAATCAATACTAAATAACTCAAACCAAAATGAAATTATAAGCTTTTATAAAAGTCGAGATTCACAACATAATAGGGGATGAATAATGTGATCTCATAAAAAAAAAAAAAGGAAAATAAATAAAGTTAAACTAAAAAAAAAAAACTCATGCTTTGCTATGCCTTATCCTATAAACTTATAGTGGTAAATAATAATAAATATATACAGCAGAAGTTATCTATTCGATTTCCTTACTTTTGGCTCGGGTAATGTGCAATATACACCACCCCTAATGTTACTAATTATTTACATATATTGCCGATGTGGAATACTTCAATTTAATAATTAAGTCTAATGAAGTAAAATAAAAAAAAAAATATGTATACTACTTGTAATTATAAAATAAAAACACTATTTAAGTGTATAATTATACCTAGAATAAGATTGAATCAGAATTATACTAAATAATGTAAACTTATATTTGGCAATAAATTGAACTGAACTGAACTGTAAAAGTTTTGAGACTATATTTCATATGTTTCTCGAGTTTGTGACTCTAAAGGAATTTGCGAACGGCAGCCAGGTAGGTAATTTATTAGATTTCCAGATCGATCGTAATGATATTAAATTATATTAGAGGCAGTAACAGTGCCGCAGATGGAAAAACTGAAGATATAATCAAAAGTGTCTCTTCAATACCAAAAAGAAAACGCACCAATATCCCAACTTTTCAGTCGTTTATCTGATCCGAAAATTCCCTAATAATTAGAACATTCGCTTCGATTTCGTTTGACCTGTCTCATACGTCCATTACACTAATTAAATTGGGCTACATTCATTCATTTCTCCCTGAATAGGTTTTTCCTCCGACTCCTAGCCCTGCCAACTAGACGACCGAGATGGTCTTAGCTTCGAAAAAATAGGTGAATTTCATTTCAATCTAAAAATAAAATCGACAACACCCCGAAGGTGAAGCGATTGAGGATGGGTGGTTTACGCGTTGAGCAAAACCTAAAAGCTTAATCAAATCTAACTGTGAAATCCGTAATCCTCTTAGCAACTACCCACCCACCAAGGATTATTGGATCAAATAAACCAAAATCATTTCGTTATGGACACAAACCGAGTCGTAACTAATTCGAATCATTGAGGAGGCTACATAAAAAATACATTTGCTAGCAAATAAAACACGAGATCAAGAACAACATTAAAGCGATGGGAGGATAGTTGGAAGTGGTGACCATCACTATGATCATCGGACTAACCGAGTCAGGACGTCTTCACCACGAAATTATCATCATCAGCAATATAGCCAGTTAGAACTGCGTCTCCAAAATGCTTGTTGCTACGTCGAATGTTCAGCACTCTACGGTCTTCCATCCAGAGCATGAGTCGAATACAAATTTCAACCTCGTAACTCCTATCGTCCGGCAGCACCATTCTGCCACAAAAAACTCCCTACATTCGAAGGACGAAAAAGACCAACAACAACCGTAGTAAGAAAATTCTCTCAAGCACAAGTAGTGATTCATAAACGCCATTACTTCTCTTTTATAACGTGTCTTCCAACTTTTCTCGGACAATGTCCTTCATTTACAACATACTCGCCGCTATTCTAGTGAAGACGAATGAGTAATGATCCGTCACTTATGTCGCCAATTGATTATAACCATGGCATTTCTGCATACGGACAGATAGGTATCCTGGTTAAGGACTAACCTGAAGGTGGATTCATATACCTTTAGATATCTTGCCGTCGGGTCATCGTAGTCTATTAATAGTGTCGTCGGCTTATCGGTGACAAACTATTACGGATCATGGAAGGCTCTTCTGCATACGAAAAATTTCGCGGAGAATAAATTCCCAACTGAGAACTAAAACTGACAGCGATTTTTTGATACTGATACTTTTAGCTGATACTTCTGACAGTTGCACACAAATGGTATCCGGGAGTCAGCTGTATTTAATAACAACTGTGGATCCGATGCATTAAGTGGCTTGGATAAAAGTAGTTGATAAAAAACCTGCATCGGTACATACTATAAAGTATCAGTAACAAAGTACAACCTTGCCTACTGAGGACGACCAAAATTGGAGTCCTTTTAAATACAATAGACGAATCGGAAAAAAAATATAATCCGCCATAATTTCTCAACATTGTCCACTCGATTAGATACGTGGGCGAATATTCAAGATTTATTGTAGCACAAACATATCGAATTCTGTGAAAAAGATGGCAAATATCCGAGATTTTAGTACCTTTCGTGGAACAATTTGCACACGACAGGACACACTCAAAACCTAAAAATCATACGATTGATTTCATACTATTCAATATGTGAAATCACATAAAACGGATACCAGGAACGGAGCTCCTGGTTGCGAATCTAATAAATATCATATGCCAAGCTCGGTCAGCCACCCTCTAAGCACTCAGGTCAACCGATAGAAGCCTTCAGGAGTGACTAGGAGAAGCAATTTTCACGCTTTTCCTAGGCCTGTCTAGCGGAGCTCCTTTATAATGTCTGTTCGACGGTGTGGCTTCACAGGCTTCATATATTACCACCCCCAACCGGCGCGGCAACAACAACCCCGTAGCTAGCTCATCCCATTCTTCTAGTCATGTCATTTGACATGGTGCTTCCACTACTATTTTTTTTTTCCTTCAGCTTTTCTCATTTTACTTGACTTCTGCTTAGGAAACGCGCATCAGATGGAACGGGAAGAAGGAAAAAAAGCACATCCTTGGTGCGACTTTTCCCATTTTTTTGTGTATTTCTAAATGGGATGCTGTTGGATAAAGTTTGGAATGTAATAAATGTCAAAAAATTACGTGTTTAGAATTGTTTATTGAGTCTATTGGATATTGGCTAAGACTGAGATAGCGAAAGTTTCGAGTGGTATGGTGGTTTTTTTTTTGGAAAAAGGAATAGAAAAATGATGAGAAAAGAAGGGAATATGATGGATAGTTTTCGGGAACGGCTGAACGGCAAGAACTAGGGGTGTTCATGTCAGTGACACATTGGAAATGAAGTCGGCAATATTGAAAAAAAAGGGGTCATGATTTATGAGTTCATTTCGAAAGAATTTCAGTTCTGGTTGAAATGAGAGTTGAAGGAAACATGTTCCCTGGTCAACATGACAGCCAATCGCGTTGTAAAATTTAAGCAATTAGGCGATCAATAACACCGTGACGAGACTGACTGACGAGAACTACTAGAATACTTATGGATGGTGTCTAGTAGGTGAGCCCATAAAGGCACAAAAAATTTAGCTCACAATAAACATACGTTCGCGTGGCTGTCTACACTGTTTTAAAAAAATTTAATTTTCAATCCAATTTTTACTTGAAATTTCCAGTATATTTCATTTTTTCAAGTAAAAGTACTCATTTTCAAGCATTTTTACACTAAATTACTGGTATTAGTAAATTATTCATGTACTTTTCAACTGAACCGTACAATTTACATGAAAACTCCCTCAAAATTACGCAACATTTCGTGTAAAATTAACTATATTTATATATGAATTGAAAATTTCGTCATTTTTCATGTTTTTTTTTTTTTTACGGCCGTCGCTATAACTTAGGAGGTCACCCTTTAATGCGATCGCACAGCTAAAACGACATAGGTTGGGGATAAAATGGTGTGGCAGGGGATTTAGGTCGGTGGAACGGGAGGGAAGCGTCTGAAGTGTCGGTGAACGTTGTTTTTGAACTGTTGAAGGTTATACTTATTAGGGAACAGATCGGCCGGCAATGCGTTCCACATTACTGATGTTCGGGGGATAAAGGACTGCCTAAATTTCACTGTTCTCCACGAATGGGGCTGAACGGTATACTCGTATGCGCATGAAGCTTGGCGAGTGTTACGGGGACCACTAAGAGTGGGGGAATAAGTTCTTTTAGTTCTTTACTACATTTACCATAAAAATATCGATAGTAAATACTGAGTACTCCGACATTTCGGCGATGCTCAAGGGAATCTATAGAAGCTGAAACGGCTTCGTCTCCAATTAGTCGGAACGCATGTTTTTCAACACGGTTGAGCAAGGCTAAATGGGATTTGGGGGCCCCAGCCCAGATATGCGAATTGTACTCAAGACGTGGTTTGATATATGCCTTGTAGATTGTAGCTAAGTCAGGCGCTGAAAAGAATTTCTTACACTTCCGTAGAATTCCAAGGCGTTTGGAAGCATCAATTGCGACATCAAAGATGTGTTGGCTCCAGTTTAGGTGGTTGTTAAATTTTACGCCTAGACTTTTGAAGTCAGCGGAAGGGGGAATTTGTACGCCACCAAAGGATATATACTCTACTCTATTTTTCTCGCCCCAGTCCAAGATAAGATTGAGGTCTGAGCTCAATGAATCGAATAACTCAGTGCGGTGTGAGGCCACCGAAGTTGGACGTGCCTCTGCAGCCGAGTCGAAATTAAAGACATTGTCCAGTGTACTATCATCTGCAAAACTATGGATTGGATTGAGAGTTGACGACAGAAGGTCGTTAATAAAGATGAGAAATAGGGTTGGGGATAAAACTGAGCCCTGGGGTACACCGGAGTCGATTGGAAAAGAGGATGAAGTTATTCCGTCTAATACAACTCGTATAGAACGTTTGTAGAGAAAACTCTCAATCCATTTAAGAAAGGTTGAATTAAAGCCAAAGGCTTTAAGTTTTACTAAGAGACATTGGTGCCTCTGTCAAACGCTTTAGCGATGTCAAGGGCAAGCACTTGACCTTCACCAAATTTGTGGATGCACGAGTTCCAGCGTTCCGTTAGGTAAACTAAAAGATCACCTGTTGAACGACCGGAACGGAACCCATATTGGCGATCGTGGATCAGATCTTTGTCCATCAGGTATTTGATTATGTTGCGATTGACAGCAGTTTCCATTACTTTAGCGAGCACGGATGTAATGGCTATTGGGCGGTAATTAGCGGGGTCCGCTTTGTTTCCTTTCTTGGGAATCGACTGAACATTCGCAACTTTCCACACCTGAGGAAAGCACCCTGAAGAGTATGAAAGATAGAAGAGATTGCGAAGCGGTTTAGCCAGAGAGGAAAAGCATTTCTTGAGGACTATGGGGGGGATACCATACGGTCCAGCAGACTTGTAGACACTGAGCCCTTGCAGGATCTTGGAAACAACCCTAGTTCGAAAACGAATGGGAGGCAGCAAGGAATTACATACTGGGAGATTGGGGGGACTCTGATTCGAAGGTGCAAGTCTAGAATTTCTAGCGAAACTTGCTGCCAAAAGGTTGGCTTTTTCTACGGGATCTACAACGGTTCGGTCACCATCGAGAAGAGGTGGTGTAGAAGTCTTTACAAAATTGTTATTGACCGATTTAACAAATGACCAAAAAGATCTGGAGCTCTTGGGGTTGTCGACGATCTTTCGTCGAAGATTTTGGTCATATGCAAATTTAGTACGTTTCAAGATACTATTGCAGGAATTTCTTGATAATTTTAGTGCGATCTTATTTTCAGCGGTTGGGTTGTTTTTAAATATTTGGAACGTATTTTTTTTGGCTTTTATTGTACCAAGACAGTCCTTATTGAACCAAGAGTCCTTCGACGGCCTGATTCTTTTGTTGTTGGAAGGAACAAAAAGATTCATTCCTTTAAGGATTGTCTCGGTTATTTGTTGACATGCCAAGTCACAACTTCCGGATTCAAAGCATAACTCCCAGTCGAAAGCACGAAAAAACTCTTCAAGCGCTCCCCAATCAGCTCTCTTGAAGTGCCAAACCTGTCTTCGAGGTGCCTTGGATGCTCGCGATTTTAATATCGAAATTGGTCGGTCGTTCCAATTGGTGGCAAAATTGAGATGTCGTATTTGACTGGCTGATTAGTTAAGAAAATATCGAGAAGATTGGAAACTAAGAAGTTGAACGCTTCGTTCGATTTTGTTTTCTACTGAAATGAAAATGAAATGCCTTCGGCGCAGTGGCTACGCATCCAAACCTACGCAGCAAAACCAGAATTAATCGCGGGTTCGATTCTTACCTGCAGCCAAGTATTTTATTAAGAGTAAGTAAATAAGAGATAATATTAGAAGTATAAATAAGTGTACCTTAAAGAGTGCTAATTTAATTATACACTTTTCTTAGAGTGTAAATTCAAGCTGCTTTCGAAGTTGAAATTTACTGACTGCAAAGTGAAGTTTACTGATTGCAAATTGAAATTTACTGACCGAAATTTGAAAATTACATTGAAATTATCTATTAGGGTAGAGTACGGCAAAGTGTGCTAGCAAGGTAAAGTGAGCCCCTTTAAAATTTCTAGTTTGCAATAGCGCCATCTCTTAGCAAAATAAATTATAGATAAAGCTTCAAAAATTGACCACAATGCACTATAAACGAAATCCACTTTAATTACAGTTCCCTGAATTTTTCTCATATTACGATTCTGATGATATCTGATTCTGATGATATCTGATGTAAATATCAGTGTTTAATAATTGCATTAAAAAGAATTGTTAGCAATTGACAATTGTTTGGAACAGTATCCTTGAGATCGGCGTACGGATTGTGAAACTTGAAAAGTAAGCTTTGATGATTATTTAAAAAATATGTAAATTTTAGCAGATGCTTGCTGTTTAGCCGGCACATTTTACCCCATACAAATATAATTTTATTTGATAATTAAAAATAATAATTTTATCATGGCTAGAACATATAAGAAAAAGTCAATGCAACAATCGTCGACTGAAGTTGCTGAACAAAATTGACCTATAGAAAGTAGGCTTGCGCATTTTAGTTCACCATAGTGAGCGATCATTTCCGCTTCCCGATCCGTCGCGAACTAGTTCGTTCTTTTAGTTCACTAGTTCGCGGGAGTTCAGTGATGAGAAAGTTTGGAACGACTCGTAGTCGTCATTGTAGTATAATGTGGTGACCAAAAAAAAGGGTTGTCTAGTACAATGTGATGAGCTAAAAAAAAAAAAAAAGGTCGTCAGTGTAGAAGTATATTTACTTGTACCACTGACTTCCAAACGGAATACAAACAAACTAGAAGCGGGACTGACTGTGAACTAGTTCGTTCATTTCAGTTATGAGAACGCTCTTCCGAACTAGCTCGTTTGCAAATTACACAAGCCTAATAGAAAGCCAGTAAATATTTTGGTGTTCCCAGGGCTACTCTTCAAAGCAGAGTACGCTCTCAACACACTTAATTTCGTTTGAATTTATTAAAATCATATTGTTTGTCTTAATTCTTCCATTGCCATATCTCATGTGCGGAATGCCGGAGTCCAACCAGAGTTCCGTACACTGCCCAGAATTGGCATTGCATTTGTCCGCCAAGAGTTGTCGATCGGTATTGTTTTGGTACTGACAAACCACCAGACCAGTGTCGGGCCAATCCTGATGATCAGTACTCCCACTTGATCTGAGCCGACTTTGGTCCGAGTTGCTGGGCCTATGTCGGGCCTAAGATTGGCTTATTATTGGTGTCTAAGCTCTTTCGGCATTGGCTCGACGGTCGGCTCTGTATTGGGCACATCTTGGTAGAAATATTTTTTGTCTCTCAACATATCAATTGACTCGGCTTCAACCCTATTACGAGAATGTTTCAGATTGGTCTAGTAGGTAGCGTAGCGGACTAATGTGTGACGGGACCATGGTTCGAATCCGAGAGTGTGCAAGGTGTGTAAGTAAAATCAATTCGCATTTTTCAAAAAAATAAAAATTGCAAAATAAATTCGTAGTTAAAAAAAAAACATTATAATTTTATTTTTGTATCTTTTCTTTACAGAGGACCAGTATCGGGCCAGAGTTTCACCAAGAGTAGGACCAGTGTGATCAAATCGACATTGGCTCGGCAATGATTTGGTTTAGGCCACATACCAGGCCCGAAACATTAGCCAGTACTGGCAGCTCTGGCACCAGTACTAAGCCTGTGCTGTGCCGTTCTGCTTTTCGTACATGGGATTCTTTTGCTCCAGTTTTGGGTAAAATTACTATACTATGGAAGGGCTCACTTTACCCCAGTAGTGGGGCAAAGTGGGCACTTTGAAGTATGTATAGAAAGGTATAGATATCTTTTTTATCAGCAGCAATAATTTAACTTCACAAATATATGACTAATACTACGTTTACATGGAGGATTGAATCTGGATTCAATCCTCTAAAATCTCATGTAAACGCAGATCGGATTCGAATGAGATCGACTCCATCCGAACGAACTTCTCGACCTGGATCGAGTCGAAATCGGATCGAACTTCTCATGTAAACGCGGATCGAAAAATCGAAAGTTCGATCGTCACAAATTCATTAACAATAAAAATTGATTTTCTATCATTTTCAAAGTATTAGCACACAAAACTGCTAAATTTAACATTTTTATGCACTGCACTTCGAACTTGTACGATTAAAGAAAGATTTCAGGTTATGTTACTTGTCATTTCGATCTTCCCATGTGTAGTCATATACACGATTCAAATTTGGATCTTTCGATCCTCCATGTAAACGTAGTATAAGCTAACATCCTAAGCTATCGGGTGTAGTCCAGTGGTAGTGTACTAGGTCTTGAACACATTGCTACGGGGGTTCAATTCGCACTCAATGCATAGTTTATTTATATGAATTTTTCAGTTTCTATTGGTTTCAGAATATTAATATAAATCGTGAACAGTGCGGAATGTTTAATAGAGTCACTTGTAAAGGATTCAAACCTGAGCAAATGAGTTCTGTTTACATTCTTATCAGATTCACAAATACTATTAGAGCTGTCAGACAGTAGTTGATTTGCTATAGGCAACTTTGCTGTTCTGGTAGATCGTATCACAGCCAATAGTACTGCAAAATTATGATCAATAGCACCTGCTAGTACACTGCCATACCCGGCCCGATTCCTGATTTTCCTTCCCATTCCTAAAAACTGATTAAGTTTGGTATCCCCTTTCTTCTCCACAATTCCTTTCAACTCTCCTCTCCTTCGCACCAAGAAACACGGAAAAATATTTGATAGAACAATACCGCGGCCAATTGGGCTCAGTTTGTTCTTGAAAATTAGCCAAAAACAGCCATCAGCCGTAGGCGCCGTGCCGTGGTGCAGTGGAATCACAACGGACCCATACAGCGGTCTATGTGTTAGCTATGTCTGTCAATAGCTACCCACCTAACCTAACCTAACCTAAGCTATCGATTTTGCGAGAAAATGATTTTATAACTATTACCCATTTTACAGAATCTCGGTACAAACCTTAGGTGGCTTACTTTGCCCCACTTTCACCTACATCCCAATGTAAATTTACTTGAAAAGGTGAGGCATATTTGCCTTCTATCCAAAAGATGTAAAATTCAATGGATTTTTTTTACTGTTGTGAGGACGGAAATTTCCATGTGAAATTTCCTCACACAAACATTGAATTAAAACATGTAACAGTGAATTGAAGTACAAACACAACACAAATTAAACTTAGAACTAAGAACATTGAATTACAACACTCGCAAACATGTCTTTGAGAGCTCGGTGGCAGTGATCAAGTCTGCAAAGAAGGCAAGCGAAGTTGCACTTCCTCTTCTAGCAACATTGAAAACTGACCGGACAGTCGTCCTAAGCGACCCTCAGACGGGATGAGGCTAGCGAAGTTGCACTTCCTCTTTGAAAATCTGGAGTCAATTAGGCCAAGACGACAGCAGTGACGCACCCGACGCAAGCAGCGAGGGCCAAGACGAACGCAGCGAAGCCAAGACGAACGCAGCGAAGCCAAGATGACCGCAGCGCAGCCAAGACAAACGCAGCGAAGCCAATATGACCGCAGCGAAGCCAAGACGATAGCAACGAAGCCAAGACGACCGCAGCGAAGCCAAGACGACAGCAGCGAAGCCAAACAACGACGCGCAGAGCGAAGCAGCGATGAGCACGGCGAGCCACCACAAGCAGAGCACAAGCAGCGACGAGCATAGGGCAACGACGACGCCCAGAGCAAAGCAGCGACAAGCACAGAGCGAGCCATGACGAGCGGATCATGAGGGCGAAGACGAGATGACGATCGGAAACAGGGTCAAGTTAAGGCAAGCAGAGTCGTGCCAGGAGTCGGGCTAAAACCAGCTACGATAAGCTACGACGAACTTTGCCAGAACCACGACAAGTAGACACAGCGCAGCCGAGATGAACGAAGCAGAAGCCACACAGAGAGACGAAGACAGGGAAGGACGAAGACAGGGTAGGACGAAGACAGGGAAGACAAAGCAAGGGCCAAACATCGGAGAAAGCCAAGCAGCGAAGGACGACGTGACGTTGGGCTCGGTAGAGACACCCCGAGCAACAGAGCAAAGACTAATCAGCGATGAGCCAAGCAGCGAAGGACCACGCGACGTTGAGCCAGGTAGCAACAAACCAAGCAACGAAGCCAACCAAGCAGCGACAGACCGAACAGCAGAATGGGCATGTAGGAAGACAGAGAGAGAGCAGAGCAGAGAGAGTCGAGGCAGGGCGAGTGGAATCGTACCCGCAGGATTACAATCAAATCACGTTGGGCAGAGGCGGCGATCAGGAGCGAGTCAAGGCGAAGAGAGCAGACGCGCGGAGGCGAGCAAGGAGAAAACCCAAAGGAAATCAAATAACCAATTATATGTCATCAATTAGCGTAATAAAGTGAAGTCAATCAATAAAATAAATATTTTGTAACGGACACTGGCACCCGATGAGCATACCCCGGAAAAAGAGTCGTTACACTGTATACTTACAATGCTTACAATCCCAAAATGACCCAATAGGAAAGAATGGCTTTTGTCCTTTCGTTTTCTAATAGACTAATTACTTATTTACTATATTAGCAGATTAGTGTATGATCCATGATGACATTTTCAATTTCATAGAAAGCACGAAATTCAGTTCAATTTACAAAATTTTGAATCATCACACGAAGCTACAGATGCTCAGAGACAGCAAAAAATTACTAACCGCAAAGTCAATAATAAATTCTCACACCGTAAGCGATTAACTAGACTGTCGACCTTCCGCCTAATCTAATCTGTCTAATTCGGATGATATGTGCAACAGTGCCAACGACCAAAACACAATTAAGTATTTCCTGCAATAAGCATCCACCCTTTAGCCATACCTTATTGCGCCGTAAAAAGCCTAGGAAGCCGAAAGGACAAATAATGAGCAGGAAATCTGAAAACCATACCAAGCTTGGCATCACTTTCACATTTCGTAAATTCCTTGTACCGCTTCGTAAAGAGATTCGGCGTCTCGACGACAACATTAACAAAAGGTCGTGATGCTTAGGATCCTTCCTACAGTCCTGTACACATAATGGCGGAATATAATTGAAAAATGCGGTTTTATTTTTCCGGACTCGTTTTCGATTTTCTTGACAAACAAGTCATCTCGCCCATTTACCGCCTCACATCGTTATTTAAATGTACAGGGTGTGTCGAGAGAAGTTTATACTGCACCGTTTTTCGGCTGGAAGGGTAAAAATACTTTGCGAGACGCAACACCCAGTGATTGAAACGATCTTAAGACTCATTTTGAAAGTCTGAAGCCTAGAAATTAACTGTCTTAAGCCGGCTACAGACTTCTCCTGCTTTTCTTGTTTTTCACATTTCGCGAGTTTTTCGTTTTGTTTCACGAAACACATGAAACTCGCGATAAAGTCACGAAAAAATCGTCTCGCACATTTTTCGTCACTTTGTCGTCAAGCAAAACCCTTTGATGTCGTTACAAAAACAGCCTCCAGTAGAAAAAACTCACGAATAACGAAACGCGAGAAACCCACGAAAAACCTCTACACACTATTCACGAGAAAGACGCGAATGACGCGAAATAGGCGAAAAGTCTCAAAATTCTAAAGGTTCTTATTTAAATTTATATTGTAGCAAGAGCGAACACCCTGTCTAGCATTTCACCTACATTCACAAACTACCGCGCTACCTAAACGGAAGTGTCAAAAACAATTTCGCACCGAACGCTTTCAACGCCTTCATAATATCTTCCCTTTAACTTCAGCCACTTCTCTCGCCTAAAGATTACCACCGAGGTGTATTAAGAAGCCTTCAAAAGCTCCTTTTGCTACTACTGTTCCTGACAGAATGGGGTTTTTTTTCCCGCCCGCGTGGTCTAAGGTGAAACTAGGAAATGACTTCAATTTTTATTTGCCATCATCACGTTCGAATATCAAACGTCACAAGCAAATGCAACACGCTCTAATTAACACTTTTTATTAAACCATTCATTCAGAAATTCATGCAAAAAGGACACATGCCCGGTTGGAAAAATTGCTGAAAAATTATTTTGTAGAACTGCCGGTTAAATGATTTACGAAAGACAGGATCGCCCAGGGGTTAAATATGTTACCAGGTTTGATGTTAAAGAAAATGTCTACACCAGAAAGAAAAGTGGTGTTTTTTACGTGTAAATCGTCTAAATGATGTTTACAAAACATGGAAGAATATTGTGGGTATGACGTTTTGTTTGGTTTACATTGTTTTGGTGTCGGAGCAAATAGTCTGTGACTGAGGATAAGGCCACTCGGTTAGCGTTGACTAGATCTGAAAAATAAGTCAGTGAAGAATACTTCTAAAAGTTCAGAACTTTATTGGAAACATTAATAACCATTTTACTCATCAGGAGGCTTATTACGCTGATCTTTTGTCCAAATTTCTCTTATACATTTTACTTAAACGGGAGTGAAATATTTGCGCTGACATAAATTTTCTTCTTTATATATCCTACGGCGCGGCATCTAAGTTTTGGTCTTTTTGACAATGTCTACACCGATCGAATTTTGGACATTACAATTCGTCCGATTGTGATTTTCTCCGAAAGCCAGATATAGGTTGTTTTTACGGAAACAGCTGGTTAGCTTGTTCAACCTTCACGCTGGTCTCAATATGATAATTTAGAGACAGCCCTAGAAGATTTTTAGTTCCAGAGGATTGTTAATATAAACAGCTCCTGGTAGAATTGTGCAACCTTTCATCGACACAACTGTTTAAATTACTTTCAAGCATAACCTAGTTCCTAAGGCTATGAAGTGAAGTTAGTTGCTATTTTCATGTCTCAAACTGCCACCAGGTGGCACTAGTGGTATTGGTTATTGAAGTATACCAGGTATGCAAGTATGAAACCGGAATTCACTCATAGATGGCTCTAGCTGTCAAAGTAGTAACTGTCAAACCGAACCATGGACGTTGTTTGGATATCTGATAAAAATATAAAATATTTAGCAATACCGTTTTCATACAACAGTGTAGTTTTGACGAGCTTTGAACATGTCAACTTTTGTGCCTGGGAACGACAATATGCGGACAGCATTGATTTTCTGTTACCATTTAAAAAAACGGTTGCAGAGTCGAATCGAATGCTTGTTGAAGCTTACGGGGGTCATGAACTTGGGAAATCACAGTGCTTTGAGTGGTTTAAAAAATTTAAAAGTGGTGATTTCGACATCGGAAACAAGGAACGTGGAAAACCACCGAAAAAGTTTGAAGACAGCGAATTGCAGGCATTGTTGGATGCGGATGACACCCAAACGCAACAACAACTCGCAGATGAGTTAAATGTGACCCACCAAGCCGTGTCCATACGTTTGAGAGCCATGGGAAAGGTCCAAAAGATGGGGAAATGGGTTCCACATGAACTTAATGCAAGACAGCAGGAAAACCGAAAAATCACTTGCGAAATTTTGTTCGCCAGATACCAAAGAAAGTCATTTCTCCATCAAATTGTGACTGGCGATGAAAAGTGGATTTATTTTGAGAATCCGAAGAGGAAAAAATCGTGGGTATCTCCAGGCGAACCATCGACATCGACTGCAAAACCAAATCGCTATGGACGGAAGACAATGCTCTGTGTTTGGTGGGATCAGAAGGGCGTGATCTATTACGAGCTGCTGTAACCTGGCGAAACCGTTAATACAGAACGCTACCGACAACAAATGCTCGATCTGCAGCAAGCTTTGCTTGAAAAACGGCCAGAATATGGAAAGAGGCAACACAAAGTGATTTTGCTGCATGATAATGCACCATCACACACGGCACGACCGGTGAAGGAAACGATTAAGGCTTGTCAGTGGGAAATACTTCCGCATACTCATACTCACCAGACTTGGCTCCTTCTGATTTTCACTTGTTTGCATCGATGGGACACGCACTTAGTGAGCAGCGCTTCACGTCGTACGAAAATGTCCGAAAATGGCTCGATGACTGGTTCGCCTCAAAAGAACAAATTTTTTTTTGCCGTGGCATACATAACTTGTCAGAGAGATGGGCAAAATGTAACACTTTTGTAGAATAAACGTCTATTTTTCATAAAAAAATTCCGGTTTCATACTTGCATACCTGGTAAATACCCCTAAATTTACTCATGGAATCATTTCAGTTTTGGACTTCATTGTGATCGGACAGAAAAAAATGGATTCCGAGTCAAAAACGGGTAATTTTCCTATACGAGGAAACTTGGCCACATCGCAACGGAGGCAACCGAAAACATCAACAGGGCATTTAGAGCTGACACGGTAAACAAACGAACCACACAGCGATGGTTCGAAAAATTCCGATCGGGAGATATGACCCTTCAAAGTGAGCCACGTGGTAACCTAGGACCTTCGATCGACAAGGACGAGCTGACTTTATTAGTGGAATCGGACTCACGCCAAAATGTAAAGGACATTGCAGAGAAATTGGACGTACACTATTCGACAGTTTCCCGGCACTTGCAACCAGTGTTGCCAAGTATTTTTCTTGGTTGAGCACTAAAATATGAAATTTTGAGCGTTAATTATAACTTAAAGGCACTAAAATTTAATTTTTTCATATCAATCGCAGGCATATTCAAGCGGTAAAACTAATTTTTGACCGCTGAGACGATATTTTGAGCACCAAATTAAACGCTGAAAGCACTAAATTGTCATCACTGCTTGCAACAGCTTGGAAAAGTCAAAAAGCTTGATAAGTGGGTTCCGCATGAACTTACAGAGCAAAACATGACGCGTCGACTGGAAATTTGCAGTTCCCTGCTCTCCCGGAACTGAAACGATCCGTTACTGAATGACATGTGATGAAAAGTGGATACTATACGACAATCGTCGCCGATTGGCACAATGGTTGGATGCTGATGAGACCCCAAAACACATGTCGAAACCAGGCCTTCATCCGAAGAAGATAATGGTGACTGTTTGGTGGTCTGCCTGCAGCTGGAGTTATTCACTATTCCTTTTTGCAGCGTGGTGAAACCATTAATGCAGAAAAGTATTGTACCCAACCCGATGAAATGCATCAGAAATTGCGTGTTCAACGGCCTAGATTGGTCAACAGAGATGGAGTTATACTGCTTTATGACAACGCACGGCCTCATGTATCAAGAACAACGGTCCAAAAATAAAACGAGTTGCAGTATGAGACTCTTCCTCATCCACCATACTTACCAGACCTTTCGCCAACCGACTACCACTTCTTTAAACATTTGGATCATTTTTTTGCGAACAAACAATTCAATAATGAAGCCGCCATCAAAAATGGCTTCTAGGAATTTCTTCGTTCTAGGAAGCTGAACTTCTACGAAACTGGCATAAATGCACTTGTATCTCGTTGGGAGAAGTGTATTGCATGTACTGGTTCCCGTTTTGATTAATAAAAATAAGTTTTATAAAATTTGCAGTTGTTTGAAATTGCACTACCAAAAACGATATTTCATCTGCGACAACCTAATATTTGAAACAACAAATGAGTTTGGAGAATATAACAGCCTGTAACTTCCGAACCGCTTCGAATATCGGATAATCACTTCGCCCACACATTCTACACTATGGCCGCGGTCCGAATTACGCTTTCTGCGCTTTTAGCACGCTTACAACCGGTCCGAATTGTGCTCACGATGCATACAATTTGCATGGAGGAGTAATTTTCTGGCGCTTACACTGCTCACGGTTTCGAGGATAGGCACTGTGAGTACACTGTGTTCACACGATCGGTCCGAATTATAAGCGTCGTAAGCGTACCGACAATTCGGACCGGCTGTAAGCACTGTTAGTGATGTAAGCACCGTGAGCATAATTCGGACCGCGGCCTATATTTGGATGCAATGGGAAAAAAAACGATTTTTTGAACCAGTCACACGGGATGACCCCCTGAAAGTTCACTGGACCTAACTCCTGTAAAATTTTTAAGATCATATCTGGTGCAGTTCTTGAGATATAAAAATTCAATTTTTTGAAAAATGGTTGTCCTTCACTTCCGCGCTCCACCACTCCTTCAAAAATTTTACATTCAGTAGACTCAACTTGTAATTCTATATACACAAACCAAATTTTATCTTCCTAGTACAAGCACTTTAAAAACAACATTCACCGACCCTTCAGACGCTTCCTCCCGTTCCATCGTCTTAAATCCCCAACCACACCATTTTATCCCCAACCACACCATTTTATCCCCAACCTATGCCATTCTAGCTGTGCAATGGCATTAAAGGGTGACCCCTAAGTTATTACGACGGCCGTAAAAAAAATTGCATCAGAAGATATCGTAAAATTTTAGCCCTAGTCTAATCTCCTAGCATCTATCAAGACAAGCACAAAGTTTCAACCTTCTAATGCCACGTTTCCACTATCGCACTCATGTGCTTTGGACATGTGCATTGGACGCGAATGCATAGGTGATAGTGGAAACACTACATTCGTGTTCTATGCGAATTCCTTTGATGTGCGTCCAAACACTGCCATCGACGCGAATTTACGCGATTCTCAACTAGAGTTGCAAACTAACGCAAATGTGCTGTTTCCACACACGCATACGAGTGTTCGCACAGGTTCATGCGATAGTGGAAACGCAGCATAACATCAATCGTTCAGGAGATATGAATTTTAGAAACCAAGCTTTCAAGCGTTTATGACACATTGTTTTCCCCCCATTCCCACACCTCTCGACCCCTATCGACCATTTCTTTGCAAATAGGTCGACTATCATAGTTCTACATAAGTACAGCGGACAGACGGACATTTTTTTGCCTTTTTGTGGTTTACTAGTCCTAAAACGTGGTAATACAAAAATTCAGGGTGACTAATTTTTTTTTAAATTTCAGGTCGATCTCAATACTTTATTATTAAAAAATGATAAAGTAAAATCATCATAAAGTCATCTTACTAACATCCGTCTTAGAAGAGATCATACAAACTGAAGACTTAAAAAAATATTTTGCAAATTATGTTTATAACTAATAGATTCATACCTCGTTTATATGTTTATAGGTTTTGATTAGATCCACACTTAATTTTCGTAGTGGTGCCGATGCCGGATCACGAAAATGTACTGGTATTCGGGCTTGCATCGCTCGTACTTCCGACGACGATGTCGGACTTGTTCGCTAAAATAGAAAACATGATAATTATACGAAATTTTTAATAAGAAATTAATTAAAACTTACAAGATGCATAGCATCACGATGTGTGGCGGGTAATTCTTCTTCTGCAACGAATCGTCCATAGAGCGGTGCATGACGTTGGCGTCCTGATTCTGGTCCGGTCGGCCCAGAAACGTATGCCGCCGATACTGTAATTAGAAAAAAATAGTAAGGGTTAAACAAAATAATTTCAAATGAGTAATTAAGATTAAGATTAGTATAATATTATTTTAGGAAATAACGAGACCCCTTCTAGTGGGCAGGACAGTAAAAGCACTCTTACTAACATAGAATGCAATCATTCGTGGACCTGTGGTGCGAAAAAAAAATTCTTTTCGTTTGGATCGCACTTTATAAAAAATCTGCCAATGGTCTGGGCGAAACTTTATAATTTTTTTAGGTCATTACATCAGACAGAACTAAGGGATGGCAAAAATTGTAAAAACATATGCAAACCTTTGGGGGTTGAATATCCAAAAATTGAGAAATGGGTTTGTAGGCGATTATATAAAAAATCTGTGGAAGTGATAAGCGATCTAATATCTCATCAAACCTAAGAAATATGTCTTTGAAAAGGACCGCTTACACCGCTTAGAATTGAATATCTAAAAATACTGAAATTGACTTTTTGGCTCTTATATAGGAAACTTTAGGAAGTAAAAATGAATTCCATATATCATCAGATCTAAGCAATATGTAGTAATCTGTGAAAAGACATGCAACCTCCTTACACCCACTTGGGGGTTGAATATCCAAAAATCCTGAAAGGAGTTAATAGATAAATATGAAGACAGAACGAGAAAGTAAAAACTAATTCAATTTCTTATCACTTCCAAAAGAAATGATGGAATTCGTAAAAACGTGTTCAATTCTTTTATACCCTCTTAGTGGCTGAAAAAGGAAAAAAACATTAAAACAAGTTTAAGCCGATTATTATGCAAGCCAGTGAAAATGAAAAGTTAGTCGATATCTAATCAGACCTGGGGGAAATGGCAGAATTCGTGAAAAAGTATACAACCCCTACACTTCCTTAGAATAGGGGTAGAAATTCAAAAAATCCTGAAAATACTTTCTAGGTATTTATATGAAGAAGCCGTAGAATAAAAATGAATTCAATATTTGGGAAGACCTAATAGATATGACGAAAAATATATGCATTCCATTTTCACTGATCATTTTTTTCGCCCCCTTTCCAAACGCCAATAGATATTTAACAATTTTTTTTTATCTAAATTACTTTTTTAGTTAATTTACATATACATACCGAGTTTCAACTTTGTGGCACAAGCCGTTCTATAGATAGGAAAAACACCCCCACCCCCGCACCATGCTACCCCTATATACAATTATATTTCTACTGTTATAGTAGTAGCTCCAATATGGCTACAGCCTCTGAGCCTCTTAATTTAAGAAAAAAAAATAATATAAAGCTGAATCTTGGTATTTAGATAGAGCTATAATAGCTAAAGTAAGAGGCTCAGAGGCTGTAGCCATATTTGAGCCGTGGAAATGTTTATTTAAAATAATATTAAAAACGTATATGGTGTGGTTTAGCGAAGTTAAACAGCACTAAAAGAGGTTTGTCGTTATTTTGCATGATAGAGACTGCGATGATGTCCCGTATAAACAGAGGAGGAGTGAAGCCTAAAGTCGCCAGAGATGCAAGAAGTGTAATTCTAAAGGGGTATTTGGAACATGACCAAAAGACATGATCGGCAGTCTCATATTGGTTGCAATAAGCGGCTAGGTTCTACCAGCAGCCTTTGGAACCATGTATTTATTGAGCTTTATATTATTATAGGTTCTCGAGAAAAATCGGAACCTTTTCCTTTTCACCCTCCCCCACCCTCACCCTCTACACCCGCACCACCAAAATGCTAGGGGTCTATTAGGCCTACCTCTGGTAAAAATTTCAAGCATCTATCGTACACTGTTCTTGAGATATGAGACGTGATTTTTTAGAAAAATTCTTATCCCCTCCACTTCCATACTCTACCGCCCCTTAACAAAATTGTATTTTAATAAAACTGTATTTGTTATCCTTTATACAGTAACCGAGTTTTATTTTTCTAGTACAATTGGTTCGTGAGATATCGTAATCTAAAGTTGTTCAACCCCCACCTCCGTATGCCACTGCCACAATTCAAAAATTTGTTTCCGATCTATTCTCCTAGTATACCTACAGATATTCATTAAGTTTTAATTTCGTAACATTAACCGTTTAGGAGTTATAAATTTTAGAATGTGTCGATCTCGGCTTTCTTGCGTTTCGGACGCATTATTTGTCCACCCACTCCGACACCCCTTCACCTATATCGGGCATTTTTTTTTGGCAAATGGGTCCACTATCGAAGCTCTATATAAATTCTAAGTTTCAGCCTCCTAGCATAAGCGGTTGCTGAGATCTAGAAACCAAAATTTTTCGTCTAAAACGCTTCCCCCACTTCCCCCCTCACACTCACCTTCAAAATATGGTCACTTCAAGGGGCCTACCCAGCATATTCATAAAAAAAATTTCAATTTAATACCTCAAAGGTTTTGGGAGCTACGAGTCTTCTAACGATTTTGCGTACACCGGTCGACGTACGGCGGACAGACGGACTGAAATTTTTTTTGCTTTTTTCGTGTCAACTAGTCATGAAACGTGAAAAAAAATGTTGAGGGCAGCAAATTTATTTTTTTAAAAAATCGATCACAATACTGTATTATTGAAATAATAAAGTAAAATTGCTAGCTGGATTGGATGCACGCAGACGATGATGCACAAGATTGATTGGAAGAAATCTACCCTAATATCTGCTTTAGCCGAATAAACTCGTTGACCGCATAAGCCCAGAAGTTGGTGTGGATTCCAAACTATTGTGGACCATTTTTCTGGTCAACGTTAAGGTCTTTGGGGAAGTTGAGAGGAATAATTACACGAGGTTTATGCTCTCATCAGCCAAGAATAGCTTTATACATTTCCAAGTGATGCTACTACACCCAGAACACTCCTGTCGCAAATAATTCATATAACTTTTTTCTTTTATTCCGGGACTACGACAACACGACACTTTACACGACTTGTAATTCTCAAGTGTGAAGAAAAATTAGTAAAAATAAAATAAATAAAAATACCGACATGACGACAACATGTAATTTGCTTGTTTCTTGGCTGGGCTTTGGGACTGGGTAGTCTAACAACGTTACGGAATGCTTATCGATGGCGTTACATACATCTTTCAATGGCACTTTGATTCAGGCTCGTACAAAGTGAATTGCTAAAGGTTCATATATTTTAATTAGGCGTCATCAATTCAATGCAATGTTCTTTGAGTTTAAAAAAAATTAGCATATTTGGACGCTCTGATTTCACCTTACTGGACAGAGTGAAAAGAAGAGTTTTTAAGATGACAGACGGGAACAAACTTTGATCTCCTCACTGATCGATTTCACGAGTTTACAATGTGTTCTGGAAGATTATGGCACGAATTTTTGAAGAACTTTTGTACGGAAGACAATTCAAACGAATCGAATTTACTTTATGTTCTTCGACTATTGGAACCAAAAAATAAAATACTTGAGCCCAGACTGTAGGTAAATTTTTTTTCTCCTGGTTAGAGCTGCCTTTCTACGCTACTGATCTTTAACTTCTCAATGACGCAAACTATTGAAACTATGAGGAAATAATTGATGCATTCTGTGTTTATTCAATGACTGGAACACGAGGATGCGTCGTTTGGTATTTTTCGCAGTAATTTGAGATCATTCATAAGATGAATATTGCTGGAAGAGAGATGCTCTAACTCGAGATCGGATAGTAACCGCAAACGATGATTGTGATGTGATTTCAGGAAACTGTATGGCAATGATGACGAATACTTTGCGCAATTCATTGAACTGGAGTTCTTTGAATCGATTAATTCATGGGAGAAAGTTTTTTTTTTTTGGGGTTTGGAGGTTCGTTTAAGAAACCGATCAAACTGTTTTCGTGGAATCGTTCGCGAAAAATTTCGAGTGATTGATGGAAGAAATCCTCCACCCAGATAATTGCGATCCAACGGCACCCCGACCTGACCTATTCATCTATCCGCCGGACCACGAAGCACCAACTGGTTTAAGTGGCGATTCAGACAATTCAAGATGCGGCGATGGTTGCTGTGAATCATCTAAACTCTCACTGAATGCCCCTGGCAACATGTACACACACATTTCTGGATAAATCCCATCGAAAATGCTGAAGAGTCTTTAAAGAGCATCGTCCGAAAAAGCTTCACCTGCACTCAAAACTTACTTGACCATTTGCATCATCAACAAACTCATCAAGCCTCACCAGTTACGTGAAAAGTCGGTGCACGAAAACGACTCACTAATCAACCAGAAGGGTAGCACGTTGCCCGTTCAACCGTTCCAGATGTACCTGTGACCTGACAAAACCAATTCAACGCTGGTGGGCACATTCGAACCAAAGCCCCCATCCCGCCCTCTCGAAAAAGACAACATACGTATGAAGTGCAAAGAAAATCAAAGGCATGCTCGATGGAGAGGTGGTCCGAAAACCCAAACCCAAAAGTATTGGAAGACACAACCACCGGGCACCAAGTTCTTTATGTTGGCTCTATGCTTAAGATGGTGATCACTTCGAAGAGATAGTAGGTACTCCAACATCCAACTGGATGTAAGATGGTGATGGTATAGAAGTTTCGGACCGTCCACATGTCTGTAGAGGTGTACTTGGACTGGAAGTTACAAAAGAAACCGATTTTTTTTTCGGTTCGGCCGTTGTCCAATACACAAGATGGTCGTTGAACTCAACTTCCGGCTCTTAATTTTCGGTATATGGCGGACAGCGTGGTCTTCTCAACCTTCCTTCTGCTTCGCCTTCTCTCTTTTGGTAACTTGAGAGTTGACCAACAGACCAAAAACCACACCAGACCAGACCCTCCTCGTATAGCATCTAGAAGCTCACCATAGGCTACTCCAATACTTTCGTAGCTGCTATTTTATACCATAGGATGAGGCACATGCTTCGGTTGCTTGACGCCATCAGAACAGAACCATCAGAAGTAGCATAATCAAGAACATGTATAGAACCAAATAATGTTGGGAAGCATAGTTGCTAGCTGGTTCTAAAAACTGGGAGATTGGCGGACACTTTTCTTACACGGCTGACCAGGGGGCTCCATGCAAGGCAAACACACAACCCAACCGAGAGTGCTCCATTTCCTATCCCTTGATGTGTTATTGGACAGGTTCTAAATGGACATGACCGCGTCCATATTGCGTGTGAAAATTCTGTTGTTTTAATTTTTAGTGTTCTTTTTATTATCGCTTCGGTCAGCTTTGGGTTTCAATTTTGTTGTTGAAAATATTTTCGCTTGCTTCAATATTAAAGTAGTTTGCTATCGTGGTTATTGGTAAATTTAAAGATGGGTTTGAGTCGTACGAATAGACCGAGGGAGAGTTGCTGCCCTTCAGGGCAAATGAGTTTTGTACACTTCCGGTCGTGACCGTTCACAAGGATTATGGGGGAGGAAGGGACAGTTCTTTTAATTACTTTTACTTTTACGGGGGGGATGGAACTTAATATTTCAATTTTGTTGGGAAACTGAAGCTGGAAGGTGAATTGAGGAGTATCGGATTGAAATTACTTTCGGACGACGAAAACTGGAGGGTAGTGAAACGGAGAAATTTTGAAACAATGGTAAGGTGTGAGCATGAATTAATGGAATTAATCTTAAACGTTAACACGAAACAATTTCAATTTCTAATCCCATCTAGCGTCTGAGCCTGAACGAACTTAACTTTCAATTAAAATTGCATATCCGCGCAGACATTTGATATTAGGGGTGGTGTGAAAAATCCAACACTTAACTAAAACATGGAAGTTTTTTAAGCTGAACAGCGCTAACTATGAGACTCCTATATAATTATTGGTATCGAGTGAAGGATTTCCATACACCTCCTGGTTTCATACAGCAAAGGTAAGAATTCAAGCCGACCAACTAAAAAGATGTATGTAGATGGTACCTCATGGATCGATCGTAACCTAATTGGAGAAAAGAACATCTGGTGAGTATCCCAGACTTCCAAAATGGGTTGCAGAATAGGCTAACAACCAGTCCCCGGAAAAACAAAAAATTTTATCTTAGAGAAACCTCTTCAAATTCAAAGAGCACCAAAACCGCCTTGAGGTCTTCTTTTGTGTTTGAGAATATGACATTCATCGATTTGTTATCACTTATCAGAAAAATTCGGTGTTTCAAAAACCAATCAGAGAATTCTATAGTGAAACCGATATTTTAAATGAAAAAAAAAATTCAAAAAAAACACAGGTTAAAACGGACAAATTACAAAAAGCTAAGAATAAAAATTAAGAAAGAAAAATAAAAAAAGAAAAACCATAAAACTTTAAAAATTATACAAAACTTTATGGTTTTGAATAATTTTTAAAGTTTTAATTATATAAATAAAAATATGAAAAATTTTGTCTTAATTATTTTTTTTTTGCAAATAATCAAATGGGAAAACCCTTAAGGAATGTAAGTAACGAAGCGGTCCAAATTAAGAAAACCATAAGAAAACAATTTTAAAAAAGAAAAACCCATTGAAAAAATAATTAAAAAAAAAAAGAAAAAACTTTTTAATACAAAAGAAAAAAAACTAAACAATATAAAAAGGAAAAAAAACAACTAAAAACCCAAAATAATAAAACAAATTAAAAAAGAAAATGAGAAAAGAAAAACAAACAAATTAATAAAAAAAAAACAAATCAAAAACAAATAATTAAAAAAAAAATATTTAAAAAAAAATGATTAAAAAAACAATTGAAAAAAATTTTAAATAAAAACAGAAAAAAAATCTGCCAATGATCTGGGCGAAACTTTATTATTTTTCGGGTCAAAGTTCGGGAGCGGTCAAAGTCCGAGTCTTTCATCAGTTGTTTCAAGATTATGACGTTTCTTGGATAGTTAATTTTTGTTCCTAAAAAAAATATTTAAAAAAGAGATTTTTAGCCGATTAAACATTAAAAAAGCCCGTGTAGACTATTCGAATTTCGGTATATTGTGTACACTAAAAGCTCATAGAAGTAAAAACGAATTTGCTGCCTTATCAGACTTAAGAGATGTGACGAATTGTTAAAACGTATACAAACTCATTACATCCACTTGGGGTTTGAGTTTCGAAAAAATTGTGAAACAGGTTTTTAAACGATTTCATAAGAAGCAACTTGATATCTCATGAGACACGAGGGATTTTGAAAAATTTGTGAAAACGTATGCAAACCGAAATTCGAAAAATCGTGAAATTAGTTTTTAGGTCATTACATCAAATGAAGTAATAACCAATTTTATATCTCATCAGAACTAAGGGATAGCAAAAATTGTCAAAACATATGCAAACCCTTGGGGGTTGAATATCCAAAAATTTAGAAATGCATTTGTAGGCATTTGTAGAAAGTCTGTGGAAGTGAAAAGCGATCTAATATTTCATCTAACCTAAGAAATATGTCGAAGCTTTGAAAAGCATACAACCCCTTACATCCCTTAGGATTGAATATCTAAAAATACTGAAATTAACTTTTTGGCGCTTATATAGGAAACCTTAGGATGTAAAAATGAATTCGATATATCAACAGATCTAAGCAATATGTAAGAATCTGTGAAAACATATGAAACCTTCTTACACCCACTTGGGGGTTGAATATCTAAAAATCCCGAAAGAAGTTAATAAATAAATATGAAGACAGCACGAGAAAGTAAAAACCAATTCAATTTCTTTTCACTTCTAAAAGATATGACGAAATTCGTGAAAACGTGTTCAACCCTTTTATACTCTCTTAGGGGCTGAAAAAAAAAAAACTTAAAAACAAGTTTTAGGCGATTATTACGCAAGCCCATGAAAGTGAAAACATATTCGATATCGCTCACACCTGGGGGATACGGCAGAATTCGTGAAGAAGTATACAACCCCTTTACACCCTCTTAGGGGTCGAATTTCAAAAAATTCTGAAAACACGTTCTAGGTAATTATATGAAGAAGCTGTAGAATAAGAATGAATTGAATATTTGGGAAGACCTAATAGATATGACGAAAATCGTGAAAATATATGCATTCCATTTGCACTGATCATTTTTTTTGCCCCCCTTCCAAACGCCAATGGATATTTGAAAATTTTTATTTTAACTAATTTTCTGGTTGATTTACATATACTTACCGAGTTTCAACTTTGTAGCACAAGCCGTTCTATATATAGGAAAAACACCCCCCCACCCGCGTACCATACTACCCCTATAAAAAATTATATTTTTCCAACATGCTACTACTACATGTCTATCCAAATACCAAGTTTCAGTTTTATATCATTATCGGTTCTCGAGATATAAAAATCTAAATCTAAATTTCTTATTCACTCTTGATGAGATCTAGAAACCAAAATTTTTCGTCTAAAACGCTTCTCCCACCTCCCCCCTTAAACCCCACTTCTCACAATTTGGTCACTTCAAGGGGCCTACCCAGTCTATCTACGAAAAAATTCAACTGAATAGCTCACAGGGGTTGGGTGCTACGAGTCTTCAAACAATTTTGCGTACACCGGTCGACGTACTACTAGTCATGAAAAGTGAAAAAAAAAATTTTGATGGTAGCAAATTTTTTTTTTTAAAAATCGATAACAATACTGTATTATTAAAATAATAAAGTAACAACATTAAAAAAAAATATTAAAAAATAAAATATGTAAAAAAAACATTAAAAAATATATACATAAAAAACAACAAATTAAAAAGGAAAAAAATATATAAAAAAAAACAAATTAAAAAGAAAAAATATATATAAAAAACAAAAAATTTAAAAGGAAAAAAAATTTTTTAAAAAAAGCAAATTAAAAGAAAAAAATATATAAAAAAAAAACAAATTAAAAAGAAAAAACAAATTAAAAAGAAAAAAAAATATATAAAAAAAGACAAATTAAAAGGGAAAATATAACAAATAAAAAGGAAAAAAAAAAATTAAAAAGGAAAAAATATAAAAAAAAACAAATTAAAAAGGAAAAAAAATCAAATTAAAAAGGAAAAAATATATATAAACAACAAATTAAAAAGAAAAAAAAAAAGTTAAAAAAAAACAAATTAGAAAGGAAAAAAATATATAAAAAAAAACAAATTAAAAAGGAAAAAATACATAAAAAAAACAAATTAAATATGAAAAATTAAAAGAGTGAAAAAAAAATTACTTATTCTTTCAAATTTATTTTTATATTGGCGTTCTGCTGCTTAGCACAATATAACACAACATTAAAAAAAACCGTTAGAATTCCGTAAGTAAGGTTGCCAGATAGTTTGCTCCAGAACCCGCCGAGTGAGCTTATGAAATAGCCCAAAACCCACACGAAGACTTGTAGCACAAATACCGCGCTCAAATTTGAAATTTATCAGACCTACTTATATGTGCTGTACATAGTTGCGATTTCGACGACAAACTGTGCTCCGGAATTCTTAAGAAACACTAATGTAAATATTTACATTAGTGTTAAATTCACATTTATTACAATTTTAAAAGTCTTGTCTGAAAAAATATTAGGTGCAATAATCAAACTATTCATGAAAAATAAATTATAATCTTCATAAATCAATGGGATCAAGATAAACTTAATGTTGCGAGATTTCAAGTAAAACACAGTTCGATTTAATTTACTACTTGATCGCTGTTATCGATGAAAATCACTTTAAAAATACACTTTTTCGTAGAACTGAGCGTCGTTTCATTGTCCAGCATACTCGGTTGTTTGTGTAGAATGCGCAAGAAGTAATCCTACATGCGAGAAATGTCTAGAACATACGAGAACTTTATGGACCTCTCTACGATATTGCAAGGTTGTTGTTTTTCGCTGAAAACTTTAATATGTACCAATAATATGTGAGTAGTTCGGATTATCAGAGTACACATGCAACAATAACTTTGTAACAATAACTTTGAAACAATAATTTTAATTTTTGCAACACATGTCTGTAATCCACCAATCCAGCAAAAATAATAATTAATAAATTATGAAAAAATGGAACTCTACGACAGTCATCAATATTGGTAAATCTATTATTTCTTGAATGTTATATTTCGATGGATGTCCTTAACTTGAAAGAAAGTGGTTCCTTTGTAGAAAGTAAACAAATAATGAACCGATTCTAAATGAATTTTATTATAGTTTGCAAACACCAGATGGATATCGTGTGAAGTATTATTTTTCATTAGAGAGAACCGAAAATTTAGTGGGAACAGGATTTCTGATATGACGTAGTTTGCAAGCGTTGTATTTGAGCCGGTGAGACTAGCAGGTTTAACCCAAGAGACAGCTCAAATTCAGTTTTCTAATTTTTATATTTTTATTTTTTCCTCTTAAATCGCCTCTGTTGTAAAGTAGCAAACTAACACAATTTGCGTTGGCCGAATAGCCCAAAAAGCTGTAAGTAGCTTTTTGAAATGTGTACCCGCGAATTGAAAATTTAAATAGCCCAAATCGCGGTAAATAGCCCAATCTGGGAACCTTATCCGTAAGTATAATGAATTGAAACGTTTTTCGATATTCATTTCCTGATTTTACCGCGTTCGAGGATTTTATGTTACGGCATTTCTTCGGGATTTCATGCTTGGAATTTAGTTTTTCTGTATTTTATCCAAGTATTCTAGATGTGCAGATTTTAACAAATTGTTTTGAATTTTGAAAAAATTTATTTATCAAACAAAACAACATTGTGAAAAATATTTAGCAAAAACGTGCATTTTAATCGGGCATAGCATATCCGAAATATCAATGGAAAAATTTTAAGAAATAACTTCTAGAAAGTACATTGTCATTCTAGGGCACTCTGGCCAAGGTTGGGCAGACGGAACACTAGGGAGATATTGACATCGAGTACGGGAAGTCTGCGGCTACTCGTCGGAATACTGACAGGGCACTGCTTGCTAGGGAAGCATGCTATGCGTATGAGGATCGCTGACTCTGACGTGTGCAGGTACTGCCTTGAACTATATGCTGGGGAGGACATCACCCACATTTTGTGTGAGTGTCAGGCGGTTGCAAGGAGGCGACTGAGGTGGCTTGGCAGTCTTTTCTTTGACAATTTGGAGGACCTGAGGTCGATATGGCATGACAAGCTAGTCAAGTTCTTTAGTGACCTACGAGGCTCTGAAGAGATCGCTATGGGCCCTTTTGGTGCCTAGTGTGCGCGGTGCCTCAGCGCTTCGCTCCTTCTTAAAACTAAAACTAAAGTACATAGTCAGAAGGTTACAAATTGTTGTTCATCAAAACTTTACTAGAAACAGTAGAACTTCCCTAAGTAGCTGTCGAGAAAAAATGTTTATGCAATGATAAATTCGAATTAAAGCCTATATTACATTGTATGTCACTATGTCAAATATTTGACTACTTCTGCCGATAAATTTTTTTGCTGCCAAAATTTTCTGTGTCAAATTGTTTTAAAAATAATTGACTGAAATAAGTTGACTGTATATTTTTGTCAAATTTGTAATCAAATATCGGGCAGCATGACATACATAGAATCTTAAGAGAATATTTTTCCGAAAATTCGATCTAAAGAAAAGTTTGACTTATAGACGTTCGAGTTAAAGAATTTCAACTGCATTTGGATAAAAGTGAATGAAAACGTTGATAACAGAAGTTGGAAAAGAAAAATTTACATTTTCACTTCTAGAGATGAAAAGTGTAATGTGGTGAATAGTACATTGATAATGGTATAGATTTGAAATTTCGTTTTTTGAATCAGAGTAACGTGAGAAACCTTTCAACCGGTCCATGCCACTTGACCAATTTAAGGGTTTTATCCAAACAGTTCGGATTTTCCGCAGTAAAGTTCAATTACCCACCCGACTATTTCGTCGCCATAATATTCTATAAAGTGCCCACTTACAATAATATCTCCACGTGTGAGAACGAATAAAAATGACGCATTACAAACTGTGAATTGCTTCATTTTACGTTGGACTTTGAAATTCAAGACATATGCGAGAGAGGTAAGCGCGAATGTGTGATGATAATCATACACCACACATCGACAAAAAAAAATAATCATAAACAAAAAAAAAATAAACAATTCATCCAACACGAAAAACATCAACAAAGAAAAACTCGTACCACTTCAAGAGTTTGTTTTTGTTTTGATAATTTTGCCATTACACGGGGGAATTCGGAATAAACGCAAATCCAAATAATAAATAATGTCAATTGCGCATATTCGTCTGCGTTCAGCGACTTTTCTAATAAGTAGGCTTACGTGCGCTTTTTAATTATTGCAATGCGGGGCTTTCGAAATTTCCGCTCGGCAAAATTATGTAGTTGGTGTGGCCGGGCCAAAATAAAAATTTTTTTTATGTCAACATTTTTTTTTGATAAATTTGGGCCAGGCTAGAATTTATTCGCATTTTACTCTATAATCGGAGCAACAAAGAAGTTTTAAAAATTAAAAACTCTTGTTCAATGCAAGAGGGATCATTGACACAAACAAAAAAAAAATATTCTTAACAAAACCAAAAAATTACAACGAACTCTGCCAAAGTTTACTGAACTGGCCCAAAAGCCAAAAACATTATTAAAGACAACAAAAATCGCGCAAAGACGAGGCAGAGAGCCCCGAGCAAATCTAAAGATCGTTTTAAACATTTCTGACTGTTATCGATGTATATATGATGTACATACCATACAGCAGGGATCTTGACTTTTTATTTGGCCAAGTGATCATCAGAGCGATTATTCCTCTTCTGCGCGATCTTCTACCTAATTTAGCCAGCGAAGATCATTGATCGCAGTGTTTACGTAGATCGGCTTGTACTGTATTTTCAACGTGAAAAAAATTCGCACAGATGCGCAACTTTGGCAGTTCCGTTTTGAGAACGATCGTTTCGCGATCACACCGCATTGAAGTTTTTTTTTTTGGCAATCAATTGTAGAATGGATGACGTTTGCGGATAGGCACGCGTTGAATAATATCACGATCGCGATATAAAAATATAAGCTTTAATAAATAAAAAAAAGTTGGATTACATTTTTAGATAGATAACGTGGTGCATTCTAGTTTGACCTATTTGTGAGAATAATCGATAGAATCGTTTGACCGTAGATCGGTCAGTAATGACGTAAAGTGAGAAGTTGGGAAGCTATTTTTGATCGCCTGAGCACCAGCGTTTTACCGGTTGGTTGCAGTAATAAAAATAACGGAAAAATTTGACCTATTTTCTTGATCTTTGAATTTTGCCCATATCAGTTTATGGGTAATTGGAGAAGAAACAAAATCCCAAATGAATTAAAGTGAAACGTTGGACTACTTGTATGCAGGATTCCACTGCTTAGGTAGCTCTAGACATCGTTCCGTCAACAAGTCAAAATCAAAGTTTTAAAACGAGCTGATGGTTAAAATTGTATCACCCTAATTTGTCAAACGCAGGCGAGCTGTGGTAAGGTATGGCGAGGCGTTAAAGACGAACGTTCTGTCGCACTTAGGCATGTTCGCCTTGTCTCGAAGAGTGTGGGTTCCAATAACTCTTGTTATTCGATCCTTGCATCAATTTCTTTCCCGAATGTCTTTGAATTTTCATAGCCAAACCATGACCTCACCTAGTTCAGTTCACACAAAACCCCCTTTATACGACTAACCAGCCATCCAGGAAGCCATGTCACTGTTATGTCCTCTCTGCTTCCTTCCGTTCGTTCTTCCTCTTAATCGCACATCGTACAACATAAAAGCCCAAAGAGGGTAGCGATGGATAAAACATACTCGTCCTTATCTACCACAATGTCGTACAAGGTATCATAGTCTCCCTAGAATGAACTTTAACCATATTAGGGTCAAATTTTGGCTTGGGTTTCATTAATTGGTCCTGGATACACCAACTCCAGCTGTTTCGACAACACATTAAACACTTGGTTTATGATAATTCCAGTAATTTTCCTTCCGAGAATCAGCAAGCTGGACTGGGAAAAAATTGGATGTATTCGATCGGGACCGAGCATACACCTATGCAAGAAGTATGGATACTGATGCTGCACACTCGGAGAACAGAGTGCAGGCATATAAAAGATTTGTAGATAGAACCTTACGCTATGGACAGATACGGGCTATACTACACCCCCAAACATGATACATAATTCCAGCTATGGTATGCGAATGTTGCAAATGAATTCGGGCAGCAGAATCAGCACGACTATAGCATTTTCAAGTGTATGCGCAAAAACGACGCCAACGAAACGCTGAGTTCTTCCCAGGCTTAACGGCCAGAGTTGGGAAGATTCATACACTACACAGGGCCGCCGCCAGTAGACATATTCGTTTGTGTTATAATACGAGTACATCCATCCAGAATCCGTCCCAGAAGAGCAGCCTAGCTACAATGTCGCTATGGCTAGGTTCGTATACAGGCTTCCCTCGTATTATCCGCAATTCGTATATCGGAGACAAGGAAATGGCTCTGGAAATAGACACGAGACTGTCTGGTGACGCCATCAACCATTTCAAGTGGCTTATTTATAACGGAGGAAGGCTAAAGAAAAATGCGGCCCCCTCGAAGAAATGGGAACATCTTAGGCATAAGTACGCTGAGCTCGACGGTGCATAGGTGGAATTAATTCGAACCCGAATTTCCAGATGGAAGGTCGCTTTTCAACTTTTTGAATCATTCGACTTTTTCGACATGTCGGTGATGTAAAAGGAATGGAAACTCTTACAGAATGTCTTTACAGCCTATTTAAATGGATGCAATCACGAGACGTTCCCAGAAATTGTAGAATTGTTGAAAGCTCCTAATTGATCATCAATTAATTTTAGCTGCTCGTTAATGAAACGTATTAGCTCCAAGAGAAATGGATGCAAGTAGCAAAATGCATTTGAATTCTTTGTTCAACGAGATATTGAATTGATAGGTAGCAATTTAAGGGATCATTTAATTTATTGAATATAATTGTCTTCATCAAGTTCACTTTCAACTTATTGCTTCAATTTTTAATTAAACAATTTGAATCAGATGGAAACATAAAAGCCCCAGCACATACAGTCCTATTCCAGCCACATGTGTTTTTGTTGCCTTTAACAAACTCACTTTCAATTCATTGATTCATTTTTCAAATAATCAATTGAACCTGGAAATTTGAAACATAAGTAGATTTCTCTTTCCTCTTCAAATTATGGAATTTGGTTGTCCTCAACAAATTAACTTTAAATTTTTCAATCGAATTTTTTATTTATGCAATGGCTTGGAGCAAGAATTTTGAAACATGAACGTCTTTAAAAAAAATTGCAATGCCATTTGTCAGGAATATCGCACTTACAATGCTGACTTCAGTTTCAATTTATTGAATTAAGGGTCGTACTATTCACTTCGGGTTATTTTCGCCTTAACCAGCTGTTAACTTATCCGGGACATTAACTTTAATCACTGGTTAATATCTCTTGTATTATTCACCTCTGGTCAGCGATTTAATAGGTCGGGTTATCTTAACGGCTGATTTTCCAGTTTTCCATTATTGTTCTAGTCAAACGTTAAAATTTTTATTAATTATTCAGAGAATGTGACATTTTTCTTTTTTTGTGAATGTTTAAATTGCTATTTTCAGGAAAAATGAGAATTATTGGCTGCAATTTTATCATGTTTGCGGATCTGGGAGCAGTACAAACGATGTGTGTGATGGGTGGGAGCTGGGAGTCTGAGAGGGAGAGGTGGGAGGCGTTTTAGACGAAACATTTTGGTATTTATATTTCAAGAATTTCAGGAATTTGGAACTTACATAGATCAATCATATTGTACCCATTAGGAATAATTTTTTTTATATGAGTGAAGGGGTTTGGAAGTTCAGGAGAAGACAATGCGGCCAAAACGCTCGAAAGCTGATATCGAAACATTTTAAAATCCATATCTCCTAAACGGTTAATGTCACAAAGTTGAAACTTAGTGGTTGCTTGTAGACTACGCACTTGGCGAATAGATAGACAATAAATTTTTGAGAATGGTCAGTGGCGTGGGTGAGTGGTAAAAAAATTACTTTTGAGATATCTCACGAACCAATTACACCAGAAAAAAGGAAATTCGGCTTATGTTTAAAGATGGAATATAATTTTTTTAGGGAGGCGGTGGATCATGGAAGAGATAAGAATTTTTATAAAAAATTACATCTCATATCTTAAAAACTGTATAAGATAGCATCTTAGAATTCATACGAGAGTTAGGCCTGATACACCCCTAGCTGAAAACTGAGGGAAAGGGGGTATAAGGGGAGGAGGGTAGAGAACGGTGAAAAGGAAAAAATTAATTTGGCTTTGTAAATCGGAATCGTTAAAAACAGTCTTTGTAGTCCCATATGTCAATGTATATTCATTGCGCCATTTTGTTTGTATTGGCGACGCTCCAGTCGTCTTCTTCGTCAGAATCACTCCAATAATCCCACAAACGAGATCTTGCAATAACTTCAATCGTGAATAATACAAAATTTGTTAAATCGCCGGTTAAATCCCTGGGTGTCGTAGAAAACCGGAGCTTTTCCCCCGGTTAAATTTTTTTCCTGGGTAACTTTAATCACTGGTTACAAAACCAGCGAATCACCGGCTAAAAACGAAAACCGGAGGTGAATAATATTGTTGCGAGCTAGGGGTTCGCCGGGATTTCAAGTAATACACAATTCGTTTAAAATCAATATAAGTAACAATTTATTCAATCGCACTATTATTCTTTTCGCACAGTTATTCGCACTATATGGCAATACCGCCCGCTTATCTATATCGCTTGATTCGATCACTTTCGTTCTCTACCAACACGGTCGCGTATACACGCTGGCTGTCACAGTCGACGTAATAAAAATTACTATGTCTTCGCTGAAAGCTTCACCTGCTTTTATACTATCCGGTTGCAGTCTAGGATGTACTTGAATGTTCGCTCAGTGATGTGGATGTTTCTCGAAAGCTTTAGAGCTTTCGATTTTGATCTTCGTTCGGTGGTGTATGTAGAGGATTCGAGTACATTGGAGAGCATTCGATAAGAAGGGGGGTATAATCGTGTTGCTCCGCTCTTCTTATATACTTCAACTAGGTCTCTGATTGGGTTACTTTGTAGCTAGGTATTTGGTTGTTGATGCGAAACGATCGAGTTGCGCGGTTGCAAGGTTTACATGTAACAATATCAAATCTAAGGGAAAACTGGAATTAGCCAGAGGTTATAAATAACCCGAAGTGTATAATACGGCCCTAAGTTGTCTTCGACAAATTACCTTACAATATAATAATTTTTTTTTGTTAGTTAAAATGTTGTATTTATTACCCATAAAACCGAGTGACGAGAGATGGCTGCAAAACAAAGTAGAATGGAATTAGCACCCAAAAAAATATAAGGAACACGACCAAGGAAATGGCTCCTGAGGATTTGTTCTAACGACCCGCGATTTCCAGATGAAGAATCCTTGTAAGAAACCTTTAAACCGTGCTTTTACGTCGCTTCTTTAGTCAACTTCAACTACGATCCAAAAAAATAAGAGAAAAAAGAAAAGAAAAATGGAAAATGGAAAAAGGAAAAAGAAAGGGAAAATAAGGAAAAAGGAAAAAAGAAAAAAAGGAAAAGAGAAAAAAAAGAAAAAGAGAAAAAAAAAGACAAGGAAAAAAAACGAGAAAAAATAAAAGGAAAATAGAAATACGACAAGGAAAACCAAAAGAGAGGGAAAGGAAGATGAAAAGAAAAATTAAAAAAAACAAGAAAAATGAAAGGTAAAAAGAAGTATAGGAAGGGGAGGGGGGGGGGCAGGACAAGGGAAAGTAAAATGGTAAGAAAAAGAGATTAACTTCGCATTCGCTACAGTGAGCACCCACTTTTTAACAAGTTGACGCTAGAACATAACGCAGTCACGATCGGCTGCAAGCCAATCGTATGCTACTCTAGATGAAATACTGACCTCCGATTTATATACAGGGTGCGCCATCTTTTATTTCGGACCGTAAACATTGAATAACTTTGAAAAAAAAACAACTGATTTTTATATGTGAGGTATTTTTATTCAATTTGGTCCTTTAAAATTTATTTGGATTAGTTTTAGAATACATCATCGATCAAGTGGCTGCCTCTATTTGCCACAGCAAAATATGCCCTTTTTGCTGCGTTTTCCATTACTTTTTCGAGCATCTCGGGCGGTATAGCGATGATTTCGGCACGAATGTTTGCTTTGAGCTCGTTAATGGTCTGAGGCTTGCTGGCGTACACTTTGATTTTCAAATAACCCCATAAAAAGAAGTCCGGAGGAGTCAAATCTGGAGATCTCGGTGGCCAGTCAATGTCGCCTCTTTTCGACATCAGAAGTCCAGGGAATTTTTGTTGCAGGAACTGAATTGTTTCATTTGCAGTGTGGCATGGCGCACCGTCTTGTTGAAACCAGTAACCATCCAGACCTTTTTCACGCATTTGTGGGCAGACATAATGAGCTAACATCCACCGATATCGTTTTCCATCGACTGGTTCGTTTTGTCGGAAGAAAAAACGGCCCAATGGTGGTTTTGGCGCAAACGCCGGCCCCAAACAGTCACTTATTGATCATACAATGGCGTTTCATGGATCTGGTGTGGATTCTCCGTTCCCGAAATTTTGCTTATTAACGCCGCCAAAGAGTGTGAAATAGGCCTCGTCGGTCATCAAAACTTGCTTCCAAAAATCAGGTTCAGTGTCAACCATTCGAGCGACTGTTTGGCCGTATTCCAAGCGACGTGGACGGTCTGTCGGCAATATTCTTTGTGTTAATTGCACTTTATACGGAAACAAATGCAAATCATCCTTCAAAATGCGCCGCAATTTGATTCCACTGACGCCAAAATGCTGAGCGCGGTGACGATACAAGATTTCTGGGTTCTCGGCAACGTTCTCTCTGACCGCTTTAACCAGTTCATTGGAACGTCTTGGTCGTCGATGAACGGCATGTGGACGATCTCCCACTGTCCCGTGCTCAAAAAAATTCGACACCAAAGTCAGTTGTCAGACGCCACGATATTTTCGACGATATATACGTTGAGTTAACACAACGGAACGACTATTCTCAATGTACAGCGTCACTATTTCGGCGCGTTGTTTCGGTGTGAAGCGATCCATAGTTAAAATTGTATTGAATTTTTGTTTCCAAGACTTGTCCAATCAAGTCAATCTGTTGAAAATTGTCAAAGTTATTCAATGTTTACATACCGAAATAAAAGATGGCGCACCCTGTATTAGTTGGGAATATATCAAAAGAATGAGGAGTGCACATACAATTATTGCATGACCTTTTATTTACAGGTAGAAACTATTGTATAGTGGCTACTCGATGGATGGTTAAACGATTTCTTGAGCTATAGTGCGTTCCATAAATTAAGTTGGGATATTTTTACAGAATTTTTGTATGGCAACTACATTAAGGACTTATGGGATATTTTTCATATTAATACTTTCATCTGCGACTATTATAAAATCAACGTATACAAAATTTCGAAGTCGTAACTTAAAGCGTTCTAAAGTTATCGTTCAATATTGGTGAACACGTGGCTTAAGGACTTTTGTACGACAGCTACTCGAAGGAGTCGACGGATGGCGCTAATTAATGAACTCAGTCTTGCTTTTGATATAAAACCAATTCCTTTTGAATCCCTGCTTTATCTCGTACTAGAGTTATAATGGATTCTGTAACTTGCATAAATTTTTTAAGGACTTTTGTAGGCTGCTACAGAAAGAACTCATTCGATTTGCATCATATTCGGAACTTTCGCTTCAAACATTGTAAACTTTATGTACGCAAAATTTCAAATTCCTAACTTGAAGCATTCGAGCAATAATTGTGAATACGTGTTTTAAGAACTCTTGTATGGGAGGTACCCGAAGGAGTGGAAGGATATCGCCCATTAACGAACTTAGCCTTACTTTTTCCATTTTACAGGTGGTGATAAAATTTAAACTTCCTAGGCCAACGCGTTCTTGAGTTATCGTGCAAACGGACGGACAGCAAACGGATTTGCGGTTTTTCGCCACAACTGAACACAAAAGAATATATAATTTTTTTTCGTCCGAGGCTCGGTCCTATGCGTTACAAATTTTTCGGGCTGGATTAAACTTATAATACTCTATATGATTTCATCTAGAGTGTAAAAATTGAAACATAACTACGTGCAACTGTTTTTCAACAAATTTTAATTAATAAAAAATTAATTTAATAAAAAATTTTTTTTAATTTATCAATTGAATTTAGAAAATTGAAACATGAGAGTCCCAGGAGTTAGTGGATTTAATATACAAGAAATTTTTAAAGAATTCATCACGAATATCGCAAGTACGTGAAATGCTTGAGCCAAACGTCGCCCGTGGCAAAGCACATTTTTATGCAGTATCAATACCATAAAAATAAAATAATAAAAACGTTAAAAAGAAAAATCATCAGAAAATGCAAACGAGGCAATAAAATTGGTTATGTTCTTGTAGAGTTAAGGTATCATCATCATAATACAACAAGAATTTCCAACTGCATGCGAAATTCTTGACATTCTTAACTATAGGTGATTCAACTTATACCTGACAATTGTCTGTACAAGAAGCTGCAGTACACGTATACCAATTGTACGGCGGAGATATCAGGCAGTGCCGCACAGCTAGAACTTCGTCGTCTTCTTCTCATCGTGATTCAATCATTTGCTTGCGGATTTTCAATGGACTTACTGTTGGTTTTTCACATTGTACATATAGTGATATATTTTACTCATATGGGGTTCATATGAGAGCTACGGAAGCGTCAGGAACGACGACGAGCAAAGATGTTTGCAATTTTGTGATAAACAGTTCCCTAGCCCAACGGCGGTAAAAGGATTTTTTTTTTCTTCAAAATCTCTATTGACATTTTTTATCGATTTCCTTTGAATTCGAGGAAAATTTCAGGAGAAAAAAATTCTGAAGAAAAGATCGACCAGAACCAGAGTTAAATTGGCTGATGAGGAAAATACCGTAGCCGTGACAGGAAGGACACGTTCTAAAATGAGAATGGCAATTTTTTGCAGGAAGGAGCTTTATGCAATGCATGAGTTTGAGACAGAATTTTTGATCTTTCAGCATAGACCGTTCAAGAACATTTTATTTAATCTAACAATAAAATCGCAACTAGTCGAAATTTTGAAGACTTTTGATCTCCCTACGATCTTTCAAAGCATCCGATATTCCTAGCTCTTAAATTTGAATTTCCTTAAAGCGTCTAACACACAGCGTCTTAAACGAAATATCGATCGTTTTTAACGTTTTCAACTCTTCCAACTCTCCTTCATCTAGATCTTAAAGGCGTGACACAATAAAAGCAGAAGCAGAAGGAGCGGCAGAAGCAGAATTTTTGTTAGTGAGCACAGGATCATATGGTGCCTGATTAAATGAAAGCATCAGAGGCAGAAGAAGAGAGGAAAGCAGTGCTGCTTTTTCGTTATATATTCTAAAATTCTGCTTCTGCTTCAGTACTGCCAACGTAAATCTCTTAAGAATTGGGAATGTTGTCTGCAATGGAAATGTTAAAGGTGTCAAAATTTTGTCCATATATTCATATTTAATGATCATTTTAAACTTGAAGCTCAGAAAAATCAACGGAAACGAAATATTTTCGTCCCCTTAAACTAGAGACTAAAATAGTTGTGACTGTTGACAGTTAGCATGGACACATTTTTTCCCTGCTTCTACTTTCGGTGACAGTTAGCATGGACACTTTCTTCTCTGCTTCTGATTTTTTTTAAATTCATTAAGCAGAGCAGACAACAGCACTGTAGCTGCCGCTGCTTTTTGCTTTTATTGTGTCACGGCCTTAAGCCGGTGGTACAGCGCACAGTTCTCGTAAGTGAAAAATTTTAGCTTCCACGAGGAGGTTATGTAAGAAATGTGTCTGATGTCCCACAAGGGGTGATATTTCCAACTCTGGTCGAGATTGATGAAACCATCTAAACCCTCTTGAATAATTTTTCCATATTTCTCTTAACAGAATGCAATCAATTCAATTCAATCTCAATATTGAATCAATATTTTTTCATTATGTTGACCCCTGAATTGAATGAAAATATGCATATTGCAAATTAATTCAATTTAACTATCAACATTGAATCAAAATTTTTATTTATTTTGGCAGTTGAATAGAATCAAAATTTTGCAGAACGATGATTTGACGTAATATGCAGAGAATTAGATACAAATCGATTTTTTTCTTTCAGCAGACTGCAATCAATTCAATTCAACCCTCAAATTGAATCAACATCTTTCATTGTTTTGATCGCTGAATTCAATTATATTTTTAAATTTTAGTTTCAACTAAATATACTTTTTTTTTTATTGTATATAAATCTTCTTTACAATTATTATCTTCACCAATTCATAAACCCTTGAAGATTGCTTGATGCTTGATCAAAGAATTTCTTTTAAAATGTGTTTTCTACAAAAATTTGAACTTGAATATTCAATACACAACCGGCAACCCACCTGCTAGCATTCAATTTAAAAGTCTAATAAATAAATGTTTAATTTTCTTTTGTCAGTCGACGCAAATATTGGAAAAAACAGTCTATAAAAATCTTCAGATTTTTCGGGAATTAGAGATAAAAATTCAGTAGATTTAATTTTTTTTTTTCATTTTTAAATAGTGTAAGACCTTGGAAAGATTTCCTGAAGCTCATGGTTAAAAAGAAAGTGATCGATCGTTCATATCAAGGCAAGTTGTCAAGTATTTTTAGAAGAACTTTTAAGAAAAAAATGTCAAGTGGCTGATGAAAAAAACATGCGACGGCAGTCGATAAATATTAATATAATATTCAAAGTGAAGAGCTGACCAACTATTAAGCAATTAGCATCTTGTTGTTTTCAAGGTTAGTTGATCAACTTTCATTGAACCAAATGATGTAACCTTTTTTTTTATTTAAATAATATATGTTTTCACTTCGAACAATTTATTAGGTTTCTTTGAAATTTTTGAAATTCTGAACATTGTTGATGAGGAGTAATATAATTGAACCGTTTCAATGTTTCTTCAATTATTCTGAACATATATTCACTTTCAATCATGTTCTATAATGGGTAAAGAATTCTTCAACAAAAGCACCAAGCAATAGGCTTGTGTTGTTCGTGAACGAACTAGTTCAGAAGAGAGTTGCCATAAGTGAAACGAACGAACTAGTTCGCAGTCAGTCCCGCTCCTAGTTCGTTTCTATTCATTGCGTTCGGAAATCAGTGAGTGACCTTTTTTTTGGTCATTGTCGTTCGGAACTAGGTTTGTGTAGTTCAGAAGAGCGTTCCCAGAACTGAAATGAAGGAACTAGTTCGCAGTCAGTCCCGTCGTTTGTATTCATTCCTTGCCGTTCGGAACTCAGTGGTAAAATATACTTGTAGACTGACGACTCCGACCTTTTTTTTGCTCAATGATGACTACGGCTCTTTTTTTTGCTCTTCACATTCTACCAGAATGACGACTGCACGACACTGAACAACCGCGAACTAGTGAACTAAAAGAACGAACTAGTGAACTAAAAGAACGAACTAGTGAACTAAAAGAACGAACTAGTGAACTAAAAGAACGAACTTGATGCCCAACCCTACCAAGCAAGCACCTTTCATTCAACTAATCGCTTTAAACTATAGACTTCATTCAACTTCCAAATTGAATCAACATCTCTCGCAATTTTGATCGCTTAGTTGAATTAATAAACAACATCTCAACGAGACAGCACAAAGGTGCTACACGATCGCACATTATTCAATGACCTATCCTTCGTACCAATTTTATATACAAAAAAATCTTACTCGCTCTCTTTCGCCTCCCAAACTCTCCATATTCTATGCTTAATTTTGATTATATCCGAATGTTTAATGTTTACAAAATATGGGTTCTGGTTTTTTTATTTATTATTTCAGTTGACTTTGGTTGACTGCCACCGCATGACTGATGCTTTACATATTGCCCAATTGATGGCAATGGAGGCGTTAAGAAATGAAGAAAGATTTATTCGATGAGTCTTTTTTTTTATTATGATTTGGGCACAGATAACTCGACCGCCGACTCTATAAATTAGCATTTTTTGGAGATCAATGATGCCAATTTTTTTAAGATATGTCGGTAATTATTTTGATACGGGTGGTAACGCTCGAACTGTGATTTGGAATGGATTTTTGCATTTATGTTTGACGTCAAATTGTTGATAATTCAAAAAGATATTTTTGAATTATTTTATAAATTTGGTTGATATTTTGGACAATATGTTTTTGTTTGTTTGTTTTTGTATTCGAGCCAAATATTGACTGCATGAAATTTGATACCCAAATAATGTAAATAAATATTTATGATACAGAAATATTGTTAGATAACTCTCTTTCAAAATTTTTCACTGTGAGAAAGAAAATGGACAAATGATCCAACTTAATTTGTCGTGTAAAAAAAGCGGAATAAACCTACCGGGTTAAGCGTTAGAAACGTTCTTCGAAACTCAAATACTATTAGATATAAGTACATAGATCTACCAAAACTAAGATTTTTGACAGTTTTGAATGTGTGTTTTCATTTTCCGTTCTTACACTGACTGAAGGAAATTTAACATGTTTATAGTCGATATTTTAAATTTTTTGACAGTAAGAAAGAAAAGGCAGTCGGTTCAACATACACCAAATTTTTTATATACGACCTCATCTAACCTGGTGCGAATCCTTATCAAAACCGAAATCGATCGGAAAATTTAATTTTGACATTATGTTTGTTCTTTTTGCAAGGTTTAGTGTACACTTAGTGTACATTACACTTTGAGAGAAATACACCAATTGACCAAGACCAGGCAAAAAGAACGCGTTAGTGTAGAAACATGTTTCTGAAAATTCTTCCATTCCAAATGTATTGCTATACAATATCCTTGCAAATGTTCACTCAAAAGAAATTCCCTAAATGCTAAAACCCGATTTTATCTTCATACAGTCATCAAGTTTGACAGATTGCCAATTACACTTGCTAACAGCTGCTCTCTATCGAGTGTAAAAAGTGTACACTTTCTACATTACACTATCTACACTCGGCAAAAAGAACAGCGTCCTCTGAAATCACCAGCCAAATAGAACAGCAAAAGTGTACACTTTCTGCAGTAGAGTAGATAGTGTAGTCAAAAAGAACAAACCTATTGTTTTGAATTTTAATTTGTTATAAACAAAATTTTTTTGACGCCTTTTTGAGAGTGAATCAGTTCCTAAGACGAAAGAAATGAACACCAGTGTACCATTCAGAAAACTGAGCTTAAGCAAAATAATGAAGTCTCTGCTCCGTCACATGGAATGGTTCAAAAGTGATTCAATGAATTTTGTTATTACCACAGATGCAAGAATGATGGTGGCCACATGAAATGAGGTCGCAACTAAATAGATGGTAAATAACACCATCGCATGAATGTTTCTGGAGGACCGCAATGTATCCAGTCGAAATGAAAAAATACTCCTGTTAGAACTGAGTTACATCGCCAAATTTCGGCAACAAGATTTCAAAATCTCAAAAAGTGTTTACATCGCCTGACGAGATTTGTTTGAAATTTAAAATGTTAACAGCTGATTGTTGTGTAAAAATTTTTAATTTATTTTCAATGATTTATCGCTTTTCTGCATTCAAAATTTACCAGCAATAGCAGGAGTCATATAACAAAATTATTATTAAGATTTTGAAATCGCTCAAATATACGGGAAATCTAGAAAATTTCGATAGAGTTTTATCGAAATCTCAAGACTTTCCGAAACCCAGTTCGAAATCTTGCGATATAAATCTGCTATTACTGTACTTACAAAAAATCCGGCTACTGCGAATTTTGACATTTTACAAAAATAAAACATATTTTTAATGATAAAGCCTAGTATTCAGATCGAGTGAAATTTCGCTTACCTCTCACTGCGCTCATTCCGGTGTGAAATTAGTTCGTGAACGTTACCGAAAGATGTCGTTTGATAAAACACAAAAAAAACAATTTATATTAAATTTAAAATCAATTTACTTTAAATAAGAAATAATCAATATTTGCTTTCGGTATAATGTTCCAAATGGCAATACGTGAAAAGGACAATGTTTTGTGGACCAGACACGGCACAAAAAATTGTTGCTGTGTGCTGTTTTCTCCATAATTTTTTGATGTCGGAAAACGACATCGAGTATTTCCCACCGAATTATGCTGATGAATTGGATGACGAAGGTAAAGTAATCGAGAGTGAATGAAGAAAAAGGATTTCGAACGACAGTATGATTAATTCGTCATTGGATAACAACACTGAAAGTTCATCAAAATAAAAAAAACTATAAGGGATTTCCTAATGCAGTAGGCCATGTAATAATATTTTTCATTGTCACTTGCACTTCAAAACGAGACAAAACGTCACAATTTCACCGTGAAACTACGATGCTCGCTCATTTCGCTGCGGAATCTCTGCTCAGCGCCATCTGTTTGCAATTGGCAATTTCTCTTGAACTGGATACTAGCTAGCGAAATGAAAGCGAAAAAATTGTTCACTAGCATTTCGCTCGGTTTTTTTTGTATGTGTTTTTCATTTCACTCGATCTGGATACTAGGCTTAAGGTGAAATTGGTGTACACTATCAAAATGATTTCTTCGATTTGTCGGAAAGGACAGTGGTTACGCGAGGCATTCACTCTGTAAGTGCATAGTGTGATTCGAATCCACGACCTCTGCATTGGCAGATCACTAAGCTTCCAAAGCAACTGTTTGTTTTTTTTAAGGTTACCGAACTGGACTTAGCAGGTTAGCCTTTAATACACAGTAGTGTACAGTCCACTCAGCTAAAAAGGTGCGGAGGTCGGGTATGGCAGTTTACTAGTAGGTGTTAATAATTTTTTAGTGCTGTTGGCTGTGGTACGATCTAAAAAAACAGCAAAGTTGCCTACAACCAATCAACTACTGGCTGGTAGCTCTGATGGTATTTGTGAAAAAATAAGAATTTAAACAGAACTCATCTGCTCAGTGTTAAATCCTTTAGTAGTCACCCTATTAAACATTCCGCACAGTTCACTATTTATATTAATATTTCGATGATAATAAAAACTGAAAAATTCCTATAAATAAATTATGCGTTGAGTGGGAATTGAACCCACGACATTCCCTAAGCAGTGTTTTTAAGTGTTTTCAAAATTGGCAGCATTCGCGCACTATTACACAGCGACCATTAAACCCAAAAAATTCAGCCCGATGAGATGACACCTGTAATCAAGTTCTCATACCCAAATTAGCTTCTTTCCTTTCTGCTCCGTCCCCTTTCCCAATAAATCCATACAACTAACCACCTGCCTCGTTTTTGTAATTAAAATTTGCCGGCAAAGTTTCGATTTCGGATCAAAAAAACCGACCCAAAGAAGAAACTAAAAAAAAAGCCGCCCAAGAAGTATGTTGGCAAAAACAGCATGTGGCGCAACTTTCAGGTGTCCCGCAAACACACTCACTTATTATTATTATTATTATTAGCCGTAGAAACAAAAAGAGTTCATGAGTCCCGGGGTTGAATCATGAGCGCTAATTGTCCAACAATTTCTTTAGCAGCACGACGAATGGCTTATTTATTTCATTCTTTTATTTGGACGTGAATTTGATCCCAACATACGAGTATGTAGTCACGTTTCATCGGAGGGGTTGACTCTGCGCTCGTAAGCTCTTTTGGAAGTTGAACGCTTCTCATATGTGCAAAATTGCAACCAGCTAAAGGTGATAGGGAGAGAGCACGTTGGACCTGCTATTCGCTATATAATTGCAACGTGGGCGAGACACAATATTAATCATGTTCTAAATAAATGTTTGCGATTTTTAGTGGCAGAAGTGGGATATCGGCGACAGAGAAGGCTTCTATTCCTCGAGTTTCACATTCTTCCGATAAATTATAAAGCAATCTGGATATAGCTGAGCTTCGGCTATGCGTGTGTGGGAGTGGTAGAGCTTATATTCAAATTCGATTGAGTGGCTCTTTAGGCTATCATCGCCGTTATGTCTATGACGTCGATTATTTCTCAATTACACGTGGGATGACGCACTGACAACATACCGAAATGACGGAGTATCTAACTATTATCATCCCAGCCACACCACACCACATCCAACGAGCTAGAACACGAATGTATCACTGGATGCTGCATGGGAGCTCCTCTTCACCTTTCGAATTCATGTCAAGAGAATTTACAGCCCACCTGAATCTCAGGTGAAGTCATAGAGGGAATTGATGTAATGTTTACTGTCGGGTTGGAAGAGCGTTCCTTAAAATGATGCTGCGTAGGCAGTTCTGACCTATTCATGGCAATATGGTGACTCTTCTACGGTATGGAACAGACGGAAAATATTCGAATGACCTTTAAGTTGAATCGTGTGGTGTGGAGGTTGTATGAGATAAAGCAGTTGATCTCGTTCTCGTTTTCTATAAATGATGATGAAATGGGTGTTTTATTAGAATTATGGAAGTTAGGCCAACGCCCTGGTATTCCACAGAACGCTGTGAACCGAACGACAAGGTGGCACTAAAAGCATGAACCTAAAGGCTGCCATCTATGCGAAGAATAGAATGAAATGAAGTTGTTAACTCCCAAAAAAGAACAAAGTAGAAAAATTTGGGGTTATCTAATGTACGGTTGAAATGGTTCTAGGGAACTTCCTTTTATAGGAGACGTTAAAGCTGTTGGCCAAGTCACCAGGGTGCTTGGTCTCCTGTTGCTTTTTTTAGGGCTGAACTTTTCTTTTCTATTAGGGAATTCACTAAGGATATATGCTTGTCAGTAACAGAATGACATCACAGAGACATTCTGCATTGGTTAGTTTCATTCAGCTGATTTCCTGTTTACAGTGAGATATTAAGAATAAGTTCTGAAAAGTGATATGAAAAGTCAAGAAGGTACCAGATTTGTGATGTGTCAAGAAGTCACCAAATTCATTTATCAATAGAAAGGAGAGTGAGTCTATGTTATCGAAAATATTGTTGAATACTTGTCCTAAGGATTTTTGTATGGAAGCTACCGGATATAGCTGATTAGTAAAACAGCAAAACTAATTTCTACAAAATTCTGAATTCGTGGCTAAACGATTACTTGAGTTATAGTGAGTTCCGTCAACATTTCGACAGGATATTTGTATGGCAGCTACACGAAGGACTTCATAATCATATATTCAGTTCCAACTATTGAAAAATCAACACGTGTTTTAAGGACTTTTGTATGGGAGCTAGCCGAAAGAGTGAATGAATTTTCCAGAGTAAGGAACACGAACCTCAAAACTAATTTGTACAAAATTTCAACTTCGTGGTTAAACGATTTCTCGAGTTATAGTGGGTTCCGTAAATTGAGTGACGATATTTTTACAGGATTTTTATATGACAGCTACTCGAAGGACTGATGAGAACTTTTTCATATTCTCTGCAACTATTTGAAAACCAACGTATTCGAAATTTCAAAGTAGTAGACAAAGGCGTTCCGAAGTTATTGGCCAATATTCTTGAACACGTGTTTTAAGGATTTTTTGTATGGCAGCTACCCGAAGGAGTAGGACCATTTTTTCCGTTAACGATCTTAGCCTTACAAATTCGACCAAACATCCAGATTCAAAAATTCAAGATCCTAGCTCAAGACGTTCTTGAGTTATCGTGCGCACGGACGTGAAGCGGATTTACAGTTTTTGGCCCCAAATAAACAAAAAATAAGGAGGCCCCGTTCTATGCGTTACAAACTTTTAGGATGGATAATAATACTCTCAGATTTCATCTAGAGTATAAAAAAGGAGAAAGAAGGTAAATACACAAAAAAAAGTAAAAATAAAAAATAAAAGAAGACAATAAAAATAAGTAAAAATACTTTATTATTAAAATAATAAAGTAAAATGTAGATACGAAGTGTAAAAAGGATTCTATAATAATAAAAGAAAAAAGTAAAAACTAAAAGCAAAAATAAAAAAAATGATAGAAAAAACATAAAAAAAAAAAATAAAAAAAAAATAAAAAAAAAAAATAAATAAAATAAAAAAAAATAAAATAGAATAAAATAAAAAAAAAATAAAATAAAATAAAAAAAAAAAAAAATAAAATAAAATAAAATAAAAATAAAATAAAATAAAACAAAAAAAAAAAAAATAAAAAAAAAAACAAAACAAAACAAATAAATAAGAAAAAATTATATTAATAATAAAAAAGAGAGTAAAAACTAAAAGGAAAAATAAATAAAAAAATTGGAAAAAGATATACAATTAAAAAAAAAAAAAGAAAATAATTAAAAAGTAAATAAAAAAAAAAGATTACAAGTTTATAAAAAAAAAAGATTACAAGTTTATAAAAAAAAAGAATAACAATTTTAGTTAACCACATATTCACATACGCGATACTAATGGCCAAATGGTGGCATTCCATTCCGTTCTCGAAGCAGAAGTGAGTGTTGGTTGAAAAGAAACTTAAATTCAAGGTACATACCTTGAAAGCCACTTTTTCTCTTTTAAACTCAAATCTTCCTAATTATTCCGATCCAAAAAATCTCTATGTCTGCTAATCCCTGCAGAATGCAGTCATCTCCCCTCCCCCCAAATCAATACCATGAACACTAGCAGTCATAAGGACTTTTGACCGAAACTTTTCATCGTCCTCGAATTTCCCCCACCTCCTTCACAACCTCTCCTCCACTTTCCAACCCCTTCAATGTATTCTAGCTCGAGACAAAAATCAATGAACTATAGACTTGGGGAAGGATGATGCAGAATTGAAATGGACGGAAGAACCATGAACAGGAAGGCTGTAGACAGACAGGCCGACCTAATTTTTTATTTATCACTGCATGGATATGCATCAAGGTTTTGTGAATGCGTCGTCTCCCTTGATGCACTTCGATATGGTGGATATTTTTGAGAGGATGGGATGACTTCTTGTTCATTTCGCTAGATTCCGACCAGCTAAGGGATGGAGGTGATGGTAACGAAACTGACACGATACCAATACAACGATGGCGAAACTGATGTTATAATATGGGGTGGTGTTTAGCCTGGTGCTATTTTACCCGAAATACAAACCGAATACATTATCTGAGGAGATTGGTTACCTCTGTCGAGAACAGAGTATGAGAAATGGCGATGAACAAAATGAAAATCCATTTAGAAAAGAAGAAAGGATGAGGGAGTGGTGAAAAGGAAAAAAACAATATTATAGTTATGGATTGAGATTCGATTGCAATAGAGCCCTTCAAGGAAAATCGTATTCCGCCCCTAATCTCATCAATCCGCACACCTACATTAGGTAAAAATCGAGTTGGTCTTAAAATTCAACCACCTCATTCACCTTTAAAGTTTCTTCCTTTCCATTTGAATACCTTCACTCCCTTTTGCAAGTAAATTCGCTTGGTAGGACGAGTTCTGGCCTAGAGCCTGTGTGATGAAAGGAGCTACTTAAAAGTTAAAAGTAATGAAACGAAATTCCCAGCTGACATATAAATTGTAAGTTTAGTAAGCTCTCTTAGGAAATGTTATGTTGCGTCTTAAGCATACGACGCTATTACGAACGGAGATCCCAAACACATGCGTTGGATAACGTACGGTTTTGTGGACATGTCAACATGTTGTCACCTAAGTACCTATCCTAAAAAAGTTTTTAATCAAATTGAAAAGTAACGTAACTGGGGGTTGTAGGATGGTGGGTTATTGTGGAAATTAGAGAAGGAACTATACTGAACTCTGAGAAGTTTTTTTTTGCTTGTATATCACTTGAAGGTTGAAGGAGTTTTGGACAGTTTGACAAGAAGAAAGTGGCAAGTTGGGGCAGGTAATACTGAAGGGAAGAAGTGAAGAATTAACCTTTTTTTAAACACAAAATCAACTGAATTTTAGGAAAACACGAATATTAAATTCAAGCCAGAAATCAATCAGACAAGATTATTTTGTCAAAATATTCAAAAGCTTCAAAAAATCCAAAAAATGGGATGTACAGCGCAGAGTAGGCCATCCTGTCAAATTGACACAAAATATTCAGTCAAATTGATAAGTTACCAATTTTTTTTTTAATGACAATATTTTTAAAATTTTTGAATATAGAAAATTTATGCCAAAAAATTACTTTTACTACATCACAAACAAACACAACAAAATTGAAGAAATATTAGATATTTCGCCAAAATATTTTTACAGAGTCAAAAATTGTCAATAACCAAAAAAAAAGATTTCATGCAGTCAAGAAAGTTAATTAAGAAAGTCAAATTTCCCAGTTAAAGCCGGCTTTGTCAAATGATATCAAATAAATAAAAAAAAAAGATTATCAAACCAAAATTTTACAATATTTGATGCTACAGTCAAAAGCAAGCTCAATAACATCTCTAGTTGCATTCGCATTCAGACAGCCTAGTTTCGTCACTCAAACTACAATGTTATAAATAATTTGAAATGAACCTGAACCAAACAAATTTCGCCCAAGTAAATACGAATCGAAAATGAACAAAGTAACATATTCGCTTCACTTGGGATACTTCGAAACATGCGCCCGTCTTTAAATAACCTGGGATCTGCGAATATCGTAAGAAACGCGTACTGCTGGGTAAGACGTCAAAAAGTTTCGCGCGTGGTGTCAAAATGGTGCCCAATACATTGGTTTTTCATTTCTTTCGTCCTTTTCATACGCATGCCGGAACACGATGTAAACAGGTGACTGATTTAAGTCTATACGGAAAACACATTATAGGGCCACTAGAAAAACTGCACTTTTCCTCAATTCTTGGGTGGCGAAAATAAATTATACGCGCCTAGAATAGAAAATCGCGCGAACTATGCGAACTGAGTGTCTATAATGTGTGTGCTCTATTACCCAATAGCCCCGCTTCAAATCTGAGAATTTCCGTTTCTTAACGCACAAATATTTCATTTCGAAACAGTTGCCAAAAGTATCTTTTGAGATTATGCAACATGATTTCGTTAAAAAAAGATAAATTTAAAAGAAAATGGGTGAGGCTTAAAATATTTACCATTGGGATATCTATCGCATAAATCCCAGTCATGACGACACGGAATATTAGACGAAAGCGACTGTAGATAGCATAGAGTTGCTGTAGACATGATTTTTGAAGAGTTTTGGTAGTTGCTTTGACACACAAAAACTTTTATTTTTTTTAATTAAAAAAAATATTTTTTGTACAAAACACTTAAAAACTTTCTTTCATTATATTAAATTTTTTTTTATTTGATCACTGATCGCACTGCACTTAAACCCAAATAGAGGCTTGCACGTTTTGACAAAGATTTCCGAAATTTGACAAATTGTCAAAAAAAACTCCTCCTTCAAATTTAATAATATCGAAAACAATAACAATGATTAACAAAACTAACGCCGGAAGTTTTGATTTTTCAAAACAACAATTTTTATTGTGATCGCGCGTCCGATCCGAGATAATATCGAAGTTGAACTAATGCCGAAATCTTAAGTTCGAAATTTTTTGCTCCTATAAATAATGCAACTGAGCAAAAAAAAAATAAACGATTCGATTCGAGAAAGTAATGTCTAGAGTTCCGAAAGCGAGATCAGTGATCTAGTCGACGTCTTGAGAACAAAACCCGAAGTTGTTTAAGACGTACAGCAGCAGATTGAGGATCGCTTCGATCATCTTCTAAACAGGTCTGTTTTCTTTATTAAATCCCGCGTACCGACTTTTAGTGTGTGACTAATTTAGTGCGCCGACGCGACAAGCTTCTTGACTTCTTCATCCAAGACGTTGTTTGAAGTGCATATGCGTCGATCGAATAACGGCCAAGAGGAGACAGCAAGGCAAGAAGGCAAGGCAGCAACAGCAAAACACAAGATCTCTGTCTCGGAGGAGTAGTCAGTTGCGATCAAAAGGCCTTGACTTAAAATAGAAACCCAAGTGAATTTCATGAATTCGCGCATTTCAAATCGAGAAGAAAAACATCCGAGAGGTAGACAAAGAGTTAGACGCTTCTGTCGGAGCGTCTTGTGCTTTTGGGAAGAAGAACGGGCACGGAAAAATACTGTAAGCGGTTTTCTTGTCTTGTCCGACAAAGGAAACACAAATAATGTATTTAGTGCGGTCGATTCTAAGAAAGGATCGTGCCATTATGGTTTATTGGTCCGTTGTCTTTTGTATGGTGACCTCCCCAGTGATGGGAAGTTAGTACGCGATCCAGACATGATAAATGAATGCCGAAAGGTTTAGTAAACTACTTGCAAGATCATTGCAAATCTTAACGATGATGTTCAAGTTGTTGGGAAAATTTTTGACATTTTGTACGACGGTCACTGATCGCATTTTGACAATATTTGACAGTATTTATGACGGTCATTGATCTTCGCTTACGGTTGACATTGAAAAAGGCGGTGTCTTGTTGGATAAATAAGCAAATCAACTTTTAGTTCTCGGCACTAATTCTGGGGTGTCTCAAGATGTTAGCTACAGCTGCTTCAAAAGCATAGCAGTGCAAGACTGTGGCAACTGTCAAATTAGGAAGGAATAGCTTCTTCGGGGTTTGGACAACCAAAGCTTACAACAACTAACCGACCCATACATATGCAATTTGGCGAAACATATGACATATATAGGGTGTTTTTTTTGTTTGAGTAAACTTACCGGCAAGAAGCATTTCAGTCCGCCGTATAACTTATTTTCGAGGCTTTTGCAATTGTTGCCGCAAGGGTTTTACTTGCCTACTATAAGCCGCCGACAAGTTACATACGAGTTAAAATGTTTGGTGGGTGCTTTCTTGCTTAGAGTCCGGAGTGTGAGCAACAAAACGGCTTTTTAAAAATTTCGACAGATCTAGTGACAAATAGCAAGCACGAGAAAGCAGCTTTTTGATTGCTTTGGACACACAAAAGAATACAAAAGCAGCTAATAGCAGCTATAGCAGAAATCATGAACAAATCGTAGATGGTGATGAAACTACAAGACAATTTTGACGAAGAGGCCAAATCAATGTGGAGAGATATACACAATGTCAAGGCAATTGCCCTCTCGCCTAAGATCAGTAAATTTGACCATGTTTTTACATGATACGAGTATGTATTTAAAAACATGGGTTTGATTTTGGTGCGATTGTCAAAAAAAAATTGACAGTCAAGTTAATGATTGGCGAATAGAATTTCCAAGGTTTTGAAATCTCCTTGTGCCTACGACTAGATTTTATGGAAATCAAGATTGAAGTAAACTCAGAAATGGTTTATGGTAACACGCTAAAATCCAGTTCATTTTTGCAACTGAACTAGTATGGAGAATATTGAAAAATCCAAGGACCTGTTATAATAGTCAGCTTAGTCTGACAATTCTCATCTAATTCTCAACTCGGCTTCAGCGGTTAACTTTTCTTGTGGTTTTGATTTGATTATTCATGGTTTATGCTTGAATTTTGGAATTTGACTGAATTGCAAAAATTTGTTGATGGATGCCCAAACACTTGATTAGATACTTGAAAAAATTACCTTTGAGGCTCGAGCAAATAAATATTTGCCTAGTAAACTGATTACGTGAGCTGAAAGTGTAGTAATCAATTGAGTGCTTGTACTTATTAAAAAAAATAATGAATACTAAATAACGAATACCGAATACTGAAGTCGAAATAATCTTTAAATTTTCATTACTGGAAAGTAATCAAATAAAAATAAAGTAATCAAATTGCACTGCTTAGGTTGGTTTTTTAATATTACTTTCGACAACAAAAGATATTCCTGAAGCATTACAAATTTTCTAGAACCACAGAAAAATAGCAGACCCATGACATATTTTACACTTAAAAAATTTCGTTAAACCAAGACCTGATCCTATTCAGAGTTCGAGTCAACAATAAATTTCGAAAAAGTGATCTTACGGAAAATTATTACATAATGTTGGTTATTTCCAAAATTCTCATTATGTAATTGTGTGTTAAAAACCAAATACGATCAATCACGATCAATTTTCTAGCTGAATTTTTGGAAATCAACTGGACTGGTTGGTTTGACGAAGTACTAAATAAAATACATAAAAAAAATATTTGTGATAAAACCTTGTAACTTAAGTTACCTTCATTGGCATTTCTAATTTTAAACTTCGATAATCATTTACGGCTTACTTTTTTTTATTTATTTTTATCTAGACCTAATTCACACTGTATTCAAGGCGGCATCAAATGAATTATCATTTCCGTGATCGATTACGTTATTGTACGCACGATCGCTTTGAAAAAAAACCTACATCCCGAAAATAAAAATAAAATTTAAAATCAATTGGAGATTCAATTTTAACCGATCGCGATCTTAGTGTTTCCAGTAGTGTTCTTGCATTTTCTGAGCATAGGTGAAATTATCTCTAAAAAACGGAATGAAGAAATAATCAAAGATCGAACTTGATCGATCTGTGCGATAAAAATTTTAAAATGTCCCTTGATATCGGTTATAAGTCGCTGGTTCATCCAGCTCGACGGACCAATAAAAAAATAGGCTTTGTACTTAAACAATCGTCCAAAATTACCACAAAATTTTATTTTTATTTGTTTTGTAGATGGTTTAACTTTATAATTATATTATTTTATAATTAAGATTCGGCCACGAGTGCGTTCATTAAGTGGGTTCTAACGAAAACGAAACAACCTATATATCTTCCTCTGTAAACTCTATAGATTCGTCTGTCGTATGAATAGGTTTGAAGTGCAGACGAGAATATTGAACTCCATTTGATTTTATAATTTTATTTTTCATGAACATTGAATAGGGTTCGACTCCATAGCCTCGACACTGCAAATGATCGATCTAGTTACGTCAAAAATTTCAATTATTCCTTGGTTATGATTACCAAAACACAACATCATAATCAAAATGTTAGACACGATCCTCACCAATGACAGGTGATCCGTAGCCAACATTTCTTTTTGATTGTAATTTAAAACGAAAGTCGAAAAGAATTATCCTGCTTTCTAAGCTCCACAGTAACAAAAACTATCGACAATTTTGACACAAAGATTTTTCCAATCTCTCACTTCGTCTTACATACAGGCGGAACGAAAACCGCCCATCTTTTATAGAAACATGCGCAACTGAATTAAATCATGGCATTCCCATTAGATTGATGGACAAAGGTGGACAAATGAAATTATCGTCTGTGATCTCCGTGACCATTTCATTTATTATTGTTATTAATTTTTATTCTCCTTCATTTTTTTTGCGTCATCCTCATAAGCATATGATCTTATTCCCTTGGAGAAATCATAGAGTTACATAAAACTCATGCATGATCAGTGCGTAAAAAAATCTATGCGTGTAGTGTGTCGGTTGTTAAGTGTTTGAATAAGTTTAAAAGCTGGATTTTTTTTGGGTTGCGATCAACGCTCGCTGGTTTTCTAGTTACAACTTGATGCGGATCTAACTAAACAAAACTAATACGATCGGTCATGATCATTGATCATTGCACGATCATTGACCCAATTGCTTCAGAGATCTTATCTCCAGAAAAATGAATACATTGAGTAATTGTAAACACTTTAAAAAAAAAAGGCTAAAAGATGTCTAAAGCTTATATTAGACCGTTTGACATGCAGTCAAAAATTTCATTAAAAAAATGTTACGAATAATTTACTGAAATTTTTTAGGCTAAATAGGACTTATGTAAAACAATGAAAACTAAATTTGACTATTTGCCACCGAAATAGTCAAATATTTGTCATAGTGTCGTACAGTTCAGTACAGTCTTAAGGTGTCTTCTGTCATATAGAATCCAAACTATATCCAATTCAATCATCATTGTGTATGTCAACGGACAATAAATAATCGTAAAATTTGTCAATCAATCAATTTGTAAATGATCATTTTTTATTGCTCTAAGTATGAAGGGAAAAATAGTATCCCGCCAAATATACTTTGAATGGAAGATTATGGAAGGTACCACCAGGTATGAGTATGTAAGTATCCTGCCATTTCAGATATCGTTGATTTTTATAGACATACCACGATGTCATTTATAAAGGACAAAGAAAAACGCGATGAAGTGATTTATCGCCTGATATATTTGAATAGGTTGGTGTATTTTCAATAGATTTTTTTTGTCTAGAGAACTAACTAGAACTTTTATATACTCGTACTACATAATCAATGAAATAAGGGAACTTTGTGATTGGATATTTGTTTAATTGATTTCAACATAACACATAAAAAATGATTGAATTTCGGAGAAAAATAACTTTTATGCACGTCCTATACGAAATTCGAAAGATACTTTCCTACTGGTTAGAGCTTCCCAAAGAAAATTTAATAATTTCTTTATCTTTGCTGTTCAGACTCAGGCATCAGGTAGCAACCATGGTAACTGGTCAGCCACCTTTGTCCAATTGCCGTGCCCAAAGTACTGTGCTCGCTATTTCTCAAGGACATTGAACTAACCACTTTAGGTAGCGCAACGTAACATGCCTAGCCTTTCGGAGTGAGTATCCATAGATTCAGCTCCTTTTTGTCCTGTCTTTCACAAATCTTTGTCACTGTTCTCAACAGGGAATATTATTGCGCCCCACCTAGCTCACCTGCGGATTAGATAAGGATGATGAAACACTAGCAGTCTAGCTGTGTGTGGAAAACACTTCCCTGCTGAGTACCAAAAAAAAGCGGGACGCCAGCTGTCAGATACAGAAGATAATAAAATCAGGGCAATTGCGTACCAAAAATTCGTTACATCTTGAATACTCATTTTTAATGGTACCTTCCGGAATGTCTTTCCACCTTGTCGTGGTGAAGGAATAAACGTAAGCCAAAGGCTTGTTATACGCATTGACTTTGTCAATTCGAAGAATTGAAATACTTGATTGCCATTTCCTTGAATTCTAAAGTATCGGAAACATTACACTATACAGCCTAATACTGTGTTCCGAGCGAAACGAAATGAACTGTCAAATTCCATATTAAAAAAAAAAATTAATATTTCGATCATTTTTCGCGACGAATTATTTCCATCGTTTTTCAGTACTGTGTTCATGGACGGAATGTACATTTGCAGTAGTCACTAATAGATGGCACTTGGTTTCGTTAAAGTTTGGTTTCCAAGGGTAGCGAAATATTTGACAATTCAAAATTTTCAACCGTTCGCTGTCAATTCAGTTCGTTTGTGCTCGGGAAATTTTGTGTGAGTTATATTTTGTTGTGTTGTGTGCCGGAATTGTATTTTCTAGCCAATATTTTAATTTCTTTCAAATTTCGCGCGCTTTTATTTCACTGACATCTAGTAGCGAACTGTATAATTTATTTCACTCTATTTCGAAGGTACCTTTTTCGTTCGTTTTCATTTCGCCGAACACAGTACTATACTTAAATAGGAACCTTTGAGAAGTACTCTCAATGTGTATGGTTGGTTTAAGTGGCAGCCCTGTTCGCCAGACAGAGCTCATATGGCTCAATGACCGTTTTGGAACCACCTCGTATTAAACCCGGATGTTAGGGGTTGTTGTGACTGGGAAATTTAAAAGATGTGCTCAATGTGTATATATTAATACAAAATCAACATAGTTGGGACGCCTTTCTAGAAAACTCAGAATGGGACGATTCTGTCCCTAAAAAAACACACTTCGAGGAAAAATATTGAGGAGGCTTAGACTGTTGTAGATACCCAAGAGTAACTGAACACCTCGCTATCTGAACAAAGATCGTGTAAAATTAGTTAGAAGATAATTAAACTTGAGTTACACATTCGTCACATCTACATAATTTAAAGTGCGCAATAAAGAAAAAAATCGTCCAGATTACCAGCCACGCGCCATACTCATCAACCGTTTCCACATTTTCTCTATCCCAGATAACTATTGACCGCGAATCTCATAAGTCTTACGATAAGCTCGGCAAATATAAACTACATCGGCATAAGATACTTGTATTGTACTAAGAAAGACGTGAACATCATCAGTCATCCCCATTCCCCACAACAAACAAGAATTGGGCTGAAAGAAATTTTTCTTCGGTAAAATTAACAATTTATTTTGGAGAAATTCTTTCAACTAGGCTATAGAAAAGCTGCTAGAATAAATCACTATCTGGATAGAATTTCATTTGTGTCGAGATAGCGTTGAACTTTAGGCTAGTAGAAGACAATCATCACGTCTGAAAATGTTAATTCTGTCTATTTATTTTCGAATTATTTCGGTATAATATAAAAGTGTGAATATATGCAATAAGTTCAAAAAACACTGACTCTATTTGGTGCTACAGGATACGTCACTCTGCCAGAATATTATCAGCCCCTCATCGCACCTCATATACTTATGAATCACGACAGTATTTTCCTATATGATTACTACCTATTCAAACTGATTGTGTATGACTCATGGGGCTTAAATAAGTTGCTAGTCATAGATTGTAAATATTTGGAAATGCTATTTTAATATTGCAAGGAATGTCGTTTCTGCACGACATTATTTCGGAAGGACCTTTTATGCTGTTATGACACTGGCTAGTTCTTAAGTGCAATAAAAGTCAATCAAGCGACCAATATTGAGAGAAAGAGATTACCGATAAAAGCACCCTTTCCGATGCTACCGGCATCTAGTAGACGAAATAAACAACAGATTTGTTATGAAAAATACTGATTTTAGCGCGTTTCATAACATAACATGACACTTTCCATAATTTTTACATAACGAACTGTCAAAAACAAGCCTGTAGCAGCCAGTGGATTTTTTTTTGTCAGTTACCCTGTGTTTACACTGACAATTTATCTGGCAATGACAATGGCAATATTGCCATTGAGTTAAATGTTAAATCGCAATGAGTGGGTATTTGATTGATTTTCATTTGAGTGAGTGAATTCGAAGTGTCAAGTTCTGAAGCAAAGCAATCATAACTTCGAAAACTATTGATTAATTCAATAGTTTTTTCTTTAGTCCACTTATTTTCACTCATTTTGCGATCAAAAACGTAAGTCTACCTGTTGATAAGCGACGCTAACTTCTGTCAAACGATTCGTTTTCTGGCAATATTATTCTCAAAATTGCCATGGCAATGCTGAGAGCAATATTGCCATATGCGTTTGGTGCGTCTACACTGTCAATTTGTGTAAAGCAATAATGCCGTTGCCATTGCCATTGCCAGATAAATTGTCAGTGTAGACGCAGGGTTACTCATAGTTTTGCTGTTCGGACTGTCTCTCTCACACCAATGTCTAAATTGTATGTTAAAGTCTCTATCTCTCTCCATTTGGATTTTCTAGCCGTTTTAAAGCTGCAAAAATAGCCAGTATCATAACAACATTACAGCCTGAAGATAAGATCCATAAAATGGTAAAAAAAATGTATTAAGGAAAAGTGTCCCCGAGTTTTTTTCTGTTCTTGGAGCAGCCTACACAATTTGCAGAAGAAAGTGTGTAGTTCTGGCTGCTCAAATGAAACCAAAAATCTGCCAATGGTCTGGGCGAAACTTTATTATTTTTCGGGTCAAAGTTCGGGAGCGGTCAAAGTCGGAGTGTATCAAGAGTTGCTTCGAGATTATTAGATTTCTTGGAAAATTAATTTTGTTTTTAAAATAAAAATATTTAAGATAGCGATTTTTTGCTGATTAAACATTGGAAAAGCCCGTGTAGACTATTCGAATTTCGGTATATTATGTACACTAAAACCTTATAGAAGTAAAAAGAATTTGTTGCCTTATCAGAATTAAGAGATACGACGAATTTCTAAAACGTATACAAACCCATTACTTCCACTTGAGGTTTGAATTTCGAAAAAATTATGAAACAGGTTTTTAGACGATTTCATAAAGCCTCGTGTACACTAGCAAATAACTTGCGACATTTCTTGCTAGAGTAATTTGCTGCGACGTTTACACTATCTGTCAAATTGCAGCAATTTTACTCTAGCAAGTAGCTCTACAAAAATCTTCCAAACAAAACTTGCTTATCCATGTACACTTCATCATCAAAGTTTCGTTGAACTGTCAAAACGAAAAAGAAAACCCCGCAACTCTGGATATAGTTCCACATTGGTAATGAACAAAAACGTGTCTTCCGAGCTCCACTTGGATTTTCCATTCATACTTCGCACGTGAACTAGAAAACTATGACACCTAAGACTGAACTTAACCTCACTTCCAATGCAACTGTACTGACTTGCTGAAAAATTTCGGAACCGATCGGAACTTTCTTGCGAGATTTCAACTCTCGCAAGTTAGCGTGTACATTCACAACTTGCTTGAAAAGGCAAGCATTTGCTGGCTAGAGCAAAAACTTGGGCAAATGCGCTCTCGGAACCGTGTACACATGCAGCAATAAATGTCTTAGAGCAACTCTAGCAAGTTTTACTTGCTAGTGTACACGAAGCTTAAGAAGCAACTTGATATCTCATGAGGGATTTTGGAAAATTTGTGAAAACGTAAGCAAACTCTTCACACCACCTTGGTTCTGGAAATTCGAAAAATTGTGAATTGGTTGGCCATAATAATGAATTTTATATCTCATCAGAACTAAGGGATGGCAAAAATTGTGAGAACATATGCAAACAATTGGGGGTTGAATATCGAAAAATTGAGAAATGGGTTTGTACGCGATTATATAAAAAGTCTGTGGAAGTGAAAAGCGATCTAATATCTCATCGAACCTAAGAAATATGTCGAAGCTTTGAAAAGCATACAACCCCTTTACACCCATTAGGATTGAATATCTAAAATACTGAAATTGACTTTTTGGCTTTTTTATATAGGAAACCTTAGGAAGTAAAAATGAATTCAATATATCATCAGATATGCAACCTCGTTACACCCACTTGGGGGTTGAATATCCATAAATCCTGAAAGGAGTTAATAAATAAATATGAAGACAGCACGAGAAAGTAGGAACCAATTCAATTTCTTATCACTTCTAAAAGAAATGACGGAGTTCGTGAAAAAATGTTCAACACGTTTATACCCTCTTAGGGGCTGAAAAAGGAAAACAAAACAAGTTTTAGGCGATTATTACGCAAGCACGTGAAAGTAAAAAGATATTCGATATCTGACAAGACCTGGGGATATAGTAGAATTCGTGAAAAAGTTTACAACCCCCTTTGCACCCACTTAGGGGTCGAATTTTAAAAAATCCTTAAAACACTTTCTAGGTATTTATATGAAGAAGTCGTACAATAAAAATGAATTAAATGTTTGGGAATACCTAATAGATATGACGAAAACCGTGAAAATATATGCATTCCATTTTCACTGATCATTTTTTTGACGCCCCCCTCCCTCCGAACGCCACTGGATATTTGAAATTTTTTTTTATCTAAATTAATTTTCTAGTTGATTTACATACACACACCGAGTTTCTACTTTGTAGCATAAGCCGTGCTATAGATAGGAAAAACACCCCCCACCCCCGTACCATACTACCCCTATCAAAAATTATATTTTTCCAACATGCTACTAATATAGCTCTATCTAAATACCAAGTTTCAATTTTATATCATTATCGGTTCTTGAGATATAAAAATCGGAACTTTTTCCTTTTCACCCTCCCCACCCTCGCCCTCTACACCCAAACTTCCAACATTTTTTTTTCCGCTAGGACTTTCTGAGACCTTCTTCTGGTAAAAATTTTAAGCATCTACCTTATACTGTTCTTGAGATATGAGACGTGATTTTTTAGAAAAATTCTTATCCCCTCCACTGTCATGCTCCATCGCTCCCTTAAAAAATTTTACTTTCAGCAGACTTCATTTGTCAACCTTTATACACAAACTAAATTTTATTTGTCTAGTGTAACCGGTTCGTAATATATCGTAATCTAAAGCTTTTCACCCCCACCGCCGTACGCCACTGCCCCAAACTCAAAAATTTGTTTCCGATCTATTTTCCTAGTATACCTACAGATATTCACTAAGTTTCAATTTTGCGACATTAACCGTTTAGGAGATATGGATTTTAGAATGTGTCGATCTCGGAATTTTTGCGTTTCGGACGCATTATTTTTTCCCCTCCCAAACCCCTTCACCTATATCAGCATTTTTTTTGCAAATGGAAAGATCTATATAAATTCCAAATTTCAGCCTCTTAGCATAAGTGGTTGCTGAGATCTAGAAACTAAAATTTTCCGTCTAAAACGCTCCCCCCTCCTCTCCTTTCACAACCCCACCACTCCGAATTTGGTCACTTTCAATTTAATAGCTCCAAGGGTTTGGGAACTACGAGCCTTCAAACGATTTTGCGTACACCGGTAGACGGTGTTTTTTAGAAATAACACTACAAAAATCTAATAAAAAAGACCAAAAACAAATGATATCATTTTTGTTCTATTGAAAATAATAAAGAAATACGATTCAAAAAGAATAAACCAAAAGCCCGATAAAACAATAAACAAAAACTGATAAAATACTTCCAAAAATTTAAACTCATTCAAAAAATAAGATAATAGATTAAAAAAAAAGAACAGCAAAAACTAACAAATTTAAAATTAAATTTGTAACAAAATCTATAAAAAACTTATAAAAAAATTTACAATACAAAAAATTCTACAAAAATACCGTATAAAACACGAAAAATACGAAACACAAAAAAATAATTAAAATCAAAAATACAATAAAAAAAATAAAAAAAAACTAATAAAAAATTTGATTTAAACACACAAATTATAAAAGACACTAAAAAAAATAAAAATTTAATTATATATTATAAAAAAAAATCATAAATGTTAAAAACCTTAAAGGGAGCTTGTAGGGTAAAAAAAAAACCAATTTTTTGCTTTCGACTAATTATTCAAATTTATATTTTTCCTGATAATACAAGACCAAAATCGCGACATTTGGACTCCGGGAAGTCCCTAAAAATAAATTTTGAAATTAAAACGCACCCGCTGAGTACGAAGGCCCTATATTACATTACCATTACAACTTTCTCTGACAAAATGATTATTTGTCAGTTTATTTCATTGTCAAATGATAAAAATCAGTGTTGCCACAGTTATTTTACAAGGTATGAAAAAAGACTGGAAAAACACGAAAATTTATCAACAAAAGATTGTAAATGAATTGACGCACAGCTGACATACAGCTTGTAAACAAAAACAAACTGGTTTTTTGAAAAATCAAGTTTTTTGAAACGTTTGCTTCGTTTTCTCGCCAACCGCTTATCAGAATTTATTCATTTCTTTTTTGTTTTCTTTGTTTTGGATAAAAGATTTTATTTATTTATTTATTAAAAATGAAGCTTCTTATACAATAAGAGGCCCATTGAAAATTCGGCCAGGCCAACAAGGGCATATGGCACACCGCACTACATTTTTAAACATAATAACAATAAAAAAATAGAGGAAATTAAATTAAAATATTGATTAATACAAAAGGAGAGCAATTCATCTTAATACTAGTTGATTCGAGTCAATAAAATTAATAATAGTAAGAAAAATAAGGAAACGAAAAGGAGAAAATATTAATAAAAATAATTCATCTTTATGAAAATTAATTCAAGCTTGTATCTAATTTATATTAATGCTAATTAATTTGAGTTTATATCTAATAAAATATGAATAGTGTAGGTAAAAGGAAAAGAGAAGTCAAAATAAAAATTAAAAATTAGGTAATAAATTCATGTTAAATATATATAGGTTATAGGGAGAGGTATGGAGGATGGCTAGAGGAGGTGGAGTAGCTGGAGGTGATTGAGGAGTTGGAGGAGTGGTTCTGGATTGGTCGTGGAGAGTAGCGAGCTTATGAGGGGTAAGGAATGGTTGAAGAAGGCCATTGTTTTGCTGCATTCTGTTAAAATGTGGTTTATAGTCATCGGCCTTTGGCATTCTAGGCAGCCTGGCTGCGGCGTTTTGTTTAGGTGATGCTGGTGGGTGAGTCTTGTGTGACCCAGTCTGACCCAGTCTGACCCTGGTCAGTGTTGCCGTCTCTCGTCTCTCCAGTTGTGGGTCGTATATTGGCGGCTGAATGGAACGCCAGTGCTTGGCCAGGAAGGTCGTGTTATTCGTCCAGGCGGTGACCCGCTGCTGGGCGAGCGTTTTTTTGGCGTTGCGCTGCGCAAAGCTGATGCACGGGGGCACAATCTCTTCCTCATGTGCTGGTATGGTTAGGCTGGCCAGACGATCAACCTTCTCGTTACCTGGGATGCCTACGTGGCCGGGGACCCAAAAGAGTTCCGCGCCGGCAGGATTTGCGGCTATGGTTAAGCGAGTTAGGTGTAACGAAAGGCTCGCGGTCACTGTTGTGTGACAGCGTGCTGACAGCTGAGTTGGAGTCGGTAAATATAGCTGCTGGTACAGCAGCTTCGTGTGCAGCCTCTGCCGCCTTGAAGATGCCGTATAGCTCCGCTTCGAATACGCTGGTGTTTGTATGCATTTTAAAAGCGCGTTGCCTTACTGGGTCTTTGGTATTGGGCGGAATGACTATAAACGCTGCCGAAGTTTTGTCCTCTGTTTTCGAGGCGTCTGTGCATAGTTTGAGACGTCCTGGTAAGCTCTCCAGGTGTTTAATGTGCAGCATCTTGAAGACCGAGGCAGGGGTATGTTTTTTGATGGGGTAGTTTGGTATGATGGAAGTGGAGTGGGAGGGTCTATGGGAAGGTCTAGGTGGGAAGGTGCGAATGGGAGGGAAGGTTAGGGCAAAGTTGGATTAGGGTCGAACGAGAGATTTGCAGAGCTGAGCCCTGTGCGTTGCTGGAGATCTGGTCTGTGGATGTCGACTCTGTGTTTGTGATGGTCTGGTGGTGGAGGTTTCTTTAGGTGATACAGCTTCTAGCTGCCAGGTTGATTTGAGCCTTGATAACCATGTTGATGACGCTATCGCAGCCTGCTTCTATTAGTAGGGAGTGTACCGGTGTGGTGCGGAATGCACCTAAGGCAGCTCGCAAAATCTTGTTGGCAGCGATCTGCAGTTTGCGCAAGTTTGTTTGGGTAGTGTTGCCGTATATTGTGAGGCCATAAAGAAGGTGACCTTTTATGAGTGTGTTGGCAATGTGCAGGATGGCTGCGGTGCTGGCTCCTAGGCCCTTGCAGGCTAAAACTCGGACCAGGTTTAGAGTTTTGGATAAGGTCGTGACGACGTGGTTCACCTGCTCGTTCCATTTCAGTTTGGGGGTAAAAATGAGGCCGAGAATTCTGCACGATCTTAACGGTAGTAGCTGCGGTTCTTCTGTAAAGGAAGCTCTCGTGGGGGGTGTGCGTTTGCGCGTGAAGTTTATAAGCTCCGCTTTGTCGAAAGGAAGTTTGGCTCCCGTCCTATTGCACCATACGTCAATTTCAGTTTTAGTCTGTCTGTATATGTCATTGAAATGAGGGTGGGAGGAGGAGATGAGGATGTTGTCGGCGTAGATTTGATGGGTTGTGTTGGGGATGTCGGAGAGGAGTTGAGAGAGGGAGTGTATATAAACATTGAATAAAATTGGTGATAAAAGAATTAGTTGATCGAAGATTATCAAAATTAAATAACGCAGTACCGACCTGTAGGCCATAAAGGATGGTTCAAAAAGTAGCTATTTTTGAACAGATGTTATGAAAAAAGTAAAGCGATTTTTGTAAAATGCTTCGATCAAGTAGTAGTACTAACAAAGCTTTACAGGTAAAAAAAATAGGCTGATACGATTAGCGGTTTAAGAGAAAATGCGTCTCAAAAATGACCATTTCTGCACTCCCTACAAGCTCCTTCTAAACAAATAATTAAAACCTATACACCTATAAACAATTTTATAAAAAAGAAAAACTAATAAAAAAAAATTTGATTTAAAACAAAAAAAATATAGAAAATAAAAAATAAAAATTTAAATTTAAATTAAAACAACAAAAATCCATAAAATACCTATGTATAAACAAATTTTTCAAAACATAAAAAACTACAAACCAGATACCCACAACAAAAATCTGATAGATAGTAATATTTATTTGTGGTTGTTTCTAATTAAAAATTCTGATTTGAAACAAAAAATCCTAACAAAAAAAAAACACAAGAAAACCAATAAGAACAACCACAAAAATTCGATTGGAAATAACAAAAATTCCGAAAAAAAATATAACTGATAAATTAAAAAAAAATCCTATAAAATTATGAAAATAATAATAATAAAACAAAGAAAATAGAAACGAAAAAAACACAAAAACTGCAATAAAAAAAATTAATGATAAATCAAAAAATCCAGTAAAATAAAGTGAAAAAAATCTGATACAAAAAAAGTGCAAAACCCACAAGCTAAGAACAATAAGTCAACAGATTCCCTAAACAGGGACTCTACCAAAGAAAAATAAATTATTGAAATTCAAATTTTGTTCAATGGCTCTAATTCTCCGCAAAGAGAGAAAAAACAATAATTAAATAGTTTAATAGTAGGATGAGGATGAGGGTGCAATGTAATCAATCAGATCGCGGACAGCCTCGATAAAGAGAGTACCGAGTCTTAATTTATCACGACTGAAACATTTAATAGGGTCCTTTGGGACATGTGACGATAGAAACAAGTTCTCATATTAGGGGGGAAAAAATTGCTGGAGTCTCAGAATTACAATCAATCCCTCGACTCTGAATGGATTGGCTGCCCTCTTAATAATTAAGATGAATTTAATCGTGGATAAAACACATATCGTCTGTCTTTCGAAGAAGAATACGAAGCGATAGAGATAGAACCACTTTTAGGTCCAGGGAATCCAAAATCATTGCAATAAAGTTTACAATAGAAACTATAGACTAGGCACGATTATTCGGGAGCTGAAAGCAGGGAGGGTGCCACGTCTTGCCAGGCTAGGTTTATTGTCACTAGCTCTCATATTTTTTTCTAATCAGATCTGAAACTGAGACAGAATCCTCTTACATTTTCTTTTAAATATAGACAAGTTTTGAAAATATTAAAATACATAGTAGAAATAATTTTTGCTGATCCCTAAAGGTGCTCTTACAAGAGCAATTTTTCAAGCAATTAATTGCCCGACGACTATTGCCAAAGCGATTGATGGAGCAATACAGAGCAACATCATGCTAGTTGCGACAATATTTCGGCAATGTGACAATCTCTTTACAGATTGCTGGTATTGCTCGCCATATAGTTGCTGTATTTCCACTAACTTGGAAAATTCCGAGCAATTGTCCTCGTTCGGTGTTTCAATTGCCAAGTTTTGTTTTGAGTTTTGCATTTATTTCTCAAGTTTCGTGTTATACTTAATGGCTTGGAATTCAAATATTTTCAAATATTAGTTTTATTATTATATAAGTTTTAGATTTGTTTGTCAAGTTTGCTTTCGTGATGTCCATACACTGAATTGCTCGTGTAAGCCCTTATTGCCGAATTGCTAGATATTAGTCAATATCGCTCATCACAATTCAGCAACGAGTTGATGAAAAGTTGATCCACATCGCCAGTTGCTATTGTTGCTGTGTGTTGCTTCATAATTTCGTGACGTCAAAATTGACGAACATTGCTGCAAATTTAACAATTTAAATCGCTCGTATAAGAGCACCTTAAAACAAAATACGTACAACATTGGTGCAACCAATGCCAGATTGCTCAAATTTTATAAAATTATGTATTTACACATATTTCAACATTATCGAATATTAAAGAGAACTAGTTTTCTTGTCGGAAGCTAGCAGCTAGCTAGCCGGCTAATGTCATGATTATCTGGCTTAAGCAAAATAATGCCAAAACGAAATTTTGTTCGAAAAACAGCCGACTGAGTGTAAGTAATTTATGTGGAGTCAATAAACAGAACCGAATTGACTTATTTGATGATCTTCAGTCAATCTTGGCTGTCGCGTTAAATAAGAAATAATTCTTATTCTATTTTGTAACATTCACATACTCGTACAAACGAATAGATCTTAGAACCTTAGGATAGATTCCTTCATGTGATTCTTGGCTTAATCTTTAGCGCAAATGAAATCATTGCGGTTGGTGCGATGATCTCTTAAAATAGTCTTGAAATTGGAAGTGTTCTGAACCAATGATAAAAAGCTCGGTGTGAAGTTTTTTTCTTTTCAATTTTTTTTTTGTTAAGTAAAAGAAAAGATATGTTGAACAGTTTGATTTCAAGTTAATTTATTTTCGGTTGTCATTCGATCTTGAAGAGATTAAACAAAGCATGGATCGTGTAAAGCGATGAAAATAGTTGAGTTTACGTGACAATCTCATGCGAATTAATTGATGTGATCTTTACGAAATTGATCATGTGATTGCGGTTGCATTAAACAAAACGAAAAAAAGGAATGTCTCTCCCGACAGCATTTCAATTAGAGGATAGATTTGATCAACTGTAAATTTTACCCAATCCACATTTTTCCATATTTTTATTCAAAACAGTGCTGTATACGCAAATCGATTTACAATGTCGATGTTTACAAAATGTTATTCGAATCGATTTTATCCCTAAGAATTCTAAAAGACATAGGCACCTCTAATTCCAACCAAAGTGCACTTTATAATATTTTGTAAACAAAACAAACAATTATTTGACGACACCCAGATGATTCATTTGCGAAACATCTATGTAATTCACTAACTGAGTCACAAAACAGGATGCTCAGTGATTCATCTAAAAACCGCAAGTGAATCCACATGTGAACATATATTTCATCTAAATGAACCGTTAATGATTCACTTGCGATGCTTTTGGTTTGTTGGATATAAAGCTGAGTGGTGTTCGCCAGTGGAAAGAAGCTTACTAAAAAATAAAATTCGATAGTGTGATTTTAGTCTTTCACAGAAGAAAGTATAAAAAGATATTGTATATCATTTTACAAACAATTAACCTAATGGCAATGAACAGCGGTGTCTATAAATAAAACTTTTTAACTTTTATAAAACTTTCATCTAAAATGATACCTAAGTACGCTAGTACGCTACAGGTTCAATCAGATCGCTAACGTTCGCGTAGGGGCTAGGGGGTGTGAGTATTTATTTTTAGCAAAAATTTATTCAACTTCTCTGCAAAACAGACACAATGGAGTAAGTAAGAAGAAGGTGGAATGAAAATAATTAAAGATACCCAACTAAAGAAACTAAGACCTGAACGGTTGAGTTTCCTCACGATTTTAACTTGTTTCTTTGCCAACTGCAACTGCAAATTAAGTACATTTCTATTCATTGGTGCAATTTTTTTTTGCAATACTCTCGAAGTATGTGTTTACCTTCCTCTTATTTTTATTATTATTATTATTATGCTGCTGGCTCCAACTGTACACTAATTAACGCTCTGTCAAACGAATAAGTCATGCGTGCTGTTTGTTAAATGACTCATTGATGAACATTTTTTTATATGACTGATGAATGACTAGCATTTCAGCATCGTTGCATCTATAGATTGCGCTTGAAAAACTGGTTACTAAAGTTGAAGTAGACTACTGACAGCATTATTTCCTGATTGCAGACACTTTGCATATAATCCAACCGCCACACTGTCCAGTTCTGGACAAATTTTAAATCGTTTTTTCTCGTCTTCTGCATATCGCATGCATTGCCATCACGCTACGACCTTGATTAAAACTCATTAGATTGGAATTTAGCTAAACGTTTTCATGACAGACCAGTTTATTGAAGAAGTAAAATAACAATCCGATAGACAGAATGTACGTTAAGAAGAGCGCCCTTAGAGCAGAGCAAGAAGTGACACTTATAAAGTATATATAATAATAAAATATTTGCCGATCATATATGCCTCAACTCGTTTGCAATTCAGGGCCATTTTAAAATTACTGGTTTCATTTGACTTCCGTAAGATGCTGGTTCAGATCCGGCTCGACGGACTAAAAAATGGACGATTTATTTCCAAAAAGGCTGTATTAATTTTTTGTAATAATAAGGTCGACTTGAGCATTTGACATTTTTACATAATCAAATTTTAATAAACAGTAACTAAAGTGTTAATTTGGCTTACTATATACAAAAGCTAGTAACATTTAAAAATTATTGTTCGTCAACTAGTATATCTCTCAGATAAAACCTACATTCAAACATACGAGGGCGGTCCGATAAGTACCTAGCCTCACCGCCCGATGGCGCCACTATCGCAAGAGAAATTTACTATTGTGTAGTACATTCTCGTAGACGGCTACTGTAAAAATTTCAGCCGAATCGGACTTGTAGTTTTGATTTGACCGCGTGTGGAAGCGGGCGTGTCCGCGGATTTTAGAAAAATGAAAAAAGAGCAATATCGGTCGGTGATTCGATTCTTGTTTTTGGAAGGAAATCGCGCAGCGAAATCAAAGAGCGCTTCGATGCTGTGTACGGTGACTCTTCTCCTACGAGACGAGACCACTTCAGAGCAGTGTTTGACGCTGTTTAAGCGCAATCCGAAGGAGTTTCTGCGTCGTTTCGTGACCGTCGACGAAACATGGATCCACTGGTGCACACCAGAGACCAAGGAACAGTCGAAACAGTGGACTTCACCCGGCGAACGTGCTCCGAAGAAGGCGAAGACTGTCCTATCGGCCGGAAAGGTTATGGCCACCGTTTTCTGGGATTCACAAGGTGTGATCTACATCGACTACCTAGAAAAGGGCAAAACGGTCACAGGGCTCAACTATGCCGAATTATTGGGCCGATTCGACGCCGAATTGCAGAAAAAACGGCCCCATTTGGCGAAGAAAAAAGTGCTCTTCCACCATGACAACGCACCGGCTCACACCTCCGCCGTCACCACAGCCAAATTGGTCGAATTGGGCTACGAACTGCTCCACCGTATTCTTCAGATTTGGCCCCGTGCGACTTCTTTTTGTTTCCAAACCTGAAAAAGTCACTCGGCGGGCAGAAATTTGATCGGCTGCAAGCCAATCGTATAATACTCTAGATGAATAATGAACTCCGATTTATATTGTAGTTGGGGATAAAGTTGAATTACGTGTGTGCATGTTGTATGTCCTTTATTAAGGACTGCCATTAGATTGCTGCTCAAAACTAAAAGACAATATTCAGTGTTTAATTTCATATCTTGAACTGGGTAAGTCATCGAAAAAAAATTTCCTTTTTGAAGGGCTTTCACATGAGAGGTGCAGGAAGAACTCACTCGATTTCTTACATATTTATCCTTTTCCTTGGAACCATTTAAAACTGAACGTGTACAAAATTTCAAATTCGTAGCTTGAAGCGTTCAAAAGTTATCGAAAAATATTGTTGAACACGTGTCTTAAGGATTTTTTGTATGGAAGGTACCAGAATTAGTAAAAGGATTTTGCTGACTAGTAAACTCGAACTTTGTTTTCACTCAAAATTAATTTGTACAAAATTCCGAATTTATAGCTAAAAGATTACTTGAGTTACAGTGAGTTTCGTAAATTAAGTGAATACATTTTGACAGGATATTTGTATGGCAGCTACACGAAGGACTAATAGGATTTTCATCATAATCATACATTTAGCTCCAACTATTGGAAAAATAACACGTACAAAATTTTAAAGTTGTAGCTTAAACCCTTCTGAAGTTATCGACCAATATTCTTGAACACGTACTTTAAGGACATTTTGTGTGGCAGCTACCCGAAGGAGTAGGACGATTTTGCCCATTAACGAACTTAGCCTTTCAAATTCAACCAAACCTCCAGATTCAAAATTTCAAGATCCTAGGTGAAGGCGTTCTTGAGTTATCGTGTTCACGGACAGACGGACGAACAGACGTCAAGCGAATTTGAGGTTTTTGGCCACAAATAAACAAAAAATAATATCTAACTTTTTTTCGTCCGAGGCTTGGATCTATGCGTTACAAACTTTTGGGCTGGATTAAACTTATAATACTCTATATGATTTCATCTAGAGTATAAAAAGAGTAAAATAAAATTGTTGGTTGTGTGCAAGCGGTCATGGCGGTCTGGTTGTTACAACTACCAGTATGTATGTACACAAACACTTGATTCCGCAAATCTTTGTCTCACCAATCTATGACGCAATCGAAACTAAATTGCATTCATCAACTTCATGCTTGAAACCAGCTTTGCATGCAATTCAAATTCTTGAACGCGGTGTGATGTGATTTTTTACTTTATACACCTTAATTAATCTTCTGACGTGGACAAAAACCTAGTCAAGTGTTGATTGCCTTGAATGGGACGTTAATAGACCTATCCATACATTTAAGCACCACATTCGAAAAAAAAATCCCGACATCAACAATAACGATCCTTGTGAAAAAATATACCAAGACTGAAAAAACCGTTCATATACTAAGCGTTTATATCTTTATTTTATGTTTTTATAGTCGAGTGGTTGTTTTTTAGGCACATCAATTATAAACAAATCAATAAAAGACTGGGACCGATGATGTGCTCGGTTCCCTTTAAGGCTTTCGGTTTATTGTTGTGTATCTAGTAGCTTTATAGCTAGCTACCTTTTACAACATTTTTGATGCAAAAAATCAATAAATAGTATAAGGAGCGAACAAAACGCCCAATTACAACGCTTACTATTTATCGTCTATTTCGGCACAGTATAGCTTGCTAGTAACTTCTTTAAATTGTTAATTGGATATACTGAAACAGAAATAGATATACGGTCGATTAATCGGGACAAGTTATAATATTTAATGAAGTGAATATTGAATTGACTGAATTACAGCTAAGGAACTTATTTAATTATGGGGAATAATAGAAGATAATACGAGATGGACCTTTCATATATTCATCGCATCAAAAGCAAATAGACCCCACTAAGTTTGTATACCAATGACCAATAAATCATTTCCTCTAAATTTATTTTTTCATTTGCTACGTGAACCCTTCTTCTCGTCTCTCTAATTTTTACTTTACTATTTTAATAATAAAGTAGATAATGTTATCGATTTAAAGAAAAAAATTGGCACCTCGAATTTTTTTCCAAGTTTCATGACTGGTTGGTTGGTTTGTTTACGTGGTGGCCCGTCTGCCCAATTAGCACAGGAAGCGCCGCTTTGATACCACAACTCGTTTAACCTGGTCGTTGAGCAGTGGCGGTCATAGAGGGGGGGCCATAGGGGCCATACCCCCCCCCCCCCTAGAAAATTCGTCAACCAACGTTGATTTATGTTATCTCTTCTTCTTTGAAGAAAAATTATAGGAGACTATTAGATACACTTAATAAAGTATATTGTGTCCACTATGTAAGTAAATTTGATTTCCCCTAATCGTCATCAATGGCGCGACAGACCAAGTCGGGCCCTGGCCTCTCTTAATTTTTCCCTTTCCCCTAATGCCTTTCTTTAATCCTTCTTTTGTCTCCTAATCGAGAACAAGACTATTAGTTTAAAATATTTCAATGGAAAAGTAATAAAAATTGCGAATATAAATGTATATAATCAATTTGATTTAACAAAACAAATACCTCCGATATTGACTTGAAGATATTTAAGATTTGGATAGAGTACAAATAAATGCTGAAAGTTTTAAATTCAATACGATGCAATTTGAACGGCAGCATTGATTTGGCACAGGTCGCACCCTTTATTTTTACAAAACCAAGTCACCGTTTGAAATCTTGCGTTTTAATTAAAATTTAAGAGTATTATCAGTAACTATTACTACTACATGTATTAATAACTGATTAACATCCAAAGATTTAACATTCGATTTGACGAAATCTCGAGATTTCCATAAGATTCAATTGAATTCCCATATTTGCATGAATTTGAAATCTAATTAGGTAAAAAGATAATTGAAGACCTAATCAAATCATACTGAATAGTAGAGTAGGATAATTTTTTTCGGAATCTAGTGAATTTTTAAATTTTTTAACGACCTTGAAGCACGTGCTTTTCTTATCTGATCGGAATGAAATTTAAAAGATATATTTTTTACATTAATTAGAACCATTAGAAGCGGCACCCCCCGAAAGAAATCTTTGGACAAAAAATCCACCATACAAATAAAAGCCACACTAGTGAACAGCCCTGAAATTATCTGTACAAAATATTAAAATATTTAAAATTGCTTGATAGTAATCCAAGCTCCAAAAAGTGAAATCTTACAAAATAAATTAAAAATTTTAACATCATGCTCGTACTCAAACAAATGTTTCAGAGTATTGTAAACGCTTATCGTGACTTCAAAATCCACTTGCCAAAATCTTGCGATGAAAATCAGCTATAAGATACTGTTGGTGAATATTAAAGTGTTGTTATTTAAATTTTTGAATAAGGAGAGTAGGGAGGTTATGGTGGCAGTCAAAAAACAGCTGATTTACATCGAAAGAGGATTTGATGAAATCTCGATATTTTGATGAAACTATCAAAATATACTTGATTTCTCATACATGAGAGAGATTTTGAAGTAATTTTGGGCTTCTAAATTTTGTTGAAATTGAGATCGAGTTCTACTGAAAGCGAACCCTGAAAATTATTCACCAATCTTTGGAATCAATTCATTTTATTTTTTAGTTCCTGCTCATTCTATTAAATTTTACATTGCTTAAAGACTTACAATCATAGAATACAGATTAAAATTTTAGGCACCATATGGTCAAATTAAAAAAATTAAACGAAATGTGTTCAGCTAATGCTTTTCGAGTTTCTGAAATCTAGTTGCCTAAATCTGGCAAGGTAAATTAGTTATTAGATACGGAAATGAAAAAGTTGATATTTTCAAACAGTAACAACCGCAGCGACTATAGCATTTGTACAATTTCCATGCTCGCTGCATTAGCGGCTAAACACCATACCTACTCTCTCTACAATACCTACTGAACGTCAGTGGCCCCCCTCTTGGAAAAGCTATATGACCGCCACTGTCGTTGAGGGCTGATGAAGTAGATACATAGACCTGGGGCTTGAATGGATTATCATATCCATCCGGAGCTGATCAAGAAGGTAATCAGTTCTCCAATCTTGCTTTTCGAGATCTCATCCAGGTTATTAAAAAAAGGTTTGCCTAGTGTGCGAAGTCTGGCTCTAGCTAGGGCTGGACACTCGCAAAGAAGGTGGATAACAGTTTCCCTCTTATTTGTATCCCCACAACTGCGGCAATTGACGTTAAAGGGAATAGCCAGTCTAGCCGCGTGGTCGCCGATCGGCCAGTGACTCGTTCTGACTGCTGTGACTCTGGAGACGTCCACACGGCTCCTGCTCAAGAGTTCATCTGTTCTGCACCGACAGAAGGATGGCCATATATTCCTAGATAAGACGCAGTTAGTCAGTCCTCTCCATCTAGAGTTCGCGTTTGTGAGAAAGTGGGTGGATATTTAGCGCTTAACAGTCCCTAGTGGGACCTCAACGGATTCTACGAGAGAGCCCAGAAGAGCAGAATCTTGCTTAGCTAATTCGTCTGACCGCTCGTTACCCTCTATCATGCTGTTGCCCGGAACCCAAAGCAGAGTAACTTTGACTTGACTTCCTAAGTAGGCTAGCTCCTCTCGGCACTGTTCGACGAGTTTAGAGGAGGCGGTAGCCGGATTTAAGGCCTTGATTGCGGCTTGGCTGTCAGTGAGGATTACAACATTTCGCTTTGGCGTAGCGTCTTGCTGCAAAGTCCGACAGGCCTCCCGGATCCTCAATATCTCCGGCTGGAAAACTCTGGCGTAGTCCGGTAAGTGATAACATTTTGCGACATAGTGTGTGTCTTGAGTTTCATGACTAGCAGACACAAAAAATTGCAGTCCGTATGTACGCCGTGTGCCGTACTCAAAATCGTTTGAAGGCTCGTACATTCTAAGCCCTTTGAGCTATTAAGTTGAATTACTGTAGATTACGATATCTCACGAACCAATTACGCTAGAAAATTTTAATTTTGCTTGTGTATTCACAATATATATAGTGAATATATCTAGATTTACCAAAAAAGTAATTTAGATAAAATAAAATTTCAAATATTCATTGGCGTAAGGAAGGAGGGCAAAAAAAATTATATGCCTAGAAAGACTTTCCGGATTTTTTTATATTCTAACCATAAGGATGTAAAGAGGTTGTATACATTTTCTCGAATTCAGCCATATCCTTTAGGTCTGATTAGATATCGAATAACTTATCACTTCCATGGGCTGGTTTTATAATCGCCTAAACCACGTTTTCAAGTTTTTTCCTTTTTCAACCCCTAAGAGGGTATAAAAGGGTTAAGCACGTTTTCACGAATTCCGTCATATCTCTTATGGGTGATAAGACATCGAATTGGTTTTTACTTCCTCGGGCTTTCTTTATATTTATCTAGGAACTAATTTCAGGATTTTTAAATATACAACCCCCAGAGTGGGTGTAAGGGTGTTGCATACGTTTTCACGATTTTCGCCATACATCTGATTTGATGAGATATCAATTTGGCTTTAACTTCCGCAGAGTTTTTATATAATAGTCTACAAAAAATTTTAGAATTTTCTGATTCTTAAGGTGAGCAAAACCTTTACAATTTGAAAAAAAAAATTTTCACATATTTCGAAAGTATAAAGGGAAACGAACGTTGCCCAAGCTATAGAGTCAGTTTAGCTCGAAAGTATGTCGTGTGCGGTTGAATTTTCGAAACTTAAAACGTTCTAAAAAAAGATATTATCAAGGGAATCAATTCACAGATAAATGCGAGGAGTGTACAAGTGACGGTGTGAGTGCAAGTGCAAAAAAAAAACGAGGAAGTTGAAGTTGAATGTTTATTATATGCGCCTGGAATCGCTGATTGATCGGTAAGTCACTAAAACTAATAGTTTTATCGTATTGAAACTTTAAACGCGATTATCTCGAACTTAGATTAACCACCTAAAAGCATTGGCCATGTCAAGTTGTTTTATGCGCATGTGTTACTAACGTCGAAATAAAAACCGCATGGGCGTTCAAAACTGATTATTTTGTGGGGACAAATTTTTGACCGCATTATAAAACTTTTTTGCATAAACTAAATATAAATAGAATAAAGAGCGCACATGCAGTTTGTCCAAATGAGAGTCCTTACATTTATCAATACGTTTTTTTCGAAAAATAAAATTAAACTGACATTTTTATAATGGGGTTTTCTGCGAAAAACTACATTGATCACAGAATTTTTAGAATAGAAGTAGAAAAATTTGTGTTTTGAAGTAAATATCTCAAAATCGGGTGCAGTTACAATTTGAACTGTTACATCAAATGAAATTCGATTTCGATTCAATTTTTGTCTCAAAATATATCAATATACAAGGTTGTTCACAGAGTACCGGACACCCTGTATATACATATTTACTTATGATTTGGTACGATTCTGTAACTCAAATCTCGCCGAAATACCAGAAACGAGTAGCTTTTTCAAATGCGTACTTTTTTGATAAACATTAAATTTCGATATTTCGTCAGATTTATTTTTAACAATAAAATAGTGACGCATTTGCAACTATTTTTCGATCACTAATTTAATGAAAAGGCAATATTGTTGTGAACTCACCATATTGGGAGACTAGTCATCGAAAAGATTTCTTTCGATGCAAAGCATTTGTACAGAAATGGATATTTAAATAAATATCTCTTTTCTAAGTACAGTTGCATGTTCGAAGTGTTCAGCTTTGTAACGCTTTTGGATGGCCCCAAATATAACTTTATTTTGCTACACTACTGGAGCCAAGATCCAAGCCGTTCAAGGTTACCATGACACCCAATAAAAACAAACAAAAATATTCCTAATTATTTCACGTGTTTTTGACAAGCAAGATCCCCTGGAAAGCACATTTTTGAGAGTTGTCAAATTAATTTTGGTCTCCAAAAAAATTATGCTTTTACACAGGGCGTCCGTCCTATCCGTACCAGATTACTTATCTAAGATTTTGAAACAGCATTTTCAAAAACTGCTCGTACTGTAGCTCAAAAATTTATTGATTGATTTGGCTGATTTTTTGGGAGCTTTCTGTCTATAATATTATCGGAAGGATGTACCTAAAGTTTTGAGGATATCGCGTAAGTAAATTACTTTTTTGGAGTAAAAATTATCTAGAAAATAGTCGAAAATTTAACATTTCATTAAAAAAATTAAAAATTTTTATTTTATACTTTCTTATAATTTTATAGGTTTATCCTTCCGCTGCACCTGTCAACAATCGAAAAATATTTTTGTTTTCTTTTTCAGATCAATAGAAAAATTATGACAAATGCAGCACTTTTCGATGGCACGCAAAAGACGCCTAGAGGAATATCCTATAACGCCGCCATTTTGTTTTGTAAACAAAAAAGTTTTTCAATATTTGAAAGTTATATAAAATAATGACAAAATTTTAAAATGATGCGATTATTTTATCACTTTAAAAAAAATTCATAAAAAATTACTTATTTTCTGGCGTCTAAAGGTTTTGCTACCCTGAAGTCTGATGAGATATCAGAAATCAGATTGGTTCTAGCTTCCACAAACTTTTTTTATAAACGCCCACAAACCCGTTTTTGATATTCAGCCCCCCAAAGGGTTTAATATTATATAAATATGATATATATATTTTTTATAATCGACCACAATACTGTATTATTGAAACAAAAAGGTAAAAAATCTGCCAATGGTCTGGGCGAAACTTTATTATTTTTCGGGTCAAAGTTCAGGAGCGGTCAAAGCGGTAATTTTATTCTTAAAATAAAAATATTTAAAATAGAGATTTTTAGCCAATTAAAGATTGAACAAGCCTCTGTAGACTATACGAATTTCGGTATATTATGTACACTAAAAGCCCATAGAAGTAAAAACGAATTTGTTGCCTTATCAGACTTAAGAGATATGACGAATTATTAAAACGTATACAAACCCATTACTTCCACTTGGGGTTTGAATTTTGAAAAAATGCTGAAACAGGTTTTTAGACAATTTCATAAGAAACGTAAGCAAACCCTTCACACCGTCTTGGTTTTTGAAACTCGAAACAACGTGGAATTGGTTTTAGGCCATTCCATCAAATTCCGTAATACCTAATTTTATATCTCATCAGAACTAAGGGATGGCAAAATTGTAAAAACAAATGCAACCCCTTGGGTGCTGAATATCCAAAAATTGAGAAATGGGTTTGTAGGCGATTATATAAAAAGTATGTGGAAATGAAAAGCGATCTAATATCTCATCAAAAATAAGAAATATGTCGAACCTTTGAAAAGCATACAACCTCCTTACACCCCTTAGGATTGAAAATCTGAAAATACTGAAATTGACTTTTTGGTTCTTATATGGGAAACCTTAGGAAGTACAAATGAATTCGATACATCATCAGATCTAAGCAACATGTAGGAATCTGTGAAAACATATGCAACCTCCTTACACCCACTTGGGGGTTAAATATCCAAAAATCCTGAAAGGAGTTAATAAATAAATATGAAAACAGCACGAGAAAGTAAAAACAGTTGAATTACTTATCACTTCTAAAGGATATGACTGAATTTGTGAAAACTTGTTCAACCCATTCCTTTTATATCCTCTTAGGGGCTGAAAAAGGAAAAAACTTAAAAACAAGTTTTAGGCGATTATTACGCAAGCCCGTGAAAGTGAAAAAATAATCGATATTTGATCAGACCTGGGTGATAGTAAGTATACAACCCCTTTACACCCCCTTAGGGGTCGAAATTCAAAAAATCATGAAAACACTTTCTAGGTATTTATATGAAGAAGCCGTAGAATAAAAATGAATTAAATATTAGGGAAGACCTAATAGATATGACGAAAATCGTGAAAATATATGCATTCCATTTTCACTGATACATTTTTTCGCCCCCCTTTCCGAATGCCAATGGATATTTTAAATTTTTTTTTATCTAAATTAGTTGATTTACATATACTCGTACATACCAAGTTTCAACTTTGTAGCATAAGCCGTTCAATAGATAAGAAAAACATCCCCCACCCCCGTACCATATTACCCTTATAAAAAATTATATTTTTCCAAGATGCTACTACTATAGCTCTATCTAAAAACCATGTTTCAGCTTTATATCATTATAGGTTTTCGAGATATAAAAATCGGAACTTTTTCCTGTTCACCCTCCCCCACCCTCACACCCATAGGGGTGATAGGGGTCTATTAGACCTACTTCTGGTAAAAAATTTATGCATCTACCTCACACTGTTCTTGAGATATGAGACGTGATTTTTTAGAAAAATTCGTATCCCCTCCACTTTCATGCTCCACCGCCCCCTTAAAAAATTTTACTTTCAGCAAACTTCATTTGTCAACCCTTATACATAAACCGAATTTTATTTGTATAGTGCAATTAGTTCGTGAGATAACATAATCTAAAGTTTTTTACCCCCACCCTCGTACAACACTAGCCCCACTCAGAAATTTGTTTGCGATCTATTCTCCTAGTATACCTACAGATATTCATTAAGTTTCAATTTTGTAACTTTAACCGTTTAGGAGATATGGATTTTAGAATGTGTCGATCTCTCCCCCACTCCCACACCCCTTCACCTATATTGACAATTTTCAAATGGGTCCACTACCGAAGTTCTATATAAATTCCAAATTTCAGCCTCCTAGCGTAAGCGGTTGCTGAGATCTAAAAACCAAAATGTTCCGTCTAAAACGCTTCCCCTCCTCATCCCTTACACCCCCACCCCTCAGAATTCGGTCACTTCAAGGGGCCTACCCACTCTATTCATAAAAAAAATTCAATTTAATATCTCAAACCGTTCGGGAGCTACGAGCCTCCAACGATTTTGCGTACGGCGGACAGACGGACTGAAATTTTATTTTGCTTTTTTCGTGTCTACGAGTCATAAAACGCGAGAAAAAAATTTTAAGGGTAGCAAATTTTTTTTTTTTTTAAATCGATCACAATACTGTATTGTTAGAAAATAAAAAATTAAAACGGATGAAAAATTGCGAAAAACAAAATAAAATCAAGAACAAAACGGAAAAGGATGACGAAAAGAATAAGATAAAGAAAAAATTATGAACAAAAAGAAACGAAAACTCAAAAAAAGGACGAAATGAAAAAAATTAAAAAGATTGAAAAACAGAAAAAATAACGTACAGTGGCGGACAAAAGTCTACGCGGCAGCAGCTTATATTGTCCATTCAATTTTTTATGTTTTTATGAATTTATCTTTAAGTTTGTTATGAAAAGTTTTTGTTTTTGTTTTTTTATAAATATATTTAGGTTACTAAAAAAAATGTGCATCAATGGATTTTTGATTAAAGCTTCCAATTAACCAGAACCTCAATATAAGGTGCTGCCGTAGCAGGAGACCAGCAAACCAAATTACCAGATTACAATATGCCCTCTATAATTTAGAATTTGTAATTTTTATGAGCCAAACAATTCTCCTTATTATTAATTTCCTTTTTTTATAAAGTCATTCATTTTTAATCAATCAATGGCTCTACATTATAAGGTTCTCGACAATACGTCTTGCTTGATAAGTATTAAAAACCAAGTTTATGCATCATATATTGTGCGCTACACCCAAAGTTGGGACTTGGACTTCAAGACCAATTGTTTTTTTCGGGACATCATCGTCCCTTACAACTAATACATGAAGGATTTAATCCAGATTCAATCCTTTAAAATCGCATGTAGACACAAATCGGATTGGAATGAGATCGACTCGATTCGATTCAACTTCTCGACCTGGATTGAAACGAAATCGGATCGAAATTTCTCATGTAAACGCGGATCGAAAGATCGAATGCAGCGCCGTTTGACATTTTCTGTTGATCAAAGAGATGTTTTGTTGGAAAACATAGCCTAGAAAAAGAAGTTATTCGCGACGCGGTGTTCTTGAAGCGTGTATGAAAAATTTCGTGTTCGGGAGTGATAATTTATGAGAGAGCAAACATTATGTATGAAACAATCAGTACCCACTTTAAGGGTTAAGCTTGTTTTAAGACTATGCTATTATTTTTTCAAATATAGTGTAGTCCTCAAATTGTTTTATTTTATCTACACAAGGCCTATTTCGCGGAAAAAATTTACTTTATTTGATTTATCAATTTTGCCTGGATAACTATTTGACAAAGTGGCATACAGCCTATAGCTAGTATTAAGTTAGTATTACACTGTTTGACCAAGTGGTCAAATTACAGTTATAAGAAATGCGAAACAGCGAATTCAAATTAATTTCACAGTATCCGCTCGGTCAAATTTGCTTTTTCCCTTAAAGCTAGTATTTATTATTTATTTATTTAAACTGGTAGAGCCTAAAGAAGCCTCACTACTTCTCGAACTGCGACCTAAGAGGTCTTTTGTTCCTGGCTCTTAACCACTCCCTAGGCCATATCGATTCCTTTGAGAAAGGAGATGATTTTACTCAGGGGAGTCTTCGACAGGTCTTCATAGGTGAGAGTAAATCCACCGAGAATCTGTCTTCTCGATCTGGCCACTGCATCACAATCACACAGAATTTGTGCCGTGGTTTCAGATGTGATATCACAGAATCGACATGTATCTAGTGATACTTTACCGATGATCTTAAGGTGATAATTAAGGAAATAATGCCCGGAAAAATATCCCATTATGACCCGTGCGTTATACCTGCTTAAGGAAAGGAATTCCGACGCTCTCCTACTTGAGAAGGTCAGGAATTTCTTTGACTGCCTAAGTCCTGAAAGTGAGTTCCAATAATCTTCCACCTGAAGATTTACCCACTTAAAAATACCATCCTGAATGAAGCCTTTACCTACTCCACAGAATGGTTCCGGGCCAATCATTGGTGAGTTGGCTCCCCGCTTAGCTAGCTGGTAGGCCGATTCATTACCCGGACTACCCTCATGTCCTGGCACCCACATCAGGGTTAGACTATTATGATGTGCCAGCTCTTTAAGAAGAGTATGACAGTCCCACACAAGCCTAGAACGGAAACAATAAGATTTCAGCGCTAGCAGTGCCCCTTGGCTGTCAGATAGGATAATAACAGTAGCGCCTTTTGGTTTATTCAGTAGAAGTTTACCTGCGCACAGTTCTATGGCATGTACCTCAGCCTGAAACACAGTGGCGGTTTGTCCCATTGCCGTCCATATTTTACAATTGGGTCCAAATACGCCCGCTCCAGTTCCACTATAGGTCTTAGAGCCGTCCGTGTACCAGACTGAAGCACCTTCCCCAAAATCTGGTAGACCAGATTGCCATGATACACGATCTCCCAGAGTCACCATATATGGTTTCTCAAAATCATATACCTTTGGCATTTTATCGTTTACTGAGTCGGTTAGGTCCTTCTGATTAAATTCCTGTAGAATTTTAAGGTGACCGACAAGGTCTCCTGCCTTGAATTTATTGTACTGCTGTAGCCTTATGGTCTCTCTCAGAGCCTCCTTCTTTATCTCTAAGTGTAATGGGGCCAAGTCTATCATGGCTTCCATTGCAGCAGTGGGACATGATTTAAGTCCCCCTGTAATTCTAAGAACGGCACGCCTCTGAATTTTTTGCAGGGCCTTCTGTGCTGTGATTTGTTCAACCTTTGGGCACCACGCCATAGCGGCATATGTGATCATTGGTATTATAATAGACTTGTAAGTCCAGTATACCATATTTGGTCTGAGACCCCAAGTGGTACCACAGAGCCTTCGACACGCCATAAAAGACAATGTTACTCGTGTGGAGATGTTTTTAAGATGTAAATTCCAAGTCAGACACTTGTCCAAGGTAATTCCCAAGTATTTGACATCGGACGAGAATTCAATTGTAGTTCCTCTCACAATCGGGGGCCTTAAGTTTACCTTCCGTCTTCTAGTGAATGGCACTATAATTGTTTTACTTGGATTTATATTTAATCCCTGTTGGATGCACCAGTGATCTACTATCTCTAGGGCCTCTTGCATGCGGTCCGAAATGACACAGTCATGTTTACCTCTTACAGTGATCACCAGGTCATCAGCGTATGCTTGAGTCTCAAAACCCTTGATGCTCAGATCCTTAAGGAGATCATCTACAACAATGCACCACAGTAGTGGGGAGAGTACACCTCCCTGAGGGCATCCCTTCACCGCTCGTACAGTGAGACCTTTACCTCCGATCTGAGCCGAGATTCTACGAGAGTCAAGCATCGCTACTATCCATCTCATTACCGTTTCTTCTACTCCTATCTTACGAGTAAGTAATTCAATGGATTTGTAGGAAGTGTTGTCAAAAGCACCTTCAACGCCAAGAAAAGAGCATAACGCTATTTCCTTGGCTGTCAACGTCTTCTCAATTTTTTGCACTAAATTGTGAAGAGCGCTAACAGTCGATAAAGCTAGTAGCTTAAAGCTAGTATTACACTATTTGACCAATCGGTCAAATTGCAGTAATTGAAATAGCAAATTCAAATTAATCTCACAGTATCCGCTCGGTGAAATTCGCTATTTCGCATTGCTTATTACTGCAATTTGACCACTTGGTCAAACAGTGTAATACTAGCTTAACACTGTTTGACCAAGTGGTCAAATTGCAGTAATAAGAAATGCGAAACAGAGAATTCAAATTAATTTCACAGTATCCGCTCGGTCAAATTTGCTTTTTCCCTTTGCTTATTACTGCAATTTGCCCGATTGGTCAAACAGTGTAATACTAGCTTAATGCAAGTTCAACAAATGGTTAAATCTTTGAAAAATATTTAACTATAGTTTCCTCCTTTCTTTTGAGGCATCTTCAATACAAAAAGTTTTTAGGTAAATTTTTTTTAATACATACAGTTTGGTTTTAAATAAGTTGATGGCGATACATACCTGAAAAAAACAGAATTAATTAATATCTAAACAAAATGCTCTTTTACTAACGCAAGCATACCCATAGGCATCTGAATAATTTCAATAATCTTTCATCGTAACTAAGACCATATGTAGCAAATATTATCTTACAATTATTATTCACGTTTAAAAATATCTAATTTTATTTTTCAAACAATATCCGTTCCCTGATAACCATTCCACCCAATTCCTCCCTGCCAATCAATACAGCAATGATACCATCAATATCCACGACGAAATAGCAGCACGGAGTAACCTTCGAATAAAGCCTACATTCAGGAGTAATCCCATCAAATTCATACTGATACAGAAACTTAACGGTTACTTTATGTTCTGCACCTAATACCGAATGCTGCAGAAATGCATTTTATTTCATTTTACCACGATTTGCTTTTATCTCAAGGGTCCACAACTGACAGTAACCACATCGCCATCAATGGAAAATGTGGCTTTGTTTTAAAAATTTATTTGCATAACATCAAACATCTGAAAAGTACAACGAACACTATTGGCCGATGTTTTCGCTCCCATACTTGAAGTAAACCAGGGGCATTATTCCACAAAATTAACTAAAAAAAAAATTAAATAATTAACCTTGGGTTCGTTTTTACAAGTTGCGAGTACTAGAGCAACGCCCCCATTCTTCGCCCATTTCACCCGCTACGTCAATCAAGCTATATCTCATGTGGGAGCTCCAAGCCAGTCAACTTAGTAATTTACATAGAGGCTAAATCCAGATTCGAAAGTATCTAAAGTAATAATCTTCTGAGACATCTTGAGTAGACTCTAGTAGAAAATGCAAAATTATGACCAAACTGGACCTTTGTTTATTCAATCGAAACGCAATTGTTTACCTTACGGAAGTCGTCATAAATTGGTTCGATTGATGCGCAAACAGCGGCCTTTTGTTTAGTATTCTACTAACAAGCAAATTGCGTCGTGCCCTGTATTTCTTGCGCACTTTAGACCCAATTCAAGATTGTGGCCGAGTCTCTTGATCAATAATCGGACTCAGACCCCGGCGTAGTCGTCGTCGATGAGACACCCGGATCCCGTACACTTGAGTTATTCGATTCACTATATTATATCGTCCGGGCTATGCTATTTCCAGAAATCAGCTATTGATGTGATTAATAATTTTATAGATTTATCTATCTACGAATATCTACCGACAGTGCCAGTTGCGTCAGATGTCTTGTTATGCAAAAAAAGTAATCCGCCCGAACAAATCTATTTCGAAAAAATAGTAGAAAAGTAATTAGACATTTGAATTAAGCGAATTTATGGCGGTTTTGCTATGCATTGTTTTAACGATAAACGGGCATTGGATGAGAGCGTGTACAACTGGAATTGACACTTTGATCATTACGACTAAGAATGTATCCTTGCAACATAAATAGGAAATAGGTACTGAAAAGCAGTACTGCAAACCGGAACTTAACCAGAATTGCAAGCTCCGATTACTGTCAGCTAGAGACCAGGAAATCAGTACTGACAATAACATGGATTCTGAATCTTGAAAATATTCCGATTTCCGGCATCCATCATTAAGAGGATTAGCAACAGAGAATTACAAATTCCCTGTTCTGTACCTATATTGCAGCGACAGTCAGGCCGCTCTAGAATCCCTAGATAATCGTAATCGTCTTTTCGAAGATGGTACGTGAGTGTAAAGAACGATTGAATTCTGTTTGCAGATTCAATGACTTAAAGCTCATATGGATTCCAGGCCACCAGGGTGTAAATGGCAATGAAATAGCTGATGCATTAGCAAAGGCTGGATCGGAGTCAGCCATGGTCGGAGCAGAACCAGTTTTCGGGGTGCCTGTTGTCTGCGTTAGGGCTGCCATTGCTGAGTGGGTGAGTAAATCACACATTGAGAGATGGCGGCTTCTTCCGGGAATGCGGCAGAACGGAAATCTTATTGAGGGACCAAGTGGACGAACCGCTGCTTTTCTTCTCAAATTGAGCAGAAAGGAACGAGGTAGTATGGTTGGTGTCCTCACAGGACATAACTCGTGTGGCCTACACCTGGTCAGATTGAGAATCATTGACGACCCCATGTGCACTGCTTGCGAAGAGAGCGACGACACAACGGAACATTTCCTTCTCGCATGCATGTATACGGCGTTGATGTTATGAGGATGGAAGAACTCCGTTCTCGCTCCCTACCTGAGCTCTTGAAATTCGTGAGGAGGACGAAAAAGTTCGAGTAGAGACTGGGGGATTCGAGTATAGTGGGCCATGTTGGCCTGAATGCTCAAGATGCGCTGCTTTGCTGCGTGTCTTCCCCCACACCAAACAATAAAAACAACAACAACAACCTATATTGGACCAATTCCTCTTTTCGAAACAGATGTTTCTTGAAGATTTTGATATTCCTAAACGAATTATTTTCCAATTTTTCAACAAAAAAGTCTATGTCCTTTTTACTTCGGTAGTCTAGCCGAGGTGGCACTTGAACCTGACAGACATTACATGGCTCTGATGGAAAGGGCGGACGAGCTGACGAGAAGGGGTTCGGAGTTAAGCCTAATGGTGGTCGCTGAACTGATTCTACGCCCCATCGCAAATGTGATTGATGCAGAAGCAAGCTCAGGCTCACTGTACGAATCTAGATCAATTTTATTGGTTGCAAGCATGATCGAATATCTTGTACGAAACTGGATAGGAGAAACTCAGGCTTCAATTATATCTGAATAGGAAAACTTGATGACAACTGATAGCTGTACTAACTGACCTATCGCGAAGAGAGTCTGGTGTCACACTGAAACATCTGGTGTCCAGTTGTAAAAGTCAGGCTCCAACCAAGTATCAGCATTTACAGAAAATTTTCTTGTAAAGATATCCTTGTGAAACCGTCTTTCCTTATCTGGAGGAGCTATATCTAGAATCTGTAACTCGTAGATTCCGGATTCATGGGAGGAAACAACAGACACCTCACCCTCCTCAAACTAACCAAAGATCAGTTCAAAATATCCTTGTTAAGGCTAAATTTGATAAACATATGGAAGAAGTATCTTATGATTCATCCGTACATCTTACCACCTCCCGCTCTCATTTGCGGTCGTCGCTTTTTGCCGTCTTCAATCATCGCAAGTGCTAAATTCCTGATCACATTTGCTTCCTCAAGTCAGTGTCTAATTTTAGACATGCACCGTAATAAAATCCGAAAGCTGTATGAAAAATCATTTTGCCTTGCCGTTTGCCAAAGCCCAACACGCTCCTATACTTTCCCAGCTAGCTACATCATCATCTATCCGCCTACACATTCGATCGTTCTCGCCGGTGTACTTGACTTCCATCGTCTTTTCTTCGTCTTCTTGTAACCTGAAAGCTCCGAGTCTAATTTTAAAGATTCCGCGTGAAGATTGTCTCGGCCACATGATACCATCCACCAACCAACAAAAAAAAAATGGTTTAATAATACCCAAAATATGACACAGTAACTAAGGTAACTAGCGATACAGTCGATCACCTATAATAGAAGAGGTAGTGTAGTGTCTCGGCTTCAACAGTGCTCGGGACGGCGTGTTATCGTTATCACCTGCTTCACCTGGCGGAGGCGTGTAGTTGACGGCAACAGCTTGCAGGTAAACCGAACTGGAGTATAGAGGTGCGTGCGTTATGGTCGCTTCCGTTCTCTTCCTACCTCGAAAAAAGCACAAGACTAAAACCAAACATCGATCGTCATGCTGACGCTCAGTGTCACTGGCCGAACGTGGATTAAAATAAATCCGCCCGTTCTAGCGTCGATGGAAGAAAACTCGACTGTGACTACCGTCTTTTCAGCAGATCTTATGACCGGTTCGAATTTTTTTCTGGACTAGCTTTTGTCTGCCGTCGTCGATATTAAGCATAAACTAACCTCACCACCCCCGCCCAAAAAAAACAGGTGAAATGGTGGAGGCGTCCCGCAGGTGGATGTTCCGATTTCTGTGGTGGGCGGTCAAATTACGCTGAACGTTTGATGGTGTAGGGCATTTGCAGCAGGCACTAGGATGACTATTCTTTTTCAATTAAAAATGTTGTTAGATCAAATCCCACTAAGTCATGGGCTTACAACCCCGTGTTAAGGAAGTTGAAACTCGAAATACTACTTCGTATACCTTCCATATAAAAGTCCTTCAAATACGTGGTCACGAATATTGGAGATAACTTCTGACCACTTCAAGCTAGGAATTTCAATTTTAGATCACGATAATTTTCGGATACATGAAGTTAAAGTATTGAATATAAAGAAAATCGAGAGTTCTTCGTCTGGTCTCCATACTAAAGCTCTTGAACAATTTGTGCATTCATCTTCCACACTTAATTATAACTTTAGAAAAAGGTGCCATGAGATACATATGTAGAAATAAAAATACAGTTTTATGCACAATAATTTATCTTCATTTGAAAGTAACTTAAAAAAAAGTTGAACTAACCCGTTCAAATAGTAATTTTCATACGTCATGATGGATACGTCAAAGTCAAAATGGAAAATTCGGTAGATTTCGGCAAATTTAATTCAAATTTGCTTGGAAATTTCCTAAACAAAATATTCGTCATATTTACAGCAGATAAAATTTAGATTTTGTTTTTTTTCATTCCACAAACCAAAAAAATTATCTTTTAAATTTACTCTCTCGTTGACATCGTCAGCTGTCGTAAATCTCCGCAAGCTAAGCTAAGACACCAACTAAAGTTTAATTTTGACATGAATTGCTTATAAATGGCATCGTTAACTAACGTTAACGAGACGGAGACGAAGCTGCCTATGGTACAGGTAATTGCTGGTAAGACGAAGAGGGAGACGATATCAGTAAGTACCCGTCGCAATTGATGAAGTAATAGTTAGCACTTACAACTAGTCATTACCGAATCGATGCTGTAACCATTACTGGGTGGGTTTAAATTCCATTTAGTCATGGGCTTAGCAAAAAATGATAGTTGAAGCAGTAGTAGAACATCAGAAGAGCAATGGAATACGCTGGAAATAGCCACATTCAAGAATGGTTCTGTGGTTGTACACAGCCGTAATACGTCCAATTCTCACTTACGGATCGCTAGCCTGGTGGCCAGCGTTGAGTAAGAGTTATAACATAAACAAACTCAGCAAAGTTCAAAGAACTGCAGCTGTCGGAACTTCAGGTGCAATGAGGTCTTGTCCGACTGACGCTTTGAACGCATTGTTGCATCTATTACCTATCGATTTACATATGAGAAGGACTGTATCGTGTAGCGCTATCAGACTCAAGGAATCTGGATGCTGGTATGCCAAACATTACGGTCACAGTAACATTCTAGAATCTTTACCAGCGAAAATAGTTAAATCACCGACCGACTACATTATCCCGAGACTGACCTTCAAGAAGGATTTCGCTGTGGGTTTTCCAACCAGGGCGGAATGGAAGAATGGTTCAGTTATACACGAATTTGACACAGTCATATACACTGACGGTTCAAAGATGAACTGCGGAGTCGGAGCGGGAGTTTTCTCAGACAGACACTACGTCGCAAAGTTTTACCACTACGCCAGCGTTTTCCAGGCGGAGATACTGGGGATCCGGTAGGCCTATCGAGCTTTGCAGCAAGATGCTACGCCAAAGCGAAATGTTGTAATCCTCACTGACAGCCAAGCCGCAATCAAGGCCTTAAATTCCGCTACCACCTCCTCTAAACTTGTCGAACAGTGCCGAGAGGAGCTAGCCTACTTAGTAAGTCAAGTCAAAGTTACTCTGCTTTGGGTCTCAGGACACAGCATGATAGAGGGTAACGAGCGGACAGACGAATTAGCTAGGCAAGGTTCTGCTCTTCAGGGCTCTCTCGTGGAATCAGTTCAGACCCCACTAGGAAACTGTTAAACGCCAAATATCCACCCACTTTCTCACAAACGCCAACTCCAGATGGAGAGGATTGATCAACTGCGTCATATCTAGGAAGATACGGTCACCCTACTGCCGGAGCAGAATAGATGAACTCTTGAGCAGGAGCCGTGTGGACGTCTCTAGAGTCACGGCAGTCACCACGGGTCACTGGCCCATCGGCGACCACGCGGCCAGAGTGGGTATTCCCTTTAACGTCAATTGCCGCAGTTGTGGGGATACAAATAAGAAAGAAACCGTTACCTACCTGCTTTGCGAGTGTCCAGCCCTAGCTAGAGCCAGACTTCGCGCACTAGGCAAAACCTTCTTAAATAACATTGATGAGATCTCGAAAAACAAGATTGGAGAACTGATTACCTTCTTGAACAGCTCCGGATGGATATGATAATCCGTTCAAGCTCCAGGTCTCTGTGAAACTATATATCTACTTCATAAGCACTCAACGACCAGGTTAAACGAATTGTGGTATCAAAACGGCGCTTCCTGTGCCAATTGGGCCGTTTTCGGCAGACGGGCCACCACATAAACCAACCAGCCACATTCATAATGATGGTTATTGTTTCGGATCGAATTATCCGTAATAAATAGGAATTCATATCAAAAATACGACTCTTACGTGTCGATAGAAATTATTTAAGGTACACCTGTAATACCTTCCTTGTTGGTGATGAAGTCTCCAATGAAGTACTTTATCGCTTTGCTTAGCACCTCCCAACTGCTGTATCTGTGACCATTTGTTTCCAATTTTCTATACCAACTTCCGTCATCTGACCAACAAACAAGTCTTGTAATTTGATACAACCACAAATCGCCACACACCGCAACCAATCTGGATGCATTTGGAAGCGCCGGAAGGATTGATTTACATATGGTCAATCCGTGATCCATTTTTTTTATTATGTACATCAAAATCAAACGGATGTGTAGTGGTCAACAACATGGGGCGGGCTACCGCTACAAAGCGTTTGATTCATTGACTATCACGGTCAATCAAGAGGTCCAACATACAGACAATGTGTTGGGTCTCACTACTCTGGTAGCCACTTAACGTCGAGACGGCGACTCGGGGTCCTGAGATGTTTATTGGGTCAGTTATAATTTGTAAGTGGGATTCGCACATTAGGTTCTTCTTGTATTTTCGAGACACCTTGGAAATCAAGATGCAAACGTGCGTGGGCAATACAGCTATAACATAAGTGTTGTTTTCGGATTCAATGAATGCTACAGACACCTACTACTGGTTTTGCTCGCAATTTAACACATGATCATAGCGTGGAATTGGTTCAGTTAGAAATGCTTTCAATGATCTTATTCTCGCCTCTCTCGAACTTTTCAAACAATTAAGGTAGTGGTTAGTTAAAAAATAAAATTCCAAATTTCATAAATCCTACATTATTCAAAGTAAAACACGTGGATTTCGTCATTAACAACAAGTCGGCCGTGCTAAAAACTTCTCACTTTTTTCACTTCTTACAACATAATGCAAATAATTGACATTTATGTTAGCAATTACCATTTACGTGTACAACAATAGCTCTGAAAAGTATTTGGACATTTAATAGCAACAGTATTTGATATCGAAATTGTAACGCACAAAAATCACTTTTTATACATTGAAAGTAAACTAAAATTTACACGCTTTAAAAACATATTATAAAATCTAATTATGGCCCTAGAATCTAACTTTCTGCGCTCTACTTTCAATTTCACAAAAAACTATAACAACATTTGTGCACTACACCGTCGATATGATTTCCGATTTCTAAGCTACAATCTATTAGTAAGGGTGATCAAAACATTTCATACTATCAAGTAATTTCCCCACTCACTGAACATATCAAATACTTCCATCAATTATATCCTTATAGCAAAATTGCCTACGTTTACCTATGGAAAACTTTACAAAATTGAAATGAATAGCAAGCAAGAGGTAAAAAAAATGCGCCAATAATCGATTATTGCCAGCAAAAAAAAATTAAAATTGTGGCCTTTGGGGGTGGATTAAAGTTTACACACTGCACACTAGTTTACAGACAGTGTTTTTTAATACAAACTCCATTCCATGTGTTGATAGCTAAATTAGGTAGCATATGATGGAAAATAATAGTTTTTCCTGAAATCTAGGCAGTGGTATTTATACAGAAATGAGTGAGTGCGCATACATCATACATGCGACGGGACTTCTGTAATAATTCTAGGTAACCTCTTCCGAATGGAATGTAAACAAAGAATTTTTTTTGTTGCCTAGGTGAATGTACATCAATTTTTCAGGTCGGTCGAATCTAAAGTATAGAACTGTGTTCTGGCGAAACGAAATCGAACGAAAAGGTACCTAGAGTGAAATAAATTCTCTTGTTTGATACTAGATGTCAGTGATATAAAAGCATTTGAACATTTGAATGTTCGATTTGTATATTTCAATGAGTAAGTAATGCTACAGAAAACTAAAAACCGACTCTCAAAACAACAAAATATAATTTTTTGGTGAATGTTTTCACAGTATATTTTTAAACTGAAAATACAAGTTTTCCGGGTTCAATACTGTTGAATATTTATTTTTGTGTGACGTTTCGGACTCGACTGAGTCCTTTATCAAACTGATCGATAATATCTTTACAACTGTTTTTTATATGAATACACGTAGAAAAAGGTTACAATTTTTCAATTCACTCGTCTGTTGAAAAATTGTAACCTTTTTCTACCCTTTTTCATTTGCAACAATCTAATAGCTAAGAGTTATTCAATAGGGACATACAAATTCACAAACACAGAAAAAAAGAAATAATTTCTAAACGTTGCTCGTTCGTGAACTTCACCACGAAAAAAATGTAAACGTTGACTGACGTTTTGAAATTGACAGACCAGCAAAAAAGTTTAAGGGTGCGTTTGTATTAAAACTCAAAATTGTTATGTACCTATTGAATAACCCTTTAGTACGGCAGTGCAAAAGATCCACCTGGATCTTTTGAACCGGCTCAAAGAGACGGATCTTTGAAAAGAGCTAGATCCGGTTCATTGAAAAGATCCGAATTTTCCATCCCTACCTTCGATACGAGACCGAGCGCCATCTATTAGTGACTACTGGCAATGTCCATTCCGTCCATCGTCGTGGAAAGTGAGCGAAATATTCTTTTTTTTATATGGGTTTTGACAGAAACGAAATGAACTGTCAAATTCCATATAAAAAAAAATAATATCTTAGGATTGATGAGATATCAAATTCATTTTCACTTTAACAGACTTTTTACATAGGTATAATCGTCTACAAACGCATTTCCGATTTTAATATCCCAAAACAAAATCACGAAAAACCTCCTAATCACGTAACAACTGATATTATACTACGACTTAGACCTCGTCCCGGAGTATGACACAATTATGTAATTCATATGTTATATGTGTCATTGGCGAAGTTATTCTACCGCGACACCATTCTAACCGCTTCCCGAGGTGTTTTTTTAGGTTTTCAGTCACATAGTAACCTACATTGCATCTCAGAATTAAATTCGTTCCGAACTTCTACCCAAAAAATAATAAAGTTGCGCCCAGACTGTTGGCAGATTTTTATTAATTACCGTAGGAATAAAAATTCATCACTAGAGGTAAAGATGATTTAACTCTAAGTGTTGGTGCCTACTTTTATAAATTTACAATACGATAATATGGAGACATAAAAAGTAATATAATGTACTCACCACTCGAGGTGAATATGTAACATACTCACCGCGAGAGGTGAATATATAACTTATTCACCTCAAACTGAAAGCAAAATAATAAATTCGAAAAAAAATCAAATTTGACGAGAAACGGTAGGAGTATTGCTCCCTAGGCATGGATAGTTCATTTTATTGCAAATTGGGATTATTTTCTACTTATTTTTCCGTGGTTTTTATGCCAACTCTTACATGATTTGCACATCGATTGCTGCGCTTCTTTTTGATATGCAACGGCAATGTTGAGTAGGTCAATGCGATTGGGGCTCTATTTCTCCATTCAGCTTCGCGTATTGTTCTACTTGACTTTTATATTAGCTTATCAGCCTTTGAAAATGTTTTGCGTCAGTAAAAACTGTTTTCTAAGCTTCGAAAACGACGCAAGAGATGGAAATCTCGTTATTCCCATACGGTTGTTGTTTTACGTTAGACCGCTGCATATTATTGGCCAACAACAATACCAAGTTTGCTAGAAGGTTTATTGATGGCGATTGTGGAATAACGTCAGCAATGTTGGACGTACTATACATTTTTTTATGGATCTTTTTTAGTACCTAGATCTTTTTTATTAACACCTGTACTAATAAGTTTTCGGATAACTTTTAATGCAAATATATTTTAAAAAAAAGAAAAAGAAAAAAAGAAACTGCTACGACATAGAAAACTGAACGAACGTATTATCATGTGAAATTAAACTGTCTTGAGAACGGGGAGGGAGGCTTTAAGTTTAGTCTACGACGCAAATAATTTGCACGTGACTTAAGAAACCCAACGGTTTGTAGGTCGCGACTGGCAATTGATTTCGTCACTCCTCGATTCTTGCTTGACTGTTGTTTTCGTTACAATTTTATTGTCGTTTGATGTACGTACCTTAACTTTTGCACTTAATGTTTTTATTATTGTGCTGATTGTTGATTAATTTTTCCTGGTATTTGTAAAGGTGGAAATTATATTAGTGCGGTGTATATGGTGCGAAAAATACACGAGCCATTCACAATTCTTTCTGAGAATGTGGGTCAACGATATGAGGTGAAGGTACTTTGCTACGCAATGAGTAACCCAGCAAACACTACCAGTTAGATTCATAGTAAATATTTCAGTAAAAACATATTCATCCTCTAAGATCCACTTCAGGGTACCCGATAGTTACCTACTAAATTACCCATGCGCTACACGGGTAAACAACCAGGGAATGTACCCGGTAAATGCTAAATTAACAACGCTTTATAATTGAAAATATCATCACTTCGACTAAAAAATATCTAAGACCAGAATAGTTTTATTGCATTTTAGGATAGAATATTGTGCACAGAATCATTGATTCAGTAAAAGGAGTACGTCAAACATTGAACAAAGTTCATTGATTCTACGAACGGAGTATATAAACTTATGAATCACGTTTATTAATTCAATGACCGAAATTCATCAGTTTCTGAACAAATTCACAGTTTCAATAAAGTATGGCAACTTATGAACCAACTCAAAGAAAAGAATTCGTAAATTTACGAACAAAGTGCGTTGGTAAATTGAAAAATTTCATTATTTAACGAATCATTTCATTAATTAATGACCGGAGATGTGAGACATGTTAACTTAATGAACAATTACATAGGTTGACGAAAAAGTTCATTGATTTAATGATTTTACATTATTATTTTCTAATAATACAGTATTGTGATCGATTTTTTAAAAAAAAATTTGCTAGCCTGAAATTTTTTTTTCACGTTTCATGACTAGTAGACACGAAAAAACAAAAAAAAATGTCAGTCCGTCTGTCCGCCGTACGCAAAATTGTTTGAAGGCTCGTAGCTCCCAAACGCTTTGAGATATTAAATTGGATTTTTTTTTGTGAACAGACTAGGTGCCTTGAAGTGACCAAATTCTGAGGGGTGGGGTTGTGAGGGGAGAGGAGCGGTGTGCGTTTTAGACGGAAAATTTTGGTTTCTTGCTCTCAACAACCGCTTATGCTAGGAAGCTGCAACTTGGAATTTAGATAGAACTTTGATAGTGGACCTATTTGCATAAAAATTGTCAATATGGGTGAAGGGGTGTGGGAGTGGGGGGGGGGGGGGGGGGGAGGAATAATGCGTCCAAAACGGAAGAAAGCCGAAATCCACACATTCTAAAATTCATATCTCCTAAACGGTTAACGTCACAAAATTGAAACTTAATGAATATCTGTAGGTATACTAGGAGAATAGATCGGAAACAAATTTTTGAGTGGGTGCAGTGGCGTACGGGGGTGGGGGGTGACAAACTTTAGATTACGATATCTCACGAACCAATTGCACTAGACAAATAAAATTCGGTTTGTGTATAAATGTTGACAAATGAAGTCTGCTGAAAGTAAATTTTGTTAAGGGAGCGGTAGAGCATGAAAGTGGAGGAGATACGAATTTTTCTAAAAAATCACGTCTCATATCTCAAGAACAGTGTAAAATAGATGCTTGAAATATTATTAAAAAATAATAAAGTAAAAGTTGGTTATCCCCTTTTACTTTATTATTTTAATAATACAGTACTGTTTTCGATTTTTAAAAAAAAAAAATTTGCTACCCTCAAAATTTTTTTTTTCACGTTTCATGACGAGTAGGCACGAAAAAAGCAATAAAAAATTTCAGTCCGTCTGTCCGCCGTACGCCGTACGTCGACCGCTGTACGCAAAATCGTTTGAAGGCTCGTAGCTCCCAAACCCTTTGAGCTATTAAATTAAAATTTTTTTTATGAATAGACTGGGTAGGCCCCTTGAAGTGGCCAAATTTGGAGGGGTGGGGGTGTGAGGGGGGAGGAGGGGGAAGTGTTTTAGACGGAAAATTTTGGTTTCTAGATCTCAGCAACCGCTTATGCTAGGAGACTGAAATTTGGAGTTTATATAGAGCTTCAGTAGTGGACCCATTTGCAAAAAAATTGCCGATATAGGTGAAGGGGTTTGGGAGTGGGGGGAAAAATAATGCGTCCAAAACGCAAAAAAGGTGAGATCGACACTTTCTAAAATCCATATCTCCTAAACGGTTAATGTCACAAAATTGAAACTTAATGAATATCTCTAGGTATACTAGGAGAATAGATCGGAAAATTTGAGTGGGTGCAGAGGCGTACGGGGGTGGGGGGTGAAAAACTTTAGATTGCGATATCTTACTAACCAATTGCACTAGATAAATAAAATTTGGTTTCTGTATAAAGGTTGACAAATGAAGTTTGCTGGAAATTTTTGAAGGGGGCGGTGGAGCATGAAAGTGGAGGGGATAAGAATTTTTCTAAAAAATCACGTCTCATATCTCAAGAACGGTGTAAGATAGATGCTTCAAATTTTTACCAGAAGTAAGCCTAATAGACTCCTAGTAGAAAACAAAATTTTGGAAGTGTGGGTGTAAAGGGTGAGGGTGGGGAAGGGTGAAAAGGAAAAAGTTCCGATTTTAATATCTCGACAACCTATAATGATATAAAGCTGAAACTTCGTATTTAGATAGAGCTATATTAGTAGCATCTTGGAAAAATATAATTTTTTATATTGGTAGTATGGTACGGGGGTGGGGGGTGTTTTTCCTATCTATAGAACGGCTTATGCTACAAAGCTGAAACTCGGTACGTTTATGTAAATCAACTAGAAAACTAATTTAGATAAAAAAAAATTTCAAATATACATTGGCGTTCGGAGGGGGGGCAAAAAAAATTATCTAGTGAAAATGGAATGCATATATTTTCACGGTTTTCGTCATATCTATTAGGTCTTCCCAAATATTGAATTCATTTTTATTCTATGGATTCTTCATATAAATACCTAGATAGTGTTTTCAGGATTTTTTAAAATTCGACCCCTAAGGGGGTGCAAAGGGGGTTGTAGCCTTTTTCACGAATTCTACTATATCCACGTCTTATCAGATATTGAATATCTTTTCATATTCATGGGCTTGTGTAATAATCGCCTAAAACTTGTTTTTAAGTTTTTTCCTTTTTCCACCTAGGAGGGTATAAACGGGTTGAACACGTTTTCACGAGTTCCGTCATTTCTTTTAGAAGTGATAAGAAATTGAATTGGTTCCTACTTTCTCGTGCTGTCTTCATATTTATTTATTAACTCCTTTCAGGATTTTTGAACATTCAACCCCCAAGTGGGTGTAAGGAGGTTGCATATCTGGTGATATATCGAATTCATTTTTACTTCCTAAGGTTTCCTATGTAAAAAAGCCAAAAAGTCAATTTCAGTATTTTAGATATTCAATCCAAAAAGGTGTAAGGAGGTTGTATGCTTTTCAAAGTTTCGACATATTTCTTAGGTTCGATGAGATATTAGATCGCTTTTTATTTCCACAGACTTTTTATATAATCGCCTACAAACCCATTTCTCAATTTTTCGATATTCAACCCCCAAGGGTTTGCATATGTTTTCACAATTTTTGCCATTCCTTAGTTCTGATGAGATGTAAAATTGATTATTACGGCCAACCAATTCACGATTTTTCGAATTTCAAGAACCAAGGAGATGTGAAGGGTTTGCTTACGTTTTCAGAATTTTTTCAAAATCCGTCATGTCTCATGAGATTTCAGGTTGCTTCTTATGAAATCGTCTAAAAACCTGTTTCACAATTTTTTCGAAATTCAAACCCCAAGTGGAAGTAATGGGTTTGTATACGTTTTAACAATTCGTCATATCTCTTAATTCTGATAAGGCAACAAATACGTTTTTGCTTCTATGGGCTTTTAGTGTACATAATATACTGAAATTCGAATAGTCTACACGGACTTTTTCAATGTTTAATCGTCTAAAAATCTCTATTTTAAATATTTTTATATTAAGAACAAAATTAATTTTCCATAAGAAATCTAAAAATCTCGAAGCAACTCATGATACACTCCGACTTTTACCGCTCCCGAACTTTGACCCTAAAAATAATAAAGTTTCGCCCAGACTATTGGCAGATTTTTTTCTTCTATGCTCCATTCTATGCGTATTACACTTTTGTGGTCCTATAGATTTCATCTAAAGTACAAAGTCATTTGAACATTTGAGTAATACTCTAATACCAATCATTTTGTTTACCATTAGAGGGAAAACACTTTGTCATTGTTTTTTTACAAGCTATTAATAAATAGCTGTTTTTATAATATTTCAAAAGAAAAATTTTGATTCACAGCCATTTATCTACAATTTTTTTCTTGGTATTTTAAGATCCCATTTTGGCACCTTTCATTTCATGATAACTTTATCGCACTAGCTTAATTACTTTATAAGTTATCTGCATTTAACTGAAACGATTTTATCACTTCAGTAATTCTTTTTTTTTATAAAGTGTGAACATATAGTGTTTACCGTTTCCAAATAAATGAAATCGAAAACATCGATTTATTTGAATCCACAGCAGCATCCATGCAATTTAAACAAATAAACTAAATAATAATACACAAATGGTAGACTGCCTAAGAACATTTAACTAGTGTGGTTTTTTTTACAAAATAGTCAAATTTTGTTATAATTTTTGGCGAAATGAGGAAAAAATGGAGGCCCTAACAACGATTTCCTTGGAGGAAGTCCCCTTCTACTTGCATAATTCTTAGAACACATAATGTCCTTTCATATTAGGAAAAAGGATCTTGCAAAGAAGGGAAATTTGAAAATCGAGTTTACCAAGTAGCAGTACCAGAAGCGAAAATTTTTTGTGACATGACTTTTAGTTATTTACATTTTCACTCGTGTTAGGAAGAAGGATCTTGCCGGAGTCGTAAAATTTCAAAATCGAGTTATCGAGAATGTTTTTTGAGATATGGCACTTATTTACACTTCCTTAAAAAAAAAGAATTAATAAATTACTAACATGTTTTATACTAAAAAAGACAATTTCGAAGTTAAAAAATAATGAGCATAACAATCCCGTTTTTTTCTAATCTAGAACCTACTAATTAAAAATTTCATTGAATTTAATAGATAAAATTTTTTTGTTACTTACATTTTTGTTTTGTTTTGTCCATTAGCATGCTACCACGTTCCAATCCGTATAAAAAAAACTATCAATTAACTAAAACTGTTGCCAAATTCGTCAAAACAAAAACTAAAAAAATATTGTTCCAGCCGCATTCAATTCTTATTTAGTTTGGTGTTTTAAATTTTAATATGGACTTTTTTTTAATTTCACTCACGATATCTCCTTTTCTTTTCAATAAATTTTAGTTTCAACGCACTTTTAACAACTTTTTTTTAACAAATTTTTTCTCTTTTCGATTAACACAACAGAATAACTTAATTTTTTTGTAGAGATGTATTAAAAAATAAAATCAAAAATACAACAACGATAAACACTGAAGTGAAATTATTATATATACTTTTTTATTATTTTATACCGCACCGAAAGTAAATTAAATTATCACCTTGTTATATTTTTTTAGTTAGTCAAAAAAAAATCAGAATTAAAATTGTTTAACATGTTGAATGTTGAAACATAATTTCGTTGGTAAAAAAGAACAACAATTTTTTTTTTGTTGATAGGAAGATTTTTTTAAATGTTGATTGATGGCTTGGTGTTCGTATCAAATCAAATGGAAATAAACAATTTATGTTGTTGCTGTTGTTGATTTGACGATGAATGAAATTTTTTGGCTGATGATAAACTTCCATCGGGACTTTTCAGTAGAAATAAATATAAAAAGCTACTGTGGTGCCACATTTTCATGATTTTTAAATATTGTTTAGGGGTTTTGGCAATTTTTTTTTTATTTTTTATTTATTATCGAAACTTATTTTTAATTTTTGCCGATTTTTTTAACGCTTTTTTACTTATCACTTCATTTCTGAAAATGATTTTACACTTTTATCTTTCATTTTATCACTTAGGTTGCGGTAGTTTTCAGATCGAAAACCTTCGTTTCATGGAAATACCCTGTTTCAAAAGTAGATTTAATTTAGATAGGTACACTTTTTTCGAATTCAATTGAATTTGCAAGAAACCGATTGTGGCATGCTTTTATCAATTCCAAGTAGTTTTGAATCTTATTTTAAAAATTTTGAATACTTATATATTTCGACTAAGTCTAATATTTAAATTCTAATTTACGACATTGATTGACTTTTAACAGAAGAGAAACCGGTTCTTTTTTTTTAAATCTATCGATAATTATTGCAATTTTATTATATTTAATTTATATATAAGAATAATCTAATATATTTGGTGTATCTAAATTGGTTTATTAATATATGGAATGAGTACGTTTTGTAAATGCGAGTAGTTAATTAGTGCAATATTGCTTAGTGGCTATGTGCTAAATTAAACTATAAAATACGAGATTTTCTGTGATTTTTTACTATTCAGGTTGTTTTGAGTACTAAAAAAATTCGTTAAGTTGTAGGTTGATTGTTGAAGTGGAAATATCTGAAAAGACAAAGAAAAGAAATTTTAGCTAAAAGGATTCAAGTTAAATTTTAAATATTAAATTAAATAATTAACTTTAACGGAATAAATACATTCAAAAATTTACGCCGTCCACATCTTAACCTTCGAAAGAATATACCCCGGTCTCTCATGTTAATGAATGGGCTCAATTACTACTATGGAGAAAGGGTTAATGTCTTGCTTAATAATGTATTCATACCATAAACCATAAAAGTATAGAAAATTACTTAAATCGTACCCTACTCAGCCGAGAAAAATTCACGAATAAGTTTAATATGGAAACAGCATTGCAACAATGCAGGAAATTTGGTTTACGTGAAAAGTATTGAACCATCAGAGAAAAAACACTGGCTACCACTAGCATCAATTGCCGTTCAGAAGAGAACTATACTCTCTGTATGTGCTAGCAAGTCTTTAATAAATGAAAAAAATCCATGGGCTCGGTGGTTCAAGATGAATAATTTAAACCAAAATTTCTGTATCGACAATTTTCTGGATGTTTTCGGCGAGATTTATTGTCTTTTTATTTAAACTGTTGTTTAATTTTTTATTCTACTGTTTTGTCCATCATAAAGCTAGAACGTAGGGAATTAGGAATCGTATTTTTTGAGCTTAACCGTTTTAAATAATAAAAGAATATTCGTCGTCATGAGAGATAATGCCAAGATCAATCAAGATGAGGTCATAGCGATAAGGAGAAGGCGGTACTTTTTGACAATAAGACGACATTGAGAGCTCTTGAAGACCGCTTAAAAAAAGGGCACAAGGGACAGAATACGGTGTATTACTTGCATCAATACTTGAAGGGGAGTGGGAAAGGGTGGGGGGAGGGGTGTGGGGATTTGGCTATCTATATTTCGTCAGTCTTACGTACGATGCAATCTAACAAAATAGACAGGCAATTATACAAAAAAAAATTGTGGACGGGAACTTAATGATGCCTTTGGAAAATTGGCCAAAAGTGAAGGAAGTGTGAACAAATTGTTTCACATTAGGCGAACAAGAAATATCCACTAGTTAGCACCGAAAAACGTGGAGGTATAAGACAAAACCTGATGAGTGCACTTCTCAATATAAATTCCAATTTTCAGCTTGCTATCATAAGCGGTTGTTGAGATCTAGAAACCAAAATTTTACTTTATTATTTTTTAATAATAAAGTATTGTGATCGACCTGAAATTTCAAAAAAATTTGCTACCCTGAAATTTTGTATTTTCACGTTTTAGGACTAGTAAACTCCAAAAAAGCAAAATAAAAAAAATGTCCGTCTGTCCGCCGTACGCAAAACCGTTTGAAGGTGCGTATCTCTCAAACCCCGGAGATATTACCTTGAAATTTTTATGGTAGGTAGAATGGGTGAACTCCTACGAGTGGTATCTTTTGCAGGGGAGGAGTGTGAGGGGGAGGAGGAGTAGCGTTTTAAATGAAAAATATTGGTTTCTAGATCTCAGGAACCGCTTATGCTAGGAGGCTTATATAGAACTATGATAGTGGACCCATTTGCAAAGAAATGGTCGATAGGGATTGAGGGGTGTGCGAGTGGGGAGGGAAACAATGCGTCCAAAACGCTTGAAAGCCGGGATTGAAACATTCTAAGATCCATATCTCCTGAACGATTGTTGTCAGACGGCTGAAACTTTGTGGTTGTCTTAAGAGATACTAAGAGATTATTAAGGGGTGTGGTGAGGTATGGGGGCGGGGGGAGGGTGTGTGAAAAACTTTGAATTACAATATCTCCTGACTCAATTGTGGCAGGAAGATGAAATTTGGTTTCTGTATATAGAATTACCAGTGCAGTCTGCTGAAAGTAAAACTTTTGAGGGGGAAGGTGAAGCGCGGAAGTGGGGGACAGCCATTTTTCAAAAAATTTAACTTTAATATCTCAAGAACCGTGTCAGATATGATCTTGAAAATTTTACAGGAGTTAGGACCATTAGACCTCTAGCGGAGGAAAAAATGTTGATGGTGTGGGAGTAGGGAGTGATGGTGGGAGGGGGTTGAAATGAAAGAAATTTGATTTTATTTTCTCGAAAGCCGCAAAGGATAGAAAGCTAACAACTGACAACTGTATAGAGCTACTATAGACATCCAAGAAAAAATTCTAGATAGGGGTAGCAAAGTACGGGGGTGGGTGGTGGTTTTTCATATATCAGAAACGGCTTATGCTAGAAAATTAAAACTTAGTACCTATATGTAGATGTGCTACTAGAGTAATTAAAACTAAAAAAAAATTTCAGTGAAAAGGGTTTTTCACACATTTTCAAGAATTTCGTTAAATCTTTTATACTTCTCGAGCTATCAAATTAATTTTACTTCTGCGGGCTCTTTATATAGGGTGCTTTTTTTAGAGGTATAGTTTTTTCAGTAGAGATACCTGTCAAACTACCTGTCGAACTTGACTGGTGTCTTTTACATTTTTGTTCAGTACGTTTTGGCAAATTATCATGGAAAGACTTACACCAAAACAACGTTTACAAATTGTGGAAATTTATTTTCGAAATTTGCGTTTTATACGGCAAATTCAGAGATCGCTGCGTCAATTATATGGTGCAAAAATCATCTCAAGAACTGGACCTGTCAATTGGCCGCCTAGATCGTGTGATTTGACACCATTGGATTACTTTTTGTAGGGATAAATCAAATCACTGATCTATGCTGTTAAGCCAGCAACAATTCAACATTTAGAAGCCAACAGTCGACGGGTTATTGATGAGATAAAGCCAGAAATGCCCGAAAAAGTGACCAAAAATTGGACTGATCGGATGGTGTTCATTAGACGCAGTCGCGGTGGTCATTTATCAATTAAATGCCATAAAATAAACTTTTCGATAGAAAAAAATTGTGCCATTTGGTAAATCGTATGTCTTTTTCTCAAAAAAGAAATACTATACACATCTAAAAAAAAACCCTATATAAGCGCCTAGTAACGTTTTTCCAAATTTTTCGATATCTAATCCTTAAGGGGGTGTAAGGCGGTTATGTTTTTTTTTCACGAATTCCGATAAATTTCTTAGGCCTTATGAGATATAAAATTCACTTTCACTTCTAAATGCTTGGATGAACCCCTTCGAGTTTTAACTTTTTGGAGGGAGCGTTTTAGAAGTAAAAATCTGACAATGGGGTAGAAGTCCGAAACGTGTTTTATGCTGAGATGCGGTGTAGGTTACTATGCGATTGCCAACTTAAAGAATAACCAGAAGGCTATTTGGAACGTTATTTTTTAAGTTGTCAGTCGCATAGTAACCTACACCGCATCTCAGCATAAAACACGTTTCGGACTTCTACCCCATTGTCAGATTTTTACTTCTAAAACGCTCCCCCCAAAAAGTTAAAACTCGAAGGGATTCATCCAATCTACCCACCAAAAATATTTTAACTTATTTTCTCAACGGGTTTGTGAACTATACATGTGCGTCTTAAAAAGCATTTGCGTTCGGCGTATACGGCGGACAGAGGGACTGTTTTTGCTTTTTGGGGTCTCTACTAGTTCTAAAACGTGAAAATGCAAAATTTCAAGAAAGCAAATTATGTGCAATTTTCAGGTCGATCACAAATAAACTTTATTATTAAAAATAAATTAAAATGTATTATTTCTTGGGTGGAAGTTTGGGACGCGTTTAAAATTTAGTTGCGATGCAGAATACTATGCGACTGACAACCTAAAACAAAAACTAACCAGGCGGCTATTTGAAACTTTGTTTCGTTTCTGATTAACTCTAGTGCCTCTTGACCGTTGATTCAATATTTGTAACTTAAACAAAATTTCTTTGGGTGACCTGTCCCGGTTTCTTTGCGGAGAACACCTAACAGTTTATTTAAACACCTCCATAGGCGTGCCGTGGCCTAAAATCTGGCAGGGGCCAGGGGTCGAATGGCTCAGGACATACGACTTCTTCCGAAAAGCACACATGCTTTTCATACAAGTTCGTCTGTTTTGTGCTTACAAATTAGATGTTCGTATAAACAACGAATGATTAGTCTTAGGTTGCTACTTTAAAATGTTTTATACATTGCTTTTACACTAGCTGCAGTTGAAGGAAAATTTTTTAAATAGTTCCTATGCAGTGCCATCCTTGGATATTCCGCGCCCGTGGTCTACTAAAAATAATGCGCCCCTCGTCATAAGAAAATACAATTTTGATGGCTAGTGGAAGCGGCAAATACAAAATATAAAAGTTTCAGAATTAGACAACTTTATACCTTCGGATTTGTAAAGGTTAAATGATTCTGTATTTCATTTCGTTTTTCTAAAGAAGCGTATAATCAAATAATGATTTCAATTGTAGTATCAACTTTTTGAAGTGATATATTAGTTTTATCTATGATTTATAATATTTCGTTCCAAAATGCTACCATAATAGCAGTTTCCACTTTTCCAGTGAGTTGAACTACTTTAACAATCTTCAAATTTTGTTGCAGGCTTTTGAAAATTAACTTCAAAAATTTCATTCAAAGCGTCTTTAAAATTTTCATAACCGGAAACAATTGCCTTCACTGAATCAACTCTTGCTGATCAACGAGTGTCGCTTACTTTTTTGGGCTTTTTGTTTTTTTAATGCTAGCGTATATGTCAAAATCATCTTCATGTTGACGCGCAAAAAAAATTGTATAGATTTTAAAGAAATAAAAATAATTTAGTTGCTTGTACGTAGCATTCCACCGCCGACTCTCCAATTAAATTTCAAGAATGTGCTGCACAGGGTACGTAAATGGCGAGATTTTTATAGATTTAATGCGCGCTTGGATGCCGCTGTATATGGTATACCCGACATATTAGAAGCATTATCATAAGATTGCCCTCTACAATCTTCCAAATTGATATCTAAATCAGATAATAGGCTTGCACCCCAGGGCTATAGCCCATTTAGCCCTGTGGTTAGGGTGGCCCTGTTCCTATGGGTCCTCCTTCGAGTAGCTGCCCTAGAAAAATCCTGTAAAAATGTCTTCACTCAATTTACGGAACTTACTGTCTTTTAGTTTCGAGTTCCAACCAAAAGAGAGTCCTTTAAATTGAATTCAATGTGATTGAGAGATTCGAGAATATATCTTGAGTAGTAGCAGCGATGCCAGACTTGAAGATTTTTCTTCAATTCGAAGATTTTTAGCGTTCCCGAAGATGTGAAGATTTTGATGGATATGTAGAAGCTTTTTTTGTATTCGTAAGATGTTTTCTTCAATTTCAATAAAAAAAATTGTATTTATACATTCCTAGCTTATTTTCTATTGTTTTCGCAATTCTCACTTAACGTTATTATTTATGATTACTATTATATTTATAATATATATGTATTTAAGTGAATAACCAAAAGTTTTCTGATTTCAATACCATCAAAGATATAATTCAAAGTGAATAACATACTGGTAAGACTTCAGTTACAAAAAATTGTTCAAAATTATATATACTAAGAAATCGAAAGATACGAATTCAATATCGTAGGTATGTATTTCATAAAAAAACTCGATATATTCAAAAACCAAATAATTTATTTATTCTAGGATCTCATAACATCAAAAAATATTTGATGCAAATGTCGTTATGTTTAAAACCAATTTTTACTTTAATTTGTTAAATTGAAATCATCTTCTAAAATGCAAAGATATTCTCAAAAAAATCTGGTTACATTCAAAAACGTTTGTAAACTTGAAGAAAATCTTGTTACAATTTCGTAAAACCCAAAAATTTTTCATGAGAATCTTTTTAATTTCCAATTTATTTTGATAAATTGAAAAAATCTTGTAAAGCTCTCGTCAGATCGAAAGAACAATGATTGTAAAATTCAAAAATGTCTTGTTATTTTCAAAAGTCAGTTGAGATTTGCTTCGTTCATTTTAGAAGATTCTTTTATATTGTTTGTATTGTTAAAAACATTTGAAAAAAAAACAATTGGCAACAAAAAGATTACGGATAGGAAGGCATTACTTTTCTGGAAGGGGCCAGAATTATTTTTCTGGGAGGGTCCAAGGCGGGGTCCCAGCCCCTCCTGGCCCCCCCCCAACGGCGCGCCTATGAACACCTCTCTAATGTGTCATAGGGTGCTGCATTTATCTGGTCCGTTTCAAGCATTTTATCAATCTATTTTAATGCTTTTGGTTCAACTCAAAATTTTGATAAAAATAAGAAAACAAAATTTCCCAATTTTCTAATTTGTCCGTATTCGGATTGTTCTACTCTAGGAATTTCAATCAGGTAGCAAGCCATGGTACAATCATCGAACGGTAAGCATTTTTTGATAACTCTATCTTCGAGGTGTTATGCGATTTTTTTTCTTCAAAATCGTCAAGAAATTACTGCTTTTTGAATCATGTGAAGAGTGCATGCACATATCACATTTTGCAGATATGATAAAAAAAAAAAATTGCGATTAGTATCTTGATTTGAGTACTGTAGTTAGTTTAAAGTGGGTTTTAATGAAAATCGTACAGAAATCTAATCGCATATCGAATACCAACTGCTTTATGGAAGGATCTTGTATTGTGCGTGTAGAAGAAGCGTTCCAAAAATAAATAACTTTGTTATTTAACCTTAGTATTGCGACCACAGTATTGTCGATTGTGGAACGCTACGAGAGTCCCTACTCTCTAATAACATCCTCATTCAAAGTAAAGGACATCCATCCCCTGCTATTTCCAGGTGTTCTAACTAATTAGTGGATGCAATGTATGCACCTGTCCTTTACCACCCCCATTTGCTATTAGTTCGGAAATGAAATCGTCTTTGTTTTCTATATTTTTTTTTTTATTTTTCTGCGAAAACGATTCTATTACCAAGGCAAACAATTCGCAAATTGCGCAGTTGAAAATTTTCCACATAACATGCACGTTTCGGTCTTCCAACGAGAAGAAGGGAACAAGTTGATTGGCAAGTGGTTTCAGGTGAAAACACCGTTCCACGTGTGCATGTGCGCTTCAACCCGACAGTTGACTCCTTTGAATCCTTCCACCGTGGAGGTACGGAATAGGTTCTGCTGACCGACTAGAAACAACTGCTTTCTAGGTCAAAATAGCAAAGTTGTTATTAGCCTTCGCTGGTGCAGAACAACACCATTCGATCCTGTCGTGTCCTTAACTGCATCAGCCCTGATACGTTTCTTGTCAAGTTCATTCTTCTAGGAGTTACCCTCAGAATGCGAAACTTTCTTCAATTGCGTAATTTCCGGAAATCTGCCAGTTTAGAGCAATTCAATTCTAAAGCGGTGACGATGCAAGTCTTGTTCGAAAACGTTTCGACGGATTGACGAGTCGAAGCAACCGCACGACAATAACAACAGACTGCTTATCAGTCGGAGAGATATTCTTGGCTTATTTACGATTGTAATTCGCAATAGACTTTTCTGTATCACCGTCTCAGTTTCCAAAGCGCGGAAAAACAATAATTCCGCACCGACTATTCGGTGGATGTACACGATTGGGGTGGTGGTTGTGGTATTGTAATCGACTTGTAAATACCTCGAATTTGTAACTCTATAATCCATGGAATGCGGTTGGCTAGAATCGGTATCGCTGTCGCCACTCGACGTACAGGAAATCGTAATTGGGCGACGTTTTTTTCCATAATAATATGATGACGCGCTAACATTCTGGACTAAATGCAGAGTCGTATGGCGGTAAACCTTTTCCCGTTGCCCCTTCGACTAGCTGGCTCCTGCCTTTCGCACTCTCTAGAGTTTGTTGATTGTGTTGATTTGTATTCGATTGGTCGATCCACGTGCCCCCGAACGAGATATCGACAACCTGATGTCTCAATTATCCATATGCAAGGTGTGACGTCTCTCATACCTTTGCCCACTTCAGGTAAAATGACACATGCTTTGCATGTTGTTTGTTTCGTCTTATTTGCGCTATAAGCTCAAGTGCAATGGCAATTTTTGGATCTGCGTCATACAATTCGATTTCTGATGCAATTAGTCATTTAATCAGCACACGGATGGAATGGATGCAATTTGGTGCCCAATGGAGTCAATGGTTGACAATGAAATTGTCATAGATCATAAACATTTGCAGTTATTAAGGTTGCCAGATTGGGCTATTTCCCGCGATTTGGGCTATTTAAATATTCAATTCGATGGTAAAAATTTCAAAAAGCTACTTATAGCTTTTTGGACTATTCGACCAACGCAAATTGTGTTATTTTGCTAGTTTACAACAGAGCCGATTTACAAGGAAAAAAATGCAATAACATTACATTGTCGTAGAAAGCTCTATATACTTCTCGCATGTTCTAGACATTTCTCGCATGTAATAGTTACTTCTTGCGCGTTCCACACAAACAACCGAATATGCTGGAAATTAGGCTTGTGTAGTTCGCGAACGAAGAACGTTCCCAGAACTGAAATGAACGAACTAGTTTGCAGTCAGTCCCGCTCCTATTTCGTTTCTATTCATTCATTGTCGTTTGGAAGTCTACGAAGACTACGACCATAGAGATATACAGTGGCCGACAAAAGTCTACATACGGCCCCTATTTTCGGTGCTTGACGAGCCACATGGCACTAATTGAAAAAGTAATGATGTAGTCTTGTTTATAATCTATTTTTATTGACATGTAACAAAAAAGTCTTTCCTCCAATATAAACTTAACAATCTATTCATAAAAAAACTAAAAAATAGCATTGACAAAAGTCTACGTACGATCATGAGATCCACCAAAAACTTCATTAAGGAATTTACATTTCATTTCAAAACTTAATATTAATATTTTGTTGGCCCACCATGGGCATCTATAACTGCCTGCAAGCGTCTTGGCATTAATGCGACCAAATTTTCTAATTCGTTAGGCGTTATTTGACCCCATTCCTCAATGAGATTCTCTTTTAGCATTGTAGCACTTCTAATGTCGTGTTTTCTTATTCTTTGATCCAGAAGCTCCCAAACGTGCTCGATGACATTCAAGTCCGGACTTTGTGGGGGTGTATTGAGCTGTCTTGGAGCATAATATAGTAGCCAGTCCTTCACGATTTGAGCGGTGTGCTTGGGATCATTGTCCTGCTCTCACCAAGGTCCAACTTATCGACCGATTCCCTTAGATTGTGTTGCAAGATGGTTTTGTAGAGATGGCGATCCATGACACCAACAATGAACACCAAATTTCCTACACCCGACGCTGCGACAGCACCCGAAACTATCACATTGCCACCGCCATGTTTGACTGTAGGAATTAGGTGTTTCGGGTCCATTCCCGTGTTTTCCTTTCTCGAAAATTTAGCTCTACCGTCACTTCCAAATATGTTATACTTCGATTCATCGGTGAATAAAACCTTCTTCCAAAAATCGAGTCCTTTGTATAGATGCTTTTTGGCAAATTCTAAGCGAAGTTTGCGATTTTTTTCACTTAAAAGGGGTTTTTTGAGTGGTGTTCTGCTGTGATAGCCATTATTATTTAATGTTCTTTGAACTGTTCTTGGATGCACCGTGGTTCCTGTTCGTTTTGCTATGTCCTCCGCCAATTTTGTGGCATGCGCCTTTGGGTTTTGGTTCACTTCTTTCAAAATAAAGGAGACATCTCTGCGAACCAGCTTCTTCAGTCGACCACTGCGCGGCTTGTTTTTGCTTTTGTAGTTGTTGAATATGGTTTGAACTGTCGATTTACTTAAATTCAACAAATTGGCTATTTCTCCGAAAGATTTTCTTTCATTTCGATGTTTTACCACCAAGTTCTGTACTGCTGATGAGATTTCCTTCCGAGAAGCCATCGTCACAGCTGCGGCCTTATCGAAACTGACCTAACTGTAGCCTAATGCGAAGCGCAAATGCCAAAACTTGATAAACGGTGCTTCCCGTTATAAAACAGAACCGCACAGTAGCATAAAGAATGATTTACCTAGCCGTATGTAGACTTTTGTCAATGCATTTTTTTAGTTATGTAAGAATAACTTGTAAAGTTTATATTGGAGAAAAGATGTTTTTGTTACATGTCAATAAAAATGGATTATAAACAAGACTACATCATTACTTTTTTAATTAGTGCCATGGGGCTCGTCAAGTGGCGAAAATAGGGGTCGTATGTAGACTTTTGTCGGCCACTGTAAATACTGGACACGACAAGACGCTGTTTTTGTATGAAGCACTTTGAAGCATTTTGAAGCCAAATTGAACGTTTTTGTATGGAGCGTTTGATGCCAGTTGGCAGTGAAATGCAAATAGTAGCCTAGTATTCAAATGTTTGTCGTTTTTTGTGTTCCAAGTCCGGAGTATAACATAAATGTGAGTAAGATGCTAATAGCAGCATAGTGTTTATTGCCGGTCCTTTGCGAGTAATCGTCCGGCTTCAAAACAGTCGCTGCTCATCATCTCCATGACATATCTCTATGACTACGACCTTTTTTTTGCTCATCACATTCCACCACAATGACGACTACGAGTCGTTCCAAACTTCACGGCCTTTCTCATCACTGAACTCCCGCGAACTAGTGAACTACAAGAACGAACTAGTTCGCGAGGGATCGGGAATCGCAAATGATCGCTCACTATGGCGAACTAAAATGCGCAAGCCTACTGGAAATCTCTCGACTCAATACATGCAGTATATAAATGCCGCAGAGCCAGGGGATATGTTTTTCTACTGCGAGAGTGAAACGACGATCCAAAATGGGTATTTTTAAAGTATTTTTCACCGATAACATCGATCAAGTAGTAAATGAAATCGAACTGTGTTTTACTTGAAATCCCGGCAAACCTCTTGCTCACAACATTAAGTTGAACTGCTTTTATGCAATAATGTATGACGCTAATAGAGAGGCTTGATCTTCTTTAGACTCAGGATCTGATCGCTTAGACGAAGATGATTATGAGGTGCTTAAATTATTAAATATTGATGTGCATTTTGTAACATAAACTAATATACATTAGTATTCATAAAAGCAAAAAGCCAGATTTTATTTTAGCCTGATAACTTACATGTAGGATAATTTACGAAAGATTTTTGATTCCATAGAATTATAAAAATTACAAATTATTTTTCAATTATAATTTTACCTTTAATTTGCACCTAATACTGTTATTTTTAAATAATATTTTTAAGATAGTGATAAATACGAATTTATGTATTCACACAATATTTACATTACAGTGTTTCCTACGAATTGCAAAGTTGAGCGCGGTATTTGGGCCACAAGTCTTCGTGCGGGTTTTCGGCCATTTTATATAGCTCACTCGGCGGATCCTGCAGCAAACTAAATATCTGGCAACCCTAGCAGTTATCAATGACTTTGCAATCAAAATCGTGTCTGACCTCTAGCTTGATAGCTTCAGCTCCTTCTATTGTTTAGAAAATTTCGACATCGACCACGCAAGGCGTCAATTAGGTCGACCACGGCGATTCATGTGGATCATATCAGAGAATCATATGTTCGTCATGGTCAAGTCTTATGAGCCTCACTAGTTTCGTGGAGATACCAAAGTCAAACAAAACTCTGTATAGTACCTACATTTCGGTTACACTGTAATTTCTATCTATCGGATCCCGTTCGTAAAGCTAATCGTCCTCTTGTAACAGTCCTGACAAAGATGACTTCGTACCTTGGCCTTTTCAATTTCAAATTTAAATTTGCTCCTCATGTCGTCACTGGTCCAAGTACCCTGTATCAAATATTCTAAGATAGTTATTCCGATAACTGATAAGTAACCGTTAAACTTCTTCGTTCTCCGCTCTCTCCAATTTCAAATTTTCTCATTTTTGGCACTGGCGGCCCATCTCCCCTACGCCAAATGTCCCAAAATAGTAACTCCGATAACCGTTAAATATAATTTATTTTATGGTTATTTCTTGTCTATTTAACTGAAAAATTACCGGCCAGGTTAATCCCGTATCTAAAATATTTTCTTGAGGTGCGACGTTCGTTTTAGGCCAACTAATGCGTCAATGTCCCATTCAGTTCATATCAGTGCGCTAAATATCAGAACGAAATGACTATGACAAAAAAAAAGTATGTTATGGAGCTTAGTCCAAAGATGCTCATGGCGCGCCAATTTTATCGCGGTAAAATTGAAAATCTAAATCGCACAGGTGATTGATACGCGACATTTGCGATGAGTTAGCTCTTATCGTCGTACATAAGGGAGAAAATTGTATTCAGTGATAATATGATAACATATTTGTTTTTTATTTATTTATAATTTTTAGTGGCGCATCTAGCGCTTCCGTGGACTTTTGTTTTTAATATTTTCAGAAGCTACGACACAAAGTTATGGTGGAACGCGACAACCAATTACAGTGATATCGCATCGCTCTAACTGCGTCGCTTTGATAGTCTATCTTCTAATTTCGTCGCGCGTGTATCGCGATTTAGACAATTGCGTCGATTGTATTTCGAATTTTTTACGACAATTGACGGCAAATAGCTTAAAAATATTGAAAAATTAATGCCTATAAAATAAAAAAAAACAGGCAATGCGTTTGCAAAATGCGAACAAAATATTTTTGTATTTGATAATATTATTTGGCAGTTGCGGGAAGCAATTCAGCGCGGTCACCATAACTGACGCCGCGAACTGGCGCGCGCGATGCGATCGGGTCATCGCGCGCGTCGGTCATAACGCTCTCACTGTAATTCCACCTTTAGCGATATTCTCCCTTCCGAGTTGCTTCTAGTGCTTGACTTCTGGAAAGCCTCCAGAAGACCCTTCAATTTTCGATTTCGATACAGATTTGGAGAGTACTTTAGGAATCACAGTGGCAATTAACTAGAAATTGGTGTTGAAGGATGAACATGTCAGTCAGTCGAAAGCAGTAGAAGCTTCCGCATCAATTTTCTTGTTAGCAAGGTTTTTAACAACGTTAAGAGCCATGCCTTTCGGAAAGTCCTGCTGAATGCAGTACCTACAGACAGCAGAGGCTGAACTGGGCATTACCAACTGGATTGACGGCATGCTCAAAAGTAGAATGATACATGCATCCATTGGTGAGAATGACATATCTGGAATTGTATCCAGAGGTAACCCGCATGGGGGGGAGTCCTACTCCTCTACTTTGGGTACTAGTTGTCGATTCAATTTTATCCCAGCTCGAGAGGGACGGGATCAAAGTGGTAGCGTACGCCGATGACTGATGAATTTCTACCCATGATAGCTGAACTAGTGCAGGAGCACTACGGAAATTGCTCAAATGGGCGGTAAGTTGTGGTTTCTAGGTGAACCCCACAAAAACCGAGCTGTTTCTTTTCACTCGAAAGAGAGCAATACCCCCATTTACGATTCCAAAAATAGGTAATACCACTCTGGAGCTTAAAACGGAAGCTAAGTACCTAGGCATTATTCTTGACGCAAAGCTTAACTGGAAGACAATCCTTGATGAGCGCGTCAAGAAAGCAACAATCGCCTTCTATACTTGAAAAAGGAATAAAGCCCGCAATGGTTCACTGGATGTACATCTCTATCGTAAGGGCCATCCTTCTTAATGGTGGCCTGGTATGGTGGACAGCCCTGGACAAAAGCGTGCACAAGAATAGTCTATCGAAAGTGCAGAGAGCGGCTTGCTTAGGCATCACGGACGCCTTGCAATCAACGCTGAAACAGCTGCAATGGAGATTATGCTGCTTCTGCTGCCAATAGATATTCCAATTGCGAATGCTGCTGCCAAGAGCACCCTGACACTAAAAGAGTCTGGTGGCTGCTGGAAATCTGCGGATTATGGGCACTGGAACAGGGACAGGGATTTTCTCAGCCGACATGAATATTCAAGTATCCTTTCGTCTGCCGGACTACTGTAGTATTTTTCAAGCCGAGGTTTTTGCCGTAAGCAGTGCAGTGGATATACTAAATTCCGCGACAAATCTTCCCGAAGAGTCGTGTATAAAGATTTATATAGACAGTCAAGCAGCAATGAAAGCTCTAAGCTCCAACCTAGTCAAATCTAAGCTAGTGAGCGAGTGTAGCGAGCAACTGAAAACACTGGACTCAGCTCATAAGGTTTTCTTATGCTGGGTTCCGGGACACAAAGGGATACCAGGAAATGAGGCAGCCGATGAGCTGACCAAAACTGGATCTGAAATAGCTGCTATACATGCAACCCAAGCGGCAAAATTACCCCTTAGTTACGTCAAGAGTAATCTTGACAGAAAGGCAATGGAGCTGACCAATGGTAGATGGTTTAAACTAACTACGAGTGAAACCTCCAGGCAGCTATGGCCAATAATACATCCTAGAACTCCTGCCGATCTTCTGAAAAGAAGTCATACAGAAACCCGTAACATTACGGCAGTCATACACTGTCTCTTTGGCAGACTTACACAACGCCTAGGCGTTCAATATAATGAATTCTGCAGAAGTGAAGAAGAAGAAGAGAGCGTTAGGCATCTACTTTGTGAGTGTCCCCAGCTAGCCAGCTGTAAGTTCAGAGCCATGGGCAGCTACTTCTTCTGAAGTTTCGGGGACATGGCTGATACCGAATTGATGAACTAGGCAAGTTTATTCGCACCTGTGGCTGGTTCGACTAGCTATTCCCCTATAGTAAAACTACTACGATAACTCCCTATATGGGACTTCATTAAGGTGTCACGGGTGTGGTATCACAATAGACCAACCGAATGTTCTAAGTGAGTCGATCCATAATTTAGATGGCTGCCACCATAACCTAACCTAACAAGGTTTGTTTTGAAAATATCAACTATGTTTATTAATGCTGCTTCAGTGCTGTGTTTAGCTCTGAAGCCAGGTTGTAGGTTGTCAAGAAGCTTAAGTTATTTCTTTCATCGGTGAGTATTCCCTAAAAGATTTTTAAAAGTCCAGTAATATAATCAAAAGATCTTTCGGACAAGAAGTCAACCAAGAGTCTGATAAGAGGAAAGACACTGAGTTGAACGCTTTCTCTAAATTGGGCGAACACGCCAATGTACAATGATTTTTATGTAAGTTGTCCGAGACCATGTTGTGTAAGTTGTTGTTGTTTGGTGTGGGGAACACACGCAGCAAAGCAGTGCATCTTGAGCACTCAGGCCAACGTGGCCCATTGTACTCGAATCCCCCAGTTTCTACCTTAACGTTTTCGTTCTTCTTACAAATTGTAAGAGTTCAGGTAGGGAGCGAGAGCGGAGTTACATGAACGCCGTATACATGCATTCTTGCAAACGAGTAAGCTGGACACTCGAGAAGGAAATGTTCGGTTGTGTCGTCGCTCTCGTGCACATGGGGTCGTCAATGATTCTCATTCTGACCGGGTGTAGACCACAAGAGTTATGCCCTGTGAGGACACCAACCATACTACCACATTCTCTTCTGCTCAATTTGAAAAGAAAAGCAGCGGTTCGTCCACTTGGTCCCTCAACAAGATTTCCGTTCTGCCGCATTCCCGGAAGAAGCCGCCATCTCTCAATGTGTGATTTACTCACCCACTCAGCAATGGCAGCCCTAACGGAGACAACAGGCACACCGAAAACTGGTTCTGCTCCGACCATGGCTGACTCCGATACAGCCTTTGCTAATGCATCAGCTATTTTATTGCCATTTATACCCTGTTGGCCTGGAACCCATATGAGCTTTAAGTCATTGAATCTGCCAACAGAATTCAATCGTTCTTTACACTCACGTACCATCTTCAAAAAGGCGACTGGATTATCTAGGCATTGTAGAGCGGACTGATTGTCACTGCAAATGCAGATCAGCCTGCCTCTCCATCTTCATTCTATAATCCATTCTACTGCCTTAAGGATCGCATATACTTCAGCATGAAATACAGAAGAATGTTTTCCTGGGGCGTAAGAGTACGACCTCAGTCAGACTGCAAGTAAGCAGTGTGGACCGGTTTTCCCTTTCCTCCACACTCGGGATCACCACCTGATATTTTCTTTTGAGCATACACGTTGCCATAGCCAAAGCATCCGAAGGCATATCGAAGATGAAGTTTCCAGACAACCTTCAAGGCATTTCTCCATGACCCGTGCAATGCTCCTTTCTCCACAGGCCTAATCTCATTAATCTGTATGTAGCTCTCATTGCTTCCGCCTGAACAACAATGTCAAGCCGTGACAAGTTGAGCGGTGCATCGAGTGTCGCACCTGGCGTGGTACGCAAGGCACCTGTTACACCGATGCAGACTGTCCTCTGTAGTTTGGCAAGACTAGTTCTAATATGCACATTCGGACTTAGTCCACCAAACCACTGATGCATAAATTAGGATGGGTCTTATAATGGCTGTATAGAGCCAATACCAAGTGTATAACCTTAAAACGATCGTTGACACATAGATGGCGTTAGTGAGCGTGTTAAGCAACCTAGGGACGCCATTTTTTTTCATTTAAGGGTTGGTTAGTTGTTAACATTAATCAGTGCACATCGTCACAAATTTCATTCAACAACATACGTTTGTCCTGTGCTGATCATGTCTAGTTTTTTGCCAGAAAAAGAGCATATGCGGGAAGCTCTGCTGTTTTGCTTCCATTTGAAAAAAACGGCTGCTGAATCGCATCAAATGCTTGTGGAGGCCTATGGTAACAATGTTTTAGCGGAATCAACGTGCAGAGCTTGGTTTCGTCTATTCAAAGACGGCGATTTTGACCTGAGCGACAAGAAGCGCGAAAATCGGTCCAGGAAGGTTGAGGACGATCAATTGCAGGCTCTTTTGGACGAGGACGATACCCAATCGCAAAAAAACGCTTGCCGAGCAATTGGATGTAACTCAAGCAGCCATTTCCAAGCGTCTACGTGCCATGGGAAAGGTTCAAAAGATCGGAAAATGGGTGCCGCATGAATTGAACGATAGGCAGATGAAGCGACGCCGAAACACATGCGAAATGTTGCTCTTCAGACACAGAAGAAAGTCGTTTCTGCATCGGATTGTGACTGGCGATGAAAAGTGGATTTATTTCGATAATCCAAAGCGCAGAAAATCGTGGGTTAATCCCGATCAAACATCAACATCTACCGCAAGACCAAATCGTTTTGGACGGAAGACAATGTTTTGCGTTTGGTGGGATCGGCAGGGTATCGTCTACTATGAGCTCTTAAAACCTGGTGAAACTGTCGATGCCCACCGCTACCACCAACAATTGATCAAATTGCACCGTGCTCCGCGTGAAAAAGGCCGGAATATCAACAAAGACATGACAAGGTGATTTTCCTCCACGACAACGCACCACCGCACACGTCAAAACTGTTCCACAACTACTTGGATACACTCAACTGGGAGGTGCTACCCCACCCCGCTTATTCACCAGACCTGGCCCCTTCTGATTACAACTTGTTTTCGTCGATGGGCCACGCGCTCGCTGAACAGCACTTCGGTTTTTACGAAGACGATCGAAAATGGCTTGATGAGTGGTTTGCATCGAAAGAGAAGGAATTTTTTTGGCGTGGTATCCACAAATTGCACGAGAGATGGGAGAAATGTGTAGCTAGCGAGGGTGAGTACTTCGAATAAATTTGTTTTTGTTTTCTTTGAAAAAAATATGTGTTTTTCTGACTAAAAAACGATCGTTTTAAGGTTATACACCTGGTATACCATTGAAGGCCTAAGACCCCATGTTCTTCCAAAAGATCTCCGGCACTGCCAGAATGTTACTAGCGCACGGTTCGTTTTCATATTTACGTGTTCCTTCCAGACAAGGTTGTTATCCAGAATCATTCCAAAATACTTAATTTTCTCCGAGAGCTGAATTATTTCACCCTTCAGCATTGGTAACACTAAATCTTCAGTCTTTCTTTTCCTTGTAAACAAAACTAGCACAGTTTTGCTAGGAGTCACAGAAAGTCCGTGTCTTTCGCACCAGCCATCGATCACCCATAGGACTCTTTGCATTTTGTCGCATACATCCCTGAATGATAGCCCGACAACCAATGCAGCCACATCATCAGCGTAAGCTTGTATGTGAATATTCAGATCCTGCAGTTCAAGAAGTAAAGAGTCGATGAGTATACTCCACAACAATGGTGAAAGGACCCCGCCTTGAGCACAGCCCCTACTGACTCCCGTTGTAGCTTATTGTCCATCCGCCGTCTCTGCGAATAGCAGTCTCTGCGTGAGCATAGAGTTAATCCACTTAACTAAAATGTCATCCATCGCATGTCTTGTCATCCATCACAGTGATTCAAAGGCCGCACTATCAAAAGCACCCCCATAGTCCACAAAAAGGCCTAAGCACCCTTTCTATTCTGGATACCAGAGAGTGGAGCGCTGAATCACAAGACTTTCCGCTCTGATACGCATGTTGTTCCGAACAAAGAGGATCCGCTTTGAGAGCCACTCCCCTAATGTGCTTCTCTACCAGTCGTTCCAGACTTTTCAGAACAAACGAAGTTATGCTGATTGGCCTAAAACTTTTGGGCAGAGTATATCTCCCTGGCTTCGGGATAAACGCTACTCTAACCGGATGCCTTGAAGAAAATATCTTTCTGAGGATCGGCACTAGAATATTTGCACCCTCTTTCGATCACCTGATTTCCTGGGAAATGGGTCTCAAAGAGGGTTTTTAGTGACTCCATTCTCGAAGTGGTAGGGTGAATGCACCAATAGTCGGCCAATTAGTGACGTCCCGATATAATATTCATTACAATTTTTACTGAATAAATTGTATCAATTTCTGTATAAGGTTAAATGACAGTCAATGGTTTCAATTTTTAGAAACACATAGTTGAAACAAATTTTGATACAATAAGTTTGGTAAAAAAAATATTATTCTAAAATCGTGCAGTTTTCCCTATAGTCGGCCACAAAAATCCTAAGTTCGGCCATGTTAGATCCCATAGTCGGCCACTACATAATGAGCTTACAAAATAATGGAGTCATATGACCGAAATATATTTGTTATTCAGAGTATTATTGAAAAAAAGCTGGTTTACCATGACACTATTATAATATCAAAGAATGTATATCAAGCACAAGTATATATATATTATTCGTGTTCGTACGGGCTCTTTTTACCAGGATTTTCTTTTAATTTTCTCGATTTTTAATTCGCTTGTCCTTACGCTGTTTAATCGCATCTTGTGTCTCTTTTTTTATGTTTTCCTTATTGAGGAGGAACTGTTGGTATTGTAAGGACGATATTGCGCTAGGAGATCTTTTAGATTTGTTCCTTTTTCGTTTTCCCTGAAAAATTAATGCTCTTGGATGAAACAAATGTTTCAACTATGACCATCAACAAAAAAAAGTACCGACTTCTGAATTTATTGATTTTCCAACCAATTTTTTAACGAATTTGCCTTTTCATCTATCCCGATTCTGAGCGTCCGAAGACCCAATCAACTGGCATACTTCTCACGACTTCTCTAGGTGGACGAACATATGGAAAAACTACCATTGGGAGTGCAATATCTCAATTGGCTGTGAAAACTAGCAAAACCGTGAGGACTTCTTCTCATTACCCATATTTACTTGGTAATTGTTTCTCCACCCTTTTGAAGCAATAATTTTACCAGTTTTGGGCACATTGAAAAACCAGTTTCATCCCCGTTTAAAACTCGCCGTGAATCCAGAAGTATGTTTCCGTGCTCAGAAAGGTATGATTCTAGATCTTTGAACCATTCGCTTAGTCCTTTTTCGGTGACAGCAGCGCGCTTTTGAAATTGATTCTGGAATACGGGAAGAAAGCTGAGGATATTGTTTCATGAAAGATGTATACCACTTCGTCTTTGAAAGGATTTTTTCGTTTATCTTCTTTCATAATTTCTTGCACGGTGTTTTGAAGCTCTTCTGGTTTTAATGAAAATCCACATTTAGCCAGAGAAATGCACCAATTGACGATTTTAATTTCTTCCGTATGGGTCAATATCGTTTCGTGACCCATTTCTTGGCATCCTTCCGGGACTTTTCCTACCAGATGATCCTGGAGCGTTGATCTAGGTACTCGAAATTTAACTGCAGCCTTCCGAATACTTAAATTTTCACTTGGATGTGCAGAAATAGCATTTCTCAGGCTATTTGCATCCTATTGATAGATTGGACGTTTTATAGGGTTTGACATTATTTTTTCGAGATTCGCTAAAAGAGTTCCAAAATTGATGTTCTCACACTTATCACTAATAACTTCGCAAACTCCTACACAACTAATTAAACCAATTATTTTGAACGAATTAAGAAACACTTGATTTTCGATAAATATATTAAAACTTGCGAGTAGTGAACACGGAGAGAAAACGCGATGCGGCGAAGAATGAAGGACGACTAAATAATTTTAAGAAAAGGACCTCGCAAGAAATATATTAGATATTTAACCAGTGTAGCAATAAAAGGATGCAAACTCCCAGTTGTCGACACACTAAAAAATGTCGGTGTTGCAAATGCCGCTTTTACAACACGGAAAAAACCGAATTCACACCTTGAGCAATAAATATTATTGAAAAGGCGCGGCGTTCCGGCGACAGACGGATCAACATGTGTTCTGCTAAAGTCGGGAAGAGCTGGCCGAGCTTAGGAACTTAGCAGAATTGAGATTCCTAAAGTTGGCCACGTTCAAAAAATATACTAATATTAACCTTTTTTAACAATTTTATGATTAAGTATGATAATTTAAATACTTTTGAATCACAATCACCGCACAGCCTAGTCGTAATTCTTAAAACTATGAAGTATTGGTAATAAAAAAAACCCTTCGATCTTATAAATTATTATACCAACACTCAGTTTTACGGACTTTGTCACAATGAACCTATTATAACGTTACAACAAAAACACTAACTGACTTCATGTTATGCATGTCGAGTTCAAAAGAAAACATAGATAGAAGAAAAAAACATGTTTCCTGGAAATCGTCTTCACAACATTTAATAATTTTAAATTTCTGAAGAAATGGCCGACTATTGGTGCATCTACCCTATATGTACCATCAGGTTTTAGCAGGGAGTCAAGCCTAGCCGTGTAGTCTTTCTAAAAGACTTTATGCAGCCTAGCTGTTTCCCTGGTTCCTTCCTTCCCTGTAGTAATACTACGATAATTCCCTATATGGGACTTCATTAAGCTGTCACGGGAGTGGTATCACAATGGACCAACCGAATGGTCTATGTGAGTCGATCCATAATTTGGATGGCTGCCACCATAACCTAACCTAACCTAGCAAGGTTTGTTTTTAAAATATCAACTGTGTTTATTAATGCTGTGCTTAGCTCTGAAGCCAGGTTGAAGATTGTCAAGAAGCTTAAGTTATTTCTTTCATCGGCGAGGATTCCCTACAAGATTTTTAAAAGACCAGTACTAGAATCAGAAGATCTTTCGGACAAGAAGTCAACCAAAAGTCTGATAAGAGGAAAGACACAGTGTCGAACGCTTTCTCGAATTTGGGCGAACACGCCACTGTATAATGGTTTTTACGTAAGTTGTCCGAGGTCATGTTGTGTAAGTTACAAATGGCTTGTTCGGTAGAACACCAAAGGTGTTCGAAGCCAAACTGCAATTCTGGGATGAAATGCGCAGAGAAGTCTCTTAAGCGGGAAAGAATAATTCTTTTAAGCCCTTAGCCGAGATTTGATAGGAAAGAGATCGCTTTGGAGGGCGCAATTTGATTGTCAGAGCCCTTCCTTGGTAGAGGAATGAGAGTAGCCTTCTGTGGGGAAGAACCCGTTGTTTATGGTCCTTTTTTAAATTTTATTAAGGTCGCCGTCAGGATTAGACGAAGTCCTCTCGAGAATCAGTGATTAAACCGCCTCAACCTCGCCTGGGCAGGTGTAGAATTCCGAGAAGATAGACTGGGAAGTCAGCAAATATACCGTGGTTGCCAAATAAAAGTTAACACTCTGAAAAAAAGCTAAATTTCATAGAAAACCCTATTTTTATGGGTCTTATAATTAAAATCCCATGCGGGGTTAGTAACCTGTCGGTTTGTTGTTAATTACCTGTCGGTTTCGCGACAAGGTCGGCTTCTGTCAAGCGTTTATTATAGTTGAGCCGGTGATGAGTAAACATGGCACTACAGTTGGGTAGTGAAAAAAAAGTGAGTATGGTCGCGTTAAGCAACGAAGGGCTTTCCACTAGGGCTATAGCCAGAAGAATTGGTTGTAGCCATGTGACTGTGTCTAAAATTTTGAAAAAAAAGCGAAAGGATCTCTCCAGCGGAAACCAGGAACAGGACTTGGGAACAAAAAGACGACCGCGAGAGATAACCGACATCTTAAGAACTTAAGCCTAAGGGACCGAAAAAGAAGGAAAGTCAAAATGCACTTCCAGGAAGCGACTGGAACAATGATTAGGGACAGAACTGTTAGAAGAAGGCTATAGTTATGTGGACTTTTAGCTCGGCGACCCCGAAAAAAACCAACTTTAACGGCTAAAATGAGGACAGCGGGCTGAACTTCGCCCGATCTTATCGAAATTGGTCGGAAAATGACTGGAAGAGAGTAATCTTCACCGACGAATCAAAATGTAACCTGAACCAATCGGATGGATTGCAGAAAGTACGTCGCAGAATCGGAGAGGAACTTCACGAAGACTGTGTAGTGACTCGAAACAAGTTCCCTGCGAGTTACATGGTTTGGGGTTGCATTTCCTATTTTGGCACCGGAGATTTGGCTTTTGTAGAAGGATCAATGAATGCGATCAGTTACATCAGCGTGATTGACAACCATTTAATCCCGTCCATGGATAGGTTCTTCCCAGTCATTTACAACCCGATTTTTCAAGATGACTCTGCGCCATGTCATCGCGCTCGTATGGTAAGTTGTGGGTTTTTTACAAAAAACAGTTCAATACAAACATAAAAAAAAATAAAAGCCTAAAATAATTGTTTCGTTTTTAAACAGGTTAAAGAATTCGTCGCAGAAAGGGGAATTTCCACACTTGAGTGACCAGGAAACAGCCCCGATTTGAACCCAATCGAGAATTGTTGGGCCGAACTGAAACGAAAAGTGGCAAGTCGGAGACCAAGGAGGAGTTCAAAAACGCCATCAAAGACGCTTGGAAGGACGATATAAGCATCGAATACTGTCAGACATTGATAAAATCTATGCCTCGAAGGATTAACGCTGTCATCAAGGCTCGCGGAGGATACACGAAGTATTAGTTTTAGCTATTAATTAAAGAATATTGCTCCTACCTACCTACTAGTAACTTCCCATACAAATTCCCTGTTAAGAATCCAAAATAGTTGTTAATTTTCAATTCAACAACTTTTGTTGCGAAAATGCTCATTTTGCTGATAAAACATAAAAGTGGCTGTACCTTCAAAATAAATAAATGTTTTCCCAGCCGGCAAAATCTGCCGTAAAAGCAAACTTATGCAGGCGTTTGGCGTCAAAATGCAGTATAGCTGCTCTATAATGACTTTTTATTCAGAAATAGCCTTTTCGAGTAGTTTTCTGTATAATGCCCTATGTAACTAATTACACGGTCGTATTGTGTAGGCGTTATATGTTTTTTTGGTTTATACGACATGTTGCCGTATAGTTTGCTTTGCAACTGTTTACACGGCTGAATTATGCAGCTATTATACATTTTTCGCTTATATGGCAAAAATACAGTGTAAATTGCTTTACAAGTATTAAGAAGGCCGAATTATGCAGCCTTTATACGATTTGACTTTATTGAGAAGATGTCGTATAATTAGCTTTTATACAGCTTATTTATTAAGATAGCCCATTACGATGCTGTATAATTTGGCTTTTGTGAATGTTTCCGATGCATTTTATACAGAACTGTCAAAATCACACAAGACTTAAAATAGAATAACTGTTTGGACAATATATGAAAAAATGTTATCTCAATAGCAAAAAGTGAAACTGACATCGCGTAGATCGTTCTTCCGCGCTGCAAAAAAAGAATATTCAAAAATGGTATATATTCCCAAAGTACGAGTAGTGAAAATTGTGCGGTGGAATGGCAGCCTATTGTTGTCACACCGGCTATAGATGACGAAGATGAAGATGATATTGATATCCCTGTTCTGGAAGATATTTTAAATTCGGAAGATGAAGAATCAAATGGTATGTTTCAAGACTCTCTTTTTATTTATTGAAATCTTATGTTTTGTTTTTGAAGCACCAATAGTGGTAGAAGAAGATTACTATAGCATTGAAAGCGGCAATGAAGACACAAATAGCGACAAGGATGTCGATTTCGATGATAATATTGTTTTTCCAGTGGATTCAATCATTAAAGAAGAGAATTTCCGTTCAGCTTTCATTGAATGGGCTTTGCGACATCAAATTACACGTTCGGCGCTCCAAGAAATTGCACCATTAATCAACACCTTGACCGAGAAAATGGTATTGCCGAAGGATCCTCGTACATTTTTGCAAACGCCAACTTCTATTGAAATTTCAACATTAGGCGTCGATCAACTCTATTGGCATAATGGATTAAAATTTTGTCTCCAAAATGTATTCAAGAATATTTCCGCACCACTAACCATTTCTTTGAATTTTAATATGGACGGTTTGCCGATATTCAAGAGCAGTAAAGATGAATTTTGGCCAATTCTATGCAATGTTGTCGAAATTCCAGCTATCAAACCTATGGTAGTTGGTGTGTATTATGGAAAAGCGAAAACTACAAATCTGCATGGTTACCTGACACCTCTAGTCGATGAACTGGAGCCGATTGTTAGAAATGGAATAATTGTAAATGGCCATCAAATAATCGTAAAAATTCGTTGTTTCATTTGCGACTCTCCAGCGCGCGCATTTGTCAAAGGTATAACTATGTAAAGAATATCTACTCCTTATGTTCCAATATTTTCCTCCAAGATAATATCTTTTTTCAGGCGTAGCAAATTTTAATGGAAAGCATGGATGTTTGAAATGCACAACAGTCGGTGAATATAGCTACGTTAGCAACACAGTCATACTGCCGCAATTAGATTGCCCCAAACGAACGAATGCTGAATTCAGGGTAAAAAAATACGGAGGCCATCACAGATGTGATTCACCATTGTTGAGACTCGATATTGACATGATCGAACAGTTCCCAATCGGCGACTCACTGCATCTAGTACATCTGGGCGTCATGAAACGTATGCTGTTTGGTTGGAGAGACGGTACATTGCGTAAAACCGGAACGAAATGGTCTGCCAGGACGATTGCTGCGATTAATACATTCCTCTTACAATGCAAGATGCCTCGAGAAATACATCGTGCTGTTAGAGGGTTGGAGTGTTTTCCACATTGGAAAGCTACCGACTACCGAACATTCTTATTGTACGTAGGGTTGCTTTGAAGGATCATACCTCGTATGAAGTTTATCAACATTTCCTACTCTTATTCTGTGCGATCACGATTTGTGAGTCGGAGTATTTCTCACATTTACTACCATTGGCCAAAATTATGCTAGACGACTACTTGGAGCAATTTCGTAGCATTTATGGAGAGCAATATATGACGAGCAACATTCATAATTTGACTCATTTGATAGACGACGTGATGAGGTTTGGAGAGCTACAGTCGTTCAGCTCTTCTCCATTCGAAACCATGCTGGGCTACAGAAATGGAAGGAATCTATTACCTCAACTCGCCAGACGAATTTCGGAATTGTCGAAACTTAATATCAGCGTAGAAATTCCTTCTGAGAAGGCTTCATTGAAATCAGTATTATCCGTACCGAACAATGGACGAAATTTGCCCCCAAATTTTTTCAATCCAAATAGTGAATTGTTCTCGAAAATAAATTTAGGAAATTTTTCTTTGGGTAACGACAATGCCAATAAGTGGTTTTTAACAAAAAAAGAAGAAATAGTTGGCCTCAAATGCATCATATCAGAAGAAAATAAAATCTCGGTCCTTGGTTCTGTAATAACGCACGCAGATTTTTTTGACCATCCTGTCAAGTCACGAATGTTGAATATTTATGCTTCCGAATATTTTTCGGACGAAAGACATCAAGAGAACAACTTGTTCAGCATTTCTGATGTGAGATGCAAGTTGGTGCGAATTGAATATGGTATAACGATAATATCGATGTATTTATGCCTCTTTTGCACACAATTTGAGCTTTTTACTAGTAGAATCGGATGTCTAAAGCGATATAATAGCGACAATGACTATTGGACATTCAAATAAACATACTGCAGTCACGATCGGCTGCAAGCCAATCGTATAATACTCTAGATGAATACTGAACTCCGATTTATATAGTAGTTGGGGATAAAGTAGAATTGCGTGTGTGCATGTTGTATGTACTTTCTTAAGGACTGCCATTAGATTGCTACTCAAACCTAAAAGACAATATTCAGTGTTTAATTTCATATCTTGAACTGGGTAAGTCATCGAAAAAAAATGTCCTTTTGAAGGACTTTCACATGGGAGGTGCAGGAAGGACTCACTCGATTTCTTACATATTTATCCTTTTCCTTGGAACCATTCAAAAATTAATGTGTACAAAATTTCAAATTTGTAGCTTGAAGCGTTCAAAAGTTATCGGAAAATATTGTTGAACACGTGTTTTAAGGATATTTTGTATGGCAGCTACCAGAAGGAGTAAAAGGATTTCGCTGATAAGTAAACTCGAACTTTATTTTTACTCAAAACTAATTTGTACAAAATTTCCAATTCATAGCTAAAAGATTGCTCTTGAGTTATAGTAAGTTCCGTAAATTAAAAGAAAACGTTTTGACAGGATATTTGTATGGCAGCTACACGAAGGACTAACAGAATTTTCTTCATAATCATACATTTAGCTCCAACTATTGAAAAAGTAACACATACAAAATTTCAAAGCCGTAGCTTTAGGCGTTCCGAAGTTATTGGTCAATATTCTTGAACACGTGTTTTAAGGACATTTTGTATGGCAGCTACCCGAAGGAGTAGGACGATTTTGCCCGTTAACGAACTTAGCCTTACAAATTCAACCAAACATCCAGATTCAAAATTTCAAGATCCTAGGTGAAGGCGTTCTTGAGTTATCGTGTTCACGGACAGACGGACGGACGGACGGACGGACGTCAGGCGGATTTAAGGTTTTTGGCCACAAATAAACAAAAAATAATATATAACTTTTTTTCGTCCGAGGCTTGGTTCTATGCGTTACAAACTTTTGGGCTGGATTAAACTTATAATACTCTATATGATTTCATCTAGAGTATAAAAATGTTTTCAAAATTAATTTTGATAATAATAAATGAGTTTATTCAGAACATAAATAAAACAATATTTCATTTAGAAAAGATGGAAAAATTAGTCATCGTTGTGAGTGGTCAGTTGACCATTCATTTCATCGTCTGATGAATTGTGAATGTGTTTTGGATACATATGCCGGTCGAATTGCGTTCCCGGCTGCATTATTTTACGCCTTTTGAGTGCCAGAGCGGAATCCTTTGCGCTCGAAACAATTTCGTTGGAATGATATACATTATCATCCTTTTCTTCTTCCTTTGGGAGAACAATCTTGATGTGCTTTTTCGGCTGCGGCTGTGGCTCCGCGTCTTGATCTTCAATTTTGGAATCTTCGCCGTAGGGATCTCCTACGCCGAGATCTTCACCATCAGAAAAGTGACGTTCCTCGCAATACCAAGAAATCGGTCGGAAATCGAAACAGAAATGCCACATGAATCATAAATTAGTTGCGCGAAAAATTTTAAATATTAGAATATTGGCTTTAACATTTTTTTTAACAGTTGATAGTCTTAATCTGTCTTATCTACTGTCTAAATATAGCTGTGTAATGGCTGTCAAAAAGCTAATGTTGTTTAAGAGCTGCCAAAAGTCACATAATTTTACTATGCAGCAAACAGTGCCTATATGAATGCTGTATAAGGGCTACTTCGACGTCTTGTTTTCGGCCTTTATATCATCCGTATTAAAACTAGTATTATGCAAGTAGACAAATAGACCTGTGGTTAACGAGTAGGACTAGCGATCGAGAGGAACCGAGTTCAATTCTGAGTTGGTGAGTATTAAAATAAAATAAATTAAATGAAAATAATTATACAGGGTGTTTGGTACTCCGTGCACGACCTTGTAAGGGGTTATTCCTTGATATATTTGGAGAAAAAAATTGTTCTACAGGGTGGGTCAATTTTCAATATTAGTGGAGATACAGGGTGGTTAAGAAAAGTGTTTTTGACCGGTACCCTCACTCACTTAAAACGTTATATCTTGAAAATGAATAATCACAAGGCAAAGTGTTATAACTCGTTTTTTAGGCAATCGAATTACCTTTCATTTGATGTAACAGTCTAAATTGTAACTGCACCCAATCTTGAGATATTTACTCGAAAACACCAATTTTTGCTACGTGAACCCTTAAAATTCAGTGATCAATGTAGTTTTTCTCAGAAAACCCCATTATAAACATGTCATTTTAATTTTATTTTTTTATGAGCCGTATTATTACCTACAAAAGCTGCATACATATGTATGAGTTACGATTAACATTTTGGAAGTAATAGGTAAAAATACATATCGCATAAAAATTAAATATTTCAAAAGTCAGTGCCATAAAGTGGACCTCGTTTAATTTGTCGGTAGTACTGAAGTATTTTTATTGCCCATTTATTACTATTTAAAGTATGTAGGAAAACAATGAAATGTAACTGAGTTTCAACATAATTGATGCTTTTACCTGGATGTGGTAGGTAATACTGGGTGCGGTACTATGCCTTTTTTAATGGGGTGCCTTACAAAATAAAAAGCAAAACTACCTTCATATTTTTATCAGTTTTAGTTACGTTGCTAACAGAAGAAGGTGTCAGTAGAATAAAAAAAATAATTTCGAAATGTCTGAGTACTCCAATGAAGAATATGCTGACATTGCGTTAATTTATGGAGAGTGTCGCGAAAATGGACAAGCCGCGCGAAGGCTTTACCATCAGAGACATCCCCATCGACGGACACCTGACAGGAGAGTATTTCAGGACGTTTACAGGAGAATTAGGGAAACTGGCAGCGTTAGAACAAGGAGAGTAAATGCAAATCCTGCGCCTATAATCGCTGTTCAGATTGACGAAAGAATACTGCAAACAGTGCAAAATGATCCATCGATCAGTATCCGACGCTTGGCATTGCAGTTTAACGTATCTACTTGGAAGGTTTGGAGTATTTTAAAAGTAGAACGCTTCCATGCCTACCATCACACACCAGTACAGGAGCTGCTACCCATTGATTTCCCCAAACGGATGGAGTTTTGCAATTGGCTCCTTGAACGACAAATAGATGACGACAATTTTTTCAACAATATTCTGTGGACGGATGAGTCCCAATTTACCAGAGACGGTATCACAAACTTCCACAACCTACATACGTGGGCTGAGAGCAATCCACACACAAGAAGAGCGGCATCATTTCAGCACAGATTCAGCGTCAATTTATGGGCAGGCGTGATTGGTGACGATTTACTTGGACCTATTAGGCTTCCGCGTACTCTAAATAGCTCCAATTACTTACAGTTTTTATCAAATGATCTACAGGACTTATTGGATGATATTCCACTGGTACGATTGGCTTCCATGTTTTACCAACACGATGGTGCTCCAGCTCATTACGGCCGACAGATCACAGATTGGTTAAATTCCAATTATAGCAATCGCTGGATCGGTAGAAATGGACCGATACACTGGCCTGCAAGATCTCCTGATCTTACTATTATGGATTTCTTTGTATGGGGACGGATGAAGGACCTAGTCTACGCAACGCCAGTAGAAACATTGGAAGATCTAAATATCAGGATCGATGCGGCAGCAATAGAAGTAAGGCAGCAGTTGAGGAATATGAATACCAAGAGAACACTCGCCAAACGAGCTTTAGCGTGCATTCAAAATGAAGGTGGCCATTTTGAACATTTATTATAACAAAATTTTTTTAAATAAAACATAAAAACCGTTATTAAATTCTTTTAGTTCAAACAAGTAGTGTAGATCAACATGCACATGCACTGACTTTTGGAATATTTAATTTTTATGCGATATGTATTTTTACCTATTACTTCCAAAATGTTAATCGTAACTCATACATATGTATGCAGCTTTTGTAGGTAATAATACGGCTCATAAAAAAATAAAATTAAAATGACATGTTTATAATGGGGTTTTCTGAGAAAAACTACATTGATCACTGAATTTTAAGGGTTCACGTAGCAAAAATTGGTGTTTTCGAGTAAATATCTCAAGATTGGGTGCAGTTACAATTTAGACTGTTACATCAAATGAAAGGTAATTCGATTGCCTAAAAAACGAGTTATAACACTTTGCCTTGTGATTATTCGTTTTCAAGATATAACGTTTTAAGTGAGTAATGGTACCGGTCAAAAACACTTTTCTTAACCACCCTGTATATCCACTGTTATTGAAAATTGACCCACCCTGTGGAACAATTTTTTTCTCCAAATATATCAAGGAATAACCCCTTACAAGGTCGTGCACGGAGTACCAAACACCCTGTATAACTACAATTTCAGAATCATCAAAATCGCCAAATCCAGAAACAATAAAAGAAATTACGAAAAAATAAATAAATAAATGAAAAGTATAAAAATTTTTTTTTTTTAATTTTGGCTGTTGCTGTATAAGAGCTTCATTATTATTCTTCATATTGACTTACACAGTATTTTTATACTACTTATGATGACGTTATACATCAAATGACGTCATTATAAGTAGTGTAAAACCTGTCAAACAAGCCGTACAACAATGCCGTGTAATTACCTTCACGAAGCAATGTAAGACTTCTACACAGCTCTTTCCACGAGTTTCCAACTGTATAAGCCGCCATGAGTGATACAAAATTATGCCATGAACGTCTTTTATAACTACAAATAAAGTCAAATTATACGGCCAAATAAGAAATTTTGCGGGCAGTGTAGTGACTTTTACAGCGGATATACAGCTGAGTTTGCCGGCTGGGTTGTTTATGTGTTTTATACATTTTAAGTATAACACTAAAATTAAATAAATTAACACCAGTTCGTTTTATTTATAATCAGATATCATTATGTAGAGGCAATATCATCACATATTTATAGGTGTTAACTTTTATTTGGCCACCACGGTAGTTCAAAGGAAGCCTTGTTGTAATGCCTTTCTGAAGGAATGAAGCGTGGCTTTATACCTATCCTGAAATTCCCTATTGAGGAAGCAACGGGATCTGAAAAGCCGCACTGCATCTGGAGACGTTTCCATCAACAGAGGATTACCATCGTTCCTAAAACGACATAAAATAGGTGCCCAGCATAACAACCAGCCCCCATTCATACGTTCCGTCCATTCAAACCGCAAATTCAAAAATAACATATATTTAAAGTGTGGGTGTTTTTGCCCAGCTAGACACTCACCTTGTGCAGCAGAATTTGCCGCTGATGAAACTCGTACGTATCCAAAAATAAAACGCTGCGCTAGTGTCGCATTTTTCAAATAAATAAAAAATCTCGTGCGCGACTCAACGAAAAGGTCCGGGGCCTTTTAACATAAATTAAAAAAAAAAATTTTTTCAATAAATCTTTTTTTTTACATAATTAAATTATAAAAAAAATTATCAAAACAAACAATTTCTCTTCTGTCTGGAGTCCGAATTTTCAAGAAAAAAAAACTACGCCAATATTTTCAAAACGGAATCAATAAAATTTTGCAACAATCGGGCCCAGTGGGGCTGTCTGGCGGGAAAATCAAAAAAATTTTGAGTTTCAGGATTAAACAATTTTTTGGGATATTGCGTGAGGACAAATAATTTGGTGGGGGGGGTGGGGAGGTAATGAAAAATTTTTCGGGTGTGTGGCGACCCCTTGAAAAGAACTTTGGAACGCGCGACGTAGCCCCGTTGGCCGTAGCGGACAGACGGCGGTTTCTTCAATCGTCGAGTCTGAAGAAACGGGCGACTGATTGTGTTGGTGAGCGATTTGTTCTTGGGGTGAAGGGGAGCCAATGCTGAATCGAGTTGGTGGACGAAGACGCACGGGCGGCGAGTGGGTTCTACGATAGACGCGACGTACGTCGGCTGCGGCGGGAGGACAAAATCACATAAACCGAGCGACCGAAGCGAGCATTCACCTTTCGTACTTTTGTTCACGCACACTAAAGAACTTTGAATTGACGGCGGCGGCGGCGGAACCCACTTCGATTCCCCAACGAGCGCGCGGGGAACACTCACACTACCGAAACGACGACGGCTTAAAAAAAATCCACAACGGAACGAGGGACAGTTGCTGTGACGGTGTGGTGGTGCGTCAAGCCGTCAACTAAAACTTTATTTTTTTTCTTGTTTTGTTATTGCCGTGTTTTCAGATCGCGCGCACATGCCGACTTTTTCGGGTCACTCGACTTGAATTTGAGGTTCGATTGATTTTTTTTTTTTGTTTTTATTGTGCATGGGGTTGCAGTTTTTCGTTTTGTTTACTAGCGCGCGCACCAACACACACTCGATGGCGGCGCAAAAATTCGAGATTTGTTTTTTTTTTTTGACAGCTTTTCAGGTCGATGTTTTGATTTTTGGGGCTGTTTCGTCGAGACGCGCACACACTGTACACCCCCACACCAACACTATCGTACGCGGCATGAGAGCGACAACAACAAAACACCCCCACCCGAATACAAAACATACGAAACGTGACGCTATCGACGGCGACGAAACCGAACGCACGTCACATTTCACCACACAGAGGCAGCCGTAATGAGGGGTATTTTCCTGTTTTTGACTTTTTCACGACCAATTTCTTGGAATTTCGGTGACGAACTTTATGCGAACTAGACCACCGAAATTACAAAAAAAAATGCAACAATTTAATTTTGATTGTCGTTAAATGGAACAGGACCGCAATGAAAATTCCGATCGGTGGTGTTCCGTTTCCGAAACCGGAACGCACAGTACAGTCCCCCGAAAATTCGTTCGGCATGACAGCGGCCGTCACTACACAGCGGAATTTTTCTTTCACTTCGGCGGAAAATCAAAACACCCACCGACCGAAATTAAGCGCGATTCAAGGAAAAACTGACACACCACCAACCGCACTACCGAGTCAAAGGGATCAGGGCGTCGCGACGCCCCGCAACACTCCACCACAACCGTCAACCCCGTTGTCTGTTCGCAATGTTTACTTAGCGCGAATTTTCCGGCATTTTCCGTACACAAAACACGGCACAGCATGGAAATTCCGCACGTAATTGCCCGCAGTTTAGTTGGTTTTCCAGCAACGAGACGAGACCTACCTACTGTTTTTATTTTTTTTTTCTTTTCGTTTTCAATTTCATAATTCCATCGTCGCGACACGACAGACTGCACACGGGGCGATTTTTTTTTACGATTATTTCACTTTGCAGTTTGCACCACCGTCGCGAAACTGACGTTGCTTGCGGGCGGAGTGGTTAAAAAGATGTCGAAGAAAAAGAAAATTTCCTTCAACTGCACGACGGCGGCGACGACTACGACGCGACAACAGTACAGAACGAGCGCGACACAAGACACCAAAGCGGAGCAAGCGGGAAGGGGCGTGCATCACAAAATGCGAGCCACACCGACCGACCGAACCGAAAAGGAAAAGCCTTCACAGAACCGTACGTCGTTCGTCGGCTGAGCCGAGGCAGCCAGCAGCAGAGACAGCCACCACCGCCGCGCCGCGCACACACAACCAAAAAAAATCCACCAACGACGACGACAGCCGAAGTACTAGCTCAAAAGAAAAAAACCTAAACCAAGAAAAAAATTCCCTACACTATGTGGCCCCCGAGTCTCGCGAACTTTGCGCACTTTTTTCGCAATTTTCTTGCACTTTGCGACCCACAATCGACCGAATTTCTAACGTAAACACTCGCCGGACATGTTCCGGACAATTTTTCATTGATTTTCACTTTTGTTTTGATCAGAAACCGAATGAAATTCGACCGAAAATAAAAAAGACTGCCGATCACACGTTCGCTAGTCTCGAAGACGTCGCGTTTTTTTGCCCCCGTACCCGACGTTCGGATCGAGCATTCGTTTTTTCCACCACTGGAGGAAGGAGTACAGCAGCGCACTGGACTGTGCGAAGCAACTGGACTGTGTGGTGAAATTTCGAAATGAGAGATTTAACGCACACAACGAATTGCAATAGAACGAGATGGAATGCGGTTTCGGTCGATTGGCGTGAGTGAAACGGAGATTGAAAACATTGCTGTATGGTTGGTTTGATGGAGAGCGCGACTGGGGAAATTGCTTAGTTTTACGGCAGGGGTTTGGTGATAGTTGGGAATGTAGACGCCATGGAAAAACATGGCGCCACTGGCGTGGTGTGATTTTTCAAACGTTTAGCGATGCTGGCGACAGTTGTGCGGGTTCGGAATGAACTTCAAGGAAATTGCGAATCGAAAATGCGATTTTTTTAAAAACCGTTGAAATAGGCATTTTAGATTTTTAATTTTTTTTTGCCGAATCGGTTGTGGCTGATTGTGGAACCGGAAATTGAATATTATTCAATCCAATATTCAAAAATAGCTTTCCTAAACAGCGCTGTTTGTACTACAATAGTAGTATTTGTACTACTATTGTACTTCATGTACTATTGTACTACTCCTTTCAATTTTGTACTACTCTTTTCTCAAAAATTAAATTCTCGAAAACTTTAGAAAAGGATTTTACAATTTAAAAATGCGTGGTATACGGGGTTGCGAATGATTTTGATTTTCTTCTTTTTGTTTTGCGACTGCGAGAGACCAAATATTTTTTATTTTAAATTTAAATCATTTTAGGGTCATTCCATCAAAAATCGGCCACAGGTGTGATTTCACTTTTCTTAATTCCGTATAAACTTCGTGCACTTGATGAATTAGTGAACAAAAATTATACAGTGTAGTCGCGATAATGGGAACTCCGCCTAACGTGAACCACCGCATAACATGGACTTCAGATTCTTATTATCGACCACTTCATAACATGGACAGTGAAAACTACGATAATGTAAACCACTTTTTTTTTATGACGAAAAAAAATGAAATCAAGTGCCAAATTTTTTCCCGAAAATTTTGACAATACCATTTAAAGATGTCAAAATTTCCGTTGGACGCAGAACCGAGTGGCTGCACTGAACGTGTTACCCTTGAAGGTAAAATGTGATATTTTGAACGAATTATTATCTAAAGTCTCTCGCGTAACTGATTTGGCGAATAAATATGGTATCGAGAAATCTACTATCAAAACTAAAAATAAAAACTGCAACAGATTAGGATGTGTGTTCAACACATTTATAGAACTTGCGATAATGAAAGCTTACAAAATGTTAAGCCTCCGTAGATGGAGAACTAAAATTTCAAATTTCAAAGAGAAGTGAACAACAAATTTGAGGAAATGCAAGTGCCTCCAGATCAGCTTTACTCGTATATCGTAGATGACAGTGAACTCTTTCGGAAGTTTCTTCCAGGTAAAACAATACCCAGTGGAAAAAGTAACTAACCACGAATACCATTCCTTGCCTGTACAAATGGAAGTGACACGAATAAAATAAAACCACTTGTAATTGGTCGAGTTAAGAACCCAAATTTTTGCATGTCCTGTTAAATATTATATTAAAAAAAAATGCTGCAATATTTAAGGAATGGTAAAAGTCTTGTACCTGATCAATATTCTTTAAAAATAAACCATATTTTTATATGTTTAACATTTTTTGAGAGTAACGGTTTTCTTTTGAGCCGAAAGGTATCCTCCTTTTGGAGAACGCTCCAGCTCATCCTCTAATAAACCAGTTGAAAGCCGATGATGAAAAGATTATAATAATGTTCATGTCAAATAATGTGACGCCACTGATGCAAACGATGGAGCTAAACGTCATTAGACCCATAAAGTTATATTACAGAAAAATTTTTATCATCAGTGGTTGCTAACGAATCAGATTTTGTTTAGCTTTAGAACAGCTTTAAATCAAATAAGTTGTTCTAAATGTAAAACACGAGTCGAAACAAGGTCCACCCCGAATGTTTGAAGCCGCTATTGGGAGGTCCGATATTTCATCCCAACTGAATTAAGATGATTTCATTGAATATTTTGAAACCGCCATGGATTAAAGAAGATGCCTCCTACTCAACTTTTGAAATTTATTTATGCGGTCGTTAATTCAAGTGCAATAATTGTTAGAAATTATTTGTGACTTAAATTCAATTGATGGTGATAGTGACGAAAAAATAAAAATTGTAACTAAAGAACGTTAGAATATTTAGTACAGATTAGCAATTGAAATATTCAGTACTGGAATTGAAAGTGGCGGAAAGAAATTCGATATTTCAATTTTTAAAAAAAACTCCAAGATTAAGCGATGTTTCTTAATTTGAAAATAAAACAAACCCAAACCAAAATTACCAATTATTTTACAAACACCTCATAAAGATGTAAGTAATCGATACGTGGATAAGTAAAGATACATATATAAAAGGAGAAATCGACTTTTTTTTTTATTTTATAATAATTATAATTAATGTAAATATGTACATACATACTTATATTACACATTCGAGAATATATTCATCGCCCCGTATATAACAACCCCATAAACGTGAATTGCCTTGGTTTCATTTTATTCACATTATCTTGACTACATCTAATTTTGTCTTTATTTGTTTTTCTTAAATTAAATTGAATTGTTGTTATCTGTCCTGGTTTCTAGGAGCTATCAGAGCTTCCAGTTCTGGATTAGTTCCGGGTTTCAGTAACGTTTTCCAGTTCCAAATACATCTGAGCTATTTGCCATAAAAACTCGAGTGAAAGAGGATACATAAACACAGTCAAGAAGAGTAAACGGCTAAAGCTACTATTGGACGGGAAAACAATTCCATTTAAGCAATCTTCTCAAATTTAACGAGTATGTAAATGGTCAGCTCGTGAAATTTAGTCAGTTTTTGATTCTGTAGAAGGAAATTTTTCAGGGTTAAAACCATTTGTAGCACACGCTGGTGTTTACAAACTAATTGGGAAACTCCCTGAGTAAAGGCCGGTTTACATGGCGGTTGCAAGTAGTGTTGCCAACTGATTTTTTGTTAAGTAAGTAGATTTTTTGCAGCAACGTAAGTAGAAAAGCAAAGTAGGTAAGTAGATAAAGTAATAAGTATTTTTTATTAATTAAATTTTGGTACTAATATGTTATATGTACAGGGTGGGCCATCTAGTTTCTTTTTAAATCATAGGTTATTTTGACACTGAAAGCTGTTTCCCGCTCGAAATCTTGACAGAAAGTCAATATCATACCTCCGCGGAACGAAATGAGTCGCTTTACGCTTGAACAACGTTGGGAAATATTGAAAACTTATTTCCAAAGTGAGTGCTGTGTAGTTTTGGCCGAAATGAAGCACCCACCACGCCTGCTGTACGCAAGTTTGTGCAAAAAGTTCGTGAGACTGGCATGCTAGTGGACAACACTAATGGCCCCCGTCGTCGTACGGTGCGCACAGACGAGAATGTGGCTGCTGTAGCCGAAAGTGTGAGACTCACTCCACGAACATCACCTCGCCGTCGATCTCAACAGCTCAACATTTCACGTACTAGCCTGAGGAGAATTATGCACAAAGATCTCGGATTATTCGCTTACAAGGTCCAATTGACTCAGCAATTGAAGGCGCACTACCATCCGCTTCTTTATCGCTTCGCAATTTGGGCCTTAGAGCAGCTTGAATTGCACAACGATTTTGGGCGAAAAATCATCTTTTCTGATGAGGCGCATTTTCATCTCGGCGGCTACGTTAACAAACAAAATTGCCGCATCTGGGGCTCGGAAAACCCGCACGTTATTGTCGAGAAGCCAATGCATCCACAGAGAGTGACAGTTTGGTGCGGATTGTGGAGTGGTGGCATCTGTAGCGTCTCAAAGTTGTCGCTAGGCAAATTTCAGTATTGTATTCAAACAATATGGCTAGACCGATATTTTGGACCGGTAAACTTAAAATTTAAAATCGAACATAAAAACGAATTAATAATAAAAGAGAAATACGCCCCAAAAATTCCAATTGTAAAAAGAAGTAAAATTGCAATGAACAATACGCCCGAAATGTTGATAGCCTTAATATTGAATTGTTCGCTATTGTTCAGCAAAGCAACCTTTTACGGTAAAGCCTGGCTTAATGCACCGAAAATGAAATGCACGGTAAATTTTATGTATACTATTTTGTTATGTAAAATCATGAAATCTAGTCGATGTTAATAGTAAGTTTTAGTTTTAAGTTTTAGTTGAAAATAAACCTTTAAACTGAACACTCGTTCTTTCGATAAAATAACCAAAACCAAACTCCCAGTCAACCCAGTATCCTACAGTGGTGACCCCAGACACAAAATTACACGCAGAAAAGTTTATTTTAAAATTTTAATTATTCACACGAAAGTTTTAATTATTCACACGAAAATTCTCACAATTCACAAGAAATTTTATAAAAATTGCGCAAGTGAAAATTAAAGTGGAGTTTTCAAAATAAAGTTTTCGGCATTGCTGAGAACAAGCACCTTCAATATTCGGTGAACCTAAGAGCATCATCTTTAAAGGATTGATCATCCAACAACATCAAAAATCTACATTTTACACCGAAAAACCCAAAGTACATCATACTCAAAATATTGTTCGACGACACCCAACATTACATACAACAACAACGAACACTCGACATCACAGAAGCAAATATGTAAGCAAAGCAGTCATCCGACATCTCAGATAGCAACAACAAGACGAAAACAAAGCACGAAACGCATCGATTGGACTTGCATCGCACAAAGTAAAGCACAGGTGAAATAATAGAGTTCGTATTACAAAATCATAATTTTTTTTAAAAAAAATATAAGAATAAAATTAAAAGAAGAATATTTTAACACATATATACATACATTGCCTTAGATTTATTTTTTTTTTTCTAAAAAGAAACAACATTTGAAAATAGGTACAAATTGAATTGCATATATTTCAACACATATTTTGAATTTCACGAAATTTATTTTTTCATTATCTGTGAAGATCAAGTGTAAGTGTTTTCATTTTTGGCGCCGGGTAGAATAATTATATAATACGTGCGTACATAGTTAAATCAGAGTAATATACCATAAAGTGCAACATTTCGGGCTAGGGTGATATTTCTCAAAAGTTAATATATAAAGTAAAGTGAAAAAGGGTCAAATAATCAATTGCAAAATAACCTTTTGAAAAAGCACCCGAACGCAAATATCAGTCTAACTTCTGAAATTCCGTGTCGTGAGTTGGGATATAATTAAATATAATTTATAATTTTTTTTTTCCCTCTCTAAAAACTTGAGCGAATTTCTTTCCGAAATTTCCAAGAATTATTGGTATATTAAAGGGTTCAGTTTTGCGAGAATCACCGCGTTTAATACTCGAACCACATCATCATTACTATTATTAACAGTCGTCACAAAGTTTCAAGTGACCACAATCATGATTAGTAGTGACTCGGAACTCACTTCTGCCAATATAGAACTGAAGGCAGGTGAAGCTATCAGTAAAGACGCGGAGGTGGATGATATGTCGTCGTTTTCTGTTAAACTTCCGACCTTTTGGTCCAATTCTCCTTCGGTTTGGTTCATCCAAGCGGAAGCGCAGTTTGTTATCGGGAAAATTAGGAAAGACACAACGAAATACAATTACGTTTTATCGGCTCTTCCGCAAGATGTAATTGAAACCGTTCTTGACGCGATACAAAGTCCGCCAAATGAAGGCGAGCGTTATGAAAATCTGAAGTCTGTTCTCATTAATCGGCACTCTTTAAGTGAGGAACGGAGAATAGAAAAATTGTTAGGAAATGTGGAACTGGGAGATAGAAAACCATCGGATTTTTTCAGATCCTTGACCATAATCGCTGGTTCCAGCGACGCGATTAACGACAAGTTAATTCGCAAATTATGGATGAGAAGACTACCACAACCAATCAGTATTGCTCTAATTGCCCACAAGGACAATAATATTACAGAGTTATTATCATTAGCCGATAAAATCTGGGACGCAATGCCGAGTGTAAATTCAGTATGCGCGGTTGAACCAGAATCGGATATTTCCTTCCTGCGCAAAGAAATTTTGGAGCTGAAACAACAGATTCAAAATCTTTGCCGCCAAGATCAGAATAAAAGACAATTAAATCGTGGTCGTTCTCGAAGTAAGAAACATCAGGTAAAAGAAAATCAGGATGAAATGTGCTAGTACCATCGGAATTATGGTCCGAAAGCTAGCAAATGCGATAAACCTTGCAATTATAAGGAAGCAAAGGTGAATACCGCATCTACTTCAAAAAACTAGATCATACTTCTGGTTTAGCGGCAAACAGAAGTTTGCAAAATCTATCACGCCGCTTATATGTCTTAGACCGAAACAATAACATTAATTTTTTAATAGATACTGGGGCGGATGTATCGATAATACCTCATCATCTCTTTAATTCGACAGCCAAAGAAAGTGATTACTCTCTAACTGCGGCTAATGGGTCTCGAATTAAAGTTTATGGTTCCAAATTATTAAAACTGAACATCGGTCTTCGCCGCGATTTTGTTCACACATTCTTAATAGCTTCCATTAACAAGCCAATCATCGGTGCGGATTTCCTGGAAAAATTTAATATTTTGGTTGATTTAAGGAATAAAAAGCTTATCGACTCAACCACTAAATTAATTTCAATTATCAATTCAACTAGAGCTGATACCCCAACTCCACTGAATTTCAGTATCGAGAATGAATTCGGGGCAATATTAAAGAAATTCTCAGCATTATACCAACCGGCTAATTTTAATTTTCCTATAAAGCACGCAGTGCAGCACCACATAGTGACGCAAGGACCACTGCCGTGCCATCGCCCAAGAAGGCTCAACCCTCCGAGACATAAGATTGCCAAATTCGAATTCGAACACATGTTGGAAATTGGAATTTGCAGACCGTCGGCTTCACCGGCTTCTTCACCATTGCACATGGTACCAAAATCGGATGGTAAAGATTGGCGTCCGTGTGGGGACTACCGCCGACTAAACTCAATTACAGTACCAGACAGGTACCCGGTTCCTCACATTCAAAATTTCTCCATGTTCTTAGGTGGTTGCCGAATTTTCTCTAAAATTGATTTGGTACGGGCTTACCACCACATACCTGTAGCTCCAGAGGACATTCACAAGACTGCTATAACCACACCATTCGGTCTTTTTGAGTTTACGCGTATGCCGTTTGGGTTAAAAAATGCAGCTCAAACTTTTCAGAGGTTCATAAACCAGGTAACCAATGGTTTGAATTTCGTTTTTGTCTACATAGACGATATACTTGTCGCTAGCCGCGATGAGGAAGAGCACACAAGTCATCTCGAAACACTTTTTCAGAGATTAATTGAATATGGTTTAAATATTAAACCATCAAAATGCATATTTGGAGTACCAGAGCTAAATTTTCTTAGCCATACCGTGTCCAGTAAAGGTGTAGTGCCGATGCAAGAGAAAGTGGAGGCTATTACTAATTTACCTGTTCCTTCATCCATTAAACAAATTCAGCGATTCGTGGGTATGGTAAATTACTATAACCGTTTTATACCCAACTTGGCCAAACTCTTAACTCCAATTCACAGTCATGTCGCTGAACTCCAGAAACAAAAACGCTCGAAAAAGCAATTTGTCTGGACACAAGAATGTCAAGAAAGTTTTGAACAAGTCAAATCCGCTCTTGCTAAAGCAACTCTCTTAACGCATCCCATTGAAGACGCATCTTACAGCCTCACTACGGATGCATCAAATGTAGCTGTCGGGGCAGTTCTTCAACAATATCACTCGGGAAACTGGCAACCCCTTGCTTTCTCCTCAAAAAAGCTGTCGCCAACGGAAATTAAATATTCAGCCTTTGATAGAGAACTTCTTGCGATCTATCTTTCTATCAAACATTTCCGCTATTTCGTGGAAGGCCGGAATTTCACAGTCTTTACTGACCACAAACCGTTGGTTATGGCAATACCGTCAAAAACTGAACGCTCTCCTCGTCAAACACGCCATTTGGATTTTATATCGCAATTTACGACGGATATAAAGCACATAAGTGGCAAAGTAAACCATGTAGCGGATGTTCTATCCCGCATTGACAGCATGGATATACATACGGTGACGGTAAATCTCAAGGATTTAACCGATAGGCAAACGACGGACGAAGAATTAAAATCAATTTCAAACAACATTAACTCGTCTCAATCAAACTACAAATTGGAACTAATGACTCTCCCTTTTTGTCAAAACAAGGTCTGGTGCGAAACTAGTACAGGTATAAGCCGACCATATGTTCCAAAAGATCTACGAAAAAAAGTTTTCGAGTTGATCCACAATTTATCACACCCTGGGATCCGAGCGACTCGTAAACTTCTAACTGAAAAATATTTTTGGCCATCAATAAATAAAGATTCAAATATTTGGGCCAAATCTTGCATTGGATGCCAAAAGTCTAAAGTCCATCGTCATACTCGAACACAGTTTGGGCACATCCCATTACCTTCACAAAGATTCGAGCATGTACATATCGACATTGTCGGACCACTTCCTCCATCCAACGGTCATTCATACATATTAACGTTAATAGACAGATTTACGAGGTGGCCTGAAGCATACGCCATGAAGGACATGTCTACATTGACTATCGCCGAGACGTTGATACAACAATACATACCACGTTTTGGCGTACCAAGGGAGATCACAATGGATCAAGGGAGTCAATTTAGATCGAAGCTCTTTTCGGATTTGACAAACTTGTTAGGATCTCACTGTATTCACACAACTGCTTACCATCCACAGGCTAATGGTTTAGTTGAACGTTTCCATAGGCACATGAAATCAACATTGATGGCCAGCGAAAACGTGAAAAATTGGTACACGGAGTTACCACTAGTTTTGCTAGGTATCCGTACTACACCAAGAAACGACTTACAGTGTTCACCGGCAGACCTTGTCTACGGCCAAAGCCTCAGGGTACCTGGTGAGTTTATTGTCCAGAATCCAGATTCCCCAGACCTAGATCAACATGATTTCGTAAAACAATTGAGGAAATCAATGCAAAATATTACGCCAACTGATACACGCATTAATTTGCAGAAAAATGTCAATTTTCCAAAAGACCTAAACACATGTAAATTTGTTTTCGTAAGAGTCGATAAGATCAAACCAGGATTAAGCTCTCCTTATGAGGGACCATACCAAGTAATTCGACGATTTCGGAAACAGTTCGTTCTGGATGTGAATGGAAAGAATTCAACAATTTCCATTGACAGGTTAAAGCCCGCATATGTCTTGTCAGATCCTGCAGAGCAAACATAATTTAGTAACTTTATACTTGCAATTAAATATATTACTTTTTTTATTTTCCTTAATTTTTTTTTTACCTCTTTCTTTATTTTTATTTTTTTCCTTTTTTTTTGGAGTATCGCTTCGCTGGAAGGGGAGTGTGTAGCGTCTCAAAGTTGTCGCTAGGCAAATTTCAGTATTGTATTCAAACAATATGGCTAGACCGATATTTTGGACCGGTAAACTTAAAATTTAAAATCGAACATAAAAACGAATTAATAATAAAAGAGAAATACGCCCCAAAAATTCCAATTGTAAAAAGAAGTAAAATTGCAATGAACAATACGCCCGAAATGTTGATAGCCTTAATATTGAATTGTTCGCTATTGTTCAGCAAAGCAACCTTTTACGGTAAAGCCTGGCTTAATGCACCGAAAATGAAATGCACGGTAAATTTTATGTATACTATTTTGTTATGTAAAATCATGAAATCTAGTCGATGTTAATAGTAAGTTTTAGTTTTAAGTTTTAGTTGAAAATAAACCTTTAAACTGAACACTCGTTCTTTCGATAAAATAACCAAAACCAAACTCCCAGTCAACCCAGTATCCTACACATCATTGGACCATTTTTTTTCGAAAATGAGGCTGGGAACAACGTTTCGGTCAACGGTGAACGTTACAGAGCCATGCTATCCGACTTTTTTTTTTACTGAAATTGAAGACATGGATTTGGACGACCTCTGGTTCATGCAGGATGGCGCGCCATTCCACACAGCCCATGCCACAATCGATCTTTCACGCACCAAATTCCCAAATCGTGTTATCAGCCGTCTTGGCGATGTGAATTGGCCGCCTCGGAGCTGCGATTTGACCCCTTTGGATTTTTTTTGTGGGGAACCGTGAAGGACCGATGTTATGCCAATAATCCAGAAACGATTCAAGCACTTAAGGCCAATATCTTCCAAGCAATCCGTGAGCTACAGCCCCAAACCATCAACAAGGTCTTGGAAAATTGGAGTGACAGAATGCGCTACTGCGCAGCCAGCCGAGGCAGCCACTTGAACGAAGTTGTGTTCCATCATTAATGGGAATGTTTACTCTTACTAATAAAGCCATAATACATGGAAAAAAAATTAATTTTCTTTATTTTATTTCATTTTTAAAAAGAAACTTGTATTTGGCCCCCCCTGTACAGCAGAAAAATAAAATTCACATTATTTATATTGTACACGAAAAGTATAAACTCTTGTTTTATTAGAAGTAAACTAAAATGTCCCGAAATCCCCTAAAATATACACAAAATGTCTTACGGGTAAAAGCTACTTACTGAAAAAGATATTGTTACATCAGTGGCACTTTAGATAGTTTTTATTAACCAAATGCAACATTATACCTTACATGTAAATATAAAAATCTGTGAATGTCAAAGAATATAAAGTTATTATTGGTTGTTTCATTTGAAACTATATATTGTTCAACTAACTAAACTACATATTGTTCAACATTTTGGGTAATATTTTCAAATCAAAACAGTTTGACTCTGAAATTTTAAGAAGTACCTTGCCTTGTAATCATTCTTTGATTGACGTATTTCCAATCAAGTTCCTGGCTTTGGGTGAAAAAACACGTTCGACATTTGCGGATGAATGTGGAAAGGTCAAGATATTAAATACAAAATTACATAAGGTTACAAAAGCCGTCTGTTCACCTACCTGGACAGAGGAAAGATCTTGCCAAAACACTTCTATATCTTCTTCTACATTAGAATTATTTTTTTTCCAAATAATTATTTAACAGTCTAAATTCATCATCGAGTTTTTATAATTTATGGTTGTTAACAATAAAGTCCTTTCAATGCATAATTCTCACTAAAATCTTTCTTGTTGATTTTGTTATACAGTAGTACAGTGGATTCCGTTTACACAATATAATAGGATAAGTGCATTAAATTTTACTGGAAAAGGGTTTTAGAATTTTGTTGTGAAGTAAGTAGAAAGAGGTGTCCAGTAAGTAGGTAAGGAGATAAGCATAAAAGTAAGTAGATCTACTTACTTTTAGCTAGAGTTGGCAACGCTGGTTGCAAGTAATTTTTACTGAGATTTTGAGGGAGAAGGAAAATCTCTAATGAGAAACTGATCAGGAGTGAAACGAACAGAGATATATACAGTAGTAAAAAATATTGACGATATTTCTGTCAATGTGTGCGTGCCAACATTTTTTTGTAGTGGTTGCTTCTACTTCATTGAAAATTCGATAAGCTAGCTCCCTCACAATCTCAGTAAAAATTATTTGCAACCGCCATGTAAACCGGCCTTTACTTGTGGTTGCAAAAATTAGGATTCAAAAAGTAAAAGCAGGGGAAGAAGCTTTTTAGACTCAAATTAGTATATATTTTACTCCATGCCTCGTATTCAAACAGGCAATAAAAAGTAAAAAAGTAAATCTAGCAAGAAAGTTAACATTTCCTTCGCAACAGAAATAAAAAAAAAGTTCAGTCCAATTGACCCGCCAAAACACTTCATTTCCTCTTTCTAGCCGAGACACAAAAATTACCTTCGCACTGAATTCACCAAATTCTAGTTTCAGCCCCGACCACCTAAGCGACTCGTTGCGCACACTTTTCTATCCCAAGCGCAGAACCAGAAAACCGAAAATTCCTCCTCCAACGGTCCGAAGAAACGAATCCTTTCATTTCGCTCGCACCAACAGATGTTTACAGACGCCCCGACTGTCTCGCTCCGACCACCTTTCTTCGGTTGCATCGTCGTAAATTGAACGTTGGGCAATTTGCGCGCATAGCAACACGACCGTTTCGCAAAAATTCCAATTATACCTAATGAAACATGGCAAAAATTTGATTGCAATTAATTGCCGGTGTCATTATCGAGGTAATCGAGTGATAAAGGAGGCGATTTCGCGAACAAAGTTTCGCTATAATAAAGACAAAGTTTTCGAACTGGCGAGACGAGGTGGGTGATGAACCCGTCGAGCTTAAGTTTGATTGTGTTCAAAGAGAGGGGAGTGGGCACACACGAAGAGGCAAGCACATGTTCAGCAGGGTTGGGTGAAATGGAAAATTTGGTGTAGATTTCGTCTTGGGGACGGTTTGAGGAGGACTAAACTTTTGAGGCGTGGTGCGTCTCCACTTTCATTTTAGTCGGACTTTCTGCCATCTATACCTCAGATTGAAAATCTTTTTGATCCTCTTGCATAGTTGGAGGCGAAAACTTCTTCCATTAGGGAATTTATTTTGAATTAATAACCCTACGCATTTTGGTAGAACGTGGGAACTGAAAACACCGTTAAAACGAAGTTTGCCTTAGAACTTTGCATTTCGGAACAAGTGATTGGTCGTAGCTGAAACGAACAGCACCTTTTCTATTTTTAAATAAGTTTCAAGGGGTTCACAAAGTTCTGTAATACTTATTTTTCCTTATTTAATATTTCCGCCCTCCCATAAGCCTAGTACTAACTAGAAGCGAAACGAAATTTCCCATACAAATTTTTCATTCGAGCGAAAATTGTTAGTGGATTTTGTATGTGATTTGACAGAAAATTACGTTTTCGCTTCTAGTTAGTACTAGGCTTTAGCACGAATACATTTGTTAGGTCTTTCGATTAATTTTGCTAATCCGCAGACACGTGTTTAAAGAGGGTAGAGGTCCGGACGGTGTAAAGCGAGACTGAAAAGCAAAACAATTTGATTTTCGGTAGAAAAGAAGTATGCAATTTTCACGAATTTCGTCAAATCTATTAGGTCTGAGGTGATTAGTGATGGGTCCATACCGATATATGGTGATATCACCTAATACGAATATATTCATTACGCGGTATTATAATATCTAAACTAATACTTGAATATTACTAATATCTACTGTATCATATCGAGCTGGTGCTTGTTGGAAAACAATCTTCATGAAATGATCATCGAAAAGAGATTTATAACTATATTTGGTGAAGTTACGCTAAAGAAAACATTACGGTATTTTAATTTTAAAAGTCAATATGATCGCGAAAATACACTATTATTAGCAGCTTATTGCAAAATATCTAATTGCTGAAAAAATTTTTAACTCGGTATAGACCTATGAACACAAAACCGAAAATACATGAAAATCAAAACTAACAAAGATGTTAAACATTACGAACTTACCCCATTTACCCTTGCCCAAACTTACGAGGTGCGAAATCACTCGGATTTACTCTACCATCCTTTTCATTGTCCAATATATGTAAGTTATATTTAATTCAATTGTTATTTCCAAATATAAAAACACCCACCCTTTCCTCCTTATATAACGCATAGATTTAGCAATCAACTTTTCCTTTACTTACTAGGATCCAAATTGCACTAATTTACCAATCTACTCTTCTTTTCCTCACACAATAAATTTCATACATTGTCATTCATATCTTCGAAGCCGACAGTCCTTTCCCATCCGATAAATGTTGAATTCGTTTTATAAATCTACCATAATCTTCCATTACTCATTTACACTTTCCTTATTTAATGTGTAGGTGGTAGGTGCGAAATTGCATAGGTGTACTTTCCCAGACCCTTTCCTTCTTAAAGTGCCTGCCTTCTTTCTCTAGAATACGCTCAATACAGTCATATATTTTTAGTTTTCTATCCTTTGCGGTTCTCGAAAAATATTGAATAATATTTTTTTCCTTTTCACCTTCTCCAGACATCGCCCCCTACAATCACACCTTCAAAATTGTTTTCCCTGCTAGAAGTCTACTGGGCCTAACTCCTGTAAAATTTCTAAGATCATATCTGCTACTGTTCTTGAGATATAAAAATCTAATTTTTTTATAAAAATCTAATAATTTTATCTTCCTGCTGTAATTTGTTCGGAAGATATTGATATCCAAAGTTTTTTACCCCCCACCTCGACACCCCACCACCCCCCATAAATTTTTTAGACCTTATCTAATATTCCATTATCCCTTAAGATAACCACAAAGTTTCAACCTTCTGACATCAACCGTTCAGGAGATATGGATTTTAGAATGTTTCAATCCCAGCTTTCAAGCGTTTCGGACACATTATTTTTCCCCCCACTCCCACACCCTTCAACCTATATCTACAATTTTTTAAGCAATTGGGTTCACGATCATAGTTCTACATAAGTTTTAAATTTCAGCCTCCTAGCATAAGCGGTTCCTGAGATCTAGGAACCAACATTTTTCATCTAAAACGCTTCTCCTCCTCCCCCTTACACATCCCCCCTCCCCAAAAGACACGCCATCACCATCCATCGGTCCCATGATATGATATTGGAATATTCCCTACCATATATTAGGTCAGATATCCATATTCGTATGTTTTCACTGATATCACATATTCCTATGGATTCGCTGATATCAAATATTAGTGAATATAAAATATTAGTGAATATAAAATATTCGTGAATATTTGATATCAGCGAATCCATAGGAATATGTGATGGATGGAGGATGGATGATGGACGATGGAGGATGGAGGATGAACGATGGATGATGGACGATGGACGATGGACGATGGACGATGGAGGATGGACGATGGAGGATGGACGATGGACGATGGACGATGGAGGATGAATGATGGTGGATGGAGGATGGATGATGGATGATAGAGGATGAATGATGGTGGATGGATGATGGATGATGGAGGATGAATGATGGTGGATGGAGGATGGAGGATGGAGGATGGATGATGGACGATGGAGGATGAAGGATGGAGGTTGGAGGATGGATGATGGAGGATGGAGGATGAAGGATGGACGATGGAGGATGGAGGATGAATGATGTCGGATGGAGGTGGATGGAGGATGGATGATGGAGGTTGGAGGATGGAGGATGGAGGATGGAGGATGGGGGATGGAGGATGGAGGATGGAGGATGGAGGATGGAGGATGGAGGATGGAGGATGGAGGATGGAGGATGGAGGATGGAGGATGGAGGATGGAGGATGGAGGATGGAGGATGGAGGATGGTCGATGGAGGATGGAGGATGGAGAATGGAGGATGGAGGATAGAGGATAGAGGATAGAGGATAGAGGATAGAGGATAGAGGATAGAGGATAGAGGATAGAGGATAGAGGATAGAGGATAGAGGATAGAGGATAGAGGATAGAGGATAGAGGATAGAGGATAGAGGATAGAGGATAGAGGATAGAGGATAGAGGATAGAGGATAGAGGATAGAGGATAGAGGATAGAGGATAGAGGATAGAGGATAGAAGATAGAGGATAGAGGATAGAGGATAGAGGATAGAGGATGGAGGATGGATGATGGACTATGTATGACGGATAATGGATGATGGAGGATGGATGATGGAGGATGAAAGGTGGAGGATAGTGGGTTTAGATTAAAGATTAAAGATTAATGATCAAAGATCAAAGATCAAAGATTAAAGATTGAAGATTGAAGAATGAAGATTGAAGATTGAAGATTGAATATTGAAGATTGAAGCTTGAAGATTGAAGATTGAAGATTGAAGATTGAAGATTGAAGATTGAGGATTGAAGATTGAAGATGGAAGATTGAAGATTGAAGATTGAAGATTGAAGATTGAAGATTGAAAATCGAAGATTGAAGTTTGATGATTGAAGTTTGATGATTGAAAATTGAAGATTGGAAATTGAAGATTGAAGATTTAAGATTGAAAATTGAAGATTAAAGATGGAATATTAAAGATTATAAATTGAAAAGAGGAGATGGAATACAGATTTAGGAAAAAGTATTACTGGACACCTAAACGCCAAAATGAAAATTTACATATTTCGTTTATGGTATTTCCACTTTTAAGTCAATTTCAATTTGTTTCACTCCCCGCTCGACTTGAAATTAAAAGATATCGCTAGCTTAAAATTTGCAGGGCTATAGGAACTAAAACTCCCTTTTCGCGTTCATGTTTGACTGACGTGCGCTTCGCTTTTGCCATAGAAATATTTTCACTTTCGTTTAATATTTTATGTCTTTTAAAGAAACTCATTAATTTCTACTTTGCAACCTTTTCAATTATTTTTCCAACGATATATATTAAGGAAATAAGTCAATAATTGTTGAGTGTTTACTAAATTTTAGGGAATACACTCTTCGAAAGGTTAAAAATAATTAAGTGTGTAAGAGGCTTTGAGATAAAATCTTTTAATATTTTTAGACATTCAATTGTTATGCCGTCAAATCCAGGACTAGAGCCAATATTTTTTAAAACGAGTTTCCTATTATTTCCCGCAATACCCCCAGCATTGCCTTAAAATAATCAACTTTGAGTATTTTTATTAAAGCTCATAATTTATTCATAATTTTTTTTTCAAAGATCCGGTTCAATGAAAAGAGCAAGATCCGGTGAACTGGTTCATTGAAAAGATCCGAATTTCCCATCTCTAATGAGAAGGGGTCGATGGGAAATGAATATCATGATATTCGAATATTTGATATCGGCATATTCCTAATATCTAATATATCCAAATATTAGTAATATCATAGCGAATACTAATATATTCGTCTCATCTCTAGAGGTGATATCAAATTGATTTTTACATCCTTAGGCTTTTTCAATAATGGCCTAAAAATCCATTTCGGTATTTTTCGATATTCGACCCCTAAAAAGAGATGTAATGTTGCATAGATTTTTCACGAATTCCACCGTATCTCTTAGGTCCTCTGATATATCGAATTAAATTTACTTCCGAGAGCCCTTCAGATAAACGCCTAAAAATGCTTTCGGCATTTTTAGATATCAATACCTAAAGGTGCTCTTACACAAGCAATTCTTTCAGCAACAAATTGCTCCAAGACTATTGTCTGGGGTTGTAGAGAAACATTTTGTAATTTGTGGCAATATTTTCACAATTTATTGCGATATTGTTCTGAATTTTCATAGATTGCTTGTATTGATTTCGGGAGTTGCCATCTTTTCAAAGAGTTTGGAAAATTTTCAGCTATTACTAATTATTTCGCTCGATTTTTGGTAAGATATGTTCTTGTGTGTTTTTCTAGAATTTTGCAAAATTGTATTTAGGAATAAAAAAAAACTCAATACGGTATTATTTGCTGGATTATTTGGAACACAAGGCCTGATGATCATCTCAAAAATATGTGAGAGAAAAATCGGAGATAATTGGAGTATCGTAACAGAACTTACAGACCACTTACTACTTGTCGCCAATGGGCTAGTTGAAAATGTGGTCAATCATGATGGATAAGGAAATAAGTCGCCCAGTTCAAACAAACCGAACAAAGCTGATTATTGTTGTGAAAACAATTACTCTTTGCAGACGACAACCCCATGGTTGTGAACATGTTTTTTAATTTCCGTAATAATAATCAATGGCACAACAGCCCAAATTGGGACTAGGCCTTCAAGTAGGGATGTTAATATCGAAGAAAAATCTCGATATTGAAAAAAATATCAATATCGGCTGATGATATATCGAAAATAAATATCGATATATCGATATATAATATATTTTTTCCAATGAAAATAAATTCTTATCTCCCTTCCCGTATCAAATTTAACGTTAAATACATGACCCATTTTCTCAGAAACCACTCGAATGAAATTTTGGACAATTATTCCTTAGTGTAAAACGAGCAAATAGAGTGGAGTAAAATTTTATTATTTTTGCGAAGGTTGTATATATTGCACATTTAATTTTGACGAACAGAAAGGGTCAAGTCAGTCTCATACATATTACATTATTAAATAATTAAACATTTGAAATTTCCTTCTACTCTATCTGACAGCAGAGGTATCACGACAGTGATGCCAATTTAGTGCTTTCAGCGTTAAATTTGGTGCCCAAAATTTCGTCTCAGCGGACAAAAATTTAGTTTTACCGCTTGCGCGTTATTTGAATATTTCTGCGATTGATATCAAAAAATACATTGTTAGTGCCTTTAAGTTGAAATTAACGCTCAAAATTTCATATTTTAGTGCTCAACCAAGAAAAATACTTGGCAACAATGAATCAAACGTAAATAAATACAACTTTTCAGGAGAGGCACTTCTTGATCTCTTGTTTTACCCAGAATTGAGTCTAAAATAAGAATTTAAAAAAAAATGTTTTTTTACCCCAAAAACGATATGCTCTCCTTAATAAAGATTACGGTGGTGCGCGGCTTTTAATACAAACCCAAAGCCAATAAATAAATGAGATTTCGAAAATTAAAATTGTTCTTCACTTCACTAAATTTTCACAACAAGAAACAAGGCTAAATGCACTTTCGAAGTGATAATAAAAATACACAAAAAAGGATGTGACGCAGCAACGGATAGTTATGGTAAGTTGTGACTCTTTAAGGGGTTATGCCACTCTAGAGTTTTCGAAAAATCGATTTTTTTTTTTTAAATTGATCGTTAGGACCTCAAAAATGCTGTCCCAAAAGTTTATGGCCGAAAAAAGTCTCTAAGGACTTAGTTTTCGAATTTTAGTACAAGGCCGCCTGCAAAATTATTCATGATTTTCTACTACTCAAAACTTCAAACGCGTTTATCTCAAAACTACATTTTTCAAGCTGGCCGGAAACATAACTCGGACAATTTTCAACCGATTCACTTGAAATTTTGAATATATCTTTAAAAGTATATTGTCCATTGAAGTACGTAGGATTTTTTTCATTTGTTATTAACAATTTTCTGACGATTTTCTAGGCAAATTTCACACTTTTCACTTTAGAAGTGCGCCATTTGGCTAAAAATCAAAATATCGAAAAAATCCTACGTACTTCTCTGGCTGTTGTTATATGTAATCGAAATAAATTTATAAGCTTATCATAATTCAAAAATTACAGGCACTAGGTGTCCGGCCATGGACCCTGGAAAAACGGAGACATCACCGCAAAAACGCTGCACAGCCGCCATTTTGAATTTAATTGCTTAAAAAAAATTCCTGTACATAGTCAATAACATGTATTACAAATATCCATTTTCGTAATCTCGATTTATTTTGTAGTTTTTCTGAAAAAAAATCCCGAAAAAGACCTATTTTTCAGCCTCTAGAGTGGCATAACCCCTTAATACAAAAATATGACTTTCCTCGGGGTTTTTTAAATCCCTTCTACTTAAAAGAGCAAGATTAAAAACCAATAACAACAAGGTACTAAGCGGATAGATCTCTGTGCACAGGATAGTTGCCTGATTGCCCTCACCTACAGAAACCACGTGTCTTGAATCTTTTTGTTTTGAGAGAAATAGACTTTGCGTGATTGGAAAACAGTTTTCTAGTTTCAACCTTTCTGACATCCCTCATATACATTATTACATTAAATTTTCGTGTAGGTTTGGTCATTGAAGCCTCAATTGGGCCTATTGCGACGTCCCTCTGGATTATCGATGGTTCCTCTTCGATCCCTGCGCTTTCAATGAAACTTACTGTTTTTCGAAAAGGAATAGCCAGGAATTCCGATGGTTTCATGAAACCCTAACCGAAGTGATGAAGTCTTTTATGAGCAAGTCCTTCACATCACAGAGGATGTGCTCTGGTGTTTCGTCTTCATCATCGCGAATTCTCCATATTTTACTCTCAGAGAGACTAATCCTATGTTACAATGTCCAGTCAGAGCTCCCACTAGGTCTTGGGTCAGATGTTTGCTTAATTTAAGATATTCAGACGTTCTGTTTTCCGAATGCTTCGACATAAGTAACTTATTAGATTGCCATGAAAAATATCAACTTGAAATAGCTAAATTTGTGGCCAAAGCATGAGTACGTACATATACCACAAAAATAAGCAGAAATGAAAAATGCCGTTTGAGTTCTAAAATATGCTACACCTAACAAAAAATATCGGGTCCGATTGTCGGATTTCAATATCGCTCAAAAAAATATCGGCCGATATTATCGATATATCGTTTAAAAAATATCGCAATTTCGATATATCGATATTTTTTTAACATCCCTACCTTGAAGTAATGCTAGAGTTACTTCATTACTAGACCAACGGAACACTAGGAGGTGAAGTGGTCAGCCATACGCTCGTCCGTGATTATTACCCCGATTTTAACTCAGGTACTCATTTACAGCTGAGTGAACTGGTAGTCCTGCACCCAATCCCATTCTCGAAAATTACTTGTCTCCAAGCAGATTCGAACCTGGTACCAGGTGCACGAAGGAATTTCCGTAGCCTCATTTGATTTAAGATTGATGAAGGGAACATACTATTCTTGAGAATCAGACGTGAAAGCTATAATTTCACGACTCGATGTGACAGAATAGGCATGATGGCTTGGCTCTTCTTTCAGTACACAGCGAGATTAAAATTAATCCAAAAAACTTCATCGATAGATTTAGAAAAAAAAAGTATCCTCGCGAGGAGAACCTTTGTTTCTGAACAAGAAGAGTCGAGAAATTATATATTATATATTCCTGAATTCGTGGAATGAATAAGTCCTGGCGAATGGAAAAGGCTATCGCCCAGGGTCGTGTCATACTACACTATTGCTGCCCTATGCCCCCATCGGGGTCACACAGGAAAAGAAGGTAATATATGTAGAAGGGGCGAAACCTCAAGATCTCTGAAAGTTCAGTTGAAATTTTTTACTTTGTTACACTACAGCGTTGTATTTTCCATCTATTTTATCCGCATAAATCTCACGAAAAAGCAAGAAATGTATTTATTTAATAAAATTCAAAATTTTATTTCATTCAAGTCTCACATTTGACCGAGTATGCAGAACCGGTAAATATTGTGGTCTGATTTTATATCCTCTTCGAACTAACATCCAAGATCCAAGATCCTGCCAATTTGATACATCGCGACTTTCATTTTCAATAAACGATAGTAGAATTCCACAGTTGTAGTTCAAAATTGTTTCTTCTGTTTGGCAATGGTTCCTAAAAAGATTTTACCGTGTAACCCCTATTTGTTAAATTACTGGATATTGGCCATATTGCTCGACACTATTCAGCAAGTACTTGCTCAAAGGTTGATGCTTGTTGCTGGTTATAGTCATGTGTTGCTTCATGTTTCCGTGACGTCAAAATTTACAGGTATTGCAGTAAATTTAGCAATTTTAGTTGCTCGTGTAAGAGCACCCTAAGTGTATGTAAAGGAGTCGTATAAGTTTTAACGAATTCCGCCATATCTCTTAGGTCTGATGGGCTGTAGTTTTAGTTTTTATTTTCTCGGGCTTTTTATACAAACGCCTAAGAATCAATTTCAGGATTTTTCTATATTCAATCCTTAAGGGGCAGGGACCGCTTTGGGCGGGGAGAAAAGGTGCACTTGCCCCACCTGTATTCCAGATGTTGATAGCAGAAGAGATGGAACGAAAAATATAAAAAAAATACTGGTTGTGACATATTATTTTATGGTTCAATATCTGGTAAGTTGTTTAATACCATGTATACACTGCTTGTATACAAATTACTTTATTCAAATCATGATATGCGATTTTATGATTTTTGATTTCAAGCGTCTATAAATCGTAGTATTGTGCTTATATTGTGATATTTTAAAATTAATATGAATTCAACGCAGCAACAAAATTGAATGGAACTTTTAATTAATCTGGGAAAAATACAAAATGCAAAAAGTGCATTCTGAAATTTTAGCAGTTCGTGCCAAACATATCGCCGTGTCGGAAAAACAGTGACGCAACTGCAATTTTGCTAATTTTAGAGGAGTGCTAAAAAACGATTTTGTGTTTTTGCTATTCTTGCATAAAATCGTTCCTCGTTGTTTTAAAAGAACGTGCTCTTGATCGAAGCTGTCTATAGTGAATATTAATAAATTCCTATGGCTTGTGGGCAATTGTCAAAAATGACATTATTCCTCCGAAAAAAATGAGAATTTTTTGCAGTTGCGTCACTGTTCTTCCGATACGGCGATATAAGGAAATGTTGCGGCGAAAAGCACTTTCATTGCTAATAAAGAAATGTAGAAAGCGGACCATCACATCACATACAAAATGAAAACACGCTCAAGTAATTTTAACTGACGGAAGGATATAAAAATCCACAATTGTCATTCATTGGAATTTCAGTTGATTTCACTTTTAGACGGCACTGATGGCAGTTAAAAGATGGCTATATCAGCTAAAATCACCGAATTTATATACTAGGAAACAGGTTGGATATTATGTAGATATCAGCTCGTTGACATACTATATGCATATTATTGGGTGACACACTGGTGATATTGACGATATTATGATTTGTATACGAGCTGTGTATCCAAAGTATAAAGTCTGGTTTTCATTACTCAGACATAGTTTTCATTACTCCGACATTACAGATCTGTAGCAGAAAACTAAAAAGAGACCGCAAATCGGTTTTAAGAAAGAAGAAAGGGACAACATTTTCGACTTTATAGCAAAATTACAGCAATAGTTTTTGACAGATAGATATTTCTAACCTAAAATTTCTTGTTTTTTTGCTGTTTGTACGCTTTCAGTTGAGAAAAAGTACAATATGTGAACTTTCTCGACAACTATTGTAAGGTAAAACCGATCTGCGGCTTGTCAATTGCAACGTATCTCTCATGTCGAGCGAATAGACAGCAGAATGATCTATGCATGCACCTCTAATGGAATTCTAAGCATACTTATCTCCTTTTTTGATATTCATCTCACATTACAAAATTGTTAAGAAAACAATTACCGGCTCGACAAATGTCAAAGTCATAATTGCCATAATTTGGCACAGTAGTGTGCGCGCGGATGTCTATTGTGTAGGTTTGTCGGAAGCAAATTATAGGAAAAAGATGTGCATGCAAGTCTTTTTGCTATATTGCACATCCTTACTTTATGGTTACAGATCACAGATCTGAAGTTGCAGACGAGACACTTTTTTTTACAGATCTGTTGCGGATGATATTTCCTCTCTTTCGCACGCATGTCCAGTTTATATTTTCATCTTGTTCTGGCAGACATCTGCAGAATGTCGGAGTAATGAAAACCAGCCTTAAGTTGAGATACAACAGAAGTGCTTAAGACACTACAATCACAGATCAAGGAATGTGGCATTACTGGATTTCCGCACTAATTCCCCACAAAAGGTAATTCGATGGTGGGAGCTGAATACCGTAGAAGAGCGATGAAGTTTTGCTTTTTGGGGCGCACGAGCTGAAGACAAAAAAAATAGGAAAAAAATGTATCTAACGCTTAGTTGAATTTCGGTTCGGAGTGTTTGCGCTTTGCTTTGGTTTCGTATTTTGTCGACCGACGACTGTTTTCTTTTAGATTTTTTTCTGATCAGAAAGGTTAGGTTAGGTAAGGTGGATGGTCGCTAAGCGACCAAACACATAGACCGTCAATGGGTCCGTTGTGATCCCACAAGTACGGGAAGAAGTACCCGTGTGCCTAAGGCCACATCTTAGGTAAACCACCCCCCGCCTGACAAACTGCAGCAGCTTGTCTAGCTTAATGTTTGCGAAATCGCCCAAGTTCACGGCAAAGCGCGTACCTAAAGTACGTTCCCGCCTCCAAGCCAAACCAGGGCATTCGCAAAGCATGTGGAAAATACTTTCCTTGGCATCGGGTTCACTACAGCTGCGGTACAGATCTGCAACGTCTGCAACACCATTCTTCTGGCGTGCCGGCCGATCAGGCAATGTGTCCGTCAGTACACCAATTAGGATACGAAGAGTATTCCTATCTCCGAGTAGGACAAACTTTGTCCTGCTCGCACTCAGGGTCGACCAGAGCTATCTGGCCACGAGACACGATGTGAGGGCCGACCACCTTGTGTTAGCCTCCGATATGGCCGTCACGTCGATAGCTTGCTTAATGTCCTCAATTGGCCTCCTCACTGGAAGAGCTAGCGCTTGATTCAGCGCCGAACCTCTCCTTGCGAGTTCATCCGCAGCCTCGTTGCCCGGAATCCCGCTGTGACCCGAAACCCAACCAATTGTTATGTTAAAATGAGTGCATAACGCACTAATCTTATCTCTTCCTGAAAAACGCTACAACAGGCCGGTATTCTGAATGCCTCGCTATGGTTCAGGTCAGCGGAGAATACTTACACACCCGTACCCGCATCTGTCTTCGAACCGTCCGTGGAGATCTGAAAGTCCCCTTCTTGGGGCTGATCCACATTCCTCCCTGCTAGGGATCCTCGTTGAGAATCTCCTAGAGTATTCGAGCTGTGGAATTAAGTAGTCTGTATCCTCTAACGTGTTACATTCACTAAACCGTCCGAGTATGGAGCTGTGCCTAGCAGGTCTAGATACCCAGTCGCACGGCACTTTTTACTGCTACACTCTTCCCATAAATATCCAGCGGTAGAAGATGAAGAATCATCTGTAGTACCGCTGTAGGTGTGGTCTAAGTACGCCCGTTGCTCCTGTGGAAGCTAGACGTTGAACCTTGGTAAGTTTATTGAGGTTGGTGGACTTCTCCAGCGCTACTCACCACACAAAAATTCCGTAGGTTAGGATAGGCTTGACTATGGCCGTGTACATCCAGTGAGCCATCCCTGGATGAATCCCCCACTTTTTCCCGAACATCTTTTTGCAAGCGTAGAGAGCCACTAAAATCTTCCTTAGTCGCTCGTCGATATTCGTATCTGTCGCTTCTGACAAAAACATTCCTGGGAAGCGTTTGATTTGCATTCTATACGGTTCCGAGAAATCGAAACCGATTTGGTAATTAGGATACAAGGAAAAGAAAAACTAGCCCGAGACATTCCATCGCGGTGAAAACTGAAGTTGCACCGCTTCCAGAGTAAACTTATCGGAATTCAGTGTTGTGACATTACGGAAGCATTTTCAATTTGCCGGTTCAGCAAAATAAAAGTAGTGAAACTTTACATCGATTTCCCCATCGATTTGAAATGTGAACAACGTAATCACCCTTACAATCGCAGCTAGTCCGGAAGTCAGCAACCACGTCGCTCCAGTTCATATTTCAGTCACCAACTTCGGACGTAGGCGGAATTGGCACAGTGTTTCCCGATACTCAACCTTTCCTTCGGTTATTTTGACTTTTTTTAAAGTCTAAATAACCTCTCCAAGGCTTCTGTTCACAACAACTTATAAAGGCTTCCGTTCACAACAACTTATAAACTTATAACTTATAAATATTTAATAAATAGCCTCAATATAAAATTTGTAAACATTTTCTTATTAATATACCTACCCAACATCGTTTTTTTGTCTTAAACTAAATCACGTTAAATTTTATATTTGCCGTGAACGAATTCCAGCATTCATTTTTTAACGATCTTCCTGTGTAGCTACTCGAAGAAGTACTCGGATTTTACTTCTTTTTGTTCATATTTTGGTAGTGGGCAAAATTTTAAATAATCCATGTTTCTAGGTCTAGTAAACACATTCGCTCTCGAGACGGCTCGGTTATGGCTTTACCAAAAACTGATCGAGCTGTGCTTTTATACTGCATATGTAGCGCGTTGCAAGACCTCGAGTAAAGAGCGTACAATATACTACATTGTAATTTTTGGATATTGGATTGTTTTTCGGAATTTTTGGAAAGTTAACGTACAGACTTTGCTGTTGAGGGGGCGGAAATTTTTTTGATTTGGCTATTTTGTTTGATCAAGTTCTGTGTGAATTTAGCTACATAAACTGCACTTAGCAAAAACGGGATCATATTGTTTTCATCTTATTATGGGTCATTCCATCAAGAATCACCAAAGTTGTGACCTTACCATCTCCGATTCTTTTGAAAATGTTTGGACTTGAAGAACTAGTGAAAAAAATAATTGGAATTCAAATTTTTGTTTCTATCTCATTTTTTAACTAACAAAAACAACAACAATCTTTAAAATAAGCCCTACTTTATTATTCAAGGATAAAAATTACCAGAGATATGAATTTTCAAAGAGGACTCGGACATCTTTTTTGGGAAATCTTTAACATACTACTACAAAAAAAATGAGATAGAAACAAAAACTTGAAATCATATTTTTTTTTCACTAATTCTTCGAGTACACAAATTTTCAAAAGAATCGGCGATGATAAGGTCACACTTTGGCGATTCTTGATTAAATGACCCTTTTTTACTTTATTATTTCAATAATACAGTATTGTTATCGATTTTTAAAAAAAAAAAATTTGCTACCCTCAAAATTTTTTTTTTTACGTTTCATAACGAGTAGACACGAAAAAAGCAAAAAAAAATTTCAGTCCGTCTGTCCGCCGTACGCCGTACCCCGTACGCCGTACGCCGTACGCCGTACGCCGTACGCCGTACGTCTACCGGTGTACGCAAAATTGTTTGAAGGCTCGTAGCACCCAAACCCTTTGAGCTATTTAGTTGAATTTTTTTTCGTGGATAGAGTGGGTAGGCCCCCTCTAGTGACCAAATTTGGAGGGGTGTGGGTGTTAGGGGGGAGGAGGGGGAGGAGGGGGAAGTGGTTTAGATGAAAAATTTTGGTTTCTAGATCTCAGCAACCGCTTATGCTAGGAAACTGAAATTTGGAAATTATATAGAGCTTTGGTAGTGGACCCATTTGCAAAAAAATTGCCGATATAGGTGAAGGGGTTTGGGAGTGGGGGGAAAAATAATGCGTCCGAAACGCAAAAAAGGCGAGGTTGACACATTCTAAATTCTATATCTCCTAAACGGTTAATGTCACAAAATTGAAACTTTATGAATATCTGTAGGTATACTAGGAGAATAGATCGGAAATAAATTTTTGAGTGGGGGCAGTGGCGTACGGGGGTGGGGGGTGAAAAACTTTAGATTACGATATCTCACGAACCGATTGCACTAGACAAATAAAATTTGGTTTTTGTATAAAGGTTGACAAATGAAGTTTGCTGAAAGTAAAATTTTTTAAGGGGGCGGTGGATCTTGAAAGTGGAGGGGATAAGAATTTTTTTAAAAAATCACGTCATATATCTCAAGAATGGTGTAAGATATATGCTTAAAATTTTTACCTGAAGTGGGCCTAATAAACCCCTAGCTGAAAACAAAATTTTGGAAGTTAGGGTGTAGAGGGTGAGGGTGGGGGAGGGTGAAAAGGAAAAAGTTCCGGTTTTTATATCTCGAGAACCTATAATGATATAAAGCTGAAACTCAGTATTTAGATAGATCTATATTAGTAGCATATTATTTTTCGGGTCAAAGCTCGGGAGCGGTCAAAGTCGGAGTGTATCATGAGTTGCTTCGAGATTATTAGATTTCTTGGAAAATTAATTTTGTTCTTAAAATAAAAATATTTAAAATAGCGATTTTTAGCCGATTAAACATTGGAAAATTTCTTTCTTCTTATCATTTATACTCTCTTAGGAGCTGAAAAAGGAAAAAAATTAAAAAGGCGTATATTACGCAAGGACGTGAAAGTGAAAAGATATCTGATAAGACCTGGGGATATAGTAGAATTCGTGAAAAAGTTTTCAACCCCCTTTGCACCCCCTTAGGGGTCGAATTTTAAAAAATCCTGAAAACGCTTTCTAGGTATTTATATCAAGAAGATGTACAATAAAAATGAATTCAATATTTGGGAAAACCTAATAGATATGACGAAAATCGTGAAAATATATGCATTCCATTTTCACTGATAACTTTTTTTGCCCCCCTCCAAACGCCAATGAATATTTGAATTTTTTTTTTATCTAAATTAGTTTTCCAGTTGATCTACATAAACAGACCGAGTTTCAGCTTAGTAGCATAAGCCGTTCTATAGATAGGAAAAACACCCCCCACCCCCGTACCATACTGCCCCTATAAAAAAATATATTTTTCCATTATAAAATAATTGAGAACGACTATAATGTTCTTCGATTTTTTTGACCCCGAACCCAAGTTAATTTTTTGGTATGTTTGAAAAACAGTATAACCTACAAAATATAAAAAAAACCGGTTTTGAGATATTCAAGAATAAAGGTCAAAATCATTATCCTTGAAAAAAATTTCAAGGATAATTTCTATTGCGACAACCTTCCCCTTTAAAATAAGCCATATTTTATTATTCCAGGATAAAAATTACCAAAGATATGAATTTTCAAAGAGGACTCGGACACCATTTTTGCAAAAATTTTAACATACTATAATTAACAAAAAAAAATGAGATAGAAACAAAAAATTGAACTTCAATTATTTTTTTCACTAGTTCTTAAAGTATAAATTATAAAAGTATAAATTTTCAAAAGAATCGGAGATGGTAAGGTCGGTTCTTGATGGAATGACTCTATTACCTACGCAATATGTTGTCTTGTAGTCTTTTTATCATAGTGCGTTTACACTCACTCTTGAGGCGAGCCTCTACTCCCATCAGGCCTTTGCAAGCCGGTTTTCGTCGGCTGTGCTCATTGCTGTGTTGAAAGCAATTTAGACTCAACATGCCTTTGCGGCGCGACTTGCCTACAAGTGCGAAACGACAGAAATACGATGAGCGGCGAATTGTGTGGTACCACAGTTCATTGCATGTGTTTACACATATGGAAACGTGTGTCGGAGAAAAAGTTGAAGAATGTTAGACTCTTGCGACTGCACGAGCCATCTGATTGGTTGATTTTATGGTGGGGATAGAGGCGCGCCTCAAACGTTGAGTGTATGGTAAATCCACCATCATGGTTCTGTTCTGTGCTTTGCATTGCACCGTAGAACTACAGTAAATGCTAATTACAGTCCACATTGCAGTGGAGTAAAAAAAATCGGAGAACGGTTGAAGTACATATGTATGTTTAGAAAATTCGGAATTGGTCTTGGAGGGTGGGGGTGCGGCCGCTCCCTCCGCCTCCCCCCTGTATTCGCCAATGGTTTAAAGTTGAACAATTTCAATTGGTTTGTTTGCTTTTTTACATGGTAAAAGGCCTTAAAGTATTCCAGCACTTCCAATCGTTTCCAAACAAACTCTTATTAATTTCTTTACATTTTCTGGTTGGAAGTGGAGTTTCAATACAATTTCTTATTTTTTGGGCGGATGCAGAGTTTCCATACAGTTACTATTCATTTCTTTATTTCTTCTGGGCGGGAGCTCGAAAGCCCTTCTCGCTGCGCTACATTGAGGTTCTCGAAGTTAACTTTTTTTCACTATCCAATATAAGCTTTCACTGGTTCTCCAGTCCCGATTTCGATCCGTTTTTGGAGAAAAAATTAGGATCGTAGAATACAATTAGGCCAATAACCTATGTTGTCCTTTATTAATACGAACGCTTTTTCAGCACTATCAATCTTGGAAGCAGCTTGTCTCTATTTTTCGTTAATACGCTAAGGCCTTAATTTATCAGGAAATTTTAATAGGCGACAAACCCCTAGAAGCAACTATGCATCCGAACAAAACACATCATCAGCCACTTCGTCTAGAGCTCTGCTTCAACGAAACGGTTACCCATTTATCGGCTATAGAAACGAGAAATTATGTCCTTTCTCAGGCCAGGATGCCACCTGGTCCACTTCACAATATTCTACTTGTTCTTCGCGCCAACTATTTCGGTTTTTGTTGCTGCTATCATTGTTGTCCTAGTCGTCGTCGTCGTTACCCACCCATGTCCTGGTCGTATTGAAAATTTTCCTGAGACGGTTTCCCAACAATTCGGGAAAGTGTATTGCGTCAGCTTCCTCATATAATTCGAAAGGATCTTAAGTGCACGTCTGGTACACGGGTTTTAGTTGGACAACGTGAGTTGTGGAGAATTTTGGCAATTTACGGAAGGTCTCTAGATGTAGTGCTCCGTTGTCGTACCTCCTCGTCCTGTGAAAGAGTGTAGCATCCCTCATCCCACCAAATTACATCCCTATGTCTTTCTAATAGTCTGCTGGAGCTGTAGCACCACTACTTGACAATGGGGGGCGAGATGATTATTATCAAAACGAAACGACGAGGACGTGCAATTTCAAGGATTCAGTCGAGAGTCAGAGGTGAAGGATGCGAATAGATGGGTAAGGTACCGACGACAGGACGCTGCCCATTGCCAGGACTCGGATGAGGAAGGAGTGCAAATAAATACCATCATTGGAGAAAGGAGTTTTAACCTAACCAACCAACTTGTTGTTGTCGTTTCTCTTCTTTTTTGCGCTGTGTCCTCTTTACGTTTTTAATCGGATAAAGGATGTTCTATTTAAAGTGCAGCAGTTGAAAATGACAAGTTTGCAGACCAGGTACTTCTTTACTTTTCGAAGTCTTTTTTTTTATCGCGAAATGAGGATGCTGCTGCCGTTGAATTGTATTTTGATGACGCGCGAAGAAAGGATGTTTGTAGATAATTGCTGGGGCTATTTTTAATTGATGATTCGGAGATCGGACTATAAAGCTTTTATCGTCTCACAGATTTTGAATACCTTGCGCTTTCGGTGCAAATTGGCCAGAGCTGATGTATACAGAGATATGCAGCGAAGAATTGAACCATGGGACGGTTGAAAGATGGGGTAATAAACTATTACTGGAAAATCAGCATTGTTGCAGAGCTTCCATAGAAAAGCTCAGATCAACCGAAGTGACAATGTTGTGCAAAATACGTTTGGAGGATTGATTTGGAGGCTGTAGCACTATAGAAGAAGGTGCTGAAGAAGGGCGTAAAAAACGTAATCTTTTATATTAGTTCGAATTAGGGCCGTGGAATGGTTAGTGAACTGTAAAGCAAACAAATGACCCAACGGAATGAAAAATGGTAATGTAAAGCATGGGATAATTCGTTCTTGGTACAAACTGCGAGGGCTAGAGCTCGAGCTAAAGCAACGTGGTTGCTCATAAACTGTAAGGACGAAGAAGTTAGCAAACACATCTCCTTATCACGATTTCTTAAATTTTGTTAGCATTTACTGCAGTGGTGTCACTACAGGCCTCGTAATTTATTTGCAGTTCATCAGGCGTTCTATCTTAGAAAATATCCGCTTAGGCTCTGAAGTTCATCTTTCAACCATTGGCAAAATGGGTCTGATTGTTGTAGAACGGGGCCACCTCCCGCAGAAGGAAGAAATCAATGGCTAAATTCCTTCGAACTTCTCACCACAAGTGCAGATCATGCAAGCCAAGTTTGGACGGTATTGACTGAGGAACCGGGTGTACACTACCATTCAATGCAATTAAGCAGCGCAACATAAAAATCATTCCTTTTTCATTGTTTGCTGAAGCCTGCATTACATTGTATGACACCATGTCAAATATTTGACTATTATCGATTGCAAATGCAGTCAGATGTAATCGTCAAATTTTAGTTTGCCACAATATTTTTATGCTCTTCATAAGGTATATTTTGACGGAAAATATTTTACAGAACTTTTCTTAAAATTTTTATACTCTCTCTATCATAGAGAGTATTCTAAGTTTAATCCAGCCCAAAAGTTTGTAACGCATAGAACCGAGCCTCGGACGAAAAAATTTTATATATTATTTTGTGTTTATTTGTGGCCAAAAATTCCAAATCCGTTTGACGTCCGTCCGTCTGTCTGTCCGTTAGCACGATAACTCAAGAACGCCTTCACCTAAGATCTTGACGTTTAGTTGAATTTGTAAGGCTAAGTTCATTAACGGGCAAAATCGTCCTACTCCTTCGGGTACCTGCCATATAAAATGTCCTTAAAACACGTGTTCAAGATTATTGGCCGATAACTTCAGAAGAGTTTAAGCTACGACTTTGAAATTTTGTATGTGTTAATTTTCCAATAGTTGGAGCTAAATGTATGATTATGAAGAAAATCCCATTAGTCCTTCGTGTAACTATCCTGTTAAAATAGCCTCAGTCAATTCACGAAACTTACTATAACTGAATAAATCGTTTAGCCACGAAGTTTAAACTTTGTACAAATATTTGAGCGAAAATGAAGTTAGACTTCGTTTGACAGTGAAATTTCTTTACTCCTTCAAGTAGCTTCCATACAAAAAATCCATAGAAAGAAGTGTTCTAGAAAATTTGTCGATGGGTTTACAACCATTTAAGCTACAAATTTGAAATTCTATACACATTAATTTTTGAATCGTTCCAAGGAAAAGGATAAATATTTAAGAAATCGAGTGAGTCCTTCCTGCACCTTCCATGTGAAAGTCCTTCAAAAAGGAATTTTTTTTTCGATGACTTGCCCAGTTCAAGATATGAAATTAAGCACTGAATATTGTCTTTTAGTTTTGAGTAGCAATCTAATGGCAGTCCTTAATAAAGGATATACAACATACACACACGTAATTCTACTTTATCCCCAACTACAATATAAATCGGGGTTCAGTATTCATCTAGAGTATTATACGATTGGCTTGCAGCCGATCGTGACTGCAGTATGTTTTTTTTTATTTTTTACTTACTTACTTATTTATTTAATTATTACAGTTATTCTATAAGATATTTACAGTTTATACAATTTTTGTAGAGATCAGACGGAGAAACTTTCTATTTTTTAAATATTTTACAGCATAGTGTAAAACAACTTCCATTGCCAAATAGCCGAGATCAGAACCAATAAATGCCTACGTCCTATACGAAATGTACCAAGCTTACGAATGGAATTTTATTCACTTCAAAAGCTTTATCGCCCGTATTAGATCCAAAAGTTATTCAAGAAGTTTAAATTTAAAATGTTATTCAGAGAGAATTAATCGACTCAAACCAACCCGTAGGGCATCCATGAAGAGAGGCACTACTAGAGTACCCAAGCTAATAAAATTTTTCCTTTAATTTAATCAAAGTCAAAAAGTTTGATACTCAAGGCCGTATACAGGATTTCAGATGTACGGGGGATGTAGTACTCGTAAATCTTAAAAAAAATACATTTGTGAAACAAAATAAGAAATGAAAGGTTGCAGCTAGAACTGATCGGGAGCAACGAGCTTTATGTCTTTCGGGTTACGGCTGATGACTCCCCATCCACTGTAGTTCGATATTTTTGGTGGGCAAGATACGTTTGCACAATGAACAATGATAAATCTGGTTCTTACAATAGGTTGTTATTGCGTGATCTAGAAATTCGGCGGGCTAAAACAACTTAACTTTAATAATAAAAAGAAATTAGTGTATTCAAATCGCCTAATTCAATTATAGATTACATTTCAAATGATGCACATTTGCAGTTCTACATAGTATACACGTTCGCTCTCGAGTCGTACTCGCAGCTAAACAAGGTCACTGGCTGTCAGTGAAATTAACACTCGTTTAAAGCTTCATCAAAAAGTGATCTAGTGGAGCCCGCACACTGTATTGTGCTTTATACTGCATATGTGGCGCACCGCGAGATTTCTATCTTATTGGATATTGAATTGTTCCGTAGATCTTTCTGGAAATGTCTATGGTACTATCTCAGCGTAAGTAAACTTACGTTGATACACTCTAGTATCTTCTAAGGAATTGAGGAAGTATTGTTCATTTTTCTTCCTATTCACCTATTCACCTTCACATGCATTCCAGAAAAGATGTTAAACTTTGAAGATAAGCACCATCAAGGCCCCAACTTGATTGAAGAAAATTGATTTTTTTTCCCAGTTTGGCTAGTACTCCGCTCCATCACCTTAATCCCTTTTCCCGACTCCAACAATGTGATTTTCAACTAGTCATCGTTCTGCCAATAAAATACCATATCCTTTATTAATCTCTTCTCTTTTGTTATCCTCCGAAAATCCTTCCAAAATTAAACCACTGAAAGCTCAATCATTCCGGCATATCGTCAGAAATGTCTCTCGTTTCTCCGATACATTCAAGCAACTACCCTCTAATACCCATATCAACCCTTTCTTGTAATCCGCAGCAAGTTACCCTTATTTTGGTAATTTTCCGTCTTTCGTCCTTCCACGTTTGTCGACGAATAAAAGACGACGGAGAGAAAAGAACGAACCGCGTACAACGGCAAGTCTATAGCTGATTGTACCCCGAATGGATGAAGTCACGCAACATCGAACCACCGGGAGCGTATATGCCCCTGAAACAGCCAACATATGTAGCAAACCTGCATATTACTACGCAAACCATCATGTGTCCCTTTATCATCCTTGTAATGCGGCTCCAACAGCATCGCCGCTGCCACCTTCAACAGGAGCCAAGCACAACGCCGTACACATCACATTGCTCGTTGCAAGAGGAACCTAGACAGATGCAATGCGCTGAATTCTTGACCTCCGCAGGTGGCGCGCCAACATTTACTTTACGAGGAATGGGATTCGGTACTCAGCCTCCCCGAAAATGATGATGGCGACAAGGACGACAACGACCATAGTACTGATGGTCTGAGACCAGCGCCATCTAAACTCCTTAGAATCTGGTCCAAGCCCATTTCTTATGGTTACCCATTCTGCGACCAGAGACTTGGGAAAGTTTTATTTCTTCGATTAGGGCGGAAGGAAGGTGGCGCTCAAGTTGAAAGGAACTGAGATAGGATAGGATGCAGGACGAACATTATGATGGGAAGCTTAAGAAACAACAAGCAATGAATGGCGAAGACTACCGATTGGATTTTCATCGTATACATCACAGATTGCGGTGATGATGATGATTTCGGAGATGGCGGAGGTGGCATCTTCTGGAGACGAAAGGTTTTACGAAAACATTATTATTTGCTCGACTACTTAAGCTAGAGGATGAGACTCTCGATCCCGTCGTGATTCTTCGCTATTTTCTGCGTGCACTTTTTTTTCCAAACCTCCCTTTTTCCGTCCTGTAGAATGGACACATTAGGTGAGTCCTTCAATTTTATATAGAGTTCTGTCTGCTCGATGGTATTGTGTATTGGACATTGACTTTCCTTGATTTCGCCAGAGTAAAGAGTCGGAAGTCGTTAGGTTGAAATTCCTCTTCAAGTTCACGTCTCCTATAATTTGTTTGCTGGGGTTTATTTTTTGGGACTAGGGGGATTTACGTTTTCGATAATTTACTTTAGAAATGGTGCATAGTTGAGGAGGCAAGGAGCTGGGATCAGTTTAACCCGGTGATTTAGACCGAGCGATAAGAAAAAAACGTATCTGCAGAGCAGTATGTTTCTTATGTAATTAAAAGTGAAGAAAGAAAGTGGATGTCTGAGGGCTTCTGGAATTTGTGCGATAATATTGGTGGCTGCGGGAATTTTTACAGGGAGTGCAGCATCTGCGGTTGGGTGCGGCAGTTTAAAATTGCCGGGCAGATTGATGATCGGCATGATGAATACATTATTTGTTTAAGCTACATATTGTTGTGTTTATATGGGTATGCGCGATACCCGACCAAAACACGCGGTTAGTCCCGAGAGGAGGTGGGACCTAAGAGAGAGGAGTACTGTTGTGGTCAACGCATGCTCGTGGTCTTATCCAGCGAGCAGCGCCTGTTTTCTAGATAAAAAGATAGAATTTTCACTAATGGCACCTGTGGATGCCGATGTGTGATCTCCTGGCTAGAACTATGGCACCTATGGATGCCGCAGTGACTACTAACCAGGTGTGTTTAATATCCTGAAAAGTGAAAATGGTTAAGTGTCCTCACCTGAAACTCAAAATAAGAAGACCTTTGTGTATACGTTTTTATAGAATACTCATTTATTGTTGTTTGGTTTTTGGTTTAAATAATACTGAGAGTTACTGCTAGCTACGACTAAACTTATATATTAAAAAAAGTGCCGACTGTCACGGAATTGACTACTATGTTCCACTTTGGGAAAATACTCAATTCTGTGTCACTCGGTTAATATTGCTGAGATCCAGATCTAGGTCTTAACTTCGATCGCATATTGCGTAACGAGGCATGAAGTTCCAAACAATCATATTTTGTGTTTAGTTTCGACCTCGATCAGGCAATATGAGCCGGCGCCCAAGTCCAAATCCAGAACACGGCAATATTGCTTATGTCTACTTAATATTACAGGCATTCCCAGTAGGTCAGTAAGCAAACCGAGCTATTTACGTTTGTATTATAAAGCTGACCTACCGGCAATGAAGATACGAGAAGAAATCTAAACATCTGGATTAGATAAGGGAATAGGGATGCTGATATTATGCTAGGCACAACAATATGATTGAATAGATTGCCGAGACTGGATGCATGGATTATTGTTGGATAGGTCTTTCAAATCAGTGATGCGACGAGTAGTGATGCGACGAGTAGTTGTTTGAAAATATCGCTTCCCAATGATCGCGAACTTCTCGTAACTAGTATATACCGATCTCCTAGTCTGACTCCCAGCACTTTTTTAAACTCTCTAGCTGAATATTTAGAAAATACGGGTTCAAATAAATCTCACATACTCCTGGGAGATTTAAATATCGACATTTTAAAGTCAAAAATGTCATCTATTGCAACGGAATATTTAGATACTTTGACAAACCATGGTTTCAATGAGTATTTAAACGGACCGACCAGGGTCGGTACGCACAATTCGTCTTGTATTGATCACATTTTCATTAAAAATTTAGATAATATAAATTTCAGATCAGCAATCTATAAAACAAATATTACTGATCATTACACCGCTATGGCTTGTCTCATATTCCCAAATAAGATTGTGAAAAGCAAAACACCCAAGCCCAAAAGGCTGCAAACTAAAATCGACAATCATATCCTAAATAACTTATTAACCGAAGAAAACTGGGCAGTTTTGTATCAATATACTGACGTTGATAGAGCTATGGAAAAATTTTATAGTATACTAAATCACGCAATTACACAGTCTACAATAGTTTACAATAAAACGAAAAAAACAAGCTTATTAAATATAAAAAATTGGGCAACACAAGGAATTGTAATATCTATTAGACATAAAAATAAATTAGCAGAGCAAGCAAAGCGACAGCCTTTCAACGTTAATTTGCTTTGTTGTTATAGACGGTACAGAAATAAATTAAATTCTGTAATTAAACATGCTAAATTGCTGTACTACCGTAAAGTACTTGACTCTGTTAAAAACGATCCTCACAAGCTGTGGAAAAAGATAAATGAGATAGCTTTCAAGTCGGCGAGAAAGAGTGAAATTGATCGAATTCGTGATTCAAATGGCGAAACCATTAAAGACGCAGGTAAAATAAGTTCAATACTAAACCACCATTTCACAAACGTGGGCGCAAATATCTCAAATTCGGTCAGGACTCCACAGAATTGCAATATTTCTCTTTTCCAACAGTCTGAAATTCGTACGCACTTATCGAGTTTCTGTGAAATCAGTGCAGGCGAGATTAAATTCCACATTCAGAGTTTATCAAAAAATAAGGCACCTGGGTTAGACAATTTAAACTCCAAACTCTTGAAAGATATATACCATCTTATAGTCGATCCGTTGTGTTTCATTTTAAATATGTCTTTAAATACGGGAATCTTTCCATTTTCATTAAAAATTGCAAGCATTACCCCACTGCATAAGGACAATGATAAACTTGATCCTTCAAACTATAGGCCAATTTCTTTGGTATCAACTATAAGCAAATTGTTTGAAAAATGCATTAAAGAGCGACTTATGGCACACCTTAATGAACACGATTTCTTAGCACATAACCAATACGGTTTTAGAGCTCGTAAAAACACATCTGACGCGCTCTATAACGTAACTCAGTTTTTAAATGATGGCATTGAAAATAACAAAAAAGTTATTGCAGTGTTTCTCGACTTAAAAAAGGCTTTTGACACAGTTAATCATAACATTCTATTGGATAAGCTGTGGAATATAGGTCTACGAAACAAGACCCTTGCTTTGTTTAACTCTTACTTGACAAATAGATCTCAGCTTGTTAAAATTTCCGACTCTGTCAGTCCCCCTCTTCAGGTTATATGCGGTGTACCACAAGGTACGGTCTTAGGACCATTACTCTTTCTTATTTATATGAATGACCTGTGTAAGTTAAATAAAAATCCTCTTAACTGCCGTATAGTAGCATTTGCCGATGATACGGTGCTGTTATGCAGTGGGATCAACTGGGTAGATACCTTCACAGAAATACAAAGTGTCCTTCACACATTATTTAATTGGCTTTGTGTCCATAAGTTATCCTTAAATACTGATAAAACTAAATACGTTTGTTTCGGAAGTAAACGGAGTTTGACTAGTGAGATGAAACTAGTTTTAAACCATGTAACTTTATCCAGTGTTGATGATATAAAATATTTGGGGATTGTTATAGACTCGGATCTAAAGTGGGGTAAGCATATAGCATCTCTTTGCAGTAGACTAAGAAAAACTATATTTAAGCTAGTGACCCTCCGCAACATCCTCGCTTTTGAGCAAATAAAAATGGTTTATTTTACACTCGTGCAGTCAATAATTCAATATGAAATTTTGGTGTGGGGTTCTGTTTACTCTGCAACTATGAAACCAATTAAAAATTTGCAGAGTAGAATGATAAAAGTATGCCTGAAAAGATCAAAGTTCTGCTCGACTTCAGAGGCTTTTGCTGATTTTGAGGTAATGAATATTCGTCCAATCTACACTTTCTCTGTACTAAAGTACAGTGTACCAATAATGTCTTCGTACAGCAGCCATTTGAAACTCAACGGATTAAAAACAATAAATTGTTGCAAGAAATTTGAAAAAGTTTGAATGCAGATTTATTCATTAAACATTTTTATTTAATTTAGAAACAAAAACAAATCCAATTAAATCATTCAATATAAAGTTATTAACTAAAAATAAAACAAAGTCGACAATTTGCCTCCAATAATGTCTTCGTACACTTACAAAACAGTTCATGAAAAATCTTAAAAACTATAGATACATTTTTTGTTAATACTTAGTTGGGTAGCCTTTATTTTTAATCACGGCTTTAAAGCGGTGTGGCATCGATTCTACAAGTTTTTTTGCATAGCTTGGCTCTGTTTTCGCCCATTCCTCCAGAAGAAACTGTTTTAACTTAGGTTTCGAGCTAATATGATGAGTCCTGATCCTTTTTTCTAGCATATTCCACATGTGCTCAATGGGATTGAGGTCAGGACTTTGCGGTGGTGTTTTAAGCAAATGTGGAGTTTTGTACGCCAAGAACATCCTAGTATTATGCCATGTGCTTAGGATCATTATCTTGTTGAAAGTAAAAATCCTTTGATACACCCAATTTTTCAGCACTTGGCTCCAAATTTCTTTTCAGGATTTCAATGCACGCCCGATGATCCATGATGCCTTCGATTATTTCCAAGTTTCCAACACCGCTGGCAGCCATACAGCCCCATACCATAACGCCGCCGCCGCCGTGTTTTACGGTTTTAATGGTGTCTTTTGGGTTGTAAGCTTCCCCTGGCTTTCTCCACACTCTAAGTCTCCCATCAGACCCAAAAATGTTATATTTGGACTCATCAGAAAATATAACATTGCGCCAGAACTCGAGAGATGCATTTTGGTACTGCCGAGCGAAGTCCAAACGTTTCTTGCGATTTACTTCACTTACCAGTGGCTTCCTGCGAGGTGTACGAGACTTAAATCCGGCATCAATCACGCATTTCCGTACTGTTTCCGGATGAACTTCTTTGTGATTGGAGTGAAGGAGCTCTGCACTAATTTTTGGTGCACTTATAAACGGATCCTTGGCAATCATACGCTTGATTTGCGGCCGATCTGCTTTAGTGAGAATTGCAGGGCGTCCTGATTTAGGCTTATTTTCTACGCGGCCTTCATATTTAAAGCGCCCGATTACAGATTGGATAGTGGAACGGCTCCGATCCAGTAGTTTGGCTATTTCCGCGTATGATTTTTGCTCCTTTACGTGTGAATTCAATATAAGTTTACGCTCTTCAAACGACAAGTGTTTGCCAGGCATTATTTCGATTTATACTGAGCGAAACTCATAAAATTTTCATTTGACAGTAAACACACTTGTTCGTTTGTTTACGGTTATTACAAACCGGTATGTGTGGCAAATAATTATGATTGATAATTAACAGTAAAGAGATCGAAGCGAAACCTTAAATGTACGGAGACATTATTGGAGGCAAATTGTCGACTTAGTTTTATTTTTAGTTAATAACTTTGTATTGAATAATTTCAATGGATTAGTTTTATTTCTAAATTAATTAAAAATGTTTAATGCATAAATCTGCATCAAAACTTTTTCAAATTTCTTGGAACAATTTATTGTTTTTAATCCGTTGAGTTTCAAATAGCTGCTGTACGAAGACATTATTGGTACACTGTAAATGTTTGTCCACATTTCTAACTTTCACTATCAACAATCAACTTACTGCACGCGCAGACAGAGAACAAATCCTTTAGTTATTCCAAGTTTCAAAAAAGCGTGTACCTCTCGTCATTCCTGTATTATCGGACCAAAATTATTCAATGAAATCCCATCAAATATAAAGGAGAATCTAACTGAAATAAATTATAAAATCATGCTCAAAAAATATGTCTTTGATAATCCTAGGCTTTTTGATAATATCACCGCCTAATTTTCTTTTTTGTTGAAATAGTTATATTTTTTGTTATTATTTTGTTTTATTTTTTCCTTGTATAGACTGTTATATATCTTTTCTTTTTTTATTGTTATTTTTTTTCTACTGTCAGTAGAATTATAAATCGTACCTTTTATTTTACTTCACACTTTTGAATTATTGTTTCATTTTCTTATTTTTCTTTTTACTTTTATATTTTCTTTTCCATGAAATGTTTTGTTTTACTTCACACTTTTGAATTAGTGTTTCATTCTCTTATTTTTCTTTTACTTTTATATTTTCTTTGCCATGAAATGTTTTTGTTATTATTTTCTTTTTTTAAATAGTTGTATAATTCGTAATTTAAACTTTGAATAGGGCCCTTTACACAAGCTCAGCTTTTGTGAGCTGTTAGTTATTTTGATTTTTATGTAAATCTTATAAATGAATAAAATAAAACTGCAATAAATAAAAAAAAAAAAAATAAAAAAAAAAATAGGATTTGATCGAATACAAACTGCAATGGAAATGCATCCATCATTACATTCCAGAAATGAAACAGCAGTCAAAACCATGGATTCCCGAAGAATGTGCTACGAAGAAAAAAAAAATCCGGCTTAAAAATTTATGGCTACAATTTCTGGGATTTGCATGACCTTCATCGACTGGATCGATTTAACGCTGAAGAAACCCCACCATAAAATTCTCACACTTACGCAATCCCAATGCCCAAAACTAGGCCCCAATTCTCCCCATTTTCAGATTTGGATCTTGCAACTAGTTTCTCTTGCCAAACTTTAAGAAATGAAAAGGTGAACAAATTCTTGTTGAAAGAAGATGAATAAATGCTTATTTTGCCAGAGTTAGGGATTTTTTTGGAAAGTTGGAATAGAGCTTGAAACTAAGAGCTATGCCAAATAATTATACCGAACTCCTTTTTAATTTTGGGAACGAGACTGTTTTTCGGACTTACAAACAAGGTGAAGCAAAATGTTTGCGGACAATGCAACGCATGGAAGTAAACTCAAAAATTAAATAAAAATATGAGTTGAAGGAATTTTGTGCTTGATAGGATCAGCACATCATTTCTCAACGCTCCCGGCTCTTTTACATTCCACTGAGTTAGATTAGATTAGATTTGGAAGTAGGGGTTGGTGTGGTTAACCTCTGTCACTGCAGCCACATTTGGGCTTATTGTGACGTCCCCCCGGTTTGATTATGATTCCTCTTCGATCCCTGCGCTTTCAATGAAGCCTAGTATTTTTCCAACAGGAATGGTCAGGAATTCCGATGGGTCCATGAAACCCTGACCGAAGTGACGAAGCCTTTTGCGAGTTAAACCCTCACATTCACAGAGGATATGCTCTGGTGTTTCGTCTTCGTCATTGCATATTCTGCAAATTTTAGTCTCAGAGAGACCAATTCTATTGAGATGCTTCCTCATGTGACAATGTCCAGTCAGAGCTCCCACTAAGGTTCGGGTCTGATATCTGCTTAATTTAAGATAATCAGATGTTCTTTTTTCCGAGTGTTTTGGCATAAAAAGCTTTGAGTGCCTGTTGCCCGGTACCAAGTCCCAGTGAATGGCACTTTGCGATTTTTGCCACATTCGGATGTTCATTCTGGCTGTGCTTAATGGTTAATCCTCACTTCCATTTGTCTCGGCTTAGCTTGACTAGTTTTACGAGAGCTGACAAAAAGAAAGAAACCATTTTTAATTCCCATTCAAAGGAGTTTGGAACTGCAGATCCACTATCGTACGGCAACAGCTATACACTCATTGAACTGATGTGGTTGAACTAAGTCAATAGCGATTGGCATAACAACATTGGTCGGTCGAGCTTTCTGAACAGATTATTGCTCCGTTCAGCCTACAGCACAACCGATTTGTCCATCGAGTCCTCAGGATTGATTGGTCCGTCAACAGCTGTATTTAAACCAATGATTAAAACAAAGTCTCTATATCTACACAAGCGATTGAAACGTTGAACAATGTAGCGATTGGTTCGTTGAGAGTCTGTATCCGAACAGACATGAATGGATACAAAAATTAATACGTTGGTCAATGCCCAGCATGAAACAGCCGAACTGATTACTTGAAAGAAACTATGCAAGCAGGCGCGTAGCGTGAAACTTCGTTGGGGTAGCGCAATAACACGATCATCAAATTCTATGAATTCTATTCTATTTCATTCAGAAATAAGATTTCGATTGCTAAATTCCAGGAAGTAATCAAAAAATTCTGCCAATTTTAGCGATCGTATCGTTGCGCTAGCCCTACGAAGATTTACGCTACGCGCCTGTATGCAAGGATAGTATTACTCGAAAGAATGGAATCTACTACTCCAGGAAAATTGCGGAGGTGATCTCTAAGGAAAATTTATTCAGAAATAATCAGATGATTTCAAGTCTCCAGCACTGAAGACTTGCGTCGCGAACGGAGTCACTAAGATATAGTAATTGGAAATGAAACAATTTTGTAATTTGGACGGGTTAATCCAGCCTTTGCGTAACTACAATATTATAATAGCCTTGCGTCTTCGTGTCTTTAACATAGACATCTCGTCTCTTTGCTCTGATAGCCAATATTTCTGATAATCTAGTATGTGCTGCAATCTCTTTACTTTTCAGTATTTGCTCACTTTTAATAACTTGTTTTACAAATGGCATGATTTCTGTATTTAAAGGAAACATTTAGTGTCCAGTCCACGGCTGTGTATGATGTTGACGAAGTCGCTCGTCCTTTAATTCTTCTGTAGAAAATTATTTTTTTGTGAAGAATTTTATTACCGACCCTGTTCAACAAACAAGCCGTGAGTTTTCAATCTAAGCCACTCATAAAAGGTTTTGCAGATTTCGGTGTCTGTAAAGAGCACTTCACATGTACTACGACCGGAAAATACTCGACTGGTATCAAAGCAATTAAGCATCAAAAAGATATAAAAAAAATCCTTTCAGCGAAGATCATGCAAAAAAGATGATTTTAGTTCGAAGATACTCCACCAGACTCTAGCACTATTCAGTCAGATCGCTTCAGTTCACGTATACTCTGCACAACACTGTACAAACAGTTGTGGTACTCGGAGAATTTCTGGGGATGTTCAAATTATACGAAATATAACAAGAAATAAACTTCTGTTGTCGATAACTCGACCGAAAACCAGCAATTACTTTTAAAGTAATTAACAGGAAAATATCAATCCACTAAATATATGAAGACCTTGATGGGTCCGCCATTGGTACTTCACTGTAAGCGAGTGTCCATTTTATCCGAAGTTATTTATTCTGAAGCTCTTGAGTCGAGACCTTACAAATGGTCAGCGAGTTCATTATAAACGAATTCATCTGTACTATTTTTGTAGGGTTGCGTTTTTCGGTTGTTAATCAGTCCCAATTTTCATTTGACCTCTCCACTGAAGCACCTTTTTTACTGGCTTAGAACCATTTTAATTCTAGTCAAGTAGCGTCTTTGTCCAGTTTGGAATAAGGGTGGCACCAGTCTTCTTCAAAAACTGATCTAATATCAAAAAAAATTGTTCATTCTAAAAAAAATATCCTTGCCAACATGGGCATATTTGTTGAATAATTTCTTCTAGGGAGAGGATTGAATTTTTTAAACGTAAAGTCCATTTATTCTCAATATGGCAAATGAGGCACAATGAAAAATTGTAGTTCTGGAAAAATAAAGACTGGATGATAGTGTAACTCGCGGACGTCTACAACGGACTTATATCAAAATTCGAAGTGGTATTGACGCTAACGAATAAAACTGAAGGTCTAGAATATACGAGTACAAAATCCGATTTTTGTTTGGAAAATGAATATGTGCATGTTTCACGAGCACTGAAATCTTACGCCTCATCTTCAGCTGTAAGCTACTACCAACAAATTGCTGTCTCCAGACAGTGAGTTTAATACCACAAAAGCTTTTAAATTGCCATACTTAAGGTATTAAAAGAAATTTCTTCCACGCTAAACCTAGACTCAACTTTATAAATTAAAATTTTTTTGTACTTTTTGAATTGAACAAAATATAAGCAAAAATTGCTATCTACCCACTTGCCTTTTTCGTTGTTTTATTTTAAATAAAATTCTCTTCTCTGCACAGTTGTCGCGATCACCAGGATATCCATAATAAAATTTATGATGTTTTCACAGCAGAAGTTTGAATTAAATTTCTTTCAGGGACCTTCGTCGGCCAGATTACACACAGATGAGTGAAAAAAGCGGAAAACATGATTTCACAGCACATTCGGTCCTCAGGAATGTAATTTAAATATGAAAATTATTGAAAATATTCTTTTCCGCATTTCAACCACTTGAAACTCGCTGGAGATAAACCGAGGGGAAATTTATAATAAGCAAAACGTTAAAAAAAATATTTCTTACATTAAATTATATTTACTGCGATCATTTAAAATGAAAATGTATCATTTGTCTAAACGAACAAAAATAAAATAAAATTAATAAAACAGGATCTTCTCTGTTGTGACCACACCGCGGCCTAAAAAAAAAATTAATATCGACATTTGTGGAGCTCATTCTTTTGCATCCCAAACAAAAATTCACGATTAATAGGGATTTTAGAAATTGTTCTTAGAACTCGAAGTGAACGAGCGTATTTAGGCTCCATTACATTGGATGATTGGTATCATGATAGCGAGACATTCGTGGATCGTCAGAACGCATCGGTCGGATATTACCTCCCGGGAACATTTGTGGCGGAACATTGACATTGGGTTGCATATAGCTCGCGTGAACAGGTACCACCTGTAACGGTACATGATTGTTTACGTGTGGATACGGAAACCGTTGATTCATTCCCGGTAACATATTGTTGTTGATTCGTTGGTGCGGTGGCACCACCGGTTGACGATGTAGGTATGGTTGATGAATTTGGTGTGGTGGTTGATGCTGCTGCTGTTGGTACGGAGAAGGAACCGGTTGTGGTTGTAGAGATTGCGACGCCCGTTGATTGAATATTAAATTAGATGGGGATGGTATGGTTGGTATCGTTAGGCCGGGACTCGATTGCAAACTATTGCTGCCTTGACTTTGTTGGCCCAATGTAAAAATATCCATGAGTTTTTCGCGCATAGAATTCCGATCGGAAATACTCCCTGGCGCCGGACCCTGAATCAATTCGGCGAAATTTTTTAAAGCTGACAATTGAACGGGCTTTAGCTGCGACATCATGTACAATATTGGTTCGGAGATTGGATCGAATGATTGTTGTGAAACAGATGATGGAGGAGGCGATGCAGCTACCACACTAGGCATAAGCGATACTTGTACGATTTGATCAGAGTGCTTTATTAGCTTGCGTATTATGCATTTGTTACATTTCAGTTCGTTCGTTTGAGTTTCGGCATCCGTATAGCAACTGGATTGGACTAATTTTAATTCGTCCGGTATATCTGGATTAGTATTACCTGCAGCGTTCGGTTTCAATCGATCGATAAATTGATTTGCATTGAAACCAAGAAGGTTAACTATTTTCGCCGTTTCTTCCCCCAACTTTCGAATTCCCCATTTTTCCGTGTCGATCGACAACGAAATCGAATTGAATTGATATTGAACGGTGGTGTTTTGATTCAATGGCGAACGATTTATGTTTAAATTATTGTCGCGTTTTCGTACTAATGCTGTAGGCGTATAGAGAAATCTCCTTTTTTGTTGAATGCTTTTCTCAAATACTTGGAAATTTCTTAACGTTTCCTTGCAAAATTTCGAGACTAGAGAAAAGAATTGTTTTTTTAAACTGTTTACATTATACTGTATGCAGTTACTTACCCATTTCGCTATGAGATAAAGGAGTTGTGTTTATAACTTCGGCTGAAAGAAAAAAAGAGAGATTGGAAAATTAAAAAAAGGATAAAAAAAAAAATCTTTCGATTTTCAGTTTACAGATTAAGAACTTGCTTGCTCAGTAACACAGTTCTTATTGCGAAGAGGTTGTCAAACGCAAACTAGAGGACTGGCATAAAAAGGACGAAATAAACTCTAACTTTTCTAACGAGACTCACAATGACGAACATGAATCCCAACTTAGAATATAAACCGATTCCACAACCAGCTTTCAAGCGGAATGCTTTTCAACTTGGCACTAGAGTATGTCATCCGAAAAACACCAGTCGACTCCAATGGGACACTACTATTCAAGTCCACCCAACTAGTAGCATACGCTGACGATATACACATCCTCGCAAGATCCTTCACTAGTGCTAAGGAGGTATTTGCCAATCTTAACTCCGCCGCAAAAGAAGTCGGGTTTAACGAAAGCAAAACCAAAGTAATGAAGCAAACAAGAAAGAGAACACCAATCGGACAGAATATAACGATTGCGGAGTATTATTTGGAGAGTGTGGACAACTTCATATATCTTGGGGCTAATCTAGCATAAGACGACAACGAAACGGATGAAATCAATCGACGGATCATGCTAGCGAATAAAACGTATTAATCGGTACTTCCAATAATGAAATTCAAGAAAGTTCACAGGGACAATAAGCTGCGAATATATAAAACTATAATACGACTTGTGCTATGTTATGGCAGTGAGACGTGGACATTAACGTGATCTTCTGAAAAAGCAGTTAACACATTCGAAAGAAAGGTTGTCCGAAGAATTTTTCGACCTGTCAAGGAACCGTTCCTTCCTGAATAAGACACAACCATGAATTGTATAAACACTTGGTTGTATCTTAACCATAAGTTGTATCAACTCTTACAGTCATACTGGCATGGGTTCCTGTACACAGGGCCGGTCCCAGGTATTTTAGCGTCCGGTGCACTCAATGGGAACAATGGGAATGAAACAAAATCAAATGATGGAAAAATTTAATTATTAAAAATAATATAAATTTTTTAGATATCAAAAAACTAAATTCATTTCATTCATTATACTGGATTGGATACTAATAACAAAAAATATAAATGTTGTTTAATATTATGATTCATTTCGCATAATAGGTAAGCAGCTAATATGTCCTGAATCATCGATGTTTCAAAAAAAAAATTTTTTTCGTTTCTTTTGTTGCTACATTAAAAATTTGCATACCGGAATGTCAATCTCCTGTATTTAAAACTTTTTCCACATTTTTATTTAAAAAAAAAGGATGCCAAGCTTATTTATTGAGATTTCAAAATAATCGTTTGAAACCATTGAAAGGTTATACTATGTTTAGACTACGAGATTGACGCGTTTAAATCGTTTAAAACGTTTAAATGTGTTTAAAACGCATAGTCTGTACAGGGTATTAGTATTCAAAGAATAAAATTTCATATTTTTGTAGAAGAAAATGAATAGCCATTTTCTATTAATTACCTTTTAAGTAACTGTGAAATATTTTTCAAGATCGAAACTTATTCAGATTGAAATTCCGATGAAATATAGATCCTTAATTTTCCTAAAATCGGTTTCTTTAAGCGGCACATATACCACCTTTATCTTCTTAAATTATTCAGTTCGCCCCTTTCAACAAAAAGTAAGTAACTCAGGCTTGCTCGTTAAATATTTAATCGTGAACAAAAACCTAAATATATGCCAAACATAAACCAAGAACAATAGATGGAACTAACCGACAGAACAGCAACCAGAAAGTGTGACTTTGGCGCCCCTCGAAATACACGGCTACTCATAGGGCCGTATTATACACCTTGGGGTATTTTCGCCTTAACCAGCTGTTAACTTATCCGGGACATTAACTTTAATCACTGGTTAATTTCTCTGGGTATAAAATGGTATTATTCACCTCAGGTTAGCGATTTAATAGGTCGGGTTATCTTAACGGCTGGTTTTCCATTTTTCCATTATTTTTCCAGCCAAACGTCTAAAATTTTATTAATTATTTACAAAATGTCACATTTTTTTGTTTTTGTGAATATTTAAATTTTTATTTTCAGGAAAAAATGTGAATTATTAGCTGCAATTTTATCATGGTTGCGGATCTGGGAGCAGTACAAACGTTGTGTGTGATACACAGTTTACACGTGGAACGAAAACCATCCCATATGATTACGACAGTTTTTTGAGTGTGTGCCACCGGGTGATTGGATTTTATAGTGCGTAAAACAGTCTAGACTTGTATCTCCCAAAACTTTCATCATCAAGGGCGAGACAGCCCAAATTGGGCCCTGGCATGAGCATCCTGAAGTCGTTGCCTCCAATCGTCTCAATCCAAGGACGGCGTCCTCCAGCTGCTAATTTTTAACATAGCTCTGCTATCCTCATCAACCGAATCTTCCCATCGTTTGCGTACTTTGCCTACTGGCCTGTTACCACTCGCTTTGCTTTTCAGAGCACGCTTGGAGATTCTTCTGTCTTCCATACGCTCTACATGGCCAGCCCACTGCAGTTTACGTAGCTTGATGAACGTTGAAGCTTCTGGCTCTTCGTAGCTTTGATACAACTCATGGTTGTATTTTATTCGACAGTTCGTTTCTTCCTTCACAGGTCCCAAAGTTCTTCGTAGGAAATTTCTTTCGAATGCGCTAACTGCTTTTTCGGAAGCCCTTTCTAGCTATTAAATTTAAAATTTATTTGTTGGGTAGATTGAGCAGACCCCTTCAAGTGGTGACTTTCTGATGGGTGGGAGTGTGAAGGGAAGAGGTTTGAGGCGTTTAAGACGAACAATTTTGGTATTTATATTTCAAGAATTTCAGAAATTTCGAACTTACATAGATCGATGATATTGTACCCAAATGGAATAAATTTTTTTATATGAGTGAAGGGGTTTGGGAGTTCAGGAAAAAACAATGCGGCCGAAACGCTCGAAAGCTGAGATTGAAACATTCTAAAATCCATATCTCCTAAGCGGTTTAAGTCACAAAGTTGAAACTTAGTGGTTGCTTGTAGACTTGGTACTTGGTGAATAGATTGAAAATAAATTTTTGAAAGTGGTCAGTGGCATGGGTGGGTGGTGAAAAACTTTATTTTGAGATGTCTCACGAAACAATTACACCAGAAAAAAGGAAATTTGGGTTATGTTTAAGGATGGATGGAGGAGATCGCTGAATATAATTTTTTCTGGGAGGTGGTGGATCATCGAAGGGATAAGAATTTTTATAAAAAATCACATCTCATATCTCAGAACCTGTGTAAGATAGAATCTTAGAACGTATACGAGAGCTAGACCTGATACACCCCTAGCTGAAAACTGGGAGGAGATGGTGGAAGGAGTGAGGGTGGAGAACGATAAAATGGAAAAAACTCATTTGGCTTTGCAATTCGGAATCGGCAGAAACAGTCTTTGTCGTCGCATATGTCGATGTTGTGCCATTTTGTATTGGCGACGCTCGAGTCATTTTTTTCGTCAGAATCACTCCAATAATCCCACAAATGAGCTCTTGCCATGACTTCAATCGAGAATAATACAAAATTTGTCAAATCGCCGGTTAAATCCCTGAGTATCGTAGTAAACCGGAACTTTTCCACTGGTTAAATTTTTCCCTGGGTAACTTTAATCAGTGATTACAAAACCAGCGAATCACCGGTTAAAACCGATAACCGGAGGTGAATAATATCAAATCTCTGGGAAAACTGGAATTAACCAGAGGATATAAATAACCCGAAGTGAATAATACGGTCCACAGTGTCTGTAACAGTACACGAAAGTTCTGAGTGTGTGACGGGTGCGATTGAACACTCGAAGCAAAGTGTGCCATTGCGCCCGCCTGGACTGATGTTTCCATCGGACATTAATTTCGCATGATTCGTGGACATGATATTCACTTACTCATCAGAAAATCGGAAGTACCATCCGGAAAATAAGATCGAGTCATATCGAGTTGTAGGTTTACAGTTTTGTCAAATTATCTATAATTAGATAATTATTTTCTTTTTTGTTTTATAAACATTAACATGAAAGTCATATACTGGTGCTGATCAAGCTGCACCCTTTCGATGTTGCGACCCGGTCACAGTGTGCCAACGAATACACTAAAGAGCCGGCCCTGCCTGTACACAATGATATTGTAGGCAATGAGTTTGCGGACCAGTTACCGAAAAGGGGAGCCGACTTAAAATTCACAGAACCAGTGCCTTTCTGTGGAATGCCAGCAGCTGCGGGAAAAGAAATACTGTTGGAGTGGATTAACATCCAATCTGATTGGACAGGGACGGTGGGGTGTAGACAGTCCGAACTGTTCTTGGAAGGTCACTCCAAGAAACAAACCTCCGAATTGTTGAAATTGAGCCGAAATCAGGTTTGGCGCTTGATCGCACTAATTACAAGACACTGTACGCTTAAAAAGCATCTGCTTACGATTGGACTGGTTTCAGACGATATTTGCAGATTGTGTGAAGAAGAAGAGGAAACTGCAGAGCGCATTTTATGCCACTGCGAAGGACTCGCAACACCATTGGAACTCATGTCTAACTCACTCAAGAGCATATTAAAATTTATTGATATAACCGTCTTGCGTGAGTTATAATAAGGGAGGACAATCACAATAGGCGCACTGAGGCCGCAGTGAATCGGGATTTTTAGACCGTCCCCCACCATCTACAATCTATAATCTGTATCAACTCTACAATGAGCCATAAGCTTCAACGTTCATCAAGCTACGTTAACTGGAGTGGTCTGGCCATGTAGAACGAATAGAAGATAGAAGAATCCCCAAACGTGCTCTTAAAGCCATAGCGAGTGGTAACAGGCCAGTAGGCAAACCACGCAAGCAACGGGAAGACTCGGTTGATGAAGATAGCAAAGCCATCTTAAAAACAACTGGAGGACGCGGTCTTTGGATCGAGACGATTAAAAGCGACAACTTCAGGAGGCCAGGAACCGATTTCGGCTGTCGCGCCATTCATGGTAGTCATTGAAAATGAAGTGAGATAGAAATTTGTAAACTAAAGTACAGTAACGCAGCTGAAAAATTTGGGGCCTTCGCAAGTGAATTAGTGCGATCTGTTTGGCTGGGTTACAAACAGTTCTTCAAAACGACACAGCGCGCGACATCAAGAGGTTCAAAAAAAATTAATATATCACTCCGCCTGCATAGCCACACGACTCAAGACATAAAAGCAGTCCCCCGAAGATAGCATTCAGTTGATTTCTCAAGTGTCTTCGTCGTAATACAATCACCTACAGCCTAACGCGACCAAAACCCAAAAGAACAAACGAAGCAGACACCAGTCCTCACAATCTCTACCAAGTTTTCGGAAAAACAACAGCGGCAAGAATCTGATGTCAGAGCCGCTACACAACTTTTTTTGTTTGCGGGTTTAAATAAAAAAAAAGACCAAGTTTCAAGTTCCTACGAGGATCGCCTTAAACTGCTATTGATGCAAACGCTTGAGACCGTCGGCGCACTTCAAATGCCGAGTTCTTGAATGAGCGGGACAAAGTTGACGACTATGAATGTGGCACTGAGAAAGAAAAAAAAATGTTTGTTTCTTTATACGAAATATGATGCATTTCTGTTTCAAACCATTTCCTATTGATTTATAGAAAACTGTTCCTATTATCCATCCTATATCCTCCATCCTCTATCCACAATTCTCCATGTTTCATCTTCTATCTTGCATCCTCGATCCCCGAGCCTACATCCACTATCCGCCATCCTCAATCCATCATTCTTCATTCTCCATTATTCATCTTCATACTTTTTCCTTAATTCTTCAACCACCATCCTCCCTCAACTATCCACTATCCGCAATCGTCTATCGATCCATCCGTTATCCTCAATATCAATCCTCCATCCACCATCCTCTATTCTCCATCTCCATCCTCAAACCCTTATTCTTCATCCACAATCCTCTACCCTCCATCCTCCATTCTCCATCCCACATCATCCATCCTCCATCCCACATCATCCATCCTCCCATCATCCATCGTCCATCATTCATCATATTCATCCATGCAATGATCATATTTCATGATCGAACTGTGATCGTTCCTCACAGTTCGCGAACTGTGAAGGTGCGTTTCCATCTCCGCCGTTTTGCGTCGCCGACTACATTCTACATACATAAAAAACGAACTCTATGACGCGCCGAGGCAATCGTCGGTAGTTGACTCAACTTCAACTTTTTCGGCGAGAGCCGATACTAATGTGCCTACGATAAGGGGATTGGTTTGGATCCAAACTTCGTACCCATGGTGACGGAAAAAATACTTTATTATTAACAAATAATAAATCTGATATTTTAGCGTCGCGTCGACCGTTTCGCCGCAGATGGAAACGATGATGTCAAAAGTGTGATAGGACACCCGTGTCGGCGACGCTAAACGGCGGAGATGGAAACGCACCCTTATAGTTCGTCACAGTTCGCGAACTATGGATGGAGGATGGAGAATGGAGTATGGTGGATAGAGGATGGAGGATGTTGGATGGAGGATAGAGGATAGAGGATGAGGATGGTGGATGGAGGATGGAGGATAGAGGATGGAGGATAGAGGATGGAGGATAGAGGATGGAAGATGGAGAATAGAGGATGGAAGATGGAGAATGGAGGATGAATGATGGATGATGGAAGATGAATGATGGAGGATGGGGAATGAAGAATGCAGGATAGAGAATAGAGGATGGTGGATGGAGGATTGAGATTGAAGATAACGGATGGATGGATAGAAGATAGCGGATAGTGGATGGAGGATGGAAGATGATGGATAGAAGATTGAGCATAGAGGATGGTGGATGAAGAATTTAGGATTGAGAATGAAGATGAATAATGGAGAATGAAGAATGGTGGATAGAGGATAGAGGATGGAGGATCGGGGATCGAGGTGGAATGAACGGAGGAAAATATTCGCTCACCTTTACAAATGTATTTTAAAGAGGTATTGCATTGTTGCCACTTCTGTGCCGTGTGAACGTATTTTCTCGGGAACAGGACAAATCATTAATGAACGCCGGACTTTATTAAAATCAAGCAAAGTGTCGAAGTTAATATTTTTACATAGCAATATTGTAATAGGATTCATTGTTGAAGAATGCTAGATCAGGATTATTTTCTTCATATGACTTGTTTCTATGTAATGGATTATTTTTTTTAAAAAAAAATGCTCTTGTTTCAAAATGAATAAGGATTAATTAATAATAAATACGCAATAATATGACGACATATGTTCGTTTTTTAATAATCTGACGTAATTCTTCTCATTTGTTAATCTTATAAAGTTAGTATGGAACTACTAACATAATTATTCCGTCAATGAACAATAATTATCTAATTTGTGTACTGGAAATATTATACACGTTGAAGGACTGTAAATATTTCATGTATAGTGGTCGTAGCAAATACACTTCAACGCGGACATCGTAACATCGTTACTAGGCTTGTGTAGTTGAGAATCGAGAACTGTAAGGAACGATGCCTTTTGGAACTCAGTACTACAACGACTCCGACTTTTTGATATGAGCCAATATCTCATTTTACCACAATGACGACTATGACAGTTTTTTTTTGGTTTTTTTTTCTCGACACATTCTACCGGAATGACAAGTACGACCTTTTTTTGTCACATTGGAATCATCACTGAACTCCCGCGAACTAGTGAACTAAAAGAACGAACTAGTTCGCGACGGGTCGGGATCTAGTTCGTTCGCGATCACTATGGTGAACTAAAATTCGCAAGCCTAACCTCAACCGTACCTCGACCCAAACACCACCACGGATGAGAGGAACAACAGCCCAACGTGACCCACCTCCAGCTACAACAAACCTCTAATCCTCGCTTTCTACCGCCTTTTCGCAACAACCACAACGACAAGATTCCGTTGCCCGAGCAGCTAAGCAAATTTAATGAAAAAAATTACATGGTGAAAACAAAAAAATCCTGACTTCGGACTTGGGTTTAAGGTGTCCAATTCGACAGATTTTGTTCTGTTCGAATGACAAAATTCGAATAAAATTTTAATTGCAGTGAGAAAAAAGACTAAACAATTTATCAAAAAAATTTCCATCACTTACTTTTGATTCGTTTCGCGGTCGGCAATTCGGGCAGCTCGATTGGCAATTCAAAAACGCGCTCATCGATATCGACCGGCTCAGTCTTAATTTTGACCGGCTGCGGCATAAGACGCAACGTCGCCGGGGTGGTCTCCTCGACGTCGACCGGCTCGGTCTTAATTTTGACCGGCTGCGGCATAAGACGCAACGTCGCCGAAGTACTTGCAAGCGGATTGCGAATGGGATGGGGAATAGTGGCGTGGTCCATATTCGCAACCCCGGCCTTTCCCTGTGCGGATGTGTTCTTCGCACGAATCGACGCTAGCAAACGTTCTGTTTCCTTCTGGAAGTTGTCATCTCGTTTGTGTCCGGCCCGACCAGCAATTGGGCTCCTCGATCGACCCGACGGGCTTCGGAGTCGTCCTAATGGACTCCGATGTCGTCGTGACGGACTCCGCGATCGACCCGACGGGCTTCGGAGTCGTCCTGGACTTCGAGGTCGTGTCGGGCTTCGCGAACGACCGAACCCCGGGCTGCGTATACGTTTTGCTGGGCTACGTGATCGGCGCAACGGACTTCGATCCCGTTTTTCCAAACTTCGATCTGGTACGGGACTACGCGTTCTTCTTCTCGTCGGACTTCGAAGACCGGCTGGCGAAATACGTCGGCGGCTCGGACTCCTGGAGAGCTGTCGACGCGAGACCGAGTGTGGGCTGCGTGTTTGTCGACGCGTTGCCGAGTGTGGGCTGCGTGATCGTCGATTCGGCGATCGTGACGACGATCGTTTTCGTCGATCCAACGATCGGCTTCGCGATCGTCGTCGACTTGTTGATGGTTCTGGCGGCGGTGTAACACGCTCGCGTTTAATTCGTCGCGTAAACGGACTCGGACTTCGATTGCGCGGTATCAAAACTTTCTCCTTTTTGATTTCGGCCGCTTTTATACGGCTCTTTCGGCGCTCAATGTCGCGCGTCAAGCGATCGATATCGGCCTTGATGGCCGCATCTTCGGTTTCGACTAGAAATTCTCCATCGTCGTCACTGGGCGCTCGGATCGGACTCTTCCGAGTCGTTACCGGTGCGCTTGTATCTGTCGTTGGCTGGTTACTTAAATCCTCGTCCGCCGACCGGAGCTCGCCATCACTGACCGGATCCAACTCACGAGTGGGGTCGACAACGTCCCCATCAGGAACCACAGTGTCGACAAGCTCGTCAAGGAACTTGTTGTTCTCGAAATCGTCAAAAAAATCTTCCGGTATGTCTTGCGGTTCACTTTTCACTTTAACTGCTCCGGACAGGATCTTTTCGTAGTCAGGATCGATAAATTCGTCTTTTACTTTGATTCCTGTCGACATTTTACGATATTTTGTTGTAATAACCTCAAAATTGGATGATGCCGTGCAAATTGGCCGACAGTCGCAAGTAACAAGTTCTTTTCGACCCGTTTTCCCGACGATGTACCGGTAGCCAATTATCGCCTTGCCATCGAGAAATACTTAGGCTTCCTACTCGTTCGATAAATAAAAAATTTCAGAATTGTGCACCGGTTTAATGCAAAATGTTCACACTTCGTTTTGCTCAAGTGCGAAATGTCAAAACAAATTTCATCGAAACTGAACGAAAACGCCATATTCGGTGTGCCATAAGAATAAGTCGAGCTAAGTGGTTTCTAGTTTTTCTTTAATTCGCGACTCAGTGGTTATTTTTGCAATATTAATTGCTCTGTTGTTTTTTCTTGTTATTTATTTTCTTGTCAATAAACCTGTCTGGCTTGGAAACTTCTCCACAATTAAAAATTGATAAATGACGGCTGGCTGAATTGCGCGATGGCTTCAACATTTCCATTTGAGACTTGATTACAGCGGTGTTGACGAATTACATATAAAATGGAAATACGCTCATTTTCGATTTTCAATAAAAAGAACGCCGAGAACGTGTACAAATTAAAAAATATGTCAAATAATGTATAATTGGCTATGGAGAAGAACTTGCGTTCTTCACAGTTTCCTTTCAAGCGAAAATTAAAATAATTTTTGTCATTACTCCCACAGCTTAATTCTTCCTCGAGTCACCCTGTTGCATTTCTTTTGTAAAACCCGTTCAGTTTTTTTTTGTATCGTTTTGTGTCAAACGCGAGCGATTGTCTCGGCTGTCAGATCCCAATACCAAAAAAAAATATATTTTCAGGTAGTAATTTTTGCCGATTTACAGGTTCTCTTTCATGGCAGGAACAATTTTTTAATTTCCCGTTATTTTATCCGTACAGTAATTTTGGGCGAAGCAATTGCTCGCGTTACACAAAAATTTTCAAAGTTGCGCCGAAAAAGGCCACGACCGACATTCTTCTCGTACCATACGACCGCATCCCTAAACGAAAACCGCCCGAAAGAAGCACGGTTCGCAATGACTGCGACACAGAAATTGTTGCGTTTTTTCTACCTTGGAGGTCACGAATCCTTCTACGTGAGACGGAAGGACGATAAGACGCTGATCAACGAGTTCGAGGCAGTAAAAGAAATGGTCTGCGATAACAGTATGACCGCTGATCATTTCTTGGAGTTGATCCGGATTCACAAGACGGGGATGGATATCTGGCTGCCGCGCTACGATGAGGTAAGTGGACGCGGTTATTAACCGTTGCTTGCTGCTCTTCGGCGTTGGAATTTATCCTGTCTTTTCCTCGCAGATGTGGTTCGCGTATGCCGTCTTCTTGGCCGAATCGACCAACCAAAAGGAACGTACAGCCGTGTACACAGCATTTCCAACAGTTATTGCAACTTCCGACGATTTGTTCTTGTTTGTGCGATACGCGTGGCAAATTCAGGAGAAAAAGAAGCGTAACGGCTTCTCGCACACCGTCCGGAAAGCGATAAATCTCTGGTATCGAAAGCGGACCGAACTCGAACTGATCGAGATGTTCGCAACGCATCGCGGCAAGTACGGTTTTACGCACAAAGACGTGATTGCAATGTGTCACGTGAATATGGAGAAGGCGGGCATAAAGGATCTGTTCAATGCTCTGTTTCAGCGGGCGGGTAAGGCACTACTCGAAAACGGTGCAGTCATTCCGAAGGATCCCGAAGCAATGGCCCGGCTGAATGTAGTTCTGCAGTTGAAATCGTGCACCGATTCCGAAATAGCCAGCAGTCTGATCAGGACAAACAAACTCAAGTACGAAAATGTTCCGAAAAGTTTGCTGCATGAGGTTAGCGTATGGGAGGCGCTACTGCCATCGCTAAAATTCTCGCAGCTACTGCAGCACGTATTTACGCTGCTCGATTTTAATCTGTTGGACGATGCGGCGCTGCACAGAGCCTACGTACGAGCCGTCTCAAATGATCTCGCTATGGTTTCGGATTCGATTACGACCGTCTCTTTGTTGGCATGTAGCAAGAAATTGAAATTAAATCAGCGCTACTCGGAAAAGATGAAAGTAAGTTTGAACTTGAACTTCTAATTTCCGAGCCAATTTTCTTCAATTCGGTTTTTTCCTGCTTTCCAGCAAAGTTATCATGTACAAAAAGTGGGACGAAATCAAAAACCACCCAGTACCTTGATAACAACCGCAGTAGGAAGAATGCTTTTAAATTCATTCAAATTGTTCATTCCTAGGATTGGCCTGAAGTTTCTCATTACCATTAACTTGCAGACAGGCTACAACAAAAGTAGGACATTTTCTCCAATCCATTTCCATTTAATTATCTTCATTTTGCGTCCCTTTTGTTTTTTCCAGAGCCCGTTATAAATCAAACTCAAGTTAGTGCGACTGAAGCTGCCATGACTCTGGCTTTTATGTTCTTCTGCGCTGAGAATTATGTCGACGTATACACCTACACCCCTATGGTAAATGTTTTGGAAGAAGTCAGGTGGAAAAGGGATTTAGATTACAATCATGCAGTGAATATATGCAAAATGAAAGAAGTAAGGAAATTTTATTTGTTTTCATATTGTGGTCAGAGTTGAACGGTGTTTATTTTTCAGGCACATAAAAATAAACAACGTCTGTGCAGTCCAATTTACGATGCCATCAAAAGGAAAGTTGAGTATGATATTTTTTTGATTATCGTACCGTCTGGTGCCAGGGGAAATCCTTGTTACAAGCCCACCCGATTGATTCAGGTGCTGCATGATTACAGGACTAGGAGTCGAAACCCAAATGCAAGGTAAGCAAAATCTTTACCTTAGCACTCTTTAGCGAGGCACATCATCCTGGTTATGGGCTGTCTTTCCCGGAAAGCGTTAATCATCCTACACCAGATATTTTCTCAGACATTTCTTTGTATTGTGATCTCTTCTGTCGCAGAACTCACAAAGAAAAACTCGTTTCTGGGTTTGACTCCACCAATTTTACTCGTTTGAAAGGTAAGGTGCTATCAGGAATTTTTGGGTTGACCGCACTTCTGGAATTAACGGGAAAGTGATTTCGTCTTCACGTTTTCGATGCGTTGAATTCGACCCGATGTCCAATATTCAATGGATCTTCCAGTACCGGTCTCTTACTGGACAACTTTTTAATCAAAAAATCTGCCAACAGTCTGGTCGAAACATTATTATTTTTCGGATGAAAGACCGAGATACGCTTAAAGAGGGGGTGTGACATAAGTGTTTACACCACTGCGGCATTTAACACATGAATTACAGTTTTGGGTCATAGTCCGGGACGCGGCCAAAGTCGAAATGTAGCATCAGTTGTTTCGAGACAAGGAGGTTTTTTGGAAAGGTATTTTTGTCACGGGAATAACTCCTTCTAAGCTGCAACTTCACTAAAGTATCGAAAAATTCTGAAATCGATTTTTAGCCGATTATTCGTATAAGAAGCTCGTAACCGTAACTGCCAACCGTGATTGCTTTGCATTCTCGCTGAAACTGCTCACTGCAACGGCCAACTTCCGCGATCAGATTGTTTTTAGCCTTAAATTCACACGCTGCGAGGTCGGAGAATGGATAACGACACCATTTTGGCTTTTTTGTTTGAAGAAGAACAATAGCTGGAGGAAATTACGATGTTGCTAAAAAGACATGAGCGTATTAGTATATATTCCAAACTCGAACTAGTGAAGGATTTTTTGGAAGCTTAATAAACGGTCAGTTGCGAAATGATGAAGAGAAGTTCAGATACTTTTTTCGATTTAACACAGCTTAGTTTGATTTTAAAATCTGTCAACAGTCTGGGCGCAACTTTATTATTTTTCGGGTAGAAGTCCTGAAATCGAATGCTGATATGCGGTGTAGGTCTCTATGAGACTGATAACCTAAAGAATAACCAGGAGACTATTTGAAACGTTATATTTTAGTTTATCAGTTTTCAGTCGCATAGATACCTTCACCGCATCTAAGCATTAAACACTTAATAAAGTTGCGCCCAGACCGCTGGAAGATTTTTTTTATCTATATGCTTATATAAGGAGCCTACAGAATGAATTTGATAACTCGACATGTCTAAAAGATATAATGAAATTCATGAAAATGTGGGGAAAAAACCGTTTTCACAGAAATTTTTTTTACTCCAGCGCTGTACGCCAATATAATTCTGAACTTTTTAATTACTCCTGTAGTACTTCTATATATACGTGCGAAGTTTCAACTCTCTAGTGTAAGCCGTTTTAGAGATATTAAAAACCACCCCCGTACCTTTCCCCTATAAAAAATTTTATTTTCTTGGGATACCTCTATAGTGGCTCTACACTCTGAGAAAAATGGAGTTATTTGGTCCCAGAAACGGAGTTCTATAACATTCATCACTTTTCGGAGTAAAGTTACACTTCTCCGAATAGTTGGAAGTAAACTCCATTTCAGAGTGGGGATTTAACTCAACTTTTGTGTTAAATCCTGCACTGCAAGCAAAAGTTAAGACTTTTTTTTTACATATTTTCAGTGTAACAAATTTCGTAATTTTTAGCTATCTATGCTTTGCGGTTTTCGAGAAATAAAAATCAGAAATCTTTTCGTTCCACCCACTTCCACGGTCACCCACTTCACCATGACCCAAAAATTATATTTCCTGCTAGAGGCATTGGCGGATACAGGGGGGGGGGGCGGAGGGGGCGCCTCGAGGCGAGCCTCAAGGGTGAGTGTAAACGCACCATGATAAAAAGACTACAAGACAACATATTGCGTAGGTAATAGGGTCATTCCATCAAGAACCACCAAGAATGACGAAATTTGGGACCTTACTATCTCCGATTGTTTTGAAAATTTTTGTACTTTAAGAACTAGTGAAAAAAATAATTGAAATTTAATTTTTTGTTTCTATCTAATTTTTTTTGTTAGTTATAGTATGTTAAAGTTTTCGCAAAAATGGTGTCCGAGTCCCCTTTGAATAATAAAATATGGCTTATTTTAAAAGGGAAGGTTGTCGCAATAAAAATTATCCTTGAAATTTTTTGAATAATGATTTTGTCCTTTATCCTTGAATATCTCAAAGCGGGTTTTTTTTTATATTTTGTAGGTTATACTGTTTTTTAAAAAATATCAAAAAATTAACCTGGGATCTCAATGGGATCGGGGTCAAAAAAATCGAAGAACATTATAGTGGTTCTCAATTATTTTATAGAAAAAGGGTCATTTAATCAAGAACGAGTGTGACCTTATCATCGCCGATTCATTTGAAAATTTATGTACTCGAAGAATTTTTTTTGTTAGTTATAGTATGTTAAAGATTTCCCAAAAAATATGTCTGAGTCCTCTTTGAAAATTCATATCTCTGGTTATTTTTATCCTTGAATAATAAAGTAGGGCTTATTTTAAAGATTTTGTTGTTTTTGTTAGTTAAAAAATGAGATAGAAACACAAACTTAAATTTCAATTATTTTTTTCACTAGTTCTTCAATTACAAACATTTTCAAAAGAATCGGAAATGGTAAGGTCACAACTTTGGCGATTCTTGATGGAATGACCCATAATAAGATGAAAACAATATGATCCCGTTTTTGCTAAGTGCAGTCTATGTAGCTAAATTCACACAGAACTTGATCAAACAAAATAGTCAAATCAAAAAAATTTCCGCCCCCCCCCCCCCCCCCCCCCCCCAACAGCAAAGTCTGGATCCGCCACTGGCTAGAGGTCTATTAGGCCTAACTCCTGTAAAATTTCTAAGATCATATCTGATACGGTTCTTGAGATATAAAAACTCAATTTTGTGAAAAATGGGTATCTCCATACTTCCGTGCTCCACCCACCGCCCTCAAAAATATTACTTTCAATACAGTTTACTTGTAATCCTATATACGGAAACCAAATTTTATCTTCCTGGTACAATTGGTTCGGAAGATATTGTAATCCAAAGTTTTTCCTTGTACTGAACGCGACTGCTGCACTGGTCACGGAGCAGTCAAGTATCAGCAGTCGCGCGGCCGAGTCGATGACGTCACGACCGTCAACTGCCGAGCAGTCGCAAACAGACAGGACAGCTTATTTTTGCTTGAAGCAGTAGTCTACTGCCGGCAGTTATTGCTGATCGCGACGGTCGGCAGTTCCAGCCAGACAGTACCTTAAGGGAGATAACGAAATTCGTGAAAACGAATACAACCCCATTACATTCACTTGGGGGTTGCATTTCGAAAAATCGAAATTCGAAAATTTTCTGAGCAAGGACTTTATGTCGTTTTGCGATTGAATTTTAAAAAAATTCTGTAAACGCTTTTCAGACGATTATATAAAAAAAAATTGTGAATGTTAAAACTTATTCCACCCAGCCTAACCGGGCGCGTACAAGAAATATTGCACACAGCTTAGTTATGTGCTTCTCTTCTCGATATCTGTACAAAAGCCCACACATAACAATTGACAATTTTTTCACCAGTATTTCACTCGCCGAAGAACTGATGTCAAAGAACACAAACATTGTTAGAGCCGTGAGAAGTAAAAAACCAGAATTACCGAAAGTTTTCTCTGATCTAAAAGCTGCAGCATCTTGCGGACCGTTCATATCGGCATTTTGTTTTTCTGGCAGCGAGTCCCTGGTAAGCTATACCACTGATACCAATAAGAACGTGCTCTTGCTGTAGACTGCTCATACAGACCACATTGTTGATAGTAAAACAAGAAAACCGAAAGTAATTTTAGACTATAATTGGAATAAAGGTGGCGTTGACACGTTCGTTAAAATGGTCAGGTTTATACACCGAAATGTAAAACGAACCGATGGTTAATGGTGCTATTTCTCAATACGACCGGCACTGCTGTTCTTGCTGCATATGGTTTGTGGGACATAACCTGTCGAAATCTGAGAATCGTTAAATATTTCTCAGATCTTTGATCAGACGTCATAAATCGGATGGAAGACCGCAAACTCAAGAACAGCGTCAGACAAGCCACGAAGACATGCGTTTTTTCAACTGTTCTAGACTTTCCATCGGTTCATGAAAATAATAAAATAAAACAGAGCTTTGAACCATGCAATTACACAAAGGATCAAAGGTCAATACGAAAGATAAATTGTATGCGACATCTGCTGTAGACCAAGTTGTTCAAAACTCTACATTTGTGTCTGTGAATAATATTCTCCACCGCACAGGCAGACCTTATTACGAACGCTGAAGATGATCTTGAAGTAACCTACATCTTTGCAGTATCATCACAATCCGATGATACAATCTCTCGACTCGCAAAGAGGATCCTACCACCGTCACCGGTGTTAAGGGGAGCTTGTATGGTAAAAACTAATCAATTTTTGGTTTTCGACTGATTATTAAAACTTATATTTTTCCTGATAAAACAAGACCAAAATCGCGACATTTGGGTGCCGGAAAGTGCCTAAAAATAAATTTTGAAATTAAAATGGAAAAATTAAAAAAAAATTTCAAGTTAATCAAATCTATAATACTCGTATCATCTGATGATTTTATTGTCAAATGATAAAAATTAGTGTTGCCACAGTTATTTTACAAGATATAAAAAAGACCAGAAAAATTACGAAAATTTATTAACATAAGATTCTGAAAAAAATTACGCACAGCCGACATGCAGCTGACACACTGTAGTCGTAAACAAAATGGTTTCGTAAAAAATCATGTTTTTTGAAGCGTTTGCCCCGTTTTCTCGCCTCCGCTTATCAGAATTCATTAAATTAAATTAAATTTTTGTTTTGTCTGTTTTGGATAAAAGAATTAGTTGATCGAAGATTATCAAATTTATATAACGCAGTATCGACCTGTAGGCCATAATCAATCTTTAAACAGCTGTTATAAAAAATTTAAAAATGCTTTGATCAAGTAGTAGTACTAACAGAGTTTTACAAATAAAAAAAAATTAGAGTGATACGATTGGCGGTTTAAGAGAAATAGGGTCTCAAAAATTGTCATTTTTGGACTCCCTACAAGCTCCCCTTAAGTTTGCTTTCTATTTTTTAATATCAATAAAAGTCGTAATTCTCCAAATGTTTGTTTTTTCGTATTTCTTCGAAATCTGTGTGAAATCTCCGAAAAAGCTCATAAACGATGAAAATTTTAATTAAACACTAACTACACCCAGAAACATGCAAATGTGATATACGAGGGCGGATTGATAATGACGTGGAAAAATTGAGAAAATATAATTTTATCCGGAAAAATTTATTTTATTTTTCAACGTAGTCTCCTTTTAGCTCGATACACTTAGTCCAGCGTTTTTCCAATTTTTTGATCCCTTCGACCACACTTGAATTCAGAAAACCATTTGTAAATCATTTGGATCGATGGTGCAGAGTCTCCGTAATGCTTATCTAATTTTTTTTTGGTTAGTTTAGCTGTTTTCCCTTTTAAAAAATTGTGTTTAATCAACACACGAAATTCACTTTTATCCATTTTCAACAATTTTTGTAAGTCGAATTGCTTAGACGGCTGCTTCTCGAAAACTAAACGAGGTATCAGGCTTAAACTTTGCAGGTAATCTATTTAAGGATGGTCCAGGTAAAAAAAATAACGAATTCCTTACCTGCCCATTCCTTCTTGATTTTTCCACGTCATTATCAATCCGCCCTCGTACCAGCAATTTGTATGAAAACTTCAACAACACGCTTCTAATGTCCATGTTTTTCCAAAAAGATTATTCCTTTGCCTCCTTCCTTCTAATTAAAAAAATCCCAAATTTTTGGCAGCAAGGCAGTTTGGTGAAATAAATGCGTCATCGGTTAAGTGTGTTAAAGAGGGAGCTGAATATTGAAAAAATGTACCAACAGTAATGAAACGGTTAATTTGACGGCACGTGTCGCCTGAACAGTGACGTTACTAAGCTCGAAAAATGTAAATTTACAGCTTTTGCAAGGAACATTCATCTTGAAGTGAAATCAACGAGATTAAAAATTGGCGAAATATTCTGTGGATCGATTGGATAAAAAAATAAATTTTGTTCTGACGACAGTCATGTGGTAAAGAGGACGACAGGAAATTAGTTCTCTCCGCGAAATACACTAAAGGCGTCAAGTAGGGTGGTGGAAACATAGTGGTATAGTGAAGCTTTTTTTTACTATGGTTTCGGTCCTATTTCGATTAGAATTGAAACTAAAATTAATGCTGATGTTTATGTACGAATATAAGAGGATAAGATGATGCATGTGCTGAAGAGAATATGCCGTTGATTTGGTCCTTATAGCTGGACAACGATCTCAAAGACGTTCAAAAAATTAAAGTTTTGGTTTGAGAAAAACATTATTTCCATTATGAAATGAGCATCTCAGTCACCAGACTTAAATCCCATAACTTATGGGAAACATTTAAGAAAGGTATAAAATAAATTAAAGATTTGCACCCTTCAACAATTAAACTGTCGGCGTCAGTCAGCGTTTGACTCAGTGCTATTGATTGTGTTACGCTCTACCAGAAAAGTTAAGTTGAGTTTGACATCATTAGAGGATCACATTCTTTGATTAACGTCGCAGTGCGGAAGCAAGTGGGGCTTAAAATTGAGGTCTGTCACAAATCTTGAAAATATGGAAAAGCTGTAGTAATCAACGAAATTTTAAATATTAAAAATTATCCTGGAATTTTGATATTGATATGGTTTTGTACCAAAACCCTAGACCTAAAATGTTATTGTAACTACCGCTTTCGGAATGAAATTCTTTGCAAGTCTAGTGGCTAGGGGCAGGGCAGGGAATATCCTCGAAATATTGTACCCAGCTTCTCTTGATGTTGTCTGAATTGTTTTTGGCATGTTATTTAGTTTTCGTTTGTTTTGGCAAATGTTCCATTATGTTGTTCCCAACTGCACTTTAACTATGCGTTTTTTTTTGTACAATAAAACGTAGGACGCCATTTCGTGGACCACGTGAACGTCCTAAGTCAATAAAATCCTATATACTTAAACGTTTTCTACTTTTCAGAGTCATCATAGTAAACTTGCGTCGTTGCAAGCCATCAATGATTCACACTAAGTCTTATGAAGATAGCGGAATCTTGGAAATCTGTGGTTTCTCCGAAGCCACCGTCAAACTAATAAATGCATTCGCTACACGTAGATTTTCTTAAAGACAATTTGCAGTTTTCAGACAATCGCATTTTATTAGTTTTTTTTATCGAAAGTTTAATTTATAACTGGTGAATTAATAATTTTATCTCATTTTTATCTTTTTTGTATTATGAAGAAATCCCAAGCTTAAAGCAACACGAAAAGTAATTTTATATTTAGCATTTGAAATCTCTACGAAAAAAATATGTTTTATTATTTTATTCGACTATTTAATTATACAAAACACAAAATGAATATTAATATTTTTAAGGATATAAAATATATTTAACAATAAAATTGTTGCAAAAGAGTGCCCTGTTTAGATATTAGATATTTAAAGAAATGAAAACAAGTTTTATTCAATAATAAATGAAATATTTAATATAAGGAAATTTCAATTGAATTCAATTCACTAAAATTTCGGAAGTGGTGTGGTCTGTAATTTGTTGTAAAACGGAACGAAATTCAGTTTATTTCCAACTTTATTTTAATTGAAAATAATCTTAATCCATTTTTTTAACAAAACTACGAGACTGATTGCATACTTTACATACGCGAGGAAACAAAACAAATTATTCATATTATTTTTCATCGATCGTACAAATCATAGATAGAGAACAGTATTTGAGATATGACCACAAAAGCGAAGTTCTTGATCAAGTTTTTCATCTAGTTAACAACTAAGTACTAAAGTTTTAAGCTTTATGTTTTCCGGCATAAGATATTTTACGAAACAACATAACAATCCGAACAAATTACAATCACGCATTTTCGCTTGATCGAATTTCTAAAACGAAGCCTTTTTATAGTATCATGATAAAAAAAAACAAATATAAGACTTACATAAAACGGAAATTGTTAATAAGAATTAAATAACAATTTGAAAAATATAATAAAAATTATTTTTTTATGTACACCACCGTACGGAATGAATTCTTAGAAGAAGACGAAAAAAAAACACGAAAGAAAGAGAGACTCCATGATTATTACAACACAAAAATTAATAATTAAAAAAACACTGTCCAAATAAAAAGTAAAGAAAAATAAACCAAAATTGTGATATTTCAATATGAAAATTAAAGTAAAATAACCTTTTTATTATTATTATATTTGTTACCGGTTACACGTTAAATATTATTATATTTTTGTTTATTTTTGGTTTTATTGTTGTTCTATTAACGAGAAATAAAAACCTTGTGTAAATCAAATTTCATATAGTGATAAAAAAAATTATACATAAATAGCGGAAAGTTATAGCACTTTATATTTTAAAACTATAAAAAAATTCATTACATTAAATAGATCTAAATATTTTAGTTGTTAAAAATCCACACAGCCACACAATATTCAACTGCACACCATAAAAACGGATACTTTTGATTTGATGGTAACGTGTTTGGTAGACTACAATAATTGACAAATTTCAAGGAATGTATTATATAATAAAAATAAAAATAAAATATACTATAAAATATTTGTTTTTGAAAATGATCCCTTTCATTTAATTTTTTAATAATTTTTACTATCAGAAAATTAAGTAATGCAGTTAATTTATTAACAAAAATTCGAATTAAAATGAAAATACATTATTCAATTTTAGAAACAAATCGTAATTTTTTTGTATTTGTTTATTTACTTTTATGACATCTTGGACGGTACAGACTAGAAAGAGGTGACTTTCAAAAACATTGAAAGTTTGTGCTTTTAGTTTAATTCTCTCTCTTCAGTTTCTATGCTTCGACCAGTAAGAACGTAGGGATTGCACTCGGCATAGACTGATAGCCGTATGAATTTCATAAAAGGGTTTTCATTGTTGTCCTCCATTCAATTCGTATTTTATGATCGTGAGTATATTAAGCCCCAACGGCAGGTGTTCACGTTAACCCACTAAACAACTTCTGCTTTATATTTTTCTTAGAACACTGAAGTTAAGACCATGATTCGAAACTCCAACTTCAATGGCTGGCGTGGTATCCACCAAGATTTCGATACTAGCACCATTAAACCGATAGAAACTCTTCATTCCTTTAAAATCATACACACAATCCTAATTTTTCTCTTTATTTCATTATTTCATTTAATACTCCTCCTTTTCCTTTTCTGAAGAACTTTGGCCCACAGATAAGACTAAAAACCTCAGATTGTGTGCTAAAGCTATCAGGAAATGAAAAAATTTTCTTTGAAAATTGAAAAAATTTTCTTTGAAAATTTTTTAAAGGTCTTAGCTCAATTTTGCAATTATTGAGGCTTAAAACCATTCACCTTCAAAGCGACGAAATACGAATTTTATAATGTTGGAATCATCCTATCGCAGTTCTCGTTACATTACTTACAAAACAAGGGATGCTGAAATTCGTCATGAAGGAAAGCGGTTTACAACATTCTTGCTTTTCGCATGGTTTATAAGTGCATATTGTAACTCCTTTCCTTCTCATTCGCAAACCTATTTGAACACCCTTATGAATAGGTTTTTCTATTCCAATGAGGCGTTTGATTACGATGGGCTGTGATTACTGATATAGAATTGTTCTTCCCATTCTACTTCTTTGTCCCATCGTAATAGAAAAATGGCATAATGCTCTGTGATCTGAAAAGAGTAGCGAATCCGGGAACCACCATCAACGTTGTTCTCTCCCTGTTTTAACTTAGCCAGAAACAAAAATCAGAACACTCATAACTACTCCTGGAAGTTTCTTCTTCTGATTGGACCAGTGGAAAGCTTTGTCACAGACAAGACAATTACCTTGTCTGTGGCTTCATACTACAAAGCTAGGTCGTTGTTTAAGTATCCTATTAGTTATTGAATTCGAATAGGTTTAGATAGAACAATTTAACATATCACTTTAAATTGAAGCAATACTAATTCGAAACGTGCATAAGACTCGACTTCGATATCGTGATATAAATCTACTGGCGATCTATATCTAAACCGCACAAGGGGATTATTTTATATTCGTTCGGATTGTTCATAAAAACCGCATGACACAATAGTGGCAAATTCACACTAAACATACATGCAATAGTTGTTATGATCGTCGTAAATTTTAAAGCAATTGAATTTCTGTTTAATTAGCGGTCAACGTTTGTCTTTTTAGAGATTGATGCATAAATTTATCTGGCTGTAGGCCGCAAAAGCTCGACAATATTTTTAGTAGATTTTTTTATGGGAATTTATACGATTCTCGAGAATGATTTAATTTTTTTCTTTATTGTGACAAACTTCTCCAAATCCACCGATGATTAATTGATAATATTGAGTAAAACCGCGAACATGGATAAAGTGATTTTTCGAAAGCGAACTGATAACGTATTCCTGCAGTGTACACGTAAAAGTTGGCGCATTCTGTTAGCGCTTTCGGTTTTTCGTATGATAAGAAATTACACTTGCTAAGTAACTATAATATTCGTCGTTTGCGCGGCTTCATATTTCAAAAGAGTTCTAACTTCTTTAGGCATCGTTTAATGGCTAGGAAGAGTAATTGCAATAGTTTTGTGCTAGTGCGGTTCTAATAAGAATTTATCGAGATTGGTCCTTGTGAGATCATTAAAACATTGTTGTGGAAACTATAAAATTAAATAAAAAAAAATTATAGAATGTGGAGCAATTTAAAATAAAAGAAAATATCAATTGTTGTGATTTACTGTGCTAGTATAGTTGATTGTCTCCATATTCAAATTTTGATACGAAGTGCGTAAAAACGTACATAAATAGTGTGTGAAGAAGTATTCTACCAAAGGTGAAGGTGACGAATTCAACAATTATTCGTTTTTTTAGTTTATTAGTGCCAATTTATTTGTTCAACATTTTGTTTGCGAGCCAATGGAATGTACCAATAGAATGAGTAAGTAGGAAATAATGTACGAGAATATTTGAAATTGCACCTACATACCGAAAATCTTGTTTGACTTTGATAAACCAACATCAACCACTTTTTAATCTACATATTTTTTTTTTTTAAGAAAACGAAAGAATTTCAGCACTTACACTTACTTTTTTTCTATACGAGTAAGTAAATAGCTTGCATCATTATTCTAAGAATTAAAGCTCTCCGTATAATGATGGGAGCTATTTAGGTACTTAGTTCGAAAAACATTAAGTACTGAAATTCAGTGCAGGATTTCTTAAGAAAGATTAACAGCTATTAATTTTTTAATTGGAAATAAAGAAGAGATGGACTACGTGATTGTGGCCATGCATGGCATTCATTAATTCTCGATATTCAAATTGTTTTATCTCTGTAATTGGAAAGGCACGAAGTTAAGATAAAAAAGTTTGGAATGTTTATTTTTAGTTAGTAGTGTGATAGATAGATATATTTAGAAGAAGTATATTACAATTGCCATTCATAATAATAATATAAGGTTTAGTTTTTTGGTTTTGCACGATATAAACAGGTTTCGCAAGATTGTTGATTCTTTCAAAAGATTTCGCTCATCATCTTTTGACATCACTTATTTGAATTTTTACTTATTTTATTTTGTTTCCTAATAAATTTTCTCTGTTTATATTTCTTGTCATATTTGTAATTGTTAGTATAACAATCTTTTTTTTTTAATTCGAACGAAATAAAAAAACACTGCAGTCATGATCGCCTGCAAGCCAATCGTATGATACTTTAGATGAAATACTGAACTCCGATTTATATTGTAGTTGTGGATAAAGTAGAACAAGGAGTGCGTATGCAAGTTTGTCCTTTATTAAGGAATCCCATTGGTTGCTACTCGAAACTAAAAGACAATATCATCAGTGTCTAATTTCATATCTGGAATTAGGTGAGTGACCACAAGTAAAAAATTTTCCTTTTTGAAGGACTTTCACTTGGGAGGTGGAGAAAGGACTCACTCGAGTTATATATTTATCCTTTTATCTGCAACCACTTAAAAATAAATATGTACACAATTTCAAATGCCTAGCTTGAAGTGTTCAAAAGTTATAAATAAATATTGTTGAACACGTGTTTCAAAGACTTTTTGTATGGGAGCTACTCGAAGGAGTAAAGGAATGTTAGCGACAAAATTAATTTCGCTCATAACTCATTTCTACAAAATTTCAACTTCGTGCCTGAACGACTTCTTAAGTTATAGTGAGTTCCGTAAATTGAGTGAGGATATTTTTACAGGATTTGTATGGCAGCTACTCAAATCACTCATCGGAATTTTTTCATATTCATACCTTAAATTACAACTATTACAAAACCGACGTATACAAAAATTCAGTCGTAGGTAAAGGCGTTCCGATGTTATTGGCCAATATTCTTGAACACGTATTTTAAGGACTTTTTGTATGGCAGCTACCCGAAGGAGTAGGACGATTTTGCCCGTTAATGAACTTAGCCTTACAAATTCGACCAAACATCCAGATTCAAAATTTCAAGATCCTAGGTCAAGGCGTTCTTGAGTTATCGTGCTTACGGTCAGACAGACAAACAGACGGACGGACAGCAAGCGTATTTGGAGCTTTGATCACAAATAAACAAAAAATAATATACAGTCGAACTTCGATAACTCGAACTGCGATGTGACGCATAAAAATTTCGAGTTATCAACACTTCGACTTATCAATAATAACTGTACATATGCGTGTACTTTTTTTGTGAATGAACATTTCTGTATTTATTTCAGTAAATATATGTTACATAAGTGCCTTAATATCTAAGTTTAAAAAAAAATAACAAAAATATGAAATAGTACATTCAACATATATGCACATATGTACATAATGTACCTATATGTATATGTATGTATGTATTTACTATTTTACTGTAAAAAAGTTAGTTATTTGTGACTGACGACTGGATTTCTTATTTTGGTTTTCAAAAAAGCTTCAATTTTATTTAAACTACTATACAGGAAATCGGTTGTACATATACGAATCCAATATCGTAGGTATGAATTTCATAAAAAACTCGCTATATTCAAAAACCACTTCTACTTAACAATATTATTCATATTTATTATTATATTTATTCTTGGATCTCATAAAATCAAAAAATATCTGATGCAAATTTCGTTATGTTTAAAACAAATTTCTACTTTAATTTGTAGCCTAGAAAACATCTTCTAAAGTTCTCGTAAAATTCAAAAAAAAAAGCTGTTTACATTCAAAAACAAATCTTCTTTAGTTTATAAACTTGAAGAAAATCTTGTTTCAATTTCGTAAAACTCCAAAATATTTCATGACAATCTCGTTGTTTCAAAAACAATTTCCAATTTATTTTGCTAAATTGGAAAAATCTTATAAAGCTCTCGTCAGATCGAAAGAACAATGATTTTAAAATTTAAAAATGTCTTGTTATTTTCAAAAGTCAGTTGAGATTTGGTTCGTTAATTTTAAAAGATTCTGTTGTTAAAAAAAACATTTGACAAAAAACAATTGACAAGTAAAGTGCTTGCGGTAGGATAGGAAGGAATTATTTTTCTGGAAGGGGCCAGCTAGGGGGGTCCCGGCCCCCCCCCCTACGGCGCGCCTATGCGTACTTCACAACTACATCTTCATTTCTTGAGCCACTTTCCACTTCCTTTATAAGCTTAAATTTTTGATCAACAGACAAAGTTTTTAACGTACGTTTTGATGACATATTAACACACGTAAAAATGTCTTCAATGTAATAAATGAAATAGGCACAATATTTTTTACTTACTAGTAACTAACTAGTATGTCAAGCAAGTGAACTTAGCAAGCGCATAAACTGAACTACCTGCATACGTCAAAAAAGACAGGTTAAAATCGACCGTAATTAGGTGATTCCCCCAAAAAATTCAACTTATCGAAGTTGGGGCCAAATATTTCATTCGACTTATCAAGATATTCGAGTAATCGAAGTTCGAGTAATCAAGACAAATTAACACATATTCCCTACTTTTGACGCTATTGCCAACCAACTTGGTTCGACTTATCAAAAATTCGAGTTATCGAAGTTCGATTTATCGAAGTTCGACTGTATTGTTAAAGGATGATTTTTATGTTAAATAAAACAATGAGTCAAACAACAATTCGCCTTTCGCCTTTTATTCTTTTTTATCCGAAAAAACGTATATGTCACACACATATTTTACAAAACATCTGAAGGTCTAAGCAAAATCCCTTGCCCATCAGAAAACGACTATCTAGTAGTCCTTTTGCCTTTACCGTAACGCCAGTAGTTTTGACTACCTTTTCTTTCTTCGTCCAACGACATCTTTTGAAGACGGTCGTAACAATATAACTTTTTTTCGTCCGAGGCTCCGTTTTATGCGTTACAAACTTTTGGGCTGGATTAAACTTACTCTCAGATTTCATCTAGAGTATAAAAATTAAAAGATATGTTTTTAGCATAGACCATACGGGGAGTCGGGCGCGAGCGACATTATAAAAATTAATAATGATTCAGATTTAGAGAACACGTCTGTAATTGTTGCTATGTAATAGTGGTGATTGCCAAAATCTTCCTAGAGAGGGAATCTGGTTGCTAGCCAGATTATTCAAAGGTTTTTGATGGAGTTGATCAAAAGTTAGTGGCAGGAGTTAGGCATGGTCTTGGATCAGGATAAAATCGAAAGTAAAAATTGAGAGTCGACAAAGTCAAAAACTCCGAAAAGCAAAATTTAGAAAATTTATTACTATATTTGAATTGTTTCTCAATTTTGTTCAGCTCGGATTGTGATTTTCGGAGTTTTGTCGTGATCCCTAAAAATATGAAATGCTCCCGTCGATCGTGTTTCATTTTAGATACACTTTAAAGTCCTTTAAACATAGATCCATAGATTCGACAAATCCTATCTATCCTTGTTTCTTATTATTAATTAATAAAGCATTGTGATCGACCATAAATTTAAAAAAAAAATGTCTACCCTGAAATTTTTAAGTTTCGCGTTTTAAAACTAGTAGACCCCAAAATAACGAAAATAAATATTGTTCATTTGTCCGTCAGAACGTATTTTTAGATAAGAAATTTTTTTTGATTTTTCGAAAACCCGGCGTCATGAAATTTTTGCAATTGGGAGGCTGAAGGTGGAATTATAGTGAAAGCGATGTGCGCGACGCGTGCGTTAATTAAATCGTATCGCGCGCACTATATCACGTCACCAGCTATAGCGACCATGCTGAATTACCTCTAGCAATTGGCAAATCGTTTTATTGTCAGTGTGATACTGTGAATTTCAGAATTAATTTAAACATTGTTTAATTGAATCGCTCCCAAAATCTGTTAAAATCGTACATTTCAAATTTTTAGCTTACCGTGTTCTGAAGTTAACATTTGGATTTGAGCACGTATTTCAAGAACTTTTGTGTGGAAGTTAAGTGACAGTAAAGAATTTTGTGTCTATTATTAAACACAGCCTTCAAAATTATAAGTGCCCCCGTCAATATATTCATTTGAACACTTTTGTCTGGTGGATACTTTACTTTTTACAAAGAAAATGTAGTTAATTACTTTTAGGTTTCAATCTTATGGGTTATAATGCTCTCATCCAGAATTAATTCCTGTTTTAAATGATTTAAATTTAAGATCTCCTTACCTCATCCTAAAAAATTATTTAAAAATGATTTACTAGTTTCAAGCGTATTGGAATACTGTTCAAATCTTTCGATAATGTAGAACTTAAATGCCGTCAGCAATCATATAATATTTTACAAAAATAAAAAAAATATAATAATTCATAAACAAACATAAAAAAAATTAAAAAAGGTTTAAAGATATGTGAACTTACGCGTTTCGAAAAAATAAACATAAGCCCAAAATTATCAAATTTTAAGTAATAGGATGCCCTAAGTGAATTGAACACATTAAATTCATGATAAAGAACCGATTTCGATTTTAACACGTGATACTTGAATAATTTCATAAATTTCGATAAAGGTGCGATTTTCTGCATGTCTCTGACGAACTTAATACGTCGGCTTGATGTGTTATTAATCAGTGCACAGAGTATTAATTTTTAGACAATTAATCGTTATCAGTTTAAGGCACATATATGTATATATGGGAAAAAGATGAAGATAAGCCATGTGAAAGTTATAAATGATTATTGCATATTACACTACGTATACAAAAAATATTAAAGTACAGTTTTGTTTGATTTTGTTGTAATAATTGTTGTTATTATTAAATTTTCGATTGGGTATAGAGGACCTAATATACACAATATGTGGTGTAGACCGAATAGGTAGCATACAGGAGGAACTATCTGTTTGATGGGAACTTATAAATCTGTTTGCATATTTTTTGTAATCTAAAAAAACGTTATAAAAATATCGCTTTTTTGGGGCATATGTTATTTTATGGCGCGTCAGCCTAAATCGAACCTTGGCCTCTACCATTTAATTTCTCCGATCGGAACTTTCTTTTCTTAATCAGATCCAAGTGCGCCCTTAGATAGGGCACTTGCCCTAACCTCTTTTCCATTTATCCGAAAATTTCACAATCAAATGAGACTATTTGCAATTCAGATTCATTATAAATTTAGCTGAGCTCTTCTGTTGTTTTAAATCCGGTTCGACGGATTAAAAAAGGTTCGAATCTTTTTCAAAAAAGACGATTAATATTTTTGTAATAAATATAAATATATGAAAATGATCAGTGAAAATGGGATGTATATATATTTTCGCAAATTTCGTCATATCCTATAGGTCTTCTGAAATATTGAATTAATTTTACTATTTTTCTTCGGGTTTCCAGATAAATGCTTTTAAAGTTTTTTTAGTTTCTTTAAATTTAATCTCTAAGAGGGTGGATAGATTTTTAGATTTAATCTCTAAGAGGAAGGATACATTTTCACGATTTCCGGTATATTTCTCGGGACTGATGAGATATCAATTTGGTTTCTCCTTCGTCAAGTATTCCAATCACTTAAAAATTAATTTCAGAATTTTTGGATACTCGGCACCCAAGGTGGTGTAAGGGGGTTTCGTCATATCTCTTAGATTTAGTGGTATACTTTTACTTCTACGGGCATTTAACGTAATTGACTACAACGCCAATTTCCGTTTTTTTAATTCAATCCTCAAGTATGCAACCCCTAGCATACGTTTTCACAAATTTCGCAATATCTCTTAGATCTGATAAGTTGATATGTTTACTGATATGTTTACAACCCTTTTTAATAAAATTGGTGTTGTATACGGTTTCACAAATTTGTTTAGAAAATAATAAAGTAATTCAGTTCGGATCGGATTGTAATCAAAATGCGATTTTCGACAAGCGGAACGGTTGATTCCAAATCGTCAAAATCCAAAATATCAACTTATTTTGAAGTCGGTATTCAAATTTTCGTTCACAGATTCCTTTCTATTTAATAAATATGTTCATCTATAGAAGAAATACTGGTAGGGTTCGACATCCAAAATATCGATTCCTTAACGTATATGGTATTTCGACAAAATGTAGATTTTTAAAATGTCGGTTTTAATAATGAAGATTTAAAAAATGGCAGGGTTTTTTTTATGTTTCCAATCACATAGTTACCGGTACCGCATTTTAGCATATACTCGTATGTATATTTTTATACTCTAGATGAAATCATATAGAGTATTATAAGTTTAATCCAGCCCAAAAGTTTGTAACGCATAGAACCAAGCCTCGGACGAAAAAAAGTTATATATTATTTTTTTTGTTTATTTGTGATCAAAAACTCCAAATCCGCTTGACGTCCGTCCGTCCGTCTGTCTGTCTGTCCGTTAGCACGATAACTCAAGAACGCCTTCACCTAGGATCTTGAAATTTTGAATCTGGATGTTTGAATGAATTTGTAAGGCTAAGTTCGTTAACGGGCAAAATCGTCCTACTCCTTCGGGTAGCTGCCATACAAAAAGTCCGTAAAACACTGGTTCAAGAATATTGACCGATAACTTCAGAAGGGTTTAAGCTACGACTTTGAAATTTTGCATGTGTTCATTTTCCAATAGTTAGAGCTAAATGTATGATTATGAAAAAAATCCCATTAGTCCTTCGTGTAGCTGCGATACAAATATCCTGTCAAAATGTCTTCACTTAATTTGCGGAACTCACGATATTGTCTTTTAGTGTCAAGTAGCAACCGAATGGGGGTCTTTAATAAAGGACATACAACATGTACACACGTAATTCTTATTTATTCCCAACTACAATATAAATCGGAGTTCAGTATTCATCTATGGTAGAGTATCACACGATTGACTTGCAGCCGACCGTGACTGCAGTATGTTTTAATAATAAAGTATTTTTCTGGCGTTAACTGGCTAGAAGTTTTTATACTAACAACCAGAAGTGCGCGATCAAAAACTTTTTTGGCAAACATTTGTTTTGTATTTTGGCAAATGTTTGCGGATTTTGTTTGCGTTCAGTTTTATGTAGTTGTGGACTAGACTGAGCTCTGTAAGCACTTAACAGCTTAATCAATAGTATTTTAAATGGAAACTTGTAACAATTAGCAATTCTTTCAAACATTAATTTACCAGTTTATATGGAGTGTTTCTTAACACTTTGATAGGGTCATATAGAACAGACGAAGAGCGATATAATTTTGATTATATAGGGTCTTTAAATAAGGACGCTCAATTTTTAAATTTAAATGTGTGAGATATCCACTCAATTTTTATTATTTGAAAGAATATTTTATGGTATTAAGTATGGAATATAACGTCGTTCAAATGTCCGCCGCGGCTTTGCTTGGTGTCACGCTTTCGGGAGGTCCAATTTCCAATGACTTTGTCGCATAAATCTGGCTGAATTTGCTGGGTGGCCTTCGTTATGTTAGCTTTGAGGGCATAAATTGCGATTTAAGATAGACCCAAAGGAAGAAGTCTAAAGGCGTTAAATCGCACGTTCTTGGTGGCCAGTTCACGTCGCCGCCGCGCGAGATAACCATGCCTACAATCAAATCATTCGTGCAGAATGTTCATCGTGGCATGCACTGGGACGCGTTTGGAAATTAACTAAGAGTAAGTAAGTAAGAGTAGAGTAGAAAAAATCGTTCGAAAATGTAGAGTATAGTTAATTTGACTTTGAAATCACACAACAAATGAAATTGTCAAACTTCAATCCCATGTCAAATCTGAATATGACTCTCGGGTAACTCTATCCGTTCCTAAATATCAGAGTAGAGTTTACTCTCATTTCAATGTGTTAGTTAACTCTGAAGGTAACTCTAACTCTACGCGAGTTAATTTCCGAACGCATCCCTGTGTGCCACGTAGCGCCGTCGTGTTGCAACCACATGTCATCGGTATCCATATCATCCAGTTTAGGAGCGTTACTGTATATGCAGAACTGCCTCTAAGAGGGGTTTGGCAGATACGTACCAAGGTGAAAAACCAGTAAATTTAAATTTTTTTCATGTTTATGGGAGTAGGGGCGACTAGGTAGAAATGCACCATTTTTCATTAATTACTCCATATCTCCGTAGAAAATAGTAGAACTTGATTAATTTTTCTTTCTTTATTTAATCAAACACCTTGCGCAAATATTTTATTCATAACAAAGAGCAAAATATAAACAGTTCTTGAGCCTAATGCAGAAGAACGCATTCAGTCCAAATGGTGCATTTCTCCCATCATACGGGAGGAATGCACCACATTTTATAAATATAGCCAACCCAAACCAAATTAGTTGAAACAAAAAACAAAAAATATATTTACAAAAGTAACAAACAATAACGAACTAAACAGTAAATATATTAAACCTTTTTCGATTTTTATATGTACTAATGAAAAATAATAGAATATACCGAATAATAATAATTGAATGGTTTTATATTATAATAAGTTTTGATAAGTCAACGGATATTAAAATTTGGAAAATCAATTGCAAATTTGATATGTTACTGCTATCTCCTTGTAGCACGAATCCGTTCTGGTTGCATCAAAATAATTTGAATATCATTAAGATTGGTGGCCATGAATTCAGGCAAAGGAGGCATAACAATCTGGTGCATATGTCCCTATATGCTCGTGGTGCAATTCTACCGATTCCGACCAGATGGATATTTCTAATTTTTTTTATAAATAAAAACAAATAGTAAACTAGCACTTTACTAAAACACACCTTAGACTAGACGCTATATATGTGCCTACCTAGAAAGGTTCATGATCGATAATTTGTCCTAAAACAAAAATGTTGCATATATAACAAAAGTTAGTTTCCTGTGCGTTTTTCTTTTTCTCCGAAAAACTGTTCGGCATTACTCGGTATTTTAACGATTCCTGAACGCGATCGTATGGACAGTGATGCCAATTTAGTGCTTTCAGCGTTAAATTTGGTGCTCAAAATATCGTCTCAGCGGTCAAAAATTAGATTTACCGCTCACACTTTATTTGAATATGCCTGCAATTGATATGAAAAAATTAAATTTTTAGTGCCTTTAAGTTGAAATTAACGCTCAAAATTTCATATTTTAGTGCTCAACCAAGAAAAATACTTGGCAACACTGCGTATGGATAGGAAAGATAAAGAGAATACAGTGAAACCTGTCTAAAACGGACCCTGTATAAAACGGAAACCTGCAATAACGGAAAAAAAAACTGGGAACGGAGCATTTTCCAATGCAAAACACCCTGTATAAACCGGAAACCTGTCTAACGCGGAAACGGAACGTGATTCGCGGAACGAAATTTTTCGCAAAACGGAAAACAGTTGAAATGTGACATGAGTGGATTTAAGTATGACTGACTGCAAGTGAAAGACGGAAAAATGCTTTTAATTTATTATGGAACTAGAGTGTTACAAAAACTTTTAAAATAATTTTGGGCATCTGTTTTGAAATTTTGGTAGTTTAGTCTTTGGCAAATTGTTGGTAAGGTGTAAAAAGAAAAAGCAAAACCAAGTTTCCAACGAGCAGAGCTGCAGAATATGGGCTGATGAAAATCCAGGGGCACTCTTTCAAAAACAAATGCATCCAGAAAATCTGACTTTGTGGTGTGCATTTTTCGCTGGTGGAGTGATTGGTTCATTTTTCTTCGCAAATGCACTTGGCAACTCTGTCAGAGTGAACGGAGAAAGGTACCGTGTCAAGATCACCGACTTCTTGTGGCCAATATTGTATGATTCTGATATCGATGTGGTTCCAGCAAGATGGTGCGATGTGCCACACAGCTGAAGTTCCCCGGGCTAATAATCTCCAGAAACACCGAAATCAATTGGCCATCGAGATCGTGCGATTTGACTCCGTTGCACTTCCTTCTTTGGGGTTACCTCAAAAGCATGGTTTACCCCAATAAACTCAACACCATTCAACAACTGAAGGATCTATTGGTCTAATTAAGGAGAAGTTATGCCGTGATGTCATCAAAAATTTGAATAAACGGGTCGAGGTGTGCCGTAGGAGCATTTGAGTAATATTCTTTCCAATACTTAATTGTCATGGACCAAATAATATTTTTTAATAAATTTTCATTAACTCCATCATCCTCTTGTTTTTAATTTTGATTTAACTTCGGAACGCGTTATTGTAACATCCTTTATTTGATCTGTATATATTTTTAATTTTTTGTTTGTTCATTATTTTTAAAGTACCGAAAAAAAAACATATTATATATGTACTGTATACTGTACTTCAAATCAAGACTTTTGCTGAACAAAACTGTATAAAACGGAAACCTGCTAAAACGGAACAGAAAGTTGGGTACCACATCATTCCGTTTTAGACAGGTTGTGTGAGAGTGGTGCATTTCAACCTATGGTGCAGGGCTACCCATTCTACCCTACTATAGAGTAGTTGAAGGAAACCGTAAATGTTTACTTGTTCCATTTATTCAAGACGTTGCTAGGGTTACTGTATACACACTGACACCATAACACCAAGGTGTAAATTTAAATTCTTTTCATATTTATGTGATTTGATGATTATGGGATTTGTATCTAGATTTGTATCTAGTAACCCTATTATGTATTTAGTCACCCTAATCTAATCTAGGACACAAGAAGTTGCTTATCATCCATCGTTTGACAGTTATGGCAATGCCAGTTTCGTTTTGGAAGAAGTACGGACCGATGATTTCGCCAGACCAAAATCCGCACCAAACAGTGACTTTCTCGGGATGCATTTGGTGCTGGTGTATCTCTTGTGTATTGGTATCGTCCCAAATCCGACAATTTTGGTTGTTCATACATCCATTCATCAAGAAATGGGCAATGCGAGGAACGTTTCTCGAACGAAGCACTGAATTTGAAAATAAAATTTGATAATTTGCACACGTTGTTCAACGCTATAACCTTCCATGGTGATTTTCCATACACTACAACTGAACAATTCGCACCAAATTTGACAGATCTTGCTTCAACAACATGGCCGATATAACCTAACAAATTTCGAGCGTTCCTATTGAAAGACCCTATATTGGAATTTCCGAAATTACTAATAAAAGGTGGATTACATATGAAAGGAGGAGTTATACTACCGACAATTTCAAGATGAAACTTCTAATTGTTCTCTGTGCTCTTTTCGCAATTGTAAGCAAAATCTTAAGAAACAAAATATCGCAGGAAAGTTTGAAATTAACAATTGACGAGTGGTAAAGTTGAAAATCTCCACCTGGTGGCAAAAAAAACAACCCTTTAAGATGGACAAATTTTTGTCAGCTGACTGTTATATGGCGGTTCGTATGTAATTTTGTGATTTGGAGCTCGGGAAGTTTTCGATTCTTTCTTAATTTCATTATGAAAGACGTAATAAAAATTGATGACGATCGGTGCGGTTGATGGTAAGGTATTCAGTTCCGGTTCTATATTCCGAAAATGAAGTCAGAAAATGAACAATTTTTCTTTATGAACGGGCGGTATAAACTTCGAAATAACTTCACAAATGTTTAATATTCCGGAAAAAAAGAAATTTGGAATAATTTTTAAATTATTTAAAAGGAATATAAACCGTTTTTTCGTTACATTTATCTTTCATTTTGGTGCTTGAAATTGGTTTCTGAAAAAAATAAATTTTGCTAAATTTAATAAATTTGCCACCAGAGCACATGGTATATTCGTCAATTAAAAAAAAAACTTTGGGCCACTGCATATTATGCAAATTGTGTAGCACGCGTTTTAAGTTAGAAAAAGTATCTGCGGCGAATATCGCAGAATCGATAACAGTGTGTTTTCAAATGAGCCGAAAATTCGTTGCTATACTAGATGCTTAGCAATTAAAAATGAACGGTCAACGGTTACAATATGAACCATGCACAACATATACATATTGAAAAATGTTGGCGATACGGTCACTAAGGACAATTTGAGCAAATGCTATAGTGCCAATACGAACAACGCTGTTTCCTGTACCTGGGCTTATGAAAACTTCATGTGTCTGGTAGAGAACAAGAACATTACCAAGTTGTTAAATATGTTTACAAGCGATTTAATAATAAATGATTTATAAGTTTGGTTAAAATAGCATCAAATAGTATCTTTCAAAAATTTTGTATTCTAATATAAACATTGTCGAATTTGCAATAAAAGCACTCATCCTGAAATCAGAAGTATTCATTTTTAAAACAAAGTGTTTATGTTAAATAGTAAAAATAAAAGTTTTCAGTTTTTAATCAAATATTTGCAAATAAAACTTTAAATTAAAAACTTTTTTATTTCGGAGATTAAAGTTTTTTCTCGCAGTATCTACACGTTGTTTTGAAAATGTTGCGATTTTACGAACATGGTTCTGCAGTATTCTTTACAAAAATTGTACAGTTTTCCTTGCCTTTCAACAATATGAAAACTCGATTCCCAACTATCATTTCATACCTATTCTCTTTAAGCAAAGACAGTAGAGACTGTCTCTATTGTCTTTGCTTTAAGTGATTGAGCTATAGAGTAACGATTTTCATTTCATTACAAAATAGAATTTATTAAAATGGCACTATGCCAGTCGCACTGTCTACCCTATGCAAATAAAACTACAACTGGTGAGAGTCTTAGATGTTAAAAATGGGTTGGACAATTAGCTAACAACCTGTCCCCGGAAAAGAGGTAATTTCGGATGAGAAAAAACTGAATAGGATGAAAGGACGATGATGTTCCGACGCATTGAAAGTTAAACGCCGAGGTTCTGGTCTGAGTTGGGTCCCTTTTTTACTAGATATTTTTTTTGGATCACCTATGAATAATTTACGTATTCTCCGATTAGATATACTCGTATAATAGTTAGCTAGCGAGTATGCCGAATGAAAACCAGTGGAAAGGCCACTTCTATAAGTTCGATTTAGTCAGAAAGGAAGCTGTTTCGTACAGTTCGTTGGCAGAGGGATATAATTCCACGATCGAATTCCTTGACTTCTTATCGTTATCGTGCTACGAGTATTTATCGATGCTTTACTTAATGTATTAACTAAATAATAAAGTTCGTTCGAAATATTCCGTGCTAATGACATACAATACACCGATTCCAATTTCATTTATCTACGGTAGGTGAACAAGGTCTTTCGAAATTGTTACAGGGAATCTTTATTATACCTTCAGAAGTAGGGGTGTGAAAGACATACCACATAAGATAACGTAATCACCATGCAAATCCAGACAGACATCGTAATCTCCATAAAAAGATTAATAATACGTTAATCCAGATAGTAGATTAATCGCGTTCAAGTCGTCACGAGGATGCAATCGTTCAGAAGATTTTATCATGTGTTCTACATTACTAACAATAATACATGCGCATAATAATCTACAGGTGCTAATTAAGCAGAAACGATAACGCAAGTAAAACATATCCACGTTGTTTAACTGGTCGACCTTGACTTCTAAGAGGATACGTAAGAGAGTTAAAATCACACACTTATACGAAATTAATCCTATTTTTTTTTGGTGAGAAATTAAGCTGACGTAATTATGGTTGATGGTTTTTTAAAATGCAGATATCACAAGACAACTTTCAAAGTATCTATAGTTAAGGGTATCGACTTTGTAAACTTTTTTATTATTATTTATAAAGACTTGAGCAAATAATGAATACTGAAGCATTAAATTGCTTTTAAAATTATGTACATATTTACTTAACTTAAAATGATTTTATTTTAAGAAGTAGGTACTACCATCTAGAAGCAATGGCAAAATTATCGCGAATTAGGAAAGTGGTGAAAAATTTTAAAGATCAAAAATTATATACAGTGCATGCTCGATAATTTGAACTTATAAAAAGAACTTTAATTTTTCGAGTTTTTAGCTCATTTTTGTTCTCATTCTTGTGTTTTTAACGATTTAAGATCATTTTAGTAATTAATTATTTTTTTTTGAAATTTGAAATTGTTCTATTCCTTCGATATTTACAATTTTTAGCTTAAGCTAGTTTTAATGGTTTGGTGGTGAGACTTATTCGAAATCTTTACATCCTTAATAATTAATATATAATAATTGAATTTATATTTGTTTTTAGTCGTTTTCTACTGGCATTAATTCATTTACGGAAAAAGGAGTTAAAAAACTAGTAATTAATTAATAATTGATAGATATATAGATAGATAGGTTTTATTCAATATAATATACATTTTTTTATTCAACAATATGTGAGATTTAGTGCTAAGTTATCAAGCTACCGCTTTTACAACTTTAATATGCTATTTAGAATTCGATACATGTTTATACTTTAGATGAAATCATATAGAGTATTATAAGTTTAATCCAGCCCAAAAGTTTGTAACGCATAGAACCAAGCCTCGGACGAAAAAAAGTTATATATTATTTTTTGTTTATTTGTGGCCAAAAACCTCAAATTCGCTTGATGTCCGTCCATCCGTCTGTCCGTGAACACGATAACTCAAGAACGCCTTCACCTAGGATCTTGAAATTTTGAATCTGGATGTTTGGTTGAATTTGTAAGGCTAAGTTCGTTAACGGGCAAAACCGTCCTACTCCTTCGGGTAGCTACCATACAAAATGTCCTTAAAACACGTGTTCAAGAATATTGGTCGATAACTTTGGAAGGGTTTAAGCTACGACATTGAAATTCTGTATGTCTTATTTCTCCAATAGTTGGAGCTAAATATATGATTATGAAGAAAATCCTATTAGTCCTTCGTGTAGCTGCCATACAAATATCCTGTCAAAATATATTCACTTAATTTACGAAACTCACTATAACTCAAGTACTCTTTTAGCTACAAATTCAGAATTTTGTACAAATTAGTTTTGAGTCAAAACGAAGTTCGAGCTTACTAGTCAGCGAAATCCTTTTACTCCTTCTGGTAGCTGCGATACAAAATGTCCTTAAGACACATGTTCAATATTATTTTTAGATAACTTTTGAACGCTTCAAACTACGAATTTGAAATTTTGTACACATTCATTTTTAAATGGTTCCAAGGAAAAGGATAAATATGTAAGAAATCGAGTGAGTCCTTCCTGCACCTCCCATGTGAAAAACCTTCAAAAGGGACTTTTTTTTCGATGACTTACCCAGTTCAAGATATGAAATTAAACACTGAATATTGTCTTTTAGTTTTGAGTAGCAATCTAATGGCAGTCCTTAATAAAGGACATACAACATACACACATGTAATTCTACTTTATCCCCAACTACAATATAAATCGAAGTTCAGTGTTCATCTAGAGTATTATACGATTGGCTTGCAGCCGATCGTGACTGCACTATGTTCTTCTTTCATTCTAGTGATTTTCGTTTTGTTTTTACTTTATTATTTTAATAATAAAGTATTGTTATCGATTTTTAAAAAAAAAAAATTTGCTACCCTGAACAATTTTTTTTATACGTTTCATGACTAATAAGCACCAAAAAAGCAAAAAAAATGTTCAGTCCGTCTGTGCACCGTCCGCCGTACGCAAAACGTTTGAGGGCTTATAACTCCTAAACCCTATAAGCTATTGAATTGAAATTTTTTTCCTTAATAGATTGGGTACGCCCCTTGAAGTGTTTTTTTTTGGGGGGGTGGGAGTATGAGGGGGGAGATGGGGGAAGCGTTTTAGACGAAAAATGTTGGTTTTTAGATCTCAGCAACCACTTATGTTAAGAAGCTGAAACTTGAAATTTATATAGAGCTTCAATAGTGGAACCATTTGCAAAAATATTGTTGATATGGGTGAAGGGGTGTGGGAGTAGGGGGGAAAATAATGCGTCCATAACGCAAAAAAGAGATAGAGACATTCTAAAATCCATATCTCCTATACGGTTAATGTTACGAAATTAAAACTTAATAATCATCTGTAGGTATACTAGAAGAATAGATCTGAAACAAATTTTTTAGAGGGGGCAGTGACTTTAGATTACGATATCTCACGAACAAATTGCACTAGAGAAATAAAATTTGGTCTGCGTATAAAGGTTGACAAATAAAGTTTGCTGAAAGTAAAATTTTTTTAGGGAGTGGTGGAGCATGGAAGTGGAGGGAGTAAGAATTTTTTTAAAAAATCACGTCTTATATCTCAAGAACAGTGTAAGATAGATGCTTAAAATTTTTACCAGAAGTAGGCCTAATAGACCCCCAGCAGAAAAATAAATTTCAGAGATGAGGGTGTAGAGGGTGAGGGTGGGGGAGGGTGAAAAGTAAAAAGTTCCGATTTTTATATCTCGAGAACCTATAATGATATTAAGCTGAAACTTAGTATTTAGATAGAACTATAGTAGTAGCATGTCGGAAAAATATAATTTTGTATAGGGGTGGGGGGTGTTTTTCTTAACTATAGAACGGCTTATGCTAGAAAGTTGAAATTTTGTATGTATATGTAAATCAACTAGAAAAGTAATTCTGATTAAAAAAAAATTTTAAAATATCTACTGGCTTTCGGAAGTGGGGAAAAAAATGATCAGTGACAATGGAATGCATATATTTTTACGATTTTCGTCATATCTATTAGGTCTTTCCAAATATTGAATTCTTTTTGTACTGATTTTTCATATAAATACCCAGAAAGTGTTTTCAGTATTTTTTGAAATTCGACCCCCAAGGTGGTGTAAAGGGGTTGTATACATTTTCACGAATTCAGACGTATCCCTCAGGTCTGATTAGATATCGAATAACTTTTCACTTCCACGGGCTCATTTAATAATCACCTAAAACTATTTTCAGGTTTTTTCCTTTTTCAACCCCTAAGAGGGTAAAAACGGGTTGAGCACGTTTTCACGAATTCCGTCATATCTCTTAGGAGTGATAAGACATCGGATTGGTTTTTACTTCCTCGTGCTTTCTTTATATATATCTAAATACTTATTTAAGGATTTTTGGATATTCAACCCCAAAGTGGGTGCAAGGGGGTTGCATATGTTTTCACAAATTCCTACATATTTCTAAGTTCTAATGAGATATCGAATTAATTTTTACTTCCTAAGGCTTCCTACATAATCGTGAATAAGTTGATTTCAGGATGTTTGTTATTCAACTCCAATAGGACGTATGGCTTTCGACACATTTCTCAGGATTGATGAGATATTAGATTGGTTTGTACTTCCGCAGACTTTTTATATAATCGCCTACAAACGCATTTCCGATTTCATGTAATGGCCGAAAACGAAATCACGAAAAACCTTCTAATGGCGTAACAACTGATATAGACCTCGTCCCGGAGTATGACCCAATTATGTAATTCATATGTTATATGGGGCAGCGGCGTAAGTATTCTAGCGCGACCCCATTCTAACCGCTTCCCGAACTTTTTTTTAGGTTTTCAGTCACATAGTAAACTACACCGCATCTCAGAATTAAACTCGTTCCGAACTTCTACCCAAAAAATAATAAAGTTGCGCCCAGACTGTTGGCAGATTTTTTACACTTTTTTTGTTTTTTCTTTCCAATTTTATTCCAAAATTTTTGCGTGTTTTTGAGTTTTCGTGTTTTAAGCTCATTTTTGATTTTGATTTTGTTTTTAATTTTCTCTTTCATTCTTGTGACTTTCGATGTTGTTTTTAATTTTTAGCGTTCATTTTGTTTTTTTTTCAATTTCTTCCCTTTTTTTGCTCATTTATGGTCTTTTATTTGTTTTTTTTATCATTTTCCTCCCTATACGTTTTTTCGCGATATTTACTCAATTTTGTCATTAATTGTTATTAGCGTTTTTCTCTAACGTTAACTATTTTTCCTCCTCATTTTTGGTATTAGCTAACTTTTGTTTTTCATTTTGCACCTCCACTTTTACGATTTTACCAACCCAGTTTTGTCTTCCATATTAATTTTTCCGTTTTACCTTTTCCCTTTTAGTTTTCCACCTTTATAGTTCTTTCTTTCAATTTTCTTTCTATTTTCTTTTTTGCGTTTATATACTCTAGATGAAATCATATAAAGTATTATATATTTAATCCAGCCTGAAAAGTTTGTAACGCATAGAACCGAGCCTCGGACGAAAAAAGTTATATATTATTTTGTGTTCAATTGTGGCCCCAAAATACCCCAAATCCGTTTGCTGTCGGTCCGTCCGTCCGTCTGTCCGGCCGTCCTCCCACACCCCATCACCCATATCAAATTTTTTTTTGCAAATGGGTCCATTATCGAAGCTCTATATAAATTCCAAGTTTCAGCATCCTAGCGTTAGCGGTTGCTGAGATCTAGAAACCAAAATTTTTAGTTTAAAACGCTTCTCCCACCTCCCCCCTCACACTCCCAACCGTTAAAAAGTTGTCACTTCATGGGGCCTACCCAGTCTATTAAAAAAAAATTTCAATTTAATAGCTCACAGGGTTTGGGAGCTATAAGCCCTCAAACGATTTTGCGTAAGGCGGACGGCGTACGGCGGACGGCATACAGCGGACGGCGTACGGGGCACAGACGGACTGACTTTTTTTTTTTGCTTTTTTGGTGTTTATTAGTCATGACACGTGAAAAAAAAAATTTTAAGGGTTTTTTCTTTTAAAAAATCGATAACAATACTTTATTATTAAAATAATAAAGTAAAACTGTTTTTTTAGGGAAATAACTGATTTCTTTATCGAGAAAATAACTAGTTTCTTTATCGGTGAATTCCCGATAATTAAGATATTTTATTAATTTAAGTTTAAGCATTTTCAAGCTGATTAAGCCATGTGAGCAGATGGCGATTACATTTAGAATTATTGTGTTTGTCACCATTGATTGACTTCGGTCGAATTTTAATGTAATATTTGTTGTTTGACTTTTTTAGACTCGCTACCAGACATTTTCTATATTTCGTTGTATATTTCATTTGTTTTTAAAGTCACAATTAATTTTATTTGTATTTGTATTTGTATTTTTTAATTTCTTAATTAGAAATTATATGAATTAACTCCTAACCTAAAACAGCGTGTTATTTTAGATACGTTTGCTCATCTGCTATCACATGTATGTAGGTACTAGCGAAATAATCACCTGAATTCATTTTAAAACTGCATGGGAACTTAGAAATTTGATAGACAGAATAACGCCAGTTATTGTTTTTATTATAAATTAATTTTTTTTTGGTTATTTGAATTTTTGTTTTTAGTTTTACGTTATTTTACAATATTTTGTTTTCTAATTAATTTGCTCCTTTTAATTTAATTTATTTTTTAATAAATTATTTCTGTAGTATACGAGTTTTTATTAATTTGAATTTTAGTGCAATTCCCCAAAACTCATTTGAAATTTGAAAATGCCTTGTAATCGTTTTACTTTATTATTTTTTAATAATAAAGTATTTTCAATGAATTTGAACAAAATAAACATGGGGATTAGTGAAAAGCATACTGGCATCCTTTATGTACTGTGAATAAAAACAAATACGTACAATTTCAAGGATAATGCATAGTAAAATCTAAATTGTCTAACAGACAAACTAACAAAGTTATATACCAATTCAAAGCACAAACATATCCTCTTTAATTAAGGAACACATCCTCGTAAAGCGTTAAAACAATTCCTAAAGTACTTGATATGTAATTACTCTCATAAGCATACTACTTTTAGTTTAGCACCTTTCGGGGATGAAAACATTCTGCGACAAAGAAGGTCCTTAATGTAGGTACGTGATGGCAGTAATTACCTTTAATTTAACTTGCGTGTCCTTTTTCCATTGCGTAAAAAGCTTTGGATTGGAACTAAAACTGTTAGCTGAAAAGGTCACGTGGGTTGGTTAGTTCCATGTGTGAATAAGACCTAGAAGTTCTGGGATCTTCTTCTTTTGGGCACAGATTTAGTTTCTATTTGTTGTCATCTATAAGCGCTTTATTTGATGCGATCATTGCTCCTAGCTAAAATAGTTTCGAGGTTTTAAGGGAGGTGTTCGTTCATGTGAAAATGTCATAAACCCAACAAACCACCCGCTCCCCGTCTCGCCTTATGAAATTCATTCATGTACCCGGCTTCACAGTGGGGTAGATTGTGTTAATGCTTGAATTCCATTAAGAAAAGCTGGTGAAATACAGTGGTGGATGTTTAAATATGGTCATGTTAGGTAGAGTTTAAAACAAGGGTAAAGATATATCGACAAACATATCTCGAATCCTAGAGTCCTCCGACATCGACTCCTACACATCTTGAGTGTCTATCTAATGCCAATAAAGTGTTTTTATAATATGTCATTCGTTCTTTTATCTCAGGTGTAAACGCTTCCACTAATCCGCCGGGTGCTTGATTTCATGATGGCGGATTATCAATTTTCGATTCATTTAATACACTTGTACATCAAGGATTTATAGGTTTTAAATTTAGACACTAGACACGTGGGGCGCTCTTAATGCCCATTTAGACTCTGTATGTCATGTTACCGTTTAGCCTGATTTTATTTAGATTATGATCGAATTTTGACTAAATGATGAATTTTGGAAGAGGCATTAGGAAATAAATGCCGAACGTACTAGAAATCGTGCAATTTTTAAAATTTCTTAGGATTAATCTGATAAGAAGAAGAAATTAACATTAATTTAAAAATATTGTTTTTTAAAACACATTCTGGGGAATAAAAAACTCGTAAAACTCTCGAGATACTTATTCATTACTTGAGTTGCCAATCCATTTCATTCGCTTATCACTTATAAAATGGGATACAGTAAAACTGCCAAATGACATATCTTCGTATCCATCATTAGTAGAAAGGCCGTGTGTAAGCAACTCTCTAATTGCCAAGTTAAATCTAATTGAAAGTTAGTAAATTGTCAATTCAGGTACCCTTGTGTCTATGGAAACTTTATAGATACTGACAAAACAAACCGCTTTTTAAATTATAACTTCTTTTGATTCAGCTGTAACATATTTACGGCGTTTATAGTAGATCTGATTTCTCCAACAACTCCGCAAGCATTCATAAGTCACGTAGTGCGGAGTTATGGTCAGGGGTTGGAATCTCTTGCTTTTTTGTGGGCCCCCGGCTCCCAACTTAAAGCTGGGGCGTTGGAACTTGTGGAACCTTTCCGAGGGGACGCTTTTAAATTTTCTAAAGTTCCCAGATTTTATATATACGCATGTTTTAGCTCTCCAAAGCTCATTCTCTCCAGTGGTTAAAGTGACATGAAAGTGAAGACACCGGTGTACTGTTGCAAGTCATGTATCAGCATGCTTTTCATACAACAACAAATCACATCGCAAATGGTAAGTTTTTCTATGGGGTCCTTAAAATTCCATACGGATGAGTGAGATGTACTAAATTGTACTAAAAAAAATTTTGTGAATTAAAATGCGCGTATAATGCCTAATATCAAGTGCCTAAGTGCAAAAAACCGACCGGTCTGAATACGATCCACACAATTCATGAAAAATCAATGAAAATTTAGCCGCTAGAAGGTGTGTTTGAGTCTGTAGTACGTAGTGTAAGGACTTTTCGTACCGTCAACATGTGAGGCACTCAGTGTAGTTCTAAAAGTAAAACAAAAACAGAAAGACGGTTTGTGAATTGCATTAAGCATCATACATTTTGGATGATGTAATTCATTTTACGAAATCGTGTATACCCTTAAAGTTAAAGTGGCTAATATATGAATGAGTTCTGCGCACTAGCAGTACAACATCCCTTCAGTTGGAGGATGGGTGTACAACAGTGGCAAAGTTCGTTCTCTATACTTCCATCAAACGTATGTAGATATGTAAGTGTGTTACCCGGCAAAAATTCTATTAAAATGTGTTGCACTATTGGCCGATCTATTAGGTTCCTAGATACGCTCTACAAATATTTATATAATTTATTTCTAGAATAATAATGGCCATACTGATGATGTCCTTTATCCATCAGTTCCTTCACTGATTTTATCGCTGTATAAAAAAATCCACCCGTTCTAGACGTGACTACTCAGACGTAGACTATGACAACAGGGTCCCCCTAGCTGTTATGGGCAATTAAGATTAAGCAGTATCAGAAAAGGACAAAAGGACGCATTTCTATTGTCCGGACATCGGAGCATTTATCCAAGTTAGACATCGTACGGGGCTTCTCATTGGGGATGACTGATAAGTGTAGGATTTCTGTTCACAACATTTTCTTTTCAAAGTTTAAATTTCAAGTATTAATATAATACTCGTACATAGTGGAATTGTGGCGCCAACCGAAAGTATAGCAAATGAAATGAGGTAGTAGATAAATGCCTCCATTTTTTAGTTAGTGCTCTATATTAAGGTTTCTAGATACTGAACTGTTGCATATGTCTAAAAACATAACTTGGTTGTCGTGTGGCTAAATCAATTGAAATTTTTCTGTATTATTATCTAAAGCTGCAATTCATCAGACTTAAATTGACAAACACGTCATCTCCATTTTGAGCCATTTTAAATTCGAGTAGTAGGAAGAATATATGTCCCGATCTAATCAGTTTGACCACGTCCACTTCAATGGTCCCTGCGAAGGCTGCAATAGGTCTACTCTATCCAAGTCATGATCCTTTCCAAAGGTTTTTATATGCTGTCTGCACTTCTCTACGGTTTTTGCCTATTCCTTTTTATTTGACACGTGGCCAACCTGGCAATCTTACTCGAGGATAGTATGTGCCCAAGTAAAGCGCAGTGACCTAAACCAAACCAATGCAACTTGTTGGTCATTTAAATTTTGAAATTTTAAGCCGGGACGACGTCGGAGCGACATCTTAGTTAGAAAGTCATGACTGGCTTTTGTCAAGCCGGTACATAGTAATGCCGACATCAAAACGACCCTAAAATTCTTCCTAAAGCTGGTCAGAAAGACGTTGTCATGGGATAACTGAGCCGTTTTGCTTGGGATATAAAAATGCTTTGCTCCACTTTCCTTATAATATGAAGAAATACATGCTTCGTTCGTCTCCAGAACTCGCTGACTTACTGTTCTTAAAAGCTCGTTAAAAGTTATGTTTCGCATAAATGTTAAAAAAATCTGCGAATATCTTTCACGCACTTTCTTATATTAAAAGCCTGTTCCAATAGTAAGCGTCGTCTACGTCCATATTAACGTTACGTAGACACATTACGATTATAATATTTTTAGAAAAAGCTGAAGTCTAGTACGGACCTCGGGCAGAATTCTGCCACCAATATAATGGTATGGTATCACTTAGACGTTAGTGCTCGTCCGTTGTGCTCCCAGTTTGATTGTGATTACTCATGGAACCTAAAACCATTTAGTGGATTTTATAAAACTTGCTTTGTTACAAAGTTCCCCTTATCGCTATCACCAAGCTCAGTGAGGAAATAAGCGCCGAGGTTCCGTCTTCTCGTTCCCAATAGGGGCGGACGTGGAAGATTGACTCTTCCACTTCTAGGTCACCGCAGCTACGACAGAGATCATTTGCCTCGGCACTCAGTCGTCTAGCGTGTCTACCGATCAGGCAGTGTCCTGTGAGCATTCCGATTAGTGTGCTAGCCTCTTTCTTGCTCAGGGTCAGGACATACATACTTTTCCCCTTTTGCCACCCATATAAAATGTTCTGTTTGGTGGTACGGAGTTCGTGGCAGAATTCTGCCCCGAAATGACATCGACCAAGAGATGGCGCTGAAACTGTGGAGAGCAATTTTCTTCCAATAAAAACTGTTTAACAGCCCTATTCTGAAATTGGAACCTATTACAGATCACAACCTCCTATATGACTGAAACAATGTGATTGGTTTTATGTTCAGTAATTTTCTTCGTATCTAAAAATAATGATAAAATACTAAAAGTCACAATTTGTTCAAAATTGTGACTCTCCACCCTCATGTAAGTCTACTTTTTTCTTGACTTCGTCAGTTGTCGTAAAAATAGTTAAGCTAAGCCAAGACACGAACCAAACTTTAAAGTGTACAGAAATTTTCTATAAATTGTTATAGCTAGACGTAGACATAGACGAAGCTTACTATTGCAATATATTCTGAATAGACTTCGTGGAAATTTAACAAAAATTGTAATTATTGTGTCTGTCGCAATTTTAGATGCGTTGCTATATACTTCAAGGATTTGGTCCATACTTGGCATGAACAAAATGCCTCGTAGCCTCAGTGCCTCTTCAAATCCATACAGCTTAAAGGCTGCCACCATATTTCTTTTTTCATTAAGGTACTTGGAGCAAAAGATCTACACAAAGAAGCTTTCAATAATTTAAGAAGTGTCCTGCGGACGTCTTACAAAGAATCTAATTTCGGATAATAAACCACGTCAGCTTTAGATATCTGCTGTTAGAACGCACCTTTTAATTGAAAATGAACAACGTCCACCGATTTCGTAAATTAACCCAATGCTCAATGTAGAGATGCTGAAAGCTTCTCAAACATTATAATTAAGAGAAATTAATCGAATTTATGCCATCGCCTAAAGTATAGATTGCCGATTGTTTCATTCCTCCCATCGAATATGCCGGGGATAGCAATCCTCAAGCGTAATTTGCTACGGAAACGTATTTGTGATTTGTTTCACCTGCCACAAACTCATGTTCAAATTAACCCTCACAATATCGAGGGTAGCAATGGAGTCTTCTATTAATCCTTATTCTACTTCACCTTTGTGTCTGTTTCATTACGAATTCGGCACTAGCATTGATAATTTTATATTCATAGGTTTTTCAAGAAGGTGTTTTACCGAGTTCCTTATTGAAATATGCTCAAGCTCCTCTTATCGTTTTCAATAGCGTGAAAACCTTAAAATTGAAAACCATATTAGCATATCGTAATTTTTGCATTGTTATGTTTTCTGACTGATTTTTAAATAATTTTTTATCCTAATTTCAAAAAAACACTAACTTATAAAAATTCGAACCGTCCAAAATAAATTTTTTGAAAGATAATGCCTAGATAATAGGTACCAAATACTATTTTTAAAAGAAAATGTCAAGATAGTATGATTATTAAGTTGAATCATTTTGTTTTGTATAAAAATGGAATCAGAGTGAAGGCGACGAGCGCGATTGCACAATCGCATAGCGCGCAACATATCAAGACATCAGTAATAGTAAACGCGTTGAATCGCTTCCCACAACTGTTAAATAATATTCACAAATACCTTGCGACCGTGTTGCCTCCGTTTTTTTATTGCATAATCATTCAATTGCGATATTTATTAGCTGGTCGCGTCTATTGTTATAAAAAAATGAAATTAAACGCTATTTTGAAACTTTTTTGACACGTTTTTAGCGTCAAAATAGCATTACACGCGCGGCAAAGTAGCAAGAAAGGCTATCAAAGCGTCGCGCGCATCGCCCTCACTATAACTCCATTCGTCTTAAGCTACTTGTTGTATAAGTTTGTCTGATCGACTCGAAATTATTATGTATAAAGGTACCAGAAGTTTAAACTTTCTAGTAAAAGCCGTTTCCGAAATAAGAAAAATATTTTTCACCACAGTGCTTCATTCAAAATATGAAAATATTTTTTTTTCTAAAACCTATAGTCCTTACCCACCCTCGCATTATCATCACCTAAATGTTATCTTGAAAGAGGTCATAGAGTCACTGCGGATATATGGACTCCATTAAAGCGTTTTTTATGATCTGCTCTTCCAAACATTTTAAGAAAGAAATTATTACTTTATTGCTCCAATAATCGATTTAAAGAAATATTTACTACCCTAATATTTGGTATTTTCCGGTTTTAGGACTAGTAAACCCCAACATTTTTAATAATATTACATATTATAATACTTAATTATTAAAAATGTATGCGCATTGTTAGATCGGAAAGAACGAAAGAGTGTATCTACTTAATTAACCATGTGCCCGGTTTTAATAATTTGTTAATCTAATCTGCATATTCCTAAACGTCTATAACATATGTAGGGAATTTACAAAAAAATCCATTGTGATACTAAAATGAACATTAATTAATATTATTTTCGGACAGTTTTATCTTAAGCAGTTATTATTACTGTTGTTATCGAATATATCTAATTGTCAGGTATTAACTTGGGAAGCTATATCCGATAAATTATGAATAATAGATTTTTTTTTCGTCGTTTCGAATTAGTCTGACATGATTTATTATTCATAAACATTTAACAAGAGTTCGCAAGGTCGTTATGAGTACGATTATTAATAACATGTCATGATTTCCTCAAATGTTGCAGTACATTTTTCATATTAAATTACGTTTCAGTTAATTATTCAAAAAGCAGTATTGGTTTACGATAAAAAAATAATAATATTTTATAATAATAATAATAAATGTTCCCATATTTTGATTAATTTTAAGAGTATTATGATTCTGTTAAAGACTCATTGCTTAGAGCAAAGAACAACATTAAGTTTTAGGTTACTCCATCCTGCTTGAACTCTGTATTGTTTTTCTTTTCGAAATCTTTTTGAAATCACAGGCTCATATGTTATTGTGTGTTAATTTTTATATGAATCAGTAATGTTTTTATTTCCACTTAACAATCGAATTATCGTACTCATGGTCGCCCATACAAAATTTCGTAGGGAGGGGCAGAACTATGGTTTATAAAAAGATTATTGATAGGCATATCAGAGATGGGGCTTTGAAATCTCAACCCTTACACTCCAATCAATATGCATATCAACCAGGGAAGTCTACAACCCACGCCTTACAAAACCTAGTCACGAAAATCGAGAAATCGATTACGGACAAGCAAATAGCTGTGGGTTGCTTCTTAGATATCGAAGAGGACTTTGACAACACTGCCTACGAAAGTATCTACTCTGCTGCACAAAAGAGTGGTATTGATCCAAAAACCTACAGTTGGATCAAGGCCATGCTAGAACGCAGGAAAATAACTTCGACACTAGCCGACTCAACAGTCACAGTCACAGCTGCGAAAGGTTGTCCGCAGGGTGGGGTACTATCACCCATCCTCTGGTGCTTAGTAGTGGACGACCTTCTTCAAGACCTAACTAATTCCGGAGTCACGGTACAGGGTTACGCTGACGACCTTGCCATCCTTGTTAGAGGTAAATTCGAAGCGACGGTGACTGATCTAGTTCAGAATACCCTAAACCAGGTAGCAACCTGGTGCACTAAAGCAGGATTGGGTATCAGCCCAAAGAAAAGCACAATTGTTGCATTCACCAAAAGGAGGTGTAAGGGCAAGCTAGCTAAGCCTACTCTTTTTGGAGAATCCATAGAGTATTCTAGTGAGGTAAAATTCCTGGGTATTATCCTGGACGAAAAGCTTACCTGGAATGCTCATTTGGACAAAGTTCTTGAAAGGGCCAGAATCTCTCTCTGGACCTGCAGGAGCCTTCTCGGTAAAAACTGGGGACTGAGTCCAAAACTAACCTACTGGATGTATACCGTCGTTGCTAGGCCCATTATAACTTACGCGGCATCCGTCTGGTGGAAGAAAACAAAGCAGAAAACTACTCAGCTCAAGCTGACTAAACTACAAAGACTGGCATGCCTGGGTATTACTGGGGCGATGCGCACCAATCCCACAGCTGTCTTAGAGGTGCTTCTCAACCTAGCACCTCTACACTTAGAAATACAGAAAGAAGCTAGATTCACCACATACAAACTTTTGAGCTCGTAGGACGAGTCAGAGCGCAAAATAGCTTGCCCAACTCTCTCCGCGGAACTCAACAAGGACCCTATACTAGCGATACCTCTTTCTGATTCAATGGTACCGAAATTTAATTTCACAAAGCCATTCAAAGTTGTCCTTCCTGAAAGGGAGGATTGGGCCACAAACAAACCAACTCCAAAACCAGGATCCATAATCTGGTACACAGACGATTCTAAAACGGATCAAGGTGTAGGAGCAGGAGTTTATGGAGTGCGCCCAAATGTGAAATTCTACTGTAGCATGCACATAACATCCACTGTTTTTCAGGCAGAGACTCATGCTATTGAACTATGCATTAGAGAACATATCAGACGGGGCTACAAAAACCAACAAATATATATTCTCTCGGACAGCAAGGCAGCAATAATGGCACTTCAGTCCGTTCAAATCTACTCCAAACTTGTTTAGAATTGCCTCCAATGCCTGATTGAACTCGGAAATAAGAACAGAGTTAGTCTCATTTGGATTCCGGGACACCGCGGCTATGTAGGTAATGAACTTAATGGCTAGGAAAGGTTCAGAAGCAGACTTCATGGGACCATATCCATTCTGTGGGATACCATTAAGCACAGCCAGAATGAACATCCGAATGTGGCAAAAATCGCAAAGTGCCATTCACTGGGACTTGGTACCGGGCAACAGGCACTCAAAGCTTTTTATGCCAAAACATTCGGAAAAAAGAACATCTGATTATCTAAAATTAAGCAGATATCAGACCCGAACCTTAGTGGGAGCTCTGACTGGACATTGTCACATGAGGAAGCATCTCAATAGGATTGGTCTCTCTGAGACTAAAATTTGCAGAATATGCAATGACGAAGACGAAACACCAGAGCATATCCTCTCTGAATGAGAGGGTTTAACTCGCAAAAGGCTTCGTCACTTCGGTCAGGGTTTCATGGACCCATCGGAATTCCTAACCATTCCTCTTCGCAAAATACTAGGCTTCATTGAAAGCGCAGGGATCGAAGAGGAATCATAATCAAACCGGGGTGACGTCACAATAAGCCCAACTGAGGCTGCAGTGACAGAGGTTAACCATACCAACCCCTATTTCCAAATCAATCTATCTATCTATGGTTTATAAAAGGAGTTTGTAATTTCGGGACCTACATATTGGGACGAACAAAATGAATGTGGATTTCACTCAGTTAAGAATCATTGAACCTTTTCTGCCACACCAAACCAATATCAATGCAATGGAAGATAGGGTAAAAATACAGAGAAGTTGAAATTTTACTTAGAATCCGTTAGTAAGTAAAGTCGCTTAACTTCTTCGAGTAAATCGCATACAAAATTCCTCAAAACAAGTGGTGACAGTTATATTCTGGAATTTAAAAATTTCGCACGATATAATTTTTTTCAATTAAATATTGCAGGAACTGACAATATTGCGGTACTCTTTCAATTAGTTACCATACAAAAGTTCTTAATAAAAATGATTCCTATTTTTTCCCGAAGTAGCGACAACTATGGAACGGAACGTATTGGGCATAAAAGCTTTTTTTGTTAAGTTAAGTCGGAGAATGTGGTTATGTAGTTACACTTATGTTGAAAGCATCAACATTGGAAAACAGAGTGAAATGAAGACACTGTTTTAGGCTGCCATACAAAATTCTTTAAAAAAGTTGGTGCTTTCTGGTGAGTCAACTTGAAGACTTGGAATTAGTTGTAACCGTGTTCAAGCTGTTGTAAATACTAAGAAGAAGCGGGGTTAGTAGGGTAAATAAAAGTTATTCACCTTTACTTTTAACCATTTCGTAATAGAGCAATTCTTTTTTTAATAAAGTGCAACTAAAATGTGTTAACCGTGGTTTAACAAAACGTTACGTACTAATGCTACTAATATCCCTACTGATCCTGCTACTTTAATCAACATACCTTAAAATTTTGCATATTTGAAAACACCCTCCTACCAAGCACAAAGTCGAAAGGATGTATAAAAAACAAGGATCTGAGCAGATGGGTACTTTATCTCAGGAAACCATTAAGACCTTTGAGTTTTCTTGTATTTTTCATAAGTCATACCAAACTTCTCTGAAGAACAAATCCTGAATGTGAAATTCAATTATGTCTTTCAATAAAATAATGTCCTTACCTTATTAATCTAATTTGAATTACAATCCAATTTTTCTGCAGTAAGTTAAGAAAACCTTAATTTTTAACAAGTAAAATTTCTTTAAATACAAATAAAAAGATGTTTTTGCTTTTATTTTTCATTAAAAACAGTAAACGGTGTTGATTTAGTAACTATTTGTTAGTAGTTTAACAAATTATGTGTAATAGAACAATTAAAAGGTCTTAGTTACACTATATTAAGAAAAAAGAATTATTCAAGTGACGAAATGATGTTTTTCAAATACTGAAAGGTAGAATACAGGTGGGGGCAAGTGCCCCTCTTGCCCCCCTCTTGCCCCCCTCTTGCCCCCCTCTTTCCCCCTCTATGGGCGCCCTTGATCGTACTCCTTTACAATTATCGACGACATTTAATTCAGTCTCTTCATTGTGGTCTTATTTATGACTCGACTATATACTTTTGTAACGTTTTCGCTAGCGCCCTCATCAGTGAAGATCTATTCGATCAAAATGAATTGAATTATTACTTATATATTTTTTTTCCTAAATAAAATTCTAATTGGCATAAAATACAATCAAATTAAATATAATAAATCTATTCTAAATATAAAAAGATATTTATAAATATTGAATTGCCATGGAACACTTTTTTATATTTTGTTGTATTGTATACCGAGAATAACGACTGTTGACGCACGATATGAATCGTAAAAGATTTACTACCAGCTAACGAATACCAAAACTTTTTTATTTTTATTTTTCGTAACCTGAAATAAAGAGAGAATACAAAATACAATAACCTAGAGCGGATATATCACTATACCCACTTAGTATGTAGATGTACACAGCTATATAAAATATCTGAAATTGTATCTCTTTTCAACGTCACGAGGAAAATGCTTTCTTTTATTGGTGCGATATAAATGATATCGTTACGATAAGGACATCATGCGAATGTGCATAATAAAGCAGGCGAGGCAGTGTAATGGCTTATCAAGTAGGACAGGGCATGCAAGCGGTAACAGAATCGTTCTCTCTTAAAACTCCATTTTAACATATCGAGCTGAATATTTAGTTGCGCTGAAGTTGGAGGCGGAAAAAATAGTGCATAAGAAATATACATTTGCATAAATGCATCAAGATGATTAAAATACAAGCCATTTTGATGATTAACTCACTGTTCACCTACGTGATTCACTTACGAGTAGCAGAACACTCAATGATTCACCAAAGAGTCGTAAGTGAATTCACATCAATTTCAGATCATTGAATGATTAATGATTCTTTCAAATTTTTTCGTTTCTGGGCTGTATCTTAAATGGAAATGGTTTGGTCAATGTTTTCACAGTATACATATTTAAACTGAAAATATTGGCTTTCCGGGTAAAATACTGTTTTGCGTAGTAGTACACAGAATAAAATAAACAGTATTTTACCCGGAAAAGCAGTATTTTGAAATGTGGAAATATTTGCTGCAGGTGAGTCTAATTAAATTTTGAACAAAGGAAGCGTGTATGAATAATATATCGTTCTCGCATCTCACAAAAAAATCATAAATGTTCATTGTAGGTGAAGAAAACTGAGTTTAAATGAAGAATATAGAAACAACGCTTATGAACTTTATTATTTTTTAAAAATAAAGTATTGTGATCGACCTGAAATTTCAAAAAAGTTTGCTACCCTGAAATTTTGTATTTACACGTTTTAGGACTAGTAAAACCCAAAAAAGCAAAAAAAGAAAAATGTCCGTCTGTCCGCCGTAGACGCCGTACGCCGTCCGCCGTACGCCGTACGCAAAATCGTTTGAAGGCGCGTAGCTCCCAAACCCGTTGAGATATTAAATTGAAATTTTTATGGTGGGTAGATTGGATGAACCCCTACAACTGGTATATTTTCGAGGGGTGGGGGTACAAGGGGAGAGGAGAGGGGAGCGTTTTAGATGAAAAATTTTGGTTTCTAGATCTCAGGAACCACTTATGCTAGAAAGCTGAAACTTGGAACTTATGTAGTACTATGATAATGGACTCAATTGCAAAAAAATTTTCGATATTGGTTAAGGGGTGTGGAAGTGGGGGGGGGGGGGAAACAATGAGTCTGAAACGCATGAAAGACGGGATTGAAACATTCTAAAATCGATATCTCCTGAACAATTGATGTCAGAAGATTGAAATATTGTTGTTGTCCTTAGGGATACTTTAAGATTAGATAAGGGCTAACATTTTTAAGAGGGATGGTGGGGTGTGGGGTTGTTGGGTGAAAAACTTTGGATTACAATATCTTCTGAACCAATTACACCAGGAAGATAAAATGTAGTTTCTGTATATGGGATCACAAGAGGAGTCTACCGAAACTAAATTTTTTGAGGGGAGAGATGGAGTACGAAAGTGGGGGGACAGCAATTTTTCAAAAAATTTAATTTTTATATCTCAGAAACCGTATCAGATATCATTTTGAAAATTTTACAGGAGTTGGAGTCGGTAAACTTCTAGAAGGGAAAAAAATTTTGGTGATGTGGGTGTTGGGGGTGATGTTGAAAGGGGGTAGAAAGGAAAACATTCTGATTTTTATTTTTCGAAAACCATAATGAATAGAAATGTAAAAATTTAGGATTATATAGAGCCACTATGGAGACATCCTAGAAAAATAAAATTTTTGATACGGGTATCAAGGTACGGGGGAGAGGGGTGTTTTTTATATCTCAGAAACGGCTTATGCTAGAAAGTTGAAACTTAGTACGTATATGTAGATGTGCTATTAGAGTAACTAAAGCAAAAAAAAATTCAGATTTTTATTGGCGTTCAGAGGTCCACATTTTCACAAATTTCGTTAAAACTTTTAGACATGTCGAGCTATCAAAGCAATTTTACTTCTGCGGGCTATTTATATAAGCGCCTAGTAGCGTTCTTCAAAATTGTTCGATATCTAACCCCTAAGGTGGTGTAAAGTGGTTGTGTACATATTCACGAATTCTGATATATTTCTAAGGTATATTGAGACTTGGAATTCACTTTTACTTCTACATATAAGCTTTAAACGTAGTCGGGGAAAAACCGATTTAAGTATTTTTCTCAATTAAATCCCCTGGGGGTATTGTTCAAGTTTTCACTGATTCCGAAAATCTCTTAGGCTTAATGTGATCGAATTCGCTTTTATTATTATGAATTATTCTATTGATAAAAAAATACGTAAGTAAATAAAAGAAATCTGCCAACAGTCTGGGCGCAACTTTATTATTTTATGGGTAGAAGTCCGAAACGTGTTTAATGATGAGATGCGGTGTAGGCTACTATGCGATTGACAACCTAAGAAATAACCAGGAGGCTATTTGGAACGTTATTTTTTAGGTTGTCAGTCGCATAGTAACCAACACCGCATCTCATCATTAAACACGTTTCGGACTTCTACCCATAAAATAATAAAGTTGCGCCCAGACTGTTGGTAGATTTTTATACTCTAGATGAAATCATATAGAGTATTATAAGTTTAATCCAGCCCAAAAGTTTGTAACGCATAGAACCAAGCCTCGGACGAAAAAAAGTTATATATTATTTTTTGTTTATTTGTGGCCAAAAACCTCAAGTCCGCTTGACGTCCGTCTGTCAGTCCGTCCGTCCGTCCGTCCGTCCGTCCGTCCGTCTGTCCGTTAGCACGATAACTCAAGAACGCCTTCACCTAGGATCTTGAAATTTTGAATCTGGATGTTTGGTTGAATTTGTAAAGCTAAGTTCGTTAACGGGCAAAATCGTCCTACTCCTTCGGGTAGCTGCCATACAAAATGTCCTTAAAACACGTGTTCAAGAATATTGGTCGATAACTTCAGAAGGGATTAAGCTACGACTTTGAAATTTTGTATGTGTTATTTTTCCAATAGTTCGAGCTAAATGTATGATTATGAAGAAAATCCTATTAGTCCTTCGTGTAGCTGCCATACAAATATCCTGTCAAAATGTATTCACTTAATGTACGAAACTCACTATAACTCAAGTAATCTTTTAGCTACGAATTCGGAATTTTGTACAAATTAGTTTTGAGTAAAAAGAAAGTTCGACTTTACTAGTCAGCGAAATCCTTGTACTCCTTCTGGTAGCTCCCATACAAAATGTCCTTAAAACACGTGTTTAAGAATATTGGCCGATATCTTGAGAAGGGTTTAAGCTACGACTTTGAAATTTTGTATGTGTTATTTTTCCAATAGTTGGAGCTAAATGTATGATTATGAAGAAAATCCTATTAGTCCTTCGTGTAGCTGCCATACAAATATCCTGTCAAAACGTCTTCACTTAATTTACGGAACTAACTATAACTCAAGTAACATTTTAGCTATGAATTGGAAATTTTGTACAAATTTGTTTTGAGTAAAAACGAAGTCCGAGTTTACTAATCAACGAAATCCTTGTACTCCTTCTGGTAGCTGCCATACAAAACGTCCTTAAGACACGTGTTCAACAATATTTTTCGATATCTTTTGAACGCTTCAAGCTACGAATTTCAAATTTTGTACACGTTCATTTTTAAATGGTTCCAAGGAAAAGTATAAATATGTAAGAAATCGAGTGAGTCCTTCCTGCACCTCCTATGTGAAAGTCCTTCAAAAAGGACATTTATTTCTGTGACTTACTCAGTTCAAGATATGAAATTAAACACTGAATATTGTCTTTTAGGTTTGAGTAGCAATCTAATGGCAGTCCTTAATAAAGGACATACAACATGCACACACGTAAATCTACTTTATCCCCAACTACAATATAAATCGGAGTTCAGTATTCATCTAGAGTATTATTCGATTGGCTTGCAGCCGATCGTGACTGCAGTATGTTTTATTTGAATTATAATGCAGTATACTAAGATGCTTCGCATGACTAACGGTTCATCTACATGATTCACTTATGAGTAACAAAAGAGAACGCTCAATAATTCACCTGGATATCGTAAGTAATATCACTTGTGAACATATACTCCATCTATGTGAATCGTTAGTGATTCACTTACGTTGCTTTTGCTTTTCCGAGTCGTATTCCACATAAAAGAGCTCTCATTGATTCACCAAAGAATCGTAAGTGAACTAAGGTGAATCAGTAATATTGTGCAATACGAAAATAATTGGAACACCGACTGTAGGTCAATATCCTGCAAAATTTTAAAAACTTGTCGTGAAAACAGAAAAGTTATCAAACTGCGTCATAAAAACGAAAACATCTCAGAACTTAATCTAATGAACCTGAAAGTACACTGCCAGTTCCATACACTCGCCAGAGGCCAGAGAAGTAATCGCTTGTTTAACAACTCCGTTTTCAACCCCTGCCAGCCTATCCACTGACATCGCATTCTATCATATCGCTTGGATCTCAGTCAGACAGGCTGGAAGCAACGCATACCATGTGCTTCTATAGTCGGAAAATTATAGCGGCCGGATTTAAGGGCCCAGATCCTTCCCAAATACCAAGAAGATTGCTCGAACTGCCGGGAAAATCGTAAATTGTCCTCAAGACGCCTAAAGTTTTTCACATTGGGTACGTATCCACCAGCACCAGGAATAAGGCGGCAATCGATAACGCCACAAAGCGCCTGCGTTAAAGAAGCGTGCCCTTGAGATGACTTCCACCGGCTTCTTCTAGAATTATCAGAAATTCCACAAGCTTTCTGGTCCATTATATCCTGCACAACAAGCTGATAAAACAGCTATTCTACGTTCTATTTCGTGATTTTTTTTAAAAGGATTCTGTGCTCGTCGGACAGGTAACTTTTTATTACAAAAGCAACCTGACATCATTTTCTAGCTACAGACCGGGCTAGAGTACAAACTGAAAGCTTAATAAATACTAAGAGTCAAGGACATAGTGACGGCCTGTCTGTTGACGTCGCTATGAGTCTAGGACGACCTAACTATGAGGTTGTACAGCAAACAGTAGAAAGCATGAGGCCACTATACCTATCAATAAAAAATACATATGCAAGGGTTCATGCCGAAAAGGACTTTCATGCCTTTCGTGCAGAAGGAAATGTAATTGGAAATTTCTTTTGACTTAATGTGCCTCCTGAAAACGTCGAAAGTTGCATGAAGTTCTACTTCACTATAAGAAGTACCTACACATGAATACAAACATGTCCCGTCCAATTTAAGTTCGAACGAACTGCTGCTGCGGAATATGTTCTAAATGGCACTGAGTGGGATTAAGTCCTTCAAAGAAAGCTCTTCCATTCATAGAATTTGCGATGAAGATATTTAATCAAGCTGTGATGCATGAATTTCTGCTCTCAAGGGAATTAAAATTTAAAAAAATGTACCGAATAGATTTTCAAGCGAGATAAATTCAAATAAATAAGTAAATTAAAAACGAAACGAAAGTTCTTACCCGAATTACGTCCTTTCAAAATGTTTAATATTTTATTACTTCTGGACGGATTAATACTTATGATATCGGGTCTTAGTGGATTCACTAAATGATTCGAAAAAAATTCAGCAAATATATTTCGGATGGAACCAACAAATGGACTCTAAATAAACTGAGTGATGTATTTATAATGAATTTTTTTTGTAAATTCTAATTGACTCGATACGTTCTTTAAACAAAAAGGAGAGTAAAGAAGTTTTTCATTACTACTCGTAAAACCTGAACCAAAAAAAAATCTTGCACTTAAAAGCAGAAAACGTTTTTTTCTTTTATAACACAAAAAATTATAATTTTAAAGGACGAATAAATTTGCCAAAACTGCACTGATTTTTATGAGTCTTTGACTGCACTTCACTTACTAAAGTAAAATAAAACAGATGTGAACGAATTCTTCACGAAAACCAAACAACCAATCGAAGACAATTTCGCAATTTTCGGAGTCGGAAGTGAGGTTGCAATTTGGAATAAATGGCATATACATAGTTTAATTTTTATACTCTAGATGAAATCATATAGAGTATTATAAGTTTAATCCAGCCCAAAAGTATTTAACGCATAGAACCAAGCCTCAAACGAAAAAAAGTTATATATTATTTTTTGTTTATTTGTGGCCAAAAACCTCAAATCCGCATGCCGTCCGTCCGTCCGTCCGTCCGTCCGTCCGTCTGTCCGTGAACACGATAACTCAAGAACGCCTTCACCTAGGATCTTGAAATTTTGAATCTGGATGTTTGGTTGAATTTGTAAGGCTAAGTTCGTTAACGGGCAAAATCGTCCTACTCCTTCGGGTAGCTGCCATACAAAATGTCCTTAAAACACGTGTTCAAGAATATTGACTAATAACTTCGGAACGCCTAAAGTTACGACTTTGAAATTTTGTACGTGTTACTTTTTCAATAGTTGCAACCAAAAGTATGATTATGAAGAAAATCCTATTAGTCCTTCGTGTAGCTGCCATACAAATATCCTGTCAAAAAGTATTCACTTAATTTACGAAACTCACTATAACTCAAGTAATCTTTTAGCTACGAATTCAGAATTTTGTACAAGTTAGTTTTAATTAAAAAGGAAGTTCAAGTTTACTGTTCAGCGAAATCCTTTTACTCCTTCTGGTAGCTGCCATACAAAATGTCCTTAAAACACGTGTTCAAGAATATTGGCCGATAACTTCAGAAGGGTTTAAGCTACGTCTTTGAAATTTTGTATGTATTATTTTTCCAATAGTTGGATATAAATGTATGAATATGAAGAAAATCCTATTAGTCCTTCGTGTAGCTGCCATACAAATATCCTGCCTAAACGTCTTCACTTAATTTACGGAACTTACTATAACTCAAGTAATCTTTTAGCTATGAATTGGAAATTTTGTACAAATTAGTTTTGAGTAAAAACTAAGTTTGAGTTTACTAATCAGCGAAATCCTTTTACTCATTCTGGTACCTGCCATACAAAATGTCCTTAAGACACGTGTTCAACAATATTTTTCGATAACTTTTGAACGCTTCAAGCTACGAATTTGAAATTTTGTACACGTTCATTTTTAAATGGCTCCAAGGAAAAGGATAAATATGTAAGAAATCCAGTGAGTCCTTCCTGAAACTCCCATGTAAAAGTCCTTCAAAAAGGAAATTTTTTTTCGATGACTTACCCAGTTCAAGATATGAAATTAAACACTGAATATTGTCTTTTAGTTTTGAGTAGCAATATAATGACAGTCCTTAATAAAGGACATACAACATGCACACACATAATTCTACTTTATCCCCAACTACAATATAAATCGGAGTTCAGTATTCATCTAGAGTATTATACGATTGGCTTGCAGCCGATCGTGACTGCAGTATGTTTTATCATACGGTCAAAGTAAGGTAGACTAAGCTATTGCATATCATTCTACTTTTCAATCACCTGCTGAAATAATATTAATTCATAGAAAAAATCTGAAGCGAAATTGTATGGTCGTTTTTCTATAACATACGGAATCGAAAGTAAACTTTTTAATTTAATTTTTCACCATCAAGCGATACCACAAGATACAGAATCGAGGTTAATTTTTGTTCACCTAGTAGATGCATACTTTTTAAATCCCATAATGACAAGCTTTAGATATGATATCGGTATCGGTATCACTTGGTGAAGGCGAAATGAATATTGGTGTAATAAAAATGGATTCACTTGGTGCACATTTACGAAGTGGATGGTTGGACAGATTTTTGGTTACGGGAGGGAGGGATAATTTGCAGAGCCAAAGGAAATTGTATCAATCACAACCAAGTCAAACAAAATCCTGTTTTATATTTCTTCGATATCGCTGCATCGGATTGCATTAACTAACATGCATTTTAATTAGACGTCATCGCGTCGCGTCGCTTAACGCTTTCGCGTCGCGTTCCTTATAATCCCACGGTATGTCTGGGCCTATGGCTTTGTAAATTTTTTCTTTAAACACGTAGGCGGGAGCGTTTTAGACAAAAAATTTGGATTTCTAAATCCGCTTATGCTAGGAGGCTGAAACTTAAAACTTGTATAGAGCTTTGATACTGGACTATGCTCTAAGTACTGGACCCGTTTGCAAAATGGGCGATATTGGCGGAAGGGTGTAAGGGGGGGGGGGGGGGGGAAGGGAATTAATGCGTCCGAAATGAGATCGGTATATTCTAAAATCCATATCTCCTAAACGGTTAATGTCACGAAATTGAAACTTAATGATTGTCTATAGCAGTGGCGTGGCGTGATAATTCAACAAGGGGAAGCAATTGGTTAATATCCAAAATTTATTATTATTATTCTACCTACAAATTTACTGCGTATTAATTGAACCTCCTCCATTAGCTACTTTTAACATTACTAATATAAAAGCACCCAGCAATCACGAACGGGAACCAGGAGGCTATTTGGAACGTATTGGCAGATTTTTTTTTTATTTATTAACGAATTTTTTTGAATAGAAGAGTCAATAGAAGTAAAACCGAATTCGATCTCATTAACCATAAAAGTTATTCGGAATTCGTGAAAACCCCCAGGGGTTTAATATCAAAAAATGCTTGCATCAGATTTTTCTTCGATTAAATTTAAAGCATTTAGAAATAAAAGTGAATTGAATATCTGCTTAAACCCAATATATGGAAATTTGTAAAAATGTACACAACCGCTTTACACCCCCTAAGGGTTGGATATCGAAAAATTGAAAAAAAAAACATTTCTAGGTGCTTACATAAAGAAGCCGCAGAAATAAAATCTATTTCGGCATGTCCAATATATATAACAAAATCGTGAAAATGTGGAAAAATCCCTTTTTACGGACATTTGTTTTACTCAACCTCTATGCCAATAAAAATCTGAATTTTTATTCCTTTAATTTCTTGTGTGGCATACGTACATATACGTACTAAGTTCCAACTTTCTTCTTCATAAGCCGTTTCTGAGATTTTAAAAACTACCACCCACCCCCTGCCTTGCTACGCATATTAAAAAATTGTTTCTAGGATACCTCTTTATTGGCTCTATGTAGTAAATTTTTAACTTTCTATGGTTTGTGGTTTTAGAAAAATAAAATTCGATATTATTTTCTTTCCACCCCCTCCCACCAGTACCACCAACACTTTTGCCCTGTTAGAAGTCTACTGGGCCTAACTCCTGTAAAATTTCTAAGATCATATATGGTACGGTTATTGAGATATACAAATGAAATTTTATTAAAAATAGCTATCGCCCTACTTTTGTGCTCCACCTCCCACCTCAAAAATTTGAATGGGCTCCACTTGTAATCCTATATACACAAACCAAATTTTACCTTCCTGGTATAATTGGTTCGGAAGATATTCTAATCCAATGTTTTTTACCCCAACCCCTACACACCACCACCTGACTCAAAAATTTTAGCTTTTGATTAATCTCCAATTATCCCTTAAGACATCTACGAAGTTTCAATCTTCTGACATCAACCGTTCAGAAGATACGTATTTTAAAATGTTTCAACCCCAGCTTTCAAGAACTTCGAGCACATTGGTTTCCCCTCCACTCCTCAACCCTTATCGACAATTTTTTTGCAAATAGGACCACTATCATATAGTTCTATATAAGTTCCAAGTTTCAACCTCCTACCGTAAGTGGTTCCTGAGATCTAAAAACCAAATTAAATATAATTCAACTATTAATATTTACCCACAATTCAATTCCTATCTTCGATCAGAATTCAATTCCTATCCTACTCTGGTAACACTTATTTCTTATCAGATCTCTACTTGCTGAAAGCTTCACCGCTGCAGCCAGAAATGTGTGGAAACAAATAGTGTACAGCTTCCACCGTGCCGTGTACGAAGATTTTTTTTCATGACGTCACAGTGGGCTTACTACGGAATGAAATGAACGCTCATAGATGCAACTTTCAAATTGCTTCCATGTGTCTTCGCTTGCCTTTATAGTGGTGTTGCCAAATCGGCTGTGTGCGATATTCGCGTGTGTCTGCGCGATTTAGAAAACGCATTTTAGATATAATATTTTTCAGCAAAATGTAAGGGAAGCAATGCTTCCCTTGCTTCCATGGACGCCACGCCACTGGTCTGTAGGTATACTAGGAGAATAGATCGGAATCAAAATTCTGAGTATGGTAAGTGGCGTGCGGGTGTGGAGGTTGAAAAACTTTAGATTACGATATCTTACGATAGAAAAATGAAATTTGGTTTGTGTATATAAGTCGATAAATTAAATTTGCTGAATATAAATTTTTTTTAAGGTAGCCGTGGATAAGAATTTTACTAAAAAGAACAGTTTAAGTTTAAGTCAAGAACAGTTTAAGATAGACCCTTAGAATTTTCACTGGAAGTAGGCCTAGTGGACTCCTAGCAGAGAAAAAATTTTAAAATAGTGAAATCTTGGTACTTAGGTAGAGCTATAGTAGTTGCATGTTATACAAATATAATATTTAATAGGGATAATATGGTACGGGAGTGGGGGTCTTTTTCCTATCTATAGAACGGCTTATGTTAGAATATTGAAACTTGGTGAGTATATGTAGATTTACTAGAAAAGTAATCTGGATAAAAAAAATTCAAATATCCATTGGCGAACAGCAGAAAGGCAAACAAAATTACCAATGAAAATGGTATGCATATATTTTCACGAATTTCGTTATATCTCTTGGGTCTTCTGAAATATATAATTATTTCTTATTCTCCGGATTTTTCACATAAGTACCAAGAAAATCTTTTCAGCAATTTTTGAAAATCGACCTCTAAGGGGGTGCAAAAGGGTTGTATACATTTTCACGAACTCAGCCATATATCTCAGATTTGATCAGATATCAAATGACTTTTAACTCCCACAAGCTTCTTATATAATCGACTGAAGCTCGTTTTCAGGAGTTTTTCCTTTTTAAACCACTAAGAGGGTATAAAGGGGTTGAATACGTTTTCACGAATTTCGTCATATCTCGTAGAAGTGATAATATTCCGAATTGGTTTTAATTTCCTCGAGCTTTTTTTATATTTATCTAAAAACCTATTTTAGAATTTTGGATATTCAAGCCCCAAGTGGGTGTAAGGGGGTTGCAAACGTTTTCACAAATTTTTCTAAATCTCTAGTGCAGCAGTTCTTACTTCTTTGTGCTTTCAGTGTAAATAATATACCGACCCAATTTTAACCGCTTCCCGAAATGTAACCCGAAAAATAATAAAGGTGGCTGTTGCCAGACTTTATTTATAAGGTAGATACGTTTTAAATATTATAACTAGAGTGAAAAATCATGTCAAGCTGTGAGCTACTTCCAAAGCTCATTCCTATTCAGTGGAAAAAGATCCTGCACGTGTGTATATCGAGTATGTAATCGATTCGGTCATTCATCTTTATGGAGTTTCTATGCCATAAATAAATATTCCTTTTGAAATTCATAAGCCTTCTTTTTTCTCCGACCCCCACATATGGAAGACTCTGTGGAGTATCTGTATCTGGAATTATAAAGACGGGGGTGTTACGCTAGTGATATCGATTAAGGATGTCGTTGACCTAGAGAGTAAATAGCGTTGGCAAGTTTTCAGTAGCTAGAATCTACCTCTTCGTGTTTTTCATTGATGACCTATCAATCGGTTAACGATGAACAATTGGTTGTATGTATTAAAGCAATTTCTGTGGGAAGCTTTTCCAACAAACACACCGAGTTCAAAATCAACGTCAATATTATTATGAATTTTGGACAAAAAAAAACATTAGAAAAGAATAATTTCACACCTTCCAACAAACCAATAAAAAAAACCAAAAAAAATTTTTCTTTAAAGAGTAATTAACAAAATTTCAAAAATAACTTAATGTTAAACATCTTGCCAAAATATAACGTGTAAAATCTATGTCAAAGTCTCATTAAAATTTCAAAATCCTCCATACTGTATTCAAAAAATACAACAACAGCTTCCTGTCATTTAAATTACACTGATTTGCAAATCAAAAAAGCCATGAAAACTCTCGTCAAAATTTGAAAATATTTCAAATTTAACCCGACAACAATCCAAGCAAATGTTTGGTCTAGGAAGGTACGTATATTTATCATAAATGGTCTACTGCAAGACACTTTTCTCTAATATCTTTCACTTGTATACACAAAATTGGCAATTTTTCAAATATTTCAATATTTCAAAATACAACAGCTGCAAGCTTATTGTACCGACGGGGTAAACTATAAAAGTGAATAATAAAGTCTTTATAAACCGTCATCAATGAGACAAATTAAGATTTACGAGTTGGCGCTAATGTTTGTCTCAATTTTGTATCACAAGATTAAAACTGTAGACAAACTTTCTAATTATTTATTTCAATATTGTCAACACAAAAATCACTTCTGTATATACTTCACAATAATCGAAAAATCGCTAGCAATAGAGAGTCATTCCTTTAACGAATTTATTTTTAGGAAAGTTTCTACTTTCCAACGTAAGCCATTCCCGAAATAAGAAGTTATCAAATATAGCTTTAAATATTATAAAATATACCAATTTTTGAGATCTGCAAATTTTGTGCATGTTGTTTATGGGGAGGGTCAGAGACTTTGTGGTCCTCCCCTTAGGACCGCTACTGGTTATTGATTTGAACAAAAAAACATACCACAGTCACGATCGGCTTCAAGCCAATCAATCGTATGATACTCTAAATCAAATACTGTACTCCGATTTATATTGTAGTTGTATTGTAGTTAATTTCATATCTTGAACTGGATGAGTTACCAAAAAATTTTTTTTGCTTATTCAAGGTCTTTCACATGGGAGCTGTAGGAAGGACTCACTCGATTTCTTACATATTCATCATTTTCCTTGGAACCATTTAAAAATTAATGTGTTCAAAATTTCAAATTCCTAGCTTGATTTGTACAAAATTCCCAATCCGTGGCTAAACGATTACTTGAGTTATAGTGAGTTCCGTAAATTAAGTAAAGACTTCTTGACAGGCTATTTGTAGGGCAGCTATACGAAGGACTAATAGCATTTTTTTCATAACCATACATTTAGCTCCAACTATTGGAAAATCAACACATACAAAACTTCAAAGTCGTAGCTTAAACCATTCTCAAGTTATCAGCCAATATTCTTGAACATGTGTTTTAAGGTCATTTTGTATGGCAGCTTCAAGAGTAGAACGATTTTGGCCATTAACGAACTTAGCCTTACAAATTCAACCAAACATCCAGATTCAAAATTTCAAGATACTAGGTCAAAGCGTTCTTGAGTTATCGTGCTAACGGACAGACAGACGGACGGACGGTTGTACGTCAAGCGAATTTGGAGCTTTTAACCATAAATAAACAATAATATATAACTTTTTTTCGTCCGAGGCTTCGTTCTATGCGTTAGAAACTTTTGGGCTGAATTAAACTTATAATACTCTCAGATTTCATCTAGAGTATGAAAACTGACGAAATTAAGTATAAATGGCGATTCAATATCTTTTTAATGAGTCAAAAAACCGTTGAATTTGGTTGTTTAATGTAGAAGATTTAAGTGTGTATAAAAAAATTTAATACATACGGTTTATATTGGGTTTAGCGATAAGGTACTTTTTCCAGAACTTAGGATCTGTTCCGAAAGTCAGCTTATCTTACGTCTACGTCTACCATTTACGATGTCATGAATTGGAAAACCGTGTCTCAACTAAATTTTTGTTAGTGTCTTGGCTTAGGACTACCTAGTTTTACGACAGCCGACGAAATCAATGAGAAAGTGATCTAAAAAACATTTCATGAGAGTGATTCGATATCTGGGATGATATACTAAGCTTACACAAGGCTAACGAAGAAAACAAAAACATAAAAGACAAAGGTGACTTAGATCATCACGCATTAATCACATAAGTGCTTCCCTATGCCTCTATATCTTCTGGTATAGTAGTAAGTATCTGGCGCCTGTCCCGTCGTAGACCAGGGTTTTACTTCCGACTCGCGGTAATATCTTACGTTTCCTAGGCTAGTAGTGGCTTTCGTCCAGTTTTATATAAAATTCGGTTTTAACTAGAACATATTCGAAAGTCCTTGCTATCCTTTTATTTAATTCTCGACGGAATTGCTTTTTGTCTTTTGTATAACTACAATTCACGCTATTGTCTAGCATATCTGATGTTGATTACAAAACCACACAGGTATTACAATTTAATTCCAAGTCCAAACAAGTCTAATGAATTTAATTAATCTCTGCAAGAGAAGCTGACATTCCAGACTCGGCAAGTTTATAGTTCAGGTTTTATTTAATTTACAGCAAACAATAACGATCTGATAGTACCACAGACGTGTAGGTACCCATATCTGGTTTGAATCCAACCATATTGTAGGTTTATAGGTTCTGTTTCTATTAAACTCTAAGGTCTCCAGTCTTCACTACATGTTTGTTATAAATCATTAAGAAGAAAACACATGTACAATGTCATTAATAAAATTTCGCTAAAAAGTCTTGAGGAATGTATTGTTCTTTTACGGCGCTATTACTCTGAATATGGTATACATTTATTTATAATAACGAATTATAATAATTTAGGGGCAACTTTCATTAAAGTTGAAGTACAGTGCATTAAATCTGCAACCAATCTGTAATCTCACATTAGCACCTTGGCAAGGTAAAGAAATGTTAGTCATTACAAAAAAAATGTATCCTTTCCGAGTTGTGTAATTATTTTTCCAGTAATTAAATCGCATGTGGTGAGTGTTGTAATCAAGTAGACATGTAAAAACTTTATTATTAACCGAGAAGATATTATTTTTTCTGCTCTAGATTAGATACTTGTACAAGGTATTATTATGTGTGGGAAGTTGTTAAGTGTTTTATTGACTACCCTCCACATTGGATACTTTAGATTATTTTTTGTTATAACGTACATGTGTCGTAAATTGGAAATGGGTGGTATGTGGAATTGCCAAGCCATATCCCTTTTGGGTACTTCGAGTTCTTTTGGGATGAATTTAGTTGGTGATGATATGACAGTTTTGGTGCAAAGTAGGATACCCTTTTTGCTTGTAAGTTTTCATGGAAAGCTGGTAAATCTTGCAGCCACATTTTCGAATTTAAACTACGTCCGAGGTCACAGTCACATAGTCACTATTTGCAGAAATGCGATGAGTGGTATATTTACATACAAAAAAATGTCATGAATTTAATTTTTTTCTATCCTCACTGACTATATCACAGACAAACTAAATGGGAAATGTTAAAATTAAAACATTAATAAATGTAAGTATTTTAATTAAACATTATATTATAGATACAAGAGCTATATTACACCCATTCATACAAGACGATATTGAGAGAGGTTTATCGTCAAAGCAAATACATACTAAAAAATAAGTTTAAATTTACTACGAGTATGTTGTAGATGTACATAGGTACATGTAAGTTCTTGTAAAATTTCTTGGCAATTATCCAAAATTTTTATTTTTTTTACTCCAAGAGTATCAACAAGTAGTCCATGACTCAAATTTATTACACTGAAATAACAACAATACAAAGTATATAAATGCCTTGATTATGAATTTATGACTTATAGATAGATTGTTCTGTCTCTAATTTGAAAAATTTGTGAAAAAAAATCTCAGACAACAATTAAACACAAAAAATAAGAATGCAGACGATGCAAAAATAAAGTCGCCAACATTTTAATTTTAGATTTAATGTCTGAGAATAAGAATATATTTAGTTGTAAAGAAGTTCAGTGTTGTTGGCTTTTTTTTATGCAACTCGACGTTTTTGTATATGGGAGGCAGGCGATTATTATTTGTAGGTACCTTCTTAGGTGGGTTAAATATGTTACGAGTACCTACATACTTTAAATATAACTCTGACTTAATTAAAAGAAAGAGGAAATATTATGAAATTTTCTTTTTTACTGCTTAAATATTTTTCGAAACTATTTAAAGAAAATTATACGGACTTTCTATGAAGCATTAATGTCGGTTTTTCTTATACATTAACTAGTAAAAGTAACACTGCTCAGCCATTCCAACGTTGTGCTGACGTCTTGACGACGTCGTGCCAACTGATTGAGTACTACTGGATATTAGGATTTTTTTACTATCAACTTTACTAACAATTTTGTCGATATGTTTCTCAAAACTTTTCCTAAAAATTGATAGTTCGAAACAAATAAGGATTCTGTGGTGAATGTTTTCACAGTACATTTTTTAACTGAAAAATATAAGTTTTCCGGGTAATTTTTTTAATTTCGTGTGACGTTTCGGATTCAACTCGACTCGGCAGTTTGATAAAGGACTCAGTCGAGTCCGAAACGTGACACAAAATTAAAATAAACAGTATTTTACCCGGAAACTTATATTTTTCAAATAAGGATTCATAATTTTTTTAAAAAAAAAATTCTCATTTGTACTTTGTACCTTTCCCAAAATGTGTAAGTGCATGTGAGAAATTTAAAAAAAGAGTCAACAATATTTCCTAAAATAAAATTTTAAAAAAATCGCAAAAATAACTTACTGGTACTTCTTAGGACACAATTTTTACGAGGGGTTTTTGGAATACGTTCTAAGTTAAATTCCTAACCAGAAAGTCGACCAAGTAATTTTTTAGTTGTACTTATAGCCGAAATGTTGTTCATTATTTACAGGTATGGTTGTGTTTTTTTATAAGATTGATAAATAATAATTTATTTTTCTATAGCATGATGTCGAATACGTATTTTATTTTTATGAATTTCAATTTTACTTTATTATTTTAATAAAAATTTGCTACCCTGAAATATTTTTTTTACGTTTCATGATTAGTAGACACCAAAAAAGCAAAAAAACAATTTCAGTCCGTCTGTACGCCGACCGCCGTACGCAAAATCGTTTGAACGCTCGTACCTTCTAAACCCTTAGAGCTATTGAGTTGAATCTTTTGTGGGTAGACTAGGTGCACCCCTTTAAGTAGCCAGTTTGAAGGGAGTATGGGTGTAAGGGTGAGGTGGGGGAGCGTTTTAGATGGAAAATTTTGGTTTCTAGATTTCAGCCACCGTTTACGCAAGGTGGCTGAAACTTGGAATTTGTATAAAGCTTTAATAGTGGACCCGTTTGCAAAAAAATCGGCCAACAGTCTGGGCGCGACTTTATTATTTTATGGGTTGAAGGCCGAAACGTATTTAATGCTGCGGTGCGGTGTAGGTTACTATGCGACTGACAACCCAAAAAATAACGTTTCAGATAGCCTCCTGATTATTCCTTAGGTTAACAGTCGCATAGTTTTTTAGTTTTAATTACTCTTGTTCACATATAGGTACTAAGTTTCAACTTTCTATCATAAGCCGTTTCTGAAATATGAAAAACTACCCCCCACCCCCGTACCTTACTACCTCTTTCAAAAATTTATTTTTCTGGGATGTCTTTATAGTATCTCTATACATTGGCGGATACAGGGGGGAGCAGAGGGGGCGGCCGCCCCCTCCCCCAAGAGCAATTCCGAATTTTCTAAACATACATACTTCAACCGTTCTCCGATTTTTTTTACTCCACTGCAATGTGAACTGTAATTAGCATTTACTGTAGTTCTGCGGTGCAATGCAAAGCACAGAACAGAACCATGATGGTGGACTTACCATACACTCAATGTTTGAGGCTCGCCTCTATCCCCACCATAAAATCAACCAATCAGATGGCTCGTGCAGTCGCAGGAGTCTAACATTCTTCAACTTTTTCTCCGACGCACGGTGCCATATGTGCACACAGATACAATGAACTGTGGTACCACACAATTCGCAGCTCATCGTATTTCTGTCGTTTCACATTTATAGGAAAGTTGCGCCGCAAAGGCATGTTGAGTGTAAATTGCTTTCAACACAGCAAAGAACACAGCCGACGAAAACCGGTTTGCAATGATCTGATGGGGGTAGAGGCGAGCCTCAAGGGTTAGTGTAAACGCACCATGATAAAAATAATACAAGACAACATATTGTATAGGTAATAAAGTCATTCCATCAAGAACCGCCAAGAATGACGAAATTTGAGACCTTACCATCTCCGATTGTTTTGAAAATGTTTGTACTTTAAGAACTGACAAAAATAATTGAAATTCAATTTTTCGTTTCTATCTCATTTTTTTTGTTAGTTATAGTAGTAGTAGTAGTATAGTTTTCGCAAAAATGGTGTCCAAGTTCTCTTTGAATAATAAAATATGGCTTATTTTAAAGGGGAAGGTTTTCGCAATAAAAATTATCCTTGAAATGTTTTTCAAGGATAATGATTTTGTCCTTTATCCTTGAATATCTCAAAACGGGTTTTATTTATTTTTTTATATTTTGTAGGTTATACTGTTTTTCAAAACATACCAAAAAATTAACTTGGGATCTCAATGGGATCGGGGTCAAAAAATTCGAAGAACATTATAGTAGTTCTCAATTATTTTATAGAAAAAGGGTCATTTAATCAAGAATCGAGTGTGACCTTATCATAGCCAATTCTTTTGAAAATTTATGTACTCGAAGAATTAGTGAAAAAAAAATAAGATTTCAAGTTTTAGTTTCTATCTCATTTTTTTTGTTATAGATATCCCAAAAAAGATGTCCGAGTCCTCTTTGAAAATTCATATCTCTGGTAATTTTTATCCTTGAATAATAAAGTAGGGCTTATTTTAAAGATTGTTGTTGTTTTTGTTAGTTAAAAAATGAGATAGAGACAAAAACTTAAATTTCAATTATTTTTTTCACTAGTTCTTCAAGTACAAACATTTTCAAAAGAATCGGAAATGGTAAGGTCACAACTTTGGCGATTCTTGATGGAATGACCCATAATAAGATGAAAACAATATGATCCCGTTTTTGCTAAGTGCAGTCTATGTAGCTAAATTCACACAGAACTTGATCAAACAAAATAGTCAAATCAAAAAAATTTCCGTCCCCCCAACAGCAAAGTCTGGATCCGCCACTGGCTCTATACAGTTTTCAATTTTTAAATTTCTATCCTTTGCGGCTTTCGAGAAATTAATTTCAGAATTTTTTCATGTTCACTTTCTCCCACCATCCCTCCCTACACCAACAACCTCAAAATTATTTTCTCCGCTAGAAGTCTACTGGTCCTAACTCCTGTAAAATGTTCAAGATCATATCTGATACGGTTCATGAGATATAAAAATTTTAATTTTTTGAAAAATGACTGTCCCCCCACTTCCGCGCTTCACCTCCCCCCTCAAAAATTTTATTTTTCAGTAGACTCCACTGGTAATTCTATATACAGAAACAAAAATTTATCTTCCTTGCACAATTGAGTCGGAAGATATTGTAATTCAAAGTTTTTCACCCCCCATCCCCATACTTCACCACCACCTTAAAAATGTTAACCCAATCTCGTAGTACTCGTATATCTTAAGACGACTACAAAGTTTCAGCCGTCTAACATCAATCGTTCAGGACATATGAATTTTAGAATGTTTCAATCCCAGCTTTCAAGCATTTTGGTCGCATTGGATCCCCCCCCACACTCCTCAACCCTTTTCGACCATTTTTTTGCAAATGGGTCCACTATCATAGTACCATGATACATAAGTTCCAACTTTCAGCCTCCTTAAATAAGCGGTTTCTGAGCTCTAGAAACCAAAATGTTTCATATAAAATGCTCCCCCTCCTCCCCCTCACACCCCCACCCCACCAAAAAGTACCACTCGTAGGGGTTCACCCATTCAACCTACCATACATATTTGAACTTAATATCTCAAGGGGTTTGAGAACTACGCACCTTCAAACGGTTTTGCGTACGGCAGACAGATTTTTTTTGCTTTTTTTGTGGTTTACTAGTCCTAAAACGTGAAAATAAAAAACTCCAGGGTAGCAAAGTTTTTTGAAATTTCAGGTCGATCACAATTATTAAAAAATAATAAAGTAAAAATGGTCAATATGGATGAAGGGGTGTGGGAGTGTGGGGGAAAATGAGGGTGAAAAAGAAAAAGTTCCGATTTTTATATATAAGTTGAAACTTGGTGAGAATATGTAAATATACTAGAAAAGTAATTTCGATAAAAAAAATTTCAAATATCTATTGGTGAACGAAAGGTGGGGAAAAAAATATCAGTGGAAATGGAATACCTATATTACCACGATTTTTGTCATATCTCTTAGGTCTACTGAAAAGCTGAATTCATATTTTTGCTAAAGATTCCTCACTTAAATGCTTAGAAAGTGATTTCAAAATTTTTTGAAATTCGACTGCTAAGGTGGTGTAAAGGGGTTGTATAAATGTTCATGAATTTAGCCATATCTCTCTGGTTTGATTGGATACCCAATAACTTTTCACCGACTCGTTTTATAATCTCCTAAAACCCATTTCCAAGTTTTTTCCCTTCTTCAACCCCTAAGAGGATATGACAGGATCGAATACGTTTTCACAAATCCCGTCATATCTCTAAGGGGTGATAAAACATCGACATGGTTTTCACTTCCTCTGGCTTTTTTTATATTTACAGAAAATCTTTATTCAGGATTTTCAGATATTCAACCCCCAAGTGGGTGTAAGAGAGTTGATAGGTTTTCACAATTTTCTCTTATGGTTAATGAGAGATCAAATTCGCTTTTACTTGAACGCAGGTTTTTTATAATCACCTATAAACACCTTTTTGGATTTTCTGATATTTATATGGAGAACCACTATTGAATGTTGAAAGTTGTTTCTAATAAAGAGCTATTTTAGTGACAAAGTTAGTTTTCTGGAATAAAATCTACGAGTATATCTCGAAACAACTGATGTTACAGTTCTGACTATGAGCGAAAATCGTAATTGATGTTTTGAGGATTCTAAAACGCCAATACATCTGTTGCACCTTTACATTAACAGCATCCCGGACTTTGTCCCGAAAATAATAAAGTTATGCCCAGACTGTTGGTAGATTTTTTTTTACATTCGCCCCAAGAATTATTCCTCATAATTTGGTACGACATTATTTCCGGGATTTAGGGGAAAGTTAAATTTCAGTCATTTAGTGGCCAACAGTTATTTTTGGTGGTTTCCCGTGATTACAAATTTTAAATTGTATTATAATAAATCCAATTTACGACTTTCTAACTAAGACGTCGTACCAACGTTGTCCCGACTTCACATTTAGAAAACTTGAATTAAACGACCAAAAAGTTGTATTTATTTGGTTTCTCGCAGTCGACGCTGTATGTAATGTTTATGTAGTAGGGGAAGAGCACCAAATATTGGATAGGTGTGCAATACTGGATACCCTGTTAAAATGGGATCTAAATACCGCCATCTAAATTTAGTGGCGCGAACTGAAATATCAAAAGAAGTTAGTCACTTATGTGATGCCAGCAATTCCATATTTACTGTCAGTTGTTTCTAAAAAATCGCGAATCGTTCTTGCGCGCAACAAGTTTTTAAATTAGCTCCCTTCAAACTGCTCTTAAATACGATATGTATTGATATATATTATTTTGGTTTAACGTGTTGCTTAACTACATACTCCGAAACATGCTTTTAACATTTTTTATTAATTATAAGAAATAGTGAAATTTGTGTAAATATGTTAGGGTAAATTTCCTATATGCCTCAATACTGGATACTGAACTGTTCCCAATTCTGGATATCCAGTATTAGGGTACTATCCTAGCAGTAGTAGCTAGCAGACATTGGTAGGCTTTTCAAAATGTTGCTGTACATCGCATATTTACTGACAATTTGGACATGAGAGAGCTGTGGGGAAGATGGCTGCCGCGTTTGCTCACAATGGAACAAAACAGCGTCTTCAGCATGTTTCGAGTGTTTGGTGATGTTTCACAGCAATAAAGCGGAGTTTTTCATTGATTCATAACCATGGATGAAACATGTGTCCATAAGTTCACACCTAAAACGAAGAAACAGTCAAAACAATGAACTAACAGGGGAGAATCGGCTCCAAAGAAGGCGAAGGCAGTCTAATCCGCAGGCAAGGCCATGGCGTCAGTTTTTGGGATGCTCGTGGGATAATTTTCATTGATTATCTTTAAAAGAGTAAAACAATTAACAGCGAGTATTATGCGAACTTATTGCAGCGTTTGAGTGGTGAAAAGAGAGAGGAAAAACGCCACATTTGACGAAAAAGAAAGTGTTGTTTCATCAAGACAAGGCACTTGTTCACATATCCGTTTTCGCGGTGGTCAAAATTAATGTGAGTTAAAGTTCACCCTATTCGCCAGATTTAATACCATCACATTATTTTCTCTTTTCAAACTTAAAATAATGGCTCGGGGGTAAAAAATATGCAAACAGAGAAGAGGTGGTGGAGGTGGTGTCTGCGGTTGGCGATTATTTTGAGGAGCTCGACAGTTCTCACAATAAAGAGGGTATCGAATAAATCCAACATCGCTGGGAAATGTGTATCAATCAAAAAGGAGACTACGTTCAGAAATAACTTTTTTTTTTCTCAAATTATTGTGTCTTCTTTGTTAGGTCGGGTACTTCTGGGACTACCATAGTAGATACGTGCCCCAAATATTGGATATCCAGTATTTGGGTACACAAATTTATATTATTATTTTTGAGGTCATTTAGAAAAAAAATAATAATGAGGAATTGAAGAAAACCTATAATTTTTTTTTGTTTTTATTTCAAAGCTTATAAGATTATTGATCTTTGTTAATGTATTGAATAAAAAGTTTTGAATATAATTCCATTGTTTTTTTAAATTTTCAAAAAGTATCCAGTATTTGGTGCGCCTCCCCTATTAGAATTTTTATACTCTAGATGAAATCATATAGAGTATTATAAGTTTAATCCAGCCCGAAAGTTTGTAACGCATAGAACCGAGCCTCGGACGAAAAAAAGTTATATATTATTTTGTGTTTAGTTGTGGCCAAAAACCCCAAATCCGTTCGCTGTCCGTCCGTTTGCACGATAACTCAAGAACGCGTTGGCCTAGGAAGTTGAAATTTGGTAACCACCTGTAAAATGGAAAAAGTAAGGCTAAGTTCGTTAATGGGCGATATCCTTCCACTCCTTCGGGTACCTCCCATACAAGAGTCCTTAAAACACGTATTCACAATTATTGCTCGAATGCTTCTAGTTAGGAGCTTGAAATTTTGAATACTTAAATTTTACAATGTTTGAAACGAGAGTTCCGAATATGATGCAAATCGAATGAGTCCTTCGTGTAGCAGCCTACAAAAGTCCTTCAAAAATGTATATAAGTTACAGAATCCACTATAACTCTAGTACGAGTTAAAGCAAGGATTCAAAATTTTACAAGAATTAGTTTTATATCAAAAGCAAGACCGAGTTCATTAATTAGCGCAATCCATCGACTCCTTCGGGTAGCTGTCATACAAAAGTTCTTAAAAAACGTGTTCTTTAGAACGCTTTAAGTTACGACTTTGAAATTTTGTATGCGTTGATTTTATAATAATCGCAGCTGAAGGTATTAATATGAAAAATATCCCGTAAGTCCTTCATGTAGTTGCCATACAAAAATTCTGTAAAAATGTCCCAACTTAATTTATGGAACTCACTATAACTCAAGAAATCGTTTAACCATCCATCGAGTAGCCACTATACAATAGTTTCTATCTGTAAATAAAAGGTCATGCAATAATTGTATGTGCACTCCTCATTCTTTTGATATATTCTCAACTAAAATATAAATAGGAGTTCAGTATTTCATTTAGAGTATCATACGATTGGCTTGCAGCCGATCGTGACTGCGTTATGTTTCTGATTTATTTTTGTCGATATAACATTTGACATTCGTCCTAACGAACAACTTGATATCTTGTATGTTCAAAGTACTTAAAAATATACAAATCTCAAGGAGTCCTCTTTGGTAGGTACTATATGCAATTAATGATCCTAAGAAATATAAACCATATAATTTTCAGTAATGCAACGCATGCTCTCAAGCTTCAATCTTCACGGGATATTTCTTGCTGATACCTCGGCAATCTGTTGGAAATTATACGAATACACGTTAATATCGCAAATTTCAAAGACGCCCAAAATACTGTATAAGATATCCTCATAATTTTATGTTGATTAAATGGAAATTACTCAGATGTAATTATGGAACCTTTTCGAGTAATTTTCTTAGTCCTTAATTATCTCTGAAAAGAATTTTTATGTTTTTATCCGAGTCTTTTCAAAACGATATCATCTTCTCATCCCTGCTCTGCTATATTCTTTTTAAAATATTAAGGGCGGTACATATTCGCCTAGTACCCTCGAAATACTCGTATACGTTCTTATATTATATTTTCTTCTATCTGGCAATTTAAAAAGTCACAAATTGAAAGGAGGACAAACAAAGTCGAGTTAAAAGTAAGAAAGGAAAAAATCCTTGTTTTTTCTATGTAAGAGTCACGTATCAACAAACCACCTTCGAATAGAAATAACACGTAATTGAGATGAAACCTTCCTCTATATTTTTTCTTTTATTTCGAGACGAAAAAGTTTTATCGCGAAGAATGGCTGTTTTTGTCGATATAATGGATTTTTCCTTGACTTTAGATGTTCCCAGGCGTGACGTTAAAAAAGAAGATACAATACAAATTATGTATTCCAGTACAGAGACGTAATGTAGATGAAATAATATAAAACAGGTTTTTTATTTTCTTTTTAGTATTATTTATAACCAGGCCCGTGCGCAGGATATCATCAAGGGGTGGTTTTTTAATATGTGGAAATAACTGAATGTGACGGTCAATCCAGTTCGTCTTAGTCCCTGCAAGAAGCCGGTAATTAAATTCACTATCCTACACCCTACACTCGCCATCCGGCTTCGAAAAAGTTTTATTTGGTGTTCTGCGTCATTAGATTTTCCAATAGGTATGCAGCGGGGTTAATTTAGTAGTCATAACGGGTATTATTTCTGGTAGTATTTCAGGTAATTTAGTAGTAACTATCGGGTATCGTTAACGAGCAGTGAAAAAGACGGCAATATTGAAGGAAGAGGTGGAGTCTCGCACGCATGTATAAAGTGGAATTTGTCTCTAGGTGATGAACAGATACACCGCTACCACGAAGCTAACTGGTAAAATTCTTGCCTATTTCTACGCAGTACAAAGCCGACTTTTTTTTTTTTTTTACGGCTGTCGTTATAACTTAGGGGGCAACCTTTTAATGCGAACGCACAGCTAAAACGACATAGGTTGGGGATAAAATGGTGTGGCAGGGGATTTAGGTCGGTGGAAGGGGAGGGAAGCGTCTGAAGTGTCGGTGGACGTTGTTTTTGAACTGTTGAAGGTTATACTTATCAGGAAACAGATCGGCCGGCAATGCGTTCCACATTACTGATGTTCGGTGGATAAAGGACTGCCTTTCACTGTTCTCCACGAATGGGGCTGAACGGTATACTCGTGTGCGCGTGAAGCTTGGCGAGTGTTACGGGGGACCACTAAGAGTGGGGGAATAAGTTCTTTTAGTTCCTTACTACATTTACCATAAAAATATCGATAGTAAATACTGAGTACTCCGACATTTCGGCGATGCTCAAGGGAGTCTATAGAAGCTGAAACGGCTTCGTCTCCAATTAGTCGGAACGCATGTTTTTGAACACGGTTGAGCAAGGCTAAATGGGATTTGGGGGCCCCAGCCCAGATATGCGAATTGTACTCAAGACGTGGTCTGATATATGCCTTGTAGATTGTAGCTAAGTCAGGCGCTGAAAAGAATTTCTTACACTTCCGTAGAATTCCAAGGCGTTTGGAAGCATCAATTGCGACATCAAAGATGTGTTGGCTCCAGTTTAGGTGGTTGTTAAATTTTACGCCTAGTAATTTGAAGTCAGCAGAAGGGGGAATTTGTACGCCACCAAAGGATATATTTGAGACCGACCTCGGAACATCTCGTTTAAGGGATAGATGACAGGACTGTGTTTTGGAGGCATTGAACTCTACTCTATTTTTCTCGCCCCAGTCCAAGATAAGATTGAGGTCTGAGTTCAATGAATCGAATAACTCAGTGCGGTGTGAGGCCACCGAAGTTGGACGTGCCTCTGCAGCCGAGTCGAAATTAAAGACATTGTCCAGTGTACTATCATCTGCAAAACTATGGATTGGATTGAGAGTTGACGACAGAAGGTCGTTAATAAAGATGAGAAATAGGGTTGGAGATAAAACTGAGCCCTGGGGTACACCGGAATCGATTGGAAAAGAGGATGAAGTTATTCCGTCTAATGCAACTCGTATAGAACGTTTGTAGAGAAAACTCTCAATCCATTTAAGAAAGGTTGAACTAAAGCGAAAGGCTTTCAGTTTTACTAAGAGACATTGGTGCCAAACTCTGTCAAACGCTTTAGCGATGTCAAGGGCAAGCACTTGACCTTCACCAAATTTGTGGATGCATGAGTTCCAGCGTTCCGTTAGGTAAACTAAAAGGTCACCTGTTGAACGACCGGAACGGAACCCATATTGGCGATCGTGGATCAGATCTTTGTCCATCAGGTATTTGATTATGTTGCGATTGACAGCAGTTTCCATTAATTTAGCGAGCACGGATGTAATGGCTATTAGGCGGTAATTAGCGGAATCCGCTTTGTTTCCTTTCTTGGGAATCGGCTGAACATTCGCAACTTTCCACATCTGAGGAAAGCACCCTGAAGAGTATGAAAGATAGAAGAGATTGCGAAGCGGTTTAGCCAGAGAGGAAAAGCATTTCTTGAGGACTATGGGGGGATACCATACGGTCCAGTAGACTTGTAGACACTGAGCCCTTGCAAGATCTTGGAAACAACCCTAGTTCGAAAACGAATGGGAGGCAGCAAGGAATTACATACTGGGAGATTGGGGGGGACTCTGATTCGAAGGTGGAAGTCTAGAATTTCTAGCGAAACTTGCTGCCAAAAGGTTGGCTTTTTCTACGGGATCTACAACGGTTCGGTCACCATCGAGAAGAGGTGGTGTAGAAGTCTTTACAAAATTGTTGTTGACCGATTTAACAAATGACCAAAAAGATCTGGAGCTCTTGGGGTTGTCGACGATCTTTCGTCGAAGATTTTGGTCATATCCAAATTTAGCACGATTCAAGATACTATTGCAGGAATTTCTTGATAATTTTAGTGCGATCTTATTTTCAGCAGTTGGGTTGTTTTTAAATATTTGGAACGTATTCTTTTTGGCTTTTATTGCACCAAGACAGTCCTTATTGAACCAAGAGTCCTTCGACGGCCTGATTCTTTTGTTGTAGGAAGGAACAAAAAGATTCATTCCTTTAAGGATTGTCTCGGTTATTAGTTGACATGCCAAGTCACAACTTCCGGATTCAAAGCATAACTCCCAGTCGAAAGCACGAAAAAACTCTTCAAGCGCTCCCCAATCAGCTCTCTTGAAGTGCCAAACCTGTCTTCGAGGTGCCTTGGATGCTCGCGATTTTAATATCGAAATTGGGAATTGTGAACGAACCAATAAAAGGTCGGTCGTTCCAATTGGTGGCAAAATTGAGATGTCGTATTTGACTGGCTGATTAGTTAAGAAAAGATCGAGAGGATTGGATGATTGACCTGCAATGTCAGGTAGACGGGTGGGATTGTCTACCAGCTGTACTAATCCGTTAATGGAAGCAAAAAGCTCAGTATCCCGACCCTGCTGGTCCGTATGAGTAGAATGTTTAAGCCAGGCAGTGTTATGAACATTGAAATCGCCCGCGACAACGATTTCAGCGTCTGGATTAGCAGTATATATGGATTGAATAGAGTCAGACAACTTATCCAATTCAAGGGTGGTATTTGCTGCACTCAATGCCGGGCTTCTGTAAATATAACAAAAGAATATGATGTGCTTTTGGGTATGGATTTTTATCCAGCTAAAATTAAATTCTAGATTGGAGCAAGTTCCTAAATGTGGAACTAAATGCAAGGCAACATCATCGCGGATATATAGTGCGAGACCGCGCTGACGGAAAAAAGTTGGTACAATATGATATCCAGGTAAGACATAGAAATGTTCATTACCTGGTAACACCTTGCATTCGCTCATTGCAAGAATATCCGGTTTTGAAGTTTGGGTGTGAATATACACCGATAGATAGGCAGTGCTTAGGCCCCGAATATTTATTTGGTCAATTATAAAATTAACCATGTAATTCAAAAAAAGAAAAAAAAAATATAAAAGGTATTACGGGCAGAAACGCATCGACAACAGCAATCATGTACATCAAAGTTCAACACAACAACAATTCAGGTACAACAAACGAACCGTGATCCGTCCGAGCAAAACACCCATGCCAGTACTAGGCCTTTAACACAGGTATCAGCACTCGGCAAGATCACAGTCCGTTAGTCGGCACTAAAAACTTAGCTTTGGGACTGGGACCTGATGGATGTCATGTATAGCTGCACTATGGTTGACCCCTTGTATGAACACAATAAAATAGAGAACTCGCGAATGATAAAATCGCCACGTATACATAAATTATATTAAAAACACCAATTGCACTTATAAATATGGACTTAAACTATTGAATGAACATTAAATTGACTATTAATAACAATGACAAATTAATTGACGAAACAATTCACGGGACCAGTTCAAAAAACCGTCCAACGCGACAGACCGATGAGACAGAACGATCGTTGTCATCTTGTAGTATCAAATTTGAAATTTTCCTTATAATCCATCTTTGGACAGATGGTAGTAAGGCCTACTGATGTAATTTGACCATTTTAGAAGGATTCAAATTGTCTGTAAAAATGTACAAAGTGTCAAATCTCTGTTTGGCAAATAAGCCTCAAACCATGGTCCATTAACGGATGTTTAGCAGTCCGCTGGATGCGCCGTGTTGTGTTGGTACAGATAGAAAGAACTAAGAAGCTTCGACTACAAAATTACGTTCGTCCAATCGCGATTCAAGCGAGTCCTTTTACGACGTGTCTGATGGACAGTAGTGGTTTCTTCACTGTGCTTTGAAGTTCCACATCAACCAATAAACGTATTAGAACAGTATTACAAGACACAGTCAGACCTTTTACGAAAAATGATGGACAAGTATTTTTTTCAAACACACGTAAAATCAGTTTTACTTTATTATTTTTTAATAATAAAGAATTTTCACTAAAATTCGTTTTCTTAGTTTTCCGCACAAGGCCACGATCAGGCCTCAGGTGATCGATGTTTTTTATGTCGGAATGAAATTTCACCCATTTACTTATGTATAAATGTCTTTGACCTTTTTATATACACACTTCACAGCGGGTCATTTGTGATCCTTTTGGATGCTAACACCGAACACGGCTTCGTAACGTGATGCATACGTGGTACACATTTTGAAATATGTTCTTTTGTGACCAAGGTCGATCGAAAACTGATACTTTCTATAGAAAGCGTCATTGGAGAATGGTCACACTACCTGCTAACGTTTGAATTTAACATCTACCGGTTATCAGAATGTTAGGGCGTTGGACCCAAAGTTGCGTATGATTGTCCTCCTCGAAAATATACATCAAACATTTTTCGAAATAGACCAATGGGGTGGGGGGCCTGCGCACGGGCCTGTCTATAACACATACTCGTATGTATCTAATACACTATTGAAAAAAAGAAAATTGTTCAACTTAAATTTCCATTGTTACATTATAGAGTAAGAAAAGCGAAAAGAGAAAGCCAACGGGCGTGATTTTATTATTTTTTTTGTAGAGGTCCTAACAAATAACGTTTCAAGTAGCATCCTGGGTATTCGTTAGGTTGTCAGTCGCATAATAATCTACGTTGCATCTTAGCATTAAACCCAATAAAGTTGCACCCAGATTGTTGGCAGATTTTTCATTTATTTAAATTAAAAACATAGGGTGAAATATCCACAGAACCCTTTAGAAGTTTAATATAGAAAAAACTGAAACCGATTTTTATGCGTTAACGTAAAAAACAATTCGATATCTCATCAGACCTAAGAGATATATCAGAATTCGTGAAAACGTACGCAGCTACTTTTAACACCATTATGGATTGAATATCGAAAAAACTAGAAAATAAAAACTAGCTAACTACTAGCTAATATTCTTCTGTGCTGTGTACCATGACACAGGGATATTCCTGGGGTGTGTTCAAGATACCAGCTATAGCTGCTTCGAAAGCATAGCATAGCAAATTCAGCCATAGCAAGAAATAGCTTCTTCGCGTTTTGGACAGCCAAAAGCAGCTTGTATAGCTTACAACAGCTGTTCGACACATAGTTACGCAAGTTGGCGTAACATGACATATATTATAATAAAATAAAGTGAAAATGAGCATTACTAGTAGTCCTTAAATTTTTCGCTTATTTCCATTGTTAATAAAACATCATTTTCCATTTTAAACATTCAAAATGACGTTGAGACGAAACTAACAGCTGCACACACATATGAATATTTCAATAGTTGCTTTCTTGCTACAGTCCGGAGTATGAGCAACAAAAAGCAGCTTTTTAAAAATCTTGGACAGATCTAGTGTCAAATAGTAGGCACGAGAAAGCAGCTTTTTGATTGCTTTGGACACACAAAAGCATACAAAATCAGCTAATAGCAGCTATAGTAGAAATCATGAACAGAGCCCCAGGTAACTTTATGGCTGACGAACTCGCTCGGCGCGGTACTACCCTTCAGATTATGCCGGAAAACCGGAATCTGGGTTTGCCTCTCTCTACATGTAAACTGCTATTGCGATTGGACTCATTTGAGAAAACCAACTCAAGATGAGCAGACGGTATTACATGTCACACTACGAGACAGATCTGGCCGAAGCTGGGTCTAAAAAGCTGACTTTGCTCAAAAGGGCGAATATCAGCACCACAGTCGGTGTCCTGACCGGACACTGTCTTATAGGTCGGCATGCTAAAAGACTCGTCCTCTTTTCGAACGACTTCTGTAGAAGCTGCCTGGATGAGGAAGAGGAGGAGACAGTGCTTCATCTTCTCGGTACCTGTCCAGCTCTATCCGCTAGAAGAAAAGCTCATCTTGGAGTTTACTTCTTCAACAGCTTAGTGACCTTGCCGCAATGGAGGTCGCGAGAATCCAACGCTTCATTGCAAGCTCGATGATCCTGTAGTAACACAACGAACCTTTTTTTTAGGTCTAAGTGTGTCCGTGTTCTCACGGGCAGCCACGCGTACCTACCTACTTATACAAAATAATAAAATTAATTCAATATCTATTTTTGTTTTGTGTGGTCTTCTGGCCCTAATACGTGAAAATACAAAATTTGAGGATAGAAAATTTTTTTAAATTTCATATTGATCACAATTGATTTCTTTGATTCCTCATAGATTTATTAATTGGTTGGTTTTTGAAGTGTGAGCGATACAGGAGAGAGTCTTAGGTGAAGAATTGTATTTTCTACATAAATTTAAACTTACATTGAGATTTTGAAAGTTGGAACTTGAGTGAAGGGGTTATATAAAATGTTGAAGGCTAGAATTAAAACCGCCTGACACTAGAATATTGAAATTTGGTTATTATATTTAGGTACACTCATAGAAAAAATATGACTGTGGTAACCATATTTTGGGAGAACCTTACTATGGTTGAATTTATAGTTGCGTGAACCTTGTTACAAGATGTAAGATAGTTCTGATAACTGATGTTATGGTTGTACAATGTTACTGTCTTGTTGCTCTAAACATAGTATGATTATATCAATCATGAAAATATTTGTAATTTGATTATTACAACTATGGTTATGTTTCTGAGAAATGTGTTATGATTGAATCAAACAAACGAAAACTTGTTGTATGGTTAACGCAAACATAGTTTTAGTTCTACCAACTTAACTTATGTTCTGTTGAACATTCAGTATCTTATGACTTTAGTTATAATAAACATATTCTAATTACGTCAATCATATAAATGGTTGCAACAATTAAAGAACATGGTTGTGAAAACTATAATTACGATCTTAAGAAACATTAATATGTTTGATTCAAACAGAGTTAAGGTTGAGACAAACAATGATTTATGGTTCTTATAACCAATAACCATAATGCTGTGAACACTAAGATACTATCATATTATAAAAAAATGGCACTGGGGTGAGTGAGGATCACTTTAAAATTGGATTCACTTCTCATCACAAATTTACCTTTTTGTGTCTTATTTAGTTCCGTCAAATGCCGGATAAAATGTCTTCCCAGATCACTGAAAATTAATGAAGTCCACATTTCTGTACAGCTAGAGGATTTTGTAATAATAAATTATAGTAATTGGAAAAACTGCGTATTTTCTTATGAATATTTTTATTTTGCAAATCTTCAAGAGTAAATTGTACTTAAAATTTACAGTAAGTTGAATATTATAATATTTTCAATATACCTTTATAAAATAAGAAATTTCAATACATATACATACATATTTCTTAATTATTAACACTTCAATTTTAAAATTTCAATTTCACTGAGGGCACAGCTATAAATGAACCTAACTCACGAACGATCCTTTCACTGTGGAAGAAATTGTTGTTTTCGTCTTTTTATGACATACACATTTGTTTCATAATTTCGATAACCATAATATGTTCATATATCATCCTGCATAATGGTACAAACCATAGTATGGTTGAGAGAAATATTCAATAAATTTCTATAGTTGTACTGATCATGGAATATAGTTGCTGTTATCATAAAATACTTTTATATCATGTAACAAGCATGGTTAGATCGACCTTATTAATTTAAGATCACCAAATATGTATGTTTATTACAACCATAGTTTGTTTGTGTGAATTATAAGCTATGGCAAGGATAACCATAACTGTTTTAATATAGTTATAATAACTAAATTATGGTTACTGCAACTATGAAATAATCACATTTTTTCTTTCATTTTTTCTTTTGCCCTACCCCTATACCTAATAGGGGTAGGGCAAAATAATCAAAATAAAATTAAGACAGTGACCTCTCTCCTTTTGATGATTTTTGCACAGATTCCAAGGGCAACACAATAAACTAGGATTGAGACGACTAACTTCATTATCTCAATCTACAAGTTATCTCAAATCGAATCTTCATTTCAATTTAATAGAATCAAGAAAACTAATTGACCAAAAATTTGATTGACCAAGTTTTTTTTTAACGCATATCAAATTGATTTCAGTCTTCTAAACCAGACGAAATTAATCAAATGCGGTTATTGACCGTTTACAAATAAATGAAAATATTAATCGAATTTATTAGTCATAATATTAACGATTCGAAATAGCCACTTTGGAGCCTCATTATGTTGTTGTTTTTTTTATCAAACACAAGACTCAACAGAAAGAGAGTGACTTTTATTGTAGCTTGTCATGCAAAAATCAAGAGCGGGTAATAATTAATTTGGATGTTATCACTCCAAATGTCGTGTCACGAATGACACAAATACACGAATATTAACACTCAGTATCAGATAAAATAAATTAAAATTCAAAGAAAATTACTTTAAATATCTATAGCATTAAAATTTTTCTTGAACATATTAAATTAAGTCGCTGCAAACCTTATGCACATTTACTAACTATAGTTGTAAAGAAGACAATTTAATCTCCGAATTAATACATTACAATACAAGGATGGCCCCAGAAATACTTAGCCTAACCAAGAAAACACAAAAAATTTGAGGAAAAAAAATCTTTATTTCTCAACATAATCTCCTTTTAGGAAGATACACTTTTCTCAGGGATGTTAGATAGCTTCGATATCCTCTTTATAGTGAGAACTGTCTAGCTCCTCAAAATAATCGTTAACCGCAGACTCCACCTCTTCTCAGTTGGCAAATCTTTTACCACCGAGCCATTTTTTTAAGTTTGATAAGAGAAAATAATCCGAGAGGACTAAATCTGGTGAATGGGGTGCGTGAGGAAGCAATTCGAACTTTAACTCGTTGATTATAGCCACTGCGATAACGGATGTGTGAACCAGTGCATTGTCTTGATGAAACAACACTTTCTTTTTCGCCAATTGCGGCCGTTTTTCCTTGATTTAATCACTCAAACGCTGCAATAAGCTCACATAATACTCGCCGTTAATTGTTTTTCCCTTTTCTGGATAATCAATGAAAATTATCCCACATGCATCCCAAAAAAGTGATGCTATAACCTGCCTGCAGATTGGACTGCCTTCGCCTTCGTTGGTGCCGATTCTCCCCTGTTACGTCTTTTGTTTTGACTGTTCCTTCGTCTCAGGTGTGGAGTGATGGACCCATGTTTCGTCCATGATTATGAATCGACGCAAAAACTCAGCATTATTGCTGTGAAACATCGCCAAACACTCGATTGAAACATCCTTACAATGCTGTTTAGTTCCATTGTGAGCAAACGCGGCAGCCATCTTGCGCACAGCTTTTTCATGTCAAAATTTTCAGTCAATAAGCGATGTACAGGACTTTTTGAAATGCCCATTATGTCTGCTAGCTCGCGCATTTTCAGTCGACAATCATCCAATACTATTTTGTAGATTTTCTTCACCATTTATATCGTGATCACCTTTTTCGGTCGACCACTGCGTTGTTCGTCTTGACAGCTCGTACGCCTCGTTTAAACTCTGCCACAAAATATTTTATTGTTGCAAACGGAGGAGCAGACTCCCCCAGAGTAGAATCTAGTTCGGCTTTGATATTGATTGGACTGAGATCTTTCAAATGAAAGTATTGTATATAACACACTGAGATATAATAAATGGAGACCTTGATTTGCTATCTCATATGGCCGACGTTTTTAAAATGTCAATATTTCGAAAAAGGTGTCCATGATAACCCGAGGTTCTGCATTGTTGAACAAAATTCTGATGATTTTAAACATTTATTAGATTTAAAATTGGTAATGCAAATAAAATAATTTTTGATTGAAACATTTCTTTATGTTTCTTTCAAAAATTCAATTCAATTTAAGTTTAGAGAAACTTCGAAAGTTATCCGGGGTACAAATTAGGATTGAGCCACGGATGACCTGAATCTTAAGAAGGAAAGAGTTAGTAGCACGGTATGCATGTATTAAGGCGAGAAGGAAAATAATGAGAGGACCATCAGATTAGGCAACATGAAAAATTAAATCCGAATTTTTAGGTGTAATTTCGAATTGAAAAATTACCAAATAATTTGAATTTGATAAATACTTTTTCGGATAAACAATGCAAGGTATTGAAAGAAAATGAGTTCATAAAATTGCAACAAAGCTGTGTAAATTTTACAGGTAATATTGGCTACTGCAGTACGAATATAATACCATGTACTTATCAGTATGGCGCCAAATTCAAAAATAATGTATTACATGCTCAACCGTTATAAATATTCCTGAAACTGTTAATTCCCAAGAAATTTATTAATAAAAAAATTGAAGTAAACTGTGAGTTGTGTTATGAATTTCGAACGCAAAACGCAACTTCTCACCATCAAATCGAACAATTTGAATTGTCAGAACTGATAATTAAAATTGAAAAGTTTTTAATTTTATTTAAGTTGTAGACCGTGTTGTTCGAAATTCGAAATTTTGAGAAGGAGCGAGAGGGTACGATTTCATCGGCTATTTCAATCGGTCATATCGTATAGAGAAATGAGCTGATGGGGTTATATAGCTCAGTGATATAACATAACGATGACCAATATTTTCCATGTTCAAAAATTCACTGAAAGCGTTCGCTGTCGATGGCTGTCAAACAAAGACTAAACAACGTAGCGGCTTCAAACTTTAAACTTAAGGGGGGCGATACATGTAAACGCCTGAATTTATACCGTTTTTCAGAGGCTTATTTAAAATAGAAGGAATAAATGAATCGTTTTGAAAGTGATCATGTTTATTCATTACATATTAAAATACAATAATCTGATTTTATTTAATTTTTTTTTTCAAAATGGCCGCCGTAGTAACCAATCTCCTGAGACCCTCGCGGCGAAAGGCATCAATCGGCGGGATTTTTAGCATCAGTTACAGCAATCTGAAATCAAAAAAATGGGTTGGAGTGTGTTTATTAAACATGTATCTTCTAGTTGAACCAAGAAAAAAAAAAAAACCAAAAAATCGTGAATTAGCACGCCTCATAAAAAAAGGACGATTTTTGACCCTTTTTTCGACAGTTTTTGGGTCAAAAAAGCTAAATTTTGAAATTTTTTTTGGCATTTTTGAGGTTCAACTAGTAGCTTATACTATAGAGAAAACGTGTGCCAAGTTTCATAAGAATCGGTTGAGAACTTTTTGAGTTATCTTGTACGCCAATTTAAAAAAAGTCGTCTTGAGAAAAACGCGTTTAAAGTTTTGACACACAGAAACTCTATGATGCCCATACAGAAGTCCTTCAATACCTTCATAGTACTCGTTTTTTTTTCTCAGCTCTTCTTGACATGCTTACCCGGGTCTTCAATACAAAAGGCCCCAAGGTCATACATCCGAGAAGCAGGTAGTGAGAGTCGAGCGCTCCAGTATCCAGACTCAATAGCGCTCGAGCGTCAAGTTGAGGCTAAGCACTTAAATGAGTTTTTAATCGATAAATAATGCGAATTTCATTCTAAAACTTTACAAACATATTTTTTAGATGTTAATTTAACTATTTATGCAAAAAAAAGAAACTCGAATTTTTGAAAATTTTACATGTATCGCCCCCCTTAAGCCATATACGGATAGTCCTTTCTACCACAGTATTTACTTTCAAATAAAATCCACCATCTATACGTCAGCTAAGTACTTCTGGGACAGCACTCGTACATTTTATTTTTATAAAAATTTAATAAACATTTATCTATCTAAAAATTTGTATCGATATGAAAAGTAAAAGGCCGAATGTCACATTAAGTAAAATTTTCAATAAGAAAAATGTGTGAACCTCCGATATTTTACCTAATATCAACAATAGCATATATAACTTTTAGAAAATATGAAAATCTTTAAAAGCATAATACGCAGTAATTTTGTATTACTTTTAAAGAAAATTTCTGACTTTGCTCAAAAAGGCGAGTATCAGCACCACAATCGGTGTCCTGACCGGACACTGTCTTTAAAAGACTCAGCCTCTTCTCAAACGACTTCTGTAGAAGCTGCCTGGATGAGGAGGAGGTGGAGACAGTCCTTTACCTTCTCTGTACCTGTCCAGCTCATCTTGGAGCTTACTTATTCAACCGACTTAGTGACCTTGCCGCAATGGAGGTTGCGAGAATCCAACGCTTCATTGCAAGCTCTAAATGTTTTGACGAGTAGGGCCGGATTCGATGATCCTGTAGTAACACAACGAACCTTTTTTTTAGGTCTAAGTGTGTCCGTGTTCTCACGGGCAGACACGCGTACCTACCTCCCTACCTAAAGAAAATGTCAAGTACTTTTAGATTACTTTTAAAAAAAATTCCAAGAAGTTAGTCAATAATTAGTAGAAACCCTGTTTAATAAAACGTGAACATCCGACCTTTTACTTCTCATGTACAGGAATATGATAAACAATTTTTTTCTATTTTTTCCTTTCGCCAAAATTTAGAATTCGAGTTAATAATTTGTTGATACTTCAGACAAACAAATATGGAAACAGATAGACATTTACATATTTTTGTTTGTTTTATACTTTAGATAAAATCTCATTAGAAATTAAATAAAAAAAATATAAAAAGCTACATAATAAATTACACAAATTCAATTTCAATCTTTGAACAAAAGATTTTTAATTTAAGTTTAAATAAAGCCTAACATACCTCGGGTAGAATTCTGCCACCCATATAAAATGAATGTAAAAACATACTGCAGTCATGTTCTGCTGCAAGCCAATCGTATGATACTCTAGATGAATACTGAACTCCGATTTATATTGTAGTTGGGGATAAAGTAGAATTACGTGTGTGCATGTTGTATGTCCTTTATTAAGGACTGCTAGTAGATTGCTACTCAAAACTAAAAAATAATATTCAGTGTTTAATTTCATATCTTGAACTGGGTAAGTCATAGAAAACAAAATTTCCTTTTTGAAGGACTTTCACGTGGGAGGTGCAGGAAGGACTCACTCGATTTCTTACATAATTATTCTTTTCCTTGGAACCATTCAAAAATTAATGTGTATAAAATTTCAAATTCGTAGCTTGACGCGTTCAAAAGTTATCGGAAAATATTGTTGAACACATGTCTTAAGGATTTTTTGTATGCAAGGTACCAGAAGGAGTAAAAGGATTTCGCTGACTAGTAAACTCGAACTTTGTTTTCATTCAAAACTAATTTGTACAAATTCCGAATTTGTAGCAAAAAGATTACTTGAGTTATACCTAGTTAGTTTCGTAAATTAAGTGAAGACATTTTAACAGGATATTTGTATGGCAGCTACTCGAAGGACTAATAGGATTTTCTTCATAATCGTACATTTAGCTCCAACTATTGAAAAACCAACGTATACGTAATTTAAGGACATTTTGTATGGCATTGCCCGTTAACGAACTTAGCCTTAGAAATTCAACCAAATACCCAGATTCAAAATTTCAAGATCCTAGGTTAAGGCGTTCTTGAGTTACGTGCTAACGGACAGACAGATGGACGGACGGACGGACGTCAGGCTTTGGATTTGGAGTTTTTAGCCACAAATAAACACAAAATATTATATAAAATTTTTTCGTCCGAGGCTCGGTTCTATGCGTTACAAACTTTTGGGCTGGATTAAACTTATAATACTCTATGGGCCGTATTATTCACTCCGGGTTATTTATAACCTCTGATTAATTCCAGTTTTTCCAGAGATTTGGTATTATTCACCTCTGGTTGTCGTTTTTAACCGGTGATTCGCTGGTTTTGTAATCAGTGATTAAAGTTACCCAGGGAAAAATTTAACCGGTGAAAAAGTTCCAGTTTACTACGATACCCAGGGATTTAACCGGCGATTTGACAAATTTTGTATTATTCACGATTGAAGTTATGTCAAGATCTCATTTGTGGGATAATTGGAGTGATTCTGACGAAGAAGACATCTGGAGCGTCGCCAATACAAAGTGGCACAACGAATCAACATCGACATATGTGACGGCAAAGACTGTTTCTGCCGATTCCAATTTACAAAGCCACCAAATTTTTTTTCCCTTTCACCGTTCTCTACCCTTACCCCTTACACCCGCTCCCTGTAGTTTTCTGCTAGGGGTGTTTCAGGCCCAACTCTCGTATTAATTGTAAAACAGTTCTAAAGATATGAGAAGTGATTTTTTATAAAAATTCTTATACCTTCCATGTTCCATCGCCTCACTAAAAGAATATATTCAGTAAACTCCGATTGTCCATCTTTAAACAAAAGCCATTCATTTTTCTGGTTTAATTGGTTCGTGAGACATCGCAATGCAAGGTTTTTTACCACCCACCTACGCCGCTGACCACTCTCAAAAATTTATTTTCGACCTATTCGCCCAGTTCCTAGTCTACAAGCAAGTATCAAGTTTCAAATTTGTGACATTAACCGTTTAGGAGATTTCGATTTTAGAATATCTCGACCTAAGCTTTCAAGCGTTTCGGACACATTGTTTTTGTCCGAACTCCCGAACCCCTTCACTTATATAAAGATGTTTATTGCAAGTGGGTATACAATATCATATGTATGTAAGTTTCGAATTTGAGCTTCCTTGCGTAATTGGTTCCTGAAACATAAAAACCAAAGTTTTTCGTCTAAAACGACACCCACATCGCCACTCACCCCTCTACCAGAAACTTTATCACTTGAAGGCGTCCACTCAATCTACCCTACCAGTAAACTTGAATAGCTCCAAGGGTTTGGGAGATGCAAGCCTTCAATTGACTGTACGCACTGTGAAATCCAATCACCCGGGCTCTGTTCATGATTTCTGCTATAGCTGCTATTAGCTGCTTTTGTATGCTTTTGTGTGTCCAAAGCAACCAAAAAGCTGCTTTCTCGTGCTTGCTATTTGACACTAGATCTGTTCAAGATTTTTAAAAAGCTGCTTTCATAGCTGCTTTTTGTTGCTCATACTCCAGACTGTAGCAAGAAAGCAGCTATTGGAATATTCATATGTGTGTGTAGCTGTTAGTTTCGTCTCAACGTCATTTTGAATGTTTAAAATTGAAAATGATGTTTTATTAACAATAGAAATAAGCGAAAAATTTAAGGACACTACTAGTAGTACTCATTTTCACTTTATTTTATTATAATATATGTCATATGTTAAGCCAACTTGCGTACAGCCGTTGTAAGCTATACAAGCTGCTTTTGGCTGTCCAAAACCCGAAGAAGCTATTTCTTGCTATGGCTGAATTCGACAGTTGCTACAGACTTGCTATGCTATGCATAGAGAAAGATCTAATAGAGAAACAAACCCATAGCCGTTCTCTACTGATTTGTTTTTCATACATTCGATTTGAAATTTCCAGCTGTAAAAGCTCTTCCATCCCAAAAAGCTTCACTAGTTCAAAAAGCTTGAGTTTAGCCGAAGAGGGGAACAATTTTAAATGATGTTAAGTTCATTCATCGTTGTTTCAGTTTAATTTTGGCGAAATTTTATTTTATAGTTAAGTTAAAGTTAAGTTAAAGTTAATTTTACTTTATTATTTTCTAATAATACAGTATTGTGATAGATTTTTAAAAAAAAAAATTTAGTTTATTTAAAATAGAAAAAAATATTTTTTATGGTGAGGGTGGGGGAGGGTGAAAAGGAAATGTTCCGATTTTTATATCTCAATAACCTATAATGATATAAAGCTGAAACTTGGTATTTAGATAGAGCTATATTAGTAGCATGTTGGAAAAATATGATTTTTTATAGAGGTAGTATGGTACGGGGGTAGGGGGTGTTTTTGCTATCTATAGAACGGCTTATGCTACAAAGTTGAAACTTGGTATGTATATGTAAATCAACTAGTAAAGTAATTTAGATAAAAAACAATTCAAATATTTATTGGCGCTCGGAAGGGGGCGAAAAAAATGATCAGTGAAAATGGAATGCATATATTTTCACGGTTTTCGTCATATCTATCAGGTCTTTACAAATATTGAATTCATTTTTATTGTACAATTTCTTCATATAAATACCTAGAAAGCGTTTTAAGGATTTTTTAAAATTCGACCCCTATGGGGGTGGAAAGGGGGTTGTATATTTTTTCACGAATTCTGCCATATCTCTCAGGTCTAATCACATATCGAATATCTTTTCACTTTCATGGGCCTGCGTAATAATCGCCTGAAACTCATTTTTAAGTTTTTTCATTTTTCGGCCCCTAAGAGGGTATAAAAGGGTTGAGCAAGTTTTCACGAATTCCGTCATATCTTTCAAAAGTGATAAGAAATGAAATTGGTTTTTACTTTCTCGTGTTGTCTTCATATTTATCTATTAACTCCTTTCAGGATTTTTGGATATTCAACCCCCAAGTGTGTGTAAGGAGGTTGCATATCTGATAATATATCGAATTCATTCTTACTTCCTAAGGTTTCCTATATAAGCGCCAAAAAGTCAATTTTAGTACTTTTAGATATTCAATCCAAGGAGGTGTAAAGGGGTTGTATGTTTTTCAAAGCTTCGACATATTGCTTAGCTTTCATGAGACATTATATCGCTTTTCATTTCCGCAGACTTTTTATATAATCGCCTACAAACCCATTTCTCAATTTTTGGATATTCAACCCCCAAAGGGTTTGCATATGTTTTCACAATTTTTCCATCCCTTAGTTCTGATGAGATATAAAATTGGTTATTACGGCATTTGATGTAATGACCTAAAAACCAATTTCACGATTTTTCGAATTTGAAAAACCAAGAGGGTGTGAAGGGTTTGCTTACGTTTTCACAAATTTTTCAAAATCCTTCGTGTCTCATGAGATATGAAGTTGCTTCTTATGAAATCGTCTAAAAACCTGTTTTTACTTCTATGGGCTTTTAGTGTACATAATATACCGAAATTCGAATAGTCTACACGGGCGTTTCCAATTTTTAATTGACTAAAAATCTATATTTTAAATATTTTTTTTTAAGAACAAAACTAACTTTCCAAGAAACCTCATAATTTCGAACAACTGATGATATACTCCCGAACTTTGACCCGAATATAATAAAGTTTCCCCAGACCATTGGCAGATTTTTATACTCTAGATGAAATCATATAGAGTATTATAAGTTTAATCCAGCCCAAAAGTTTGTAACGCATAGAACCAAGGCTCGGACGAAAATAAGTTATATATTATTTTTTGTTTATTTGTGGCCAAAAACCTCAAATCCGTTTGACGTCCGTCCGTCCGTCCGTCCGTGAACACGATAACTCAAGAACGCTTTCACCTAGGATTTTGAAATTTTGAATTTGGAAGTTTGGTTGAATTTGTAAGGCTAAGTTCGTTAACGGGCAAAATCGTCCTACTCCTTCGGGTAGCTGCCATACAAAATGTCCTTAAAACACGTGTTCAAGAATATTGGTCGATAACTTCAGAAGGGTTTAAGCTACGACTTTGAAATTTTGTATGTGTTATTTTTCCCATGGTTAGAGCTAAATATATGATTATGAAGAAAATCCTATTAGTCCTTCGTGTAGCTGCCATACAAATATCCTGTCAAAACGTCTTCACTTAATTTACGGAACTCACTATAACTCAAGTAATCTTTTAGCTATGAACTCGGAATTTTGTACAAATTAGTTTTGAGTAAAAACGAAGTTCGAGTTTACTAGTCAGCAAAATCCTATTACTCCTTCTGGTAGCTGCCATACAAGATATCCTTAAGACACGTGCTCAACGATATTTTCCGATAACTTTTGAACGCTTCAAGCTACGAATTTGAAATTTTGTATACATTGAATGGTTCCAAGGAAAGGGATAAATATGTAAGAAATCGAGTGAGTCCTTCCTGCACCTCCCATGTGAAAGTCCTTCAAAAAGGATATTTTTTTTCGATGACTTTCCCAGTTTAAGATATGAAATTAAACACTGAATATTGTCTTTTAGTTTTGAGTCCTTAATAAAGGACATACAACATGCACACACGTAATTCTACTTTATCCCCAACTACAATATAAATCGGAGTTCAGTATTCATCTAGAGTATTATACGATTGGCTTGCAGCCGATCGTGACTGCAGTATGTTTTTTTAAATGGTTGATATTACGTGGTGCAGTAATCTCATTAGAATTGGAGTAAATGTTTACTGATTTCCGTTTAATAGACTTTTATGTCATTTTGTAATTGTTTTTTATTTCTTATATTGTTGTATCCGCGGTTTTTGTGCGTTAGTAATGTTCATATGGCATATTTCACGTTACGTACTCACGAAAATACATACATATAAGATTAATAAGTTCTCTCACCAGATATAATAAGAAATATTTATATCGTTTTTATATCGTTTTTATATCGTTTTTTATTTAAATCTGGTGCAATTCGTGCGAGTTTATTTCATGGACGGAATAGTGTGGTAGTATCCGGTGTAAACACGAATAAGATTTAAGCCCCATCCAATATTTTACTAACATATTCATAAATTTCAATCATGCTCGTACATGCAAACAGAAATTTTATTTTTTTATGCATATGCGTATTAAAACGAGGTATAATAAACAACACGTTTTTTTCGATTTTTGTGAACTTGTTCTTTTAAAATTACACTTACTTTCTACATTGGTGAACTACCAACTACCTATATTAGTTCATTTTACTTTATTGTTTTTTAATAATAAAGTATTGTGATCGACCTGAAATTTCAAAAAAATTTGCTACCCTGAAATTTTGTATTCTCACGTTTTAGGACTAGTAGACCCCAAAAAGGCAAAAAAAAATGTCCGTCTGTCCGCCGTAGACGCCGTCTCCCGTACGCCGTACGCAAAACCGTTTGAAGGCGCATAGCTCACAAACCCGTTGAGATATTCAATTGAAATTTATAGTAGGTAGATTGGGTGAACCCCTACGATTGAAATCTTTTTGAGGGGTGTGGGTGTAAGGGGGGAGGAGGGGGGTGCGTTTTAGACGAAAAATTTTGGTTTCTAGATGTCAGGAACTGCTTATGGCAGGCGACTGAAATTTGGATCTTATGTAGTACTATGATCGTGGACCTATTTGCAAAAAAATGGTTGATAAGGGTTGAGGGGTGTGGGAGTGGGGGAAAAACAATGTGTCCGATACGTTCGAAAGCTGGGATTGAAGCATTCTAAAATCCATATCTCCTAAACAGTTGATCTCAGAAGGATGAAACTTTGTAGTTATCTTAAGGGATACTAGGAGAGTAGACAACGGCTATAATTTTTAAGAGGGGAAGTGGAGTGTAGGGGTGTTGGGTGAAAAACTTTGGATTACAATATCTTCCGAACCAATTATACCAGGAAGATAAAATTTGGTTTTTGTATATAAGATCATAAGTGCAGTCTACTGAATGTAAAAATTTTGAGAGGGGAGGTGAAGTACGAAAGTGAGAGGATAATCATTTTTCAAAAAAATGTAATTTTTATATCTCAAAAACCGTACCAGATATGATCTTAGAAGTTTTACAGGAGTTAGGTCCAGTAGACTTCTAGCAGGAAAAAAAATGTTTGTGGTGCTGGCCAAGGGGGTGACGGTGGGAGGGGGTGGAACGAAAATAATTCTGATTTTTATTTCTCGAAAACCGCTAAGCATAGAAAGCAAAAAATGTACGACTATATAGAGTCATTGTAGAAGTATCATACTTTTAATAGGAGTAGCAAGGTACGGGGGTGGGGGTGGTTTTTCTTATCTCAGAAACAACGTATGCTAGAAAGTTGAAACTTAGTAAGTATATGTAGAAGTACTACAGGAGTAATTAAAGCAAAAAAAAATTCGAAATTTTATTGATGTACAGAGCTTGAGTAATGCCTTGCAGATCACTATGCGACTGATAACCTAAAGATTAAACAGGAGGCTATTTGGAACGTTATTTTTTAGGTTATCAGTCGCATAGTGAACTACACCGCATCTCATCATTAAACACGTTTCGGACTTCTACCCAAAAAATAATAAAGTTACGCCCAGACTGTTGGCAGATTTTTTATTATTGTATTATGTAAGATATTATAACAGTACAAACAAATATAATAGATATGTATCGATATCTCATTATTTTTGCTCTTCACTAACCTTTAATTATTATAAATTCATTCATTCATTTAATAAGGCATTCGCCATTAGTACCTATATACCTACGTATTTTGTTTGCTCGTCATTAACATTCGTCATATTTAAAAAAATTTAAAAAAAAAAAACTGAATTTACTTCATCATTTTGACTTCCTGTATCCTGTTAGCGAATTCTGTAACAGTAATTTTTCGTTCGATTTGCCTGATATTCTGTTTTTTAAGTGCAAATATTGAAACATTAATGTGTGCATAATGTTAAGCTCCTAACTTGAAGAATCGTTCATACGTGTTTTAAGGACTTTGGTACTGGAAGGAGTGAAATGGTATCGCCCCTTAACGAACTTAGTCTTACAAAACGTATTTGATCGTGAAAAAATGTGACCGTCATCCGCTCCTGAGCTATTCTGCCAACAAACGAACGGACAAGCGTTTTTGGAGTTTTTGGTCATAGCTGAACGAAAAATAATAATTACCTTTTTTTTATCTGTGGCTCCATGATTTGCGTTACATACCTACAATTTTTTTATATATTTTTTTTTCAAATGGCTCCACAGTGAAAAATCTAAATAAGTTCCAAGTTTCAACTTTCTTTTGTAAGCGGTTGCTCATGCTCCCTCCCCTTTCTTCCATCTTATCCGCAGTCTCCAAAAAGTCACCACTCTACCCTGTCTATCCACTTAAAAAATTTCAATTCAATAGCTCAAAGGGCTTGTGAGATACTCGCATTCGAACACGCATGGCGGGAAATTTTGAGGTCTAGTAGTCGTTAAACGAAAATTTAAAATATCTGGGTAGGGGAATCGTTTGCATTGAAGAAAGCTTTCAAGTACGAAAACAGTAACCTCCTTACACTTCCCCCAAAGTCGCTTTGATTGCCCACAAGTAACGGATCAGACAATGTTAGAGAGTTGTCTCTCTATTAGTACTTACTCTATGTGCTATGCTTTCGAAGCAGCTATAGCTGGCATCTTGAACACACCCCCGGTAGCACACATTCAGAAAACTCTCGGAATTAAATGGGATGGTTCTCGTTGAACGTGTGAACTGTGCATCACACACATCGTTTGTACTGCTCCCAGATCCGCAACCATGAAAAAATTGCAGCCAAAAATTCTCATTTTTCCTGAAATTACAAATTTAAATATTCACAACAAATAAAAATGTCACATTCTGTAAATAATTAATAAAATTTTTGACGTTTGACTGGAAAAAATAATGGAAAAATGGAAAACCAGCCGTTAAGATAACCCGACCTATTAAATCACTAATAAAATTTCATATCCAGAGAAATTAATCAGTGATTAAAGTTAATACCCCGGATAAGTTAACAGCTGGTTAAGGCGAAAATAACCCGAGGTGAATAATACGGCCCTATATGATTTCATCTAGACTCTAGACTCTAAAAATTAAAATAATTTGTTACAGAAATTCAACTTCTGTCCAAAAAAATTTATATTTTTTGATTAGTTTTCTTTAAATAAAATGATAAAGTGACTGTAGGAAGATGTCTTGGTAAAAACTCTTGAACAAAACTCCAAGACATTGTCACAAATATCCTTTAATTTATTCCACTGGACAACATTTTGGAATAATTTAACTAAAAGTCTAGTTAAGCTCTGAATAAATTAAATTAAAAGAATTTAAGTTTCGAAACAACGAAGTATTCTTGCCAGTCTGACCTACGTGAAAGTGTGAAGGTTATAATAAGATTCCAGGCTTCTTTTCGTACATACTTTTATATTTTATCAATACACGTGTAACGTGTAAGTTATTAAATGACTTTGTGCGCCCTTCACACAGGTAATTGTACACATCATAAATGATGTTTTCTTCGAATTATTAACCTTTCGAAGACATGCGAGCAAAAATCGTATGAAATATTAGATTCAATGCACGAAAGTCTTAGTACTGAAGGTATTTTTTTTAATACAAGTAAATAATTTGGTGAACATTCACTACTGGTGAATCTAACTGAATTTTTTACGAGGCGTTATATGAAAAATATATCGTGTTCGCATCTCAGCAAAAAGAACTATAATGTCCACTGCAGGTGAAGAAAAATTTAGTTTTAAATGAAGAATATTTAACGCATATACAAAACCTGTATTTTGTTTTTAGATGAATCGTACTTTACACACGAGCCAGAAAGATAATTCACTTACACATAACATAACATACCGCTCAATGATTCACCTAAGAATCGTAAGTAAATTCATCTGTGAACGTATACCTAATTCACCTAGGGGAATCGTTAGTGAATAATTAATGATGCGTTTGGTTTGTTCGGTAGGGTTACAAAAATAAATTTGATTGGCGTCGGCAGTGACCGGTTAAAACTTTTATTTCGAGTAGCCCACGAACGATATATGATAAAAAATTTAAACATAGTACAGATCTATTTGGGCAATATTCCAGAAACAAAATTGTTGAGTGAGGGAAAAATAAATTATGTATTACGTACTTACAATAATTTTTTTCTTAATTTACTTTTTTGTTTTCAACTAAATTTCACTCAAACAAATTCAAGTGAAACCCCGATTATCGATTACTAGATTAAGCAATCAAAAAGGATGTCCGGAAACAGAAATTTGTCTTGTGTTTTAAACACAGAAAACATTAAATTGTCCATATTGAAGCGGTTTAAATGACGGTAGGCTCCTATCGATTCCATATATTAGACATGCTAACCACACCCCCAATTTCAATATATCCTTCTGTATCTGTAGCGATAATAAGTAACACTATCGAACAAAGTGCCTCACAATAGATTTTTTTCCATAAAAGTCTTAGCCTCCACCGTATAATATAAATAACAAATTGAAATCTATTTTTTCATGGATTGAAAATCATCCGTTCGTCGACATAATGAACTCGGCGTTCAGACAGACGTACTTTGGCTGATATGTTGAAAAATCGACAAGAAAATTGCGTCAGCAAAATAACGATATATTGTATTTTTGAACCCATGTGCTAAGAACTATGCTACATGTGAATTTCAATATATGAGCGTGACTAACAGAAATAATTTTTGGCAACATTTTAATTGTTACCGCTGAGACGACTATAGGGACTCGTCGCTTTGTACTTTTTTGTAATTACAAAACACTATGAAAGTCACGAGGTCTTATAGTGAGCTCAACTTTTTTTTTCAATGAGAGATATTAAGCAATTAGTATTAGAGGGTAGTATTCCCATTTAGTGCTATGCCATGAATAATATATTCCTGAACTTGGTATTTAAGAAATTCTAAATTGCCTCAAGTAGAAGCAATTATTGGACACCCATGTTTGTTTAAATATGGAAATATGTAGTGTAGTTCCTGTCAACACTTTTTCCTGCAACTATGGCTTTTCCGCAGTTAAAGCGCTGCGAAAAAACCAGAAACTTACCTAACTCACAATTTATGCAAACTCCAAGGCATTATCAAGTTCAACAACTATAGCGTGTAATACGTGTAAAGCGATGCGCCGGTCAGAATCATGTAATCCACAATAGCCAGCACAGTTCAATTGACGAAACATGTGAGAGCTATCAGCTTCAATTAACCCGTCTTTACGACAATGTCATGATAAATTGAAAGTTTGCTCGCTAAACTATTAGCAAACTTAACTGCTTAAATGCAAACTGATGTCTTGATGATTGTTTAGCATGCTTAAAAAATTCGATATTTTTGGATAAATTCTTCAATTAAAAATATTCTCTGGCATTACAAATTCAATTTTTTTCATATAGTATCAATTAGAAAATATGTGTTTCAATTATAACAACAGACAAATGATAGATTAAAAAGACGGATGATTAAAGAATCAGACAAGAGTCTGGGCGCAACGGTACTGAAAAAAGATATTGAATTTGAATTCAATTTCACGGTATTCATTCCGGCATTTTTCAGATCTTAATTCATATACAATTAATATTTTCAGTACTGAAATTCCAGTACCTATCCAAAAGTGTACTGACCTACTGTATAAATTATAAGGCTGTGGACTGAAAATTTTTCATTTGCGAGACAAACTTTTTCTTTTTCCAATTTGATTAATTTTCAATATTTATTTGGTATTCGTTAGTTAGTATTAAACATTTTCTTATGTGTACCAATATTCAATTGATTAATTTCTTTTCACACCTCCTAAAACATTTACCTTTTATAAAAATTCAGATTTTTCAAACACAGCTTTTTCATATTTAACCTCTTCTCCGGGGCATTTAAATTACTTTAGGACCACGAAAAGGATCCAAGGCGCAGTTTCATTTCCAATACGTTCCGGTAAATTTTCGATTTTAGATCGTCAGATTTTAATGAAACAAAATTTGATCCCCCTTCAAGTGGTTCAAAATTTGACCCAGAGTTAACAAAATTTAAAAACAAAACAAATGGCTTTTTACAATTTTAACTTTTTCAGAAAGACATTTAACAAAATTAAAAAAAATCTTTCGAAATATGTAAAGGGTTTTCCAATAAGGACTTGACAACTTTTTTTCAAAATAAAATGCAAACCATTTGAGATATTTCAAAAACTTTATTATCGGGTTGAAGTACAATCAAAACATTTATGAATGGAACTCGACTTCGTTCATATGGCCACCGCGGGCACGTTTGCAGCGGTCGATTCGTTGGACCCAATTTTCGATGACTCGGCCACACATTTCGGCCGAAATGGCTGCTATTTCGTGTTCAATGTTGGCTCTGAGCTCTTCCAACGTCGTCGGCTTGTTGGCATAGACCAACGACTTGACGTGGCCCCAAAGAAAAAAGTCCAGAGGCGTTAAATCGCACGAACGAGGCGGCCAATCGACTGGTCCATTTCTTGAGATAACACGCTCATCAAACTTACTCTTCAATAAATCGATTGTAACGTGTGCTGTGTGGCTTGTGGCACCGTCCTGTTGAAACCACATGTTGTCCAAGTCCATATCTTCCAATTCGGGCCAAAAATAATCGGTAATCATGGCGCGATAACGATTACCATTCACAGTAACGTGACGATCATTATCGTCGACGAAAAAATATGGCCCTATGACGCCGCCAGCACGCAAACCGCACCAAACAGTTATTTTTTGTGGATGAAGTGGTCTTTCATGAAGCACATGTGGATTTTCACCGGACCAATAACGCATATTTTGCTTATTGACGAACCCACTGAGCCAAAAATGAGCTTCGTCACTGAAGATGATTTTGCGATGAAATTGATCATCTTGGCGCATCTTTTCCAGAGCCCAATCGGAGAACGTACGTCGCTTCAAATGGTCCATCGGCTTCAATTCTTGAGTCAGCTTGATCTTGTATGGGTGTAAACCAAGATCCTTACGCAAAATTCGCCATAACGTGGTCTGGGCGATGCCCAACACTTGAGAACGCCGTGGAATTGACTGATTTGGATCATTTGCTACGGACGTTTCAACGGCAGCGATATTTTCGACACTTCGACCAACCCGTTGTCTCACTGGCACGGCAACATCACACAACGAATATGTAGACTCAAATTTTTGCACTAAACTTGTTACTGCCTGTCTACTAGGGCGAGAATTACGACCGAAAATCGGAGTTAACGCTCTTAAAGTAGCGGTCACCGACTCCGAATTTCTGTAGTAAATTTTTATAATTTGCAGACGTTGTTCCTTCGTGTACTTTACCATGATAAAAATGTTAAGTTTACTGAATAAATTGACAGTGACAGTTCGATGATTAGTGAAAGGGTGCGTTCACAAATTGAATTCAAAGTTGTCAAGTCCCTATTGGAAAACCCTTTAGTTCCCTGATGCATTTATAATTATGAAAAAACAAGTCTGGGTGCAATTTATTTGTTTTTCGGAACAAAGTTTGGGAATCGGTTATATTCGAGGTCCGACAAAAGATACGACTCTACTGACATCCTTTTAACACCAACAACAATTGATTATATGTAACGCTGGCTGCTTAGGGACAGAAACCCTTAAAAAGGTAGACAGTAAGCAATTTGGAAATAGATTCAACTAAGTAAATAAGGAGTAAAATACAAAAGCCCCATGCAGGAGTAGTACGAACGTTCTGCGAACTATATCATATCACTATATATGTAGTAATGCTTACTTTCGCCAATAGTAGTGAGAACGGTGATATGATAGTCGTCACAACCAATTGCCAGTGCGGGCTTAGTAATATACTCGTATACCACCTCGCTACCCATGATACTATGAAAGAAGAGATAACGCCAGCAGCGCAAAAAATTTGTTCACGTTCTGCGCATGACGTCACTCAGAGACCTCGTTTATTTTGACAATTGTCACATTCATACGTATTTGGTACCGGCTGATCAAAACATTACAAATATTTTTGATTTCAATTGAATTTCACGTTGAATATATTTACTTCCCATCGCTAAGATAACGAAAAAATGTTGCTTTTAACTTTGTTTGTCTAATTAGATAAATGTTACTGTAATAGGAAACATTTAAAGAGTGAAAAGATCTGTTTTTAGGTTACAATTTTTCTCATTTTATTTTTCATTTTATCGTATATAATTTTCTTTTTAGATTTTCTCTTAAATCCCTATTTAGTTCTCTAATTCTAAAGTACAATCGTGATCTTAAAAATAACTGCTTAATACAATCGTGACAGGGCACATCCTTTGCAGAATCCAATAGGTCTCTCAAATAGTTGCTGCAAATACAAAGAGATTCATGTTCATTAAATTTTTGAAAAATTACCTCTAATTGCTGGACGATATCCATAAACGCTGGTGTTGGTTTCGAAAGCCCTCCTTCGCTGAGTTGATTAACCCATGTCCAAGTTGTATCCTCAGCAGTCACAATGGATATATGAGGAGAGCTTTCCTTTAGCTTATGGCAAATGATGGTGCGTTTACACTCACCCCTGAGGCTCGCCTCGAGGCGAGCCGCTACCCCCATCAGGCCATTGCAAACCGGTTTTCGTCGGCTGTGTTCTTTGCTGTTGTTGAAAGCAATTTACACTCAAAATGCCTCTGCGGCGCAACATGCCTATGAGTGCGAAACGACAAAAATACGATGAGCTGCGAATTGTGTGCTGCCATAGTTCATTGTATGTGTGTACACATATGAAAGCGTGCGTCGGAGAAAAGTTGAAGAATGTTAGACTCTTGCGACTCCACAAGCCATCTGATTGGGTGATTTATTGGTGGGGATAGAGGCTCGCCTCAAACGCTGAGTGTAAATGCACCATGAAACCAGCTAGGTTCTCGAGACCATCGTATTCGAACTCCTTCAGCTCACAGATTAGATTTTCCTCTTCCTCCAGCGGCTCTGGTTCCTGCTTGAAATTTCCGAGAACCTTAGCTGTACAAATTTAATATCTATATAGTAACCGATTTTGAATAATTATCAAACCTGACAATGTAGGCCCAATATCTGGTGTATCATCGACATCGACACTTGTACTCGAAACAAAAGCTCCATCGTTGAGGCCAACTTCGAAGTCGATACTGGAAATCGAGTTGATCAGGATGATCGTGAAGGCCACCTTTACTTCGGATTACAGAGAAAAAGTTTTCTAGAACATCTTGGTTAAGTCTGTAAGTTAAGATGTATTTTGTGCCACATTGTTCTTTTAAATCCTCAAATAATAATGGGAGGGCTATATTGTTTTGTATGATCCCTGAAATGAACAAAGATATTAACACTGATGAGACTACAATTGAAACTATTAGTACCCTTTTGGAAAGGAAGAATAAGGCTCTTCTTTCCTATAACTCGAATCTTCGTTCAGCTTGAATGGGTTCCTGTTAATAATACCTTGAAAAAAATGTAGTAGTATTAGCGAGAACAAGTGCATAAACAATATCTAACTTACCCAAATTGATATTGCAGAATGCTCTCTCTATCCTCTCCAAATGGGCAGCTGAATGCGGGTTGGGTGTGAACCCACGCAAAACAGAATTAGTCCTCTTCACCAGGAAATATAAAATTCCTCACGTAGACCCTCCTTCTCTGAATGGTACTAGTCTAGTTTTCACCGATAGCGCAAAATATTTGGGTCTTATTTTGGATAGGAAACTTCACTGGAAACCTAACATTCAGGAACGGGTAAGGAAAGCAACAGTTGCGCTTTACTCGTGCAAAAAGGCCATTGGCAAAAAATGGGGTATGCAACCCAGAATAGTTCATTGGCTCTACGTGTCCGTCATCAGACCGATACTTATGTATGGTGTTATTGTCTGGTGGACGGCCTTAGACAATGCAGTTAACTGCACCACCCTAGGGAAGGTACAGAGATCAGCATGCATATGCATCAGTGGAGCTCTGAGAACAACTCCCTCTGCAGCACTAGACATGCTATTCAGTCTGCCACCCCTAGACATTTTTGGCAAGCAAATGGCAGCCAGTGCAGCCATTCGACTTAGAGCCTCTACACAGTGGACTGCCATATATGCAGGTCACTCAACAATCTTGAATAACTTCAATGATATTCCTGAAAACACCGACTACACCCCTCCCAGTTATGATTTTGACAAAAATTTCCTAACAACCATCCCAACCCGTCTAGAATGGGAAAGGGATTTGGTACGGACGGAGGAGTCCGCCCACATATATACGGACGGCTCCAAAACTGAACGCGGAGTAGGTGGAGGTGTTTTCTCTGACATGCTTAACATTAGCAGCTCCTTCCGCCTTCCGGACCACTGTAGTGTCTTTCAGGCGGAGCTTATGGCGATCAAGGAGGCCTTGTCCTGGCTGAGGTGTAATGTAATATCTACTAGGGATATTAGCATTTTCACAGACAGCCAAGCGGCAATAAAATCCCTGGAATCGGCCTCAACAACATCAAAGGTCGCCGCAGAATGTCGATCATCTCTTAAGGAGATGGCAGAACAGTTCAATATTCTTCTGTGCTGGGTGCCAGGACACAGGGATATTCCAGGGAACTGCATGGCTGACGAACTCGCCCGTCGCGGCACTACCCTTCAGATTATGCCGGAACATCGGAATCTGGGTGTGCCTCTCTCTACATGTAAACTGCTACTGGGATTGGACTCAATCGAGAAAACCAACTCAAGATGGGCAGATGGTGTTACATGTCACACTGCGAGACAGATCTGGCCGGAGCTGGATCTGAAACGCTCTAAAAGGCTGACTCAAAAGGGCGAATATCAGCACCACAGTCGGTGTCCTGACTGGACACTGTCTTATTGGTCGACATGCCAAAAGACTCGGCCTCTTCTCAAACGACTTCTGTAGAAGCTGCTTGGATGAGGAGGAGGAGGAGACAGTCCTTCACCTTCTCTGTACCTGTCCAGCTCTATCAGCCAGAAGGAAAGCTCATCTTGGAGCTTACTTCTTCAACTGTCTCGGTGATCTTGCCGCAATGGAGGTCGCGAGAATCCAACGCTTCATTGCAAGCTCTAAATGGTTCGACGAGTAGGACCGGATTCGATGATCCTGTGGTAACACAACGGACCTTTCAGGTCTAAGTGTGTCCGTGTTCTCACGGGCAGCCACGCGTACCTACCTACCTACCTACCCAAAAGCGCGTGGCGTTATCTTCTCTTCTAAGTATCATGCTCGCTACCTGCAGCGTTACGAATAGTTGTGGGCCACGACTAAACAGAATGACCATTTGGTTGTGAGCGGAGTGCATGTGGTTCCCCGAACCATTTACGGACAATCTGCGAACTATTTGAGAACTTTATAGTAAAATCTCTCTTCGTTGATCAAAAATGAGTAGCGGTCAGTGATGCCAATTTGGTGCTTTCAGCGTTAAATTTGGTGCTCAAAATTTCTTCTCAGCGGACAAAAATTAGTTTTACCGCTTGCGCGTTATTCAAATATTCCTGCGATTGATATGTAAACATAAAATTTGAGTGCCTTTAAGATGAAATTAACGCTCAAAATTTCATATTTTAGTGCTCGACCAAGAAAAATACTTGGTAACACTGGTAACGGTGATAAATCACACACATACATGTCGAGAGCGCGCAAAGAATGTGAGAATGAGTGTTTTTTATGGCTTATTACAACGAAATAAGATGTGAACTTCAATTGAAGTATGAGTTGATGATAACTATTTTTCAATTAAAAAACTAAATCTGGAACAAATTTTACGGGAAACATAATTTTTACTGTAAACATATGTGATGCTTATATGCTTAAAACTTATGCCCCACCATAAAAAACCATATTGTAATATTTTATAATTTTTTAAGTCAAATTGATTTTTTAAACGGAAGTACTTTTTTACTAAAATGGAATAAAAAATTATCGAACAAAGATTTTAAAGTACGAATATAAGAATTTTGATTAAAAATAAGTGTATTTTTTGTCTAAACTTTTGTTCAAAATATTTCATTTATATTGGAAGCCATGATACATCTATAAAATATGGCGTCATATTAAGTAGCAATACACTACTATTTAGTAGCAATACACTATTATTTAGTAGCCATACACTACTATTTAGTAGCAATACACTACTTATTATAGAAGTTGGCAGGTGGTTGTACGAACCACACACGAACTTAGCAGTGACGAGTATTCTTAAGGTTGTCCGCAGTAGTTCGCAAAAACATTTCACAAACGAACTAAATGGTCGTACGACTGTATAGTACTGATAATAAGTTGTTAGGGAGTTTTCGCAACTAAAAATAGTTGTAAGTGCTAACAAAATTAAATACACACAAGCCACAACTAAAAATTCGTTGTGACAACGTTTGCCGGACTACAGGTTGTGATCAAGAACTATCCGTGCTACTTGGAATATAAGTAAAAACCAATTCGATATAAGAGAGAAGGCGGAATTCACGAAATCATATACAGCTTTTTTACGCCCCTTAGAGGTTGAATATCAAAAAATACTGAAATCCGTTCTTGAACGATTACATGAAAAGCATACGAAAGTAAAAATCAATTCGCTATATATACGAGGGAGGAAAAATTGAGAAAACATAATTTTATCCGGAAAAATTTATTTTATTTTTCAACGTAGTCTCCTTTTAGCTCGATACACTTAGTCCAGCGTTTTTCAAATTTTTTGATCCCTTCCAAATAATATGATTTGTCCAACCCTTCAAAATAGGCGTTGGTTTCACTTATGACGTCAGTATTCGTGGTAAATCTCTTTCCAGCAAGCCATTTTTTCAAGTCTGGAAATAATAAAAAGTCGCAGGGTGCCAAATCTGGAGAATACGGTGGGTGAGGGAGTAGTTCGTACCGTAATTCAAACAGTTTTGCCGTTACAACAGCGGACTTATGAGCCGGAGCGTTGTCGTGATGAAACAACACTTTTTTCTTCGCAAAATGAGGCCGTTTTTCCTTGATTTCAGCATCCAATCGAACCAATAACTCAGAATAATATGCTCCTGTTATTGTTTTTCCTTTCTCCAAGTAGTCGATGAATATTATTCCATTGGAATCCCAAAAAACTGTGTCCATAACCTTCCCAGCTGATGTAACGGTTTTTGCCTTCTTTGCTTCCATCCATTGTTTTGACTGTTCTTTGGTTTCTGGAGTGTAGTGGTGGATCCATGTTTCATCAACAGTTACTAATCGACGAAGAAATTCATTCGGATTACGTTGAAACAGTTGCAAACTGTGCTGTGAAGTTGTCACAGGAGTGCGTTTTTGGTCGATTGTGAGCAAACGCGGCACCCATCTTGCGGATAGCTTTCTCATGTCCAAATGGTTTTTCAAAATATTCCAAATACGTTCAAATGAGATGCTTACTATGTTAACTATCTCGCGCACTTTTACTCGACGATCTTCTATCACGATATCATGGATTTTATCGATCATTTCTGGCGTGGTGACCTCATTTGGACGACCTGGACTTGGTATGGTTGTGTGCTCGTACGACCACACTTGAATTCAGAAAACCATTTGTAAATCATTTGGATCGATGGTGCAGAGTCCCCATAATGCTTGTCTAATTTTTCTTTGGTTACTTTAGCTGTTTTCCCTTTTAAAAAATTGTGTTTAATCAACACACGAAATTCACTTTTATCCATTTTCAACAATTTTTGTATGTCGACTTGCTTAGACGTCTGCTTCTCGAAAACTAAACGAGGTATCAGGCTTAAACTTTGCAGGTAATCTATTTAAGGATGGTCCAGGTAAAAAAAATAACGAATTCCTTACCTGCCCACTCCTTCTTGATTTTTCCACGTCATTATCAATCCGCCCTCGTAGTTACCGAGATTTGTAAAAGGTTGAGGACTGTCTGAAATCCCGAATCAGTGGGCCTATTGTGTTTATACCTAAGAGATATGTCGGAATTCGTGAAAACGTATTTAACCCATTTTAGGAGACGAATAATAATTCCTGAAAATGGTGTCTGGGCACTTATCTGAAGAGCACGTAGAAGTAAAATTAATTCGATATCTCGTCAGATCTAAGTGATATGTCGGAAGTCGTGAAAACATATTCGACCACTGTCAACCCCCTTAGGGATTAAATTAAAAAATTTTGAAAATCGTTCCTGGGCATTTATCTGAAGAGCACGTGGAAGTAAAAATCAATTTGATATCTCATCAGACCTAAGAGATTTTTCGAAATTCTTGAAAATACATGTATCTTATTTTCTCTGATCTTTATTTCAATGAAGTTTATACTAATCACAAAAATTTAACTTATATTTCTCGTACACATGTACAACGCATACGTTATATTTAAATGTTTAGATTGGCGCCAAATTGCTTTTCTCACTTTTACTTTCGCCGCGACAAATTAATTATACAAGTATTTGTGTTAAGAGACGTAAAAATGTGTGTACATATGTTTTAAACGTAGCTGCCGATCATTGCATACGGGTCAAAGCGAGGAAAAATGCTTAAAATAGCGTTCCTAATCATAATCACGAGTATAAAATGTATAGAAGCGAAGTTCGACTGTAGACTTCTCAGTACTAAAACTCTTGAAAATATGCGAAATCTTTTGATAAATTGCCAAAATTTTATTTATTGTAATTTCCCAAGTTCTCGTGCAGCACTCGGAAGTTATAGAAAATTATAAAGAAAACTCTGCACGCTATAGTTTCGTATGTTATATAATTATAAATATGCGTGTATGTGGACACAGTTTTTGCAGTTTTTATTGAAACAGTACCTCCAATTGCTTATTGTAGTTTATTTTACTTTATTTGATTAAAATTTTCATCATATTTCACAAACTTTTGGGCAGATTTGTCCCAATGGGAGATTTTTACAATATTTGTGCCAATCATAATTGATACAATCAATGAATTTTGATGAGATACTTAATGGAAAGTTGACGGTTTTTAATATGGCAGATATAAAACGGTTCATTTTCAAAAAAAAGAATGATACCGGCCTTCTTACATTACATTTTAACGCCAAAATCAAAGATAAAATTCCCGATTCCTTAGTAATATGATCCACAAAATTGCGGTATGTCCCAATAAAATTGCAGAATTGCAAATGAATTCACACCGTACTTGTATGGTTGTAAGTGTATTGATAAATTTACAGATATGAAGACTCACTATGTAGTTTCATTCATATTTCGAAGCTTGAATACGTCAGCACAATCAAATCAAATCAATGTAAATATTTTTATTAAACAATTCTTGCGAGTTTTGCCGATATTGCAATAGTGGCGTCTTTTTCGTCGCCAGAAATCAAATACACAATCGCATATAGTAACTTCCCCAATACAATCTTAGAGCGATCGATCGAGAAAGATATTTTTAAATAGATCGTGCCAAGAGAGACCAAGATCTTTGGTTGAACAGAATCCAAAGTATGGGTGCTGTAGATCTTACAGAAATTCTTCTCAGATATATTTTATATTTATACAATTCTTTTTTTTTTGCAAAATCAGATCACTCTCTTGGGTTGGGTTTGGTAAAATCCTGCTGCAATCTAGTACCGATCTTACAAGACTTACACACAAGATCACGACTCTTGCTCGAATATTGTTTCACTTCATCATAGTCGAGATGGCTCTATGCTAAAAAGGATTACGATCTTTTAAATTGTACTACTGCATGTGTAATAGTGATTCGAGTCAGCTTCTTTAATTGATCTTTCTTAAAGAAGGAATAGCCAGTCTTTGAACACATCGGCTACGATTACGAGGGTCATAAGCTTCGGTCTCGGTTTTTTCTTCTCTGCAATTTTTTTTTAGATATATGCAAAAATCTTTAATAATAAGAATACAAAGATTAAGAGAAAATTCTTGTTTTTTTTACCCGGTTCTAATTTATGTTTTTCACTCAATTATTATTTCCTTGAGTAGTGTCGTTGTGGAGCATGTTAAAAAAAATATTTTTTAAAATATAAATAGAGTATTCGGGAAAATAATCGTCTATATTTATCGGGAGTGGAAGAGAAAATATTTTTACCGTTTTTTTTCTTATATATATATTTTTTTACAATAAACCTGAAAAGAAAATCAAGTGTTCGAAAAGATTTCATTCTCAGTTGGCGGATTATAATCGAACCGAGAATATTTAGAAAAATTGTAGTGCCGTCCATGCCATGCGCGATAAACTTGCTCAACTATTTTGCTCGCAAAAAGGCGCATGCAATTATAATTCAGACATTGTACAAGGTTAGGATAAATCGTCAAAAGAAATAAAATATAAAATTTATAAATTAGTGTGAAAAAAATGCAATAAATTACAATATTTAAAAGAAAAATGTTTAAACATAAATAATAAATAATAATAAAAATAAGAATTATAAATACCTAGTGGAAATAACATACAATATTACCAATATACGGATTAAATACTTCTAAGAAACTGTAAAATGGTACGTAACTTATTTTGCCTTTTTTTCTTGGTTTTTTCCCTCTAAGGACATAATGTGCCAATTAAAGCCACATCTAATGGGACAACGTGTACCAATGGGGCTATTGGGACAGAAGGGCCCGAAACGACAGAGACCGACTCATCAGGGACCGGGGGGATGCGGAAGTCGTTGGAGGGGTCGGGCTCAGCGTCGAACGACATTGTTCACCTCAAGAGACGGGTGGGACTCTTCAGTGGGGTGGCTTTAATTGTTGGAACTATGATAGGTAAGTTTTCGTAGAATACTTCTTAACCATTGTGATCATTTCAATTTTATTAATTGTATTATTTTGCAGGGTCTGGAATTTTTGTATCACCATCTGGCTTACTGGTTCGAACTGGTTCCGTTGGTGTGAGCTTCTTAATATGGCTTGCCTGTGGGTTGCTCTCATTACTAGGTAAGTACCTACTAATTTTAATGTTTACGCGACATAAAAATATTTTATAAACAACCCATAAATCGAACATTGATTTAATAATCAAACAATTGTACTATTTCATACAAACAAAAATTTGACATACAAAAGTGTGGAAAACAAAAGTTTGACAGCATTTACCACCAAAAATAGTCATATATTTAACAAAGTGGCATTCAGCTTAATACAGGTTTTCGTAGTTAATACCTGGTAGGTAAACCTATAATAAACTGAATGCGACTTCGTTAAATATTTGACTATTTTCGCTGGCAAACTTTTGAATGTCGTATATTCGTTTGTTAAATTGTAACTTTTTCCCCAACACAATCCATTTATAATGAAAAAATTCACTAAATCTGTTGTCAAATTTTACTGTTCAATTATTTAAGAGCATGGCATACGGTTGAATACAAGTTTATATCATTAGTGGCAAACATTTCAATAAAATGTAAATAATAGCCAAATAACGTTGCATTGAATACAGTAAATACACTTTAATCTGTAGAAGATAATGATACAAACATTGTACTTGATTTTGACCTCCTTCAAATTGACATCGTTGGCTTTTTGACAAAAACATTCAAAAACTTTTTCACAAGAATAGTAGCCAAATGAGTTTTTTGTTAGTGTTAGAACGACAACAAAGTAATTTCTTTTCGGTCTAATGAAAAAATTAAATAAACATTATGCCAATCTTAGTTTTGTTTAAATACAGTAAAATTTCTGTTAAGAATTCGTGATCTTTTGCTTCTTCAACACAGCGGCGTACGTTGAATTGGTTGAAGGGATGATATTAAAGGAAATCCTGGAAAAAAATAATTACTGTTTTTTGTTTGTATTTTTACCTATTTTTATCGTGATACACTTTTGAATAACTGTTACTTTGGTGGGAAAACTGATAAGGGTTGTCATATAAAATTTTGTTTTGAGAAAATTTTAATTAGTGAAAGGCTTGTCCTGAGGATGTTGGTGCTAGAATTTTTTGGCAACTAATTATTAATTTACGAAAAGGGTGGCTTCTGACCCAAACTCCTCCAGATATTTGCGTACCCTCCTGCTTCAGACCATGACTTAAAGTTCATTTTCATTTTTTTTAACGTAAACTTCAAATAAAAAAAAAATTGGCGTACCTAATTATTTCTTAGAAACCGCATGTGTGTTGTCCAGTAATTTCTAGTACATTCGGTGGTGCGTGTACAATATACGGGAAGTGCGATGAGATTTCTACGCTATCCTAATTGAATATTTGAAGATTGTGACTTGCTCTGAAAACTTTGATGTTATTGCATTGGCGGATACAGGGGGTTCGGAGGGGGCGGCCCCCCCCCCCCCCAAGAACAATTCCGAATTTTCTAAACATACATACCTACTTCAACCGTTCTCCGATTTTTTTACTCCACTGCAATGTGGACTGTAATTAGCATTTACTGTAGTTCTGCGGTGCAATGCAAAGCACAGAACAGAACCATGATGGTGGATTTACCATACACTCAACGTTTGAGGCGCACCTCTATCCCCACCATAAAATCAACCAATCAGATGGCTCGTGCAGTCGCAAGAGTCTAACATTCTTCAACTTTTTCTCCGACGCACGCTTCCATATGTGTACACACATACAATGAACTGTGGTACCACACAATTCGCAGCTCATCGTATTTCTGTCGTTTCGCACTTATAGGCAAGTTGCGCCGCAAGAGCATGTTGAGTGTAAATTGCTTTCAACACAGCAAAGAACACAGCCGACGAAAACCGGTTTGCAATAGCCTGATGGGGGTAGAGGCGAGCCTCAAGGGTGAGTGTAAACGCACCATGATAAAAAGACTACAAGACAACATATTGCGTAGGTAATAGGGTCATTCCATCAAGAATCGCCAAGAATGACGAAATTTGTGACCTTACCATCTCCGATTCTTTTGAAAATTTTTGTACTTTAAGAACTAGTGAAAAAAATAATTGGAATTCAAGTTTTTGTTTCTAGTTATCTCATTTTTTTTTGTTAGTTATAGTATGTTACAGTTTTCGCAAAAATGGTGTCCGAGTCCTCTTTGAAAATGAATATCTCTGGTAATTTTTATCCTGGAATAATAAAATATGGCTTATTTTAAAGGTGAAGGTTGTCACAATAAAAATTATCCTTGAAATTTTTTTCAAGGATAATGATTTTGTCGTTTATCCCTGAATGTCTCTAAATGGGTTTTTTTTTATATTTTTTAGGCTATACTGTTTTTCAAAACATACCAAAAAATTAACTTGGGATCTCAATGGGATCGGGATCAAAAAAATGGAAGAACATTATAGTGGTTCTCAATTATTTTATAGAAAAAGGATCATTTAATCAAGAATCGCCAAAAGTGATTCTTTTGAAAATTTGTGTACTCGAAGAATTAGTGAAAACAAAATATGATTTCAAGTTTTTGTTTCTATCTCATTTTTTTTGTTAGTTATAGTATGTTAAAGATTTCCCAAAAAAGATGTCCGATTCCTCTTTGAAAATTCATATCTCTGGTAATTTTTATCCTTGAATAATAAAGTAGGGCTTATTTTAAAGATTGTTGTTGTTTTTGTTAGTTAAAAAATGAGATAGAAACAAAAATTTGAATTTCAATCAATTTTTTCACTAGTTCTTCAAGTACAAACATTTTCAAAAGAATCGGAAATGGCGATTTATGATGAAATGACCCATAATAAGATGAAAACGATATGATCCCGTCTTTGCTAAGTGCAGTCTATGTAGCTAAATTGACACAGAACTTGATCAAATAAAATAGCCAAATCAAAAAAATTTCCGCCCCCCCCCCAACAGCAAAGTCTGGATCCGCCATTGTGTTATTGATAAGTGGTTCGGGTTATCAGGATATGCAAGTAACTATATATTTGCTGCCATAGAGTATAAGCTTCTTCGTTCAAATTGCTTATTTTCTAAACGATCAAATACAAAACAGGAAGGTTGTTGAGTTTTATGCAAGGTTGATTTTGATAAAGTTAAGAAATAGGTAGTACGTCGTATCATCTAGCAGATTAGTATCTAGTAAAAAATCTTACTATTTTAAAATCCCCAACCATTATTCTAAAATTGTCCCTTAAAGTCTGAAATGTAACTAACAGACATTTAGAAATCATTCTTTAAAAATAAAACTTCTGAAGAACTGAATCATCATTTGCGTCCTTGTTCTTCCGAAAAAGAGATACCAGAAATCCGTTATCAATATAGAATGCCTATAGCCTCAGTGCCATCTAGTTGTAAAAAGTAAAACCTGTTGATCTGCTCTGTATCGTTCTTTAGCACTCACTCTGCTCTACACTGGAGTACTAAATAACGCACCTAATATTGGATGCTCCTTCACGCTCATGACCGTAATAATTATCTTCTGTCTGTTTTGATATAATCGTGCTTTCGCAGAGTCCTTCTTTCTCTTTAATTTTTTATCAGTAAATACTTCCCAATTGTTCGCTCTTATTACTGTATAGTTTTATCTGGGATATTTTTTATGTTATTATTTTTTTTGTCGAGTAATTTTTTGATTTTTTAATTAAAGTTTATATGTACAGAAGATTGCTTAAAGAAGTGCATACCGAAATGCATTAATGCACTACAAATCTCCTAGCTAATTATAAAATACCAAACTATAGATAATTGTATACTGACGTCAATCTTGCGATAAAACACGTCAATCGAATTCAAATTTCAGAAAACATTTTGTCTCATTAATTCTAAATCGTATTTCCGACCTACTCGTGTAGGCATTTTTTTTCGATCATATCATAACATCTGACGCATTTTTGCAATAAGGAACTATATGAGCAACTAAAACAGATGGCTTTAAAAATAGCCAATTTTAAGAGAAAGTTGCTCTTGTCATGGTTCACAAAATTGGCCAAAAAATTTTAATTAAACCCCAAAAAATCACTTGTTTGTGGAAATATTTTTATGAATAACGCGACACCCCACTTTATTCGTCCTTGGGCTGTTTTACTTAAAAACAAACACACGATAAAATCTTGATTTATTTATTGTAAATCTGTTATAATCGGAATATTGCCGTTGTGTTATCAGACCTATACATCAACACTAAGATACCTGATGGAAAAAATTTTTTCATTTGTATATCAACATAGTGGCCATCAGCTACGTCATCCTGATTCATATTTCCCGCTCTACTAAAGAAAACCTCGTGACCGGTAGATCTATCTACGCACTGTTCTTGTTCTTTTGCTGTGCAAATTATAAACATTTAAACAACACCGCGCACATCTTAAACCGATTTTCTTACATTTCCAAACATAAGAAAATAAAGTAAAAATCTTTTCTGAAATAAATTCCACTTTCCCGGCTTGCGCTAAAAATAATCGCATCGTATTAATCTTGGAAGGAATCATCACCACCAAGAGGAAGTATTTTAGGGAATGTTGTGGTCATCTGAGAGTTTATTTATTTCTTCTTGATTTTTCGCTACACCGAGGTGCTATAGTCGAAATTCTAAAATACGCTTTTTTTTAAATTTTTCAAAAATGTTTCCTAGCTTTTGGACCATATTAAGAGGTTCAGTCGTGGCGCTAAGGAGGTGGGTGGCTGCCTGGCGTGGGCAAAAAAAATCGGTTTCACATATCAGAACTTGTGTGGGCACTTTGATGGAGAGATGCAATTTCGTTGCTCACTAGATTTTACCTGTATACAGAAATATTTATTTGGTCGAATAGGAAATATTACACTATTGTCGGAAAGTTACAACCAATTAGTAAGTGTAAATTTACACTTCATGTAATTTTACTACTTATGCAGTAGTGTTTTTGTAAAATGTTTAAGTGTGATATTTTCATATTTAAATACATATGTCCATATCATGTTGAATGTATCATAAGAATTTCTTATAACTTAATTATCTTTAGTACGTTTAGAGCGTTTGATAAGAAAGTTCAAATCTCCAACATATGTCAAAAAATTGAGCTTAATTTACTTAAGTCGCAATTCCGCTTATTTTACACATTCTTTTGGTGAAATATCAATTATATCCGAATTATAAAAAAAATGAAGGTAATAATTAATACGTAGGTAGGGTAGGTAGGTACGCGTGGCTGCCCGTGAGAACACAGACACACTTAGACCTAAAAAGGTCCGTAGTGTTACCATGGGATCATCGAATCCGGTCCTACTCGTCAAACCATTTAGAGCTTGCAATGAAGCGTTGGATTCTCGCGACCTCCGTTTCTGCAAGGTTGGAGAAGTAAGTTCCAAGATGATCTTTCCTTCTAGCGGACATAGCTCGACAGGTACAGAGAAGATGAAGCACTGTCTCCTCTTCTTCCTCATCCAGGCAGCTTCTACAGAAGTCGTTTGAGAAGAGGCCGAGTCTTTTAGCATGTCGACCTATAAGACAGTGTCCGGTCAGTACACCGACTATGGTGCTAATAACGCCCTTTTGAGCAAAGTCAGCCTTTTAGAGCGTTTTAGATCCAGCTTTGGCCAGATCTGTCTCGCAGTGTGCAATGTAATACCATCCATCCATCTTGAGTTGGTTTTCTCAACTGAGTCCAATCCCAGTAGCAGTTTACATGTAGAGAGAGGCACACCCAGATTCCGATGTTCCGGCATAATCTGAAGGGTAGTACCGCGCCGAGCGAGTTCGTCAGCCATACAGTTCCCTGCAATATCCCTGTGTCCTGGCACCCAGCACAGAAGAATATTGAACTGTTCTGCCATCTCCGTAGAATGTCGATCATCTCTTAAGATCGACATTCTACGGCGACCTTTGATGTTGTCGAGGCCGATTCCATTAATACGTACTCATCACGTTTTTTTGTATAATATTGTACAAGTTATGCACTAGCATGTAATTTTGCAGTTAGTACTGATAGCAAAAAGTTGTCAACAATGAAAATCAAATATGTTAAGAATGTATACAATAGAAAATAAGGAGACATCTTGAAGAGAATAAATCAAAACCATGCCAAAATAACAGAAAAAATCCGTTGCAGATAATAATTGTTTAAAATTAAAGCACAATGTAATTTTACATCACAATGACTATTGCAATTAAATTCAATTAGTAAAATTATAAAAAAAAATTTAACATGTTTTATTCACATGTGTGTTTCTCGATTCATTGCGTTAAAATTTTACGGAAAAAAAAGTTGTTTTCAGATTCAATTTTCTTAGTGGTACAATTACAATTCAGAGGTAATTTTGCCATTCTTGAGATAAATTTACAATAACATAAATTTAAAAGTACACAGATTTTCAGTACACAGATTTTCGATGATCCTGTGGTAACACAACGGACCTTTTAGGTCTAAGTGTGTCCGTGTTCTCACGGGCAGCCACGCGTACCTACCTACCTACCTTCAGCAAGATTTACAGTCTCTTCGAAATAACCTACTTTACGTAGCACATTTTACAATAATAAAATTTGTAAAAAAAATAACAGTTAAGGATTCAAAATCTTAAGAAACGCCTTCAATTGGTCGACGCATTAAAAAAAATCTGCCAACAGTCTGGGCGCAACTGTATTATTTTTTGGGTAGAAGTCCGAAACGTGTTTAATACTGAGATGTGGTGTAGGTCACTATGCGACTGATAACCTAAAAAATAACGTTCCAAATAGCCTGCTGTTTAATCTTGAGGTTATCAGTCGCACAGTGACCTACACCGCATTACTCCAGCTCTGTACATCAATAAAATTTGGAACTTTTTTTTGCTTTAATTACTCCTGAAGTACTTCTACATATACTCCTGAAGTACTTCTACAAGTTTAAACTTTCTAGCATACGCTGTTTCTGTTATATGAAAAACCACCGCCAGCCCCGTACCTTGCTACCCCTATCAAAATTTTTTTCTAGGATACTTCTACAGTGACTCTATATATTCGTCAATTTTTAGCTTTCTATGCTTTGCGGTTTTCGAGAAATAAAAATCAGAATTCTTTTCGTTCCACCCCCTCCCACCGTCACCCCCTTCGCCAGCACCACACAAATTTGTTTTCCTGCTAGAAGTCTACTGGGCCTAACTCCTGTAAAACTTCTAAGATTATATATGGTACGGTTCTGGAGATATAAAAATTAAATTTTTTGAAAAATGGTTATCCTCCCGCTTTCGTACTCCACCTTACCTCTCAAAATTTTTACTTTCAGTAGACTCCACTTGTGATCTTATATACAGAAACCAAATTTCATCTTCCTCGTACAATTGGTTCGGAAGATATTGTAATCTAAAGTTTTTCACCCCCACCCCTACATTCCACTTCCCCTCTTAAAAATGTTAGCTCTTGTCTACTCTCCTAGTATCCCTTAAGATAACTACAAAGTTTCACGCTTCTGAGATCAACTGTTCAGGAGATATGGATTTTAGAATGCTTCAATCCCAGCTTTCGGACGTTTTGGACACATTGTTTTCCCCCCCACTCCCACACCCCTCAACCCTTATCACCAATTTTTTTGCAAATATGTCCACTATCATAGTACTACATAAGTTCCAAATTTCAGCCTCCTACCATAAGCAGTTCCTGAGATCTAGAAACCAAAATTTTTCGTCTAAAACGCGCCCCCCTCCTCCCCCCTTACACCCCCACCAACCAAAAAGATACCAATCGTAGGGGTTCGCCCAATCTACTCACCATAAAAATTTAAATTTAATATCTCAACGGGTTTGTTAGCTATGCGCCTTCAAACGGTTTTGCGTACGGCGAACAGCGTCTACGGCGGACATTTTTTTTTTTTTGCTTTTTTGGTGTCTACTAGTCCTAAAACGTGAAAATACAAAATTTCAGGGTAGCAAATTTTTTTGAAATTTCAGGTCGATCACAATACTTTATTATTAAAAAATAATAAAGTAAAATTAGAGGAGCAGTAGTGCAACAAGGGTTAGTTTCTCTGGTCTTCAAATTTTTGGGGGCGCATAATTATTTTTACTAAAAAGTGTTATTATGAGCAAACGGCATGATAGACTTTAAAAAACGGTTTACTGATTTCTTGAAAAAATTGGTTTTGACAATATTTCGAATTGAACAAGTCTAATACGGTGAAATGTTAAAAAAACAATCGCACGAATCATATCAAAAATGTAAATATATAAAATATATATAAAATAATTATAAAAAGAAGAATAGGAGTTAGAATAGTTACCTGAAGCCCATTTCGCGTAGTATGTGATTTTTGAATTAATAATATAAATCAAATAAATTTTATTATTATAAATTCCGTTCGAATTTGTAACTGTTGGTTTTTGGAAAAGGAATTTTGTACCCACGAGATTTAGTTACAGGATTTCATACTTACGAGATTTAGACAAATTTTCCAAATTGCGGAGTTTCAGCTTACGATATATCGGGTCGCTACCGTTTGTTTCTTTCATTTCTTTTTAATTGGGTACCAAACTATTAAATCGAATTATTCTTTTGCCCAAGACCACGGGACCAATTTGTGAGTAAAAGCCCGAAGACAACTCTTTTTGAAATATTATTGTTTATTACTAAAATAGTTAGAGTGACTGGTGAAGCAATTCAGGCATAATAATGATCTTAAGATCGGGTACGCAAAACTTAATTATTCTTGAATGTTGAAAACCCCCGGTACGCTACAGTAGGAGGGGTCCTGCTCAAAAGCAGTATCTCAATTCTATGTTATGGCGCACAAGGAGGGGCCCGATTCATTAGTAGTGAAATGAATATGAGTGCTGAACGCTAATGTACACCATGTCATCGGTAGCTACATAATGCGATCAAAATTGTGTAAAATAAGCATTAAAGATAAAAGCTGAAGAGCCAGAAGAAATGTACTAAATGATTTTAAATTTAGTCAGTCGCTGCAATTCTGTGATTTATACATTTACTAAATTTTAGTTCGGGCCCCTGATTGGGCGCCGGTGTTAGGTAGCCAACTTTAGGACGAGCTAGTATATTTTCCAGCCATCAATAAATATAATTAGGCCCCACTTTGAGCACCATCACAAACTTAAATAAAGATGTACGAATGTACCTAGGCTTAGACTGTATCCTACATCTTCCATTAACAACCCACATAAGATTCTTCTGGAGATAATATCACAAAATCGTATTAGTTCTTGCGAAATTTATACAAATTTTTTTCTTTGAGATAGAAGATCAAGGGTATGCTTCTTCCCTTAAAATCGTATGACTGGAATATTCACAAAAGTTAAAAGGGATACCTGGGCACATATATAAATAATCTACTTCTATACCACCTGGTATATGAAAAGCTGTATGTACTTTTTCACAATTTTAAATTATTCTCCCCTGGAAACCAGGTGAATGACCATACTTGCAATGTCAAAGGTTAGATAGTCGTAAATTTCGAAATATACCGAGAAATGGTGTACTTAAGTTCTGGAGGTGGGAAAGTATACGATACGCACGTACAATTTTATGATATGAGCCTTGTAAGCCACCCTCCCACAGTTGCTGTTTGTATTTCTTTTTACTTTAAACATTTTTATAGCAGTTGCTTGCAAGGTACCTAATGGGAAGCAGGTGGAATATGAAAAAAAATGCGTTCCCCTTATGGCTACCTACCCCAATGGTTAGAAATATCAAGCGAAATATTGCACTAATTAGTGTGACTTGTTATTGGACAAAATGCCGAGGTAAAAGGGATACTCTCAGACTGTTCTGGCTCCTGAACAGGCTTACTTTCTGGACCGCGTTAATCAAGGAAAATAAAATTATATGTACAGGTGGTAATTTAACTTCTTTTGATCGTGTAATGCAGATCTAATTTCAAAATTTTTTGCTTTCACAAACATTGTAGCAAATTACATTATTTATAATAGCGTGATACTATTTTTTTTTAATTTGAAATTTAATTAATCAATTCAACTAAAAATATCATATTTCTTTTTCTTTTTCGTTTCTTTAGGTGCGTTGGCGTATGCTGAATTAGGCACAATGAACACATCATCTGGGGCGGAATGGGCATATTTTATGGACGCATTCGGTGCACCCCCAGCATTTTTGTTTTCATGGGTATCGACATTGGTACTGAAACCATCACAAATGGCAATAATATGTTTGTCATTTGCACAATATGCAGTCGAAGCGTTCGTATCGGAATGCGATCCACCGAACGCGGTGGTTAAAATAGTTGCACTAGTTGCCATAGGTAAATTATTCAAAAAAGGATTCATGAATATGTTACAAATCATTTTTTTTTTCCATTTCAGTTATGATCCTGTTTGTCAACTGTTACAGTGTTAACTTGGGAATGGCTGTGCAAAATGTATTTACAACAGCGAAATTGATTGCTGTTTTGATAGTGATTAGTGGCGGAGCCTATAAACTATTTCAGGGTAATACTCAACATTTGCAAAATGCATTTACGGGTACGACACCGTCGCTCGGTAAAATTGCTACCGCCTTTTATACCGGCCTGTGGGCCTATGATGGCTGGAACAATTTAAATTATGTTACGGAGGAGATACAAAATCCGAGCAAGTAAGTATCGCGGATTAAAGGAAGCGTTTAAGAGCTATCAATTTTTGTATGGAATTAAAAAATCTGAGCTTTAATTGTACGGCCTCTGGATGATACTTCAACGATCATTTCGGGACATAGTCTTTCTTTCTTCAGGAACAAGATGTATTCCTATCGGCTATCGTCAATTCGCAGTTGGGATGACCTATCAGTTCCATAAGCTTTACGATTTTTTTGGGTTTTAGGTAAATCCCAATTTTTACCCCGTCATTGAAGCTTGCCCTTTTTGATCAACAAATTAGATTTAACAAAAATTCAAAGCATCACTCACCTGTATTGTCCAGTGAAACTCTTCTTCATGTGAAGTGATACTGTCCGCTTCTCGGAGAGATCATCACAACTGTGAGATGAAAGGAAAAGCCATATCATTAAAAATCTGGTATACTTGCACTTCTAACTTACTTAAAATAAATTGAAAATGTTGTTTATGGACTGTGCAGACAGGTATTATATCCTTTTGTTCTTTGCTTCTTTCTCACTATACTCAAAAATTGTATTTTTTAAAAATGCGATCACTAATCAATTAACTAATACTATTTCTATGTTCTACTTGCAGGAATCTTCCGAGGTCAATTATAATTGGTATACCGCTTGTAACTTTATGTTACGCACTGATTAATATCTCGTACCTGGCGGCAATGTCACCCACCGAAATGATTGAGTCTGAAGCCGTTGCTGTTACCTTTGGCAATCGAATCTTAGGCGCACTTGCCTGGTTGATGCCATTAAGTGTTACGATCAGTACATTTGGTAGTGCAAATGGAACACTATTTGCTGCAGGAAGGTAAGTCTTGATGTTCTGTATTTCTGAAAATTTTAAAATTTCGATAAATATAAAGAGCGCTAAATCTTAAAAAAATTGTTAGTCCAGAGGTAGTGGATTCGTGGGCTTATCAAATCATCTGTGGAGTAAAAAAAAAAAGATCTGCCAACAGTCTGGGAGCATTTTTATTGCTTTTCAAGTCAAAGCCCATCAAAATAGATTTCTTTTTTGCGTCATAGTCGGGGACGTGGGCGAAGTCGATGCAAAAAACTTTTCAAATAGCCTCCTGGCCAATTTCTTAAGGGTGCCTAAAACTCGTAGTAAGGTCCGTTTTGAGATATAAAAATCTGAAGCTTTTCAGCCCTCCCTACGTCTACTCCTTTGAAAAGCCTCCAGGAAAAATAACCTACCCAAAAGTCTTGCTTCCGGTGAACCTTCAGTAACATTTTCAATCTGATGTATGAAATAGTTCTTGAGATGTGTAGCGTCTTTTCCACGATTCATTTTACCCATCTAGATATTTACTAAATTGCACATGTTTATCAGAAGCAGTCCCCTAAACCAAAGACAGTAGAAACTATAAGATGCCCCAAGCATGAAAAGCTTTACGATTGGCGACCCAACTCCGGTGGCTATTGAAAAGTTTTAGAATTTATGTTGTAACCCACTGTATGTTGGAGTGAAAGCTCGCCAACTAACAACAAATAATCAATCAAAGGCAGGTTTTTTTATCGGATTGTCAATGGGACATCATTTTTAGCTACATATATACATATGTGAATATGAGGCGTATGGCGGTAATATTCATATGCCGTGTTTCCACTATCGCCTTCATGTGCATTGGATGATGCGAATTAGCGCGTATGCGTAAGTGGAAACGGCCTATTCGCGTTAGTTTGCAACTCAAGTCTGTTTTTTCAACATTATGTTTCTCCATAATAATGAATTCAATAAAATGTGCAAAACAATAAAATAATAATTACTGAGATATATTATACAGTGAAACCTGTCTAAAACGGACCCTGTATAAAACGGAAACCTGCCATAACGGAAAAAAAACTGGGAACGGAGCATTTTTCAATGCAAAACACCCTGTATAAACCGGAAACCTGTTTAACGCGGAAACGGAATGTGATTTACGGAACGAAATTATTCGCAAAACGGAAAACAGTTGAAATGTGACTTGAGTGGATTTGCGTATGACTGACTGCAAGTGAAAGACGGAAAAATGCTTTTAATTTGTTATGGAACTAGAGTGTTACAAAAACTTTTAAAATAATTTTGGACATCGGTTTTGAAATTTTGGTAGTTCAGTCTTTGGCAAATTGTTGGTAAGGTGCAAAAAGCAAAACCGAGTTTCCAATGGATTTGCGACCTAAACTTATTTTCTGATGAGGCTTATTTCCATCACAGTGGATACGTCAACAAGCAGAGTTGCAGAATATGGGCTAATGATAATCCAGGGGCACTCTTTGAAAAGCAAATGCATCCAGAAAATCTCACTTTGTGGTGTGCATTTTGCGCTGGTGGAGTGATTGGTCCATTCTTCTTCGAAATGCACCTGGCAACTCTGTCAGAGTGAACGGGGAAAGGTACCGTGCCATGATCACCGACTTCTTGTGGCCAATATTGTATGATTATGACATCGATGTGGTTCCAGCAAGATGGTGTGCTACACAGCTGAAGTTCCCCGGGCCAATAATTTCCAGAAACACCGAAATCAAATGGCCACCGAAATCGTGCGGTTTGACTCCGTTGCACTTCTTTCTTTGGGGTTACCTCAAAAGCATGGTTTACCCCAATAAACTCAACACCATTCAACAACTGAAGGATCTATTGGTCTAATTAAGGAGAAGTTATGCCGTGATGTCATCAAAGATTTGGACAAACGGGTCGAGGTGTGCCGTAGGAGCATTTGAGTAATATTCTGTCCCATACTTAATTGCCATGGACCAAATAATATTTTTTAATAAAATTTTCATTAACTCCATCATCCTCTTTTTTTCAATTTTGATTTAACTTCGGAACGCGTTATTTCAACTGTATATATTTTTTTTTTTTTTTTTTTATTTTTTTTTATTATTTTTAAAGTACCCAAAAAAAACATTATTATATATGTACTGTACTTCAAATCAAGACTTTTGCTGAACAAAACTGTATAAAACGGAAACCTGCTAAAACGGAACAAAAAGTTGGGTACCACAGCATTCCGTTTTATACAGGTTTTACTGTATAGACAATAATCACTAATCCTGATCCTATTTTAGTCAAATTTACCGATTTCGGAATCGGTGACGTTGACTTTCCAAACAATTTAAAACAGAGCTTTCAGATTGATGTTTACAGTGGACTACAAATTTTAGCATAAAAAGCTCTAATAGCCACCGGAGATTGGTCGCCAATCGCAAAGCTTTTATTGATTTATTTTATATTGGTTGGGACATCTTATATAAAGAGATTCTAATATCTTGCCCTAAGCCCATTAAAAACTCATTTTTCTTACTCTCCAAATATATTCGATTTAAAAATTTCTAGTTCTAGTATGAGCGATCCCGAAGATACAATAATTTACAGAATCTGCAATTTTAAGGCGTCGTGCTTTTGGGACATTTTGTGAAACCCTCCCTAACTCTCGTAACCCCATTAAAAAAATTATTTTTTAGACCTATAAAGTTTAAGATTTTTTTGCAGTTGCTTCGGAGATATAAAATTCTTTCTTCTTTAAACCCTTCCCCACTCCTCCCACTTGAGCCACTCCCTCTTTTCTTTCTTGCACCACTAAGTGACCACACAATCCAAGCACTGTAAAAATTTTAAGCTTTGGGGTTCTTGTCCGTCAAACACGTTTGCGTAAGGCGTATACGCGTTCTTTTGTTCAAATACAGCTCGACGGATCAAAAACTGTTCGATTCTTTATTAGAATATTAACTGTTAACTTATAGTTGTAAGGACGACTCAAGCGCCAGTTTCATTTTATAAAATTATTACAAAAAGAGTGCTAACAGCTTTATATTTTGAAAAGTGAAATTTTAATTTAGTACTCGTAAATAGTACGAGAATCATCTTGAATAGTGTCAAAAACTAATTTCCATTACAATATGTAGTTATTACCTTTAAGAATTACTACAACTACGAACATTTTTCGAAGAAGTGTACGAAATTTTATGAAATAACCGTTTTTTTCTGAAATTTTGAATCAAGTCAAATGTTTACAATGAAAGTGAAACTCAATTTCTCATAAATTGGTCAATAAAAATTACAACCGGTATGTTATGTTCAGACAACGACCACCTAATAACGAGGGTCAATTAATTTCGACAGTACAACAAATGTTTGCTAAATCTAAATCATTCAACCAGGTCGTAAAAAATCATTGGCGGCACTGACCAAACGCAACAAATTAATTTAAAAAATTTAAAAATAAATTTTACAGCCCCCGCAATTTAAAACCATGTTATTAGATGATTTTTTTTAAAATAATTTCACAGTCGATGTACACACGATGCATTCAAAAATCAACAGGTTTCATATTAAAAATTTCTACAAAAAAGCAATCATCATAGATCCAAATTATTTGCAATCTGAAATAGCTTCTGTGTAATCCAATGTGGTCAGAATTTCAAGACAACTGGCACCGAAATAAATACGAAAAGTATAGGTACATAGACATGTAGGTACATGACGAAAATATACTAGAACATTAGTTCCTAAAGATTTCTGAAAAGAAATCACGCGCCTAGTTCCTTGCTTGTATGGTTCACTTCTAGCGCACTATCGCGAAAAACTCAGTGATAAATTACTGGGGGTATTAAAAATAGATACGAGTAATTTGAACAGATTTGTTCGTCTTGGTTGGTGTACTCAATACAATTTATGCTCTTCTATTTAGAAATTGACCTTATTTCGGGTCTTTTAAAATTCAAAATCGTATGTCGAAAATGTCTATATTGCTACCTCTTCTTGTCAGTTAACATATAACTCCTTTTGGGTGCGTCAAGTACTGACAATACTCGGTGGGAGTCGAGGTTACTTCGGTAGCATATTGTGAACATATTAGTCTATCACCCCAGAGGTGGAAACTTCGTTCTTTTCAACAACATCCATTCCCGAAAAACCTATTCCCAATTATCATTTCATGGACGGTAGGTTTCCAATCTACTCCAAAAAAAATTTTTTTTTTAATAGTTTCGAGAATAAAACTTAGATTGGACGAATGGACTCGATCGGAGAAATTTAATTGAAGAAGCCAAGTTCTGATTTGGAAAGTCGCGTTAGTCAAGAGAAGGAAGTCAAGTCAAAGTTACTCTGCTTTGGGTCCCAGGCCACAGCAAGATAGAGGGTAACGAGCGGGCAGATAAATTAGCGAGGCAAGGTTCTGCTCTTCATGGCTCTCTTGTAGAATCCGTTCAGGTCCCACTAGGGATTGTTAAGCGCCAAATATCCACCCACTTTCTCACAAACGCGAACTCCAGATGGAGAGGACTGACGTCATATCTAGGAAGACATGGCCATCCTACTCCCGGAGCAGAACAGATGAACTCCTGAGCAGGAGCCGTGTGGACGTCTCCAGAGTCATGGCAGTCAGCACGGGTCACTGGCCGATCGGCGACCACACGGCCAGACTGGGTATTCCTATAGGGTTACTGTATACACACTCACACCAAAACAGCCTCTAAGAGGGGTTTGGCAGATGCGTACCAAGGTGAAAAACCAGTAAATTTAAATATTTTCCATGTTTATGGGATTTCACTTTATAAACATTCGAAATGATTGACTTTTCGCTGCAAAATTGTAAATTTCCATAGAAGAAATGAAAGAAATAGGGAAATTTTCCATTGAAAACCACAATTTCGCGCACACACACTTCCATATCAAAGAAAAACACGTACTAGAATTGTGGAAGGGAACAGGGCTGCCACCAAGATCGTTTTTAGCGGAGTAGAAAATGAAAAAAAAGAGTAGAGTAGTGGAGTAGATTGAAAGATAATGGAGTAGATCATATAAACCTGAAATAATAACTCCAATATGCATCTTCCCCATCTATCCATCTTTTTATAATTTATGAACAACCATTTTCGACATTTGCAGATGAATGTGGAAAAGTAAAGATATTAAATACAAAATTACATAAGGTTACAATAGCCATTAGATCTCCTATCTGGACATAGAAAAGATCTTGCTAAAACACTTCTATATCTTCTTCTACATTAGAATTGTTGTTTGCAAATACATAATTATTAATTAAATAACAGTCTAAATTCATCATCGAATTTTTGTAATTTATGGTCTTCAACAATAATGTCCTTTCAATGTATAGTTCTCACTAAAATGTTTTTCTTTAGTATCTGTAATTGACACCATTTAGAATTTTTTATAAAGCAAGTAGAAATAGGTGTCTACTAAGTACTCCTTACCTACTATAATCATAAAAGTAAGTAAATGTAATTACTTCTAGCTACAGTTGGCGATTCACACAGAGATATAAATAACGGAGACGACAAATCGCCGTTTTTGCATGAAGCACTTTGAAGCATTTTGAAGCAAAATTGAACTTTTTTGTATGTGAAATGCAAATGGTAGCCTAGTATTCACATATTTGGCGTTTTTTGTGTTCAAGACAGGAGTATAACATAAATGTGAGTAAGATGCTAATAGTAGCATAGTGTTTATCGCCGGTCCTTTGCGAGGAATCGTCCGGCTTCAAAACAGTCGCTGCTCGTCATCTCCAGTACATCTCTATGGCGATTCAGTTCAGAATTTGAGGCCGAAACAACAGCAGGAGTAAAATAATTCCAATAATTTGACATAAGAAGCAGCTTTCTCAACAAAATTGTGATTGCTGGGTTGTTAGTACCAAACGTGTGTTGCTGGATCTACCTATCTCTTCATGAATGCATAACTTTTTTCTGTTGCAGAAAATTCGTAGTAAAATGTTGCCAAAACGGTCGAACATTGAATCGTTTTACTGTTGAAATTTGTTTGATTAATTAACGTTAACTAATCGATTATGTCGATTAATCAACATCACTCATATTAATTGATAAAATAGATTTTTTTTAAAAAAATTAATCGATTAATCGAATCGAAATCGAACATCCCTAACCCAAAGTGTGATATGAAAACGTGACAATATTGTTAGTGTTGTTGATTAGAGTGCTCCAAGAAATGTAGTAGAATTCGTTTAGTGCGGAGTAGACAATTTTGAGTTCAAAATTGTAGTAGATATACTACAATTGTAGTATGGTGGCAGCTCTGGAAGGGAACCGACAGCTCCTTTTCCGACTCTTCACATATTCGCACTAACACACTTAGAAAACGCAATTTGATAGCAATTCTCAGTAGTACAAAAACAGGCGAACTAGTACATAAACAGGCGATTTTTGTGAGGTTAAATTACAATTTCTAGTACAGAAACGACCGAATTAGACGTATCTGCCAAACCCTAGGTAGAGAGTGTTGTGTATATAGTGACCTTAGGTATTCCCTTTAACGTCAATTGCCGCAGTTGTGGGGATACAAATAAGAGGGAAACTGTTATCAACCTTCTTTGCGAGTGTCCCGCCCTAGCTAGAGCCAGACTTCTTCAATAACCTTGATGAGATCTCGAAAAAAAAAGATAGGATAACTGATTACCTTCTTGAACAGCTCTAGATGGATATGATAATCCATTCAAGCCCCAGGTCTCTGTAAAACTATGTATCTACTTCATCAGCCCTCTACGACCAGGTTAAACGAGTTGTGGTATCAAAACGGCGCTTCCTGTGCTAATTGGGCCCTGTTTTCGGCAGACATGCCACCACGTAAACCAACCAACTAACCTAGTCAAGAGAAAGATAAGATTCGAACGTACAGCCTCAATGACTTTAGACTGCGCACAAGAAAAACTTTCCATTCGTATCACAAAAAAAAAAAACAATATTCAAAAATTGCATCTTTAATTTCAGATTATGCTTTGCAGCGAGCCGTGAAGGACATCTCCTTGATATCCTATCGTACGTTCACGTTCGTCGATTAACACCAGCTCCTGGATTAATTTTCCACGTAGGTTTTCATCAAAATTTTTAACCGATCAGTTCATTAATCGACATTTTTTTTCTTTTACTATTTATTAGTCGTTGATCGCAGCAGCTATGGTCCTATACGGCACCATCGATTCACTGATCGATTTCTTTAGTTTCACAGCATGGATATTCTATGGCGGAGCAATGCTAGCACTAATCGTAATGAGATATACAAAACCAAATTATCCAAGGCCATATAAAGTGCCTATCATCATTCCAATATTGGTTTTGGTAATCTCAGCGTATTTAGTTGTAGCTCCAATCATTGATAAGCCACAAATCGAATATCTTTATGCGGTCCTTTTCATTTTGGCCGGCCTAATATTCTACGTGCCATTTGTTAAATTGGGTCTTACGCCACGTTTTATGGGTATGTATGATTTCTTCTTGATTCATTTTTAACGTAAAAGTTTTAGGAATTTATTCTGGAAATTTGAAAAAAGTTCTTCTTCAACGCATGGTTACGATATAAGAGATTGCCCCGCACGAGAAGATCTTACGAAAAGTTCCCAGAATATCATCGAAGTTGAGAGAGTGTGTGCATGTGTGGTATACAGGATGACGTCGAAATCATGAAAATCACATGGGTTCGATTCCTCTTCAAATCGTATTTCTAATTTAATTTCAAAATTTAATTAATTTCTTTTCGTTTCGTTTATATTTTCAGACAAGGTAACGCTTTTCTTTCAACTCCTGTTGGAAGTTGTACCGACTTCAACAATGGCAATGTTCGATTAACGTCGACGACCGACGATTTGATCAACTTTTGAGTCCACAGAGGAAATTTTATAAAGAGGAATGGACCTCACGATGTTAATTTTCATTGTAAGAAAAAAAATAAACAAGTTTCTTAAAAAAAAACTACAAGTAGATGTATACCACTTTCAAAGGGATTAGCAACAAACATTTAAATACGCTAGAAGCGCCCAAAAATAGGTTCTAAGAATTTAAATCATTTTTGTAATCGTATATGCCGATGAAAACAATACCAACGGTTTTTTTTGTTTAAATTAACAACGTCATCTTTATAAGAACCATAATTTCGATATGTTTGTAATATCAGAAAAACCAGAAACAAAATATTCTAATTATTGTTATATAATCGAAAATCAAATTCAAAACAATGAAGGAAAAAAGAAAAATGAACTATAAGACTTTTACAAAATGTGTTGTTATATTTTATAAAATTTATATCTATACTTTAAATGAGAGATAAAAAAATTAAAGTAAAATATTTAGAAAGTACTTAAAATTAAATTAAAAAAAAGCTGCGTACATTTTTTCTTTGGAAATATCATTCGTTACGTTTTTAAACTTTTGAGTAAAACTACTGATTTTATATATTTTTATATAAGAAAAACACAATAGAATCTATAAGAAATGTGTCTTAAGTACTCGAACGAAAGGCATGTGTCATCATTCTATATATTATCCAAAAGTTCAAAACGTTAACAGTTTTTTTTACCACATAATTTTATAATTTTTATGCTAAGATTAAATAATTTGTACACTATTCTTATTCCTTTTTTTGGTTTTTTTATAGTTTATTTTTGGGCCAAAATTTTAAACAATATATTGTTATATTTTATAATAATGAAAACAAAAAAAGGAAAAACTTAATAATAATGTAAGAAACAAAAAGACTTGTCAAAGACAGTGTCGATTGTATTATTATTGAATGTTAGAATTACCAAGAATAAAACTTTAAATTAAATAAACACAATATTTTTTTCAATCTAACAACAGTTTGCAAGGTGCCTGAACAACATTTTGTGGGAAGGGCTAAAGCTATGGCTTAGAGAGTGACGAATATTAATTCAACACTAGGGAAAAGCGGTAGACAAATTTTTGGAGGAATGCGAACAAAAACTTTAGTCGACCTAATAAAGAACAGCAGTAATCGTCAGCACCCCCAACTTGTTACCCGTATGCGAATGGAAATATTATCCAACGACACCGGAGAAATCGTCCCCGTGATAATTAAATTTTCGAAAAAAAATAATTGGAAGGGAGAAGAAACGAACAATTTGGTGCCGTCGAGCCACTTAACACCTGGTGGAATACAGGTGAAGGCAAGTGCTCCTTCTTGCTACCTCTAAGTGCGCCCTTTTTAGTCTGGTCGCAACTTTATTGATTTTTAGGTCAGAGTCCGGGACGGTTAGAGAGAAGTTTTTTCACTGCTTCCAACCTGAAAAAAATTAACCAGGGCCCCTATCATAGAACACGAAACGAAATTTCGAGCAGCAATTTTCGTATAGTATGCATCACAGAACTCGAAACATTTCGGTCCGTTTTTTCGTATATTTTCTCGCTAATATTTCAGTTTTCGAATTCAAGTAGTAAGTGTAAATTTTGTAAGCTTTTGCGATGTGAGTAGTCTTTATTTGTTAAAAAAATAGAGAATTACGTAAAAAACAAGAAATTTAATTATTGAATACGTGAATAATTATACTTTTAGGGCGAAGCTAACAAATACAAACCAGTACAAAGTATTGGTAGAACTCATGGTGATGCATCCAGATTTAGCTCAAGGATATACCATGAGCAGCGATGCAAGGTTCAAAACAGTAAGTTCGTGGAAAACGTTGTTGGATCAGTTGAATTCCTCTAACTCTACGAGAAGCGAAAAGTGAATACAAAGGTGCAATTTTTATGTTGATTTTTGTTGAATGTAAAGCAGTATTTTTTTATTTATTAAGTTGAGGTTCACAAAGTTTTGTTTTTTTTTAATTTAATAAAGAATTTAAAATATCGTTTCTTAATCTTGCTGCTAATGAACCTTCTTGTAGATGATGATTCATGGCACAGAATTTCTTCTCCATTATGTCTAACACCTGACTTAAAACTGTAGAGACTGTGAATTGAGACATGCTAAGATTGAGATCCTGCCTTGTTCCTCTTTGATATCCACCCTCGGCAAAGCATCTAAGCGCAGCAGCAATTTTCAACACAGTTGGAATAGAAGAAGATCGTGTGGTTGGCTTGAATTCGGTCTGCAGTTCATCTAAGATTTACCTAAAAGCATCTTTCGATAACCTAAAATTATTTTATTCAGAAACCTAAAAATATCATAGAAATTATAAGAAAAATATATTGTACACTTACTGGATGTTCGGTATTTCAAATATATTCGATTTATCTCGAATTTCCTTCCGAATAATTTTTAAATTTTGCTCCTCTTCGTCGTTAAAAAATAAAGCAATACTGTCGTGGGCCGATCTGACGCCGACTTTTCCTATGCATGCATGCCTTGTACCGCTAATTGTGTTCAATATTCGATCTATGTCATAATTTCCGATACGAGGTGATGCACTTTATTTAGTAGAAGGGTCGGACACCTGCGCCCGACGGTCAGGAAGAAAAGTGCGACATCGGCTATCGATCAGCTATCGATCAGCTAAAATCCAACTTGTGTCGATTGCCGAGAGTTGATGGATGGCCGATGCAGATCAGCAATAATCGGCTCGGTGAACATTAACTGACTAAGCGATAATTGCTGATCGAGATTCCCAATTCTGGAAAAAACAGTTTGGTCGCGACCTTTAATCGGATAGGTTGAATTCTTGCGCTATTCAAGCGAGTCGATTTTAACATCGAGATTTGGTGATGTATTATAAAATAATTTCTCTAAAAGTTAAGTGCTTAAATTGATTAATAAGATTGTGTAAAATAAACATTAATAAACGGTATAAGATAAGAAAGACAAAAGTGTTTCGTGTAATGCTTTAGTGTTCACAGGAAGTCCCAGAGAAGGAGACATTGCCAGGGGTTTGTGGCCACGACAATACTATTAATCACAATTTATTTATTGACGCGACTTCAAAATCTGATTCAAATATTGAATTTAACAATTAATTGTACAAGTTGAAATGAAAATCTATTACGATTAAATTTTTTTTTCGATTTAATGAGGTAATGCTTTCCATACAGACGCGAACGCAGAGCATTTTTTTCGGGTTTGGGGGAAGGGGGGGGGGGGTTGGCATCAGATCTCCATTGTACCAATTAAGATATCAGTTAAAAATACTTCTAGGTGAGCTTAAAACTAATTCTAGAGTACTCGCTCAACTAGTAAATGTCCCGTGATTAATCCTGGAGTACTCTTCAGGGAGGTTCGAAGACCTCGGTTTCTCCTCCATTTGAATTCCTTTTTGCAAGAGCATGTCCTCTGAAATCAGACCTCCATTGTAACTCCCAAGGAATCATTTAAAAACTGTTGTAAAGGTGCATAAAACGAGGTCTCTCGCACTTCTTTAGAGATCTTAGAATACCTTGCTTTGCTCTTCTTTTCTCCTCCTTTTTTTCGTCGGTTGCAAACCAATTTTAAGATACTCTAGATGTAATACTGAACTCCGATTTATATTGAAAGTCTTAGCTTTTGCTTGCAGTGTAAGATTTAACACAAAAGTTGAGTTAAATCCCTACACTAAAATGGAGTTTACTTCCAACTATTCGGAAAAATGTAACTTTACTCAGAAAAGTGATGGATGTTATAGAACTCCGTTTCTGACCCCAAATAACTCAATTTTTCTTAGAGTATAGAGCCACTATACAGGTATCCTAGAAAAATAAAATGTTTGATAGGGGCACCAAGGTACGGGGGTGGGGGTGGTTTTTATATCTCAAAAACGGCTTACACTAGAAAGTTGAAACTTCGTACGTATATGTAGAAGTACTATAGGAGTAATTAAAAAGTTCAGAATTATATTGGCGTACAGAGCTGGAGTAAAAAAATGTCAGTGAAAAGGGTTTTTTCTCACATTTTCAAGAATTTCATTGTTTTCAATTTCATGTCGAGTTATCAAATTAATATTACTTCCTTCGGGTTCTTATAGAAGCACCTAGAAACATTTTTTAAAATTTATCGATATCCAACCCCTAAGGGGGTGAAAAGTGGATGTGTACATTTTCACGAATTCCGATATATTTCTTAGGTCTCATTAGACGATATATCGAATTCACTTTCACTTAAAAGGGCTTTAAGAGAAAACCGATTTAAGCATTTTTCGATATAAAACCACCTGAGGGTGTAAGGTATTGTTCAAGTTTTCACGAATTCCGAAAATCTTTTTGGGTTTAATGAGATCGAATTCGCTTTTACTTCTATTGAATCTCCTATTGAGAAGAAATACGTAAATAAATAAAAAAAATTAAAAGCGAAACTTTATTATTTTTCGGGTCAAAGTTCGGGAGCGGTCAAAGTCGGAGCAAAGTTAATTTTGTTTTTAAAATAAAAATATTTAAAATAGAGGTTTTTAGCCAATTAAACATTGAAAAAGCCCCTATAGACTATACGAATTTCGGTATATTATGAATATCCAAAAATTGAGAAATGGGTTTGTAGGCGATTATATAAAAAGTCTGTGGAAATGAAAAGCGATCTAATATCTCATCAAACCTAAGAAATATGTCGAACCTTTGAAAAGCATACAACCCCCTTACACCCCTTAGGATTGCAAATCCGAAAATACTGAAATTGACTTTTTGGTTCTTATATGGGAAACCTTAGGAAGTAAAAATGAATTCGATATATCATCAGATCTAAGCAATATGTAGGAATCTATGAAAAAATATGCAACCTCCTTACACCCACTTGGGGGTTGAATATCCAAAAATCCTGAAAGGAGTTAATAGATAAATATAAAGACAGCACGAGAAAGTAAAAACAATTGAATTACTTATCACTTCTAAGGGATATGACGGAATTTGTGAAAACTTGTTCAACCCTGTTATATCCCCTTAGGGGCTGAAAAAGGAAAAAACTTAAAAACAGGTCTTAGGCGATTATTACGGAAGCACGTGAAAGTGAAAAGATATTCGATATTTGATCAGACCTGGGGGATATGGCATAATTCGTGAATAAGTATACAACCACTTTACACCCCCTTAGGGGTTGAAATTCAAAAAATCCTGAAAACGCTTTCTAGGTATTTATATGAAGAAGCCGTGTAATAAAAATGAATTAATTATTTGGGAAGACCTAATAGATATGACGAAAATCGTGAAAATATATGCATTCTGTTGTGTACCTAGCCAGAACAAGTGGAAACAATAAACAATATCTCATATCAAAGTCAACGTAAAATATCATTGATATGTGACACCTTCTACTACGGCCCACACACGCGACAACAACAAACAAGTCATCGACGTACGATCTCATGCACTGAGTTCTGTCCGTACGATTTCAGTGTACTCCAATTTCATTTGGGAAAGTACCTGAACGCCATGCAAAGTCCATGCATGGGACGATGCACTTTGTGCGTCCCATCTTTGAACTCTTGCATGTGCACTTTTTTTAGATACATAAATTTCACTGTGAACGATAAATTATCGATCAGCAGGAAGGGCACGTGTATTTTTTTGGTATGAAGATATGAAGATTTGTTTATGTGACAATTTCATTCCTATTTGTTTTTCTTGTTTTTTTTCATAGAGAATGAAATTGTAGGGGCAAATTATGCCACATTATGTATTTTAGATTTAAGTTAGTATGTGTAAGATAGAATAAGTAAAAATTGTATAAAAAGAAATGTTTAGCCCGCACTCGGGGCTATTCGACAAAATATATTTACCGGCCTCAGGCTTACCATAAATTGTTGTTTAGTCAAACTATTTTCTGGCATTACAGCCTACTAACTTGCAGATGCAAACTGCTACGCGTTTTATTAAAGTTGCACAATAATAAGAATCTATACTTTGGCAATTGGTGCCTTTCCCATTAGCGAGACCAAACGCTGATTCAACAAGTGGTAAGTTACTAATAACTTTTCGCGTTCGATACCGTCTACTACATCGAACACAACAATTCCATTTTCACTGATACATTTCCCCCCCCCCCCCCCTTTCGAACGCCAATGGATATTTGAAATTTTTTTTTATCTAAATTACTTTTTTTGTTGATTTACATATACGTACTAAGTTTCAACTTTGCAGCATAAGCCGTTCTATAGATAGGAAAAACATCCCCCACCCCCGTGCCATACTACCCCTATAAAAAATTATATTTTTCCAAGATGCTACTACTATAGCTCTATCTAAATACCAAGTCTCAGCATTATATCAATATACGTTTATGAGATATAAAAATCGAAACTTTTTCCTCTGGTAGGGGTCTATTAGACCTACTTCTGGTAAAAATTTTAAGCATCTACTTTACACTGTTCATGATTTCCCGCCCCCTTAAAAAATTTTACTTTCAGCAATCTTCATTTGTCAACTGTTACACACAAACCGAATTTTATTTGTCTACTGCAATTGGTTCGTGAGATATCATAATCTAAAGTTTTTTACCCCCCACCCTCGTACGCCACTGACCCCACTCAAAAATTTATTTGCGATCTATTCTCCTAGTATACCTACAGATATTCATTAAGTTTCAATTTTGTGACATTAACCGTTTCGGAGATATGGATTTTAGAATGTGTCTATCTCGGCTTTTTTGCGTTTCGGACGCATTATTTTTCCCCCCACTCCCACACCCCTTCACCCATATTGACAATTTTTATGCAAATGGGTCCACTTCTATATAAATTCCAAATTTCAGCCTTCTAGCATAAGCGGTTGCTGAGATCTAAAAACCAAAATTTTCCGTCTAAAACGCTTTCTCCTCCTCCCCCCTCACACCCCCACCCCACAGAATTTGGTCACTTCAAGGGACCTACCCAGTCTACTCATAAAAAAAAATTCAATTTAATATCTCAAACCGTTTGGGAGCTATGAGCCTTCAAACGATTTTGCGTACGGCGGACGGCGTACGGCGGACAGACGGACTGCATTTTTTTTTTGCTTTTTTCGTGTCTACGAGTCATGAAACGCGAAAAAAAAAATTTTCAGGGTAGCAAATTTTTTTTTTTTAAAAATCGATCACAATACTGTATTATTAGAAAATAATAAAGTAAAAGCAGCCTGGAAACGTGTTTTATGCTTAGATGCGGTGTAGGTATCTATGGTCGCGTTTACGTGCAAACCAGACCAGTCCACATAGATCGGTTTGGTATTTTTCGGTCTTGCATTTATGTGCGCATTTCCACAGTACTAGACTGGTTTGGTTTCATTTGGTCCGTACCAAAATCAAGACCAAAATCAGTCCAAATGGACTGGTTCGGTTTACGTTCATGCGTGCGACCAAACTAGTTTTTTTGGTCTATTCAGACTGGTCTGGTCCGCACGTAAACGCGACCTATGTGACTAAAAACCTGAAAAATAACGTTCTAAATAGCTTCCTGGTTATTCTACCCCGCATCTCAGCATTAAACGCGTTTCGGACTTCTACCCAAAAAATAATGAAGTTGCGCCCAGAATGTTGGCAGATTTTAAAATCAAACTAAGCTGTGTTAAATCGAAAAAAGTTTCTAAACTTCTCCTCATCATTCCGCAAGTAACCGTTTATTAAGCTTTCAAAAAATCCTTAACTAGTTCGAGTTTGGAATATACCAATACGCTCATGTCTTTTTAGCAACATCATAATTTCCTCCTCCTATTGTCCCTCTTCAAACAAAAAATCCAAAACGATGTCGTTATCCATTCTCCGACCTCGCAGTGTGTTTCTGCGAGAATTCAAAGCAGTCGCGGTTGGCAGTTACTGCTGGCCGCGACGGTTGGCAGTTCCAGCCGGATAGTACCTTAAGCTGGAAAATGTTAAATGTAAAAAACACAGTTCCATTTATCATAGAAGGGTGTGGTTGGACCAAAAGATGTGTGTGCATTTTTCTTTCAGAATATGCAATAAAACAATTTAAGAAATTTTTACTTTTCTAGATATTGTCGGAAAAACGAAGTGTTAACTTCTCGTAAAAAAAAAGGGGGGGGGGGGGGTTGGACCAAATAATGCGTTTGAATTTCCCTTTGAGGAATTTTTACTTTTCGAGATATCGTCGAAAAACCAAGGTAAGATTTTCAGGAATGAAGTAATTAAAACAATAAAATTTATTTAAACAAAATGATTTTATTTCTTAGCACCTAAATCGTAACAAACAACTTCAATTCCGTCGTTTCTTTTTCTTGAAAGTTTGCGGTTTCACAACACCATAGTTGCTCGATATCTCGCCCAACTTCCTCTTCCGTTTGCGTAGCGTTGAATTCTTCGGATGACATCGTACGTTCGCCACTCCCATTTGATTCTTACCGAGCTGCAACAAACTCTTTTCACTGTCCTTTTCGGCCTGCAAGCGCTTCCTAGTCGCCAGCAAATCCTTGTAGTTGGAGTATTCGGCTTTTGGCGCCTTCGCGCCCAATTTAACGGCCAACGCAATCTGAGCACGTTTCTTATCCTTGGACTCGAACCCATTCAGACCGAAATTGATGACTTCGTGACGGGCTCGCTTCATATCGAATTCGGTGGCATCTGACGGCGCTCCGTTGCGACTTTTCGAATTGTTGTCCTTTTCGCGCGTACGCAGCAACTCGGTGTTGTCTCGTTCTCGTGGCTGGTGCACATTTTCGGTGGATTTTCGCTGCGTTTCGAACACGGTTACTTTGAAATCGGTCGGTTTTACGCCTTTTTGAAGCATTGCGCGCGTCGGTACGATCTCGTTGAAATCGTGGCCGGACATTTTTACGGAATCACAATTAAACACGCGATAAGTGAGAGCGAACCGTCACAATAAAAAAATTTACTAGCGTTGAACTGTCACTGTGACATGTGTCGAACGAGTTGAGAAAGAAAAACAACCACAAATTTTTCGTTCAGTTTGAGTACACTGCAAAGTGTTTGACGAGACGGCAGTTCAGTGCAGTGTTTGCTTCTTTAGGTGGCGCTGTCATCGTTCAGTGGTGTGTGGTGGCTTTGCAGCACATCGCGATTGCCGTCGGACTGGTCTTTTCTCCGAGGAAAAATGATGTCGGCCGAACAAAGTCAAACGAATAAATTGCTCGCCAAGCAGCTAAAAACCAAAGCGAACGAGTTTTTGAATTCCCGGAAAAATGCCGACAATCTGATCGATATAATCGGCTACTTTAAGGTAAGTTATAGTTCGGAAAATCGTCGGATTTCTTGTCGAAAAACAAATTCACTCAGGTTATGTTTTGGGGACGGTGTCGTCTCGTTTTCAGGAATGCATCACAGAAGGTCTGCCTGTGACTCCAAGCCTGCTCACGCTAGAGGTAATCTTCACGGAGCTTCTCAAGCGACAGGAAATGCGCATCGAGGTCAAGCCGTTGAAACCGAAAGGTAAGGATACTTTTTTTTTTGCTGCCCTTTAGAAATTTTTACATAAGCTGCAACAATGGCTGGCTGCTGTCTACCCGACCCGCTTCTCCCGTAAACCGAAATGTAATTGCGATGTAAATTGTTTGTCCGTCGTGCAATTGAATGTCGTATTCATGTGGGCGCTTTACAAGTCAACTTCATAAATTTTCGCAATTTTCTTGCAAGCTTTGCACGCCCTTTTTGCAGTCCAAACGGAAAAAAAACATTTTCGCGTCGTCGCCTCTTCATTTTATTTCAGTGCGACGTCATCCCAAAAAATTTTTCTGCCAGCCAACTAAAAGTGGGTATGGCTTTAGTTCCACCGGAAAGTTTCGCACAATTTTCAATTGCTCGTATTCATAAAAGGAAAGGCGTTCACGTTTTAATGCGACTTTGTTCGTCGCTTTGTGCGTGATGCTGCTTCCCAATCACATTTTCATGTCATTCAAATTTCTTAATAAAAAAAAATTTTTTTTGGATGAATTTCACGTTCACCTACTTTCCAAATTGGAATTTTCGGTGTTTTCGTTTTTTGTTTTATTTATGCGAAAATTGTCCGTCCGAAGATGCGTAAATGAAGAGGCGATTTAAAAGTTGCTGGGCGTTGGAAAGTGGTCGTGGTCGACGAGATTATGCTTTAATTTATTGCTGGAGTTGATGCCAACGAGACTAGGTGGGCGGGTTGGTTTTGATTTTAGGGAATGTTTTTAAAAAATTTCTGGGGTGAATTTTTTTGCTCTAATTCTCCTACCGTGGCACTTGAGATGCTGCGAACTGCATTTTATTCCGTAGTACAATAAATAAAAGAACAACACTGGAACGACGAAGGGATGAATGTAGCGAGGCCAGAAAACAGTTGCAATTAAATTTGAACTAAATATATGCAAAAGGGGTGAGCAGCGCGTAATGGGTTTATTTCATGATTTTTCCCTATCAATTTTTGAAGCTTGTATTACACTGTACGTTGTCAAGTTGCAGTAGTAAGCAATGCGAAATAGCGATTTCGAATTAATCTCACAGTATCCGCTCGGTCAAATTAGCTATTTGGCATTGCTTATTACTGGAATTTAAGAGCGTGGTCATACAGTGTAAAATATTAGCTTTAGAAATGTAAAACACGAAATAAAGGTAAAATTAAAAAACAAATTATATCCATTATTTATCATCAATGGCGCGACTGCACATATCGGGCCCTGGCATCCTGAAGTCGTCGCCTCTAATCGACTCGATCCAAAGACCGCGTTCTCTATCTGTTAATTTTTATGATGGCTTAGTTATCTTCATCAACCGAGTCTTCCCATCGCTTGCGTGGTTTTGCCTACTGGCCTGTTACTACTCGCTTTGCACTTAAGAGCACGTTTGGAGATTCTTCTGTCTTCCATCCGCTCTACATGGTCAGCCCACTGCAGTTTACGTAGTTTGTTGAATGTTGAAGCTTCTGGCTTCATGGTTTTAACTTATTCGCCAGTCCGTTCCTTCCTTCACAGGTCCGAAAATTCTTCGGAGGATCTTTCTTTCGAATGCGTTAACTGCTTTTTCGGAGATTCGCGTTAATGTCCACGTCTCGCTGCCATAGCAGATCTCAGGTCGTATGTAAACTCAAACTCAAACAATATTTATTTATAATAATTCAATGTGCGTTAACAGTGCAAACATGTTTTAGAGATTAGACTTTTCATCTTAACAGCTAAGTTGTAATAATTATAGCACTAGGCAATGAGGAAAAACAATAGAAAATATATAATAATTTGCCAAGGAAAAGTACAGAGAAAAAACCGCACAACACTGTATATTCGTAGCTTATTGATTTTGTGCACTTTCTTGGATTTCATTATTTGAAGCACCGAATAATACGTTTTATTTGCTAGCATAATCCGTCGATTTATTTCGTCCGTTTCGTTGTCGTCCTTTGCTAGATTAGCCCCAAGATATACGAAATTGTCCACATTCTCCAAATTATACTGCGCAATTGTTATGCCGCGTTTCCACTATCGCCTTCATGTGCATTGGATGATACGAACTAGCGCGTATGCGTAAGTGGAAACGGCACATTCGCTTTAGTTTGCAACTCAAGTCGAGAATCGCTTACATTTGCGTCGATAGCGGTGTTTGGACGTACATCAAAGGGATGTGCGTAGAGCACGATGTAGCGTTTCCACTATCGACTATGCGAAGACATTACCCCAGCTGGAAAAAAAAGAGCTCTGAAGAATGCATTTCGTAAACATTCCTATTCAATGGATGGAAGAATTACCATACTTTTCATACTAAATTTTTTTAGGAATGTTGAAGGAATGGTTCTCTATACATATTTCAGAATGCGAAAAAGTCACATTCTAATAATTTTGCATAAACTATAATATTGCATTACTCGTGTTCCCGATGGGACTGAACTGAACACTTGCTAGCCCCCACCAGTGCCAAAAATATTCGCATCGATGGCGGTTTTTGACGCACAACAAAGTGATGTGCGTAGAGCAAAGTAGTCGATAGTATGGACCAAGTGGATTCCCCGCAATCATTGTAATCGGTCGCGGCAGCTCAGAAACCGAACCGGAGCTACGGCAAAGTTGCGATCAATTATTTACACTGAATTAGTTCTTTGATGTTGCCTTGATTAAGGAAGACGGGGTGGAATGTTCGGCGTTGAAATCGGCTCCGATCGCGCGGAATTGATTAAAAGGACTTCTTAATCGCAATTTACGTATCGACGATGTAGTCGACTTGGGCTTCAAAACGCGCACTTAACACATTGTTCACACTTACCAACCAACCAACCACACACGGAATCCGAACGGGGGGAGCTCCATTGACAACTTGATTATATCAAAATTAATGATTCATTGGGAGCCCTGGGGGCTCTGTCGGCAAGAGTGGGTCGCCATCAGCTCATAAATCAACGATTAATGTCGGGACAGCTAATGCCCGTTGGAATGGACTAGCAGAAAAGTGACCAGTTTCAGCCGTAAATCTTCATATGTTGCAAGTTCAATAATTGACGAAAAAAAAGGATTTATTTGCAGTAGGTGCCTACATACCTTGGGGACTCGTATCCGTACGAGGTTATTGAAAGATTCTGAACTCTTAGTTTCTACTCTTCACTTCAATCGTATGTTGCGTTTAAAGTTGGTAAATGCGCCCTCTTTTCCCAAAGCATAAGTTTCAAAATAAATTTTCAGTCCCACCATTAAAACATTGAAAATATAAAAGTTTTACTCTATTTTTATTTTTGAATTGAAATTGTAAAAACAAAAAAATTTGGTAACCTAAAATTATTTATTTTCGTCTGTTTACCGTACACAAACGCGTGTCAAGACCCGTAACTCCAAATCCTTAAGGTGAAATTTTAGTGAACGCGACGCATGCATGTTAGTGAGAGCACCCAGTAATAAAAATATCGCATCGCTCTAATCGCGTCGCTTAATTTCTAGTTCGTCGCGCGTAACGCGATTTTGACTTTCGGATTTTTTTGCAACAATAAACGGCAAAGGACGGAAAATGAATGCCTATACAATAAATAAAAGTAAACAAAACGTTCGCTGGCTGCGAACAAAATATTTCAGTATTTGAGAATAATATTTAGTAGTTGTGAGAAACGATTCAACGCGTTCACTGTAACTGGTGTCGCAATTTTGTGAGCGCGACGCGATTGTATCATGGCTTGCATCATGGTGCGTTTACACTCACCCCTGAGGCTCGCCTCGAGGCGAGCCTCTACCCCATCAGGCCATTGCAAACCGGTTTTCGCCGGCTGTATTCTTTGCTGTGTTGAAAGCAATTTACACTCAACATGCCTCTGCGGCACAACTTGCTTATAAGTGCGAAACGACAGAAATACGATGAGCTGCGAAGTGCATGCTGCCACAGTTCATTGTATGTGTGTACACATATGGAAGCGTGCGTCGGAGAAAAAGTTGAAGAATGTTAGACTCTTGCCATCTGATTGGTTGATTTTTTGGTGGGGATAGAGGCTCGCCTCAAACGCTGAGTGTAAATGCACCATCACGCGCATTTGGAATTTGCAGGAATTTTCGATTTCTTATATATTTATCCTTTTCCTTGGAATCATTTACACTTTGCAGTGTATGTGCTGTTTCCACTATCGCCTAGACATTCGCGCTCATCGCACATGTCCAATGCACATGAAGGCGGTAGTGGAAACGCGGCATTACATTCTGTCTGATTGGCGTTCTCTTTCTTGTTTGCGTCATTACTTTTGTTTTATTTTCGTTTATGCGTAACCCGAGTTCTTTTGCGGCGGAGTCAAAAATGACAAATACCTCCTTAGCACTAGGGAAGGGTCTTGCAAGGATGTGTATATCATCAGCGTATGCTACTAGTTGTGCGGACTTGAATAGTAGTGTCCCATTGGTGTCGACTGAGGTTTTTCGGATAACATACTCTAGTGCCAAGTTGAAAAGCACGGGGGCTAGACCATCTCCCTGCTTTGAACCACATTCCGTTCGAAAGCTGGTTGTAGAATTGGTTTGTATTCTTATTTGGGATTCAGTGTTCGTCATTGTGAGTCTCGTTAGTCGGACTAATTTTGGCGAAATTACAAAATCAAGCATTATTTGGTACAGTACTCTCCTGTCGATACTGTCATATGCTTGTTTAAAATCTACGAAGATTTGGTGCACATGTCTGTTATATTCCCATCATTTCTCAAGCACATGTTTCACCGAGAATATCTGCTCTGTTGTAGATCGTCCGGTTCTGAATCCAACTTGGTATTCGCCAATTGTTTCGTTAGTATAAGGCTTAAGACGACGTTCAATTATTTTTGTCAGTATTTTGTAGGACGTACACAACAATGATATTCCTCTGTAATTCTCCCAGCAGAGTTTGTCTCCTTTCTTGTAAATTGGACATATGATGCTTTTTTGCCAATCGTCGGGTCTGTCCAAATTTTGAATATCATTTTGTGTAGTATTTTCGCGACACATTTTCCACCGTTTTTCAGAAGTTCAACTGGTATTTCATCAATTCCCGGCGCTTTGTTTAGTTTCTGGTCACATCGGGCAGCTTTGATTTCGCCTCGTGTGGGTAGTGTCGAAGATGGTTCTTCTTCGTCAGTTGAAGCCTCAATTGAGATGTTGTCTGTCGTAATCGATGTGATTGAGAAGATGTTTGAAGTAGGCAGCCCATCTCCTTTTAATTTCTTGTGTATCGCTGATGATGTTGCCCTCTGTGTCTTTGCAGAGACTGGTTTTGGGCTTATATCCCTTTTTTAGGGCTTTTACTATTGCGTATGCGTCCCGCGTTTTATTTTGTCTCATATTGTCGTCCATTTTTTGTATTTTGTCATTATGGTACTTCCTTTGCTTACGCCTGCAGGTCTTTTTTGCAAATCGTCTAAGCTCGTCATATCTATTATTTTTGGCTCGTGTTGGTCGTTCAGTAAAAATTGTGTAAGCCTCGTTCTTTCTATCTATTGCATCGCCTATCCCAATCTCTCTTCTTCCGAGGATTTGATGTCATCTCGTATTTTCGCCCACATACTCTACTGGCATACTCTGGACGTTTTCATATATTGGTGTCAAATGATGATCCAGTGTTAACATGCCCATTATAAGAAAGACTTTTAAAAAATAATTGGTAAAGCTCTGAGTAGGGACAGCAATCGCTTTAACTGCCGAATCAATCATTTTACTCTTCTCAAAGTCAAGAGCCTTTTTTCTAATGGAAAAGCAAACAAAAGAATCAGTTTCACCACCCCCAAACATTTTTTCCAAGTAATTGTGCATACAAAGTGTCGCCTAGATGACATGAACACTCCTATGCTAGTGTCCATTACAAATAAGTTGTCCAGTCGCCCCCGCTAATAAAAATTAACCGACAGCTCCGACGCATAATCGGGAGTCTGAAGACCTTCATATGAGTCGAAGGTGCCAAATAGACAGCTTTGCGTTCCAGATTTGTTTCCTACAGAGCTTCAACTTCACCAAGCCCAGAAAATTGATCTATGGGATTTGAATCTAGCGACTGTGCCGGCAAATCTATTGCGGCAATGACATTCTCTTGATGCCACTCAGTATAAACCTTCGTGGTCACACTGGGGCCGCGGTCCGAATTACGCTCATAGTGCTTACATGACTTACAGTGCTTTTGTTCGGTCCGAATTGTTGGTACGCTTATGTCGCTTTCAATTCGGACCAATCGTGGGCACACAGTGTACTCACAGTGCCTATCCTCGAAACCATTAGCAGTGTATGCGCCAGAAAATTACCCCTCCATGCAAATTGTATGCGGTTTGAGCGCAATTCGGACCGAGTGTAAGAGCGCTAAAATTGCAGAAAACGTGCCGCGGCAGCGTATGCTACTAGTTGTGTGGACTTGAATAGTAGTGTCCCATTGGTGTCTACGGGGGTTTTTCGGATAACATACTATAGTGCCGAGTTGAAAAGCATGGGGGCTAGACCATCTCCCTGCTTTAAACCACATTCCATTCGAAAGCTGGTTGTGGAATCGGTTTGTATTCTCACTTAAGATTCAGTGTTCGTCATTGTGAGTCTCGTTAGTCGGTCTAACTTTGGTGGAATTCCAAAATCAAGCATGATTTGGTACAGTACCCTCCTGTCGATACTGTCATATGCTTGTTTAAAATCTACGAAGATTTAGTACACATCATATCACATCACATCATATTCCCATCATTTCTCAAGCACCTGTTTCACCGAGAATATCTGGTCTGTTGTAGATCGTCCGGTTCTGAATCCACCTTGGTATTCGCCAATTGTTTCGTTAGTATAGGGCTTAAGACGACGTTCAATTATTTTTGTCAGTATTTTGTAGGACGTAACAATGATATTCATCTGTAATTCACCCAGCAGAGTTTGTCTCCTTTCCTGTAAATTGGACATATAATGCTTTTTCGCCAATCGTCGGGTATATTATCTGTCCAAATTTTGCATATAATTTCGTGTAGTATACGAACATTTTGTCAGCGTTTAAATTGTCTGCTAAAATATGGAAAATGCCAAATCCTTGTTTTGGGAAACAGTCACAGATGTGCACCTTTATCCGATGTTTAACAATCCGCTGAATGATCCTTTTTGTGTGGGTACACCAGGTATGATGTACGTCTAAAAAAAATGTATTGTCCCAATCAAGATGTAAATTTTTTTACGGCCAAGCGAGATATTTTTTAACGTCTTTGTTTCTTCTCTGTGCTTCGAAATTTCACACTAAAGGATTACTGTTTGTGTGGTGTATGCATTCATGCAGAAATTGATGAGAGAGGAATTAAGGTAAAAATAGGTCATAATTTAAAAAAAAAAGTTTTTTTTGGTTTCACAAGGAGGTAAAAATTAAAGGAGAACATTTTTCTTCGCGAGGAGAAAAGTTCGAGTTTTTTCGTAATTTGGTTCAAATCACAGTACACCAAAAGGAAGTTCCCGAGCCATTTTTCTTCCCTTTTCCGCGGATCTTGATCGTGTGTGCTGAAACCGCGTGTGAACAAAGTTTTTACTGCGGGTCTCCGACGGGGCTTTCTGACCAAATTTTCGCGAGTACGTTTCGCGCTTGTGATTATTTTGAACCGAAAAATTCAAAATAATCGAAGGAGGTGTATAGATAGGATTCAAGAGTAGATAGATAGGATTCAAGGGTATCGAGCGCACTTGCTACTAGCTGCGGTTGTGAGGCGACTTACTAGTTTGTTAATCAGACCATTACCCTAGGCCTGAACAACAAAAATTAATCACGCCGACTTGTCCCGTTTGTAAAAATGTGCGAATGTTTCCGGTCGCGACTTTTCAGCGCGCAACACAAGGTGAGTTTGCTATCGAAACACCGCACGTGTTCGAAAATGCTGTTGAATCGACTAATACACAAAAAAACTTGCGAAATGATTTTCACTCGCGAGGCTGGGTTCTCGTATAAACGGGCAATAAATCTTTTTTGTTGAAAAAAATTGCATTTTTCATACCTAAGGCAAAAATGGTTTTTCCAATTTCCCTGTGTCTGAAACCAACAGTGTGTCAAATGCCGTGTATTTTAAGCAACCTTTTTTTTCTTTTTCTCCCAGATGATAGTCCCGAATCACAATATAGGGAATGGCTACACGAACGCTACAACGAATCGTTACGTTTGATTTTAAGCTGCTTCCAATTGGACCGGCATCAAGAAGGCACACAAGCACTGGTAACCAGTATGAAATTGTTGTCGTGGGAAGGAAAATATCCGCTGGAGCATACAACAATCGGACAATATTATTTTCCTGTGAACCGATTTCGTAACATTCTATTAAAATTACTGCCAACCGACAAATCGAATAGCCATTTAATCGGTCGTTTCAAAGAATATTCCCAATACTTGGACGTTTTATATCATACGTGGAAACTAATGCCGGGCCTAACACCGAAAGGTTCCGCGCCCAGTGATGCATTTGCACAAAATTATTTAGACTTAATAAATTCGATACCGGTTACAAAAGAAATTTTGGATAGTAAACAGTTGTTCTGTTCGCAAGAAGGTAATTTTTTTTAATTGTAAGCGTTTCTTTTTTGTTAAAATTATTGTTATCATCGCAGATGAAGTAAACGAAACGTTCGATTATCATACGACACGAAAATGCATAAATAAAGCTTGGAATTGCGTTATGCTATGGGAAATGAAAGAGAACATTCTCAAGCATGTTTTAATTGTTTTGCTCGAACGGATCTTACCGCATTTGGAAAAACCAGTATTGTTAACCGATTTTCTAATGGACTCGTTGGATTTAGGTGGACCAATTGGTCTGCTAGCATTACAGGGTGTCTTTACATTAATTCAACGACACAATATCACCTATCCGAATATTTACGAAAAACTCTATTCGATGTTCGAGCCCGAAATCTTTCATACAAAATTCAAGGCTCGTCTTTTCTACTTGGCCGATATATTTCTTAGTTCAACGCACCTACCTGAAAATCTAGTCGCAGCATTTATCAAACGTTTGGCCCGATTAAGTTTGATTGCTCCGCCCCAAGATATTGTGATTATTTTACATTTTATCGGAAATCTCATATTGCGACATCCTGGCCTGAAACGATTAATATGTCATCCGAGCGGTGGAGAGGGTAAGTTAACGGTTCTTTTCTTTCGATGAAAGTACAATAGCTGGTTGATTTGTTTTTTTTTTCAGTTTCACGCGATCCGTACATTATGGACGAACGAGAACCGATTAAATCGAACGCTTTGGAGAGCTCTCTGTGGGAAGTTTTAGCACTGCAAAATCATGCCTTACCATCGATTGCGACTGCGGCACGATTTATATCACAACCGTTGCCTGCTAACGAATGGGATCTTGCTGATGTTTTAGAAATTAAAGAGGACGATGTAAGTTTTCAGTTTTAATTGTTATGCGACGTAATTCTAATTTTTTTTTCTGTAGATATTCGATCAGGAAATTGCCAGGAGATCGAAACAATGTGCTTTGGCATTCGAACGACCACATACAATGTTTCTACCACGCAATGATAAACTCATCCACTACTGGAAGTTGTATTAAAAAAATAATAATATAATTCCTTTCCCCCCACCCTGAATCAACCGCACTATGATCGAGAATTTGATTGGTTCTAGTTTTCTACTGTTGTTCTATTTAGGATTTTATTATTATTTCTGTTTCATCTCGGCTAAGTAGAATATCGCGTGTTATAATTATTACACTCGTCCTTTCTCACTATTGTTTTCATTTTTGTTAAATCTACTGTTGTACAATTCATAATCCACATGATTATGAAAATACGCTTCTTATGACATATCCACACGTTGTTTTTATTATTTTTTTATATATCACACTATATTTAACTAATTTACTTTGTTAAAAACAAAAATAAAACAACTAAAACCATTCTAGAAATAGTGTACTACTTTTATTGTATCCAATGGCTAGGCATTATTAGACGTATAAGAAAGAAGAAACCAAATTTTGTATTTGATCAAACTTTAAAAAAACCAAACTACAGGTTAGTTAAAAACAAAAATGTTACGATATAAAATTTAATTCGCATTTGCATGATCAGCTAATTATATTTAATTGTTTAAGCACAAATTAAGAAATCATTATATTTTGTTTTTTTCGAATTATGTCCAAATATGTTGGTGTTACAACAAAACTGAAAATATATAATATAAATCGAGGTCCTTCTATTCTGTATAAACATTTGTACCGTGATGATAATGAATTTCTGTGTTAAATGGCCATAAAAAACTGTATTTAGAATATAAACTTTTCTTTAGCCTCGTTACGTAAAAAAAAAAAAAAAACAAACAAAATACTGAAGATAAAGACTGAAAGTATGCAAACTAATTTGAAATATTGTTAAAAAAAACAACTTAAACAAAACCAAGAATGATAATCGCTGATTTGATGTCGAAACAAAGCTTTAGGTAAATGAAAATATTTAAATTTATTTTTCTGTTCGAAATAATTTTTTTTATCGTCACTACCGGAACGAAAATAGAAAATAAATAGCCATCATTACATTTGAACAAATTAAATAAGGTTGTCTTTGTTTGACTTTGAGAAAATTTCATAAACTGAGACTGGATGGTTGTTGTTGAACTTATAGCTGATTTGCTACACTTAGGTTTTTTGTCGGCGAATTACAATGGAGCAATGGCACGAAATCTTCAACGTTTAAGTGATGAAAATGAGTTTTCAGGTAGCGATCTCGAGTAGAGAGAGAAGTGGGCATTCCTTTTCGCACTACTTAACGGCTTCCTGATAAAAGACGGATCCAGAGTGCAAGTTTCAGGTACAGCATACCTCAGCCTTTCGAGCTGCAGTAGTCATGATCTTGACGGTTACATACGGCAGATGGATGGGCGGATTTACAGTGATGTTCAGTTCACTTTAGAGATCAGACATTTTTAATCGCGCGATAGTTTAGCTGAATAGCTATGAAGCGATATGGAAGTGCGCACACCGATCGTTTTCTTTCGTCCAAACTAAACAGTTGAATATGCTCAAAAAATCCCATTCGATCAAGACGCGCCTAGACAAACACATAGAGGCGCGGTAGCTTATCTAGATGCGCACACGCACCAAATTTAAAATCTTATAGAGCCGGTTTTCTCTCTGCATTCGGTCGTGTCTTATGTGTGTCATGTGAGGTAGATTACAGCATTAATACTCTGCCAGAGGCTAGCGCATACTTGAGACTAAACAGTTGGGCAACTGTTAATCACATCGAGTCGCGCACACTGTTACCTGCTCGAAAAAACTATTAGGTCGATGTCCATCTGCACATTACTCAACATCAACCTACCGTCACCGCTCTATCTATTTACACGTTACACAGAAGATACGACCAAATGCAGAGAGAAACCCAGTTTGTGATATTTTTAATTTCGTTCGTGTGCGCATGTACATAAGCCGCCGTGCATATAGAGGCCTAAGCGTTTAAGCCAGAAATACATGTGCAGAATATATGCACGCATCACTGCACGCATCTCTGCATGTGAAACAGACGTGCAGAGTTTTTGACAAATCTCTTGGGTGTATTTGTCATAAATCACCGCATTTTCTGATAGTCGGTTTGAGTTTGAGTTTATTTTAATTGACAAAAATGATCTTAGTTTTGATCCCTCAAAAATTTACTTTTGTAATTTCGACTGGTTTTATCGAATAAAAATTGCTTATTTTTTATAAGTTCGATGAAACGCTCCTCCATTGCTACTCCACACCACAAGTACAAAATTACAACTAAAAAATTAACTCACGCCCCTTTTTTATTTGTCTGTGTTCGTAAATTTCAATCTCAAGTTGTGGCAATACTGCCGCTGCGCAGCAAAAGTAGAAGTAGAGACATCTTGCAGCGCTCCGCTGCATGCAGAATAAGCGTGTGTTTCGTCGCATTTAAACTCAAGCATTCTAAATCCGTTTTGCCGCTCTGCATGCAGATATATGCACATGTATTTCTCGCTTTAGCGATTGTTTAGTCGCGCATCGATCGAAAGGGATCTGCCTTGCATATTCAACACTGTTTAGTTTGGACAAAACTAAACGATCGGTGTGTGCACTTCATTATAGCTTCATAGCCATTCAACTAAACTATCGCGCGACTGAAAATCTCTAGTCTGCGGCTACTCTTGCAGTGAGACTAAGGCCGCAGTCCGAATTACGCTTTCTGCGCTTTTAGTGCGCCCACACTCAGTCCGAATTGCACTCACAACGCATACAATTTGCATGGAGAGATAATTTTCTGGCGCTTACACTGCTCACGGTTTCGAGGATAGGCATTGTGAGTACACTGTGCATACACAATCGGTCCGAATTGAAAGCGATATAAGCGTACCAACAATTCGGACCGAACGGAAGCACTGTTAGTGATGTAAGTACCCTGAACGTAATTCGGACCGCGGCCTGTAAGAAACGTTTGAATTTAAAGATTTTTTTCTGAATGTTTCCGCATAAAAAAGTTGGTGCCTGGTGTCGAGTTCAAGTGAACGATACTTGACGCGATCTTAGCTACATGCAGATAACCATTCTTGCCGGTACCCTAAAGAATGAAATTGGTCCTATGCGATTCGCTTCTGAACATTTTCATTGAGTCGGCTATTTCATTGTGTTCGAAGCTGCTGTGTCCCAGAATCCAAACGAGATTAACTCTGTTTTAGTTTCCGATTTCAAGCTGACACTGAAGGCACTTCAAAACAAGTTTGGATTTGCAATGAGTGCAAGCTCTGAGTGGGATTTAAGCTTTAATTTAGCAACAATTTCGATTTTACAGTATTGATTTACGTATTTGCACTGAGTTCGGCGGGTAGGTTTACCGAAGCGGTCATTTTTGAGCGCTTAAGCTAAGTTAGAGAATAGTCATACGCATTTTCAAATTTGTGGGATTTGTTCTTACGGTTTGATTTACTGTGTTCAAGAAAATATAGTAGTTTTAAACCTAGCTAATCTTCTAGTGTCGGAAGTATCAGTCAGCTTTCTCGCTAGGACATTTGAATATACACTTCGCTTCTCGCAATATTTTTTGGAGAATTTTGTTATTCTTCCTTCTCCTAAGGTTACGATGGAATATTATTTAGTTATTTCTGAGCTACTGCCTAAAAGATTAGACAGAGCTAGATAGGCGCCTTGTAAGCCAAGTACATGTGGTGCTGATTTGCACAGATATTTTTTTTACATTATTTTCTTCATTTTCATATTGTTGCGAGCTAGGGGTATGGCAATACCGCCCGCTTATACCATATATCGCTTGACGACTCGATCACTTTCGCTCTCTACCAACACGGTCGCGTATACACGCTGGCTGTCACAGCCGACGTAATCAAAATTACTATGTCTCTCGCTGAAAGCTTTATCTGCTTTTATACTACTTGGCTGTAGTCGAGACTGTTCTTGAATCTTCGTTCGGCTGTTCCAGTACGTTCGAGCGCATTCGATAAGCAGTGGGGTATAATCGTGTTGCTCCGCACTCCTTATTTACTCAACTAGGCTTTTGATTGGGTTACTTTGCAGCTTAGGTATTCGGTTGTTGCTGTTTCCTATTCGTAATCGACCGAATTGCGCGATGGCCAGGCTTACACGAAACAATATTTATATTAAGGTTGAGTGGGAAATTAAATCGGTTAGATTTGATTTAGAATATTTAAATGGGAGAGGAGGAAAGAGGGGGGAGTTTGAGGTTTGTGATTGGTTTAAAAGGACTTCTAAGAGGGGAATGTGGTGGTGAAAGAAAGATGAAGTTTCTGGGAATTCTTCGAGGATGTGATTTGAGGTAAGCCTGTTTTGACAGTGGGGCATGATGGACGATCTTTTTTCAAAATCAGGTGTCCTTTGGTCAGCCAAGTGTGGCCTAGACTTAATCTCACTAGTATTGTGGCTAATCTCCGAGGCATAGTGGAGTCGTAGACTGGATATAAAGTCTGTGACCAGTGAGACTTCAGAAAGGTTGTGCTATGGGCCCAGATTTCAGCATTGGCTTCCTGGATAATTGTTCGTTCCGACAGAGTGCTATCCCCTTTTGTGAAGCTAAGAGATTTCTTAGCTGTGTTAGCAAATAGTTCCGATTTTTCCTGTTAGAGATGGCATCAATGGAGGATTTTGAGTCGGAAAAAATTATGGCCGGTCCTGGTGAGTCCAGAAAGATTAGGATTGCTCGAACGATTGCCCATATTTCAGCTGTTTGGACATCTACAGTTCTATGTAGATGGGCAGATTCTAGAGTTAGAAATAACTTGTCTGTGGGTTTGTATTCTACTATTGCATACGTGGTGGCGAGAGAATATAACGTTAGTAACTATCGTCAACGAGCGAACAAGGCTTAGGTGGCTCTCTACACAGAAAATAATGGATTAATTGAATCAAATAATCTCACTTCTTTGATTTGAATTTCGCTGAATCAAAGAAATAATTTGTTAAAACCATAAAAAACTTTAGTGGGAACAAAAATAAAAAAAATAGAGTTTGGTTTTTTCAAACAAAAATTTTTTAAAATTTTTAATAAGAATGTACAATTTGTTAAATGAGTTGTAGGTGCCATTCGAACAAGCACGCACTTCATGGCATCGGCCAGTGTACAAATGAAAGCCAAGCGGCAATTATTCGAAATTGTTTTCTGTGAAAGTGGTGAAGTGCAGTTATTGTGATTTCGCGAATATTGTAAAAATTGTATTTGAATTATGGAAGATATCACTCTTGTGGAAGAATTGGAGGAATCTCAAAAATTATTGTATGATTGGGAAGGGGACTCTTCTAATTATCACAAGATTTTCTCCGAAAAGGAATCGATCTAGAGTGCTTCAAATCAATGACAATAAATTGCGGATATAAATGAATTAATTCCCAGTAAAAAGTTAAGATTGAGAATAAAATTTCGTCAAAAAAATTTTAACTGGCGTAGTTTGGACGTAAGTACATTAATTGAATTATAGTGAACCCCAAACCTAATACAAAATTATTATAATAAATATGTGTTTCGATGTGCCTATAGTAAATACACGACATTAGAGTATATCATACCAGGGTGTATACGAATAATACTTGAAGGGGTGTTTCCTTAATAAAGTTGGAGAAAAAAATAGTTATAGAGAAAAGTTTAATGTCTTTCGGACCTATACCTTCACTAACATAAAATATTATATCTTCAAAATAATAGTCGCAATAATGAACTTATCTCTATAACTATTTGTTTTTTCTCCAACTTTATCAGGGATTCACCCCTTAAAGGATTATACACCTTATACATGACACCCTAGATAGAATGAAAGGTTAGCTCAAAATATTATACTTTCTATAGGGATATGTTACCCCCTTGGCAGAAACAGTCTCTGCTTCACAATTAAGTTTGGCTTCATGGCTTACAGCCAATCAGGAACCAACAGTTGCAGAAGCTGAGAACTTTTGCAAATTTTCTGCCACTAATAATCAGGAGCCCCAAGTAAGAGATTTAGAGACGCAAATTCATTTTAAAGGATTTCAACAGGAGGAATACTATTGACTAGTGAAAAAAGGAACGAGTTATGTACTGCTATAGCGGAGAATTGGATCAATAAAAATCAACTACATTTAGCTCATAAGGACAATGAAGAAGCTGCGTACCAAATAGTAGTAGTTTTCCCGAAGGAAACTAAGGTAATCTAACATAAAATTTCTTTAATTTTATTTTAATAACTTACATATTCAAAGGAAATATATATGAATAGCGGAAAAAACCTGGAAAATTGGCCCAACGCTTTTGGAGCTTATCCAGAAAATATCGAAACAAAGGAATAATTCAAAGCCGATATAAAAGGGCCAGTCAAAGTTCGTCATTGACGGAGGAACGGACAATAGACTCCTGCGACCATCACACCGCTGAAATCGAAATTGGAAATTTTGAATGGCTGAAAGTGAATAAGGAGCCCATCACATTGGTGATAGAAAGATAAAGAAATATGTTTAATCTTCGAATGCAACATGTTAATGACCCGACCAAAAACCTTTTTTTGGAATGCCCTTTATAACGACAATCAATTGGATCTACTTTGGTATTTTTTTTCTAGTATATTTAATTTTCAAGTCTCGAAGCTTAGTTAAATTTTTAGATCGAAATTGATTTCGATAATCTCTATCCAGAAAGGGATCAGCTCTTGTTCTTAAAATGAAAGCCATATGTTAAATGGGTTTCCATTACTCCGATATTTGAACGGGACATTAAAGACGATATTTCCAAGCATATGTTAGAAAAGCTTAAAGTAAAAATGGTAAAATGGTAAGTTTTCTATCTGTTTGTGTTAATTGTTTCTTTACTTTAAATATTTGTTTACCAGATACAAAAGATAATTTGTCTGTCATACTACTGGGATCAATTCTAGGTCCTACAATAATTCATACAAAAAACCAACCGAGGAAAACTTGGAAGCCACCAATTTTGGAAGATCAAAGTTTTTTTGCTCTACATGTTGAGGTAGAACGTAAAAATAATATTTATGTTGGCAATCAATTATTTTTCAATTTTTACAGACCTCAAATGACCGTCGAAAGTCATCGTTGCAAATTAATTAAAAAAGGACTAAGTAATCAACCAGTAGTCGGTGATTTGCATGATTTACAACAGTTTTATGTAAGCCTTAAGGATATTATATATAAAGTGGATAGTTTTCGCAAAGCATTATCAATAACAGTTAAAACTTTACAAATATTCAACTTGGAATATCCGAAACCTTTAAAACAAATTTGGGAGTTTGTACAATTTTATTTTTATGAAACTCCTCTTCATGGTAAAATAAGCCATCATTTAACCAGTCTATTTAGTTAGTGAATTACATTTACAATCATAATTTCCGCTTTGCACTTATTTTTGAATTTATTACTTTTTATTTTATTTAAAATGTACACCAGCCTTGCTATCAAATCTTATATAATTTTGCAAAAATTATCTAGCAAAAACAATTTATTCTTAAAGAAAATTTTATTTATAATGGAAATTTTGTTAATTTTACTCTATATAAAGATTTTCACAAGATATAAGTTATACCTGATAACAAAAAGTTTTTGAAAACATATTTTCTGCAAGAGATATAACTATTAATAATACAATTTATTACCTAAATGATGTTATATCTGTAATCTGGTAATAACTATAAGAATGTAAAATTTTATAAACTTAAATACCTTTTTTTTTATTGCAAGGGAAATATTTTCCTTTATTGCAGCTAAATTGAATACTCCTTGATGATCATTATTTAAGTTATGTAATCGTAAGCGAAAACAGCGAATTATTAAGCAATATTACTTTATCGGATATTAAATTTCCACCACTGTCAGTAGTCAGAATTCCTAATGGAGACAATGTTATAAAACTTAAGCCACGTTTTTCTAAGACATATATATATTATCTTAATATATATGAGTATCTATAGGTATATAAGAAGTGCATTTACTTTATTTGAATAAAATGTTTTTATATTAAAATAAAAAAAAATCAGCTATATTTCTCGACTATGTTAATAAGCTTACAAAACCACCCCAGAAGAAGTCAAAAGAACTGAATTAAAAAGGTAAAAAAATCATATAAAACATTTGTTATTTTAAACAATTTGATATATTAATATCATATAGTTACCATCTTTATATCAAATAAATTATTTATTTGTTCAACGAAATCATTTGCAAAGTTGAATTAAAATTTTAGGTAGTTCATACAAGTTTCGTGGCTAGTTCAAAAAAAGCGATTTGAAATTTTAAAAAATAAATTTGAAAAGTCAACGAATCAAATGATTATTTTTCCAATTTTTTTTTCTTGAGAAATTAACAAAACCTAATTTGTTAAAACAATAAATTAGTCTGTATGACCGGATTTCAAACAAAACATTGCTATAAAATGAATAATACATTGGTTGAATCTATATAATCTTTTTTCTCAGTGTACGCTTTCTTGAGGCTTAGCCGCATACTTGGCCTGTTTAATGACTGTAACTCGCTAGAGAAAACAGATTACATATTTTCTCAACTCAATTTCTCTAGGAAATCGAGAATCCGTAGTAGAGCAGGATGGAATACAGATCGGCCCTCATGAAGGGGCAGTTCTAAGACAGGCGAGGGTACAGGAGTGGTGATATACTCCGCGGACAAACTGCTGGAAGCATGTACGATGCGGAACAAAGTCGGGCGGCGCTTAAACCAGTAGCTAACTCGATTAAGTCCCGCTAGTTAAGGCTGTTGCGGGATAAGAATAATCCGCTATGCACGCGATTTGATATAACGATATGTTGGCTTCCAAGCAAGGAGACTGCGGATAAGCTCGCAAGGAGAGGCTCTGCAAGTTGACATTGGGTACTGACGGGCTACTGCCTGATTGGCCGGTACGACTAGGTAAAGAGGACGTGGCAGATCAGTGCCGCAGCTGTAATGACCCCGACACCGAGGAAAGTATTTTCCACGTGCTTTGCGAGTGCTCCGTAATGGCAACGAGGTGAAAACGTACCTCTAGATATGGACTTGGGAGAATTCGCAAACATTAAGCTAGACAAGCTGCTGGTTCGTCAGGCTGGTATAGGTTGGTTCACCTAAATTATTCTTAGTCCTGTGCGTGTCTCTTCCCGTACATGTGGGAGCACATCGGAACAATACCTTCCCTTTTTGCTGGGAGGTGTTTTTTCAATATCATTCGAGGGTCCTAGTGTATTCCTAAGTACTGCACCTTCTTTAGGTGTTTCAGTTCTTTTTCGTTGAACACCACTTTTTATTGTGGTGATTATGTGGGTCGATTAATCTTCATTTGTCATTTAAATTTTAAATAAATGGTCCAATTTATCGCTCAAATACAGTTTCACTTTAAAATCAACTGAATTTAAGTTTTTGGCGCTAATTTTCAAACTCTTCGGGAGTTAGTACTGCCACTTTCCTGTAAATTCATAGACTTTCTCGATTCATCGTACCGAAAAAAGTCGCTTCAACAATTTCAAACCAGCTGATTTTTTTGTTTACATGCTTCTTTCCTATCAGCGAAATGTCATCGGAGAATTGCGTGTAACATTTTTATATAAAAAGAAATAGAGTGAATTAAAATGGCACAATCGTCGACTGTTTCGATACGCATTTGTCAGGATGGACATGCAAACGGACTCGCCTTGAACAAGGACTGCACACAGATTGCCGTGGCCGGACGAAGTTGTAAGTAGACGACGACGTCTTAAACGCGCGGGAAGCGCCACATTTTCAATTCTTTCTAAATAAAAATTCGTCGAATTCTTTTTTTCAGTACTGAAAGTATTCTCGATCGAACACGATGGCTTCACGGAAGTCTGTAATATGCGCGGCGGAAAAAATCAAAACCTCAGCTATTCGTCCAACGACGTGGCATGGAGTATCCTGGACAATAATATTTTGGCGACGGCCGCAACAAATGGTGTCGTATCGGTTTGGGACTTATCGAAATTCGGACGACAAAAGCAACTTCTTGTTTACAATGAACACGAACGGACTGCGCACACCGTTACGTTTCATAGTACCGAGCCGAATTTACTATTGTCCGGATCGCAGGACGGTACCATCAAATGCTTCGATTTGCGTGTCGAGAAATCGATTAATACGTACTTTAGCAATTCGGAAAGCGTGAGGGACGTTAAATTTAGTCCACATGCCACGAATACGTTTGCTGCCGTTTCGGAAAATGGAACTGTTCAGTTATGGGATATAAGAAAGTGAGTATATTGGGGAAATGGGAATTTTGAGAGGTTTTTAATAGAGCGATATGTTTTCAGGTCGGATAAATGTATATTACAATTTACGGCGCATAGTGAGCCGATTTACACCTGCGATTGGCATCCGAATAAGAATTGGCTTTCAACTGGCAGTCGGGATAAGCAAATCAAGGTAAAGTGTTTTTGTTTTAACTTGCCTGAATTCGATCGTTCGGAACTTCCTTCCTATCGAAACTGTAACATTATAAAAGGACTGTTGCGCTGCATCGATTCTACCCACCGCGAGGAGGAAGGATGGATGATCCATTTTCACAGAGCCATAGTCCGCCGTGTTTGCACTTGCGAAGCAAGCAGAAAATTAAAAAATAGATTACAGACTTTTATGCAACTGCTTTCAGCACATCAACTTTGCTGTTCTGGTAGATCGTATTACAGCCAATAGCAACTGCTATACCCGGCCCGATTCATGATCTTTTCATCCCTAAACTGACTGGACTGGACTGTACGCTACTGTGTATTAAAAGGTAACCTTTTAAGTCCAGTTCTTGCAGATGGTGGGTATGAATAACAACCTGAAGATTAGTTGGATTCCTGGTCACAGTAACTTCCCTGGAAATGAAAAGGCAGACGAGCTCGCCAGAAGGGGGTCGGAGATGAGCATAAAGCTGGCCGACGAATCGGTTCTATGTCCCATTGAATGTGTAAAGAGAATGATTGATATTGAAGCGTTCAGACAGATGGAGGGGACCTAGGTGAATATCTCTGGTTGCCGGCAAGCAAGAATCTGCTGGCCGAAACTTGATAGGAGGAACTCTAGCTTCATTTTGTCTCTGGGCAGAGACATTTGCAGACAACTTACAGGGGTCCTAACGGGACACTGTCCCTTTAGGAGACATGGAGAAAGACTGGGAATACCCATGGCTGATCTGTGTCGCTGTGGTAATGAGAATGTTGAACCGACACTGGAGCATCTAGTGTGTGAATGTAAAAGTCTGGCACGTACCAGGTACTTGGGGAAATTCTCCTTGACCGATCTATCAGAACTTGCGATGATTCCTTTATGGCGAACTACTCTCTTCGTAAGGAAAAACAATATTTGGAATCCGTAGTCTAGAGCCCGGTGTATACGAGGGGACCACAATGGATCCGCAGTGATCTCTCGTGATGGACTGTGGCACAATTCTTCAGTCCACCCTTCTCAACCTAACCTAACCAAAGTCCAGTTCGGTATACATCTAGCCAGACTACAATGACCGAGGATCTTAGAAATGAGGACAAGACAGTTCATGGTATGCGCAGCGATTGAGAGAGGTCGTTTCCTTTGAACCTACTGCTGAAATCAATCTCAGTCGCACGTTATCCACTCCATTGTTATGCCATCTTGTTATAATGTTCGAGGAAGCAAGAGATAAAATTACGAATTTTGTTAACTATGTCGAACAGGTTTCTCCAAATGTTCGAGGAGCTCTTATTTTTGATCATTTATCTGTAGTCGGGAAAACCTTGCAAAATCTGTAAAGAAAAAAAGTTAAGAGGGTTGCATTTTGCGTCTACAGTTTGTATTAATTTATTTCTCTGTATTTTTGAATTAATTTGTTAAGCATTCCGAATTCCTAGCTTTGCTTAAGAAACACAAAATTGATGTGCCCAACACATTTAACGTGTATTTTTTTAGGTTTGGAATATGGATGGTAAAGCCTCACCGGAATACACAATTCATACGATTGCAGCAGTTGGACGAGTCAAGTGGCGTCCAGATCGAATGTAAAAATATTTCCCTTACATCCTATTTGCCTGATATTTTAACTTAATAAAATTCCAGTCATCATATCGCAAGTTGTGCAGTTGTTGTGGACTACAGCATTCACATTTGGGATATACGACGGCCCTATATTCCGTTCGCATCTTTCAACGAGCATGCTAATATCACAACAGGCATAGCATGGAAAGGATCCGATTCGCATTTACTTCTTTCGACTAGTAAAGATTCGACTATTTATAAACATGCATTCAAAGATGCTGTATGTCCTGTACTCAAGGCGAATCCACAAGGTGCTAGCTTAAATTGTAAAGGAGATTTACTTTATGCATACAAAATTAAGCCAACAACTCCCTCGCAATCGAGTTCACGAAGCACATTCATGTATGTATGAGATGATTTTCTTATGTGTCGTAATTTTTATGATTTTACATGTTTTTTCAGAACACAAAGAAATAAGCAGCCCGTCGATAAAGAACAGTTTCATTTAGCACAATCGCATTTGCAAAGTTTTATCATTCATCCGCAGGTAATTGCATGGACATGTGTGAAACATGAAACCTTAAACTCGTTTCTATATTTTCAGAATACTGGCTACAAAGACGACAATAAACCTGTGCTTTTCAAAGAATACGAAAGTTTCGTTGGTTGCGCCAAGGAGTACATTCTATTCGGTAAGAAGCTATCCGAAATTTGTGATCATAATGCTGCCATTTCAAAGAAATACGGAAAACATAATGTAAGTTGCTTTCTGAATAATAAACAAGGTCCAGTTTACTTATTGCCATAACAACAGACCAAACTCCTCTGGAATTTCATAAAAGTCATGTACGGCTCGTTAAACTTAAAATCGCATAAAACCGAAACACGAACTTCGCTATCTAGTCAAAATCATCTCATCAACAATCGTCGACTAACACAAACACAAAATCAATCGGACACCAATTGGATCGACGACGATCAAAAAGATCTGGATGACGAGGACGATGTCGAGGGAAATTCGAACGAAGATCTGAAATTGTTGGATTTTATTAGTCCGAAAAGTGGCGAGCATAAGACTTGCTTTAATACTGTTTCCGGCACGGAACCGATTATATTCGAAAAATATCAGATTACATTTGAGAATGTGAGAAATTTACGCGATGGATTTTTATATGTCGGACCGCATGATGTTACAAAAGCCCTGGCATTGCCCGAAACTGCATTGCATAATTTACAGGCGGCCCGACCACAACCGGAAATCAGTGCGGATCAGCGTCAAGAACCGTCACCGGTGAGTTTAGTTTTCGGGTGTATTTTTTCGTGAATATAAATTCGTCGTTTTTTATACAGCCTCCCGATCCACCAAGTGTTCTAAAAATTACCACAGTTCCCGTTATTCCAATGTGGGAACCACATAAAGTAATGGCAGACTGTCTCAATTTACAGGCCGATGTTGGCGATGTACAAACATCCATTTCGATTCTAATCGCTATGAACGATAGCCGCAATAATTTACCAATCGATGAAATTGTTTATGTAAGCGCAAAATTTAGAGTAAAAGGAATTTTTACTAAATTCAAAAATTACAGGAAAACTGGTTTCATTCGTACGTTGAACAGCTTCACAACCATCAACTCTGGAACGAAGCGACCGCAATTATAAATCTTTCGTGGATTCGTTCGGTACGCGAATTCAATCAGCAATCGACGGCTGTGCATCCGATTTGCGGTGAATGCGGACGCCCGTTGTTGGGCACGTCAGGATGGTTTTGTGGTAAATGTAAATCGACGGAGAGCTCAAAGTGTAGCGTTTGTCATCTAGTCGTACGCGGGCTATATGCTTGGTGTCAAGGCTGTTCGCATGGCGGACATTTAGAGCATATGCGACAATGGTTTACGACTAAAACGAAATGTCCGAAATGTGGACATCTTTGCGAATACGAGTGAATTCAAGACAATTATATGTGGTATATATTTTTATTACATTTATTTTTGTATACATATTTAAGCTTTAAGCAATTGTGAATGTGTTTTTTTTTACAAAATATTATGGATGCGCTATTTAAATAGTATTTTTATTGGCTCAGATGTTGTAAGTCGCGTCAGAAAATCGGGAACAAATTTTAAGTACCTAAATACTCTAGTTATCATCGGCATGATAAGGCACGTCTGGTAACTAAAGCGGTTTTCGCGGATTACCATCTAATATGGGTACTAGTGGTCTTCGTAAAAGAGATACAAATAGCAACAACTTTACCCTCAAGAAGATTGGTATTTATTTCTAATTTTCACTGAAAAAAATCAAATCTGCCTTCCTTGCCATAGAAAATGTTGGTTTTTTTTTCAATAAAAAAAATTTTTTTTTAATATTCACTCGATACCGTTCTTTGGTAACTTCTCTGAATCCAATTTTTGTCCATTGTTACAAAACTTAGCAAAAAATACACTGAGTTTTTGAACAATTTCGAAATATTCGGCAGATGTTCGCATTTGTTTCTTCTCCGGAGTGAGCAAATGCGTTATTCTTTTTACGCAATATTTTCGCATGGAAATTAAAATGCACTTGTACAATTCAGTTACGTGTGGCCTCGATTAACTCATGCTGTTTCACTTGTTTATCGGTCAAAACGGTATTGTGAACTTTGTTAATTTTTTCTGTCGTCACAATAGTTTAGTAGTCTTCAGCGCAATCATCGAAGACGCAACATTGTCCTGCATACTCTTTTTAATCGACTTCTGTATAAGCTGCTTGGATGAGGAGGAGGAGACAGTCCTTCTCTGCGCACCTGTCCAGTTTGATCTGCTAGGATGAAAGCTCTTCTAGAAGACTACTTATTCAACATCTCTGCCGTAACGGAGAACGACACTCAACGCTTTCTTGAAAGCTGGAAATAGTTCAGCGAGTAGGATTCTATGATCCAATGGTAACACAATGGACCTTTTAGGTCTAAGTGTGTCTCTTCTTGTTACAGGCAACCGCGCGTTCCCTCCCTAGTATGCGAACCATAAGCTACTTATCGAACGACCATCGTATAATATCAAGTTGGACTTTGTACGACCGAACAAGTACACATACACCTTTTGTATGATTTCATGTTGCTCTTCTTGTTTGGAGCAACAACTCAAATCGGTTTTTGTAGGTGTCTTCTTCGCTATATCATTTATTTCATATGTTGTGCCCAGCCAAATGGCAGCATCCGGCGTTTGCATTTCCTCTCGACGTATTCGTATACTATTTTAATTCAGACCAGTCGTTCTTCTTTGTTTTTACAAATTAATCAAAACAAAAACAACAACCTAGCAACTCGACCGTAAACAGTTCGAATTGCAATTCTTGGCCTGAGGTACGGTAATGTGACGTCACAGCCAGGGGAATCCACTGGATTCTCCTTTACTGCTGAGTCAGAACATGTCGCGCGCCATAGGTACTGGAAATGGTCGAGTTGATACTTTGTTCGCTTTGTTTTGTTTTGCCTATTTTTCATTTTGTATTTTATTTTTCCCTCGCGATCAAATTGCGAAATAGTCGCGACCCACAAATGGGCGCATTGCACTTTCAGTTGGTTGCACCATTTGTGGGCCACTAAAAATTGCCGATTGTCTTGATCGGCAAATTCCAACTGGTTGGACTTTTTACAATGGGTTGAACGACTGGCCCAAATAATATTTACTAAGTTAGCGTAAATATAGTATATAAGTTATTGTAAGTTAACAATTAACTCTCAGTTATTTTATCACCATTAAACCAGAAAGGATTAAACTTTTTTAAAACAAATCTCGTTCGTATTTTTTAAAAAGGTAATTACTAATTAACCATTTTTTACATTACAGAGATCAAAATACAAACCTGACTAGTCGATACACTTTGGCATCCATAGGTGCCATAGTTCTAGTCAGGTAAGCTCCACACATCGGCATCCTCAGGTGTCATGAGTGATAGTTTTTATTTTAGGAAACAGGCGCTGCTCGTAGGATAAGACCACGAGCATGCGTTGACCACTACACATATATATTTTTTTTGGCAGTAAGAATTCCGCCGTAAAGTAGACTCTGAGTTCTTCTAAATTAGCACCAAAAAAATACATCTATTTTGATTACCTGTGATCAGCCTTAAGAGATCTTTCAAATGAATTCCAACAATTAGGAGTGGTTTTCAGATATTCCAAAAACTTTTAGTCAAAATCCTTAAATATTTTCGAAGAGAAACTAATTTTAAGTATCACGCTAGTGTAGGAACTGTAAAATCAGTTTAATTTCCCAAACTTTGAACGAAATCTACTGTATTATAAAAAAAATCGTTTCGTTGTATCCCTGATCGAAAATTTTTCGATCTTGAAAAAATAATAATTTCATTCAGTTTATAAAGAACTTTGCAAATTATCGGTTCGCGATGTGTACAAAAATTTAAATAAAAAACCGGTTCATTTGAATTGACTTCATTAAAGAAAAATAAAGTAACCAAAGAATTTGATATTATTTTTCATTTAAACAGCGTAAGCTAAGCGCTTTTCCTTTTTTAGTATCAGTAAAATTTTGTTTCTGTGCCTTCAAAACGTTTGTGAACTTCTTCCATTTTGAATAATAATAATAATTTGCTGGTGTTTAAAATAATATCAATTTATTTTAATAAATATTACATATTGATAAAAGAAAATGGCTTTCTGGGCATCAGGTAATTTTAAAAATCTAATCAAAATCAGACCGCTCTATCTAGCTGGTAGGGCACAAGCTAGAAAATTCTCGTCAGAAGAATGCGGTAAAGGAATACAAGTACGAGTTTTTGGTTTTTTAAAAGAATAAATTTCATTAACATGCATTTGATTTGATAATATTCAGAAAGGCTTGGTAGTTGGTATATTCGAAAAGGAAACTGATACCGACGAACCAAAATTAACAACGTGCGGTGAAAAATTCGATGATCGCGTCTCTGGAAAATTACTGGAGCTTTGTAAAGAGTAATGAAATCCTTGATTTCCGAAATATTAAGAAAATTTAAAAGAAAAACACATTTGGTTAATTTTACAGGGCTAATGTGGATGGTACTTTAGGAAAAGGCAAAGTTTTCAATAATCTCGACCAAGAATTCAAATCGGTTGCAGTTGTAGGACTCGGTCGCGATGGTGTAGGATATAACGAGTTAGAAGCCATCGATGAGGGCATGGTATGTATTTCAAATCGAGTTTTTATTTTGTATAATTAACGAACATGGTACCTTTCTGTCTTCAGGAAAACGCACGAGTAGCTGCAGCCGTAGGAGCAAAAAAATTGCAACAACAAGGCTGCTCATCCATTCACGTTGATGGAATGGAATATCCAGAGCAAGCTGCCGAAGGTGCAGCGCTTGCTGTGTGGCTTTATCAAGATAATAAAAGAAAATCTGATCGCAAACCGGTACCAAAACTCGATCTGTACGAGTCGCCTGACGTTGATTCATGGACTCGTGGCCTATTCAAAGCTGAAGCTCAAAATTTGGCCAGACGTTTAACCGATACGCCGGCAAATCAAATGACACCGTCAGCGTTTGCACAGGCTGCTGTTGATGCTCTATGTCCATGCGGTGTCAACGTCGAAGTTCGTAATATGGATTGGATCGAAACGCAGGGACTCAATTCATTTTTGACGGTGGCTCGAAGCTCATGTGAACCCCCGATTTTTCTCGAGATGACTTACTGTGGTGCGTCGACTGAAGAACGACCGATACTCTTAGTAGGAAAGGGTCTAACATTTAACAGTGGCGGTCTGTGCTTACGGACGAGTAAAGAAATGGCGGACTGCAGAGCATGTATGGCTGGTGCGGCCGTTGTCGTTGCAACGATAAGGGCTGCATCTGCTTTATCATTGCCGATTAATATTACCGGTGTGGTGCCGCTATGTGAAAATATGCCATCAGGAATGGCGTATAAACTAGGTGATATTATTACCTGCTTGAATGGAAAGACTCTTTGCATCCATGTAAGAAATTTTAACGATTTTGTTTACATCGTGTTTCATGGCTCTTCGGTTTTTAGGATACTTCGAAAGCGGGGGTTGTAATCATGGCAGATACGTTAACCTACGCTCAAAATACTTACAAACCCAAACTTGTTATTGACGTCGCGACACTGTCGAGTAAGTACCACTTGCTTGTGTATGATTATTTAATCGTTTAATGCACTGGACTATTCCAGATGGCGTTAAGAAATCTTTGGGTGGCTCGGCTACAGGAGTTTTCTCAAACTCTCATTATGTATGGAAACAACTCCACAAAGCCGGAGCATTAACTGGAGACAGAGTATGGCGTCTACCACTATGGACCTATTACTCGAAAAAAGTCAAAGGTAACACTCGACTCATCCTACTATAAATTGACTTAGTAAAGCACTTTTTTGCTAGATTATTTGTGCGCCGACGTCAGTAATAGAGGACATGGACCAGCATCTGCCTGCTTAGCTGCCGCAGTTTTAAAGGTATCAAAAAAAAGTTTACGCTTTTAAAACAATGCATTTTCTATTCAATCAAAAACGTTTTTCAGGAGTTTGTACCATGTACGGATTGGGCACATCTAGATATTCGTGGTGTAGGAATGCTCACATCAGCAAACACTGTACCATATCTAGTCAAAGGACGAATGACTGGACGACCAACGAGAACACTAATACAGTTCTTGTACCAAATGGCCTGTCCTGACGAACAAGTAAAAGATCTGAGGAATACGTAACCGAATCTAATTTAAAGAACAAAAAACTGATGCTAAAAGAATTTAGTTTTCTCTTTAAAAAATGCCTAAAATATAGCCAAATGTAAATTGTTTTCCTTCTTTAAATTTCAAGTATATAATGTTTATTTTCTATTTTATATCAATTTAAATATTGTCTTGTGTAACAAATTATGTAGAAAATTAAATGAATTAATTTTCGCTAAAGTGTTGGACATGTATTTTGAACGTAATTATCCCAAACAAAATATGGATATTTTTACACAAAAAAAATGTATATTAGACCAGTTTAGTGAGGTATAAATATTATTTTTCGTTGATATATATATACATTAATATTAAAATTGTTAACAAATTTATTTTTCATCTTTATATATAAAAATGAATGTTTGTATGTCTGTCCCGTATACGCTCCTAAACCACTCATCCGATTGCGATGAAACTTTGTTGATTTGTTGAGGGCACGCCCGCAATGGTTTTTGCGTTAACAGAATCATTTAACAGTTGGTGGTACGCTATTTCCACATTTGAGTGTATTTCATATACTTTAGCGGCAGTTCGTTCGTTTTCGGTGTATTAGTTATGCTTTCCTATTACTAAATGGTAAAGTTGGACGATGGATGTTGGATAGCACTATCCCCGATGGTGGATTGAGGATGCAGGGGTGGAATCATGAATCTCGAAACGAGACTGTCTTTTCGAGTTTAGTTAAACTCGTTTCGAGTTCATCTTGGCAGCACCAATCTCGGGGCTAGTTTAAAATTCGTAAGGCCAAGATTATTAAACAGGAAAGTATTAGAATATTTCTGTAGGATGACAGTTGACTGATTAATTTCAATTTGGTGGCATCGGTTATTTTCAAACTGTTTTTCATAGACAGCAGTAGTAGCGATGATGATGAAGTGCCTTGCATGAGGATAAAGCGTCGTGCATTAAGAGATGGAAGTTACCCTCTATGTCTAGCAGAAAAGGAGTATTGTTTTTTTTTTAACGTAGCACTCACGCAATTTAGTTCATTGATAAATTTTTATCTTTTTCTAGTTTTCGCAAACAGTTTAGACTTAGCAAAGTTTTAGACGGTAGTACCATGCCTTGTGGCTCAAAAGGTACAGGTATTCCACCTATTTTAAGGTTGGCCGCTACACTAAACTTTTTAGGGTCCGGATCGTATCAAGTAGGAGTTGGGAGCAATTTTTTACTTGGGATGGCACAATCAACTGTCTCAAAAGCTGTTGCTGAGGTTATTTCCACTCTGGAGACAGACTTGTGCGAAATGGATAAAGCTAGATCCACAAAATTTCCACCGAATGAAGCAGTATATTTTTGCAAAATAAAATTTACCTGGCGTAGTAGGTTGCATAGATGGTTCCCATGTTATTATTTTAAAACCAAAAAATAATGAACATATGTATTTCAATAGAAAGGGGACACACAGTATAAATGTTATGATTGTTTTCTTCTTATTTCATTCTCCTTTTTCTTGCCTTGCAAAATGTTTGCCATTATCACATTTCCTTCTTCTAACTTCGAAATATACATTTTTCTTAAATTATCTTTCGTTGCTTTGGTTGACTTCCCACCTGCGTTGCTTGGGGTTGGTACCATTTCGGAATCAGATTGAGATATTTCATCAAGATTTTCGCTCAATGCTTCTTGTCTGGTGTCATTTTGATTAGAAATAGAAGGCTTTTCATAAATTGTAGTTCAAATACCGTGTGATTTCCGAGATGATATTCCTTCCACAGCAACTTCCAAGCCAGCAGACTCTATAAGATTTAGCTCAAACGCATCGAGCGACTTTTCCATATAAGCGCAACTTGTTTTTAACTTTATACTTATAGTCAGCCCAGACCTAAATTTATATATCAACAATAAGAGGATATGCATACGGCTTGATATCGGTTACCTTTTTCCATTCATGAGTTTTTCTTACTGGTGGTCCGTTTTCGTTGAGCTCAGTAGACAACGAATTCCATAATTCATGGACTAAATTTTTTGAATTTAAAGCCTTCAAATGACCTTTGGCTAAATCTGAATGGTTCGCCATAAAATCAGTTAAAATTCCCGGTTCACACTTTGTGATATTTTTAAATCACCGGTGACCCTATTAAAATGCACGAACCCACACCTTTCAAATTTATAATAATATACTTACATTTTAAAAGAAAAACTGTGTAATTCGAATTCTATACACTTGACGACTAAAATTTAATTGTTTCGAGTTGTCCAACAAAGCAAATTCGAGATTGTTAGTTCCTAATTCAACTCGAAACTGGTACGATTTTTTTACTTCGAGCACATTACACGTCGAAACGAGATTGGTAGTACCAAATCAGCTCGAAAATCGAAAACAAAGCTCGTTTCGAGATTCATGATTCCACCCCTGGATGATGGATGGGGGATTGTGGATGATGGATAGAAGATGGAGGATGGTGGATATAGGATGGAGAATAGAGGATGGAGTAACGGGAGCAACGGAAGCAACAGAGAAATGGAAGTAACGGGAGCAACGGAAGCAACGGGAGAAATGGGAGCAACGGAAGCAACGGGAGAAATGGGAGCAACGGGATCAACAGAAGCAACAGGAGAAATGGAAGTAACGGGAGTAACGGAAGCAACGGGAGCAACGGAAGCACCGAAAGCAACGGAAGCAACGAGTGAAATGGCAGGAACGCAGCAACAGAATATTCGGATGGAAAATTTTCGGATTTGCTCAAAGAATATTGCCAAAATCTGAAGTACGTGAAGATTTATAAAGTTACGAAGCTACTAGTTCGTTGCGAAGAACATTAATGTGATTTAAAACAAATTGAAAATAAGAATGGGATTTTTTCATGGTAAAGCTGCAATAGAAACAAATTTTTAATAATGGAATTTTTTCATGGTAAGCTACCATAGAAGCAAATTTGAAGAAATTTTGTTTGTTTTCCGGCGTCAGTGGAGTGAAACCCCAACTCGAAATCCCCGACTGTTGATCAATCGCTGTCCTTGAGGACATGACAGTTGGAAAACCTTCACTGGATAGGCCAGTTTTTATAAGATTGTGTTGGACTAGGTCCGAAGGAGCTGTTTCGTCATCGGATGGCATAGACTCGTCAGAGTAGCTTTGTTCTTTTTTCATTCATCCTCTTCACCTCTCTGCACCCGCTCAAGAGTTAGTGCAGAAAAGTGTAGAAGGTGTAGCCAAAAAGAACAGACCTCATGTATGATGTTTGCTTTTGCGCAAAGTAATCCCGCAGAAATAGGAACAGCGACCTCTCTCCTCTTCATAAACGAATCAAATAAGGCAGCTTCCATCATTGGGAATTTGGGAAGCGCAAGGGTTTGATTCAGTGTACAGTATAAACTTTTACTTTATTATTTCAATAATAGACTCTTTTATTGAAAAGTCTCGAAAGCCTAGAACATTTGTAGGTTTTAACTTACCAGTGATTTACGAATCTAGCATGCTTTTTACAGGCTTTAACGAAAATTTCGTCAAGGAGATTACATTTTTTAGGGAAAATAAACTGCCAGATAAATCTTTGCTTGTTCTTGACAATAGGTCTGTTCTTTTTGCATACACTTTCTACACTAGTGTGGAGAAGATATAGAGGATTGTGTGGGAGTTTTCAATGCTGTTTTAGTTAACGCTTTCGAAAGGACCTGTCCGCTGCCCAGGGCCCCAAAGAAAGCTAACCCACCCTGGTGGAATGGCGAACTTAGGAAATTAAGGGAGTCTAGTAGAAAACTGTTTAATAGGGCAAAACGAGACGGAAATAAGGCGGACTGGGACAGGTACAAAGCCAGTCTCAGAGTGTTTAAGTATGAAATTAGGAAGCGTAAAAGGGAGTCGTGGAAAGGTTTCTGCGAATCTATTAGCGGAAACAGCGAGGCGTCTAGGCTACGGAAATTACTTTCCAAGGAGCCATGTACACCGAGCTACATTAGGCGGAGCGACGGAACATGGGTGGAAACTAGTCAAGAGACGCTAGAGCTTTTGATGTCCACTCACTTCCCTGGAAGCACATCGCTGGATGGGCACCCTACGGGAAATGGAGCTTCATTGGCAAATCAGATTGTTCCGGGAGGGATGGTCGAACTACTAAGTGAGGAAAGGATCAAATGGGCTATAGGCACTTTTGCTCCCTATAAATCACCAGGACCAGATGGCATCAGGCCAATCATGCTACAAAGAGCATCTGTGGCAATCCGAAATTGGCTAAGCACTATTTATAGGAGCTGCCTGTCGGTGGGGTACGTCCCATATGCCTGGCGGGAGGCGCGTGTCGTTTTTATCCCGAAAGCCGGCAGACCCAGCCACACAACAACAAAGGACTTTCGACCCATCAGTCTATCGTCCTTTGTGCTCAAGGTACTTGAGAGGCTCTTGGAAACGCACATTCGGAATCTATGTGGAAACAGGATGCTGTCAGGCGCACAGCATGCTTACATGAGAGGAAAATCTGTAGACACAGCCCTGCATGAGGTAGGGGGGTCTATAGAATCTAGTCTGGAGTATAAGGAATTTGCTTTATCAGCTTTTCTGGACATAGAAGGGGCTTTCAACAACGTGACAGTGGAAGCAATTAGGGCGGCATTGTATAGCATAGGATTGGAGGAGGTATTGACAAGATGGCTAACGACTCTTCTGAATACCAGAATCGTGAGTGCTAATATGGGGCAAGGCAATGTTATAAGACAGGCCTCGAGGGGAACTCCTCAGGGGGGGGGGGGGTGATATCGCCCCTTCTTTGGCTCCTCGTTGTGAACGAGGTTCTCCTGGAAATTGAAAAGCAGGGAATAAAGGTCGTGGCATATGCAGACGACATTGTGGTAATCGCCAAGGGCAAGTTTTTGGATACGCTGTCGAGCATTTTGGAATCTGCACTCCGCAAAGGCGTGGAGCTTAGACCATCGGAACAAGCTAAATACCTGGGTCTAATTCTGGATAGGAAGCTCAGCTGGAAATTGAATATTCAGGAGCGCATTAAGAAGGCAAATAACGCGCTTTTCGCGTGCAAGCAGACCGTGGGCAAAAGCTGGGGTCTCAAACCAAATATAGTACACTGGTTGTACACGGCGGTTGTGAGACCTATTCTGACCTATGGGGCAGTGGTATGGTGGAAAGCCATGGATAAAGAGTACAATCTTAGGAAACTAGGAAGAGTGCAACGGACTGCTTGTGTTATGATCACGGGAGCCCTTCGCACAACTCCTACTGCCGCGTTGGAGGTGTTTATGCATTTATTACCAGTGGATATCTTTGTGAAACAGGTAGCGGCAAATACAGCAGTTAGGCTATCGAGCTGTGCACTTTTTAAGCGGAGCTCTAAAGGGCATAGTTATATTCTCAGCGAATTTCTGGGAAGCCCGGCGGATATTAGTACGGACTACTTAATTCCAGGGATGGATTTTGTGACGCCATACGAAATTGTGTATCCTAGTAGAGTGGACTGGGAGAACAATAGGGTACTACGTGAAGGGGAAATCTCCGTATATACGGATGGATCGAAAATGGAATGCGGCACTGGCGCAGGCGTCTTCTCTGAGCAGTTGAGTGTAGGGAAGTCGTTTAAGCTGCCAGATATGTGCAGCGTATTCCAAGCGAAAATTCTGGCGGTGTTGCAGGCATCAAACATCCTGTTAATGGGGGAGATATGCGATCAGAATATTTCACTCTACATTGACAGCCTGGCGGCCATAAAGGCGCTGGAATCGGTCACCATTAAATCCCAGTTAGTAAAGCGCTACCGAGAAGTGCTAAAGGTACTTTGTAGTCAGAACAAAGTACAGATTTGCTGGGTGCCAGGGCATAGTAATATTCTAGGGAACGAAAGAGCGGACGAGCTGGCGAGATCGGGATCGGCATCGAATGGTAGGGTTGAGAAGGATATTTGTCCTTCGATATGCAGCATCAAAGCGCAAATTGGTGAGCGATCCATAAAGACAGCCAACTCTAGGTGGGCAGGACTGGCAAGCTGCAGGATTTCTAAATCCCTGTGGCCCGAGCTGGATAGTCAAAAGACTAGGTATATATTGACTTGGGATAGAGGAAAACTGCGACTGCTCGTCGGAGCACTAACGGGACACTGTATGCTGAGGAAACACGCTATGCGGCTAGGGATTGCGGAATCGGACATGTGTAGGTTCTGCCACGATCTGTATGCTGTGGAGGACATCACTCACATTCTGTGTGAATGCCCGGGGATCGCTAGGAGGCGTCTGAAATGGTTGGGTAGCCTTTTCTTCGAGAACATCGAGGATTTGAGGTCGTTAGGATATGACAAATTAGTCAGGTTCTGCAGGGAATTGGAGTGTTTCTGAGGTGATGGAATAGCCCACGAGGACCTGAAGGGATCGCAATGGGCCCGTTTGGCGCCAAGTGAGCGTGGTGGTTTTAGCACTGCGCCCCTTCTTGAACCTAACCTAACCTTCTACACTAGACTACACTTTTCTGCACTCTTGAGCGGGTGCAGAGAGGTGAAGAGGATGAATGAAAAAAGAACAAACCTCTTCACCTCTCTGCACTCACTCAAAAGTCAGTGTAAAAAAGTGTAGAAGGTGTAGCCAAAAAGAACAGACCTAATGCTTCATACCATTTTTCCAACCTATGGATCAAAATGAAATAAATTTAGTAAATTTGTTGACTTAAATTGTTGGAGAAGGAGCTAAATTGCTATAGCTTTTTTTTTAAAAAGAATATCCTTACGATATGGCATTACATATTTGCTTGAGTTATGGCAAAACATTTGAGTATCAACAATCCAGACAAGCTTAAAAAAATATTACAACAGGAACAGAAGGAATTCGGAAAGGAGATTTTATTTCATTAATTCGTTTACGTGATGAAGAAAGGAATTTCGACTTACAACTCCAACAGATTGGAAATATACTTACCCTTGTAAATGAGGATAACGATTTCACTATAGACAAAGTAAGAAATTAGGTAGTTCAAGATGAATGAAAGACTGATTGCGTCAACCAAGTAGTACATGCTTCCAAAATTTTGAATTCTCGAGCCATTCAGTGTTAAGGGGGTCGTCCTATGTGTCGGTTCAGAAAATTTTTTTTTTTTACTAAATTATTCCTAGAATGTGTATGTAAAAGGATTTTTCCGAATTCGAAATCGTTATAAAGTAATAGTCCTATAATGCAGTAGCTGTTCGGAGCTCGCCCGGCCACCACCGATCTTTAATTGCGTTTTTCTCAACACTGCATTTTTCAAATTGGCTGCCACGATTCAGAAAAAACTACAGAACCGATTGCGCTGCAATTTTAATAACATGTTCAGCGGATCCCTAGTTACAACTGGTACCAAAATCTTATCGATATCTATCATAGTTTCTTTTTTAATAAAAAAAAACGAAAAATTTAAAAGTTAAGCCAATTTTTTAATTTTTAAAATTTTGACTTAATTCTGCTACCAGTTATAGTTACAGGCCTATAAATAAAGTATTAATTTAATTTTTTGATTTCAGATGAGGGGGACAGCCGGAATCATGGCAGCCATTTGACAACTTTTTTTTACAGCGGCCACTTTCAAAATTTCAAAATTGGTTCTTTCATAATCTGCAAAAAAAATTGCTGAAAAAAGCGGAAAAAACTTGCCGCCACATAAGACGACCCCCTTAATATATTCTCTTGGACTGGAATCATGAAAATGAGCTAGGACCTTCTCTTATAACAGCGGTATGCGACATCAAAGCAATTTCAATTTCGAAGTCAATTACCGCAATTCCTCAATCTACCTCAAAAATTAGTTCATATTGTTACATTCGCATCCAGCCAACCCGTAGAACTAATTTATGAACGTAAGACGCTCGATTCATACTTGATCACCCGCCTCGGGATGCTGTGCAGAGATAAGACAAGTGAAGACTAGGTGTTACGGACGTTGCAGAACTGTGCCGCAGCCGTAGTGACCCCGATGCCGAGCAAAGTATTTTTCACATGCTTCGCGAATGCCCTGGTCTGGCTTTGAGGCGGGAACGTACGCTGGGTACATGCTTCGCCATGAACTTGTAAGAATTCACAAACATAAAACTAAACAAGCTGCTACAGTTTGTCAGGTCGACAGGGTGGTTCACCTGAAATAGTCTTGGTCACACGGGTATTTCTTCCCCGTATATATGGGATCACAACGGACCCATTTGTGGTCTATGTGTCTAGCTGCTCAAGCAGCTACCCACCTTTACCTAACCGTTTATAAATAACACTAGTTTCAAGCAAGAAAATAAGAACTTTCCAATGAGCCCGTTTACACCCCGCTGTGTGATTGCCGGGCCTGACCTACGCCGTGTTCTGAAGTGGGTTCAATCAGGTTCACTCACATCGATAGAGGCGTAAATTTGGGTTGGGCCGTACTAAATATCTGCAGTGGTATTTTATATCAGAATGCATTTCACACATGCCTTGAAATTTTAGTTTCTTTTGATGTTTTAAAATGCAAAAAAAAAAAATATTTAGGCCGAATCACGTGTTTACCACTCAAAAAGCGGATAACCAATTTTAGGTTAATTAAGTTGACCTGACGCTAGGTCGGATCGCCTATTACCTTCACCCAGAATAACGTAGTAATCTCTTGCGAGTTTCACACACACACATACCACAAAATATGCTGGAAATCTCTCGACTCAACGCCTGCAGTATATAAGAGCCGCAGAGTTTGTGCACGGCATCAGTTGGTTTTTCTACTGTGAGAGCGAGACGACTGTCAGTTTTGTGGTGATATTAATTGATCAAATAGGAAATGAAAGGAGGAAGCGTTGTGAAGAGTGTTAATTGATTGCGATCAGAAGCCCTCCGGCAAATACTACGTTTACATGGAGGATTGAATCCGGATTCAATCCTCTAAAATCGCATGTAAACGCAGATCGGATTGAAATGAGATCGACTCGATCCGAACCAACTTCTCGACCTGGATCGAATCGAAACCGGTTATGTCGTTCGTCATTTCTTCGATTTGCCCATGTTTCGATCCGGTGTTGTCATAAACGCGATCCAAATTCCGATCTTTCGATCGTTCGATCTTTGGATTCTCCATGTAAACGTAGTAAAAGGATGTCGGGTTAAGGGTCAATGAGAATAAGACCAAGTTCAAGAAAAAATGCGCTAACTAGACAAAATATGACCGTGGGGGACTACAACCTGGAGAATGTGGATCATTTCTCATACTTGGAATCACACCTTGTAATAGACGGCAACGAACGGGACGAAGTAAAACAACGGATCACACTAGCAAATAAGGCGTATTTCACGGTTCTCCCGATCTTAAAATCGAAAAAAGTGCACAGGCTGAGCAAACTTCGCATGTACAAGACCATAATAAGACCTGTGCTACTATATGCAAGCGAAATGTGGACTCTCACCCAAGCGTCTGAAAAATCAATAGACGCGAATTCTGCGAAGAATTTTGGGATCAGTAAGAGAAGGCACTGAATGGCGTATCCGGTACAACAATGAGTTGTATAACATCTATGACGACCCATCCGCATTGACTCTTATAAAATTTCGTAAGCTACAATGGGCAGGCCATGTGTGGAGCGAATGGACGACGGAAGTAGAAGAGGAGGGACAGTAATGTTTGTGAAAGACAGTATTGCGTTTAATTCAACATATATTGATACAAGATTCAACACGACTATAATAGAATTAAAATAAATAATGAGACGACCAGAATTATGACGTTTTATAAAGCACCAAATGAACCTGACAGTGAGCTCATTGAGCACTTAGATCCACTATATTCAAAATATCCCTGAATCATATCCATTGTAGATGTGAATATCAATGTATTACTTGATTCGGCAACTACCCGCAACTATTTGGAAATGCTGGAGAGCAATAATTGCACCATTTTGAATGATATTATTCCAACGAGGTGTACAGATTCGTCAGAAACTCTGATTGACCACATAGTCACCAATATATGTGACCCGGTCTCTGATCTGACTCTTGACGATTGGCCTAAATTGGACCACAAAGTCATGACCTTGACCATCTATAATAAGACTATGGCGAAGAAACCAATGACAAAAACACACATTACGCTAACAAATTATGACATTTTAAAAGAGGAGACACGGAACCACTTATCTAAACTCCAAAACTTTTCCTGTGAGGGTATAATTAACGCCATCACTTGAGCTAAAAAATCAGCCAGGAGGGAAAAGACCTTGAGAACTCGTGACAACAAGTGGATGACGCAAGAAATTCTAACACTAATGTCACAAAAACGAAACAGTTACAACAAACTACGAAAGGACAGTACCAACGGAGCATTGCGAGACGAATACCGGAGGATTAAAAATAAAACAAACAAAGTAATTAAGTGGACTAGGGATATGCATTTCAACAAAAGACTGACAGACGCTGATGGAAACACAAGAAAGCTATGGAAAGTGGTCGGCGAAGCAATGGGGAAAAGCTCTAACTCCCAGGCATCGACAGGCATTATACAAATAGACACCTCTCTGACTACAATAACCAACGAGGACCAAATAGCAAATCATATGAACTCCCACTTTGCAAATGTAGGCAAAAACTTAGCGAATGAATTACCGGATCATAACGTAATACGACAGAGTAATAATCGAGTAACTAAGACTATGTATCTATATCCTACGGACGAAGAGGAAGTCAGCAGTATTATCGCAACATTGAAGTCGAACGCATCACCAGGACTTGACGGTATAACAACTAATGACTTAAAAATATTAACCAATATTATAGCTGGTCCACTTGCTGAAGTTATAAACACGCAGCTATCACTTGGTACCTTTCCAGACATACTCAAAACGACAGTTCTAATCCCACTTTTTAAAAGTGGTAACACCAAAAACCCAGATAATTACAGACCAATTGCAATCATTAACTCCGTAAGCAAAATTTTTGAAAAAATTCTGAACACGAGGATTGTTAAATTCGTGAAATCAATCGGAGGATTTGACAAACACCAATACGGGTTTCAGCAAAAAAGCAACACAACAGGGGCAATCATCGACGTTTTGCAATTTATCAACAAAGGACTAGATGAAGCTAATTATGCGGTTGCAGTTTTCGTTGACTTTCTTTTGACACAGTTGATCACGAAGTGTTACTCCAGGGCTTAGAAGAGTTAGGTATAAGAGGTACAACCAACTCACTAATTTCAAACTATCTCAAGGACAGAATATATATAACTAAAAACAACAAGCTCTTAAGTAACAAAATGACAGTCAATATTGGTATACCGCAAGGATCGATCCTAGGACCAACACTGTACTTATTATACGTTCATAATTTACAATTTGCTAGACTAACGGGAAGGTACGTGATATTCGCGGATGACACAGTTTTACTATATAGCGACAAGACCCTCGAATCGCTGGAAAATAGGATAAATATTGATCTAGACAATTATATTAACTGGATATATGGTAACAAACTAACAATAAACATCAAAAAGACAAATTATATGTTATTTAAACAAAAGAATAAACCGGATATACAACTGAATTTAATAATAAATGGACAAGCCTTATCCAGAGTGACGGAAGCAAAATATTTAGGGATTACTATAGATAGTAAACTGAACTGTAATGAACACATTCGCCAAGTAAGGAAAAAGATTGCTCCTATAATCGGCATATTACGAAGGCTGAAAGATCTGCGAATGGACGCAAAACTAAAGATATTCAACGCATATATAATTTCAGTACTAACATATGGCTTGATTGTATGGTCGCACGCATCACTGAGTAAGATTGACATTATCGCCAGACTTCTCAACAAGAGCATAAAGGCTGTCTTCGGCTTACCTCACCTGACTCCGTCAGTAGAGTTATATGAACGCACGGGGATGTATAATATTAAGCAATTAATTGCTATTGAAAGAGCCAAATTTGTATTTAACTCTCTGCACGGTAATACAAAAACTTCACTTACAATAATGCTTAATAGCGAAATACATGACTATCATACTAGAAATTCAGGTAACATAAGGAATCTACACCGTCCAAGAACAAACCGAGTACGAGAGGACCCAATTTATGGAGCAGTTTTACTCTATAATGCAATTCCGGACATAGTTAAAACTGCGAAAACCATCACAAAGTTTACAAAGATGCTGAAAAGCTACGTAAAGAGTAATCCTGACGTGGTTGACATCCAGTAGAGTCTGTTGGACACTCAGTATAGCTGGGTGAACTCCAGCGACATAAGCTGGATGTAGGCTAACGGATCAGGTAGGACCAAGGCTGTAACAGATTTTGGACATGGTTAACTGAGAAGAGAAGTCATCGTATCATCATTGTCTTTGGGTTCTTAACCGTTTTTGTTTTCTTCTTTATCTATCACCTTTTTATTTTTTATTTTTCATTCGTTGTCTTACTATGTTATTACATACTGCTTCAATTTATGGTAATCTTAAAATTTCCTATATAGTCTTTTGGATAATTCGTTTTTTATTTTGGCACCCTTCTCATGAATTATTTACTTGCGCCTAGCTGAATTTTCATTACTGTCATTGTATTACACTAGTTATCTTTAAATTTGCTAAACGTATTCACCCACATTAGTTTCATCACTATTACTTCCATTATACCAGCCATTGCTGTCTGGGAAGTACTGAACAAAATGCAACACATAATCATTTTACTATTTGTACAGAATATTGTAGATATAAGAAATTGAAATAAATTGAATTTAAAAAAAAAAAAAAAAAGAATTTCCAAACGCACACTGAAAGGTAGAGCCCAGGGCAAACAACCGGTGGGAAAACCGTGGAAAAATACGAGGACTCAGTTGACGCAGATTGCAGAACGCTTCTTAGATGCACAAATTGGAGGACGCGGGCGAATTCATACAATGTATCCTGCAGGCCCTGGCCCGATTTGGGATGTCACGCCATTGATGATGAATAAGTAATTTGTATTTTGATCAATTTAATCGAATTGAGTTTTACATGAAATCCAGGTGAACTCCTTGCTCGCAACAATATTATCGAGGTACTACCGTAGTAGCGAAGCTAATATTGAGTCTTTACCGTTGCTGGCGGAACTACCTCTTTCATTAATTTAAACGTACTGGTTCCTATATTAGTGAAAAATAAAGGAAATTAGGTATAAGGAAAAGCGTGGGACCATACTATGAGTGCGATTCAAACCCAAGACCTCTCGGATGATAGAGCAGCACCCTAGCACTAGCCCACCGAGGTCAACCTCCTGCCGTTGGTAAAATCAATAATTTTACGGGAATCCCAAAACGATTGTGTTAGGAGTATAAGTAGGAAACCAGGACGAGGATTAAACGTTTCATAAAAAATTGCAATTAAAAATTGAATCGCCATAGAATCGCTACAACTTCCGTGACTGTTCAAAACAACAAGCGCCATATCTTAAGTAATTCTAAACAATTTATTAAAACAACATTTCTACTAAACTAAGAAAAATCCATTTACGCTTTAAGTTCCGGTGCCTTATCAAGTGCGGCAGACTCCTCGATTCGTTTCAGTTCCGCTTCCTTGACAGCCGGTCGTACGACTGTGAAGTACCGGTGCGCTCGTAATCCTAGCAAATAGGTTCCGTACAGCGTTAGACCGATGCAACCGATAACAACACCGCGATGCATGCGGTCTAGTAAATTGTTTCGGGCTTCACGTCTCATTTTTCACTTTTATTTTAATTGAAAAATTTCTGGCCGAATGAAATGTCACTTTCGGGGACAGCTGTTTTGTGTTCCGTGCCCGCCGTGCCGAAAGAAGAAAGCGCGGTTATGAAATTGACTGAGATTTTATTTTTGTATTCTGATTGGAATTCAGTTCAATTTTTTTATGCAATTAGTTCGTATTGTTTATAGTTTAGTTATTAAGATAAATTAAAAAAAAGAAATTAAAATTTGCTTTTCGTTTCAACTTAAAGATGTCAGTGGCGGCAAGTCTCCACCGAACATTTTCGATTGATTGCAACCCCGTCACATGGCATCACTGCCGCTGCGAAAACTCGTCGGGAACAGTTGTCAAAAAAGTTGAGGTGAAGTGAAAAAGTGACAGGACTTTAATAAACCGTGAAAAAATGGCATCTAGAAGGTAATTGGCCAATTTATTTCTTCTCAAAATCCTCAAGCAAGTATTTTCCGATTGTATAAGACCGCGAACGCCCATAGCAAGTGACTTTCTGATCGGAAATTACGAAAACTTGAGAAATTGGGTCAGAGAATCGGGTGAATTGTTTGCCTCTGTGCGGTTGCATCCAAGGCGGTTGCGGGGCACGAAACATTTTGCGGATTTTTTCTTTCGCATACATTTTTTCGACCGGGAACCAAGCGGGAATTGTGCAATGTCCGAGCGTAACGAACGTGCCCGCAACGAATGCAAGCAACCGAATCGGCAATCGCACGGATACGTGACACTATTTTTCCATGTGTTCCTTTTTGTTTCGCATGAGCCCCCCGACGAAGAATTCGCGCAACGGTGACAGCTGGCGCTTTTGGTGTGGGTGTGTGTGTACACTGAACGGCCCTGAGATGTCATCTTTGAGCTGCTCGGAGCTACTCAGAAAAAAAACTACAACTTTGGAACGGAAGGAGCATGTGTACAGTGGATACAGTGGGCTCGCGAATTGCTGGAAGAGTTATCGCGGGCCCAGCTGTTTCCCGGATATTGTAACGTAACTTCTTTGTGATCCAAGGTCATACAGTGGTTCTGGATTTTTTTTTTAATGCAAGGCCATGTCAGGATTGAAGTTCAACTTAAGGTGCATCGATTAGTTTTCCTTCTACGAGATTTAGTTGAAAGCCTAGCAGTTTTCACTTAAACTGAAAAAAAATTACTGACCTTGCAGAAAGGTTCACTCAATGACTGGGGATATTTTAACAAATTTTCGCTGCGGTTGCTCGGTTGTCCCATATTTGGACCGACGAGGAAATACCCGACTATTGACGTGAGAAGAAATGTACAATTTGTAAAAAAGCGATAAACTATACTGTGACAATTACAACGGCATTTCGCGCTGCATACGTTTTAAACGCTAGGAAGAAAAACAACTAAACAAGGAAAATTTCTCTAAATTGGTATATTTTGAGACTAAAATTAAAAGAACGTCTACACTTTTGTCCACTCAAGAGTACAACTTGGAAAAAAGGACAAACTGGAACTTCCAGCTCCAAAGTGATGGAGAAAGCTACGAAGGCAGAACGAGGAAACGGCAGAAACCGTTATACTCATCAGATTTTCGAGGAATAATAATTTTTAACTCTAGTAGACTTGGTTAAAAATTACAGACCTACTTCTAAGATTTCATCCATTCCGAAACTTGTTGAAGGCATCCTCAAAGATAACTACACTAGAAATTCAAAAGCAATAAACTTAAATCGTCAATCAAATTGATCTATTATCAAGAAATAGAAAATTTTTTTTTACGGCAGTCGAAATTACTAAGGAGTACACACTTTAATGCGTTTGCACAGCTGAAACGACATTGGTTGGGAATAAAATGGTATGGTAGAGATTTTAGAGTGGTGAAACAGGAGGGAAGCGTGTGAAATGGCGAAGGAAGCTGTTTTTGCATTGCTGAAGGTTATACTTTTCTGGTAATCTGTTCCCACATTTCTGATGTTCGGAAGAGGTAAGGGCTGAACAGTGTGCACGAGTGTTACGAGGGCGGTTAAGAGTGGAGTTTTTTTTATATCCTTGCTACATTTAACATGGAAATATCGATAATAAATACAGAGTACTCCGATATTTCGGCGATTCCCGAAGGAGTCTAAAGAAGCCGAAACTGCTTCGTCTCCAATTAGACGGAACGCATGAATTTTTGAGGGTCCAAGTGGACGAACCGTTGCTTTATTTCTCAAATTGAGCAGAAGAGAATGTGGTAGTATGGTTGGTGTCCTCACAGGGCATAACTCCTGTGGCCTACACCTGGTCAGATTGAGAATCATTAACGACGTTCATGTAACTCCGCTCTCGCTCCCTACCTGAACTCTTACAATTCGTAAGAACAACGAAAAAGTTCGGGTAGAGACTGGGAGATTCGAGTACAATGGACCATGTTGGCCTGAATGCTCAAGATGCGCTGCTTTGCTGCGTGTCTTCCCCCAAACCAAACAACAACAACAACTTGAATAAGATTGAGCAAAGCTAAATGAGATTTTAGGGCAGCAGGGAAGGTACCTCACTAAGTTTTATGACAGGATAGTAATGTCCTTTTCATACTTAAATGTTGGCAGAATCTAGTAAATAAATTTGTTTACTCATTTTAAAGAAGTTCTATTAACCGAATTTGAGCTGAAAAATATCGAACAAGCAAATTTTAGCTTGTTTCTTAAAGTTTAATTCATATCCTGACATTTAAAATGAAATTAATTTTGCATTAAGTCCAAACTGTTTCGTATAGGCTTTAAAAAAGTTCGTAAATATTTTTTATTGAAAACATTGTATCAATCAATCTTATCTTTCGAAACCTTGGAGAACTATTTAAGGGGTTATATACAGTTGTGATGGACGAAAAAACCGATTTTTTTTTATTGCATATTCTTTAAGTATATTCTCTCAAGAATACTCTCACCAAATTTCATAACGATCGGAGCATTAGAATCGAAGTTGTAGCTATTTATAGCACACTACTTGCACAGCGGCCGAAACAAACTTGAAACTTTACACGCGATTATCTCTGAATCTTGTTTTTTCGAAAGTACCCTTGCGTTGGACAGCATTACTAAAAAACTATCAATCCGATCAACACCAAATTTATACCACTTATTTATTATAATAATAGTTAGTCGCTGAACGAAGGATTTTCAATTTTTGTAAAAATATCATGACCACAGCAAGTCACTTTGAAAAAAAGACGCTCCTGCAATTCACCTGTAGTTCTTTTATTTTTTACGGAGCCTGGATGCCTCGGAGGAATCTTCTATTTCACTACAGAAGAGTCCCCAGTATTTGCGCTGCGCCTTTCTCAGTTCATATTTGTATTAACGCTTTTGGCTTTGTTAAACAGTTGCCTACAGCATTTTCTAAGAGCCCCGAGTTCTACGTTCCACCATGGCGGCTTATGTTTCCATCTTGGCCTGCTCTCAGGACAGGAGTTCGACAATGCCTCGTAGGGGCGCGCGTGAGGGTGGTGTCCAGACCGTTGAGATCAGTTGAGCTACTCGGTTGGGGTGGCGGTATGTGTGGGAGTAAGCCGCTAAGAGTTTCCCTGTATTTGACCCAGTCGGTCCTCCTGTAGTTTTTAAAGGCCGGTGGGATAGGTTTGTAATCTTTCAGATTAAATTGGAGGTAGCGGTGATCCGAGGAGTTTTCTTCAGAAACCTTCCAGTTACTGACCATGTGTGAGATGCTATCGGAAACCAGGGTTATGTCTAAGACTTCTTGTCTCCTGGTTATAAAGGTAGGCTCTTGACCTTTGTTACATAGAAGAAGATTAGTGCTTAAAAAGTAGTCAGCGAAGGTTTTATGACAGGATAGTAATTTCCTTTTCATACTTAAATGTTGGCAGAATCTGATAAATAAATTTGTTTACTCATTTTAAAGAAATTCTATTAACCGAATTTCAGCTGGAAAAATATCGAACAAGCAAATTTTAGCTGGTTTCTAAAGTTTAATTCATATCCTGACATTTAAAATAAAACCAATTTCGCATAAAGTCCAAACAGTTTCGTATAGGCTTTAGAAAAGTTCGTATCATTTTTCATTGAAAACATTGTAAGATAGGAGAACATTTCAATGATCATTTTTATCTTTCGAAACCTTGGAGAACTATTTAAAGCTGGTATTTTATCTTCTGGGAAGTACCTTTAGGAACAGAAGAAAGAACACAAATTCATTCTCTGAAGAATGAACGATGCTGGATCACTACAATAAGCAGGGAGCTTGGTGTTTTAAAGAAGGCTGTCTGATTATGACCAGAGAGGCCAAGAGAAAAACTTGAAAACCAGACAAAAGTAGTAGGCCAACTGTGCTCAGAGTATAAGAGAAGCGAAAAATAGGGACTCTAGTCAAATTGAATCGAAATTGTGTCCAAAATCGTAAAACAATCACCTGAATACTGGCAACAACACAAGGGGAAGGATTACGTTAGAAGTCGACATTGGGACAAACATACATTTGTCAGACCTACGAAAACTTTTTTGACCGGGGAAAATATTTGTGACAGTACGCATTTCTGCAAAGGGCTCTGACGAGGTATTCACGACGGATAGTCAAAATGGAACGAAGCAAAGGGCAAGGAGGACCTCCTTACAGATGAATCACCGATCGAGCTTTTCTCAAAACCGTCTATCGGTCCGGTTGGAATAGAAAAGGAACATAAGAGCCGCAACCAATTAAAAATATAGTAGCCGGTGGCACAAGTTTGTATGAAAATTCGGAACTTTTTATAATCGTTGAAAGCAGATGATTTGCAATGATTACCACTGTCGAAAAATGCTACCGATCTGTGAAAAATGTCCAAGAAACGGTATCAGTATCCAGCAGGAGTTTCGCTAGCTTCAATGATGGATGGAGGCTGTTGCCCAGCAAAGCATTCAGATTAACACGGAAATTATTCCGATATAAATCCTATTGATAATTTTTTGGCACGATTAAAAGCGAGTGTATTTACGAAACCAAGATCAACGAATCAAGAATCGCTGGTCGAACGTGTAAAGGAAGAATGCAATTGTTTATAAAGCGATGAAGACTTTGGTCTTTGCGATAGTTTGAGACGTGAGGTACTCCCGTGCCACGAGAAAGGTGAACTTCACACCAAATATTAATACATTTATTATAAAATAAATTAATATTTTTTTCTTTAAAAAAATGCGTGGTACCGTGCTTTCCGTCCACCCTGTAGATTGTTGCTAAGTCAGGTGCAGGTTCTTGCACTTCCGTAGAATACCAAGCCGTTTAGAAGCATCAGTTGCGACATTAAAGATGTTCTGGGTCCAATTTTATGGTTGTAGATTTATACACCGAGTAACGTTTGTTGCGACCGACGCCGGAACATCTCGTTTAAGAAACAGATGAAGAACTGGGTTTTGAAGGTATTGAACTTTGCTCCGTTTTTCTTGCTCAATTCGAAGATAAGAGTGAAGTCTGAGTTCAATAATCCGAATAACTCAGTGCGGTAAGATGCCAACATCTCGAGTGGATTAAATCGTATCTCGGGGTTAAATAAATAGCACCACTTCCTTGTATATTCAAATGTTGTCGGGTGTTCCACAAAGTCACCTAGGAAGATCTTTTCTTTACGTGGATACGCACCAAACTAAGTACGGATCTAATGAATTAATTTCTAGGTGCGTGCTGTACTTTCCCTCACTCGCAAGTTGTTCATTTCAAGCTAGGAAGTAATGAAGAATTCGTCACAAAACTTGGAGCCAGTAGTAAATTAGCTAGCTGTTTCCACTGGATTAGATTTTATAAAAATGTTTTTGACTCCTTGGGTGAAGGACCAAAAAGATTTCGAACCAGTCTGGTTTGCCATCATATTTGGACTGAATTCTTCGTTTTTGCGGGTATTTCTTGACTTGACAAAAATTCCGGTTTTCTAAAGAACGATTTCAAAGATCTCTTCAGGGGCAAAATACCTCTTTTTTTATGAACCAGGTGTATTGAGATGGGCGGGTTCGTTTTCGACTTACTTCGCAATGTTACAAGCTTTTCCTTTTCGATATCACCAAGATCTTCGGAAAGAATCCGCCGAGGTTCCGCCCTCTCGCTTTTGCTTAAGCCGAGTACTCGCATATGACACTTCTCGGCCACAACTATGACAAAGATCATTTGATTCGGCATCTAATTGTATCTAGTATCATTCCTTCAGAGACTCAAGATGAACTTACTTTTGCCGTAATCGTATTAGGCCAAAAAGTTTTTGATGTATGGCTAGGTTTGAATATTTATTTATTGATTGCTTTTTGGAAGGGCATTGAGTCGATAAACTGTTTTAGAGATCCGGTGGGAATGGCTTTCCCGAGATCTTCCTCTGACGTGCTTCGGTTAAAACCAACTCTCCAACTTGATCAGCTAGCTTGTTTCCCCAGGATTCCGTAGAACTCACCATAATTTCGTGTAATTCGCTATTGTCCTTGAAAATATTGAATCTCAGTTGTTTTGTTGTCAAGTGAGGATGTTACACTGAAACTGAATCAGTACTTTTGTGTATAGCTTTCTTTAATTAGCTTCGTTGCCTTGAATACATATACGCAATATTTTATCGTTACAAAATTGAAGATATAGTACGCATATATGTATTATTTTTGAAATTGTTTCATTTACAAAAAAATCTTAGTTTTCGGACGACATTTTCCAGTTTTTTCGTTACCGTGGGTTTTCAGCTGATCGATTGCCATGTGCCTTGAAGGCTTAGGCCCGTTCCTACGATGTTCAGTTACGTTTTAACTGGAACTTTAACTAACAGATTTTCATACAAAACTTCCAAATAAAGTTCCAGTTAGAGTTTAACTGAGGATTGTATTAATGGCCCTTAGGGCCGGTTTCACAGTCGAAGTTTAAACCAAAACTTTGGTTTAAACTTAGGAGCAAACGAATAAGTTCCTAAGTTTAAACCAAATTTTTGGTTTAAACTTCGACTGTGAAACCGGCCCTTAGTCTTTTTAAAATGTCAAACAAATTTATAAATATCCGTACGGTTATTTGTTTGCTGCAAACGTACTGAAGTAAAAATAAAGCTGAATTTCAGTTCTGATTAGATAACGAGAATGACATTATGACTAATAGAGAATGGAATAATGAATAATAGTAATGCATCATCTGCCAAGCCTAAGAATGTTTTCATTTCCCAAGCAGTCCTATAGTTAAGAACCCTACGGGTACGAAATGTTCGCGATTAACTAAGAAATCCGTAAGGACAAATGTGATTGTGAAACTTCTACAAATCGATTAAATTGCATGCACAATAAATCATAATATTATCTTAATCACACAATATTAAGTGCCCCCTGAATTGTTTGAAAAGGCGGAAAATATTATCGGCAAACATCTTCACCTTCACGTCGATAATATTGCGGTATTATATTACTTCAGGTGGAAATAAAAATGAAAGTGCGCCGTGAGTCGTGCATATCAAGAAATTGATAAGTTTGTTATCATCGAACCTAGAGGAAAAAAATGAGTGTTTAATATTTGCATACTATTAAATCAATTTCAATTGAAAAGGTTTTACAACTTATAGATTTTTTCTCTGGTTCCACATTAGTTTATTTTTGCTTTTATCTGCTCTTTGCGTGTAATTATAGTTGTAATTTTGTGTTTTATTTGTTGTCCTTGTTGTCGTGAAAGCTACAGTGGAGCTTAAAGATGGAATTATAGTATACGCAATGCGCGCACCTTGCGCGATGGCATAATCGCGCCTCGCGCGCCATACATCAACACTTGTTATTGTAGGCGCGTTGAATAGCTTACCACCACTTTTAAATATACTTTGTTCGCAGCCTGCACACATATTGCCTCCTTTTTTTATTGTGTAGGCATTCATTTGCGATATTTATTAACCAGTCGACGTTTATTGTTGTCAAAAATCCGAAACGAAACCAACGCAAGTATCAAAATCGCGTTACGTGCTCCACGAAATTATAAAATTGGCAACCGAAGCGATGCGATATCACTATAATTGAATACGCTCACTAACATGCATTCTAGTCAGATGTCATCGCGGCGCTTCGCTTAATGCGCGCCAGTCGCGTTCTCTATAATTCCACCTTAAGGCTGGTTAGCTTGCCACGAGTCTACTAGATGGACTCATTTCGGAATCTTATAGATTGCTAGTAAAAGAGTTTGTTTCTTGATGTTTCTGTCGTTTGCAAGAAATCGGCATCCTTTCGCCATTAATAGGTACAACCAATTTCTCCTAGGATATCATAGTAAATTATAAATTCTTTAAAACTCCAATGTTAGCGCTAATATTTTTAGTGAATCAGCGACACACTGATCGGTAAAACTATATCAACTTGTTTCACCTATAAAACTGAAAACATCGCAACGATGAACCTAGGCAAAGTTTATTTTTCACACGTGAATTCACCTACGATTCTTATATGAATTATTGAGCGTTCTGTTTTTTTTAACTCGTAATCTAGTTTACTCGTATGTACAGCATCGCAGAAAACAGCATTATAATTCTACTAAAACAAAACTTTAAGAGTTTAGTACATTCATCATCTTTCATTCATTCTTCACATACAGTGAACATTTAATGAATTTATTTTGCTGAGATGATTTGAGCACGATATTTTTTTCACATTATCGATTCCGTTCCGCCGTACACAATCCGGTAGACTTATTTTATATTTCACTATACCAAGTATAAGAATAAACTAAAACTATATTGTCTGAAATTATGGTAGATTAGAAATACATTGTTTTGTTTGTAAAATTTTATCTTAATTTTTTCTCAGAATTTAGTTCGTGAAAATGTTTTTTTTCCTCAGTCGTTTTTCGGTACAGAATTTTTATTATCAGTGGTTCAAACGGCCGGAGAATTATCAACGTTTGCTTGAGTTAATAAGAAACTGTTTTTTGGGATCTTGTATTTGAAGAATAAGTCAATTTTGGTATTTCCTCCAATAGTGCATTTGGATTTATTGTGTAAATTTTAAGAAAAGGATTCGGCTTTATATTTCAATTATATGGCTGCAATTAACTGGAACTACAACCATCAAATATCTGATTGTTTTGGGTAAGCAATTTCACGTAAACTATCGCATTTCGTAGTACTTAGAACGAATTTGAATTTTGTGAAACGAAATCTTTATCAAAATTAATTTGTGATCGAAAGATTTACTGTTGGTGTAAATAATACTGTCCAATACAATATTGTCCGTATGACCTCTATTCGGTGGAGTTGGGAGAAGCGAAAATTTAAAAATTCTATTATATATCTCAGGAACGGTCTACGTTGAGAAGTTGAAATTTGGGACATGTAAGACTGTTAGGAGAGATTTATAAAAATAAATTTGTTGAGGGTTGCAGCCGCGTACGGAAGTGGTGTGCAATACAAAATTTTAGATAGCTCTGGCATCGATATTTTTCAATTTTAATTTCTCGTAAGCGCTTTAAGCTATAAAGATTTAACTTGGGTGCTAATTTTTCAGCAGAACGTACGAGGGTGTGGGCAAAAAACTTTGGGGGATGCATAGAGATATACAGACTAGAGGCGACAAGGCGCCGTTTTTATATAAAGCGTTTTGAAGCCAGGTGAAAGTGAGCCGAATAGTGGCTTAGTGTAAAATAATTGTTGATTTGACGAAATTAACTTTCAACCTCAAAAAAATTAAATTTTTAAACGGCCTGATTACATTTAGGGCTGCCATTGCTGAGTGGGTGAGTAAATCACACATTGAGAGAAGGCGGCTTCTTCCGCGAATGCGGCAGACCAGAAACCTTGTTGAGGGACCAAGTGGACGAAACGCTGCTTTTCTTCTCAAATTGATCAGAAAGGAATATGGTAGTATGCCTGGTGTCCTCACAGGGCATAACTCGTGTGGCCTACATCTGGTCAGATTGAGAACCATGTGCACTGCTTGCGACGAGAGCGACGACACAACGGAACAATTCCTTCTCAAGTGTCCAGCTTACTCTTTTGCGAGAATGCACGTATACGGCGTTGATGTTATGAGGATGAAATAACTCTGTTCTCGCTTCTTACCTGAGCTTTTGAAATCCGTGAGGAGGACGAAAAAGTTCGGGTAGAGACTGGGGGATTCGAGTCTAAAGGGCCATGTTTGCCTGAATGCTCAAGATGCGCTGCCTTGCTGCGTATCTTCCCCCACACCAAACAAAAACAACAACATTTAAAATAGGCTCTTGGTAATTACGGTTCGGACTATAAACACTGTAATAGAATTACTGTCTAACAGCTGCTTTATGCCATGTTTTCTCTGAAATCTATCGATGTAATTCAGCTATAAAGGTTCCAACGGGAAGGAAAATCTGTCGCGCCCCTGAATTTGAACCAAAACTACTCTTTTCCCGTTTGAATATCTACTGTAGAAAAATTCACCAAACTTTGAGTTACATCAATAATAAGCGCATCAATCGGAAATGGAACTACATAGAATAATAATTTTTTTTTCATTTTGCCTGATAGAAATTTTATAAAATGTTTATAGTAGCCTTTTTTTCCAATTAATTGGGTTTTCTTTTCATTAAAATAAAAGATATGCTTTCTGAAAACAACAAATTAGAAGCGTAATAACAGAATTTAGTAAAAAAATAGCTCAGCAGATCAATGAAAACAGTTGTTGCTAAATTATTCATAATTAAGAAGGTGAAAGCAAATTAATTGCGATAGCCTGGGAGGAATCGTATCCTAACAGTTCTTTGATTTAAGTAACTTAGCACTAGGTTAGCATTAACTTTTGGGAGTTCTTCTTAGATGTACATACATAGTGTGCGTATACTTTCAATTTGTTTTCTTATTATTAAATTACAATGATCAAAGCGTGATATTCAAATACAAAACAATCTTTAGATTTATCTAAATCATCGCACCCTCTATTGATTCGAAACAGGAAATTGCAAAAAATAACAAAACTAATAAAAGCCGTATTCTTTATTTTTCTTCTCTTCGAATGATTCTAGATGGTTTCATCCAACTATATCGGGAGTTGAGGCTGAACATCTTCTATTACAATGCGGTTTTGATGGTTCATTTCTTGCACGTCTATCATTTTCAAGTCCGGGTGCGTTTACGTTATCGGTTCGTCGCGGTCAAGATGTTACACACATTAAAATTCAAAATAATGGCGACTTCTTTGATTTGTATGGAGGTAAGTAAATTTTTACATGTAACATTGGTAGAAATAATTAAAATTATTCTTTCTCGTTTTGTCATTTGCTATAGGTGAAAAATTTGCTACACTTCCCGAACTGGTTCAGTATTACATGGAAACTGGTGAGCTTCGAGAGAAAAACGGTCAAGTTATTGAATTGAAGCAACCATTGATTTGTGCTGAACCTACAACCGAACGGTAAGTGATAAATATTTTTTTTGTTCATAGAAGATACGCGCGCGTGTTTCACAATACGGGTAGTGTAGGAGTAAGTCACAATTTTCTTTTTACAATAAATTTTAATGTAATCTATAATGTCGATTACTCAGTGCTCGTGTTGAAATGATTAACTAGTTAACAGTGTCTTCGGCTTTAACAATACTTTGTTATTGTTTGAATCGCCCATAATAGAAGACTTACATTATTGCATTGGATCGTGAAACAAGCATCCGATAGACGTTAAATATTTCACCTTAGCATTAAATGTAGTTGCTGCTTACGTGCTGAAATTCACGTCTTGGTCTGAAAAATCATAACTAAACCGAAGTTGTAACAATGAAAATCGAAATACAATATCAATTCCATAAAAGAATTGTATCAAGCCATGTGATACTAATAACAATTAATACTTATTCTTCCTGGCTCCCAAATCTTTCGGTAATTACAACTTCCGCTGCCGACCACAATCCATATTGTGCCTATATTTAAAGAAAATGTTTTTTTTATTTTAGTCAAGGTTCATAATCCATCGAACCCCCTTCTCAATTGGCCTATAGACATAAAAATTACATATTCTATAATATATTTAATTTATTCGTTTCGATTTTACTGTCGGCACTTTAATGATTGATTATGTCAATGCATAAAAAGCTGTAAAAACCAAAGACGACGAAGATGTTCTGAACCAAGCTTACCAAAAATGAAGAAGTCGCTTTCAATATTCAACGACCTCCTTAAATGGGTTTGTGCGATTTTATTATTTTTCGAGCGACTAAAGATCTGATTTTATTTTGATTTTTTTTTCTTTTGGTATTTTTTTCGTTCTCGTTTTATTTATAAACGATTGAATTTTGTTGTACTTTAAGAGTTGATGTCATTATTTACTGACCATGTTTTTGAACGAACTATGTCTGGTTGGAGTTGATCTGATCGAAGATAAAATTAAATTTAGTGCGTTTCAGTTTGTTATTTGGAATTTTAAGTATCACGCGAAACTTTTTAAATTCGATCTATTAGTGCTTTCAATAGGGATCTAATTTAAATTAAACTAAATTCCAAATCCAGTACCTAAAGCGATGAAATTTCTCACAATTGCATGTGCCATGTGTGTCACTATCCGAAATTACTCACTTGAAATTATTTTCATGACATCATGTGGTATGACTGAATCAAAGTTTGCCTTATTTTACAATCCAACGAGTCACTTTCTGGCGCATGCAATTCTGGAAAACATCTACCAATTTTCATTTTACGTTTAATTCTTTTAACTCAAGAATATTCTGTAAGATATGTATTTTTTAATGTTTTTTTGAGAGCCCTGCATTCGTCCCAACCGAAACTTCATGGTCGATTCCTAAATGTAGTTCAATGCAAGCCTAATTTTTACTATTATGAATTCAACGCAGAGGACATGCTATAAAATCTTTGAGTTTATTTCAGTCCTAATTAAATCTCACCCACCTCTATTTAAATTTACCATTGTCCCGGTCCAGTTGTTCATTGCATAAAAAATCTCCAAAAATGGTCATAATAAAAGCATATATGGAGTTGGATGGTTGAGTTGAGAAATATTTTCCGGTATCGGACGTGTAGGTGAGATCTGTCCTGATGGCAACAGTACCGACAACACACAATGTATAAACAATTCCATTCAAAAGTTAGATTTAATGTTAATATATGGTACACCCAAGACTGGCGTCTTCAAGGAAATATTGAATGAGTCGCTCAATTTCTATTTACGACGTAGTAAAAATTTGTTAGTCTTTTTGGTTCGTCTCGAGCATCAATGAATTTCATTAGAAGAAACAAATACTCATCGTTAAGTGTACAGACTGGAGGAGAAAATTGATGTTTACAAAGTTCAAGTTGGTAGAATTCTATCTAATTTGGTCACATAAGAATCGCATTTAGTTTCTTATGGAAGAAAAACCACAAAGATTTGAACTACTTCAAATTGAATTATCACGTCCAGAAGCAATTAAATTATACTAGTTTTTAAAGTTAACTTGCATACTTGATATTTTATGTTAATTTTTCTTAATAAATATCGTCGATTTAAAAATATTTTTGAATTTATAATAAATTATGGAGATCGATCAAACTGATGGTTTGAGTTCTTCCTGAACACGAAGGTTGTAGAAAATACTGTTTTGAATTTAAAACTACATGGTCCGTTTTTTCCGGCTCGGGACGAATGAGAACCATGACCCGTAGAAATGTTTGAGTCTTTTGCTCCGGAAAAATGAAGATCCGGAAAGAAGTTCAGAGCATGTAAAGGTTTCTCCGGACCGGAATAAAACCGGACCATGTAGTCCAGGCCTATCTTCGAAAAATATTGATTCAGACTAATTCAAATCAATTACTACTCTTCGAATTAAATAATTCAAAAGACGTATGTATTGAATGAAGTCGGCATTATAATTACTATAGAGTTCAACCTACACAAATCGTAGACACGTTTAATAGTTATAAAAAATACTTCTCGAAATCAAATGAACCGCATTTTCTCTTGGTTTCTATGTCAGTAAGTCATTACAAATAATGGTAATTTCAAGATCATTAATTGAATATGTTTCCCTGTAGAATACAATTCGTTATTTTGTTGGGGAGATACTCGTGACATAAGTTTTATAAAAAGCCAATTCGATATACAGGGTGTTTGGTACTCCGTGCACGACCTTGTAAGGGGTTATTTCTTGATATATTTGGAGAAAAAAATTGTTCCACAGGGTGGGTCAATTTTCAATAACAGTGGAGATACAGGGTGGTTAAGAAAAGTGTTTTTGACCGGTACCCTTACTCACTCAAAACGTTATATCTTGAAAACGAATAATCACAAGGCAAAGTGTTATAACTCGTTTTTTAGGCAATCGAATTACCTTTCATTTGATGTAACAGTCTAAATTGTAACTGCACCCAATCTTAAGATATTTACTCGAAAAGACAAATTTTTGCTACGTGAACCCTTAAAATTCAGTGATCAATGTAGTTTTTCACAGAAAACCCCATTATAAACATGTCATTTTAATTTTATTTTTTTATGAGCCGTTTTATTACCTACAAAAGCTGCATACATATGTATGAGTTACGATTAACATTTTGGAAGTAAGAGGTAAAAATACATATCGCATTAAAATTAAATATTTCAAAAGTCAGTGCATGTGCATGTTGATCTACACTACTTGCTTGAACTAAAAGAATTTAATAATGGTTTTTATGTTTTATTTAAAAAAATTTTGTTATAATAAATGTTCAAAATGGCCACCTTCATTTTGAATGCACGCTAAAGCTCGTTTGGCGAGTGTTCTCTTGGTATTCATATTCCTCAACTGCTGCCTTACTTCTATTGCTGCCGCATCGATCCTGATATTTAGATCTTCCAATGTTTCTACTGGCGTTGCGTAGACTAGGTCCTTCATCCGTCCCCATACAAAGAAATCCATATTAGTAAGATCAGGAGATCTTGCAGGCCAGTGTATCGGTCCATTTCTACCAGCGATTGCTATAATTGGAATTTAACCAATCTGTGATCTGTCGGCCGTAATGAGCTAGAGCACCATCGTGTTGGTAAAACATGGAAGCCAATCGTACCAGTGGAATATCATCCAATAAGTCCTGTAGATCATTTGATAAAAAATGTAAGTAATTGGAGCTATTTAGAGTACGCGGAAGCCTAATAGGTCCAAGTAAATCGTCACCAATCACGCCTGCCCATAAATTGACGCTGAATCTGTGCTGAAATGATGCCGCTCTTCTTGTGTGTGGATTGCTCTCAGCCCACGTATGTAGGTTGTGGAAGTTTGTGATACCGTCTCTGGTAAATTGGGACTCATCCGTCCACAGAATATTGTTGAAAAAATTCTCGTCATCTATTTGTCGTTCAAGGAGCCAATTGCAAAACTCCATCCGTTTGGGGAAATCAATGGGTAGCAGCTCCTGTGTGTGATGGTAGGCATGGAAGCGTTCTACTTTTAAAATACTCCAAACCTTCCAAGTAGATATGTTAAACTGCAATGCCAATCGTCGGATACTGATCGATGGATCATTTTGCACTGCTTGCAGTATTCTTTCCTCAATCAGAACAGCGATTATAGGTGCAGGATTTGCATTTACTCTCCTTGTTCTAACGCTGCCAGTTTCCCTAATTCTCCTGTAAACGTCCTGAAATACTCCCCTGTCAGGTGTCCGTCGATGGGGATGTCTCTGACGGTAAAGCCTTCGCGCGGCTTGTCCATTTCCGCGACACTCTCCATAAATTAACACAATGTCAGCATATTCTTCATTGGAGTACTCAGACATTTCGAAATTATTTTTTTTATTCTACTGACACCTTCTTCTTTTAGCAACGTAACTAAAACTGATAAAAATATGAAGGTAGTTTTGCTTTTATATGCTTTTTATTTTGTAAGGCACCCTATTAAAAAAGTCATAGTACCGCACCCAGTATTACCTACCACATCCAGGTAAAAGCATCAATTATGTTGAAACTCAGTTACATTTCATTGTTTTCCTACATCCTTTAAATAGTAATAAATGGGCAATAAAAATACTTCAGTACTACCGACAAATTAAACGAGGTCCACTATATGGCACTGACTTTTGAAATATTTGATTTTTATGCGATATGTATTTTTACCTATTACTTCCAAAATGTTAATCGTAACTCATACATATGTATGCAGCTTTTGTAGGTAATAAAACGGCTCATAAAAAAATAAAATTAAAATGACATGTTTATAATGGGGTTTTCTGTGAAAAACTACATTGATCACTGAATTTTAAGGGTTCACGTAGCAAAAATTTGTCTTTTCGAGTAAATATCTTAAGATTGGGTGCAGTTACAATTTAGACTGTTACATCAAATGAAAGGTAATTCGATTGCCTAAAAAACGAGTTATAACACTTTGCCTTGTGATTATTCGTTTTCAAGATATAACGTTTCAAGTGAGTAAGGGTACCGGTCAAAAACACTTTTCTTAACCACCCTGTATCTCCACTGTTATTGAAAATTGACCCACCCTGTGGAACAATTTTTTTCTCCAAATATATCAAGGAATAACCCCTTACAAGGTCGTGCACGGAGTACCAAACACCCTGTATAGCCATCGCCATCGAAAATGAAAATTATTATTAATAAATTTGGATATACCAATTTTAATCTGATTTACCATCAAGAAATAAATTATATAAGATAAAAAATTTTAATTTTCATTTCTGTTTTTAGAAAATTGCGAACTGTTGCTTTTATACCATTTGTTCAGCAATTAGTTGGGTATAAGTTCTGCTTCATCATCTGAATGAGGTGTTTTCATGTTGTGTTTTTCATAACTTACAATTATTCATGGCACACGCTTTAAATGAAATGAATTCATACAGTCCATTATTATCGATTTGTAATAACAGATTGATTTAAATATGTAACTAGGTGTAAGGTACGAGTATGTGCGCTTTGAACGTACGTTTTAGTACAAACAATGTTTTAATTTTAAGTGTACTAACGTGTTCAACATTATTACGTCTTTTGTTAGCCTTTATGATAGTTGGTGAGAAAATACTTTAATATACTTTAGAAAGAATTTGTTTTGCCAATTTAAGCACGCGACTTCGATTAGACAGAAGATATCAATTTTGCACTATTGGAAAAAATGGGTTTTGTTGAAATGATAGCCAATCATAGAATTTCAGACTGTGGCCATTTTTAGAGCTAATCAATGATAGTTTAAATGCTACACCTACTGTAAATTGAAAAGTAAAAAGGTATTCTGGCTTTAATACGGAGCCGACGCGACGTCGGCCCGAAGTTGTACAAACAAGCTGATACAACGCTCTAGTCATTTAATTTCAGTGAAGTCGGGACAACGTCTCACCGACATCTGAATTTTATTATAATTCAACTTTAATTTTTTTGATTGCACATGAAACATATTTATTGGTAGGTCATTAAATGACTTAAAAGTAATTTTTTAGTTATTGCTATAAGACTTTTAAGGTTTGCTGCTTCTGAAAAGATTTATAAATTGGATTACTTTCATATTGACTTCATAAAAATACTACTTCGTTATGAATCAGGTACATGGGATGTTTTTTTTATGAAGTAGAAAATTAATTTTTGAACGTCTCTCTATCAATAGGAATATTTTGATAATTTGCTTTTTGTAAATTGTTATTTAATGAAGCCTGTAGAGAAAGCACTCGTAATTGAAATAATGCGGAGTAAGATAATAATAAGAAGGAACTTAATTCTTTTGTATATCTGGTAATTTATTAATTATTAAAATTGTCCTGATCTTACGTTAGAGCACTTAACCTCTTGGTGGAAAGTTTATATTGTGATCAATTAATACATCGCATGTGGGTGTGAGCCAATTGAATGCCTTAATATCATCATCAAGCGATAACATCATCAGGAATTGTCTTATTATGATATTGCTTAAAATTAATATAAGAAAGTGTCAGAATTTCCAGAGGGAATATATAACGCATTAATGTATTACTTTATTATTTCAATAATACAGTATTGTTATCGATTTTTAAAAAAAAAAAATTTGCTACCCTCAAAATTTTTTTTTTTACGTTTCATAACGAGTAGACACGAAAAAAGCAAAAAAAAATTTCAGTCCGTCTGTCCGCCGTACGCCGTACGTCTACCGGTGTACGCAAAATTGTTTGAAGGCTCGTAGCACCCAAACCCTTTGAGCTATTTAGTTGAACTTTTTTTCGTGGGTAGAGTGGGCAGTCCCCTTAAAGTGGCCAAATTTGGAGGGGTGGGGGTGTGAGGGGGGAGGAGGGGGAAGTGTTTTAGACGGAAAATTTTGGTTTCTAGATCTCAGCAACCGCTTATGCTAGAAAGCTGAAATTTGGAATTTATATAGAGCTTCAGTAGTGGACCCATTTGCAAAAAAATTGCCGATATACGTGAAGGGGTTTGGGAGTGGGGGGAAAAATAATGCGTCCGAAACGCAAAAAAGGTGAGATTGACACTTTCTAAAATCCATATCTCCTAAACGGTTAATGTCACATAATTGAAACTTAATAAATATCTGTAGGTATACTAGGAGAATAGATCGGAAACAAAAATTTGAGTGGAAGCAGTGGCGTGCGGGGGTGGGGGGTGAAAAAATTTAGATTACGATATCTCACGAACCAATTGCACTAGACAAATATAATTTGGTTTGTGTATAAAGGTTCACAAATGAAGTTTGCTGAAGGCAAAATTTTTTAAGGGGGCGGTGGAGCATGAAAGTGGAGGGGATAAGAATTTTTCTAAAAAATCACGTCTCATATCTCAAGAACCGTGTAAGATAGATGCTTAAAATTTTTACCAGAAGTAGACCTAATAGACCCCTAGCAGAAAAAATTTTGGAAATAAGGGTGTAGAGGGTGAGGGTGGGGGAGGGTGAAAAGGAAAAGGTTCCGATTTTAATATCTCGACAACCTATAATGATATAAAGCTGAAACTTGGTATTTAGATAGAGCTATATTAGTAGCATCTTGGAAAAATATAATTTTTTATAGGGGTAGTATGGTACGGGGGTGGGGGGTGTTTTTCCTATCTTTAGAACGGCTTATGCTGCAAAGTTGAAACTCGGTACGTTTATGTAAATCAACTAGAAAACGAATTTAGATAAAAAAAAAATTCAAATATCCATTGGCGTTCGGAGGGGGGGCAAAAAAAATTATCAGTGGAAATGGAATGCATATATTTTCACGGTTTTCGTCATATCTATTAGGTCTTCCCAAATATTGAATTCATTTTTATTCTACGGTTTCTTCATATAAATACCTAGAAAGTGTTTTCAGGATTTTTTAAAATTCGACCCCTAAGGGGATGCAAAGTGGGTTGTAAACTTTTTCACGAATTCTACTATATCCCCAGGTCTTATCAGATATCGAATATCTTTTCACTTTCACGTGCTTGCGTAATAATCGCTTAAAACTTGTTTTTAAGTTTTTTCCTTTTTCAGCCCCTAAGAGGGTATGAAAGGGTTGAACACGTTTTCACGAGTTCCGTCATTTCTTTTAGAAGTGATAAGAAATTAAATTGGTTCCTACTTTCTCGTGTTGTCTTCATATTTATTTATTAACTCCTTTCAGAATTTTTGGATATTCAACCCCCAAGTGGGTGCAAGGAGGTTGCATATTTGGTGATATATCGAATTCACTTTTACTTCCCAAGGTTTCCTATATAAAAAAGACAAAAAATCAATTTCAGTATTTTAGATTATCAATCCTAATGGGTGTAAGGGGGTTGTATGCTTTTCAAAGTTTCGACATATTTCTTAGGTTCGATGAGATATTAGATCGCTTTTCATTTCCACAGACATTTTATATAATCGCCTACACACCCATTTCTCAATTTTTCAATATTCAACCCCCAAGGGTTTGTATATGTTTTCACAATTTTTGCCATCCCTTAGTTCTGATGAGATATAAAATTGATTATTACGGCCAACCAATTCACGATTTTTCGAATTTCCAGAACCAATTAGGTGTGAAGGGTTTGCTTACGTTTTCAAAAATTTTTCAAAATCCGTCTTGTCTCATGAGATATCAAGTTGCTTCTTATGAAATCGTTTAAAATCCTGTTTCACAATTTTTTCGAAATTCAAACCCCAAGTGGAAGTAATGGGTTTATATACGTTTTAACAATATTTTTAACATATCTCTTAATTCTGATAAGGCAACAAATTCGTTTTTGCTTCTATGGGCTTTTAGTGTACATAATATACTGAAATTCGAATAGTCTACACGGACTTTTTCAATGTTTAATCGGCTAAAAATCTCTATTTTAAATATTTTTATATTAAGAACAAAAATAATTTTCCAAGAAATCTAATAATCTCGAAGCAACTCATGATACACTCCGACTTTGACCGCTCCCGAACTTTGACCCGAAAAATAATAAAGTTTCGCCCAGACCATTGGCAGATTTTTTTTGTATGTTTTCATTCATAATTGTCAGCAAATTTGAAGATATGACATTAATTATACTACGAGCACTTTTGTACCAGTACTGTATCAGAACTGAGTTTTTGTTGAAATAAGGAGAAGTACATAATTTGCATTCAGATTTACATGCAAGGGTCTCTTCTGACTGGAGAAAAGCAATAAGTTCGCAAGTTCGTAGTAATGGGCGAATCACCTCCCAGTGTTCGAGTTTTCGCTTGTCGTCAAAAAATTGCATTTTCTTATTGGAAGGTGGGAGGAAAAATCGTAGTCGTTCTAAAATTTCTTTGTTTTTGTTACACAATGAGCAAATATGATCTGCTAAAAAAAGTGGTAGAATTGTGATAAAAATTATAGAATAATTTTTCCAATTGATCATTATCAAAGGGAAATAATGCATGCACAACTTTCATCAAAAATATTGATATTCGTAGTTAGCATCGGAATGGATAGTTTTTGGATTAAAAAAGTGAGAAAATGCGAGTATTTGAAATGATTAGAAAACGATAAGATGATGCATGTTTTATCGCTTTTCTCTCGTAGAAACGTTAGATTTTCAGGAGAAATATCGTCAAGATGTAAACACTTTCATCCGAGAACTTACATTACATTGCGATATAATTTTGTCGTTGAACCGATGAAATCGTTTCATCTTCGGACAAAAAATTAAACCTTTTGCACATTGGGCTGTGGTCTAAAAAACGATATTTGAATAACTAGTTACATTAGAACTATTAGTACAGAAAGAAGCTAGGTTCACTACATGTAAACTTTTAAGCTCGGAGGACTTATCAGAGCGCAAAACAGCTTGCCCAACTCTTTCCGCGGAACTCAAGAAGGATACTAGCGAGACCTCTTTCTGATTCAATGGTGCCGAAATTAATTTCACAAGGCCATTCAAAGTTGTCCTACCTGAAAGGGTGTATTGGGTCACAAACAAACCCACTCCAAAACCGGGATCCATAATCTGGAACACAGACGGATCTAAAACAGATCAAGGTGTAGGAGCAGGAGTTTATGGAATTCGCCCAAATGTCAAATTCTACTGTAGAATACACATAACATCCACTGTTTTTCAGACGGAGACTCATGCTATTGAACTCTGCATTAGAGAAAATGTCCAACACCAACCAATAATATATATTCTCTCGGACAAAAAGGCAGCAATAAGGGCCTTCAGTCAGTACAAATCTACTCCAAACTTCTTTCGAATTACCTCCAATGCCTGATTGAACTCGGAAACAAGAACCGAGTTAACCTCATTTTGATTCCGGGACACAGCTGCTACGAAGGTAACGAAATGGCGGACTCAGTGGCTAAACAAGGTTTAGAAGCTGAGTTCATGGGAGCGCAGACATTCTGTGTGGCACCGTTAAGCACAGCCAAAATGAGCATCCGAATGTGGCAAAAATCTCAAAGTGTCATTCACTGAGACTTGACACCGGGCAACAGACACTTAAAGCTTTTTTGTGCCGAAGCATTCGGAGAACAGAGCGTCTGAATATCTGAAATAGTGGGAGCTCTGATTGGACATTGTTACATGTGGAAGTATCTTCACAGGATTGGTCTCTCTGAGAGCAAAATATGCAGATTTGATGAAGATAACGAAGACGAAACACCAGAGCACTTCCTCTGTGAATGTGAGGGACTTACTCACAAAAGACTTCGTCACTTCGGTCAGGTTTTCATGAAACCATCGGAATTCCTGCTGACCATTCCTCTCCATAAAATTAATCAAGTTCCATTATTTTCTACGGAGATATGGAGTAATTAATGAAAAATGGTGCATTTCTACCTAGTCTCCCCTACTCTATATGATTTCATCTAGAGTATAAAAATATCATCCCAGACAGATTTCAGACTAAAATGCTGTTTTTCACCCTTGTACGAGACTATACCTTCTATCAAAGTGGTGATTTACCTATCCCTAAACCTACTCGTCTGCAGATGCATGCCCTGCTTCATTACGTTATGCGTCTCAGATAGAAGATGATACCTGATATGGTATATAGTCTTAGATGTTTCTGAATTGCGAAAAATAGGTGTTGATTGCGAAAAATAGGTGCGAAAAATAGGTGTGACTTCGTCACTTCGGTCAGGTTTTCATGAAACCATCGGAATTCCTGCTGACCATTCCTCTCCATAAAATGCTAAGCTTCATTGGGATTGAAGAGGAATCATAGATAATCCAAGTGGGCGTCACAATAGGCCCAATTGGGGCTTCAGTGACCGAGGTAACCAAACCAAATCCATTTCGTAATCCAAGAAAAACCAAAAATTTGAATCCATCCAAAATAGGGGGTTCGTGTATTAAAAACCACCTCGATATTGGCTGATGGTCTACAAAAAATACGGTTTTATACATATAAGCAGAAACAGGGACCTAAAGGAGTCATCTAAAAACGTAGATGGATTGGATTTCAAGCTTCAATTAAAGGGAAAATGAAAAGAAAGCAAATTTTTCGAATCCTGTGTTACTTGGTAATGGTGCCAAAACCCAATATATTGATAATCCAAATATTAATCACATACTTCATCTCACCGTACATCACAAAGGAACCTTGCGGTCGAGTTTTCTTATAATATGCATATTTTTTCGAACTTCTAAGTTCATTCCATTCTATTCATCAGGTCAGAAATTTGATTTATTAAAAGTAATAACTCATAATAAATGTTTATAACATCAACAAGTTTTTAAATAAAAACAAACAAATATTGCCGCATGTGATACGATTATTATGCATTTATGTCAACAACAATTAAATAAATAAACAATATCTCATATCCATTCAATAAAACATTTAGTTTTTTTGTTTGTTAATAAAAATGTCGTCCTAATGTTTTTATTAGTGTTTCTGCTTGACTACTCGACTAGGTGCTGTAATAGTCCGTTCAATCATTAGAACTATTTTGAAATAACAATTAAAATTAACAATTGTTTTTATTAATTATATCATTTTTGAAATGAAAATGAATTAGCGCGAAGAATTTACATTATATTATTTGTATATCACATAAGTGTCTACTGTGTACTTACTTCTTAAATTCTTTTATTTATTTGAGTTTAAGGCAGTTATAAAAGTTTATTTTGATAATGTAAATTTAACTCTTATTATAATAATGAAATTTAATCAAATAAAGTAATTTTAAATAAATATTATATCTTATCTAATGACTCGAACACGCAAATTGTTTGCATTTCGAATTTGTGGTATGAATCATATTAGTAGTTACGGAATTTTTGTAATTATATAATTTAAGTGACTTATGAAAAGAAAAGATACATTGAGACTCTGATTTACCTATCTAAATCTGTAGAATAATTAGGTTTTACTTAGCACGAGCAGGTAATTAAGACATTTGTGGTTCCAACGACATTTAAGGGTTTAATAAAATGTGCATGGTATTGAACTAGTCAATGTGTTTATCCGCTATTTGTTTATTTATTGTTTTATTGAGGTTGATCTTGTTGATACGGTTTAAATTATGTAAGCTCAACATGCCAAGCATAAAAGCTGTTTTATAAACATGCTGCAGTCACGATCGGCTGCAAGCCAATCGTATAATACTCTAGATGAATACTGAACTCCGATTTATATTGTAGTTGGGGATAAAGTAGAATTACGTGTGTGCATGTTGTATGTCCTTTATAAGGACTGTCATTAGATTGCTACTCAAAACTAAAAGACAATATTCAGTTTTTAATTTCATATCTTGAACTGGGTAAGTCATCGAAAAAAAATTTCCTTTTTGAAGGACTTTCACATGGGAGATGCAGGAAGGACTCACTTGATTTCTTACATATTTATCCTTTTCCTTGGAACCATTTAAAAATGAACGTGTACAAAATTTCAAATTCGTAGCTTGAAGCGTTCAAAAGTTATCGAAAAATATTGTTGAACACGTGTCTTAAGGACATTTTGTATGGCAGCTACCAGAAGGAGTAAAAGAAGAACGTTTTGACAGGACGTTTTGACAGGATATTTGTATGGCATCTACACGAAGGACTAATAGGATTTTCTTCATAATCATACATTTAGCTCCAACTATTGGAAAAATAACACATACAAAATTGCAAAGACGTAGCTTAAACCCTTCTGAAGTTATCTACCAATATTCTTGAACACGTGCTTTAAGGACATTTTGTATGGCAGCTACCCGAAGGAGTAGGACGATTTTGCCCGTTAACGAACTTAGCCTTACAAATTCAACCAAACATCTAGATTCAAAATATCAAGATCCTAGGTGAAGGCGTTCTTGAGCTATCGTGCTAACGGACAGACGGACGGACGGACGGATGGACGGACGGACGTCAAGCGGATTTGAGGTTTTTGGCCACAAATAAACAAAAAATAATATATAACTTTTTTTCGTCCGAGGCTTGGTTCTATGCGTTACAAACTTTTGGGCTGGATTAAACTTATAATAGGGTAGAATGGGTAGCCCTGCACCATAGGTAGAAATGCACCACTCGCCATTGGCGCCCGCCCGTAAGTAAAATCTACAAATCAGAAGTAGTATTCTCTTTCTCTTGCCTATCTATACGATCGTGTTCAGGAATCGTTAAAATACCGAGTAATGCCGAACAGTTATTCGGAGAAAAAGAAAAACGCAAAGGAAAGTAACTTTTATTATATATGCTACATTTTTGTTTAAGGACAAATTATCGATCGTGAACCTTTCTAGGTAGGCACATATATAGCGTGTAGTCTAAGCTGTGTTTTAGTAAAGTGCTAGTTTATTATTTGTTTTTATTTATAAAAAAAAAAAAAAAAAATATCCATCTGGTCGGAATCGGTAGAATTGCACCACGAGCATATAGGGAGAGATGCACCAGATTGTTATGCCTCCTTTGACTGAATTCACGACCACAAATCTTAATGATATTTATTTATTTATTAACGGGCCATGACCCTTGAATATAAGACTGAATAAGAATAATAATAATAATTTACAATAGAATAATAAAAACTAAAAAGGTAATAATGACTTATAACTAACTATGTACACCAACGTAATAAATAGTAACATTTAAAAATATGTGAATGAAAACTTAGCAGTATATATGAACTACACTAAGAATAAAATAAATAGGAATCAAAAAGAAACATGTAATACAAAAATAAATAGGAAAAGAAATAAAAAGCATAATATAAAATAATCATAGTGACTTCACATGGTGAACACTGGTGTTAAAAATATCCAGGTTCGCAGATTGCTCATTTGCAGATCTCATTAATCGATTCGCTGGACTGTTATTGGCATAGCAGGTTCTGTGACGCGATTCATAAAAGGTTTCATTTGACCGGGACGAATAACTTGGGACTCTGAAATTGATGAATTGTAGAAAGTCGGGACAATCTAACTCGCTATTGATGATTCTGTACAAGGCAATTAAATCAAAATGCTCGCGACGTTTTGAGAGTGTAGAGAGGTTCAAATATGTTAGCAGACTATCATAATCGATTACCTCTAATGGTATGTGAAGTTTGTAGGCAATGTAGCGTAGAAATTTATGCTGAACAGTTTCAATATTAGAGCAATGAATTTGGAAATGAGGGTTCCAAATAACTGACAGATATTCTAGGTGTGGGCGCACAAGAGAGCAGTAAAGAACCTTCAAAGACCGAATATTATTGAAATCCTGACTGTTGCGAATAACAAACCCAAGCATTCTTCGGGCTGAGCTACATATCTTTTTGAAATGCGGAATAAATGTTAGTGCTGAGTCGAGTAACAAGCCCAGGTCCTTAACGACATCAACAAGCAGCAATGAGCAATTGTTTATACTATAATTAAAACATATAGAAGTACGCAATCTGTGGAAAACAATATAGTTACACTTGGATATATTCAAAGGCAATCGATTGTTGACACACCAATCGAAAAGAGAGTTCAGATTATTCTGAATAATATCACAGTCACTGGGGGAATTAATTATTTTAAAAATCTTATGGTCACCTGCATATAGTAAAAAGTTTACTTCAGAAAAAATAAAGGAAATATTAATAAAAATTAAAAAAAGGAGAGGACCAAGATGTGAACCTTGTGGCACACCTGATTTAATCACAAAAGGATCCGATTTAGCACCTTTAATGTTTACAACACAGGAACGATTACAAAGGTAGTCACGTATCCAGCTTAAAAAGCAACCGGAAACACCCAGATTAGCTAGTTTAGCAATAAGTAAACAATGATCCACTTTATCAAACGCCTTTGAGAAGTCAGTGTAAACGGCATGCACCTGTGAATGCTTATCCATTGCACGGTGGATGGTCTCGATGCAAGGTAAAAGATTTGTCAATGTGGACTTGCGTTTTTGCTGATTAGGCGTTATATAATTTCTGATCAGAGGAGTAAGTTTTGTAGTTATAATTGCATCAAACATTTTAGCGACAGTAGACTGTATAGATATAGGCCTGTAGTTGTGAACGTTGCTCTTATCTCCTCACTTGTGAATAGGTGTAACATAAGAGTTTTTCCACAATACCGGAAAAATACCCGACTGAAGGGATAAGTTGAATAGGTACATCAGAGGTTGTGCTAAGTGTTGTCTACAACTCCATAGAAACAATGGAGGTACACCATGTGGACCCATGCCTTTATTTACGTCGAGATTGTCCAAATTATTCAAATTATTTCATACGGATTCGTGCTACAAGGAGACAGCAGGAACATATCAAATTTGCAATCGATTTTTCAAATTTTAATATCCGTTGACTTATCAAAACTTATATAAATCCATTGAATTATTATTATTCGGTATTTTCTATTATTTTTTATTAGTATAAAAATCGAAAAAGGTTTAATATATTTACTGTTTAGTTCGTTATTGTTTGTTACTTTTGTAAATATATTTTATGTTTTTTGTTTCAACTAATTTGGTTTGGGTTGGCTATATATATAAAATGTGGTGCATTTCTCCCGTATGGTGGGAGAAATGTACCATTTGGACTGACTGCGTTCTTCTTCATTAGGCTCAAGATCTGTTTATATTTTGCTCTTTGTTATGAATAAAATATTTGCGCAAGGTGTTTGATTAAATAAAGAACGAAAAATTAATCAAGTTCCATTATTTTCTACGGAGATATGGAGTAATTAATGAAAAATGGTGCATTTCTACCTAGTCTCCCCTACTCTATATGATTTCATCTAGAGTATAAAAATATCATCCCAGACAGATTTCAGACTAAAATGCTGTTTTTCACCCTTGTACGAGACTATACCTTCTATCAAAGTGGTGATTTACCTATCCCTAAACCTACTCGTCTGCAGATGCATGCCCTGCTTCAGTACGTTATGCGTCTCAGATAGAAGATGATACCTGATATGGTATATAGTCTTAGATGTTTCTGAATTGCGAAAAATAGGTGTTGTTAAAGTTCGTGACCACATTTCTGGTAGGAGAAGAGATGTGTCACAATTTTTTTGAAATCACTTAAAAAAATACTTAAGTCAATAATTCGGCGAATGTTCACGTTTCGAAAGACAACATTACATCATTACCCGCACTTATGCCATAACATGATGTAAATCTCGTCAAAAGAGCCAATACCTGGCTCTATCTGAATAGCCAAGGACTTTTTTCTTTGTACTTTTCAGTCAGAGCCTTGTGTGAAGACTACCGCACGTAGTTCCCGAATAGAGCAGAATGTCACTGTAAGTGATTGCCAAAGAGAACCTAAGCCGTTGAGAGTATAACAGGTGAAAAACTTTGACTGGCAAAGCCAGTTGAAACTATATAATTCTTGATTCGCTGAAAGGGACATCAATTTATTTATCGGATCGCGAGTAAAAAAAACATTTAAAATTAACCGCGTAACTAAAATGATATCACAATATAATTCGATTCAAACATTTTTATTAGCTTTTTCATTGACTTCTCCATTATCTTCGTATGCAAATAGCTAACAAGTACTTTTGTGAAGGTCATGAAATCATAAATTAAAAAAACAGCATAGAATTTGACTTATATATTTCTCAAGCAATCACATTAGCGACAACAACAACTGCAACACATCTTTGATATTTACGATTCTATGCAGGTTCTCAATACTGAATTTGCCTACAAATCGATTACTATTCGTTTCAATATTATAAGTCGTGTGCGTAGGTGAGGCACTTTTAGCTTTCAATATTCTATGAATACTCTGAAAAATGCTGGTGCTTTTTTATATCGTGCTCATCTCTTAACAAATACAAATGAAATAAATTGAAAATTGGCTATTACTTGACCAGAAGTACACAACATACAGCTTTAAAAAAACGCGAAAAAACTGAAATTTATATTGAAGTTGTTATTTCCCAGCCACAAAAATACGTGATATTTGTTTTAGTGTTGGATATCTACGCGGATGGCACATTGTGAATAAGTTTCAACGCGTCAATTAAACTGTTTGGTTTTTTTTCTCGTACTTAAAAAATTGATAAACATTACCTGTCTAGTCAGGGAAATTCTTATCCAATTTGGTTTTTTTCGTTATCAGTCTTTTTTTTTAATAGAGTCTTATTCACCTCTAATATGCATATTTCGTGCGAACCCACAATTGGGTTACCAAAGTATTTTACCGATTTTTTTGCCTTTCACGGAAAAATAAAGTAAACGCTTGGATGAATGATGTTTGTAAGTAACTACAGTTCTCTACATCATCAAGACTGTACTTGGTTTAAAAAATTGAGATCGTAATTTTTTTTAAAAGTTATATTAAAATGTAGATATTCCATTTAAATGGATTTTAATTTTTTCCATTTGCTCATCGAGAATATAATCAGTACCGATTTCTCAAGAAATTGCTTCGGTACTGAAAACCCGAATTGGTTCAGAACTAGCTGATACAATTATGATCCAGTAATGATAAAAAAAATATTACAATAGATAAAAATTAAAAAAATTGAATTCGTAAATTTACGTTTCTTTCTAATGGTATTCATTGGCGGATACAGGGGGGCGGAGGGGCGGCCGCCCCCCCCCCCAAGAGCAATTTCGAATTTTCTAAAAATACATACTTCAACCGCTCTCCGATTTTTTTTACTCCACTGCAATGTGGACTGTAATTAGCATTTACTGTAGTTCTGCGGTGTAATGCAAAGCACAGAACAGAACCATGATGGTGGATTCACCATACACTTAACGTTTGAGGCGCGCCTCTATCCCCACCATAAAATCAACCAATCAAATGGCTCGTGCAGTCGCAAGAGTCTAACATTCTTCAACTTTTTCTCCGACGCACGCTTCCATATGTGTACACACAACAATGAACTGTGGTACCACACAATTTGCGCTCATCGTATTTCTGTCGTTTCGCACTTATAGGGAAGTTGCGCCGCAAAGGCATGTTGGGTGTAAATTGCTTTCAACACAGCAAAAAAACAGCCGACGAAAACTGGTTTGCAATGACCTGATGGGTTAGAGGCTCCCCTCGAGGCGAGCCTCAAGGGTAAGTGTACGCGCACCATGATAAAAAGACAACATATTGCGTAGGTAATAGGGTCATTCCATCAAGAACCGCCCAGAATGACGAAACTTGGGACCTTACCATCTCCGATTGTTTTGAAAATTTTTGTACTTTAAGAACTAGTGAAAAAATAATTGAAATTCAATTTTTTGTTCCTATCTCATTTTTTTTGTTAGTTATAGTATGTTAAAGTTTTCGCAATCAACTCTTCCTACTCTGATAGTCGCCAAATCTCTGCGGAAGTCCCACAAGGATCATGCCTAAGTCCAACGCTGTTCAATATCTACACGGCAGATATCCCATCACATCCAAATTGCGAACTAGCAACCTTCGCAGATGATACATGCGTCTATACCAGCTCAATGGATCCAGACACGATATTAGCAGTACTCGAACTTTATACTCAAAGACTTTACCAATTTTACCACCGGTGGAAAATTAAAATTAATACAGCAAAAACACAAGCTATGTTTTTCACTAAAAAGACGAAACGCTCAAACCTTCCAAGTCGCAAAATCAATTTTATTGGTCAAAAAATTCCGTGGTCTGATAACCTAAATTACCTTGGTGTTCTACTTGATAAAAAACTCTCCTTCCGTTGTCACATAGATAACATATGTTTCAAAGTCAGCAAGGCCATGTATGCCCTGTATCCTCTTATAAATAGAAAATCCCAACTTTCTGAGGAGAACAAGATCTTATTGTTCAAAATGGTAATCCAACCCATTATCGCATATAGCTCTCCTGTTTGGGGTCATTGTGCAAAGTCACATATTAAAAAGCTCCAGGTCTCACAAAATAAGTGCCTCAAAATAATAATGAAGAAACCATTCTTCTTCCCCACTAGAAGTCTCCACGCAGAAGTTAAAGCGCAAACTGTACTTGAATTAATTTCAACCAGATACTCATATTTTGTAACAAGACTGGAACTAGTCGACAATCCGATAATACTATCACTCATATAACATCCTACTACTTGACATGTATTAGTGTCTAATTTGTTTTTCTTAAGTTAGTTAATTACCTTTTACTATTTTTGCCTTCCTTTAATTTAAGTTAGTTTGTAAGTTAGTTTTAAACTCACTACACAAGGTTTTTTGTATAAATTTTTCCTTGAATTTATTTCACTGAAATTCCCGTAGATGCTTCGCCTTGCTGTGCTAACTAGATTTAATTTAGCTGTTAAGATATTGAATTATCTGTTCTCTAAATCATAAATTATAAGATGCTAGTCATAAGTGGAAAAACTAATAAACATTGATTGAATTGAATTGAAATAAAGTTTTCGCAAAAATGGTGTCCGAGTCCTCATTGAATAATAAAATATGGCTTATTTTAAAGGGGAAGGTTGTCGCAATAAAAATTATCCTTGAAATTTTTTTCAAGGATAATGATTTTGTCCTTTATTCTTGAATATCTCAAAACGGGTTTTTTTATATTTTGTAGGTTATACTGTTTAAAAAATATCAAAAAATTAACTTGGGATCTCAATGGGATCGGGGTCAAAAAAATCGAAGAACATTATAGTGGTTCTCAATTATTTTATAGAAAAAGGGTCATTTAATCAAGAACGACTGTGACCTTATCATCGCCGATTCATTTGAAAATTTATGTACTCGAAGAATTAGTGAAAAAAAATATGATTTCAAGTTTTTGTTTCTATCTCATTTTTTTTGTTAGTTATAGTATGTTAAAGATTTCCCAAAAATGATGTCCGAGTCCTCTTTGAAAATTCATATCTCTGGTAATTTTTATCCTTGAATAATAAAGTTGGGCTTATTTCAAAGATTGTTGTTGTTTTTGTTAGTTAAAAAATGAGATAGAAACAAAAACTTGAATTTCAATTATTTCTTTCACTAGTTCTTCAATTACAAACATTTTCAAAAGAATCGGAGATGGTAAGGTCACAACTTTGGCGATTCAAAAACGGGATCATATTGACCTTACTATCGCCTATTCTTTTAAAAACAATTCGCCAAACAATTTTTAAACAACAGTCCTTAAAATAAGTCCTACTTTATTATTATAGGATAAAAATTACCAGAGATATGAATTTTCAAAGAGGACTCGAAAACCATTTTTGCGAAATCTTTAACATACTATAACTAACAAAAAAAATGAGATAGAAACAAAAAAATCTGCCAACAGTCTGGGCGCAACTTTATTATTTTTTGGGTAGAAGTTCGGAACGCGCTTAATTCTGAGACGCGGTGTAGGTTACTGTGTGACTGAAAACCTAAAAAACAAGTTCGGGAAGCGGTTAGAATGGGGTCGCGATAGAATACTTACGCCGCTGCCACATATAACATATGAATTACATAATTGGGTCATACTCCGGGACGAGGTCTAGTCCTAGTATAATATCAGTTGTTACGCCATTAGAAGGTTTTTCATGATTTGGTTTTGGGCCATTACATGAAATCGAAAATGCCTTTGTAGGCGATTCTATAAAAAGTCTGTGGAAGTGCAAACAAATCTAATATCTCATCAATCCTGAGAAATATGTCGAAAGCCTTGGAGTTGAATAACAAACATCCTGAAATCATCGTTTTGACGATTATGTAAGAAGCCTTAGGAAGTAAAAATGAATTCGATATCTCATTAGAACTAGAAATATGTAAGAATATTTGAAAACATATGCAACCATCTTGCACCCACTTTGGGGTTGAATATCCAAAAATCCTGAAATGAGTTTTTAGATATATATAAAGAAAGCCAGAGGAAGTAAAAACCAATCCGATGTCTTATCACTCCTAAGAGATATGACGGAATTCGTGAAAACGTGTTCAAACCGTTTTCACACTCTTAGGGGTTGAAAAAGGAAAAAACTTGAAAACAAAGTTTTAAGTGATTATTAAATAAGCCCGTGGAAGTGAAAAGTTATTCGATATCTAATCAGACCTGAGGGATACGGCTGAATTCGTGAAAATGTATACATCCCCTTTACACCACCTTGGGGGTCCAATTTTAAAAAATCCTGAAAAGACTTTCTAGGTATTTCTATGAAGAACCCGTGGAAAAAAAATGAATTCAATATTTGGAAAGACCTACTAGATATGACGAAAATCGTGAAAATATATGAATTCCATTTTCACTGATCATTTTTTTTGCCCACTTCCGAACGCCAATGGATATTTGAATTTTTTTTTAATCAAAATTACTTTTCTAGTTGACTTACATATACATACCGAATTTTAACTTTCTAGCATAAGCCGTTCTATAGCTACTACTACTTTTCTAGTTGACTTACATATACATACCGAATTTTAACTTTCTAGCATAAGCCGTTCTATAGCTAGGACAAACACCCCCACCCCCGTACCATAATACCCCTATAAAAAATTATATTTTTCCAACATGGTACTGCAAAAGTTCTATCTAAATACCAAGTTTCAGCTTTATATTGTTATAGGTTGTTGAGATATAAAATTCGGATCTTTTTACTTTTCGCCCTCCCCCACTCTTACCCTCTACACCCTCATCCATGAAATTTTTTTTTCTGCTGGGGGTCTATTAGGCCTACTTGTGGGAAAAATTTTAAGCATCTATCTTACACTGTTCTTGAGATATGAGACATGATTTTTTAAAAAATGCTTACCCCCTCCACTTTCATGCTCCACCGCCCCCTTAAAAAAATTTTACTTTCAGCAAACTTTATTTGTCAACATTTATACAGAAACCAAATTTTATTTCTCTAGTGCAATTGGTGCGTAAGATATCGTAATCTAAAGTTTTTCAACCCCCACCCCCGTACGTCACTAGCCCCTCTCAAAAATTTGTTTCGGATCTATTCTCCTAGTATACTCACAGATGGCTATCAAGTTTTAATTTCGTGACATTAACCGATTAGGAGATATGGATTTTAGAATGTCTCGATCTCGGCTTTCGAGCGTTTCGGACGCATTATTATTCCCCGCACTCCCACACCCCTTTACCCATATCATCATCTTTTTTTGCAAATGGGTCTACTATCGATGCTCTATATAAATTCCAAGTTTCAGCCTCCTAGCCTATGCGGTTACTGAGATCTAGAAACCAAAATTTTTCGTCTAAAACGCTTCCCCCACCTCCCCCCTCCCCCCTCACACCCCCACCACCTCCCCCCTCACACCCCCACCACTCAAAAGGTGGCCACTTGAAGGGGTCTGCTCAGTCTACCAACGAAAAAAAATTCAACTTAATAGCTCAAAGAGTTTGAGAGCTATAAGCTTTCAAGCGTTTTGCGTATGGCGGACGGCGCACAGACGGACTGAAAATTTTTTTTGCTTTTTTGGTGTCTATTAGTCATGAAACGTAAAAAAAAAATTTTGAGGGTAGCAAATTTTTTTTTTTTAAAAATCGATAACAATACTTTATTATTAAAACAATATAGTAAAATTGAAAAAATTCTTCGAGTACATAAATGGTAAGGTCACAAATTTCGTCAATTTTGGCGATTCTTGAAGGAATGATCCATAAGCGATTACTTGAGTTATAGTGAGTTCCGTTCCGTTCATATATTTAGCTCCAACTATTGGAAAATCAACACATACAAAATTTCAAAGTCGTAGCTTAATCCCTTCTAAAGTTATCGGCCAATATTCTTGTACACGTGTTTTAAGGACATTTTGTATGGCAGCTACCCGTTAACGAACTTAGCCTTACAAATTCGACCAAACATCCAGATTCAAAATTTGAAGATTATAGGTCAAGGAGTTCTTGAGCTATCGGACGGACGGACGGACGTGAAGCGGATTTGAAGTTTTTGGCCCCAAATAAACAAGAAATAATATATAATTTTTTTTCGTCCGAGGCTCGGTTCTATGCGTTACAAACTTTTGGGCTGGATTAAACTTATAATACTCTCAGATTTCATCTAGAGTATACAAAATGGTCAGAATTAGTTAGTAAATGCTGATTCATTCACGATTTAGTATTGATAAAAGAAATTGTTCAATAAATGAATATAAAAAATTCGGAAAATCATGTTTCTTTCTGACGTTTATTCAGTACTCAAAATTTGTATTGACTTGGTGGGTTTGTTTAAAAAAAACAAATCTTTCATATCGCTCGCATACCAAAGGTTTTAAAATTTGCTCCGACAACTTTGCTGTTCTGGTAGATCATATCACAGCCAACATCACTAAAATAGTTAGTACACTGCCATACCCGGCCCGATTCCTGACCTCCTCCTCCATCAATTGACTGGAATGTACGCTACTTTATATTAAAGGCTAACCTGAGGTCAGTTCAGTATCCTTAAAAAACCTACTCCATGATTACTTCTGAACACGTCTGAAATTTTGCAAATTTAAAACTATAAAACTGATAATGCTCATACTTCTAGTGACCATCTTACAAAAGTTCTTGTAATTATACAAGAACTTTTGTAAGATGGTCACTAGAAGTATGAGCATTATCATTTGTTTATTAAAACGCCTGAATATTTTTTTAAAAAATTTACATAATGGAGATATGGATTCTGTACAGGTATAAGCGAGCGGATTGATATGCCACTGCCCATATATGAGAATTATTTATTGAAGCTCGGGTGGACTTCAGGATTTGTAAGGTGGCCAATAATGGAAAAAAACTGAATCCTATGGATTTCATGGCGTCTTTAGCTAAAGATATTTTGATTGCAATGCATTGAACTTAACATATACAGTTACACCAATGAATTTTATTGTTTTGCTTTATTTCCTAATCGAAAGTTACTGGGAAAATGGTTTCAGCCTTTTTAGGGTGAACTGAAAAATTTGCGTTTTCAATGCATTGAATTCGAGCCGATTTTTAGTATTTCAGTTCAGTGAATGCATCATTTTATGGCGAGTGCACCAAAAGCTTATGTAAAGTAGACGGGACTGAACAATTGCAGAGTATTTTGATAAATTAAAACAACATTTTATGTATTTTGTTAATAAACATACCGTCGTGTTCATCGACCTTACCATTTAATGTACGAAAATTTGTTTAACTTGTTGTGATCTTTACAACTAAGTGAAGGCGAATGACTGGAACAATAATTGCAGAACGTTTTTATAGCGTTGTTCCAACATGGTGCGATGGCTTGGATGCATTGGCAACCAAATTTCACTAGTTACCTGAGTGTTATGATATGGTTTTTAATCCTAACTTTCATTCTCTAATCGAGAATACACCTGATCCTTTCCTTGTTCCTAGGTGTTGTCATCTCATGACATCAATCATTAAAGAATAAGGGGGTGCGCCTAGAAGTATTAAATATGATAATTACACTATTTTATTGTGCATGACATCCACTTTTTATGGCATTGTTCGCGCGCTCGCTTAGCTTGTTCACGCATGGATTCCACTCAAGCTAGTTTAAATTTTACTGGACTGCTTAATTGCTTGCTTAAACAACCTATGAGCTTCGTAATAGCTTATCACTTTTTTAACAATGAACGGAAGGTTTAAAGTTAATTGCTTCTTACATGTCTACGTACCCGGTATTGTTCTTCATTGATATTTTCAATTATACCATGTGTTAGTAAGTGGTATGTTGATGATAAACACATAATGCGACTCATATGTAGGTAATGTATTTGCGCCGGCATTACCGACGCACTTAGCTTAACCTTGTTATTATTATTGAGGGATCGTGGATATACGCGCCGTATAAAATACTTGGTATGAGATTCATATAAGGAAGAAGCAGTGATTCCGTATCTTTGACATTGAACGATGTCGACGATGTTATAGCTGAGGTGAATGTCAATTTCGTTTTGGTTTTTAATCATATCACATGCAAAATACGATATGTGAGTAATAGTAGTGTATAGTTATTCAAATTCTTTTACCTTTGTGTATGCGATGTGTGATACACCTGATACGATATGAATGAATGCAAAATAGTACTACGTTTTTTTTCTAGGTTTATTGGGATATATATATTTTTTTTCTCAATCTGAACTCGTTTGACTAGTAGAGTGTGTTACATTTGGTGTTTACAGTATTATAAATGAAGGTGTCAACGAATGTTGTTAGAAAAACGGAAGTTATTTGACCGAAACTGGAAAAAGATTAGTAAGCTATCAATCAAAACCGGTTTTTTCTAAACTGCGATCTGGTTGAAATCATGTGAGCGAACAGTTAATGACACATATGCTATATTTTGTTGTTGTTTATCTACGTGAATTTAAAGTTGATTTTTTCGTTTGCAGGAAAGGACAAGGCGAATCAAACTTCAATCCTTCACCCAAAACAAAATGTCCTTCTTAAAAAAAATTGAAAGATCAAAAGCTTATCATCACCTTGTTGATCAGGCTTTTTACGATAAATCTGTAACTGCAAGTTTTTGAAAATAATGTTTGTTTCTTTTAATAAGATGTTCCTCAAGGTACAATCTGGCTGGTACTGCCGACCGTTGCGGTCAGCAGTAACTGCCGGCAGTAGACTACTGCTTTAGGCAAAAACAATCTGTCATGTCTGTTTGCGACTGCTCGGCAGTTGACGGTTGTGAGTGAAAAGCAGCCGCGGCGAGCAGTTGAGGTTGGCAGTTACTGCTGACCGCGACGGTCGGCAGTACCAGCCAGATTGTACCTTTAGATGTAACTACACAGTAAAAATTTTTTGCTACTCTCAGAATACGCAATTTGGTGCCTACTCTGAAAGCAGTAAAATTACTATTGTCAAATTTCATTGCGCACTCTTGTGATTTTTGCTACTTAAGGCCGGTTTACATGTCGAATGCAAGTAATTTTTACTGAGATTGTGAGGGAGAAGGAAATCTCTAATGAGAAACTGATCAGGAGTGAAACGAACAGAGATAGATCCAGTAAAAAATATTGACGATATTTCTATCAATGTGTGCGTGCCAACATTTTTTTGTAGTGGTTGCTTCTACTCCATTGAAAATTCGATAAGCTAGCTCCCTTACAATCTCAGTAAAAATTATTTGCAACCGACATGTAAACCGGCCTTAAGTATAGTACTGTGTTCTGGGGAAACGAAATCGAATAAAAAAGTACCTTCGAAGTAGAGTGAAATAAATTATACAGTTCGCTACTATATAAAAGCGCGCGAAATAAATGTAAAGAAATTAAAATATTGGTAAGAAATTGCAATGCCGACCATAGAGCTACTGGAGACGACCACCGGCCACCGGTTTTGTATAAAGCGCTTTGAAGCAGTGCTGCCAACCATTTTTTCCCCACGGTTGAGCCCAAAATTCCTCTTTTTCCCCATTATTCTTAATGGAATTCCCCACAGTTTCCCCATAAAGAATAATTTTACTGGAGTAAAATGTTTTATTAATCATAAAGCGAAAAACCTATTTCTTGTATTACAAAAAAAAACTATTGTATTATATATATGTATAAAATAACAAAGATGGAGTAAAGCACTTATTTAATTAAATAAAGATAAATCACTATATGAGAATGGAATTTTTTCATGGTTAATGCTACCATAGAACCTGATTTTAAGAATTTTTTGTTTGTTTTTGACGTCATAGGAGTTTCTAGTGGGAAATACCAACACGAAAGTTCGACTGGGACCAATCGCCGTCTTGGATACTGCCATTGAGGACATGATAGTCCCATTCTCATTAATATTAGAAAAAATAAAATTGCTGTTGGCGGGATTTGATGTCGCGCACATAGTGTGTGAATCAAAATCCACCAAAATTTGACTATGGCAAATTTCACTAGTATATAATTCGTGGAAACGAGTTTGTTTCTATATCGCATATATAGAAAAATCCTCAGTAATACCAGCATGATATACTCTCTGATGAGCGAGTACCATCCGATGACGAAAAAGCTTCATCGGTCCTAGTCCAACACTCTCTTAAACTGGCTTCGCCACTGAAGGGTTTTTCAACTGTCATGTCCTCAATGGCAGTAGCCAGGGCTTATCCTGTTATTGATTCGTCAGATGACTGTGACTCGATAATGAGTCACGTGGTGGCGAGTTGGACTTATATGTGACTCCTAAACCTACATAAGATCCCTTGTAAACAATGAGACGCAATAAGTATTCGGCGCAACGAAATAAGAATGTCTGTTTTGTTTTTTCAGTCGACGTTGAAGTCGATGTTGTGCTTGCGATAAGGAATTTCAGAGAGTTTTGGTTTTCCCCATAATTGCTCTAGAATAGTGCTGATTCCCCTTTTCCCCTTTCAATAAAATTTCGACTGAAATTCCCCACGAAAAGGGGAATTCCCCACGAGTTGGCATCACTGCTTTGAAGCCAAAAACACGGTGAGAAGTGAAACAAAACAGGGTCGTTATGTCAAATTGTTCTTGTTTTAGCGTGGGAGTGAGTGAGAATAAACAGGAGCGTTATGTCAATTTGTTGTTGTTTTGCGTACAAGTGAATGCGACGACGTCCGCCTTCAACTCAATCGCTGCTTGTCATCTCCAGTATATATATCTCTATGATGCCGACACACAACACAATAAAATACACAGAAAATTTTCCGAGCACAAACGAACTGAACAGCGAACGGTTGAAAATATCGAATTGTCAAATATTTCGCTTGCCATAAAAGGGTACCCTACCTTTTGAAACGAAGCAAGCACCATCTATTAGTGACAAATGCCCATTCCGCCCATGAACAAAGTACTGAAAAACGAACGAAATATTTCATCGCGAAAAGAGAGCGGAAAATTATTTTTCTTATATGGGATTTGACACGTTTATTTCGTTTCGTTCGGAACATAGTACTAGGCTTTACGCTGAATGGAACACATAACTGTTGAAATCAATCATCGCCAAAAATGTGTAAATTTACTACTGGTGTGGAAAGGCAAATTTTTCAATGCGTAAAATTACAAACGGCGCGGGAAAACTATATAAAGGAATGCGTAAATTTTCTAAATATGATATTTTAAGGTGTTAGTTAATGTTATCAATTTTACTTTACCGGGTGTATAAGCTTAAATACGCTGTTTGCTCATAGATGGCATTAGTGAGCGTGTTAAGCTACCATCGACACGCCATATGTTTTTTTCAAGAGTTTGGCATCTGTCAACATCAATCAGTGCACATCGTCAGCCATTTCATACAACATTTGTTTTTCGGTAATCATGTCTAGGTTTTTGCCAGAAAAAGAGAATATGCGGGAGGCTCTGCTTTTTTGCTTCAATTTAATCAATTCAATCTCAAATAAATTCTAATTTATATTTCTCAAAAAACCGCAAAGGATAGAAAGCTAAAAATTGAGAACTGTATATAGCCACTACAGAAACACCCAAAAAAAAAGAATTATCAGGAAGCTATTTGGAACTTTAGTTTAGGTTGTCAGTCGCACAGTAATCTACTCGTATACCGCATCTCTCATGTCCCACTGCTGCAATGGAAGCCATGATAGACTTGGCCCCATTACACTTAGAGATAAAGAAGGAGGCTCTGAGAGAGGCCATAAGGCTACAGCAGTACAATAAATTCAAGGCAGGAGACCTTGTCGGTCACCTTAAAATTCTACAGGAATTTAATCAGAAGGACCTAACCGACTCAGTAAACGATAACATGCCAAAGGTATATGATTTTGAGAAACCATATATGGTGACTCTGGGAGATCGTGTATCATGGCAATCTGGTCTACCAGATTTTGGGGAAGGTGCTTCAGTCTGGTACACGGACGGCTCTAAAACCTATAGTGGAACTGGAGCGGGCGTATTTGGACCCAATTGTAAAATATGGACGGCAATGGGACAAACCGCCACTGTGTTTCAGGCTGAGGTACATGCCATAGAGCTGTGCGCAGGTAAACTTCTACTGAATAAACCAAAAGGCGCTACAGTTATTATCCTATCTGACAGCCAAGCGGCACTGCTAGCGCTGAAATCTTATTGTTTCCGTTCTAGGCTTGTGTGGGACTGTCATACTCTTCTTAAAGAGCTGGCACATCATAATAGTCTAACCCTGATGTGGGTGCCAGGACATGAGGGTATTCCGGGTAATGAATCGGCTGACCAGCTAGCTAAGCGAGGAGCCAACTCACCAATGATTGGCCCGGAACCATTGTGGAGTAGGTAAAGGCTTCATTAAAGTAGTAGGTAAAGGCTTCATTAAAGATGGTATTTTTAAGTGGATAAATCTTCAGGTGGAAGATTATTGGAACTCACTTTCAGGACTTAGACAGTCAAAGAAATTCCTGACCTTCTCAAGTAGGAGAGCGTCGGAATTCCTTTCCTTAAGCAGGTATAACGCACGGGTCATAATGGGATATTTTTCCGGACATTATTTCCTTAATTATCACCTTAAGATCATCGGTAAAGTATCACTAGATACATGTCGATTCTGTGATATCACATCTGAAACCACGGCACACATTCTGTGTGATTGTGATGCAGTGGCCAGATCAAGAAGGCAGATTCTCGGTGGATTTACTCTCACCTGTGAAGACCTGTCGAAGACTCCCCTGAGTAAAATCATCTCCTTTCTCAAAGGAATAGATATGGCCTAGGGAGTGGTTAAGAGCCAGGAACAAAAGACCTCTTAGGTCGTAGTTCGAGAAGTAGTGAGGCTTCTTTAGGCTCTACCAGTCTTAAATAATAAAATAATACCGCATCTCAATGGTCGACAGATGAACTCCTAGACGTATTATATTTTGAAGGGCAAAGGACACAGCAATTGCCAATTGGAAAAATTCAGTGAGAGAAATCAACACATGATAATTGAGAAAAAACCAGGATATAGGTAAAAAGGGTAAAAAGTATAGCAGACCGATAATTAAATAAATGGCTATTTTGTATTTTGTAATCAAAACCAATAATTCTGATACTTTAAAAAAAAAATAGAAAACTCCTTTTACTTCAAAAAAATAAAAGAAATTGATTCTTCATAAGCTTATAGATACATTATATCATTTTATAATAAACAGTGCAAGGACCAAATTAATTTTAATTTTATAAATTTATGACTAACTACTGCTACTAACTTCACACACTATAAACATTATTTTCTTTTTCAATTTTAAATCACGACTTACAAAAAACCGCGAAACAAGTGAATTAAACAACGAAGGGTATTTTGTTATCTGACAAAAGTATAGAAATCGTTTCCAGGAATTCTTATATTCAACTCCTATGAGGTTGTAAAGGTATTGAATACGTTTTCACGAATTTTTACAAATTTCTTACGTGTGATGAGATATCGAATTGCTTATTACATCCACATGCTTCTTATGTAATCACCTAAGAACTTTCAGGGTTTCTTGAACCACTAACACGGTGTAGAAATGTTGTATATTTCGCGGTATTCTAAAAAAAATTTCTTAATAGGGAGCTACTCTGTTGACACTTGACATAATTAATTTTTCAAAAAATCTATTTTATCGAAACGACCAGTGCTATAATTCGACTTTGCCGTGTATTTGACTATGACCCAAAATTCGTGTCGACACTTCTGTTGCATCTCGACCTTAACCGCTCCCCGGACTTTGTTTCGAAAAATAATAAAGTTGCGCCCAGACTGTTTCCAGATTTTTTCTTATTAATAGACCTCGAGTAATCTGTCTTTATCATCTAAAGGTGAAATTATAGCGAACGCGACGCGCTCGCTTTAAGCGATGTGAACAGATTTGAATTCATGTAGTTAGGTGAGTTCCACTGGTTAGAGTCTCATATCCCATCGCTCTAATCGCGTCGTTTTGATACGCTATTTTCTAATTTCGTTGCGCGTGTAACGCGATTTTGTTACTTGCTTATCTCTTATTTGGCAGTGGCGGGAATCAATTCAGCGCGCTAACTGTAACTGGTCCCGCGATATGGCGAGCGCGCAACGCGTCGATTGGGTCATCGACGCGTTGCGCGCTCGTTCTCACTGTAATTCAACCTTAACCATACGATTTTTAAATTGATACTTGAGACAGAGTCGTGCCCGATATCGCTACAAATGCCCAGTCATCCACACTAGCAAAAAAGGATTCAATACAAAAACGTGTCCTTGTCGATCAATATTAATTGAAATCAAAAGTTTCACACACTCTTTTCATAAATCCGGCTAGTCATAATGACATGGTTTGTTTTTTATGCGAAAAACTATGCTCAAAATGATACATAATGCAAATATTGTATGAATTTTCATTTAAACGATTTTTTTTGTTGTGTGCACACACTTCAATGAATAACTTGTATGTTATTTGATTAGTATCTAATATAGTGGCACGTTTTTCTTGCGGGTCATCAAATTTAAATAATGTTTAAAACAAAAATTCTATGTATGTGTATCTAACTAAGAAATATACTAACTGGCAATAGTGTGATTCTTTGATTAAAATTGATTTTTTTCTTCGTATCTTGTAAAGTTTGCTAAAGTATCTACCTGCCAACAATTATTGTACGGGTGTTAATTTACATTGATTAGAGTCAACTCTGGTTAATACCGCAAGACCTATTTGACATTATCGGCAATGGCGGAGGTAGTTCTCTGACAAAAAAATATGTTAAAAATATATAAATAAACATTGGTTTCTCGCCATTACTTGAGATTTATTCACATGATTCTTTGATTAATAACATACATAAGTCGGTATAGAAGTATACATTCTTTTTGAAGTCTTATTCCGACTGTCAAATTAAATTATGAAGTGGAATTAACATTCCTTTGTATGAGGCACTTTAAGCCCGAAAACAGATTTTATTATTAGTATTATTTTTTGTTCAATAAAGAGCCGCCTTTGTTCTTCCAGTGTGGAGGCTTACCGTTTTTATGTTTTACGAATCCAATGTAACTATAAAATGTTAAATAGTATAAAAAAAACAATTTATGTATTTGCTTAATTAAATTATATTTATAGCTTCTGTACTTCAACTTCCGCAGATTCTGTTCCTCGTTTTTTTTTTGTTACTTTAACTACAGTATTGATTAAAATTTGAATTAAAATATGCTACATATTCAAATGATTATTGAATATTAGAAAAATAAACTGGATCACATTTTGTTAAATTTTTGAAAATTTTTTGGCGCTAGCAAATACAGTCAAATAATAGCGTAATAGTCAAATTTTTCTTTGTCAAATAGTTTTGTTTGCCCTACACAGGGCCTGTAATAAATGACAGAATTTTTTGTCAAACTTTGGGGAAATTTTTTTGAAATATTTGACAGCATGTCATACAAGATTAAGTTGAGGAAAATAATCGGAATAGTAAAAAATTTGAAGCTTGAACTCAACTTATTGGAAAATCACTAAGTCACTAAATTCTACGTGTGATTTTCAACTTTAGGCTTTACTAGAGCTTGTATTACACTGTGTGCTAGGCTGTCAAATATTTGGCTAAAAAAAAATTACAAAAAATTCAGTCAAATTTGTTTCGCAAAAATATACCTTGTGTAAGCAAAAAAATTGACATGGAATACAAAAGTTTAACGAATAAACTATCTGACTACATTCGACAGTCAAATATATGACACAGTGGCCTGTATGCCAATACAGACTTATAACAAATTTAGTGCGATCATTGCCATTGAAGGTAATCCGATGATAGCTACCCAGCAGGCAAAGTTTCGTATACTATACGAAAGAAAAGACCGTAGAAAGTACGGATAAAGACCGTAGAATTCTAGGGTACGATGTCCGCGGCCACTCTGTAAGTCTATACGTATAGTTTGGAAGGGCACTATTCACTTTCAGCGAATCTACGTATAATATTTTAGGTGCTTATACGTAACATACGTACGTTCTTTGTACGTACAAAATTTACTCCATTTCTACGAGTGGTCCAACGTATTTGCTCGCGCATTTTTTTTTATGAAGGATTTGACTTATAAAGTCCTGACGCTGAACCAGCTGCCAAATTTCGAATCCTTCTATTCTAAATTTAAAACAGAAGTAAAGAAATGAGTATGCGAAATGTACCTGAAATGTGACTTCAAAAATACGATGGCAACTCGAAACCTTTGTCGCTCGTGCTCTGAAGCTGAAAATAGCCTTGGAATATCCTGAAACATTTAAAAAAAAAAATACATGTAATAAAATCCGTACAAATATGATTGGCGATGAAATTTGTATCGCCATGGAGTCATGGAGAGTCGAATGGTTAAACACGGAATGCGTCGCAATCAAAATTTTATTTGACTTGACGCTTGAAAGTTTTCTTGCTTCTTGTATGTGTGTGGCTACGTAGGTGATATCCCTTTCTTACATATTGTGATAGATGTGTGTAGAAAATTTATTGAATTTTCCTAACATAGCTGAGTATATGTCATCTCTATTGTACATATGAACTTGTATGTCCGTTGAAAATGTGTAGAAATTTCACGACCATTCGATGGCCATGGTTGGCTGATGGGGAACCTTACTTACATTTCTACGGAGACGGGTTTCGTTCTCTGTCCATTTCTTACACAATGGCTGTAGAAAATGTGTAGAATTTCGATTAGTTTTCTACAGGTACAATCTGCCTGTTGGGTAGTTGGTCTAGAATATCAGTTGAAAGAAAGATATACGGAAAAGTTTAGTCAGAATTTTTACATTAAATTAAAGAAGAAATTTTTATTAGTAAGTATTTTTTTTTGCTTTGGCGGTATGCAGCCGCAATTAAATTCAATTAATAGTTAAGAGATACTCCGTATCAAATTTCAATCATCTTGATAGTTGTTTATTTCTTCTACGCTAATTGCTAATAAAAACCACAAAAGATTATAAAAAAAGTAGAAAATAAAGACAATCATGAAAAAAATTTGGGCGATTTTAACCTTGACTTTGTTCATCAACTTCATATTAATTGCTTGCAATTTTTTTCGGTGTTTATAATTTATCATCTTGAGAGCAGTAGTTTTCTAAATTGCTTATCAAAAAAGGTTTTAGCTGCAATTTCCTTCTGTTTAAGTGAATAGTAATAACTTCTTTATGTGTAGGCCAGATGTTTATTCGTACCATTTCCATTCGATGATGATTTTAATTGTATTAATAATGTCACCGATTATACTATAGGCGTATTCGATTATTGACTTATTATGTGAAATTCGGGATGTTTTGTTTGCGACGTACGGTGGTATTATAGTCACTTAAAAATCACTTAATAAAGTTTTTGGGTATTAATAAAAGCAAATATAACGATGAAATTTCTGCTGTATTTACAGAAAATATTAAATGATTAATTAGCTGACGTTAATCCCATATTAAGTTGAAAATAAATTTAGCTGATACCGAGATCTATTTCGTTATTTAAGATAAAATATGACGAATAAAATATAATTTAAAATTTCATTTGTTCCCATAAGCGAGAAAAAACTTTAATTTCTTCAGGGGTCTTAATTAAAAATCTCATCGACTGACCAAATTTTTAAATTTTAGATGTAGTTTGTGAAGATCAGTACATGTAATTCCAGACTGAAATTGAGCGCTTGGCTAGTGCCAATCATAGCTAGTCTAAATGTGGAATTATAGTGAACGCGATGTGCACGACCCGCGCTTTGTTCAATCGCGTCGCTTGCACCATATCGTGTCATCAGTATAGTGCGTTGAATCGCTTACAACAATACAACTGGCCAATAATATTCACAAATACCAAAATATTTTCTTCGCAACCTCCGACCGTATTGCCTCCATTTTTTATTGCATAAGATTTATTCGCGATATTTATTAACCGGTATCCTCTGTATATTGTTGTAAAAAACGAAATAAAACTTACACAACTGTCAAAATCGAGTTACGCGTGCGATAAAATTAGAAAATTGGCTATCGATGCGATGCGCGCATTTTAGTTTGGTGTCATTTCGTCGCATCGCTTGATGCCAGCGCGTCGCGTTCCGTATAATTTTACCTTAAACCATTGAGGCTACGTCAAATCAAAAACTTTTGCTTAAAATGTCAGTTTTTGGAAACTTTTTGAGATGTTTCGTCATCGAATGAAATTTTTGTTTAAGACTCATCGGAAGGAGCATCATGCAACTATCCAGTATCCTTACATCTGGGAAGAGTTTGTCGAGATTTTTCCTTTATGAGAAACTAGTAAAATAATCTTTAGTACCTAATTGAATTTACGTTTTTTTTTGTTCAGTTTATAAGATTTATATATGCTTGAATTCGATCATTGAATCATCTTTTATTCTCTATATTTTTATTAATAATAAACAACCTAAAACTTACCTACGTAATTTCTCCAAAACAATACGCTGACGGCAAGCGCACGTGACGTATATCAGTCGCGAATCCCGGTTCAAAAATATATTACATGCCCTTGGGAAAATACGTGAGGGATACGAAAGACTAAAAATACACATATATTAAAATTTATTTTACAAATATATATTGTATACCTATGTTTTCTACATATATCAGGTATATATTTGTGCTTATCGCACACCTTTATGAAATTTCTTCATGTCACGGATTCTTGATTTTATTCGCTCCAATTGATATTCCAATCACAGTTTTATATCAAACTCAATTGTCGTCAACGTAAAAATACCCAAAAGGAAATAAAACAAAAGTTTTCTACCTGACTGCGTAAATATATCATAACCACATTTCTTCTACATCTCCTCTTGCTACTTGAGAAATTCTTAGAAAAATTTATTATGTAAGCTCTATACTAATTAAATGCACAACATATCTACTTTTACTTTTACAAAAATCAATAATACGATGATTAAGTGTAATAGTTTCCTTATATGGTGCAATTGTTAACTATGGGAAACTAGTTATCTAAATTTAGTATAATTGCGGAAAGATTCAATTTTGTAATTATATGAAAATGTTTAGAAAGCACTAAGAATTGTTTATAACTGTTCAAAGTATGTCGTATTAAAGGCTGATGGATATATTTGATATTCACTCTAATAACTAAGCAGATTATAGTTTTAGCTTTAGTTTTAAGAGGGGGCGAAGCGCTGAGCCTCCGCGCACACTAGGCACCAAATGAGGGCCCATAGCGATCCCTTCGGAGCCTCGTAGGCATCATCCCCAAAACAACCCAGATCCCTGAAGAACTTGACCAGCTTGTCATGACCTATCGACCTCAGATCCTCCAAAGTGTCAAAGAAAAGACGGTCCAACCACCTCAGTCGCCTCCTTGCAACCGCCTGACATTCGCACAAAATGTGGGTAATGTGCTCCTCAGCATTTGGTCGAGGCAGTACCTGCACATGTCAGAATCAGCGATCATCATACGCATAGCATGCTTCCCTAGCAAGCAGTGCCCTGTCAGTATTCCGACGAGTAACCACAAACTTCCTCTATTCCATGCCAATATCTCCCTAGTCTTCCATCTGTCCAACCTTGGCCAGAATGCCCTAGAAGCCCTACAGCTCGTCAGCCCCTCCCAACTTGAGTTCGCAGCGTCTGTGGCACGATTCCTGATACGTGCTTTGATGCCGTTTAATGGTGAACTAACCCCCTCCTCTACCATTCCGGCTGACGCCGAGCCTAGTCTCACCAGCTCATTGGCCAGTTCGTTTCCTGGTATGTCACTATGCCCTGGTACCCAGCATAGCCGTATTCTATTCTGACTACAAAGTACCTTGAGCACTTCTCGAAAGCGCTTTACTAGCTGGGATTTGATAGTCCCCGATTCCAATGCATTCAATGCCGCCTGGCTGTCAAGGTAGAGTGAGACATCTCCGCTTGGAATACACTACAGGCATCCGGCAGCTTAAAATACTCCCTTGCACTCAGCTGCTCAGAGAAGATTCTAGCGCCAGTACCGCATTCCATTTTGGAACCGTTCGTATACACGCAGAGTTCTCCCTCGTTCACTATACTGTTGTTTTCCCAATCCTCTCTGCTTGGGTATATGACCTTGAACGATGAAATCATTCACCGGGATCATATAATTCGTACAAATGTCGACTGGATCCTCAAAACCCTAAGACCCTAAAAATGGAGCCGTGTCCTATGGATCTCTCCCTAAGAGTACCCGCAGACTAGAGATTTAAAATCGCGCGATATTTTAGTTCAAAGGGTAATGGCTATGAAGATATATGGAAGGGCGCACACCGATTGTTTAAGGGGCCCATAGACGGGCACGCATGCATGTCATTCTTGCATGAGTTTATGGGTCTGAATCTTGAATGTGTGGGTCTGCCATCATGCGGCATAATGGAAATCAAAAACTTTTGATTTTTGTGGGCGGAGATAAAACGTATCGCGACATACATGAATGACACGCATGTATGCCCGTCTATGGGTGTCCCTAGTTTCGTCGCAACTAAACAGTTTTATATGCAATCCAGATCCCTTTCAATCGATGCGCGACTAAACTATCGCTTTGGCCTCTATATGCACGGTGGCTTATGGACATGCGCACACGGACCAAATTAAAAATCTCGCAAACTAGTTTTTTCTCTGTATTCGGCCGTGTCTTGTGTGTGTAGATCTGTCTGGTATGATGCATATTACAGCATTAATACTTTGCCAGCGGAGGTGGTAGGTTGATACGAGACCCAAATGAATGTAAATATCGGCCGGTGGTTTGAGTAATGTGCGCATGGGCAAGGACTAAATAGTTTAGTTGAGCAGGTTAGAGTGTGCGCGGCTCGATGTGATTAAACAATTGCCCAACTGTTTAATCACATCTCAAGTATGCGCTAGGCCTAAAGCAGATTGTAGGTGAAATATATTTTTTTACGTCTTAGAATTAACTGTAAAGGTAGAATTACACTGAGAGCGATGCGCGCGATTCGCTCTATTAACCAATCGCGTCGCGCGTTCAATATCGCGACATCAGTTATAGTGAGCGCATTGAATCGCTTCCCACAACTGTTATTAAAATTTTTTATTAAATTCTCAAATACTAAAATATTTAGTTTCTACCTGTGAACGTATTTCCTGTTTTTAACCGTTTGTCGTCTATTGCTGTAAAAATTCGAAATACGCGTTACGCGCGCGACGAAATTAGAAAATAGTCTATCGAATCAACGCGATTGGAGCGATGCTATGTTTTCATCAGGTTTTTCTACTTCAGAAAAGATTGACAGGTATCGGTACCTCTTAATTTTGTTAATTACGTCCAGAAGTACCTTTGCACTCGAAATTGCAGCATGAGTTAAGTTATTAATTGAAAAGTAATAAATAAAGGTAATACTATTCACCCAAGATTATTGGTTAAATTATCTATAAAGTAATAAATCTATGCATCAGAAAGTTATTATATGTATTATTATTATTCTTGCTTAAATTAAGATTATATATGTATCTTCCAAAAACTATTTCTATTTAAAAACTGTCCCAAAAACCAAAGGAAGGTAAATAAAAAACCGATCAAATAGGTTAGATCCTGTACTCATCATATCTTGCAGCTATTCTGAGACATGATAATTATTGTTTGCAGAAAATATAAACTATAATTATTTAATCTTTGTGATTTGAGTTTCTGATTCTGCTTTCAATGTCCCCAAAACCAATTATTTGTAAAGATGACATGCAAAAGCATTGGCAATCTATTTATCTAAGTTATAATCATTTGAATAATCGTCATCATTAGATAGATTGATGCTAATCTTTTTTGAAATACTGAAAAATGTTGTTCGTGTCCAGCCATTTTATTATGACTATTATCCTGTTTGTGTTTTCATAATGTAAAATAATTTCGAGAATTGTCTTTTTCTGTAATCTATTGTGATTTAAAAACTTTTTTTTTTAAAAAAATGTGTTGTTAATTATGCATAATTTATTGGTACATTTTATTGCTATGCAGATTACTGCAACAAGCGTATCGTTTTGATTGATGCAGTTCTTATTGATATCTCCTTCATTTCACTAAAACAAATAGAAACTAAAAAATGCACTGCAGAAAGCCTTTTATCAATTAAAATTCATTGATTCAATGTCCAAAATCATTCAGTTCATCAACTTTCTTCCCTTATACAAAAACTACCTCTGTATATTCAATGAGAACATTTATATTTTAATGAAATGATTAACGAAAATTAATGAACGAGTTCATTAAACAATGAAAATAATGCGTTAATCAATATAAATTTCATTAATTCAATGAAAAATTTAAGTGGATAATAAAAAATATCGTTACTTTATGTTCATTTCATTATAGAATGGAAAAATCCATAGCTCAATGTATATTTCATTGATTTTATTAAATTAATATATCGTTAAGATTTAGTAAAATATCGATAATTCTTGAATCTTGAGTCGGATTATTTCCCAAGTTAAAGGGTCTCAGCCCTTAATTCTTTAAATCCAGGGGATCCGGAAAAATTGTGTTGTTAGGCTTGGTTATAAATAATTTATTATTATTATTATTTTTAACTTTGTTAATTATTTAGATTTAATGAAGTTACCGTACCTTGATACCCCTATCAAAAATATTTTTCCATTTTTCTATTCATTACGGTTTTTGATAAATAAAAATCCGAATGTTTTCCTTTCTATTCCCTTTCACCATCACCCCAACACCCACACCCCTAAACATTTGTTTAACCCTTGTGTAATCTTGAAGTATCCCTAAAGATAATCACAAAGTTTCAACCTTTTGACATCAATCGTTCAGGAGATATGGATTTTCGAATATTTCAATCCCGGCTTTCAACCGTTTCAGTCTCATTGTTTTTCCCCCACTTCCACACCCCTCAATCCCTATCGACCAAATGGATCCACTATCATAGTTTTACATAAGTTTCAAGTTTCAGCCTCCCAGCATAAGTGGTTCCTGAGATCTATAAACCAATTTTTTTAGATCTCAGAAACCACTTTTTTTTAATGGATATACAGGGTCCGGCAGTGAAACCTGACGGTTTTTGAAATGGAATAATTCAATGAATATTCCAGATATTTTGTTATAATTTTTTTTATTTTAAAAAGAAAGAATGGAAGTTTAAGATGTATAAAAAAAAATTGGAAAAAGCATTATGAAGCAAAAATGACATCACCCAAATGATGACACCCATTTTCTCTGCACTGCTCAAATCTGTTAGCAAAGTTAGTCATCACTCTTTTCAAGGTTTGGCGCGAGATTACACGCATTTCCCGCTGAATATTCGCTCGCAGTTCTGCCAAATTTTTAGGCTTATCAAGACACACTTTTCCCTTGAGGTAACCCCACATCATCATCAATCATTTCAGGGTCTCCTTTCATCATCCCCAACATTGTTTCTGTAAAAGCTAACCTGCTTAGGAAATCTTGAAGCTGTAATTTTTGAACTACAGCAATTTTGTATGGGTGAAAATTCAAGTCTTCATGAAGTATCCGCCTAACAGTCCTATCGGACATCCCTAAAGCCTGAGCATGACGAATAGCTGATCGCCGGGGACTGCGTTCAAAAGCAACTCGTACAGCCTCGATGTATGCAGGTGACCTTTCCGTTCTGTGGGACCCCCCCTTCTCAATGTTGTTCCGAAAGCTGTATTGCGAAAGTTCCGAACCCACAAAAGAATAGTGTTCCGAGATGAAATCGGCCCACGAGGAGGAATATTAAAACATAAACGAAATTGCAACTGTGTTAGGGTCACAGAATCGTTATTTCTGAAGAACGTCTCGACGACAAAGGCACAGTGTTCACTGGTCCAACGCTCCATTGTAACTAAACTTACACATCAGGAGAAGGGAATGAGACCGACCCCCACCACCTGAGATCACCCCACCGTCAGGTTTCACTGCCGGACCCTGTATAAGAGTGCCGTGACAAAGCCATATTTTTAAGTCAGAAATTATTATGTGTTTCTAACACATTCTATTATTTTGACAAAAGATACAAAAACTGTTACTTATTTTTTTATTTTATAAAGTAATGAAAAAATTTATTAAGTTCTGAATAAAATTTATTGATTCAGGGATCATAATACGAGAACGTATGAAAAATATTCGTTGATTCAATCAGAGAAGTACGTCAACTTATTAACGGTTTATTAATTCAATGAACGAAGTACTTGAAATTATGGACAAAACGAATTGATTTAACGAACAAAATATTTCAACTTATGATAGATTGAGTCAATGAACAGAGTACATGAACTTATGAACAGTAATTATTTATTTTATGAAAGGAGTACGTGAAATGATTAAATGAAAAACTCATTGTTTAACGAACCAGTTCAATTACAGAGTGGAGATTATTCATTGACTTAATGAACAATTACATCGGCTGAAAAGTGAAAAAAAGAAAGTTCATTGATTTAGCGATTTAGAAATCGTTTTCAGTTTTTCTTGATATTTCACCCGTAGGGGGATTAATTGGGTTGTATACGTTTTTACGAATTCTGACATATCTCTTAGGTCTAATGAGATATCGAATCGATTTCTGCTTATACGAGTTTTTTACATATTCGCCTCAAAACTAATTTCAGAATTTTTTGATATTATTTTATATTTGTAGTCCCTATCGAAGGGGGTTGTATACGTTTTCACGTATTCTGCCATATCACTTTGGTTTGATTCGATTTCAATTTTATTTTTACTACCACGACCTTTTTATATAATCGTCTAAAATACAATTTCAAGACTTTCCGATATTTGATCCAGAAGAGGGTGTAAAGGAGTTGTATACATTTTCACGACATCCTGAATGTCTCTTAGGATTGACGAGACATTGAAATGATTTTTTTCTTCTGCGCGCTTTTTATAGAATCGTATAAAAATCAAATTCTGAATTTTTTTTAATTTTGCTCTTAAGGGATATAAAGGCTTTAAAAACCTTTTCACGAATTTCGCTATATATTTTAGGTCTAAGAAGCAAAAGCATATTCAATATCTAGAATATGCTTTTGCTTCCACATGTTTTTTATTTGTATGAAGAACCACTAATGAATTGTTGAGTTGTATAAAGTTACACATAGTAAAAAAATTTTAATTTTCTGAATACATACTTTATTGAAACCATAAAAAAAACAGGAAACCCATAAAAAAAATTATTTCCGCAATATATCGCAGTAATATTGATCATAAAATATTCTTAGTTTAATTTAACTGAGGCTATAGTAATTCAACGGATATCTTAATTGTTTATCAGGTAAAAATAATAAAGGTAAGGTCAAGAATTCGTAGGTAAATATGTTGGGCATCTTTCAATCAAACTTCTCAGTTCAAAGTTCAGTACATCATGTTCTGTAAAATCCGTTTTATTTCCACCTAGAGTACTCAGATTAAAATTTTTTTATGGTTTATTATTATTAATATTTTTTTATGAAATCTTTCAAGATCACTACACTAACTTGACAAAGTTTTCTTCCGTGCTCATTGTGGATTTGACTTATTCGGGCTAAAACTTTAGAATAGCGAACAATGAGTCCATTTTTAATCATTTCGGATATTTTGTAGCTTGAACTACTGATTTATTTAGATTTATTTTACATTGTTGTGTTTCTGTAACGTATGACTTGGGTTCTCGTACGCATGTGCTTAGATAAAATGTGCACAGTAGCTGATAATTGAATTTTGAAGTAGAAGCACGTATTTTTTAATTTATTAGCCTACAGTATTGTTGAGTGTATGAACATTATTATGAAAACTGAACTATTAAACAATAGAATGAATATTTTAACCCAATTAGATCGTGCTTGGTGTCGTTTGCTAATCCTACGTTACAGTTTTTTTTTTTTAAATCTTTTTCAAATTTCGAACAAACATGCACATAAGTTAGTTAGTCTTAGGTAGAGATTAATTTCCTCTTAAAACTTCGAATGTTGGATTTGCTATTCGATGAACATATTTCATATTTTAATAGCCTTGATATAGTCAGGGATACAAATAAAATTTCTAAAGGCAATTTCACCGCGACTTTCTTCTTAACTGACCAAAGTAAGAAACCGGCTTCGAAAAAAATATTTAAAGAAAAATATAAATATACGAACATAAATAATTATTTACACCTCAACGCTACCTACACACCAAAAATAATAATATTAATTTTAAAGCAATCAAAATACTCGTGCCTTTCAGAATTCAACAGCTCACATCTTTGGGTACATTCATCGCTTGACGATGACTACGAAAAATATAAGAATAAATAAAATAAACATTTGTTTTCCTTAACATTATCGGCAAATATACTGCTAAAATGAGCCTAATTGTTCAAGCGGAACACAGAAGGTACGAATATAATTTAAAAGATGCCATCAGTTCGAGTCCACTTTACACGTTCGCCACAAAATACAGCGTGATATGATCATGTTAAGAATATGAGTGTATAAATAATTTTTCGTATTTTTTTTCGTTCTCGTTATTGCATCTTATTATTGGGAATTTAAATTTCTGTTTACTATTGAAAATGTTTTATTTACGATCACATCGTTTTTGGTAAATCTAGAAATGTATTCTAAGCAGACATTTTGATTTTTCATTTGTATTTCCGAAAATGGAAAGTAGTATAATGTAGGTAGAATGTTATTCCCAAATTGTCTAATAAACAATATAAAAAATTGAAACGCAAATAATACATGATATTTTGAAATTTGAAAGTTCAATAAAAATTTTTCTGTCAAAAAAGAGCAAAAAAATAATGTGTATCAAACAAAAATTTGACTATGTTTTCGATATCTGACTGCATTTGCAAGCCAGAATAGTTAAATAGTTGACACAAATACAAGCTTGAGATGTTTTTCAAAAGTCATAATGTCAAAAAGAATCGTTCATTGGTTGCTGTAGTTATGGGAAGAGTAAAAAAAATTTGAAAAAATTTACGCACTGTTGAAAAGGTATTTCAATCACAAAGATTAATAATAAAGTATTGTGATCGACCTGAAATTTCAAAAAAATTTGCTACCCTGAAATTTTGTATTTTCACGTTTTAGGACTAGTAAACCCCAAAAAAGCAAAAAAAAAAAATGTCCGTCTGTCCGCCGTACGCCGTACGCAAAATCGTTTGAAGGCGCGTAACTCCCAAACCCGTTGAGATATTAAACTGAAATTTTTATGGTGGGTAGATTGGGTGAACCCCTACGACTGGTAGGGGTGGGGGTACAAGGGGAGAGGAGCGGGGAGCGTTTTAGACGAAAAATTTTGGTTTATTACCAGGAGGCTATTTGGAACGTTATTTTTTAGGTTGTCAGTCGCATAGTAACCTACACCGCATCTCATCATTAAACACGTTTCGGACTTCTACCCATAAAATAATAAAGTTGCGCCCAGACTGTTGGCAGATTTTTTAGTTTAGATTCAATTCTTTCTACATACAGTTACTCACATAATTATTGAGTCAAGACCAAAAACAATATTTGCATCAAAATTATGATTGAAACGAGTAGTAAATAAAAAAAATTAAGTTCCATTTGTTATTGTCTTTACTATATATTCATGTAAATAAGTGTTTTTTCAAAATGTATATTGCGCAAATATATAAAATAAATGAAAACAATTCAATAAAATAAAATGTAGCGCCACTCAATTATTGGGTCAAACGATTTTTTTTTATTCTTTTAAGTTTAAACTGCTAAATTAATATTTGGTGGGATCTCCTTTTTTATTCAGGACCGCCTCGCATCTATTACGCATTGATTCTACAAGTTTGCGCATAGCTGAATCGGAGATTTTTGCCCATTGATCTTGTAGAACCATTTTGAACTCCGATATGCTGCTAATTGGGTGTATCCCAAATTCTTTCATCAAGCTGCTCCCAAAAATACTCAATTGGATTTAGATTGAATGACGGTGGTGGGGTTTTTTCACTTTGGGACAATTGGAGAGTAGGAATTCTCGAACGATATGTGCCGTATGTTTAGGGTCATTATCTTGATAGAATTGAAATGTTTTTAGAATTCCCATTTTCTCCGAAGAAGTTTTCAAATTTTCTTTGAAGATGTATAGTTATACATTTTAGTTCATAATGCCATCAATAAATACCATGTTTTCGACTGCTGAGGCCGATATACAGCCCAAACCATTACTGATCCCACGCCATGCTATACAGTCATACGCCGATTTTCTTAATTTAGTTCAGTATTAGGCTTGCGCAACAACATGGTGCATCCATCTGACCCAAAAACATTAAACTTACTCTCGTCTGTAAAACCTCCTGATTCCAAAAGTTTTGATCCTTTATTACATGGAGTTCAGCAAACTCCATTCTCTTCATTTTATTGACGTCGCTAATAATTTGTTTCGTTCGTGCTACTCGACCGTTATAACCATATATTTTTAAACAGCGGCGAATAGTTTATAGAAGAACGTCATTGTTGAAACTATTGCAAAGATCCATGGCTATTTTCAGTGCACTTATCCGAGGATTGGCCTAAATTTCTTGTACAATCCAACGTTGTTCGTGGTCTGTCGACTTTTTCGGTCATCATTATCGTAGTGCCGGACAATATTACCGACAACTCTCTTGCGTAAATTGACAATGGCGACAATTTTCCTTAGACTCCTGGCCTTGGCATCATGAAAAACCACCAATTGACGTTGATCGACTGATGTGTTTCGGTTTTTTGCACCATGTTCTCTAAAAATTAGTAGTTCATAATATACACTGGTGGTCAAAATAATAAATACACGCCTGCGTTTTTTGGAAAACATCTATTTTTTCAGCTTTCAATACTTTGTAAGTTAAGCCAGTCTATTGAAACGATACGTTGAAATGTGTAGAACATATTAGTAGGAAAAAAAGGGTCTTACCTGTTAAGGGTTTTTAATATATTCCGATTTGGATTCATTATCCTAATTATAGAGTTGACAAAATAATAAATACAGTATGAGAAATTGTATTGAAAAATTTATTAAATTTATTAAATTTTTTCAAGAGAAGTTTTCAGTTTTATTTTTTTTATAATTTCAACTTAGTAATTTATTGCGTGACCCTTATTTTTAAGAATTTGTTTGCAACGAGCCGGCATCGAATCCACTAAACGTTCACAACTTTCTTTTGAAATCAGGTGCCACTCTCTTTTTACTGCAGTCCACAATTCGAACTTATTTCTTGGTTTATGTACATAAACCTTATCCTTGACTTGCTTCCACAAGTTTTCAATAGGATTACAGTCCGGTGACTGCGCTGGCCAATCGAGAACCGACATTTTTTTGCGCCGCAACCACTCCTTCACTATTTTTGCAGTGTGCTTCGGATCATTATCGTGTTGAAATGTCCATTGAAACGGCATGTCTTCCTCTGCAAATGGCAGCATTATGTCCTTTAGTATGTCCAAATAACTTTCTTTGGTCATAATCCCGTCAATCAACTGAATTGGGCCTACACCATACCAAGAAAATGCTGCCCTCCCCCATGCTTAACGGTCTTTTTGGTATATTGTGGATCAAATGGTTTGTTGGGAGAACGCCTAACATATTCTTTTCCATCCGATCCGAAGATGTTGAACTTGCACTCGTCACTCCAGAGAATATTTCGCCATTTTCTCGTGCTTTCTTCTCCGCTCCAATCTAAATGGGCCCTTGCAAAATTTAGTGGGTTCCGTATGTTTTTTTTACTTAGGTGAGGCACTTTTCTTGGTGATCGGGCTGGTAAGTCTGCGTCCAATAATCTTCTACGAATTGTTCTAGCACTGACTTTAGCATTTGTTTCCCACAAAATCACGACCGAAGACGCCAAAGGGTTCCTTTTAGAGACGCGCACAATTTTTCGATCCAATGATGGAGTGGTTTTCCGTGGTCGGCTGCGATTTTCTTTATCATTCTTCTCTTTCATGGCATTCTGGACCATTCCCAAAGAGCAGTGAGAAATTTGTGCAATCTGTCGAAGAGAGTAGCCGTCGTCCCTTAGGCGTTGCATTTCGATCCTCTTTTCTGCTGAACAGTGCTTATTTCGGCCCATGTTTGAACTAAATAATTATACAAAATCAGATAATTTGAACTTGTTAGAAAAGTTTTCACTTAACTTACTCGAAAAAAAATAAATTTGGAAAAAAAATTAAAAAGTGGCCCGAAAGTACTTATTTAAAAACACTGTATTTATTATTTTGTCAAATGTGAAAGTGGTCCTTTGACTATCAAATTCAAATTGACATGTCCGCATGAACAGGCTTGCTACTTAAAACAATGGCTTCCCAATCTAATGGTTCATTGCAGTTGATTACGTCACTTGAACAGCATTGCCAACTGAAAAAATAGATGTTTTACAAGAAACTTATTGGTGTATTTATTATTTTGTATGTGTATAAATGTACCCTTTAATATGTATGAACTACCAATATTATTATATTTCACCAGCACTTACTGCAAGAGATATAAAAGATAGGCTATAAAATTAACAAAATAGCTCACTGATCATTGCCCGACCCAATAATTTTGTTGCAACAAAAATGCGATGTTGATCGTCAATTATTTTTTTTACTTTTTGTACACATGTTATTTCGGAATAACAATTTGCCATCGGGACGATAGAAGAACGTATAATATGATTTGAATTGCAAGATTTTTTGTGCATTATTCCATGAGGTAGTCTAAGGTTTTTAGTGATCATCTTTCCCTCGACCCAATAATTATAACTGTATCTCCAATATAATTTTAATTATCCTAGACTTCGTTCCATACTACAGTCAATAAAAATGTTGTAATTTTCAAATATAAGTTTTGCATCATTTTTTGTTTATCACAAGATTTCGTGTTATTAATAAGCACTTGAAACTTAAATATAAAAATATTTTTATGCTGTAAGAATCTATCTTTGCTCGAAGGACAGAACTTTTGTGATATTCTGTGTTTTCCTGATTGTTGAATATCTCTACTGCATATCTTTCCAATTTGAAAAACCGACTTTCACGAGTTTGCCTAAGTCCTGTCACGTCTTATACAAAAATTCCCTTCCTTGGAATAAGCTAACCAATTCCGTCGTGAAAACCAAGACTGCTGAAATTTCAAAGAGTCATATGGATCAGTACTGCAAGCAGATTTCGCTTGACTAAAACTAGGTTCCGACTCCGTTTGCTGGAAAAAAATGGGTGATTTTCACTCGCAGCACTTCCGAACTTATTTTTCTTTGTTTAAGTTTTTGTTATTTTCCAGCGTCAGTGGAGTTTCTGGTGTGAAACCCCAACACGAAATCCCCGACTGTTCATTAATCGCTTTCTCTGAGGGCATGACAGTTGGAAAACTTTCACTGAATAGACCAGTTTTTTGTTTATAATACTATGTTGGACTGGGTCCGAAGGAGCTGTTTCGTCATATTTTTCTTTGAAAAAAATTACTATCTATGGTCTAGTTTTTTAGTTTTCGTTTTTCTGACATGTTGTCCCCTGCGTGCGCCCCTGAATGAAATTCGCCCTTCGATTGCACTAGCCAACGACCACTAGAATTCTATTTAACCATGACCCAACGTCGAAGAGCGGTGTAGTGTCGACCGGTATAGCATAATTCTTATGTAACTCAGTCGTACTGGTTGAGTAGTAGATATCACAGAGTTCACATGTAAGTCCGTCCATTGGTCAATGATTGTGGCAAAGTTCATATGTAACTCAGGCCTACTCATCATTGTTGATTGGTAAGGTCTAGTTCATAGGTACTCACTTGATAAATACACTTCACTAAAGTGAACGTATTGTCATCTCGTTGATGATTTTTTGAATTTTAAATGGAATACGCGATATTAAATAGTTTGGAAAGAAATGTAATCACTCGTATTTACAGTTAGTAAGTACATAGCTGAACTTGTTCCCAAAACAAACGAATATAAATTTATTAGTTTCAGGATAATTTCTTATTTACTTAACTTATAAATCAACAATATAAATCAATAAATATTTTATACCAATTTTTTTAAATATATTTTTTCATTTTATTTAGTTCATATATGAAAATCTTCTTTTCAACCTTTCATTAAACGAATTAAAGAAAAGAAACACATTTTACCTTTTATCAAAAACTAGTCAACCTCTCTGCATAATTTAATAAATAATCCAATAATCAAGGTGATTTTAATTCAAACCTTTATATCACCAATTATTTTTTCTGTGTACTTGATTCTCATAATTCACATTTTTACATTAACCGTGAACTGTGATATTCCGACAAACAATTAAATTGAATAAAATATTTATTTTAAATTAAATTGCTACATATATCGAACATACATTCCACCAAAACAGCTTTCATGTATTAAGAAATTATTTTTTTTTTGATTCGTACAACAAAATGTAAATTTTTCTTATTCAGCAAAGTATAAATGCATATCTGGTCTGTTAATTTTTTTAAGTTTTTAGTTTGCTTTGAATGAATGTCTGGCAAATGTTTTGCTTGATGTCAACAGGAGCTGCAATCAGATATTTTTAAATTAAATAAGTCTCAATAATTTTATTCAGTTTAAATTTTAACCCAGTTTAAAAAATATGCCTATACAATTTGTGGTGGATTTTTTTTTATGAAAAATATGACTAATTGATGAAATCATGAAATTAGTTCTTATGCGATTACAAAAAAATCCTAAAAACTTTTATGCAATTATATAAAAAGACCATCTATCTAATCTACCCTAAGGGATATGGCGGAAAATGTATACAACCACCACCTTAGGAGTTGTATTTAAAGAAATCCTGAAACAGTTGTTACATGTTTATGTTTGATTATTATTATTATTATTAATTTATTGATAATATAAATGAATTAACTTCAAGCAAATGCTCGGCAGATGAATTCCCAGACGTATTTTGAAGGGCAAAGGACACAGCAATCGACAATTTGAAAAATTCTAGGAGATAATTCTACACATGATATTTGGAAAAAAAATAGAATGTAGGTCAAAAAGGGTAGAAAGTATAAAACACTATACATGTTTATTATATAAATTTAATTTATTTGTTTTAAAGCCACAAACTTCACACACTATAAACATTATTTTCCTTTTAAATTTTAAATCACGCCTTACATAAAACCACGAAACAAGTGAATTAAACAACGAAGCGGTCAAGTTAATACATACAAAACTACATGCAAAATGCGTAATTTTATACGCAGTGATCAATTTTACACATTAAATGTGGTAAATTTCATGCGTTGTTGCAATATTACTACCCAGTCAATAAATTTATGAATTAAATGTGTAAAAATACAAAGTTTTAAGAATTACTCTCAATTTTGTTAAATTTAATGAAAATTCGTAAATTTACTACATCAAAGCGGAATATTTTACTGCTTTAATAAGGACAGTAATTTTCACAAATTTTTTTTACAGTGTACTTTTCTAGTACAGCTACGTATATCAAGTTTCAAGTCTCTTGCATACGATGCATACAGAAGTTAAGATGGCAAAAACAAATCAATTTGAAAACAAGTTATGGAAAATTAAATTTCGAATCCGTATGAATTTCAACAAATATAAGCGGTATTGTTTCTGTAATCTGTTAAATATTTCGGAATTGTTTTAAAAAAAATTGTATTTTTCTCATTTCGGCACAGGGGGTTTGGGGAACAATTCGTATTTCCACTAAAAATGATTGCAATAATAGGTTCCAGTTTTGCGCTGTGAAAATTGTCAAATATTCGACAAAGTTGTATACAGTCTAAATTAAGCGTGAGCAACAAATCAAGCTCAAATGCCGTCAAATAGTGTAATCGTAAATTTTTTTTATCAAATTGTATTTGGCCTGAATATTTTGACCTAATTTTTTGTTGCCAAATTTGTTGGTCAAATATTTGACAGTATAGCATACAGTCTAATATGAGCTGCAGTGATGGTCAAAAACTTCAAATTTAATTGCTCAATTGATCACGAAGAATAAGAGGAATTAAAGGATTGGGAATAATTCTCTCCCCTAATACATCAGAGCGATACTGTTTTGGTATATGTTATTGCAAATTTTAAATTGTTGGAATTATTCAAATTGATGAACATGTAAACATATTAACGAATTTTGTGCAACATACCAATCAATTTTTACTGTACATACTGTTTTTTAAGTGCACTTGGTGCTTTGTGGCTCTTCAACTTAATTATAACACCACTTTTGTTAAAAGTTGGACAAGTATTCGGCTTTTTAAGTAAAGAAAACTGTTAATAAAATTAAAAAAAATGATTGAGTCATATTGTTGTAAAAATGACGATGACGCGGAAGAATCGTACTCGTTTTACTTTAACAAAAACCTATTTTGGAACTGCAAGCGGAGTTACCGGGGTATTTTTCACGAATGATAAGAAGAGTAAAAATCGTCATTTTTTTTTCAATCTCTTTACTTACAGTATTAATTCACCTGAGCTGTGATGTGAACAGCAAAATCATCGATACCTTATAAGTTACCTGCGACAGGTGAGCTTTTATAGTCTCTACGCGCTTATAACATATTCTTTGAGGTCTCTGATGTTCGGAAACTTTTCTTCACTGTAGCTTTTTGTTGTTATACATGTATATATTTCCTTGAAGACTTAAAGCATGCTCTCTACAACGTGTTTAATGTAGCACGCCAAGCCGGTGATTAACAAACTTCTTGGTGACAAAAAAAAATTAAATTCTCGCGAAACTTTTGAACATAAATTTTTACGTTGGGGAAATAAAACGACAGACCTTTTGACAATTTAAGCTTAGTCTCGTTCACTATTCAGTTAACAAAAGATCATATAAATTCGTATGTGAAGTAAAACATCCGCTGTTAAGAAACTCTTCTTCTATCCAATCTTAGGTGCACTTGTCTTAGAAAAAAAATCGTTCAAGAATTACGAAATAATTTTTTTCGGTCAAAAGTTTTTACAACAATTTTAGATCTAAATTCTAAAGTTTTAATATTCTTATACTTATTTTTCGAAATACGTTACTTAAATTTTTTTAAGAAAATGTGTGCAGTGAGTTTCTTCTAACTAAACTTATTTTTTAAAAACTGACAATCAGTGATTTGACGGTTTTGACAGTGGTTTAAAATTTATTTTAAAAAAAGTGTTGAGCAGTTTTGTGCGCTTCAAAAACCCCCAAAAAAGTGTAGTAAAAATGTCTTGTGGATTTATATATGAGCACTTAATCGTGATAGCACTTCCAGTGGTTAAATCAGATCCAAATATTAACAAAAAGGGTAGTGTTAAAAATCTATTAAAACCCAAACAGTAAAATATTGACAAAAACAAAAAGTAAACAATTAATTGCAATACAAAAAAGACTGAAATATAATCGTATGTATATGTCGTGTAATTGCTCGAGACTGAATATATCCTAAAAAAAATTATTGTAATCAAACATTTGCAATCATGTTTCAAAAATATGTTTCAAAAATTTCCAATACAATTGGTACTGTGCATTATATGCGCAAAAAATCCAAAGATACGGCAGACAAATTAAATAATAATACGTGCTGTAATAAACGAAAACTATCACCGTCATCCGAAATCGATGAAGAAATGCTTCTTAATATCACAACATCAACGCCATTTATTGCAATACCAACCGCTGATATTATTTTATCTACGGCTATCGCTGAACTGAGAAGAACTTTACTTTATTATCCGTTAGTATACATTTTATGATAACTAAAAACTTTCGAATAATAAAAATATTAATTTATTGCTCTATGGTTGAAAAACGTAATACTTACATAATTTCTTATGGACCATTTATTTTTCAAGAAAAACAATAAAAAAATAACATGTAACGCAGTTAGCGTTATTATACTTTGAATTTCGATGTCTATATCTTTGCCCATCCAGATCCAATGGTTTTGACGATTTTGATATTAGGCTGTCAAAAATATTTGGCTATTTTCGTTGGCAAAAGTAAAGTTTTTTTTAACAAATTGTTTTATTCTCTTATTTTTCTCGCAAAGCCTGACTTATATGTTTTGTCAAATTTTTTTGGCTGAATATTTGACTCCATAAAATACCGTCAAAATACAAACTTAAGTGATATGAACATAACATCACCATTTCAAGATTGAGAATTAAATAACTGACATTACTATTTTTACTTTTTTCTTTAAGTTAAATTGGTCAGACACCTTGCTCACTATCCAATTAAGAAAGCGCAGATTAGTTGTTGTTCTTGATCGTTTGTGTCATCTTGTGGACCATTCATCACTGCAATACATATTTGCGATCTGTGTAAGTTTGTTCCTGGAATCATATAATTAAATCTGAAGGTGTGTCAACTCTCAAATATGTATTTAATTTTTTTTAATTTGTTTTGTCTTCTAAACTACATATTTTGATATAGATATATTTCGCGTTCATTTTTCATTTACTCGTATGATACATGCTTAATTAATTGATGAATCAAAAACGTTTATTTAATTCAATTCTGAATGTTTTGAACTTAATAATTAATCTATATCTCGATTAAGTGTGATTATATGTTGTGCTTTGTCGTACAAATAAAAAAGTGAACTGGAATACGTTTGATGTATTTATAGAGTACTGGTTTATTTTACGCATTGACATTGACAGTGGGTCAAACCTTAACCTTGAAGTCTAACTTGATGTTAGAGAATAGCTTTTGTATCTCGATAGAAAGTTATCGCAAAATGTAAAATAGGGCAAAAAAATTTATGGAAAAAATTTGTCAAAAGTATTCTTTTGAGAGCCTGTTTTTTTACCCAAGAAGACTAAGGTGGAACGAAGCGGTGTCGGTTTCTTTCTTATACACAGCATACAATGAATAAAATGAAACGCGTTAGTGTGACCAATCGACATCACAATTTTTTTCAGTAGTAAAAGTGAACATTTTTAAATCTCAATCACAACGGGGTCACCAGTTAGATTGATTAATTTCATTGTTTTAAACAATTTTCGATTTTAAGAATTTTTGTCTGAATTCAGTCAAAAAGTTCAAAAAGATCGAAGAAGATCGTTTATCATTTGCAATTCTATTGATCAAGTATCATTTGATCTCCTTGTGAGGCTGTAATGACTTTGTGTTTCTTATATCTCGGAAACAGCTTTTGAGACAAAATTGAATGCGGGAGAGACCCAATACCCCATAAGCTAAAATAAATCACTTATGTAAAAATATTACAAAATCGCGTGTGCAATAAAATGTCGTAAATATAAAAATATAAAAATTTATACTGTACCAAAACTCAGCAATTGTTAAACCAAATCCAATATATACTTTTAAAATTTATTTAATTTATATTATTCTTTCAAATAGTACAATACAATAATAAAAAGAATGTTGCACTACGCGCAATACACTTCAAGTATTCAAAATTAACTTAAAAAAATTCAATTAAAAATATTAAGAAAATATACTACGAATCTCAAATCCCGTATTAATGGTGCTACCTTGACTTAGATGGACATTTTGGCGTAGGTTAGGTTGAAATCACTGCGATAAACCAAGGTGCCACGATAAATATGATTTTGGAATGCGGGAATTTTGATCACGGAATTTTGGAATATGGGATTATGGAGTACGTTATTTTGGGTTACGGGATTTTGGAATCCTGGATTACGTATCCAACCCAAATGCTTTTATTGGTATTGCCAATTAAATTTTCAATTGTGATGTTAAAATTAAAATTAATAAATTTCAATATCTTCTTTCTTTCATAATTCCAAAAACACAGCTTGTAAGACTACAACTTGAAATTAACATAGTTCAGTATTAAAAATGTTGTAACTTGATCCGAAGAAATAAACCACGTGCCTCTTATAAATATTCATAGCCATCGCCCATCGGTTATCTTCAAGATCGTTGAAAAATAAGGCAAAAATATATTAAAATTATTTAAATTTATGAAAAAAATTGATTTCAATAATTTCTTGTAGTGATTATATGTTGCCAACGTTATAAATTATAATTACGAAGTTAGGTAACTATAAGATCAGTACAGTAAGTAATTGGCGTCTACAACGCAGATTTTTTTTACTAAGAACTTTCTAAGGTCTTAATAAGAGGTTTTGGCATCTATCGTAAACGGAAGTCAATTTAGTACCTGTAATAATTATTATTAAGGTCAGCAGTTAATAAAGAAATGAAAACTGAGACTGACTATTAAGATACCTGTATTTTTCACTTTTGGCTCTTTAGGATATATTTATAATTGGCATCCCACCTACCAGAGTAAGTTGTAGTTGTGGGCGAGTTAAAATGTATTGAAGTTTTACAATTACAGTTCAATAAGAATAACAAGCCACTTTGGAAATCATTGACCATTTAATTTTTGGTTGTTCTGCGATGTGCTCAGAAGTATATCCGGTGAGGGACATATATTGCAGTCTAATGTAAGACAGGCTACCAAAACAAATGGTAAAGATGAATGGACTAATCAAAAAAATCCCTTTTTGAAATCGCTTCTTCACTGCCAAACTGGAGTTCCATTCACTTTGGTAAATGCGATTCTGTAATTCTGTTCTTTGACACTGGGTTGTATTTCGAATTTTTTCCAGCAAACAGCTAAAAAATATCGAAAAATGATGCATATACAATAAAAAAACAGGCAATACGTTTGTAGATAGCGAACAAATTGTTTTAATATTTTTCAGTTGTGGGAAGCGACTGATATTATACCTTAAGAAGAGGGAGCAGTTACTGCGCTCTATACGGTTTAGATGTTAATCTTCTTATCTTTAGGTACACAGTAAAAATTGTTGACTACTCTCAGAGTAGGCAATTTAGTGCCTACTCTGAAAGCAGTAAAATTGTTGTCAAATTTTTTTGCGCACTCCTGTGATTTTTACTACATACTCGTACGCTGAAACACATCACTATTATTAATGCGGAAATTTACACATAAGTGTGAAAATCAATCGCTGAAAATGTGTAAATTTACTGCTGGTGTGGTAAGGCAAAATTTTACAATGCATAAAATTACAAACGGTGTGGAAAAACTAATGTGTACTACATATGTACTACAAAAATATGACATGTTTATGTTTGCTTATTATTATTATTATTAATTTCTTGAATAAACTTCGAGCGAATGATCGTCAGATGAATTCCCAAACGTATTTTGAAGGGCAAAGGACGCATCAATCGACATTTGGAAAAATTCAATGAGATCAATCAACACATGATAATTGAGAAAAAACCAGGATATAGTTCAAAAAGAGTAGAAAGTATAAAACACTATAACATACGTGCTTATTATATAAATTTAATTCTTTTTAAAGCCACAAAACACACTATAAACATTATTTTCTTTTTAAATTTTAAATCACGACTTACACAAAAACCACGAAACAAGTGAATTAAACAACGAAGCGGCCAAGTTAATACATATCACAAAAAACAAATTACAACGCATAAAGTATCAAAATTACATGCAAAATGCGTAATTGTATACACAATGACAAATTTTTCACTTTAAAGGTGGGAAACTTCATTCGGTGTTGTAATTTTACTTTCCGGCCAGTAAATTCTTAACGAAAATGTGTAAAAATACAAACTTTTAAAAATTGTTTTCGTAATTTTGTTAAATTTAATAAAAATTTGTAAGTTTACTACATCAATTCGGAATATTTCACTGCTTTCAGGACAGTTATTTTCACAAAAGTTTTTACTGTGTACACATAACTTCCGCCCCTCGCTCGAATCGCTCTCACTGTAATTTTTCCTTAAGTGTCCTTGTTGCTTGTCCATTGCAGAATTCCATTTGTCACCTGTGACTTTCATCAGCTGTAATTATCTCTCATAAGTGAAGGATCTGCCAACTGTATTTTTTATTAACACCATCATGTTCCAGTCCGTTAGTAGTTCTTTTTTTCATTATATAAATATTATTTTTATTTTGTTTGGGCTAAAATTTTGTTTACATTGACTCTACCAAAATTGAATTTTCTTATAAATACTAAAAATGTGTTTAAAAAATGTTAATTGCTTGAACGGGTGTATAACCACTGAAACTGGGATGACCTTATAATTTTCATATAGAACACACGTTATGATTATTCATAAGGTATCCAATTTGAAAATTAAATATTTTATGTGTCATGTATGTACATATATGGAAAAACAACACTCGCAAATTACTTAGAGGGCTTTTGTTTCTTTTTTGCGGAAGTAATTTAGATAATTGAACTGATAATTGTATAAGTAAACTTCACAGCAGGAAGGTAAATGTATTATTATCAGTTACTTCCTTTGGAAGTGTTTTTTCACAGTCCTATGAAAGACTTCTAAATATAATTATAAACTATGAATAATTTTAAACATTAAGACTTGTTACAATTATAACCAGTTTTCCTCGCTCTAAACTTTTCTTTTATTGAATTTAAAATGCGCAGATTATAATTACATGTTTTAGTTGAATTTGTGTCTGGGTGACAAATTCGTTATTTTTAATTGTATAATTAAATTTTGTTTATAAAAGAGTGTAAAAGAATGTGTAATTTTTTTTAAAAAAAGCACAATTTGTCCTGGTTGAAACATAATAATTCTTGATCTTCACAAAGATGGCAAAAATCTTGTTACAATGAAATTATTAACAGAATCGGTCTTAAGTTCCCACATGATCCCAATAAAAACAAGGATATTCTTGTGTACTGTTATTGCTTATAATAATTGTTTGTTTGTGGAATCGACTGTTTTTTGAGCTTCCAAGCGATTTTATTAGACTGTATACAATTTTGTCGAGTTTTAAAATATTTTCGCTACAAATATGCAGTCAGATTGTGTAATCGTCAACTTTGTATTTGGCAAATTGTAGGCTCTCTACACAATACCTATTTTGACCGAAAAATTTAACTTATTTTTTGCCGAATATTTGACAGCAAACTTCTAATGGCCTAAAACAAACGTCTTCAAATATTTTTGATCATATATTTGACTGCATGCACACAGTCTAATAGGAACGTAGGGTCCTTACACAAGTTCTATTTTGTCTGAAAAGTTAGACTTATTTTGTTTATCAAATGTTTGGATTAAGTTTTGAGAGCATGACAAAGAGTCTAATATAAACTTTTAACAGTATAATAAGTACAACGTCTATACAGCGTCTAAAATTGCAAAATTGGACTTCTATATATGTCAAATTTTTTTTGATCAAATTTTTGATAGCATGGCATACAGCTCAATACAAGCTTAAGTTTGGAAAGTATACGAGAATAGAGGTGCGCTTCTTGGTGACACAATTACCTTTATTGTTTAAGTTCATTGCTATTCATTTTATTTTATTTTTCTTTCTATAATTTGGTTAAGACTTCAAATAGACCGTGAACTCGTCTAAAAAATCTTCAAGGAACGAATCATTTTACAGAGAGATACAAAAAAGGCAATCCATGCATTACTTATGTGTTCAGATTACTTAATGATATTACCCAAAAAAATGTACACATCGCAACCGACTGAACGTAAATTGATTTCAATAAGCCATCGAACTCTAGACGACAATATACTTGAGTCGGTTTTTTTTATCAGACATTGATAACTCGATACTGTGTTTACCTTCGTGCAATACACAAATTTTCCATGTGTAATTATTTCTCTCTAAATAATTAATTAACCGGGTCCCGACCTAAATCAATATCAGGTGCCTATATTTTTTTTTATCGGAGCGCAACCTCTAAGTGAAAATAGGATATTGTTACTACCTGGCAAGATGAGCAATCTAATAATCCGTATCAGTCATGCACATATTAACCCCGAAAACAATATCGAATAATTTCAATTATGTATTCCGTATCCATGCTCTTGGATTAATTTTTCAGTTTGCGTCATAGAAGATTTTATTGTATTTTATTGGATTATTGTTATTAGTAACAGGCAATGAATTATGAGCCGAAACCATAATGACGTATTTGCATAATTCAGAATATAGTACTCGATAGCCTCAGGTAATTTTTTCAATTTTTTTTGTTGATATGGTCTATTCTATTCGATTTGTAGATACATTTTTTTTGTTTTGCTTAGTGTGTAGAGTTATTTCATAAATTTGTTCCTTTTTGTTCGGAATAGATTACATAAAATTACGCTACATTGGTAATTTTTGCGTAGTATTTTCAATATTATTCATTATAAAGCACTTCTACTGTCTAGTTCGCTTTCCATAAATTGTTATTTTGTAAATGTTCTACGTTACTTTGGATATTGAAGATATTAAGGATACATACAAAGATTCCTTGTAAGTTTTATGAATGACTTTCTAGAAATTCATATTTTAAGAAATATCGCGATTCGATTGGATATCTATGCCTCTTTTTATTGACCAAAACAACATAATGTTCGGAACATCCTAGTGATTACAGCTCTTCGAAAATATTACAAGAACTGTATGTTAGCATTAGGTGTGTTAAAAAATTGTGAATTTTGCAGATAGTTAATTGTCCCTTAAGCGGGGTTTTTTGTGTGAAACTTATCATTATATCCTTGTTTTTTGTGCTGAAATATAACATTTCATATTCCTTAGTGATAAAAGAAAACGTGTGTTAATTTGAATAGATTAATTCGTTTTTGTGGAGTTAATTCACTTTGGACTTACTTTCGAATCATTTAGGAATAAAAAAATTAAAATGAGAATTCTGTGTTCGTGTCTGCCGTCTCGTTTTAGTGTCATGGCCAAATTTGTTTACGACTCCAGAAGACCAATCATACAGCACACGAGTCTCTACTCAGCAAGCGTAAATAACCGCAAGTGAATCACTAACGATTCATCTACGTCAAATATACGTTCACAACTGAGCGTTGTACTTTGTTACTCGTAAGTGAATCATGTAGATGGACCGCAAGTGAATCATATAGGTTAGGTCAGGTTGAGAAGAGTGGACTGTAGCACTGTGCCACAGCCCATCACGAGAGATCACTGTGGATCTCATATAAGTATGAGCATCTTAGTGTCGCACATGTGTAACTTTTCGAATACGAATTGTGTTTTTGGATTCATAATATTTTTTGGCAATCTGCAAGCACAATATACTGCTTCGTATAAAATTCCATTTCCATTTACCTCCAGTGAATCTTCACCAAATAGTTTGCTGGATAGCCTTGATATCTAGACATTTTTTGGAATTTTCTTGTTCATAGAATGCCATAATTCTCCTATTGTAAATTTCTTAGTTTGAAAAGACTGATTACCCTAAGAATTCATCAAACAATCACAACGAGACTTATGAAAGTCCACAAAATACAGATCATAACTGAAATCATAATATCATTGATAATAAATTGATTAACTATTGTTGAATCGATTTTGGTTTCCATTTTTAGTAGATTTTAGTTCGTTAAAATAAAACCAATACCAAACTAGCCTTGACCAACCAATTTTGTTTACAGCCTATACCTGCCTAATAACTGAACGTAAATTGCGAATTAAAAATGTTTGTATTTACTTGTGAAAATAACAAGATGACTGGTATATTCTGTGTCAAGGTTTTCCAGAACTGCCTATAGTATTTTTCTCAATTTTATCTTAACTTTAAAGCATATTACCAAAATAGGTTTTATGTTCATCTAACAATCGATACTATTGTCTTTTAAACGTTATTATTAAGTTAAGTGTTTTGGAAAATTCTGTTTTATTATTTTATTTTATAAATGAAACAAATTCTTATGTTACATTTGTCTTTGTTGTGTGATTGATCGCGTCAACTACGGAAAATTACATTCCAGTATCATTCCTACAATTTACATTAATTTGTTTTATATCAAATTAAATTTATTTCTAATAGAAACAAGTATGTAGTAAAAATTTGTTGTAATAGGCTCATTTAATATCACGTATGTACCTATTATAAATATTTATATATTGGAATAAAAATTTACTTCTTTTTTAATTGCCGTAATAATTTATTTTTATAGCAACTAAAACTTTTAAGAGATAGAGAGAGAGGATAATTAAAATTACAAATTATGAAATGTGTATTTAAAGTACATATGAGATAATGTTTATTATTACGTAAAATTGATCGGGTAAGTTAGGCTTACTTAAACAAACTTACAGTTTATGGTGACGATTGATTGGGTGTGGGTTGTCAGACCAGATTTGTAGACTCCTGCTGTGATGAGATGAAACTCAGCAGTGGATTTAAGAAAACTGATATCAAGGTCGTCTCTTCAGAGTTCGGCAAAGCTTAGTGCTCGAAAGATTTTACTGCTGCATGAAAACAAACAGATATCGCTTTGGATGATGTGAAAAAATATCTATCTGATGCAAAAATTTTTATTTAGTTCAACATAACATAACATAAAACTAGCACATATTTTGTTTGTGTATACAATTAAGACACGTTCTAATAATAATTTTATTTAAATTGCAATAGCAATTGCAATTCCAATTCATATGAAAATCAAAACAACGCATTATATCTTAATCATTGTGGTTCTCATCTAAATGATAACGTTCTCAAGAATATCATGTAGATATATAAAAACAATAGCCATTAATAGTTTATGTTAAAAGCACTTCCGAGTCTCATACTTTAATTGAATTCTGTGGTTTTTTTTACGAAATTATTTATAAATAGAACACCAACTTAAATTGATCGGTCATCAATTTTATTATTTATATCTCAGTCTGGGCGTACTGTTGCGTTTTGACAAAAAGCCAATTTATAAATTGATTTTTAATGAACCGCTGATTTAAAGTGAAAAGTAAATTTATTATTATTGAAAAATGATATGCAGATTGTCAGTCAATTGAAAATATTTTTTTTTGTTTAGAAGTTTCTTAATTTGTTATGTATTTTGATTAATAGAACCTTTAAGTTAATTTGTGGGATTTTTAAATAATGTAATAGTTACAGGGGATCTCCACTGTTCCATTCTGGAATTTTTTTTTTTAAAAAAAATCAGTTCTGCGCCTTCCTTTTAAATCGAAAAAATAAGAACTACGATATGTACTTTTTGTAACCGCTACAGGTAAACAAACACAGTACAGGTAAACAAATAAAAATGAGTAACAGTTTTAGATGCAACTTTATTATTATTTCTTTGCTCAAATTGAACTGTTTTATTGAAATGTTTTTGTAGTTATGTTTATTTTTTGTGAAAATAAAAGGATCTAACCACTATTTTTGATTAATAATCCTTTTCCTTAAAATTCCTTGATGAAGTGATTTTACATACAAAAGTCGCATTCGGATTCAAGGACTGGATTTGGATTGGATCGGTCATATAGCAAAGCATTTTCAAACAGGCTCGGAACTGGAATTCAGATAAAAACGAATCGGGGCCTCCTAACATAAGCCGTCTCTGAGATTTAGAAACCAAAATTTTTAGTCTATAACGCTCTCCATCCCTCACCGCCCTTCAGTCCACGCCCCCTCCTCCAGCTCCTCCTTGAAGAAAGTCTTCACTTAAATGGATCCACCTAGTTCACCCACCACGAAAATTTGAACTTAATATCTGAATGGGTTTAAGAGCTACTCACCTTCAACCGCGTTTGCATACGGCGTTTACGGCAGACAGTCCGACATATTTTTCTTTGTTTTTTTGGGGTCTATAACTCCTGAAACGTGCAAATACAAAATTTCAGAGTAGCAAGCTTGTTTGAAATTTCAGGTCTATCAGAATACTTTATTATTAAATTCAAATTAAAGACGCTTTTCGATATAGGTTTATTTTTGCGAAATAGCGTGAAAACTACACAACCGATTTCGAGTAAATTTGTATACATATTGACATTATATCAAACTGAAGTAAAGGCTACTTTATTCCTGTTATGTAATAGCTAATGGTCCACCACCATTAAGTGTCCGAATACTTTTGAGCGCCATTGCATACGAACATGGCGGAAAATTGCAAAATAAATAAACGAGATGACTACACACTATGTTCCGTACAACGACAACAGTGGTTTCCCCAGAAAAGTGGACTGTAGATTGTCCGGACCTAAATGTATGAAGAATGAAATGTGCTCCGATAATTAGGCTAATAAAATTATTCGTACACTTAAAGAAAAACTAGTGTACTGATTAAAACTGTAGATTGAAAATTATAAACTTTGTCCTTTAGAAGAATATTTTCAAAATATATGTATAATATATTGCAGAGTGGATATATGTTTAAATACTGCCAGCATCGGCTTTGTGCTTCTTCTGCAGTTGCGGACAATTTGGTCATTGGGCAATTCATTGTGTTTGTTTAAATTTGCTTCAAAATCGTCGGACAAAACAAAAACGGACAAAATCAGATCATAGTGGCAGTAACAGAGCGCTTGCACCTTACAAGCGTGAGCTTAATATCTTCACTTGTAACAACTAAAATTTTGATTAGGTCGGGTTACAAATTTAGAGAAAATCAAACATAATTTACATACGTGGTTGATGTTTTCCTCTAATATCTAGTTCTGAAGTTCACAAAACCTCAAACATGGAAGCGATTATTTGTCATTTTTTCGTTATGATAACTATAAATCATAAGATGTGTGTACGCACTAAGATCTGCATGTGATTTAAAGATTTCCATAAAATCACCCAATCGGTTACTCATCTTAAATGATCAGCAGACTCATCCGATGAGAACTTTTTTTTTTAAATACGTTATTTACGTTATTATTAAGCTTAGCATATGCTTACTTAATAGAAAAAGCTGAAGCAATAATCGATGGAGAAATGTAAATGTTGGGGATTTTATTTTAATTTTACTTCTCTATTTTTCTATCTCGGTTAGAAATCGGGAAAATGCAATATAAAAAAAAATTGTATAAAACATTTTTCCTATGACTACACTGAGTTCAAGTGCAAAACTGAACGAGTGTATAATACCTGAAGCTTTTTCAGCTGGATTTAGCTGGATTTCCAACTAGCCGATTGAATCATAGCTTCTAGACGTAAATCTGATCATGAAAACTACAGTCAATCAGTGATCACCGTCTAAGTTAAACTTAACTATACAAACTAATTGAATATCTAAGGCACTTCCGGAATATTGAGTGTAAGCCTTCAGGAAATAAAAATGTGATTATTATTTTCAATATTTAACTATTGTTGCTCGATTTGTTGTTAATTTGTTTTAGTTTAGTGTAAATTTCAAAAGAAAATAATAAATTTGTGTATTTTCTTTTTCTAGATGGTTTCATGGCAATCTATCGGGCAAAGAAGCTGAAAAACTTATACTGGAGCGTGGTAAGAGTGGATCATTTTTAGTTCGAGAATCTCAAAGTAAGCCCGGTGATTTTGTATTATCGGTAAGGACTGAGGATAAAGTAACGCACGTTATGATTAGATGGCAGGTAAGAATCATTTTTTTTTTGTTATTATTTCAATTGATTTTATTTTCGAAATATTCATACATATATAAATTTGATGTCTTTGTGGATTAAAAAATAAGCAAAATGTAAAACGACTACGCGACAAGGTCTTATAGTATTTATGATAATTGTATTGACTTTCATGTCTATTGATCGAGTCTAGCATGACACTATTTTTACAACATATGAGATAGGTAGCAATTCAGATATTCAAGTGCATCTAATGGCTTGTTCCGTTGAAAGCTTTACTGCACTTAATGTTGATTGTTTGTTCATGTTGGTATTAATGGAAGTGTAATAGGAATAGGCTGCCACAAATTGAATGATTTATATTTCTAATAACAACAAACAGCTTGAAGACAATTTTGCTGAAGGTTTTTTCAATATCAACAGTTTAAAGAAAGTTCTTCCCCCAGTTTTAATTTTTGAAGCTTGTTTAGTTCTATTTATAGGATTCGCAGTGAGATTTGGTTAATACATTTTTTTTTTAAATAAACATGGGAACTGTAAATTTAAAAAAAAATAACCAACACTCTGAAATATAACAAAAATATTATACGAGTATAGACAGCGTTCTTCAGTTCAATTCCGTTAAACTACTAATTAGTACAAATTTGATCAGAATTGATTTTAAATTAAAAATCCATGAAGCCTCAAATATGTTTGGGTTCTAATTGGTCGAAATAATTTAAAGAAATTTCTTGTCTAATCTCTTGTCTAGTCAAAATTTTGAATTTTTATCTAATTTTTTGTCTAGTCTAAATATTGAATATGTCATGCATTAAATCTGCGCCTAAATCTATCTCTGCTAATATATACCATAATTCGATAAATTATTTTTAGATTAAGAAGCTTGAGCACGTATCCCTCTCGTTTGGGAGCGAAAAAAAGTTGAACCTAAAAACATCAAATTTTGTATTACGATTTTAGAAGTAATTTTTTAAAATTGCGACCTTAATGAGTTGAACAAATTAATAAATTGTGTTCTTCTCTCATAATCCTTAATAGCTTTTAGTAGCTCAGGCTACATATGTAGGCGCCTAAAATGTAATTATCGAATGTTTTGATCGTCTGATTGCACAGAGGATGAAAATGGGTGAAATGTGTTTGACCGAACTCCTCAATATATCTATGACCCGATGACGATATTTCATTGGTTTTGAATGTTTTTAAAATTAAACTTTTTCAGTAATGCCAGTAAGCTTACCTTTTTTATATATAAAAATTTTCAATTACAATAAAAAGGCAAACTGACTTACGTCCTTTTTTCATGTAAAAATATGTGTTCTGTGTATGTTCTTCTGCCAGTCGTCCACTGCGTACTTACACATTAGTTTCGAAAATTTTCGTCACCTAATATGATTAATTTAGTCTGCCTTATGTTTTTGTTTATGTTTTTTCTAAAATGATCCATGTTCAAATAACAGTTGTGGCGCACTTACTATAACTAGTGTAGCGATATTTCGGATGCGACGCGATTATCCCACCCCGTGCATCGCCTTTACTATATTTCAAGCTTTAGCACCGGAGACGTAGTTTGATAAGTACAAAAGTAGAGTTATTTCACCCCATCAAGCGAGGGCATATTTATATAATTCTTAAATAATTTTCTTTAAATCATTCTCATACTCATGTTAAACATCTCATTACGAATATTTTTCCATCTCGAATTCTTGACAGTAATCAGTTAATGGGCCAAGTCAATAATTTTATTTACATGACCGTTTACATATTGTGTCGCAGTAAAGTGATCAATTAGATCTTAGCTAAAAAAAACTATTTTTTCTTATACCCTGGTCAGTTAAAAATATTTTTGTTTTTTAATTTCATACAACCAAATATAACAAGCATGTCCAAGGGGGCCTAATTTTACTAAAACACAACATTAAAAAAGATAGTAACAATAAACAATTTTCACTGTGTGTTTTTTTAATACCCGCACAGTTCCACGTTTCCTTACAATGTGCCAGCCTCCAGTAGACACACTTTAGAGCAATCAGTCGACCGCCGGTAGTATTTTGTTATATGGGTTGTTGCTAAAAACCTCTGAAATTAATTAACTGATTTGTCGTTGTGTTTAAGCACATGCAAAAACATTCATAATTTGCTAATTTGTGTGTTGTTTGAAAAAGTTTATAAAGTTTTTAAAGGTGTATTACTCTATGGCGATGTTCGAAATTGTTTTTTTTAGTAAACTGTCTCTTAAAAACCACAATTATTTTATACGATACGCATTAAATTAAAATTACGTACGGAGCGCGCTAGGATATGTCCATTTTTGAACTAATACAGGAAATGGGCTTTTGTTTATTTTATTCAAATTTGAAATATGTTCACTGGCTAAGAAAAACGTAGGCTTGGAATTTTTACTCAGTTCGCTTAATTTGTTACATTAACCAGCAATCCTATGAAGTCATAATTAATCGAGCATAAAAATAACTCTAATAATGTTTTCTTTATTAAGAACTCATGAGAACGATTATCTGCATGGAATCACCTCGATCGGCCAAATGATGTATACATTTACATATGTTTAGATCTGAAAAGGAAACGAGAATTTTTTTTTAAGTTAAACATTTTCGACAAGTCCAGACTATATTTGCGTACTTATGGTGGGCACTAGAATAATAAACATCGATGTTGAACTGATTTTTTGTTGATAATATCAGTTGTCCAACATCGTTGTAGACAAAAATTGCGAATAGAAAATATTAAAGTTGTCATATATATTTTTTATCATAATTGCAATTGTTATTATTATTTTTAGAAACTACGTAACAATACCTCTACTTCTATACATTTTGTCTACTTTTCTTTAACTACCCAATTACTTGTCCAAGGTTGCCTTTTGCGATTGTTTTGTTCAGGATGTTTACGCTATTGAACAACAATTTCAGACCATAAAATTTAATGTGGCTTACACCGCTATTGATATCGCGGTCTCATTATGTGGAATCTACTTGTAACACCTATAATTCTCGGCACTATAATTCATAAAGCTTTTCGTATATTGCTTCTAACAAAAAAAAATCTCTCCCTTAAAGATTTAATTATGATTTCAAAGTGTACAAATAATTTTGTCAGCTTAATCATCGTCGCCCATTATTCTCTATACATTTCGGTTCGAATGACCGGGTTCTTTCTGGTATGGATAAATTTTGGCATGCTCTGTTCCTTTCCGAATGTAATTCTGTGGGACATAATCCATCCGTGGAAGTAGGCCAATTCATTTTGAACCGCGACAAATTCGATGCCCAAATTTTAGATAATATTCTGGAAAACAAATATCATGTCTTACATTTGCATGAATATACATATTTAGCTTTGGCTATGAAAAAAGAAACTAGAAAATTAAAAAATAACCCACTTTTCTTTTTATTGTATAGGATAAAAAATATGACGTCGGAGGTGGAGAGCAATTTTCAACGCTTTGTGAACTTATCGAACACTACAAGAGAAATCCAATGGTGGAAACATGTGGTAGTGTTGTTCATTTAAAACAACCGTTTAATGCTACAAGGATTACTGCGGCTGGAATAAATGCCAGAGTTGAACAATTAGTCAAGGTATTTTTTGAATCTATCTATTTGCGACAATATCTCTATTTTTCAAATTTAAATCAATAGGGCGGTTTTTGGGAAGAATTCGAGTCACTTCAGCAGCAAGATAATCGTGACACGCATCCACGTAGAGAAGGATATAAAATCGAGAATCGCAACAAGAATCGATACAAAAACATCCTACCATGTAAGTTCTAATTTTTTTTGTCATATTGCCAATAGTTTGATTCCAATTCATCCTTCTATTTTGTTCATCTTTTTTACACTCTTAACATCGCCTGAATTTAGAGTTTGTTTAATTGTAATAATAACAAAATATTTCTCGATCTAATTTCAGTCGATGAAACCCGCGTTAAGCTGAAAGATGTTGAACCAAATGTTATCGGTGCCGAATACATCAATGCAAATTATATCCGCTTGTGTACTGATTCCGAACAAAATAGCATCAATTCATCGTCGGAGAATTTAAATAATGTTCAAATGCAGTGTCCCACATGTACAGCTGCACAACAGCAAAAAACCTGCCAAAATTGTCAAATGTTAAATAAAATATGTGTACAATGTGCCGTGAAAATTTCAAAACCTCCATTGGGAAATTGTTCGAATTGCAGTAAAAAAGCCGATACATTACCAAAACATAAGCGAAGTGAATCGCTTACGTCGCGCAGTTTATCGATGGCTGGCGGTAAAAAAGATGATAAAGATTTATTTAAAACGTATATTGCAACACAAGGTTGCCTACAAAATACCATACAAGATTTCTGGAACATGATTTGGCAAGAGAACACTCGTGTTATTGTGATGACAACCAAAGAGTTTGAGAGAGGTACGTGTGTAATTATTGATATTGATTCAATAAAATATTCTTCGTCACTCGTTAATTAGAGTTTAAGTAATATATCAACTGAATTTTTTTTTAAATAGGTAAAAATAAATGCGCGAAATATTGGCCTGATCAGGCTCAAACTAAAGAATGGGGACATGCTAAGGTGACGTGTTTATCGGAGAGTTCAACAAACGATTATACACTTAGGGAGTTCCTATTTTCGTGGAGGAATCGTGAAGAGCGACGGATATATCACTATCATTTTCAAGTATGGCCTGATCATGGAGTTCCTACGGATCCTGGCTGTGTATTAAATTTTTTGCAAGATGTTAATTCCAGGCAGAGTCAAATATCACAATCTGGTGTTACACCGGTAAGTTTGTTTTATTCATTTGTTTAAAAAAAATTATATTTATTTTTGTTTATATTTTACAGGGACCAATTTGTGTGCATTGCTCGGCAGGTATTGGCCGAACTGGTACTTTTATAGTAATCGATATGATTTTGGATCAGATTGATAGAGAAGGTAAGTTTTTCTGACATCATTACTTTGAATTATCGCGAGCAGTTATACGGCTCATTATCAAATTGAAAGAAAAACGATGAATATCTCATTTTTGAACCAAAAAGTTCAATATACACAAAACGAATGCGATTTCATGCTGCTCGATTTCGGTGTTTTTTTGCGTATTCATCTTTTTACTGTTCCTAATTTCCAGGTCTGGATACTGAAATTGACATTCAACGCACAATACAATTGGTTCGTTCACAACGTTCGGGTTTAGTTCAAACCGAGGCCCAGTACAAGTTTGTCTACTATGCTGTACAGCATTATATTCAGACATTGTTTCAAAGAAAACGAGCTGAAGAGCAAAGCCTACAAGTCGGACGGGAATACACCAATATTAAGTATGTGGATGAGATATATGTTTAGCCGTTGGTTTACGAATAAGAAAATAAATTTTAAGAATAAACTCCACGTATAATAATCTGATTTTTTAAGATTTTACATAATGCATCCTTTTTTTACCTATGAAAATAATTTTTACATTATTTTTTATTATTTATTTTTGATTAGTTTAAGATGGTTTAGCTTTAAGTTGTCTGTTTTTTGTACGAATTTAATACTTATTAAAAAAAAAATGAACGAAAGAAGAAAAAACTATAATTTCTTTAATAAAAATCTTTTTTTAAATATTAGCTTAAAGAAATACATTTTCTTTATTAGTCTATTTTACTACAATAATAGGATATTATTCTTGTTTGATCACAGTTTTTTTTAAACAATTCTTAATAGTTCCAGCACACTTAGCTATATGAGGTGTAAATAATACTTGAATATACCTACGCGCATTTGCATGTAATAAAAATCGAGATATTTATGGAAGCGTAATAGTAATGCACGGAAATAATTGTGTGTTTTTATTATTTGTGCTTGTTCGTTTATTACTATCAGTATAGTACCAGAAAAAGATTCGTGACACAATTCCGGATTGATCGTAGGATGTCTTGTTGAGTAATATCAATACAGACTGAAATGGAAAGCTAACTTAAAGTAATATTCCATAAATTGTTGTTTATATTAACAGCAGCAAGAACGTTTTGCGAGAATCGCGTCTTGCATCCATTGAGCTCCTTTCAGCCTCGGTAGCGTAATGACAACCCACCTATACATTGGTAGTTTAAAAACAATTTCTAGAAACAGCCACAGTACACCGTCAAGTACACTATCAAAACGCTATGTTTCTAAAGGGCTCATAAAGAAACTGAAAAAGCAATTTTAAACATGTGTACTATAAATCCACACTATATTGTAAATCCACGTTAATTTGCATGACCTTGAAATTCAATTATTTCTTGATTTAATTAGCATGCGCGTGAACTGACCTTCAAAACTTTGTCGTGCTTATTGTTGACACTTGAAATCAAGTTTTAGTGCAAAAAAGAAACATTGTACAACTCTTCAAATTTAAGAACATTTCAAGTCGAAATAATTTACTCACATTAATAGAAGCTTTTTTTTAATTTTTTAAATGCTCTTCAAATATCTAAAAGTTCTAATAAAGAAACTTTAATCCAATTGTCGATATATATTTAATGTTTAAATGGAAATTAATTTTACAGCAGTACTAATAGCAAAATTCTATAACAACAAATTCTATATATCAAAAATCAATAAAACAATAATATAAATGTGAGTTTATTTTATAGTTCTAAATAGGATTTTAAATTATAAATCGCAATTATAGAAACTAATTAAATTTAAATGAAACTAAACAGATTTTTTTCTCTTTTAGATATACCGGCGAAATAGGCGATGTTCAGCGCTCTCCGTTACCACCGTCAATGTCAAATTTGAGCTTAAACAATAAGTTAGACATCTATAATGTGAATAAAACTCCTAGCAAAACAAAATCACCGATGGAACCGACTACTCCGAAATGTGACTTCGTTCCAACAGGTAAAAGAAATTGCTAAAATTCAATCGATAAAAATTCAAATTCTAGAATTTTGTTAATTTGTACTATATGTTTTTGTTATTGTCGTTAAAAGTTGTTTGTATCGAATAAAAGTACTAGAGAAATTTACTATTCGATTTCATTCGACTATTAACCGTTAATTGAAGCCAAATTTGCTGTTATTATAGCAAAAAAACCTACGTCTTTTCAAATGTGTTGATACTGTAGTGGCCCAAATCTGGAACCACAACATGAATTTACTTCGTCGAAAATCCTGGTGTAATCCTAGTAAATTATGCATTCTTCATATGGAGATTGATGCTATCTGTAGTGGCCAGATATTATGATTGGGCCAGGCATCAATTTCAATAGATAATTATGAGCTTGTAATAGATTTTCTTGTTTCGAGGAATATGATAAAACTTTCACATTAGATAATATTTTTATTATTATAATAGGTAAAATAACATTATTTAAACGAATCACAAAGACTGATATTTTACGTTTAGTTGTTAATAATTTGTTATTATGGTTGATATAAAGATTGCATTCAATTGAAAATTTTCATGATCCATTCTATTTTTTTACTGGCGTCTCGGGTTCTTTAATTTATCAAACTCAAAAAAGTATAAAAGTAACAAGTTGGATTTTCCACACACGAACGATCTAATTGTATAAACCAAAATTTGCAAATCGATCGGCCAATCGAACTGTAGCCTGTGGTACCTTCGTTTGAAGATTACTTTCGAAGATCCGCTTACACACTATTGCTCGATGAAGTAGCAACATTGGACAAAGCAAGTCTATCAAGATATTCAGTTGATCAAATGAAAACGATATTTGCCAAAACGTTCCGTTCCGTAGGTGCCTCGATCAAAAAGTGGATGTGTTTTATTTCTGAAGACAAGGCGAAATTTTTCTTACCACGTGACTCGTTCTCTGTCCTCTCCCCTACTTAAATTTAGAATGCCAGATAAATCTTCTGCTAACATAATCCAATAAAATGTAAACGAATCCTTCCTTCTGTACCTCATCCCTTTTTGTTTAAAGTAACCTCCCAACGAATTTTTTTACGCAACGCAAAGAGCTGTAGTGTTTTTCTCTGCAATGGAATTGGATGTGAGGTTTTCATCAAAGTCGTCTGTTTTAGTCATCACCTTTTCCATGTCGCGACACAAAATTCCCAGAGATTAAAAATGAAATCTGTCTCACACATTTTTAGACTTTTAGTAAGTATTCAAAAAGTTGATCATTGGCACTGTATATTTATCACCATCCCCTTGTTTTGTGACTTATAAATCGCATTGCAACACCATAAGAGTTATTGTGTATGCGTATCCTGTTGTTGACGTCGTCGTCGTTATTGCTGGTGATTTTAACTTGCCTCAAATTTCCTTCGATGAAGAGTATTTGGAGGCTCCTTTTAACTGCGAAGCAAGTAATGAAGTTTTTGATACTTACTCCGAACTCAACTTTCATCAAGTCAACAAAATATTGAGCTTTGATATTTTATTTAATATTATAGTCTTTTATATTCCTACTAATGTAATTCACTATTTATCCTCATTGGTTCAGTAGGGTTTAGAAGAAATTTTTGTTAGATAAAAAAAGGGCTCACTGTTTGTATAAATCATCGGGACTTATTGAGGACTTTCTTGTGTTCTATAGCCTTAGAGCAGAGTGTAAGGCCCTTAAATTGCGCTGCTACGATGATTTTATTACGAACATTCAGAATCAGATACCGTAGAACATAATTGTATTCTAGAATTATGTCAACTCACAAAGAAAGAACAATTTACTACCAACTGAAATGTTCCTAAATGATGTAGTTGCAAATGACACAAAAGGTAATGCGGATAGGTTCGCCAAACATTTCTCATTTGTTTATGAGGTATTTACTGCTTCTAGCAGGAGTACGGTTTTTACTAGTTCCCATCATAATCACAATATTCACGTCAATGTACCGAAAATGGAATTATCTGAGGTACTGTATACGTTGCAAAATCTTGATATTTCTAAGGGATCTGGTTCTGACAATATACCACCAATCTTTTTGAAAATGTGTTCTGATGTTCTCGTATATCCCATTTTTAAGATTTTTAATTTATCTCCAACCTCTGGTTCATTTCCCTCTGCCTGGAAATCCAGTTATCTTATCCTGTTTTTGAATCAGGTAATATAAATGATATAAAGAACTATATACCGATTTGCATCCAGTCGACACTACCTAAAATTATTGATAGTTTTGTGACTGACAGCATCACATCACTTTGTAAACGTGTTATATCGTCGCATCATCATGGTTTTTTCAAGTTTAGGTCTGCGCTTACAAATCTGTCTGTCTATACTTCGTTTATCGCTTCCACCTTAAATAGCCGTAATCAAACACATTCCGTTAATGATGATTATTTAAAATCTTTTGATAAAGTTAATCACTCGTTACTTTTAGATAAGCTCATTACATGGACTTCTCGAATACATTGCTCAATTGGATCACGTTCATGCTCTGTGGAAATTAAATATGTGCACACAGAATCATTCATTGTTACTTCTGGTGTTCTTCAGGGTTCTCATCAGGGATCGCTACTATTCTTGCTATTCATAAATGATCTTTGTGAGGTATTTCGTGATGTGGAATTTCTTTTCTTTGCAAATGACCTAAAAATTTATTAATGTATTGTGGCTTAATCCGTACTCAACTAGAATATCATCAATCTGGAATCCATATTTTGAAGTTCATGGGAGTCGAATTGAAATAATCCAGCATTAATTTTTAAGACTCATAGCGTGTAAACTTAAAACTACTGTTGAAAATATCAGTTATGACAATCAGTTATCTACCCTACGACTTCACACCTTGTCTCGCCGTAGAGAACAAAGTGAACTAATTTTTCTTTTCACTGTCGACTGTCCTCAAATTCTAAACATGTTAAATTTTCGCATATCAAACTTTAGAACTCGTTCACAGTATATCTTTATTATTGAAGCCCACCGAACTTTACGAGTATATGGGCTGTATGGACTCTCAGAACGATTGATGAGAGTTGGTAACAGATTTATCAACTCCATTGATCTGTTTAATACTAACATTGCTTCCATTAAAGCATTAATTGAATTTTAAGTATTGAAGTGTATTGTATTTTCTAGGTATATTTTTAAAAGGATTTATCAGTACATGAATAAAGAATGAATGTAAGGATTATATTAATTAACACGTCAAATGATACCTCAAGCTCTATGTTTTAGAGTGCGTCTATAATAATTGATTCTACTCTGAAATTCTCAAAACAGAGAATATCGGTAAGGTTAGCTTTACACTTAAAATTCAGTGACGCATAAAACTTAAAGCCGTTTCAACTGGCCTACGATTCGAGTTCTTTGTAAATAAAAATCCAATTATTTTTATACAATGTGCTAGTATTATTTGTAGGTGTTTTTTTACGTTGATCAAAAATAACTTAACGGATCGTATGGGTGTCCAAAATTTTGTAGTGGGCCCATAGTAATATGACTTGGCAAGGAAGAGGTTGTAGTTTTAGAAAACAACATGTGAATAATTATATAATACCTTACACCATAGAATTCAATATAATGATTTTGTGAGATAGCCGCAAATTTTGACAACGCGCCCGCCCGTAACGAATAAGAAACTTAATGGAAACGTTTGGTGGCTTATATTTCTTTATTATCACCCAAAATATTTGCAAAGTGAAGCAAACAAGCTGAAGAGAACTATTCAAATATATCGCTACAGGCCAGATATTTAAAATATATGCGTAATTTTCCAAAAATTGCAGGAAGAGTACGAAGAAAATCGAGTTTGTCCTTCGTGTAGCTTCTCTAGAAAACTCCATGAAATCTCCACCTTCCGAAAAAAGCGATAACTCAATGATCGAATTTGTAAGGCTAATTTCATTTAAAATTTTAATGTTTCACCATTTAAGAATATGAAAAAATAAGTGTAATCAAAATACTCCCCCGACTAAAAAACGTACGCAGGAATATGCCCGAATTCACGATAACTCGAGAACGCTTCGAGCAATAAACTTTAAAATTTTCCCGAATTTAACGATGTACCGTATATTGACAAAAAATAGTAATGTTGCACCTAGAGTGTTATCATATTTTACTTTATTATTTTTTAATAATAAAGTATTATGATCGACCTGAAATTTCAAAAAAAGCTGCCCTGAAATTTTGTATTTTCATGTTTTAGGACTAGTAAACCCCAAAAAAGGCAAAAAAAATGTCCGTCTGTCCGCCGTACGCAAAACCGTTTGAAGGCGCGTAGCTCTCAAACCCCTTGATATATTATGTTGAAATTTTTATGGTGGGTAGAATGGATGAACCCCTATGGCTGGTATCTTTTGGGGGGTTATGGTATAAGGGGGGAGGAGAGGGGAGTGTTTTGGATGAAAAACTTTGGTTTCTAGATCTCAGAAACCGCTTATGCTAGGAGGCTGAAATTTGGAACTTATGTAGAACTATGATAGTGGACCCATTTTCAAAAAAAATTTCGATAGAGATCGAGGGGTGTGTGAGTGGAGGAGAAAACAATGCGTCCAAAACGCTTGAAAGCTGGGATTGAAACATTCTAAAATTCATATCTCCTGAACGATTGATGTTAGACGGCTGAAACTTTGTAGTTGTCTTAAGAGATACTAGGATATTAAAATAGGGTTCAAATTTTTAAGGGGGTGGTGAGGTATGGGGGTGGGGAGTGGAAAACTTTGAATTACAATATCTCCCGAATCCATTATGCCAGGAAGATAAAAGTCGGACAATGTATTTCTCTCAATTTATAATCATCATCTTCGGATTAGTGGAATGCAGGCTCGACCCCCTCTATGGGTGGAATCCAGGTTTGACCCCCTCTATGAACGGTATACAGTTTGTGTCGATTTCAAAAAAAACGTGCCCTTATCGAATGTCTTGTGCTTTATCTAAATTTTAAAACAAAATACCCTCATCAATAACCATCATTTATTTGATTTTTTTTACAGTCTATGAGAACATTCCCAAAGAAATCAGACCACCACCACCAACACCTCCACGAAAAACGTGACAAATGGACTTTTAATTCGTTAAAAAAACATTTTTTTACATTATTTTTATATAATTTATCGTCTACTAGTTTTTAATTTTAAAATGTGACATATTACTGATGTTGTAAAAAACAAGAAACATTTTCAGAGCCACACAAAATTTAGATCCCATCATTTTTTTTTTAGTTTTGGTTTTTATCAACCTATTCTTTTTTTGTCCACTTATTCACACGAAAATATGTCTATGTGCTTTTTATTAAAATTTTTAAGAGTTTTTTGTTTTTTGATGTTGAGAACTATAAGTTTTCATCAATTGTAATTGTAACTGTAATTTCAGCCTTTAGTCATTTTTATATTCAATTGCTTAATTATTGTCTAGTAATTTTATTATTCAAAATACAAAACTGTCTATACGAAAAAATATGATTATTATAAATATATAAACAACATAACATAAAAATGTAGACGAAAAGAAAAAAAATGTAGTTATTAAAGAAAATAAGTTATATATAAAAATATTGTACAATTTATTGTGTCAACACACAACACTATGTTCACTCTTGTTTGTATTGTGTTCACACACACGACTGTTGCTTTTTGTGCAACTAAAAAAATTTATGCTTAGCAATTTTTCATCGACAGGAAAATAAAAGCGAGATAATTCTTCTTTTTTTATTCTCAATTTATTATATTAATTATTTATAGAAATGAAACGAAATTGTTGTTTTTCCGTATGTATAACTATTAGTATTGTTTAGTAAGAAAACCAAGCCTGAGATTTTTAATCATAATATCGTTTATTTTTTTTTTATATGAAAATGAAAATTTTATGTTAAATAATAAAATTATTGTGCGCGGTACGGAATCAGATTGCGATCCGAATGTTTCAGGCACATTCGATCTTATACAACTAAATACAACAACACATACTAATTGAAAAAAAAGCTACAGAGTTTTTAAAGAGGCTCGTTCAGCAGTAAAATATGTATGTGAAAAATTTTTATTATATGCTAGTAAGTAAATAATCATAATTTTAATGCACCAATTGTGATTTTTTTTAAAAAATATTTTCTTTTAATTTTTGTTTTATTTTTGTTAATTATTGTACGACTACATTCATATGAATTTATTTCAAAAGTCTTTACCGTTCTAATTACGGTCATTTCAATTTTTTTTATAACTCCTGAGACTTATGTTATGATACAAAAAAAACTTTATGTTCTTCTTAAGACCAATGCATAAAAATTAATTGTGGATTAAAGATGTATCGCAATTTTTTTTTATTGAAAGTTTGTCGTATTTACCAGCAAGGCTTTTATTTAACAAAAGTAATAAAATTGTTTGGTTAATTGTGCGCCTATAAATATCGGTTTGAAATGAAATGGAAGAAACCCGCAAACTTCTATTATATGTATTTTATTTAGGAGTTGCCGTTATAATCAATTCAAGTTGGTAGATTAATTTTGCATTAAACTTTTAATTTGTTTTATTAACGCAACGATGTGCTATAGAAAATAAAAGCAGTGTTTTCAATCAAAAAAGTTCCCTTTTACATTCATTCTGAGAAATTCAATAATTGTTTTCACCATCTGGGAAAAAAAAACATAAATTACGCTTTGTTCGGATCTGAATATTGGCCTTAAAATTAAGTATAAAAACGAACGAACTACCGAGATTTACTGTCAAACCAAAAAAAAAAAGAAATTACATAATGTTTTTTAATTAGGAAAAGTCTCGCCATTAAGAAAATCTTATATGTAAAAATTGTAATTAACAATTTTATATTATTAAAAAAATGAAGAAAAAAATTATTTCAAATATGTACGTTTAAATTTTAATCCTCATGTCCCACTTGTTAATTTAATTAAATTTTTTTTTATTTATTCAACAAGACGGTTGTTGGTTTTGGAGCCTGACTCATGCTGCTACGAACATCTTCTTGCTGTTCTTCCAGTTCTGCTTTTATCTCAGTCAACGTCTTCAACATAATTATCGGAACATCATCATCACGACGCTGTTTAAGATAAATGGTACTTTATATATAATAATTCGGAATAGGTGTGTTTTTTGCGAATTTACCCTGTACAGAGTAGGGTAGAAATTCTTAGTAGAAAATAACAACAGTGCTGTTTTTATGATTCTTTATAACTTTTTTTCATAGATAGTGGTTTGGAATAGATAATAGCAGCCTCAGCGAACTTACTGTTTCAGATACTCCGTTTAAAATCTATCTTCTAGCCTACTATCTACAGGGAAAAGTTATAAAAAAAAACAGAAACAGCAATGTTCTTGGTGTTTTTAATGTAAATAAAGTAGGGTAGATACTTTGTTCTGGATAAATTCGCAAAAAAAACGCCTAATATTAGTGCTTTGTCTTGGACTAAATACTATCACGCACATAATGAATTACATCTTTTCCACATGTATTTCAGATTATGTAAATTGTATTTCAGAACAGTGAATTGTATTTCAGATTAGTTTTAAGTTAGTTTTAAGAAGGGGCGAAACGCTGAGCCACCGCGCACACTAGGCACCAAAAGGGCCCATAGCGGTCCCTTCAGAACCTCGTAGGTCACTAAACATCCCCTAAACAACCCAGATCCCTAACGAACTTGACTAGCTTATCATGCCCTATTGACCTCAGGTCCTCCAAATTGTCAAAGAAAAGACTTCCCAGCCACCTCAGTCGCCTCCTTGCAACCGCCTGACACTCACACAAAATGTGGGTGATGTCCTCCTCAGCACATATGTCCAGGCAATACCTGCACACGTCAGAGTCAGCGATCTCCATACGCATAGCGTGCTTCCCCAGCAAGCAGTGCCCTGTCAGTATTCCGACAAGTAGCCGCAGACTTCCCCTACTCCATGTTAATATCTCCCTAGTCTTTCGTCTGTCCAACCTTGGCCAGAGTGCCCTTGAGGTCCTACAGCTCGTTAGCGCCTTCCATCTAGAGTTCACTGCTGCCACTGCACAATCCCTGATACGTGCTTTGATTCCTTTTAAAGGTGGATTAACCACCTCCTATCCTATCGCGTCCGACGCCGATCCTAGTCTCGCCAGCTCATCGGCCTGTTCGTTTCCTGGTACGTCACTATGCCCTGGTACCCAGCATAGTCGTACTCTATTCTGACTACAAAGTACCTTGAGCACTTCTCGACAGCGCTTTACTAGCTGGGATTTAATTGTCCCTGATTCCAATGCATTCAAAGCCGCCTGGCTGTCTATGTAGAGTGAGATATCCCGACCGAATAACTCCTCGATCAACATGATGTTACCTGCCTGGAGCACTGCCAGAATTTCCGCTTGGAATACACTACAGGCATCCGGCAGCTTAAAGGACTCCCTTGCACTCAACTGCTCAGAGAAGACTTCAGCGCCAGTGCCGCATTCCATTTTGGAACCGTCCGTATACACGGAGAGTTCTCCCTCATTTACTACCCTGTTGCTTTCCCAGTCCGCTCTGCTTGGGTATACAACCCTGAAGGATGATTTAAAATCATTCACCGGGATCATATAATCCATGCAAAAGTTGACCGGACCCTGAAGAAATTCCCTAAGAATGGAGCTGTGTCCTATGGGTCTCTCCCTAAAGAGACAACAGCTCAATAGTTTTGCCGCTATGTTTGACGCGACCTGCTTAATGAAAATATCAAGCGGCAAAAGGTGCATGCAAACTTCCAGTGCTGCTGTTGGCGTTGTGCGCAGAGCCCCTGTGATCATTACACAAGCACTCCGCTGCACTCCACTCAATTCCCTTTGGATATACTTTTTTTTTCCACCCGTACGTCAGAATGGGTTTTGCAACCGCCGTATACAGCCAATGTACCATATTTGGTTTCAGACCCCAGATCTTTCCCACGGCCTGTCTACACGCAAAAAGCGCGTTGTTAGCCTTTTTAACACGCTCTCCAACATTTTCCTTCCAATTTAGCTTCCTATCCAAGATCAGGCCCAGATATTTAGTGTACAGAGTGTCGACTCCAAGATGTCAGTAATAGTATCCAAGAATTTTCCCTGAACTAGTATGACTATGTCATCCGCGTAGGCCACAACCTTGATTCCTTTCCTTTCGATTTCCATCAGAACCTCGTTCACTACAAGGAGCCACAGAAGGGGCGATATCACCCCACCCTGTGGAGTGCCCCTCGAGGCTTGCCTTGTTACCTTTCCTTGCCCCCTCACCAAACTCACAATCCTGGTTTCCAACAAGGTCATCAACCAGCCCGTCAGTCCCTTCTCTAAGCCTATGCCATTTAAAGCCTCCCTAATTGCTTCCACTGTTACGTTGTTGAAAGCCCCCTCAACGTCAAGAAATGCCGCCAACGTGAATTCCTTACTTTCCAAACTAAACTCTATAGACCCTACTACTTCATGTAGTGATGTGTCTACGGATTTCCCTTTGATGTAGGCATGCTGGGCGTTAGACAGCAGCCTGTTCTCGCATAATCTCCGAATGTATGTTTCTATAAGTCTCTCCAGCACCTTAAGAACGAATGACGATAGACTGATAGGTCGAAAGTCCTTCGTTGTCGTGTGACCGGGTCTTCCCGCTTTGGGAATGAAAACTACACGTGCCTCTCGCCAGGCCCGTGGAACATACCCTGCCCGTAAGCAGCTCCTGAAAATCGTACTCAACCAGCTGAGGATTGCCTCGGAGGCTCTCTGCAGGATGATTGGCCTAATGCCGTCTGGTCCCGGTGATTTGAAAGGAGCAAAAGAGCTTATAGGCCATTTGATCGTGTCTTCACCCAGGAGTTCATCCATTCCATTTGGTACAACCAAATTGTTTCCAGAGAAGCCCCTATTATCCATAGAATAGGGGTCCACCAGTGTACTACCAGAGAAGTGAGTGAACATCAAGAGCTCCAGGGCCTCCTGACTAGTCTCCACCCACGACCGTCACTCCTCTTTATGTAGCTAGGTGAACACGGCTCCTGAGAGAGTACTTTCCGGAGCCTGGACACCTCACTACATTCACCTATTGATGCGCATAAGTTCTTCCACGACTCCCTTTTGAACTACCTGATCTTGTATTTGAAGACCCTGAGACTGGCTTTGTAATTATCCCAATCTTCCGTCTTCCCATCACGCTTCGCCCTATTAAAAAGCTTCATAGAAGATTCCCTGAGGTATTTCAGATTAGGTAAAATGTATTTCAGAATAGTGAATTGTATTTCAGAATACGTAAGTTTGAATTCAGAAAACGTAAATTATATTTCAGAGTATATGAATTGAATTTCAGAACACAGTAATAATAACATAACATTTAAATTGATAATCGAAATATTAAAACTTAATTTCCAAAGCTTTGGCATGAAAAGTGGTAGTATGCTGCGCCGCCCGAGCACCGTCACCACCAGCTATTGTTTCTTTTGCTTGATTGATGATCTGCTCTAGGTCACCAAACGTTGTTCACCAATGCCTGGGCCAATGACATTTGGTAGCTGCAAGTGTCCTTTTACATAGGTCTTGATTTTCGACCAAATATGCTCTGATGGCCACCTTCAGTCTCGCATGGCATGGGGCATTGTCGCAAACAATAATCAAATCTTGTAATAGATTCCCCATTCCTTTCCACCGGTGTAGAATGGTTTTCAACCATTCCTTTGCCAGCTGCGAAGTAACCACACCTGCCCCGGAGATTGCTGCAATTAGGTGTACATTTGGCGCTCTTGAAGAAGGAAGAAGTTGTACAGCTCTTCAACCACCCTTTGCACGTCCTCGAGTTCTTTGGCAGAATAAAAATCCCGGACTATGGCCCAAAAACGAACGTGGCATTTTAAAGGCGGCTTAGCGTTACCACTGCTCTTGCACTCCAACTTTAACTCCATCCCGAGGTTGGCACCTCCCAACCCTGACGCCTACCTACTATGAACTGCATGGAGTCGGAATTAAACACACCTATGTGTTCAGAATTAGAGACTTTCGGACCCCTCCAGAAACCAAATCCTGAATACGTGTCTGCTTCCAGAATTGGTTCTAATTTTACCAGTCATTGGTTAATCCAACCTCTAAAAACGATTTATTTCACCTTCTGCATATTTCCAGTTCAAAAATTTCAAAATGATTTTTCCGTTACGCGCCAACTGCCAATAGCGCAATCCGACCCGTTCTCTGAATAAATCGAGTGTGGAATTAAATCGATAAAAATTCCTTAAATCGGGTTATAAATTTAATAGAAATTAAAAGAGACTGGCATTTAAAATTAATTGTTAATTCCTGTAAAAATAAGACAAATAAAAACTAGCAACAAAAAAAATCGCTGACATGAAACAAACCGTTCCGTTGGATTGTGGTATGGAAAATCATCTCCCACTTTCCCTAGAACTGCGGCGGCCCGCATTGAAACTATCGGGAAGGACACGTCCGGCTACCATAGAGTAGAGTAGCAGGGAGGGGCAGTAGTTTCATTTTCATTCATTCCCGTCAACGTGTTGCAGTCAGGTGGTTCGTTTTCATGTCGTTGCGAGTTCGCGTTTAATTTTTTTCCTTTAATTGTCAATAAAACGAACCACTATTCGTATGTACGGTATCCCTTTCTTTTTCAATTCTTGTGCCCCAAATACAGGTGAGTTTTAATGCATTTTCATTTCGTGATTTGGCGAAAAGGCGCCATTGCCGGCGTCTATCATTTGTGTGTGTTGAAGTGTGTAACTGAAATCCGTATCCGCTGCGTCGCGTGATACGCTGGTGGAAATGTGACAAGTGGATTATCCCGCAGTCGACCTTCCGGCAGCGACGTCAAGTTGATTGAAATTTTATGGGAATTTCGACAAGGTTGTTGAGCTCGATGTATCTTTTTTGGTCGAAATTGGATAGCGTTGACCAAGTAAACCCAGTTTTTGTTTTGTGTCTAAGCTCCCGAAAGGGTAGTAAAGTAGAAAATGGTAAGTACTTGCACATTTTCAATGTTTTCCAGTTAAAATTCTTGCACTTATCAATTTTTCTTACTTCCGAATGGGCACCTATATTTTATTTGAACTTTTAAACTGAATTCAAACTTTTAAATTGTAATTATTAATTAAAAATCTGCCAACAGTCTGGGCGCAACTTTATTATTTTTTGGGTAGAAGTTCGGAACGAGTTTAATTCTGAGATGCAGTGCAGGTTACTATATGACTGAAAACCCCAAAAAAAGTTCGGGATGCGGTTAAAATGGGGTCGCGCTAGAATACTACGCTGCCTCATATAACATATGAATTAAATAATTGGGTCATACACCGGGACGAGATCTAGTCTTAGTATAATATCAGTTGTTACGCCATTACAAGGTTTTTCGTGATTTGGTTTCGGGCCATTACATGAAATCGGAAATGCGTTTGAAGACGATTATATAAAAAGTCTGTGGAAGTGCAAACCAATCTAATATCTCATCAATCCTGAGAAATATGTCGAAAGCCTTACGTCCTATTGGAGTTGAATAACAAACATCCTGAAATCAACTTTTTGACGATTATGTAGGAAGCCTTAGGAAGTAAAAATGAGTTCGATATCTCATTAGAACTAGAAATATGTAAGAATTTGTGAAAACATATGCAACCCCCTTGCACACACTTTGAGGTTGAATATCCAAAAATCCTGAAATGAGTTTTTAGATATATATAAAGAAAGCCCGAGGAAGTGAAAACCAATCCGATGTCTTATCACTCCTAAGAGATATGACGGAATTCGTGAAAACGTGTTCAACCCGTTTTTACACTCTTAGGGGTTGAAAAAGGAAAAACCTTGAAAAGAAGTTTTAGGTGATTATTAAAAAAGCCCGTGGAAGTAAAAAGTTGTTCGATATCTAATCAGACCTGAGGGATACGGCTGAATTCGTGAAAATGTATAATCCCCTTTACACCACCTTGGGGGTCTAATTTTAAAAAATCCTGAAAAAACTTTCTAGATGTTTATATGAAGAACCCGTGAACGAAAATGAATTCAATATTTGGAAAGACCTAATAGATATGACGAAAATCGTGAAAATATATGCATTCCATTTTCACTGATCATTTTTTTGCCCCACTTCCAAACGGCAATGGATATTTGAATTTTTTTTTAATCAAAATTACTTTTCTAGTTGATTTACATATACGTACCGAAGTTCAACTTTCTAGCATAAGCCGTTCTATAGTTAGGAAAAACATCCCCCACCCCCGTACCATACTATCCCTATAAAAAATTATATTTTTCCAACATGCTACTACTACAGTTCTATCTAAATACCAAGTTTCAGCTTTATATTGTTATAGGTTCTCGAGATATAAAAATCGGAACTTTATACTTTTCACCCTCCCCCACCCTTACCCTCTACACCCTCATCCATGAAAATTTTTTTTCTGCTGGAAGTCTATTAGGCCTACCTCTGGTAAAAATTTTAAGCATCTATCTTACACCGTTCTTGAGATATGAGACGTGATTTTTTAAAAAAATTCTTACCCCCTCCACTTCCATGCTCCACCGCCCCCTTAAAAAATTTTACTTTCAGCAAACCTTATTTGTCAACATTTATACAGAAACCAAATTTTATTTCTTTAATACAATGCGTTCGTGAGATATCGTAATCTAAAGTTTTTCAACCCCCACCCCCGTACGTCACTGCCCCCTCTCAAAAATTTGTTTCGGATCTATTCTCCTAGTATACACACAGATGTTCATTAAGTTCTAATTTCGTGACATTAACCGATTAGGAGATATGGATTTTAGAATGTCTCGATCTCGGCTTTCGAGCGTTTCGGACGCATTATTATTCCCCCCACTCCCACACCCCTTTACCCATATTATAATTTTTTGCAAATGGGTCCACTATTGATGCTCTATATAAGTTCCAAGTTTCAGCCTCCTAGCCTATGCGGTTACTGAGATCAAGAAACTAAAATTTTTCGTCTAAAACGCTTCCCCCACCTCCCCCTCACACCCCCACCACTCAAAAGGTGGCCACTTGAAGGGGTCTGCCCAGTCTACCAACAAAAAAAAATTCAACTTAATAGCTCAAAGAGTTTGAGAACTATAAGCTTTCAAACGTTTAGCGTACGGCGGACGGCGCACAGACGGACTGAAATTTTTTTTTGCTTTTTTGGTGTCTATTAGTCATGAAACGTGGAAAAAAAAATTTTCAGGGTAGCAAATTTTTTTTTTTTAAAAATCGATAACAATACTTTATTATTAAAATAATAAAGTAAAATGATAAAAATTAGTACAGTAAAACTTCTCTACAGCAAATTCAAAGGGGGAACGAAATAGAGAGGTTTTAGGGAAATTCCGTTATAAGAAAAGTCGTCCTGTGAAAAATCAAAGAAAAAGATATCTTTGGTTTGTACATGTGCTCAATTTGTTTTAATAGAAATCACATACAATGTATGAACTCAAATAAATAGGTACATTGTTTTATGCGCACTATCCTGCTTTACATTTCGTGATTAATTTTCCTTCTTCGGCGCCTTTTTTATAACAATCATGGCTGAATGCTCGCTTGCTGCCTGTGTTGACTCAGCGGACAAAACACCATTTATTTGCTGTGCCGGTCTTTGTGAACGCGTTTTTCACAGTAAGTGTGTTGGTCTATTGAGGACCGTTGGTGATGCTATCACTAACTCCTCCAGTGGTCTTTACTGGTTCTGCAGCACCTGTAGGCCGGCATCTATCTCCGTTTATGCTGGCAAACTGCAATCAGTGAAAGCATCAGTCAATGCGCTTAATGAGGAGTTCCAAAGGCTGAGTGCGAAATTTAGCAGTATACTGAGTGATATTAATATTAATATTAATAATGTTCCTGAGCTGGCTTCTGTCCGTACTGCTCATTCAGCTTCTTTGCCGTCAGTACTGTCTGTCAGTACTGTTCATCCAGCATCTTCGCCGGCTTCCTTTGAACGGCCGCAGTCTACATCGAAAGCAAACAACAACATCGATTCTATACTATCTTCTGCTAGACAATTGCGCTCCAAAACTGCGGTAATTACTAAAAGTGGTAACACCATTAGCACTCCAACCATGTCGGCATCTGACTCTGGTCAGCAAAGGGAAGCAAGACCTCCAGTTGGTGAGTCACTTCCACTTTCACTTTCATCGCGAACTATGACGTCCACGACGGAACTTATTGCCGGAACAGTTCCACCGGAAGCATCTAATAGGCTGCAGGTCGTTGTGCCTCCAAAAAGCTTATTTATTACGCGACTTGCATACGTGACTACCTCCGATGACGTACTCTACCATGCCACTTCCAAATTAGGCTTCATTCCTCAGAATGTTACGTGCAAGAAGCTTACTCCGGATAACCTGGTCGACCGCATCACAGCTTCATTCAAGCTGTCATATCCACCGGATATGGCCGACATTGCTAAAATCGATTTCTGGCGGCCAGAAGGCGTATTCATCAAGGACTTCATCAACAAAACCCGGAACGAACCACATTTTCGACAGCGACAACCTCGCAATCTGCAGCCGTAAACTCATTATTAACTTCAACTCAAGCCGCGGGTTCTAACTTATTATCAACTTCTAGCCTTAAGCTATACTATCAAAATGTACTTGGTATGAGGACCAAGCTGGAGAATTTTAAATTGTCGTGTTTTGTTTCTAGTGACGATATAATATGTATCTCTGAAACCTGGCTCAACGACTCCATATTCAGTTCCGAACTTTCTTCGAGCCATTCTGTTTTTCGCCGCGATAGGAATTTAACTGTAAGTAATAAATCGGATGGCGGTGGTGTTCTCATTGCAGTTAGAAACTCACTTACTTGTACACTCTGCGATGATTTTCCTTCCAAATCCTTCGACTGTATCCTTGTGAAAATCAGTGTCTCCCATGTCAATAGTCTGTTCGTGGCTTGTGTCAACGTTCCTTGCGCCAGTAAGCCTGACATATATGATGATCTTTTCTCATTACTCTCAAACTATGTAAATATTCTTTATCCCACATCATCCTTCATCGTATGTGGTGATTTTAATTTACCATCTGTTCTTTGGTCACCTAACTTTGAGTCTATTCTCAATGTTACTTTTAATGCTCTCTCTTCTAAATTATCGTCTTTTTTGTCACTTTGTTCTCTTAAGCAGATCAATAATGTAGCAAACCACCATGGTAAAGTTTTAGATCTAGTGTTATCCAATTGTGATAGCACTCAAACTAATCTTGGTACTTCAATCTCTCCTTATCTTAAAATTGATCCCTATCACCCTCCTCTTGCACTCTCCTACAGGTTTACTTCGTCTTCCCGTATGTCAATGTCTTTCCCTACTGAAGTTAGTTATAATGACTCCACTGCTACCAACTCTCAAGAATCTTGTGAGCTATTTGCACAATACTTTTCGCCTATGTATTCTTCCCCTTCATCTTCATTCGTTCCTCATAGCTTTGAAATATTCCCCACCGATGTTCCTCTTCTCTCTATAGCTCCCTCAGTTATTGAGCATCAACTTGGAGCACTAGACCGTAGTGTGAAGGGTGGTCCCGATGGCCTCCCAAACTTATTCTTAAAGCGACTTTCGTCTTTCCTGTGTATTCCTCTCTCCATTCTCTTCAACAAAAGCCTTTCTGAAGGAATATTTCCATCATTATGGAAGCAAGCCTCTATCGTTCCCATCCATAAGAAAGGTGATACAGCTGTAGTCACAAATTATCGTCCTGTTTCAATGTTGTCTTGTTTCTCTAAAATATTCGAGCGCGTCATACATGATCATTTATATGAAAATATAAGTCACCTCATTCTCCGTGAACAGCATGGTTTCTTCAAAGGCCGGTCTACTGCTTCTAATCTTTTAGAATTCACAAATACAGTGGCAAAAACGCTTAATTGTAGAAGGCAGTGGGATGTTGTCTACACTGATTTTTCCAAAGCCTTTGATTCAGTTGATCATAGCTTGCTTTTGTCAAAATTGCAAGGCTGTGGAGTCGGTGATACTCTTTTGGAGTGGTTTGCGTCCTATCTTGCTGAACGCAGCTCTCGTGTTGTTCTTAATGGATGTTCGTCTACTGTATTCTTCCCGCTCTCTGGAGTTCCTCAAGGCTCAACACTTGGCCCACTCCTTTCCATAATCTTTGTTAATGACCTACCCCTAAACTTTCACTCTTCATTCCTTTTCTACGCTGATGACCTCAAAATCTACAGGGAGATATCTTCCTCCACCCTTCTCAGATTCGTGATCTAGGTGTAACTTTCGACCGAAGACTTAAATTTGATATTCACTTCCAAAACATTATTTGCACTGCATCTAGATTGTCTGGTTTCATTTTGAGATCCGCTTATATGTTTTCCAATATTCAAACGTGCGTCCAGCTCTATCTGACACTTGTTCGCAGCGGATTGGAATACTGTTCTTCTATTTGGTCCCCTTATTATAGTTGTCACATTGAATCTCTTGAGTCTGTTCAGCGTCGATTCACCCGGTCACTCCTCTTCAAATATAACCTACCCTACTGCTCCTACAGTGAACGTTTATCCTTACTCAATACTCCCTCATTAAATCAGCGCAGATTGTATCTTGATGAGTGTATTCTCTTTAAGGTTTTTAACGGTATTATGAACTCTACCTTACATCTTAACCTTGAGTTTCGCTCTACCTCGCGGCTGAGTAGGTCTGTCTCTATATTCGCGCCAGCTGCGGCTTCAACTAACGTCTTCTTTTATTCGCCACTGGTTCGACTACAAAGGAATCATGATAGGCTCCAGGTTGGTTCTCTGTCCACATCTTTTTTAGCTTTCAAAATCTTAGTCAAGTCATTAATTTTCACAGGCTAATGTTCATCTTAACTTAATTTCTTTTAACTTTAACTATTAACACAATAGTTTTCTACTTGTGTTTTTACTATTACTTTCTTTCTTCTTTTTTCTTTTTATAAAATTTTTTTTCTTTTTTTCTCGCTCCCGTTTGTTTTTTTTTTTTTTTGTTTTATTTAACAGATTGTGTAATTGGGTTTCTTAAATCTGTACAGTGTGTCCGAATGAAATAAATAAATAAATAGTCCTTAACGACGGTGCAGTAGTCTAAGCGCGATAGTCTACAAACACTGTGGTCGTGGACTCGAATCCCACCTAGCCATGAGGTTAAAAACTCGTGTTCTAAGTAAAAAAAGATATTTCAAGCAGTAACAGTACCTCAGAAGAGCACAATTACTGTCGTAATCCCCAGAAGGGGCCTTAAAGAGTCGGATTTGTGGTGGTTGTTTTTTTTTTATTTCCCCGATTTTAGATGGTTTTCATAAGTTTCAAAAGTGATCACAGTTTTGCCGAAACCTCTTTAAAGCCTTAGCCATGAATTCATTGAGTTATCGTTGTTCTCTTAATGACTACCCTACAGCGAGCTTTTAGATCCATCGTTGGGTTAATAAAAAAAACTTGAGGGTATTACAAGTTACCAAAATTAACTCCCTTTAAAAATAGAAAACGGTCATGGAACTGTTAATGTAACACGAAACATCCGCTTCCGTCCAACTATTTTAAAGACCAGCTAGAAAAACCCTTGAGGAGGACATTACCCCGCACGTGCTAGAATAGGAATAGCAATGTGTGTCATCCTTAGTTCCCGCGCTTCCCTTGGAGTATTGGATAGAAACAGTGCACATACACAAGAGGAAAATACTCGCTCCTCGAATTTCTATCTTCGTCTTCACGTGTTTCCTTTACGTTGCACGACAGACTAAATGTCTTTCTTGCGGATTCCAATCCAAAGTTTAAAAAATCGGGAATTATTACGATGAAAATTTCAAAAGAGACAAAGACGTTGTATATATTTTCACAAATTTCGTCATAACTCTTAGGTCTGGCCAGGTATCGAATTAATTTTACTTCTGCAGGTTTTTTATATAAGCGCCCAAAAAAATTTTCCAAATTTTTCGATATTCAACCCCCATGGTTGTGTAAACTACAGTGGATGTCGCTTATTGTAATCACTTTGGGACCGGCCATAAACAATAACATTAACCGGATGATAACAATAGACGAAGGGGAAAATTTTACTCATTTATTTTCCTACGCTTGAATATAGATTGCTCGAAGCATCTAATATTATTTTTTTTATTCATTAAGAGTTATTAACAAAGTTACAGAGAATATGAAATACTGTTTCCTCTTCCTCCTCATCCAGGCAGGTTCTACAGAAAGTCGTTTGAAAAGAATCGCCGCCCTTTAGCATGCCGGCCTATAAGACAGTGTCTGGTCAGGATACTTACTGTGGTGCTGATTCTCTCCCTTTTTAGCAAATTCAGCCTTGTACAGCGTTTTAGATCCAGCTTCGGTCATATCTGTCAGCTCATCGCGCCACTTCTATTAAACTGTCTCGAAAACTTACTCGAAGTTGAGCTCATTCTGTTGAACGAGATTAACATCAATAGCTTTCAGAAGCTACGAAAAGACTGAAATTTCTCATAGTAATCTATGATATGTATCGCCTTGTGTTTACATAAATGTAAAACCAAGAGCAATCATCTTTAATTTTGATATTGTTTTTATTTTGCCTTTTTGATCACATTCACATGAAGAAAAAAGAGGAGCGATTAAGAATACAGTCACAAAACTTGTAATGTTGTATGGAAATCTGGCCCGAATGATAACATAAAGCGAATTTTTATTCCAATAAGCGATGAATTTCGTTTGTGGAAAATGAAACTAACTTGTTCTGATAACAAAATGCGCTTATAACATTATCCGCGATTACTATAAGCGGCATCTACTGTATATGTTTTCACGAATTCCGACGTATTTCTTGTGTCTAATGATATTTCGAATTTGCTCTTACTTCTAAGGTCTTCATATGTAATAACCCAAAAATTAATTTCAGGCTTTTGGGATATCAAACCTTTAAGGGGTGAAAAATGATTGTGTACGTTTTTACGAATTCCGACATAGCTGGAAAAAACAGAAAACTATAACAAATAATAATTTTCAACTGTCAGAAAAATAAAAAAAATAAAAATGTCAATTGAGTCACGCTTTTAGTTGGAAAAAACATTTGCAACTTCTGAAAATAACGCCATCATATGCGTAACGGTTTTACAGCTAAGCGTCCCTTTTGTATTTTTTTCATTTTGTTGTGTGTTTAGCTATAAGTACGAACGTCTTACGCGTTGGTCGAGCTAATTCGTTTTATCTACAGATCATTTATTAGTTAGTTTAGTATTGTCACAGGTCATTGTTGCAATAAAGTCAATATTCTACGTGATTAGTGTGTTATTCTTTGCAGAATTTAAAAGTAACGAGATTCTATGAATAATGGCAGGGAATAAATATGGAAAAGAACTAAAATCTAGAATTCTAAGTGATTACAATAGTGGATTATCACAAAAAGACATTTGCAAAAAGTACAATTTATTAAAGTGCACAGTTTGTAGAATAGTTAACAGTGGAAAGGTAGAGACAATTCACAAAGGAGGGCGACCTAGAAAAACTACCGAAAGAGATGATTTAAATATTAAAATAAAAATAAAAAAGGATCCTGAAATATCATCCAAACAGTTAAAGATCGAACTGAATTTAAATGTAACCACTAGAACCATTCGAAACAGAGCTGTTGAATTGGGGCTTAAGAGCTACCGACCAGCGAAGAAGCCCTTGATTTCTAAGAAAAATCTGAAGGCCAGACTAGAATTTGCCAGAAATCATATCGATTGGAATTTACTAAAATGGAAGACCGTACTTTTTTTCGGACGAAACTAAATTTAACTTAAGAGGTACTGATGGGTTACGCCATGTAAGAAGACCTAAAGGCGAAAGACTGAATCCTCGGTACACAAATAAAACAGTGAAATTTGGTGGAGGCAATTTAATGTTCTGGGGGTGTTTTTCTGGCCATGGCCTTGGACCTCTTTTTAAAATTGATGGTATAATGGATTCCATTAAATATAAAGAAATTTTAGAGGAAACGATGCTGCCGTATGCTGATGAGTATATGCCTTTATTGTGGTCGTTTCAACATGACAACGATCCTAAACACACTTCAAAATTGGTGAAGAGTTGGATTAAGAATAATGGAATCAGGCTTTTGGATTGGCCAGCACAATCCCCAGATCTCAATCCAATTGAGAATCTTTGTGACATTGTAAAATATAATCTTCTTAAGCAAAATTTCTCTAAGAAATTGGACCTATACACAGCCGTTAAAGACGAGTGGGAAAGAATTCCAATATGCATCATCGATAACTTGATTTCATCCATGCCCAGAAGATGTGCACAAGTCATCAAAAATCATGGCCATCCAAGTAAATATTAAAAAAATAAAACATTTAAAATAAAAGTTGCAAATGTTTTTTCCAACTAAAAGCGTGACTCAATTGACATTTTTATTTTTTTTATTTTTCTGACAGTTGAAAATTGTTATTTGTTATAGTTTTTTTGTTTACTATATTACGGGAAATTATTCTGTTAAAAAATTGTTAAGTTCAATTCAAAATAAAGAAAGTTTTGAACAAAAAAGTTTGTTTCTGACTTCGGTTGCAAATGTTCTTTCCAGCACTGTATCTCTTAGGTGATATCGAATAAAAACAACATTTACTTTAACGGGCTATCTATATATATTATATATAATCGTATAAAATTCGGTTTCAAGATTTTTTAATATTTTACCCCTAAGTGTGGTTTAGTCGATATTTTCCCTTTTATAGTTTTATTGAAATTGAAAAAATTTAAAAAAAAGATGTAAAAATTCTGGGCGCAAGGTTATTATTTTTTGAGTAGAAGTCCGGAACGCGTTTAATGCTGAGAAGTGGTGGAGTTTACTATGCGACTAACAAAGGAAAGAATAAGCAGGGAGGCTTAAAACGTTATATTGTTTAGGTAGTGTTTTGCATCTCAGCGTTAAACGCGTTCCGGACTTCCATCCAAAAAAATAATATATTGCGTAGTACTTTTACTTCCTCTTTACTTCTTTTGAAACTGACATGTGATTCTCAGCTTCATACGATTTCGATTATTAAATTAATTAAAATTAAAGCTTTTATTACACTGTATATCACTATGTCATATATTTAACTATTCGGGCTGGAAAATACAGTCAGATAAAGTAATCCTCAAATTTTTGTTTGCCACATTTTTTTGCTCTATTTTGACAGAAAAAAATTGACTGAACTTTACGTCAAATTGTTTTTAGTCAAATATTTGATAGCATGGCATACCCACTGTATTACCAGAGGTGTGTTCAAGGTGTCAGCTATAGCTGCTTCGAAAGCATAGCAGAGCAAAACTGTGGCAACTGTCAAATTTATCCATAGCAAGTAATAGCTTTTTCGGGTTTCAGACACCCAAAAGCAGCTTTTGTAGCTTACAATAACTGATCGACTTATACATACGCAAGTTGGAATAAAACATTACATCTATCTATCTATATATATAAAAGAGGATGTATGTATGGATGTTCCCTATAGACTCCTAAACCGCTCAACCGATTTTGATCAAATTTTTAGAGAACATGTACAGTGAGTCACAAAGAAAAAGAGCCACCTATTATACCACAAAGTATTAGCGAAAAATTTATTGAAAACTACCTTAGTTAAAAAAAAATTTTATGTACTTTTATTACATGAAGTTCAATATTTATTTTAATAATGTTTTTGTTTATTTTTGTTACTTAGTCTAAAAAAAATTAATAAAAAGTCAAAATTTCCAAAAATATAGGTCTCAAAGAAAAAGAGCCACTTCAAAAAACGGGAAAAAAAAAATAATAATAATAGGTTGTTAATATTTGGTTGGTCCGCCTTTAGCAGCAATAACTACTTGCAGTAGTTGTGGCATCGACTCTAATGCTTACATGTGTAAGTGGAAGGAATTTTTCGCCACTCCTCTTGTAAGGCATCCAGAAGATCCTTTTCCGAAGAAATGTTGTGCCTCCGTATATTTTTGTCCAGAATGGCCCATAAATTTTCAATTATATTTAAGTCCGGAGACTGTGGTGGAACATCCAGCACATGCGGACAATTATAGATTAGCCATAAACGAGCATTATGTGGTTTGTGTTTCAGGTCGTTATCCTGGTAATACGAAAAATCGCTTTCAATCCCCAACTTCTGGACACTTTCTTTGAAATTTTTTTTTTAAAATGTCAATATATCCATATTGGTCCATGATGCCATCAACTTGTTGCAGATTTCCAGTACAATTACCCGCCATACAGCCCCAAACCATTACTGAACCCCTACCATGTTTTACAGTGGGTGTAAGGTTTTGAGGTTGAAGCTCAGTGTTTTTTTTTCCGCCACACCTTTTGCTTTCCGTCTGATCCAAATAAGTTAAATTTACTTTCATCTGTAAATAAAACCTAACAAAAACAATTTTAACTAGTTTTAGACAGTTTATATCCTTATATACCTTTTGCCAGAAATACATGTCTTTCAGCACATATGTGCGTGCAAAGTGTAAGCGTTTCTTACGGTCTATTGCGCTAATAAATGGTTTCTTTCGGGACACTCTTCCATTGAAACCATGGTTTCTGAGAACTCTCCTAACTGTTTCCGGATTAACATCTATATTTAATCGATTTTTGACCATGTCGGCTAATTTCGGACCGCTAATGTGAGGATTTTTCTTAACCTCTCGCAAAATAAACGCTTCATATCGCTTTGAAAACGTTTTTTTTCTGCCTTCTTTTGGTTTATTTGCTATTCTGTTATCTCTACTAAAACGATGAATAATATGCTGCACAGTTCCGCGATTTTTTTTTACGATAGCAGCAATATCTCTTTCGGACTTCCCGTCGTTATACAATTCTATAACCCGCTGTCTGAATTCAACACTTGTATATCGACCCATCTTCACATTTCACTTGAAAATGCACAACTGCAGTATTAGCTCTACAAATTTTCCAACATTATCATTTTCCGAAAAGTTTACCGTTATTTTAGCAACAGTAATGCCAAGTGGCTCATTTTTTTTGTGACCTAGGTTTTTGGAAATTTTTGCTTTTCATTAATTTTTTTTAGACTAAGTAACAGTAAAAATAAAAAAAAAGTTCTTGAGAGGAATATTGAACTTCAAGTAATAAAAGTATATGAAAATATTTTTAATCTGATTTGTTTTTCAATCCATTTTTCGCTAATACTTTGTGGGGCAATAGGTGGCTCTTTTTCTTTGTGACTCACTGTAGAGTAGTCCCGGGATGGTTCCTGCGAAGTTTGGTACCGATCGAATCGAAAACAATTGTTTTTTCGAAGCAACGCAATTAATGGGACCAACGGGAGAAACAGCAGGAGCAACGAAGCAACGGGAGCAATGGGAAGCAAGATTGGAAACCGCTGGCCTTGCAGTTTAGCACCATACAAACGTGAGCGTAGCCGAGCGACGCGGCTAGTATGTCATATATTTGGAGCTTTGCGATCGAAAAAGGAGATTCAAAATAAAAAATAAAGTGAAAATATAGTATCCTTAAATTTTTCGCTAATCTCCATTGTTATTAAAACTTCGTTTTTCATTTTAAACATTCAAAATGACGTTGAGGCGAAAGTAACAGCTACACACATATGAATATTAGAATAGCTGCTTTCTTGCTTACAGTCCGGAGTATGAACAACAAAAAGCTGCTATGAAAGCTGCTTTTTCAAAATCTTGGATAGATCTAGTGTCAAATAGCGAGCACGAGAGAGCAGCTTTTTGGTTGCTTTGGACACACAAAAGGATAGAAAGGCAGCTTTAGCAGAAATTATGAACAGACCTCTAGCTTGAGTAGCTACAGTTTAATTTAATTCAATGATAGAAATCTTTGTCAACAACTTTAACACTGAGCCAAATCTGGATTCAAAGGTGGGTGCCAACGTTCTTATTTTACCTGATACAACATTTCACCATCAAAACCAATCAGCTTATGCTTTCTTGCACGCAGTAAGAGGCCAACTAATTTGTTAGATATATGTGTGTAAATCTGAAAAAAATAACTAAAATCATCATGTTTAAGAACAACAGTGCAGTGTGCATAAAATACGTACAGAAAACAAATCGCCAAAACTCATTACTTTAAGATCTGGATTTCCTACGTCGAAGGAAATGCCTCCTTTGTCAATGATTTCGCACAATTCGATTATTTCTTTTGAAATGTGTATGCTGGCCTTTTGTCCACGCATCTCTGTCAAACTTCCTGCTATTGGTCTAATTTTAAAATTCAAATTAAAAACATGATAAAACAATTAATTAATTAATCAATGAACATTAAATCCGAACATCGATGGTTTAAAAATATTGCTGCAATAATATTACTTACTTTCCATACTCGTCTTTAACTATATTTGGCCGCGACATTTTTCACCTCTCAAATTGTGTTTGTATCTTTTAAGTTTTTGTAGCGCACTTTTAAATAATAAACGCTTTGATAGCACTAACTTAATTCTAATTTTTCCGGAGTAAGATTTTTTTCGGTACGTGCAAGTAACTCGCAATAAAAATTTTCTGACGGGGGTAAAAACGACTAAATCAAATCAAATTCTATAAATATATTCGCAGAAAAGATTTCATGTCGGCTTCTATGCTATAGCTTTTGATTGAGAGAAATGGGTAAATGGTTTTAGTATAGATCGGCAAATGAAAAATAAAAGTTTGGAAAAAACCAGACAAGTATTGAGTTTAATCTATTACAAAAATTAGTAGAAAAAAACATATGGAGAAGAAGTACATTGTTGGAGATGGAATTGGGCGTGACAGAATGTCTCTTTGATGGCATAGTATCCATGCTACAATCTACTGGCGGAATTATGCCGTCAAACTTAGGGAACAGCAGTTTCACCAAATTTATGTGTACGGGGTGGTTTCATCTCACCTCTGGCTTTGGCTAATGGTCACGAATAAGGTCCTGTACTAGGCAAGGAGATCAAAAAATACCAAACTAATTCAGTAGGTAACAGTCGACATATTGAGTACGTCATCTTTCGTTTAGTGGTGTGAATTACATCCCCATGGCCCCATGCATCGTTTGGGTAGGTACACGTGGCTGTCTGTAAGAAAATCAGACACACTTAAACCAAAAAGGTTAAGAGGTTTTTAGTCACAATTTTTCCTCAAAATTTAATTATAATTAATGAATGCACTTATTACTGCAATTAGCTGATTAATTTAAGTATATTGTTGCGAGCTAGGGGTTCGCCGGGATTTCAAGTAAAACACAATTCGGTTAAAATAAAAATAAGTGATAATTTATTAATCCGCACTTTTAATTCACAGAATTATATTCGCACAATAATTCACACTATATGGCATTACCGCCCGCTTATCTATTTCGCTTGATTCGATCACACGCAATCGATCGCTCTCTACCAACACGGTCGCGTATACACGCTGGCTGTTACAGTCGACGTAATCAAAATTACTGTGTACTCGATGAAAGCTTTATCTACTTTTATACCAGTTGCCTGTAGTCGAGACTGTTCTTGAATCTTCGTTCAGTGGTGTGTGTAGATGATACCCGAAAGCTTGAGATCTTTCCATTTGACCCTCTACGCTGTTCTAATACATTCGAGCGCATTTGAGCACATTTGATAAGAAGTGGGGTATAATCGTGTAGCTCCGATCTCCTTATTTACTCAACTAGGCTTTTGATTGGGTTACTTTGCAGCTTAGGTATTCGGTTGTTGCTATTTCCCTATTCGTAATCCATCGAGTCGCGCGGTGGCCAGGCTTACACGTAACAATATAGTTGTAAAAGTTTATCTTGGTCTCTACAATAAAACATGAATTGTAACACAATTATAAACGAAACTAGTGAATAAATTTATTTATCTATTTATCTAAACCTAAAAGGTCCGTCGTATTTCCACAGGATGATCAAATCCGGTCGTACTCGCTAAACCAGTTAGAGCTTTCAATGAAGTGCTGGATTCTCTTTGCGGCTAGGTAAACTTCCCACCTAGCGGATAGAGCTGGACAGGTCCAGAGAAGGTGAAGGACTGTTTCAACTCCTCCTCATCCAAGCAGCTTCTACAGAAGTCGTTTGAAAATATACCGAGTCTTTTATCATGTTGGCCTATAAGACAAGCTATTGTTTTGCTGATTATTCTTTTTGATATATTTACCCTTTTTTCAGATTCTACTTGGGCCAGATCTGTCTCGCAGTGTGACATGTAATGCACTCTGCTCATCTTGAGTTGGCTTTCTCAACTGAGTCCAATTCAAGTAGCAGCATACATGTAAAATGAGGCACAACCAGATTAATCTGAAGGGTAGTACCGCGCCAAGCGAGTTAGTCAGCCTTACACTTACCTGGAATATCCCTGTGTCCGGCGCCCAGCATAGATGAATATTGAACTGTTCTGCCATCTCCTTTAGAGACTGTCGACATTCCACGGCGGCCCTTCATGTTGTAGAGGCCGATTCCAAAGATTTAATTACCGCTTGGCTGTCTGTAAAAATCGTAATATCCGAAGTAGATATTTCATTACACTGCAGCCAGGAGAAGCCCTCCTTGATCGCCATAAACTCCGCTTGATAGACACTACAGTGGTCCAGAAGGCGAAAAGAGCTGGTAATCGGAGAAAACCCCTCCACCCACTCCGCCTTCAGTTTTGGAGCCATCCGTATAAATGCGGACGGACTCTTCCCCGGACTGAATCCCTTTCCCATTGTAAACGGGTTTGGATAGATGTTAGAAAATTGTTTGTCAAAATCAAAACTAGGAAGGCTGTGATAGTCTGTGTTTTCGGGAATGTTATTGAAGTGTTTCAAAATTGTTGAGTGGCCTGCACATATGCTAGTCCACTGTGTAGAGGCTCTAAGTCAATTCTAGTCTAGGGGTGGTAGATTGAATAGCATGTCTAGTGCTGCAGAGGGAATTGTTCTCAGAGCCCCGCTGATACATAATGCATGCCTATCTTTGTATCTTCCCTAGGGAGGTGCGGTTAACAACTTTATCTAAGGCCGTCCACCATACATTAGTATCGGCTTGATGACGGACACGAATAGCTAATGAACCATTTGGGTTATGCATCCTTAAGTAAGCTATATATTCTAGAGTGAAATGATCGAATTGGTCACAAAATCAGAGTAAGGAAAGACGTTCCAATCATTTAGTGATTGAAGCACCGACAGGATATGTGCCTTAACAGTGGTCATACGGTAAAGAAAGCTATGCTATTTAAAGCAACATATCCACTTGAATCCAACGGAGTGTAGAACTGAATTTTACAAAATTCTGACTACATTGGACATTGTTTTTGAATTGCTAAAGGTTAGACTTATCAGGAAACATCAAGAGTTTTTCCAAGGCTTTCTAAGACCTATTGAAATATCTAAACTCGAAACGCAACTTCTATAAAAAAAGATTCATTTTTATTAATACTGTTACTAAATCTAATATTGCGCGCTTATAACAATTTGTCCTAGGAATTTTATATTATAATTATAATTTTCATGAATTCATCTAAAATTATGATATATAGTTTTATTCTTATCTTACTAATTAATAATGAATAAGGTGGTGTTTGTTGATCGATGCATTGATTTTAAATAAATATAAATTGATAAGAAGCTGAATAGCACCATAAAGTTGAAATTGTTGAGTAGTTAGTTGTTCATATTTTAATTTTCTTTTTTTTCCTATTGCAATTAATTATAAATCTGCTTACTGGATTTGTCTTTCAGTTATTTGGTTCCATTTCCATATAATTATTTGTTTTTTTAGGTTCTAAAATTAATTTGTAGGAGATTCCGAAATTTAGTGTTTGTTCTGACTCATTAGGACTGTTGTAGGCTGCGGTGGTGTTGGACTAACACTGCGACTTAATTCGCCCTGTTTGTCTTTAATAATTTGTCTAATTTCGTTGATTGATTTAATCATAAAAATTGGAACATCATCATCGCGGCGCTGTAAATGTAGAAATGATAATTAGTACATATTTTTCGGTAAAAAATAGTTTGTTTATTTTACCTGAAACAGCATTTCACCTTCAAAATCAACTAATTTGTGCTTTCTAGCTCTCAGTAGTAAGCCGACTACTTTATCTGATATGTGTTGATAGATCTGGAAAAAAACATTTTTATTATATTTTTTTTATAAATTTTGATATTGACCCAAACATACATTGAACAAATCTCCAAAAGTGATAACTTTTAAATTCTCTTTTGTGTCCGGTTGTGGGAATCCTTCGGATTGAATAATTTGGCATAGATCAAACATTTCTTTCCACACGTGTAAATTCGCTCTTTGACCACGCATTTCGGTTAAACTTCCAGCTATCGGTCTGAAAAGGAATGAACTTCATTCAAAAATCTCGCAATTTTAAATTTCAATTTGTCTACTTACTTTCCGTATTCATCCTTACTAAAGGTGGGACGTGGGGATTTCCTCCCACTAACTCCATTTGTAAATGGATTTAGATATTGTGATTCTTGATGTGCGTTGACTTTGTTGTTGAACATTGCTACTTTTGATGATAGTGGAGCGTCCTGGAAAAAACATTTTCAATAAAAATTTAATGCAAGCTTTAATAAAAATTATTTTATATTACGGCTATTAACTGTATCAACACCAAATCCATTTTATTATTTAAAATTTTGGAAGAATTTTGATATGAGAATTTTTGAAAATGTTTTAAATTTTGATTGATATTAGTGTCATAATCGAAAGTTCATCATAGCAACATTGAATTGATTGTTGGGAGATATTGTGGTACTTAAGTCGTTAAGGTGTTCTTACTTTCTTTGGCTTATACGAGTATTTGCCATGTTTAGAAAGCCCAAACCGAAGAACCATGTTTTGAAAGTTAATAGAGCTAAGGGCGAATGAGTTCAATACTTTGATTTTAAGAGCGAGCTGTGGTTCCTAAAAAAAAAGCCGAAACTGGTGAACGAAATATAAAATTTCAACATTATTGGCACCATAATTGGTGATCGATTTTTAGCTGTTTTTAGGGGAACAAGAAAGCAATGAATAATCATGAACCAAGGACATCAATACTACATTTTTAGGGAGTGGCAAAGCTTATACTTTTTTGATCCGTCGAGCCGGAGTTGAACAAGAGACTCATGGAAGCCAGCAGAAGTGCGAAATAAATTTATAGTGAACCTAAACTGCGAAATATTTTAGCCACATTTGATTGGAAGTTGGAAATTTTTCGGATAGATGAAATACAGGTGGGGCCAAGTGCTCGTCCTTGCCCGCCTCTAAGGGCGCACTTGTCTGGAACCCTATCGAAATATTTTTCAGTGTTCGCACCTGACTGGATAAGAAATTGTTTGAAACTTTTTGATTGATTTCAATACTTTACTATTAGAATAATAAACTTAGGACGTATTCGAATACTTTGCTTCGTCTACGTCTACGTCTAGTTATAGCAGTTTATGACGTCAGCCATAGCAAAGATGTGTCTCAATTCGTTTTCGGTTCGCGTCTTGACTACTTTTACAACAGCTGAGCTATCAGTCAATTTTAGCAAACTTAAAAAATTTCAAATTTTTCTATTGAATTTAATTTTATTTTTGATTTCTGAAGTGTCAAATAAGCTGCTGAGCCATTTTGATGGTTTAGCTAAGCTTTTTCTAAACTGTTATAATAGCAATGATATGCTGTGACGTCAACATAGACGTAGACGGAGCAAAGTATTCGAATACGTCCTAAGAAACAAATCTCTGGATTATTATCATTTGTATCTAAGAAGTAAAAAAAAACCCAAACAGTACTGTTTGTCTATTTTCATTTCAGCTCCGCACATCAACGCGTGATTAATTATTTTTTATGATCGAAAAAGAATTTCACTTGATTCTCGCGCATATTTTTCAAGGCAAACTGAAATTCGAAAAATAACCAAAGACACTTGTCTCGACATCTCCACATTATAGTCGTTGCTCTATGTTTCGCACAATATTTGCTGTTCCTCTTGAAGGTCGTCGCTAAGAAATAGACAAAGAATGCCATCGAAAAAAGACAAGTATACTAAAAAAAATATTAAAGTAAAAACTTATTTTTAAATCCCTTTCGTTGAAAATAATACCCGAGAGCGCCTAGTTTAAGCATACACATCCGGCTTTTTATTAGCTAAGCCTCAAAACAATGTTGTCGATGCCAAAGAAACATTCTTGTCTTTGACTTTGTATATTAATAATAAATTAATACATTAATTTTATTCGGTTCATCCCAACAATTGCGACTCATAAATTCCAACAATAATAATATCATGTATGTATATTAATTTGGGCCATTCGAAAATAGACTTTGGATTTTGAATCCGCCAAAAAAAAAAAATAGGGAAGGGAACTTTATTAGGCTGTTTTGGTTCGAGTTTATGTGTGATTAAAAATAAATTCACCAAAAAGGTTCCTTTGAACACCAGACAATTTATTCAAGTCTCATATAAGAAGCATGTGTGGGAAATGTTTATTTTCTTTTTTTTGTCTATGGCCAAAATTTAGCTCTTTTACAGACTATCTCGATATCTACTCGAAGAAATTCTTTGGCATTTGGCCTGTGAATTAAAGGAACATTATTTTTATGATAGCAAAACTTGAAATAATATTCGAGATTGAGGGTAATATGTTTTGGTCCGATATGATGTCTGGTAAGAGAAACACTTGACTTAAGTTAAGTTTGGATGTACATACCAACATTTTATGATTATTTAATGTGGCTTACAGATTTGTGAAATTAGTTCAATATTTTTGTAATAATTATAAGAAAATGCGCAATATAATTTTCTCTATTTGTTTAATTCAAATCATATCTTGTTTTATAATGCCAATGATGATGAAATAATACGACTGATTAAACCTAAGGACATTAAGGATCAACTTCGCCTTCTGAAACCTAAACTGTCTACTGGTCACGACAACATACCCAATGTTTGCTTGAAAAATATGCCTAAAAAAGGTCTTATTCTTTTATCTCATATCTTGAACGGTTGCTTAAAGCTGAGATATTTTCCTTCAGTATGGAAATGTGCAAAAATTATTCCTATCCTAAAACATAAAAAACCGGCAAATTCTGGATCCAGTTACAGACCCATTAGCCTCCTAAGTAATCTAGGGAAATTATTTGAAAGATTATTAAAAGTAAGAATCGTCGGGTTCATAGATCATTCAAAGATTATACCAGATGAGCAGTTTGGTTTCAGGAAAAACCACTCAACCATACATCAACTTATGAGAATTAAGCAAGCAATTCATAGATGTTTAAATTCAAAAAAATCAATGGCGCTAGTATCGTTGGACATCGAAAAAGCGTTCGATCGTGTTTGGCACAAAGCACTTATTTACAAGCTGATCGAATTCAACTTTCCCAAATACCTCGTCAAGACAATTAGTAGTTTTCTGGCCAACCGATCTTTTGAAGTATTAATACTTAACCATCTTTCAAGCAGAAAGGAAATACTTGCAGGAGTACCTCAAGGTTCAGTATTAGGACCAATTTTGTATTTGATCTACACTGCTGATTTTCCACACCTAGTCAACTGTGATACTGCTTTTTTCGCTGACGATACTGCTATTTACTGCTCTGGTACGTTAGACAGTTATGAAGTATATGTGCAAATGGAAAATCAAAATTAATTCTGCCAAAACCCAAGCAATCTTTTTCACTAGACGCAGAGTTATTCCTTACATACCCGCAACGCAATCAACTATATAAGGGTTAACGGAGCTGAAACTACTTGGAGTAATAATATTAAATATTTAGGACTTATTTTCGATAAGAAACTGACTTTTAAAGATCATATCACTGATACCGTTAGTAAAGTGAACAAACTCGTTAAAGTAATGTATCCATTTATTAATAGGAAATCAGATTTAAGTTTAGAAAACAAGCTCCTCCTATACTCAATGATATTTCAACCTATTCTTTTATATGGTGCCGTCATTTGGAAGGATTGTGCTCAAACCCACATCAATAAGTTACAAACTGCTCAAAATAAAATTCTTAAAATGATACACAACTTGCCTCTATATTTTTCGACCGATCGATTACATTCTTTAGCTAAGGTAGAACATATTAAAGTCAAAGTAGAATCTTTATATCAAAAATTTATCAATAAAATTGAATTGAAAACCATCTAATAAATGAATTAATTAATAATAATTAAACATATTTAATATTATAAGTTTTACTTGTTAATAACGACTAGGTTAAGTTTTAGATATAAGAAAAAATTGTAATTCATAGAGGTTTTTTACGCCATTTTTCCTTTACCTAATTTTTCGATTTATTACTCAAGTTTTCTCGTACTGAAATTATTATCAAAAGCTGTATAGTCAATTGAAAAGACTGATCTCTTAAATATAATATATTAGCGTTAAGTTAAAAATTGAATCAAGGCAAATAAAGATAATAATAATAATAATAATTTGAAGATTTCCAACTGTCATGCCCTCAGGGACAGCGATTAATCAACAGTCGGGGATTTCGTGTTGGGGTTTCACACCAGAAACTCCACTGACGCCGGAAAACAACACAAACTTAAACACAATTTATGACTTTAATTGGTGGGGGAGCGTTTTACACACAAAATTTTGGTTTTCATAACTCAGGCATCGCTTATGCTAGGAAGTTGAAACTTGGAACTTATATAAACTATGGCAGTGGAGCCATTTGAAAACATTCTGATTTTTATAACTGGAGAACCACTTATAGTAGAAAGGTGAAACTTAGAATTTAAGTAGAGTTATGATGACAACATAAAAAAATAAAATTAAAATTACATTTTAATAATGGGATTTTCTGAGAAAAATTACATTTGTCAAAGAATTTTAAGGTCACAGTAGCAAAAATTTCTATTTTCAATTAAATTTCTTAAGATCGGGTACAGCTATAATACAATTTTGGCGGCTACGTCAAATGAAAAGTACATCATGTTGAATTGTGATCATGTTAAATTGCAATTATCCTTACCACCCCGAATCTCCGTGGATATTTAATTTTCACCAACCCTGTAGAACATATATTTTCTCGAAATATATCAAAGGATAACCGCCTAAAAAGTTGCCAACCTAATACCGGCACCTTGTATAATCAACTAAAAATTAATTTCAGGATTTTTGACACCCAAGAAGGTGTATGGGGTTGGCATACGTTTTAACTATTTTCACCATATCTCTTAGGTCTAACGAGATATCAAATTGGGTTTTTCTTCCACAAACTTTTTTTTATAATCATCTACAAACCAATTTCAGAATTTTTTAAATATTCAACCCCTAAAGGGGTGTTAAGGGCTTGCATACGATTTCACGAAGGTATGACGAAATTCAAGACGTGTATTTCTAGTGACAAAATTAACTATGGAAAAAACAACCTTGCCTCGAAATAACCGATGTTACATTTCGACTTTGACCACGTCCCGGACTATGACCAAAAAATGTGTTAAATGTGGCAGTAGTGTAGGTGTAGGTGGTGTATATCGCACTCCATTTTAACCGCTTCCCGAACTCTGACCCCCCCTCAAATAATAAAATTTCGTCCAGACTGTTGGCAGTTTTTCTTTTTTGCAACTTACTCTGCGGCCATTCGAAGCATTCGAAAAAGTTCATAAGTTGGTATCATACCGGGGTACATAGTACTTCTAAGATGGCATAAATTTAAACTCAAAAGAACGTAAAAAAAATTGGACAAAGATTTTGAAGATCGAAAAAACTTTTTGAAATTTAATCATACTAATCTCTCTTCTTACTCAACTCCAACCAGCGTGAATATCACGAATTTAGTAACTATTGATCCAAACGGCCGCGTTTGCATGATACGACAGAAACGAGTCAAAACGTCGTCCGAATCCAACCAATATCCGATCAGAGCAGATAGCATTATCTTACACTGTGCCTTGCCTGTTGCTGCTGCGCTGAATATGGCCGTCAACCAACCATTTTCTGAATAAAGTGTGTAGCATGTAAGGTATTGCTTCCAATATTGACTTTATATTTATCTTATTGTGTTTTATTTACATACAGTCAGTGTGTGATCAATTGTATCACGATCGGTCCCAAACCCCTTTCAGGTTTACGAATTTCGAGTTGGAGAAAGGCTTCCGATATTTGTATCTCAAAAATAGTTAGTGCTACATAGTTGAAATATGGTACATAATTATTAGTGCTTAAAATGAACATTCTAAGATCATAGTTTTTAAGGGGAATAATTAACTACCGGAGATAAGCTACCTTGCGTATAGGCTGGTTCTATTGACGCTGAATCAACACGTGTCTTAAACATACTGCAGTCACGATCGGCTGCAAGCCAATCGTATAATACTCTAGATGAATACTGAACTCCGATTTATATTGTAGTTGGGGATAAAGTAGAATTACGTGTGTGCATGTTGTATGTCCTTTATTAAGGACTGCCATTAGATTGCTACTCAAAACTAAAAGACAATATTCAGTGTTTAATTTCATATCTTGAACTGGGTAAGTCATCGAAAAAAAGTGTCCTTTTTGAAGGACTTTCACATGGGAGGTGCAGGAAGGACTCACTCGATTTCTTACATATTTATCTATTTTCTTGGAACCATTCAAAAATTAATGTGTACAAAATTTCAATTTCGTAGCTTGAAGCGTTCAAAAGTTATCGAAAAATATTGTTGAACACGTGTCTTAAGGACATTTTGTATGCCAGCTACCCGCAGGAGTAAAAGGATTTCGCTGATTAGTAAACTGGAACTTCGTTTTTACTCAAAACTAATTTGTACAAAATTTCCAATTCATAGCTAAAAGATTACTTGAGTTATAGTAAGTTCCGTAAATTAAGTGAGGACGTTTTGACAGGATATTTGTATGGCAGCTACACGAAGGACTAATAGGATTTTCTTCATAATCATATATTTAGCTCCAACTATTGGAAAAATAACACATACAAAATTTCAAAGTCGTAGCTTAAACTCTTCTGAAGCTATCGACCAATATTCTTGAACACGTGTTTTAAGGACATTTTGTATGGCAGCTACCAAAAGGAGTAGGACGATTTTCCCCGTTAACGAACTTAGCCTTACAAATTCAACCAAACATCCAGATTCAAAATTTCAAGATCCTAGGTGAAGGCGTTCTTGAGTTATCGTGCTAACGGACGGACGGACGGACGGACGTCAAGCGGATTTGAGGTTTTTGGCCACAAATAAACAAAAAATAACATATAACTTTTTTTCGTCCGAGGCTTGGTTCTATGCGTTACAAACCTTTGGACTGGATTAAACTTATAATACTCTATATGATTTCATCTAGAGTATAAAAAGTAGTAGAAGCATATGCTGGAGTGGATCTTCTTCGTAGCGATAGCCAAGTATACTTGAATCTATTTACTAGAAGTGTGCTACAAAGTTTCTGAACTACCCCCTATTTGCATATGAATTTCAAACAGATGCCGACAAGTTTTGTCATACAAACTAGATATTTGAAAGTGTAAAGTCTATAAAATCACCGAGCCCAACCGAGTTGAAAGTAATAAAATCATATGAAAATATCATACTATAGTCGGGAATGCTCACTAATTCTCATAACAAGGTAAGCATTAATAATAATTTATTTCGATGTGAAAACAAATCGAAAATGTTGTTCGAACAACATGCAGCCAATTATTCAACTGCAAATCGTAGCCGACTCTCTCTCAACCGAATAATATAAATGAATGTTCTGAAAGGAATTTAAATTATATACCGAGTGTACAGACATTGAGGTAATTCGGAAGCTTAATGTAGTGTGCATCATGATGAATCTTCAGCATTCCTCCACAAACTTTAATAGCCAAATGTACACGAGAAGTTACACTATAAAATATCTCTAAATAATATTTTTTTGGCATTCGTGAATATTTCCTTTATTTGAAACGATCATGCACTCGTTACCCATCGAATAATCTTGTTGAGATAATTATGGCACACTTGTGTGCTTCACACTATATTCCTAAGTGTTGTTGGCTATAGCCAATAATTTCATAGAAAATCATTCATTTAATTTTAAATTCCTCTAGCATATCTAATAAAAGTTAAGAGATCTTTCTTTGAAAAAAAAAAACCAAATTACCTCGATCATGACTAGAAAATTCGAAAAGATTTCGACGGAAAATTTTCATTCAGAATTTTGTCAGGGCAAGAAATTTTCGTCAGTTTTTCATTTTTGGGGATGAATGACGGTAGCGAAGGAAACATGTAGAATATTTGGAATGCAAAGTATTTATTTTGATTTTTTTTTTAAATCGAAAAACTTACCGGCTAATTAGCATTCGAACATCACTCAGAAATTTTTGGTTCATGGCTGAATTATGGTAACAAGTGTGACTAGAAAAGATGATGACTAATGATCATGTTTTCAAAGATTCTTACATTATGAACTAAGAAAGTTTTTTGCGCAATAGATGATTTTTTCTGACATTGCACTTGAACATTTTCCAAGGATTCTCGACGCAAAAATATTTTTGTTAATTATATGTACCAATGAAAATTAAAAAAATAAAATAAAAAATTTTTAGCTAGGGAATGAAACTGAGGCACTTACTTTTAGTAAGAATTTTGGTTTTTTTAAATAATTTCTTTTGATTTATTGCAGAACATTTATTTTTTAATCATCCGTAGTACCGGCTTATTAGACAGTATTTTTTTTTTGCACATACCTGTTTCAATGTGCGGAGGTATGAAAGAAATTGCGATTCGAAACCAAGACCTTTGAGATGGTAGACTAGCGCGTTAAGCGCTACCAAGGACCAAACTATAACCCTTTAATATATTCTCCAAATACGTGAAATAAAAATTTGAAAGAGGACACACAGGATCTGATGGTTCTACTATATTTTTCGACTTTTGTATTTGATGATTTTAATGTGATAATTGAGGAAATATTGTCCTGAAAAATATCCCATTATAACCCTCGCGTTATACTCGTACCTGTTTAAGGAATGAAATTCCGACGCTCTCTTACTTGAGAAAGTCAGGAATTTCCTTGACTCTTCAGATAATGGTGATATGGCGTGGCCTTCGGGATCGGACAGATCTTCGATTCCCAACCATTCCATACCAATAAGTAAACACACCTTCAAGAAATTTTGGGATTTGTGTAGTGGCACAGATCGAATTGCTTTTTGAGGTAAACTAGTTGTAATTCGGTAAATGAAACACTAAGGAAATTCAAAAATATAAACAAATAACAGTCAAAAATTTCTTGGCCTAGTGGCACTTTTTCTTGTGGGAATAAAATGAAAAATGCCTTAATCAAATTCCTTGGCTCTAGCATACCGACCCTCAGAGAGAATTAATACATCTGAAACTGTAAAATTTCCCTTTTTCAAAAACATATTTATCCTTTTACTTACAACAAAATAAAAAATTGAAATTTTTGTATAAATTACTAATTTAAATTTATACAAAAATTTCAATTCCTAGCTCGAAATGTTTTGAAGGTATCGTATTCGTAAACATGTGCTTTGAAGGACTTATGTATGCTTCAAGCTTTCTGAAGTTATGGGCCAATATTTTTGAAAACGTATCTTGAGGACTTGTGTATGGCTGCTCCCCGAAGGAGTAGGAGGATTTTGCCCATCAACGAAAAGACGAAATTACAATGAGAGTGACGTGCTCATTGACACAATCACATCGATCGCTCCATATCGCAACAGCAGTTACGCCCAAAAAAATTTCTAAAAAACTATGTTTTTAAAACGGACTAAAAAGTATAAAATAATTTTTCCCAGCTCCATACAGATTCCTAACCCCATAGTCCTGAAAAACGGCAGCTACTCTCTACACTCCTTACTATTATCTTGTACCCCACGTTTTCAGGACTATCTGTATGAGGTCCGTTTTTTAAAAATTTTTTTAAATAATAATTTTCTACTTTTTAGTCTTGTGTTTGCAAATGGATCCATTATCATCGTTCTACATAAATTCTATATTTCAGCCTCCTAGCGTAAGCGGTTCCTGAGATAAAGAAATTAAAAATGTTCGTCTAAAACCCTCACCCCCCCCCCACCTTCCCCTCACAACTCACACCCCAAAAGTTGAGTTAATATTGCATTGTGAAACAGTTGTGAGCTATGTTTAAAGTTTCAAGTTTCTAGCTCATCAGAAAGTTAGTTTAAAATTATTTGCAAAATTTCTACCGAACAAATAAACAGACAAGAAATCGAGCTAATAAAAACGTAATAAAATCGCGTTACACGCGCGACGAAATTTAAAAATAGACTATCAGAGCGAAGCAATTAGAGCTATGTAATATAACTGGATACACTCACTAACATGCATTATAATCAGCTGTCATCGCGTCGCGTCGCTTATCGCACGCGCATTGCGTTCACTACAATTCCGCCTTTAGTCTGATATTCGGATTTTTGGATTCGGAAATTTTAGCTTCCTAGGTCAATGCGTTCTTGAACTATTGTGTATTAAGGCAGACAGACGGACCGACAGACAGACAAGTGAATAGCAAGCGGATTTGTGGTTTTTTTCCACAACTGGAAAAAAAATCTGCCAACAGTCTGGGCGCAACTTTATTATTTTATGGGTAGAAGTTCGAAACGTGTTTAATGATGAGATACGGTGTTGGGTACTATGCGACTGACAACCTAAAAAATAACGTTCCAAATAGCCTCCTGGTTATTTTTTGGTTGTCAGTCGCATAGTACCCAACACCGTATCTCATCATTAAACACGTTTCGGACTTCTACCCATAAAATAATAAAGTTGCGCCCAGACTGTTGGTAGATTTTTTTTATTTATTTACGTATTTTTTTTATCAATAGAATAATTCATAGTAGTAAAAGCGAATTCGATCACATTAAACCTAAGAGATTTTCGGAATCAGTGAAATCTTGAACAATACCCCCAGCGGGTTTAATAGAGAAAAATACTTAAATCGGGGTTTTCCCCGACTTCGTTTAAAGCTTATAGAAGTAAACGTGAATTCCAAGTCTCAATATACCTTAGGAATATATCAGAATTCGTGAATATGTACACAACCACTTTACACCCCCTTAGGGGTCGAATATCGAAAAATTTTGAAGACCGTTAGTAGGCGCTTATATAAATAGCCCGCAGAAGTAAAATTGATTTGATAGCTCGACATGTCTAAAAGTTTTAACGAAATTTGCGAAAATGTGGATTCACGGACATTTTTTTTAATCAACCTCTGAACGCCAATAAAAATATGAACTTTTTTTTGCTTTAATTACTCTAATAGTACATCTATATATACGTATTAAGTTTCAACTTTCTAGCATAAGCCGTTTCTGAGATATAAAAAACCACCCCTCTCCCCCGTACCTTGATACCCCTATCAAAAATTGTATTTTTCTAGGATGTCTCCATAGTGGCTCTATATAATTATAAATTTTTAGCTTTCTATTCATTATGGTTTTCGAGAAATAAAAATCAGAATGTTTTCCTTTCTACCCCCTTTCACCATCACCCCCAACACCCACATTACCAAAATTTTTTTTCCTACTAGAAGTTTACCGACCCCAACTCCTGTAAAATTTTCAAGATCATATATGATACGGTTTCTGAGATATAAAAATTACATTTTTTGAGAAATTGCTATCCCCCCCACTTTCGTGCTCCACCTCCCCCCTCAAAAAATTTAGTTTTGGTAGACTCCTCTTGTGATCCCATATACAGAAACTAAATTTTATCTTCCTGGTGTAATTGGTTCGAAAGATATTGTAATCCAAAGTTTTTCACCCCCCACCCCCACACCCCACCTCCCCTCTTAAAAATGTTAGCCCTTGTCTAATCTTGAAGTATCCCCAAGGACAACAACAAAGTTTCAATCTTCTGACATCAATGGTTCAGGAGATATCGATTTTAGAATGTTTCAATCCCGGCTTTCATGCGTCAAATACTCATTGTTTTCCCCCCAATTCCACACCCCTTAACCAATATCGAAAATTTTTTTGCAATTGAGTCCATTATCATAGTACTACATAAGTTCCAAGTTTCAGCCTCCTAGCATAAGTGGTTCCTGAGATCTAGAAACCAAAATTTTTCGTCTAAAACGCTCCCCTCTCCTCTCCCCTTGTACCCCCACCCCACAAAAATATACCAATCGTAGGGGTTCACCTAATCTACCCACCGTAAAAATTTCAATTTAATATCTCAACGGGTTTGGGAGCTACGCGCTTTCAAACGATTTTGCGTACGGCGTACGGCGTACGGCGTACGGCGTACGGCGGACGGCGTACGGCGTACGGCGTACGGCGTCTACGGCGGACAGACGGACATTTTTTTTTTTTTGCTTTTTTGGGGCTTACTAGTCTTAAAACGTGTAAATACAAAATTTCAGGGTAGCAAACTTTTTTGAAATTTCAGGTCGATCACAATACTTTATTATTAAAAAATAATAAAGTAAAAATAAAAAATATTCAACTTTTTGTTGTGCGAGGATCCGCGTTACAGACTTTGGCACTGGATTAAACTCAGATTTTATTTTAGTGCCAGATCTAGAAACTAGATTAGATAGATAGATAAATTTATTGAAATTCATTAGGTTGTATAGTAACAAGTTAAAATTTGTTCAGTGATTAGATCTTAATCTTTACAGCTGCAATTAATAAATTTGCATTCAATTCGCAAAAACTTACGTTAATCTGTTACAGTAATATGTTCAAGGAAAAATTTTGTTAACGAAAAAACCTTGCTTGAATGAACCTTAATGACTAAATTAAACACTACTTAAACCTAAACAAAAACTAAAAAATAGATTAAAATAGATTAAAATAGTGACGTATACAACGCTAGTTGTAGCAGTAACTAGCCAAGGAAGAGACTAGAGGATTGTCTATCGTTTCGGACATCGTTAGAAGTTTTGTGAACCTGGTTGCAGCAAGTTCCTGGACATTGAACACTCCACTGGCGCAGAGAAGAAACTAGAATTACTTTTCTCAAACAGTCCTCACGAACTTAAAGACTCAATTAATATAATCGACTAAATCTACATGAATAAATTTCACAGGCAACTTTCAATTGAATCCTACTTTAATATATTTTCAATAAAAAAGGGTTCAAGACAGACGGTGCTTGTAAATTTTTCAATTAAACGAAGCAAAAATCTGAAAGTGAAATTGTTTTGTTACCAATTTCTTATGTTTCCATAATATCGCCATGTCTGTTTATTTTTCTCACGATAATTAAAAGCTAGGCAGGCAACCTTCAGATAAATAATTTTTTATTAGGTTAACTGGAAAGTAAAGTAGTCTAGAAAAAATACACTATAAAAGTCCAACACCCAAATGTACTTGAGATTAATTTCACATGGAAAAATTAAAACTGAGACAAAGTGAAATTATTTATTCTGTTCGTTTGGAAAGCATTTTAATTGCGCGCTCTGTACATGTAGTAAAAAATAGCAGTTTTTTGTTACCTACTTCGAAGAAATATTAAACTCTTTTTAATTTCTTTAAAATTTGTTAATATTATTTTTGTTTTTAATTACTTATGCATAGAGAGCCCGTTGAGGAGATGGTGTTCTTTCTTTAGTAATTTAAAATACCTACCTTAAACTGAAATTTTACGGAAGTTTTATATCATTTTTTGAGCAAAATTTAAAAAAAAACTCCCCAGCGTTGGAGGATTCAGGAAGAAAGAAAATTACTAACTACTAACTCCTAAAAAGCTTTCTTCCTTCCTTTTTTTCATTTTTCCATGGAGTCACTTTTATAAAGAGAACAAAAATCGGCAAAGCATCGATGCCCGAACTCGATAAGTGCTACTACTCACGATATGTGGATGGAGCCAGCTTTCGTTTTCAACGGAATTTCATTCAATTAAAAAAATATTAACTAAATACCAAACCTGTATATGACTGGCTACCAAGTATTAATCATCAAATAAATCAAATTGCGTTAATTTGTACAATTTTGAAATAGATACATATGTCTAGTCTGTGTTCAAGTGAATCAAAATCACGAACTGACATCTAGATTCCATCTCAATTTGTTTGCTTAAAACGGGAGAAAACGGTTGACATAGAACAAATTATTAAAAAATATTTAAGCTACACCTAAATAGACAAAATGCAATTTTTTGAATAGTACTTACTACCCTACATATAGTGACCCACTCTGGTACTCTGGGAATAATAATGTTATATTTTATCAAATTTTTTTTGTGAATTTCGTTTCAAATTTGCAGCAACAATAACGCCAAGAATAGTCAGATTTAAAAGCCTGTTTGTAGACGTTAAGTGATGGTCCATATATTTAAGGAAGAATTAGTACTGCATTGAGTTTTCGATGCATTGAATTCGAAACGGCACACTACACAAGTCTTTCACAGTCTTAGTTCTTAATTTTGAGTGAAGTCTAATAAAATGTGAGTACAGAGATGAGAAGAACTCTACGTACTTCAATCGAATTGCAAAATAAATATTGCAATAGTTGCCAATTGATGAACTTATCGATTCGTTCATAATAAAGTTCATCACGACTCTTCTGAAAACTTTACATATTATTAAATTTGTTTATCAATCCTTTAAGTTGGATCCTTTAACTCCATTTCACCTCTCGATGAGTTTATTGATGAATTATATGATGAAATTCCTGAGGAGGTTGGTTGATTGGTTTACGTGGAGGCCCGTCAGTCGAAACAGGGCCCAATTAGCACGGAAAGCGCCGTTTCGTTGCCACTACTCGCTTAACCTGGTCGTTGAGGTCTAATGAGGTATATACGGAGCTCTACAGAGACCTGGAGCTCGAATGGATTATCAAATCCAACCGGAGCTGTTTAAAAAGAGAATCAGTTCTCCGATCTTATTTCTTATTTTTTCGAGATCTCATCAAGGTTATCAATGAAGGGTTTGCCTAATGCACGAAGTCTGGCTCTGGCTAGAGCCGGACACCAGCAAAGAAGATGGATAACAGTTTCCCTCTCATCTGCATCCCCACAACTGATGCAACGGACGTTAAAGGGAATACCCAGCCTGGCGTGATCCCCGATTGATGATGGGGAGGAGTCTAGCACAAAAATTGGTCACCTAAAAATCGCAAATAATAAAAACGAGTAAGAGAAGAGAGCTGCACTACCCATTTGCGATTCGAACAAATCACGATTGGCACAAAAAAAAACCTACTGAACCCAACAAAGCAGTCGGTTCAGAAACGAATAAATAATAAAACTTCGACTTGAGGAACTTCGCCTTGAGGAACTTCTTCTTGATCGAGGTGAAACTTGAAACACATTTTTTTTTACACTAATTGGAACTATACAAATACAAATAAGAGCCAGCCTAGGTACACCCATGTGAATTTCTCAACTAGCTTGGGTGTATACCAATGGCAGTTTCTCAGCGTACACCCATGGGAGTTCTTCAACTACCATGCGAATTTCTTAACTAGCTTGGGTGTACACCCATGGGAGTTCTTCAAATACCATGGGTGTACGGCGCCTAAGCCCATAGGTGTTCTTACGACAATCATTTTCTCGAAACACCTACAAATATGGGTGTACTGCGATTGGTGCTAGAACATACATAGGATTTGTTGGATCAGGGTTTTTTTTCAAACCAACTGAAAAATTAATGTTTTATTTTAACTCATGTCTGCAAAGATTACTTAAATAAAAAAGTTGTATGCATTGTAAATACAAAACCCTAGACTAATATTGGCTTTTTGTCCAAAAACAGGTGGTATAACTTATTACAACCAGTCTTCGTTGATATATTAGTGAATGAGTGACTCAATTTAAAGTTATCGAAATCGACAATCAATCAATTGCCCTGTTTATTGCCGGTCGTTATGATTACACAATCTCTTCTTCCTGATTCATACGATACGAGATACGAATAATCGTTTTCACTCACGTGTAATACATGAAAAAAGACTGGGCCGTTTCCTCTCCATATATATTTATAGGTATATTACATATGTGTATTTCAAATCGGTCATATTTTTTTTTGCACAATATACAAAATGATTCAACAGGCTTTCAATTCTGCATCATTGCGGTCGACTCTTTTAATATCAGAAATTACTAAATTGTTTATATAAGTTTACCGATAACAGTGAGTGAAGTAATAAGTTAAAAATGAAAAAAATACTGTATTTTCCTCACAATTCACATTTTCAATTAAGTTATTGTATCAACAAGAATCGTTGCTTAGTCATGAAATTATTTTATTTAAGTTTGAGTGGATAAAGTCGAAAAAATCAGCTTGAGATCATTATTGATCAGACTTTAAGATTTTTATCTTTGTTGGAGACAAAAGAATCATAGAGGTTAATCGATCCCCATACACGTTAAAATAAAGAACCTTCGTGATCGTCAACAGATTTTCACCGGGCACGATCAATGATCACGATCTTCCATATGATCGATATTGGAACAAAGCGATTTTAAATAATATCAAACATTGTCTTTGTTGAAAACACAATTTCCATTGTGACGATCATTTTGATCGGTTTGATCGAAAACTCAATTTGCAATATATGTAACAAAATCGATTATGATATTACCTTCGCAAAATATACACACCTTATTCAAGTACTTGCTGAAGAAGCAATGCAAGTCAAAGAGTTAAATTCACAATTTTATTGCTATAAGGTAGAGTAACTTGATTGACACTAAACTACGAATAGCTCCTAAGTGGTTGCTCTAAGGTAACGAAGTAGTTGACTGCCACTAAATCAAATCTATAAAATGAATAAGTACACCGATGATTGTCTTTCAATTAAGACACCTGAACGAGAGAAATGTTCTAGATCGCCAATAATAACGCGTTCTCGATGTCGTCTAGTTCCTGTCGCTACACAAATATGTCGTTATGAAATAATGATCATTGCCAAGATCTTTGGCACGACACCATTGTATGTCTGTTGTTCATTGATAAAAACAAAAAAAACCGAACAAAAAACTCAAATAACATATAAATATAGCAAAAAAGGTATCTTATAGAAAATTCGTCTACTCACAACAATAAACCGGATGGAATCGACCTCATGATCGACATCATTCATGATTACGCTTTAAACGATGATACTGTGATCGTTACGAAAATTTTATTAATTAGCGTGCGATGAAAAGCACACTTTTTTAATATTATATTTTAATTAATGCAAATTTATTTGCTATTTTATATAACAAATCGAACGACGAAAATCACAATTAATAATTTTTACACTCTGCGAAACCGCGAACTTTTTTTTAAAAAAAAAAATGAACCTCCACTTCACAAGAAGTTAAAAACAGCAATAGTCAATTATATCGTTCGATCTGGCGTAAAAACGGTATTTGATGTTATATAAGCTAATATCTCTTCCGTATGCTGTCGATAGTCGATATAGTACACTATCGGCTTATTTTATGCAACGATAAAAAATGAAGTTAAATTCAATTCAAAGAAGGCAAAGAAAAACTGTTAAAACTTTCGCACTTCTCTTCCATTCAAGTTCTTGGACAAAAGTGAGCCGTGCTCAAGATCAATCTGTAGTTTTTATATAGAGTGGCAATTTTCGCCACACTATCTATACCTTGCTAGTGGCTATTGCGCTTGGGTTGATCAAAGTCGCGCATATAGTTCCCATCGAAGAAGCAACCGAAGAGCACAATGGCATGCGCGGCAGGTTTCTTCGTCATTACTTAAGAAATATACACCCATGGCCCCACAGTCCACATATGTTTGTTTGTTCAATTCGTTTGGCTTGAGTACGTTGAACATTCCGCATAATACATTATCGTTAATACTTTTTTTTTAAATACAGTTCTTTGTTTTCAAAATTTCTTTGACTGATTGGGATCTTAAAAGCAAGGAGACCGAAATAGAAAAATTGCCGAAAAACATTTTACGTTTAGCCAAGGAACAACCACACGACCATCGTGAATACTTCGGTCTAATACCAGAAACCTATAGTTGTACTCGTATAGGACGGTTTAGTCGGCCGGTACCTTAGTGCGGTATTTCGAGATCAAGATCATGGGGCGCCCAGCTTCACGTGTATCTGCTATATGATCGAATGAAACATTTCCGACGCATCTATGCCGGAATTAGTTTGGCAAAATAGTCAGCTATTTCATTGATAGTTTTTTGGTAAAGGGCAACGTAAATCAGTCGAAAATGATGAGGATAATGATGAAGATGTTGGTTGGTTCTGATACATGAACTTGGCCTTGTCTCCGATGCGTGTGAAATGGAATTTTTAAGTGTCACAATCGCGTTTACAACGTTCAGCTCTTTTCATAGAGATCTTTTTAATATCGGGTGTTTATGCAAAACACCTAGTTTATGCAAAAAATCACTTTCGATCCATTCAATTTTAATGAGCTGTTTGATACTGTTGTGAATGGTGAGAAATACCGATGAAATTGTATTTTGATGCATATTACTGGATTTTTTTTCAGTGAGGACTATAATAACTAAATAATACATCGAATCATTGTGTGTGCAATGAACTTGAATTAAGAAAAATCTACATTTTCTCTTTATCCATAGGTAGAGAGTGCAAATCGCAAATATGGTTTGTTTGAATTGGGGTTTTTTTTTCTATCCAGTTTTTCAACAATATCTATTTCCCAAAAACCTACTTCCAATTAGAGTAGACCACGATTTAAATAGACTCGTTGGTTCCGTCAATATTAGTCCACTGTAGGCGAGTGTCCATTTTACCCGAAGTTATTTATTCTTAAGCAAATGGTCCATTATAAGTGATTGTCCATTAACCCTTCGTGGTCACACGGTGTAGAATCGATCCGACAACAAACTTTGAACATAAAATGGACTCTCTTCATATGTCGAAATAAATTACTTTTTTGGAACGCGCACTATGCTACTATTTTTTCCCCCAGAAGTGAATCGCCAAAATTTTATGAAAAAATATTCAACATTGACGAAGCCATAATTTTTTTTAGCGAAAAAGTGTCTTTTTTACGTTTTCACCTCTTCATGAAATTTGTTTAACATGTCGCCATTTTATTTCTTATAAATAAATTTTTCGTACATCATTTAGAACGTTCAAAGCATGTTTCGTAATTTTTTTAACCACTTCGGACGGATAGTCTGGTCACAATGAACTTTTGAACTTTTTGACTGGGTAGAATCAACCCAGTGACCACCGAGATTGAATACAGAGGTGTGACCACGAAGGGTTAAAAGTGAGTCCATTATAAGTGTTGAGTTCAGCTGTATGTTTCCATACCCAGCAAACACCGTAATCATTATATAAGCCTTAATTACGTGCAATCTATTCCTTAGTGAAAAAGGCCTATGAATTGTAAGGGAAACTTGAACGCAAACGAATTACCTTATTTTATCCCTGAATCTAACATGGGCCATGTCATTGGCAATCAGGTATAAAGCGGATACTATAACATATACCTTATGATCATGCTTATGTAAGAATTAGGTTAAGCCTTATACTAAACTTGACTTTTGTTAATGATAATGCTTATGTAAAGATTAGGTTAAAGCTTATACTAAGCTTTACTTTTGTTACTCTTCAGGCTTAATTCAAGGATTAGGTTAAGCCTTATACCTTATAATAACCTTTACTTTTGTCAATGCTCAGGCTTAGTAATACTATTAGGTTAAAGATTTTGTAAGAAGCGCTTTGTAGTAACCACCTTAAGCTTATGAGAACTTTGATCTAAATGATTTTTTTTCCTGCTTCTTGAAGATTTTTCTCGAAGTTATCGTACAATGAATTATGTAAGCACGTTATTAAAAACACTTATATTGTGTTGCTGTAAGGGGAGTAATAATAAAAAAACAATACGAAGTTCAATTAAAAACTTCAATTTATTGCGCACTTTTATAAAAACAGCGTATGCCATTTGAAATTAAATTTATTCTTGTTATACATTTAAAAAAAAAGTAATATTTTCATTCTTAAAAATAATATACATATACCTATATATAGAGATATGAAAGTAAAAAAAATCGTTGCTTATAGAACTACGTTTCTTTTTCGGACTGCAGACGTAGTTAATGCCGCCGCTGATCCATACGGTTTTTTCCTTTTTTCATGGCTTCTTTCACATCCTTTTCATACTCTTCAAAAGAAGCATAAATTTGATGTAGGCATCCTAATTTGGAAAATATATTTAACGATGAATGAAATTTTATAATTATGCTAAGAATATTTTAAACTTACCCTTACCGTATAATGTGGAATTAAAAAATTTATATTTATTTATGGCCTTCATTTTTTTCCGACCGTTCCAGTTAATTTCACTTAACAGAGCGTCAGCTATCAAAAGGCTTAAATTTTGTGAAATTTTACCTTTTATCTCTGTTGTAATCAATATTTTCTGATGAAAAAGATTTTAAGATTGTTTGTTAAAAAATTGTTTGTAGCCATCTAAAATTTACTATTATCTCCGCTGTTGCTGCCTTCTGACAGCATTTTCTCTTTCTCTTGTTTTATTAGTCTTTTATAATGGCATTTAGAGTAGCCCAACGTAGAAGAAGTCATTATACTTACTTTATTTAATTTTTTAACTACACACTTTATTCCACTTCACTGCACAATCACTCAACAGTTCGCACTGGAATGACAAAACAAAATAGCGCATGTTCTCGTTATTCTTGATATTTAAACGGTATACCTAAGAATAAGACTTATTTAAGCATTAGTATGAATATTCAATAAAATTTTCGAATTTTGTTAAATTCTTGGTATTCAAAACCTTACGTATACCTTAAAATAAGACTTATCTAAGCATTAGTATGGTTATTCAATAAAATAGTCAACTTTTGTTATATTCTTGGTATTCAAAACCTTAAGTATACCTTAAAATAAAACTTATCTAAGCATTAGTACGGTTATTCAATAAATTTGTCGACTTTTCTTATAACGCGGTATCCCTTACTTATAACTTAGCCTGACATACCTGACGCGATTTTTTGCTGGGTACACATTCCGACAAGGTGGGGGCGATATACAGCCCCGTAGATAAAACGAAGAAGGGACGAAGGGTCGACCACAATATCCCAAATTCGAACGAAAAAATGTAATCGGAAAGGCAAAATCCTAATTTGGGATTTCGCACCGTAGATGAGCACCATGGAAAAATAATAGCTTTGTCCTACACCACTACTATACCAGGTTCATACTAAAACAGATGCAACTATAAATAAATAAAACTTAAACCCAACAAAATTTTAAATTAATAAAAATTAGAGCGTAAACATACCGCAGTCACGATAGGCTGCAAGCAGGGTTGCCAGATAGTCGGCTACAGAACCCGCCGAGTGAGCTTATAAAATAGCCCAAAACCCGCATGAAGACTTGTAGCCCAAATACCGCGCTCAACTTTGCAATCTTAAAGACCTACTTAAACGTGTTGAACACAATTGCGATTTCGAGGACGAACTGTGTTCCAGAATTCGTAGGAAACACTGTAATGTATAATAAATATTGTGTGAATACATAAATTCGTATTTATCACCATTTTAAAAATCTTATTTGCAAAACATATTAGGTCCAAATTGAAGATAAAATTATAATTGAAAAGTAATTTCGCCTGGTTTTCCAGTAAAACATAATTCGATATCATTTACTACTTGATCGCTTTTATCGGTGAAAATCCCTTTAAAAATACACTTTTCCATAAATCGTCGTTTCACTTTCGCAGTAGAAAAACTAATCCTCCGGCTCTGCGGCGTTTATATACTGCATGTGTTGAGTCGAGAAATTTCCAGCACATTCGGTTGTTTGTGTGGAAGAAGTACCTATTACATGTGAAAAGTGTCTAGAACATACGAGAACTATATAGAGCTCTGTACGATATTGCAAGGTTGTTGTTTTTCTCTGGAAACAGAGTTGTTCGGGTTGTCAGAGTACATATGTAACAATAACTTTGGAGGGAATAAAATGTTTGCAACACGTATCTGTAACCTACCAATCCAGAAAAAATTATTATTAATAAATTATGCAAGAAATAAAGGAACTTTATGACAGTCATCAATATTGGTAAATTTATTGTCTCTTGCATGTTATATTTCTACGGGTGTCCAGAACTTCAAAGAAAGTGGTTCATTCGTAGAAAGTCCACAAATAATGAACCGATTCTAAATTAATTTTAGTTTGCAAATACCAGATAGATATCGTGTGAACTATTATTTTTCAATATTATGACTGGAGAACCGAAATTGAATGGCAAGATCACAATTTTAAAAGTCTTCTCTAAAAGTATTAGATGCAATAATCAAATTATTCATGAAAAATAATTTGTAACTTTCATAATTCAATGGGATCAAAATCTTCAGTGAATTATCCTACATGTAAGTTATCAGGCAAAAATAAAATATGGCTTTTTGCTTTTATGAATAAAAATATATACCTACGAGTATTAGTTTATGTTACAAGATGCATATCAATATATAATAATGTAAGCATCTCATAATCACCTTCGCCTAAGCGATCAGATCCTGAGTCTAAAGAAGATCAAGCCGCCTCCCGATTAGCGTCATACAATGTTGCGAGCTTGAGGTTCGCCGGGATTTCAAGTAAAACACAATTCGATTTCATTTACTACTTGATCGCTGTTATCGCGTAGAACTGATCGTCGTATCATTCTCGCAGCAGAAAAACATATCCCCGGGCTCTGCAACGCTTATACAGGGTGGGCCATCTAGTGGTTTCTTTTTAAATCATAGGTTATTTTGACATTGAAAGCTGTTTCCCGCTCGAAATCTTGACAGAAAGTCAGTATCATACCTCCGCGGAACGAAATGAGTCGCTTTACGCTTGAACAACGTTGGGAAATATTGAAAACTTATTTCCAAAGTAAGTGCTGTGTAGCCCAAACAGTGCGTTTTTTGAAAAGAAGTTTTGGCCGAAATGAAGCACCCACCGCGCCTGCTGTACGCAAGTTTGTGCAAAAAGTTCGTGAGACTGGCATGCTAGTGGAGAACACTCATGGCCCCCGTCGTCGTACGGTGCGCACAGACGAGAATGTGGCTGCTGTAGCCGAGAGTGTGATACTCACTCCACGAACATCATCTCGCCGTCGATCTCAACAGCTCAACATTTCACGCACTAGCCTGAGGAGAATTCTGCACAAAGATCTCGGATTATTCGCTTACAACGTCCAATTGACTCAGCAATTGAAGGCGCACGACCATCCGCTTCGTTATCGCTTCGCAATTTGGGCCTTAGAGCAGCTTGAATTGGACAACGATTTTGGGCGAAAAATCATCTTTTCTGACGGGGCGCATTTTCATCTCGGCGGCTACGTTAACAAACAAAATTGCCGCATCTGGGGCTCGGAAAACCCGCACGTTATTGTCGAGAAACCAATGCATCCACAGAGAGTCACAGTTTGGTGCGGATTGTCGAGTGGTGGCATCATTGGACCATTTTTCTTCGAAAATGAGGCTGGGAACAACGTTTCGGTCAACGGTGAACGTTACAGAGCCATTTTATCCGACTTTTTTTTTACTGAAATTGAAGACATAGATTTGGACGACATCTGGTTCATGCAGGATGGTGCGCCATGCCACACAGCCCATGCCACAATCGATCTTTTACGCACCAAATTCCCAAATCGTGTTATCAGCCGTCTTGGCGATGTCAATTGGCCGCCTCGGAGCTGCGATTTGACCCCTTTGTATTTTTTTTTTGGGAACCGTGAAGGACCGATGTTATGCCAACAATCCAGAAACGATTCAAGCACTTAAGGCCAATATCATCCAAGCAATCCGTGAGCTACAGCCCGAAACCATCAACAAGGTCTTGGAAAATTGGAGTGACAGAATGCGCTACTGCGCAGCCAGCCGAGGCAGCTACTTGAACGAAGTTGTATTCCATCATTAATGGGAATGCTTACTCTTACTAATAAAGCCATAATACATGGAAAAAAATTTAATTTTGTTCATTTTATTGCATTTTTAAAAAGAAACTTGTATTTGGCCCACCCTGTATACTGCATGTGGTGAGTCGAGAGATTTCCAGCATATTCGGTTGTTTGTGTGAAATGCACATGAAGTAATTATTACATGCGATAAATGTCTACAATATGCGAGAAGTACATGGACCTATCTACGATATTGCAAGGTTGTTGTTTTTCTCTGCAAACTTTAATACCAATAATAAGTGAGTTGTTCGCATTGCCAGTGTACACACATTTTTGCACCACATGTTTAATAAATTATGATAAAATGGAACTCTATGACAGTCATCAATATTGGTAAATCTCTTATCTCTTGTCCTTTCTTGGGTGTCCTCAACTTGAAAGAAAGTGGTTCATTTGTAGAAAGTCAACAAATAATGAACCGATTCTAAATGAATTTTAGTTTGCAAACACCAGATAGATACCGTGTGAAGTATTATTTTTCATTAGAGAGAACCGATCATTTAGTAGCAACAGGATTTGTGATATAACATAATTTGCCATAGTTTGCGTTGTATTTGAGCCGGTAACACTAGCAGATTTAACCCAAAAGACGACTAAAATTCAGTTTTCTAATTTTTATATTTCTATCTTTTCCTCGTAAATCGGCTCTGTTGTAAACTAGCAAACTAACACAATTTGCGTTTGCCGAATAGCCCAAAAAGCTATAAGTAGCTTTTTAAAATTTGTACCCGCGAATTGAATATTGAAATAGCCCAAATCGCGGTAAATAGCCCAATCTGGCGACCTTAGCTGCAAGCCATTCGTATGATACTCTAGATGAAATACTGAAATCCGAAATAATACAGAATAAGGAGTGTACATGCAGTTTGCCTTTTTTAGAACGATGGTTTATAGTACAATATCTCCCGTTTTTAATTCCGATTTTCAGCATATTTATCACTTTACCTGAAACCATTGAAAAATTAACGTGTACAAAATTTCAAAGTTCTATCTTAAAGCGGTTCTAAAATGATTTGCCAATACTCGTGGACACGTATTTTAAGGACTTTTGTATGGGAGCTACTCGAAAACGTGAAGTAGTTGTGGTCAATATTAATTTCAATTCAAAACTAATTTCTGTAAAATTTCAACTTTTTAGCTTGACGATTTCTCGAATTTTAATGGGTTTTGAAAAATGAATGTAGGTACATATTTTTCAAGGAATTTTGTATAGCAGCTAATTTGAGTTATTTCGTACTAATTCCTATCTGCAACCATCGACATAATAAATGGGTAATATTCTAAATTTCTAGCTTGAAGTTTTCTGAAGTTATCAAATAATATTCTTTGTTACGCGTTTTAACGTCGTTTATATGGCTAACTTCCAGTGGCGGCTCGTACCTTTCTTAGCAGGTGAGGCTGAATTGGAATATTAAAACACAACTTTGTCGGACTAAAACTTTATGAGTAAGGACGTCGGTTTACTGCGGAAAGTCATTAAGTAACATTTTCAAAACAAAAAAATACTAGTAGCTTGATGACTTTTCCTCTGTAAAATGGTGAGGCTCAGCCTCACTAGCCTCATGTGGCGAGCCGCGACTGCTTACTTCTCGAAAGAGTAGGACGGTCTTGCCCATTAACGATCTTAGCTTTACAAACTCTACCAAACACTGGGATTAAAAATGCCAACATCCTGGGTTACGACCTTCTCGGGTTATCGTGCGTTCGAACAGCAAGTGGATTTCAGGCTGCGTTCCATGCGTTGCAAACTTTTTTGCTAGATTAAACTTATAATCCTCTCACATTTCTTCCAAAATATACAAAATACAATTCAAATGAAATTAAATAATAATAAAACTTTAAACTATATAAAAATAAAACATAAATAAAATAAATCAAAATATACAGAACCAAAAAACTAATTAAAAAAATCTGCCAATAGTCTGGGCGAAACTTTATTATTTTTAGGGTCAAAGTTCGGGAGCGGTCAAAGTCGGAGTGTATCATGAGTTGCTTCGAGATTTTTAGATTTCTTATGGAAAATTAATTTTGTTCTTAATATAAAAATATTTAAAATAGAGATTTTTAGCCGATTAAACATTGAAAAAGTCCGTGTAGACTATTCGAATTTCAGTATATTATGTACACTAAAAGCCCATAGAAGCAGAAACGAATTTGTTGCCTTATCAGAATTAAGAGATATGACCAATTGTTAAAACGTATACAAACCTATTACTTCCACTTGGGGTTTGAATTTCGAAAAAATTGTGAAACAGGTTTTTAGACGATTTCATAAGAAGCAACCTGATATCTCATGAGACAAGACGGATTTTGAAAAATTTCTGAAAACGTAAGCAAACCCTTCACACCTCTTTGGTTATGGAAATTCGAAAAATCGTGAATTGGTTGGCCGTAATAATCAATTTTATATCTTATCAGAACTAAGGGATGGTAAAAATTGTGAAAACATATACAAACCCTTGGGGGTTGAATATCGAAAAATTGAGAAATGGGTTTGTAGGCGATTATATAAAAAGTCTGTGGAAATAAAAAGCGATCTAATATCTCATCGAACCTAAGAAATATGTCGAAACTTTGAAAAGCATACAACCTCCTTACACCTCTTTGGATTGAATATCTAAAATACTGAAATTGACTTTTTGGCTTTTTTACATAGGAAACCTTAGGAAGTAAAAATAAATTCGATATATCACCAGATATGCAACCTCCTTACACCCACTTGGGGGTTGAATGTTCAAAAATCCTGAAAAGAGTTAATAAATAAATATGAAGACAGCACGAGAAAGTAGGAACCAATTCAATTTCTTATCACTTCTAAAAGAAATGACGGAACTCGTGAAAACGTGTTCAACCCATTTATACCCTCCTAGGTGGAAAAAGGAAAAAACTTAAAAACAAGTTTTAGGCGATTATTACGCAAGCCCATGAATATGAAAAGATATTCAATATCTGATAAGACGTGTGGATATAGTAGAATTCGTGAAAAAGTTTACAACCCCCTTTGCACCTCCTTAAAGGTCGAATTTTAAAAAATCCTGAAAACACTTTCTAGGTATTTATATGAAGAATCCATAGAATAAAAATGAATTCAATATTTGGGAAGACCTAATAGATATGACGAAAACAGTGAAAATATATGCATTCCATTTTCACAGATAATTTTTTTTGCCCCCCCCTCCGAACGCCAATGGATATTTGAAATTTTTTTTATCTAAATTAGTTTTCTAGTTGATTTACATAAACGTACCGAGTTTCAGCTTTGTAGCATAAGCCGTTCTATAGATACGAAAAACACCCCCCACCCCCGTACCATACTACCCCTATAAAAAATTATATTTTTCCAAAATGCTACTAATATAGCTCTATCTAAATACCAAGTTTCAGCTTTATATCATTATAGGTTGTCGAGATATTAAAATCGGAACTTTTTCCTTTTCACCCTCCCCCACCCTCACCCTTTACACCCAAACTTCCAAAATTTTGTTTTCTACTAGGGGTCTATTAGACCTACTTCTGGTAAAAATTTTAAGCATCTATCTTACACCGTTCTTGAGATATGAGACGTGATTTTTTAGAAAAATTCTTATCCCCTCCACTTTTATGCTCCACCACCCCCTTAAAAAATTTTGATTTCAGCAAACTTCATTTGTCAACCTTTATACAGAAACCAAATTTTATTTATCTAGTGCAATTGGTTCGTAAGATATCGCAATCTAAAGTTTTTCACCCCCCACTCCCGTACGCCACTGCCCCCACTCAAATTTTTGTTTCCGATGTATTCTCCTAGTATACCTACAGATATTCATTAATTTTCAATTTTGTGACATTAACCGTTTAGGAGATATGGATTTTAGAATGTGTCGATCTCACCTTTTTTGCGTTTCGGACGCATTATTTTTCCCCCACTCCCAAACCCCTTCACCTATATCGGCAATTTTTTTTGCAAATGGGTCTACTACTGAAACTCTATATAAATTCCAAATTTCAGTCTCCTAGCATAAGTGGTTGCTGAGATCTAGAAACCAAAATTTTCCGTCTAAAACACTTCCCCCTCCTCCCCCCTCACACCCCCACTCCTACAAATTTGGCCACTTTAAGGGGCCTACCCATTCTATTCATAAAAAAAATTTCAATTTAATAGCTCAAAGGGTTTGGGAGCTACGAGCCTTCAAACGATTTTGCGTACAGCGGTCGACGTACGGCGTACGGCGTACGGCGGACAGACGGACTGAAATTTTTTTTTTGTTTTTTCGTGTCTACTCGTCATGAAACGTGAAAAAAAAATGTTGAGGGTAGCAAATTTTTTTTTTTTAAAAATCGAAAACAATACTGTATTATTAAAATAATAAAGTAAAACATAACGCAGTCACGATCGGCTGCAAGCCAATCGTATGATACTCTAGATGAAATACTGAACTCCGATTTATATTTTAATTGGGAATATATCAAAAGAATGAGGATTGCACATACAATTATTGCAGGACCTTTTATTTTCAGGTAGAAACTATTGTATAGTGGCTACTCGATGGATGGTTAAACGATTTCTTGAGTTATAGTGAGTTCCATAAATTAAGTTAGGACATTTTTACAGAATTTTTGTATGGCAACTACATAAAGGACTTATGGGATATTTTTCATATTAATACTTTCAGCTGCGATTATTATAAAATCAACGTATACAAAATTTCAAAGTCGTAACTTAAAGCGTTCTAAAGTCATCGTTCAATATTGGTGAACACGTGTTTTAAGAACTTTTGTATGACAGCTATCCGAAGGAGTCGACGGATGGCGCTAATTAATGAACTCAGTCTTGCTTTTGATATAATTCCTGTAAAAGTTTGAATCCCTGCTTTATCTCGTATATATAGGATTCTGTAACTTGCCTACATTTTTGAAGGACTTTTGTAGGCTGCTACACGAAGGACTCATTCGATTTGCATCATATTCGGAACTTTCGTTTCAAACATTGTAAACTTTAAGTATGCAAAATTTGAAGTTCCTAACTTGAAGCATTCGAGTAATAATTGTGAATACGTGTTTTAAGGACTCTTGTATGGGAGGTACTCGAAGGAGTGGAAAGATATCGCCCATTAACAAACTTAGCCTTACTTTTTCCATCTTACAGGTGGTGACAAAATTTCACTTTCCTAGGCCAACGCGTTCTTGAGTTATCGTGCAAACGGTTAGACGCACAGAAGACGGATTTGGGGTTTTTGGCCACAACTGAACCCAAAATAATAACTTTTTTTCGTTCGAGGCTCGGTTCTATGCGTTACTTTTCGGGCTGGATTAAACTTATAATACTCTATATGATTTCATCTAGAGTATAAAAATGTTAAAATATTTTAAAAATAAAGACATTCGCTCTTGTTGCACAGCACCATCAAAATATTCGTCCCGATATTTGATGGTGCAAATGACATTTATCGGCTTGGTTTTTTTCACTATACACTTGTCATTTAGAGGTACATATTTCATTCAAGGACACCTAACTTCGGATCATCTGCTGTGAAGATATTCCCGAAAAACTATTTTTTTTTTCTAAAAAAAACATCAGTAAGAGCTTAAAAACGGTTCAAATTTAAAATAGACACCTCCAAAGACTAATGCATATAATTTTAGATATTTCAAATCTTTAAAAATAAATCTTAAAAATACACTTGTCTTATTTTTATCACAACTCGTAATCATCTTATTTCTTAAAAGGGGATTTCTACTTCATCATTACCATCATCGGTTTTTAGCTAATGGCGCCAAACTGAAGCAAAATGATAAAGTGGTCATTCTTTCATGTCGTTTTTCTTTATTCGAAACTCTACCAAAGGCCGGATATGATTAATATCCGAACATTTTCTACAATCTAAAAATAAAATAAAATTTTCTTGGTTACGGTCAATTTTAGTACTGATTCGGTACAACAACAAACAATTTAATCAACGGAATAGGTACCGCCTTGCAATATACTCGGTACATAGTCACGAATGGAAAATCGAGTTCAATGTTTTTCTGTCTTTTAAAAAACTGCTAATTAGTCTATTTTTGGGTGCATCGTCAAAAATGATCAAAAGGAAAACAAATTTCGCAAAAATGTATCAAGGCAATTATTTTTATTTCGATGAATGAATAATTGAGATGTGCGATTCAAATATGAGACTTAGAAGTTCAATGAAAATTTAAAAAAAATCCACCCACGTCCCACGATCCTTGCATAGTGGCGATTTGATCGAATTTATTTGCTGACCGAGTAGCCTTAATATTATTGTTATATTTTCTATTTTGCCATATTGTTGGGCTAATATATCCATCAACATATTGCAGACTAGCCGTTTAGAATGGACAGATTATACGTAAAATGAAAACACACAATAAATAATTGCCCCATAATTCATTGTTATGTGATTAACGGATGTGGACTATCTTACGGAAGAATTTTTAAAATCAAGAGTAAAAGAACCGAAATAGATTTTTACAAATCTCCTCCGTTTATATCGAACAGAATGAAAATAAACAAAATATTATCATTCCTACCTATTCCGTGTATTTGTACGAAATCAACGATCGTATAATCGACGTAGTAAGAAATTCCTCAATGGAAATATGCTTGAATCATTCGCCTAACAAAAGCCCCAGCCTTGGGGCAAAAAGCAAAATAAACTGTTGCACAGTTGAGAGCCCCATCCATTTACGTTTTCGGAACAAGCCATTGATATCGAACAAGTCCGCGGCTCTTCCTAAACTTTTTGAATCATAAAAATAATTTTAGCAACTGCCATTAGTCAAACAAACATCTAAACTCGATGCGATTATTTTTAAAACTATGCGAAAAAAAAAATATATTGAACTGACGACATGACGCGGAAAAATACCACGCTATTAGAAAAAAAGGCAAAAAGGTGGTAGGAAACAGCCGCCCAACAATATGGGAAACATGCACAAAACAAACCAATGCTTGGTTCGCTACAGTAATTCGAATTTCGATTTGCAAAAGTGGAAGTTGATGGCAAAATAAATAAACAAAGACGAAAAGAAAAATCCATGGTCTTGCGTACATAATCATAGCCAAGTTATTTGTATTAAGATTGACGTCCTTGGCATGACGTATTTTTGACTAATTACACACGCTGAATAGGATGTATTTTTGGATTGGAATTCCAAATAAATGAAAATTCTTTCGTGCCTTTTTTGTACATACCCACTCGTTGGAAAATAGATCTGAATTTTGGTTTTTAAAAAGTTTTGCTCCATGCGTTCTGTATTACAAATATCCGATAATTTTTTTTCTTCTTAATTCTGTGCGGATTGAATAAAAAATGAATTCATCAGTTCCTGTGTGACCTTTGTGAGGCATTAAACAATATTAACGCTGCTACAGAGACAATGCTGCTGTACATTGTTTTCATAGCGCGTGGCTTTCTCGAACAGGACCAAAGCCCAGGAATATATTTTTCACAAATACATTATGTCCAACTTTCAGAAGAAAACTGGTTCAATGAAAGTCAGCCCAAGTTGCCTTATTTGGTTTAAAGCTTTAATTTATTTACCATCCTGATTTGAATGGAAAACTCCACTTCCAACAAAAACGCAACGGATTTCGAGTGTTTAATTTCAAAATCCTAATAACATTCTTCTTTTAATAAAACTACTAAATTTGATTTTAATTAAATAATATTTTATTTTATTTTTTCTAGTTGTTTTGTTTTTTAACTTTTTTTGTAACTAAAAGATTTAAAAAAGAGGAGTTTCTTTTAAATTAAAATTTACGATAAATTATCACAATAAAAAAAAACTTTCTTTCTTTTGTATTTAAAAAAAAATTTATGTGTAAATCTGGGAGGATATAGAATTACGCATACAAGGAATTTTTAAATACAATACTTTCTATATTATGTAGTGTTTTTATAATTGTTTATATTCTAGAAAATATTAAAATTAAAATTTCTTTATATGATTTAAATATACATAGAACAAAAATCATTTTTATTTTAATTTTGTTTGCATAGTCTTACAGTTAATTTTGGTTTCCTAAATGTTTATTAGGTGTAAATATTAAATTTTTTTATTGGAGTTTGATTTTATTTGTTTAGGGCTTTAGTTTGTGTGTAACTTATTGTAGACGACGGTACGCTAAACTAGATTTTCATTGCTAGAAAGCGATAACTCCTATATTACTGAATTAAATGCTAAAATAAAAAGAAAATAACAATAAGCACATTCTATTTGATTATCAAAAATACATAAAAACACACAAGAGTCGAATTGATAAAAAGTCGGAAGAAAACAAAAACAGATTAACTTATAAAATAATTTTTAATATAATTTGTCATTATTGTCAAAATATTTACACAGGTCCTAGGGCGGTAATAAAATAAACAATAAAAAAAATAGAGACAAGTATTAAGACGAAAAAAATGTTTGTTTATGTTATCAGGAAATAAATGGGGGGAGGGAGAGGGGGAGATCTATTACATATTACAAACTATTTTCGTTCATTCTAAAAAATATATTTAAAGGACACAATAGGTTTTAAATAGGAGTTTAAAAAAAAAAATATGTGTCGGTTTAGGACAATAAAAAATCATACCAAGCTACTATGCAAAACTCCGCATTAGATAGAACAAGAATAGGTTTTTGATCGTATTGTGTCGAATGAAGTGTGTACTTTTGACCGTATGAACTAAACACTGGTGTAGCGAGAACTATTACGCCTAATACCTTCGTCCACGTCAATATCGATTCAACAGCAAATTTAACTATCCTGTTGGTCGGTGGGGTAAAAAGCTAGTTTTAAAATAGCTGACGCATAAACTAAGCTCGGATTAACCTACAGTCTTATGTAAGGTTCGTCTATTTTGGGGACAATAAACCGTTGATTTGAGCCCCATCCCTAAGTCGACTCAACGCAAAATTTTCCAAAACGAAATGACCGAAACATACGAAATGAAGTATGGCCCAAAGATTTTGCCAGAAATTGGAAACGAAATTTGGTCCCAAAATGCAATGAAAAATCGCCTAAAAATTTTGAATACAATTTGACTGATGTTTCGATACCTAGTTGTGCTACAACTTCTGTCACTAATATTAATTGGTGCGGAAGCTAATCTATTTGTGTCTAAAGCTTGGGATCGTGTTTCACAAAGCACCATATCCAATTGTTTGGCAATCTCTCGATTTTATCCGCAAGCGAATAATTCTATTGATATTTTTCTGAAGAGGACGATCTTACCCTAATCGAATGGCTGTGATTTTCAGATCAAAATTCAGTCTTCAAAGACCTATCGTTGGAAAAATGGGTTCGCATGCTAGTTTAACTACTGATGGGAATTGGCAAAATTCCGAGATCGTAAACGACGCACTCGAATTTGATTGTAACAGAAGAAGAAATTTATATACTATATTTCATTTCGTATTTATGGGGTACTTCGCTTCGGATAATGTTGCACAGTACCGCACTTTCATGTGTATTTAAAAAAAAAATCATCCTAGCCAGGAAATTCCAACAATTATCGCCGTCTTTGAATTCTGTGCGTGTATAAAATTAGGCAAGAAAAAATCTATTTAGAGACTGGTTTCGATTCGAGATTCAACCAGGTAAATATACTTAGACAAAGTCAGAGAAATGAACAAATTTTCGATTCTTTTAAAAATACTTTGAATGACAAAACAAAGTGAAAAAAATTGTATCTCATAAAGCTCGTGCAACCTTGATTTAGGCCGAACCGATCGCCCGATTCCAGGTTCTTTTTAATATGAGACTAGAATTCCCTATTTGATGAAGAGGACTGAAAGCGAGAATATAAAGGGGGTTTTTACCCGACCTGCAGCAGAGGCTGTAAATAATCCACAAAAATTCTATACATAATTATTCTTTTCGGGATACACACAAATTACCAAAATTGAGCTCGTCCGGAATCCACCCAAGTGAAAAACCTACTGCATTAATCCAACTATAATCAAGTCGTGCAATGCATACAATATAATCATAAATCGGGGTTACACATAGCACAAAAGCCTCTACTTCCAGCGGCTGTGTCTGCCATCGACAAGAACCCTGTTGTTGTCCTAAGGTCCGAAATTTATTTAATTTTCAGCTTCTTAGCATTCCTTTTACCAATTCAGCATTCATATCCAGCACTGGTAAAACAATTGAATGTGAAAAGGCAAGAAATCCAAACAGCTCGACACATATTTCCTACGGATGAAGTGACGAACGACTAAGTAATCCCAAATCGTTTAGTCGCCTCAAAATTGCAATCGAATTCAGCGGTCAGTAGTCTCGTTTCAAACATTTTACATTCGTTATAAAGCATGTGTACATTCAGGATAAGTTCAAAGGCATAATTAATTAATTATAACAATTACATGTTCAGAGTTATTAATATCTAGAAAACTACTGTTTTAACTTCATTTAGGTTGCGTGTTTGTTTTTTTTCCTTCCTTCTCGTTCAAGTTTCAACAATACTAATACTATTTGATATCATTCTAACCGTATAATAATATAATCTAAGAACATTTCATACCTTAGTCTAAGTCGATTTGAGAAAGTTAATCATTGTATTTGAATTATTATTATTTTCTTTGTTTTTAATTATGTGTAAATGTTTTATATTATTGGTTTCTTAAGAAGGTTCGCTCATGTCTCGCCTTTTTAAGGTAATAAACTGCATGGTTGATATTTGATTAATTTTAATATTTTGTTTTTATTATTATGTTAATGTAGTGGCAGTTTTAAATGTGAAAAGAATAGTAGAGTTTGCAGGAAAAAAAGAATGCTTTTTTGGATTTTATAGTGTGAGATGATTGGTAGAACGTCACGCATTTTCTTTTGCCTTTTCTCATTGTATCCTTATAAAATAATAATAATCTACAATAACAAAAACTTCTCTCATCATCACTCGGCATTTTTAATGACAATTCGTTGAATTTTACGTTTTGCCGATTCATTAACTCCCATCTTCTTTTCTAAACGATCAAAAATACCTTTTTTCATCTGTTCGTTAGCGAGCGCTTTGTCCGCAGCGTGATGATGCTGCTGTTGCTGTTGTTGATGGTGATGATGATCTTTCGATTGTTTCAGTACAACACGACGATTAGATGTTAGAAACATGCCTTCGGCTGACGATTGATCCGGAAATGTAGCACCGATTGGTGATAGCGATTTTGGTGATAATGGCGGCGACGGTGTATCAGCTAAAAGTTCCTCTTCGAGTAATTCATCTTCGTCGATAATTGCATTATTTTTACTTAGTTCTGGTTGAAATTTTAGCGGTTTTTTCATGACTGGTTTTATAACGGCTAGTGTTGCCGATCCGGAAGATGTTGTACCCGAATGTGACTGATAGGAATCTTTAGCAGAATAATCGGCGATTTTTTTAACTGATTCCGGAAGAATTTTAGCTGTTGGTATAGTCCGTTGAATTGGTTTTGACTTTTGTAAAATGAGCTGTTGCTGCTGTTGTTGTTGTTGTTCGGCGGCAGCTTTTTTCTTTTTTAATGAAATTATTTTACTTTCTGTGACTATAATTGGTTTTAGTTTAGATGGCGGCTCTTCTGGTGCTGCTTTCTCCTACGACCAAACATTAAAATATTTAAAATCGTTGCTAGAATAAAAATCAATAATTTTTTAAGATCCTTACCTCATTTAATTTCCCTTCTGCTGCTTTTCGTCTCCGCATTTCCTTATCTCTTAAGATTTTCTCTCGCATTTCCTTCTGCTTTTCGATTTCCATTCTATAGGCTCGTGTCTCTTCGTCTTCCTCCTCCTGGACATAATCAAAACAAATTCATTAAAATAAAATGATTCTTAGGCAATTTAATAATTTTTTTATGTGTCCACACTCACTTCAAATTTCTCCTTTTCTTTTCGCCTTTCAAAACTACCGCTGCGTCTCCGTTTCGGGAAATTTCTTGCATCAAATTCTCTACTACCCGCTCGTCGATTACGTCCCCGAGATCCAGCTCTTCGCTCACGACTATCCGCTCGTCTATCACCGCCACGTCGCGGTGGTGAATAGCTACGCTCCCTACTGCGATTACGTTCTGGCGATCTTTCGTAGCGTCTCTTCTGAATATGTATCCGATTTTTATTAATGAATTCTTCCTGTTGACGCAAAAGTTCTTCGTCGCTTTGAAGATGCGACACATGACTGCTAATAGCTTGAATAAATTGCGTATCTTTCATAAGTTGATCTGAAAAGGGAACATTTTATTTATGACGAAGAATGTCTGGAAAAGCTTTGTTGAAAATTGATTTGTGCTAAAATTCGTGTTTTGGTATTTGTGCTCTTTACGGAAAGAGTTATTACAAATATATTCACTATCTTCATTTATAAAAACTTGGGGCAGGCTACATGGTCCAAAACTGTCGAGTGAATGACAAATAATCTCAATCAAATGAAGTCAATTTTCTTTACCATAAAAATCAGCTGTCTGTCTGTTTATGGCATTTTTCAAACTTTATGGAATAAGAACAATTTATTCGTAAATGTCTTCTTTTGGCTGTTACAAAAGGCGTATTTTACCAATTTTTACTTGCGAATCGTATTCTACGCAGCGAAAGCGAATTGCAGCGAGTCCGGCTACTCCATTGAAGGAGTCGTGGACGCCACGCAAATCAACTTATCGCACTTTGTTCTTTTCCTTCTCGGGTCGACTTGCGAAACCCTGGAAACAAACTCTCCATTTATTTCAACTTTAAAAAGTCAAAACAGCCAAAGAATCCTCCAAGCGAGAGAAATGCATGGCTTAGGTTGGATGGGCTAGATGCTAGATGGTGCATATCATCAGCGCCAGTCGAGAGGTAAACTTTCTCGAACTCTCGTGATCGACTGGAAATTTTATCTCAATTTCATCACCCGGGTAAGCCGACGTGAAATTTTTGTTGTACAGGTTTCGGGCTTATACTCTGGAATGTGAACAACGTACGTCCCAACAACCGCAGCTAGCCCTGAAGCCAGTTTGCATTTCAGGCACCAATTCGGAAGGATGCGAAATTGGCACACTGTTTCCCGATCCTCAAGAGTTATTTTAACTTTTTGAAGTAGAAATATTCTCTCCAAGGTCTCCGTTCGCAACTACTTTCAGATTTTCCAAAATAGTATTGTGTGAAGTATTTTTTGACCAATCGGAGGAAGCTTAGACGCTTTGAGGCATTAAGAGCAACATCAAATATGTGCTGGCTTCTTGCTTCAAACACGTGTTTTGTTCATTTTGATTTCTAGAATCTAGGTTCAGTGTTAACCATTGAAGATGAGATCAGGCACTGATGAGTCGTGTTTGAAAGAAAGGTGACAAGCTTATGTTTTATAGGCATCAAACTCTACTCGATTTGCCCTGCCCAATTCTAGAATTGAGTGGAAGTCGACGTTTAATTAAACAAATAATTCACTGCGCTTAGAGGATAACGAAGCTTGAGGCGCCTCTGCTGTCATCCGCGAAACTGTGATTTTGATTGAGAGTAGATGACAGAGATTGTTAATAAAAACTAGGAATATTTTTGGTTATAAGACTGAGTCGTGAGAGTCGCCAGAGTTTATAGGCAATGGAGATGATGAAACGCTGTCTAGTACAAGTATTGCACGATCTTACTATTGACAGCACTTTCCATTACTTTAAAAAGCACAGAAGCGATGGCTATTCGGTGGTAATTAGGATTTGTTTTCTTTCCCTTCTTACGAGAAGCATGAGAAAACTTTTCAGCAGAATGGGAAAGATAAAAAAGATTGTGAAGTGGTTAAGCCAAAGAAGAGAAGCATCTTTTCAGGATGATAGGGTGAATACCATTCGGACCACCCGTTTTATGTACATTATGCCTTTGAAGAATTTTGTATGGCAATTTAATGACGATGGGCAAAATACAGAGGAGGAAACTGTTCGCTCGGTGGAATTTTCCTCAAAAAACGCAGCCATTCGATTTTTTTCGATGGGAGTAACGATTGCGTGCTTACCAGCAGAAATTCGAGGTGTTGGCAACAAAATAAACTTTTTGCTAACAATTTTAGCAAATGAACAAAAAGATATCGATTCTTTAAGACACACACGGATCTTTTGTCTTATTTTGCACAGTTCAAGATAATTCTGAGGTCTGTCTTAAGTTCAGTGTCTAAATTAATTAAATTCAAGATTTTTACTCTGAATAGCATCGAGACAATTCTGAGTGAACCATGAGTTTTGGAATGGTTTGACTCTTTTTAAGTTGTGGATATATAGAGCCGCATTGCCTCAAAAATAATTTCGGCAATAAGTTTCCAGACTAAATTGCAGTCAGTAGAGATTCTAATCGAACGCTTCGCCGTAAAATTAGTTGCTTAAATCGTTAGCATCTCGCTTCTTAAACTCGAATTTAACTTCTACTTACTTGTTGCCGCTTCAACGCCGCCCTTGAAATTCGGATTTATCAAGACTTTTCGCGGCAATACCGACTGCTGTCCGGAACTCTGAGCGTTATGCGATGTCGACGGATGACCAACACCGGCACCAATTTGATTCATACTGTTCGGATGTTGTGGTCCAGCCCCTTGCATCGACGGATGCTGTTGTGGCATGAAGTTTCCTTGACCGGGCGGCGGTATGTTGGGTGGTCGTTGCATAGGCATACGTGGTCTCATATGGGGAGGCATTGGTGGCATATTTCCACCATCGGGACGATACATTGGACGCATACTAGGCGGTCCGAAATTATTGTATTGGGCGCCGTTTAGGTAATCGGGTCGCGGACCGCGATATACATTAAATTCGTTTGGATTTTGTGGCCGAAAATTCGGACCGAGCGGTCGATATTCCATGCGGGGTGGTAGGGAATTGCAGCCGGGAAACGGTGCCGGTTGTCGGGAGCCCATTTGTGGATCCATATGACCGCCGTATGGCGGAGGATATTGGCTACCACCACCGCCACCCGCCATCTGAGGATTTATATTTTCGTTAGGATGATGTGGATATTGTGGGTAATTAATGTGTGGATATCTTACGGGTGGACGAGAGCCGGGAAAGTGACCGCCACGCATTGCCATACCGCCGCGACCACGTTTCGTAGGATAGCGTCCGCTTTGGTATTTCTCTGCAAGTTTAGAAATTTTCGATTAAGCTCGCGCGATTTATGCGTGAAATTTTTACCTGGAGATGTTTCGATTTGATCGTCACGTTCCGCACTCAGTTTTATGTTTGTCCGTTCGCCGCGCTCTTCGTCGAAATCTTCGCGAGGATCCGAAGACGGTCCGTCATCTTGTGGATTGATGAATTCCTGCGAGATTAACTCCTCGTCCTTAGGATCTTCCAGCATGTGAACATCATCGCATTTTTCTATCGGAGTTTGTGAAATTGTTTGCTCCTCGATTTCCTTATTAGTTGACGTGACTTCGTCATTTTTTGTTATTTGTAGCAACACTTTCGTGTCCACAATCGGTTTTTCTTGTGGCACTTGTTTTATCGGTGACTCTTCGCTTGTCGACACGTCGGATTCGGCAGCAGCTCCGGCCACCGTATCAACGTTTTCTGCCACTAGCTCACTTTCATACGTTGACGAGGTGGTCACTACGTCCTCAACTTTCCCGGCCGCATCACCCGCGGTTTTTGGCGCTTTGACTGTCTGTAACTTTGAATTCACCCATTTCTCTGCTTCGTCCTTTAATTTAGCCTTTTGTTCATCAATTTCTAGAGAAAAGCGGACTATTACCAGCAAAACGCTTTCAGGAATTCAACTGCGCAACTTACCTTCATCCGACAATAGTAGTTCATCTTCGTCTCCGGCTAGAAGGGCCTGATCGTCGATATCTTCGCCTAGCTCATAATTTAGCAGGTCATCACTGAAATTAAGCACACAAGAGAGAAAATTAATTTCACAAATTAAAGTCACCAAGGTCTGTGGTATGTCAGAGCCAGGCGACAGTAGGTCCGAAGAAAATTGACAGCCGTCAGTAATAAAAATTCTCGACACGCGTTTACAACGATCTTAGCTAGGTTTTAGTTTTTTTTAACTTAATTCGACGTTCGATTGGATCGAAAAGAACGCCGAAAGACCATCGAGTTAATGAAAAACATAAACAAATGGCAAAATAGTCGTCGAGCTAACAAAACATAACCTAGCCAGCTGGCTTATGGCCAATTTACGACGGCTAACCCACTTTCGACGGGAGTTGCATTAAAACACATCGATAACAGGCGATTTACTGAATGCATTTTAGTTAATTTCAATTGTTCTCGAGTAATTTAACACTTAAATTTAAGAAAAATTTGTCTCAACAACAAAACTTACTTCAAGTCCGACATTTTGCAATAATAACTTGTGAAGTTGGCGACACTACGGAGACCAAATCCATCAAATTTTATAGCAAAATAATTCAGCAAAGATCACAACCAAAACTCATGTTAACACCGCAAGTACCCAGTTGTTCGCGAGTCCCTTTCGTGACATTCAGAGTTGGTCGCGAATGTCTTTCAAGACATTAGGTTTGTTCTTTTTAGCTACACTTTGAACCGATTTAATTCATTTCGACGGAACTCAACACTAGATTCCACACAATCACTTTCGAAACACTATCACTTTTAATTTCTGCGGTATTGTGCCGGAAAATTTAACTTTTAAGATCGCGGCCGCGAAACAACACAACTTGACAATTCGAAATGTCAATGATATATTTTCGATTTTTAATCACAATGTTCTATAACTTTCTGATTTTTATTTCGAAATTTAATAATTTTCCAGTAAATAGTGAGTTCACCTACTTCCGTGAGGATGTTTAAAATTAAAAACCGAGACAACTGCTAAAAAAGTTTAAATTTACTGGTTTCAAGTGAAACACGCAATGTCCTTACTCAAGATAATGGATGTTTGTGTTAGTTCGTATACAGTGACTCTAATGGAAGGTAGTTTGTTAGTAGGGTGAGGTCTATACCAAGAAGAACGTTTTTATTTTTTTTAAGTTATCACTATCGCGCCGGTTTAGCCTGAAGTTGGTTACAAATTTGTTCACAATAATTAATTCACTGTGATTGATTTCTAATTAGAGTAGCTACTGATAATTTATTTATAATAATAGTTAATATATTCGAATTGAGGTAGCTACAGGCTCGCTATGCACGTCGTGGCTCGCTGTGCTCATCGCTGCTTTGCCCTGCGCGTCGTGGCTCGCTCTACTTGGTTCTGTTGGGCTAGTCTCGGCTCTGCTTGGCTATTGGCTCTGCTCTGCTTGATTCTGCTGGGCTAGTCTCTGCTCTGCTCTGCTTGGATATGCTCTGCTCTACTGGGATAGTCTCTGCTCTGCTTGGCTTTGCTGTGCTAGTCTCTGCTCTGCTTGGCTCTGCTGAGCTAGTCTCTGCTGTGCTTGGTTCTGATATGCTCTGCTTGGCTCTATTTGGCTCTGCTCTGCTGGACTCGTCTCTGCTTGGCTCTGCTTCTCTCGTCTTGGCTTCGCTGCTCTCGTATCACACTTGACCTGATAGGTCTCGAATCTTCAAAGAGGAAGTTCAACTCCACATACCGTCCGCTCAGTACTTCGCCCTCTTCAATCCTACGAGTGGATGGAAGTTTAACTCCACAAGGCAACCGCAGGTTTCAATTGGTAGAGCTCAGTTATCAATGTTTCTAAAAGAGGAAGTTCAATTCCACATGCCTTTTTCGCAAACTGATCCCTGCCGCTTTGCGATTTTTCAGAAACAACTGACAATATATATGGAATGGCTGGCTGGCATCACATTAGTGACTAACTTCTTTTGATATTTTAGTTCCCGCCACTAAATTTAGATGGCGGCATTAAGATCCCATTTTAACACGGTATCCAGTATTGCGAACGAATCCAATATTTGGTGCGCCGAGTTTCAGCATCTCTACAGTCTCGGTCGATTATTAAATTATAATATTATAATAAAATAAAAACATAATAAAAACCATGGCTGTGTGTAGGAATCGAACCGGCGGCCAAAGTTTTTAGCTCATGGTTTTTGGTTCGGCTCACGTAGCCACTACGCCGCTGAAGGCCTTTCATTTCCATTTCCCAATGTATAATAGCAACTTAACTTAGTGCGGATTCACTCCATTCCGTTTAACATTTTTAGAGCGCAATAGTCGACTGAGCCAACAGATGGCGCTGATTTTGGAATAAGCTGCGCTTCGACTCTATTGATATTTAATCTAGTAGAGAGAGCCTTTGATATTTTTTTTTAATGGCTGATTTAGTCCCATGTCAAGGGCACACTTTCTCAGTCCGAAGAGCTGGAGGCAGTACAGTTTCACAGCTCATCGAACTAGAAAAAGTTCACCATATCAACATACTCATGCTGTATGCTGACATTGGGCTCCACTTGATGTGTCATAAGTGCTCCTCAGTCAGTACAGTGAACTGGTATTAAAGGCAACACAAAATGACACACCCACCTAAATTAATATAATAAATTTAAAGATAAAAAAAAAAGAAAAAAAAAAATAATAATAATAATAATAACAAAATTAAAAAAAAAGAATTAACGGAATAATCCAGGATAATAATAAAAAAAGAAATTTGAAAAACATAATGAAAAGAAAAAAAAGAAAAAAAAACCAACATTAGAACACTAGAGATTAACGGGGTTAAAGAAAAACGGAAACAACAACAGTATTAGTCAACCAAGAACCACGCACAATGACAAAACAAACCTTCACCATTCTTTCTTTTTTACTTTATTATTTCAATAATACGGTATTGTTATCGATTTTAAAAAAAAAAAAATTTGCCACCCTCAAAATTTTTTTTTCACGTTTCATGACACGAAAAAAGCAAAAAAAAATTTCAGTCCGTCTGTCCGCCGTACGCCGTACGTCTACCGGTGTACGCAAAATTGTTCGAAGGCTCGTAGCACCCAAACCCTACAAGCTATTTATTTGAATTTTTTTTCGTGGGTAGAGTAAGTAGGCCCCCTGAAGTGACCAAATTTTTAGTGGTGGGGGTGTGAGGGGGGAGGAGGGGGAAGTGTTTTAGACGAAAAATTTTGGTTTCTAGATCTCAACAACCGCTTATGCTAGGAGGCTGAAATTTAGAATTTATATAGAGCTTCGGTAATGGACCCATTTGCAAAAAAATTGCTGATATAGGTGAAGGGGTTGGGGAGTGGGGGGGAAAATAATGCGTCCGAAACGCAAAAAAGGTGAGATCGACACATTCTAAAATCCATATCTCCTAAACGGTTAATGTCACAAAATTGAAACTTAATGAATATCTGTAGGTATACTAGGAGAATAGATCGAAAACAAAAATTTGAGTGGGGGCAGTGGCGTACGGGGGTGGGGGGTGAAAAACTTTAGATTACGATATCTCATGAACCAATTGAACTAGACAAATAAAATTTGGTTTCTGTATAAAGGTTGACAAATGAAGTTTGCTGAAAGCCAAATTTTTCCAGGGGGCGGTGGAGCATGAAAGTGGAGGGGATAAGAATTTTTCTAAAAAATCACGTCTCATATCTCAAGAACGGTGTGAGATAGATGCTTAAAATTTTTACCAAAAGTAGGCCTAATAGACTCCTAGCAGGAAACAAAATTTAGGAAGTGTGGGTGCAGAGGGTGAGGGTGGGGGAGGGTGAAAAGGAAAAAGTTCCGATTTTAATATCTCGACAACCTATAATGATATAAAGCTAAAACTTGGTATTTAAATAGAGCTATACTAGTAGCATCTTAGAAAAATATAATTTTTTATAGGGGTAATATGGTACGGGGGTGGGGGGTGTTTTTCTTATCTATAGAACGGCTTATGCTACAAAGTTGAAACTCGGTACGTTTATGTAAATCAACTAGAAAACTAATTTAAATAAAAAAAAATTTCAAATTTCCATTGGCGTTCAGAGGGGGAGCAAAATAAATGATCAATGAAAATGGAATGCATATATTTTCACGGTTTTCGTCATATCTATTAGGTCTTTCCAAATATTGAATTCATTTTTATTCTATGGTTTCTTCATAGAAATACCTCGAAAGCGTTTTCAGGATTTTTTAAAATTCGACCCCTAAGGGGTGCAAAGGGTGTTGTAAACTTTTTCACGAATTCTGCTATATCCCCAGGTCTTATCAAATATCGAATATCTTTTCACTTTCACGTGCTTGCGTAATAATCGCCTAAAACTTGTTTTTAAGTTTTTTCCTTTTTCAGCTCCTAAGAGGGTATAAACGGGTTGAACACGTTTTCACGAATTCCGTCATTTCCTTTAGAAGTGATAAGAAATTGAATTGGTTCCAACTTTTTCGTGCTGTCTTCATATTTATTTATTAACTTTTTCACAATTTTTTCGAAATTCAAACCCCAAGTGGAAGTAATGGGTTTGTATACGTTTTAACAATTCGTCATATCTCTTAAGTCTGATAAGGCAACAAATTCGTTTTTACTTCTATGGGCTTTTAGTGTACAAAATATGCCAAAATTTGAATTATCTACACGGCCTTTTTCAATGTCTATTTTAAATTACAATCTCTATTTTTATTTTAAGAACAAAATTAACTTTCCAAGAAACCTCATAATTGCGAAACAACTGATGATACTTTGACCGCTCCCGAACTTTGACCCGAAAAATAATAAAGTTTCGCCCAGACCATTGGCAGATTTTTTTCTTTTTTTTCACGGCATATTGTTAGTATATAGCTTCGCTAGTTTTTTCAGATGCCCGATATTTATTGCAAGCTGAATATTGCTAGGCAGCGCATTAAATTCTATGATAGCTTCCAAAATAGGGTCATTCCTTATTCGAGCTGTTCTTGGACAATATTGCCGTCTAATCGAATTTGCGCTTCCATCCAGGAGCGGGGCATAGATGCCAACACCTCCAGATGGATAAGGTTCATGAGCAAAACGAGCTATTACCTGCTCGCTAGAAAATGAAACGCTTACAATCACGGCCTCAAAAGGTTGCCCTCAGGGAGGGGTGCTATTAAGGAGGTCTTCCCTTTGCCAAGTTTTAGGTACAAAAGCATCTAATTTTAGTAGCTGGATACACGAAAGAGTCTTGAATAAAATTGCTTCTTTCTTATTCCTCTTCATTTGTCAAAATGATATTTGGTTTGTTAAATTAATATAACTTTTATTTAAGAATAATTATTATGGTATTAATTTTTATGTAATACTATGTTCAGACTACGAGATTAACGCGTTTAAATCGAGTTAAATGCACTGAAAACACTTCCCGGTCGCGTTTACGAAAACACGTAGCTGCTACGCGTTTAACCGAAAACATGTACTGCGATCCTCGCGGAAATCGAAGTAAACTTTGGAAGAAACTATTTAATGCTGCAGTAACTCAATTTTGTACTTGTGCAACGACTGCATTAGCTAATAAATTCCCTTTTCATTACTGCTGTACAAAATAATTTGTTTCAAGCAATTTAGAAAGCATAAATTTGCTAATGAAACAGAGCTGAATATCTACTTGTCAAAACAAATCACATCAAGCTATCATGTATCAAAATAAAACGAGTTGCCTAGTCTGAACACTACTTTTTTAACATGTTAAATTTACCTACTTAAATGCGTTTAAAATGCATAGTCTGTACCCTGTACAGAAAGAAAAATAATTTTGTATTAATAAACGAAAATTGATTTAAATTAGATCACATTAAAAATAAATTTCACAATTTAAATATTAATTATAACTATTGATTGGCTCAGTTGGAGTCTATTAATATTGAAGGTTTAGTTGTATAATTTTAACCGATTAATTAATCATGATTCTTTATTGAATCCGTAGATTTAATATTTTTCATTTTATAAGAAATTATTAAAAACGATTTTAATAAAACTTTAAGATCCTCATATGTGCGTGCATGGAGATTTAAATATATACTAAACAAAAAATAAAAACTCTTTAAACGCTTTCCGAAAAACCGAAAAGTGTCATCAATTAAAACAATCGAAGTAGACCAAATTTTGCAGTTTCGACAGTGGCGAAAAACCTACTCAATTAAAGTGAAAACCCGAATTTCGTTTCAGCGCCACCACACTATCACCATAACTGTGGTCAATTGGGGTCGATAAACTATTAACCAGACTCAGCACATCTGGTATAGATGTTATAGGTTACGCTGACGAAGCAAATTTGAAGACACCATCTCAAACATACTGCAGAGAGGACAAGACATGGTAGCACTGTGAAGATGACTCTCGTTGCTTTCACGAATAGGAAGAACCGGAGCAAACTCAAATGCCCAATGCTTTCCGGGGAAAGGATCGAATTTTCCAGCGAGGTCAAATATCTGGAAGTAGCCTGGGATGCTAAGATGAACTAGAATGTGCACATTAAACGCACTACTGAGAAAGCTACGATCTTTCTTTGGACCTGCAGGAGCCTTCTTCGTAAAAATTGGGTTTAAAACTCAATATTGCTCACTGGAAGTATACAGCAATGGTCAGACCAGTGATCATTTATGCGTCATCTGTATGGTGGCGTAAAACCTTACAGATAACTGCACAGACCCAGCTAAGCAAACTGCATAGGTTGACCTGTACAACTATCTCTGGGGCAATGCGAACCACTCCTACTGCAGCACTCGAGGTGATTTTAAATCTTTCACCATTACACGTGTATGTACAAAAAGAAGCCAGGCTCATGACGTATCGACTTCTAACTTCCGAGGGTACGGATGCAAAGAAAATAGCCCCACAGACCTTGTGAGAGAGCTCGAGAGTGACCCTATTCTCGGAATTCCGCTTTCGGATAATATCATACCATCATACAACTTTAAAATACCATTCAAAGTAGTGTTCCCACTCCGAAAGGACTGGGAAACACATACTCGTATGCCTGAATTTGAAAAGGGAGCAGAGATGGCTCCAAGACAAATGTCGGAGCTTGAGTATATGGACACAAACCAAGGGCAAGGGCGCCCACACAACTTCTTCCAAGGGGGGGCAAGGCAAAATGTCTATAAAATAACCACCCCACTCCATTTGGAATCTGAATGTTATAATCAACCCTCAACTCTAACAGATCGCGAAAGTTACCCTCATTTGATTTTTTTCCACGAAGTGACAGGTCGTGCGTACCACAGAAAATTATGGTTGACAAAATGGGATATAATTTTACTCTATTTCTTTTAATTAAGTAATTTTCTGCTGAATTGAGTTGCAAATCAATACTGTGCCTTTTTTTAGAAATAATATTAACAAAGTTTTTGGATTTCATAACACTTTCTGCATGCCATTCACATTTCTCGGGATTTTTTGTTGATTCATGAAAATCTTTATATTTCCAAAATGCGGTAGAAATAAATGAACCTTGATATCCTCTTTTTACCGCAGGCCTAAATAACACACAGTGTATACAAAGAACACCCTTCAGTTTTTTTGAATATACTATCCACGGATACTGATGAGACCATTCAATACGAAAATGTCTCTTACTTTCTACGATGACATCTTTTTTATAGTCATAATTTTTCCCAGGATTTGGCGGATTTGAAATTAGATTAAATTTCTGAGAGTAATTTTTTCAAATCAAGAAAACAACCAATATCTATATCTGCTGCGCTACTTTCCAAAAATACTTCCTCTGTTCGAAATTTTTGTACAGTTGCACTACAACAACCAGAACTATTTTTGACACTTTCTTCAATTTCTGAGCCACCTTTCAAAATTTCTGAAGTGACTGTCGCTATCGATTTTGTTGCACTTTTAGCAGTAGCAATTGCACTACTACTAACAGTGAAACTTTCACCGCTATCTTCTTCGATGCGTATTCTTTTTGATAATGAACTATCTTTAGTCATTGGATCTGCCGATTTTTTTAAATATTTTCGTATATCCATAATTAAAATTAAGTTTGTATTAAATACTTTGAACTGTGGAATAAATAACAAAATTTTGAATGATTCAGTTTTAGAGTGCTTTTTGTCCTTGTAAGTAAAAATTATACCGGCAAAATTATACGTTTTAGCGTCTTATCGACAGTTTCGTGGCAGATAAAAACGACGATGGCAATAATGTGAAGAGACACCCGTTTTGGCGACGCAAAACGGCGGAGAAGCAAACGCAGTCTTAAGCTTCACAAACTGAAAATAATAAACTTTTTTGTCTAGGTTGTCAAGAAAGAGGATTGAAAGGCATTGGTCCGTTTCAATTTTTAATACGTCCCTGAAGATAACGGACACTTTTAGGCAGAATCGGTTGAAATTCAATAAATTCGGGTTAACCCCTAAAGCAAGTCAACTTGCGAATAAGTAATTTTTCGAAAATAATTCCGCTAACTTCATCTTATTTTAGCGAAAAACCTCGTAAAAATCCTGGAGCAATAAATTTGAGCTTTTCGCAATAAATGGGCAATAAATTATAATGAAGAATTTAATCGATTCCGTCAAAAAGTGTCCACTAACTTCAGGGACGTATTTTTATTTGATACTATCATGAAGCATATAGCTTTATATGAAAAGCTAACTGAATACAACAATAATTTTAAGGGCTCTCATACCTCTGAAATTTTCAAAAAATTGATTTTTTTACAGATTTTCATTTGTTATACTTTTAAGAATTAAAAAACAAAATTTAGAATTTAGAAAAAAAAATTGTAAGAAAATTTCACTACGTTACGGCTACGGCTAACTGCCGCGCCTCTCTCGACAGCAGCGTTTCGTATTTCTTTTGTTCGCAAAACCTGGGTTGCTTAGAAAAGAAAGTCGCTTAAAGGACCAAGTTTATACGAAGATACAAGGGGAAAAAGGGGTACAGTACGAAGCTGGAATGGAAGACTAGTCGTAAGTTCACGTTGTACCTACCAGGAGCTACGAGTATAAACGCGTTTTTCTCGAAACTATGTTTTTAGATAGTGTCGGCATGCTAACTCAGTCAATTTTCAATATTTTTGAACTTTTTTTTTAATTTTGATAATTTATTATTTTCTCTATAGTGTGACGAGAGGTTTTTTTAATTTTTTTGTTGGACAATTTTTTTTAAATTGATAAACAATTTTTTTTTTAAACTGCAAACTAAAGTTTGAAATACTGTAACATCTTCATTTTTGAAAAAAAATAATTCACTCTATCACACTATTACCACTACATTATTTTACAAGATTATGTTTTATTTTTGCAAATTGGATTATTTTTGGTGAAGTTATGATGTCGACAAGAAGACGCCATGGTTTTCATACCCGTAAAAAATAATGTTAAATTAAAAAAAAAAAATTTTTTATTGTTAAATACCTAGTTAATAAAATATGTGAACTCAGCCATTTAATTTGTTTTCACCATTGTAATAATTTTTAAAATTTACTCGGTTTTCAGCGCGCAGGGAGGGGTATGTGAGCCCTTAAACACAACAAAATTCAAGAAAGTTACATCAAAGATACAAAAAATATTATTGATAATAACAAAATTGTAAAATACATTCAACATTGTAAAATACATACATATCATTCTTGAAAGTTACAATTTAAAAAACTCTTCACTTACATGGATATGTATGCTTGTTACTTGCAATCCAGCCGGGAAAAGAAAACCTAGCAATTTAAACACTAATCACAAATAGTAACAATTTATGCAAAAAAAACACTTTGAACTATTACTCGATTTGGAAATACCATACACTGCAGTCTGCTGTTATGTGCCTGATCTGATTCTTCTTCAGTTCGCGGCCTTGGTCAATTCAGGAAAAGGGCTAATTATCTATTTCTACAGATTCGTTTGATTTTCATTTTAGTGCCATTACTAAGAACTACAGTCGAAGAATGAAAGATGTGAACAATGATTTTACAGTGAATGGCAAAAATAGATGCAACAACATTTGATCTTCAACATTTTTCTCAACTTTTAGCGATAGTCAAATGCAAGAGGGGGCACCCCTATCTGTGGGCGCCCATGACCAAGGGTTGGCATATATGCCAGCTTCGACATTGAACTATGCATCAGGGAAAACATTAGAAGAGGATACAAGAGTCACAAGATCTACATTCTCTTTGACAGCAGAGCAGCATTACTTGCTCTTCAAGCATTTTGCATTAGATCACAATTAGTGTGGGACTGCTTACAAGAGCTTAAAAAACTAGCGAACTCAAAGACGGACATACTGGTATGGGTTCCTGATGGACACATGATATTGCAGGCAATGAGTCTGCGGACCAGTTAGCGAAAAAGGGAGTTGACTTAAAATTCACAGAACCAGTGCCTTTCTGTAGAATGTCAATAGCTGCGGTGAAAGAAAGACTATTGAACTGAATTAACATCCAAGCCGACCTTCACTGGGCAGGGACTGTGGTGTGCAGACAGTCCAAACTGTTCTTGGAAGGTCACTCCAAGAAACGAACCTCCGAATTGTTCAAATTAAGCCGGAATCAGGTTCGGCACTTGATCGCGCTAATTACAGGACATTGTAAGCTTAAAAAGCATCTGCATACGATTGGATACTACATACTGCTTTCAGACGATATTTGCAGATTGTGTAAAGAAGAAGAGGAAACAGCAGAGCACGTTCTATGCCATTGCGAAAAACTTGCACACAGAAGACTCAGACTTCTTGGACATTATTTCCTACACCATTGGAACTCATGTCTAACCGTCCGATATAACCGTCCTGAGTGAGTTATAATAAGGGAGGACAATCGCAATAGGCCCACTGAGGCCTTAGTGAATCGGGATTTTTAGACCGTCCTCCAAGATCTTCAATCTACAATCCACTCTATCTCATTCTCTTTGACCATGTCTTTCTCCCATACGGTGTCTCGAAGAATCCCGCAGACAGGTCGACACGTCTCGGAAGTTTCTAAGTCGTTTTTAAGACGTCAATGACGTCAATTTTTAGGCCATTATGAAGCCCGTAGAATTAATAACTAATTTCATATCTCCAGACCTAAGGGATGGCGAAAATTGTGAAAACGTATGGAACCCACTTACACCCACTTGGGATCCAAAAATCCTGAAAGATGTTTCTAATTTAATTTTAATCGTGATAACGTGTTCAACCCTTTTATACTCTCTTAGTGGTTGATAAGAAAAAAGTCATGGAAACGGGTTTAAGACGAATATATACAAAGCTCGGGGGAGTAAACAGTTATTCAATATCTAATAAGACGTGACGGAGATTCTGTCGTGTCCGGGCGCTAATCCCTAAGATGAACTAAGCTCATCAAGAGAGGTAGGGTAACCAAGTACTCTTGGCAGGTCGGGAAATTGGACCGATATGGAGGAAAGGGCAGACAATTTTTTGTCTCGTAACTGATATTATACTATGAATTCGACCGCGTCCCGGAGTATGACCAATTAACGTAATTCATATGTTGGAGTCTAACCGCTTTCCGAACTTATTTTAGTTTTTCAGTCATATAGTAACCTACACCGCATCTTAGCATTGAACGCGTTCCGGACTTCTACCCTAAAAATAATAAAGTTGCGCCCAGACTTTTTTTTTAGTTTTAATTACTCTAGTAGCACAGTACTAAGTTTAGACTTTCTAGCATAAGCCGTTTCTGAGATATGAAAAACCATCCCTCCCCCCCCCCGCCCCCGGTACCTTGCTACCTTTATCAAAAATTTATTTTTCTGGGATGTCTCTATAGTAGCTCTTCTAGTTTTCAGTTTTAAATTTTTAGCTTTCTATCCTTTGCGGCTTTCGAGAAATTAAAATTATAATTTTTTAATTTCCACCCCCTCCCACCATCCCACGGGTGTAGGGTGTGAAACACTCAAAATTTTCTCTTGTAAAATTTCAAGATCATATCTGGTACGGTTCTTGAAATATAAAAATTTAATTTTTTGAAAAATGACTGTTCCCCCACTTCCGCGCTTCACCTCATTTTTACTTTTTTTTTCTTTTTTTTTTGGGTTTACTAGTTCTAAAAGGTGAAATAACAAAATTTCAGGGTAGCAAATTTTTTTGAAATTTCAGGTCGATAACAATACTTTGTTATTAAAAAATAATAAAGTAAAATGTGAAAATTTTCGTAAACTTCACTAAAACAATTTTAAAATCACAAACCATGATTTTAATTAACATCTGAGGTTTTGTAAGAGATGCAGGTCCAATTTCTGTATGTTCAATTACAGATGTTTTTGACGAAAGGAGGTTATTCCTGGCTGATCGACCTCATGATCGTCTGAAGCTCCTACACTGGAAGGGCTTAAAGTTTTGAATCGATATTGCAATATTGCGGTAGGATCCAGAATCCAGGTAGTATGTCTTAGATTTTCAATCGGTCACATAAGAAAGTTATTATATTGTTAAAAACGTTTATTTCTGAGCAAAAATCATCCGCTACTATATATAAACTTCTTATTCTACAGAATCTTTCGGTTTCTTAAAATATGCTTCAATGTAAAAATCAGTGAACATCACTAGGAAAAAAATGTTCTGAGCGAGTGCACCGGTCAGCCAAAATTTCGAATACGAACAATTTCCAAACACAAGCGGATACAGGAAATGCACTATCAGAACCGCAAACTGCACTATCTGTAATTGTGTGATTTTCTTTTTCCATGAAATCGATTTTTTGAACTCTGGCCGAATACACGTTAACAAGTAGTAAAAATACATTGGAACGTGTACAAAAACATTGATTTGTCCTAGTAAAAAGACATGCCCGCATGGCATATAACGCGAAGTTAAGTACGCAGCAAAGGCCACTCCGGTGTGATGATAGACGTGAAGAAAAGAAATTTGACTAAATTTCTTTCGTAGCACGAAGAAGACTGTGTCCAGAAGGTCGAATACTTTCAATAGAAAATAGCAGTAGGTTATATAAGCTTCGATGTAGGCCTGCCTATCGCCCGTATAGTTGACCTCTTGGCATTTGAAATTGAAAGTTAGGAGCACATGGTAAACACCCTAAAATTCATTTGCTTTCATGAATATGTAGTGACTTTAGAACAAATTAAATTAATTCAACTTACCACGAATCCAAGTACAAAATTTAAGACAACTTGTAAGACATTGTAAACGATCATTATACTTTTCAGTTCAAACGGTTTTCGTTGTTCCATTAACTTTGGACCCAGTTTTTTGACGAAATACAAATAAAAAGCTAGCAAAGTGACAATTGGAATGAGCTGCATCAGGAAGAAATCATCCAGTCTGGGATCTGAAAAATGAAATGATTATTTAGATTTCAAATCGTATTCTCTGGACTTGTTCCAGTTGTCAGCTTCGTCTGCGTCTTGCTTCAACATTTTATGACGTCATGTAAAGGAAGCAACTTGATTTGGTTGTTGAATGGGCTGAGATTGAGTAGTTTTACGGCAGCTGACGAAGTAACAAAGAGAGTAGACTTAAAGAAAAAAGTTATTTGTTCTGCTACAAATATGATGAATAATTTTTCTAGGGGATTTTTATTCAAACTTGCATGAAATTTAACAAAACCTCGCTAAAACTTGTATTATTACATTTTCACTATGACTTTGCCGTCTGAATTATTACTGATTTTTCTAAACTTTAATAATACGACGCAGCTGACTCATTCGAACCTGTTCTCAGTGTTTGAAAGTTTTCTTTTGTCGGGAAAAACAAAAAGAGATTTAACTCCGCTTCAAATCGAACGTCCTAGAACTCGGTCAAAAGAAGGTTCGGATTGGATCCTATAAGCCACAGGGAACAACTCGAAACCCAGTTCAATGCGTAGCCAAAGGTTGAAGGCAACAATCAGGGTATTTTCAATTATCTAAAATCAAAAATTTTGAATTATCACTTCTGAGGCGACTCTTTGTTTAATTTCTTTAATAACTTGAAATTGTTACTAACTGCCACTTTGATGCCAATTTTTTACGTAGAACAATAGAAAATACTTTATTATCAAAACAATAAAGTAAAATTGCGCACTGTATCACTACCAGTAAGAGCTTTGCCAAGTCATTCACAAGAACACAAAATACTCAAGGGCACAATCCGCAACTACTAAAACGTACCTTTGCAATCAATAACATAATAATTGTAGGTTTTATAAAGTTCTCTCAAAACCAACGCCATTCTTATCAATTCTACAAAATGTCTCGCCGATTTGATTTAAAATGGAACGTGTTTGGCCAAACGACCAAATTAGGCTGTGCTATTCTTCACAACAACTCTTTCACTACTTCACCAAATTTTGTCGCGTAGCTCAACGCATTTGTTGTGCAAACTTTGTACAAACTAATTAAAATGCAACGTTTAAAAATAGCATTGCAAATATCCAAGTCAAGAATGGTTTGGGTAATCCCTTAATCGAAGAATAGGATTTTAATAGTAAAGAGTTCGGTTAATTTTAATATTTTGAATTAGGGCTGACCTGAAGATTTAATTGGGTGATGGATTGAATTAAATACCGAATTTCCGATGGCAGTAGTTTTAGGTGATAATAAACGAGTGTGATTAAAGCTAAGTCCTAAGTGTCTAATGTTTTTGAAAAATTTATCTAAGCAAGTCTTAATGAGACTGCAACCAAATCTTGCCATTTTTAAAAAAATTAAATTTTTAAATCCGTTAAATGTGGGTAAAATCCCATTTGAAGATCTTCCACTGGAACTACTAGGGACTGATTTTGAAATAGTAAAGCTTGATTTTGTAAAATTTAAATTTATTAATTGGAGTCAGCATTTGAGAGAAGACCAATATGACATCACGAAATTTTGGGTTTTTTTTTAAATGAATATAAAAACTCTATTGGTGACTTAATATTTCCGAATATACCAAGATTGGCTCTAAAATGCTTGTGCATTCCTAGCAGTAATAGCACCGTAGAGCGGATATTTTCTCAAATGAACTTAAAAACCAAGCTTAGAAATAAATTAAACTAAGAGACATTGGGAGCAATTTTACAAATTAGAACACAAATTCTATTGACTGGTCTATGTTGTAAAGATTTTCCAGTCACAAAGGAAATGTTAAGTCTGTTTAACAACAGCATATATAAAAAATCTGCCAACAGTCTGGGCGCAACTTTATTATTTTATGGGTAGAAGTCCGAAACGTGTTAAATGCTGAGATGCGGTGTAGGTTACTATGAGACTGACAACCTAAAAAATAAAGTTCCAAATAGCCTCCTGGTTATTCCTTAGGTTATCAGTCCCATATTAACATACACCGCATTTCAGCATTAAACACGTTTTGCACTTCTACCCAGACTGTTGGCAGATTTTTTTATTTATTTACGTATTTTTTTTATCATATACCATAGAAGTAAGAGCGAATTCGATCACATTAAACCTAAGAGATTTTCGGAATCAGTGAAAACTTGAACAATACCCCCAGGGGGTTTAATTGGGAAAAATACTTAAATCGGTTTTTTCCCCGACTATGTTTAAAGCTTGTAGAAGTAAAAGTGAATTCCAAATCCCAATACACCTAAGAAATATATCAGAATTCGTGAATATATACACAACCACTTTACTCCCCCATAGGTGTTGGATATCGAAAAATTTTTAAGAACGTTTCTAGGCGCTTATATAAATAGCCCGCAGAAGCAAAATTGCTTTGATAGCTCGACATGTCTAAAAGTTTTAACGAAATTCGTGAAAATGTAGATTCACGGAAATTTTTTTGCTCAACCTCTGAATGCTAATAAAAATCTGAAATTTTTTGTTGCTTTAGTTATTCTAATAGCTCATCTACATATACGTACTGAGTTTCAACTTTCAAGCATAAGCCGTTTCTGAGATATAAAAAACCACCTTTTACCCCCGTACCTTGCTACCCCTATGAAAAATTTTATTTTTCTAGGATGTCTCTATAGTCATCATCATCAATGGCGCGACAATGGGCTACATTGTCTGAAGTCATCTCGGTTCAGCGCCCGCGTCCTCCAATTTGTGCATCTAAGAAGCGATCTGCAATCTGCGTCAACTGAGTCCTCGTATCTTTTCCGCGGTTTTCCCACCGGTTGTTTGCCATGAGCTCTACCTTTCAGTGTGCGTTTGGGAATTCTTCCGTCGTCCATTCGCTCCACATGGCCTGCCCATTGTAGCTTACGAAATTTTATAAGAGTCGATGCGGATGGGTCGTCATAGATGTTATATAACTCGTTGTACCGGATACGCCATTCAGTGCCTTCTCTAACTGGTCCCAAAATTCTTCGAAGAATTCGTCGTTCAAAAGCGTCTATTGATTTTTCAGACGCTTGGGTGAGAGTCCACGTTTCGCTTGCATATAGTAGCACAGGTCTTTTTATGGTCTTATATATGCGAAGTTTGCTCAGCCTGTGCATTTTTTTCGATTTTAAGATCGGAAGAACCGTGAAATACGCCTTATTTGCTAGTGTGATTCGTTGTTTTACTTGTCTCTATAGTGGCTCTATATAATCCTAAATTTTTAGATTTCCATTCCTTACGGTTTTTGAGAAATAAAAATCAGAATTTTTTTCCTTTCTCCCCCTTTCACCTTCACCACCTTCACCACAACCCCTAACATTTTTTTTCCCTACTAGAAGTCTACGGACCCCAACTCCTGTAAAATTTTCAAGATCATATCTGATACGGTTTCTGAGATATAAAAATGTAATTTTTTGAGAAATTGCTATCACCCCACTTTCGTGCCCACCTCCCCCTCAAAAAATGTACATTCAGTAGACTCCTCTTGTGATCCCACATACAGAAACTAAATTTTATCTTCCTGGTGTAACTAGTTCGGAAGATATTGTAATCCAAAGTTTTTCACCACCCACCCCCACACCCCCCAACTGCCCTTAAAAATGTTAGCACTTGTCTAATCTTGAAGTATCCCTAAGGACAACCACAAAGTTTCACACTTCTGGCATCAATTGTTCAAGAGATATAGATTTTAGAATGTTTCAATCCCGGCTTTCAAGCGTTTTTGGACTCATTGTTTTCCACCCCACTTCCACACCCCTCAACCCTTTTCGACCATTTTTTTGTAAATGAGTCCACTATCATAGTACTACATAAGTTCCAAGTTTCAGCCTCCTAGCATAAGCGATCTTGAAATCTAGAAACCAAAATTTTTCGTCTAAAACGCTCCCTCCTCATCCCCCCTTACACCCCCACCCACCCAAAAGATGCCAATCGTAGGAGTTTACCCAATCTACCCACCATAAAAATTTCAACTTAATACCTCAACGGGTTTGGGAGCTACGCGCCTTCAAACGATTTTGCGTACGGTGTACGGCGGACAGACGGACATTTTTTTTTTTTTGCTTTTTTGGTGTTTATTAGTCCTAAAACGTGTAAATACAAAATTTCAGGGTAGCAAATTTTTTTGAAATTTCAGGTCGATCACAATACTTTATTATTAAAAAATAATAAAGTCAAATCAAACTTCTGAGGAAATAGAAGCACATGCAACACTTATACAACAGTTCCTTGAAGAAACAGCGGAGTTTTGATTTTCATTTTTTTGTTCTTATTGTTGTTATTAATGAATTGTTATTTTTATTTGGTTTTTTTTCCCTAAATTTTATTGATGTTAATGAAAATACAATTTTTTTTGTGCTTGAGTAATAAACTAAAAAATCTGCCAATGGTCTGAGCAAAACTTTATTATTTTTCGGGTCAAAGTTCGGGAGCGGTCAGGTCAGAGTCGGAGTATATCATCAGTTGTTTCGAGATTATGACGTTTCTTGGAAAATTGATTTTGTTTTTAAAATAAAAATATTTAAAATAGAGATTTTTAGCCGATTAAACATTGAAAAAGCCCGTGAAGATTATTCGAATTTCGGTATATTATGTACACTAAAAGCCCATAGAAGTAAAAACGATTTTGTTGCCTTATCAGAATTAAGAGATATGACGAATTGTTAAAACTTATACAAACCCATTACTTCCACTTGGGGTTTGAATTTCGAAAAAATTGTGAAACAGGTTTTTAGACGATTTTATAAGAAACAACTTGATATCTTATGGGAAACGATGGATTGTGAAAAATTTGTGAAAACATAAGCAAACCCTTCACACCCTCTTGGTTCTTGAAAAACGAAAAATCGCGAAATTGGTTTTTAGGTTTTTAGGTCATTACCTACATCAAATGCCGTAATAACCAATTTGATATCTCATCAGAACTAAGGGATGGCATCAAAAATTGTGAAAACATATGCAAACCCTTGGGGGTTGAATATCCAAAAATTGAGAAACGGGTTTGTGGGCGATTATATAAAAAGTCTGTGGAAGTGAAAAGCGATCTAATATTTCATCAAACCTAAGAAATATGTCGAAGCTTTGAAAAGCATACAACCCCCTTACACCCCTTAAGATTGAATATCGAAAAATAATGAAATTTACTTTTGGCGCTTATATAGGAATCATTCGGAAGTAAAAATGAATGCGATATACCATCAGATCTAAGCAATATGTAGGAATCTATGAAAACATATGCAACCTCCTTAATCCGACTTAGGGGTTGAATATCCAAAAATCCTGAAAGGAGTTAATAGATAAATATGAAGACAGTAAAGTAAAAGAAAGTAAAAACCAATTCAATTTCTTATCACTTCTAAAAGAAATGACGGTAACGTGTTCAACTCTTTTATACTCTTAGGGTGAAAAAGGAAAAAACTTGAAAACGAATTTTAGGCCATTATTACGCAAGCCCGTGAAAGTGAAAAGATATTCGATATTTGATCAGGCCTGGGAGATATGGCAGAATTCGTGAAAAGTATACAACCCCTTTACACCCCCTTAGGGGTAGAATTTTAAAAAATCTGGAAAACGATTTCTAAGTATTTGTATAAAGAAGCCGTAGAATAAAAATGAATTCAATATTTAGGAAGACCTAATAGATATGACGAAAATCGTGAAAATAAATGCATTCCATTTTCACTGATCATTTTTTCTCTCAATCTCCCCCACTCTCACCCTCACCACCAACAATTTTTCAAATTTTTTCTGCTAGAAGTCTATGAGGCCTACCTCTGTTAAAAATTTTAAGCATCTATCTTACACTGTTCTTGAGATATGAGACGTGATTTTTTAGAAAAATTCTTAAAACCTCCACCTCCATGCTCCACCGCCCTCTTAAAAAATTTAACTTTCAGCAAACTTTATTTGTCAACCTTTATACACAAACCGAATTTTATTTTTCTAGTGCAATTGGTTCGTGAGATATCGTACGTTGGGGGTGTGGGTGAGAGGGTGAGGATTGGGGAGAGTGAAAAGGAAAAGGTTCAGATTTTTATATGTCGAGAACCTATAATCATCAAAAGCTGAAACTTAATATTTAGATAAAACTATAGTAGTAGCATGTTGGAAAAATATAATTTCTTACAAGGGTAGTATGGTACGGGAGTGGGGAGTGTTTTTCCGAACTATAGAACGTCTTATGCTAGAAAGTTGAAACTCGGTATGTATATGTAAATTAACTAGAAAAGTAATATTGAATAAAAAAAAATTCAAATACCCATTGGCGTTTGGAAGGGGGCAAAAAAATTATCAGTGAAAATGGAATGCATATATTTTCACGATTTTCGTCACATCTTTTAGGTCTTTCCAAATATTGAATTCATTTTTATTCTGGGGATTCTTCATATAAATACCTAGAAAGCGTTTTCAAGATTTTTTTTAAATTCGACCCCAAGGTGGTTTAAAGGGGTTGTATACATTTTCACGAATTCAGTCGTATCCCTCCGGTCTGATTATATCTGATATCGAATAACTTTTTACTTCCACGTGCTTGTTTAATAATCACCTAAAAGTCTTTTTCAAGTTTTTTCATTTTTCAACCCCTAAGAGGATATAAATGGGTTGAACAAGTTTTCACGAATTCCGTCATATCTCTTAGGAGTGATAAGACATGGGATTGGTTTACACTTCCTCGGGCTTTCTTTATATATACATATATCTAAAAAGCCATTTCAGGATTTTTGGATATTCAACCCCAAATTGAGTGCAATGTTGGTGCATTTGTTTTTACAAATTCCTACATATTTCTTAGTTCTAATGAGATATCGAATTCATTTTTACTTCCTAAGGCTTACTACATAATCGTCAAAAAGTTGATTTCAGTATTTTTCAATATTCAACTCCTAGAGGACGTAAGACTTTCGACATAATTCTTAGGATTGATGAGATATCAGATTGGTTTTTACTCCACAGACTTTTTATATAATCGTCTACAAACGCATTTCCGATTTCATGTAATGGCCCAAAACCAAATCACGAAAAATCACTCAACAGCTACTACGGCTTAGACCTCATCTTGGAGTATGACCCAATTATGTAATTCATATGTTATATGTGGCAGCGACGAAAGTATTCTAGCGCGACCCCATTCTAACCGCTTCCCGAACTTTTTTTAGGTTTTCAGTCACATAGTAGCCTACACCGCGTCTCAGAATTAAACGCGTTCCGGACTCTACCCAAAAATAATAAAGTTGCGCCCAGACAGAATCTGTTGGCAGATTTTTTTTATCTATTTATTTGCATTTGTTTATAAGAATTTACTAGGGTCCGTTTATTTAAAATTGGTGATTTTGGGCAACTCGGCGTTTGAAAATTGGCTACTCCGTCACTTGAAAATCTGGCAACCCTGGGTCCACTCTTTCCTAATGCCTTCAAGTCAGAATATTCACTCCAAGGCCTCCGTTCACAACTCGTGGAAGAATTAAAAGATCCGCCTGTCGAGAAATAAATTTTCACCAAGATCTTTGTTGGTTCGCAATTTTAATTATTGTATTGTAAAACTTAATTACGTACACCAGAAATTATGCGGTGTTACTAAGTGAAGTACCCTTGTGGAAAAAAATTTAACCTCAGTTTGGAGGTATGTTGGAGCTTCATTTTTCATATTTTTAAATCATTTGATTTTTTTTTTAAATAAAAAACCATTTTAAATAATTGAAAGATTTATATTTCTTGTTTCAAATATTTAAATTTATTTACAGAGTTTATTAAAATTACCAGAAGTTATTCTACAGATTTTTTTGGCTTCTTAAAATATGCTCTGATATAAAAATCGGAAAATAATGCAAACATAAAAAAATTCTGTATCAAACCGAGAAACAGCCAAAATTTCGGATAACTACAATTTCCTGTAATGAGTGGTATGGCAAAATGAACAATAAAATAAGCGAATTGCAACATTTGAATTTGCGTTAAGAGCTTCTTCCACCGAATTGATTTTTTGACTTCCGGTCGTACGCACGTTAAGAAATAGTAAAAATACATTGCAGCATGAACGTAGGAATTAACTACTCCCACAATGGTTGAGTGTCCACCTGGGAGATATAGTATTCCAAAATATGTTCCTAAGGATATTAGAATGTGATGATAGACATGAAGAAATGAGATTTGATTGTATTTTTTCCGAAGGACGAAAATCACTGTATCCGTAAAATCGAATAATTTTATAATAAAGTAGCAATAGCAGAGCAGAGCTTCCTTTTGGGCATCTTCATCGCCTGAGTAGTTGACAAGAAAGCACATCAGATTCGGTCGGATTTTATTTAAATGTTTTACGCACTGTAATTTCAATAAGAAGTTCGTTTAATGTAGACAATTAAGTTTACTTAGATTCCAATACATACCACAACACCCAGCCACAAATTGATAATAACTTGGATGATATTGTAGACAATCATTGCGGTCTTCAGTTCGAATGGTTCAACATTTTTCATTAGTTTTGGTCCAAGTTTTTTAACAAAATATACGTAACAAAACATCAGAGCAGCAACTTGAAAAGGCGATCCCATAAGGAAGTAGTCATCCATTCGGGGATCTGCAACAAAAAATTCATTTATTTAAATCGTAAATAGTAGGAAAAATAATTTTTTTCAGTACTGCACAAATCATAAAATAATTATGAAAAACTAATTTAAAAACTTTCACTCTCATAGAAATGCACATACCTTTATTTTGAACAAAATATAAATAGTTTTTGTAAAGTTCTTTTAGAACAACTGCCATATTTGCCACACTATATTATTTGCACAATTTTGAAAAGATTTGATTTGAATATGTGGTCAGCGTACTATGAACTTCTGACTGCACTAGCAAAACGCATGCTTACTTTTTCAAATGCACTAAACGATTCAAACGCTATTGCCGAACTGTAGCTATATCATGAATAGTTCAATGTCGTTCCTTTTAATGGAATGCGCATACGAAATTGCAAATAACTACTTTTAATTAAGTGATTTATTATAATTTTGTCAGTCTATGTCTTGATAATTAATTTCTCCATATCAACTTGGCTGAATACAGTGTCATAAAATATGTGAATTGAGTATTTTCATCTCAACAAAATAATCATAGTTGTTCACTGTAGATGAGGAAAAATTGAAAAACGTTAAATCAAATTAAAAATAAACTAAATTAAAATTAGAAGCATTGGGCCTTAAATCATTTTCCCAATATTCTTTTAATATTTAAGAATTTTTGTAATGTTTAAGTTCAATTTCTACCAAATTAAATCGTTTTTATTTAATTTCATTGCTTAGATCAGTGACTCTCAATCACTGTGCCGTGTAGGTCATAGTATTAACTATGACTACATTTAAAAACACGCTTGTTATTACTAAGAATTCAATATTTATTAATAACGAAAACAAAAATGAAACGTGTTCGATAATTCAATTACTGGTTTTTAGAAGTAGCCATTTTAGACGCGACGCTCTCATCTCCAAACTGCGCGCCAGCCGCCCAGCGCAGGTCAAGATTTTACTGTTGTCGTTCTGCTAAGTTCTCCCTCATCGGCCGAGCTTTAAGGCTGGACGCACACTGAAAGAGCAAACCAGTTTTAGTCAAAAACGTTTTTGACTGGACATGTTTTTCGTTTTTGTTTAAATGCAAGTTTAATTTTTAGACGCACACTGATTAGTCGCGTGACTTGAAGCTGAAATGTCAATCAGTCTTTTAATAAAATATCACTTCGTTTCGACAGACCTGACGCGAAATTTCATTTGTCGGTGATTCTTTTGGGACTTTCGAAGAAAGGTGAGCTCTATTTTTGTGAACTTTTCGGTTTTTGCATGTTTTGTATCGGAATAACTCTTTTCTGTTCTTTCAAAGTGTACACAAATTTGAGAGAAATGTCGCACGACGAAGCTACCGACATTGCAGTATTCCGTTGCTCCCGTTTCTCCCGTTGATCCATTGCTCCTGTTTATCCCGTTGATCCATTGCTCCTGTTTCTCCCGTTGCTACCATTTCACCCGTTGCTCCCGTTGATCCGTTGCTTCTGTTTCTTACGATGCTCCTGTTACTCCCGTTGCTACCATTTCTCCCGTTACTCCCATTTCTCCCGTTGCTCCGTTGCTCCCGTTACTCCATCCCCAATCCACCATCCTCCATCTTCCATCATCCATCCTCTATCCACCATCCACCATCCACCATCCTCCATCCCCCATCCTCCATCCTCTATCCACCATCCATAGTCCAACTTTATTATTTTAGTAATAGGAACGCATAACTAATACACCGAAAACGAACAAACCGCCGCTAAATCATATGAAAAACACTCAAATGTTGAAATAACTCGCGTACCACCAATTGTTAAATGATTTTGTTAACGCAGAAACTATCTCGGACGTGCCCTCAACAAATCACCAAAGTTTCATCGCAATCGGATGAGTATACGACCCGTATACGGGTCAGACAAACAAACATTCATTTTTATATATTGAGATTTCTAAAAAATTTCCTAAAAATAGCACTTTTTAACGTCCAAAGTAGTATGAACCCTAAAATGTTTCGACATGAAACGACAATTGAGCTATTGACGTCGAGCAGCCTAATTGCGACTAAACGCATCTAAACGAGCTTCAAGGCACGCGACTAATCAGTGTGCTCTGATCATTGAATTGCTATTGAAACAGCGACATAGTCATATTTAGTCAAAAACGTTTTTGACTAAAACTGTTTTTGCTCTTTCAGTGTGCGTCCAGCCTAAGAGTGGTTAGATGATTGTGTATGTTTTTGTGTGGTACTGTACGCAGTCGCTACAGCAGCGCCACTTTAGTGTGCCGCGAGATTCTTGAAGTGTGCCGTCAAATTTTGCAAATACATACAATAAAAATTATTTTGTATGCATAATATAGTGTGCCGCCAAAAAAGGTTGAGAATCACTGATTTAGAGTATATTGTATCGCTGTTACGGAAATTTAGTACAGAAGCTCTGTGCAACCGCAGCATTGATTTCCGCGACACTACCTTAAGCACATCTTCTTTAATTTTGTCATTTGTGCTATCAGGGAAACCATTAGGTTTGTTCTTTTTGGCTACACTTTCTACACTTTTCTACACTTTTCTGCACTAACTCTTGAGCGAGTGCAGAAATGTGTAGAGGGTGAATGAAAAAAGAACAAACCTATTAGGTTTCTGCACTCGCTCAAGAGTTAGTGCAGAAAAGTGTAGAAAGTGTAGCCAAAAAGAACAAACCTATTGTCACGAAACACCTTACTCTTAAGAGCCGTACAGAATGAACACAATCGCTGTCGGATTGCAGTGTCAAAATGTCGCAACAAGATGCAATGAAACGCTGTAAACAGCAAGTAAACGCTGCATGAACACAATGACCGGATTGAGTTTGCAGTTCTATCAGTGTCAATAATCAAAGCAAAATTCATATGGACGCAAAAATCGCTGAATTATTTTTAATGCTCATCGAAATCTCTTTCATTTTCCATTTTATTATTTTCTTCTTTAAATAATATAGTGCGTTTTAGCAAAGACAGTAGAATCTATAAGATGTCCCAAGCATGTCAATATCAATTTGAAAAGCTTTACGATTGGCGACCCAACTCCGGTGGCTATTGCAAAGTTTTAGAATTTATGTTGTAACCCACTGTATGTTGGAGTGGAAGCTCGCCAACTAACAACAAATAATCAATCAAAGGCAGGTTTTTTTGTCAATGGGACATCATTTTTAACTACATATAATATATACATATGTGAATATGAGGCGTATGGCGGCAATATTCATATGCCGTGTTTCCACTATCGCCTTCATGTGCATTGGATGATGCGAACTAGCGCGTCAATGGCGATGTTTGGACGCACATCAAAGAGATGTGCGTAGAGCACGAATGTAGCGTTTCCACTATCGCCAAGACATTCGCTTTCATCGCACTTGTCCAATGCGACAGTAGTGCTAGTTGAACATGATAATCGTTAAGTTTCGCGATATTTTTTGTTCATTTCCTGGAAAGTTCTAAAAATTCTACGTCCGAATGAAAACAGCGTGATTATTTAATTCATTAGACAAATTTCAAGAATGAATTGTTCTGCTCGGAAATGAATCGGAATGCTATGAAAATTTGGTGTAGTATTTTCGTTCAATTGTGGCCAAAAACCCCAAATCTTCTTTAACGAACGCACGAATTTAGAATCTGAATATTTACTAGAATTTGCAAGGCCAGTATTAATAAGTTTGCCATTCTGCACGGATATTCTGCGTGGAGCCCCCCTTCCCCCCCCTCCCCCCCCCCCCCCCCCTTCCCAATCCTCGCCTTCAAAGCGGAATTATACTGAATCCTAAAAGCAGCAGAGGCCGCTCATAAGGCCGTGGTACAGTGCTACCGCGAGGCGGTTTTTTGGAGTAGCAAAATCTGCTACCTTTTTCAAAAGAGAGGTAGTAGAAACTGAATTTTAAATAAGCTTAACATTAAACATATAGTAATGTAAAATAATAATGGATTACATTCTTGTGCTTTTTTCAATTTGACTTTCGAGAATTATCGCAAAAACGTAGAGTTTCAGGACTAAGTGCTGTAAATTTTCAAATTAAAAAATGGTAGTAACTTTGCTACATATGTTGTAAAACGGTAACGCTGCCACTATACCAGCAGCTATTTTCACCGAATCGAAGTTAGCAGTCAGCACGGTGCAACATAACAGCGACCGTGAGCCTTTGGTTACTCTTACATTGGTTACTCTTGACCATTGCCGCTAACCCTGCTAGTACGGATCTATTCTAATTTGTGTATATATATTTTTTTTGTTATTTACTTTTCCTTTTTACTGTGAATTTAATACATTAGAAATAAGAATTACATTTTTCATTTTTAATTAGAAGCATGAATATATTTACGTTTTATATATTCTCATTTTTCAGTTTACACTAAACATTTATCGATATTTTATTAGATGTACGAGGGCGGATTGATAATGACGTGCAAAAATTGAGAAAACATAATTTTATCCGGAAAAATTTATTTTATTTTTCAACGTAGTCTCCTTTTAGCTCGATACACTTAGTCCAGCGTTTTTCCAATTTTTTGATCCCTTCCAAATAATATGATTTGTCCAACCCTTCAAAATAGGCGTTGGTTTCACTTATGACGTCAGTATTCGTGGTAAATCTCTTTCCAGCAAGCCATTTTTTCAAGTCTGGAAATAATAAAAAGTCGCAGGGTGCCAAATCTGTAGAATACGGTGGGTGAGGGAGCAATTCGTACCGTAATTCAAACAGTTTTGCCGTTGCAACAACGGACGTGTGAAACAACACTTTTTTCTTCGCGAAATGAAGCCGTTTTGCCTTGATTTTAACATCCAATGAAACCAATACCTCAGAATAATATGCTCCCGTCATTGTTTTTCCTTTCTCCAAGTAGTCGGTGAATATCATTCTATTGGAATCCCAAAAAACTGTCGCCATAACCTTTCCAGCCGATAGAACGGTTTTGCCTCCTTGAACCGACATCCTTCCATTGTTTTGACTGTTGTTTGGTTTCTGGAGTGTAGTGGTGAATCCATGCTTCATCAACAGTTACGAATCAACGAAAAAATTCATTTGTATTACGTTTAAACAGTTGTAAACCGTGCTGCGAAGTTGTCACACGATTGCGTTTTTAGTCGATTGTGAGCAAACACGGCAGCCATCTTGCGGATAGCTTTCTCATGTCCAAATGGTTTTTCAAAATATTCCAAACACGTTCAAATGAGATGCTTACTACGTTAACTATCTCACGCACTTTTACTCGACGATCTTCTATCACGATATCATGGATTTTATCGATCATTTCTGGCGTGGTGACCTCATTTGGATGACCTGCACTTGGTATGGTTTGTGTGCTCGTACGACCACACTTGAATTCAGAAAACCATTTGTAAATCATTCGGATCGATGGTGCAGAGTCCCCATAATGCTTACCTGATTTTTCTTTGGTTACTTTAGCTGTTTTCCCTTTTAAAAAATTGTGTTTAATCAACAAATTCATTTCTATCCATTTTTAAAAATTTTTATAAGTCGACTTGCTTAGACGGCTGCTTCTCGAAAACTAAACGAGGTATCAGGCTTAAACTTTGCAGGTAATCTATTTAAGGATGGTCCAGGTAAAAAAAAATAACGAATTCCTTACCTGCCCACTCCTTCTTGATTTTTGCACGTCATTATTAATCCGCCCTCGTAAGCATGAATCAGTTTGTATTAAGCATGAATTTTAGTTGTTTTGCTTTGGACATATCTTTTTACACGTTATATATTTCATATAATCTATCTTCGTATACTTCTTTTGCGATTTTCTATTTCTTTCTTTCTTGTATTATTATTTCTTTCTTTCTTGTATTATTATTTCTATTATAACTTCTATTTGGATGTACAAAATATGTAAGGCGATGTGCCATATGCCCTTGCAGACCTGGCCGAACACACAATGGGCTTCTTTATTTTATAAGGGGGTATCATTCTGAAATAAATAAATAAAAATGCGAATATTGACCTTCTATTTCAAGAACCCACCAAATGAAAGCTACAGCATAGCTAGCCACAGTCTCAATAAGCACCAAGCCAATCCATAATGACAAATCAATCCTGATCCTGTTTTATTCAAATTTACCGATTTCGGAATCGGTGACGTTGACGTTAAAAACAATTTAAAACGGAGCTTTCAGATTGATGTTTACAGTGGACTACAAATTTTAGCATAAAAAGCTCTAATAGCCACCGGAGATTGGTCGCCAATCGTAAAGCTTTACCCCTAAGTCACAACGGCAACGCAGTCCGAGGCAGACTAGCTGTCAAAAAGTTGAGCGCCGTGTATTTCCATTGTGGTAGTCACAACGAACGTAGACGAAGGCAGCCTTACGCAACCATCAAAAAATGTTCGTCAACTCTGAACTTTTCCGTAGCCTGTAGTTAACCTCGAAATCGACAAGTGACTTTTTTATCTTTAAAACATCGAATTGTTACTTGATATGACCGGACTGAATTAAAATTACCTTAAAAATCGTTTTTAATTGTTCGCTGCTTCGTATGCACGAATACGAACGCTTTTTGGAAAATTTGAAATTTATTCAAAACTCAAACTGACGCAGACAGTGAATAGTTATCTGCTTTGCTTATTTATTGGCGGCGTCAAGCTGCGTCGCGCTGCCTCAAACTACTTTGTATGTGACTCAAGCATTATTGATTGATTTTATATTGGTTGGAACATCTTATATAAAGAGATTCTAATGGTTTTAGGTTATGATAATGTCATATTTGACATTTCGATGCGTTCACTTGCAATCATTTTAAATATAACGAACTTACTTGCGACTATCTGCGACCCATAGCGTTCATTCTGTTTAGCTACATACAATCACATGCATTTGAAACTCGTATTTCATCTCCGTTATTTTGACACTCCAATCCGACTGTGATTGCGTTCATTCTGTATGGCTCTCTACTCCTGTAAAATTTGTAAGGCCATATATGGCACGGTTCTGGAGATATAAAAATAAATTTGTTTTAAAAATGGCTGTCCCCCCACTTTTGCGCTCCACCTCCCCCCTCAACAATTTTACATTCAACAGACTCGACATGTAATCCTATCTTCAAAAATCAAATTTTATCTTCCTGGTATAATTGGTTCGGAAGGTATTGTAATCCAAAGTTTTTTATTCCACCCCCACATTCCCCTCCTTCAAAATGTTAGTCCTTGTCTAGGCTCCTAGTATCCCATAAAACAGCCACAAAGTTCCAACCGTCTGACATCAACCGTTCAGGAGATATGAATTTTAGAATGTTTCAATCTCAGCTTTCGAGCAATTCGGACGCAATGTCCTTCCCGCCATTCCAATACCCTGCAACCAATCAATCAGTCAAAAAGAACAGACCTAATATTTACAACAAACACGAAACGAAAAAAAAACAGTTTCCTTAATTCACATATGCGAATTTCAATTAGAATACCTAGGAAGGTCACGAAATTATTCGCCAACAGCCTTGCCTCATGAAACCGATAAATTTCCCTGTTTCGAAAATGAAGGGCGGCTGTCAATTGGTATTACAAGGTAATGTGCTTATGTGTATTTTGTCCACCACTTGGGACAATAAAGTGTTTAATAAATAGAAACAGTGCTTATGTGTATTTTGTCCACCACTTGGGACAATAAAGTGTTTAAAGTAAAATAAAGAACTTAAATCTTATATTACACTGTATGCCCAGTTGGCAAATACTCGTATAATCAGGGCTCTGTTCATGATTTCTGCTATAGCTGCTATTAGCTGCTTTTGTATGCTTTTGTGTGTCCAAAGCAATCAAAAAGCTGCTTCATCGTGCTTGCTATTTGACACTAGATCTGTCCAAGATTTTTAAAAAGCTGCTTTTTGTTGCTCCGGACTGTAGCAAGAAAGCAGCTTTTGCAATATTCATATTTGTGTGTTGCTGGGGTGTGTTCAAGATGCCAGCTATAGCTGCTTCGAAAGCATAGCGTAGCAAGACTGTAGCAACTGTCAAATTTAGTCATAGCAAGAAATAGCTTCTTCGGGTTTTGGACAGCCAAAAGCAGTTTGTATAGCTTGTAACAGCTGTTTGACACATACATACGCAAGTTGGCGTAATATGACATATATTTTAATAAAATAAAGTGAAAATGAGCACTACCTGTAGTGTCCTTAAATTATTCGCTTATTTCCATTGTTAATAATTTTTTATTCATTTTCCATTTTAAACATTCAAAATGACGTTGAGACGAAACTAACAGCTACACACATATGAATATTGCAATAGCTGCTACAGTCCGTAGAATGAGCAACAAAAAGCAGCTATGGCAGCTGCTTTTTAAAAATTTTGGACAGATCTTGTGTCAAATGGCAAGCACGAGAAAGCAGCTTTTTGGTTGCTTTGGACACACAAAAGCATACAAAAGCAGCTAATAACAGCTATAGCAGAAATCATGAACAGAGCCCTGCTAGTTTCGTCTCAACGTCATTTTGAATGTTTAAAATGGAAAATTATGTTTTATTAACAATGGAAATAAGCGAAAAATTTAAGGACACTACTAGTAGTGCTCATTTTCACTTTATTTTATTATAATACATGTCATATGTTACGCCAACTTGCGTATGTATGTGTCGAACAGCTGGTGTAAGCTATGCAAGCTGCTTTGGGCTGTCCAAAACGCGAAGAAGCTATTTCTTGCTATGGCCACCGCCGACTTAAACTCAGGCCGCGCACATATGACAGTTCGTCGTGAGAAATGCCTCATTTTTTATGTGATGTGTGACGTCACGGATCAAAACGAGAAAATATACCAGTTCATTGGAGAATCTTTTTTGGAACGAATTCGTAACAATATTTTATTATCCCAAAGCGCGGTGTTTTAATACAAAACTTTGGAATTGACGAACTCTCTAGAGTCGATACTGCATAACAAATGTTCAGAATCATAGCAATATGCAAAATGTTTCATATAACAAAAATTATCTTTCAAAAAATAAGAAATTTAACTGCACATTTTTTAAATGGCAGAATGCCGACATTGCTGAAAGTTGCGATATTTTTTTCAACCTAATTTTTTCTATGAAAACTCAATTCCAGATGAGAAAACTTGTCTAATTCTCATTTTTGAATATGTTTATAAACTATTTAACTTTACTTTGCCTAACAAAAGCTTGCACTTTAATAGAAAACTTGGTTTTTATCATCCAAGTCTAGCACCCGCCATACAAAATTGTTGCGATTTGTATGGAGCTGTCATGTTTGTTATGACTCTGGTTTTTTATGTTGAATTCAGCTGCGCGGCTATAGTTCAGAGGGCTCTGCTATGGCTGAATTTGACAGTTGCTACAGTCTTGCTATGCTATGCTATGCTTTCGAAGCAGCTATAGCTGGCATCTTGAACACACTCCAAATAATGCAATTGTAAAATTTTTGTTTTCCTAATGGTATAAACACAATTACGACGAACTTCGCCAACGACGGCGAAGTTCGCTGTCAAAATTTTAAAATTGTACCGCAATACACGTACGGACGCAGAATTACGACGGCGAGCGGTTGGGCGAACTTTTCGCTGCCACTGGATTAAATGTAATTTCTAATTTTGCCGTCGCCGACACAGTTGGCAGTATTTTTTATTTCAGTTGACAGTGACAAATTGGACACAACAACTTCTTGCGACACATATTTTGGCGAAAAGTGCATTGTGTGTTTTTTTAATCTATTGGTAAGTAAAAAAGCATAAAGTTATAAATAAATAAGCATAAAATCGACGGCGAAATTCGCCCGACATGTGTTTCTCCATTAACGAAGGCGAACTTTTTCGACGAATTTCGCTTGTCGCTTGCGAAGTTCGCCACAATTGTGTTTATACCATAATTCTTTTGAAAAATTGGATATAATTTTTTTTACAAACTAGTCCAGTCATATATTTGACAGTATGGCATACAGGCTTTAGGAAAAATAAAAAATAAAGTGGTGTATACGGCGGACGCCGTACTTTTTTTTTGCATTTTTGAGAGTAACAATTTTTTTATGAAATTTCGGCCCAAGTTTTTTAGATCTGTCTGCTTGCCAGAGTTTTCGTTAATAAAATTAATAGAAATAAATTAAAAAGTGAGAAGAAAATCATATAATGCTTAATCACCAATCGAAGTCAAAAGTGCCGATTTAATGGTAATGTTGGCCTCTACGGCACTCGTTTAGTAAATGTATCAAAGGTGCTTCTCAAACTGTAGCAGCGGCCAAGCTAGCATGGACAAATTGGACTCAATGGTCGCGATTACGTGCGGATCGGACCGGTCTGAAAAGACGAAAAAAAACCAATTTGGTCGTACGCATTATGGTGCAGTCCCATAGTCACCTACATCGCATCTCAGCACTAAACCCGTTTCGGACTTCTACCCATAAAATAATAAAGTTGTTCCCAGACTGTTGGTCGATTTTTTTTAGTTTTAATTACTCTAGTAGCATATCTACATATGGATACTAAGTTTGAACTTTCTAGCATAAGCCGTTTCTAAGATATGAAAAACCACCCACCCCTGTACCTTGCTACCCCTATCAAAAATTTTAATTTAAATTTAAATTTTTCTGAGATGTCTCTATAGCAGCTCTATACTGTTTGCAATTTTTAGCTTTCTATCCATTGCGGCTTTCGGAAAAATTAAAATCAGAATTTTTTCATATCGACCCCCTCCCACCATCACTTCACCTACACACACACACCCTCAAATTTTTCTCCGTTAGAGGTCTACTGATACAAACTCCTGTAAAATTTTCAAGATCATATCTGATACGGTTCTTGAGATATAAAAATTTAATTTTTTGGAAAAATGACTGTCGCCCACTTCTGCGCTTCACCAGCCCCCTCTTAAATTTTACATTCAGTAAACTCCACTGGTAATTCTATATACAGAAATCAAATTTTATCTTCCTAGTACAATTGAGTCGAAAGATATTGTAATTCAAAGTTTTTCCCCCCCCACCCCCATACCTCAAAACCCTCCTTAAAAATGTTAATCCTTCAGCCGTCTGACATCAATCGTTCAGGAGATATGGATTTTAGAATGTTTCAATCCCAGCTTTCAAGCGTTTTTGACGCATTGTTTCCCCCCCCCCCCCCCCACTTGCGTACTCGCGCACCCCTCAACCCCTATCGATCATTTTTTTGCAAATGGGCCACTATCATAGAACTTACATAAGTTCCAACTTTCAGCCTCATGGCATAAGCGGTTCCTGAGATCTAGAAACCAAAGTTTTTCATCTAAAACGCTCCCTCACACTACCACTCCTTCAAATGATACTACTCGTAGGGGTTCACCCACTCTACCTACCATAAAATTTTCAACTTAATATCTCAAGGGGTTTGTAAGCTACGCACCTTCAAACGATTTTGTGTATGGCGGACGGTGTACGGCGTCTACGGCGGACAGACAGGAATTTTTTGTTTTTTTTTGCTTTTTTGGGGTTTACTAGTCCTAAAACGTGCAAATACAAAATTTCAGGATATCAAATTTTTTTGAAATTTCAGGTCGATAACAATATACTTTATTATTAAAAAATAATAAAGTAAAATAGGTGTGTAAGTTATACAGTGGATCAATATCTTTTATTAAATATTCAGTTTATTTGATTTTAGTAAATAATTATTTATTTTCACGTTTATTTGTAAATTTATAGCATCATTTCTATTTCTAATTAGTTATGCTATCAGATGAATTTATCTGTTTCGGACTTATTTTGATTACTTTAATTATCGAAATGTTCGTGATTATCTTAATAAGATACCGATTCAAAAACTAGTAGTTTTTTATCCAATTTTAATGTTTGACTGACTTTTCCATTGAACAATTGTATTTTTTGATTTTGACCGGTTGCTTGATTTTTAAAATAAAAAATAAAAATCAAACATCCAGCCACTTTGAATTTTGAGATTTGTGGAGTGTTTGGCACACGTTTTGTCCACGTGTAGCCCACACCCCACAGGTGTATTCAATATTGGAGAATTGTTAATGATTGAAGGAATGGCTTTAGGAACAAAAGATTAAAAAACAAAAGGTTTCTTAAAATCCTGGGATTTGTAATTTGTTAAAAGCAACACAAAATTTCGTATGTTTCTTATTTAAAGCGGAGTCCATTAAAGTATGCCAACAGATATAAAATAATTACAAGAACGATTCCACTTGCATTAAATTTTTCGAAATTTTATTAGAAAACATTTTTATAAATTCATCCCGTAAACATTAACATTGTTTTCTATCAAATCATAAATACGTAAAAATAACTTCTGAACACCTTTTTGAACTAAAGACTTAAATTTAATTAAACAATTTGAAGAAACTTAATATTTATTATTCCACATATTGTTTTGGCTTCTTTAAATATGCTCTAACATAAAAATTGAAAAATAATGCAAACATAAGTATGCTCTGTGTTAATCCAATAAAAAGCCAAAATTTCGAATAAGCACAATTTCCTCTTAATATCGGTATCGCGAAATGGACAATTAAATAAGCAAATTGTAACATTTGTATGTGCGTGATGTGTTTCTTCCACGCAACTGATTTTTGAACTTCGGGTCGTATACACGTTCGATAATAGTAAAAATACATTGCAAAATGGACGAAACAATTAACAACACCTACAATTGCTGAATGACCACCTGGGACATAGCGCGTTACTAAATAGCTGACTACGACCACTAAAACGTGATGGTAGACATGAAGAAATGAGATTTGATTGTGCTTCTTTCGAAGGACGAAAAATACTGTGTCCATAAGATCGATTAATTTTATAATGTAGAAGAAATAGCAGAACAAGGCCTCGCTTTGTCCTCTAGCATCGTCAGAATAGTTAACAACGTAGCACATCATGTTGGGACGATTTTTAATCAAATATATCAAAGCCTGAAATTTTGAAAAACTTCGTGTAAAAAGTCAAATTAAAAATTATTAACAATATCATTTTGCAGTACATACCAAAACTCCAAGTATCAAGTTCAAAACTATTTGGATAATATTGTAGACAATCATTGCGGCCTTCAGTTCGAATGGTCTAACATTTTTCATTAGATCGGGACCAATTTTCTTAACGAATAAAACATAGGCGAATAGCAGAGCTGCAATTTTAAATGGGGATCCCAAAAAGAAGTACCCATCCAGTCGGGGATCTGTACCGAATAGAGCAATTATTTTTTTTATCCAGTCAAAGTTTTTTACATATGCAAAAATATAGTACCTTTAATATCTTCAACATAATGAATGTAGTTTTGGTACAACACCTTAAGAACAATAGTCATTGCTGCAATATATCCCCTGTTTAATAAAAGGTTAGATTAGAAACTATGTGATTAGCAACTTTTGACGACATTAGCACTCTTCGGAACTCACTTAACTATTGTTCTTCAGCCGAAAGCTTAGACTAGAATGTCGTAAAAGTTATATTGTATACTTTTAATAAACATGTACTTACAGCTGGCTTCATATGTATTACAATGTTAAGAAGAAAAAAACAGACTTAGAATCACCTATAGATAAGTTAATTGAATGCTATAAACTTTAAAATATTACATACGTATTTGCTGTAAAATGTAATATGCAAATTTTTATTTTTAATTTAATAACTCCTCCTTATTCATGATTAATAAATTTTGAATAACTTGCAATTAAATATTATTTATTAACAAAAAGAACTTCGCGTATTTCCGCTAAAGTAAAGGGTCGTAATTTCAATAATTTTATTTAATTTAATTTATTTAATGAACGTCGATTATACAAATAAAACTTATCCAATTCAATGAAGAAAATCAAAAAAGAGAAGTAAAGAAAAATAGTAATTTATTTATTTAATGTTATAAATGGCATCGTTTGGAAGGACAAAATGCTCTGCTTCAAAAATAAATTAGCTATTCCTTATGTACTCTTTTTTGATGACTTTTGCATTGATAACCCTTTGGGATCACATGCTACCGATCAAACCGTTTGTGGAGTTTATTATGCTTTTCCAACCATCCCACCTCACCATCTTTCAAAATTAAATAATATTTTTCTGGCAGGGTTTTTAAAAACAAAAGTTAGAAAGTCTTTCGGTAACACATTATCTTTAAGGCCTTTAATTGAAGAAATAAACCGACTTGAAGAAATAAACCGACTTGAAGAAGAAGGATTAATTATTGAAACCGATGATCAAAAATATAAAGTTTATTTTGTTTTGTCATTTGTGGTCAGTGACAACTTGGGGCTAAATAATATTGTTACATGTAAACCTGGCAACCGCGCAACCGTGCAACTCGATCGTTTCACATAATGAAAACAACAACAACAACCGAATACCTAGTTGCAAAATAACCCAATCAGAACCTAGCTGAAGATAAGGCGAAACAACACGATTGTATCTCCCTTCTTATCGAATGCTCTCCAATATACTAGAACCCTTGGCATATACCACTGAACGAAGATCGAAATTGAAACCTCTAAAGCTTTCGAGAAGATTCCACACTGAACGAACATTCAAGTACATCCTAGACTGAAACCGGATAGTATATAAGCAGGTGAAGCTTTCAGCGAATGGATAGTAATTTTTATTACGTCGACTGTGACAGCCAGCGTGTATACGCGACCGTGTTGGTAGAGAGCGAAAGTGATCGAGTCAAGCGATATATGGTATAAGCGGGCGGTATTGCCATACAGTGCGAATTATTGTGCAAATAGAATTTAAAGTGCGATTAATAAATAATCACTTATCTTTTATTTTAACCGAATTGTGTTTTACTTGAAATCCTGGCGAACCCCTAGCTCGCAACACTATTTTGGGGTTTACAAATAGTTTTAACTCGAACTTCTACTGCCGAAGTTGTAAAAGACATAAAAGTAACATGCAGCTCGAATATCCTGGTAGCTTAAGAAATATTGAAAATTATGAGCATGATGTTTGCCTTAACGATGTTAAATTGACTGGAATTAAAGAAAAATAAATTTTCAATTCTATTTGTTCCTTACATGTAGCAAATAATTTTTATTTCGATGTTATGCATGACATTTATGAAGGAATTTGTAGGTATGACTTATCGAAAATATTGTTGTATTTTGTAGAAACAGCTAAGTAACAAATGGGCTGAAAAGTTCGTAGGCTAACATAGTAAAACAAATTTTTTTGATAAAATTCGATTTTATTATTCAACATAGTTGCCTTCGAGGGCGATACAACGATTATAGCGGTCAGGCAATTTTGCGATACCATGTTTATAGTACGATTTCTCTTTAGTCTCAAAATAGGCCTCAGACTCAGCGATTACTTCTTCATTAGTCCTGAATTTCTTTCCAGCGAGCATTCTTTTGAGGTCTGCAAACAGGAAAAAGTCGCTGGGGGCCAGATCTGGAGAATACGGTGGATGGGGAAGCAATTCGTACCCTAATTCGTGAAATTTTGCCATCGTTTGCATTGACTTGTGGCAAGATGCATTGTCTTGCTGAAACAGCACTTTTTTCTTCTTCAAATGGGGCCGTTTTTTCGTGATTTCATCCTTCAAACGCTCCAACAACACTATCTAATAATCGCTGTTGATGGTCTGGCCCTTTGCAAGGTAATCAATGAATATTATACCTCGCGCATCCCAGAATACTGATGCCATAACCTTGTCAGCCGACTGTTGTGTCTTTCCACGTTTTGGATTCGGTTCATCGCGTGCAGTCCACTCGGCTGACTGTCGATTGGACTCTGGAGTGTAGTGATGAAGCCAGGTTTCATCCATTGTCACATATCGACGGAAAAATTCGTTCTTATTACGGTTGAATATCGCTAAACATTGCTCCGAGTCAACGACACGTTGAAACTTTTGCTCGATTGTGAGCTCGCGCGGCACCCACTTTGCCCACAGCTTTTGCATTTCCAAATATTCAGCCACGATATGTCCAACACGCTCTTTTGATATCTTCAGAGTCTTAGCTATCTCGATCAACTTCACTTTACAGTCATTCATAATTATTTTCTGCACTTTTTTATGTTTTCTGTTACAGCCTCTTTCGGGCGTCCACTGCGTGTACCGTCTTCGGTGCTCATTTCGCCCCGTTTAAATTTAGCAAACCACTTCTCAACGGTTGATTTTCCTGGTGCAGAGTCCGAATAATGTTTATCAAGCCAAGCTTTGGTTTCCACAGTATTTTTTTTCATAATAAAGCAATGATTCATTAACACACGAAATTCTTTTTTATCCATTTTTTTTACAACACCAAAAGTTGATTCACTCACAATGCTATATCTCACGAACTAATTGTCTGACAAATGTCAAATTTATACACGTGTCGTTTTAAGGTTAGTTCTAACTAAAAATCATATGAATTTAATTCTAGTCACGCTATCTATATGTCGGCCTACGAACTTTTCAGCCCATTTGTTACTTAACTATTGATGATTTAAATTTTGGAAAGCAAATGTTTAATTATGGCGAAACGGAAGTAGGTAGCATTTCTCCCCCACTCCAGTTGACGCAGTTAAATGTTAGCAACTTTAAAATGATTGCAAGAGAAATGATGACATTTCTTCATCATTTGCCAATAATTATTGGTGACTTAGTGGCCAGAAATGATAAAGTATGGGATATTCTTGTAATATTAATTAAGTTAGTAGATACTATTTTACTGCCAGCCTTTTGTGAGATCCATTTAAAGACTTTGGAGCATTTAATACAAGAGCACAATTCAATGTATCAGGTCTTATTCAATGAGCCACTTAAATCAAAATTTCATTTTTTAGTGCATTATTCAACCGCAATACGAAAGTGTGGGCCATTGCGACTGATTTGGTCTTTCAGATTTGAAGCGTACCATAAAATTCCACTTAGTTTATGCATTAAAAATTGCTTTAAAGTTTGCAAATTTACTTCTGTCACAAACTTTTTTTGAAGAAGATATGAAATTTGATTCTAAAGATATAATGATCCACAATATTTTAGAAAAATGTTCAGAATTAAGTAGTAGCGATAAATTAAAGAACGCTAGAATTGTGAAACAAGTTATATGTAAAGGGAAAACTTACAAGAACATGTATTATTTAAATAAAACTGTTGATGATTTTACTTTATTCTTTGAAATAGAAGATGTTATTATATGTATCTAATACCGTGAATATTATATGTACTGAATGAAAAACTTTATTTTTGGATAAACATTACCAATCATTTATTATTAGTCATAAAAGTGAGAACTACTTAATTTTTAATATTGAAGAATTTGATGGACCGCCTACCCATATGCCTACCCATATGCACTTTTAAGAAAGTTTTTCGGAAAAAAAATATGTAGCTTACAGGAATAAATTTATATTTAAGCACAACTTAAGAAATGTATTGAATTATACTTATAATTACATATTAAATAAACTCATGACTATAATAAATTTTTTTTATTATTATTAATATAGATTGACAATAAATACCAACAGTAGGTAAATTACTCCTTTTTTTAATTTTAGTACATATATAGTATAATATGTACTAATATTAAAAAAGTAGTAATTTACCTATAATGAATTGTTACTTTTACAGTAAATACACCTTATTAATATTATACTTTTTCCTATTAAATTTCAATAAGATAAAGTATGATTAGTTTAATATGAGTGTCCTCGTAACTTAATATTTTAATGCACATAGATGTAAAGCTAAACGTCTTATAAAAATAATATGAAAAAGTGTTAACGTAACTATAAACAAATCTGCCAATGGTCTGGGCGAAACTTTATTATTTTTCGGGTCAAAGTTCGGAAGCGGTCAAAGTGCAGACTATTCGAATTTCAGTATATTATGTACACTAAAAGCACATAGAAGCAAAAACGAATTTGTTGCCTTATCAGAATTAAGAGATGTGACGAATTGTTAAAACGTATACAAACCCATTACTTCGAAAAAAATGGGAAACAGGTTTTTAGACGATTTCATAAGAAGCAAAAAATTGAAAAATTTGTGAAAACGTAAGCAAACCCTTCACACCTCCTTGGTTCTGGAAATTCGAAAAATCGTAAATTGGTTGGCCGTAATAATCAATTTTATATCTCATCAGAGCTAAGGAATGGCAAAAATTGTGAACACATATACAAACCCTTGGGGGTTGAATATCCAAAAATTAAGAAATGGGTTTGTAGGCGATTATATAAAAAGTCTGTGGAAGTGAAAAGCGATCTAATATTTCATCAAACCTAAGAAATATGTCGAAGCTTTGAAAAGCATACAACCCCCTTACACCCCTTAGGATTGAATATCTAAGAATACTGAAATTGATTTTTTGGCGCTTGTATCGGAAACCATAGGAAGTAAAAATGAGTTCGATATATCATCAGATATGCAACCTCCTTACACCCACTTGGGGGTTGAATATCCGAAAATCCTGAAAGGAGTTAATAAATAAATATGAAGACAGCACGAGAAAGTAGGAACCAATTCAATTTCTTATCACTTCTAAAAGAAATGACGGAACTCGTGAAAACGTGTTCAACCCGTTTATACCCTCTTAGGGGCTGAAAAAGGAAAAAACTTAAAAACAAGTTTTAGGTGATTATTACACAAGCACGTGAAAGTGAAAAGATATTCGATATCTGATAAGACGTGGGGATATAGTAGAATTCGTGAAAAAGTTTACAACCCCCTTTGCACCCCCTTAGGGGTCGAATTTTAAAAAATCCTGAAAACGCTTTCTAGGTATTTATATGAAGAAGCCGTAGAATAAAAATGAATTCAATATTTGGGAAGACTTAATAGATATGACGAAAACCGTGAATATATGCATTCCATTTTCACAAATTATTTTTTTGCTCCTCCCCCCGAACGCCAATGGATATTTGAAATTTTTTTTTAATTAAATTACTTTCGAAAAAAATCGATTTGATAGTTGATTTACATAAACATACCGAATTTCAACTTTGTAGCATAAGCCGTTCTATAGATAGGAAAAACACCCCCCACCCCCATACCATACTACCCCTATAAAAAATTATATTTTTCCAAGATGCTACTAATATAGCTCTATCTAAATACCAAGTTTCAGCTTTAAATCATTATAGATTGTTGAGATATTAAGATCGGAACTTTTTCCTTTTCACAATCCCCCACCCTCACCCTCTACACCCTCACTTCCAAAATTTTGTTTTCAGCTAAGGGTCTATCAGGCCTACTTCTGGTAAAAATTCGAAGCATCTATCTTACACTGTTCTTGAGATATGAGACGTGATTTTTTAGAAAAATTCTTATCCCCTCCACTTTCATGCTCCACCGCCAACTTAAAAAATTTTGCTTTCATCAAACTTCATTTGTCAACCTTTATATACATACATACCAAATTTTATTTGTCTAGTGCAATTGGTTCGTGAGATATCGTAATTTAAAGTTTTTCACCCCCCACCTCCGTACGCCACTGCCCCCACTCAAATTTTTCCGATCTATTCTCCTAGTATACCTACAGATATTCATTAAGTTTCAATTTTGTGACATTGACCGTTTGGGAGATATGGATTTTAGAAAGTGTCGATCTCACCTTTTTTGCGTTTCGGACGCATTATTTTTCCCCTCACTCCCAAACCCCTTCACCTATATCGGCAATTTTTTTGCAAATGGGTCCACTACTGAAGCTCTATATAAATTCCAAATTTCAGCCTCCTAGCATAAGCGGTTGCTGAGATCTAGAAACCAAAATTTTCCGTCAAAAACACTTCCCTCTCCTCCCCTCTCACACCCCCACCACTCCAAATTTGGCCACTTCAAGGGGCCTACCCAGTCGTACAGCGGTCGACGTACGGCGTACGGCGGACAGACGGACTGAAATTTTTTTTTGCTTTTTTCGTGTCTACTCGTCATGAAACGTGAAAAAAAAAATTTTGAGGGTAGCAAATTTTTTTTTTTTAAAAATCGATAACAATACTGTATTATTGAAATAATAAAGTAAAACTATTAATTTAAAAGTATACACACCTTATTGATGTTATACTCTTTCTTATTAAATTATAATAGGATGGAACACATTGACCATAAGTAATAGGAAAAACTATTGAAATCGGCCTAAAATCCTATAGTTTTCATATGAAATTTTTTTGAGTGTGTGCAACTGACAACCTAAAGAATAACCAGGAGGCTATTTGGAACGTTATTATATTTTTTAGGTTTTCATAGTAACACAGTTGCATAGTAACCTCCATCGATTCTCAGCATTAAGCGCGTTCCGGACTTCTACCCAAAAAATAATAAAGTTGGCAGATTTTTTGTACATACTAACAGGAGTGCTATTTGTAAAACGGGCGACTTATTCAACTTTCATCTAGATTCCTAGATAAAAACGTTCGTAGTCCAGCTCCATTCTTTTATATTTTTTTTCTTAATTAAATTATTTTGAACCACTTTTGGATTAAGGACTTCTTATTAAACTTTCCCTATCGGGACCGAGAAGACGGAACCTCGGCAAATATTTCCTCGATGACCTCGGTGATATCGATAAGGAAGAGCTATGTACTCGTAACATAGCAAATTTCATGAAATCCACAAAATGGTTTTAGGTTTCACGAGTTACCATACTCTAACGGGGAGCATAACGGACGAACATTAACGTCTATGTGAAGGAGGATGACAACATCTCCACCCCACACACCATACCATACCATAGTAAAACTGAACATTGCCGAATGCAGAAGGCAATGCAACCATGCGAGCAGGAAAGCGCAACGTGCGCGAAATCGTACCACGTAGCAATCATTGCATTCTAGCTACAAAGTATGCCGACTACAGCTTAAGAAAGCGATTCAAGACGCCAAGGACTCCGCATTCCGAGACCTGCGCGATAACTCGGATATCGACCCCTGTGGCAAGGCGTACAAGGTAGTGATAAAAAGAGTAAGAGGACCCAGAGCACCGCAACCCTCGGATCCTGCGCTTATGGACAGCGTAGTGGCGGCACTCTTTCCACCACAGAGTGAACGGACGCAAATATATCATCTACCCGCAGATATGGGTAATATTATTCCCGTGACAGCTGAAGAGGTTCTACTGACACTACGAAAAGTGACCGACAACAAAGCACCTGGTCTGGACTGCATCCCTAACGTAGCGATGAAAACGGCCATCCGGAAGGATCCCGAGACGTTCGCTAGGATGTACACAGCATGTCTCAATGAAGGAGTGTTCCCCGCTTTTTGGAAGCTGCAAAGACTGGTGCTGCTATTGAAGCCCGGGAAGCAAGCTGAACAACCATCGGCATACCGGCCACTATGTATGCTGGACTCATTGGGAAAAGTATTGGAGAGCATTATCAGTAACCGACTGCAGGAGTCACTCGAGAGACCTGGAGGTCTATCTGAGCAACAATTTGGATTTCGCCGAGGGAGATCCACCATCGACGCCATCCATGCTGTTATGAGAATTGCGCGTGATGCGACATCTGGTGAAAGATGGAAAAACGGCGACAAAAAGTACTGCGCAGTGATAACACTTGATGTCAAGAATGCCTTCAACTCAGCGAGCTGGTTGCGAATAATGCAAGCAGTAAATAGTTTCAACGTACCGGGATACCTACAGCGAATCATAGCTAACTACTTCGAAGGAAGAGTTCTTCTGTATGACACCGAGGACGGCGTCAAGCGCTACGACGTTTCACGAGGAGTTCCACAGGGCTCAGTGCTTGGCCCCACATTATGGCACATCATGTATAATGACGTTTTTTGCATCGAGCTTCCAACGGACACCACATTGGTTGGCTACGCGGATGATATCGCACTAGTGGTAGTAGCGAAACATATCCACACCTTGGAAGTTCTGTGCAGTGATGCGATCGATATAATTATGAACTGGTTAAGTAGTGCGGACCTAGAGTTGGCTTCGCATAAAACGGAGGCGGTTCTTTTGAGCTCTCGAAAAGTGCGCGAAGTTTTTACATTCAGAGCCGGAGAGCACGAGGTCATCTCGCAGCCAAATCTGCGATATCTTGGGGTGTTAGTTGACACCCGGATGTCCTTCAAGGACCATCTTCTGGCGATCAGCGAAAAGGCTTCAAAGGTGAATGGTAAACTCCCACGCATCATGTCAAACATTGGAGGACCATGCTCCAGCAGGCGAAAACTATTAGCAACGGTCACGAGTTCCGTAATGCTATACGCTGCACCGATCTGGGCAGATGCAACGAATAAGAAATCGTATATAGCCGGAATCCGATCAATCTATCGTCTTAGCGCACTAAGGATTGTTAGTGCCTTTCGAACAGTGTCCGATGAAGCAATCGGAGTAATATCGGCAATGTTACCAATTGACATAATAGCGTGTGAACTTCAGCGACTCTACGTAGCAGCAGATGAAGCATCGAAAGTGGACGAGCGACGGCGCAGTATCCAGGAATGGCAAAGACGCTGGGAAAGCGCGAACAAAGGGAGATGGACATTCACATTGATCCCAAACATAGACAGCTGGATAAGCCGCAAACACGGAGAAGTAGACTTTTATGTGACCCAGCTGCTCAGCGGACACGGTTGTTTTAAGCAGTATCTTCACCGCTTTAAGCATGAGGAAGACCCGTTCTGTCCGAACTGCCCCCACGAGATTGAGGACGCGCGGCATATCTTACTGCACTGTCCGCGCTTCGACGTCGACCGAGCCGAGGTTGCGGAGGCCTTCGGCGAAGCTCCGACCGTAGAAACCCTCGTTAGACACATTTGTGACACAGCCCTCAAGTGGCAAGTTTTCCAGACTGCAGTAGCACGGATTATGTCGACACTTCGCCGCTTTGAGCGAATAAGAAACATCCAACGCGACGCACCACAGGAGACGACTGACTAGACTAGACAGACAATAACTGACGATTTTAGCAATATTGCTATGACGGCAATACCTAACGGTGGTTCCGGGAGGATCCATCCGTACGACTGAGGAGATGTTTAGCGGGTTAAAGTCCCGCACTGACTTAGGCTTTCGATGCTTTTACTCCTCGTTAAAAAAAAAAAAAAAAAAACCATAGTAAAACTTAAATTTTATGTAAACATTTTATTCACCTTAAATAAGATCTTAAATTATTCCACTGATTTTTTTGACTTCTTTAAATACGTTCTAATATAAAATTTTGAAAATAACCCAATCAGAAAAATATTCTGTGACAATGCAACAAACAGCCAAAATTTAGGATAAGCACAATTTCCTCTTATTAGCGGTATGGAGAAATGAACTATCGAATACACGAATTGTAACATTTGTAAGTGAGTGATATGTTTCTTCCATTTAACTGATGTTTTTACTTCGGGCCGAACGCACATTCGTAAATAATAAAAATACATTGCAACGTGCACGAAACTATTATTTAAATGTACAATTATTGTGTGTCCACCTGGAACGTAACGTGCTGAAGTATAGGCGACTATGGTCACCGCAACATGATGATAGACGTGAAGAAATGAGATTTGATTGTGTTTCTTTCGAAGGACGAAAATCACTGTATCCGTAAGATCGAATAATTTTATCAAATAGAAGCAATGAAAGAAAATTGCTTCCTTGTGGGAGTTTTCATCGTCGGAATAGTTGACTAGAAGACACGTCATGTCGGGACGAGTTTCAAGTAAATGATGCAAGATCTAAAATTTAAAAGAATGTTCGTTTAAAAATCAAACAAAAGGTTTTTAAATTTTTTTTTAATAAACCGTACCGAAACTCCCAGCATCAAGTTCAAAATTACTTGAATGATGTTGTACACAATCATTGTGGTCTTCAGTTCGAATGGTCTAATATTAGCCATTAATTCCGGTCCAAGTTTCTTAACGAAATAAACATAGGCAATTAGTATAACTGCTACTTTAAATGGTGAATCCATAAGGAAGTAGTCATCCATTCTGGGATCTGTAACGAACAAAGCAGTTGTTTTTAATTAAATTTGGAAATTACAAATCATAGAGAACATATTCATGCTTAGATTAATATTATTTATTTATTTATTTACAGGATGCGACACGTCTATGAATGGAGGAGCCCATCAGTTTCGCCCAGGCCCAGAGCGCATATGGCACATCGCTTATAATTATTCTTATAGGTTAACTTAAAACTATAAAATAGTAAAAACTAAAGAGAGTATAATTTTAAAGAATGAGCAAAATTAAAATAAAAACATACTGCAGTCACGATCGGCTGCAAGCCAATCGTATAATACTCTAGATGAATACTGAACTCCGATATATATTGTAGTTGGGGATAAAGTAGAATTACGTGTGTGCATGTTGTATGTCCTTTATTAAGGACTGCCATTAGATTGCTACTCAAAACTAAAAGACAATATTCTGTGTTTAATTTCATATCTTGAACTGGGTAAGTCATCGAAAAAAAAGTCCTTTTTGAAGGACTTTCACATGGGAGGTGCAGGAAGGACTCACTCGATTTCTTACATATTTATCCTTTTCCTTGGAACCATTCAAAAATGAACGTGTACAAAATTTCAAATTCGTAGCTTGAAGCGTTCATAAGTTATCGAAAAATATTGTTGAACACGCGTCTTAAGGACATATTGTATGGCAGCTACCAGAAGGAGTAAAAGGATTTCACTGATTAGTAAACTTGAACTTTGTTTTTACTCAAAACTAATTTGTACAAAATTTCCAATTCATAGCTAAAAGATTACTTGAGTTATAGTAAGTTCCGTAAATTAAGTGAAGACGTTTTGACAGGATATTTGTATGGCAGCTACACGAAGGACTAATAGAATTTTCTTCATAATCATACATTTAGCTCCAACTATTGAAAATATAACACATACAAAATTTCAAAGACGTAGCTTAAACCCTTCTGAAGTTATCGGCCAATATTCTTAAACACGTGTTTTAAGGACATTTTGTATGGCAGCTACCCGAAGGAGTAGGACGATTTTGCCCGTTAACAAACTTAGCCTTACAAATTCAACCAAACATCCAGATTCAAAATTTCATGATCCTAGGTGAAGGCGTTCTTGAGTTATCGTGCTAACGGACAGACGGACGGACGGACGTCAGGCGGATTTGAGGTTTTTGGCCACAAATAAACAAGAAATAATATATTTAACTTTTTTTCGTCCGAGGCTTGGTTCTATGCGTTACAAACTTTTGGGCTGGATTAAACTTATAATACTCTATATGATTTCATCTAGAGTATAAACATACTGCAGTCACGATCGGCTTCATTTTCGCTCAAATCTTATTTGTACAAAATTTAAGCTTCGTGGCTAAACGATTTCTTGAGTTATAGTACGTTTCATGAATTGAATGAGGATATCTTAAAAGGATATTTATATGGCAGCTACACAAGGGACTAATAGGATTTTCTTCATAATCATACATTTAGCTCCAACTATTGGAAATAAACACATACAAAATTTCAAAGTCATAGCTTAAACCCTTCTGAAGTTATCGGCCAATATTCTTGAACACGTGTTTTGAGGACATTTTGTATGGCAGCAACCAGGAGTTAGAGGATTTCGCTGAATAGTAAATTCGAATTTCGTTTCCAATCAAAACTAATTTGTACAAAATTCCGAATTCGTAGCAAAAAGATTATTTGAGTTATAGTGAGTTTCGTAAATTAAGTGAAGACATTTTAACAGGATATTTGTATGGCAGATACTCGAAGGACTAATAGCATTTTTCCATAATAATACATTTAGCTCCAACTATTGAAAAACCAACGTATACAAAATTTCAAAGTCGTAGCTTTAGGCGTTCCAAAGTTATTGGTCAATATTCTTGAACACGTGACTTAAGGACATTTTGTATGGCAGCTACCAGAAGGAGTAGGACGATTTTGCCCGTTAAAGAACTCAGCCTTACAAATTCAACCAAACACCCAGATTCAAAATTTCACGATCCTAGGCCAAGGCGTTCTTGACTTATAGTGCTAAAGGACAGACGGACGGACGGGCGGATGGACGGACGTCAAGCGGATTTGGAGTTTTTGGCCACAAATAAACACAAAATAATATATAAAAATTTTTCGTCCAAGGCTCGGTTCTATGCGTTACAAACTTTTGGGCTGGATTAACCTTATAATACTCGGTTTCACAGTGCGAGCTTAAGCTCTGGCTCAGTTGAACCTGAGCTGGTGACATAAGCTTTAGCTCAAGTCAATACTGTTTTACAGTCAAAGTTTGAGTATAGTTTAACGGAAGCCTGCTTAATGAATACTGTAGGTCACTGTGACGGTTCTGTCATGTTCGTAATTAAAAATTTTCAAAAAACAGTTAGTAATGCGAGAATGGGTTATGAAATTGCTAGCGAGAGCTTTAATTAACATGGCAGATAAAAAATGATGTCAGAATACAACAATCAGAACACAATAACAGCAAAAGGAAAATTACATTTGCCCGACCTGCTTAAATGACACTTCGCCTACTTAAGATCCGAGCTCAAAGTTGAGCTCTTGTTTCATTGGCTTAAGTTGAGGTCAGGTTTGAACTCATACAACACTACTGTGAAACAGTGATACCAGTTGAACAAAAGCTTAAGTTGCATTTGAAGCTTAAGCTCGCACTGTGAAACCGGCACTATATGATTTCATCTAGAGTATAAAAAGAGAACTGCTCAGTAACAAAAATGTTTAAGCTTAAAGGGGAAATCCTCCAAAAAGTAGAATCAATAAAAACGGAAGCACTAATTTTGTTTAAAGAGTTTTACAGTATTTTCATTTCTCCCTGTTTTCTGATGCTGGTTCTAGTGCCCCTCCCTTTCCAGAATAGTTTTGTTTAACTTAATCACAAAAAATTCAGCTTTTATGTTCAAATCGTTCCCGAGTTATCGTTGGTTTGTCAAAAACCATTAACTCTTTTTTAAGAACTGTATGGTAGCTAATTGAAATAGCAGACCAATTTTGACAGTTATTTTTTGCTTCCAGACTTTGTGAATTTTGTCACAAGTACAGGGTGTCCCAAAATGAATCAGAAGATGTTAACTTTTGCAAATATCGGCAACTGTCAGTTTTGTTTTGATATTTGTGAAGTAAACAGATGTAGAATACACGTCTATTGTGTCTATTCGAAGTCATTCCAAGGTGTGCCATTTACACCGTAGGTGTCATCGGACCCCATTTTTTTGAGGACGCCGTGGGTTATACAGATGAGCGATACAGATTACAGAACCATAATCAACGCGTTTTTTATTGCCGCAAATTGACGAATTGGGACTGGAGGACATGTGGTTCCAACAAGACGGTGCAACACAGCTCGCGCGACAATGGCCATTTTGAAGGATGCATTTTCGGGTCGCCTAATGTCTCGTTTTGGCGATTTCCACTTCCCGGAAAGATCGCCCGATTTGACCGGTTTAGACTTCTTTCTTTGGGGTTTTTTGAAGTCACGTGTCTATCAGAACAAGCCACAGACTCTGGGAGCTCTCAAAGGGAATATCCGACAAGAGTGTGAAAACTTATCGCCCGAAGTTTTCGCCAAAATGATTGAAGATGCGGTAAAAAGAGCCCAAATGGTCATCAACGATGGCGGCGCCTACTTCACCGATATCATCTTCAAACATAACGCTTACAGCCGATGCTGTAAGCCAATCGTATGATGAAATACTGAACTCCGATTTATATTGTAGTTGGGGATAAAGTAGAATTATGTGTGTACATGTTGTATGTCCTTTATTAAGGACCCCCATTCGGTTGCTACTTGAAACTAAAAGACAATGTCGTCAGTGTTTAACTTCATATCTGAACTGAGAGGTGAGTCACCGAAAAGAAACTTGACCTTTTTGAAGGACTTTACATGGAAGGTGCAGCATTGGTGGATACAGGGGGGGCGGAGGGGGCGGCCGCCCCCCCCCCAAGACCAATTCTGAATTTTCTAAACATACATACCTACTTCAACCGTTCTCCGATTTTTTTTCACTCCACTGCAATGTGGACTGTAATTAGCATTTACTGAAGTTCTGCGGTGCAATACAAAGCACAGAACAGAACCATGATGGTGGATTTACCATATACTCAACGTTTGAGGCGCGCCTCTATCCCCACCATAAAATCAACCAATCAGATGGATCGTGCAGTCGCAAGAGTCTAACATTCTTCAACTTTTTCTCCGACGCACGCTTCCATATGTGTACACACATACAATGGACTGTGGTACCACACAATTTGCAGCTCATCGTATTTCTGTCGTTTCGCACTTATAGGCAAGTTGCGCCGCAAAGGCATGTTGAGCGTAAATTGCTTTCAACACAGCAAAGAACACAGCCGACGAATACCGGTTTGCAATGGCCTGATAGGGTAGAGGCGAGCCTCAAGGGTGAGTGTAAACGCACCATGATAAAAAGACTACAAGACAACATATTGCGTAGGTAATAGGGTCATTCCATCAAGAACCGCCAAGAATGACGAAATTTGTGACCTTACCATCTCCGATTCTTTTGAAAATTTTTGTACTTTAAGAACTAATGAAAAAAATAATTGAAATTAAATTTTTTGTTTCCATCTCATTTTTTTTGTTAGTTATAGTATGTTAAAGTTTTCGCGAAAATGGTGTCCGAGTCCTCTTTGAAAATTAATATCTCTGGTAATTTTTATCCTGAAATAATAAAATATTGCTTATTTTAAAGGGGAAGGTTGTCGCAATAAAAATTATCCTTGAAATTTTTTTCAAGGATAACGATTTTGTCCTTTATCCCTGAATATCTCAAAACGGTTTTTTTTTTATTTTTTTGTATTTTTTAGGCTATACTGTTTTTCAAAACATACCAAAAAATTAACTTGGGATCTCAATGGGATCGGGGTCAAAAAAATCGAAGAACATTATAGTGGTTCTCAATTATTTTATAGAAAAAGGGTCATTTAATCAAGAATCTCCAAAAGTGTGACCTTATCCTCGCCGATTCTTTTGAAAATTTGTGTACTCGAAGAATTATTGAAAACAAAATATGATTTCAAGTTTTTGTTTCTATCTCATTTTTTTTGTTAGTTAAGGTCATAATTTTGGCGATTCATGATGGAATGACCCATAATAAGATGAAAACAATGTGATCCCGTTTTTGCTAAGTGCAGTCTATGTAGCTAAACTCTCACAGAACTTGATCAAACAAAATATCCAAATCAAAAAAATTTCCGCCCCCCCCCCCAACAGCAAAGTCTGGATCCGCCACTGAGGTGCAGAAAGGACTCACTCGATTTCTTAAATATTTATCCTTTTCCCTGACACCATTTAAATATTAATGTGTACAAAAATTTCAAATTCCTAGCTTGAAGCACTCAAAAGTTATCGGAAAATATTGTTGAACACGTGTCTTAATGATTTTACTTTATTATTTTTTAATAATAAAGTATTTTTCTATAGAAGGTACTAGAAGGATTAAAAGGATTTCGCTGACTAGTAAACTTTGAAGTTCGTTTTCACTTAAAACTAATTAGTACAAAATTCCGAATTCATAGCTAAAGGATTCCTTGAGTTATAGTGAGTTGCGTAAATTAAGTGAAGACATTTTGACAGGATATTTGTATGGCAGCTACACGAAGGACTAATCATACATTTAGCTCCAACTATTGAAAAAGTAACACATACAAATTTTCAAAATTGTAGCTTAAACCCTTCTGAAGTTATCGGCTAATATTCTTAAACACGTGTTTTAAAGACATTTTGTATGGCAGCTACCCGAAGGAGTAGGAAGATTTGGCCCGTTAACGAACTTAGCCTTACAAATTCAACCAAACATCGAGATTCAAAATTTCAAGATCCTAGGTAAAGGCGTTCTTGAGTTATCGTGTTCACGGAAAGACGGACGGACGGACGGACTGACGGACGTCAAGCGGATTTGAGGTTTTTGGCCACAAATAAACAAAAAATAATATATAACTTTTTTTCGTCCAAGGCTTGGTTCTATGCGTTACAAACTTTTGGGCTGGATTAAACTTATAATACTCTATATGATTTCATCTGGAGTATAAAAAGTAATGGAAAAAAACTTTAAGGTCCAAATAAAAATTAAAAAAAATATTATTCATTTCATTTAATTTGAAAGATATAGCAAAACAGCATCGGGTGAGTGTTTTAGGCCACCCTGTATAACTACTTCTTTTTGCATACAACGTACCCGAAGAATTTAGGTGGTTTAACTTTACACTAACAGATTCGAAGTAAAATTTCAATTTCTTCATATATTTTCTACAATCTTTAGGTGCGCTGATATTGTATACATGGTTGTGACAAGAAAAGCACACAGATTTTTAACTCAACAAAATCTATATATTGCATTTCATTCCTCACAATGTAGTTCACGAAATTGCAACCTTCGTTATCGGCATTGTTTTCCTGGAAAATTTTGTATATGCCCATATTCTTCACAAGACTTAAACTTCTAGGCCATAGTTTTGGCCCTTCCCGAGAAATTTTGTACGTGCGCCCCTGAATACAGATCAACATTCGATAGAAACATAATTAAATAAAAAATAATAAGATTAAACTTATTCCCTCTCATTATTTTGAACACTTTCACACTCGGAAACAAATATTACCTTTACAATCTTCAACATAATGAATGAAACTTTTGTACAACTCTTCGAGAACCATTGTCACAATATGACCACAGTTTATTAAAATTTTATATTGTAAACTTCTGACTTAGTAGCCTCACTTTCCGAAACTTATTAAACTATTGGGCTTCAGCCGAAACTAGAGACTGTAATATCGTAAAAATCGTATTGTACTTCTACTTGAAAAAATAGAGATATGGGTAGGTTAGTTTATCGCTATAATTAAGAAAAAAAATTTACATAAACAATTGTATTTGCAAATAATACATAGCCAGACTAATATTAATGTTATGGTACTTTATTCATTTTTGAATAAAATGCAATGAAGATTCAACGTTTCTCATATACAAGATATTGTTTCTCATCTATTACTGGTGCTGGTCAGAGGTATGATTAAAGTAGCTATTTAATTAAATAAAATTGAAAAAAAATATTTAAATAAGAAGCAAGATATTTCAAAGTACATAATTATGTTTATCATCAACCAAGGCAACATCATAAACAAAATATTAGAATATTGTAAAACTACTTAAGCGTTTCATTCAATCATGATTCGTAACTTACTCTTTATTAGAAGATGAAATACAGAAACATTTTTTAAGAATTTCAATATCAGAGTAGTGTTTTAAAGACCGTCAAACAAACTTACCAAAAGCGATTGGGATTGGGAGCTGTTTCACCATCTTTATTATTATTTAAATAATAATTTAGGAAAATGAAAGTGCGGATAAGTTTATTGTTCCCAAGATAGGAGAGAATTCTTGTATGGGAAAATTTTCTTTTCTTTCCTTATTGATAACTTCAGATTACACGCACGTTCGTAAATAAAATAAAATACATTGCAAAATGTACGAAGCAATTACCTATTATTGTATTGTAATTATTGGGTATACGCCAGGGAAGTAGTGTTTTGCTAAATAGCTGACCTACGGCTACTAAAATATGGTGATCCAAATGAACCAAGGAGCTTTAGTTGTACCATATTTCTATCGAAGGAAGAAAAATCTTGTGTTCGTAGTAAAGTGCTAATAAATTAATAAGCAAAAGTTTGCTGTGAGTATCATTTCACAATTATTCAATTAACTATGAAATTCTATTGAAAATTAAATCAAAACATTAATAAGCCCATAAATATTTAAAAGAAACTGCAAATTTATAATAAGTGTGTCCTGCTGAGAAATTTGATTGGAGACAGCAGCCAATGAACTCGGGCAAAAGATCGTTAACCAACAAAATAGAAAAAATTGTTATTATGAATGTAATGTAATGACTTCTTGCAATGGGGTGACAACGCAAATCGGGCGGATTCGATCACATTAAATCTAAAACATTTATCGGAATTCGTGATGCCTTGATCAATACCTTACACCCCGGAGGACTTAATACCGAAAAATGCTTAAATCGGGTTTTTCTCGTTTACATTTGAAGCCTTTAGAAGCGAAAGTGAATTCGATATCTTATTAGACCTAAGAAATACATCGCAATTCGTGAAAATGTACACAACCACTTTACATCCCCTTAGGGGTTCGATATAGAAAAATTTGGAAAAATTTTTCTAGGCGCTTATATAAAGAGCTCGCAGAAGTAAAATTAATTTGATAGCTCGACATGCCTAAAAGATATAACGAAATTTGTGTTAATGTGGAAAAAACCCTTTTCATGAATTGTGATTGATTTTAAAAAAAAAAAATTTGCTACCCTGAACATTTTTTTTTACGTTTCATGACAAAAAGCAAAAAAAAAATTTCAGTCCGTCTGTCCGACCGCTGTGCGCAAAATCGTTTGAAGGCTCGTAGCTCCCAAACCCTCTGAGCTATTAAATTCAAATTTTTTTTATGAATAGACTGGGTACGCCCCTTAGAGTTGCCGCATTTCGAAAGGTGGGATGTGAGTGGGGAAGTAAGGGAAGCGTTTTAGACGGAACATTTTGGTTTCTAGATCTCAGCAACCGCTTATGCTAGGAGGCTAAAATTGAATTTATATAGAGCTTCGGTAGTGAACCCATTTGCAAACAAATTGCCGATATGGGTGAATGGGTGTGGGAGTGGGGGTAAAAATAATGCATCCGAAACGGAAAAAAGGCGAGATCGAATCCATATCTCCTAAACGGTTAACGTCACAAAACTGAAACTTAATGGATATCTATAGGTATACTAGAAGAATAGATCGGAAATAAATTTTTGAGTGGGGACAGTGGCGTATGGTGGTGCGGGGTAAAAAACTTTAGATTACGATATCTCACGAACCAATTAAACTAGACAAATAAAATTCAGTTTGTGCATAAAGGTTGACAAATGAAGTTTGCTGAGAGTACATTTTTTTAAGGGTGCGGTGGAGCATGAAAGTGGAGGGGATAAGAGTTTTTCCAAAAAATCACGTCTCATATCTCAAGAACAGTGTAAGATAGATGCTTAAAATTTTTACCAGAAGTAGACCTTATAGACCCCTAGCAGGATAAAAAAAATTTGTGGGTGAGGGTGTAGAGGGTGAGGGTGGGGGAGGGTGAAAAGGAAAAGGTTCCGATTTTTATATCCCGAGAACCTATAATGATATAAAGCTGAAACTTGGTATTTAGATAGAGGATAGAGCTATAGTAGTAGCATGTTGGACAAATATAATTTTTAGAGGGGTAGTATGGTACGGGGGTGGGGGTGTTTTTCCGATCTATAAACCGGCTTATGCTACAAATTTGAAACTTAGCATGTGTATGTAAATCATCCAGAAAAGTTATGCAGATAAAAAAAAATTTCAAATATCTATTGGCGTTCGGAAGGGGGGCAAAAAAATGATCATATGAATCCATATATTTTCACGGTTTTCGTCATATCTATTAGGTCTTTCCAAGTATTGAGTTCATTTTTATTTTGCGGCTTCTTCATATAAATACCTAGAAAGTGTTTTCTGGATTTTTAAAATTCGACCCCTAAGGAGCAGGAAAGGGGGTTGTTTACTTTTTCACGAATTCCGCCATATCCCTCAGGTCTGATCAGATATTGAATATCTTTTCACTTTCAAGGGCTTGCGTAATAATCGCCTAAAACCTGTTTTTAAGTTTCTTCCCTTTTCAGCCCCTAAGAGCGTATAAAAGGGTTGAACACGTGTTCACGAATTCCCTCATATCTTTTAGAAGTGATAAGTAATTGAATTGGTTTTTACTTTCTCGTGCTGTCTTCATATTTATCTATTAACTCATTTCAGGATTTTTTGATATGCAACCCCCAAGTGTATTACCGTTTTTCCCGGTGGAAAAACCGTATAAACCCCTAGACAAAGGGGGCGAACGGGCCTTGTCCGGCCAACCCAGAGAAGAGTCGTGGGCGCCAGTGATCCTTTTTTAAAGGTCCCGTTCTGGACTTTTCCCCGACCGAATCACAGATTCGGGGTAAAGTTTCGAACACGCGTAAAACCAAAAATTGCACTATGGAAGGCGAGCTGTAACACGTCACACAAATAATACACTAAGTAAAAAAAATGCCATAAATTAAGAAAACAACTCTACTTTAATATGTATAACTGACGACGTAGTCGTCTCAAAAGAAAGATAATTACCTTATTTGCGATTTCTAACTAATACAAAAAAATCTGCCAATGGTCTGGGCGAAACTTTATTATTTTTCGGGTCAAAGTTCGGGAGCGGTCAAAGTCGGAGTGTATCATGAGTTGCTTCGAGATTATTAGATTTCTTGGAAAATTATTTTTGTTCTTAATATAAAAATATTTAAAATAGAGATTTTTAGCCGATTAAACATTGAAAAAGTCCGTGTAGACTATTCGAATTTCAGTATATTATGTACACTAAAAGCCCATAGAAGCAAAAACGAATTTGTTGCCTTATCAGAATTAGATAGTCGAATTGTTAAAACGTATACAAACCCATTACTTCCACTTGGGGTTTGATTTAAAAAAAATTGTGAAACAGGTTTTTAGATGATTTCATAAGAAGCAACTTGATATCTCATGAGACAAGACGGATTTTGAAAAATTTGGGAAAACGTAAGCAAACTCTTCACACCCCCTTGGTTCTTGAAATTCAAAAAATCGTGAAATTGGTTTTAAGGTCATTACATCAAATGCCGTAATAACCAATTTTATATCTCATCAGAACTAAGGGATGGCAAAATTTGTGAAAACATATGCAAACCCTTGGGGGCTGAATATCCAAAAATCGAGAAATGGGTTTGTAGGCGATTATATAAAAAGTCTGTGGAAATGAAAAGCGATCTAATATCTCATCGAACCTAAGAAATATTTCGAAACTTTGAAAAGCATACTAGACTTTTTGGCTTTTTTATATAGGAAACCTTGGGAAGTAAAAATGAATTCGATATATTATCAGATATGCAACCTCCTTACACTCACTTGGGGGTTGAATATCCAAAAATCCTGAAAGGAGTTAATAAATAAATATGAAGACAGCACGAGAAAGTAGGAACCAATTCAATTTCTTATCACTTCTAAAAGAAATGACGGAACTCGTGAAAACGTGTTCAACCCGTTTATACCCTCTTAGGGGCTGAAAAAACTTAAAAACAAGTTTTAGGCGATTATTACGCAAGCACGTGAAAGTGAAAAGATATTCCATATCTGATAAGACGTGGGGATATAGTAGAATTCGTGAAAAATTTTACAATCCCCTTTGCACCCCCTTAGGGGTCGAATTTTAAAAAATCCTGAAAACACCTTCTAGGTATTTATATGAAGAAGCCGTAGAATAAAAATGAATTCAATATTTGGGAAGACCTAATAGATATGACGAAACCCGTGAAAATATATGCATATCATTTTCACTGATCATTTTTTTTGCCGCTCCTCTGAACGCCAATGGAAATTTGAAATTTTTTTTAATTTAAATTAGTTTTCTAGTTGATTTACATAAACGTACCGAGTTTCAACTTTGTAGCATAAGCCGTTCTATAGTTAGGAAAAACACCCCCCACCCCTGTACCATACTACCCCTATAAAAAATTATATTGTTCCAAGATGCTACTAATATAGCTCTATCCAAATAGTTTCAGCTTTATATCATTATAGGTTGTCGAGATATTAAAATCGGAACTTTTTCCTTTCCACCCTCCCCCACCCTCACCCTCTACACCCTAACTTCCTAAATTTTGTTTTCCGCTAGGGGTCTAGGGGTCATGCTCCACCGCCCCCTTGAAAAATTTTACTTTCATCAAACTTCATTTGTTAACCTTTATACACAAACCAAATTTTATTTGCCTAGTACAATTGGTTCATGAGATATCGTAATCTAAAGTTTTTCACCCCCCACCTCCGTACGCCACTTCCCCCACTCAAATTTTTGGTTCCGATCTATTCTCCTAGTATACCTACAGATATTCATTAAGTTTCATTTTTGTGACATTAATCGTTTAGGAGATATGGATTTTAGAATGTGTCAATCTCACCTTTTTTGCGTTTCGGACGCATTATTTTTCCCCCCACTCCCGAATCCCTTCACCTATATCGGCAATTTTTTTGCAAATGGGTCCACTACCGAAGCTCTATATAAATTCCAAATTTCAGCCTCCTAGCATAAGCGGTTGCTGAGATCTAGAAACCAAAATTTTCCGTCTAAAACGCTTCCCCCTCCTCCCCCCTCACACCCCCATCCCTCCAAATTTGGTCACTTTAGGGGGCCTACCCACTCTACCCACGAAAAAAAATTCAATTAAATAGCTCATAGGGTTTGGGAGCTACGAGCCTTCAAACAATTTTGCGTACACCGGTAGACGTACGGCGTACGGCGTACGGCGGACAGGCGGACTGAAATTTTTTTTTGCTTTTTTCGTGTCTACTCGTCATGAAACGTGAAAAAAAAAATTTTTGAGGGTAGCAAATTTTTTTTTTTTAAAAATCGATAACAATACTGTATTATTGAAATAATAAAGTAAAATTACGTTTAACCTGGCTAAATTATACCAACTAGGGCGCCTCTGGTGCGTAGTCCCTTGAAGACTTCTCACTCGTTGACCGGTGTTCGTTGTCGCGTTCGCCTCCTTTTCGTAATCTCCGCAGGTTTCCTTCGCTGATGGTACTCGTGTGTCCGCAGGCTTTCTTCTTCCGATCTTCTTTGTAAACCCTCCCCGAACCAGTGTGACCGTTTTGATATTTCTCAGGGTAGCAAATTTGGGTAGCAATTCTTAGCTTGGGTAGCAAAAATATTTTCTAGTACTTCTTTTAATTAAATGGAACTAGTTACTTCATTACATGCTTATCTGTTACTCATAATACTGTATATCCACTACAAATTTAAAATGTTTAAAGAAAAATAATATTTTAATTTTAATTTTTTAATATTTATATGAAAATACAAGTTTTCCGGGTTCAGTACCTACTGTTAAATATAATTTTGTTCTAACTTCCTCGCTTCCTTGAGATAATGCTTCCCGTAGAGCTCTCTAATTTTTTGGTGAATGTTTTCACAGTACATTTTTGAAATGAAAATATAAGTTTTCCGGAAAAGTTGTATTTTCATTTCAAAAATGTACTGTGAAAACGGTGAAAATAATCTATTATATTTAACAGTACTGAACCCGGTAAACTTGTTTTTCATTTCAAAAATGTACTGTGAAAACATTCACCAAAAAATTAGTGTGAATATTTATTTACGAAAATCACAAAATGAACATTTTGCCCTTATCTCGAACGACTGATAGTTTTGAAAAAGATGCGTAATTCGATTGCGATTATGTATGCGCTAGCACTATACTATATTTCTCAGTAGAATAATATTAGACAGCTATCAATGGTACGCGATTTCGAATGCAATACCAGAGGCGTGCATGAATTTTACATTTGATATGGCTTGTCAAAATATCATATTTTTGGCGTACACAAGTTTTATAACAGCTAATTTTACCAGGGTAGCAAATTTAGTCATGTAGTAACATAGTAGCAAAAAATTGTCAATAGTAGCATTTTGCTACCTTCGTAGCACTTGTGGTCACACTGCCCCGAACTCGAATTTTATCACTCGTGCCGTCACCAACTCGTGACGCTCGCTGCACGTTCTTCTCACAATTCGTTTTAAATGTTCGTTTTAAATTCAAGCAAATACCCAACCGGCGTTCGCACTCGTGACACTCGTGATAAGAGAGCGTTTTTGGGTCCGTCACTTACCGCGAAAACTTCGGTCAGCTTTCGGGACGGTTACTTGGGCTTAAAAGACAGTTTCGGTTCAACGATCGCTCGCGCTCGGTCGTTAATCCCGACTTCCAAACTTACATTTATTTATTTATTGATCGGTCCATCCGGGATTCGAATCCAACATTGTTGACCCGATATCGCCTTCTAGCGGCTAATTTCGCTCCGCGCAGTATTCAGCGACAATTGCTATTGGTCAGCTTGGTAAGTGGATGTGTGTGTGCGCCGACAGGGCGAAGCCGAGATTCGGTGTTGGGGCTGGAGCCTCGCGTTGATGCTTGACGACGTACGACGTACCTAACTACCTCTATCAACTCGTAGTCCTAAACCTAACTAATCATAGCCCTATTAATAAAATTCCTGGTCCTTATCCTAATTACATTTAACCTACTAATCCTACAAATTCAAACTTCGCATCCAGCTCTTCTTCCATGTATTCTCGTTATTTGACTTCCACTAATTCGATATTTTTGGTTGGCTCGGATGTGGATGGTTTGAGTGGTGATTTTGCAGGGAGCTCAACAAATAAGTTCTTGGTAAGTTGGTAAATTTAAAAAACGCGATATTTTATTCCACTAAACAATTCTTTTCTTTCGTTGCAGGGTGACGTCCCGAATTGACCCGTAACAAGTGGGTGTAAGGAGGTTGCATATCTGATGATATATCGAACTCATTTTTACTTCCTAAGGTTTCCGATACAAGCGCCAAAAAATCAATTTCAGTATTTTTAGATATTCAATCCTAAGGGGTGTAAGGGGGTTGTATGCTTTTCAAAGCTTCGACATATTTCTTAGGTTTGATGAAATATTAGATCGCTTTTCACTTCCACCGACTTTTTATATAATCGCCTACAAACCCATTTCTCAATTTTTCGATATTCAACCCCCAAGAGTTTGCATATGTTTTCACAATTTTTGCCATTTCCCTTAGTTCTGATGATATATAAAATTGATTATTACGGCATTTGATGTAATAACCTAAAAAACAATTTCACGATTTTTCGAATTTCAAGAACCAAGGGGGTGTGAAGGGTTTCCTTACGTTTTCACAAATTTTTCAAAATCCATCGTGTCTCACGAGATATCAAGTTGCTCCTTATGAAATCGTCTAAAAACCTATTTCACAATTTTTTCGGAATTTAAACCGCAAGTGGATATAATGGGTTTTTATACATTTTAACAATTCGTCATATCTATTAAGTCTGATAAGGCAACAAATTAGTTTTTACTTCTATGGGTTTTTAGTGTACGTAATATACCGAAATTCGAATAGTCTACCATGCACGGGCCAATGTTTAATCGGCAAAAAATCTCTATTTTAAATATTTTTTTAAGAACAAAACTACCTCAATATTTCGAAACAACTGATGATATTCTCCGGCTTTGACCGCTCTTGAACTTTGACCGGAAAATAATAAAGTTTCGCCTAGACCATTGGCAGATTTTTACTCTACCTTTGTACGCCAATAAAAAACTGAAATATTTTTTGCTTTAATTACTCCTGCAGTACATCTACATATATGTACGTACTAAGTTTCAAATTTCTAGCATAAGCCTTTTCTAAAATATGAAAAACCACACATTCCCATACTTTGCTACTCTCTCAATAATTTTAAAATTTCTTCTAGGATACCGCTATATAGTCGTACATTATTAGCTTCCTATCATTTGCAATTTTTGAGAAATGAAAATCATAATTGTTATCTTTCCACCCCCTACACCTGCGTCACCAAAACTTTTTTGTTTACCTGTAAAATTTTGAAGATCATATCTAGTACGGTTCTTGAGATGTACATTTTTTTTTCTTTTATTAAAAATGTCTATCTCTCGTTGCTGTGCTCAAATTTTACCTTCCCAGTACAAATGGTTCGCAACCCAACTAGCAAACTAACTTCCATAAGACCTTATCGAAGCTATTCTCGTACCTCGATAAAGCTTCGATAAGGTCTTACCGAACTAATTTGGCTCACATTTCCCCATGTTTCAACACCAACAGCCAAGCGCCAACAGTTGGTATAAAGCCTTGCTGAAGCTGTTCTTGCTTCCGAACGGAAGTTCACATTGCTTCTAAACGAAGGTTATAACTTTCACGGGAAGCAATACTTCGAATGGAAACTTGAAAAAAAAACCAAAAATAATATTCACTTTGGCTTCTTCCAACTACGAATTTATTTTCCTGTAAATTATTATTAGTTGAAAAATGTGAATTGATTTTACTTACACCTTGTACACTCTCGGATTCGAACCACGGTCCCGCCACACATGAGTCCAATCTGAAACATTCTCGTAATAGGGTTGAAGCCGAATCACTTGATGTTTCCAATTAGACATGTCGAGCGAACCTCCATAAAGCCCTTGTTATTTACTTCCATAGCTTATTACCGAAGAGCTTCTGAAAAGTTCAGCCTCCGTTCGCAAGTCTTATGGAAGCTTTATCGAAGTTAAAAGTTTACAACCTTCGCTCAACAGTCTTATCGAAGTTAAAAATCCACACCTGCGCCCTACAGTCTTACCGAAGCCTTATCGAAGTAATAGCCTCCGGAAAATCAAAATGCTAAGTTTGTTTGCTAGTTGGGAAGGTAAGCTAATTCAAAATTTTTCAACCCTCCATCCCAACTCCTCCTTTGAAAATTTTAGACTTTATCTAGGCTCCCAGTATCCCTTAAGGCAACCACAAAGTTTCAACTTTCTGACGTCAACCGTTCAGGAGATATATAGTTTATAATGTTTCAATCCCAGCCTTCGAATGAAAAAAAATTTGGAAAAGGGGTTTTAGGCGATTATTAAACAAGCCCGTGGAAGTAAATAGTTATTCGATATATAATCAGACCTGATGGATATGTCTGAATTCGTAAAAATGTATTCAGCCCCTTTACACCCCCTTACTGGCCAAATTTAAAAAACACCCTGAAAACACTTTCTAGGCACTTAAGTGAAAAATGTCCGAGTGTGCATACATTAGAGCTAGTCTTGCTAAACTACAGAGGACAGTCTGCAATGGTGTAACAGGTGCCTTTCGCACCACACCGGATGCGGCACTCGATGCACTGCTCAATTTGCCACCGCTTGACATTGTTGTACAGGCGGAAGCAATGAGAGCTACACACAGTCTAATGAGATTAGGCCTGTGGAGGAAAGAGCATTGCACGGGTCATGGAGAAATGGCTCGAAGTTTGTCTGCGAACCCCATCTTCGATATGCCTTCGGATGCTATGACTTCGATTTGTATGCTCAATAGAAAATATCAGGTGGAGATCCCGAGTAGGGAGGAGTGGGAAAACCAGTCCGCATTGCTTAGCGGATTCACTGATATATTCTACACGGACGGCTCAATGACTGAAGACGGGTCGGGAGCTGGAATGTATCTGCAGACTGAAGATCTCAGGTACTCTTTCGCCCTAGGAAAACATTCTTCGGTATTTCAAGCTGAAGTTTATGCGATCCTTAAGGCAGTAGAATGGATTATAGAGGAAAGATGGAGAGGCAGGATGATTTGCATTTGCAGCGACAGTCAGGCCGCTCTACAATTCCTAGATAATCCAATCGTCTTTTCGAAGATGGTATGTGAGTGTAGAGAACGGTTGAATTCTGTTGGCAGATTCAATAACTTAAAGCTCATATGGGTTCCAGGCCACCAGGGTATAACTGGCAATGAAATAGCTGATGCATTAGCAAAGGCAGGATCGGAGTCAGCCATGGTCGGACCAGAACCAGTTTTCGGTGTGCTGGTAGCCTCTGTTAGGGCTGCCATTGCTGAGTGGGTGAGTAAATCACACATTGAGAGATGGCAGCTTTTTCCGGGAATGCGGCAGACCAGAAACCTTGTTGACGGACCAAGTGGACGAACCGCTTCTTTTCTTCTCAAATTGTGCAGGAAAGAATGTAGTTGTATAGTTGGTATCCTCACAGGGCATAACTCGTGTGGCCTACACATGGTCAGATTGAGAATCATTGACGAACCCATGTGCACTGCTTGCGACGAGAGCGACGACACAACGGAACATTTCCTTCTCGAGTTTCCAGCTTACTCTTTTGCGAGCCTGAGCTCTTGAAATTCGTGAGGAGGACGAAAAAGTTCGGGTAGAGACTGGGGGACTCGAGTGCAATGGGCAATAATTGTCTGAGTGCTCAAGATGCGCGGCCTTGATGCGTATCTTCCCCCGCTTCAAACAACAACAACAACAAGTGAAAAATGCGCAGAATAAAAATTAATTCAATGTTTAAGAAGACCTAAGAGATATGACGAAACTCGTGAAAATATATGCATCCCATTGTCACTAATTAGTTTTTTTGCCTACCTTCCGAACGCCAATGGATATTTGAAAATTTTCTTTATCTAAATTACTTTTCTAATTGATTTACATACACATACCGAGTTTCAACTTGCTAGCTTAAGTTGCTCCATAGATAGGAAAAACCCCCCCATCCCCGGACCACAGTACGTACCCCTATAAAGAATTATATTTTTTCAACATGCCACTATAATAGTCCTATCCAAATATCAAATTTTAGTTATCCATCATTATGGGCTCTGGAAATATAAAAATCAGAATTTTTTCTTTTTCACCCTCCTCTCGGCTTTTGAGTGTTTCGGACGCATTGTTTTTTTCAATTCAATTTAATTGCTCGAAGGGTTTGGGAAATATGAGCCCTAAAAAAATTTTGCGTACAGCGTTCGTCGGACGGCGGGAGGCGGTCGGCGTATAGACGGACTGAAGATTTTTTTGCTTCTTTGTTGTTTACCATATTTTGAGGATAGCAATTTTTTTTTAAATCGATCACAATACTGTATTATTGAAATAATTAAGTAAAACAATACACACAGTTAGAATAATTGAACATAATTTTAATGCATTATAAACAGAAATTAAAGCGAAATTATGAAATCTTTCCAGTAGCTACCATACTAAAGTCTTTAGAAAATGGGTGCTTGCATTTTCCTGAATTAACTCGAAGACTCAGTAATAGAAGTAACTGTGTTCAAGTTGTGGTAGTACCGGGAAAAGAGTTATTGAGAGTTGGGGAATTGTATTTTTCCAAGAGTGAGACTAGTTCATACAGGTGACTCAATGCAGTCGAGCACTCGGAGATATCAGAAGTCAAAGAGTAGTTTTGAACGACACCAGAGAACCCTTAATAGCCATTATGCTAAAATTTTGTTGGGTTAGCTGAGAAACATTATTTTTCTATCATATACAGTGAAACCTGTCTAAAACGGACCCTGTATAAAACGGAAACCTGCCATAACGGAAAAAAAATGGGAACCGAGCATTTTCTAATGCAAAACACCCTGTATAAACCGGAAACCTGTCTAACGCGGAAACGGAACGTGAAAATTTTCGCAAAACGGAAAACAGTTGAAATTTGACATGAGTAGATTTAACTATGACTGACTGCAAGTGAAAGACGGAAAAATGCTTTTAATTTATTATGGCACTAGAATGTTACAAAAACTTTTAAAATAATTTTGGACATCTGTTGCAGAATATGGGCTGATGAAAATCCAGGGGCACTCTTTGAAAAACAAATGCATCCAGAAAATCTCACTTGTGTGCATTTTTCGATAGTGGAGTGATAGGTCCATTTTTCTTCGCAAATGCACCTGGCAACTCTAAACGGGGAAAGGTACCGTGTCATGATCACTGACTTCTTGTGGCCAATATTGTATGATTATGACATCGATGTGGTTCCAGCAAGATGGTGCGATGTGCCACACAGCTGAAGTTCCCCGGGCCAATAATCTCCAGAAACAGCGAAATCAATTGGCCATCGAGATCGTGCGATTTGACTCCGATGCACTTCTTTCTTTGGGGTTACCTCAAAAGCGTGGTTTACCCCAATAAACTCAACACCATTCAACAACTTAAGGATCTATTAGTCTAATTAAGGAGAAGTTATGCAATGATGTCATCAAAAATTTGGACAAACGGGTCGAGGTGTGCCGTAGGAGCATTTGGGTAATATTCTTTCCCATACTTAATTGCCATGGACCAAATAATGTTTTTTAATAAAATTTCATCAACTCCATCATCCTCTTGTTTTCAATTTTGATTTAACTTCGGAACGCGTTATTGTAACACCCTTTATTTGAACTGTATATATTTTTATTTTTTGTTTGTTCATTATTTTTAAAGTACCCAAGAAAAACATATCATATATGATTTGAAGTACAGTATTAAGACTTTTGCTGAACAAAACTGTATAAAACGGAAACCTGCTAAAACGGAACAGAAAGTTGGGTACCACAGCATTCCGTTTTAGACAGGTTTTACTGTATTTATATACTTCGTGCTTGTATTAAAACTATAAGCGTAGAGTGGTTGGGATTGGAGTGATATTTTTGCTGATGCTGTAGTATATTTACAACTGCAGCAAGAACTAAAAGATTCTAAAATACCAGTGGGGGAAGAGCCCCTCTAAGGCGCCCTTGATGGAGGACATGGTGTATCCTGGGAGGTCAACACTTTATCACCATACATTTATTGCAAAAGGTCACAATTACACACCTGGAATCAGGAATTAACGAATTACGTTACATAAAATCTCTTAAACATAAACAAATTGCTTTTTTTATTAACGTGTTGTTAATAAAACTTAAATTTAATTGAACAATTTAATTCACCTTAATCTAATAATCACAAATTATTCAATAGATTTTTTCGACTTACTTAGATACGCTCTCACATAAAAATTGGAAAATAACCCAAACAGGAATATGTTCTGTGTCATTCCAAGATACAGCCAAAACTGTGAATAACCACAATTTCCTCGAATTATCGGTATGGCAAAATGAACTATTAAATAAGCGAATTGTAACATTTGTATGTGCGTGATGTGTTTCTTCCATGCAACTGATTTTTTAACTTCGGGTCGTATACACGTTCGATAATAGTAAAAATACATTGCAAAATGGACGAAACAATTAACAACAGCTACAATTGCTGCATGACCACCTGGGACATAGCGTGTTGCTAAGTAGCTGACTGTGGTCACTAAGCAATGATGATAGACATGAAGAAAGGAGATTTGATTGTATTTCTTTCTAAGGACGAAAAATACTGTGTCCGTAAGATCGATTAATTTTACAATGTAGAACGAATAGCAGAACATGGCTTCCTTTTGGGCCTTGGCTTCGTCACCATAGTTCATAAGATAGCACGTCATATTAGGCCGAGTTTGTATCAAATATATCAAAGCCTAAAATTTTATAAAAAAAGAATCATATGTTAGGTATTATTAATATTTTTAAATTATATTCTTTTTTTTAATTCATACCAAAAGTCCCAGTATTAAGTTGACAATTACTTGGAGGATATTGTACACAATCATTGCTGTCTTCAGTTCGAACGGTTCAACATTTTTCATTAGAAACGGTCCGATTTTCTTAACAAAACAAACATAGACAAAAAGCACAGCAGCAAGTTTAAATGGTGACCCCATCAGGAAGTAGTCATCCATTCTGGGATCTGCATTAAAAAAGCAAGATTTTGATAAATTTCAGTGAACATATTCAGTTTAAATCAATGTTGTCCTTTTGACCCTAAGTATTCGCGATCTTCTCACAGAAAACAGTTCGGATTATTTTATTACTTGCACAACAAACATACCTACAATTTCGTCTACATAATGAATGTAAGTTTTGTAAATCGGTTTCAGAATAAAAGCCATATTTGTCACGAATTATCCACAGTTTAGGGAAAAATGGGTTCGAAATTTATATTAGAACACTAGGATTTTCTGATTGCATTAGCGAAACTCATTGCTCACTTTCCCAAGCTCGCTAAACTAATTTACTTCAGTCGAAACTGTAGACTGCAATGTCGTAAAGACTATGTCGCACTATTAGTAGGCAAGCTGTTCGCGATCAACCTTTCCAGTGAATATGAATTTTAAATGAATTGATTATAAATTTAATTTTCATGGATAATCAGAAGTACGGAAATTGATTGAATTTTTTTTGCAGTTCCTGTGTGACCCCTTTGGGGCTTAGGGCAACAGCAATGCTTCTAGTTAGAAGTATAAATGCAGTATTTGTTTCTGAGACGTCAGCGATACGCAATACGCCCGAGAAGGTGGAATCCACGTCCATGACCTACATATTGGCATTCTGACTTAGGTACAACTATTGAAAATGAGCTGGAGCTGGTTCAAGACTAAAATTCAAAATAAATTCAATACTATTATAAAATTCAATAAACATAATTAATAACGTAGTTTTAAAAATGTGGGCTCCTAAGTAGTCAGAGTTAATATCACTTCTTATTTAGTATGAACAAAACTGTGAAATCACCTCGATGTCTTTCTACCTTGTTGGGTTGACCTCTTGAATCGAGTTATTATTATTATTATTATTATTTATCTGGTAGAGCCTATAGAAGCCTCACTACTTCTCGAACTACGACCTAAAAGGTCTTTTGTTCCTGGCTCTTAACCACTCCCTAGGCCATATCGATTCCTTTGAGAAAGTAGATGATTTTACTCAGGGGAGTCTTCGACAGGTCTTCATAGGTGAGAGTAAATCCACCGAGAATCTGCCTTCTTGATCTGGCTACTGCATCACAATCACACAGAATGTATGCCGTGGTTTCAGATAGGGTATTACAGAATCGACATGTATCTAGTAATACTTTACCGATGATCTTAAGGTGATAATTAAGGAAATAATGTCCGGAAAAATATCCCATTATAACCCGTGCGTTATACCTGCTTAAGAAAAGGAATTCCGACGCTCTCCTACTTGAGAAAGTCAGGAATTTCTTTGACTGTCTAAGTCCTGAAAGTGAGTTTCAATAATCTTCCACCTGCTGATTTACCCACTTTAAAATGCCATCCTTAATGAAGCCTTTACCTACTCCACAGAATGGTTCCGGGCCAATCATTGGTGAGTTGGCTCCCCGCTTAGCTAGCTGGTCAGCCGATTCATTACCCGGCATACCCTCATGTCCTGGCACCCACATCAGGGTTAGACTATTATGATGTGCCAGCTCTTTAAGAAGAGTATGACAGTCCCACACAAGCCTAGAGCGGAAACAATACGATTTCAGCGCTAGCAGTGCCGCTTGGCTGTCAGATAAGATAATAACTGTAGCGCCTTTTGGTTTATTCAGTAGAAGTTTGCCTGTACACAGCTCTATGGCATGTATCTCAGCCTGAAACACAGTAGCTGTTTGTCCCATTGCCGTCCATATTTTACAATTGGGTCCAAATACGCCCGCTCCAGTTCCACTATAGGTCTTAGAGCCGTCCGTGTACCAGACTGAAGCACCTTCCCCAAAATCTGGTAGACCAGATTGCCATGATACACGATCTCCCAGAGACACCATATATTTATATATTTTCACTAGTGGTAGTAGCGAAACATATCCACACCTTGGAAGTTCTGTGCAGTGATGCGATCGATATAATTATGAACTGGTTAAGTAGTACGGACCTAGAGTTGTTTTCGCATAAAACGGAGGCGGTTCTTTTGAGCTCTCGAAAAGTGCGCGAAGTTTTTACATTCAGAGCCGGAGAGCACGAGGTCATCTCGCAGCCAAATCTGCGATATCTTGGAGTGTTAATTGACACCCGGATGTCCTTCAAGGACCATCTTCTGGCGATCAGCGAAAAAGCTTCAAAGGTGAATGGTGCACTCTCACGCATCATGTCAAACATCGGAGGACCACGCTCCAACAGGCGAAAACTACTAGCAACGGTCACGAGTTCCGTAATGTTATACGCTGCACCGATCTGGGCAGATGCAACGAAGAAGAAATCGTATATAGCCGGAATCCGATCAATCTATCGTCTTAGCGCACTAAGGATTGTTAGTGCCTTTCGAACAGTGTCCGATGAAGCAATCGGAGTAATATCGGCAATGTTACCAATTGACATAATAGCGTGTGAGCTTCAGCGACTCTACGTAGCAGCAGATGAAGCATCGAAAGTGGACGAGCGACGGCGCAGTATCCAGGAATGGCAAGGACGCTGGGAAAGCGCGAACAAAGAGAGATGGACATTCACATTGATCCCAAACATAGACAGCTGGATAAGCCGCAAATACGGAGAAGTGGACTTTTATGTGACCCAGCTGCTCAGCGGACACGGTTGTTTTAAGCAGTATGTAGTGTCATCTGTGAGAATTGGTGTGGACCAATTAATGCAGTGGCATTACTTTGATCCACACCGATTCCACAAAAAAACAATCAGTTCAGTGGTTGGGGGTTTTGTTTTGGAGAGTTTTGGGTCTGACAGCTGGGTAGGAAAAAAGTGAGGTTAAGATTTTGGCGCGCACGGGCGAAAAAAAAATATTAGTTAGAATAAGAAATGGAAAGTTATGTGTCGCGTAATGTTACTTTTTACTCGCGTCCGTAAGTTTACTAATCGCGGATTCCAGTGAACCAATATGACGAACCTTCGCGCACGGATTATGTGTTAATAGCTCCCTACTGTTGTGATTGCACACAGTAGAGTTTGCAAATACAGTGACCCAAATAAGTTTTCGGCCAACGTGTCCAATTAAAAGTAAATATTCAAAACAAAGCAAATAAATAAAAAAAATCATGAATTAAAAAAATAAGATGGAATAAATAAAATATCATCAAGATGAATTAAGCTAAAAAAAAAAAAAAAAAAGTAAAAGCAAAATAAAAATAAATTATAATTAAATTAAAAATTTAAATAAAAATAAAATAAATTAAAATTAAAAATATAACATGACAACGAATGGACAGAAACTGACCGGACTGACATAAATAAAAAAAAAAAAAATTATAATAAAATTTAAACAAGAAAACAAAATATGCGGTATAACAGGTAATTTTTTTTATTAGTTTGTTTTTTTTTTTTCTCTCTCTCTCGTTTTGTTTTTTTTTTGGTACATATATAGTTATTTAGTATAAATGGCTAATTAAGACGGCCATTAGGATGGATCTTCTCGTTTGAAGACCTTCCGCCCCCTCATTCCTCTCTTTAGGGGCCATATTTAAAAATTTTCTTTGTGGACAAGTATGGCTACGGTAGGGTGGGCTAGACGGCGCATAACAACAGCGCCAGTCGAGTTGAAGGGAGTTTTCTCGGTCTCTCATGACCGATTGGGAATCTTATCCCAATTTTATCACCCGGGTAAGTCGGCGTGAAATTTTTGTTGTATAGGCCATGGGTTTATGGTCTGGAATACGAACAGCGTACCCCCCCACAGCCGCAGCTAGCCCGGAAGCCAGCAAGCACGTCGCTCCAGTTCGTATTTCAGCCACCAATTCGGACGTAGGTGGAATTGGACCCCTGTTTCCCGATCCCAACCTTCCCTTCGGTTATTTTGACTTTTTTAAGTCGAAATAACCACTCCAAGGCCTCCGACCACAACAAAATGGCGCCCAACGTGGGGCTAGCCAAACCAGCGCGTAGTTCACAACGCGTGATGGGACAATATGCGAGAGTCGGAAAAATGCCGCATAAAAGTTGTCACATCGAACTGACTTAAAATTTGTCTGGTAGCGACTTAAAATAACGCTTAAACAGCACCTACAAGTTCAGTGAACAAGCTCTTTTGTTACTTCACTTGCTTCTAGTGTGGTTCGAATTTACAGCTGGACATTGTGAAACCTTCATATTGACAGTTTTCTGTTGGCAACCTTTAGGCGCCATCAGAATTCCATATGAAGGGGCAGCCTTTTCTATCTGTGGGTTCGAATTGGACTTGCTGTGGGTTAAGTAGGGTCTTCAAGACCCATCTAACTGATGTATTGTAGGTACCCTTTTGAAAGCTGGGCTTGCCTTGACTTAGCGGGCAAGTCGTCAGACGATTGGGCAGACTACCTGCAATATATGTTTTAGAATGGTGCGGAGTAGTAGGGATATGGGTGTTCTGGACCGGAAGTGACTTGTGGTTAGACTCATGACGTCATCAATTGTAGATTCGAGTCTCATGACGTCATCAATTGTAGATTAGGTTTGTACTCATACACACATACATATAAACATAGATATAAAATTGTGGTTTTTAAGTATAATGACCTTGATAGGAAAGTTGATAAGAGTACGTGTTGCTAATTAAGCAATGTGGATTAGTCATATATGATAAAAAAAGTGTCTCAATTGTTTTGAATTTTTTGTGGTTAAAAAAATTGTGTTTTTAATGAAGTTGATAATGGAGACACAAGCTGAAGGTTTTTTTTTTTTTTGGTTCTTATAGTGATGTAGTAAAGTTGATAAGAGTGCGCTTAATGAATTGGATTATGAGGATTCACCGTTTATGGAAAAAAAGTGGAACCACTTGTTTTGAATTTTTTTTTTTGTGGTTAAGAAGTTTATTTCGCTATACCGTATAGTTAAAAAATCGTGTGAATTTTCAATATGAATTAGATTATGAGGATTCACCATTTATGGAAAAAAAGTGGAACACTTGTTTTGAATTTTTTGTGGTTAAGAAGTTTATTTCGCTATACCGTATAGTTAAAAAATCGTGTGAATTTTCAATATTTTCTTTACGAAAATTAAATTATTGTGGTTTTATGATTTTATTAAAAAGTTTATTTCGCTATATCATATAGTTAAAAATCGTGTGAACTATCAATATTTTATCATACAATTTTTGGTATAAAACGGAGCTCTGAAAATTGTTTGACCATTATAAGTCAACTACATCGAAGTAGGTAAGTAGGTAATTTATATTACCATTTTTTTTTTTGTTTAAATAATCTATATAATTTTTCTTTTTTTAATTTTTTCCAGCAATTAATTTACAAAAACTTTATTAGAAATGGACATGGATTCACATTCAACAACAACATTCAATGATAATGATGATGATGATAATCTTTTATCGATGTTGAACGTATAGCGACTCTTAAAGAGTTGAATACGCTCAATGCAAGGCCGTTAATGAAGGTAAAGGACATGGAACCGTACATGCCCTATAGGATCTTATCAGCAAAAAAAATAAGGACGGAGTTCGGAGACTCCATTTGCGTTGAGTTGGAAGAAAATAAAATTTTTCTTCCTTCGAGATATGCAAGACTCTCTGATGACGCGTTATCACAGCTAAACACGCGAAATTATAGCGTGGCGAGGGGACCCTCAACAGGAAGAAGCTATCAAATGCTGTTTGCATCCAAAAACTAATGCAAGTAAGTATGGTTTTTTTCCCCCTTAGAGTATTTCTAATAGTATCATTTGTTTATTTTTCAGATGCTGTCGAGGCTACCAGATGCTGACGAAGCTACCAGATGTGCCCAGGAAATAAAAATAAAAATTAAAAATACATTTTTTATATTTTATTTATTTAATTAATAAAAAAAAAAGTAATCAATTTTAAACAATTTGTTGTTGTTTTCTTTTATGAAATTGAGTTGAAGAGGACCCTCGAAGTTGTCAGTTGGAGTTGGGCTTTAAACGAGAAGAATAGAGAAGAAGAAGAAGAAGAAGAAGAAAGATTTAAGAAGAATTTGCGGTGAAAATAAAATGTTTTCAATTCCAAGAGACTTGTTGAAATAAAAAAAAAAAATTTTTTTTTTACATATTTTATTTAATTAATAAAAAAAGTAATGAATTTTCAACAATTTGTTGTCTTCTTTTTTTATGAAATTTCCATTTTATAAAGTTGATTCACACTTCTAGCATCAATTATTTCGACATCTGTTTTATAATCTACGTCCTGCGTCCGAATCAATTCCACTTCGCCATTACTAAGAATCCTTTCTTTCATGTATTCGCGATATTCATAGCACTTTATATTCAAGGTTTTCTTTTCGAAGTTGCTATCATAAGTACAACGGATTGTAAGTAGTAGATCGTTTTTGAATTGTAGTTGGAAGTGTCTGTAAAAAGGTCGTTCACTTTCAATAATTCCTGCAATTTCACGCTCTTTTTTTATCAAATCCTGCCTGAAAGCCTCAATTGCTTCTTGAATGGTGACAAATTTTCCCTCTAATGGTTCAGTTGTTGTATTTTCTAATGTTACAGCTGTTGTTGTTGAGCCACGAGGATCTTCAGTTGAACTACTATTCAACCCATTGCTGAATTTTAACAACTGGAATGATAATCCAATTTGTACTGTATCATTACTAGGTAGCTGTAATGCAAACTCCAAATTTCCTTTATTTTCACCACTTCCATTCAGTATTATAGGTATCACACCCGAATGGACGGCACTAAATAGTACACACATAATAAGGGTGCAAACAATTTCTCCACGCATATTGTATTGCTTGGCTATTAGGACACAACAGAGATAATGCTCTAATTTTTAAAAAATAAAACACTTTTATAGCATTTCCCCCCGCTTCTTAGACTATTTGTTAATGATATAAATTTATAAGTCTGAGCTAACTTACACACCACCACACAAAGCTACCAACTATGGATGGGAAAAGATTTTTGGTGGACACACTATCACGAAATCGGAAATATTGTGTTTGTGGATCGGGGTGGTGTTCGTTTAGAATTGTTAATATAATGATATATAATAGACACTTAGAGGTATATATGACCCCCCGAAAATGGAATAAGAAATCTTATATTGTCAACGAGAGTTGAAGAGGTCCCTCGAAGTTGTCAGTTTGAGTTCGTTTTCAAACCCTTTCAACACGTTAAGATTGAAGTGATAGGTGAATATTTCTGTTTTAGTTGAAATAATTTTTTTTCTATAATAAAACTATAACTTCAGGCGGAGAAATTACAATTCTAGGGAAAGTCATTGATGGCTTCACTAGCTATAAAACTCCAAATGGCTTCCCACTAGGATGTTCTTTCGGTGCTGAAGAAGACTGGGCTTTAAACGAGAAGTTAGTAAATATGGAATCGAATAGAGAAGAAGCAGAAGAAGAAAGATTTAAGAAGAATTTGCGGAGAAAATTAAATGTTTTCAATTCCAAGAGAGTTGTTGAGATTTTAATGGAAATGGATTTAACACTAACCAATGAGTTTCATGAAGTAGGTGTTGAACAAAAATAAAGTTTTTAGTAAAGGAGAAGCTGTCGACCAGTGACGACCATTCACATTTATAAAGCTAAAATGAAGCTTGAAAACTACTTAACGTTTTTAAATAAATATAATTGCATCTTGCTGGAAGAACACCGCGAAGAAATTCTCAAAGATATATTATTTTTAATGCAATATTATAAAATGGATGAAACAAATTCAAAATACGGAAGGCACTTTATCAATTGTCCTTGGTCTAAAGACGACGCAAAATCCGGTCCGGATACATGCGCTTGCCATAGTGTTTATCAAAAATGTAACAACATCGAAAGACTTATAAAATTTTACTATAAATTAAGAAATGAAAGATGTAAAGATTTTTTGTTTTAAAACGTTTGTCTTTATTAACGAATAAAATATGAAATGTATTACGATAAATCTGTTTTTTTAATCCATGAATTGTGTTGGGATGAAAATCCTAACCACTTAACATATAATTTATTTCCTGTTTGTTTTAAAACCTTTTCCACCAAGTATAAGTCAGGATGTTTCGTCTTAAGCAATTCGTTTTCATAAAATCCTCCCTGTATGGGATCACCTTTATAATCTTCAAGCAAATACGTTGTTGGACTTGTGTTGTTAACAGCTTGCACTTTGAATATTTCAGTTGTCCAATTTGGAGTGTAGCCTTTCTCAAAAACATGTTTGTATTTACTGATGCGCACAAAATCACCTCTTCTAAATTTCGGTTTTGAGAATACTTTTAAATTATTATAAACGGTTTTTAACAAATGCTTTTCGTTTGAAGAATTCACATCGCAGGGCTTCATTTTGATTGTTCTGTGTTTCGTGTTGTTGTACTTGTCTACCAAATTTTGTACTTTATCAATCCATTTATAGGACCCATTTAGACTAAACTCCTTCCACATTATTCCCTTCAAGGTTCGATTAAAGCGCTCAACTATCGAAGCTTTTAGCGGACTGTATGTTGAATAATGATTGATTTTGTAGTTATGCATTAATGTTTGGAATGGTTTGTTGTAAAATTCCTTTCCAAGATCACTTTGTACGTTTTTTGGGACTCGTGATGATTCAGAAAATATACTTTCCATTTCCCTAGTCACCTCACTTCCGCGTTTAGTTTTTAATGGAATGGCCCAAGAAAACTTTGAAAATGAATCGATTACGGTAAGCAAATAGCGATATCCTTTATTATCGGTAGAGTATGCACCCATTTCCACTAAATCAATTTGCCACAAGTCGTCGAGACCCCTGATTATAACTCGTCTTCGTTTAAAATTTTTTCTTGCTGACTTATGTAACTCTTCAACCAAATCTCGCTTACTCATCTTCAGTTCTGGGTCTATTTCTCTTTTAAAATAACTTTGGGTGTTTGAGTGTCCACCACCACCAAATCATCTCTATCCTGACCATCAACTAAGGATTCTTCATCTTCACCCGACCATTTATTAAGTTTTAATTCTAACACATCAATAGATTTTGTGTTTTGAGAAATATTATCGCTTGCCTTTTGAACGACGTTTTCCATTTCTTTTTTTAATTTCTCAATCTCTTTATCAACATAGGCTTTTGTTACAGCATCTTGCAACTGTAGGGGATCTCCCAAGTTTTCAATTAGCTTAGACTCTAAATCAAAGTTCCCGTTTTTGTTTAAATTGAATCCAACGCCTGGAAGACCGCGCTCTCCCCGCATAGGTCTTTCACGCCTGCTCACAAAGCGTCCAAACTTATCAACACTCATGATCGTAATAATCGATTTCTTTTTAATCAAAATTAATTTAAAGAACTAAATTGACCTCTCTCAGTTCTTCAATAATTGACACTATTTCGTTATTGTGATTGGAATGGCCGGCTTGCTGTGACGAAATAAGTAACCGCAGTCTTTCCACCAATTCATTTGGATCATCCCAATACACATAATTGGGTTTTTGACTATTCAAAAGCATTAGTCCGCTTCCCCTTTTTCCTCCGATGAGCTTGCTAACTATTTTTTTATACTTTTCTCCTCCATTACCTTTGATTCTACTATTAACATCATCAATAACTGTGCGATAAACGTTTGATTTTTGTAAAATATCTTTGTAGTTTTCTAAATCGTTTGGGTTGTAATTACTTGGGTTTTTCATGAAAATCAATTCGTATAACCCCTGAGTTGCATCATACTCTGTACCACCAATATCAATTGCATTTTCATTGAATTCCATATCCAAAAGACCTATTTGAAACTTGTTGACGCGTTCATTAAATTTAGGTCCATAGGTTTTATCAAGATTTCGAGTATTATTCATATATTCGTTGATATAATATCTAGATAAAGATCTTGATTTATTCAACGATTCACTCACATTGAGTGAGTGTGGAGATGTTTTCATAGTATTTAAGGGTGTGCTGTGCCGAACCGGCATCCGCAATCGTTTTAAAGATTTATTTGGTGTTCTATTTGAAGAGGAATGATGAATGAATGAATCAGCATTCTTGTTATCCTCATCATCATCATCATAAGCATTGACTTGCAATCGTGGATCGATAGAAGATAGTTCCCTCTTCACTTCGTTTTTAATCTTTTTATTAAGTTCTTCGCCCGCCTTCTCTTTGATTTCTTTCAACGGTTCACTAATTGGTTTAAATGTTTCTTCCAACATTAGCTCTCGTTCAGTTTTTCCGGTTTTCAATGCTTTATATTTTTTTCGTATATCATTTGTTGATTTTATAATGTTTTCGAGCAGTTTTGAGTCCATAACAAGTTGAAACCTGTCTTCTGCACGGTGTTGAAAAATATGATGCAATCAACTTGCTACCAACTTGTACCCAACTTGCAACCAACTTGTAACCAACTTGCAACCAACTTGTAACCAACTTGCCACCAGCTTGTGTTCAACTTTGTAACCTGCAACCAATTCGCAACCAACTTACAGCTGAGTTTTTCATCAATGAGTGGACACAGGCTGTGTGCTATTGTTTTATACTTTAATGAAAACATCGAACCCCCTTCTGTAGCGTCCCGCACTAATTGAACATTCTTTGCTAATAACCAAAAATCCATATTTGTCCCTCCAACATTCAGCAGCCATCTTTTTAAATTCATCAAACGATAAGTCTGTATTCACATGATCACTGTATACATGCTTTAAATTCTGTTCGTCCTGTTTAAACAATATTATAAAATTTGTATTGTCTCTGATCAAGTGCTTGGGTATGTGTGTATACGTTTGACACAAGTAGAAACAGTCAATGCTTTTGTGTCGCCCCATACAAAAGTATGATCTCATGTTATTCTGCTTCTCACAAGCGACGTCATCAAATATGAAAACTGAATTTTTTTTTGCGTCGCTGGGATCTATGACCGCGTTATTTTCAGTGAATGTATAATAACCGAGTCCCTTGATGGGTGATACAATACGCTTTAAATATTCATATTTTGGTTGATACAACGACTTTGAATATATATATATATTTTCGAATTTCAAACCGTTTGGGTGTAAGAGTAGGCTTAGCATTATATTGGTTTTTCCAGAATTCGATGGACCAACAATTATCGCTCTAATATCATTTGGTAAAAGTACGCTATGCTTTGCTCTCGCCCTTTGGTGACTACCTTCAAAATCAAAATTTTCAATACTTAGTTTCGCATGTTGTTTAATTAACTTCATTTTGTGTACTATCGTTCAAACACACATAAATACTTAGTTTTATAGGGTTTTCAATCTGTTTACATCAAAAGTCTGAAGCAAAAGGTTGCAATATTATTTAATATAAAATGATTGAACATGGACGAGAATCGACTATTAACCCACGAAATTCCACTGGAGAAGGTTTAATAAATACACTCATCAGCAATCTACCATTCGAGATACATTTACCGGGCTATAATTTCTGTGGTCCAGGTACAAAACTACAAAAACGTTTAGCTAGAGGTGATCGTGGTGTGAATCCACTTGATGAGGCGTGTAGAGAGCACGACATTGCCTACTCCCAACATAAGGATACTTTTAACAGAAACATCGCGGATAAAATTCTAGCGGAAAAGGCGTGGAACAGGACAACTTCAAATAGCGCCAAATTCGGTGAGAGAACGAACGCTTGGTTGATAACAAACGCTATGAAAGCTAAAGTGAAACTTGGAATGGGGTGCGCTAAGAGGAAATCAGGAGTAAAGCGAAAGCAGAGAAAACGAAACAAAAATTTATTTAAATCAACGCTTAAAAACATAAATACTGAATTGAAGAAAAAAAGGCCAGGAAGCATATCGAGCACCATCAAATTAGCGATGAAAACTGCAAAAGATGTTATTGGAAGAAAAGGATCTCTAGTTGAAACTCCACGGATAATACCAATTCCAAAAGTTGGTGGTTTTTTACCCCTCATACCGATATTTGCTGGACTTTCAGCACTTGGGGCCTTAGCTGGCGGTGCATCACAGATCGCAAAAGCTGTTAATACTGCAAAAAATGTTAAAGAACAACTGGCAGAAAGTGTGAGACATAATAGGCAAATGGAAGCTGTTGCGCTCGGAAAGGGCCTTTATCTGAAACCATATAGAAAGGGACTAGGGCTTTACTTAACTCGACCAAAAAACTTCTAAGCCAGCTACCCAATAGAGCGTTAACTGAGATCGATATATTTAAATTGACTAAAAACATTCCCTACTTTCGTGGTGTATTTATGTGTGATGAGCTTCCAGAGCATCCCTGGTATACGGAGTGTGGCGTAATAAATTTGGATATTTCATCGGGTCCCGGCACACATTGGGTAGCGTACTACAAACATCAAAATTATGTGGAATATTTTGATAGCTTTGGAAACTTACAGCCGCCAAAGGAAGTTATTAGGTATCTTGGTTCCAATATCAAATACAATTATAATCAATATCAAGACTTTGATTCAGTGATATGTGGACACTTATGTTTAAGATTTCTATATGATTGTATTAAATTCTATGAAAAATAAATATAAATATTGGAATATATACAACTTTTTGTTTAGTCTGACTAATGCAATATTATAATCAGCATGTCGATAACCTTGACTTTAAATGGAAACACTTCTATATTAACCGCAGAATATTTTCCTCCATTAGAATTGGATGGCGCTTATGTCTGCGGTTTGGTTGACTTTCAAACGTATAACTCAATTCCGAATGTTGATAACGAAAATAACCTTTTTCATATTGCAAACGAAGAAATTGAGATACCAGTAGGATCTTATGAAGTTGACGATATTGCTTTTTACATAGAAAAAGAATTGGAAAAAAGAGGAAAAAGATATGCGTTTAGAATTAAAGCAAATAACAACACTCTCAGGACAGAAATAAAAAGTAGTGAGACAGTATACTTTAATCGGAAGCGAACGATTGGTAAACTACTGGGCTTTAAGGATGTGGTTCTACACCCTACTAAAACACACACTTCAACACTACCCGTTAACATTATAAAAGTAAATGCAATTCGCATAGAGTGCAACCTAATCACTGGCTCGTATATCAACAACAATCTTGCACACACTCTTCATGAATTCGCACCTGACGTTGGCCCAGGGTATAAAATAATTGAAGTTCCGAAAAGTGTCATCTATTTACCGCTAAATACTCGTGAAGTAAGGTTCTTAGAGTTGAAAATCTTAGATCAAGACGGACAACTTATTAATTTCCGCGGTGAAACAATTACCGTTCGACTTCATCTTCATAAAAATGTTGATATATAACCAAGATGACAGTTTTATTTCGAGCAGTGTACAATCAGCGTCTACTTATTCAACACCCAAGAAAAGGCCAAGTGTTCTCGGAAAAGCACATTTAACAGAAGCAAACAAGTTATTTCTGCAGTCGTTGGGATTTAAACTTAAGAAGATAAAATGACATTTTTACTCAACATAACTAGCCAGCCTGTATTGAGTGAAGATATTATAAAGAAGGAGTACCACACCTATTCACCATTTTCAACAGCATACAAAAACAGTGATGAAATCAGAATTTCAATCCAACATCAAGACTTGTATCTACTACCAACCGAAAGTTTTCTATACATTGAGGGCGCAATTACTTCAACAGATGGAACAAAATTAGATGCTGCTAACTCTGTTCTCAATAATAATTGTATATCTTTTCTTTTCGAAGAAATACGATACGAATTGAATGGTATTGAAATTGATCGTACCAGATGTTTAGGGGTCACAACCACGCTGAAAAATTATATTTCCCTAACCAAAAATGACAGTGAAATACTACAAAATGCAGGCTGGTCACCGGAAAAACACTTTAAAGTTCCAGATTCGTTTTTCAACTTTTGTATTCCGCTTAAAATGCTGCTCGGCTTCACAGAAGATTACAAGAGAGTTGTTGTTAACGCACGACACGATTTGATTTTAATTCGATCTAGGACCGATCATAATGCTGTTAATACAACAAAAGATTATGATCTGTCTATTCATAAGTTGCTATGGCGTATACCACACATAACCGTATCCGATGTTGAACGACTAAATTTTCTCAATATTGTAAATGCAGGGCGTCCAATACAAATGAGCTTTAGGAGTTGGGATATGTACGAATATCCCATATTACCAACAGCATCTAGTCATCACATTTGGACGGTGAAAACTTCTTCACAGCTCGAGAAACCTCGATTCATAATTTTTGCATTACAAACTAGCAAAAACAATTTGAAGGAAAAGGATGTAACCGCATTTGATCACTGCAATCTAACAGACATCAAAGCACATTTGAACTCTGAAACCTACCCGTACGAGGATCTTAATCTTAAATTCGAGCGCAACCGATACGCGTTATTGTATGATATGTACACCAAATTCAAACGATCATACTATGGTCAAGAGTCTCCTCCGCTATTAGATTGTGAAAAGTTCAAAAGTTTAGCTCCAATAGCTGTTATTGATTGCTCGTTCCAAAATGAAGCCTTAAAAACTGGCCCCGTCGATGTGAAGATAGAATTTAAAACATCGATCGTGTTTCCATCAAACACATCAGCTTTTTGTCTCTTACTGCACGATAGAATTGTAGAATACAATCCGTTGACCAGCGAAGTTAGGAAATTAATATAGAAAATAATCATTTATAAAGAAAAAAAAATATATATAAATAAAGCACATTTTTTTTTTAAAAATGCGGTCAAATTTTGTATTGTTGAGTGTAGCCCATTTGTGATAACAGACTTCTAAAACATATTTCTTTATGTTAGCGTTGTTGTACATATTTACCCACAGTATATTCCGAGCATGGCTGAAAGACACATTATCATCGACGTTCAGGGTTTTAAAGCTCCAAAAAACACATTTATATTGAAGGAGCTCGCTATTTCATTTAATACAACAGAGTATCAACGGTTTTTGGTGAAACCACCGTATGATTTTCATCTTTTACCACCAAATTATCAAAAGCAAGTTCGTTGGTTGACAAATAAATTTCATCGTTTGGATTGGAATAAAGGAACATTGACATTCGATAGCGTGAAAGCGTTCGTTAAAATGAATATCGATAATCAGAACGATATCATTTATGTAAAAGGATTGGAAAAATTGGTGTGGCTGAAGAATATGATTGGAATTGATATGCTGCTAATCCATGACATGGATACCTTAAATTGTCCAGCACTTCGAGTACTAGAAGTAAAATATCCACTGGGGGACGTGTGTAATAATCATTCCGGACAATGTGCTTTGCGAAATGTGTTATCACTTAGAAGATTTTTAGATAACGAAGTTTGTAATTAGTTTTTAAAACTGAATCTGAATAGTTAAAAAAAATAAAAATGTTAAAGATGTTATATTTAAAAAATGATTTTATTATTTTTAATTCAAATTTCAAAATGTCCCCAAGCATATGTGCTAACTTTATCCTCCCTAATTAGCCTCTTATCATCTAAATGACTTAAAGCTATCTTATTAATACATTCCGTATATATTTTATGAAGTTTAGACCTAAATATATACATATTTCCTCTATAAACTTTCTCCCTATACAAACAATTTCTATAATTATCTATACTTAATTTATCCGTTACAGTTTTTTTAACACCTTTTGCCTTTTTAATTGTCTTTTCATTATCAACACTGAACGAATACATTTTCGCTCTTAGTCCTATAAATTCGGTTATGATTTTTCCGTGTGTTTCGTCTTTCATTAATCCTAAAATTTTACAATTTTTTAATGGAATATTATAGGGATTATCTTTAGAAAATTCCGAAGTATCAAAGTGGTTGTCAATGTCGTCCAAAATGTCTCTATAAAAATCTTCTGTTTGAATTGTATAAATAAATGAATCCGTATCCATATAATTTAGAAGAACATTTTCCCTATATTTTGGTTTTATATAACTATAGTGAAAATCGTACATCTTTAGCTTTGAAATATCAAGAACGGTAAATCCTAAATAAATTGGTTTGTCATAACACACATTCACTATATTCATCTGAACAGCAGACATGTTCTCTGAAAATATAGCTATACTATGAAAGTTAGGTTTGGCTATAAGAGCGCGGGCTCCTAAATTTCTACCCCGACTTTCCCATCTTGTTACAATTTTCACATCTTTTCTCTTTTCCACATTCTCCATCGTTTTCCCATATACGGCGTTGTTCAATAACTTAAAGAAATTCTTTTCAAATGAATTTTTGCTTTTTATACGATACGAATTATTTAAATCAATATAACTCTTCAGCCAACAAGACTGTTTAAATCGTAAAATTCTATGAATACAAACGAGTCGCAATCCATTATCTAAGCACTGTTGTAGATTCCGATAGTGAATTATATATTTCTGTTTGCTTGAAAAATCTGTAAGAAGCTTGTTGGTTTTAGACCCCGGTGCGGGTTTGTTTTCTGCACAAAAGGGTAAATCGTTGTGCTCATTATGCTTTGAGTCTGGATACTCTAAATCAACCTCTAAAATGTAACCATTTTCAGAATCCAGTGGAATATTAAGAATATCAAAGTCATTAACATTTTCAACCCATTCGAATGAAGAATATGGAAGTGATTGAGACATTGCCCACCCGTATAAGTTATTAGCATCCAAATATACTATGTATTTTGAAGGGGTCATTTCATCAAAACTTTCCATATATTTATTGTTGGCCACCGAGTGTCTATGTGAACATTGGGTAATACCCCCTCTAATACCTCGTTTAATAAAATTGTACATGTTTATATCATTCAAAAGTTCTAGTCTAATGTTTGTTGTTTTCAGCATAGCATCCCATGCTAACCCCGGAACAGTATAATATTGAGGGGGATCCAGCTCATAGATTTCTTTGCAAATTTTCCTAAAATTTTCAAACACGTCTGTTAAGAGCAATACATCTGTTTTTAAATACAACTCCAAATAATCCCCAAGTGTTTTACAATTAAATTCTACCCAAACTTTTTGGGCGTGATCATAATCGTTTTCACTACACTCACTATTTGTTAACGTGTTTGAAAAATTTTCTCGTGGGGGTAAACAAAGTTCATCCAATCGACTCCACGAATTTAAGTACTCATAGGGAAATACACCCTTTCTTGTTAGCAGCTTAAATTTGCTTTCTTCACCGTATATTGAACGCATTGTCTCAAGTTTTGCTGTGGGTAAATATCTAACAAGCTCATCTAAACTACTATGCATGAATCTGATAGAATCTAAAAATCTTAATTCAATCGTTTTCGAATTATTAACTACAATTCTTTTTGATACAGAAATATATCGTTCTTTATTTTGAGGTATAATTTTTATATCACCATCCAAATTAGCAAGTTCTTTCACAAATAAATGGCAATCATATCCAGAAAAGTTGTGAAAAAAAATTGGAAAAAATTTGGGCACCCTAAATAATAAATTACATTTATTATGAGCTGGACCCCTATACTTTCCCGTTAAATGACAGTGGTCTGTCACTCTATCGTTGTCAAGAGTCTTTTTACATATATGACAAAGAACCGTTTCTGTTTGAATTTTCATTTCCTGGGTTGTTAAAGTTGGCAAAGGTTTCGGCATCATTATATAATTTGAATAGAGCCACCTTACATCATTCACAAGCGAATTTACAAAACTTTTAGAGGATTCTTGACCCTTATACACTCTTAACCTATCTAATGACGAATTAAACGAACACTTAATAAAATATGAAAAAGCGCATGGAATGTGCTCCTGAACAATTGTCGATGAGGATGTTCCTGGGTCGGCAAAACAGGTATTGACATCTTGCAGCAAACACTCGAAATCGGCATAAATAACAAATGGTACATCCAGTTGGCGCTCATAATGTTGAAAATGTAGTGTTAACTTTTCGGGACTTGGCATGGCTGTCACAACTTTACCACACTCATTTTTGTGAAGCGAATGGGCTTTTTCATCATGAAAATGTTGCAGGCATGTGTTGCAAATGAAAAGTTTAGCAACGTGAAGAGTCTGTTGATAATGAATCAACCTTAAACAAAAAAAAAAAAAAAATAATTAAAAAATGAATAGAAAAATTAAAAAATTTATTACCTTGAAAGGTTCTTTATCCACACATAGTGGTGATTTTCATCAGTGCCTTGTATCAATAATAAATTTATATGATGCTTTTTCTCATTCTTTGTGTGATAATACGGACCCACAACTTTTTTAATTTTCGGTTCGTAACCGAACACATTTACACTAATTAAGGAGTTTAATTTTTCAAACTTCGCTACATCATGCACCTTTAGTGGAAAATCCAAATTGTTAAACTTTAATAATATGCCATTAATCAGCAGTATAACACTTTGCGTAATATCAGATATATGGTATGACGATGGTCTGTCTGACCATTTTTCCACCGGAAACAATGCAGAAATTATACTCCATTTAAAACAGAATTCATCGTCGTTTTTTATATTTATACAAGCATGTTTGTTTGCTATGAAAGGCGGTAAACGCACGTATTTCGTCCCCCTAAGCGGTTTGTACTCGTTTATGTTTATTTCACAGTGGGTTATTTTTACTAGAGTCCAACCACTATCTCTCTCTTGAAACTCTTGCATTTTCTTTATAATCTGATCAATATTATTCTTGAAAGCTGGCTGCAACTCACATTCATCCAAGACGGCTTGCATCTTTGGTTGAAACGATTTAATGCTTAACACACAATCGCTTTCTTCCTTGTTATCTCTCAAGCACGTTTTCATATAATCTCCAAATAGCTCAATATTAAACTTAATAGATGATGACTTTTCCAATATTTTTTTCAAAATAATCATTAGTGGTTCCTCTAAATTCTTCAAAAATAATTCCGGAATTAACACATTCTCGTCTTTGTTTTGAAATACAAGCGTTTGTATTCTGTTTTTAAAGCTACTCTTTATAGTTTGAAAATGCTGATCAACAGATTGAATATCATTCTTTTTGTGTGTGTTTGTACGAATGTGGTGATTCCACTCTAACTTTTTCACCATCACCTGACACACTTTACAAAATTGGAAAAGTGACTGGTTAGGGATTTGCTCTTCTACTGGGCTGCGCCTCATATACGGCCTTTTATTTTCTATTTTTTTTTAAATAAAAAACACCATACATTTATAAAAGAAAAAAAAATAAAACTTAACTCAGTACTTACCATGAGTATGTCCCATATGTCTTTTAAGACCACCAGACGTTGGTAAATCAATTCCGCAAACTTCACAAATGAAACCTTTCATTTTATAAAAAACGAGTAAATACACTGATTTTACTTAACCTTTCGTCTGAGAAACGAGTAAATACACTGATTTTACTTAACCTTTCGTCTGAGAAACGAGTAAATACACTGATTTTACTAACCTTTCGTCTGAGAAACTTTACACAAACTATAGCCAAGGGAGTTTTGATTTCCCTTTTAAAGTAAAATCATAAAACCGCAATAATTTAATTTTCGACTATACGGTATAGCGAAATATACTTTTTCAATAAAATCATAAAACCACAATTATTTAATTTAAATCACTACAAGAACCAAAAAAACCTTCAGCATGTGTCTCCATTATCAACTTCATTAAAAACACAATTTTTTTAACCACAAAAAATTCAAAACAATTGAGATACTTTTTCTATCATATATGATTAATCCACATTGCTTAATTAGTAACACGTACTCTTATCAACTTTCCTATCAAGGTCATTATACTTAAAAACCACAATTTTATACCTATGTTTATATGTATGTGTGTATGAGTACAAAGAAACTTTACACAAACTATAGCGAAGGGAGTTTTGATTTCCCTTTTAAAGTAAAATCATAAAACCGCAATAATTTAATTTTCGACTATACGGTATAGCGAAATATACTTTTTCAATAAAATCATAAAACCACAATAATTTAATTTTCGTAAAGAAAATATTGAAAATTCACACGATTTTTTAACTATACGGTATAGCGAAATAAACTTCTTAACCACAAAAAATTCAAAACAAGTGTTCCACTTTTTTTCCATAAATGGTGAATCCTCATAATCTAATTCATATTGAAAATTCACACGATTTTTTAACTATACGATATAGCGAAATAAACTTCTTAACCACAAAAAAAAAAAAAAAATCAAAACAAGTGGTTCCACTTTTTTTCCATAAACGGTGAATCCTCATAATCCAATTCATTAAGCGCACTCTTATCAACTTTACTACATCACTATAAGAACCAAAAAAAAAAAAAACCTTCAGCATGTGTCTCCATTATCAACTTCATTAAAAACACATTTTTTTTAACCACAAAAAATTCAAAACAATTGAGACACTTTTTTTATCATATATGACTAATCCACATTGCTTAATTAGTAACACGTACTCTTATCAACTTTCCTATCAAGGTCATTATACTTAAAAACCACAATTTTATATCTATGTTTATATGTATGTGTGTATGAGTACAAACCTAATCTACAATTGATGACGTCATGAGACTCGAATCTACAATTGATGACGTCATGAGACTAACCACAAGTCACTTCCGGTCCAGAACACCCATATCCCTACTACTGTGCGGAGAAGACAATACTGAAGTCTTCAAAAGAGTTCCTTATTTCCTTATTCCATCCTTTTAGAGTTCCTATAACGTAAAATTGAATTAAATTATGTAGTATATTTTTTTTTAATTTTTAAGTCTTAGGACAATTTATTTTCATATTAGTATTTTTTTTCTTTTGTTTTATCCCATTTTTTTTTTTTATTTTCTCGATTCCAATTTTCCCAGGAAGTTGAAGAGGCTGCCTTTTAACTCGACCTAGCAGGAGAGAGGATGAGGTTTGGGAGGTGGATAGCGAGAAGATCCATCACGTTTTGATTTTTTATTTTTCGCTTAAATGGATTTTTTTTTGCGTTTGATTTTTTTTGGAATTTTTGCTTTTGATATAATTTGCTTTTGATTTGCAATGGATGATTTATTTTGATTGGATTGCTCGTGAATTACAATTTTTTTTTGGTTTGCTTTTCATTGATTTATTTTGTTCGGTACTGATGCTATAATTTCTTTGCTTTTGAAATTTTCTTTTGCTTTAGCTCTAGTCAAATTTATTTCGTGGCGTAATTATGTTCGATTCTTAAATTATTTTTATTATTTCCAATTATGTATAGGGGTATTTAGCGGAAATTATCTAATTGCTTGATATTTATAGTATTTATTATTTATTATTTTGCATGTTGGGTTATATTTTCACCGTAACCTAGTTATTTATTCGCTTTCTTAGTGCATGGTTTTGTAGGTTTAGTTAGCTATTTTCATATTTATTATCTTACATATACATATTTATTATTATTGAAATTTGGGAATTATTATATATTTTGCATAGTATTTTTTTTTGTTAAGTTTATAGTAGTTTTCGTAGTTTAAATTTTTAGATTTAGGTGTTGAATTTATTTTTTTTGTTGGCTTAGATAATTTTCTTAGATTTAGGTGTTATTTTGTTAGGTTAAATTTAGTTGGTGTATTTAGTCTTAGTTCTTTTGGTTATGGTAGTTTAATTTATTATGTAGGTAGTTATTAGATTTTTTTGGTATCATTAATTTTTGTAGTATATAATTTCTTTAGAACATTTATTTTAGTCGGTTTAGTTTTAGTAACCTACATATATTTTGAAGTTTGAATTTATTTTTGTTTTGGTTTTCTATTTATATTTAAATTGAATATTTATTTAGTGTAGGGTAGATTATTTGTTAAATTTATTTTCGCTTATATTTCTGATTTTTTTTGATCCCTTAATTTTTGCACCATGCCACTGTCACGCACGCCAGAAAACAGAGGTAAAGATGTTCTGTGCACTATATGCCAGGAGTGGGTGGGACTGGACGATGAAGCAGTCAGTAAATGTGGGCACCGTTTCCATGAGAGGTGCATAGAGAAGTGGGTAACAGTTAAACAGAGCTGTCCCACTTGCCGGAATCATTTGAGCAAGTCGGACTATTGGTCTTTCCGGGGAGTAGAGGGAGCGATAGCCGCCCCTGGACCGTTGACAAGAAGCAGGGCTCAGTTAACGGTCCCACAGCTTTCAAAAGATGGAGTTTCTCTCCTTAGGGAGTCAAATTTGGATCCTCCACATGAGCTGGGAGGCGGTCAAGCCTTCTACGCTCCGGACGGAACAGTGGTCACCGACCAAGGGAGGGGAGTAAGCCTACCACCACTTCCTTCGGAAAGCCTACCGATGGCACCACAACCACCACTACAACTACCACAACTACAACTACCACTGCAACCGATGGCGACAAGGGAGGCACGTGTGAATCTTGGAGTTGATGAGATCACTCAACTGATTCGCACTGTGCTGAGGGAGGAGCGATCTCATCAATTCCAAGAGTCGCACAGTGATCGTTCACGTACAACAAATCACACCTCCAGAGCTACAAGTGCTGCTCGAGCACCTGAGAGGGCTCCACAATATCCGGTCGCTCAGTTCGCTGATCGTAGGAGCACCGGACCGAATTATAGACGCCGCAACACTACAAGTCCCATACGGACATGGCGTCTAAAATTTGACGGAGACGCTAAAGTGTTGCGAGCGGAAGAATTGATATATCGCGCCGAGGCTCTTGCGACCAGCGAGCTGAACGCGGATATGGACTTGCTCGCACGCAGCTTCTACATGCTGCTTGACGGCCGTCCAAACAGTTGGTTCTGGACCTGGCACAGGTCCAATCCAATGCCAACTTGGGCGGTACTAAAGCCTGCATTTTTGCAGACATGGGGTGTGCGAGCAAGTGACTGGGACATTAGACGGCAAATGTTAGCCAGACGTCAGGTCCCAAGCGAGTCCTATCAGATGTTCGAGCAGGACTTGTGTGAGCTCCGAACGTTGCTATCAAATCCGATGCACGACGGAGAGTTCGTGGAGCTGGTGCGGGGAAATTTGTTGCCAAATACGCAGCAACAAATTTGCCTGCAACAAATTTGGTCGCTTGACCATCTTCGACAGATAGTCACAAGAGTCGAAGACATTAGACGATCCACCCGATACGGCTACTCGAGTCATACCCGAGTTGCTGAGGTCGTGGAGCCTCCTACAGAGGTTTGTGATGAGCGCAATGGTTCCGAAGCCATGGCAGCAATTACATCTGGGGCTCCACTAAAATGTTGGAACTGTGAGCGTACAGGTCACGGTTACCGACTATGTGCAGAAGCTCCCAGGGGTATTTTCTGTTATGGCTGCGGAACAAAAGACGTTTTGCGACCGCATTGTGCTCGTTGCAATCGGGAAAACTCCGGAACGGAACGAACCACTTCGGCAAATTCTCGTCCTTTTCGGAGCAACCCACAGCAGCCACCCAAAACGTAGGAGACTCTTCGATCTCCGCAACTTGTGGTGATGACGACGCATCACCAGCCAAAACATCGGATTTGATAAATGCCACGACTGAGTCTCATTCAGTCGTAATTCTTCAAAATTCCTTACCTCCTGTTCGCAAAGCACCTGTACCTCGGAAGCCTTACCATGTAAGACTGAAGGAGTACATGGAGGCCCGCGACAGGATTTTTAACGATTCTAAACCCCCTTTAGTAAACATTTCTTCTTGTTCCACATTTCAACCTTCCCCTATTCCAACTCCTAAAAAGGCGATTTTACGTTTACGCGCATTTTGGCGTAAAGTTCGTGAGAGAAAGAAGGCAGTAATGTCGACGATTATCTCCGAACCTTTTGACGTACGTCCCTATGCTATGGTCTCCCTTTTCAATGTAGACGTTAAAGGTCTGTTAGACAGTGGTGCGAGCATTAGTTGCCTAGGAGCCAATGCACTAGAACGCCTTGAGCGAGCGCAAGTGCATTGGAAGCCGATTTGCCACGAGGTGAAGACAGCTGATGGTGCTTCACAGAGGGTAGTGGGAAGTGTGACGACCGAAATTAAATTTCGTGGAGTTACAGAACCTATTACTCTTTACATCGTGCCGAGTTTATCTCAGGATCTGTATCTTGGGGTGGACTTCTGGCGAGCCTTTCATCTTGCTCCATCCATCATCAGTTGTGTCAACACACAAACCACCTCTTCGCAACATGATGCTACTGCGATGCACTCTTTAACGAGTAAAGATGTTGAACGTTTAGAGAACGTTAAGTCCAAGTTCCCTTCTTTCGAACTTCACGGTTTGGGAAGGACTAACGTTCTCGAACACGAAATCGACGTAGGAGAAGCGCGCCCCATCAAACAAAGACACTACCCAGTATCGCCTGCGATGCAAAACCTCATGTATGGCGAGGTCGATCGTATGCTGGCAATGGGAGTGATAGAGGTAGGTTTGAGTGCGTGGAGTTCGCCGGTAGTGCTCGTGAGGAAACCAGGGAAAGTCCGGTTATGTTTGGATTCTCGAAAGGTGAATAATGTGACGAAAAAGGATGCATATCCACTTCCACATATCGACGGAATCCTTAGTCGATTACCACGAGCCAACTACATAACCAGTCTTGACCTGAAGGACGCCTTTTGGCAGATTCCTCTCGAGGCTAAGTCCCGTGAAATGACGGCGTTTACCATTCCCGGACGACCCCTCTATCATTTCACCCGGATGCCATTTGGGTTGTGCAATGCACCCCAGCGTATGTGCCGTTTGATGGATCGTGTTATCCTACCCGAACTGAAGGACCAAGTATTTGTTTACTTGGACGATCTATTGTTGATCTCGGAGGATTTCAATTCTCACTTGGTTTTGTTGGCGGAAGTTGCCGAATGCCTAAGGAAGGCTGGACTTACAATCAATGTGAGAAAAAGTAAGTTCTGTCTGAGGGAAGTGAATTACCTCGGATACATTGTTGGAGATGGAGGCCTGAAGACAGACCCGAAAAAAGTCTCGGCCATGGTCGATTACCCTTCGCCGAAATCCGCACGTCAGGTTAGACGCTTTCTTGGTATGGCTGGATGGTATCGACGATTCATTTTCAACTTTGCAGCCGTGGTCTCACCAATCTCAGACACGCTGAAAAAGGCCGACAAATTTACTTGGACTTCAGAGGCGGAAACTGCGTTTCAGTCTGTGAAGGCCATGTTAACTGCGGCCCCTGTATTGGTAAATCCAGACTTCACTAGACCATTCGTGATTCAATGCGATGCTAGCAAATCTGGAGTGGGGAGTGTTCTTTTCCAAGAGAACAATGATGGATCGGAATCTCCTATTGCATTTATGTCCCAGAAGCTCAATTCCGCTCAACGCAATTACAGTGTTACAGAGCTTGAATGCTACGCCGCTGTGTTGAGCGTGAAAAAATTCAGAGCGTACGTAGAAGGGACATCGTTTAAGATTATAACGGACCATGCGAGTCTCAAATGGCTGATGTCTCAAAAGGATCTCAGTGGACGTTTGGCTCGCTGGAGTTTGAAGTTGCAAGGCTTCGACTTCGTGATCGAACATCGTCGTGGGAGCCTGAATGTTGTACCCGACGCTCTCTCTCGCGTATACGAAGACGGATTAAATGCGCTGATCGACGTTGCACCCATGGTTGACTTGAGCTCTTCAGAATTTCAGAATACGGAATATGAGGATCTGAAGGCAACTGTGGAGGCAAACGCCCCTCGGCTTCCTGATGTATGCGTTAGAGATGGCTACGTGTACAAGCGTACAGAGCCCTATAACGGTGACCCAATCACAGAAGATCGTGCCTGGAAACTTTGGATTCCATCGAGCTTGGCGCCTACTGCGATCGCTCAGGCCCATGAAGCGGATACCATGGTTCACGGTGGGTTCGCCAAAACGCTAGAGCGCATTAGGCGATACTTGTATTGGCCCGGTATGTCTACACAAGTCCGCGATTTCGTTCTTTCGTGTCAGACTTGTAAAGAAACGAAGTCCCCGAATCGTCCGCTTAGAGCTGCAATGGGAGAAGCCTTCAAAACGCAGAAGCCCTTTCAACATCTATACATTGATGTATTAGGACCATACCCTAGGACCAAAAGTGGGAAAATCGCTATCCTTGTTGTCCTTGACCATCTGTCAAAATTTCCCATCCTTCATCCCCTAAGAAGAATTACGGCGGGTGAGATCACGACGTTTTTGGAGAGGGATGTCTTCCATATGTTTGGTACCCCCGAGACAATTCTCTCCGACAATGGGTCTCAGTTCAAGTCGGCGACATTTAACTCCATGCTTTCTAAGTATGGGGTTAAACACCTATACACCCCGAAATACTCGCCTCAAGCGAATGCTTCAGAGCGAGTCAACCGTTCTGTTTTAGCTGGACTCCGTGCGTTCATCGTGGAGGACCAGACTCGATGGGACGAAAACTTAAGCAAAATAGGATTTTCTCTTAGGAGTTCAATTCACCAAGCCACTAAGTTTTCGCCCTATCAGGTTTTGTTTGGGACTCACATGATGTCGCATGGGGATGACTACGCTCTGTTGCATCGTTTGAAAGCGCTAGGTGATGTAGACTTGCAACTGGGTCCCAGAGAAGGTACTCCTATCGTGAGGCAACTGGCACAGGCGAATATTCAGGTCGCACACGAGAACAGCAGTAGGCGTTATAATATGCGTGCGGCTCAAACTCAATTTAGAGAAGGACAGGAAGTGTACAGAAGAAACTTTACCCTGTCCACAGCAGCACAAAATTATAACGCCAAACTGGCTAAAAAGTTCTTGAAGTGCAGGATTCGTCGTGTGCTAGGCAACTCGCGATATGAGCTAGAGGATCTCGGAGGCAAACGTGTGGGAGTGTACCACTCCAAAGACCTTCGTCAGTGACTGGAGCGAGCGACAACTCCGAGAGTGCCCGGTCACTGCAGTCGTGAGCATGAGACGCAAACGGAGCTCACAGCTGCCTTTTTCAGCCTGTTCGGCGTTGTAGACAACGGCGAGCAGTCTGTGTTGTAGTGTCATCTGTGAGAATTGGTGTGGACCAATTAATGCAGTGGCATTACTTTGATCCACACCGATTCCACAAAAAAACAATCAGTTCAGTGGTTGGGGGTTTTGTTTTGGAGAGTTTTGGGTCTGACAGCTGGGTAGGAAAAAAGTGAGGTTAAGATTTTGGCGCGCACGGGCGAAAAAAAAATATTAGTTAGAATAAGAAATGGAAAGTTATGTGTCGCGTAATGTTACTTTTTACTCGCGTCCGTAAGTTTACTAATCGCGGATTCCAGTGAACCAATATGACGAACCTTCGCGCACGGATTATGTGTTAATAGCTCCCTACTGTTGTGATTGCACACAGTAGAGTTTGCAAATACAGTGACCCAAATAAGTTTTCGGCCAACGTGTCCAATTAAAAGTAAATATTCAAAACAAAGCAAATAAATAAAAAAAATCATGAATTAAAAAAATAAGATGGAATAAATAAAATATCATCAAGATGAATTAAGCTAAAAAAAAAAAAAAAAAAGTAAAAGCAAAATAAAAATAAATTATAATTAAATTAAAAATTTAAATAAAAATAAAATAAATTAAAATTAAAAATATAACATGACAACGAATGGACAGAAACTGACCGGACTGACATAAATAAAAAAAAAAAAAATTATAATAAAATTTAAACAAGAAAACAAAATATGCGGTATAACAGGTAATTTTTTTTATTAGTTTGTTTTTTTTTTTCTCTCTCTCTCGTTTTGTTTTTTTTTTGGTACATATATAGTTATTTAGTATAAATGGCTAATTAAGACGGCCATTAGGATGGATCTTCTCGTTTGAAGACCTTCCGCCCCCTCATTCCTCTCTTTAGGGGCCATATTTAAAAATTTTCTTTGTGGACAAGTATGGCTACGGTAGGGTGGGCTAGACGGCGCATAACAACAGCGCCAGTCGAGTTGAAGGGAGTTTTCTCGGTCTCTCATGACCGATTGGGAATCTTATCCCAATTTTATCACCCGGGTAAGTCGGCGTGAAATTTTTGTTGTATAGGCCATAGGTTTTATGGTCTGGAATACGAACAACGTACCCCCCCACAGCCGCAGCTAGCCCGGAAGCCAGCAAGCACGTCGCTCCAGTTCGTATTTCAGCCACCAATTCGGACGTAGGTGGAATTGGACCCCTGTTTCCCGATCCCAACCTTCCCTTCGGTTATTTTGACTTTTTTAAGTCGAAATAACCACTCCAAGGCCTCCGATCACAACAAGTATCTTCACCGCTTTAAGCATGAGGAAGACCCGTTCTGTCCCAACTGCCCCCACGAGATTGAGGACGCGCGTCATATCTTCCTGCACTGTCCGCGCTTCGACGTCGACCGAGCCTAGATTGCGGCGGCCTTCGGAGAAGCTCCGACCGTAGAAAACCTCGTTAGACACATTTGTGACACACCTCAAGTGGCAAGTTTTCCAGACTGCAGTAGCACGGATTATGTCGACACTTCGCCGCTTTGAGCGAATAAGAAACATCCAACGCGACGTACCACAGGAGACGACTGACTAGACTAGACAGACAATAACTGACGATTTTAGCAATATTGCTATGACGGCAATACCTAACGGTGGTTCCGGGAGGATCCATCCGTACGACTGAGGAGATGTTTAGCGGGTTAAAGTCCCGCACTGACTTAGGCTTTCGATGCTTTTACTCCTCGTTAAAAAAAAAAAAACCATATATGGTTTCTCAAAATCATATACCCTTGGCATGTTATCGTTTACTGAGTCGGTTAGGTCCTTCTGATTAAATTCCTGTAGAATTTTAAGGTGACCGACAAGGTCTCCTGCCTTGAATTTATTGTACTGCTGAAGCCTTATGGCCTCTCTCAGGGCCTCCTTCTTTATCTCTAAGTGTAATGGGGCCAAGTCTATCATGGCTTCCATTGCAGCAGTGGGATATGATTTAAGTCGCCCAGTAATGCTAAGAACAGCACGCCTCTGAATTTTTTGCAGGGCCTTCTCTGCTGTGATTTGTTCAACCTTTGGCCACCACACCATAGCGGCATATGTGATCATTGGTATTATAATAGACTTGTAGGTCCAGTATACCATATTTGGTCTGAGACCCCAAGTGGTACCACAGAGCCTTCGACACGCCATAAAAGACAATGTTTCTCGTGTGGAGATGTTTTTAAGATGTAAATTCCAAGTCAGACACTTGTCCAAGGTAATTCCCAAGTATATGACATCGGACGAGAATTTAATTGTAGTTCCTCTCACAATCGGGGGCCTTAAGTTTACCTTCCGTCTTCTAGTGAATGGCACTATAATTGTTTTACTTGAATTTATACTTAATCCCTGTTGGATACTATCTCTTGCATGCGGTCCGAAATGACACAGCCATGTTTACTTCTTACAGTGATCATCAGGTCATCAGCGTATGCTTGAGTCTCAAAACCCTTTCAGATCCTTAAGGATATCATCTACAACAATGCACCACAGTAGTGGGGAGAGTACGCCTCCCTGAGGGCATCCCTTCACCGCTCGTACAGTGAGACCTTTACCTCCGATCTGAGCCGAGATTCTACGAGAGACAAGCATCGCTACTATCCATCTCGTTACCGTTTCTTCTACTCCTATTTTACGAGTAAGTAATTCAATGGATTTGTAGGAAGTGTTGTCAAAAGCACCTTCAACGTCAAGAAAAGAGCACAACGCTATTTCCTTGGCTCTCAACGTCTTCTCAATTTTTTGCACTAAATTGTGAAGAGCGCTAACTGTCGACTTACCAGCTTGATAAGCGAATTGGTATTTGTTGAGCCGGCTGAAAGGAGCTGAGCTTCTTATGTATCTGTCTAATACCTTTTTCATAGATTTAAGTAAGAAAGAGGTTAGACTGATTGGGCGATATGACTTTGCGTGAGTCCAACATCTATTCCCCACTTTTGGAATAAAAGTCACATTTACGTCTCTCCATGCCAGTGGCACGTAAGCGTATTCAAAACTGGCTCTAAATAATTTGACCAGTATGGGAAGAAGCACATCGAATTCTTGTTGCAGTAATGCAGGAAAGATGCCATCAGCTCCTGGAGATTTAAATGGGAGGAATGACATTACCGCCCATTCTATTTTATTAGGAGTAAAGATTCTGCCAGATAAAGCACTAGTTCTGTTATTTGGCATAATCCTATAGGGTCTAATTTCATCCGTATGACACCCTATCTCCTCTGAGCCTGGAAAAAGTGTTTGCATCAGAACTTGCACAGTTTCTTCGATACTAACGGTGTTACTTCCATCTTGCTTTTGCAAGAGTCCAATACCGTTATTGTGAACTCTAGAGAGTATCTTTTGCATTCTGGCAGCTTCTGGTGGGCTATCAATACCCTCGCAAAAGTTGCGCCAGGTGCGTCTCTTTGAGTCTCTAATTTCTTTATTATATACGAGTATTGTTAGAGCCCTTTTATACTTAGTCCAATTATTGGACCTTTTAGCTCTATTGAACAGTTTCCTAACTCTTGTACGGAGTTTTTGAAGTTCTCCATTCCACCATGACACATCTCTTTTGGCCTTGGCCTTCTTGAGTGGAGAACTATCTTCATAGCTATCAAGTATTAGGTTAGGTTAGGTTGAGAAGGGTGGACTAAAGCAATGTGCCCCAGTCCAACACGAGAGATCACTGTGGATCCATTGTGGTCCCCTCGTATAAAAACCGGGCTCTAGACTACTGATTCCAAATATTGCTCTTCCTTATGAAGAGAGTAGTTCTCCATAAAGGAATCATCGCAAGTTCTGATAGATCGGTTAAGGAGAATTTCCCTAAGTACCGATGCCTGGTGCGCGCCAGACTATCACATTCACACACTAGATGCTCCAGTGTTGGCTCAACATTCTCGTCACCACAGCGACACAGGTCAGCCATGGGTATTCCCAGCCTTTCTCCATGCCTCCCAAAGGGACAGTGTCCCGTTAGGACCCTTATAAGTTGTCTGCAAATGTCCCTGCCCAGAGACAAAATGAAGCTAGAGTTCCTCCTATCAGCTATCAAGTATTACTTTTTTTACTGTGGAGGCTACTCTATCAGCTTCCTATTCATTCCTGATAGGGCCATAAAGACTGACATTTGGGAGCAATTCCTCCAGGGTCGCTTTATACACAGACCAATTTGTACATTTTGGAATGCGTCTTTCGACCTCCCACGATTGTCTGACTTTGATGTTAAAGCAGATATGCGCATGGTCTGACCTAGATGGTTCGTCAGAGACATGCCAATCGTAGATGTTTTGAGCGGTTAAAGGATCACTGAGAGTCATATCTAAGACCTCTTCCCTAATAACATTGAATCGACTTAAGAGAAATGCAGATAAGACAAAGAGATCGATAACACCAATGAGTACATGGTAGACATAGTACGCCTTAGGGCAAATATGGTTTGACTTTCGCCTAGCAGGAGTAACTTCGAAATTGCAGGTTGGAACTTAAGTCTCCTTCAGCCTTGTCATCAAAATAATTTAGTACCCGCTCAAAATCTTAAAATCAATAGAAGAATTGTCTATCACACATACCCGGTCCATAAATATACAGCCTCTATCTACAGTGAATTGGCCTGAAGGTGTGAAAATCTCGACTACGGCAATTGAAGTAGGACTTCCCATTTCACAGTTTCCAAGTAGATAGATTTTGACCAGATTTGCAACATGTGGTCGAGCGTTGTCATGCTGCAAAATTACTTTGTCGTGTCTCTCTCTGCGGCGCAATTTGAGGAGAGCGAGAGAGAGACAAACGCATCAATTGTAGTCCATAGCGATCTCCCGTGATGGTTTCGTTGGGTTTTAGGAGCTTATAATACAACACTACACCCAGCTGACCCTTTGCCGTCGATGTTGAGGTATGGCAGGGCTTACCCCACAATTTTCTACGCTTCGGGATATCGTAGTGTATCCACTCTCGGCTTCAATTCATACGGTACCCAATTTTCTTACCCTTAAATCATTATGCTTTTAAAGGTTTGGCAACTATTGTGTGATGAACTCCTAATGGCTCGGCAAGTTCATTTTGCGTCTTTTTCGAGTTATGCTTCCAATTCTTCGTCTTCCAACTTTTTCGGTTCAACATCAAAATCATTTTCAAAGCGTCGAAACTCGACACGTTTAACGTTTTCGGCAGAATAACATACATACTGTCATTTCAACCTAAATGGTGGAGTTTCAAGATGAAGTTGGCTGTAGTATTGTCCGATGCAAAAAGGCTAAGATAACAACATCTGTCAGGAAACAGCGGGAACTTATGCAAGTCCCTAAAATATTGTGATGAATTTAATTGCAGGAATTGCTATCCTGAAAATTGTATCCGTCTGGCCGCCGTAGACTAACGCGTTTGTAGGCTAGAAGCCTCCTGAGCCCTTTGATCTATCAATTTAAAATGTTTTAAGTGATCGTATTTTTATTTCATGTTTTAGGACTAATTGACTACAAAATCGCTAAAAAAATTTGTCCATTGAATTGCACTAGCCTCTTAACATTTTGATCTAATAAGTAAAAAAAATGTTTGTTACCATATTTTAATATCACGTTTTCGGTTTAAAAGACCTCAATCCTTTGATGCAATAAGTTAATAAGTGTTTAGTTGCCGTATTTTCATTTCACTTTTTAAGACTAATAAAACCCCAAAAAATTGTCCGTCTGACCGCCGTACGAAGCCCCGTTTGAAAGATCCTAGCTCCTAAACACTTTAATCTATTAAGTTCAAATTTGGTGGAGCACGGGAGTGGGGGGCTATGAGATTTTGCAAGCAACTGTTTAAGATAGAATCTTGGTATGTATACAATAGGTTGGTCCAGTAAATCTCTATCAGTAAAAAAAAAATCTGGCAATGGTCTGGGCGAAACTTTATTATTTTCGGGTCAAAGTTCGGGAGCGGTCAAAGTCGGAGTATATCATTAGTTGTTTCGAAATTATGAGGTTTCTTGGAAAGTTAGTTTGGTTCTTAAAAAAAAATATTTAAAATCGAGATTTTTAGCCGATTAAACATTGGAGAAGCCCGTGTAGACTGTTCGAATTTTTGGTATATTATGTACACTAAAAGCCCATAGAAGTAAAGGCGAATTTGCTGTCTTATCAGAATTAAGAGATATGACCAATTGTTAAAACGTAGGTAATAATAACTAATAAATAATAAAATTGATTTATTTGTATCCGTGAGCGTAGCTCGTATGGATTGTATATATAAAATACATTTAGTGATTGATGGCAGATAATAATAAAGAGAAAAAGCAAAATTAGCAAGAAATAGCAAGAATAATAAAAATACGATGTAATAAAAAATAATATGTAAAATGTAAAATGTAAAAGCAAGTGTTAAAAACAAAGAAAGAAGTTAATGTAATTTTAAATTAAGAAAGTTCAAAGTTTAAGTTTAATATATGTTCTTTTAATTTAGTTTTGAATTTGACTGGGTCCATCTTGATCGTTTGTGGAAGTTCGTTGTAACTTTTTATCGCTCTAGTCATTATTCCATTTGTACCATATCGTGTAGTGCGCGCAGATTCAAGGTGGATATCATCTGCATGTCGAGTATTGTAGCCGTGGTTGTCGCTATGATATTCCAGAATTACGTTCGTATTTGTGAGATGATTTTTTATCAGATTTATCTGATTCACGGATTCCAGATGATATAGTTCTTCTATAGTAAGAAGATGATGAGACTGATGGAGGGTTTTTGTTCGTTCTCTTTTGTCAATGCTGTATAAGTTTTTAATTGCTAATTTAAATAATTAGTATAAAGCCATTACTTCCACTTGGGGTTTGAATTTCGACAAAATTGTGAAACAGCTTTTTAGACGATATCATAAAAACCAGCTTGATAACTCATGAGACACGAGGGATCTTGTAAAATTTGTGAAAACGCAAGCAAACCGTTCACAATTGAAATTCGGAAAATCGTGAAATTGGTTTTTAGGTCATTACATCAAATGCCGTAATAATCAATTTTATATATCATCAGAACTAAGGGATGGCAAAAATTGTGAAAATATATGCAAACCCTTGGGGGTTGAATATCAAAATATTTTAAAATGGGTTTGTAGGCGGTTATATAAAAAGTCTGTGGAAGTGAAAAGCAATCTAATATCTCATCAAACCTAAGAAATATGTCGAAGCTTTGAAAAACATATAACCCCCTTATACCCCTTAGGATTGAATATCTAAAAATACTGAAATTGACTTTTTGGCGCTTATCTAGGAAACCTTAGGAAGTAAAAATTAATTCGATATATCATCAGATCTAAGCATTATGTAGGAATCTGCGAAAACATATGCAAACTTCTTACACCCACTTGGGGGTTGAATATCCAAAAATCCTGAAATGAGTTAATAGATAAATATGAAGACAGAACTAGAAAGTAAAAACAATTCAATTCATTATCACTTCTAAAAGAAATTACGGAATTCGTGAAAACGTGTTCAACCCTCTTAGGGGCTGAAAAGGAAAAAACTTAAAAACAGGTTTTAGGCGATTATTACGTAAGCCCATGAAAGTGAAAAGAAATTCGATATCTGATCAGATCTGGGGATACGGCAGAATTCGTGAATAGATAACAACCCCTTTACACCCTCTTAGGGGTTGAATTTCAAAAAATCCTGAAAATGCTTTCTAGGTATTTATATGAAGAATCTGTAGAATAAAAATGAATCCAATATTTGGGAAGACCTAATAGATATGACGAAAATCATGAAAATATGTGCATTTTATTTTCACTGATCATTTTATTCGACCCCCTTCCGAACGCCAATTGATATTTGCAATTTTTTTTATCCAAATTACTTTTCTAGTTGATTTATAAATACGTACCGAGTTTCAACTTTGTAGCATAAGCCGTTCTATAGATATGACAAACACCCCTCACCCCCGTACCATACTACCCTATAACAACATGCTACTACTACAGATCTATCTAAATACCAAGTTTGAGTCTTATATCATTATAGGTTCTCGAGATATAAAAATCGGAACTTTTTCTTTTTCACACTCCCCCACGCTCACCCACTACACCCTACCCCCACCATACCTTTTTTGGCTGAAGTGGTAAAAATTCTAAGTCTCCACCTTACATTGTTCTTGAGATATGAGACGTGATTTTTTAGAAAAAATCTTATCCCCTCCACTTCCATGCTTCACCGCCCCCTTAAACAATTTTACTTTCATCAAACTTTATTTGTCAACCTTTATAAATAAACCGAATTTTATTTTTCTAGTGCAATTGGTTCGTGAGATATCGTAATCTAAAGTTTTTTACCCCCCACCGCCGTACGCCACTGCCCTCACTCAAAAAATTGTTTCCGATCAATTCTCCTAGTATACCCACAGATGTTCATCAAGTTTCAATTTCTTGAAATTAACAGTTTAGGAGATATGGATTTTAGAATGTCTCAATCTCGGTTTTCGATCGTCTTGGATGCATTATTTTTCCCCACACTCCTTCACCCCACACCAATATCGGCAATTTTGCAAATGGGTCCACTATTGAAGCTCTATATAAATTCCAAGTTTCAGCTTCGTAGCATAAGCGGTTGCTGAGATCTAGAAACCAAAATTTTCCGTCTAAAACTCTTCCTCCACCTCCCCCTCACACCCCCACCCATTAGAATTTGGTCACTTCAGGGAGCCTACCCACACTACCCACGAAAAAAAATTCAAGTAAATAGCTCAAAGGGTTTGGGTGCCTTGAAACAATTTTGCGTACACCGGTAGACGTACGACGTACGGCGGACAGATGGACTAAACATTTTTTTGGTGTTTTCGTGTCTACTAGTCATGAAACGTAAAAAAAATGTTTCGGGGTAGTAAATTTTTTCAAATGTCCGTCTGTCCGCCGTAGACGCCGTACGCGTCATTTGCAAAAAAATGTTCGATAAGGGTGGAGGAGTGGGGAAGTGGCGGGGAAAACAATGAGTCCAAAACGCTTGAAAGCCGCGATTGAAACATTCTAAAATCAATATCTCCTGAACGATTGATGTCAGAAGATTGAAACTTTATGGTTGTCCTTAGGCATACTTCAAAATTAGACAAGGGCAAAAATTGTTAAGGGGTGTGGTGGGGTGTGGGGTAAAAAACTTTTGATTACAATATCTTCCGAACCAATTACACCAGGAAGATAAAATTTAGTTTCTGTATATGGGATCACATGAGGAGTCTACTGAACGTAAACTTTTTGAGAGGGGAGGTGGAGCACGAAAGTGGGGAGATAGCAATTTCTCAAAAAATGTTATTTTTATATATCAGAAACCGTATCAGATTTGATCTTGAAAATTTTACAGGAGTTGCGGTCGGTAGACCTCTAGTAGGAAAAAAAATTTTTGGGGTGGGGGTATAGGGGATGATGGTAAAAAGGGGTAGAAAGGAAAAAAATTCTGATTTTTATTTCGAGAAAACCGTAATAAATAGAAAGCAAAAAATTTAGAATTATATGGAGCCACTATCTAGTGACAACCTAGAAAAATAAAATTTTTGATAGTGGTAGCAAGGTACGAGGGTGAGGGTGGTTTTTCATATCTCAGAAACGACTTATGCTAGAAAGATGATACTTAGTATATATATGTAAATCTATTACTATTTAATTAAAGCAAAAAAAAAGTTCAAATTTTTATTGGGGTTCAGAGCTTGAGTAAAAAAAAATGTCCGTGAATCCACATTTTCACGAATTTCGCTAAAACTTTTAGACATGTGGAGCTATCGAAGCAATTTTGCTTTTGCGGGCTCTTTATATAAGCGCCTAGAAACGTTCTTCCAAATTTTTTGATATCCAACCCCGAACGTGGTGTAAAGTGGTTGTGTACATATTCACAAATTCCGATATATGTCTTATGTCTATTGAGATTTCGAATTCACTTTCACTTCTAAAAGCTTAAACATAGTCGGCGAAAAAACTGATTTAAGTATTTTTCAATATAAAACCCCCTGGGGGTGTAAAATATTGTTTTCACTGATTCCGAAAGTCTCTTAGGTTTAATGTGATCGAATTCGCTTTTACTGCTATGGAATCTTCTATTCATAAAAAAATACGTAAATAAATAAAAAAAACTGCCAACCAACTGGGTAGAAGTTCAAAATGCGTTTAATGCTGAGATGCGTTGTAGGTTACTATGCCATTGGCAACCTAGGGAATAACTAGGAGGCTATTTGGAACGTTATATTTTAGGTTGTCAGCCGCATAATAACCTACACAGCATCTCATCATTAAACGCATTTCGGACTTCTACCCATAAAATAATAAAGTTGCGCCCAGACTGTTGGCAGTTTTTTTATATCTCGAGGTGCGCTAAGGCTGAAACCTTGAATTTATATAGGGCCATAAGAGTGGCATGGGGTATCATGGTACGGGGATGGGGGTGTTCTTTCTATTTCAAGAACTGGTTATGAAGAAAGAAAGCTGAAATTTGCTATTTACATGTATAATATTGTTGCGAGCTAGGGGTTCGCGGGGATTTTAAGTAAAACACAATTCGGTTAAAATAAAAATAAGTGATTATTTATTAAGTATTCGCACTTTAAATTCTATTCGCACAATAATTCGCACTGTATGGCAGTACCGCCCGCTTATTTATATCGCTTTACTCGATCACTTTCGCTCTCTCCCAACACGGTCGCGTATACACGCTGGCTGTCACAGTCGACGTAATAAAAGTTACTATGTCCCTCGCTGAAAGCTTTATCTGTTTTTATACCACTTGTCTGTGGTCGAGACTGTTCTTGAATCTTCGTTCGGTGGTGTGTGTAGAATATGCTGGAAAGCTTGAGAGCATTCCATGTGATCTTCTAGGCTGTTCCAATACATTCGATCGCATTCGATTAGAGGGGAAATATAGTCGTGTTGTTTCTCCTTATGTACTACGTTTCTGATTGGGTTATTTTGCAACTAGGTATTCGGTTGCTACTGTTTCCCTTATTCGTAATCGATCGAGTTGCGCGGTTGCCAGGTTTACATGTAACAATATATTTACTAGAAAAGTTATTTAATAATAAAAAAATTCAGATTTACGTTAGCGTACGGAGGTGGAAAAAAAAGACAAATAGTCGGAGAGAAGGGGATCCACAAATTTCACGAATTCCGACATATCTCTTAGGTGTGATGAGATATCGAATCGTTTTTCACTTCCTAGGGCTTTTTATATAACAACATAAAAATAGATTTAATGATTTTTTGATGTGCAGCCCCTAAGAAAGTGTAAAGGGGTTGTATACGTTTTCACGAATTCCGCCATATTTCTTAGGTCTTATGAGCGAATTGTTTTACTTCCTCGGACTTTTTATTTGTTTGCCTCAAAACTTATTTGAGGATTTATTGAACTTGAATCCCTTAGGAAGTGTAAAATGAATGTATACTTGTCACGAATTCCGTCATATCCCTTGGGCTTGATATTGAATTGAACATTTCTATAGATTTTTCATATAGGTGCATGAGAACTTAAAATTATAATACAAGACAGAAATATTGTTGGAATGAAATTTTTTTATTATATTCTGGTAGATAATTTCATGGCATTTATTTTTTAAATATGATTTCCGTCATATGTCAGCCGCACCTACGAGTTACATGGTCCATTCGATCAGTCCAATTTTTGACTACTTTTTCCAATAAATCTGGCCGTATGGCGTCAATAGTGGCTTGAATATTGGCTTCCAATGCTTCAAGAGTTGCTGGTTTGTCGGTATAAACGCATGACTTAATATAGCCCCATAAAAAGTAATCCAGAGGCGTTAAATCGCACGAACGAGGTGGCCAGTTAACAGAACCACTTACGGAAATCAAGTTGTCACCAAATTGATTTTGCAATAAATCGATTGTTAAGCGCGCTGTATGGCAAGTTGCGCCGTCTTGTTGGAACCAAATGTCGGCGATGTTTAGCTGATTAATTTTTGGAAACAAAAATTCAGTCAGCATGGCTCGATAGCGCTGGCCTTTCATCGTAACGGCAGCTCCTTCCTCATTTCGAAAGAAATAAGGACCGATGATGCTGCCAGCGTGTAAACCGCACTAAACAGTCAATTTTAATGGATGCAATGGTGATTCGTTAAGAGAAGAGTAAAATTAGTGCGGAAACGATCAATAACTGCACGAATTGCTTGCTCACTAGGCCGATTATTTTGACCGTAAAATGGACGAAGTGCTCTATGAACTTCGCGAACAGATTTATTTTTTTCACAATTTGGAAGCGTTGTTCTGGCGTTAAACGATTCATGATGACTTGCCAAACCTTACTGAACAGAAATGTCAACACAGTTTGTCATTCTCAGCTGTCAAACCACAGCTATCGATATCGATAGTTCTCATGTACCTAAAAAACACCCTTTATAATCGCCCAAAAATTTATTTCAGGATGTTCCAGTATTCAAACCGGAAGAGGGTTGTATACATTTTAACAACTTCCTGTACGTTTCTTAGGTCTGATGAGATATCGAAATAGTTTTCACATTAACTGGACTTTTAAGTAATCGCCAAAAAATCAAGTCCAGAATTTTTTGATACTTAATTCTTGAGGGAAAACTTCAGATTACGATATCTCCCGAACGAATTACACCAGGAAGATAAAATTTAGTTTAGCCCAACAGGAAAATCTTTAATGACCTCAGTAAGTTTAAGAATAATTTCATTTTTAATTCTATTTATTGAAATTTCAGGCCAGAAACTCACAACAAGAAGTGATCCCGAAGTTCTCAAACGATATTTAGATGAATTGGGCCATTAGTATTGTTTCTGTTGTTAATAAGAAACTTTAAACCATAACATGTATCACGGTGTATATTGTGCTCACCATTGGATTCATGTTGTCTTCGTCTTAGCTCCAGAAAAGATTCAACAGACCAACAAATGTCGCAGGGTACTTCACGAATTTTTAATTCAATGGAAGGAAAATAATTTTTTGTAGAGGTAACTCTTCGCAATAAACCACGGTGCAGCCAGGTGATTAGTTTACGATTCTTTGCAGTATTTTAGTGATGCTCCTTTGCCCTTTAAATAAAATAAACAAACCTCCGCCTGCAGCAATTTGAAATAAACGAAAAATAAAACAAAAACCAAATCTCAAAATTCAAAAATGTCGATAATTAAAATTTTTTGTATTTATTTCCCCAATATAAATTACATGCAACTTACTAAACAGATTTTTTTGCTTTCCTTAAATAAGCTTTAATGTAAAAATCACCGAATAAAGCTAACATGAAAATGTTCTGCGTTAATCCAATTAACAGCCAGAATTTCGGATATGCACAGTCCCCGAAAATCAGCGGCCTAATATAATACACTGTTAGTATACCGAATTGTAACATTTGCATTTGTGTTAAGCTTTTCTTCCATCCGAGCGATTTTTTTACTCCCGGCCATATGCAGGTTAATAAGTAGTAAAAGTACATCGCCACGTGTACGAAACAATTGATTACGCCTACAAGTGTGGTATGACCACCTGGAATATAGCGTGTTACTAAGTAGCTGCATACGGTCACTAAGCAATGATGATAGACATGAAGAAAGGTGATTTGATTGTAGCTCTTGCGAAGGACGAAGAAGACCGTATCCATGAGATCGAGACATTTTAACAAAAAGTAACATTGTGTGAGAAGCGCTTCGTAATGTGCTTCCTTACTGCCTGAATAGTTGACTAGTACGCAACGTAAGTCGAGCTTATGATCAATTACCATTTTCGCTGCCTAGAATTATCACTAAATTAATTTTTTAAATAAATTTTTATGAATATTTTAAGTAGTACCAAACATCCGAGTACCAGGTTCAAAACTACTTGGAGTGCATTGTAAATTATCATGAGCGTTTTCAGTCCGAAGGGTTTTCGGTTTTGCATAAGGTTTGGTCCAAGCTTTTTCACAAAGTAATAGTAAGAACATAACATGGCCACAATTGTAAATGGATTTCCCATGAAGATATAATTATCAACTCTGGGATCTGAAAAAAATCGTTATTTTAAATTATAATTTTGAACTCTTTGCGTTCTGTTTAGACTTAAATTACGTCCAATATTTAAGGAATGTGCAGTGCCAAAATAATTGCAGTTGCAATCATCATGACTTGCACTTCATGTGAAAAATTTTAAACTTCTTGAGCACTAAATTAATTGAAAAAAATCTAAGAAAATACCATACCTTTACATTCATGCACATAATAGACGTAATTTCTATAAAGTTCTCTCAAAACTAAAGCCATAATAACAGCTTAACTATTACCACAACAACACTAGATTACAATATTATTAACAATTAAATAATTGGACACTACGAGTATGTGATTTTTAACATCAATGCGAACTTAAAGCCGTACTAGTCAATTGTCCGTTGGTAACTATACTATTTTCCATTTTGCTCCTTGTGCAATTTCAAACTGTAATGAATATAATTTTTTTATTTTAACTAGCCAACTTTTAAGTTCAGTTCTTCGGCCGTTCGCAGTATGTAACTGTATACAATTAAAATTTAATTGGAATTGATAAGTAGCAATGAAATTATAATCCACCTGGTCATCGGAAAATAAAACATAGAAAGATATGTAAATGTGTATAAGGAACGTTGTAAAGTAGCAACGAGTAGACAATTACTTTATTGTGATCAACTTGGAATTTAAAAAAAATGGTACCCTTAAAACTTTGTATTATCACAAGCTAAAAAATCTGCCAACGGTATGGTATGGGCGCAACTTTATTATTTTATGGGTAGAAGTCCGGAACGCGTTTAATGCTGAGATGCGGTTTAGATTGCTATGCGACTGACAACCTAAAAAGTAACGTTTCAAATAGTCTCTTGGTTATTCTTTAGGTTGTCATTCGCATAGTAACCTACATCGCATCTCAGCATTAAGCGCGTTCAGAACTTCTACACATAAAGTAATAATGTTGCGCCCAGACTGTTGGCAGATTTTGTTTATTTATTTACGTATGTATTTGTTTTTTCAATCGATGATTCAATAAACTTAAGTCAAAGATCTCATTAGACCTAAATGAATTTCGGAATTCGTGAAAACTTGAATAATACCTTAAACCCTTCTCCCCTCTCCCAAGGGTGTTTAGTATCGAAAAATACTTAAATCGATTTTTTGCCCGATTATATTTAAAGCTTTTAGAAGTGAAAGTGAATTCTATAGCTCATTAGAACTAAGAAATATATCGGAATTCGTAAATATGTACACAACAATTTTACATCCCCTTAGGGGTGAGATAGAAAAATTTGGAAAAATGTTTTTAGGCGCTTATATAAAGAGTCCGCAGAAGTAAAATTGATTTGATAGCTCCACATGTCTAAAAGATTTAACGAAATTCGTGAAAATGTGTGAAAAACACTTTTCACGGTGATTTTTTTTTCTCCCCCTTTGTACGCAAATGAAAATCTGAACTTTTTTTTTGCTTTAATTACTCTAGTAGCACATCTACATATAGGTACTAAGTACTAAGCATAAGCCGTTTCCGAGATATGAAAAACCACACCCCCACCCCGTACTTTGCTACAACTATAAAACATTTTATTTTTCTGAGATGTCTCTATAGTATACTCGTAAGTATAGAGTTGTTGGCGGACAGTATACAGTTGTCAATTTTTAGCTTTCTATCCTTTACGGCTTTCGAGAAATAAAAGAAGAATTTTTCATTGCCACCACCTCCCAGCATCCCCCCTACACCCACACCCTCAACCGCCTTTCTCCGCTAAAAGTCTACTGGTCCTAACTCCTGTAAAATGTTCATGATCATATCCGTTACGGCTCTTGAGATATAAAAATTAAATTTTTTGAAAAATGGCGGTGACCCACTTTCGCGCTCCACCTTCCCTCTTAAAAATTTTACATTCTATAGACTCCACTTGTAATTCTATATACAGAAACCAATTTATATCTTCCTGGTACAATAGAGTCAAAAGATATTGAAATTCAAAGATTTTCACCCCCACTCTCACACCTCGCCGCCCTCCTTAAAATATTTAACCCTCTTTTAATCTGCTAGTATCTCTTAAGAAACTATAAAGTTTCAACCGTCTGACATTTATCGTTCAGGAGATATGGATTTTAGAATGTTTCAATCTCAGCTTTCAAGCGCTTTTGACGCAATGTTTATCCCTCCACTCCCACACCCCTCAACCCCTATCGACCATGGATCCACTATCATAGTTCTACATAAGTACCAACTTTCAGCCTCTTAGTTCCTGAGATCTAGAAACCAAAATTTTTCGTCTAAACCGCTCTCCCCATAGATATATATACTGGATATGACAAGCAGCGATTGAGTTGAAGGCAGACATCGTCGCATTCACTTACACGCAAAACAACAACAATTGACATAACGAACCCGTGTTTTCTCACTCACATTTATATTATGTTCCGCTCTTGAAACACGCTAAACAACAACAATTTGTTATAACGAACCTGTTTTGTCTCACTTCTCTGGCTTCAAAGCGCTTTATACAAAACCGATGGCTTGTCGTCTCCATTAGCTCTATGGCTCTCCCCTTCTCCCTCCTCACACCCCAACCCCCTCAAAAGATACCACTCGGGGTTCACCCATTCTACCCACCATCAAAATTTCAACTTCATATTTCAAGAGGTTTGTGAGCTACAGTTTTGCGGACGGCGTCTACGGCGGACAGACGGACATTTTTTTTTTTACTTTTTTGGGGTTTACTAGTCCTGAAACGTGAAAATACAAAATTTCAGAGTAGCGATTTTTTTTTAAATTTCAGGTCTGTCACAGCAAAAAAGCAAAAAGAAAAAAAAGGTCCCCCTGTTCGCAGTATACGCCGTCCGCGTTTGAAGGCTCGTATCTCACAAACCCTTTTAGATATTACGCTAAATTTTTTGTTGTAGGTAGTGTTTGGATCGACCTCTTTAAGTGGTTTCTTTCTGAGGGAAAAAGACAGAAAAGACAAAACAAACAAACTAAACAGAGACTGGATCTCTGAAAAAGCCGTACGGAGATACTTTGGATATTTGCGCATCTCTCTTCTTGACCCCAATGCGGATATTTGCGAAGATTGTCAACACTAAACCTGGTCCAAGCAACGTATCTGCGAGGACTTTAGAGCCTAATCCTGGTCCAAGCGTACAATCAACGTCCAGACCTAGAGTCGATCCGATTGGGGGTTTCGAGGCCGAATGCACGGCCTTCTCCCAGGCTCCCAAAAAATGTGATTAGTGTTTTTAGAATGTTCCATCTCAGGCTTTGCCTCGAAAAATAAACATATGTAGTTGTGTTTATAATGTTGGAAGATTTTTTTTTAAAAATCATCTCTCAAATTTGATTCCGATTTATATCGATCTGTCTTTTCAACGAACCGAAATTGTGATTGTTAACTTCATATTTTTGAAATATTCGTAAATTATAAATTAAAATTATAAATTATTTTTATTATGCACAGTATAAACTCACTAATCCGCCACCATACAAACCAATCACTCGGCTCATTAGTGAAATCGGTGGATTAATAAGAGCAGCGGATTACAGTATAAACATGTAAAAGTAGAATGAAATCCCAACCCCAATTTTCCTTATGCAAATTAAACACTAATCACAAATAGCTTCAATTTATGCACAAAAGAAACACTTTGAATTACTATGGCTGAAAAGATATGTGATCTGAGCACCAAATCAACAGAAATATTGTACAAATACTTTTATAAATATTTATTGGAACGAAATAAACATCTATCTATCTATCTAAGAGCACTTTACCAATAGATACAGTAGAAGGGTAGATATTTTCGTCAAAGATGCCGGATTATTGGACTCGAGATGTACGGAACCGGCGGATTACAGATTACTATTTTGTCTTCAACTAGCCAACAAATTGCGAATTATAATGCCGGATTATCGAGCTGTGACTGTTTATATTTTAAATTGCTTATAATAGCCGAAAATTATAACTTTTATAGTAGCAACTTTAAAAATATGAAGTTAATTTGTTTTAATATCAAATATGAAATCCAAGATACAAATTTATTTTGTTTTATTAAGAAATTTTAAGGACACAGGGACTTGAGTCTACTTTTTTCGAAGGATAAAACAAAATCAATTATACTAATAAGTTTAGAACCAAGCCTCGGACGAAAAAAGGGTATATATTACTTTATGTTTATTTGTCGCCAAAAATTCCAAATCCGCTTGACGTCCGTCCGTCCGTCCGTCTGTCTGTCCGTGCGCACGACAATTCAAGAACGCCTTGACCTAGGATCTCGAAATTTTGAATCTGGATGTTTGGTCGAATTTGTATGGCTAAGTTCGTTAACGGGTAAAATCGTCCTACTCCTTCGGGTAGCTGCCATACGAAAAGTCCTTAAAATACGTGTTCAAGAATATTGGCCAATAGCTTCGGTGCACCTTAAGCTACAACTTTGAAATGTATACGTTTGTATACGTTTGTGTACGTTAGTTTTCCAATAGTTGCAGTTTAAGGTATGAATATAAAAAACTCCCATGAGTCCTTCGAGTAGCTGCCGTACAAAAATCCTGTAAAAATATCCTCACTCAATTCACGAAACTCACTATAACTCAAGAAATCGTTCAACCACGCAGTTGAAATTGTGTACAAATTAGTTTTGAGGGAAAATGAAGTTCGAGTTCATTAGTCAGTAAAATTCCTTTACACCTTCCGGTAGTTCCCATACGAAAAGTCCTTATAACAAGTGTTCAAGAATATTGGGCGATAACTTCAGAGCGGTTTAAGCTACGACTATGAAATTTTTTAAGTCTTGATTTTCCAATAGTTGGAGCTTAAGGTTTGATTATGAAGAAAATCCCATTAGTCCTTCGTGTAGCTGTCATACAAATATCTTCACTTAATTTACGGAACTCACTATAATCAAGATTACTTGATAAGCGATTACGCTTAGCTACGAATTCGGAATTTTGTACAAATTAGTTTTGAGTGAAACCAAAATTCGAGTTTACTAGTCAGCTAAATCCTTTTACTCCTTCTAGAAGCTTCCATACAAAAAACCTTTAAGACACGTGTTTAACAATATTTACAAATTTACATACAAAAAACCCTTAAGAGACGTGTCCAACAATATTTTCTTATAACTTTTGAACGCTTCAAGCTAGGAATTTGAAATTTTACACACATAAATTTTACTTTATTATTTTTTAACTAGCCGCGTACTGCGGCTACGCTCGCTTCGCTCACGTTGTTCCATCGCTCTTGTTACTCCCGTTGCTCCCGTTAATCCCGTTGATCCATTGGTCCTGTTTCTTCCGATACTCCTGTTACTATCGTTCTCCCATTTCTCCCGTTACTCCCGTAGCTCCGTTGCTCCCATTTCTCCCGTTACTCCATCCACCATCCCCCATCCTCCATCCACCATCGTCCATCCTCTATCCACCATCCCCATCCTCCATCCTCCATCCTCTATCCACTATCCTCCATCCTATATCCACCATCTTCCATCCACCATCCTCCAGCTTTCATCCTCCATCCTCTATCCACCATCCTCCATCCACCATCCTCCATCCACCATCCACCATACCCCATTTCTTCCGTCGCTCCGTTGCTCCCGTTACTCCATCCTCTATCCACCATCCTGCATCCACCATCCTCCATCCTCTACCCACCATCCTCTATCCACCATCCTCCATCCACCATCCTCCATCTTCCATCCTCTATTCAACATCCTCTATACACCATACCCCATCACCCATCACCCATCCTCCATCCTCTATCCACCATCCTCCATCCACAATCCACCATCCTCCATCACCCATCCTCCATCCTCTATCCACTATCCACGTCCAACTTTACCATCTTTTATCCACTATCCACGAACGCATAACTAATACACCGAAATCGAACGAACTGCCGCTAAACTATGGTATATATGAAATACACTCAAATGTTGAAATAACTCGCGTACCACCAACTGTTAAATGATTTTGTTAACGCAGAAACCTTCGCGGACGTGCGCTAAATATATCAACAATGTTTCATCGCAATCGGATGATCGGTACCAAACTTCACAGGAACCATCACAGGACTATTCTACATATTCCCTGAAAATTTGATCAAAATCAGTTGAGCGGTTTAGGAGTTCATAGGGAACATACGCACATACCCACATACATCCTCTTTTATATATATAGATAATAAAGTATTGTGATCGACCTGAAATTTAAAAAAAATTTGCTACCCTGAAATTTTGTATTTTCACGTTTCAGGACTAGTAAACCCCAAAAAAGCAAAAAGAAATGTCCGTCTGTCCGCCGTAGACGCCGTACGCCGTCCGCCGTACGTAAAATCGTTTGAAGGCGCGTAGCTCCCAAACCCGTTGAGATGTTAAGGTAAAACTTTTATGGTGGGTAGCAAAGACGTCATTTGTGGGGAGAAAAAACTGAAATGACGTCCCTGGTGGGTAGATTGGGTGAACCCCTGCGACTGGTATTTTTTGGGGTGTACGGTGTGAGGGGGATGAGGGGGGGGGGGGCGTTTCAGACGAACAATTTTGGTTTCTCGATCTCAAGAACCACTTATGCCTGGATGCTGAAACTTAGAACCTATGTAGAACTATGATAGTGGACCCATTTTCAGAAAAATGGTCGATATAGGTGGAGTGGTGTGGGAATGGGAGAAAAAAGAATGGGTCCGAAACGCTTGAAAGCCGGTTTTGAAACATTGTAAAATCCGTATCTCCTCAACGATTGATGTCAGAAGGTTGAAACTTTGTGGTTATCTTTAGGGATACTTCGAGATTAGACAACGGCTAAAATTTTTAAGGGGGTTAGTGGGCTGTGGGTGTGGTAGGTGGAAAACTTTGGATTACAATATCTTCCGAACCAATTACACCAGGAAGATAAAATTTGGTTTCTGTGTATGGGACCATAAGTGGAATCTACTGAATGTAAACTTTTTGTGGGGGGAGGTGGAGCACGAAAGGGGGGTGGGGTAGTAACTTTTCAAAAAATTAAATTTTTATATCTCAAAAACCGTACCAGATTTGATCTTGATAATTTTACAAGAATTGGAGTCATTAGACCTCTAGTAGGGAAAAAATTTTAGGGGTGGGGTGTTGGTGGTGATGATGAAAGGGGGTAGAAAAGAAAACGTTTTGATTCTTATTTCTCGAAAATCGTAATGAATGGAAAACTAAAAATTTACGACTATATAGAACTACTATAGAGACACTCTAGAAAAATAAAATTTTTAAAAGGAGTAACAAGGTACAAGGGTGAGGGGTGGTTTTTTATATCTCAGAAATGGCTTATGCTACAAAGTTGAAATTTAGAACGTATATGTAAATGTGCTACTAGAGTAATTAAAACTAAAAAAAAGTTTAGATTTTCATTAGTGTACAAAGATGGAGTAAAAAAATGTCAGTAAAAAGTGTTTTTTCCACATTTTCACGAATTTCGTTAAATCTTTTAGATTTCTCGAGCTATCAAATCAATTTTTCTTCTGCGGGCTCTTAATATAAGCGTCTAGAAACGTTTTACCAAATATTTCGATATCTAACACCTAAGGCGGTGTAAGGCGGTTATGTACTTTTTCACGCATTCTGATATATTTCTTAGGTCTAATGAAATATAGAATTCACTTTCATTTCTAAATGCTTTGAATATAGTCGGGAAATAAGCCGATTAAAGTATTTTTTGAGATTAAACCCCCTGGGGAGTAAGACATTGTTCAAGTTTTGACAAATTCCGAATTTTTTTTAGGTTTAGTGAAATCAAATTCACTTTGACTTCTATTGAATCAATTGAAAAAACAAATACGTAAATATGTAAAGAAAATCTGCCAACAGTCTAGTCTGGGTGCAACTTTATTATTTTATGAGTAGGAGTCCTTGTGCTAATTGGGCCCTGTTTTCGGCAGACAGGCCACCACGTAAACCAACCAACCAACCAGGAGTCCGAAACGTGTTTAATGCTGAGATGCGGTGTAGGTTCCTATGCGACTGACAACCTAAAGAATAACCAGAAGGCAATTTGGAACATTATATTTTAGGTTGTCAATCGCATAGTAACCTACACCGCATCTCAGCATTAACCACGTTTGGAACTCCTACCCATAAAATAATAAAGTTGCGCCCAGACTGTTGCCAGATTTTTAAATGGTTCCAGGTAAAAGAACAAATATGCTGGAAATCGTGTGAGTCGTTCCTGCACTTCCCATGTGAAAGTCTTTAAAAAAGGAAACTTTTTTCGGTGACTCATCCAGTTCCAGACATGAAATTAAACACTGATGTTATTGTCTTTTAGTTTCGAGTAGCAACCAAATGGGAGTCCTTAATAAAGGACAAACAACATATGCACTCCTTATCCCTCTTCATCCCCAACTACAATACAAATCGGAGTTCAGTATTCCATCTAGAGCAGTGTTTCCCAACCTTTTTTGTGCCATGCCCCACCTAAGCCTTTCAAAAATTATTATTCCCCTGTAACATACATAATTTTTAATATTCAAAAATTAAACTCTTCAGTGAAGAAACTTGAACTATAGATTTTAGAAAGAAATTACTAGGAAATTGTTGAGTAAACGCAGTAAGTAAATTTTAAAAACATATATTGGAGAACTGAAATTCAATTACAAAATAATTTTAATGAAATTTTTTTTTATATTATTTTAATTATTAGTAATTATTTAAATTTAGTGAGATCCTTGCGCTTGATGCTTGCTGCAAAGAGATTTTATGTTGGGTTCCAATTTAGTTAGCTTCAGTCTCAAGTCTCCCCGTTGCGTTATATACGGTCGATTTCTTTTTTTTAGCAGCATATCATTTATGGCACTAAATCCACATTCAGCTAAATATGGAGATGGAAATGGTAGCAATAGTTTTCTTGGACATTTTGTTGAATTTGTATATTTCATTTCTGTTTCCTCACAAAACCATGCCATCACTCCTTTTATATTAAATAAAGTTTTAACTGACTCATCATTTTCCATTTCTGCAAGTTCTTCTTGATACAGGATATTTGAAATATCGGACAAATTCACTAACATTGGCTGCATCATCCAACTTGGAAAATCAATTTTTTTCAAATCAGAAAATCTTTCTGTGAAATCAACTGACAGAATTTTCAGATGATCGACAATAACAAGTACAGCGGTATCATTCACTTCACATTTTTGAAGCCAATGATACTTTTCAAAAATTTTCTTGAGAATATGTTTCTGACATAATTCAATAAATGTAATGAAACCTTAATAAAAATCTGCCAACAGTCTGGGCGCAACTTTATTATTTTATGGGTAGAAGTCCGAAACGTGTTTAATGATGAGATGCGGTGTAGGTTACTATGCGACTGTCAACCTAAGAAATAACCAGGAGGCTATTTGGAACGTTATTTTTTAGGTTGTTGTGTAGGGGGGAAAAATGGCTTTTCATATTTTTTACAAATTTCAAGGGGGGACCCTTGGGAAAAAATGGCTTTTCATATTTTTTACAAATTTCAAGGGGGGACCCTTGGGAAAAATGGCTTTTCATATTTTTTACTAATTTCAAGGGGGGACCCTTGGGAAAAAATTGCTTTTCATATTTTTAACAAACCTCGTATTTTCCCAAGGGGGGCCCCTGGGAAAAATGGCTTTTCATATATTTTACAAATTTCAAGGGGGGACCCTTGGGAAAAATGACTTTTCATATTTTTTACAAATTTCAAGAGGGGACCCTTGGGAAAAATGGCTTTTCATATTTTTTACAAATTTCAAGGGGGGACCCTTAGGAAAAATGGCTTTTCATATTTTTAACAAACCTCGTATTTTCCCAAGGGGGGGCCCCTGGGAAAAAATGGCCTTTCATATTTTTTTACAAATTTCAAGGGGGAAAAACGCCTTTTCATATTTTTAACAAACCTCGTATTTCGTCCCCGTATACTATTCGAATTTCAGTATATTATGTACACTAAAAGCCCATAGAAGTAAAAACGAATTTGCTGCCTTATCAGAATTAAGAGATATGACGAATTGTTAAAACGTATACAAGCCCATTACTTCTACTTGGGGTTTGAATTTCGAAAAAATTGTGAAACAGGTTTTTAGACTATTTCATAAGAAGTAACTTGAGACAAGACGGATTTTGAAAAATTTGTGAAAACTTAAGCAAACCCTTCACACCTCCTTGGTTCTGGAAATTCGAAAAATCGTGAATTGGTTAGCCGTAACAATCAATTTTATATCTCATCAGAACTAAGGAATGGCAAAAATTGTGAAACCATGTACAATCATTTGGGGGTTGAATATAAAAAAAATTGAGAAATGGGTTTGTAGGCGATTATATAAAAAGTCTGTGGAAATGAAAAGCGATCTAATATCTCATTGAACCTAAGAAATATGTCGAAACTTTGAAAAGCATACAACCCCCTTACACCCATTAGGATTGAATATCTAAAATACTGAAATTGACTTTTTGGCTTTTTTATATAGGAAACCTTAGGAAGTAAAAATGAATTCGATATATCACCAGATATGCAACCTCCTTACACCCACTTGGGGGTTGAATATACAAAAATCATGAAAGGAGTTAATAAATAAATATGAAGACAGTACGAGAAAGTAGGAACCAATTCAATTTCTTATTACTTCTAAAAGAAATGACGGCACTTGTGAAAACGTGTTCAAACCGTGTATACCCTCTTAGGGGCTGAAAAAGGAAAAAACTTAAAAACAAGTTTTAGTCGATTATTACGCAAGCACGTGAAAGTGAAAAGATATTCGATATCTGATAAGACGTGGAGATATAGTAGAATTCGTGAAAAAGTTTACAACCCCCTTTGCACCCCCTTAGGGGTCGAATTTTAAAAAATCCTGAAAACGCTTTCTATGTAAATACATGAAGAAGCCGTAGAATAAAAATGAACTCAATATTTGGAAAGACCTAATAAAAAACCGTGAAAATATATGCATTTCATTTTCACTGATCATTTTTTTTGCCCCCCCCCCTCCGAACGCCAATGGATATTTAAAATTTTTTTTTATCTAAATTAGTTTTCTAGTTGATATACATAAACGTACCGAGTTTCAACTTTGTAGCATAAGCCGTTCTATAGATAGGAAAAACACCCCCCACCCCCGTACTATACTACCCCTATAAAAAATTATATTTTTCCAAAATGCTACTAATATAGTTCTATCTAAATACCAAGTTTCAGCTCCATATCATAATAGGTTGTCGAGATATTAAAATCGGAACTTTTTCCTTTTCACCCTCCCCCACCCTAACCCACTACACCCTCACTTCCAAAATTTTGTTTTCTGCTAGGGGTCTATTAGGCCTACTTCTGGTAAAAATTTTAAGCTTTTATCGTACACTGTTCTTGAGATATGAGACGTGATTTTTTGGAAAAATTCTTTCATGCTCCACCGCCCCCTTGAAAAATTTTGCTTTCAGCAAACTTCATTTGTCAACCTTTATACAGAAACCAAATTTTATTTGTCTAGTGCAATTGGTTCGTGAGATATCGTAATCTAAAGTTTTTTACCCCCCACTCTTGTACGCCACTGCCCCCACTCAAATTTTTGTATTCGATCCATTCTCCTAGTATACCTACAGATATTCATTAAGTTCCAATTTTGTGATATTAACCGTTTAGGAGATATGGATTTTAGAATGTGTCGATCTCACCTTTTTTTCGTTTCTGACGCATTATTTTTCCCCCCACTCCCAAACCCCTTCACCTATATCGGCAATTTTTTTGCAAATGGGTCCACTACTAAAGCTCTATATAAATTCCAAATTTCAGCCTCCTAGCATAAGCGGTTGCTGAGATCTAGAAACCAGAATTTTCCGTCTAAAACACTTCCCCCTCCTCCCCCCTCACACCCCCACCCCTACAAACTTGGCCACTTCAAGGGGCCTACCCAGTCTATTCATAAATTTTATAGCTTAAACGGTTTGGGAGCTACGAGCCTTCAAACGATTTTGCGTACAGCGGTCGACGTACGGCGTACGGCGTACGGCGGACAGACGGACTGAAAATTTTTTTTGCTTTTTTCGTGTCTACTAGTCATGAAATGTGAAAAAAAAAATTTTCAGGGTAGCAAATTTTTTTTTTTTTAAAATCGAAAACAATACTGTATTATTAAAATAATAAAGTAAAATCTGCCAACAGTCTGGGAGCAACTTTATTATTTTATGGGTAGAAGTCCGAAACGTGTTTAATGCTGATATACGGTGTAGGTTACTATGCGACTGACATCCTAAGAAATAACGTTCCCAATAGCCTCCTGGTTATTCCATAACTGTTTTCAGAAATACTGAAATTGATGGTTTGGTTAAATTCTCTCCTATAGTATGCTTTTCCCAGACTTAGAGATGAGTAAGGAAATTTGGTAGCTAGCCTTGAGAGTACTGTTGACAGTTTCAGTATGAGCAGTAAATAAAGACTTTAAAGTTGCTCTTTTTTCAAAATTTGTTTTTCAAGTTTGAAAGTACTTCAAATCTGAATTAATATGAGCACTATGTTTCACCTTCAAATGCGCCTGAAGACGACCCCGTTTCATTGATTCGTTGGTCAATCATTGTTGGCATAAAAGACAAAAAGGTGACCTTTCGTCGTGAGCAGCGAGTATGAAACGAAATTATAGATATTTCTCGGAATATTAACAAATTTTTTTCTTACTTGCACTACTCATTTTACGATGGGCTGAACAATATAAATATAAGATCAATTAAAAACTAAAAGTGAAGTATGTATATGTTAAGATTGACAACACGAGAAAATTTGAGCCATGGTACAAATTTTAAAAGACAACCAAGTGCTATAGAATGAAGACTGAATATTATTTACCAAAACATTATTTTTAAGATACCTGATATTTTTGGACATCTCTAAACAACTTTCTGCTTTATTTCTTATTTCATACCTGTAATTGTTTTTTAAGGTTTTTACTAGAGAAAACCCGATTTAGTTTTTTACACCCTAATCAGACCGGAAAGGTACTGGGGTACCTGCTATTGAAAATTTTAAATATAGACGCATTTTGAATTAAAAGGAATATAATGAATCATTAAATACTAAGGACGTATACCTACGAATAGTTTACTTCGTCATCGTCTATGTCTTCCATTCAAGAAGTACCAAATACATGAGCAAATTGAGTATCGCACGGGTAAGTGAGTGTGTACCATATGTAATATAGCAAAAGTAAATGGCATAGTTTCCATTAATTCGGTATACATATTTTTAAAATCACCAGTATCGGAATTGGCGGTTGCTTTTAAACTCTGCACGAGTCCATTTTCGAATTGCCCCCCTTAACAATGAAATTGCCCCCCTGTGGGGCGTGGGCCCCACGTTGGGAAACATTGATCTAGAGTATTGCAGCCGATCGTGACTGCAGTATGTTTTAGTTTCAAATTAGTTTTCTCGAATTATTGGGAAGGTTGTTCAGTATTAAAATTTTTCTGAGTTATTTAACTTGCTAACTTCAGAAATTTACAAGCAGCGAGGAACACAATTCTCTTATAGATGTAAAAATAATCGCCTGAACTCTTTTGTACGAATTATTTGTGATGATCAAATAATGTGAACAAATAAAGCAATCAATTATACTAGTTACTTAAATAGTGAACTGCTAGGTAATTTTCACGGGTAATACTTTGGTTGAATTATATGAGGGCTCTGAAAATAACTTTTTTTAGTTTGGGTTGAGGTTCTGTAAATTAAGTCAGGTTTTTTTAAATCAAACCAATAAAAGTCTTTAACAAAAAAATCTGTTTTATTATTAAGCCAACTTTTTCGATTTCTTAAAATACGCCTTGAAATAAAAATCGGAAAATAACACGAGCATAAAAAGATTCTGAGTAAGTCCGACAAAGAGCCACGTTTTCGGATACGAACAATTTCCGAAAATTAACGGTCGAGCAAAATGAAGAATTAAATAAGCGAACTGTAGCATTTGTATGTGGGTTATGTGCTTCTTCCACCAAATCGATGTCTTCACCTCAGGTCGAACGCACGTTAGAAAATAGTAAAAATACATTACAACATGTACGAAGAGATTGATTATGCTTAAGGGGGCGGCATGACCTCCAGGTATGTAACGCGCCAAAATGTATGCACCCACGGTCACAACAATATGATGATAGACGTGAAGAAAAGAAATTTGATTGTATTTCTTACGAAGAACGAAGAATACAGTATCGAGAAGGTCGAATAATTTAAGAGCGAAGAACTGATAGGATAGTTTAGCTTCTAAGTAGGCTTCTTCACTACCGGTATAGTTAACCGGATGACAAGCAAAATTGAAGTTATGCCGCAACATTGTGATCAAAAACTGAAAAGCAAAATACCATTAATTTCATATTTTTGAAAACGAAATCATATTCGGCTACCGTGTATCCAATAATCAAATTTAAGAAGACTTGAGTGGCATTGTACACGATCAGAACAGTCTTGAGTTCGAACGGTGATCTTTCTTTCATCAGCCTTGGTCCAAGTTTTTTCACGAAATAAAGGTAGAATATTAAAACACCAAGAATTTGATGTGGTGGTCCCATCAGGAAGTAACCATCTGCTCTGGGATCTGCAATCGAACGTATGGAACTTGTATAATTTAAAAAGCGAAATAAAATTATTGCACACCTGTTGAATTAACCACATAGTGAACATAGCCATTATATAGTTGTTTCAGAACTAGAACCATGTTTACTATTAAATATATAGATAAAAAGATTTACTATCAATAAATAAGTGAAGCATAATGCGTTTTATTACACTCTATTCTTCACTATTCTTTTGAACACAGTGCACTAAAAATTTAAAACTACAATTTGTAACTACAATTTACGTTCAAGAACTAGTCGACTTTTGTAATTGTACGTAGACTCCGTGTGAATTGAGGTTGAATTTAAAATTATATTTTAATTTAAAAGTACATAAACGAAGCACTGAAATTATTCAGGTCAGTTGTCTAACAATCAGACCGTGTCTAAATATTCAAAAGTTGATGAATTACTGTCGGAAATAAATTGTACTAGATTTTTGAATGGAAGCAGAACAGGAGGTTAGTGATGGATTTTATAAGCGATCAAGGGCGCCCATCGCAACTATCAAACAAACTTCGCATTTTGATTTTCCGGAGGCTATACCTTCGATAAAGCTTCGGTAAAGCCTAGTACGGACCTCGATCAAAATTTTGATTCCCATATGAAATGCATGTAAAAAAAAAGTGATCAAAATTTTGATTGCTCGATTTTCACGTTGGCTTTCTGTTTCGAGTCAAAATTTTGATTCGATTTGACAGTTCGCTGAATCCGTAGAGACCAATTTTCCGCCACCATTTAAATGTGCTGCATTGCGGTACGATAATTTTGACATCTCCTGATTTGAATATGAATTTGTATTTTTTTTTTTCAACCTGTCTTTGGTTTTTGTGATATCGAATGGTTTTTTTTTTAATCTAAGCAGATTTTAAGATTTTTTATGCGCGTATAAAATTAACTGTGGCCGATATTATTATCCATGACACTTAATTACCATAACAAACAGGCGTATAATAAATTCTATTTTTGAAAATGTAAATGTCAAACAAACAGCTGTGGTGTTTCCTTCTCCACATTATTCTACACAACGAACTTTTCACTGTAGAGATGGGAGAGATATATAGTAAATTAGCGAATCAAAATTTTGATCGAGGTCCGTACTAGGCTTGAGCGTATTGGCGTAACTAGGATTTTTGTCTGGGGGGGGGGGGGGGGGGAAGTTCAATTGCGGCGTATATAATGCCAATAAAAACGCTGTAAAGTATCAGGTCAGTTCATAAGTTCCCGCGTTTTTTTATTGTATTTTCAAAAAATAAACACAATTTTTTAATTTTAATCAATTATATATTTTCCATCATTATTCACAATGTCTTGCCAGTCTTGCCGTTGAGGTAATTTTTCAATTCCATCCGAAAAAAATTTGGTATCTTTTGAAGTGAAAAAAGAAAGTAGGGCACTTTGGACATCATTTTTGTTTTGGAAATTTTTGCCGCTTAAAAACGATTGCAGGCTCCGGAACAGATGGTAGTCGCTGGAGGCAATATCAGGTGAGTATGGTGGGTGGGGCATGATTTCCCAACCAAACTCCCGTAACTTTGCCACAGTCAGTCTTGCCGTGTGTGGGCGAGCATTGTCATGGTGGAATAAAACTTTTTGTCGATTCACTAAAGCGGGGCGTTTTTTTATCAATTCTGCATGCAGACTGTCGAGCTGACGGCAATACCTTTCTGCATTGATGGTTTCGTTCGGTTCCAGAAGTTCGAAGTAGACCACTCCTTGCATATCCCACCATATCGACAATAAAAATTTTCCGCGGGTGTAATCCGGCCCTGGCAGTCGGCTCTGGAGTGGCGTTCGCATCCACCCATCGGCGCATTCGCTTAACATTTTGGTATAGAACCCACTTTTCATCGCCCGTTACAATGCGGTTCAAAAAGGTTCACTTTCGTGCCGTTGCAGAAGCTGAGAGCAGATGGTAGTTCTTTGTGCGAGATTCGATGCTGACAATTGATGAGGAACCCACTTTGCAAGCTTCGAAACTTTTCCGATGTTGACCAAATGGCGAAAAACGGTTGAGTGAGATGAATTTAGCCTGTCTGCTATCATATCCACTGTTAACGATGGTTCTGCTTCGACCACATCCTTCAAGGATAGTTCATTGATCTCGTCTGGACAACCCGAACGGGGTGCATCCTCCAAGGTTGTGCAGCCCTGTCTGAATTTCCGGAACCACTCTTGTGCAGTCCTCACACTTACGAAGTTCGCTCCATGAACTTCGTTTATTTATGCAGCGGCTTGTGTAGCTTTTTTGCCCTTTTTAAACAAAAAGTACAAAATGCTTCGTTTATACTCCTTGGTAACTTCCATGTTTTTCCTGATGAATAGTGATCGTTCCTGTTTAGGAAGTCAATGCTAACTGACTAACCCTTCACCCTTTCAAACTACTTATAGAAAACTTTGATCAGTGATTTCACAACTTAGGAAATTTAAATGCTTTGAGCTACTTGAAAAAACGCGGAAACTTATGAACTGACCTGATACATACAGTGTTAATGAAAATCGCTCATCAATGGTATTGATCCGCATATTTATATTAAAAAAGTGCACATTTAATAACAATCTACTAGGTCACCACAATCAGGCGTAGTCGTAAGAAAGCGTAAACAGGCTCGTCATTTAATAGATACATTATGCATATTTGGGAATAGTGGGTGGCTTTTCAACAGAATTGTATCTAAAATACAAACAAATATAATAGAATATAATAATAATAATATATTGCATAAAATTAAGAATTAAGCACATTCATATTAATTATTTTAATTGAATTGATTGAATATCAATGAAAAATTTCATTAAATTTAAGCCTTTTGAAAGCTGAAGCTCTGTTAGGCGATATTAACTTTAAGGTCGAAATGAATGAAGGCATAAACAAATATATTTTTTTTCATTCAGCGCTATACTTTAAATTTAAAATTTTCTCCGCATAATTATAGAATTTCATTCTTCGTTAAATTCCAAATTTTATCTGTAATGTTTCTACAACAACGCGTTCTTTTTGGCTGGTCAAAACTGGTGTAATCTTACATTTAGTGTAATACGCTTCAAGTGTAGAGTACACTGAGTACAGGCAAAAAGAACAAACCTAATTTAAACTTTTTTTTATAAATCAATCGCAGGAATAATTCATAATTCAAATAACGCGCAAGCGGAACAACTATATTTTTGTCGACTGTGAGGAAAATTTGAGCACCAAATTTAACGTTGAAAGCACTAAATTGGCATCACTGATGGAAAGATTGGATTAGCGAGAGCGACGCTAAGAAACGGCGTATTTCATTTATTTGAAAGGTGGCGCATGCGCACTTTCGTAACTGTCGTTCCTCTACTTCTTCGTAGTGTTATCGATATAGTTTTCCACCTCTACCGGCTCGCTGTGTAATTACGATAATTCATATGTTGTTTTGTTTTTTGTCGCTGTATCTCTTGCCTAATACAGATCTACAGTAGCGGTAAACATTAATTGTACAAAATTCTACAGTAAAATCTGGAGTTTAATTGTTTCTTTCAGGATTTTCAAATAATTACATTATTATTCTGGGGGGGGGGGGGGGCACGAACGATCTGGGGGGGCCCGGCCCCCCCTGGCCTCTACCTAGTTACGCCAATGCTTGAGCGCAGGTTGTGAACTTTTAACTTCGATAAAGCTTGCGTAAGACTTGCGATCGGAGGCTGAACATTTCAGAAGCCATAGCTTCGGTAATAAAATATGGAAGTAAATAACGGCTTTATGGAGGTTTGCAAGCGAGCTTCGCTCGACATTTCTAATTGGAAACATCAAGTGATTCGGCTTCAACCCTATTACGAGAATGTTTCTCTAGTGTGTAGCGTAGCGGACTAATGTGTGACCGGGACCGTGGTTCGAATCCGAGAGTGTGCTAGGTGTAAGTAAAATCAATTCGCATTTTTCAAACAAATAATAATAATTTACAGGAAAATAAATTTGGAAGAAAACAAAGGTAAAAAAATTGTGAATATTATTTTTGGTTTTTTTTTAAGTTTCGGTAAGATCTTACCGAAGCCTCCCATTCGAAGTATTGCTTCCCGTGAAAGTCATAACCTTCGTTTGGAAGCAATGTGAACTTCCGTTCGGAAGCAAGAACAGCTTCAGCAAGGCCTTATACCAACTGTTGGCGCTTGGCTGTTGCTGTTGAAACATGGGGATATGTGCGCCAAATTAGTTCGGTAAGACCTTATCGAAGCTTTATCGAGGTAAGAGAATGGCTTCGATAAGGCCTTATGGAAGTTAGTTTGCTAGTTGGGATAGAGGGGGGCACTTGCCCCAACCTGTATTCTACTTTCCAGTATTTTAAAAACACCATTTCGTCACTTGAATAATTTTTTTTTTTAATTGTTCTATTACACATAATTTGTTAAACTACTAACAAATAGTTACTAAATCAACACCGTTTACTGTTTTCAATGAAAAATAAATTGCTGTCAGTTCAGTTTGCTTGTGCTCGGGAAATTTTGTATGAGTTATTTTTTGTTGAGTTGTGCGTCAGAATTGTAATTTCTAGCCAATATTTTATTTTTTTTTTTAAATTTCGCGCGCTTTTATTTCACTGACATCTTGTAGCGAACTGTATAATTTATTTCACTCTACTTCGAAGGTACCTTTTTCGTTCGTTTTCGTTTCGCCGAACAGAGTACTATACTCTACTGCAGAAAAATTGGATTGTAATTCAAATTCAAGTTGACAAATAAAATTAAGATTAATAATGTAAGGACATTATTTTATTGGAAGATGTAAATGAATTTCACACTTAGGATTTTTTCTTTATACAAGTTTGGTATGACTTATGAAAAATACAGGAAAACCCAACGGTCTTAATGGTTTCCTGAGATAAAGTACCCATCTGCTCATATAGTTTTTTTATACATACTTTCGCCTTTGTGCAGGGTAAGAGGGTGTTTTCAAACAAGTAAGTTTTAATGTATGAGGATTAAAGTAGCATAATCAGAATGATATTACGTAGTAACATTAGTACGTAACGTTTTGTTAAACCAAAGTTATCACTTTTTAGTTGCGCTTTATTAAAAAAAAAAGAATTGCTCAATTATGAAATGGTTAAAATTAAAGATGAATAACTTCGAAAGTTTGTGAGCTAGAGCGATAAATTTTACTAACTCCGCTTCTTCTTAGCATTTACAACAGCTCGAACACAGTTACAACTAATTCCAAGTCTTCAAGTTGACTCACCAGACAGCACTACTTTTTTTAAAGTCTTTTGTATGGCAGCCTAAAACAGTATCTACATTTCACTCTGTTTTCGAATTTAGATGCTTTCAAAATAAGCGTAACTACATAACACCGCTCCCCGAGATTTTTGACTTAGCTTAATCACAAAAAAGATTTTGTGTCCAATACGTTCCGTTCTGTAGTTATCGCTCCTTCGGAAAAAAATAGTAACCATTTTTACTAAGAACTTTTGTATGGTAGTTAATTGAAAGAGTACCGCAATATTGTCAGTTCGCGCAATGTTTAATTAAAAAGATGGTATCGTGAGGAATTTTTCAAATTCCAGAACATAACTGTCATCACTTGTTTTGAGGAATTTTGTATGCGATGTAAAATCACCCAACTTCTGGGTGATTTTACTTACCAACGGATTCTAAGTAAAATTTCAACTTCTCTGTATTTTTCCCCTATCTCCCGGTGCGCTGATATTGTTATAGCTGATAGCTGAAAAGGTTCAATGATTCTTAACTGACTAACACCCACATTCATTCTATTCGTCACAAGATGTAGCTCAAGAAATTGCAAACTTCTTTTATAAGCCATAGTTCTGACTCTCCCTACGAAATGTTGTATGGGCGCCCATGTAAGCGATTTATTTCACATTTCTGCATTGAAAATGACGAGGTAGCGAGAGTTTTTAGGACCTCTAAACAACGAATATTTTTGTTTATATTCAAGGGTACTTAAAAGGACAGTTATGATATACGTTTCATCCTTTTTTAAATAATATTTCCTGGGACCATATCGTACTATGAGATGACAACTGTCGTAACTTCCAAAAGCAGTTTTTGAGATATGTAATTGCATCTTAAAGATTGCAACATTTTCAGCAATCTTGAAATTGTGTCTAATGTTATCTATTTTTTTAAATAATAATTTATATTGTTCTAAACGCAAAAAAAGGATTTTAATAATGGAAATCATTTGTTATGCCGTAATTATGCTCGCAGATACTAATAAAACTGTTGTTGACACGCTATTGAGTGTAAATAGTAAGAGATGGAAGATACGAAAGTTTTCCATTGAAAGGAGCGTTAAAAATACATGAGAATCAATCAAAGCCTGAAAATTTCCATTTTGGAAGCTACGACACTTGTCATTTTTTTTCATGAGAAGAAGAAAGATTGAAAAATGGATTGGAGTGGAAGTGAGATGCAAGTTGGTGCTCTGGGCTGCCCAGTGTCAAAAGAAAGAGTCGGAGGAACAACAGTTTGTATAGTGGAAGTGAGATGCAAACTACATGTTGGGTGCAGACTGTCACATTTCATGTTGCTGATTGGCTAAAGGTTTACCAACATTCATACTTCCATGTACCAACCCAACCAGATTTCATAACGAAAAGTCTAGTTCTCAGCCATTCCATATACTTCCATGCGTCGCGTCGCCGTTCTTGACATTTCAACGACAGTCATTGTACGACGTACGACGCCTTGTAGGACTGACGTTGAGACCGACGTTGGTTGGTCGACGCTGTCGATTCCAACGTTGCAATGTTCGTTACGCACACCGTACACTCAGCCAGTGGGCTGGGAGGTGCTGCTTGGGGGTGAACGCTTCTAAAACGGAATTAGTGCTGCTCACAAGGAAGCATAGGATTCCGGCATTTAGGCTGCCTAGGCTTGAAGCTTAAGCTATCGGAACAAGCCAAATATCTGGGTCTGATTCTGGATAGGCAAGTCAGCTGGAAATTAAATAGTCAGGAACGTATTAGAAAGGCGAATACACTGGTTGTACACGGCAGTTATGAGATCTATTCTGATTTATGCGGCAGTGGTGTGGTGGAAAGCCATGGACAAAAAATACAATCTGAGGGAACTAGGTGGAGATCAACTAACTGCTTGTGTAATGATCACGGGAGTCCTTCGCACAACGCCTACTGCCGCGTTGGAGGTGTTAATGCATCTATTGCCATTGGATATCTATGTGAAACAGGTTGCGACAAACACCGCGGTTAGACTAACGAGCTGTGCCCTTTTCAGGCAGAGCTCTAAAGGGCATAGTTCTATTCTCGGTGGCGTCTTCTCTGAGCAGCTGAGTGTAGGGAAGTCGTTCAAGCTGCCAGATGCATGCAGTGTCTTCCAAGCGGAGATTTTGGATGTGTTGCAGGCAGTAAATATCCTGTTAATAGGGGAGATATGTAATCAGGATATCTCACTCTACATAGACAGCCTGGCTGCCATCAAGGCGCAGGAATCGGTCACTATTAAATCACAGCTAGTAAAGGGCTGTCAAGAAGTGCTGAATGTACTTTGTAGTCAGAACACAGTACTGATTTGCTGTGTGCCGGGACATAGTAATACAATAGAAAATGAAAAGGCGGATGAGCTGGCGAGAGCGCGATCGGCATCAAATGGCAGGGTTGAGGAGGAGGTTAGCCCATCGATATGCGGCATCAGAGCGCTAAATGGTGAACGTTCTAAAGAGGTAGCCAACTATAGGTGAGTTGGGCTGACAAGCTGCAGGATTTCTAGGGCTTTGTGGCCCGAGCTGGATAGTCAAAAAACTAGGAATATATTAACTTGGGATAGAAGAAAATGACGGCTGCTCGTCGGAACACTGACTGGTCATTGTATGCTGAGGAAACATGCCATGCGATTAGGGGTAGCCGAGACGGATGTGTGCAGGTACTGTGATGATATGTACGCTGTAGAGGGCATCACTCACATCTCGTGTGAATGCCCAGGGGTCGCCAGAAGGCGAATGAGATGGTTAGGTAGTCTTTGCATCGACAACACTGAGGATTTGAGATCATGACAAACTGGTCAGTGGTATGATCGGCCCACGAGGTTTTGAAGGGATCACAATGGGCCCGTATGGTTCTTAGCGCTGTGCCCCTTCCTGAACTGAATGTTCGTTACGTAATACGACCCCTGTTTTATTTTTTTTTTCTATGAGTTTTGAAGTAACTCATTGTTTTTAGATAGTGGAAATCTTTACAGACCTGTACTTCCTTACTATGTCCTTCGGGAAAATATAATGTTTTGCCTGGAAAAAAAATAAGTGTTATAAAGTTTGTATCATTAAAATCGGGGAGGGTGACAGGCAACAGTCATTGATTGAATTTTCGTAGAATGACTCTATATGAACTTAGCTAATTGCTGTATAAGTTGTTACGGTTTTTCTCCGTGGAGAAACCGATTTAAAACCCCAGCACTAAGGGGGCGAACGGGCCTTGTCCGGCCAACCCAGAGAAGGGTCGTGGGCGCCAGTTATTCCTTTTTTAAGGGCCCCGTTCTTAATCTTTCCCCGACCGAATCTCTAATTCGGGGAAAAGTTTCTCGCGAAACTATAAAAAACACAACAGAAGGCGAGCTGAAACACGTCACAATCTCAATGAGAACACTTAATGATTATCAAACGATTCGAACTTTTGTTCCAAATGTTAAATTATAATATTAAATTTTATTGGCTCTAAATACCTCGCAAAACACTTAGTACCCTGAACTACCTGACTCCTACGCTTAAAACTAGGGCGCCTCTGGTGCGTAGTCCCTCGAAGTCTTCCCGACGATCGTTCTTCTTTCGCCTCCCCACAAGCCGCTGCCAACGTTGATCGTATATATCTCCTTCGTCTTGTATATCCTCGGAAGTCACCAACTTGTGATCTTCCGAATTCGCATCTCAGCTTTTCTTGAATTAAATATTTCTTCTGTCGAATCCACTTCTCGACAATCCTCCTTCGATTTTCAATATACTTTTTCGTCCGCACTCTCGCTAATACTCGATCAAAAGAGACCGTTTTCGGGTGCCGTACTTCCCGCGAAACCTCGGATCAACTTTTCAAATTGGTTAATCCCCGTTTTCCTGGGTCAACGACTGCTTTCTCCACTCAAATTTAATAACTTTCTCTTACTTCGTTAGCTTTCACTCTCAATTGATTCGGTGTCCACTTTATATTCTCCATCCGACTTTTTAGCATGGACCCAAACCTAGATGATCTGTTTTATCGACTTGCAATTCTCGCAGTGTAAGTCCGCCATAGTTGTGGTGCAATGTCATTTGACATTTCTCCGTCTTCAATGAAGTGTAGGTGACAATGTTTACGTTTGTGAAGTGTTTTGTTTACGTTTTCAGTGAAGTGATTTCGTTTTGAGTGATGTGATTTGTCCTCAGTGATGTGGTCTGTCCTAAGTGATGTGATTCGTGATTCGATGTTGTGTGTTACGTATTAATTTCCAATTGTGGTTCAAGTCTAACCCTAATCTTACTAAATCATACTAATTAATTTTTCCTATTCCTATTCCTATTACCTAACTATAACTAACTAATGTAACTCTAATTCGATTATATATTCTTCATCTTAACATAACTAACCATTACTAACAAATTCACGTTTTTCTGTTTCCTATTTTCGAGTTTAGCTCGACTTCCATGTATGTACGACTGAGTACTTATTTGACTAATTCCCTCCTTTGTGCTGGTATCTTTTTAGGTGAGACTGAAGGCCAATACGTGCGCAGAGGTGCATTCACAACCCAGTCGGAACAGTAATGTCTACGGAATCGAATCCGTACAATATACTAGCAGCTCGTACACATTACTCTTTCGATGCCAGAACTAATTACTTTAACCCGCATAGGCCCTAGGGCGTAATCGCTTACAAAGCACACTACAAGAAAAGCCTTATTTCGTTGAAGAGTAGTAAATAGTTACAAAGCATATTACATGTAAGGCCTTGTTTCATTAGAGAGTGATAGCAACATACAAATTGCATGAAAAGTAAGGCATTATATCAATAGTGAGTGGTAAATACTTTAAATGTATGAAAAGTAAGGTCTTGTAATAGTCAGATCAGTAATGGGTACTGAATTGATTCCGTACTAGCAACTTGTACACATTACTCTTTCGATAACAGATCTAATTACTTTAACCCGCATAGGCCCTAGGGTGTAAACGCTTAAAAGCACAGGACAAGAAAATACTTATACCGTTGTAAATACTTATAAAGTGTTGTGTTCGTCTCCAATTTAAACTATCCTTTACTTTGTTGAGTTGCAAATAAAAACAATATGAAAAATCGAAATTGTTTCAACAGTAAAAACCATTTATTCAATATAAAATAAATTAAAACACGTAAATATTACATAAGAATTCATTCAATAAGCAAAATAAAAAATTAACAAAAATAAGATTCATAAATATAAGAAAAAACTCTATATAAACTAATTGTTTACTTCGTTTTATATAAATAACACTTATTGGAATTTATTACAAATGAACAGCACTTCGCAACATTTGAAACACTCGGAACGAACTGAATTTAATTATGGGCACTTTGATATAAAATTAAAACGAAACGTTAATGATTGCATCATCCCTTTACTTATCCGCTTCTAAAACTTACTTTCGTAAATTGTTACTAAAGCCAAGAGCATTTGGCAAAACTGTAAGGTTTCGGATTGTACCACCTCATAACTTACTCGCTTCTAAACCGTTACTTTCGTAAGTAGATACTAAAGCCTATACCGTTGGACAAAACTGTAACGTCTCGGATTTCTTTCTCTTATTACTTACTAGATTCTAAACCATTACTTCCGTAAATAGTAACTGAAGCTAAGAATGTTGGCCATAATTGTACAGAGAGAGCATTCGAGAATATTTTACAGCAATTACACTCTGCATTATTTTGGTAAGGCCTTACAAACTCATTCCTTACTCATTGATTACAAATTCATCTCTTACGAAAAGTCCGACTGGGAAGGAGCACGCGATGAAGTAGTTGGTAAGTTGGCCTATCTTTCTCTAAAAACATCATACACTTTTATTTACTGAACACTTCTCTTCTTTTCAGGATGACGATCAAAATTACGGCGTAACAAAGTTTGTCCAATTGAATTTGTATACATTTTTCTGCTCGATAAAATTCCAAACAAATTTAATAGGATTAACAAATTCTTAAAAGTAAGAAATTAAAAATTATGTAGATTCGATAGCCCTGCATTCTGGATATTTTCGTCTCTTAATTATTTTTATTTATCTTACTAATTTTATTTCTGAATTGAATTTCATTTTTTATTTAAGCGTGTTGAGGCTATCCCTACGACTAGTACCCTGTACTGCCTGGGCACACATCTGAGCCCAAATTCGGCATACTGCATGATTGTTATGTTGATATGGTGAAAGTTTCCCAGTTCATTAATATGAAAAATTGTCCTGTCTCCAGTTCTTCGGTCTGATAAGGTGCACCACAACACGAACGAAATAAATTCAAAATATAAATGAAAATATTTGATGTTCCTTAATTTTGGGAAACAACAAAGAAAGAAAAAAGGATATCACTGCCTATTTCGATTTTTTTTTTCTTTATGTAATTTTCTTCATTCTTTAACTGAAGCAACAATGATTTTGATAACATAATGTCAAATTATTAAAAACAATAAAAAAATATCAACAATTTTTGAAAATAGATGGATTGCTTGGTCCGATTGCCTATCCCAAAAGGACCTTTCGCATCATATAGCCGCTTGCACCAGGCTCGGATTGCATAGCGGCCGCTTGGGATGTCGTTGCAGCGGGCTCAATACATTTCGAAGAGCACAAGTACTGCAGCAATGGTACACGATATTTACCACAAAAATCAACAAATTTAATATGTTCGACGCGATTATCGAAAAAGACTCCTTTGCATGCCGGATTAACGCAACAATTTGCACTATGCAAATAGTCTATAAGAGTCAGCGGAAGATCTTGTGGTCCATATTCGACGGATGATGTTTTCACCATTCGGGCGGCCAATTCGAGAAGAGTGGGTGGACGTAGTGCCATATCCTGGACGAAACGAACTACCAGTGGATTATCTCGTAAACTGAGCTGTGAGAAATTCGGGGGGAATTGTTCAATATAAAAATTTATTCGACTTATACAACATTTTATTTACCTCTGTTAAATTTTTAAGCGTGATTATATCACGCGGTAGATGTCTTAAGCGATTTTTATGCAACAGCAATGATTTCAAATTTTTTAGGCGCGCTATACTCGTTGGTAGATTCTCGATGAGATTGTCGCATAGCGTTAGTGCTTGTAATTGATTCAGTGTTCCCACAGATTCTGGTACTTCTGAGAGAATATTTCCACCCATTGATAGAACTTGTAACCTAGAAAATTAACGACATTATCATTTTATTTTTAAAATTAGATATCAAGGAAGCAAGTATTATGTAGATGAGAGGGAATCAACAATTGACTTCTACTCCGATCAAAATATTCAAGTGTAATTAATTTGTACATCGAGTAGGTTTTAACTCCGTGACATCATCTCGATCAATTTAAGCACAATCTGAATTTTTTTTAGCTCCATGACATCTTTGTTAGAACCTTAAAGTTATAGGTGTAGACAAAACAAAAATATCACTTCGCAATTCCGAGTGATAAGGTAAATGTCCCAATACGTGACCATGTAAGCATTGCTTTCATATTCAATAACGAAATATCCATTTCTATACTAATTTGATTTTCACGATCGTTGTTTTAGTCAAAGTCGATATATTATTCTGCAAATACAATTGTTTTTCACAACACACGATCATTATTTTAGAAGATATTCGAAAAAACGTTAATCGATGTACTTGTACGTCGTTGCGACCACATGATTGACCCGTTGTCCCGATTTGCGACCACTCGTTTGTCCCGATTTGCGACCAGTAGCAATCAAACTTCAAAACTTCAAACATCTTTATTGAGACTAAAATAACAGGATTCGTATAAATGAAATATAGAAAGAAGCTTGACAACGAGCTAAATGTCAAACAGCACAACGTGTCACAAAAAAAAATTACCGACCTTCAAGTCGTACAGTGGGTTGTAATTCAGTGGTTGTAATTGACAGAGTTAGTTAACAATGTACCAAATTGCTCGTTTTGGTATATGACTTATCAAGAACTTAGTCTAAGATATAAATAACTTAACCTAAAAACAAAAAAAAACAATAACAACGGACAGAAAGAAAAAAGAAAAATCACAATTTCTAGAATTGGGACGTAAGCCAAACGGGAGGCCGATTATAAGTACATCTGACCTTAAAATTTTTGAATTCACTATTATACATTTATAATTTATATTTAGACGGATCGCCGAATAAATTTACTACTAGTAGATACAGAAAATGTTACATTAATATTACAGTTAGCAAATCAAACATATAAAGAAATTAGTGATAATGAAAATGAAAGGTTCTTTCAGTGAACACTGAATTATTAATTGAACGAAATTCTTATATGGGCACCAAAGGAGAGTGCAAAATTATTTACATGGTACTAGCTGGAACTGAACATAAACAATATAGAAACTTATGAGTTACTTAACGAAAGAGAATAAGTTGGAATACTACACGGATGAGGTACAAAATCTTATGATCTAGTCTTATGTTACGGGAGACTCTTCTCCATAATGAAAAATTTACGAGGTGTGTAGTATTTACATTTTATATCTTATATTACAATTAACTTTTAAGTAAAACTATTTACAGAGTTACATTTACATAATGCATAGCGTTAACCAAAAATAAAACGTGAAGTGGAGAATGAATGAGGTCCCACGACGCGCAGGAGCACCTTATGCTAATAGGAATGAAGGAGGTTATACAGCAGATAACTCCAGGTTGTGTGCTACTAAGTAGGAAGCCAAGCGGCGGCAGTCTTAGCCTCTATATGTGTTGATCGGGGGGTGAGAGTAGAAGCCCGGCGAGGGGGGAGGTGGGCCGATATCCATTGGAGGTGGGGTGTAGTCAGATAGGATCTTGATCGGGTCGACATAGTAGGAGTCGTCTGGCCAGGGGGGTTCAGGGAAGAGTGAGCGAACCGAGAGAAGGGTGTGGGTCCTCCACTTGTCTATACGGGATTTGGCGGAAGAAAGCATGTAGTGTAGTATGGGGATGATCTTGGATTCGGAGTAGAGAATACTATTCTTGTAGTATTTTTTATTGGGTCTGCGATACTTTGAAAGGCACTTTCGGAGGACTTTTCTCTCAAAGATATTAAGCTCTTCCGCGACTGTTGGCGAGATGGTGAGCCAGGCTGGAAAACAGTACGTGACGACTGGGCGGATAAGTGTCTTGTAAATAAGGAGTTTGGTGGCTGGGAAAACGGATTTCGACGAGAGAAGTGCACCCACAGAGGCCGCAGCGAATTTGGCTTTTGAGAGAATGGCGCGTGCGTGGGGGTTGAATTTGAACCGATGATGCAGGGTGATACCCAAATATTTAAGCTGGGTCTTCAGAGGGATGCTGGCGCCATTGACCAGGATTGCGACTGCTTTGCTCTCCGGGACAGCCTTCCTATGACCTTTGCCACTGGCATTACGGAAACAAACTACTTCCGATTTGCCAACATTTATCTTGAGGGCCCAGTCGTTGAGGAAAGAAGAGGTCCGATCTATAATTTCCTGCACCTTCGACTGCGCGCGAGAGGGAAGAGTGTCAGAGGCTAGTACGAGAATGTCGTCGGCATACATCAAACTGCCCAAAGAGACAGGGGGGTCGGAGGATGATGAAATTGGAAAAGGGGGCAGCGGGATGTCCCACAAAAAGAAGTTAAAGAGGGAGGGGCCCAAGATGGAGCCCTGGGGTACACCCGAGCGAGACGGAAGGTCACGAGATATTTGGCCGTCGATGGTAATGTTAAAAAGTCTGTCAGACAAGAAGTCTATCAAGAGCCTGGTAAGAGGAATAGGGCAGTTGGCATCCAATAATTTCAGAATAAGACCCTCGGTCCACACGGAATCAAAGGCCTTTTCCAGGTCTAGGGCGCAAGCCACAGTGCATTGTTTGATGCGCAGGTTATCTGAGACGCATTTATGCAGGAGCAAAATAGCGTGTTCGGCAGATCTTTGAGGTTCGAACCCGAATTGAGAGTCAGGGACCAGCTGGGCAGAAAATTCTCTGAATCGCGACAGGATGATTCGTTCCAGCCCTTTTCCGAGGTTGGAGAGTAAAGAAATGGGACGAAAGGATTCGATGTGTGTATCAGAACCTTTTTTAAGCAGAGGTATAAGCGAGGCGGACTTCCAGGCAGGGGGGAAGAAACCGTTGTTTATGCAGTTGTTGAAAATTATAGACAAAGGTCTAGCCAGCACGCTTCTACATTTCTTCAAAACCTTATTAGGGATGCCATCAGGCCCTGAAGAGGTCTTACCCGAGATAAAAGAGAGGATAGCATCTACCTCACTAGGGGAGGTAAAAAATTCGGAGAAGGGGGGCTCGGGGGGGCAGGAGGCAACGTTGATTGGGGAGAAAATTGTTAGCATAGAGCCTTGATGGCCTAATCTGAAAGAGTCCAGCATGTCAGTGGCTCTGGTCTGCAGAGCAGGGTTGGGGGAGGACCTGGGTCTAAAGAGCGAACCGAAAAACTCACTACAGATAGCAAGTTTATCCGTTGTTGATGAATATTGTTGGTCACCCTTGTAAATGGGATCTTTGTTGATGCTAAAGCTGCTGGATTTGCGGCCGGAAAGCCTGTTTATTTCGGCAAACACAGCAGGACCAGGCTGCATAGCGGAGAGGCGGCTTCTATAGAAATCATTTACCTCAATTCTAATTCGATCGTTGATGATTTTAGAGATGCAGTTGATTCTAGAGTTTAGAGAGACGTATTCGGCATTGATGCGGTTAAGACATCGGTGGAAGATTCTTTTGAGTTTCTGGCGTAAATGGCGCCTAGAGGTCATTAAGTTTAACGTCGACTGTGAGAGGCAACGATAGCGGGCGTCCCTTGTACGCGAATGGGGCGCGAAGAGATTGATGCTATCAATGATAGCAGTAGAAAGGGCACTGATGGATGCCGATATTTCCGCATTGGAGAGATTGCGAGTCTCGAGGGGGCCGGGAGGAAGTCTGCCTTCCAAATCATCAAGGAAGTCTTCCCAGTTGATGGAAGTGAAAGAGCGAAAGGTCCGTGGGAGTGAGGGAAGGGGGAAAACGTCGTACAGAGAAAGATTGAGGTAAACGCCAAAGTGGTCGGAGAGGCCTGGCACAGTGCAGCAATGAAATTCGGAGTGAGATGTAAAACATTTGGGGATTAAAAAGAGGTCGAGGAATGAGGCGCCCCGCGGGAAGGAAGGCGAGGGGGCTGTGAGGAGGTCAAAGTCTAAGTAAGCTTCTGATCTAAACCAATTACACAGGTGGATCCCGTTGTGGTTCCGGGTAGAATCGCCCCAACTCTCATGTCGAGCGTTGAAGTCGCCCCCAATAATGAGGGCATCATGAGAGGCGGACAGGTCGAAGAGGCGCTGGAGCGGGGAACACATAGCCGGACCCAGTCCTGACGGGAAGTATACGGCGGCCAGAAGTAGGCTTACGTTGACGTTCAAAGCATTCTTGGCTTGCAAAGAAATGACGGTGCAAGAGCCGTCATCACTGACGAAAGAGAGCTGTTCAGTTTTGTATATACTACGGATAATGATCGCGGTGCCCCTACCTGCTTCATTTCTATACGTGTCGAAATTATTAAAAGTGCACCGGTTGTGCGGACCCAGCCGAGTTTCGGTGACGAACGCAATGTTGACTTGTAGTCTATTCAGCATCTCATTAAAGGAGACCTGTTTATCCCCATTTTTGAGGGAGTTGACGTTTAAATTGAGTAAGTTGAATCTAGGCATTGTTTGAAGAAAAAGTACTGAAAAGAAAGGATAGCAGCGCCTGGGGGCGTTCGGAATCGCTCAAGCGGGTGAAATGAGATTTGAAGGATGAAATTTTGACGCAGATGTCCGAGATTGATTGGCCAAGATAGTCAACGGCCTGTTGCTCCAGCCACGAAAAGGCCGAAGACATATTTGAGAGGGAGCTGGGGCCTTTCACCGCATCGGAGAACGAAGTGCCCGCTCTCACGTTAGGGGATAACGCTGGCACAAGGTGGTTGGAGCGTGGAGGGGGGGCCGCAGGAGAAGCCTGGGCGCGTTTATTTTGAACTGCAGCGGACATACGCTCTCTGTTACGAACTCGCACAGGGCAGTTGAAATAATTAGCCGGATGGTCCTTTGCACCGCAAACCACGCATTGTGGGGGGGGCAGCAAGGAGGCGTTTTCAGCTGACTTACGAGGGCATGCCATAGAGGGATGCGCCTCGAGGCATGCTACACATCTGGCGGCGTGACCGCAATTTGCAGAGACGTGCCCGAAGCGCTGACAGTTGAAGCACTGGGTGATATCGCGTTTTCTAGGGCGTTCCCACGAGACTTTTTGATGGAGAATGTAGCGAATTTTAATAGCCAAGTTAAGATCGGCGGCTGAGTTGAAGGACACACGGAATAAGTCCAGAAGGCGACCGTTCGAACGGGACCAAGGCGTGGTGACTGGAGATGCTTTGATGTCCCCCAAAGATGGACATTGAGCTTTGATGTCGTCCACGATTTCATCAGTGGAGAACTCGGCACTGACGCCTCTAATAATGGCCGTAGGTCTGCGAAGGTGAGCGGGGGTGAAGGTGTGCCCCTCAACGCCAGAGCCCATCTGTTCCCTAATGATGCGCAGTATGTTGGCATGGGCTTCCAGCGAGTTGACTTTGAGGCTGATGTTGCCCGCTCTGTTAGATACAATTTTATATTTCACTTGCGGCCACAAAGCCATCCACTCAGAGATGCTACGAGCAGTAATACTTGAAAGTTTGATTATCGGGCACCAGCTCTGGGATGGAGGGGCGCCGGAAGGGGGGGATTCATTGTCCTTGTTGGTGTCAGGACCCGAAGAGGGGATCGCTAAAGCCGAGTAGCGATTGGCATCCAGCTGTGGGGCATTGGGAGCGGGGGAAGAAGGGAGCTTAGCAGCAAGACGACCGGTAACGCGAATAAATTTGTCATGAAATCCGTCTAAATTAACGTCTGAAGACGACCTGGAGTGATCTGTGTAATTCGGAGAATTGGAAATTACCTGAGTTTTATTGAGTGCTCCTGCGGAAGAGACTGCAGGCGGCGTGTGGTCTGTGTCCATGTCGACGAGTTGGTTGGAATCGGCAGAACTGGGAGGCAACGAGATGGCACCCGGTGCGTCAGTCATTTTGCGCGGTGAATCTGTTGAGGCGGGGGCCACGAGGTTCCAGCCTTGCGCGTCAGGTGAGGCCAGATCCAATAAGGCCTTGGCCGTTAGGAGTTCGCGCCCGGAGGCGTCAGTTTTTACCTTTCTAATGGAGGTTGGCACTTTTGAGTAGAAAGGCGCACGAGCGGCATGTTTGCGCGTAACGGAGTTCACAGGAGTGTCGCCCTTGGGCAGCTCCAGCCCTGGATCGGGCTTAAGGCGACCGATTGTAACTTAAGCGCAGTGAAATCAGTATGTGATTAAGGAGAGACGACAAATCCTCAATTCCACAGTGTGTGTGAAGCACAACTAACGCTGGGACAAGCCAGGACCGGCCTGCCGAGCTGTGATGAAGTGATAAGCTGGGGCACGGTAAAGCCAGCAGGTGATGAACGGAAGATCACTGCGGATTCCTTCTAAAACAGGTAAAACAGGGCGTCAAGGGGTCTCAGCCGAGTGAGACCACAGAGCCCACAAAGGACAAAGTCAAGAAAATATTCGTTAAAATCAAATGCGAAATTTTCCGATACGAAAGTTCGACACGCGGCAATTTATACGATTCGAGAAACTTTCCAATGTTGTCCAGCTCTTCGTAACGGACGGAAGTGAAATTAAGTCGAAAAGTTTATTATTTTATGCGTTTCGTGAAGTGCAAACGCAGGTGGACTACAAAGAAATGTGCTATCCTAAGGAACTAAGTTCAATGATTGCTAATTCGAGACCAATTAAATTTTGATTAAACGCGTTTCGAAATCAAACGGCTAAAAAAAAACAACAAAATGGCGACCCGACCAGTAGCAATCTGGTACTTCATTTGCCAGTCCCATTGTGCGACCAATACTCATCTTATCGATAGTAAAGAAAATGGTGGCAATGAAATTATTTTGGTCGCTGATAGGGACAAAATTGGTATGACCCAAAAGGCGACCGCTATTTGTACTCCCATTTAACCACGAACTCTTTTAAGACATTTATTTTACAGTTTAGAGGCTATGTCATGAAAACTGATAATTGGGTTCTCAAAAAGGACATATGTTACACCATTAACCGTAATTTTAATCTCCAAAACATCGATGATTTATTTTTGTTGAGGATTTTGATTCATCCGGACGCACAAATGTACATTCATTAATGTTTGTCCCACTCAGCGACCACAGTAAATAAAATGCATATTGATACCTTTGGTTTAATTAAAACACGTACGGTGACCAGCTACTTGTCCGAGTTGAAGATATTGGCAGAATTAAATTGTTAATATCGAAACAAGTCACTTTGGCACTGAATAAACATTCAACGGTCCAACTGTCAAATCTATTAACGAAGTGCCGTCTACAGGCGAAATGAAACAAAATGGCGGGTGAACGCGTACTATGAAATTGAATTTTTTTTTTAAATTCAGGTGTCTACTTAATTGTACCGTGAAAAATATGCGCATCAAGAGTATTGTTCACGGATCATTATGAATATTCTACTTGGACGAATAATTTTGAGAATCTATTTATTTTACTCATAATTCATTGAAACTGGTCGCACGGCGGGACATGGTCGCGTATTTTGACATTTACCTTATACCATGGATACACAGCTAGTATACAAACCATGGTATTGAAATCATAGTATTGAAACTAGCTGCACATGATACACTGCACATATGGAATGATTTGACAGTATCTGATATAAGCAAACAAAGACATTTAGTTGCGATACTCGCCACACGATAGGGGAATGGCACAACTAGCAGTAAAATGCATGGTATACTACGTAAAATTATCGCATTTGTATACCATGAAACAGGTTTAATACTAGATATATACCAGTTCGTTTATCTCGTATATGCTTAGTATTGAGTGATACACTGCTGGTATTGACGATATTATGATATCAATACCAGCAGTGTATCCATGGTATTAGTTTCCATTTGACCAGGGGAAACCAAGAAACAGTTGTCCATAATCAATAGAGATCTTTTCTAGACTAAATAAATGTTGTAGTAGTCTACCCTTTGTAATACTTGGCTCCTAGCAGATCAGTAGACTGGTTACCGATTCCTGCCGGATATTTCATGAGCAATTTATAGTGCTTCTCTACCCATAAAATAATAAAATTGTGCCCAGATTGTTGGCCGATTAATATATAAGCAAGAAAAATAATTCACAACGAAATCTATATCTTATCATGTTTTCTATTGTAATCGACATAAAACTTAAAAAAAATTTGGTACTCTGAAATATTGTATTTACACGTTTTAGGAATAGTAAACCACCAAAATCCGTCTGTACGCCGCACGCAAAAGTGTTTGAAGGCGCGTAGCTCTCAAACCCGTTGAGATATTAAGTTGACATTTTTATGGTGGGTACATTCGGTTAACTCTTACGAGTGGTATTTTTTGAGTGGTGTTTTAGACTTAAAATTTTTGTTTCTAGATCTCAGGAAGCACTTATGCTAGGAACGTCAAACTTGGAACTTATGTAAAACTATGATAGTGAAACCATTTGCAAAAATTTTTCGATATGCTTTGAGAGGTATGGGAGTGGGGGGAAAACAATGAGTTCGAAGCGCTTGAAAGCTGAGATTGAAACATTTTAAAATCCATATCTCCTGGACAGTTGATGTCAGAAAGTTGAAACTTTGTGGTTGTTTTAAGGAATACTAGGAGATTAGAGAAGGGCAAAAATTTGTAAGCCGAGTTGTGGGGCGGGTGTGGGGGTAAAAAACTTTGGATTACAATGTCGTCCGAACTAATTGTACCAAGAAGAACATAGTCTATTAGTGCATCAAATAACACGATACTTCCAAAAAACCGCTAGAAAAAAACAGGCTGCGAAAAACCGGGTGTCAATATCTGAAACAAAGCCCCACAGTGGGCGCTAATGTTAGCATTAATGTCTGCGTCAGAACTAATTCTAAAGTTTGATTTGGGCCACGAGAACAATCTTCTGGGTTTGGAAAAAACACAGGTTGTTTATCTGCGCGGCTCCCCATTTCAGTGTGTGATTTTTAGAAAATTTTTAAGAAAAGTCTGAAAACCTATTTTCATTCAGCTTTCAAAAATAAATATTAATAATCCGATATAAAGCGGTACTTCCAGAACTCCTAACATATCGGGAGAGTAACATTTTTTAATGAGCATTAACCAATAGGCAGTTTTTGGGCACCCCTATAAAATTTTCTAAAAAGCACTTAAGCATAGAAAATTAAAATTCGGCGAAAAGATGTTGAAAATTGCTATACAATAATTAAAAGCACAATACTAAATTCTAAATACGGATAAAAATGAATAGAATTATCTCGAAGTAATGAACAATACAATGAAAAGTGGACAATCCATTAAACACTAATGCCATGTTTCCATCGCCCCAAAATCTCATTTAATAATTTATCAACCGACTGTTGTGTCAAAATTTCTAACTTATTTTGTAAAATTTTACCATTTTTAATCTCTAGATGGGAGGCGCTATCGAGCTGTAGGACTTCTAGGGCACTCTGGCCAAGGTTGGACAGATGGAAGACTAAGGAGATACTCGACGGAATACTGACAGGGCACTGCTTGCTAGGGATGCGTGATATGTGTATGGGGATCGCTAACTCTGACGTGTGCAGGTACTGCCTTGACCTATATGCTGAGGAGGACATCACCCACATTTTGTGTGAGAGTCAGGCGGTTACAAGGAGGCGACTAAGGTGGCTGGGCAGTCTTTCCTTTGACAATTTGGGGGACCTGAGGTCGATAGGGCATGACAAGCTAGTCAAGTTCTTTAGGGATCTGGGTTGTTTAGGGGATGTTTAGTGACCTACGAGGCCTGAAGGGATCGCTATGGGCCCTATTTTGGTGCCTAGTGTGCGCGGTGGCTTAGCGCTTCACCTCTTCCTAAAACTAAAACTAAAACTAACTACCACTTTTAATTATAAAGATTTGTCCTACATGAGTAGAAATTAAAAAATTTTATTGTTTAATTCCACAGCTGCATAGAGAATATACAGGGTCTTTCAACAAGAACGGTCAATTTTTAAATGTAAATAAAACAAGTTGGTGGTACGTATTCGAAAGGTCCAATTTTCGATGACTTTGTCGCATAAATCTGTCTGAATTTGCTGGATGGCGTTCGTTATGTTGACTTAAAGGTCATCAATTGTTTGCGGATTAAACGCATCGACCTGCGATTTAAGATAGCCCCATAGGAATAAGTCTAAAGACGTTAAATCGCACGATCACGGTTGCCAGTTCACGTCGCCGCCGCGTAAGATAACGATGCCCTCAAATCGCTCGTACAGAATGTCCATTGTGACATGCGCTATGTGGCATGTAGCGCTGTCCTGTCCACATGGCATCGGTATCCATCATCATCAATGGCGTGAAAGCCCAAGTCGGGCCCTGGCCTCCTGAAGTCGTCGCCTCCAATCGTCTCGATCCAAAGACCGCGTCCTCCAGCTGCTAATTTTTAAGATGGCTTTGCTGTCTTCATCAACCGAGTCTTCCCATCGCTTGCGTGGTTTGCCTACTGGCCTGTTACCACTCGCTTTGCTTTTAAGAGCACGCTTGGGGATTCTTCATCGGTATCCATATCATCCAGTTTAGGCCACAAAAAGTTGCTTATCATCGATCATTTGACGGTTATGGCAATGCCAGTTTCGTTTTGGACGAAATACGGACCGATAATTCCGCCAGACCAAAATCCGCACCAAACAGTGACTTTCTTGGGATTCATTTGGTGCTGGTGTATCTCGTGTGGATTGATATCATCCGAAATCCGACAATTTTGGTCGTTCAAACATCCATTCATCAAGAAATGGGCAATGCGAGGAACGTTTTTCGAACGAAGCTCTGATTTTAAAAATAAAATTTGATGATTTGCACACTTTGTTCAACACTATAACCTTCCATTTTAATTTGCCATACACCACTGAACAATTCACAATAAATTCGACGGATGTTGCTTTAACAACATGGCCGCTATAACCTAACAAATTTTGAACATTCCTACCGAAACACGCTATAGTAGATTTGCGAAAGGATAAGGATAAAGAAGCAATTATGTTGGTTACAATATCATTATTTTCTGATTTTAAAACTATGTTTCTTGAAAAAATACTCCCCTATGGATCCACGTTTGCTACCCTGGTACCTACATATATACTATTTCAAAATGCTAAAAAGTTCAGATGAAGTTTTTCTGTAATTCCTAGAACTTTTAAACTCTTTCTTCTCACCCCTGCATTCAAGCTCCTTTGTACCTTCCGATCTAACCGCAACCGGGTAAAAAAAAAATTAGGTAAGCTTTTTTTTTGTAAAATTTCAGACCTTTTACAGTAAAAAAATAATTAAGAAAATTTATGAAATTCCGTGAAGGAGAAAATTACTAATTTTAAAAAAGATATTTTGGCTTAATTTGGGAAAAGGCTGAGTACAGCAACTTCAAGAATATGGCAACAATCTGGGCTCGACTTCATTATTTTTTGGCTTAAGGTCCGTGACACGATTTTATTGCTTATCCAAATCAAACACCCATATTAATTGAGGAACTCCCATGGGTGTGCACTGTGCACCTATGTGATTGTCCCAAAAAACAACGAGGGTATCCCGGGCCAGGGCAACTGGAGACTACCTACTCTCCATCGACTGTAAATAATATGAAGCTCATACCTCGACAGATTGTTGAGTTATGATGCCTCAAAGACGTTTACGATCACGCCGATCGGTCCATCCGCCGTGTACGCCATACGGCGGATGGACTGACTTTTTTTCTCTTAAGGGTATATTCGTAAGAAATGAACAAAGTATTTTATTATTAGGTAAAAAAAATTCGAACTATCGAAATCAATAACTTAAAATTCGGTATGAATTTCTTTAGGGTTTTGTGACAATTGCACAATTGAAAATTAAGCTACAATAAAAGCACTTGGTTGAAATCGTTAGTTGTAATGAATGCATCTCATTTGTTGTTATTTGTAAAGCACACCAAGATTATTTTACCGCTTTTAACAATTTTTTTAAAATCTAAAAGATCTGTGAATGGAGTTTTTTTCATGGTAAGTTACCATAGAAGCAAATTTGATTAAATGTTGGCTGTTTTCCGGCGTCAGTAGGGTTTCTGGTGTGAAACCCCAACACGAAATCCTTGACTGCTGATTAATCGCTGTCCTTGAGGACATGACAGTTGGAAAACACTTCACTGGAATACGCCAGTCTTTATAAGATTGTGTTGGACTAGGTCCGAAGGAGCTGTTTCGTCATCGGAGGGCATAGACTCGTCAGAGGGTGTATCATGCCTACTATCCGAAACACCCTTACAGCTGGTGGAATTGCTGAGCATAATTTCTATATAGCGCGATCTGGTTTAAGTTTTAATCATGTGCTTGCACTTGTTAATGCTTCGTAAATCTTTTGTTCACAATTTCATAAAATTTCTTCCGACTAGCTTCAGAATTTCAAATACTCGTAAATATGTGGAACAAAGCTAACAACAAATATATGCAAAGTCAGCTGATAAGAATTATGAAACTAATACATTTGTTATTATCAAATTCGAACTACGCGTTATAACGTTAACGGCGAAATTGTAAATTGAATATAAACAAATTCGGAATTACCAACCGGTCGCAAAATTTATTTCAAGATGACGAATCTTCGGGGATTTTGTTAGGACCCGCTCCGAAATTTCAAAACTTACCCACTCATTTTCCAGATATCCTTGGGAATATTTGAAATTTTGTTCGCGCCCAAATACAAATATTTCAGCATCCTCAAATCCAAAACCTGATCGGGAAATTGTGTTAGCATATTTCCACTTAGGTTCAATTCCTTGATGGTGCCATGTCGAAAGTTCAGTGTTTTCGGCAAGGATTTGTTCGTGAGCAGATTGTTTTTAGCGATCAGTGTGACCAACGGCAATTGGAGAATTTGTTTCGGTAGCTCAGTTAAAGAATTCGAACTGATGTCGAGCACTTTAAGATTGACGAACTTCAAAATGGCCAACGGAAATAGCGACAAACGATTGTGATTCAAGAGGATCGTTTCGATATCCGTAGACTTTTTATTCAGGTTCGATTGACCCAATAGTTCGTCCTCGGCCTGTCCGCTCGTCAGTTCCGATCGACCAAAGTTGAGGGTCTTTTGATCGCGCGAGTCGCTATCGCTACTATCCGATGTGTAAACTTCCAGCATTTTTGATGATTTTTATGTTAATAAATTTTCACTTTGGCGATTTAATAATAATTGCTTTTCGAATTAACACACAATTCACTTTTATCATCACACATCCGGCCCGAGTTGTTGGCTTTGTGCCCACTGGAATAAAATTTCTTTCGCGATCGCTGGAACAGAATCTCTCGATCTGTTCACGTTCCCGCTGTTGTTTGACGAAAGCGCAATTTTAAACGCGAAATTTTGTGCAGACTTCGCCAACAGCGCGCTACGAAAATTGCGTTATCAGTTTTCAGTTCTCTCAGCGAACTGAAAGACTCAAGGCTTATCACTTATTAATGTGACCTTTTTTGTTTGTTTGTGCGTTTAAGTTGCTTGTACGGCTCGTCCCGTTCGAATCGAAACTCAGACAGACCACTATCAATCTGACAAAAGTAGCTCGTAGAGAGGAAAACGCGCAAGTTAAGATTAAGCTTGTTTATAACAAACAGAAAACAGAGATGATATTTTCTTATTTACTACTTTATTGTATTGTACATATGAGATGGGGTGGAAGTCTGCTGAGGCTTTATTGTGTCTAGCTCAAGAGTCGCGATAACACCTGTTGTGTATTTTTAAGTAGGTGAAAACGATAACCAATCCATTTTTATGTTTTATATTATAATCTATAGAGCTGATTAATCTTCAGAGTCCAACGACTTTTAATTTTTTAAATCTGCCAACAATCCAAGCTCAGGTATATTCTTTTTGTTTAAGTCCAAATGGCAAAATCAGACGTGGCGAAATATTTTATTTTATTTATTTACTTTAAGGTAAAGAGGGAACCTCCTTGAGTACAAGTAAACATGGAACGTTTCATCTCCCGTTCACCTGACGCCAATACAGCTTGCCTAAAGTTATGTACAGGAAGGTGCTGCTTGATTCTTGAAGTTGAATGCAGAGTTCCTCAAAGATCCATTCTGGGTCCTCTACTATTCTGTCTTTTCATCAAAGACCTCTATCAATGTGCTGAGCTAAAATGTAGCCTTTATACTGATGATGGGAATTTTTTTTTAATTATCCGAATTTATCAGTGCAATGAACGATAATATTGATACAATGTTTTTATGAGCAAATGTTAGAACCATTAATATTCTATTATAATTTACTTGAGGAATTGATAACAGGAGCCTGCCCAATTTGCATCTATCAGTCTTATACGATCAAGAATTGATATTTTACAATTTTTACTTACTTGTCGTCGTATGCTACGATAAGACAGACCCACATTTTCTTAATTCTAAAGACAATTAGGCCCGATTTCTTTATTTTTTATCTGATACTTAAGTTGGAATATTCATTCAAATGTTTATGAATATTGGAATTATCTACCTAATAAATATTTAAATTTGTCCGATTACATTAATCGCACGACCAAGAAGGCGAAACACATCTTTATTTATTTTATTTATTTATAAACGACCCTTATCTTTATTGATTTTATTTATTAAATACGGGTCGTGACCCTTGAAAAAATTATTGTAACAATATAAAATAACAATAAATCGAATAAGATAAATAAAACTTAATAGAAACTTGAAACTAAACGTGCATACCTACTGGAACTAAATTTGGCTTTAAAAAAAAGAAAAAAAATAGAAACATTGAAAAAAAGAATTTCAGAAATTTATAAAAATTGCAAATAAACAAAAATTGTATTCTTCCTCAATTTACAGATATGTTTTTATAATTTAATAATATGTTATATGTACATACAATTTCTGAGATCGAGTGTACTCCTGCAGCTGTGACTACTTTAATTTGTAATTTAAAATGGTTTTTCTTTATAATTCATATTTAAAATTGATGAGAAAGGGAAAACTGGGAATAAAAAACCCTTACAATGACGTGCTTAAAATACCTTATATGCTAAAAAATTAACCTAACTATTACCATTGTATTTATACAGGGTGTTTGGTACTCCGTCCACGACCTTGTAAGGGGTTATTCCTTGATATATTTGGAGAAAAAAATTGTTCCACAGGGTGGGTCAATTTTCAATAACAGTGGAGATACAGGGTGGTTAAGAAAAGTGTTTTTGACCGGTACCCTTACTCACTTAAAACGTTATATCTTGAAAACGAATAATCACAAGGCAAAGTGTTATAACTCATTTTTTAGGGAATGGAATTACCTTTCATTTGATGTAACAGTCTAAATTGTAACTGCACCCAATCTTGAGATATTTACTCGAAAACACAGATTTTTGCAACGTCAACCTTAAAAATTCAGTGATCAATGTAGTTTTTCTCAGAAAACTCCATTATAAAACTGTCATCTTAATTTTATTTTTTTATGAACCGTATTATTACCTACAAATGCTGCATACATATGTATGAGTTGCGATTAACATTTTGGAAGTAATAGGTAAAAATACATATCGCATAAAAATTAAATATTTCGTTTATTCTATAAATCTTTTAGAAACTCAAATAGAAACCAATAAGAATTTTTTGAAATTCAACCAAGGTGACTGGTTAAATTGCATTAAAAAATGGAACGAACTTCATAAACGTAGATGTTTAGCCTTCAAGTCTAGTTGTGAGCTAAAAACTATTTTTACGGAGTGGCCAATATTAAAACACCCAAAAGGATGTACTTTGGTAATAAGAATAATTTTCTAATAATATTACAATCTACAGATCCTGCTTAACTTGAGTTGTGTTTCTTAGATATGCAATGACTTTGAAAGAACTTACGGTGAAGAAATATCTATGAGGTTATTGAATAAATGGCAAGAGTTTAGAACAAAATTTCCTAATTTGTTGCCACGCGTAAAGGATCCTCACTTGAAGTACATATGGTTATTCATAGATGAAAATATATCCGAAGGTAAATTTTGTTTAGAAAACTATCGCACTTGACATATTAATGGTTTCTCATACAGATTCTCGTGATACAATTCGCGCTTTCTTATTGCATTGTATATTGAAACCAAAATGTAGAATTAAACTGAAAAAGGACGGTAAAAATGAATTCTGGTGCCCGAGTATTTCTGCATCTCAAGATAGTTTTCTTATTCACATCAACATTGAAAGTGACGTCCTACCAAAAATTGAAAATAGAGCAGCTTTCTACAAAAACATGGGATTAACGTGTCAACCATACATTATAACTGTAGGTAGCTCACTAACAAATATTCAAGTATTTTTTGTAGTGGTGGAAAACGTAATTTACAAATTTACTAACTTTGTAAATGCTTTAGATACATGCTTTAAAATACATATGGTGTTAAATGTAAAATATGTATTGGAATCAGAGTTGGTTTGGACATTTATTGAGAGATTTTTTTATAAATTTGCAATAAGTAAAGTTTCTCCGATTATTTTCGAAATTGCAACCCAACTTACTTAGTTTTAAGATATATCTTTATAGCAAAAGCAAAAATGTACGAGTACAAGTGTTTTATTTGCAAAAATCTCTTTGGAGGTATTAATTTATTAATATCGCATTTAAAACTAAACCATAATTTAACACCATATGGAAAATTCATTTGTATGCGAAGCAATTGCCCTTAAACATTCTTTAATATCAATAGGAAAAATTTGAATTCAACGAGAGGAAAGTAATTGACCTAAAAAATAATGACTATTTTCAATTAATTTGTATAAACTTAAATTTACTTTCAAATGAATATAAATTATTTCGGGCTTTTGAAGACGCAGTCATTAAAGGTACCCTTTATAGAAGAGGTTGTTAAATTTTTCTCTCCGAACCTAAGTAAAAATATTTTAAATGGAAAGTATTTTCGAAGTTAAGAATTCAGGAGAAAAATATTTTATTGCTTTTCAGTATGAAATACTTTACTTTGATGAAAGTATATTAGCTTATATCATAGGTGATAAAATTGCAGAACTGTGTGTTATATACATAAGGGAATTTAATTGTCCTCCATTTCATAAGCATAAGACTAGTGACAACAGAAACGTTGTTAGATTGAAGTATTTTTAAATATGTTATGTTATAAAAATAAAATTCTATGAATATACCTATCTTAACTGTTTTTATAATTTTGCCTCAAAAGTAACATTTCGAAAGACGGAATTATTGGAAAAAAGTATGTAAGTATAAATAAAATTTAAACAAACCTCCTGCAACTAGGTATATATATATTTTGTACCAATACACTATTTTATGGATAAAAATAGTATAATACAACTATTCCTACTATTCTCGCAATGTACCATAATATCTACTATTTTTTAATCAATATCACTAGAATATTAGTAAAAAAGGAACAAGATACTTCCTACCATATTAAAGTCAAAACAACAATTTATTAGAAGAATGTACTATATTATTGTAAGAATGAACATAGACTATTTTTCTAATTAATTTAACTAGAATTATCACTATTTTTCTGGTAAGCTGTATTTCAATTAGAAAAATAGTTAAAAAAATGATTGAAATCAACCATTTATTTTTCTGAGTGTACGCATAATAAACTACCTAAGAATAATAAAGTTGCGCCCAGACTGTTGGCAGATTTTTTTATACGACTACCATTTTGTTCGACTTGCAAAGTCGCCCAATTTCTCGACGGAGTGAAGTCGTAATGTAATGAAGTGTAGCAAGATCGGGTCAAAATCTCATTTTATAAAATACCGACTTACGCAACTAAGTTAGAGCAGCGCATCTTAACGGTTAGGTTGAACATTTTTCCCGTTTCCCAAAATCACTATTGCTAAAATCCGGTTTTTATGGATAATATAAATGCCCGGGCCCGAGCAATAAACATTAATTTTATAAATTACATTTCTTTTTCATTTTCACCACTGTTTTGAATTATTCCTACACACAGTTGAGGCAAGTAGAATGACACCCCAAGTGTTAAAATCGGTCAGGTCGCTTACAAACTACGAATGAACATACATTTTTTGGTGAAACAATAATAAATAAATAATAAACACAATTTTAGTCGAATAAAAAACAGGGATATAATTTTATAATTTTAAAAAGAAAACAATATTTTCGAAATAGAATCTTGGGAAACGGTTTTTTTTAAGAGCGGTATTTTGGAACACGTGATTTTGACTCTATCACTCGACTCACTCAAAATCTGGATGATTGCTTACAAATTTCGACCGAATAATTGAATGAAATTTGGATCACATATCTATGACCAAAACACACAACCTATTCCTTAAGATGTGCTGCGCAGCTTTAGTTGGGCAAAAAAAGGGGAATTTTTAATTTTAATAAGAAAACGAGATTTTATTAAACGGGATTTTGGCTTAACGAGTTTTTGACTTAACGAGTTTTTATGAAACGGGATTTTGCGACATCGGGATTTTGGATCGACGGGATTTTGGGACAACGGGATTTTAGAACACGGATTTTAACCCGACCCCTTAGTTGGCAATAAAATGATCCACGAAACACATTTTTTCCGACTTTGCAACGAAGTCGGGCTCTCAAGCAAGAACTTTTCAGGAAAATGATATTTGATCTTCCGGAAAGTTAAACTATGACATCCCCTTGTCACCACTATGTAATACAGTACATAAATATTATTGTGTACTATAAATTAATGTATACATATACTTTGTGTGTATACAATATACATAACCGCAACATAACGCTCCACCGTTGTTATGCTCTGCTCTCTGCGTCTGCACCGCCGGTATTTTCTCGTGCGCGTTGCGACCAAATCAAAGTAATGAGGTCAACGGATAAGCATTTTGCAATCTATCAATGCGGGTTCGTTGAATAAGATAGAAGACGCAAGAAAATCAGTCATGGCTCACTCCCCTCTCCACCCCGCAATGAAAATTGAAAACACAAGAAATTCATTCATAGCTCAATAATTTTTGCGCTCTATACCCCGCAAAGAACATTGAAAAGACAGACGAGACGAGAAAAGAATGATGTGTGGAAAGCAACAGCACAAAGCTTTCGAATCGGAACATGCAACGCCATCTTTTGAGCTGAGGTGAAGTTATTCGTGATACTACTATAAGATATAAATACAATGCTATTACTAATCTACTGTCGTTGTTGCAGTTACTACGTCGCAAAGTTGTTCAATCAGTGGATTTGGCGAGTCCGTACAAGAACTAATGAATTTATTGTTTAACGCGATAAATAGCTTATTAAATTGCTTGACCTTCTAAGTTGAGTGAAGTTCATTTGTGGGAAAGAAATATGGTAGATCTAACATCATTTTTAATATTTTATTTTGTGTAATCTGTAGACATTTGGTATGTGAATTAGCACATTTTCTCCAAACAGCCGCAGGTGGAAAGATGGACTTGAATATTATTAATTTGTTATCGATGGACAGTTGAGACTTTCGGTTGATAATAGGGTATAGCAGCTTTATAACTGCATCGCATTTGCTGATAGTTAAAGCGACGTTATCTTTGAAAATAAGTTTTTTGTCTAATGTGATACCTAGATATTTTATATTGTTGGTGTTTCAATTAACGATACCTCCATCAAGAAAGAGACCTGCAGATGGAAGAAGTGAAGGCTTCCTTTTCTTAGAGAAGAAAAGTGCTTCTGTTTTGACAAGGCTAATTATAATTTTCCATTTCGAGTAGTATTTTTGTATTACGCTGAATCCACTTTCTGACCGATTAGTTATGGTGGCCGGGTTCTCGCCGTTCGCTAGAATGGCCGCATCGTTGGCGAAAAGGCAATGTATACAATTTAACGTCATTGGAATATCACTCGTAAAAATATTAAAGAGAATTGGACTAAGTGCTGATCCTTGGGGTACTCCAGCAGGGATATGGGAAATTGATGATTTAGCTTCGTTGATGCGGACATAAAAAGTTCGGTTGTCCAAAAAGCTTGTCATTAACCGACATAGATATGATGGAAACTTACCATATACCTCCAGAGTTTGAAAATTAGACCTTTGTGCCATACGGAGTCGAAGGCTTTTTCAATGTCCTGTGTAAGCATGCCTACCGATTTCTTGTTGTATAAGTTACTTTGGATATAATTTTTTTGCAACCTATCTGGTGAGTCGTGGTCAGTGATGCCAATTTAGTGCTTTCAGCGTTAAATTTGGTGCCCAAAATTTCGTCTCAGCGGACAAAAATTAGTTTTACCGCTTGCGCGTTATTTGAATATTTCTGCGATTGATATGAAAAAATACATTGTTAGTGCCTTTAAGTTGAAATTAACGCTCAAAATTTCATATTTTAGTGCTCAACCAAGAAAAATACTTGGCAACAATGGTCGTGGTGTGGTGCTTATGAAAACCGAATTGCTCGTCTGGGAGAATTTTATTGTTTACAATGAATTTATCCAATCGCATTTTTATAATTTTTTCGAAAAACTTTCCGACAGAGCTCAGTAAACTAATTGGCCTGTAACTTGATACTTCGTTTTTATCTTTGCTTGGTTTAGGTAGACAAATTACAGTGGCTGTTTTCCAAGCTAAGGGAAAATAACTGTGTTTACAACATGCGTTGAATATTTTGGAGAGATAAATAAGGGTTTTCCTGTGCGCGTGTTTGAGAAGAACAATTTTTATACCGTCGTCACCTGGGGATTTATTGGATTTGGAGGTTTTAATAATATTTCTTATATCCTTAACAGGGATGAACTCGAAGACGTTATTTTCGTAGACACTCAGGTCGGCGAGGGAACTGTCGACTAGCGACATAGTGTCCTTATCGTTTAGAGCGGTTCTTAAATGATGTTGATTGAAGAAATGCTTGCCAAATGCTTCCGCTTTTTCCTCGTTTGTTGTCAATATACGAGTAACTTGACCAGATTTCATTTCAGGCAGTAACCTGGTGCGTTTTTTCAACGCTCTTGAAATGTTCCAAAAGGGTTTGCTACATTTATCCAAAGAGGCTAATCGGTTTGTCCAGGAAATGTTTTTCAATTCTTTAATTTTTATTTAATAATAATATACAAAAAACTGTCAACAGTCTGAGTGGAACTTCATAATTTTTGAGTAGAAATCCGGAATGCGTTGAATGAGGAAAGGTCGTAAGGCCTGATTTAAATAGTAGTACCAAAATCAGACCAGATTTCGGCCTATCGATAGGCCCAAAACGCAAGGTATGACGTTCGCTGGACGTGTATGATATGAATCATACCACTTTGGATGGAAAATTAAACGGTATGAGTTCAATCACTCCAAAATCAGATCTGATTTTGACCTATCGATAAGTCCGAAATGCATGGTCTGATTATTCACCATATGCGTATGATATGAATCACATCGTGATCTAGGAAAAAAATTTGTTTTATCTAAATAACTTTTCTAGCTAATTTACATAAACATACCGAGTTTCAACTTTGTAGCATAAGCCGTTCTATTGATAGCAAAAACACCCCTACCCCCGTACCATACTGCCCGTATAAAAAATTATATTTTTCCAACATACTACTACTATAGCTCTATCTAAATACCAAGTTTGAGCTTTATGTCATTATAGGTTGTCGAGATATTAAAATCGGAACCTTTTCCTTTTCACCCTCCCCAACCCTCACCACAAACTTCTTTTTTCTGATAGTGGTCTATTAGGTCTACTTCTGGTAAAAATTTGAAGCATCTATCTTACACTGTTCTTGAGATATGAAACGTGATTTTTTAGAAAAATTCTTATCCCCTCCAGTTCCATACTCCACTGCCCCCTTAAAAAATTTTGCTTTCATCAAACTTAATTTGTCAACATTTATACACAAACCGAATTTTATACATCATAATCTAAAGTTCACCACCCCACCCCGTAGGCCACTACCCCCACTCAAAAAATTGATTCCGATCTATTTCCCTAGTATACTTACTGATATCCATTAAGTTTCAATTTTGTGACGTCAATTTTGTGGATTTTCAAATGTGTCGATATCGTCTTTCGAGCGTTTCGGACGCATTATTTTTCCACCCACTCCCACACCCCTTCACCATTATTGACAATTTTTATGCAAATGGGTCAACTATCAAAGCTCTATATAAATTTCAAGTTTCAGCCTCCTAGCATAAGCGGTTACTGAGATCTAGAAACCAAAATTTTCCGTCCAAAACGCATCCCCTTCCTCCCCCTCACACCCCCACCCCTCAGAATTTGGTCACTTAAAGGGGCCTACCCAGTTCATTCATAAACAAATTTCAGGTTATTAGCTCAAAGGGTTTGGGAGCTACGAGCCTTCAAACGATTTTGCGTACGGCGTATGGCGTAAGACGTACAGCGGACAGACGGACTGAAAACTTGTTTTGCTTTTTTCGTGTCTACTAGTGATGAAACGTAAAAAAACATTTTTAGGGTAGCAAATTTTTTTTTTTTTAAAAATCGGTCACAGTACTGTATTATTGAAATAATAAAGTAAAAACTGTGTAAGTACAAATCACGCTTTTTATACTCTACATGGAATCTGAGAGTATTATAAGTTTAATCCAGCCCAAAAGTTTGTAACGCATAGAACCAAGCCTCGGACGAAAAAAAGTTTTATATTATTTATTGTTTATTTGTGGCCAAAAACTCCAAATCCGCCTGACGTCCGTCCGTCTGTCTGTTTGTCCGTTAGCACAATAACTCAAGAACGCCTTGACCTAGGATCTTGAAATTTTGAATCCGGATGTTTGGTTGAATTTGTAAGGCTAAGTTCGTTAACGGGCAAAATCGTCCTACTCCTTCGGGTAGCTGCCATACAAAATGTCCTTAACGTGTTTAAGAATATTGACATATAAGTTCGGAACCCCTAAAGCTACCTTTGTTTTCCAATAGTTGGACCTAAATGCATGATTATGAAGAAAGTCCTATTAGTCCTTCGTGTAGCTGCCATACAAATATCCTGTCAAAATGTATTCACTTAATTTACGAAACTCACTATAACTCAAGTAATCTTCTAGGCAAGAATTCGGAATTTTGTACAAATTAGTTTTGCGTGAAAACTAAGTTCGAGTTTAAATCCTTTTACTCCTTCTGGTAGCTTCCATACAAAAATCCTGAAGTCACGTGTTCAACAATATTTCCCGATAACTTTTGAACGCTTCAAGCTAGGAATTTGAAATCTTGTATCTACACTTTAATTTTAAAATGGTTCCAACGAAAGTGATAAATATGTAAGACATCAAGTGAGTCCTTCCCGCACCTCCCATGTTGAAGTCCTTGAAAAAGGATAATTTTTTTTGAAATTAAACACTGAAGATATTGTCTTTTAGTTTCGATTAGCAACCAAATGGGAGTCTCTAATAAAGGACATACTACATGCACACACCTTTATTCCCAACTGCAATATAAATCGGAGTTCAGTATTTCATCTAGAGTATCATACGATTGGCTTGCAGCCGGTCGTGACTGCAGTATGTTTTATCTACGAAACCCTAAAACAAGCAAACTACCCAAAAAATAAGAACATGCTCGTACAGTGTACCAATAATGTCTTCGTACAGCAGCTATTTGAAACTCAACGGATTAAAAACAATAAATTGTTCCAAGAAATTTGAAAAAGTTTTGATGCAGATTTATGCATTAAACATTTTTAATTAATTTAGAAAAAAAACTAATCCATTGAAATTATTCAATACAAAGTTATTAACTAAAAATAAAACTAAGTCGACAATTTGCCTCCAATAATGTCTTCGTACATTTCAGGTTTCGCTTACCCTTCGATCTCTTTACTGTTAATTATCGATCATAATTATTTGCCACATATACCGGTTTGTAATAACCGTAAACAAACGAACAAGTGTGTTTACTGTCAAATGAAAATTTTATGAGTTTCGCTCAGTATAAATCGAAATAATGCCTGGCAAACACTTGTCGTTTGAAGAGCGTAAACTTATATTGAATTCACACGTAAAGGAGCAAAAATCATACGCGGAAATAGCCAAACTACTGGATCGGAGCCGTTCCACTATCCAATCTGTAATCGGGCGCTTTAAATATGAAGGCCGCGTAGAAAATAAGCCTAAATCAGGACGCCCTGCAATTCTCACTAAAGCAGATCGGCTGCAAATCAAGCGTATGATTGCCAAGGATCCGTTTATAAGTGCACCAAAAATTAGTGCAGAGCTCCTTCACTCCAATAACAAAGAAGTTCATCCGGAAACAGTACGGAAATGCGTGATTGATGCCGGATTTAAGTCTCGTACACCTCGCAGGAAGCCACTGGTAAGTGAAGTAAATCGCAAAAAACGTTTGGACTTCGCTCGGCAGTACCAAAATGCATCTCTCGAGTTCTGGCGCAATGTTATATTTTCTGATGAGTCCAAATATAACATTTTTGGGTCTGATGGGAGACTTAGAGTGTGGAGAAAGCCAGGGGAAGCTTACAACCCAAAAAACACCATTAAAACCGTAAAACACGGTGGCGGCGGCGTTATGGTATGGGGCTGTATGGCTGCCAGCGGTGTTGGAAACTTGGAAATAATCGAAGGCATCATGGATCATCGGGCGTACATTGAAATCCTGAAAAGAAATTTGGAGCCAAGTGCTGAAAAATTGGGTGTATCAAAGGATTTTTACTTTCAACAAGATAATGATCCTAAGCACATGGCTCATAATACTAGGATGTTCTTGGCGTACAAAACTCCACATTTGCTTAAAACACCACCGCAAAGTCCTGACCTCAATCCCATTGAGCACATGTGGAATATGCTAGGAAAAAGGATCTGGACTCATCATATTAGCTCGAAACCTAAGTTAAAACAGGCTCTTCTGGAGGAATGGGCGAAAATAGAGCCAAGCTATGCAAAAAAACTTGTAGAATCGATGCCACACCACCTTAAAGCCGTGATTAAAAATAAAGGCTACCCAACTAAGTATTAATAAAAAATGTATCTATAGTTTTTAAGATTTTTCATGAACTGTTTTGTAAGTGTACGAAGACATTATTGGAGGCAAATTGTCGACTTTGTTTTATTTTTAGTTAATAACTTTGTATTGAATAATTTAAATGGATTTGTTTTTGTTTCTAAATTAAATAAAAATGTTTAATGAATAAATCTGCATTCAAACTTTTTCAAATTTCTTGCAACAATTTATTGTTTTTAATCCGTTGAGTTTCAAATGGCTGCTGTACGAAGACATTATTGGTACACTGTATGTACTATGTGCATACCAGGCGCGTAGCGTGAAACTTCGTAGGGCTAGCGCAATAACACGATCATCAAATTCTATGAACTCTATAACCATAAACACGTAATTTTCATTCAGAAATAAAATTTCGATTGCTAAATTCCAGGAAGTTATCAAAAAATTTCGCGAAATTTAGCGATCGTATCGTTGCGCTACCCCAACGAAAATTCACGCTACGCGCCTGGTGCATACCGTTATTTTTTTTACTACTTATTACTTAATTTATTGTTTTACATTAGCAGTTTAAACCAAAACATTCGTCTTTTTTATAAAAACAACAAATGAAGAATTAATTCACTCTTGACCCGCCTTCCCATCGAATCTGACCGATTTCAATCGCAATTGTAGGAAATGTAAATGAACGTAGATAATGAATGATGCATTATAGATTTCTTATCATTATATAGGGTGTTTCTCAATACAATTGACAACGAAATAAGCTTGATTTTCAATACTTTGAATTCTTTGAGAATTTCGGGGGGGTGGGTCGGACCCTGTCGGTCCCCCCTCCCCCCAGGGACGTCCTAAGATATTCGGCGCCCGTGGGCTACTAAAAATAATGCGCCCAAGTCATAAGAAAATACAATTTTGATGGCTAGTGGAAGCGGCAAATACAAAATATAAAAGTTTCAGAACTAGACAATTTTATACCTTCTGTATTTCGTTTCGCAAATTTTTCTAAGGAAGCGTATAATGAAATAATGCTTTCAATTGTAGTATCAACTTTTCGAAGTGATATATTAGTGTTATCCCTGATTTATAATATTTCGCTCCAAAATGCTACCATAATAGCAGTTTCTAGTGAGTTGAACTCATTTAAGGGGGAACATCCGAGTAGAAAGCAGAAAAAATAGGTGAATTTTAGAAGTTATTATCTCAAAAACTATTTGCTTGATTTTCTCCAGGTTGGTTTAATTTGAAAGTATATATGGTGAGGTACGCTACTAATGTTTTTTATAAATATATATCAATCAGGGGCGCTGCTGTCATGGTCGGCGTAAAGAATGGCCGTCGCTCGCACGGTCTGCGGTTCCCAAGATTACATGCAGTCGGTTGGTCCAAAACAAAAATTTCAAAAAGATTCTGAAAATGTAAAGTATGATGCCCTTCGCTACGTAGGGTTTTTTGAAAAAAAAAATTTTTTCACGAAATGGCGGCCGATTGAACTCCATTTTCAGTTTTTAACCTCAATTATCGACCTATCTGGCTTTAAAAAAAAAGTAAATAAGTAAAAAAAAATCCTACGTAGCGAACTAGAAAACCTATCCAAAAATACTGTGTGAAATTTTAGAAGCAATCGGTCAAGCCGTTTTCCGAAGATTTTGGGGACCGTCTTTGAATAGTATGTTTCGAGATAATCGCGTTTGAAAGACGCTCTATACGAGTATAGAGAATTCACGAAGGGCCCATTCCGGTTAATTGCCCATAACTTTCACAATTATTGAAATTTCAATATGAAATTTACAAACAATATTCTTAAGACTACAAACTTTAAGATGAGCGGAAAGAAAATTAAAAAAAAAAAAATTTCTACTCGGTTGTTCTCCCTTAAGAACCCCTCAGCTTAAACTTTTGTTGCAGGCTTTTGAAAATTATCTTCGAAAATTTTATTCAAAGCATCTTTAAAATGTTCATAACCGGAAACCACTGCCTGCACTGAATCAGCTCTTGCTGACCAACGTGTGTCGCTTAATTTTTTGGGCACTGTTTTTGTTTTTTGCTGCTAGAGTATCTTTCAAAATTTTCCATCTTGATGATGACGCGGCAAAGAAATTGTATAGATTTTGTAGAAATAAAAATAATTTAGTTCCTTGTACGCAGCATTCCGCTGACTGTCCAATTAAATTTAAAGAATGTGCTGTACAGGGTAGGGATGTTAATATCGGAAAAAAATATCGATATATCGATATTGAAAAAAATATCAATATCGGCTGACGATATATCGGAGAAAAATATCGATTTATCGATATATCGAATATTTTTTCCAATGAAAAATAAACTCCAATGCTGCATCAAACTTAACACTAATAAAAAATACGGCGCACGCGGCTTTTAGCAAACCGAAAGCTAATAAATAAATGACATTTGATTTCGTTGCCTTCGATCACAGTTGCCAAATTTAGCTATTTTTAGAATCTTAAATTCAATTTCAATTTTATCATTGCAATTTCAATATCTGAGAGTTTTTTGATTGAACTATTGGAAATGTTGGTGGAAAGTGGAAAATTCTTCTCAGTTGACTTATGAAATCAAAATAATGCCTTTTTTTGATCGAAATAAAGTTTCCGGATAGAAATACTGTTATTTTTTAAATATATTATTTTTAAAAAATAAGGATAAAAGGGGCAAAATCGAAAAAAGTATCTTAATACTTTTGCTCTTAAGCTAACTTGATTTTAATTATTTATTAATGAAATATTATATGAGCCATTTATTTTGAAAGTGGGGCAAGTCCATTTTTTGTTATTGCGAGATATTTAAAGCTTTGCATTTCAATAAATATAAAAATATTGGTAAGCACTGATAGACATATTTTTTGAATTTTGTGGTATTAGATAATGTAAGTTCATTATCCAGTAGTGTTTATAGTGCTGTCTAAAAAAATAAAGGTTTTATTATACCTAAATGGACTTGCACCACTTTCAAAATTAATGAATTTTTAGGTGTGTTTTTTTACGCATTTATCCAGATCAGATTAGTGGTTAAAATTTATATTAAAAACACCATGAATATTGCTATTTTTGTTATTTATTGCTTTTTTCTGTAGATAGTAGGGTGGTATATAAATTTTAATAGGAATAGCTGCCAAGTAAGCTCACTACGGCAGCTATTCTACACCCAAAAAAATTTCCGTTGTTAATTTAACAGTCGAGACTAATTGAAATAACAATATTCTGTAAAATGCTAGAAATTACAGATTATGTTGTTAATTTTATCATATACTGTGTTTATCACGAATTTAACAAGCATGTCAATTGCTAAATATGTAAATATTGCGTATTTCTTCTAAATCTTTAACAGTAGATTTTACAGGTAATTGTAAATAATTGTTGTTAAATTTGTACCGAAATGTTGTAAATTTGACAGTAAAATCCATACGTTTGGCAGCATTAACATGCAATACTGCACAGTCGATCAACTTGTTGCATCACACCTTTATGGGTAGCTTGCATGATTTCACAACTACCGGCATTTTTCACATAGTAAAGTCGACAATTAATAGGTACGAACGAAAGAAGATTCTTAAACAAAAAATAATATTATTTTCCGAAAAGAAGGCGAAAGCATTTATTTTGTATGAAAGTTCTTTTTTTCATTTTCATTATAGTTCTTATGTGATTAATATAAACAAAATTATTGAAACTAATTTAATTGTGATCATATTTGATATAGCAAGTCCAACAATCCATCTTAATACTCTGACAACTGATACTAAATTATTCAGAAACAAGTTTTTATAATGTAGTGCCAGTTCATTACTTTTTAGTTCTTAGTCAACGAACTTGTGATTTATTTCATTTTATATATCAATAAAATATGTGTATGTTTCTTAAAAATTGTGTTTTGCGTGCTGTGCTTCGGCATTTTAAAGTTAAACTCTACTTATATTTTGTTCAACTCTGTTCGAAAAATCTAATAGTCTCTGCGCCGACTGACGAATAGAGAGAGAGAGTAGATTTTGAGTTACACGATTGATGTAATTTACTATTAAAGCCTAGTAACGTAAAATGACCTATTTCCGACCACCTAAGACCCTGCAGATATTTTTTTTTCATATAAAGCAAACAATTATTTGTTTCTTCTTAAAATTTTTTTTTATGGATTCATAACCTGCTACCGATACTCAAAAAATTCAATTTTGGTATGATATATTTATATATTGATATGAAAACATGCTTGGAAATAATTAATTTCATAATGATGAAATCTTCCTATTTCCGACCACATAAACAACTCTTTCCTAATACCGACCGCACATTAGCCTATTTCCGACCTAGGTGTTCTATCATATAAAACAACATTGTTATTGTATATTGTTGACGATATTATTCTTTTTTTTTAAATTTGTTGAAGAAAACAGGATAATAAAATAATTAATGCAGATTGTTTGATAAAGGACTCAGTCGAATCCGAAACGTCACGCAAAAATAAATAATAACAGTATTGAACCCGGAAAACTTGTATTTTCAATTAATGCAGATTCCATTAATCTGTTTAATTGAGTATAAGATTATAATAACATAAAATGTAAATAAACTTTATATATGGTAGATAGGAATATGTAATATATTTCAAACGATTCCAATTATTGATTCATGAATGATTCCAATTAATGGAAAAAAATGTTTTAAGTTTTATCTTTATCAGATAAGAGGAACACGTGGCTCAAGGCCTTTTAAAAAATAAAAATTGTACAAGATTCTGAAAAAGCCACTAGGAGAGGCGGACCAAATATTGGATACGTTCATAATACTGGATACCGGTCATGAGGACATACGAGTAGAGACCAATGAAATAGTAGACAAGAGAAGGAATCCGCTGTTCGCCCAAGTGGATCTTTCTATGGAATCTCAACCTACTCCATCAAGAGGGGCTTAAGTTTCTGGGAGAAACAAAAGAAGTGTCAATACTAGGCTACACTGTCCAGTCTCCGAGAGGCCAAGACCGAATCACTTGGGATTTTGCGATTCCAATTTTGTGGTCGCATATCTTCTTAACAGAGCACATAACCTCAAAAAATATTTTAAAGAGTAGTGTGACTATTATTTTAAAAATATTTGTGAATTTCATCCTCACGTTTGGATCATCTATTTTTTCAGGTTCAGTGATCAAGCTCCACTTTGTTGATAAAACACACAATAGCAGGTACACACAAACTGTTAGTTTGGCACAGATTCAAATTATATTCAACTCTTTCAAAAATGTAAAATTTAACAGTGGTATCGATTATGCGAATTTGAAATCCCATGTTTTTTAGTTTGCGAGCACAACGAAATAATACTCCGACATGTGTTGCAATACAAGCGGTTTTCAGTCTTTCTCCAGTTGCTTCCGTTGCTCCGTTGCTTCCATTACTCCCGTTGCTGCGTTACTTCCATAACTCCCGTTGCTCCGGTGCCCGTATTATTCCCGCTGCTCCGTTGAATGGGGAACAAACAAACAATCAAAACATTCATTGAAAAAAATTATTCATTTTCTGAGGTCCTGATCATAAAATTACACACGAACCATCATGCAACAGTCAGCTGCCAAAAATTTGTCTATGTTGGAGGGTTGTCTTAATTTCAACCAGGTAGAAATTTCCAACTTTACCATTTGTCAATGGCATAACTAATACACCGAAAATCCACGAACTGCCGATAAACTACAATATGTATATGAAAAACACTCAATTATTGAAACGACTCGCGTACCACCAATTAAAATGATTTTACTAATTCAGCGCACAACAAATCACCAAAGTTTCATCACAATCAGATGAATCGTACAGGAACGCATACGGGACAAACAAACAAACAAACAAACATAATATTTTTTTTATATAGTATATATATATATATTTTTTATATACAATGTATGTTTAATTTTATTAGATAAGTCGCAAAATTAAAATGTAACTGCCACTGAGTAAACTTGTTATCCTGCTGTACAGCTATTAGGTCGGAAATGGGTAAACCGATCAAATTGGATGTCCTAACTACCGACCAGTGATATTAGTAGATTTAATCTAAGGTAAAACTAATATAGGAACATAAATTTCACAACAAATAACGTACTGCGCCCATTAATATTTAAATAGAAGACAATTTATTACTTAAACTGTCAAATAAAGCCAAAACTCTTAAGCGAAAAAGGTATGGATTCTGCAATATATATCAGTCCAAGAAGGTGATAGGTCCGTTTCATGTGAACTTTCAAGATCTAAAATATATGTATCGCATAGGTCGGAATTAGGATCAAAGACAGTAACGACAATAATATAATCAATAAATATCGATTTTTACTATTTACAGTATATAAACATAATATTTTAGTTATTTGAAATATTCCCTTGATATTCCCTAATACCGACCACTGGTCGGAATAAGGACATCACATGAAATCAGAGAAGCCTATTTCCGACCACTTCATTTTATTTGCTTGTTTCACCAATTCTATGAATTTAAATTATTTTTTTACATTTCAATACAGATTAAATGTTTATAAAGCCAAAAAAAACCTTAATTACTCACTCTGATGAAAGTTAGTCTTTTAAATTTACGAAAAATAAAGAAGCTAACATTTAGATTTTAGACTTAAAATTCTTGTTTTTAGGTCCACCGCCGATTAATTGAAGCCACAATCTAAAGAAATGACATGCAGCTTCCGTTGTGCACAGTAAACGGATAGAGAACACATGTGGAAATATAATGATACTAGAATTTACCTTATTACTCGCGATAGTAAAAATATATTAATGAAAAACCAAAATGGTCGGAATTAGGAAGGTGGTCGGAAATAGGCCACTTTACGTTACTAATAGGAAACGAAAACGAAATTTTCTGTCAAATCACATACAAAATCCTCTAACAATTTTCGCTCAAAGAAAAAATTTGTATGGGAAATTTCGTTTCGCTTCTACTAGGCTTAAGGGCTCATATACCCCTGAAAATTTATTTTTTTTTTTACAGATTTTCATTTTTTATACTTTTAAGAATTAAAAAAAAATTTTGAATTTAGAAAATTCTACTCCATTAGAAAGTTATAGCAATATATGTCACCAGACATCGGTTTGGAGCGGCTTCCTGGCTAATTGCCGCGCCACTCTCAACAGCAGCGTTTAGCATTTATTTTTTCGCAAAAGCTGGGTTTCATAGAAAACAAGGTCATTTATAGGACCATCTGTGAAAAACACGAAGATACAAGAAGAAGAAGGTGTACAGTACGAAGCTGGAATGGGAGACTAGCTGTAAGTTCACGTTGTACCTACCAAAAACATTAAACACATTTTTCTCGAAACTATGTTTTTTGACATGGTCGGCACGATAATTCAGTCAATTTTCAATATTTTTCAACTTTTTTTTTCAAATTTTGATAACTATTTTCTCTATAGTCTGACGAGGTTTTTTTAATTTTTTGCTTGGAATTTTTTTTATAAATTATTAAACGCAAATTTTTTTAAAAAAACTGATTACTAAAGTTTGAAATACTGTAACTTATTTATTTAAAAAAAAAAAAATTCCCTCCGTCAGACTATAACTACTACATTATTTTACAAGATTCTTTTTTATTTTTGCAAATTGAATTATTTTTGGTGAAGTTATGATGCCGACCAGGAGGCGCCATGGTTTTCATAAGTGTTCCATTTATACCCGTAAAAAACAATGTTAATGTTAAAAACAAAAAAAGAAGAAAATTTTTTTTTTATAGTTGAGTAGTTGGTAAGATATGTCAACTCAACAATTAAATATTTTTTCACCATATAACCTTTATAATAATTTTTCAAATTTACTCGGTTTTCAGCGCGTGCAGGGGTATGTGAGCCCTTGAGGGGTTACATACAACTAGGACGGCTAAAACTACGGCTATGTTTAAGCATTTTTTTCGTGTATAAAACTGAATTTAATTGGACAACATTATATATATTTTAAAGTATTATATTTTGTCTATATTATGTTATTTGAAAATTTGGTTGGAAAATTTCATATGGTAAAAAAGGTACACTCGTTTTTCTGGAACGCGTTTTTGTTGAGAGTGATTTCGGTACCAGACTTTCCTTCGCTATTTTTTATCGAAAAATAATTTTTTTTTTCTGAAAGTAAATACATGACACTAAAATTTGTCGAGCGGGAATTTCAAAATTCAATTTTGTCGGATCATGTCAGTCTTGGGAATTAAAAATTTTCGCCTCAAAATTATTCAGTAATTATGATAAAAAAAACTAAACAAGATATCGAAAAAACGGCTCGATAGACTGAAGATTATTGTGTGACACAACTGTGCAAAAAGTTAATAGTCAAACATTAGTCGTTGCTCACCAGGTCGGTTACAAAACGCTATATACATAACTTCATCATAACTGCGAATTTCTTTATGAAATTTTCAGGGTAGAAACTCAAAGGATAGACTAGGCACCTTTTTAAAAAAAGGGATTTCTTTAACTACACACTCTTAATGTCACAGAGAGGCAAGTTTAAAAATACAGCTACAGAAAGCGTAGTAGTTTTCTTCTCAACATTTATGCGAATATAAAAATAAATATTTTTTGGGGTTGTTTAATTAACAGAAAAAATAATTGTGAAAAATGCAGCTAAACATGTGAATTTAACTTCTACACTTCGGTATTGCAACAGCAAATTTACGTTAATATCACAGTAAAATCTTGCGTTTTTCACTGCTAATGCTAGTGTTTTTAAGGGCAAAGATTATTGTGCATTATACTGCTAAATATGTAAATTTTATTTGTAGACTTACTAAAATATGGAACTACAACCACAAAACTGTAAAAGTAACAAGTGTGGCTGCAGGGTCGATTTTAACTGCATTGTGAGTACAAATTAACAGCGATTATGTACATATTTACAGCATATTTTTTTGGGTGTACTCTAGCCTACTATCTACGGAAAAAGGTATAAAGAATCATAAAAACAGCAATGTTGTTGTTATTTTGTATATAAATTGTCTAACCTACTCTGTTCTGGATAAGTGCGCAAAAAACACACCTATTGTAATCGTTAATTAAACGGATAATATTTTATATTTTTATAATATAATAATAAAAACAAAATACTGTTCAATTTTATATTTTTATAGAAATATTTATTAGTTCGATAAAAAGAAAATAGTTTTTAAATATGACAGTAGAAAATATATAACATAACAAAAAACAATTAATTTTTATTAATAATTTCAATGAAATTATACATTTTCGTTAATCAGTTACTTTATACGTATGATATGGTATGGTTTCATATAAAGAAGGTAATTTTATATTTCCGAAATTAGATGGTCTTCCTCGTTGTGGTGATAACATCAGAAACTGAACTAGAACTTACTTGCAAGCTGATAATAGAAGTCGAATACTATACAATTTATAGTTTTTTGCAGTGTTGCCAATATTACTAAAATTTTCCGGTGTTCGAAGTAAACATATTATCGAAACAATGAAATTTGTACTTGTTATTATTTATGAAATATTGTACAATTATCGATTACCAATATCAAGGATAGATAGATAGAAACATAATGCGTTTCAGACATGATGTAAAACCAACACATTGGTGTCACAATACAACAACCGGAGCTAAATTATGCCGAAACATATTCGGTTAAAAATAATTTCAACCTAAGATGGACTTGCACCACTTTCAAAATAACCATATTTACAATACCGTTAATAGCTAAAACTTCCATCTCCCAAATATTAGGGAATCTGAATTTTTTTTACTACAAATTGTTTGCAGATAAAAAGATCATATTAAGTTTTATCTATAATTATCATTATCTTAATTTTTTTCAAAAATGGACTTGCCCCACTTTCAACATAAACGGCTCATATATTGACATATTTTTAAAATGTAAGCTTATGAGAACCAGTACTTTTCTGGGACAGTTGTTAAGAATACTCGCTCCTTAATATGCTCTCCAGTAAGCCGACTGCGATTATTTGGCACCACAATATTTATTGCCGACGCAACTCTTTGGGATGACACGGATGAGGCAAGGACAATCAGGTATTTCTGACTGATAACCGACAAAACTGGTGTAAAATGACTGCTATCAAACCAAAATTTTATTGAATCCGAATCCGGTGTTCTAATCATGTTGGGTTGATCCAGGTACTGCTTCAACTCATTCGGGACGGACCCTTGACTTGGACCTGTCTGACTGGTAGAAGCTGCTTGCACTACGAGTTTTTCATGTCGAGACCAAAGTGATTTCGATGCAATTTGTTGTTTCAACAGAGATAGACATTGTGTGATCGAAAAAAGGTCCTCTAATACAAACATACTTGAAAGAGCAAGATAAAAAACCAATAACTACAAGGTACGGAGCGGTTAGATGCCAGTACACAAGATAGTTGCCTGGTTGCCTTGTCGTACATGGGTTTGTGTTGCCTGAAGTGAAGATTTGCGTGCATGCGCCCGCATATGTCACGTGCCTTGAACCTAGTTTCGACAGATATGGTTTCCGTGATCAAAATTTTTTTTCTACTTTCAACGTTTCTGGCATATCACATAAATAAGCAGAAATGCAGATTAAATGCAAAAAACCCGTTCGATTTCTAAAATATGATATACTTAAAAAAAATATCGAGTCCGATAGTTGGATTTCAATATCGATATATCGCTTTTTACAATATCGGCCGATATTATCGATACATCGTTCAAAAAATATCGCAATTTCAGGGTACGTAAATGGCAAGATTCTTTTTAGATTTAATGCGCGCTTGGAGGCCGCTGTATATACCCGACATATTAGAGGCATTATCATAAGATTGTCCTCTACAATCTTCCAAATTAATATCTAAATGAGATAATAGCTTTAAAATACAATCTTCCATTTCTGCGCTCTTGTGGCCAGTATTTTCTAAAAAATTTTAAAACATAACATCAATAAAAATCTGCCAACAGTCTGGGCGCAACTTTATTATTTTATGGGTAGAAGTCCGAAACGTGTTTAATGATGAGATGCGGTGTAGGTTACTATGCGACTGATAACCTAAAAAATAACTTCCAAATAGCCTCCTGGTTATTTCTTAGGTTGTCAGTCACATAGTAGCCTACACCGCATCTCATCTTTAAACACATTTCGGACATCTACCCATAAAATAATAAAGTTGCGCCCAGACTGTTGGCAGATTTTTTTTATTTACTTACGTATTTTTTTTATCAATACAATAATTCATAGTAGTAAAAGCGAATTCGATCACATTAAACCTAAGAGATTTTCGGAATTAGTGAAATCTTGAACAATACCCCCAGGGGGTTTAATTGAGAAAAATACTTAAATCGGTTTTTCCCCGACTACGTTTAAAGCTTATAGAAGTAAAAGTTAATTCCAAATCTCAATATACCTTAGAAATATATCAGAATTCGTGAATATGTACACAACCACTTTACAGCCCCTTAGGGGTTGGATATCGAAAAATTTTGAAGATCGTTACTAGGCGCTTATATAAATAGCCCGCAGAAGTAAAATTGCTTTGATAGCTCGACATGTCTAAAAGTTTTAACGAAGTTTGTGAAAATGTGGATTCACGGACATTTTTTTTATTCAACCTCTGAACGCCAATAAAAATCTGAACTTTTTTTTTTTCCTTAATTACTCTAATAGTACATCTACATATACGTACTAAGTTTCAACTTTCTAGCATAAGCCGTTTCTGAGATATGAAAAACCATCCCTCTCCCCCGTACCTTGATACCCCTATCAAAAATTTTATTTTTCTAGGATGTATCCATAGTGGCTCTATATAATCCTAAATTGTTAGCTTTCTATTCATTATGGTTTTCGAGAAATAAAAATCAGAATGTTTTCCTTTCTACCCCCTTTTACCATCACCCCCAACACCCACACCACCAACATTTTTTTCCCTACTAGAAATTTACCGACCCCAACTCCTGTAAAATTTTCAAGATCATATCTGATACGGGTTCTGAGATATAAAAATTAAATTTTTTGAAAAATTGCTGTCCCCCCACTTTTGTGCTTTACCTCCCCCCTCAAAAAATTTAGTTTCGGTAGACTCCTCTTGTGATCCCATATACAGAAACTAAATTTTATCTTCCTGGTGTAATTGGTTCCGAAGATATTGTAATCCAAAGTTTTTCACCCCCCACCCCCACACCCCACCACCACTCTTAAAAATTTTAGCCCTTGTCTAATCTTGAAGTATCCCTAAGGACAACAACAAAATTTCAATCTTCTGACATCAATTGTTCAGGAGATATCGATTTTAGAATGTTTCATGCGTTAAATGCTGATTGTTTCCCCCCCCCCCCCTCACTTCCACACCCCTTAACCAATATCGACAATTTTTTTGAAATTGAGTCCATTATCATAGTACTACATAAGTTCCAAGTTTCAGCCTCCTAGCATAAGTAGTTCCTGAGATCTAGAAACCAAATTTTTTCGTCTAAAACGCTCCCCTCTCCTCTCCCCTTGCACCCCCACACCTCGAAAATATACCAGTCGTAGGGGTTATCCAATCTACCCACCATAAAAATTTCAATTTAATATCTCAACGGGTTTGGGAGCTACGCGCCTTCAAACGATTTTGCGTACGGCGGACGGCGTACGGCGTCTACGGCGGACAAACGGACATTTTTTGTTGTTGTTTTTTGGTGTTTACTAGTCCTAAAACGTGTAAATACAAAATTTCAGGGTAGCAAACTTTTTTGAAATTTCAGTTCGATCAAAATACTTTATTATTAAAAAATAATAAAGTAAAATTGCCGCCCCCAAAAGGCTTGCGCCCCAGGGCTATAGCCCATTTAGCCCTGTGGTTAGGGTGGCCCTGCCCCCCTGGCTATGGCCTTGTACTCAGTGACATGAGCTTTCTATCGATCTGACACGGATAACGTCACACGACAAATCTGAAAAAATACAGGGTGCATACTTAAATGTTCAACTGAAGCAAGCTTTATTCCGTCGTCTAACGTGTTTTGTGGCCAGCATGGAAAAGAATCTAATGCATGCACATATATTATTTTTGCCAAAGGAGTACCCTATATGCGGACAACAAACATGTTCCGCGCCACAAATCGCGATTTTAGTATCGACAGTAAATAGTCTTTACCACGTCAATCTAGAACTTTTTTTCTTCTTTGCAATGACTATTTAATTCTATTTTTAATTACGCTAATGTAATGATAATCGTCTGGCGATAATTAGGTATATAAAATGATAGTCGTTTGGCTTTTTAGTACACATACTCGGAACATACAGACACTGCTTCAAAGTAATACTAGCATAAGTAAAATAAAAGTGATCAAGTATGTCTAGATTACAGTCAACCGCGAAATATTGATTCATGTACTTATTTCTCCATGAAATATAAAGAAATTCTGCGATGCCATTGGTTACCTCGGCAAATTCTGCTTGCCGTCCTATATCCTGTGATCCTTTTTTTTCTCACGAATAATTTGAATTACTTAAATCCAATAGTTTACATTGTTAATGAAAACCAGTCTTGTACCACTGAAATTAATTGCACGAAAAATCTGGTCACTTTTTGGACAATAAAGAAGATCATCTTGTGCACAGAAGATAGGCAGCATTCAATAGAGTAGAGAGAACCCATTCTCCATTTTTGCCCTGAAGTTAATAAAAACATTTTATGTTAACTTAATTGCACCACGCATTTTCGAGTTGTGATGAGTGTGACCTTTTACTTTATTATTTCAATAATACAGTATTGTTATCGATTTTTAAAAAAAAAAAATTTGCTACCCTCAAAATTTTTTTTTTCACGTTTCATGACGAGTAGACACGAAAAAAGCAAAAAAAAATTTCAGTCCGTCTGTCCGCCGTACGCCGTACGCCGTACGCCGTACGTCTACCGGTGTACGCAAAATTGTTTGAAGGCTCGTAGCATCCAAACCCTATGAGCTACTTAATTGAATTTTTTTTCGTGGGTAGAGTGGGTAGGCCCCCTAAAGTGACCAAATTTGGAGGGTTGGGGGTGTGAGGGGGGAGGAGGGGGAAGCGTTTTAGACGGAAAATTTTGGTTTCTAGATCTCAGCAACCGCTTATGCTACGAGGCTGAAATTTGGAATTTATATAGAACTTCGGTAGTGGACCCATTTGCAAAAAAATTGCCGATATAGGTGAAGGGGTTCGGGAGTGGGGGGAAAAATAATGCGTCCGAAACGCAAAAAAGATGAGATCGACACATTCTAAAATCCATATCTCCTAAACGGTCAATGTCACAAAATTGAAACTTAATGAATATCTGTAGGTATACTAGGAGAATAGATCGGAACCAAAAATTTGAGTGGGAGAAGTGGCGTACGGGGGTGGGGGGTGAAAAACTTTAGATTACGATATCTCATGAACCAATTGCACTAGATAAATAAAATTTGGTTTGTGCATAAAGGTTGACAAATGAAATTTGATAAAAGTAAAATTTTTCAAGGGGGCGGTGGAGCATGAAAGTGGAGGGGATAAGAATTTTTCAAAAAAATCACGTCTCATATCTCAAGAACGGTGTAAGATAGATGCTTAAAATTTTTACCAGAAGTAGGCCTAATAGATCCCTAGCGGAAAACAAAATTTAGGAAGTGTGGGTGTAGAGGGTGAGGGTGGGGGAGGGTGAAAAGGAAAAAGTTTCGATTTTAATATCTCGACAACCTATAATGATATAAAACTGAAACTTGGTATTTAGATAGCGCTATATTAGTAGCACTTTGGAAAAATATAATTTTTTATAGGGGTAGTATGGTACAGGGGTGGGGGGTGTTTTTCCTATCTATAGAACGGCTTATGCTACAAAGTTGAAACTCGGTATGTTTATGTAGTTCAACTAGAAAACTAATTTAGATAAAAAAAAAATGCAAATATCCATTGGCGTTCGGAGGGGGGGCAAAAAAAATTATCAGTGAAAATGGAGTGCATATATTTTCACGGTTTTCGTCATATCTATTAGGTTTTCCCAAATATTGAATTCATTTTTATTGTACATCTTCTTCATATAAATACCTAGAAAGTGTTTTCAGGATTTTTTAAAATTCGACCTCTAAGGGGGTGCAAAGGGGGTTGTAAGCTTTTTCACGAATTCTTCTATATCCCCAGGTCTTATCAGATATTAAATATCTTTTCACTTTCACGTGCTTGCGTAATAATCGCCTAAAACTTGTTTTTAAGTTTTTTCCTTTTTCAGCTCCTAAGAGAGTATAAATGATAAGAAGAAAGAAATTTTCCAATGTTTAATCGGCTAAAAATCGCTATTTTAAATATTTTTATTTTAAGAACAAAATTAGTTTTCCAAGAAATGTAATAATCTCGAAGCAACTCATGATACACTCCGACTTTGACCACTCCCGAACTTTGAACCGAAAAATAATAAAGTTTCGCCCAGACCATTGGCAGATTTTTTATGTTGTGGATGATTTTTATGGCAAAAAAATTCAGTGTACAAAATTTTAAATTTCCTGCTTTACGAGTTCTCTCCAAAAAGTGTATCAATGCCATTTAAAGAAACGGAACGATCTAAAACACGACAAATTGCGTATAGTTAGTCCTTTTACTTTATTATTTTAATAATACAGTATTGTTTTCGATTTTTAAAAAAAAAAAATTTGCTACCCTCAAAATTTTTTTTTTCACGTTTCATGACGAGTAGGCACGAAAAAAGCAATAAAAAATTTCAGTCCGTCTGTCCGCCGTACGCCGTACCCCGTACGCCGTACGCCGTACGCCGTACGCCGTACGCCGTACGTCGACCGCTGTACGCAAAATCGTTTGAAGGCTCGTAGCTCCCAAACCCTTTGAGCTATTAAATTAAAATTTTTTTTATGAATAGACTGGGTAGGCCCCTTGAAGTGGCCAAATTTGGAGGGGTGGGGTGTGAGGGGGAGGAGGGGGAAGTGTTTTAGACGGAAAATTTTGGTTTCTAGATCTCAGCAACCGCTTATGCTAGGAGGCTGAAATTTGGAATTTATATAGAGCTTCAGTAGTGGACCCATTTGCAAAAAAATTGCCGATATAGGTGAAGGGTTTGGGAGTGGGGGGAAAAATAATGCGTCCGAAACGCAAAAAAGATGAGATCGACACTTTCTAAAATCCATATCTCCTAAACGGTTAATGTCACAAAATTGAAACTTTATGAATATCTGTAGGTATACTAGGAGAATAGATCGGAAACAAAAATTTGAGTGGGGGCAGTGGCGTACGGGGGTGGGGGGTGAAAAATTTTAGATTGCGATATCTTACTAACCAATTGCACTAGATAAATAAAATTTGGTTTCTGTATAAAGGTTGACAAATGAAGTTTGCTGGAAGCAAAATTTTTGAAGGGGGCGGTGGAGCATGAAAGTGGAGGGGATAAGAATTTTTCTAAAAAATCACGTCTCATATCTCAAGAACGGTGTAAGATAGATGCTTCAAATTTTTAACAGAAGTAGGCCTAATAGACCCCTAGTAGAAAACAAAATTTTGGAAGTGTGGGTGTAAAGGGTGAGGGTGGGGGAGGGTGAAAAGGAAAAAGTTCCGATTTTAATATCTCGACAACCTATAATGATATAAAGCTGAAACTTCGTATTTAGATAGAGCTATATTAGTAGCATCTTGAAAAAATATAATTTTTTATAGGGGTAGTATGGTACGGGGGTGGGGGGTGTTTTTCCTATCTATAGAACGGCTTATGATACAAAGCTGAAACTCGGTACGTTTATGTAAATCAACTAGAAAACTAATTTAGATGAAAAAAAATTTCAAATATACATTGGCGTTCGGAGGGGGGGCAAAAAAAATTATCAGTGAAAATGGAATGCATATATTTTCACGGTTTTCGTCATATCTATTAGGTCTTCCCAAATATTGAATTCATTTTTATTCTATGGATTCTTCATATAAATACCTAGATAGTGTTTTCAGGATTTTTTAAAATTCGACCCCTAAGGGGGTGCAAAGGGGTTCGTAAACTTTTTCACGAATTCTACTATATCCACGTCTTATCAGATATTGAATATCTTTTCATATTCATGGGCTTGTGTCGCCTAAAACTTGTTTTTAAGTTTTTTCCTTTTTCCACCTAGGAGGGTATAAACGGGTTGAACACGTTTTCACGAGTTCCGTCATTTCTTTTAGAAGTGATAAGAAATTGAATTGGTTCCTACTTTCTCGTGCTGTCTTCATATTTATTTATTAACTCCTTTCAGGATTTTTGAACATTCAACCCCCAAGTGGGTGTAAGGAGGTTGCATATCTGGTGATATATCGAATTCATTTTTACTTCCTAAGGTTTCCTATGTAAAAAAGCCAAAAAATCAATTTCAGTATTTTAGATATTCAATCCAAAAAGGTGTAAGGAGGTTGTATGCTTTTCAAAGTTTCGACATATTTCTTAGGTTCGATGAGATATTAGATCGCTTTTTATTTCCACAGACTTTTTATATAATCGCCTACAAACCCATTTCTCAATTTTTCGATATTCAACCCCCAAGGGTTTGTATATGTTTTCACAATTTTTGCCATTCCTTAATTCTGATGAGATGTAAAATTGATTATTACGGCCAACCAATTCACGATTTTTCGAATTTCCAGAACCAAGGAGGTGTGAAGGGTTTGCTTACGTTTTTTTCGAAATTCAAACCCCAAGTGGAAGTAATGGGTTTGTATACGTTTTAACAATTCGTCATATCTCTTAATTCTGATAAGGCAACAAATACGTTTTTGCTTCTATGGGCTTTTAGTGTACATAATATACTGAAATTCGAATAGTCTACACGGACTTTTTCAATGTTTAATCGTCTAAAAATCTCTATTTTAAATATTTTTATATTAAGAACAAAATTAATTTTCCATAAGAAATCTAAAAATCTCGAAGCAACTCATGATACACTCCGACTTTTACCGCTCCCGAACTTTGACCCGAAAAATAATAAAGTTTCGCCCAGACTATTGGCAGATTTTTTTTATACTCTAGATGAAATCATATAGAGTAACGTAAAATGACCTATTTCCGACCACCTAAGACCCTGCAAATATTTATTATTCATATAAAGCAAACCATTACATGTTTCTTCTTAAACATTTTTTTTACGGATTCATAACATGCTACAGATACTCAATAAATTCAATTTTGGTATGATATATTTATATATTGATAAAAAACATGGTTGGAAATAATTAATTTCATAATGATGGCAATCTTCCTAATTCCGACCACATAAACAACTATTTCCTTATACCGACCGCACATTAGGCTATTTCCGACCTAGGTGTTCTATCATATAAAACAACATTGTTGTTGCATATTATTAACGATATTATTTTTTTTATTAAATTTCATGAAGAAAATAGGATAATAAAATAATTAATGCAGATTCCATTAATTTTTTTTATTAAGTGTATAAGATTATACTAACATAAAATGTATATAAGCTTTATATAGATAGGAATATATAATATATTTGAAATGATTTCAATTAATGATTCCAAGTAATGAAAAAATACTTTATTATTAAAAAATAATAAAGTAAAATATGTTTTAAATTTTATCTTCATCTGATAAAAAGAACATGTGGCTCAAGACCTTTTAAAAAATAAAAATTGTACAAGATTTTGAAAAAGCCACTAGGGGAGGCGGACTAAATATTGGATACGTTCGTAATACTGGATACCGGTCATGAGGGTATGGAGACCAATAAAATAGTAGATAAGAGACGGATCCGCTGTGGAATCTCAACCTGATCCAACAAGATGGAGGCATAAGGTTCAGGGAGAAAAAAAAGAAGTGTCAATACTAGGCTACACTGTCCAGTCTCCGAGAGGCCAATACCGAATCACTTGGGATTTTGCGATACCAATTTTGTGGTCGCATATTTTCTTAACAGAGTACATAACCTAAAGAAATATTTTAAGGAGTAGTGTGACTATTATTTTAAAAATATTTGTGAAATCTATCGTGTTGTTTGGATCATCTATTTTTTAAGGTTCTGTGGTCAATAGCGCCACTTTGTCGACAAAAGACAAAATAACAGGCACACACAAACAGTTAATTTGACACAGGTTCAAATTATATTCAGCTGTTTCGTTAAATTATCAAAAATGGAAAATTTAACAGTTACATCAAGTATGCGAATTTGCAATCCCATGTTAGCAATAGTAACTGATAGTCTGTGCAGGTTCTGCCAAACGGAGGTAAAAACCTGAACACATTCTGGATTCTGTGGTATTGTGAGGCAAACTGCAATTCCAAATATACTACAGGTATTAGCCGCGTCCCGTGGCTAAGTTCTCGTGTGTACGGTACACCTCCAAAACTGTATTAATGAACATTCTACTACGATCTGCATTATTGTACTGCTTTCCCCATACATCATTATGTTTTTTTGTTTACGAGCACAACGAAATAATATCCCGACACGCATTGCAGTACGAGCGGTGTTTCCATTACTTCCATTACTCCTTTTGCTTCAAAACATTCATTGAAATAAAATTATATATTTTTTGTGGTCCTGATCATAAAATTACACACGAATCGTAATGCAACAGTCAGCTGCCAAAAATTTGTCTATCTTGGAAGATTGTTTTAATTTCAACCAGGTGGAAATTTCCAACTTCACCATTTGTCAATGGCATAAATAATACACCGAAAACGCACGAACTGCCTCGAAACTACAATATATAAAAACAGTCAATTATTGAAACGACTCGCGTACCACCAATAATTGTAAAATGATTTTAATAATTCAGAAACCTTCGCGGGCGTGCGCACAACAAATCACCAAAATTTCATCACAATCAGATGAGTGGTACAGAAACTCATACGGGACAAACAAACAAACCTCAATTTTTTTATGTATAGAAATATATGTATGTTTAATTTTATTAGATAAATTGCAAAATTAAAATGTAATTTCCACTAAGTAAACTTGTTATCCTGCTGTACGGCTACTAGGTCGGAAATGGGTAAACCGATCAAATTGGATGTCCTAATTACCGACCAGTGATATTAGTAGATTTAATCTAAGGCAAAACTAATATAGAAACATAAATTTCGCATCAAAGAACATATTGCAGGTATTAATATTTAAATAGAAACCAATTTATTACTTAAACTGTCAAATAAAGCCAAAACTCTTAAACGAAAAAGGTATGGATTCTGCAATATATATCAGTTCAAGAAGGTGATAGGTCCGTTTCATGTGAACTTTCGAGATCTAAAATATATATATTGAGTAGGTCGGAATTGGGATCAAAGACAGTAAAGACAATAGTATAATTATAAAATATCGATTTTTACTATTTACAGTATATAAACATAATATTTTAATTTTTTGAAATATTCCCTTGATATTCCCTAATACCGACCACTGGTCGGAATAAGGAAATTACATGAAATCATAGAAGCCTATTTCCGACCACTTCATTTTATTTGTTTGTTTCACAAATTCTATGAATTTAAATTATTTTTTTATATTTCAATACAAATTAAATGTTTATAAAGCCAATAAGACCTTAATTACTCACTCTGATGAAAGCTAGTCTTTTAAATTTAAGAAAAATAATGAACCAAAAATTTCGATTTCAGGCTTAAAATTCATGATTTTGGTCCACCTCCGATTAATTTAAACCACAATGTAAAGAAAGGACATGCAGATCCCTTTGTGCACAGCAAATGGATAGAGAACACATGTGGAAATATATTGATCCTAGAATTTACCTTATTACTCGCGATAATAAAAATATATTAATAAAAAACCAAAATGGTCGGAATTAGGAAGGTGGTCGGCAATAGGCCACTTTACGTTATTATAAGTTTAATCCAGCCCAAAAGTTTGTAACGCATAGAACCAAGCCTCGGACGAAAAAAAGTTATAAATTACTTTTTGTTTATTTGTGGCCAAAAACCTCAAATCCGCCTGACATCCGTCCGTCCGTCCGTCTGTCCGTGAACACGATAACTCAAGAACGCCTTCACCTAGGATCTTGAAATTTTGAATCCGGATGTTTGGTTGAATTTGTAAGGTTAAGTTCGTTAACGGGCAAAATCGTCCTACTCCTTCGGGTAGCTGCCATACAAAATGTCCTTAAAACACGTGTTCAAGAATATTGGTCGATAACTTCAGAAGGGTTTAAGCTACGACATTGAAATTTTGTACGTGTTATTTTTCCAATAGTTGGAGCTAAATGTATGATTATGAAGAAAATCCTATTAGTCCTTCGTGTAGCTGCCATACAAATATCCTGTCAAAAAGTCTTCACTTAATTTACGGAACTTACTATAACTCAAGTAATCTTTTAGCTATGAACTCGGAATTTTGTACAAATTAGTTTTGAGTGAAAACAAAGTTCGAGTTTACTAATCAGCAAAATCCTTTTACTCCTTCTGGTAGCTGCCATACAAAATATCCTTAAGACACGTGTTCAACAATATTTTTCGATAACTTTTGAACGCTTCAAGCTACGAATTTGAAATTTTGTACACATTAATTTTTGAATGGTTCCAAGGAAAAGGATAAATATGTAAGAAATCGAGTGAGTCCTTCCTGCACCTCCCATGTGAAAGTCCTTCATTTTTTTGATGACTTACCCAGTTCAAGGTTTGAAGTTAAACACTGAATATTGTCTTTTAGTTTTGAGTAGCAATCTATTGTCAGTCCTTAATAAAGGACATACAACATGCACACATGTAATTCTACTTTATCCCAAACTACAATATAAATCGGAGCTCAGTATTCATCTAGAGTATTATACGATTGGCTTGCAGCCGATCGTGACTGCAGTATGTTTTAAAATTAGTTTTAGGTATCAGCCTAATGATATGCATGTCCTCTATATTCTTATCGCAATTTCTGTTTTAAACATCCTTTAAGTCCGTAAAGACTTAGACCTTAAAAAAAACCGCCTCCTTTTATGGATGGTATGATCAGGCGCGTAGCGTGAAACTTCGCAGGGCTAGTGCAATAATACCCATATAAAATTCATAGAAGTATGTATATAAACACAAAAACGTAATTTTATGTCAGAAATAAAAATTCGATTGCTAAATTCCAGGAAGAAATGAAAAAAATCTGCCAACAGTCTGGGCGCAACTTTATTATTTTATGGGTAGAAGTCCGAAACGTGTTTAATGATGAGATGCGGTGTAGGTTACTATGCACCTGATAACCTAAAAAATAACGTTCCAAATAGCCTCCTGGTTATTTTTTAGGTTGTCAGTCGCATAGTAACCTACACCGCATCTCATCATTAAACACGTTTCGGACTTCTACCCATAAAATAATAAAGTTGCGCCCAGACTGTTGGCAGATTTTTTTTATTTATTTACGTATTTTTTTATCAATAGAATAATTCATAGTAGTAAAAGCGAATTCGATCACATTAAACCTAAGAGATTTTCGGAATCAGTGAAAACTTGAACAATACCCCCAGGGGGTTTAATTGAGAAAAATACTTAATTCGGTTTTTCCCCGACTACGTTTAAAGCTTATAGAAGTAAAAGTGAATTCAAAATCTCAATATACCTTAGAAATATATCAGAATTCGTGAATATGTACACAACCACTTTACACCCCCTCAGGAGTTGGATATCGAAAAATTTTGAAGATCGTTACCAGGCGTTTATATAAATAGACCGCAGAAGTAAAATTGCTTTGATAGCTCGACATATCTAAAAGTTTTAACGAAATTCGTAAAAATGTGAATTCACGGACATTTTTTTACTCAACCTCTGAACGCCAATAAAAATCTGAACTTTTTTTTTGCTTTAATTACTCTAATAGTACATCTACATATACTTACTAAGTTTCAACTTTCTAGCATAAGGCGTTTCAGAGATATAAAAAACCACCCCTCTCCCCCGTAGCTTGATACCCATATCAACAATTTTATTTTTCTAGGATGTCTCCATAGTGGCTCTATATAATCCTAAATTGTTAGCTTTCTATTCATTATGGTTTTCGAGAAATAAAAATCAGAATGTTTTCCTTTCTACCCCCTTTCACCATCACCCCCAACACCCACACCACCAACATTTTTTTCCCGACTAGAAGTTTACCGACCCCAACTCCTGTAAAATTTTCAAGATCATATCTGATACGGTTTCTGAGATATAAAAATTAAATTTTTTGAAAAATTGCTTTTCTTCCACTTTCGTGCTCCATCTCCCCCCTCAAAAAATTTAGTTTCGGTAGACTCCTCTTGTGATCCCATATATAGAAACTAAATTTTGTCTTCCTGGTATAATTGGTTCGGAAGATATTGTAATCCAAAGTTTTTCACCCCCCACCCCCACACCCCACCACCCCTCTTAAAAATTTTAGCCCTTGTCTTATTTTGAAGTATCCCTAAGGACAACAAAAAAGTTTCAATCTTCTGACATCAATTGTTCAGGAGATATCGATTTTAGAATGTTTCAATTCCGTCTTTCGTGCGTTAAAGACTCATTGTTTCCCCCTCCACTTCCACACCCCTTAACCAATATCGACCATTTTTTTGCAAATGAGTCCATTATCATAGTACTACATAAGTTCCAAGTTTCAGCCTCCTAGCGTAAGTGGTTCCTGAGATCTAGAAACCAAAATTTTTCGTTTAAAACGCTCCCCTCTCCTCTCCCCTTGTACCCCCACCCCGCAAAAATATACCAGTCGTAGGGGTTCACCCAATCTACCCACCATAAAAATTTCAATTTAATATCTCAACGGGTTTGGGAGATACGCGCCTTCAAACGATTTTGCGTACGGCGTACGGCGGACGGCGTCTACGGCGGGCAGACTGACATTTTTTTTTTTTTTGCTTTTTTGGGGTTTACTAGTCCTAAAACGTGTAAATACAAAATTTCAGGGTAGCAAACTTTTTTGAAATTTCAGGTCGATCACAATACTTTATTATTAAAAAATAATAAAGTAAAATAGTGCGAAATTTTTGTGATCGTGTCGTTGCGCTAGCCCTACGAATATTCACGCCATGCGCCTGGATATGGTATATGGGGTGGTGATGCTAACATCCTCATTCAATTAGACGTTAGTGCTCGTCCGTTGTGCTCCCCGTTTGAGTATGATTAATCCTGGAACCTAAAACCATTTAGTGGATTTTATAAAACTTGCTATGTTACATAGCTTCCCCTTATTGATATCACCAAGGTCATCGAGGAAATTAGCGCCGAGGTTTATTCTTCTCGTTCCCGATAGGGCCGGACACTCGCATAGGACGTGGAAGATTGACTCTTCTACGAGTACTTCTGGGTCACCGCACCTACGACAGAGATCATTTGCCTCGGCACCTAATCGTCTAGCGTGTCTACCGATCAGTACCCTGTGAGCCCTCCGATTAGTGTGCTATCATCTATCCTGCTCAGGCTCAGGACATACTTACTTTTCCCGCAATTATATTCAGGCCAAAGAGTTTTTGATATTGAGCATGTAGTTAGGTTTGACCATCTATTGCCTGCCACTGCAAGCATAGTGAGTCGATAGACTGTTTTATGGATCCGATGGTAATAGCAACGTCCTGGTCTTCCACTAGTGCGTTTAGACTGGATCCTGTTCGAGCGAGTTCATCATCTAACTCATTCCCCTGGATTCCACATCCACAGTGGCCTGGCACTCAGCAGAGGGTAATATTGTGCCGTGTGCCGATAGAATTAAGAATGCCACGACATCGTCTAACTAGTTTTGATCGTGTTGTGTTCGAACTAAGGGTGCTTGGCTGTCAATACAAATAGTGATGTCTTCTGTTGCATACACATTTGCTTCAATAATTTCGCAAGCCTGGAGTATTGCAAAGATTTCCGCTTGAAATACACTGGCCTAGTCCGGTAGCCTGTAGGACTCGTGTATCTCGAGTTCCTGCGAGAATACCTTGTGCCAGAAGTCATTTTCGAACCGTCGGTGAAGATCATTGTGGTTCTATTGTCTAGGTAGCGTTTTCAATTCCAGTCGTCCCTGTGTGGGATTTTAGCAGAAAATTCCCAACCGAAACCTATTTCTGGCATAATTTAGTCCGTTTCCCTGTTGATATCACTCTCCAAGAAGTGATGAATATGGTACTGTGCAGTGGCGTAGTTAGACATGATTTTCGGGGGGGTCAGCAAGGAAATTAATATTGACCTATTTCAACTTCAAATTAATCACTAAAGTTCGATATTATCTACAAGTAGTTGATATGTTACTAATGAATTATTAATGTTTAAGCTATTAAACAACTTATGAACGGATTTCTTTTTTACCTGAAGTATTCTCGCGATTAAAAAATATTAAAACACCAATCCGTTAAAAAATCGAGCCGAGTACTTTTCGCGTATGTACATAGTTCAATTGAGTAATTTTGCGGTTAGTGCGATTCACTTTCGATGAGTTTATCTTGTTCTGCGCACATCAGTTGAACTTAAATTCATTAAGACCTTTGTAAGTGCTAGTTTCAGGCCTTGGTAGTCTAGTATAAGTGTACTAGTCTATCATCTCAGAGGTCAGAGGTTCGAATCCCATTCATGACATTGTCCTTCGCTTTTCCTTATACCCAGTTTTCCTTACTTTTCAACAATATGTAATCTCCCAAAAATGCAATTGCGAATTATCCAGTGCCATTCTCCTCTCACCCGCTGCGGTTGCATGACAGGCTTGAGAACCTATCTCCGAAAAAGAAATTATGTTTATGAAGTTTTGAGAGAAAAACTAAAATCAGATTAAGGAACGACCGTAATGTCCCATATCGATAAGAGAAAAATCATTGAACAGGGCAAGGCTATCCAGACTTTTGCATATGTATATGTATTTGCATAGCTTAGCTTAAGGTAGTTTTCCAAAAAGAAAAACATAACAATTAAATTTTAAAATGTTTTATATTTTTATGACTTCCTTACTATGAATTCAATTTGAAAGAAATAAAGTATTATAGGTATATTATATAATAACAGAAAAAAAGACTAATATTCGAACATGAAATAATTAGAAATGGAATATTAAGGTCTACAAGATGAATTTCCTATTCTTCTGTGCAAACATGTTGATCACTTCATCTGCTGTCACAGAGATCTCCCGATGAATGCTTAGAAGAGCAAGTCCATTGAGTCGATTTTCTCCCGTAGAATTTCTTAGATAGGACTTCAATCTTTTTATAGTTGAGAAACTACGCTCAACGCTGGCAACTGTCACAGGGAGAGTAGCTCCTATTTTCAAAACTTGAAATACATTTGGGAACGTCACAGGAATTCAATGCTTCCATGAAGGTGTATGGACATTCATTTGCTGTAGTCCATCTTCGCTTCCACAATAGAACCTCTTTCTGAATAATGATTTCACATTAAGCCGTCTCATTTGGCCACTGTTTCAATATAATTGCTATGGTATCATTGATTTTATCCTCAGTCAGATCGATTATTTTTTTCGGAATGACGTTTTGGATGATAGAAAGTGTTTTTTTGTGTTTTATGAATTTTTGCTCTAATTCAGATATAAAATGATCAACGAATGGTATAAACACAGATTGTCGATAATATTCTTCTCGTGAATTTGAAGCATAATTGTCTCTATGTCGTTGACAATTAATAACTCTCGGTATCTCCATTTCTTCTCCTAATTGTTCCGCTAGTTTAGTGATTACCTTAACTGCTTAACTTAACTGCTATGCTTTACTAAAAACCATTCGATATTTGAATTGTCTTCTAATGATTTTATAATTCTTCGTCTTAAATAAAAAAAACCTACTGTTATGTGTACTTTATGAGGTGCGCTAATCATTTCGGGGGGGGTTTTATCCCCAAAACCCCACCCTGTTACTACGCCGCTGGTACTATGACCAGCACGTCTAGTTCTCCAGTAACCTAACTCTTTGAGTTTAAGAGCACCTTTTGCAGATATGCTTTTGATGTATATGTCCATTGGCAGCAGATGGAGGATAATTTCCAGTGCAGTTGTGGGTGTGGTTCTGAGGGCGCTGGTGACCCCAATGCATGCTATGCGCTGTACTTTTGTCAGTTTGCTTAGATACGTGGACTTTCCAGTCGCTTCGCACCACGCTATCGCGCCATAGGTTAAGATTGGTCTTTTTATGGAAGTTATGAAAGTCATTCAAAAAACTTGAAATTTTTTTTACTGCATATAAAAAGTGAATTACGCCAAAAAACATTTTTATAACTGAAATGGCGTAAATACCAGTAGTTCGTTTCTTGCATTTCACATAAAACTGGTTAAAGTGTAATAGACACGTCTATTCCACTTTATCCAGTTTTGAGTAAAAAGTCATATTAAATTTGTTCATCCGAGGCTGCATGTTGAACCACGTTCAGAAAAAGTAAAATTTAATTTTTGCGCTATTGGAGGTAATCTGAGAACAGACTTTATTTACAACGACAACTAGAGATGAGAAATTCGGATCTTTTCAATGAGCCGGTTCACCGGATCTCGTTCTTTTCATTGAACCGGCTCTTTGAGCCGGTTCAAAAGATCCAGGTGGATCTTTTGCACTGCCGTACAAGGGGACTGCAGATGAATATTGAAAAACCGAAAACTAATTTAAAAAAAAAAAATTGTGAATAAACTATGAGCTTTAATGAAAATACTCAAAGTTGACTATTTTAAGGCAGCGCTGGGTATTGCGGGAAATAATAGGAAACTAGTTTTAAAAAATTTTGGCTCTAGTCCTGGATTTGACGGCATAACAATTGAATGTCTAAAAATATTAAAAGATTTTATCTCAAAGCCTCGTACATACTTAATTATTTTTAACCTTTCGAAGAGTGTATTCCCTAAAATTTAGTAAACACTCAACAATTATTGACTTATTTCCTTAATATATATCGTTGGAAAAATAATTGAAAAGGTTGCAAAGTAGAAATTAATGAGTTTCTTTAAAAGACATAAAATATTAAACGAAAGTGAAAATATTTCTATGGCAAGAGCGAAGCGCACGTCAGCCTAACATGAACGCGAAAGGAGAGTTGTAATCCCTTTAGCCCTGCAAATTTTGAGATAGCGATATCTTTTAATTTCGAATCGAGCGGGGAGTAAAACAAATTGAAATTGACTTAAAAGTGAAAATACCATTAATGAAAAATGTAAATTTTCATTTTGGAGTTTTGATGTCCAGTAATACTTTTTCCTAAATATATCTTCCATCTCCTCTTTTCAATTTATAATCTTTAATCTTTAATATTCCATCTTTAATCTTCTATTTTCAATCTTCAATCTTCAATTTTCAATCTTCAATTTTCAATATTCAATCTTCAATCTTCAATCTTCAATTTCTAATCATCAAACTTCAATCTTCAATCTTCAAACTTCAATCATCAAACTTCAATCATCAAACTTCAATCATCAAACTTCTATCATCAATCATCAATCATCAATCACCAATCATCAATCCTCCATCCTCAATCCTCAATCCTCCATCCTCCATCCTCAATCCTCCATCCTCCATCCTCCACCCTCCATCCACCATCATCCATCCTCCATCATCCATCCTCCATCCTCAATCCTCCATCCTCCACCCTCCATCCACCATCATCCATCCTCCATCATCCATCCTCTATCCACCATCATCCATCCTCAATCCTCCATCATCCATCCTCTATCATCCATCATCCATCCTCCATCATCCATCCTCTATCCACCATCATCCATCCTCCATCCTCAATCCTCAATCCTCCATCCTCCATCCTCAATCCTCCATCCTCCATCCTCCACCCTCCATCCACCATCATTCATCCTCCATCATCCATCCTCCATCCTCCATCATCCATCCTCCATCATCATCACCTCAAAGATCCGCGAACCTTAAAGATACAGGAGCCGTGATGATCCGCGAACCGCAAAGATCCGTAAAGAACTGTTGAGCCGTCGAGATCCGCGAACCGCAAAGATCCGTCAAGATCTGTTGAGCCGTCGAGATCCGCGAACCGCAAAGATCTGTTGAGCCGTCGAGATCCGCGAACCGCAAAGATCCGTAAAGATCTCCTGAGCCGTGCAGATATGTTGAACCGTCGAGATCTGTTGAACCGTAAAGATCCGTTGAACCGGCTCAGATTCGTTGAACCGGCTCAGTTGGATCTTCTGCTAGAGTCGGTTCATTGAGCCGGCTCAGATCTGAGTTACCCATCTCTAATCGACAATCGATCAGATCAAGATGAACACTGAAATTCGACGAGGCAAGTAAAAATGGATTAGAACTGGGGTCATATTATGTATTCAGTCGCTCGTCGTTAGCTGCCAACGATACCGACGTTGTCGCTATTTTGATATAAAGCGACACGTCGTAGTTTTTGACATTCCAACCATGCACAATGTACGCGCGAACGACGTAGTTACGGATTACCAAACTGGACCTTGCGCCGATCGTCGACGCTGTCGATCCGAACGTTGCAACATTCGCTACATCATACGGCCCCTGGGTAAAATATCCCCTATAAGCAACAGACTGATTTACCGGGCACGATTCAATGCCGTCTTTTCTTGCTCTTTCGTATATTTCATACTTCGGCGACAATTTCCTTTAAGGCACGCTATATCAAGATTTTACAGCACCTACAAAAATATCCAAATACAGAAAGAAAAGTAAAAAACATTTAGTCAATCAGTTGATAAGTCTCTTGAAAATCTGTTCCACTTTTAAAAATCAAGTAAATCAACCGAATAAAAAGAATAAAAGAAAAATTCGAATACAATATTTCCACAAGAGAAAAAAATTCAGATTTTTCATTTTATTATTTTTTTTAAGTTTTTTTATTCATACAATTTTTTTTTTGTTTTTGCATTTTTATTTATTTTTTTGTTTTATTCTAATATTTAAACATTTTTCTTGATTCGTTTAGTTAATTTTATTTAAAATGTTATGTTGGTTTTTTTGTAGTTTGTTTTGTTGTTTTTATTTAAAGAATTTAACTAAACGGTGTTTTTATTATTTATTATTTTATTTTTAATAAAAATATTTCATATTTATATTTTATAAGAATTTTGTTTAAACTTACATTCCCATTTTAATTTTTTGTTTTCTTTTTTTATATATATATATTTTTTTTTCTATAAATAGAAAATGAAACACTTATAAACAGAGTTGTATTATATTTTGTTTTTTTTTTCTTAAATTAAAAATACAATACGAACTAGTAATTTTATATAATAGGAAAAACAATAAAATAAAGATAAAGTGAACGATATACGTAATGTAAAAAAAATATTAATTATCAGTGTTTTTGTTTATATATTTTTTGTTTTTCATTTAATTACGTTAAATTTAAATTAACATTTATATTCCTCGTCAGAAGATGAAACGATATAAGAAAGAACAATACCTAAGAAGGAAACAATATAGGAATAAAAAATATATGATTGAATAATTTGAATTATTTTTTTTTTTTCGATTTATTACAGACGACATTTTTTATCGCGGTTTCCCGTTATTTTGTGTAGTTTCATGTTTTTTATGTACGTATGTATTGTTATCTATTTTTTGTTCATTCTTCATTTGCCTTTGTGTTGTTTTTTATCCAATTACTATCGATTAGCGATTTGTTCGCCACTTTCCTCTTTATATTTTACACAGTTTTTTCAATTTATTAGTTTTGTTTTTTACTTTAAATTATATTTAAACATATCATGTATTTATAGTTAGTTATCTTATACATAATTAAACGTCTGCCAATTTGTTTATATTTGCTTTTTACTTTTTTTTTAAATTAAGATTTAATAATAATTATGTAAAACATAAATTCATTCTTTTTTTGTTGTTGTGGTTTGTATTTTAATAGAATTAATTAATAATTAAAAATATAGTATTTGCAGCAGTTACAGTTGTAAATATATAATGGATTTATTTAAATGAATTTATTATAAACCTTTTTAATTTTATTATTGTTATAATATTCTAATAGAATTTAATTAATTTAACTCCGTAGAAATAAAATAGATAATATTTAAATTAAAATAAACCAATAAATGAACGATGAGAGAAAAAAAACCAAATCATACAATTACATACAATGTTTGGTTTTTTTATTATTTTTATTTCTTTATTTACTTTCATTATTAATAAATAACATGATGAAACGATGACGTATCTACTTATTACTCAATTTTTAATTATTTTTTTTATTTTTTTTTTGTATTTTTTGCTTTGCTGACACTACTTTACTTTTTACATCCAAGAGATATACAAATTTAGTTTTATATGGCGGCTAGTCAGTCTAAGAAAGATTTTAATATAAATGAAACATTTAGATAATATTTATAAAGAAAATATTTGAATTGTTTCAAGAAGCCTTTTAGAAAAAGTAGAATAAACGTGTTGGTGGTGTACAGACGTAAAATTTTATTCTAATCAAAATAAGTAGGAAAATGTGCTAATGATATGTTTATAACATTGAAGTAATTTACTAGAAAAAGGCAGAGTTGTTTTCCTTTCTGGAGGCAAAACTGAAATTTCTTTTATAGGTAGGTTCATAGCTCTAAAACCCGAATTTTTGCTGAAATATTGTTCTTGTACTGACTATTATGCTATTTTCAATAAGTGCCACTTTAAGTGATAACAATAAATTTCTTGACACCGACCATTGACAGTTACAAGTACCTCGTCTGAGAAAATCAACTGTACAAATCAAAATCACTTAGTTTTAAGGGCAGCCTGTGAAGTTTGCAAAAATGGCTAAATTTTGAAATACACAACTAAACAGAAAAAAAGTGTATAATTTTTTTCCGCTGTTTATTGAAACCATAAAGAAATTAATTAATGTTTCGACACTAATTCTTCATCTCACTAGCAACAGCGGGATCTCAGAATCAAATCAAGCGTGTTCATGAGTATAACAAACCCCATCTAGCCGGCAGCTTACGAGTTCATCAGATGTATTTCGGCTGCAAAATAACAACTACCAGTCACAAAATGGTCTCGGTAGCTTCGTGAGTTCTAACTTCTAATGTCGCCATGGGCTCGCGCATCATCACCTTTAGTCCTCGAAGTAGGACTCAGAAAAAGGGCGTAGTTACTGCCATATCATTCAGAAGAGAGGATAAAAACCCTATTTGAAATCGGCCAGAATATAAACTAGCTTAAGAGATTGAAAATTGAGCAAGCGTCTGATCAATCCTTTTATATTCCACCCAATAGTAAGTACTGGTGTAAAGGTTGGCAATTTTTGCAATATTCCCAACTTTAATGTTGTGGATTCACATAACAAACAAATCACAGCATGAAGTGACATTTTTTGCTTTCAAATACTAGAATAGAGCAAGGCAGAACCTTTTCGAATATGTTTTATACCTAGTAGAGTAGCGAGCAATAAGTATTTATAATAAATTTATAGCCCGAACGAAGTTGAGACCTACCAAAAGATAAAAATATTTGAAGCCGCTATTACTGCCCTTTTTGGGGGTCAGAAACAAAAATTTGAAGCCAATACTGCTCATATGGTGGTCATATTGGCACTGAAATACCGAAGCAACTAGTGATCGAAATCACAGATACAGGATATCGTCCAAGATCGTGTCTTGTAAATCAGCACTGTTGTTGCTTTATGCTTAACTGTGGCGCCAGTGACAGAGCTTAACTATTTCAACCCCTATTTCCAATCTATCTGGTTTCTGCTTCCATCGGCGATAACACAGGAACTGAAGATCTCCCCAGGAGTCGAATGGGCAAACGAGCATTTATTTCAAGTATAATCTCGATAATGAAAATTATTTAGATTTTCCAATCATCCCTTAAACCGCAAAGACGGACTAAAACTCGCTCTTATTCTGGATCCAGCTGGCGGGAAAGTGAACTGCGATTTCCCCACTTTTAAATGATTGAAAACGCGTGAACGATTCGAGGACGGTTTTAAAAAGATCGATAAAGATGTATCCGAATGTTTTCAACGATCGCATGTGTCGAAATTCAAATAGTGGGAGTGAATAAAAAATCCGTCGTTTTCTGATGGGTAAAGTCGATTGCTGGCGGAAGCTATTTTTCGCGAGCGATGTCTGATAGTCCCTCGCATGGAGATCGATTTATTTTCTTTTTCTACCCTATAAATTTACTAAACTTTACTATCCGAGTTCGTCCATTACTCTGACAAATGAAATCGAATACTTCTGAGCAACAATTTCGACAACTTTAACACGACAAATTTAATACATTTCTTTCAAATTTCTAATGAACTTGGAACCTGCTTTCTTAGCAGTCGAAACTGAATAAAGAAATGTTGTACAAAATTTGTTTACGAACAAAATCATTCCCGTTTCAATGGAACTCGGATATTTTAAGTTCTCCATTTTATGGAAGAAACGCCTTCTATTCCAGTTACGAGTTTACCTACATTCGAGGAACTGTTGAAATATAAATCCAAACTTAGTTCGAGCTTAAAGTAGTCGCAATTAAGTGCTTACCACATTACTCACTACACAAGGTTTTTTGTATAAATTTTTCCTTGAATTTATTTCACTAAAATTCTAGAAGATGCTTCGTTTTGCTGTGCTAACTAGATTTAATTTAGCTGTTAAGATATTGAATTATCTGTTCTCTAAATTATAAATTATAAGATGGTAGACATAAGTGAAAAAACTAATAAATAATGATTGAATTGAATTGAATTAAGTGCTTACCACAAAGTCGTTTAAAGTCAACAAGACTCGAGCACATTAGGCATTCCTAAAAAATTGTATTGTGCAATGTTCCGAGCCAATGTGAGATTTTTGCTGTCACCTAAACTCAACCTGGCTAGACTGAGGGGAAGAATTTTATAACAATTTATCGTGCTACTTAATTTCAACTCGATAAAATTCAATTCAAATAGCATTACTTAATAATTTCAACAATACAAAAACCAGTAAAAATCTTTCGTAATCTAATTTCGTTTTTTTTTATACTGAAATCATTCTGAAAAATTAATTCTAAACACATCACTTTTTTTGTCTATGGGCTTTTCTCAACAACAAAAGACTTCATATAGTTGTAGAAAATTGATTCGGTTGTCCGTATTTATTAGTCTGCATTCCATCTGAAGCATCGAAATGAAATACATAATGAAGTCAAATAAAAAAAAAAAAATTAGTAGATTATTTTGATCTTACCTATTCCACAGATTCATACACATATTTACAACATTTAGTTTAAATTTAATTGTTTTGTTTAAAAGTCAACTAAAAAAAAATGTTAACCTCCTTAAACTGACTTCTCTCTCTGTCGTGGAAGGAAGCTAGAAATGATATTCTATTCCACACTTCCCGTTTTATAATATTTAGAAACACGCACTAGAAAATTTATTATTTTATTTATATTTTTAAATTATTTATTTATATAAATATTTAATTATATTTCTTTTTATTTGTTTCACTATAAAAAAAAAGAGTTTTTTATATTTTACAATGACTGATGTGGTGCGATATTTTAATTTAATTAAAAATAAAAAGACGAAGCAATTTCTCTAGAGTGGCATAATTTGGAGCTGGGAAAGAGGTGGAGCATGTGGGCAATCAAGAGTGTGGTAAATATTTTTTTTTACACATAAACATAATTTTTTTTATGAGGACGACGAAAACGACGATATGCGAGAATTTCTTCTATTTATCATTTTTGTAGAGTTGTAAAATAAGATTAGAAGTTGTTGTTGCCAAGTAACAATATGTGCCCAGTTTTGGTTTTTTTATAATTTTAATAAATTGGTGAGAGAAACAGTGTGTGTGTGTGGGTATGTGTAATTGCATTAAATACTTTTTTTGTAAAAGCAGTTAATTCATTAAGTTTGCTATAAAGTTTGCGCTTATATAAATTTTTTATTACTTTAATTTTATAATATTCTCCTAAAAAAAATTACCTTGTTATCAGCGTTTAAGGATTTGTGGATGTGTGTGTGTTTTTTTTAAATTTATTTAACTTACAAATGAATTCTTGTCGTTCCATTGTTTTAATAAAAATAACTAATTTTCCTTATTACTTTTATTTCATAATTATTTTCCTACTCTAAGAAGATTTATACTTTTATTTGATTTCAGTTTGTTTGTGTAATGTATAAATTTTATTAGATACGGGAAAAATAACTGAAAAAGTGGTTTTTGGAACGAAAATATAATTTAAGATAAAAAAAAAATCACACACATCACTTTGTGATTTCGGTTCCTTCGTCTTCTTGTTCTAGTTTATGTGTTTATTTTTCAGTTATATTTTAAATTGATTTTTTCCTAATATTCAAAAAATTGTTTTAAAGGTTCATTTATTTGTATTTTAATATATAGTTTTTTTTATGTGCAACACTTTCCGCTTTATTTCGTACGAAATGGCTTAAAACGATTTGCGGTTTTTGGGAATCTATACTCTGCATATCTAGTTCTTGTTGTTGAAAATATTTCCTATTGATTGGCATATATTTTGTCTTTTCGGGAATATTTTTTTTATAAGAGTTTCCTTGTTTATTTACTGTATGTATATAATTTTATTTACTTTTGAATTGAAATATTTTTTCTTAAATATTTTTAATGAATATAATATAATATAAATTTTTGTTTATTTTTTTTTTTAATTTTAATTAAATTTTCTTTTTTTGAGATTTAATTTTTTATTTATTTATTTATATTTTTTTTTTAATATGAAATTTGCCACTGTCCCGGTTCCCATTTACGGGGGAAAGTATTTCGCCTTTTTTGTTTAGCTGCTGTTTGTGTGCTGTAATCATTTGATTCGAGTAGCAACAAAAGTACCGACAGTTTCATCGGGAATTTTTTCGAGTAATGGTAGTAACAGCAACTTGCGCTTGGTCACCGACAATTTCGGAAGAGGATTATCTACTTTAATTGGTTCTGTAGCTATTTATTGTTGTTTTTTTATTTTACCTTTTGTTTTTTTTTTTAATAATATTCGCTGCACTTATTTCTGTACAGTTACTTAAATTTATTTATAGAAGAATTGTTTTGCGAATAGGATTGGTGACGAGGGGTTTTATGATGGTGATGATGAAGCTGTTGTAATTGATGTAGCTGATGATGTGGTTTTTTTGATTTATCGTTATTAATAAATTTATTGGAGTTTCCTCTAATAATGTCATTGGCTAACCCATCGTCGACGCTGCTTGTATTTGGGCAGCGGCTGTTTGGCTGGTGCCAGCATCCTGTTGTTGGACAGCTCCGCCGACTATACCAACACTACCAGTGGCTACATTTGTTGCAGGTGATGCTCCTGATGCAGCAGCATTTGCCCCCAGAGATGATTGACTCCCTAAAATGGAAACAATAAAGGCGTAATCAGAAATAAAAAAAAAAAATGTTAAGTGTGTCTAAATTTTGTAAAGCAAATTATAGCGAGATGAGGCGAAGGACAAACTTTAACTACATTTTCATAATTTAAATCATTTTTATTCTTTGTTCTTGCAATTGTACAGTTTGTATCCTTATTCACAAAAACTCTACCGCAAGTTAACATTTGTGACATCTTCATAAAATAATCTACACTTTATTTTTCTTTTTTCTCTTTTTTGCTATTTGATTTCCCTAGAACAAAAATTAAAAAAACATTTTGCATTAGAAATTCAATCAAACATGACTTAAAGAAAAATGGTGACTTGCACTTGTGCGTTAATCAACTGCAGACACCAGAGAAAGTATAAGACCGTATGAAAGAGCATTGTTTCGGCCCTAGACAAAGAAACGGAGGAAGTCTGTGAGAAGTTGATTTGCGCCATGCAAAGGCATTAAATTTAAATTTCAAATCGAATGCAAAATATTTTTCAAAATTTTGTTTTCCATAATAATTTTTAGCTACAATATTCTTATGAAAATGCTCAACATTTTAAGCTTAAAATAAATAATTCGACTGGAAAATGATTCCTGCAACATATTTACCATTCAATTTTCTTCCAATAAAATATAATAATTGGAAGGTTAGGGTAGGTAGCCTACACTTTATCTCGCTGAACATAACGAAAACTTCCCATTCTTGTGCTTTCAATATTTTCGCCACAGTGAAATAATCCGCTCGCATAAATTTCTACATGTTTCGTTCTCGTCGTATTGGTACACAATTTTAAGGACTTGTTTTCTTTTGTCTTAAGACCTATGAATCCATTCTAGATCATACGGAAATACAGAGCTTTTCTACGGCACTGTTACTGCTTGAAAGTGTTTTGCGACACAGCCACCCATGCCAAAAACACTCCACTTGGAGAAAAGCCACACGCACAAGATCATGCCTGATAAGCCCGTGGATAGGTCAGATTCAAACACACGACCTCAGTGTTTGTAGACTAGCGCGCTGGAAATCACACGAATTGAAAATAAATGTGAAGCATAAATTTGACGAGGCTCTGGAATGGAGAACAGGGGAAACATAATGCATCTTGACAAAAAAGTTAGATGTATAAATGAATCGAATGTGATGTGAACAATTTGGAAGATCTATATATAAAGAGCCTATGTAGATTGTGGGTTCTAATCAGACCTCATTTTTTTTCTTGATCTAGAACTATTAAGATCGAAAGTAAATTGCGGATTATCTTTGAGTTTAGAACTAATGAAAATTGATCATCAATGGCGCGACAGCCCAAATCGGGCCAGGCCTGCAGAATACATTGTCTGAAGTCATCTCGGTTCAGCGCCCGCGTCCTCCAATTTGTGCATCTAAGAAGCGATCTGCAATATGCGAAATGACACCTCGTTCGAAAATCACAACTGTTCTAATTAATTACGAAAGCGCGCTGTTTTCCTCACATCTGGAGATTAAACGAGATTACGCATCGTCCTAATTGTTGAGTTTTTGGCGCGTGTATTCACTCGAAGTTGTTTTCGTACAGTTTGACCATATTGATGATAATCAAACAAATTAGCAGCAAGAAATTGCAGTTTTTTGTTTTTATTCTGATCAAATATTATCTTGGAACGATAACCTTTGGAGTTTGTACTGGCCCATTAATTACACATTTTCATTGGGGTACAACGTGGATCGGTTATATTGTGAGATTCGACAACGGACTGGTACTACTTAAAGAAAGCATCGATCAAATTGATCGTCTAAAGCCCGAAGAATTTTTGGGGTAAACAAGAAGCAGATGTACTGAGTTGCAACTAAAACACAGCAGAAGTGGCATAGGGTCTAAAAGTGTGCGATTCACTTTGCTAAGAAAAAGGCATGCATAATAATTCCATCTTTCGCGCCACTATTTCTAATATTTTCAATCGATTCGAAGACCATCTTGCAAGAGATGGATTCATTTTGCATATGACACTGTTTTCGTCAGTTCATTTCATCTATGAGTAAAAAAAAATTTTAAAAAATCTTGTTGTACTCGTTTATACTCTACTTCCTAAAAAGGATCACTGCACTTTATCTCCGACAAGAAAAGACGCCATTCCAATTTACCCAATCGCTTCTTACCCATTGACTATAACAAGCTAAAAAATGAACTTCGTCTAAACGTTAGCTTCGGTACAGTAGTAGTTGTATGCAATATGATACCTGAGAGCAGGGAGACTCTACCTTTGGGGCTAATGGGTTTAATCACCGCATAAAAAGATGAGTTTCATTTTTTCTTTATTTCCATGAAAAGTTTAAGATGACAAATTTACCTCCAGAATGTAGTGAAGAATTTTTATTTGCCTATGGTTGGAATGACGAACAGAGCTACCACAGGGACAAAGAATTTTCAGGTATCGTAAGCAAAAGGATTGATGTGTTAGTAAATTCGCTACACTTCGCTTAAGAGCACACTAGAGCCAAACCAAAGGAACGGTTCGTCAATGGGACAGATTTTTTTTTAACTCTGATCGGACGTAAGCAGAATAATTCGACCAGAAAAATATCATCGAAGAGGTCAAGGACCAAATTGGGCTTTCGCGCTATAGAATGAAGGATTGTAGGCTTGCGCATTTTAGTTCACTATAGTGAGCGATCATTTCCGCTTCCCGACCCGTCGCGAACTAGTTCGTTATTTTAGTTCACTAGTTCAGTGATGATAAAGGGAGTGAAGTTTGGAACGACTCTTAGGCGCTGTACATATTGCACACGACCGAACGAATTTTCCGATACGATTTTTCTTTTTTCGACCTATTGTGAAATCTTTAGTTATTGAAAAATTAGTTATGATCGTAAATTATAACATTTTCAAGAATATCATGAAGAAAATCTCTAGGGATTTGTAGTTTTAATTGATAATAAAAAGAAAAATGAATCCGTCGTACGACTAAAATATTCGTACCGACAGACGGACTTTATTTAATATTATCAATCAAAATCCAAATTCCTAGAAATTTTCTTTTATGATATTCTTGAAAATGTTATAATTAACGATTTCAACCAATTTTCTAATAACTGAAGATTTGACAATAAGCAGAAAAACGAAAATTCGTTCGGTCGTGTGCAATGTGTACAGCGCCTTACTCGTTATTGTGGTAGAATGTGGTGACAAAAAAAAGGTTGTCGGGTAAAAAAAAGGTCGTCAGTCTAGAAGTATATTGACCACTGACTTCGAAACGGCTATGAATGAATACAAACGAACTAGGAGCGGGACTGACTGCGAACTAGTTCGTTCATTTCAGTTATCGGAACGCTCTTCCGAACTACACAAGCCTATTTCATGGCAAAGTCGTCTGTTGATAAATCGAATGACCAAAAGTTACCTAGTGTAGCTCTGTCAAAATGTACCCAAAAGACGTTGACCTACAAGCAGACAACGCTTGCAAGTGGAATGATAATAGGTGGTACGGACATGGCACATCTAGCGCGAGTCGAGAGGTTTCCATGTAGGCGATAAAAGTGTCTTGAAGCCTACTTCCTCTTTACTATTTTTAATTTTTTGTGTGATGTATGATTGCACCACTTCCTAAAACTATTCCTTATTTAAACATGTTTTTCGTTGTAAGCATTTTAAAGAACGTTTAATTATTTTCCTTGCGCAAGTGTCCACTGTCCACCCTTTTTGTTATTCCAGTGTAGTTGTTTTTAACAAACGTTACACGCCCCGTACAAGCTTAACATTTAGATTTAGGTAATTACCGTAAAAAGGAAAAAACAAAGAAAGAACTACAAACATAAAGAATTGTTAATAATGCTTTTAAGAACAAACCAAATGCAACAATACAAAACAACATCAAAAGGAAAGAAAAAGAAATAAATAAGTGCACGATAGACTCGTACATGTCTTCATCTTAATTAAATTCTTTTTATTTAAATCTTATTATTTATAATAGTTGTGTGTGTGTTTCTTTTATGTAATAGCTAACAAACAATAATAATATGAATAAGAATTTATGTAAATTATAGACTCTACAAATGTTCTACAAAAAGTAATAATAAAAATTAATTTATTTTTTTTCTAACCGAAAGAAGAAATTTATTTATAAACAGCAAAAAATAGAAAGGCAAAGAAAAAAAACGATAAAAAAAATAATAACGAAATCGTTAGAATAAAAACATTAAAATAATAATAATAATAATAATAATTTTTATGTAAAATAGGATTTTACTACGGGATTTTTATTTGCTTTCAAATATTACATATCGTTGTCGCCTCACCTGTTCCAGACTGTGGAGCTGCACCTCCGGATTGAGCAGGTGTAGCTGAACCGCTCGATGTATTACCACCGGTTGCGGTTGCCGCAGCGGCGGCACCGGCTGCTGTACTTGACGATATATCATTGCATTGTTGTTGCTGTGAACGTGGCATTAATTGTCGGATCAGGCTTGGCTGTATTGAGAGTTCTAAAAATTTAGCAAAAGAAAAGAATGGAGTTGATTCATATATTTTATTCAATCCAATTTAAAATCGATAACACACACTTACCATGCTCTGTGAAATTAAATAATGGCGGTAGTTCTCGTCCATTCGGCAGGGTTTGAACATCTTCGCGTAAATCATTGAAGAATGGATGTGCACAAGCTTGCAACGGTGTAGTTCTTGCACTGGGTGTATATTCCAGTAGTCGTGAAACCAAATTAATAGCTTCTGGTGGTGTTCGGGTACGAAATACCTAAAATACCATAATAAGAAAATTTCAGGTATTAGTGTCGTCAAGCTTCGAATATTTGTTATTTGTTTTGTTGTTTTGCTCGAATTGTAAAACTTAAGTACTAATAGCAAATATGACATAAAAATGCCAATGCCAACTCTTTTTAAAATATGCGACCAGAACAAAATTAAGGGAATGAAGAGGTTTCTTGTCCATTTTATTAGATGGTTTTGGATAGCACGTTGCTGAAAACTCGAAATTATGAAAAAAATTCTTGTATTTTGTCACCAACAATTTATTTGAGCAGATAAATGCACACAAACACTTTCAAAGCAATAAAATCCAGACGAAAAACATGACGACGCTATCATTCATATGAAGTTAGAGGATGCTTTTAACGTATTTAAACAGTTGATAGAAAATATTTGTTAAGATGAGATTTGATAAAAATTTTGTTTATCTTGTTTTATGGCAAATTTAAACTGGAGTATGGTTTTAAAAGACGTTAATACGTACGATAGGGTGTGTGTTGTTTATTTTGCTTTATTGAATTCAGTTTAAATGGTAGAACTGCTTGAAACTAGTAAGATGCGGAATATATTTATCCATTTAACTGGTTGTTTTTTGTATGTGACACTAGGTTTCGTAATTTAATAATTTAAAAAGAGGTAACAGCAACCAGTACAGAACTCAATGACAAAATTTTCCAATTTGGGAATCGTTTGTCACCTTCAGAATATTTTATTAGGCCGGGTCTCGAAAAGAAAACTAATCGGGCGCCTTCCTTATGATTATTTCTTCCGTTTGTTGGATTTCAGCACCCGGTTGATACACAACTCCACGTCGAGTTCAATTAGGAAGTTTTCCCGGTTGGGCATAACCACAGTACACCACGTTGCTCCCCACACCACTGTCGACGGTGGAAGAAACCCCAGGTTCGACGCATAACCGGACTAACTACATGACACTGTAAGCTGAAAAAGCATCTGCATACGATTGGTCTGATTCGAGACGATATTTGCAGATTATATGAAGAAGAGGAAACTGCAGAGCACGTTCTATGCCGTTGTTAAGAAATCGCACCCGAAAGACCCAGGTATCTTGAACATTACTCATTCACACCATCGGAACTTATGTCTAATTCAACCAAGAGCATATTAAAGTATATTGATATAACCGTCCTGGGCTATCATAAAAGAAGATAATCACAATTGGCCCAACCGAGGCCGCAGTGAATCATGCTTCAAACCGTCCTCCACCATCTACAATCTAACCAACCATCTGTTCACTGGTTTTTAAAACTCATCTATCATCCTATCGATTGTTCAAAATATAACATTGTACGCATATTTCCATATAACTAGTTTTATTTTAAAACCATGACGTTCTCCACAATCTCATTTTATAATTTGAGCTCGTGTAAAAATTTTAAAAATTGCCATTTAATATACATGATTTGTTACTTGATCACAATCACACATTGTAAAATAGCATTAATTAATTTATTATTGTACTAATACTTTGATAGCCAGCCAATTATAGAAATGTTCCATATCTTCATTTTTCTACATAAATTTAATTATATAGCGTGCAGCCAATAAAAGAGCACCAGACAAATCGGGAATACACAAAATCATCGTTTAATCGTATCAAGAAATATCACCAAGAATTTAAGTAGTGTAATTTTGTATTGAAAAAATGTACATAAAATGTTATTCTGTGCAGAGTTTACGTTGTTATCAGTTCGGGAAGAACAGTGCCATAATGCAATGAAGCGGCACTTTTCCTTTGTTGCATTATAAGACAATGGAAATAAAATAATGACAAAGTTCAGCCATTTAGACTATGGCTGCAACTGTAAATATCAAATCGGAAAAAATTAGAGCCTCGCTCGAATTATCTCCAAGTTCAAATAACTGAACTTGTGATATTGGATTTTAAATAGGGAGAGTAGCATTTTTCTGAGATAATTTATGAAATCTATCTCAACTTCGGAAATCGTTTATAAAAGTCAGCCTGACCGACTAATTAACAGCTTGATAACAATTAATATTTTCTTTTCTTTCAATATATTTTTAAAGTTTGTTTTAATCAACAAATTGCCAATTAACCCAATTTTATTACACTGTGTGTTATCAGAATATTTGCCGCACATCAATCAACTATAAATTGAATATGGATTAGCGATGATTGGATAGGAAGGGTTAAGGATCTTTTATTAGAACACCATGAACGACGGGCGTGTTCAATAAGTTTTGATGGCCGCTTCGTCTAGAAAAATAAAAAATTGATAAATGCTGTTCGGCTGCAACCACAAGTGAAAAACGTCGCTGACCGACAGACAAAAAGACTCAGCGATTTGAAATCCCTTGTTTATAAAAATCTTTGTTAAGCCATTGTATTTTTATTTATTGCCATATGATTATCACATAACCCTGTCATGTCTAACTTATTAAGTAATCACTTTTGGCCAGGTAAACATTTTTATGACGCTCGTAAACAACTTGTCGGACGGGAACTTCAAAAAATAAAAGAAAAAGCCTCGACAATCTGCTAGGTCATAAGATAAGAAGCCTGAGGTGATGCGAGCACGTGTATTTGAAGTAGGTCCGCAAGACTATAGTAAAAATATTCTCGGAAAGTCATGTTGTGGATTAAGTGGTAAAATTGTCCATTTTGTTCCAAATTAATGATTTTTCTTTCAAGTAGACAAATTTATAATAATTGGCAAGATGAGTTTGAGTAAAGCAATGAACACAAGGCGCGATGGTTTTCGATCGGTTAAATATTTAGTAAAAAAATTTTCGTTCTGTATTTTGATCAATTTTAATAGCTTCTTAATATGCAATCGCTAAAGGTTGTTGTCAAATATGTGACTAAGAACTTTGTCAAAAAATAAAGTCAAACATTTCGGGCGAAATAGGCCTCTTTTTGCGGTAAGATCGATGAAAATTGTTTTTTTCTTGCAAAAAGCGTAGGAACTTTTTGTACAGTTTTTTCAAAAATCCACGATTTTGACGAGAGATAACTTAAATTAAAGGTGCCGGAGACCATTTTCCAAATCCGTAAATAGGGCATACAGAGCTTCTTTCCAGTGGTACTGCACTGGTAAAAAATAAAGCTTATTTTGTCGAATTAATTTTAATTTCTTAAATAAACAAATTCATAATTTATTCGAAAACAGTGAAACGAACGAAACACATTCGAAAGCAATGAACACAAACATTTTACACGCGAATTCAAAAAACCTGAACTTATAAACAAAAAGTTGATTTCGGAAGATAAACATACAAAATATGAAATGAAATTGATACCATAATATGAAAAAAACATCATTTATGAGATGACAAATCAAAAAAGGAAATGTAGCGCGATATTTTGAATTTTTCTATACAAGGTAAAAATAGTTAACATTAAAAAAATTAACTAATTTTGAAGATTAAACTTTGATCAACTTCTTACTCTCATACGTTGTTGTTGGTTCATTGCTTTTGGAAATTGAACACGTTCAAGAAGTGACTGTAAAAGGTATTCCAAGAATTAAAATAGAAATTATTTATAAAAAAAAAAAAATAGCTAACAACATTGATGTGTGTTATTTTTTGTTTCGTCAATAATTTGTTAGGCCAAGACAAACATTCTTTTTGTCATAAGTTTTTGAAAAAGTATGAATTGTAAGAATCATGTTAATATGTTTTAGGTAACGTATTCAGTTGAAGTTGAGATTGTCATACAAATTTAAAAGAAACTGTACAATAAGCCATTATTTCTCTTCACATCTCACAAATAAATGGGCACAATTTTGATCTAATGAGTAACGTGGACACACAGGCATTTGATTCAATACAAAAAAAATTAATAAAATCGTATACCATGTCGTACGCTATTTTAACGTTTATTCATATCTCAAATTGAAAATGTGTTAAGTTCAAAAAATGTTGTATCACATGGTCATTCAGTAGGCTATACTCTAATGTAGTATGTATCTAAGTGTATGTAAGTATGTATCTAAGGTATGAGATGCAATTCAATACTTTGCAATGCTAAAAATATGATCGATCATTCCAAATGCTCCTTAATTTTAAATTAATGAAGGATCAGGGGCATGTGAGTGCCCAAGGTGACGATAAACGTTTGCAATCCAAACCCTAAAATTTCCTCAACCGCTTAGAAAAAATGTTTTTTTTAGCGTAGAGAATTATTTATACTCAAGAAATAAATAAACTCGTAACTAGTTTTAACAAATAGTCAGGCATTGCATTCGTGTGTCAATCCCCGAAGATCTTTGACAACGACAAAGAGTAGATCCTTCATTATATCATAAGCACGCCTTGATCAGAATATAGAAACGATGTAATGTTTAAAGTGAAATGAAATGCAGGCAACATTTGTAATGGTTTCATTCTTTTACATTTCCTGCGACATTGGAAACGCATTGAAAAACGTACACCGTCAAATTATTAATATCATTTTGATACTTAAGTCTTTTCTCACAGCCTAAAACCAAACGTGAGCTGAAAAAATCGAGTATCGCTTAAATTCAATTGGCAATAATACAAGAGTCAACAAATTTTTTAAATCACCATTGTTGTCTCCTATCTCTAAATTCATTTTAATAATCACAATAGTCAGGTTCTACTTCTATTTCAACGTTACGTAGACGCATTGTTGTTATTATAATAGTTTAGACAAGCTATTCATAATTATTCAGACTTCGCCAAATTTTGCAAGTTTGAGTGAAAAACCCCCAAATTAAAATGCTGTCTATTTTCTCGTTGACTTCGTCAGCCGTCGTACAACTATCCAAACTAAGCTAAGACACTAATCTGGACAGAAATTGCATGTCCATAATGTCATTAAGATTTATAACAACATGTAGATTAAGCTGGCTATTGGAACATGTCCTTAAAAACCATCTACATCGCACTTTAGTGACTTTTTACATCGAAATTGAATTGATATACTGACAATTTTGTTTCAAACTAATTTCACAATGCAAAAAGAATCGTCATTTTTTCCTGATTGCAGGTTGTAAGATTTCCTAGTCCAAAACAACAGCTTACGCAACAGTCGAATTGACTAAAAATTAAAATTGCCCCAAATAATTGGAAGGTCAATTCCATGCATGAATTCGGCTTTATGCTTAAAATATAAAAACAAAGATAACTTACCTTTTGCCATGGATGACTTTTAATTTGTGGAAATTTAAATTCCGTATAATTTGGATTCATTTCTCTGATTTGTTCGCGTGTCGGTGTCCCCAAAACTTTAATAACTTCAACAAGCTGATCGACACCAGAATCTCCAGGGAATATCGGCTGTCCAAGTAGTAATTCAGCTAGTACACAACCGGCACTCCACACATCTTAAAGAAATGCAATAAAATTAAAAAAAAAATCGAAATTGTTTTATCACCAATTTTCATTAATCTTACCGATTTTTGTGGTATAATTTATTGCACCAAATATCAGTTCTGGTGCCCGATAATACCTAGAGCATATGTACGATACATTTGGTTCGCCGTGCAATAATTGTTTAGCGCTACCAAAATCGCATAATTTAAGCACAGCCGTTTCGGGATCCAATAGTAAATTTTGTGGCTTAATATCACGATGGCAAATACCCAACGAATGTATATATGCCAAACTTCTGAATAATTGATACATATAGAGCTAAAGGAGAAATGTTAAAAATAAATAAATACAGTCTTTAAATATTATTTATGTATTTACTTACCCTGATAAAATTAATTGGTATCGTTTGTTTAGTTTTAGCATACTGACGTGCAACTTTGTATACAGTTTCTGGTATATATTCGAGTACTAAATTCAAAAATACTTCGTCCCTCTGTAAGAAAAGATTGAGAAAAAGAAAATATGAAAGTTGTTCTCTTTAAATTTACAATTTTTTTAAACTGTTTTTATAATAAAATGATATTTAGATGGAAATTGTAAATACGCACACAACTTTAATTCAGTTTTGATTTTTTTTTTTCATATTTTATTTAGCATTTAATTCTGATTTTGTAGTCACTAACAATGTAAAGAAAATTATAAAGCAATTGCTGTTATGTACAATAAAAATGAACTGATATTAAGTTGTTGAAAAATAAACTGCCAATAATAATGAACGATAGGTGAACATATTATATAACCACCCTTATTCTGGAACCCACCGGCGGGAAAGTGAACTGCGATTTCTCCAATTTTAAATTATTGAAAACGCGTGAACGACAGTTCAAATTCACAATTAAATAGTAGGGTTTTCAGAAAGTAATTGGCTTTAAATAAAGATAAATTTGAGATGGTCAATCTCTCACATTTACAGTATTACACTTTTGGACAATTTTCTCCCCAAAAATATGGTTTCAAACACCTGGAAAATACGTCTAGAAAGTATATCGATAAAGCATTTTCCGACCGTTTTTAGTGATCGCATGTGCCGTGAATGGGAATCGAATGCGAACCACATAGTCGGCGGGAATAGAAAATCCGTCGTTTTCCAGAATAAGCGTGTATATCTTTTAGTACCAGCTCCACAATCTTGCCGAGACTCTACGAGCACGCACACGGCGAGAGTGTGGACAGATCGTTCGCCATGTCTCGCAACGCCTCGCCATAGCTCATAGTATATAGGCTCGCCGGATTTCTTCTTTTTTGGTGGAAGATCAAGGCGATACCAATGCACACTCAACACTCCCGTAAATTAGAATGTTTTTTTTTTTTTAAATGAAGTGTACTTTGAATTTAATTATTACTAATTATTATTTTTGAATCTGTCTGTTTTGACGAAAAGATTGAGAAGTGTGCGATCGACGTGTGTGTGAAAAGTATATCGCTCGGTATACGACAAGTTCTTTCGAACGAATGTCTCGCCACAATGACTCGGCGAGAGTGTGAAGCCGGCATTAGAATTTCAATCATGAGGACTTTATTTTGGTATTACATTATTAGGTACAGTTTTAAAGGTGGTGTTTATAACTAGAGAAAAATCCAGGTTAAAATAATTGGTCTTATACTTGCATAAGTCTACAATGCCATTTTCTCTTCTGACTACTTTCGCTGCCATTAAAATTTTGGCTGAGTTTTTTTGTCAAAATTATTTGGGTAACATATTTGACCACACGGAATACAGTTTATCAGAAGCTTAATACAAGATTAAGTCGAAGACAATTGTGTTCCCACTTTTGACAAGAGAAGAAAAACGCTTGAGCTCATTTGGAATCTGTTCTAGATCCACCTTAACTCCTAGTCCAAGAAATGGGAATTATATTAGAAGCAGCAACACTGACTCAAAAAATAACTATTACTAATCATTAAATGGAAGGAACCAATCTGCTGATCATAAAGCCCCAAAATAATATGGCTATTCATAAAATAATTCCTACAATATTTTGTATGAATTTCCCAAAAAAATCTACCAAAATAATTCGACTGATTTTTCACGTGAAACAAAGGCTGAAATATAAACGTCTTTCTAGCCATAAAGACTTGATTTATTCCCGAAATCTTTATGCGACAAGAAAAATAATATCTTATCTGAAAAAATACGATTTCTTAGAAAATTTAATAAGGAAAATATTTTCTAGAATTGAAAACAATGAACCAAGAAATGTCTCGTCAAGCTACAGCAATAAAATAAATTCTGGGAGCTAGTGAATGTGTAACTGGTGTCAGTGAATTATCTCAGAAATTACATGAAAACAAAATTTTCTTTAATTTACGAATCACTTGTATGAATACAAATAATACAACAGTGGGAGGTTGATGAAGTTAATATTTTTCTTTCATTAATTGGAGGAACTATTTATTTTTATGAATGTTTCAAATGTAGAAAGCAACAAACCAATTAGTGAGTTAAAAGAAGAAATTTCTACTCGATTAAAAAATATAGGCGATGAATAAAGTTATGAAAACTCGTACCACTGTACCCTCAACGCATTGCGCGAATATTAGGATACAATGAAACGAATAGCAGAAAGATTCTTGTCGATTAACTTGAAACGAATGTTATATTAAAAATATTTCTACATGGTGAGTAGAGATTTGTTAAAAAAAATAATCAAACAAACATTAAAACAAAATTAAGTTAAATTATTAAAACTCATTCTCAATTGATAATAAAAAAATTATTGTAATCGTTTCCAATAGCAAATTTCTTGTTTTATGGTCTCCCCCTTACATAAAAGTGCGACAAAAAGTTGTAATATATTTCGTTGTTTTAAAACGAATTCAGACATAACAAATCTTACTTAAAAAATTTGCAATTGGATATGGCAAATATTATAAAAAAAAGTGCTCTTCTAAAAAGTCTCCACACTCTACAAAAGAAAGGTAACTGAATCAAATGAATTTCTCTCTTGAAAACCTAAAACTAATTTATGAAAAAGAATAAAAAAAAACGGAACAAGTTTCAAGAAGATGAAAAATATAGTTAAAAGAAAATTTAAGTATTGATTTTGTTTGATTTTTTTTGTATTCATTTTTTTCGTGAAAGAAATACCTGTGGCTGAAGTGCCCCAGCAAATATGCCCATATCGAACGGAAAATCAGCTGTCTGCTATTATTTTTGGCCGAAATTGTATTTTTTTATGATTTTGTTTATCGTATTTTTTTTTAACAATTATATTTATTATTTTATATTTTTTTTTTTTTAAATTTTGAAAGAAATTAAACAAAAATAAAATAAAATTGTATAAACAAATTGTTTGAATAAATTATGTTAAAACGAAATTATTTAATATTTTGTACACTACGTTTTTTAAATAGTTTGTACTACAGCATTTAAAAAAAATTTAATATTAATTAAATCATAGAAATACAAATAGGATTTGTTTTTTTTATTTTGTTTTAATTTTTTTAAGGTTAAGGCAGTTGTGGTTTGATTTTAATCGAGCACAAGTTTTAATTAATCGTATTTACGTATTCCAAACACTTTTTTTTTTAAAAAGAAGAGGCACATGCAGGCGCTTTTCAGGGAATAACAAGGCCTTTTGACTTAAATGTTCTTTACCAGGTATGTGGCCTTCCAAACGTTCGCTAAACAGCTACTTATTTAACTTTTCATTTTCGTGTAATGTTCCAGGACTAAAGTTTTTGCAATTAGGCATTTCGTCGTTTCCAACATATTTTGGGAAGAAATAATAAAAAAAAGAAGCTCAGTCGTTATTTTTGAATCGATTTGTCATGTAATCTTGGATTTCAAGCTGGACAAAACTGAATTGAACTGAAAATTTCAGACAGAACAAGCTGTGCAAATTTCACGCCAAGACCCCCCAAGGATATAAGATGATTTTTTTTCATGAACACCTAGTAAGATCGTGGCCACAGTGTTAAGTCAGAAAATTTGTTTGCTAGAGTCATGGGAAACAAGAAACTCTTCAAAACATGTCGCAAACGATCATATATGCGAAAGTATCAAATGTGAAGGCAAGCGCACACTACAGACTTTTCGGTTGATCAATTTTCAATTGGATCGGCCAACACGACAAAACTATTTACTTGGCGTCATAGCGCATACTTGTCGAAATAGTCGGTCGAACTGTCCAGGAACTTGTAACATTTTCAACGGCGGTGCGATAAGATACCAAATGAAACCAGAATTTTGTAGATCTCTATTTGCCCAACGATGAATTCATACCAATTAGCTGCCCTAATCTAACTAAATCCTTACCAGATTATTTAAATTATAAAGTTTAAATATTAGGTAATAGATTTCTACTTAAATTGTCGCATTTGGTTATGAGCGAAAATTAACACTCAATTAGGTTATTTGCTTTACAACAGAAATAACATACAAAATTATTATTTTAAGTTTGAGTAAATGCACACAACTAATCACTTTATTTAAACTTGGCAGACAACAGAAACTCGAAACATTATCATTTTTCAAGTATAATTTTCAAATGCGATTGACGTCGGCAATGACAAGATTTGTTACTCCCGTGATACCCTTAAAGTGGGATTACACCGATAGCGATGCGTGCTCGATTTGTCGCATCGCGCGCGCCATATCGCGAGACCAGTTATAGTAAGTGCGCAGAATTGCTTCCCGCAAGTACGAAATAATATTATCATTATGAATGTTATTATCTATTTTTTTAATGTATAGGAATTTATTTATCAACTTTATTGACCGTTTGCAGTCTATTGTAACAAAATCACGTACTTGAGCGGCGAAAATGTAAAATGGATTACCAAAGCAACGCAATTAGAGCTATGCGATATCACTGTAACTAGTTGCATTCAGTAACATGCATTCTAATCAGCTGTCGTCGTGTCGCATCGCTAAACTTTTGCGCCTCGCTTCCACTGTAATGTCATCTTTACAAAATCAGGAGTTTTTGGATTATTTTTTTAGGATTTAACAACTTCAGTTCTCGCTTTCCTGTACCTATCATAGAACTGCATAAAAGGATAAAAGGTAGTTTAAGAATGCTCACTAGTACTATATAACATGCTACTTCTTCAAATATTTAACCATTTTCGCTAGTTGAAGTAATGTAATCTTCAATGTTTGACAACCCTATTTTGTTTGCGCTACGGCCAAAATTTGACAAAATTTTTAGATAAAAATTTTGTCAAATTTTTTATCGAAAAATTTTGTCAAATTTTGGTGGTCAAATAGTTGACAGCATGACACAGTCGGATAGATTGCTTCAGTAAACTCGATATAATGTGCGACAAGTTTCAAATTTGAAGCTTTAACTATTCTTGTGACACAACCAACATTTTTTGGCATCCAAAAAGCTAAACCGTAAAAGGTTTTCGTACGACGATAATTGTTTTGACACAAATTGGACACTCTTAAAGCAGATATAATTTTCGTTTGTTTTCTCAAAAGCCAGTTAACAGAAATAAGTTAAAAATATACTTTACAGCAAACATTTTATAATTTATTCGTTTTATAGAGTAAATATATTGAATCAATTGGACTTTATTCAAAACAAGTGGAGTGAAAATAATACACTTCATTCCTAACACATCCCACCCCTTAACAATTCATTTCGAGCTAAATTTCTTACGCAATAATAAAATGAATAGGAGCAGTTTTGACGTCGAAACGCAATTGATTAAATCAAATGGAAATTATCAATTCTATTAATCGGAAGTTGACATGAAATTAAAACAATTTTAATTTATTATAGTCGATTAATTAATCGAATGACGTCGTACTTCACATGCAATTTATGATTTTTTGATTGCAGTCATTGCCCTAACATATTCGAAATTAGCAAAGCTAATTATGCAGATATTTGAGAAGCTTGTCAAGGCCGGCACACATCTTGATTAATGTTAAAATGCGGAAGTTGTTGAATCGGGCGACCGGCTTAAATCGAAATCGAAAATTTTTCTCGTTAATTTGTTTGGAATACGCAAAAGAAATTCGATCAGTATTAAGAACATAAAAAATATATATAAACATTAAATTTTTTTTCTTTATAGCACACATTTTTTTTTTAAGTAATAGTTTCCGAATTAAGAAGTTCAATTCTTACCTGTTCACCACTCGAATAAAAAAAATATTTCAATTTAACAATATTACAGTGCTCAAGCTTTCTCATAATTTGAAGTTCTCGATTCTGCGGAGGGAAAGAATAAAACAATATTTTAGTAACTCTATTCAAATAATTTTGCTTGCGATCATTTTTGTAATATATGAAACGAAAATTTGAATTCAATTTTATCACTTAACTGTTACAAAATTGATACAAACATATTTAATATGAATTAATTAGACTGTATGCAATGATGTCAAAGATTTGGCAACAAATTAAATCGAACTTGACAAACAATTAAGTCAAATTTAACAAAAATTATATTAAAATCTTCACACAAAATAGGCCGTGTATAGGACAAATAAAACAATTTTGACAAATACATTATTTGACTGCTTTTGCCAAGGAAAATTTGACAAAGTTGCAAATTTTACAACAAATTGAATCAAATTTGACAAATAATTCAGTCAATTTGGCAGAAATTAGATTAAAATTTTCATGCAAATTAGGTCGTGTCTAGGACAAAAAAAAATGGGGAAAAATAATATTATTTAACTGCATTTGGCAGTGTAATGCAGGTCTACATACCTTAAATCGTCTGTCCTGTAAAACTTTCTTGATTGCGACCAATTCGCCAGTATCGCATAATCTTGCTTGGAATACAACACCAAAACTTCCATTGCCAATTATTTTTGTGTCTGTATAAGAGACTTCTTGTACTCGATCTGTTCCTTGGCCCGGTGTTGCAACCACTGTTGTTATTTTGGATCCATCTTTACCTGAAAATATAGTGAACCTTCTTAGTTATTACTCATCAAAAATTTAATAAAATAATTAACGAAAACAATATAATTAAACCGAAAAAAAAATTTAAAAATTGATAACCTTTAAGCCATTCACACCAAATAATTCGTTTGAAGTCCATTCCAGACTTTCACTTAACAACAATGTTCATTTTTTCCAATAACGATTTTAGCCACAGTACAAATCTAAAAATAATGAAATTGACTATCGTCTCGAGTACGAATAGATCGATAAATTAAGAAAAAGGACTCGAATTAACAGCAGGAACAACACGCCAACATGATGAAAATATTTCGTGAAACAAATTATTTATTTAGTCCTTAATTTCAGAAAAGATACCTTGAGCTTCCTTTCATTTTCGATTTCAAGAAATTCTAGTTACACCTAGTGCTTCGTCGCGCGAAACAAAAAACTTAAGGACAAATAAACTCGAATTTAGTGGAGCTGAAAGAAAAAATCATATATGGGCGGTATTTGGAGAGCAGGTATTAACAATGGATGGAAAAGACAAATTTTCTCAAACAAAAAACGTACAGGTAAATTGGGAAATTTTATGTGGGCTGTAATCCATGGCTTTCTACAATTCGGTGAAGTATAAGACGCGGGCTCCGTTCTAAATTTTATTCATATTTCTAAGAAGCAAATCGATAAATTGATATTTTTTTATCGGGTGAAATAGGTTCATGTAGTGTATGTACATATCTTGTAGTCATCCAAGAAAATTCTCAAGAAATTAAAATAAATTCGAGAAAATAAACAAATTAATTGAAAGAAATAATTTAAGATATTTTGACAACGAGTCGGAAATCTTTAAATCTTGATTTCGTGATTTGAAATCTGTCGGTGAGAAATAGGATCTTATAAATTATACGCTAAATTTTACTAAACACGATAATTTCTTACCCAGTCAGAATTAACAAAAATAACATAATGAAATACGTGCGCAATAGTTTTCGCACAAGTCTTGATTAATAAATGCTTCTTTCTCGATAAAAAAATATATATTAAATTTTTCTATATTTATCAACAAGTCTGATCGATGGATGATCATTAACAAAGTGCTGTGAAATTTTGTGCGATTGCGATAATTGATTTTCCATATCAAAATTATATTGTTCAAATTTGTATAACACTACAAAATTGCGATACACTTATCGCGCCTGCTCAAAAACGCTCAACACGATCTTCATATACGTTCTTATGCAAATTCAAATTCATTATAATCAATAGATGGATTAGCTTGAAATAATTTATTTGGTAAATAATCCAAGAAAAAGACATTTAGAGCGAAACTAATTGCAAGCGGAAAATTTTTCATGCGAAACTAGTTTTTAATATGTACAAGGAGCGAACAAACTTGGGAGCAAAACGCCTCGGTGGGTGGCGTCTAGGTAAAGAAATCATGTAAATAATTGCATTAAAATTGTTTGTTGACTTATATTTAGATTGTGATAATTAAATATTTGATATTTGTTGTAGGGCATGACGTAGTGGAATTATTAAGATATAATGTGATTTAAATTAGAGGGTACGCTCTTGAATTCAATAAAGATGATGAGAGCTGCCAACTGTAAAAGGTATGTGCTTATTGGTTAACAATTGAACAGAAATAGTTGCATTGTGGTTTGATGTTAATTTTTTTCTAGAAATAATTTTATTGCGTATATTCGAATCAAAATCTCCTTTGAACTGACTAATGTTCGAAGGCCAATTATATCATGTATGGCATGCGTGGTATTCAGTGGGTACCAGAAATTTTTTTTCCGAAATAAAAAAAATTATACTCGATCTAATTACGTATTAAAGATACCTTGAGTGAACACGTATTTTAAGTACTTTTGTATGGAGAGGTATTAAAAGCAGTAAAAGGGGCTAGTCTTGGAATAGAGCAAATGGACTACTATATTTCAACTAAAGAAGTACTTAACGCAGTTAGTTGTCCTGTGTTCGGATGAATTTATTATAAAATTTTGTTAAGACATTTGTATGGTCAATAGACTTAGTTTTAGTTTTAAGAAGGAGCGAAGGGCTAAACCACCAAGTCAATAAACTTAAAACATATATCAATAAAAATTAAAAGGAAAAACAATTTTAACTTATAAGAAAATTTGAATCGGAGATGATTGAAAGCATCGACCCCAATTGGGTGGTTGTAGGGCCACAGGGATAGGATTTCAAAAACAGTGTCTTTAATGAGTGTTTTAGTGAATACTGGTTGATAAAGACGTAAATAGTTATGACAAGTTGGCAATAATTTTGGTGAAGATCTGCACATCACATCAGTGAGGTATACGAAAAACTCCAAGGATGCCGAATTAAAATACTAACGTATCCGATATAAAATTTTAAAATTTGCATTAACTCTGAAGGTTGAATTATACTGTATGTCACTTGGTCAAAAAATTTAAATTTTGTTCATACTGTACCACTGAAGCTTGTATTAGACTGTGTCTGTGACTTTATCAACAATTTGACGATTTTCGATGGCAAATGGCAGATAGTGTAACCGCCAAGTTTTTCTTTTTCAAAACGTTTAATTAGTCCTACACAAGATCTGGAGAAATTCACTGAATTTTTCGAAAATTTTTCTTTGTCAAATGTTTAACAACATCACATACAGCCTAATACAAGTTTAACATAGTACAACAAATTAAAATAATTATTTTAAATGAAGCTTGTATTAGACTGTATGTCCCTTCGTCAAAAATTTGACAACTTTCGATGAGAAATGGTAGATTTTGTAATCGTCAAATTTTTCTTTAACAAAATATTTATTTTATTGGTCCTACACAAGACATGAAAAATTTGACTGATACATTTTTTTTTGTGAAATATTTGACAGCAGTCTAAAACAAACTTTACACAGTACAAAAATTTTAAATATATTTTTTTTACTCTACTTTCGACATTTTGTAATTTGATAATGACAAAACGCTCAATTTATTCACTTTATTTTTTATATTATAAAAAAAACACGCTTCATGCAATTAAAACCTGCAAGCAATAGTTCTGAAACATTTTCAAAGAACTTTTTATTTAAAAAAAAAAAAAAACTATGTATAGAACTTCACACCATAATCACGAGATCTTTGTCTTTACAATACCTTCAACAACTGTACCATGTAATTTTTCCTTCGAGTCATCGATTTTCCTTGGTATCGAAATGGCTACTTTATGTTCGGGCCAAAGATCTTGAAGCTTATCCACAATCATTTTCATTTCTACAATGGTAGCATATGTGGAGATAATAATAAGCAATGGATATAATAAAAAGGTTAAAAGAAAACAACAACACAAAGAATATATGAAGTTCTCTTTCGATTATATACACTTTGTAAGAATGATTGATTTAAAGGTCACAAAATGACGAGACCAAGTTATCAATAATATGAAATCAATGATAGTGCGAAAATTTAGTTGTTATTCTTAGTAACGAAATTATTAAGACAAGGTCCTAGAGTTATACCCTCGACTATTTGAAACACTGGATTATATTGGCTATAAAGTAGGACGATAAGTATTTTATATTCATCGGTGTAAACGTAGGCTTTGAAAAAGTCAAAATAGGAAAGAAAAAACTCTAAGCACTACGCCCCACGTCGGGCGCCTAATTTCGACAGTTTTTTTTAAAAATCCTGAATTGATTAGATATGAAATAAGTTAGAAAATTATAAGCTGTTTATGCTAACTGTTGAAAACATAGGCCTTGAACAAGTAGAAAATAGTATAATTTCCAAAGCCTACGTTTACAACAAATCCATCCCACGTTGGGCGCCCTTTTTACGTAGATGTCGGAACAGTTATTTGAAAAGGTCAATAGGATAATTTTTACAACAAGTCAGAATTCAGATTGGTCCCAATTTTTTACGGTAGACATGGGAGAAAAAGGTCGAAATAATGACTTCCAAAGTACGTTTACAACAAATCGGGCCACACACGGGGCGTGTTTTTAACGTAGATGTAGGAGTGAACAAGTCACAAATTGAATTTGATGCTGGGCGCCATTTTCTAAGGAGATCTTGGAGAGATTATATGGAAAAATTCGAAATGCGGACTACGTTTCCAACGAATCGAGCCCACATTGGGCGCCTTTTTGCGTAGGCATAGGAGTGACAATAGGACTCGTATCACGTAGTGAATAATATCACAAGCCATATTCTTTTGAAGTCAAAATTTGAATATCCTTCCGAAGAAATGAAAAAAAAAATTATCAGTCGGTTGAAATCTGTAAAGCTTTAGTCTAACGACGTGAAGGAGATTATTCATCCGACATTGTTTCAAAGCCACTCGAAATAATTGATTCAATTTGATGTGTTCTTGTTCGATTGATTTACAGTTTGAAATACGCCTAACACTTCCAACTCCTCACAGACAAGAAAGTGAATAGGAGAAGTCTATCTAATGTTCGATTCAATCGATTTTAAGTTACGCACTTTCAAACGTATAGTTTGGAGAACGAATTATTTAAACTCCGTAATTGTCATGTTGTCTTTTTACACACGTTCATGTCGAGCTAAAAAGGTTAGCTTGGAAATTTTTTACGTAAATTTGGAAGTCGAAAAGGTAATTTTTGTTTTGAAAAATATTGATCTTTTGGAATTTTGTCGTTATTTTAAACGCTGTCAATATTAACAGAAATTTGATACTTAAACTGGCGCTTTCATCTGATTTATACGAAGAATGTTGAAACTTCCAAGATTTTGTGAGATAATTTCGGAGTTTAACAGAAATTTGCATTGTAATATCCGAAATAATGACATGTGTAAATTGGTAATGAATGAATCAGAGCTTTGGGGTTAGTCGAGTAGGTCAGATGCTTAAATGTTTCAAATGAAACTTAATCCAGAAGCATTTTTCGATACAACTTTAAATGGTCAACCCACATAACCCTGAATAACATTTAGATTATAGACAGCTACATACTTAGTCATGTGATGATACATTTGTTATATCATTAACACCAGATTGTAACTTTCACACACTGAGAGAGAAAAAAACGTCTACGCTGCGCCTAAGCTGAAATCAGCTTGTCAACTTGAATATTATCATTACAACACCTTCGACGACATTATCAATGAATCGTACATACGAATATATGGAAATTTGCTGAGGACAATGACAACGATATGGTGATGAAGCGAAGACATGGCGCAGACACTAATCCGATTTTAAAATAATGCAATGAGAAAAAAACCAAAAAACCAAAGAAAGATTTACTTGGATCGATCCTTTTCGAATCATACGAACTGGACGATGACGATGACGACGAGGACGATCTTATTCCTCGTTTTTCCGGTGTATTTAAATCCGATAGAATTGGTTCAGTTTCGGGCAGTTTTTTCGTAGCCACTTTTTTGCCTTTTATCGAACGTTTTTTCTTAAGATTGCCCGTTTTAACGGCTTTTTCTTCAAAACATTAACAAAAAAATAGAAATAAATGTAGAAAACGAAATTAACAAAAATATTAAATTTTCTCTAAGAAAAACAAAAAAAAACTTTGAACTACAATGAGAATTTATTTGAATTAAATACAAACGCGCGCGCGACTCGTTACACGATTTTTGAAACTCAATGCTAATATTGAACTAATTATATGGCACTTTGTCATTATCAAGTATATGAAAAAAATGTGCACAACGGTTCTCTAGTCTCTAATTAAGAAACTCAAAGGGGAAACACAGGGGCGGAAAAATAAACGTGAAAGAAAATAAAACAATTAAGAAAAATACCGAAAACAGCAACAACAAGACAATTATACTACAGTATGTAAGTCGAATAAAAAATTTGCATAGTACTAGTGCGCTCTGCTACGTACGATGCATAAGGCTAAACTGCACCGAGTCGAGCACGAGACCACTACAATTTTGCATGAATTTTTTTCATTTTATTTATAATATCGATATAAATATTAAAAAAAAAACAAATTATATGTACAAATGTACTCAGTTTTAGAAAATTTAATTTATAAAAATAGACGTCAACATTTATAATACGAAACGGAGCGAGAACGAAAGAGAGACAGAGCTCTGATGACAAGATTATAGTGTGGTTTTAAAATTCGTTGATACTTTTATCGTGTGTAATAAATTTAGACTTTGGTAAGTTTTACAATAGATAACACATGTGACGTGAATCTAGTCATGTGAGTTTTTCGTTTTTATTTTTGCTAATGTGTTAAATGTGACTACGAGCTCGAAGATAACATGTAGCGTATCAAACACGATACTTGTATTGAATAGAGTAGACTACCTGCCTGCTAAATAATCATTACAACGTGATACCTTCACCTGTACTTCACCAACAGCAAGTAGTAGTAATCTTGACCTTTAAAATATTAGCTGAAATAGAAAGCAACCTAGGACTGCACAAATTTAGTTGCGATGCACTGTAGAAACGCTAGCGACTAGCAGATGTCGCTAATCGTAGTGAAAATTGCAGTACGAAGTCTTTTTAAGAAGTAAAAAAATTGGTAATTAGGCCAGACATTCATTTAAACAAATTGCGACTAGCACGAATAGCTTTGTTTTGGGATTCCTAAAAGTCAGACTCTTGGGAAAAAAACCCGGAGGTTTCTATTATTTATTAATACTTTAGTAAAAAGAGAACAAGACCTTCTATGTTTTTTTCCGAAATATCTCAGGGACAGAGCAAGAGATCAAATAATTATGTACCAATATTTGTCGTCAAAACAATGGTCTAGGTTCTACGAGACGTCCAAATTGGATTTTCAATTATGTTTTCAGTGTTTAGTTTTATACCTTGTACAGACTATGCGTTTTAAACGCATTTAAGTAGGTAAATTAAACATGTTAAAAAAGTAGTGTTCAGACTAGGCAACTCGTTTTATTTTGATACATGATAGCTTGATGTGATTTGTTTTGACAAGTAGATATTCAGCTGTGTTTCATTAGAAAATTTATGCTTTCTAAATTGTTTGAAACCAATTAGTTTGTATAGCAGTAATAAAAAGGAAATTTATTAGCTAATGCAGTCGTTGCACAAGCACAAAATTGAGTTTCTGCAGCATTAAATAGTTTCTTCCAAAGTTTACTTCGATTTCCGCGAGGGTCGCAGTACATGTTAAACGCGTAGTAGCTACGTGTTTTCGAAAACGCGTCCGGGAAGTGTTTTCAGCGCATTTAACTCGATTTAAATGCGCCAATCTGAACATAGTATTAGCATCTAGATGTCAGGATTTATTTTAGGCCTTTAGAAATAAAACAAAATTTTTTTAAAAAAAAAAAATCAAGCACCATTTAAACAAATTAGAGAAAAGATTATATTCGGTTATTTTTTTAGACTTTCTTTTTTGCTTTTGGTAGAGATTTGAAAGAAAAAACAAGCCAATTTCTCGGAAAAAAAATTTTACTTTTTTTGAGGCCTAATTGAGTTCTGTACCTCAGTAGCAAATTATGTTAGTCCAGAACTTCAAATATTCAGGAAAAAGTCGTTTAATTTAAATCACGTTGAGTGACTTAACATTTTTTCCGAGTAGAGAATTAATTCTGTTTCAATTTTTACCCTGAGAAATTTCGATTTTATTTTTGAAAAAAATTAAGTCAAAATTGGAAAAAAATCGCCAAATTTAAAAGAAATTAAGACAATTTGAAAAAAAAAATGTTGTGAAATTGTTCAGATAAAATGGACCTTGTGTAGAGCTAATACAACAATTTGACAAATAATACAAATTTGTCGATTAGGTCAATTTTGCATTTCAAATCTAGTAAAAATATTTAAATTGAGCTATGTGCTTGATTTTTGAAACTACATCTTTGTGAAAATGTGAGCAAACTTAGAGAGTTTAATGGACAAAAAATTTGATGTCGAAAAATACAGCGCGACAGAAACGTAAAGAATGGAATTCAAATGCGAAATTTATTAAATTTCTGGACGTAAAAAAATCGTATAATAACTTGGCAGTCTAAATTTCATTTACTACTTGTATTCGATTTTTTGTACAATTTTTTACCAGAAAAATTTAGTAAAATTAAAAAAAAAATATGTAATCAAAGCGCAAGTCAAATGCAAATTTTTTTTTTTATTTCTGTACGCAAACTTCGCAAAATTATTTGAGCAGCTGAAATCACCATGTTGTTACGGAGTCGAGTGAACGAATTCGCATAAGATAAAAGTACGAGAAGTGAGCGTTCTCGCTTAAAATGCGAAATCGGCTGCCAAAAAAAGCTGTACTAGACTGTATGCCATGTTGTCAAATATTTGACAAAATAAAATTCAGTGAAATTTTTTAGGTAAAACAGATCTTGGACAAATAAAAAATTTAATAACTACACTATCTGAATGCACTTGTCAGTGCAAAGGAGTCAAATATTTGTTAAAGTGGCATACAATCTTATACAAACTTTATGCATCTGAATCAACTAAGTCAAGTCTACACCCGTTTTGTTAAACTTAAGATAGCTTGCATGAAAAAACAGAAATCATTCATCTTTCAATTCATCTCATTCAATTAAAAGATTTATCGAGCAATAAAATAGCAAGAATAAAAATAGTTTTCTTTAATTAAGACTTCTATACATATTTTGTATTGCCATGTCAAAAATAACATGACATAAATTTTGTCAAACAATCTAAAGGCGATTGATAACTACATACACTCACTCACTCGTTATTTAATTTAAGCATCTACCTATGAAAGTAAAAGGGGGAAAATCGAAAAAATATATACAAATTATATTATTTTTGTCTGTATATTTTTATTCGACGTAAATAGTGATGTAAAGCTTTTAGATGTCAAATAGAGAACAGACTGGTGATTGGCGAGCTTTTAATTAACCACTTGAAGATTTATCTTTACTAAATTTCTCTTTTGGTTTATTTATTGAGTCTTATTATATTCATACGTTAAGATGCATACTGAGCGTCCAATCAAAAACAATCGTCAAAAAATACGAAATTAAATTAGTTTTTGTCATTGTGATTAGTAGAAAATTTTCAAATTGAATTGTGGGAAATTGTATGGCGTTTTGAACAGAGTTATTGGAAATACTCATTTAAAAACTTTACAAAATATTCTTCTTAATAATGTAACTTTTAAAAAGACTCTCTACTGAGTATTTGCAATGGGCAAAGTAAGGAGATCTATTGTAGTCAGCACAATAGGGGTGGAATTAAAGTAAAAGCGATGCTCGCGACTGACGCGATGGCACGTCGAGCGCACTTTACATCAGCACCAAATATAGTGAGTGCGTTGAATTGCTCGCCACAACTGTCAAATAATATTCACAAATATAAAAATATTTTGTTCACAACCTGCGAACGTAATGCTTTTGCTTTTTTTATTGTATAGGTACTCATTCACGATACTTATTAACCGGTCGCCTTTTATTCTTGTAAACAAATCTAAACGAAACGCAAGTGTCAAAATTGCTTAACGCGCACTATGAAATTAGAAAATTGGCAATAGAAGCGACGCGTGCGAAGCGATGCGATATGTTTACAAATTCAATTCACATCAACTAAATAATTTCATTGTATAAAAAACAAATTTGAATTTAATGATATCTCTATAAACAAAAATAACGAACAACTCACAATATTTATTTACCACCGGTACTGTATTCGCCGCTGAACCGCTGGATTGTTCCATAATTTCTTTTGATTTTCATTGAGCTTCGTTCTTTTTCACAAATTAATTTGCAGTATGCACAAAATAAAAAAACGACCACTTGAACAATAACCGGCAAAATATTATTTTAAATTAAACAACAAATTAAAAAAAGTAACTAAAATATTGAAATTCTTCTAGTGCTAGTCTGCGGAAAACTTCACAAATATAATTACGTCTCGACAGAAACTAATTAATCACCGGAACAGATATTATTAATTTCGATTTTTTTTGGCCTGTTGGTTTTTGAATCCGAAATTTTTGATTAGAGAAATTTTGACCAAACTGATTTTATCGGAAAAATATTTTTTCTTATTTTCAAATTATGACTAGTTTGACTTATATTTAATATACAGACTATAGGGAGAGAGAAAAACAAATTGAACACAACTACAATTTATTTTTCTGAAGCATTTGGAAAGTAAAATTAGTAGAAATTATGATTTGATGTTTCGAAAACGGTTAACTATGTTTTTGGTTAATTTTTGTGAGTATTGAAAGAAGTTTTTGCATGTCCGTAATATGATCTTTTCTCACAGGATTAAGTTTAAATTTTTGCCAAACAGGTGAATGCTCTGAAAACTTTTTTGACATATTATCAAAACTTTTGGACCCGTGGTCAAAATTTCTCCTATTTCCCAAAAGAACAATGACCTTTAGTGCCGTGGGGAATTATTAATGGCGCATTGTGTTCTATTTATTATATGTCTGCTTAAAATATTGTGAATTTTGGAGAACTAATTCCCTTGAAGTTCGTTTTTCCAACATTTTGTTCAAATTTAATTTAAAACCGAAAAATCAAAAACATACTTACTTAAAGCCCTTTTGAATTTCCGGCAAATCTTCGTCCAACTAACACAGTTCTGTCCTCCATTCAACGTACTGCGATTATTATTACTATATAAATGACTAGTATCACAATTCTTAACATCCATATCAGTCTGTTTCTTCTCGTTTTTCTCCTTTTTTCGCGATGACATCCTTGGATCATCATCTCGACCGCCATTTCGTCTCAATTCCTTCATTTTTTCCTTATGTAAATATTTTGTACGGAGCTTCGGGCTACCAAACTCATCCAAATAGTACATACAATCCTTGAGACCATCTTTTTTATTAATGAGTTTCGGATCGATACCATTATCGTCGTTATTGTTATGGTTTGTGTTGATTAAGCCGCCCGTAACTGCTTTCGAGGTACGCTCCGTATTGGGCTTCTTCTGTTTGACGATACCACCAACAGCCGAAATATTTGTTGGAACAATGCGAGACGAAGCTGGATCAATGCCATCCGGATTGTTGTACTTTGAGGATTTGAGCTCCATGGATGAAACGTCTTTGTCCCCGGTAATGACATCTTCTTTCGTCGTATCGCCATTTAGCATAATTGACGATGATGTTGTCGACGAGGAAGACGATGCCGAACAGGAGGCATGATTTTGAGGAGTACTCTCGACTTTTCCGACACTTTCGATTCCACTATCGTGGGATAGTAATTTGTAGGGTTGCTTAATTTTCGAACTGACCATTAGATTAACTGATGATGAGTTTGGTGCTTGTGGTGTTGAATCATCGTTTACCCTACTACTCGTCAGATGGCGATGATGCTCGTCGATGAACGCTTTTCGGGTCATAAGAAGATTATCCGAATTGTATTTTTCTGGTACATTGCCTTTTAACGAGGTGGCATTTCGTACCATTGCATTTGAAACGGTCTCCAGTTTCATTGTAATTTCCGCTGATAGTTTACTTCTGATTAGATTTAAAACTTGAACACTTTTTTGATGTTGTCTATTTAGGACTTGACTTTGTCGTTATTGTCACATTAAAAATAATTAAACACACTTCTTTTATTGATCGTATCATAAACGAACACAAAATGAAATAGTTACATTATAGTGGTGTAATAAAACAGTACACTTTTTAAGTTTCTTTTATACACTTAGATTGTTGTATCCAGAATGATCTAATAGAGAATATATTGATTGTTTAGACTACTTTCTTGGGCTTATTTGTTCGAATTTAATATACTTTGTAAAATCTTAAATTGTCAAATTCCAAAAAAATTAAAGATTAAATAAAAATGGCTAAATCTTCGATGAAAATCAGCTATTTAGAAACACAAATTTTACAGCTTGGATTCAACTTAAAACCCTCCACTAATTTTATTTAACTTTACAACTTAAAAATATTCTAGCCCTACGGCAATAGCTGCGTACTTCTGGTATCTAATTTTCTTCAAACACTAAAATTGTGTTGGGAATCCCATCAAAAAATTAAATAACATAAATGAAAACATGCCTTTTACGAATTGTTTTCTTAAGGATAATACGCGTACGTATTTGAGAGCAACTTCCACATGCCAATTTTTGAACAATCCGATAGTTGCAATTATACACTTGCGAGAAGTACTATCGAGAGCTACTTCAAATAAAATTTGACTGGCATGGACACAAGCGCTCCAGTAGGTTAAATACGTTCAAATAAACTCGACCATATTTTTAACCGACACTGAATTTCAAATTCTTAGATTAACGCGTTCTGGAGTTATCGTGCGTTCGGGCAAATGAACAGACAGCAAGAGGATTTGGTGCTTTTGACCATAACTGAACGTTGGACTCTGTTCCGTTCTACACGTTAAAAATTTTTTGAGTTCGAATAAATTTATGATCTCATCTAGAAACATTTTAAAGAGAGTTTCGATATTCGTTTTAGAGAAGTTTCGACGCATGTGGCACTTAGTTTTGGAGCCAAAGTTAACACCGGGTTGAAACGGAAAACTTGGTTTCGTATTTGAAGTTTTGACAGTAGGCCGAGCTATTTGAAGAATGAAGCTCCATTTTAAGTTATATCCTGTAAAATTTGTCTGAGATTTGCATTTTAAAGTACTGGTCTGACATTTAAAATTTCACAGCGACAGTCAAGAACATATCAGTGAGTTAAATGCCCGTTTTGTCTAAGCATCGTCTACGTGACTGTTAATATTTTTGGAACTGACAACAAAAGAACAAAAAAAACTTGGCATTTAACAGGATCACAATCAATATATTGGTTTAATACCAAATTTGACATCGTCACCTTGAGAATAAAAAAAAATGGTATAAAACTAGCAGAAAAAATTCTTAAAATTCTTCACTCTTCGCTAGTTTTTCTTGTATATTTCATGAATATTCACCCACTAAAAATTTCAATCGAGCGCGAAGAACCTGAATTAGCACATCACATCGAAATCACCTTGGTCCATATCACACGCGAAACAGAATTAAATTAAATTAAAATTTTTGCCGGTTCTTCTTCAAGAACATTCTAGAATTTGACTATTTTGTTCCGTTGAACTGTTTGAAAAGATTTGGACAAAATTGCCTTGATTAATACGATACGATATAATCGATTCGGTCTTGTGGTCAATAGCACACAATTCTTGAACTGAATTCACTCGAGGAGTTACTAGAATCACCGCTCGAACACTCTAAATTCATACAGTCATTCTACGTCTTTGCTCTCTATGCCATCACAACGGACAGAAAAACATTTATACAAAATACTTTGATGGGAATTGTAGCATGTGCTCGTCTAATATCCGTTGGCGCTGCGTAATGCGTAGAACACAAAAATAGATCCGTACAATACACTGATTGCAAATATTGGAACAGCAATTTATGACGCGCGAAAGCGATTTAGTATACTAAGTAAGCAAGGCTCTATATCGGTTTAGGTCTATGGCGAAGGTGATAGTTACAACCACCCACCCTAGCGTGGCCTAGCCCTAATTTGAGTGGGTTTTGTCCTATCTGCGTATATCGCATAGATAAGATATCCGTTTTTTTCTCTTCATAAAGTTATAGCTGGGCTGAACGGGTATGTGTAGGGTGGCAAGCGCTGGGTGGTATAAGGTACCTTTTATTCGATTTAATAAAAGGAGGAAGAAAAATAAACATTCAATGGTTGTCGTCTTGACATTCAAATAAGAATGTGTCTAGAAATTTGTCCTCGCCTCATTACGATGACGAGCTAAATATACACACCCCACTGAATCGTGTGCTCTAGATTCGAGCCTCAACCGCATACCACTCAATGACAAAAAAAATCAAAGTATCAAAGCTTTTCCTTTCGATGGATGTCCTCGTGTAGATTGCTTAAGAAATTGGGTAGTATCCAAGTTCACAATAGTATCTTCCACCAGCCTTAAGGCCTTCCAATTCCAACAACTCCTCAGGATCGAATTAATTTAAGGAGCTTCTCTTCCAAGTTATCAAGTGCGAATTTTAAGTGGCTTTAAGCAAAAAAAAAGAAGATTACTTGGTGCAATTTTCTCTTTATTCTACACCCACAATAAGATTTTCTTATCAATTTGGAATTTGTAACATGACTTCAGCAACTTTTAGCTATCCTTAGCTGTTAGCGTTTCTTTCTTTAATACTATATCGCATCAATAAGATAAACGCTGTTTTTAGCTAAAAGCGACAGCACGAGAAGTTAAATGGCACATGAGGAAAGGGGGTTGAACGCAACAAGGGTTTATCTACTGTTTTGATTATGGAAAAAATTGAAATAACAAAATAAATACTTTTATAATACTAGCAATTAACGATAAGGATGTTTTTGTATTGTTTTCAGTAAATTGTTTGCAATTTATAATTTATAGTAGCTCGCAATAAAATGAGGTTAATAGTTTTACTGGAATGTTATCTCCAATCGGGTAAAATACTGTCGATTTCTTTTTTTTTTAAATATACAGATGTTGTATTGATATGACATGTGATAAATGCTTTAGACGCGTAACTGAAGATGAATAGGTTCGTGATATTCAACCGCAAAAGTACAATAAACTAATCCATCTTTCAAAAACAATTCATTTTGAAAAAAATGCTTGATTTGCGTATATGTAAATCAATTTCCATTCAAACGAGTCAAGTCTCACGAAATACAGTGAAACCTGATTTTAATCGGCATACGTCGGGAGCTAAAAAATGGTTCTATACTGAGTGCTCTTTTTAATAGGACTACCTTTTTAATCTTTTCGCTCTTGCTCCCAGTTCATTAAAAATCTCTACTGCATTTATCTACTGTTAAACTGGAAGGCTATATCTCAAAAGTGCTCTTCAGATACCTATAGTGCCCAATTCCAGAGAAACACTCGATTATCTAAATATGATTGAATTCCCTTAGTACAGTACTAGCTCGATTATTAACCACCGTGAATCAGGCACGCGCTGAATTACAGTGTATACGTCCGATAAAAAAATGCATATTATAACAACACTTTATTGACAGAAGAAAAGTAGATACTTTCCATCATAGACGGCGGACTACTGTACTAGATATACAGAGAACTGGCGGATTACAGAGACTTGTATTGTGCCTTCAACTAAGCGAGAACAAAACGCCGTTAAATTTATTTTAAGTTTCAATTTTATACCGCAAACCATTTCCCATACTCCTCTTCTCCAAATAAGCAGCAACGACTGCAACGTAATTTTGCAAAGATTACTGGAGATCAAAAGACCGGCGAAACAGAACGCCTAATAATCCCTTTAAAAAAGAGTTTGTACTAATTATTTTTTGCATATTAAGCTCGTATTATACGCGACAGTATGACATACTGTCAAATATTTCACCATCAAAATTTGATAAAAAAAAATTCAAGGAAATTTTTCGGACAATATGGTTCTGCATAGTGCCTGTAAAGCATTTTAACAAAATAAATTTGACGGTCACATCTAATATAACTGGAGTGCATTTGTTAGCGAATATATATATACATAAGCTCCTTTTTCAATGACACCGTTGATTAGAACAGAAATTGAAGTAAAATATGTCTAGCTCAGGAAGCCGATGGACTCAATAAAGCTTGTAGGGTATGCCATGCTGTCAAGCAGATTTTTTTTTTACAAAAACTTAAGTCAAAATTTAAAAAAAAATGGATTTTCTGTAAAACACTTTGGCAAAAAAAATTGATTTGTACCTAGATTATTTAATTGCATTTTGTCTTTGAAAATAGTCAAATATTTGACGAAGTGGCATACAATCTGAAGCATCTATTGTCAGTATGTCAAGTATTTTACTGGTTTCGTTATCAAATGTAGTCGGATTTTTGTTTGTCACATTATTTTGTTCGCTCTAGAAAAGCGAAAAGTTACTTAACATTTCGTTAAAAAAATTTTAGTTAAACATTTGACAGCATGGCTTACATCAACTTAAAACCATTAATAAAAGATTTTTCTCGGATTTAAGGACTTATACGATTTCAAGAGGTTGTATGTGCCCATCGAAAATCGAAAGGGTTTTTTGCGATTTTATTCATATACAGAAATGAATACACCAATGTGTTCTCCAATTATAAACGATTGTATTAAAACAATTACATGGGGAGCTAACCGAAGGAGTAAACTAGGTTTTTACCATATATTCACACCTGACAGGGTAAGCACATGTTTTAAAGGATTTTAGTATGCTGTACAGGATTCAGTAACCTTTAAAAATGTCAAGTACCTAAGCTTAAGGGGGTCGTAAACGCATACCCTTTCCCATGTTAACTATAGTACACTTTTCTCAGGAACCGCAAATCGCATCGCGATCAAACTTTGTAGACTTGTTTTAACACTCAATTTAAAGAGATTTAGTGAAAGATTTTGAAAAAAAAACATAGCAGAAAATTATTTGTAAGCTTTAGACATACATGCCGAAAAAACGGCACTTTTAGTGTTAGTTAAAGTCGTATAAAACCTCTGAAACAAAGAATTCAAAAAAAAACCCGCCATTAAAAGTGTGCAAAACAGTGCCACCAACTTGATAAAAAACGCACTCCGATAACTAGTTTGGTTCTTGAGAAAAGTGTACTTTTAAAAAAAAAATCACAACTTTCAGGAGAAGCAAAAAACCAAATTAGTACATTTTTCAAGGTTTTTTTTAAAATTATTTCATAATTTGTGAGTTTTTATTTAAAAAAACAAAAATTGAGGGATTTTTCAATACAGATGGCAGTGACTTATAAGGTTATATTTGAAAAGGTTATTTTTGTTTTCACTTGTTTTATTTTTATTTTAATCGTGTTTTTGTTTGTGATTGTCAATAATAAATAATAATACCTAGAGTAAGAGTGTTCAAAAAAAGATGTGGTTTACACTTTTAGACACTTTTACTTATCGGAAAAATATGCGGTTTGTGGCATTCTGCATTCTGAATATAGTCTATTTTAAAAATATGCAATCAAAAAAATCAATTTTTTTAAAAAAATTGTGTTGACCCCTTTAAGTGTTTTTAAATTATAGCTCGACCATTGAAGATACATTTTTTTCAATGACACTTGTATGGGAGCTAGTGGATTTCTAAATTTTCCTACTTTGAATTAGTAAAAAATTAACGTTGATAAAATGTTAGATTCGTCGCTAGACCATTTTTTTAAGGCATTTTGTATGGCAGCTACTTGAAGCTGTGAATATATTATATCTGTGGATAGAAGCAAGAAGTAGCAAACTACATTTTTCAGATTATTCTCTAAAATGTACCGTCGGCAATTATGTTTTCGATGGCAGAGTTATAATTTTTTTTTAATTTAAAATAATATCTTTGCTATTAAAAATTACTACATTTTTCAGATATTCTAATACAAAATTATACTTTAACAACGTCTATGAAAAAATACGAGGAATGCGGTTACTTACAGCTACAGATAAAAAAAAATTGAATAACCAGGTGAAGATGAGTCAAAAACATACGTTGCAAACAAAACAACTCAGTATTTGGACAAAAATTGCAAACATAATTTTAAAACTGTCCTGTCCAGTGAAGGTTTTTCACCTGTTACGCCCCGAATCAATGGCAGCGTTCTGTCACACTCGGAAAATTTGTATGATTGTCTTCACAACCAAAATATTTAAACAAAATTTATGTCAAAATCAATCTCGAAATGTTTAAATTACGAAATACAAACTCTACGAGTACAACAAAACTTCTATGGACAAACTACAAACCCGTTCCCAATTAAAATGACAACGACCTTCCAATAAACACTAATAACCTCAAGCAATGAACAAAATACAATTGCCAGAGAAAAAATGAATATCACCTGCAGGCGGCAAATACATTAAAACATTTCTGCACTCGATTCAAATCACTTTCGGTATTTTGGATTCGGTTTTCGGGTATCATCCAAGCTTTTAAATTTATAAAATCGGAAAACTGGGAGCGATTTTATTCAATAATTCTCCGGTAACTTTAGTATTTCCATGAAGTGGTTTCGTGGGTAGAAAAGAGTTCACCTCAAACGAATCGAACCACCCACCACTTCCACCTGCATGTATTCTAATCTAGTTTCACCTGGAATCGATTCGGATATAAGCAAGGTGGATATGGAGTATTAAAGCTTTCTCCACTTCGTCGAACGCCATGGTACGTTGGAAACGAAACTTGTTATCCAATTTGTATATCATTAAAGTCTAACGTACGCCTACATCTCCCAGGTAACTTCCTAGCTGGAGCTATTATAAAACTAAACCCACTTTGTGTGGTGTCCAGTAGCTAGTTGAAGCCAAAGGCCAACTCTTCCATTAGTTTAATGGCCGGGTTTTTTGCATAAAGTATTGTCTGTATGTAAACAGTTCCGATAGACACGATTATTGATTGATGGTCAGTTATATCAGACCGATATAGTTTTTATCTGTGGTTATTATACAGATTAGATATTGAACAGACAAATTTAACGCCTTGACAAAGTGAACCTTTTACACTTTTGGGTGATTCTAGATCAGGTTCTAACGATTAGAATAGAATAAATGTTGATTTTCTAGGATGTAAACCAAGAAGTTCGAAACACTTTTCTTGAGGTCATTTTTTGCTTTCTATTTTTATTCTTTGCCAGCTTTGCGTGGTGTGCGAAGGTGGAGGATTGGCGCTCATTTTTCCTTCATTCGTCATATTTTGAATTTTTTTGCATCATCCCAAAGAAGCGTCACATGTCTTGAATTCGTGGGTTGAATCAAACTTTTCGAATTCGTATATTTTTCGAATTGTTTTCTTTTGTTATTTTTGTATTACTCCATCGAATGGAAAGTTGTCTTCTTTTGGCCAGCAGTATGCCAAACACGAATTGACGTCATATAAAATCCACAGAGTATAAACCCCGATGGATTTAAAAAAAAAAACAAAGACCCAAAATAAAACTTTACTGAATCAGACGAAGTTTTTCAAAAATAGATTTTTTAGGGGATTTTTTCTTCGTTTTGCTTAAAAACGCAATTTAAACATTGAGAGATCAAAACGCGAAATTAAGTGCGTTCCGAGTACAAACAGCGCGTTAATTTCGAAAATGTTGCTAATAAGAAAAGCACACACAACACTAGAAAAAAAAAGAAAAACAATATTATGGCGTATATTTTAAGAAATAATTGGAAACATGCGAAGAAAACGTTTTAATTCGCGAATAAATTCTTGTTTTGTTGGGTTCTTGTTTTTTTTTTGTACAATGTATACAAAGTAGTTAGTAAGAAATTTATTTTATAGTCTTTAATAAGTATGATGCGAAGTTCATGGTCTCTGAGAATAAATTTTTGCTAAATTTTATGATATTGTTACATGCGGAGCTGAAATCTTGGAACAGTAAGGAGTTCCAATCAAATAACAACTAAGAATTTTCGCTACTCTTTACTATTTTAGTTTTAACATAAAATCTAGAATAGGTGACACCCTCTTTCTTATAATTAAGCCTATAAGAGTATACCTCTTATAGTATTAAATCAGAGCGGTAGAGTTAACTTCGATCAATAGAACAGTGCATTCCATAATGTGATACAAATATTATAGAAGTGAAAATTAAGAATTAATAAAAGGTGATGAAAAAAGTGAATTGTAATTTTGGGATAGTTCAATTTGAACAGAAAGTTCCAGTAAATATTTTTGACTAGCTTAGAAATCTCGACTTCGTGAAATTTCAAAAATATTTGACAATTTTCGTTGTCAAATGCAGTCAAATAATGTAATGTGTACCTAATCGTCTAATTTTTGGTAAAATATTTTCATTTCCCCTAAGCAAGGTGTATTTTGTGTGAAACGTTTACCAAATTTTTTTTTACAAAATTTTTATTTGACCATTTAACGCAAGATTTAAATTGTATGACACTTTGTCAAATATTAAACTATTTACCCTGTCAAATGCAGTCAAATCGTGTATTCGCTAAATTTTTGTTTTCCGAATTGTTTTAATTGCCTGTAATATTTGGCTATTTTTCTGTAAACTTTATGCCATGCTGATAAAAATTTGACCAAAATAATTCAAAATTTTCAGGAAAAATAAGACTTGCATAGGGCAAATAAATCAACTCGGCTAATCAAAATTTCGTGATACGTACACTATCTAACTGCATTTGCCAACTAAAATAGTCAAATATTTGAACAAGTATCATACAGTCTAAAACAAGGCTAACGAGCAAACCAGAGAAAATTAAGAAAATTCAAATATTTCTAATTTTTTAATTAGAAATATTGAAGAATTAAAATAACACGTTTTTTTAAACAGTAACACTATGAAAACAAAAACATGAAGCATGTAAATTTCCACGAATATTTATGGTATGTTGTGGCTAATTTTCTCTGCTTTTGAGAAATGAAAATACTTTTAATTCGATAACTACCTAGGTCATAAGAAAATAATACATAGAATCCAGTTAGGTGTGATCAAAACTTTTTGAGAAAAATAAATTGGTTCAGTTTGTATTCAATTTTGACTCGTCAGATATAAATAATAAGAATATAAAAAATTCAGCATCAATTTAGCACAAATTTGACATAATTGTGGTTGATCAGGACTCAAATAAAATATGAAAATAATATGTGGTACCGAGTATTTAGATAGTTGCACAGTTCCACAAGATAATTTATGAGAATATGTAGTCATGAAATCAAGTTTCTAATTAGGGTCAGATGTACAAACTTTGACTAGAGCACTAAATATTTTTTTTCAAAACTAGTTCGACACAATTTTGATTGATATGGAACTTGTGTACTAACAAGAATATTTTGATTATTTTGGAGTGGAAAATATACAAATTTTTTTTTAAACTCTCTTTGGTAAATTTTATTTAATTTTGATTTGCGACAATTTCTGTTGAGACACAATTCCAAGACTATATTATTAAGTGTCTAAAATGCCAATAGATCACCAAAGAAAATATTTTGACGATTTTCACACAAACATTTTTTTTTTTTAATACGATTCTCGATAATAGAGGTTTCCAAAGATATTTGGGAAAATATTCGTGAAATCAAGTGTCTAAGAGACCACTAGTGTAGTATAAAGAGACAATTTCGGCATGTATGCCAAAATTTTGACGAATTTTTTTTAACCTATTTTGGTAAATTTTTGTAAACCACATTTTAACAAATTTTTGTTCATGAGACCAATTTGTCTAAAAGGCGAACTAGCAATAATCTCGGCAGTACAATTGAGTACAAAAATGGTTCATATGCTCAAAATTCATATCTAACAAAGTCCATTACATAAATTTCCTCTTATCAGCACACATTTTTTTATTCAACCCAATTTTGATTACAAACATAACGTCTATGACTTAAAAATTTTTCTAGCCTACAATACAATCAAAATACCATAGTGTACTCTACTTCTACTTTTACTAACTGTAAAGCTGTCAAGACACCCGAAAATTTATGTAGCAATCACAGCGCAAAGACAGCTAAACGCTAAATCATACTCTTCTTGGATAACTTAAGCTAAGAAAAATTCAATAGGTACGTAGAGTAAGGTACATATGTTAAATTATCGTCAAAAAGCCACTCTACTAAAACCAAATCCAACCGTTTTATGTTTACGCTGTCGTTACTCTCTGTATTTCTGCGATTTTTTTCACATATTTCTTTTCGCCGTACGCTTTAGTATGCCAGCGTTCGATGGTGATGGGATGGTAAAAAAATCATGAAAATTTTCCACTGACTTCGAAAACGAGAGGCAAGGCAGACATTTCATAGAATTGCAAATGAATGGTTTCTAAAGACCTAGTTGGACAAAAACTTCACACCAATTAGTCAATAGCTAGCCTGAGGATTTAAGAATCATATTTTTGGAATTTTTTGACAATATAAGATTAGAGTTTATGATGCAATCAGCCTGTAGTAAGTAGTCATTGGCAACATTACCGGTAAAAATTCTGTTATAGAAATATCAATTTGTGTAACAAACTGCTTAAAAGTATGATCACTTTTTTTTTCAAAGAAATTTTTGGACACTATCCAAAACCACTTAGACGATCACAATTTTGCACTTTTTAGACCATATGATCACTAGAAGAATTCAACTCTCGAAATTGTTCTAAAAATATAATCAGTTCGTTTAACAGACGATCGCACTAAAAATTCGCAAATAAATATCCAAAAATTGGCTTTATTTCGAAAAAAGATCACTTGAAAATCGCGCGCTATCTACGATCGGATATTAAAATTCTAGCCCAGCAAAAATGTTGTTACTGGTTGACAGTCTGCAAAGAAACTGCTGAATTTCGCTAGAGAAACTACTGGACTGGGCATACAAATTTTGTTCAAAATTCTCGACTACACACGATCATGAGGCGGCGGCGGCGACAATGGGCAATCTCGACACGATCAACGATCACTTTGCAGAGCTACTAACTAAGTAGCTTGCTTGCTAGAGCTGTGGTCTAAATTGACTTATGGACGAACCGCAATCTTTCAGATTTTCAAGACGCTAAGCTCGCTCTTACCGATCGCAAAATATGCAGCAAGATGGAGAGTTTAGGTTTTGTATAGTTCAAAAAACCATTCGAAAAAGAAACAAACCGAATTGAAGAATCAAAGTCTGGGTCTGGGCTGGGATGGTGATCGCGCATGTATTGGAAGAGGAAACAAGATCGGCAGCTCTAGCGGCTAGCGATCATTTTTTGGATTTCGTACGACTCAATCTTCAATTTACAGAATAAAGCGATGAAAAATGGATGGAGTAGTGGGGAAGTATTTTAATAAACGGCTCTACAGTCCACAGTTCAAGTGATAGTGTGGGAGAGACGTCTCAACTATCGCTAAAGCTATTTTTGCTCTACAGAATTTATACAGATAGGCTTGAGGCCTGCTAACTTCTGTATAAACAGAGAAGACGACGACGTCGGGCGTGAGGCGTTGTGAATTTGTGATCCGGTCTATGGTCTTATCATATGTATGGATGGCGTCTATCGTCTTATAACGCTATATTTTAAAGTATTCCGCCATACTCAACGCAATCTTTGTAGTGGAGTCGTCAGTCGTCTTCGATGGTTTTTCTATGAAGTTACGAAAAGAAACTTTTTGCGGCGCAGAACGCTTGGTGAAAAGTGTTACCGCTTCATAATGTTTCGGAAGTTTTGTATCAATTACAATTTTCTCAGTAATTGTATTGACGCCACAACAAAAAAAAATACATAAAACATGATCTATACAGGTGCATACATTGTACGAAATTGTTTTTTTTCTCAATGGATTATTGCGCACCAGACAGACAAACATTTGTAGGGTGGTGCCATATAACAAAACATGTTTTAGAGGAATTAATTTGCAATAATGGTAAGCTTATTATGAATTTATTAAAAAAAACTATACAGGTGTGGATTGAATAGTGTGTTACGACAATATTGAATTTAATTCCACTCATATCGATATTAAATAAAATATAAATATTGTTGCGGAACTTAAAAAAACCGGATCTTAAGTCTTGCCAACATGACGTATAGCCAGAGGATAGCAATTAAGAAAATTACCCAGAATAATAACAAACATCCGATTAAAAAATACAAATTAAGTTATTTCTGACGTTAACGAGGGAGCTGTTCTCCGCTTTCAGGAATTATGGATAATGAAAATATCGATTCTGAATTCCACACTCAAGTTGTCTCAAATCCGGGATGTTACGCCTATAGAAACAGAATTTTAGCAAGGCTGAACTTCAGGGTCTCCCCAAAACGAAGGTCCACATATTTTGGTTCACAAAATTTGATTTTTCATTGATCTGCAATCTTTTAATATTTAAACGTAAAAAATAGATTCCTAGCTTTAGGCTTCCAGCGGTAATTGATACATAAATGAAACTAATTATTAAAAGGATTTTTGTATGAGAGCTACATGAACGCGTAGGGGAATTTCAAGCCTTACGAAAAGTAACACAAAACGATACAAATTTTCAACAAGATACTACCTGGAACGTGTTCTCGAATTATCGAAAAATTTTCAAGCACATTATTTTTTCTCTTGAAGAAAATTTTTCATCCCCTTCCTTCCAACGAACACTAAACCAATAAGGTACATCCAACCAATTAAAATCTACATCATCATAATGAAAAAATCATTGTATTTGATCCGATGCAAGTATTCATTAATATTATGCAAAACCGTTCATCATTTTTCGGTCGTCTTTGGACACGCACACAATAACAGAAATGATGTAAAAATTCATTGTTACAATGAACAAGTTCATAACATTGATGAAATCGTTAATTCGTATTAAAGTACAGATTCATTATTACTATTAACTGTGTCACTCTCAATATAATATGATGGAATTCGTTCATCATAATATTTATGAAAAGAGTGATTAATTTTACCAATGTTGTTCTTCATATTAAAGTATAAATTCATAATTACGATTAATCCTGTCCCTGTAATAAATACTTCATAATATTAATGCACATATTGATATCAATATGATGAATATGAACATTAATTTTATGAACTGGATATAATTTTGGCTTTTAATGTCATATGAAAACGATTAAAGGTTCCCAGACACTTGTCCGAAATGTTTGCTGCTACTACGACTGTTTCTTAGCGTAAAAATTGACACCATTTGATAACGATTATCTACTCATGTGTGGGAACCTTAACAAAAAATAGCAGACAACAGAGGAACCGAAACCTTGAGCTGTGCTATGGTCGTTTTTTTCAATATAATAAATGTGTTCATTATTACTATAAATATAATCAATTTGATGAATACCAAGCAAAGATGCCTTGTTTATAAAAACTTTTTAATCAATATGATGAAGGCGTGCATCAAAATTCCTAGGTGTTGATTTCAGAGAGTATATGTGCCCTTTCCGTATATACAAATTGATCAAAATAGTTTTAATGAAATGAGATTAATAGTATTAATGTACGGTTCATATATAATGAAAAATATTTGATGATTTTCTGCATTGTTGTAACTATTTTTTCATTAATCCAATGAATTTCCTTTAATGAAAGGAATTCATTAATATTAAGAACAGTATTTTTTCAGTGAAGGGGATGAAAATTAAACGTGAGCAAAATTTTAGGATTCCCAATACGCGTTTTAATGGTAATTTCAGTTCTCAAGTCATTTGGCAATGGTCAATGTGACCATTTATATTTCCGTCATAGACGGCGGACTTGAAGTACAGAAAACCGACGAATTACACAGACTTCTATTGTACCTTTACCTAGCCGTAAAAATTGCGGATTAGAATGTATGTCGGATTATCGAGCTTGTACCATATTGTTACAAAAAAATTACAGCATAAAACTTCCAAATAAAAAACATGGAGATGAAAGACAAATCATTGTATATCAATTGTATGCAATTGTTTGAATTTAATCCTTTCAAAATTTTGAAAATTTTTGAATATCTAGATTTTTGCTTTCTTTGCTATGAATTTTTTTTTTCTACTTTTTTGATATTCTGGATATTGTTTTTTTTTATAGGTTTCTGTATTTCTACAATAGATTTTTGTATTTCCGAATTTTCGAACTTCTGGATTTTAAGTTTCTGAATATTCCGAATATTGTTCATTTTATTTTTCTGAATTTAGAAGAACTGTACACGGTTCGATTAAGATCTAAATTTCTTTTGCCGGTAATTTTTTGAATAGAAGTTTCTGCAAATCCATGGAATGTCGGAAAAGATCCCTTCACAGTATTTATTAATAGTCGTGCCTTATTTTTGTTGCATACATCCTACCACATACAGGTGATATTAAAAATATCAGCCAAACCTAAGTCCAACAAGAGCCAAGATTAAAGCGCCTGAATGAAAAAGATACAACCTGGCCTGATATTCCAAAGGAATTCAACAACGCTACTTCTAGCTTTGTATTGTTTGTGTATAATCCTATGTCTGACATCAATTAATCAACTTTTGCACACCAATGTTTTGTACATTGTCCAAAATGAAGATGTTAAATTAAATTTTTATATCGCTATTGAATCGGCTATTTTTAATAATTTTCTTTGCAACACACTTATTTTAACAATTTTATTTTCAAAATCGGAAAGTATTGTAATAATGAGTTGTGATGATTTTTGATATTTAAGAAATTTTCAAGGACCTACACTTTCCCCTTGTAAACGTACAAATACAAATAACCTTTCTGTTCTGATTGGTGATATTTTAGAGGCATGAACCAGAGTACAAATAGTATTGTGCGATCAGAAAAGGTTGTTTTTATTCAAATCAGGTTTGTCTTAATATAATTCATTCAGGTATTTAAATGAATAAATTTTAAAAATGAAGATAAACCGACGCGAGTATAATAATGGAATTCAATGTGGGCAGAATTTCAAGCCACTTTTTTTATTATACAATATTTTTTAAACCAATTCACGTACAACTTATAGTTCAATAAAAATTAACCGAAAGTCGTCAATTTTAACATAATCAATTTAAAAATTGTCCAAAATATTTATTGATTAATTGAAAATCATTCCAATTAATTAAAACATCTTACGATACCAAGTGTTCAAAAATAGTCTGTGTGTGTAAACAGATTACTCCATTTAGAGACGTTACAAATAAGATTATCACTAAAAATAAATTCTTAAATTCAGACATCATTTCTTGTTAATAAAGTCATCCATCTTTAAAATAAAAATAAAATTTGTGCTAAAAAAAATACTGCGTTGTCGCGCAGTTCAGATTAAAATAATATGAAGATCATGTGCGCCGAAATTGATAACGCACGCTTTGTCGAGTTTTATATGAAAACATGTAAGTAAACATTATCATTAGAAATTAGTTGAGTTGAGATTTAGCACTGTTGAGATAGTGTCATCATTTTAAACTAAGATTTTTATTGTGATGTTTTTAGTGTGTCTTATGATGTGTCGCGAGAAAAACAAGTCCGTACGAAAAATGTAGGTTGTATCCCTCGGTAAACACATATAATGTGCTTTCTGATGAGTAGACACGTTTTATCGCAGTCAGGAAACTGTTCACTTTTGGAGCAAATCTGTTAACTGTTTTTTTGACTGCTTAATATAACTTTCCAATTAGACGGGTTGTGTCTTCTCCAATTGGAGAATACATTACAGTACAAGCTCGATAATTCGCCATGAACCAAAAAAGGCGGATTACTGGATGCGGCGGATTACAGTGTATACGTATGATGAAAGACATATTATAAGAACACTAAAGTGATATAAGAACACTTTATTCCTAGAAGATGAGTGGATGATTCAGTCATATACGGCGGACTAATCGGCGGATTATAGAAACTTGCAACTCAAGCAGGGGGAAAAATGGAATGATTGTTCAGTTGCGGATAATGGAGTTTGTATTATATTTTAAATGTTATTTACAAATGAATCAAGCAGACTTGTGATAAACAATAAAATTACTAACATTTTTAAAAGAAACAATTCCAAAACTTCGTAATAAATTAAAACTTTCTTAAAGTCTTAGATTATTTAATATACTAAACTCGTACATCAACAAAAGGGAGTAGCCAAAAATACCAACAAAGCCTATTTAACAAGTCAAGAACATTCTATTTTCGTCCGACATATTATCCAATTTATGACATTATTCTCCAGAAAGCAATTTAATTTAAGTACAATCAAATGAAAAACACAATAATAAAACAGATTTAAAAGTACAGTAGGTGTAACGAAAATTGCAACAGCATCATTACAATAAATGCGAATTTATAAACAAAAAAAAAAACAGATTTGATTTGCATATGTTTTTCGCGACCATATTATAATCATAATTTATGTTTAAATGATTCATTCCATAGTTTTTTGTTGTTTATGTTGCGTTAGTAGAATTTCAATTTATCACATTATAATGCGTAACAAAAATTGAAAACAACAATAATAACATGTTTGACGTAATTTGACTGGCATTATTTAAATTATGCCAATGCAAAGTGATAATAAACATAATTAAATTAGGGGTAGCAAGCTAACGTTTCTCGTGAACTATTTATATACATCATAACTACTATATACTCTTGTATAAGAATGATTAAGTTCGCATTCAAAATAATAAATAACTTCATCGTAAATCGATCAAAGAAAAGCTGAGACAGGTGGATTATGGATATCAAACTGCATGAACTTATAATCAGGAGCTTAATATCTAATTAAAGCTTAATACTCGTATCTGATTAAATTTTACATTTTCAGAATATTTGCATTAAGAACAAGCCGTTTTAACTTTAGTTTAGAATATTATAGCGACATCGCAAGTGGAAGACGGAGTGAACAGCTTATAAAAAGACATTGAGAACGGGATGATTTTTTTTTGTACAAACCCTAAAACAGTCGTCCAATTGGGACCTCCAAGATTTTCCAAAGTAATAAGGAGCTGGCAAACTCCTTACTATACGAAGTTAAAGAAAAGGGAGACCCCCTTCTTTGAAGGTGGATTTCCATTAAATTTGGGGAACGATTTGAGATGCAAAAAATTGTTGAACTTGCATTAGACGATATTATCCAAGCTGTCAAAAATTTAACAAAAAAAAACCAGTCAAAATTTGACAAATTCTTCCAGTAAAACAAATCTTCCTTACTATGTGAACTTTAACAAAAACCTTTATGATCTTATACAACGTAAAAAACTTCATTCTTGGATTCAAAGATCTATTAAATTGCCGAACAAGATTATTATTAAGGAAGACTTTGACCGAATCAACAACGCACATCATTTCAGTTTAGGTGGGAATCCCATTTTGCGATCCTTGGAATATCGCTGACCCGATTGAATCACGTTCCTCTAACGACTATACGGTTTCAAACAAACAACAAACTGTTCAAAAAAATACTAATCCATTGCGATGATCTTCGATCTTGTTATCCTTGAAAATTTCTTATGAATGAAGATAGTGCGCGTCACGGCACGCTTCAGCCTCGAACACAAAACAAACTCATTTTGTTGTTATTATTGATGAAACTATCAAGTGATTCAGACGTTAATAATTGCTTCGTCGAAATATAATTTCGAGAAAAATACGGAGGTACGTGGGTTTCAAATAAACTCCATTGACTATTAAACATTTATTACAGTCAAATTTGATTAATAAACACACACATGCACACTAGATACTATAGTCAATGCCGAGAAAAAATCAAAACGAATTGCTCAAATTGTTTAGTTAAATAGTTTTTTGAATCAATCCTTTGACATTAGGTAGATGTATAATTAGAAATTTAAATATGAATAGTAGATAAATTACAATAATTGCATTCCCGATTTATTCATTTAATCATCTTATATTTGTATGAAAGCATCAGACTAAATTATATTTTTGAAAGATTTCAAAATTCAAGGAAACCACTTAACCTTAAACACATTGCTGCATCTATAGAATGGATTAAAGTTAGCACAATAAAATATTAACGGGCTATAGAAAGTGAAACAGATTAACTTGTTTTTGAACCTTGTTCTATTTGAACAGCTGCTTCTTCTCTTTTAATATTTATCATACTTTTAATCTCAATAATTGATTTAGGTGCCTTTCAATTCTAAGCAGCAATAGTAATTAGGCGTAAATGTCGATTTGAATCCTTCCTTCGGTCAAACTAGGCGGCTTTATTAATAAAATATGTGAAACAGTTTGAAACCCTAGGGTTATTCAATAGGGACATAATAATTTTGTATTTTAATAAAACACAGAATTCCAAACGTTGCTCGTTCGTGAACTTCACCACGATAAAAATATAAACCTTGACTAACGTTTTGACATTGACAGACCAGCAAAAAAGTTTAAGGGTGCGTTTGTATTAAAATACAAAATTCTTATGTACGTATTGAATAACCCTTTAGAATAAGGATAACGCCAAAAAGACAATTTTTAAACTTTCACAAAAAATACAGACTGTTAAAACTAATCATTTTCTATAAAAGAAAATTCCAATCCGTGCCTCAGCTATTAAAAAGTATAATAAACAGATTCTAGCCCGATCTACAATGTAAGAAATTGTTTACTCCTGAAAGTAGGTTTATGTTAATTTATTATTAAAATTCATTTTGAATTCGACCTTCCTAAATTTTCAATTTATTTGGGATATCACAAAACCATCACAAAAATGAAAAATAAGCCTTGTAAATAAACTCATTAAAGTTTAATTTACGACGGGAACGTAACAAAAAAGTGAATGACTTAAAATGTTTCGATTAGAACGGGTCATACGATCTAATTAAGAAATAAATAAATAAATAAAATAATGTTATACATAATAGAAATTTCTATATTATCAACGTCATTATCATCGGACTCCACAACAAGTGCTGTTAATCAGTTTTGATTATCAAAAAAAAAATAATTAAAACTGATAATAAAATGATTATTGCATTATGTTGGTTAATCTTTTAGCCCTACATTTCATTTGAAAAACACTATCAACACTACACTACTAGTGCTCCCTTTACATTGCGTTCAAGAAAGTGGAGCGTGAGAAGAATATGCCAACAAAAAATCGACATTCCATCACGTGTAAATCGTACAAATTTAATGACATCGACGTTCGGCATTTGAGAGCTTTTGCTGCTTCAGCGAAGCAAACAAACATGCATTTTTTTGCTCCACAGGGTGTAAGTTTTATGAAGTTAGGTGAATAAAATACCCATACAAACATATGCCAGCTTTTTCACCATTTTCGAGATATGTGATTTTTAAGCATTTTTTGCTTTTCAATAACTTCTGAACCTTAAATGGTACTTAAAAAATTCTATCACTATTGAAGGACAAATAATTTTGTTTTGTGTAACGCTTTATTTTATTTCTAGTTGTTTTTGTAACATTATACATAAAAAAAAATGTTGTTCACGGCCATCTTACTGGAAAACGGTATCGTTTACCTTATTTTTTTCCTTAGTATTATAAATGCTTATTTGGTGCCCTTTCGTACTATGGTAATTTATTGCTCTGGCTTAGTCATTTTCGAAGTTATCTGGATTGAATATAAATCATCTACGGAGCAATCCTTTTTGTTTAGTAAAGTGCAATTATAACGAGCAGCAATATCCATACTGCACATATCCTGTTTCAAATTTTAACCAGCTGGCAACATCCTCTTTCCAAGCAAAATGATGATTATACCGATTTTAATAAAGCGTTCTTTGGATTTTAACTTGAATTTAAAACGCTAATCCGCAATACTATTTAATAACTGTCTGTTGGTGGATCAACAAGTTTTAGGTAAAAGAACAATTACAGGGTCTTGATTAAACTTCGTTAAACAAAAAGAATTCTCCAAGTGATGAAAGGGTTTCAGTTAAATGTGAATTGCTTCTAAACTAGATAAGCTAGCGTGATAAACTTTTCTTGTAATTAAAGGTGACTGAATGGGATGTAATAATAAGAAAAAAAATTTAGCCAACAATTCTCTTTTTTTTAGATAAATGACCATAAACCAAAATTGTTTCCTCTGGACTATTTTAAAAACTACTATAAATTGATATTACATAAAATAATAAACCAAAGTACTTTTCAAAGCTTCATGTGTTTTACCTACAATCGTGAAGGTATTATTTATATATCGTTAACGGTTCGAAAGTTATTGCTATAAATAGCAGAAACGATAAAAAATTCTTAAAAATCTCAAAAACGGTACTAAAACCTCTTACATTATATGTCCCGCTCCTAACTTTGTAACATTACACCTTATTATTTACATGTTCAAAAAACTGCCATTTTGAAATCCTATATTCTACTTATGACAACAAAGCAAAACACTATAAAATCGTAGTTCTCAAAAATAAAATGCTTTAGTTTTAAGCAGGAATAACATTTTAATGTTGAATAATTAAAAAAAAAAAAAAGTGAAATTCCACGAAAGTTTGACTTTTCCGGCTGAACTACATATTGATGTAGTTCAGCATATTGGCTAAAAACTATGAGGTAAAAATAAATTTATTCACAATACATATTTTCGAGGTTGCAATATCTTACAATGTATTCAAAAAACAATTTATAAAAATATTGATTTAAAATGTGAAATTAAATTTTAGTAGAAGTTATCAATTAACAAATTTCAAAAAGATTAAATAAAGTTTCTGAAAAAAGTACACAAATATCTTTACTGTGGCTGTAAAGATGAAAATCTAATCTCTTAATTTCGAAAAAAAATTAATTTATTAAACATTTATCTGTCTATCAAAATATTTTAAAATGTATATTTTTACAAAAATGTGGTAATCATTCTCATCAAGTTATTGTAATTTTACATTTGATCCCTTTCCGTCGATGAATACAATTTTATTTAAGTTTTTAGTTTTAAGTCTTAGCGAGTTTAATTCAGTCGTCGCATACGTACCAAAGTTATATTGTTCAAATGAATTATAAATGGTAAAATAGTTTACAAACTATAATTAATATTATTGTACATATTTTTACACACATGTATGTATATATCTAATTATATAATAATAATGTAATTTTACGGACAATTATTATTTTTGATTGTGCACTAAAATTTAAAATTATAAAAACTAATTTCAAAAACAGAATTAAAACAATCTGTTGCTCAAACGTTGCCCTTTGTAATATTTCCCGTATCGAAAACATTCCTGTTTTCAATTTTCACTAAAGTGTTAAATATTTAATACGCGACAAATTGCGTCTAAACTGATTTTGCGGCGCATATTTAACAATAAAAAACGAACACACATCCGACTAGAAACTGACAAAAATCGCATTGAAAAATAAAAATATATCAATAACATTTATTTTGAGTGTTTGGGAGTTCAGCTTAAAAAATATTGAAACAAAGAAAATAAATTTGAAAAAATGAAATAAATATATAATACATTGTTTTTCTTAGCAACATTTTGGAACAGCATGTGCGGTCGCGATACGCATGCTGTTTTTTTAAATGGCACAAAAAACGCCAGGTTAAACGAAGGTATTTCTGCTCGAAATTAACTTTCTACCGGTGTACAGACAGACATACTCACGCCAACACTACACTATCCCCCTCTCCCCGCCCCCACAGGTTCTAAGATATAGACGATTTTTTCAAAAAGTCTATTAAATAAAAATAGCCAAAATCTGTTTATAACCGCTGAAAATGTCTATTTTATGAATGTAAAAATTTTGACGTCAACGATTTTTTTTTTAATTTACAAATTGCAATCGAATTGCGAAGCTATTGCCAAAAATTAACGATATATCAATCAACTGATAATTTTTGGTGGAATACACTCAGTGAGGGGAAGGTTGTTTATTTTCAAATGCATTGAGCAAATTTATTTTAAGTTGTTTTTTTTTACTTATTTTTAGATACGGCGCAGGTAAGTTTGAGCGCTTATTTCGGTTGATTTATTAAGGGATTTTAGATATTTCAATGTAACTTTCAAGAACGCGATTTTATTTGGAAAATTAAGAGAGTTTATTAGGGTTAAAATTTGTATCTTATATTTCAATTTATTACTAGAAGCGTCGCGTAGATACGGTCTCGTTTGTAGGGTACAATAGCGGTGCGCTCGTCTACGGGGTTCTGATTTTTATTGTCAGGCCTTTCAAACACGAATTTATAGACAGAAGATGTCTTCTTGGTAATGAAGTGCAAGAATGCTGTGGATGACTGGCAGAAAGAAAACAGTTCTACACACGTTCAACAACAGTTGCTTAAAAAAATTTTTCTATAAGGAAAAAAATATGAAAGGTTCTAATTGAACGAATTTTTTGCTCATGAATATTTTAAGAAATAAAGTCAGTAGACTCGACCAAACCTTTGGAAATGTTAATAAAATAAAGTATATATATTTTTTTCAGGAGGCCTCGATTTGGGCTGTCGCGCCATTGATGATGATATTTTTTTAAAAAAATTTTTTAAAGGAAAATCAATAATTAAATATAGGTCACAATCAAATACAGATGCACGGTACCAAATTTTTAACAAGAAAAAAAAAGAATTGAAAAATTAATTAACCATAAAAAGAGAGAGCGGGGCAAAATGGGATAGCAAGGTAAACTGAGCCCCTTTAAAATTTCTAGTTTGCAATAGCGCCATCTCTTAGCAAAATAAATTATAGATAAAACTTCATAAATTAACCACAATAAACGAAATCCACTTTAATTACAGTTCCCTGAATTTTTCTCATATTACGATTTTGGTACCGTCTGACGTAAATACCAGTGTTTAATAATTCCATTAAAAAGAATTGTTAGCGAGTGACAATTGTTTGGAACAGTATCCTTGACATCGGCGTACGGATTGTGAAACTTGCAAAGTAAGCTTTGATGATTATTTAAAAAATATATAAATTTTAGCAGATGCTTGCTGTTTAGCGTTCATTCGGGGCAAAGTAAGCCCGGGCACATTTTACCCCATACCAAAATAATAATTGTAGCATGGCTAGAACATAATACAAGAAAAAATCAATGCAACAATCGTGGACTGGAGTTGCGATAAAAATGCAATAGCTTCTGTTGCTGAAAAAAATGGACCTAAATAAAGCCAGTAAATATTTTGGTTTTCCCAGGGCTGCTCTTCAAAGCATAGTACGCTCTCAACACACTTAATTTCGTTTGAATTTATGAAAATCATATTGTTTGTCTTAATTGATCCATTGCCATATTCTTTCGCTCCAGTTTTGGGTGAAATTACTAAGGGCTAATTAGGAAGGGTTTAGTTTACCCCAGTAGTGGGGCAAAGTGGCATTTTGAAGTATGTATAGAAAGGAGTAGACATCTTTTTTATCAGCAGCAATAATTTAACTTCACGAATATACTTATGACTAAGCTAACATCCTAAGCTATCGATTTTGCGAGAGAAGGATTTTATAACTATTACCCATTTTACAGAAACTCGGTACAAACCTTAGGGGGCTTACTTTGCCCCATTTTCCCCTAACGGTAGAACCTTTTTTGTTTCGTATTTTGTTCGATTTAAAAAATGTAACTATGTGGAGGAATCCAAAGTATTCATTTGTAGATTGAACAAGGACACTACGGGCGTTAACAGCACATCCGAAAGTGACTGAAAAACTGACCAGAATATTGCAGACTTTTTTTTAACCAATGTTGTCAATGCATCTTTGAGATATTCTGCCCAAATGTTGTACCCACCAACCATGAGCTTTGAAGGACGACTGAATCCAAGAATTCAAGAAATGCACTGATTATCAGAGACGAAGTTGCCACTGAATCGATCATATCTTAATGGAGCTAGATTAAAACAATTCACAATTCAAGACTCTCGCTTAAAGTTCGTAAGGAATGCGTACGGTAGACCGAATGATATCAATCGTGAAGGAAATTTGAGGAGCGGAAACTCTTAGCGATAGGCAAAAGTTTGAAGCCTAGGAGCACGTAAAAATATAATAGTAATGACTACCTAGAAGTTCAAATTATCAAATTCGACCCGAACATCGATAAATCGCAAGAATGTACCAATTTTTCGTTTTATAATCAGAATCAATTTCCACGCGCTCACAATTCTACACAAAAGACGATTGTTGACTTTCTACTAGGCTTTTTAAAGTTATTCAATTGTAAACCTTTATGTGAATTAAATAAATGGAAACATCTTTGATAAATGGCCCCAAATGCTCAACGACTCATTATTGAAGGCGAATCTAATTTAAATGTTTACACTAAATTTTATTTAATACTTCCCCTAGCGGTGGAGTTTATTACCAGAGATCCTGATCAGACTTTAATCAGTTCTGATAAAGGTAGACGCCCCACGATAATAACGAATGGCGCCCAACGTGGGGCACGAACCTAAAATCCCAAGAATGAAAATCTTTTTATGTGAGGACTGCGATTAAGGACTGTTCCTCGGTTTTCTTGATTTCATGGCAGCGCCCCTCGAGTTGTAGAACAATAATTTATGGTTTTTGTCACATCGATGTGTGAACAATGTTTTGAACAACTTACCGCGTTTGACGGCGAATTTCCACGTGCAATCAAACAGTGCAGCCTATGCATCCGCTACAATCTAGAAATGTATTTAATTAAATCCTGAATATCTCGGACGAGAAGAACTAGGTCAAAACCAGAACTTAGGTTCAGATTTTAAAACGTGTCCATGGCTGCCGGTATACATTCAATCGCAACATTTAACGCCAAAATTTTTGCACAAAAAGCAATTTCAACTTAAAAAGTTTATTGAAACGAAACCGCCTTCATATACCCACCATCAATTTAATTGCTTTTGAATTCGCCTGTGCTATGCTCGTATAGGAGGAAGGTTCATTTTCGGTGAGGCGTTTATCGTTCTCACATCGATAGGTACATACAACTCTTATTTAAAATTCGCTGAGCAATTAAACCGCAAAAAATAGAGCTGCACTAGATGTACACATACAATACAGAAAAAATACAGCAGAAAACCACGTGAAATATAACCTGACAGAGTCCGTATTAAATTACATTACATATTAAAGCAGTGAATTTCAACAATGAAAAATATACCATTCAAGACAGAACAAAGTTAGTGTTTGTTGGATTGGTGAAAAGTGTCTCACCAATGTTTATATATGAAGCTGTCACAGCTGCGATGGAATAATACTGCGCGTGATATTGGAAATTTAGCAACCAGCTCAAGGTTGCGCTTCAATAAAACCAATTACAGTGAAAATACAAGATTTGCGTAAACGTTGCATACAGAGAGGACGCGCTATTCGCACCCAGCACAATACACCCGCGAAACAACGGATAGAACGTACCTTCATAACTTTTAATCTGCCGATATTTCTGGAAGCTATACGCGAGCGACTTGTTTCCCTCTGTCCCAGATCTTGCCCAACTTGTTTTTACTATTCCCTTGCCTTCAGTCCACGTACATCATACAATTATTATTATCATCACTATAGTCATCAATAAGAAAACTGCCTCTGCCGATACCTTTGACTACCTTTTGAAAAATACAAGCTTCACTACGTTCTACGCTGTAAGAGTCCAAGCGAGTTCGCATGGTCTACGTGTGGTGGAATCACCTATCCTCCATATCTGGCCATTTAACCTCCAGCTATTACTTCAGCGTGGCAAGAGTGTATCGACTTACCGCGTACAAAATGGTACCACATCGAAATCCATCAGTCAATGGAATTATTTATCGGAATTTTCCTCGAATAAATAATTTGTAAGCCTATAGGTGAAGCAACATTGATGTAGGCAGTCGGAGAACAAGGTTCCAGGTAAACCAACCTAAGGGTGTAAAAACGAAGCTATATTTCATCAAGACTGAAAGTAATGAAGTTGATGATGAAGAGTTAGTAGCATGTTCCATGTTGTGTTCTCGATAGTCAGCCAAGCGATCGAGTGAACTTGCGGGAAAAATGTGGTAGTTGTAGCCCAGTTGATTCTCAACTCAAAATATGCATATAGAAATCATGGGCGGCGGTTATTTTCATTAATGAATAGTTGTAGAGGAATACGAATCAAATAGGTTTTAGTAATACTCCAATTTGCCGAAATATTCCTGTCGATATTTTTTGTTGTCAAAATACACACCATTAGGATTTCAACGAAAAATTATGTGAAAGTTGAAAGAATTTTTGGGTTGTTTTTCGACATCTGAAGAGACTGTTTTCAAGACCACCACATAAATTTATCCCGACTGGTATTGATCGCCACCTTGGCTATTATCATTGATAACATGACAGTTGAAAATCCTTCCCTGGGTGGGTCAGTTTGAAAACTGCGTTAAAATAAGTCCGAACCACCCTGTATGCATGTTCATCTTGTTTTTCGACATCTTATATGAAGACCACCACATGAAATTCTCGACTGGGTAGCGAGCTACCCTTGACTGAATGGACATGTCATTTCATTAGTAAATACCCCTTAGAAAATTTTAAACCTGAAGCGAACTACCCAAAAACTAAAACGCCAAACTATCCTAAAGGATAGCGAGGTAATATAGCTCGAAAATGGTCCATAAAAAAAGATATTAGGTTGTTGAAAGATGAAATGTCGTTTTTCGCTATGAAGTGAAGTTAGTTGCGATTTTCATATCTCAAACTGCCGCCAGGTGGCACTAGTGGTATTGGGTATTGAAGTATAAATACCACTACATTTACTCATGCAATCATTTCAGTTTTGGACTGCATTGTGATCGCACAGAAAAAAAAGAAAAAGAAATGGATTTGAGTCAAAAACGGGTACTTTTCCTTTTTTTACGAGTTTAAACTTGGCCACATCGCAACGGAGGTAACCGAAAACATCAACAGGGCATATGGAGCGAACCACACAGCGATGTTTCGAAAAATTCCGATCAGGAGATATGACCTTTCAAAGTGAAAGCAGGTCGGGTGCACCAACAAGAACCCCAGTCTACTGGTGGAATGAGAACATTGCCGAATGCAGAAGGCGATGCAACCATGCGCGCAGGAAAGGGCAGCGTGCGCGAAATCGTACCACGTGGCAATCATTGCATTGTAGCTACAAAGTATGCCGACTACAGCTTAAGAAAGCGATTCAAGACGCCAAGAACTCCGCATTCCAAGACCTGCGCGATAGCTCGGATATCGACCCCTGGGGCAAGGCGTACAAGGTAGTGATGAAAAGAGTAAGAGGACACAGAGCGCAGCAACCCTCGGATCCTGCGCTTATGGACAGCGTATTGGCGGCACTCTTTCCACCACAGAGTGAACGGACGCAAATATATCATCTACCCGCAGATATGGGTAATATTATTCCCGTGACAGCTGAAGAGGTTCTACTGACACTACGAAAAGTGACCGACAACAAAGCACCTGGTCTGGACGTCTTCAACTCAGCGAGCTGGTTGCGAATAATGCAAGCAGTAAATAGTTTCAACGTACCGGGATACCTACAGCGAATCATAGCTAACTACTTCGAAGGAAGAGTTCTTCTGTATGACACCGAGGACGACGTCAAGCGCTACGACGTTTCACGAGGAGTCCCACAGGGCTCAGTGCTTGGCCCCACATTATGGAACATCATGTATAATGACGTTTTTTGCATCGAGCTTCCAACGGACACCACATTGGTTGGCTACGCGGATGATATCGCACTAGTGGTAGTAGCGAAACATATCCACACCTTGGAAGTTCTGTGCAGTGATGCGATCGATATAATTATGAACTGGTTAAGTAGTGCGGACCTAGAGTTGGCTTCGCATAAAACGGAGGCTGTTCTTTTGAGCTCTCGAAAAGTGCGCGAAGTTTTTACATTCAGAGCCGGAGAGCACGAGGTCATCTCGCAGCCAAATCTGCGATATCTTGGGGTGTTAGTTGACACCCGGATGTCCTTCAAGGACCATCTTCTGGCGATCAGCGAAAAGGCTTCAAAGGTGAATGGTAAACTCCCACGCATCATGTCAAACATTGGAGGACCATGCTCCAGCAGGCGAAAACTATTAGCAACGGTCACGAGTTCCGTAATGCTATACGCTGCACCGATCTGGGCAGATGCAACGAATAAGAAATCGTATATAGCCGGAATCCGATCAATCTATCGTCTTAGCGCACTAAGGATTGCTAGTGCCTTTCGAACAGTGTCCGATGAAGCAATCGGAGTAATATCGGCAATGTTACCAATTGACATAATAGCGTGTGAACTTCAGCGACTCTACGTAGCAGCAGATGAAGCATCAAGTGGACGAACGACGGCGCAGTATCCAGGAATGGCAAGGACGCTGGGAAAGCGCGAACAAAGGGAGATGGACATTCACATTGATCCCAAACATAGACAGCTGGATAAGCCGCAAACACGGAGAAGTAGACTTTTATGTGACCCAGCTGCTCAGCGGACACGGTTGTTTTAAGCAGTATCTTCACCGCTTTAAGCATGAGGAAGACCCGTTCTGTCCCAACTGCCCCCACGAGATTGAAGACGCGCGGCATATTTTACTGCACTGTCCGCGCTTCAACGTCGACCGAGCCGAGGTTGCGGAGGCCTTCGGAGAAGCTCCGACCGTAGAAAACTTCGTTAGACACATTTGTGACACAGCCCTCAAGTGGCAAGTTTTCCAGACTGCAGCAGCACGGATTATGTCGACACTTCGCCGCTTTGAGCGAATAAGAAACATCCAACGCGACGCACCACAGGAGACGACTGACTAGACCAGACAGACAATAACTGACGATTTTAGCAATATCGCTATGGCGGCCTCCCGACGCAATACCTAACGGTGCTTCCGGGAGGATCCATCCGTACGACTGAGGAGATGTTTAGCGGGTTAAAGTCCCGCACTGACTTAGGCTTTCGATGCTGTTACTCCTCGTTAAAAAAAAAAAAAAAACCTTTCAAAGTGAGCCACGTGGTCGATCGACGATGACAAGCTGAATTTACTAGTGGAATCTGACTCACGCCAAACTGTAAGGGACATTGCAGAGAAATTGGGCGTACACTTTTCGACAGTTTCCCGGCACTTGCAACAGCTTGGAAAAGTTAAAAAGCTTGATAGGTTAGGTTAGGTTAGGTTGAGAAGGGTGGACTAAAGCGATGTGCCCCAGTCCATCACGAGAGATCACTGTGGATCCATTGTGGTCCCCTCGTATAAAAAGCTTGATAAGTGGGTTCCGCATGAACTTACTGAGCAAAACATGACGCGTCGACTGGAAATTTGCAGTTCCCTGCTCTCCCGCAACAGAAACGATCCATTTCTGAACAGAATAGTGACATGGGATGAAAAGTTGATACTGTACGATAATCGTCGCCGATCGGCGGTTGGATGCTGATGAGACCCCAAAACACATGCTGAAACCAGGCCTCCATCCGAAGAAGATAACGGTGACTCTTTGGTGGTCTGCAGCTGGAGTTATTCACTATTCCTTTTTGCAGCGTGGTGAAACCATTAATGCAGAGAAGTATTGTACCCAACTCGATAGAATGCATCAGAAACTGCGTGTTCAACGAGCTAGATTGGTCAACAGAGATGGAGTTATACTGCTTCATGACAACGCACGACCTCATGTTTCAAGAACAACGGTCCAAAAATTAAACGAGTTGCAGTATGAGACTCTTCCTCATCCACCATAATCACCAGACCTTTCTCCAACCGACTACCACTTTTTTAAATATTTGGATTATTTTCTGACGACCAAACCATTCGATAATGAAGCAGCCATCAAAAGTGCCTTCGAGGACTTTTTTCGCTCTAGAAAGTCGAGACTTCTACGAAACTGCCATAAATGCACTTGTATCTCGTTGGGAGAAGTATATTGCATGTGCTGGGTCCTATTTTGATTAATAAAATTAAGTATTATAAAAGGTGCAGTTGTTTGAAATTGCACTACCAAAAACGACATTTCATCTGCAACAGCCTAATATTATCAAGGGAATCAATTCACAGATAAATGCGATGAGTGCACAAGTGACGGTGTGAGTGCAGGAAGTTGAAGTTGAAGGTTTATTATATTCGCCTGGAATCGCTGATCTAATAAAACGTAATAGTTTTATCGTATTGAAACTTTAAACGCGATTATCTCGAAACTGCATTTTCAAAAACTGCTCGTGCTGTAGCTCAAAAAGTTATTGATTGATTTGGCTGATTTTTTGGGAGCCTTCTGTCTATATCAATATCGGAAGGATGTATCTAAAGTTTTGAGGATATCGCGTAAATAAACTACTTTTTTGGGGTAAAAATTGTCTAAAAAATAATCGAAAATTTAACATTTCATTAAAAATCATCCTACTTATATGTTTTGTTTCATACTTTTTTCTATAATTTTATAGGTTTATCCTTCCGCTCCATCTGTCAGTATTTGAAAAATATTTTTGTTTTCTGTTTAAGATCAATAGCAAAAATATGACAAATGGAGCACTTTTCGATGTCACGCAAAATACGCCTAAAGGAATAGCCTATAGCGCCGCCATTTCCTTTTGTAATACAAAATAACCACACTTGAAAGTTGTAATAATATCATGTCAAAATTTTAAAATGATGCGATTATTTTATAACCTTAAAAAAAAATTAATTAAAAATGACTCATTTTCAGGTGCCTAAAGGTGTCTTCACCTTAAACATACGAGGGTAGCTCCAAAAATTCTTCTTCTGAGTAACAAAAAAAATTATTAAAAATGTTAACAAGGCTTTATTTTTCAATATATTCACCGTTAAATCGAATACACTTAGTGGCTCTTTCATGACGTCTTCTAAAGTCATGTTCCTCCTTGCCCACAAAATGTGCCTCCACGTCGTCCTTCAGCGATTCGTCACTTTGAAAACGACAACCTCTGAGGTTCCCCGCTTAAGATTAAGGAAAAGGTAGTAGTCACTGGGGATTAGGTAGAGCGGATGGCTGATCTGAAATTTACATACGGCCAGAGCGCTTATTGCTGTCTGAGCACTTTTTTGAATACTGAAAGGTTTCGGGGGTCCTATCTTGCGCTCACTTTTGACATGCCCAAATGTTCATGTAACATTTTTTTCTTTTTTTTCCCTTTTTCTTTAGACGACCATTATTCAGCACCGGTCAAAAATTTGTTGTCCGGTACTTGGTTGGTAACTTTTTAAGGGGCGATCCCTTGATATCTTTAGAGAAAAAAAATAAAAATACAGGGAAGATAAATTTTCAATATCCGCGAAGATACAGGGTGGTAAAGAAATATCATTCGGACCTGTACCCTTATATCTTCAAAACGAGTAATAACAATTCAACATGTTTTTATGAAATTTAATTACCTTTCATTTAATGTAGCAGACGGAATTGTAGCTGTATCCCATCTTGAGAAATTTACTTCAAAATACAAAAATACAATTTTTGCTATAGCAACACTAAAACCTCTGTGATACATTTTTCTCAGAACCCCATTATTACTATATTATATAATATTAATTTTATTTTTTTATGCGTCATATTATTACTAACCAAGTACCGGACACCCTGTACATTCGAAATATTCCAATTTAAACGTAGGCACACACTTTGTACTATCAACAACAAATTCTACTCAACATTTTTTTGTATTTCTTTAAGCCATCGAAATGGAAACTGCTTAACAAAGGAACTACTGAATTAATCGAATAACATATCCTTTTACATCAAAGCAAAAAAAATTCAAGGGACACAGAAAATACAGAGTTTAATTTATCGGAGAAAAAACTATGTACCCTTTATAACTCATTTAAAAGCACATCTCACATGTGCACGTTTCATTAAATTTTCCATGAATTTTCCTCTGGTGGCCAGAGAAGCGTATGGATGTATCTGACTGATATAGCCACTTTTCGGAAACTTTTCCGGAAATTGCCCCGAAAAGTTTCAGGGACTAGTTTGGTTTCGTTATTTTTTTTATGTAGAAAAAGTTGAAAAAACACACCTACTATTTTATTGAGTAGTTCATCTTCTCGTTTGGCCATTTAAAATATGAGAACGATATTAAGAATTCATCAGTTCGGTAAATAGGGTCAAAGGTATAACGAACTAACTTTATTTCGAAATGTTCAGTAAGTAAAAATCAAAATTTTTTTTTAATGATTTTATTGATTGAAATCACGAAAGGAAGGAAAATCCAGAGATAAAATGAATCCAGAGATAAGACTGAAAGGTCTTTCGATACCGTAGACTGAATTTTTTGCGTATCAGGGTAGCACTTGTTCTATAGCAAAGTTCTATATGTCGAACTTTTCTAGAACTCGAATTTCGAACAATTTTAAAGAAAAACTATTTTACTTTTCCTTAACTTTAACTTTACCTAACATTTTTTTCAGTTCTTGGTTCGACTTGCAGAAGTTCTACTGTATTTAATTATTATTAAACTATTTCATCTAACAATACTTTTAATTAAATTATCTACAATTTTTTATATTATGTACCTTACTTATTTTACACTTTATTGAAGTTTTTTTCACGGTGCTAACATATTTTATCAATATTCTGGATTGTAAGAAATAGTGAAATTCTATTGCGACGACATTAACTCCAATGAACTATCGTCTATTATTTTGGTTTATTCCACTAATTTGACTGTGCTGAATACACAGTCCTTTCAAATCGATATACTAAGAAATATAAAGAAAATTAGTAAGAAGATGCAGACATTTATTAAAAAAAATTAAACCACAGGGAAACTCAACCTGTAATTAATTTTTTTGTATCAAATTTTAAGGAGGCAAATTTTGACAAATCAAAATCCCAAAAAAATAAAACAAAAAGAAAAACAAATAGTTTTTTTTTTTAGTTTAGTTTAATTTTGGCGTACCAATATTCAAATTCAAATTCCAATAAATAATTAAAAATCTCAAAAATGAAATATTAATAATTATGATTCACCTGAAATTAAAAAAAAAGTTGCTACCCTAAAATTTTATATTTTTACGTTTCAGGGGTGGTAGAGCGCAAAAACGGGAAAATAATTATTCCGTCTCTCCGCCTTATATGTCGTCTGCTCAACGCAGTACGCAAATTACTTTACCATTCAATAACACGATAATCCCTGTTAATATTCTCTTCCAATTTTCACAAAAATTAGACTAGTTGATCCCCTCAGGGGTGATCTTTACCTACTGGAGTGGAGTGAAACAAATCTTCTAGAGAACCAGGTATATCTCAAGAATACTTTGATATATGGACTTCGAATTTTTACTATAGGTATATAACATCTACTCCTCTGTGCAAATATCCTATTCTTTTTGATAATGGAGGTGTGATGAGGAGATAGATCTTTATATCTCAAAAATTGATAAAGCCAGGAAAATATTTTTTACATAAATAGGCGTTTAAAACATATTTACACTACAAGGGGAGAAATGACGTACAGATCTAGAGACAAGGGTTGAAAAGGATCGGTCAACTATTGTAAAAACAGCAAAATATCAACAAAAAGGCTCAGGTATTTTTTTTCTCGCAAGAACGACATGTGGTGGATCGTCGAAGAAACAAATCGCCCGAATAATCAAGGAAGCTGAAGAAGTTAATAAGTTCTCGCGGGAGATAGTGAACTGAACTAAAGGTGCTCTTACACGAGCGATTAAAATTGCTCGATTTGTAGCAATATTCGTCAATTTTGACGTCACGAAATTATGAAGCAACAAACAGCAACAATAGGCGATGTGGATCAACTTTTTTTTCATCAACTCGTTGCTGAATTGTGATGAGCGATATTGACCAATATCTAGCAATTCGGCAATAAGGGTTTACACGACCAATTCAGTCTATGAACAACACGGAAGCAAACTTGACAAACAAATCTAAAACTTAAAGTAAAATTTGATAATATTTGAATTCCAAGCCATTATAATACAAAACTTGAAAAATAAATGCAAAACTCAAAACAAAACTTGACAATTGAATCACCGAACGGGGACAATTGCTCGGAATTTTCCAAGTTAGTGCAAATACAGCAACTATATGGCGAACAATACCAGCAATCTGTAAAAACATTACCACATTGCCGGAATATTGCCGCAACTAGCATGATATTGCCCTGTATTGCTCCATGAATCGCTCCACCAGTTTTGGCAATAGTCGTCGGGCAATCTATTACTTGACAAATTGCTCGTGTAAGAGCATCTTAAGGGTATAACTGTTGCGCCATCAAAACAATATCCGTGAGTGTAAACGCCGCAGCCATGAATGTAATCGCCGCACCCATGGAAATTAGCGACGCACCCATTGGTGCTTCCGCTGAAACCATGGTAGTTGAAAAACACCCATGGGATTGTCCCAAAAATCATCATGCTGTACACCTTCCTGATACACCCATGAGATTTGTTGGACGAGGATAGTGTGTGCATTAGTACATTAAGGGCCGTTCTTACGATGTTCAATTACGTCCTAACTTGAACTTTAACAAACAGATTTTCATACAAATCTACCAGTTAAAATTCCAGTTAGAGTTTAACTGAAGATCATAATAATGGCCGTAAGACTAGGAGCGTTTAACTTAATAATTCATGAAACGTAAGCACTTTTAATTGTGAAGTCGGTTCAAAAGCTAATAAAGAACATTAAAGAGGGTAAAGAACCTTCAAAAAAATAAAGGGCAACAGGTCAAATAAAGACAAAATGTGTATAGCATGTATTACGCTCCAATGAAGTAAACTTTGTGATCTAATGAAAAAACAAAAAAAAAAACAACCCAATTTTCGCCATACATTATTTACTCGCATATGATGAGAGTAAATGGAGGATGAAAACAAAGGAAGTCGACTTAAATTGACTCATACGAGTGCTGGCGCCATCGTATCCTTCCCTATAGAATCTTCTATACCGAAATATAGGACAGCCTAAGGGATGATGAGCACTGTGTTGTGTACTGAGAACGAAGGAGAAACCCTTGTATGACATACACAGCCACACTGCCAGACAGAACTAGATGCCAGATATGGGAATTATTACTTTGCTCTGTAAGTAGGTATCTGCTATTAAGAACGGAAATTATTGATTTCTTCTCTTGGATGGGATTTTCCTTATAGTATCTCGAACGTGATAAGCTTTTTCGCCTTTTTCCTGTCCTTGTCAGTCTTTCCCAAGTTTTCTTCTCGGATTGCGGTTGGCGCGGATTGTACATACGATATACATTACATTCTCAAGATTGTGATAGAAGTCTTTTCTTCGGGAATGGTCGTGATGATGTGATTAATTGGATTTCCCGAAATATTTTTGGATATTTTATATTCATTTCATAGGGAATTTATTTTTTCCAAGTTCTTTTAACAATGACCTTTTCCTATTTTTCTTCGTTAAAGTTCAAAGGTGAAAACCATTAAGATGAGTAAAAAGATTACGAATCCGAAGCGGGTAGTAAATATTTGAATTTAAGGAGTTGTAAAAGAAATTGCAACAAGACGAGTTTTATAATGTAAAAGGCTACCCTGATCAAATAAATCCCATGGGTGTTTCCTAACAGTAGTAGTTCGCCCATTTTTATGGGTGATTCGAGAAACACCAATGGTAGTACATACATATTTACGGTTATTTCGAGAAACACCTATGGTTGGCGTAAGAACACCCATGGGTGTTTAGTGGAACATGAATGAGTGTAAGCGACGCGCCCATGGTAGTTAAAGAATGGGTGTGCAACCAAGGGATTGTACCTAAAACGACAATAGGTGTATGTACTATTTTTTAGCACACCCATGGGATTTGATGGACCAATGTGATGCGGAATACTCATCCACATTACCACATTAATGTCTGTAAGTCTCTTTGGTGTAGTGGCAGTAACTTTCCCTGTTACGCCGCAGACTCAGGTTATGGATCTCTACTTTGACGATAAAAGCTGGCATTCGAAAAAGATACTAGCTCCTTGCAGTCGCGGTTAAAAATTTCAGCACCCATTAAAACAAACAGTGCCTCCTTCGCTAGCCTATAAATATTGAGGTCGAAGGCTTATCACCTGTGGTCTAACTAAAAAATATGATATTTAAAGCAGTAACATTGCCACAGAAGGGTTCTATAGAAACTGAAAGAAGCCTTCTTCATTATTACAGTAGATTAAAAGAAACTTCAAACGTTTATGCTTGATTTATACTCATTTATTTAAAACTTCCTTGAATTTTATACCAACATATTAATATTTTTATCTACCAAGTCCAATTCGGACACAAAGTGGTGAATAGTAAGGACATAACTTCTCTGCTAGAGTCGGGAAATCACTCAAAATTATAGGAAATGCGGGATCAGGAACTGGAACAGCAATAACATTTGACACCAAAACTATTGCTGAAAATGCAAACACTTTATATAAAATGATTGTAGTATTTTTCAATACACTTACCAACGAGCAATATGACCAACAATTTTATACTAGATGCCATGACTGATTGTTCAATGACTGGTTCTGGATAATTGATAAATATTTTGTCCAGTACTGGACATTATATAGAGGAATTGAATCAATAACTTAAGTAAGTTGTCATGATTTGAACCGATTTTATGAGGTAGTCGTGAGAAAAACTTTAATTCGAAATGTTCCTGATATTGCCAAGTTAAAAATTTTTAACTTACATTTTTGACGAGTTTAACTTTATGGGCAGAAATTCTTTCTGGATTTTAATGATCGGAAATACAATTATTAAATGGTAATAGCTTCTAGTACTCAACTGCATGACAACAAAGTGAAATTACATTCTTGTATCGTAAGATACAACTTTTAAATTTTAAAAAAAAAAATTTAAGATGTAAACCTAAGGCTACCAATTATCTGACCCAACCAAATTTTACAAAATTCTCGACAAAGTGGCATATAGTCGTCTAATAAATACTTAAAATTTTACTGAGAAAATTAATTAAAATTTTTCAGGCAAAATGGGCTTGTGTGAGGATATAAAAAAATTTGCCAAACAAAAATTTGAAAATTACACTACTCAAATTCAATTTGTCAAAGAATTGTCTTATATTAGGCATATTGACGAAAATACAGACAGATTGTAAAATCGTCAAATTTTTATTTGCTCTTGCTTGAAAAATAATTATACTTACCAGGTGTAAAACGATCGTTGACACATAGATAGCGTTAGTGAGCGTGTTAAGCAACCTAGGTTTAGGTTTAAGAAGGGGCGCAACGCTAAAAAACCACCACGCTCACTAGGCGCCAAACGGGCCCATTGCGATCCCTTCAGGTCCTCGTGGGCTATTCCATCACCTCAGAAACACTCCAGTTCCCTACAGAACCTGACTAATTTGTCATACCCCAATGACCTCAAATCCTCGATGCTCTCGAAGAAAAGGCTACCCAACCATTTCAGACGCCTCCTAGCGATCCCCGGGCATTCACACAGAATGTGAGTGATGTCCTCCACAGCATACAGATCTTGGCAGAACCTACACATGTCCGATTCCGCAATCCCTAGCCGCATAGTGTGTTTCCTCAGCATACAGTGCCCCGTTAGTGCTCCGACGAGCAGTCGCAGTTTTCCTCTATCCCAAGTCAATATATACCTAGTCTTTTGACTATCCTATTAAGCAACCTAGGGACGCCATTTTTTTTTATTGAAGGGTTGGTTAGTTGTTAACATTAATCAGTGTACATCGTCACAAATTTCATTCAACAACATACGTTTGTCCTGTGCTGATCATGTCTAGTTTTATGCCAGAAAAAGAGCATATGCGGAAAGCTCTGCTTTTTTGCTTCCATTTGAAGCAAACGGCTGCTGAATCGCATCAAATGCTTGTGGAGGCCTATGGTAACAATGTTTTAGCGGAATCAACGTGCAGGGCTTGGTTTCGTCGATTCAAAGACGGCGATTTTGACCTGAGCGACAAGAAGCGCGAAAAGCGGTCCAGGAGGATGATCAATTGCAGGCTCTTTTGGACGAGGACGATACCCAATCGCAAAAAACGCTTGCTGAGCAATTGGATGTTACTCAAGCAGCCATTTCCATGCGTCTACGTCATGGGAAAGGTTCAAAAGATCGGAAAATGGGTGCCGCATGAATTGAACGATAGGCAGATGGAGCGACGCCAAAACACATGCAAAATGTTGCTCGCCAGACACAGAAGAAAGACGTTTCAGCATCGGATTGTGACTGGCGATGAAAAGTGGATTTATTTCGATAATCCAAAGCGGAGAAAATCGTGGGTTGATCCCGGTCAACCATCAACATCTACCGCAAGACCAAATCGCTTCGGACGGAAGACAATGTTGTGCGTTTGGTGGGATCAGCAGGATATCGTCTACTATGAGCTCTTAAAACCTGGTGAAACTGTCGATGCTCACCGCTACCACCAACAATTGATCAAATTGCACCGTGCTCTGCGTAAAAAAACGCCGGAATATCAACAAAGATATGACAAGCTGATTTTCCTTCACGACAACGCACCATCGCACACGTCAAAAATGGTCAGCCACTACTTGGACACACTCAACTGGGTGGTGCTACCCCCTCCCGCTAATTCACTAGACCTGGCCCCTTCTGACTACCACTTGTTTTCGTCGATGGGCCACGCGCTCGCTGAGCAGCACTTCAGTTCTTACGAAGACGTCCGAAAATGGCTTGATGATTGGTTTGCTTCGAAAGAGAAGGAATTTTTTTGGCGTGGTATCCACAAATTGCCCGAGAGATGTAGATGTGTAGCTAGCGAGGGTGAGTACTTCGAATAAATTTGTTTTTGTTTTCTTTGAAAAAAAACATTTTTCTGACCAAAAAACGATCTTTTTAAGCTTATACACCTGGTATATACTTAAGCTAGTATTACACTGTTTGACCATGTGGTCAAATTGCAGTAATAAGCAATGCGAAATAGCGAATTCGAATTATTCTCGCAAAATCCGCTCGGTCAAATTCGCTATTTCGCATTGTTTATAACTGCAATTTGACCACTTGGTCAAACAGTGTAATACTAGCTTAAAGCTAGTATTCTACTGTTTGACCTCGCTGTCATATTGCAGTAATAAGCAATGCGAAATAGCGAATTCGAATTAATCTCAATGTATCCGCTCGGTCAAATTCGCTATTTCACATTGCTTATTACTGCAATTTGACCACTTGGTCAAACAGTGTAATACTAGCTTTACATATATTATTAATTATACTTTTATTTGACAGTAGTGTAATACGGGATTCGCAAATTTATTGTGATTGGCATAGTTAAATTTTTACAAAAATGTCGAAACTGTCGAATAGTTCCAATCAAATCAATGGGGAAAAATTTTGTATTTTGTATGAATTTAGAGTGGTTTCGTTAAGAAAATTGAAGCGTTTCATTTGAATTCCGATAAAAATTATAAGAAATTTCAAACTAAATTTTATAAAGTTATATTCCGAAATGGAAAAAGCTCAAAAAATCTAAATTATATGACTACAAGGGTAAATAATGTTTAGTAATTTTTTGATTTTTAAAATACAGTCTTTAGGGGCTTTTCTTTATCGTGCGAGTTTGCTACAATACCATTATACCTAGTGAAAAAGGTCTGTTTTTTGTACTAAGGAAAATAATATTAAATGTTTGCAAAATTTGATTTTATGTTAAGTATTACTTGAACGTTAGTGACAACCGAAAAAATTGTTAATCTTATTTTCAACCATTCACGTCTTTATTCATAAAAATTTATTTAATGTTCCACACAATAAGGGCGTTCAGATCTCTCAATTGTTCTGAAATTTTGAGAATTCCTAAAAGATATTGCACCATCTGTCTCTTAACACTAAACCTACCGATACTTTATGTATACCTATTCCTACCACAGCGGGTCAAGTGACCCGTATTTAAAATTTTACATATATATTATACTATGTATAGTGAAAAATGTATCACAATTTGGTACATGAATTAAGCAATTTTTCCAAATAACGATTCAAAAATATTTATTTATTAAATTCAAAAATCCGATAATGTTATTTAGAAGAAATTCTGACAAAAAGTTTAAAATGGGTCATTTGACCCGTCGTGGTAGGTTTAGTGTTAAGCTAGTATTACACTGTTTGACCATGTGGTCAAATTGCAGTAATAAGCAATGCAAAATAGCGAATTCCAATTATTCTCGCAAAATCCGCTCGGTCAAATTCACTGTTTCGCATTGCTTATTAATGCAATTTGACCACTTGGTCAATCAGTGTAATACTAGCTTTACGCACAATTTAGAATTTGGTTTTTTATATGTCGCTTTGTTAAACAAATATTTGACTTTTTTGACTGAAAAATACAGGCCGAAAGAAAAGTCGACAAATATTTATTTGCCTTCTTTTAAATAGCAAACAAAACAGTTCTTTTCAAGGTCTGTTTTACCTGAAAAATTTGAATGAATTATTTGTCAATTTTTTTTATCAAACTGGCATAGAAGCTAAAATACGTTCAACAACTGAATCTGTTGGTAGTACAATAACTAAATGTTAAGCTCAAAAGGTTTATTTTATATATAAGATAAACCTTTTGAGCTTAACATTTAGTTATTGTACAATACAACAACAATAACTATACAATAACTAAATGTTAAGCTCAAAAGGTTTATTTTATATATAAGATAAAAAGACGTCTACTTACTGAAAAACTCTAACAGCCTTGAGACGCCAATTATCAGCCAAGCTTTAACCGATGTATTTCACCAGTCATTACCCAAACCCTGGTATCAATGCCAAATGTTCTACAAAATCGTCTGCTAATCGACTTCAATCATGGCAGACGTTTTTAAATGAAATCAGTAGAATATTTTAAATGACCAGTTTTGTCGCATAAACTTTAGACCAGCATTGATTTTTGGTATTGGAACAGATTTGTTTTCTGTCATTGCGACATACTTCGTTTCAGACATTAGAACAATCTTGATTTCAGGCATTGCCACAGTCTTCGCTTTTGACATCGGACCAGTATTTTAAAGCTGATTTTTAAGGCAGTATTACTTTGAATATTTGGTCAGCGTTGCTTCTAATATTACTTAGTTTAATGTCGGAACAGCGTAGATCAGCTTTGTTTTGATTTCTAGCCTGCGTTGGTGTTTAAGCTGTTTGCTCAAGCGCGGCGAAAAAAAACCAGAGTGTTTTCTGCTTTTCCGATTTGTAGAATGTATGACATACGGTCAAATACTTAATCAAAAAAACATTGTCAAATATTTGACCAAATAAAATTGAAAAAAGATTCTTTTCGACTGGATTTAACTAAAATAGTTACTAAAAAATATTTCATTCGAATATACATCGCAAAATGATAGGTTAGTATGTATACATACTTAAGGGGTTATACGCAGTCAGAATTTAATTCATTTTCGTAATGTACATATATTTAAGTATATTCACAGTAATTTTCATGTCAATCCGACAAATATTCTCGAAGTTACACTCATATTTCTTGGAAACGGCAAAAACGATCAGTCTCAAATTCTTTTTATATGTATTTTTCAGTGATTAATCGAAGGATTTTTCTCGCCGATAAATATTTTCCATTTTATAAAAAATTTAAGGCCGTAATTGTTATCGAAAATCGAAATTTTTTTTTGGAGAAGACACCATTTTGTTAAAAATTAATATTTTGCGTATTCTTTCGATTAAGTACTAGATAATACATTATACTACCGAAATCTTTTTAGTTTTTTTATTTTAGATGATCCTATCCAGAGATATCGTGGTCACCGCAAAACGCTTTCTTTATAGGAGTTCCCGGCAATCAGCTATACCAGTTTTAAAAATCATTATTTTTACAAATAAAAATACCAGAATAAAGTTAAAAGTTGTATATAACAATTTTTACGTTAATAAATTAAAATGTTTTTCCAGGAAAAAATCATGAAATATCGCTTTTTTTCGGCCTCCTGACTGCGTATAACCCCTTAAAGCAAACATCTTGATGAAATCTTCAAGCTAAGGGGACGGGTCTGCACTTTGATGAGTAAAAAATGTACGATCAGGACAAAAAAGCTCAGTTTTCAGATAAAAAGTTCAACACAGTTTTCAAACTGTTCAAACGTTTTTCATGCCCTTAATGTCTTGATTTCTATTTGAAAAACATTAGTCAAAGCAGTGTGGTATTTCAGTCATGTAGTTATCTAACTCTAAGTTAGTTTCATTAATATTTATTTAACTTAAATATACCGAGTTCGAGGAGAAAGCGAGCTTGCTATTTTTAATTATCAGGGCTGTGAAACTCTAGCGATTTTGTAATGTTTGTGTTTCAAGTGGTTTGATCAACTTGGTCTTGCACACTCGAATCTTCGTTTTAGGGGTAGTGTATTCTTCAGCTTTCGGGTGAAACCAGAGCCATAGATTTATAATTGTCCTTTTCAAAATATTTCCTTCATTTATTATTAATAAAACATTATTTTTCATTATTCTCAAACAACCAAACGAAATAGTCCTAACTTTCACATTTGTAACTGATTACTTCTTCTTTCCAATTGAAGCATTAGCACAAATAAGCTGTGGCCAATGGCATCGTCTTGTGAAAATTATCGGCTCCGGAGCCGGATCAGGAACGGGAGCAGGTTCAGCAACTGGCATTGGATCAGGTTGTGCTTCTGCAACTGGCTCTGGAAGTGCCATAGCCATCGATGGTGTAAGAATATTGAAGGTAACTACAGCGACTGAAAAGTGGATTTTTTTTTAGTTTGGGAAAAAATTTGAATCGATTTATTTTTCGAGGACTAACCTAGAAGGATTACTAACGTGGTATAGAACTTCATTGTAGTGCTTCGAGTCAGATATCAACTTAAACTGAATGTAAAATCGTTATTAAAATCGCTTTATATTAGTCGGTTTTGAGGTATTAAATTTTGGTTTATGTGAATTTTGTCATGATTGTCGTGTTGTTTGGGTAATTTTAAAGGTCTCCTGATAGCAAACTAGGCTACTAATATAGAGGTCGTGGGTTCGTAGTCAGGTTAATAATCCGTGAAATAATAGAACTGATATCAGAAGCAGCAACAGTATAAAAGCGCTGTTACTGTTTGAATAGGAACTGGAAAAGACCGATTCCTAGAAGTGATCGTCAATAAACCAAGTTAAACTTACCATAATCTTCTTTTTTCCAAAGACTAGAGCGAAAAAAAATAATTAAGGAGCTGCGTTTCAGACCACTTGAAAATCTAGGAATCATTAATAAGAGTTAAGGCATACCGTCCTTTTCTTCAGGCTAAGTAGTGCGTTTTAATCTTCTTTTTTTATCACTACAAAAACTTTCTTTCTGACACCATAAGACATTTTTCATTATCATTTCGAAAAAAAAACTTTCTTCAACAACATTAAACACACTTATGTGTGATGTCCTTGGTGCATTTGATTTAAAGTTTTCTTCCGTATCAAATTTTATGTAACATAGGGTACCATATTATGGAGTCCCATAAGGTCCAATTCTATCGTCATACTTATTCCGAATTTCATCAACTTCCAGGTTTTTTCGAATGTGTCATTCATCCGAAGCTTGAACAATTAATTGATTTCATTTCCACTCAAAATTGCATCAGAATTTGCCAAACAATTTGACAGCAAAAAAAAGTGGTAATACAACACTTCAAAACGTATGTACTGATTAAATATGCACTGTCTGTCGGGAATTGTTGTATGTGTTTTCTAATAATTGTTTTTTTCTTGAAATGACTTGCATTAAAACGCAAGGTAACTTAATAAATCGATTATCATCAGAGCCATTGCCATTGGTTAAATGGAGAATTTTAAGCATTTTCACAGTTGCGTCGTGGAAGAAGTTGCTGATCGTGATAATCAACAAACAATTTTTATTGCCATTAAAAAATTCGTCTATTCTAATACCAGACTTTTCACAAGAAAAAACGTCTTCCATTCTCGGAACTAAGTGATTTTGGGAAAGTATCTGCCTCTTGATCACCTTGAAGGTCACTAAACTTCTCGCTCACTCAGGTGGGCCTGTTAGTACCTGCGACAAAATTTATTTCTTCGCGCTTAAATCCAGTTTTCAATTTTAATTAATTTTAATACTAGCTTTAAAACATCTGCGTGCTTTCAGTTGGAAATGACTGGTGCCGAAAGTCGAAACGAAAGAAAGAGTTTTTCTTGTTTCGAGAGGTGAGTAATTACACAAAGGTAAATTTAAATAATGTTAAACCAGTTGAACTTGAATCTGGAGAATGTAACATTTGAATTTACCAAGAAGATAGTAGCGTAAATAACAAAGTACATGAAACTTGTTCAAAAAGTTAGCGGAAGATCGAATCTTCTTCCGTAGCTATTAAGTTCAGTGCTGGGTCTAAAGCATGATCCGAAACAAATCCCGATTCTCAAGGTCTCGAAAAACAAAGCCAGATCTCGAAACCCCAAAATCCAAAAAAAAAAAATGTCCCGAAACTAAATGAAAATCGAGCGAAAATTATTAACTTTTTGGTTGGATGTATTTTAAGTTATTCCCAAATAATTTTCCATCCTTGTATAATTCGCGCGAAAATAGAAGACAAAATAATACCCACCGCTCGACATTTCAAATAATTCTAAAAAATTGTATCTTGCATTTGTGTAGGCATACATTTTTTTGGCGATTTTGAATATCGACATTTTGTGTTGTGATCTTTTTTCACTTGAGATTTTTTCTTGTTGCAATATTACTTACTGAACTCACTAACATGCATTCTAATCAGCAATCATCGCGTGGCATCACTTAACGCGGGCGCGTTGCGTTTACTATAATTCCACCTCTTGTCAGTCGATTCGGATCTTAAAATTTTTCGGTATCGAGAGCAACTAAGTGCGCAATAAACATCACAACACATTTTCCGGTCATGTAAAAAAAATTCTCAAAAGAAAAACAGCTCTTCATTTATCAACTGGTGACCCAATTGCATTCGCTTTTTTATTAATTGTCTGAATTATTTAAATTTTGAGACACTCACATGTGAAAAAAGAGAGCTTGTCATTTAAGTTTCGGTCTTTCATTTAAATATTCCACGAATTGGAGCTTAACTTTTATTGTCTAAATACTTTTTTTTGGTTTTAATTATTTTTTTTTATTTTTCACGTTTCAATTTCGACATAAAATAACTCGCGAGAGCTAAGATAATGTACCAATCGTCTAAGTATAAATTCATTTTAAACAAATTTCGCCAAACGTTTTGGCAATTGTTCAAAAAAATTCGAACAATTATCGCGATCGAAACCTGTACATCTGGTTTTTTTTTTGTATACTTAGCTTACGTAAATTTAAAATTACGAATTGGCTTCTGTTCATCATTTCTAATTTGTTAATTGTTGCAATGCAATTAATTCTTTCATTTCACGGTGATTTTTTTATGATTCACAATGTTAATTTGGTTATTTTGGCAAAATTTAATTGCACCTCTTTCAAGAGAGTTTCCAGGAAATGTATTTAATGTTTTATGTTTGGCAGAGCCACGGTTGAGTTGCGAAGTGAACGTAATTATTTGAATAATACTTGCACTTTTACGAGCTTCGATTTCTCATTCAACACGTTAATCGCCTTTATAAAGAGCAGGGTGACAACGACATCTGCAAAACTTTCGATAGTTACACGAGTCCGAACAATAGCACATAACAGCCAGAGGCGGACACAGATTCTACGGCCCTAAATGGGAGAAATATGGATTGTGGGACTGTGAAAACTGCAAAGGAACCCATTAATCACACTAGCCACTCGCGCTTTCAAAATTGATTCTGCTTTCTGGAGGAAAAAGGATGTTACAATTTCAAAAAAATTTGGAGTTGAAAGAGAAATTGCAAACTTTGAGGAGTACTCTGCCGGCATATTCAACATTGTATATTTGGAGGTCGACTGGACAACACACGGTAGTTAATAAGATTCGAAAACAAAAGTAGCAACGGCTTGATCACACCTTGAGCAAAGCAGAATAAAATATTTCCAGGCGGCCTTTTACAGCTTTCCTTTTGATGAAGGTTGACTCAAAGAATGTATGAGGTAAGCCCGAAAAATTTACCATGTCTTGGGTCTGAGCGAATACTAAAGATCGTTGCACAGGACTACGACTTGTAGACGCGCACTGTTACTTTATGCCGAAGTGGAACTCAACACTTTACCAAGAACAGAAAGATGAAGGAAGAGTCACGATCGTATTGCTCTTGGAGGAGAAGCTGACGGTTTGTATTGTGACAACGTTGAGGCGTGGTTGAATGTCAAGAAATGAGTTCGTTGGCCAGTTTTGATAAGAAAAGACAGAATTTCACTGTAAGGAGGATGACCTTGGAACCAGCTAACTAGCCCTAGACGCCTGTCTTGTGTCCATTTATTTCAAATTTTATGATAGGTGAGCATCGTACAAGGCCCAGAGTGAGTAGGATGACTGTTGATGACCTGCCCATTCTTGCGGATCTACGCTTAAGCTTAAGCGCAAGGGTCTGAAGGTTTTGTCTGAAGCTTGATTTTCTCAGTATCGACCATTGTAACTTGCATGAAAGCGGAGCATTGAGCAAAGCGAATTTCAAATTGTTCGCGTCCAATGAAAACATAATTGGAATGCTGTGGATGTTCAATTTGTGAATGAAATGTCTTCAATGTGATCTTTCCGATTTAGTATTGGGATCGCAGGTGTTTGTGTTGTAATTATGTGAGTTTAATGCTGAAGAAATTTATGGTATATGTCAGTAATTAACGCAAGTAGATGAAGCCAAGATACTATCATCGGTTCAATACGCACGCACCTGATTAGGACGATGACCAAATCATCTGCAGTAACGAGACATAAGTAAATGTCGAGAGAAAAATCTGCAACCACTTCTTGTTCTAGGCGTCCTTGACGAGAGCCATTTGATAAGTAACTTGGTTCGCATACTAAAGAGTGTTTTAAAGCTTCCTTCCTTTGGATCATAACTCTTTAGTTACAAGTCATCCCGATACCAGCTCATTATTTGACAGTTGCTTGAACATAAATGTTCCGAGTGAAAGTGAAATATGAATTAAATTAGAATTCTTGGTGTGATTAAAATTTTTTTCTAGAAGGGACAAAGACGAGGGAAATTCATTGAGTTATTCGTCCCTTCTCATGAGACCGTAATACTTTGGTTGAACGAGACAGGACAATGTTTGCATCTGTTCAAGAAAAATCTAGCGAAATTTTGACGGCGTTTCGTAACAATGAACGAAAATTGCATTTATCACTATACGCCGGAAACGAAAGAACAATCAAAACTATGGATTGTACTGCACAAGGAAAATCGCACGAAAATCGGCGGACTACGTTGAAAAATAAACTACGATGTTGTCTCACGAATCGAATAACCCGCGAACATCCACAGAACACGTTCCTTCATAGCTCAAAAGACAAAAAAAATAATAATTTTCATACCAAATGTATGTATATTCACACAAAGTTTCCAACCCTGTTAGTATAGCTTCAAATAACCTGCAACAAGTATTGAATTTAAAACGTTCCTGATATTTGACTACAAAGATAAAATGTACATAATAACTTAAAACCAAAAGTAGACCACAACCTCTCTACCTCATGTAATTAAATCTCATTAGAACATAATCTATGTCAGTTTGTTTTATTTATAAACATTTCGCCAAAATTATTGACGTCATATCTAATGTGCACATTTTAAGGCGCAATAAGTTATCACCATTATCATCCTTTTTTTCGCCACGTTCATTATCATAATAATCAGTTTTTCGCAAAAAATGATAAGTAAATGGTCTTAATCAGTGCGCGTACGGTGGTGAAATTATTTTCAATCATTCAATTCAGCATGATAGAAAATTTTCTTTACACATCTACTCGTACAGCATACGAAACGAAAGACCGGAACACATAACACATTTCGGTGAGATATTTCCAATTTCTATAGATTTACAACATGGGAAAAAAAAGTACACACAGGGCTTCATTTTACGCGCAATTGTCGCGAAAAGAGAAATTCGAAAGAAAATTTTTCGTGGAAAATCGACTCAATTTCGAGGGGAGCATATTCTATTTCGTTGCTTTGTAGTTTTCAATTTACATTCGAAATTGATTCCGATAAAAAAAATTCGTCTGTGTTCCACTCCGCTCTCTTTATGTGACAAAGATGAATTACAGGAAAAAGAATGTAAGTCACAAATCGATTGACAAGGCTCTACATTACTGCAGAAATTCTTAACAATTAAGGACAACTACAAGCTGGCCCACACTGGAGACAGTAAAGCAGTAATCCATGCAGAATTGATGAAAATTTCAAACTACTTCGATATTTTTGGCCATTGCAGTAGAAGGGGATCAGATTTGATTCGCTGCTTTACTGCACCTCGAATGTAGGCCCAACTAAATCACGTGCACAGTTTTAAATTATTTTTTCCATTCACTCTAAAATTAAAAAAATATGTTTTTTAAAAATATAAACAAAATAAATAAATTAAAAAAATTGCTTGTACTTACTGCTAATTTTCATTCCACCCAATACTAAGTTCGGTGGTTGCTTATTGCCCTCAGCAAATGAGGTTGTCCTTGGACGTCCACTCATATCGTCGGTGGTGAGGCTATGTGTCGTCGCCGTTTTTTAATATAGTCACCGCCGCCGTCGTCGTCTTATGATGATAATCAAAGTACGCCCTCTCTTCCTTCCTGATGATAGGCGGATTGGATATATAGATATTGTCTTTTCCTTTTGCTTTTCTGTTCACTAGCTGTTTTTGTTCACTCTTTCTTTCTTTCCGATTCGTTTTTCCGGGATTCCTTGATTTTTAGAAAACACACCCTTTTTCGGACACTTTAAAATAAAATGAAAATTTTATTTTAGATTTGCTTTATTTTATTTTTTTGTGTTATTTTGAATTTGAAATTTCACACTTTATGAAGTCTGCGTTTAAAAAAAGGGGGAATTTAAAATATAAAAGGAAATTTCCAATTTTATTTCACAAAATTAAAAAAAAATCGTGTCCCTACGAGATGAATAGAAAAAATTAGAAAATTCGAATTCGACGTTGTCTGCACTCAATTTGAACAGAATTTACTTAAAATTGATTTCTTCTGGTTTTCGATTGGATGACATGATCGTTAATGAAGTGCATGATCAGTTATACGAGAAGATCAATGGTGCTTTAAATGTACAACTCCATTTTACTATCCCCGCTACGAAGCAATCAGCTTGCTTTTTTTTAATATACCATCTCTGGGACATGCTTTCATCCTGCTTATCAGTCGTAGTTGATACAGTGTCGCAGCAAGAGCGGTGATTCTATTCAATGCAAGGGGTGGTAGTCACAGAGGACCTAAAAAAAATACCAGGAACAAAAACAGTGTCACGTATACTGGCAGATTTAATAGTAAGGACACACAGAACACAAGAACTGAATAACTTTTGGTTCTCGACAACAGAAATAATATACTTCTTTTCGGCATCGAAAGAACACGGCGCTACAACATTGACATCGTAAATTTTAGAAAATCGTTTAGAAAATTATTGCCTCTGTGAAAAGTTTGTTGTGAGCGCTGATCCTAAGGAGGATAACCGACGCGCAACTTTGCTGAGTCCGTCAAATTCGTGTAGTTCAATGGCTTAATCACTGATAAACTAATGCATAAATAAATAAACCCTGGGATTTTTCTATTCGATCGTTACAGGTATTAGCTGAGATACCGCTAATCGAACCATTTGCCAAAAAACAAGAAAAAAACTTCATTGCAAAGTGTGCACTCTCAGAAAATCCATTGATTCTCTCTATCATTTCATTATAAAATAATCTACACTATATGTATTCACACGCTAGAGAATTTAATTTAGCTTAGTTTAGCCTAGTTTTAAGTAATTTGAAGGCACCAATGTTCCAATTTTCCTTATGCAAATTAAACACTAATCACAAATAGCTTCAATTTATGCACAAAAGAAACACTTTGAATTGCTATGGCTAAAAAGATATGCGATCTGAGCACCAACTCAACAGAAATATTGTACAAATACTTTTTATAAATTTTTATTGAAACGAAATAAACATCTATCTACCTATCTAAAGCAAGAAATTGTAGACCATAGTACGAGTTTGGCTCCGACGAATATTGAGAATGGTAGGACCTATACAGGACGACTTAACCATCCGAGGTTCACATTTAGTTTGACAGACTTAAGCTAGTATTACACTGTTTGACCAAGTGGTCAAAGTGCAGTAATAAGCAATGCGAAATAGCGAAGCCGCTCGGTCAAATTCGTTATTTCACATTGCTTATTACTGAAATTTGACCACTTGGTCAAACAGTGTAATACTAGCTTTAAGGCCTTAAGCATTGCCAAACAAGATTTGAATTAGAGTTTCAAGGATCGTCCAACGAATAGCCGAAGCTTAATCAGAAGGCATAGAAATAAATTGAGGTGAAACGGATGATTCTAATTTGCGCGGATAAAACCTCGTGTAAGACTAAAATTTACCTTTCTGTTTATACCTCCACACAGACTTCTCTAAATGTCCTCGATAATTAATAACCCGGTACGTGGCAACAAATCATCTCACTGCATACGTTCATTTCACGCAATTTCACTCCCAACTTCAGTTTCATTTCCATTCATTAATTCAATTGAAAAAAAAATTGTTTTTTTTCATATTTACTTGCCATTTCTCTATCAAAATGATCTTGATCACGATCGTTTACGATCAATTCCAATTCTTTTGACCGTGATTTTAAATTGCTTACGTTCTTCTCCGGAGGATCAATAGAAATTGTGTAGGCAAAAAATAGTTGTAAAATGATCTTCATAACGATCGCTTACATTAATTAAAACGAACGAAAAACAGAACGATCATTTTTTGGCACAATTACTTTGAAATTGAAAATTGATCGTTCGATCGAATAAATCGATTTGTTTTTTCCCTAACTCGATCGCAAATCGACGACAAATTCATTCGCCATTGACATGGAAATTTGTAATAAATTTATAAGTGCCGAACGATCGGTTCAATTTTTTTTTTATTGATCGTGTACGCAAAAAAATTGTTTACTCAATAGGGAAGGGACGAGGCAGCGATATTTGGACTTTTTTCCGATGGATCAATCTATCGATTGTTTGGTTGTATGTACGTTCAAGTGTTTTATTCGGCCTTCAGGCTGTTTATTTCACGTCTAATAGTTGCGGGTTATTTCAGAAAAAAATTTATTTCGCAGTCGGTAATATGAACGGGTTTATGCGGTAGGTTGATTTTGTTGATGTTTGGCGCGCCAGTTGACTAACAAGCTACCTACCGGTGGCGAGTCAAGATTAGTGCAGTGGCTGACATTTCAAGTGGTTCTCTCGCCCAACCGTTACGGAATTCAAAGCTAAAATTAAAATATTTTGTGTTTTGTTTTGTTTTTTGGAAGTAAGAATTAAACATTTCAGAGTTTGCTGCTGGGCTAATGACCTGATCGCGCGACAACGGACAGATGTACTCAAACAAGGCCGTTGAGACGTATGAGAAAGATCATAAGCGACTTGGATGTGCTGTGTTGATATAGCGTTGTAGCTTTTTAAGATATGTATATTATAGCTCCGCTCTGCACACAGTTAATATTTTCGATATTTATTTCCTTGACCATGACTGATGCATACAAGCCACAACGGACAAGCGGTGCGACGACAATAACAACAGTAAAACTAGTTTTTCGCAATGCGAGAAAGCGGAAGCTTTTGTGCAAATTAGCGTCGCGGATATAGACATTTATTTTGGAAGAGATCGCTTTAAAAACTGGACCAATATGGCGCGAACGGGTCAACCAAATATCAGCGTCTGAGCTTAAAACTTAATTAGTTTGCTTGCTTCGAATTGAAAACAAGCGACTTGGCTATACATTGAAGTGAAGTCACAATGGTCTTCGGAAAACCTAGACGAGAATTCCACATTTCATTTCCTTTGTTTTTATTTTCTTTCTTCAGCCGATCCGATTTGTTAAAACAATGCGCAGCATTCGAAGCTTCATGCAATAAAAAAAAAGATTACATAAAAGATAAAAATGACAAAAATTTAACATTATTATACCTCCTTTTAGTGCGCATTGTTTTAACAGCAAACCAGATAGACAATAAATAGGTCTTGCTCGCCAACCTTCTTTCCTTCCAAGTCTCCAGTTCGAACATTTGCTACTTTATAGAAAAAAACACGCAAACAAACAATATGGAAATTAATTTTACTTCTGCCTGCCCAGAGTACTTCAAGCAGCAGTATGTATCAAAAACTAAAGATTTTTTTTTTGGAGGACATGGCACATTTTGTGTTTTTTATTATTATCTTCTCAACTGACAAAGGAAGTGTGTATTTTAGGAAAGACCTAGTATGTTGTATGGCCAGCTATAAGCTATAGCTATGATACATATTTTTTCTAGCTCGGTGTCAACTCCAAGACATTGTGTGCTTTCAATCCCGATAAACACACGTCTACATAAAAATGCTTAAATATCCCGTCACCGAGCGCAATTTTTCGATAAGAAGCACTGTTTTCGTTCTATTTCTACATTCGAGGCTATCTGCCGCGCTCGAATTAAACGCATATCGATAAAGCAAGGTGGAATTGATATCGACGTCGGCAAGACTAATAACGCTGAAAAAAACTCCCGACATTAATTTATTGCAGATTACTTTTGAAGTGTTAATTTTGGATATACACATGAAACGACGCCTGATCAAACCTTTGGCTCGATTTATCATCGATGAACTTGATACCTCGTCCGTGAACCGATTCAAGTTTGATAAGTTTAATTTCGACGGTCACTATCATTGTATTCTACTTGACATTGCATTTCGACGTTTCGACGCTTTGTTCTAGCTTCTTCGAATGCACTTTGCATTCTAATCTGCAATCGTTTCATATTTTCACGTGACCGATCACAATAATTGACTGATATAAATCAATTTTTGATGCGATAATAAAACAATGAGCGGGTTTTATCGACAATCAAAATGAAACGATTCCGATCAGTGAAGATCGCTGATCGTGGTGTTAGTATTTGTTGGAATTATCACAATATGAAATAATGGAAAGGGTGACCTAATTATTTCCATATCAATGGCATTAATCCTACGAATAATCTGGCATTTTTTAAGGATTATTAGCGGATTAGATCTGAGCAAGAAACCTTTCTTCGCAACAAACTTGACGAGAATAAAAAAAGACATTTTGTCGAACGTAACATATAACATGTTTATCGGGAGTTAAATTTTTTAACCGAATTGATCTTTCAATCGAAAAACAAATCAATATTTCCAATTGGTTTAATGAAAACGAACCAGCACTTGACTTATTGGCGAAGCGGCAAGTGTTAGCTATAATGTGGATTACAATAAACAGTTGGTTACATAAGAGGCGAAACTGGCGAGATCTAGCTGAATAATTAAAACAAATAAATATGGAAAAAAAATAGAAGAGTTAAACGATTGCAACGTGCCCATTTTGCACGACTATTACGAGCACTTAAATAATTACATTAATTAATTCACAATTGCATTAATTCACTGCCTAATTTATGCATTTTCTGTATTTGAACGATGCACTGAAGCTTTGATTTAAACCGATAAAAAAAATTTAGAAGAGGTTTTTTAGTGCGATGTTATCTTCGAGAATACCTTAACAAAATCAACGATGAGTAACTTAAGAAGAGACTTACAGGTTCATGGGCTTATCAGTCAAGACTTCCACATTAGGACGCTAAGTTCATAAGAGCGAGGACATGGGCTTTGGAATTTAAGGCCATTTCTGCTTAGATAAAAAAGGAAAAAAGGCTCTAGGTATGGCGATAAGCGTTTTTTTTAGTCATCATTCGAAGATTCGGTGATATGCTCGGCGGGGTCACCAATGTTAAAGGCATGTGTTTTGACTGCAAAATGCCGTCGATAATTCGTTCGCTACTGCTACGACTATCGGCGCCGTCGCTTAGTGGCCGCAAGCTGCGCCAGATTTTGCAACCACCATGGCTACGGCTGGTTGTCACCGATTCTGCAGTTGTGTTGCAGGCTGGCATACGACTGGCTGCCACATCGACTTCTGGTCCTTAAGCCTAGTACTGTGTTTCGAGCGAAACGAAATGAACTGTCAAATTCCATATAAAAAAAATTAAAATTTCGCTCATTTTTCGCGACGAAATAATTCGTTCGTTTTTCAGTACTGTGTTCATGGGCGGAATGAACATTTGCAGTAGTCACTAATAGATGGCGCTCTGTTCAGGTAATTTTTTTTCCCACGGGTACGGTACCCTTGTATGGCAAGCGAAATATTTGACAATTCAAAATTTTCAACCGTTCGCTGTCAATTCAGTTCGTTTGTGCTCGGGAAATTTTGTGTGAGTTATATTTTGTTGTGTTGTGTTGTGTAGCGGAATTGTAATTTCTAGCCAATATTTCAATTTTGTTCAAATTTTGCGCGCTTTTATTTCACTGACATCTAGTAGCGAACTGTAAAGTTTATTTCACTCTACTTCGAAGGTACCGTTTTCGTTTCGCCGAACACAGCACTATACTTTATGTAGAATTTGAATTGCAAGCCACAATTTTCACCAAATTTTTGTAGTGTTTTTGGACTGAGTGGCTGGGTTACAAAAAATCTCCCCCCACTTTCATTCTCTATTACTAGAGCCACCACTTCTCCACATCAGATTGCGTGCTGAATTGTCGTGGTATGCGACGGTAAGGTCTTTTGTTGCGCCTGCAATATTCGGTGCAGTCAACTTTTGCCGTGACAGCAATATTCGATGTAGTCGGTAAATTGGAGTGTTGCGAGGGTTGTTGCAAAATTAACAATGTCCTCGGAAAATTATTTATTAATTAAAAATAATTTGAGCTTAATTCGACTCGAACTAAAATGCGCAGGGAAGGAGTGGCAAGTCGAGCACAAAACACGTGCAACAATCGAAAGCCTCGGTTTCGTTTGCCAGTCGCTACTTCCCTTTCGCTGGGGAGCTAGTTCAACTTTTCGCTTGTTTTGTTTACACCGTAATTAAGCCCAAGTACATGAATCTCTAGCTTCTCGAGAGTTTTCAGTATAATTCTCACTTCCCTAAGCCGGGTTGGCTACGAAATTCACGGCATCCAGGTTAATGCGAGCCCATCGCTTCTTGTGAAGTAAGCGTATATATTTTAAGTAGCTCTTCCAATTTCTCCTAGACGGTGCGATTTCTTGATCAAATTCAACACCGTGGCTACGTCAAGATCTATGAATTTTTCACTTTTTCTTTCACCTCCTATCCCCAGTCGCGCTCGAGCAACACCTGGAAAAGCACATAGTGTTGCGCCGATCCATTCTCTTCACAGCATTGATTACATGATTCCCTTAGATACTCATTCAGCGCACAGTCTTCAATGCTTGCGTGGCACCCAATGGGCTACCTAATTTACTCCTTGAATTTCCTTCTCAATTGTTGCTTGGACTCCACGAGTTCAAATCCAGAGCCTATTCGGAGATTTCTTGCTTTGGTTTCCTTATTGCCACTTTCGTTCCTGAATATCCAAGGCTGAACTCATGTAATCAAGTAGCCACACGTAGTCCGCATAATCGAGATATCACAGAATATTAGAGAGCCCTCATCGAAGAACGTGTCTCTCTTCTTTCCTAGTGCGGCTTTTAGAGCGTCGTTAATAAGAACCACGTCTATCTTAGTTTGACGATTCCTTCTCGAAACATTGTCATTGGACCAGAATGTATCTATGATGTATCGAAGACATAAGTTTGCAATTTTCTGATAAGCCTATCGGTCACCCCGGATTTGACGCCAGATTCGAATACTCAGTTTTGAGCGAATGGTGAAAGTATAGTTGGGATTGCTCAGGACCTCGCCACTTTCTAATACGGTGCCTTTGATTACCACCAGAAACGTTGCTGTGACAAAATACACAGCCTTTCATACACCAGTTCGTTCAAACTTTCGGACAGCTCTCCTTTATGCAACAACGACGCGACAACTAGCACTTTCATATGATTCCTTAATTGAGGCTATGATTTTATTGGGAATGTCACTCCTAAATAAAGCGTTTCAAATAAATCTTCACGCTATCGAAAGCCTTCTCAATGTCCACAAATAGAAGATTGTTATGTACTAAACCCAATATCATCTGGCAGCACTGTAGCCATTACAATTAAGTTAGTTTTAAGTATTGGCACCGTCGACTTCAGAGGGATCTGGTATTGGGCATTCAATAAAGTGACCTCATAGAGAACAGACGTCCCGTTCCCTTTCAACAGTTTCTCTAAACGCAGCTCGAAGATATAACAGAGATGAGATGGTAATTGCCGTCATTCACAAACAGTTCCAAAATGATGAAATACTGAACTCCGATTTATATTTTAGTTGGGTATATATCAAAATAATGAGGAGTGCACATACAATTATTGCATAACCTTTTATTTACAGGTAGAAACTATTGTATAGTGGCTACTCGATGGATGGTTACACGATTTCTTGAGTTAACAAATGGGCTGAAAAGTTCGTAGGCCGACACATAGATAGCGTGACTAGAATTAAATTCATATGATTTTTAGTTAGAACTAACCTTAAAACGACACGTGTATAAATTTCACATTTGTCGGACAATTGGTTCGTGAGTGAATCAACTTTTGGTGTTGTAAAAAAAATGAATAAAAAAGAATTTCGTGTGTTAATGAAGCATTGCTTTATTATGAAAAAAAATACTGTGGAAACCAAAGGTTGGCTTGATAAACATTATTCGGACTCTGCACCAGGAAAATGAACCGTTGAGAAGTGGTTTGCTAAATTTAAACGGGGCGAAATGAGCACCGAAGACGGTACACGCAGTGGACGCCCGAAAGAGGCTGTAACGGACGAAAACATAAAAAAGTGCAGAAAATAATTATGAATGACTGTAAAGTGAAGTTGATCGAGAGAGCTAAGACTCTGAAGATATCAAAAGAGCGTGTTGGACATATCGTGGCTGAATATTTGGACATGCAAAAGCTGTGTGCAAAGTGGGTGCCGCGCGAGCTCACAATCGAGCAAAAGTTTCAACGTGTCGTTGACTCGCAGCAATGTTTAGCGATATTCAACCGTAATAAGAACGAATTTTTCCGTCGATATGTGACAATGGATGAAACCAGGCTTCATCACTACACTCCAGAGTCCAATCGACAGTCAGCCGAGTGGACTGCACGCGATGACCCGAATCCAAAATGTGGAAAGACACAACAGTCGGCTGGCAAGGTTATGGCATCAGTATTCGGGGATGCGCGAGGTATAATATTCATTGATTACCTTGCAAAGGGCCAGACCATCAACAGCGATTATTAGATAGTGTTGTTGGAGCGTTTGAAGGATGAAATTACGAAAAAACGGCCCCATTTGAAGAAGAAAAAAGTGCTGTTTCAGCAAGACAATGCATCTTGCCACAAGTCAATGCAAACTATGGCAAAATTTCACGAATTAGGGTACGAATTGCTTTCCCATCCACCGTATTCTCCAGATCTGGCCCCCAGCGACTTTTTCCTGTTTGCAGACCTCAAAAGAATGCTCGCTGGAAAGAAATTCAGGACTAATGAAGAAGTAATCGCTGAGTCTGAGGCCTATTTTGAGACTAAAGAGAAATCGTACTATAAACATGGTATCGCAAAATTGCCTGACCGCTATAATCGTTGCATCGCCCTCGAAGGCAACTATGTTGAATAATAAAATCGAATTTTATCAAAAAAATTTGTTTTACTATGTTAGCCTACGAACTTTTCAGCCCATTTGTTATAGTGAGTTCCATAATTTAAGTTAGGACATTTTTATAGAATTTTTGTATGGCAACTACATGAAGGACTTATAGGATACTTTTCATATTAATACTTTCAGCTGCGACTATTATAAAATCAACGTATACAAAATTTCAAAGTCGTAACTTAAAGCGTTCTAAAGTTATCGTTCAATATTGGTGAACACGTGCTTTAAGGACTTTTGTATGACAGCTACCCGAAGGAGTCGACGGATGGCGCTAATTAATGTACTCAGTCTTGCTTTTGATATAAAACTAATTCCTGTAAAATTTTTAATCCCTGCTTAAACTCGTACTACAGTTATAGTGGATTCTGTAACTTGCATAAATTTTTGAACGACTTTTGTAGGCTGCTACACGAAGGACTCATTGGATTTGTATCATATTCGGAGCTTTCGCTTCAAACATTGTAAACTTTAAGTATGCAAAATTTCAAGTTCCTAAGTTGAAGCATTCGAGCAATAATTGGGAATACGTGTTTTAAGGACTCTTGTATGCCAGGTACCCGAAGGAGTGGAAGGAGTGCCCATTAACGAACTTAGCCTTACTTTTTCCATTTTACAGGTGGTGACAAAATTTCAACTTTCTAGGCCAACGCGTTCTTGAGTTATTGTGCAAACGGACGGACGGACGGACAGCAAACGGATTTGGGGTTTTTGGCCATAACTGAACACAAAATAATATATAACTTTTTTTCGTCCGATTCGCGGTTCTATGCGTTACAAACTTTTCGGGCTGGATTAAACTTATAATACTCTATATGATTTCATCTACAGGGTGGGTGATCTAGTGGTTTCTTTTTAAATCATAGGTTATTTTGACACTGAAAGCTGTTTCCAGCTCAAAATCTTGACTGAAAGTCAGTATCATACCTCCGCGGAACGAAATGAGTCGCTTTACGCTTGAACAACTTTGGGAAATATTGAAAACTTTTTTCCAAAGTGAGTGACAACGATTTTTGGCGAAAAATCATCTTTTCTGACGAGGCGCATTTTCATCTCGGCGGCTACGTTAACAAACAAAATTGCCGCATCTGGGGCTCGGAAAACCCGCACGTTATTGTCGAGCAGCCAATGCATCCACAGAGAGTGACAGTTTGGTGCGGATTGTGGAGTGGTGGCATCATTGGACCATTTTTCTTCGAAAATGAGGCTGGGAACAACGTTTCGGTCAACGGTGTTATCCGACTTTTTTTTTTACTGAAATTGAAGACATGGATTTGGACGACCTCCGGTTCATGCAGGATGGCGCACCATGCCACAATCGATCTTTTACGCACCAAATTCCCAAATCGTGCTATCAGCCGTCTTGGCGATGTCAATTGGCCGCCTCGGAGCTGCGATTGTGGAGGACCGATGTTATGCCAACAATCCAGAAACGATTCAAGCACTTAAGGCCAATATCATCCAAGCAATCCGTGAGCTACAGCCCGAAACCATCAACAAGGTCTTGGAAAATTGGAGTGACAGAATGCGCTACTGCGCAGCCACTTGAACGAAGTTGTGTTCCATCATTAATGGGAATGTTTACTCTTACTAATAAAGCCATAATACATGGAAAAAAATTTAATTTTGTTCATTTTATTGCATTTTTAAAAAGAAACTTGTATTTGGCCCACCCTGTAGAGTATAAAAATAAAATCTTGTCTCTCTTGTCTACACGACAAAGGAGTTTCCAAAGATTTCTTCAGGAGGAATGAAGTGAATCCTTTCCCTTCATGTTCTTCAGGCGTTGGAATCATAAAATTGAAAAAAATGTGTTGACCCTCAAGAAAAACTGCTTCGCGCCCTGAGATCTAAAAGACCTTCCCGATTCCACCCTTCGGCTGAGTGAACCGGGTTTTATATTTTCCATATCCTTAGTATTCGTACCGTAGAAGTATCTGCAGAGAACACAGGTAGAAAACACAAGTAGATGCAGTGAGGTTCGTGAATCAGAACCAAGGATTCAAGTGGGACCTTCGGTCTTGGAATGCATGTGGTGACCAAACAACCAACGAATGACTGTTCCACTTCAGTCTGCCCAATAACCAAATATGACCTTCGCCTTTTCCACCTTTAAATCGATCGGGACAATTGAAAAATTACTGAAAAACGCTACACACGTTTCCGGAAATTTTTATCGCTTCTCGACATGAAACTGGGCAGATTAGTTTCGATTGACGAAAAGGAGTTACTCTCAGCTTTGCGTCTCCAAATAGCCGAAGTGTTTATTGTCCCTTCCTGGCCAATAATTACCCAAAATCATAAACCAAAGGGCCCGGTGGCACACGACTTATAAACGCGAAATTCGAAATAAAGGGCAAACGCGAATGAATTTCGCCCCATTTCGCGGGGGGTAAGCGAGTTTTGTAAACAAAACGCACTACTTACAACGCTACTTCTACTTCAGTTCGGAATTATTTCACTCGTTATTTTTAGATTTATAGGTTGATTGGTTGTTGTTTTTTCGAATCGGACAAAAAGTCGGTCTTTGGCGTGAGAGGAACCTTGTCGGAAGCCTGCCGAGAATTTTATTTGGGTGCCCCAGAAACGCTTTGCTTAAAGGCAAGAAGAGGAGGACGAAGTGTGGTTCGCCCTTGTATAACGCGATTTGGGTTTTTTGTAGTTCGGTTCGGAACGAAAATGATTTCATCGTGTAAAATTTGGTCGGCAGCCCCCGCACGGGAGAGAAGTCAAGGCGGATTTTCTCCACCCTTTTTTTTCCGTACTGTCGTGCATTTTTTTTTTGTACTCCGTTTTAACAACGTCGTGCAGTTCAAAAAGTGTTCATCTTGCGCGCAGCATCAGAAGCACTAGAGTGAAAGGGAACAGAAATTTCCCCACAAAATTTCACCTCGGGGAAGCAACAAAAATGGCAGATTGTCGGTGTATTGGTGGAGGGGAATATTTCGTGTACAGACAGCAAGTTGAAATTCATATTAAGTAAATGGGAAAAAAATCGAGTTTTAAGGAAATTCCGTTGTAATTTTGGGTGCAAGACGTGGACAGTTCGGTTTTAATTATTCGGGGGAGTTAAGTTTGTCGGGGGTTCACTGAAAGTTCGAAAAATATTCGAATAAAAAGTCCTTCTGCAGTTCGAAACACGCACGCACACTGCTTCACTTTCACTCACACTTTTTCAAGGTTTTCGGCTGTGTGTGTGTTTGCGTGCGACGAAGGTGGTGAACTTTTTTCGCTCGTTGTCTTTTTTTTCACTTGCTTCGCAGTTTGATGTTTTTCCGAGCCGATTTTCGTGTAAATTTCACTGAAATTGATGCGAAAAGCTATTGCAGATTCGTCGAAACACTAGCAAACACGTTTCTGAACGCTCGTCGAAGTTCAATTTGCGGTTTTTCCTTGTTTTTTCCACGCATGTCCGAACGGTCGGGGTCACACACTGAACATCACCCCCGAAGTTTCGGAGACCTTTTCTACTCGCCAGCTTCTTTTCGACACGATTTCGGTTACTTTTCAATGATTTCGTTGCCACAAACGACTGCAAATCGAGCGCGATTTGATTTTTCACAAATTTTAAGCGAATTTACCGAAACGAAACGGTCGATTTTCAGTCAAAGAAACGCGAAAAAAAGTGCACGTAAAGAAAAATGTCCCATCTCGGTCGGTTGGTTCTCGTCGCGGTGACATTTCACACACAGAGCCGCAGCGCTACCAACACCCAAAAATTTAACAAAAAAAAAAAAATTAAATTCCCAACATGTCGCATTCAGCGGCAAGATGACGTGCGAGTGAGCGAAACGGAACAAATGGGAATTGACCGTGGTGGTGAACGGGCGCGCACGAAGCTGAAAACCGAAAAATCCAAGGACTCGCCGTCTCGCTTGTTCGCAGGGCCACGACCATGGTCTGTCCTCTTTTCACCTGACTTTTGATTGCACTTGACAGTCAGCAGCACAAACGGCGCACGCACGAGTCAAGCGAATTTCTTTGTAATTCTCGTGCGCGAAAATTAATGCGACGAACGCATCACGAAAAAAAAACAATTTGACGTGTCAAAAACATGACACTGTCAAAAACTACGCACCGTGGAACGTGCGAAACGAGAAAAGTCGATCGAACGTCGACCGAGTGGAGGACATGTCATTGATCGCGGCATTCAGCCAATGCGACAGAGCGAGACGGCGCGATTGGTTGCGGAACGCCGAGCGCAATTTTAACTTCGCACTTTTCTCCATCGATTTGAGTAAATTGGACGCAAAGTTCGATTCGGATCGACGTTGAACGGACCGAATTCCGATCCAACCGGAAATTCCGTTCCGAACTATCGAAAATATAGAAATTCGGGTTCCAAACGCCTCGCTTGACACTTCGTTATCGCATCTCGCTCGTCCGCTTTGACGTTTCCCATCGCACCATCTTTGTCCCGCTCACATGTCATTCGCTTCCGAGATCGAGCAATTTTCTTCTGCGCTTTTACCCGTCTTTTAGTGAAAATCTCCCGTCCCGATGCAATAAATTCCCCAGAATTTACGCTAGCCGCGAAACAATACCGCCACTGCCCCGGACTAAAGGAAAACACACGACGCGATTTAACCAAGACGCACTTTTTTTCCCCGTCTCTTCAATTACCCGACGTGTAGCTCGTTCACACAAAACAAATTTTTGCTCGTTTTATTTTTCACTTGGTTGCTCGTTTCTCACCACACCTTGGTGCGATCTTCACCTTACTACCTTCAAACTGAGAAATAAAAAAAAAACACCGAAAACTTTTTCCTTTCTTCGGGTCTTCTTCGTGTTTCTTCACCACACCGCGGACTTTTTGCTTTTTTTTTGTTAACAGCACAAAAACTTCGGAACCGATAGCTTCACTGTTCGGATGGGTTTTTTTGGTTTCCTCCGTTGTTCGGCCGTGTCTTTTCGGCCTTCCGCGAATTTTTTTCAGGTACTGCGGAAATATAAACTGCGCGCGGGGAATTTCCCGAAACAGTCAAGTGAAAAAATCGATGCCGAACGAGTTGGATAACTTGGGAGCGAGTTGCTTGCTGCGTGCCAGCCCTCGGGAGGGACAGCGAGCGACGTTTTACCGTGTGTTTTTGAATTCCTGTCGATCGCGCACTCGTTTACTTTTCGATATTGCAACCGTGGGACATGTTTTCGCACGTTGTCGTTGATCGAAAGAAGAATTTTTCTGGACCGGAGCGAACAAAACAACCCGAAAACGTCGGAAACGAAAGCTCTCCTTTTTTGTAATATGGCTGCCGTGTGTCGTAGCCGTGGTCCGCCGTCAATTTTTTGTTGTTTTTCTTGCTGATTGCACGCCGTTGTGTCGCTGCTGTCGCTGGATGGCGAGAAAATTCAGTGGTTCGGAGCTCGGAATGGTTGTGACTTTGGAAAAAGAAATTATTCCAAGGATGGCGACAGGAAGCTGTGCCAGTGGAAATACGTTGCTCGGTCGTTAAGAATTCAAATAAATTGATCTAAACCCTAAAATCACCTTTTAAACCTTGGAAAGGTTCTGCTGTCCTTCAGTAACAGAGGCTATGTTTCTTTTTCCAACAGATTATATTGAAATTGAAAATATTATAGAGGAACTCAAATCCAACATAGCCCCCCGTATCGATGGCATCTCAACAAATGAATTGAAGATACTTAAGACAATCTATCTTCAACACTAAATGCTGTTATGACACTGGCTATTTTTGCGGCTTTAAAGCGGCTAGAAAATCCAAATGGAGAGGGATAGAGACTTTAACATACAATTTAGACATTGGTGTGAGAGAGACAGTCCGAACAGCAAAACTATGATGCTGTTATGACACTGGCTATTTTTGCGGCTTTAAAGCGGCTAGACAATCCAAATGGAGAGGGATAGAGACTTTAACATACAATTTAGACATTGGTGTGAGAGAGACAGTCCGAACAGCAAACTATGGGTAACTGTCAAAAAACAATCCATAACTGTCAAAAAAAAAGCGGCAACAAAGCGCATTCGAGCAGTGTTTCGCAACATTCTAGCAGTTAATCCAAGAAAAATCCACTGGCGGCTAGATTTTCCAGCCGCTACAGACTTGTTTTTGACAGTTCGTTATGCATAAATTATGGAAAGTGTCATGTTATGTTATGAAACGCGCTAAGATCAGTATTTTTTATAACAAATCAGTTGTTAATTTCGTCTACTAGATGCCGGTAGCATCAGCAAGGGTATTTTTTAGCGGTAATCTCTTTCTCTCTATATTGGTCGCCTTGTCGCACGATTGACTTTTATTGCACTTGAAACTAGCGAGGAAATAGCCAGTGTCATAACAGCATTAGCACCAACGCTGTCGTTTGTACTACTATAGTAGTATTTGTACTACTATTGAACTTCATGTACTACTGCACTACTCCTTTCAATTTTGTACTACTCTTCTTTCGAATATTAAATTCTTCTAGAAAACATTAGAGGACGGCTTTACAATTTACACAGACATCTGGCGTTGCGAATGATTTCGATGTTCTTGCTGTGTTTTGAGAAAGTGAGAGCCCTAATTTTATTAAATTTTAAATTCAAATCATTATATGGTCCATTCGATCAAGGATCGGCTACAGATGTGACCTTACTTTTCTTTCCTAATTCCGTTGAAACTTCGTGTAGGTACCTAATGAATTAGTAAACAAAACGCAGATGAAAGTTAGGGTCACTAGATACACACACAACACTCTCTACCTAGGGTTTGGCAGATACGTCTAATTCGGTCGTTTCTGCACTAGAAATTGTAATTTAACCTCACAAAAATCGCCTGTTTATGTACTAGTTCGCCTGTTTTTGTACTAATGAACATTGCTATCAAATTGCGTTTTTGAAGTGTGTTAGTGCGAATATGTGAAGAGTCGGAAAAAAAGCTGTCGGTTCCCTTCCACAATTCTAGTACTTCTTTTTCTTTGGTATGGAAGTGTGTGTGCGCGAAATTGTGGTTTTCAATTGAAAATTTCCGTATTTCTTTCATTTCTTTTATGGAAATTTACAATTTTGCAGCGAAAAGTCAATCATTTCGAATGTTTAGAAAGCAAAATCCCATAAACATGAAAAAAAATTAAATTTACTGGTTTTTCACCTTGGTACGCATCTGCCAAACCCCTCTTAGAGGCTGTTTTGGTGTGAGTGCGTATACAGTAACCCTAATGAAAGTGAGCTCTTTTGGAAGCTTCTAGTACAAAAAAATAACTAACCACGGTTACCATTTCTAACCTGTTTTGGAATAAATAAAATGAAGCCACTTGTAATTCGCCGCCTTAAACCTTTCGCACCTGGTTTTTTTAACGGTTAAAAACATTTTTTTTTTGTAATATCATATTATTTGGTGCACCAATAGACTATATTCCAAATTTTATCTTCCTGGTACAATTGGTTCGGAAGATATTGTAATCCAAAGTTTTTCACCCCCACCCCACGTCCCGTATAAAAAACTGTAGCTCTTGTCGAATCTCCTAGTATTCCTTAAAACAATTACAAAGTTTCTACTTTTTGACATCAACCGTTCAGGAGATATAGATTTTAGAATGTACCAATTCAAGTTTTTGAGCGTTTCGTACGCATTGTTTCCCCCAACTCCTACACTCCTCAACGAATATCGACAATTTTTTGGCAAATAGGTTATACGTGTATAAGCTATATAAGTTCCAAGTTTGAGCTTCGTAGCATAAGCGCTTCCTGAGATTTAGAAACCAAATTTTTTTTTTTAAAAAATTGGCCTAACATTGAAAATTTTTTTTAAATTTTTGCGTTTTTTTTGATGAATTTAGCTTTAGCAAAAAAAAAACTATGACAGATGTCGCTAAGATTTTGGTACCAGTTGTAACTAGGGATCCACTGAACATGTTATTAAAATTTCAGAGCAATCAGTTCAATGGTTTTTTTCTGAATCGTGGCAGCCAATTTGAAAAATGCAGTTTTGAGAAAAACGCAATTAAAAATCGGTGGTGGCTCGGGCCAGCTCCAAATAGCTACATTATACTATTACTATTACTTTATAAGGACTTCAAATTCGGAGAAATCCTTTTACATACATATTCTAGGAATAATTTAAAAGTAATTTAGTAAAAAAAAAATTTTTTTCTAACATATAACATAGGACGACCCCCTTAATATCTCAACGGGCTTATGAGCTACGCGCCTTCGAAAGCTTTTGCTTACGTTGTACAGACGCAATTTTTTTTATGCTTTTGTCTGGTATACTATTCCTAAAACGTGTGAATACAATATTTCAGGGTAGTAAATTTTTTTCAAACTGCATGTCAATCACAATCAAAAATAATAAAATAAAACTGTTTTGAAATATGCACTAGGAATTACATAATAAAATATCTAAACCAAATGTTGCGTGTACGCAAAATCCCGCGCGAATAGGTTAAAAATTCACGCTTTCTAAAAAATGTATTCTGTAATATTTGAGGAAAAGTAACAGCCTGAAGAATATTTATTGAAAATAAACAATATTTTTATATGTTAAATATTTTTCGAGATTTTGGTATTAAGCCGCAAGGTATTAAGCCGCAAAGTTTAATAAAGGACTCAGTCGAGTCCGAGACGTCTCACAAAAATTAAAATAAACATGTATTTTTTTTTTAAAAGAAAAAAAATAACTTAATATTTCTATAGGACTAGAGAAAAAGGAACATCAACAAAAAATGGTACTCTTCAGGAGAGCGAAAAAACTAAAAACAGTACCGCAGTCATTGCTCACTTTGGAGACGAATTTCGACCTCTATAGTGTGTATAAAAATGTGCGAATAGTATTATTCTTTTTTCAGAAAATACATACAAAAACCGAGATCCTTGAAAAAAATTTGCAAAGATAATTTTTTTTAAATTACCGCAAACTTGCCTTTAAAATAAGTCTAATTTAATATTCTATGATAAAAATTAACGAAGATATGAATTTCCAAAAGGGATTCGAACATCATATTCACAAAATCTTTAACATACTATAATTCACAATAAAATTCACATAGAAAAGAATTTGAAATATAATTTGTTGTTACTAATTCTTCGAGTTTCAAAAGAATCGGCGATGGTAGGGTCACAAATTGCGTTATTTTGGCAATTCTTGATGGAATGACCCTATATGTACCAAATTTTTGATGTTTTTATGCGATTCCAAGCCAAAAAGTCATGTACTACTATTCTTTGTAAAATACTACTATTTTTCACTTAAATGCACTACTGTTCAATTTAACAAATCGACAGCACTGATTAGCACTGCCATAAATAACCATCTAAACTGTGGTACATTTCCCCCTTGTTTGAAAACAGCACTGACTTACTGACTTCTCCCATTCATAAAGGAGGCTCAATAAAATAACCTAATAGCTATCGACCTATAGCTGTAACTAGCGCAGTTAGCAAAATATTCGAAAAAGTAATAAACAGGAGGTTACTGAATTTTATAAAGAAACATATTGGTTTTGATAAACAACAATACGGATTTCAGGAAGGCAGCAATACGACATCAGCCTTATTAGATGAAATGAAATTTATAAATGAAAGCCTCGACAAGAGTTATTATGTCGCTGTGATTTTTGTGGACTTAAAAAAAGCTTTTGACACAGTAAACCATATATGAGGGCGGATAGATAAATTGAGAAAACATAACTTTATCCGGAAAAATTTATTTTATTTTTCAACGTAGTCTCCTTTTAGCTCGATATACTTAGTCCAGCGTTTTTCCAATTTTTTGATCCCATCCAAATAATATGATTTGTCCAACCCTTGAAAATAGGCGTTGGTTTCACTTAAGACGTCAGTATTCGTGGTAAATCTCTTTCCAGCAAGCCATTTTTTCAAGTCTGGAAATAATAAAAAGTCGCAGGGTGCCAAATCTGGAGAATACGGTGGGTGAGGGAGCACTTCGTACCGTAATTCGGTACGGTCGTACCGTTGCAACAGCGGACTTGTGAGCCGGAGCGTTGTCGTGATGAAACAACACTTTTTTCTTCGCCAAATGAAGCCGTTTTGCCTTGATTTCAACATCCAATGGAACCAATAACTCAGAATAATATGCTCCCGTCATTGTTTATCCTTTCTCCAATTATTCGGTGAATATCATTCCATTGGAATCCCAAAAAACTGTCGCCATAACCTTTCCAGCCGATAGAACGGTTTTGCCTTCTTCGGTACGCTTGAACCGACATCCTTCCATTGTTTTGAATGTTGTTTGGTTTCTGGAGTGTAGTGGTGAATCCATGCTTCATCAACAGTTACGAATCAACGAAAAAATTCATTTGTATTACGTTAAAACAGTTGCAAACCGTGCTGCGAAGTTGTCACACGATTGCGTTTTTAGTCGATTGTGAGCAAACGCGGCAGCCATCTTGCAGATAGCTTTCTCATGTCCAAATGGTTTTTCAAAATATTCCAAACACGTTCAAATGAGATGCTTACTACGTTAACTATCTCACGCATTTTTACTCGACGATCTTCTATCACGATATCATGGATTTTATCAATCATTTCTGGCGTGGTGACCTCATTTGGACTATAGTCACTGGATGAAGAAGAAGGCACTTAGGGATAGTCTGGCCATCAAAGACATCCGACGGTTTTCGCATTCGAAGTAAAATTTCGAACTTTAGCCGCTCTCAGTTGTGTGCGTGAGAATGTGTGAACACAGTGCTGATGACAATTCAAAACGTCAAATTCTGTTTACTTATGGTGAACTTAAACAAGATCTATTGAAACATAAATTCTGTGTTAAAAGTGAATTAAAGTGTCCAAAACTTGGATTGTGTTGCAGTTCTGTGTATTGAACCGTTGATGTGAATGCTTCCTTTCGTTGTTTAGAAAAATATCAGATGCAATAATAGTTCAACTTTCTTTTCAGAGAAGTGGAACTATAACAAAGTTCAAGAGGAGTGGTGCTAGCCCTAATTCCGCCCTAGTCGGTCCCAAGCCCGATTGCAAAAGGAAGAGGGGGGCTTGCAACCATCCCTTCTTATACGTGGTATTCGTTGTTATTTCTGGCTTGTAACCTTTTGTCATTGCACTTTTCGTTCGATAATCCGAAGGGGGTTTTACCTCTTTTCATTCGGTTTGAAATTTGCTACAAGTATGGCACTTCATTTTCTCACTCATGATACCGACGTAGAACGAGCATTAAAGTTTCAACGTAATCTGCAGGTTTGTACCGCTGGGTACCAAGAACTGTATAAGCAACTTGAAAAACCAAAAAAAGGAATCTGATAACAGATTTCTTATTAAAAAGAAAGCTAACATCGGAGGACGTATTCTAGTGAAATTTTCCGTTCGTCTAGGCTGCAATTTTCAGATATGAACTCTACAGTTCCGGTAGTTGTTTCGCTTTAAACTTACCAATTGTTCAGGATGACAGACAATATGTCTCTTCAGTCCTTCACAATCCTTTTCGAGATTACAATAATCGTAGCACCAGGTCATGCGGCAGTTGAACAAAACACAAGAGAAAAGTAGAACCAAAATATTGTTTAACATATTGCTTAAATAATGGAACCCATGCCCATACCCATAACAAAATACACGTGAAAAAATGACGCCCCTGACAACATTCACTAGGACTTCTGCGATTTATTTCGTAGCCTAGATTATACCGGAACAGTAGAAGCTATCCTATCTCTAGTCTTGTTTCATGGATAGACTAAGAACTACGACAAAATTAAATTGAGCTGCTGCGCTAGGCACTAAATGCGCAGCCAGTGATCCGATTGAAGCATCATATTGGCACACGTAAAACAGGATCCAATTCCAGTTATAGCACGTCCCAATATTAATGCATGAATATCATGCGTTCCCTCGTACGTATTGACCGCTTCTAAATTCATTACATGCCGGATAACATTATATTCGTCGCATCATGATTACATATAACATGATTTGCGTGCTTGGTATTTAGTGTTTCCGGTCTCGCCAGTCGATTTTCGAGGTTTAGTAGGTTTATCAATGTTGTTTCTAGAGTGACAAGAATAATAGTGTGATCAAATTGCTACTTATTGCTCTGGAATAAACTTACCCCTTATTGCTTTCTACGCGTTTCTTGTCATCAAGTTTTATGCGTTTCTTGTAGTCTGTTCGATCCTTAATAGGTAGTGCTCGTTTTAATAGTTTTTCCTTACTTATGGCGTCAAATTCATCGACTATTTTGTCACCATGGACGATTTTTTCAATTAAGGAAATATCATAATCGGATTTACTTAGATCATCTTCGTCCGATGAAATTAGATAGTCTTGAATTGGCAGCGATAAACTATCAGGCGGTAGTGGCGATAGAACCGGTGAACGTGGCAGTTTCTGATATTGTTGAGGTTTTCCTATGCTAGTACAATTTGATGTGCATGACTTTTTGGCCGGCACGGTTTTTTGATTTTCGAAGCGAAGGAAGCGCTTCGAAAATCGAAAACTACTAAACTACTTCCGAACTCTTGGTTAGGGCGAAGCCGGCCAAACCTTTTCCGTTTCCGGTTACGGATAGACAGGAAAATCGTCGCCGTCGACCCAAATTTCCTTTCATAATGAAAACGGTCTTCAATTCGAGTACTCTTGTATCGAATCCATCGAAGATTTCATCGCCCACGGGATCCGGTTGTCCGATACTGCGGCCGGGCATTCGACTGCCCGACCAGACCCGATCGATCGGATTGATTCGTAAAACGCGAAAGTTGCCCATTGAGTCGCGCAATTTTATGAGTTTCTGTTCGCGTTCGGTGTCCTCGGGAAGTTTTTGTTGCCGAACGAGTTCCTTGCCCCGGATTATGGGAGCGTTGAAACCCGGCCAGAGCATGTTTTCTTTGCCGACTCCAATGACTTGGCCGCGATTCAAATCTTTGGCGATTTTCCGGCCCACACCTTTGCCACGACCTCGTTTCTTGCCGGCATTACTTACAGACGTGACGCCTTTCCGCAGGTAATCCGCCGGAACTGAAATTGGTCGGTTTTTATTGAAAGTTACGCACGAAATATTTCACTACAACTAATATCCGAATCACTATCCGTTCCATTCGAATCTCCACTCGACAGGCTTGCACCACTCGCAGTTGCTGTTTGTTTACTTGTTCCCGGCTTCGGTTCAATTACAGTTGGTGTCGTTGTCGTTTCTGTTGTGTTTGTTGGTTCTTTTGCAACTGCATCATACATTAATAGAAGAATTTTGATAGGCGGCTCCCATTGTGAAACACAAAAAACTCAATTTGACGCGTACTTGACAATACGAGAACTGTCACCTGACATTTCGAATTTTCGGAATTAGATCATCGAAAATGTTCGAAAATCAATCTTTAGATGTATGTGTGCGGTTTTTCTCGAATTTATTATTCTGATTATGAAAAATTGTGAATAGTATTTGGAGAACAACATTTTTTTTCCCCAATTTTAAAATACTATGCACGTATTATACAAACTCTTTAGCTATTTCAGTACCTTATAAAAAAGTCCGACGGTTTTTTAAATGTACCGACATTTGCCGGACATGTTATGGCCAGACTATCCCTAAGTGCCTTCTTCTTCATCCAGTGACTATAATTTGGACGACCTGGACTTGGTATGGTTTGTGTGCTCGTACGACCACACTTGAATTCAGAAAACCATTTGTAAATCATTCGGATCGATGGTGCAGAGTCCCTATAATGCTTACCTAATTTTTCTTTGGTTACTTTAGCTGTTTTCCCTTTTAAAAAATTGTGTTTAATCAACACACGAAATTCATTTTTATCCATTTTTAAAAATTTTTATAAGTAGACTTGCTTAGACGGCTGTTTCTCGAAAACTAAACGAAGTATCAGGCTCAAACTTTGCAGGTAATCTATTTAAGGATGGTCCAGGTAAAAAAAAATAAAATTCCTTACCTGCCCACTCCTTCTTGATTTTTCCACGTCATTATCAATCCGCCCTCGTATTGTTGCTCGATCAATTGAAGGAAATTGGAATTAGGGGAAAGGCCAATGACTTAATAAAAAACTTTTTAGTTGATCGACAGTACAATACTAAAAATTTCGACGAACTAAGCTCTCCTAAGGCAGTCAGTATAGGAGTCCCTCAAGGTTCGATTCTCGGACCTACTTTATATCTGCTATATATATACACCACCTACAGTTCGCGGGGCCTTAAAGCAAAATATATTACCTTTGCTGACGAGGCGTTACTTCTTTATAATGATCAACTGGAGCTGTTGATTAATTCTGATCTGAAACTATTTCAACATTGGCTCTTAGGTAATATGTTGACATTAAATGCATCGAAGACAAATTATATGATCTTTAGACAAATTACCAAACTGGATATTGACTTGAAACTAGAAATAGAGCACATGAAACAAAATATTTAGGGCTTATAATTGACGATAAACTTACTTGGACTCCTCACATTACTAAACTTAGAAACAAAATTGCCCCCATTATTGGAGTAATAAGGCGTAACGACTATCTACACGTACCAATAAAGAATATGCTCTATAATGCATTTATTCTATCCAACATAAGTTATGGACTTCTTCTATGGAGCCAAACCTCGAAAAGAAACCTAGACAAAATTGCGAGACTTCTGAATAGGGGCATTAAAGCCATTCATAATTTACCCTATTTAACACCATCTCAGGAACTTTATTATACTTATGGAAAACTTACCTTACAACAGCACATAAGCCTGGAACGTATTAAACTTATTTACCATATAATATTAAGAACAATAGACAAAAATCCTCATTCAAATTGATCCACAATCACGATATACACAACTTTAACACTAGAGGTGCAGATTTTGTTAGACCATAAGGTTGTCCTAGGACTGACCGACTTATAAAAGATCCCGTATTTGAGGCAATTTGTGAATATAACTCTTTACCTTCAATAATACAAATGGCAAGGAATGTCTTTCAGCTAAAGCACCTTGCAAAGAAGCATCTTCTTTGTCGAAGCTACGAATGTGATTTTTGAATTGTTGTAATTATAGACGACCTGAATCAGATAATTTAGTCAGGCGGCTTCACCTACTTATCGAAGACCTGGCCCTCGAGCTATCAGACGAGACTGACGCCTAAACGTATGGTTGTGGTTTGTGTTGTTGTTGCTTATTTTTATTTTTTATTTTTATTACTATTAGTTATACTATATACATATGAGCCGTTTATTTTGAAAGTGGGGCAAGCCCATTTTTTGTTATTGCGAGATATTTAAAGGTTTGCATTTCAATAAATTTAAAAATATTGGTAACAGTATTAGACATATTTTTTGCTTTTCGTGGTATTAGATAATGTAAGTTTATTATCCAATAGTGTATATAGTGCTAGCTAAAAGAAATAATGGTTTAATTATACCTTAATGGACTTGCCCCACTTTCAAAATTTATGAATTATTGTAATCGTTAATTTTAAAGGGTCATTCCATGAAGAATCGCCAAAGATGTGACTTTATCGTCTCCGATTCTTTTGAAAATTTTTGTACTTGAAGAACTAGTGAAAAAAATAATTGAAATTCAATTTTTTTTTTCTATCTAATTTTTTTTGTCAGTTATAGTATATGAAAGTATGTTAAAGTTTGCTCAAAAAAAGGTGTCCGAGTTCCCTTTTTAAATGCATATCTCCGGTAATTTTTATCCTAGAACAATAAAATTAGGCTAATTTTAAGAGGGAAATATAAATAAAATATAGATAAATATAGAATATAGAAAAAATACAAATAAAAATTAGCCTTGAAATTTTTTTTTCACGGATATTTATTTTGTCCTTTATCCTTAAATATCTCAAAATGAGTTTCTTTTTTATTTTTTTATATTTTGTAGGTTATAATGTTTTCCAAAACATATCAAAAAATTAAAAAAAGGGATCGGGGTAAGAAAAATCAATTTAAATTATTAGAGAACTAAACTAACTTTGAATTATTAAGAACCACTGATCTTATTAAATTTTTTTTCTTTGAGATCCCAAGTTAATTTTTTGATATGATTTGAAAAACATTATAACCTACAAAATAAAAAAAAATAAAAAAAAACGCATTTTGAGATATTAAAGGATAAAAGACAAAATAGATATCCTTGAAAAAAATTTCAAGGATAATTTTTATTCGCAATGTTTTTTATTGCGACAATCTTCCCCTTTAAAATGAGCCCTATTTTATTGTTTTAGAATAAAAATTACCGGAGATATACATTTTCAAAGAGGACTCGGACACCTTTTTTGAGCTAACTTTAGCATACTTTCTCATACTATAACTAGCAAAAAAAATTAAGATAGAAACAAAAAATTTGGATTTCAATTATTTTTTTCACTAGTTCTTCAAGTACAAAAATTTTCAAAAGAATCGGAGATGGTAAGATCACAAATTTGGTAATTTTTGGCGATTCTTGATAGAATGAGCCTAAACGGATAATATTTTAGTTGCATCATCCTTTTTAATAATAAAAACAAAATACTGTTTAATTTTATGTAAATATTTATTAGTTTGAAAAAAAGTAAAATAAAACAAAGAAAACGCTTTTTAAATACGAGAACTGTTATGGGGTTTTGTGGACCGAGCCCAAAACAACACAATGTCGACTTTGTTCAGAATTTATTAGAAACTGAACTAAAACTTGCTTGCAGACTGATAATAGAAGTTGAATACTATACAATTTACAGTATTTTGCAGTCTTGCCAATATCACTAAAATTTGCCGGTGTTGGAAGTAAACATATTTTTATCGAAACAATTAAATTTGTACTTGTTATTATTTTTGAAGTATTGTACAATTATCAATTACCAATGTCAGGAATAGATAGATAGAAACATATTTTTTAGACATGATGTAAAACCAACACATTGGTTTCACAACAACAACCGGAGCTAAATTATGCCATAACATATTCGGTTAAAAATAATTTCAGCCAAAGATGGACTTGCATCACTTTCAAAATAAACATATTTACAATACCGTTAATAGCTAAAACTTCCATCTCCCAAATATTACGGAATTTGAATTTTTTGACTAAAAATTGTTTACAGATAAAAAGATCATATTAAGTTTTATCTATAGTTATCATTATCTTAATTTTTTTGAAAAATGGACTTGCCCCACTTTCAAAATAAACGGCTCATATATAACTATAATTAATTATTTTTATTTTGGTTAATCTTTTTAATTTAAATTTTTGTTTTCCTCTCTTTCATTTCCACATTTATTTCTTTGCATTTATTAATAACTGGTTTTCCCTTTTTGCCAAAAAAGAAAAAATGCAGGTTCTTTTTATTTTATTTTATTTTTATTTCTCTGATAACTTCAAGTTTTTGTTTATTTTTTGTTTCTTATTTTTTATATATTTTTTATATTTACTTTTTTTAAATTTATTTCTATTACCCCTTATACCAGTTCGATGCACTGACTGGGGAGTACTGTTGGGTTTAAGGTATACAAATTTTTAGACATTGAGCCCAATGTCGGCATACATGCATGAGTATGTTGATACGGTAAACATTTTTCCAGCTCATTGAGCTGTGTGACAATATTGGCTCCAGTTCTTTAAGCTGCGAAAGTGTACGCAAAAGAGGAATTCTTCTCCGACTTTTTGAGTTGGAAGGAGTTGCCCATTTCGCATGAAGGGATTAAATCTATTATTATTATTATAAAAAAATATCGCTCTTTAAGTACAGGATGCACATAGTAGGAAAAAAACTGGATAAGAGAAACTCTAGCTTTATCTCGTCAGTGGCCAGGTCTTAACGGAACATTGTCCTCTTGGAAGACATGGAGAAAAACTTGGAATACCGCCTTGTGCCGCTGCAGTAACAAGAATGTAGAACCGACACTAAAAAAAGCGAATGTGAAAATCTGGCTTGTACCACATATCGGGACTTGGAAACAATTTTCTTGACCGATCTATCGGAACTTGCGGTGATATCTTTGTGGAGAACTACTGTTTATAAAGAATGGCAATATTTGGAAGCAATAACGTAGAATCCGGTATATACGAGGGCTCTATCATGGATCCATTGTAATCTCTCGTGATGGATGGGTGAAGAACAAATCGATTTCTGCAAGCGTAAACAAAAGGGGAGTATAACAGCAAACCTAAGAGAAACAAAAATCGCAAAGTGCTATTCACTGGGACTCGACACCGGGCAATAGACACTCAAAGCTTTTAATGTCAAAGCATTCGCAGAAAAGAACATCTGAGTATCTGAAGTTAAGCAGACACCAGACCCGAAACCTAGTGGGAGCTCTGACTGGACATTGTCACATGAGGAAGCATCTCCATAGGATTGGTCTCTCTGAGACTAAAATTTGCAGAATTTGCGATGACGAAGACGAAACACCAGAGCACATCCTCTGTGAATGTGAGGGTTTAGCTTACAAAAGACTTCGTCACTTCGGTCAGGGTTTTATGGAACCATCGGAATTCCTGACTTCGTAAAATACTAAGCTTCTAGCTTCTACAGCTACTAAGCATGTTTGATAAAGGACTCAGTCGAGTCCGAAACGTCACGCAAAAATAAACAAAAACAGTATTGAACCCGGAAAACTTGTATTTTCAATTCAACATGTACTGTGAAAACATTCACCAAAAAAAAAATACTAAGCTTCATTGAAAGTGCAAGGATTGAAGAGGGATCATAGTCAATCCGGGGGGGCCCAACTGTGGCTTCAGTGACAGACGTTAAAAGACCAACCCCTTTTACCAATCTATCTATATTGGCCACAGAAGAACATATTTCAGAATAAGTGCCGGATATGAATCACGTTACGAAAGCTGGTTCACGTAGGTGAATGTCGTGTGAAGCCGCTGCTAAATTCCTGAAAGAGCCGAAGGAATGAGTGAAACTCTATGTCCATGAAAAAAAGTCGATGAACTCCCTGGTCGTGGCTCTATGCAAACAACTACGAAAACGGAGGAAGGTTCCTCGTCTATTATTGGGTAGCAGGACAAGCGATTTTACGTAAAAAGGAGGTGCAATTGTTTATTGGCTCATGATGTGAGATTTAGTTCTCGATTACAACCATTTTTGAAGCGAAGCTGGACACGTCTTTTCAATAGTCAAATCTGGTGTACCAACACAAATAGATTAATCCAACGCACTGTTAAACTCCCAGTAAAAATAATGGTGGTTTTTATGGATCTAAGGATTAGCCATGCCCAAACGTGACAAGATGGCAATATAATTCTGCAATTGATTAAATTGCAGAACCACCTCATTCATACAGCACTAAAATTTATGTTATTTTTTTTTTCAATAAAAAATTGTTACATAAAAATGCATAACTAAAAATATTAAATTTAATAGCACTCTTAAAATTTAATTATTTGGACTTCTTCTTAATGTACGCCTTAATATAAAAATCTAAGAAAAGTGCAAACATAAATGTGTTTTGAATCAAACCGACAAAACTAATGAATTTCGGATGCGTACAGTCGTTTATAACGAGCGGAATTGTAAAATGTATCATTAAGTAGCCAAATTGAATTAATTGAATTTGTGTTATGTACTTTTTACACCAGATGTATTTTCCAGAGTCCGTGTTTAACGACGTGACGAAATAGTAGCTATACATTACGACGTGAACAAAGCCGTTTATGATGCCCAGAAGTGTTGAATGACTTCCTGAAATTTTTGCATTTTTGTAATTAGGTTTTCTTTGTGATTCGAATTACTGAGGTTCATTTTAACTTGCCTACTAAAAATTTGAGGTAAATGTAGACTCCGAAAATCATTCCGGCGTGGTGATAGACGTGAAGAAATGTAACTTGGCTGTTCTTCTTTCGTAAGACGAAACAAATCTGAAATATGAATTTGGAGAAATAAAAATTTGATTAAACGGCTAGAAATGGGTTCACAAAGTCCCATAACGAATGCACTGTTCAAGTTAAGGCTTCTCGTTTTTTCCTATACTCAGTCTGTGTGATCGTTTGGACAAAGCCTACCGTATCAAATAAATCCAGATATTTGCTAATGTAATACATGAAGGATGCCGAAATCAGGTTTTCCATGTACGGCTCAGTATTGGTAAAATCGATCGGTTGACACGTAAAACTAAAATCCTTTTGTAGATACGAATTAAACAGTCCCTAAAAAACAAGAAAAAAAATTAACTTCCAACACTTCCAATCGATTGCAAAAAACTTACATAAATCGAAAACCATAAATTGTAAAACACTTGAAATAAATTGTAAACTTGTATAAAAGTTTTCAAATTGTACGGTTTCCGATCGAGCATCCATTCCGGTCCCCATTTATTAACGAAAAACAAATAAAGAATTAGAACGATCACAACCGGTAGCGGCGAATGAACGAGCGGATATTTCTCAATTCGTGGATCTAGAATAAAATATTTTAAACGTTCGATCACTTTTTTCTTGCTCACGCATCAAAACAATAAGCTATACCTTCGAACTCGTGAAAGAAGTAGTGATAGTTATAGTAAAGATTCTTAAGAACAACAGCCATGACGAGGAGAAAATTGGATTTGAAAAACTTTTCACCGATCGATCCATTCGGTATGGTTGTCCGAACATAAATGCGCCAGAAAATTAAAAAGTCAATCGATCGATCGATTCGATTTAGTCTTTTTAAGCATCGACGTAACGTACATAATTTACTAGGTGCCACTTGTATTCGTTTTTCACTTTTTAATTAATCACCGATCATGTTCCAGGTCAGAGTTTATATGAAAGCATTTAGGCTAGAGAATTCACATTCAGCTCGATAAGAAATTTGCATAGAGTACCTGTGATTGTGTATTCACAGAAATAGGCACTTCATGCAATCAATATTAATGGGTTCACTAGCAGTACCTATATAGTAAATACCTACACAGTTCATTTCCATTTTTTTTCCTCTTTAAACATTTTTGAGTTCAGTGTACCTAGTAGTACATTCAATATGTTGTTGGTTTTAGTAGTTTGGAATTCCAAGACTATTTCTAACTGCTTTTAATCTCAATTGCATTTGAAATGCACCCCTTTTTCGTAACAGGAAATTGAGTGGGTCAATGCCAGAATTTTCAGAAGGCTACTCAGAGAATTTATTTCTAACATTTAATCCTGCTTCAAATTAATCTACATGATTACACTTCTTTAGAAATTATAGCGGCGAGGTCTAAACATAGGGAAGCCCACAGGCCGTTTTCACACACACTGGAAAAACTGCCGCAGGAACCGGGGACATCTCCGACTTCGGCTGTGCTTTCATACGCAACGTCGAAATTGCCACTAGAGCTAGAGGCCAGCTGTCTGGTCTCTCCGGCTTCAGCTACCGTCTTGAAGATGACCGTTTTTTGTTTGTGTTTCGCTGTAATATAATATGAAGACGTTCTCTGCTACTTCCAAACAGCTTCTAGTCCTAGTCGAGTTCGAAATAACAAACGTGAAAAAAACATCGGAACCAAGAATGGTGCGAACATCCGGCTTCCGATGTCGAGAACAATGCTGCAAGAACAGCAGTTCTGCCTGTTCGGTTTGTGTTAAAGGGTACATTGAATCCGGTGTCGCTCTCCTCGGTTCCGGTGTCGGTTTTCCAGAATATACTTCCACCAGTAACCGAGTAACGGAAATTCCCTTGACGTTCTGGTTTGATTACTATCCTTACAAGCGCTCTTAATGACAGTCTCGGCCTCCTGCCTCATAGGAAGATTAAGAAGCAAACAGAAAACGCCATGCTAGAACACTGGTGCTTAGAAAGCGCAGCAGGTAACTGTTTAATAGAGCCAAAAGGACCAAGATATTTTTGTTTGGGACTCCATAAAGTGAGTAACTAAATTTTTATCAAAGACCAACTCTTAACAACCGATTTTCCGCTTTGAACCCGACCAACGATTTGTGATTTCAATGGAATTTTTTTAGATTTGACCAAATTGAATTTAACTTGCCTAAAAATGTGCTTTAATATTCCTCGTCCGGAAAACATAGTATGAGGCTCCCCACACACAGACGATAGTTCGATCGATCTGCAGATTTTGGACTGTACAGTTAGATTCTTCGTATGTGGAAAATCGAACTGAGAGATTTATCTGCAGAAATTGAACTTGAAGTGTAAATCTTTTGACACGACAAAAGATTTGCGATCGATCTCACTGATCGTCAGGTAGAATGTAGTGCAGTGTCGGCGATAGTTCCGATGGGATTTTTGAAGGGCAAACATTAATTTGCAAACGATACTATCATCTTGTCGATGATTATCTGAACTGCAACTAAAGTTTCAGATCGAAGTTCCGTCTGTGAACGCATAATCTCGCAGGACGAACTCAGCAATTTATCTGTTAGGTAGAACTGAACAATCGGACTGTCATGAATGGGGCCCTTAGAATTGAAAAAAATAGGGTGATAACAAACCGTATCGAAACCAATTACCTTTTCAAATTCAATGATAGTTTCTATAATGTATTTGTTAGTTTCCAATGCACGACCGAAAGAGAACGCCACTGACCTAAAAGAATGCAAAATGTTTTGAATTTAGGCCGTGGAATTTGACAAAGCATAAAAAAAGATAAGTCATAGGAAACGTAGGAGCAAAATTAATCGGACCATGTTCTTGCAAAGCGTAAAGCTGGATTATCTAAAGGCTTTAGCGCGGAAGGACACGACGTTTGTCGATTCACCTGAAATCGCACCTACATCTACATGCTCTATATTTGCGATGTAGTGGTCAGTTCTAGAAGAAAGATTTTTAGTCGCTCAAGTATGTTTCGATGGTTCCCATGCGTAAAAGACGATTATAAAACTAGCGCTAGAGTGCATGTGATGCGCTCCACGAATTTAATCACAACGAATAAGAAGGACGACAAAAAGATAGAAATTACCAAACAACCACTAAATCTTGTTTAACCGATTGATATAATTTTTCTTTTTTTTTGATTATACACAATATTGCACACAAAATATTAATAAACTGTTTTAGTATTTCATTTATTGTTATTTTAATCCGAAGTAAAAAAATAGGTACGGAACAAAAATATTAAATGTTTTCTACACGAATGAGATACAGAGACAATAAGGTTGCGGTTCACATAAAGAACCAAATTTTATATCCAATAAAAAAAAAACAATCTTTTTTTAAAAAATAAAAAAAAATACTTATACTAAAATTATTCTAGGCTAAAAAATATATATAAGACTAACGCCTTTGTAGTAAACAAATTATGCGGCTGATTTTATACACACGCACACACGGTAAACAACAATTAACCCGTGTGATAGGAAATCAGCTCAAAATTTTACAAAAGTAGAAATAGAACTTTTTTTGTTAAATTACAAAATACGAAAAAAAAATTTGTGTTTCATTTTACATTCCAGATCTCAGTCGGGAATGTCTATACTGATAATCGGTACGACTGGCTTTAAATGATCATTTTTCTTGCTAAGAGCCTTTTTACTTTTCTTATCGTGCTTATCGAAATCGTCTAATTGTACGTTGGAGTCGAGCGGTACCGTTTGTCCGCCCGATTCAGTATGATACGATATGTTTCCGTATTCTTGCAAGAATGGCAGAGCCGATAAGAGAAATTGACTGAAATTTTTCCGTATACCGAACCACCATTTGTTTCCGCCTTTGGCGCTAAAACTTAAAATAATCAGTGTAAAAACAGCTATTAGGAGTGGCGTGAAAACAATGATGAAAGGAAATTTAAGTTCGCCCTCGAGTTTGTCGGCGATTATGACCTGAAAGAATTATCTGTTTAAATTATGTAAATTTTTAACTTCTGTTTGATTCGAGATAAAACCAAAAAGTTGGTGCAACTTTTATCTCAAGCAGTGTCAATAATTTAAAAAAAAAAAACTACACGCCACCAACCTGAAAACATAGTACTGGCAGTGCGGTAAAAGTATTTCCAACGGCAGCTTGTAGAGCGGCTTTCTTCTGTTGTACCGAAATATCGGGAGTTCTCATCATAATTCCGCAAAAAATTATATTGTACAGGACACCTTAATTGAGAGATTAAAAAAAATAAAATAAAATCGAACGATGCGATCAATAAATCAAACATTCAAAACTACTTACTAACTAAACTTAAGCAAATTACAATCCATAGCGGAACAAAAACCACTTCCCAACTCCACGAAACGAATCCGTCCAATTTAAGCGGAAGCGAAACAAATTGCAAAGCGTTGACGGCCAAAAACAATTCCAGCTCGAACGATCGATCGTGTTTAACGGCCCAAACGCATGCACCAACGCTGGCTAAACTTCCGATTATCAACGGAATGAAGACTAGAACCCAGAGATGTCGTCCCGATGTTAAACGATCACATGCCAACAGCTCAAACATAAGAAGGATAAGATGAAGCGATAGCGATATTAACATTGCTTTGAATTGAGTGTAGGAGTCGCCTTCCAATCTGTGAAAAATAATTGGGGTAAAAAAATTATTTTGTTTATTTTCTTATAGCAGGAAAATAACTTTTAATTTATAATCATTTCACATCGATTACGACCGTCGAACTACTGTAAGAATTCTTACTCTTTTTTATATACATTTTTGTAGGAAGAGCTCTGATGAGTGTTGAAAGTTGTATCTTACAAGATTAGCTACTCTAATGACCAATTTTACTTTTCAAATAACCTTCTAGTCTCGAAACAACCAGTGCTTTATTTTGACTTTGACAGAGTCCCGGACTTTAATCCGAAATCGTAATTGGTGTTTTAAGGGTATCAGAATCTGGGCACTTCTGTCGCCACTCGATCTTAACAACTCTAGTAAAGTTGCGCCCTCACAGGCAGTTTTTTTTTATAAAATCTCATTGAGCACTTTTATTAAAAAAAATAACGATACATAAAAAGACATAAAACCGATTTGCTCGTCGTTGGACGCCAAATTCACGACGTTTAATTTGAACGTCACCGAGTAATGTCGACGTTTGGACCGACGTTAATTGCAAGATCTAAATGGGGTGGGTATAGAAATAAACGTGCAAGGAGGCGGATGATGAATGACAGTTTTTTGCCAAGCCCACAAATGCGTAACAAAAAGGAAAATTTCAAATAAAAAAAAGCAGAAGTCTCGTTGATTCGTTCGGTTTTACTGTTGCATGTACCAGGTATGCAAGTACGAAACCGGATTTTTTTTATGAAAAATAGACGTTTATTCTACAAAAGTGTTACAACATATTTCATTCGAAGTATTGCCCATCGCTAGCTATACATTTTGCCCATCTCTCTGACAAGTTATGTATACCACGCCAAAAAATAATTTGTTCTTTTGAGGCAAACCAGTCATCGAGCCATTTTCGGACATTTTCGTACGACGTGAAGCGCTGCTCACTAAGTGCGTGTCCCATCGATGCAAACAAGTGAAAATCAGAAGGAGCCAAGTCTGGTGAGTAAGCCGCATGCGGAAGTATTTCCCACTGACAAGTGTGATGGTGCATTATCATGCAGCAAAATCACTTTGTGTTGCCTCTTTCCATATTCTGGCCGTTTTTCAAGCAAAGCTTGCTGCAGATCGAGCATTTGTTGTCGGTAGCGTTCTGTATTAACGGTTTCGCCAGGTTTCAGTAGCTCGTAATAGATCACGCCCTTCTGATCCCACCAAACACAGAGCATTGTCTTCCGTCCATAGCGATTTGGTTTTGCAGTCGATGTCGATGGGTCGCCTGGAGATACCCAGGATTTTTTCCGCTTCGGATTCTCAAAATAAATCCACTTTTCATCGCCAATTTGATGGAGAAATGACTTTCTTTGGTATCTGGCGAGCAAAATTTCGCAAGTGGTTTTTCGGTTTTCCTGCTGTCTTGCATTGAGTTCATGTGGAACCCATTTCCCCATCTTCTGGACCTTTCCCCTGGCTCTCAAACGTATAGCTTGGTGGGTCACATTTAACTCATCTGCGAGTTCTTGCGTTTGGGTGTCATCCGCATCCAACAATGCCTGCAATTCGCTGTCTTCAAACTTTTTCGGTGGTTTTCCACGTTCCTTGTTTCCGATGTCGAAATCACCACTTTTAAATTTTTTGAACCACTCAAAGCACTGTGATTTCCCAAGTGCAGTAAGCTTCAACAAGCATTCGATGCGATTTTGCAGCCGTTTTTTTAAATGGTAACAGAAAATCAATGCTGTCCGCATATCGTCGTTCCCAGGCACAAAAGTTGACATGTTCAACGCTCGTCAAAACTACACTGTTGTATGAAACCGGTATTGCTGGGTATTTTATATCTTTATCAGATATCCAAACAACAAAATGGCGTCCATGGTTCGGTTTGACAGTTACTACTTTGACAACTAGAGCCATCTATGAGTGAATTCCGGTTTCATACTTGCATACCTGGTATATTGCATTTTTAAACGCACAAATGACGTAGTTTTCTTCGAAATTCATATCATGACTAGATCCTGAGTATTTGCTACTAGGCTGCTTCCCTACCTCTAACCGGTTTATTATTAAAGGAGCTATCTCCGTTAGCTAGTTCGACTTCTGGCTAGGTCAAGATCTCACAACTCACTTCTTATAAAGGGGGCGCCCATTGTGACCAGTCGCGTGGGCACAGAAAATGTTCCGCCGACTCATTCTCTTCAATAATCAATGCCGACCTTATCTGAGATTAAACTCGATGTTTTCATAATTTTTATTGACATAATATAAACGAAACCGGGTCGTACTGGTCGTAATTTTTCGAGTGGTGCGGAATATGAAGAAGAATATAGTCTCCGAAGGAACGAGTAGTGATGTTGGAGAATAGGACTCCTTACCGATTTGGGAGTCAATTTAACCCATTATTAACTTGACGACGTAGTGTTGCTTAAACATCGATAGTCTATCGATAGTATTGTACTATCGAAACAATCGATAGGTTTTAAAAAACTATCGATAGGTTTTAAAAACTATCGATAGGGCAATTGGCATAAAGATGATAAACGGCATTACCCGTTCTTCGTACTCATCCATCCCTTTAAGGGCCAAAAACATGCGTGCGAAAACAGACGAATGTGTGTTTTTGCAATGAGTGTGCCGATGACTTCAGATTGGGTATACATGACTGTATTAAAAAGACTTCTGCTTTCTATTTTTTAAGCATTTACAACGAAATGGAGACATGTATGGAGCATGATGCTATTTATGAATATGTGGTCTAAACAAGATTCATTAGTTATGTTGAATGTACATGCTGCGAAAGTATTTGTCCCTTATGCTGTTATGACACTGGCTATTTTTGCGGCTTTAAAGCGGCTAGAAAATCCAAATGGAGAGTGATGGAGACTTTTACATACAATTTAGACATTGGTGTGAGAGACACAGTCCGAACAGCAAAACTATGAGTAACAGTCAAAAAACAATCCATAACTGTCAAAAAAAAGCGGCAACAAAGCGCATTCGAGCAGTGTTTCGCAACATTCCAGCAGATAATCCAAGAAAAATCTACTGGCGGCTAGATTTTCCAGCCGCTACAGACTAGGTTTTGGCAGTTCGTTATGAATAAATTATGGAAAGTGTCATGTTATGTTATGAAACGAGCTAAGATCAGTATTTTTTATAACAAATCAGTTGTTAATTTCATCTACTAGATGCCGGTAGCATCAGCAAGGGTATTTTTTTTATCGGTAATCTCTTTCTCTCTATATTGGTCGCCTTGTCGCACGATTGACTTTTATTGCACTTGAGAACTAGCCAGTGTCATAACAGCATTAACGTCAATTATGGAGTTTGAAATCGTGGGATTTCCCCGAAAGAATGTTACGAAATATCTTGTAAATACAGTTTACAGCAATTTTTTAAGAATACGCGTCTTTTATTGGATCCAGGCAAACCAACGCGGAATTCTCAAAGCAATATTTATGTAGGTATTCCAGCTAACTAATAAATAATATCCTTACAATAATTTTTGTATTATTCATGCCTTTGTTAGTATTTTCGTATTGTTTAAAATAAAATGACTATACTGTTGAAATTCTACATAATCTATGATTAAGGAAAACTCTACCACACTTTTGATAATATCGATGGTTTAGTGAAAAAATATCGATACTATCGAAATCCGACACTATCGATGTTTAAGCAACACTATGACGACGAAAACGGTTGTAAGAATAATGCGTCTGCCCTTCAATGAAAGAAGCTGTAGTCGTACAAGAGTAAACCGTCACTGTAGGAGTGCCTTTATCTTTTAATATATTTTGCGCAATTATCCAGAGCAGACTCATCATCATCAATGGCGCGACAACCCAAGTCGGGCCCTGGCCTCCTGAAGTCGTCGCCTCCAATCGTCTCGATCCAAAGACCGCCTCCTCCAGCTGCTAATTTTTAAGATAGCTTTGCTGTCTCATCAACCGAGTCTTCACATCGCTTGCGTGATTTGCCTACTGGCCTGTTACTACTCGCTTTGTCTTTAAGAGCACACTTGGGGATACTTCTGTCTTCCATCCGCTCTACATGGCCAGCCCACTGCAGTTTACGTAGTTTGATGAACGTTGAGGCTTCTGGCTCCTTGAAGAGCAGAATAGGGTAGAAAATTTACATCAAAAACGACAACAACATTGTGGTTTTTTGTGATTCCTTATAAATTTTTTTCCTGCATAGTAGGCAGTGCTTCTTGTCGAGAATCACTTGAACAATTTTACCGTTGAATATTTGAGTCAGAGATAACCGAACTCACGTTATTAATGTAAAAAATAAATAAAAGGAGTCCAAGATGCAGAGAGCAGAGCGAAAAGAGCCAGATCTAGACCTCAGGGTGATCACATTAACAATTAAGAACGCCCATATTACCAAGGCAAAAATGGCAAAAAACAGCATAAAGGTTATCAATAAGGATGTTTTCTTCAGTGAAACAGCTATAAACCTGCGGAGCTCAGAAGACAATTCAATCGAAAGCATTATAAACGCCGTAAAATCAGCAAAGTTTACAGCTACAACTATAAAATCTAGACGAACAAGAAATAGTATATGGATCACAAATGACATACTAAAGCAGATAAAGGAAAAAAACAAATTGTATAAAAAAATGATCAAGGATCCAAATGACGTGAACATAAAATATGAATACCACAAAAGCAAAAATGAGACAACCAAAAAAATTAGACTAGCCAAAGTAAAATATCATAGCCTACAATTTGCAGAGACAGACGGCAACCCGAGAAAACTTTGGAATATTATCAGGGAAACTACTTCCAAAGGTAACAGTACCGATATCAAAAAGGGAATAAATGAATTGGACACGCCTTCTGGAACCTCTAGAGATCACACAATCATTGCAAATCTTCTGAACGATCACTTTGCTACGATTGGAACCACTCTAGCGGAAAATCTAAAAAATAATGCCAACGCTGAAGTTTTCCTTAGGCAGAATTGCCCTCGTAGCCAGAAAACATTGTTCCTCTTCCCAACAAATATGGAAGAAATCGAAAATATCATTTCGAGTCTCAAAAACAACATAGCTCCAGGAATCGATGATATAACAACAAATGACATAAAAACTGTGAAATCATTAATATCAGGCCCTCTATCAGAGGCTATAAATGTTCATCTTACTGATGGAACTTTCCCCTCGTGCTTAAAACTATCGCTGATCCAACCAATTTTCAAAAGAGACTCAACCAAAGACCCGAATAACTATCGTCCAATCGCATTGATCAGCTCGATAAGCAAAATCTTCGAAAAAGTTATAAACGGCAGAATATTAAAATTTGTGGAGGAAAACTTTGGATTTGACGAGCACCAATATGGTTTCCAGGAAAAAAGCAATACTACTGCAGCACTTATTGATGCTATGCAATACATAAATGAAGGGCTAGATAAAGGAACATATGTTGCATCTGTATTTATTGACTTAAAAAAGGCATTTGATAAAGTGGACCACAATATCTTACTTCAAGTCTTAGAAGAAGTAGGCATCCGCGGAAAAGCAAACTCAATTATACAAGACTATCTTCTTGATCGGCAATATATTACGAGAAATATGGATAAACTTAGCAGTCAAAGATCAATCAATATAGGGATACCTCAAGGCTCAATACTAGGTCCGACTTTATACCTGCTTTACATTCATAACCTTCAATATATAGGGCTAAAGGCAAGATACATTACATACGCAGATGATACCCTACTAATATAGAGGAAATAAGGATGAATTAGAGGCAACGATCAATGACGACCTTGCCCTTTTCAATAGATGGATTTTCGGAAATAAGCTAACCTTAAATATTCAAAAGACCAACTACATGCTGTTCAAACAGCCCAATAAGCTTAACATTGACCTCAAGCCGCAAATCGGATGGAATTCCTCTAACACGAGTCCATCTAACTAAATATTTAGGACTAACTATCGATGATAAATTAAGCTGGACACCGCACATCAACAGCATAAGGAAAAAAATTGCTCCGATCATAGGAGTTATAAAAAGGAGTAATTATCTACATACCCACATAAAGGAGACCCTCTACAACTCATTTATCTTATCTAACATAGCTTACGGTCTAATAATTTGGAGTCAAACTTCAAAAAATAACCTGGATAAAATTTGCCATTAAAGCAGTATATAATCTACCCAAGCTTACGCCATCGGAGGAACTTTACCTTACCTATAAGAAACTGATCATCCATCAACTTGTAAGGTTAGAGAGAATAAAGATAATCTACAGTGTAAAAAACGGTCTTATTAAAACCTCGATCAAAATAACATATAGCCAAGATGTACACAACTTCAATACACGAAGTGCAAATTCGATTAGACAGCAATATTGTCCGAGAACATCTAGGAATGATGCAATTTTTGAAGCTATCTTAGAATTTAATGCGTTGCCTAGCAATATTCAGCTTGCAAAAAATATCGGGCATCTGAAAAAACTAGCAAAGCTATATATTAACAATATGCCATGAAAAAATAGAGCATAAAAAAAAATGGAAAGAAAGAATGGTGAGGGTTTGTTTTGTCATGGTGCGTGATTCTTGGTTAACTAATACTGTTGTTGTTTCCTTTTTTTCTTTAACCCCGTCTAGTCCATCTCTAGTGTTCCATGTTGGATTTTTTTTTTTTCTTTTCATTATGTTTTTCCAAATTTCTTTTTTTTTTTTTTTTTATTATCCTTGGATTATTCCGTTAATTCTTTTTTTCTTTTTTATTTTTGTTATTATAATTATTATTATTTTTTTTTTTCACCTTTCTTTAAATTTATTATATTAATTTTTTTAATTCTTTAATTTAGGTGGGTGTGTCATTTTGTGTTACCTCTAATACCATTTCACTGAATTGACTGAGGAGCACTTATGCCACATCAAGTTGAGCCCAATGTCAGCATGCAGCATGAGTATGTTGATATGGTGAAATTTTTCCAGTTCGATAAGCTGTGAAACTGTACTGCCTCCAGCTCTTCGGACTGAGAAAGTGTGCCCTAGATATGAAATTAATTCAGCCATTAAAAAAAAAAAAAAGTGATCGTCGGCAATTTCTTTTTTCTTTTCCTAAATTGCGAAGTAATCGTTGAGCATTTTCGAAAACTGAGAAAAAATGCCGCAAAGAGTTGAGTTAAATAAGGAACATAAAGGAGCAATAAGTTCAGAGCTGCATCTCTTTAAAACAACATATGGTATGACCGACATCTGACACACTTTGAAAGCTGAATTAAAGCAAGTTGGTTTCATCAATCAATAGTCAGTCAATATTCTGTGTCGGTTGGTTGGTTTACGTGGTGGCCCGTCAGTCGAGACAGGGCATAATTAGCACAGAGAGTGCCATTTTGATACCACAACTCGCTTAACCTGTCGTAGAGGGCTGATGAAGTAGGTACAAGGTTTTACAGAGACCTGGGGCTAGAATGGATTATCATATTCACCCGGAGCTGTTTAAAAAGGAAATCAGCTCTCCAATCTTATTTTTCGAAATCTCATCCAGGTTATCAAAGAAAGGTTTGCCTAATGCACGAAGTCTGGCTCTAGCTAGGCCCGCACACTCGCAACGAAGGTGGATAACAGTTTCCCTCTCATTTGCATCCCCACAATTGCGGCAATTGACGTTAAAGGTAATGCAAAGTTTGGCCGCGTGGTCGCCGATTGGCCAGTGACCCGTGCTGACCGCCGTGACTCTGGAGACGTCAACTCGGCTCCTGCTCTAGAGTTCGTCTGTTCTGCTCAGGCAGTAGGATGGCCATATTGGAATTTGCGTTTGTAAGAAAGTGGGAGGATATTTGGCGCTCAACAGTCCCTAGTGGGACCAGAACGGATTCTACGTGAGAGCCCTGAAGAGCAGAACCTTGCCTAGCTAATTCTAATTCTGTGTCATTCGTCTTTACTCTTATCCACACTTCTAACTCGCATGTATTTTGGCTAGAATTCCGAAATCAAGCGATCTTAATATTTCCTATTTGTGACCGTGGAAACTATGTTTGAACTAGAAACTTTATGTTGGGGGTTGGTAGGCGCCCTAAGCACTAGAGACACCACCCCTTGCGGGAGACCTAATCTGCACAGGATGGTTGCTTTCACGTCTCGGTCTGTGGTGCAAGTTCTTCGTTAAATTCAAAAATCGCAGGTTTATCAAGCTGTTTTTCGAGACTTTCTCTTTCGATCTTAGAAGGTTAGTATTCGAAGAGCCTTCCTCCGTTTTCTAGTAAGAGCTGGGCATCTGAACAGGAAATCTTCAGGTGGCTCGCAGTTACTGCCGAGCAGTGCTGTCGTTTTGTTAAATTGTACAGTAGTGCATTTAGGTGAAAAATAGTAGTATTTTACAAAGAATAGTAGTAGGGGAAGGTGCTGTACCTTGGAATGGTTGTACCTTGGAACGTTGTTAATTTTGTGTTTAAAAAGAGCATTCTGGTGTGTGAATCAAGAACTACATTTACAACAGCTGATATCAAGACAACCTGTCTTGTTATCACTTTACTTTGTCGGTTATTTTGCGTTTTTGTTGATATTTTTGTTTTGAGGTTAGTGTGAGTAATTTTTTTTAACTAAGTTTGTTTAATAATTAAACTATTGTATTGTAGTGGTATACAATCGTTTTATGCAGGATTATTATCAATAAGGTGTGTATTATCTCTTTTCTATAACATCTGATTGTAAGATAATTAGGAGGATTAAAAAAATATCTTTTATTCAATTAATGGACCATGTTGTACCTTGGAACGTGACACCGTGTTGTACCTTGGAATGGCATAAAATAGCAATCCTGATACAAAACTAACGTGTTTTGACTGACAACAGTGTTTTTTTTGCAGAAAATGCCTCGCAGTAAAAATGGGATTCGTAAGGTTTCCATCGATGCTAAAAATATGTTTTAATTTTCCATTCCATAAATTCAATGTTAAATAGATTACTTATGTACTACATAGTTATCCATTTTAACATATTTTATATTATTTTACCATTTTATGATGAATTTTTTTAATTATGTTTAATAAATATCTCTTTTAGCATTTTCCAAGTTAGTATATTCTTTATTTTTACCTAATTTGCAAGCGTTCCAAGGTACAACTAGTGCTGTTCCAAGGTACAACGAAACGTTGTACCTTGGAACAAATTTTTTTTCTTTCAAATTTGGAAGGAAATTGTTCGCTGAAAAAAAAATGTATTATAAGTAAGTGGGTCATTGTTATCCCCTCAAATTTTCATCGCGTTACATGTAGTACATTTTACATAAAAAAATAAAAAGTGATTTTCGTTCCAAGGTACAGCACTCTCCCCTACATGACTTTTTGGTTTTGGAATCGCAAAATAACATCGAAAATTTGGTACATATAGGGTCATTCCATCAAGAATTGCCAAAATAAAGAAATTTGTGACCCTACCATCGCCGATTCTTTTGCAATTCGAAGAATTAGTAACAAAAAATTATATTCAATTCAATTCAATTTTTTTAATTTATGAATTTTGTTATTAATTATAGTATGTTAAAGATTTTGCGAAAATGATGTTCGAATCCCTTTTGAAAACACAAATCTCCGTTAATTTTTATCATAGAATAATGAATTAGGCTTATTTTAAAGTGAAGTTTGCGATAAATTTTTTTCAAGGATCTCGCTTTTTGTATGTATTCTTTGAATAAAGAATAATACTATTCACTCATTTTTATACGCACTATAAGAGTTTGAAATTCGTCTCCAAAGTGAGTAATGACTGTGCGGGACTGTTTTAGTTTTTTCGCTATCCTGAAAAGTACCATTTTTTGTTGATGTTCGTTTTTATCTAGTCCTATAGAAATATTAAGTTATTTTTTTTCTTTTTTTTTTAAAAAAAAAATACTAGTTTTCCGGACTTGACTGAGTCCTTTATTAAACTTAACTTGCGGCTTAATACCAAAATTTCGAAAAATATTGAACATATAAAAATATGGTTTATTTTCAAAAAATATTCTTCAGGTATAAAACGGTTACCTTTCCTTAAATATTGCAGCATACATTTTTTTGGTTTTTTTGGAAACACAGAGAATTTTTAACCCATTCCCGCGGGATGTTGCATACACGCAACATTCGGTTTAGATATTTTATATGTAATTCCTAGTGCATATTTCAACACAGTTTTATTTTATTATTTTTTATTGTGATTGACATTCATTTTCCAAAAAATTGTCTACCCTGCAATATTGTATTTACACGTTTTAGGAATAGTATACCTAATAGTATAACTTTTAATATATATGCAACATTTTTGCTTAAGGACAAATTATCGATCGTGAACCTTTCTAGGTAGGCACATATGTAGCGTGTAGTCTAAGGTGTGTTTTAGTAAAGTTCTAGTTTATTATTTGTTTTTATTTATAAAAAAAATATGAAAAATATCCATCTGGTCGGAATCGGTAGAATTGCACCACGAGCATATAGGGAGATATGCACCAGATTGTTATGCCTCCTTTTCTGAAGTCATGGCCACAAATCTTAATGATATTAAAATTTTTGCTGCAACCAGAACGAATTCGTGCTACAAGGAGACATCAGTAACATATCAAATTTGCAATGGATTTTACAAATTTTGATATCCGTTGACTTATCAAAACTCATATAAAACCATTGAATTATTATTATTCGGTATTTTCCATTATTTTTTATTAGTATAAAAATCGAAAAAGGTTTAATGTATTTACTGTTTAGTTCGTTATTGTTTGTTACTTTTATAAATATATTTCATGTTTTTTGTTTCCACTAATTTGGTTTGGGTTGTCTATATATATAAAATGTGGTGCATTTCTCCCGTATGATGGGAGAAATGAACCATTTGGACTGACTGCGTTCTTCTTCATTAGTCCTCAAGTTCTGTTTATATTTTGCTCTTTGTTATGAATAAAATATTTGCGCAAGGTGTTTGATCAAATAAAGAAAGAAAAATTAATCAAGTTCCACTATTTTCTTCGGAGATATGGAGTAATTAATGAAAAATGGTGCATTTCTAACTAGTCTCCCCTATCTATCAGGGATCTTTCGGGTGGGTGGGGTGTGATGGGTCAAGTGAGGGGAGGGGAACCGCTTAGAACTATGATAGTGAACCCATTTCCCAAAAAAATTGTCTATATGCGTTGAGGTGTGTAGGGAAAACAATGCGTACGAAACGCTCGAAAGCTGGAATTGGAACATTCTAAAATCTATATCTCCTGAACGGTTGATGTCAAAAAGTAGAAACTTTGTAATTGTTTTAAGGAATACTAGGAGATTCGACAAGGGCTACAATTTTTTATACGGGACGTGAGGGCGGGAGGTGGTGAAAAACTATGGATTACAATATCTTCCGAACTAATTGTACCAGGAAGATAAAATTTGGAACATAGTCTATTGGTGAACCAAATAACATAATATTACAAAAAAAAATGTTTTCAACCGCTAAAAACACCGGTTTCAAAAGGTTTAAGCCGGCGAATTACAAGTGACTTCATTTTATGTATCCCAATACAGGCCAGAAATGGTAACCGTGGTTAGTTATTTTTTTGTACTAGATGTTGTTTTATCTGGAACAAGCTTCAAAAAGAACTCACTTTCATCTGCGTTTTGTTTACTAATTCATCAGGTACCTACACGAAGTTTCAAAGGAATTAAGAAAGAAAAGTAAGGTCACATCTGTAGCCGATCATTGATAGAATGGACCCTATAATGATTTGAATTTAAAATTTAAAATTAGGGCTCTCGCTTTCTCAGAACACAGCAAGAACATCGAAATCATTCGCAACACCAGATGTCCTCTAATGTTTTCTAGAATTTAATATTCGAAGGAAGAGTAGTACCAAATTGAAAGGAGTAGTACAGTAGTATATGAAGTTCAATGGTAGTACAAATACTACTATAGTAGTACAAACGACAGCGCTGATGCCGAGATGGTTGGTAACCAAACTCCGTATCAAACAATGGCTGGTAACAACTCCAACTGAAGCAGTGATTTGTTTTGGTATTGCACGTTTTTTTTGCCATTCTGGCTCAGCGGTTATTTTAGCGTTTGCCTGAATGGGAAATTCTCAATCGGCTTGACAACGGAATTGACTCTGAATGACAAGCTACCATAACCTCCGAACTTTTCAAAAATTCTGCTTCAAATCTCTTTCCTGTGTGATCCTCATTAGGAACATACTGCAGCTACAGTTCTCCACAAAACGTTACTCTGGACCGCCCGGACTAATTCGGGCGATTGCTGTGCCTGTCGCCATGACTTATTCACTTCTCGATTCTGTTTTTTGGTTGAATCAAATTCCGAGCCTGTTTGACGATGCTTGGTTTGTGTTATTTATGGCATATCCGATCTTCGCTACTTTCAACTCTGAATCCGGTCCAGTCATCCCCCAAAGCAACAACGGTCGTAGCTAAATCAAAGTGGACAAATGTACTGCTCCGACCTTCGCTCCAAATTTGCTGCGTTTTATGACCTAGACAGAAAGTCATGTGGAAAGATTGTGTGTCATTCGCCCCGGGTTCTGTTTCAAACTCGTTGCACGGACAAGGCGAGACAATTAACTTAGTCACTTTTTCTTTGTTCTTATCGCTAGATGCTACTTGTGACTGTGTTGATTAGCCGATAAGAGACCTTCGACTAATCGCCTATTCCACGAAAGCTGCCAACTTTTTCAAAGACCCCTCCACAGTCCAAGGAAAAATCCACAAAAAAAACTAACCTGTAGTGCGGATAACGACACCACACAAAAGCTCCAACAATCGCTCCTGCTGTAGCGATGGCCTTCCATGTCCAAAGTGGGGCAAAAACTGCCCAGTATGGCCAATCTAAAAATAAACACGGGAGCATTAAAATAAAAAAAAAAAAGTGCATTCGCCAGCCAGCACGGAAAAAATCCGCATGCCCTCACCTATGTAGCCGTCGAGTTTCAAACAGAACAGCAAGATAAACGTAAATAGACTGCAGTGCACAATAAATTTACTGAAAAGACACGATAAAGAGTCGCATTAGAATCGAAATAAGGTCGTGACGAACTATTTTCACTGAAAATTTCAACAAGTGGCGAGCGTGCGGAGCGAACACTCGTCGTAAGTTGCCAGTTACCTTGGATTAAAATCACGCAAGAAAGCCTGCAAATTCATTGTAAAAGCGTCGCGCAATTATCGAAGCATAATGTAAACAATCCGAAAATTTTGTGCGGTAATTCGATTTGCGGTGCAAAACTATTAAAAAACGGGCGATAATTCGACGAAACCTTTTGTTTTCACTAACAAACTTCGCGACGTGAGACGGCTGACAGATGGTCGCGCAAAAAGATTTGAAACGTCAGACGGCGGGGAAGTGCACGCAACATATGATTCGATTTAGTGTTGTGCGCGACATCTGGATTGCATTTTTCAATGTCGTCGGAGAAATGTCAGATTTTTCGATAAAAAGTTGATGTGCGAGTGAATTTTAGTATTTTCTTAATTAAAACTACGGAAACGTTTCGTTTCAACATCGAAAAGGAGTCAACCGGAGTGAAATGTCGCCGGATAGTGAATTTCAAGTGGAACGAAGTGACTGTTGCGGTAATGGTTGTGCAAATTGTATTCTGGATGCAGTGCCGCGTAGACACAATAAACTCGAATGGGAAACGAAAACAAACATTTTACTGCAGTATCGCGAATACAAAATCTTGAAAATCGTCGAAATTCGTCCCGAAATTCTCAATTTGCAGGTGAAATTTGCGCATGAAGATGCTCACGATTTGTCGGATTTCATTCTTTACGTTCCGTCCGGTCATCATGTAATGATGCGGGCGCCAAGCACGACTGCAGTGTCGAGTTCGGAAACTAATTCGAAAACATTCATCACACGACCTTATTCGCCGTTTTTTACCAATCCGGAAAAATTCGAATTCAAAATTTTGGTAAATCTTCAAGCCAACGGACAAATGTCTCGATTCGTCAGGCAACTAAAATGCGGTGATAAAATCGAATTTCGCGGACCAATCGGATCGTTCGAACATGCGGCAAATTGTTACGAAAATTTACTGATTTTTTGTCATGGCGTTGCAATTGCGCCCGTTTTACCAATAATTCGGGAGATTTTAGACAACGACGATGATATGACGCGAATTAAATTGTTTGCGTGTTTTCGGGATGTCGAAGAAATTCTTTTTCGGCAAGAGCTGTACGATTTCAATGCATTTTGGAATTTTGCGGGAAGGATTTATTTGTCCGCGGCTGAAAATAATTTTCGTGATAAGCTAAAATATAAGGAAAATATTGTGGCTGGGAGATTAAACAAGGTGGAGGTGAAAGAGATTTTAACGGGGTGCTGTAATAAAAAGGCGATTAAAGTTATTGTTTGCGGGTCGAAGAAGTTTGAAGAATTTTTGGTTAAAGTTTTGTTGGATGACGGAGTCGATAGGGACGTTATAGAAATTTTATAACAATAAAATTAGGGAAATTTTTAGAACACTAAAACTGTTTTTTTTTTATTGAAACTTATGCTTGCCTGAAATATAATGTCACAGACCTCAAGAAAGAAGATGCCTATCAGACAAAACAACCCGATGTAAGCCGATAACTTAAAGAATGTAGTCGGTTTCATTTATTAACTAGAGTTGAAGTAAGGACTGCGCAATGGACGATATTCAGCAACGAACAATTAATGCAAACCAAATTTATTATGCAGTCGTCCCGATATTTAAATGTCGGAAAGAATAAATTCCGCAAATTCAATGATCAGAAACGAGGACAATGACTCTAGCGTCCGAAAAATCAATAGACTCTCCTCAGTGAGAGATTAGTAAGAGAAGGCTCCGACTGCCGAATTTGGAACAACCTCCATGACGAACCGGCAGCATCAGTCCCCGCAAAACTGCGAAAATGGGCAGAACCAAGAAAGGAAGTCAATGATACTTGTTGCGGCGCCGCTACAATTAAATTAATGTACAGGGTTGAGCATAACGCAGCCGTGCTCCCGCACCCGGAAACGCACTGGAACGAGAGTAAAAAAATACCGTGAAGAACAAGAGTTTTGGTTGTCTTCCCTTGACGCTTTTCTTGACGCTCTTTCTTGGCGACGGATCAATATTACCAGCCAGCTGCATCATGCTCAATCCTATCAATTTTCCGATAAATTTGCTAAACTATTAAAGGTAAAACTGTTTTCTTTGAATTAAATACTTAAATATTTGTATAACCTCTGTAATTACAGAAACACTGAAATAAATTTAAAGTTTCTCACTTTCAACGGAGGTACTATAAAATTTATATTAACAATACTAACAGCAGAGCAAAAAAAATACTTCAAGCACAAACATAGCATACGTAAAACTTTTAATTTAAATTTTTCTGCAATGTGCACACAAACTTTCTGAACGATGCTGAAGTTGAGAATGCTCTAAAATATAATTTAAGCTTTAAATTTTGCTTATTGGATTTAAATTAAACCGAAAAAAACCCTATTTATTTTTCTGATCAACTGACGAAAAAAATGGAAGAAGATCGTTCCACTGAAATATTTTTTTTATTATTAATGCAATCTTTTTACAATTTTATACACAAGAATAACTGAACCGAAATGAAGGCGGGTTTCCATATGCGACAATTTTCTGTGACATTATGTGTGACAGATCAGTTATCCAATCAGATTACAAATCTCTGACTAATTTTGTCGCATGTCGCTAGTCGGAGATTCTCCGACTTTTCATGTGTGACAAAAATTTCAGTGCAAGGGTTTCTCAAAAATTTCAGTTCAACGCCTTTCATCTTCTGTCATTAGTGCGTTCATAGTTTGAAAGTTAGAAAAACAGTCGGTCGTGTTCAAGTGATAAATTTAAAAGAAACTCTTTATACAAAAATTAAAAAGAAACACTTTATTCAAAGGTAAGTAAAATGCAAAATAAATCTTTGTATAAAGCTAGTGATACACCTGTGTATCGTACATCACGTAAACAGCGCGTGAATGAAGAAATCCGGCCTTCGGCAAACAACAGACCTAAATAATTTCTTCTTTCTTTATTTCAGAAACAAACTGCAATAATGGACACGAATGAGCGCATTGCATTTGAAGTCGAAAAAAGGCCAGTGTTATACGACCCGAAAAATAAAATATACAAAAACAACGCGTTCCGTGGTAAAATATGGAGGGAAGTGGCTCCGGTCCTAGCTTTACCCGGTAATTTCGAGACCTTATATAAAAATAATAATGAATGCTAATATAAATTTAATCCTTTAGTAGACTTGTGCCAGACAAGATGGAAGCGGCTGCGCGATAAATTTATCCGGGGCAAGAAGCAACTGCCGCGCAGTGGTAGCGCTGCTACTACTGTAAAAAGCTGTCCAATGATGGCCAGCCTACAATTTTTGGTACCTTTTGTCCAGGAAGATGAGTGGTATATATTCTGTAGTTTCTTCAATGTAAAACATAGTACAATGATTAATTGATTTCAGCAATTTAGAGAGCAGCTTGTCGAAATTGACGGCGAAACGGAAACTTCTGTTAGTGTTTCGGACTGTAGTTTGGCCACCTCCATACCGATACCAACCGCAGGGAGAGATTCGAATAAAGGCTGGTTTTCATTACGCCGACATTCTGCAGATGTCTGCCAGAGCAAGATGAAAATATAAACTGTACATGCGTGCGAAAGAGAGGAAATATCATCCGCAACAGATCTGTAAAAAAAGTGTCTCGTCTGCAACTTCAGATCTGTGATCTGTAACCATAAAGTAAGGATGTACATTATAGCAAAAAGACTTGCATGCACATCTTTTTCCTATAATTTGTTTCCGACAAACCTACACAATAGACATCTGCACGCACACTACTGTGCCAAATTATGGCAATTATGACTTTGGCATTTGTCGAGCCGGTAATTGTTTTCTTAACAATTTTGTAATGTGAGATGAATATCAAAAAAGGAGATAAATATGCTTAGAATTTCATTAGAGGTGCATACATAGATCATTCTGCTGTCTATTCACTCGACATGAGAGATACGTTGCAATTGACAAGCCGCAGATCGGTTCTACCTTACAATTGCTGTCGAGAAAATTCACATATTGTACTTTTTCACAACAGAAGAAATCTTAGGTTAGAAATTTCTGTGTGTCAAAAACAATTGCTATAATTTTGCTATATAGTCGAAAATTGTTTCCCTTTCTTCCTTCTTAAAATCGATTTGCTGTCTCTTTTTAGTTTTCTGCTACAGATCTGTAATGTCGGAGTAATGAAAACTATGTCTCAATAATGAAAACCAGCCTTAAGAGAAAGAGGAAAGAATCAGCTCGTAAGTTGTATATTTAATATAATACCGAATGATGCATACTTAGCAATTTTTAATTCATAATTTTGTTATTTATTTTTAGATTCCGCAGATGTAGAGACTATTCTGTCGGCTTTAAGGAGCAACGAAGAGACGTACGACGGCCTTGATCATTACGGCCTTTCAGTGGCGGCAGATTTGCGGGCAATGGATCCACGTGAACAGTGACGCTCTAAGATGGAGATTTCCACCATCTTAGCAAACAGCGATTATTTATAAGATAGCCATAATTCTTTTAAATGAAATCGAATTAAAATTTATTTATGTTTACTTATTTTTTTTTTTACTTTTTTATGGATGAACCAAATTTTTTTTTGTTAAATAAATATATTAAAAAAATTCATGGGTATTTTAATTGTTTAATTTGTCTGGAGTGGAATTACGTATTGTGAAACAAACTTAAATAAGGTTTACGAAATTAAGTCCCCAAACATTTCAATCCAAATAAAACGATGCATTATATGTACATATTTATTATTGTTAATTAATACATAAATGTTAGTACATATAATAACAGCAAGTAAATTAGATACACATTCTGGTAAAAAATTATAATAAAAATGAACATTTCGAATTGAGCGAATGGCCAGGACTTATCGGGGCATATTTGCAAAGCATCATACTAATGGGTGTATATTCGCTCTTCCTGGAACGGCAACTGGTTCACTGAGAGGAAGTATTGTTTTAAATTATTTTTCACAGTTCTGGCATGATTTGTTGAATTGTTGGAATTCATGTGTCCGATATTTAGAAGAGCGCCATTACTCTCAACTTCTTGCCGCCAAATGCATTCTCTACAACTCTGCGTGCCCTGGAGAGACGATAATTAAATATTAGTTTGTCTCTTGGAAGACCAGATACGCGATTTCTGCCAGGGAAGGGACGCATCAAATTCGAAAGCAAAGGAAATGCTTCGTCCGCTAGTACAACAAATGAAGTAGATATTTCAGTATTAGGCAAATTTGTTTCATTGGGAATTTGTAATCTACGGGGTTCTTCCATCAATGCTTTTCCAAGCCCAGTATTTCGGAAAATTCCACTTTCGCTAAATCTGCCTAACGCACCGATATCTACAACCAGAAAATTATAGTTGGCATCACATAACGTCATAAGCACTAAACTGTGAGAGTTATTGTAATTGTAGCAGCTGGAACCACTATGAGCAAACGCCTGCAAAGATATCGTGCAAATTCATTATGAATATGCACCATCACCGCAAAAATCACAGTTTTTCATTGTTCCTATTTTTACGTATCCAATTTAAGAATCATCAAAGCGTAAACCTAAGGAAGGATTGCAATTAATTTGTGCAATGAGCTTCTGAATATTATAAAAAAAGCTGGTTGTAAGACGTAGGAAAAGCAAAGTAACAAACATGTTAAAACTAAGGAAAGATAATTTAAATGGATTATGCATTATATGCATTTTCTTCACTATGCTCTCCTTTAGATTTTGTAAAAAAACTAAGGTGATTACAAAAATTTTCTACATTTTCTCATCAGAATTAATGTGATCCTCTGAGTCCTTGCAGCACTATTTTGCCGGCTTCTCAGGAGCTTGGGAGTGGGAAGATGAAAACAGACCCAGACTAGGCACAATCCTAAATGTGCTGTACAAAAAAAAAAACACAATGGATATGAGTTGACTGACTGGGAGTCACCCCCAGATACAGCCCTAGCGCTATACCGGTAATTACGAACCGTATGCACAAATCATACCGCTAGTCCTGGATTCTCTAGCAAGCTGCATCGATCGGATAATGACCGCACCATACGAACAGTTGATGCTGCTAGACATTAAGAGGCCTGACTCACTTACCTTTCAGCGCGATGGTCTGCCAGGATCCTTAATTGTGGTTGCTTACTCTATCTTCATTCTTCCTTATGTGAATAACTAGTAATTTTTACCTTACGAAGCAAAAATTCACTTTCACTTTTACACAAAAATAAAAATTCAAATTAAAAAAAAAAATCTGCCAACAGTCTGGGCGCAACTTTATTATTTTATGGGTAGTAGTCCGAAACGTGTTTAATGATGAGATGCGGTGTAGGTTACTATGCGACTGACAACCCCCCGACTACGTTTAAAGCTTATAGAAGTAAAAGTGAATTCCAAATCCCAATATACCTTAGGAATATATCAGAATTCGTGAATAGGTACACAACCACTTTACACCCCCTTAGGGGTTGGATATCGAAAAATTTTGAAGAACGTTACTAGGCGCTTATACATATAAATAGCCCGCAGAAGTAAAATTGCTTTGATAGTTTGACATGTCTAAAAGTTTTAACGAAATTCGTGAAAATGTGGATTCACGGACATTTTTTTTACTCCACCTCTGAACGCCAATAAAAATCTGAGCTTTTTTTTGCTTTAGTTACTCTAATAGTACATCTACATATACGTACTAAGTTTCAACTTTCTAGCATAAGCCGTTTCTGAGATATAAAAAACCACCCCTCACCCCCATACCTTGCTACCCCTATGAAAAATTTTATTTTTCTAGGATGTCTCTATAGTGGCTCTATACAGACCTAAATTTTTAACTTTCCACTCATTACAGTTTTCGAGAAATAAAAATCAACATTTTTTCCTGTCTACCCCTTTTCACCATCACCCCCTACACCTCCGTCACTAAATTTTCTTAATTTTTTCTCTAGTAGAGGTCTACCGAACCAAACTCCTGTAAAATTTTCAAGATCATATCTGATACGGTTTCTGAGATATAAAAATGACATTTTTTGAGAAATTGCTATCCCCCCACTTTCGTGCTCCACCTCCCCGCTCAAAAAATTTACTTTCAGTACACTCCTCTTGTGATGCCATATATATGAACTAAATTTTATTTTCCTGGTGTAATTGGTTCGGAAGATATTGTAATCCAAAGTTTTTCACCCCCCAACCCCACACCCCACCACCCCCCTTAAAAATTTTAGCCCTTGTCTAATCTTCAAGTATCTCTAAGGGCAACAACAAAGTTTCAATCTTCTGACATCAATCGTTCAGGAGATATGGATTTTAGAATGTTTCAATCCTGGCTTTCAAGCGTTTTGGACTCATTGTTTTCCCCCCCACTTCTACACCACTCAACCCTTCTCGATAATTTTTTTGCAAATGAGTCCACTATCATAGTACTACATAAGTTCCAAGTTTCAGCTTCCTAGCATAAGTGGTTCCAGAGATCTAGAAACCAAAATTTTTCGTCTAAAACGCTCCCCCTTCATCCCCTCTTACACCCCCACCCCCCAAAAGATACCATCCGTAGGGGTTCACCCAATCTACCCACTATAAAAATTTCAACTTAATACCTCAATGGGTTTGGGAGCTACGCGCCTTCAAACGATTTTGCGTACGGCGTACGGCGTATACGGCGGACAGACGGACATTTTTTTTTGGTTTTTTGGTGTTTACTAGTCCCAAAACGTGTAAATACAAAATTTCAGGGTAGCAAATTTTTTTGAAATTTCAGGTCGATCACAATACTTTATTATTAAAAAATAATAAAGTAAAATTTGCATATTTAAATTCTTGCAAAAAAAAATTAATTTATTGGTATCTTCATGTATATTATGATTTATGTTATTAATTTTCCAAAACTTAATCTAAGGTACCTGCTGCTTTGTTGTGGCCCATACGTCCGTCCGGCGTTTATTGAATTTATTCATATTTATATATATTTACCATATCCTCTAGATTAAACCAGCCCAAAAGTTTGTAACGCATACAACGGAGCCTCGGACGAAAAAAAGTTATGTATTATTTTTTGTTTATTTGTGGCCAAAAAATCCAAATCCGCTTGACGCCCGTCCGTCCATCTGTCTGTCCGGGCGCACGATAACTCAAGAATGCCTTGACCTAGGATCTTGAAATTTTGAATCTGGATGTTTGGTCGAATTTGTCAGGCTAAGTTCGTTAATGGGCAAAACCGTCCTACTCCTTCGTGTAGCTTGTTCAGTTGTCGCTGGACGACTAATAAATTTCCTGCTGGGCGGTTGCGAGTGCGTTCAGAATTCAGCATTACGCTGAGTTTTGATCGCACCCGCAACTGCCACCAACTTAGGAAAAAAAAGGGACCGTTATTCGGTTGATGCCGGAAGCGGCAGGTTGGTGAGGGACCGAGAGAAGCGCGCGTGCATTCCGTGATTAGTTTTACATTTTTTCATTCTTTTGCGGAAATTTCGACAATCGAAAATCGAATTGAGTGACACGATCATGTAATTCTGCTATCACGAGAAAAGAGCGTCGGCAGAAGGTAGGCTAGATCGTTCTAGCCCGTTTTATCGGTTCTATTCATAAGTTCTGGTTGAACCGCTTTACAAAACTAAGCCGCATTGACGAAAAGTATGGTGTTGTGTAAATTGGAATCTAGTGAAACTGATCGAAGTGAAGATCATTTTTTTTAAAAAAAAAAAAATATATATATATTCAAAATATAGTGAGTGCCTGAAAATCAAAATTTTTCGGGAAAAAGTTAATTATTCAACCTCTTCCTTGGGTTGCACTATTCGGAATACGATCCAAGTTAATTTTTTTAATTATATACCTACGAATATACATATATAAAATGATTGATGGCATGAGTGGTGAAAATTACGCGGAAGCCGAGAGAAGAAAAGTTAAAAATGGCGAAAAATGGAAAATTTACACTAAGTGCCTCGAATTTAAGTGGCCCGCGAAACTTGACGCGTTATCGAATCCACCCCGAAATGTCCGATTATAATTAATATTTATTCTTCCCGTCTTGTGTGATTTTGGTTGATTGAAAACAACGCAATTGTTTGCGATCGAGTGCCTAAAAAGATTTTTTTTTTAATCATACGCGAATATGGCGCGCAACGTAGAAAATTAAAAGAAAAGAAATAAAAAAAAAAAATGTTTAAAATAAAGAAAAGAATTAAATAAAAGAGTGAATTAAATAAAAGAAAAACAAAAATAAATTATAAAAAAAAAATTAATAAAAATAACAGACGACAGACAGGACATGACGGACGAAGACAAAAAAAAATAAATTAAATAATAATTTAAAGATCAAAAAGAAAGTAAAACAAAAGGAGTGAGTTTTTATTTTTTTTTATTTGCATTATATTTTTTTGGTTTTGGTTTCTATATTTTTTTAGAATTTTGTTTTATTATTTTTTTGTCATTTTGGGCCATATATTGTGTTTATTTTTCACTTGATTTGCAAAAATGTTGAAAGAGAGCCAAATTAAAATGAACCCGAGCGTTTAAGCTCCTCCACCTGAACCTCAATAAGGGGCCATGACGGAAGTTGTTTTAGGACAGTCATGGCTGAGGTAGGGTGGGCAGACAGGGCGCTATAACAGCTGAGCGTTGGAGCTAAATGTATGATTATGAAGAAAATCCTATTAGTCGTTCGTGTAGCTGCCATACAAATATCCTGTCAAAATGTCTTCACTTAATTTACGGAATGCACTATAACTCAAGTAATCGTTTGGCCACGAATTCGGAATTTTGTACAAATTAGTTTTGAGTGGAAACGAAGTTCGAATTTACTACCTTTTACTCCTTCTGGTAGCTTCCATACAAGAAATCCTTAAGACACGTGTTGAACAATATTTTCTAATAACTTTTGCACGCAGCAATAAACGTAGAATACTTACGGCGATTCTACGTATAATATTTTAGATGCTTATACGTGGCATACGTACGTTCTTTTTACGTACAAAATTCACTTCATTTCTACGAGTTGTGTAACGTATTTGCTCGCATATATTCTTTTATTTTCGTCATTTACATAGAGAAATGAAGGTTTTGAAATTTAACTTAAGAAGTAAGAAGTGAATTGTTACGCATAGGTATTTACAGCGGCATACTACTTAAAGTTAAGATTAATTTAATACAGCCAGGAAATAAATATTCAAACAAATAATATAAATATAAATAGCAAATATTTAAAAAAATATTTCCAAAGTAGAATAAAAATCTATAAACTAAAATACCAAAAATAAAAAGAAATTTAAACTCGTATTTTATAGTTTATAGTTGGTTTAGCGACAATAATTCAATAAAATCGCATTATATTTATGTATAATGTAATGATAAAAATTAAAAAATAAAAAATTTGAAGACCGAGCAGGATTAAAAAATTTTCGATTACCAACCAAAAGTCCTGGACATAAAATGCAAATCGGTCTTTTCTTTTTTTTTATTCCTTTCTTCTTTAAAATTGGTGTTCAAGTCGTCGATACAAATCATTAAATTTTTCCTTTAACGGAAAAGGGAAGAGTGTCCAACTGTCTGCCCAAATATCAACCAACGCCATAACTTTCATTCGCTACCGGTATTTTTCTTGACGCTACACGCGACACAAAACCATTTCGTTGCTAGTGTTTATGAGCGCTCTGCCACGCACAAAATAACCACTAAACATTTTGTATCAAGAAATTCCGAAATTGTTGTTTTTCTGCACTCCCGGAAACAGCTACTTTCTACAGGACCTTCAAAATTTCTTTTAACTTTAAACAACTCCTGTATGAAATCAATTTTATTTTGAAAAATTTGGTGTTACAGCTTGAAACTCGATAAAATTTATAAAAAATCTTACATTGCTAGGTATACACATTTCAAATAGGAAAATACAAGCTTCGTAATACTTACGAAAATATTTTGATGAATAGGCCAATCAAATTAGACATTAAATGACGACATTCATTTCAACAGATCCGGACTAGCACGAATAGCTTTGTTTTGGAGTCCTAAAAAACAAACTTACTTAACTCTGAAAAACCAAGAGTTTACTGGATATGGCCACGAAATCGGGACCACCAAATTAGACTAGTTTTTTTGATCAAAAAAATTACCGAATTTTGTAGTTCTGTCTTGTTCAGTTCTCGAGATATTTGAATTTTTTCTGATCAAATTTTTTTTAGAACCCCAAAAGAAAAATTGATGTCCCGGTTCTCATACAAAATATATCCAATTTGATTAGCCTACGAAATATCTAAAAAAATTTATTGATGTTTTCAAAAAATAGCCTAGACTTCGTTCGTTTAACGTTTGACCCGATCCGTTGGCCTGTGAATTTTCTCATTATATTTAGCTGTAGCCTTTTCTAGACTGCCTCGTGTTAGCTGATTAAAATCGATTATCGATAGATGAGGTCGTGGCGGAACATTTAAAGTTTCGGCCGTCTTAAATCCTCCACGCTCCTGTACCGGTGGTAATTTAGTGCTCGATTTTCGCACGAGATCGCTACCGAATTCCAAATGATCGAATCTTGATGATTTGATCGTTAGCATGGAGAATTGATCGTGCGGTAAAATTATATTTCCGGCTGATTTTTTACCGAAACGATAGCCTAAATGAGTAGCTGACGATCGAATTGGTGATCCTTCGTCCGACGTTGCACTATCGTAACAAATCGAAAGATCAGTGTAACTGATCGGTGCATAGCTGCGCGTTGTTTTCGGACGAGGTTTGATTTCGTGTCGAATTTTCGAACGACCGCGTGCATGATGGGTTTTAGGACGATTCCGTTTCGAAAGGATCTCCGGGACGGTTGGGATTGGAAGGATATTTGTGAAACGATAGTACTGCAATAGGGTTCGAGCTAAGTTGCGACCAAGACGCATATCTGAAAAATGAAATTATACAGTCCAGTTTGATTTCTTCATCAAATAAGCTTACATCCATCTTCGGTATAGGAGGTGACAGTTTCCGAGTCCTTCAGATAGTATCCACCCAGTGAAACCTCTAGCGTGTAGGCATTCACAGTATCACTCAATCGTTCGCAACAGAATCGCCTGACTGCACCAGCTTTCCGATCGTCCGCATTGAACATCATATTCGAGGCCACATAATCGTGGGCATTCGATGCGAATAGTCGGGGAAAAACCAAATGCCGCTCGTAACGATAGACGTCCTCGTAGGTATTTCCATAGATAAATGATCCCAAAAGACTGGTATGCGAATGAAGATCGAAGACAAAGTCTATTTGATAGTACTAAAAAAATCAAATTAAATTTAAACAATAAAAAACTCCTTCCCGCACCATGTGTCCTTACATCGGAATTATCAAACTCCTTGAGCATATTCTTGATTGCAAATAGTGTCGGATGCGAGAACTCAGTCGCTAAGTGCCACGTCCTATTCAGATCCTGTCCGATCAAATTACATCGATTATTTCCCAAAAATACCCCGTCCGGATTTACCATCGGAATAATTTTGAAAATGAAATTCTCACGTAATATGCCAGCGATCGGATGATTTCCAATCAGGAATTCGATCAATCCCTGACATACATACGAGGCGGGCGATTCACCCGGATGACTTCTAGCTAACACGATGATCACACGTAAATAAGTTTTACTATCTAATTTATCGGGTTTCGGCACATGATCGATTGTAATCAGGTCTAATTTTCGATTTTGCTGAAATAAAATGAATTTTGTGGCATTCTTTTAAAATTTCATATAATAGGTCTGTTCTTTTTGGCTACACCTTTTACACTTTTTTACACTGACTTTTGAGTGAGTGCAGAGAGGTGAAGAGGGTGAATGAAAAAAGAACAAACCTAATAGGTTTGTTCTTTTTTCATTCATCCTCTTCACCTCTTTGCACCCGCTCAAGAGTTAGTGCAGAAGGTGTAGCCAAAAAGAACAGACCAAATGCGAGTCGTTTCGTATTATTTTCTATATGGCAACATTTTGTATCTGTCAAATTGTATAACTGTCAAATTTGACAGAGTACGTGTTCTATAATCCTTAAAAATTAGACAAAAGAAGCAGACGCAGCAATTACTGAGTTTGCAATTGCCGTATTCATGTTGAGTCATAGAGATATACATACATACAGAAAAGTGAGATGCAAGAGGGGCTTAGTGTCAAATTGTTGTTTAACGTATTCCAAAAGCGGGACATAATATAAATGCGAGTGAGAAAAAAATAAATAAATAAAACTAAATTGTTCAACGTTTGGCTGATCAACGTTCACGCACCAACAGAAGACAAGGACGAGATAACTAAATACGACTTTTATACCACCCTAGAGACAACCTATGATTCACTGCCCTCGAAAGGGGATTTTAATGCAAAAGTCGGAAAGGAGGAGTCGCATGGAGGAACAACTGGAGGGCACAGTCTCCATGACATAACCAACGACAATGGCCAGCGTCTTATTGATTTTGCAAGTAGCAAAAATATCATAGCTCTACATGCTTCGCTCATCGCGATATTCACAAACGAACGTTCGCATCACCAGATGGTCACACCTTCAATCAAATAGACCACGTTCTAATTGAGAAAAGGGCGTCTAGTATACTTGATGTACGAACGCTTCGCGGTGCCAATTGTGACTCTGATCACTATCTAGTAAGAGCTAAGTATCAATGCCGAATAGCTTGTCGTAGATATTCGAAAATTAGTAGAGCTCGCAAATTCGATATCGACAAACTCATAGACGAAACGATGGCACAGGCATACATGTTAGCACTTGATCAACATTTGACACCAATACATGAAAACGTCCAGAGTATGCCAGTGGGCAAAAATACGATATGGCATCAAATCCTCGGCAGAAGTGATATTAGGATATCAAACCCGGCGAAAAAATAAGGACTGGTTCGACCAAGAATGTCGCGATGCAATAGACAGAAAGAACGAGGATTACAAAATTTTTTACGAGCCAAAAAAGATAGATATGACGAACATAAAAAGACCTGGAGGCGAAAGCAAAGGAAGTACCATAATGATAAAATACAAAAAATGGACGACAATATGAGACAAAATAAATCGCGCGACGCATACGCAATAGTAAAAGACCTAAAAAGGGGATATAAGGCCAAAAGCAGTCTCTGCAAAGACGCAGAGGGCAACATCATCAGCGACAGACAAGAAATTAAAAGGAGATGGGCTTCCTACTTCGAACATCTTCTCAATCCCACTCCATTAGCACCGATTACGACAGACAACATTTCAATTGAGGTTTCACACTGACGAAGAAGAACCATCATCAACACTACCCATACTGGACTAAGCATCCCTATGTGACCAGAAACTAAACAAAGCGCCGGGAATTGACGAAATACCAGTTGAACTTCTGCAAAACTGTGTTGCGGAAATACTACACAAAATGATATGCAAAATTTGGACAGAGGAAAATATACCCGACGATTGGCGAAAAAGCATTATATGTTCAATTTATAAGAAGGGAGACAAACTCTGCTGTGAGAACTACAGGGGAATATCATTGTTGTGTACGTCCTACAAAATACTGACAAAAATAATTGAATATCGTCTTAAGCATTATACTAACGAAACAATTGCCGAATACCAAGGTGGATTCAGAACCATACGATCTACAACAGACCAGATATTTTCTGGGTAAAACAGGTGCAGGAGAAATGCTGAGAATATAACACAGATGTGCACCAAATCTTCGTAGATTTTAAAGAAGCATATGACAGTATCGACAGGAGGGTACAGCACCAAATCATGCTTGATTTTGGAATTCCAACAAAATTACGAACACTGAATCCCAAGTAAGAATACGAACCGATTTCACAACCAGCTTTCGAATGGAATGTGGTTTAAAGCAGGGAGATAGTCTAACCCCCTGCTTTTCAACTTGGCACTAGAGTATGTCATCCGAAAAACCCCAGTCGACACCAATGGGACACTACTATTCAAGTCCAACCAACTAGTAGCAAACGCTGACGATATAAACATCCTCGCCAGATCCTTCCCTAGTGCTAAGGAAGTATTTGTCATTCTTGGCTCCGCCGCAAAAGAAGTCGGGTTATGCATAAACAAAAGTAATGACGCAAACAAGAAAGAGAACGCCAATCAGACAGAATGTAACAATTGCGGAGTATAATTTGGAGAGTGTGGACAACTTCGTATATCTTGGGGCTAATCTAGCAAAAGACGGTAACGAAACGGACGAATTCAATCGACGGGCTAGCAAATAAAACGTATTATTCGGTACTGCCAATAATGAAATCCAAGAAAGTGCACAGGAACAATAAGCTGCGAACATATAAAACTAATATACGGCCTGTGCTCTGCTATGGCAGATAAATTAACGCGAACTTCCGAAAAAGCAGTTAACGCATTCGAAAGAAAGGTCCTCCGAAAAATTTTGGGACCTGTGAAGGAGGCAACGGACTGGCAAATAAGATACAGCCATGAGCTGTATCAACTCTTGAAGGAGCCAGAAGCTTCAACGTTCATCAAACTACGTAAACTCAGTGCGCTGGCCATGTAGAGCAGATGGAAGACAGAAAGATCCCCAAACGTGCTCTTAAAGGCAAAGTGAGTGGTAACAGGCCAGTAGGCAAACCACGTAAGCGATGGGAAGACTCGGTTGATGAAGATAGCAAAGCCATCTTAAAAATTATCAGCTGGAGGACGCGGTCTTTGGATCGAGACGATTGGAGGCGACGACTTCAGGAGGCCAGGACCCGATTCGGGCTGTCGCGCCATTGATGAATGGATGAGTGAGTGAAAACAGGGGCCAGTGTCAATTGTTGTTGTTTTGCGTCTGAGTGAATGCGATGACGTCTGTCTTCAACTCAGTCGCTGCTTGTCACAAAAATTCTCCAAATTTTCGCTGCTAAAGAACGACCCGGCAATGGCAACTATTAAGTGAGCAAAAATTAAGTGAACGTTTGAAAAATTTCCTTAAAATAATAACCATTTGTAAAACTTTTAGATTCATCAAGCCCAAATCGACGACAATAGGGAATAAAAGCAGCAACAGGACACATCCAAACTGCCAATTTTAAATTCAAAAATCATTCCAAAATCGAACTACTTACTAGCGTTTTTCCCAAGCAAGTCTTAACGAATCGTTTCTCCACGAATTTCGCCTCCAGAACGGACAAGTATGATTGCAATCTCGAATAGCTGTAGGGCGGTGCAACTGCAAACTGATAGACTTCGTCCTCTTTATCGAAAGCGAACGCAAAGCTCAAAACATAGTGATTTTGATGTACTGCTGAACGATAGTAGAAAACATGATGTTTCGGAATTCTTTGCCATTTTGGTCGACCCGATGACTTAACCAGCGGCGTTAGACCCGAACTGAATAGATTTCGCGGCTTACTAATATTCACAATATTGAAAATAACACGTTGATCCTGCTTTACGTTGTCCACGGTAAAATTGAACCAGAAACGGTAGCGCGGATTACAGGTATCCGGTCGCAAGAAAAGATCATATTCGAATTCTCCAATCAAATCGGCACGTCCTAAATTTCCAGTTTCGAAGGCAGCATCGAAGCATAAATGTCCACGTTTCGCTTTGCCACTGTGTCCTGGAGGTCGGATTATAACTCGACTCACGTTGCCCAGTCCGCCTTCTCCGTCGCTGTCTTCGCTATCTGGAATTTGAGGAATAGATGAAGAAGGTCGTTGTCACAATTGGATAAAGAAATGTTTTGAACATGCTTAGAAACATAACGAAAGAGGTACTTGAATGTAACTTAAAGGGCAGTCTAAATTTTTGAGAAACCAAACTGCTTACTAGCCGAATGATCAAAAATCTGCCAACAGTCTGGGCGCAACTTTATTATTTTATGGGTAGAAGTCCGAAACGTGTTTAATGATGAGATGCGGTGCTGGGTACTATGCGACTGACAACCTAAAAAATAACGTTCCAAAAAGCCTCCTGGTTATTTTTTAGGATGTCAGTCGCATAGTACCCAACACCGTATCTCATCATTAAATACGTTTCGGACTTCTGCCCATAAAATAATAAAGTTGCGCCCAGACTGTTGGCAGATTTTTTTTATTTACTTATGTATTTTTTTATCAGTAGAATAATTCATAGTAGTAAAAGCGAATTCGATCACATTAAACCTAAGAGATTTTCAAAAAATTTTGAAGATCGTTACTAGGCGCTTATATAAATAGCCCGCAGAAGTAAAATTGCTTTGATAGCTCGACATGTCTAAAAGTTTTAACGAAGTTTGTGAAAATGTGGATTCACGGACATTTTTTTTACTCAACCTCTGAACGCCAATAAAAATCTGAACTTTTTTTTTGCTTTAATTACTCTAATAGTACATCTACATATACGTACTAAGTTTCAACTTTCTAGCATAAGCCGTTTCTGAGATATAAAAAACCACCCCTCTCCCCCGTACCTTGATACTCCTATCAAAAATTTTATTTTTCTAGGATGTTTCCATAGTGGCTCTATATAATTCTAAATTTTTAGCTTCGAGAAATAAAAATCAGAATGTTTTCCTTTGTACCCCTTTTCACCATCATCCCTAACACCCACACCACTAACATTTTTTTCCCAACTAGAAGTTTACCGACCCCAACTCCTGTAAAATTTTCAAGATCATATCTGATAGGGTTTCTGAGATATAAAAATTACATTTTTTGAAAAATTGCTGTCCTCCCACTTTCGTGCTCCACCTCCCCCCTCAAAAAATTTAGTTTCGGTAGACTCCTCCTGTGATCCTATATACAGAAACTAAATTTTATCTTCCTGGTGTAATTGGTTCGGAAGATATTGTCATCCAAAGTTTTTCACCCCCCAACCGCACACCCCACCACCCCTCTTAAAAATTTTAGCCCTTTTCTAATCTTGAAGTATCCCTAAGGACAACAATAAAGTTTCAATCTTCTGAAATCAATTGTTCAGGAGATATCGATTTTAGAATGTTTCAATTCCGTCTTTCGTGCGTTAAAGACTCATTGTTTCCCCTCCCACTTCCACACCCCTTAACCAATATCGACCATTTTTTTGTAATTGAGTCCATTACTATAGTACTACATAAGTTCCAAGTTTCAGCTTCGTAGCATAAGTGGTTCCTGAGAACTAGAAACCAAAATTTTTCGTCTAAAACGCTCCCCTCTCCTCTCCCCTTGTACCCCCACCCCTTGAAAATATACCAGTCATAGGGGTTCACCCAATCTACCCACCATAAAAATTTCAATTTAATATCTCAACGCGTTTGGGAGCTACGCGCCTTCAAACGATTTTGCGTACGGCGTACGGCGTACGGCGTCTACGGCGGACAGAGGGCCTTTTTTTTTTTTTTGTTTTTTTGGGGTTTACTAGTCCTAAAACGTGTAAATACAAAATTTCAGGGTAGCAAACTTTTTTGAAATTTCAGGTCGATCACAATACTTTATTATTAAAAAATAATAAAGTAAAATAACATTTTTGTAATGTTATACAATATGGCTATGGCTCTTCAGTGTGAGTAATAACGTTTCTACAACGATGTACAATAAAGTGTATCACAGTTTCACACAAAAAGTTCCATTTAAATTTGATTATAGTTTAGACGGCAAATCATCCAAATAAAGTATGGAATCCAGGCGTCAATTTTAATACCGGATTTGACCATTTTCTATTCAAGTCCACCCAACTAGTAGCATACACTGACGATATAAACATCCTCGCAAGACTCTTCCCTAGTGGTAAGGAGGTATTTGTTAATCTTGACTCCTCCGCCAAATAAGTCAGGTTGCACATTAACGAAAGCAAAAGTAATGACGCAAACAAGAAAGAGAACGCTAACCAGACAGAATATAACAATTGCGAAGTATAACTTGGAGAGTGTGGGCAACTTCGTACATCTTGGGGCTAATCTAGCAAAAGACGGCAACGAAACGGACGAAATCAATCGACGGATCATGCTAGCAAATAAAACGTAAACCTAATTCTCTTTTTACACGATAGATACGTTCCCAATAAAATCGTGTAAAAAAAATCGTGTAAAAAAAGATATTATCTAAATAGAAAAATAGGAGATTGGTTCCAGACCTAAAAAAGCAACTTTAAAGTACAATAAAGAATATTAAAAAATTCTTGTTAGAGTTCACTTGAGAATTTATTTTCCGTGCTTACACATTTTAATACATTAAATATATATTAAAAAAAAATTTTAAATTGGATAAAAGAAAATAATATCAGAAATTTATTAATATAAAAAAAGTAAAACTAATATCAACATAACAACATTTTATTCATCGTCACTTTCTGACAACAAACGCATACGTTTGCGTATGACATTTGCAATATCATTGCTATCACTAGCATTATTTTGTTCATCATTTTGGGAAATTATCTCTCTATTATCATTTCTATTTCCCATTGTTGATAATTCAGCAGTTCTTAGAACAAAATCAGTTATTAAAGATAGTGTTTGATTTCGTGATAATCCATTATAAAGTTCCCTGTAAGATGACATTAACACTTTCAATTCACGTTGAAATTTCGCAGCTCGTTCCTTATCAGGATCATGTTGTTCAAAATGATTACCAAAATTCCTTGCAAGGTCAAGACCTTCTTTAATTAGAGTTGCATTTAAAACAGGAAGATCCTCTTCGTCATTATCGCTATGTTCTCTTTCATGATAAGCCTCAAGGGTGAGGTCTATAATTTCATTTTCACTCAAGCTTTTATCAACTAATAATTAATCTAGATCTGCAGATGATAGATAATCTCCACCAATTGTTCGTGCCAATGTAATAATGTCAGTAAATTCGTCGTTATTATGGATGACAGAGTCTTTGCTTTTGACACATTCTGGCCAAATATTTTTCCAACAAGAATTCAAGGTTGATGGCTTCAATTCAGCTAACGCTAGCCCAAATTGGTTAATGCAGTCCATAATTGAAAATTTTTTCCATACATCAATGACTGTTAACTCCTCATTATTATCTAGATTGTCTAGCACGTATTGGAATGAACGTTTTATGTAGTACGTCTTAAATATAGCAATTATTCCTTGGTCTAAGGGTTGTATTAAGGATGTAGTATTAGGCGGCAGAAAACAAAATTGGACATTTGGGTGCTCCAAGACCGGATGGCCAGGTGCATTGTTTAGAATTAAAAGAACTTTAAATTCTAAACATTTTGCATTCATGTAGCGTCTTACTTCTGGGATGAGATATTTCTGAAACCATTCTGTAACTGGTCACCCAAGCCTTTTTGTTTGCCATCCAGTGAATTGGCAATTTATTTAAAGCACGATTTACTAGAAGTGGTTTTAACATACGTTTTCCTGAAGCATTTGAACAAAACAACAATGTAACACGGTCCTTTGCCACTTTAAAACCACCGGCAGTTTTCTGTGATTTTGCAACATAAGTTCTGCTAGGCATTTTTTCCAAACAAGGCCACTTTCGTCTACATTCCATACTTGGTCTGGGGTGTATCCTCCATCTTTAATAATTTTTCTAAGTTTTTAAGGAAACTCTTTAGCAGCCAATTCATCTGCAAATGCAGTTTCTCCCTTAATTTTTATATTGTGGAGAGCATGTCTTTCAAGAAAACTTGTCATCCAACCAGTACTTGCTGAAAATTCAGGTTGTTTTGACTGAGAAGAAGTGCTTGGCTCAATTTCTTTGAATTGTTTGTAGATTCTTAAGGCTGTTTGTTTGATAGTAATTCCGTCGACTGGTATTCTTTTTTGGGATTTGATTTCAATCCATATTACCAAAGCTTTTTCCATCTTCTCTTTGACAACATCTCTTATGTATGACGACGACTTGGCACTTATTTTTGTTCCAGAACATACAGACTTTCTAATCGCAATTTCATTTTTCTTGATTGTTCTTATAGTAGCTTCATGAGTACCCTAATGCTTTCCTACAGCAGTTGCACCTTGTCCTGTTGCAAGTTGATCTAAAATTTTAATTTTAGTATCTAAACTGATCGCTTTCCTCTTCTTAATTACTACAGGTGATTTATGTGACATTGCGTTAGGCCTACCAAAATACAATAAAAAATTAAATCCAATGCAAAAATTTGGAAATTATTTAAAACTTACCTGTTATTGGGTTAATAAATTTATACGAGCACGTTCTTAATTTTACTTATAACTTTTTAAACATCCACGGCAACTAAACGTCTTTTCTTTTCAATTCTCAAAATCACAATGAATTGCGTACAAAAAAAATTACGTCTTTACTTTATGTATAATTCGGGGAATCCCACTCAAAGAGAAAATACGCATACAATCGACATAATAGGTATGTTTGGTATCTGAACGTTTTTGTAACATTTGGTTCCAATTTCAATTTGTTCTTATATTTTTACATTAAACTGAGTTGAAAAAAATATAATACGATATTAAATTATATAATTTGTGAGTAGTAGTAGAATAAAAGAAATTCATAAAACATAAAAAAAAATTTATAAAAGAATTCTTAGAATATTTAAAATCGTGTTAAAGCAAAACAATTCGTGTAAAAAGAGAAAAATGTTAACTTTTTAACTCGTGTTAAATGAAATTCGTGTAAAAATAATTCGTGGAAAAAGAGAATTAGGTGTATTATTCGGTACTTCCAATGATGAAATCCAAGAAAGTTCACAGAAATAATAAGCTGCGAATATATAAAACTAATATACAACCTGTGCATTCGAAAGAAAGGTCCTCCGAAGAATTTTGGAACCTGTGAAGAATGGAACGTACTGGCGAATAGGATACAGCCACGAGTTGTGTCAACTCTACGAAGAGCCAGAAGCTTCAACGTTTATCAAACTACGTAAACTGCAGTGGGTTGGCCATGTAAAGCGAATGAAAGATAGAAGAATCCCCAAACGTGCCGAGAGGTTGATGAAGATAGCAGAGGTTGATGAAGATGAAGTCTTTGGAGTTTGGATCGAAACAATAGGAGGCGACGACTTAAGTAGGCGAGGGCCCGATTTTGGCTGTCGCGCCATTGATGATGATGATGACCATTTTGACTACATTGTTGTTGCTAACTCTACCAAAAGTTTTGTGAAAACCATATTTCAAAAATGTTCTTCTGAGCTTTCATCCATTCCATTAGGGAATACGCCTACCAGTGTGGGCTCCATACTATGAGTCGTTGAATTAAGGAATAAATATATACAGCTATTCATCATATGTGGCTCGCTTTTCAAGGGCTCCGGACAGCATACCGAGTCAGAGACCAAACAGAGAGTTAAATGGGATCACGGCGTCAGGCGTAGACCTCGTAGGACAGATGAAAAAAAATTTTAGGATCCCTTCTTGATGTTCAATAGGGGGTCAATCCTTGAAGTTACATTGGTAGTACATGGCATTCGAGTGAAAAAATTAAGGAACAAGACAACGCACCTGTCCAAAGAGTATTTATAGAACAAAACTGCTGAGGCCAGCTAAAAAAACTGGTTTGATCCTTACTTATAAAAAACTTAACTGAACTGAAAAAACAACAAGCGTAGAAGAACTATTGAACAGAGATGCTATAGACTGAGAGGGTTGACCATCCTAAACATGTTTTTTATGAACATGTTGAACTAATGCAAAGAAGATAAAATACATACTAGAAATATCCCCCGGATCCTAGGATACTGTATGTCCTTATGGGTCTGTAGATTTTTGCTAGAAAGAATAATGTACCGCGGACACATACAGAAACCAATCAATCTGTAGGTTTCGAAATGTTTTTTCAGAAAGTCGGAAAAAAGTGGAGAAAGTAAAGTCCTTCCACTTGGGACAAGTAAGTCCAGACGCAAGCTGTAAAAATAGCTTCAGTCTACTTTTCCGGAGTTTTGCACATTCAAATTAGATGAGGTCCTCTGCCTAACAAACGGTACGAAAATCCATCAGATTTACACTAATTTAAAAGTTTGACTAAATTATAAATTTGTTTTTCAGGATCCTAAACAATCTAATCACCATACCACAAAACACCGTCCACTTAAAATTACAATGTATCTACCTTCATTTAACCTTTGATACATGCTCGTATGTTGTAAGGGATCACACGCAATACCAAACATTTTGATTATCCTTTTAAATTTTACAACTTTCTATATTTAGGATATCCGGTAAACAGAACTAGAGACCTAGCACCTACAAGGTATGAATTAAACTGAACAGGTGGAATGAAAAGTTCTCACCTGAATGTGAGATTGCATGAAAATTGTACGGTATCTCGCACGGGTAAATACTGTGAGTTGGAGTATGAAGTTTAGATGATGGTAACTCCAATGTTCGATACAAAGTACGTACTATGCAAATAGATTAAACCGTATAGATACTGCCTGTGCATCTAATTGGAAAATAGTTTGAATATCAAAGGTATCCGTTCACGTCACGAATTATTGCTTTTAGGGCCAGCCAACAAGTGATTATTGGAATTGAGGGTAACTAAATTATATCGAAATCAATTGAGAAGTGTATTTATGAGCGAATTGTTTGAATTTATGACCTAAAGATTTTTGTTGGTAGTTAAGCTCCTTCTTTTAAAGGTTTGTACATGTTTATAAATGAAACGAGGAGTTGTAATAAAGAACCTAGAGTTAGCTCTTTCTATCACTCAGAAAAATCAATGGCTTCATTTCAATAAAAATGTTTACTTGTTTCTAGAAAATCAAATTTTCATTAATGCCAGCATACTTTCCTTTGTAGTTTGAGCATTTTCGTACATACAAATAAATTTTCACATTATTAATGAAAATTTAAATTACTCAGAATTGGCATGTATCATTGAAGTTAAGCAACAAATTTCCTTGTAATAAAGATTGAATTTACATTAATATCAATACAATCGTGCTTATTTTGAATATGTATATCTTTGAATTTATACTGGATATACTTAATATCAAATATAATAATCCGTGGAAATATTACATTGCATTAAGTAATTGTTTACATTAAAGCAATTCGAGATTTCTTCGCACACTTGCTATCTCTTTTGTTTTATAAACATTTTCATACTTTTAAAGAAATAGCATTCTTATCACAATGAAAATTTAACTTATTTCTATGACTATATACTTAATTTTAGGTTTTGTAATCGCACACCAACACGTTTTTACTTGCATCATGACGAAATATGTAACAATTCTGCCTAACGGCTTGTAGTATTGTGCAGTATTGTTATTTCGATTCTAAGATGGAGTGTGATGCGTCCTCTACATGTGCTCCCGCGGAATTTGTTTTTTATGAAGATGTTGAACTTTTTACAAACATTAATATAAGTGTCGTGAGTGAAGAAAAAAGTGACGAACTCCTGGAACTTTTAAAAAAACTTAAAGGAGAGTGCTTTTTCAAAATTTTTAAAGGTATGTGCTGTGTACAAAATATTAAACAAAGAAAAGTGAGGTTGTGTTTTTGTTGATTTTTATGTCGATAATAATAATACTCGTATATTATATAAATTTTTATATTATGGAGCTATGTGCATAGAATGTGTTTTGTTTACAGTTCGTTAAATTTTCTCACGTTTTTATTTTCATAACATGGCATTGAAATCGAAAGTTTAAAGTATTTAAAACCAGTCCATTTCTGCGAAATAATACCTAAAAATTTGTTTGGTCGGCGAGTTATCTTCGAATTTCATTTGCAAAACTGGCAAAACCAGCAGGTATGAGTATATAGTGAAATATTTACATCCAAAAACATAATGCATTTATATCCTAATTCCAAATTTCGTTGGTTTTTTATAGGGTATAACATTTTTTTCGGGTTCATCTTCTGATGCCACCCTTTCGCCCAGTACAAGTTTCGAGGAAGCAGTTACAGGTAATAATTTAACTGTTGTGGTCCACGCCGAAAACATTAACGTGGAAAAAATTTTGAAAGATTCGACCCAGGGCAATCAGGTTCTTAATTTCCATAGGAAATACGGCCGATTAGATTATAAATATAGAAAAATCTTTGGAAATGTCCTGATACTTTATTTCTTGCGTCATGACATCAATGGTACATCAAAATTTATGTAGCATGCAGTAAATTCAATAACAAATTTTTTCAAATCTGAAAGAAAAGTTATATGAACCACTGCATTTTTGACTATTCTTTGAAAAATATAATTTTGGTTCGCAGGACACTTATTATATTCACATACCGAAGAAAAGACCGGGTGGTTTACAATATGCGAAATACCAAAATATTTTGCGGAAATTACGTGCTGATGGTTTGCTTGCGAAAACGCCAAGAATTGCAACAATTCTAAATGCATTGTCATGTTCAGCTTCTCCATCATGTGCAGAAGATAACTGTGGTAGGTATTTGCTTTAGTAAAATATGGTAGTTGTTTAGTTTAGTTAATGCCTTAATTTTTCTGGGTGAAAATACTGTTAGATTTGTTACTAAAACTGAAAACTGATTTTTCTTTTCAATTACTTTTATTTGCAGATCAATTAGAAAATAAAAATTGGCTAAAGTTCAATATTGAACCCATCAATTTGGTAACTGAAAAATGGGAAATAACTGCAAAGTATAGAGCAAATTTCTTAAAAAAGGCGAATAATTTACAGGAAGTAATGAATGAATGGCCTCTGTACAAACAATCATTTGGTTATTCGCTTGTAAGATTGATTTAGACTTTTTATAATTAAAAATTAGTACATTATCTACTTATTTAAGATAGATATCGACTTCAGGCATCTCTACCCCGAAAAGGAGTGCTGTATTTATCAAAATTGGGGCAACTTCAAGCAGAGTATTTTGCCATTAATGCAAACACGGATTAAGGATGGGAACAGCCGGTGCGTTCTTCAAAAAGGTTTAAATGTGGATAAAACCGACACAGGTGAGTTGTTTTTCATGTAATTTCAATATCATTCACTAATTTTATTCATTCATAGATACTATTACTAATATACTTTTCATACTACTGCATTCGTTATTGCCGCCATCTTCGAGAATTTCTTTTTATAATGAAAGAGCAAAGAAAAGAATTATTCAAAAAGTTTCCATCAGCGATTCGAGAAACGCATTTCTTCTGCACGTGAATTCAACAGGCGAGTTATACACAAAAATAAAAGAGGTAGTCGATGAGAAGTTTAAAAACAAATCTAGAATCCAGCCAATGATATGTCCAGTTGGATCTGATATTTTTTCTTTAACAGATTTTTATGTTTATTACTTTGATACTATACTATAAGCTGCCAAGTCTTATAAAATGCGTAGACATATGCTTTAAATCATTTCACGTATTTGACTTAAAATACCCTTCTCAATGCATACTTGTGATTTTTACAAAATTAATATTTATATAACATATAATTTGCGTTTATTATAGGAATATACTGTTTAGACTGTTAACTAAATACAAGATTTATTTACAATATAAAAATGTTTTATTTTCATAACTTTAATTGAATCTCAAATGTACGTTAATATGAAAAAATTCATTGAAATAAAGACATATAATTACAAAAATGCATCTCTTTATTGAAATTGATTACATACAAACTATGCAATAAATTACATTAACGTAGGTAATGTATCTTGGTTTGATGAAATGATTAATTAAATTTAAGGCTTACTGTTACATTGAAATAATGAGCTTTTTAATATTTTGTGGCAAATTTACTTGAATACTATGTAAACATATTCATGTGTTCAGTAATGCATAGCTTTGGTATGAAAAAAAGTTCCTTTAAATAAATGATTCCGGATATATTTAAATCAAATTAAATGTTATCATTATTTTTACGTTCTATTTCATTGGCTCTAAATCAAGTTCAATTTTCATTAATTTAACTGTATTTTTACATTAATATAATGTAATATTTTTCTGAGTGTAGTTCTAAGGATTAACGCATCCTTCCTCTTCGTCGTATCTTTTCTTCAGGAAAAACATACAAATTGCTTTTATAGTCTTGCAGAACTATAGCCATAATTTCGTCCTAAAGCGTCACGTGCGGACCAGACCAGTCTGAATAGACCAAAAAAAAACCAGCTATTAGGACTGATTTCTGGTCTGCACGTAAACGCTACTAATGGCTCCGATCCGATTCGGCAACCTCGAAGGAGAAAACTTTCTAGGCACAATGGTCGCGTTTACGTGCAGACCAGACCAGTCCACATAGACCGGTTTGGTATTTTTCGGTCATGCATTTATGTGCCCATTTTCACAGTACGAGACCGGTTTGGTTTCATTTGGTCCGTACTAAAATCAGTCCAAATGGTCTGGTTTGGTTTGCGTTTATGCGTACGACCAAACTGTTTTTTTTTGGTCTATTTAGACTGGTCTGGTCCGCATAGACCGGTTTGGTAATTTTCGGTCTTACATGTAATTGCGCATTTTCACAGTTCTAGACTGGTTTGGGTTTCATTTGGTTCGTAGCAAAATCAGTCCAAATGGACTGGTTTGGTTTACGTAAAAGACCGAAAAATACTAAAACCGGTCTATGGGGAATGGTCTGGTCTGCACGTAAACGCGACCATAGATTCCATTCCGACATCCGTCAAAGTGACACTATTGAGGTGTAATTTTGATTTTCAGTTAGGTGAAAGAGGTGGTGAAATTCAATAATTCACTTCTTATGCTGTTATGACACTGGCTATTTTTGCGGCTTAAAAGCGGCTAGAAAACCGAAATGAAGAGAGATAGAGACTTTAACATACAATTTAGACATTGATGTGAGAGAGACAGTCCGAACAGCAAAACTATGAGAAACTCTAAAAAAAAAATTCACAACATAGCGCATTTGATCAGTGTTTCGCAACATTCTAGCATTAATCCAAGAAAAATTCACTGGCGGCCAGATTTTCCAGCCGCTACAGACTTGTTTTTGACAGTTCGTTATGTATAAATTATGGAAAGTGTCGTGATATGTTATGAAATGCGCTAAAATCAGTATTTTTCATAACAAATCAGTTGTTAATTTCGTCTACTAGATTTTATCAGTAATCTCTTTCTCTCAATATTGGCCGCCTTGTCGCACAATTGGCTTTTATTGCATTTGAAAACTATCCAGTGTCATAGCAGCAGCATAACAGCATTCACCAGATCATGTTCAGTTCGTTCCACTGAACTTGATCACCGACTTAGGCCGTGGTCCGAATTATGCTCACGGTGCTTACATCACTAACAGTGCTTACAGCCAGTCCGAGTTGTCGGTACGCTTACGACGCTTATAATTCGGACCGATCGTGTGCACACAGTGTACTCACAGTGCCTATCCTCGAAACCGTGAGCAGTGTAACCACCAGAAAATTACCCCCCATGCAAATTGTATGCATCGTGAGCGCAATTCGGACAGGTTGTAAGCGTGCTAAAGCGCAGAAAGCGTAATTCGGATCACGGCCTCAATTGTGGCGTGGATGCATGGAAGTGTATGGAATGGCTAAGAACGAGAATTTTCGTAATGAAATCTGATTGTGTTAGTTCATAAAAGTATGAATATTGGTAAGCCTTTAGCCAATCAGCAACATGAAATTTGACATTCTACACCCAACATGTAATTTGCATCATGCTTGCATCTCACTTCCATTACAAACTGTTGTTCTTCAGTCTCTTTCTTTTGACACTGGACACCCGAGAGTACCTACTTGCATCTCACTTCTACTACAATCCAATTTTCAATCTTTCTCCTTCTCATGAAAAATTACGCTCATGTACACGAATTTTACGCGTATCACCCCCGCTTGCGTGGATGGTAATTTCAGAATTAAGTCAGTGATCGCCAACAGATGGCACCTTTATCCAGAACACCGTAAACACCGAAAACAACAACAATGTGAGCAGAGTACCTACACTGCTGATTCATGAGGTTTAGCTCCTCTGATTCCTAGAGGTTTCTCTCAATTGTTAGCTAATTGTGTCCCAGACAAAAAAAAATTAATTGGTAAATGAATTGTATTCTTGGAGGCAGTTATAACATAATCGTTATTTTCAAATATCAGCGTATTTAATTCCGTTAATAATATAATATTACAGTGGATGCCGCTTATTGTAATCACTTTGGGACCGGCCATAATCAATAACATTAACCGGATGATAACAATAGCCGAAGGGGAAAATTTTTCTCATTTATTTTCCTACGCTTGAATATAGATTGCTCGAAGCATCTAATATTATTTTTTTTATTCATTAAGTGTTATTTACAACTCTAGCTTCAATGTTTCACGAAGTTACAGAGAATATGAAATACTGTTTCCTCTTCCTCCTCATTCAGGCAGTTTCTACAGAAAGTCGTTTGAAAAGAATCACCGTCTTTTAGCATGCCGGATTATAAGACAGTGTCTGGTCAGGACACTTACTGTGGTACTGATTCTCTTCCTTTTTAGCAAATTCAGCCTTGTACAGCGTTTTAGATCCAGCTTCGGCCATGTCTGTCAGCTCAGCGCGCCACTTTTATTAAACTGTCTCGAAAACTTACTCGAAGTTGAGCTCATTCTGTTAAACGAGATCAACATCAATAGTTTTCAGAAGCTACGAAAAGACTGAAATTTCTCATAGTAATCTATGATATGTATCGCCTTGTGTTTACATAAATATTAAATCAAGAGCAATCATCTTTAATTTTGAGATTGTTTTTATTTTGCGGCATCTACTGTACTTATTAATTCACCTACAAGACCACAATGCCGTCTAGATATAAAAACTAAAACATGCAGTGCATCGTTCCTCTACACTCTTTCTGCTCTGTTCTGCACTGGAGCGCAAAAGAACGGCCCTCGGAAAGTGGTAAGTCTATAAGGTCGGAAAGTGATAAGTCCATTGAATTCCAGAACAAAAAACAACTTGCTCCTGACATATCCTATAAATTTATTCGCACACAGGAAGTCTAGGACGTCTTAATTCCAAAAGTGGCTTAAGTTTTGTTTCCCAAAACCTTCTATGACCTGAATCTTGAATATTTCAATTACCGGAACTCTACAAAAATAAACTTTTTCGAAATCCAAGTGCTTCTATCTGGCACTTACATTTGCGAATTAATTAATTGCTTCTTATCATATCCTTAAAGTTCCTGACACGTTAACGTCTCACCAGAAACAAGAGCCCTTACAAAAAGCAGTTACAACACGAACTATCTAAGAACTCTGGAAATTACCGAAAACTTACTTCTTAAAAAAAAAGAATTTGTATGTTTACCTGATTCGCCCATCTTCTACTCCTCCTCCTCCTGCACGGCCTGTTTTAACCTTTAACTTAAGTCCAGGTTACTGCATTTACTTGATGAATTGGGTTATCTGGCCGGTTAAGTTTCGCTAAACTCGAACAGGAAACTGCTCGTGCAGCGGAAGCCTTGAACGCCTTCCCTCCCCGCGATGAACCCTCAAGCGATATAGAAAATAAGGAGTCCTTAATAGGCGTGGTTATTAATAGTAAATTCTGCGTTTTCTTGCGCTACCTTCGTCGGCTATAGACATGTTGTTTGGCTTCGATTGCACCTCTCGATTTCAACTCTTTCCACTCGTTTCACAGAAATTGCTCCTTTGAGGAAACCCCTACACTTCAAATAGTCCACCCGCTTTGATGATGGGACTTTCAATCAAATGCGGATTTTTGATGTGTGTGCAAGGAGTCAGGTTGGCAGTGCAGCACCTTGCGAAAATAGCGTGATTGCGAACCACTTCGTCAAATCAATTTCACCTTGCAAACATTTTTTTTAACCACTTTTAGCTACTACAACACTAAAGTCCCACTATCGAAGAAATGATTATTTATAACCGCCGGTGATAATAAAGTAGACGAAAGTTAAAGGGCTTGAGTATAATTGAGAACTTTAAATCAATTTAAGGAACAAATAGCGCGGTGACAACTTTCTTATGTTTACATTTTGTTGGAAAAATTCCGATAGCAATGGTTGGAAAGTTTGATCGATAATTTCATGAGGATGTTAGGCGAAGGGTTGAAAATTGCGATAGTAGATGCATTCTTAACGGAAATCCAGAACAACCTGGAATAATGAAATGGAGTTTGAATTAAACCATAAGCTAAAGTAGTACAAGCAGTTACAAAAAATCAGTAAGATCAATTTTCTTTAGTGTTTCTTAATAACGAATTGTGATTGAACTGAAATTTTAAAAATTTTTGCTTTCCTCAATTCTTGTACATATTTGATAAATGATAATACCCGTGTTTGGGAAATAAGCAGATTTTTATTCTTTTATTTTTTTTTATTTCTCAACATAGTCTCCTTCCAGCTCGAAACACTCAGCCCAGTGATATTCCAAATTCTTTAAGCCGTCCAAAAAAATTATTTGTCAAACTTTTGCAAAATTGGTCTATGTTTTGGTGAAAACTTCTCGTTTGAACCACTTTCCGCCAAATAATTTTTTCATGTTTCGAAACAAAAGAAAACCGTCGGGAACCTTATCTGGACAACAAGGTGAATGAGGCAGCAATTCATAGAGTAGTTGCACAAAATTTTCCTATGGCAATTGCAAACTAGTGAGCTGGTGCATTGTCTGGTGAAAGAGCCCTTTTTTCCTCACGATGGAACAAATTAAATAAACCCATCGAATTATTAAGTTAAAATTTTTTAGTGAGTAGATTGCGAGAGTTCCTCCCAGTAAGTGGTCCCATTTTGGAGGGAGGTGGGAGGATCGTTTTGAATACAAATTTTTAGTTCTATATCCCAAGAACGCCTTTTGCTAGGAAGTTGAAACTTGGAATTAATTTAGAGCTATAACAGTGGAGCCACTTGAAAAAAGGCAGAGACGACTAAATTTCTAAAGTCAAAATACGGACTGTACAAAGTCCGTAAAATTCGATTAATATTAGACTGTTGTGATCACAACAAAACCCCAAAAGATAAAATTTGGAAAAATCTAGAAATTTAAAAATTCAAAAAGACAAAATACATATATACAAAATTCAGAAGAACAAAATCTAATACGACAAAATTTAAAAATTCAGATCAACAGTATCTAGAAATTGCAAGACTAAATCCAAAAAATTTAAAGAAATCAATACATTCAAAAATCCAGAAAAACAAATCAATGAAATTGTTTTTTTTATATTTTGTCATTTTCGGTTTATGTAGCTCCTGGGATCGTAACAAATTTCAAAAAGTTTTCCGGATTGGGCAAAAATCAGAAAATTTATAAATAAAGAAAGACAAAATCCAGAAAGAAAAAATAAAACTCAGAAATGGCTAAAATTTTTGTTAGGGATAGCAATGTATGGGCGTGTAGTTTAGGAACGAATTATGCTAGAAAGTTATAACGACTCGTATCTTAGCTGAGTTAGACGGCTCCGGTTAGACTCACCGGCTGCCATGGGTCGTTAGAACCAGGGGCGGAGCTTCCGCCGGGCGCCAAACTTTTAGGGCGCCACACCTAATCTTCCACCTATTTACGCAATTGTTCGTTCATCTACGAACCTGCAATTATCAAATTCACTGTTTGTAAATTTTGCAATTTTAAAACACGGCATTCTATCCTATCCTTAGATTATATACCTAAAAGGATTGGACATGCTACAAAAAAAAAGAGCCAAGATGTTTTATGCGCATGGCGAAGTAAAAGCTGCATGGGCGTACAAAACTGATTATTTTAGGGGCAAAAATTTTGGCGCGCATTTTAAAAGTTTTTTTTGCATATATTAAATATATTGCATAAACATACTGCAGTCACGATCAGCTGCAAGTCAATCGTATGATACTCTAGATGAGGACGATTTTGCCCGTTAACGAACTTAGCCTTCGATGAAACATCCAGATTCAAAATTTCAAGATCATAGGTCAAAGCGTTCTTGAGTTATCATGCTAACGGATAGAAGGACGGGCGGACGGACGTCAAGCGGATTTAGAGGTTTTATCCCCAAATAAGCACAAAATAATATTTAACTTTTTTTGGTCTGAGGCTTCGTTCTAAGCGATACAAACTTTTGGGCTGGATTAAACTTATAATACTCTCAGATTTCATCTAGAGTATAAAACTATCTATCTCTTTGTAATCTATGTATGTATGCTTTACAGATGTATGTTATTTTATTATATATGTACATATTCACTTATGATCTGATACGATTCTGTAACTGAAATCTCGGCGAAATACCAGAAACGAGTAGCTTTTTCAAATGCGTACTTTTTTGATAAACACCAAATTACGATATTTCGTCAGACTTATTTTTAACAATAATGTAATAATTTTTCTATTACTAATTTAATGAGAAGGCTATATTGTTGTGAACTCAAGGGAGAAATCAAAAAGATTTCTTTCGATACAAAGCATTTGTACAGAAATGGATATTTTAATAAATATTGTTCACCTTTGTAACGCTTTTGGATGGCCCCAAATATAACGTTATTTTGCTACGCCATTGGATCCAAGATCCAAGCCGTTCAGGTTACCATGACAACCAATAAAAACAAACAACAAAATATTCCTTCATAATTATTTTACGTGTGTTTTTGACAAGCAAGATCCCTTGGCACCCTTGGATCCCATGATGCTGTCAAAATAGTTTTGGTCTCTATTTTTTTCGTGCTTTTACACCGGGGTGTCCTATCCTTTTAGATATATAATCTAAGTACCTATCTATCCAAATAAAAATTCGTCGTACTCCCAAACGTTTGTTTTATTCCCTTAAATATGTGAGTGCTGTTTGATCTTATCATATAAATACATGTTCGTATCATCCTCTTCGAAATACATAAGTAGTACATATATAAACGATTTTGTATAACCAACATCATTTTCCTCCACCGATCCGACATGTACATCGTTTTGTTCGATCAAACATGTACGAATCTATTGACTTACTCTTTGGCGCAAATATTTCATCTGCACCACGGTTCGACATCCAACACGCACGGTACTGTGACCTGTCAACGTTTTTATGCGCGATGGCATGCGTTGTATTCCGCTGAGTGCATATGTATTCATGGTATCTGGCGCAGTTTATAAAAGTGCGCCACAGGAACGAAATAAGTTCTTAGAGGTCCCAGGCGTATGCGAGGTGCCAGTGCTTCAGTTCTTTATGTACATTATTTTTTCATGTAAATTCCGATGGGTTTTTAATTTCCCTCTAGGTATTTTTTTTAAATAAATAGGGAATTAAACTCTCGTGACGAGATCACAGTTGTTCTATTGTTATCGAGAAAATTGAAATATTTAGAATTTTCACGTAATTTGGGGGGGGGGGGGGGGGAGAGCAACTTCAGAATTGAAGGGAACCGTGACTTTTTGATTTTTTCAAGAAAGACTATTTTTAAAGGAGTTAAAAAAATTTACGTACTCCTTGAACTGTGTGTGCGCGCATGCATACCATACACTGCATATCTTAATATCGACTCAAATGAATTTACATGCAGTGGAAAAGATCTTGCCTCCTGGGTAAGACTGAAATGACGTCACTGGTCGAATTGTATGTATTCAGTCGAAGAAGCCTCATTTTCACTACTTTCAGTACTTCTATCCGAGCTGATCTGTTCATCATCTTGTATCACATCCACAGTTCTGAAGATTGCGGCTACGTTTTGCTCAGTGAGATCTTTTGATATATTCTTCCATTGATTCTTATAAGATGCCTTTGAAGGCAATCACAGATGTTGATGGAATTAATTTTGCATATCTTGCGAAAGCAAGACGATCCTTCGTATGAGGGCTATTCCATCAAGAATCGTCAAAAATGTCGAAATTTGTGACCTTACCATCTCCGATTCTTTTGAAAATTTTTGTACATGAAGAACTAGTGAAAAAAATAATTAAATTTCAATTTTTTGTTTCTATCTCATTTTTTTGTTAGTTATAGTACGAGTATATTAAAGTTTTTGCAAAAATGGTGTCCGAGTCCTCTTTGAAAATTCATATCTCTGGTAATTTTTATCTTAGAATAATAAAATAGGGCTTATTTAAAAAGGGAAGGTTGTCGCAATATAAAAAAAATTTGACTAGAAATGATCCTTGAAATCTTTTTTCAAGGATAACGATTTTTTTTGATATTTTGTAGGTCATACTGTTGTACAAAACATACAAAAAAATCTGCCAATGGTCTGGACGAAACTTTATTATTTTTCGGGTCAAAGTTCGGGAGCGGTCAAAGTCGGAGTATATTATCATTTGTTTCGAGATTATGACGTTTCTTGGAAAGTTAATTTTGTCCTTAAAATAAAAATATTTAAATTAAGATTTTTAGCCGATTAAACATTAAAAAGCCCGTGTAGACTATTCGAATTTCGGGATATTATGTACACTAAAAGCCCTTAGAACTAAAAACGAATTTGATGCCTTATCAGACTTAAGAGATATGACGAATTGTTAAAACGGATACAAACCCATTACTTCCACTCGGGATTTGAATTTCGAAAAAATTGTGAAACAGGTTTTTAGACGATTTCATACGAAGCAACTTGATATCTCATGAGACACGAGGGATTTTGAAAAATTTGTGAAAACGTAAGCAAACCCTTCACACCCCCTTGGTTCTGGAAATTCGAAAAATCGTGGATTGGTTGGCCGTAATAACCAATTTTATATCTCATCAGAACTAAGGGATGGCAAAAACTGTGAAAACATATACAAACCCTTGGGGGTTGAATATCGAAAAATTAAGAAATGGGTTTGTAGGCGATTATATAAAAAGTCTGTGGAAGTGAAAAGCGATCTAATATTTCATTAAACCTAAGAAATATGTCGAAGCTTAGAAAAGCATACAACCCCCTACACCCATTAGGATTGAATATCTAATCTATTTTCTATAGGAAACCTTAAAGTAAAAATGAATTAGATATATCATCAGATATGCAGCCTCCTTACACCCACTTGGGGGTTGAATATCCGAAAATCCTGAAAGGAGTTAATAAATAAATATAAAGACAGCACGAGGAAGTACGAACCAATTCAATTTCTTATCACTTCTAAAAGAAATGACGGAACTCGTGAAAACGTGTTCAACCCGTTTATACCCTCTTAGGGGCTGAAAAGGAAAAAACTTTAAAACAAGTTTCAGGCGATTATTACGCAAGCACGTGAAAGTGAAAAGATATTCGATATCTGATCAGACCTGGGGGATATAGCAGAATACGTATAAAAGTATAGAATCCCCTAACCATCCCCTTAGGGGTCGAATTTCAAAAAATCCTAAAAACACTTTCTAGGTATTTATATGAAGAAGTCGTACAATAAAAATGAATTCAATATTTGGAAAGACCTAATAGATAGGACGAAAACCGTGAAAATATATGCATTCCATTTTCACTGATAATTTTTTTTGCCCCCCCCTCCAAACGCCAATGGATATTAAAATTTTTTTTTATCTAAATTACTTTTCAAGTTGATTTACATAAACATACCGAGTTTCAACTTTGTAGCATAAGCCGTTCTATAGATAGGAAAAACACCCCCCACCCCCGTACCATACTACCCCTATAAAAAATTATATTTCTCCAACATGCTACTATTATAGATCTATCTAAATACAAAGTTTCAGTTTTATATCATTATAGGTTCACGAGATATAAAAATCTGAACTTTTTTCTTTTCACCCTGCCCCACCCTCGCCCTCTTCACCCAAACTTCCAAAATTTTGTTTTCTGCTAGGGGTCTATTAGCCCTACATCTGGTAAAAATTTTAAGCATCTATCTTACACTGGTCTTGAGATATGAGACGTGATTTTTTAGAAAAATTCGTATCCCCTCCACTTTCATGCTCCACCGCCTCCTTGAAAAATTTTACTTTCATCAAACTTCATTTAGCAACCTTTATACAGAAACCAAATTTCATTTTTCTAGTGCAATTGGTTCGTGAGATATCGTAATCTAAAGTTTTTCACCCCCCACCCCCGTACGCCACTGCGCCAACTCAAAAATTTGTTTCTGATCTATTGTCCTAGTATACTTACACATACTCATTAAGTTTCAATTTTGTGACATTAACCGTTTAGGAGATATGAATTTTAGAATGTGTCGATCTCGCCTTTTTTGAGTTTCGGATGCATTATTTGTCCCCCCACTCCCACACCCCTTCACCTATATCGGCAATTTTAGCTTCCTAGCATAAGCGATTGCTGAGATCTAGAAACCAAAATTTTTCGTCTGAAACGCTTCCCCTACTTCCCCCCTCACACCCCCACCCTTAAAAATTTGGTCACTTCAAGGGACATACCCACTCTATTCATAAAAAAAAATTCAATTTAATACATCAAAGGGTTTGGGAGCTACGAGCCTTCAAACGATTTTGCGTACAGCGGTCGACGTACGGCGTACAGCGTACGGCGGACAGACGGACTGAAATTTTTTTTTGCTTTTTTCGTGTCTACTAGTCATGAAACGTAAAAAAAAAATTTTGAGGGTAGCAAAAAAGAAAAAAATTATCAGTGAAAATGGAATGCATATATTTTCACAATTTTCGTCATATCTATTAGGTCTTCCCAAACATTGAATTCATTTTTATTCTACGGCTTCTTCATATAATTACCTAGAAAGTGTTTTCAGGATTTTTTGAAATTCGACCACTAAGAGGGGCTGTATACTTTTTCACGAATTCTGCCGTATCTCCCAGGTCTGATCGATATCGAATATCTTTTCACTTTCATGGGCCTGCGTAATAATCGCCTAAAACTTGTTTTTAAGTTTTTTCCTTTTTCAGCACCTAAGAGGGTATAAAAGGGTTGAACACGTTTTTACGAATTCCGTCATATCTTTTAGAAGTGATAAGAAATTCAATTGGTTTTTACTTTCTCGGTCTGTCTTCATATTTATTTATTAACTTCTTTCAGGATTTTTGGATATTCAACTCCCAAGTGGGTGCACGGAGGTTGCGTATGTTTTCATAGATTCTTACATATTGCTTAGATCTGATGATACCTATATCGAATTCATTTTTACTTCCTAACGTTTCTTATATCAGCGCCAAAAAGTCAATTTCAGTATTTTTAGATATTCAATCCTAAGGGGTGTAAGGAGGTAGTATGCTTTCCAAAGCTCCGACATATTTCATAGGTTTGATGAGATATTAGGTCGCTATTCACTTCCACAGACTTTTTGTATAATCGCGTACAAACCAATTTCTCAATTTTTCGATATTCAACCCCCAAGGGTTTGCATATGTTTTCACAACTTTTGCCATCCCTTAGTTCTGATGAGATATAAAATTGGTTATTACGACATTTGATGTAATGACCTAAAAACCAATTTCACGATTTTTCGAATTTCAAGAACCCCATTGGTTCTTGAAATTAAAGGGTTTGCTTACGTTTTCACAAATTTTTCAAAATCCCTTGTGTCCGATGAAATATCAAGTTGCTTCTTTTGAAATCGTCTATAAATCTGTTTCACAATTTTTTCGAAATTAGAACCCCAAGTGGAAGTAACATAATGGGTTTGTATACGTTTGAACAATTCGTCATATCTCTTAAGTTTGATAAGGCAACAAATTCGTTTTTACTTCTATGGGTTTTAGTGTACATAATATACCGAAATTCGAAAAATCTCTATTTTAAATATTATTATTTTAAGAACAAAATTAATTTTCCAAGAAATCTAATATTCTCGAAACAACTCATGATATACTCCGACTTTGACCGCTCCCGAACTTTGACCCGAAAAATAATAAAGTTTTGCCTAGACCATTTACAGATTTTTTTAATTAAATATTGCAGGAACTGACAATATTGCGGTACTTTTTCAATTAGATACAAAAGTTCTTAATAAAAATGGTTCCTATTTTTTCCCGGAAGGAGCGATAACTACGGAACAAAACGTATACTGGACATAAAAGCTTTTTTGTGTTTAAGTTAAGACAAAATTTTTGGAGAGCGGGGTAATGTAAATAATGGCCTTACCTTATAAAACTTAATTTTATTTGTCTACTTAAATTTGAATTACAATCCAATTTTTCTGTAGTAAGTAAGAAAACATTAATTTTTAAAAAGTGAAATTTCTTTAAATACCTACAAATAAAAAAATTTTTTGCTTTTATTTTTCATTGAAAAGAGTAAACGGTGTTGATTTAGTAACTATTTGTTAGTAGTTTAACAAATTATGTATATGTAATAGAACAATTAAAAGCTCTTAATTACACTATATTAAAAAAAAAAAATTATGAATTATGATAATTATGAATTATGTATTTTTATAGATTATATATAACATATGTATATTTATATATAAAAATATATACAAACATAACATCTTGCCCCCCCCCCTAGAAAAAACTTAAATGACGTCCCTGAATACCCCCAGGGGGTTTAATAGAGAAAAATACTTAAATCGGGTTTTTCCCCGACTACGTTTAAAGCTTATAGAAGTAAAAGTGAATTCCACATCTCAATATACCTTAGAAATATATCAGAATTCGTGAATATGTACACAACCACTTTACACCCCCTTAGGGGTTGGATACCGAAAAATTTTGAAGATCGTTACTAGGCGCTCATATAAATAGCCCGCAGAAGTAAAATTGCTTTGATAGCTCGACATGTCTAAAAGTTTTAACGAAATTTGTGAAAATGTGGATTCACGGACATTTTTTTTACTCAACCTCTGAATAAAAATCTGAGCTTTTTTTTTGCTTTGATTACTCTCATAGTACATCTACCTATACGTACTAAGTTTCAACTTCCTAGCATAAGCCGTTTCTGAGATATAAAAAACTACCCCTCACCCCCGTACCTTGATACACCTATCAACAAATTTATTTTTCTTAGATGTCTCTATAGTGGCTCTATATAATCCTAAATTTTTAGCTTTCCATTCATTACAGTTTTCGAGAAATAAAAATCAGAATTTTTTTCCTTTCTATCCCTTTTCACCATCACCCCCTACACCCCCACCACTAAATTTTTTCCAACTAGAGGTCTACCGTTCCCAACTCCTATAAAATTTTCAAGATCATATCTGATACGGTTTCTGAGATATAAAAATGACATTTTTTGAGAAATTGCTATCCCCCCACTTTCGTGCTCCACCTCCCCCCTCAAAAAATTTACTTTCTGTAGACTCCTCTTGTGATCCCATATACAGAAACTAAATTTTATCTTCCTGGTGTAATTGGTTCGGAAGATATTGTAATCCAAAGTTTTTCACCCCCCAAACCTCACACCCACCACCCCCCCTTAAAAACTTTAGCCCTTGTCTAATCTTCAAGTATCTCTAAGGGCAACCACAAAGTTGCAATCTTCTGACATCAATCGTTCAGGAGATATCGATTTTAGAATGTTTCAATCCCGGCTTTCAAGCGTTTTGAACTCATAGTTTTCCCCCCAACTTCCACACCCCTCAACCCTTATCGATAATTTTTTTGCAAATGAGTCCACTATCATAGTACTACACAAGTTCCAAGTTTCAGCTCCCTAGCATAAGTGGTTCCTGAGATCTAGAAACCGAAATATTTCGTCTAAAACGCTCCCCGTCATCCCCCCTTACACCCCACCCCTCCAAAAGATACGCTACGCGTATCTGTCTGTATCTGTGTTTACTGTCTAGTGGTAATAAAATTTTAGTGCAAATTTTAACGCAAAAAAAATGTCAACGGAGAAACGTCTCCACTCAGCCAAAATATCAAACAAACAAACCAAACCCAAAGGAAACACTACGAAGCTAAATATAAACACTATTTAAGAATAATTGCATAATCAAGTAAATATTTACTTGCTTATTTAAGTTTAAGTTTTTCGTCCGTTAATTGCAGAAGGAAGCGAAAAAAAGTTCGCGCGCGTGAATTCAAACGGACATGGGATTTGCGCTTCAAACTATCGAATCTCACAACCCGATGACAGTCGGTCTGCGAATCGTCGAGTGATTGAAGCGACAACAAGCTGTACATGGCGAGTGCCGAAATCAGACAAAGAAACGTCATGTAAGTGTCAAAGCAGTCGACGACGTCTTATATTTTTTTTTTCGCTCAAAAATATTTTTCACTTGCACGTCGTCGTCCCTATCGTATCGAGTTGTGTGCGAAATTTTGCGAGTTTTGCGGTCGATAAATTGCCGTGAGCGTTTTTTTCCGGATTGAAACTCCTTCGGCAAGTAATTTATGTGCCTTTGATAAACAAGAGAAACGCGCGCGGTAAATGATATTCGAGTTGTGAAACGATCAAGTGAGTTTGGGCAAAAAAAGATTTCCTTGTGTTTTGATCGAAGGGCCGGGGCTTCTGTTCCGTCATTCCGGCAGTTTTTTTTCGTTTTAATTGCCAGGATTTGTTGTACCGAATTCGTCATAGTTATTGGACAGTGTGTAATTATCTGGGAACGATGCCAATAAATCGCACCGAAGAAGTGAGGCTGTGACGTCGTAGCGACCAGTTCGAGAATTTCGGGGGGGCTGGCTCGCTGGCCGCACATTAATTGGATTTGACTTTTAAATCGCAACAGTTTCGTATTTATGATGAGTTTTGCGCAATGTTTGGCGAATCTGTTATTGTCTGGTGATGCAATACTAAGTAAACATGTTCGGGAGCTGCATGTTACAGTTTCCACCTAATTATTGTTAGATTTTGTTTCTATCCACTCGGAATTTTCCAAAGAAGTACGTGGTCCGATTGCAGACGTACAATTCCTGTGCCACAAAGTTCCGCATTTAGGCGCTGAGTAGCAAATTCACAAGGGCGATAAATTCTTGAGATCTTGTGAATGCACAGATATGCATCATTTCTCTAAAATATAAGTTCACTGGGTCCAATTCGTACCCCAGTCTAATTCACTTTTCAGTTTCTGTTTTTTTTGCTGTAGGTCGCAAGTTTACGATCTGAAACTATTTACTGCTTTTGGGTCGCAACACGGTGGCTTTCAGTCTCTTCTCTCATACAATAAACTTGCGAAAATTTCAGTTTGGGCAAGGAAATTTTCCACAAAGGTACTAGGTGTGTAGCGTGAAACTCCGTAGGGATACTGCAAAAATAGGATTTTTAAAGTAATGCAATAATCATAAAAACGTAGTGCTCATTCCAAAATGAAAACCAGCCAGTCAACCTTGGATTGGACCGAACTCAACGGTTACAACTTCGGCTGGGCGACGACAATTGGCCATAAAATGAGGGTGATGTCTTCCACACCGTAGCACGCTCCTTATTAAACGCTTTGATGCTCATATTTGGTGCCTTCCTTCTCTACTCTTTCGGCTGTCGCCGATCCTAATTTCGCCAGCACATCAGATAGTTTGCTTCTTGGTATGTCGCAATATATCGGTGCTAAGCATATCTGCACTCTGTTCTGACTACAAAGTACTGCTCGTCAGCGTCTTACTAGCTGTGATTTCTCAATAAACCAATTCCGATGACCTCAATGCAGAGCGAGAGAATCTCATTGCATAATGTCGCCCATTAAAAAGATGATACCTGCCTGTAGCAGCACCAAATCTCAGCCAGCCTGAAATACGGTGAAGGGTTTCGAGAGCTTGAACTCCTTCACACTCAGCTGTTCAGAGAAGGCGCCAGAGCCAGTAGCGCATTCCTTCTTTGAACCGACCGTATATACGGAAGCTTCCCCTCATCCTGTTGCTTTGCCAATCCTCTCCGCTTAGCTATATGAACCTGAAGGGTCATCCCTTCCCTGGGATCATACCACTAGAAACTCTGAGCTGTGTCCTTTAGATCTTTCCTTAAAGACGCAACCTGCCTAATAAAGATGTCAAGCTGTAATATACTTGCCATAGGTCTCGCAGCCGTCGACAATGTACTATGTTTGGTTTTATACCTCTACTCTTGTCCACGGGTTGTTTACATACTAAAAACGCGTTGTTTGCCCTTTCTACACGTTCAATTTCCAGTAGAACGCCGTTCACTACGAGGAGACACAGATGAATGGGTGATATCACAACCCTCTGAGGAGTTCCCCTCGAGTTCCACTCTTCATAATAGCTAAGGATATGAGCTCGAACCAGGCGCGTGCACAGGATATCGTCAAGGGTTTTTTTTTTACGAATATGTGGAAATAACTGCTACATTCACAGCTTGAAATTCGTCAATGCTCAAACATTTTCTAAGAGATTTGAATCTGTTGAATGTGACGATCAATCCAGTTCGTCATTGTCCCTGCAAGGACGTGGTAATTAAATTCACTATCCTACACTCGCCATCCGGCTTCGAAAAAGTTTTATTTGGTATTCTGCGTCATAAAATTTTCCAATAGGTATGCAACGTGGTTAATTTAGTAGTCATAACGGGTATTATTTCTGGTAGTATTTCAGGTAATTTAGTAGTAACTATCGGGTATCGTTAACGAGGAGTGAAAAAGACGGCAATATTGAAGGAAGAGGTGGAGTCTCGCACGCATGTATAAAGTGGAATTTGTCTCGAGGTGATGAAAAGGTATACCGCTACCACGAAGCTAACTGGTAAAATTCTTGCCTATTTCTACGCAGTACAAAGCCGACTTCGATGATATTTGGATCGTTGTCATGTTGTAGTATCACATTTTAATTTTTCCTTACAAACCATCTTTGGACAGATGGTAGTAAAGCCTGTTGATGTAATTTGACAATTTTAGAAGTATTCAAAAATTAAAAAGTGTCAAATTTCTATTTGGCGAATAAGCCCCAAACCATGGTCCATTACTGGATGTTTAGCAGTCAGCTGGATGGGTCTTGTTGTGTTGGTACGCCAGATAGAAAGAACCCACAGAAAAGAAGCTTCGACTGTAAAATTATGTTCTTCCAATTGCGATTCAAGCGAGTCCTTTTACGACGGGTTTGATGGACAGTAGTGGTTTCTTCACTGTGCCTTAAAATTTCTCATCAGCCAATAAACGTATTAGAACAGACAGTATTACAAGACACAGTCAGATTTTTTACGAAAAATGATGAACGAGTATGCTTTTAAAACACACGTAAAATTAGTTTTTTCACTAAAATTCGTTTTCTTAGTTTTCCGCACAAGGCCACGATCAGGCATCAGGTGATAGATGTTTTTTACCAGGTGTATAAGCTTAAAACGATCGTTTTTTAGTCAGAAAAACACATGTTTTTTTTCAAAGAAAACAAAAAAAAATTTATTCGAAGTACTCACTCTCGCTAGCTACACATTTCTCCCATCTCTCGGGCAATTTGTGAATACCACGCCAAAAAAATCCTTCTCTTTCGAAACAAACCACTCATACAGTCATTTTCGGACGTCTTCGTAAGAACCGAAGTGCTGCTCAGCGAGCGCGTGGCCCATCGACGAAAACAAGTGGTAGTCAGAAGGGGCCAGGTCTGGTGAATAAGAGGGGTGGGGTAGCACCTCCCAGTTGAGTGTGTCCAAGTAGTTGCGGACCAGTTTTGACGTGTGCGATGGTGCGTTGTCGTGGAGGAAAATCACCTTGTCATGTCTTTGTTGATATTCTGGCCTTTTTTCACGCAGAGCACGGTGCAATTTGATCAATTGTTGGTGGTAGCGGTGAGCATCGACAGTTTCACCAGGTTTTAAGAGCTCATAATAGACGATACCCTGCTGATCCCACCAAACGCACAACATTGTCTTTCGTCCGAAGCGATTTGGTCTTGCGGTAGATGTTGATGGTTGACCGGGATCAACCCACGATTTTCTGCGCTTTGGATTATCGAAAGAAATACACTTTTCATCGCCAGTAACAATTCGATGCAGAAACGACTTTCTTCTGTGTCTGGCGAGCAACATTTCGCATGTGTTTTGGCGTCGCTCCATCTGCCTATCGTTCAATTCATGCGGCACCCATTTTCCGATCTTTTAAACCTTTTCCATGGCACGTAGACGCTTGGAAATGGCTGCTTGAGTAACATCCAATTGCTCGGCTAGCGTTTTTTGCGATTGGGTATCGTCCTCGTCCAAAAGAGCCTGCAATTGGTCGTCCTCAACCTTCGTGGGCCGATTTCCGCGCTTCTTGTCGCTCAGGTCAAAATCGCCGTCTTTGAATCGACAAAACCAAGCCCTGCACATTGATTCCGCTAAAACATTGTTACCACAAGCATTTGATGCGATTCAGCAGCCGTTTTCTTCAAATGGAAGCAAAAAAGCAGAGCTTCCCGCATATGCTCTTTTTCTGGCAAAAAACGTATGTTGTTGAATGAAATTTGTGACGATGTGCACTGATAAATGTTAACAACTAACCAACCCTTAAATGAAAGAAAAATGGCGTTCCTAGGTCGCTTAACACGCTCACTAACGCTATCTATGTGTCAACGATCGTTTTAAGCTTATACACCTGGTACGTCGGAATGAAATTTCACCCATTTACTTATGACTTTTTCATTTACATACCTCATAGCGGGGCATTTTTTGTCCTTTTGTATGCTAACACCGAACACGGCTTCGTAACGTGATGAATACATGGTACACATTTTGAAATGTGTTCTTTTGTGACCACGATCGATCGAAAACTGATGCTTTCTATAGAACGTTTGAATTTAACATCTATCGGTTTTCAGAATGGAAGGGCGTTGGACCCAAAGTTGCGTATGATTATCCTCCTCGAAAATATACATCAAAATTTTTTTCGAAATAGACCAGTTTGGGAGGGGGGGTTTGAACTCTCAACCCCATCCCCCCACCGTGCGCAAGGGCCTGGCTCGAACTGTTGGAAAATGAACACATGCAAAACTTCAAAGTCGTAGCTTAAACCGTTTTGAAGTTTACGGGTAATATCCTTGAATACGTGTTTTAAGGTTTTTTTGTATGGCAGCTACCCGAAGGAGTAAAGGAATTTTACTGACTAATAAACTCGAACTTAATTTTCCCTCAAAACTAATTTATAAAAAATTTTAATTGGTCGTAACTTAAGGCGTTTCGAAGATTGGTCAATATTCTTGAACACTTGTTTTAGAGAATTTTTTTTTATGGCAGCTACCCGAAGGAGTAGGACGATTTTGTCTGTTAACGAATTTAGCCTTACAAATTTGACGAAACATCCAGATTCAAAATTTCAACATTTTAGGTCAAGGCGTTTTTGAGTTATCGTTTTCGACAGACGGACGGACGGACAGACAGCAAGCGAATTTCGAGGTTTTCGCCCTAAATAAACACAAAATAATTTATAACTTTTTTTGTTCGAGGCTCCGTTCTATGCGTTACAAACTTTTGGGCTGGATTAAACTTATAATTAGGGCCCGGATATTTAGGTGTCTGAGAAGTCTGTTTTAGGTTTTTCGGATATTTAAAATAGGTTATTTTAGGTTAATTTCACATTGCATTTTTTTGCCAACCATACTAATTGTAGCCATAGCGATGTGCAGCGGTTCCAAGAATGCGATGGCTATTAAGCAAATATTTATGTACAGTGAGTCAAAGTGAAAAAGATCCACCTATAGAAAAATACTTCAAGCGATTTACTTTCTACATTAAAAGCATGTATTTATTTATTTTAGGAGCATACATTTTCCATGGATTTCTTTGAATAACCCTTTTCAGTTTAGAGAGAACTGTTTCTCCTACTTGTCTGGGAATATGTCTTTGAAGAATGGTGCCTATTACGCCTAATTACAGGAAAAGGGTGTCTATTACGCATCTTTCAACTCAAGATTCGAATTTTTCGATAAGATAAGGAAGATCTGAAAAATATGCTTTGATGAATGCAAGCTGTATGCACATTTCTTCACTTTGTAGGGCAAATTTCGCTTTTACCTAGTCTAGTCATAAATATTGGTACACAGAAAAATCGACGAATTAATATTTTTCAAAATTTTTTTTTTCTTTTTATTGGGTTATCCAATGGCTACAAATCTTAGAACAACTTATTCGAAATGACTTCCATTTGCCTTCCAGCACGACTTGAGACGATCTGGCCACTCATCGATCGCGAGACGCACTTCATGCATGGGGAAATTGTCCGTTGCACGGACAAGGGCTCGCTTCAACGACTCAATATTTGGGTGTCGAGTAGAGCAAGCTATGCCCTCTAATACGGACCACAACTTGTAATCCAACGGGTTGAGGTTTGGACTACCAGCTAGCCAATCATCCGTTGATATGAAGTCCGGAACGTTGTTTTTGAGCCACAGCTGATTCGTTTTTGCTTTGTGAGCTGGATCAGAGTCTTGCTGGGAAGTCCACGGCTTGTTGGCGAATATTGATTGGTTGAGAGGCTTCACAATGGGTTCCAAGACGGTCGATTGATATACTTTGGACGATGTTTCACTCCTTTCTCGCAAAAATGGAGCTTGGTAACGCCATCATAGCTCACTCCCCACCATACCATTACAGACGCGGGATGGTGGCCTCTTTGGACCCTCGGGATGAGTTGGGATGCTTCTCTGCATGACCGAGCATACACACGGTCGTTCTGTTTATTGAACGATTCTTCTACGGTGAAGATTTTCTCGTCAGTAAAGTGGACAATTTCCCCATGCATGAAGTGCGTCTCGCGATCGATGAGTGGTCAGATCGTCTCAAGTCGTGCTGGAAGGCATATGGAAGTCATTTCGAATAAGTTGTTCTAAGACTTGTAGCCATTGAATAACCCAATAAAAAGAAAAAAAAAATTTTGAAAAATATTAATTCGTTTTCATTTGGTGTCGATTTTTCTGTGTACCAATATTTATGACTTGACGAGGTACAATCGAAGCCGTGTCATCGACAACCAAAACTTGCATGACTTCTTTTATTCTTTCAAGGTGCGTAGCATAGTTAAGAGCAGCAGAAATCCATGTTCCCCATCGCGTCAACACACCTGGTTCCGGCGGAAGAGGTACTTCTGGTAGTATTTCTCTGAACTTTTGAATCCTATAAATAGGTTTAAGAAAAACTTTTCTAATGAAGGAGATCAAAGCATTAACTTCTGGATAGTGGCTTCTAATCTGTTCTGCGACACGATAGCGACCATGAGCAAAGCAGTGGCGGTCATATAGCTTTTCCAAGAGGGGGCCACTGACGTTCAGTAGATACTGTAGAGAGAGTAGGTCTCGTGTTTATGCAGCGAGCGTGGAAATTGTACAAAAGGTCGCTGCGGTTGTTACTGCTTAAAAATATCAACTTTTTCTTTACGTATTTAATAACTAATTTACATTGCTGGTTTAGGCAACTAGATTTCAGAATCTCGAAAAACATTAACATCGCTCTGAAGACATTTCTTTCAATTTTACTTTATTATTTTTTAATAATAAAGTATTGTGATCGACCTGAAATTTCAAAAAAGTTTGCTACCCTGAAATTTTGTATTTACACGTTTTAGGACTAGTAAACCCCAAAAAAGCAAAAAAAAAAAAATGTCCGTCTGTCCGCCGTAGACGCTGTACGCCGTACGCCGTACGCAAAATCGTTTGAAGGCGCGTAGCTCCCAAACCCGTTGAGATATTAAATTTTATGGTGGGTAGATTGGGTGAACCCCTACGACTGGTATATTTTCGATGGGTGGGGGTACAAGGGGAGAGGAGAGGGGAGCGTTTTAGGTGAAAAATGTTGGTTTCTAGATCTCAGGAACCACTTATTCTAGGAGGCTGAAACTTGGAACTTATGTAGTACTATGATAATGGTCTCAATTTCAAAAAAATGGTCGATATTGGTTAAGGGGTGTGGAATTGTGGGGAAAACAATGAGTCTTTAACGCATGAAAGACGGGATTGAAACATTCTAAAATCAATATCTCCTGAACAATTAATGTCAGAAGATTGAAACTTTGTTGTTGTCCTTAGGGATACTTCAAGATTAGACAAGGGCTACAATTTTTAAGAGGGGTGGTGGGGTGTGGGGGGTGAACAACTTTGGATTACAATATCTTCCGAACCAATTACACCAGGAAGATAAAATTTAGTTTCTGTATATGGGATCACAAGAGGAGTCTACCAAAACTAAATTTTTTGAGGGGGGAGGTGGAGCACTAAAGTGGGGGGACAGCAATTTTTCAAAAAATGTAAATTTTATATCTCAGAAACCGTATCAGTTATGATCTTGAAAATTTTACAGGAGTTGGGGTCGGTAAACTTCTAGTAGGGAAAAAAATTTTGGTGGTGTGGGTGTTGAGGGTGAAGGTGAAAGGTGGTACAAAGGAAAACATTCTGATTTTTATTTCTCGAAAACCATAATGAATAGAAAGCTAACAATTTAGGATTATATAGAACCACTATGGAGACATCCTAGAATAGGGTTATCATTACTATGCGACTGACAACCTAAGAAATAACCAGGAGGCTATTTGGAACGTTATTTTTTCGGTTGTCAGTCGCATAGTAACCTACACCGCATCTCATCATTAAACAAGTTTCAGACTTCTACCCATAAAATAATAAAGTTGCGACCAGACTGTTGGCAGATTTTTTTTAATTGGTGCCAAAAATTATAATCTGTATTGTATGATTGTAAGTCTTTAATAAAATTTAATAGTATGAGCAGGAACTAAAAAATCAAATGAATTGATTAGATAATCTTCAGGGTTCGCTTTCAGTACAATTCGATTTCAATTTCAACAAAATTTAGAAGCCCAAAAATATTGTACTTCAAAATCTCTCACATGTATGAGAAATCAAGTAGGTTTTGATAGTTTCATCAAAATCTCGAGATTTCATTAAATTCCGTTTGAAATCTTTCGATGTAAATCAGCTGTTTTTTTACTGCCACCATAACCGCCCTATTCTCCTTATTCAAACATTTAAAAAGCAACACTTGAATATTCACCAACAGTCTCTTATAGCTGATTTTCATCGCAAGATTTTGGCAAGTAGATTTTGAAATCTCGAAAAGCGCTTACAACACTCTGAAACATTTGTTTGACCAGGAGCATGATGCTAAAATTTTTAATTTATTTTGTTAGATTTCACTTACTTACTATCAAGCAATTTTAAATATTTTAATATTCTGTACATGTAATTGTGATGAACAAAAGATAATTTTGTTCACTAGGGTGGCTTTTATTTGTATGGTGAATTTTTTGCCCAAAGATTTCTTTCACGGTACCCCCTCTAATGGTTCTAATTAGTGTAAAAAATATATGTTTTAAATTTCATCCCGATTAGATAAGAAAAACACGTACCTCAAGGTAGTTAAAAAAATTAAACTTTCACGAGATTCCAAAAAAAAAAATTCCTTCTCTACTATTCAGGGTGATTTGATTAGGTCTTGAAATACCCTTTTTCCTAATTCAAATCATGCAAATATGGGAATTTAATTGAACCTTATGGAAATCTCGAGATTTCGTCAAATCGAGTGTTATATCTTTGGCTGTTAATCAGTTATTAGTGCATGTGGTAGTAATATTATAGTTACTGAAAATACTCTTAAATTTGAATTAAAACGCAAGATTTCAAACTGGATTTGCAGAAATATAGTGATTTCAACAAAACTATTAAGATCTACTGGATTACACATACATATGAATAAATTTGAAATCTACTCCGGTGACGTAAGTTTTGTAAACCTGTGCCAAATCAGTGCTGCCGTTGAAATTGGATCGTATTGTATTTAAAGCTTTCAGCATTTATTTGTACTCTATCCAAATCTTAAATACCTTAAAGTCAATATTGGGCACTTACATACCTCCTTATCGGAAGTATTTGTGTTGTTAAATCAAATTGATTCTGGATATTTATATTCGAAATTTTATTACTTCTCCATTGAAATATTTAAATTTAATAGGGAACTAGGAAGAGTGCAATGGACTGCTTGTGTTATGATCACGGGAGCCCTTCGCACAACGCCTACTGCCGCGTTGGAGGTGTTTATGCATCTATTACCAGTGGATATCTTTGTGAAACAGGTAGCGGCAAATACAGCAGTTAGGCTATCGAGCTGTGCACTTTTTAAGCGTAGCTCTAAAGGGCATAGTTCAATTCTCAGCGAATTTCTGGGAAGCCCGGCGGATATTAGTACGGACTACTTAATTCCAGGGATGGATTTTGTGACGCCATACGAAATTGTGTATCCTAGTAGAGTGGACTGGGAGAACAATAGGGTACTACGTGAAGGGGAAATCTCCGTATATACGGATGGATCGAAAATGGAATGTGGCACTGGCGCGGGCGTCTTCTCTGAGCAGCTGAGTGTAAGGAAGTCGTTTAAGCTGCCAGATATATGCAGCGTATTCCAAGCGGAAATTCTGGCGGTGTTGCAGGCATCAAACATCCTGTTAATGGGGGAGATATGCGATCGGAATATTTCACTCTACATTGACAGCCTGGCGGCCATAAAGGCGCTGGAATCGGTCACCATTAAATCCCAGTTAGTAAAGCGCTGTCGAGAAGTGCTAAAGGTACTTTGTAGTCAGAACAAAGTACAGATTTGCTGGGTGCCAGGGCATAGTAATATTCTAGGGAACGAAAGAGCGGACGAGCTGGCGAGATCGGGATCGGCATCGAATGGTAGGGTTGAGAAGGATGTTTGTCCACCGATATGCGGCATCAAAGCGCAAATTGGTGAGCGATCTAAAAAGACAGCCAACTCTAGGTGGGCAGGACTGGCAAGCTGCAGGATTTCTAGATCCCTGTGGCCCGAGCTGGATAGTCAAAAGACTAGGTATATATTGACTTGGGATAGAGGAAAACTGCGACTGCTCGTCGGAGCACTAACGGGGCACTGTATGTTGAGGAAACACGCTATGCGGCTAGGGATTGCGGAATCGGACATGTGTAGGTTCTGCCAAGATCTGTATGCTGTGGAGGACATCACTCACATTCTGTGTGAATGCCCGGGGATCGCTAGGAGGCGTCTGAAATGGTTGGGTAGCCTTTTCTTCGAGAGCATCGAGGATTTGAGGTCATTAGGGTATGACAAATTAGTCAGGTTCTGCAGGGAACTGGAGTGTTTCTGAGGTGATGGAATAGCCCACGAGGACCTGAAGGGATCGCAATGGGCCCGTTTGGCGCCTAGTGAGCGTGGTGGTTTTTTTAGCGCTGCGCCCCTTCTTAAACCTAAACCTAATAGTCTTGTTCTCTATTAGGAGACAAAAGAAGGATTAAAGAAAGACATTAGGGGAAATCAGATTTACTTACCATAGTGGACACAATATACTTTATTAAGCGCATCTAATAGTCTTATACAGGATGTAACTAGTACTGAGGTTCAAACGAAAATGGGAGATAGAGGAACTTGTCCTGAGTAGAAAATCGTTTTACACTTACTCTCGATTTTGCACCGTTAAGGAGATAGCGCGATTTTAAGGACGAAGGATTTTCATCGTACCTGTGATCACTGTTTGATCTCTAACTTCTGCTGTACTTAGCGTAACGTAATAATTCTGGGCTCGTTGGAAAGGACACAAATTCTTCTTTCTAATTGCTATCAACTGTGTCAATCAGTGTTATACTTTTTGAGAAAAATTCATTTAAATGACACAAAAATAATAAAAAATTAAAAAAAATACAAAAAAGTCCTGTTTTCTCCAAGAAGGACCTGATTAACCATCAAATTTTATTACATTTTCGGAAAGCCCATAAAATTTCACAATACGTTTGAGAACAGAATTTCTTCATAGGTTGAATTGTAAAGGAGCGGGGCTAACAGTTATCAAGCACGTTCCCTTCAAGTAAATCTGGTTTGACACCCGTCATTCGCCGAAGGAGTATGATTAATAATAGTGAGGACGAAATAAAAGAGTTGAAGTATAGTTTATTACGTTTATTTAGTTTATTACGTTTACAAATGATTTTCAACATGTCCGCCGTTGTGGAGCAAGCAGAAGTGGTATCGCCGACGAATGGCATTGGTGGGGTTCACACGCAGTAGTTGGGCTCGTAACTGATCGCATGCTTCGGTGATACGGGATATGAGCTGTTCTCGGGTATGAATTTCCTCTGCGTAGACGATGCTTTTCAAATACCCCCAGACATAAAAGTCCATGGGAGTTAAGTCGGGAGATCGTGGAGGCCATGCAATGGGACCGCCACGACCAATCCATCGATCCCGAAAATTCGCGTCGAGCCACCGACGGACATTAGCACCATAATGCGCTGGCGCTCCATCGTGTTGGTACCAAAACCTGACCAGTACACGGAGTGGTATAGCCTCTATGAGGTCTGGTAAAGTTTCCTCCAAAAATTCGGCATAATTGGTGGAATTGAGAATTGGGGGAAGAAATACCGGACCGATGAAAGTTCTGCCGATGATGCCAGCCCAAACATTCACACTGAAGCGATGTTGATGGGACGTATTTCGGCTGGTATGGGGATTTTCACGTGCCCACACATGCATATTGTGGAAATTTTGTATGCCATCGCGGGTGAATTGCAATTCGTCGGTCCAGAGAATTCTTCCGAAAAATGCTGGATGTTCGTCTGCTCGCAGTAACATGGTACGACAAAAGTCTCGCCGATGTTCACGATCACCGGGCAACAGTTGTTGCACCGGTGTATTGTGATAGGGATACAGTCCTTCTCCTTGCAGAATTCGGAACACTTGCATGTGGTTGATGCGTAATCGATGGCCGATGCGCCGGGTGCTTACCGTGGGGTCCCTAGCCGCGATGCGCAGTATGCGCTCCTCCGTGGCCACAGGTATCGAGTGTCGCCGTCCTGGATGTTGTGTCTCCCGCCACGGCTGCAGTGTACCTCGTTCACGAAGGTTCCGATGAATGCTGATGAACATCCGATAATGGGGGTACCGAGATCTGTCTGGATACCGTTGGCCCCTATGACCCCCCTCTATGACCGCCACTGAAGCAAAGCAAGTTACGTGAAGTATATTTGGATACAGAGCTGCCACCTGCCAGTACTTCGCCAGCCTTCAACATATATGCAGCACTGTCTGTTACAAGCAGTAAAGGCCTATCGTCTGAAGTTCTAGATAAGTACCTACCCATATTAGGTTTTTTAGGTTGTTTTAAATTTAGCCGTATTTGGTTTTTTTTAGGTTCTTTCAAATTCAGCAGACAGACTCCAATATACTGGAATCGGAAAAGTACCAAACACTTTCGCTCTTGGGTGCAAGAAAAAAAATAGGTGAAAACCTAAGAATCCGATCCCTACTTTTAATACTCTTAGATTTCATCTAGAGTATAAGAATATAAAAAATACATTGCTCATTTCATTAATGAATTGAATTGAAAAATGGCGACAGAAGGTCTTTAATGAACCCTAGGAATAGAATGAGAGATCGTGTTTGTAGTGATGGAAAAGAAAGCCTTCAATCCATTTAAGAAAGCGGGCTAACAAAAAATTTTGTTACTTCAAACGCAAGCAAGCAAATTTATCAGTGTTCTGATAGGTAAATTAAATTGAATCAAATCGTTATCCAGCAGGTACTTGACTTCAATTAAACTTTACCGAGCACGAACGTGATGGCTATAGCTCGGTTCAAATTGGTTCTTTTTCTTACTAATTTGGAAAGTATTTTGTAAGTATCTTTTAAGATCAGGAAATAGTTCTTAACAATGAAGAAGAACTCGTCTTCTTAAGAAGAATTTTCTTTATTAAGCTCTTACCGGATTCTGATTCGAAGGTAAAATTATCGAGTTACCTGCCCTACCCTGCCGTCAATATAAACTTTAAATTTGGAGTTGTCCTTCTTCAGGTTATGGTTTTAATTCACATTCATTTTGTTCCGATTTTCTGCAATGAATCCAACGAAACCAATCGAAATCAAAACTAAACATTTTAATTAACAAGGTGTGGCTAGAATTAGCACCAATTTGCGGCAAATTGCAATCATTCACATGGAAGTATCTTATCAATTTACCATGTGGATGTATTGCCAATTAATTGGCTTGTATCACAGAAATATTTACATTTTTTTCGATTCAAAATATTCGTCTCATTTATGTGGTTTTTATCTCTATGATTTGTTATCAAAATCGCGTTAGCGTAAACCGGCGATAACGGATATTGGGAAGAGTATTGGATGCCTAAATATTAAATGTAAATAAATTACAACAAACTTAATTCTTCACTGGCGTTTGCAAGAGTTTATAGAGTGCACGATTGCAAGCTTAAATAACCGTTGTAAAAAATAGGAGAGCTGTTTATCTCTGTACGAAATCTTAAACGTTGATCTAACCATGCAATTTTTCCTTCAGCAAGCGTAGAGAGAAGAAAAATATCAACATGGAAGTGAATAAAGACGAAGCCGATCGATGCATTGAGATCGCTGTCAAAGCTCTTACAGAAGGCAAATTGGAGCGTGCTGAAAAATTTCTTATTAAAGCTGAGAAATTGTTTCCGACACAGCGTGCAAAAGGTTTGTACAACGATTTGTTTGTAAGTCTTGATCTAAGTCCAGTTTAATTTATTTTCAATAGATTTGCTAACTAAAGTGAAGAGCACACCGACAACAGAGAGTGCAAGTGGCACCCAGAAAGATGGAGTTCATCATCGTCAACCGCCTGGTTCGCCAAAAGGTGAACGTAAAACTGAGCCTGATTATACGGCCGAACAGTTGGACGCGGTGAAAAGGATTAAAAAGTTAGTTTAACGTTTTTACGTTCCAGGATGAAACTGACTGTCTGTTTTTTTCTCGTTTCTTTCAGATGCAAAGACTACTACGAAGTTCTAGGCGTGACTAAAGAATCCGTTGACTCGGATATAAAGAAAGCCTATAAGAAACTGGCGCTTCAATTGCATCCGGACAAGAATAAGGCACCGGGTGCAGTTGAAGCATTCAAGGCAATCGGAAATGCTGTAGCTATTCTAACCGATCCGGAAAAACGAAAATCGTACGATTTACATGGAAGCGACGAGCCTGTACATCATCACGGCCGACGACAGTACACGAACGATTTCGGTTATACGCGCGGCTTCGAATCAGACGTTACTGCCGAGGAACTTTTCAATATGTTCTTTGGCGGCGGATTTCCACAGCAAAATGTCTACATGCGAACGCGACGATTTCATCGATCCGAACAGCAACAGCAAAGAGGAGAGGTAGGTGGATAGTTGGTTATTTATGTTTGAAATTAATACCGTGTTTTTTTTTCTTTCTCTCTCTCTCTCTCGCTGGTTTTATTTTAAATTGAAAAATTTCCCAAGTATTTTTAAATGTCTAATGATATCGAAACGAAATGAGAGAAAATTGCTTGGCCCATGGGGAGATCAAACCCACGACCTTGGCGTTATTAGCACGAAGCTCTAACCAACTGAGCTAATAGGTCAGTTGGACGCTGCTTGATTTTGTATAGTGCTGGACATCACGAAGACAGTAAAAACTATTTTTGCAATTTGCATTTTAACATTAACAACGAGAGAGGAAGCTACGTCTAGTGTAGAGTAGTTAGTAGTTGATTAATATAATAATTGTAAATTAGTAACTGATAGCAAAACTTTTGATCACATTAAAGTAACACAATTTTGCTTATGGCAATCACGATCACAGTAACATTACATTTTGTTTTTGTAGATAGTGTACTTTTGTAAGTTGAATCATCGAGACGGGGTGTGTTTGAAGCACTGCCCTTTTTATTGCAGCCAATTGGTACTGGGGAAGGGCATACTAACACAGCCGGTTGTTTTATTGTGCATTAAAGTTGAATTAATACTTTACACTGAACTGCAATCACATCTTAGTCGGGTCCTGTTGTCACGTTGGGATGTCCTTATTGCATGGAAACGTAGATCACACTGGACTACGTTTTGATCAGTTCTGCCATGTACTGTTAATCTTCGGTCGCGGTCTGAATTACGCTTTTAGCGCGCCTACACGCGGTCCGAATTGCGCTCACAACGCATGCAATTTGCATGGAGGGGTAATTTACTAGCGCTTACACTGCTCACGGTTTCGAGGATAGGCACTGTGAGTACACTGTGCACACACAATCGGTCCGAATTGAAAGCGACATAAGCGTACCAACAATTCGGACTGAACGTAAGCACTGTTAGTGATGTTAGCACCATGACCGTAATTCGGACCGCGGCCTTATTCTGCATCCATATCTATCTCTAGCAGTTTGAAGGCGCCTTCGCGAAATTGTTTTCCAAAACTATACAAACGATTTTAACATACTGTAGTTAACATAAACCTAAAGAAATTTAAATTTGACAAGAAAACACAAACGATAATGGACAACCCTTTGCTTAGATGGCAGCAAAAAAAACCCTGCACACTAAAATAATCGAAACCGAAAGGACGATGTAAGAGCCAAGCGAGTTTAGGGGATATGCTAAATAAAATAAATAAATTACTGTGAAGTTAACGTCAACAAATCGGTGAAAATTCATCGTGATTAATGAAAAGTGAAGATTAAGATTCGATAGCCTATTTACAAAATTCGTAAATACGGAAATTGTCCTCTGCAAAATATGAACGATCAATCACAATATAGCCGTAGTGAATAATTTCTAAAATGAGCTTTTTGAACGTGGAGATTTCATTTGAATATTTGTTGGTTGGTTTTATTTGCCTCTGTGTAGTTAATTTTTTAAGCCGCCGTTTTTTTTTATCACGACTCGTTTGTTACGGTGCTATTTCGTTAATGAATTTAGTCTCAGCGATTGTCCTTTTTGTTTTTTTTATGATTTAAAATTTACTTTCCACGTCCCTTTGGAATCATTGTCATAAAAAAAACCCTTTCGTTATATTTTCTATCAGGGTTGGTTCTTGTGTTTTATCTGCAATTCGAATTTTACTTTATTATTTTTTAATAATAAAGTATTATTGTTCACCGTACGGTTTCTATTTTTTCTTGGCAGCTAGCTAAACAAAGCCTTTCGAACGTGGAAATTGTAACTTAATGTACATAGTGTGATTGGTGTTTATTCGACTCAACGTTTAGTGCCCGTTTTGATACCACAACTCTGTTGTTGAGATACGATTTCCTTGATGAGGTCAAACTCAAACGATTGACCTACAAAAATCAATTCGTTATATTAAATTGTAACAAAAAAGAAATAGTTAAATATAAACTTAATTTAAGTACAATTCAAAATTTTGAAAGGATAACGAAAGTTTGATGCAGAATATAAAAGAAAATGGAGTCGAAATTTATGAGAGTATAAAGCGCATCGTCTTGCCACACCTAATATTTTTTTCCGGAAGACGCGAGACGGAACGAGCGCCCTGTTTACAATCTCGCATTTGGTCATGTTACATGACCTCATGTACATTGCACACCCAGTCTCGGCGAGAGGATGAAGCCGGCATTTGGGCATACTCGCCGAATTTCGTCGTCAAGTGTGAAATCGGCATTAAAAGTCGAGCATCGAGACGAATGTCCTGCTTATAATCCTGTCGCATTCGAGGTCGCTTGAAAACTCTCGGTGAGATTGTGAAGCCGATATTAAAATTAGAGTATCCTGCCTACACTTTCGCACTTGGATACGTTCGTCTCGGTAGAGTGTGGTACCGAAAAATTAAAAATCTTTCAGTTTGTTTTTCCTTATTTAAGACAAATAAACAAAAACAACAAAACCTTTACAATGTAGGGTGTAGTGTAATGGTATTTGTGCAGCTTACTCTGTTTGGTATTTTCAGATCACTATCGAATTAGATCGAAGAGTAGAAATTCGGTACAACGATCTTGACTACAATATTGATTTATGGTATGTTGAAGCACTAGTTTTCACAGTGAAAATAAATCACAATTGTCTACTAGCTGAATTCGATAGTGATAAATTTACTTTTAACGGTTAGGCGAGAGCGTGTTGGTCTGTATAACTACTCCTGCGACTTAAATTTTTTTGTCTTTAGGCGGACGTAAGATGAGCCGTTCTTACGCCCGGTTGCGCTCCTTTGCATTACCGAAATTGAGGATCAAAATATCCTCAAAGTCAAAAAGATTTCCTTGTTTTCAGAAAATGGTAAGCTAAGCTGAATCAATTTTTCTACTTTAAAATTTAGAAGAAAGTTTAATAGGAGGTTTGAAATTTTGTGGTCCCAGGGAGCTGTTTTGAAGGCATATTTTACGATAAATTTTTAACTAGGTTAGGTTAGGTTTAAGAAGGGGCGCAGCGCTAGAACCACCGCGCTCTCTCACTAGACGCCATACGGGCCCATTGCGATCCCTTTAGATTCTCGTGGGCTGTTCCATCCCCTCAAAAACACTCCAATTCCCTGCAGAACCTGACCAGTTTGTCATTCCCTAACGACCTCAAATCCTCGATAATTTAGTTTTACCATTGTATTTATATATTATAGTAGTATCACGAAGCTCGCTTCGACGTTTTAACCGGCTTACACTAGAGGCGCTGCATGTGCTTTGTCAATTCCCTCTTATCCTACGCGTTCGTTTCATCAGTTCATTCATTTGCTCTTTCTACTATCCAAGAAGTTGATTGGTTCCCGTGCGGCGCGCGGGGAAATTGTGTAGTGGAATCTTTCACTGTCAGTCAGTCTCATATGGCTTAGGCGATGTCGAATTTCAATTTCTTGCTGTGCAGACTGGGCGGGGAAAGGAAAGTGGAGGCTTATGTCTCAATGATATTATTTTTTGTATGGAAAATAATAGTTCGACTGGTCCAATGAGAAATATTAATTCTGTTTGCAACACTTCTGTGTAAAATCGTAGTCAGCGAGATCGGGCCAAAATCCCGTTTTCTGAAATACCGACTTCACTCAATTTGTGAAAATGATATCATTTAGCCACGAAGTCGAAATTTTGTACAAATTAGTTTTAAGTGAAATTTAATTTCAAGTTTATTACTTAGCGAAACCCCTTTACTTCTTCCGATAACTAACATACAAAAAATCCTTAAAACACGTGTTCAAAAATATTGGCCGATAAATTCAGAATGCTAAAAGCTAGAAATTTTTTCTCAATTACGCATAATAAATTACCTAAAAATAATATAGTTGCGCCCAGACTGTTTTTTATTCACACACACATTTGAGGCAAGTAGAATGACACCCCAAGTGTTAAAATCGGTCAGGTCGCGTACAAACTACGAATGAACATACAAATTTTTGGTGAAACAATAATAAATAAATAATAAACACATTTTTAGTCGAATAAAAAACAGGGATATAATTTTATAATTTTAAAAAGAAAACAATATCTTCGAAATAGAATCTTGGGAAACGGTTTTTTTTAAGAGCGGTATTTTGGAACACGTGATTTTGACTCTATCACTCGACTCACTCAAAATCTGGATGAATAATTGAATGAAATTTGGATCACATATCTATGACCAAAATACACAACCTATTCCTTAAGATGTGCTGCGAAGCTTTAGTTGGGCAAAAAAAGCGGAATTTTTAATTTTAATAAGAAAACGAGATTTTATTAAACGGGATTTTGGCTTAACGAGTTTTTGACTTAACGACTTTTTATGAAACGGGATTTTGGGACAACGGGATCTTGGATCGACGGGATTTTGGGACAACGGGATTTAAGAACATGGATTTGAACCCGACCCCTTAGTTGACAATAAAATGATCCACGAAACATTTTTTTTCCGACTTTGCAACGAAGTCGGGCTCTCAAGCAAGAACTTTTCAGAATGATGATATTTGATCTTCCGGAAAGTTAAACTATGACATCCCCTTGTCACCACTATATAATACAGTACATAAATATTATTGTGTACTATAAATTAATGTATACATATACTTTGTGTGTATACAATATACATAACCGCAACATAACGCTCCACCGTTGTTATGCTCTGCTCTCTGCGTCTGTACTGCCGGTATTTTCTCGTGCGCGTTGCGACCAAATCAAAGTAATGAGGTCAACGGACAAGCATTTTGCAATCTATCAATGCGGGTTCGTCGAATAAGATAGAAGACGCAAGAAAATCAGTCATGGCTCACTCCACTCTCCACCCCGCAATGAAAATTAAAAACGCAAGAAATTCATTCATAGCTCAATCGTTTCTGCGCTCTATACCCCGCAAAGAACATTGTAAAGACAGACGAGACGAGAAAAGAATGATATGTGGAAAGCAACAGCACAAAGCTCTCGAATCGGAACATGCATCGCTATCTTTTGAGCTGAGGTGAAGTTATTCGTGATACTACTATAAGATATAAATACAATGGTTTTACTAAGTTTTTTATACTCTAAATGAAATCATATAGAGTATTATAAGTTTAATCCAGCCCGAAAAGTTTGTAACGCATAGAACCGAGCCTCGGATGAAAAAAAGTTATATATTATTTTGTGTTTATGGTAGTTGTGGCCAAAAACCCCAAATCCGTTTGCTGTCCGTCCGTCCGTCCGTCCGTTTTTACGATAACTCAAGAACCCGTCGGCCTAGGAAGTTGAAATTTTGTCAGCACCTGTAAAATGGAAAAAGTAAGGCTAAGTTCGTTAATGGGCGATATCCTTCTACTCCTTCGGGTACCTCCCATACAAGAGTCCTTAAAACACGTATTCACAATTATTGCTCGAATGCTTCAAGTTAGGAGCTTGAAATTTTGAATACTTAAAGTTTACAATGTTTGAAACGAAAGTTCCGAATATGATGCAAATCGAAGGAGTCCTTCGTGTAGCAGCCTACAAAAGTCCTTCAAAAATGTATACAAGTTACAGAATCCACTATAACTCTAGTACAAGTTAAAACAGGGATTCAAAATTTTACAGGAATTATTTTTATATCAAAAGCAAGACTGATTTCATTAATTAGCGCAATCCATCAACTCCTTCGGGTAGCTGTCATACAAAAGTTCTTAAAACACGTGTTCACCAATATTGAACGATAACTTTAGAACGCTTTAAGTTACGACTTTGAAATTTTGTATACGTTGATTTTATAATAGTCGCAGCTGAAGGTATTAAAATATTCCGTAAGTCCTTCATGTAGTTGCCGTACAAAAATTCTGTAAAAATGTCCCAACTTAATTTATGGAACCCACTATAACTCAAGAAATCGTTTAACCATCCATCGAGTAGCCACTATATAATAGTTTCTACCTGTAAATAAAAGGTCATGCAATAATTGTATGTGCACTCCTCATTCTTTTGATATATTCCCAACTAAAATATAAATCGGAGTTCAGTATTTCATCTAGAGTATCATACGATTGGCTTGCAGCCGATCGTGACTGCGTTATGTTTTTTTTACTAAGAAACAACAAATTTTTTTTTTGTTTCGGAAAATATGTTTCTGCAATCTACTTCTTAATTTTAGAGCGTTATCCTACTGTTTAATTAAGGGGAGAATTGTCGCGTCCTTGCGGCTACGTTCGCTTATGTAGAGTGATATTCTTCTGGTACTCTACTAAAAAACTCTTTACTGTAATTTTGTTTTGCATGCTCTTTTGTTGTTGGACATTTCTGAAGCAAACTGATTGATCGAAGAGAGAACATTTTTCGATAAGGTGCAATCACGCAGCAAATGACTGGTTCAAAAAACTAACAGCCGCTTAGTCATGAAGACACACTTTCAGCAGTTTTAAAGACTTATACAAAAAAGTCCGTAGAAAAACATTCGATATCGATGCGATTTTTTTTCCAAGGTGAACTGCATCGAAGTTTTTTTTTTGCTTCGGAACATGTGACCACTCCAAGACACATTGTCTCCTTAATTTTGTCGCCTTGTACCTCGGAACTGCTTTATCGGAGATAATTTTTGTCTTATTGAAAATATGACCTCCCCAAGATGCTTCCTTAGTTCTTGAGTCCTATGCCTCGAGACTGCTGTATCGAAGATAATTTTTGTTTGGTTTGTAAGCTTGTCACAACAAATTTTAATCGGCAAATATGACCTCTTCATGACGACGCTTTGTCTCTCAACTTTTGGCCCTGTGCATTGGTCATCCAGCCTTCCTATCGGCAGTGAAATTTCGTAATTTAGAGTCCTCAATTTTAATTAATTGCACCTTTTCCAATTGTTTTTCCCCAACTTAAAAAAAATATTCTCAATTTATTTTACAGCAACAACAACAATCAGGCTACACAGCACTATTCAATTTATTACCAATACTTTTGCTTATCGGCTTATCAATGATGTCGTCGTTCTTTATATCAGATCCAATTTACAGTTTGCAACCTAGTCAGTAAGTATAAAAACGAGATTAAAATTTTTTCACATTTCCCTAAACTCATCTGATTGAAATGTTTCTCATCCTTTTTGCTATTATTTTTTTTTTACTTCAATTTATTTTAGGAAATATTCAATTTCGCGAACAACAAATTCGCTACGAATTCAGTACTATGTAAAAGACAACTTTCATACAGAATATCAAGGTTCGGTTGGGCGATTGGAAGCTTCAGTCGAAGAGGATTATATCAATCATTTGAAGCATTCGTGCAGTCGCGAACGCAACTACAGTAAGTCAATTTTTTCTTTCCGTAATATTTGGCTAACAATTTCTGAATTATCATATTTTCATGAATTTTTGCTTGGATGTGTATGCGAATGAAAAAACGATTTTTATAGTGACATGACTGAATGTGCTCAAGTTGAAGATAATTGGGTTAAGGGTACGTCTGAATGGACGACGAAGCTTTGATATATTTCGATATTCAGAATATGGCTATTTATTTTTGTTTTAGAGAGAAAGAGTAAGATTTTCATTTCTGTAGTAATAAAGGATTTTTTTTTATATACAATACTACTATGTATATACTACAATGTTCTTCTCTTTCTTTGGCGTCTAAGGTCTGGGTTTATTTCAGACCAGAAAAATCTTCTCATTCTCTGATTTTTTTTCGAATCAACGTTTTTCTGGAGCTATGACGTCGACGAGCTAAAATTTTAAACATTTCTATGGGACATGGTTCTCATCCGACTGGGAAGGCGGTCCTATTGTAACCTATTCTCTCCGGACCGGAAGAAAACGGATCATGTGCCTCGGGCCTAATGGCTAAGTCAAATCTCTTCGATGATACTCCTACAATAGATGAAAAATTGCCCCCGGTTTAGTCGAATCTTTCTAGACTTGATAATGAAATAGCAATTCGTTCGCGTCGATGAATTTAATTGGCACAGCGTGTGTATTATTTTCCTTTTGATGCCATTGTATACTTGGTGCACATAAATTTCGAATTCCTAGAATTTTTTCAATTGTAAAAAGTTGCTTTAGGTCGTATGTTCTGATAGGTCGTATCTCTAAAATCGAAGGAAATTCTAAAGACAATTCTCATGGACCTACTGCATTTAGCGGGTGGTTAAATTTTGGTAATTTCTCTCAGAACTGAATTGAATTCGAAAATTTAATATTTAATTCCCATCTCACTTTTGCGGGTAAGGTTTGTTATGTCAAATTAACAAATTAATTTGATCATATTTTTAAAGTAAAATTGTCAGGTGATGTGTGTGCAAAAAATTCGTATGTTGTGTATTGCGTTATACTCGGTAATAGAATTTGGCATAGATTTTTATGCAAACATGTTTTGGTCGAATATTTGAAATTTTTGACAATATTATATTTGCTGTGAACCATGTTGACACAAGGACACAGTCGATTGGAAAGATAACTTATCAAATTTCCTTTATTTTTTTACTATTCCAGAAGAATCAATGTTAGCGAAAGGTCGAAGTTTTGGCGATCGGGAATTATTTAAGAAGGCACAAAGTATAAATACGCCATCATGTGATTCTCTACATAAACTCCTCAATACGTAGCCGTGGGATTTTTAAATCGCTGCGCTGATTTAAAGAGTATCGGAAAATTTTCTAGTCTAAGCAAATGTAGAGGTGGTGATGAGTTTTGTTGTTGGTTTGTTCTGTAGAGAATTTTCGTCTGTTTTTAATTTTATATATATAATTTTTGTTCCCTTAATCTATACATAAAAAATCCCAATTTTATTGAAATATAATATTCGAGAACCCATTTTTGTTGTTTGTTCGTTAAAATTTTTCATAAGTACAACCACTCATAAAGACATAAACGATTAATAAAATTGCTATCAATAATATGAAGAATTGTTGCTGTTAATTGTAATGTAAATGATTTAGATTTTAAATACTGCAAGGAAACATTAATTTGTAATCCCGAGTTCCGTATTCTTCCAATAGCTTGATGCCTGGATATTGAAGAAGAGTTTCAGTATCAATGTTGCATGCATTGTTTTTTTCAAATAGTCAAATCGTAAAAATTTCGATTTTCTCATAAATAAAAAATTTACATGATCATTCAAATAAATTATATTTAAACTCTCGTAAAAATTTTTATATACATCTTAGTCTGTAATGGCCGAAAGATCACTGTAGTCGAAAAATGTTAGGACTATTCGGTAGCGAAATTTTACACTTACTCAAGTTAGTTGATTTTTAATTAAATTTAAAACTTATTACAACAGTTTTCGATCAAGGAACATAAAAAACTTGCATAAATTTGAATTTATTGAATTCGCTGATCTAGGGTTTATCAATTTGTGAAAATTGTACAATACTGAAATTTTTATAGGGGCTCTCTCTCTAAAAAAAACCGTCTCGACCTTATAATATCTTTTCTTTTCAAAACTCGAATTATTTCGAATGTAATCCTGTTTTCAAAATATTCAGCTTTAAAATCCTCATGTAAGAATTAAGTTGCAATCACATAAAGGGGGGTTAAAAAATGAAGACCACAAAATTTCTTCTTTGCGAAAAAACGGGAATTGTCTGCGAATAAAAAAAAAGATCTGCAATTTCATCTGTTTTATTCTTGTTTTTGTTTTCCAAAAAAAAATCAAAATGAGTTAAACGCATTTCTTTCGGTGTTACGCCAGTAAATATCAAGAATTTTAAATTAAATCGAGGAAAACGATTTATAAGAATTTACAGTTTGACATCGGTAAGGATCAATTTATTTGATAAAATTTTGTTACTTTTTCTATTTTATTTCCATTTTTTTCAGTTTTTTCATCTGTATCGAGAACAGTTTTCTTTGGATTTTATTAATTACAAAATGTTTATGCAGCACCATTTTTAATCGAGAAGTTTTATATTTTTGAAGATATATAAAATAAATTTTAGTTAATAAGTTTACATCCATATTGAAATTTTGAAATAAATAAAAATCAATTCATATTCTCTACGACAAAAATAAAATAAAATTTATTTGTACACATAATTGGATGTAGTTTAGCAAATTTGTCCCAATATATATGCAATGAGATGTCTTGATACTTATCCGTTTTGTGGAAGTATGCGTTCAATTCAATATGCTTTGCTAGAGTATCGCCTAAAAACGGAATGCAAAGACTTCTAAATTTTTGGGATATAGATATTGCATAAGTTGCCACGAAAAAAGAACAACATCAATTGCTTGGCCACTAGCGAATGTGTTAATTTTTTACCTTGTATTATCCTGAATGTAATGAATAAATGAATATCAATAAATTTACATGAATTACAGCTTTAATTTAGCTTTTTCTGGTTTCATTTTCTGTTAGAAATACCCTTGTGCTATTTACGGTCAATTTTTAGTTACATTTGCGTGGATTCGATGAAAACGTTTTCATTATCATCACATGGAAATTTATGTAATCATCGAAATATTTAAATTCCAAGAAAGTAATTTTTAGATTTTTCAACCCTAAGCGGTTAAAAAGAGGTTAAATATTTTTTATTATTATTTGACCGTATTGTGAATGTCACGTCACGTCACTTCGATGCCGATTCGACATCGACGCCTGAAAAAGCGATTGTGAATGTCGATTGTCATCGACAGTTGTCACCTTGATCGTCATTTTCCGTCGATGAGATTCCAGTCCGTGACGCCTGAAAAAAATTAACGTCGATGCAAAAATGAAATGATTGTAAATAAAAGCATTCACATGAGATTAAATTCACAATTTACAGCTGACACATACATATCAATATGGAAGTGCTAATGAGTCACGTCGATGCGGTTACACAATCGGTCCTTTTCGAGCGACGTGACACGTTGAATCGGCATCGAAGTGACGTGACGTGACATTCACAATACGGTCAATTTACATATATATTCATTATTTTTTATATTTAATTGACCGTATTGTGAATGTCACGTCACGTCACTTCGATGCCGATTCGACATCGACGCCTGAAAAAGCGATTGTGAATGTCGATTGTCATCGACAGTTGTCACCTTGATCGTCATTTTCCGTCGATGAGATTCCAGTCCGTGACGCCTGAAAAAAATTAACGTCGATGCAAAAATGAAATGATTGTAAATAAAAGCATTCACATGAGATTAAATTCACAATTTACAGCTGACACATACATATCAATATGGAAGTGCTAATGAGTCACGTCGATGCGGTTACACAATCGGTCCTTTTCGAGCGACGTGACACGTTGAATCGGCATCGAAGTGACGTGACGTGACATTCACAATACGGTCAATTTACATATATATTCATTATTTTTTATATTTAATTGACCGTATTGTGAATGTCACGTCACGTCACTTCGATGCCGATTCGACATCGACGCCTGAAAAAGCGATTGTGAATGTCGATTGTCATCGACAGTTGTCACCTTGATCGTCATTTTCCGTCGATGAGATTCCAGTCCGTGACGCTTGAAAAAAATTAACGTCGATGCAAAAATGAAATGATTGTAAATGAAAGCATTCACATGAGCTTAAATTCACAATTTACAGCCGACACATACATATCAATATGGAAATGCTGAGTCCATCGTTGCGGTTACACAATCGGTTTTTTTCGATCGACGTGACACGTTGAATCGGCATCGAAGTGACGTGACGTGACATTCACAATACGGTCAATTATTTAATATCTCTCTCGTATAAAATAGGAAATTGGTACTTCTTTTCGGTTGCTTTTCCATTCATTCGATTTCGTTTGTATGCCGCCTACCTGGGGTGCGTTCCAGATGTCAGCTATAACTGCTGCGAAAGCGTAGCAGAACAAGCCTGTGGCAACTGTCAAATCAGCCATAACAAGAAATAGATTCTACGGGTTTTGGTCCAGCCTAAAGCAGCTTTTATAGCTTACAACTAATCGACCCATACATACGCAAGTTGGCGTAACATATGACATATATTTGGGGTTTTGTGATCAAAATGAAGTGAAAATGAGCACTACTAGTAGTATCCTTAACTTTTTTGCTATTTTCCATTGTTAATAAAACATAGTTTTCCGTTTTGAACACTCAAAATGACGGCTACACATATACAATAGCTGATTTCTTGTTACAGTCCGGAGTATGAGCAACAAAAAGCTGCTATGAAAGCTTCCTATTAAAAATCTTGGATATATCTAGTGTCAAATAGCAAGCACGGAAAAACAGCTTTTTGGTTACTTTGGACACACAAAAGCATAAAAAAGCAGCTAAAAGAAGCTATAGCAGACATCATGAACAAACCCCTGCCTGCCTATACTGGGAATGTAAACAGATTGTACTTAAATTTTTTGAATCTATTGTCCTTATAATCGGAATTTTCGATGGCTGACCCTTTTTACTATGATACGTTTTTATTATCTCGCTTTCATGTCTGTTTATTTGTTCGTTACAAATTTTGAAAATGATTTTAAACTAACTCCCGATGAGCTAAAGACTTAAAACTTTAAACGGCTTTTGGGGGGTGTGATGTGAGGGTGAAGGGTGGAGGGAGGGTTATAGATGAAAAATTTGTATTTCTATATCTCAGGAACCGCTTACACCAGAAGGCTAAAATTTGGAATTTATATAGAACTATGGTAATGGACCTCTACGCACACACAAGACTAAAAAGCAGAAAATAATTATTTCAATAACAAAAATTTAAAAAAACCACATTCTTAAAAAGGAACAAAAAGAATAAATTTCATAGCCCCACACAGATTCCTAACCCCATAAAGAAAGTCCTGAAAACGTGGGACGCAAGATAATAGTATGGAGTGTAGAGAGTAGCTGGCGTCTCACGTTTTTTATGACTATGACTATCTAGGAAAAATTAGTTATTATTAAAACCACAGTGGAGTTTTAATATCATCAAATTTTTTAATTAATTTTTAGATGCTAGATTTGAATAAATCATGAAAATGCTTTTTAAGTGATAATATTAAAATTCCGTGGAACTAATAACTTATTCGATATACATATATTTATACCTAAGACATATGGCAGAATTCGTAGAGGTATTACATAATTACCTCCTAAAACTTAAAAATGGTGACTAGGCTCTGAAGTACTAGCAAGATAATGAATTTGATATCTAAGAAGATCTAAGAGATAAGTATGACGAAGTTCCTGAAAATATAGGCACACTTTTGTTCCACCAATGCAAATCTAAAATGTTAAAAAAAACCCACCAAGTTTGAAATTTATAGTATGAGCCGTTCCTCATGTAGGAAAAATAGACCCCACTCCCGTACCTAGATATCACTATCACGAATTCCGCCATTTTTCTTAGGTATCATAAGACATCCAATTAGTTTTTACTTCATTGGCCACTTTATATAAACGTCTAAAATTTGTTTTAGGGGTTTTTGTATGACCACTAATGAATTTTGTAAATTGTTTTTTTTTATAAGGAACTATTCCAGTGACATTCTGAAAAACGTAAATTTTACGGGGTATTTGCGGCTGTACAACCTGAAAATTAATAAGGTTGCACCCATACTGTTGTCAGATTTTTAAAATCATTTTCATTTAAAGCGACGGGTTCGTTGAAAAAAATATCTTTCTGCTTCACTTATATCTATGAAATTACATCGAAAATACGAAATTAATACCTGCCACTTTATTCAATTAAAAATTAAATAATTATCGAAATGGGTTTCTCGTCTCTACCTATTATTCAACAACAATGAAATATTCCGGTTGATTAAGCTAACGATTTTCCATCAAGCTTCCAAAAGATGGCTTTATTTAAATCCTTTTGTAATAATTGTTAACAATTCGTTGTATTGGAATATAATAATGAGGCTTATCAGTTGTTAATAATTTCGATAGTATTTCGTTGATTGAGGTTCTGACTTCTGAAGTGGAAACTATTCGTTTTGTTTCAATGTTGATAGTCTGCTTCATTTACAATTACAGTAATTATAACAATCATATTTTATAATTTCCTGAAGAATTTTTCTTTATTTCGTGACACAACGTTTTGGAAGTAAAGAACTAATTACCGGGGAATAATTGGCACCGTAAAATTATTGAAATTTTAAATGTGAGTGGAATCTCCCCCCGCTCAAACTCCTCAATTATTTAGGACTTATAATAGGGGTTAGCAAGGGTGCCTATACAACTTCTTCCAGGGGGGGTTCACGGCAAAAGGTTTATAAAATAACCCTCCACTCCATTTGGAATCTGAATGTTTGGTTGATATTTTAACGCTACGTTCGTTAACGGGCACAATCGTTCTACTCCTTCGAGTCCCAGTGGCGGTCATAGGGGGGGTGCCATGGGGGCTATGCCCCTCCCTAACAAATTCGTAACCCGTGATTACTTTATCCCGTCTAACTTTAAAGAAGAAGAAGAAGATTAATAGATACACTTAATAAAGTATAATGCAATTAAATCGGATTCCACCCTATGTCTTTCTTTAATCCTTCTTTTGTCTTTGTCTCCTGATTAAAAAGAAGACTGTGTCTAATTAAAAATATTTCAATCGAAAAGTAATAAAATTTCGAACATAAATATATATAATCAATCGTTGGGTTGTGATGTATTCTGTTAAGGAAGTAGCTTTTACTGTTTGAAACTAATTTTGAAAAATTTGGATTTGGATTATGCTTGGACAATTGAGCCGTTTATTTTGAAAGTGGGGCAAGTCCATTTTTTGTTATTGCAAGATATTTAAAGGTTTGCATTTCAATAAATTTAAAAATATTGGTAAGCAATAATAGACATATTTTTTGCTTTTTGTGGTATTAGATAATGTAAGTTTATTATCCAATAGTGTATATAGTGCTAGCTAAAAAAAATAATGGTTTAATTATACCTTAATGTACTTGACCCCTTTCAAAATTTATGAATTATTGTAATCGTTAATTTTAAAGGGTCATTCCATGAAGAATCGCCAAAGTTGTGACTTTATCGTCTCCGATTCTTTTGAAAATTTTTGTACTTGAATAATTATAATTTATAGATATAGATAAATTTTATTCGTAATGTTTTTTATTGCGACAATCTTCCCCTTTAAAATGAGCCCTATTTTATTGTTTTAGAATAAAAATTACCGGAGATATACATTTTCAAAGAGGACTCGGTCACCTTTTTTGAGCTAACTTTAGCATACTTTCTCATACTAAAACTAACAAAAAAAAATTAAGATAGAAACAAAAAATTGGATTTCAATTATTTTTTTCACTAGTTCTTCAAGTACAAAAATTTTCAAAAGAATCGGAGATGGTAAGATCACAAATTTCGTAATTTTTGGCGATTCTTGATAGAATGACCCTAAACGGATAATATTTTAGTTGCATCATTCTTTTTTAATAATAAAAACAAAATACTGTTTAATTTTATATAGATATTTATTAGTTTGAGAAAAAGTAAAATAAAACAAAGAAAACAGTTTTTAAATTTGCCGGTGTTGGAAGTAAACAAATTTTTATCGAAACAATGAAATTTTTACTTGTTATTATTTTTGAAGCATTGTACAATTATCAATTACCAATATCAGGAATAGATAGATAGAAACATATTTTTTAGACATGATGTAAAACCAACACATTGGTTTCACAACAACAACCGGAGCTAAATTATGCCTATAACATATTCGGTTAAAAATAATTTCAGCCAAAGATGGACTTGCATCACTTTCAAAATAAACATATTTACAATACCGTTAATAGCTAAAACTTCCATCTCCCAAATATTACGGAATTTGAATTTTTTGACTAAAAATTGTTTACAGATAAAAAGATCATATTAAGTTTTATCTATAGTTATCATTATCTTAATTTTTTTGCAAAATGGACTTGCCCCACTTTCAAAATAAACGGCTCAATTGTCATTATGTGCGTCCTAATCCTAGATTAAAACGTAAGTTGTGGCAAATGCAGTGAAACACAATATCATTGCTGTCCAGGTCGTTTTGAGTGGATTTCGAACTATGTTTTCAAAAAACCTATTCACCAGAGCAGATAAAAAACTTATTCAAATTTATCGGTAATCCAGTAATCTTAATAGTTTTGTCGAAATCACGAGAGAAATCAGCTATAAGAACTTAATTATGAATGTTTATAGTAACTAACGTAAATACGTTTTTAGTTTCATGGCGATAATATATGGGGAATACGTGCCTCTAGAAACTTAAAGAAACCAAAATTGTATAAGATTCCGAAAACTCCCAAAATATCGACATAAGGCCTAGTATAGTATCATTCTGTGGGTGATTGGAACTCTAAATAGTTATAGGTGGTGTACCATCGAAAATGCCATCTAGTGCCTAAATTCAGCAATTGAAGTTTTTCTTAAAAAATAAATTTTTGAGCGTATATTTGGAACGGTAAACAATACGAAGTCTTTTAGAGTGCTCAATGTTATGAAAAAAAGGAGTCCTTCAGCAAGGACGAAAAAGATGATGTTTTACATTTAATCACTAATCCGTCAAAGTTTTTGATTTCGTACTTGATGAAGGACTTTCTGAACCGTTTTCTCTTTCTATAATATAATATTGAGCATTAGAAATCAGATCATTTTGCCGACGATACTGTTGCGAGCTAGGGGTTCACCGGGATTTCAAGTAAAACACAATTCGGTTAAAATGAAAAATAAGTGATAATTTATTAATCGCACTTCAAATTCTATTCGCACAATAATTCGCACTGTATGGCAATACCGCCCGCTTATACCATATATCGCTTGGCTCGTTCACTTTCGTTCTCTCTCAACACGGTCGCGTATACCCGCTGGCTGTCACAGTCGACGTAATAAAAATTACTGTGTCTTCGCTGAACGCTTTACCTGCTTATATACTAGCCGGTTGCAGTCTAGGATGTACTTGAATGTTTACCGGTGATGTGGATGTTTCTCGAAGGCTTTAGAGCTTTCGATTTTGATCTTCGTTCTGTGGTTCATGTACAGGGTTCTAGTACATTGGAGAGCATTCGATAAAGAAGGGAGATAGAATCGTGTTGTCTCGCCTTATCTTCAGCTAGGTTTCTGATTGGGTTATTTTGCAACTAGGTACTCGGTTGTTGTTGTTTTCATTATGTGAAACGATCGAGTTGCATGGTTGCGGGGTTGCCAGGCTTACATGTAACAATACTAACTTCGTATTATTAACCATTATAAAAATACGGTCGAAACCGATTGAATACGAAAAACTTCACTTTTTCATTACGACCACTAGATGGTATTTCCGATGGTACATAACCTATATATTTAAAACTACAACCATCCATAGGATAATATTATTTGGCCGTTTTATCAATACATCGGGACCCATTTTTCGGAATCTAAATTTTTTCTGATCGGGGTGAAACTTAAAACATATATTTTTTGCACTAATTAGAATCATTATAAGAGGTACCGCGAAAAAAATCTTTGGGAAAAAAATCCTCGATACAAATAATAGTCACTGAACAGCGCTCAAACTATCTGTCACCACAACTACCTGTATAAAATATTACAAAATTTCAAATTGCATGATAATGCAAGCTTTCGACTCTTGTTCATTCAATTTAAATTTCCTCGTTTCCAAAGGTTAACTCTTACAAAATAAATTAAGAATGTTATCATCAGAGTCGAGTCAAAATCTTTCGATGTAAATCAAGTATAAGATACTGCTTATGAAGTTATTATAATTGAAAATAGTTTTAGAGAATTTCCGAGTTTGGTTTTTTAAATTTTTGAATTAAGAAAGTAGGTTAGGTTAGGCTATGGTGGCAGTCATCTTAACTATATGTAGATCGACTCAATAAGGAGACTCAGTGAATATGTATATATACCTAATAAATAACATTGACATAAAATATTTATTTCGTAGATTTTAAGTATTGTAGGATAACTTAATAATTGGGGTGATCACTTCTTCGTCGGACCTGAAGTCTTTAGATTATGAGATATAGGGTTCGGATTTTAATGCCCAATATTGAGTTTCATCAAATATGTATGATAGTAGAACCAATAAGAATTAAATACACTACTTTTCTAGTGGTCTCAAAAAACAGCTAATTTACATCCAAAGATTTCAAACTGGATTTGGGGAAATCTCGAAATTTTCTCATACAAGTAAGAGATCTTGAAGTCTGTTTTTGCTTCTAAATTTTGCCGAAATCAAGATCCACATCGACTTCTACTGAAATCGAAAATTATGTTCACCAAGCCTTGAAATCAATTAATTTTATTTTGTAGCTCCTACCCGTGCTATTCAATTTTCCATTGCTTAAGGACTTACAATTATACAACACAGGTTCAAATTTTTAATATCATACAATCAGTTGATAAATTGAGCGATGTTAAAGAAATCCCTTCAGAGCAATGTTGATACTTTTTAATATTCTGAAATTCCTTCATCCACGCTGCATTAATGGGTAGCTACCTCACCTATTTTCTCTACAGTATCTACTGAACTTCAATGGCCCCCCCCTTGAACAAGCAATATGACCGCCACTGTCGAGTCCATATAAAGTCCTTAAAACATGCGTTCAAGAATACTAGCCGAACTTCAGAATGCTTAAATCGCTCAAATCCCAATCGTAAGGATTTTGTAAACGTTAATTTTCTAATAATTGCAGAAATTCTTGGAGTCCTTCATGTAGCTGGCATACAAAAATCCTGTAAAACTGTCTTCCCTGAATTTACGGAACTCATTTTAACTCAAAAAAACATGAAGTAAGAATTTTATAAAAATTAAATTTGTTTTAAAATGAAGTTCGGGTTTATTACTCAGCAAATTCCTCTCCGTCGGTGCGTACTATTTTTGATAAAGGAATATCTTTTGTTATTGGATCTGCCGATTTTTTTAAATACTTTCGTATATCCATTACTTAGTTAATTTTGTATTAAATACTTTGAACTCTGGAATAAATAACAACATTTTTAATGATTCAGTTTTAGAGTGCTCTTGTCCTTGTAAATCAAAATTATACGTTCTAGCGTCGTGTCGACAGTTTCGTCGCAGATAGGAACGACGATGACAATAATGACACCCGTTTTGGCAACGCAAAACGGCTGATCTGATTCTTCTTCAGTGCGCGGTCAATTCCGAAAAATGGCTAATTATCTATATATATACCTTGATTTGAGTTTCATTTTAGTGTCATTACTAAGAACTAAAGTCGAGGCAAGAAAGATGTGAACAATAATTTTACAGTGAATGGCACAAATAGATGCAACAACATTTGGTCTACAAGACGTAATTTTTCTCAACTTTTAGCGTTGTTCAAATGCATGGGGTGGAAGTGCCCCTTCTTGCCCCATTCCCTTAAGGGCGCCCTTGAGCTCATTCTCGAAAAAGATGACCTTTGCGAGCGACAGGAAAAATTAGGTCAAAATTCAAGACATGATTCAGTCTAATTGAAATAATTGGATTTTTCGCATAAAGTTTTATCCTTATTTATTTCATGTACTTACCGTATAGAGCCACAAGCAACGATTGACGTCTATATGAAGAGTTAGTTATTTGTGGAACTGGGGGCGAATAGGACTGAAATGACCGAGAAATTATTAGCCTTATTATTTTGCTTTCTATTAAATGATAATGTGATTCTGGTCATGAGGGATGGGGATTTAATTTTGTTTTGCTGGATAATCAGTCCTTCTATTTTCATATATGATTTTGTATCTTTTAATAGAACTTAAGGTCCAAAGTATGGCAAAATAAAGGCGATATAATATAAGTACTCTTCTTTTTTTGTATGATATTTCGATTTACTAATTGCGCTTTCGCAAGAAAATTTATTTCTTGAAAAGTTTTCATTTCAAGTGGTGGCTTCTATATGTTCAGATGAGAGACATGTAGGAATTTATAGTAAGGACTTGGCCTATGGAGAGAGTACTTACAGTAGGCAGGACGATAGATTTTTGTTTTCTAAAATAACGATCTAGGAGTCTTTTAACTCAACTGCTGAATGAATTTTTATAAAAACAATTTTAATGTTTATTTATTTTAAATCCCAGGAATTTTCTATGCTAAAAATAACAATTTTTTGATTTAATTGTACCTTGAACTTGTGTTGTCTGTACGACTTGTTGAATAGACAGACAGTGCGTCAAAATGGTAATTCCAGAGTAGGCGAATGTCTTGAATTCAACATACAAATTGGAATAGACACTCTCCGCCTGTCGGTTCAGAAGACAATTTCAGCGAGAAAAGCTCTTGTTATATCAACAGGTTGTTTCTACGGGGTAATACTGTGCGGGATAGCAAATTCGGATAAGTTGGAGATGTACGTTGTTAGAAATTAGCTAAAATTTAAGGTACTACACAATACTTCTACTACACCAAGTATAATCTCAGGGAACTAGGTGGAGTGCAACGGACTGCCTCAGTAAATGATCACGGGAGCTCTTCGCACAACACCTACTGCCTCGTTGAAGGTGTTAATGCATCTATTGCCATTGGATATCTATGTAAAACAAGTTGCGACAAATATAGCAGTTAAGTACAAAAGACAATACCGATCTCAACTGCGACTACGATTTGCTTATTTTTCCGAGATTTCAATTGGCATCCCTGTGCGAGCAACCGCAGTCTCAGAATTAGAGTGTAGCACGACTGCGCAGTCGCGGTCGAAGTTGTCATTGTGTGCATCGGCATATAATCCTGTGTATTTTAAAGACCGAGACTGCGTAGTTGCGGTCGAAGTCCGTGTTCTATTTAGGCCTTTTGGCTATCGAGCTGAGACCTCTTCAGACAGAGCTCTGAAGGGCGACCGGCCTATATTAACACAGACTTCTTGATCCCAGAGATAGATTTTGTGACGCCCTACGAAATGGTCTATCCAAGTAGAATGGACTGGGAGAACAATAGCGTAATATGTAAGGGGAAATCTCCGCATATACGGATGGATTGAAAATGGAATGCAGCCCTGGGGCACAGGCGTCTTCTCTGAGTAGATGAGTATAGTTAAGTCGTTCAACTTCAAGCTGCCAGATGTATGCATTGTTTTCCAAGCAGAGATTCTGGCTGTGCTGCAGGCAGTAAACATCCAGTTAATGGAATTAATGGGTGAGATATGCAGTCAGGCCGCCATAAAGGCGCTGGAATCGGTTACTATTAAATCCGAGCTAGTAAAGCGCTGTCGAGAAGTACTGAAGGTACTTTTTTACCGGGACATAGAATATACTATGAAACGAAATGGCGGATGAGGTGGCGGTAGCGGGATCGGTATTAAATGATAGGGTTGAGGAGTCCACCCATATGCGGCATCAAAGCGCTAATTGGTGAACGTTCTAAAGAAGCAGCCAACTCTAGGTGGGCAGGGCTGTCAAGCTGCAGGATTTCTAGAGCTTTGTGGTTCAAGCTGGATAGTCAAAAGACTAGGAATATATTAACTTGGGATAGAGGAAAATTATAGCTGCTCGTCGGTGCACTGACGAGTCAATGTATGCTGAGGAAACATGCCATGCGTTTAGGGGTAGCTGAGACGGATGTGTGCAGGTACTGCCACGATCTGTACGCTGTAGAGGTTTGGTTAGGTTATGGTGGTAGCCATTCAAACTATGGATCGACTCACTTAAACCATTCGGTTGTGATACCACACCCGTGATACCCTAATGAATTCCATATAGGGAGTTATCGTAATATTACTACAGGAGAATAGCTAGTCAAACCAGCTACAAGTGCCAATAAATTTGGCTAGTTCATCAATTCGTGTTTCAGCCATGTCCCCGAAACTGGAGAAGAAGCAGCTGCTCATGGCTCTGAACCTACAGCTGGCTAATTGGGGACACTCACAAAGTAGATGCCTAACGCTCTCTTCTTCTTCTTCACTTCTGCAGCTTCCGTAGAAGTCATTATATCGAACGCCTAGGAGTTGTGCATGTCTGCCAAAAAAAACAGTGACCCCTTATGACTGCCGTAATTCTACGGGTCTCCATACGACTTCTTTTCAGAAGATCAGCAGTCCTTCTAGGATGTATTACTGGCCATAGCTACCTGGAGGTTTTACACGTAGATAAGTTAAACCATCTACCATTGGTCAGCTCCTTAGATAAGGTAACTAAGGATAGGACACCCCGGTGTAAAAGCACGAAAAAAATAGAGACCAAAATTATTTTGACAGCACCATGGGATCCAAGGATGCCAAGGGATCTTGCTTGTTAAAAACACACGTAAAATAATTATAATAATAATCAATGGCACAACAGCCCAAATTGGGCCTAGGCCTTGAAGTAATGCTAGAGTTACTTCATTACTAGACCAACGGAACACTAGGAGGTGAAGTGGTCAGCTACACGCTCGTCCGTGATTATTACCCCGATTTTAACTCAGGTACTCCTTTACAGCTGAGTGAACTGGTAGTCCGGCACCCAATCCCATTCTCGAAAATTACTTGTCGCCAAGCAGATTCGAACCTGGTACCAGGTGCGCCGAAGGCAAGTGCTCTAGCCACTAAGCCACCCAGACTACGTAAAATAATTATGAAGGAATATTTTGTTGTTTGTTTTTATTGGTTGTCATGGCAATCTGAACGGCTTGGATCTTGGATCCAATGGTGTAGCAAAATAACGTTATATTTGGGGCCATCCAAAAGCGTTACAAAGGTGAACATTTCGAACATGCAACTGTACTTAGAAAAGAAATATTTATTAAAATATCCATTTCTGTACAAATGCTTTGTATCGAAAGAAATCTTTTCGATGACTAGTCTCCCTTGAGTTCACAACAATATACTCGTAGCCTTCATATTAAATTAGTAATATACAATAATTTTTTCCCCGTCTGATCTCTACAAAAATTGTATAAACTGCAAATATCTTATAGAATAACTGTAATAATTAAATAAATAAGTAAGTAAGTAAGTAAATTAGTAATTAAAAAAATGGTTGCATTATTGTTAAAAATAAGTCTGACGAAATATCGAAATTTGGTGTTTATCAAAAAAGTACGCATTTGAAAAAGCTAGTCGTTTCTGGCATTTCGCCAAGATTAAGTAGATATATGTACATATATGATAAAATAACATGCATCTGTAAAGCATACATACATAGATTACAAAGAGATAGATAGTTTTATACTCTAGATAAAATCAGAGAGTATTATAAGTTTAATCCAGCCCAAAAGTTTGTAACGCTTAGAACGAAGTCTCAGAACACAAAAAAAGTTAAATATTATTTTGTGCTTATTTGGGGCCAAAACGTCCGTCCGCCCGTTTGTCTGTCCGTTAGCATGATAACGTAAGAACGCCTTGACCTATGATCTTGAAATTTTGAATCTGAATGTTTGGGCGAATTTGTAAGTCTAAGTTCGTTTACGGGCAAAATCGTCCTCATCTAAAATATCATACGATTGGCTTGTAGCTGATCGTGACCGTAGTGTGCTTATGCAATATATTTAATATATGCAAAAAACGAGCTAAAATTCTCCCCCCTAAAATAATCAGTTTTGTACGCCCATGCAGCTTTTACTTCGACATGCGCATAAAACAACTTGGCTCTTTTTATTTTGGCATGCCCAATCCTTTTATATATAATCTAAGGTCAGCTCCATTGCCTTTTTGTCAAGATTTCTCTTGACGTAAGTAAGGGGTATTTTTACCGCTTGGGTTGCACGTATAGCAGCCATTTCAGATCCAGTTTTGGCTAGCTCATCGGCTGCCTCATTTCCTGGTATTCCATTGTGTCCCGGAACCCAGCTGCGCCCAGTGTTTTTAAACGCTCCCTACACTCCCTCACTAGCTTAGATTTGACCAGGTTGGAGCTTAGAGCTTCCATTGTTGCTTGGCTGTCTGTATAAATCTTTATACAAGACTCTTCGGGAAGATTTGTCGCGGAACTTAGTATATCCACTGCACTGCTTACGACAAAACTCTCGGCTTGAAAAATACTGCTGTAGTCCTGCAGACGAAAGGATACTTGAATATTCATATCAGCTATGAAAATCCCTGCCCCTGTTCCAGTATCCATTTTTGACCAATGCTGTAGAGGACATCACTCACATCTTGTGTGAATGCCCAGGGGTTGCTAGAAGGCGAATAGGGTGGCTGAGTAGTCTTTATTTCTACTATATCGAGGATTTGAAGTCGTTAGGGCATGACAAACTGGTCAGGTTCTGCAGAGATATACAGTGTTTTTGAGGGAATGAGCGACCCACGAGGTCTTGAAAGGATCACTATGGGCCCGTGTGATGCCTAGTGACCGTACCGGTTTTTAGCGTTGCGCACCTTCCTGAACTGAACTGAACTACAAGGAGGGATTGAGTACGTAATCCCATATTAAAAAAAACTGCACCTTGAAAACTAATTTCAAATAATCCTGCTTAATAAAATACCATATTCAAAATACTGCATTCAAAAATTTTTAATTTGAGAGTCCCCTATTCCAAAGTCTCATAACCAAAAATTAAATTACGTATTAGTTATTGAAAAAAGAAGGCAGAAGAATCCAATGTTAAAATAAAATAAAGAGAAAAGACGGTAAAAATTTCGAAAAATATTAAAAGATTCATTTTACATTTTGATATCACTAAACGAGCCGAGTAGCGTAGCGTCTTCTCCAGCTGGGAATGCGGTTTAGAGGTCAAAAGTTATCACATATACTGAAAGGTAAATCACTAGCTGCAACGTCTTCTCCAGTTCGGAATGCGATATAGTGGTCAGAAGTTATCAAATATTCTGAGTTTGAGTTCGACGAATAAATAATAATAAAGTGGATACCGATGTTACGAAACAGCTTTCTTTCGGACCAAATCAAATTCATTAAACTGGTTTTTCATCGAAGTTTTTCACTCGGTTGTACCTAATTCCTTGATATCACTTTCCTTGATATCAGGCGAGTAGAGTCTCTCAAACCGGAAAAATGCTATGATACTGAAGCTCTTCGAAGCGATTTATTCGGATTTTTTTTCATCCTCGACTGTATTAAGATAACATGTGTGGAAAATTGTATATCAATGAACGGAGGAAAACAGCTCGTATTTTCCCCAAGCTCGATTAAAAAGGAGCTTTTCCACATACCGTCCAGCATCCATTCAGTACTTCTTTCGATGCCACCGTTTTAACATTTCGTTCAAACGGTTCGAAATTCAGTTTTAAACGTACGTTTGTGGCGGGAAGTTCAAATCGTTAATAAGTTGTAGTCCCTTCATCCTGCAGTCTTCCTGTCGTTTTCCAGGAAGTTCGATTATGTGAGCGTTGTACTCTAGCGACGATTAGCAATAGCATTCTTATGTTGTGTATGTTGATGGAATTTTGTGATTTACAAGCAAATAATAGTATTCTGGGCGCGAATCCCTATGAAAGTTTAAATCCTAAAAGGGATATTGTTTGGCCATAAAATCAGCTTGAAATTAGTGTTTGTGTGATTATGTGATATTGCTGTTCAATTGCTAGCACGAGGGTTTTTAGTCACAAGAAACGAGAATAGGTTAATGAGGTTCTTTCCGGCATATATGGCAGGATAATTATATTGACTCTCAACACTTTTCCTATGTCAGTCAATTGGATTGAGATCGTTTTCATCATCCTTATTAATGGTGAGTATGTTAATTGTTTTGATGGAGAATTTAATGGTTGTGGTTAAATCTTCAGAATGAAGAGAACTTTTCGTAGATGGGGTGTTTGAAATTTACAGAGAAATCACTTTTGAACGACAGTTCAGGCAAGCTTAGGAACCAAAAAATAGGACGGAATTATGATATGAATTTGTGATATCTAAATTTCTACCAACAATTTAAATCTTAAGACATTTGAAAGGACCATTTATCGAATTTAATTAACCTCCAGCTTTAAAACCATCTCGAGAAAATTGTGTATAAAATTTTTTCAACTGAGATGCGAGCCGAGTAAAGTGCAAATTTTATTTGTATTAAATTTTTATGCTCAACCAAGTGGAGTGATGTCAGCTTGTTTTATATCTTAATACACTCCCCCATAAGTACGTCTCGTTGGAAGTGGTATGGGAATTAGCTTTCTTTACTTGATTTTCTTCTTTTTCACTAGTAATTAAGGTGTTCTTAGTTGTTTGTCTTTTTATTTACTTTATTTTTTGAGGATTTGCGAGGAGAAAATAAGAAATTTGTAATAAAAGTGGCGCAATCTTGCACGAAAAAATTACCATTTTTAATGAATTTTTTTTCAAAAAATTTAGTTTCTATATATTTATAAATCTTTTTGAAAGAAAATAATATTTGTATGATATTTTCGGGCAAATGTCCGATTTCTAGTATTTTAAAAAATATTATAAAAATAATTTTCTTTCGGATCAAGCTCAACTGGTCTTTTTTTGTAAGATTTTCATCTTGTTACAATCACAAATTGCTAAAGGTGAAATTATAGTCAACGCGACGCGTTAAGCGATGCGACGCGATCATAGCTGAATAGAATTTTGTGTATGGTGTTTATAAATGGAAAAAAATAGTTTCAATGGAAAATATTAGTAATATAAATGAGGTTTTGAAGTAGGTTGGGTGAAAACAATTTTCGTATAAAATTTCGACAATATTTTGTTTCAAATTTAATAGGTACAGGATAAAATACTGTTAAAAACTTTGCTCTGTAATGTTTTGAAAACAACTAAAGCTTTCATTTGACTATATGCCATGCCGTCAAATATTTGATCAAAATTATTTGACAAAAAATTTGGTCAAATTTGACAAATAGAAATTTGCATTCTTTTACACTAAAACAATTTGAAGAAATAAATATATTTATAAATTATTTGTGTTCAATTGATACGGAACTTTAGTCCAATGCTGGTAGAAAACGTAAATTTAATTAAAAGTTTGTTTATCTATTACTCGATTTTTTTACCTGAAAAATTTGACTGATTTTTTGTCATATTTTTGGTAAAATATTTGCCAGTCTGGCACGCTGTCAGAGTGTAAGCTTCAATCGTGTTCGAAACATCACATACATAAAAATTATACCAGTACCAGTATTTTAACTAGAACGGGTTTCTTTTTATCAAACATTTAACAGCATGACATACCGTCAAATACAGGCTTGAGTTCAGTATAAAAAATTTTGAAAATATTAACTTTAACAGTTTTTTTAAGAATGAAATTTTTCATGGTAAGAAGCTACCATAGAAGCAATTTTTGTTTAAGTTTTTTTGTTGTTTTCCGGCGTGAGTGGAGTTTCTGGTGTGAAACCCCAACACGAAATCCCCGACTCTTGATTAATCGCTGTCCCTGGGGGCATGACAGTTGGAAAACCTTCACTGGAAAGGCCAGTTTTTTATAAGACCGTGTTGGACTGGGTCCGAAGGAGCTGTTTCGTCATCGGATGGCATAGACTCGTCAGAGGGTGTATCAAGCCTAAATCCGAAACACCCTTACAGCTGGTGGTATTGCTTGGGATTATTCTATATAGGCGATGTTGAAACTAATTTCATTATCGCGAATTATAATTTAAGTAACATTCTTGCCTTCGCCTCCTTATACTAAAGGTAGGTGGCACTGAAGATCACCCAAACTTAAACAAAAATTGCTTCTATGGTAGCTTCTCACCATGAAAAATTCCATTCTTTAACAGTATTTTTTTCGAAAAACATGTTTTACTTTATTATTTCAATAATACAGTATTGTTATCGATTTTTAAAAAAAAAAATGTGCTACCCTCAAAATTTTTTTTTTCACGTTTCATGACGAGTAGACACGAAAAAGGCAAAAAAAAATTTCAGTCCGTCTGTCCGCCGTACGCCGTCCGTCGTACGCCGTACGCCGTACGTCGACCGCTGTACGCAAAATCGTTTGAAGGCTCGTAGCTCCCAAACCCTTTGAGCTATTAAATTGAATTAAATTGAAATTTTTATGAATAGACTGGGTAGGTCTCTTGAAGTTGCCAAATTTGGAGGGGTTGGGGTGTGAGGGGGGGGGGGGAGGGGGAAGTGTTTTAGACGGAAAATTTTGGTTTCTAGATCTCAGCAACCGCTTATGCTAGGAAGCTAAAATTTGGAATTTATATAGAACTTCAGTAGTGGACCCATTTGCAAAAAAATTGCCGATATAGGTGAAGGGGTTTGGGAGTGGGGGGAAAAATAATGCGTCCGAAACGCAAAAAAGGTGAGATCGACACTTTCTAAAATCTATATCGCCTAAACGGTCAATGTCACAAAATTGAAACATAATGAATATCTGTAGGTATACTAGGAGAATAGATCAGAAACAAAAATTTGAGTGGGGGCAGTGGCGTACGGGGGTGGGGGGTGAAAAACTTTAGATTACGATATCTCACGAACCAATTGCACTAGACAAATAAAATTTGGTTTGTGTATAAAAGTTGACAAATGAAATTTGCTGAAAGCAAAATTTTTCAAGGGGGCGGTGGAGCATGAAAGTGGAGGGGATAAGAATTTTTCTAAAAAATCACGTCTCATATCTCAAGAACAGTGTAAGATAGATGCTTAAAATTTTTACCAGAAGTAGGCCTAATAGACCTCTAGCAGAAAACAAAATTTTGGAAGTGTGGGTGTAGAGGGTGAGGGTGGGAGAGGGTGAGGGTGGGAGAGGGTGAAAAGGAAAAACGTTTCAATATCTCGACAACCTATAATGATATAAAGCTGTAACTTGGTATTTAGATAGAGCTATATTAGTAGCATCTTGGAAATATATAATTTTTTATAGGGGTAGTATGGTACGGGGGTGGGGGTGTTTTTCCTATCTATAGAACGGCTTATGCTACAAAGTTAAAACTCGGTATGTTTATGTAAATCAACTAGAAAACTAATTTAGATACAAAAAATTTCAAATATCTATTGGCGTTCGGAGGGGGGGCCAAAAAAAATGATCAGTGAAAATGGAATGCATATATTTTCACTGTTTTCGTCATATCTATTAGGTCTTTAAAAATATTGAATTCATTTTTATTGTACAACTTTTTCATACATTTAACTAAAAAGCATTTTCAGGATTTTTTGAAATTCGACCCCTAAGGGGGTGGAAAGGGGGTTGTATATTTTTTCCCGAATTCTGCCATATTCCTCAGGTCTGATCAGATATCGAATATCTTTTCACTTTCATGGGCTTGCGTAATAATCGCCTGAAACTCACTTTTAAGTTTTTTTATTTTTCAGCCCCTAAGAGGGTATAAAAGGATTGAACAAGTTTTCACGAATTCCGTCATATCTTTTAGAAGTGATAAGAAATTTAATTGGTTTTTACTTTCTCGTGTTGTCGTCATATTTATTTATTAACTCATTTCAGGATTTTTGGATATTCAACCCCCAAGTGGGTGTAAGGAGGTTGCATATCTGATAATATATCGAATTCATTTTTACTTCCTAAGGTTTCCTATATAAGAGCCAAAAAGTCAATTTCCGTATTTTTAGACATTGAATCCTAGGGGGTGTAAAGGGGTTGTATGCTTTTCAAAGCTTCGACATATTGCTTAGCTTTCATGAGATATTAGATCGCTTTTCATTTCCACAGACTTTTTATATAATCGCCTACAAAACCATTTCTCAATTTTTGGATATTCAACCCCAAAGGGTTTGCATATGTTTTCAAAATTTTTCCATCCCTTAGTTCTGATGAGATATAAAATTGGTTATTACGGCATTTGATGTAATGACCTAAAAACCAATTTCACGATTTTCAAAAACCAAGGGGGTGTGAAGGGTTTGCTTACGTTTTCACAAATTTTATAAAATCCCTCGTGTCTCATGAGATATGAAGTTGCTTCTTATGAAATCGTCTAAAAACCTGTTTCACAATTTTTTCGAAATTCAAACCCCAAGTGGAATTAATGGCTTTATATACGTTTTAACAATTCATCACATCTCTTAATTCTGATAGGGCAGCAAATTCGTTTTTACGTTTTAGTGTACATAATATACCGAAATTCGAATGGTCTACACGGACTTTTTCAATGTTTAATCGGCTAAAAATCTCTATTTTAAATATTTTTATATTAAGAACAAAAATAATTTTCCAAGAAACGTCATAATTTCGAAGAACTGATGATATACTCCGACTTTGACCGCTCCCGAACTTTGACCCGAATATAATAAAGTTTCTCCAAGACCATTGGCAGATTTTTTCTTTAAATTTCACTGCTCGTCGTTGATTATTTGTGATGTTTGATTTTCATTAAACCTTGAAATAATGTATAAAAAAAAGACCTGTATTTTACACAAAAAAATTTTTTTTTTAAATTTATAATGGGGTCAATCATAGTGGCGGTCATATTGCTTTTTCAAGAGGGGGGCCATTGAAGTTCATTAGCTACTGTACAGAAAATAGGTGCGGTATCCGGTAGCTACTCGTTAATGCAGTGTGCATGGAAATTGTGCAAATGCTATGGTCGCTGCGGTTGGTACTGCTTGAAAGTATCAACTGTTCATTTCCGCATCTAAATCGCCACATTTTGGCAACTGAATTTCAGAATATTAAAAAGCATTAACATCGCTCTGAAGTGATTTCTTTGACATCGTTTAATTTATCAGCTGATTGTATGATATAAAAAGTTTGAACCTGTATTGTATGAATGTAAGTCTTTAAGCAATGGAAAAATGAATAGGAACTAGAAAATAGAATTAATTGATTCCAAAGCTTGGTGAACATATAATAATTTTCGATTTCAGTAGAAGTCGTTGTCAGTCTCGATTTCGACAAAATTTAGAAGCCCAAACAGACTTCAATAATTTGAGACTTCGAGATTTTGAGAGTTTTGTTACAATACGAGATTTCGCCAAATCCAGTTTGAAATCTTTGGATGTAAATCAGCTGAGACCACTAGAAAAGTAGTGTATTTAATTTTTATTAGTTCTACTATCATGCATATTTGATGAAACTCAATATTGGACATTAAAATCCGAACCCTATATCTTATAATCTAAAGACTTCAGGCCCAACGAAGAAGTGATCACCCCAGTTATTTAGTTACTACAATACTTAAAATCTACGAAAGAAATATTTTATGTCAATGTAATTTATTAGGTACATATATCACTTAGTCTCCTTATTGAGTCGATCTATAGTTTAGATAACTGCCACCATAACCTAACCTAACCTCCTCTCTTAATTCAAAAATTTAAAAAACCAAACTCGGATTTTCTCTAAAATTTTTTTCAATTATAATAACTTTATAAGCAGTATCTTATACCTGATTTACATTGCAAGATTTTGGCAAGTAAATTTTGAAATGATAAAATTGATAAAATTTTTAATTTATTTTGTAAGAGTTAACTTTTGGAAACGAGGAAATGATACTTAGGCCCTATGTCGATATCCTGGGAGTTTTCGGAATCTTACGAGTACACAATTTTGGTTTCTTTCAGGTCCTTGAGGCACGTATTCCCCATTTATTATCGAGATGAAACTTAAAACGTATTTTCTTTTACACTAATTCGAGCCTGCGAAAAAAATTCAAATTTTTTAAATTGAGTGATTAGCTTTGATTAGGGTTTAAACTACCCTTTTTACACGAGTAGATTTCAAATTCATCCAAATATGAGAAATATATTAGAATTTGATAGAATCTTATCGAAATCTCGACATTTCGGCAAAATCGAGTTTTAAATCTTTGGATGGAAATCAGTTATTAATATGTAATAGTTACTGTATATACTCATAATTAAGTTCTTATACTCGTAGCTGATTTACAACGCAATGTTTCAAACTGGATTTGCAGAAATCTCGTGATTTCGAGAAAACTATTAAGATCTACTGGCTTACCCATAAATTTGAATAAATTTGATATCTGCTCTGGTGACTATGTTTTGTGAAAACATAGTTCAAAATCCACTCAAAACGACCTGGACACAGTGGCGGATCCAGACTTTGCTGTTGGGGGGGGGGGGGGGGGCGACATTTTTTTGATTTGGTTATTTTGTTTGATCAAGTTCTGTGTGAATTTAGCTACATAGACTGCACTTAGCAAAAACGGGATCATATTGTTTTCATCTTATTATGGGTCATTCCATCAAGAATCGCCAAAAATAATTGAAATTCAAGTTTTTGTTTCTATCTCATTTTTTAACTAACAAAAACAACAACAATCTTGAAAATAAGCCCTACTTTATTATTCAAGAATAAAAATTACCAGAGATATAAATTTTCAAAGAGGACTCGGACATCTTTTTTAGGAAATCTTTAACATACTATAACTAACAAAAAAAATGAGATAGAAACAAAAACTTGAAATCATATTTTTTTTTCACTAATTCTTCGAGTATACAAATTTTCAAAAGAATCGGCGATGATAAGGTCACAGTTTTGGCGATTCTTGATTAATGACCCTTTTTCTATAAAATAATTGAGAACGACTATAATGTTCTTCGATTTTTTTGACCCCGATGCCATTGAGATCCCAAGTTAATTTTTTGGTATGTTTTGAAAAACAGTATAACTAACCAACAAAATACAAAAAAATAAAAAATTAAAAAAAAACCGTTTTGAGATATTCAAGGATAAAAGACAAAATCATTATCCTTGCAATAAATTTCATGGATAATTACTTTATTATTTTTTAATAATAAAGTATTGTGATCGACCTGAAATTTCAAAAAAGTTTGCTACCCTGAAATTTTTTATTTACACGTTTTAGGACTAGTAAACCCCAAAAAAGCAAAAAAAAAAAAAATATCCGTCTGTCCGCCGTAGACGCCGTACGCCGTACGCCGTACGCAAAATCGTTTGAAAGCGCGTAGCTCCCAAACCCGTTGAGATATTAAATTGAAATTTTTACGGTGGGTAGATTGGGTGAACACCTACGACTGGTATATTTTTGTGGGGTGGGGGTACAAGGGGAGAGGAGAGGGGAGCGTTTTAGATGAAAAATTATGGTTTCTAGATCTCAGGAACCACTTATGCTAGGAGGCTGAAACTTGGAACTTATGTAGTACTATGATAATGGACTCAATTGCAAAAAAATTGTCGATATTGGTTAAGGGGTGTGGAAGTGGGGGGGAAAACAATGAGTCTTTGACGCATGAAAGCCGGGATTGAAACATTCTAAATTCGATATCTCCTGAACCATTGATGTCAGAAGATTGAAACTTTGTTGTTGTCCTTGGGGATACTTCAAGATTAGACAAGGGCTAACATTTGTAAGAGGGGAGGTGGGGTGTGGGGGTGGGGGGTGAAAAACTTTGGATTACAATATCTTTCGAACCAATTACACCAGGAAGATAAAATTTAGTTTCTGTATATGGGATCACAAGAGGAGTCTACCGAAACTAAATTTTTTGAGGGGGGAGGTGGAGCACGAAAGTGGGGGGATAGCAATTTCTCAAAAAATGTAATTTTTATATCTCAGAAACCGTATCAGATATGATCTTGAAAATTTTACAGGAGTTGGGGTCGGTAAACTTCTAGTAGGGAAAAAAATTTTGGTAATGTTGGTGTTGGGGGTGATGGTGAAAGGGGGTAGAAAGTAAAACATTCGGATTTTTATTTCTCGAAAACCATAATGAATAGAAAGCTAAAAATTTAGGATTATATAGAGCCACTATGGAGACATACTAGAAAAATAAAATTTTTGATAGGGGTATCAAGGTACGGGGGAGAGGGGTGGTTTTTTATATCTCAGAAACGGCTTATGCTAGAAAGTTGAAACTTAGTACGTATATGTAGATGTACTATTAGAGTAATTAAAGCAAAAAAAAGTTCATATTTTTATTGGCGTTCAGAGGTTGATTAAAAAAAATGTCCGTGAATCCACATTTTCGTAAATTTCGTTAAAACTTTTAGACATGTCGAGCTATCAAATCAATTTTACTTCTGCGGGCTATTTATATAAGCGCCTACTAACGGTTTTCAAAATTTTTCGATATTCAACCCCTAAAGGGGTGTAAAGTGGTTGTTTACATATTCACGAATTCTGATATATTCCTAAGGTATATTGAGACTTGGAATTCACGTTTACTTCTATAAGCTTTAAACGTAGTCGGGGAAAACCCCGATTTAAGTATTTTTCTCTATTAAACCCCCTGGGGGTAATGTTCAAGATTTCACTGATTCCGAAAATCTCTTAGGTTTAATGTGATCGAATTCGCTTTTACTACTATGAATTATTCTATTGATAAAAAAAATACGTAAATAAATAAAAAAAATCTGCCAACAGTCTGGGCGCAACTTTATTATTTTATGTGTAGAAGTCCGAAACGTGTTTAATGATGAGATACGGTGTTGGGTATTATGCGACTGACAACCAAAAAATAACCAGGAGGCTATTTAGAACGTTATTTTTTAGGTTGTCAGTCGCATAGTACCCAACACCGTATCTCATCATTAAACACGTTTCGGACTTCTACCCATAAAATAATAAAGTTGCGCCCAGACTGTTGGCAGATTTTTTTATTGCGACAACCTTCCCCTTTAAAATATATATATTTTATTATTCCAGGATAAAAATTACCAGAGATATGAATTTCAAAGAGGACTCGGACACAATTTTTACGAAAACTTTAACATACTATAACTAACAAAAAAAATTAGATAGAAACAAAAAATTGAATTTCAATTATTTTTTTCACTAGTTCTTAAAGTATAAAGCATAAAGTATAAAGTATAAATTTTCAAAAGAATCGGAGATGGTAAGGTCAAAAATTTCGTCATTCTTGGAACGCAATATGTTGTCTTGTAGTCTTTTTATCATAGTGCGTTTACACTCACCCTTGAGTCTCATTAGGCCATTGCAAACCGGTTTTCGTCGGCTGTGCTCTTTGCTGTGTTTAAAGCAATTTACACTCAACATGCCTTTGCGGCGCAACTTGCCTATAAGTGCGACAGACAGAAATACGATGAGCTGCGAATTGTGGGGTACCACAGTTCATTGCATGTGTGTACACATATGGAAACGTGCGTCGGAGAAAAAGTTGAAGAATGTTAGACTCTTGCGACTGCACGAGCCATCTGATTGGTTGATTTCATGGTGGGGATAGAGGCGCGACTCAAATGTTGAGTATATGGTAAATCCACGGTTGAAGTATGTATGTTTAGAGAATTCGGAATTGGTCTTGGGGAGGGGGGCGGCCGCTCCCTCCGCCCCCCCCTGTATCCGCCAATGCCTGGACAGCAATGATATTGTGTTTCACTGCATTTACCACAATTTACGTATTAATTTAGGTTTAGGATGCACATAATGAAAATTATCCAAGCATAATCCAAATCCAAATTGATAATTTTGAAATATTTTTAATTAGTACAGTCTTCTTTTCAATCAGGAGACAGCAGACAAAGAAAAGGATTAAAGAAAAAAATAAGGGGAAATCAGATTAATTGCATTATACTTACTTTATTAAGTGAATTATACTTTATTAAGTGTATGTATTAATCTAATAGTCTCATATAATTTTTCTTTGAATCAGATGTGATAAATTAATCATGGGTGACGAATTTGTTAGGTGTAGGGCCATGGCCCCCATGGCCCCCCCTCTATGACCGCCACTAGTCAATCGGCTCCGAAACCAACAATTTTAATTTTAATAGATCTATCTATTTTTTTGGATTGTAGCCAGAATTTATTTTTTATAAATTGGTAGGGTCAGTCAGTTTGTAACCTCACAAAAGTGAAGATTTTAACAGGTTTTTAACCGAATGTTATTTTTAGTTGGCCGATATTTTTCTATTTATTTGATAATTTCATTTGATTTTTATTGAATCGTGAAAGAATATATAAGATTTTATTTTTTTGTTTAAGTGATAAAAGACTAAAATTAAGTCTGAAATACCACAAAAATAAAAATGTTAGCCAGATTTGACCCTGTTTTTGAGTTTCATAAAACAAATACAAACTGTATCGAAAAATGTTCTTCCAATTTAAAGAAAATAAATTGTGTTATGTTTGGTAATTTTGTTTGTCTCTAATATTATAATTTCTTTATTGTCTAATTTTTTTTTTATAAATTCCAATGTATTTAGGTTAAAAATTGAAGTTGTCGACATTGTTCAAAAACTGGTGTCAAAATTTATTTTGAATGAATTTTCATGATAAAGTTTATTGAAAATTAGAGGAATAAGAATCACTTTATTATTTAAAAAATAAGAACATAAAATTCTACCTTATGAAATTTCCATATTTGTCATTTATTACATCTTTTGAAGCAAACCGATTTGACAAACCTTCTAAGCCTGAGTACATTATCAACATATTCCCTTACTTCGGACAAGATGTTTGATTTTTGATTAGTTCGCCATATTTCACATGAGACCCTTTATGATTTCAATCTGTGTTCCCCGGCTATGTACCTTAATCATGACCTTGTTCGTCGTCAAGTTTCGAAACAAGCACCCCAAAATTGATTCGCCGGGAGTTGCGAATGTTTTGTGTCGACGTTTGCAATGTACTTTCTTTAGTCGAAGTTATGGCGTTTCCTTTTTATGGCTTAAATTTTGGTTGAAAATTTTTGTACATATATCCCAACTCCTTCGAAAACTCTACGAAAAAGCAAATAAATTTACTGTTGAGAAAGTTTCGTTTCTCAAAAGAATAACTGCGGTTACCTCGAAGGACTCTTCCGCGAAATCTTTTTTCAACACAGTCTTGCTTTATTTGTTCATTATATTGTTTGGTTGCCTAATTGAATTTAACCCTAGATTTTAGGGGTGACTTTCGTTGGGGAAAAATGTCCTTAATCGAGGATAGATTCGTTCTCATCTCCCATATTGTAACTTTTAAGTAAGTATGTAAATATTTGGTATATCGAAAAACGAAGAAAATAAAATAGAATTATACTCGCACGATATTTACACGGAATCAGAAATTTTAAGAATACATGACAGCATCGCATGGTATCGTATTCTCTGAAGGAATTTCCCTAAGTTCCCATCCATCGGATGCCCTTTTTCATTAATGAGCGGATTTTTTTTTTAAATTTATTAGAGATCTTATCTTAAAGATAAGAAGAATCTTTGAATGTTAAAGAGTATATATACTCTAGCAGCGTTTCTAAATATTGAGGGTGCCTTCAATAATGTGGAGACGAGTGCGTTCGAGACGGCATTGAATAGATTGGGTGTTGACTCATACATTTCGTGTTGGATTGTGTCGATGCTAGGGGTAGAATTATCAACTCCTCTCTGGGGATGGATGTAGCAGAATGAAAGCAACTCGGCGAACCCCACAGGGTGGGGTGCTATCTCCACTGCTGTGGGTCATAGTGGTTGACAAAATTTTACAGGCTCTATCTTTTTCCTGGACAGCTTGAGCGATTTACTAGAAGTTGGGCTCAAATCCTTGAGCAGGTGGGCTGGTAACTGCGGTCTCAACATTAATCCGAAGAAAACCGACCTTATCCTCTTTACGAGGAAAAGAAACCGAGAATTCAGGCTCCCACGCTTGAATGGCGTTACCATCCCGCTCTTCCTTAGTGTGAAGTACTTAGTAATCTATCTCCATCCTAGGTTGAACTGAAAACTCACGATTGACGACAGGATCGAGAAGGCATCGAATGCTTACTACCCTTGTCAGAAAATGGTAGGGAAAACCTGGGGCCTTAACCCGAGGATAGTGCACTGGCTGTACATCACGGTAGTTAGACCTGTTCTTACTTACGGGTCACTGGTGTGGTGGCATGCATTGGAGGTCGATGCTGAGAGGGTCGCCATGAGAAGAATTCAAAGAATGGCACTCATTGGGATCACTGGGGACTTACTTACCACGGCCTCACAGGCTCTGGAAGTAATGCTCCACGTAATTCCATAGGAATTGGCGGTAAAATCAATAGCAGCAAAGGGTGTTTTGCGTCTGCGTGAGGCAGGCTATTGGATGGGAGGCAGTGTGGGTGACACTAGGATCTTGTCAATTTCCCTGTGTTCCGCCATGCCGGAGCGCACCGACTACAGGACACCATCTTGCAGTTCCTATGCTGTGAATATTCCCACCAGACTGGAGTGGCGATCTGGAATCATCGCCCCAGACACATTTGCTATCTACACTGATGGCTCCAAAACGGAAAGCAGAACGGGCGCGGGAGTGTACTCTTGCGACTTTGACATTATGGAATCGTTTAGGCTACCGGATAGCTCGAGCGTGTTTCAGGCCGAGATTTTTGCGCTGACAAAAGCATCGGAAATAATTGTGCGAAAACAGTGCGTGAATGGTACAATAAGTATTTATGTTGACAGCCAAGCTGCCATCGCGCACATTACTAAATCCAGACTTGTGGGAGAATGTAAAAGAATATTGCAGATGGTGGGTATGAATAACAACCTGAAGATTAGTTGGATTCCTGGTCACAGTGACTTCCCTGGAAATGAAAAGGCAGACGAGCTCATATCCCTACTTGGGGAAATTCTCCTTGACCGATCTATCAGAACTTGCGATGATTCCTTTATGAAGAACTACTCTCTTCATCAGGAAGAGCAATATTTGGAATCTGTAGTCTAGAGCCCGGTTTTTATACGAGGGGACCACAATGGATCCACAGTGATCTCTCGTGATGGACTGTGGCACATTGCTTCAGTCCACCCCTCTCAACCTAACCTAACCTATCTTTAAGATATATTAAAAAATAATTAATTGTCTACAAAACCTCAGAACCCTCTTTTTGAAAATTGGTGTTGGTGCGAGGAAGTTAGTTCCATAAACAGTTTGATTATTTTCAGGAATGGCTTGTTATAGAAAGTTGATACCTTCTGACTTTATCTATAAAAATTATCTAATCAGGAGGAATTAATACAGAGTAAAAGTGTGTGTCAGAGAAAGGTGTGAAAAACATGAAATAGTGAATTCTATAAGTTGGAAATATGGTTGTAATCAACTACGTATAAAAGCAGAAATACATTTCTCTTAAAGTACGAATTTCTTTAAAGATGATCGCAGTTAAAATCCTTTCAAGGAAATATGAACAATTTCTCAGAATATTAATTTTTGTTATGATATACCAAATTGAAAATCCTGGAATCATTTTCATGATATTTCTATCCTTACGGCATCCGTACAAGATTTTGAATACCTTTTTTTGGAACTAAGATAATACTGCAGAGACATGTGTGAACAATATATACGCAACATTTATTAGCCTTTATTGTTCGAAAAATTTTCGAAGAGTTTCAAGAAATCCGCAGATAAAGTGTAGTAGAGTGATACGAGAAAGTATGTTGCTTTTTAAGTTAATACTTCAAAGAATGTGTGTTATCGTTTGAAAATTTTTCGAGAATTTTTTCATTTCATGTGAGAATTTATGCTGTCAGTTCTAATTTCCACGTGATATGGAGGAAACCGTTTGCTTTTCACTAAGGGTTCTCCTCGGATGTGTTCGCAAGTTGATATAATCTGAATAATCGAAGATAGAAGGAGAAGACGTAAATTTTCATCCTTGTAGCTCTGCCAGGCATCGTGAAAGTTAGTTCCGTGCATAGCGACAAATGAAAAATAAATTTTCATATTTATTCAGACCCTTAGGGCACGGAAAAGGCAAGTTATCTAGTCCAAGAGTTGAAGGAGGAAAAAGTTGAATTAATTTTAACTTGTGTACCTGGAGCCAGAACTCGGAGTCAGGGGTCGAAGACAGGAGTTGTAGTCACGACTTGGAGCGAAAAGGTACTTGCCCCACAACTGTACTCCACCAATCCGGAAATTATAAAGTAATAGAAAAAAAATCTGCCAATGGTCTGGGCGAAACTTTATTATTTTTCTGGGTCAAAGTTCGGGAGCGGTCAAAGTCGGAGTATATCATCAGTTGTTTCGAGATTATTAGGTTTCTTGGAAAGTTAATTTTGTTCTTAAAATAAAAATATTTAAAATATAGATTTCTAGCCGAAACATTGAAAAAGCCCGTGTAGACATTTGAATTTAGGTATATTATGTACACTAAAAACCCATAGAAGAAAATAAGAATTTGTTGCCTTATCAGACTTAAGAGATATGACGAATTGTTAAAACGAATACAATCCCATTACATTCACTTGAGTTTTAAATTTGGAAAAAAATTTTGAAACATGTTTTTAGACGATTTCATAAGAAGCAACTTGATATCTCATGAGACAAGAGGGATTTTTAAAAATTTTTGAAAACGTAGGCAAACCTTTCACACCCCCTTGGTTTTTAAAAATCGTGAAATAAGTTTTTAGGTCATTACATCACCGTAATAGCCAATTTTATATCTCATCAGAACTAAGTGATGGCAAAAATTGTGAAAACATGTGCAAACCCTTGAGGGTTGAATATTGAAAATTTGAGAAATGGGTTTGTAGGCGATTATATAAAAAGTCTGTGAAAGTGCAAAGCGATCTAATATCTCATCAAACTTAAGAAATATGTCGAAGCTTTGAAAAGCATACAACCCCCTTACATCCCTTAGGATTGAATATCTTAAAATATTGAAATTGACTTTTTGGCGCTTATATAGGAAACCTTAGGAACTAAAAATTAGTTCGATATATCATCAGATCCAAGCAATATGTAAGAAACTGTGAAAACACATGTAACCTCCTTACACGCACTTGGGATAGAGGTTAAATATCCAAAAATTCTGAAAGGAGTTAATAAATAAATATGAAGACAGCACGAGAAAGTAAAAACTAGTTCAATTATTTATCCCTTCTAAAAGATATGACGAAATTCGTGAAAACGTGTTCAACCTATACCGTCTTAGGGGCTAAAAAAGGCAAATACTTAAAAACAGGTTTTAGGCGATTATTCCGCAAGCCCATGAAAGTGAAAAGATATTCGATATCTGATCAGATCTGGGGGATACGGCAGAACTTGTGAAAAAGTATACAACCCCTTTACACCCTCTTAGGGGTCGAATTTCAAAAATCCTGAAAACGCTTTCTAGGTATTTATATGAAGAATCCGTACAATACAAATGAATTCAATATTTGGGAAGACCTAATAGATATGACGAAAATCGTGAAAATATATGCTTTCCATTTTCACAGATCATTCCCTTCCGAACGCCAATGGATATTTGAAATTTCTTTTTCTCTAAATTACTTTTCTAGTTGATTTACATCTGCATGCGGAGTTTTAAATTTGTGGTATAAGTCGTTCTATAGATAGGAAAAACACCCCCCCCACCCCCGTACCATACTACCCATATAAAAAATTATATTTTTCCAATATGCTACTATTACAGATCTATTCAAATACCAAGTTTTAGTTATATATCATTATAGGTTCTCGAGATATAAAAATCGGAACTTTTTCTTTTCCACCTTTCCCCACTCTCACCCACACCCCCAAAATTTTTTTCTGATAGGGGTCTATTGGGTCTACTTCTGCTAAAAAGTATTTATCTTACACTGTTGAGATATGAGACGTGATTTTTTAGAAAAATTCTTATGCCCTCCACTTCCATGCTCCACCACCCTCTTAACAAATTTTACTTTAAGCAAACTTTATTTGTCAACCTTAATACAGAAACCGAATTTTATTTTTCTAGTGCAATTGGTTCGTGAGATATCTCAATGTAAAGTTTTTCACCCCCCACGCCCGCACGCCACTGCCCCACTCTAAAGTTTGTTTCCGATCTATTCTCCTAGTATACCCACAGATGTTCATTAAGTTTAAATTTCGTGACATTAATTGTTTAGGAGATATGTATTTTCGAATGTCTCAATCTAGGCTTTCGAGTGTCTCAGACTTATTATATTTTTCACCACACTCCTTCACCCCTTCACGCATATCAGCAATTTTTTTGCAAATGGGTCCACTATTGAAGCTCTATACATATAAATATGCTACGCATAAGCGGTTGCTGAGATCTAGAAACCAAAATTTTCCGTCTAAAACGCTACCCCCACCTCCCCCCTCCCCACACCCCTCAGAATTTGGTCACTTCAGGGGGCCTACCCACTCTACCCACAAAAAAAAATTCAACTAAATGGCTCAAAGGGTTTGGATGCTACGAGCCTTCAAACAATTTTGCGTACACCAAAAAAAAATTTTGAGGGTAGCAAATTTTTTTTTTTAAAAATCGATCACAATACTGTATTATTGAAAATAATAAAGTAAAATATCCTATTTTTCAACGAAATACGACAGAAACTATTTTCCAATTCCGGTTCACAATGAAATCGGTGATTCAAACTCGGCTCGTCGGACCAAAAAACAAAACAAACCTTTTTAATTTCTCTTTGAGAATTTAACTGTAGTATGGCAAGGCTCAAGCGTAAGTTACTTTTTATACTCTAGATGAAATCTGAGAGTATTATAAATTTAATCCAGCCCAAAAGTTTGTAACGTATAGAACCGAGCCTAAAACAAATAAAGTTACATATTATTTTGTGTTTATTTGTGGCCAAAAACTCCAAATCCGCTTGACGTCCGTCTGTTCGTTAGCCCGATAACTGAAGAACGCCTTCACCTAGGATCTTGAAATTTTGAATCTGGATGTTTGGTTGAATTTGTGAGTCTAATTTCGTTAACGACAAAATCGTCCTACTCCTTCGAGTAGCTGCCATACAAAATGTCCTTAAAACACGTGTTCAAGAATATTGGTCGATAACTTCAGAAGAGTTTAAGCTACGACTTTGAAATTTTGTATGTGTTAATTTTCCAATAGTTGGAGCTAAATGTATGTATGAAGAAAATCCCATACAAATATCCTGTAAATATATCCTAACTTAATTTACGGAACGCACCATAACTCAAGTAATCGTTTAGCTACGAATTCGGAATTTTGTACAAATTAGTTTTGAGTGAAAACGAAGTTTGAGTTTACTAGTCAGCGAAATCCTTTTACTCCTTCTGGTACCTTCCATACAAAAAATCCTTAATACACTTGTTCAACAATATTTTCCGATAACTTTTGAGTGCTTCAAGCTAGGGATTTGAAATTTTGTACACATTAACTTTTAAATGGTTCCAAGGAAAAGGATAAATATGTAAGAAATGGAGTAAGTCCTTCTTGCACGTCCATGTGGAAATTTTTTTTTCGGTGACTCACCCAGTTCAAGATATGAAATTAAACACTGACGATATTGTCTTCTAGTTTCAAGTAGCAACCGAATATGGGTCTTTAATAAAGGACATACAACATGCACACACGTAATTCTACTTTATAAATCGGAGTTGAGTATTCATCTAGAGTATCATACGATTGGCTTGCAGCCGATCTTGACTGCAGTATGTTTATTCTAATGGACTTTTTAATGGACATGTACTTATGAATCTTGCTTATGATAAAAAAAATTCTTAGCTAATTTAGAAAAGTGCGAACTTACGGCAGTCTACAATCACTTAAGTGAGTATTAACCGAATTAAGATTCGTAAATGAGAGAACATTACGTACAGCTTGGGATTTTGAGTCTCAGGTGAATTAGATAAATTAATTGAAAAACATACCCCAATCACGAAATGCACTGCCAATCGTAGGGTACTCTAGATGCAAAAATGGAATCTCTTTTTATATATAATATTTTCACGTGGTTTCAACAACATACATCCGACCCCCGCTACTCGATCGGTTTCTCGTGAGAAAAGCAACAACAACCGAATAGATGGAAGGCGGAGCAAAACATCCCAATGGCCTCTACCCAGTGGGAGGGGCGTGGAAGAATCTGCAAACATCTACCAGGTATGCAAGTATGAAACCGGAATTCACTCATAGATGGCTCTAGCTGTCAAAGTAGTAACTGTTAAACCGAACCATGGACGCCATTTTGTTGTTTGGATATCTGATAAAGATATAAAATACCCAGCAATATCGGTTTCATACAACAGTGTAGTTTTGACGAGCGTTGAACATGTCAACTTTTGTGCCTGAGAACGACGATATGCGGACAGCATTGATCTTCTGTTACCATTTAAAAAAAACGGCTGCAGAATCGCATCGAATGCTTGTTGAAGCTTACGGGGATCATGCACTTGGGAAATCACAGTGCTTTGAGTGGTTTAAAAAATTTAAAAGTGGTGATTTCGACATCGGAAACAAGGAACGTGGAAAACCACCGAAAAAGTTTGAAGACAGCGAATTGCAGGCATTATCGGATGCGGATGACACCCAAACGCAACAACAACTCGCAGATGAGTTAAATGTGACCCACCAAGCCGTGTCCATACGTTTGAGAGCCATGGGAAAGGTCCAGAAGATGGGGAAATGGGTTCCACATAAACTCAATGCAAGACAGCAGGAAAACCGAAAAACCACTTGCGAAATTTTGCTCGCCAGATACCAAAGAAAGTCATTTCTCCATCAAATTGTGACTGGCGATGAAAAGTGGATTTATTTTGAGAATCCGAAGCGGAAAAAATCGTGGGTATCTCCAGGCGAACCATCGACATCGACCGCAAAACCAAATCGCTATGGACGGAAGACAATGCTCTGTGTTTGGTGGGATCAGAAGGGCGTGATCTATTACGAGCTGCTGAAACCTGGCGAAACCGTTAATACAGAACGCTACCGACAACAAATGATCGATCTGCAGCAAGCTTTGCTTGAAAAACGGCCAGAATATGGAAAGAGGCAACACAAAGTGACTTTCCTGCATGATAATGCACCATCACACACGGCACGACCGGTGAAGGAAACGATTAAGGCTTGTCAGTGGGAAATACTTCCGCATGCGGCTTACTCACCAGACTTGGCTCCTTCTGATTTTCACTTGTTTGCATCGATGGGACACGCACTTAGTGAGCAGCGCTTCACGTCGTACGAAAATGTCCGAAAATGGCTCGATGACTGGTTTGCCTCAAAAGAACAAATTTTTTTTTGGCGTAGCATACATAACTTGTCAGAGAGATGGGCAAAATGTATAGCTAGCGATGGGCAGTACTTCGAATAAAATATGTTGTAACACTTTTGTAGAATAAACGTCTATTTTTCATAAAAAAATTCCGGTTTCATACTTGCATACCTGGTACATAGATGGTTCACCATATCTTATGAATATTCTTCACTCGCATGATCTCCAGCGCACTAGAATATTCCACATACACCACCGAATACTCGAGATCACCTATAAACCAAACTTCGATGAATTTTAACTGAAAGATTTACGGTTAATGCTACGGTGGAACTACCAAGGAGCTGGTAAAGTTCTTGCTGGGAAGTTGTAAATAAAATCGGGTAGCGTTGCCATATAGTGCAATTATATTTGATGCGAATAAAACATTATTATTTTTTTTGATTTTAAATTATGAAGTTGTATTTTACTTGAAATCCCGACAAACCCCTAGCTCGCCAAAACATTAAAGCAAACCAAAAGAATCGCAAATTATTCACCTTTTTAAATTATTTGTTCAAAGGTGAATGAGTAATTGTTTTTTTTTTGCGAGAAGGACTCCTTCGTACAGAATTCAGTTAGATCCATCAGTAAATATTCACTAAATTGTTACCGAGAATTCGTTCTTCAAAATATTTATGAAGACTAGGAATTCGAATAAAAAAAAATGTCTATAAGATAAATTTATTATTGGTACAATATCAATTTAATTCAATACCTTAACGACCAAAATATCCTTTTATTCGGTTTAATGGTGCGTTAAAATGAGACAAGATACGCACCTTTATCAGTATGAAATCGTTAATAGGTAATATATCACGTAACTCGGTTGATCGGATTTCAAAGAGTCTATGAATAGCCGGAATATCTTCATAGCTGCACCAAGAGAAATACGAAAAATGTTCTATGATACTAAAACCCATAAATCATCTTTGGTAAAATATGTACCGGAGATAACCAGAAGAAATAATATAAGATAAAATTATTTGATAAAATTTTTCTTGAAAGAAAAGAGGAGTTTAATACACGGAAGAATTTCTGTAAATGGGATAAAAAAATACATGTGCTGCGCTCGTTGTTCACCTACGTAACCGATTTCCACTTTCAAGAATAAGCCGATGGCTACAGGAATGTTATTGAGATATTTGAGAATCTCATGAAATAAAGAATGTATAAACGTAATCTTACTCTAAACTGCGTACCCCTAGCCCCAATACATTTAACTTAAAAAGGGTTCATCTCGGCTAGGCGGAATGAAAATTGGAAGATAATTTCGATCGGTTCTTGAGATATGGTGCGTAATTTTTGAGATAGTCTTCCTATGAAAGAATATATTTAAAAAAAATCCCTAGTGCAAAATGATCCTTAATTTTATTGTTTAATATTACCGCTCTTGCATGACTAGTAATTCATACAAAACTGCCACCAGTCTGGACGAAATTGTATTTTTCGAGAGAAATTTGGGGCTCGTTTGAAAGTAAAATTTGACAAAGGCTATTACAAATTTCCACATTAGACCCTACCTCGTCCCTGAGAGGTATGCTATACAACCACTGCGAAGAGCCTTTGTAGCACAATAGTAAAACTTGGGAAAATGTAGGTGAAGTTGTTTCTTATTTTAGGGTATAGTTCCAAAAATACAGTTTTTTCTATCGAATTTGCTTACCACCCAACTACTTCTCCTAATACTGTAATATGCAGATCTCTAGCGGAACATTTCCCATGCTGACTACTCTGACGACTCACCTAATTTGAATTCTTTCAGTACTGAACATAGGTACTGCTTCAGTATTACAGATTAAGTGCTGTATATATACCTAACTACTGTAATAATTTAGTGAAGTTCGAAGAAGTTTTTTGGTTGTTTTCCGGCGTCAGTGGAGTTTCTGGTGTGAAACCCCAACACGAAATCCTCGACTGTTGATTAATCGCTGTTCTTGACAGCTTGACATGACAGTTGGAAAACCTTCATTGGATAGGCCAGTTTATAAGACTGTGTTGGACTAGGTCCGAAGGAGCTGTTTCGTCATCGAATGGCATAGACTCGTCAGAGGATGTATCATGCCTACTATCCGAAACACCCTTACAGCTGGTGGTATTGCTGAGGATTATTCTATATATGCAGATGTTGAAACCAATTTTATTATCACGAATTATATACTAGTGAAATTCTTACCATCGCATCCTTATACTTAAGATAGGTGGCACTAAAGATCACCTAATATTTCAACAAATTTGGTGGAATTTTTGGTTGTTGATTAATCGCTGTCCCTGAGGGCATGACAGTTGGAAAACCTTCATTGGATAGGCCAGTTTATAAGACTGTGTTGGACTAGGTCCGAAGGAGCTGTTTCGTCATCGAATGGCATAGACTCGTCAGAGGGTGTATCATGCCTACTATCCGAAACACCCTTACAGCTGTTGGTATTGCTGAGGATTATTCTATATATGCAGATGTTGAAACCAATTTTATTATCACGAATTATATACTAGTGAAATTCTTGCCATCGCATCCTTATACTTAAGATAGGTGGCACTAAAGATCACCTAATATTTCAACCAATTTGGTGGAATTTTTGGTTCTTTGCTAGGCTATATAAAGAACGACGCTAAGTGTGAAGCCAACAGTAATTTTATTTGTTTTCCTAATTTTTAATACTCGCATTTTTTCATGGTAAGTTTTTTGGTTGTTTTCCGGCGTCAGTGGAACAACCAAAAAAAAATTTTCAAATTTGCTTCTATTGTAGCTTACCATGAAAAAATTCCAGTATTAGTGAAGTTCGTTCAATTTCCTTGATGTGCACACTACCTACTCCTCACCCAAACAATTGCTTTATTATTGCCAACTTATTTAATAATAACTTAAGTATCTCTCTTGTACTCACAATTGATTTCCAGTTGTTCGTCACTATTGCTTACGTATTTATTTTAAATTCCATGACCTAAACTTCTTCAATGCAAATGAGTATTTAAGTCTAACTCTGATCTGATTTGTTTGCAATGTTCTAAATTCTTCCGATATTGAAAATCAAGTGAAACACTTACCCCGGTCTTCTCTACTTCGAAAATAAATTTCAAGTAAATAATGGAAAAATAAACTTAATTTCACCTTAGCCTCGCCCAAATGATTGATTCAATCAGCGGCAAATATTTATGCGCAAAAAAATTTATATTGTACCTGGTCTGGATTAAATACTTCCCGAATAACATTTTAAACACCAGGTTGCCAGTCAGCTACACCTTCAACTTTTCACAAATCCGAAATAGCACAGAATAGTTAAGTTTATAGTGTAAGAGGGGGCGGAAAATCAGCAGGATGTCCAGTACGATTAGCGAAAAATTCATGCTTTCAGTCAATTTATTTAAAAAAAAAGATCAACTGATTTTAATATTCCAATCAATTTTTGGTTTTGCTGTGGCACTTTTTTTTTAATAAATACAAAGAAATAGATTGCAGGTAATCCATATTTAAGTTTTTAAGTCTAACATGGTTCTTGCTGAGAAACTGCAATAAATCAATAGTTGAAATATTCCATGAGCTACTTAAGATGGAATTTTCCCATATTTTCGCAGTGTATGTATTTGTATACATTTTGAAAAAAATATGCTAAACATGTGAATAATACTGAACATTTGAAAACTTTTGTTTATATTTTTTTGTGCTGTTCTTACCTTATATCTCAGAATTTCGCTAAATGTTTGTCCCGAAAGATTATGTTTTTCCTAAATTGCTTCTAATTTATTTCGAAAGTTTAAGCATATTGCGCTATGAAAACTAAACTAAACAATAATAAATAGAGATTTTGCGGAAGTTCCTTGAAGGAAAATAATGGAAATATTTGTTCTATTGAAGATTGGGCCATTAAATTAAAAGTTTACGAGATTTTAGACAATGGTATTAATATCTATTAGTTTGATCTGAATTTTGTATATTCCAAAGTAAAATAAATGTCGAATCTCTTTACTGTAAGCCAAATGAGTATAAATAATTTGTTTACCTTAATTTTCAGTGCCATATTTTATAAATGTATATTTTGAATTCAGGAAGAATTGACGGAGGTGGGATGATCTCGAGTTACGTCTAATAGCTTAAAACTGTAAGTGGTGCAGCAACTTTTGCGCATTCTGTCTTTAGCCCCATTAAGCCCAAACACTGACCAAAAAAATAAAATAATTAAAGTACGAACAGGGCAATTGAGCACAGAATGGATGAAAAAAAAATCCTTATTACATCCTTTCATTTTTTTTAAACAGAAATGTTTGCTATGATTGTATGTTTGTCTAAATCAAATTTGTTTGCATTTATTAAAAGACCTACTTCATCTAAACCATAAGTCTCTCCTGGTACATAATACTCGCGAGTCATACATAAAATCGTTACCATTAGCAAAAATTAGCAACAATCGACTATCTATCAACTTAAGTCTGCATTATGTTTAAAGAAATTTTGGATCCAACAGGAGCGATAAAGCTTTTAACGTGATTGAAATTCCGTTCGAAACAAAATCTTGCTCTATGTGATGGAACGGAATAGTAGTTGTCGGTTTCGAGTCGCGGCTAATTGGCGATTGGCATTGGAACAACAGGTGTGCAGGTAATGTATGAATTTATGCTTTTTATGGTTTGCAAAAAAATTAGATTCTTAGGGGCTTAACATTTCTTATTACAACAAACCCACGCTTACTCGATGGCTTAAGGGAGTCATCCCGTGTGACTGATTCAAAAAAACAATTTTTTTTGCATAAATTGCATCCAAATATAGTGTAGAATATGTGGGCGAAGTGATATTCCGATATTCGCAGCTGTTCGGAAATTACAGACCGGTTATATTCTCTAAACTCCTTTGTTGTTTCGAATATAATGGTCAGTTTAGCCGCGTTTTTCTCAAAACGGTATTTTCCCAATCGGTAGACACGATATCTCGAAATTTATCGTACGAGTTCCTTTGAAATTTGGTGAACTTATTCAGTGCTCTTTTAGACAGTTTGAAAACTAGAATAATTGTGATTCATCAAGCCGTTTTTTTTGTCGACCTGAAGAAGTCGTAAAAAAACACCAAAATTGACGATAAAAAGTTCAACAAGCTGCCAAAAATGAACTGTTCAATATTTTTTGATAATCCTAGCTCCGAAACTAGTTCAAACTTCACAAATTAAAATGCCGTTTGATTTTTTTATTTGAGATAAGCAGAACGCCCGCAATCGTGTCTATCGAAAACAAGATTTTTTGAAAATGAGTGGCTCAGTGTCCGTATATCTCAGTAATGAGCTACAATTTCTGGCTGAAAAAATTTTAAAGTGTGCTCAAAATGCGCATAAATATGTGGTAAAAATTTCACGGTTGTATCTTTATTTACTTCTCTGAAACAAAATCCCCAAAAAAGCGTAAAAAAGAGCCTTCACATGAGATGACCCCCTTAAGAAGAAATTTCATTTCAATTTTTCCCTGTCAAATGCTGTCAGATGGTGTCAGATGGTGTCAGATAATGTAATGGTCAAATGCTGTTTGACAAAATGTTTCATTTGACCATTTGACCATCAATCTGACCAAATTTGACCGTTTGCGATTTCTGGAAAAACAATTGTGTCAAATGGATCAAATGGGAAATGTCATTCGTGAACATTACATTTTTTGTGGCAATCTCTTAAACAAATAGAAATAAGTAATAATAATTAATTAATTATTTTAAGTACTGAAGTTCGGATTTTTTGTTTGTGCGATGTCTGCCAACGAATTGGCAGCCCATGTGATAGCTGTGAACAGCAATGAAAGCGAGAATCGGGTAGAAACCTCCAAGATACGAAAAAGGATTTCAAAATGTGTTCAGTGCGTTTGACCGTTTGACACGAAGAGAAAATTTTACGATTTTGTCAAATGTGTCAGATAGTGTAATATAGCAATCGGGCAGCGTGCCAAATGGATATTTGACATCAAATGCGGTCAAATTTTTATGGTCAAATATTTGACCGCCTGGCATACAGTGTAATACTAGCTTTAAGCTAGTAAGTATTACACTGTTTGACCAAGTGGCCAAATTGCAGTAACAAGCAATGCGAAATAGCGAATTTGACCGAGCGGATATTGCGAGAATAATTGGAATTCGCTATATCGCATTGCTTATTACTGCAATTTGACCACATGATCAAACAGTGTAATACTAGCTTTACAGCGAGCGCGCTGAATTGCTTCCTGTAACTGTCAAATAATTTCATCAAGTACTAAAATATATTCTTCGCAGATTGTAAACGTATTTTTTTTGCATTCTATAGGTATGTTTCACTTTTTATTAGCCACTAGCTGACCCGGCCACGCGTTGCTGTAGCTCAAGCAAGTATTACACTGTTTGACCAAGTGGTCAAATTGCAGTAATAAGCAATGTAAAATAGCGAATTTGACCGAGCGGATACTGTGAGATTAATTGGAATTCGCAATTTCGCATTGCTTATTACTGCAATTCGACCACTTGGTCAAACAGTGTTAAGCTAGTATTTCACTGTTGGACCAAGTGGTCAAATTGCAGTAATAAGCAATGCGAAATAGCAAAATTGACCGAGCGGATACTGCGCGAATATTTGGAATTCGCTATTTCGTACTGCATATTACTTCAATTTGACCACATGGTCAAACAGTGTAATACTAGCTTAATACTAGCTTTAGTCCGGCTTAGTTTAAAATATAGAAAAAAGTTAGTACAGTAACGTTTCTAATAAGTTTGATTAGTTTTTTATCGCTGCACTGAAAATTGTAGTCGTTTAAATTGAAATGGTATGTCGCTCGGAATCATTGGGATGCGTGGTATCAAAACGTAGTCTCCTTTATAGTACTTTCCCTTTATAATGGTTGCTTCGATCACGTTGTTCATTAATTTTTTCACCGCTAGCCTTGTGCCGTTACAAAGACGCGATTGGTTGATATTTCGCAACATTATGACCACCGGTCCGACCTTCAATTGAAGATTGTGAGGCGGCAATCCTGGCAAATCCAGCGAGTTGAAAAATTCGGGTGAATAGTTGACGACATCATCTTGGTTAGTAGCGGAATCAACTGATTTGTATGTCCTCAATTCACCGGCAATTTCATTTTGAATTTTGAAATTTAATTCATTTACATCCATGTTTTTGGCAGCCAATATTGCTCGTTCGCTCAACCAAACATGATCTATGTAATTTTTATCAACGTTTGGGAACACCTTTTGAATGTGTTCGGTTTTTGATTCAGTAAAATGACAAAAAATCTGCCAACAGTCTGGGCGCAACTTTATTATTTTATGGGTAGAAGTCCGAAACGTGTTTAATGATGAGATACGGTGTTGGGTACTATGCGACTGACAACCTAAAAAATAACGTTCCAAATAGCCTCCTGGTTATTTGTTAGGTTGTCAGTCGCATAGTACCCAACACCGTATCTCATCATTAAACACGTTTCGGACTTCTACCCATAAAATAATAAAGTTGCGCCCAGACTGTTGGCAGATTTTTCTTATTTATTTACGTATTTTTTTTATCAATAGAATAATTCATAGTAGTAAAAGCGAATTCGATCACATTAAACCTAAGAGATTTTCGGAATCAGTGAAATCTTGAACAATACCCCCAGGGGGTTTAATAGAGAAAAATACTTAAATTGGTTTTTCCCCGACTACGTTTATAGCTTATAGAAGTAAACGTGAATTCCAAGTCTCAATATACCTTAGGAATATATCAGAATTCGTGAATATGTACACAACCACTTTCACTCCCTTAGGGTTTGGATATCGAAAAATTTTGAAGATTGTTACTAGGCGCTTATATAAATAGCCCGCAGAAGTAAAATGGCTTTGATAGCTCGACATGTCTAAAAGTTTTAACGAAGTTTGTGAAAATGTGGATTCACGGACATTTTTTTTACTCAACCTCTGAAGGCCAATAAAAACCTGAACTTTTTTTTTGCTTTAACTACTCTAATAGTACATCTACATATACGTAATAAGTTTCAACTTTCTAGCATAAGCTGTTTCTGATATATAAAAAACTACTCCTCTCCCCCGTACCTTGATACCCCTATCAAACCTTTTATTTTTCTAGGATGTCTCCATAGTGGCTCTATATAATCCTACATTGTTAGCTTTCTATTCATTATGGTTTTCGAGAAATAAAAATCAGAATGTTTTCCTTTCTACCCCCTTTCACCATCACCCCCAACACCCACACCACCAAAATTTTTTTCTCTACTAGAAGTTTACCGACCCCAACACCTGTAAAATTTTTAAGATCATATCTGATATGGTTTCTGAGATATAAAAATTACAAATTTTGAAAAATTGCTGTCCCCTTACTTTCGTGCTCCACCTCCCCTCTCAAAAAATTTAGTTTTGGTAGACTCCTCTTGTGATCCCATATACAGAAACTAAATTTTATCTTCCTGGTGTAATTGGTTCGGAAGATATTGTTATCCAAAGTTTTTCACCCCCACACCCCACCACCCCTCTTAAAAATTTTAGCTCTTGTCTAATCTTGAAGTATCCCTAAGGACAAAAACAAAGTTTCAATCTTCTGACATCAATGGTTCAGGAGATATCGATTTTAGAATGTTTCAATCCCGGCTTTCATGCGTTAAAGACTCATTGTTTTTCCCCCCACTTCCACACCCCTTAACCAATATCGACCATTTTTTTACAATTGAGTCCATTATCATAGTACTACATACGTTCCAAGTTTCAGCCTCCTAGCATAAGTGGTTCCTGAGATCTGGAAACCAAGATTTTTCGTCTAAAACACTCCCCTCTCCTCTCCCCTTGTACCCCCACCCCTCAAAAATATACCAGTCGTAGGGGTTCACCCAATCTACCCACCATAAAAATTTCAATTTAATATCTCAACGGGCTTGGGAGCTACGCGCCTTCAAACGATTTTGCGTACGGCGTACGGCGGACGGCGTGCGGCGTACGGCGTCTACGGCGGACAGACGGACATTTTTTTTTTTTTTGCTTTTTTGGGGTTTACTAGTCCTAAAACGTGTAAATACAAAATTTCATGGTAGCAAACTTTTTTGAAATTTCAGGTCGATCACAATACCTTATTATTAAAAAATAATAAAGTAAAATTATCAGGATTGAATCCGGATTCAATCCTCTAAAATCGCATGTAGACGCAGATCGGATTGAAATGAGATCGACTAGATCCGAACCAACTTCTCGACCTGGATCGAATCGAAACCGGTTATGCCGGTTCGTCATTTCTTCGATCTTCTCATGTTTCGATCTTTCGATCCGGTGTTGTCATATACGCGATCCAAATTTTGATCTTTCGATCTTTGGATTCTCCATGTAAACGTAGTAAATGTTTGACGAAAATCGGTTTTGATTGTTCCGCAGATCTTGCATGGTTCCGTCTAATGCCTCCAAAGTCTTTTTATGTGCCATCGTGCATTCATCCCATACTATCAGTTTACATTGCTGCAAAACCTTTGCCATTGCAGTGGTCTTCGAAATGTTGCAGGTCGGTGTTTCGCTTTTTTGCATATTTAACGACAATTTTAGCGCTGAATGGGCTGTTCGACTGCACTCCAATAATGAAGCAAGGCATTGCTTGCAACATTGTTGGAACACCTTTATTGGGAAAATGGGGGTTTTACGTTTTTCCGGGCAATTTTTCTCTTCATAAGAACCTTCATCGGACTTCAGGGAATGTTTGGAAAAAAATTAGCCAAATTGGTTCAGCCGTTCTCGAGTTTTGCAGTTAGCAACACATTTAGCGATCCATTTTTATTTATATAGATAGATAGATAGATTTGCTGTCTATTGTTGTAAGAAATTCGAAATACAACTGAGGCAAGTGTCAAAATCGCGTTACAATAATAAAATAGACCAACAAAGCGACGGAATTACAGCGACGCGATAGCACTGTAACGGTTTGCACTGACTAACTTGCTTTCTAATCAGCTGTTATCGCGTCGCATTACCTAACGCGCGCGTCGCATTCATAATTCCACCTTTCATACAAAGTGACTTAATGTACTTTACCTCTAAAGTGCTGATATCCGTATTTAGGTAGGTAGGTAGGTAGGTACGCGTGGCTGCCCGTGAAGAACACGGACACACTGGTCGCGTTTATGTGCGGACCAGACCAGTCTGAATAGACTAAAAAAACTAGTTTGGTCGTACGCGTAAACGTAAACCAAACCAGTCCATTTGGACTAATTTTGGTCTTGATTTTGGTTCGAACCAAATGAAACCAAACCAGTCTAGTACTGTGAAAATGCACACATAAATGTAAAACCGACAAATACCAAACCGGTCTATGTGGACTGGTCTGGTCCGCACGTAAACGCGACCACTTAGACCTAATACCTTGGATACACAGCTCGTATATAAATCATAATATCGTCACCCAATAATCTGCATATAGTACGTCAACGATCTGATATATACGTAATAATAATCAATGGCACAACAGCCCAAATTGGGCCTAGGCCTTGAAGTAATGCCAGAGTTACTTCATTACTAGCCCAACGGAACACTAGGAGGTGAAGTGGTCAGCCACACGCTCGCCCGTGATTATTACCCTGATTTTAACTCAGGTGCTCATTTCCAGCTGAGTGAACTGGTAGTCCGGCACCCAATCCCATTCTCGAAAATTACTTGTCGCCAAGCAGATTCGAACCTGGTACCAGATGCACCGAAGGCAAGTGCTTTAGCCACTTGTATATAAATTCGATGATTTTAGCTGATATAGCCTTCTTTTAACTGCCATCAGCGCCATCTAAAACTGAAATTCCAATGAATGGCAGTTATGGATTTTTCTATCCTTCCGTCAGTTAAAATTGTTTGAGCGTGTTTTCATTTTTGTGTGCGATGTGATGGTCCGGTTTCTACAAGTATAACATGTATGGGCTGTGTATCATGCCATCTTGTATCGCATATCATGATTTGAATAATGTAATTTGTATACAAGCAATGTAACCATGGTAACCACAGGATCATCGAATCCGGTCCTACTCGTCAAACCATTTAGAGCTTGCAATGAAGCGTTGGATTCTCGCGACCTCCGTGGCGGCAAGGTCACTAAGGCTGTTCAAGAAGTAAGCTCCAAGATGAGCTTTCCTTCTAGCGGACAGAGCTGGACAGGTACCGAGAAGATGAAGAACTGTTTCCTCCTCCTCCTCATCGAGGCAGCTTCTACAGAAGTCGTTTGAGTAGAGGCCGAGTCTTTTAGCATGCCGAGCTATAAGACAGTGTCCGGTCAGGACACAGGACCGTGGTGCTGATATTCGCCCTTTTGAGCAAAGTCAGCCTTTTAGAGCGATTTAGATCCAGCTTCGGCCAGATCTGTCTCGCAGTGTGACATGTAATGCCGTCCGCCCATCTTGAGTTGGTTTTCTCAACTGAGTCCAATACCAGTAGCAGTTTACATGTAGAGGGGGGCACACCTAGATTCCGATGTTCCGGCATAATCTGAAGAGTTGTACCGCGCCGAGCGAGTTCGTCAGCTATACAGTTCCTTGGAATATCCCTGTGTCCTGGCACCCAGCACAGAAAAATATTGAACTGTTCTGCCATCTCCTTAAGAGATGATCGACATTCTACTGCGACCTTTGATGTTGTCGACGCCGATTCCAAGGATTTTATTCCCGCTTGGCTGTCTGTGAAAATGCTAATATCCCTAGTAGATATTACATTACACCTCAGCCAGGACAGGGCCTCCTTGATCGCCATAAGCTCCGCCTGATAAACACTACAGTGGTCCAGAAGGCGGAAGGAGCTGCTAATGTTAAGCATATCAGAGAAATCACCTCCACCTACCCCGCCTTCAGTTTTGGAGCCGTCCGTGTACATATGGACGGACTCTTCCATCCGTACCGAATCCTTTTCCCATTCTAGACGGGTTGGGATGGTCGTTAGGAAATTTTTGTCAAAATAATAACTGGGAGGGGTGTAGTCGATGTTTTCAGGAATATTATTGAAGTGATTCAAGATTCTTGAGTGACCTGCATATATGCCAGTCCACTGTGTAGAGGCTCTAAGTCGAATGGCTGCACTGGCTGCCATTTACTTGCCAAAAATGTCTAGAGTGGAAGATTGAATAGCATGTCTAATGTTGCAGAGGGAGTTATTCTCAGAGCTCCGCTGATGCATATGCATGCTGATCTCTGTACCTTCCCTACGGTGGTGCGGTTAACCGCTTTGTCTAAGGCCGTCCACCAGACAATAACACTGTACATAAGTATTGGTCTGATGATGGACATGTAGAGCCCATGAACTATTCGGGGTTGCATACCCCATTTTTGCCAATGGCCTTTTTGCACGAGTAAAGCGCAACCGTTGCTTTCCTTACCCGTTCCTGGATGTTAGGTTTCCAGTGAAGTTTCCTGGTAAAAGTGGTTACGTAAAAGTAAAATGAAAAATTATTATTTCTGATTAGCATGCCACAATTGCGTAAAATACTACGAATTTACGTAAAATCTGAACTATTTACACAACAAATTATGCCGCCTTTCTGGCATGTCTATTAGCTTGTTTTTGTTACGAGAAAATGAGCTCTCTGTAGATTTAACAAGTCAGGCACAGCTATTACCACATTCACCTTCGGTTTAGAACTCTACCGCCTTGTATCCCCAGCCCTTAAACACAAATTGAAAAGTCAAGGGGGGACATTTTTGGATTTTATTATAAACGAGGACAGATTTGACTTTCGGATACTGAAACTTGATGAGAGACATAATTCCGGTTCGTAAAATCTTACTTCCCAATTGAAATTTAGACATCCTTTGATCCTACCGGATGTCTGAGCTCCAAGATTTAGGATACGAGTATAACTTTCTGTAGATATTTTATACATCGTAAATTCGTAAAACTGGTACTTTGTGTAATTGTATAAATGGTGGATTGCAATTTGTTGTTCTTAATAAAGTAAAAATGCATGCGATTAAGTCTCTTCCCTCGTCTTTCCCAAACAACTTGTACGCAAACAGTTAAAATTTCTACAATTTTGAAACGATTCAGTTATTTGAAGTAATTTGGTATTCAAGATACTCGTAGCAAGAAATTGCTTATTCGGTGATTTAAAGGCTTTTTAACTTGACCCAAAACTCAGACTATAGTCGGTATAGCATCTATATTATGCAAAGTTGCTGTGTCCTGTCTTTAGAGCCGATATTGCCAGTTCACTGCGATCCTTTGTATTTTTGAAAATTACTTGTTCCTTTATCTCTAAGGCAAATCTTATCTCGAGAAAAGGAAGAATGATGAGCGTCTTACATAATCAATCCCTTTTTTCCGAAAGAAAAGAATGTCCTTTCGGAAGATTGAAAGCAATACTGGCAAAATACTACTGAATAGAAAATATACATCTATACTGAATGACTTAGTTCGATATGAATTGGCCTATTGAATGAATATTCAAAAGGATAAATGAAACTTGAGTTATATTCAGTTTGGGAAATTATATGGCAATCTAGGAGTGGCTTGAAATTAGAAAAATCTTTGGTCTACAGTTCTGCATTTAATAAGTTCGGGAATTTGCATTGCTACCAGTGCTCATATTCAATCTATTCATATATAGGCTTGCACTCAATTTTGAAATAACTCAAAAAACCACTTACTAAGAACCGCTTCTTTGCACCAAGATTCACTAGAAAGTTCGCAGTGGAATTGAAGTGTTATTCTGGTCTTTCACTCCTTTGTTTCATTTATATTTCACATAGCACGCTCTCCAATATGATTATCATCCAACATCTTTACCGGATTCCAAGAACTTCCAAAAGATATTCCAACCGACACTGTTTCTGTCATCCATCCTGGCAAGATAAATGCAACTACCGTAACAATTTCATTAGAAAAGATTGATAGCAACTGGTATTCACCCTTACATCGTTGTATTGTTTGACAAACATTTCCTCAACTCATCCCTCAACTGAAGGTATCAACGACGATTAATTTACCTCACATACGACATACTCGTATGTTGGATTGGAGCAGTTAAAGATGTTGAGAATCATCCTATCAGTTTATATCAACTGTCCAAAATTGTCGGACAATGTGTGGACCTGTAATTTATTATTGTCTACCTGTTCATTTCAATTCGACTAATAGCTCTACAACTTTTGCCTAGTCATTTCCTGTCCTCTCACTTTTATTTCGAATGTTACAACCAACAGATTCCATGCGATTTAATTGGGGAATCCACAGGAGTCCAGGGATTGATACTTCAGTCAAACATCTAGGTACTTTGAAATTAAATATGAAACATAACGCAATCACGATCGGCTGTAAGCCTATCGTATGATACTCTAGATCAAATACTGAACTCTGATTTATATTATAGTTGAGGATAAAGTAGAATTATGTGTGTGCATGTTGTATGTCCTTTATTAAGGACTCCCTCAAACCTAAAAGACAATATTCTGTGTTTAATTTCATATCTTGAACTGGGTGAGTCACCGAAAAAAATTTTCCTTTTTGAAGGTGCAGGAAGGACTCACTCGATTACTTACATATTTATCCTTTTCCTTGGAACCATTCAAAAATTAATGTGTACAAAATTTCAAATTCGTAGCTTGAAGCGTTCAAAAGTTATCGGAAAATATTGTTGAACACGTGTTTTAAGGATTTTTTGTATGGAAGGTACCAGAAGGAGTAAAAGGATTTCGCTGACTAGTAAACTCGAACTTCGTTTTCACTCAAAACTAATTTGTACAAAGTTCCGAATTCGTAGCTAAAAGATTACTTGAGTTATAGTGAGTTTCGTAAATTAAGTGAACACATTTTGACAGGATATGTGTATGGCAGCTACACGAAGGACTAATTGGATTTTCTTCATAATCATACATTTAGCTCCAACTATTGGAAAATTAACACATACAAAATTTCAAAGTCGTAGCTTTAGGCGTTCCGAAGTTATTGGTCAATATTCTTGAACACGTGTTTTAAGGATATTTTGTATGGCAGCTACGGACGGACGGACGGACGAACGGACGGACGTCAAGCGGATTTGAGGTTTATGGCCACAAATAAACAAAAAATAATATATAACTTTTTTTCGTCCGAAGCTCGGTTCTATGCGTTACAAACTTTTGGACTGGATTACGAGCATATGATTTCATCCAGGGTATAAAAAATTCTTCTTGTCTTATCTTACACTTTGTTCATCAGATATATAAATTGGCACTTAAATCTAAAGAAAGCATACGGAACAATATGTGATAGGATTCCTGACGATGAGTTAAAGAAAGTGTGAGAACAAATTCCTTGAACAGGGGGTTCATGTTTCGTTTATGTATAGTACTTTTCACTATTACAAAAACAAGTGGTAGGGAAATTTTCTTGAGGAGTGAATTTTCATGGAAAGTTTTTGTTTTGGAAAAAAAAACCTCTAAGAAATTTTATTCAAATAAACAGTGGGTGAAATTTCATGCTTTTCGATTCAGAACAAAAGAGGAATGCCAGCTCAGTGCCCGTATTATACAAACAATAAATTTGAATATTATTTTACTTGACTTACTTTGGAAAATTCGTTTAACGTTAAATATTCACTTATACTTTTTGGCTGTTGTTGTTCTTAAACTATATACTACAGAGCGAAACAGAAACTACGTATATACGAGTATTCACGCCTTACTATTTTCATTAACAAGCTGTTTCGGAATGTTGTTGAATTTTCACAAAATTACTTCGCAAAATAAAGTCGATTGAACCAAACAATTACGATTTGAATATGTTGTAAATTTGGTTGTAATAACCTTTCGTTTTCATTGCTCAATATTCCAGGAAAGAAAATAATAGCAAGTAATTAATTCTAAAATATGTAAAATCAATTGGGTAGAATTAGGTTAAAAGTAAAAGAACCCTGTTCAGCTTATGCTAAATAATTAAAACTTTAATGTTCAGTTCATACGATATAATTACAGCTTTATCAATTTATTGCTTTTGAATTGAAAATGTCTAACCCTTTGTAATGCTTGAAATCGAGACAGAATATTTGCATTTGAATTCAGCTTAGAAAATTAGTTTAAGCCTTTTACGATAATTTCTCTCTCGGGCACACGCAGTAATTTCACTTTCTTTTTGTAATTGCTCTTCTAGTTAAAATAGTCGAAGTGAACAAACGTGTTCTTTGCCAAAAATAAAATTGTCATAAAAGTTGGAAAAGTTAAGTTAAGTTAAGTTAGTTAACTTATTAATTGTTTAAGTAACTTATTCGTTTCGAATTATTTTCGAGCTCGTCACCTTAACAACCCCGTATACCGTTTTATTCAATTTAACGACCAAATTTCTCTACGCAGAAGCAGGCTACTTATATAAACATCTAAAAAGCCTTTTTCTTGATTTTTCGATATTCAACCCAAAATAACTGAATAGGGGTTGAACGCGATTTCACGAATTTCCTTATTTCTCTTGGGAGCGATGAGATAACGAATTGCTTTTCTCGTTTATGGGCTGCCTAATTTCAAAATATTTTGATATTTCTGATATTGTGACATTTCTCAAATACCTGAAATAAGATACCAAACTGATTTTAGCTTTCACAGGCTATTCAAAAGCCTAAAAAGCAATTGAACAGTTTTCCGATATTCAGCCCACAAAGGTTTCAAAAGGGGTTGAGTATTATTTCACGAATTCCTCAATAGCTTTTATTCCCGATGAGACGTTACATTGGCCTTCACTTCTAAAGGATACTTGTATTAAAGCCTGAAGAGTGATTTTGGCGTGTTTTGATATTCAACCGCAAGCGGTAAGCGGTAAGGTTTAACAAATTTTTCACGAATATCTCAATATATTTCAGGATAGATGAGTTACGAACTTGGTTTTCCTTTATAAACGCTCAAAAAGCAATTTTAGAGTTTCTCGATATTCAATCTTAGAAGGGAAACAGAATTCAGTACATTTTCATTTTCAACATCTTTTAGTCACATTACTTTAAAATCTTTACTAGGGGATACGGTGGGTCAACACCTTTTCAAATAAAATTTTTTGGGTATGCAAGATTGCAAAAGCGGTTATGTTAGAAAGCTAAAATTTTATACACGAATTTGATCAAGGCTATATAATGCCATCCCGTTGAACAATAGAAGAAAATTGTATTAAAGAAATTTCAAGATCACGCTAAAAAATTGCTTTTGAAAATTCCACTCATTGCGAAATTATTGAAATGAAAATGAATTATTTAAAAACATCATGTTATTTTATAAATATCTAGGTATGCTATTTTATTTATAATTTCATTTCAAGTTCTTAATTTTGAAAATTGCTGTAGTGCTTCTTGCTCTGTTCTTTTAGTGTATAGTTCTACTTCTCATCATCATCAATGGCGCGACAGCCCAAATCGGGCCAGGGCCTGCAGTAATTCTACTTCTGGCACTATTTATTTTACTTGATTTTTATCTTACGAACTGTTAACGATATGAACTGGGTTTATATGTGTACAGAACAGAGTGAACCGGTACAAAGATAGTAGCGATAGTAGTATGTTCAAATGTTTGTATTTTTTAATAATTTGTTTGATACATTTTGATACGTCTTTGCCTCAAATTGAGTAAAAAATACAAACATATGACGTTTCCGAGCAATACCGTTTTCAATCATTTCAAATCAAAGAAAATGCGTGTGATATCTATTATCTAAAGTCGACCGGGAATTAGAATTTCACAATTAGCACCACTTGTTCACACAAACTTAAATGTCGTTGATTTAATTCAATTCAAAAACACATGAACTGCCGCTAAACTATATATGAAATACACTCTTTTTTTAAATGACTCGTGCGCCACCTATTGTAAAATGATTTTACTAATGCAGAAATCTTCCCGTGCGTGCCCTCAACAAATCACTAAAGTTTCATCCCAATCGGATGAATGGTATAGGAACGCATACGGGACAAACAAACAAACATTCATTTTTATATATATAGACTAGTCGCGTCACTCAAATGTTGAAACAACTCGCGTACTACCAATTGTAAAATAATTTTACTAATGCAGAAACCTTCGGGGGCGTGCCCTCAACAAATCATCAAAGTTTCATCGCAATCGGATAAATGGTATAAGAACGCATGCGGCAAAGAAACAAACATTCATAGATAAAAATTATCCATTTCCTGAGCTCCTGATCATAAAATTACACACGAAGCGTCCATACAACAGTCTCCTGTTGAAAATTTGTCTAAATTCAAGGGTTGTTTTAATTTCCACCAGTTGGAAATTTCCAACTCTACCATTTGGTAATAGGAACGCGGAACTAATACACCGAAATCGCACGAACTATACTGCTATATTATAATGAAATATACTCAAATGTTAAAACACCTCTCGTACCAACAATTGTAAAATGATTTTACTAATGCAGAAACCTTCGCGGAGTGCCCTCAACAAATCACCAAAGTTTCATCGCAATTGGGTGAATGGTTTAAGAGCGCATACGGGGCAAACAAACAAACAAACATTAATTTTTATATAAAGAGACTAGTCGCGTCCCGCGTCTACGCCCACGTTTGTATGGTGCTATGCCACCAAAACTGCAAAGACAGCGGTTTCCAGTCTTGCTTCCTGTTGCTCCCGCTGATCCCGTTGTTCTTGTTTCGCTGTTGCTCCCGTTACTCCGTTGCTCTTATTGCTTCTGTTGCTCCCATTGTTCCCGTTGCTCCCATTCTTCCGTTGCTCCCGTTGCACCGTTGCTTCCATTGGTTCCGTTGCTCCCGCTGTTCAGTTATGCCAAGCGTGAGCGCTCTTACACCGAAAACACATATACTTCCGCTAAACTATATGAAATACGCTCATTTGTTGAAATGACTCGCGCACGACATATTGTAAAATGATTTTACTAATGCGAAAACATTCGCAAGCGTCCACTCAACAAATCACTAAAGTTTTATCACAATCGGATGAATGGTTTAGGATCGCATACGGGACGAACAAACAAACAAACTAACATTAATTTTTATATATAGAGATGTGAAAAACTCAATCTATTTCAATAAAGGAAAAATTCTTAATTTGAAATTTAATTACATAATTTTAATTTATTATTTTTGAGGAGTGGGAGGAGAGGGAGCATTTTAGACAAAAAATGTCGGTTTCTAGATTTCAGGAACCACTTATGCTAGGAAGCTGAAAAGGAAAAGGAGGAAAGGAGCGGAAAATCAAGGTGTCCAAAACGTATGAAAGTTGAGATTGAAACATTCTAAAATCCATATCTCCTGAACGATTCATGCCAGAAGGTTGAAACTTTGTGGTTGTATTAAGAGATACTAGGAGATTATAACAGGGTTAAAAATTGTAAAGGGGGTGGTGGGGTGTGAGGGGTGAAATACTTTGAATTACAATATCTTTCGAATCAATTGTACCGGGAAGATAAAATTTGGATTCTGTATAATAGTCGAGTCTAGTAAATGGAAAAAAAATTTTGAGGGGGAGGTAAAGCGCGGAAGTGGAAGGACAGCCATTTTTCAAAAAATTACATTTTTATATCTCAAGAACCGTACCAGATGTGATCTAGAAAATTTTACAGAAGAAGTTTTGAGGGTGTGGTTATAGTGGGTGATTGTGGAACGGGGTGGAAATGAAAAAAATCTGATTTTTCTCGAAAACTGCAAAGGAAGAAAGAAAGCTTAAAATAGACAACTGTATAGGCACTACAGAGATACCACAGAAAAATAAAATTTTTGATAGGTGTAGTAAGGTACGGGGGGGGGGGGGGGGGGGATGGTTTTTCATATCTCAGAAACGGCTTATGCCAGAAAGTTGAAACTTAATGCTTATATGTAGATGTGCTACTATATTAATTAACGCGAAAAGAACTTCAGATTTTCATTGTCGTGCAAAGGTGGAGTAAAAAAATTGTCCGTCAAAAGGTTTTTTTTCCACATTTTCACGGATTTCGTTAAATCTTTTAGACATGTCGAGGTATCAAAGCAATTTTACTTCTGCGGACTTTTTATTTAAGCGCCTAGAAACATTTTTCCAATTTGTCCTTTTTTTTGTTGTCAATCGAATAGTAACCAGTACCGCATATCAGTATTAAACAAGTCTCGGACTTCTACGCGAAAAATATTAAAGTTGCGCCCAGACTGTTGGCAGATTTTTTTAAGCCAAAAATACACTTTGTAGGCTTATAGAAATAGAATTTTCACTAAAATTTGTAGGTACTGTAGAAAAGAAGTGCAGAGAACCAGTGTCTTGATTCATAAGTCTCATTTATACCTGGTATTTTTTCACATATTTTAAAGTTTTTTTTTGGGATTGGTTTCTTAAAAGTTTTATACTTTTCGAATATGTTGCACTAAGACAGAATACATTCATTTTTTAGTCTTGAATTATCGTACTGACTACTATAAATAATTAGGAAGCCGTAAAAAGAGTATCATTTCTCTGTCTCTCTGTAAATGTATTTTGTATGTATAAACTGTGAACAAATAATAATTTATCCATTTCATTTAGCTCATAATGTCGTATATCTTCATAAAATTGTACTTAAATCCAATCTACGAGATCCTGGACGCTACTTCTAAACACTTTATTATTATAATAATAAAGTAAGAGGAATAGCATGTAAAGTTTCGAGTGTATTTTCTCTAGCATTCACCAAAGGTTTGTTCTTAAGGGTAAACACGCGCTATCCATTATTCATTATTATCTACAATAAACTCACACTCCATAATGTAAATTTGTCCATCCAATAATATCGTAAACCAAGTCATAACCGAAAGTTAATAGCCAGTGGAATCACATATTTCTTACATAAATTTTTTTTTTTAAAAACAGAGGAACGCTAGAATGAAGAAGGTTCCCAATTTGTTTACAGCATCAATTCATTTTAATGGGCTTACGAAAAAAAAACTTGTAATAGACAGAAAGATACCAACCAACAAAAATGTGAACGTACTATGATAAAAATTATAAATAAAGATTCCTGCAGAAAAGTTCGTCAAATAAAATATAAGTATTTGTTATATTTAAAATTAATCATGGATTTTTTTTTCTTTTTTAAAACCGGTTGTTCCTTTATTTATTCTATTCCAAATTCTATTTTTGTTCTAATAAAAGAAATCATAAAAAATCGGATAAAAAACATAACGAAATACATGCATGTTATGAAAAAACTGTCAAAATTATAAAATCGAAATAATCACTAATAAAAAAATTAAATTTTTTTTTATAATTTTGTTGTTAGAAATATTTTTTACGATATTTTCTCGCCAATGTTGTCAATATTATTTAGCCTATTTAAATTCGAATTTTCATAAAAACGTTTTATCTGTTGTTCGTCGTGATTTATGACATGAGGAACTTATGAGAATGAAATATTAGAGTATTACCTTGAACTGTTTATGAGGTGAAGATATATTTGTTTAGCAACAGTAGAAATGTTAAAAATTGTGGTGAAAACTGAATGTTATTTATGTGACAAAAAATAAGATGTCTTTAATTTTTCAATGATACCTATACTATATAAATTTTGTTGTTACTTTTATTACAGTCAAATTTCCTTTTTTTGAACCATTTGTTATTTGCTATTTTTCAAAACTTGAATTTTTCCTCGAATTTTCATTTACGACCCACATTTACATATATATTTTTTGCCAGGTGAGAGTGGAATTTATGTATTTGTACCTATATAGAAAATTGGCAGTATTTTGAAGTTGAAAACAACGATATTGGCGTGGCATATTCTACTCTTCAGATCTGAAGTGTCGGTGGACGTTGTTTTTGAACTGCTGAAGGTTATACTTATCAGGAAACTGATCGGCCGGCAATGCGTTCCAAATTACTGATGTTCGAAGGATAAAGGACTGCCTAAATTTCACTGTTCTCCACGAATGGGGCTGGACAGTATACTCGTGTGCGCGTTGAAATCGCCCGTCCGTCCGTTTGCACGATAACTCATGAACGCGTTAGCCGAGGAAGTTGAAATTTGGTCACCATCTGTAAAATGGAAAAAGTAGGGCTAAGTTCGTTAATGGGTGATATCCTTCCACTCCTTCGGGTACCTCCCATACAAGAGTGCTTAAAACACGTATTCACAATTATTGCTCGAATGCTTCAAGTTAGGAACTTAAAATTTTTGCATACTTAAAGTTTACAATGTTTGAAACGAAAGTTCCGAATATGATGCAAATCGAATGAGTCCTTCGTGTAGCAGACTACAAAAGTCCTTCAAAATGTATGCAAGTTACAGAATCCACTATAACTCTAGTATGAGTTAAAGCAGGGATTCAAAATTTTAAACGAATTAGTTTTATATCAAAAGCAAGACTGAATTCATTAATTAGCGCCATTCGTCGACTCCTTCGGGTAGCTGTCATACAAAAGTCCTTAAAATACGTGTTCACCAATATTGAACGATAATTTTAGAACGCTTTAAGTTACGACTTTGAAATTTTGTACACATTAATTTTATAATAGTTTCAGCTGAAATAATTAATATGAAAAATATCCCATAAGTCCTTCATGTACCTAGTTGCTATACAAAAATTCTGTAAAAATGTCCTAACTAAATTTATGGAACTCACTATAACTCAAGAAATCGTTTAACCATCCATCGAGTAGCCACTATACAATAGTTTCTACCTGTAAATAAAAGGTCATGCAATAATTGTATGTGCACTCCTCTTTCTTTTGATATATTCCCATCTAAAATATAAATCGGAGTTCAGTATTTCATCTAGAGTATCATACGATTGGTTTGCAGCCGATCGTGACTGTTTTGTTTGTATTGTAACCAGCTTTTTGCTTTCTCATCGTATTAATCTTTTGACTAAAGTTTTCACAGTTTCCAGTCGAAATATTTTTCGATAAGTTGCTTTAAATATTGTTTTGACATCTAAATGACTCGTTTTTGGCACATACAAGAAAAGAAAAGTTACTCACAGCGCATTCTAGGTGTCAAATTCTGAGTTATTTATCGAGTATAGCGCAGCTGCTTTACTCCACCAGGCCAATATTGATGTTTTTATTTTACATGTAATTAACCCGCTGCTACTTTTAATACTATAAGGGCACTAAAAACTATTATTTAGCTCTCGGACAAAATTTTTCAAATAGGACTTCTATGAAAAAATATTCTTTTATTTATATTCATTTCAATTTCAAAGGTACCTACATACCTTAACATACATTTAAACTTATATTTTTTTTTTGGTATTCTCAACTAAATTTATTAAACCCACTCTTGAATATAACATCGAAGGGGATGTCACCAAGTGGAGATGATTTATTCCAGCTCATATGGTCGTATGTGTTCTGTGTTGGCCAAGTGATTGATTGCGACATTTGAACAGTTTTATCAACCAAAGGAAAATAAAAACGAGTATCGGGATTCCATTCAAATTTGTGTAAAAGGATTCGGTTGTATTTTGGATTATGAATTTTCGGACTGAATAAATTAATCAAATGAAGTTCTGAAATATTTTAGTATAAATAAGATATTCTTTGAATTAATGTTGATGTTGAAATGTTGAATTATGTAGAATTTGTATTGAAGGGATGTTGTTTTCATTGTAGGGTAGGCACTGTACTAATATGCTAAAGTTTTTTTTGTACACATACATGTACTTCACTTAAAAATCAAGAACGGCAGCCAGAGTTTAACATTTTTCTCACATTTCCGTTTATCTGTGATCCCATGTTATACTACTAAAACAATTACCTGAATTCCCTTTAAGAGTTTCACGAATAAAATAGGTGTTGAAATTTTTGGGGTAAGAGCAAGTTTCAAAATGCTGAGCTTCACAACACAAGGCATTTGATTGTTTTCAGGCACTTTTGTTCATCCCATATGTGTATGAGTACTACCCAGGGTTGCCAGATAGTTGGCTGCAGAACACGCAGAGTGAACTAATGAAATAGCCCAAAACCCGCACGAAGCTTTGTAGCCCAAATACCGCGCTCAACTTCGCAATTTATGAGTCCTACTTGTTGAACATAATTGCGATTCCGACGACAAACTGTGCTCCAGAATTCTTAAGAAACACTGTAATGTAATTATGTTATCGAATTTATCTTAATTTCAAAAGTCTTCTCTAAAAATATTAGGTGCATTAATCAAATTATTCACGAAAAATAATTTGTAATTTTCATAATTCAAATCAATATCTTCAATGAATTATCCTACATGTAAGTTATCAGGCAAAAATAAAATTTGGCTTTTTGCTTTTATGAATAATAATATATACGAGTATTAGTTTATGTTACAAGATGCACATCAATATACGAGTATATTAATGTATTTCATAATCACCTTCGCCTAAGCGATCAAATCTTGAGTCTAAAGAAGATCAAGCCGCCCCCCGATTAGCGTCATACAATGTTGAGAGCTTGAGGTTCGCCGGGATTTCAAGTAAAACACAGTTCGATTTCATTTACTACTTGATCGCTGTTATCGATGAAAATCACTTTAAAAGTACACTTTCGCGTAGAACTGATCGTCGTTTCATTCTCACAGCAGAAAAACATATCCCCGGGCTCTGCAGTGCTTATATACTACATGTGGTGGGTCGAGAGATTTTCAGCATATTCGGTTGTTTGTGTGAAATGCGCATGAAGTAACTATTACATGCGAGAAATGTCTAGAATATGCGAGAGGTACATGGACCTATCTACGATATTACAAGGTTGTTGTTTTTCTCTGGAAACTTTAATACCAATAATAAGTGAGTTGTTCGCATTGCCATAGTACACATGTAATAATAACTTTTATTTTTGCAACACATGTCTGTAACCCATCAATCAAGCAAAAATAATGTTTAATAAATTATGAAAAAATGGAACTCTACGACAGTCATCAATATTGGTAAATCTATTATCTCGTGTATGTTATATTTCGATGGGTGTCCTTAACTTGAAAGAAAGTGGTTCTAAATGAAGTTTAATTTGCAAACACCAAGTAGATATCGTGTGAAGTATTATTTTTCATTAGAGAGAACCGAACATTTAGTGGCAACAGGGTTTGTGATATGACATAGTTTGCCAACGTTGTATTTGAAAATATCTTCACGTAACACTAGCATATTTAGCCCAAACTAAAATTCAATTTTCTAATTTTTATATTTCCATTTTTTCCTCGTAAATCGGCTCTGTTCTAAACTAGCAAACTAACACAATTTGCGTTGGCCGAATAGCCCAAAAAGCTATAAGTAGCTTTTTGAAATTTGTACCCGCGAATTGAATATTTAAATAGCCCAAATCGCGGTAAATAGCCCAATCTGGCGACCTTAGTACTACCATACCACGACACTAGGTATAATATTATCAAATACTAAAATACTTTGTTCACAGCCTTCAAATGTGTTGCCAGTTTTTCTTCTAACTATAGGCATACTATTTCAAAACCGCGTTGCTTGCGCGACGAAATTACCAAATGAACATCCAAGCGACGCGATTAGAGCTATGCGATATTACTGTAACTTGTTCCTCTCACTAACATGCCTTCTAATCAGCTGTTATCGCTTCGCATTGCCCAACGCGTGCGCTTCGCTTCGCCTTCACTATAATTCCACCTTTAAAGTGGCATTTACATTTTATGCCACAATGATTTTGACTCACGTCAAATTTTTTAATATACATAGCGACTTTTAATAAAGTTCCAGCAATCTTTCATGTCAAGAAATCCTTCCAAATACTTGATTTCTTTTGATTTCGAATATTTACATATGCTATCAAACACAAGTCCGTCTTCTTAAATCAACATATCTACAAACTTTAATCTTAGAGAAATCAAAGATACGACGTACGATATGGACGTGCACGTGTTGACGTAACGGTCACTTCAAAATCCTGGAATTTCTGGTTTCCAATTACAACTCACATGCGAACACATTCGATTTTTTGTCAATCAGGACGACTAGTTGTCATGGTTGAGATGCAGGCGACACGCTACCTCAAAACGTTGATCGAACCGGAGGACATACACGCACTATGTTATAGGATATGTGCTTCTATACAGTATAGTGGTTCTGGATTGTGGTTTAAGTGGATCCTGCTCCTTCCACACGCTTGAACTTATAATTCAATTTGAATTCCCGCATATAAAGGATATGACTTTAGGGTACTGAATTGAAAGATATTCGCCCTGAAATATATTACTTATGGTTCATGTCGTTGAACTGGAAAAGAAATTTAAAAAAAAACCCAGAGACAAGTATATTGTAAATATTCAGATACTTTCATATTATTTACCAGGATATTTTGTTAACAAAGCTTAAGTTCAAGATTGACTAATAGAAATTAATGGTGCCGAGACATCGACAATAACGACCAATTGCCGTCACTTTATAGCAAATTTGGAAGAATTCTTAGCTCAGTCTGGAATGAATGGGGTCGTTTAAAAAAAGTTCAAGATATAGTGAAGAATGCTGCAGACAATTTAGGGGACAGTTTCAATTAGTTGTAGCTTTCGAGTGGGAAGATTTCAAAAATGAAATGAAAATGCGACGATATGTGGATGAGAATTTCAGAACATTGTCGATAAAAACAAGTGTTGATCTCATTTCTCTCGACCTCTTTCCATTTGGTGTGTGTTTTAGTGTAAGTAATACGGAAGAAATTAAATTCCAACTTGAGAAAGTTGCCTAATAATCTGGAATGGGTCAGGCTGTATCAATCTGATACTTTACACCAGGTACTTAACAGTACCAGATACTCAAAACTTCTACAGACCAATTGTATAAATAGGGTGTTTCAATAGGGACGCTCGAAATTTGTTAGGTTACAGCGGCCATGTTGTTAAAGCAACATCTGTCGAATTTGTTGTAAATTGTTCATTAGTATATGGCAAATCACCGTGGAAGGTTATATAGTTAAACAACGTGTGCAAATCATCAAATTTAATTTTCGAATTCAGTGCTCCATTCGAGAAACGTTCCGCGTTATCGTATGGTTATCATAGCGTTATCGTAAGGTTATCTCGTGTGGCGGCAACGTGAACTGGCCACCGAGATCGTACGATTTAACGCCTTTAGACTTCTTCCTTTAAGTTGTATCTTAAATCGCAGGTCTAGTCGTATAAACCGCGAACAATTGATGCCCTCAAAGTCAACATAACGAAGCTTAATTTATGCGACAAAGTCGTCGAAAATTGAATCTCTCGAATATGTGCCACCCAGTGCCACCAAGCAAAGCCGCGGCGGACATTTGAACGACGTTATACAGGGTGTTTGGCACTCCGTGTGCCACCTTGTAAGGGGTTATTCCTTGATATATTTGCAGAAAAAAATTGTTAAACAGGGTGGGTTAATTTTCAATATTAGTGGAGATACAGGGTGGTTAAGAAAAGTGTTTTTGACCGGTACCCTCACTCACTTAAAACGTTACATCTTGAAAACGAATAATCACAAGGCAAAGTGTTATAACTCGTTTTTTAGGCAATCGAATTACCTTTCATTTGATGTAACAGTCTAAATTGTAACTGCACCCAATCTTGAGATATTTACTCGAAAACACAAATTTTTGCTACGCGAACCCTTAAAATTCAGTGATCAATGTAGTTTTTCTCAGAAAACCCCATTATAAAAATGTCATTTTAATTTTATTTTTTTATGAGCCGTATTATTACCTACAAAAGCTGCATACATATGTATGAGTTACGATTAACATTTTGGAAGTAACAGGTAAAAATACATATATGGAAATATGGAAATTTGCATAGTTTAATTTTGCTGTAAAGTCTATTAGAGTAACACAACAAGCAGTTCGGGTTTAAATATTAAATCGATCCACTCTTAGATTTTATTGTTTTTTACGTAAAATAAAAAAAAATTAGTCTTCGAAAATGTTTTTTAAAGGGAAAATTTGAACTACGATAGAAAATTGCTTAGATGACCCAAATCTAGACTTAACGATTTGGGTATTACAAATTCATTTCTAAAGTCGATCGTCCGATGAAAATAAACCTTCTACAAAATCTAAATAATAATTTCATTTCATACCATTTACGACAGTATTTAAATCGATTATTGTTACATCAGAAACAATTTATTCTACTCGCTTTTCTGAAAACCACAAACAATAAAAGCAAAGGACACCGAAAATTAATAAGATAAGTAAATTTCATTACAAAATATTAATTGAGTTTGCCACAGATTACTATGAAATTTGTTATTTTCTCGTAGGTATGTTCTAAAGGTCGCATGCAAATTTTATACTTTTTGGTATCGATATAAGAGACGATACCCTGACAGTATTTTTCTAGACTAATATCCCTTTGCATGTATTGTACTTGATGGCAAATTCAATCAAATGGAAAATTATATTCCAGTTGATTATCGTCGTTTGTTGTGACATATTTCTAGCCATTAAATTACAGGCGGGAGACAGAAAACTTTGTTCAAAAGTTACGAGCTAGTTCAGATGGAATACTCTATTCCTTCTTTTAATAAAATAGTGAGTAAGGATCAGGGTTTTGAATGTTTTCAAATAGCTTGGTAAGCGTTAAATTCCTTTTAATTATTGATTTTAGTTTGCTCTGATGTAATTAAATACAAGATTTAACTTCAATAGCTAACTGATAAAAACAGCTAATCCACCCTTTACTCTTTTAGTTGAAATTTGAAATTGTTTCATTCCTTCAATATATATGTACATTTTTAACTTAAGCTAGTTTTAATGGTTCGGTGGTGAGACTTATTCGAAATCTGTACATCCTTAATAATTTATATATAATAATTGAATTTATATTTGTTTTTAATCGTTTTCTTCTGGCATTAATTCATTTACGGGAAAAGGAGTTAAACCGTATAAATAGCTTAAGCGTAACCTAAAAACAAACCTTAATCTACATGTATATACAAACAACTAAAACTAAAAGTAATATTATTCAGGAAACAGAGAGAGAACTTGAGGATTTTCGGAGCTTTCGCATTTTTGTTTTAAGTTTGCAGTCAGCTTAGCAATGGTGTCAATTATTCGAGGCAAGTCAGCTAGTACGTGTAGTTCTCTTGTGGAAAAATGCCAGGGCTTGTTCAAGATGATCTTAAGACACTTATTTTGGATAATTTGAAGCTTTTTCTTATACACGACGGCACAGGGATTCCAAACAGGTGCTCCATACAGAAGAATAGGCTGCATTACCGATTTATACAGAAGTAGCTTGTTTTTCTTCGATAATTCAGATTTTCTATTTATAAGGGGATAAAGAAAACGTATGCTTTTCATGGTTTTTGAACAAGCTTCAGTAGTGTGAAATTGAAAAGTAAGTTTTCTGTCTAAGTGCATGCCTAAATATTTTATATTTGGAGACCAAGTAATATTTTCACCTAGTGCATTGAAGGTAGCGTTCGGTAAGTATCTACGAGCACGCCTTTTAGTAAAAAATATCGCGTCAGTTTTCGCTACATTGATTTGAATTTTCCATTTAGTGAAATATTTCCCTATTTCTTCCAGTTGTTTTTAAAAAATGTCTACAATATAGTTAGGGTCGACGCTACTAGCATAGACCGCCAAATCGTCGGCAAAACTGTCTAGCTCACACTCGAAGTTTTTCGGTAAGTCAGACATAAAGATATTGTTGCGAGCTAGGGGTTCGCCGGGATTTCAAGTAAAACACAATTCGTCTAAAATCAAAATACGTGTTTATTAATTATTCGCACTTTAATTCTATTCGCACAATAGTTCGCACTGTATGGCAACACTGCCCGCTTATATATTTCGCTTGACTCGATCACTTTCGCTTTCTACCAACACGGTTACTTTCTACCAACACGCTGGCTGTCACAGTCGACGTAATAAAAATTACTATGTCCCTCGCTGAAAGCTTCACCTGCTTTTATACTACTTGTCTGTAGTCGAGACTGTTCTTGAATCTTCGTTCGGTGGTGTGTGTAGAGGGTTCTGGAAAGCTTGAGAGCATTCCATCTGATCTTCTAAGCTGTTCTAGTACATTCGAGCACATTCGATTAGAGGGGAGATATAGTCGTGTTGCTCCGCTCCCCTTGCATACTTCAACTAGGTTTCTGATTGGGTTACTTTGTAGCTAGGTATTCGGTTGTTGATGTTTCCATTATGCGAAATCGATCGAGTTGCTCGGTTGCCAGGCTTGCACGTAACAATATTATATAATGGAGGACTTAGTGATGATCCTTGAGGAACTCCTGCCGGGATGATACGACTGGTCGAAACATTGAATTTATTCGTACTTGGAATGATCTCCCCGAAAGAAAGGATTTTATAATATTTATAATGTGTGAAGGGAAGGAGAATCTGATTGTTGGGCGTAAATTTGAGAGAAACTAATTTATTTGGTGATTTTCTTCAAATTTATTTTCCTTTGTGTCTAGAAAAATTTACAATTACAAAATTTCAATATTAGTTACAAATATTTCAATAAAAACAATTTTCAAATTATTAGGTTACAAAATTTTTTACCTCCACGCTTTCGCAGTCAAAGTTTAAAAGAACCGGAAATGTAACAGGCATTGGAACCATTCAGTTTAGTGCATTTTTAATGTTGGTATACATGATTCAATTTATTGAGTTCAATGCGTGCTACATTCCCATTATTTAGTTTAGAATTATATTTATACTAGTAAACTTTTATTTTATTTTTATTTTTTAATTATAATACATTTTATCATTTATTGATTTTATGCGTGGTAACACTGATAAATTTATATAACAGACCATTATGCCACACCGAATCGAAGGCCTTTTCAACATCCAGGGTAACCAACCCAATGTATCAGCACCTCAGCATTGAACACGTTTCGCACTTCTACCCAGATTGTTGATAGATTTTTTTTATTTATTTACGTACTTGTTTTTTCAATAGATGATTCAATAGAAGTGAAAGTGAATTCGATCTCATTAAACCTCAAAAAAATTCGGAATTCGTCAAAACTTGAACAATGTCTTACTCCTCAGGGGGTTTAATATCAAAAAATACTTAAATCGGTTTATTCCCCGACTATATTCAAAGCATTTAGAAGTGAAAGTGAATTCCATATTTCATTAGACCTAAGAAATACATTGGAATTCGTGAAAAAGTACAAATCAGCTTTACACCCCCTTAGGAGTTTGATGTCGAAAAATTTAGAAAAGTGTTTCTAGGCGCTTGTATTAAAAGCCCGCAGAACTAAAATTGATTTGATAGCTCGATATGTCTAAAAGATTTATCGAAATTCGTGAAAATGTGGGAAAACCCCTTTTCACAGACATTTTTATACTCTAGATGAAATCATATAGAGTATTATAAGTTTAATCCAGCCCAAAAGTTTGTAACGCATAGAACCAAGCCTCGGACGAAAAAAAGTTATATATATTATTTTTTGTTTATTTGTGGCCAAAAACCTCAAATCCGCTTGACATCCGTCCGTCCGTCCGTCCGTCCGTCCGTCCGTCCGTCTGTCTGTCTGTGAACACGATAACTCAAGAACGCCTTCACCTAGGATCTTGATATTTTGAATCTGGATGTTTGGTTGAATTTGTAAGGCTAAGTTCGTTAACGGGCAAAATCGTCCTACTCCTTCGGGTAGCTGCCATACAAAATGTCCTTAAAACACGTGTTCAAGAATATTGGTCGATAACTTCAGAAGGGTTTAAGCTACGACTTTGAAATTTTGTATGTGTTATTTTTCCAATAGTTGGAGCTAAATATATGATTATGAGATATTAGTTCTTCGTGTAGCTGCCATACAAATATCCTGTCAAAATGTATTCACTTAATTTACGAAACTCACTATAACTCAAGTAATCTTTTAGCTACGAATTCGGAATTTTGTACAAATTAGTTTTGAGTGAAAAGAAAGTTCGGGTTTACTAATCAGCGAAATCCGTTTACTTCTTCTGGTAGCTGCCATACAAAATGTCCTTAAAACACGTGTTTAAGAATATTGGCCGATAACTTCAGAGGGGTTTAAGCTACGTCTTTGAAATTTTGTATGTATATTTTTCCAATATTTGAAGCTAAATGTATGATTATGAAGAAAATCCTATTAGTCCTTCGTGTAGCTGCCATACAAATATCCTGTCAAAACGTCTTCACTTAATTTACGGAACTTACTATAACTCAAGTAATCTTTTAGCTATGAATTGGAAATTTTGTACAAATTAGTTTTGAGTAAAAACAAAGTTCGGGTTTACTAATCAGCGAAATCCTTTTACTCCTTTTGGTACCTGCCATACAAAATGTCCTTAAAACACGTGTTCAACAATATTTTTCGATAACTTTTGACCGCTTCAAGCTACGAATTTGAAATTTTGTACACGTTCATTTTTAAATGGTTCCAAGGAAAAGGATAAATATGTAAGAAATCGTGTGAGTCCTTCCTGCACCTCCCATGTCCTTCAAAAAGACTTTTTTTTTCGATGATTTACCCAGTTCAAGATATGAAATTAAACACTGAATATTGTCTTTAGTTTTGAGTAGCAATCTAATGGCAGTCCTTAATAAAGGACATACAACATGCACACACGTAATTCTACTTTATCCCCAACTACAATATAAATCGGAGTTCAGTATTCATCTAGAGTATTATACGATTGGCTTGTTTTTACTCCATTTTTGTACACAAATGAAAATCTAACGTTTTTTATCTTTCATTCCTGTAGTAGCACATTTACATATAGGTACTAAGTTTCAACTTTCTAGCATAAGCCGTTTCAGAGATAAGAAAAACCAACCCCCATCCCCGTATCTTGGTACCCCTAACGAAAATTTATTTTTCTGGGATGTCTGTATATTAGCTCTATACAGCTGTCAATTTTTAGCTCTCTATCCTTTGCGCCTTTCGAGAAATTAAAATCAGATTTTTTTCATTTCCACCCCCTTCCACCATTACCCCAATTACACCATAACACCCACACCCTACTGGTCTACTGGTTCTAACTCCTGTAAAATTTTCAAGATCATATCTGATACGTTTCACCTCCTCCCCACCAAAAGTTTTATTTCAGTAGACTTCACTGGTAATTCATCATACAGAAACCAAATTTTATCTTCCTACCATAATTGAGTCGGAAGATATTGTAATTCAAAGTTTTTCACCCCCACCCCCATTACTCACCACCCCCTTAAACATTTTAACTGTTTTTTAATCTCCTAGTATCTTTTAAGACAACTACAAAGTTTCAGCCATCTGACATCAATCGTTCAGAAGATGGATTTTTATAATTTATCAATCCCAGCTTTCAAGCGTTTTGGACGCATTGTTTTTCCCCCACTCGAACACCCCTTGACGACTATCAATCATTTTTTTTGCAAATGGGTCCACTATCATAGTTCTACGTATGTTTTAGCCTACTAGCATAAGCGATTCTTGAGATCTAGAAACCAAAATTTTTCGTCTAAAACGCTCCCTCCTCCCCCCCCTCTCACACCCCCACCCCTCCAAAAGATACCGGTCGTAAGGGTTCATCCATTCTACCCACCATATAAATTTCAACTTAATATCTCAAGGGGTTTGTGAGCTACGCACCTTCAAATGGCGTACGGCGTCTACGGCGGACAGACGGACATTTTTTTTTTGCTTTTTTGGGGTTTACTAGTCTTAAAACGTGAAAACATAAAATTTTAGGATAGCAAATTTTTTTTTAAAGTTTCTGGTCGATTACAATACTTATTATTAAAAAATAATAAAGTAAAATGTGCTTTGACCTGTTCTCCTTTTTTGATTTTTATGGATTTTCTTAATGTAAAATGCAGTAAATAAAACAACTTGGACTGAATTAAAATGTTTTTGTAAGATAAACGTCTAGTTGAATTTACTTTATATAAACATTTTATAAAAAAGAGTGGAACTTAAAATCATAGTCTACAAAAGCAAAGTACTTAAATGCTCCCCATAAAATCCATAAATTACATTTAAATAGTTATATAACGACCTTATCGATTCGGTTTACAATAAATCAATATCCAAAATTACCTAAAGTAGAATTTCAGAATCGTTTTCACACTCTTTTATCGCCCCTCAAAACATTAAGATCGAAATGGCAACTACAGAAAATGTTAAGTACCTACTTCCTAGTACATATTCATAAATATTGATCTAATCACTTTGTTTACAATTTATGTACACATATCCAAATAAATTACTCTTTACATCAGCTCGTATAAAATTAAGGAAAAAAATCTATGGTAGGCGCGTGTTTACCCTTACGTTAAAATGAGTTTCGTGCAATTCAGCAATTTTCTCTGGAAAAGGAAATTATAAAGCCAAATATATTTTCATCAAAGCAGTTTTCCAAAAAAATGTTTCCCCCTTTTGCGGCCTTGATATTTTTCTAATTGAGAGTTTCTAAGAATTATTGGATATTTTTGAAGTAAGGTGGAGTTTTAAGAGTATTTGACGTCACGTTAGTCACACGTGTTTCAAATCCTACAGCATGTATGTAATTGGATGCACGCCGAGTTTTTATTTTAAAAAATCGAAAAATTTTAAATTTTCACGTTTCAGAGTAATATGTCAAAAAAAGTCCGTCTGTCCACCGTATCCGCCATCCTCCGTACACAAACTCGTTTGAAGCCTCAAGTATCGTTGAGGTATTAAGTCCAAAATTTTTTTACTGAGTAGATTGGGTAGACTACTATAAGAGCCACATTTTGGGGACAGGAATTTTGATTTCTATATCAACGCTAAATATTTTGATTTTCATTTCTCGAGAAACGCTAAAGACACGTCTTGACGTCTGTATTGGAACTTGGCTTGTAAGCGGTCCGGAAGTGAAGCCAAAAACATTGTCAACGTAAAGAGGTTTATATACGAGTATTGTCACGAATTTCGTCATATCTGTTAGATCTGTGGAGATATAAAATGGTATGGAATAATATTCCAGTTTTTGTTTGACAAATTGTTTCATTTACTTAAGTTTTTGTAATTTTTAATTTTTCATGAAATTTTTGACAAGGTAATTTGACACACTATTCAGTCTCACTCAGGCGATGGGTTAGTATAGTTCTCAAAATTTTCTTTGTCAAATTTTTACATTTGCTCAACACGTGTACAGCTTTAATTGAAAAATTCGACCTGGTTTTTTTTACAACCTGTGCGTTAAATATTTTTGAAAGCACCTAAATTTAATTCAGCAACTTGGCATACAAAAATTCATCATTTTGGTGAATTTTTTCACAGTAGATTACATATATCTATGATGCCATTTGCAAGAGATAACAATAAAATATTTGATTTGTTGATCACTTTGTCAAATATTTGACCGTTTGACTGACTGTTTTTGTTAAACACAGGATTTAGAGTGTATATCGTCAAATATGTTTGACAACAAATTCAATTTGGCAAATAAACATTTGACAATTACACTATTTGACTACATTGGCCAGTCAAATATTTAAATAAAGTGGCATACGATTTTATTTATATATTTCGTTTATAATTTTTTGCAAATAAAATAAATTGGAAATTTTTGTGTGCTTGGTTCGAATCTGCAATTTATACAGCTCGTAGTCTTTTCGCTTGTTGTAAACTAATTGGTCATTTCATACTTTATGTAAACATGAAATATATTCTACATTTGAATTTTTTATTATTCAAAAAATTTACGCTATTGAAAAAATACTCCAGCCTAAAACAATCTGTTAAAAATATTTTTAGAGTGAAAATTTGAAATTCCTGAATACTATGAAAATTATCATAAAGTTTATTTGTGTGTGTGTATTTTTGTAAAGAAAATATGTAACCGCTTGTGCGAAAGACATGACCGATGGTTCCGCTTATAATTATATCCTTAAATAAACACACCCCTCTCATCTGACTATGAGTTATTTTCTTCATCGATTTTTTTTCGATTATTGTACATTTCCGAAAATATCCAGACTGGCAATTTGAAGGCAGATGGCACGCACGGCAATGAGCGATAATAAATTATTCGACCTGGCGCAAATTGCTAAAATTTCATTGGATTAAGCTCGTCGCAGATAGTCTTCGAAATCGAACAACAATAAAATTAGCACCTAGGGTGTACACGCTCCGCGATCAATTAATCCGGTGTGGAATTTCTTTGATATAACTGCTTCCCGATTATCGTCTTTAAACTTTTGGCCGTTTATTCCTTTTCATATCACAGGTTGATTCTAATTTCGGATTAATGTAAACACAGTGTAACTAGCAAGCATTGCTTTACGTGATGTTCCGCATGTGGATTGTACTAGGGGCGAGATAAGCATTAGATTCATTCATCTTATACATGGATTGGGCGTGGATTTGATATGGAAATAATAAAGCGATCAATCATCGGCGTTACCTTGTGCATGAACATATAGACTAGCCTTTACGATTCATTCAAGAACGCCTGACTGATTGATATGGCGAGCGATTATACACTAGTTGCGTTGAGACGATTTCGGATAATTTTGAGTTCATTAAATTGCATTCTAGTTTACTTGATCTGAATACCAATATCACTATTCTCCAAATTAGCCTTCATTTGCTGCTAATTTAATTCCAAAAACCAATAAATGATTTTACTAAAGACATGAAACACTGACTGAAAAATCTTCGTTATATTCACGACTTGAGTTTCAAATGATAAGAAATGATAAGTGTGATGTAACATTAAAAAAAATCATCAAAATCGAGATAAACTTGTGAACTTTCCATGTTTTACTTCTTATCTGCAAGGTGACATACCTTTTGAAAATTCTTAAATGCAGTATTTTAATATACGCAAACCGAATTTCAAATTTACCCACTTCTGGATTGTTTTTCCCACAACTCCCGTACCCGTCTACTGAAGTTGCAATTTTTTTTGCATGCTATTGGCTCGATTATCGAAATCGTAGATCTATATAAGTTCCAAGTTTCAACTTCCTACCCTAAGCGTCTAAGACGCCACACTTCTGCCCTCCCACCGCAACCCTAAAAAATTCAATAGCTCAAATGGTTTGGGAAATACGGACCTTTAAGCGCGTTTGGGGACGGCGTACGACGTACAGCGTACGGCGGACAGACGGGCAGACATTTTTTTTCAGTTTTAAGATAAACTAATGCTAAAACATTAAAAAAAAAAATTTTCATGGAACAAATTTCATCTGATTATTACTTCTTTAGCTTTTTTCATCAAAGATACAATCCGTTTCACAAATTTACCACCATTCATTAAATACATGAAATTACATTACCCAATTCGTTCGTTTGACGAACTACCAGTCGCATATACCATGTCCCCGTTCCATACATCAATGCTATCATAAAATCCATAATCATAAATAACACCACGAAATAAATCCAGTAGTGCATAGTGCTCCTTTTCATGGTCTAGACACATTCCTAAATTGTAATATCTTTCACCAAAAGTATACACCATCTTTCAAGTGACTCCATCGCACTATCTGGGGGTTGTTACCCTGTCATCAGAGGATTATCTCAAGAAAATAGATTAATTCTCCTTATTTTTAGGACGATTGGTTGTAGTAGAGACAATTATCTTGCATAAAGCAGTCTAAAGGATTAAAAAAAATCAATTGCACGAGTAAGTTTCATTAATTTCTTTAAAAAACCGATGTATGCATGTATTCTGATTGGAAGACTCTAAATCCAAACTAAGTACGACCTAAAGCTATTATCTAAATCGACCGAAAATTCGAAGAGTTGATTTTAGATTGAATAAGTTTGTGCCTAGATGTGGTTTTCAGTATTTAGTCGTAAATATTCATTAGGTTCTTCGGAGAAATCCTTTAAGGATGAAAGTTTTTTTTGAAGCCATGTAGGAATACTTGTACAGCATTTCGTGAATCTTTCATCAGATGGAAGAGAAGATGTTGGGAATGTAGTATACCCTCGTACATATTTATATCGGTTTGAATACATTTGTCTTAAACGTTGAATGAACTTGGAAGTCAAATGACTTCCAAGTTCATTCAACGTTTAATACTTAGGACGAAGTTTGACACGTGAAATCTCATATTAGTAGAGTCGGATATAAAAGGTTCCCTTTTTGGCGAGGCATGTTACTGTGAAAGCATATTTTTGCAAAGATCAGATAATCAGTGATTTCGAGGAGGATGGTATTAAATTTCTACTAACAGCAAATTTGAAGAAAACTTAAAAAAATTGTTTTGTTTCCGATGATAGCACCTTAACAAATCCGTGACTGGAACACCATGGTACTGTGGCTAGGACTTGACAAAGCGAACTTTAGCCACTGAAAGTATAGGTAGGTAGGTAGGTAGGTAGGTAGGTAGGTAGGTAGGTAGGTAGGTAGGTAGGTAGGTAGGTAGGTACGCGTGGCTGCCCGTGAGAACACGGACACACTTAGACCTAAAAGGTCCGTTGTGGATCATCGAATCCGGTCCTACTCGTCGAACCATTTAGAGCTTGCAATGAAGCATTGGATTGGCGCGACCTCCATTACGGCAAGGTCACCAAGGCAGTTGAAGAACTAAGCTCCAAGATGAGCTTTCCTTCTAGCGGATAGAGCTGGACAGTTACAGAGAAGGTGAAGGACTGTCTCCTCCTCTCCCTCATCCAGGCAGCTTCTACAGAAGTCGTTTCAGAAGAGACCGAGTCTTTTAGCATGTCGACCTATAAGACAGTGTCCGTTCAGGACACCGACTGTGGTGCTGATATTCGCCCTTTTGAGCAAAGTCAGCCTTTTAGAGCATTTTAGATCCAGCTTCGGCCAGATCTGTCTCGCAGTGTGACATGTAATGCCGTCCGCCCATCTTGAGTTGGTTTTCTCAATTGAGTCCAATCCCAGTAGCAGTTTACATGTAGAGAGAGGCACACCCAGATTCCGATGTTCCGGCATAATCTGAAGAGTGGTACCGCGTCGAGCGAGTTCGACAGCCATGCAGTTCCCTGGAATATCCCTGTGTCCTGGCACCCAGCACAGAAGAATATTGAACTGTTCTGCGATCTCCTTAAGAGATGATCGACATTCTTCGGCGACCTTTGATGCTGTCAAGACCGATTCCAAGGATTTTATTGCCGCTTGGGCTATCTGTGAAAATGCTAATATCCCAAGTAGATATTACATTACACCTCAGCCAGGACAGGGCCTCCTTGATCGCCATAAGCTCCGCCTGATAAACGCTACAGTGGTCCGGAAGGCGGAAGACGGAAGGCGGAGGGAGCTGCTAATGTTAAGCATGTCAGAGAAAACACCTCCACCTACCCCGTCTTCAGTTTTGGAGCCGTCCGTATATATATGGGCGGACTCTTCCATCCGTACCGAATACCTTTTCCATTCTAGACGGGTTGGGATGGTTGTTAGGAAATTTTTGTCAAAATCATAACTGGGAGGGATGTAGTCGGTGCTTTCAGAAATGTATGTACAACAGGTGGAAAACTTTCACTGGCACTTGTATTGGCGTGCATATTTGCAGAGATTTTTGAGATACTAGATTTAAAATTTTTTTCAGCGAATTGTATTTTAGTGAAATATTTCTTAGTACCTTATAACTGCTTCAATAGAACCACTCATCAAATGCAGGCAAAGTTTTACTTTATCCAAAAGAACGAAGCCTCGGACGAAAAATTCTGTATATAAATTCCTTTGTTCAAAGATGGTTTAAAGCCTCAAATTCACTTCCTTTTAATTCGTACTATGAGAAAATATCTGGTAAAATGTTAAGAAGATCTGCCTCTTAAACATTTTATACAGATTTCTTTTTAAATTTTTGAAAATTAAATTAAATCCCAATTAATTTTTATTAATATTCCTTTCGATTTAATATGCATTTTCCTTTTAACCACCAACGTTTGTGAATAATAAGATTTTCACCTAAATATAAGATAATTAAGTAGATGAACAGATTAAATTCAACTGTTGATAAGTTTTCCTTTGAAATTAATAAGCAGACTGCTTAATTTCACTTCTGGAAATCTATTATTGTAAGAAAAAAATTAACGCGAATGGAATTGTTCAAAACTTACCGGTTTTCATTCAAAGGCAGTGTTTGATTTTGATTAGTGATCAGTTTATTGTGTACTGAGTTAGAAATTTACGATAATTATGTTTATTATATCAGACTGAAGTTCGCAAGTCGGAGTGTGCAACGAATGCGTATATTATCCTAGATTTTTTTCCACATTTTTGAGTGATTTTAAAAAAATTAATAAAATTAATCCACGGCACCTTTGCCGTGGAACGCCTAAAATTTTGTGTTAACTTTTTATATTGTGTGTTTACAATAATTTATCAGTGAAATCGGCTAAATTTTATGGAATTTTTTTATTGTGTAGTGTATATAATATAGGTAGTGTCGGAATGGCGTCGTCATTTGAGGGTTCTTCCAAGTTGACAGATATTCAATCTGTTATTATTCCCTCGGTTCATTTTGTAGAGCTAAAAAATTTAAACACGGAATGCACACAAAAAGAATGGCCTTCATTTAACGATGGTGATGGATATCAACTGGTAAAATTTATTTTATGCAATGTTAGAATTGATGGTTCAATTTATTACATAATTACAGGGGCCCTATTCTCGAGTCCATTCGAATTTTGGTCGCATACGATCAATTCGAATGATAAGTTTCGTACACGAACCAACTCCCATAAAAATTGGTATTCTTGAATGTCATGCGAAACTTTTTCATTCGAATGGTCGTACACGAATTGGAAGTAGTATTGCCAGACAAGTTTTTTGCTATTTAACGTGAATTTGGTAAGCCACTGTGACCACTAACAAGTGAAACACTTCAGAACAGAAATCCGTTAGTTTCAAACTTGAAAAAATGGATCAAAACGGGTTGGTAATATTAGTGGGGAGGAGAAAACGATATTAATAGAATTTTTGGAAAGTAATCCAAAATTAATTAAAGGTAGATTCAATGCGGAATTTACCCATGAAAACGCGCAACAAGTTTGGGGTATCGTTTCGGATGTTTTAAATAGTATTCCTGGTGCAAAAAAGGATTGAAAGCAATGGCGCAAGGTATGGTTATTCATTATAAACAAGCAATCAAGATAATTATTTATGTAATTTACAGACTTATCAGGATATGAAAAACAAAACAAAATTGTGGCAAGCGGGCATTCTTAAAAATATTCGAACCACGGGTGGAGGACGACAAAGTGGATCTGATTAGAAAATAAATAAAAACAACTTCATCACTCGTAGAGAATACTAATATTTATTTTCATCAATTAATATTACAATCCTTCTTCCTAACTAGAATCTCTCAATATCTTAAAAAAGTGCACTCGCATAATAACAAACACAATTTAAATTTGACAATTTTTCTGAGCCACCTATTGTTGCTCTTCCTCTTTACATGTGCATTTTCCAAAGCACTGATAGCGCTTTAGGGCTTTTGGATTTATAGTACTTTTCTTTATAGTCACCTGAGTGACATAACTCATGACTAAATAATGAGACGAAAATGAAGGGGAATAGACCACACTTTTCCAGACGGCCATAGAACCTCAAACTACAGTTTGAAAAGCTGCAGAGTTTGGAGTCTTTCATATCCCCACAAATTCCAGAGAATGTTGAAAAAGTGAGACTCCGAAGGAGAGAAAGCAGAGAAATCCCAAAAGTTAATAGCTCAAAGAGTTTTTGAGCTATGAGCCTACAAGCTCTTTTGTCTACGGCGGAGAGACGGACAAATTTTTTTCCCCTTTTCGGGATTAACCAATAAAAAATGTTCAGGGTTGAAAATTACCAAATCATCAAGTAAGATGAAAATCTAATGTCCTCTGAATCAGAGAGACCCACCCGAACTTTGACCTTACTCTATTCAAAAAATTTCGATGACAAGATTACAGTCGATTGGACTTTCCGGAGAAGTCATTTGGTTTTTGGTACAGTAGTACAGAAAAGTAAAAAAAAAAAGTAAAATTTAATGTCCTGTACTTTATGAAAGTTTGGGTACTTAAGAATCTTAAACAAAACCGAAGAACAGGAAGCCATTGTTTAAAATTGTTTTAGTAGCAGTCAAGTTATTCAAAACCTACCATTCGAACAAAATCGCTGTAAGATCCCAGGGAATTCAGAACAAATAACGACAAATAATTGTCGAATACCCCGTCGTCACGAGCCTGCTTGAATTTCTGCTCATCGACGAAAAAGTATCGCAACAGATTTCCGGACTCCTTGTCGATCACATTAATCCGGAATGTCTTGGCTTGGATTTTTTCCGGTAGAACTGAGACGAAAAACTCCTTGGGCGATCGAATTCCGCTTAATTCGGCTATTTCGTCGGTGATGTTTTCAAGATCTTGCGGCTGAATCAGTGGGACTATGGTATCAATAGTGTTTCCTACCGACGGAAGGTGCCTGGAAGCTTGACTCTGTTGTGTAAAGTAGGAACCTTTGGAATTTGCGACAGGTTCTGATGATTTCATGGAGGATCCAGCATTGGACGGTTGAATTGTGGTGCCGCCATGAGTTCGTTCCAGCGAGTTGTTCCGTTCGCGCAAGTACGGTTTCAATATATTGCTTTGCGTTGGATTGATCTTTCGATTTTGGGACGACTTGGTAGATTTCATGTAGGACGGTCCTGGTTGTTGACCATAACCCGCAGGATAACTATCGAGACACATTTAAAATATTGTTTGACAGTTGACATGGTAACGGCTAAAGTTTCGTGCACGAAAGTTTAATTCGAATGATAGAAACCACTCGTTGCATATCATGCGAAAAGATTCGCATGCGACCCCCGTGTGACTACTCGAGAATAGCAATTTTTTCAAGTCATTCGAAAGTTGATGAAATTCGTGCACGAAACTTGGTCGAATGAACTCGAGAATAGGGCCCCAGATTGTCATTGATTTTGAAACGCTATTCCCAATAAAGGGGAACGAATTAGTTCTTAAATTCGATGCGTTTGTAGTAAAGATTATCCCCTTTTTTCGACAAGAAATAAAGGATAAGACATCAAGAGCGTACCTGGCGCTGTTTAATGAATCTTCTATAAATAACGGTAATAGCACATTTCTTGGACGATCTAACACTTAGTTAGTGAAATTTTGTTCAAATTTCCAGATTCTAGAAACTATTTTGCAGCAATTTTATTGTTCGCTATTTTGTAACCTAGACGATGGTCAATCGGATTTTGTAACACATATTTATTGCGTTAATAATTTACACAACACCTTTGAACGCATCCGAAAGGATTGTACAGAAAACAAGGCTACACTGCAACCCAGAGTTATAGTCGTGGGACCATCCAAGATCAACTCAATGAGTTCTACGTATTCTGCGACGCTACGAGTATAAGGCATAAGCTTCCAACATTCATTAAGGCCCTTGACGTATGTCTTAAAACACATTACTTTTACAACCTCCAATATTCAAAAATATTTCTTGAAAATAATTTTTTTGATATTACCACCGAACAATTTTCGGAAGCTATTAACTTAATAAATGAAATAAAACCAAATAGAGAGGAATGTCCGAATTAATTTGCTTTGAGTGTGAGGGAACGTTTGCTCAAACGCAAAAATTAATAGAGCATTTAAGTATTTCATATGGATTTCCAAGTTTAACTGTTTTCCGATGTAAACAAAATTCATGCGAACAACAATTTACTAATATAACTATGTTCATTTCAAAAAACATTTACTGAAGTATGAAAAAGTATATTTTAATTCATTAAAGAAGAAGAAGAAGAATGATAATTTCTCAAGTGTTTCAAGTATTTTGTCCATTGATACGGAACCATTTTCCAATATTGTTCCGAATTTAGAAGTATTAAAAAAGTCTTTTCAATTGCAAAAGTTTTTTCAATTGCATTTACATGGAAAATGGAAAATTCAAGAAAAAATGTTAGATATTTCCGATCTTGTCGTAAAGTATATTACAATTCCGTTTCTAAATTTATTACAAACTTCTACTGACATTATAAATGAAGATATTATATCGTAATTGGATAGTAGGCATGATACACCCTCTGACGAGTCTATGCCCTCCGATGACGAAACAGCTCCTTCGGACCTAGTCCAACACAATCTTATGAAACTGACGTATCCAGTGAAGGTTTTCCAATTGTCATGTCCTCAAGGACAGCGATTAATCAAAAGTCGGGGATTTCGTGTTGGAACACCAGAAACCCTACTGACGCCGGAAAACAACTAACATTTAATCAAATTTGCTTCTATGGTATAGCTTACCATGAAAAATTCCATTCTTATTATTATATTCCTTTTAAAAGATTCATTTCACGACCTTGCGTCAGAATATATTAGGTGTACAAATAAGTTCCCGGCGTTCTCGTATAGATGGCGCTAATACGAAATACTGGGAAAAAATGGCGGATCAAGCTCGTAATATGGCAAGATCAGACATATTGCAACTATTCCCCATCATTACATTTGTAAAATTTTATCGGCGTCAGTTACTTGTGAGTCCTTAAACATGTCGGAGTTCGAGCCAAATAAGCGCCATTTGCGGGAAGTTTTGCTTTTTTGTTTTAATTCAAAGAAATCTGTTTCTGAGGCTTGTCAGATGATTAGACAAACTTATGGCAAGTCTTTTATTAGCGAATCAACGTGTCGCGAATGGTTTCATCGCTTCAAAATGGGTGATTTCGGCGTGGAAGACAAGGAGCGTTCCGGCCGGCCAAAAAATTTCGAAGCCGCAGAATCGGAGGAACTACAGGACGAATATTGATGCCAAACACAACAAAGTCTTGCGGATTCATTGGATGTGACAAAACAAGCCATTGCACATCGTCTGAAAGTCTTGGAAATGATGCAAAAGTAAGGAAATTGGGTGCCGTACGAATTGAAGCCAATAGACGTCGTACGTCGTTTTTTCACGTGCGAACAGCTGCTCCAACAGCAGAACAGGAAAGGATTTTTGCATCGTATCGTGACTGGTGATGAAAAGTGGATACACTACGATAACCCGAAGCACCAAAAATCGTGGGGATACCCTGGCCATGCATCAACATCGACCGCAAAGCCGAATATCCATGGTCCCGAAGTCATGCCATGCATTTAGTGGAACCAGCTCGGCGTGGTGTATTATGAGTTGCTGCAACCGAGTGAAACCATCACAGGACCTCTTTATCGAAGACAACTAATGCGTTTGAGCCGAGCATTGAAAGAAAAACGGCCGCAATATGAGCAGAGACACGACAAAGTGATTTTGCTACACGACAACGCTTGGCAACATGTTGCTCAGGTTGTGAAAACCTACCTGTTAACACTGAAATGGGACGTCCTACCCCACCCGCTGTATTCACCAGACATCGCCCCTTCCGACTACCATTTAATCCGATCGATAAAAAATATCCTGGCTGAGCAGCACTTCCGTTCTTACGAAGATGCCAAAAATTGGGTCGACTCGTGGATCTCCTCAAAGGACGTGGAGTTTTTTGAACGCGGAATTCATATGCTGCCAAAAAGATGGGAAAAGGTTGTGGCTAGCGATGAACAATATTATTAAAAAAAATAATGCAACCAATTTCTCGCAATAAAGGCTCCAAGTTTGACAAAAAACGCTGGGAACTTATTTGTACACCTAATAGATTACTGAAAAATCTTGAGGCTTATGACTTGTTTAGGCCACCTGACTGCATTCTTTTGAATATTGGACTATTCTTAAATACATACATAATGTATGTATATTTGCATATGAAATGCTTCAACTTTCGAAAATAATATAATATTTTGTTGATATAAAAAAAAATTTATTTGTTCTTATTATATTAAATAAATTGTTATGTACCTTTATTTGTGGCGTTTTTTATTCCGGAAGGCAGGTCTGATACCATGGAAAGTTCGTAATGAAGTTGTTATTTAAATATTTTTTCAGGTATTATAAATTAAAAAATTTCATATTAAAATTTTTTTTTCATTTACTTAACAAATATATTTACATCAACAGCTTTATCGAGTAAAAGTTCTAGTATATACATATACATATACGTATATACTTATATATTATATAAAAAATAAATATACATGTATATACACCAAAAAATAAACACGATAGTCAATTAATTTGAAAGAGATTGTCTACTAAATTTTAATTGGCTATCCTCTCATTAACAATGTGAAATCCTATTATATTTTTAAATGAATTCTCCTCAGTAATAAAATAATATCCTCTTATGCTTTAAAAAGATTTCTTTTTATTACCAAAATGATATCATCTTATATTTACTAGATAACAGTTCAAAATGAAAGGAACGTAATTTTAAAATTCAATGAGAAATACTACTTATTTTGAAATGCCTCTTTTTTTTGGCAAAAATGCGTAGGGATTTCCTCTTACTTTTGTTCTAATTTAGTGTGTTAATTTTTCTCCGTGTAGGTGTCTCCAAATGCACAATAATTCGCGATCAAACTATTCGAAGAAATTGAAATTTGAAATCCATAAATGGAATTGTTATGGGTAACTACTCCTTCGAGTAGGCACAAATATTGGCTAAAAAGTCCCGAATTCGCCGAGCTAAAAATTTGAAAATCAACATATTGATTTTCAATTACCAGTGAAGGTTTTTCAACTGACATATCCTCAGTGGCAGTAGCCACGACAGCGATTAAACCCAGTCGGGATATCGTGTTGGTGTTTCGCCCAGAAACTTCGTTGACGCCGAAAAACAATAAAAATTTATTAAAATTATCTTCACCATGGAAAAATTCAATTGTCCTTAATACAAAAGTCCTTAAAAAAATCGTTTATGCTTCTTCAGGAGCTCACTAAAATTCAAGAAAGCGATCAGTCAAAAAGCCAAAAGTTTTATTGACGTCATTTCTAGTAGAAGTATTTCTGTGTTCGTTAATTCAAGAAAATTGGCGCCTCTCCTTGAAATACCTTCCACACAAAAGTCATTGAAACCGAGCTTATTAATATTGGCCGATAACTCCAGAACGCTTTAAACCAGAAATTTGAAATATATGAGACGAAAATGTCCTTCGTGAATCCTCCTTACAAAACGTCCTTAAAAAAATTGTCCAATCCAATCTTCTTCTGGAACTCACTAAAATTCAAGAAATCGTTTAGTCAAGAATGTAAATATTTTTAAAAAATGCCAAAGTAGGAATTGTGTAGGTATAAGCTTCGAGTAAAAGGAATATCGAGTTTGTTTGCCTGCAAAATCATCCAACTCCTTCGAGGAGCTTCCATAAAAAAGGTCATTATATCATACTATATTCTATAGAACCGGTTAGAACGGGTCATGTCTTTGATCATTCCTTTGATTTCACGGTAATGGGCGTTACTTTTAGAACAGATAATACAATCAAGGTTCTTCTTCAAGTAGCTACCATACAAATGTATTTAATTCACTCGCACTTACAATAAATAGGAACGAATTAGGGTAACATATAAAACTGAAATATAGTAGGTACTAAAATTGAATAAATTTAATTCATCTGCTACTACCCACGAATAGGTACGAATAATATATCCAAGGGCAAGACTCCTATTCCCTAATTAACGTAATTGAAAATTATTTCTAAGAATTTAGAACCGCAGATTAAAATGTAAAATACAAAAAATTAAAATTAATGAACAAGAAGTGATGTAGGATATCCCAGCGAGGTATGAATATATATATTTATAATAATACTTTAAGTATACCCTTATACTTATGTATCAAATTTATTGTTATTTTTATTTCACAATCGATAGTAAAATCTAATTTAATTGGGGTGAGTAGAATCACTATTATACGTTAAAATCATCAAGGATTTTGAATTCGCAAGATTAATTGCGCGTAAAATTTGTTTCTTTTGTTCTATAATTTATACGCGATCAAAGAGAAGACTTATAGTATAAATACTGGATTTTATTGTCTAAATGTTAAAATTTTCTTTTGAATACTTCATCAAATTAATTACAATAATTTGAATATTAAGAGGTCGAAACAATTACTCTCAAAACACAACCTACACATTAATTAGTTAATTTGCGAATTTGCCATCCTTTCTGTCTTTTTCATCTGTAAACAAAAGTTTTACTGCACTGATTTTCTCAAATATGATTTTACATATTAGAGATCTGTTCCAATATAGTTTGCTTCGTTTACGTTTACGTCTAGCTATGAAAGTTTACGACATGATGCATAGAAAATTCATGTACTAATTAAATTCTGGTTGGTGTCTTGGCTAAGCTGTGTTACGACAGCTGACGAGCTCAACTAGAGAGTAGACTTAAACATTTTTGATTGGATAAAAAACGATAAAATATTTGAATATTGGAACGGGTTAGATCAGATTTTCTAAACTAAACGAAAACGAAGCTGCGATAGTCAGTTTGACTTGAAAACAATTGTTTTATGTTTTATTTTATTTTTTTTTCACTGCAAAAATTAATATCTTGCCGGATAAGAATAAGAAAAATAAGAATCTGAAATAATGTAGATATTAGGATAATACGGAAATATGAAAAGCTTAACATTAGTAAGTCATGCTCTTGTTGCGGAAATAATTGTACTCGTATTATATAGCGAAAAATGTATGAGCACGAATTCGACATGAAATTGTAATGGTCACTTTTACTTTATTATTATCTCAAATAAGTTAGAGGCAGGAAGTCTATTTTCATTTAGCCAAGAGGAAAAGCCCCTCACAATTTATGCCTTAGAGCAAGAGCTTTATCTAAAAGTTACTACATGTTGTATAAAGATAAATTCAAGGAGATTTGTCCAAATTTTATATCCTTGAAATACAATGCTTGACGACAGCAATATATGGAGTTTTATAACTTAATCGAAATATTTTTTTTACTGTTGCCAATTGGTAGAAGTTTACGCCTTTTTCTATATGCACATAATGAGCTGATTAATATCCCGTCGACTTTTAGATGTCGCAATATTATCTTGCAAACTTTTTTTTCTATAGAAATAAACTGTAGATGTAGGTGGTTGAATACCGTTCGAATGAGATCTGTTCTTTAAAAAAAGTTTATAACCCTCTACTGATTTCATATGTGTAGATTTAAGAAGATATAAAATTGTGTGACTTGCATAATTTTTTTAATAACACTTCGTTTTATGGTTAGATTTATATTTAGGCATTATCTCGCAAAAAAATGTTAGAGATTCGAGTATGACCCTGCATTTTAGGTGCGTGGTGTGGAATTATGAAGTGGAGTGATCCGAAAGGATCACAATAAAATAAATAAAATAAATAAAGTAAATAAAATAAATAAAGTAAATAAAATAAATAAAATAAATAAAATAAATAAAATAAATAAAATAAATAAAATAAATAAAATAAATAAAATAAATAAAATAAATAAAATAAATAAAATAAATAAAATAAATAAAATAAATAAAATAAATAAAATAAATAAAATAAATAAAATAAATAAAATAAATAAAATAAATAAAATAAATAAAATAAATAAAATAAATAAAATAAATAAAATAAATAAAATAAATAAAATAAATAAAATAAATAAAATAAATAAAATAAATAAAATAAATAAAATAAATAAAATAAATAAAATAAATAAAATAAATAAAATAAATAAAATAAATAAAATAAATAAAATAAATAAAATAAATAAAATAAATAAAATAAATAAAATAAATAAAATAAATAAAATAAATAAAATAAATAAAATAAATAAAATAAATAAAATAAATAAAATAAATAAAATAAGTAAAATAAATAAAATAAATAAAATAAATAAAATAAATAAAATAAATAAAATAAATAAAATAAATAAAATAAATAAAATAAATAAAATAAATAAAATAAATAAAATAAATAAAATAAATAAAATAAATAAAATAAATAAAATAAATAAAATAAATAAAATATATAAAATAAATAAAATAAATAAAATAAATAAAATAAATAAAATAAATAAAATATATAAAATATATAAAATAAATAAAATAAATAAAATAAATAAAATAAATAAAATATATAAAATAAATAAAATAAATAAAATAAATAAAATAAATAAAATAAATAAAATAAATAAAATAAATAAAATAAATAAAATAAATAAAATAAATAAAATAAATAAAATAAATAAAATAAATAAAATAAATAAAATAAATAAAATAAATAAAATAAATAAAATAAATAAAATAAATAAAATAAATAAAATAAATAAAATAAATAAAATAAATAAAATAAATAAAATAAATAAAATAAATAAAATAAATAAAATAAATAAAATAAATAAAATAAATAAAATAAATAAAATAAATAAAATAAATAAAATAAATAAAATAAATAAAATAAATAAAATAAATAAAATAAATAAAATAAATAAAATAAATAAAATAAATAAAATAAATAAAATAAATAAAATAAATAAAATAAATAAAATAAATAAAATAAATAAAATAAATAAAATAAATAAAATAAATAAAATAAATAAAATAAATAAAATAAATAAAATAAATAAAATAAATAAAATAAATAAAATAAATAAAATAAATAAAATAAATAAAATAAATAAAATAAATAAAATAAATAAAATAAATAAAATAAATAAAATAAATAAAATAAATAAAATAAATAAAATAAATAAAATAAATAAAATAAATAAAATAAATAAAATAAATAAAATAAATAAAATAAATAAAATAAATAAAATAAATAAAATAAATAAAATAAATAAAATAAATAAAATAAATAAAATAAATAAAATAAAATAAATATAATAAATACAATGAATTTCACTCAGAAAGTCCGTTGATTAGAACTTGGTTCGAAAACTAATTTTTCATGACAGTTGCAGTATATCCGTACTCATCGGAAGGTATATTATTCTGCTACGAAAACGTTGGTAGCTTATGATAATATTCTTTGATATTTTTGTTAAATACTTACTAATAACGCAATTTCTTTCTGCGTATTGTATCCTTGTGAAATATTCTCAACAAATTATGGTTGAATAAATTTTGCTACCAATAACCCAAGTCCTCGAAAATCCATCGGATTTTTATTATCACTGAACTTCTTAGAATCTCATGATCATTCTGAATTTAACAAATTACTAAATACTTGCAGTACGTTAATGCAAAACTTATTTGTGCGAAAACCTATTGGATTTATAGTAAACTCCGTTGTTATACTCGTATGTTTGTTTTTTTTTCAGGATGAAAGTGCAACTAAGGAGCTCGAAAAGCACCGAAGCGTACGAACTTAATAGCATCAACATTGGCGCTTGTCTCTAGTCAAGGACATATACGAGTAGAAGATATTTTCACCGAAAAAATTTAACATGACGACGATATTATTTCGCGAAGTCATGTACATTTTGCTGCTTGGAAGCTTCTGTAAGTTTTTAAACTCACTACACACATGTAATTTAATATGCAAAAATACCAAAATATTTGAACACGATATGCAAATTCTTATCGTCATTCTGTTCTCGGAATTGTTATCAAAAATATTTCTCATGTATAATTTTGGATAAATTTGGTGCAGTTTATTTTATCTGGTGAAACTTATTTATGAGTGTTGCAAATATTTTCCTTGATTATAATGAATTTACTTATCAATGGGATTACATATGTTAGCACCACGTATGCCTACGTAATTTGGACAGAGTGTCTATGGTGGAATGCAACAAGTATCTGGAATTAATTAATGTCGGGATTATCTTGTTTCCTCCACATTATAACAAATTATACTTTTCGCTAGAATGAACCAGAACGAATTAAGGATGAGGCGGAAAGATTTTGTTAATGTGCTTCGTAATGGAATCGCAAATAATGGAGAAACTTTATCAAGCTATTGTGTTATGTGTGTCTTTGTCAAGCTATGCATTCTTTTGGAGGATGGTATTCCGCCGGAGTACGTACTTTGTAGTTAATGCCACCGTTATTGTCTTTCTGAAAAGATTAATTGAATTTGGGTTATCGTATTGTAGAGCAGGGCAGTTTTGGTCTTTGAAGTGATTTGCACTTATTATAACATATCTACCGTAGGCGGTATCACAATTATCATCTCGAGTAATATTTAGAGATGTTGAACCTTTTACCAGAAATAGAATTGAACCTAAACGAAAATTCAATTTCAAAATTGTTTGGGAATTTTGGTTTTGTATTTAATTCCAATTCACTATAATCCTTAGTCTTTTAGGCCTTCACTTCCAGAACTTTAGTAATTCGATATACTTAATAAGGATTATGTACATGTTGTGCAAAATCACAATCACAGAGAATGGGCACTTAAACTGATTCAATGTTTAATTAAATTTAAATTATTTTTTAGAATTAGATACATTTTTCCATCAATTTTAGTCAAAAATGTGCCAGCTAGAAATTTAAACATCCTATCATCATTCGTACCCAGCAAAAATTATGTTTTCGAAAATTATTCGAAAACAAATCACAAAAGTGAGTTAACCTTTCGAATATGAATTCCCCTGCGACATGAAATTAACTCTCTAGCTATAAATAATGCACATTCACATGTGAATCTTTACTACTATTGAAAAAGGATCCACATAATCTGTAAAACAGCGCATGCATTTAAGGTGCTATATACTCGCTTTGGTGAACGATAGGCGAATTGCTTTTAAATCGTGTTTAAGATTCGTAAATGGATGTGCATTATTAAGTACAACTAGAGAATTAGGTGAATTCGTATTCGAAAAATGGGATGGACAAATTAGAAAAACCTTCTACAGTATATAAATATTTTTCACTAACAAAGTTACAAGCTGACTTATTATCGATTTTTCTAATTACTTCGCACACGTCCTTTGTTTGGATTCAACGAATAAATATTAGTCATTTAGGCATTTTTTTTTGTATTATTCGATTTTTTTTCATCTTTGGTGAATCCCCATTACAACCAGCGTTTGTTTTTTATAACATTCGATATTTCTTTAGATAAATTTTTCCTGGGGAAGATATTAAAAATACTTTATTATTAAAAAATAATAAAGTAAAAATTGTGTTTTCTGTCTTATTCGCACCCACTTCCTCTATTTGCAAGCGCGTCTCCAAAAGATTAAGTACTGAAAAGTTTTTTTTTATATGGACAAATTTTTGATCTACCCCTTGAACATACAAAATGTCAGGGCAGAATTTTTTTTTGTTTAAGATCGTCGATAAAAAAATACTGCAGTCACGATCGGCTGCAAGCCAATCGTATAATACTCTAGATGTCTAGATGAAATACTGAACTACTATTTATGTTGTAGTTGGGGATAAAGTATAATAAGGAGTGCACATCCCATGTGCGAAATGCCGGAGTCCAACCAGAGTCCCGGCATTGCAGTGTCCGCCAAGACTTGTCGATCGGTATTGTTTTGGTACTGACAAACCACCAGACCAGTGTCGGGCCAATCCTGGTGATCAGTACTCCCACTTGATCTGAGCCGACTTTGGTCCGAGTTGCTGGGCCTATGTCGTTTTCAACCCTATTACGAGAATGTGTCAGATTGGCCTAGTGGGTAGCGTAGCGGACTAATGTGTTTCGGGACCATGGTTCGAATCCGAGAGTGTGCAAGGTGTGTAAGTAAAATCAATTCGCATTTTTCAAAAAAATAATAATATAAAAATAAATTCGTATTAAAAAAAAAAAAAAAACCGGTGTGATCAAATCGACATTGGCTCGACAATGATTTGGTCTAGGCCACATACTGGGCCCGAAACATTAGCCAGTACTGGCAACTCCGGCACCAGTACTAAGTCTGTGCTGTGCCGTTCTGCTTTTCGTACATGGGCTGTAGTTTGTCCTTTATTAAAGAGTGTCATTTGGTCGAAACTAAAAGACAATGTTATCAGTGTTCAATTTCATACACGGAATAAGACACACAAAGTAAAATTTTCCTTTTTCGAGGACTTTCACATGAGAGTCGCTAAAAGGATTCACTCGATTTCTAGCATGTTTATCCTTTTACCTGGGACTATTTAAAAAGGAATGTGTACAAAATTTCAAATTCCTAGCTTGAAGCGTTCAAAAGATATCGAAAAATATTCTTGAACACGTATTCAGCATGGGAGCTACCTAAAGGAGTAGAACGATTTCGTTAACTAGTAAATTTGAACTTTGTTTTCACTTAAAACTAATTTGTACAAAATTCCGAATTCGTGGCTGAACGATTACTTGAGTTATAGTGAGTTCCGTAAATTAAGTGAACACATTTTGACAGGATATTTGTATGGCAGCTACACGAAGAACTAATAGGATTTTCTTCATAATCATACCTTTAGCCCCAACTATTGAAAAACCAACACATACAACATTTCAAAAAGTAGCTTAAACCGTTCTGAAGTGTTCTTGAATACGTGATTTAACGACTTTTTGCATGGGAGCTACCCGAAGGAGTGAAAGAATTTTACTGACTAATGAACTCGAAATTCGTTTTCCCTCAAAACTAATCTCTACAAAATTCAACTTCGTGTCATAATGATTTCTTGAGTTATAGCGAGTTCCGTAAATTGAGTGAATATATTTTCCCAGGATTTTTGTATGGCAGCTACTCGAAAGACTCATTAGAATTTTTTATATTCATACCATTAACTGCAACCATTGGAATACCAACGTATACAAAATTTTAAAAAAGTCGTGACTTAAGGTGTTCCGAAGTTATTAGGCAATATTATTTAACACGTGTCTTTAGGACTTTTTGTATGGCAGCTACCCGAAGGAGTAGGACGACTTTACCCCTTAATGAACTCAGCCTTACAAATTCAACCAAACATCTAGACTCAAAATTTCAACATCCTAGTTCCAGGCGTTCTTGAGTTATCGTGCGTACGGACAGACAGACGAGTGGACAGACGAACGGACAGACGAACGGACAAACAGACGGACGGCAAGCAAGCGGATTTGGAGTTTTTGTCCACAAATAAACAAAAGATAATATATAACTTTTTTCGCCCGAGGCTCGGTACTATGCGTTACAAACTGTTGGGCTAAATTAATCTTATAATACTCTCAGATTTCATCCAGATTATATAAATAAAACAGTAATACATTTATGTCCATTGCAATAAAATATTTAATATAATTTTTTGTTCAAAAGAAAATGTTTTGAATTATGCAGTATTGTGAAGTGGTTCGTGGAACTCCATTCAAATTATTTCTTTTTATCATACAAAAAATTCTTTGGGGCGAGCCTGTAAAAAAGTTTACGTATGAAAAAATTCGTAGGAGTGTAGGTATATCGACTTTGCTTAGAATTTCATTAAGCTTTTGCTCTTTCAACGTCTATGTCTCAGGCGAAGGTTTTCCACGAAATGTTACAAAATCAGGGAGCCCAATAACTCGATCGAATTTTCGTAGAAAAACTCAATACTACATCCGGGATGTTCGTATTTTGGGCTAGGCGACACGTATTTTGGGCTAGGCTACACGTCTTATGGTTACGTTGGGTGGTCCAAATCTCAATTCATTGCAGCCTTCAATGAGCCCATTCTGATTACCCTCGGCTGCTTTATATTTTTCATAAAGGAGTTTAGAATCAATAAGCTTCAATCGTTTTTGATGAAATAGGATAAAGATAATTGATGTGAAGTCGGTGCTTTTTTAAATAAATATGCTGAATATGTTCTTCTTCCCCTTGATAAAGTCTGCATGATACGTCATTGAACATGTTCTGTTTAGTTTTATACGAAATTTAATTCGTGCACAATTTAAGAAGTTCTAATATGCTTTTTCTTTGAAGTCTTCCCGGAATAACTTTGATTGTTTGAATCCCAAAGACACAGTTTTATTTTGATGGAAATCAGATTGATACTCATTCCAGCAGTTTCTTTTCTCTTTCATCTTGTATTCGAAACATCTCAGAAATCGAGTATCTACTTAAATTTCATATCGTCAATTTCATTTTCTATCGAAATCGCTATGCCTACAGGCATCCTCAAATCTTGATAGTAGTTGAGTATTAGGAACACATTTGCCGACACGTCTGACTTTATCCTATAAAATCGTGAAGTCAATCTCATCTCTACCACCTCACCATGAAATTTTGTAGAAAAGGGTAGTCTTCAGGTTTCATAGTCCGTTCACCAAAGGAGCAGAGCAGAGCTATAAAAAAGACATCCTCCCGTTATTCATATATGTTTATACATACTGTTAAAAACCTTCCAACAGTCTGAGCGGACCTTAATTATTTTATGGGAAGAAGCCCGAAACGCGTTTAATGCTAAGATACGGTTTAGGTTACTATGCGACTGACGACCGAAAAAATAACGTTGCAAATAGCCTCCTGGTTATTCCTTAGGTTGTCAGTCGCATAGTAACTCAGACACTATAGATTTTAAAAAATTTGTGAAAACGTAAGCAATTCCTTTACAACCCCCTGGGGGTTGTATTTCAGAAAATCGTGAATTTGGTTTTAGGCTATTACATGAAATCGGAAATGCGTTAGTATGCGATTATAAAAAAAGTCTGTGGAAGTGAAAACCATTCTGATATCTCATCAAACCTAGAAAATATGTGGAAAGCCTTACGTCCTCTTAGGGTTGAATATCTAGAAATCCTGAAATCAACGTTTTAATGGCTATGTAGGAAGCCTTAGGAAGTAAAAATGAATTCGATCTCATCAGAACTAAGAAATATGTACGAATTTGTGAAAACATATTCAACCTCCCTGCACCCACTTTGGGGTTGAATATCCAAAAATTCCAAAAATTTAGAAAGGAGTTTTTAGATAAATATAAATAAAGTCCGAGGGAGTAAAAACCAATTCGATGTCTTATCACTCCTAAGAGATATGACGGGATCCGTGAAAACGTGTTCAACCCGTTTATACCTCTTAGGGGTTGAAAAAGAAAAAAACTTGAATACGAGTTTTAGTCGATTATAAAATAAGCCCGTGGAAGTAAAGAGTTATTCGATATCAAATCAGAACTGAGGGATAAGGCGAAATTCGTGAAAATATACACAACCTCTTTACACCACTTTAAGGGTCAAATTTAAAAAATACTTAGAACACTTTCTAGGCATTTACCTATGTGAAGAATCCGCAGAATGAAAATGAATTCATAGTTTTAGATATAGAGATATAACCAAATTCCGTTTTCACTGTTAATTTTTTTGACTCCTTTCCGTACGCCAAATTATTATATTTCATATTTAAATTTTTTTTTATCTAAATTACTTTTCCAGTAGATGTACATACACAGTGCGACAAAAAAGGTTCCAGATAGGCCATGGAAAACATCATTAAAAAAAAATCTGGATATTTTTCATTTTTTTTATTCAAAATATTCTCCTTCAGTTTTAATACACTTGTTACAGCGATTCAACAGTGATTCAAATGTGTGTTCTAGCTCATTTTGTGGAATTGATGCTGTTTTGATGGTCGAAATGTCATTAAAAAAACATCCTTTCAACTTCAATTTCAATTTCATGAATAGAGAGAAATGGCATGTGGCCAAATCAGGTGAATACGGTGGATGATTCAACACACAGACGTGATTCTGAGCCAAAAATTGACGAACAATGAGTGAGGTGTGACTCGGTGGATTATCCAGTTCTTTGTATCACGATATTCGGGTCGAATACGACGGATTCTGGCCATCACACGCTTCAAAACTTCGAGATAAAATGCTCCAGTAAATGTTTGGCCAGTTGGAATGAATTCCCTGTGTACAATTCCTTTGCTATCGAAGAATGTAATGAGCATTGTTTGAGCAACATTTTAATATTTCAACATCGATAAAAAAGTTGTTTTGGGAGAACTGTCATAACTTTGCTATCTATCAACCGATTTAAAAAAAAATTGGTATTACCGGGAAGAGGAGTGTCACAGCTTTCAAACGCCGGTCTGTACACATAGATGGTCCTACTACTTACTCATATATGGTTCGAGTCTCGGAACTTATTTGTCGCACTGTGTATATTAACCAAGTCTCAACTTTCTAGCATAATCCGTTCTATAGATAGGGAAAACACCCACCCCCACCCCATACCATACTACCTCTTTAAAAGATTATATTTTTTCAACATGCTACTACTATAGCGCTATCTAAATACTAGTTTCAACTATCCATCATTATGGGATCTCGAGATATAAAAAAATTAGCCTTTTATTTTTGACTGCTAGGGGTCTATTAGTTCTACCGTCCGTAAAAATTCTAAGCATCAATCTTAAACTGTTATTGAGATATGAGACGTTATGTTTTCGAAAAATTCTTTTCTTCCTTAGTTCTATGCTCCACCGCCCCCTTAAAAAATTTAATTTTTGACAAACTTCTTTTAACAACTTGTATACACAAACCGAATTTAATTTTTTTCGCACGATTGGTTCGTGAGATATCATAATTTAAAGTTTTGCACCCCCCACCACCACACGCCACGGACCCCCTTCAAAATTTTCTGATCTATTCTCCTAGAATACCTACATGCAGTTATTAAGTTTCAATTTCGTGACATTAACCGTTTCGGAGATATTTTAGAATGTCTTGATCTCGGTTTTCTAGTGTTTTGTACGCATTATTTTTTACTCTCACTCCCACCACCCATATCAACATTTTTTTTTAAAATGGGTCCACTATCAAAGTTCTATATAAATTCCAAGTTTTAGCCTTCTGAGATCTCGTAACCAACATTTTTTCAATTATCCATTGGCGTACGGAAAGGGGACAAAACAAATTGTCAGTGAAAATTAAATACATATATTTTCACGAATTTCTTCATATCTCTTAGGTCTTGATTTAATTTTTATTTTATAGGTTCTGCACATAAATGTCTTGAAAATCTTTTAGAATTTTTTGTAATTCGAACCCTAAGGGGGCGTAAAGAGGTTGTGTATATTTTCACGAATACATTCATGTCCTCCAGGTCTGATTAGATATCGAATACGTTTGCACGTCCACGGGCTTGATTTATAATTGCATAAAACACGTTTTCAAGGTTTTTTTCTTTTCAAATCCTAAGAGGGTATAAGAGGGTTGAAGACGTATTCACGAATTCCGTTAAACTTATTAGGACTGGTAAAACATAAAATTGTTTTTTTTTACTTTTTCCGGGCTTTCTTTGTATTTATCTAAAATCTAATTTCAGGATTTTTTAATATTCAACCCGCAAGTAGATGTAAGGGGGTTGCATACGTTTTCACAATCTTATGCATCTCCTTAGGTTTGATGAGATATCTAATTGGCTTAACTTCTGCAGAGTTTTTATATAATAGCCTACAAACCGATTTGACATCATTTTTATTCCGTAGGTACTGCACATATGTAAATGCCTAGAAAGCGTTATCAGGATTTTTTGAAATTCTACCACTAAGTGGCGTAAAAGTGTTTTCACGAATTCAGCCATGTCCCCCAGGTCTGATTAGAAATCAAATAACTTTCCACTTCCACGTGCTTGATTTATAATCGCGTAAAACACATTTTCAAGGTTTTTTCCTTTTCAACTCCTAAGAGGGTATAAAAGGGTTGAACACGTTTTCACGAATTCCGAATTGTACTTCTTAGAACTGATAAGATATTAAATTGTTTTTCACTTCTTCGGGCTTTCTTTGTATTTATCTAAAAACTAATTTCAGGATTTTTTAATATTCAACCCCCAAGTGAATGTAATGGGGTTGCATACGTTTTCACAATCTTATACACCTCTTTAGGTTTGATGAGATATCAAATTGGTTTTAACTTCTGAAGAGTTTTTATATAATAGCCGACAAACCGATTTTAAGATTTTCTGATATCCAACTCCCGAGTTAATGCAAACGAATTGCACACATTTTTGTAACTTCCTATATATTTCTTAGATCTAATGAGATATCGAATTGATCTTTACTTCCTAAGGCTTCCTGTATAATTGCCAGGAAGTTAATTTCAGGAGTTTTAGATATTCAACCCTAACGGGTTGTAAGGGAGTTGCATAATATACGTACACCGCATATCAGCATTAAACGGGTTCCGGCCTTCTACCCAAAAAATAATAAAGTTGCGCCCAGACTGTTGGCAGATTTCTAATTTCAGACCAAGTTCATTCCATAAACATTTCCATTTAAAAGTGGCAATTCATCGGAATTAAAAATGTAAATGTGTTTATTATGCAGGCAGTTATCCTGCAGACAACATTTATCTATATCCGAAAATTATGGTAAATATTATAATAATTAAAATCTATGAATATTTCGGACTTAGGTTTCGTGCAAAATTTCGATTATTCTAGTTTAACATTAGTATGAGGGGCCAAGGGATGTAATGACCTGGCGATGGGTACAGCATCAACAATAGATTTTGTATTCGAAAATCACATTCCTATACACCCTTTTGGGAATTAACAGTTTAATCTGGGGGTGGTACTTGTCGATTGGAAAGTTTACAACCTTTAAATCTTTTGCCGTGTTGTGTTATGGGTTTTAATCTAGCACCCAGTGGTCCCAAGGGGCAAATACTCTACGTACACCTGAATTACGATAGGCGTCCCGAGTACGTATTAATTGTGTTGCTGTTACCTTGACTTGTTCGATATCGAAACGGGCCAATAAATGGCATCTGGTCTGTTATTAAAGTTGTCAAGCTTCTGAAATGGAAAATGTGCCTCTGTTTATTATCGATAGCAAAAGATAATCGTGTTTATAAGCCATCAAAACATTGTATAGCTGGTAGTTGCGACATTGTTTAAGCTTCTACATAAAATCATAGGTATATTATCGTGTTGACCCTCAAACCCTTCCATCGGGCACTCAACGCGCAAAGATAAATCAAAACGTTTTAAACTTAATTACAGGTACGACATACGATGAAGTGATTTGTAAATCTTTTTTTCACATTAGAAGTGCGATTTCAGTGTGACACGTAACTCTCAAAATTTAATTTATAACATTTTCAGGTGCTTAGCTTCGAGCTTCACGGTTTCATTTTTTTCCAGGAATACTGAAGTAGCGTAAGATGAATGGTCGGATTCTGCGATAGATGCTCCTGAAGTTAAGCTACATGTCACCTAGATTTTATCGAATTTGCATACTCACTTTTTATCTGTGAAAATGTGTCGACATTCATTGTAAGCTTCAAGGAATGATTTTTTGAGGTGTTAGAAAAAGTTTATAAGGAACACTTTTCTTTCGAAGAACGAGATATTTAAATCTATTTTTCTTGGGTTTCGGAGCGATGAGCTGAAGATTTGAGACGAAATAAAATTGTTGTATTGTGCTCAAAATTTTGATTCAATGGAGTGCCCGAATATTTAATCAAAAATTATATCTCGGGAACAAAAATCAAGACAACATCTTCGTAGGAACTTGAACTTAAAAAAAAAATTTCCTGAATATACCAACTAAGTAGGTAAACCCAAACAAATACTTTAAAGGACGTGTAAAACGCAAACCAATTTTATTTTATTATTTTTTAATAATAAACTTTGGATTACAATATCTTCCGTACCAATTATACCAGGAAAATAAAATTTGCTTTCTGTATATGGGATCACAAGCGGAGTCTACTGAATCTAAACTTTTTAAGGGGGAAATAGGAACACGAAAGTGGAGGGGTAGCAATTTTTAAAAAAATTGAATTTTTATATATCAAAAACCGAACCAGATATGATCTTCAAAATTTTATAGGAGTTGGAGTCAGTAGACCTCTAGTAGGGAAAAAATTTTAGGGGTGTGGGTGTTGGGGGTGATAGTAAAAGGGGGTAGAAAGGAAAACATTTTGATTTTTATTTCTCAAAAACCGCAATGAATGGAAAGCAAAAAATTTACGACTATATAGAATTACTATAGAGACACAAACTAATTTTTGATAGGGGTTGCAAGGTACAGGGGTGAGGGATGGTTTTTTATCACTCAGAAACGGTTTATGCTAGAAAGTTGAAACTTAGGACGTATATGTAGATGTGCTACTAAAATAATTGAAACTAAAAAAAATTGTGATTTTCATTTGTGTACAAAGATGGAGTAAAAAAAATGTATGTAAAGAGAGGTTTTCCCACATTTTCATGAATTTCGTTAAATCTTTTAGACTTCTCGAGCTATCAAATCAATTTTACTTCTGCGGGCTATTAATATAAGTGCCTAGAAACGTTTTTCCAAATTTTTCGATATCTAACCCCTAAGGGGGTGTTAGGCGGTTATGTACCTTTTCACGAATTCCAATATATTTCTTAGGTCTAATGAGATATAGAATTCACTTTCACTTCTAAATGCTTTAAATATAGTCGGGGAAAAACCGATTTCTTTTCTACTGATAGTAGGCCTACCTAAAGATAATTAAGTCTCATCTCCTCAATGTGCCCTTCATTATCAGAAAAAGCACTTTTAGACATTCCATCGTAACCTGCTACGCTTCTCAGCTACTATGCGCACCGGCCTTCAACCCAAAAAATAATAAAGTTGAACCCAGTTTGCTGAATCTTCTAAGGGCCATTATTACGAACTTCAGTTAAACTCTAACCGGAACTTTAACTGGAAGTTTTGTATGAAAATCTGTCAGTTAAAGTTCCAGTTAGAACTTAACATCATAGGACTAAAAGAAATTAAAAGAAACAATTTTTTTAAAAAAAGTGTAATATGAATTCATTTAACTTTCTCTACTTTTACGATGCTAGTTTTAACGTTAGTTTTTTTATAAATATTTATAATAATTTTATTGAAAAATATTTAAGTTTTATTTCGGAGCAACATTCGCAAGTTTCTTTCGAAAAGACCGTTGACAAATTAAAGACAAACTGGCGGGCGTCGTTTCTTTTCGATCAAATCGTACCAACAAGTCAACACGATCCGAATTTTTCAGAGCACCACATTACAGTTCGTGTCAACGATGGAGAGGTCATTTTTACTTTATTATTTCAATAATACAGTATTGTTATCGATTTTTTAAAAAAAAAAATTTGCTACCCTCAAAATTTTTTTTTTTACGTTTCATGACGAGTAGACACGAAAAAAGCAAAAATAAATTTCAGTCCGTCTGTCCGCCGTACGCCGTACTCCGTACGCCTTACGTCGACCGCTGTACGCAAAATCGTTTAAATTCTCGTAGCTCCCAAACCCTTTGAGCTATTAAATTGAAATTTTTTTTATGAATAGACTGGGTAGGCCCCTTGAAGTGGTCAAATTTGGAGGGGTGGGGGTGTGAGGGGGGAGGAGGGGGAAGTGTTTTAGACGGAAAATTTTAGTTTCTAGATCTCAGCAACCGCTTATGCTAGAAGGCTGAAATTTGGAATTTATATAGAGCTTCAATAGTGGACCCATTTGCAAAAAAATTGCCGATATAGGTGAAGGGGTTTGGGAGTGGGGGGAAAAATAATGCGTCCGAAACGCAAAAAAGGTGAGATCGACACATTCTAAAATCCATATCTCCTAAACGGTCAATGTCACAAAATTGAAACTTAATGAATATCTGTAGGTATACTAGGAGAATAGATCGAAAACAAAAATTTTAGTTTGGGCAGTGGCGTACGGGGGTGGGGTGTGAAAAACTTTAGATTACGATATCTCACGAACCAATTGCACTAGACAAATAAAATTTGGTTTGTGTATAAAGGGGTTGACAAATGAAGTTTGCTGATAGCAATTTTTTAAGGGGGCGGTGGAGCATGAAAGTGGAGGGGATAAGAATTTTTCTAAAAAATCACGTCTCATATCTCAAAAACAGTGTAAGATAGATGCTTGAAATTTTTACCAGAAGTAGGCCTAATAGACTTCTAGCAGAAAACAAAATTTTGGAAGTGTGGGTGAGGGTGGGGGAGAGTGAAAAGGAAAAAGTTCCGATTTTAATATCTCAAAAACCTATAATGATATAAAGCTGAAACTTGGTGTTTAGATAGAGCTATATTAGTAGCATGTTGGAAAAATATAATTTTTTATAGGGGTAGTATGGTACGGGGGTGGGGGGTGTTTTTCCTATCTATAGAACGGCTTATGCTACAAAGTTTAAACTCGGTACGGTTATGTAAATCAACTAGAAAACTAATTTAGATAAAAAAAAATTTCAAATATCCATTGGCGTTTGGAGGGGGGGCAAAAAAAATTATCAGTTAAAATGGAATGCATATATTTTCACTGTTTTCGTTATATCTATTAGGTCTTCCCAAATATTGAATTCATTTTTATTCTACGGCTTTTTCATATAAATACCTAGAAAGCGTTTTCAGAATTTTTTTAAATTCGACCCCTAAGGGGGTGCAAAGGGGGTTGTAAACTTTTTCGCGAATTCTACTATATCCCCACGTCTTATCAGATATCGAATATCTTTTCACTTTCACGTGCTTGGGTAATAATAGCCTAAAACTTGTTTTTAAGTTTTTTCCTTTTTCAGCCCCTAAGAGGGTATAAACGGGTTGAATACGTTTTCCCGAGTTCCGTCATTTCTTTTGGAAGTGATAAGAAATTGAATTGGTTCATACTTTCTCATGCTGTCTTCATATTTATTTATTAACTCCTTTCAGGATTTTTGGATATTCAACCCCCAAGTGGGTGTAAGGAGGTTGCATATCTGATGATATATCGAATTCATTCTTACTTCCTAAGGTTTCCTATAAAAAAGCCAAAAAGTCAATTTCAGTATTTTAGATATTCAATTCTAATGGGTGTATGCTTTTCAAAGTTTCGACATATTTCTTAGGTTCGATGAGATATTAGATCGCTTTTCATTTCCACAGACTTTTTATATAATCGCCTACAAACCCATTTCTCAATTTCTCGATATTCAACCCCCAAGGGTTTGTATATTTTTTAACAATTTTTGCCATTCCTTAGTTCTGATGAGATATAAAATTGATTATTACGGCAACCAATTCACGATTTTTCGAATTTCAAGAACCAAGCGGGTGTAATGGGTTTGCTTACGTTTTTACAAATTTTTCAAAATCCCTCGTGTCTCATGAGATATCAAGTTGCTTCTTATGAAATCGTCTAAAAACCTTTTTCACAATTTTTTCGAAATTCAAACCCCAAGTGGAAGTAATGGGTTTGTATACGTTTTAAAAATTCGTCATATCTCTTAATTCTGATAAGGCAACAAATCCGTTTTTGCTTCTATGGGCTTTTAGTATACTGAATATACTGAAATTCGAATAGTCTACACGGACTTTTTCAATGTTTAATCGGCTAAAAATCTCTATTTGAAATATTTTACTTTATTATTTCAATAATACAGTAGATATTTATATTAAGAACAACAATAGTTTTCCAAGAAACATCATAATCTCGAAGCAACACTGATGATACACTCCGACTTTGACCGCTCCCGAACTTTGACCCGAAAAATAATAAAGTTTCGCCCAGACCATTGGCAGATTTTTTGATTTTGGGATTGAAGAGTGGGTCCATAATTAAGGGTTTTGTGAGCTCGCTTGTTGAAATTAAGACTTCCTGAGTTTTCTTATAAAAACTTTTTATTTTTTCGAGTCCTTTTTTCGAGAACTTCTTGTTTTTTCGAGCCCAGAGGAGTTTCTTGTGTGAAACCACACCAAAGTTCATTTGTTTTAGTATAACATTTTAAAAATATTATTTTCGGGCGACGGAGACTGCAGAAAATGTATAGAAAATTAACTGTTAAAACAATCTCTTTTTTTTATAGTACCGAACTGAACTTAGGGGTCAACCTTTAATACAATCATATACAGTCCAGTCAGTATAGGATGGGAAGAAAAAAAAAAAAATTAATAAAAAAATAAATTAATATAAAAATAAATTAATATAATATAAATAAATAAATAAAACAAATGAAAAATAGGATTAAAAGTAAAAGGGATCAGAGGAAAACAGTCGGTGGATGTTACGTTTAAAAGACTGTAAGTCATATCCGCTAGGAAACACGGTCGAAGGCAACGCGCGTTCCACTTGCTTTTGCTTGATTTAAATTGAATATATCTATGCAAATGTTATCTACTATGTACTGAAATGTTAAACTTTTTGTGTGTGGCAATTGGGTGATAATTTCTGTTTCCAGCAACCTTAAGGGCCTCCAAAACTTTGACCAATCAATTGGTGGGTTTTTTTGAAATCCAGGAATGGCACTGTTTAATCTGAAAATTGAAACTTAGACTGACTTTGGACAGTATGAGAATCTTTTGCGAACCTGATTTTATTAAAAATTAATAAAATAAATGTTAGTTATTTAGTAAAACTTCAACTTTTAAAAAAAAAAGAATTCATTTATTGTGTAATTTAATTGTAGTCAGAAACTTGTTTTTTACTGCATAAAAGTAAGATCCAGGTCAAAACTTTGTATGGTAGATAAACATGTAGGCGTAGAGGAGCATTAAAAAATGTATAGCAAATAATTTTCAATAATAAAAATATTTTAATTTTTTATTTTAATAATACAGTATTTAACTTTAATGACAAATATCTTTAAATATAAAGCAATTGTACAAACGAAATTAGTTCTTAGATAAAGTTAGATATGTTTCCTATTCAAATAGCTCAGTATGGTTACACTAGTCGGAGAGTTAAGAATGTACGATTTAATTTTAAAAGTAAGTCAATTACTAGACCAACTTCCTGGAACTTAAAAGATGTAGAAGATAGATCCTAGCTTATATCGGATCACCCTGTATATAAAGGCGTCATGATTTTTAAAGTGTGATCAAAAATTAAAGAAATTTTTTGATATTCAAAATTTTTTCGTCCGCTGAAAATCTTCTTTGCTCATTTAATTATTTTTCCCACTCTTCACGCACTACAAAAATATCCACCACCTATGCGTCGACTCATAATATTTTCCTTCAAATGTACGTAGCTCTTGATGAAATTTTTATTTATTTCAATAAATTTACCGGGCTTATAAGACATTTATTCAATGTGCGGTAAATCGTTAAATACTTTTAACAACTTGGTAATGTACTTGTTGTCTATCTGACACTTAAAGCTTTCATAAGCAAAGGTACAGGAATCAACGTTTTTCGTATTGGCAGTACAACATTTGGCCAAATTTTCCTTAGTGGCCGTAGTGCCAAGCTTCTCCAACTGCTGTTTTGCGCGATCGATATTGAAACCATTGATATCATCAAATACTCCATTCCTAGATGCTACGCATCTAACGTAGCAACGAACATCCGGCTCATTGGGAAACTCGCTGTTTTCGATCTTTGCAATATTCGCGTCAGATACCATTTCTGATTTGAAGCACTCATCGCGAATTATGTGCAAATCGTCGGTTGTTTTTGGAGCCCAATCAGCAGTGGTCTAAAGATTATATTTAAAAAACTTGTTAATTTTTTGAATTTTCCCCATATCTTGTCAGTTCATATATAACTTACAACTGCGAAAAAAACACAGAGAGCAACTACAATTTTCATATTGGACTTGTCGGTAGCAGATCTTAGCCGCAATTAATGGCATTTTGAGGAATTCGTCCAACTTTTATAGGTAATTTTAAAATTACTAATATTATCGAAACCTTGCCGTTCTTCGACTATTTCACCAGAACTGCTGAGTTAATACGAGTATTTGAAATGAATATTGACTATTATAAGTTTACATATAAAATAGTTATTTATTAAACTGGTAAGTGTTTACAGAGTTAAGCCTAGCCCAGAATTACATACAATGAACGCAATCAACTCTTTGCAAACATTTGCCAAAATACAAAACAAATGTTTGGCAGAAAAAGTTCTTGCTCGCACGCAACTTTATTCTTTTCCGGGTAGAAGTCCCTGAAAAAATAATAGTGTTCCAAATAGTTTCTATTATTTGGCGACTTTGGAATGGTCATGCGCTCGACTATGATCATTTAGCCATTTTAAGAATCGAGATCTGAAAAATCTATATTTTATCCAACTCAACATTTAGGAATATGCACTTGAAGTTGAATATTCGGCAAATCAACAATTTAGAAGTCGACACGTTGGAGTAATCGTCATTTTAGAAGTCGACATATGCTACCCATCCCTAACAGTGTTTCATCATTAGATGAACACATTTTATTAAACATAAAGTAATCTGCAAACGAAAATTTTGATGCCGACTCTAAAATAAGTCGATATTTTGGGTGTCCACGTTTTTGAACTAGATTTTTTCGCTTATCGGAATATTTTCAATACCGATTTGCATATACTCGCATTATATTTCTACAGTTTTGTTCACAATCCAAGCTGCTTCGGACTAAATTATTTTTATTATTTTTTGATAATAATAATACTTTATTATTTTTTTTTAACATTATAGTATTGTGAAAGACGGGAACTTTCACAAAAATTTGCCACTCTTAAACTTTGTATTTTACAAGGGAAGTGGTAACAAAGCGTCCGAAACTCTTGAAAGCTGAGATCGAAACATTCTAAGACCGATATCACCTAACATACGAGTAGGTACATTAGGTATCCTGTTTTTAGTGGTATCACTATGGACCCTCGTGGGTCTGTGTGAGGCTTTCGCCGCCACTGTAACCTAACCTAAGACCGATCACCTAAACCGTTTTTGGCACAAAATTTAAAATCAATAATTATTTTTAAGTATTACTAGGAGTATTTATTAGAAACAATATTTTTAAGAACAGAGGAGAGGAGTGAGGGGATGAAAAACTTTGGACTAGAATATTTTCCGAACCAAATACGATAAAAAAATTTGGCGTTTGTACATATATGTGTATAAATTTATATCTGGAGTACCTAGGCGAAATGTAAAATTTTTAAGGAAGGTAATGGAGCACGGTAGTGTGGGGAATTCAAATTTTTCAAGAAAATCATTTCCTAAATCTCAAGAATCATTTCGGATATGATATTGAAATTTATGCAGGAGTAAGGCCTAGTCGATGAAGGTCGAAGAGGTTGAACAAAGAGGAAGAGGATGAGGAAGGGGAAGAGGAAGAGGAAGAGGAAGAGGAAGAGGAAGAGGAAGAGGAAGAGGAAGAGGAAGAGGAAGAGGAAGAGGAAGAGGAAGAGGAAGAGGAAGAGGAAGAGGAAGAGGAAGAGGAAGAGGAAGAGGAAGAGGAAGAGGAAGAGGAAGAGGAAGAGGAAGAGGAAGAGGAAGAGGAAGAGGAAGAGGAAGAGGAAGAGGAAGAGGAAGAGGAAGAGGAAGAGGAAGAGGAAGAGGAAGAGGAAGAGGAAGAGGAAGAGGAAGAGGAAGAGGAAGAGGAAGAGGAAGAGGAAGAGGAAGAGGAAGAGGAAGAGGAAGAGGAAGAGGAAGAGGAAGAGGAAGAGGAAGAGGAAGAGGAAGAGGAAGAGGAAGAGGAAGAGGAAGAGGAAGAGGAAGAGGAAGAGGAAGAGGAAGAGGAAGAGGAAGAGGAAGAAAAATATGGAAAGCAAAAACTTCCGATTTTTATTTCTCGAGAACCGCTGGAGCAGAAAACTAACAATTTACGTTTGTATAGAGCTATCTTTGATAGCGTTAACAAGGTACGGGATGGGGTTTGTTTTCCATATCTCAAGAACGGTTTATGTCAGAAAATTGATACTTGGTATGTAGTTATATATGTACAAAAAAAGTAATTACAGTCACTTAAAATTCAGAATAACATTGGCGTTCGGAGAGGGGGCAAACAAAAATTCTTTGTAAGAAGGGGGTAAATACATTTTCACAAATTTCGTCATATCTTTCAGGTCTTCTAAGAATTCAAATTAATTTTGCTTCTGTGTGCTTTTCATATAAGCGCATAGTATCTGCTTTTTAGATTGTCTGTTTTTACGAATTCCGACGTATATCTTAGGTCAAAATATATTCGCTTATATTTCTATGAGCTCGATTTCAATTATTTTTCGATATTTAAAGCTTAAAGAGTGTAAGGTGATTGTGTCAGTTTCTTTGAATTTCCAACAAATACTTTAGGTCTAATACCTACAGTGCGCTTTATATATAATCGACTAAAACTTTTGGAATTTATTTACCTCCTAAAACTAAAGTTATTGTGAACGTTTTTGCGAATATGGAGGGTTTTGAAGGTTGGAAGACCACCCCCACCCTCCCCCCTCCTGAAATGATGTAATTAAAATATCACAACTAAATGTAACTAATTCGCGATGCGTAAATTCTGTTATAGGCTAATTACTTGAGCTGAGTGAAGTTGTAAGTTTGTTTGAACTCGTAATTCCATGAAAACCAACTCGACATGGAAATGGAAACGTTGTGATGTGATAGTTACCCAGTAGAAAGTTCGAGGAGAACTCAATGAGAGAGCAAATATGGAGGTATCTAGTATTAGATTAGATTAGATTGGTAAAAGGTGTTGATCTGGTTAACCTCTGTCACTGAAGCCACAGTTGAACCTATTGTGACGTCCCCCGGATCAACTATGATTCCTCTCCAATCCTAGTGATGGGTCCATACCGATATATGTTGATATCACCTAATACGAATATATTCATTACGCGGTATTATAATATCTAAACTAATATTGGAATATTACTAATATCTACTGTATCATATCGAGCTGGTGCTTGTTGGACAACAATCTTCATGAAATGGTCATCGAATAGATATTTATAACTATATTCGGTGAAGTTAAGCTAAAGAAAACATTACGGTATTTAAATTTTAAATGTCAATATGATCGCGAAAATACACTATTATTACCAGCTTATTACATAATATTTAATTGCTGAAAAAACACAAAACCGAAAATACATGAAAATCAAAACTAAAAAAAGTAACAAAGATGTTAAACGTTACGAACTTACCCTATTTACCCTTGCTCAAACTTACGAGGTGCGAAATCACTCGGATTTACTCTACCATCCTTTTCATTGTCCAATATATGTTAGTTATATTTAATCCAATTGTTATTTCCAAATATAACAACACCCACCCTTTCCTCCTTATATAACGCATAGATTTAGCAATCAATTTTTCCATTCCTTAATGGGATCCAAACTGCACTAATTTACCAATCTACTCTTCTTTTCCTTATACAATAAATTTCATACATTGTCATTTATATCTTCAAAGCATACAGTCCTTTCCCTTCCGATAAATGTTGAATTCGTTGTTTAAATCTACCATAATCTTCCCCTACTCATTTACACTTTCCTTATTTAATGTGTAGGTGGTAGGTGCGAAATTGCATAGGTGAACTTTCCCAGACCCTTTCCTTCTTAAAGTGCCTGCCTTCTTTTTCTTGAACGCGCTCAATATAGTAGCAAATTTTTAGTTTTCTATCCTTTGCGGTGCTGGAAAAATATTGAATCAGATTTTTTTCCTTTTCACCTTCTCCCGACATCGCCCCCTACAATCACACCTTTGAAATTATTTTCCCTGCTAGAAATCTCCTGGGCCAAACTCCTGTAAAATTTCTAAGATCATATCTGATACTGTTCTTGAGATATAAAAATCTAATTTTTTGAAGGGAATAGCCCCTCACTTTTGTGCTTCACCTCCCCCCTCAAAAAGTTTACGTTTAGTAGACTCCACTTGTAATCCTATATAAAAGAATCCAAATTTTATCTTCCTGCTGTAATTGGTTCGGAAGATATTGATGTCCAAAGTTTTTCAACCCCCACCTCGAGACCCCACCACCCCCCATAACTTTTTTAGATCTTATCTAATCTTCCATTATCCCTTAAGATAACCACAATGTTTCAACCTTCTAACATCAACCGTTCAGGAGATATGGATTTTAGAATGTTTCAATCCCAGCTTTCAAGCATTTCGGACACATTATTTTTCCCCCCACTCCCACACCCTTCAACCTATATCTACAATTTTTTAAGCAATTGGGTCTACGATCATAGTTCTACATAAGGTTTAAATTTCAGCCTCCTAGCATAAGCGGTTCCTGAGATTTAGGAACCAACATTTTTCATCTAAAACGCTCCCCCTCCTCCCCCTTGCACATCACCCCTCACCAAAAGACACGCCATCACCATCCATCGGTCCCATGATATTATATTGGAATATTCCCTAATATATATTAGATCAGATTTCCATATTCGTATGTATTAACTGATATCACATATTCCTATGGATTCGCTAATATCAAATATTCACGAATATTTTATATTCACGAATATTTTATATTAACTAATATTTTATATTCACTAATATTTTATATTCACTAATATTTGATAGCAGCGAATCCATAGGAATATGTGATATCAGTGAATACATACGAATATGGATATCTGACCTAATATATGGTAGGGAATATTCCAATATCATATCATGGGACTGATGGATGGTGATGCCGTGTCTTTTGGGAAGGCGGGAGAGAGGCGGATGTGTAAGGGGGAGGAAGGAGGAGCGTTTTAGATAAAAAATGTTGGTTCCTAGATCTCAGGAACCGCTAATGCTAGGTGGTTGAAATTTAGAACTTATGTAGAACTATGATCGTGAACCCAATTGCTTAAAAAATTGTAGATATAGGTTGAAGGGTGTGGGAGTGGGGGGAAAAATAATGTGTCCGAAATGCTTGAAAGCTGGGATTGAAACATTCTAAAATCCATATCTCCTGAACGGTTGATGTCAGACGGTTGAAACTTTGTGGTTATCTTAAGGGATAATGGAAGATTAGATAAGATCTAAAAAAGTTATGGGGGGTGGTGGGGTCTCGAGGTGGGGGTTGAAAAACTTTGGACATCAATATCTTCCGAACCAATTACAGCAGGAAGATAAAATTTGGATTCTTTTATATAGGATTACAAGTGGAGTCTACTAAACGTAAACTTTTTGAGGGGGGAGGTGAAGCACAAAAGTGAGGGGCTATTCCCTTCAAAAAATTAGATTTTTATATCTCAAGAACAGTACCAGATATGATCTTAGAAATTTTACAGGAGTTTGTCCCAGGAGATTTCTAGCAGGGAAAACAATTTCAAAGGTGTGATTGTAGGGGGCGATGTCGGGAGAAGGTGAAAAGGAAAAAAATCTGATTCAATATTTTTCCAGCACCGCAAAGGATAGAAAACTAAAAATTTGCTACTATATTGAGCGCGTTCAAGAAAAAGAAGGCAGGCACTTTAAGAAGGAAAGGGTCTGGGAAAGTTCACCTATGCAATTTCGCACCTACCACCTACACATTAAATAAGGAAAGTGTAAATGAGTAGGGGAAGATTATGGTAGATTTAAACAACGAATTCAACATTTATCGGAAGGGAAAGGACTGTATGCTTTGAAGATATAAATGACAATGTATGAAATTTATTGTATAAGGAAAAGAAGAGTAGATTGGTAAATTAGTTGAATTTGGATCAAAGTAAATAAAGAATAAATAGATCGGTAAATCCATGGTACGAGAAGGAGTCGATGGGAAATGAATATCATGATATTCCAATATTTGCTATCGGCATATTCCTAATATCTAATATATCCAAATATTAGTAATATCATAGCGAATACTAATATATTCGTCTCATCTCTATCCAATCCCTGTGCTTTCAATGAAGCTTAGTATTTTTCGAAGAGGAATGGTCAGGAATTCCGATGGATCCATGAAACCCTGACCGAAGTGACGAAGTCTTTTGTGAACCTATCTAGTATTACTATCAATGGAGCAAAAACGGAGATTTTTAACAAAATAATGGAGAAAACCGTCACTTTTTTGCTTTAAATGGATGTAATTGGGACTACGAAGAACATTTTTGAGTTTTCTTTTTTCTAGGAAAGTTACTCATATAATGTTTTAAATTGCCATTCAGTTTGTGAATTTCCATCGAACGCGTCGATTCTATCACGCAGTCGCACTTTAAAAATATCTGATTTGAACTAAAAATTTGTGTTTAGTTTTACTTTCTTTTTAGTCTTTTGAAAGTGGTATAAGGAGATTGTTTGTGGTGTAAAATCTTAGCATTATCGTCCTGGTTGTTAATATATAGTAATTTTTTCATTGAATGTAGGAAATAGTGTCAAATTTCACATTTAGGAAGTCTATAGCATAGGCGTGACGTGGGTTGAAATCTGGCAGGGGCCACGGGCCCAATGGCTCACAACATTCGACTTCTTCCGAAAGAAACACATGCTTTTCATAAATGTTCGTCCTTTTTGTGTTTACAGATTGGGTGTTCATATAAACAATGAATGAGTAGTCTTAGGCTACGACTTTGAAATGTTTAATACGTTGTTTGAAGGAAAGAATTTGAAAAAGTTCCTATGAGTCCTCCTTCGAGTAGCTGCCATACAAAAACCCTTTAAAAATGTCTTCACTCAATTTGGGGAAGTCACTGTCTTTTAGTTTCGAGTAGCAATCAAAAGAGAGTCCTTAAAATTGGATTCAATGTTCACGATTAAGAGATTCAAGAATCTATCTTGCGTAGTAACAGTGATGCCAGATTTGAAGATTTTTCTTCAATTTGAAGATTTTTAGCGTTACCGAATATATGAAGACTTTGATAGCTATGTAGAAGATTTTTTTGTATTCGTAAGATATTTTCTTCAATTTCGATAAAAAAGGTACAACAAGCCAGTGTTTTCAATTTAAGAAGCTTTTTTTAAATTTACAAGACAATTAAAGATCGTCTTGTGACTTAGATGATTTCTTGCTTTTTGTGCCATAGTGAAAAAAATTAACAAAATAAAGGTTCTTTTACTGACATGAAAAAATATTTAACCCACATTGAAAAATATCATAATGGGTTGTATAGGAATGATTTCAAATATCTTAAGTGTAATGGTAAGTTTCACAAAACAGCTCCATTTGACAGACATATAAAAAAATGTTATGATTCTCAGAAAATTTCTTCTGTTCAAAACTCTATCCCACTTCAATCCATTTTTCCACTCACATCTAATCTTGATGCATGAAAAAATTTGCGGCCATATAGGTTCCATCAGAGGAAAACGAAATCCATTGATGTTATGGACATGTGACCTATGTACAAACGTAGTGATGGAGCTTAATAAACGAGTATAATTTATATCAAATTTTTGATTTTATTATTAAAGATTTATAATTTTATTTTATTTTTAAAATATTTTTATAAATACTTGACGATTTTGCAACAATGTATCCAACTGTGATTTGCAAATTATGTTAATCCTGGCATATATTTTAAAGCGCAATAAAAGATGTTTACTCTTGACCCACAGTTCAGGAGGGGTTTTAAGGATTTTACGAAACTAGTGCTTAATTTATCAGATTGTAATTTTTATTGTTTCTACAATTTATATACATGGGTATCTAACTGTTTTCTTTTGTTATTGATGTCAAAAACCCATTATTGTACTTACTTCCTGCATTCTTAAAACCAACTGGAAAACCTCACAGAAGTTGTGAGAGATGGTCAGAACTCATTTTTGAATTATTTTAAAGGAGCGAAAAATATAAATTATTCAAGTACCTACTGCTCGTATTATCACAATAGGGCAATAAAAATATGAATTTGATCAATTTGCAGTTAATGGTTCTGATCATAACTTCATATGCAGAAGCGTTTTACAAGCTTTAGATATCGCTGACAAAATATTTTAGAGTTTCGATGTTGATTACCCACACGCAGCATCAAATGTGCTGATTTTTATCCAACAGATAAATCTTGCAGTCCAAATTTAAACAAATTATTAAAAATAATGCATTTTTGTAATAATTAAATAATATTACATATTATATATATAATATAATAATTATTTTACATTTATTTTGATTTGCTTATACAGCTTGACTTTGCCGACGTCGAACTATATACGGTCCTTGAAGTTACTTGATTTTCCAATTCTAATTTGTTCTTTTTAACTGAAACAAGTACTGGAATATTAATGTACGTTATTAGTTATGATTACTATTTATAATATATATTTAAGCATATAACCAAAATTTTTCTGATTTCAATACCATGAAAGTAATAATTTGAAGTAAATAATATATTGGTAATTGTTCACTTGTTGTATATGCTAAAAAATCCAAATATACGAAGCCAATATTGTAGGTATGAATTTCATAAAAAACTCGCTATATTCAAAAACCAATTCTACTTAACAATAATATATTTATTCTTGGATCTCATAAAATCAAAAAATATCTGATGCAAATTTCGTTATGTTTAAAACAAATTTCTACTTTAATTTGTAAAATAGAAAATATCTTCTAAAGTTCTCGGAAAATTCAAAAATATTTTCAAAAAAAGCTGTTTACATTCAAAAACAAATCTTCTTTAGTTTATAAACTCGAAGAAGATCTTGTTACAATTTCGTAAAACTCCAAAATATTTCATGAGAATCTCGTTGTTTCAAAAACAATTTCCAATTTATTTTGCTAAATTGGAAAAATCTTGTAAAGCTCTCGTCAGATCGAAAGAACAATGATTGTAAAATTTAAAAATGTCTTGTTATTTTCAAAAGTCAGTTGAGATTTGGTTCGTTAATTTTAAGAGATTCTTTTATATTGTTAAAAAAAACATTTGACAAAAAACAATTGACAAGTAAAGTGCTTGCGGTAAGATAGGAAGGAATTATTTTTCTGGAAGGGGCCAAAATTATTTTTCTGGGAGGGTCCAAGTAGGGAGCTGGGGGGGGGGGGGGGTCCCGGCCCCCCCTGGCCCCCCCTACGGCGCGCCTATGGTCTATAGTGAAACATCCTGTGCTACAGAGTGCTTCCTTGAAGTTAAAATAAAATGTATTTTAATTAATAATTTACTTGTACATACTTAGTTCTGGAAATATTCTGAAAGTGGTTTGCGTGATTTTTTCAGTTTAGTGAGACCTGAACTCCACGAAAATAAATTGTTTGGCCGAATTCGTAAGGCCAAGTTCGTTAACGGACAAAATCGTCCTACTTCTTTGGGTAGCTTCCTTACAAAAAGTCCTTAAGATACGTGTTCAAGAATATTGACCAATAATTTCGGAACACCTTAAGCTACGACTTTGAAATTTTGTATACGTTGTATTTTCAAACGTTGCAGTTAAATGAATGAATATGAAAGATCCCACGAGTCCTTTGAGTAGCTGCCATACAAAAATCCTGTAAAAAAAATTATCATGAAGGAATCCCATTAGTACTTTGTATGGCTGCAGTACCAATATCCTGTAAAAATGTCTTCACTCCAATTATGGAACTCACTATATATCTCAAAAAATCGTTCAGCCACAAATTCGGAATTTTGTACAAATCAGTTTTGAGTGAATAGCCAGCGAAATCACTAGTTTACTAGTCAGCGAGATCATTCTACTCCTTTACGTAGATTCCATACAAAAAGTCCTTAAGTAATGTGTTCAAGATTATTTTGCGATAGCTTTGAATGCTTCAAACTAGGAATTTGAAATTTTGTACAAAATAATTTATAAATGGTTACAGGTAAAAGGACAAGTATGCTAGAAATCGAGTGAGTCCTTTTTGCACCTCCCATGTAAAAATCGTTCAAAATGAAAAATTTTACTTTGGGTAACTTATAGTTATAGATATGAAATTGAACACTGATGATATTGTCTTTTAGTTTCTATTTGCAACCAAATGAGATTCCTTAATAAAGGACAATGCACTCCTAATTCTATTCTATCTCCAACTACAACATAAATCGGAGTTCAGTTCATCTAGAGTATCTTACGAGCTTGCAACCGATCGTGACTGCAGTATGTTTATACTCTAGATGAAATCATATAGAGTATTATAAGTTTAATCCAGCCCAAAAGTTTGTAACGCATAGAACCAAGCCTCGGACGAAAAAAAGTCATATATTATTTTTTGCTTATTTGTGGCCAAAAACCTCAAATCCGCTTGATGTCCATCCGTTCGTCCGTCTGTCCGTGAACACGATAACTCAAGAACGCCTTCACCTAGGATCTTGAAATTTTGAATCTGGATGTTTGGTTGAATTTGTAAGGCTAAGTTCGTTAACGGCCAAAATCGTCCTACTCCTTCGGGTAGCTGCCATACAAAATGTCCTTAAAACACGTGTTCAAGAATATTGGTCAATAACTTCAGAAGGGTTTAAGCTACGTTTTTGAAATTTTGTATGTGTTTTTTTTTCCAATAGGTGGAGCTAAATGTATGATTATGAAGACAATCTTATAAGTCCTTCCTATAGCTGCCATACAAATATCCTGTCAAAATGTATTCACTCAATTTACGGAACTTACTACAACTCAAGTAAAAGCAATAGCTAAACTATAAATTGGAAATTTTGTACAAATTAGTTTTGAGTAAAAAGGAAGTTCGAGTTTACGAATCAGCGAAATCCTTTTACTCCTTCTGGTAGCTGCCATACAAAATGTCCTTGTTCAACAATATTTTTCGATAACTTTTGAACGCTTGAAGCTACGAATTTCAAATTTTGTACACGTTCATTTTGAAATGGTTCCAAGAAAAAGGATAAATATGTAAGAAATCGAGTGAGTCCTTCCTGCACCTCCCATGTGAAAGTCCTTCAAAAAGGACATTTTTTTCGATGACTTACCCAGTTCAAGATATGAAATTAAACACTGAATATTGTCTTTTAGTTTTGAGTAGCAATCTAATGGCAGTCCTTAATAAAGGACATACAACATGCACACACGTAATTCTACTTTATCCCCAACTACAATATAAATCGGAGTTCAGTATTCATCTAGAGTATTATACGATTGGCTTGAAGCCGATCGTGACTGCAGTATGTTTTTTAAATAATTCCTCTGCACTTACATTGAAGATCAGATTTTAAAGAAAGAAAGGAGGAGAAAAGAAGAGCAAAGCGAGGTGTTCTGGTATCTTTAAAGGAGACCACGTTTTATGCACCCTTACAACAGTTTTTAAGTGATTCCTTCGGAGTTACAATGGAGATCTGATTCAGAGGATATGCTCATCCAAAAACGTGGTCAAATGGAGAAGAAAACGAAGTATTCGAACCTCCCTGAAAAGTACTCCAGGATTAATCACGGGACATTTACTAGTTGGGCGATTACTCCAGAATTATAGTCCCATGAGAGACCCCGTTTTCAGCTCCCCTAGAAGTATTAGAATACTCTTGCAAAAAGAAGGTCAAATGCAAATTCATTTTTATAATAAGTATTCTACTAACGATATAATTTTTCTGTATAACCGCCCACCCCCTAATAATTTTTTGCGTTCGCGCCTGCTAACAACCAAAATAATTTCGAGCAGGAACTTTCACTGGCACCAATTTTATTTTGAATTCTGGCAAATATTTGCAAACATTTGGTTACGTTCAGATACATGCAGTTCTGAAATAAGCTTAGCTAAAATGTAAATACTTAACATTTTAATAAATAAGTATTTTCATTATGCAGACTTATAACAATTCTTTCATATATTAACGCAGCAGTGTATAACTTTGACGAGGTTATATATGATAGAACAGCCGAAGAGTGGTATCATTTTAACAATATTAGTAATTTGGAAATTACCTATAAAAGTTGCACTAATTGCTCAAAATGATATCAATTCCGGTTAAGATTTTCTACCGAAAATTTCAAAATGAAACGTATATATAGTTGCTCTCTGTGTTCTTTTCGCAGTTGTAAGTAAAATCTTAACAAACAAAATGGAAAATTTCGAATTAACAATTTTGCAAACAAAACCTTTAGGCCACTGCTGATAGAAAAACGCTCGATGAATTGCACTTAATTCGCGAAGAGTGCTTTGAATCAGAAAAAGTAAATGATGTGAATATCGAAAAGATTGCTACGTTTGATGGATAGTATCATGCATGAGATGCTGCTATGCATCTAACGTAGCAACGCACATCCGGCTCATTGGAAAACTCATTGTTTTCAATCTTTTCGATATTCACATCAGTTACTTTTTCTGATTCAAAGCACTCTTCGCGAATTAAGTGCAATTCATCGAGCGTTTTTCTATCAGCAGTGTCCTAAAGGTTTTGTTTACAAAATTGTTAATTCGAAATTTTCCATTTTGTTAGTTAAGATTTTACATACAACTGCGAAAAGAACACAGAGAGCAACTATAAGTTTCATCTTGAAATTTTCGGTAGAAAATCTTAACCTGAATTGAGATGCAGAGCAGAGTATTTGATGATATCAACGGTTTCAATATCGATGGCGCACAAGATCAATAGGTGAAGCTTGGCAATACGGCCACTAAGGAAAATTTGGCCAAATGTTTTACTGGAGATTCAAATTCGCAGCGCAGAGAGAGTGAAAATATGTTCATTTTGTTCGCGATAGTATCAAAGCAATTTGTGTATGTGCGTCAAGTTTTTTTGACATTCGCAAAAAATCACTTTTAAGTTTGACCAGACTATAAATCCTTAGAGCAACATAATTTTTATTTTTGAACCATTATTATTCATTTCAAAGCACCGCTTATCATGATACAATTTCTCAATGAAATTTCCATTATCTATTGCCAAACAGTCTACCAAAACAACTATTTGCGATCGTCTAAGAAACAGCCTACAAAACTTACAAAGTGTATAGATCGTTCCAGCTTTTTGTGCGTCTGTAGGAAGCTGATAATTAAAATGTAGGCCAGAATAACTACTGACAAGCGATCAAGGCTTTCAGTAGTGACACAATATGCTCTATGAAAAGTCAACTGCTATCACCGCAACATACAACCAACAGAAGTAACTTTCGGACAAAGGCGAATCTATTTTAAAACTGACCTTTCCAGCGAAAACTTTTCTCCTCGTGATACTTTATAACTAACGTCATCACCGGTCGGAGATTGCGTGCGCTAGTTTTCCTGACCAATCGAGCAAATTTTGTTCACATATCTGTAGCGAGTGTTACGAAAGACATCAGATACCACATTCTTTGGCTTAGTAAAATAATACTGCGATAAAAATCAAATGTTTAACAGGTGAAAACCTTCTGTAGTACCCACACATTGTTTTTATCTTGACACAAAAACTCTGAGAGTACAAAGAAAAAAATTAATAACAATAAGAGGCTGGAAAAATACATCACACCAGCGCAAATGCTACTCTTTTGACATTGTATCAGAATATTTTGCAAGAATTATAATCATCTCGGATTAAATGTGTGAAAGTTTAATGTCGAAATACGAAGATTTGATGGAAAATTTTATAAGTCGACAGCAGGAGCGGTGTTGTTTTTCAGTTTGTGAGGAAAGAGAAAAATAAGAATTTAATAAGCATAGGGACTTCCGTACATGGAAGGAAGCTTCTATATGATACCTTTATCTAAAAAGTAGTTTTGGTTTATTCCATCAAGAATCTCCAAAAATGACGAAATTTGTGACCTTACCATCGCCGATTCTTTTGAAAATTTGTGTACTTGAAGAATTAGTGAAAAAAAAAATGGAATTAAATTTTTTGTTTCCGTCAAATTTTTTTTGTTAGTTATAGGGCCGTATTATTCACCTCGGGTTATTTTCGCCTTAACCAGCTGTTAACTTATCCGGGCATTAAAATTAATCACTGGTTAATTTCTCTGGGTATAAAATTGTATTATTCACCTCAGGTTATCTTAACGGCTGGTTTTCCATTTTTCCATTATTTTTCCAGTCAAACGTCAAGAATTTTATTAATTATTTACAGAATGTGACATTTTTCTTTTTTGTGAATATTTAAATTTGTATTTTCAGGAAAAATGTGAATTATTGGATGCAATTTTTTCATGGTTGCGGATCTGGGAGCAGTACAAACGACGTGTGTTCCACGAGAACCATCCCATTTGATTCCGATAGTTTTCTGAGTGTGTGCTTCCGGGTGATTGGATTTTACAGTCGATTGAAGGCTTGCATCTCCCAAACCCTTGGAGCTATTGAATTTAAGTTTATTGGTAGGGTAGATTGAGTGGACTCCTTCAAAGGATAAGTTTCTAGAGGTGGGGTGAGGAAGGATGTGGGTGGCGTTTTAGACGCAAAACTTTGGTTCTTATATTGCAGGAGCCACTTATGCTAGGAAGCTGAAATTCGGAACTTACATAGATCTATGATATTGTATCCACTTGCTGGCTTCATTTTTATATGAGTGAAAGGGTTCGGGAGTTCGGAGAAAAACAATGTGTCCGAAACGCTTGAAAGGTTAGGTAGAGACATTCTAAAAGCCATATCTCCTGAACGGTTAATGTCACAAAGTTGAAACTTGATACTTGCTAAACTAAGAACTAGGCGAATAGATCGAAAATAATTTTTTGAGAGTGGTCAGTGGCGTGGGTGGGTTGTAAAAAACTTTGCATTGCGATGTCTCACAAACCAATTAAACCAGAAAAAGGAAATGTGGCTTATGTTTAAAGATGGACAATAGGAGTTGGTTGAAAGTATTTTTCAGGGCGGCGATGGATAAGTATTTTTTTTAAAAATTCACACCTCATATCTCAAGAACTGTATAAGATGGGATCATGCAAATAATACAAGACCTAGACCATTTACACTCCTAGCTGAAAACTGGATGGAGATGATGGAAGGAGTGACGGTGGAGAACGAAAAAATGGAAGAAATTCATTTGACTTTGCAATCCGATATCGACAGAAAAAGTCTTTGTCGTCGCATATGTCGATATCGATTCCTTGTGGCATTTTGTATTGGTGACGCTCGAATCATGTTCTTCATCAGAATCACTCCAATTATCCCACAAATATAATCTTGCTATAACTTCAATCGTGAATAATACAAAATTTGTCAAATCGCCGGTTAAATCCCTGGGTATCGTTGTTGTTGTTGTTGTTGTTGTTGTTTGAAGTGGGGGAAGCCGCGCATCTTGAGCACTCAGACAATTATTGCCCATTGCACTCGAGTCCCCCAGTCTCTACCCGAACTTCTTCGTCCTCCTCACGAATTTCAAGAGCTCAGGTAGGGATCGAGAACGGAGTTCTTCCATCCTCATACCATCGACGCCGTATACGTGCACTCTCGCAAAAGAGTAAGCTGGACACTCAAGAAGGAAATGTTCCGTTGTGTCGTCCCTCTCGACGCAAGCAGTGCACATGGGGTCGTCAATGATTCTCAATCTGACCATGTGTAGGCCACACGAGTTATGCCCTGTGAGGACACCAACCATACTACTACATTCTTTCCTGCTCAATTTGAGAAGAAAAGATGCGGTTCGTCCACTTGGTCCGTCAACAAGGTTTCTGGTCTGCCGCATACCCGGGAATAGCCGCCATCTCTCAATGTGTGATTTACTCACCCACTCAGCAGTGGCAGCCCTAACAGAGGCTACAGGCACACCGAAAACTGGTTCTGGTCCCACCATGGCTGACTCCGATCCTGCCTTTGCTAATGCATCAGCTATTTCATTGCCAGTTATACCCTGGTGACCTGGAACCCATATGAGCTTTAAGTCATTGAATCTGCCAACAGAATTCAACCGTTCTTTACACTCACGTACCATCTTCGAAAAGACGATTGGGTATTGTAGAAAACTTGAAGTTTTCCACCGGTTAAATTTTTCCCTGGGTAACTTTAATCACTGATTACAAAACCAGCGAATCACCGGTTAATAACGATAACCGGAGGTGAATAATACCAAATCTTTGGAAAAACTGGAATTAACCAGAGGCTATAAATAATCCGAAGTGAATAATACGGCCCATAGTATGGTAAAGATTTCGCAAAAATGGTGTCCCAGTCCTCTTTGAAAATTCATATCTCTGTTAACTTTTATCATAGAATGATAATATAGGGCTTATTTTAAAGGGAAAGGTTGTCACAATATAACAAAATAGGAATAAAAAGTATCCCTGATTTTTTTTTTCAAAGATAACGAATTTGTCCTTTATCCTTGAATATCTCAAAAAGGATATCTTAACTTTTTTTTATATTTTGTATATTATACTGTTTTTCAAAACATACCAAAAAATCAACTTGGGATCTCAATGCCATCGGAGTCAAAAAAATCTAAGAAGATCAGTGGCTCTCAATTATTTTATAGACAAATTGCAATTATTTTAATTACTTAAGAGCCGTAATGAACGCAATCGCAGTCGGATTGGGGTGTCAAAATAACGGAGGGGAAAAAACGAGTTTCAAATGCATGTGATTGTATGTAGCTAAACAGAATGAACGCTATGAGTCGCAAGTAAGTTCGTAATATTTAAAATGATCGCAAGTGAACGCATCGAAATGTCAAATATGACAATATCATAACCTAAAACGCACTATATTATTTAAAAAAGAAAATAATAAAATGGAAAATGGAAGAGATTTCGATGAGCATTAAAAATAATTCACCGATTTTTGCGTCCATATCAATTTCGCTTGGATTATTGACACTGATAGAACTGTGAACTCAATCCGGTCATTGTGTTCATGCAACGTTTACTTGCGGTTTACAGCGTTTCATTGCATCTCGTTGCGACATTTTGACATTGCAATCCGACTGCGATTGCGTTCATTCTGTACGGCTCTATACTAGTATGTAACAAGGATTATGATGCTACATATATGGGCAGCTCTTAAAATCATAAATTTAAGCTAGTTTAGTCCTCTAATAATTTAGTTGAGCTAATAATTAGGTAAAAAGATGAGTTCTTGTGATGAATTTATCATAGAAAAATAAAAATTACAACACTTGTTATGTCCTACTAATCAGAGAATAATAGGTTAGCAGGTAAACCCATGAAAAAATGGATAGCAATTAAATGTCCGTTTTTGGTAGGTATGTATATAAAAACGGGTTTGCCTCAGAAACTATTCAGTCGTGCTTCCATTATTTAGAAGAAAAAATCTAATTTATTATTTTACTTATGATGGAAAAAAAACCAACAGTCCTTATTCAATATTGTATTGCTACAATTTAGACAATCAAGTCATCGTCCAAAAATATCGAACCTACGACTTGTGCAACCATGGATGATTTGTAAAGTACCAGCGTTGACTTCAGCAGTAAAAATTTGCTCTGCCCGAAGAAATGTTACCAGGAACGTGAACGGAAACCACTGAAGATGATATGTTTGACCAGGAAGAAGAACCATTCGCGGCAGAGAACCAGGAACTTATACAACCAGATACGGATGAGGAGCCCAACGAAGATCAAGCGTTAGATGAAAAATTCATCAGCGAGGAAGCCGCATTGAAGTCATTAAATGAATGTCTTCAATATTTATGAGAAGAACCTTTCGTGAAAAGACGATGTACCCGAGGAAACTACATTCGGAAAAGCTTGAAGAGATGAAAAGAATCGTATAAAAAAATTGTTTGGATTAAAAGATGAAAAGGACCAACCACAATCTACTGATGACGAGATGATTCATAGACTGAAGGTCAAAAATTCAACCACCATTGACAAGAATATTAAGGAATTTATTTTATCTTTAAGTCCAAATAAATGGACTAAAAAAAGAACAACTGAAGAATTTCCCGGAACATCTTCGTACACAGTTCGAAAATCAAAACGGACTTCAGATTCTGAAGGATATCAACATCTCCCACACTGGAGAAGTCTTACAGTGGAAGACTTCTACAGAAAGGATGACATAAGTCGAGTGATGCCTGGTAAAAAAGATTTTATTTCAATCAAAATAGAGGGCAAGAAAGATCACGTTCAAAAACGTTTGGTTTTGGGGAATTTGAAGGAAGTGAAAAGAAACTTATCCTCAACTGAAGATAGAATTTTCCAAATTCGGTCGGTCGTGCTTTGCTGTTGGAATATACAATCGTCCTAATAAATATTGGTTGATTTTTAAACAAATGCATCGAATATCCATGGTATGAAAAAGTAAAAGAACTTTTTCAGAATACTTTTAGTAATAATAATGCAGAAAATATTACCTATAACCAGTCAACAGACCGGTCAACATTAGAGAAAAATACAATCTTCAGATGATTTTATAGATACCTTTGTTGAACGACTTCCTTCTTTACTTCGGTACGCATTTATCACTTCTAAACCCGATGAGCTATTGAATTGAAATTTTTTTTTTATACGAGGGCGGTCCGATAAGTACTTAGCCTCACCGCCCGATGGCGCCACTATCGCAAGAGAAATTTACTATCGTGTAGTACATTCTCGTAGACGGCTACTGTCAAAATTTCAGCCGAATCGGACTCGTAGTTTTGTTTTGACCGCGTGTGGAAGCGGGCGTGTCCGCGAATTTTAAAAAAATGGAAAAAGAGCAATATCGGTCGGTGATTCGATTCTTGTTTTTGGAAGGGAAAACGCGCAGCGAAATCAAAGAGCGCTTGGATGCTGTGTACGGTGACTCTTCTTCTTCGATGGCGACCGTCAAAAATTGGTTTAACGAGTTTCAACGTGGTCGTGATGAGTCACTCCCAGGTGCCCCGAAAACGGCTACCACTGAGGATAACGTGACAAAAATCCACGATCTCGTATTGGCAGACCGCCGATTGAAGATGCGCGAGATAGCTGTCTAGTAGGCATTTCAAAAGACCGCGTGGGTCATATCCTGCATGAAATTTTGGGCATGAGAAAGCTGTCGGCGCGATGGGTGACGCGTTTGCTCACTCCGGACAACAAGCGCAACCGTGAGACCACTTCAGAGCAGTGTTTGACGCTGTTTAAGCGCAATCCGAAGGAGTTTCTGCGTCGTTTCGTGACTGTTGACGAAACATGGATCCACTGGTACACACCAGAGACCAAGGAACAGTCGAAACAGTGGACTTCACCCGGCGAACGTGTTCCGAAGAAGGCGAAGACTGTCCTATCGACCGGAAAGGTGATGGCCATCGTTTTCTGGGATTCACAAGGTGTGATCTATATCGACTACCTGGAGAAGGGTAAAACGGTCACAGGGCTCTACTATGCCGATTCGACGCCGAATTGCAGAAAAAACTGCACCATTTGGCGAAGAAAAAAGTGCTCTCAGCCATGACAACGCACCGGCTCACACCTCCGCCAAATTGGTCGAATTCGGCTATGAACTGCTGCCCCATCCACCGTATTCTCCAGATTTGACCCGTGCGACTTCTTTTTGTTTCCAAACTTGAAAAAGTCACTCGAGGTCGTCGCCGCCACGAAGGCCTACTTTGCAGACCTCGAGAAAACGTATTTTTCAGACGCGTTAAAGAAGTTGGAGCATCGCTGGGTCAAGTGTATCGAGCTAAAAGGAGACTATGTCGAGAAAGAAATCGCCACTTTTCCAAAATTTTCGTTTTTCTTTTGTAGGCTAAGTACTTGTCGGACCGCCCTCGTAGACTGGGTAGGCCCCTTAAAGTGACCACTTTTTGGGTGGTTGGATTGTGAGGGGGAGGTGGGGGAAGCGTTTTAGACGAAACATTTTTGTTTCTAGATCTCAGCAACCGCTTATGTTAGGAAGCTGAAACTTAGAATTTATATAGAGCTTCGATAGTGAACCCATACATACATACTTTATTGATCAAAATTTGTTACATGTGTCATTTAAATTCGAAATACATGGGCTGGAGATCAGAAATCAAAATCTTTACAACCTTGTAAGCTAATGAATTTTGCCATTGGGCGGATATTTTGGTAATTACTACAATTAGTTTTCAGATTAATTAAAGGAAAAATGATCAGAAAAAACCTTATTTGATAATTATAACTAAAAGTGAAAACAATAACAAAAATAAAAAATAAAAATAAAAATAAAAATAAAAATAAAAATAAGAAAAGTGCTAATAATAAATTAATAATTACAAGCAATACCTAATTTGTTTAAAAATTTTTGTTGAAATTTCTTTGTAACTTCATGAACCATTGGTAGCTTTGCAAGAACGTGAAGCTGTCGTGTCGAAAAATGCCAAGGCTGATTAAGAATGATTTTCAAACATTTATTTTGGGCTATTTGTAACCTTTTCTTGTGATTTTTTGCACAGTTGTTCCAAACTGGGGCTCCACATAGTAATAATGGTTGCATTACGGCTTTGTACAAAAGTAACTTATTATCCTGGGACAATTTGGAATTCCTGTTGATAAGAGGATATAATGGGCGAATAGAGTTCAAAAGCTTAGTTATTGCGTAATTAATATGCAAATGAAAGGTAAGTTTAACGTCAAGTAGTAATCCCAGATATTTGATGTGGTCAGTCCATTTAACATAGTGAACCCATTTGCAAAAATATTGTTGATATGGGTGAAGGGGTGTGGGAGTGGGAGGAAAAATAATGCGTCCGAAACGTTCGAAAGGCGAGATTGAGACATTCTAAAATCCATATCTCCTAAACGGTTAATGTCACACAAAATTAAAATTTAATAATCTACCATCTGTATGTATACTATGAGAATAGAACGGAAACAAATTTTTGAGAGGAGGCAGTGACGTACGGAGATAGGGGGTGAGAAATTTAGGTTACGATATCTCACGAACCAATTGCACTCGAGAAATAAAATTTGCTTTCTGTATAAAGGTTGTCAAATAAAGTTTACCCAAGGTAAAATTTTTTAAGAGGGCGGTGGAGCATGGAAGTGGAGAGGGTAAGAATTTTTTTTAAAAACATACTGCAGTCACGATCGGCTGCAAGCCAATCGTATAATACTCTAGGGGATAAAGTAGAATTACGTGTGTGCATGTTGTATGTCCTACCCAAAACTAAAAGACAATATTCAGTGTTTAATTTCATATCTTGAACTGGGTAAGTCATCGAAAAAAATGTCCTTTTTGAAGGACTTTCACATGGGAGGTGCAGGAAGGACTAACTTCATTTCTTACATATTTATCCTTTTCCTTGGAACCATTAAAAAATTAATGTGTACAAAATTTCAAATTCGTAGCTTGAAGCGTTCAAAAGTTATCGGCCAATACTCTTGAACACATGTTTTAAGGATATTTTGTATGGCAGCTACCAGAAGGAGTAAAAGGATTTCGCTGACTAGTAAACTCGAACTTTGTTTTCACTCAAAACTAATTTCTACAAAATTCCGAGTTCATAGCTAAAAGATTACTTGAGTTATAGTGAGTTCCGTAAATTAAGTGAAGACGTTTTGACAGGATATTTGTATGGCAGCTACACGAAGGACTAATAGGATTTCTTCATAATCATATATTTAGCTCCAACTATTGGAAAAATAACACGTACAAAATTTCAATGTCGTAGCTTAAACCCTTCTGAAGTTATCGGCCAATATTCTTGAACACATGTTTTAAGGACATTTTGTATGGCAGCTACCCGAAGGAGTAGGACGATTTTGTCCGTTAACGAACTTAGCCTTACAAATTCAACCAAACATCCAGATTCAAAATTTCAAGATCCTAGGTGAAGGCGTTCTTGAGTTATCGTGTTCACGGACAGACGGACGGACGGACGGACGGACGGACGGACGGACGGACGGACGGACGGACGTCAAGCGGATTTGGGGTTTTTGGCCACAAATAAACAAAAAATAATATATAACTTTTTTTTGTCCGAGGCTTGATTCTATGCGTTACAAACTTTTGGACTGGATTAAACTTATAATACTCTATATGATTTCATCTAGAGTATAAAAATCACGTCTCATATCTCAAGAACAATGTAAGATAGATGCTTAAAATTTTTACCAGAAGTAGACCCCTAGCAGAAACAAAAAATTCAGGGATGAAGGTGTAGAGGGTAAGGGTGGGGGAGGGTGAAAAGGTAATAGTTCCGATGTTTATATCTCGAGAACCTATAATGATATAAAGCTGAAACTTACGAGTAGTATTTAAATAGAGCTATAATAGTATCATGTTGGAAAAATATAATTTTTTATAGGGGTAGTATGGTACGAGGGTGGGGGTGTTTTTCCTAACTATAGAACGGCTTATGCTAGAAAGTGCAAATTCTTTACGTGTATGTAAATCAACTAGAAAAGTAATTTGGATAAAAAAAAATTCAAATATCCATTGGCGTTCGGAAGTGGGGCAAAAAAAATGATCTGTGAAAATGCATATTTTTTCACGATTTTCGTCATATCTATAAGGTCTTTCCAAATATTGAATTAATTTGTTTTGTACGGGTTCTTCATGGAAATACCAAAAAGGTTTTTTCCAGGATTTTTTTGAAATTCGACCCCCAAAGTGGTGTAAAGGGTATGTATACATTTTCTCGAATTCAGCCGTATCCCTCAGGTCTGATTAGATATCGAAAAACTTTTTCACTTCCACGGTCTTATTTAATTATCACCTATAACTCATTTTCAAGTTTCTTCCTTTTCCAACCCTTAAGAGCGTAAAAACGGGTTGAATACGTTTTCACGAATTCCGTCATTTCTCTTAGGAGTGATAAGTCATCGGATTGGTTTTCACTTCCTCTGGCTTTCTTTATAATATCTAAAAACTCATTTCAGGATTTTTGGATATTCAACCCCAAAGTGGGTGCAAGAAATTCTTACATATTTCTTAGTTCTAATGAGATATCGAATTAATTTTTACTTCCTAAGGCTTCCTACAAAATCGTCAAAAAGTTGATTTCAGGATGTTTGTTATTCAACTCCAATAGGACGTAAGAATTTCGACATATTTCTCAGGATTGATGAGATATTAGATTGGTTTGCACTTCCATAGACTTTTTATATAATCACATTTTCGATTTCATGTAATGGCCCAAAACTAAATCACGAAAAACCTTCTAATGGCGTAACAACTGATATTATACTAGGATTAGACCTCGTCCCGGAGTATGACCCAATTATGTAATTCACCGCATCTCAGAATTAAACTCGCACCGAACTTCTACCCAAAAAATAATAAAGTTTCGCCCAGATTTTTTTGGTTGTCATTCGAATAGTAACCAGTACCGCATATCAGCATTAAACACGTCACGGACTTGTGCGTTTTCACGCACAAGTCCGTGACTAATAACATTGCGCCCAAATTGTTGGCAGATTTTATTCTATTTTGCGAGAATTTTTTCTGGCAAACATTTGCTTTGTTTTGCAAATAAACATTTGCCAAAATGCAAAATAAACAAACATTTGGTTGCGTTTTGGACTAGGCTTAGTTCTGTAAACAATATTTATATACAGTTTGTCAACTAATTTTTTGCGAAATGAAATAATGACCACAATTTTTTTCAATTAGAGTTGTTTTGCATCAAAACTAGCTTGTTAAAATTTTTTCTTTCACAATAACATAGGAGTAAGCATAAGCTATTAATATGATTAACAAAAATTAGAAATTTCGAAATAAAACATACAAAAAAATAACCAAAACCAAAAAACCTCCAATATTGAACTGTCAATTAATTGTTTGCAAAATGCAAACATGTACGTGGAAAAGAGACACGAAACCAACTAACGGTAGATCAAATTCGAGAAAAATTAACACGTGCTGCTTTAGTATGCCTTCTTTTATTGCTTTCATTATAATTTATGCCTTGGGCAAGTGCACATAATGGCGAAATCGAAGTTTTCAACAATGCCCGGCAAACGAGTTGATGAAAATTTAATTCAGTTAGTTTACTACAACCATTATAAAGGAAAAACGGCTAAAGAATTGGTGGAAATGTTTGGTATTAAATTAAGGACCGTATATAATATCATTAAGCGTGCCGAGAAAGAAAATCGTCTGCACCTAAACAATTCTGGAGGCAGACCACCAAAGCTCACAGGACGCGATCATTCTAAAATATTAAAAACGATTGGCTATAATCCGCACACAACACTGAGGCAGTTAGCATTGGACATGAAAAAGGATTGCTGTAAGGAAGTGAGCCATGAGACACAATTACTTAGCACATGTAGCCAGAAAAAGAAGCCATTGCTTTCTGCTATTAACATTGAAAGGCGGCTGAACTTTGCTATTGCTCACGTAAACAAGCCCACAGAGTACTGGAACGACGTTATTTTTTGTGATGAGACTAAAATAATGTTATATTCTCATGATAGACGCCAGTGTTGCCAACCATTTTGTGTAAAATTCCCCATGATTGAGCCCAAAATTCCTCTTTTTCCCCATTATTCATAATAGAATTCCCCACAGTTTCCCCATAAAGAATAAATCTACAGGAGTAATAGGTTTTATTAATCATAAAGCAAAAAACCTTTTTTCCATTGATCCCAGTCGGGCTTCCGTGTTAGTGTTTCGCACCAGAAACTCCTCTGACTCCGAAGAACAACCAAAATATTCTCATATTTACAAATTTCAAAACAATAACTTTCTTACGAACTTGTATTTTTAATTACTAAAAAAATAGTTCATCTCTTAAATTCAAATGAAACAAATAAGAATAAATAAATCCATTTTGTCAATTGTCAGCTAGGTTCAAGTAATAAAGTTATTCAGTTTCCAGATGGGATTGTTTATTTAATGGATGTGATTGTTTATCTAAGAATGTAGTCGGACAGTTTGGCCGGTGCAATGGGTTTATCCTGTTATTGATTCGTCAGGTGACTGTGACTGGATAATGAGTCACGTGGTGGCCAGATTGACATATCTGTGACTCCTAACCCCACATAAACAATGAGACGTAATAAGTATTCGGCGCAACGAAATAAGAATGTCTGTCTTGTTTTTTCCAATCGCCACAAGTCGACGTTGAAGTCGGTGTTGTGCTTGTGTTAAGGAATTTCAGAGAATTTTGGTTTTCCCCTCGAATAGTGCTGATTCCCCTTTTCCCCGTTCAATAAAATTTTGACTGAAATTCCCCACGAAAAGGGGAATTCCCCACGAGTTGGCATCACTGGATAGACCCAGCACAGTTTGGAGACAGCCTAATACAGCCTTGCTGCAGAAGAACATCTTACCATAGAACACCATACCAAGCTTTCTGTAATGGTGTGGGGTTGTATCTCATCCGAAGGCGTTGCTGAGCTGCGGATTTTCAATGACATTATGACGAAGGAGTACTACTTGGGCATTCTGAAAAATGAATTGTCACGGAGCGCGATGAATTTTGGGTTTGTTGATCCTCGCAACGCAAATAAACTAAAGTGCAAGCTGTACCAGGATAATGACCCCAAACATAAATCGTTGCTGTGCAGGACCTGGCTGCTGTACTCTTGCAGTAAAGTTTTCGATGCACCTGCCCAGAGTCCGGACCTCAATCCTATCGAGAATTTGTGGGCTTTGCTGAAAAAGAAAGTGGCTAAACGCAGACCTACCAATAAAAATGCTTTAGTCAAAGCAATTCCAGAGGAATGGCGGAAAATTCCTGAATATTACGACTTAAATGGCCTTATACAGTCAATGTCGCGTCATCTGAAGGCAGTCATGGATGCTAATGGCCACCATACCAAATACTAATACTATTAGTATCATAGTTTTTCAGATTCAGTTATAAATCCAACATGTGTTTACATTTTGCAAAGAATTAATTGACAGTTGAATATTTGTTGTTTTTGGTTTTGTTTGTTTTTTGTTATGTTTTATATTGAAATTTAATATTTTTGTAATTCATGTTAATAACTAATACTATATATATTGAAAGAAAAACAGAAAGAAAACTCGTTTTTGTTAATCAATTTTCACTTCCAAATGAATTTTTATGACTTTTTTTCATTTTGCAAAGAATTAGTTGACAAACTGTATGTAAACTTGTTATATAGTCAGCATGTATGTCAAATATTAACTCAGCAGTGTATATGGAATGTTTCTTAACACTTTGATAAGGTTATATACGATAGAACAGCCGAAGAGTGTTATCATTTTGATAATATTAGTAATTTACAAAGATCATATAAAAGGAGGAATTGCCGAAAATACTATCACTTCCAGTTTGCTATTGACTAGTCCAAGATGAAACTTCTGGTTGCTTTCTGTGTTCTTTTCGCAGTTGTAAGTAAAATCTGAACAGATTTTTTTATAATTTTAAATAATAAATTTTTTTTAAACAAAATCTTCAGGCCACTGCTGATTGGGCTCCAAAAACGTCCGACGATTTGCATACAATTCGCGAAGATTGCTTCAAATCGGAAAAAGTGTCTGAGGCGAATATCGGAAAGATCAACGAGAACGACTTTGCAAATGAGGCGGAAGTTCGTTGCTACGTTAGATGTACAGCAATTAAGATGGGAGTATTCGATGATGTCAATGGATACAATATCGAACGCAACCAACAGCAATTGCTAAAGTTTGGCAAATCAGCCACTAAGGAAAATTTGGCCAAATGTCTTACTGCCAATACAAATAACGTTGATTCCTGTACCTGGGCTTATGACGGATTCAAGTGTCTGCTCGACAACAAGTATGTTACCAACATAATAAATGCGTTCACAAGCGATTTACCTCACGAGAAATAAATGTTAAAAGTCCGAAAAATTTTTGTTTTTGAGTCATTTTTATTCTTCTCTAATCCCAGCTTACTATGGAACAATTTCTCAACATATTTTCCAGTGTCTATAGCCAAAATTACTAAGTGAGATTGCCTAAACAAGAAACAAAATAATTTACTAAATGTAGGTCGTTCCAGCTTTTTGTACGTTTGTGGAAAACTAAAAATTAAAATGTAGGCCAAAATAACTAATGACAAGCGGTCAAGGCTTTCAGTAGTGATACAATATGCTCCCTGATAAGTCAATCTGCTATCACCCCACATTCAAACAACAGAACTAACTTTCGGACAAAGGCCAATCTATTTTAAATTTGACCTTTCCAGCAAAAACTTTTCACCTCGTTATACTTTATAACTAACATAATCTCCTTCTTGTCTTCTAGTCTTCTTGAATTATCTGAAAAATAAAATTGACATATCTGTAGCGAGTGTTGCGAAAGATATTAGAAAGGAAATGATGTGGTGCACTAAAAATATAAACTGCGATCAAAATCAAACAATTTATACTAATTGTAAGTAAGAGTGTTTCTGTATCAGTACCAAAATATTAAATATTAAATAGTCTTAGAAGACACAGGGCAAATAAAAAACGATTAACAACAATATTCTGGAAGACAGCATCACATTTTTACAATTTTTCAAAGACTAATTGTCCCGGATGAAATGTGTGACACTTTCATTTAGATATGAAGAATAATTTCATGAGTCGATAGCACGGGTAATGTACATTTTATAGTGTGTGAGGAGAGGGTAAAAAAAATTAAATGCGATTTAAGATCTTAGCGTGAAAAAAAATTATTTATTTATTGATGCTTTAAATTTCTTTTTATTTTATACTCCTATATATTTTTTTTTTACTCTACATGAAATCTGAGAGTATTATAAGTTTAATCTAGCAAAAAAGATTCTAACGCATATACGAAGTGTCGGACGAAAAAAAGTTATACATTATGTGTTTATTTGTGACCAAAAACTTCACCGTCCGCCTGTCTGTCCGTTAGCACGATAACTCAAGAACGCCTTACCTAGGATCTTGAAATTTTGTATCTGGATGTTTGGTTGAATTTGTAAGGCTAATTTCGTTAACGGGAAAAAATCGTCCTACTAATTCGAGTAGCCATACAAAAACTCATTAAGACACGTGTTCATGAATATTGGCCAATAACTTCAGAACGCCTTAAGCTACGACTATGAAATTTTGTATACGTTGGCTTTCCAACAGTTGCAGTCAAATGAATGAATACGAAAGAGTGCACCATGAGTCCTTCGAGTAGCTGCCATACAAAAATTCTGTAAAAATATCTTCACTCAATGTATGGAATTCAATATAACTCAAGAAATCGGCTATGACGTTGAAATTTTGTAGAAATTAGTTATGAGGGAAAATAAAGTTCAAGTTCATTAGTCAGTAGGCTTGTGTAGTTCGCGAACGAACGAGCGTTCCCATAACTGAAATAAACGAACTAGTTCGCAGTCAGTCCCGCTCGTAGTTCGTTTGTATTCATTCATTGCCGTTTGGAAGTCAATGATACAATTACTTGTACACTGACAACCTTTTTTTTTGTTTTTAGCTCATCGCATTGAACCAGGCGACCTTTTTTTTGGTCACCACAATGACGACTACGCGTCGTTCAAAACTAAAAGAACGAACTGGTTCGCGACGGATCGGGAAGCGGAAATGATCGCTTACTATGGTGAACTAAAATGCGCAAGCCTATTAGTCAGTAAAATTCATTCACTCCTTCTGGTAGTTTCTGTACAAAAGGATTATATTTAACATACTGCAGTCACGATCGGCTGCAAGCCAAACGTATAATACTCTAGATGAATACTGAACTCCGATTTATATTGTAGTTGGGGATAAAGTAGAATTACGTATGTGCATGTTGTATGTCCTTTATTAAGGACTCCCATTTGATTGCTACTCAAACCTAAATGACAATATTCAGTGTTTAATTTCATATCTTGAACTGGGTAAGTCATCGAAAAAAAATGTCCTTTTTGAAGGAGTTTCACATGGGAGGTGCAGAAAGGACTCACTCGATTTCTTACATATTTATCCTTTTCCTTGGAACCACTTAAAAATGAACATGTACAAAATTTCAAATTCGTAGCCTGAAGCGCTCAAAAGTTATCCAAAAATAGTGTTGTCTTAAGGACATTTTGTATGGCAGCTACCAGAAGGAGTAAAAGGATTTTGCTGATTAGTAAAGTCGAACTTTGTTTTTACTCAAAACTAATTTGTACAAAATTCCCAATTCATAGCTAAAAGATTACTTGAGTTATAGTGAGTTTCGTAAATTAAGTGAAGACATTTTGGCAGGATATTTGTATGGCAGCTACACGAAGGACTAATAGGATTTTCTTCATAATCATATATTTAGCTCCACCTATTGCAAAAATAACACATACAAAAGTTCAAAATCGTAGCTTAAACCCTTCTGATGTTATCGGCCAATATTCTTGAACACATGTTTTAAGGACATTTTGTATGGCAGCTACCCGAAGGAGTAGGACGATTTTGCCCGTTAACGAACTTAGTCTTACAAATTCAACCAAACATCCAGATTCAAAATTTCAAGATCCTAGGTGAAGGCGTTCTTGAGTTATCGTGTTCACGGACAGACGGACGGACGGACGGACGGATGTTAAGCGGATTTGAGGCTTTTGGCCACAAATAAACAAAAAATAATATATGTAACTTTTTTTCGTCCGAGGCTTGGTTCTATGCGTTACAAACTTTTGGGCTGGATTAAACTTATAATACTCTATATGATTTCATCTAGAGTATAAAAATAAATATGTAATAAATTAAGAAAATATTTACTTCTTAATACGTTCCAAAAATATTTCCAATTTTTTTAGTTCATACAAATTGAAAACATAACGCAGTCACGATCGGCTGCAAGCCAATCGTATGATACTCTAGATGAAATACTGAACTCCGATTTATATTTTAGTTGGGATTATATCAAAAGAATGAGGAGTGCACATACGATTATTGCATGACCTTTTATTTAGGTAGAAACTATTGGATAGTGGCTACTCGATGGATGGTTAAACGATTTCTTGAGTTATAGTGAGTTCCATAAATTAAGTTGGGACATTTTTACAGAATTTTTGTATGGCAACTACATGAAGGACTTACGGGATATTTTTCATATTAATACCTTTAGCTGCGACTATTATAAAACCAACGTATACAAAATTCCAAAGTCGTAACTTAAAGCGTTATCATTCAATATTGGTAAACACGTGTTTTAAGAACTTTTGTATGACAGCTACCCGAAGGAGTTGATGGATTGCGCTAATTATTGAACTCGGTCTTGCTTTTGATATAAAACTAATTCCTGTAAAATTTTGAATCCCTGCTTTAACTCATACTAGAGTTATAGTGGATTCTGTAACTTGTATACATTTTTGAAGGACTTTTGTAGGCTGCTACACGAAGGACTCATTCGATTTGCATCATATTCGGAACTTTCGTTTCAAACATAGTATACTTCAAGTATTCAAAATTTCAAGCTCCTAACTTGAAGCATTCGAGCAATAATTGTGAATACGTGTTTTAAGGACTCTTGTATGGGAGGTACCCGAAGGAGTGGAAGGATATCGCGCATTAACGAACTTAGCCTTACTTTTTCCATTTTACAGGTGGTGACCAAATTTCAACTTTCTAGGCCAACGCGTTCTTGAGTTATCGTGCAAACGGACGGACGGACAGACGGACGGACGGACGGGTGGACGGACGGACGGACGGACAGCAAACGGATTTGGGGTTTTTGGCCACAAGTAAACATAAAATAATATATAACTTTTTTTTGTCCGAGGCTCGGTTCTATGCGTTACAAACTTTTCGAGCTGGATTAAACTTATAATACTCTATATGATTTCATCTAGAGTATAAACAGAAAACAAGGATATAAACACATGTACTTACGAGCACGTAAACTTCTAGAATACACTGCAGTAGAGTTGTGTCGAAGGTGGGAAAAGTACGGGAGGAGTAATGTGTACTACGTTTTTAATCATATTTTTTTGGACGTTTAACGAAACATTTTGGCCGTATATTAAAAAAAAGTGCCATAATTTCAGAAGGCCGTTACAGCGAAAAGCCGTATAAAGATCGGCCGTATAGCAAGGTATGAGTGTATTATAGTATCCTGGTGATAAAATACAGACCAGAGGACAATCAGGGCATTTTGTAAGGCCGGCCAACCCCGAAAGCTACTATACTTTAAAAACAAAAATTTTCGAATGCTTCCCTTACATTTTCGCCTCGAAGATATAAAATACTAAAATTTTCTCTTTAATCCCTTTCCTTTTCTCTCCACTTACACCTTCACCCCCAAAAAGATCAGCCCCGACTACACCACTGTATACGGCGGACAGTTGGACTTTTTTTTGGGTCTATACTTCAATAAAGTTTGGCTATACTACCCTAGGATATCTTTATGCGGGCCGTTCCTGAACTTTGAAATATTCAAGTTTTCACTTCATTAAACCATCTCTGCAAAATCCCTTATTTCTCGACTCTTTCATGACAACTTGCAATTTTAAGAAAGTGCGTTTAGGTATTTTTCCGGGTATTTGTTAGCAATATTTTTTTTTATATCAGACCGAAAACGTGAAATTAAAATTTTTGGTTATAAATTACTTTTTTTTTTTAGATTTTCGGTCTATCGCAATAATTTGAAATTAAAATAATAAATTTAAAAAAAAAATTTTTTTGGAACCTCTCAAAAATTTAGTTTAGATCGATTTTTAAATTAGTAGAATTCTTCTGGGGACGGCGGTGATGGGTAAGAGGAGTAATCTTTGATATCGAAAACGATAGAAAGCTGCAAATTGAAATTGAGGCTCAGAGACTTTTCTTTCAAAAACAATTACTTATACCAATTAACTTCTTTATCAATTTTATAAAAACATAACCATTTCCCCAAATCGCTACGTCCGTCATTAAAATGCCATCCATCAATTTTACTAACTTCTCGGCTACAGCAACACAACCGAAGGACATCATCAACCTTAATAAGGACATATCCTAGGAGATGTCTGGAAAATATTCTGAAATTTTATTCAATTAGAAACTTTTATTTCATGAAAATGAAGTCCGTCGTGTCAAACGGTATTAATTTACATCATTTAAATCAGGAGGGTAGTCAACCCTTAAGTAAAATTTGAGAAAATCTCCGATTTAAATCTGTCGAAAGATGCCAGAAGAAAGAAATAAGCTTGGCCTCTCCTACGCTAATCTTTTTCCGGTTCCTATCACGAAAATAGTACGTGGCTGGGCTGTTGGGCTTTATATGATTTGATGTGGAAAGGAATAGGACTCCCCGTCGATTTGATCTATCACGTTTCCGCCAAGGAAAAATCCCATTAGGGAAATCGTATAGAAGAACACAATCGTAAGGGATGAATATCCCGAATGGTATTTTAAAGTATTCGGTCTCTATAAGTGATTTTACGCTTTAAAAAATTTTGGTGAAATATTGTTGATCATCCCTATTAATGAAAATTACTATTTTTAAAACCAATTTCCATTCATCCATCCGTCCATTAAGATATTACGCCATTTTGATCAAGGTATTCCAGGATACTGTTTCAAGCTTTTTTACTTGCTGTACCAAAAAAGGTTCTTGTTCATTATTCGAGACTTTAACGAGAAGAGAGCAAAATGTGATATGGGTCAGTTTGTTCGAAAATAATTTGGCATCAAGAAAATTACAGAGCATTACTCTCGATTAATTAATGAGTTTTCTAGAAATAGATGATTTGTTACGGATTCGTATTTGACCGAATTTTTTGTATTAGGCCATTTAATTTTCTAAAGATTTCAGCTGTAAGGATTCTTCTTTGGTGTTTGAAGTAGGAACAAATTATACTTGGGTTTAAAAGATAATAGATAATAGACAGCATGAAAAAATGTATCATTGATTGATTGTCGAATAAAGCGTAATGTGTACCTCCTATATTCTGTTTTAGGCATGTGGTGTAGATTTTCCGACGTGTAAGGTCAACATTTTTCAGTTAAATTGTCACTTCACTCTCGATTCTTTTGGTGTTTTGGAAGTTAACTCTATTAAGATGAATCATTTATGAATTCCTTATAATGCATACTATTAATTTAAAAAAAATCGAAAGATGTCACTGAGAAATATTTCTATCCGATTTAATTCACAGGTACAATTTTCATGATTAGTAACGATACAAACCAAATTTCGAGAAATACAAACCAACAGTTAAGCCATTCCGTGGAAACAAGATATACTAATGAAGAAAGTCGTGTGTCTCAAAACAAATTAAAATTGGACCAAAACCAACTCTACTTGGTTACAAAGCATTTTTTTCAGATAGCGAATTCAGAATAGTGTCCCTAACCAGTGGCGGTCATAGGGGGGGGGGGGGGGGGGGGGCATGGTGGCCATGGTCCCCCCCCTAAAAAATTCGGCATCCGTGATTACTTTATCACGTCTGCTTTAATGAAAAATTATATGAGACTATTAAATTAATAGATACACTTAATAAAGTGTAATGCACTTAGTAAAGTATAATGCAATTAAATCTGAATTCACCTTATGTCTTTCTTTAATATTTCATTTGTCTTTTGCCTCCTGATTGAAAAGACAAGACTGTACTAATTAGAAATATTTTAATCGAAAAGTAATAAAATTTCGAATATAAATATATATAATTAATCTTTGGGCTGTGGTGTGTTATGTTAAGGAAGTAGCTTTTAATGTTTGAAACTAATTTTGAAAAATTTGGATTTGGATTATGCTTGGACAATTTTCATTATGTGCATCCCAATCCTAAATAAAGACGTAAATTGTGGTAAATGGAGTGAAACACAATATCATTGCTGTCCAGGTCATTTTGCGTGAATTTTGAACTACGTTTTCAGAAAACCTAGTCACCAGAGCAGATATCAAACTTACTCAAATTTATGGGTAATCCAGTAGATCTTAATAGTTTTGTCGAAATCACGAGATTTCTGCAAATCCAGCTTGAAATATTGCATTGTAAATCAGCTATAAGAACTTAATTATGAGTATTTACAGTAACTATTACATATTAATAACTGATTTACATCCAAAGATTTAAAACTCGATTTACCGAAATGTCGAGATTTCGATAAGATTCTATCAAATTCTAACATTTTTTCCCATATTTGGATGAATTTGAAATCTACTCGGGTATAAAGGGTAGTTCAAACCCTAATCAAAGCTAATCACTCAATTTGAAACTTTTGAATTTTTTCCGTAGCATCCATCATAATGGCTCGATAATATATTTGGAATACATGCCTCAAGGACCTTAAAGAAACCGAAATTGTATAAAATTCCGAAAACTCCCGAGATATCGACATAGGACCTATATAGTATCATTCTGTGGGTGATTGTAACTCTTGGTGTACCATTGAAAATGCCATCTAGTGCCTAAATTCAGCAATTTAAGTTTTTCTTAAAAAATAAATTTTTGAGCGTAACTGTGTAACGGATACGGTAAGAAGTTAGTGTCATCGGCAACATTTCTTTTCGGGTGCTCAATTTTATGAAAAAAAGAAAAAAAAGAGTCCTTCAGCAAGGACGAAAAATATGACATTTAATCACTAATCCGACATAGTTTTTATTTCGTACTTGGTGAAGGATTTTCTGAGCCGTTTTGTCTTTCTATAATATAATATTGAGCGTTAGAAATCAGATATTTTTGCCGACGACACTAACTTCGAATTATTAACCATTATCAAAATAAGGTCGAAACGGATTGAATATGAAAAACTTCACTTCCTCATTACAACCACTAGATGGTAGTTCCGATGGTACATAACCTATTATTTAGTAGAATCACAATCATCCACAAAATAATATTATGTGGCCCTTTTGTCAATACACTGGGACCCATTTTTCGTAATCTCAAATTTTTCTTTATTGTTTCTGATCGGGGGTAAACTTAAAACATATACTTTTTACACTAATTAGAACCATTATAAGAGGTACCGCGAAAAAAAATCTTTGGAAAAAAAATCCTCAATACAAATAATAGTCAATAAACAGCACTCAAATTATCTGTCACCACAACTACCTGTATAAAATATTACAAAATTTATTCAATTTTAATTCTCTCGTTTCCAAAAGTTAACTCTTACAAAATAAATTAAAAATTTTATCATCAGAGTCGTTGTCAAACAAATGTCTTCAGAGCGTTGTAAACACCTTTCGAGATTTCAAAATCTACTTGCCAAAATCTGCGATGTAAATCAGATATAAGATACTGCTTATGAAGTTAATATAATTGAAAATAGTTTTAGAGAATTTTCGAGTTTGGTTTTTTAAATTTTTGAATTAGGAGAGTAGGTTAAGTTAAGTTATGGTGGCAGTCATCTAAACTAAAGATCGACTCAATAAAGAGACTCAGTGAATATGTATTTATATCTACCTAATAAATTACATTGACATAAAATATTTCTTTCGTAGTTTTTAAGTATTGTGGGATAACTTATTAATTGGGGTGATCACTTCTTCGTCGGACCTGAAGTCTTTAGATTATGAGATATAGGGTTCGGATTTTAATGCCCAATATTGAGTTTCATCAAATATGTATGATAGTAAAACCAATAAAAATTAAATACACCACTTTTCTAGAGGTCTCAAAAAACAGCTAACAGCTGGATTTGGATTTCTCATACATGTAAGAGATCTTGAAGTCTGTTTGGGCTTCTAAATTTTGTCGAAATCGAGATCGACATCGACTTCTACTGAAATCGAAAATTATGTTCACCAGAAGTTCAAATTTTTGATATCATACAATCAGTTGATAAATTGAGCGATGTTAAAGAAATCCCTTCAGAGCATTGTAAATACTTTTTAATATTCTGAAATTCCTTCATCCACGCTGCATTAACGGGTACCTACCTCTCCTATTTTCTCTACATTATCTACTGAACTTCAATGGCCCCCCCCCCCCTTGAACAAGCAATATGACCGCCACTGTCCCTAACAGACTGCTCTATTTGAAAACGAGTAAACCCTCAAGTTCACAGCAATGAAATTTCTACTATGAAATATATTTTCACTTGAAAATTTGAATTTAGAATTTTCTTTAGAATTTTTCCCTGTTGTTAAGCCTTCATTCTAGTTTTTATCTGCTGTTCAAAAAAACTTGCTAAATTTATACCTAACAATATACACAGTAAAAAAATTTGTGAAAATAACTGTCCTTGAAGCAGTAAAATATTCCGAATTGACGCAATAAATTTACAAATTTTCATTAAATTTAACAAAATTACGAGTAATTTTAAAATTTGTATTTTTACACATTATTGTCACGAATTTACTGGCTGGAAAGTAAAATTACAACACCGAATGAAATTTCCCACTTTTAATGTGTAAAATTTCTCATTTTGTAAAAAATTACTCATTTTGCATGTAATTTTGATACTTTATGTGCAGTAATCTGTTTTTTGTGATATGTATTAACTTGACCGCTTCGTCATTAAATTCACTTGTTTCGTGGTTTTGTGTAAGTCGCAATTTAAAATTTAAAAAAAAAAAATGTTCATAGTGTGTGAAGTTTGTGGCTAGAAAACAAATAAATTAAATTTATATAATAAACATGTATAGTGTTTTATACTTTCTACCCTTTTTGACCTATATCCAACTTTTTTCTCAATTATCATGACTGTGTTGATTGATCTCATTGAATTTTTTAAATTTTCGATTGATGTGTCCTTTGCCTTTCAAAATACGTTTGGGAATTCATCCGCCGATCATTCGCTTGAAGTTTATTCATTTATATTATCAATAAATTAATAATAATAGTAACTAAACAAAATATGTCACATTTTTTTAGTACATATTAGTTTTTCCATACCGTTTGTAATTTTAAGCATTGTAAAATTTTGTCTTTCCACACCAGCATTAAATTTACACATTTTTAGCGACTGATTTCCACACTTATGTGTAAATTTCAGAGTAGTGAAGTGTTTCAGCGTAAGTAGTAAAAATCACAAAAGTGCGCAAAAAAAATTTGACAAAAGCAATTTTACTGCTTTCAGAGTAGGCACTAAATTGGCATTTTTTACTGTGTATTTTCACTTCTCCATACCCCATTCCTTAGTCTTTTCATTAATTATCCCCATTAATTATAAGATAATTTGTCTTTCACTATGGTAACCCAGTTTTGTCATTTATTATCTCATTTATAAAATGCTTTGCTACAAGGAAGCAATTATATGTAAGTGATATTTTTCTCAAAATGTTCGAAAAAGAACAGCTCTCAGGTATGATTGATTGCGTTTCCTTCTGTTCAGAGCATTAAGTGATGTACTTAACATTCATTAGCTCTTATTTCCGTCAAGTAGTTGTAATTAGATTTTTCATGGAAAAACTGGAAATTCGAGAAATTCTTCGGCTTATTCCAATGCAACTATATATGTAGCTGTTCTTTTCAATAGATGCATAATACTATTGCTTCAAGTTAGGAATATTAAAAATTTACAATAAAAATCCTTAACCCAAGAATTCTGGAAAACATAAAACAGTATTCATAGAAACTTCACCAATAAAACCCTTCAAAAAGTTGCGCCAACCGTTAAATATTTAAAGCCTCTGTTTAATTAGGGTCATGGGTTTGAATTTCGCTCATCAGTTTTCATTACTTTTCAACAAAATTAACACCCAAAAATTTGCAATTCTTTCTTCCGGTAATTGGACAACATGTTAAACTATCCCCGGAAAAAAAATATGTTAAAGAGCTTTGAAAGAAACCCAGTTCAGTCGAAGCGACGACCGAAAGTCCCACTCTTGTACGACGGAAGGAAATATTATCGAAGAGATGAAAACCTCATTTGGTCAGTAGCAGAAAACTTTTACATCACCTAAAATTTTCTGTAAATTTCATTTTTTAATTTTCTACAAGATTCATCACAAGTTGTCTGCAGTTCTTTTATTGTCTGTTAATTTCATCCCCTTTGCATTCATATTTTGAAAACTTAGTACTTTTTTCCAATTTTACTTTATTATTTTTTAATAATAAAGTATTGTGATCGACCTGAAATTTAAAAAAAATTTGGTACCCTGAAATTTTGTATTTACACGTTTTAGGACTAGTAAACACCAAAAAAATAAAAAATGTCCGTCTGTCCGCCGTATATCCCGTACGCCGTACGCAAAATCGTATGAAGGCGCGTAGCTCCCAAACCCGTTGAGATATTAAGTTAAAATTTTTATGGTGGGTAGATTGGGTAAACTCCTACGACTGGTATCTTTTCGGGGAGGGGGGGGGGGTGTAAGGAGAGATGAGGGGGAGCGTTTTAGACGAAAAATTTTGGTTTCCAGATCTCAGGAACCACTTATGCTAGGAAGCTGAAACTTGAAACTTATGTAGTTCTATGATAGTGGACTCATTTGCAAAAAAATTATCGATAAGTGTGGAGGGGTGTAGAAGTGGGGGGAAAACAATGAGTCCAAAACACTTGAAAGCCGGGATTGAAACATTCTAAAATCCATATCTCCTGAACGATTGATGTCAGAACATTGAAACTTTGTGGTTGCCCTTAGGAATACTTGAAGATTAGACAAGGGCTAACATTTTTAAGGGGTGTGGTGGGGTGTGGGGTTGGGGGATGAAAAACTTTGGATTACAATATCTTCCGAACCAATTACACCAAGAAGATAAAATTTAGTTTCTGTATATGGGATTACAAGAGGAGTCTACTGAAAGTAAATTTTTTGAGGGGGGAGGTGGGGCATGAAAGTGGGGGGATAGCAATTTCTCAAAAAACGTCATTTTAATATCTCTGAAACCGTATCAGATATGATCTTGAAAATTTTACAGGAGTTGGGATCGGTAGACCTCTAGTAGGAAAAAACATTTAGTGGTGGGGGTGTAGTTGAAAAGGGGTAGAAAGGAAAATATTCTGATTTTTATTTCTCGAAAACTGTAATGAATGGAAAGCTAAATATTTAGGATTATATAGAGCCACTATAGAGACATCCTAGAAAATAAAATTGTTGATAGGGGTAGCAAGGTACTATGGTGAGGGGTGGTTTTTATATCTCAGAAACGGTTTATGCTAGAAAGTTGAAACTTAGTACGTAAATATATGTAGATGTGCTATTAGAGTAACAAAAGCAAAAAAAAAGTTCAGATTTTTATTGGCGTTCAGAGGTTGAGTAAAAAAAATGTCCGTGAATCCACATATTTACGAATTTCGTTAAAACTTTTAGACATGTCGAGCTATCAAAGCAATTTTACTTCTGCGGGCTATTTATATAAGCGCCTCGTAACGATCTTCAAAATTTTTCGATATCAAACCCCTAAGGGGGTGTAAAGTGGTTTTGTACATATTCACGAATTCTTATATATTCCTAAGGTATATTGAGATTTGGAATTCACTTTTACTTTTATAAGCTTTAAACGTAGTCGGAGAAAAACTCGATTTAAGTATTTTTCTCTATTAAACCCCCTGGGGTATTGTTCAAGATTTCACTGATTCCGAAAATCTCTTATGTTTAATGTGATCGAATTCGCTTTTACTACTATGAATTATTGTATTGATAAAAAAAATTCGTAAGTTAATAAAAATACTTTATTATTAAAAAATAATAAAGTAAAAATCTGCCAACAGTCTGGGCGCAACTTTATTATTTTATGGGTAGAAGTCCGAAACGTGTTTAATGATGAGATGCGGTGTAGATTACTATGCGCCTGACAACCTAAGAAATAACCAGGAGGCTATTTGGAACGTTATTTTTTAGGGTTTCAGTCGCATAGTACCCAACACCGCATCTCATCATTAAACACGTTTCGAACTTCTACCAATAAAATAATAAAGTTGCGCCCAGACTGTTGGCAGATTTTTTTTTTGAGAATGGAATTTTTTCTTGGTGAAGCTACCATAGAAGCTAATTTTAAGAAGTTTTTTTTGTTGTTTTCCGGCGTCTCCGGTAGCCAATTACACTAGAAAAATAAAATTTGGTTTCTGTATTAAGGTTGACAAAAAAAGTTTTCTGAAAGTAAAATTTTTTAAGGGGGCGGTGGAGTATGGAAGTGGAGAGGATAAGAATTTTTCTAAAAAATCACGTCTCATATCTCAAGAATAGTGTATGATAGATGCTTAGAATTTTTACCGGGAGTAGGCCAAATGAACCGCTAGCATGGAAAAAAATTTCGGAGGTGAGCGGGTAGGAGGTGAGGGTGGGGGAGGGTGAAAAGGAAAAAGTTTCGATTTTTATATCTCGAGAACCTATAAAAATATTAAGCTGAAACTTGGTATTTGGATAGAACTATAGTAGTAGCATGTTAAGAAAATATAATATTTTATAGGGGTAGTATGGTACGGGGGTGGAGGGTGTTTTTCCTAACTATAGAACGGCTTATGCTAGAAAGTTGAAACTCGGTATGTATAAGTAAGTAAACTGGACAAGTCATTTAGATTGAAAAAAAAATCAAATATTCATTGGCATATAGAGGGGAATAATTAAATCCATTTTTATTCTACGGATTTTTATATAAATAACTAGAAAGCGTTTTCAGGATTTTTTTAAATTCGACCCCACGATGGTGTAAAGGGGTTGTATACATTTTCACGAACTCAGCCATATCCCTCAGGTCTGATTGGATATCGAATAAATTTTTACTTCCACGGACTTGTTTAATAATCACCTAAAACTTGTTTTCAAATGTTTTCCTTTTTCAACCCCTAAGAGGGTATAAACGGGTTGAACACGTTTTCACAAATTCCGTCATATCTCTTAGGAGTGATAAGACATCGGATTGGTTTTCACTTCCTCGGGCTTTCTTTACATATATCTAAAAACTCATTTCAGGATTTTTGGATATTCAACCCCAAAGTGGGTTCAAGGGGGTTGCACATATTTTCACAAATTCCTACATATTTCTTAGTTCTAATGAGATATTGAATTCATTTTTACTTCTTATGGCTTCCTATATAATCGTCAAAAAGTTGATTTCAGGATTTTTAGATATTCAAGATATTCTTAGGATTGATGAGATATTAGATTGGTTTTCACTTCCACAGACTATTTATATAATCGCCTACAAACTCATTTCCGATTTCATGTAATGGCCCAAAACCAAATCACGAAAAACCTCCTAATCACGTAATAACTACGTAGTATTATATTACTACTTAAACTGCGTCCCGGAGTATGACCCAATTATGTAATTCATATTTTATATGTGGCAGCGGCGTAAGTATTCTAGCGCGACCCCATTCTACCCATTTTTTTAGGTTTTCAGTCACATAGTAACCTACACCGCATCAATCTTAAACGCGTTCCGAACTTCTACCCGAAAAATAATAAAGTTGCTCCCAGACTGTTGGCAGATTTTTTAATTTTGGCAACAAAAGAAACGAAAAAGAATGGTTTTTTTGGAATATCGATGATTCATGACATGTGGTAAAAAGCGATAACAGCTTAAGTCGAAAAAAAATTAGGCGATTACGTGTATCAAAATTGATAATTACACTAATAAAAAATATATTAGAAGATCTTATTTTATTTAATTTAATAATACAACCTAATAATAATATATTATATGAGATAAAAATCTATCACAGAATGGCAATTTTTTAAAAATGCAATTGAAAACTTGAAAAATTATTTTTTCTTATCTCGACATAAGCTGTTATCGTTTTTTACCACAGAGTTGCTTACCTATTATACGAAATGAATCATAATATTAAGCAACATTTATATTTTTTGTTGTTATTAGTATCCAATCCAGTATAATGAATTGAATGAATTTAGATTTTTGATGTCTAAAAAATTTATCTTATTTTTAATAATTAAATTTTTCCATCATTTGATTTTGTTTCAAAATGAAGGGGTGCTCAGCCCATTGAGTGCACCGGACGCTAAAATACCTGGGACCGGTCCTGCACCTATCTTAAGTATAAGGATGCGATGGCAAGAATTTCACTAATATATAATTCATAGAAAATAAATTGGTTTCTATATCGCATATATAAAAAAATCCTCAGCATTACCACCTGTAAGGGTGTTTCGAATAGTAGGCATGATACACCCTCTGACGAGTCTATGTCATCCGATGACGAAACAGCTCCTTCGGACCTAGTTCAACACAGTCTTATTAACTGACTTCTCCAGTGAAGGTTTTCCAACTCCTGTCCTCAATGGCAGTAGCCAGGACAGCGATTAATTACCAGTCGGGGATTTCGTGTTGGGGTTTCACTAGAAACTCCTCTGACTTCTTCATGTAGTTACCACACAAAAATTCTGTAAACATAACTTAATATATATTATAGTACATATTATATGTATAACTAACTTAATTTATGAAACTCACTATAACTCAAAAAATCGTTTAACCATCTATCGAGTAGCCACTATCCAATAGTTTCTACCTAAATAAAAGGTCATGCAATAATCGTATGTGCACTCCTCATTCTTTTGATATATTTCCAACTAAAATATAAATCGGAGTTCAGTATTTCATCTAGAGTATCATACGATTGGCTTGCAGCCGATCGTGACTGCGTTATGTTTTACTTTATTATTTTAATAATACAGTATTGTTATCGATTTTTAAAAAAAAAAAATTTGCTACCCTCAACATTTTTTTTTTCACGTTTCATGACGAGTAGACACGAAAAAAGCAAAAAAAATTTCAGTCCGTCTGTCCGCCGTACGTCGACCGCTGTTCGCAAAATCGTTTGAAGGCTCGTAGCTCCCAAACCCTTTGAGCTATTAAATTGAAATTTTTTTTATGAATAGACTGGGTAGGCCCCTTGAAGTGGCCAAATTTGGAGGGGTGGAGGTGTGAGGGGGGAGGAGGGGGGAGGAAGGGGGAGGAGGGGGAAGTGTTTTAGACGGAAAATATTGGTTTCTAGATCTCAGCAACCGCTTATGCTAGAAGGCTGAAATTTGGAATTTATATAGAGCTTCAGTAGTGGACCCATTTGCAAAGAAATTGCCGATATAGGTGAAGGGGTTTGGGAGTGGGGGGAAAAATAATGCGTCCGAAACGCAAAAAAGGTGAGATCGACACATTCTAAAATCCATATCTCCTAAACGATTAATGTCACAAAATTGAAACTTAATAATCATCTGTAGGTATACTAGGAAAATAGATCGGAAACAAAAATTTGAGTGGGTGCAGTGGCGTACAGGAGTGGGGGGTGAAAAATTGTAGATTACGATATCTCACGAAGCAATTGCACTAGATAAATAAAATTTGGTTTCTGTATAAAGGTTGACAAATGAAGTTTGCTGAAAGCAAAATTTTTTAAGGGGGCGGTGGAGCATGAAAGTGGAGGGGATAAGAATTTTTCTAAAAAATCACGTCTCATATCTCAAGAACGGTGTAAGATAGATGCTTAAAATTTTTACCAGAAGTAGGCCTAATAGACTCCTAGCAGAAAAAGTGGAAGTGGGGTGAAAAGGTGAGGGTGGGGGAGGGTGAAAAGGAAAAAGTTCCGATTTTAATATCTCGACAACCTATAATGATATAAAGCTGAAACTTAGTATTTAGATAGAGCTATATTAGTAGCATCTTGGAAAAATATAATTTTTTATAGGGGTAGTATAGTACGGGGGTGGAGGGTGTTTTTCCTATCTATAGAACGGCTTATGCTACAAAGTTGAAACTCGGTATGTTTATGTATATCAACTAGAAAACTAATTTAGATAAAAAAAAATTTCAAATATCCATTGGCGTTCGGAGGGGGGGCAAAAAAAATGATCAGTGAAAATGGAATGCATATATTTTCACGGTTTTCGTCATATCTATTAGGTCTTCCCAAATATTGAATTCATTTTTATTCTACGGATTCTTCATATAAATACCTAGATAGTGTTTTCAGGATTTTTTAAAATTCGACCCCTAAGGGGGTGCAAAGGGGGTTGTAAACTTTTTCACGAATTCTACTATATCCCCACGTCTTATCAGATATTGAATATCTTTTCATATTCATGGGCTTGTGTAATAATCGCCTAAAACTTGTTTTTAAGTTCTTTCCTTTTTCAGCACCTAGGAGGGTATAAACGGGTTGAACACGTTTTCACGAATTCCGTCATTTCTTTTAGAAGTGATAAGAAATTCAATTGGTTCCTACTTTCTAGTGCTGTCTTCATATTTATTTATAAACTCCTTTCAGGATTTTTGGACATTCAACCCCCAAGTGGGTGTAAGGAGGTTGCATATCTACATAAAAAAGCCAAAAAGTCAATTTCAGTATTTTAGATATTCAATCCTAAGAGGTGTAAGGAGGTTGTATGCTTTTAAAAGTTTCAACATATTTCTTAGGTTCGATGAAATATTAGATCGCTTTTTATTTCCACAGACTTTTTATATAATCGCCAACAAACCCATTTCTCAATTTTTCGATATTCAACCCCCAAGGGTTTGTATATGTTTTCACAATTTTTGCCATTCCTTACTTCTGATGAGATATAAAATTGATTATTACGGCCAACCACTTCACGATTTTTCGAATTTCCAGAACCAAGGAGATGTGAAGGGTTTGCTTACGTTTTCAGAAATTTTTCAAAATCCGTCTTGTCTCATGAGATATCAAGTTGCTTCTTATGAAATCGTCTAAAAACCTGTTTCACAATTTTTTCGAAATTCAAACCCCAAGTGGAAGTAATGAGTTTGTATACGTTTTAACAACTCGTCATATCTCTTAAGTCTGATAAGGCAGCAAATTCGTTTTTACTTCTATGGTCTTTTAGTGTACATAATATTCCGAAATTCGAATAGTCTAACTTACACGGGCTTTTCCAATGTTTGATCGGCTAAAAATCTCTATTTTAAATATTTTTATATTAAGAACGAAATTAATTTTCCATAAGAAATTTAAAAATCTCGAAGCAACTTATGATACACTCCGACTTTTACCGCTCCCGAACTTTGACCCTAAAAATAATAAAGTTTCGCGGAAAAATTTGTTTTATTTTTTCTTTTCTTGTGTATTTGCTTATGTTATTTCTTAGATATATTGACCGTTGTAAATTTTATTTCTGTTGTGTAATTATTTGGTTAGTTTTAATTATTTCCTGTAAGTTTTATTAAATTTTGTACATTTTGTGTATTTTTTGTAATAATTCTTTATTCTATTGTTTTCCTTGTGAAACGTGATCATATTCTTCATTTATGTAGGGTTAGGGTTAGGTTGGGTGAGGTGTGTGGCATTATGTAGGGGATGGAAATATTTTTTTATCCGATATTCTCATGTAGATAATTTTTATATTCCCTTTTTCCATTTGAAATTTTTCATCGGCAAATTTTTGAACTTACAAAATTTTTCTTAATTTCGTGAAATGCAGTATTTCTCAGCTCTATGAAATTTTTAATTTTTTCGCACATTAAAAACTAGCCTTTGAAGCGTTCGAAGGATCTTCTAAACTCGTGTATTTTTATTTCCTACCAACCTTAAGTCAGCCTTTCGGGATTGTTTTAATAGTAGACATATTTGCTTATTGCTCTGACTAGCCAATCTTAAGGTAAAATTAAAGTAAAATGCAGCAACGAAATAAGTGCGTATTCCAACGGAAATTTGCACAAAAGCGTAGAAGTCTTTACGAAAACAAGCCAAACAAAAACAATTTAAAAAATAAATACACACCTACCATGAATAATTCAGTGTACCTCTGAGTATTGGATCACGAAATTGTCGCGACAATCGAGGAAAAATGTGATAAAATTTTTAAGAAATTTCGCAGACATCTCTATTTTCAGGATAAAGAATTGAGTTAAATTGCTTCTACTTAGAACGTTGCGAGTTTATTTCGGGATAATTTATGGTCGAGTTAGACTCGAATTTAGAAAAAAGTTGAAAATATGTCAGTAATAAAATTGTGAGAAGGCATTGCTTTTATTCGCAGTCGCATTAATAAATCTGACGAATGGAGCTTGGAGGAACCTACTACGTTTCGGAATAGCCTATTCTACGCCATTTCATTTGTGTATATTATTTTGCAGATCTAATGCTGCTCCTCAAGCTGAGCAGCAATAGAAACCAGTATATGATTTGGTGTTTTGCTGTATGGTATGACTATTTTCAAATTCTCCTACACTCAGAAATGCTAAACATCTTTTCAAAAAGGCAAATTGAGCACAATAATAAACAGAAATAATATCAGACTGATTCGGAAACGAATGTTATCTCTCCAGGCAACCTTTCAAGACAAAATAAGATGTTTTTGAGTTGATGGGTCGACGTAAACAAGAATATTTTTCATAAAATCCATCTTAAGAACTTTCGCTAATGTTCGCTATTATATTAGAATTTTCTCTGGTGCTTTAATATCGGAAGAAAAAATGGAATATACCTATACATAAATCGTTAACAAATTTACCTGGTGTACAAGTCTCTCAATCGTTCAAACAAAGTGAAATGAAGGACATTATTGTCCCTATGCCCGGAAGTAATCGACGGTGAAATAAACGGATGAAATAGATCCCACATATCCCTTTGTCGTATTATTACCATATAAATTGGTACAAACAGTGGTTACATGTCCTTTAGACATTTTCCATTATAAGACAATAGTCTTCGTAGATGATCTTTCATTCTTGACTGTTTTTACGTTGGATAGAATAGGAAAAGCTTACCATGCATGAATAATGCGACCCCTGCTTAAGGGTATATTTCGTTGATGGTACCTATGCCAACAGGTAGTCGAAGTTATGTGAGTAGTATCGAGAATTTTGCCCCATTGTTTTCATACAAAAATTGTTTAATGCTAGCGGGACTCTTAACATCTAAAATTAGAGATTATTACTGCGAAAAGGCAATAAGATAACTTTCATGAATTACCATCGTACCGCGATATCGCCCGAAACCTTAATACTCATAAAGTTTGTGTATGTGTACATAGGTAGATGAAGCTTTGAAAAATAAAAATGGGAACCCTTTTTTTGTTCGAAAAATAAATACATTTTGTGAACTTTTGTCATGACTGAAATTGTTGTTAATAATAAGGATCTCAGGCGAACAAATTTGTTAACACTTATGGAAGATTTAACTAATAATAATTCATGAATACTTGTGGAGTCATTTGTAAATTTTTAAAATGGATGACTAAACAGTGCCGATAATTTCTAACAAGAACTCTTTTTCACGTATGGTAAATAATTAAGAAATGAGGCAGAATTCATGAAAACGATGGCATGTGGCATTGGTTTAGACTTCCACTGGCTTTCAATAGAATAATCGTGTTTTTCACGAATTCTGACAAATTAAGAAATTTCGCGGAATTCGTGAAAATGATGACGTATGGCATCGGTATTTATTTCCACAGGCTTTCAATATAATTAAATAAAAATTAATTTCAGTACTCTCAGATATTTAACCTTTAAGGGAGTGACTTAGGATTGTATATATTTTCACTAATTCAGCCATATCTGGTTTTTACTTCCTGAAACCGTTTATTTTTACTCTTTTGTTTTAGTTATATTTTATACTATCATTTTTTTATAATAAAGTATTATGATAGAAATGAAATTGGTAAAAGGACTTTGCTACCTCTAAACTTTGTGTTTTCACAATAGTAGACCCAAAAAGGAAAAAATCCGTGTGTCCGCCGTATACGCCGCTCGTTATCTCTCGAAGACTCGTATATCACAAACCCTTTGAAATATTATTTAGATATAGATAGATAGATTTTTTACGTTTTGTTGCGAACTCTGCTAAGTTTATCACTTGAGATTATTTAAAGATTGAATTTTAGAATTTTCTATAAATAAGAATTTTAATTCTGTACCTTCTGTACACTGTGTATAGGGAATTAAAGGTTTCAAATCACCATTTTCACTTCATTTTCATTGTTTTTTGTTTGGTGAATATTTTTAATAAGCGGACGAATAACTATTGAAAAATGCACAAGGGCAATTAGTCAGTAAAGATGTGAGGGAAAAAAATTATAATCACAAATATAAAAAAATCGGCCAACAGTCTGGGCACAACTTCATTATTTTATGGGTAGAAGTACGAAACGTGTTTAATGCTGGTATGCAGTGTAGGTGACTATGGGACTGACAACCTAAAAAATAACGTTCCAAATAGCCTCCTTGTTATTCCTTAAGTTGTTAGTCCCATATCCACCTACAACGCATACCAGCATTAAACACGTTTCGGACTTCAACCCATAATATACTAAAGTTGCACCCAGACTGTTGGTTGATTTTTTTTAAGTTTTATTTATTCTAGTAGCACATTTCCATATGGGTACTATGTTTGAACTTTCTAGCATAAGGCGTTTCTGAGATATGAAAAACTACCCCCCCCCCCCGTACTTGGTACCCCTATCAAAAATTTATTTTTATGGGATGACTCTACACCACACCCTCAAAATTGTTTTCTCCGCTAGAGGTCTACTGGTCCTAACTTCTGTAAAATTTTCAAGATCATATCTGATACGGTTCTTGAGATATAAAAATTTAATTTATTGAAAAATGACTTTCCCTCCCACTTCCACGCTTCACCTCCTTCCCCTAAAAAGTTTACATTCTTTAGACTCCAATGGTAATTCTATATACAGAAACCAAATTTTATCTTCCAGGCACAATTGAGTCGGAAGATATTGCAATTCGAAGTTATTCAGCCCCACCCCCATACCTCACCACCTCCCTTAAAATGTTAACCCTATTCTAGTCTCATAGAATCTCTTAAAACAACTACAAAGTTTCAGCCATCTGACATCAAGCGTTCAGGAGATATGGATTTTAGAATGTTTCAATCCCAGCTTTCAAGCGTTTAAAACGCATTGTTTTTCCGCCCACTCGCAAACCCCTCGATCCCTATCGAACATTTTTTTGCAAATGGGTCCACTATCATAGTACTACATATGTTCCAACTTTCAGCCTTCAAGTATAAGCGGTTCCTGAGATCTAGAAACCAAAATCTTTCATCTAAAACACACCCCCCTCCTCCCTCATCACACCACACCTCTCCAAAAAATACGACTCGTAGAGGTTCACCCATTCTACCTACCATAAAAATTTCAACTTAATATTTCAAGAGGTTTGTGAGCTACGCACCTTCAAACGATTTTGCGTACGGCGTACGGCTGGCGTCTACGGCGGACAGACGGACATTTTTATACTCTAGATGAAATCATATAGAGTATTATAAGTTTAATCCAGCCCAAAAGTTTATAACGTATAGAACCAAGCCTCGGACAAAAAAAGTTATATTTTAGTTTGGGTTTATTTGTGGCCAAAAACTCCAAATCCGCTTGACCTCCGTCCATCCGTCTGTCGTCCGTTAGCACGAAAACTCAAGAACGCCTTCACCTAGGATCTTGAAATTTTCAATCTGGATGTTTGGTTGAATTTGTAAGGCTAAGATCGTCTAAAATCGTCTTACTCCTTCGGGTAGCTGCCATACAAAATGTCCTTAAAACACGTGTTCACGAATATTGGTCGATAACTTCAGAAGGATTTAAGCTATGACTTTGAAATGTTGTATGTGTTAATTTTCCAATAGTTGGAGCTAAATGTATGATTATGAAGTGTAGCTGCCATACAAACATCCTGTCAAAATATCTTCACTTAATTTACGGAACTCACTATAACTCAAGTAATCGTATAGCTTTGAAATCGGAATTTTGTAGAAATTAGTTTTGAGTGAAAACGAAGTTCGAGTTTACTAGTCAGCGAAATCCTTTTACTCCTTTTGGTACCTTCCATACAAAAATCCTTAAGACACGTGTTCAACAATATTTTTCGATAACTTTTGAACGCTTTAAGCTACGAATTTTGTACACTTTAATTTTGAAATGGTTCCAAGAAAAAGGATAAATTTGTAAGAAATCGAGTGAGTCCTTCCTGCACCTTCAATGTGAAAGTCCTTCAAAAAGGAAAATTTTTTTTCTGTGACTCACCCAGTTAACGATATGAAATTAAAAACTGAATATTGTCTTTTAATTTTGAGTAGCAATCAAATGGGAGTCCTTAATAAAGGACATACAACATGCACACACGTAATTCTACTTTATCCCCAACTACAATATAAATCGGAGTTCAGTATTCATCTAGAGTATTACACGATTGGCTTGCAGCCGATCGTGACTACAGTATGTTTTCTTTTTCAAATAGAACTCATTCCTCCAAGGGCAACACATTTTTTACGACTTCTTAGTGGGGTTTAATGGTGCCGTAAAAAATGATTCGAGTACTACTCATTTTTTTTACGTCAAAATAAATTGAAAAATTAAATACAGAAAATCAGACTCTAGCTGAAAAAATTAACACCCGTCGTGTTAGTAAAATGGAAAAATTGTAAAAAGAAAGTGCGGTAACTTGAAATAATTTCTATACACAGAAGGAAAATTCGAATTTACTCTGTATCGGCATGAACATCTCGACTGGAGTAGAACGATACCTTGCCCATTTTTTTCTTATCAATGCGAAATGAAACCATTTAGCGCATAACAGGTGGAACTTTTTTTTTGCAAATCAGCTAGCTGCTAAATTATTGCAATAGACTAAAAATTTACAGATACATTTCGGGTAATCACTGCAAATTTATACCAACTAATGTCTTAGAGTGCAGGGGAAGATTTAATTTAAAGGTACAACACTTCGGGTACACGTTTACAGGGCTTCATTACACTTTAGGAAACACCGTGAATACCGTTTTCGCAACCCGAATCGATTGAAGAATTTGATATTCAAAATGTTCAGGATACTCGTATTTCCCATGCAGTTTGAGTGCATCTAAGACGTACTACTTACTTATCCACACACAATCAGAAGAAAAGGACAACAGTTTCCTATAATCAGGTGATTTTGATACCCTAACCCCAAACGAGTTTCTTTTCAAATCGCAAACTTATTCCGAGACCCAGAGGCCACGATATGCGACGATCTGGCTAGATAATACTCAGCCCATCTATCGTCCTTTTATTTGACCCCATCGATCACCGCACACAGTCCACATACGGAAATGGATCTCTTTTCTGTTCCTGGTCCCGTTGAGTCCAATGCCGAGTCCAATACGACCATAAAAGCCCGGATACTACTACAGTTTGAGAAACATTAACATTTACTAAACGAGTACCTTAGGGGCAAAATCCGAGTCAAATTTCCTTTTTTAACTTCGGTCCAGACTTCGATTGGTGATGTTCTACAATCTGGCCGAAATCGTCGGCTTGAAATCAAAACGCATTCGCAAGAATGCAGTGTTTGTTTTTCAGAACGAAAAATTCAACAATTGCAAGAAAATCTTTCCTATGACTGTAGCGTCATTGATTCAAGAGAACCGATCGCTAGTCAATTTTCGCAAGCGTGGACTTTGCAAATACGTCCAGTCAAGTCGGTGAAATTACAAACGAAATAGTGACATAATATAAGAATTGTTTATTGACAGTAAATGGAAAGATACTCTCGTCATAGACGGCGGACTATTGGACTTGAGATACAACTAGCAAGCCACTATACTGATTTTAAGTGCAAGTACGACAACTAGCAGTTCCGACTTTCGGCTTTTTGACAGTACTGAAACAGAAACCTGAAATTAAATGAATTTGTTTATTTGGCATGAATTTATACGGACAGTTTCATTCGTATTCCCATTGTCTCTATCTAAATTTTTACTCTCTATTATTCATTATTTGAACCTTGAATCCATCGATTGTTAGTCACAGACGCTTTCGTTGGTATCCACTGCTTTGTAAATATACCTAGTCCTGCCATAAATATTGATACAAGTGTAAACGCGACTTTTGCGGATGATAACCTAAACGCAGCCAAATGTTATGTTGCAAGTTTTCACAGTTGATATGTGCTCTACAAACGCGCCAAACCATTTCAGTATAGCTTAAGCCGTCATGATGGAATGGGCCGACAAAGAGAACCGTATTGCTGTTATTGCTCTTCATAAGTGTGGAATAGATAGAGCTCGTATTTTTGATTTATTAAAACCGTTGAATATCACGCGTGTTTTTGTGTATCGTACTGTTAAGTTGTTTGCTGATACTGGAAATGTAAACGACCGTAAAAGATCCGGCCGGCCTCGCACCGCTCGTACACCACAGGCCATCAATGCTATGAGGTCGCAAATCAATCGAAATCCTGTCCGCATTCAAAAAATCATTGCTCGTGAAACGGATATAGCGCCGAGAACCATGAGCCGCATCGTTAAACAAGACTTGGGACTTCGGGCTTTCAAACGACAAACAGGTCAGCGCCTTACCGTAGAATTAAAAAAAAAAATTGGAAAAAAAAATCAAGACACCTGTTATCGCTTTACGGTAAAGAGAATTACAAAAAAATTCTGTTTACTGACGAAAAAATCTTTACCGTGGAGGAATCTTTTAATAATCAGAATGATAGGGTGATTGCACGATCCTCCAAGGAAGTCAGTGAACTGGTGCCAAGGATTGAACGAGGTCATTATCTCGCATCAGTGATGGTTTGGTGGGGAGTATCCTATGACGGCGTCACTTTCTTACATTTTTGTGACAAGGGTGTTAAAACAGCGAGACATTTTAAGGAATGTAGTGAAGCCCCTGAATCAAATCATGTTCCAAAACATGGATATTCCAACAAGACTCTGCGCCCGCTCATAAGGCCAAAACAACTCAACAGTGGCTTGCAAATCATGTACCTGAGTTTATTAGTACTGAATATTGGCCAGCAGCCTGCCCACACCTTAATCCGCTCGACTACAAATTGTGGTTAGTTTTAGAGGATATGGTCTGTAAAAGACGCCATCACAACCTGGAGTCATTGAAGCAGGCGTTGGTAGCAGCAGCTGGACCATTTTCCCATGGATATCGTCGGTATAGCGATCGATGAGTGGCCTCACAGACTTCGGCGCTGTATTAATATAAATGGCGGCCATTTTGAATAATTTTTTTAAATTTTGTAGTCTTCTATCGACACAATAAAAAACTGAAAAAATTATTCAAATCCAACCATTAGTTTCATTTTTGTAGTTAAAATATCTTGTATCAATATTTCTGGCAGGACTATAGGTACGAGGGCGGTTTGATAATGACGTGCAAAAATCAAGAAAACATAATTTTTTCGGGAAAAATATATTTTATTTCTCAACGTAGTCTGCTTTTAGCTCGATACACTTAGTCCAGCGTTTTTTCAATTTTTTGATCCCTTCCAAATAATATGATTTGTCCAACCCTTCAAAATAGGCGTTGGTTTCACTTATGACGTCAGTATTCGTGGTAAATCTCTTTCCAGCAAGCCATTTTTTCAAGTCTGGAAATAATAAAAAGTCGCAGGGAGCCAAATCTGGAGAATACGGTGGGTTTGGGAGCAATTCGTACCGTTATAGTTTTGCTGTTGCAGCAGCGGACGTGTGAGCCGGAGCGTTGTCGTGATGAAACAACACTTTTTTCTTCGCCAAATGAGGCCGTTTTTCCTTGATTTCAATATAATTTCAGTATAATATGCTCCCGTTATTGTTTTTCCTTTCTCCAAGTAGTCAGTGAATATTATTCCATTGGAATCCCAAAAAACTGTCGCCTTAACCTTTCCAGCTGATGTAACGGTTTTTGCCTTCTTCGGTGCGCTTGAACCGGCTTCCATCCATTGTTTTGACTGTTCTTTGGTTTCTGGAGTGTAGTGGTGGATCCATGTTTCATCAACAGTTACGAATCGACGAAGAAATTCATTCGGATTACGTTGAAACAGTTGCAAACCGTGCTGTGAAGTTGTCACACGATCGCGTTTTTGGTCGATTGTGAGCAAACGCGGCAGCCATCTTGCGGATAGCTTTCTCATGTCCAAATAGTTTTTCAAAATATTCCAAACACGTTCAGATGAGATGTTTACTACGTTAGCTATCTCACGCACTTTTTTGTACTCGACGATCTTCTATCACGATATCGTGGATTTTATCGAACATTTCTGGCGTGGTGACCTCATTTGGACGACCTGGACTTAGTATGGTTTGTGTGCTCGTACGACCACAAGTGAATTCAAAAAACCACTTGTAAATCAATCGGATCGATGATGCAGCGTCCCCATAATGCTTATCTAATTTTTCTTTAGTTACTTTAGCTGCTTTCCTTTTTAAAAAATTGTGTTTAATCAACAAACGAAATTCATCTTTATCCATTTTTAAAAATTTTTATAAGTCGACTTGCTTAGACGGCTGTTTCTAAAAAACTAAACGAGGTATCAGGCTTAAACTTTGCAGGTAATCTATTTATGGATGGTCCAGGTCAAAAGAAATAACGAATTCCTTACCTGCCCCCTCCTTCTTGATTTTTGCACGTCATTATCAAACCGCCCTCGTATATAAATACTAATTATGTACTACTACTTTTTACTTAGTTCTGATGCAGTACTGGCACAGCGCTACTCGTTGAACTTAAAAATATACAAATCAATGTCATTTAGTCAGATCTCAATTACCGAACCAATTAAGAAAATAATTTTTACAGAATATAAAAATCAATATTTACTGATACAGAACGGAGAAAAGATAATTCGAAGTTTCCCCGAAGTTCGGTAAAGTTAAGGAATAAAAAAATTGTCGTCTTTTTAGAGATTGTGGATTTGTTGTTTCTTAGGCAAGGACGGGTAAAAGTTTGAAATTCCGGCAATCAAACACGGAGTTTCCGTTTTGGAGTATACTTGTCCTAAAACGTGAAAGAAATTGTTTTATGTAAACAATATTTATTTTTAATTCGATCACAATATTTTGTTATATTAAAATAATAAAGTTAAAAAGGGTAGCTGGAAATGAATTAGTGGATCATTTTTCTGTTCCTTTTCTCCTCTTAAAGTTTTGCACATTCTCTATTTTTCCGGGCACTAGTTTCTAGCCTATTCCTTAACCAGTTCGTCTGCAGGTATGAGGCTATTCAATTCATTACTTTTATCTAGACAGTTTTTTGACTATATTTTCTCTGGAATACGACGTATGTACGTAATTTTGGTTGAATTGGTTTTTGTTTTAAAAATTATATAAAAGGAATTTTTATGCAATTATTGTTTTGATCCAAAATTCGATTTTTGTCTTTTAACTTTTATTTATGATTCACGTTTAATTTTAAATATTTATCCAGATATTTTTTAAATCTTTCCATAATAAATCCTTGAATTTCCAAAAATTTTAAGTCCTTGAAAAAATAATAATGATAAATAAAAGCAAAAATATTGTTTAATTAAAAAATATCGTTACTTTTAATTCCGTACAGCTCTGGTTACAATGAATAGCATGGTCCCAATTTTTGCATACGGTGAGGACGATATAATTACCGGATTGTCCGAATGTCCTGGTGGATACTTTCATTGCACAAATGATACAAAATGTATTTTACAAAAACTGAATTGTGATGGTCGGGTCGATTGCGATGATAATTCCGACGAAATGAACTGCGAGGACGAACATAATTCGAGATATTACGACGATTTGCATAGGAAACAAGCACACGGATTATTCGACAATATGCCAAAAGGACGATGTTGTAAGAATTAATCGGACACAATTAAATTTGTAATTTAAAATTGATTTTTATTCGAATGATTTTTGGGACAGATTGGAAAGAGGAGAACTTTTCATGTGAGTGCAGAGGAACGCAATTTTTATGTAGATTTAAGCAACTTACCGAACTTCCAATTCATCTTCCAAATTTCGATATTAGCATGTTGTAAGTAAAATGGTTTTTAAGTTTTGAACAGTTTTTTTACTGCGCATTTCCCACTTTCAGAGATTTAACAGGAAATTCTTTCCAAGTTTTGACAAAAGACACTTTTCGTTATTTACCACAAGTTGAAATGTTGTAAGTATATTTTGAACAAGACTTCTTTTTTGTATACGAGTGAATTAAAAATTGAGTTGAAACGAAAAAATTCCATCGAGCCGTAGAGCATATTTAAAGGTTGAAATGCACCATTGGCATGAATTAGACAAAATTATGTATAACATAAAGCCCATAGAATTTGCACTATGCAGGAAATTTGGTTCAACCTACAAGTCTTGAACCATTAGATATACTCAACATGAAGGAGAGTACTCACAGAGAAAGAGAGAGAAAGGGTAAGACCATGTAACAGCGAGACTATACTCTCTTTCTATTTCTTTTTGCATCAGAGGAGTCTTTTGAAGAACAGCACACGAGCTTGCAAACTGGAGTCGATCGCTATATTGGCTACTCCATTGGCGGCATAATACTTAACAAATTTGCACTGCAAAGGACAGCTTGAAAAACGAAATAAATATTTATGTTTTTAATACTCCTCAAGATTTGAATAACTGAAAAATTCTTTCTTTCTTTCATTTCAGAGTATTAAAGTTTTGTGCAATTAGAGAAATTCAACCATTTGCTTTCGAAAGCATTGTGATGTCCTATTTATTAGAATTGTAAGTATATTTTGTTATGTATGGGATACGTATTTAATATTTTCTTTTTTATTTATTAATTCGCCCTTTTCAGACATTTAGATGAGAATGATATTGAAACCCTTCCGGAAAAAATGTTCCCACCAAACAATGAGCTCGGAGTCCTGTAAGTATTTATTTATAAGTTTCAATATTCAAGGATTGATCCAAAATATATATTAAACCAAAAAATAATGTTTTTCCAAACTACTTTTATTCGAGAAAGAACCTAGGTTTTAACAGTTTGGGTCCATTTTTAAATTTCGAACAAAGTTTAGATGAAGTGATGAAAATACAAAGTTTTTTTAACCTTACTGTGCTTCACTGCAACCCGAAAACAATTGTTTTTATTTTATTATAATAATCAAGTTTATACTTTTTAGTGTAATGCGTTCAGGAGATATTTATAAATACCTCTTGACGAACTTTCCTCTCACACGTCAATCGTTTGAAGAAATTTTGTTTTCAGCAAATGGTTGATCAAAATATAAAATAAATAAGGTTTAATAATATGAGGACCTTATTTCTAATATACACAAGGCAGTAACGCCATGCACTCCCCAACTAATTAGCGCAAGCGGGACACCACTACACAGTATCGTAGTAGAGGGTATCGTTCAGCTATACCGATTTGATAGCAAATTAGAGGTCTATCAAGAGTTCCCAATTCCTTCGAATTTGAAGGAAGTCTAAAAAAGTAAGTTTCATACCCTGCAAGTAGGAGTTCCTGGTTCTATTTTCTCCTTGAACTTTCAATGAGCTAGATGTTGAAAATTTTCCAAGAACATAGTTTAACTCCTGGAATTATCAGGAAGAAGTGGAAAAGTTGCAAACAGATTTGTTCCAAGGACATGCACGGTTTGGAAGGATTAAAGCAACTAAGACATCCAAGTCTAAAAATCTTTCGCATAGGTGGCACGAAAAGCAGTATGGTCGATGGTTCCTTTTTCCCTGCTTCAGATTGAGTGTTTTCTCACTGAACTGAGGCTTACGCGTAGCAACAATGAAGACCTCAATGGTAGTTCACTAGGTGTATTACTTCAGCCTGATGTAATCAGGACAGCAAACAACCCATTGAACCATTCCAGGACTGACTATGGCAATATGTCGGCCAGAAATTTCCATAACGGATCAGGATATCGGGATCACCATGTAACAAAAACCACAAAGCCAAATCAGAATTGTTCAATTTGTTCATAATACCACTAAAGTGACTTGTATGATTTTATTTTACCTATCTAATGGCGCAGTAAAGCAACGATTTCCAAAATATCATTTTCGATTACGAAACAACCATTTTCCATGGCTTAAATGCAAATTCGATTTTCCTCTATCACGTTTACATGTTTATGAAAATATAACTTGGGGATTTGTCGGTATAAATTGAAATCGAAAACTACATGTGCACTATGCATACATTTTACTCCTGAAGAATGCCGGAAAGGACGAGGAGCAGACTTTGGTATTCTTGAATTGTGAGCAGTTACAATCGAAATTGCATTCCTTACCTTCAATTATTCGACAATAGAAGGAATAGCGCAATCAATAAAATTTATTGATTTGAAATGTTCTCTAATAAGAAAATTGAAAGCAGAATAGGCACATACTCGTAGGTATCGTATGACAAATGAAATCAAAATAAACGTGATTGACTACTAGATTTGATCAAATAACGAGTATATTCCACAATTTGACGCTTAGTGGTTAGTGAATTCACTACTTTGTTCGCAGCAAGAAGAAGAAAACGATATATAGATACTACATACATAACAGTTGATATTGCTGAAAACGCGTAGAACTCAAAGCCAATCAAATATTACTCAATAAAAAATGGAATCCTTCTTGCGAATGGTAGCTTATATAATTATAAATATTTAAGCACGAACCTATGGGGTCAACTCTACCTTTTTTTGGAGAAGGTGTAGACTTGGTGCTTAGGTCAGGGAGTAGAAGAATGTGATACGGTGCCTGTGCCATCTAGATGTAACCAACCTGAGGGTTAACACTTGTTCTGAATACTTCTTACTATTTCCAACCTTCCCATGACACCTCGAATGAATTACATATACGTATACAACCCCTTTATGTCCTCTTAATGTTTGAATATCTGAAAATCCGTCTGACCGCTGAGAAACCACTTAAGATATTAGGTTAAAATTTGTTCAATGGGTTGATTGGGTTAACCTCTTTAAGTGGTTACATTTCGGGCGGTAGTTAAATCCCAGTTTCAACTTTCTAGCATACATTTTTTTCATCTAAAACGCTCCTCCAACCTACCCATCCGCTAAATGTGACCACTTAAGAAGTTCCAACCAGTCTATCTACTAAACAAATTTGGAGTTAATAGTTGTAAGGGTTTGGAAGCTACGAACTTCAAACAAATTTGAGTACGGCGGAAGGACAAATTTTTTTTGTTTTCATTTTACTTTATTATTTTAATAATAAAGTTTTGTTATCGATTTTAAAAAAAAAAAAATTTCCTACCCTGAAAATTTTTTTTTCCACGTTTCATGACTAATAGACACCAAAAAAGCGTACGCCGTACGCAAAACGTTTGAAAGCTTATAGCTCTCAAACTCTTTGAGCTATTAAGTTGAATTTTTTTTTCTTGGTAGACTGAGCAGATTTCTTCAAGTGGCCACCTTTTGAGTGGTGTGGGTGTGAGGGGGGAGGTGGGAGAAGCGTTCTAGATGAAAAATTTTCGTTTCTAGATCTCAGTAACCGCTTAGGCTAGGAGGCTCAAACTTGGAATTTATATGTATAGAGCATCGATAGTGGACCTATTTGCAAAAATTTTGCTGATATGTGTGAAGGGGTGTGGGAGTGAGGGGAATAATAATGCGTCCGAAACGCTCGAAAGCCGAGATCGACACATTCTAAAATCTATATCTCCAAAACAGTTAATGTCACGATATTTAAACTTGCTGAACATCTGTGGGTGTACTAGGAGAATAGATCGGAAACAAATTTTTGAGAGGGGGCAGGGGTTTACGTAGGTGGGGTCGAAAAATTTTAGATTACGATATCTCACGAACCAATTGCACTAGCCATATAAAATTCGGTTCCTGTATTAAGGTTGACAAATAAAGTTCACTGAAAGTAAAAATTTTTAAGGGTGCGGTGGAGTATGGAAGAGGAGGGAATAACAATTTTTCGAAAAAATCACGTCTCATATCTCAAGAACAGTATATGATAGATGCTTCCAATTTTACCTCGAGAACCTATAATGATATAAAGCTGAAACTTGGTATTTGAATAGAACTATAGTAGCAGCATGTTGAAAAAATATAAATTTTTAATGGGGGTAGTATGGTACGGGGGTGGGGGGTGTTTTTCCTATCTATAGAACGTCTTATGCTAGAAAGTTGAAACTCGGTACATATATGTAAGTTAACTAGAAAAGTAATTTAGATAAAAAAAAAATTCAAATATCCATTGGCGTACGGAAGGGGGGCAAAAAAAAATTATCAATGAAAATGGAATGCATATAATTTCACGATTTTCGTCATATCTATTAGGTATTCCCAAATATTTAATTCATTATACTCTAGATGAAATCATATAGAGTATTATAAGTTTAATCCAGCCCAAAAGTTTGTAACGCATAGAACCAAGCCTCGGACGAAAAAATTTTATATATTATTTTTTGTTTATTTGTGGTCAAAAACCTCAAATCCGCTTGACGTCCGTCCGTCCGTCCGTCCGTCCGTCTATCCATGAACACGATAACTCAAGAACGCCTTTACCTAGGATCTTGAAATTTTGAATCTGGTTGAATTTGTAAGGCTAAGTACGTTAACGGGCGAAATCGCCCTACTCCTTCGGGTAGCTACCATACAAAATGTCCTTAAAGCACGTGTTCAAGAATATTGGTAGATAACTTCAGAGTGGTTTAAGCTACGACATTGAAATTTTGTACGTGCTATTTTTTCAATAGTTGGAGCTAAATATATGATTATGAAGAAAATCCTATTAGTCCTTCGTGTAGCTGCCATACAAATATCCTGTCAAAATGTATTCACTAAATTTACCAAACTCACTATAACTCAAGTAATCTTTTAGCTACGAATTCGGAATTTTGTACAAATTAGTTTTGAATGAAAATAACGTTCGAGTTTACTAGACAGCGAAATCCTTTTACTCCTTCTGGTAGCTGTCATACAAAATATCCTCAAGACACGTGTTCAACAATATTTTCCGATAACTTTTGAAATTTTGCACACATTAATTTTTGAATGGTTCCAAGGAAAAGGATAAATATGTAAGAAATCGAGTGAGTCCTTTCTGTACCTCCCATGTGAAAGTCCTTCAAAAAGGAAATTTTTTTTCGATGACTTACCCAGTTCAAGATATGAAATTAAACACTGAGGGCCGTATTATTCACTTCGGGTTATTTATAACCTCTGGTTAATTCCAGTTTTCCCAGAGATTTGGTATTATTCACCTCCGGTTATCGTTTTTAACCGGTGATTCGCTGGTTTTGTAATCACTGATTAAAGTTACCCAGGGAATAATTTAACCGGTGGAAAAGTTCCAGTTTACTACGATACCCAGGGATTTAACCGACGATTTGACAAATTTTGTATTATTCATGGCAAGAGATCATTTGTGGGATTATTGGAGTGATTTTGACGAAGAAGATGACTCGAGCGTCGCCAATACAAAATGGCACAACGAATCGACATCGACATATGCGACGACAAAGACTGTTTCTGCCGATTCCGAATTGCAAAGTCAAATTAATTTTTTCCATTTTATCGTTCTCCACCCTAACTCCTTCCACCATCTCCCCCAGTTTTCAGCTAGGGGTGTATCAGGTCTACCTCTCGTATGAATTCTAAGATTCTATCTTACACAGGTTCTGAGGTACGAGATGCGATTTTTTATAAAAATTCTTTTCCCTTCCATGATCCACCACCTCCCAGAAAAAATTATATTCAGCGATCTCCTCCATCCATCCTTAAACATAACCCAAATTTCATATTTTCCGGTGTAATTGGTTCGTAAGACATCTCAAAATAAAGTTTTTCACCACCCACCCACGCCACTGACCACTCTCAAAAATGTATTTTCGGCCACATTGTTTTTTCCTGAACTCCTCATATAAACAAATTTATTCTAAATGGGTACAATATCATAGATCTATGTAAGTTCCAAATTTCTGAAATTCTTGAAATATAAATACCAAAAATGTTCGTCTAGGACGCCTCAAACCTCTTCCCTTCACACTCCCACCCATCAGAAAATCACCACTTGAAGGGGTCCGCTCAATCTACCCAACAAATAAATTTTAAATTTAATAGCTAGAAAGGACTTCCGAAAAAGTAGTTAGCGCATTCGAAAGAAATTTTCTCCGAAGAATTTCGGGACCTGTGAAGGAATGAACGAACTGGCTAATAAAATACAACCATGAGTTGTATCAACTCTAAGAAGAGGCAGAAGCTTCATCGTTCATCAAGCTACGTAAACTACAGTGGGCTGGCCATGTAGAGCGGATGGAAGACAGAAGAATCCCCAAACGTGCTCTTAAAGGCAAAGCGAGTGGTAACAGGCCAGCATGCAAACCACGCAAACGATGGAAAGATTCGGTTGATGAGGATAGCAAAGCCATCTTAAAACTTAGCAGCTGGAGGACGCGGTCTTTGGATTGAGACGGTTGGAGGCAACGACGTCAGGAGGCCAGTGCCCAATTTGGGCTGTCGCGCCATTGATGATGAAGGGTTTGGAAGATACAAGTCTAGACTGTTGTACGCACTATAAAATCCAATCACCCGGTGACACACACTCAAAAAACTATCGGAATCAAATGGGATGGTTTTCGTTCAACGTGCAAACTGTGCATCACACACAACGTTTGAACTGCTCCCAGATCCGCAACCATGATAAAATTGCAGCTAATAGTTCACATTTTTTCTGAAAATACAAATTTAAATATTCACAAAAAAGAAAAATGTCACGTTCTGTAAATAATTAATAAAATTTTTGACATTTGACTGGAAAAATGGAAAACCAGCCGTTAAGATAACCCGACCTATTAAATCGCTAACCAGAGGTGAATAATACAATTTTATACCCAGAGAAACTAACCAGTGATTAAAGTTAATACCCCGGATAAGTTAACAGCTGGTTAAGGCGAAAATAACCCGAGGTGAATAATACGGCCCTGAATATTGTCTTTTAGTTTTGAGTAGCAATCTAATGGCAGTCCTTAATAAAGGACATACAACATGCACACACGTAATTCTACTTTATCACCAACTACAATATAAATCGGAGTTCAGTATTCATCTAGAGTATTATACGATTGGCTTGTTTTTATTCTACGGCTTCTTCATATAAATACCTAGAAAGTGTTTTCAGGATTTTTTGAAATTCGACCCCCACGGTTGTATAAAGGGGTTGCACACATTTTCACGAATTCAGCCATATCCCTCAGGTCCGATTGGATATCGAATAACTTTTTACTACCACGGGCTTGTTTAATAATCACCTAAAACTCGTTTTCAAGTTTTTTCTTTTTTCAACCCCTAAGAGGGTATAAACGGGTTGAACACGTTTTTACGAATTTTGTCATATCTCTTAGGAGTGATAAGACATGGGATTGGTTTTCACTTCCTCGGGCTTTCTTTACATATATCTAAAAACCCATTTCTTAGATATTCCCAAAATGGGTGCAAGGGGGTTGCATATGTTTTCACAAATTCCTACATATTTCTTAGTTCTAATGATATATCAAATTAATTTTTACTTCCTAAGGCTTTGTTTACTTCCTAAGGCTTCTTACATAATCGTCAAAAGTTGATTTCAGTATTTTTAGATATTCAACTCCAATAGGACGTAAGGCTTTCGACATATTTCTTAGGATTGATGAGATATCAGATTGGTTTTCACTTCCACAGACTTTTTATATAATCGCCTACAAATGCATTTCCAATTTCATGTAATGGCCCAAAACTAAATCACGAAAAACCTCCTAATCGCGTATTAACTGATATTATACTATGACTTAGACCTCTTCCCGGAGTATGACTTAATTATGTAATTCATATGTTATATGTGACAGCGGCGTTTAAGTATTTTAGCGCGACCCTATTCTACCCGCTTCCCCCAAACTGTTGGCAGATTTTGTTGTAGTTTACTTGCACTGAAAAATGGAAATATAAAAATTTTAGTGTAGTTTTTTTTTTGGATTTTCAACCAACCAGAATGCTTACGCCACTGCCACCTATAAAATATGAATTACGTAATTAGGTCTTACTCCAGGACGTGCGGTTAAAGTCGTAGCATAATATCAGTTGTTTCGAGATTAGGAGGTTTTTCGAAAAGTCAAAAGTAAAGTAAGGTTGTCATTCGGATAGACGTAAAAATATCTAAAATATTGATTTTTATCCTATTAAACATATAAAAAGCGAATACGTAAAAAGCAATTGCATGTCTCATCAGGCACTAGACATTTTGAAAAATTTGTGAAAACGTAAGCTACACCTTTCCACCTTCTTGGGGGTTGAATTTAGAAAAATCGTGAAATTGGCTTTTAGGCCATTACATGAAATCGTGAAGTGGATTTGTTGGCGATTATATAAAAGGTCTGTGGAAGTGAAAACCAATCTGATATCTCGTCAAACCTAAGAAATGTGTCGAAAGCTGTAAAAAATATGCAACCCCCTTACACTCTCTTAGGGTTGTATATTTAGAAATACTGAAATCAGCATTTTGATGATAATGTAGAATGCCTTAGGAAGTAAAAATTAATTCGATATCTCATCAGAACCAAGAAATATGTAGGAATTTGTGAAAACATATGCAACCCCCTTACACCCACTTTGGGGTTGATTATGAAAAAATCCTGAAAGGAGTTTTTCGATACATAGAAAGAAAAACCGAAGAAGTGAAAACAATTCGATGTCTTATCACTCCTAAGAGATATGACGGAATTGGTGAAAACGTGTTCAACCCGTTTATACCCTCTTAGGGGTTGAAAAAGGAAAAAACTTGAAAACGAGTTTTAGGAGATTATAAAACAAGCCTGTGGAGGTTACTCGATATCTATCAGATCTGAGGGATACGGCTGAATTCGTTAAAATGTACACGACCCCTTTACATCTACTTAAGGGTCGAATTTCAAAAAAAATCCTGAAAATGCTTTCTAGAAATTTGTGTGAGGAATCCGTGGAATGAAAATAAATTCATAATTTTATAAGACCTAAGAGATATGACGAAATTCGTGAAAATATAAGCATTCCGTTCTCACTGATAATTTTTTTTCCCCCTTCCGTACGCCATTGGTTTTTTTCAATTTTTCATATAAATTACTTTTCTAGTAGATCTACATATACTCATATAGTTTCAACGGCATAGATAGGAAAAACACCACCCTTCCCCGTACCATACTACCCCAATAACAAATTCTTTTTCCAAATGGCACGACTACAACTCTGTCTAAATACAAAGTTTCTGCGATCCATCATTATGGGTTCTCTAGAACTTTTTCTTATTCACTCTCCCTCACCCTCACTCCTTACACCCACACCCCCAAATATTTTTCTCTACTAGAGGTCTATTTGGTCTACTTCCCGTAAAAATTCAAAGCATCTATCTTAAACGCAATACTTTTCCACGCACTCGCAAATTGAGCCAAGTTTCAACTTCCTAGCAAAAGCTGAGTGCTGAGATCTAGAAACCAAAAATTTTCATCTAAAACACTTCCATCACTCAAAAGGTGGCCACTTGAAGGGGTCCACTCAGTCTAGAAACAAAAAAAAATTCAACTTAATAGCTTAAAGGGTTTGGGAGCTATAAACCCTCAAATGGTTTTGCGTAGGTACGGCGGACGGCGTACAGACGGACTTTTGCTTTTTTGGTGTACGAGTATATTAGTCGTGAAAGTGGAAAAAGAAATATTTTCAAGGTAGCAAGTCTTTTTTCTAAAAAATCGATAATAATAGTTTATTATTAAAATAATAAAGTAAAAGCAATAAAGTAAAATTGGTATAAGAAATCAATTAAACTTACTCTTAAAGGAGTCTGTTATTTTGTAAAGATCGTCTCAAGAGAAGCGTAATTTATGTTAACAATCATCTTAACTTTTAATAACCTCTGATCTGTTTGTCTCAAGTATTATGATTGATTATTTTATAACAATGTCGAACATGTCTGTAACATTCACGTCAGAATGTAATGAAATCTGCCGATTTTAGTCGACGAATTCAATTTCCACGTCTGGCCTCATGGTTTCCAATCGAAATCCATTTCTTGACATAAATCTTTTGTGCTCTGTCTACAAAAATACCCAATCCTCTTATGCAGATTAACCCAAAGGACATCATTTTTTTTACGAGATAGAAGATGGGCTACAAAATACGATTTAAACTGGAAGTAAAGTTTGTTGCCTTTGCTTTCATAAGTTCAAAATTAAATGAAACGTGTATGTTCAATAATATGTGATATATGGAAAACTTTTTCACTTCTAAAATTCTAGTGAAATTTTCTTTTTTGCAAAAACTTTTCCAGGATCCTTTCCGGAAATAAAATTTCTGAATTACATTCGTACGACTTTAAGAATCTGGAATATCTTTATGAACTGTGAGTATGTCGTATGAATACTAAATAGATATAAGTCTGTCGGAATGATGTATCTATTCCTTATTGAATTCCCCTCCCTTTGAAATGGATATTTTATGACCTTTCATTTCAGCGATTTGCGTCGCAACAGGATTGTAACATTTTCGGCTGAGGTTTTCAGTCCGCTTGTGAACTTAACAATTCTGTAAGCATCTTCATATACTTGAACTTCATACTTTAACAATAAAAATGAAAAATTCTTCTTTTCATTTTCTCCTCAGCTATCTTAACGAGAATCGAATACAGAAAATTACTCCACATATGGTTCCATCGTTAGAATCTTTGCTCACATTATCGTTAGCTCAAAATGAAATTCTAACAATAGAAAAGGGTTCATTTAACCTCGCCAGTCTGGAACATTTGTAAGTATAGGCTTGGAAAAATTGGCACAATTAACTCGAAAATATATTTTTGTATCCGTTCGGCAGGTATCTTTCTGGCAATCAATTATACGAAGTAAAGAACGAAACGTTTATTGGAATGCCACACCTAGTAGGATTGTAAGGATACTTCTTTCTTATTTCTCAAAGATAATGGAACCAATAAGGACATTATTTCGTTTTCAGGAATTTAGACGACAATAACCTCAACGACTTTGAACTCGAAGCCTTTAAAGGAGTGGAGAACTTGACATCGTTACTTTTGATGGAGAACAAATTTCGAACGTTAGATCCAAGGATATTGCTCAATTTGCAGAATTTGAAATATATGTAAGTACCTACCCAATATAATGGCTACGTTTATATAAAATGGAAATTTACGAAATTGATAAGAGTTTCATTAGCCGTAGCCTTTTGCCATCTTTCCGCTTCATGCAGAAAGGTTAAGGAACAGGATTTACATAGTTTTAACAAAGTTAAGATTATTTTGGTCCTGTCGGTTTTCGGCGAATCACAAAGCCTTTTAAATGAATAAATCAGTTCTAATTATTGAAACGTTAGCGTGTTATAGGATTGTATGTAAGGAACAGGCCGGTTGGTGGTCGAGTTGCAAGTATCAAACTCTATAATCCGGCTCGACGGACCATATGCTGGTGATAGATTTCAAAATAAAAATTTCACTTGTTTTATAAAGGAGTTTTCATTTACTTTATTTATTATTTTCGAGTTAAACAGATTTTTAAATAGAAAAGCAAACATGATGTTCAGCGGTTGATGGCCGAGAAAAATTGCAATTCTTTTATATCTCTCATATTAGCATTTTTTATAGTAGATTCTGTTCTAACTCCAAGCAAAAGTCATTATTACCATAATTTGAAATTCAAATAATATCATTTCCAGCCAGCGGTTCAGATAACTTTCACGTGTAATCTACCTGGACAAATCTCTCTCGAAAATCTTTAAGCTTCCTTATTTCGATTCAAGACTCCATTAGGCACATGAGTTATACCGAGAAAAAAGATTGAACTTCTCCGAAAGTAGAAAAATCACTTCTTAAAATAAATCTTGGGAAAATGATAGCGACTTTTATGAATCCTTTATAGAATTTCCTGCCTATCATCATTCGAAAGGTCCAAAGTTAAGCACTGATAAAGTTGGTGTTTATATTTCCTTAAATAAGTTTTTCTTCAGAAAAAAACTTTTTATATGGTTTACAGATTGATCATTTTGCTTGGAGGTTATGCAAAGAAAATGGTCACGGCAATTGTAAATATATAAAAAAAACATTTTAAAAATGTAAAAAGAAGGTGTCGGGTTCAACAAAAAGGGATGATATTCACAGAGTCGGTTTTCTTTTTATTAATATTTCCACTTACACTTGTATACAAATTTGTGATATTCATTTTTCCAAGAAACTCGACAATCGCTCGTCGTGGCATAAAGATGATGTGCAAAGTTTACTTTTTGGTTGCTTTTAATCTGGAAAATTTGGGGGGGGGGGGATATTTTTCCGAGCGATTGTCGGGTTTCTTGGAAAAATGAATATCACAAATTTGTATACAAGTGTAAGTGGAAATATTAATAAAAAGAAAACCGACTCTGTGAATATCATCCCTTTTTGTTGAACCCGACACCTTCTTTTTACATTTTTAAAATGTTTTTTTTATATATATATCATTTCTTTTTGTTGCTATAGATTTAGGAAAAAGTATTACTGGACACTAAAACTCCAAAATGAAAATTTACATTTTTAATTTGTAGTATTTCAACTTTAAAGCCAATATCAATTTGTTTCTTTCCCCGCTCGATCTGAAATTAATAGATATCGTTATCTAAAAATTTTCAGGGTTAAAGGGATTAAAACTCCCCTTCGCGTTCATATTTGGCTGACGCGCGCTACGCTCCAACTACCTTTTACGTAGTACTGCGGGGTTAATCTTTAATCTTTAATCTTTCATTTTTAATCTTTAATGTTTAATGTTTAATGTTTAGTGCTTAATGTTTAATGTCCTTTATCCTTTATCCTTTATCCTTTATCCTTGGTCCTTGATCCTTGATCCTTGATCCTTGATCCTTGATTCTTGATCCTTGATCCTTGATCCTTGATCCTTGATCCTTGATCCTTGATCCTTGATCCTTGATTCTTGATTCTTGATCCTTGATCCTTGATCCTTGATTCTTGATCCTTGATCCTTGATCCTTGATGATCCTTAATCCTTGATCCTTGATCCTTGATCCTTAATCCTTGATCCTTGATCCTTGATCCTTGATCCTTGATCCTTGATCCTTGATCCTTGATCCTTAATCCTTAATCCTTGATCCTTGATCCTTGATCCTTGATCCTTGATCCTTGATCCTTTATCTTTTATGTATTATCTTTAATCATCTTTAATCTTTAACCTTTAATCTTTAATCTAAATCCACCATTCTACACCCTCTATCTTATATCCTCTATTCTTCATCCTCCATCCTTTATCCTCCATACTTCGTTCTGCATCTTCCTTCCTTTATCCTCTATACTTCGTTCTTCATCTTCCATCCTCAATCCTCTATCCTCCATCCTCCATCCTCCATCATCCATCTGCCATCCTCCATCCTCCATCCTCCATCCTCCATCCTCCATCCTCCATCCTCCATCCTCCATCCTTCATCCTCCATCCTCCATCCTCCATCCGCCATCCTCCATCCTCCATCCTCCATCCTCCATCCTCCATCCTCCATCCTCTATCCTCTATCCTCTATCCTCCATCCTCTATCCTCTATCCTCTATAATCTATCCTCTATCCTCTATCCTCTATCCTCTATCCTCTATCCTCTATCCTCTATCCTCTATCCTCTATCCTCTATCCTCTATCCTCCATCCTCCATCCTCCATCCTCCATCATCATCCATCTGCCATCCTCCATCCTCCATCCTCCATCCTCCATCCTCCATCCTCCATCCTCCATCCTCCATCCTCCATCCTCCATCCTCCATCCTCCATCCTCCATCCTCCATCCTCCATCCTCAATCCTCCATCCTCCATCCTCCATCCTCCATCCTCCATCCTCCATCCTCCATCCTCCATCCTCCATCCTCCATCCTCCATCCTCCATCCTCCATCCTCCATCCTCCATCCTCCATTCTCCATCTTCCATCCTCCATCCTCCATCCTCCATTCTCTATCCTCCATCCTCTATCTTCTATCCTCCATCCTCCATCCTTCATCGTCCATCATCCATCCACCATCGTCCATTGTCCATCGTCCATCCTCCATTGTCCATCCTACATCATCGTCTTTCATCCATCGTCCATCGTCCATCCTCAATCCTGAATCTTCCATCATGAATCCTCTATCCTGAATCCTCCATCCTCCATCTTCCATTTTTCATCTTCTATCCTCCATCCTCCACCATCCATTTTCCATCTTCTATCTACATCATCTCAAAAATTCGCAAACCTTTAAGATCCACGAGCCGTGATGATCCGCGAACCGCAAGATCTGCCGTGAAGATCTGAAAACCACAAAGATCCGTAAAGATCTGCTGAGCCGTCGAGATCCGCGAACCGCAAAGATTCGTAAAGATCGTTTTTTTTCAATCCAGTTGAAAATAACACACCTAATAAGAAATTAAATTCATTTGAGCTTTGCCAGTTTTCACGCAGACGCCTGTACTACCGTCTAGCGGTAATAATTCGAAATCCAGATTTTTGCGTCTGACTTGAAAATTTTATAAAAATTCATATGAGCTTTTGCTAGTTTTCACGCATACACATGCGTGAAATGTATGGGGAGCTTTTAGAAAACTCTCATGTACGCAGCATACAGATAGAGCAGCCGTGTCCATGTGAGTTGGCTGCAGTAAAGATACGTAGTCGGTGCTTGGGGTGAACCCGACAATCACATTCGACTGAACGTTCTGATTTTATAATGTTGTTGATTTTAACAGTTTGGGAAAAAATTTGACTTTAGATAAGCTGGGAAAGTCTGCTCAATCGATTTTTTACCCAACCTTAAAAATAAAAAGTAAACAAAAATCTACTTTTATGCGTACATTTTAATTAGACTTTATAGATTCCGCACTTATAGCTAAGGGCTTTCTTCACTTTTGCTGATTTTTTTACCTAGAAAGAAAGAATTGCTAAGTTTCTCATTTTCAACGCAAATGTCTAAAGCTCACATACTTTACAGTCAACTTAATGTATCTAGTACGAATGTATCTTTAGCTGAAAATTTCACATAAAGGATCCTTCTTGTCATGACAATTTGATAAGGATATCCTTCGCAAATCAATCTTAGAAATATCGAGATACATGACTATACAGAAAAGTATCTATTATTCATAAACATCCGAAATAAATGTAAAATGACCTCTTTAAATCTTACCGTACTTTTTTTTTCAGAAAGATACAAACAAATATGATCGATTTCATGTGACAGGCTTAAATGACCGGAAAACCTTGATTCCCAAGGATAAGGTCAGGTGTTTTTTTCCAAAGATTATTCGTGTTTTCTTTCTTTCATAGGTTTTGTATGTGGATCTTAAAAAATCACATTTTCTATTCAAACATGTTTAGGAAACCTACAAATATTTGGCACGAAAATTCCTTCAAGGATATTTACTGAATGGGAAAGGTGTATTGAATTGTGACAATTTCGTAATCAAAATATCAAAATATTTATTAATAGAATGAAAACTAGCTATTGAATTATGTACCTGAAAGAAACCGGTAAGAAATCGGTTGTTTGCAATAGACTTGTTCTAATTTCATGCAATATTAAGAAAAAAAGTTGTAGGTATTTTTAGGCTCATTATTCTAGTTTAATAATAATAATAATAATATTTGTAGATACGAGTACCTGAGATAGGATACTATAAATTTGAGTTATGTAATTTAAGTGCACTTTAGTAAAATATAAAGCGTATATAGTTAGATCCTAGGTCTCTGCTTCTGTAAAAATAAATTTTTAGCTCAAAGAACCAACTTTCAAAATTGGAAGACAGGATGAGGGAACAAGGTTAGTTTGGTGTACGTTGAAACTTAGAACGTATATAAATAAATAGAAAGGAGTGAGAAATTAGAAACCAAAAATTAAAAAATTAAATTTAGTACAGTCCAATTCCTATTAACGAAAACCATCAACTTTGTCCCAAATTTGACCGAAAAAACTGCAAATTTTTTCTTATCTCATATTTTTTAAATTTGACTACAAAAATTTTTTCAAATTATTTTTTTCAGATACTTTTCGTGGTTTCATTTGTGCCGGGCAGCTTTACATGTACGAGTTTGCGAACCAAGAGGCGATGGAATTAGCAGCAAACATCATCTACTCGATAATACGGTGCTAAGGGGCAGGTGAGAATCTAATTATGGGACTAGTGTTTAAACCAGGTGAAAATTCATTAGTACTCCTCTAAAAGTTCATAAATAAATTAAGCGTATGTGTGTTGAATTTTTCCTCATAGCTTGATGTCGGCAAAAGTGCAGAGGAAAAGTTTGTTTAACACGTCCGAAATTCGTAGCTAATATTCATGGAGTGGTCGAAAAGTGGTTATAAGTTGAAAACTAAATTAATTAATTTATGCAACAAAGAGGAATTTAAATGTAGCTTAACAAAGTCGCGTAATGACTTAATAACTCCTTATAATTTCTGTTTCTTGCTTAATGATAGATGCAGTTAGTTAGCTGGCACGTCTTAGCTCGACAGCGACCGGAGTGATATTATTATTTTCAAATTTAACAAAAATTAGCCAATTATTAAAACAATTGTGATTTTTCTATGAAATAATTAAGGAACACTGACGTTCGTCGATTTTTATTTTGACCCCGTTCTCCTTGAGTTCCCAAATTGATTTTACTTTATTATTTTCTAATAATACAGTACTGTAATCGATTTTACAAAAAAAAAAATTGGTTACCCTGGAACATTTTTTTTCACGTTTCATGACTAGTAGACACGAAAAAAGCAAAAAAAATGTCAGTCCGTCTGTCCGCCGTACTCAAAATCGTTTGAAGGCTCGTAGCTCCCAAACGCTTTGAGATAATAAATTGGAATTTTATTTATGAATAGACTGGGTAGGCACCTTGAAGTGACCACATTCTAAGCGGTGCGAGTGCAAGGGGGGAGGAGGGGGTGCGTTTTAGACGGAAAATTTTGGTGTCTCATCAGATCTCAGCAACCGCTTATGTTAGGAGGCTGAAACTTGGAATTTATATAGAGCTTTGATAGTGGACCTATTTGCATAAAAATTGGCGATATGGGTGAAGGGGTGTGGGAGTGCGGCGAAAAATAATGCGTCTGAAGCGCAAAAAAGCCGAGATCGACACATTCTAAAATCCATATCTCCTAAGCGGTTAATGTCACCAAATTGAAATTTAATGAATGTCTGTAGGTATACTAGGAGAATAGATAGAAATTTTTGAGAAGGGACAGTGTCGTGCGGGGGTTGGGGGGTGAAAAACTTTAGATTACGATATCTCACGAACCGATTGCACAAGACAAATAAAATTCGGTTTGTGTATAAAGGTTGAAAAATGAAGTTTGCTGAAAGTAAAATTTTTTAATTGGGCGGTGGAGCATGAAAGTCGAGGGGATACGAATTTTTCTAAAAAATCACGTCTCATATCTCAAGAAGACTGTTAGATAGATGCTTAAAATGTTTACCAGTAGTAAGCCTAATAGACCCCTAGCAGAAACAATTTGGGTATGAAGGTGTAGAGGATGATGGCGGGGGAGGATGAAACGGAAAAGGTTCCGATTTCTATATCTCGAGAACCTATTATAATATAAAGCTGAAACTTGGCATTTAGATAGAGTTATAGTAGTACCATGTTGGAAAAATATAATTACTTTATTATTTCAATAATACAGTATTGTTATCGATTTTTAAAAAAAAAAAATTTGCTACCCTCAAAATTTTTTTTTTTACGTTTCATAACGAGTAGACGCGAAAAAAGCACAAAAAAATTTCAGTCCGTCTGTCCGCCGTACCCCGTACGCCGTACGCCGTAGGTCTACCGGTGTACGCAAAATTGTTTGTAGGCTAGTAGCATCCAAAGCCTTTGAGCTATTTAGTTGAATTTTTTTGATACGGGGGTGGGGGATGTTTTTCCTATCTATAGAACGGCTTATGCTAGAAAGTTGAAACTTGGTACGTATATGTATATTAACTAGAAAAGTAATTTAGATAAGAAAAAATTTCCAATATCCATTGGCGTTCGGAAGGGGGGGGGGGCGAACAAATTTATCAGTGAAAATGGAACGCATATGTTTTCACGATTTTCGTCATATCTATTAGGTCTTCCCAAATATTTAATTCATTTTTATTCTACGGCTTCTTCATATAAATACCTAGAAAGCGTTTTCAAGGTTTTTTGAAATTCGACCCTTAAGGGGGTGTAAAGCGGTTGTATACTTATTCGCGAATTATGCCATATCCCTAAGTCTGATCAAATATCGAATATCTTTTCACTTCCACGGGCTTGCGTAATAATCGCCTAAAACGTGTTTTTAAGTTTTTTCCGTTTTTAGCCCCTAAGAGGGTATAAAAGGGTTGAACACGATAAGTAGAAGTGATAAGTAATTGGATTGGTTTTTACTATCTCGTGCTGTCTTTATATTTATCTATTAACTCCTTTCAGGTTTTTTGGATATTCAACCCCCAAGTGGGTGTAAGGAGGTTGCATACGTTTTCACAGATTCCTACATACTACTTAGATCTGATGATATATCGAATTCATTTTTACTTCCTAAGTTTTCCCATATAAGAGCGAAAAAGTCAATTTCAGTATTTTCAGATATTGAATCTTAAGGGGTGTAAGGGAGTTGTATGCTTTTCAAAGCTTCGACATATTTCTTAGGTTTGATGAGATATTAGATCGCTTTTCACATCCACAGACTTTTTATATAATCGCCTACAAACCCATTTCTCAATTTTTTGATATTCAACCACCAAGGGTTTGCATATGTTTTCACAATTTTTGCCATCCCTTAGTTCTGATGAGATATGAAATTGGTTATTACGGCATTTGATGTAATGACTTAAAAACCAATTTCAGGATTTTTCGAATTTCAAGAACCAAGGGGGCGTGAAGAGTCTGCTTACGTTTTCACAAATTTTCCAAAATCGCTCGTGTCTCATGATATATCAAGTTGCTTCTTATGATATCGTCTAAAACCCTGTTACACAATTTTTTCGAAATTCAAACCCCAATTCGTCATATCTCTTAATTCTGATAAGGCAGCAAATTCGTTTTTATTTCTATGGGCTTTTAGTGTAAATAATATACTGAAATTCGAATAGTCTACACTGGCTTTTCCAATGTTTAATCGGCTAAAATCCCTATTTTAAATATTTTTTTTAAGAACAAAAAAACTTTCTAAGAAACCTCGTAATTTCGAAACAACTGATGATATAATTCGACTTTGACCGCGACCGAACTTTGACCCGAAAATAATAAAGTTTCGCCCAGACCATTGGCAGATTTTTTTGATTTGTATTGAAAAACAGTATAAGCTACAATATAAAAGAATTAAAAAATTACTTTTTGATACTTTCAGGGATAAAGGATATAATCGTTATGCTTGAAAACAATTTGAAAGGACAATTTTCATTTGTATTTTGTTTATATTGTGGCAACCTTTTCATTTAAAAGAGGACCTAATGCACTGCAATTGCATACATAGTTTTATGATAAAAATAACGGAGATTTGAATTTTTAAAGAGGACTCCGACACAATTTTCACCAAATCTTTAACATGACCATATCTAACAAAAAAATTTACATATTATAGAAAAACAAATATATAAAATAATAACTTTTTTTCACTAATTCTTTGAGTTTACAAAGTTTTAAAACAATCGGCGATGATAAGGTCACAAATATTGTTATTTTTGCCACTCCTAAATTAACGTTGATTTCTAAATGAATGCTCAAAAAACCGGAAATTGCTTGCCAGATAATTAAAATAGAAATTTTTATTGTTATTCAATATAATTTTTAGCTTAGCCCCTGTGAGTTCACTGAGGCAACTATTTGCGGTTAATTCTCTAATCCAGCCTACTATCTATGGAAATAAATTATAAAAAAAATCATAAAAGCAGCAATGTTGTTGTTATTTTGTATATAAATTGTCTAACCTGCTCTGATCTGGATAAGTGCGCAAAAAACACACCTAATTGTATAAAAAAATTAAGCTTGTATCGTACTTGCTTGTAGCCATTTTGTCAAATATTTGATTATTTCCGCAGTGAAATGTAGTCTCTGGCTCGTAGAAGTAAATTTTTTATTTAAAAATGCGTTTATAGACGACCTTGAAAAGTATCTACTTGCTGCACAAATCAAAGTAATAATCGTTAAATTTTTGTTTACAATTTTTTTTTGTTTGCATACTTTGACTGAATTCTCTTGTTTGTCATATTTGTATGGTCAAATATTTGACAGGGTGTCGAAGAGTCAAGCTTTACCTCCGCGTTAAAATTATCTAAAATTATTTTCTTCATCTTTTTATTTCGTGTCATTTTTTCACGTAAATAAAGAATGGGAGGGGCCGTGCTAGTTATGTATCTTTAGAACCACGTTAAATATTTATAGTGGTGGATGTCGTAAAGACAAATGTTCAATTTGTTTGGACTTTTGCCTTTTCAAGGTAAAAAACTTAAAATTTAGATAGTTCAGCCAGTGGCGCATCCGAGAAATTAAATTTGTAAAAGGAGTGGGAAATATTGTTCAAGGGGTTTATGCTTGAGAGTTGATAGATGTTCCAAATTGTATTCGAGGCCTAATAAAGCATACAAATATTTGCATTGACGTACTTGTTGAAAAATTTTCAATAAAGCAATTTATGACTCAAGTGTTACGAGATAGGAAGAGAGAAGATGAGTTCTTAAAAAGAACGGCTTATACTGCAAAATTGAAACTTAGTTTCCTCGTATCCAGTTTTTTTGTCGTAAAAATATTGAAAAACTATTTTACAAAATTTAAAATCTTTTCCTAGTTTTCAATATCTACGAGTAATATTAGATTCCACGCGTAACTTTTAATTTCTGTAAAAATGCTGTACGATCGGCTGTCGTTACGAGTTTTCCTAAATATTTCTCAATAAAAAATTTGAGCCAAATAAACAATCTACGTATATATATAAAAGAGGATGTATGTATGTTCCCTTTAGACTCCTAAATCGGTCAATCGATTTTGATGAAATTTTCAGGGAACGTGTAGAATAGTTCCTGGATGGTTCCTGTGAAGTTTCGTACCGATCGAATTAAAGAGAATTGCCTTTTCGACATTTTTCGAATTTTTCTCGATTTTAGTACCCTGGTGCTCAAACTGTTTGTTTGTTTGTCCCTATACCATTCATCCGATTGTGATGAAACTTTACTGATTTGTTAAGCGCACGCTCGCGAAGATTTCTGTATTAGTAAAACTATTCTAGAATAGGTGGCGCGGGACACAAACAAATGAAGTGTTTCACATAGTTTAGCGACAGTTCGTGTGTTTTCGGTGTATAAGTGCGCACGTCTGACAAAATCGAACAACGGGAGCAACGGAAGCAACGAGAGTAACGGGAGCAACGAAAGCAACGAGAGTAACGGGAGCAACGGGAGAATGGAAACGGGAGCAACGGGAGTAACGGGAGAAACAGAAGCAACGGAGTAACGGGAGCAACGAGAACAACGGGAACAACGGAACAACGAGAACAACGGAAGCAACTGGAAAAACGAAAGAAACGGGAGCAACGGAGCAACGGGAGAAACGGGATTAACGGGAGCAACGGGACAAATGGGAACAACAGGAGCAACGAGACCAACGAAGCAACAGGAGTAACGATGAGGATTGCGACGGAGCAACGGGAAGCAAGACTGGAAACCGTTGGCTTTGCAGTTTCAATAGTATAGCACCATACAAACAGAAACGTAGCCGCGGGACGCGGCTAGTAAAAATAGAAATTTTTCGAGAAGCTAAAATTCCTCAAACTTTTCTAACGAATTCAAAATATAATTATTATTTGCCTATTTCCATTGAAAGTTGAATTTTCTCGTAAATATGCTAATGGATTTTCGGGAAATTTCCCAGATAACGCTGATTTCGATAATAGAATAAAATAATGTAAATCGCACTTGTAATAAACAATCAGGAGCAATTTATATTCAAAACGATACAATTGAAATGTCTATGAGGTCGTTAAAGTACTCGGAAAAGCGACTGATTACTCGTGAAATGTTTGCTGTGTAGGCGGAATTATGGTACTTCGGGCGTTTTAAATATAAAGGAATTTCACAGGAATTATAAGCACCATAGCTTCCAGTCTTGGTTTGGAAATTCGTCATCCAATAAGAAAGGATTGCGTAACAGTTTTCTTGAAGATTGTACTACCGAGTACTGATATGTTTTTATTTAGATCATAAATCTAGAGGAGAACACAACATAATTTGGAAACTATTTTCTTTCGAGAGCGAACTACTTTTGCCACCATCAGTCGTTTAGGGCAACAGTTGTGCAACTTTTGTAACGAATGTTCATTAAAATTTCAATGAATTAAAATCGCACTTGAAGTGAATTCTTTACAATATTTTCGATACGCTAACAAAGTTCCCAAAATAGAAAATTATAAATTATGTAAAATTCAGCGAAATAAGTTTCGTTTAGAGATACCACAGAAGCCAATTTAAGAAATGTAGAATTGTTTTTCGGCATCATAAAAGTCTGTGGAAACCTCCACACGAAAGTCTTAACTGGGATCGAACGCTGCCCTAGCCACCACTCTTGTTAGCATGACAGTTGAAAAACTTTTACTGAAAAGGGCAGTTTCGATGGGGGGGGGGGGGGAATTGCGGTCGGTATATCTCACTCTACATTGACAGCCAGGCAGCTTTGAATGCACTATCCAATCCCAGCTAGTAAAGCGCTGTCGAGAAGTGCTCAAGGTACTTTGTAGTAAGAATAGAGCTGGGTACCAGGGCATAGTGACATACTAGGAAACGAACTGGCCGATGAGCTGGCGAGACTAGGATCGGCGTCAGCCGGGATGGTAGAGGAGGGGGTTAGTCCACTGTTAAACGGTATCAAAGCGTGTATCAGGGATCGAGCCACGGACGCAAAGAACCGTAGATGAGAGACGCTAATGAGCTGAAGGACTTCTAGGGCACTCTTGCCAAGGTTGGACAGACGGCAGACTAGGGAGATATTGGCATGGAGTAGGGGAAGTTTGCGGTTACTCGTCGGAATACTGACGAGGCACTACTTGCTAGGGAAGCATGCTATGCGTATGGGGATCGCTGACTCTGATGTGTGCAGGTATTGCCTTGATCTATATGCTGAGGAGGACATCACCCAAATTTTGTGTGAATGTTAGGCGGTTGCAAGGAGGCAACTGAGATGGTTGGGCAATCTTTCCTTTGACAATTTGGAGGATCTTAGTTCGATAGGGTAAAGTTATTTAGGGATCTGGGTTGTTTTGGGAGTATTTAGTGACCTACGAGGCTCCGAAGGGTACTATGGGCACTACTTTGGTGCACGGTGGCTTAGCGCTTCTCCCCTTCTTAAAAAAGGCCAGCTTTTCCTTTTTTATGAAATATTAAGGGTGTTTCGGATAGTAGAAATGATACACCCTCTGACGAGTCTATGCCCTCCGATGACGAAACAGCTTCTTCGGACCTAGTCCAACACAATCTTATGAAACTGGCGTATCCAGTGAAGGTTTTCCAACTGTCATGTCCTCAAGGACAGCGATTAATCAACAGTCGGGGATTTCGTGTTTGGGTTTCACACCAGAAACCCTACTGACGCCGGAAAACAACCAACATTTAATCAAATTTGCTTCTATGGTAGCTTAGCATGAAAAAATTCCATTCTTATATTTTAAAAGGTTCATTAGTGAAAGCTTCAAAACTTAAATTCGGCAATACGAGTAGGTAGCTACATAACAAAATTTAACATACATACATATATGATATTTTTTACTGTAAAAGTAACTTTTTTATTTCACTTCTCTTCTTCTTCGATTGTAAAATTATAATACTTTTAGTACAAATTACATACATTTTTGTAAAACGCCTTTAAAAAAAATATTGTTATACTATACACTAAAAATGCATTTGGTATTTACACCCAACTCTGTTTTTACACGGTAGATACGTTCCAACAAAAACCGTGTATAAAAAAACGGTGTAAAAAAAGACATGTTACTCATAGTTAAATCGTAGATGTGTTCCACAATTTAAAAAAACCGTGTAGTTGAAAAAATAACTACATGCTGTTCAAAAAATCGTGCAAAAAAAATTAAGGAAAACCCATATTGTGTTAGTTTCTATAAAATATAATTCATTTATGAAATAAACAACATTCAATGTTTCAAAATTCGTTAGTAAAAATTCAAAACTTTAATGAAATATAAAGCTTATTAACTATCATTACTCAAAATAGGCGCGCACGTTTATTACTTTATTATTTTTTAATAATAAAGTTGTTACAACATGTAAAGGATCATAATAAGATTATTTTCGAAATTACCTGCCCTAAGATGGAAAGGTGAGATTTATGGTTCATTTAAATTCATTTATGACAGTAATAGTTGAGAAAACCTTTTATCTTTGGGTTTTTTCTCAAATCCAGCAGAACATCTGGAGACGCGAAACGATTGCTCTTTGATCCTTTTTTATGATGCTGTCTAATCCTTTGCATGTTGAAACAATCCCATCTAATTATTTATATACTTGTTTTCTTTTATGGTAGATTTTAAGAATAAAATCAGTCTTGGATTGAGCATCAGGGTCAGCAGACCTTCCAAACCAAGCTCAAAATAAAAATTGTTGTATTTTATTTAATTAAAGACAACAAAATCGCGGAATAGATAAAACAAGTTTGTACGCGAAAACAAAAGTATTGTGATCGACCTGAAATTTCCAAAAAATTTGCTACCCTGAAATTTTGTATTTACACGTCTTAGGACTAGTAAACACCAAAAAAGCAAAAAAAAAAATGTTCTTCTGTCCGCCGTATACGCCGTACGCCGTCCGCCGTACGCAAAATCGTTTGAAGGCGCGTAGCTAGGGGTGTAGGGGGGTGATGGTGAAAAGGGATAGAAAGGAATTTTTAATTTTTATTTCTCGAAAACCGTAATGAATGGAAAGCTAAAAATTTAGGATTATATAGAGACATCCTAGAAAAAAAAAATTTTCTACGGTGGTGAGGGGTGGTTTTTTATATCTCAGAAACGGCTTATGCTAGAAAGTTGAAACTTGGTACGTATATGTAAATGTGCTATTAGAGTAACTAAAGCAAAAAAAAGTTCAGATTTTTATTGTCGTTCAGAGGTTGAGTAAAAAAAATGTTCGTGAATCCACATTTTCACGAATTTCCATAAAACTTTTAGACATGTCGATAGAGACATACTACTAGGGGTTGGATTTCAAAAAATTTTGAAGAACGTTACTAGGCGCTTATATAAATAACCCGCAGAAGTAAAATTGCTTTGATAGCTCGACATGTCTAAAAGTTTTAACGAAGTTTGTGAAAATGTGGATTCACGGACATTTTTTTTACTCAACCTCTGAACGCCAATAAAAATCTGAACTTTTTTTTTGCTTTAATTACTCTAATAGAACATCTACATATACGTACTAAGTTTCAACTTTCTAGTATAAGCCGTTTCTGAGATATAAAAAACCACCCCTCTCCCCCGTACCTTGATACCCCTATCAAAAAATTTATTTTTCTAGGATGTCTCCATAGTGGCTCTATATAATTCTAAATTTTTAGCTTTCTATTTATTATGGTTTTCGAGAAATAAAAATCAGAATATTTTCCTTTCTACCCCCTTTCACCATCACCCCCAACACCCACACCACCAAAATTTTTTTCCCTACTAGAAATTTACCGACCCCAACTCTTGTAAAATTTTGAAGATCATATCTGATACTGTTTCTGAGATATAAAAATTACAATTTTTGAAAAATTGCTATCCCCCCACTTTCGTGCTCCACCTCCCTTCGGTAGACTTCTCTTGTGATCCCATATACAGAAACTACATTTTATCTTCCTGGTGTAATTGGTTCGGAAGATATTGTAATCCAAAGTTTTTGGGGGCCCACACCCCACTACCCCTCTTAAAAATTTTAGCCCTTTTCTAATCATGAAGTATCCCTAAAGACAACAACAAAGTTTCAATCTTTTGACATCAATTGTTCAGGAGATATCGATTTTAGAATCTTTCAATCCCGTCTTTCATGCGTTAAAGACTCATAGTTTTCCCCCCGCTTCCACACCCCTTAACCAATATCGACCATTTATTTGCAATTGAGTCCATTATCATAGTGGTTCCTGAGATCTAGAAACCAAAATTATTCGTCTAAAACGCTCCCCTCTCCTCTCTCCTTGCATCCCCACCCGTCGAAAATATACCAGTCGTAGGGGTTCACCCAATCTACCCACCATAAAAATTTCAATTTAATATCTCAACGGGTTTGGGAGCTACGCGCCTTTAAACGATTTTGCGTACGGCGGACGGCGGACGGCGGACGGCGTAAGGCGTGTACGGCGGACAGACGGACATTTTTTTTTGCTTTTTTGGGGTTTACTAGTCCTAAAACGTGTAAATACAAAATTTCAGGGTAGCAAACTTTTTTGAAATTTCAGGTCGATCACAATACTTTATTATTAAAAAATAATAAAGTAAAATGTTGGAGGCTGTGGTGAAGGGGCTGATGGTAGGAGGGGTGGAAAGAAAATAATATCGATTTTTATTTTTCAAAAACCACAAACCATTGAAAGCTAAAAATTTACTAGATAAAGCCAATAAAGAGGTATCCTAGAAACAATTTTTTTATATGGGTAGCAAGGCAGAGGGTGGGTGGTTTTTTAAGTCCAAGAAACGGCTTATGGAGAAGAAAGTTAGAACGTAGTACGTATATATACGTATGCTACTCAAGAAATTAAAGGAAAAACAATTCAGATTTTCATTAGCATAGAGCTTGAGTGAAACTAATGTAAGTGAAAAGGGCTTTTTCCTCATTTTCACGATATCCTAGAAATGTTTTTTTTTCCAATTTTTCGATATCCAACCCCTTAGTAGGTGTAAAGTGGTTATGTACATTTTAACAAATTTCCATATATTGGGTTTAATGAGATATTCAATTCACTTTTATTTCTAAAGGCTTTAAATTTAATCGAAGAAAAATCTGATGCAAGCATTTTTTGATATTAAACCCCTGGAGGTTCTCACAAATTCCGAAAAACTTTTATGGTTAATGAGATCGAATTCGGTTTTACTTCTATTTATTGACTCTTCTATTCAAAAAAATACGTAAATAAATAAAAAAAGGCCAATACTTTGGGCGAAACTTCATAAATTTTTTTGATAGAAGTCCGGAACGCGTTTAATGATTAGATGCGGTGTTGGTGACTGCGACTGACAACCTTAAAAAATAACGTTCCAAATAGCCTCCTGGTTCCCGTTCGTGATTGCTGGGTGCTTTTATATTAGTAATGTTAAAAGTAGCTAATGGAGGAGGATCAATTAATACGCAGTAAATTTGTAGGTAGAATAATAATAATAAATTTTGGATATTAACCAATTGCTTCCCCTTGTTGAATTATCACGCCACGCCACAGGTAAAGTGGTTGTGTACATATTCACGAATTCTGATATATTCCTGAGGTATATTGAGATTTGGAATTCACTTATACTTCTATAAGCTTTAAACGTAGTCGGGGAAAAACCCGATTTAAGTATTTTTCTTTATTAAACCCCTTGGGGGTATTGTTCAAGATTTCAGTGATTCCGAAAATCTCTTAGGTTTAATGTGATCGAATTCGCTTTTACTACTATGAATTATTCTATTGATAAAAAAAAATACGTAAGTAGATAAAAAAAAATTTGCCAATAATCCAGGCGCAACTTTATTATTTTATGGGTAGAAGTCCGAAACGTGTTTAATGATGAGATGCGGTGTTGGGTACTATGCGACTGACAACCTATGAAATAACCAGGAGGCTATTTGAAACGTTATTTTTTAGGTTGTCAGTCGCATAGTACCCAACACCGCATCTCATCATTAAACACGTTTCGGACTTCTACCCATAAAATAATAAAGTTGCGCCCAGACTGTTGGCAGATTTCTTTTTTTGCAATCGTGTTAGATCAAAAAATTCGTGTAAAAAAGTGGTATTTGTTCTTCATCGTGGACCGTGTTATTTCAAAATCGTGTAAAAAAAGACCGTGTAAAAGGAGAGTTGGGTGTACCTCAACCTCTTATTTGAAATGAAACTTTGGTGATTTATTTAATATCTTAACGGTATTTATAAAAATTCATAATTGAATGTTTAAACATTTTTTTAATAATTTATTTATTTATATTAAATTTATTATACAAAGAAAATGAAAAGGAAAATATAGTTAAACATCGATGACGCTTCCAATTTAATATTTCTTAAGGTGGAATTAAGTGAAGGCGAATTTTAGCTATTTTTTTTAAAGAGAGCAGTGGCGTACTGAAAGGCCTATAAAGTTTTATCTCTTCAGAATTCTTCTTGACACGAACAAAACATTTTTTTAAAGTTGTAGATAGATTCTGTTGAACCGTGGTTGGCGAGACGTAGGTCAAAAATTTGGAAAAATTCTGATTTTCGTATCTCCGAACTTAAGAAATAAGATAAAATATTATAAAAAATAAAATTTTTTATCGGGATAGTAGGGTACAAAAATGGGTGTTGTTTTCTGGAACGGCTTATGTTAGAAAATGGAGACATGGTACCTACATATATATACATATGTAGCGACTCAATTATTCAATAAAATTTTAGTTCCCTTGTAAATATGAGTATAAAAAGAGCCGCGATCTTACAGAAAAAATCTGCAAACAATTTGTCAATTACTGGCTGAATGTTAGGAAATTACATTTTACTTTATTATTTCAATAATACAGTATTGTGATCGATTTTTAAAAAAGAACCCTCAAAATTTTTTTTTTACGTTTCATGACTAGTAGACACGAAAAAAGCAAAAATAATGTTCAGTCCGCCGTACGCCGTACGTCGACCACTGTATCGTTTGAAGGCTCGTAGCTCCCAAACCCTTTGAGATATTAAATTGATGAATAGACTGAGTAAGCCCCTAGAAGTGACCACATTTTATAGGGTGGGGGTGTGAGGGTGTAAGTAATGGAAGCATTTTAGGCGGAAAATTTTGGTTTCTAGATCTCAGCAACCGCTTGCGTTAGTAGGCTGAAACTTAGAATTTAAATAGAGCTTCGATAGTGGACCCATTTGCTGATATGGATGAAGGGGTATGGGAGTGGGGGGAAAATAATGCGTCCGAAATGCGAGAAAGCCGAGATCGACACATTCTAAAATCCATATCTCCTAAAGGGTTAATGTCACCAAATTGAAACTTAATGAACATCTGTAAATATACTAGGAAAATAGATCGGAAACAAATTTTTGAGTGGGGTCAGAGGCGAACGTGAGTGGGGGTTGAAAAACTTTACATTGAGATATCTCACGAACCAATTGCACTAGACAAATAAAATTCGGTTTGTGTATAAAGATGAACAAATAAACTTTACTGAAGGTAAAATTTTTTAAGGGGGCAGTGGAGTATGGAATTGGAGGGGACAAGAATTTTTCTAAAAAATCACGTCTCATTCCTCAAGAACAGTGTAAAATAAATCCCTAAAATTTTTACCAGAAGTAGGCTTAATAGACCTCTAGTAGGAAAATTTTGAGTGTGAGGGTGTAGAGGGTGAGAGTGGAGGAGGGCGAAAAGGAAAAGGTTTCGATTTTTATATCTCAAGAACCTACAATGATATAAAGCTGAATCTTGCTATTTAGATAGAGCAATAGTAGTAGCATGTTGGAAAAATATAATTTTTTATAGGGGTAGAATGGTACCGGGGTAGGAGGTGTTTTTTCTATCTGTAGAACGGCTTATGCTACAAAGTTGAAACTTAGTATGTATATGTAAATAAACTAAAAAAGTATTTTAGATAAAAAAAATTACAAATATCAAAACAAAATTATCAGTGAAAATGGAATGCATATATTTTCACGGTTTTCGTCATATCTATTAGGTCTTTCCAAATATTGAATTCATTTTCATTCTACGGCTTCTTCATGTAAATACCTAAAAAGGTTTTCAGGATTTTTTTTTTAAAAATTCTACCCCAAAGGTGGTGTAAAGGGTGTATACTTTTTCACGAATTCTGCCATATCCCCCAGGTCTGATCAGATATCGAATATCTTTTCACTTTCACGGGATTACACAAGCCTAAAACTTGTTTTTTAGGTTTTTCCCTTTTCAGCCCCTAAGAGGGTATAAAAGGGTTGAACAAGTTTTCACGAATTCCGTCATTTCTTTTAGAAGTGATAAGGAATTGAATTGGTTTTTACTTTCTCGTTCTGTCTTCATATTTATCTATTAACCCCTTCCACGATTTTTGGATATTCAACCCTCAAGTGGGTGTAAGGAGGTTGCATATATTTTCACAGATTCCTACATATTGCTTAGATCTAATGATATATTGAATTCATTTTTAATTCCTAAGGTTTCCTATATAAAGTCAATTTCAGTATTTTAAGATATTCAATCCTAAGGGTTGTAAGGGGGTTGTATGCTTTTCAAAGTTTCGACATATTTCTTAGGTTTGATGAGATAGTAGATCGCTTTTCACTTCCACCGACAAACACATTTCTCCATTTTTCCATATTCAACCCCCAAGGGTTTGCATATGTTTTCACAATTTTTGCCATTCCTTAGTTCTGATGAGATATAAAATTAGTTTTTACGGTATTTGATGTAATGACCTAAAAACCAATTTCACGATTTTTCGAATTTCAAGAACCAAGGGTGTGTAATGGGTTTGCTTACGTTTTTACAAATTTTTCAAAATCTCTCGTGTCTCATGAGATATAAAGTTGCTTCTTATGAAATCGTCTAAAAACCTCTTTCACAATTTTTTCGAAATTCAAACCCCAAGTGGAAGTAATGGGTTTGTATACGTTTTAACAATTCGTTATGTTTCTTAAGTTTGATAAGGCAACAAATTCGTTTTTACTTCTATGCGCTTTTAGTGTAAATAATATACCAAAATTCGAATAGTCTACACGGACTTTTTCAATGTTTAACCGGCTAAAAATCTCTATTTTAAATATTTTTATTTTTAGAACAAAATTTATTTTCCAAGAAATCTAATAATCTCGAAACAACTCATGATATACTTCGACTTTGACCACTCCCGAACTTTGACCCGAAAAATAATAAAGTTTCGCCTAGACCATTGGCAGATTTTTTATTTTTATATTAGTTATTCAACAACGAATGTTGTTTTCCAGGAATTACATTATAGAAAATTTGAAGATATCTAGATATAATTGCTCACACTTTGCATCAGATAATTCAGTAAATGTATTGGTTATTATAACGTCGTTATGACTACGAATTTGCTATTGTAAGAAGCCGGTTTCCATGTTTATACGTTATTGTCGTATTCATTTCAGATAAATTTCGTGAGAAATATAACTTATAAAAGAAGGCCCAAATATCCGAATTTAGAAAAGCCCTACGAAATACCAGTGCGTGGTTAATGATTTTTTCTTGTTTTTGATACCGAAGATGATGAAGTTCGTTTCAACAATTCAGCAATGTAACACTTAACTTGCGTGTTTCTAATAAGGTCCTTATCATATAATAAAAAGTTTGTAAAAAAAATTATAAAAGATTGGTTTGGATGTTATTCAGCCAACATACAAAAAAAATGCTTTTTATACCTTATTTCTTAAAGGACCTAAAAAAGATTGGAAAATTGGGCTCTTTCGTGATAAGTCGAGCGGAAAATAAGGAGGAAATAAAAATATCGACGTGAGCATGCAATATATTATTCAATGGTGAGATTAGATTTGAAAACGAATGGCAGAAAGAAGGAGTCGGAATTAGGTGGAAGCCTTGAATAGCCGGGAATGTAGATCTCAAAAGTTAAGAGCACCCCCGCAATAAGAGCGGCCTTTCAAGCAACTGACACCTTCCAGATCATTACAAGCTTATTACTTTATGATAAATTACAGGATACTATCACGTGCCGGTCTCTAATAAGAGGAAGATAATAATCTATCAGTCTATTTGATGAAGATCAAATGAATCAAGCGACAGAATTTTTCCTTTTCTATTGCCGGAAATTAAATGGAATATTGGAGCCTTGCTCCATCGAAGATGTCGGTATACGAGTAGAAAAGAAAGTTTTTAAGAATGCCTTATTTTTTGCGTGTCCTCTAAATAAGACGGAAAAAGTTTCCCAACTTGCGAGAAAAATAAATCATAATCGTAAAATTCTATGGGACCTTGTAATAAAAAGGACGAAAAGCCTATGGAATAATAACACTATTGGCGGCACGGTTAGCACGTGTAAGGTGTTAGTCGGCTATTGTCTTGAAAGTTGCCAGACTTATTCGGCACCTGTTGCATAAGCTTTCAGGAAAATTGATAAGCACCGGCACGCCTAGAAACATTGTGAGACCAAAGTTATACGAGTAAAACGCTTCATTGGGTTTTCCAGGCGGAAAGTTAGGTTTTAAGTCTGTCAAGTCTTGGAAAATGAATGGGTTTCATACGTAAGAAGGCTGGTGCTTTTAGTTCGGTAATCCTTTTTTTAAGGCGACATATTTAAGTCTAAAGGATTAGGGGGTGTGATTTCAAATTTATACTTTTTCTTGGGCACAGTAAAAGATGTTTAATTCGTATAAAATTGAGGAAGGCTATTCCAAATTAGCGAATTTTCCAATTTAAAAAAAAAAAACAAATACACTCTAAGAAATATTGGTGTAAATTTACCATTATTATAGATGGCAACTGCTTTTCTTCGATAATAATGGTAAAATTACATGCTGGTGTAATTCGACAGAAAATTACACAAATAAGTCGTAATAATTACATAACATATGCGTAATAAATACACATCAGTGATGTAATCATTGCACAATAGCTGCGTAATCAATAGACAAAAGTGGCGTAATTATTACACAGAGAATGCAATTATTACACATTTTTTGTGTGAAATTCCTATTTTATTATAGGTAAAAATCCTCAATTTAATTCAGATTCATAATTATACTGTAAAATCTTTAAAAACGCAATTTCACAATACATGTACTGTATTAAATAGAATTGAGTTGATAATGATAAAACACATATTACGGTTACTTTATTATGAAATAAAAACCAGATGTGGAGAATTATGAAATTATATATATTCTATGTATATGATTGTATATTACATGTAACTATAAAAATGATCCAAAAAAAAAATTAATTTAAAGAAACTATAATAATTAAAAACTAATAATAATTCTTTTAATTATGTACACATGTACAGACAACAACTTAATAATAATTCCAGCGATAATATAAGAAATTCATTGATACATATTTTGTAAATTATTATATATTATATATTATAGTGTTCCCGCAAAAGCGAAATAAAAACTCCATCGTTTGGGATATTTGTTGTGGATAAATAATATTAAAAACAAAGAAAACACAAAATATTATAGTAATGGTTTTCAAAAAATCTGCATTTTGGTATTTCGCTACCAATGTTATTTCAATGAATATACGAGGGCGGATTGATAATGACGTGCAAAAATTGAGAAAACATAATTTTATCCGGAAAAATTTATTTTATTTTTCAACGTAGTCTCCTTTTAGCTCGATACACTTAGTCCAGCGTTTTTCCAATTTTTTGATCCCTTCCAAATAATATGATTTGTCCAACCCTTCAAAATAGGCGTTGGTTTCACTTATGACGTCAGTATTCGTGGTAAATCTCTTTCCAGCAAGCCATTTTTTCAAGTCTGGAAATAATAAAAAGTCGCAGGGTGCCAAATCTGTAGAATACGGTGGGTGAGGGAGCAATTCGTACCGTAATTCAAACAGTTTTGCCGTTGCAACAACGGACGTGTGAAACAACACTTTTTTCTTCGCGAAATGAAGCCGTTTTGCCTTGATTTTAACATCCAATGAAACCAATACCTCAGAATAATATGCTCCCGTCATTGTTTTTCCTTTCTCCAAGTAGTCGGTGAATATCATTCCATTGGAATCCCAAAAAACTGTCGCCATAACCTTTCCAGCCAATAGAACGGTTCTGCCTGCTTTAACCGACATCCTTCCATTGTTTTGACTGTTGTTTGGTTTCTGGAGTATAGTGGTGCTTCATCAACAGTTACGAATCAACGAAAAAATTCATTTGTATTACGTTAAAACAGTTGCAAACCGTGCTGCGAAGTTGTCACACGATTGCGTTTTTAGTCGATTGTGAGCAAACGCGGCAGCCATCTTGCGGATAGCTTTCTCATGTCCAAATGGTTTTTCAAAATATTCCAAACACGTTCAAATGAGATGCTTACTACGTTAACTATCTCACGCACTTTTACTCGACGATCTTCTATCACGATATCATGGATTTTATCGATCATTTCTGGCGTGGTGACCTCATTTGGACGACCTGGACTTGGTATGGTTTGTGTGCTCGTACGACCACACTTGAATTCAGAAAACCATTTGTAAATCATTTGGATCGATGGTGCAGAGTCCCCATAATGCTTACCTAATTTTTCTTTGGTTACTTTAGCTGTTTTCCCTTTTAAAAAATTGTGTTTAATCAACACACGAAATTCATTTTTATCCATTTTTAAAAATTTTTGTAAGTCGACTTGCTTAGACGGCTGCTTCTCGAAAACTAAACGAGGTATCAGGCTTAAACTTTGCAGGTAATCTATTTAAGGATGGTCCAGGTAAAAAAAAATAACGAATTCCTTACCTACCCACTCCTTCTTGATTTTTGCACGTCATTATCAATCCGCCCTCGTATAACTGATCTGATTTTCGGCATTTGGATGTAGTTCTGCGTATAAAGCATATTGAAAAAAAAAATATTAAACTTACATTACGTATACACTTTATATTTTTGTAGGGTCTTACCAACTATTGCAAGCCATGGTGCAGTGGGTGGTATTGCAGCAGCAAGCAATATCGTCAAATGGCACACCAAACTCGAAATAAAATATTTTGCTCAGATTATTTCAAAGTGCATACATATCAACATTTTTACCTCAAAACGTTTAAAGAAAAGAGCAGCTTCTTCAACAAGGTACGCGGCAACTGCTTGAATTATTGATGATGGGCTACAATCCGTTAAAGTCGATGATGTCTTTTTTGAGACTTTAAAAAATTCATAGATGTTATTCATTTGTGTTTGAAATTTTCTCTTAAAAAACGTGTGATCCAATGCCATTAACTGGTTGAAGTGTTGAAACAGAAATTCCTTTTCAAATTGATAACTTGAACTAGAACTTGAACGAAAGTTGCCAGCTAGAATGCAATTTATTGGAAAAGTATTAACTAATTTTTCTACAAATTCACGAGTAGATTTTTGGTGGGATTGATTGTGATTTCGATATAAATGTGATTTAAATGACTGTTTATTTTTAAATTTCTTAGAGCAATCATTTACCGGACAAACAACTTCGTTATAAGAACCAAAATGTTTATATAAATGAACTTCAGTTTTCTTTAAATTTGTTGACGAAAAACCACAACTAGGCACTTCACAATGAAAATTGCTATACACATTTTCAAGGTTTTCCCTATTGCTTGGAGAGTGGCACCGAAAGAAATGCACTTGAAAGGTTATGTATTTTGCAAAACATTTGCCACAAACACTTCAAAATAGATTTTTTTAATGCTTTATGAGCATACGTATGTTTGTTATATGCAAAAACTGTTTCAAAAACTAATTCACAAATATTGCACAAAAACATTTGGCTAATATAATTTCTAACACCATTCAACAAACCTGACGACGTGAAGTAGAATGAAATGATGAAATAAATTCCTGGAAACTTGCTTATTCTGGCGTAATACGTATTACGCAGTATTTGAAGTAAAATTACACCAAGCCCGAATTTACTTTATTAATGGTGTAATAAAATCACGATGCCAAAATTTACTCTTTTTATAGAGCAGAATAGGTGCAATTTCCCACCGTATTGTGTAATATTACTTATTTGTGCGCAAAAACACGATTATACGAATTATTGACGTACTATTACATAGATTGTGTATTTTTCCACTTATTTTTACTTTACATACAGAGTATTTTTACAAACTGTTTTTAGAGTGTAGATTTTAAAATCAAAATCAGATAAGCCGCACAAATTGCCAAAAATATCTGATTGAGTATAAAATATTAGACAAAACAAATAAAGAGATAATCGAGGTCCTTTACATACCGACAAAATTGTCTTGAATTGTTTTCCCAGCAAATATTTTAGTGATCCAAAGGTGAAGAAAAGTCGAATGTTATGCAAAAAAATAAACGCTGAAAGTATTTTAGTGTTAATTCGCTAGAGGTGAAGAAAAATCGGAGAATGCGAAAAACCCCGTCTGATATTATTTCATGGAATTCAATGTTTCTAAATTTTTCTATTGGAGAAAGATTCACAAATTATTCATCCATTTCTTTGAAATCGAATTCACCTGTGACTGAAAAAAAAAATTCATTAGTTGTATGTTGAATATACGAGTATGAATTTTTAACATGAATTAGAAACGATTCGCTTAACGTTCACTAATTGAGTATACGCGCCTTATGTTCTTACGCATTCGTTTTTTGGAAGAATATGTGAATCATAATTTCGTGTCGTATGTGAATTCACTTTCGAGGAGCTAATATACTTTAGTGATTTACTAACAAATCGGTTTTGTTTTTCTTGGAATAAATGTGAGTGTGAGTGATATAAAAAAAAATTAGAAAAAGCCCCTATGTTATAAAAAAATCTGCCAACAGTATGGGCGCAACTTTTATTATTTTGAGATGCGGTGTAGGTTACTATGCGACCGACAACCTAAGGAATAACCAGAAGGCTATTTGGAACGGTATTTTTTAGGTTGTCATTCGCATAGTAACCTTTTCCTAGGATGGCTCTACATAATACTAAATTTTTAGCTTTCTATTCATTACGGTTTCCGAGACATAAAAATGAAATTTTTTGAGAAATTGCTGTCCCCTCGCTTTCGTGCTCCACCTCCCCCCTCAAAATATTTACTTTCAGTAGACTCCTCTTGTGATCCCAACTAAATTTTATCTTCCTGATAAAGAAGATATTGTAATCCAAAGTTTTTACTACCCCTAAAACGTGAAAATACAAAATTTCAGGGTAGCTAAGTTTTTTGAAATTTCAGGTCGATCACAATACTTTATTATTAAAAAATAATAAAGTAAATATATAACTTCAGAATTGAAGAGCTTTCCGAATTAAGAGATTCTAAATTATTTCACTATATCGTATTATTGTCGAAATATTTGTTACTTTTGTTTTGTCGCAAATTGTTCCTTTCTATCGGTAATATGTCTTCTTCTTTAAATTGTGATCTTTCATGGCCTGTAAATTGAGCTCGGTTAGAAGAGAACATTTGTAATTTCTCATATTTTTGAGGAACGATTTACGAGGGCGGATTGATAATGACGTGCAAAAATTGAGAAAACATAATTTTATCCGGAAAAATTTATTTTATTTTTCAACGTAGTCTCCTTTTAGCTCGATACACTTAGTCCAGCGTTTTTCCAATTTTTTGATCCCTTCCAAATAATATGATTTGTCCAACCCTTCAAAATAGGCGTTGGTTTCACTTATGACGTCAGTATTCGTGGTAAATCTCTTTCCAGCAAGCCATTTTTTCAAGTCTGGAAATAATATAAAGTCGCAGGGTGCCAAATCCGGAGAATACGGTGGATGAGGGAGCAATTCGTACCGTAATTCAAACAGTTTTGCCGTTGCAACAACGGACGTGTGAAACAACACTTTTTTCTTCGCGAAATGAAGCCGTTTTGCCTTGATTTCAAAATCCAATGAAACCAATAACTCAGAATAATATGCTCCCGTCATTGTTTTTCCTTTCTCCAAGTAGTCGGTGAATATCATTCCATTGGAATCCCAAAAAACTGTCGCCATAACCTTTCCCGCCGATAGAACGGTTTTGCCTTCTTCGGTGCGCTTGAACCGACATCCTTCTATTGTTTGGTTTCTGGAGTGTAGTGGTGAATCCATGCTTCATCAACAGTTATGAATCAACGAAAAAATTCATTTGTATTACGTTAAAACAGTTGCAAGCCGTGCTGCGAAGTTGTCACACGATTGCATTTTTAGTCGATTGTGAGCAAACGCGGCAGCCATCTTGCGGATAGCTTTCTCATGTCCAAATGGTTTTTCAAAATATTTCAAACACGTTCAAATGAGATGCTTACTACGTTAACTATCTCACGCACTTTTACTCGACGATCTTCTATCACGATATCATGGATTTTATCGATCATTTCTGGCGTGGTGACCTCATTTGGACGAGCTGGACTTGGTATGGTTTGTGTGCTCGTACGACCACACTTGAATTCAGAAAACCATTTGTAAATCATTTGGATCGATGGTGCAGAGTCCCCATAATGCTTATCTAATTTTTCTTTGGTTACTTTAGCTGTTTTCCCTTTTAAAAAATTGTGTTTAATCAACACACGAAATTCACTTTTATCCATTTTCAACAATTGTTGTAAGTCGACTTGCTTAGACGGCTGCTTCTCGAAAACTAAACGAGGTATCAGGCTTAAACTTTGCAGGTAATCTATTTAAGGATGGTCCAGGTAAAAAAAAATAACGAATTCCTTACCTGCCCACTCCTTTTTGATTTTTGCACGTCATTATCAATCCGCCCTCGTACGTTAGAAAGTTGAAGACCATTTACGTGTAGCAATTGTAAAATTTTATTGATTTTTTCGGCATTAAACGATATTTTCAAAATTATGCCCAAATTAGCAAGAATTCTTATAATCGCAATAATCAAATTTAAATTTTTGAGATTTACGAAAAAAATAATACAGTTCGTTAAAGTATGAATCAATTCAATTACTTCTGTGGCGTTAGAGATATGGCAGATTAGCTCAAAACATATCCATTTTGAGCACAATTGGACCGAGACTGTACCAATTCGATATTGCAACAGACCTAAGAGATGTGGCGAATTTCGTGAAAATAAATTGTTCTTTAATCGATTGTATAAGAAGATCATGAAAGTAAAAATCTCGTGAATTCGTGAAAATGTAATATATTATAAATATAAGACCATTTTCATGAATGAAAATCGTTGAAAAACCACGGAATGAAATTCGCAAAATTCGGAAATCGACTTTCAGACAATTCTATAAAAACCTGTGGAAGTAAAAAGGAATTTAGTATCTCATGTCATGTACCAAACTGATGAAGTGAAATTCGTGAAAATATATACGACCTATATTGAAGTCCAAATGTTGTGGTTGTGCTCAACATTGCTTGGGAAAAAATTCAATCAAGCTACGGCGAATATAACACCAAAAACAATATATAGAAAAATTCTGAAATTGATGTTTAGGCGATTATAAAAGATACTCATTGAATTAAAAAAAAAACATCCAATATCTAATTAGATTTAAGGGATATCGCGAAATTCGTGAAAATATATTCTTACAGCCGACCCTGGCAACTAGGGATGTTGAAAAAATATCGATATATCGAAATTGCGATATGTTTTAAACGATATATCGATAATATCAGCCGATATTTTTTTAAGCGATATATCGATATTAAAACCAGACTATCGGAACCGATATTTTTTGTTAAGTATAGGCCGCAAATTTAGCTATTTCTAGTCGATATTTTACGTGACACTCTAATAAGTTACTTATGCCGAAGCATTCGGAAAACAGATCGTCTGAATATCTAGAATTAAGCAAAAATCTGACCCGAACTCAAGTGATAGCTCGGTCTGATCATATTGTTACATGAGGAAGCACCTACATAGGATTAGTCTCTCTGAGAGCAAAATATGCAGAATTTGCGATGCTGAAGACGAAACACCAGAGCATATTCTCTGTGAATGTGAGGGACTTGCTCATAAAAGACTTCATCACTTCCGCCAGGGTTTCATGGAACCATAGGAACTTCTGGCTATTGCTCTTCGAAAAATACTAAGCTTCACTGAAAGCGCAGGGATCGAAGAGGAACCATAGATAATCCAGAGGGACGTTGCAATAGGCCCAATTAAAGCTTCAATGACAGAGTTGACCAAACAAACCCCAATACGAAAATCTAATATAATCATGTAAATGAGGGATTTCGGAGAGGTTGTAACTAGGAAACTGTTTTTCGATCTATTTCTGTCGAAACAAAAAGATGCAAGGCGCGTGGTTTCTGTTGGTGCAACCAGGCAACTATCCTATGCACAGGAATCTTTCCATTTAGTACCTTGTTGTACTTGGTTTTTAATCTTGCTCTCTCAAGTAGAAGGAATTTAAAAAACCCGGAAGAAAGTAATATGTTTGTATTTAAGAGTCACATCTTAACATAACTATCCATTGCTGCGTCACACCCTTTTTTCGTATATTTGTATTATCACTTCGAAAGTGTATTTAGCCTTGTTTTTTATCGTGAAAATTTATTGAAGTGAAGAACAATTTTAAATTTCGAAATATAATTTATTTATTTGCTTTGGGTTTGTATTAAAAGCCGCACACCGCCGTAATCTTTATTAAGGAGAGCATATCGTTTTTGGGGTAAAAAAAACTTTTTTTTTAAATTCTTATTTTAGACTCAATTCTGGGTAAAACTACTTAAACTGCCAGACTCCACGAGAACAAGAAGTGCCTCTCCTGAAAAGTTGTTTATTTTTACGTTTGATCCATTTTCTCAAAAACCACTTATGGCCACCTCTGGTAGAAGGAAATTTAAAATTTTCAATTATTTAATAATGTAATATGAGACTGACTTGACGCTTTCTATTCGTCAAAATTAGATGTGCAATATATACAACCTTCGCAAAATTAATAAAATTTTACTCCACTCTATTTGCTCGTTTTGCAGTAAGGAATTATTGTCCAAAATTTCATTCGAGTGGTTTCTGAGAAAATGGGTCATGCAATTTACACTGAAAAGCCTTTGGGATATGCTCCCCTTAACGTTAAATTTGATACGGGAAGGGAAATAATTGAATTCATTTTCCATTTGAAAAAATATTCGATATATCGATATTTTTTTTCGATATATCATCAGCCGATATTGATATTTTTTTCAATATCGATATATCGAAATTTTTTTTCGATATCAACATCCTTACTGGCAAACCGCGGTGCTCGATCGGTTTTTAAAACAACAACAACCACCGAATATCTGGAAGGCGGAGCAAAACATCTGAATGACCGCCACCCAGTAGGAGGGGCGTGGAAGAATCTGCAAACATCTAGATGGTGTACCATACTTCGCGAATACTCTTCACTAGCATGGTCTCCTGCCTACTAGAACACTCCGCACACACCAATGAATGAATACTCGAGAAGGCTATTGCCCAAATAAATAAAAAAATTAAAAAAATATGTAAAAATCGAGAAGCGTTACCATATTGAATGCGAATAAAACGTTATGGGGTTTCACACCAAAAACTCCTCTAACACCAGAAAACAACAAAAAATTTCTTAAAATTTGCTTCTATGGTAGCTTCTCACCATGAAAAATTCCATTCTCATTAAAATTAGGAAAAAAAATAAAATTGCTGTTGGCGGGGTCCGATGCCGCATTAAGCTTTACATATCCTAGCGAACAACAAAAAATTCCACCAAATTGGTTGAATTATTAGGTGATCTTCATTGCCACCTACCTTCAGTATAAGGATGCGATGGCAAGAATTTCACTAAGTACATAATTCGTAGATAGCAAAAGTGGTTTATATATCGCAATATAGAATAATCCTCAGCGGTATTGCTGAGGATTATTCTATAGCTGTAAGGGTGTTTCGGATAGTACACCCTCTGACACATCCGATGACAAAACAGCTCCTTCGGACCTAGTCCAACACAGTCTTATTAACTGGCCTATCCAGTGAAGGTTTTCCAAATTGTCATGTTCTCAAGGACAGCGATTGATTAACAGTCGGGGATTTCGTGTTGGGGTTTCACACCAGAAACTCCTCTGACGCCGGAAAACAACAAAAAACTTCTTAAAAGTTGTTTCTATGGTAGCTTCTCACCATGAAAAATTCCATTCTCAAAACGTTATTGTTTCTTTTGATTTTTAAACGAATTGCGATTTACTTGAAATTCCTGCTCGCAACAATACATATATTCAACCCTTTTCATCCTCATAGGGGTTGAATATAAAATTTTTAAATTAATTTTTATGTGATTGTATATATAAAAAGCCCGAAGAAATAAGATTCGCAGCGATATCTCATAAGACCGAAAAGATCTGTCGGAATTCGTGAAAAAATATTTAACTCCGTTATACCAACCCCCAAAACTTCCTTTTTTTATCAAGAAAATGTCACCAATCCTGTAGCCTGGTTGGTTTAAGTGGCAGCTCTGTCCTCTAGACGGAGCTCAATTAGCTCAATGGCCGTTTTGAAACCACAAACTCGTATTAAATCCGGATGTTAGGGGTTGTTGTGACTGGGGAATTTAAAGGATAAGTACGAGGAAAATTGATATCCATCAATTTTGTTATATCCATCCTGTACTGTCCAGGAAGAGTAATAACTCTAAAATTTTATTAACCGAAATCTCCCACAGGTCCCCGTAGAAGATTTTGCCTAGTACTCGCTCTCGGGCTCTAGCTAAAGCCGGACAAAGGAATTGAACGAGCGACTCTCGCTCATTTGTGTCCTGGCAGCTGCGGTAGTGTGCATTAAACGGAATGCCCAATTTGGCAGCATGATATCCAATTGGCCAGTGGCTCATACTAATCGCCGTGATTTTGGAGATGTCTGCCCGGGTCTTGTATAGAAGTTCGTCTGACTTGGCTCGGTTGTAAGATGGCCACATCTTCCAAGATATTTCGCAGGTGGTTAGGCTTTTCCATCTGGAGTTAGCCGCTGATTGAAAGTGGGAGAGTTTGTCTCTCTTGACAACTCCTAAAGGAACGTGGACTAGTTCTGCAAAAGAGCCGGGAAGAGCGGCGCCCTTCCTGCCCAGTTCATTAGCCCGCTCATTTTCCATTATGTCTTTATGTCCCGGGACCCAGAGCACAGAAACTTTGAGCCGCTCCGCTAAACCGGCTAGTTTGCTACGGCATTGCTGTACGAGTTTAGAGGAGATGGTAGCCGAATCTTGTGCTTTGATTGCGGCTTGGCGGTGAAAATAACGATGTTGCGTTTTGGCGACAAGTCGTGTTTCAATGTTCGAAAAGCCTCACGGATCCCCACTATCTCCGCCTGGAAGACGCTAGCGTGGTCCGGTAAGCGGTAGGACTTAGCGACATTATGTGTATCAAAGAATATTCCTGCCCCGACCGCGCAGTCCATTTTTAAACCGTCGGTAAATATTATCGTGTTGAAGTCTGTTTGCACCGTACCGTGCTTCCAATCCTCTCTAGTTGGAAAACCAACAGAGAAGCCTTTCGTGAAGCTCAGTTTGGGGGTGATGTAATTAGTCGGTGACGTAACCATTTCCTTTGGGGGACAGTTAGTCCCAGGATGTTGATATGCCCGTACGGTTTCGCAGTCCAACACACAGATTCTTTCAGTCTGACGGCATTGTTTGATGCGGTGTTTATACTCTAGATGAAATCATATAGAGTATTATAAGTTTAATCCAGCCGAAAAGTTTGTAACGCATAGAACCAAGCCTCGGACGAAAAAAAGTTATATATTATTTTTTGTTTATTTGTGCCCAAAAACCTCAAATCCGTCTGACGTCCGTCCGTCCGTCCGTCCGTCCGTCCGTCCGTCCGTCCGTCCGTCCGTCCGTCCGTCCGTCCGTCCGTCCGTCCGTCCGTCCGTCCGTCCGTCCGTCCGTCCGTCCGTCCGTCCGTCCGTCCGTCCGTCCGTCCGTCCGTCCGTCCGTCCGTCCGTCCGTCCGTCCGTCCGTCTGTCCGTGAACACGATAACTCAAGAACGCCTTCACCTAGGATCTTGAAATTTTGAATCTGAGTGTTTGGTTGAATTTGTAAGGCTAAGTTCGTTAACGGGCAAAATCGTCCTACTCCTTCGGGTAGCTGCCATACAAAATGTCCTTAAAACACGTGTTCAAGAATATTGGTCGATAACTTCAGAAGGGTTTAAGCTACGTCTTTGAAATTTTGTATGTGTTATTTTTCCAATAGTTGAAGCTAAATATATGATTATGAAGAAAATCCTTTTAGTCCTTCGTGTAGCTGCCATACAAATATCCTGTCAAAATGTATTCACTTAATTTACGAAGCTCACTATAACTCAAGTAATCCTTTAGCTACGAATTCGGAATTTTGTACAAGTCAGTTTTGAGTGAAAACAAAGTCGGAGTTTACTAATCAGCGAAATCCTTTTACTCCTTCTGGTAGCTGCCATACAAAATGTCCTTAAAACACGTGTTCAAGAATATTGGTCAATAACTTCAGAAGGGTTTAAGCTACGTCATTGAAATTTTGTATGTGTTATTTTTCCAATAGGTGGAGCTAAATATATGATTATGAAGAAAATCCTGTTAGTCCTTCGTGTAGCTGTCATACAAATATCCTGTCAAAATGTATTCACTTAATTTACGAAACTCACAATAACTCACGTAATCTTTTAGCTACGAATTCGGAATTTTGTTAGTTTTGAGTGAAAAGGAAGTTCGAGTTTACTAATCAGCGAAATCCTTTTACTCCTTCTGGTAGCTACCATACAAAATATCCTTAAAACACGTGTTCATCAATATTTTCCAATAACTTTTGAACGCTTCAAGCTACGAATTTGAAATTTTGTACACGTTTATTTTTGAATGGTTCCAAGGAAAAGGATAAATATGTAAGAAATCGAGTGAGTCCTTCCTGCTCCTCCCATGTGAAAGTCCTTCAAAAAGGACATTTTTTTCGATGACTTACCCAGTTCAAGATATGAAATTAAACACTGAATATTGTCTTTTAGTTTTGAGTAGCAATCTAATAGCAGTCCTTAATAAAGGACATACAACATGCACACACGTAATTCTACTTTATCCCCAACTACAATATAAATCGGAGTTCAGTATTCATCTAGAGTATTATACGATTGGCTTGCAGCCGATCGTGACTGCAGTATGTTTTTTATATAAAGGTCGATTGGTAGGAGGTGGAGTAGCACGTTTAGAGCATCGGTCGGGCATGACCGCATATCACCTGTGATGCCTATTGCCGCACTTCGTTGAAGCCTACTGAGCTTAGTTATGTTATAATCCTTACTCAAAGCTGGCCACCAGACTAGCGACCCGTAGTTGAGAATTGGACGTATTACGGCAGTGTACAGCCACAAAACCATCCTAGGTTTGAGTCCCCACTTCTTGCCGAAGGTTCTTTTGCAGGCGTAGAAGGCCAGACGGGTTTTCTCCACACGGTTTTCTATGTTGAGTTTCCAGCTCAGCTTTGAATCGAGGAAAACACCAAGATACTTTGCCCTGGAGGAGAGCTGGAGCGGTTGGCCGTTGAGGCGGGAGAGGTTAAAGTCTGTTATCTTGGTTTTCCTGGTGAATAGCACCAACTCAGTTTTATCCGGATTTACACTGAGGCCACAGCCGATAGCCCAAGTGCTTACCTTACCCAGAACTCCATCCATGATCTCACTGATCATGGAAGGGCATATTCCTGAGACCAAAATCACCAGATCGTCCGCATACGCAATCACTTTGATTCCCTCCCTGTCTAGTCGCACCAGGATTTTATTCATAACCAATAGCCAGAGTAGAGGTGAGATAACACCTCCCTGTGGTGTTCCTCTACGCACGTGCTTGGTCAAGTTACTGTTTCCTAGCTTTGAATGGATAATTCTGGTTTGTAGCATGGATATTATCCAATCGCTGAAGCTTTCGTCCACCCCCAGTTCGGTGAGGGATTCTTGGATAGCTTCAGTATGGACGTTGTTGAAGGCCCCTTCTGCGTTTATTGCTTGTAATTTATCGTATGCTCAATCGTGCGCACGACTTCGTGGAGAGCCGTCTCTGTGAATCTCCCACTGAGGTAAGCATGCTGCGATTTGGATAGCGGTGATCTTTCCAGGGTCTGTCTCACATGTATATCTATAACGCGCTCCAGTGTCTTCAGCCCGAATGATGTTAGGCTAATGGGTCTGAAATCCTTCGCGAGCTCATGACCTCTCTTGCCAACCTCCGGGATAAACACTACCCGGACACTTCTCCAGGCATAAGACACATGATTTAGTAGGATGCAACTTTTGAAGATTTCCACTAGCCATTGAGCTACCACATCTTGTAGTTTTTGCAGCATAATTGAAAGTATGCCGTCCATGCCAGGGGACTTGTAGGGAGAGAAACTGTTGATAGACCAGGAAATTCTTTCCTCATTGATAACGGAACTGATCTCCTCCTCTGGTATGACATCTCCATTCCGCTGTTTTGAGTGTTCATCAAGAGTTCCAGAGTCTCGGCGGAGGAATCAGTCCAGGTCCCATCCGACTTTTTCACAAACGACGGGTTCGTGTCTTGCTTAGATAGAATCTTGCTGAGCCTCGCCGAATCACGGACACTCTCAATGGATTGACAGCGATCAGTTCAAGCCTGCTTCTTATCCGTTCTGATTTTTTTCTTGTAGATCTTAAGGCATTCCTTGTAAAGTTGCCAAGACTTGCTCTTGTAACAGATATTAAAAACCTCTTTAGTAATTTTTCTTAATTTAGACAGGTCCTCACTCCACCATGAGAGGAGCGATTTCTTACTATGCTTCAAAGGACATGAGACATTAAACGCGACCTTCATAGCTCGTTCGAGTGTCCCCACCTTGTCGTCCAGATCTTCTATAGTGTTGATGTTAATATTGGTAGTTTTGGATAGTTTCCATTTTACGACTTGACCGAACTTCTTCCAGTCAACTCTTTTGGGGTTTCTAATAGGCTTTTGAGTCTCCGGCGTGAGATTCACTTTGAAGGAGATCAACCTGTGGTCAGAGAAGGACTGCAGGTTGGATACTCTCCAATTTTCGACCCTATAAATGTTATTTTCTGTTAGTAGAGCAATATCAAGTACTTCCTCCCAACCTTGAAAATTTTCCGTACCTGTAGCCTACTTTATTATAAAAATGTTTATTTTTAAAATTTTACAGTCTACCCAAGTTCTGATCAAATTTTAATAATTGCAATTAATTCGGAAAATTTGTTTCCTTTCAGCGTTTGGGTGATGGCCTCGGTGGCCGTGGCTGGTAACTTAATAGTCCTGTTCGGTAGATATTTCCACAATTCGCGGAGTAACGTGGAACACTCGTTATATTTGCGAAATTTGGCTGCCAGTGACCTGTTAATGGGCGTTTATCTGACAATAATAGCCTGTGCGGACATTGCCTTCCGCGGTGAATACATCATGCACGAGGAAGCATGGAGAGCGAGTATATCCTGTTCGATATGTGGTACCAAAACTTTTCCACTTTTTCGTCGAAATCTTGCTAAAATTTCCCTTTTTCCGTTCCAGGATTTTTGAGTACGTTGAGCTGCCAGTCGTCTACATTTCTCCTAACGCTGGTAACATACGACCGATTGATATCCGTAATCCGACCTTTACAATTTCGAACGGCTAGCAAGTCGGTGTAAGTATCCTTCTATTTATCGTCCTTGAGGACAATTTGTTCGAATTCTTGGTTAACGAATTTCATAATAAAAAGGACACTTATTACAGGGTCGTATTTCGATTGGTATTCCTGTGGGGATGTTCCCTTGCCGCAGCAGCCGCCCCATTATCATCAGCTCCGTATTTTGGTACGCATTTCTATGGAAGCAATGGAGTCTGCTTATCCCTGCACATACACGATCCATACGCCAAGGTATTATTATTACACAATTACTACCTAGAGTTTATTTTCATTCTAAGGGATGAAAAAAATAGATACTTTTGGTTTTATTAATTTTTCCTCGTTATTTACAGGGCTGGGAGTACTCTGCCGCAATGTACATCGTCATAAACATGATTTCATTGATTTTCATAATTATTTCGTACTTAAGGATGCTGCAAGCAATTCGAGGTTCCGGCGAGGCGATGCGGAGCACATTAAGAGGCAGAGAAAACGTCGTAGCCAGAAGGTATTTGCTATCAAAATATTTTGGCGAAAACGATTTTTATCAAATTTCATGCCAATTGCCAACGTTCTGCTTTATAATGCCAAAAGGATCAGTTGATGTTAGTTTTATTGCCCTTTCATGTTCGAATAACAATTTCGGTTTCCTGGTGAATTTTTTATTTGTTTTCAACATTTAACCACGTGGTTAAGCGCGGAAGAAGACGAAAGTGTATTTGATTTATTAGACTTCAAATGGCCATTATATTTAATCATAGTTAAAAGGAACCTGTATTCAGTAGCTTTAGTAAATAATTGACGACAAGTCTTGGCCAGTTTATCCAAAAGAAAATTATTCTGGAACTCGGAAAAGCAAGATATCATTATTTTGGTTTATGTTCGAATTTTCAAACAAAATTTAATTGAAAGTTTTTTGGTTGATTAGGTATCCCCACACCCATCTATGAAGCAATTATTCATACTCCGTGAATTTTCTGGATAGTACACCACCCACTTCAATTATCTACCTTTTCCGGAGATTAGATTTTGGGAAAATAATTTCTAATTATTTTTGTATACAATACGAATTTCGTGAAAATCCGCCAGTAAATTCAAGATAGAGAGCAACATCAAATCCGATTATGTTATCGCTGTTAAAAGTTTTTGATATGGGTCTCGGAACTAATTTAGATGGGTTTCCAGAGTAAGGAAAAATACAAACAAACTGAAATTTGAGAAGAGATATTGGGGTAGTCCAGTGCCTGGGAGCTCTGAGTGCGAAAAATTGTTGCTGGTAAATTTCTTTCTTAATTATGAAATACATTTAATGATTCGGAGGCCCTGTTCAGTACGAAAGCATTCCATGAAAACCACTTTACGTTTTGTACGACCACCGAACTACATTTGTCATGGAAATAACAATATCGCAGTACGAACAATACTTCTGTTTTAGAGATTCAATTGTATGAATTACTTATTAAAAGTTTTCCTAATTAGAAAAATAATTTTATATTTATAATCACACACGAAGCAGCCAAATTTATATCTGTACTTTTGATGTTATATGATAAACGAATAAAATTTTTAATCGGATTTAATTTTCAGATTTGCTATTATTGTTGCAACTGATTGCGCTTGCTGGCTGCCAATAATAATCGTTAAGCTGGCAGCACTATCCGGTAAGTTTTTTTTTAAATTTATTTATATGTTTGGAGTGTGACTTTAATTGTTGTATAATTACTCATTCGAGATTAATTCAAAATTTATAATTATTGTAATTAAAGCCATTAAACTTAGTTAAAAAATTCGTTAGGCTTGCGAAAAAAGAAAACATATTTTTATTTATTTCATTGCTGTATTTTATTCATTTTATTTATTTTACGAGGGTTGTTTGAAAAGTTTCCGACCTCGACATGAAGATGGCAGCACTCATCAACAAAAGCTAGGGAATGTGTTTGCGCACCATTCGAAAGGTACTCACCAAAATTTCAGCCATTTTGGACGCGCAGTTAAACAGTTGTTTGACAATCGTTTGAGTAAGTCGATGTGAGTGTTTATGTGAAAATGGATAAAATCGAGTATCGAGCTGTCATTAAGTATTTGTTTTTAAAAGGCAATACGCCTACGCAAATCAAAGACAAGTTGCACGCTGTGTACGGGGACTCCCCACCATCACTTACCACCGTGAAATTTTAGGCAGCTGAATTTAAACGTGGTCGTACCAGCTTGGGAGCCGAAGAACATTCGGGACGTCCAAAAACTGCAACCATTGACAATAACATCGGTCAAGTTCACCCAATAGTGAAAGACAACCGTCGAATTAAAGTGAGAAAGATAGCACAGTCTGCGGATATGTCCAAAGAACGTGTTTGTCACATATTGAATAAATATTTAGGCATCAGAAAGCTGTCCGCTCGTTGGGTGCCGCGTTTGCTCACGTTGAACCAAAAACGTGTTCGAATGAACATTTCCAACGCTCTGTTGGTGCAGTTTAAGTGCAATAGATCAGAGTTTTTTTGCCGATTAATTGTTGTTGTTGTTGTTGTTTGGTGTAGGGGAAGACACGCAGCAAAGCAGCGCATCTTGAGCATTCAGGCCAACATGGCCCATTATACTCGAATCCCCCAGTCTCTAACCGAACTTTTTCGTCCTCCTCACGAATTTCAAAAACTCAGGTAGGAATCGAGAACGGAGTTCTTCCATCCTCATAGCATCAACGCCGTATAGGTGCATTCTCGCAAAAGAGTAAGCTGGACAATCTAGAAAGAAATGTTCCATTGTGTCGTCGCTCTCATAGCACAAGCAGTGCATATGGGGTCGTCAATGATTCTCAATCTGACCAAGTGTAGGCCACACGAGTTATGCCCTGTGAGGACACCAACCATACTACCACATTATTTCTACTCAATTTGAGAAGAAAAACAGCGGTTCGTTCACTTGGTCCCTCAACAAGGTTTCTGGTTTGCCGCATTCCCGGAAGAAGCCGCCATCTCTCAATTTGTGATTTACTCACCCACTCAGCAATGGCAGCCCTAACAGAGGCAACCGGCGAACCGAAAACTGGTTCTGGTCCGACCATAGCTAACTCCGATCCAGCCTTTGTTAATGCATCAGCTATTTCATTGCCATTTACACCCTGGTGACCTGGAACCCATATGAGCTTTAAGTCATTGAATCTGCCAACAGAATTCAAACGTCCTTTACACTTACGTACCATCTTCGAAATGACGATTGGATTATCTAGGGATTGTAATGTGGCCTGACTGTCGCTGCAAATGCAGATCATCCTGCCTCTCCATCTTCCCTCTATAATCCATTCTAACGCCTTAAGGATCGCTTAAACTTCATCTTGAAATATCGAAGAATGCTTTCCTAGGGCGAAATAGTACCTAAGATCTTCAGTACGCAGGTACATTCCAGCTCCCGACCCGTCTTCAGTCATTAAGCCGTCCGTATAGAATATATCATATATATCAGACTGGTTTTCCCACTCCTCCCTACTCGGGAACTTCTCCTGATATTTCCTTTTGAGCATACAGGCCGGAGTCAAAGCATCCGAAGTCATATCGGAGATGGGGTTCCCAGACAATCTTCGAGCCATTTCTCCATGACCCGTGCAATGCTCTTTTCTCCACAGGGCTAATCTCATTAGTCTGTTTGTAGCTCTCAAGCGGTGGCAGATTGAGCAGTGCATCGAGTGCCGCACCCGGTGTGGTACGCAAGGCACCTGTTACACCGATTCAAACTATCCTCCGTAGTTTAGCGAGACTAGCCGATTAATTACTGTGGATGAAACTTGGATGTACCTATAAACCCCAGAAACGAAAATACAGTAAAAACAGTAGATTGCGAAGAGGGAATCGGCTCCAAAAAAAGCAAAAATTGTTTTTTCGGCTGGGAAAGTGATGGAGACTGTTTTTTGTGATAGTCATGGAATTATCTTCAAAAAGGAGAAACCATTACAGGAGCATACTACGCATTATTACTTGACAAACTGAAGGCAGAAATTGCGCAAAAAACGGCCACATTTACTAAAAAAAATATTTTGTTTCACCAAAACAATGCGCCATTTCACACCTCATCGGTTGCCATGGCTAAAATCTACGAATTACGGTTTCAACTACTTGACCACCCTCCTTACTCACCAGATCCAAATAATGTGGAGGCCATCTCCTTCGTAAACAATTATTTTGGCGATGTGCCGATGTAGAATGACGCCGAGTACTATTTGGACAGGTTAGAGAGATGGAAGCATCACTGGGAGAAGTGTGTCGACACAGATTTGCATCAAACAAAGAGACTATGTAGAAAAATAAAATTAAATTTGAAGAAAACATGTATTGTATCTTTGTTAGTTCGGAAACTTTTCAGACAACCCTCGTATTTATTTTATTTATTTTATTTATTGACTTCATTTAATTTGTTTATTTCATTTTATTTATTTATTTTATTTATTTCATTTATTTTATTTATTTTATTTATTTTATTTATTTTATTTATTTTATTTATTTTATATATTTTATTTATTTTATTTATTTTATTTATTTTATTTATTTTATTTATTTTATTTATTTTATTTATTTTATTTATTTTATTTATTTTATTTATTTTATTTATTTTATTTATTTTATTTATTTTATTTATTTTATTTATTTTATTTATTTTATTTATTTTATTTATTTTATTTATTTTATTTATTTTATTTATTTTATTTATTTTATTTATTTTATTTATTTTATATATTTTATTTATTTTATATATTTTATTTATTTTATTTATTTTATTTATTTTATTTATTTTATTTATTTTATTTATTTTATTTATTTTATTTATTTTATTTATTTTATTTATTTTATTTATTTTATTTATTTTATTTATTTTATTTATTTTATTTATTTTATTTATTTTATTTATTTTATTTATTTTATTTATTTTATTTATTTTATTTATTTTATTTATTTTATTTATTTTATTTATTTTATTTATTTTATTTATTTTATTTATTCTATTTATTTTATTTATTTTATTTATTTTATTTATTTTATTTATTTTATTTATTTTATTTATTTTATTTATTTTATTTATTTTATTTATTTTATTTATTTTATTTATTTTATTTATTTTATTTATTTTATTTATTTATTTTATTTTATTTATTTATTTCATTTTATTTATTTATCTTATTTTATTTGTTTTTTTTTTTTTATTTATTTTATTGATTTTGATTTGTTTACGTAAACTTGTGTTAATGAAATGAATTATTAAAAAGTTCATTACCTTCATTCAATTGTATCTGAATAATTTATCAGGGTATTATGAACTATTATAAAATTCACCAGTCGACTGTGGTAACCATTGAACACAATAGTTTCCTTCGTGTCCGAGAATAGATTGTAGCAATGTACCCAACTTGCAGGAAGTCAGTAAAAACTCACTATAAGTTTCATTGTTGCATTCTATGATTTTCCAGTGAAAAATTTGTCCTTTCCTTTGCGAAGTTAATTTTCCGGGACACATCTGGCTCACTTTAAAGTTGAACTACAGGAAACGGAATATGGCACATATGTCGCTTGGATACTTTTAGTTGAGCAGCCATTTAAGTTGGACTTCAGCTGAGAGTTATTCAAAATTGTCCTTGTCCCTTTGTCCAGCCGTTGTGACCAAGTGCTGTGGGTGGCGATGAAAGGATTTGTTGTGAGTTAAATTCGAACTTGGAAAGTGTAAAGTAAAGCGATTCAGAAAATAATTAAAACGTCTGTTAAGAACATGATTTAGTTTGGGTTAACTAGGTACCTACTACTACTATGCCATTTTGAAAATAGCTTAAGTCCGAAAAGAAAGAATGTTAACGAGAAGCAAAATTCTATACTTTCAGTTTTGAATTTATTTTAGTCTGATAAAATTGCCATGATTGTATCTGTAGTCCTTACAAAACCTGATTAGCTTAAGTGTTCAATTGCTAAGAAATTCGCTGCAGGCTGTCAATCTATTTTACTTTATTATTTTTTAATAAGAAAGTATTATGATCGACCTGAAATTTAAAAAAAATTTGCTACCCTGAAAGGTTATATTTTCACGTTTTAGGACTAGTAAATCCCAAAAAGGCGAAAAAATGTCTGTCTGTCCGTCGTAGACGCCGTCCGCAAACGCGGTTGAAGGCGTTGAGATATTAAGTAGAAATTTCAATGGTGAGTAGATTGGGTGAACTCCAACGACTGGTATCTTTTCATGGGGTGTTGGTGTGAGAATGGTGGAGGGGGGTGGAGTGAGAGCGAGGAACTTAGTACGTATATGTAGATGTGCTACTAGAGTAATTAAAGCAAAAAAAGTTTAGATTTTCATTCTCGTACAGAAGAAGAGTAAAAAATGTCCGTGAAAATGGCTTTTTCTTCATTTTCACGAATTTATTTACATCTTTTAGACATGTCGAATTATCAAAGCAATTTTACTTCTGCGGATTTGGAAAAACATTTCTAGGTGCTTATATAGCCTAGAAACGTTTTTCTAAATTTTTCGATATCCAACCCCTAAGAGGGTGTAAAATGGTTGTGTACATATTCACGAATTCCGATATATTTCTTAGGTCTAATGAGATATAGAATTTACTTTCACTTCTAAAAGCTTTAAATACAGGTTCTTTCCAGTGTTGCCAAGTATTTTTCTTGGTTGAGCACGAAAATATGAAATTTTGAGCGTTAATTTCAACTTAAAGACACTCAAATTTAATTTTTCCATATCAATCGCAGGCATATTCAAATAAAGTGCGAGCGGTAAAACTAATTTTTGACCATTGAGACGATATTTTGAGCACCAAATTTAACGCTGAAAGCACTAAATTGGCATCACTGGTTCTTTCAGTGGGGACGTTCAATTTTTAAATGTAAATAAAACAAGTTCTGTGTGAGATATCCACCCAATTATTTTTTTAATTGAAAGAATATTTTATGGAATTAAGTATGGAATAGAGCGACGTTCAAATGTCCGCCCCGGCATTGCTTGGTGGCACGTATTCGAGAGGTCCAGGTAGGTAGGTACGCGTGGCTGCCCGTGAGAATACGGACACACTTAGACCTAAAAAGGTCCGTTGTGTTCCTACAGGATCATCGAATCTAGTCCTACTCGTCAAATCATTTAGAGCTTGCAATGAAGCGTTGGATTCTCGCGACCTCCATTGCGGCAAGGTCACTAAAGCCCCGGTTCCATTTGTTGCATTTCCGCGTATCGTACCACCATTGCGTATCATTCATTGAACAAATACAGTGTGGACACTTCACGATTTTTCTTGTATCAAGAGTGCATTGCATTTCAAAATTCATGATACGCGATTGCAAGTGAACACGTGTCTCAGTTTCAATTCAACTGCAAATATGAGTTGACCTAATGAGCAATATTGTGAAATTACAAAATTTTTTCACGAGTTCGATTGTTTTCTCCGTAATGACAAAACAAATTTACTACTTTACGTCCTGAACGCGAATGAGCAATATTTTTCAACGCCATATGCAACACAACATGTCCACACATAACTCCACCGCGTATCGTATCATTCCTTTGATGTGACGGCAAAAAACCGCCAAATGACCGATCGGGTTCGTTGCGTTTCTTTGTATCAGATTTTGATACAGAACGGAGATACGTTTTTCGTATCCACTGATACGCAACGAGAATACGATACGCATAAATGCAACAAATGGATACCGGTCTTAAGACTATTGAGGAAGAAAACTCTAAGATGAGCTTTCCTTCTAGCGGATAGAGCTGAATAGTTACAGAGAGCAGGAAGGACTGTCTCCTCCTCCTCCTCATCCAGGCAGTTTATACAGAAGTCGTTTGAAAAGAGGCCGAGTCTTTTAACATGTCGACCTATAAGACAGTGTCCGGTCAGGGCACTGATTTTGGTACTGATATTCGCCCTTTTGATCAAACTCAGCCTTTTAATAGCGTTTTAGATCCAACTCCGGACAGATCTGTCTCGTAGTATGACATGTAATACCGTCTGCCCATCTTAAGTTGGTTTTCTCAACTGAGTCCAATCGAAGTAGCCGAGAGGTCCAATTTTCGACGACTTTGTCGCATAAATCTAGCAGAATTTGCTGGTTCGTTATGTTGATGATTATACCTAAAGGAATAAGTCTAAAGGCGTTAAATCGCACGATCACAATGGCCAGTTCACGTCGCCGCCGCGCGAGATAACGATGCCCTCAAATCGCTCGTGCAGAATGTCCATCGTGACATGGGCTGTATGGCACGTAGCGCCGTCCAGTTGGAACCACATGTCGTCGGTTTCCATATAATTCAATTTAGGCCACAAGACGTTGCTTATCATCGATCGTTTGACGGTTATGCCAGAACCGTTTTGGAAGAAGTACGGCCCGATGATTACGCCAGACCAAAATCCGCACCAAACAGTGACTTTCTCGGGATGCATTTGGTGCTGGTGTATCTCGTGTGGATTTATGTCATCCCAAATCCGACAATATTGGTTGTTCACACATCCATTCAGCAAGAAATCGACCTAGTCGTTAAAAATCACGCAATGCGCGGAACGTTTTTCGAACGGAGCTCTGATTTTGAAAATAAAATTTGATGATTTCCACACGTTGTTCAACGCTATAACCTTCCATGGTGATTCGCCATACACTACTGAGCAATTCACAACAAATTCGACGGATGTTGCTTTAACAACATGGCCGCTATAACCTAACAAATTTCGAGCGTTCCTGTTGAAACACTCTATATAATCGGGGGAAAACCGATTTACGTATTTTTCGATATTAAGCACCCTGGGGATATAGGGTATTGGTTAAGTTTTAACGAATTCTGAAATTCTTTCAGGTTTTATTGAGATCGAATTCACTCTTTCTTCTATTGAATCTTCAATTGAAAAAAATACGTAAATAATTAAAAAAGGCTACTTGGAACGCTATTTTTTAGGTTGTCAGTCTCATAGTCTCAATCCTACTTCTGACACCAATCACTCACCTTCGTTGCATACATCGTTATGCACTATAAAGTGGTATGTAGCGTTAGTAGCTCCGTCAAAATATTTTCTTTGAGAAATTTTGTGCTGCTTAGTATGGTTCATGGTACACCCAAATCTATAACCCTGGATTATGCCTAAGTCGAGTAATTTTTAAGAATAATTGTAGGTTTGCATGCACAACGCTTTTGTACTCCTTATAATGCTACTTCTCGTAGGTGCGAAAATCTCGCCATCACTATACGCCTGGCTGGCTGTTCTAGTGCTTCCGGTCAATTCAGCACTAAATCCCGTCCTGTACACATTAACAACGGCATCATTCAAGCAACAGGTGAGTCTTTAAATTAAAATACTCCGAATGCTGGCGCACGTGCTAAGAAGAAAATATCCTTTTGGTTTTTTCTTACAGGTGCAAAAATACTTTTACAAAATACCTTGCGGTGCTATGGTCGAACCACGTTCACAAACCGGCTACGAATCGGCCCTGAGTATAAGTTTGGGTCATGCACCAACTAATTCGGGGCGCAAACGTTTATTGCAGAAAGGCATAAGCTACGTATGAAAAGCTTGAAAGCAGAAAAGAAGCTTTTTTCGCCCACAAGTCGCCGTACACCAGACGACAAAATTATTCGGTTCTTCGTAGCGCGGACAAGAACCGAAGTTTTAGTGATTGTGGCCTTGCCAACATCGAAAAACAGAAAAAATTCGAAATCTTAAAAATTCGACCTACCTTCTTAAAAGTTCTCACATGTGATATAAAAAATAAAATAAAAACCGAAAAATTGTTGGCTCATATTTTAACATTTGAAAAATATTCTTATGTATAGAGAAATTTATTTTAGTCTTAAGAAAGTACAAACACGGTTAATAAAATATTATCGGAATTCAAATTAATTGTTTTGTGATTTTATTTAAGATCTACTTGAATGGGAAAATATTATGCTGTAAATGCTGAAACATTGAGAAAATGTAAGCACAAACATATTTCTTTCTTAAAGAAAAACAAGTGTTTTTGGACTGATAACCGGAGAAAATTAAAACTAACATGGACGTGCACCACATTTTTAAAGACTGAAGACTGTAAGCAAGGATTCGAGAGTACATCAAAACTTTATATAGACTTATGAAAAGATCAAGTAATTTCCTAAATCATTTTCTTAAAGAATGTAGTCTTGAAATGAAAGCAAGGTTTTTTTTTTGTTTTTGTCATTTTTAAATTGATAACCGCCACACGCAATCGTCGGTGGAAGAAGAGCATTGGTAGGGCCGGAAGGTTTTTTTTGTCAAAGTCACGAAATGTGAAAGTGTTACTAAATCCAGTATTACACTGATTGACGTGCTGTCAAATATTTGACTATGTATTTTCCCTGGCGAATGCTGACACATAGTGTAATTGTCAAATTTTTGTTTGTTATACACAATGTCTATTTAGACGGAAAAAAAATTTAAAGATTTGAAAGCTGTCGTCAAATTTTGAAGTCAAATATTTGACAGCATGGCATACAGTGTAATACTAACCTAAGGAATATTTAACTTGGGGTAATGCGCGGAAAATAATCCCACTCATCTATTTGATAGGAATTGTGTAATAAGTTCTTTGATGGGTCAGAAACATACGGAAAATGAAAATTTCGACTAACTAAGTTTACTGGGGTTCCCAACATTTTTTTGGCTGACTAAGGATCGCTATAAATTCATTATTTTTCGGGACTAAGTTTGAAAATCGGTTAAAGTAAGATTGAAGTTAATAGCTCAACTAGTTTGTAAGCTAAAAACCTTCATAAGCGTTTCCGTACCGTTTTTTGGCTTCTTATGGGCTCACTAGATCTAAAACGGGAAAATACAAAATTTTTGTATTAATTAAAAATAGTAAAGAAAAATGAATGAAGTTTTTTTAAAATATCTTTTTTCGATAAATAATTGTGTTACATAATAGATAAAAAAAATTTCAGCAATTCACGTCTAAATTGAAAACACCATTTATATACGAAATTAGTTTATAGGAATTTAATATATGTATAAAGGAGTTTAAGTAGACTACAAATCTGTGGTCACAGTGAATAACTTGGTAAGTCGAAAAATGCCCAAAATGGGATAAGTGTACTGTGGTCATCTTCCAAGCCTTATACGCACTTTGAGGAAGTTAGCAAATCACAACCCTAATGGTTTTTGAGTTATAAGGGTGGGGGTTTCTTGGTATGTGGTACTATTGTGTTTGTTATGTCCTAAGTCGACTTACCATAATTTTTTCCGAGTCATCATTCACGGGAAAAACCAGATAAGTCGAATTACCTAGTTTTTCGGTGTGTATCTGTGTTGTCAACTGCATTTATCCATTTATTCATCGTGTCAGATTATTCCAAGTGAAGTGTATTTTTTCTATGCATGGCTTTGCTAAAAAAGGCTGTCATTTCATTATGATTAGATTAGATTAGATTAGATTGATTTTTATTATTCCATATTACATTTTTTATATTTTAAGATATATTAAATAATGCGATGCTCAGACCCTGCGGCCTTTTCAATTCGTAATTATTGTTTAGTTTTCACAAGAAGTTAATGAGTTACAATTTGGTGATATGAATAATGCGAGGAAAATGGGAATTGAAAAAAACCTCATGTATGTTACTTAAACTAGAACTTAAGGCTAGACTTAAAACCTAAGATTTAAAACTAACATTAAAATTAACTTAAATGAAGTAATTCAATAGCTTATCTAACTAAGGTATTGTTGACACTAGAGAGAATCAGCGGGTTCTCCGAGTTTCTGTATTTTGAGACAAACTTAGATGAAATATTAGAAATGATGTCGTCAACCGTAGGTAGAATTGCGATTTTGTGTAATTCCCTAGTGGAAAAGTGCCACGGTTTGTCCAGGATTATTTTTAAACATTTATTTTGGACAATTTGAAGTTTTTTCTTAAATGTTTTTGCACAACTGATCCAAATGGGTGCTCCGTATAAGAGGATAGGTCGCATGACCGATTTGTATAACAGCAGTTTGTTTTCCGTCGACAACTCAGACTTTCTGTTGATAAGGGGATACAATATTCTGATGGATTTCTGCATTTTTGTACAGGTTTGATTGATTTGTTCGTGGAACGTGAGCTTTTTATCCAAGTATGTACCTAGGTACTTTATGTTATGGCTCCATTCTATACTTTCTCCCAGAATGTTTATGGTAGGATTAGGTAGGTATGATTAATCTCAAGGGGTAATTTTAATCTTAGGTAATAATAATTACCTAAGTTCCTTTTGGAACTTCATTTTGGGGATTCATTTGTATTCATTGTTTATGATTTTTTCCATTCATTTTTCTATTTGTAGCTTATATTTTTGTACCAATTGTAATGGATATTATGCTTACGTTGTTTTTACTTTATTATTTTTTAATAATAAAGTATTGTGATCGACCTGAAATATCAAAAAAGTTTGCTACCCTGAAATTTTGTATTTACACGTTTTAGGACTAGTAAACCCCAAAAAAACAAAAAAAAAAAATTTCCGTCTGTCCGCCGTAGACGCCGTACGCCGTCCGCCGTACGCCGTACGCCGTACGCAAAATCGTTTGAAGGCGCGTAGCTCCCAAACTCGTTGAGATATTAAATTGAAATTTTTACGGTGGGTAGATTGGGTGAACCCCTACTACTGGTATATTTTTCTGGGGTGGGGGTACAAGGGGAGAGGAGAGGGGAGCGTTTTAGACGAAAAATTTTGGTTTCTAGATCTCAGGAACCACTTATGCTAGGAGGCTGAAACTTGGAACTTATGTAGTACTATGATAATGGACTGAATTGCAGAAAAATTTTCGATATTGGTTAAGGGGTGTGGAAGTGGGGGGGAAAACAATGAGTCTTTAACACATGAAAGACGGGATTGAAACATTCTAAAATCGATATCTCCTGAACCATTGATGTCAGAAGTTTGAAACTTTGTTGTTGTCCTAAGGGATACTTCAAGATTAGACAAGGACTAACACTTTTAAGAGGGGTGGTGGGGTGTGGGGGTGGGGGGTGAAAAACTTTGGATTACAATATCTTTCGAACCAATTACACCAGGAAGATAAAATTTAGTTTCTGTATATGGGATCACAAGTGGAGTCTACCAAAACTAAATTTTTTTAGGGGGGAGGTGGAGCACGAAAGTGGGGGGATAGCAATTTCTCAAAAAATGTCATTTTTATATCTCAGAAACCGTATCAGATATGATCTTGAAAATTTTACAGGAGTTGGGGTCGGTAAACTTCTAGTAGGGAAAAAAATGTTGGTGGTGTGGGTGTTGGGGGTGATGGTGAAAGGGGGTAGAAAGGAAAACATTCTGATTTTTATTTCTCAAAAACCATAATGAATAGAAAGCTAACAATTTAGGATTATATAGAGCCACTATGGAGACATCCTAGAAAAATAAAATTTTTGATAGGGGTGTCAAGGTACGGGGCAGAGAGGTGGTTTTTTATATCTCAGAAACGGCTTATGCTAGAAAGTTGAAACTTAGTACGTATATGTAGATGTACTATTAGAGTAATTAAAACAAAAAAAAAGTTCATATTTTCATTGGCGTTCAGAGGTTGAGTAAAAAAAATGTCCGGAATCCACACTTTCACAAATTTCGTTAAAACTTTTAGACATGTCGAGCTATCAAAGCAATTTTACTTCTGCGGGCTATTTATATAAGCGCCTACTAACGGTCTTCAAAATTTTTCGATATTCAACCCCTAAAGGAGTGTAAAGTGGTTGTGTACATATTTACGAATTCTGATATATTCCTAAGGTATATTGAGACTTGGAACTCACGTTTACTTATATAAGCTTTAAACGTAGTCTGGGAAAACCCCGATTTAAGTATTTTTCTCTATTAAACCCCCTGGGGATATTGTTCAAGTTTTCACTGATTCCGAAAATCTCTTAGGTTTAAAATAAGTGATCGAATTCGCTTTTACTACTATGAATTATTCTATTGATAAAAAATACGTAAATAAATAAAAAAAATCTGACAACAGAAGTAGTAGTAGGTAGAAGTCCAAAACGTGTTTAATGATGAGATGCGCTGTAGGTTACTATGCGACTGACAACCTAAGAAATAACCTGGAGGCTATTTGGAACGTTATTTTTTAGGTTGTCAGTCGCATAGTACCCAACACCGTATCTCATCATTAAACACGTTTCGGACTTCTAGCCATAAAATAATAAAGTTGCGCCCAGACTGTTGGCAGATTTTTTCTATTGTTTCGTAATAAAAGTTTTCTTAACTGTAACGTTTTGTTTTAATGGTATTTTTGTTAACTAAATGAAAGTACACCTAATTGACAAAATAAATGAGAAATAACAGCAAAGAAACTTAATATTATTAATATAACAAGTATGGGGAATAATCAGGTAAGTATGGTGAAAAAGTTGGGATGATCTGGTGCAAAATCAGGTAACTGGACGTAAATCCTAAAAATAATTTCAGCAAATTAATAATTTTTAAACCACTAGATTTCGAACGTTATTTGATCACATTAATGTCAACAAAATTAATTTTTTTAAAAAACTGGATTTACAGGAATAGTTCAATAGTAACAAAGTGCTGCCCTGAAAAGTTTCGTTTTTCGACTTACCAAGTTATTCACTGTGACCACAAAAATATGGTATAGTTCTAATTTAGTGCACTAAATTGAATTTATGGCGAATGCCGGTTTATTTCTACATTGAATTTAGTACACTGACAACACAGAAGATATAATATCCATATGACCGAACGGCCACCGAGGAATGTTTGTCATGTGAAAAAGCTTTGTTCCTCTATATTGAACTTGATGAAGTAATGATTTTCAGTGAAATTATATCAAATGTTCTGAGCTCTGAAAGATGTCAATAACAGCACAGCCGCAAATATGTTTGTGCAATACACATTTTTACTATATTTTAGATATACAAACGTAAATGGAGTTCGAATTTCTCTATATTTAAAGCGTGAAAGCTTTATTGTAGTTTCAAACCATCATTTACCCAAGACTCGCTAGTTGGCAAATGTTTGTCGGGTTGTTTTGAAAAATGTGTGAATGTTTCTACTGGGGCATTCGCAAGCTGTGTATTATCAAAGAGTATGAGATAGAGGGGAAGCGCCTATAAAAGCTCAAAAGAAAACTCCGTTTCAGGGTTTCTACAGTCTCGGTCGATTACTAAATTATAATAGTAAAATAAAAACATAATAAAACCATGGTTGTGGGTAGGAACCCGCGACCAAAGACTTTGGCACATCCTTTTTGGTTTTTGGTTCGGCTTGCGTAGCCACTCAGCTGCTACACAACCGAAGGCCTTTCATTTCTATTTCCCAATGTAGCAACTTAACTTGGTGCGAACTTAGTGCGGATTCACTCTCTTCCGTTTAATATTTTTAGAGCGCAATAGTCGACTGAGTCAACAGATGACGCTGATTTTTTAATACGCTTCGCTTCCATTCTATCTCATTCTATTTTAGGGATTATATTCTTTGTGACTGCGCGTGTATTGATTTTTGATTAAATTGAATTTAGTGCAATAAACATCGAAAGCACGTTTTAAATTTTGATTACTTTCGGCAAACCAGACAAAACTTAAACGTTTTTTTAAATAAAATTCTTTGGTAATTAAGTCTTGAACTGGCCGAAATTAAAACACCTCTGAATGTGTCTAAAATCATTTTACTTTATTATTTTTTAATAATAAAGTATTGTGATCGACCTGAAATTTCAAAAAAATTTGCTACCCTGTAATTTTGTACTTTCACGTTTTAGGACTAGTAAACCCCAAAAAAAGCAACAACAAAAAAATGTCCGTCTGTCCGCCGTAGACGCCGTACGCCGTACGCAAAATCGTTTAAAGGCGCGTAGCTCCCAAACCCGTTGAGATATTAAATTGAAATTTTTATGGTGGGTAGATTGGGTGAACCCCTACGACTGGTATGGAGTGTGGATGTAAGAGGGGATGAGGGGGGAGCGTTTTAGACGAAAAATTTTGGTTTCTAGATCTCAGGAACCACTTCTGCTAGGAGGCTGAAACTTGAAACTTATGTAGTACTATGATAGTGAACTCAATTGCGAAAAAATGGACGAGGGTTGAGGGGTGTGGAAGTGGGGGGGAAAGCAATAAGTCTGAAACGCATGAAAGCCGGGATTGAAACATTCTAAAATCGATATCTCCTGAAAGATTGATGTCAGAAGATTGAAACTTTGTTGTTGTCCTTAGGGATACTTCAAGATAAGACAAGGGCTACCATTTTTAAGAAGAGTGGTGGGGTGTAGTGGTGGGGGGGGGTGGTGACAAACTTTGAATTACAATATCTTCCGAACCAATTACACCAGGAAGATAAAAGTTAGTTTCTGGATATGGGATCTCAAGAGGAGTCTACTGAAATTAAATTTTTTAAGGGGGGAGGTGGAGCACGAAAGTGGGGGGAGAGCAATTTTTCAAAAAATGTAATTTTTATATCTCAGAAACCGTAGCAGATATGATCTTGAAAATTTTACAGGAGTTGGGGTCAGTAAACTTCTAGAAGGGAAAAAAATGTTGGTGGTGTGGGTGTTGGGGGTGATGGTGAAAGGGGGTGGAAAGGAAAACATTCTGATTTTTATTTCTCGAAAACCATAATGAATAGAAAGCTAACAATTTAGGATTATATAGAGCCACTATGGAGACATCCTAGAAAAATAAAATTTTTGATAGGGGTATCAAGGTACGGGGAGACGGTTGGTTTTTTATATCTCAGAAATGGCTTATGCTAGAAAGTTGAAATGTAGTACGTATATGTAGATGTGCTATTAGAGTAATTAAAGCAAAAAAAGTTCAGATTTTTATTGGTGTTCAGAGGTTGAGTAAAAAAAATGGCCGTGAATCCACATTTCCACGAATTTCGTTGAAACTTTTAGACATGTCGAGCTATCAAAGCAATTTTACTTCTGCGGGCTATTTATATAAGCGCCTACTAACGGTCTTCAAAATTTTTCGATATCCAACCCCTAAGGGGGTTTAAATTGGTTGTGTACATATTCACGAATTCTGATATATTTCTAAGGTATATTGAGATTTGGAATTCACTTTTACTTCTATAGGCTTTAAACGTAGTTGGTGAAAACCGGATTTAAGCATTTTTCTCTATTAAACCTCCTGCGGGTATTGTTCAAGTTTTCACTGATTCCGAAAATCTCTTAGGTTTAATGTGATCGAATTCGCTTTTACTACTATGAATTGTTCTATTGAAAAAAAAAAATACGTAAGTAAATAAAAAAAATCTGCCAACAGTCTGGGCGCATTATTTTATGGGTAGAAGTCCCCCAAAAATAATTTTATGGGTAGAAGTCCGAAACGTGTTTAATGATGAGATGCGGTGTAGGTTACTATGCGACTGACAACCTAAGAAATAACCAGGAGGCTATTTGGAACGTTATTTTTTAGGTTGTCAGTCGCATAGTAACCTACACCGCATCTCAGCATTAAACACGTTTCGGACTTCTAGCCATAAAATAATAAAGTTGAGCCCAGACTGTTGGCAAATTTTTTTACGGCCATCGAAATAGCTTAGGGGGTCACCCTTTAATGCGTCTGCACTGTAAGAATGACATAGGTTGGGAATAAAATTGTGTGGTGGTGTGGTAGGAGTTTTAGAGTAGTGTAACGGGAGGACAGCTTCTGAAGTGGCGGTGGACGTTGTTTTTGAATTGTTGAAGGTTATACTTATCGGGGAACATATCGGCTGGTATTGCGTTCCACATTACTGAAGTTCGGGGAGAAAAAACTGCCTAAATTTCAGTTTTCCCCACGAAAGGAGCTGAACGGTATACTCGTGTGTTGTTTGACGATAGTTACGGGTAGCGTCTAAAGGTCGGTACCCATTTGTTGCATTTCTGCGTATCGAATTCTCGTTGCGTATCAGTGGATTCGACAAACGTATTTCCGTTCCGTATCAAAATATGATACAAAGAAACGCAACGAACCCGATCGGTCATTTGACAGTTTTTCACGTCACATCAAAGAGTCACTTCTTTTGTTATTAAAAATATGTCTACAAAAATTAATATAAAAAGTTTTTTTATATAAAAAAAATTCTTCTTCTTGAATTTTAAGGCAGTAAATTTCGAGGAATGAAATTTTAACTCATAAAATACAGCTTCTGAAAATTTAAGTCTTTTTAGGGTGATCGATCAAGTGATCCTAATAATCTATCTGTCCTATATCCTTAAATTTTGAGCACCTTAGTTATTTTTTTCGAATATCTCTTCTAAAGGCATATCCTCAATACTATCTCCTTAAGTACAAATCAACTTAGATACACATACATTGCTGCACTACCCAAAGACATTTCGAAACAATTCCAATTAGCTTCACTATGAAAGATTTGAATGGCAAACATATTTACCAAATTATTGCGTCCGCACTAGTTCAAATTTGAACAAAATTAATAAGCAAGGGGAGTGTCTCAACTATTTTTTTTTTCCATAATTTTCACCTTTGGTTGCAAATTATAATGACCGTTGGTCAAATTTGCCGGAACAATCTTTAGATCTCACAATATTTCACCATCGTTGACCGGACCAGATTAGATCGTACCACTACAATTCTGACGGATTATACAATAAAAAAGTTTGTTACAAATCCGCATAAACGTAAGATCGCAGCTCAGCGACACATTACACCTTCTGATGATGATCTTGTCTCAGCCTCCAAACTGAACCTCTATCGTCTTCTCTTCGGGACAGTCCCTCAATTGTCTTTGGCGTGATCTTTTTCTTATTACAATCTTTCTCCCCGAATTGTTATTATTATTATTAATTTTTTTGTATTGTGCAATCGGGTCGCTCTCGTGTTGTTTTTACTCCATCTGTTGTTTATTAAATGTTTCGTTTTCAAACAACCGACCGAATAATGTTTTTGTGTAATTGAAATTGGACCGAATGTTGCACATGTTTGTTCTGCGAACTGTGGCAATTTTTGCTCAGTCCATGCAATTTCTTGATATTATTTTGATATTATGCACATTTATAAATTATTTATCGTTGTGTTTGTACCTACTAATGAGATTGAATTGTTTTGTTGGTGTTTCTTGGGATCGGGCCGGTACTACGATGTAATTGATTCAAAATTAAGATTTGCTATTGCAGATCCTTCCATATTATGTACATGAAATTATTGTTAATGCCATAATCAGCTTGCGAACGTATTGCAGATATTGTTTTACATCGGGTGTGGGTATTATTTAGGCCAATTTTTAATTTAATCGCAACCGTGCACATGAACTTCAACTAGGTACGTGATTTTGTTTTAAGGTCTTTTATTAAGTTGCTTAAGAAAGGAAACAAACTAGGACTAATTTCTTTCTTGTTCTTCGTTTAACTTAAATCAGGTGTGGAATTGGCGACCCTTTGGATCAGTTATTGGGTTCTACTCCGCAAAGAAAAATTCTTCTACCACCCCAGCTAATTCCGGTTGATTTCAATTATTTCAAATTTACCTTCAAGAGCAAATCGATGGTCTAGTATTTCCTTATAGTGTACAAATTATAATTTCCCTAACATCCTTCCAGTAACCATCAGTGGCCACTTAGTCCCAAAGGACTCATCAACCACAACATAATACAACCATTAGGACGGAACCCATGAGCAACCGAACGCAATACTACAACTTGAAGAACACCGTCACCATGGTCCTTGGGGGTGCTCCTTATTATTAAAAACTCCTCTCACGTAGTTTCGACTTTTATTATATCTCGCCTTATTTGACTTTCAATCTGAAAACGAATTACCACTCCTGAAAAGGACCCATTCAATGGAAATCTTCGGTATCCGATCGCACCACTCTTATCGTCCTGGACAAAATCACAGGATTTGTCTGGGTTTGTTCGAATCTTGGAATGATTTCTTCTTGTGATTTCTTCGTCGAACTCTAAAGACAGACACGGACAAGGACATCGACTAGCGTCCTATAGAAATCGAATCTTGACTGGGTCTATCTTATATTGCGGTATTTTACGTTTAAGGAGACAACATCAGATAGATCTGAAATGAAAATAAGGATTACGAGGAATCGATGTGGTCTTTGTGGTTCAGTAAACCTTCGGAGGAAATAAAATAAAATCGGGCAAAAATAGGAGTCAGTTAAATTGTGCGGAAGACGAGGCAAAAAAACAGGATTTGAAAGTGTTGTGAACCAATGGGTTGAAAGGAAAATGTTATATGCATGAAAATGGCGAGCAAAGTAGCCCGGTATCTTTGATGAAATGACCAATTCGGTGCGGATGGGGTCGTTACATATTTTAAAGTTTATTGAATCGAGACAGATATCGTGCCCGTTTTGAGATTCAGTGTCAATTAGATTTCCATTTTATCCGAATTGTTTGGCATAAATATGCCCACATGACGACTTTGTCGACAAATGAACCAATCCAGTGTAGAAGCAGTGCTTTCCTTCAATCTCTTTGAGAGATGAAGCAGTGTTTTGCTTCAATCTATTTTCTACAAAACAAATCCATAGTTGATTTTCCATTCCGGTTTGTTCCAAGTTGGCGTGAAAACCGAACAACCGATTTTGAATAAAATTATTAAAAAAAAAAATATGGAAGACTTGAAGCGTTGAGTAACTTATTACCAAGCCGTAAAAGTCAAATACTTTCCAGAGCCATTGTTGCATAGAAAAATGCCAAGTACTGAAAACAACAAACTGAAACAAAATCGGCGATTCCTTCCAATTTTTTCATATTGCGGTTGCAAGATTTCAAAATTGAGAATGGAAACACCAACGGCTTCGCTTTCGGCTAATCTTTCGAAATTTTTTAACCCATGGTAATATGAAAAAAGCTGGGCGAAGTCTGGGCGAAACTTTATTACTTTGTGGGTCAAAGCTCGGGAACAGTCAAAGTCGGAGTATATCATCAGTTGTTTCGGGATTATGAGGGGTCCTGGAAAGTTAATTTTGATCTAAAATAAAAATATTTAAAATAGAGATTTTTAGCCGATTAAACATTGAAAAAGCCCGTGTAGACTATTCGAATTTCAGTATATTATGTACACTAAAAGCCCATAGAAGTAAAAGCGAATTTGTTGCCTTATCAAACTTAGGAGATATTACGAATTTTTAAAACGTATACAAACCCATTAATTCGATGTGGGGTTTGAATTTCAAAAAAATTGTGAAACAGGTTTTTAAACAACAGGTTCTTAGCAACTTGATATCTCATGAGACACGAGGGATTTTGAAAAATTTGTGAAAACGTAAGCAAACCCTTCACACCCTCTTGGTTCTTGAAATTCGAAAAATCAATTGACAATTTTTTTGCAAATGGGTCCACTATCAAGGTTAGGTTGAGAACTATCAAAGTTTTATATTAATTCCAAGTTACAGCCTCCTAGCGTAAACCGTTGCTGAGATCTATCTAAAATACTCCCCTCACCTCCCACTCACACCTCCGCTCCCATAAAGTGTGTTAAGTGGCTACTTAAAGGGGTGCACTCAGTCTACCCACAAAAAAAATTCAAGTTAATGACTCAAAAGGTTTGGGAGCTTCAAGCGTTCAAACAATTTTGCGCACAGCGGTCGACGTACAGCGTACGGGAGGAGTATGTCAAAGGTTATCGCAAGGAGGGTCACGAGAATGATCACACTACTTCAGAAAAAGATTTGCAGCGCGACGACAACAAGGATGAACTTTTTCCAAAAATAGTTACTACAGATGGGGGGAGCTTGGATTTATTAGTGTATGACCCTGTAGTCGCTGCAGTGGCATAAAAAGGACGCCATCTTGAAGTCAGCCTGAAAAGTTATGCCAACATGTTTTTACGGATACGCAGGATATCGTTTTGATTGATTTTTCGGAAGAATACTACGCTAACCACCCTAGACCCGGACACGATTATTATTTTTTTTGGTTTACGTGAAAAAGTACATACTTGAAATGAAGCTTCCGAACAATGAAGACTTCATGTCCGTCACGATTTCACCCTACTTTGAAGCGAAGGAAGCGGGATGGAATAACCAATTTTATATCTCATCAGAACTAAGGGATGACAAAAATTATGAAAACATATGCAAACCCTTGGGGGTTGAATATCCAAAAATTGAGAAATGGGTCTGTAGGCGATCATATAAAAAGTCTGTGGAAGTGAAAAGCGATCTAATATCTCATCAAACCTAAGAAATATGTCGAAGCTTTGAAAAGCGTACAACCCCCTTACACCCCCTAGGACTGCATATCTAAATATACTGAAATTGATTTTTTGGCGCTTAAATAGGAAACCTTAGGAAGTAAAAATGAATTCGGTATATCATCAGATCAAAGCGATATGTAAGAATCTGTGAAAATATATCCAACCTCCGTGCACCCACTTGGGGGTTGAATATCCAATAATCCGGAAAGTAGTTAATAAATAAATATGAAAACAGAACAAGAAAGTAAAAACCAATTCAATTTCTTATCACTTCTAAAAGATATGACGAAATTCGAGAAAACGTGTTCAACCCTTTTATACCCTCTTAGGGGCTGAAAAATGTAAAAACTTAAAAACGAATTTAAGGCGATTATTAAGCAAGCCCATGTAAGTGAAAAGATGTTCGATATCGATCGTCTGGGGGATACGGCAGAATTCGTGAAAAACTATACAACCTCCTTACACCCCCTTAGGGGTCGAATTTCAAAAAATCCTGAAAACACTTTCTAGGTATTTATATGAAGAAGCCGTAGAATGGGAATGAATTCAATATTTGGGAAGACCTACTAGATATAACGAAAATCGTGAAAATATATGCATTCCATTTTACTTTATTATTTTCTAATAATACAGTATTGTTATCGATTTTTAAAAAAAAAAAATTTGCTACCCTGAAAATTTTTTTTTTGGCGTTTCATGACTCGAAGACACGAAAAAAGCTAGGAGGCTGAAATTTAGAATTTATATAGAACTTTGGTAATGGACCCATTTGCATAAAAATTGTCAATATGGGTGAAGGGGTGTGGGAGTGGGGTGAAAAATAGTGCGTCCGAAACGCAAAAAAGCCGAGATCGACACATTCTAAAATCCATATCTCCTAAACGGTTAAGGTTACAAAATTGAAACTTAATGAATATCTGTAGATATACTAGGAGAAAAGATCGCAAACAAATTTTTGAGTGGGGGCAGTGGCGTACGAGGGTGGGGGGTAAAAAACTTTAGATTATGATATCTCACGAACCAATTACACTAGACAAATAAAATTCGGTTTGTGTATAAAGGTTGACAAATGAAGTTTGATGAAAGTAAAATTTTTTTAGGGGGCGGTGGATCATGAAAGTGGAGGGGATAAGAATTTTTCTAAAAATTCACGTCTCATATCTCATGAACGGTGTAAGGTAGATGCTTAAAATTTTTACCGTAAGTAGGTCTAATAGACCCCTATGGGTGTGAGGGTGTAGAGGGTGAGGGTGGGGGAGGGTAAAAAAGAAAAGTATCCGATTTTTATATCTCGAAAACCTATAATGATATAAAGCTAAAACTTGGTATTTAGATAGAACTATAGTAGTAGCATCTTGGAAAAATATGAGTTTTTATAAGGGTAGTATGGTACGGGGGTGGGGGATGTTTTTCCTGTCTATAGAACGGCTTATGCTACAATGTTGAAACTTGGTATGTATACGTAAATCAACTAGAAAACTAATTAAGATAAAAAAAATTCCAAATATCCATCGGCGTTCGGAAGGGGGGGCGAAAAAATATATCAGTGAAAATGGAATGCATATATTTTCACGATTTTCGTCATATCTATTAGGTCTTCCCAAATATTTAATTCATTTTTATTCTACGGCTTCTTCATATAAATACCTAGAAAGTGTTTTCAGGATTTTTTGAAATTCGACCCCTAAGGGGGTGTAAGGGGATTGTATACTTATTCACGAATTATGCCATATCCTCCAGGTCTGATCAAATATCGAATATCTTTACACTTTCACGGGCTTGCGTAATAATCGCCTAAATCTTGCTTTTAAGTTTTTTCCTTTTTCAGCCCCTAAGGAGATATAAAAGGGTTGAACAAGTTTTCACATATCCTTTAAAAGTGATAAGTAATTCAATTGTTTTTACTTTCTCGTGCTGTTTTCATATTTATCTATTAACTCCTTTCAGGATTTTTGGATAACCCCAAGTTAGTGTAAGGAGGTTGCATATGTTTTCACAGATTCCCACATATTGCTTAGATATTATTTTCAAAATCCCTCGAAATCGTTTTCGATATTCAAACCCCAAGTGGAAGTAATGAGTTTGTATACGTTTTAACAATTCGTCATATCTCTTAAGTCTGATAAGGCAACAAATTCGTTTTTTCTTCTATGGGCTTTTAGTGTACATAATATACCGAAATTCGTATTGTCTACAGGGGCTTTTTCAATGTTTAATTGGCTAAAAATCTTTATTTTAAATATTTTTATTTTAAGAACAAAATTAACTTTCCAAGAAACTTCATAATCTCGAAACAACTGATGATATGCTCCGACTTTGACCGCTCCCGAACTTTGACCCGAAAAATAATAAAGTTTCGCCCAGACCATTGGCAGATTTTTTATACTCTAGATGAAATCATATAGAGTATTATAAGTTTAATTCAGCCCAAAAGTTTGTAACGCATAGAACCAAGCCTGGGACGAAAAAAAGTTATACATTATTTTTCGTTTATTTGTGGCCAAAAACCTCAAATCCGCTTGACGTCCGTCCGTCCGTCCGTCCGTCCGTCCGTCTATCCGTGAACACGATAACTCAAGAACGCCTTGACCTAGGATCTTGAAATTTTGAATTTGGATGTTTGGTTGAATTTGTAAGGCTAAGTTGTAAGGCATAACGGGCTAAATCGTCCTACTCCTTCGGGTAGCTGCCATACAAAATATCCTTAAAACACGTGTTCAAGAATATAGGTCGATAACTTCAGAAGGGTTTAAGCTACGACTTTGAAATTTTGTACGTGTTATTTTTCCAATAGTTAGAGCTAAATATATGATTATGAAGGAAATGCTGTTAGTCCTTCGTGAAGCTGCCATACAAATATCCTGTCAAAATGTATTCACTTAATTTACGAAACTCACTATAACTCAAGTAATCTTTTAGCTACGAATTCGGAATTTTGTACAAATTAGTTTTAAGTGAAAAGAAAATTCGAGTTTACTAGTCAGCGAAATCCTTTTACTCCTTCTGGTAGCTCCCATACAAAATGTCCTTAAAACACGTGTTCAAGAATATTGGTCGATAACTTCAGAAGGGTTTAAGCTACGTCTTTCAAATTTTGTATGTTTTATTTTTCCAATAGTTGCAGCTAAATGTATGATTATGAAGAAAATCCTATTAGTCCTTCGTGTAGCTGCCGTACAAATATCCTGTCAAAACGTCTTCACTTAATTTATGGAACTTACTATAACTCAAGTAATCTTTTAGCTATGAATTTGAAATTTTGTACAAATTAGTTTTGAGTGAAAACGAAGTTCGAGTTTACTAATCAGCGAAATCCTTTTACTCCTTCTGGTAGCTGCCATACAAAATGTCCTTAAGACACGTGTTCAACAATATTTTTCGATAACTTTTGAACGCTTTAAGCTACGAATTTGAAATTTTGTACACGTTCATTTTTAAATGGTTCCAAGGAAAAGGATAAATATGTAAGAAATCGAGTGAGTCCTTCCTGCACCTCCCATGTGAAAGTCCTTCAAAAAGGACATTTTTTTCCGATGACTTACCCAGTTCAAGATATGAAATTAAACACTGAATATTGTCTTTTAGTTTTGAGTACCAATCTAATTGCAGTCCTTAATAAAGGACATACAACATACACACACGTAATTCTACTTTATCCCCAACTACAATATAAATCGGAGTTCAGTATTCATCTAGAGTGTTATACGATTGACTTACAGCCGATCGTGACTGCAGTATGTTCACTGATCATTTTTGTCGCCCCCCTTCCGAATGCCAATGGATTTTTGAAATTTTTATCTAAATTACTTTTCTAGTTGATTTACATACACATACCGAGTTTTAACTATTTAGCATAAGCCGTTCTATAGATAGTAAAAACACCCCCCACCCCGTACCATACTACCCTTTTAAAATATTATATTTTTCCAACGTGCTACTGCTATATGTCTAACCAAATACCAACTTTCAGATTTATATCATTATAGGTTCTCGAGATATAAAAATCTGAACTTTTTCCTTTTCACCCTCCCCATCCTCACAATCTACACCTTTTTCTGATAGGGGTCTACTAGATCTACTACTGGTAAAAATTCTAAGTATCTATCTTATACAGTTCTTGAGATATGAGACGTGATTTTTTTGAAAAATTCTTATACCCTCCACTTCCATTCTCCACCACCCTCTAAAAAAATTTTACTTTCATCAAATTTTATTTGTCAACTTTAATACAGAAACTGAATTTTATTTTTCTAGTGCAATTGGTTCGTGAGATATCGTAATCTAAAGTTTTTCAGCCCTACCCCCGCACGCCACTGCCAAACACTCAAAAATTTTACTTTCGGTCTATTCTCCTAGTATACCTACAGATGTCCATTAAGTTTTAATTTCGTGACATTAACAGTTTAGGAGATATGGATTTTAGAATGTCTCAATCTCGGCTTTCGAGCGTCTCGGAAGCATTATTTTTCCCCCCATTCCTTCACCCCTTCACCCATATCGGCAATTTTTTTGCAAATGGGTCTTCTATTAAAACTCTATATAAATTCTAAGTTTGAGCTTCGTAGTATAAGCAGTTGCTGAAATATAGAAACCAAAATTTTTCGTCTAAAACGCTTCCCCCCACCTCCCCCCTCACACCCACACCCTCAGAATTTGGTCACTCCTGGGGGCCTAGCCACTCTACCCTCGAAAAAAAATTCAACTAAATAGCTCATAGGGTTTGGGTGCTGCGAGCCTTCAAACAATTTTGCGTACACCGGTAGACGTACGGCGGACAGACAGACTGATTTTTTTTTGGTTTTTTTGTGTCTACTAGTCATAAAACGTGAAAAAAAAATTTTTCAGGGTAGCAAATTTTTGTTTTTTAAAAATCGATCACAATACAGTATTATTGAAATAATAAAGTAAAATTGGTGAAACATAAAAATCGTTTTTTCGTGAAAATCTCGAATATTCGCAGCAAAGAATGTTCATGATGAACAGCATTATGAACGGATTGATGAGTTCATCCATTTTTGACCAAGCTAAGACAATATTGCATAATATTGCACTTCATTACGTGGACTAAGCTTGTTTCAAATTGTCGAGTACTTACACGACTTTTATTTAAAACATTGAATCGGCGAAAATTAACAATAGTCCACTCCAAATCGATCTGTATAAACCCGAACTTTATCTAATCGAATTTGCAAACAGAAACAACAAAACTCATTCAGAAACTACTTGGGAGGAATGCAAAGTGTTACCTATCACGATGATGGCACGGCATATGATAGTGAGGTAACAAAACACAATAAGTGTTTGTACATCTTTCCCAGTAACTATACTTGACTATTTTATACATATATTTGTGATTTTCATTTTATTTTCTTCACCAAGGCAAATATTCATAGAAAATACCAACACTTTATTCTGTTTACTGCTCCAGTTTACACATCAGTTTCAAATAGTTTGAATTATGCATTCGCGCAATAAAATTTTGTTGATTTTCGACAACAGAAACTTTAGCAACCTGGAATTATTGTACATAAAATCGTAGGTTAAATTTGCATTTACACCTGATTGCAAGTTTTGTCAACAAACAAAACACTATTATCTCGTTAGTTCACCTGTGATCATATGACTACTACCTTAAATCCCATTCACTTTTACTATGCGCGATCACTTGGTGCTTTGATCTTACGAGAAAGTAGATCACTTCGATTACAAAAGAATCGAGGTTTAAGCTATCTTAGAGCTGATTTACTATGCTCTGCTTAGACTCAACTTTTCAATTTAGTTATTATTTGATATTCATAACGAAGGGACCGATGCAAGTGGAGATTGATCACGTAATGAACAATCAAACTGACCTCTGTATAGAAATTGGATTAGATCGATGCCGAAGCAATTTAATTGTGCAGTTCTACTATAGTAGAGTCGATCGTAACACTGTAAGAGTAAGGATGTTTCGACGGCTTGAAAATGGCACGGATGATTTGGCTTATTGTTTTGTCAAGTAGTTGGGTGGTAGATGGAAGTATACAGAAACCACTTGCCTATACGAGGTGATTGTTAAATACTTTCGCCCGATATAATTGCATAGTGTGCATATCAGAGATTTTATTGTGTTGTCGATCAGACAGTCATAACTCAGAAAAAGTGACAGTTTGTTAGACAGTTCTTCGCTGGCAGTGAAAGTGGTATTAGTTAAGGTGTTCGGTAATAAAGAACTTGAGCCGGAATCGGCATTTGTATCTGAATGCGACCAAGTTAATGATGTTGTAGCTGTTGTCTTTGAATGATGACTGGACTATCTAATTGAAGTTTTAAACCAATCTTTTGGACATCGGTTAAATTCTCAAAACTGTGAGCAGGATCAGGAAAACACATTTCGAATATATCACATACTTTCACCACGGATCTCGTGTGTCGAAGTAAAACCATTCAGAAACTAAGATACCGGCTACACGATCGCTGCATCAAGATAACTGAAGGCGATGTTTCCTGGTATCCTGAAGGTAATGCCCCAATTGATGCTGTCTTGCCAACGATGTTCAGCTGGAGAATCATTTATGGTCCCGCAATCCTCTGCCTTTTGTTTCCGTAAGAAAAACAAACTTTATGGAAATACGGAAATTAAAAAAAACATAATTTTCATTAATAGAGGTTTGTTTACATTTTCACGAATTTCGTCATTTCTTTTAGGTCTGCCGAGGTTGAATTAATTTTACTTGTACGGTCTTTTTATATATACAAGCGCCTAAGAACCTTTTTCCAGATTTTTCGATATCCAACCTCAACGGGGGTGTAAAGCAGTTGTGTACATTTTCACGAATTCCGACATATTTCTTAGGTCTAATGGGGTATCGAATTCGCTTTTACTTATAAGGGCTTTAAATATGATCGCCTAAAAACTCATTTAAGTATTTTTGGATATTCAACCCCCAAGGGGTGCTGTGTAAGTTTTCATGAATTGTGACAAATCTTTTAAGTCTACTGAGATACCGAATTCGCATTTTCTTCGATTGGCTCCACAATGCATATTCTTGACAAAATGACGAGCTCTTAGATTCCTACCAGTTCCATATCTGAACATCTTATGCAAACCAATATACTGTTCTAGAACAAGTAAGTTTCCGGGCATCCAAATCGACTCTAAATTCAGTACCGCAAGCGAGAAGGAAGCAAAATTGGGACGTTCAACGAGAGCTGGAGTGAGAGTATCCCGAGTGAATCCTGAGGGATACGTTTTGGAGTATCGCAGCTAAGAGGACTGATGCAGCGGAAGCAGATATCGACAAGGAGCGACTCCAGTTAGCAGAATCGTCGTGAACATCTAGGTGGGACTACGCACCAGAGGCGCCCTAGGTTTAAGTGTAAGGAAGTACGGCCAGGTAGACGTAGAATTAAGGTACTGTGATAATATATTAGAAGTAGAGAATTTGAATTTGCATACGAGATTTCAGTAAAACAGTTTGAAACAATTTGAATTTGAAAAAGAAATAAAGTAACTTACTTAAGTCGAGTCAAAAGCAAACAAGTATATTTTTATTTGTGAATAATTGTGCAGTGTTTCAGCTCGCCTTCCGTGGTGCAATTTTTTTTGTGTTTAGGCGTGCGCGAAACTTTTCCCCGAATTTGTGATTCGGTCGGGGAAAAGTCCATTACGGGACCCTTAAAAAAAGATCACTGGCGCCCACAACCCTTCTCTGGGTTGGCCGGACAAGGCCAACTGGGCCGCTGGGGTTTTATAACGGGTTCTCCATGGGGAAAAACCGTAACAGCTGGCATTCTGTTCAGTACCGCATTGATCATTCGAACATTCGAATTCTGTTCCCATTAGTCAACAGAAAATCCCAGTTGTTCCAGGAAAATAAGTTTTTCTTATCCAAGGAAATCTTTCTTCCAACAGAAAAAAAATTTGCTACCCTGAAATTTTTTTTCCACGTTCCATGATGAATAGAGACCAAAAAAAGCCCAAAAAAATGTAAGTCCGTCTGTACGCCGTCCGCCGTACGCAAAATCGCAAGAGCTATAAGCCCAAACTCTATGAACTATTAAATTTAATTTTTTTCTGTTGGTAAGCTGAGTGGAGCCCTTGAGTGACCAATTTTTAAGGGGTGTGGGTGTGAGGAGGAGGTGGGGAGAGTGTTTTAGATGAAAAATTTTGGTTTCAAGATCTCAGCGATCGTTTACGCTAGGAGGCTGAAATTTCGAATTTGAATAAAGCTTTGATAGCGGACCCATTTGCAACCCATTCGATATTGGTGAAGGGGTATGGGAGTGGGGGGAAAAGTAATGCGTTCGAAACGCTAGAAAACCGAGATCGAGACATTCTAAAATCCATATCTCCTAAACGGTTAATATCACGACAATTGAATGATTGTCTGTAGGTATATTAGGAGAATAGATCGGAAACTTTTGAAGGGGATCAGTGGCGTGCGGTGGTGGGGGGTAAAAAACTTTAAATTACGATATCTCAGGAAACAATCGTAATAAAAAACATACTGCAGTCACGATCGGCTGCAAGCCAATCGTATAACACTCTAGATGAATACTGAACTCCGATTTATATTGTAGTTGGGGATAAAGTAGAATTACGAGTACGTGTGTGCATGTTGTATGTCGTTTATTAAGGACTACCATTAGATTGCTACTCAAAACTAAAAGACAATATTCAGTATTTAATTTCATATCTTGAACTGGGTAAGTCATCGAAAAAAAATTTTCTTTTTGAAGGACTTTGACATGGAAGGTGCAGGAAGACTCACTCGATTTCTTACATATTTATCCTTTTCCTTGGAACCATTCAAAAATTAATGTGTACAAAATATCAAATAGCTTAAATGGTTGTAAAGCCATCGACAAATTTTCTAGAACACGTCTTTTTAAAAAAAATTTGTATGGAAGCTACTCGAAGGGGTAAAGAAGTTTCACTGACAAACGAAGTCTAACTTCATTTCCGCTCAAATCTTATTTGTACAAAATTTAAATTTCGTGGCTAAACGATTTCTTGAGTTATAGTAAGTTTCGTGAATTAAATGAGGATATGATATTTGTATGGCACCTACACGTAGGACTAATAGGATTTTCTTCATAATCATACATTTATCTTCAACTATTGAAAAACCAACGTATACAAAATTTCAAAGTCGTAGCCTTAGGCGTTCCGAAGTTATTGGTCAATATTCTTGAACACGTGATTTAAGGACATTTTGTATGGCAGCTACCCGAAGGAGTAGGACGATTTTACCCGTTAACGAACTTCGCCTTACAAATTCAACCAAACATCCAGATTCAAAATATCAAGATCCTAGGTGAAGGCGTTCTTGAGTTATTGTGCTAACGGACAGACGTACGGACGGACGGACGGACGGACGGACGGACGGACGGACGGACGGACGGACGGACGTCAAGCGGATTTGAGGTTTTTGGCCACAAATAAACAAAAAATAATATGTAACTTTTTTTCGTCCGTGGCTTGGTTCTATGCGTTACAAACTTTTGGGCTGGATTAAACTTATAATACTCTATATGATTTCATCTAGAGTATAAAAATAAAAATGTTGTTGGTGAATCTTTAATGACTCATCTAGGTGAAACATATGTTTACATGTAAATTTGCGCTAATTGTGAACTAGCAATCTTTGCGGATGACACCAGCATATACACTCACTCAAAATACCCTGCCTCAATAATATCCGAACTAGAGCTATATCTGGACAGGTTATACCAATATTACAATGGATGGAAGATCGAAATTAATCCCACGAAAACTCAGGCGATATACTTCACCAAAACACGGAAAAGCCACAATCTTCCGAACAGGCCTATCAATTTCTTAGGACAACCCATCGAATGGACTAACCATATCAACTACCTTGGGCTTACTCTTGACAAGAAGCTGATACTAAAAGACCATATCGAGAAGTTATGCTCCAAGGTATCCAAATCCATTCATGCCCTGTACCCATTAATAAACAGGAAATCTAAGCTTTCAACGGACAACAAGCTCCTTATTTTTAAACAGGTGATTCAGCCCATAATTTCCTATGCCGCTCCTGTATGGAATCAGACTTCAAATATCCACAAAAAGACGCTACAAATAGTTCAAAACAAATGCTTGAAAATCATACTTGACCTACCATTTTATATTTCAACTAAGCGTTTACACAAAACAGCTAATGTGCTTGAAATCGCGGCTCTTGCTGAAACTAGACTTAGCTCCTTCTTGAGGAAATCAATTCATCTAGACAACTCTCTTGTAGCATCCTTCCTATAATCTGACGTACTCTTGCGTCAACGAATGTAGCCAACATGTTTACTTGCATTCCTTTATATTATTATTTGCTACAAGCACATCAGTGGATTTATCTGTTTTAGTAATAAAATCGATTAAGGGCCGTATTATTCACCTCGGGTTATTTTCGCCTTAACCAGCTGTTAACTTATCCGGGGTATTAACTTTAATCACTGATTAATTTCTCTGGATATGAAATTGTATTATTCACCTCTGGTTAGCGATTTAATAGGTCGGGTTATCTTAACGGCTGGTTTTCCATTTTTCCATTATTTTTCCAGTCAAACGTCAAAAATTTTATTAATTATTTACAGAATGTGACATTTTTATTTGTTGTGAATATTTAAATTTGTAATTTCAGGAAAAATGAGAATTTTTGGCTGCAATTTTTTCATGGTTGCGGATCTGGGAGCAGTACAAACGATGTGTGTGATGCACAGTTCACACGTTTAACGAGAACCATCCCATTTAATTCCGAGAGTTTTCTGAGTGTGTGCTACCGGGTGATTGGATTTCACAGTGCGTACAGTCAATTGAAGGCTTGCATCTCCCAAACCCTTAGAGCTATTCAAGTTTATTGGTAGAGTAGATTGAGTGGACGCCTTCAAGTGATAAAGTTTCTGGTAGAGGGGTGAGCGGCGATGTGGGTGTCGTTTTCGACGAAAAACTTTGGTTTTTATGTTTCAGGAACCAATTACGCAAGGAAGCTTAAATTCGAAACTTACATACATAGATCTATGATATTGTATACCCACTTGCAATAAACATCTTTATATAAGTGAAGGGGTTCGGGAGTTCGGACAAAAACAATGTGTCCGAAACGCTTGAAAGCTTAGGTCGACACATTCTAAAATCGAAATCTCCTGAACGGTTAATGTCACAAATTTGAAACTTGATACTTGCTTGTAGACTAGGAACTGGGCGAATAGGTCGAAAATAAATTTTTGAGAGTGGTCAGCGGCGTAGGTGGGTGGTAAAAAACCTTGCATTGCGATGTCTCACGAACCAATTAAACCAGAAAAATTAATGGCTTTTGTTTAAAGATGGACAATAGGAGTTTACTGAATATATTTTTTTAGTGAGACGATGGATCATGGAAGGTAAAAGAATTTTTATAAAAAATCACTTCTCATATCTTTAGAACTGTTTTACAATTAATACGGGAGTTGGGCCTGAAACACCCCTAGCAGAAAACTACAGGGAGCGGGTGCAGCGGCGGATCCAGGAATTTTCAAAGGGAGGGGCGGTTCATTTATACTCATATATATATATATATATGTATGTATGTAAAATGAAGCAATATGGGGACCATTTCAGCCCATTTCTGAGGTCTAAAGGTACATATGGGGACATTTGGTACATACTGGGACGGTCCCCAAATGTTTGTATGAGAAGTGATACAATAAGGACACCGGTCCCAATTTTGTTTAGTATGTGAAATGGACATTATGGGGACTTTTTTGATCATAGAATAAAGATACTTACGAGGACCAATGAAAAGGTTGATGCCTTAGCTATATTCTATAAAATTTTGATTACCTTGAGATCGGGTGACTGGGAAGATATTAATTGCACCTTAGCATTATTGTATCACTGCCACGAACTAACTGATTTTGATCATTATCTTGGTAATACAAAAAATTATGAAGTAAGTAGGTATATAATATATATTGTAATAATATTTACATAATATTACTATTCTTCGATACATATGTTGACTAATTTTTAAAATATTTAAAGACTATTAATAAACATACTGCTTCAAGCCAATCGTATGATGGTCTAGATGAAATACTGAACTTCGATTTACATTGCAGTTCGGATAACCTTCTACAAAATTTTGATTTCGTTGCTAAACGATTTCTCGAGTTACAGTGATTTTCGTCAATTGAGAGCATATCACGATGGACATTCTGCACAAGCGATTTAAGGGCATCGTTATCTCGCACAGCGGCGACGTGAACTGGCCACCGTGACCGTGCGATTTACCGCCTTTAGACTTAAGTATTTCTTTGGGGCTATCTTAAATCGCAGGACGATGCGTATAATCTGCAAACAATTGATGACCTTTAAGTGAACATACGGTCCAAAAATTAAACGAGTTGCAGTATGAGATTCTTCCTTATCCACCATACTCACCAGACCTTTCGCCAACTGACTACCAATTTTTTAAACAATTGGATCATTTTTTGGCGAACAAACAATTCGATAATGAAGCAGCCATCAAAAGTGCCTTCGAGGACTTTTTTCGCTCTAGAAAGTCGGACTTCTACGAAACTGACATAAATTCACTTGTATCTCGTTGGGAGAAGTGTATTTCATGTGCTGGTGCCTATTTTGATTAATAAAATTAAGTTTTATAAAAGTTACAGTTGTTTGAAATTGCACTACCAAAAACGATATTTCATCTGCAACAACTTAATATATTCAAAAGATTATGATCAACGTAATGCTGCGTTTCCACTATCGCCTTCATGAACATTGGATGCCGCGATCTAGCGCGTATGCGTAAGTGGAAATGGCACATTCGCGTTAGTACGCAACTCAATTCGAGAACCGCGTAGATTTGAGTCGATGGCGGTGTTTAGACACACGTCAAAGGGATTCGCACTGAACACGAATGTAGCGTTCCAACTATTGGTTCCATTGGATGCTGAAATCAAGGAAAAACGGTCTCATTTGGCGAAGAAAAAAGTGTTGTTTCATCACGACAACGCTCCGGCTCACAAGTCCGCTGTTGGAACGGCAAAACTGTTTGTATTACGGTACGAATTGCACCCTCACCCACCGTATTCTCCAGATTTTGCACTCTGTGACTTTTTATTACTTGAAAAAATGACTTGATGGAAAGAGTTTTACCACGAATACTGACGTCATAAGTGAAGTGAAACTATCTTGAAGGGTTGGACAAATCATATTATTTGGTAGGGATCAAAAAATTGGAAAAACGCTGGACTAAGTGTATCGAGCTAAAAGAAGACTACGTTAAAAAATAAATTTTTTCCGAAAAAATTATGTTTTCTCGATTTTTGGACGTCATTATCAAACCGCCCTCGTAAATTTCGAATAAAATGATAAATACATCGACTTTTGTAAAACAGTCTTGTAATTTTTTAATAATAATTCTATAAACAATACGAAAAATAGGTAGCCACTTCATAAATTTTCACATATATCACAAATCTAATAATTATTATTGTACTCACAATTTAAAAGCAAAAAAAGTATATATTTACTTACCATTATAGAACAAAATATAAAACAAAAAACTTGTAATAGCAACTTTCGAATTTATTCACTGATTCTTTCTTTCTGTCGATCTTGATCGAAATCTAAGTAAGTATTAGAATTTTTATGATTTTCAATCGCTCGCCTTTTATTTTGTTTGGAATGGATAAAGCACGAACAAAATTACATAGAAACAAAGGCGAAAGACAATTGACTACAAAATTATACATACAGTGTAGGCCGCGAATTTAGCACACTTGATATTTGTAACTTTTAAAGGCAAATAATATTTATTGTTTTATGCTTTTCACTCCACTTTTGTTTCTTGAGTGTTGCCTATGATGCGTTGATCATGTTCCGTTAATTTAGTCTGGTTCCTTTTTTCATTTTCTACTATATTCTCATTGAATTGCAAGTAGTACGTGATCTAAGCCGGTCCGAGATTCAGTTCTATATGGTACAAACTTTTGAGCTGGATTAACCTTATAATACTCTCAGGTTTCATCTAGAGTATACAAATTTGAGGAGATATGGAAAATATTGTTTAGAAAGGGGGGGCGGCCGCCCCCACCGCCCCCCCCCCTGGATCCGCCAATGAGCGGGTGTAAGGGGTAAGGGTAGAGAACGGCGAAAGGGAAAAAAATGTTGTTGGCTTTGTAAATTGGAATCGGTAGAAACAGTCTTTGTCGTCACATATGTCGATGTCGATTGGTGCCATTTTATATTGGCAACGCTCCAGTCATCTTCTTCGTCAGAATCACTCCAATTATCCCACAAATGAGATCTTGACATAACTTCAATCGTGAATAATACAAAATTTGTCAAATCGCCGGTTAAATCCCTGGGTATCGTAGTAAACTGGAACTTTTTCACCGGTTAAATTTTTCCCTGGGTAACTTTAATCACTGATTACAAAACCAGCGAATCACCGGTTAAAAACGATAACCAGACGTGAATAGTACCAAATCTCTGGGAAAACTGGAATTAACCAGAGGTTATAAATAACCCGAAGTAATAATACGGCCCTAAATAGTTTAAGTTTAATTAGTCAAGGTTTTTTTTGCAATTTTCCTTGTATAAACTCACAATAAATTTTTTTAAATTAATATCCTACAGTCATGCACTAAAAATATAACGTAGTTGTACAGATATTTGTCTAATCTCTAAAATAAGTCATACATGTAATCCATAAATATTATTCCTGGCAATAAAGAAATTTGAATTTGAATTTGAATTTGAACTTCGCCTTACAAATTCAACCAAACACCTAGATTCAAAATTGCAAGATCCTAGGTCAAGGCGTTCTTGAGTTATCGTACTAACGGACAGACAGACAGACGGACGGACAGACGGACGGACGGAAGGACGGACGGACGGACGTCAAGCGGATTTGGAGTTTTGGCCACAAATAAACAAAAAATAATATATAACATTTTTCCGTCCGAGGTTCGGTTCTATGCGTTACAAACTTTTGGGCTGGATTAAGCTTATAATACTCTATATAAGATTTCATCTAGAGTATAAAAATGAAATTCGGTTTGTATACCTATATAAGTTCTTAAATGGAGTTGGAGGTGGGAGGATAATATTTTTTCTAAATCATATTGTCTGATATCTTAATATATGGTTAGAAGTTTTACGGAAGGTAGGACTAATAGACCCTTAGCAGTGAACAATTTTTTGGGTGGATGTAGGGGGTGAGGGTGAGGGAAGGTGACAAGGAAAAAGTTCAGATTTTTATATCTCGAGAGCCAACAATGATGGGTCGCTGAGACTTGCTATTTAGATAGAGTTGAAGTAGTGGCATGTTGAAAAAATAATGTTTTATAGGGGTAGTATGGTACGGTAGTGGGGAGTGTTTTCCTATCTATAGAATGTTAGCAAGTTAAAACTTGGTGAGTATATGTAGATCTACTAGGAAACTAATTTTGATAAGCAAATTTTGAAATATCCATTATCGTATGAAAGGGCGTCGAAAAAATGATCAGTGAAAACGGAATGCATTTATTTCAGGAATTTTGTCATATCTCTTAGGTCTTCTAAAATTATGAATTTATTTTCATTCAACGTATTCATCACATAAATTCCTAGAAAGCTTTTTCATGATTTTTTTAAACTCGACCCCTAAGGGGCTGTGTACATTTTAACGAATTCAGCCGTATCTCTCAGGTCTGATTAGATATCGAAGTATTGTTGTGATTAAGCTGAGACAATCTATAGAACGGCTTTTACTAGAAAGTTGAAACTTGGTATATGTCGATCTACTAGGAAAGTAATTTAGAAAGGATTTTTTTTTAAATATCCATTAGCATACGAAAAGGCGTCAAAAGAGTGATTAGTTAAATCGGAATGCATTTATTTCACGAATTTTGTCATATCTCTTAGGTCTTCTAAAATTATGAATTCATTTTCATTCTGCGTATTCCTCACATAAGGTCTTAGAAACGGTTTTCAGGATTCTTTGAAATTCCCCTAAGGGGGTGTAAAGGGGTTGTGTACATTTTAACGAATTCAGCCGTATCTCTCAGCTCTGATTAGATAAGAATAACTTTTCATAGAATAACTTTTCACTTGCACGGGCTTGTTTCATAATCACCTAAAACTCGTTTTCAAGATTTTCCTAACTACTAAGAGGGTATGAAACGGTTGAACACGTTTTCACGAATCCCGTCATATCTCTTAGGAGTGATAGGACAACGAATTGGTTTTGACTTCTTCGGACTTTATTCATATTTATCTAAAAACACCTTTCAGGATTTTTGGACATTCAACCCCAAAGTGGCTGCAAGGGGGTTGCATATGTTTTCACAAATTCCTACATTTTTCTTAGTTCTGATGAGATCGAATCAGGACTTTCGGTCGAATGTGCTTGTCGAATTCAAAACCCCAAGCACGGACGACCGTACGAGAACTCACATGTACACGGTGGCTTTATCTGTATGCTGTGTACATGAGAGCTTTCTAGATACTCGCCTCGCCATACATTTCACGCATGTGTATGCGTGAAATCTGGCAAAAGCTCAGATGAATTTATAATTTCATTGATCATTTTCAAGTCAGACGTCGATGACGTCACTATGTGAACAGATCTCCGTTGCAAATTAATACCACCAGATGGCAGTATACGAGATTAAAGTGTGTTTATGCTAATAATGAGTATATGCTATAAACTTTAGATCACGATAGCTCACAAAGTTGCACTAGAGAAATAAAATTCGATTTCTGTATAAAGGTCGATAAACAAAGTTTGCTGAAAGTAAAATTTTTGAATGGGAAGGTGGAGCATGGGAGTGGGGAGGGCAAGAATTTTTTTAAAAAATCACGTCTCATATCTCAAGAACGGTGTAAGATAGATGCTTAAATTATAAAATGTTTACCAGAAGTAGGCCTAATAGACCCCTAGCAGAAAATAAAAATTTGAGGGATGAGGGTGTAAAGGGTAAGGGTGGGGGAGGGTAAAAAGAGAAAAGTTCCAATTTTTTTATCTTGAGATCTTGAGAACCTATACTGATATAAAACTGAAACTTAGTATTTTGATAGAGCTATAGTAGTAGCATGTTGGAAAAATATAATTTCTTATGGGGGTAGTATGGTACGGGGGTGTGCTGTGTTTTTCCTAACTATAAAACGGCTTATGCTAGAAAATTGACATTCGGTATGTATATGTAAATCAACGAGAGTAGTAATACTGATTAAAAAAAATTTAAATATCCATTGGCGTTCGGAAGGGGGGCAAAAAAAGTTATCAGTAAAAATGGAATGCATATACTATTTTCATGATTTTCGTCATATCTATTAGGTCTTTCCAAATATGGAATTAATTTTTTTTGTACGGATTCTTCATCACAACATCAATGTCGAAGTATGAAGCCCTCCTCGAATTCTCTCATGCATCGGCTTCAGTTTATTTTGTAACTTTCAAATCCTGATTTTGGACCAAGCCAGATTGCTCGACTTGCGGCACAGGTTGAATTGCCAGATCATCATCGGTTCCTTAATTCTGTTGGAGATTAATACCGTCGGTGGCTCGATACAGGGACTTGCGAGTTTCAGGAACGACGTCAAACAACACATTGTATATGTTTTCAATTATAACTTTATTGAATAATAAAGGTTACGCGTGACATTGTAATAAACGGAAACTTGTTAAAAATAAAAATGTCACTGGAGACAAATTTTACTCTCGAGATCAGGCTTGGCGTTCCCTTGGCTCGTCTCGGCGTTCCCTTGGCTCGTCTCGGCGTTCCCTTGGCTCGTCTCGGCGTTCCCTCGGTTGGTATTGGTGTCCGCTGAATGGTCTCGGGTCCTTCGCAGAAAATTGCCACATGGCAGCCATAAATCTTTTCCGCTGCTAGTAATATCGGTTACGAGGACGCCCTCCTGTAAATATAGACTTTTCGGTACAACAAATATTTTGTTGTGATATATAAAAATAAACATTTTAAAAAATGTGAAAAAAGGTGTCGGGTCCAACAAAAAGGGATGATATTCAAAGAGTCGGTTTTCTTTCTATTAATATTTCCACTTACGCTTGTATACAAATTTGTGATATTTCCACTTACGCTTGTATACAAATTTGTGATATCCATTTTCCCAAGAAACCCGACAATCGCTCGTAGAAATATCACCGCCCAAATTTTCCAGATTAAAAGCAATCAAAAAGTAAACTTTGCACATCATCTTTTTGCCACACGACGAGCGATTGTCGAGTTTCTTGGGAAAATGAATATCACAAATTTGTATACAAGAGTAAGTGGAAATATTAATAGAAAGAAAACCGACTCTGTGAATATCAACCCTTTTTGTTGGATTCATTTTTACTACCCAAGGCTTCCTACATAATCGTCAAAAAGTTTAATTAAAGATTTTTAGATATTCAACTGTAAGGGGACGTAAGGGTTTCGACATATTTCTTAGATTTAATGAGATGTCAAATTGGTTTTCACTTCCACAGACTTTTTATATAATCACCTACACTGAAAGAAAAACTATGTTTATTCCAAGGTTGCATTGACTATATTAAAGTTCTTCTAACTATTGTAAAACAGATATGTTTCCAATGATCATGGATATGATGCTCCTAGTCATAGCATATAATCAAAACATAGTATGGTTGCATTAAACATATATCCGTACTGATATTTTATATTTTTGTACCAATAATTCTCGTTACATGATGTAAAAGTATATTATAATCACGACAACAATATTCTATGATCAGTGAAACCATGAAATTTGATAAAATAATTCCCACAACCATACCAGATATGGTGTGTGCAATCATGTAAGGTAAGATATTAGATATGATTGTCGCAACCATACTATAATTGACATAACTTTGAATGATCAGTGCAACTATACTCATTTGATTAGAGATGGTCAGTACAATCATGTTACTTGACATATTATGATTGTAAATTGTGGTCCACCTAACGAATAACCTGGTGGCTATTTGAAAAGTAATTTTTTTAGGTTGCCAGTCGCATACTAACCTGCACAGTATCTCAACATTAAACTCGTTCCGAACTTCTACCCAAGAAATAAATTTAAAAAATTCAATTCAAAACCAAGCATCCTCTCACTTATGACGAAAATCCTTAACTTATCGTTTGAAATTCCGAGAAAAATGGCCTAAGTGTAAACCCCGCGATCATCGCTAAATTAAACAAATCAAGTTTCACTTTTTAGCACTTTCACGTGCCACTTGTCTCAAACAGCCAAGCCAAAATGAATCGCAAAATCCGTACTTACACTCGATTAAAGATTGCATTTGATCGCAACTGATGAATTGACGATTTTAATTTAATTTCAACCAAAACCACCTATGTACATTTTCGTTATTTAATGCAACTTTCCTGTGTTATTTTCACCTATCCACCTACCTGTATATAACAACACTCGATCAAAGAAATTCTCGTAACTTAAAAATTAAACTTACAGAAAACATCTCAAGAAATTAATGACAATAAAAATGTAGCGATTGTAAATGGAGTGAAAGGTTGCAGCATCGCAGAAGAAAATGTTCTTTTTATAATGCCCACCAGTATTAAACATGTTGATGATGTTTGAATGACAATTTGAACAAGAAAGTCACCAATTCAATTGGGCTGATGTTTATTTTGTTGAAATTTTAAATAGTGAAACTTTTAATTATTAATATTTAGTTAGGCGAAAAAGGAAGTACGATTTTAATTTCTGCAAACATTTCACGTATGATTTATGCTTCTCTTTATTGTGGTGAAAACATGGTAGCATAACGGGCAGTTTAAGTTAACATGAAGTTGTACGGGATGGTAAATAGTTTGAAACACTGACCTTGCTAACTAACTGGGATTTGAGGTCAGGAAATGTGCAGCGATATATCACTAGCGATAGATGTGAACAAATTAAAACTTGAGGTCTTTGTATGCTAACAGAATACAAACGAGGTAAGTTCGTAGCAGAGGAGACTAACACCTTTCACATATCCCTAATATATCTTATAATTGAAAAATTATATCAATTAAAATAAGAACTACTAATTTGATCCTTCGAACTAACTGAACGAAATCAGTTAGTTCAAAGGATCAAATTAAAACCCCTTTTCTCGCAGTAGAAAAGCTAATTCCGTGTGCAAGCTCTGCTGTCCTTATATGCCGCATGAGTTGAGTCCAAAGATTTAAAGCAGATTCTGCTGTGTGTGTGGAACATGTCGGAACTGTGTGGAACATGCAGAGACTGTGTAGTAGAACATGCAAGAAGTGCGTAGAGCTTTCTACGCTATTCCAACTGGATATTAGGAAGTCTAATTGATATGTGGTTCGAGTTGCCGGGGTATACATGTAGAATTAAACACGATTTTAAATAATTGAGAAAGGATATAATTCAATAGATGAAAATTAAATAATAATTCTTTAGGTGAAAGTTAAACAAATAAGAAATGAAATAATTCAACAGATGAAAATTAAATAATTCTTTACGACTTTGGCTACGTCCGTCCACGTCCACGGTTGCTTTTTAAGAGGAAGAGCCAGCTGCCACAAGTTATTAGTTGCCGACTAGTAGTGTGGCCTGATGGATCGGCGTTGCCAACCCAATCCCACATACATGTGGTACGATAAGACTGTGTATTTTGAAGCTTCTACTTGAATTTTCAGCTTCATTGAAATAAAACCGTTCTTTGCTCTATTCGAAAGGATTCAAAACAACACATAACTGCAACAAAATTCTCGCAGTTTAGTTGAAATAGAGTTTTGCATTTTTTCCACTTTTTCTTCGCGTTTTACAAAAATAAACAAAAGTTAAACTCAACTAGTCAGCTTAATGAAAAACCGGCATAAGGAAGCATCAGATGAGCTGTAAAATTTATGAGTTAATAATAAAGGAACTATCTGACCGATACGCTAGATGAAAACCTATTGGAAGCAATAAAATAATTAAAAAGTCAACGAAAATCGAATAAAGCAATAAAGAGTTGTTATAAAATTTAAATGGAACGAAAAATTAATTGGTCGTGAAAGCTTTTAATTATATTTAATTGGAACAACAAAACTTTTATTTAACTGGATAAGAGCCATAAGTCTTTGGTAAATTTTTCCAGAGTTCATTTCGTAAGTATGTTTAATACTCAATTAGTTCAAACGTATTCTTTCCCTATTTTAATTAAAAATCGTTACCTAGGCTCTTATTTTGAAATTTATAATGTCCATCGGTCCGTTGGAATTTCAAAAGATAGTGGATAGTCGAGTTATTTCGCTACATGGAGTATGTTATTAGTTTGTGATTGATTTAACTAATTACTTGATTAGACATGGACGTCTTTTTACCTGTAATACCTGGTACTAGGCCTGTCAGTAATGATTCTCTACATTTTCCAGTCTGAAATAACTTTTCGCAGGTCAACAAACGTTTTAATATTACACTGTTTTAAAAAAAAAATTATTTTCAATCCAATTTTTACTTGAAATTTACAGTATATTTAATTTTTTCAAGAAAAAGTACACATTTCAATCACTTTTACACGAAATTACTGATATTAGTAAATTATTCATGTACTTTTCAACTGAACCGTACAATTAACATGAAAAGATTCACAAAGTTACGCACCATTTCGTGTAAAGTTAACTATATTTACTTGTATACGAGTACATGAATTTAAAATTACGTTCTTTTTCGTGTAATTCTACTTATCTATTTGAATTTTACGACGAAAAGCATGTAATGTATGAAACCACGAAGTTGGACGCTTCGTTCGATTTTGATTTCTACTGAAATCAAAATGAAACGGCTTTGATGGAGCAGTGGCTATCGCGGGTTCGATTCCTACCTACAGCCAAGGGTTTTATTAAAAGTAGGTAAGTAAGAAATAATATTAGAGGTAGAAATAAGTGTATCTTAAAGAGTGCTAATTATACACTATGTTTAGTGTGTAAATTCCAGAGAATATCCAGTGAATTTACTGCTTTCGAAATTGAAATTTACTGATTGCAAATTGAAATTCACTGATCCAAAATTGAAAATTACATTCGAATTGACTATTACATCCCAATGTAAATTTACTTGAAAAGCTGTGGCATATTTGCCTACTATCCAAAAGATGTAAAATTCAATGGATTTTTTACTGTGTATGTTACATATATTGTTGCTAGCTAAAGATTTGCCGGGATTCGGTAAAATCACATTTAGATTAAACTAATATAATAAAAAATCGCTTCTTCATTATCGCATATAGGGTAAAGAACCCAGTTGCGAGCCCTACGCCAGTTCCGAGCCACCATCTTTAATTCCACGAATAGCTAAGAATTCATGACAGTTTTTCCTTCACTATCATTTTTAGCAATCACTTTCAATTGCTTTTAGTAATTCAGCTATAGGCTTCGTGTGAAATATTTTCAATTGTTGTCAGAATGTTTCTCGCAAGAGTTTTTGCGGTATGAAAATTATAACAATAAAAGGCAATTTAATAAAATTGATATAATTTAATAAATATTTAGTAAATTGGTTGTTGGAAGTTTACCTGCCGGCGGTCGAAATGCAAAAGAGGTAGAAGCAAGTTTTTGAAATGAGATTTTGGTGCATTTGCTTAATTTACAACCCGTTAAGTCGCCAGTAGTCGGGTGCTACCATATAAATTGGCTCAAACTTTACAATGTAAATAATTTATCAAAAGTTTAATTTACAAATTCTAACACAGAATTTGTAAAGAACACACGTGTTCCACAAATCGGCAAGTTCCTTATAGTTTTCGTTAAGAAACTTCAGTGACACCATAGTGCTTAAAACATTAGTTTTATATAATTGGTGTAAGTATTGTGACAATATGGAAAGTGTGTGCTACAAATGTTATTATGTAATTTATTAAACATTGAAAATTTTATATTTAATTAGAATAATAAGACGGCTCGGGACTGGTACTGTATTTCTGATAATTTCCATTTTCGAGCCGGGTGGCTCGCAACTGGCATTTATGAATTTTTTTCATGGACCCTGTTGCGAGCCCCAAGCTCTGAGCCTCCTTCGAATTTTAAGACAATTTCCTTAAAAATACAATTTTAATTAAACATATAATTGTACCGAAAATATTTTAATATAAAAATATAAAACACACTTTTTGCGCATTTATCCAGATTAGAATAGTGATTAAAATTTACATTGAAAACACCAACAATATTGCTGTTTTTGTTATTTTTTATTCCTTTTCCCTGTAGATAGTAGGCTAGAATATAGATTTTAACCGGAATAGTTAACCCAGTAAGCTCACTGGGTGAACTACTCGCGATAAATTCTCTAATGTAGCCTACTATCTATTGAAAAAAGTTATAAAGAATCGTAAAAACAGCAATGTTGTTGTTATTTTGTATATAAATTTTCTATGCTCTCCTATCCTACTCTGGAGAAAAGCACCTAATATTGTTATAATGAATTATTATAGATATTTTTGGTTACGAAGTGTGTTTACTATGATAAAGTTAAAAAATATTCACTTGTTTTAGATATAAGGTAATTGAATATGCCAAAACCGAAATATGTACAGGAGCAATTACAGGTTGCTTTAGGCGAAATAAGGAAAGGGTCAACAATTCGTTCTGTAGCTCAGAAACATGGGATTCCGCGCGGTATAATACAAAACCGCTTGCATAATAGAACGCATAAGCCCGTCACCTATTTTAACTGATGAAGAAGAAGAGAAAATTGTCGACTCGATATTACAGTGTCATCTCAAAGGCTTCCCTAGAAGAAAAGAGGATATTCTATTTGTTGTAAAGGAATTTTTGGATGCCCTGCCTAGAGGAAATCCATTTAAAAATAACACCACCGGGAATAAATGGTACAAGAGATTCCTCCAGCGACAGCCTTCTTTGTCAGTTAGGACACTTGAAGCAATTACTGATGCCAGCTCCAAAGTTGTATATAGTATATTTAATTGCTATATAAATGTGATCTTAACATTTTTCATAATTATAGAACGTTGAAAACTTTAATATATCTTAAATGCCAATTATTTTTATGGGTGATTCAAATGTATCAGACATTACGTCGTTTCTTACGAAGCCTGATACTCCTGCGCGGTTAGCGATACGACAAACCGAAAAACAAAGTTTTATTATTTCATCAACACCTTTTTTTTTGTTAAAATGAAAAATATATTTATGTTTATTTAAAATCTTGGCTTCATTAAATAATGTTAGGTACTATTTGCTATGAGAGCATGTGAGGCTCGGAACTGGCACATGATGGCTCGGAATAGGGATCAGAGCGGCTCGAAACTGGAACAAAGGCCATTTTAAACTTTTTATTGATTTTCTTTAAACTATTATACCAATTTTTTGTTAAATAGGTATTATAACAAATAAGAATAAAATATTAAATCTGAACAGTAAAATATCAGATTGGTAACTGTATATTCTGATTTTTAACGACGACTCAAAGTCAACATTTGTCTTAAGGGGGCTCGGAACTGGGGTCTTTACCCTAGTTGTTGGCAATTCTTCACGCTTTCATTTAGTACACGGTCGATGCCATCCATGAAAATCATGCCACCGCTTTCCAGTGAAACTGATCATCGTCTCGCTTTCGCAGTAGAAAACTAATCCCGAGTAGAAACTCTGCTGCGCTTATACTCTACATATGTGTTCTCGGGAGATATCGAGTACACTCGATGGTGTGTGTAGTAGTTGCGAGATTTGTGTAGCTTTCTACGCTATTCAAACTGAATATTGGAAGATTGTAGTGTTCTCTGAAAACCTCGATGTCATTGACAGGTGATTCGTGAGGTGAGGGTATGCATGTAATAATAATTTATTATATTTAACTACAGGAACCAATGATGAGGTTGTTGAATTCAATAAACTCTTCTAAAGTCGTTTGAGCATGCCTCTTCAATATTTAACACATGAAGAAGTTATATGTTAAAATTTTGTTTGTTCATAAACTTTCTCACTCATATCACTTCTTTTGCCTGAAGACTTAATTTACTAATTTAAAATTTTTACAAATTCACACTATCTTCTAAGCAGTAGATTCTAATCGAAAGGTCTTAATGATTCATGGTAGCAATCTGATGCGATCACGTAATGTCTTTAACATTGAGTCTAATTCAAAAACAGTAGCTAAATGTGAACTTGAAGATTGAGTGGTTGGATTTTAAGGCGCTGGCTGGTTGCGTATTGCGCAACATTCAAAGTTATGACGGTACGTGCGACAGATTACTCATAGCAGTAATGCATACATGCTTCGTATGTGATCTGAATTTGAATAGTTGCGTTTACGTACTGGCGCTTGGAAGCTTGATTTGATCGATCTAGCGTTCGCTAGTCAAGGTAATGCCTTGCGGGTGTTACTGTATCGCATGCGAAAGGTATTGCTGGTAACGATCGTAAAATTTGAATGGGTGCTTTTGATATTAGACGAATTGCAAGAAAGTATTGTGAGGCTATCGCCAAATTGAAGGATATCGGGTTGTGGTCTGAAAATGTGAGTTCACCGTACGCCAACCAGCTGCAGGCTATTATAACCCCAACCTCAGTTAATCATACAAATGAACTAAGTTCTGATAAAATCTCATTAATTTTATCTTGTCTTGAAGATAATCTCTTACATGTACCTACCTACTAATTTCAACAAGTCGTACATTCCGACTTATTTAAGCATTCAAGGTCAACCCATAATTTACGTAATTTTCTTAGAGTGAAAAGACGAACTACTGTTCACCATTTCCGGTCAGAAAAATGACCAGTCACTCCTACGATTCCTCTTCGAAAAATTACTTGGCACGAGCCCCATAATCGCAAAAAAATCGCTCACAGCTAATAAGACTGGCAATTCATGATATTAAAACGGTGCGGAATAACAAATAGTATTATTGTTGTCACCAGGTAGAAGGTAGAGCAGATAGATATCAGGTGAAGCAAAACATACTGCTCATATTTCACCTTTGCCTGCGCTATCTTAGAGCAAAATCAGTTGAGCTGAAGACAGTAATTTATAGCCGTCACCGTTGGACAAGGTAGCCAGGACATATCTGGGTCGGATATGTTATAGGAACGCGGTACTGACAGGGCATGAATGCGACTTTTAGTTGGATTCGGTGGACAATGAAACCAAAAGCCGACAGTCGACATTTTTCGCCTGACTCTGAAACTATAGATGACAAAATCCTACACAATCGAATCTTACGCAATTTTCTTTCCTGATGGTAGTCGTAGGATGGGGAAATTTTGCACCTGGTTCTTACTATGACTAATTGGAATATTTTTTTTTGTACGCTTCTAGTAAAAAAATTCCAACTATATCGCTCTCTCAGTAAGTGAAGCAAGAAGGAAATATCACCCTTCGTTCCCTACTACTCCAACAAAAATGTTATTTGCAGAATAAGTTCCTAGGATAGCTCCTTATAAAATCACAGGATACATCAATTAACAATTACAAAAATTTAATGAGATCAATCAACACATGGTAATTGAGAAAACACCAGGATATTGGTTAAAGGGTGGAAAGTATAAAAGATCGATAACTAAATAAATGCGTATTCTTTATTACGTTGGATTAATAATTCAATTACGAAAAGTAATAATGATAGAGATAAGGGTGTGGTGTGAGGCTAAAACTTGGAATTTATGTAGAGCTTTGATAGTGGACCCATTTACCAAAAAAATCGTTGATATGGGTGGAGGGGTAGTGGGGAAAATAATGCGTGATAAGAATTTTTCAAAAAAATCACGTAGTATATCTCAAGAAAACTATTAGATAGATGCTTAGAATTTTAGAGAGAAGTAGGACTAATAGACCCCCAGCAGGTGTGGGTGTAGGGAATGAGGATGGATCACGGTGAAAAAAAAGTTTTGATCATATCTCTTAGGTATTCTAAAATATTAAATTAAATTTTCTTCATTCAATTCCCCACATAAATACCTAAAATTTTTAAAATGTGCTTCTCAGTGGGTGTAAACGGGTACATTTAACGAATTCAGCCATATCCCTTAGGTCTTAGGTCTATCGAATAACTTTTCACTTTCACGGCCTTGTTTTATTTATAATCACCTAAAACCGGTTTTCAAGTGTTTTATTTTTGCAACCCCTAAGATGATATAAACGGGTTGAACACGTTTACAAGAATTTCGTCTTATCTTTTAGGTGTGATAAGTCATCGAACTGGTTTCATACATATTTATCTAAAAACATCCTTCAGGATTTTGGGATATTCAAGTGGGTGTAAGGGGGTTGCATACGTTTTCACAATATAATAATATGCAATATATGTAATATCTCTGAAGTTTGATGCGATATCAATTTGGCTCCAACTTCTGCAGAGTTTTTATGTAATAGCCTACAAACAGATTTCAGGATTTTCTGATATGCAACTCCAAGGTGGTGTAAAGGGGTTGCATGCATTTTCACAAATTTCTACATATTTCATTGATCTGATGAGATATCGAATCGATTTCTACTTCCTAAGGCTTCTTATATAATCGCCAAAAAGTTAATTTCAGGATTTGTAGATATTCAACCCTAAGGGGGTGTAAAGGGATTGCATTCTTTTCACAGTTTTCGACATATTTCTTAGGTTTGAAGATATATCAGACTGGTTTTCACTTCCAAAAACTTTTTATCAAATCGCCTACAAACCCATCTTACGTTTTTTGACGTTAAACCCTTGAAAGTAAAGGGATTACATATGATTTTGCCACCTCTTAGTTTAGATGATATATACAATTGGTTATTACATCTATCTACGGGCATTTCATGTAATGGCCTAAAAACTGATTTTACGGTTTTTCGAAACTCAACCCCCAAGTGAATGCAATGGGTTTGACACGTTTTCACAATTCGTCATATCTCTTAGGTCTGATGAGGGAGCAAATTCGTTCTTACCTCTATGGCCTTACAGTGTAAATATTATACCGAAATTCGAGTCATTCCTTTTTATATGTTTATTCGGCTAAAAATGTGTAATTTAGATATTTTTATTTCTTTTCTAAGGACAAAATTAACTTTCCAAACTTGAAACAACTGATTTTATAGATACTCCGACTTAAATCGCGTTCCAGAATGTGATCCAATTACGTAATTCATGTGTTATATGTGGCAGTGGAGTATCGCTCAGACTGTTGGCAGATTTTTTCAATATTGTCGTTGTGTTTATTGCCATAATCAATATAATCATCAATTCTAGAAAAAATGCATTGTTCATAAGACCATTTTAATTAAAACGATGAAGGTATTCATCAAAATTGGTGTGTGTTTTTAAATGTGTGCATTTTTCAACTGTATAAAGCGTGCAGAATTTTGTATTAATGAAACTAAATTTGTAGTGTTGATGTATGGTTCTTTTATCGAAAAAAATATTTATTGCTTTTATTCGTTGTTCTGACAAATGTTTCATTAATCCAATGAACTGTTTATACTCTAGATGAAATCATATAGAGTATTATAAGTTTAATCCAGCCCAAAAGTTTGTAACGCATAGAACCAAGCCACGGACGAAAAAAAATTATATATTATTTTTTGTTTATTTGTGGCCAAAAACCTCAAATCCGCCTGACGTCCGTCCGTCCGTCCGTCCGTCTGCCTGTCTGTCCGTGAACACGATAACTCAAGAACGCCTTCACCTAGGATCTTGAAATTTTGAATCTGGATGTTTGGTTGAATTTGTAAGGCGAAGTTCGTTAACGGGCAAAATCGTCCTACTCCTTCGGGTAGCTGCCATACAAAATGTCCTTAAAACACGTGTTCAAGAATATTGACCAATAACTTCGGAACGCCTAACGCTACAACTTTGAAATTTTGTATGTGTTACTTTTTCAATAGTTGAAGCTAAATGTATGATTATGAAGAAAATACTGTTAGTCCTTCGTGTAGCTGCCATACAAATATCCTGTCAAAATGTATTCACTTAATTTACGAAACTCACTATAACTCAAGTAATCTTTTAGCTACGAATTCGGAATTTTGTAGAAACTAGTTTTGAGTGAAAAGAAAGTTCGACTTTACTAGGCAGCGAAATCCTTTTACTCCTTCTGGTAGCTGCCATACAAAATGTCCTTAACACACGTGTTCAACATTATTTTTCGATAACGTTTGAACGCTTCAAGCTACGAATTTGAAATTTTGTACACGTTCATTTTTAAATGGTTCCAAGGAAAAGGATAAATATGTAAGAAATCGAGTGAGTCCTTCCTGCACCTCCTATGTGAAAGTCCTTCAAAAAGGAAATTTTTTTTCCATGATTTACCCAGTTCAAGGTATGAAATTATACAATGAATATTGTAATTTAGTTTTGAGTAGCAATCTAATGGCAGTCCTTAATAAAGGACATACAACATGCACACACGTAATTCTACTTTATCCCCAACTACAATATAAATCGGAGTTCAGTATTCAGCCGATCGTGACTGCAGTATGTTTTTTTAAGAAAAACAGTAATTAATATGTATTACGAACTGTATTCTTTCAGTATTCTGTTTTCATTAAACAAACTATTTTTAAAATATCAACGGCCCTGGAAATATAAAAATAATTACATGTTTATACCTTCATCCGCCCTCAACCCGCAATGGCACAATTCCTAAAAAATATTTTGAACAATGTTGGTGATACTTACTTACTTATACCCTAGGCAGACGACGCATTCGAATGATCATTGTGGGAATGATCATTCGCATTCAATGATCAATGAGTTTTAACATTGACACACGTCTACCGGAATTACATTCAATCCGTCAAAATATTATTGTTGTGGGAATGCTCAATAAAAGTTTCCAGTTTTCATTGGCTACGTTTTATCTGTTGAAATAGAGTGATATAAGTTTAGTTTTATCTGTTGAAATAGAGCGATAGAAAAGTACTAATATATCAGCAATTGTGAACGAAACGTTAAAAGGATTAATCGCAATTAATGCACACATGAAATAAATAGAAAAATTTGGACGGTGAAACTTCCACTTGTTCTACTAGTTGCATGGTAGTTTCATAGACTTGACGCTAGATGGCGTTGTGAGCGCTTGAATGAATTATCAATTTATTTCCGAATTACCATTTCCCAATTGTAATTGGAATGATGGAAAGAATGACCAATTCGACAATTACATTTGGACAGACGTGATGCGGAATTATCATTGGACTAAGAATGATCTTTCGAATGCGTCGTCTGCCTAGGGTATTACTTACGATAGCGCTACAGTCCAAATCGCACCTTGACCTCCTGTATGTGCCGCCTCTAGCCTTCTCGGTTCAGTGACCGCGTCCTCCAGTTTGTGAATCTTAGCAGTGATTTGCTGTCTACGTCAATAGAATCCTCCCAGCGCTTCCGTGGTTTTCCAACTAGTCTTTGTCCATTAACTTTTCCCTTTAGTGTCCGCTCCACATGACCAGCTCATTTTAGCTTTTTGAATTTTATGAGGATCGATAATTCCGGATTACCAAAGATGGCATACAATTCAAATTCAAATGTTGGTGATGCGATGTATTTTTTCGACGATTTGAGATACCGTGAATTCTTATTTTTATTTTCTTAAAAAATTAGTAAATTATACTTTGAATTTGGGGCACTGCGGTTTTGACACTTGAGCCGCGATTCTGGCGATACGCGAATTGCGAAAATTCCGCAAATTTATCTTCATTTTCGAAACAGGGAAATTTGTCGGTTTCATGAGGCAAGGCTGTTGGCGAATATTTTCATGACCTTCCTAGGTATTCAAATTGAAATTCGCATATGTGAATTAAGGAAACTGTTTGTTTTTCGTTTCGTTTTTGTTGTAAATATTAGGTCTGTTCTTTTTGACTGATTTTGGGAGAAGGACAATGCGTTGGGAGAAGCAATTGCTCGAAAGCTGAGATTGAAACATTCTAAAATTCATATCTCCTGAACGGTTGATGTCAGACGGTTGAAACTTTATTGCTGTTTTATGGGATACTAGGAGCTTGGACAAGGACTAAAATTTTGAAGGAGGGGAATGTGGGGGTGGAACAAAAAACTTTGGATTACAATATCTTCCGAACCAATTATACCAGGAAGATAAAATTTGATTTTTGAAGATAGGATTACAAGTCGAGTCTGTTGAATGTAAAATTTTTGAGGGGGGAGGTGGAGCGCCAAAGGGGGGGGGGCAGACATTTTTAAAACAAATTTATTTTTATATCTCCAGAACCGTGCCACATATGGCCTTACAAATTTTACAGGAGTTAGGCCCAGTAGACCTCTAGCGGAGAAAAAAATTGTGAGGTGTGGGTGTAGAACTCTGGTTTTTATTTGTCGAAAACCGTAAAGGATGGAAAGCTGAAAATTGACAACTATGTAGAGCCAAGAAGCATCTTAGAAAAGTAAAATAATAAATTCCCTTTTACTTCTTATTACTTAGTTTCACGATTTTGCAAAATTCAACGACGATTGTGTACGTTTTTAATAATTCGGACATATCACTTAGGAGTGACTAGATATCAAATTCTGTTTTAAAGTTCGTTTTTACTGTCTGTTTCTGTAAACGACAAATTCAAAACTTTAGTGGGGCACGTTCAAAATACAAATGAAGCCATTTTCGAAATGGGATATGTTCGAATATCAATTTTGACACATTGGAAATTAGCGAAAAATTCGCAAAGGAAATTTGTGAATTGTCGTCAGAATCGCGGACCTGGTTCAACTGCTTTGTACCTATGGTAGCTCGGTCTCTTTTGTGTCTTGATATGTTTTCTTCAGTTCCTATATTATACCCTCTGGGACATAGGGTAGTAATAACGCTCTTCTGATATATTTTTGATACATTTTAGTATCGATAAATGAATTATACTGAATAAAGCAACCACGCTGTACAGAAGTAAATTTCTCTTTTGAAATTATAAAATTGATTAAAAATCATTCTCCAAAAATCAAAAGGGACTGTTCTGGATCCCAATTCCGATTCAATACTGCAATTTCGTAAATTTGAATCTCTCTAATCGATATTGCATATAAATTTTGTAATTTAGTCCGAATAAATTCCTTTTAAGTATTGTAACAGTACTGAAAACCAAACCTAAAACTAGTTATTTCATATATTGTGCGTACATAAACTTACATTTTATATTGACATCGCATCAATATTCGTATTTAACTGCGTTTTATAATTCTTTATTGTGTCCCATATTTCTATTTTCATAATTTTATATTCCCGGAATGAAGATTTGAACTCTGGTTTCTGAACCAGAGTTACGAAGTGCCGCGCTTATTGTTAAAATGTATTAAAAAAATAATATATAAAAGGGTAGTGATACAGTACCGATAAAGAATTTTTTTTAAGTATTTCCAAACCTCATTTGATAAACTCTATGTAAACGATTTTACTCCTATCACTCTGAAAATATCCAGACAAATAAAATTTGGACGACACCTTACATCAATATCTTGAAAGTTCGAATAGGACTACACATATTTTTGTTAGGAACCGAAAGATACATTTTGTTGGTAATACGGTCATCATGAGGACAACTGTTTTGTTAATTGAACTATAGGTCTAAAAAATTTACGAGATGAACAAATATTGGAAGAAACCTTGGAATTCAATATGGTCAAATTATTAGATACAGAACTGAGATCGAACTCTTCTGCAAGTGAGAGATTAAGAAAAGTGGAATTGTTAAGGTTCTGGTAAAAACTGAAAGTTCTTCAGTACTGGCACTGAACTTAAATTCAAAATTCCGCCCTCACGATTCTCCTAGCGATGAATTTTAAAAATCAGAACTCTCTGTGAATTTCGAGATTTTGGAAATCATGTTAAGTTCTTATTGTCAGCAGCATTGATTTCCTAGACTCTATCTGGCAGCTATCGGAGCTTTCAATTTAGGCAAAGTTCTGACTTGCAGTACTGCATTTCAGTACCTGTTTATGTTGTATGGACCCGAACAGCCATATTTCTTCTTTGCTTATATTTTAAAAATTACGTGACACAAAAATGTGACCTACTCAATTATTTTCAATCAATTTCTAGGTTACCACAACGAGTTATTCTAAAATTACAATACCTTTAAATTGGCCCGATCGAAACCTCAATTTTGTTCCAATGATTTTAATGCGCCGTCCGTTCCGACCTTGAAAAGTCTAGAATTTAATTCATCTGCAAGCGAGCTAGTTACTTTTAACACACTCATTTTTCCTTCTTTTTCAAATAGGTAACTGATTTACCTGTGCTTACCTTGTCCATATGAATGTTGTTGGTCTCGTAATTTTTACGATCTTTTTTTTTATATATATATATACGAAGTTCACGTAAGGTTACATCTGTCTGGGTCAGAACTCAGAAATGCTACACTTTTGCACATACGGCTGTATGAAAAATTATGTCGATTAAAATCCTGAAGAGTGAGTGTTATAAAAATTCTTTAGTAGAGTTGCTAAGCAAAAGTAATTTCTTAGTGAACCTTGCTACAAATACGCTCCATATAACAAGTTTATTTTTATGACCAGTTACGAGAATTTCACAGATTAGTTTGTTCATATATTTCGAATTTTTTTCGGTTTCGGTGTCAATGTAACAATAATTAAATTAAGACATTAAGTATGATGTGTGTGTGGTCTAGCAGAGTGATATAATGTGTAAAGGCGTGAAAATTAGATCTAACTCGACTATAAAAATGAACCAGATACTTTCACAAAATAGACATTAAAACGAGAACTTTTTCCTTCATTTCTTGTTTAATAAATTATTCTGATCAATCGAGAAAGAACAATTTCCATTCTAGAAACTGTAAGCATTTGAAAGGTAACTAGATGACAGAACAAATTTTTTAAGAAAGCTTGTATGGTAGCTAGTAGCTTCTAAGCCATGATGTACCATGTATGGTGGAGGATAAACTCCTTGTCGTTGCGATAAGGAAGTATTAAAACGGATCTGAATTTTCTATCGAAGATCCGAACACTGTGGATTTTTTCCGGGAATCATTTGTTAGCCTATCTCTCAACAATTTATCGATTGTTGAATAATGTACTAAATTTTTCCTATATGTATTTCTTAAAGCGGTTTAAAAGATATGTATTGGCTTGCATTTTGTTCCGCGAAGTCGTGGGTTACAAAGTTTGGGTGGTTGGGTAGATCAAAAAACCGTAGTTATTAGAAACATTTGATTGTTCGTTCAGCGAATTGTTTCAGGGTACACGCAATAGCTTAAAAGAAAGTTCAAGACAGTCTTCCTACACACATACCACACTCGAAGGAGGCTAAAAAGGCATTACTCGCGTCATTGAAAACAACCGAAAGTGAAGTAATGCCAATGCCTAGTATGTCGATTGTGGGATATTTTCGGTCGTCATATCTTCAGAACAGCTATTCATCCGAATAACAATAGTCCGCCACTAAAACAACACTCGCAATTATTTGTCATTTTTTTTGCATACCAAAGATATTGAAAGATATACGAAACTATAATTAATTTCAAGTGTGTGTTTTTAAACGGCACTTGGGGTCAGTAGAGTCGTCAAAACATAAAATTATTCTGTGGGTGTATAAAGACGTGTCTTGTGTCTTACCTGGGCTTAATTGCCAATAAGGTATCGCTGAGTAATGACTGTCACCCATGCCATATCTTTGGCATCGTTATGCCATTACAACAGCATAAAATTTGCACCTTCTACTGTATAAAGCTGCAAGTCGGTCAGATGGATGCATTTCACGTAAATTTTTGATTTTTTTTGGAAAGAAAATAATCACTACAAAAGTAAAATTTACAGTATTGCAATAAACTACACCTATGGTATAAAATATACGTAGTCAAGTAGGTACTTGTGCAATTTTTATGAGAATTCCAAGGTTTGTTCATTTCGGGTGTGGTGAAAATCGCGAAATTTGTTTAACATTCTGTCGGTGAATTTCGAACGATTGGCGATAATTTTCCCAATAAATAAGATCGACATTTGGATGTTATTGGAGCAAGTTTTCCTCACGGCCTTTTTTTAAATTTAACAAAAGATTAGCATAGAGCCATGAATTTAGTGTGTTAAGTTGAAACATTTAATTTGAATTCAAATTTTTCATTAGTTCATAAGTCAAAATTCATTCACCACTTATTTCACATTTCTAATTATTTAGTTATTTACATGTTACGATCCTGTTAAAAAAATTTATAACAAAGAGATAATTGGAAAAATAAAAATTATTATAATAATTCTTCGACAAATTATAACATAAATTAAGAAAAAATTAATATTAAGAACGAAAATCTTACAAAATGTAAACTAAACAAATTTTAATTGAATTAAATAAGCACAATAAAAATCGATTAACAATATTGGCGCAACTGGAAATATAAAAATTATTATTGTTTTTTTGGGTAGAAAACCAGAACGCGTTTCATGCTAAGATGCATACTATGCGTATGACAAACTAAAAAAGAACGTTCCAAATACCCTCCTATTTTTAGGTTGTTAGTCGCATACTAACCTACACCGCATCTCAGCACTAAACGCGTTCCGGACTCCTAACCAAAAAATAATAAAGTTGCGCCCAGACTGTTGGAATATTTTTTATTTATTTTCTTATTTATTTTCAATTTCAATAAAAACAGGGGGATTAAAATATTGATATACATACTTACCCCGTAAAGGGTTGAATATAAAAAAAACGATTTTTAAGCGATTATATAGAAAGCCCGTTAAAGTAAAAACGAATTCGTATATCATCAGACCTAAGTGATATGTCGGAATTCGTAAAAACGTACACAATCATTTATACCCTCTTAGAGGTGGAATATAGCAGAATCCCGAAAATAATGTTTAGATCATTATAAAAGGTGTTACAATAACTCGTTCCGAAGTTAAATCAAAATTAAAACAAGTGGTTGATGGAGTTAAGAAATTTTTATTAAAAAATGTCATGTGGTCCATGGCAATTAAATATGGAAAAACATATCATTCAAATGTTCGCCACGGCTCCTAAGGCACACCGCGACACATTTGTCCAAATTTTTGAAGACATCACGGCATAATTGCACCTCAATTAGACCAATACGGTTTGTTATCTCGCCCTTCAGTTGTTGAATGGTGGTGGGTTTATTGGGGTAAACCTTGCTTTTTGAGATAACCCCAAAGAAAGAAGTCCAACGGAGTCAAATCGCGCGATCTCGGTTGCCAATTGATTTCACTGTTTCGGGAGATTATTCGCCCGGGGAACTTCTGCTGCAATAATTCCATTATTGCGTTGGCTGTGTGGCACGTCGCACCATCTTGCTGGAACCGTATGTCGTCGATATCATAATCATACAAGATTGGCCACAACAAGTCGGTGATCATGACCCGGGACAAGTGCAATTCCTGGGCGCCAATGGAGGTGTATGGGCTTTCTGCCACACTCCCACGAACTGCAGCAACAAAATCACGAAGAGCACGGAATGCATTTTTGTTTGAGCACCCATTTTCGTAAAAGGCCTCAACAATTTTTACACGTTCTGCGAAGGATAACATATTCATGATCCACCTTAAGCCTAGTACTGTGTTCCGAGCAAAACGAAATTAACTGTCAAATTCCATATAAAAAAAATTATTTCGCTCATTTTTCGCGACGAAATATTTCGTTCGTTTTTCAGTACTGTGTTCATGGGCGGAATGGACATTTGCGGTAGTCACTAATATATGGCTTGGTTGCGTTCAAGTTTTGTTTCCAAAGGTACGGTACCCTTGTATGACAAGCGAAATATTTGACAATTCAAAATGTTCAACCGTTCGCTGTCAATTCAGTTCGTTTGTGCTCAGGAAATTTTGTGTGTTATATTATGATGTGTTGTGTGCCAGAATTGTAATTTCTAGCCAATATTTTAATTTTGAAGGTACCTTTTTCGTTCGGTCGTTCGTTCGTTCGTTCCGCCAAACACAGTACTATACTTTACCAACAATTTGCCAAAGACTGAACTACCAAAATGTCAAAACAGATGTCAAAAATTATTTGACGTTTAAGCGTGGTTCACAATGAGCTTCGGAACTTGCTATTGTAACACACTTTATATAACGCCCATAGAATTACAAGCGAATTTGATCTTACTAAACGTAAAAGATTTGTCGAAAAACTTGAACAATACTTGAACAAAAACCTAGGGGATTGAATATCGAAAAATGGTTAAATCGGATTTCCCGATTACATTCAAAGTCTCCAGTAGTGAAGGCGGATTCGATATCTCATTAGACCTAAGAAATATATCAGAATTCGTGAAAATGTACACAGCCACTTTACACCCCCGTTGAGGTCGGATATCGAAATATCTGGAAAAATGTTTGCAGGCGGTTATATAAAGAGCCTGTAGAAGCAAATTTAATTTGAAAGCTCGACATGCCTAAAAGACTTAACGAAATTCGTAAAAAGGTGGAAAAAATCCTTTTCACAGACATTGTTTTTACTCCACCTTTGTAAGCGTATGTAAATCTAAACTTTTATGATTTAATTACTCCTGCAGTGCATCTACTTTTACGTACCAAGTTTGAACTTTCTACCGTAAGCCGTTTTGAGATACAAAAAAACACTCCCACCCCGTACCAAGCTACCCCTATCAACAATTTCTAGAATGCCTTTATAGAGGCTCTATAGAGTCGTAAATTTTTAGCTTTTTATCCTCTGAGATTTTCGAGAAATAAAAATCAGAAGGTAGGAAGGAGTGCCACCATCACCCTCAAATTTTTATGCTGCGCTAGAGGCCCTGGCCCGATTTGGGCTGTCGCGCCATTGATGATGATGAGAGGTCTATTCGGCCTAACTCTTGTCAAATTTTCAAGATCATATCTGGTACGGTTCTTGAGATATACAATTTTTTTTTTAGAAATTGCTAACCTCTAAAATTTTCCACTTCTAATCCTCTATATCCTCTATGCACACACCAAATTTTATCTTCCTGGTATGATTGGTTCGAATGATATTGTAATCCAAAGTTTTATTATTAAAAACTAATAAAGCAAAATGGGTAAGAATAAAATAGTAACACAGGAAAATTTCACTAAGCTGTAATTCGTGGAAACCTATTGATTAGTTAATATAAAGTAAACATCTCGACAAACTTCTCAGAGCTGTAACGCTATGTGGGCAACTTGGGTAAAGTTTTTCATTGGGCATGCCGTCAATTACTTTATTTCGTTTCTAGCTCTTATCGAGCCGTTCAGTCTAAAAACCTAAACAGAACACGGACCTCGACAGTCTTTAGAATACACAGGATTGTATGTCGATGCCCTCAATAACAACTTCGCCTGAGACTGCGGTTGCTCGCATAGGGCTGCTAATTGTAATCTCGGATTTCAATTACTTTCCAGCAGGAAAAGTTTCGTATACTATACGTCGAAACGAAACCGTATTCAAGTCGTATAAGCGGTTAGACTTTTTGAGAACGATGTTGCCGGTTGCTGAATATATTTATTATTATACGAGCACTATATACCGTCACCTGAATACTACAACTAGATAACTCAAAAATTGTCATATATGGGGTAACGTTACTAATTCTTCGTATTGTCTTCGGTTATTGCCACCGTTAAGATCAAAATTTGCAAAAAAAAATAAAATTAGTTTTTCTCGAAACTAATATTATATATTTAAGATGTCTAGTTGTAGTATTCAGGTGACGATATGCAATATTTACACGACATTGAATTCTGTTTACATTTAAGAGAACACCGCGATAGCATGCATATTACATGCTGTCTTTATTTTATATATGGATATGTAGAATTTTGATGACATTTTGCGGGAGTCCCCTCTGCCTGCTGGGTTTCTGTTCTTCAAATTCATCCCGATTCCTATTCACTTCCTCGTTATTAATAAACGCAAACACTCCCAAATTGATTAAAAATACTATATAAATTATACGCGCTACCAGAAACACGTCCATTTTCAAAAAATATTAAACAGAACACAAGTAGCACTTGACAATCGCTTTTCTTCTTGCTAGCATAGAATCGAAGTCGCAGTCGCTGTTCTGTTCAACACCAACTGCGTAATCGAACCTCACGCCGAAAGATAGGCAAATTGTAGTCGCAGTCGGAGTCGAGGTCCGTGTTCTGTTTTGTACTTTAGTCCCGAGTTTGAAACCGTACAACACACTGAAACACTTAAGCTTAGCAGCTCTATTATAAACCCGAAATATCGGGTAATTTAATGAAATGTTATGCCGAAAAATTCCCATCAAAATAATTTCCAAATAATAAAAAAACATACTTTTTTATAAAAGAAGAAATTCATATATATGACAAAGATTTCAATTTTTAAAATTAATAAAATTTAAAATTTTAATTTTGAAACTGAAATTGTAAACATTTTTTATGTTATTTTGTTGTTTTTCTATGGTTTTAGCCACTTCATTGATGTTTCTCTGATCAAATTTGGGACTATTTGAGATTTTTTGGCCATCCAGAGCTACTGAACAAAGTTGTTTTTCCGGGGATCGGTTCTTAGCCTATCGCTAAACATTATTATCTTGTAACAAGAACATATGCTGTACTGTTGATCCTGTTACACTTGGTCTATCTCTTCAAACGATTATTTCACTGTGATACAACTCTTGGAAAAAAATCTATTTTTAGTGAAATTATACGAAAATAACGACAAATATCAAGGCATTCGATAGTAGCATAATATGCCTTTGGATGAAAATCTTGTGCTGTTACTATACGCAAGAGCTTAGTTTTGGATCAAACCCAATTTTTTCACTTGACCAACTCAATTTCACGTTATCAGTTTGAAACCAGTCAAGCAGCGTCTCTTTCAATCGAAGACACGTGAGTGAACTGCTCATTAACCAACAACTTTTAATACAACTTCCGCTTTTATTTAAATTTTTATAAAAATCTCGGCCGTATTTCAACCGAACGTAATCACAAATTTAAATCTGATGAATAACAAAATTTCACCAGTTGGCAGATAAGGGCAATTACATAAACAGTCAGATTTCTGAATTTCGCAAAAAAATCTATCTCGGTAAAAAAATCATAAATAAAAGATTACTTTCTTGCATTTTGAAATTATTATTCATTACGGCGCATTCGTCGTGAATGATTCACTCTAATACTTTTATCATTAAAAATTTCAAAATAAAAAGTGACCCCAATTAAAAGTATTGCTCAAAATAAATATTTAGAACTCCCTGGATATTTGCACGCTGCAGTGACTGAGCTTTAGAGAGCGTAAATGGGAGTATAAAAACAAGTTGATAGTATTTTCTTTCATATCGTTAACTAAACACAGTGGCATTTAGTTGACGACTACTTTAATTTTTTAACTTGTTTGCAAGAAATGGCAGAGGAAACAAGTTGGTATCTAGCGAAACGCTAACCACCCACCAAAACCAGGTGATACATGAACATTGCGTCGGAAGTGCGTCTTCAAGGCCGTTCAGTCCGATTACGCGAGCTAATTGCTAACTATTCCAGTGGCTAGTTAGTTGTACACCGCTTCTTAGACTAGGTCAGTTAAGTTTATTTTTTGCAAAACGCACGCAATGTCTTACAACTGCACATGGACTGTGAATTAATTATTAATTTTACTTAATTAATTTTAAATGAAAAAAAAACCAATTCTGGGTCAGAAGTGTAATTTTATTTCGGAATTTTTTTTTTATTAAAAACAATATTTTAAAACTAAAAAAAAATCTGCCAACAGTCTGGGCGCAACTTTATTATTTTATGGGTAGAAGTCCGAAACGTGTTTAATGATGAGATGCTGTGTAGGTTACTATGCGACTGACAACCTAAAAAATAACGTTCCAAATAGCCTCCTGGTTATTTTTTAGGTTGTCAGTCGCATAGTAACCTACACCGCATCTCATCATTAAACACATTTCGGACTTCTACCCATAAAATAATAAAGTTGCGCCCAGACTGTTGGCAGATTTTTATACTCTAGATGAAATCATATAGAGTATTATAAGTTTAATCCAGCCCAAAAGTTTGTAACGCATAGAACCAGGCCTCGGACGAAAAAAAGTTATATATTATTTTTTGTTTATTTGTGGCCAAAAACCTCAAATCCGCTTGACGTCCGTCCGTCCGTCCGTCCGTCCGTCCGTCCGTTCGTCTGTCCGTTAGCACGATAACTCAAGAACGCCTTCACCTAGGATCTTGAAATTTTGAATCTGGATGTTTGGTTGAATTTGTAAGGCTAAGTTCGTTAACGGGCAAAATCGTCCTACTCCTTCGGGTAGCTGCCATACAAAATGTCCTTAAAACACGTGTTCAAGAATATTGGTCGATAACTTTAGAAGGGTTTAAGCTACGTCTTTGAAATTTTGTACGTGTTATTTTTCTAATAGTTGGAGCTAAATATATGATTATGAAGAAAATCCTGTTAGTCCTTGGTGTAGCTGCCATACAAATATCCTGTCAAAATGTATTCACTTAATTTACAAAACTCACAATAACTTAAGTAATCTTTTAGCTACGAATTCGGAATTTTGTACAAATTAGTTTTGAGTGAAAAGGAAGTCGGAGTTTACTAATCAGCGAAATCCTTTTACTCCTTCTGGTAGCTGCCATACAAAATGTCCTTAAAACACTTCTTCAAGAATATTGGTCGATAACTTCAGAAGGGCTTAAGCTACGCCATTCAAATTTTGTATGTATTATTTTTTCAATAGTTGTAGCTAAATATATGATTATGAAAGAAATCCTGTTAGTCCTTCGTGTAGCTGCCATACAAATATCCTATCAAAATGTATTCAATTAATTTACGAAACTCACTATAACTCAAGTAATCTTTTAGCTACGAATTCAGAATTTTGTACAAGTTAGTTTTGAGTGAAAAGAAAGTTCCAGTTTACTAATCAGCGAAATCCTTTTACCCCTTCTGGTAGCTGCCATACAAAATGTCCTTAAAGCACGTGTTCAAGAATATTACCAATAACTTCAGAACGGTTTTAGCTACGTCTTTGAAATTTGTATTTAGTATTTTTCCAATAGTTTGAGTTAAATGTATGATTATGAAGAAAATCCTATTAGTCCTTCGTGTAGCTGCCATACAAATATCCTGCCAAAACGTTATCACTTAATTTACGGAACTCGCTATAACTTAAGTAATCTTTTAGCTACGAATTCGGAATTTTGTACAAATTAGTTTTGAGTAAAAAGGATGTTCGAGTTTACTAATCAGCGAAATCCTTTTACTCCTTCTGGTAGCTGCCATACAAAATATCCTTAAGACACGTGTTCAACAATATTTTTCGATAACTTTTGAACGCTTCAAGCTACGAATTTGAAATTTTGTACACATTAATTTTTGAATAGTTCCAAGGAAAAGGATAAATATGTAAGAAATCGAGTGAGTCCTTCCTGCACCTCCCATGTGAAAGTCCTTTAAAAAGGACATTTTTTTTCGATGATTTACCCAGTTCAAGGTATGAAGCTAAACACTGAATATTGTCTTTTAGTTTTGAGTAGCAATCTAATAGCAGTCCTTAATAAAGGGCATACAACATGCACACACGTAATTATACTTTATCCCCAACTACAATATAAATCGGAGTTCAGTATTCATCTAGAGTACTATACGATTGGCTTGCAGCCGATCGTGACTGCAGTATGTTTTTTATTTATTTACGTATTTTTTTTATCAATAGAATAATTCATAGTAGCAAAAGCGAACTCGATCTCATTAAACCTAAGAGATTTTCGGAATCAGTGAAATCTTGAACAGTAGAGAAAAATAAATAGAGAATAGAGAAAAATACTTAAATCGGGTTTTTCCCCGACTACGTTTACAGCTTCTAGAAGTAAAAGTGAATTCCAAATCTCAATATACCTTAGGAATCTATAAGAATTCGAGAATATGTACACAACCCCTTTACGCCCCCTTAGGGGTTGGATATGGAAAAAATTTGATGATCGTTACTAGGCGCTTATATAAATAGCCCCCAGAAGTAAAATTGCTTTGATAGTTCGACATGTCCAAAAGTTTTAACGAAATTCGTGAAAATGTGGATTCACGGACATTTTTTTAACTCAACCTCTGAACGCCGGTAAGAATCTTTTTTTTTGCTTTAGTTACTCTAATAGCACATCTACATATACGTACTAAGTTTGAACTTTCTAGCATAAGCCGTTTTTGAGATATAAAAAACCACCCCTCACCCCCGTACCTCGCTACCCCTATGAACAATTTTATTTTTCTAGGATGTCTCCATAGTGGCTCTATATAATCCTAAATGTTTAGCTTTCCACTCATTACGGTTTTCGAGAAATAAAAATCAGAATTTCTTTCCTTTCTATCTCTTTTCACCATCACCCCCTACACCCCCATCACTAAATTTTTTTCCCTACTAGAGGTCTACCGATCCCAACTCCTGTAAAATTTTCGAGATCATATCTAATACGGTTTCTGAGATAAAATGACATAAATTGATAAAAATGACATTTTTTGAGAAATTGATATCCCCCCACTTTCGTGCTCAACCTCCCCCCTCAAAATATTTACGTTCATTAGACTCGTCTTGTGATCCCATATACAGAAACTAAATTTTATCTTCCGGGTGTAATTGGTTCGGAAGATATTGTAATCCAAAGTTTTTCACCCCCCAATCCCACACCCCACCACCCTTCTTAAAAATTTTACACCTTGTCTAATCTTCAAGTATTCCTAAGGGCAACCACATAGTTTCAATCTTCTGACATCAATCGTTCAGGAGATATGGATTTTAGAATGTTTCAATCCCGACTTTCAAGCGTTTTGGACTCATTGTTTTCCCGCCCACTTCCACACCACTCAACCCTTATCGAATTTTTTTTTTGCAAAGGAGTCCACTATGATAGTACTACATAGGTTCCAAGTTTCAGCCTCCTAGCAGAAGTGGTTCCTGAGATCTGGAAACCAAAATTTTTCGTCTAAAACGCTCCCTCTTCATCCCCCCTTACACCACCACCCCCTTAACACGTTGAGCGCCACGTGCCCACCGGTGGTCATTTTCGTTCTTACGCTGGTGTCAACGTGTCCACTGGTGGTCATTTCTGTGCTAGCTGTTGGGACCGTCAGTTGTTATTCGCTTTTTCTGTGGAAAGATTAATGATTTGGTAAGCCGGTGGCCTACTTTTTCAATTTTTGTGTTTTTCAAATAATTTTATTCGTTTTTTTTGTGATCCACCGGTGGTCACTTGGTCCCACAATGTAATATTACGCTTTGCGACCACGTGCCCCCCCCCCCCCCCCCCGTGGATACTTTGTTTTTTACTTTCTAATGCTTCATTTATTGGATTTATGTCAATACCTGTTCCATCATCTTCAAGAGAATCCTGTCATATCTTAAAGGAAGTTGAGGGTCAGAAAAAAGTGACCAGAAAAAGGTGCAGTATTTGCTATAGATACATGTCCAGACAGCATGATCCTGCATATGCCCGAAAAAACGCAAAAAAAAGTCAATACTATTTGTCAACAGTGCAACGTCCCAATGTGTTTGATATGTTTTCAAAAACACATAGCAAAATAAGAGTGCTAAGTGTAATGAAGTTTTGAAGCATGGTGTATTGGTTTAATTTTATTGAAGAGGATCTAGTTCATGTTAAGAATGTCATAAAAATACTTTTGTTTTATACTTTGAAGTTTATTTTGTTATTTCATTTTGTTCCCTTATCTTAATTTGTTCATTTATTATGTTACCATAACTGTGAAATCTTAATGATTTTTTTCCCCATTCTAAGAGAACCAACCATTTAAATGATCTAACTCCTCAAACTGCTAAGTCCAAGTGAAGAATATCTAAATCCTGGGACCAAATATTTTTCTGGCCTATGCAAAACCTATATAAGAAGGACCCACTGATGTGCACACGGTCCTAAAATGTAACGAACAGTATGCCCACGGGTGGTCACGCTGTCACAGTATGAAAAATTATAATGACCACCGGTGACCATGCGGTCCCCAAGGTAAATACACAAATGGCCACCCGTGGGCACGCGGCGCTCAACGTGTTAAAAGATACCATCCGTAGGGGTTCACCCAATCTACCCACCATAAAAATTTCAACTTAATACCTCAACGGGTTTGGGAGATACGCGCCTTCAAACGATTTTGCGTACGGCGTACGGCGGACGGCGTACGGCGTATACGGCGGACAGACGGAAATTTTTTGCTTTTTTGGTGTTTACTAGTCCTAAAACGTGTAAATACAAAATTTTAGGGTAGCAAATTTTTTTGAAATTTCAGGTCGATCACAATACTTTATTATTAAAAAATAATAAAGTAAAATTCAACTATTTTTTTGATATTCAACATTTATTTTTGCGATTATGCCTGCGCTATTTAAAAATCCAACAGAAACAAAATGACTTTACAATATTCTTCAATGGCGTTAAAACTCATGGCGATTCTTAAGCTAATATTATGCCATGCTGTCAAATATTTGACTAAACAAATTTGACGTAAATCTCAGTAAAATTTTTTCTGTCAAAATAGGCAAAAAAATAGTGTGGCAAAAAAAATTTGATGATTACACTATCTGACTGTATGTGCCAGCTAGAATAGTAAAATATTTGGCATAGTGGCATACAGTGCAATACAAGCTTTATACTTTTCGACAATTTTTATCCACATAAAATTTGAGTCGGATTTTTGACATCGGATCCCGGACTATAAACCCAAAAATTGTATTTAGTGGTGTAAGAACTTTTTCATCATTCCAACATTAGGCACCTTTTAGACTTTGACTCGAAAAATGGTCTTATTGTGACCAGATATTTGGCTTTAACTTTTCAGCATGTTACACAATCCTCGATTTTTATTCCCTAATAATGCCTTTAAGTTTCGTCAGAAGGAACACAACCTTCGAAGTGTTCAAATCCAATAAAAACATTAAATTACAATTTCCCAGTAAATAATTAAATTAACAGACAACCCCTTGTCTCTTTTTGCCCATATTTTCCAACAAGCTCGAAAAGGTCACGATTTAATTGAAAATAAAACAATCAAGCTACCAATTAAATAGGCCTGAACTAACTTTGCAAATGATTTTCTTTTGGTTCAAAGTATAACATCCAACAAATAATTCATCACGCAAATTAAACTCGAATAATCAAAATCCTTAAAAATTCACCTGGCGTATTCGAGACGATTGGTGGTGGTGAATGATATTGGGGTGGTCCTTGATCGGTTTCATGTTCAAGCGAAATCAAATAGAAGTTTACAGATGCTACAAATTTTTATTGAGTGTTTTACGAGTTTCCATTTTCATAAGAAAATATTTCGGAGTTCAGGGAATAGAGTGATGAATCTGCCCTTCTAAGAAATTTACCGAAAAGTTGGTGGTGCTGTAGAAAATGTGGCAGATGGACAGTATCAGACCTCGACGATATTCTGAATATTGATGAGTTACGGACAGGACACGACCTGCTTTTAACCTTTTCACATGGACAGCACAAAGAAATATTGTCCTGTACATGTCGTCATATAGAAAATACACAAACGTGTCATAGTCTTTGATAGCACCGACATATAAACCTCTAAATTATTCAGGCAAAATTTCAGTATAGATTCAATACCCCACTTATGGCAAACTTACCCTATACTGTGAGGGAGGTTATGTGAAAAATGTCACAAAATCAGTTAGAAGTTAGAAGGAAAACCGAAACAGTCCAAGCAATCTAGCATCAAGCCAAGGAATCACAACGCTGACGAAGCCTTCGGAAAACAAACTCAATCTATTGTTGCAGCGAAATTTTCCGACAAACTTTGGACAGCACATCATAACTTCAATTTTCAGTTCAGATGGCTTCTACCCAGGGGTTTATCCGTTTTCTCCGCGGTACAATTACTTCCATCTACACTCTTGATGTACACGAGATTGTAAACACAATCGCAATTTGGAAAGTTTTCTTAAGCTTCGTCCTTAAACGTGGAAGGATTTTCTAAAATGATTTCCATGTGTCAGCTGAGGATAGCGAAAATTAAGTAGAGTGTGAGCTGACAAGCGAAACGATATGTGACATGTCATTTAAGGATGAACGAGTCTGCGAGAAGGAATAGCTGTGAAGAAAAGATTAATCTAAAAAAGAAGAGAAAAATTGAATACAAATTGACTTGAATTTAAGCTGGTTTCAATTTTAGAACAGAAATGGATTAAGAATTGAAAAGACGACTCTCATTGGCGTTATTTAGCAGTGACCTGAATAGCACTGACTCTCTAGAAAGCCCTCTATCAGCCCTCATTATCTAAAGATGCAAAAATGCTCGAAAAATCGTAATTTTACACAGTACGGTTAAGGTCTTGTTACTGCGGTCGGTGTCACAACTGGCTGTCCGCTGCCCATTTTTCTAATAAAGTATATAAAGAATTGAAGTATTGTTCAAGTTAGTAAATTAAATTTTTTTTGTTTTAATTAAATTTATTTAATATAGGGTACGCTCAGGGTTGCCAGATAGTTGGCTGCAGAACCCGCCGAGTGAGCTTATGAAATAGCCCAAAACCCGCATGAAGATTTGTAGCCCAAATACTGCGCTCAACTTTGCAATTTTAAAGACCTTCTTAAACATGTTGAACACAATTGCGATTTCGACGACGAACTGTGTTCCAGTCGTAGGAAACACTGTAAAGTATAATGAATATTGTGTGAAAACTTAAATTCGTATTTATCACCATTTTGAAAATCTTATTTGCAAAACAAATTAAAGGTAAAATTATAATTGAAAAGTAATTTCGCCTGGTTTTCAAATAAAACATAATTCGATTTCATTTACTACTTGATCGCTTTTATCGATAAAAATCACTTTAAAAATACACTTTTGCGTCGTTTCACTCTCGCAGTAGAAAAACTTATCCCTGGCTCTGCGGCGTTTATATGCTGCATGAGTGGAGTCGAGAAATTTCCAGCATATTCGGTTGTTTGTGTGGGATACGAAAAAAGTGCCTATTACATGCGAGAAGTGTCTAGAACATGCGAGAAGTATAGAGCTATTGCTAGGTTGTTGTTTTTCTCTTTAAATTTTAATATCAATAATAAGTGAGTTGTTCGGGTTGTCAGAGTAAACATGTAACAATAACTTTGGAGAGATTGAAATTTTTGCAACTCGTATCTGTAACCTACCAATCCAGCAAAAATTATAATTAATTAATTATGCAAAAAATAAAGGAACTCTATGACAGAGTCATCAATATTGGTAAATCTATTGTCTCTTGTATGTTATATTTTTACGGGTGTCCATAACTTCAAAGAAGGTGGTTCATTTGTAGAAAGTTCACAAATAATGAACCTATTCTAAATTAATTTCAGTTTGCAAGTACCAGATAGATATCGTGTGAACTATTACATATCAATATTATGACTGGAGAGCCGAAATTTAGTGGCAAGGGGATTCGTGATATGACGTAGATTGCAAACATTGTATATGAGCTGTTAACACTAGCAGATTTAACCCAAGAGACGACTGAAATTCAGTTTCCTAAATTTTCCATTTTTATTTTTTCCTTGTAAATCGCGTCTGTTGTTAACTAGCAAAATAACACAATTTGAGTTAGCCGAATAGCCCAAAAAGCTAAAAGTAGCTTTTTGAAATTTGTAACCGCGAATTGAACATTTATATAGCCCAAATCGCGGGAAATAGCCCAATCTGGCAACTTTAGGTACGCTCATAGAAACACCTTATCTTTTAGATCATGCGGGAAACACAAATGTTGTTATTTTCCCCTGATTTATTGAGCAGCTTATCAAAGGACGTTGTCTTAAAACTCTGTGACTTAAAAAAAGAAATCCATTAAAAATAATTCGAGGTAAGAACACCTTTTCTTAATGGATATTTGTATGGTAGTTACACATGGGAGTACTTTTGATTCGTTTTGATTTTAAGAATTTCAAACGGTAAATTATTAAAATGAAATATATTGTTGAAATATTATTAAAAATATATATATATTGTTCAAATATTCCCTAACTTTACGGTTCGTCCTCTAATCGTTCAAGAAGTGTAACCTAATGTTTTAATACTTTTGTATGGGAGCCACTACAAGGAAAAGCAGATTTTTACTCATTATTAGAACGAGACTATCCTATTTGCTTTAATGTCATCGCATAAAATTTTCGCTTCATACCGAAATGCGTTCTCAAGTTACCGCGACATTTGGCAGATAGCAACTCAGAAGTGTCGGTAGTGTAACGACTTGTTTTATAGCCGGGGTATGTTCAGCGGTGGCCAGAATTCGTTACAAACATTCATTTGTTCTAGACTTCACTTTATTATCTATTTGGTTAAAACACATTCAAATTCAAGTTATAATCTGCTTCTTCGGTGTCAGGTTTTGTTCGCTTTGTCTCGCCTCCGCTTGACGTACCAATCTTAGCATTTAGTAATAGGAACGCATAACTAATACACCGAAAACGACCAAACAGCCGCTAAATCATATCAAAAACACTCAAATGTTGAAATAACTCGCGTACCACCAATTGTTAAATGATTTTTTTAACGCAGAAACCATCTCGGACGTGCCCTCAACAAATCACCAAAGTTTCATCACAATCCGATGAGTGGTTTAGGAGCGTATACGGGTCAGACAAACAAACATTCATTTTTATATATTGAGATTGAACCTGTTTCATGGTATACAAATACGATAATATTACGTAGTATACCATGCATTTTAGCTGACTGTATTACGTCTCTGTCCGTTACATATTCTGTCTCTGCCCTTCGTTCGCTCGCCTCTGCTCGTCTGCTGTACTTGCCTTGACTTGGTCTTGCTCAACCTGATTCGACTCTGTGGTTCTGTGGGTGCGATTCTGCTCGCTTTGCCTTGACTCTCTCTGCTCTGCTCTCTCCCTGTCTTCATCTCTCTGTGTGGTCTTGGCACTCCCTGTCTTTGTCCTTCCCTGTCTTCATCCTTCCCTGTCTTCGTCTCTCTGTGTGGTCTTGGCACTCCCTGTCTTCGTCCTTCCCTATCTTCATCCTTCCCTGTCTTCGTCTCTCTGTGTGGCTTCTGCTTTGATCGGCTTGGCTCTGTTGTGTCTGGTTGTCGTAGTTTGGCGGAGTTCGTCGTGGCTTGTCGTAGCTGCTTTAGCTCGATCGTCACTGATCGTTATCTCGTGGTGTGCTCTGTGCTTGGCTCTGCTCGTCGTGGCTCGCTGTGCTCGTAGCGTCTTCGCTCTGCTCTGTTTTAGCTCTGCTCTGTGCTATTCTCTGCACTGCAGGGCTATTCTCTGCTCTGCTAGGTTAGTCTCTGCTCTGCTTGGCTTAACTCCGTTCTGCTTGGCTTAGCTCTGCATGGCTCTGCTCGTCGCTGCTTCGCTTGCTCCACTGCTTGACTTGTCGCTGCTAGGCTCATCGCTGCTTGGCTTGCTCGTCTGCTTGGCTTGCTCCGTTGCTTGTTTGTCGCTGCTACTTGGATTGCTCCGCTGTTTGGCTTGTCGCTGCTTGGCTCGTCGCTGCTTGGCCTGCTCCGCAGCTTGGCTCTGCTGCTTGCCGTGCTATGTTGCTTGGCTTGTCGCTGTTAGGTTCGTCTGCTTGTCTTGCTCCGTTGCTTCTCTTATCGCTGCTTCGCTCGTCTCCTTGGCTTGCTCCATTGCTTGGCTTGTTCAGTGCGTTTTGTGTCCTACTGACTATGATTGGCCTTAACTATACTAAGCGGACTTGTAGAAAGCCACAGCCTTATCATAGATTCAGCGTCCTCATGGCAGTCTCAAGCTACTTGAAGCGGATTTGAAGGAAACCACAGCCTTCTTGTAGGATGATACCGGTCAGTGACGGCCGTTGGTTCTTATGTTCTATGTTATTTCAATTAATTTGTAATTCAGTGTGCTCTGGTCCTCTATTCTTCGGTAGTTGGTGTGCCCGGCAATTTATCCCAGAATTTCCGTCCTTACAGTAGGTATCATTTTTTTTTGGTTTTGTTTCCGTACTGTCAAATGACAAAAAATTATAGTGTGAGGAATTTTATTTTTCAATTTAAAATTTAAATTGTTCAATAAGATGTAACCACTTTATTGAAAGACTTTTGAATGGAAGCTACCTGATTTTACTCGCTAATGAACTGAACCTCTCAAGTTACTACTTCTACTTCTTCGCTGAATGGGTTCCTGACTTACAGTGGATTCCGCGAGATGAATAAACAATTTATTCAATGACTTCTGTATGGGAAGAACTAACTTTATTTTCTATTCATTATTTTACCTGGAAACAAAAAGAACCTGAACTACACCAAATATTGGATTCTTTGCTTGAATCATTCTATTGGTATTGGGCAGAATTTGTGAGTAAACATTTTAGGCACCGCGAAGTGTGAGACTTTGGCGCACTAACGAGTCCAACCCTCCTTTTCGCTCGAAACAAATTTGTTAAACTTCATATTTTTCGCTGAACACTTTCTTGATTTCTTCACCCAGAATTGAATTAAGTCATTGGATTTTCTTCTGGATTATTATTTTATTTCTAGCTTTTAGAAAAATAAGCGCATGACAAATTTCAAATTATGAAATTATCGACCAACGTTCGTGAACAGATGATTCAATGACTTTAGTATAGAAGTTCCCGACTTTTGTTCGATATCGAAACCGGCCTTATAATTTTTTTTAACAAATAGAAATCAAATTTCAGTTTCGAGCATTTGGACAAATTAGTTTAGTCTGCTAAAATATTCATGGGAGTGCCCCACGTTGGACGCCAGTTGATAAACCGCAATATAATTTACAGGTGTCTCACGTTCGACTCTGAACTATTGGAAGCACCTGTGTAAGATCATTTTGAGAAAATAACTGATTCGTGTTTATGGATCGATTAGGGCGTACATTAAAGGAAACTAATTTTTGAAACTGGAGTATGATAGCGGCTCCTGCGTGACTGCAGCTGAAAAACTAATGGTTAAAAAATTTTCGTTTCCGTATTTTATATTTCAATAAAAAATACTTTACATTATCTTAAGTTACACGAAACTACTTAATCGAAAAGACTACCACTTATTCATATCGTACTGTTCGAATTGTGAACAAAGTCCTGGATACATCGGATTTCTTCCTCTAGTACATTTCGAGGCAGTTGGTCCCCATTTGTAAATGGGTCTATCGATTACATTAATACTGGCATAATTACAAGCGAAAAAGTACTCTGTTCCACCTCGAGGCCGATGTCGAAGTAGGGCACAACCAACTCGGTTATTTCTTTCGACCACCATTTCTGTGAAGTGGCCAATCATTCGTCTGAAAAATGCTCAAAGAAAGGTTAGTTCTCCTTATATGATACTAAAAAGTGGGCTGAACTTACGATGTTGATTGGTAGCTGTTGATATCGGACATACCAGCGTCCCTGTTTTCATTGAACCAACTATACATGGCAGTAACGACAATATCCCTTGGCGTAAAAATATTCGGTTTCGACCAACGTCTCGCTAAATTCTGTCCGGAATATTTATATCGTACCGTATTCCGACATTCGTCATGTTCCAGTTTGCAGGTTTTCGCATTCAATGAGGCCAGGTATGCTAATTCGTCGTCCCAAAACTGCATTGAATGAAATTTTAATGGACAATTTTCCTGTAGTTTTCCTGATTTTGATTTACGAAGCATGGCTTCACTACATTTGCACAAACTCACCGCTTGAGGCGAAAATATAATTATATAATACTTTCGAAACAATAGAATTTGTAAATCTCGCACTCTTACTATCAAAAGTCCTGCCTAATTATGCAAAATAAAATTGTTCACCATATTTACACTAACTCACCAGTCGAGGTGAATAATCAACTTTCTTTTCTTTTAATGCTTTAGACCAATATTGATTGGAGCACAAAACTCCCTTCTACCGTAGCAGGCTCACGTCTATTCTCCATACTCACACATAATTAGCAATTATAAAGCTGAAAAGCTCCTACCATCCAAAGTTACGCATTGTACGCAATCATACGATTATTCACCACATTTACACAAACTCACCACTCGAAATGAAAATTTACTTTTACGCCTGGGTTTGGCCATCCAAACTCATACCTTATTAGCAATTACAAAATTATTCACCAATTAATCAATTATTCAACTGTTATGTCCTCAATGGCAGTAGCCAGGATAGCGATTGAATCCAGTAGGGTTTTCGTGTTGGTGTTTCATACCAGAAACTCTCTGATGCCGAAAAACAACCAAACAATTCTAATTCACCACAATTACACAAACTCACCACTCGTGGTGGATACATAATTTCACTTTTTTTTAATATTCCAAAGGTGTATCGATTGGACCACAAAATTACTCTGCATGGCACGGTCTAGCTCATTCTTTCAAAGTCCCTCTTATCAGCAAACACAAAGTTATTCACCACATTTACAAAAACTTAAACAAAATTTAACACTTAATATTCCTACGCTACACTGTTCGAAGCATCACCAACTCCTTACCATTGTGGCCATCCTTGTAGCCGGCAAATATCTTCGTACGTAGCCAGACGCAATTTGATGCCGATACTTATTGTGCGTGTGAACAATTAAGGACTTATACATCGAGATGTCGAGCATCCTTCGATCCGGTTCACAGTCCGTACTGAACGCCTAAGCCGAATAAAGAAAGACGTTTTTCAGTCTCAGGAAAGAAAAACTGCGGAAATTTTCTTACATAATTTTTATTAATGCAAGCAACATGTTTTTTTCCATTACACAAATCCCATTGACAATATCTTTCTTGAGCACGACACAAACCCGAACAGGATATCAATACGATTGGAATAATTTTCAAAAAGTTCATGGCTTCACAAAACTGTATTGAATTTTTTTTTGTTCACAACTCGATCTTAGGAAATTTTGTTTTTGACTAAAATACGAAATTCCTTGCAACAAGACTTTTATAGTATACGGGCTGTGTAACCATTTCGAAGATTACAGCAATTATTCAGAGGAAGCTGATAACGACAAAACGCAAAATTTTTAATTCAATCGTCTTATACTTAAATAAACAAACTTAAGTATTGTGCCTACCTGTGGTTTAAATTTTGTTAGGTTTGTTGTCTTAAGAGAATTTTTTATTATTGTGACTAGGTTAGGTTACAAAAAAACAAAAGTTGTTTGAGGAGCTGATAGCATTTTGGTTTATTTGGGTTTGTTGTTACATTCGCGTACGAGATGAAACTTGTAATCAGAAAAACTATCAAAATCCATAAAACAATAATTGGCGAATCTCATACGACCCAGTTTCGCCGTGATAAAGGATTATTTGCTTGATTTATGCTGAAAGTTAGAGGGATTGGCATCAGAACATTAATTATTACTATTTTTTAATATTGAATTATAAACAGATTTCAAATATATTTTTCTCCATGAAGGACTAAAAACGCAATTATTTGAAAGCTTGAAGCATTGTTCTGGACTCACTTTTTCGCAGTTTTGCCAATTAACATACAAAGTTTTTCTTTAAAAAAATAATAATTCTGGTTTACTACGAATCTAAATATTTATGATATTAAAAAAAAAATCGGCCAACAGTCTGGGCGCAACTGTATTATTTTATGGATCGAAGTCCGAAACGTGTTTAATGCTGAGATGCGGTATAGGTTACTATGCGATTGACAACCTAAAAAATAACGTTCCAAATAGCCTCCTGGTTATTCCTTAGGTTGTCAGTCGCATAGTAACCTACACCGCATCTAAGCATTAAACACGTTTCAAACTTCTACCCATAAAATAACAAAGTTTTTAAGTTTTTATTACTCTAGAACTACATCTACATATAGTTAGTAAGTTTCAACTTTGTAGCATAAGCCGTTTTTGAGATATGAAAAACCACCCCCACCCCCGTACCTGGATGTCTCTATTTTAGCTTTCTATCCTTTGCGGCTTTCGAGAAATTAAAATCAGAATTTTTTCATTTCTACCCCCTCCCACCGTCACTCCCTACACCCACACCCTCAAAATTGAAACAACGTAGAATTAAATAAACAACAATGGACACATAAATTACATAAGAGAGCAATATACAGAACATGAATTACATAAAAACACAGAACATGAATTACATGGAGACACAAAACATAAAACACAAGAACCTGAAAGGGTGCACATTGGCAACAAAAGTCAAAAAGCCTGTACAGCCGGCAGGAGCCACGACAATGCCACAGGCGACATCGGGTGGACAGATAAAACCCGCCGACAAATCGTATGTGAGTGAAACAAATTTGAGTGGAACAAATTTTATTGACCAAAAAATACTTAAGATTAATAAACTTATAAAGTAACAATAGTATGTCTTAAGATTAATTGTACATTCTCCAAAATTTGAGAAATTTACCACAGTTTAAACAGAACAGTATTTTTTAGATTACTTTATGATAGGTATATGAATAACTATAAACGCACCCAAAAAATCCTCATTTCTGGCACTTAATTAGTGCAGTACTGTTTATACTCTAGATGAAATCATATAGAGTATTATAAGTTTAATCCAGCCCAAAAGTTTGTAACGCATAGAACCAAGCCTCGGACGAAAAAAAGTTATATATTATTTTTTGTTTATTTGTGCCCAAAAACCTCAAATCCGCCTGACGTCCGTCCGTCCGTCCGTCTGTCCGTTAGCACGATAACTCAAGAACGCCTTCACCTAGGACCATGAAATTTTGAATCTGAATGTTTGGTTGAATTTGTAAGGCTAAGTTCGTTAACGGGCAAAATCGTCCTACTCCTTCGGGTAGCTGCCATACAAAATGTCCTTAAAACACGTGTTCAAGAATATTGGTCGATAACTTCAGAAGGGTTTAAGCTACGTCTTTGAAATTTTGTATGTGTTATTTTTCCAATAGTTGGAGCTAAATATATGATTATGAAGAAAATCCTTTTAGTCCTTCGTGTAGCTGCCATACAAATATCCTGCCAAAATGTATTCACTTAATTTACAAAACTCACAATAACTCAAGTAATCTTTTAGCGACGAATTCGGAATTTTGTACAGGTTAGTTTTGAGTGAAAAGGAAGTCGGAGTTTACTAATCAGCAAAATCCTTTTACTCCTTCTGGTAGCTGCCATACAAAATGTCCTTAAAACACGTGTTCAAGAATATTGGTCGATATCTTTAGAAGGGTTTAAGCTACGACATTGAAATTTTGTATGTGTTATTTTCCAATAAGTGGAGCTAAATATATGATTATGAAGAAAATCCTTTTAGTCCTTCGTGTAGCTGCCATACAAATATCCTGTCAAAATGCATTCACTTAATTTACGAAACTCACAATAACTCAAGTAATCTTTTAGCTACGAATTCGGAATTTTGTACAAGTTAGTTTTGAGTGAAAAGGAAGTTCGAGTTTACTAATCAGCGAAATCCTTTTACTCCTGCTGGTAGCTGCCATACAAAATATCCTTAAAACACGTGTTCAACAATATTTTCCGATAACTTTTGAACGCTTCAAGCTACGAATTTGAAATTTTGTACACGTTCGTTTTTAAATGGTTCCAAGGAAAAGGATAAATATGTAGGAAATCGAGTGAGTCCTTCCTGCTCCTTCCATGTAAAAGTCCTTTAAAAAGGACATTTTTTTCGATGACTTACCCAGTTCAAGGTATGAAATTAAACACTGAATATTGTCTTTTAGTTTTGAGTAGCAATCTAATAGCAGTCCTTAATAAAGGACATACAACATGCACACACGTAATTCTACTTTATCCCCAACTACAATATAAATCGGAGTTCAGTATTCATCTAGAGTATTATATGATTGGCTTGCAGCCGATCGTGACTGCAGTATGTTTTTTTTGATTGGATTTAAGAGATGAGAGAAAAACCAAAAAAAATTAGAGAAATCTGATCACTGTATTTACCGTTAGCTTAAGTTCGCTGAAATTTAGCCGGAGCATAACTGTAAACGCAGTTAGCAATTTATCAGTATTTTGTGCTACCTACAATAGATAAGAAGTCAAATTTTTTTGAATTATATTGGTGATCGTTATTCTGGTTCATTTTTATTAAAATGCCGCGCGGAACAGTTCTAACAGATTTAGATGTAGGCAAAGTCCTTGCATTTTTTGATGATGGATTAAACAAGCGTGCAATTGCCAAAAAGATTAATCGGTCTGAGGCTGCTGTTAGAAATGTACTGCGGAATTCTGAAAATTATGGGAAAAACAGAACCAGAGGACCAAAGGGCAAACTGTCAGACCGAAACAAGCGTTGCATAATTCAAATTGCAAGCAACTCCATGAAGACCGCTGCCCAAATCGCCAAGGATTCTGCACTAAACGTGTCGAAATGGACCGTCCACAGGGTATTAAGGAATTCAAAGCGTATTTGTCGGCAAAGGCTAAAATCGGCACCACTTTTATTACCACGTCATAAGGCAGCTATGCTAGAATTCGCTCGAACAAATATGCAAACTAACTTCTTCAAGGTAATATGCTGAACTTTAACTTTTAATGTACATTTTAATTATTATTATTTCCTCAAGACCATTTTTTCTGACGAGAAAAAGTGGAACTTGGATGACCCAGATGGCTTCAACGGGTATTGGCGTGATTTGCGAAAGGATCCTCAATATTTTTCAAAACGAAATTTCGGTGGACGGAATGCTGGAACTAGCGTTTCCCAGTACTCGAATGAATTCAACAGAATACATGGATGTGTTGCGGATGAATTTACTTCCATTTATGAGGACTAGAGGCACAGAGCATTGGGTTTTTCAACAAGACAACGCCAGAGTACATGTAAGCCTTTATCCTGGTTACAAGACCACCGCGTGCAAGTGATGTCCTGGCCCGCTTGCTCTCCAGACCTTAATCCATTAGAAAACATTTGGGGACTCCTAGCAAGGGACATTTATAAGGAGAACAGGCAATACAACAATGTTCATCAATTAAAAATAGCTGTTATTAACGCTTGGGATAATGTTGATAAAAAACATACTGCAGTCACGATCGGCTGCAAGCCAATCGTATAATACTCTAGATGAATACTGAACTCCGATTTATATTGTAGTTGGGGATAAAGTAGAATTACGTGTGTGCATGTTGTATGTCCTTTATTAAGGACTGCTATTAGATTGTTACTCAAAACTAAAAGACAATATTCAGTGTTTAACTTCATACCTTGAACTGGGTAAGTCATCGAAAAAAAATGTCCTTTTTAAAGGACTTTCACATGGGAGGTGCAGGAAGGACCCACTCGATTTCTTACATATTTATCCTTTACCTTGGAACCATTCAAAAATTAACGAGTACAAAATTTCAAATTCGTAGCATGAAGCGTTCAAAAGTTATCGGAAAAAATTGTTGAACACGTGTTTTAAGGATATGTTGTATGGCAGCTACCAGAAGGAGTAAAAGGATTTCGCTGATTCGTAAACTCAAACTTCCTTTTCACTCAAAACTAACTTGTACGAAATTCCGAATTCGTAGCTAAAAGATTACTTGAGTTATAGTGAGTTTCGTAAATTAAGTGAATACATTTTGACAGGATATTTGTATGGCAGCTACACGAAAGACTAATAGGGTTTTCTTAAAAATCATATATTTAGCTCCAACTATCGGAAAAATAACACATACAAAATTTCAATGTCGTAGCTTAAACCCTTCTGAAGTTATCGACCAATATTCTAGAACACGTGTTTTAAGGACATTTTGTATGGCAGCTACCAGAAGGAGTTAAAGGATTTCGCTGATTAGTAAACCCGAAATTTGTTTAAACTCAAAACTAATTTGTACAAAATTTCCAATTCATAGCTAAAAGATTACTTGAGTTATAGTGAGTTTCGTAAATTAAGTGAATTCATTTTGGCAGGATATTTGTATGGCAGCTACACGAAGGACTAATAGGATTTTCTTCATAATCATATACTTAGTTTCAACTATTGGAAAAATAACACATACAAAATTTCAAAGTCGTAGCTTAAACCCTTCTGAAGTTATCGACCAATATTCTTGAACACGTGTTTCAAGGACATTTTGTATGACAGCTACCAGAAGGAGTAAAAGGATTTCGCTGATTAGTAAACACGAACTTCCTTTTCACTCAAAACTAATTTGTGCAAAATTCCGAATTCGTAGCTAAAAGATTACTTGAGTTATAGTGAGTTTCGTAAATTAAGTGAATACATTTTGACAGGATATTTGTATGACAGCTACACGAAGGACTAATAGGATTTTCTTCATAATCATATATTTAGTTCCAACTATTGGAAAAATAACACATACAAAATTTCAATGTCGTAGCTTAAACCCTTCTGAAGTTATTGACCGATATTCTTGAACACGTGTTTTAAGGACATTTTGTATGGCAGCTACCCGAAGGAGTAGGACGATTTTGCCCGTTAACGAACTTAGCCTTACAAATTCAACCAAACATCCAGATTCAAAATTTCAAGGTCCTAGGTGAAGGCGTTCTTGAGTTATCGTGCTAACGGACAGACGGACGGACGGACGGACTGACGGACGGACGGACGGACGGACGGACGGACGGACGGACGGACGTCAGGCGGATTTCAGGTTTTTGGCCACAAATAAACAAAAAATAATATATAACTTTTTTTCGTCCGAGGCTTGGTTCTATGCGTTACAAACTTTTGGGCTGGATTAAACTTATAATACTCTATATGATTTCATCTAGAGTATAAAAACAATAACGAATTTGTTAAAAAGTATGCCAAACCGCTTATTTGAAGTTATTACCAATAAAGGTGGTCCAACACATTATTAAAATTAATCTGTGTCCGTCTTTTTATTGAATTTCATTAAAAAAAATTGACTTCTTATCTATTGCGTTTATAGTTATGCTCCGGCTAAATTTTAGCGAACTTAAGCTAACGGTAAATACAGTGATCAGATTTCTCTAATTTTTTTTTGGTTTCCCGCTCTTTTTCTCTCATCTCTTAAATCCAATCAAAAAAAAAACAGTACTGCACTAATTAAGTGCCAGAAATGAAGATTTTTTGGGTGCGTTTATAGTTATGCTCCGCAGTGTATTATCCGCTTCGAGTAGTTTGGGACTGTAGTGAGGATGCTGAGTCGATGCTAAGGCTGAGGCTTTATAAGTCCACTTAGTATAGTCAAAGGCAATCACAGTCAGTAGGACAAACACCCGAAGTCAAGGGTAGCCATCACGAACAACCAGCCAGACGACGTCCCCTACGATGAGAGGCAATGAACACAGAAGAATAGCCGAGACAAGCAGCGACGAGCCAAGCAGAGACAAGCCAAGCAGCGACAAGCCAAGCAGCGGAGCAAGCCAAGCAGAGCAGAGCAGAGACTAGCCAAGCAGTGCAGAGCAGAGACTAGCCCAGCAGAACAGAGCCAAGCAGAGACGAGCCCAGCGAAGCAGAAACTAGCCCAGTAGAGCAGAGCATATCCAAGCACAGCATATCCAAGCAGAGCAGAGCAGAAATTAGCCCAACAGAGCCAAGCAGAGCAGAAACTAGCCCAGGAAAGCAAAGCAGAGCAGAGACTAGCCCAGCAGAGTCAAGCAGAGCAAAGACTAGCCCAACAGCACCAAGCAGAATCGGGGCGCAACGAGCAGAGAAAGCCACGACGAGCAGAGCCCAGCAGCGACGAGCACAGAGCAAGCCACGGCGAACAGATCAAGCGGAACAGAGACGAGATGACGCCCAGCGATAGGGTTAAGTTAAGGCCAGCAGAGTCGTGCCAGGAGTCGAGCTACAACCAGCTACGAAAAGCCATGACGAACGACGCCAAACCACGACAAGTAGACACAGCAGAGCCAAGACGAACAAAGCAGAGGCACGCGCAGAGACGAAGACAGGGAAGGACGAAGACAGGGAAGGACGAGACAGGGAGAACAAAGCAGAGGCAACACGCGGAGACGAAGACAGGGAAGGACGAAGACAGGGAAAACAAAGCAGAGGCAACACGCAGAGACGAAAACAGGAAGGGCAGAGCAGAGAGAGTCAAGGCACGGCGAGCGGAGTCGTACCCACAGAATCACAGAGTCGGATCATGTTGAGCAGAGGCGGCGATCAGGAACAAGTCAAGGTGAGTAGTGCAGACGCGCAGAGGCGAGCAAGCAGAAAACCCAAAGGAAACCAAGTTAAAATATATGTCATCAATTAGGATTAATAAAGTGAAGTCAAATCGATGAAATAAATGTTTGTAACGAACCCTGGCAAACCGATGAACTTACCCCGGCTATAAAACGAGTCAAGGTCTACTGGTTCTAACTCCTGTAAAATTTTCAGATCATATCTGATACGGTTCTTGAGATATAAACATTTAATTTTTTGAAAAATGACTGTCCTCCCACTTCCGCGCTTCACCTTTGCCCTGAAAAATTTTACATTCAGTAGACTCCACTGGTAATTCTGTATACAGAAATCAAATGTTATCTTCCTGGCACAATTGAGTCGGAAGATGTTGTAATTCAAAGTTTTTCACCCCCCCACACCCATACCTCACCACCCCCTTACAATTTTTAACCCTTTTCTAATCTCCTAGTACCTCTTAAGACAACTACAAAGTTTCAGCCATCTGACATCAATCGTTCAGGAGATATGGATTTTAGAATGTTTCAATCCCAGCATTCAAGCCTTTTGGGACGGATTGTTTTCCCCCCCACTCGCACACCCTTCGATTACTATCGACCATTTTTTTGCAAATGTTCTATAGTTCTATATAAGTTCCAACTGTGAGCCGCCTAGCATAAGCGGTTTTTGAGATCTAGAAACCAACATTTTTCATCTTTCATCTCCTCCTCCCCCTCACAACCCCACCACTCCAAAAGATACCACTCGTAGAGGTTCACCCATTCTATCCACCATAAAAATTTCAACTTAATATCTCAAGGGGTTTGTGAGCTACGCACCTTCAAACGGTTTTGCGTACGGCGTTTACGGCGGACAGACGGACATTTTTTTTTGCTTTTTTGGGGTTTACTAGTCCTAAAACGTGAAAATACAAAATTTCAGGGATGCAAATTTTTTGGAAATGTCAGGTCTATAACAATACTTTATTATTAAAAAATAATAATGTAAAAATGATACCATAATAGCTTAGGAAGTATTAACTTGTACACTGTTTTAAAAAAATTGAATTTTCAATCGAACTTTTACTTGAAATTTGCAGTATATTTAATTTTTTTAAGTAAAAGTACTCATTTCAATCACTTTTACACGAAATTACTGGCATTGGTAAATTATTCATGTACTTTTGAACTGAACTGTACAATTTACATGAAAAGGCTCATAAAATTACACAACATTTCGTGTAAAATTAACTATATTTATATATGAATTGAAAATTACGTTCTTTTTCATGTAATTCTATTTATCTATTTGAATTTTACGACGAAAAACATGTAATGTATGAAACCACGAGGTTGGACGCTCCATTCGATTTGGTTTTCTACTGAAATGAAAATAAAACTCCTTCGGTGGCGCCAACCTTACGCAGCAAAAGAAGATTGATCGCAGGTTCGATTTCTACCTATAGAAAAGGGTTTCATTAAGAGTTATTAAGTAAGAAATAATATTAGAAGTAGAAATAAGTATATCTTAAAGAGTGTTAATTATACACTTTTTTAGAGTGTTAATTCAAATTGAAATTCACTGACTGAAAATTGAAAATTACATTTGAATTGACTATTAGATTTCAATGTAAATTTACTTGAAAAGGTGTGGCATATTTGCCACATCCAAAAGATGTAAAATTCAATGGATTTATTTTACTGTGTAGATTATTTGAAAAAATGATTTAAAACTTTAAATTTTTAAGATGAAAATATGTAGTTTAAGTATTTTCTCTAATTTTTTTTGGCCTCTCTGGATAGAGAGCAGACAAAGAGCTTTTCAATTAATAAAAATCGCTGCCAATTTTAACTCTCCTGAACATCGACTAAATTCGCCAACGGCGAATCAAAACTGAATTTTATACCTCCCATGAGCACGTAAATTGAGAATCAGATCAACAAATTGTAAATGTTTACTGAGTCCAAGAAAAATCAAAATTCAAATAAGAGAAAAAAAAACAATTCGGTTCATTGACGGTCACTTTCGAGTAACTTAATAGAAAACTCAATAATTCACCTTCTTGTAAAAATCGCAAATTTACATGTAAACATATATTTCACCTAGATAAGTCATTAAAGATTCACCAACAACATTTTTATTTTTCATTGCTTTTTTTTGTATGTCTCAGCCAACGATTTGGTAAATTCACCGGAGATGAAATGAAACTGAATTTTGAACGAAAAATTCGGTAATATGAAAAAATATCTTGCTCGCTTACTGAAGATGAATAAAAAATAAATTTTAAATTAAAAATTGTCGCTCTATTTTAGACGAAATGTTACTGTACTTACGAGTATGAGCCGCTAGATAAATCATATAAGTCGCTTACTAGTTAACAGTCACGCTAAACGATGCTTCACTTAGGTGAATCATTAGTGATTCACACGTGATGCATTTGATTTCCCGAGACTATTAACTATATTTATTTTAAAATTTTAATGTTTCGACGTTATTTAAATGAGATTACTTCTATCCCACACATACCCGGGGATAACCCCACATTTTAGGATACCTCCTAATTTTTTTTACATCAAACAAATAAATAAAAGAACAACGAAATTCCCTGCCAACTTATTATTTTTATTGTGTGCTGAACGGAAGGTGAAGTCATAAAAATGGAAAATTTTGAGATATCAACAAGATTCTGTCGAAAAGACACACAAATTTTACGTCTTGAAAAGAAAAGAAAAGTTCGACTTTGACTTTACAGCAGTAGTTCACCCACATAATCAGGTAACGATATCAAGCACGACTACAATTATGCTAACGTTAGACAATTTTGCTTGTATCTTTTTATTATGGAAGTAATTTGTTGCAATTGTTTTATATCTTCAGTGTTATTAGTTAAGAAAGCTAAGAGTTAGCGATGATTTATGTACCACTCCCGAGGGATACCCCACGGAGAAAGGAGGAGGAGTAGAAGTTGGAAAGGTTTTCTTATTTTCTAAGCAAGAAGGCGGACCTGGAAGAAAGCATAGTGCGTTCTATTGTGCTCAAAAAGGCATGTTTGTGGAGTTGGGCTTCGGTGGTTCAAAGGTTACCTTTCGCATAGTTTATGCGGTACGATGATGAGACATTGCGACTACTGAAGTAGACGATGCAGTTCCCTGCACTTGGAGGTGTTTCAGAAATGTGGCAAGCCATAGAACGGTTAATCGTGCTCTCAAATCACGATTTGGCACTTCGTGACTTCAGATCCCAGTACCATGAATTCAGTTTGTCTTCTAGATTTTTGCACTAAAAACTGAAGGAGCCCAGCATCACCTTCGATTCGGATATGCTAGCGATGGTCTTATTCAGCTGCAACAAGAGCCATGATGGCAATTATATGGCTATCTGCAGCTATACCGTAGTAGTTTAGGAAACTGTGGAAAAGTAAAAGCGCAGCAATCGAATTTTATAATGAATAGTCTCGAATTGTTTGGGAGAAAGATGAATTTGGACATGCATCACAAAATGCTTGTTACTTGTATTCTCGCTGCGATGGGTACACCGTACACACTCTATTGGAACATTCACTTGGAAGTGAATGGCTCTTCGCAAATATTATGCAAATAGTGCTCTTATTGTTGTTGAAGGATGATTCTAAGGAGGACCTTATAAAACTTGGACTAAGTTTGTTTGCACAAGAGGTGTGTAGAATTGCTTTCGTAGTGCCTTAGCAGCGATACCTCCAGGCGCCTTTAAGATTCACCAATTTAAACAGGTCCGTTAAATCTAACTAAGTGGCCTTTTCAGATGGCCGTGTTAATTTTTGCACAACATTTTTGATTAAATCGAGTTTTTCGCAAATATGGGTTACAGGTAGCTTTTTATCGACATTAGATTTAAATAAGTGATCATTGAATGTTTTTCGCTCGTTCAGTCAAGTAATTGACACATTACGGCACGTAGGTATGCAGAGTTGTGTAACAAACAAAAGAGAATTTTTATTTAAGATCCGAAATAGTTACAAACACTTTCATCAGCACTACAGCAGGTCGTCCTTAGTAAGTGACGGTAATCTCGAGGCCCTCATCCGTTTAAATAAGGTGGAGCCAGATGAAACGCAATCAGAAATTTTTTTAAAGGGAAAATAAGAAGGATCAATAACGTCCTCTTGGTCGTGCTACTTAGTAACTCGACGTTCAAATTTGTAGTTTCTTGAAACATCCTAGTTCCTAACAGGCAATTTGAAGGATATGTCCAAAAAATATTACGAAATATTGGGCACCTTTTATCAAAAAAATTATTGAAAGCCAGAGCCTCTAGTAGATTTCGTTTTTGTTATTTCTCCATAAGTTACAACAAACTAAATGCATTTTTCTGAAGAAAAAATCCTAGATGTAAAATTTAATTGCTTACCCTTTTTTGGACACATTCCACTTAGATAATAACCGTAAGTTTGCAATTTTCATTTTTGTTTATGTATAAGCTGAGCTCGCTCGGCGATCTTTTTTTACCTCGCTTCTTTTGAGATTCCAAATTCAATTTTAATATATTGTTACATGCTACCCTGTCAGCTCGCATAACTCGATCAGTTTCCAGTGAGAAAAATAACAGCTTCCCAAAACTTAACTGCAAAGCGGAATATAATAAGAAAGACATTTCTGCAAAGTTCAACATTCTTCTTGAACACTTTTCGTCTTCTCGGATTGTTCTAAACATTTCCCGAACATTCCACAAACACCACCAAATATGCGAGAAAGCTCTCGACTCAACACATGTAGTATATAAGCGTGTCCCAAAGATTTTATAGGGACAGTTTCCACAACTTTGAAGCGACAGTCAGTTCCACGCCAACATTCTTCTCTGCCTCTGCTTTTATTTAAATTCATTAAGCAGAGCAAAAAGCAGCACTGTCGACGCTGCTGTCGCTGCCGCTGCTTTCTGCATTTATTGTGTTACGGCCTTTATAAAGAATTCGCGCCAACATGACGCGTGCGCTGTAAATCGCTATAAACACTGCTATGAGTACAGCCGACAGAAAACCGGTTTGTAATGGGCTTTGGGGGAAAACTCACGACGAACGCGTTCGGTGTAAATCGACCAGCCACCATGAATGGGTTCAACTTCATGGAGATCAGCGAGCCGCATGCATCATTGGTTGCATTTTCGTGGAATGCGCACATAATAATATCAGAAAATCTACCAACAGTCTGGACGCAATTTTATTATTGTCTGGGACAAGCACTGATTGACAAAGAAGTTATATAGAAATTTAATTTTGTCCATAGCACACAGACGTAAAACCAATTTGATATCTCAAAAGACCTAAGAGATATGAGGAAATTCGTGAAAATCGAAAACCTCTTTTCACCCACCACTTCCGTATCCCAACGTTTATTTGCTCTTTGGTTTGCTTCAATTATGTCAGTAGTCATCAGCTGTTCTTCATTTAAAATTTAAAGCGGTCAAAGTCGGAGTATATCATCAGTTGTTTCGAAATTATGAGGTTTCTTGAAAAGTTAGTTTTGTTCTAAAAAAAAATATTTAAAATAACGATTTTTAGCCGATTACACATTGGAAAAGCCCGTGTAGACTATTCGAATTTTGGTATATTATGTACACTAAAAGCCCATAGAAGTAAAAGCGAATTTGCTGCCTTATCAGAATTAAGAGATATAAAAAAATCTGCCAACAGTCTGGGCGCAACAACGACTGACGACTGGTTATTTCTTAGGTTGTCAGTCGCATAGTAACCTACACAGCATTTCATCATTAAACACGTTTCGGACTGCTACCCATAAAATAATAAAGTTGCGCCCAGACTGTTTTTTTAAACAGATCACAATACTGTATTATTGAAATAATGAAGTAATGTATAAAATATAGATTTTAAGCCGATTAATGATATAAAAAGACCATGTAGACGACTCGAATTTTGGTATATTATTTACACTAAAAGCCCATAGAAGTAAGCACCAATTTCCTGCCTTATCAGACTTAAGAGAAATAACGAATTGTAAAAACGAATACAAACCCATTATATCCACTTGGGGGTTGAATTTCGAAAAATTAAGAAATGGTTTTTAGGCGTTAGAAGCAACTTGGTATCTCATCAGACATGAAATTGGTTTTAAGCTCATAACATGAAATGGAGTACTAACCAATTGCATATCTCATCAGAGCTAAGGGATGGTGAAAATATATGCAGCACGACTAAAAATACTAGTTTTCCGGGCAAAATACTCTTACGATATTTTTATAAACATTAAAAAAAAAAATGTACTGTGAAAACATTCGCCAAAAGAATATATGCAACCCATTTACACCACTTGGGGGTTGAATATCAAAAAATCGTGAAATGGGTTTGTAGGCGATTACATAAAAAGTGTGTAGAAGTAAAAATCAATCTCATATCTAATCATACCAAAGAAATATGTCGAAAACTCTGAAAAGTAAAAAAACTCCCTTACACTCCGTAGGTTATCTAAACTCCGAAAATTAACTTTTTAGCGATTATTTAGGAAACCTTTGGAAGTAAAAATCAATTCAATATCTCATAAGACCTAAGAAATATTTAAGAATTTGTGGAAATGTATGCAACCTCTTTACATGACTTTGGGGGTTGGATACCAGAAAATCCAAGAATTGGTATGGAGGCTATTATGTAAAAACTCTGCTTAAGCTGAATCCAATTTGATATCTCATCAAACCTAGGAGTTATATAATTGTGAAAACGTGTGCAACCTCCTTACACCTACTTGTGGGTTGACTATCCAAAAATTCTGAAATGTGTTTTCAGATAAATATAAAGAAAAACCCGAGTAAGTAAAAGCCAATTCGAAGTCCTATTACTCCTAAGAGAAGTGATAGAATTTGTGAAAACATGTTCAACCCTTATATGCATTCTAAGGTCTTTAAAAGAAAAAAATGTTAAAAGCGGGTCTTAGGTGATTATTAAACAAGCCCGTGGAAGTAAATAATAATAGGATATCTGATCAGACCTGAGGGATATGGCAGAATTCGTGAAAAAGTATACAACCCCCTTTTCACCTTCTTAGAGGTTGAATTTAAAAAAATCCTGAAAACTCTTTCTAGGTATTTACATGAAGAATGCGTGGAAAAAAAATCAATTTAATATTTGAAAAGACCTATTAGATATGACGAAAACCGTGAAAATATATGCATTCCATTTTCACTGATCATTTTTTTTGCCCCCCTTTCGAACGCCAATGGATATCTGAAATTTTTTTTAATCTAAATTACTTTTCTACATATACATACCGAGTTTCAACTTTGTGGCATAAGCCGTTCTATAGTTAGGAAAAACACCCCCCACCCCCGTACCGTACTACCACTATGAAAAATTATATTTTTCCAACATGCTACTACTATAGCTCTATTCAAATACCATGTTTCAGCTTTATATCATTATGGGTTTTTGAGATATAAAAATCCGAACTTTTTCCTTTTGACCCACACCCACCCTCACCCTCTACACCCTCACCCTCAAAATTTTTTTCTGCTAGGGTTCTATTAGCCCTACTTCTGGTAAAAATTTTAAGCATCTATCTTACACAGTTCTTGAGATATGAGACGTGATTATTTAGAAAAATTCGTATCCCCTCCACTTTCATGCTCCACCGCCTCCTTAAAAAATATTACTTTCAGCAAACTTCATTTGTTAACCTTTATACACAAACCGAATTTTATTTGTCTAGTGCATTTGGTTCGTGAGATATCATAATCAAAAGTTTTTTACCCCCCACCGCCGTACGCCACTGCACCCACTCAAAAATTTGTTTTCGATCTATTCTCCTAGTATACCTTCAGCAAGTTTCAATTTTATGACGTTAACCGTTTAGGAGATATGGATTTTAGAATGTGTCGATCTCGGCTTTTTTGCGTTTCGGACGCATTATTTTTCCCCCCACTCCCACACCCCTACACCCATATTGATAATTTTTGCTCCAACTGCATCTTAAAAAATTTAACTTTCATCAAACTTTATTTGTAAACCTTTCTACAGAAACCGAATTTTATTTTTCTAGAGCAATTGGTTCGTAAGATATCGTAATCTAAAATTTATTACCCCCCAACGCCGTACCCCACTACCCCCACTCAAAAATTTGTTTCCGATCTATTCTCCTAGTATACAGGTGCTCAGATGTTCATAAAGTTTTAATTTCGTGATATTAACAGTTGAGGAGATATGGATTTTAGAATGTCTCAATCTCGGCTTTCGAGCGTCTCGGACGCATTATTCCCCTCCCCCCACTCCTTCACCCCTTCACCCATATCGGTAATTTTTTTGAAAATGGGTCCACTATCGAAGCTCTATATATCTCTAAGTTTCAGCCTCCTAGCGTAAGCGGTTGCTGAGATCTAGAAATCAAAATTTTCTGACTAAAACGCTTCCCCCACCTCCCCCCTCACACCACCTCCCCTGAGAATTTGGTCACTTCAAGGGGCCTACCCAGTCTACCCACGAAAAAAAATTCAACTAAATAGCTCAAAGGGTTTGGGTACTATGAGCCTTCAAACAATTTTTCGTTCACCGGTCGACGTACGGCGGACAGACGGACTGACATTTTTTTTTGCTTTTTTCGTGTCTACTAGTCATACAACATGGAAAAAAAAATTTTGGGGGTAGCAAATTTTTTTTTTTTATAAATCGATCACAATACTGTATTATTGAAATAATAAAGTAAAAAGAGTAAAACTATCGTAAAATCCTGAAATAGGCTTTTTGGCTATAACATAAAAAGCCTGAGAAGAAAAAAAAAGTAACCTAAGAACCATGACAAAATTTGTGAAAACGATTCAACAATTCGCCCTTAAGGGTTGAATATCAAAAAATCGGTAAATTAGCTATTAGGCGCTAATAAAAAAAAAATCGCCAAAGACAAAAATTAATTTGAATTTTTAATCGAGCCAAAACATTTGTGACAATGAATGAAGCCCCTTTACACCATTAGGAGGTTGAATATCAAAAACTCGTGAAATTACTTTTTGGGCGATTGCTTAAAAGTTCATTCAAATAAAATTCAATTAGAATCCTCATCAGACCTAAAAGATTTGGCGGAATTCGTGAAAATATGTTACACCCTTAAAGGTTGAATATCAAGCAAAAAAAATTTTAGGCGTTTATTTAAAGAGTTCGTGGAAGTAAAATAATTTTGTGATTCGATAGACATAAGAGATATGATGAAATTCGTGAAAATATGTGAAACTCTTTTCCCCCCCACAATAAATCTACAGGTCTTTTCTTCTTGTGTTATTTACATGCACATAACAAGTTCTAACTTTTTAGCATAACCCTTTTCTGAGATAGAAAAAACACACATACTTGCGATCCCTACAAAAAAATTAAATTTTTATTATGTTATCTCCTCCTCGAACATTTGATTTTTTACATCGTCCTGAACGATTACAAAATTACTATGTTTTAACTTTGTGGCATAATAATACATTCCAGCTTTCGTGCGCTTCAGAGGCACGGATCTCCTCTTACATGTTGCAAATGGAGCCACTACCACAGCTCTATGTAATTTTAACTGACGTAATTTTTACATGAACTGTGAGATTTTAAAACCAAAATGTTTGCACACCCCCATCACCAAAAGTGTGTTCATTGAGAAAGGTACACCCAGTCTACGCACCAAAAAAAATTTCAGAAGAATAGCTCAAAGGGTTTGCGAGATACAAGCCTACAAACTTTTTGCGGACGGTGGCGGCGGTCAGACGGACAAAATTTTTTGTTATTGCTGTTTTGGGGTCAACTAGTCCAAAAACCTGAAAAAAAACATTTGTCATGCTAAACTTACTTAAACATTTCTTTAGGTGTACTGATAGAAAACATTCCGCTTAAAGTACGCAGCATTTTACTTTATTATTTTGTAATAATACAGTATTGTGATCGATTTAAAAAAAAAAAAATTTGCTACCCTGAAAAATTTTTTTTCACGTTTCATGACTAGTGGACACGAAAAAAGCAAAAAAAATGTTCAGTCCGTCTGTCCGCCGTACGCCGTACGCCGCACGCAAAATCGTTATTATTAGATATTAAATTGAAATTTTTTTTGTGAATAGACTGGGTAGGCCCCTTGAAGTGATCAAATTCTAAGGGATGGGGGTATCAGGATTAAGCGTTTTAGACGGAAAATTTTGGTTTTTAGATCTCATCAACCGCTTATGCCAGGATGCTGAAACTTGGAATTTACATAGAGCTTTGATAGTGGACCCATTTGCATAAAAATTGTCAATATGGGTGAAAGGGTGTGAGAGTGGGGGGAAAAATATTGCGTCGGAAACGCAAAAAAGCCGGGATCGACACATTCTAAAATCTATATCTCCTAAACGGTTAACGTCACATAATTAAAACTGAATGAACATCTGTAGGTATACTAGGAGAATAGATCGGAAACAAATTTTTGAGTTGGGACAGCGGCATACGGAAGTGGGGGGTGAAAACTTTATATTACGATATCTCACGAACCAATTTCACTAGACAAATAAAATTCGGTTTGTGTATAAAGATTGACAAATGAAGTTTGCTGTAAGTAAAATTTTTTAAGGGGGTGGTGGAGCATGAAAGTGGAGGGGATACGAATTTTTCTTAAAAATCACGTTACATATCTCAAGAACCGTGTAAAAAAGATACTTAAAATTTTTACCAGAAGTAGGCCTAATAAAGGAAAAAAAATTTTGCGTGCGAGGGTGAAAAGGAAAAGGTTCCGATTTTTATATCTCGAGAACCTATAATGATTTAAAGCTGAAACCTGGTATTTGGATAGACATGTAGTAGTAGCATGTTGCAAAAATATAATTTTTTATAGGGGTAGTATGGTACGGGGGTGGGGGGTGTTTTTCTTATCTATAGAACGGCTAAAGCTACAAAGCTGAAACTCAGTATGTATTTGTACATCAACCAGAAAAGGAATGTAGATAAAAAAAAATTTCAAATATATATATATATATAATAATATATTTCAAAAAATGATCAGTGAAAATGGAATGCATATATTTTCACGGTTTTCGTCATATCTATTAGGTCTTTTCAAATGTTAAATTCATTTTTATTCCACGAATTCTTCCTATATATACCTAAAAAGTATTTTCAGGATGTTTTGAAATTCGACCCCTAAAGGGGTAGAACAGGGATTGTCTACTTTTTCACGAATTCTGCTATATCCCACAGGTCTGATCATATATCGAATATCTTTTCACTTTCAAGGGCTTACCTAGTAATTGCCTAAAACCTATTTCTAAGTTTTTTTTTGTTCAGCCCCTAAGAGGGTATAAAAGGGTTGAACACGTTTTCACGAATTTCGTCATATCTTTTAGAAGTGATAAGAAATTCAATTGGTTTTTACTTTCTCGTCCTGTCTTCATATTTACCTATTAACTCCTTTCAAGATTTTTGGATATTCAACCCTCAAGTCGGTGTAAGGAGGTTGCATTGTGTACTCAGATTCCTACATATTGCCTAGATCTGATGATATATCCAATTAATTTTTACTTCCTAAGGTTTCCTATATAAGCGCCAAAAAGTCAATTTCAGTATTTTTAGATATTCAAGCCTAAGGGGTGTAAGGGGGTTGTATGCTTTTCAAAGCTTCGACATATTTCTTAGGTTTGATGAGATATTAGATCGCTTTTCACTTAAACAGACTTTTTATATAATCGCCTACACACCCATTTTTTAATTTTTCAATATTCAACCCCCAAGGGTTTGCATATGTTTTCACAATTTTTGCCATCCCTTAGCTTCGATGAGATATAAAATTATTTATTACGGCATTTGATGTAATGAACTAGAAACCAATTTCACGATTTTTCGAATTTCAAAAACCACGGGGTTGTGCAGGGTTTGCTTACGTTTTCACAAATTTTATAAGATCCCTCGTGTCTCATGAGATATCAAGTTGCTTCTTATGAAATCGTCTAAAAACCTGTTTCACAATTTTTTCCGAAATTCAAACCCCAACAATTTTAACAATTCTCTTAGTTCTGATAAGGCATAAAATTCGCTTTTACTTTTATGGGCTTTTAGTGCACATAATATATCGAAATTCGAATAGTCTACACGAGCTTTTCCAATGTTTAATCGGCTAAAAATCGTTATTTTAAATATTTTTATTTTAAGAACAAAATTAGCTTTCCAAGAAACCTCATAATCTCGAAACAACTGATGATTCTCCGACTTTAACCGCTCCCAAACTTTGACCCGAAAAATACTAAAGTTTCGCCCAGACCATTGGCAGAATTTTTTACTTGCCACCAAATTTTCTGAGCAAAAACCAAAAGAAATATTTGAATTTAAAAGGAACCGCCATATTAATTTCGTTCAACATCAGCATCAACACGGAAATGTTGCTAGCCCCTGCCTCGTAAGCGGCAACATCTGATTAAATCAGTGGCACTCAAACCCATCGCCGCTACACAGCACTTGAAACAAGTTTCCGTTTCCCAGCTCAGCTGATGGCAGTGCGATGCGACGCGTTGCTTGTTGCCTTTGGTTGGTGGATGCGACTGTTTTTCCGTCAGTATTTCGCCGGCATTGGAGGAAATAGGGTGAACTTAGTGTGTCTCGTCGCGTTTTCGGTCTGTCGAGATTTTTATCGAAACGAATTGGTGCGCGTGGTAATTTCTTTTACCTGTTGACGGATTTTTCTTTTGCCGAGCTATCGACAAGTGGACCACAAGAAGCAGCCGATTGAAGTATTTTTCGTTTTGAAGACGTCCGCAATCGATAAATTTTCCCGCCTAGTCAAAAACGGTTTTTTGACTTTCCGCGGCGGAAATGTGAGTTGGTTGGTTTTTTTGTGCGGCGTTTTATTTTTATTTTCATTGAGAGAAAATTTGTTGAAATATTTGGTGAAGTGTGCAGAAAAGTGTGCGAATCGAGTTACACGCGGTCATCTTCTAGACGAGAAGTGGATTACCTGGTGTTTGGTGTATCGAGTGACGACACGGCGGTTTATTTATCGAGTTTGCGGGGAATTTCTCGCAGGTAGGCAAAAATTTTGTCCTTTTCGTAGGTGAGTCGGCGACGGACGGGGCGTCGTATTCGGTTACAAAAAAAAAGATCGAGCCGCCTAGCCTTTTGTGAGGCACCGAACTGTTTGCATTTTGGGTGCATATCGCGCTGTATTCCGTCGAGTTCGAGTCCATTCAGGAGGACGTCTTAAAGAACCGGTTTCCTTCCGACCTTCCTCGCTTTAAGACGTGATCACCGACCGATCGAACGGGGCCGGTCTTTCTCGTATGGAGCGTGCAACTTTAAGTTTTAAGAGTTAGTGGCCTTTAAAGCGGAACAACATTCAGACGATTGAAATAAGAAAAAAATCTTAGTTTTGTTGTTATAGCGTTTTTTTGGGTGTAAGATCACCTTTTGTTGAGATTTGGCATGTGAACTTAATGAATGAGCGCATTTGATCTGGGAATATCATCTGGTAATTAACTGATAACTGAATTCCCGATCATTGACTAATTCATTACAATCTTTCCAAATCCGTCCTCCCCATACATTATATTGTATCAAAAAGATTGTCTCCAAGGACATCTTCTACAGACCTGCTTGCTGGCACCTCGCTCAGCCAAATCTAGAAAAACCCAAAATTCTTGAGTCCATTCCTGACGATACAATCTCCTTACCGGAAGGCAAACTACTGAAGGAGAAACCCACCGAGGAAGATTCATTGATAGACAAATATGGTTTTAGAAACCCAGATAATTCCTCTACAAGATTCCGTGATCAGAGAACCCAAAAAACCAATGTCTCTTCTAAGCCCAAGACCTTTTCATTTACTGCCACAAATATCTCTCTAGAATTGGTCAAGCAGCTAGGAGAGAGTGAGACTGCCACTTATTTGAATTCAATAGGTATCCAACTTCATGTCAGCTATCTGGCCAAGATGATGAGGGATCTAAACGGATGTCAAGACATCAAGGCCCTAAGGAGTTCAAGACGAAAAAATGGATGCTTCTGATAGAAGGAATGGAAATGGAGCGCTCTTCAGCCTCCATGACCGCTCTGCACGACATTATGACAAAACTATCATCTAATTGTTGAACCATAAGTGCATCTTCAACTCTCATTGCAATTGCCGTCATATTCTATGTGGGTTACCCTCTGACATGGTTAAGTGAGGAAATAAAATGATCAAGAGCTTCCAGGATGTCTCAGAGCTTAATCAGCAACGACTCTCTACACCAACCCAACCTGACCTTGCAAAGACCCATATATTTGGCCAATCCGAAGTTAAGGTTGCAGATCAAGGCCTTCAAACATTTTTTGCAACTGTGGCATTGAAGGATGATAAATATCTGCATCCCTTTCTGATGAAGATCAAGAATTTGGGGAGCTTGACTGTCAGCAACAAAAAAAATCTGCCAACAGTCTGGGCGCAACTTTATTATTTTATGGGTTGAAGTCCGAAACGTGTTTAATGATGAGATGCTGTGTAGGTTACAATGCAACTGATAACCTAAAAAATAACGTTCCAAATAGCCTCCTGGTTATTTCTTTGGTTGTCAGTCGCATAGCAACCTACACCGCATCTCATCATTAAACACGTTTCGGACTTCTACCCATAAAATAATAAAGTTGCGCCCAGACTGTTGGCAGATTTTTTTTATTTATTTACGTATTTTTTTTATCAATAGAATAATTCATAGTAGTAAAAGCGAATTCGATCACATTAAACCTAAGAGATTTTCGGAATCAGTGAAATCTTAAACAATACCCCCAGGGGGTTTAATAGATAAAAATACTTAAAATTTTTCCCCGACTACGTTTAAAGCTTATAGAAGTAAAAGTGAATTCCAAATCTCAATATACATACATTAGGAATATATAAGAATTCGTGAATATGTACACCACCACTTTACATCCCCTTAGAGGTTGGATATCAAAAAAATTTGAAGAACATTACTAGGCGCTTATATAAATAGCCCGCAGAAGTAAAATTGCTTTGATAGTTTGACATGTCTAAAAGTTTTAACTAAATTCGTGAAAATGTGGATTCACGGACATTTTTTTTACTCATCCTCTGAACGCCAATAAAAATCTGAACTTTTTTTTTGCTTTAATTATTCTAATAGCACATCTACATACACCTACGTACTAAGTTTCAACTTAATAGCATAAGCCGTTTCTGAGATATAAAAAACCACCCCTCACCCCCGTACCTTGCTACGCCTATGAACAATTTTTAATAATCCTATATTTTTAGTTTTCCACTCATTACGGTTTTCGAGAAATAAAAATCAGAATTTTTTTCCTTTCTACCCCTTTTCACCATCACCCCCTACACCCCCACCACTAATTTTTTTTTCCCTACTAGAGGTCTACCGATCCCAACTCCTGTAAAATTTTCAAGATCATATCTGATACGGTTTCTGAGATATAAAAATGACATTTTTTGAGAAATTGCTATCCCCCCACTTTCGTGCTCCACCTCCCTCCTCAAAAATTTCATTGGACTCCTCTTGTGATGCCATATGCAGAAACAAAATTTTATTTTCCTGGTGCAATTGGTTCGGAAGATATTGTAATCCAAAGTTTTTCACCCATCACCCCCACACCCCACCACCCCCCTTAAAATGTTTAGCCCTTGTCTAATCTCCAAGTATCCCTAAGGGCAACCACAAAGTTTCAATCTTCTGAGATCAATCGTTCAGGAGATATGGATTTTAGAATGTTTCAATCCCGGCTTTCTAGCGTTTTTAGACTCATTGTTTTTCCCCCCCCACTTCCACACCCCTCAACTCTTATCGATATTTTTGCAAATGAGTCCACTATCATAGTACTACATAAGTTCCAAGTTTCAGCCTCCTAGCATAAGTGGTTCCTGAGATCTGGAAAACAAAATTTTTCATCTAAAACGCTCCCCCCTCATCCCCTCTTACACCCCCACCCTCTTAAAAGATACCATCCGTAGGGGTTCACCCAATCTACCCACCATAAAAATTTCAACTTAATATCTCAACGGATTTGGGAGTTACGCGCCTTCAAACGATTTTGCGTACGGCGTATACGGCGGACAGACGGACATTTTTTTTTTTTGCTTTTTTGGTGTTTACTAGTCCTAAAACGTGTAAATACAAAATTTCAGGGTAGCAAATCTTTTTAAATTTCAGGTCAATCACAATACTTTATTATTAAAAAATAATAAAGTAATATGGCAATTCTTTCTCAAATATATATAGCGTGGAAGCCCTGTATTTCTCAAAAAGAATGTAGACTAAATGAAATTGTCACTTGTTGATGAAGAAATGGTTACTCACTGGAGTTTAGTCAAACAAACCACTAGATACAGAAAAAAATGGAAAGACCTCGTTACAAACTTGAAACTTATTGTTCATGTTCATATCAAAATAATTACAATTTAAATATCAATTTAATTTTGTTTTATACATATTTAAATTCTATTAAATTTTCTGAGGAATTTGTAATGCATGGAGGCACTCGAGATGGAATAATTAAAATTTTTTACTGATTTTACGGTAATTAATTCACGGGTAAAAATTTGCAAAAATTTTAATTTACATCAGACATCAATTATTGTACTCAATAAAGTTTAATATTACACATTTATAAAAAATGTTTTTTTACTTCATCAAAATTTTGGTCCGTCGAGCCGGATAACATCCGTAAAAATGTATCTAGTTATTTTTGACATAGTCCAAACCAGGGGTCTCCAAACCGGGAGCCACAGAGCCACATGTGACTCTTTGAACGATTTCGAGTGGCTCTTTGAACGATTCACCTTTCATTTTTTTTCTTTCGAATTTTACTCCTCAGCAAATAAAATATGAATAGATAAATGCGAAATATTTGAACTTCATTTCTAGTTTTAAATGATGTTGTGCCAAAATATGTATGCATGTTTAGTTCTACGTATGTTTGTGAATGTACATTTTCAAGTCTTGTGCGCCGTAAGTCAAAATATCGTACAATGTTATCTCAGGAGAGCTTGGAATCGGAAATTCGTTGTGAATTGTGCGAAAATCAACCAGATTTTTCAAAAATGGCTAAAACCAAAGAATGTCATCCATCTCATTCAAAACATTGATGAAAATAAAATAAAATAAAGAAGAAACAAGATAAACATAATTTATTACTGTAAACATAATTTATTACTGTAAATTATGATTTTTTGCTCAAAAACAGGAAGTGGCTCCTTGTAAGATTTCGGAGCCACAAATTTGGCTCTTTGGAAAAATAGTTTGGAGACCCCTGGTCCAAACTATTATATTTCAACAGGACGATTTTTCTTTTAGCATACTTTGTGAAAAAGTTTTTATTTCTTGTCTAAAATAAATCTCTTAAGAGGACGTTCTCTCGAAAAATTTACAAGACAAGATCCTGAACACAGTCACTACTGACTATAATCGACAAGGTGTCATGGATTTGAATAAGTAGTGGTAAAAATTTCCTACACTAAAGTTTGTAGACATATCTTGATGGATTAGTCTGAAAAAGGAATTGATATCAAAATTTCAGTCTTGAGTTTTTTGCACGAAGCGAACTATGAATCTGGCTACAAATCTATCTCCGGAAATCTCTAGAGTGTTTTGAATCTTTAAATGAAAAGTCAAATCGTTTGGTGTATTAAAAGCATCATTTGAGGAGAATATTCTGGAGCAAAAGATCAAATTGTGCCTAGCGTCTATGAAGAAAAAGATCTGGGAATCTGACTATTACGTAGGACAAAAGACCTCTTTGAATATAGCCAAAATTTGGAGCAAAAAATAAAAAAAGATATTGTCCAAATTTGTGAATTTAATTTCAGTACTTTTTCATTTCATGTGATTTAGACTAGTTTTCCATCGATAGAAAATTGGGATTATTGAATTTTTTTTGGCAATTTTCATACTATTTTGAAACAATTTTCTACTATTCAATTAATTTTTTTTTTGCATTTTTGACGATATTTCTTTCGACTGATTTTTTTTCATTATTTCGTTTACTTCGTTATTCTCATCTCGATTTTTGTTATTTTAATATTTTCCTGCAGATTTTTGACATATTTTTCGGTCGACTTGTGGATGGCTCTTCTGCTGTCAATTTTCCAATCCTTTCTTGTTTTTCTATAGTTTCCTACCATTTCTCGTAGTTTCGAAAATTTTAATCAATTTTGTAACCCTCTCTTGTTTTTCGTAATAATTTTCCATGTCTTTGTAAAATGTTTAAAAAATAAATTTAAACAATTTTTTGACAATTTTTAATTTTTTTCTGTATTTACTTTGTTTTATGTCACAATCATAATCTTGCTTTATTATTTTAATAATAAAGTATTTTCCTATCTTGTAGTTCACCAACATTTTGCATCTTTTGTTTTAGAAAAATGTTCTAAGTAATCTCTGATTTTTTTTTGTTTTATTTTTTACTTATTTATGTTTCTGTGCCATTCATATTCCACAATTAGTTTTAAAAAAAAATTAATTTAACAAAATCTAAATCGTCTTTTTGACAACATTTTCTTTAAGTAAATATTGTTGAAGTTTTTTTTACTAAATTTTCGCTAATTTTTCTACTACATTATCAAAGTGAAGTGCTTTTTAGGAGTTTTAGAAACAGTAAGGAAAATTGACGATGGACATTGCGCTTAAGATCAAGTAGATTGAAAATTGCAAGCTCTTTTTAACTGTTATAGAATCCGTATATACAGGGTGGGCCAAATTCAAGTTTCTTTTTAAAAATGCAATAAAATGAACAAAATTAAATTTTTTTCCATGTATTATGGCTTTTTTATTAAGAGTAAGCATTCCCATTAATGATGGAACACAACTTCGTTCAAGTGGCTACCTCGGCTGGCTGCGCAGTAGCGCATTCTGTCACTCCAATTTTCCAAGACCTTGTTGATGGTTTCGGGCTGTAGCTCACGGATTGCTTGGATGATATTGGCCTCAAGTGCTTGAATCATTTCTGGATTGTTGGCATAACATCGGTCCTTCACGGTTCCCCACAAAAAAAAATCCAAAGGGGTCAAATCGCAGCTCCGAGGCAGATCAAGGCATTGACATCGCCAAGACGACTGATAACACGATTTGGGTATTTGGTGCGTAAAAAATCGATTGTGGCATGGGCTGTGTGGCATGGCGCGCCATTCTGCATGAACCAGAGGTCGTCCAAATCCATGTCTTCAATTTCAGTAAAAAAAAGTCGGATAACATGGCTCTGTAACGTTCACCGTTGACCGAAACGTTGTTTCCAGCCTCATTTTCGAAGAAAAATGGTCCAATGATGCCACCACTCAACAATCCGCTCCAAACTGTCACTCTCCGTGGATGCATTGACTTCTGGACAATAACGTGCGGGTTTTCCGAGCCCTAGATGCGGCAATTTTGTTTGTTAACGTAGCCGCCGAGATGAAAATGCGCCTCGTCAGAAAAGATGATTTTTCGCCCAAAATCGTTGTCCAATTCAAGCTGCTCTAAGGCCCAAATTGCGAAGCGATAACGAAGCGGATGGTCGTGCGCCTTCAATTGCTGAGTCAATTGGACCTTGTAAGCGAATAATCCGAGATCTTTGTGCAGAATTCTCCTCAGGCTAGTGCGTGAAATGTTGAGCTGTTGAGATCGACGGAGAGTTGATGTCCGTGGAGTGAGTCTCACACTCTCGGCTACTGCAGCCACATTCTCGTCTGTGCGCACCGTACGACAACGGGGGCCATGAGTGTTGTCCACTAGCATGCCAGTCTCACGAACTTTTTGCACAAACTTGCGTACAGCAGGCGCGGTGGGTGCTTCATTTCGGCCAAAACTTCTTTTCAAAAAACGCACTGTTTGGGCTACACAGCACTCACTTTGGAAATAAGTTTTCAATATTTCCCAACGTTGTTCAAGCGTAAAGCGACTGATTTCGTTCCGCGGAGATATGATACTAACTTTCTGTCAAGATTTCGAGCGGGAAACAGCTTTCAGTGTCAAAATAACCTATGATTTAAAAAGAAACCACTAGATGGCCCACCCTGTACTTACTTAAAAAAACTATATCACCGTGTATGGGCTGAAGACCCCCGAAGGCCACATCATCTGTATTCACTCCGCGGAGGAATCAAACTGATGAGTTCTACGGAGCAATCACCATGAAAACATTTTACGATGATCGGAGACCAGGGAAAAGATTGCATTGATATTCGAAAGAGCCATGACCCCGTGACAATTTGTCCAGTGGGGCCAAAGCTAATTTATTAGGTTTCGGTTCAGTTCTCCATAATTTTCGCTATTTTTCCAATTATTTTTGCTGATTTTCCGGTTAATTTGTCAACAATTTATTTTCCGCCTTGTTATCTGATTTCCTGCGTTTCATTTTCTTCTATTTTCGCTGTGCATTTCCGTCTCATTCAGACCGTGCTGTATTTGTGAGGCGCTAGATTTGGCCCAGATATTAAGCATTTTCCGGCTAATTTTTAATTTTCATTTCTTGATTGCCTTTCACAGATTTGAGCTAGTTATTTCCGACAAATATTTTTAGTTACAGTCGTGTAAGTATCAATCCATAGACAAGCTAAAATTTTGCTTGATTCCCTGGCAAGATCAAATCTAAGACGTCAAATAAAGAATTTTTATAATTTTTGTTACCAAATTGAAGAGTTTTGGCTCCAAAAAAGCCCCTACCAATTGTACGTGATGATTTCCTTCGAGTTTTTCATACATTTATCACTCAACCACCTTTAAAAAGATCCATGGACCATACCTGGCTGATACCTGCTAGTGTTATAAAACAAACCTGGAAAATCGGTTCGAAATTCTGGAAAAATTTGAACTATCAAGAAAATAATCGGTGTTCAGTGTGCACGCTTTCTTAATTTCATATCATATGCTGAAGGGATAGAATACAGTAAACCTGTTAATCGAAACTCTCTATAATTGGACCATCTGCCAACTGCCAACCATACAATATTCTTTCCTTGGAGTTTTTCATACAACTGTTCCTCCATAATCGAACCATCTGCAAATCTGACCATGGAACAGACCTAGCCACATATCGTCCTAGAAAAGCACACTTGGTGAATCGGACCGAATAGTTGGATTGACTGAACTTCAAATTGAAGAAATAATTGGTGTACTCACTTTCTTAATGTATGTTATTTGGACCGGTACTATTAAGAGGGATTATTTTATAATTTGACCGATCCTATTAAAAAAGTAACTGCAACACCTGTGAATTGAACCAAATTTTATTTACAATATTTCAAAATTTGAATTCTTAAATTCAGCCTGGACCAACATTTTTGTTATCAAGTTTGTAATGTTGTAGTGTTTACTCTACTAATACTCCTGTTGCTGCACTGTACACGTGTATCTTTAGACTACTGAATGGAATCTGGCTTCCCTTAAGGTTCTATCATATATCAATCAAATCAATGGCACAACAGTCCAAATTGGGCCTAGGCCTTGAAGTAATGCTAGAGTTACTTCATTACTAGCCCAACGGAACACTAGGAGGCGAAGTGGTCAGCTCGTCCGTGATTATTACCCCGATTTTTAACTCAGGTACTCATTTACAGCTGAGTGAACTGGTAGTCCGGCACCCAATCCCATTCTCGAATGTTACTTGTCGCCAAGCAGATTCGAACCTGGTACCAGGTGCGCCGAAGGCAAGTGCTCTAGCCACTAAGCCACCCAGTCTATCATATATACCATTCTTTGTACGTGCGATCTTCTGTGACCTTTTCCCTATTTTATCTAGAGTCTTGAATAGTAGAAGTATGAAATGATCCTCCTTTTCCGCGATATTGTTCTCTTTACTGAAGCGTCCTGTTTGGCAATCTCATAGTTCGGTTCGGTCACTACGGCGTCCATAACAAATTTGGAAATGGAGTCCTGCATTGTTCAACATCTTCGTTCTGGGTTTTTTTTGAATTTTTTACACATGATGGTGTCTTCTGGTTAAAACTAAGATCTTCAACACCAAACAACTGAAGATCGTGTCAAGTGAGGTCATTTATTTTAAAGATTTTCATAATACGATCGGTTGCACTTTCTTTAAGATCGGTCGCAACCACCCATACAAGATTGTATAGAATCGATTGAAAGATCGTTGCACTGCACTCACTGATCACTGTGATCGCGATTTAAGTACCTACGAGTTTGCCATGCAGATTTCACGACTTTCAACCATCTTTTCCTTAAGCTGTGCGCGCACATTATACGGACGAGGTTGAATCAGCGATCAGCTGTATCCGATGTTGGACCCGTTTTCCAGCTTATATTAATGGAAACTGGTTACACGCCGGAATTTCACAATTATTGAACCTCGACTCGACTGCGTTCGATGTTGCATGGAGCGAACTATTGTTGCCTTAACTTAAGCTGAAGCCACTCCGCAGTCTTACCTTGAGTTTTTTTTTTTAAATAAAAAATGAAACACTGAAGCGTTAACATGCAGAAAGTAAAAGTCAAACTCCAGCTGAAGAATTTCGGCGTTGGTGGTGACAAGCGAAATTCGATCTTCCACCGATCGAGATACGGCTGACGAAGATGATCCCAAAAAAGATCGTGCGTGGTTTCTTCAATGTGCTTGAAGCTTGAACATTATTGGATTGATGGATTTTCCAGTGGAACTATAACTTTCACAAAACCGTTCGTTTGACATTTGAATTTTTGAAATAATAACGCTGAAGATCACCGCGATCGATCGATAGAGTAAAATTTAACGATCTTGTCGCATAGGTGGTGCATTTTATAGGCGCATCTTTTTTGTCCGATATTTCCGATGAATATGCTGATCGCGGGGAACTTCATTGCCACATAATCGTGATATTGAATTCGATCAATTTTATTGTGAACAATTTGGCTGCGATCGTTCATCGTCAAAAGGCTTGCTTCGGCTTCATTAAAAGAACAGCTCGCGGTTGGAGCGAAATAACATCTAGGAAAATGTTTACCTTCCTTTTTTGGGGGTTTCCTGATCCACAATCGAAAGAGAATCGCGCAAAAAGATCACTCAGTCAGACGACATAGTCTTGCCCTAAAATAATGGGAATGGAATTGATGTCGCCGTGATCAAAAAGGTTTAATCACCAAAGTACTTAGCTATTTTCGGAATTGGAATGTGCGCGAATTTCAAGAACGGGAATAAGATTCGTCGGCATTGTTCGAAAAACGGGCTGAAGATTATTTTTAGCTTTTAGAAAATAGATTTTTGTGGTTTTTGTAGAACGACGATGTACTTATAGTAGAGAAATGCCTACTTAGGACCGAGGAATGCATTAGATAACTAATTGAAATTTAATTGCTTTCTGAAACTCCCAAATCTTTTTCTGTAACCGCAAATTAGTATTTGATATCAAAGCACTATAGTTGGTAAGTTGAACAGGACATACCAGGTACGGAATCCAACTACGAGTGGTTTTGATAGTGTTCTACCAAAATACCACAAACTCTTGATTATATTATAGCTCCACATTTTGTCTTATGCTGTCCGACCTTACCACATTTCCTACCCATTATTTTCCTGGAAGGTATGTACATAGATATTAAATTGGAACTCTGAAAGGAATCTATTAGAAATTGTTTTTGTTTCATCGTTATGACAAAAGCATGTTCGCTAAGCTCTTCATCTGGTTTGTGGTTTTGATTGGACTCACAATATAAGATTGAGTAAAGGGTTGGTAAAAGTTAAGGTGACTGAGATGAATTTGCACTTGATGCATGTCATTCTGTCAGGTTGTAGGTACTCTATACATTTGTTCTTCAAACTATGTATTTATTCGCACTTGAGCAGAATTTGATCGAAACTCTTATTTCCTTTCCAATACGGAAACATACAAAGGTCCACGGGAATATTTTAAATACTGATTGAATTCTGTTTTCAGAAACGGATTTAACATCGAATGTCAGTACTCCACTAGTACTGATTTCATAACTGTATTCAAAAATGACGAAATTGATTTTTTTTGTGACATTTACGAGTACATTCAGAAATATTTCTTTTTAATTATTATTACTTGTTAGGTTTTAATAGTAAATTCACCTCGCAAGTTGAAGTTTATACGTCCTTCGGCCTTTTTTATTTTGTAAGGTATTTTTAGAATTGGTATCCGGAAAGAACTTGTAGCATCTATTTTCACCATTGTTAAATATATTATCAACTTCGGTCCTGTCACCGCAACATTCTTCAGCATTCTCAACTACATGACCAAGTATTGAGCTCTTATAGTAATCTGAGCCGTTGCTACGTACATACATTGCATCGCTGAAGACAATTGAAAAATATTATTAGTGACACAATACAGAAATGTCACAATGGACTCTGAAAGCTTTCATTTGTGTTGAAACGTAACAGCGGGCTTCGATCCTAAAAGGTCCTTTGTTCAGGTGCAACATTTTTATCTGATAATCCTTTTCTACGGAAGGCTCTCCATGTATTTGAAACAAAAGATCTACTTAGTGCGAATGTCGTCTACTCAGCGGATTAATTGTTTAACTAAGATATGAAAAGAATGAAGCTGTCGTTTTTCCAACAGTTGGACAAATGCGACACCTCATCCTTTCTCCAATTCTTACCATAGTGATGTCGCTTAATTTTTTAAATCATGGCTCGACTTAAAAAAATATTAACACAAATGCATTCATTGAATAAACGAATTGTTTCAGTTATGCGTTTTATTACTAGAGATAGTCATAACTCAATTGACACTTTCAAATATCAGCATATAAAATATTATATAAATATTCAAAATAATAATTTTGCGTCTATATAACATCAACGCCATCTATATGTGAAAAATAAAAGCTGCTGCTTTGTTCTTGCACTCAAACTGCTTTTCATTGGATACTTTTTTTTGTGTCGGGGCTTAGAATAGCAATAGTTGGTTTATTTTATAAAAATTAAAAATACGTTTATTTAAAAACGAAAAAAATTAAATCTGTCTGTCTGTCTACGAAGAAAACTGAAAAAACCTGATTTTTGTTTCAAATTTCCCAGGAAATTTTTTTACAATTCTGTTTATTTGAAATTGGTTCCAAGTCATCAAAAGAACAAAAAACTTAATATATTATATTTTCAAATTTCAAATAGGAACGAACCAAAGGCATAGGAGATTGTCTATAATTCAATCTTACGAAATTTGTCCTCACTCGTGTTTGATTGTTGGTTTAATTTTTTTTTAGATTTTTCCTTCATTTTTAATGGCCTAAAAAGTTGACAAGAAGGATAATTTTCTAGAAAAAAAATAATAATCCAATTTTGGCGGCTCTTTTAAATCATTAACATTTTTCTTATTTTCTTATTTAAGAAATATCACAAAAAGTAGTGTTCCTTGTTTACAAAAGTATTAATAAATGGTAGACTCTGAATTGTTTCCGAATCAAAAAAATTTGACTATTTTCGCTGCCAAAATACAGTCAAATGGTGAGAATGTTAAATTTTTAATTGAAAAATTTTCGACTTTTCATCAAAATTTTGTTGTTAAGTATTTGGCAGTATGGCGTACAGTCCAATACAAACTTTTCAGTAACGGTTGATAATCAAAAGTTTTCTAAAACTTTGCGGAATATATGGTAAAACACAGAATGAATTTTTGAAAAAGCTACTGTATTTTAAATCAGAAAAATATAAATATAAGGCACTTTGTCAAAAATTTGACAAAGTGTTATTGTCTTAGTGTCTTTTTTTGACTAAAAAAATTTGACTTGATTTTTATCCAATATTTGACTGACTGAATTGTTCTAAGGTGCAGTGGTTGCTATAAAGAAATTTCGTTATACTAAAACTGCACATACAATCAGGTTTTTTTTGTCTTGTTATCGATACCAATAAAAGTAGTTTTTAATCAGTATTTACCTACCCTGACATCTGTTGTCCTAAAAGCGATCTGATAAAAGCCTACGGATTAACGTTAATAAAAAAAACCCCCTTTATAAAAATATAAATTACATATTTAAAGGGAAATAATTCATCTGTTAGATAATGCGTGAATTATAATTAAACCAATTGCAATTTTCGCATCTAACTGACCATATAACAAGCATCTAACAATGTTATTAGTTTTTTATTAGCGCTTTGCTTAAATTTGGCCACTAATTTTCGATCAGTCAGCCTCAACGTTTCGATAGAAAGTAAGTGAGATGTAAGTGCGGTTTTTTGGTCCGTATTATTTTATTTTTGTTGTGTTTAAACAATCTTGCTTTTTTTTAAGCTTAACTAAAGGAAGTGAAATGCCTAATGGTGACTGCACAGAATAGAGTATCTTTAAAATGCGGAAACGATAAACTGCATCACCGCAAAGGTAGTTTTTACTGAATTATAAAAGACGTGTTGTAGTCTACTTATGTAATTTAATTCGCTAATGTTATGTCAACGGAGCAATACACTGAAGATGATCCACCTGAGAAATAGATGTGAACGGTAGAATTAGTATCACCTTGGTATGATCAAAACTAGTTTTACTTTATTGACTCGATAGTTTGCCAGTATGGGAAATTTGAATTTTATCCCAACCGAGTGTCTTCTCTGCAGCCAACTGTTTCAATATGAACGTATCCGAATTTCGTTCATTGTAATATTGGGGAAAGATCGTTCTTGGCAGTTAAAATTTTGTTTATTTTAGTATCGTGCTAAGTTCCTGATTTTATAAACAAACATGTTTCGGATTTCTGGTTATGTAAATATTGACGAACTCGATTGTTTTGAAGTTGTTGTAACATTGAATTTTTTTAAAAAAAAATTAATATAATATTTTTTATTATTTAATTGGCGAAATGTTGAAATTGAATTTAGTTAATAACAAATCAAGTACACTAATAACTTTATTTACAATTTTCGAACTAGTTTAGTACTAAAATTATCCATCGGTGTATAACTATTGGTCTTCGATACGAGGACGACAACCCCCGCGCGCATAATACCATAGCCACCTAACTTGACAAATAATTAATTTTCAATTAGGACTAAGTTGGCGATCAGACTAAAGGTGCAGATCGGCAACTTAAGAAAACGAGTATCTCGCGAATTATATGACACAAAAAAGGTTTCTTTGCTACTGTCATTTCATTCGATGTAAATTTCTTCAGTAGTGCTTTTTTCGGCATTGATTTCCTAATGCCCAATCCAAATTGAGCATTTAACTGAGATTCTAATGCTTGATATGTAGGTCGTAGGTATAATGGCTATAACTCAGTTTGTACGTTTTCTACACAAGGCTTTTTGTATAAATTTTCCTTGAATTTAGTACACTTGCCTATAATAATATTACCTTTCAGCGCTCATTAGTTTTAAAAATATTTGTTAAGATATTGTTGCGAACTAGGGGTTCGCCGGGATTTCAAGTAAAACACAATTCGGTTAAAATAAAAATAAGTGATTATTTTTTTAATCGCACTTTAAATTCTATTCGCACAATAATTCGCACTGTATGGCAATACCGCCCGCTTATACCATATATCGCTTGACTCGTTCACTTTCGTTCTCTCTCAACACGGTCGCGTATACACGCTGGCTGTCACAGTCGACGTAATAAAAATTACTGTGTCTCCGCTGAAAGCTTCACCTGCTTATATACTAGCCGGTTGCAGTCTAGGATGTACTTGAATGTTCGATGCGTGTGGATTGTTCTAGAAAGCTTTAGAGCTTTCGATTTTGATCTTCGTTCAGTGGTGTATGTAGAAGGTTCAAGTGAGTTTGAGATCTTTCGAATTTGATTCTAATTGGATTCTAGTACATTGGAGAGCATTCGATAAGAAGAGAGATACAATCGTGTTGTTTCGCCTTATCTTCAGCTAGGTTTTTGATTGGGTTATTTTGCAACTAGGTATTCGGTTGTTGTTGTTGTTTTCATTATGTGAAACGATCGAGTTGCACGGTTGCGCGGTTGCCAGGCTTACACGTAACAATATAATGTTATCTGTTCATTAAATAAATATTGACTTGAAAAAAAATGGCCATTAGGCTTAAGGGTGTATGATATTCAGTACCTTAATAGACATTAATGAAATGATACCATTAAGGTAAGTGTACCTGTAATGGGCCACTTAAGGACTAAATCCAACTTTTCTCAGTTTTGAAAAAAGCTAGACATACGATTTTTTTTAAACACAGACCCCAACCCCGCTTGAAAATAATCACTGGTTATATTTGATCTAAAAAGTGTTCTTATCATTAGAAAAAAACTATTTATTTTAATTAGTCAGTGTACCTATATTGGGCCACCTTATGGCATGGTGTGCCTTAATTGGGCCACCCTATATTGGGCCTCTCATCAGGTAGCAACTAAACAGGTAATATGGAAATTATTAACATTCCCGCATCCAATTGTCAGTTTAAAAATTACTTATAATATACTTAATTCAAAAAATAACAAATAAATATATTGGTACATTTTTTAAACATAATTTTATTTTTTTTTAATATTTAATTGTGTTTAAAGTGTATAATATAGAAGTAGTTTATTTCAAAAATTATATTTATACACTTGATAATTAATTTAAAAAAAAATAAACAAAATAGATACATAAAATTCAAATAATGTATTTAGTAGATTGGTAATTACATATGTAGTTAAATTGTTTGTAAAGTCACATTATTTTATTTTTCTTTAACATTTAAATTTTATGTAAAAGTATATACAAGTTGTCTATTTTGTTGAATAATTTCTGGAGTTGAAACAATGCTTTCTATTTGCTGAGTGGTGATGAGACTAACATCATTGACCATATGTTGGTTGAGGGCTTATTTCATATGAGTACGGGGTGACCCAACTTAGGGACACCAATTTGCCAAGTGGCCCTATATTGGGCCGGGGAGGCCCAATGTAGGTCCCGGTTATCGAACAATAGCGGTTAAGTATATCGATAGGTTTGGATTGGTCTTGGCTTTCCATGTCCCTAAGATGGGTCACCCGGACCAACTTAGGCCCACTTGGGAAATTTGTGTCCCTAAGTTGGGCCACCGTCGTACTCAAATGAAATTACGTTAAATGGCAACTACTTATGAAAGATTTCTGCCCTTTTATGAACAATATACATATTAATAGTTGTAGTCAATAAAAACATTAAAAGAACACTAGCACTAAATAATATTTATTACAAACCACATAAGTACCCTTAACATAATGCAGTTCAATTTAGAGAAAATATTCCACTTATGACTTCTAAACTACACAGTTCAAAGGATACAAAAGAATTAACAATGAGAGGCGTTCGCATGAACTGTTGAAAGGTTTAGTCGTGATATGATTGAGTGATATGATAATTGGCAGATAGTTATGCTTGTTTTTTCATGCTTAAGTTGAGTGGCCCAACTTAGGTACATGGCCCAAGTTTGACGTGTCTAGGTATAACTTTTGTTCAAATCAATTTTCAAATATCAAATTTTCATTTATAAATCAGTAAAGTTCAGCAAAGTAAAAATCTGCGCTAAAAAGAAACAATAAATTAAATACATGACAGTCCGACTTGTTACTTTAAATTTAATTCAATGGCTTGCAATGTTATCACACAAAATTCATAAAATTGGTCATTCCAAAATCTTAAATGGTTTTTTCATTGAAAAATACAAAAATTAAGGAGTTAAGCCTAAATAAACATGCAATTACCTAGGATAAGGCTCACATTGTTTAAAGAGTCTCAGAAAGTTTTTGGGTAAATTATCTAAGAGAAAACAATATTTATCATATGACGGACACTATTGTCCTAAATGATGCAACGGGTATGTAATTAATAGTGCATTGATAAATTAAATAAGAACTTAAAATAGTCGTATTTGAAGATCACTACAATTTAAAATTCCCGACTGGGGAGATAGCTGCCCCGGCTATTGCCATTCAAAGGACTGGAAATTTGAAGAAGTTCTCTGGAAGGTCCAGTTTGAAAACTGCACTGATTAATCATCGATTTACATTTCCATCAGAAGGTGTATTATCCCATTCCAAATGCTAGTGGTATTCGAACATATGTACGTTCTTGAACTGAATTTCATTTCCACGAATTATAACAAGCTAAAGTTTGCCATAGTGAATTGCTATTACATACATACGTTGAAGTTTACCTCATTTAAACCAATTTTGGTTGTTCACTGCGATCTAGCCGAAGATGAAATTTATGTTTTCATGCTTTACCATAAAAATATCTATTCCCGTTGAGTAAATATACTTAAAAAATTTAATATAAACATGCACATTTTTCAACATTTAAATTTAAATTTAAATATTGTAATTTAATAAGGCTGGTATGCGGTTCTTCAGTTGCTTGTCTTAATTAATTTAACTAGAACACTCCATTTAATAAATAGAGCAATTGGTCGACTGTCCCATTTCAAAACATGGTAAGTGCTTTTTAGAATATGTTAAAGGGTTACCCAAAAACTTCCTATTAGTCAGCCCTCATAAATAAATCTTCCTATATTTCGGGAGTTCCTTAAGTTATCTATAAGGACCTCTAATATTTGTGATATTTTTGCTATGATCTTCAAGTCGATCGACATTGTCCGTGGTTATTTACCAAAAATATATATATATATATAATTTTTGTTGGCCATTCTATAAAACACGTTATCAATATATCCGCACAGTTTTTGATATTCAATCATAAATTGAATTGGGTTTTTTAATGTGTTTCCATTGGTACCTAATAGAGTTAACAATCCGGAACAAACATGTACCTTAGGATAACAGAATCGTAAAAGTGACAACAAAGATTCTTTCAAATAATATGTATTTTAGGTGTTTTGTACTATAGACAATCTCTGAAATCACAAAATCATAAACTTGCATGTATTTATAATTTTTTCAATAGGCAGAAAATTTAAAAAAATTATTGTTTTTCATTTTGTTATTGTATTTCAGTGACTATTATAGATTTACAAATTTGAAATTTTAAAATATGATCGGTAATAACAAAATTTTATTGTTTGTTTGTTTTGATTGTATTAGTTAAGCTTTGCTCGCGGCAATGAATGTTTTTTAAGACCATTGAAATTAGTTGTGATTTCCATAAATACATAGGTAGAAAGTTTTTTTTTGTTTATATTTGATATTAATGTTTTTTGGCTTTGTTATTAAATTCGAAAAGATAAAAAATGTACAGAACAAAATATTATTTTTTATGTGAATATCGACGGCCTAATCAGATGTTTTCCGTTTTGGTACACTTTATATCTACCTTTGAATTAATGTCTACTCTAGCGTCAATATTAAGTACTTTTTTTAAAATTTGGGCAAAATATTTTCATGTGTTCGAAATTGTCTCGAAATCTTTCGAGTGTTTCAGCCATGTTTTGATAGCCCGATCTAACGAAAAAAAAACAATAATTTGAAGTAGTAGGAAGCCTCAGAAAAGCCCTGTTAGTAGGTAATCTATGCCTCAGAAGAGTTATATAGGAACTAAGTAAGTTCGAAACATTGAGAAGCAAAAATTATTTAATAGTCCTCTCCCAGATCGTCTTATTCCAGGAATGATTCGGACTAGTAAAGACGGTATGACAAGATTCTGATTACACTACAAAATTAATTGAAAATAATAATCACTAAAGAATAATAAAATTATTAAATATGTAATAATACCCGAAAATTAAACGTTTTTAATAGGGCAATAGTTTAGTTGAATAGCTAATGAGTATGCAACTACAGGGAAGCGCGCACACCGATCGTATCAATTTATCTAATACTAAATAGTTGAATATGCAAGACGATTCCATTTGAGTCTTATGTGTAACATGTAAATAAATCTGTCTGGCGTAATGCAGATTGCAGCATTAATGCTCTACCAGCGTCGGTGATAGGTTGATACGAGTACCAATTGACTGTATCTATCGACCTAGTGGGACAGCAATGCGAGCATGGACATCGACTAAATAGTTTAGTCGAGCAGATAAGAGTGTGCGCAGCTCGATGCGATTAAAAAGTTGCCCAACTTTTTAATATATTGATCTGGAAAATATGAAAACTTAACGCAACTCTACACTAAAAACAAAATTTTTTGTTTATTAAAATAGGAACCTTCAACCGAATAAAAATTATAATTAAAAGAAAATTTAATTTAAATAAAACGTAAATCTAAACAAAAACAAGCCAATCGTATAATACTCTAGATGAATACTGAACTCCGATTTATATTGTAGTTTGGGATAGTAGAATTACGTGTGTGCATGTTGTATGTCCTTTATTAAGGACTCCCATTAGATTGCTACTCAAACCTAAAAGACAATATTCAGTGTTTAATTTCATATCTTGGACTGGGTAAGTCATCGAACAAAAATGTCCTTTTTGAAGGACTTTCACATGGGAGGTGCAGGAAGGACTCACTCGATTTCTTACATATTTATCCTTTTCGTTGGAACCATTTAAAAATGAACGTGTACAAAATTTCAAATTTGTAGCTTGAAGCGTTCAAAAGTTATCGAAAAATATTGTTGAACACGTGCCTTAAGGATATTTTGTATGGCAGCTACCAGAAGGAGTAAAAGGATTTTGCTGACTAGTAAACTCGAACTTTGTTTTTACTAAAAACTGATTTGTACAAAATTCCGAATTCGTAGCTAAAAGATTACTTGAGTTATAGTGAGTTTCGTAAATTAAGTGAAGACATTTTGACAGGATATTTGTATGGCAGCTACACGAAGGACTAACAGGATTTTCTTGATATTCATACATTTAGCTCCAACTATTAAAAAAGTAACACATACAAAATTTCAAAGTCGTAGCTTTAGGCGTTCCGAAGTTATTGGTAAATATTCTTGAACACGTGTTTTAAGGACATTTTGTATGGCAGCTACCCGAAGGAGTAGGACGATTTTGCCCGTTAACGAACTTAGCCTTACAAATTCAACCAAACATCCAGATTCAAAATTTCAAGATCCTAGGTGAAGGCGTTCTTGAGTTATCGTGTTCACGGACAGACGGACGGACGGACGGACGGACGGACGTCAAGCGGATTTGAGGTTTTTGGGCACAAATAAACAAAAAATAATATATAACTTTTTTTCGTCCGAGGCTTGGTTCTATGCTTACAAACTTTTGGGCTGGATTAAACTTATAATACTCTATATGATTTCATCTAGATTATAAAGAGGAGTTTGAAAAATTTATATTTGCATAAAAAATAAATTTTGAACTGAGTTCAGGTCTAATTAAACTAGACGCTTAAAAACTTTAGCTAATTAAAAGTTAAATGAATAAAAATACGAGAAATGTTTAATTTTAGATTTAATTTAGTTTCTAGGATCTAAATCAAATTTTCATATGGATTAATTATGTCTATTGAAGCTTTAAGTTTTTCATAATTTTAGGTCTTATTTAGTTTGAAGTTAAAAAAAACTTAAATCTAAAGTAAATTAACAAATAACTTTAAAAAAATCGGATTAAAAATTAAAATGACACGAAATCTAATAATTAAATTTGAAAATAAAAAAAAAAAACACAGACCTCAAAAATTAAAATTGGAATCTAATGATTGAAAAGCTTGCTCCGGTGATGTCGTGTGTTCAATTCTCACTCAACAAATAAGTTATTTATATTATTTTATCAGTTGCTACTGTTTTTGGAATATTGAAGGATTTAACACTGTTTACTTAGATGAGTTCTGTTCATATTCATAAGGTTCCAAAATACCATTAGATTATCACAGCCAATAGCCCTAAAAATTATTAAAATTTGCAATGTGAATATCATTCTTTCTTGTTCACGCCATTGATCAAAAGTTGGCTTCGCCTTAGCTCGGAAGTGTGTTTCTGAATCGGACTCACTTCGACCAGCCAAAAAGATATTCGAAAGGAGTGAGCACTGTCTTGGATATTAAACAAAATTGTTAAAAATTATTTTTTATTAGCTGAAAAAAGTTTTTTTTAATAAATCAAAATAAACATTTTTTTTTTGGTAAATTAAGCTTTTTTTTAAATTAAATAAAAATTTGCATTTTTTTTAACAGAAAAATATTTGAACAAAGTAATTTCAACTTTTATAACATTTTTTTTATTTTTTAAATCTAAAATATTTGAAAACAAAACTGTTTCTGTTTTAATTGGCCTAATTTCTGTGAAAAGACGGTTGGAATCAAAGCTATAAGAATCAGAAGTTCTATTTATTTATAACTTTTATAAGAAGGTCCTTTTCAACTTTAGTTAGCGATGGAGCAGTTTTTTTGGTGACAAATTTGGGTTTTAAATGAAAAATAAAAAATTTGAATAATACGCCACGACTTATTATAAATGATCAATAGCTATTAATCACATATCTCTAAATCTCACACGTAACTTTCTTCTCTCTTTCGATAAATTTTTATCGATTCGCCCTGGCTAATTACACCCTTTGGTTTCGTAATCTTGACAGCCCAAACTATCGAAAGTGCCAGAACACTTGCGTAACATCGACAACTCGTCCAACAGCGATTACGATCGGGCCACAATGTGCGGGTGGACGGAACCGCAAATGATCCCCAAGTCTTTCAAAGAGTTTGGCATGACCCCGTATCTTCATCGAGACCGCTTAATCGATAATTGAGATGTCAAATTTTTTCCCGATCGATTATCGATCTTGTGTAACGCTCGGAAATGCTTTAATCGGCTTTAACCTGAGGCCGCGTCATGAATCGAAAATTTAATTTGATCGAACGTTTTACCTGGCAGTTTTGCAATCGAATCGAACTATAAGTAGTTTCACTTCTGGCATTGACTCTACTTACCTACAAGTCGAGAATTATTAATTTTGTGTGCCACAAATGTTTGTTTGTTTATTCGTTCAATGCATGGCTGAACGATTCGATTCGCATAAATTATGTGCGGATTGTTTGTTCGATTCGGTGAATGCATCCATCATACATCGAAAATACGCCTCGGAATTGACCATCTTTAAAGGTCACCCATATTTATTTCGATAATGAAAAGCATAACTACTGAATTTAACTTTTAAATATCTCAAAGACGATTCGGATGACTTGGCGAATGGAAAGGAAGTCTTAATTTGCAATTGTGCAGCACCTTCGCGAAGAAAAATATCCGATTTTTTTTGCGATTATCGGTAATGAAATACGTTTTGGCAAGTTTCTAGAGAGTATATAACAAATTTTGGCACGATCTAAAAGATATTCCAATTGTTTTCTTCTGCGAAGAAGTTTTCCATCCAATTGTCTATTGTAATCGACTTTATAGTTTCTTATTACAAAACAACAACAAACATTTAAATGTTTTTCTTTGATCTAAACTGATTTTTTGGCATAATGGAGAAAGTGTTCGTTTTTGGGTGTATCGAACACGGTATCTAGACATAAATTTGAAATTATTGCAGCAAACAATTTTAGTAGAGTCTAAGCGTAACACACGATTTTAATATCGGCGAAAAAAATGGAAAGCAAATCGTGACTTATCTGAAATTCTCTTGACCCTCCTCTTGTTTGGTTAAAAAACCTTTCTTAAGAGCCAGGAGTTAGGGCTACAACCCCTTGATTATTTTGTCGATAAATAAAATGTTAACGACCTCATATTACTAGCCTTACAACGTCATATTGAACATGTGCTGTTGTTTAATTTAGAATTGTATCACTTCAAAGGACCATATGGGGTGACGCTTTTCGATCGATAACAAAAATAATTGATAGAAAACATTTTTTATAGAAAACCACCAAACATATTTCCCGATTATAAATCATAGCTCAATTTCTAACCTTAAACATCGAGGTGAGAACAGTTCACGGCAATATTCAGATTGGTCCCAAGGAAAAAACGAAGCAAAACCATAAATAATTGAATTTTTTTTATTCAGAATCTAACTCTTTCAAGCAAAACAATTTATCACTTTATTGCTATCTTTTATTTAATTACTCTGAGCGAGTGCCTTTCAATCTACTTTAACCAAGTTGATACTAAAGGTCACGTTGCTTGGAGAATTTCCGATAATTTATCAAAAAAAATACCATGTACATTTGGACTATACCAATTACCAACATTCCAAACTCACAATTGGTCTTTACAACGTCCGGTCGACATCTAAACGACAACGTGCCGACTTACTATTTTAGGGTCGTCTCGACGTCGGCATATAGCTGCTGTGGCCCTTAACCAACTTATTTCATGCAATCTTTCAAACTTTCAAATTTGGAAAAAAAAAATTTGATTCAGTCATGTTTATACTCTAGATGAAATCATATAGAGTATTATAAGTTTAATCCAGCCCAAAAGTTTGTAACGCATAGAACCAAGCCTCGGACGAAAAAAAGTTATACATTATTTTTTGTTTATTTGTGGCCAAAAACCTCAAATCCGCCTGACGTCCGTCCGTCCGTCCGTCCGTCCGTCCGTCTGTCCGTGAGCACGATAACTCAAGAACGCCTTAACCTAGGATCTTCAAATTTTGAATTTGGATGTTTGGTTGAATTTGTAAGGCTAAGTTCGTTAACGGGCAAAATCGTCCTACTCCTTCGGGTAGCTGCCATACAAAATGTCCTTAAAACACGTGTTCAAGAATATTGGTCGATAACTTCAGAAGGGTTTAAGCTACGACTTTGAAATTTTGTACGTATTATTTTTCCAATAGTTAGAGCTAAATATGTGATTATGAAGAAAATCCTGTTAGTCCTTCGTGTAGCTGCCATACAAATATCCTGTCAAAATGTATTCACTTAATTTACGAAACTCACTATAACTCAAGTAATCTTTTAGCTATGAATTCGGAATTTTGTACAAATTAGTTTTGAGTGAAAAGGAAGTTCGAGTTTACTAGTCAGCGAAATCCTTTTACTCCTTCTGGTAGCTGCCATACAAAATGTCCTTAAGACACGTGTTCAACAATATTTTTCAATAACTTTTGAACGCTTCAAGCTACGAATTTGAAATTTTGTACACGTTTATTTTTGAATGGTTCCAAGAAAAAGGATAAATATGTAAGAAATCGAGAGAGTCCTTCCTGCACCTCCTTCCTTTAAAAAGGACATTTTTTTTCGATGACTTACCCAGTTCAAGGTATGAAGTTAAACACTGAATATTGTCTTTTAGTTTTGAGTAGCAATCAAATGGGAGTCCTTAATAAAGGACATACAACATGCACACACGTAATTCTACTTTATCCCCAACTACAATATAAATCGGAGTTCAGTATTCATCTAGAGTATTATACGATTGGCTTGCAGCCGATCGTGACTGCAGTATGTTTTATTAAATAGTTCACGGCAAATTTTGAGAATTCGAACAGTGCGACTATATTATGACCAATTTTCCATAACAAACGTATATTTATCTATTTCTTTTCGGAAATGCTTCGAAAAAAATCGACATTCAGCGGGAATATCATAAAATTAATTATTATGTGAGGAAAAATTTAAATTTTAACATTTACATATTTTTAATTAGCCCAAAACTAATTATATATTTTATTTGTATAATTTGCGAACAATAAAAAATCCTATGAAATGCATAACTCGATGCAATATTTATCTCTTAAGATAAAAATTTAAGAAATTCGCCCAAACCAATTTCAGGTAGACATTAATATGACCAAATAGTCGCCCAAACGACTTCTAAGTCAGAAAGTTACTAAAATAACAAGTCATAAAAATTACTATTTAGTCATAATTGTAACATAAATGTTTACCAAATAACTTCTAAGTTCATAACCAGAACTTTTCAGTCATATTTTCTCTCCATTTTTTAAGAATCTACAAATAGCAATACAAAATCTTCAAAATGTGTATAGTTGGTCTAAAACTAATCTTTATAAAAATCAAATAAAGTAGTGCTTAAGGAGGACCAAAGATGCCGAATAGCTTCTAGATTGTAAATGGTAAAGGATGGTATAAAATCCCGATTCACTTGTGTGGGCCTATTGTAATTGTCCTCCCTTATTATAACTCACTCAGAACGGTTATATCAATAAATCCATAGCTTCTAAGTCAGAAAGATACTGAAATAGGTTTTGAGTCATATTCGTAACCAAAAAGTCGTATAAATAATTAAAGTCATTTTCAAATAATTTCTAAGTCTAATTCATAACCAGAAAGTTACCGAAATTTAGGTTGTCGCAACTGGTACTAATGTCGCTTTTCCTGTAGTCGATATTACTGCAATTGGTCAATAAAATCAATCAATTAGATGAAAATAAAGTCTACAGGTTGCTTGCTGGATAAAATATTACACATGCTAACGCCCTTGATTTGAAAAACCGGAAGATTAAAGTAACATGCATTGTATTTTTTTTAACTACCCAAAAACGGCGGTTTATAGTGTATGTCCGATTATCCAAGGACGGATTATCGAGTGGCAGATTATCGACTATTATGATAAGCAAATATTTTTCGCTGTCATTTTACGGATAAGAAATGTAACTCGGCACGACGATATTTTTTTAAAAAAAAAGGAAAATTCAAAAAAGTAATTTACTTCTTATAACCACTACTTAATGACCAGACTTTTGTATAATAAAATACAGTAAGAACTTTACAACTAAGACATCGTTAATATTTAAAAAAAATTAAATTAAATGACAAAAAAAGTTGTATTTCCTTGCTTTTGCGACGTCGTGACGCCGTCATCACTCGTTATTATAACTTTGAGTTGGTTACTAGTTTTGAGTGTCAGGTACTCTGTGATAAACTATCAACTTAATATAACCTTAACCTATAACTTTACTGTACGACTACATTCAATTCTAATATGTTTAATTCCAACTGTTATAAAAACACCGATCAAACTCTCGCTCAATTTTACAAAAATGTGGACAAAACACTGAATAATTTGTCGACATTATAGCAAAATTTTATAACAAAACGCGAATCAAATCCAATCAAAGTTTCCCATCAAATTATGCCATTGAATAACAAGCTCGGCGCCATTGTCTCTCATAATAAAAAAAAAGATCTCACACAATCCACCTACTAACTTACTCATATCACACTGGTTTCTCATGCATAACACATTTTACACCTAATTGTAATTATATCGCGTGAGTGCCAATTTTTTTTTGCATTCGGGCTCTTTAAAATTCGCGTGCTAATCAAAAATTAGTAGATTTATCGAAAATAAATTAAATTGTACATTAAATAACGTCCTTTAATTTGATGATAAATTCGTTTAATCATCGACGATTCAGTTAAAATATTTTTATGCGAATTTTTATGAAACTTTCTCATTCGATTTATTGGCTGTTTTTTTTATTCGAAATTTATTGGTCAATAATTTTCGGATTGAAACCTGTCTCAATTTTCGAGATGTCGTATCTTCTTTTTATAATTATTTCAATTTTATTAGCATTTTATTCAAAATCTTCTTCGTTTTTTTCAGGTTGGCATTATAACGAACGACCTTCGCGTGTTTTTCATCGTTAATTTTGGGTGTTTGTAATCCGCGTAAGATTTTGCATTTTCGCTGTTACGGTAATCCGTGTGTTTAATTCGAAAGGAAATTTTCTTTCTGGGGGTAATTTTCACGCAAAATATTTGGTTGAAGATTTTTTTTTACGAAGTTTTGTGTTTTAATTTAAAAAAAGATTAGAGAAACCTAGCTTGTAATCTTATCGATAAAATTTTCGATGAAAACAAATTACGGAAGAGCTCGTTCCACGATTTTGGATTAATGAACTTTTGGAAATACAAACTGGTAAGTGGGCTAGTTTTTAGTCAATTTAGTAATGAGTTCCTTTAGCCACAAATATAGAAAGTGGATTATCGATTGATGCCATAATTAAGTAGACATGTGTGGTACATTGGCATCCAATAAACGATTAATTAGTGAAATAATCGCCTAACTATTTACCCGGGCCATAGTAGAGCCGAGATGAACTGCTCCATTCCAATTAATTAACCGAGACATAAGTGGATCAAATGACCTTACGAATTGCCGAAATGCTCCAGTTGGACATGATCCAGACCGCCCGTATCTATGGTCATTCGTTAGATACCACACAGTAGCTATAAACCCTGAAACCATAAGGAGGTACCACCCTCTTCTGTGGTATGTCTTCTTGGACATTATTCAAGGATACAAATTTGGAGATAATTCCGTATATGCAGCAGGACGTCGGGGTAGCCATTCCAGTCAATTATCGGGTACATTAACTACTACCCCGAGAAGGAGTTACTCCAATAATTGGTTCGTCATCCTTCCTGGTCCGAATGTATACACACTTAAGTACGCCCTTCATCCGTAAATTATCGAGGATACATTGCGATAAGTGGGCTTGGTGAATTATAGGGTGAAATATTATTTTTTTTTTTTTTGAAAATCCGTAAGGAGGATCTACGCTACTGAATTTTATGTTGAGCAACAACTGTATTATTATCCCCGGGGAACGAACGTCGGAATTGAATCATTAGAAATTGAAGGCGAACGTGGGAAAATTATTTCGGGGAAATGATGAAGTAGGTATTTTCTAAGGGTAGTTGTTAGACCTACTACAGCGAGAATCGTTATTGATAACGGAAGAGCCTGTAAGACTGAACCTGTGGTAAGTTATTTTTATTGTCGGGTACTGGGTATTTCCTGTTTGCGGTCTGTTTGTTTGCAAGTGAATTATTATTTGTCCAATTTGTAGGCTTCACTATTCTTAGATTCGAATTTAATGATATTGAAGTGAGAGTCTATCTACGGAAGAAGACATGGCACTTTTCTTGTAATAGGCTTTTCCTTTCGTTAGGTCTTCTTTTCAACTCGAATTCCTTTCTCGATTGTTCGTTCATGTTCACGTCTTCCTCGGTGGATTCCAATCCCAATTCTGTTTGGAGATGTTTTGCTCCTCAAGATATGACCGATCGATTGTCGTTTTCCTTTCTAAATCTCAAAATCAATAGGTCAATGCCAATGCCATTATCCAAAGATCGTCGTAACGAATATCGCCAAGATTTTTACATCTATGTAAATACACTTATTTATTTATACAGAGTACTGCCCTTTTCAATTAATAGAATAAAAACTTTTGTTGTTTTCAATCAAATTTTTTTAAACTATTCTGCTCTTAGATAAAATCCCAAAAAATCTACCAACAGTCTGTCTGGTCGCAAATTTTTTATTTTTTTGGTAGAAGTCCAAAACATTTATAAAGAGAAAAAAAATTTGTTTCGAGTCCAAACACTATGACTGTAAAATATAAAAGGTAAGTTAATGTTTCTTGGGTTTAATGCCACAAATAAATAATAATATTAAGACTTCTAAATTAATTTAACATCCAAAATGTTAGCTGCGTCATTACGACAAATTTAAACTTTTTTGCTTAAGTAATTTATGAGATTCCTACAATTGTTTGACTAACCGCCTCCTACCGCATTTTGTTTCATTCTTAAAAGCTTTATTTGTTGTCGAACCTTAGCTGGTTTTAAGATATAAAAATTAATAGCTTTAATAAAGCCCTTCCCATAACTCCTCTCTCAAATGTTGCTCAAATACTTTGCAATACAAGGGTTCAATACAAAATTTTTGCTCACTTCTTCTGTATTCCATTTGTAGTTAGTTCAACTCTGGCTCGACGGACCAATAAATGTTCGATTCTTTAAAAAAAAAAAACTTTTAGTTAGGTGGGAAAACGCACAGCTACTACAATTTCTGAGTCTTTAGGTCGACTGACCTCTTTGTTCATCTGTAAAACCTGTATTCACATGACTTCACCTTCTAAGCCATAGTTTTACTTATGATTATTTTTGGTTTGCTGGTAGCTATGTTACTCAACGAAAATTAGTATTCTGGTTATAAAAAAACGCTTCCCGAGATACATAGTAGATGTACCTACAAAAAATTATAACACAATAAACTAGATTTTTGAGCAAAGGAAATCCCATCACTACAATTAAAAATTCACAATTCTACATAATTTTTAGAAATACACAAATTAAACATTTTTATGATGTACTCATGATTTTAGTAGTGATATTCTCCAAGTGGAACTGAATATGAAGAAGCAGTGAAATAGTGGCTACCCGGATGAAAATTCTACTAGAAATAAAGCTTAGAATAAATAGAGTGGGAAGACCACAAACAAAACCCTGGTAGCCAAAATCCAGAATAATTCGATTTAAAGTTACCAATTCGGGATTCCATATTTTCTCTACTTGTCTGTCTGAATTTTTGAATGACTTGTCCTCCTGGATTTTTGAATTACTGGTTCTTATTTTTCTGTGTTATTATATTTCTGAATTTTGTCTTTCTGGATATTTACATTTCGAGCTCATATCTTTCTGGATTTTAAATTTTTTTTCCATTATATCTTTTTAGTTTCTGGGATTTCTAGCTATTTAAATTTTTGTGTTTTTCCACTTTTGATTATATAATAACTGCCTGAGTTTTGTCAAAAGTCTTTCAATTTAATTTGAAATTTAATGAAGACATACTACCTACATACAAAAGCAATGAAAAATTTGACAAATTTGAACTTCGATTTATTTTCCGAATTCAAATTCTTACTTCAACTCCGACTCCTGACTGAAGCTCAACTCAACTCCAACCTGGACACTTATTCCACCTTCTCACTCCTGACTTCAGAATTCTGACTTATGACTCGTTACTCTCGACTCCTGACTCCATCTTCTACTCCTGACTCAAACAGCAACTTCGTCTCCGACTTCAGCTCGAACTTACAACTCGTCCTCCTGACTGCAACATCAATTCTCCCTCACTGCTAACTCTAGACTCCTTACTACTGACTCCTGAATTCTGTTTCCGAACTCCTGACTCTTGCTGAATACCGAGACCTGGCTCCAACTTGAACTCCGACTCGGACTCCAGGTTCAACTTCTGACCCTGACGCCGACACTCCCACCCGCCTAGGAAGTGGGCGAAAACTTGAAAGGGCATCTATTTGCTTTGTTTGTTCACTTGTAGTCGAATCGAGACCAACTCTTCAAATCTGCTTCGATGCCGATACTAGAAGAATTCTGTCCAAACTTCTCCAGAGACTGAAAGTCTATTTTTTTATAATTACAAAGAAATCGGATTCTTTTAAATGCACACCTTGAAATCAATTTTCGGTCTACCACAAAAGGAATCTTGAACGACGGAAAACTCTTCATTATCCGGTTAAACAAGATGAACTGTATTATGTCCAAAATAAGCTCTTAATGCCGACAAGGTCGTCAAGTCAGACTCATTATGTTAATCTACGACACCCGTAAAAAAACAACTTTCTAAGAATTCCATGGATACGTTCTCCAGAAATCCAACAATACATGTCATCGTCTTCATTACATCTTGCCTCCGAGGAGTAAGTAAATTGAAGACAATCTCTTTGTAAACATCCACGCCGTATAGAACTCGTAGCTTGTGGGCTATGGATAAGGTAAGTGGTGCCTTCACTCCAATATTGTCGAGATAGGACAGACAGCTCATTAGTAAACAGATCGCTCTACTATTCTCTACTTCACGCTAGAAAGGATAAGTGCCGGAAATGTTGTCTGGGAAGAGGCTCTATGGGGGCTAAAATCGAATGACATTGAACGCTTTTTGCTAGATGGAACTCTTGAAAGTACTTACTCAATCCATAAGATGCCTATCAGATTGGGAATGGTGTGGAGATTTTCGAATCAGATCAGTTTCGCCATTGTCATTTTCAGGGAGAGGCAGTATTGACCACTCTATCTCAAACAGCCTCAACTTTAATCGCTTTAATATGGAAATAATTTCCTATATCCGTCTAATAAAAAAACTACCTTATGCCCATATGAAATAAAAGTCACTTTGCACTTATTTTTAATGGACTCGTAGCTTCGAGTCTCGACCGAGTTCATACTGTGTACAAGTTGCACTCCACACTCCACAACATACTTTAAATACAACCTATCAAAAATGTCTTGCTATCACCCGCCATTCAGTTTAAAGATTTAAGTGCGTGCCGAGAATTACATGTCGACATGAGCAAAGTAAGTTGAAACGTTTTTGAACGACCGTCTAAAATAATGCCGAAGGAAGTTCTATTTAACTGAAATAATGAAAGACAGAAAGAGACACATCTCCATAAATTGTTCGGCGAAAATTGTTTTTCACTATCCATCCCGCTGCGTGTTCCAAGGCTGGCTACACCGCGAACATCTTATAGATTTTTCACTAGAAATTTCCATAAAACGATGATAAGTGAAGCGCACCTTACTTTAGTTTGATTATAACGAACCCCCGCTGTTTTCACTTGGAATTAACAACGTACCTTACGTATGATATGTGCAAGTGCGTTAAATTGTTTTCTGCTATTTATTTAGTACGGCATCGTCTTCTTTTCTAAGATATTGTTCACATCGTACAGCAACAATGAAAATAAATTATACTTAATAATGGGAATACCTGCAAAGGTGCATAATTAGAGTTCCGCAGGCTACCAGACCCAAGCAACTGAATAAACAAAATAAATATTTAGCATGGTTTAATGGGACGACATGCAAGGAATAGAAGAGCTAAAATTTCCCTAAATTGACTTGAGGTGCTTGATACTTAGTAATCAAGCTTTGGATACGAAATTAAAACCTCGAAGTAATTAGTAAGTGCTTAATAGCGTTTGATTCAGTACTGATAAATCTTATCCCCCAAATTCTACGAATTTGCTTTGTTATATTTTTAATGTTGTCTCATATCTCTTTTATAGAGACCTAAATTTCGTTTTCAGGACTTTCGATACACAATCCTTATGGGGTATAAAGGGGTTAAACATATTTTCAAAAATTTCGGAATATCTCTTTCGTCAAATGGAATTTCATATCTGCTTTCAGTTCCAAGAGGTATATGCATTTTTTGAAAAATATTTCCAAAAAAATATTAGCAAATTTGGCAAAAAAATTCAAATTTTTTTTTTCCAATTTTTGTATTTAAAGCCACAATTTTGCACTTTATTGAAAAAAAAATTTCTGCAAAACTAATTTTAAACCAATTTCGAAAAACATTAAAAATTTCGAAAATTTCCAAGAAAAGAATAAGCATTTTTTAGCAATTTTGGAGAAATATTGAAAACTCTTTTCTTGTACTAAATAAGATTGTTCTGCATTTTTTGCAAAATTGTTGCAATTGATAAGACATTAATTCCACCATATCTCTTAGGTCTGATTAGATATCAAATTGGATCTTACATCCACTGGCTTTTTATCTAAGCACGTAATAATCAATTTGACGATTTTCTTAAGTCGGTGTGCAGGGGTCGGGCATGTTTTCACGAATTTGGTCTGATTGGATATCAAATCAGTGTTTATGATGAATTCATTTTTTTGTGTCAAAATTGACCCCATTAAATTGGAAAAATTTTGGAAATTTACAAGAAAAGAATAAAATTTTACTTTATTATTTCAATAACACAGTATTGTGATCGATTTTTAAGAAAAAAAATTTTCTACCCTCAACAATTTTTTTTCACGTTTCATGACTAGTAGACACCAAAAAAGCCAAATAAAATTTCTGTCCGTCTGTCCGCCGTAAGCCATACGTCGACCGGTGTACACAAAACCGTTTGAAGGCTCGAAGCTCCCAAACCGTTTGAGCTATTAAATTAATTTTTTTTTATGAATAGACTGGATAGGCCCCTTGAAGAGACATTATTTTGTTGGGTGGGATGGGGAGTGAGGGGGGAAGTGGGGAAAGCGTTTTAGACGGAACATTTTGGTTTCTATATCTCAGCAACTGCTTACGTTAGGAGGCTGAAACATAGAATTTATATAGAACTTCGATAGTGAACCCATTTGCCTATATGGGTGAAGAGGTGTGGGAGTGGGGAGAAAAATAATGCGTCCGAACAAATTTTTGAATGGGTGCAGTGGCGTACGGGGGTGCAAAGTGAAAAACTTAAGATTACGATATCTCACGAACCAATGGCACTAGACAAATAAAATTCTGGTTGTGTATAAAGGTTGACAAATTAAGTTTGCTGAAAGTAAAATTTTTTTAAGGGTGCGGTGGAGCATGAAAGTGGAGGGGATAAGAATTTTTCTAAAAAATCACGTTTCATATCTTAAAAACAGTGTAAGATAGATACTTAAAACCAAAAGAAGATACTTTAACAGAAGTAGGCCTAATAGACCCCTAGCATTTTGCGGGTGAGGGTGTAGAGGGTGAGAGTGGTTGAGGGTGAAAAGGAAAAGATTACGATTTTTATATCTCGAGAACCTATAATGATAGAAATCTTAAACTTGGTATTTAGATAGAGCTATAGTAGTAGCCTGTTAGAAAAATATAATTTTTTATAGTGGTAGTAGGGTACGGGGGTGAGGGGTGTTTTCCTATCTATAAAACGGCTTAATGTTGAAACTTGGTATATATGTAAATTAACTAGAAAAGTAATTTAGATAAAAAAAATTTCAAATATCCATTGGTGTTTGGAAGGGGAGCGAAAAAAACTATCAGTGAAAATGGAATGCATATATTTTAACGATTCTCGTTATATCTATTAGGTCTTACCAAATATTGAATTCATTTTTATTCTACGGCTTCTTGATATAAATACCTAAAAAGCGTTTTCAGTATTTTTTGAAATTCTACCCCTAAGGGAGTGTAAAGGGGTTGTATACTTTTTCTGCCATATCCCCCATGTTTAATTAAATTTCGACTAAATTTTTACTTTCACGGACTTGTGTAATAATCTTCTAAAACTCGTTTTCCTTTTCAGCCCCTAAGATGGTATAAATGGGTTAAACACGTTTTCACGAATTCCGTCATTTCTTTTAGAAGTGATAATAAATTGAATTGTTTTTACTTTCTCGTTCTGTCTTCATATTTATATATTAACTCCTTTCAGGATTTTTGGATATTCAACCCCCAAGTGGGTGTAAGGAGGTTGCATATGTTTTCACAAATTTCTACATATTGCTAAGATCTGATGATAAATTAAAATTAATTTTCTTACGTTTTCATAAATTTTTCTAAATCCCTCGTGTCTCATGAGATATCAAGTTGCTTTTTAAATCGTTTAAGAATCTGTTTCACAATTTTTTTCGAAATTCAAACCCCAAGTGGAAGTAATGGGTTTGTATACGTTTTAACAATTCGTCATATCTCTTAAGTCTGATAAGGCAACAAATTCGTTTTTACTTCTATGGGCTTTTTGTGTACATAATATACCGAAATTCGAATAGTCTAAGTACACGGGCTTTTTTTTAATGTTTAATCGGCTAAAAATCTCTATTTTAAATATTTTTATTTTAAGAACAAAATTAACTTTCCAAGAAACCTCATAATCTCGAAACAACTGATGATATACTCCGACTTTGACCACTCCCGAACTTTGACCCGAAAAATACTAAAGTTTCGCCCAGACCATTGGCAGATTTTTTTAACCAATTTTGGATAAAAACAATATTTTTTTTCATTTGTCACAAAATTGATGCAATTTAATTAAACACGAATTCTAGCATATCTCTTAGATCTGGAGTACCACAGGGATCAGTCCTTGGACCATTATTGTATCTAATTTACACACATGACTTCTTCCACTTAGAAAACTGTCAAACTGCACTATTTGCTGACGACACAGCCATCTACTTGTCAGGCACTATTTGCTCTAATATCTGTAGCTCTGTCGACAATGCACAATGCACAAAAGTGGAAACTAAATATCTACACAAATGGAAAATCAAAAATAACGCCTCTAAAACGCAAGCAATATACTTCACTAAACGTGGAACTCATCCCTATATTCCAACCCAAAATCTTTCTCTCTACGGGGAAGAAATACTATGGACTAAAAACTTAAAATACCAAGGATTTTATTTCGACAACAAGCTAATGTCTAATAACCACATCACAGAAACGTTAAATAAGACTAATACCCTTATAAAAACCCTTTATCCTTTCATAATCAGAAAATCACTATTAAACATCAACATTAAAATGCTCATATTTAAGTCGATTTTTCAGCCAGTATTACTACATGGGGCTCTATTGTGGATAACTTGTGCCAAAAGTCATTTGAACAAACTGTAGATAGCTCAGAACAAAATCTTAAAGTTAATCCATAACCTTCCAAAATATTATTCTGCTGAAAGATTGCACAGTTTCGCCGACACTAAATATATTGAAGCTAAAGCACTTACACTAATAAATAAAATCAGAATTAGACTAGAACTAGCTGATAATAGACTGACCAAAAACTTACAGTTTTAAATTGTACCTTTCTTTTGAATAAGTACATAGTTTTAATAGTTAGGTTAAGTTTTTAGATATAGTTAAAATTCATCAATTAGATTTTTTGCTTGCCATTTTACTGTAAATATTTCTTCTTGTAGGTTATAAAATTATTTAGTAAAATAACTTGAAACATTATATTCTCATAAGTTGTATAGTTTGTAAGACTGAACTCTTAAGCAAAATTTATTATGTATATAATAAATCTACGGCAATAAACAAACAAACATTATATATTTAATTGGATTTTACTTCCATGGGCTTTTTATATAAGCACCTACAAATCCATTTGATGATTTTCAACTCTTAAGACGATGTAAAGGAGTTTCATACGTTTTTACGAATTTCGCCCTATCTCTCTGATTGAATTTCAAATCAGTTTTGAAGTCCGATGATGAATTCGATTTTCCTTTGTCAAAATAGACCTCCACAAATTAAAAAGAGAGAGAAATAAAATTAATTGGACGAGATTGAAACTAGAGAGAGAGAGCACAGTTGAATTCTGCCATATCTTTTTGATCTCGCGAGATATCTAATTGTTTTACATTTAGGGGGTCTTTAGATAAATGCCTAAAAATTAGTGTTTTCGCTATTCATATTTCGAACGATTTTTTGTTGTTGTCAGCCGCATAGTACACTGCACGTAATTTTTTGTTTGTAGATTCATTTATTAATGAAATCTTCACACATCTTCATTCGTGGTAAGTAGTAAAAATACAATTCTGTAGGTTTTTCGTATTCATACCACGCTTGATAAAATCGTTTTTGTTTTTGATCATACTGTTGCGAGCTAGGGGTTCGCCGGGATTTCAAGTAAAACACAATTCGTTTAAAATCAATATAAGTAACAATTTATTCAATCGCACTATTATTCTTTTTGCACAATTATTCGCACTATATGGCAATACCGCCCGCTTATCTATATCGCTTGATTCGTTCTCTACCAACACGGTCGCGTATACACACTGGCTGTCACAGTCGACGTAATAAAAATTACTATATCCTCGCTGAAAGCTTCACCTGCTTTTATACTAGTCGGTTGCAGTCTAGGATGTACTTGAATGTTCGCTCGGTGATGTGGATGTTTCTCGAAAGCTTTAGAGCTTTCGATTTTGATCTTCTTCAGTGGTGTATGTAGAGGGTTCTAGTACATTGGAGAGCATTCGATAAGAAGGGAGATACAATCGTGTTGTTTCTCCTTATTTACTTCAACTAGGTTTCTGATTCGGTTACTTTGTAGCTAGGTATTCGGTTGTTGATGGGAAAAGATCGAGTTGCGCGGTTGCCAGGTTTACATGTAACAATACTTTTGCATAACCCTTGAAACCCGGTTGATATTTGCACAAATTATAACACGATTAAACTTTGGATTTTTTTGACGATTTTGGCAACAGATTGCAGAGGCTTCACAATTGTATGATGCACAATTTTTTTCTCGTTTCAAACAGTTTTTGGGTCCTTGGCATGAATAAGGAAGCTCGTTCGATGCACAGATTTTGTACAAAAAAAAAATTCTTTTAGCTTTATGATTGTTGATTCGCGAAATTTTGGCGAAACTACACTGTTCAAATCGTCTAAGTGGATTTTAAATTATTCACAACTCTAGCCTCTTGAAATTCATCAAAAATTTGTACACATTACTCCTGAGTTAGTCACGATATTAGCTTCCGTTTTTTTTTCGTCTGAAATGTTTAACTGTCTAGAACCGCGCGATCACATCTTAAAAAATCTTCATAAGATTCCAGCTCTTCAATTCATCAAGTGGTTCCACAAGTCTTCACTTTATTCCCAACAATTCATAAATTACCACGCTAGGAAAATTCTAGGAATCTTTCAATATATCTCAAAGAGTCCGCGGCCAATATGTTAGATTCTGCTGATCACCAGACCTTAGGTTCGGATTTCTTCAGTAGATCGTGTCTAAGAAGATCGTGTGCGTGGCTGAGTTCAAGGCAAGGCGAAAAGAAGTGTACTAGTAGGTACGATATTCTCGACCTAGAATTTAACAAAAGAAAAGAAGAAGAAGTGTATTTATTGAGGGTCTGAGAACTAAAATTTAAAGAACTTAAAGAAATCGTCCTAACAATTGCCGGGAGTATTCTTTTCCTTTTGAATTTCATCGAGTGGACTCACCGGTTGAAAACCGGTCTTCAATGGTCGAGGTCTTCACCATTTCTTCATTCTTCGGCAAGAAAATTATGACGATAAACTTCTCAATGGATTAGCCATTAGTCTAACGATCCTCATCTGTAAACATGTGCCGGACATGATATGGACCTTACGGGGGAAATACTTTAAAAGAAGAATAATGAAGAAGGGTCTTATCCAGATCGGTGGGCTTTACAACACCGTCTCTTGAAGAACTCGGCGAAGAGCCATTGAATTCGAAATTTCCGGACCCTAAATTTGTACGTCAGGTCGACTCAAGGTCTTGAAACTGGTGAGCTGAAAAGGTTCGGTCTTACTACCGTCTTACTTTCGTTTTGTTACACTTTTGCCGCTCAGATGACGACGGTTCGGTTGTCGTGTCGACACAACGAAAGTAAAAGTTACGACTTTATATTTATATGACCATAAGCGGTTCCACCTGCTCCACCTACCCAAACACTTGAATAATTCAAAGCTGATTAAGACTTTGCTCTTATTATCTAGCAAACGAGCTTATAAAATATGCACAAACGTTATTTCATTTTATGTAACGTGTCAATTAAGCTCATAACCTATTTTCCGTTCTTTTTCATTTGTGATATGTTAGAAATCGAAAGTCGACAAGAAAATCGAAAAAGAATATACCTACATACGAGAAAAAAAATTGGATTTCTACTTAAGTACAAAGTACCTACAGCCATTGTCTTATGTTATCTTCCGAATTATTGGCGACATTCTGAAGACAAGTTGATGGGAAAAACAAACGCGCTCTCTGTTTCTAGATTTCGATTCGACCCATGTCATTGTGACTGGGGCCACACGATATTTTCCTTCACGTGCTCACCTCCCACACCACCTTGGTAAGAAAATCCATGAAACCACGAAGAAATCTTTTGGGGGTCGGTATACCTCGAATTCAGAACTTGAAATTTATGTCTTATGTCTACTGTCCCATTGATGACCTTAATCCGGGGAAACCTTAAAATATCTACCACACAACCGTCAATAAGTGCCTGTCAAATTAGCGCCAACTACGACTCCGTTAGTTGGTAAGGATTTTCCTCTGAGTCATTTATTGCACCAGGTGCTACCGCACGGTCTATTCTATTCTATTACCTGTCCGCTGTACAATAGGTGAGTTACTGGAACGGTATTATCGATTTGGTGCTTTCCCTTTTCGGCTTGCAACATCGACAAGTCGATACCGTCCTGAAGTTGGACATTTGCACCTTAGAAAAATGACTCCCTTAATTCAGTACTGAATTGAAGCCATGTGGGCAATTGACCATCGAATTAGTCTTTGGCGAGGTGAAAAGAAAGAATGACTAGGACACCTGCTTTTTTTTATTTCTAATTGACGATAGAGCTAGAGTAAATTTTCATGTAGAGGAATTATCGATCTGGTAAGCTTCGTTTTCATTGCAGTATAAGACATCGAAGTGATGACCCTGTTTTTTTTAACTTTAGAGTACAGAATTAAGCGAACCCCAGATTAAGTGTAATCTGCAGAAATTCAATATGTCTATTAAGAAGAAAATATCGATGAATGCAACTAAGTTCTACCTGCAATAGTGCATTTTATGGAGCAGTTTTCCAAGTCTAACTACACCCAACTTCTTTCAGTGAAATCCAATTCAATACGAGTGGAAATCCACTCTAGATAAAATGCGATTAAACTCGAAATAAAAGATAATTGGATATAGTGCATTTTTTTTAAAGTAAACTTATACTACATACCTATATGTACCTATAAATTGTAAAAGTAATATATCAATCTTTCAGAAATTATAAGGCTGAAACACTGTTTGGTTTTTACCAGGAAAACTTGTTTTTTTCAATTTCAAAATGTTCTGTGAAAACATTCACCAAACAAATTTAATGTAAGTTATGTTTTTCTCTGTTCCTAACAAAATCTGCTATCATTTTTTCGTCGCTTATTATTCACTAGTTGAAAATATTGTTCAATCAAATTAGATTAGTGGAAAAGAAAATGAGTTTCAAAACAAATTACTTTATTATTTCAATAATAAAGTATTGTTATCGATTTTTAAAAAAAAAAAAATTTGCTACCCTGGACGGAAAATTTTGATTCCTAGATCTCAGTAACCGCTTAGGCTAGGAGGCTGAAACTTGGAATTTATATAGAGCATCGATAGTGGACCCATTTGCAAGGGAGGATATGGGTGAAGGGGTGTGGGAGTGGGGGGAATAATAATGCGTCCGAAACGCTCGAAAGCCGAGATCGAGACATTCTAAAATCTATATCTCCTAATTGGTTAATGTCACGAAATTAAAACTTGATGAACATCTGTGGTCATACTAGGAGAATAGATCGGAAACAAATTTTTGAGTGGGGGAAGTGGCGTACGGAGGTGGAGGGTGAAAAACTTTAGATTACGATATCTCACGAACCACGGCTTATGCTAGAAAGTTGAAACTCGACATGTATATGTAAGTCAACTAAAAAAGTCTTTTGGATTGAAAAAAAATTCAAATATCCATTGGCGTACAGAGGGGGAGCGAAAAAAATGATCAGTAAAAATGGAATGCATATATTTTCACGATTTTCATCATATCTATTAGGTCTTTCCAATTATTGAATCCATTTTTATTCTACGAATTTTTCATATAAATACCTAGAAAGTGTTTTCAGGATTTTTTGAAATTCGACCCCCACGATGGTGTTAAGGGGATGTATACATTTTCACGAACTCAGCCATATCCCTCAGGTCTGATTAGATATCGAATAAATTTTTACTTCCATGGACTTGTTTAATAATCACCTAAAACTTGTTTTCAAATGTTTTCCTTTTTCAACCCCTAAGAGGGTATAAACGGGTTGAACACGTTTTCACGAATTCCGTGAAAGAGATTGGTTTTCACTCGGGCTTTCTTTATATATATCTAAAAAATCATTTCAGGATTTTTGGATATTCAACCCCAAAGTGGGTTCAAGGGGGTTGCATATATTTTCACAAATTCCCACATATTTCTTAGTTCTAATGAGATATTGAATTAATTTTTACTTCTTACGGCTTCCTATATAATCGTCAAAAAGTTGATTTCAGGATTTTTAGATATTCAAGATATTCTTAGGATTGATGAGATATTAGATTGGTTTTCACTTCCACAGACTATTTATATAATCGCCTACAAACTCATTTCCGATTTCATGTAATGGCCCAAAACCAAATCACGAAAAACTTCCTAATCACGTAATAACTACGTAGTATTATATTACTACTTAAACTGCGTCCCGGAGTATGACCCAATTATGTAATTCATATTTTATATGTGGCAGCGGCGTAAGTATTCTAGCGCGACCCATTCTACCAATTTTTTTTAGGTTTTCAGTCACATAGAAACCTACACCGCATTCATCTTAAACGCGTTCCGAACTTCTACCCGAAAAATAATAAAGTTGCGCCCAGACTGTTGGCAGATTTTTTTATATAATTTTAATTTTTTCTAGAAACTAAAATATTTTTTTTTTAAATTTTTGTAATTTTGATTTGCAGCAGGTATGTTATTTTCCGGTGATAGGGGACTTTGCCACCGAGCCTCTTCCTAATTTTTGATAATTCCAGGGAACCGGAGCCTTTCAATTTTTACTAGAAAGGCTTTCTTTAAGGCATATTCTTAACTGATCGCACCTCCACTTCTTAGCACCGACCAACGTCCATATATTGCAGTAGAAAAATTCTTGCCATCCCTCCGCGATGATTACATAAAATGGCGGAAACGTTGTATTCCGAGATTCTGTTTTGCGGGATTTTGTATTCCGGGATTTTGAATTGCACTATTGTGTTTTCTATTCCGGGATTGTTATAATACGGGATTTTGTATTCCGGAATGTTTTATAACATGATTTTGACTTTCGAGATTATTTATTTCATGATTTTTGTATGCCGGGATTGTTGACCAAACCTTAAGAATATATTTTATTAAACAAATTAAAATAAAAATGGCTTATATAGTATCGATGTGTCAAAATTTGAAAATTTTTTCGGAGGCAAATTCTGTTTTAATGCAGATTTACTTTAGTTGCGGTCGCAACTATCTTATAGCGGATTTACATCGCAAGAGTCTGTCTGATGATGATTTCGAAGTAGATTTCGAGAAATCTTGAGATTTCGACAAATGTCTATCGAAATCTACGAGATTTCTCGTTAATTTCAGGGATTTTAAAACACCTTCCAATGACTAACGTAAAATTTTACAAAATAAGTTAAAAACTTTTACCGACAAACAGCTGCTAAATTTTTAAATCTCTCTTTTTTTAATGCCAATTACTTTCTGAAAATAGTTTAAAAACGCGACTATTTCACTGCGGATTTCATGTGTCAAATTTTCGAGAAAGTGAATCGTTCACGGGTTTTAAAAAATTTAAAATTGGGTGAATCGCAGTTCACTGTCCCCCGCCGGGTTCCAAAATAAAGTTGATTATATAAATATAAGTAACAAAATAAGGAATTAAATACATAGGTACTGCATGAAAATATAAATTTTTACTTTAGTATTTTTTAATAACAAGGTATTGTGATAGACCCGAAATTATGCAGTTTAGGTGTCAAAAAAAGTCCGTCTGTCCGCCGTATGGAAACGAGTTGAACGCGTCATTGAACCCCTGGAAAGATAACCTAGTAATTATTGGAATCGACCAGAAATTCCACAGTTTAGGATTATAAAACTTGCAAATAAAAGTCCGACCGTTCGCTGTATACGCCGTACGCAAACGTGTTGGGCGTATTTTTTGAGACTAAACGTAAACAAAAAGACCCAATAGGCTATTTGGAAGGCGTTTTCTTCAGAATTTTGGACATGAAGCAATGCGACGCGATCACAGCTGATTATAATGCATGTTAGTGTGTATAATCAGTTATAGTGATACCGCAATGCTTCAATCGCGTTGCCTCGATAGATTATTTTCTAATTTTTTCGCGCGCATAAAGCGAATACGATGCTTGCGCAGGTTGTACTTCGAATTTTTTTTGAGAGTAAACAACTTTATTAAAATTCATAATTTTGTATGAAAACATCAACAAATATCAGAAATTCAGAATCTATTAGTTCCACGCTTGCCTCTTTTTTTTTTATTTTTTTTTTTTTTAATTTTTTTTTTTTTTTTTTTTTTTTTTATTTTTTATTTTTTTTCTAATTTGTCAATGACAATTTTTTTTTTTTTCGAAAATGAATGCCTGTAATATCAAAAATGACAAGCAATACGTTTTGCAGGATTTGAATCAAAAATATTTTAGTATTTGAAAATATTATTTGGCAGCTCAGTTGTCTCATTTCAAAACCTAGTGAGTGATTTTTGGAAAATGTTAAAGAGGTGTCCAAAAACTTACTACAGTCAGCCCTCATAAAAAATGTTGCTCTCCCGATATGTTAGCAGTCTAGGTCATCGGGGAGTACTCCCATGTGTCGGATTATAAATATTTATTTTTGAGGGCGTCTTCAAAATCTTTTGAAAAGCACTTACTAGGTTTTGAAATCGGACAGCCGAGCTCTGGGATAAGATTCAGCGCGCTCACTATAACTAGTATAGCGATAAGGTGCGCGCGATGCGATTTGGTCATCACGCGCTTCACTCGCATCGCTCTCACAGTAGTTCCACCTTCAGGCGCAACTTTATTATTTTTTGGAACGAAATCCGAAACACAGTCTATTTCGCGACCGTCAACATTAAGAGGAGTCTATTTTTTTAGAACTGCGTTTTTCAAAAATTAGTAGATAATGATAAAAATTATGATAATATCGACTCTTGCTCTAAATATTTTACTATTTTCTTACTCTTTAGTTCATACGAGATTTTGATTCGTGAGATTGTTAAAACAGGATTTAAAAAGCGAAATTTTCAGTGACTAGATTTCAAAAACGATGTTTTGGAATCCGATTTACTCGACAGTCCCCACCCCCTCTTCTGAACTATTGTCATCAGTGTAAATTGTTTCATTCTTTCCGTACTTTTAAGTACAGAATTGTTCAATTTCAAGGAAAGGTCTCATCAATTTAGGTGTCTGGAAAGGCTTCTAACCTCTTCGAGTGTCTGTAAAAAAAATGGGTAATTCTTTCAGTGCTTTTTTATTTTCTTTAAGATATTCCAACGGTGTTGTAATTCATCGAAAGAAAATTTCACACTCCACTAGAGCAATACGAAGGGCTTATTACAAAAATATCCATTACAAAGTATTACACGCTACTACCAATTACTAAGTGAATTTTAATGATTTTCTTGAAGCCTGGCCGTTCGAAGAGGCACACTCTATTAATCCCTACCGAAATTTCCAATTCCAAGACCATAAAGCCACTGGAAAAATAACCCGAAACCAAAATCCGCCTAATAGCGTAATTAACATCGAATTAAGTCGTATAATTTCAGTACTTCTGCAGGTACACTAACGAATCATACAAAATCTTCATTATCATTGTACGAAACCTTAACCAACTCTTCATGTACCTACCCAAGATTACTTTATGAATAAGTAAAAAATTTAAGTATTACTCGTAGGTACGCACATTCGGTCTGCCCATTTCGCTTTCATTCAAAGTCAAATTCACTGTCACGCATTACATAAAATTGAACCAGGTATGTACTAGTTTTAGAGGGGCATTCGAAACGAAAATGACGTCAGAGCGTATCGTCGCGGTAATATTAATTTAATTATGCTATAGGCGTTGTGTTTATTGAAGTGTTTGCATACGTCAGGTGATTAATGGGATGTATTTTAACTTTTGCGGATATTTGTGCTCAGATTATCACAATGATCATTGACTTTTGACTGTAGTATCGAGATCGATGCAAAATAAAGTAGTACATTTTAAATTTGGACTAACGAATGCACGATTCAGGCAGGGCTTATCTAAGATTTGTTAGAAGTTTGTTGGAAATAAATCGAAGCATTCTTCAACCCAAAAAAAGGTTAATGCGACGTAATACATATGTTGCTAGTTAGCTGGGTGAGCTAAGGTCATGATACATTTTGATAAGAATGTTGGTCTGTCTGATTTATAAATAATAAGTTTACTACTTAAACAACATTGTTATTCCATTAAGCGACACTATGCTGGTAATTTTTCGGCCTAATTGCCTTCATGGTAGCTTTTTTCAAATTAACATGTTAACATTTTTTTTCAATTAAATGATATTTGATTTTGGTTTTGCTATTGCTTCCGGTACTACCGAAGTACAATTTGCACGCACTAGAACTAGAACCATTTTCCTAGTACCTGGCCATTTGTGTTTAGTACAATATTATCTTCGAATGAGAGTATACAACGATCATAAACCAAGTTTTCTATTACAAAACATGATCCAAAAACTAATGGGTTTGTCGCTTTTTTTACAACTTCACACTAAAAAAATTAACAAATAATAGCTTGACCTGCCAAAGAAAATAACAAATTATGTCCTTATCTTCTTCGATGGCGCTACACCCCAAATCAAAGTCTTGACCCAATCGAAAATGTTTCTCCGATCGAAGTTGAGATAATATACCCTTACCCTGCTTTATCTGATTTGATCATAGTTTTCTCGCGAATCCACTTTATATGTTATATTTTCCACCGTTGACCCTAACCACTTTTTTCTACAAAATCTAAATTTAAAAAAAAATTTTTTTTATTTTTATTTAAATATTTTTAAAAAATTTGTGTCAAAATAGTTTTTTTTATTGGGTGTACAAATAAGTTCTCGTCGTTTTTTTTCAAAATTTCAGCCTTTATTGTGGGAAATTGGTTACATAATTATGTTTTAAAATATTGTCTATACGCCACAACCTTTGCCCATCTTTCAGCATACGAATTCCGCTTTGAAAAAACTCCACGTCCTTTGCGGCGATCCAGGAATCGACCCAATTTTTGACATCTTCGTAAGAACGGAAGAGCTGCTCAGCCATGTGTGTTAGTTCGGAATAGGTGGTAGTCGGAAGGGGCGATGTCTGGTGAATACAGCGGGTGTGGTAGGACGTCCCATTTCAGTGTTTCCAGGCAGGTTTTCATCGCCAGTCACGATACGATGCAAAAACCTTTCTTATTCTGCCGTTGGAGTAGCTGTTCGCACGTGAAAAAACGCTGTTTGACGTCTCATGGTTGGCTTCAATTCGTACGGCACGCAATTTTCTTTTTGCGTCATTCCCAAGGTTTTCAGACGAAGTGCGATGGCTTGTTGAGTCATGTCCAATGAATCCGGAAGACTATGTTGCGATTGGCATGCATCTTCGTCCAGTAATGCCTCCAATTCTGCGTCTTCAAAATTTTTTGGCCGGCCGGAACGCTCCTTGTCTTCCACGCCGAAATCACCCATCTTGTAGCGATGAAACCATTCGCGACTTTCACTAATAGAAGACTCACCATAAGTTTCTGTAATCATTCGATGCGCCTCAGGCGCAGATTTTTCGAATTGTGACAAAAAAGCAAAGCTTCCCGCAAATGACGCTTATTTTGCTCTAACTTCGACATTTTCACGGACAAAAAACAAATGACGCCGATACAACTTGAGAAATGTAATGATGGAGAGTTGTTGCCAGATACCAGATGTCTAATGTTGCCATATTACGTTTCTGATCCGCAATTTTTTACCAGTATTTTGCTTTAGCGCCATCTATAGGAAAACGACGTAGGCTAGGTCAAACCTCCCCAGCCAACCATTTTTTTTTTAAATTAAGGTTCTTAAATTTCTCTTTGGTGTGTGTTTTTCTTCATTTTTAAGTTCTTTCCAAATTGAAATTTTTTTTTGAGCAAACATTTTTTTTTTAATTTTTCTCTATTCCTTTTTTTAAGTGAAAAAATCTAATTTTTAACTATAGCCGAAAATCTTCTAGGTGAGGGAGGAAAACATCTAACACCACATTAAAGAAACAAATAAAAAAAATATTTATTATTAAAATAATAAAATAATTCTAAAAAAAGTATTAAAAATCGATCACAACTTTGAACTGAAAAAAACAAAAAAATAAAAAACTGGAGGAAACTGGTTTTAAAAAACTTCTTTTTAAGAAATATATATTTAATATTATTATGAAAAAGTTTAAGAGTTCGTTTGAGGTTGCCAGGAATGCAACAAATTTCACGGCACTCGTCCTTTTTAATTTTGAAAGAAAATTTTAAATTGACAATTGTTACATTGCTACGTGATAGGCTGGGTGGTAGTCAATAAAGAGTAATCTTTCGAGAGGTGTATGTGCTAGTTAAAGTTAAAAAGATTAAACTTAAGGCACGAAAACATGCTACCTTCTTCTAAAGAAAACTATAAGCTTGTTGCCGCCAGACTTTCAGCCTCCATATATGTTCGTTTGGATAGTATTCTGTCATGACCGGTAATATTTTTGCTTCTATGTTTTTCTAGAAGAGAATTACTGAAGCGATTTTGTTTAAATTTTGCATACATATAAATAAATAAAATGTAGGCTACTTTATATCGTCCTTGATTCGCATTAAGACACATCACCTACAAAAATTGACACTAGTTATCCGGATTCTTTTCAAAATCACTATATATAAATTCGAATTGTTTACATAAATTCTAATTTAACTGTTTGTATGCTGTGTAAAAATTTGCCGGCAATGTTTTGTAGAACTAATATTAGCTTCTTTATTAATAGTGCAAACTAATATAACTTTAATTTTTATTATTATGGCGTAAGTAGAGGTGCAATTGGCCATAAGAGGGAAACATCCGAGTAGATAGCGGAAGAAATAGGCGAATTTTAAAAATTATTATCTCAAAAACTGTTTGCTCGATTTTATCCAAGTTGGTTTTATTCGAAAGTATACATGTTGAGGTAAGCTGTTAATTTTTATAAAAATATCGACTGGGGCGCTGCTGTCATGGTCGGCGTAAAAAATGTCCCTCACTCGCACGGTCTACGTTCCCCAAGATTACATGCAGTCGGTTGATCTGAAACAAAAATTTCAAAAAGATTCAGAAATTGTAATGTATTGTTACGTGCAAGCCTGACAACCGCGCACCTCGAACAATTACGAACAGGGAAACAGCCACAACCGAATACCTAAGCTGCAAAGTAACCCAATCAAAAGCCTAGTTGAGTATAGAAGGAGAGCAATCACGATTATACCTCTCTTCTAATTTAATGTGCTCGAATATACTAGAACAGCGTATAAGATCAAATCGAATGTTCTCAAGCTTTCGGGTACCATCCACACACACCACCGAGCGAAGATTCAAGAACAGTCTCGACTACAGGCAACTGGTATAAAAGCAGATAAAGCTTTCAGCGAGGGATATAGTAATTTTTACTACGTCGGCTGTGACAGACACCTAGGACGCGACCGTATTGGTGGAAAGCGATTGATAGAGTGCGATCGAGACAAGTGCTATGTAAAAGCGGGCGGTATTGACATACAGTGCGAATAATTGTGCTAATAGAATTAAAATGCGAAGAATAAATAATCACTTATTACTTTATTATTTTAATAATAAAGTATTGTTATCGATTTTTAAAAAAAAAAAATTTGCTGCCCTGAAAAATTTTTTTTCACGTTTCATGACTAATAGACACCAAAAAAGCAAAAAAAAATTCAGTCCGTCTGTGCGCCGTACGCCGTACGCAAAACGTTTGAAAGCTTATAGCTCTCAAACCCTTTGAGCTATTAAGTTGAATTTTTTTTGTTGATAGACTGAGCAGACCCCTTCAAGTGCCCACCTTTTGAGTGGTGGGGGTGTGAGGGGGGAGGTGGGGGAAGCGTTTTGGACGGAAAATTTTGGTTTCTAGATCTCAGTAACCGTTTAGGCTAGGAGGCTGAAACTTGGAATTTATATAGAGCATCGATAGTGAACCCATTTGCAAGGGAGGATATGGGTGAAGGGGTGTGGGAGTGGGGCGGAACAATAATGCGTCCGAAACGCTCGAAAGCCGAGATCGAGACATTCTAAAATCCATATCTCCTAATTGGTTAATGTCACGAAATTAAAACTTGATGAACATCTGTGAGCATACTAGGAGAATAGATCGGAAACAAATTTTTGAGTGGGGGAAGTGGCGTACGGAGGTGGGGGGTGAAAAACTTTAGATTACGATATCTCACGAACCAATTACACTAGAAAAATAAAATTTTGTTTCTGTATTAAGGTTGACAAATAAATTTTGCTGAAAGTAAAGTTTTTAAGAGGGGCGGTGGAGTGTGGAAGTGGAGGGGATAAGAATTTTTCTAAAAAATCACGTCTCATATCGCAAGAACAGTGTATGATAGATGCTTAGAATTTTTACCGGAAGTAGGCCAAATAAACTCCTAGTAGGAAAAAAAATTTTAGATGTGCCTAGCTAGGGAGTGAGGGTGGGGGAGGGTGAAAAGGAAAAAGTTTCAGTTTTTATATCTCGAGAATCTATAATGATATAAAGCTAAAACTTGGTATTTGGTTAGAACTATAGTAGTAGCATGTTAAAAAAATATAATATTTTATAGGGGTAGTATGGTACGGAGGTGGGGGGTGTTTTTCCTAACTATAGAACGGCTTATGCTAGAAAGTTGAAACTCGGTATGTATATGTAAGTAAACTAGAAAAGTCATTTAGATTGAAAAAAAATTCAAATATACATTGGCGCGCAGGGGGGAGCGAAAAAAATGATCAGTAAAAATGGAATGCATATATTTTCACGATTTTCATCATATCTATTAGGTCTTTCCAATTGTTGAATCCATTTTTATGCTACGGATTTTTCATAGAAATACCTAGAAAGTGTTTTAAAGATTTTTTGAAATTCGACCCCCACGATGGTGTAAAGGGGTTTTATACATTTTCACGAATTCAGCCATATCCCTCCGGTCTGATTAGATATCGAATAACTTTTTACTTCCACGGACTTGTTTAATAATCACATAAAACTTATTTTCAAATGTTTTCCTTTTTCAACCCCTAAGAGGGTATAAACGGGTTGAACACGTTATCACGAATTCCGTCATATCTCTTAGGAGTGATAAGACATCGGATTGGTTTTCACTTCCTCGGGCTTTCTTTATATATATCTAAAGACTCATTTCAGGATTTTTGGATACTCAACCCCAAAGTGGGTTCAAGGGGGTTGCATATATTTTCACAAATTCCCACATATTTCTTAGTTCTAATGAGATATTGAATTCATTTTTACTTCTTATGGCTTCCTATATAATCGTCAAAAAGTTAATTTCATAATTTTAAGATATTCAAGATATTCTTAGGATTGATGAGATATTAGATTGGTTTTCACTTCCACAGACTATTTATATAATCGCCTACAAACGCGTTTCCGATTTCATGTAATGGCCCAAAACCAAATCACGAAAAATCTCCTAATCACGTAATAACTACTTAGTATTATATTACTACTTAAACTGCGTCCCGGAGTATGACCCAATTATGTAATTCATATTTTATATGTGGCAGCGGCGTAAGTATTCTAGCGCGACCCCATTCTACCCATTTTTTTTAGGTTTTCAGTCACATACCTACACCGCATCAATCTTAAACGCGTTTCGAACTTCTACCCGAAAAATAATAAAGTTGCGCCCAGACTGTTGGCAGATTTTTTTTATTTTAAACGAATTGTGTTTTACTTGAAATCCCGGGGAACCCCTAGCTCGCAACAGTATGATGCCCTTCGCATCCTAAGATTTTTTGAAAAAAAAATGACGGCCGATTGAACTTTACGTTCATTTTTTAACCTTAATTACCGAGCTTTCTGGCTTGATAAAAAAAAAAGTTATTAAGTGAAAGTAGAAAACCTGTCCGAAAATATTGTGTCAAATTTTGTAAACAATCGGTCGAGCCGTTTTCCGAATATTTTTGGGGTCTTTGAATAGTATGCTACGCGATAATCTCGTTTGAAGTTTGGCAAAGAAATGAGGCGCTTTGGAACTTGGTCGCTCGTCAGCTTCTCGATAAATCGCCCAAAATATCAAGATATCATTTACACACAATATTTTTCATATTCCAAATTTGGAGAATTTTTTTCGGAAAAATCGATCGACAAAAGAGTCTGGGTCAGGCGGCACAACGGGCAGCCGGCCGCTCTATCGTATTCCGGTTAATTGGACATAACTTTCACAATTATTGAATTTTTAATATAAAATTTACACGCAATATTCTTAAGACTACAAAATTTAGGATTGTCAAAAACAAATTTTCGAAAAAAGATGGTGCTGTCGAGTCAGATGTAGTTTGACGTCGTAATAATACTTAACATATGTTTACGTCTAATTCTGTTTAACAAATTTCAAACCGCAAAAGTGTATTCTGTGAAGTTCAAAGCATAGTTTTGAAATACAGTCGGTGTTAATAAAAATAATCCGAACTTCCTGTTAGTGAAATGTTGACAAAGAAATCTCACCTAAGAAGCAGGCATAGCAGTCGTTTTTTTCAACCTGTGATAATCGAAAGCAAAGGTGAAAAAAACACATGTTTTCACTGTTTTTTCAGTACATACTATAGCAATTTCGTTGTGCTCTATAAACGAGGCGAAACAATATAAACGGCGTAAAAATTCCCTAAAAAAGCCGCGGATACGTCCAAAGCTAAAAATGACAGGTCAGGATCTTGAGGTAAACTATCCAAAGATTCAAACCACAATAGATCCCTTTTCCAAAATCTCAAAAAAAAAAATCTTATTGCGATAACTTGACTTTTCACCTCTCGCCAATGATAAAGGGCAATTCATAGTTTTCTCAGAAGTAAGACGCTCTGAACCAAACTAATACATCCGGAATGCCTATCAAAACTAGTGACTAACACTCATTGTTTTGCTACTTCTTTTTTTTTTGATGAAAAATGAAGAAATGAAAAAAAAGATCGTGGAACATGATATACTCGTAAATCGATGGATCTGCATAAAAAGCCAGGTAAAATTCTCAATAGATAATAAAGTGAAAATCTAAAAATAGTGTAGCGATGAGTTGATGAATAATTTTTTTTTTATTTTGAAAAAAAAAACATGTTTAGATCATAAACACGTTGCTCACGAAGATTACACATCATAAAGTTATATAGTATTTTTTTATTCATCAAACACTTATTAAATGGGTAGGAACTTCTTGCTGTTGATGTTTTTTCAATGACATACTGATTTTTATGTTTTGTATGCCCCCTAATGTTTAATTACTTTAAAATAATGTTTCTATTATGGATAAACTGTCGATGATCTCATCCCCCTTCTTAGATCTGACGATCTTTTAAAGATTTATCAGAGAACAAAATGTTTGTACCGCATCATCAGAAACATTGTTAGGTAAAATTTCATTAGTAGCTACATAGAAGCAATGACTTTCATTTCCTTCTTAAAGCTGCGTCTTTTCTTGGACGGTGTCGTGTTCGTGATCACTTTACGTTCTTATCATATTGAGTTTCTTCGATTAGTTAACCTTCATCAGTTCTATCGGCTTACTAACTGCTGACCTAATAACCGAACGACCTGAAACCTCGACTGATGCCTATGCCGACTCGAAACGGCCACGCCGAAAAACAACTGTAGAAAATCATTCCGAAATCGGAAACCAACCTGAAGCTAAGACGATACGGCTAAGGTGTACGCTGTACAGTTAAATAGATAGAGGCCTGCTACGCTATCTTCAGAGGCAATTTATTCCCAGAGCTAAGCCGCCACGATCACCGATCCGAACGACCTTCCATTCCGCATACGTGAAATGGACCGATCTTGGCGATAGCCACACGAACATCTTCCAAGATCTTGGCCATTCAACCAATGCCGCATGCTGAAACGGTTCGATACGCAAATCCAACATTAGATACATTGATGATCTCGATCGAAGACAAATCAACTGCATCTTAACGATCTGCAGCAAATGTGCATTCCCGTTGAACGCCAAGATTGATGCGATCGTCTTAGTGATCGTGACGAAGATCGATGATCGGGAAATGGAATACAATGCGCTTTCTTCGAGGCAGCCAGTGTCAAATTTCGCGAATAGGTTCGAATCTCGGCTGACTAGAGATTGATTAAATTGTCAACAAAATCTTATAGCTTTGGAAAAATAGGCTTGACCCAGAATTTCTGCGTTATCAACCCCGAAAGTACGATTAAATGCTCTGCTTATGATTTGTCCCGATCTCTTGGGACTGGGGAGTATCTGCTATCGAGAATTGGGCGGATAAGTTGGAAAACAAAGAGATTGTAGCTAATAGTTGAGGAGTGTTTGCTCAAAACGGCCTATTGACTTTAAGAAAAAGTTACAAGAAGCTATAAAATATTATAATTCATGTTAATTTGAAGTAAACTCTCGTAGTGTGGTTGTTGATTGGGATTTCTATTTTTTTCAAGTTACATTAAAAAGAAATTCGAAAATAGTTCAGAAGACGTTCCTCAACTAGCCCCTTTTTAAAACAATAACAAATTTAAAGCTTTAAACGGATTTGAAAGTTGGCGCGCAAGAACGAAAAAAAAATTAGCATAAAAACATACCGTACTTAGTCCACGATAGGCCTATAATCAGTCGTATGATACTCCAGATGAAATACTGAGTTTATATTTGAATTATTGTTATTGGTGATAGTGTATCTAAAAGTGGGTAGCGCAAAGCATATTTCCGAGTAAATCGAAGTGAGGGGTTAAGTTCAAGTAGGTGAAAATATGAATAAGTAATTTTAGTTAATTATTATCGAAGTCATTCAGTTGCCTTTCGGAAAATGCATTTCACCTAAATTTGATGGACACTCATGGCAGCAAAGTGATTTTAGTTGTAATACATTACGTTCCCTTTCATTCTATCACTAAAACAATGTTGTAACATTTTTAGCTTTCTAGCTAAATGCATTCTTACGTAACCGACTAGATGACGGAAGGACATTTGTATGGTATTTTGTGCTACAGGCTTTTGTGTTTTGGGTTTTATTACTCGTGATTTTGTTTTTCTGTATTTAGAAATTAGGATTCCTCTGAATTCCAAAATCCTTAAACTGATCTTCTATTCCTCTGAATGGAAGATCAGTTTAAGGATTTTGGAATTCGGGTCTTTTAATCACGATATTTGATTAGTGGTATTTTCTGGATTTTCGGTTTTTTTCAGGATTTGGAGTTTCGAGATTTTGGTATGTCTTGTTATAATTAATGCTTAATTGCATTTTTTAGTTGTCATGATTCGAACTCATCCATATTGATGCAGTATAACGTCTCTAATTCGAACTTCTATACGTCCAATTATTCTATAACTCGAATTTTGTTCATATCTCTTCAAGTTTAATTCAATACAGTGCTGTCTAGTGAATCGTTTGATGGTGTGCACTAAATAATCAATGGCACAACAGCCCAAATTGGGCCTAGGCCTTGAAGTAATGCTAGAGTTACTTCATTACTAGACCAACGGAACACTACGAGGTGAAGTGGTCAGCCATACGCTCGTCCGTGATTATTACCCCGATTTTAACTCAGGTACTCATTTACAGCTGAGTGACCTGTTAGTCCGGCACCCAATCCCATTCTCGAAAATTACTTGTCGCCAAGCAGGTTGATGTACACTAAAAGATAATCATAAAAAGTTGCATCAAATCCTATATGACTAAAAACACAGTCTTCAGACAGTAATACAATTTTGCTCGATAAATTGCGAGACGTAATGAAATAATTCCGCGATATTTAGCGATCGTGTTATAATGCACCCTACGAACGATTCACGCAACGTGACTAGTATAATGTTTTTTCAAAATCTTTTTTTTCTCGAAGCTGATTTTCCGGGGATAGGAAGTTAGCCTATCACCAATCCACGAAGAGGTAAGTGGATCATATGGTTGGAAACCAGGAAGAGAGGCATGACGATGCAGTAAGTAGACTCAGATGTTTGTACATATTCCTCAACTCAAATTTTCTTTAACTCGAAAAAAATTCTTGGTGGTTCGACTTAGAGAAGTAGTAAAATATTTATCGAAATTTTTTCTTGTCTATATCGATTACACTTGTAGGTACCTGCTCTACGTCTCTAACGGTCTAGAAACAATAGAAGTATATCTCTTCAGTAAGTGCTCGTCTAGTTGTATAGGGCCAAAGTACCTCCTTTCTTACGTGAGATGTACCACAAGCTTAACATCAACTTGTTCCGAAGTTACAATTTAGAAACATTGTTTCCACTTATAGTACAATTACTGCTCGTTGTTCCTCTTGAGCGCACTTCAGAATACACAGGATTCCTCCGAAGTTCCTCTCATTTGCCATTATCTTCACAATTACACGCAAATAGCACAATGCAAGTGCTTTATTTTGGCACATGATTTTCCTGGAATATCTCAAGGAAACGCATCAGAATACGCTCGGAATCAGTGCACTCCCATAGTCACAATCTCAGCTACACGATGTAAACGTAATTAAGTCATTATCCACTCGTTTCCTATAATTTAACTCGCATTCGCACACAAGTCGTCCGTTGTAGAAACTTTTAAGGGCCTTAGGAAATTCCGGCTATAAATGCTAACAACTTCATACCGTCGTGCTAGGACGTGAAGGATGTGCGGTTCTACCCCCGAAAAAATAAGTCGCTTCATATATAAAACGTATGAGGATTCGTCGCACGATATACCCTCATATTGCGAGCGTGTGTTCTATAAAAGCGTGTGTACTCGTACATCATCGAGGGTTTATATTACCACCCGCTGTGCATTATTCCATGTACAGCAAACGAACCCTTCACTAGAAGGGTCGACGCTTTTGTTGTGCGCCTCAATAGAGGCATCAACAAGCCCTTGTCTTGTATCCTCTGAGTCATGTATCCTGGCAAGAAGGTTTCATAGTAGGACGACTAACGACTGTACGGCCCGATGTATGTACGTAAACTTTTCGACATTTCGGCAGCCGGATCGGGTCCTTCATACAAGTGGCATATGCCGTGCCATTTGTGTCCTTTGATTTACGACCAGAATCGGACTGGCTGCCACCTCATCGTATGCACATAGACGGCTTAAAAGGTACACCAACAAAAGGCTCGATTTATCCTCGAATACTTCTCACACACTCGGCACTACTCTACATATGTGAACACAAAGGAGCCCTTTTTACGAGCAGATCCATAGTAGGAACTCATGTTGTATATGCTACAAGGATCAAGGATACGAGCAAAATTGTAATTAAAAGGAACATCAGCCCGATGAAGGTGGAAGAAAAGGTCTGCCAGGCTCGATAATGAGGTCGGGGCATTAAATGCTCTCCACTTCGACCCCAAAGGATAATGCGAAACGGAATAGTTTATTGCTCTAAGGACTTCTGTTGCAATTGTTCGCAATTTATTCTAACCACGCGTTTATTTCTTTATTGCAGAGCTCACAACAACAACCGATTGACGCTATACAATTGAACGAGTCAGAATTATAATTTGATTCAGGTGAGTAGATTTTGTGTATTTTCTCAGAGGGTGGTGTTTTTCATGAGCCGCCCTCGTATTTGTAGAGCGATTGATCGGAAAGTTGATTGAATAACGCACGCAAAATTTCACTTTAAGTTAAGCGGAAATTTGATATTCGATTAGTTTTTGTTCTTCGATTGAATGGACTCGGGCCGAAATCGAGAAATGAGGCTGACATGTGGTCGAAATGGAGATTAGTTCCCACATAATGTGGACCTCTAGGAATTGTTGTATCGAGGATTATTTTGGATTGCCCTGGACAGGAAACGGCTGTGAGTAGCGATAAAATGAGATAAATGATTGTAAGGGAAACTGTTTTTACGGTATGGATACCGAGGTTGATGAGAATTAGCTGCCAGAAGGTTTACGAAATTTAGGGTTTAATTTCTCGTGCAAAATGTGGCTTACTTTTGTTGCTAGGCGTATTAATGGGAAGATGTTGGATATATTCTCGATATAACTTCTCTCTAAGTCTTCTAAGGCAATTTTACTTCAAAAGCAGAAAAAAAAAGAATAATGTAGGCCACTGACTAGTTGTTCCACAATCAAGGACATTAAAGCCTTCGATGTGTTCTGACCTACATAATAACAAATCAGTTAAAATAAGAAAAAAAAAAGAACAATTCATAACAGCCCAGTAAACCAAATGTATCACAAGTGAATCGCCAAGGATTCACCTAAGTAATGTATTTTCAAACTTGAAATCGGTAAGGATCCTTAGGTGATTCACCTAACAAAATCCGGAGTCACGGTACACTGTGACGACCTTGCCATCCTTGTTAGAGGTAAATTTGAGGAGACGGTGACAGATCTAGTTCAGAATACCCTAAACCAGGTAGCAACCTGGTGCACTAAAGCAGGATTGGGTATCAACCCAAAGAAAAGCACAATTGTTGCATTCGCCAAAAGGAGGTGTAAGGACAAGTTATCTAAGCCTACTCTTTTTGGAGAATCCGTAGAGTATTCTAGTGAGGTAAAATTCCTGGGCATTATTCTGGATGAAAAGCTCACCTGGAATGCTCATTTGGACAAAGTTCTTGAAAGGGCCAGAATCTCTCTCTGGACCTGCAGGAGCCTTCTCGGCAAAAACTGGGGACTGAGCTCAAAACTAACCTATTGAATGTATGCCGTCGTTGCTAGGCCCATTATAACTTGCGCGGCATCCGTCTGGTGGAAGAAAACAAAGCAGAAAACTGCCCAGCTTAAGCTGACTAAATTACAAAGACTGGCATGCCTGGGTATTACTGGGGCGATGCACATCACTCCCACAGCTGCCTTAGAGGTTCTTTTCAACCTAGCACCTCTACACTTAGAAATACAGAAAGAAGCTAAGTTCACCACATACAAACTTTTGAGCTCGGAGGACGAGTCAGAGCGCAAAACAGCTTGCTCAACTGTTTTCGCGGAACTCAACAAGGACCCTATACTAGCGATACCTCTTTCTGATTCAATGGTACCCAAATTTAATTTCACAAGGCCGTTCAAAGTTGTCCTACCTGAAAGGTAGGATTGGGCCACAAACAAACCCACTTCAAAACCAGGATCCATAATCTGGTACACAGATGGATTTAAGACAGATCAAGGTGTAGGAGCAGGAGTTTATGGAGTGCGCCCAAATGTCAAAATCTATTGTAGCATGTACATAACATCTACTATTTTTCAGGCGGAGACTCATGCTATTGAACTATGCATTAGAGAAAATATCAGACGGGGCTACAAAAACCAACAAATTATATATTCTCTCGGACAGCAAGGCAGCAATAATGGCACTTCAGTCCGTTGAAATCTACTCCAAACTTGCTTGGAATTGCCTCCAATGCCTGATTGAACTCAGAAAGAAACAAGAACAGAGTTAACCTCATTTGGATTCCGGGACACAGCGGCTATGAAGGTAATGAAATGGCCGACTTAATGGCTAGGAAAGGTTCAGAAGCTGACTTCATGGGACCATATCCATTCTGTGGGATACCATTAAGCACAGCCAGAATGAACATCCGAATGTGGCAAAAATCGCAAAGTGCCATTCATTAGGACTTGGCACCGGGCAACAGGCACTCAAAGCTTTTTATGCCAAAGCATTCGAAAAAAAGATCATCTGATTATCTAAAATTAAGCAGATATCAGACCCGAACCCAGGTGGGAGCTCTGACTGGACATTGTCACATGAGGAAGCATCTTAATAGGATTGGTTTCTCTGAGACTAAAATTTGCAGAATATACAATGACAGAGACGAAACACCAGAGCATATCCTCTGTGAATTTGAGGGTTTAGCTCACAAAAGACTTCGTCAATTCGGTCAGGGTTTCATGGACCCATCGGAATTGCTGACCATTCCTCCTCGTAAAATACTATGCTTCGTGGAAAGCGCCGGGATTGGAGAGGAATCATAGTCAATCCGGGGGACGTTACAATAGGCCCAATTGTGGCTGCAGTGACAAAGGTTAACCATACCAACCCCTATTTCCAATCTATCTATCTAACTGAATCATTAAGCGTTTTTGTTAGTTGCAAGTAATCATGCCGTAAGTGAATTAGTTGGGCTTATATGTGAAGCTTAAACTCGTTTCAAATCAAATAAAAATTTTGCATGCGCGTTAGAAATTCTTCATTTTAAATTATATTTTGTCGGTAGCTACACTATTTTGTATAATACTGAATTGTATTCACCTGCAGCGAATATTCACTAAATTGTACGCTGACAGTGAGATTTTCGCAAATATGAATTTGACTGTATTTTATGCTGTCAAATATTATTTGACTGAAAACATTTTACAATAATTCAGTCAGATTTTCGAGATAAATCAGAGAAAAATAAAAAATTTAAATGAATGACTTACGATTTTTTTTTGATTAATATCGCCAAAATCCGCCATGACAGAAAAAAGATTTTTTTATTGAAAGTGTGTTTTACCAAATATTAGTTTTATAAAAGAAATACAAACAGTGATGTAAGATTACTGTAGTCCTAAGCTTGCATTTCTTCTAAGAGATGTGTAAATATTTAAATTTTTGATGCTTTTTTTTAATTTTGTATTTTCGATTTTTAATTCTTTTGAATTTGTAATTCTAAATTAATTCTACAAAAAGGTTAATTTTATTCATTCGACTTTTTGCCATATAATTTATCTGCATTTGACTTGAAATTTCCATAGAAGCTGATTTGTTCTATTCAGTAATAGGGGAGAACTGTAGGAAGGGTCCAAAAATCAATTTCTGGTGTCAACAAATATGTTTCCTTTATAGTCAGAAAACTACAGTTACATCGACCGTATTCTTGATATAATATTGTCATTGTTTATTTTTAAATTTAATTAAAATAAAAGTAAATATTATAAACCCAGCATTTTGGATACATTGTTGCGATTCCTAAGTATGTCTGCCGTTTTAATTTTTTTGATTAGGATAAACTCGTCACGTTACTTTAAATATTCAGTAAAAAATTGACCACTTTTGTAGACTCTGTAGCTGCTTCTTTCCATTGTGAACCTCTGTACGACGCCATTACAGTCATACGTTGGTTTTATATCTTGAACCTCTCCGGACATCTCTTAGGGCAGCTAGCATGACCTTCTCTTCCCGTAAGTCTTCTTCACAGAATTTTGGTGCATAGATATAAATGTGATAATTTTGTACAGACCTCCCCAATTTAGCTTTATTTTTGATTTCTATTCAATTTTCATTAAATCCCCAAACAATTGGTATTTTAACGTTTCAGGGATAGTAGACCCGAAAAAAAAATATCCGTTTGTCCGCCGTATACACCACACTAAACGCGTTTGAAGGCAAACACGTTGAGGTATAAAGGTCAAATTGTTTGATGAATGGTTTGGGTGGATCACTTGATTGGGGTAAAATTTTAAGGGGTTGGGTGAAGGGATCGTTTGAGACGAAACATTTTTTTTTGGGTGTAGGTGTAGTCCGTTTAGAGGGTAAATAAATTTTTTTATTTTTCGAGAAACACTAAGGATGGATTGGTTAAAGCTGAGATCTGTATGAAAACTTTATTGAGGAACCGCGGTTAAGAGGGATTAATATTTTCACGAATTCCGCTGGATTTAATTTCACTTCTGCGAGCTCTACAGATAAACGTTTATAATTCTCTTTCCGAATTTTTTGATATTCACCCCATAAGGTAGTATACAGTAGCAGTGTACCTTTTCACGAATTCCGACATATCTCTTTGGTCGATTGAGATATCGAATTCGCTTTCACTTCTATGAGCTTTATATAATCGCCTAAAAATCAATTTCAGTATTTTGCGATATTCAATCTCTAAGATATGTTAAGTATTTGTTTTTACAATATTTAACATATCTCTTAGGCTTGATAAAATATCGAATTGTTTTTTTAGTTGTTGGTGTTCAACCCCTAAGCGAATGTAGAGGTATACCTTTTGCGAACTCCAAAATATCCTATAGTTCCGATGATATACCTTCTTAATTTTTAATTCCTTGGGTTTTTATTCCTATCGACTAAAAATAAATTGAAGAATTTTTCGATATTCAACCTGAAATGAGTGAAAAGGTACAATCTTACTTTATTATTTTTTAATAATAAAGTATTGTGATCGACATGAAATTTGCTACCCTGAAATTTTGTATTTTCACGTTTTAGGACTAGGAAACCAAAAAAAAATAAAAAAAAAAAATGTCCGTCTGTCCACCGTAGACGCCGTACGCAAAATCTTTGAAAGGCGCGTAGCTCCCAAACCCGTTGAGATAGTAAGTTCAAATTTTTATGGTGAGTAGAATGGGTGAACCGCTCCGACTGGTATCTTTTAAGGGGGTGGGGGGGTGAGGGGTAGCAGATGGAAATTTAAACGAAAAATTTAGGTTTCTAGATCTCAGGAATAACTTATGCTAGGAGGCTGAAACTTTGAACTTATGTAAAACTATAATGCTGGACCCATTTGCAAAAAAATGGTCGATAGTTTTTGAGGGGTGTGGAAGTGGGGGGAAAAACAATGAGTCCGAAACGCTTGAAAGCCGGGATTGAAATATTCTAAAATCCATATCTCCTGAACAATTGATGTCAGAAGGTTGAAACTTTATGGTTGACTTTAGGGATACTTCAAGACTATACAAGTGCTAAAATTGTTAAAGGGATTGGTGGGGTGTGGGGTTGGGGAGTGAAAAAATTTGGATTACAATATCTTTCGAACCAATTACACCAGGAAGATAAAATTTGGGTTCTGTATATAGAATTACTAGTGGAATCTACTGAATGTAAAATTTATGACGAAGTGGTGAAGCGCGGAAGTTGGGAGACAGCCATTTTTCAAAAAATTACATTTTAATATCTCAAGAACCGTATCAGATATGATCTTGAAAATTAGGACCAGTACACCTCTAGAAAAAAATGTTGAGGGTGTGAGTGTAGGGAGTGATGGTGGGAGGGGATGGGGGGGGGGTCTAATTTCTCGAATAGAAATAGGATAGAAAGCTAAAAATTCACAACTGTATAGAGCTACTATAGAGACATCCCAGAAAAATAAAAGTTTTGATTAGGGTAGCAATCTACGGCGGTGGGGGGTGGTATTTCATATTTCAGAAACGGCTTATGCTAGAAAGTTGAAACTTAGTACCTATGTGTAGATGTTCTACTAGCGTAATTAAAACTAAAAAAAAATTAGATTTCCATTTGTGTACAATGATGGAGTAAAAAAATGTCCGTGAAAAGAGTTTTTCTTCCACATTTTCATGAATTTCGTTAAATCTTTTAGACAACTCGAGCTATCAAATCAATTTTAATTCTACGGGCTCTTAATATAAGCGGCTAGAAACTGTTTTAAAAATTGTTCGATATCTACCCCCAAAAGGTGTAAAGCGGTTATGTACTTTTTCACGAATTCCGATATATTTTTTAGATCTAATGAGATAAAGAATTCGCTTTCACTTCTAGATAGATAGATAGATTTTTATTCAATGTAATATACATTTTTTAACAGTATGTGAAATTTAGTGATAAGAGATCAAGCTACCGCTTTTACAACTTTAATATGCTATTTAGAATTCGATATATGTTTTTTTTATTAGTTTTTATCAGTTTATTGTCTATAATTGTTTGAGGAAAAATTTGAATAAAAGATAAAAAAACCTCTTGAATATACTATTATAACTACTTAAAAAACTAGCTTATGTCTAGAAAAAATGGGGAAAAAAAAGAAAAACAATAAAATAATAAACATACAAAAAAAAGAAAAAAGAAAAATAATAAACTTAGTGAAACTTTAAATTAAGGAGTTTAATACTTCATTGCACGAATAAAGACAATTATTTCTATTATTTCGTTCTTTCATAAATTGTTGACAGTTTGGCAAGTTCATGTAACTTTTTAGTAGAGAAATACCAAGGTTTATTAGGAATAATTTTAAGAAACTTGTTTTGAATCGTTTGTAATACTTTTTTGTGACAAAAGGCGCATTGGTTCCGGATAGGGGCGCCGTGTAGAATTATCGATTGGATAACTGATCTATAAATCAAGAGCTTATTTGCTTGGTTAAGTTCGGATTTTCGGTTGATAAGCGGGTATAGTGTTCTTAGAACGCCTAAGGACTTGGTTTTTGCTTGGAAGACATGCTCTTTAAAGGATAGCTTTTTATCAAGGTGTATTCCCAAGTATCTAACGCTGTTGGACCATTCGATTGTAACTCCGAAAATATTTAGAAATGGATTTGGTCGATGTCTGGCTGCCCTTTTTTTTAGTAAAGAACATAGCATTTGTTTTTTCCAAGTTTATTTTCATTTTATTTTTTATGAAATACTCATTTAATTTAGCAGCTTCCAACTGAAGATTATTTATTATTTCGCACGGGTCGTCAGAAGAAACGTAAAGGCAGATATCATCAGCAAAAGCTGCAATTTCACAATTGGAGGTCACTGGCAGGTCGGAGAACAAAGTCGGACTTAAGCACGAGCCTTGAGGGACTCCTGCTGCTATAGTCCGTTTCGAAGCATATATATTATTGATTCTAACTGAAAATGTCCGATTTACCAGAAAAGACTTTATAATTTCTGTTAGATAATAGGGAAAACCTCCTTGGTGTAGTTTGAACAGAAGGCTATCATGCCATACGGTATCAAAAGCTTTTTCAATATCTAATAGAACCATACCCACTGACTTTTTATCCGTGAAAGCGCTTTAGATATATTTCGTAAGCCTGAGCACTTGGTGGTTACTAGAGAATCCTGCTTTAAAACCGAATTGGAATTGTGGAATAATGGCACTTTCACTTCTAAATGCTTCGAATATAGTCGGGGAATAAACCGATTTAAGTGTTTTTGATATTAAGCCCCCTGGGGAGTAAGACATTGTTCAAGTTTTGACGAATTTCGAATTTGTTTTAGGTTTAATGAGATCGAGTTCACTTTCACTTCTATTGAATCATCTTTTGAAAAAACAAATAAAATAAGAAAAAATCTGCCAACAGTCTGGGCGCAACTTTATTATTTTATGGGTAGAAGTCCGAAACGTGTTTAATGCTGAGATCCGGTGTAGGTTATTATCCAATTTTTTTTTAGATTGTCAATCGCATAGTAACCTACACCGCTTCTTAGTTGCAGCCTGATTGTTGGCAGATTTTTTTTTTTATTTATTTCGATTTTTTTTTTTTATTTATTTCGATTTTTTTTAATTTTAATTTAATATTGTAATTTTATTACATTTCTTTTCTCTTTTGTTCTTTGTGTTTCGTTTTTTTCTGTGAACAGAATCACTATTTCTTTGTTTTAATTTTTTGTAAAGATAATAAAATTTTTGTTTTTTTATTGATTATCTCTTTTGTTTTTGTGTTTATTTTTTATATTTTTACTTTCTATTATATTTTTAATTTGTTTTTTTTTTATTTTGTATTATTTTTTTAATTTGTTTTTTTTTTATTTTGTGTTATTTTTTTTTTTTATTTTGTATATTTTTGTTTTTATTTTTACCTCTTAAATTTTTTTTAATATTTTTTTGTATTTGCCGTTTTTAACCCCAAAAAGACATTAATTGAGCACATGCCAGCCAGTTGGGGCAGAAGAATAAGTACATTAAAATAGTTTCTTATTAAAAACTACTCAATACTTGTTGTTTTTTAAATAAGTCCATTTACCAAATTTTTTGTAATGATTCTTTTATTAATGAAATTGTTTTCGGATGAAAGTAATCCGACTTAATCATACAGCGAAAGTCATCATTGCTTATGAACTTTAGCAAAATGTGTGCTCAGCATCCGTAAATAATTACCAGCATTTCGCTCAAGAAAGTCACGTCAGCTCCGAAGATCATCATTTTTTATGAATGCGCTTAATCCTGTACATAAGTCGTTTTCAGTGAAAACAGACAAAGAAAAAAACATCTTTCGATGTTGCACAAACATTCAATTAAGTAGTGAAAATACGTAGCCCACAGGTATGCAAGGCAAATGAAAACGATTAGTTGAATCCAGGAGATTGATGACACAACCGACAATAAAAATATTCAAATATTGTTAATTTCCGGAGGTTTTGTTTATCTACCCGCCGACTATAGATACTCGTCGTCACGGCTGGCTAGTGGCTAATCAAATTTTTCGATATTGCAATTATGGCGATAGGCTCGCTCTGATTCGTCGCAGTAATTAGGCTTCCAATCAAACTCGACTCGTTTATAATAGGTTTTGCCGGACATGATATCCAAGATTATGGGGTGTAGAGCCTGTTCTAATGACGTGTTTTTATACCGGAACCGTTCATTCTGTAATTGCCGAAAACTAACTGAACAGCGCCAGCCGAAACTGCCGCCAGGGGTCATTGAAAGACTATTTGTACAGAATTTTTTGGCAAAACTATGCTACGAGGGGCACAACGTCCGTAGTTCTTAGGTACAAAACACAGGTAACGATTTAACGATCTCTTAGATTGTTAGATTATACCGAACATTCAAAGCGATTATAATGGTCAATCAGAATGGGTGTAGTGACCTCAGGAACGATTCAACCCAACGTCGTCGTCGTAGTAATGCTAGAAAAATGGCCAAAATCCGTGTGGGGGCCACACTCTACAACTCTCAGACTAATTGCAGATGATTGGCTGTGATGTGCCAGTTTCCATATGGGGATTTAAAAGGAGGCAACTTTTAACTGAGTGTTAAGTGTTTCGGACAACGTGAGTTTTAACAGTACAACAATTTGTTTTTTTTTCGCGAATAGATTGAAGATGTTGCGCTGCTTCTGTTATTACATCGTTGGTGAAGAAGAAAACAAGAAAAGTAACACCTCCCGGTAATTCCATAAAATTGGGCCACATTTATACGTCATTAGATTAGCGGGATGAACGCAGTAAAGATCGCGTGTGGTGGAATTACATCGATTTCAATTTTTCTTCTTCTCGTTTTCTTTTTTCTTTATGTTCTCAGGTGTTATTTCGGTAATAAATTATTATGGAGTCTTCGATGAATTCAGATTAATTTGTCTGTTACGTTGATTTAGGAATTAGATTAATTTCGACAATTTAAATGGCGAACAATTTTTTTTTTCATTCTTTTACGGTATTCGGTTGCAATACGTGAAAAAATTCGATCGAGCCGGTTCTTTACAGATCTTATAGCGAAAAAAGTGTTTAAAATTGAAGAGAAATAAAAAAAAAATTGATAAGAAACACTGAAGTCACGATCGGCTGCAAGCCAATCGTAGGATACTCTAGATGAAACACTGAACTACGATTTATATTCTAGTTGGGTATAAAGTGGAATAAGGTGTGTGTATGTAGTTTGTCCTTTATTAAGAACTCCCTTTATTAAGATACTCGAAACTAAAAGACAATTTCGTCAGTGTTTAATTTCATACCTTGAACTGGGTGAATCTCGGAAAAAAAAATTATCCATTTTCAAGGACTTTAACATGGGAGGTGCGGAAAGGACTCACTCGATTTCTTACATATTTATCCTTTTCGTTGGAACTATTTTAAAATTAACGTGTACAAAATTTCAAATTCCTAGCTTGACGCGTTCAAAAGTTATCGGGAAATAAGGTTGATCACGTGACTTCAGGATTTTTTGTATGGAAGCTACCAGAAGGAGTAAAAGGATTTAGCTGACTAGTAAACTCGAACTTAGTTTTCACTCACAACTAATTTGTTCAAAATTCCGAATTTGTAGCTAAAAGATTACTTGAGTTATAGTGAGTTACTTAAATTAAGTGAAGACATTTTAACATAATATTTGTATGGCAGTTACACGAAGGACTAATAGGATTGTCTTCATAATCATACATTTAGCTCCAACCATTGGAAAACAAACGTATACAAAATTTCAAAGTCGTAGCTTTAGGCGGTCCGAAGTTATTGGTCAATATTCTTGAAGACGTGCTTTAAGGTCATTTTTCATGGCAGCTACCCGAAGAAGTAGGACGATTTTGCCCGTTAACGAACTTAGCTTTACAAATTCAACCAAACACCCAGATTCAAAATTTTAAGATCCTAGGTCAAGGCGTTCTTGAGTTATCGTGCGCACGGACAGACAGACGGACGGACGTCAAGCGGATTTGGAGTTTTGGCCACGAATAAACAAAAAATAATATATAACTTTTTTTCGTCCGAGGCCTGATTCTATGCGTTACCAAATTTTGGGCTGGATTAAACTTATAATACTCTCAGACACTCGTAGACTATAAAACAATTCCTCAATTTTAATTTTTATCTATTCAAACTCGAAATTAATTTTTACATATTCGTTTAGTTTTTTCGTAAATTTCAAAATATTATTCTCCATTTTACTTTATTATTTTTTAATAATAAAGTAGTCTGATTGACCCGAAATTTTAAAAAAATTTGCTACCCTGAAATTTTGTATTTACACGTTTAAGGGTGGATCCTGCTTTAGAAGGCTCAAAAAATCGATTTTTTTTCTATTGCTTAAATCGATTCCTAATGTATCTAAGAATATGTATCCAAAAATATAGAGGCTGATTCACAATATTTTCAAATATACAGCACTAAACGCAGTGGGGTGTCGAGCAGGTATACAAGCGCTCGGGCAGCAACATTTGTTCTGATCATAAACGTTAAAGTGCGTTTTCTCGAGTTTTCGTTTTTACGATTTTTCTAAACTGGCGGACGTGATTGCAAGAAAACTAGACGACCAATCAAAACGAACCAAGGCTTATTAGCTTCAGTTTTGTATTCTCTTCTATTTGAACTAAAAAGATTCATGAAAAAAAAATTCTAAACAACTTTTTTAGCAAGTTGAAATGATTATTTTTTTTCAAAAAACACATTTTTTTTTTCAAACCTGAAAAAATTTCAAATTTCACAATTTTTTTTTGTTTTTCTTAGTTCATATAGAAGAAAAATGTATGAAAATTGAAATGTTCTTTGGTTTTTTTGTTTCAGACGAAAATTACGAGCTCCATCTTTCCCGCGGATTGGAGACTGCAATTGCAAGGCGTTGCACAAATGTGCATAAAAATCTGCTGCTTTTGAATATTTCTCGCTCAAAAAAATTTTTTTTAATGTTCAAATATGTAATAAATTAGTCTAAAAAGTTCGCTAGACTTGCTTACTTTTTTCTGTCCTAAAAAAATCCCTCCGAAAACGCTTTTTTTAGGCCTCCTAAAGCAAGATCCCCCCTTAAGGACTCAAAAAACAACAAAAAATGTCCATCTGTCAGCCGTATACGTTTGAAGACTCGTAGCTCACAAACCCATAGAGATGTTAAGTCGAAATTTTTTTGGTATATAGATTGAGTGAACACCTACGAGTGGTATCTGAGGGTGTATGGAGAGAGGGGTGGGGGGAGCGTTTTAAATGGAAAATTTTGGTTCTGCTTCTGCCGCTGCTTTCTGCTTTTAATGTGTCACGGCCTTTAGGCCCAGTAGACCTCTAGCAAAGAAAAAAATTTTTAGGGTGCGGGTGTAGGGGTTAGAAAGGAAAAAATTCTGAGTTTTATTTCTCAAAAACCGCAAAGAATAAAAAGCTAAAAGTTGACGACCATATAGAGCCACTAGGTAAGTGCGGGGATGGAGGGTTTTTTTTTTATATCTCTGAAACGGCTTATGCTAGAAAGTTGAAACTTAGTACGTATATATAGGGTGTTTCAGTAGGAACGATCGATCGATCGGTTGTATCGGCCATGTTGTTAAAGCAACATCCGTCGAATTTGTTGTAAATTGTTTTGTAGTGTAGGTGAATCACCATGGAAGGTTATACCGTTGAACAACGTGTGCGAATAATTAAATTAAATTTTTAAAATCAGAGCTCCGTTCGAAAAACGTTCCGCGCATTGCGTGATTTTTTAACGACGAATCCCATTTCTTGATGATTGGATGTGTGAACAACCAAAATTGTCGGATTTGGGACGACATCAATCTACACGAGATACACCAGCACTAAATGCATCCCGAGAAAGTCACTGTTTGGTGCGTATTTGGTCTGGTGATATCATCGTCTGGTGCCATAACCGTCAAACGATCGATGATAAGCAACTTCTTGTGGTCTAAACTGGATGATATGGATACCGACGACATGTGGTTCTAACAGGACGGCGCTACGTGCCACACAGCGCATTTCACGATAGACATTCTGCACGAGCGATTTGAGGGCATTGTTATCTCTCGCGGCGGCGACGTGAACTGGCTACCGTGATCGCGCGATTTAACGCCTTTAGACTTTTTCCTTTGGGGCTATTTTAAATCGCAGGTCGATGTGTATAATCCGCATACAATTGATGACCGTTAAGCCAACATAACCCATGCCATCCAGTAAATTCAGCCAGATTTATGCGACAAAGTCGTCGAAAATTGCACTTCTGGAATACGTGCCTCCAAGCAAAGCCGAGGCGGACATTTGAACGACGTTTAACGTCGCTTAACGCCATAAAATATTCTTTCAAATAAAAATAGAATTGGGTGGATATATCACACACAACATATTTTATTTACATTTAAAAATTGAACGTCCTTGTTGAAAGACCCTATATATGTAGATGTACTATTGGAGTTTTTAAATCAAAAACAAAGTTCAGATTATCATTGGCGTACAGAGGTGAAGTAACAAAAATGTTCGTGAAATGGGTTTTTTCCACATTTTCACGAATTTCTTTAAATCTTTTAGACATGTCGAGCTATCAAATTATTTTCACTTCTTCGAGTTTCTTTTCGATATCCAACTCCTAAGGGGGTGTAAAGTGGTTGTGTAAATTTTCACAAATTCCGATATATTTCTTAGCTTTAATGAGGTATCGAATTGAATTTCACTACTAAAAGCTTTAAATACAATCGGTGAAAACCGATTTAGCATTTTTCGATATTAAACAACCTGGTGGTGTAAGGTATTGTTCAAGTTTTCACGAATTTCGAAAATCTTTTAGGTTTAATAAGATCGAATTAGCTTTTACTTCTATTGAATCTTCTATTGAAACAAAAAATAAGTAAATAAATTTAAAAGAAATTTGCCAATCTGCAATTTTGTAATTTTTTGGGATGAAGTCCCGTTTAATGCTGAAATGCGGTATAGGTTACTATGCGAATTTTAGACGATTAGATAGCAAACCCGTAGAAGAAAAAACCAATTTGAAAATCTAACCTAAGAAATATGACGAAATTTATGAAAACATGTGCAACTCGTTCACATCCATTTGGGGATGAATGTCTCAAACTTAAAAAGAATGTAGAAGTAAAAAACAACTTGATATCTCACCAGACCTAGGAGATATGGCGAAATTCATGAAAACGTATGCGTCCCGGTTACACCCACTGGAACTAATTTTTAGGTGATTATAAAAGAATTCCGAGGATGTCAAAACCAAGTGCATATCTCATCAGACGTAGGAGATATGGTGAATTTTCTGAAAACGTATGCAATCCGTTTACTCCCCATTGAAGGTTGAATATCAAAAAATCCTGTAATTAAATTTCAAGCGATGTCAAAAAAAAAAACTCGAGGGAATAAAAACCCATTTTACTTTATTATTTTAATAATACAGTGTTTTCGATTTTTAAAAAAAAAAAATTTGCTACCCTGAAAAATTTTTTTTTTATGTTTCATGACTAGTAGACACAAAAAAAGCAAAAAAAAAATTTCAGTCCGTCTGTCCGCCGTACGCCGTACGTCGACCGCTGTACGCAAAATCGTTTGAAGGCTCGTAGCTCCCAAACCCTTTAAGCTATAAAATTGAAATTTTTTTTATGAATAGACTGAGTAGGCCCCTTGAAGTTGCCAAGTTTGTAGGGGTGGGGGTGTGAGGGGGGGAGGAGTGGGAAGTGTTTTAGACGGAAAATTTTGGTTTCTAGATCTCAGCAACCGCTTATGCTAGGAGGCTGAAATTTGGAATTAATATAGATCTTCAGTAGTGGACCCATTTGAAAAAAAATTGCCGATATAGGAGAAGGGGTTTGGGAGTGGGGGGAAAAATAATGCGTCCGAAACGCAAAAAAGGTGAGATCGACACTTTCTAAAATCCATATCTCCTAAACGGTTAATGTCACAAAATTGAAACTTAATGAATATCTGTAGGTATACTAGGAGAATGGATCGGAAAGAAAAATTGGAGTGGGGGCAGTGGCGTACGGGAGTGGGGGGTAAAAAACTTTAGATTATGATATCTCACGAACCAATTGCACTAGATAAATAAAATTTGGTTTGTGTATAAAGGTTGACAAATGAAGTTTGCTGAAAGCAAAATTTTTCAAGGGGGCGGTGGAGCATGAAAGTGGAGGGGATAAGAATTTTTCTAAAAAATCACGTCTCATATCTCAAGAACAGTGTAAGATAAAAGCTTAAAATTTTTACCAGAAGTAGGCCTAATAGACCCCTAGCAGAAAACAAAATTTTGGAAGTGTGGGTGTAGTGGGTGAGGGTGGGGGAGGGTGAAAAGGAAAAAGTTCCGATTTTAATATCTCGACAACCTATTATGATATGGAGCTGATAGAACTATATTAGTAGCATTTTGGAAAAATATAATTTTTTATAGGGGTAGTATGGTACGGGGGTGGGGGGTGTTTTTCCTATCTATAGAACGGCTTATGCTACAAAGTTGAAACTCGGTACGTTTATGTAAATCAACTAGAAAACTAATTTAGATAAAAAAAAATTTTAAATATCCATTGACGTTCGGAGGGGGGGGGGGGCAAAAAAAATTATCAGTGAAAATGAAATGCATATATTTTCACGGTTTTCGTCATATCTATTAGGTCTTTCCAAATATTGAGTTCATTTTTATTCTACGGCTTCTTCATGTAAATACCTAGAAAGTGTTTTCAGGATTTTTTAAAATTCGACCCCTAAGGGGTGCACAGGGGGTTGTAAACTTTTTCACGAATTCTACTATATCCCCACGTCTTATCAGATATCGAAGATCTTTTTACTTTCACGTGCTTGCGTAATAATCGACTAAAACTTGTTTTTAAGTTTTTTCCTTTTTCAGCCCCTAAGAGGGTATAAACGGTTTGAACACGTTTTCACAAGTTACGTCATTTCTTTTAGAAGTAATAAGAAATTGAATTGGTTCATACTTTGTCGTACTGTCTTCATATTTATTTATTAACTCCTTTCATGATTTTTGGATATTCAACCCCCAAGTGGGTGTAAGGAGGTTGCATATCTGGTGATATATCGAATATCGAATGCATTTTTACTTCCTAAGGTTTCCTATATAAAAAAGCCAAAAAGTCAATTTCAGTATTTTAGATATTCAATCCTAATGGGTGTAAGGGGGCTGTATGCTTTTCAAAGTTTCGACATATTTCTTAGGTTCAATGAGATATTAGATCGCTTTTCATTTCCACAGACTTTTTATATAATCGCCTACAAACCCATTTCTCAATTTTTCGATATTCAACCCCCAAAGGTTTCTATATGTTTTCTCAATTTTTGCCATCCCTTAGTTCTGATGAGATATAAAATTGATTATTACTGCCAACCAATTCACGATTTTTCGAATTTCCAGAACCAAGGAGGTGTGAAGGGTTTGCTTAAGTTTTCACAAATATTTCAAAATCCGTCTTGTCTCATGAGATATCAAGTTACTTCTTATGAAATCGTCTAAACACCTGTTTCACAATTTTTCCGAAATTCAAACCCCAAGTGGAAGTAATGGGTTTGTATACGTTTTAACAATTCGTCATATCTCTTAATTCTGATAAGGCAGCAAATTCGTTTTTACTTCTATGGGCTTTTAGTGTATGTAATATACTGAAATTCGAATAGTATACGCGGACTTTTTCAATGTTTAATCGGCTAAAAATCTCTATTTTAAATATTTTTATATTAAGAACAAAAATAATTTTCCAAGAAATTTAAAAATCTCGAAGCAACTCATGATACACTCCGACTTTGACCGCTCCCGAACTTTGACCCGAAAAATAATAAAGTTTCGCCCAGACCATTGGCAGATTTTTATATTTCAACCTCGTTTCACCCCCTTAGCGGTATAATATCAAATAATTCTGAAATCGGTATTTAGGCGATTATATATAAAAAACCCGTAGAAGTAAAAACCTATTTGACACTTTATCAGACCTAAGAGATATGACGGAATTCGTGAAAAAGTATACAATTCTTTTACACCCTTCCAGGGGTAATAGCATAAAATCCTGAAAACGGGTTTTAAACGATTATATAAGGTAAAAACTTCTTCGATAACTAATTAGACCTTAGGAATATGGCGGAATTCACGCGAAGGTAATGCAACCCCTTTACGGTTCGAAGATTCTTAAGAAATTACTGTGTTCGAAACAAGTTTCACACGCTTTGTGTTGTTGTCACTGTTATCCAGATAGTGCATGGCAATATGTCTAACAAGTTGAATTGTAAGACCTTTTCGACAAGTACCTATGTCAGGGGTATACTACTCATCAGACTACACACTAAAATTTCCACTTCTTACTTATTTCTATTACAAATTTAAGAGGGCTTTTCCCATTCATTATTAATTTCCAACTTTCAGTTCCATGACTTATTTCTTAAGTATGATCTGTGTACATTCCAATTGCATTCATCAAGTTATAGCTCTGCGAAATTATAACATTTTTGATATGGTACAAATCGGTCACATTCTAAACCACTTTATTCTCTGCTGCATTGCAAATTGCGGGTAAACTCGCTATTCGAGGAAACTTGCTGTAAGCTTTCCCAAGACATAGTTTACCATAGTGTCCCATTTACATTATTTTTACTTTTACTTCAACTGCTGGATCTTAGTTTATTCGAATTCAATTCAAAGATGATTCCATGGCATACGAGAGAAATCTTTTATCTTCAAACAAGCTAAAGAGACCTCCTCAAAAATATCTTAAGACGTGCACAACGATTATCTTTACATACGTTTGTAAAGGTTTGTGTCTAGATGTGCAAGAAATAATCTTGTATTATTTCTTTTTGATATTTATCCAAGTCGGTACCATATGTGGTTTTTTTCGGTAAAAAATGAATGAATGCATGTCTTGAGAAGTAAATCTTCAAAACGTCTTAGGGCATCCATTTAACGTATATGAAGATAAAATGGGAATTAAATAAATGAAAAAGAAATCGGAGAAAAAGGTTGAAAGGAACTTGTTGATCATGAAATGTGAGAGTAATTTCGAAGGTCTAATTTTTAAGGTTTTTTCTTAGTGTTTTTGATTTTCGGGTTTGTCTTTTTTTTCTGCATTTTCTTTCGAGGATTATTGAAAGGCGACCTAAAGGTTGTCTGGGAATTTTTTTAAGACAAAATATCGTTTATTTTTCGGTCCTTTTAATCTCTATCGGCAAAGACAAGAAGTATCCTTTCCAGAAGTTATTCTAAGAGCAATTTGATACAGGAATATACGCAGCCATCGAATACGAAAAAAGGAAAATAAGTACAGCATTGTTTGGAGCAGACGAGAAAATTGATTTGGTATGAATAAATAGCATAAATAACGAAGACAAACTGTTAAAAAAATTGAGAAAAGAAAACGGGTCCTTCTGTTGAAACTACGGGAAAATTCCGAAAGAATTTTCTTCGATAAGTAAATTTTTATTCACTGACTTCTAAGTGGTGTCGATTTATTTTATCAAAAAACGAAAAATTTTTTAGACTATGTGGGGGTTCGTATATTAGTAGGTGCCAGCTTCCGAGCCTTAACAAATAATTTCAGTTTCAGAAGTCTTCAGTCAAACAGGGAGAAATTGGTGTGATTTCCTGAATATTTATAAAACTGGAGAAGTTGGAGGGTTAAATTATATGCAAGTTGAACGCTGCACTACCATTCGAAGACAAGGCAATGATTTGCCTGAATATCCTTTTTTAAAACTTGACAATTCCAATAAACTTTCCGAAAAATTTCCAATCTTTTGAATGATAATCGATCGGAAAATTAGGCGTACCACAAGGCTACATCCCATGTGCGAATGCCGGTGTCTAACCAGAGCTGCCAACACAGCCCAGAATTGGCATCGCATTGGCCGCCAAGACTTGTCGAGCGGTATTGTTTTGGTACTGACAACCCACCAGACCAGTATTGTGCCAATCCTGGTGATCAGTACTTCCACGCTTGATTGATTCTGTATCGGCTGCGTCCCTGGTCGCTTTTGATAATTATCACTGACCTAGAGGTTCCAGCGGGCTCCGAAACAGTACTAGCATTCAGTATATGACCGATAGTCACGCAGATACTGCGGAATGACTGAATTCGTCTCAGTACTGAAACTGAAGTGTGGCCTAATAGTCGGTATTCACGACGCCCCAAAACTGGCAGTCAGTATCGGACCAGAGTTTGCACCAAGAGTAGGACCTGTGTGATCAAATCGACATTGGCCCCGCAATGATTCCGTCTAGACCACATACTGGACCCGTAACATTAGCCAGTACTGGCAATTCTGGTACCAGTACTAAGCCTGTGCTGTGCCGTTCTGCCTTTCGTACATGGCATACAGAGTCCACTTTCATTTACCTTTTGTTCACTTATGTGTCCATGGTTTCAAGATTTTTAGGATAGTGAAATGCAAGGACGAATTCACCTTCCTTGTTCACTTTCACTTGTTTTCCTGCTATATATATGAAATGCCCCATAGACATTTTTTCATGAACTCTATTAGCAATGTTATTTCTTACACCATTTCAGTAAGCTGGAAACTTCACAGAAAGGTCAAGTCTGCCAACTAAGGTTGCCAGATTGGACTATTTCCCACGATTTGAGCTATTTAAATGTTGAATTCGCGGCTATGAATTTCAAAAAGTTACTTATAGCTTTTTAGGCTATTCGGCCAACGCAAATTGTGTTATTTTGCTAGTTTACAACAGTCTTGATGAAAAAAAAATAAAACTGAATTTCAGTCGTCTCTTGGGTTAAGTCTGCTAGTGTTAACGCCTCAAATACAACAATAATTTATTAATTATAATTTTTGCTGGATTGGTAGATGTTATTGTTATTGTTACATGTGTAGTCAGGCAATCCGAGCAACTAACTTTTTATTGATATTAAAGTTTCCAGAGAAAAACAACAACTTTGTAATATTGTAGAGAGCTCTATATACTTCTCGCATGTTCTAGACTCTTCTTCCGCGTTCCACACAAACAATCGAATATGCTGAAAATTTCTCGACTCAACACGTGCTATATATAAACGCTGCAGAGCCGGGGGATAAGTTTTTATACTGCGAGAAAGAAAGAACGATCTACGCGAAAGTGTATTTTTAAAGTGATTTTCATCGATAACATCAAGTAAATGAAATCGAATTGTGTTTTCCTTGAAAATCCGGTGAAATTATTTTTCAAGTTTTAAAATGGTGATAAATATGAATTTATGTATTGGCACAATATTTTACAGTGTTACTTAAGAATTCTGGAGCACAGTTTTTCGTTAAAATCGCAACTGTGTTCAGCACGTTTAAGTAGGTCTTTAAAACCAATCTAATATCTCATCAATCCTGAGAAATATGTCGAAAGCCTTGCGTCCTATTGGAGTTGAATAACAAACATCCTGAAATCAACTTTTTAACGATTATGTAGGAAGCCTTAGGAAGTAAAAATGAATTCGATATCTCATTAGAACTAAGAAATATGTAAAAATTTGTGAAAACATATGCAACCCCCTTGCACCCACTTTGGGGTTGAATATCCAAAAAACCTGAAATGAGTTTTTTGATATATATAAAGAAAGCCAGAGGAAGTAAAAACCAATCCGATGTCTTATCACTCCTAAGAGATATGACGGAATTCGTGAAAACGTGTTCAACCCGTTTTTACACTCTTAGGGGTTGAAAAAGGAAAAAAATTGAAAATGGGTTTTAGGTGATTATTAAACAAGCCCGTGGAAGTGAGAAGTTATTCGATATCTAATCAGACATGAGGGATACGGCTGAATTCGTGAAAATATATACATCCCCTTTACATCACCTTGGGGGTCGAATTTCAAAAAATCCTGAAAACACTTTCTAGGTATTTAAATGAAGAATCCGTTGAATAAAAATGAATTCAATATTTGGAAAGACCTAATAGATATGACGAAAATCGTGAAAATATATGCATTCCATTTTCACTGATCATTTTTTTTGCCCCCCTTCCGAACGCCAATGGATATATGAATTTTTTTTTAATCAAAATTACTTTTCTAGTTGAGTTACATATACGTACCGAATTTCAACTTTCTAGCATGAGCCGTTCTATAGTTAGGAGAAACACCTCCTACCATCGTATCATACTATCCCTATAAAAAATTTATTAGGCCTACTTCTGCTAAAAATCTTAAGCATCTATCTTACACTGTTCTTGAGAAATGAGACTTGATTTTTTAAAAAATTCTTACCCCCTCCACTTCCATGCCCCACCGCCCCCTTAAAAAATTTTACTTTCAGCAAACTTTATTTGTCAAGCTTTATACACAAACCAAATTTTATTTCTCTAGTGCAATTGGTTCGTGAAATAACGTAATCTAAAGTTTTTCAACCCCACCCCCGTACTTCACTGCCCCCTCTCAAAAATTTGTTTCCAATCTATTCTCCTAGTATACCTACAGATGATTATTTATTGTTAATTTCGTGACATTAACCGTTTAGGAGATATGGATTTTAGAATGTCTCGATCTCGGCTTTCGAACCTTTCGGACGCATAATTTTCCCCCCCACTCCCACACCCCTTCACCCATATCATCAATATTTTTGCAAATAGGTCCACTGTCGAAGCTCTATACAAATTCCATGTTTCAGCTTCCTAACATAAGCGTTTACTGAGATCTAGAAACTAAAATTTTTCGTCTAAAACGCTTCCCCCACCTCCCCCCTCATACTGCCACCCCCCAAAAAGTGGTCACTTCAAGGGACCTACCCAGTCTATTAATAAAAAAAAAATCAATTTAATAGCTCATATGGTGTAAGAGTTATAAGCCCTCAAATATTTTGCGTACGGCGGACGGCGCACAGACGGACTGAAATTTTTTTTTGCTTTTTTGGTGCTTATTAGTCATTAAATGTATCAAAAAAAATGTTCAGGGTAGCAAATTTTTTTTTTAAAAATCTATAACAATACTTTATTATTAAAATAATAAAGTAATTGGAATTAGTTTTGATGCAGCTTAAATTCTTGGATAGATATCACATCGGTATTCCAGCTAAATTCAATCGGGACTCTTTTTCTCTTCCAATACGGAAAAGTGCAAAACTTCATCAGAACATTTTAAGTACTGAAAAAAACATGTTATCAAGAAGTGGTTGTACAGTGAATTTCAGTACTCCACCTGCACTTCAATTTAGTGGTGTAAAAAATAATTCTCATAAAAAAAATACAAAAATAATTCTTTCTGTTACAATTGCCAATTTTGTGAATAACTTAATAATTAACAATTGTTAGCTTGTATGTGGTTTCGCGGAAGACAGCACCATATACCACAAGCTGTAAACTGCTCCATAGGTAGGAATAAAAAAAAACAAATTCAGAAATTCCTCTTTATTTCGCACGGTATTTATTTCGGAAAAGAAATATTTATTCTTTAAAACCCGGATTCAGTTTGACGGTATTCATTCTACCGTTTTTCAGAATTTAGTTAATATGCAATTACAATTTTCAGTACTGTAAAGCCAGTACCAAGAAATTTATACGGGTTAATCTTGTTATTGGTCCAGTTTATTCGCAAGGTACCAACGTAAACTTTCGCAATGAATTTTGGGCTGTCTTAATCCTAGCTTTGATATATGTAGATATTTGTTAGGGAATCAACTCATAGATTTTCAGAAGAATTCACATATAGCAAAAACAAATTGGTCATATATTTTTGTCTTGTAAATATGTTGAGTCCCTTCCAAATACCAAAAATATTCAATTACTTGAAATTTTTTAGAAAAAAAATGTGAAAGCGCATACATTTCTGAGCAAACAAAAATGAAAAATGACACAGGAATTAAATTCGACCCGGTACCGTCCAATGTATTTCAAGATACAAAAAGTGGAAAAAAAATTAATTACGTGCCCATTTTACTCGGACTAGAGAAAAACCTTAAAATTCAATGAATTATCGAGCCCATAATAAATGCATGGGTAGTATTAAAATTCCATCAATAGCCCAACAATATCGCTCAACGCATCTTCTCCATCAAATGTACACAACAACAAACCATTAACCGCTTTATATCGATAATAATGTGCACGCTATTTAGTTTATCGTGAAAGTTTCGATATGCACTCGGATTTCTGTTATATCGTTTTCCATGGCTACACAATTGATTGACCCGTCCGCTGTAAAGTGTAGAGGATCCGCGTATGAAACACATGAACACACGACCGGAGAGAGTCCGAAAATTATGTAATGCTATAACAATTTTCTGGTCATTATACAAAACTTCAATCAGTTTTTCTGAATAGGATTCTACGGATTTGCTTGTACATCGCGGAAATTCGATAGGATTAATGCGTACAGTCTATTATAAACCGAAATACCTATATTGCAAGTTTCCAATAGTATCTCTTTGAAATCTCTCTCACAAACCCTATGTATGTTGTCATACAGCAAGCAGCCTGCTGATTAAATTTTGTTTGATTTTGATTATTAAAGACGTATTTAGAATTTTTCGTTCTCAAAACTAAATTCCACTCCATAAAAAATATTTCACTAAAATTATTTGAGATACATTTTTAATACTCCAAAAGTCACTCAACTTTAGAGTGAAAGACAGTTGGAATAAAGTAGCAACAGTGGCATAGAAAAATATGTACGCTTTCCCATGCGCACTAAAAATTACTTAAATGAAGCAATTATTGTGTAAATATTAAAAATAAAAAGTTAAAACTGTAAATTCTTTCCTATTACAAACGTAAAAAAACATGTTATATTTGATGTGTGACTCTGGTGACTGTATGACAAGTTACTGCACAATACGAGTATTTTACTCCGCTATAATTTGCAGAAACAAACTCTATGATTATTTTGTTATAAAGCACTGAATTGCACTTAGGAGTCAATCTTTTATTCAGTCATGTACAATCATAGAGATATATTTACTGGAGATGACAAACAGCGATTGAGTTGAGGGCGGATGTCATCGCATTCACTCACACGCAATGCAATAACAATTGACATAACGACCCTGTTTTTTCTTATTCACATTTATATTATGTCCCGCTTTTAAAACACGCTAAACAACAACAATTTGACACTACGACCATATTTTGTCTCATTTCTCTGGCTTCAAAGTGCTTTGTACAAAACCTATGTGTACAATCTACAATCCGGTCAGTCTAGCAAGGGAAAATAAAAAACATTAAAAATAGGATATTATTAAAAGTAAAAGGGAACGGTAGAAAGTAGTCGGTGGATATTACATTTAAAGGATTGTAAGTTATACCCACTTGGAAACATGATCGAAGCCAGTTTCGTTCCCCATTCTAATTAGTGAATATATTGTTGCATACTACCATGGCAACACGCACAACTTGATCAGTTTCCAGTGTGAAAAGCAACAACCTTGGAGGGCGGAGAAAAACATCTGATTGACCACGACCTTGTACAACTCAAGGGGAGGGGCGTGGAGAAATCTTCAAACTTCTCGAACGCTTTTCTTCTCACTATTTCTCCTGCCCTCTACAATATTTCATACACCACCGAATATGCAGGAAAGCTCTGGACTCAACACATAAAGTATATAAGCATGACAGAGATGGCTGAAATCTTGTAGTTTTCTTAAGAGATACTAGGAGATTAGAAAAGGGTTAAATATTTTAAGGGTGGTGGAGAGGTATGGGGGTGGGGGGTGAACAACTTTGAATTACAATATCTTCCGACTCAATTACGCCAAGAAGTTACAATTTGGTTTCTGTATAATAGAATTACTAGAGGAGTCTACTGAACGTAAAATTTTGAAGGAGAGGTGAAGCTCGGAAGTTGGGGGACAGCCATTTTTCAAAATATAAAATTTTTATATCTCAAGAACCGTATGAGATTTGATCTTGAAAATTTTACTGGAGTTAGGACCGGTAGACCTCTATCGAAGAGGTTGTGGGTGTAGGGTGGAAAAAAATCTGATTTTAATTTCTCGAATGCCGCGAAGGATACAAACCTTATAGACCATTATAGAGACATCACAGAAAAATATAATTTTTGATAGCGGTAGCATGGTATGGGTGGGGGGCTGGCTTTTCATATCTCAGAAACGGCTTATGCTAGAAAGTTGAAACTTAGTACCTATATGTAGTTGTGCTACTAGAGTAATTAATACTAAAAAAAAATCTGCCAATAGTCTGGGCGCAACTTTATTATTTTTCGGGTAGAAGTTCGGAACGCGTTTAAGATTAATGCGGTGTAGGTTACTATGTGACTGAAAACCTAAAAAAATTGGTAGAATGGGGTCGCGCTAGAATACTTACGCCGCTGCCACATATAAAATATGAATTATATAATTGGGTCATACTCCGGGACGCAGTTTAAGTAGTAATATAATACTACGTAGTTATTATGTGATTAGGAAGTTTTTCGTGATTTGGTTTTGGGCCATTACATGAAATCGGAAATGCGTTTGTAGGCGATTATATAAATAGTCTGTGGAAGTGAAAACCAATTTAATATCTCATCAATCCTAAGAATATCTTGAATATCTAAAAATCCAGAAATCAACTTTTTGACGATTATATAGGAAGCCGTAAGAAGTAAAAATGAATTTGATATCTCATTAGAACTAAGAAATATGTGGGAATTTGTGAAAATATATGCAACCCCCTTGAACCCACTTTGGGGTTGAATATCCAAAAATCCTGAAATGAGTTTTTAGATATATGTAAAAAGAAAGCCCGAGAAAGTGAAAACCAATCCGATGTCTTATCACTCCTAAGAGATATGACGGAATTCGTGAAAACGTGTTCAACCCATTTATACCCTCTTAGGGGTTGAAAAAGGAAAACATTTGAAAACAAGTTTTAGGTGATTATTAAACAAGTCTGTGGAAGTAAAAATTTATTCGATATCTAATCAGACCTGAGGGATCCTGAAAACACTTTCTAGGTATTTATATGAAAAATCCGTAAAATAAAAATGGATTCAATAATTGGAAAGACCTAATAGATATGATGAAAATCGTGAAAATATATGCATTCCATTTTCACTGATCATTTTTTTCGCTCCCCCTCTGTACGCCAATGGATATTTGAATTTTTTTTCAATCTAAAAGACTTTTCTAGTTGACTTACATATACATATCGAGTTTGAACTTTCTAGCATAAGCCGTTCTATAGTTAGGAAAAACACCCCCCACCCCCGTACCATACTACCCCTATAAAATATTATATTTTTTAAACTTGCTACTATTATAGTTCTATCCAAATTCCAAGTTTCAGCTTTATATCTTTATAGGTTCTCGAGATATAAAAATAGAAACTTTTTCCTTTTCACCCTCCTCCACCCTCACCCTCTACCCGCTCACCCCCAAAATTTTTTTCCCTGCTAGGGGTTTATTTGGCCTACTTCTGCTAAAAATTCTAAGCATCTACCTTACACTGTTCTTGAGATATGAGACGTGATATTTTAGAAAAATTCTTATCCCCTCCACTTCCATACTCCACCGCCCCCTTAAAAAATTTTACTTTCAGCAAACTTTATTTGTCAACCTTAATACAGAAACCAAATTTTATTTTTCTAGTGCAATTGGTTCGTGAGATATCGTAATCTAAAGTTTTTCACCCACCACCTCCGTACGCCACTTCCCCCACTCAAAAATTTGTTTCCGATCTATTCTCCTAGTATGCCCACAGATGTTCATCAAGTTTTAATTTCGTGACATTAACCAATTAAGAGATATAGATTTTAGAATGTCTCGATCTCGGCTTTCGACCGTTTCGCACGCATTATTATTCCCCCAACTTCCACACCCTTTTACCCATATCCTCCCTTTCTTTTGCAAATGGGTCCACTATCAATGCTCTACATAAATTCCAAGTTTCAGCCTCCTAGCCTATGCGGTTACTGAGATCTAGGAACCAAAATTTTCCGTCCAAAACGCTTCCCCCACCTCCCCCCTCACACCCCCACCACTCAAAAGGTGGCCACTTGAAGGGGTCTGCTCAGTCTACCAACAAAAAAAAATTCAACTTAATAGCTCAAAGAGTTTGAGAGCTATAAGCTTTCAAACGTTTAGCGTACGGCGGACGGCGTACGGCGCACAGACGGACTGAAATTTTTTTTTGCTTTTTTGGTGTCTATTAGTCATGAAACTTAGAAAAAAAAATTTTCAGGGTAGCAAATTTTTTTTTTTTAAAAATCGATAACAATACTTTATTATTAAAATAATAAAGTAAAATTAGATTTTCATTGGTGTACAAAGATGGAGTAAAAAAAATGTCCGTGAAAAGGATTTTTTCACACATTTTCACGAATTTCGTTAAATCTTTTAGACATCTCGAGCTATCAAATGAATTTTACTTCTGCGGGCTCTTAATATAAGCGGCTAGAAACGTTTTTCCAAATTTTTCGATATCTAACCCCTGAGGGGGTGTAAGGCGGTTATGTACTTTTTCACGAATTCCGATATATTTCTTAGGTCTAATGAGATATAGAATTCACTTTCACTTCTAAATGCTTTGAATATAGTCGGGGAAAAACCGATTTAAGTATGTTTTGATATTAAACCCACTGGGGGAGTAAGGCATTGTTCAAGTTTTGACGAATTCCAAATTTTTTTATGCTTAATGAGATCGAATTCACCAAAACACTTCTATTGAATCAGCTGTTAAAAAAACAAATAGGGAAATAAATAAAAAAAATCGGTCAACAGTCTGGGCGCAACTTTAATATTTTATGGGTAGAAGTCCGAAACGTGTTTAATACTGAGATGCGGTGTAGGTTACTATGCGACTGACAACCTAAAAATAACCAGGAGGCTATTTGGAACGTTATTTTTTAGGTTGTCAATCGCATAGTAACCCACACCGCATCTCAGTTGCGCCCAGATTGTTGGCAGATTTTTTTTACTGTGTACTTCTGCTCTTTCCGTTCAATATATCATTCACTATCATATCATTTTCTTTGGAATCCCTACAGACAACTCTTCCTGTGCACCAAAGTTCGATACAAAAATAAAAAAGTGAGAAAAGTTGCCATATAGCAAAGTTGCCATAATCGATACGGACCCGATACAAATTTAATCTGGCTTGAAATTGTCCATAAAACCACCCCGTCATTATGATGAAACGAAATCCTCTGAAATCGTAATGAATCTTATGAATTTTCTATTCAACTCGCTACCCGTAACACCAACATGTCTTCGAATCCTTGCTCGGCCAACGTTTCCTTCGAATATTAACATTAAAAGCTGGAAAATGCCATTCATCTGTGCGAAAGGCTAACGCCAACCATCTCCAACTATACGAGTAGCTCGAATCATGTAGTACCAACAATTTTTATTTTATTTTATTAATTTTTTGAGCAAATATATAAATTTTCGCCATACATTGAGTATTTTATATGTGCACAAGATTTACGAACTCCGTGAAACTTTCCGAGCCATCGTCCTTGTTTATATCCACTGGATTTTCATCTTTTTTCCGAAAAATGTAATTTCCTGCCCGGTGTTTTTCAATTTCAGCTTGTTGTTTTTTATTTTATATTTTTTTTTGCCCGATTTACGAGCATCGTATATAAAGTTTATGAGTAATGCAATCGCTGGATATCCTGAAGTCTGGTCGTTAATAATTGAAAAAACAAGGACTTTATAAATTTTTGTTCGTTTGATTCTAGGGCTTATAGTATAAGTCTTCGGTCTATTCAGTGTATGAATGAATTGCTGGCCATTTGCACGGCTTTTCCCTTTTTTTTTAAACAATTTTTGTGAAGAGTATTACTTTGTTGTCGGCTGAGGGGGTGAGCTTAACGTCTTTTGAAGAGTGGATTTTTTTTCAGTTCATATGCAGATGTTTTGTATAATTTCTGGAAGAAAAACCGGCTAGGGAAACAATACAATCCACTGAAGCAATGCCGACCAATTATGTAAAAAGCCTTCGTGGCTATAAAGCATAAAAGCCCATTTTTCTGGCAGTGTTTACATTTGTTTAAAATTTTCGTCCAGACGGCAAGAGAAAAATGCAAGGGGATGAGGGATAGGAAAACAGTGTCTCATTAAGAAGATTTTTTCCACAGAAAAAAACCAAAGAAAAATTTAAAATATACCAACAATCCGGACAGAATATCTCCAGGCATCGGAGTACTGATGACTTGCATCAACTCGCTATTACTTTTTGTTCTTTGCAAGACTGAGGACGAATTATGGAAGCAGTATTACACCTGAAGACATGGCCGATTCCTATGAAAACCCTTGTCTCTAAAACGCTAATTAATGAACACGCTATGTTCTATGCTAAAGGCTAAGATTTAAAAAAAAAAAAAAAATAGAATCAAATAGAACAGGACTGAAGACAAGAGCCTTAAGACATCCTGAACTTTTGGCACCAACTCAACATGTTGATGGGCAGATAGGAATATTACAAGGCTGTCGTAAACAGACTTCTTAATTTCCGCCGCGGGCCCGGCTTCCTAAACAAACCCTTTTTAAGGATATTGCTTTTGATTTTGTTTCCTTTTGTTTTACGATACTGAACCTTGAAATGTGTTTTTGTTTATAAAAAAGCAATCCCTACACGATAAAAGAAGGAAAATTCTACTCAAACCCATGTGGACTTGATTGCCCAGAGCACCGCAAATTCTTTACTCAAATATCCCTTTTTTTTGTATTCTTGATGAACAATTTCCATCGGATTCTTTAGAAGATATAAAGATAAATTTTACATTTTGCTTTTGTTGCCAATAAGCCCGTGAGGAAATAATGAAGTCTTCTACGCGCACCTACATACAAAATTTTTTTAATCGAACTTTGATCAAAGATAATGCCTAGATAAATTTTTGTGATTATCTTCTCCACAGGATACAATTCGAATACATTAAAGTGACTTGTTTTCTTGATGACATGATATCATCACTTTTAGTTTTTTTCCCTTAAGATGCTATACCCAGCCTAAATTTGAAAAAAGGAAAAACAGTGATCGTAATTTCTATGTTCCATTTGATTCTTGTCTCACGATCAGAAATCTGATTAGCGATCACCGGCGATAATCTGCCTTACGATTCAGGTAATATTATGTGCGATCGATGAGATCGATCGATAGTTTGATCACTTTTTGAGATCGCTCGTTTGCTCGATCACTTGATCACATTTTCTTAATCTCTACAACTGTGATACTGACATGATCGTTTATCTATGTACCTATACAAAGACCAAAAAAAACTTCTTCCCTTACCTATTCGCGAGGCTTACCTGTCGATCATTTTGCCAAGATCGTTTATTTGATTTTTCCCTACGATATGATTCTTTGCGATTTACACGATCGCCTAATTTAAAATTCAGTTGCTATGGTGAGATCATGCTTCAGAGCTTATCGTAGACGATGTACCTATGGGATATGTAATTATGGAAGATGATCGCGTCATCATGATCGTGATGATATTGGTTTTTTTCGAAATCAGATAGGCAAAATTTTTGCCAAATTGATCGAAATTCGTTTGTATTTTATCGATGAGATGACTAAACAAAACTGTGCTAATTGTAAAAAAAAAATTTTTCCGATTCATTTCATAATAAAATATGGCGCGATCGATGATCTTCCAAGTACGGAAAATCTTGATTTTACCTTGGCTACCAAATCGCGCGCACTTGATCATCTTGAAAACGGTACACGATCGGCTTTTAAAAATTATAAAAATTCTGAGATTGGTATCTGGCTACTCGTATGCTAAATATGTGCTAATTTGCGTATGGTAATAAAATTAGTGAGATTTTGATATGCGATCATGCACCATAAAAATTTTTTTTATGTTTGGCGCTTACAGTTAGCAAGTTTTCGAGGGCTAATATTTGTGTTTTGACTAACATATTTTTGTGTTATACGAACAGTACTTTACGATGAAATCTACAGTTCATTGCTAGCTGGGCAATTATGATAATTGGAGTTCCATTTTTGGATGGTGATGCTGTACGTTTTACGAAGAAATTGTGCTTTGGTACTTCGTTCATGGAGTGGCTATAATTTTGAGAAAATAATGCCGTCACTATAATTAAAAAAATGTTGTCATACGATTTGGAATTTAATTGTGCCAGAATGAATACTGATTTTGGCAAGTCAATATAAATTTTCAGTACTGAAAACCATCAGAAAAAACCCGAATTTTCGAAGAAAAATATTTTTATTTTCTATAAGAAAATTATTTATTTTTAAATACTAAATCGTAAGGACATACACATTTTTCAGTTAGTTCTGAATCAATTCTTTAGTACCGAAACAGAGCTGTAAAATACTTGGGATTCAGTACTACAACGGGACTGAATACGTGATGTGTTTTAGTTTACGATAATTTCATTCTGTAAATATTATAATGTTTCATAGAAACAAAAAAAAAATTGTGCAAGGAAACTCAATGAATTTTTTATCTTTTTATCATGTCTTCATAAAGTTACCGAATTCTTAAAATTAACACTGTGTAAGTCTCGGTGGGAACGTCATAACCTCAGAAAACGAAGAAGGCCTGGTAGATGAAAGTTTAGTTCCTAACACATGTTCTGCAGCACAATAAAAAATTAATAACCCACATACAATTTTTTTTAATATTATTAATTTTCGCCACTAGTATCTATGCAGTACTGAGTTCAAAATATTGTTATGATATCTGAATTCAGTACTAAATGAATTAAGTTTAACAGAATTGAGTAGAAATTAAAATTGTTTCGCTAGAAACCTTCATGTTTCATTCAGTACTGGAGAGGAGAAAAATAATTCCGCTGGAATTCTGGTGGAGTACCGATTTACTATACGCAGGGTTATATTGATGATCAGCACTGGTGCACTGTTTGGAAGTACTGCTAATGGACTTCTTGCGATTTTGTGGAATATATATCAGATTACCTATATTTGATCCAAAAAAAAAATATGAATCTTTTAAATCCGGTTGAATTTCTCAATTTGTATCTATTGTAGTTCTGATTAGCTAGATGTACATAACTTTAAAACTAAGCTTTATATGGCAAGCTCTTGAATAAAATTCTAAAAAATTTAGTAAATTTTTCCAGAAATCTAAATCAGTCCTGTTGTAGTCAAAATTGAACAATTTGAGTATTACACATCGTGAATATCGTCAAACTTTTGACATAATCGTCAAATTTTTGACACACCCGTCAAACTTTTGACACAATCAAATTTGAAAACAGTTTAATATAAGCTTTATAAAGCTTTTTTAAAATTGACCTCGAAAAGATATTTGTTCAACAAACTATTTTCAATATTGGGCGACACTCAATAAACACCACTTCGATTACCATCGGTGGCATAAAAAGATAAAATCCTCTAGTCCCGATCTCATGAAACGTAATTTTTATGCCAATTTTGATTTAAAAACAACTCAGTTAAATTAAAATAAATATTCCCTCGTCATTAACAAGACTGCGAGTCAATTACTTTAAAATTATGTAGGAAATCAACGAAAAAACAAACTTCCTACCTTTTCACCTCGTCATACTTTAAATTATTGATTAATATTGTAATAAATGATTGTTTGTAGTCTGATTTTTTTTCTTTTCGCAGAAAATTGAACAAACACTTATTAATAAGTGAAGGAATTTAATAGCCTCTTCGGTTGAAGTACTAAAAGAAAATGTGCCATTAATTTGAAATTTGCTGGAAATTATTACGATGAAATTATGTCTTTTGTAAGAAGAAGGCATAAATAATATGTATGTGATTATCTTAGTACATCAGAACGTTCAGTCGAATGTGATTGTCGGGTTCACCCCAAGCACCGGCTACGTATCTTTACTGCAGCCAACTCACATGGACACGGCTGCTCTATCTGTATGCTGCGTACATGAGAGTTTTCTAAAAGCTCCCCATACATTTCACGCATGTGTATGCGTGAAAACTAGCAAAAGCTCATATGAATTTTTATAAAATTTTCAAGTCAGACGCTGATGACTCACTTTGAGAACTGAAATCTGGGTTTCAAATTACTACCGCTAGATGGTAGTACGCGCGTATGCGTGAAAACTGGCAAAGCTCAAATGAATTTAATTTCTTATTAGGTGTGTTATTTTCAACTGGATCAGATCACTATTGAAAAAAACGATGTATCTTTACGGATCTTCGCGGTTCGCGGATCTCGACGGCTCAGCAGATCTTTACCAATCTTTGTGGTTTGCAGATCTTCACGGCAGATCTTGCGATTCGCGGATCATCACGGCTCGTGGATCTTAAAGGTTTGCGAATTTTTGAGATGATGTAGATAGAAGATGGAAAATGGATGGTGGAGGATGGAGGATAGAAGATGAAAAACGGAAGATGGAGGATAGAGAATTCAGGATAGAGGATTCACGATGGAAGATTCAGGATTGAGGATGGATGATGGATGAAAGACGATGGATGATAGACGATGTAGGATGGACAATGGAGGATGGACGATGGACAATGGACGATGGTGGATAGATGATGGACGATGAAGGATGGAGGATAGAAGATAGAGGATGGAGGATGGAGAATGGATGATGGAGGATGGAGGATGGATGATGGAGGATGGAGGATGGAGGATAGAGGATGGAGGATGGAGGATGGAGGATGGAGAATGGAGGATGGAGGATGGAGGATGGAGGATGGAGGATGGAGGATGGAGGATGGAGGATGGAGGATGGAGGATGGAGGATAGAGGATAGAGGATAGAGGATGGAGGATGGCAGATGGATGATGGATGATGGATGATGGATGATGGATGGAGGATGGAGGATGGAGGATAGAGGATAGAGGATGGAGGATGGCAGATGGATGATGATGGAGGATGGAGGATGGATGATGGAGGATAGAGGATGGAGGATGAAGAACGAAGTATGGAGGATAAAGGAAGGAAGATGCAGAACGAAGTATGGAGGATAAAGGATGGAGGATGAAGAATAGAGGATATAAGATAGAGGGTGTAGAATGGTGGATTTAGATTAAAGATTAAAGGTTAAAGATTAAAGATTAAAGATAATACATAAAAGATAAAAGATAAAGGATCAAGGATCAAGGATCAAGGATCAGAGATCACGGATCAAGGATCAAGGTTCAAGGATCAAGGATCAAGGATCATGGATCAAGGATAAAAGATAAAAGATAAATGATAAAGAATAAAGGATAAAAGATTAAACATTAAAGATTAAAGATTAAAAATGAAAGATTAAAGATTAAAGATTAGCCCCGCAGTACTGCGTAAAAGGTAGTTGGAGCGTAGCGCGCGTCAGCCAAATATGAACGCGAAAGGGAGTTTTAATCCCTTTAACCCTGCAAATTTTTAGATAACGATATCTATTAATTTCAGATCGAGCGGGGAATGAAACAAATTGATATTGGCTTAAAAGTTGAAATACCACAAATGAAAAATGTAAATTTTCATTTTGGAGTTTTAGTGTCCAGTAATACTTTTTCCTAAATCTATAGCAACAAAAAGAAATGATATATATATAAAAAAAACATTTTAAAAATGTAAAAAGAAGGTGTCGGGTTCAACAAAAAGGGATGATATTCACAGAGTCGGTTTTCTTTTTATTAATATTTCCACTTACACTTGTATACAAATTTGTGATATTAATTTTTCCAAGAAACCCGACAATCGCTCGGAAAAATATCCTCCCCCCCCAAAATTTTCCAGATTAAAAGCAACCAAAAAGTAAACTTTGCACATCATCTTTATGCCACGACGAGCGATTGTCGAGTTTCTTGGAAAAATGAATATCACAAATTTGTATACAAGTGTAAGTGGAAATATTAATAAAAAGAAAACCGACTCTGTGAATATCATCCCTTTTTGTTGAACCCGACACCTTCTTTTTACATTTTTAAAATGTTATAATTTACATCAGATTTTGTAATAATGTTTCAACAAGTGCGGGATTTTATTGATTGTGTATCATTAAGTTGATGGGCTATAAATTTATAAAATAATTTCAATATTCGCGGTAGTTTCATCCAGAAATCACGATTGGACTGTTTTTATAGCTTTCAAGCAATTTGCTAAAGGGACAAGGGAAGTATGATTCTACCGGACACGGCAAACGGAAATTTGACAATTGACAAGGCAAATAAATTACATCTGTCTTACGTGTTATCACGAGTTTAGGTGAATGCAATCCCTAATTTTTTAAGGACATGTGTATGGCAGATAGTCGAAGAAGTGTCTTTGTTTGACCTGTTTATATTCCTGTACTTTTGGAATTGTTAAAGGGGATCTTTTTACTAGGACCGGTCCAATTATTGAGTAGTATATTTTTGATAAGGCAGGTCCGAATACAAAGATTAAGGGTTATATGGTTGAATTTGAAAAATAGACAAATATTGTATTTGTTATAGTCTAAATATTGAGTGATACTCGAAATTGAAAATCTCGAAGGATACTATACGGTCCAATTGGCACTGTATTTTAAATGTACTCACAATTTTTCTAATTTATTTACAATGGATCTAATTCCCTGCTTCTTTCCTTTCAGAATTTCATCGGTGGCAGCTTTCCTGGTATGAGGAATATAAACTTACGGTAAGTTTTCAATTTCCTGATATAATTGTCATGTAAATCTCAAAAACATATAGTACTGTTCCTTATTTTGGGAACATTTTGGGACCATTTTTGGACATTGTTGTCTCTGCGCCCAATTTAAGGCTTAAGGTTGCTCCGCATTACTGTTTTTTCCGGAAACAGATTGTTAGTCCAACCTTAAGCCCTTTGATATTAGCAACGGATTCACAATGAATGGGAACCTCATAACCTGGGTACATAAAGATATAAGTCTAAGGAGTAAATGGGAAAACTTGCATAGCTCAGAGAACTAGTGCAAAATGGGTCACTGAGTATTTCAACGATGGCGCTAATAAGGTGCGTTCTTTTACAAAATAAATGGGGCTCAATTACGACTATTAAAAGAATAAAAACTTTGCAAAAAGATGTTGCTTATAGGAAAAATAAATAACTTCTATTTAATGTTTAAAATAAGCATACATTATTACGTGGTTTACATTAACTCGTGCGAAAAGTTGCTTGAGAATTCCAGATGCCTTCAAAGACAATTGTAATTTCACAAGTTTTTGCTCAATTGAAGTTAAGGAATTGACGGGAATAATTGAAGACCTGTTGAAATTTCTCACATTTCACGCGAAGACGACGATGTACATTTTTAACTTAGTTATATAAATTTTTATTGTCGCATACTTTCTCTTTAAATGAATGATAATAATTCTTTCTTATATCCATAAATTGTTCGAATTTAAATAATACCCATAAACCCATTGTTTTAAATCACTGCAAAATGTGGTAGTTTTGTAGTCTAATAACAGGAGAAAGGTGAAAGTTAGATCTAATTAATAAAAAATAATATCTTGTTTCTTTACATAAGAAATTATTTAAGATCTAGTTCGCAATTTTATCGCCTTTACGGCACGAAAACCAAAACGTACTTAGGCTTGTATTATATTACACCGCTGTCAAATATTTGACTAAAAATTGACGAAAAGTTCAGTACGTTTTTTTTCGACAAAGAAAAACCTTTCGCAAATGCATAATTTGACGATTATACTATCTGACTCCATTTGCCAGCGGGAATAGTCATATTTGACATAGGTTAAATATTTGACATAGTGGCATACATGGGTCAAATATTTGACATAGTGGCATACAGTATAATACAGGCTTTGCAGAAGACAGCCTATAAATTCGGGATTGAAGATCACATAACTGGCCCATTCACGTTTAATATTGTGCTATGGATCATCTTTTTTTAAATCAGATAACATTTGAAGAAAAGATGTCTCTTCAGGACTAAAGCCTCCTATTATTATTGAAAAAGAGTTGTACAGGTAGAAGAAAAGAATTTTTCGCACATCAAATAAAAACAATACTACGGTGTACCATAGAACCAGCACCGGCTCTAGATATCAATTGAAAACATCGCGTCTTTTATAAAAAGAACATTCAACCAAAAAAAAATGAAAAACGGAAGTTTCGAAATCTTTCGGTAAAGTTATAAGTTGTTTTCAGTTCATTCATAAGGCGGACAAAATTTTGGTAGTAATCAGTATTTAGCAGCGCAACAGAAAACCCTATGAACTTCTTACTGTTTGCTTAGCGTTATATAGAGCACATTGCTTGTAGCCGAGACCCGAACCCGACAAATAATATGTGGTATGGCATATGGCAAAAACTTCCAATGGAATTTCATGCACATCAAAAGCTTTATCACGCTTAAAAAAAAAAACAATTTTGAATGCAGAGGCCTGTAGTAGCGGGCGATAGTCGAAATGAATCGAATAATTTTCGGGCCGTCGAGCCTGACTTGAACTAGCAATCTACGAAAATCAAAAGAAGTGAGCAAAAATGTTATAGTTAACTTGAATTACAAAACAAGTGGACTGCGTTTAGTTGGAATATTCGCTCATTTTATAATATTGTTACGTATAAGCCTGGCCACCGCGCAACTCGATCGATTACGAATAGGAAACAGCAACAACCGAATACCTAAGCTGCAAAGTAACCCAATCAAAAGCCTAGTTGAGAGTAAATAAGGAGAGCGGAGCAACACGATTATACCCCACTTCTTATCGAATGCGCTCGAACGTACTGGAACAGCGTTGAAGATCAAATGGAATGCTCTCAAGCCTTCCAGTACCATTTACACACACCACTGAACGAAGATCGAAATCGAAAGCTCTGAAGCTTTCGAGAAGATTCCACACTGAGCGAACATTCAAGTACATCCTAGACTGCAACCGGCTAGTATATAAGCAGGTGAAGCTTTCAGCGAAGAGATAGTAATTTTTATTACGTCGACTGTGACAGCCAGCGTGTATACGCGACCGTGTTGGTAGAGAGCGAAAGTGATCGAGTCAAGCGATAGATGGTATAAGCGGGCGGTATTGCCATACAGTGCGAATTATTGTGCGAATAGAATTTAAAGTGCGATTAATAAATAATCACTTATTTTTATTTTAACCGAATTTTGTTTCACTTGAAATCCCGGCGAACCCCTAGCTCGCAACAATATGTATCTACTATTTCTCAGATCGGTGACAAGTCTTTCTTTTTGCCTCCTCTAAAGGTGGCATTGTACCTACACAGACAGGCATTAATTCTTATGCATTTATCTTCGACAAATCCAGTAGTTTCAAATGTTGTCAAATTTAGGGTAGTAGTGTTTGCTGATCGTGTAAAGTGGATGAATTATAAAATAATTTCTAAGTGAACTAAAACCAGTCGTTAAACGGCAAAAGGATATCTGGGAATAAAGGTTGGACTACCTAGAGGGAACATACTGAAGGCCTATGGGTTAAGTAGTGAATTCGACGTATCAACTTTTTAACAAGCGCTGTTCTTGAGATATTTTTCTTCATATAGTTCCTTTAACACTCATCTTAAAACCCTTCTCTCGTACACCCGAACCACAAAATGTTTACTAAAATACAGAAAAACAGCAATTTTTTTTATTGTTTTTTGTTTCTTACAGTATGCGCGATCACGATTAAAAATTAATAAAGCAAAATCCAAGAATTATGCTAGAAAAACATATTAAAATCTTAAATTCTCAAGATTTTCTTCCAATTTATTTATCTGAAAAGAAAAAAATCAAAGCACGTGGACCATTCGGTTCACTTCAAAAAAGGCCTTGGCCATGGCCAACTAAAACATAGTCTAAAAGAAAATGTTTAGATTACAAAAAGCATACAGTATACTCTTGTATATTTTCGAAAAAAAAGTAGCTGCTTCCGTTGAACTAATTAGAAATTAAAGCACCTGTAAGAACTCAAAAGCCTTGTGGAAAATAAAAATCATAATGAAGGATGGTGCGTATTCTGGAGCGTCATATGATCTAAAATAGAATTGGCACGAACGAATTTTTATTCTTTGCTTTATTACTTTGTTTAATAAGTTCGCCATTCTACGAGTATACAATGCAAAAACACAGAAAAAAGAACAAATCCCATTTAATCAGGGACAGAACAATAGCTGGCTAGGTGGCAAATAATATAATTTTTTTTTATTATTTTTAATTCCTTTCACATGAACATAATTCTACTTTATTAGAAATTAAAGCCCGGAGCAGTTCTTTTTTTTTTTGTAAATTAATCATTTGATATTTCAGCACATAGAACCATCGGCACTAGTACGAAATCCAGAGCTAGAATTTCATTAATTTCTTTTATATTTCATTCACACAGCAGGTAGCTTCGACTAGTACGGAGCCACCATAACAGTCCAGGTGCAATTCACCTTGCGCACCTCGCCCGACAATTCGGAAAAAACAATTCAATTTATTTTTAATTTCATAATGATTTTGCTCGATATGAACACGAGTGCGATTTAATTGCATTTTATATGAGTACTTACTGAATAATGAAATTGATATCGGTGCGCACTTTAGGCACTTCCAGGAATCCAGAGAAAATTCATCAAAATTATTAAAGTCTTGTTGTTAGGGTAAAGTTTGATTGAAATTTCGAGCGGTTTTGTCAACTTGAAAAATCTTACTGTACGAATTAAATTCAAATAATTTCAATTAGAAATATTTTCAGAGGTTAGTTTTGTCACAGAAAATTATTATCTAATTATTTTGTGCAGTCTTTATTGAATCTGAGTAATAATTTCAGTCGGTATATGCCACTTTGTCAAATGTTTCACTATTTTCGCTGCCAAATAAGAATCCATTTAATCTAGTTAGTGCTTAAAGCTTATCACGGCTTCTTGTGTTCGTCAGATAGATGGGAAATATATCTTTTGCGATTTTTAAGATGAAAATATAAAAAATAGTTATTACTTTACTATTTAAAAAAATCTGCCAATGGTCTGGGCGAAACTTTATTATTTTTCGAGTCAAAGTTCGGGAGCGGTCAAAGTTGGAGTGTATCACGAGTTGCTTCGAGATTATTAGATTTCTTGGAAAATTAATTTTGTACTTAAAATAAAAATATTTAAAATAGCGATTTTTAGCCGATTAAACATTGGAAAAGCCCGTGTAGACTATTCGAATTTCGGTATATTATGTACATTAAAAGCCCATAGAAGTAAAAACAAATTTGTTACCTTATCAGACTTAAGAGATATGACGAATTGTTAAAACGTAAACAAACCCATTACTTCCACTTGGGGTTTGAATTTCGAAAAAATTGTGAAACAGGTTTTTAGACGGTTTCATAACTAGCAACTTGATATCTCATGAGACACGAGGGATTTTGAAAAATTTGTGAAAACGTAAACGAACCCTTCACACCCTTTGGTTCTGGAAATTCGAAAAATCGTGAATTGGTTGGCCGTAATAATCAATTTTATATCTCATCAGAACTAAGGGATTGCAAAAATTGTGAAAATATATACAAACCTTTGGGGGTTGAATATCGAAAAATTGAGAAATGGGTTTGTAGGTTTGTAGGATTATATAAAAAGTCTGTGGAAGGGAAAAGCGATCTAATATCTCATCGAACCTAAGAAATATGTCGAAGCTTTGAAAAGCATACAATACCGAAATTGACTTTTTGGCTTTTTTATATGGGAAACCTTAGGAAGTAAAAATGAATTCGATATATCATCAGATATGCAACCTCCTTACACCCACTTGGGGGTTGAATATACAAAAATCATGAAAGAAGTTAAGAAATAAATATGAAGACAGCACGAGAAAGTAGGAACCAATTCAATTTCTTATCACTTCTAAAAGAAATGACGGAATTCGTGAAAACGTGTTCAACCCGTTTATACCCTCTGAAAAAGGAAAAAACTTAAAAACAAGTTTTAGGCGATTATTACGCAAGCACGTGAAAGTGAAAAGATATTCGATATCTGATAAGACCTGGGGATATGGTAGAATTCGTGAAAATGTTTACAACTCCCTTTGCACCCCCTTAGGGGCTGAATTTTAAAAAATCTTGAAAACGCTTTCTAGGTATTTATATGAAGAAGTCGTACAAGAAAAATGAATTCAATATTTGGAAAGACCTAATAGATATGACGAAAATCGTGAAAATATATGCATTCCGTTTTCACTGATCATTTTTTTTCGCCCCCCCTCCGAACGCCAATGGATTTTTGAAATTTTTTTTTATCTAAATTAGTTTTCAAGTAGATTTACATAAACACACCGAGTTTCAACTTTGTGGCATAAGCCGTTCTATGGATAGGAATAACACTCCCCACCCCGTACCATACTACCCCTATAAAAAATTATATTTTTCCAACATGCTACTAATGTAGCTCTATTTAAATACCAAGTTTCAGCTTTATATCATTATAGGTTCTAGAGATATAAAAATCGGAACTTTGTCCTTTTCACCCTCCCCCACCCTCGCACTCTACACCCTCACCCACAAAATGTTGTTTTCTGCTAGGGATCTATTAGGCCTACTTTTGGTAAAAATGTTAAGCATCTATCTTACACCGTTCTTGAGATATGAGACGTGATTTATTAGAAAAATTCGTATACCCTCCACTGTCATGCTCCACCACCCCCTTAAAAAATTTTACTTCCATCAAACTTCATTTGCCAACTGTTATACAAAAACCAAATTTTATTTCTCTAGTGCAATCGGTTCGTGAGATATCGTAATCTAAAGTTTTTCACCCCCCCCCACCGCCGTACCCCACTGCCCCCAACACAAAAATTTGTTTCCGATCTATTCACCTAGTATACCTACAGATATTCATTAAGTTTCAATTTTGTGATATTAGCCGTTTAGGAGATATGGATTTTAGAATGTGTCAAACTCGCCTTTTTTGCGTTTCGTACGCATTATTTTTTCCCCCACTCCCAAACCCCTTCACCAATATCGGCAATTTTTTTGCAAATAGGTCCATAGCTCTATATAAGTTCCAAATTTCAGCCTCCTAGCATAAGCGGTTGCTGAGATCTAGAAACCAAAATTTTCCGTCTAAAACGCTTCCTCCTCCTCCCCCTCACACCCCACCCCACCGAATTTGGTCACTTCAAGAAGCCTACCCAGTCTATTCATAAAAAAAATGTCAATTTAATAGCTCCAAGGGTTTGGGTGCTACAAGCCTTCAAACGATTTTGCGTACAGTGGTCGACGTACGGCGTACGGCGGACAGACGGACTGAATTTTTTTTTTGCTTTTTTTGTGTCTACTAGTCATGAAACGTGAAAAAAAAATTTTGAGGGTAGCAAATTTTTTTGTTTTAAAAATCGATAACAGTACTGTATTATTGAAATAATAAAGTAAAAACAGTATTGTGAACGGTTGAAAAAAAAATATTGTTGTCCTCAATTTCTTTTACGTTTTAGGACTAGTAAATAGCAAAAAAAAATATAAGTCCGTCTGTCCGCCGTACGCGAACGCGTTTAAAGGTCGTATCTCTCAAACCCTTTCAGCTATTAAATTTTAATTTTTTGGTTGGGGGGACCTTTTCAAATAGAGACTTCATGGAGAGTGGAAATGTAAGAGGGGAGATGGAGGGGGGGGGACGTCTAAGACGGCAACAACACCAATTTTTTCCGCTTATGCCTGAATTGTACGTTTTAGGACTAGTAGACATCAAAACGCAAAAAAAAAAAGCTCAGTCCGTCTGTCCGCCGTTCGTTGTACACAAACGCGTTTGAAGGTCGTATCTTCCAAACCCTTTCAGCTATTTATTTTATATTTTGTTGTTGGGTAGATAGGGTTGACCCTTTCAAGCGGAGACTTCTTGGCGAGTGGTGATGTGAGAGAAGCAGTGGAACGGTGGGGTTTTAGACGAACAATTTTGGTTTTTATATCTCAAAAACCTGTTATGCTAGGAAGTTGAAACTTGGAACCTTAACTGATCTATGATAGTGGAGCTAGTTAGATTAGGTTAGGTGGGTGGCCGCTTAGAGCGACCAAATACATAGATCGGCAATGGGTCTGTTTTGATCCCACATAAACGGGAAAAGGTATCCGTGTGCCCAAGACAACATCTTAGGTAAACCACCCCGCCTGCCTGACAAACTGCAGCAGCTTGTCTAGCTTAATGTTTGCGAATTCACCCAAGTTCATGGCGAAGCGCGTACCTAAAGTACGTTTCCGCCTCAGAGCCAAACCAGGAACATTCGCAAAGCATGTGGAAAATACTTTCCTTGGCTGCGACACAGATCTGCAACGTCCGCAACACCTAGTCTTCTGGCGTGCCGGCCGATCAGGGATTGGCCCATCAGTACACCAATTAGGATAGAAGAGTATTCCTATCTCCGAGTAGGACAAACTTTGTCCTGCTCGCACTCAGGGCCGGCCAAAGCTGCCTGGCTACAAGACACGATGTGAGGCCCGATCACCTCGTGTTACCCTCGGATATGGCCGTCACGTCGATAGCGTGTTTAATGTCTTCAATTGACCTCCTCTCTGAAAGAGCTAGCGCTTGATTCAGCGCCGCACCTCTCCTTGCGAATTCATTCGCAGTCTCGTTGCCCGGAACCCAACAAACTGTTATGTTTAATCTTATCCCTGCATAGCCTCACGAGGCGGGATTTGATCAAGTGTGAATCGAGCGCCTTAATCGCCATCTGACTATCTGTTAGGATGATGATGGGTTTGTACCGCATTGCACAAGCTTCTAGCAAATGGCAAGCCTGAACGATCCCCATCATCTCTGCCTGAAATACGCTATACAAGTCCGGTATTCCGAATGACTCGCTATGGTTCAGGTCAGCGGAGAATACTCCTACACCCGTACCCGCGTCTATCTTCAAACCGTCTCTGTAGATATGAATGTCCCCTTCATGGGGCTGATCCACATTCCACAACTCTCTGCTGGGGATTCTCGTCGAGCATTTTCTAGAGAATTCGAGTTGCGGAATTAAGTAGTCTGTATCCTCTAACGGGTTACATTCCGAGTATGCAGCTGTGCCCCTCAGGTCTCGATACATGCTACATGCTGCTACACTCTTCCCAAAAATATCCAGTGGGAGAAGATGAAGAATCATCTCTAGTGCCGCTGTAGGTGTGGTGCCAAGTACGCCCGTTGCTCATGTGGAAGCCAGACGTTGAACCTTGGTGAGTTTTTTGAAGTAGGTTAACTTCTCCAGCGCTACCCACCACACTAAAATGCCGTGGGTTAGGATAGGCCTGACTATGGCCGTGTACATCCAGTGAGCCATTCGTGGCTGAGTCCCCCACTTCTTCCCAAATATCTTTTTGCAAGCGTAGGGAGCCCCTAAAACCTTCCTTTGTCGCTCGTCGATGTTCTTACTTCAGGTTAATTTCCGATCCAGGATTATACCCAAGTATTTAGCGTTGTCTCTAAGCTGTAGGGTGAGAACTCCAGTTTAAGGTACAAGCTGGCTGGTACTGCCGACCGTCGCGGTCAGCAGTAACTACTAACCTCAACCGCTCACCGCGGCTGCTTTGCACTCACAACCGTCAGCTGCCGAGCAGTCGCAAACAGACATGACAGCTTTTTTTTACTTGAAGCAGTAGTAGACCGCGACGGTCGGCAGTACCAACCAGATTGCACCTTTAGGGAGTGCGAACTCTGCGATTTTAGTTCTGCGCGTGAAGAGGACCAACTCTGTGTTCGAGGCATTGACAACCAGTCAGTCCACGCGCTCACTAGTGTGAGAGCCCTTTTGAGCAGGTCACTGAAAGTGGGTACGAACTTACCACACTGCACTGCTTTCGGTAATCCGACGCTTTGATACGCACCTTTTTAAAATATCCTGAAAAGTTACAAAAAGGTAAGTCATTAGCAAGCAGCATAATAAACATTTTATCGATCGTCAAGCGGAATCAGATCTGTTAAACTGGCAAAATCCAACTCAGATCACTACTAAGACCAACCCTTACTGGGCGCCAAATGAACAGAATCACCCACATAAATTTAAAATTTATTAAATTTGTTCGATATGAGCACTGCAATAACACGACAAGAAACGTCCCCATTTATAGCACCCATGACAGAGGTTCTTTTCATGGAATATGCCATCGAATTCAATTTCCATATAACTGCCGAAGCAAACCATCTCCATACTATCCCCCAAGGTGCAGTTGCTAAAGCGATTGTAAAACACGAAAAGACAATTTAGTCTCGTTAAGGTCGTTATTAGCCCCCGTATAGAATTAAAAAAAAGCAGGACGAATACCAATGCCACTAGAACTAAAACCAAGACAATATACCCACAAATTGTTCGTCACTTGTGCTCCTGAAATGGTGCAAAGAAAGGACGCTATTCAGACAACTGGGAGTTGGTCGAGGTATGGCATTTCTTAAAAACAATAGCGAAAAGGATACACTCAGCACAATAATTTACAATTTACGAAGTACTTACAAATGTCCTTTACGAGTGTTGAAACACGGACAAGGACGGGCCTGGAGAGACTCGGGTGATGATTTCTTTGTCGGAAAACGTGCAACTGAGCTTTTATATTTCCCATGTAAGAGGGCTTGGTCCCATCCTCCGGCCCGGCTGTCTTATGAGGGGGTAGTATACTATGTGCTACGACAATTTATTTTCGGGTAATGACTAAGATGACAGCACACTTGAAAAGCATCTCGAAGAAAATACCCAAGATAAGAAATGGTCACGATTCGGAGTTATGCTCCTTGAGGAATACGAAAGGCGAAAAAGGCGTCAGAAAATTTTGTAAATTATATTTTATAAGAAATTTTTCCCGAAGAGGACGTGAAGTGTTGACTAAAGATGAGAGTGTTGATCGTAGCCCAAACACCGGATGAAATGTTTATGATGTTCGTAAAACGTACACTTAAATGTCGGATGCAAAGACCCCGGGTAGATTTGAAAACCACTGTGTACATCCAAACTGGGTGGCTATTTTTAATGTTGTGGAACTGTTCAAAGGAAAACAGTTCAACGCCCTAGTACAAGCCACATGTGTTCTCGACACGCACATCTTATTCATATGTTGCTAAATGTAATTGAATATCGCACATACGAGTACAGTGCACTAGTGCAGTGACTTTTTGCACTGTGTACACTGTAATCGATTCGCACCACTGAAATACATCATCTTTTCTATTTGTTGGATCTACCAAGTGATTTATATAGTGCACACTTAAGTGTTATGGGTCTTGGCTTGGGTTCAACTTAAAAGCGTCATCTTCTGTTTGTGGATTTCCGACTTGCCTCCTTGTCGCCCATTTCTTTTACCTCGATACGACTTAAACTCTTGAGTACCGTCTTTAAGAAAAATACCTTAAAGTCGTGAAAAGAAGAGCAGACCCAGAAGTGGTTTATGGACTGGTACGGTGTGATTTGAATTCAAATGATTTAAGACTTGGATTGAGTACACTACACGCAACGTTGATGACATGTGATACACATTATTTCGGATAAAATATCATGCATACGCGGTTTCCGCATTTTTCTTGCTTTTTTCTTGCGATCTTATTGTTTTATTATAAGACCCTTCAAGAGTTTCAAAGAACGGTACCAGTATCCATGACCAGAATATTTTTACTTATTAGCAAAATTGTACGAAAAATACTGAAGTGTATTGAAATTGGTTCAGTTTCTTGGCTGGTTCTTATTTTTTGCCAATAATTTGCAAATTTTGGATTGCAATTTTCAATGAAGTGAACGACAAAAGCCAAAAATCTGCCAAAAGTCTGGGACCAACTTTATTATTTTTTGACCGAATAGCTCCTTGGGTTTTTTAGGTTGTTAGCTGCTTATTGACGTGCACTACAAATAAACTTAATAAGCAAAATTTAATGTTATGCCCAGACTATTGGTAGTTTTTTTTGTTAATATTTCAGTAGTACTACTAGTGATGGGATAAATCGGTCATTTCATTGACCCAGTATGACCGAGTCATTTCGTTGAAGTGATTAAAAAGATTCGGTCATTTGAGTCATTTTGGTCACTCCGAAATCGGTCGGTCAAAATGACCGATCGACCGAAATGACTCACGACATACGAAAAATAAAAAGTCGGTCGCTCGGTCAGCGGTCAGTAGAAAAATAGTCTCGTATCGTACCCGATGTTGATAGCCATACAGCGCCAAAAGTTTCGACTTTTCGTGTCGGTCGGTACTCGGTGCTCGAAGGTAGCGAATAATTCCATTATAGACACTTTTGGGGAAAATGCGCCAAGAGAAAATCGAAACTAAACAATTTTCCCGTTGAATTTACGAATTCAAAGAATATTCAAATTCATTCATTAACCGTGCACTCTTTTTAAATTCTAAAAATTAAATCATTAGAATTGATTTTTTTTCCTCGAAAACCGACCATCGAATTCGATTTTCTCTTGGCGCATTATCACCCTTGAGTGTCTTAAGTCCAATCATACGCTGCCTTCGAAGTTCGAAAAGTCGAGTTAATAGTAGCTTTTCTAGTGACCGCTGACCGAAATGACCGACCGACCGAATCATGGAAGTGACCGAACACCGAAGTGACTGAAATGACTCAGATGAGTCATTTCAGTCATGACTCAAATGAGTCATTTCAGTCACTTCGGTGATCGGTCAATGACTGATTTGAGTCATTTCAGTCATTTCGATCACTTCCATGATTCGGTGTGACCGACCGACCGAAATGCGGCTATCAACATCGGGTACGATACGAGACGCAGAATATTTTTTCCAGTGACCGATTGAACGACTTGTTTCATTTCACATGACTCGAGTTAATTCGGTCATAGTACTGACCCGGTCATTTCGACCGAATCGTTCGCGACCGACCCATCACTAGTACCTACACCTTTATAAGCTTTCAATTTTCAAATTCTTGGCAATTGTGTTAAAAGCCGTGGAAGTAAGAATCAATTCGACATCTAAGACATATGTCGGAATCAGTGTGACCACAAGTGCTACGAAGGTAGCAAAATGCTACTATTAACAATTTTTTGCTACTATGTTACTACATGTCTAAATTTGCTACCCTGCTAAAATTAGCTGTTATAAAACTTGTGTACGCCAAAAATATGATTTGACTATCTAATGAGTCGTCCAGTTGCAAAACTAGCCATATTTGTTTCAACAAACTTGTGGCAAAATGGCAAAAACCGATTATGCAGCTTCTAGGCAAGATATCCTTATGCTTTTTTTTTTAAAAAAATCACAAAATTATTCTTTGTTGGCCTGCCAAAGCTTTGATATTATGCTTATTAAATGAATAAGATATTATAGTTTTGAATCTAGATATGGCTGGTTCTGCACCAGAAATGCAAATATGATTGGTTTTGCAACTCTAGCGGTGTTGCTTTGCAATGTTTCTCTTCCATTCTTTCGGTTGTCGTTTTCATTTCCTGGACTTTGTAGTTTATTGAATTCCTTGTTGTTCCTCGACCTGATTATCTATTCCTTGTTGTTCCTCGAGCTGATGTTCTATTTCTTGTTCCTTGACCTGATTATCACTAAAAACTGTAAATCTGTCTCTAAAATAATAAATTCAATATTTTCCTCCATTTTCACAACCTTAAAACACAAACGAAACACGGAAAAAACTCCAATCAATGATTATGCAAGGTTATATCAACTACCATTACCAAACTATAACAAAAAAGTCTCTTAAAATAGTTGATAATAGTCTAAAACAGTGTTGTATCAAGAAAAATAAGAAAATATATGTCTGGTTTTGCACCCATCATTGTGTTAAGTAAAAATAAGGCTGGTTTCGCAACTGATAAAATAGGTCAGCTTTTGAAACCAAAATCAAAGAAATATGGCTGGTTTTGCACCTAACTGGGTTTTTCCAACCTAATTTTTAAAGGTTTAGGACTGGTTTTTATGCTCAATTTAGTTTAAAAATTGTAGCCTGAGACGAGACGAATCCAGGGATACCGAAACCTTAAAATCAAAAAAATAGTCGAATGGCTGGTTTTGCAACTGGACGACTCAAATGTAAAATTCATGCACGCCTCTGGTCTTGCATTCGAAATCGCGTACTATCGATAGCTGTCTAATATTATTGTACTGAGAAATATAGTATAGTGCTAGCGCGTACCGCATAGATAATCGCAATCAAATTACGCTTCTTTTCGAATCTATCACTCATTCGAGCGAAGGGCAAAATGTGCATTTTGTGTGAATTTTGATTTTCCTAAATAAATGTTCAGACTTCAAAATATTATTTTTTCTTTAAACATTTTAAATTTGTAATGGATATACAGTGTTATGATTAACAGATAAGCATGTAATGACGTAACTAGTTCCATTTAATTAAAAGAAGTATAAGAAAATATTTTTGCTACCCAAGCTAAGAATTGCTACCCAAATTTGCTGCTCTGAGAAATATCAAAACGGTCACACTGGTCGGAATTCGTGAAAACGTACACAACCGTATAACATCTCTTAGAGGTTGAATTCATGAAAACGTACAAAGCCACATTAAGACTCTTAGGAATTGAATATCGAAAAATTATGTAAATTTCCAGGCACTTAATACAAAGAGCCCGCAGAAGTAATTTTTTTTCGATATCTTGAGACCTAAGAGAAATGATGAAATTCGTGAAAATATATGCACCTCCTTTTCAATCACTTTTTCGGTCCGACAATGCAAATAAGCGTTTCTTTACAGTAATTGCTTTTCCAGTATTTCTACATGTACCTTGACTTCTTATCAATAGTTCTACGTCAATACCAACTTAAAGCTATAAATAAATAATTAATTGAAATGTTTTACTTTCTACCCTCTACTGTCGTACCTCTATATTAATTCCAAATTTCAACTTTCTAGCATATGCGGTTTCCGAGATAAAAAAAATCGTATAAGACGCACCAAACCACTGAAAAAATTTGAACTTAATATCTCAAAAGGTTTGGTAACTACGGGCCATCTAACGAGTTTGAATGTCACGCATGGCGGGCAAACGGACAAATTTGTTTTTTTTTGGGATCCCTAAACTTGAAAAAAAAATTTCAACTCTCACAATACTTTATTTTTAACAAAATAATAGAGCCCGACATGCCTGAATGGAGATGTTAAATTTAAATTATCATTTTCATTTGTTCAATTTTCCTTATCAAACAAAAAAAACATTTACTAAAAAGTGAGGTTTTGGAACACATTATGATCGCTTCAAGTTAGATTGTGTTTCAAAAATTCATCATCATCATCATCAATGGCGCGACAACCCCTGCTTTCGGAACAATATGTTTTTTTTTTTCCGGGGATGAGTTGTTAGCCCATCGCCCAACCCCCAACCTGGAGGGCCAGGTCTATAGTAGTTTCAAAAATTCAGAGCCCTTTAATCAAAAAAATAGGATGATTTAAAAGAAAGGTCGAGATAAGTGCATCTTTGACAAATTACCAAATTGGATATTTTTAAGAAAATAGGCTCGTCAAAACACTCTTTTTCAAAAAATCGGAAAAAAAATTAATGCATTCAAAAATTGTATCGCGACAGCTATTCGTTGTACGAGGTTCAAAAAAACTCGAACTATACATAATTTTATGTTTAACTAATTTGAACAAACTTGGTTTTGCTTTAAAGTGGTTTTGCTTTAAATCGCGAAGCGTTCTTGCGCGCAACAAGTTTTTAAATTAGCTCCCTTCAAACTGCTCTTAAATACGATATGTATTGATATATATTATTTTGGTTTAACGTGTTGCTTAACTACATACTCCGAAACATGCTTTTAACATTTTTTATTAATTATAAGAAATAGTGAAATTTGTGTAAGTATGTTAGGATAAATTTCCTATATGCCTCAATACTGGATACTGAACTGTTCCCAATTCTGGATATCCAGTATTAGGGTACTATCCTAGCAGTAGTAGCTAGCAGACATGTAAGGTTGGTAGGCTTTTCAAAATGTGCTGTACATCGCATATTTACTGAAAATTTGGACATGAGAGAGCTGTGGGGAAGATGGCTGCCGCGTTTGCTCACAATGGAACAAAACAGTGTCTTCAGCATGTTTCGAGTGTTTGGCGATGTTTCACAGCAATAAAGCGGAGTTTTTCGTTGATTCATAACTATGGATGAAACATGTGTCCATAAGTGCACACCTAAGACGAAGAAACAGTCAAAACAATGAACTAACAGGGGAGAATCGGCTCCAAAGAAGGCGAAGGCAGTCTAATCCGCAGGCAAGGCCATGGCGTCAGTTTTTGGGATGCTCGTGGGATAATTTTCATTGATTATCTTTAAAAGAGTAAAACAATTAACAGCGAGTATTATGCGAACTTATTGCAGCGTTTGAGTGGTGAAATTAAGGAAAAACGCCACATTTGACGAAAAAGAAAGTATTGTTTCATCAAGACAAGGCACTTGTTCACATATCCATTTTCGCGGTGGTCAAAATTAATGTGAGTTAAAGTTCACCCTATTCGCCAGATTTAATACCCTCACATTATTTTCTCTTTTCAAACTTAAAATAATGGCTCGGGGGTAAAAAATATGCAAACAGAGAAGAGGTGGAGTCTGCGGTTGACGATTATTTTGAGGAGCTCGACAGTTCTCACAATAAAGGGGGTATCGAATAAATCCAACATCGCTGGGAAATGTGTATCAATCAAAAAGGAGACTATGTTCAGAAATAAAGTTTTTTTTTTCTCAAATTATTGTGTCTTCTTTGTTAGGTCGGGTACTTCTGGGACTACCATAGTAGATACGTGTCCCAAATATTGGATATCCAGTATTGGCGTACACAAATTTATATTATTATTTTTGAGGTCATTTAGAAAAAAAATAATAATGAGGAATTGAAGAAAACCTATAATTTTTTTTTGTTTTTATTTCAAAGCTTATAAGATTATTGATCTTTGTTAATGTATTGAATAAAAAGTTTTGAATATAATTCCATTTTTTTTAAATTTTCAAAAAGTATCCAGTATTTAGTGCGCCTCCCCTATTCGCAAAAATAAGTTTTTATGCGCAATTTTTTAAAAATGGCGTAGCATGTGGACTTTTTTTTCAGTCGCAAGCTCAGGGTTTTCATTAGGACCTCAAAATTATGCAGTTTTCCAAATGAAGTTCTATCTGTGATCTTTTGCAAGCTAGAGCGATTTTATTGTCTTTATGGACTGGGCTAAATTAGCGAACATGTTTTGTCTAAATCGACTGAACCCTTCAGTATAATTTATTGAACAGAGTAAAACTTAAAACTTCCGGATTTCAATTTTTAAGCGGATTAAATAATGTGGCTTGCAGTAGTGGTATTTGGCATAATAGAAAATTGTCATGAACATGATCAAATTGGATTGTCTGAGTACAATTTTATTGTCTGCTAAATTTAAAATATAATTTAAATGAAGTTAATTTTTATAAAACTTATTTTAATGTCAAAAGCCATTTTACTCATAAAAACAGCTCATAAAAACAAAATCTATGATCAGTAAGTTTTTACTCTTTGCCATAAATTTGCAAAAAGTTATGTCGAAGGATTCGATCAATTCTGGCAAAAAGTGTCTGTTTATCGGGTGATACGCATCGATAATATTATCTACTGATGGATTATTTTTAAGATTGAAACACATTTCCGACGAAGGACTTGGCCGCACCCCTTCTATGAAACCGTCCAGCGTTGCAGCCGTGTCGTTGTCAATCCGACACACACCGGTTTCTCATATTTTCAACAGGTGAAGTCGCCGTCGCAGTTTTTTTCCATGTGAGCAGAACGCTCAGAGTGTGGTACAAATCGACGATGCACTAGGAGATTGAGATCGGAATTCTGGTTACTGCTTTAGGAGTGAATGTAGTTATACTAGATGGTATTGCAAAATGTCTAATGCAAATCCATAGAAAGAATTAATGTACTGGTCATTGTTTAGCGAGAATAAATTTTTATGGTTTTTTTTTTAAATTATTGATGAACTTGTTAATTGTGCCAATAATTGCATTATGTATTCAATGAATTTCGTTTTTTTAATCGGAATTCATTAAAATTATGTACGACATACTTTAAAGTGTCGGCAGTGATTGGCGAAGTTGAGGAAATTACTCAAACATGTGGTTTTCAAGCAATTTTAATTATTTCCTAGTAGTAAGATTTACGAAGCAGAAATTTCCAAGATAGCTTTATCCATCACATCGTTGTAATTTATACCCGGTCCGAGTATGTGTCATCTATCTTCGAACACCAGGAAGTTAGTGAAATCGACTAAAACAAGCAAAGAAATCACTTACAGCATTTCATTCCGGTATCTCTCCAAATTTGGATACAGGAACCCCCTCGCTCACATATGGTAGATGCAAAGTTGATACTAGTTAACTTTTTCGAATTTGTTTGAGCTAACAAATCATTTAAATTCGATGTTCAGTGGAAGTAAAAATACCGGAACCAACAAAAAATCCTCCACACAACTAAAAAAAACACCCCGAAATGCTACAAAGCTTTAAATAAATATTAACTTAAAAACGGAGTACTTAAGTTCGCGTAATTACAAAAAAAAACATACAAGATGAAATCAAACAAAACTCGAAGATTAAACGTCAGCTAAGCAAACATAAAAATCAAATTGGATATGTGGAGAGATAAAAAAAAATCCACGCGTTAAAATATTTTCGTTCGGCGATGGGTTAATATTTGCCCAAGCTTAAAACGTTTTGTAGCACACGACTAACTATGGGGCAGTAGCTACCAGCCAGTAATGCAGTGTTTCCTCCTAATTGGAACACTGATGCAGAATGCAATTTCCCAATTTTCCGGATACCGTGAAGAGAATTGGCCGACTGAAGATCTTCACCCTATCAACTACAGCTTGTTGCTCCTGTTATCTACTGCTACTGGCAGGGCTTCTCTGAAATTCGTTTACCTTAATTGTTACCTGTCCAGAGAACCTACCGGGGCTATAGAGATGGTTCGTTCAACGATATTGATTGGCTAACTATAGCTGCACGCTTACGTAGCTACCAGTTGAGCGCATCCGAAACGATCAATCTGTCCTATAGTTGGAATGTAGTTTTCGGTACTTCCATTAAAACTTTGCCAACTTTCAGCTGAGCGCTACTTGAAAGCGAAGTAGAGAAGTATCGTTCCTTAGATGTTAGCCTGGCTGTATTCCGAGTTTATGACCATGTAGGAACTATTCAGGTATGGTGTTCAGAAAATGGTCATACACGGTCCCAAGCTACGAACATCTTCAGGTGATAAATGGCTCGAACGAGAAGTGCATTCATTAAAATCACTCAGCCTGTCTGTGGGTCCGGCTGTCGAATAAATAACCGAGTAACGATGAACTTCGAGCCGAGCTAGAGATTTTCTCTAACGTTTTCCGTAGCAATCGCTAGCCAAGTAAGTACGTAGAACAGGTAGAGAGGTTTGTACCTTATAAGTCCAAGATGCTGAGGTAAGTGGAAACTTGTCATTAATCTCTCGCTTTGTACTATTGTTCGAATGTTTTCATTCGGCTTCTGAAGAGCGATGATGGTAGCTCTGTATGGCACCTACCATCATCAATACGATCATCCACCAGCAGACTGTGGTGAAGATTGTGCCGCACTTCCTCAGAACATAATTCAAATCGAAAAGCATTAGGCGATGAACTACTTACATAAGTGTTATGACTCTTGAAGATGTTGCGCTTTTGTCCATAATTCTTGAGATTATAGTCGTTTGTTTGTGTCTAAGTTGTAACAAAACGGATGATTGCGGAGCTGTTTCGTTTTCAGATTGTGGCGTTTCGAGTAGGTGTACCGATGGAAATATAGTTTTTGAGATTAGTAGCCCGAAGAGGTGAGCAATTTCAGTAGCCGAATCTTAAAGATTCTCAAGAGTTTTGTTCTGAAATTATTGAAATTTGAGTAGTGACATGCCTGTTTTTGGTACCGAGTCATCAGGGAGCAAATATACACTTGAGATCGAGTTTTAATTATGTTTTTTATTTGTATCTTTTTTTTTTGTGGTCAAATTCACTTCGATTTCTGATTTGCTGTAATTGGATTTTGATCAGAAATATGTAAATTAGTGATTGTCATGTGCCACACCTTCCGATATGTGGGATGAGGTCCGAATCTTCACACTGCAGTGGTACTTGTCGCAAGTGGTGAGTAACGGACGAAATCTGTGGGATGGTGGATTTAGGGTACACCCAAAGACGTCCTGTTTGCTATTAAAACGGAATGACACCGTAAGCACTTAACCCAGTCGCAGAATGTACCTTCGATACAAATTTTGCTAGATCATCGACAATGACGATCGGTCACTGAATATCAAATGGACTGTATTTCTTTTAACCCATTAAACACAGAGGAACTCCAAAATAGGCAGTTTGATCCTCACACTCTAAGGGTATAAGCGGAATGGAACCGCTTTTAGTAGAGAATTTAATGTAACTATCCGTGGGCGTTACGAGTCTTGTTTCAGATGGCACTGGAAATTGGATTAATGCTGGTTTTAAAATAGTTCTCCAGTTTTTGTACTCTCAACGCAGCTTCCGTAGTTTAATCATTTTGGCCATATTTGGAAGCTCATAAGTTCATCTTTCTAACACAGTGGCGTGCACTGCCCTTAAATTTGGAATAATATAGAAAAATGTAGTAAACTTTAAATCATTTTTCTACTTTCTGTTATACTTTTCTACTTATAAATCAATAAACCTGCTAAATCGGAATTTTCTACTTACAAATCAATTGAAACCTGGTTAATCTGACCACGTCGTAATAAAAAATACTTTATTATTAAAAAATAACAAAGTAAAATTGTTTCGATAAGCGGAGTTTAATGAATTTTACTTTATTATTTTAATAATGAAGTATTGTTATCGATTTTTAAAAAAAAAAAATTTGCTACCCTGAACATTTTTTTTCCACGTTTCATGACTAATAGACACCAAAAAAGCAAAAAAAATTTCAGTCCGTCTGTGCGCCGTACGCCGTCCGCCGTACGCAAAACGTTTGAAAGCTTATATCTTTCAAACTCTTTGAGCTATTAAGTTGATTTTTTTTTTGTTGGTAGACTGAGTAGACTCCTTCAAGTGGCCACCTTTTGAGTGGTTGGAGTTTGAGGGGGGAGGTGGGAGAAGCGTTTTAGACAAAAAATTTTGGTTTCTAGATCTCAGTAACCGCTTAGGCTAGGAGGCTGAAACTTGGAATTTATATAGAGCATTGATAGTGGACCCATTTTAAAAAATATTGCTGATATGGGTAAAGGGGTGTGGGAGTGGGGGGAATAATAATGTGTCCGAAACGCTCGAAAGCTGAGATAGAGACATTCTAAAATCCATATCTCCTAAACGGTTAATGTCACGAAATTAAAACGTGATGATCATCTGTGGGTATACTAGGAGAATAGATCGGAAATACATTTTTGGGAGGGGGCTGGGGCGTACGGAGGTGGGGGCCGACAAATTTTAGATTACGATATCTCACGAACCAATTGTACTAGAAAAATTAAATTCGGTTTCTGTATTAAGGTTGACAAATGAAGTTTGCTGAAAGTAAAAATTTTTAAGGGGGCGGTGGAGTATGGAAGTGGAGGGGATAAAAAAAAATCACGTCTCTCACGATGTACGATTGATGCTTAGAATTTTTACCAGAAGTAGGCCCCATAGACCCATAGCAGAAAAAAAAATTTATGGGGTGTGGGTGCAGAGGGTGAGGGTGCGGAAGGGTGAAGAAGAAAAAGTTCCGATTTTTATATCTCGAGAGCCTATAATGATATAAAGCTGAAACTGAAATAGTAGTAGCATGTTGAAAAAATATAATTTATTATAGGTGTTTTTCTTAACTATAGAACGGCTTATGCTAGAAAGTTGAAACTCGGTATGTATATGTAAGTCAACTAGAAAAGTAATTTAGATTAAAAAAAATTTAAAATATCCATTGGCGTACGGAAGGGGGGCAAAAAGTATAATCAGTGAAAATGGAATGCATAAATTTTCACGGTTTTCGTCATATCTATTAGGTCTTTCCAAATATTGAATTCATTTTTATTATACGGATTCTTCATATACATACCTAGAAAGTGTTTTCAGGATTTTTTGAAACTCAACCCCTACGGTTGTGTAAAGGGGTTGTATACGTTTTCACGAATTCAGCCATGTCCCTCTGGTCTGATTAGATATCTAATAACTTTTTTACTTCCACGGGATTGGTTAATAATGACCTAAAACTTCTTTTCAAGTTTTTTCCTTTTTCAACCCCTAAGGGGGTATAAACGGGATGAACACGTTTTCACGAATTTCGCCATATCTCTTAGGAGTGATAAGACATGGGATTGGTTTTCACGTCCTCGGGCTTTCTTTATATACATATATCTAAAAACCCATTTCAGGATTTTTGGATATTCAACCCCAGAGTGAGTGCAAGGGGGTTGCATATGTTTTCACAAATTCCTACATATTTCTTAGTTCTAATGAGATATCAAATTAATTTTTACTTCCTAAGGCTTCGAACATAATCGTCAAAAAGTTGATTTCAGTATTTTTGGATATTGAACTTCAATAGGACGTAAGGCTTTCGACATATTTCTTAGGATTGATGAGATATCAGACTGGTTTTCACTTCCACAGACTTTTTATATAATCGCTTACAAATGCATTTCCGATTTCATGTAATGGCCAAAAACCTCCTAATCGCGTATTAACTGATATACTATGACTTAGACCTCTTCCCGGAGTATGACCCCATTATGTAATTCATGTGTAATATGTGACAGCGGCGTTTAAGTATTCTAGTGCGACCCCATTCTAACCGCTTCCCGAACCTTTTTTAGATTTTCAGTCACATAGTAACATACACCACGTCTCAGAATTAAACGCGTTCCGGACTTCTGCCCGAAAATAATAAAGTTGCGCCCAGACTGTTGGCAGATTTTTTTAATAGGTCGAGTTCAATTTTAAAATATTATTATAATTATTTATAGGACCGGTCCCAAGTGTATAGAGGACGACAAACTTGGTTTAATCAAGATAGACAAATATAACACAGCTTTTAATTAATTATTGTACACAATGTCCCTTCTGTTCACTACATAAAACGAAGAGAATTTGTAAAGGGTGTTACAATAACTCGTTGCGAAGTTAAATTAAAATTAAGAAGAAGTTGATGATGGAGTTAATAAAAGTTTTATTAAAAAATGTTATTTGGTCCATGGCAATTTAGTACGGAAAAAAATATCACTCAAATACGGCACACCTCGACCCGTTTGTCCAAATTTTTGATAACATCACGGCATAATTGCTGCTCAATTATACCACTATGGTTTGTTATCTCGCCCTTCAGTTGTTGAATGGTGGTAGGTTTATTGACGTAAAACTTGCTTTTGAGATAACGCCAAAGAAAGAAGTCCAACGGAGTCAAATCGCACGATCTCGGTGGCCAATCAATTTCGCTGTTTCTGGAGATTATTCGCCCAGAACTTCTGCTGCAATAATTCCATTGTTGCGTTGGCTGTGTGGCAAGTCGCACCATCTTGCTGGAATCACAAATTGGGCCAATCACTCCACCAGCGCAAGATGCATACCACACAGTGACTTTTTGTGGATGCATTGGCTTTTCAAAGAGTGCCCTTGGATTTTCATCAGTCCATATTCTGCAATTCTGCTTCGTGACGTAGCCACTGAAATGGAAATGAGATTCATCAAAAAAGAAGATTTTCGTCGCAAATCCATTGTCAACTTGGTTTGCTCATGCATCCAATTGGCGAAAGTCAGACGCTTGAAATGGTCAGTAGGCAAATTGCCAAAAACTGATTTACAAAAATGTCAAAACAGATGTCAAAAATTATTTGACATTTAAACGTGGTTCACAATAAATTTCGGAACGAGTTATGGAACACCCTTTATTTCAAACGGAACATACTGGCTACCAGTTTTATTTTTTGCCAATTGAAGGTAGACCAAACACTTGGTCCGATTTTTCACATTTGTTTGGTAAGGCAGTAATGTAAGCAGGTATAGTCTACGTACGACTTAAAGTGATTTCAATATTGAGCGTCAAATCTATAAAAAGCGCGAAAAACAGCATGACTTACGAGCTAATTGGCAGGTGGTCTCATTATAAATTAAACATTTCTGAACATTTTCTTATTGCATATATGTTCATGTGGTGGATCGAACGTATCCCAGTATGTTGTGGAAACATACATTAAAAGACATTGAAGCATTACCTTTCCGTTTACGGTTTATGCAATGCAAAACATTAACGTCATAGACTAGGAAGGCATGTTATGGAGAATATTTTTGGTTTTCCTGCCTTACCTCTGTATTACCAGAAAGGCTTACGGCATTTTGAAACGATTACTCACAGCTTATCCCTACATTACCGGTAAGGCTTACGTAAGATTAGTAAAAGGAATATAAGAAGAACATTAAGTAAGGTAATAACAGTAAGGTAATAATACGAAACAATTATATTGAATAAACAAGAATTGTGTCTTAGTTTCGAGGAAAGCATTAAAAGAAAACTGTAAGTGCATACTCCATATTATGCTGTCAAATGTTCGCCAGCGAGAGTAGTCAGGCTTTACAATTTTTCTTTTAAGACAAAATTCACTGCAACTTTGTATCCCGGTCGAGACACAAATGAATGACACAAGTTCGTTTTTCTATGAAACTTTGGCGTTTCATTATCCTTTCAAGATGCTCCTTTTTCAAAAAAGTGTGCCAATTTTTTACTCTCAACTTGCCTATAGATAAATATTTATATGAAATTTATTCAGTACCGCTGGCATCTTTAGTCCATTCTCTAAGCTTTTACTGAAAATTTGAAAGGTATACCTTCCATGTAATGTACAGGGTGCGCCATCTTTTATGTCGGTATGTAAACATTGAATAACTTTGACATTTTTCAACAGATTGACTTGATTGAACAAGTTTTGGAAACGTCAGTTCAGAAGAATATTGCCGACAGACCGTCCACGTCGCTTGGAATACGGCTAAACAGTCGCTCGAATGGTTGACACTGAACCCGATTTTTGGAAGCAAATTTTGATGACCGACGAGGCCCATTTCACACTCTTTGGCGGCGTTAATAAGCAAAATTGCCGCATTTGGGGAACGGAGAATCCACACGAGATCCATGAAACGCCATTGCATGATCAAAAAGTGACTATTTGGGCTGGAGTTTGCGCCAAAACTATCATTGGGCCACAACGAAACCGTCGATGGAAAACGATATCGGTGGATGTTAGCTCATTAAAGGTCTGTTCTTTTTGGCTACACCTTCTACACTTTTCTACACTTTTCTGCACTAACTCTTAAGCGTGTGCAGAGAGGTGAAGAGGATAAATGAAAAAAGAACAAACCTATTACTCCACCTCTCTGCACTCACTCAAAAGTTGGTGTAGAAAAGTGTACAAGGTGTAGTCAAAAAGAACAGACCTTATGTCTGCCCGCAAATGCGTGAAAAAAATCTGGATGGTTACTGGTTTCAACAAGACGGTGCGCCATGCCACACTGCAAATGAAACAATTCAGTTTCTGCAACGAAAATTCCCTGGACGTCTGATGTCGAAAAGAGGCGACATTGACTGGCCACCGAGATCTCCACATTTGACTCCTCCGGACTTCTTTTTATGGGGTTATTTAAAAAGCAAAGTGTACGCCAGCAAGCCTCAGACCATTGACGAGCTCAAAGCAAACATTTGTGCCGAAATCATCGCTAAACCGCCCGAGATGCTCGAAAAAGTAATGGAAAACGCAGCAAAAAGGGCACATTTTGCTGTGGCCAATAGAGGCAGCCACTTGATTGATGTAGTATTCAAAAACTAATCCAAATAAATTCTAAAGGACCAAATTAAATAAAAAATACCTCACATATAAAAATCAGTTGCTTTTTTTTTTCAAAGTTATTCAATGTTTACATACCGATATAAAAGATGCCGCACCCTGTATGAGGTAGGACTAGAGGGCCCTCATACATTCCATGGAAGGTATACCTTAAACACATTACATTACCAATAGGTACCTGGTAGGGTTTCTGAAAAACATTCTCCTGGTAATGGATTGGTATTGTATTCCCGCTCGGATAGTTCAAAGAGTACACAGTTCAACTTTTTTCGACTCTTTTGAAGAAAACCTTTCTAAAAAAATTAAAACTGCTTAGAACTTTCAAAATCGCGGAGAGTAAATGCCCCTCCTCCCCCGCAACTGATGTTCCTGGCTTGAACTCTTTCAATTCCTCTAGACATTCTTAATGTAATGCATTACTCTCCCGCTACGGAGATACTGTATTTCACTGCTTTATAGATTACGTGCAAGTGTAAGTACAAATCTAAAAGGATGTTTTTTTAAATTTAATCCTAAAAAAAAATAGTTAGTTATGGTTGTAGTAGAATTTAAAAAAGTCTTTCTTCCAAACATAATTCGTAATTAATAGGCGGAATCTTTATTCCGCCTATTAAAGATTTGAAAATCGGTTGGGTTTTTTCAACAGTCGTCACTTCACTAATATATCCCGGAGGACAAGGTTTAATTTTGTCTACTGCACCATTTGTCTACCGCACTATTGATATGTGTTGGCCAAATTTAAATAGAAGTCAGCTTGGAAATATTCGATGCAGGTATCTGTTGATGTTCTCATTGTTACTCTATAGTAACTGTAATGATTACAGAATCGATGCCGTAATGTCTCGCTGTAAGTCTTACCTATTACTTTCATCATTACATCATCGATGTATTTTACTTGTAGATGTTTTGGACAGGCACGAATATCGACCCAGGTAAGTGCCTCCTCTTCCCATTACTAGTAAGTCCCTTTCCTGAGAAAAAAAATTTTTGCAACTCGTTTGAATTGAACCAACGAACATAAAATTTGAAGTTTAGCAAACTATCACATACGAGGGCGGATTGCTAATGACGTGCAAAAATCAAGAAGGAGTGGGCAGGTAAGGAATTCGTTATTTTTTTTTACCTGGACCATCCTTAAATAGATTACCTGCAAAGTTTAAGCCTGATACCTCGTTTAGTTTTCGAGAAGCAGCCGTCTAAGCAAGTCGACTTCCAAAAATTGTTGAAAATGGATAAAAGTGAATTTCGTGTGTTGATTAAACACAATTTTTTAAAAGGGAAAACAGCTAAAGTAACCAAAGAAAAATTAGATAAGCATTATGGGGACTCTGCACCATCGATCCAAATGATTTACAAATGGTTTTCTGAATTCAAGTGTGGTCGTACAAACCATACCAAGTCCAGGTCGTCCAAATGAGGTCACCACGCCAGAAATGATCGATAAAATCCATGATATCGTGATAGAAGATCGTCGAGTAAAAGTGCGTGAGATAGTTAACGTAGTAAGCATCTCATTTGAACGTGTTTGGAATATTTTGAAAAACTATTTGGACATGAGAAAGCTATCCGCAAGATGGCTGCCGCGTTTGCTCACAATCAACTAAAAACGCAATCGTATGACAACTTCGCAGCACGGTTTGCAACTGTTTTAACGTAATACAAATGAATTTTTTCGTTGATTCGTAACTGTTGATGAAGCATGGATTCACCACTACACTCCAGAAACCAAACAACAGTTAAAACAATGGAAGGATGTCGGTTCAAGGAGGCAAAACCGTTCTATCGGCTGGAAAGGTTATGGGGATAGTTTTTTGGGATTCCAATGGAATGATATTCATCGACTACTTGGAGAAAGGAAAAACAATGACGGGAGCATATTATTCTGAGGTATTGGTTTCATTGGATGTTGAAATCAAGGCAAAACGGCTTCATTTGGCGAAGAAAAAAGTGTTGTTTCGCACGTCCGTTGTTGCAACGGCAAAACTGTTTGAATTACGGTACGAATTGCTCCCTCACCCACCGTATTCTACAGATTTGGCACCCTGCGACTTTTTATTATTTCCAGACTTGAAAAAATGGCTTGCTAGAAAGAGATTTACCACGAATACTGACGTCATAAGTGAAACCAACGCCTATTTTGAAGAGTTGGACAAATCATATTATTTGGAAGGGATCAAAAAATTGGAAAAACGCTGGACTAAGTGTATCGAGCTAAAAGGAGACTACGTTGAAAAATAAAATAAATTTTTCCGGATAAAATTATGTTTTCTCAATTTTTGCACGTCATTATCAATCCGCCCTCGTATACCACTTGCTTCCTTTTAAATTGTATGGAAAGGAACATTCCATTCATTCAGTAATGCATTACCTTATGCATTACACATGATGCAGTAAGTATGTGTTTGTCGCCGCTTCATAAACAGGTCACCTATCGCTTTTCGCGGTAAGCAGTTCAAATTTAAAGTGCAGGAATAATCAGTACAAGTATAATTGCTTCTTTAACTTACTCCGCGAAGATGCAACTTGAAATTTATACCCCAATCATAAATCCCTCAGCTTCAAAATTGACTGTCTGCATAAGCTTATCATCGCAACTTTACCGAATTACCAGTACCTCCAACAAATTTTCACAAGTTAAAATCCCTCTACTTCTTCCAGTTGAGAAGATTATTCGTTTCGCTCAAAAATTTCTGCTTTAGTTCTGTCGGACTTCCTCGAAAATTGTCTAAAAGTCTTTCTTTATGAATCCCCCTCAGGTGTATGCTAGCTTTGAGAATTTTATCCCAATTTGAATTCAAGTCAAAAGCCTCAAATTCGATATATCCTCTGTGCACCGGCTAAGCTAATCTAGCCCATCCAAATATAATGAAATTTCTGCGAAATGGCAATTTAAAAGAGATTATGCTCGGTGAAGAAAAAACACCCCCAGTTATCCATTTATCCTCGGTGTCTATCAAAATTTCCTGCAAACATCCGGCTCAGGTGTTAGGACCTAATCTTGTTGGCCAACTAACTACCGGACGAACACCACCGCTACCAACCCTTGGTATGACTCGGTTATAAAATTGCACAACTAAATAACGAGCAGTAATAACAAAAGCGTTAGGATGAAGGGAGGGAAACCCTCAAGGATTATCTTCCATTTTACCTAGAAAATTAGTAAACATGATGATAATTAACGTACCAAGCTGGTATGAAAGGGTTCTTCACTCTAAGCTCTAAATGGACTCGGTTCTTGATATATTCCGAAACGAAATTTTCATCGCTACTTACGAAGCCTTAAAACGATTAACTCTAACAACATAATGGGCTCAGATAAATTTAAGTGTTAATATCTTTTGTTCGTTACCATGTATCACAGCTCTTAATCTTTTTCGCCCATATTTCTGAAATCTTGGAATTTATTTACAAAATGCGCAAAGTCTCATATAAATCATAAGCGAAACCGCGTTCGCGAGCGCAACAAATTCGAATAATTGACACTAAATCTTCGCAGGTAATCTCTAAAAAGAAAGGAGGATTTCTTTTTTTTCGGGAGGTGCGATAGTGCAAGAGTGTTTTTATTTTGGTATTTAGATTGTGCATTATCCCCCCCAGGATTAGGACGCAACCCACCTGGGAGTTGTTCATATAAAGCATCGGTAAACTTATTTTCCCCCGGCATAATCAAACATTTACACCTTTTTCGAGCCGGGTGTGAAGAGTGAAAATAAAAGCACCGAAAAATAACAACATCAAACCCCAAACGAGTTGTTACTTTACGGCCGTCTTACATAGAACATAGAAAAATCATTTTATAGGTAAGCACCTGAAGCAAAAGACTCCACGTTTCTTGGAGCATTTCTTCTATCTGGTGGATTAGATAGGAAGCAGGCTCCATTTCCAGACCGAGTTGAGTACATCCACATCCTGAAATTGTGTTTTTTTTGGGAGATTTGCTTCGGGTATTTTTATGTGGGTACCTGCTGCAACAACAGCTCTTTGTACCGACAAGCGGTCTGTTGTACAGGTGCTCCATACAATTCACAATAGAACCCGAAGATTGGTATTACTTTACTTGGGTATACCCAGGAGTAAGCTCGTAGATATCACTTAGATTTCATACAGCTACAAAGAGCCACAACGGATTTACATTTTTATTTCGGCTACATTATGGGACCGAGGTGTACTTTATCCAAGCGGTTTATTGTGCTCTCTCGGTGTACGAAAAAAGGACTCGATTCGACAACATTGTGATTTAAATATCCTTTTTGTTGAGGAAAAAAATCGGTTTGTGCATTCAGTTGAGTGCGGCCAGTGTGCTTAGAACATACTGGAGTCGACGAAAATTGAATTTTTACCGTCGACAAGAATATATCGTTATAATGGACGCCTAAACTTACGGTGGATCTGATATCCTTCTAGCTGGTATGTGGAGCCGACCTTGCCTACCAAAAAACAATTTTAAATTTCAAATTTTCGTCACAATTCATAAATTTTTTTCACGGAACTTCAAAGCCGTGATTTTTAAATTTCATCCCGCATAACTTGCTCTTCCCACAAAAGGGTATTCCACGAAAAATCCAATAAAATTACATTTCTGAAGTATCTACCTATTGTAACTTTCGCGGAATACAGGTAAAATATTTAGAACCATCTTAAGCTGAATCTTATTGATTTTTTTTTTATAAATTTTCCTTGCCGATTTTGCAGAAATTTGCTTTTCTATTCTAGGAAATTTGTGTACAGATTTTAAAGGTAGGAGGTTGAATTGTAATTGAAAAATACAGTGGAAATATTTTCTTCTCGAAAATTGCAGCTTTCTTTTTTGAGGAATTAGAATCAGTGCTGCAAAATACCCGAAATTCTGTTTCATGCAGGCGAATTGCTTATTTATTTAGGGGTTTGTTCTCGTAATTCAAGTAATGAAAACTGAAGCTTAAAAAAAAATTAGAAGAATGGTAAAACCCCAAGAAATATGGCAGAATTCGTGAGAACATTTTCATCCTCTTTTTATTCACCTTTTTTGCACCACGTTTTTACCTACCTTGAAAAATAATTTTTATTTTCAAAAATTTTGTTTTTCAATTCAATGTTTTCTTTTAAAAAAAAATTGATTTTCCAGTAGAGCCAAGTTTGTACTTTCTACCCTTCCGAAATTGTAAAATGTTACACAATTTCGCTTCGAACTTAAACAAGCTTGAGTTCGCTAGTGAGCGTAAATCTCCACTTTTTTGGGTAGTTCCCAAAACTAATTTAATTGCGTGGTCACACTTTTTTGAACGTTGAACAGAGCGCCCGAAAAGTTAGGACTTTAAAATATTGCACATTATAATTATTCCTTATTTAAAAGTACAAGAACACGAGTTAATTGCAACTCTACCATACGAACGTTCATAAAAAATTGGTTGCGTCCACATCAAAGCTTAGGATAGCTGAATATTTTATATGATTGAATTTAGGACAGAAGTAGATGTTGGCTTTGGTTAAAAACGCTCCTTTTTCTTGAGGTAGCTTCCACACAAAAATCTATATCAGAGCATAATACCGTTCCAACAATCCAAAATTTGGTAATTGATTTATATAAATTTCTAGGAGAGCAATAATTATTGCTACACTCAAAGAAAAAATATGACTGTGGTAACCATATTTTGGGAGAACCTTACAATGGTTGAATTTATAGTTGCGTGAACCACGTTATCAGATGTAAGATAATTCTGATAGCTGATGTTATGGTTGTACTAACTTTACTGTCTTGTTGCTCTAAACAAAGTATGATTATATCAATCATGAAAATATTTCTAATTTGATTATTACAACTATAGTTATGTTTCTAAGAAATAAGTTATGATTGAATCAAACAAATGAAAGGTTGTGAAAACTTGTTGTATGGTTAACGCAAACATAGTTTTGGTTCTACCAACTTAACTTATGTTCTGTTGAACATTCAGTATCTTATGATTTGAGTTATAATAAACATATTCTAATTACGTTAATCATATAAATGGTTGTAAACTTTACAGAACATGGTTGTGAGAACTATAATTACAATCCTAAGAAACATTAATATGTTTGATTCAAACAAAGCTAAGACAAATAATGATGTATGGTTCTTATAACCAATAACCATAATTCTGTGAACACTAAGATACTATCATATTATAAAAAATGGCACTAGAGATCCTCATTCGCTTTAAAATTGGATTCATTTCTCATTACAAACTTACTTTATTATTTCTTGTCTCTGTGTGGTAGACAAGTCCCGTCAAATGCCGGATAAAATGTCGCTGAAAATTTATGAAGTCCAAATTTCTGAACAGCTGGAGGAGCAAATTTTGAAGAGTAAATTGTTCTAAAAATTTATAATAAGTTGGATATAAATATATTTTCATAACTAGAAAAAATACTTAATATTTTGTTTATATAAAATAAGAAATTTCAATACATATACATATTTCTTAATTATTAACATTTCAGTTTTAAAATTTCAACTTCACTTGAATAAATTTCGTTTGTAAGCACAGCTATAAATGAACCTAACTCACGAACGATACCTTTCACAGTGAAAGAAATTGTGGTTTTCGTCTTTTTATGACATATTTGTTTAATAATTGCGATAACCATAATATGTTTATAACATCATCGTCCATAATGGTACAAACCATAGTATAGCTGTGAGAAATTTTCAATAAATTTCTATAGTTGTACTGATTATGGAATATAGTTGCTGTTGTCATAAAATACTTTTACATCATGTAACAAGCATGGTTAGTACAACCTTATTAATTTAAAATCACCAAATATGTTTATTGCAACCATAGTATGTTTGTGTGAATTATAAGCTATGGCAAGGACAACCATAACTATTTTAATATAGTTATAATTACTAAATTATGGTCACTGCAACTATGGAAGAATCACATTTTTTCTTTCAGTGTAATTGTTCCATCTTATTTGAGGAGCTACCATAGCTCAATGTTTGCCTCTTATAATAAAGGACAATACCCACCTTAGCAATTCAAAATTAAATGAAAATGGTCAGTCTACAAAAGCAAATGTACAGCAAAGCTTGGCTGCAATGTTAAACATTTTTATAAACAAAATAACAACAAAACATTTTTTTTTTTAAATTTAAAGCATGTGTACGAAAAATGGCAAAAAAAAACCAATATGCGCTACTGTTTTTCTCACAGGGTTCCATCGGGTTCGGCTTTGTATTGTAGGTTTACTTTATTTTCATACTTTTAAGTCTATGGAACTGCACACCTTCAAATATATCAACTTTTTTCAGAAGGATTGGAGTACAATCCTACTTTTTAGCAAGCATCAAATTCATATGAAGCCTCAACGTTATATTTAGCTTGACTCAAAAGACTACACTCGTAACGCTTGCTTGAATTTTCTCGGTGTATATATAACTATATAACTTTCTTTCATTGTTAAATTCACTTAAAATCCGGCCAACGAACACAGTTTATTGGTTCCTTGTGGATACTGCGTCTGCAAACGATTAAAATATATGCACTTAAAAACGGTATTTTCAAAATGCCTGTCATTGTTAAATTCACCCGTAGTATTCGTTTCATGGCCATAGAATAAATAGTTGATTGGTTCGTTATGAACACTGCGTCCGCAACCGAAAAAAAATTACGTCATTGGAGACCGTATTTTTAAAGTATTTTTGGCAAACGTGGTTGCTCTGGTGCTGTTCAGAAAAACACGGAAAAAAATTGAAACTGAACTGGAGTTTCGGAACTAAATGAGTTTTTTTTCGAATCTTAGCAACATTGTTGTTTTTTAGAATGAATTGTGAGAGAGTAGTTGCGAACGGATATTGTTGAAAAATAGGGAAAAACGGAGGTCTATGTCACCAGCTAACCCTGCGTCTACACTGACAATTTATCTGGCAATGGCAATGGCAACGGCGTTATTGCCATACACAAATTGACAGTGTAAACGCACCAAACGCATTTGGCAATATTGCTCTCAGCATTGCCATGGCAATTTTGAGGATAATATTGCCAGAAAACGAATCGTTTGACAGAAGTTAGAGTCGCTTGTCAACAGGTAGACTTACGTTTTTTTGGTTTGATCGCAAAATTAGTGAAAATAAGTGGACTAAAGAAAAAGCTATTGAATTAATCAATAGTTTTCGAAGTTATGATTGCTTTGTTTCACAACTTGACACTTCGAATTCACTCGCTCAAATGAAAATTGCCTGGCAATCAAATGCCCACTCATTGCGATTTGTCATTTAGCTCAATGGCAATATTGACATTGTCATTGCCAGATAAATTGTCAGTGTAGACGCAGGGTAACCTACTATAACCTGTAAAATGAAATCCTTAGAACTTATTCATAGACTAGTAGGGTACCGAGGCCACTAGTTTGAAAATGGGTGTAAAATATGAAAGTTTCAAAAATATCTTGCTGTATATTGCACATTCTTGCCCGACTATCGCCAAATGCCATCGTACAATACGCTGATTAAAATAGTCACGCCTGTTCAAACTTCTAACTAGGTTCCCTTGCATTAGAAGCTCCTATAAATACTTTACCGGGAAATATTGCCAACATATACGTCTGATTGATCTGTGTACACTATACCAGACACAATTAAAGATGCAACAATGCTAAGTGCATGAAAACACGAAGGCAGATGAACAGATGCATCGAAACACTACAAGACCACTCATAGTGGAATTTCAAGAATAGCACAAGCGTCTATACTGTGTATAGGACGTTCTTGAAACCGAAGAAGATTGGCATCAATCTTCGAAGCGCAATGTCCAATGCACACATGCCACTTTATATCCAAGCCCTAACTAATTCTGATCGATGCGAACCGTAGATTAGGGTTAATGATTTCTTCGTTCCGAAGCTGACCAACACACTATTCCAGCTCCAAGATCTAAAGTATTTTCATCATCCCTGGTATCTTTTGCCCGACGTTCGCTATATTCATCTGCAGAGTGAAGTGTGTTCTTTAACTTTAAGACGTGACTTGAAGCTCGATCATATCTAATCATATGATTAGATTGATTCTACAAGATTAGATGCTTTTAATTTTGCCGTCCACGCTGAGAACCTTTCTTGGGCAATGAGTGCTGATGGGTCAGTTGATTAACTAGGGTGGCAAAGTTTTTAAAGGTCGAACTGGACCTATCCAGAAGCATAGAATTTCGATATTTAGGACATGACACCAATACTGAAGAAATCAAATTGTAATTTTTTTCTGTTAGAAAACAAGAGTCAAAAGAAACTTTGTTTTATTGAGATTGCAGTATGAAGAATTTTAACAAAACATTTTACTTCCAAACAAAATTATATCATCTTCTTTTAAAAGCTATAAAATTACAAAAATGTTCATAAAAATAAAATAGCAATACAATAATAAAAGATTAAGTGGCAAAACGTCGTAAAATTGAAAAGTATTTATAGCGACGGGCATGTGAATTGATTACAAGTAGAACTAAAACAAAAATGTATCATATTATATAAAATGATATTAAAATAGATTATGGCAATAGAGCTTGAAAAATTCCAAAAAGTTTTTACGAATTTATTGTTAAGCACACAGACGCTGGTAACCTGAATAGCTTCATCAATTGTAGATTAAAATTGATGTTTACAGTAATTTTTAATTGGAACTACCGAATTCTTAATGGAATCAAGGATTCCAGAAAGATTTTAAAAAATCTAGTTCAATTGCATTTAAAAATGTCGTGACTATTCTGAGACATTCCACACCCCACAATATCGAAAAAACCAAATATTTCGCGATGCGTCACATTGTAGTACAAAAGGCACTACAAACTCACAACATGATCACTTTTTGCTAAGCGATAAATGGGTTCAACAAATAATGCAATTTAAATAAAGTGATTTGTTTGATTAAGTGTGTTTGAATAATTTTACTTGAAATCCAGGCGAACCACTTAATCGCAACAATATGAAAAATGTTCAAATAAAAAGAGATTTTTTAGAATATTGAATAGCAATTTTGTGTAGAATTAATATCGAATCTCGCAGGCATAAAATAATTAATTAAAAAGAAATTGAAAATTAAAGAATTAAATAATATGGTCCAAATTAAATAATAATGTTGAAAATACCAGGGGTAAGAAATTTAGATAACAACAAAACTAGATGTGACAACGGCTAGAGACTTAAATTTTTTTGATTTTGTGTAAATTTTGACTGGTAAAGAGCTGAGTAAAATTTTCTGCAAATAAAGATAAAGTTCAACTAAAATATGATCTTTGAATCAAAATATTTAGTAGGTTATTGGAAATTTCCTGCACTGAAATCGATGAAAAGTTGCTGTGTAACCCCTTCTACAGTATTTAATTTTTAAGACACTGATATCAGCTTACAGGGTCGTGAGATCGGCAACGAAAAATTGCCAACCCAACTTCATCTACGAAATTTAAATTTCCTGACTCCAACTCCAATCCTAACTTCGATTTCTGACAGCAATTTCGATTCCTGAATCCAACTTATGGTAAAGAAAAGACTCTGAAGATCATTATTGCAATATTGCTTTATTTCCACTAATGGAATCGGACTATCTAAACCGATTCCAACTTCGACTCCTTCCAAAAGTAAGCAACTTTAACTCCTGACTCCTTCAGGATCCTGTACAATACACGTCAGTTTAAAAAAGGAAATAGTTGAAGAGAAGAATAGCACAGATATAGAAAAAATATTCGGTGAATGTAACATTTGAAAGGATGCAGATTATATTCGTTAGGAAACACGATTGAAGCAAGTGTAATCTCCCAGTACTTCTACCAATTTCAGTGTAAGGTCTTTGGAACCTCGATTGAGAAGATCAGGACTTCAAAACTATTTATTTTCGCAGTTTCTGACACAAGTTCACTACTGAATTTCTTACAGGGCAAGTAAGGACAACAGAATAAATTTTGGATAGCTTTTCCAAACTATCATATTACATCTAAAGATTTTATTTTCAAGCCATGAGTAATTCTTTACATAACTATTTATCTATTCAACTTTGTTAATTTTCAACAAATAATTTTTTTTCTTGTGTTCGTCCATTTCTAATAAAAAATCTTACAAAATTAATCATAAAGTCAATTTGTCTCTCATCACAATAAAAAAATGTGATGTGATGAAATTTTTTAAAGAACCTCACGACAAAAATTTAATTTTGTATTGTTTGTCATTTCGTGATTCGGAAGAAAAATGACAAAAAGGCAAATTCATAAAAACTGTGACTTAAATACGTTCGTTTTTAATATAAATAGAAATGTTAAAAGATGTCAAAAACTTCAATACTTCAGTTTTTGTGGTTTCCGATATAACAACCAACGAGTCACTCTATAAGTTAATTTTCTTTTCTTTCAAGTACATTTAACTTTATTATTTTTTAATAATAAAGTATTGTTATAGACCTGAAATTTCAAAAAAATTTGCTACCCTTAAATTTTGTATTTTCACGGTTTAGGACTAGTAAACAAAAAAGCAAAAAAAAAGTCCGTCTGTCCGCCGTAGACACCGTACGCAAAACCGTTTGAAGGTGCGTAGCTCACAAACCCCTTGAGATATTAAGTTGAAATTTTTATGATAGGCAGAATGGGTGAACCCCTACGAGTGGTATCTTTTGGAGGGGTGGGAGTGTGAGGAGAGGGGGGGAGGGGGAAGCGTTTTAGATGAAAAATTTTGGTTTCTAGATCTCAGGAACCGCTTATGATAGGAGGCTGAAAGTTGGAACTTATGTAGTACTATGATAGTGGACCCATTTGCAAAAATGGTCGATAGGGGTCGAGGGGTGTGCGAGTGGGGGGGAAAACAATCCGTCCAAAACGCATCAAAGCTTTTAAAATCCATATCTCCTAAATGATTGATGTCAGATAGCTGTAGTTGTCTTAAGAGACACTAGGAGATTAAAAAAGAGTTAGAATTTTGAAGGGGGTGGTGAGGTATGGTAGTGGGTGGTGAAAAACTTTGAATTACAATATCTTCCGACTCAATTGTGCCAGGGAGATAAAATTTGATTTCTGTATATAGAATTACCAGTGGAGTCTACTGAATGTAAAACTTTTTAGAAGGGAGGTGAAGCGCGAAAGGTGGGGGGACAGTCATTTTTCAAAAAATTAGATTTGTATATCTCAAGAACCATATCAGATATGATCTTGAGAATTCTACAGGAGTTAGGACCAGTAGACCTCTAGCGGAGAAAATTCTGATTTTAATTTCTCGAAAGCCGCAAAGTATAGAAAGCTAAAAATTGAAAACTGTATAGAGATACTATAGAGTCATCCCAATAAAATAAATTGTTGATGGGGGTAGAAAGATACGGGGGTGGGGGGTTGTTTTTCATATCTTAGAAACGGCTTATGCTAGAAAGTCGAAATTTAGTACCTATGCAGATGTGCTACTAGAGAAATTAAAACTAAAAAAATAAGCCAACAGTCTGGGCGCAACTTTATTATTTTATGGGTAGAAGTCCGAGACTATGGGACTGACAACCCAAGGAATAACCAGGAAGCTATTTGGAACGTTATTTTTTAGGTTGTCAGTACATAGGATTCTACCCATAAAATAATTTAGTTGCGCCCAGACTGTTGGCTGATTTATTTTATCGCAAATATTTCATACATTAAAAATATCGTTAAAGAACTAACCGATTTCTGTTGTCCGTTTCGTTTATAGTTTCTATAGAACTGAACTAAATTTAGAGGTCAATCTTTAATAGGGTAACGTATAGTCGTATTTTTATTTAAGTTTCTTTTTTTTATATGTATTTGTGTCGTTTCGATTTGATTCCGTAAAATCGTCACTGTTGTATGGTGTAGCTGTCATGTTATTACTTAGAACACGAAATTTTTAAGGTGCGTATATTTGAATGTTAATAACTGGAAACGGTTCACTATCGATTTCAATGGATCTTTGACTTCATAAAAATAAAAAATTTAATAAGACTGTAACTAGTTATAAACTAAATAAATATCGACACCCTTAATTCAAATTAGAGCTGAATAATTATCTGAAGTCAGAAGTACGCAGTTCTTAGAGCATTCACTTTTGCGGTGTCGAAAATTTGTTGGGTCTCCGAAATTGAGGATAAGGAATAAAAAATTTGGATTTTTTCGGGATTGACTACCAACCGAAAACCCCAGAATTTGTTGTTCTTTATACAGGGTCTACTAAATGTTCGGGAATTACCTAGTAACTAAATTTTTAAGTGTCAGATTTTCAATTAAAATAAACCAGTCTTAAAATCCAAATTAGAAAAAAAAAAAAATTTTAAATTCTAAAAACTGATTTTGATAAGATATTTTTTTCAAATCCTTTTACTTTTGTCTCTGACTTCGAGGAAATAAAAATCTTGACAATGTTATCCTAAAGTAAATAAAGGCTGCGAGTAACACATGCAGTGACTACTTCAATAAGTTTTCATTCCGAAAAAGACAAAATAACAAAGACGAAAGTCTCAATGAAAATAAACATCAACAAGAAAAATTTTAATGACCGGAATTCCTGGAAGTTCTAAAATGTACCGGAAAATTTACAGACAAAAAACAAATTATCCCAAAAATAGTAACTTTTGAAATTTTTTCAAGACTTTATCGCGGCTGGCGAGTTTCGAGTATCACTGACTTTTTCTTTGCTTAGGCCACGGGCCACGACATGGGTGCAATTTGAACCTAAATCCCAAACAGTTTTCAAAAGTCTACTGACTGAAAAATTTCAAAGTTTTCGAATTCCAAAGATAAAGTCATCAAAAGGACATTGGTCAAATCTTTTTTTTATAAAGATTGTACCAATATCTAAACTTTGGAATTTACAGCTTTGAAATACTTTCAGTTTTTTTTTTAACTTAAAAAAAAAATATATGAAATTATGAAATAAATGTTTTTATGTTGCAAACAATTATAAAAAAAGACATGCCGTCCAAATCACCCACAATCATGGGTTTATTGTATATTTTTCTGTATTTTTTTAGTTTAAGCTTTTGTATATCAGCAAATTAGATAAATATTAAATGATGTAGGTTTGGTAAATTTTGTCCAGCTATGTCAAAAAATTTGTCAAATTTTAAAAACTGTCTAATTTTAATATGAACTACTTTTAAAATTTTGTTTGGTAAGAAAGTTGTCAAAATTTAGAATTATCATTTTGTTATGGTAATTTTTTACAACGTAAGGTTTTATATCCCAACAAATTATAGCGATAAACTTCCATACATACCTACTTTCGTTATTTTTTTTTGTAGTTTCGCGAAATTAAATTTTTGAATTTTGAAAAAGATTCGGTAATTTTTTATCTTAGGAAAAATGTTGTCGGTATTTTTTTACAGCTTTAATTTTTTTTATTGAAAGAAATTATAAGGATAAATATTAAAGGATGAAGGTTTCACAAATTTTGTCGTGTTGTGTCCAAGAAATTGTCAAATTTTGGAATTTTTAAGCTCATAAATTTTGCAGGTGCTAGTGTTTTCTGCCCGAACAATAAAGCTACCATACTACAAGTCACAAACTGGATGTTATTTGCGTACTCATTGAATTTGACTACTTAGACCACCCCGTATTTTTCGGTTCACTTTCTTTTTTCCTGTCTAAAGCCAAATTAGTGTGATGACAAATAGGCAAAAATTTGATAATCCACCATAAATATCTTCTATTTAGATCATCGATAAATTATTTCCAAAATTCAGAACATTTTGTTCTCAATTTCATAATTCCAAAAATAATAAATAAAAAAAAACGACATTCAAATTTGTTTTCCCAATTTACCTTTTGGACACAATTTTTTTTTTGTTTTTTGATCTAAGGTCAAAATAACGCTAGAAACCTGCGATGACCGGTAAATTCTTTGAATCGAATCTTGCCGAAGTTTCCGAAATTAGTCACCTACAGGTCGTCATGATTCTCCGCTATGTACATACTCAGTGTGTATTACGTCGCATCTTTATGTTTCTATGTCCGGATCGCACTTAATCACTAATCTTGAAATTAATGGTTAGCATGTCAAAATAAATCACAAAACCACGGCCTCAATAGGGAAATTACGAGAATGAGTGATTGTGTGAAATAATTCATCGTACTGGACCTGGGAGAATGTGTTCAGATTCAGATACTTTACAAGTTAGATATGCACTGTACACTATAGTGCTGCAGGCTGGTCATAATTCTAGCATAAGGAAGAACCTTTTTATTTCCCTAGTTAGTCGATAGAACGAATGAAGCAAAGGTGATAGCACCTTACCACCTCGAGGTACTTAGGAACCGATAGTGCAGCCGTTGCCATTGCATCCTTCTTATAATATAATTGTGATGTGTTATTGTGCCTCGTTAAGTTTCATGATAGTTTTTAGTGTATGTACGGTTGCTCTAATGGACTTTATATCGTTGAAAATCTTATTGAAAAAATACTCTTTTATTTATTTTCAGATAAATAAAATGACCGCTGCAAGTGTATACTAAAAGAATTTAAGTATCTAAGCAGTAGGGAATATCATTTTTATATAAAACGACCTGTACGAGGTGTGGTGAGGTGCAACAACTTCAGCGTGCTGATAAATACAATTTAATTATTTGGTAAGTTACAATGATTTTTTTTTAAATTTTTTATTTAAATATTTTTATTTATGAGTTTATAGTTTAGTTAGAATGTTTGAAATACGTTCTTTTTTACTTCATAATATTTGTCTACGCTGCTCTGCTAGTTTCGGCTTATATTTCATTGTTTGTCCTATGCTGTCAAATATTTGACTATCAAAATTTGACGAAAACTTCAATCAAATTTGTCAGTCAAAACTGGTGTCGGGTAAATTTTACTTTATTATTTTAATAATAAAGTATTTTAATTGTTATAATTACATAATTATTAACTACAAATTCAAACTCGTAATAAAATCAACCGCTACGAGAGAAGAAAGCGAAGGATTCGCAGACCTGGATACACTTTGCTAAGTGGTTACACTTCGGAAAAAGGAGCTCACAATCAAAACCCAGTTAGGGTATGAATTTGGCAAGAAATCAAACCTCGGAGATTGTGCATGTTAAGTTTCTCATCGAAACACGATGGAACAATGGGTTTCTCCGTTGGCCTAAGTGCCGATATCTTTGCCACACTAGTGGCACCTTTCATCATCATTATCAACTCCTATGAAACAAATAAACTGCGCAAAAATATTTTAAAGATATTAGTAGATTAGATATTTAGACCAATAAACATAAGCCCTAAAAAAATTAAGATTTTGTAGCATTACATTTTTTTTTTTTACGAAAATATTTTAAATAGCAATTGTACCATTTTAAAAAATTTAAATGAAAAAGCCTTTGCGCAACTTATAAATTAGTTCAAATAATGTTGATAGTCCTAACACTCCTCCTATTACACTTCAGATTTTGAAATCTTTATTTTAACAAGTATTTTACTGTTAAACGAATTTAAATAAATAAATAATATTAAAATATGAATTATTATTAATTTGTTTTAGAGAAAAAAAAATTAGACAATCTTCAATTTTAGGGCGCAAATTCCCAAAATATTTCTAATTTGTAAATGAATAAATTTTTTGTATAATTTTCTCACTATGTTACACACCATCAAATTTTATAAAGCAATAAAAAAAAATTAAGATTTCGCACAAAGGAAAAGATTGGGAAACACTGACCATAGAGCTTCCAAGTTGTAAGATCACCTCATAAGACTCTTATGCTACAATATTATACTCTCATTATATAACTCGTGTAGTACAACTTCATAATATATTCTTTATTTGTTTTAACTAATCAATTATTAAAATCGTGTTTTTGCGCAATAAATATTTTAAGGATTAACCGATGTTTAGCTAGTAAAAAAATCTAATTTCACTAAAATTTTGATTGAAATATGTGTGTTAAATTAAATTAGACAGTCCATTAAAAATAGGAATTACGTCCAAAAATAAATTTACCGATAAATTGACTCTTGTGAAAAAATCTTTACTCTTCGAAAAAAGTTTCTAAATTGTAATAACTGATAAATTCATAACAATAGTTATCGTTTCTTTTTAAACAAAAATAAAATAATAATCTTGTTTTTCGGTAAAAGATCAATCTGTGTGAACATCACTGCACGAAGACCACTGCAGTGAACTTTATCTGGGGATGATGTTACTCGACTAGCATCAAAGCCGATTCTAAATTAATGAGTGTAACAAAATGAAAATTTTTGTTGGAAAGGCTAGTTAAAAATTGTGTTGAATTTGGTCGGGTCATATTGACTCATCACATTGTCCATTGGTAACTATTACAACTGAAAAATGTTCAGTAGTTGTGCGCAAGTATAGAGACGGTATTTCATTTTTTGGGGAAACTCGGCATTTTCTTTCCCATCTCGTAGGCTTAAGAATTATTATTGTAGTAATTAAACCTTTTTGACTTTTTACTCTGTAGTTGAAATCGGAAACAAGCGCCAAACAGTTCTAAATTTTCTACATACAAGTGAATCACAAACAAATCACCTAGGTGAAGTATATCTTAACTTACAACACTTAGACAAAACATTAAGCGGTTAATCATAAATGAATCATGTAGGTGAATCGTAAGTGAATTACATAAGTACACGGCATTTACAGTTCTTTTAAAACAATATTAAGCTTTTATCTACGCGTCTATATCCAAAATTTTAAATGTTTTCCCCGTCGGATGCATTGTGCGACAATTATGAGGAAATAATTACTTGTGCTTAAATTTGTGTTATAATAGATTGTGCATTAATTATAAATACTTTATTATTAAAGAATAATAAAAAAAAAAAAATTGAGGATGCCCTTGATAATTGGGCTCCTTATCATACTATTTATTGTTACACTCTAAAAACTGAATGTAAAAATACTCTGTATTAAAAGAAAAAAAATCTGCCAATAGTCTGGGCGAAACTTTATTATTTTTAGGGTCAAAGTTCGGGAGCGGTAAAAGTCGGAGTGTATCATGAGTTGCTTCGAGATTTTTAGATTTCTTATGGAAAATTAATTTTGTTCTTAATATAAAAATATTTAAAATAGAGATTTTTAGACGATTAAACATTGAAAAAGTCCGTGTAGACTATTCGAATTTCAGTATATTATGTACACTAAAAGCCCAAAGAAGCAAAAACGTATTTGTTGCCTTATCAGAATTAAGAGATATGACGAATTGTTAAAACGCATACAAACCCATTACTTCCACATGGGGTTTGAATTTCGAAAAAATTGTGAAACAGGTTTTTAGACGATTTCATAAGAAGCAACCTGAAATCTCATGAGACAAGACGGATTTTGAAAAAATTCTGAAAACGTAAGCAAACCCTTCACATCTCCTTGGTTCTGGAAATTCGAAAAATCGTGAATTGGTTGGCCGTAATAAGCAATTTTACATCTCATCAGAACTAAGGAATGGCAAAAATTGTGAAAACATATACAAACCCTTGGGGGTTGAATATCGAAAAATTGAGAAATGGGTTTGTAGGCGATTATATAAAAAGTCTGTGGAAATAAAAAGCGATCTAATATCTCATCGAACCTAAGAAATATGTCGAAACTTTGAAAAGCATACAACCTCCTTACACCTTTTTGGATTGAATATCTAAAATACTGAAATTGACTTTTTGGCTTGGAAACCTTAGGAAGTAAAAATGAATTCGATATATCACCAGATATGCAACCTCCTTACACCCACTTGGGGGTTGAATGTTCAAAAATCCTGAAAGGAGTTAATAAATAAATATGAAGACAGCACGAGAAAGTAGGAACCAATTCAATTTCTTATCACTTCTAAAAGAAATGACGGAACTCGTGAAAACGTGTTCAACCCGTTTATACCCTCCTAGGTGGAAAAAGGAAAAAAAATTTAAAAACAAGTTTTAGGCGATTATTACGCAAGCCCATGAATATGAAAAGATATTCAATATCTGATAAGACGTGGATATAGTAGAATTCGTGAAAAAGTTTACAACCCCCTTTGCACCCTCTTAGGGGGCGAATTTTAAAAAATCCTGAAAACACTATCTAGGTATTTATATGAAGAATCCATAGAATAAAAATGAATTCAATATTTAGGGAAGACCTAATAGATATGACGAAAACCGTGAAAATATATGCATTCCATTTTCACTGATAATTTTTTTTGCCCCCCCTCCGAACGCCAATGTATATTTGAAATTTTTTTTTATCTAAATTAGTTTTCTAGTTGATTTACATAAACGTACCGAGTTTCAGCTTTGTAGCATAAGCCGTTCTATAGATAGGAAAAACACCCCCCACCCCCGTACCATACTACCCCTATAAAAAATTATATTTTTCCAAGATGCTACTAATATAGCTCTATCTAAGTACCAAGTTTCAGCTTTATATCATTATAGGTTGTCGAGATATTAAAATCGGAACTTTTTTCTTTTCACCCTCCCCCACCATCACCCTTTACACCCACACTTCCTTTCTACTAGAGGTCTATTAGGCCTACTTCTGGTAAAAATTTGAAGCATCTATCTTATACCGTTGTTGAGATATGAGACGTGATTTTTTAAAAAAATTCTTATCCCCTCCACTTTCATGCTCCACCGCCCCCTTCAAAAACTTTGCTTCCAGCAAACTTCATTTGTCAACCTTTATACAGAAACCAAATTTTATTTATCTAGTGCAATTGGTTAGTAAGATATCGCAATCTAAAGTTTTTCACCCCCCACCCCCGTACGCCACTGCCCCCATTCAAATTTTTGTTTCCGATCTATTCTCCTAGTATACCTACAGATATTCTTAAAGTTTCAATTTTGTGACATTAACCGTTTAGGAGATATGGATTTTAGAAAGTGTCGATCTCACCTTTTTTGCGTTTCGGACGCATTATTTTTCCCCCCACTCCCAAACCCCTTCACCTATATCGGCAATTTTTTTGCAAATGGGTCCACTACTGAAGATCTATATAAATTCCAAATTTCAGCCTCCTAGCATAAGCGGTTGCTGAGATCTAGAAACCAAAATTTTCCGTCTAAAACACTTCCCCCTCCTCCCCCCTCACACCTGCACCCCTCCAAATTTGGCCACTTTAAGGGGCCTACCCAGTCTATTCATAAAAAAAATTTTAATTTAATAGCTCAAAGGGTTTGAGAGCTACGAGCCTTCAAACGATTTTGCGTACAGCGGTCGACGTACGGCGTACGGCGGACAGACGGACTGAAATTTTTTATTGCTTTTTTCGTGTCTACTCGTCATGAAACGTGAAAAAAAAAATTTTGAGGGTAGCAAATTTTTTTTTTTTAAAAATCGAAAACAATACTGTATTATTAAAATAATAAAGTAAAATACGTAAATAAATAAAAAAAATCTGCCAACAGTCTGGGCGCAACTTTATTATTTTATGGATAGAAGTCCGAAACGTGTTTAATGATGAGATACGGTGTTGGGTACTATGCGACTGACAATCTGAAAAATAACGTTCCAAATAGCCTCCTGGTTATTTTTTGGTTGTCAGTCGCATAGTACCCAACACCGTATCTCATCATTAAACACGTTTCGGACTTCTACCCATAAAATAATAAAGTTGCGCCCAGACTGTTGGCAATATTTTTTTCCCTACTAGAAGTTTACCGACCCCAACTCCTGTAAAATTTTTAAGATCATATCTGATACGGTTTCTGAGATATAAAAATTAAATTTTTTGAAAAATTGCTGTCCCCCCACTTTCGTGCTCCACCTCCCCCCTCAAAAAATTTAGATTCGGTAGACGCCTCTTGTAATCCCATATACAGAAACTAAATTTTATCTTCCTCCTGTAATTGATTTGGAAGTTATTGTAATCCAAAGTTTTTCACTCCCCACCCCCACACCCCACCACCCCTCTTAAAAATGTTAGCCTTTGTCTAATCTTGAAGTATCCCTAAAGACAACAACAAAGTTTCAATCTTCTGACATCAATTGTTCAGGAGATATCGATTTTAGAATGTTTCAATCCCGCCTTTCATGCGTTCAAGACTCATTGTTTCCCCCCCCCCCCCCCCCCACTTCCACACCCCTTAACCAATATCGACCATTTTTTGCAATTGAGTCCATTATCATAGTACTACATAAGTTCCAAGTTTCAGCCTCCTAGCATAAGTGGTTCCTGAGATCTTGAAACCAAAATTTTTTGTCTAAAACGCTCCCCTCTCCTCTCCCCTTGTACCCCCATCCCTCGAAAATATACAAGTCGTAGGGGTTCACCCAGTCTACTCACCATAAAAATTTCAATTTAATATCTCAACGGGCTTGGGAGCTACGCACCTTCAAAAGATTTTGCGTACGGCGGACGGCGTATACGGCGGACAGACGGACATTTTTTTTTTGCTTTTTTAGGGTTTACTAGTCCTAAAACGTGAAAATACAAAATTTCAGAGTAGTAAATTTTTTTGAAATTTCAGGTCGATCACAATACTTTATTATTAAAAAATAATAAAGTAAAATAAGTGTAAAAATACATAAGTTATGTAATTTTACGTTTTATTGCCTTATAAGCGTTTTTGAGCGCACAAATAGGTAATATTACACAATAAGGTGGGCAATTATCTATAAAAAAGGTAAATTTTGGTGTCCTGATAATTTTACACCAATAATAGTTAAAATTTACGCTTAATGTAATTTTACTTTAAATAATGTGTAAAATTATGCCAGAATAAGCAAGTAAGTTCCCTGGAATTTATTTCATCATTTCATTCCACGTCGCCAGGTTTGTTGGGTGTTAGGAATTAAATCAGCAAAATGTTTTTGTGTAATATTTGTGAATTAGTTTATATGATAGTTAGTTTATAAATTAATAAAATGGTATTTTTACACAAAAAGTGTGTAATAATTGCATTCTCTGTGTAATAATTGCGCCACCGATGTTTATTGATTACGCAGGTATTGTGCAATGATTTCATCACTGGTGTGTATTGATTACGTATATGTTGTGTAATTATTACAACTTATTTGTGTAATTTTCCCTCTAATTACACAAGCATGTAATTTTACCATTAGTATCGATGGAAAACAGTTGTCAACTATAATAATGGTAAATTTACTCCAATATTTCTTAGACTGTACTCTATAAGAATAAAATTAATGAGAGTACTGTTCTCACAAGCGAAATGTATCTGCTCTCATAAGACTGTGCCAGAGTTTGAAGAGAAAACAAAATTTGATTGAACTAACTAATTCCTAAGTCTCAATTCAATTGTATGAAAGTTTTCGATTGTTTTCGGAACACTTTACAAGCAATTTTAAGTGGCATTTATCTCCTAATGCTTTTAGGAGTGATGTTACTTTGGTAATAGGCTTTGGGTTTTAGGTCCAACACTCTAACGAAACTCGAAAAAAGTGAAAACAAAAAGCCCGAAATCTTAGAAGAAATTGTTTGCATTGAATTTTGCGTGGTTCGAAAATTCAATACCTTCGGTTGGGCGCTGAATTATAATTCTGTAGACATTCGATATTATCACTAGATACCCAAAACCTAACCAAAAAAATACCAAAAGACAATCTTCGCCGATGAAGGAAGTAACCGCAGGAAATGACCAACATTAAGATCGTGTAGCACCATACCAGTAACCACTGTACCACCACACGGGGCCGCAATATCGCGCTCGAATCGATTCTTTACGTTTCCATTACATCGATTCGATTTGAAGACAAAGCATATTATCGTATCTACCTGTTGGGTATCCTCCTCACCACTATACCCCCGCGATGCACCTGAAGCGAATTAAATTTCATGAAGCGCATGCAGCTAGACATAAGGCCCCTTCGCTATCGAACAATAACGTATTTTGCTATCGATTACCAAACAGGAAACACGAATAATCGACGTGTGCCTTCGACGAAACGGCACACTAAATCGACACTGTGTCATTGCAGACGATAGTCTGCACAAATGAAATCTTCCTGCTTATGGCAATTATGACTTAATAAATAGCGAGATTATAAGCGTTAAATTGTTGACCTCAAACTGTCCGTAAAGTAGTCATCCTTCCGCATATACCAGCCAACTCTTGTCTTGATAGACTATAGTGAAAGGCATCTTGCTTTCGGGACGGCTATGGATTGTATTGTTTGCATACGGCTAAGACGTTGTCTCAGCCACGGTTTATCTTGAGATTACAGCGTTGAGAAGTTGAGCAAATTTTCTGTTCGAAATGCAAAACATCTTCCTGGATGTTGAGACTTTCGAAGCTCGATGTTGGCGGCTGATGGATTGTGTACATTTTCGGTGAAATTTTTTTCCTTAAGATGGTTGTGATTAGCGGCATGTAAAGCACCACTTCCTCAAATCATTTCTTGATTTCGGTAATCGTGGAGATTATGTGTTTTCGTTAAGTTCCTGAATAACTAGCTTCTGGGCATAGGGAAGACGAAGCACTCTTCTTGAGATTTTAGCTGAAGAACCCAGGTCTTGCGCAACTTCTCAATATTTCCTCTTTCTACGCAATGACGTAACAATCTTTTTGAAGTTGCAAGTGCTTAGTTTACATCATAAGCAGTTGCACTTTTCGGTCACCGCCCCTGCGATAGAGTAAGTCCTTTGCATTGTCTACACCTTTATAGGATGCTACTTTTCAACCTGCTCCAACATAAGTTACACAGTAAATAAAATCCATTGAGTTTTACATCTTTTGGATAGTAGTCAAATATCCCACATCTTTTCAAGTAAATTTACATTGGGATGTAATAGTCAATTTGAATGTAATTTTCAATTTTCGGTCAGTAAATTTCAATTTGCAATTAGTAAATTTCAACTTCGAAAACAGCAAATTTACTGGATATTCTCTTGAATTTACACTTTAAAAAAAAGCATATAATCAGAACTCTTTAAGATACACTTATTTATACTTCTAATATTATACTTACTTACTTACTCTTAATAAAACCCTCCGCTGTAGGTAGGAATCGAACCCGCGATCAATTCTGGTTTTGCTGCGTAGGTTTGGCGCGCGTAGCCACTGCGCCACTTTTCATGTCAGTAGAAAACAAAATCGAACGAAGCGTCGAACTTCGTGGTTTCATATATTACATGTTTTTCGTCGTAAAATTCAAATAGATAAGTAGAATTACACAAAAAAGAACGTAGGTCTTTTCATGTAAATTGTACAATTCAGTTGAAAAGTACATGAATAATTTACAGTACTTTCGTGTAAAAGTGATTGAAATATGTACTTTAACTTGAAAAAATTAAATATATATATTGGAAATTTCAAGTAAAAATTGGATTGAAAATTAGATTTTTTTAAAAAAGTGTATCTTAATTTTCACAAATTGTCGAACTCATACCAAAGAGTTCTTATACTTAATCATTTCTATCAGTTTAACCATACTCTGGAGTAACAGAATTAGTAGTCCCAGAAGTTTTGGGGTCTTGCAGCTAATATAAACATCTTTATTCGAAAGCGATTCGAATGTAATTTGCCAAAGCGAATTCATCTACGAATCGTACGTAATACACGTCCACTTATGAATCTTTATTACGATTAAGAAATGATTGTCCTGGGAACATGAAAATATGTAAATCTCTGGAACCGCTTAAGTTAAAGGTCTGAAATTTGTTCGGTGTATGGATGTGACTATTGAAGTCCAAATATTCACGGTGGAGTACGGAGGTGATTTTTGGACAGCCATCCCGGACATTTTGGCGAAATATCTCAAGAACCCTTTTAGTTATTTTCTTGAAAGTTTTGCAGTTTTCAGAGAATATCTCAATAGTATAATTTTTGCAATAATGTTCTTTCGTTCGAGAGTGGTGAGGAAAAGGCAACAAATATACATATGTGTTGACAAAATATCTTAGAGACCGATGGTCTTGTTTTTGCTTGAAATTTTGGACGTCACTGGGAGGTTGGAATATTCTGCTTCAAATCCGCATTGATATGTTTTACTCTCGCAAGTTTACATTAATATTTTGAATATTTACATGAAATTCCTCAATACAGTTCTTAATCTTCTTACTTAAGAGATGGAATTACAGAGCAAATAAAAAAAATAGCCTACCACTTTCATAATCTGTCGAACAATCAAAATTTTTTCCTCAACACACGAACGACCAAATTAACATAGGAAAGTGATCAATTTAATCACAATGACTTCAATGATCTGTTCAGGCATATACAAAATTTCTTAAAAACTTATGTGAACTAATCAAGCAAATTAATATTGCAATCATCGATAATTAAATCCACCATGCAATTAAATCTGATTATGCTATTGGCGCATTATTCCGCTAAGTCTCATCATTCAACAGAAAACATTTTTGTATCATCTTTAAGTCTCATAAAGAAAATCGACAAACAAACTTTCATTATGTGACTTACAATAGAAAGTAAGTATATAAATCATTACGTGAATCAATGATAAATTTCAAAAATTTTTAAACTTAATTTGAATGGTGGTGCCAGGCTAAATATTAGGTAAATCACACACAATGAAATTGAAAGGAAAACTGCGTAGAATTGAAGAAAAGCATTAGCCCACGCTCTATGCACATAAAATACCTTAACATAAATTACACTATTATGAATTTTGCTCCACAATTGGTACATCATTTTCCACTTAATAGTTTGCGCATTTGCAAGCGCCATAACAGTGAAATGCCATTGAAATTAGAAGAACAATACGCAGTCTGGTAAATAGTTAAAATGAACGAGCAGTTTGGCGGGAAATTGCACAAAATTTGAATTGTCGAAATATTGACGATGGAAGTGAAATAAAATTCGAACAAAATGTGTAGCTATGGAAATCTGTCACAGGGTATTGAAATGGAAATTGATGAAGGTATCAGGGATTTTCTTTGTTTTCACAGTATGTATTGGATTTTTGTAGCAATGTGGCATGTGCCGATCCACATGTTTTGTTATTTAGTGAAAAAAATCTTACCTTCCTGAAAAAACTGAATGAAGGTTTTATGGTTGATAGCCTAAGATCTTATGATTATCGTAAGAATTTTTTTAAATCGTGAAAAGATTCTAAATTAAGTAATTTAAAAGTTTGTTATCATAAACTCTCCAGAAGCATCCAGAATAAAATTGATAATGGTGAATCAGTCAGTCCTTCCAGAAGTGGCCATAGAAAATTACTACATTCATCACGCATAACCCACAATACAATAACTCGAGAGCATTGAGTAAGGAAGTTGAATTTTCCTTCTAGTTAAGTCGTTGACAGTTCAAATTCTTAATGTCTCTCCTATACAAAAGTCATTAAGACCCGTACTAATAAATGTTATCCGATAACTTCAGATCGCGTATAATTAGGAATTTAAAACTGATGCTCACGATAGTTTTTCACTACATGTTTCTTTTTACCTAATTGTATACAGGAAATAAAATTGCGTTTCGTTTCAGTAGCTAACATACAAATGTTGTTAAAAAATTTGTGAATTTTTTATGGCCAAACGACCGTTTAAATTCTTTAAATACCATTTCTGGTTTACAAGTTAAAAATACACAATACCATACTTTGCACTTAGTTAAACTATTTATGATGTTTTACTAACCGCACAATATTTCGCTCGCATGGCCACTAGATTAGGACCGACCAGGATGTATTTGTTACTTAAAAATATGCCAACATCTGGGCGCAACTTTATTAATCTTTGGAAGAAAGGCCGAAAACCGGTTAAAGTCGAGGTGCGACAGACGTGCCTGTGCCACTGACATCCTTAAAACACCAATTATAAGATCATTAGACTTAAAAGATATGTGGAATTCGTGAAATATATTTAAACCATTTGAATACCAAAAAACTTGAAAACCCTTGGAAGTATAAACCGATTCGATGTCTAAGGTCACACACATGGAGGTAGGCATGAAAACCTATATAACCCCTTTACACCACAATCCCGAGTTTGATTTTTAAGGGGTTATATAAGAAGCATGTGGAAGTAAAAATTCAACCCGAGATCTAATCAAACCTAAGAGATATGACGGAATTCGTGAAAAGATATACCAGTCGTTTACACCCCTTATGACTTGAATATTTAAAAATCCTGAAAAGGTATTAGAGGATACACGCTCAGTGAGATATTGCATAATGCTCTCTCTATCCTCTCCAAATGGACAGCTGAATGCGGGCTGGGCGTGAACCCACGCAAAACAGAATTAGTCCTCTTCACCAGGAAATGCAAAATTCCTCACGTTGATCCTCCTTCTCTGGATTATTTATTTATTTATTTATCTGGTAGAGCCTATAGAAGCCTCACTACTTCTCGAACTACGACCTAAGAGGTCTATTATTCCTGGCTCTTAACCACTCCCTAGGTCATATCGATTCCTTTGAGAAAGGAGATGATTTTACTCAGGGGAGTCTTCGACAGGTCTTCATAGGTGATAGTAAATCCACCGAGAATCTGCCTTCTTGATCTGGCCACTGCATCACAATCACACAGAATGTGTGCCGTGGTTTCAGATGTGATATCACAGAATCGACATGTATCTAGTGATACTTTACCGATGATCTTAAGGTAATAATTTAGGAAATAATGTCCGGAAAAATATCCCATTATAACCCGTGCGTTCTACCTGCTTAAGGAAAGGAATTTCGACGCTCTCCTATTTGAGAAAGTCAGGAATTTCTTTGACTGTCTAAGTCCTGAAAGTGAGTTCCGATAATCTTCCACATGAAGATTTACCCACTTTAAAATACCATCCTTAATAAAGCCTCCTTCTCTGGATGGTACTAGTATAGTTTTCACCGATAGTGCAAAATATTTGGGTCTTATTTTGGATAGGAAACTTCACTGAAAATCTAACATCCAGGAACGGATAAGGAAAGCAATCGTGGCGCTTTACTCGTACAAAAAAGCCATTGAAAAAAAAGGTATATGCAACCCCGAATAGTTCATTGGCTCCACGTGTCCGTCATCAGACTTATACTCATGTACGGTGTAATTGTCTGGTGGACGGCCTTAGACTAGGCGGTTAACCGCATAACCCTAGAGAAGGTACAGAGATCAGCATGCATATGCATCAGCGGAGCTCTGAGAACAACTCCCTCTGCAGCATTAGACGTGCTATTCAGTCTACCACCCCTAGACATTTTCGGCAAGCAAATGGCAGCTAGTGCAGCCATTCGACTTAGAGCCTCTACACAGTGGACTGGCATATATGCAAGTCACTCAACAATCTTGAATAACTTCAATAACATTCCTGAAAACACCGACTACACCCCTCCCAGTTATGATTTTGACAAAAAATTTCCTAACAACCCGTCTAGAATGGGAAAGGGATTCGGTACGGATGAAAGAGTCCGTCGGACGAGTCCAAAACTGGAGGCGGGGTAGGTGGAGGTGTTTTCTATGACATGCTCAACATTTGCAGCTCCTTCCGTCTCCCGAACTACTGTAGCGTCTATCAGGCGGAGCTCATGGCGATCAAGGAGGCCTTGTCCTGGCTGAGGTATAATGTAATATCTACTAGGGATATTAGCACAGACAGCCAAGCGGCAATAAAATCCTTGGGATCAGCCTCGACAACATCAAAGGTAGTCGTAGAATGTCGATCATCTCTTAAGGAGATTTCAGAACAGTTCAATATCCTTCTGTGCTGGGTACCAGGACACAGGGATATTCCAGGGAACTGTATGGCTGACGAAGTCTCTCGGCGCGTACTACCCTTCAGAGTATGCCGGAGCATCGGAATCTGAGTGTGCCCCTCTCTACATGTAAACTGCTACTGGGATTGGACTCAATTGAGAAAACCAACTCAAGATGGGCGGACGCCATTACATGTCAGACTGCGAGACAGATCTGGCCGAAGCTGGATCTAAATTGCTCTAAAAGGCTGACTTTGCTCAAAAGGGCGAATATCTGGACCGGACACTGTCTTATAGGTCGGCATTGTAAAATACTCGGCATCTTCTCTAACGACTTCTGTAGAAGCTGCCTGGATGAGGAGGAGAAAGAGACAGTGCTTCATCTCCTCTGTACCTGTCCAGCTCTATCCGCTAGAAGGAAAGCTCATCTTGGAGTTTACTTCTTCAACAGTCTCAGTGATCTTCCGCAACGGAGAATCCAACACTTCATTGCAAGCTCTGAATGGTTTGACGAGTAGGACCGGATTCGATGATCCTGTGGTAACACAACGGACCTTCTTAGGCTTAAGTGTGTCCATGTTCTCTCGGGCAGCCACGCCTTCCTACCTACCTATTAGAGGCTAATATATAAGAAGTTCGTGGAAGTAAAAGACAATTCAATATCCCATTAGACCTAACAGATATAGCGGAATTCGTGAAACCGTATACAACCCATTTACACCCTTATAGAGGTTAAATATCAAAAAGTCCTGGTTTTTGGGTGATTATATAAAAAGCCTGTGGAAGTAGAAAACGATGTCAAAATTCGTGAAAAGTATACACACCCCTTACATCCCTTACAACTTAAAAGATCAACGAGTTTAGGAGCTATGGACCTACAAACACGTCTACTTATGGCGGACGGAATATATAGCGGACAGACGGACTTTTTTGAAAACACAAAATTGAAAAAAAAATTTCAGGTTAGATCACAATACTTAATTATTAAAAAAATAGTAAAAGTAAGAGGGTAAAAAATTTCAGCTTCAAATAAGCACATTTTTACGAGATAATTTCGTGGAATTTAAAAAAAATCATAGTGCGTATGTCTTCTCCCGTCCTAACGAATTTTGCTCATCCAGATCCCCGAAACGTTTTACAGAAGTAGAAAAATCGTTCTAGATACTTTAAGACTTAAGCCGAGCGAAATGAAATGAACTGTCAAATTCCATATAAAAAGAATGAATATTTCGCTCATTTTTCGCGACGAAATATTTCGTTCGTTTTTTGTACTGTGTTCATGGGCGGAATTGATATTTGCAGTAGTCACTAATAGATGGCGCTTGGGTTAGTTCAAGTTTTGTTTCCAAGGGTACGGTACCCTTGTATGAGAAGTGAAATATTTGGGAATCCAAAATTTTCAACCGTTCGTTGTCAATTCAGTTCGTTTGTGCTCGGGAAATTTTGTGTGAGTTATATTTGGTTGTGTTGTGTGTCGGAATTGTAATTCTTCTCAATATTTTACTTTTTTTTCAAATTTCGCGCGCTTTAGTTTCACTGACATCTAGTAGCGAACTGTATAGTTTATTTCACTCTACTTCGAAGGTACCTTTTTCGTTCGTTTTCGTTTCGCCGAACACAGTACTATACTTTAGTTAAATACTTTATTCAAATAGTTCACCAACTGTCAACAGACTGCCCACTAAAAGACTTGCCAATAACTTTGCTATCAAAATTTGTGAGGTAGAATATCACCAAAAGTGCAGACCTTTGTTCCCACATCAAAGAACGTCGGTTCTTTGTCAGATTCTTCCCATAATTTTTTACCCTTTTTGAAGGTATTTTTTACCCTTCTTGCAGGTACCAGCGAAATTATAGCCGTCTAAAAGTAAGGCTAATAATATTGTCATCGTAATCGCTGTGGTAAGATGGGATCGGGTCAAAAACTCGTGCCCTGAGTTCTCGATTTTGAAAATCTCAAAATCTCGCAATTTAAAATATCGTGCTAATATCGCAGCAATCTCGTAAAATTGAAAAACATATTGTGAAAAAAGAACAAAACCAAGCTGCAACTAAGAGAAACGGACAACTAAAACTACGAACTGATGAATATATAAAATTTAATTATTATAAACGGTAGGGACAAGAATGAAAAATACAAAAACTAAAATCAATTATTAATTTTTCATTATACTTTTTTTTAAATTGTCGAGTTCAATTTAGTAAAAGAAGTTTTGATTCTCGAAATTTTGATTCACAAGATTTTGATTCTCGAGATTTTGAAAACGCGAGATTTTAAGAACATTAAAACGATGTTTCGTACCAAATCTAGCTGACGCGCCTCGAGTCAGATCTATTGGAGGATGTGGCTTATTTCAGACACATCTTAGGCTAGAAAGTTGAAATTTGGTGCAAACATTGGTTTACAGCTGCTAATATACAAAAAAATGTTGAGTTAAGTTATGCAACTCTTTATATTGCTAATCAGTTTAGCCTAATCGGTTCAAGTTTATAGCCCATTGTCCGCAATCGAAACAATTAATGAACAACACACACTGACCTTTGAAGACCTATCTCCAATTTTCCAATTTTATCAAATTACAACAATCGCATTGACCCTGACAATCCCAAGTTTGTAATTTGTTTTCAAAACTGCATTACGTCTAATAAATAATTGTGCACGCAAAATGATCGCTTAGAAAGTACCGGTCAAAACTAAATAAGTCTGTAAAACGACTGGACTGGTAGTTAAGAGAAATGATGAGAATTTTGAAGGTTCACTTACCTGTGTCGATCACAAACCGATAATGATGATGATGTTAATCACACTCGGGTCTTGTGCCTATTCTTCACTTCTTCAATTCGCCTGATTGATAGATTTTGATTGAAAACAATCGGTTTCTTTTGGCATTGCTTTCTCCGCAAATCAGCTGATAGGAGGTACCTAACAATTGCTTAAAAATTTTGACACGAGATCCCTTCAGGTAGTCAGTGTAGTACACCTTTCGTAATCGATCGGACAATGGACATGACCTTCCCATACACCGTTTAGCCATGCCCAACCATCTCCATATGAACTATCCGATTATGATTATGATTATTGTTTCTGGAAATCACTTTTCATGGTCATCTCGAGAGGAGATCTTAAGCTAGCCAAAAGGTGTGTTTTTTCCGATCTGGTGCCATAAGACTGATCTATCCGCGTGAATTTTATGTTAAATCATCGATTTTCTGCGCACTATTACTGAATCATGGGGCTGGTATTCCGATGGGTGATCGTGTAAGTTGGGGATCGCCACAATATATGATTGTGATTAAAAAAAAAAAAGCTAACTTGGCGGTTGTTTTAGCGGTGATGTTAAATTTTTTTAGATATTGTGGATGGAGATATTAAAAAAAAATAAAAATAAAATTACACTATAGAATTTTTTTTGCAATATCTTTTATGGATGATCGCATGATTGACGATCGTGCAAAAAGAAACCTAAGTGTTGATAGGAAGTTTGTCTTCTTTTGTGGTCTTAAAGCATTCGTAGTTTGTCGATTTTTTTTTCGGCCCAATCTTAATTATCTTCACTCACCATAAAGTTGTGATTAACGTGTTGTTTAGCACATCATTAGTATTTTTAGTCGTCGAATCGATTGGGATTGATCATGGCGTTGACGATCTTCAAGGATTAAATATGATCACAGTATTGTACAACGCTAGAATCAAACGGTATAATAGTTCGCTTCAACTTATATTCGCTATTTTCTACTACAAAAATTACACGTTCTGATCAGTGAAAGTTATCGATCAAAGACAAGGTTCCGAGTGAAGATCACCACGCGTAATAATCAACTTTTTAAACATCAACATAAATATTTAAGTAATTAAGCTGTAAGTGGACAGTGATTGCTTGTATCTATGACATGATCATCGTGCAGTACGTCGATCACTTTCGATTTAACATTCAATTGAATTCGATCGATTTTGTTCGCGATCGTTCGTTCTACTTGTGGTTGAGAAATATTGGGGTTAAGTGAAGATAGTTCTGATTTCAAAGCAGATTGTCATAGTGAATTCATCAATTCTAGTTGTAATGGATCTAGGCATCAAATCAATGTTTTATACTTAGAGCAGAGTGATAACGAAACGGGTGTGCTTTAGTGATATCGTGTACAAATTCCAATAAAAATTATAATATTAATATCGATCTGTTTTATCTACTAACATGATTTATGTTTTTAAAAAAACCTTTCGCTGTTGTCATTTAATAAAGTGGTCAGGTCAAATTTAAACAAAAAATCGAACAAGTTGATAATAAGCCCTTCGGGGAATGAAACAGTGCGTATTGATATAAAACCGAATTTAAAATAAAAACTCGTTCTAAAACTCGCATATACCTACATGTTGTTAATTTAACACCTACAGGCTGTATTTCTTTTTTTATTAATTTAATATTCCTCTGATAGTTTGGTCGTGTTTTCTGATCACCGGACAATGTATGCGTTTCAGATTGTTATCGCCGAAATGTAAACATAGTGAAAATGGTAATTGGGTTTTACATTTTGCATATTTTTATTCAACAAACGGCCATCAATATCGATATCATGGACATGTGAAGTGTGTATTTATTCATTCTACAGTAAGTGCTATTTATTTTGTTAAGTTATTTTTTACGAATTATTCTCTTGTTGATCAATATTATTAAGTTGATTTTCGTTTTAAAATTTTATGATAATTTGGATTGAATTGCGACCAATATTTATGTAACATATTTTTCGAAAAATTGTTCAGGAATTGTGGAATAATTTTAACGCCCTAGAACTGATTGCTTTTTTTGGTACAGGGTAATGATATGAAAAATGTTGATGTAAGGACGATTACACCTCAATTGAAAGCAAACATTTTTTTTACATTTTCATTAAAAATATATAGGCAATTTGTGTTATTTCTTATCATAATTTTTTTAAAAGCTGTTAATTAATTATACGCTAGTTAATGTTTGTTTTAAAATAAATTAATAAATATTTAATAAATAAAGTGATTATTTAAGTTGAAATTGTATTTTCATACCTTTATAAATGCAACAGAGTTTGTGTAGGTGTCTAAGTCGATTCCATTTTAATTTTATAGTTTAGAGAATAAAATTTACTAAAGTATAAACTATATAAGAAATGTAAATAAACCATACCGTCATACACAATCCAAATATTATTACTTTTTCACACCTACATGTTTAAAAAGATAATTTGCGATTGTAATATTTTAGAAGTTGTTGAAAACATCTTCTATACAAAGTAGCTAATTCATTTTTGACCTGATTTCAATTTTGACTCAACGTCTAGAGATTAAAATTTAATTGTAAACAAATTGAATTTAAACTATTAATCAAAATTTTTTTTTTCACGTTTCATGACGAGTAGACACGAAAAAAGCAATAAAAAATTTCAGTCCGTCTGTCCGCCGTACGCCGTACGCCGTACGTCGACCGCTGTACGCAAAATCGTTTGAAGGCTCGTAGCTCCCAAACCCTTTGAGCTATTAAATTAAATTTTTTTTTATGAATAGACTGGGTAGGCCCCTTGAAGTGGCCAAATTTGGAGGGGTGGGGGTGTGAGGGGGGAGGAGGGGGAAGTGTTTTAGACGGAAAATTTTGGTTTCTAGATCTCAGCAACCGCTTATGCTAGGAAGCTGAAATTTGGAATTTATATAGAGCTTCAGTAGTGGACCCATTTGCAAAAAAATTGCCGATATAGGTGAAGGGGTTTGGGAGTGGGGGGAAAAATAATGCGTCCGAAACGCAAAAAAGGTGAGATCGACACTTTCTAAAATCCATATCTCCTAAACGGTTAATGTCACAAAATTGAAACTTTAAGAATATCTGTAGGTATACTAGGAGAATAGATCCGAAACAAAAATTTGAATGGGGGCAGTGGCCTACGGGGGTGGGGGGTGTAAAACTTTAGATTGCGATATCTTACTAACCAATTGCACTAGATAAATAAAATTTGGTTTCTGTATAAAGGTTGACAAATGAAGTTTGCTGGAAGCAAAATTTTTTAAGGGGGCGGTGGAGCATGAAAGTGGAGGGGATAAGAATTTTTCTAAAAAATCACGTCTCATATCTCAAGAACGGTGTAAGATAGATGCTTCGAATTTTTACCAGAAGTAGGCCTAATAGACCCCTAGTAGAAAACAAAATTTTGGAAGTGTGAGTGTAAAGGGTGAGGGTTGGGGAGGGTGAAAAGGAAAAAGTTCCGATTTTAATATCTCGACAACCAACAATGATATAAAGCTGAAACTTCGTATATAGATAGAGCTATATTAGTAGCATCTTGGAAAAATATAATTTTTTATAGGGTTAGTATGGTACGGGGGTGGGGGGTGTTTTTCCTATCTATAGAACGGCTTATGCTGCAAAGCTGAAACTCGGTACGTTTATGTAAATCAACTAGAAAACTAATTTAGATAAAAAAAAATTTCAAATATACATTGGCGTTCGGAGGGGGGGCAAAAAAAATTATCAGTGAAAATGGAATGCATATATTTTCACGGTTTTCGTCATATCTATTAGGTCTTCCCAAATATTGAATTCATTTTTATTCTATGGATTCTTCATATAAATACCTAGATACTGTTTTCAGGATTTTTTAAAATTCGACCCCTAAGGGGGTGCAAAGGGGGTTGTAAACTTTTTCACGAATTCTACTATATCCACGTCTTATCAGATATTGAATATCTTTTCATATTCATAGGCTTGTGTAATAATCGCCTAAAACTTGTTTTTAAGTTTTTTCCTTTTTCCACCTAGGAGGGTATAAAGGGGTTGAACACGTTTTCACGAGTTCCGTCATTTCTTTTAGAAGTGATAAGAAATTGAATTGGTTCCTACTTTCTCGTGCTGTCTTCATATTTATTTATTAACTCCTTTCAGGATTTTTGAACATTCAACCCCCAAGTGGGTGTAAGGAGGTTGCATATCTGGTGATATATCGAATTCATTTTTACTTCCTAAGGTTTCCTATGTAAAAAAGCCAAAAAGTCAATTTCAGTATTTTAGATATTCAATCCAAAAAGGTGTAAGGAGGTTGTATGCTTTTCAAAGTTTCGACATATTTCTTAGGTTCGATGAGATATTAGATCGCTTTTTATTTCCACAGACTTTTTATATAATCGCCTACAAACCCATTTCTCAATTTTTCGATATTCAACCCCCAAGGGTTTGTATATGTTTTCACAATTTTTGCCATTCCTTAGTTCTGATGAGATGTAAAATTGATTATTACGGCCAACCAATTCACGATTTTTCGAATTTCCAGAACCAAGGAGATGTGAAGGGTTTGCTTACGTTTTCAGAATTTTTTCAAAATCCGTCTTGTCTCATGAGATTTCAGGTTGCTTCTTATGAAATCGTCTAAAAACCTGTTTCACAATTTTTTCGAAATTCAAACCCCAAGTGGAAGTAATGGGTTTGTATACGTTTTAACAATTCGTCATATCTCTTAATTCTGATAAGGCAACAAATACGTTTTTGCTTCTATGGGCTTTTAGTGTACATAATATACTGAAATTCGAATAGTCTACACGGACTTTTTCAATGTTTAATCGTCTAAAAATCTCTATTTTAAATATTTTTATATTAAGAACAAAATTAATTTTCCATAAGAAATCTAAAAATCTCGAAGCAACTCATGATACACTCCGACTTTTACCGCTCTCGAACTTTGACCCTAAAAATAATAAAGTTTCGCCCAGACTATTGGCAGATTTTTTTTTTTAATTTGAAATTTTTTTAAGAACGTAGCCCCCATACTAAAACTTATTATTTTATTTATTTATTACCAAAGTATTAGTGGAAACTCTCCGCATTTTGGTGTACTAAAAGATTTGGTATGGGATGGAAGCGTTAATTTACCTAGTGGATTGCGCAATCATTTGTTTCTTTGTAGATTTGTTAAAATTTAGAATATTCTAATTTTACTGTATTATTTCAATAAAAGCCTTTTTAAGGGGTAGAATTTAAAAAAAATTTGATAGAGACCTGAAAAATTTCAGTCCGTCTGTCTGTGGTACGCCGTAAAAAATTGTTCGAAGGCTCGTAGGCCACAAATCCTTAGAGCAATTAAGTTCAAATTTTTTTTATAGTTTGCAGACTCTCCTAAGTTAGAGAATTGGTGGTGAGGATGTGATGGCGAAGAAGGGAAGAACTTTAGACAAAAATTATGGTTTCTGTAACTCACGAACAGCATATGATTAAAACTTGAAACTTATAAATAGCGACGATAATGGAGCCATTTGTAAAAAAGTAGGCATGGTTGAAAGGGTATATGAGAGGGGAGGGGCCCGAAAAATGCGTCACTAATGGTTGAAAGCTGGTTTCAAAAAAATACTCAAGTTTATATCTACTGAACAGAATATGCCAAATTTGGTAATTGTTTGTAGGCACGTAACAATTTATTTTTAGTGAGGGTAGTGTTGTGCGCAGAGGTAGGGGTGAAAAACTTTGGTTTGGAATATTTTGCCATGTAATTATGGCTGGAAACTGAAATTTAGTTAGTGTATATGACGCAAAATTTGGTATTTCAATTAAGCTTTGCCGATTGTTGACTTTTTTCGCAAATGCAGTGTAATCATGAACATTTTCTTAATTTGCCCTACACAATACCCATTTTACTTTATAATTTTAATAATAAAGTATTGTTATCGATTTTTAAAAAAAAAAAATTTGCTACCCTGAAAATTTTTATTTCCACGTTTCATGACTAATAGACACCAAAAAAGCAAAAAAAAATTTCAGTCCGCCTGTGCGCCTTACGCCGTACGCCGTCCGCCGTACGCTAAACGTTTGAAAGCTTATTGCTCTCAAACTCTTTGATCTATTAAGTTGATTTTTTTTTGTTGGTAGAGTGAGCAGACCCCTTCAAGTGCCCACCTTTTCAGTGGTGGGCGTGTGAGGGGGAGGTGGGGGAAGCGTTTTGGACGGAAAGTTTTGGTTCCTAGATCTCAGTAACCGCTTAGGCTAGGAGGCTGAAACTTGGAATTTATATAGAGCATCGATAGTGGACCCATTTGCAAAAAAAATGATAATATGGGTAAAGGGGTGTGGGAGTGGGGGAATAATAATGCCTCCGAAACGCTCGAAAGCCGAGATTGAGACATTCTAAAATCCATATCTCCTAATTGGTTAATGTCACGAAATTCAAACTTGATGAACATCTGTGGGCATACTAGGAGAATAGATCGGAAACAAATTTTTGAGTGGGGGAAGTGGCGTACGGAGGTGGGGGGTGAAAAACTTTAGATTACGATATCTCACGAACCAATTACACTAGAAAAATAAAATTTGGTTTCTGTATTAAGGTTGACAAATAAAGTTTGCTGAAAATAAAATTTTTTAAGGGGGTGGTGGAGTATGGAAGTGGAAGGGATAAGAATTTTTCTAAAATATCACGTCTCATATCTCAAGAACAGTGTAAGGTAGATGCTTAGAATTTTTAGCGGAAGTAGGCCAAATAAACCCCTAGCAGGGAGGGTGGGTGAGCGGGTAGAGGGTGAGGGTGGGGGAGGGTGAAAAGGAAAAAGTTTCGATTTTTATATCTCGAGAACCTATAAAGCTATAAAGCTGAAACTTGGTATTTGGATAGAACTATAGTAGTAGCATGTTGAAAAAATATAATATTTTATAGGGGTAGTATGGTACGGGGGTGGGGGGTGTTTTTCCTAACTATAGAACGGCTTATGCTAGAAAGTTGAAACTCGATATATATATGTAACTCAACTAGAAAAGTCCTTTAGATTGAAAAAAAATTCAAATATCCATTGGCGTACAGAGGAGGAGCGAAAAAAATGATCAGTGAAAATGGAATGCATATATTTTCACGATTTTCGTCATATCTATTAGGTCTTTCTAAATATTGAATTCATTTTTTTTTCTACGGGTTCTTCATATAAATACCTAGAAAATGTTTTCAGGATTTTTTAAAATTGGACCCCCAAGGTGGTGTAAAGGGGATTATACATTTTCACGAATTCAGCCGTATCCCTCAGGTCTGATTTGATATCGAATAAATTTTTACTTTCATGGACTTGTTTAGTAATCACCTAAAACTTGTTTTCAAATGTTTTCCTTTTTCAACCCCTAAGAGGGTATAAACGGGTTGAACACGTTTTCACAAATTCCGGGATTTTTAAATATTCAACCCCAAAGTGGGTGCAAGGGGGTTTGTATATGTTTTCACAAATTCTTACATATTTCTTAGTTCTAATGAGATATCGAATTCATTTTTACTTAATAAGGCTTCCTACATAATCGTCCAAAAGTTGATTTCAGGATTTTAAGATATTCAACTCCAATAGGACGTAAGGCTTTCGACATGTTTCTCAGGATTGATGAGATATTAGATTGGTTTGCACTTCCACAGACTTTTTATATAATCGTCTTCAAGCGCATTTCCGATTTGATGTAATGGTCCGAAACCAAATCACGAGAAACCTTCTAATGGCGTAACAACTGATATTATACTAGGACTAGATCTCGTCCCGGTGTATGACCCAATTATGTAATTCATATGTTATGTGAGGCAGCGGCGAAAGTATTCTAGCGCGACCCCATTTTAACCGCTTCCCAAACTTTTTTTTTGGTTTTTCAGTCACATAGTAACCTGCACCGCATCTCAGAATTAAACTCGTTCCGAACTTCTACCGAAAAAATAATAAAGTTGCGCCCAGACTGTTGGCAGATTTTTTCATTTTAAAATTTGACTTGATTTATTTTGTAATGTTTATGATCAAATATTTAGTAGCATGGAATACTGTCTAAAATGAATAAAACTCAAAAAAATTTTATTTTCAAAGTTTATTGTTGTAAGACCAAAATCTTAGAAAAAATTGCAAGTGAAAAGTATGCAACCTTAAAACCCTAGTGCACTGATAATATGTAAGGATTAACTCATTTTAATATCTCAAGTACTCTGAAAAGTTGAGACTTATACTTATTAGAGCTACTCTAGGGCCACATTCAAAAACTTTGACAGTATAAGAAATTTATGAGCTTTGAGTATTGTGTTACTAAAGCGGACACTGATTTAATTTTTACATAGAGGTACTGTGGTGAAAGAGCCTTGAATATATTCATCTATTTTCTATAACCTAATAATCCTTACTACCAATGGTCTAAAGAAAAAAACGAATTGTTTTTAAAGCAGTGCCTTGACAAAAGCACTATGCTTGCTCCGAAAAGTGTCATACAGGAAATAAAAATCGGTCACTGATTCCGACCTGTTCATTTAGTAGGCATCACTATTTTTTGAACTATTTACCATATTCGGCTGGATATTAAGGAACTCGGATAGTACTTGAGGCGGTTATAGCCAGAGTGGGCCAACCCTAACTTTTTAAGAAACTGAGTTCAGTACAGAAATCGACTTGTCAACCACCTGGCCAAACGATAATCTATTCACCAAGTACAAAAAATCAATTGATTTGCTCAATTTCTAAATAATATATGAACTTTTTGAGTTCACCAAATCTTCACACTTTGCCTTCGGTGCACCTGGTACCAGGTTCGAATCTGCTTGGCGACAAGTAATTTTCGAGAATGGGATTGTGTGCCGGTAGTCCGGCAGTTCACTCAGCTGTAAATGAGTAACTGAGTTAAAATCGGGGTAATAATCACGGACGAGCGTGTGGCTGACCACTTCACCTCCTAGTGTTCCGTTGGTCTTGTAATGAAGTAACTCTAGCATTAGTTCAAGGCCTAGGTCCGATTTGGGCTGTTGTGCCATTGATTATTAAATCTTCACTTGTCATTATTTCGGTTGATCTTCTGATGGGGACACACTTTGGTTCTAACCGCCTCATTTTTCCCTATACTAAATTCATGAAATTTTCTTCAAATTACGAAAATTTCCAACAAATCAACCGAAAATGTGTCTTTAAGTACCCAATCTTAAATGACGAATTCATTTTACGAGGAGATATTAGGCGAGTTTCACTGAAAAATTATTTTCACATTAAATATTTCGGCATGTCGTCGAGAAATGTAATTTAAGTGAAATCTTTTCAATTTATTTACACACAAGTGAGAACATCAACATTTCATGTTAATCTACTTTATATCACTAAATGCATCTATTCGTAGAGGTGTAAATTTCCGATGGAATTGTGCTTCCGCTTTGCAATCCTTCTTACTCGATTTCCTGCTCTTAATTTTTTTTTTTTCAATTTATTCTTGAAGAATATTTTCTTCACATATTTTTTTTCCGATCACAGCGTCTGGCTGTTTCTTGCGGATTTCATTCCATGGTGTAGATTGTATTAAACTTCATGCCATGCTGTAAAATATGTGACTAAAAAAATTTTACGAAAAATTCAGTGAAATTTTTTCGTCAAACCTGCAAATAAAATAATGTGGCAAACGAAAATATGACGACATTATCTGACTGCATTTGCCAGCGAGAACAGTCAAATATATGGCATAGTGGCATACAGTGTAATACAGTTCATCACATAATGTACTGACATTTTTCTTACAAAGGTCCGTTGCACTATATAATAAATAACAATTTTGTAATTTTCCATAAAATAATTAAAATATAATAATCTGCAAAAGGCTTGGGATTAATTTGATTATTAATTGGTTCTATAAGTGTAGAAGGCCGTTGAAATCCCTGACACCCTATTAATATTTTGATCATTTATTTTGTTCCGCCCACTTCTGCGAATTACTGCCCTTCTCAAGAATTGTATGCCTGGAATGTTCCTCTGCTCGACGTACATATACATGTACCATATTTCAACTTTCTATCATGCGCCGTTCGTGAGTTATATAGTTTTCCACGACCCATCTACAAAATTTATTTTTGTAACACTCACCTAGGGTATCTACACCTACGTGCTTCGTTGCGTTTGTATAGAACTATCTATTCACAAAATATGAAAATTAAAACATCGATAAAAACTGTATTGCCCTTCCGACAAACGTATGTTACTACCCTTAACTTCCTCTGTGTTCTATTCAGTGTCGAATAAATCTTTTGCCCTCAACATCCTTTTTAAGAGAATGGTCTAGCTGTATATGTAGTTAGGCATAAACATCTATTTTCTACCATGCGCAGATTCAGAAAAAAATATGTTGATACCAGAATTTCCCACCCCCTTCTCATCCCTGCTCTCCTCAAAATATATATATTTTTAAAATACAATAGTTTTAGAGATTGAAAAATCGACGAGTTTTTATGAGTTTTTATTTAAACTTCCCCACCCTCCTTTTTTTTACTGATTCTTGATTCGATCTCCTTTTGATTCCAGCACTCCGGTGTTCGACTCATTTTGTTTTGTCCCCATTCACATGCGCTACTGTACGCCCCCTCTTTTTTACTCTTTACAAGTTTCAACTTTCTAGCACATGTTGTGCCTGAAATATAAGAATAAAATTTTTCCATTGGAATTCCTCGCTGTACTTTTCCCTCTTTTTTTGTAGTCCAAAAACCTGAAAATGCCAGGGTGGCATGGTATTTTTATTAAATCGAATCATTATAATAATTATAATAAAATTAATACCTATACCCTATACTAGAAGTTATTCCCTAGATTTTTTACTCATTTTTAAATATATAAATTTTTTTTTTCAGATATTTTTGAATTAAATTCTCGAATTTATGACATCTCTAAGAGCAATTAAAGCACCAACCTACGTGGGAATTTGGTCAGCTGGTTGATATAAACTGAAGGTATGTAAGAAAAGCCCTAATCAATTGTTAACTATAACCCAATTTTCTTCGTCAATAACTTTTTAAGTTAAGTTAGTCTTACAGAAACATGTTATTTGTTAGAATATTGTTTTAAAGACTGAAACGTAACCCATCAAACCAAAAGCGTAGCATGTGAATCACTAACGATTCATCTAGGTGAGATGAGTGTATGTTCATATGTGAATTCACTTACGATTCTTAGGTGAATCACTGTGTGCTTTTTATTTTCCACTTCAAATCACCTGGGTGGACAGCAGTGGCGTTGAAATGGGAATTGAGAGGGTGGTATTTTGGTGGGCTAACGGGTTTGGATTCGGCTCAAAAAACAACGATAGTGAAGTGTATCCCGAACTCTAATGAATTTTGTAATTAATTTTGTTATTTAATCCTAAAATTATCAATCCGTAATTATTGTGTGCTTACACGCTGGGAACCAGTAGCATCCTTTCTGAGAGTTTTTTTTTTTGCTGGGTAACTTTATTATATAAAAAAGGGCGATACGGTAGTTAAATTAAGCAAACAATCAAATATTTCTGGGATGATATAAAAAAAAATAGAATTTTAAATCTCTAATTCGCTATTTCAAAAGATTTATGGCTTACATTCTATAGTTACAACAGCTTACGTCGTCTAATAGTTGTATAACAGTCGTTGAGCCTACACAGAGCAACTAGTCGGCGCTTCAGAGTTGCATAGCCGAGGTTGTCGTCAAGACGTTGTATATACGTTACTAAAACGTTGTATTCCGTGTGCAATAATCGAATCATATTTAAAGAAAATGATTTTAAGCAATGAACGAAAAAAAATATTGTGCGGAAATAAAAGCAGATGGGAAGGTCGGTCAGTTAGAGTGGAAAATATAGTTTATTGCAATACTTATTTTAATTTTGCAATTAAATTGGCAGATATGCTCCATCAAAACAACAAAGTGGGTAATTCAAAACGTTAACTTTGTGTAATGTTTCATGTTGTGGTTATTTTCGATCGAGAAAAAAAACTTGTTAAAAAAATATTACGTAATTTAATAAGACCAAAGTCGTAAATATCATACTATACATTACATTATCTTGTAAGTAGGTAATTTTTTTGTCTTTCATCATAAAATTGCTATTATTTTGTATAGTTGTTAATAATAATCACGTGAAACAACTGTCGGTAATTTAATCGGAATTGATTGATTACACGCAGGTAAACGTCAATCAGACCATAATAATAGCGCGGAACTTCTTAATTCTCCTTGTAATCTCGTTTGACGAGATTCAATTGCATTCTAAACCTGAAATAACCGTTATTTCGAGATTTACACAAGAATATTATTTTGTTGTATAATGGTGAATTCTACGACTAATAGCCTTCCGGCAGTTACAAGACACTCAGCCTATATTGCTACCATCTCGAACGCACTAAAAAACAATTCGACATTCCAATCGATATGACTGTCGAAGATTGCAGTCCTCATTAGGAATTTTGCGCGATGGAAATTTTTTTTATGCAAATTACAGGTGAGTCAATCGGTATGCGTTTCGGTGTGCAGTTTGAATAAGATGCATTGAACGAAAAACAGGTGCGAAAGACGGATGTGAAGGTCATTGCGTTGGTAAAAACAACTCTGCCCGGTCACCCACCTTTCTTAGATGTGCAATTTTCCATAGGACGATTCACCATCACCTCTTATGAATTACTTATCGATGAGTTCGGTTACAAACAGGTTACAATCAGGTAAAATACCTAGTTTGCTCGCATGGATATTGAAGCCATCGTGATTGAACCGTTGCTTCTATAATAGATATGTAAATTGATATTCCAGGAAATGCAATGCTGGCTCGGTATGGGGAAAACTTGATTTTAATGGCATTCTTTGCGATGGTAATTTTATGACAAACACATTAAATAGCGGTTAGTTACCAGGTAAACGTAGTACAAAATGTCGAAATGAAAATGCCTAATTTACTTGCATTTTGGAAAAATTTCGGTTCGCTTCTAATGTGACCTAAAAACTTTGAAGCTTTCGAAACGCAGCAATGCTGCATTCCAATTTTATGACAAACACATTAAATAACGGTTAGTTACCAGGTAAACACATCAGATCTAAATAAGAATGTGTAATTTACCTAGATTTTGAAAAATTATCGGTTTCTCTCCAATGTGGCCTAAAAATTTTTACCTTTTCAAATAAGTCGAAAGGAAAATGCAGCATTCCAATAGTCAGACATTTGTTATTTGTGGGACAAGTTATCCAAGCCTACTCTTTTTGGAGAATCCATAAAGTATGCTAGTGAGGTAAAATTCCTGAGAATCATCCTGGATGCAAAGATCACTTGGAGTGCTAATTTGGACAAAGTTCTTGAAAGGGCCAGAATCTCTCTCCGTACCTGCAGGTGCTTTCTCAGCAAGAACTGGAAACTGAGTTCAAAAATAACCTCCTGGATGTATACCATCGTTGCCAGGGCCATTATAACTTATGCTGCATCCGTCTGGTGGAAGACAACAAAGCAGAAAACTGCTCAGCTTAAGCTGACTAAATTACAAAGACTGGCATGCCTGGGTATTACTAGGGCGATGCGCTCCACTCCCACAGCTGCCTTAGAGGTGCTTCTCAACCTAAAACCTCTACACTTAGAAATACAGAAAGAAGTTAGGTTCACCACATACAAACTTTTGAGCTCGAAGGACGAGTCAGAGCGCAAAATAGCTTGCCCAATTCTTTCCGCGGAACTCAACAAGGACTCCATACTAGCGATACCTCTTTCTGATTCAATGGTACCGCAATTCAATTTCACAAGGCCATTGTCCTACCTGAAAGGAAGGATTGGGCCACAAACAAACCCACTCCAAAACCAGAATCCATAATCTGGTACACAGACGGATCTAAAACAGATAAAGGTTTTTGGAGTTCGCTCAAATGTCAAATTCTATTGTAGCATGCACATAACATCCACTGTTTTTCAGGCGGAGACTCATGCTATTGAACTATGCATTAGAGAAAATATCAGACGGAGCTACAAAAACCAACAAATATATATTCTCTCGGACAACAAGGCAGCAAAATTGGCCCTTCAGTCCGATCAAATCTACTACAAACTTGTTTGGAATTACCTCCAATGCCTGGTTGAGCTCGGCAACAAGAACAGAGTTCATTTGGATTCCGGGACACAGTGGCTATGAAGGTAATGAAATGGCCGACTTAATGGCTAGGAAAGGTTCAGAAGCTGAATTCATGGGACCATATCTATTCTGTGGTATTCCGTTAAGCACAGCCAAAATGAACATCCGAATGTGGCAAAAATCGCAAAGTGCCATTCACTTGGACTTGGCACCGGGTAACAGGCACTCAAAGCTTTTTATGCCAAAGCATTCGGAAAAAAAAGAACATCTGATTATCTAAAACTATGCAGACATCAGACCCAAACCTGACTGGACATTGTTACATGAGAAAGCATCTCAATAGGATTAGTCTCTCTTAGACTAAAATTTGCAGAATATGCAATGACGAAGACGAAACACCAGAGCATATCCTCTGTGAATGTGAAGGTTTAGCTCACAAAAGACTTCGTCACTTCAGTCAGGGTTTCATGGACCCATCGGAATGCCTGACCATTCCTCTTCGCAAAATACGAAGCTTCATTGAAAGCGCAGGGATTGAAGAGGAATCATAGTCAACCCGGGGGGACGTCACAATAGGCCCAAATTGAAGAGGAATCATAGTCAATCTGGGGCACGTCACAATAGACCCAACTGTGGCTTCATTATCAGAGGTTAACCATACCAACCCCTTTTGCCTATCTAATCTAATCTATTCCCATCAAATATAAACTATACTAGGTTGCACGAATCTTACTCTCTACTATAATTGTTGACCAAAAACTGAAAATAAATTGCATCAAATCCCCCATTACAAATATATTTCAAATTATCTGAATATTATCTAATTCCTCGACGGCAAAACAAACAGATAAAACATGCAAGTGGGTTAATGAAACTTTGTTTCATCATTTAGTTCATTCAATTCGGTGATTCAAACTTGGAACATAAACAAATCGTACCTTATTTTATTTTACAATAGCTTCCATGGCTCAAATTTGTGTGTTTCCCAGTTAAAAGTAATTTTCGCGGGTATTTTAACATCGCGCTCGAATCGCTCAACCTTCAAACTTAAAGACACCTCTTGTAAGAAGAATAAAAACAATTCGTATAGTAAGTACGATTCAGTCTGAGTCCGTTAAAAAAAAAATACAAGTTTCAAAATTTTGACAAAACCATGTCAAATCTGGTTTTTGTGATGAATCAGCAATTCTACAGCTCTCATCATTATTTCAGACGTCTGAGTAATTGAATTTGAACAAAACGTGGAAAATAAATTTTAAAGCTATCGACATTATTATGACGGCTCCGGTGTCTTTAACAATGACCCCCAGCGTGGCCTGTGCGCTATAATTAACGAAATAATAACCATAACAAACGCGCCAAGAAACAATTAGATACCGCCAAGAGTCATAATATAAACTTCCTAGGAGGCCTTTACCCTCATCGTGTCTAACCACGTCAACCGCCAGCATGCATAAAACCGCCGCGCAACGCGGTAATTTATGAAAAAAGATGCGCACTATGTTGTTATCCACGAAAAGATACTGGACAGAGATACTTTCTTTTCAGGTTTTTTTTTTTAATTTTATTTGTGTTTAATTATCGATTAATTAAAAATAAATAAAAAAATTGAACATTTATCTTTACTGAGAAATCGGTATGTCATACTTTTACACCACGGTATTTAACCGATAAAGTTAAAAGAAACTGGCTTTCAGTTTATCTGGAGCAACAAAAACAATAAAACTCTAAGCTTTGGCGTAATGAAATTTGCACAGCTCATTTGTTCTAGATCTTCTAGATCAACAAAAATCATTGTAGAATCGTGCCGAATAGATACTTCTAAAAACAGTGGCTGTAAGACATCAAACACTTTTTTCGCAGTGTAAACAATCGCAGTAGCCAGAATTTTTGTAATGTCTTCATGTCAAATCTTTTTTACACTAAAAAATAGTAAATGTGACGCGTGTGCGTTAAGCGATGCAACGCGATGGCAGCTGATTAGAATGCATGTTAGTGAGCGCAACCAGTTACAGTGATACCGCATCGCTCTATTCGCGTCGCTTTGATAGTGTATTTTCTAAATTCATCGCGAATTATTTCCATAACCAGTAGTCGTACGACTTTCAATAAAAACGCATTTTAGAGGCAATTGGATTATCTATAAATTTGATAACACACATTTTTCATGTACGATTAGTATAAACCGATTTTTTTAAGGAAAACGCACGTCAAAGCAGTTCGAAAAATCGGAAGAAAAGTGATGAAATTCTATCTCGGGAGCTATTAGGCGTGACTGAAATTGTATTTTTTACAAAACCAACCTTTTTTTCTGAAGGTCCGCGGTACTCCCAAATGAACAAGAATCCTTCGTGCAAGTATTTAGTGACGAGGCTATGAGTGCAAATTTCTAATTATTGATGTAAAAATTCACTACGCCTTCCACTCAGGTGTTGAAACAGTCTACAGATTGTAAAAGTTGCAAGAAATTAGATATATAAAAGGGTTCTTGAACGACTTCTTCTCTTAAGAACTCTTTTACTTTAAGTTCCCAACAAACTGTATTTTTGAACTTCCTTCAAAATCAAAACTTCCCAAAATTTAAAAATTTTCTTTTTTTTCCAAAATTTTTTACAAAAGTATATCGTCACTTACTTACCATACTTTCAACTTTTTAGTTTCTGGCTCTAGAGATATGTTCCTACTTCCGTGCCAACATACAGGGTGTTAATGACAAAAGTATTGACGATTCGGAAGTATATTGTGGGAAAAAGTGTACTAAAGTTCCTTTCTTGCTCTGTTAAGGACTTGTCAGCGTGTAAAAGGACGAAGGATAGCGTTACATCACGTTTTTGAGCTATTTCAAATAGTTCTTGAGATATGAGACTCGATTTTTTACACAAAGTTATTAGACCTTCCGTTCGATTCCAGCTTTCGAGCGTTTTGGACGCATTGCTTTTTCCCTCACTACCATACCTACCACTTATATTGAAAAGCTCTCCATAAATTTGAAGTTTCAACTTTGTAGTATAAGCAGTTCCTGAGATATGGAAACCTACATTTTCATTTAAAACGCTCCCCTCCAACCCTCGCCCCATAAAAAGTTATCGATGTATGTACCCACAAAATGTGAACAAAATATCTAAAAAGGTTTGTGAGATATTAGCCCTCTAGCGGATTTTCTTACGGTATACACGGCGGAGAGACGGACTTATTTTCTTTTTTTTGCTTTTTGGAGTCTAGCAGCCCTGAAGTGTGAAAATACAAAAACTTTGGGTCGCAATTTCTTTTTTCTACTATAATTTAAAGTCGATCACAAATTTTTATTATTTAAAAAGAAATTGCGTAAAAAATAATAAATTTTAATTTGCTCGACTTACTCCTTTAATCCTTATTATCCGAAATTAGCTTCCGTTGTTTTTTGCCTAAATTATTGGATAAGACTTCTAATTTCCTTCAAAGAAAACGGCTAACAATTTCCGAATATAATACAGCGTATCCATTATATAAAAATTCCCTTCTCAACATCCAAAGATTAAACCCCAAAACATACTTGCCGTAAAATTACCTCTTCGTAAATTCCAATATAAAATTAATGTTAAGAATAAGAGAGAGAATGTTGCTGCATATTTTCAGTCGACATAAAACATCCACCTCGACATATAAATTAACAACTTCTTCGGAACACAAGTATTTAGAAGAAATTCATTGCGAATTGTTTAGTCAACTTTAATGAAGATTTATAAACATTTTCGCTGTATGTAAAATTTCGATGTTCGGTTTTACTGTAGAAAAAAGTACACGATTTTATTTGCTTTTCTTTTTTAATTGGGTAAATTAAATAAACCAGACCCAGACGGAACTGACTTTGATTCATCTAGAAGAAAAATTTGTCAAGCAGTTATTTAAATTTGTTATGACCATATAAGAAGGATTGTATTGAGTTCTGACGACTTTGATAGAGCGTTAGAAAAACACGACTTTAATAATATTTGTGTCAAAGTTTAACCTTATAAAGTCAGAATCAATAGAGACTCTCTAATTTTGTAATAACATATTTTCTGGGACGCGTTAAATAGTCGCACATATGAAGCTATTTGGGACATGATCCCCAGAAAAAATACAAATTTACTTTAAAGTTATACTAGCCAGTTTTGACGTCTGACCGTAAAAAAGCAGTCCGATTTCTCTCTTCCCATCGTTTGCTCAAAATATGAAAAAAAATTTAAGCCACGTTAAATCAACAAAAAATTCAACTTCTTCCTCGGCTAATTCAAGTTTCTTAAACAGTAAGTCAAAACGACGACGATACGACACCTTAGTTTTTATTTTAACAAAATTTCTTACTTTTTTGTCACAAAAAACCACCAATTATAACTGAAAATATGTTTTGCGCCATTTTGTGAATAAAGACGTTAATTTTAAATTATTCCTGATGATACCAGGTAACATGCTGGTACTCAAAAAAACGTCTTACCGACTTTCTTTACTTATGCTTAGTACAACTACCACCGAAGCCATTTAGTTCAACATAAATTGATTTCTTTCAATCTCCTTTTTATCGAATTATTTTTGAAAAAAAAAATTTAAATGCTGGCAACGAGTAAAGCACTTTGAAAACTGACCGACTTTTTGGTTACAATCATGACTCAAAAGTTATTTCAGTAGCTATGTGTTAAGATATGGGACTTAAAAGTTATATGGGCGACGTCTTGGTTATTTGGCAATCTTACTTAACTTTAATCTTAAAAATATGATGTTCAGTCATTATCAAATAATTTTTATTTTTATATGATTTTTTAAGATTCATTCAATATAAATATTGTTGCGAGCTAGGGGTTCGCCGGGATTTCAAGTGAAACACAATTCGGTTAAAATAAAAATAAGTGATAATTTATTATTCAATCGCACTATTAATTCTATTCGCACAATAATTCGCACTGTATGGCAGCACTGCCCGCTTATTTATACCGCTTGACTCGATCACTTTCGCTCTCTACCAACACGGTCGCGTATACACGCTGGCTGTCGCAGTCGACGTAATCAAAATTACTGTGTCTTCGCTGAACGCTTTACCTGCTTATATATTATCCGGTTGCAGTCTAGGATGTACTTGAATGTTCACCGGTGATGTGGATGTTTCTCGAAGGCTTTAGAGCTTTTGATTTTGATCTTCGTTCGGTGGTTCATGTACAGGGTTCTAGTACATTGGAGAGCATTCGATAAAGAAGGGAGATAGAATCGTGTTGTTGCGCCTTATCTTCAGCTAGGTTTCTGATTGGGTTATTTTGCAACTAGGTATTCGGTTGTTGTTGTTTTCATTATGTGAAACGATCGAGTTGCACGGTTGCGGGGTTGCCAGGCTTACATGTAACAATATTTTGGAGAACATAAAAAACAGATATGATAAAATTTAATTTTGACAAAAGTTGAAAAATGCATTTGATTTCAAATTAATTAACTTCTCCTTAAATGTTAAAAAAAATTTAACTTTTTTTTCTGGAGGCTCCTTCTATGTTGGAGTTAAAACCACTCAATCGTTTTTGTTTAAAATCCTATACCTACAGTATAAACGTATATCCAAATTAAAGTTTAGCTAACTGTATATAGTCCTTGATTCACGTTAAGGCACAGCTTGCAGGCAAGCCTGACATCAATTGTCTAACCTTTTTCGAAAACTATTCTCTGCAGACTATTCAAAGGATGCTACAGAAATTATTAAACGAAGCCCATTCCATCCCCATGAGTTGTTCCCGTTAGGGTGCAAACATAAATTTTCATCAAAGTTGTATTAAGTTTTACTTATACGTACATTTTACTATTTTATTCCTTACGTACAATCTTTGAATTAAATTGTTTTTTATTCCTTATCAAAACAACTTTTTCCCTGTTACTATATTTTTAAAAATTAAAATTCTCAACACTAAACGAAATATGCAAAGACAAGAAAAGTATATGCTGCGATTTGTGACTCACGCAGAGTTAATCTTACTCCGAACCAAAAAAAAAAAGCCATATAATCCTGGCCTAAATATATAAAGAATGAAATTGGCAATACTAGTTAGGCTAGAAAAATTATTTGCACACTTTAAAATTATAATTATTTAAAAAAGGGGATTTTGAACATTATGCATTTTGTTTTTTATATATTTTTGATTGATTGATTGAATTTATTTCAGTATCCATGAGCGTAGCTCGTGCGGATAATATTAAATACAATATCTACATGTGTTTTTAAAATCGAGTAAAAATTTCAATTCAATTCCTTAATTGATTGCAAAAGAAATGGGGTATATATCTCGCTTTAAAACGGAATAGCAGCAAAAATCAGACGAAAACAGACGGGCTTTTGTATTGGTCTCTATATATGCGGGTGTTATATTGGGACAACAAACTTTTTCCATACATTTCCGAGAAAAAAACATGGTTATAAAATAATAAAAATTAACAGATTTCCTATATTCAGTAATGCCATGAATTCTTCAATTAAATACCACTAAATAACCTATTATTTTTTAAACATGTACACCTATGCATGTAATGCAGAATTAAGTGTTGTACATATTTTTTTCACAACTATACTATAATTAAGTCGTCATAAGACAACTTAATGGTTGTATAATAAACCAATAACTGACTGCTTTTGACAAATCGGGTAGTTGGCGCCAAGTTGTAAGGCCGACTAAATTTTTTGGATACAGTTTCATGGCTTCTACAAGGATTATAATAATAATAATTGATTTAATCGGGTACACTTTCTCAGCTCATGGAGCTGGAGACATAACCGTTATGATGCGTTTACACTCACCCTTGAGGCGAGCCTCGAAGCGAGCTTCTAACCCCATCAGGCCATTGCAAACCGGTTTTCGTCGGCTGTATTCTTTGCTGTGTTGAAAGCAATTTACACTCAACATGCCTCTGCGGCGCAACTTGCTAATAAGTGCGAAACGTCAGAAATACGATGAGCTGCGAGCTGTGGTGCCACAGTTGCGAGCTGTGGTGCCACAGTTCATTGTATGTGTGTACACAGATGGAAGCGTGCGTCGGAGAAAAAGTTGAAGAATGTTAGACTCTTGCGACTCCACGAGCCATCTGATTGGTTGATTTTATGGTGGGGATAGAGGCGCGCCTCAAACGTTGAGTGTAAATCCACCATCACTCAGCTCAATGAGCTAGAAAATTTTCACCATGTCAAAATACACATGCATGTATGATGACATTGAGCTCAATGCCTAATAATCTACCTTAACCCCTAGAACTCCTCAGTCAGTACAGCGCACTGGTATAAGAGGTAGTACAAAAATATATTAGTCAAGTTTTATATTAATAATTAAAAGAAATTAAAGTAATAAAGTGATTAATAAGGAAAATACGAATCATCAATATATTAAATAATACATGCAAATTTATAGTTATTTTTTTTTTTTCAATAATTAATAAAAGAAAATAAAAAGTATATAAAAATAAAAAAATAAAAAAGGATTTAAAAGATAAGATGAAAGAAAATAAAAAGTATATAAAAATAAAAAAATAAAAAAGGATTTAAAAGATAAGATGAAAGGCGTATGCTACAACAACACAAACCACAACCGTTTCTTCAAGCGTCTTTCAGGACTACTTGTCTAGGAAATATCCCTTCACTTGGACTTTGAAGTCGGCAATACTGGTTGCATTTTTATAGAGCTGGGTAAGGAGTTGTACTCAATGATTGCTTCGTAAAGTGGGTCTCTTCTCAGACGATTCGTTCTTGCTGCATAGATTTACAATATTGTTCGCATTACGCGTGTTAAATTAATGTCGTAAGTCTTTAATGTGTCGTATGGTTAGCGGGGTTTTAGTTTGTTTATTTCGAGATTTGTATATGAATTTTACTCTTTCGAGCGCTATAAGTTCATATATTGTTAACTTCTTGTAGTCAGAGTAGAGAGTCAACGAAGGCGTAAGTCGAGGGAGATTGTATACTTCTAATCTTGCATTTTTTTCAGATTATACAAAGCTGTTTGGCTCCAAGAGTGTAGTCCATAGCTTATATTGGAAGGGATGAAGACATTGAATATGGAGTCCTCCACCTGATAGTCAATATGATGGTTGCGTCTTAATAATCCAATAATGGGTGCTATTTTTTTGCGTATTGCTGTTATATGAGTTGTCCCGTTTAGGTTTTCATCAATGATTAAACCTAGGTACTTAGTCTGGTTGACTCTAGAAATTTCCTTGCCTCCAATTTCAAGATGAAGCTGAATATCTGGCTTGTTTTTCAATTTTGTAGTATATAATTTGTTTTTGCGGATAATATATTCCCATTTAACCATCTATTGAACGTAGCAAGGTCATTATTGATTGTAAGTTTTAAGATGATCTGTATGTCACTTTTATACAAAAGCATGGTGTCATCCGCAAATATTTTTTACTTTATTATTTTAATAATAAAGTATTATTATCGATTTTTAAAAAAAAAAAAATTTGCTACCCTGAAAATTTTTTTTTATACGTTTCATAACTAATAAGCACCAAAAAGCAAAACAAATTTTCAGTCCGACATTCTAAAATCCATATCTCCTAAACGGTTAATGTTACAAAATTAAAACTTAATAATCATTTGTAGGTATACTAGGAGAGTGATGTACAGGGGTGGGGGTTGAAAAACTTTAGATTACGATATCTCACGAACAAATTGCACTAGAAAAATAAAATTTGGCCTGTGTGTAAAGGTTGACAAATAAAGTTTGCTGAAAGTAAAATTTTTTTAGGGAGTGGTTGAGCATGGAAGTGGAGGGGGTAAGACTTTTTTTAAAAAATCACGTCTTATATCTCAAGAACGGTGTAAAATAGATGCTTAAAATTTTTACCAGAAGTAGGACTAATAAACCTCCAGCAGAGAAAAAAATTTCTAGGATGAGGGTGCAGAGGGTGAGGGTGGGGGAGGATGAAAAGTAAAAAGTTCCGATTTTTATATCTCGAGAACCTATAATGATATAAAACTGAAACTTAGTATTTAGATAGAACTATAGCACTAGCATATTGGAAAAATATAATTTTGTATAGGGGTAGTATGGTACGGGGGTGGGGGGTGTTTTTCTTAACTATAGAACGGCTTATGCTAGAAAGTTGCAATTTCGTATGTATATGTAAATCAGCTAGAAAAGTAATTCTGATTAAAAAGAAATTTAAATATCTATTGGCTTTCGGAAGTGGGGAAAAAAAATTATCAGTGAAAATGGAATGCATATAGTTTTACGATTTTCGTCATATCTATTAGGTCTTTCCAAATATTGAATTCATTTTTTTTGTACGGATTCTTCATATAAATACCTAGAAAGTGTTTTTAGGATTTTTTGAAATTCGACCCCCAAGGTGGTGTAAAGGGGATGTATACATTTTCACGAATTCAGCCGTATCCCTCAGGTCTGATTAGATATCAAATAACTTTTCACTTCCACGGGCTTATTTAATAATCACCTAAAACTCGTTTTCAGGTTTTTTCCTTTTTCAACCCCTAAAAGTGTAAAAACGGGTTGAGCACGTTTTCACGAATTCCGTCATATCTCTTAGGAGTGATAAGACATCGGATTGGTTTTTACTTAGTCGTGCTTTCTTTATATATATCTAAAAACCCATTTAAGGATTTTTGGATATTTAACCCCAAAGTGGGTGCAAGGGGGTTGCATATGTTTTCACAAATTCTTACATATTTCTAAGTTCTAATGAGATATCGAATTCATTTTTACTTCCTAAGGCTTCCTACATAATCGTCAAAAAGTTGATTTCAAGATGTTTTTTATTCAACTCCAATAGGACGTATGGCTTTCGACATATTTCTCAGGATTGATGAGATATTAGATTGATTTGTACTTCCACAGACTTTTTATATAATCGCCTACAAACGCATTTCCGATTTCATGTAATGGTCCAAAACCAAATCACGAAAAACCTTCTAATGGCGTAACAACTGATATAGACCTCGTCCTGGAGTATGACCCAATTATGTAATTAATATGTTATATGTGGCAGCGGCGTAAGTATTCTAGCGCGACCCCATTCTAACCGCTTCCCGAACTTTTTTTTAGGTTTTCAGTCACATAGTAAACTACACTGCATCTCAGAATTAAACTCGTTCCGAACTTCTACCCAAAAAATAATAAAGTTGCTCCCAGACTGTTGGCAGATTTTTTTTTTTTATTAAGGGTAGGCGAAAATCTCGAAAGACACTGTGAGGAACGCACCTCATAGTAGTATGGGACTTTAACCCACTAAAAGCACCTCCCTTGATCATAACCAATCAGTGTATGATCGACCAATGATAAAATCCGCAAATGTAATGTATTTTCCCGAAACTCCCGCATTTAGAAGGTTACGAATATATATGAGATACAATGTCGGTCCCAGGATCGATCCCTGTGGAATTCCCAAGTTGATGCGCCTTTCTTCGCTGTAGATGTCCATGTTTCTTGTGATATAAGTCCGGTTAAATAGATAGTGCTTAATTAAGGTTTTTGGTTTTCCACGAATACCCAATTCCTCAAGAGTTCTTGGTAATAGATCGTGGTTGACTGTATCGAAAGCCTTTCTGAGATCAATGAAAACTGAAGCTACGTAGTTGCCTTTGTCAAGTCCTTCATTAATGCCATCCAGTAAAGCTGCGGATGTATTACTTTGTTTTTGGAATCCATATTGGTTAGGATCAAAGCCGCCAGTTCTTGTGATGAAATTTTGACTTTTTCTATAATTTTGCTAAACGTGCTGGTAAGTGCTATAGGTCTGTAATTATTAGAATCTTTCTTTCAGCAACTTTTATGGATAGGAGTAATAAGCGATTTTTTAAACAGTTGGGAAATGTACCATGTGCCATAAGCTCATTGATTGCATTTGAAAGCGGGTCTGCAATGATTGTTTGAATGGTCTTTAAGTCTGTGGATGTTATTCCATCAATGCCCGGTGCAGTATTATTTTTGAGTTTACAAATAATGGACTCAATTTCGTTTTTGTTTGTCGGAAATAAATACATTGATTTGGATTGATTTTGGCAACTCGTTCTACTAGAGTTAATGTCAGAGGGTAGTTCGTCAGCCAATATTGTGCCTACTGAGACAAAATGATTGTTAAGGGAATTTGCTATGAGAGTGGGATCACGCGTAGTTATTATTAATATTGTTTGTGCGGTGACACTTTCGATAGGATCATTTGCACGTTGCTTCGTACTATAAAAGTTTGCGGATTTTATGGTGATGATTTTGTACTTGAATTTTTTTCATTTGCTGGTAAAGGTACGGACAGGGGTTTATTGGCTTTGTTTTATTTCTCAGTAGATGTATTTTTGGATCAATTTACTTTATAGTTGGTTAATGAAATTATATTTTGGTATTTGTGCGATTTCGGAAATTTGCTGAAATTTCAATCGTCTAGGCTGTGAAAAGGTTTCACAATCGAAACACCTTCTTTACGAATAGCTTGTCTGATATACTGACGACCTTAACGAATGACATGAAGCTGTTTTTTGTACGTCCTTATTTCATGCGGAAGTCCGGTGTAAACAGTTAAGAAAGATTTTGGATTTAAGTATTGAAACGTGGACCCAATTTATTATTTGTGAAATCCGAACCCAATTCCAGTGTGCTGATAGACGATTACGATTTCTTTGGACCATCTATCCCAGCTTGACTGCTTATTAATTCCAAGAACTAATTTATTTATATATTGTACTTCAATGTCATTTTGTTGTTTCTCTCCAAGAACAAAACCTAAAAAGATACTTTCCTGAACCAACGTAAAATACAATCTGCCACTCAACAAAAACTACAATTTTCAAGTTTCACAAGAGCATCTTAACGATAATAAGCTTCCCCAGTGTGAAACACAAAATCTTAATCATCTTCAAAATCATTCCTGAATAAAATTTCCCATTATTTTGATCGTAAAACTAAGTATGTTTGGGTTTTGTGGTGTAGCTTGTCATAGAATGCATGATGCCACAATCAAACTTCGTTTTGTCGTCGTCGTTGTTTCGAATCTAGGGCAAGGAGTAAGCGTTTCTCTATGCGAATGGCATATTTTATCGTATAAACGTCGAGAATATGAAGAACTATTTTCATTAGTTATCTCGCTCGCTAAGGAACTTCAACTATAAACTAATAATAATCCCCAGGAATATGTAGAAAAGTCATTTACTGCACCGTGCTGGGTCGATATGGTACAAAAGGTGGGTTGTAATTAATTACTTCACTGACACAGTTTCCGTCTTGGAATTAGTTTCATATTTGCTGGTTGTACTGTATTTTTCCGAACAAATTTGATTATACTGTTGCGAGCTAGGGGTTTGTCCAGATTTCAAGTTAAACACAATTCGTTTAAAATCAATATTATTCGCATTCAGTAATTGCACTCCTGGCAACACTACCCGATTTTACTTGATCTCTGTTCGATCGCTGCTACGAATCCAAATCGCCTTGCAAATACTGTCGCGTAGAAACTGATTGTCCTCTCACCGTAAAAAACTGTGTCGGCTGCCAACTCTGTCGTGCTTATATACTGCATGTGTTGAGTCGAGAGCTTTCCTGCATATTCGGTGGTGTGTGTGGAATTTTCGTCGGGACTGAAGGACGAGTGAGATGAAGAGTATTCGAGAAGTTTGCAGATTTTTCCACGCCTTTCTGATTGGGTGTTGCAAAATGGCCAATCGGATGTTTTACTCCTCTTTCCAGTTAGGTATTCGGAGGTTATTGTTTTCCTTACTGGAAACTGATCGAATTGTGCGGGTTGCCAGGGTGATTTAGATTTTTCTTGGATTGATGGCGAAATAGGACGGTTTAATTTCGCCATTTACACCTACAGTAGATCCGGCTCTGGTTGAAAACATGGTCAGTTAGGCAATGACTCAGTTCGTTATATTTCAAAGCCACATGTCATTACATCAATTATTCCACTTGTCCGAATGGATCTACTACCCCCTTTATAAATATCGCTAACGCTATCGGACCGTACAACATTTAAAATTCCGCCCGAAGAGAGAAAAACAAATCGGTAAAAAGAAAAATTTGCAACTTTTCCGTCTGATGTTGTTGCATTCGATGAAAATGGAAGTTAAAGTGAACAAGCCCGTAAGTAAGTAGATTAGCACGACAATAACAACAAATGCTCTAAGATCTTATGGTGTGTCCGTTCGATTAACAAGCGTTTTTAATCCCGCATGGTAGACACACCGTATCTACTTGCTATTTTATTAGTTAATTGCATTCGCAATGAAAAGTGAACATAAGTGAAGGTTACCCACACATGTGTGACTTGGTAAGCAATTGGAGCATTAAGGAAAAAAAAGAAAAATAGCGTGAAAATGGGGCTTTTTCTATTTTTCTATTTTATTTTTATGAAAACTTCAAACGTTTCGAAATCGCGAGCACTATCATAGAAAATTGCTACAATAAATGTTGAGAATTTTCGCTACTGCTGGAAAGCTGGAAAATCTACTTTCAGAGTTAAGTCAAGTGTAACAAAATGTTTTGCTAATGTTTGTAGATATTCTTGTTTTGTGATTGAAAGATGTAGGATACAATCATTTAGAGCGATTTACTGTTTACCGAGTTTAAAGCACTTTCCCAAATTGGATTTCTATGACTGACAGACGCTCCTTCATCTCAACGATTTATGTAACTATAATTTCTTAATTTAATGCTAACGATAAGAAATTACTGTGGAAGTGTAGATGAATATGCTTGAGCTTGAAGATATGGACTGACATTGTAATTAGTTTTTGGATTTTAATTTCTATACTTGAACTGCTGCAGAACAAAAATTCCATCTACTGTGGTATATTTTTAGTGTGAATAGTGATTTTGAACATCTTAATTTCACATCAAATACTCCTGATAAATCGAATCTAAGAAATGCTTATACTGCTTTAAAAGCAGATCGGGCTGCTGAGATTTTTTAAACCGTGAAGCATCCGTGAACTATAAAAAATTCTGCTACTTTAGAGGATACTCCGAAAATTGTACTCCATTTTAGTCAATTTTTAGCACTTTTTGTAACATTTCAGATGAACAATTTTGGTTCGTGGTCTGAAAAACGGAATCGTTGACCTAATTTTTTTCATTATGATACGAAAGCCTTCTTTATCACCTTTTAATTAAGAGTGTATTCATTGCTCTACCTTCAGAACTTTCGAAGTAATATTACTTCAATTTAAACCATACCTGCGATCGAGCAATTTTTTTTTTAATAAAGTAAATTTACGAAATCATAACTACTTGCAGCGAAAAGTTATAGAATCTTTCGACTGATATCTTTCTGGTTCTGATTTTTAAGTACGGGACCTTCAAATTCCACGCCTCTAGCAATACGACGTCGAATGGATTTTAAGTGGAAGCAAATGGGTATCTCCTTTTGTTATGACGAATTTAGTGTATTTCTCTGAAGAAAAAAGCCTTGTGCACTCTTCTTCTTCTTCTATACTTAGTAATTAATAATAATAGTTAAATAAAACGGTATCGACTTACCAACTATATGCTAGAAGCTAAACAAATTAAAGGAAATACAACCATTGGAATTACACGCCTGACATTCACACAAAATGTCCTCCTCAGGATATAGGTCAAGGCAGTACCTACTAGTGATGGGTCGGTCGCGAACGATTCAGTCCAAATGACCGGGTCAGTACTATGAGCGAATTAACTTGAGTCATGTGAAATGAAACAAGTCGTTCAATCGGTCAGTAGAAAAAATATTGTACGTCTCGTATCGTATCCGATGTTGTTAGCCGTACAGCGCCAAAAGTTTCAGTACTTATACACTGAAGCCCTTTTACTTTATTATTTCAATAATACGGTATTGTTATCGATTTTTAAAAAAAAAAAATTTGCTACCCTCAAAATTTATTTTTTTACGTTTCATAACGACGAGACACGAAAAAAGCAAAATAAAATTTCAGTCCGTCTGTCCGCCGTACGCCGTACCCCTTAGACGTACGCCGTACGTCTACCGGTGTACGCAAAATTGTTTAAAGGCTCGTAGCACCCAAACCTTTCGAGCTATTAAGTTGAATTTTTTTTTCCTGGGTAGAGTGGGTAGGCCCCTTGAAGTGGCCAAATTTGGAGGGGAGGTGGTGTGAGGGGGAGGAGGGGGAAGTGTTTTAGACGGAAAATTTTGGTTTCTAGATCTCAGCAACCGCTTATGCTAGGAGGCTGAAATTTGGAATTTATATAAAGCTTCAGTAGTGGACCCATTTGCAAAAAAATTGCCGATATAGGTGAAGGGGTTTGGGAGTGGGGGGAAAAATAATGCGTCCGAAACGCAAAAAAGGTGAGATCGATATTTTCTAAAATCCATATCTCCTAAACGGTCAATATCACAAAATTGAAACTTAATGAATATCTGTAGGTATAATAGGAGAATAGATCGGAAACAAAAATTTGAGTGGGGGCAGTGGCGTACGGGGGTGGGGGGTGAAAAACTTTAGATTACGATATCTCACGAACCAATTGCACTAGACAAATAAAATTTGGTTTATGTATAAAGGTTGACAAATGAAGTTTGATAAAAGTAAAAATTTTAAAGTGGGCGATGGGGCATGAAAGTGGAGGAGATAAGAATTTTTCTAAAAAATCACGTCTCATATCTCAAGCACAGTGTAAGATAGATGTTTAAAATTTTTACCAGAAATAGGCTTAATAGACCCCTAGCAGAAAACAACATTTTGGAAGTCAGGGTGTAGAGGGTGAGGGTGGGGGAGGGTGAAAAGGAAAAAGTTCCGATTTTAATATCTCAAAAACCTATAAAGATATAAAACTGAAACTTGGTATTTAGATAGATCTATATTAGTACCATCTTGGAAAAATATAATTTTTTATAAGGGTAGTATGGTACGGGGGTGGGGGGTGTTTTTCCTATCTATAGAACGGCTTATGCTACAAAGTTGAAACTCAGTATTTTTATGTAGATCAACTAGAAAACTAATTTAGATAAAAAAAAATTTCAAATATCCATTGGCGTTCGGAGGGGGGGCAAAAAAAAATATCAGTGAAAATGGAATGCATATATTTTCACGGTTTTCGTCATATCTATTATGTCTTCCCAAATATTGAATTCGTTTTTATTCTACGGCTTCTTCATATAAATACCTAGAAAATGTTTTCAGGATTTTTCAAAATTCGACCCCTAAGGGGGTGCAAAGGGGGTTGTAAACTTTTTCACGAATTCTACTATATCCCCACGTCTTATCAGATATCGAATATCTTTTCACTTTCACGTACTTGCGTAATAATCGCATAAAACTTGTTTCTAAGTTTTTCCTTTTTCAGCCCCTAAGAGGGTATAAACGGGTTGAACACGTTTTCACGATTTCCGTCATTTCTTTTAGAAGTGATAGGAAATTAAATTGGTTCCTACTTTCTCGTGCTGTCTTCCTTGTCACTTTGACTTTGACCGCTCCCGAACTTTGACCCGAAAAATAATAAAGTTTCGCCCAGACCATTGGCAGATTTTTTATAGATCATCACATTTCACGAAATGCTCTTTCTTGTTTGAAGACTGAGGACCTTTTTTTTTGTTAGGTCATCACATTGTAGGTGACGACCTTTTTTTTTAAGTCATCATATTGTACCACAATGATGAGTACCACTTGTTATCCCAATGTCGCGAGTCATTGCGGTCGGTCGGTCTTTTACCGAATCATCCAACTGACCGAAATGACTCAAATGACCGAATCTTTTTAAACTGTCACTTCAACGAAATGATTCGGTCATACTGGGTTAATGAAATGATCGATTTATCCCATCACTAGTACCTATACACGTCAGATTCAGCGATTCCCATACGCATAGCATGCTTCCCTATTAAGCAGTGCCCTGTCAGTATTCCGACAAGTAATCGCAAACTTCCCCCACTCCATACCAATATCTTCCTAGCCTTCCGTCTGTCCACCTTGGCCAGAGTGCCCTAGAAGTCCTACAGCTCATTAGCGCCTCCCATCTAGAGTTCGCTACGTCCGCGGCACAATCCCTGTGTGGACTAACCCCCTACTCTACCATCCCGGCTGACGCCGATCCTAGTCTCGCCAGCTCATCGGCGAGTTCGTTTCCTGGTATGTCACTATGCCCTGGTACCCAGCATAGCCGTACTCTATTCTGACTAAAAAGTACCTTGAGCACTTCTCGACAGCGCTTTACTAGCTGGGATTTGGTAGTCCCCGATTTCAATGCATTCGAAGCCGCCTGGCTGTCAATGTAGAGTGAGATATCCCGGCCGCGTATCCCCCGATCAGCATGATGTTACCTGCCTGAAGCACTGCCAGAATCTCCACTTGTAATACACTACAGGCATCCGCCAGCTTAAAGGACTCCCTTGCATTCAACTGCTCAGAAAAGACTCCAGCGCCAGTGCCGAATTCCATTTTGGAACCGTTCGTATACGCGGTGAATTCTCCCTCGTTCACTACCCTGTTGTTTTCCCAGTCCACTCTGCTTGGGTATACGACCTTGAAGGATGATTTAAAATGATTCACCGTGATCATATAATCCGTACAAATGTCAATCGGACCCTCAAGAAATTCCCTAAGAATGGAGTCGTCTCCTGTGGATATCTCCCTAAAGAGACCAGACCTCAATAGTTTTATCGCTGTGTTTGACGCAACCTGCTTAATGAAAATATCAAGTGGTAAAAGGTGCATGCAAACTTCCAGTGCTGCTGTTGGCGTTGTGCCCAGGGCCCCTGTGATCATTACACAAGCAATCCGCTGTACTCCACTCAGTTCCCTTTGGCTATAATTTTTGTCTGTGGCTTTCCAAACCTGCCCCGTACGTCAGAATGGGTCTCGGAACCGCCATGTACAGCCAATATTTGGTTTCAGACCCCAACTCTTTCCAACGCCACGCAAAAAGCGCGTTGCTAGCCTTTTTAATACGATATTCAACATTCCCTTTCCAATTTAGCTTCCTATCTAAGATCGGGCCTAGATATTTCACCTTTTCCGATTGTTGCAGCTCGACTCCTTCAAGCCTTGGCAGCCTGAATTCCGAAATCTTGTGCTTCCTAGTGAATAAAACCAACTCAGTTTTTGAAGCATTTACCCCCAACCCACATTTTCTGACCCATTTGCTCAGTGTACAGAGTCCCGAGTCCAAGATATCTGTATACTATCTGTATTCAAATAATTTCCCTGAACTTGTATGACTATGTCATCCACGTAGGCCACAATCCTGATTTATTTTCTTTTCGATTTCCATTAGAACCTCGTCCACTACAAGGACCCATAGAAGGGGCGATATCATACGCGAGCTACAAAACTAATATTTTATACGGTAGTAGAGCCAGAAGAAAGGTACAACCACTATACTACCATACCTACCATACAAAATTCGTTAAAATAAGTGGTCAAACCATGTGAAACCATTCTTCAAAATTGCCGATGATTGCATAAAATTGCAAATGTTTTCAGCGGGTACGTTTATGTCAATGCCGCAGCATCCTGTCTTTAAAAATAACGTTTTTCTTTGCACGACACGAACTATCGCAAATATCGGAACATTACCGCAAAACCTAAATCGGTTCTCTGCTTTACAATGCAAATTTTCACTGTACACTTGTTCCGACATTCACCTCGTTCGTCTTATGTTGCGTTTAATCGCATCTCCCTTGCAATCTGTCTTAAAGACGAAATATTACATTCTTGACTATACCATCTGCATCCCATGTACCTAAAAGTTGTAGGGAATGCTGTGCTGATATTCCCAGGACACGGAGTTTATGTTTACTTTGTTAGCGGATGCATTTTATGTGCGATCATTAATTCGGGTACTGTATGTGAGCTGAGTGAATTTTATGCAGCCACAACCACATACAAACATTTCGGGAGTCGGGTGGATGGATATAGTGCAATCAGAAGATATTCAGGAAAATGTACTCCCGCAATGCTAGTGTATCAGTCTCCGTAAATGCGGGAAAATTCAGCAGCTGAAGATAAGGGCGATCAGGTTGAGTTCATTACAAGGCGGGGGCGCTAGATGATTGTTTCCGGTCTTTGTGGTGGTTTTTTATTCTTTGACGATGGAGTTGGAGGTGAAATTTCGGGGTACTGTTTTATGCAACTTTTATAGTTTAAATTTGAATCAAATTGAAATAGGAGTTTCGTGAGAGTTTCGGAAGACGACGTCAACGTTTGAGTACAGTCTGTAATTGCAGTGGAGCAATTTGAATTGCATGAGAAATGGTCTGATTTTATTTGTTTTGTTCGTAAAATTTTGTATACTGGTTTATTGTACTTTCGTGAAGAACATCGAATAGCACATGTTCTCTGGAATATTGACATGGTAATTTTGGCCACAAATGTGCCGAATCACTTCAATCATGTCCAAACCCTATCCAGACCTGACATATCCTCGACTACAGACCTCAGAGTTATAAAGTTTTCATAATATGGAAAAGGCCCAAAAATAGCTTCTTTCTAAACGCTGTTAGAAGAAGGTTGGGTCCTTGGCCCTTCTTCTATACTGCGATAGCCTAAATCGATGTTTGGCCCCCTCGGTATAATTTTTCTGATTAAACTTGACACAATATAGTCAAGCTGTATGGAAGACTTCTTGACTCACCAAGTTGCTAAGCGTTGGAAGAAAAGACCATTGGCAACGGATCAACACCTCATGGTCACCTGTACAACATCTAGGATCTTTCTTTCAGTTCATAAATGACTCCTTTTGGGGCATTCCTTTTATATTTTTTTTATTCGATTCGAACTTACGATCTGAGTATAGCACAATAGACCACTGGTCGCGGTGCTTGGCCTCCGATGAAATCTACGATCTGAGTGTTTGTCGCTCAGCCACGACATCACCGAGGTCACTTCCTACTCTCACGTATCTTATAATCACTCTGCATTTGGGTCGTGCTTTCCGGCTGGTTGCGGTTATGTATGGTAGTCATTGAGCGGATCTCAGGCTCTAAGCGTTGACGAAAAATTTCAATGTATCGCGCCCCACATTGGGCGCTAGTTGATACGACGTCCTGATTGTTCATATTCAAACAAAAACGCACGTACTGCAAAAATTGCAAGCGTGCACGCTGCTTCACTTACGTCTTTAACAGTGAATATATGTTTAGATTACAATACACGAATGGCGCCCAAGGTAGGGCAAGCCAGCTAGATTGCTGCGAATCAACATGCTGGATAAAAATTTAATTGTATAGAATTTCACGAACTAAACTATTTTAAAGACGATTCTCGGTCAGACCCTACTTTCACTAATTGTTGCAATTCGCTAGCTTCTAATAATGCGCAATAAACGGCCCGCTAAAATTCAATCAATCGAATGAAAGCGTTCACGATAAACAAAGCAGTATAAAAAAGTAAACAATTTTTTTTCCAGAAACAGAGATTATGATGTCGAGTCAGACACGAAATCCGATCTCAACTAGCCTTACTAGGTCAACGGGAAAAAACTTAATTGACACCATTTATTAAACTGCTGGTGTATTTACTTATTTGCACATCATGCACCAACATTTCAATTTATCCATTAACGCGTATCGTGGTATTGTGTCTCGAATGATTCAGTCTTCTTCTTAAAAATCGAATTTCAATTGTGAAGACAAATAATATAATAAAATACACCAAACGAAAATCTCATCATTTTTGCAGAACTTCGCCGTAGTAATGACGTCAATCGTGGAAGTCTTTTTAACACAACTGATTTGTCATCTAGTAATTAATTTACACGTGCGGCTGAAGAGCTTTACTTTTATAGGTGTATCAAGTGAACAAAAAATTGTAATTATTTTGTAGGTTGTTTCTAAGATGCCAAAAATCAGATGGAAACTAGGCTAATGTATTGATCAAACTTGGGTTAAATTGAGGAGTGCTAAGTGATGAAAGAGGTTTTTTATATTTTTGGCGGTTACTGTGATGAATCTGTGACCAGTCCAGAAATACTCACTAATGGATAGATATTAGATGATCGCCATCGCATGAGGTAATACGGTATAGCATAATTTTTTTGATATTTGTGAAAACGCCGACAAAATTCATTCAGTACAAAACAAAAAAAATCAGTTATACGTAAGGACTTAAAATTGGTGTAAAAGTGGAACCAAACAATAATTTTTTGGCTTTTCTTATTTTTAGAAAATATTTGGTCCGTTTATGTTTTTGAACAACGCTGTGCACCCTAGGAAAGGTACAGAGATCAGCATGCATATGCATCAGTAGACAAGATATCTATCTAATCTTCCACCCCTAGACGTTTTTGGCAAGCAAATGGCAGCCAGTGCAGCCATTCGACTTAGAGCGTCTGCACAGTGGACTGACATATATGCAGGTTACTTAACAATCTTGAATCACTTCAACAACATTTCTGAAAGCACCGACTACACCCCTCCCAGTTATGATTTTGAAAAAAAAGTTCCTAACCATCCCAACCAGTCTAGAATGGGAAAGGGATTCGGTACGGACGGAAGAATCCGTCCACATATATACGGACGTCTCCAAAACTGAAGGCGGGGTAGGTGGAGGTTTTTTCTATGACATGCTCAATATTAGTAGCTCCTTCCGTCTCCCGGACTACTGTAGTGTCCGGCGGAGCTCATGGCGATCAAGGAGGCCTTGTCCTGGCTGAGATGTAATGTAATATCTACTAGGGATATTAGCATTTTTACAGACAGCCAAGCAGCAATAAAATCCTTGGGATCAGCCTCGACAACATCAAAGGTCGCCGTAGAATGTCGATCATCTCTTAAGGAGATAGCAGAACAGTTCAATATTCTTCTGTGATGGGTACCAGGACACAGGGATATTCCAGGGAACTGTATGGCTGACAAACTCGCTCGGCGCGGTACTAACCTTCAGATTATGCCGGAACATCGGGATCTGGGTGTGCCTCTCTCTACATGTAAACTGCTATTGGGATTGGACTCAGTTGAGAAAATCAACTCAAGATGGGCAGACAGTAAAAGGCTGACTTTGCTCAAAAGGACGAATATTAGCACCACAGTCGGCATACTAAAAGGCTCGGCCTCTTTTCGAACGACTTCTGTAGATGCTGCCTGGGTGAGGAGGAAGAGACAATCCTTCATCTTCTCTGTGCCTGTCCAGCTCTATCCGCTAGAAGGAAAGCCCATCTGTGAGTTTACTTCTTCAACGTCACTTCTTACTAACGTTTTCATTATAAATAAGATGATCTAGCATTTAAACCAAATCAGGCAGTTATAACACAGTTAAAATTTTTTACAACATTAAATGTTGGCAACTAATTGCCAACATAGGATATTGTAAATTTACATGTCTCAAAATCACTTACATTTCCACTGTAAAATTAAAATTCTGAAATGTAATAAATACATACATGTCTTTGTAAAATCACATGCTTAATAGTAAACATAAATCCCATGAAATATGTAATTTTACAATTTAGAGGGTGAAATTACCTTCATTGAGGTAATTTATAGTACTAATCATATATGGAACTTTACCACTTAAAGAGGAAATTGTACAAGTAGCCACATGGAAAACTACATTACTTTTTGTAAATTAATTTACATAATATTTCATGTAAGTCGAAAGTTTTAGAAGTAAAATCTTATACTAAGATTTAGCGGAATGAAAAATTCCATGAACTAAGCACAAATTTAATAGAGTTTTTTGAAAAACTTCCGCTTAAAAAAGTTTTTACAGTAGACTCAGTGCAAATTTGTGCTTGATTCGATCGTGATTTTCATTTCGTTCGTTCTAAGAACAAAGGTTTATTTTAAGGAAATAAGCGAGAAGAAGAATATACTTTCTTTAAAATTATTAATAATATTTTACATCTTAAAGAGCAAAATGGTAATACAGTTATATGCAATAAATAAGAGAAGTAATTAATTGTGAATAAACAAGAGCAGTGTTATACATATATCCGAAAAAGTTATTTTATTTATGAAAAATATAAAAAACAATAAAATTCTGGAAATAAACATTTTCATTTTTAACAAGAGTTATTATAAGTTATTCAGATGTTATTATAATTTTGTAATTTAAAAAATTTATCAATCTAATCACTTTTGCCATGACTGATATGTTCTTTTTCCTTCAAAAATATATCTTTGAATAACTTCATATCTCTGTGAGACTTCTTTCTAGTATTCTATGTTCATAACATAATATAAAGAAAATAGTTGAGAAAATAGTTCTTTAAAATTTGAAGATGCAAAGCTGACAAGATGGCAATCCACATATGTATAAGTTATAAACATCTTCTGTGCTGGTTTCTGTAAAAAATAATACATTATTAGTTTTTTTTTTCTACGATATAGTTGAAATGTAAGGCTAGTATTACACTGTATGACCACGCAGCGAAATGCGAAATAGGGAATTCGAATTAATCTCACAGTATCCACTCGGTCAAATTTACAATTTCACATTGCTTATTACTGTGTTTTGACAGCGTGATCATACAGTGTAATAGTAGCTTTAATTAGAAAATATAAATTATGAAGATAATAGTCAAAGTTATTTTTAAAAATTATATTCGTTATTTAGTATGCAAAACTATAATACGTACCAACTGCTACGAACCACGGAAAGGGTTCAGATGGTTTTATATCCTCTGTTGAAGTCCCAATCTAAGGGGTAAAAAACATTATCATTAAAAGCAAGTGTGTAAATACATTAATTTCTTACCAAAAACCTTTCAATATGAAATGAACTTCTTCTTTGAAATAGTTGGATATAAATTTTACAGTGCTTCGTTCTTCATCTGCTTCTTTCGCGAAACTATAAATATTTTCATCCAAAATGTCGTCAGTTAAAAACAGTGATGAATTGTGAGAATATCCTAATTTCACCCCTGTATGTTGCTGTCTATTTTCCACAAAACGATCTGTATGAGTACGAAAAATGTGGCTTCGAAGAAAAGACTTAATGACGAAATCTTTTGAACACATCGCAAATGGACATGAGACAAAATTTCCGTTTTGAAAATGAGAGGTAAAATGATTTAATATTTCGCGTAAAAATTCTGCTTACAACATAATTTAGCGTTTTAACCAACATGCCTGTATGGGTGGTGCCGAAAAATATGAGAATTGAATGTTGCGTACTTGCGAAAACTACTATCACAGCCTTAATACTCACATTTAAATTAAAATGTTCATTTAACTAATGGAAAAATAATTGATTGGTATATTGTAGGATATTATTACTCACTACACTTCACTGACATTTTTAAAGTTTGAGAAAGGGATTTATTATTAATTTTTACAAATTCAAATTACCTACTAATTAGGAAAAAAAACAATCGCGATGTTAGCTTTTCAATATTCGCACAAGAAATGATAAATCAACTCACGATTGCATCATCTCCCTTAATTTATCAGGTCAGTTCATACGTTCCCGCGTTTTTTTATAGTATTTTCAATATTTCAAAAAATACACAATTTTCTAATTTTATTCAATTAAATATTTTCCATCATTATTCACAATGTCTTGCCAGCGTTGATGTAATTTTTCAATTCCATCCGAAAAAAATTTGGTATCTTTTGAAGTGAAAAAAGAAAGTAGGGCACTTTTGACATCATTTTTGTTTTGGAAATTTTTGCCGCTTAAAAACGACTGCAGGTTCCGGAACAGGTGGTAGTCGCTAGGGGCAATGTCAGGGGAGTATGGTGGGTGGGGCATGATTTCCCAACCAAACTCCCGTAACTTTGCCACAGTCACTCTTGCCGTGTTTGGGAGAGCATTGTCATGGTGGAATAAAACTTTTTATCGATTCACTAAAGCGGGGCGTTTTTTTTATCAATTCTGCATGCAGACTGTCGAGCTGACGGCAATACCTTTCTGCATTGATGGTTTCGTTCGGTTCCAGAAGTTCGAAGTAGGCCACTCCTTGCATATCGCACCATATGGACAATAAAATTTCCGCGGGTGTAATCCGGCCCTGGCAGTCGGCTCTGGAGTGCCGTTCGCATCCATGCATTGGTGCATTCGCGTAACATTTTGGTATAGAACCCACTTTTCATCGCCCGTTACAATGCGGTTCAAAAAAGGTTCACTTTCGTGCCGTTGCAGAAGCTGAGAGCAGATGGTAAATCTGTGTGCGAGATTCGATGCTGACAATTGATGAGGAACCCACTTTGCAAGCTTCCAAACTTTTCCGCTGTTGACCAAATGGTGAAAAACGGTTGAGTGTGATGAATTTAGCCTGTCTGCTATCATATCCACTGTTAACGATGGTTCTGCTTCGATCACATCCTTCAAGGATTGTTCATTGAACTCGTCTGGACGAACGGAACGGGATGCATCCTCCAAGGTTGTGCAGCCCTGCCTGAATTTCCGGAACCACTCTTGTGCAGTCCTCACACTTACGATGTTCGCTCAATGAACTTCGTTTCTTTCTGCAGCGGCTTGTGTAGCTTTTTTGCCCTTTTTAAACAAAAAGTACAAAATGCTTCGTTTATACTCCTTGGTAACTTCCATGTTTTTCCTGATGAATAGTGATCGTTCCTGTTTAAGAAGTCAACGCTAACTGACTAACCCTTCACCCTTTCCAACTACTTATAGAAAACTTTGATCTGTGATTTCACAACTTAGGAAATTTAAATGCTTTGAGCTACTTGAAAAAACGCGGGAACTTATGAACTGACCTGATACATCATGCCAAAATGTAAAATTCAATTGACAAGTGGTATTCACTGCAATTTTGGCCCTTTTTTATATTTTTTACATGGAATCATTTTATTATCCATGTTTTGAAATATAGTTTTCCATACGAGTTATGGTAATTTTTATTTCTTTGTAATTTTACATAATATTTCACGTAAACAACTGAATTACATAATGGTAATAACATGAATTTGGTAATTTTACCTATGATATGGGGATAATTTTATTACATCAAATGTTGTAAAATTACAAATAATTTTTACTGTGTACTAATTATAAAAAAAACTAATCGCGATGTTTACTTAGCAATGTTAGCACAAGATATGATAAATCGACACACGATTGCGTCAGCTCCATTTATTTACAGCTTGGTATATTCCAGTGACAAGTATTGACAGCAATTTCGGCCCTTAATTTTATTTTTTACATGGAATCATTTTATTTATCCATGTTTTAAAATGCTGTTTTCCGTACGAGTTATCGTAATTTTCTCTAGTATTTCATGTAAAAAACTTAATTACATAATTATAATAGCGTTTATACATAAAATGAGTAATTTTACCTATGATATGGGGATAATTTTATTACATTAAATGTTGAAAAATTACAAAAAAAAATGTTGCTGTACAGAGCGAGTGTTGTAAAAAATTTAAAGTCACCTACAAAACATAATGTCTTTTTGCAAATCAATAAAATGTTAATGTAAGGGTTAAAATCAAAAATTAACAAATCTTACTACATTAGAAAATTATTGGGGAATATTTTACTGAAATTTAATTCGCAGAAACAACTAATAACAGAAATTTCGAAAATCATCGGTCTAGAAACTTGCTGGTACGAATTTCGGCGGTGCACCTTGTCGTAAATCTCATTTTACTATTCATTTATTTACGTGTTCTTTTTTTATGGTGCATAAAAATATATTCATGTACTCGTACGTCGTACTTTTGTACATTAATGTAGGACAGTAAAAACTAAGCCTAGCGTCATTTGGTACGGTATTATTTGGTGCGTAATTTATTGGTGCACTTGGTCTGTCCCATAATTTTCTTTTACAAATATTTGTTTGGATACATTCAGCGCTTATACATATTTGACCAAACTGAGTAAACTGCGAGATCCTGATTACAGGTGCGAAATTTGTCGATGCTCTTGAGGTGTATCTTATCACTCATTAGCTGGGAATGCCCACTTCTCTCTACAGATGACCCTATACCACCAAGGTCCTCTGCAGCTCAGAGCTAAACGCTTTAGTCTACTGTTGGAATTTTAATGGATGTCAACTGCTTATTTTTTCAGGATTTCTGATTGCTCTTAAAACTTTAATTTTACTTTATTATTTTTTAATAATTCAGTATTGTAATCGATTTTTTAAAAAAAAAAATTTGCTACCTTCAAAATTTTTTTTTTCGCGTTTCATGACTCGTAGACACGATAAAAGCAAAAAAAAATTTCAGCCCGTCTGTCCGCCGTACGCCGTACGCAAAATCGTTTGAAGGCTCGTAGCTCCCAAACGGTTTGAGATATTAAATTGAATTTTTTTTTATGAATAGACTGGGTAGGCCCCTTGAAGTGACCGAATTCTGAGTGTTGAGGGTGTGAGGGGTGAGGAGGGGGAAGCATTTTAGACGGAAAATTTTGGTTTTTAGATCTCAGTAACCGCTTACTAGGAGGCTGAAATTTGAAATTTATATAGAACTTCGGTAGTGGACCCATTTGCATAAAAATTGTCAAAATGGGTAAAGGGGTGTGGGAGTAGGGGGAAAAATAATGCGTCCGAAACGCAAAAAAGCCAAGATCGACACATTTTAAAATCCATATCTCCTAAACGGTTAAAGTTACATAATTGAAACTTAATGAATATCTGTAGGTATACTAGGAGAATAGATCGCAAACAAATTTTTGAGAGGGAGCAGTGGCGTACGAGGGTGGGGGTAAAAAACTTTAGATTATGATATCTCACGAACCAATTGCACTAGACAAATAAAATTCAGTTTGTGTATAAAGGTTGGCGAATGAAGTTTGCTAAAAGTAAATTTTTTTAAGGGGGCGGTGGATCATGAAATTGGAGGGGATATGAATTTTTCTAAAAAAATCACGTCTCATATCTCAAGAACAGTGTAAGTTGGATGCTTAAAATTTTTACCAGAAGTAGGTCTAATAGACCCCTAGCAGAAAAAAAATGTTGGGTGTGAGGGTGTAGAGGGTGAGGGTGCAGATGGTGAGGGTGGGGGAGGGTGAAAAGGAAAAAGTTCCGATTCTTATATCTCAAAAACCTATAATGATATCAAGCTGAAACATGGTATTTAGATAGAGCTATAGTAGTAGCATCTTGGAAAAATATAATTTTTTATAGGGGTAGTATGGTACGGGGGTGGGGGATGTTTTTCCTATCTATAGAACGGCTTATGCTACAAAGTTGACACTTGGTATGTATATGTAAATTAACTAGAAAAGTAATTTAGATAAAAAAAAATTTCAAATATCCAATGGCGTACGGAAGGGGGGGCGGAAACATTTTTCAGTGAAAATAGAATGCATATATTTTCACGATTTTCATCATATCTATTAGGTCTTCCCAAATATTTAATTAATTTTTTTTCTGCGGCTTCTTCATATAAATACCTAGAAAGTGTTTTCAGGAGTTTTTGAAATTCGACCCCTAAGGTGGTGTAACGGGGTTCTATACTTATTCACGAATTATGCCATATCCCCCAGGTCTGATCAAATATCGAATATCTTTTCACTTTCACGGGCTTGCGTAATAATCGCCTAAAACCTGTTTTTAAGTTTTTTCCTTTTTCAGCCCCTAAGGAGATATAAAAGGGTTGAACATGTTTTCACAAATTCCGTCATATCCTTTAGAAGTGATAAGTAATTCAATTGTTTTTACTTTCTCGTGCTGTCTTCATATTTATCTATTAACTCCTTTCAGGTTTTTTGGATATTCAACCCCCAAGTAGGTGTAAAAAGGTTGCATATGTTTCCAGAGATTCCTACATATTGCTTAGATCTGATGATATATCGAATTCATTTTTACTTCCTAAGGTTTCCCATATAAAAACCAAAAAGTCAATTTCAGTATTTTCAGATTTTCAATCCTAAGGGGTGTAAGGGGGTGGTATGCTTTTCAAAGGTTCGACATATTTCTTAGGTTTGATGAGATATTATATCGCTTTTCATTTCCACAGACTTTTTATATAATCGCCTACAAACCAATTTCTCAATTTTTCGATATTCAGCCCCCAAGGGCTTGCATATGTTTTCACAAATTTTGCCATCCCTTAGTTCTGATGAGATATGAAATTGGTTATTACGGCATTTGATATAATGACCTAAAAACTGATTTCACGATTTTTCGAATTTCAAGAACCAAGGGGGTGTGAAGAGTTTGCTTACGTTTTCACAAATTTTTCAAAATCCCTCGTGTCTCATGAGAATCAAGTTGGTTCTTATGAAATCATTTAAAAACCTGTTTCACAATTTTTTCGAAATTCTAACCCCAAATGGAAGTAATGGGTTTGTATACGTTTTAACAATTCGTCATATCTCTTAAGTCTGACAGGGCAACAAATTCGTTTTTACTTCTATGTGCTTTTAGTGTACATAATATACCGAAATTCGAATAGTCTACAGGGGCGTTTTCAATGTTTAATTGCCTAAAAACCTCTATTTTAAATATTTTTATTTTAAGAACAAAATTAACTTTCCAAGAAACTTCATAATCTCGAAACAACTGATGATATGCTCCAACTTTGACCGCTCCCGAACTTTGATCCGAAAATTAATAAAGTTTCGCCCAGACCATTGGCAGATTTTACTTTATTATTTTAATAATAAAGTATTGTTATCGATTTTTAAAAAAAAAAAATTTGCTACCCTGAAATTTTTTTTTTATGCGTTTTATGACTAATAAGCACCAAAAAAGCAAAAAAAAATGTTCAGTCCGTCTGTGCGCCGTCTGCCGTACGCAAAACGTTTGAAGGCTTATAACTCCTAAGCCCTATGAGCTATTAAATTGAAATTTTTTTTATTAATAGACTGGGTAGGTTCCTTGAAGTGACCACTTTTTGGGTGGTCGAAGTATGAGGGGGGAGGTGGGGGAAGCGTTTTAGACGAAAAATTTTGGTTTCTAGATCTCAGCAACCGCATAGGCTAGGAGGCTGAAACTTGGAATTTATATAGAATTTCGATAGTGGACCCATTTGCAAAAAAAAATGATAATATGGGTAAAGGGGTGTGGGAGTGGGGGGAATAATAATGCGTCCGAAACGCTCAAAAGCCGAGATCGAGACATTCTAAAATCCAGATCTCCTAATCGGTTAATGTCTCGAAATTAAAACTTAATGAAAATCTGTGGGTATACTAGGAGAATAGATTCGAAACAAATTTTTGAGAGGGGGCAGTGACGTACGGGGGTGGGGGTTGAAAAACTTTAGATTACGATATCTCACGAACCAATTGCACTAGAGAAATAAAATTTGGTTTCTGTATAAATGTTGACAAATAAAGTTTGCTAAAAGTAAAATTTTTTAAGGGGGCGGTGGAGCATGGAAGTGGAGGGGGTAAGCAATTTTTAAAAAAATCACGTCTTATATCTCAAGCACAATGTAAGATAGATGCTTAAAATTTTTACCAGAAGTAGGCCTAATAGACCCCCGGCAGAAAAAAAAATTTTGAAGGTGAGGGTGGAGAGGGTGAGGCTGGGGGAGGGTGGAAAGGAAAAAGTTCCGATTTTTATATCTCAAGAACCTATAACAATATAAAGCTGAAACTTAATATTTAGATAGAACTATAGTAGTAGCATGTTGGAAAAATATAATTTTTTATAGGGGTAGTATGGTACGGGGGTGTGGGGTGTTTTTCCTAACTATAGAACGGCTTATGCTAGAAAGTTGAAATTCGGTATGTATATGTAAATCAACTAGAAAAGTAATTTTGATTAAAAAAAAATTCAAATATCTATTGGCGTTCGGAAGTGGGGCAAAAAAAATTATTAGTGAAAATGGAATGCATATATTTTCACGATTTTTGTCATATCTATTAGGTCTTTCCAAATATTGAATTAATTTTTTTTCTACGGGTTTTTCATAGAAATACCTAGAAAGTGTTTTCAGGATTTTTTAAAATTACACCCCCAAGGTGGTGTAAAGGGGATTATACATTTTCAAGAATTCAGCCGTATCCCTCAGGTCTGATTAGATATCGCATAACTTTTTACTTCCACGGGCTTATTTAATAATCACCTAAAACTTGTTTTCAAGGTTTTTCCGTTTTCAACCCCTAAGAGTGTAAAAACGGGTTGAACTCTTTTTCACGAATTCCGTCATATCTCTTAGGAGTGATAAGACATCGGATTGGTTTTCACTTCCTCGGGCTTTTTTTATATATATCTAAAAACTCATTTCAGGATTTTTGGATATTCAACCTCAAAGTGGGTGCAAGGGGGTTGTATATGTTTTCACAAATTCTTACATTTTTCTAGTTCTAATGAGATATCGAATTCATTTTTACTTCCAAAGGCTTCCTACATAATCGTCAAAAAGTTGATTTCGGGATGTTTGTTATTCAACTCCAATAGGACGTAAGGCTTTCGACATATTTCTCAGGATTGATGAGATATTAGATTGGTTTGCACTCCCACAGACTTTTTATATAATCGTCTTCAAACGCATTTCCGATTTCATGTAATGGCCCGAAACCAAGTCACGAAAAACCTTCTAATGGCGTAACAACTGATATTATACTAGGACTAGATCTCGTCCCGGTGTATGAACCAATTATGTAATTAATATGTTATATGAGGCAGCGGCGTAAGTATTCTAGCGCGACCCCATTTTAACCGCTTTCCGAATTTTTTTTTTGTTTTCAGTCACATAGTAACCTACACCGCATCTCAGAATTAAACTCGTTCCGAACTTCTACCGAAAAAATAATAAAGTTGCGCCCAGACTGTTGGCAGATTTTTATTACATGATCTACTCCATTTTAAAGCTTATTTACGAACATCCAAGTTGACTGCGGTATACTGAACACTAGAGCATAATTCAAATTTCAATCGTTTCTCAAACCGAACTCCATGCACTGTTTGTAAATTCACAACCACACAATCCCCGGGAGCAATCACTCACCCCAAAACAACCACCCGCTGACCAAAAATGTTTAGTTCCGATTGCGGCAACAACTAATTTACTCCCGTCCGAAACGAAATCCTGCAAAACGAATGAAGTTAAAGGTTTACCGGTGACTTGTTGTACCGTAGCATACAACTGCATTCATTTGTCCTCGAGCCTTGCAATTTGTACGACCTCGAAGCATAGAAATCCTTCATTCCGGCAATGTCCTGGATAAGCTTTTTCGGGGATTTTCCAGCTCACGGGAAACTCGATGAGTGAAAGTTGTATTGCAAGCAAGGCCTACATAAATTGGTGATTTCGAACAGCCTGGCGTAGGAGTGTACCGGGAGATTTCTAACCGGAATCGGAAACCGGGCGGTTTATTTACTGGGCACCTGCACGCAGCTAGTGGTTGCTACCTGCCGGATATGGTCGAACGTATTTAAATGCCACCAAGAACAATGTTTAGTGGTTTCGAATAGCTTGCACGCAGAATAATACGCTGTTGTATGGAGTGAATAGCGTGGTTTGAGTTTCAACTTGTAATTCGCTTTGTAGCTCAGTCTCAAATCGCCTCGACAAGGACTCCATTATAACCCCTTACCACCCCCAACATACCCCCTAAAAACAACGTACAAGCCGTCGAGTATGTTGCAATTATTGAAATGGAATTTTTGATTCAGGCCGACATGGGAACTTCGTCCTATTGATTTTAGTGTTATTAAATCGGGATACGGACGGGCTGAATGATGTGCTAGAAATAAAGGATAATGGCATTTGGGTGACCTCTATACGAACATTTTTCATGGATAAATTTTGTGTGATTGATGGAATTGTGGGTAATTTTGTCATTAGTAGGCAGCTTTTTATCGGATGTTTGTTTTTGTTCGAACATGAATTGGGGTCAAGAAAGATGATTACTGAAATTTGTTCATTAGAATGACTAGTTCAGGAGGCCTTTATATGCCCTTTATTTTCATTCCAGCAATGGCGGCCTGACCTGGTTCAAACATCGGGCCCCGCACGCCTAAACCAGTCATTGTTCGCTCCAATTCACTAATTTGAATCTGAAATTTTATAAAAATTTATTGTTTCTATTTCCGACGAGATAACGAACGTAAATATTTATTCAATTATTTCAACGTTAATATTTTATAAAATTTGCAATGTGAAGCCTTCTGCATGCACTTGACTGCTTGCAATTCCCTTGGCATCACAAATTTCATTTATATCTAAGGAGTTTTGTTCGGGATAAGATGCCAGAAGATAATAACATAAATTCAAGGTTTGACTTATGCCATATAATAGAAACTGGAAAATGTTTCAGTTTCAGTACACACCGCCGAGAGTATGCCTTTGTTCTGAATATTCAGAGACATTCTGTTGCTACGTTCGTAGAAGTGAATTTCATGTTAATTTCTTAATGTAATACGGAAAATGAAATTATTTCTCGTTCGAAATTAAAATTTTAAAATTGGATGATTCTTTTTAAATAAGAAAGAGAATATTTGCCCTTTAAAATCTTAAAATATGAAAAAAGTCATCTACCACGTCTAGTACATGTTGTTACATGCTACCCTGACAATCCGCACAACGCGATCGTTTGAGAAAAACTATAACTTCCCAATACCTAACTGGCAAGCGGAGATAAACATACGATTGGACGCCTTGTAATACCCAATGAGACAGGCGTGAAAAAATTTGCAAAGTTCAACATTCTTTTCACTTCTTGGATTATTCTTAAAATCTGCCGAACATTCCACACACCACCGAACATGCAAGAAAGCTCTCGACTCAACACATGCAGTATATAAGCACGGCAAAGTTTGCAGGCAGACACAGTTTGCACTACGCGGAACCGAGATACCAGTCGTTCTTTGATTGGTTGGTTTAAGTGGCAGGCTCTGTCCTCTAGACAGAGCTCAATTAGCTCCATGGCCGTTTTGGAACCACAAACTCGTATTAAACCCGGATGTTAGGGGTTGTTGTGACTGGGGAATTTAAAAGATGAGTGTGAGTCAGTTGTAGGCGAACAGTATTTGTAAAGTGATTTTGATTGAAAGCAGCGATCGTGCAATGAATATAAAATCGGGCAGCGTTGCCAGTATTGCGATGATTAGTGTGATTATTGAATACGAATAATAAGCGTTATTATTTCTATCGATTTTAAACGAATTGTGTTTACTTGAACTCCCGGCGAACTAGTGTTGCTTAAACATCGATAGCTTTTACTATCGAAACAATCCTCAGGTTTTAAAAACCATCGAATTGGCAATTGGCATACAGATTCTGTAAAAACAATATAGATTCTGAATGCCAATTGCCATTTCGATGGTTTTTAAAACCTATGGTTTGTTTCCGTAGTAAAAACTATCGATTCTATCGATAGACTATCGTTGTTTAAGCAACACTACGGCGAACCCGTAGCTTTCATCAATATTTTAATAAACTTCTACGCCAATATTCTTTGAAACGAAAACTAACGTTCTTAAAAATTGAGTTAAGTATGTGAATTTAAAGATTTAATTAATTGAAACGAATGGGGGTTTGAGGCTTGGGCTAAAAACCTAACTCCTGAAAAAATTGATTTGAAGCGAAAACTGAGCAGTAAACCGGACGACCGTGACGACCCAAACACGATTCGGTATGGCATCATCGAATTTATTCCTGTCTGAAACCACTAAGTGAACAAAAAAAAATGTTTAAGAAGAAAAATTTTGGTTTCAGCTTATGCTAGAAAGTTGAAACTTGGAATTTATATAGAGCTATGACAGTGTTTGAAACAGGTGAAGTTTTGGAGTGCCCGATTGGGGCTCTAATTAATATGCCTGGCAAGCCCAAAAGTCGAAATCCAGATTTTTTAAAAATGCAGTTCTCCTTAACGTCTCATGCGATATAGTTTAAACGGATTGAGGGATGTTAGACAAAAAATTTGGGTTTTTATACGACAGGAACCACTTATGCTAGGAAGTTGATACTTGGAACAATATTATTTATTATTTAACTGGTAGAGCCTATAGAAGCCTGATTACTTCTCGAACTACGACCTAAGAGGTCTTTTGTTCCTGGCTCTTAACCACTCCCTAGGCCATAGCGATTCCTTTGAGAAAGAAGATGATTTTACTCAGGGGAGTCTTCGACAGGTCTTCATAGGTGAGAGTAAATCCACCGAGAATCTGCCTTCTTGATCTGGCCACTGCATCACAATCATACAGAATGTGTGCCGTGGTTTCAGATGTGATATCACAGAATCGACATATATCTAGTGATACTTTACCGATGATCTTAAGGTGATAATTAAGAAAATAATGTCCGGAAAAATATTCCATTACGACCCGTGCGTTGTACCTGCTTAAGGAAAGGAATTCCGACGCTCTCCTACTTGAGAAAGTCAGGAATTTCTTTGACTGTCTAAGTCCTAAAAGTGAGTTCCAATAATCTTGCACCTGAAGATTTACCCACTTAAAAATACCATCCTTAATGAAGCCTTTACCTACTCCACAGAATGGTTCCGGGCCAATCATTGGTGAGTTGGCTCCCCGCTTAGCTAGCTGGTCGGCCGATTCATTACCCGGAATACCCTCATGTCCTGGCACCCACATCAGGGTAAGACTATTATGATGTGCCAGCTCTTTAAGAAGAATATGACAGTCCCACACAAGCCTAGAACGGAAACAATAAGATTTCAGCGCTAGCAGTGCCGCTCGTCAGATAGGATAATAACTGTAGCGCCTTTTGGTTTATTCAGTAGAAGTTTACCTGCGCACAGCTCTATGGCATGTACATCAGCCTGAAACACAGTGGCTGTTTGTCCCATTGCCGTCCATATTTTACAACTGGGTCCAAATACGCCCGCTCCAGTTCCACTATAGGTCTTAGAGCCGTCCGTGTACCAGACTGAAGCACTTCCCCAAAATCTGGTAGACCAGATTGCCATGATACACGATCTCCCAGAGTCACCATATATGGTTTCTCAAAAGCATATACCTTTGGCATGTTATCGTTTACTGAGTCGGTTAGGTCCTTCTGATTAAATTCCTGTAGAATTTTAAGGTGATCGACAAGGTCTCCTGCCTTGAATTTATTGTACTGCTGTAGCCTTATGGCCTCTCTCAGAGCCTCCTTCTTTATCTCTAAGCGTAATGGGGCCAAGTCTATCATGGCTTCCATTGCTGCAGTGGGACATGATTTAAGTCCCCCAGTAATGCTAAGAACGGCACGCCTCTGAATTTTTTGCAGGGCCTTCTGTGCTGTGATTTGTTCAACCTTTGGCCACCACACCATAGCGGCATATGTGATCATTGGTATTATAATAGACTTGTAGGTCCAGTATACCATATTTGGTCTGAGATCCCAAGTGGTACCACAGAGCCTTCGACACGTAAATTCCAAGTCAGACACTTGTCCAAGGTAATTCCCATGTATTTGACATCGGACGATAATTCAATTGTAGTTCCTCTCACAATCGGGGGCCTTAAGTTTACCTTCCGTCTTCTAGTGAATGGCACTATAATTGTTTTACTTGGATTTATACTTAATCCCTGTTGGATACACCAGTGATCTACTATCTCTAGGGCCTCTTGCATGCGGTCCGAAATGACGCAGTCATGTTTACCTCTTACAGTGATCGCCAGGTCATCAGCGTATGCTTGAGTTTCAAAACCCTTGATACTCAGATCCTTAAGGATATCATCTACAACAATGCACCACAGTAGTGGGGAGAGTACACCTCCCTGAGGGCATCCCTTCACCGCTCGTACAGTGAGACCCTTACCTCCGATCTCTACTTGGAACATACAGAGAACTATAATTGGAGAACCATTTGGACAAAAATGGTCGACTTGTGTGGAGGGGTAAAGGAGTGGTGGTTAAATAATGCATTCGAATCTCTAGAAAGCTGGAATCGAGAATATCTAAAATTCATATCTCCTGAACAGTGATTGCCACAAAGCTGAAACTTGGTAATTCTTTGTATGCTTATTAGTGGAATATAAGGATAGATAGGATATTGGAATTTTTACTCAACTGGTAGGCCCAATTGACCTCTACCGACTTGGTGATAAGAATGGAGTGAGTGGGCAGGGTGAAAAGCATACTATGCTGATTTTCGTATATCGAGAGCCATTTAAGATAGAAAACTTAATATTTGCAAAGTGCTAAATAAGTGGCACGTTCTAAAAATATAATTTTTGATAGCGGTAACATGGTACGGGAATGAGGGTATTTTTCCAACTTCAGGAATGGCTAAGCTGGAACGTTGAAACTGGTTTTATATATTATATTATAATATATAATAATTAAAAAAAAAAAGAATTTTTTAAATTCTGAAAAAAGTTGTTCCACAATTTTTTAAATTTAAGCATTTATTTTCACAAATTTCATCATTTCTCTTAGGTCTTAGATATCGAATTTATTTTAAATCTACAAGCTCCTCAGATAACAGCACTCAAACTAATTTTAGGATTTTTTTTTATATTCAATTGCTAAGGGGTTATGTAAAATTTCTTGAATGCCGCTATATTTCTTAGGTCTAATGAGATAGCGAATTGATTCTTACTTCCTCGAGCTTTTTATATATTCGCTTCAAAACCGATTTCAGGATTTTTTGGTCTTCAATCCTTAAGATGGTGTAAAGGAGTCTGACATCTCTCTTAGGTTTGGTTAGATATCGAATGGATTTTTACTTTGACAGGCTTTTTGTATAATCAAATACAGATTTTACTTTATTATTTTTTAATAATAAAGTATTGTTATCGACCTGAAATTTCAAAAAAGTTTGCTACCCTGAAATTTTGTATTTACACGTTTTAGGACTAGTAAACCTCAAAAAAGCAAAAAAAAAAAAAATGTCCGTCTGTCCGCCGTAGACGCCGTACGCCGTACGCCGTACGCAAAATTGTTTGAAGGCGCGTAGCTCCCAAACCCGTTGAGATATTAAATTGAAATTTTTATGGTGGGTAGAATGGGTGAACCCCTACGACTGGTATATTTTTGAGGGGTGGGGGTACAAGGGGAGAGGAGAGGGGAGCGTTTTAGACGAAAAATTTTGGTTTCTAGATCTCAGGAACCACTTATGCTAGGAGGCTGAAACTTGGAACTTATATAGTACTATGATAATGGACTCAATTGCAAAAAAATGGTCGATATTGGTTAAGGGGTGTGGAAGTGGGGGGGAAAACAATGAGTCTTTAACGCATGAAAGCCGGGATTGAAACATTCTAAAATCGATATCTCCTGAACCATTGATGTCAGAAGATTGGAACTTTGTTGTTGTCCTAAGGGATACTTCCAGATTAGACAAGAGCTAAAATTTTTAAGAGGGGTGGTGGGGTGTGGGGGTGGGGGGTTTAAAACTTTGGATTACAATATCTTCCGAACTAATTACACCAGGAAGATAAAATTTAGTTTCTGTATATGGGCTTACAAGAGGAGTCTACCAAAACTAAATTTTTTGAGGGGCGAGGTGGAGCACGAAAGTGGGGGGATAGCAATTTCTCAAAAAATTTAATTTTTATATCTCAGAAACCGTATCAGATATGATCTTGAAAATTTTACAGGAGTTGGGGTCGATAAATTTCTAGTAGGGAAAAAAATTTTGGTGGTGTGGGTGTAGGGGGTGGTGGTGAAAGGGGGTAGAAAGGAAAACATTCTGATTTTTATTTCTCAAAAACCATAATGAATAGAAAGCTAAAAATTTAGGATTATATAGAACCACTAAGGAGACATCCTAGAAAAATAAAATTTTTGATAGGGGTATCAAGGTACGGGGGAGAGGAGTGGTTTTTTATATCTCAGAAACGGCTTATGCTAGAAAATTGAAACTTAGTACGTATATGTAGATGTGCTATTAGAGTAATTAAAGCAAAAAAAAAGGTCAGATTTTTATTGGCGTTCAGAGGTTGAGTCAAAAAAATGTCCGTGAATCCACATTTTCACGAATTTCGTTAAAACTTTTAGACATGTCAAACTATCAAAGCAATTTTACTTCTGCGGGCTATTTATACAGGGTGTTTGGTACTCCGTGCACGACCTTGTAAGGGGTTATTCCTTGATATATTTGAAGAAAAAAATTGTTCCACAGGGTGGGTCAATTTTCAATAACAGTGGAGATACAGGGTGGTTAAGAAAAGTGTTTTTGACCGGTACCCTTACTTACTTAAAACGTTATATCTTGAAAACGAATAATCACAAGGCAAAGTGTTATAACTCATTTTTTAGGGAATCGAATTACCTTTCATTTGATGTAACAGTCTAAATTGTAACTGCACCCAATCTTGAGATATTTACTCGAAAACACCAATTTTTGCTACGTGAACCCTTAAAATTCAGTGATCAATGTAGTTTTTCTCAGAAAACCCCATTATAAACATGTCATTTTAATTTTATTTTTTTATGAGCCGTATTATTACCTACAAAAGCTGCATACATATGTATGAGTTACGGTTAACATTTTGGAAGTAATAGGTAAAAATACATATCGCATAAAAATTAAATATTTCAAAAGTCAGTTCCATAAAGTGGACCTCGTTTAATTTGTCGGTAGTACTGAAGTATTTTTATTGCCCATTTATTACTATTTAAAGTATGTAGGAAAACAATGAAATGTAACTGAGTTTCAACATAATTGATGCTTTTACCTGGATGTGGTAGGTAATACTGGGTGCGGTACTATGCCTTTTTTAATAGGGTGCCTTACAAAATAAAAAGCCTATAAAAGCAAAACTACCTTCATATTTTTATCAGTTTTAGTTACGTTGCTAAAAGAAGAAGGTGTCAGTAGAATAAAAAAAATAATTTCGAAATGTCTGAGTACTCCAATGAAGAATATGCTGACATTGTGTTAATTTATGGAGAGTGTCGCGAAAATGGACAAGCCGCGCGAAGGCTTTACCATCAGAGACATCCCCATCGACGGACACCTGACAGGAGAGTATTTCAGGACGTTTACAGGAGAACTAGGGAAACTGGCAGCGTTAGAACAAGGAGAGTAAATGCAAATCCTGCGCCTATAATCGCTGTTCAGATTGATGAAAGAATACTGCAAGCAGTGCAAAATGATCCATCGATCAGTATCCGACGCTTGGCATTGCAGTTTAACATATCTACTTGGAAGGTTTGGAGTATTTTAAAAGTAGAACGCTTCCATGCCTACCATCACACACCAGTACAGGAGCTGCTACCCATTGATTTCCGCAAACGGATGGAGTTTTGCAATTGGCTCCTTGAACGACAAATAGATGACGACAATTTTTTCAACAATATTCTGTGGACGGATGAGTCCCAATTTACCAGAGACGGTATCACAAACTTCCACAACCTACATACGTGGGCTGAGAGCAATCCACACACAAGAAGAGCGGCATCATTTCAGCACAAATTCAGCGTCAATTTATGGGCAGGCGTGATTGGTGACGATTTACTTGGACCTATTAGGCTTCCGCGTACTCTAAATAGCTCCAATTACTTACAGTTTTTATCAAATGATCTACAGGACTTATTGGATGATATTCCACTGGTACGATTGGCTTCCATGTTTTACCAACACGATGGTGCTCCAGCTCATTACGGCCGACAGATCACAGATTGGTTAAATTCCAATTATAGCAATCGCTGGATCGGTAGAAATGGACCGATACACTGGCCTGCAAGATCTCCTGATCTTACTATTATGGATTTCTTTGTATGGGGACGGATAAAGGACCTAGTCTACGCAACGCCAGTAGAAACATTGGAAGATCTAAATATCAGAATCGATGCGGCAGCAATAGAAGTAAGGCAGCAGTTGAGGAATATGAATACCAAGAGAACACTCGCCAAACGAGCTTTAGCGTGCATTCAAAATGAAGGTGGCCATTTTGAACATGTATTATAACAAAATTTTTTTAAATAAAACATAAAAACCATTATTAAATTCTTTTAGTTCAAACAAGTAGTGTAGATCAACATGCACATGCACTGACTTTTGGAATATTTAATTTTTATGCGATATGTATTTTTACCTATTACTTCCAAAATGTTAATCGTAACTCATACATATGTATGCAGCTTTTGTAGGTAATAATACGGCACATAAAAAAATAAAATTAAAATGACATGTTTATAATGGGGTTTTCTGAGAAAAACTACATTGATCACTGAATTTTAAGGGTTCACGTAGCAAAAATTGGTGTTTTCGAGTAAATATCTCAAGATTGGGTGCAGTTACAATTTAGACTGTTACATCAAATGAAAGGTAATTTGATTCCCTAAAAAATGAGTTATAACACTTTGCCTTGTGATTATTCGTTTTCAAGATATAACGTTTTAAGTAAGTAAGGGTACCGGTCAAAAACACTTTTCTTAACCACCCTGTATCTCCACTGTTATTGAAAATTGACCCACCCTGTGGAACAATTTTTTTCTTCAAATATATCAAGGAATAACCCCTTACAAGGTCGTGCACGGAGTACCAAACACCCTGTATAAGCGCCTAGTAACGGTCTTCAAAATTTTTCGATATCCAACCCCTAAGGGGGAGTAAATTGGTTGTGTACATATTCACGAATTCTGATATATTCCTAAGGTATATTGAGATTTGGAGTTCACTTGTACTTCTATAAGCTTTAAACGTAGTCGGGAAAAAACCGATTTAAGTATTTTTCTCAATTAAACCCCCTGGGGGTATTGTTTAAGATTTCACTGATTCCGAAAATCTCTTAGGTTTAATGTGATCGAATTCGCTTTTACTACTATGAATTATTCTATTGATAAAAAAAATACGTAAATAAAAAAAAAATCTGCCAACAGTCTGGGCGCAACTTTATTATTTTATGGGTAGAAGTCCGAAACGTGTTTAATGATGAGATACGGTGTTGGGTACTATGCGACTGACAACCTAAAAAATAACCATTAAGCTATTTGGAACGTTATTTTTTAGGTTGTCAGTCGCATAGTACCCAACACCGTATCTCATCATTAAACACGTTTCGGACTTCTACCCATAAAATAATAAAGTTGCGCCCAGACTGTTGGCAGATTTTTTTTTTATACCACTGGTAAGGGTTTATATAAGTTTTCACGAATTCCACCATATACTCGTATCTTAACTTTGATAAAATGTTCAACTGATTTTTATTTCCCACGCGATGAACCAATAGCATCGCGCGCGTCTTATCGAAACTCCAGTTATAGTGAGCGCTGCCGCAAAATATAAAATATTAAAATATTTTGTTCATAGCCCGCAAGCCCGCCTGTTTTTTTCTATTTATATAGACATTCATTATCCAATAGTTATAAGCTGTTTGCTGTCTATTGTGGTAACAAAAACTGTGAAAATCGCGTTACAGGCGCAATGCAATTAGATAACCGACTGTCCAAGCGATTAGATCTGGATGCACTCACTACTATGATGCAATCGTCGCGTCGCATTTCTTAACACGCGCGCGTCGCTTCACTATAATTCCGCCTTTAAAGTAGTGCACACAACTATGCAACACCTCCAGCTACATATTATCGATTCATTGTACGCAATTTAATCATTATAAACTGGAAGAATGAATAGTTCAGTTTTAATTAAAATATATTTGTTTGGCTTGTACGCGGGATTTTGATTCGCGATATTCGAGATTTTGAAAACTAGAGATTTTAAAAAGGCGTGTTTTCCGAGATTTTGAGAACGATATTTGAAAAGCGATGTTTGGAACTCGACCCGAAAGCTCGTTAAGTCTCGATAGCCTAGTCATAAGTACGTATCTAGAGGTTGTATCTTTAAATCGCATACAGCTCGTACACCGAGAGAACAATTCGGTTATTGCAACTTAGTTATATGCCTACCGAATTATTCCGGTTGCAGCAAACGTACGAATTCATTTGTGTTGACCGGGAATTTCGGCCACTCGAAACAATGTGCATTTATACGAAACGAATAAATATTATTGCAATTGCCGAAATAATATGTACAATCGAAAGATTCGTCAAAGAAACCGAATGATGTTCATCTGGAATAAAGTTTCACTTGTTACAACTGCATCGGTTTTGTTGTTGCAACCCCAGTCGCATCTGGAGATTCTATCTATAAGGAATGTGATGATATTTTCGATTCTGGTAATCATAAATTTCGTGCCTAAATTAAAGTTTGAAAACACTGTAGAAATCCAAAACCTTTACCAATCATAAAATACAATCAGTTTATTTTAGAATCTCTAATCTTTATTTTTTTATGTACAGATTAAAAAAAAATTCTTATACAAATAAAAACATACATAGTCAAGGTATTTCAATTATATTACATACAAATAAAATATAAAATAGATTAATAATACTGAAATAAAAGCCAAATTTTTATTTCTACAAATTGAAATTCAGTTTATAGGGTGGCGAAAGCAAACCATTTCGTAAAATAATATATGTGAAAGAATATTGTGTAACCATGTGATAAAGCAATGCCTAAAGTAGAACCAGATATAGTCGAATATTCTCTCCTTTTAAGTAGACCCGCATGACTTAATGATGCCCTAATGTTCGAAAACGCATCATAAAGTTTTCCTTTCACATCCTTACACTCGTTTGAGAAAATTTGACATATAATTTCGGAATCTTGTCTATTAAATCTGTTAAAAGAAAAGTTTACATTTTCGTAAAACGTATGTATATATAATAACCGCCCAGACTACTTACTCAAAATTATACTTTTTTTCCAAAAAATATTTTACGATCGATTGAGATAGCTTAACTTGCTCCTGATTTTGCAACACTTTCTTTGATTTGGTATTTTCCGTAAATGATTTGAAAGTCAAGGCCTTTTCACTTAATAAGCTTCTTAAGAAATGCATCAGAAAGAGTAGAAAGCAGTGTCAAAAGTTCTTAATGTAAAAAATAAAACAGTTGATTTACTTCCGCTGTAAGGTTACTGCTATACATGAAAACACATGCAAGTCTTATAGGAAAGTCACATTTCTACTGTCTGGATGCCAATAATAATAAAATTTAAACAAATCAATAACCTGGATATTCATCAACAGCACCTCCTAAAGACCAGCCCGCTAACATGCGATATTGGTGAACATATTGAACCAATATTTCATCCGAAATAACACACGTTGTCTTGTAGTCGTAGGATTTTTCCATTCCCATTTATATTAAAATAACTTTTTACTGAATTATATAGGTATATTAAAATGAAAAATAAAAAAATATATATGTGATAGTTTAAAATAAATTTTTTTTTATCATGTTTTTATGTATACCAGAGTGAATATAATCAGTTGATGTTATAGTTTCTCCATTCACCGACAGAATAGGAACAATAACACTAATATATTTGTAGAAAATATTAATAAAAAGGGCCATGCTATTGAAATATGACAACTATGTATGTGCGCATATCTAATCAAAAAATCTTAACGCAAATATAAACTTCTATTTTTATAGCCTACACCTTTCCTTCACTGTTTTTTAGCTTTAACACTTTATTTGCTACTTTACACTTCACCAGCAGAACTATTCTGTATGAACTTTAAAACAAAAATCACAGCAACCATTCAAGATCCCGCGTTGTAAATGAATTTTGGTTGAGACAACAGAATTTTGGTTGAGACAACAGAATTTTGGTTGAGACAACAGAATTTTGGTTGAGACAACAGAACTGTAGTTACTGCAACTGAATAATGACAGGGTTCGTTTGTGTTGATCAACGTGCTGTTGGAGTTACGAACAAACTTTAGTAGCGATCGAAATTTGGTTGCTATACATTAAAGTCGTTCCGTTATGTCAATGTAACCGTTAAATTTCTAACAAAATTTGAAAATAAATATGAGAAGGTTATCGTTATCGAATATAATATTGCTAGAACCGAATGTTTGTCCGAAAGAACGGATATTTCTTATTTTGACCGATCACCGTTTGTTGTCAATAAATTGCGATTACGATAAATAAACCACATTTGCGTCAAATAATATTTTGTTAAAGGAACCTAATTCCAACTGATAATTTCTCTCGGTGTAGCTTAATCAGGTTGGTTCTAAAAAAAAGGTGGATGGATAAAAATAATGAACAGCTTTTTCTGATATCATTCAAGAACCACTCCAATATTCTTTGAATAAGAAAGCAATTAAAGGATGGTGGGTGGGTCACTCCCTTCTTGATACTTAAAACTTTGAGATCTGTGTATGAGGTATGCAACTGCAGTTTTAAATCAACACCGGCGACTCCTGTAACCTTTCACTGTATAATTTATCTCAAGTTGACAATTTCTGTAAAACGCTGGTCACCTTACAACATCACTTCAAAACGCACCCAACTAACCCACTTACGTCCGTATTCGTACCGCATGACCCATCATTTTCAGTTCTTAATGCTATCTGTGTCCCACTTTACATTAAGTAACACATCATTACGCCGAAAAGACTGTTGAGATTTGCATTGTTTTGCCACCACGATGACGATGTTGTAAACTTTGTTGAAATTTCTTTGGATGACGATGGGAATCCGATCCCAAGAAAGTAGCCACTTAGCCCCGTATGCCTATTTGTACAACTTGCGGGGATACCTTTAATTTGTAAATTATCGCATTGTTATTTTGTCATCGTCTCGAAAACTTTGTCCAAAAATAGCAACCGATCGAATTTTCCCATAATGCGCTAGTGATTTATGGCTGAAACGCGATATAGGACCCCCCGGCATAATCCAGTGCGTGCGATACGCAGAAAAATGCAAATGAAGCCTTCGAGATGATATCGGAAAATCTTAAAAATAAAATTTCCGATTTTCTTATACAATGTGACTTTTGTTGGTGGCTTTTTCATTTTTCTGTCTTTACTGAACAAAGTGATTTTCAATATTTTCTAACAAGACGGTGTTCTTATCGTTCACCAAGCGAAGAAGAAGTAAAAAATGTTCCTCACGCTTCTGTGAATTCAAAAAAAAGGACATTATCGCGAACGGGTGTTTTGATTGTGGCTGTCAAAACAGCTTTGACAGGTTTTGATTAATAGCCCAGTAGTGTGGTACGAATTTGTATGCCGACCGTATGGTGCGAAATATGCTACTGCTGGTAGAATGGCTGTGGGTTTCCATTTCAGTTGTGGCGGATATTCATAGAAAATTGCACAAGCAGATTGTCTGGATGTCTTGGTCGTTTTCTTCGGATTTTTTCTCCCAATCGTTTCATGACTTGGGTGTAGGTTGAATCTTAGATGGGGTTTCACCCACATCGGGCTTCAAAAATAGATAGGAGAGAAACCAACAAAAAAAGGATGAAATGAAACCTTATCAATATTAAATAGAGATCTTCGCAGCACCTGAGGAGCATAGGATATAAATTGCGTTTTTATGGCTGCTACTGCAAGTTAAAATTTTTCGTTTTGTTATGTGAAACGAGATGGGAATTTTGATTGCAAAAAATTGTTTAGATGTGAATTTTGACGATGTGAATTCAAATTGTTTTTCTTTTTCGGGGGTTCATTGTAAAGTGTGCGAATAATATTTTTATTATTGATGGAGCTCCGAAAGGAGAAGATTGATGCGTTCCATTCAATTAGAATATCTTAGAGTTAGTGCACTGACAGACGTGAGTCAAACATGAACAAAAAAGTAAATAAATATTCAATTTGTTTCTTCAATTTGGTGTTGTTGGTTATGTTCGTCTAAACTCTAGATTTTTTTTAGTACATACTAAAATTTGGTGTTTTAATTACTGTCTTGTTTCATCCCAATATTATACTAGTAGGGAAAGCCAGAGAAATACATATATAGGGAACGCACCCAGAACTTCCTGTAACGTAATACAGCGAACGTAACATGAAGCGTAGCTCTTATTTAAACATTTTGAATTTCTTTAGCGACAAACCAGAATAGTTATAATTAGTGTAAAAAATATGTTTTAGGTTTCATCCTGATCAGATAAGGAGCAAAGTGCTTCGAGGCCCTTACATCGAAACTGGATCGTATAAGAATAGTATGACCCATGCACAGTGGCGGTGCTGATAGTTTTGGCGCCCGGCGCGCTTTCTAGGTTTTGGTGCCCCAAATTTTATATTTTGTTTTAGAAAAATCAAAGGTGATTTTCAAGATTTTGCATGATATAAATAGAGGAGAAGGTGGTAAATGGCAATTCGGCATCTGACATTGAAGACACAAATATTTAAGGATCCTTTCCTAGTGGCCAAAGAAGTAAAATATGCATTCAATTGTGATTTTTTGGAGCACAATGATGAGAAGGCGATAATTATATGCGATTTTTGCCGATAAAATTGAATTTTTTCCTATGGTTTTATGCACACATTTAATTTAGCTCTCTGGTGCTACATTAAACACACATTTTTAGTGATAGCTGTATGCAAGATTTTTGAATTTAAGTAATTTTTTAGAAACTGTGAGGCTTTATTCCTTCGATTTTTATTTCCTTTTAAGTATATTTTAAGTAATTAAGTTTGAAGGTTGTATCAACATAACGAAACATTTTAAAGTAGCCTTTGAAATGTATTAGATATTAGCACTTATTTTTCTCCACAATAAAACCTAGCAAAAAAATATTAGATTTCCTTTGGTCGTTCAACAGTGCTCTCAACTCGTGAAAATTCTAAATATTTCAATTTTCTCGATAACATTAGAACAAATGTACCAGTATTGTCGTTTAGTTATTAGATAGCACTTCTTGCATTCGTTTAGTGGTGATCACGTCATGAGAGTTTAATTCCTTATATATCTATAAAAAAAACATACTTAGAGCCCATCGGAATTGATATAAAAAGTGGTGTGCATAAAGATCTGAAGCATTGGCACCGCGCATGCGCCTGGGATCTCTGAGATCCCAATGCATTCATATGGTACTCTTTTATAAACTGCTCCAGATACCATGAATACATATGCAGTCAGCGGAGTACAACGCATGTCGTCGCGCATAAAAACGTTCAACGTTCACTGTACCGCGCGTGTCGTATGTCGAACCATGGTGCAGATTAAATGTTTGCGCCAAAGAGTAAGTCAATAGATTCGCACATGAATGATCGAACAATACGATGTAGACGTGTCGGATCAATGTAGGAAAATCATGTTGGTCATACAAAATTGTGTAAACTAGTTGGAAGAGGGTGATATGAACATATATATTTATATGATAAGATCGAACCGCAACCGTATATTTAGGAGAATAAAACAAATGGTTGGGTGTACGACTTGTTGTTACTTAAATTGTATTTGGATGGATAGGTATATGTAGGTAGGATGCCGTGTTTTAGAATTGCAAAATTTACAGTCAGTGAATTTAGTGATAATTGCAGGATTGTACATGACCGAACAATTGTGTAGGTAAGTGGAACAGTAGGTATGGCGCCCTAACAATTTGGCGCCCGGAGCAGTTGTTCCAGTTGCTCCTATGGAAGCTACGCCCCTGCCCATGCAGAAATTTTCGAAACGGCTCGCAGTTGCAGTTTATATTTAGACGTATATTTTGCACGAGGGTCATTCCATCATGAATCGCCAAAGTTGTGACTTTACGATCGCCAATTCTTTTGAAAATTTTTGCACTTGAAGAACTAGTGAAAAAAAAATACAGTTTATTTTTTTTTGTTTCTATCTCATTTTTTTTGTTAGTTATAGTATGTTAAAGTTTTCGCAAAAATAGTGCCCGAGTCCTCTTTGAAAATTCATATCTCGGGTAATTTTTATCCTAGAGTAATAAAGGGGGAGGTTGTCGCAATATAAAAAACGAATAAAAATTATTCTTGAAATTTTTTTTCAATGATAACGATTTTGTCCTTTATCCTTTATTTTTTGTTTTTTTATGTTTTGTAGGTTATACTGTTTTACAAAACATACCAAAATATTAACTTGGAATCTTAATGGGATCGGGGTCAAAAAAATCTAAGAACATTAGTGCTTTTCAATTATGTTATAGAAAAATTACAATTATAACATAATTGAGAAGCACTGATGTTCTTCGATTTTTGAAACCCCGATCCCATTGAGATCGAAAGTTAATTTTTTGGTATGTTTTGTAAAACAGTATAACCTACAAAATAAAAAAAAATATAAAAAAATAAAAAAACTGATTTTGAGATATTCAAGGATAATGGACAAAATCGTTATCCTTAAAAAAAATTTCAAGGATAATTTTTATTCGTATTTTTTTTATATTGCGATAATTTTTTAACAACAATCTTTAAAGTAAGTCCTTTATTATTCTAGGATAAAAATTACCAGAGATATGAATTTTCAAAGAGGACTCGGACACCTTTTTTGCGAAATCTTTAACATACTATAACTAAAAAAAAAATGAGATGGAAACAAAAAATTGATATCATATTTTTTTTCACTAATTCTTCGAGTACATAAATTTTCAAAGGAATCGGCGATGGTAAGGTCACAAATTTCATCATTTTTGGCGATTGTTGATGGAATGACCCACGAGCAATATACGTGGAATATTTGCGGTGCTTCTACGTAGGTGTTTATACATAAAATTTGTAAGTTCTTTCCATGTAGAAAAGTTATATACTTTCTACGACTGTGCAATGCATTGCTTTTAGGTAGAAGATGATTATGGTACAATATTTCATTTCTGCCTCTTGCTTATAGAAAAGGATTCGAAATTCGGCTAAAAAAAAATTCTGGCATATTACCAATACGAAAAAATAAGAAGAAAATAGAAAAAGCTTAATTTGTCAGCCAAATATTTCCAACTATTTATTCATTTCAAACATTCATTGCTCACTTCTTATAGGTTCTACTGTAGCTTTGATAGTAGCAGTACCTAAAAGTCTGACTCCCATCCCAACAACTGGAGGCTATCGGTGACTTAATTAAATCCCCTTCATTTTGTATGTTACCAAATTGAAGCTATCAGCTAGTCTTACTCGGAAAATTATCCGAAAAAAAATAATCTTCTCCAATGCGCGAATTTTAAAAAAAAATTGCATGTGTAGGACGATATTTCATTACCTCTCTCTTCGCTGCTTTCAGAAGCTTCAAAATACGTCCCCGAGATATCTCGCTTGTTCGAAAAAACGAGCAGCTATTTTTTTTTACGAATTTTCGTATGGAAACTACTCGAAGGCTTACTTTAATTTTATTTGTTTTGTTTCTGAACCTGCTATGCAGATCATATTTTGTAAAGTTTTTACATTTGTGTAATAAGATAAGTGAAAGACTTTTGTAAGGTGCATTCCATTTAATATTCTTCTTATTTTCAGGTGCTCTAAAATTCTATAGGTGTCACAAAAATGACATACTGACTCATAAATTGCATTTTATTCGTCACATAGCTACTCCCGAAACCTCAACCTCCCTGTACAAGCCATATCATTGCCTTTGCCTCTCCCTACAAAATGTTGTATGTGGACTAGGGTGATCGTTAAAAATTAAATTGTTTGAGCCGCCCCTAAAAAGCCTTTTCTTCATATAAAAGCATGAGAGGATTTTTTTTTTAAAAAAAATTAAAATAACACGTGCCTAAAGAGGATAAAAATTTTTTTTGTATGGTATTTGTAATTTTTTAAGTATTTTTTTGATGAATCTGCAGTTTTTCGGAAATATCTCACGAAATATGCAAATTTGACAAAAAATCCATATAAATGATTTTATAGGAAATTTAATTTTCTATAAATAATGTTTTATTCATTTTTATTAAAAAAATGTATTTATAAAGATATTCCAAAAATATATTCGTGAATCGTACCTGGTGCATGTTTTAAGGGTTAGGAATGTCAAGCAGAATAAAAGCAACCCGAGGAACCCCGCAGGGTGGGGTGTTATCTCCACTGTTGTGGGTCCTTGTGGTTGACGAAATTTTACAGGCTCTATCTTTGACCGGCGTCAAGGTGGTTGCCTACGCAGATGATATCGTTCTGATGGTGAGAGGTAAGTTCCTTGACACCCTGAGCAATTTACTAGAAGTTGGACTCAAATCCTTGAGCGGGTGGGCTTGTAACTGTGGTCTGAACATCAATCCGGAAAAGACCGACCTCAGTTAGTCCCGACATCCAGCGCATGCCGCCACACCAGTGACCCGTACGTTAGAACGGATCTAACTACCGTGTCTTACAGCCAATGGACTATTTTCGGGCTAAGGCCCCAGGTTTTTCCTATCATTTTCTGACAAGCGTAGTAAGCATTCGATGCCTTCCTGATCCTGTCATCAATCATGAGTTTCCAGTTTAACGAAAATTCAGGCTCCTACTTCTGAATGGCGTTACCATCCCGATCTCCCTTAGTGTGAAATACTTAGGAATCTATCTTCATCCTAGGTTGAACTGGAAACTCACGATTGATGACAGGATCGGGAAGGCATTGAATGCTTACTACGCTTGTCAGAAAATGATGATGAGGAAAAACCTGTGTCCTTAGCCCGAAAATAGTCCATTGGCTGTAGAACACGGTAGTTAGACCCGTTTTAACGTACGGGTCACTGGTGTTGTGGCATGCGCTGGATGTCGGGACTAACAGGGCTGCCATGGACAGAATTCAAAGAATTGCACTCATTGGGATTACTGGTGCTGGTGCACCAAGGCCTCCCGAGCTTTGGAGGTAATGCTTCACATAATCACACTAGACTTAGTGGTCAAATCAGTAGCGGCAAAGAGTGCGTTGCGTCTACGCGAGGCAGGCTATTGGAAGGAAGGAAGTATGGGCCACACTACACTCAAAATAAAAACTGCGTAATATGTACGAAAACGCTCGTACATTCTACGAATGATTTCGTGGTTTTCAGTCCAAGATTGGTTTCGTACATATTACACATTGCCTTTCGTACATTATACGAAAAAATCAATGTTGTATTCAACGAACTACATTCGTACATTGCACGAATGATTCGTGCTAAATACATTTTTCGTAACCGATGAAAAAAATTCTTGCATTGTACGAAATAAATTTCGTAGTTTCTAGTAATATTATTCGTACATTCTACGAAAAGAATGGTTCGATTACAAATGTTTTCGTAAATTGTACGAAATTTATTTAATGTAATGTACGAATCATTTTCTTACAATGTACGAATATTATTCTTGAACAGTGATAAATAATTCGTATAATGGACGAATACCATTCGTTATCATCGACATTTTATTCGTACAATGTACGAATATAATTCGTGAACAGCGACTTTTTTCGTATAATGTACGAAAGAGTATCTGTACAATGTATACATACCTTTCGTAATCAAAAATATAGTAATTATTTTCTAGAATGTCCGAGGCGTTTTTCTTTTAAAAAAATGGAGTACCGGATAAAAATATAGATACACATATCATGTACCTATTGCGATATTATTTTACTTCACTCCGAATAGCCTAAAAATACAGAAACTTGAAACTATAATAAAAGGTGAAGATAAATCGTTTCCTACAATGAAAACTAGAAACTCTTTCCTGAAAAAAGAAGCAAGCTATATGGTTTTTGAAAAATTCTTTATACTAATAGTTGGATAAGTATCAAATTTCGGCTTAACCCTATCAAGAACTAAAGGCGGATGAAACTAAAACTTCTGAATATTTTTAATTTTAATTAATATTTTTTTAATAAATCTTTTATTTTACATATATAATGCATAAATTTCGATATCGGAAAATCCACTAATCTCAGGATTATATAGCTAATTAGGTAATATTTAAGTCCTAGGTTAGTTCTAGTTTTAAGCATAGTATTAAGTTGTACATATAAGGTTTTTTCACTTTGCTGTATTTCCTTAATCTCATATACTAATCACACTAACTCCCACGTCTTACGACAAATACATAAACATTAGTTGAAATGGGTACAGATACTCAATAGCTCTAAAGTAACTTTATTATAACTTACACTGAAATTAATACAGATTAGGCAAAATAAAGAGAATAATGCATAAATTATGTATTTATCGAAATCTGAAAATAAAATAAAAATATGATATATACATAAATATTTATGTTTATGAAAATAATAAAATATTGCTCCTTACATACCACTAATTCATTTCGGCAACTACTATATGGGAGCCTTTTCAGAGTTTCTTGTGCATCTGTAAAGCATAACGACATTTAAATTTTTTATAAATATGTTTTCGTCGAGAACGTAATTATTTCAACATAATTTCTATCTCTACTCAATGTTATTATACGGGCGAAAAGTGGAATACAATAGTTACCTGTAATGGCTTTTAGAAGCATCTGGATATTCGGGTTATTTATTGTGATTTGTAGCTTTCTAAAAAATTTTATTTATAAAATGACACGTTGGTGCACAGATGGTTAAAATTATTATAATAAATATAAATATGGTTGAAAAAATATGTTTGAAATAATCAATCAAATTAACGTTTATATTTTAGGTTTGATCTCTTACAAATGATGATATAAATGTAATAATAAAAATCACTTACCAAGTAAATTTAGACACCAAAACACTAATCAATTTGCACTTCCATAATTAAAATATGTAACATGAAATAATATTTGTTCTCTCAACACTGAACTCTAATGAAAAACACACTGAGCGAAAATGCGGAACATGAAACCAAATCAATACGATCGTTTTGTTTTTTGCTTCATATTTACGAAATAATTCTTAATATTTACGAATCTTTCGTAATTTTATCATCTAAATTGCATATTTCCTTACAACTACGAAATCTTTCGTACATTTGTACGAATGCTTTCGTTCATTGTACAAAATATTTGCTCAAACCGAAAGACCAAATCAAAACGATCGTCTTCTGTTTTGCTTTATATTTACAAAATAAATCGTAATATTTACGAAACTTTCGTAGTTTTATCATCTAAATTTCATATTTCCTTGCAACTACGAAATCTCTCGTGCATTTCGTGATTCGTATATGTATGTACGAATATGTTTCGTAATATGTACGAATAGCTTTCGTACATTGTACAAGATATCCGCAGGAACTACCGATTTTAGGGTGTTACTATTTTTACGAATCATTGATCGTAAAATGTACGAATCATTCGTAAAAAACATACTGCAGTCACGATCGGCTGCAAGCCAATCGTATAATACTCTAGATGAATACTGAACTCCGATTTATATTGTAGTTGGGGATAAAGTAGAATTACGTGTGTGCATGTTGTATGTCCTTTATTAAGGACTGCCATTAGATTGCTACTCAAACCTAAAAGACAATATTCAGTGTTTAATTTCATATCTTGAACTGGGTAAGTCATCGAAAAAAATGTCCTTTTTGAAGGACTTTCACATGGGAGGTGCAGAAAGGACTCTTTCGATTTTTTTTCCTTGGAACCATTTAAAAATGAACGTGTACAAAATTTCAAATTCGTAGCTTGAAGCGTTCAAAAGTTATCGAAAAATGTTGTTGAACACGTGTTTTAAGGACATTTTGTATGGCAGTTACCAAAAGGAGTAAAAGGATTTCGCTGATTAGTAAAGTCGAACTTCGTTTTTACTCAAAACTAATTTGTACAAAATTTCCAATTCATAGCTAAAAGATTGAGTTATAGTAAGTTCCGTAAATTAAGTGAAGACGTTTTGACAGGATATTTGTATGGCAGCTATACGAAGGACTAATAGGATTTTCTTCATACTCATACATTTAGCTCCAACTATTGGAAAAATAACACATACAAAATTTCAATGTCGTAGCTTAAACCCTTCTTAAGTTATCGACCAATATTCTTGAACACGTGTTTTAAGGAAATTTTGTATGGCAGCTACCCGAAGGAGTAGGACGATTTTGCTCGTTAACGAACTTAGCCTTACAAATTCAACCGAACATCCAGATTGAAAATTTCAAGATCCTAGGTGATGACGTTCTTGAGTTATCATGTTCACGGACAGACGGACGTGGTTTTTGGCCACAAATAAGCAAAAAATAATATATAACTTTTTTTCGTCCGAGGCTTGGTTCTATGCGTTACAAACTTTTTGGTTGGATTAAACTTATAATACTCTATATGATTTCATCTAGAGTATAAACATAATTTAGTGAAAGTAAATATTACGAATGTTGAGTATTATCTACAAAATATTCGTAAATACTACGAAAATCAGCCGTTCGTAAAGTTATGAATATTTTTTTCGTAAAATGTCGCAGATTTTTCTCTCAGTGTAGGATCTTGTCAGCTTTACTGTGCTCCGGCATTCCGCAGTGCAAGTGGTGGGTTTAAACAATACGCTGAAAATCTGTTGGATCCCTGGACACAGCGACTTCCTTGGAAATGAAAAGGCAGACGAGCTCGCCAAAAGTCTGTGAGCAGGAACACATGTTGACAACTTATAGGGGTCTTAACGGGACATTGTCCTTTTTGGATACATGGAGAAAGACTGGGAATACCCATGGCTGATCTGTGTCGCTGTGGTGATGAGAATATAGAACCTACACTGGCACATCTATCAGATATCGGTACTTGAGGAAATTCTTCTTGACCGATTTATCAGAACTTGCAATGATACCTTTATGGAGAACTACTCTCTTCATAAAGAAAAGCAATATTTGGAATCAATAGTTAAAAGTCCGGTTTTTTATACGAGGGAACACAATGGATCCTTAGTGATCTCTCGAGATGGGTTGTGGCACAGTGCTACGGTTCACTCCTCTAAACCTAACCTAACCTAGGAATGTTAAAAATATTATAGCATATACAAATTCATCAATTTTACTTTAATACGAGGGCGGTTTGATAATGACGTGCAAAAATCAAGAAGGATGGGGCAGGTAAGAAATTCGTTATTTTTTTCGACCTGGACCATCCTTAAATAGATTACCTACAAAGTTTAAGCCTGATACCTCGTTTAGTTTTCGAGAAGCAGCCGTCTAAGCAAGTCGACTTCCAAAAATTGTTGAAAATGGATAAAAGTGAATTTCGTGTGTTGATTAAACACAATTTTTTAAAAGGGAAAACAGCTAAAGTAACCAAAGAAAAATTAGATAAGCATTATGGGGACTCTGCACCATTGATCCAAATGATTTACAAATGGTTTTCTGAATTCAAGTGTGGTCGTACAAACCATACCAAGTCCAGGTCGTCCAAATGAGGTCACCACGCCAGAAATGATCGATAAAATCCATGATATCGTGATAGAAGATCGTCGAGTAAAAGTGCGTGAGATAGTTAACGTAGTAAACATTTCATTTGAACGTGTTTGGAATATTTTGAAAAACCATTTGGACATGAGAAAGCTATCCGCAAGATGGCTGCCGCGTTTGCTCACAATCGACTAAAAACGCAATCGTGTGACAACATCGCAGCACGGTTTGCAACTGTTTTAACGTAATACAAATTAATTTTTTCGTTGATTCGTAACTGTTGATGAAGCATGGATTTACCACTACACTCCAGAAACCAAACAATAGAAGGATGTCGGTTCAAGCGCACCGAAGAAGGCAAAACCGTTCTATCGGCTGGAAAGGTTATGGCGACAGTTTTTTGGGATTCCAATGGAATGATATTCAGTAACTACTTGGAGAAAGGAAAAACAATGACGGGAGCATATTATTCTGAGTTATTGGTTCCATTGGATGTTGAAATCAAGGCAAAACGGCTTCATTTGGCGAAGAAAAAAGTGTTGTTTCACACGTCCGTTGTTGCAACGGCAAAACTGTTTGAATTACGGTACGAATTGCTCCCTCATCCACCGTATTCTCCGGATTTGGCACCCTGCGACTTTATATTATTTCCGGACTTGAAAAAATGGCTTGCTGGAAAGAGATTTACCACGAATACTGACGTCATAAGTGAAACCAACGCCTATTTTGAAGGGTTGGACAAATCATATTATTTGGAAGGGATCAAAAAATTGGAAAAACGCTGGACTAAGTGTATCGAGCTAAAAGGAGACTACGTTGAAAAATAAAATAAATTTTTCCGGATAAAATTATGTTTTCTCAATTTTTGCACGTCATTATCAATCCGCCCTCGTAATTAACATTTATTTTTCATGAACAAATTTTTTGGTCCCAGGGTTGGAGTAAACTTTCCTTTGTATTTTTTATATTCTTATTTCTATAGTCATTCAAAATATGGATGACAAATTGCTTTTGTTCTTAATCCTTTGTAAATAAATCATTATACTCTTGTATCAATTTTACTCCTTGTTCTGCAATATCATTCACAACTGATAGTTTTGTTACAGTATTCATACACTCTTGATAATTTCCATTCTTCAACCAACTTTCACAATTTTCTTTCAACCAGCTTATATCTAACCCAAGTTTATGCAAAAAATTGATAGAATCAGGATTAATAAACTGTTCCAATCCCTGCTTAAATACTTTTGGTACATCTGATCGAGATATTACAATTTTCTTAGAAACTTGAATTTCACCTACATTATTTGTAGTATCTTTCTTGGTTTCCCTTTCTACATTTTCATCGAATAAGGTCATTAGATAATTTTCAAGACTTAGATACCATACTCATAAATGGTTCAAAATTTTATTTATAGGAGCTTCTGATATTTTTTTATTAATAGATTGAAAGTTATAAAGAGATTTTATTAATTGGAAATCACAATTTGGGGCTTTGACAGGTACTTTTACATAAATTTCCGTAATGAATACACAGATCATTTTTAGGGTTTCTTCTTCCTTTGGTTTTTATTGAAATGTATCTCGCAAAAGAAATATTTCAAGCAATATATTGCTTTAGACATCCATCTTGCTTGCTACATGGCTTCAGGAACATTAAATTTAAGTACTTTGTCCAATAAAAAATGACGTTATCTTCAATAATTCTAAATAATCATCTCTATCATGATTTAAAGTAAGTTGTGTCGATAAACTCGTGGATGTTAAGAACATCATTCCTTTGAATATTACTAATTTTTGGATCATCCATTCCACTTTTAAATTTTGTTACGTCTAATGCATCCCATTCTTTGTTAAATTTACATTTGGTCCAGAAAAATTAATTAAATTATTTGAGATTCAAATGCAGCTCTCAATATAACTTCAAATATAATGATGTCGACATGGGAACAAGTAAAGATCTTTTTCTAATAATTGTTCAATTAAAGTTGCAGTTGTATCACAACATAAACCAGCTACTGAATCACTGTATATATTCTTGTAGAGCATCAAAAACTGCCTTAGCTATTGCACTTTCGGTAGAGTTTTCAAGTTGTGGTATCGATAATATTTCGGTTTCTGTTTTCGGATGAAATTATTATTAGAAGACGTTCCACAAAATTTCTACTCGATCTATAAGGTGCTTATCGTCCCAATGGACAATTAATCTACAAAGATTTATATTTTGAATCTCTGTTCAATTTCAGCAGCTCGGTTCGCCCAAAATATTTCTCGTTTCTGTTTTATTGAAGTTCTGTTAACAACATAATCATTCGCATCAAAATCCAATACTTGGAGAAAATCAAGAATTAAATTCACTGCATTACGATCACTAAATTTACATTTATCCAGCACCGTACATAGTTTTGGAGTAGAAATGTTCAATGTTCCACGAGATTTTTCGACGGGGATGAGTCTTCAAAATCCGATAAAAATTAGGATCTCTTTGAAGGCTTCCTTGGCTACATAAACTTGGTGACGATGTAACTTGAGTAGTAGTTCCAGAACTTTCTAAATTGATAAATTTGATAAAAAAAACTCCTTAAAAATTAAACAATGTTTAGTAAAATGAAAAAATTGCACTGATAATTACCGAATTATATATAAATTCCAGTTCCACTTTTTCGTAGGCTTAAAATAAACTCTTAATCTCGTCATCGACCATTGTTAACACTTCTTTGTGAGTAATATCAAAAATAAAAAGTCATTTAAACGCAATGAAAATAAAATTTCATTATTTTTTTGAACATCACTTTGTCTTGAAGTATTTTTTGCAATTTTTGCAAATCAATAAAGGTGCTCTTACACGAGCGATTAAAATTGCTCAATTTCCAGCAATATTCGTCAATTTTGACGTCACGAAAATATGAAACAGCAACAATAGCAACAGGCGATGTGGATCAACTTTTCATCAACTCGTTGCTGAATTGTGATGAGCAGTATTGACCAATCTCTAGCAATTCGGCAATAAAGGCATACACGACCAATTCAGTCTGTGAACAAAACGAAAGCCCACAACTCTAAAACTTAAAATAAAACTTGGAAATATTTGATATTGTCCTGTATTGCTCCATTAATTGCTCCACTATTTTTGGCAATAGTCGCCGGGCAATCAATTGCTCGTGTAAGAGGACCTTTTAATTTTTGTAATGCATCGACTTTTTTTTAGTTGATATTTTTGCTTTCTGCCAAAAAATTATCAACTCATCATACACTAAACTTGTACTATCACGTAAATTGAACTTGTGCAATAAAATTTTCAAATTTGTAAATTGGATTGCAATTTCTTTCCTGATATTTGATAATACGTACTGTCAATCAAAAAAATATATATGTCTTCCATCATAGCGTGTTCTACAAATTGTTATAGAACCAGGAACCAAAATAAAACGTTAATTTATAATTCACTTATTGTCACTTAATATTCAGTCACACTGAGATTATCACTTTTCACTAAACAAGTGAAGCACTTGTACACTACATATGTAGATGGTAAATGGATGACTTGTTCTAGAGCGGAAAACCCTCTCACGCCTATACTGCTCCTGACGAAGAATATAATAGTTTATTTACAAATGATAAGGAACAAAAAGCAATTTGTCATCCAAATTTTGATTGACTATATAAATTAAAATAGAAAAAATAGAAAAGAAAGTTTACCCAAAAAAATTTGTTCAAGAAAAATAAGTTTGGATTATTAAAATAAAATTGATGATTTTGTATATGCTGTAATATTTTTGACATTCATAATCCTTAAAACATTCACCAGGTATGATTCACAAATGTTTTTTTGGAATATCTTTATAAATACACTTTTTTTGATAGAAATGGATGAAACATTATTTATAGAAAATTAAATTTCCTATAAAATTATTTATATGGAATTTTTGTCAAATCTGCATATTTCGTGAGATATTTCCGAAAAACTGCAGAGTCATCAAAAAATACTAAACAAAACTTTGAGCGTCTTGAGGCACGGTGTTATTTAATTTTTTCTTTACAAAAAAAATGTCCGCTCATGTTTTTACATGAAAAAGAAACTTTTTAGGGGCGTCCCAAAAAGTTTTATTTTTAACGACGACCCTAATAGGGACCCATGCCGATGTCTGCTGCATTTTGTTAGGTTAGTTCCTTGTCCACCTGGTTTGACTTTAATTTAATTTTTGGCTTTTTTTATAACGCTACTTGTCGATGGATAGAACAAGGATCCTAAGAGGATTTACTTCGAGAAAAGCTGTGTCCGATCGAATTGCACATGAATCTATTTCCCGTTGCGGAAAAACGAAGCGATCAAGTCTAAGTCCAATGTACATCACTGGTTCGATTCTGGACTACATTTGAAAATTTCGAGTGCAAATTAATGTCCTCTGCTTAAATTAAATAAACAATTAAAATAACATTATGTTGTATTTTATTTACCTTGATTGGAAAATAAGAGCAAAAATCATACAATGGAAAATCTAGGCTCTAATAGATGGCGCGGAATTGGAGAATTTTTCCTATTGCAGCATTCATCGAAAGTTTCCTAAAATTAAGTCCCATTTATATTCATATCCATTTTACCCATACAACATATGACAGAATCTCACAGACTTTAGCAATTCGAAACAAAAATGTTATGGTGATACTTGCAACCTCAAAGTTTGAATAATGTCATAATCAGTAAAAAAAACCACAGTTTTTATTACGTGGTTAATCGTTTTATCTCGTAGACAAGTCCCGAAGAAATTCTTTGAATTCACTTAGTAATAAGATACGCAAGAAGCATTGAACAATTGATAAGTTTTTTTTATTTATCTTACATAATAAAAATTACGACATGCGACATATGACATTTATACAAATTGATTAATTTTGTCACTGTTTTAAATGTCACATAATTATCTTCCGTGTATTTTTATGATTGTTGATTTTAAGTTTTCGAAGAGAAATTTTATTATTTAAATTATTTACCGGTTCGTTTTTAATTTATAATGTGTCAGTCTTCGCTTTTTTACAAGATTTTAATTTGGTATTTTTATGAATATGCATTTTACAGAAATGTGAGTAGAACTTTGTTTGACGAATTCTTCAGTGTGAAACTAAGGCCTGAAATATAATAAGGCAACAGAAAATATGCATTAAATTGTTAATATTAATATTGATCTAATCTAATCTAATCTAATTTGAGACTATTGTCGGGATAGTCCAGGCTTTCAATTAACCCGACTTAAAATATGATGTCTTTCATTTTCCCAAAGATTCTTAACAATTTAATGGTAAAAAGTAACAGTCGTGAGGAAAAGTGCTCATTCGGATACTAAATATGTGCCATAAAATGCACCAAAACTAGAGTTTTATCAACAAATAGTCGTGGTTGATTAATTAGTTTACCAATGCCATTTTCTGATTGAACATGGACTGATTAATTTCATAGTAAAAATGAATATTCCGAGTACCTACCTAATCATTTTTATCGGTCTATGGAGAATACACTGAGTATTTGTATCGGTATTTTTTCACTTTCAGTATCTGTTTACCATTACTGGTCAGAAATAGCCTTTTAATCTTATCTTTACGAAAGCTTCTCATGTCATATACAAGTTTTAATCCCACTGTACTCAACGAAATTTCTCGCATATCCTCGGCCGCCGATCGTATCAAACATTTAAATGTTATGAAATCAACAACAAATTGTTTTATTATTGTAATAATAAAGAGCATATGTCAGCAATATGTCTATCTGTCCGCTGCACACAATCTACCATGTGTAGACATGTTTCGATATATGTTGGTGACATTTCATTTCCCGTATTAATTTTAGTTAGGTGGAGAGTCGAACAAGAGTTTAAATGAAAGAAAATTGTTTTTTTAGGCGATTTTATAAGAAAACATACAGTGGAATTATGACCCATTGGATATCTCATTAGACCTAAAAGATATGCGAAAATAGTTCAATATCGAAAAATCCTGAAACTCATTTTTAGGTAATTATATAAAATATCCGTGTAAGTAAAAATCTATGCAATATCACATTACACCTAAGAGATATGACGAAATTCGTGAAAACGAATACAACCCCCTATTAAAATATTGAAAAACCTGAAATTGATTTTGAACCGATTATATGCAAAGTGCGGGAAGTAAAAATCAATTCGATATCTAATCATACCTAAGAGATATGTCAGAATTCTTGAAAACGTATGCACCTTAAAGTTAAACGTCAAAGAATCATCAAATTAATTTTTAGGCTATTAATTATAATGCCCGTAGAAGTAAAAAAGAATTTGATATCTCATCAAACCCAAGAGATATGACAGAATTCGTGAAAACGTATACAACCCATTTTCACGCCCGTAAGGATTAAATCTCTGAAATGCCGAAAACAATTTCAATGCCTTTACCTGTGGAGTTTGTGGAAGTAAAACTAATTCGAATAATCAAAAGACCTAAGAGATATGACGAAATTCGTGAAAATATTTCAACCTTATTGTAAGCGACCTTTTATTTTCCACAACCCCGCCAATGCAAATCTGAATTTTTTTGGTTAATTACTGTACTAACATATTTTGTATTCAATTACATATACAAACCAAATTTCATATTCCCTAATTAATTCGTGAGGTATTGTAATCTAAAATGTTTTTTTTTCACGGCGGTCAGACGGACAAAGAATTTTTTCGCTTTTTTTGGTGTGGCAATTTTATTTTAAGCCTCACACAATTCGCGTTACGAGCTCGGCGATAGTGTCGAAGCGATGCGATATCTCTATAGCTGGTTAGCTTGTATCGCGTCGCATCGATCCACGCACGCGTGTCGCGTTCTCTATAACTTCACCTGAAAAAACTTACAGGGCTGAGCAATAATTTTAACGTAGAATTTTTGTAGACTTCTGTGCAACCCTCTTTTAATATGTATGTAGTTTATTATTTGCAGTAAGCAAAATTGTCTCAATTATTGTTGTACCTTGTAACAGCTACTAAAGAAACAATTTATCTAAATAGTGATATCAATGCAACACTCAATCAACTGACTACTATCTTCCTACCAACTGAGACAACTCTACAGCAGAATTGTTTTAATTGCTGCAACAATTTATAAAACCCAACACGGCATCCATGCAGGTCAATATCAAGTCGCCCCCCCCCCCCATACCACTTGTGGTATTAATCGTAATTAAATCTTGGCCGTAAAATAATTACATCATGATGGCACTAATCGTAAGAAACGTACAACGCCAATAATTACATCAACTTTCTTACTTTTTCCTCTGGGTGCTTAGTAGGCGCTAGCCAGAATAGCATTGAAAATTCCCATCAGAACTTTAATTAAGCGCACGATAAGTGAAAAATGAAAAAAAAATTACCTTTATCATTTCTATACCTTACTCAGACTTGACTAGGTAAACAGCTAGACCTTAGCGAGAAGATGGCGACGGATAAGTACGATCAAGTCTTGACTTTAAGACGTTCTGATGGCGATGATACCGACGGCACGTAATTCTTAAAATAATGTACTTGCATTTTTAAATTGCCTCAAAAGAGGGGGGGGGGGGGGGGAGGGCGACGTTTTCAGATTTTGCTCACCGAACGTACCTATGCATAATTGCAGCTCGTATTAATAATATCCGGCAAAAGGTTCTTAGGACAGCCTATTCACTATAATTAGATCTGTCCGAAGTGCAGAGTACTCTGGCGATACGAGACTTCTTGTAGATCAAGTCAAGAATATTGTGGATATTAGTTAAGGAATTTTTCCTCCTAATGATGGGTGAAGCAGTGCGCACTACCTGGGGGGCTGGTGCTGCAATTATCCCGACCACATTCATTCTTGCCCATAATTATATTTTACGACAGACCATATTTTTCCTAATTGTTTAAATCATAGTAACATTTTCTTTTCTGATCTTTTTTTTTCCAGATTTTCCAACTGACTTTGATCTAAGGAGAGCTTCTAAGGCGCAATCATCATTATCATCGTCGTTCTCAACATCATCAATTGTTGTCATCATTGTCATCAGCGTGTTGCTTCGCAGCGCTTCGAAGCCGTCCCGATGCATCCTCATTTTGCCAAAATGCCAAAAACTAGAGTCATTTTAAAAATTTTATTTTCATTAAGTGTATGGTCCTTTGTACTAATCGGACTTTTTAAAATACACGGAAACCATGTGATACTGCAGGAACATATTCCGGTTCCGATTAGCGGACGACTTTTACTACAAAAGGATAACAAATATTTGGATGCGACATCGACAACAACCGATCGATATGTTCCGGCTGATGTATTGGTTGACAATCGAACAGGTACGTAAGGATGAGGAGTCGATGGGTCTGATTTATTGGGGGTGTTTTAATTTGAGAGATGTTTGTATTTTGGGATGATTTGTGTTCGATATTTGAACGATTTATTGTTCGGATGTTTCAATAACACAATCAGTTTGTTTTCCTGTTGGGTTTTGGAAGTCCTTTTCAATAAATGGTTTGTACTTTCTTCAGAAGACGATGTTTTTCTCGTACATTTCATAGATTTCACATTCCATTCATATTATTGGTCACTGGGAAAACTCATTCAACCACATTTTTTTTTTAATAAGGTATTTCCACCAGTCCAACCTGCTGAGCTAAGTGCAGGTCCACCAACAAGATTCCTTTCAGTAGAACATATTATAAAGGAAGAATTATTACGTTATTATTTCGATAAACAACAAAAACATTTGCTAACCCCAAAATTTTAGACACCAAGCAAGCAAAAAAATGTTCATTCCGTCTGTACGCAAAACCGTTTGAAGGCTCATAGCTCCCAAGCCCTTTGAGCTATTAAATTAATTTTTTTTTCTAGGTAGATTGAGCGAACCCCTTCAAGTGGCATCCTTTTGAAGGGTGTGGTTGTTAGGGGGAGGTGGGAGGAGTGTTTTAGAGGAAAAATTTTGGTTTCTAGATCTCAGCAACCGCTTATGGTAGGAGACTGTAACGACTTGTTTTCCGAGGTATGTTCAGTGGTTGCCAGGCTTCGTTACAAATATTTGTTTGTTTTCGACTTCACTTTATTACTTACTTAATTTCTAAAACACGCTTGTTAAAATTCAAATTCATAATTCTTCTAGCGCTCTGCTCGCTTTCGTTGCCTTCGCCTTCTCTCGTTCTGGTCCCTCTCAGCTCGCCTGATTTTGCTCGCCTTGTCTCATCTTCGCTTGACGCACCACGTCTTTGTTCGCTTAGTTCGTCGTATCTCCTCGCTACGCGCTCGTCTTAGCACGCGTATTCCGCTCGCTTATCTCTCGTCGGTGTATGCTCGTCGTATGTCGTCTCCACCGCTCGTCTCAAGTCTGCTGGGCTCGTCTCTGCTCTGCACTGCTTTGCTTGGCTCTGCTCTGCTTGGTTCTGCTCTGATTGGCTCTGCTCTGATTGGCTCTCGCCTCTACTTGGCTCGTCTCAACTCTTCTGGGCTCGCCTATGCTCTGCTTGGCTCGTCTCTGCCCTGCTTGGCTCGGCTCTGGTCTGCTTTGCTTGGCTCGTCTCTGCTCTGCTTGGTTCGTCTCTGCTCCGCTTGGCTCTTCTCTGCTCTGCTTGGCTCGTTTCTGCTCTGCTTGACTCGTTTCTGCTCGGCTTGTCTCTGCTCTGCTTGGCTTGCCTCTGCTTGGCCCGTCTCTGCTCCGCTTGGCTCGTCTCTACTCTGCTTGGCTCGTCTCTGCTCTGCTTGGCTCGTTTCTGCTCTGCTTGGCTCGGCTTGGCTCTGCTCTGCTTGGCTTGCCTCTGCTTGGCCCGTCTCTGCTCTGCTTGGCTCGTCTCTGCTCTGCTTGGCTCATCTCTGCTTCGCTCTTCTCCGCTCTGCTTGGCTCGTCACTGCTCTGTCTGATCATTAACTAGCCGATCTCAAACTTTCTAAGGAGAATTACAAATCCACAAACTCGTCTAGTGTAGGAACCGATTAGAGACGGTTGTCCTTACTGATTGGCGTAAGCATTCTATCGCGACCCCATTTTAACCGCTTCCTAGACTTCGACCTCAAAACTAGTAAAGTTTTGACCAGACTGATTTTTATATTATTATAATTTCTAAAGAAAGAATTATTATATAGTGGACGGTTAAAAAAGGGTTTGAGGACGTACTCGTAAGCACGCACTGCACTACGTGTCTCGTATGATTTCATATCGCGGAGAGATCCAATTGGCAAACTACTTAAATAAAACCTATGCAAGTGTCAAAATCGCGTTACGCGTGCAACGAATTTCGAAAATTGGCTATCGATACGATGTAAAGCGATGCATTCTAGTTAGTTGCTGTCGCGCCGCATCGGTTCACGCGCGCGCGTCGCGTTTGGTATAATTCATCCTTATTTCGTTATATTTCGTTAATTTGTGAGTCAACCTTTGTTAGAATTATAATCCTAGTGAACCACCAAATTGGTGTAAATATGAGGTGAACTTCAGTGTTTCTAGCTTAACAACAATTTACTATGGCAAACTTTGGGTTGTTATAATTCGTGGATCTGAATTTTGGTTCAGGAACGCACATATAGAGGAATCGTCAGCAACACCAACAGCTGTAAAGTTGTTTCGGATATTTGTATAATACACCTTCCGACGTGTCAATGTTACGCGGTTTCTTCGGACAGTTTTCAAACCGGCCCGTAAAGGTTTTTTCAACAATCATGTCCTCTGCTGCCGAAGAAACAACCAAAATTTTTTAAATTTCCTCTGGAATGTCTGTCAAGAATTGAAACCAGAAATTTAATACTTTAGTACTCAAAATTTAACCTGATATAGTCCCAATCTTGACATCCTCGTTCCTTATTCCTTAGAAAGCGTGTGCCGTCAAGAATAGAGAGCTGAAATTTTATAATGTAGTAGTATTTATAGCTTCTCTCCTAATCCATTTCAATTAATTTCTTTACAGTCATGGACGACGAACAGCTAGTCCGCGATGTGGAATCGCGTCTGCCATCACTACCAATCGCGTATTGGAGTAAAAACAAGAATTTCCTACAACAAAAGTCATCAACGTGTGCCAAATATCCGTCGATATTCGAGCTCGAATTCAACAACATCTACTGGCAAACGATGCGAACATCGAACGGAACATTTCAGCTCTTCGGCGCCTACTACGATATACGCAAGCATTCGAGAATCGGTCCGACGGTTCGAATCCTGGGTATGATCAATCGAATTGAACCTAAGGTCAAAACATACTGTCAGTTTTGGTTCGACGGACAAAAGGAGCCGTTTATCGTCAAGACGTTCGAGTACAAGTACATTTGGTACAATAAGTGGGGCAACTATAAGCAGGGTATCTACCAGCCGTACTTGATAGCCTGTCAGATCCCGAAACCGTTTCACAGCATTGTTCCGTCCTCGGTTTCGATGGTCGAAAAGGAGTGCGATACGGCCACGAATAACTTACGAGTGATCTACAATCGGCCACCGGACGATCAAAAGAAAGGTTTCGCGGTTTGTGTTAAAGGGCTGGACTTCTTGTACGACGATCTTTCGGTACGATTGGTCGAGTGGATCGAACTGTTGAACATTCTCGGTGCGGATAAGGTTTTCTTCTACGAGCTACAGGTTCATCCGAATATTTCGAAAGTCCTGCGACACTACGAACAGATGGGCAAGGTCCAAGTGACGCCGCTTACATTGCCCGGCGGACAGCCCAATGTGCCCGGCTTTCAGCATTTGTATCTGACGAAAAAGACCAATCACAAAAGACAGAACGAAGTGATTCCTTACAACGATTGCCTGTACAAGAACCTCTATCTCTACGACTATGTAGCACTGCTCGATATCGACGAAGTGATCATGCCGAAGCACAACGATCAATCGTGGAGCGATCTGATGCGTCGCGTTCAACCCAAGGCCGATAAGCTCAAGCCCGAAGGATATGCCAGCTTCAATCTTCGTAACGTCTACTTCCTGGACGATCATCAGCACGATCACGGCTGGCACAAGGAGGTTCCCAAGTACATGCACATGCTTCAGCACATCCATCGATCGCAGAACTACACCAAACCGAATCAGTATGTCAAGTGTTTCCATAATCCCGAACGTGTCCTGACCTTGCACAATCATTTCCCGCTCGCCTGTTTAGGCGGCGTCTGTAAGTCCTATCCCGTTGATACCGAAGACGGTCAGCTCCAACACTATCGGGCCGATTGTGTTAAAACGCTGAAGAAATCGTGCGAAGAATATCGCGAACATTCGGTCGAGGATCGAACGATATGGAAATTCAAGGACGAGCTGGTCAAGCGGTCGATGAAGACGCTGAATACGTTGGGCTTCTTCAAGAAAAACACGATAAGCAATAGTAGCGGGGGCGATGGTAAGGGCGGTACGGGACTTACGGAACGGTGATTTCTACTAAATTGGTGGAACGATGGTGGACAATTTATGGATGAGTTCTTGTGACTGAGTATTTTTATTAATTTTTTTTTTTTAATTATTTAAATATTTTACTGTTATTAGTATTAAAAAAAGTGTTAATGATCTAGAGATCATGTCGCTGTAAAACTGATCGTGTACGTGATTCCACTCTCACGATTTTTACTAAAGGGACCGACGTTATTATTTAACTACTTTCAATGGATATTAATTATATGGGGGGTAGTTGTGAAAATGATCGCGGATCTTGTTGAAAATATTTTAATATTCTTGTCATTTTAAAAAAAAATTATGAGAAGAAATTCATTTTTAAATCGCATATTTGTGTAAAATTTAATTAGGATGGGTAAAAAAATTACGCGCCCGTTTTATTTTATTGTAATTTTTTAGATGACTGTGAATATAATTTGTAATTTTATGAAAAAAAAAATAGTTTTAAGATTTTGTATATTTTATTTTTATTTTATGAAATAGACTTGCCAGTAGGAAATTTATCAAATCAAAATTATTTTGTTTTTAATGTTTTTTTTTTTGATTTAGTTTTTGAAATTATTAATCGGAGTGGAGTGCAGGTTGAAGGTATCTTAAAGGTGAGTAAGTACCGTGAGAATTTTTTTTTATATAATTTATTTAACTTTATGAATTTTATAAACATAAAAGCAGTAAGCCTAAACAAACGCGCAAAATTCTATATCACTAAAAATGGTTTTGAGGCATTGAATTCAATATGGAATAAAGTGGCCGTTGTAAGTCTTCATTGCCTTTCGAATTAAATCGAAAGATTTTTCTTCGATTTGATTGAAATATTTAATAGTTTTACTTTATTATTTTCGAATAATAAAGTATTGTTATCGATTTTTAAAAAAAAAAAATTTTCTACCCTGAAAATTTTTTTTTTCGCGTTTCATGACTCGTAGACACGAAAAACGCAAAAAAAAAATTCAGTCCGTCTGTCCGCCGTACGCCGTCCGCCGTACGCAAAATCGTTTGAAGGCTCGTAGCTCCCAAACGGTTGGAGATATTAAATTGAATTTTTTTTTATGAATAGAGTGGGTAGGCCCCTTGAAGTGACCAAATTCTGAGTGGTGGCGGAGGAGGGGGAAGCGTTTTAGACGGAAAATTTTGGTTTTTACATCTCAGCAACCGCTTATGCTAGGAGGCTGAAATTTGGAATATATATAGAACTTTGGTAATGGACCCATTTGCATAAAAATTGTCAATATGGGTGAAGGGGTGTGGGAGTGGGGGGAAAACTAGTGCGTCCGAAACGCAAAAAAGCCGAGATCGACACATTCTAAAATCCATATCTCCTAAACGGTTAAAGTTACAAAATTGAAACTTAACGAATATCTGTAGGTATACTAGGAGAATAGATCGCAAACAAATTTTTGAGTGCGGGCAGTGGCGTACGTGGGGGGGGGGGGGTAAAAAACTTTAGATTATGATATCTCACGAACCAATTGCACTAGACAAATAAAATTCGGTTTGTGTATAAAGGTTGACAAATGAAGTTTGATGAAAGTAAAATTTTTTTAGGGGGCGGTGGATCATGAAAGTGGAGGGGATGCGAATTTTTCTAAAAAATCACGTCTCATATCTCAAGAACAGTGTGAGGTAGATGCTTAAAATTTTTACCGTAAGTAGGTCTAATAGACCCCTATCAAAAGTGGTGAGGGTGAGGGTGGAGAGGGTGAAAAGGAAAAAGTTCCGATTTTTCTATCTCGAAAACCTATAATGATATAAGGCAGAAACTTGGTATTTAGATAGAACTATAGTAGTAGCATCTTGGAAAAATATAATTTTTTATAAGGGTAGTATGGTACGGGGGTGGGGGATGTTTTTCCTATCTATAGAACGGCTTATGCTACAAAGTTGAAACTCAGTATGTATACGTAAATCGACTAGAAAAGTAATTTAGATAAAAAAAAATTTCAAATATCCATTGGCGTTCGGAAGGGGGGGCAAAAAAAATGTATCAGTGAAAATGGAATGCATATATTTTCACGATTTTCGTCATATCTATTAGGTCTTCCCAAATATTTAATTCATTTTTATTCTACGGCTTCTTCATATAAATACCTAGAAAGTATTTTCAGGATTTTTTGAAATTCGACCCCGGGATTGTATACTTACTCACGAATTATGCCATATCCTCCAGGTCTGATCAAATATCGAATATCTTTACACTTTCACGGGCTTGCGTAATAATCGACTAAAACTTGCTTTTAGGTTTTTTCCTTTTTCAGCCCCTAAGAGGATATAAAAGGGTTGAACAAGTTTTCACAAATTCCGTCATTTCTTTTAGAAGTGATAAGTAATTCAATTGTTTTTACTTTCTCGTGCTGTTTTCATATTTATCTATTAACTCCTTTAGGATTTTTGGATAACCCCAAGTTGGTGTAAGGAGGTTGCATATGTTTTCACAGATTCCTACATATTGCTTAGATCTGATGACATATCGAATTCATTTTTACTTCCTAAGGTTTCCTATATGAGAACCAAAATGTCTATTTCAGTATTTTCAGATTTTCAATCCTGTTGTATGCTTTTCAAAGGTTCGACATATTTCTTAGGTTTAATGAGATATTAGATCGCTTTTCATTTCCACAAACTTTTTATATAATCGCCTACAAACCCATTTCTCAATTTTTGGATATTCAACCCCCAAGGGTTTGGATATGTTTTGACAAATTTTGCCATCCCTTAGTTCTGATGAGATATAAAATTGGTTATTACGGCATTTGATGTAATGACCTAAAAACTGATTTCACGATTTTTCGAATTTCAATAACCAAGGGGGTGTTAACTCTTCACACATTTACGTTTTCACAAATTTTTCAAAATCCCTCGTGTCTCATGAGATGTGAAGTAGGTTCTTATGAAATCGTTTTCGAAATTCAAACCCCAAGTGGAAGTAATGAGTTTGTATACGTTTTAACAATTCGTCATATCTCTTAAGTCTGATAAGGCAACAAATTCGTTTTTTCTTCTATGGGCTTTTAGTGTACATAATATACCGAAATTCGTATATTCTACAGGGGCTTTTTCAATGTTTAATTGGCTAAAAATCTTTATTTTAAATATTTTTATTTTAAGAACAAAATTAACTTTCCAAGAAACTTCATAACTTAATAAAGTTTCGCCCAGACCATTGGCAGATTTTTTAATTATGATACATTTTTTAATTTTTCTGTCTGTACACTGAATTATATTCTATAAAATTTTACTGGAGGTATAACTCCACACGGCGTGTGCTAAAATGGCCTTGTGTTCATGAAAAGATAAAACTAGAAATATTTTCGTTCTATACAAATTTTGGCAATGGCTACAACGAATTACCATCGATTCGTCTAAGTGAGATATATGTGAAGTGAGAGTTTTGTTATGGTACTCATTAATGAGTCAACTAGGTTCATCGTACATGCACCTAACATGCGCGGTTTGCAGTGAAAGTTTTAGATTTTTTTTTTGTGAACTCCAACATTGAAAATTTATTATTTAATGTTTTGTCTTGAATCTGTTTGTTTGAAAGTTTTTATAGATTTTACAACAAACTTTATAACTTTTCATGCCTGCAACTAACATTCATTTTTAAGCCAAGAAAACGAATCGCCAACGATTCGCCTGGGTGAGCTATATGTGAATTGATACAGTGAGCGTTCTGTTTTGCTACTTATAAATGAATCATCTAAGTGACAAGTACGTGAAGCATCTAGATGTGTCTGACATGCACAGTTTGCAGTGAAAGTTTATGATTTTTTTTTTTGCAAAGTTGCAAGCACGATATTTTTTTAGCAATACTGACTCCTTCGTACAAATTTGTTATCGCTTGAAAATTCATCAATTTGTTTGCTAGGAAGAGAATGCTGGTGAAGATTCACCCAAAGTGAATCAAGACTTAATTTTTTACTAGGAAGTTGGTAAATTGAAAAAGAATCTTGCTTACAGCTCAAAAAAAAAAGCTATGAATGTAGAGAAAATTTATGATTTGCATGATTTTCAATTTTTATTCACACCTCATTTGCTTTTATTGTCTTCTACTATTTATAACATTGTCTCCACGTACTATTAACTACCACTTAATACCGGTGATATGTCAGGAAAATACTTAAAAGAACCGTAACCAAAAAGAATGAATGAATTTAAAGTACGTAGATTATTCACATACTTAGCCTTTTCCTGCATTATTCACTTACAGTTCATCTAACTGATTCACGTGCAATCCCTCTAGATAATGCAATAATTGTCCATTTACGTGAATTACTTCCCAACAAACACTTTGTTGAACGTTTACCAAAAGTGAAGACAAATCAATTGTTCTGAAAAATTAACAGCATTTTTGTGCGGATTCACCAAAGGCGAAGAAAAATCGAATGTTCTGATTCTGAAAAAACAGCATTTTAATGCGAATTCAAAAAAGTGAAGAAAAATCGAATAGTGCAACAAAAAAATATAGACAACTGATATTTGTGGAAACCAAAGAAAATGCGCGAGCGAGGCAAAACCAGAAAGAATCAATAAATTAATCGGCTTGTACCTTGCAAATACAAATATTTCTCTTTTGAAATATGTACTCAGTTCGCCAATAAATCTACGCATTTACTTTTCCGTAATCGAATTTACCTGAGACTCGCTATCGATTCTCTAGCTGTACGTAATGCACATTCATTTACGAATCAAAAACATGATTGTGCTTGGATAGAATACAAAAAAATTGCGTCACGTTGAGAAGGACCGATTTAAACACTATCTGTCTGAGAATTGCCGCAAAGTCAGTTGCCTCATTTCTTACAAATATGTTCATAGCAATTGTTCGCAAGAACTCGCCAATTTATTACCTTCACGGTATCGCACGATACCAGTACTTCTGCACGTACTCATGAGTATGTTCCCAAAACACTTTTCGGTCGTACACTGAAATACTTCTCGTCGTTCATCGATCGCACTATACGTGTGTGGCAGATCTACAATCTTCACTTTTTCCTAATTTATGTAACTTACAGCAAATCGAAACATTCATCGTTGCTATTCCTCTGACATTTTTTTACACGGTTCTCTTTCATCCTGTGTTGCCTAATAAGAAGAAGATTCTTGTATCTTGTGTTATGGCTGAATTAGTAAAAAGAAATGATTAAGAAACGAATCACTTAATGTTCACCAAAGTGAGAACATAGCTCTTCATGGACATACTTTCACTTTTGTGATTATTATTAGATGTTTATGCAGGTGCGAACACAAGGGGGTTTGGGAGGTTGAAAGCCCCGATTCTTCCCCCGAATATTTTCGGTTTTCTCGATAGAAACTGGAATCGAAAATATGAGCTTCTTGTACATTCATGGATACGTGTTAGACGTAGTTTTTAAGTTTCCTAAGTCTGGTTTCCTAAGAGCTGGATAAGAACTCATACAGAAGCCCGGCACTGAATGCAGTAAATATCACCTTTGAATTGGATAAGTTGTCTGACTCTATTCAATCCATATATACTGCTAAAGGTGCTATTACACGAGCGATTAAAATTGCTCAAATTGCAGCAATATTCGTAAATCTTGACGTCATGAAAATATGAAGCAACACACAGCAACAATAGCAACAGGCAATGTAGATCAACTTTTCATCAACTCGTTGCTGAATTGTGATGAGCGACATTGACCAATTTCTAGCAATTCAGCAATAAAGGCTTACATGAGCAATTCAGTCTATGATCAACACGAAAGCAAACTTGACAAACAAATCTAAAGCTTAAAATGAAACTTCGAAATATTTGAATTCCAAGCCATTATAACAAGAAACTTGAAAAATAAATGTAAAATTTAAAACAATCTTGACAATTGAATCAGCGAATGAGGACAATTGCTCGAAATTTTCCAAGTCAGTGGAAATACCGCAACTATAGGGCGAGCAATACCAGCAATCTGTGAAAACATTGCCACAATACCGAAATATTGCCGCAACAAGCATGATATTGCTCTGTATTGCTCCATTAATCGCTCCACTAGTTTTGGAAGTAGTTGTCGGGCAATCAATTGCTTGAAAAATTGCTCGTGTAGGAGCACCTTAATTTAGACGCTGAAATCGGTGTCGCGGGCGATTTCAATGTTCACAAACATTCTACTCATACGGACCAGCAGGCTCGGGATACTGAACTTTTTGCCTCCATGAATTGATTAGTACAGCTGGTAGACAATTCCACCCATCTACCTGACATTGCAGGTCAATCATCCAATCTATTCAATCTTTTCTTAACTAATCAGCCAGTCAAATACGACGTCTCAATTTTGTCACCAATTGGAACGACCGACCATTTATTGGTTCGTGCAGAATTCATCAATTTCGATAACAAAATCGCGAGCCTCCAAGGCACCTCGAAGACTGGTTTGATTAGGGATCTCTTGAAGAGTTTTTTCTTGCTTTCAACTGGAAGTTATGCTTTGAATCCGGAAATTGTGACTTGACATGTCAGCCAATGATCGAGACAATCCTTAAAGGAATGAGTCTTTTTATTCCTTCCAACCGCAAGAAAATCAGCCCTTCGAAGGATACTTGGTTCAATAAGGACTGACTGTCTTGATGGAAGAAAAGTCAAAAAGAAAACGTTCCAAATATTTAAAGATAACCCGACTGCTGAAAATAAGATCGCCCTAAAATTATCATGAAATTCATGCAATAGTATCTTGAAGCGTGCTAAATTTCCATATGATCAAAATCTTCAGCGGAAGATCATCGACAACCCTAAGAGCTTGAGATCTTTTTAGTCATTTGTTAAATCAGTTAATATCAATTTTGTAAAGACTTCTACACCACATCTTATCGATGGTGACCGAACCGTTATAGATTCTCTGGGAAAAGCTAACCTTTTGGCGACAAGTTGCCCTAGAAACTCTAGACTTCACCCTTCGAATCAGAGTCCCCCCAAACCCCCCAATATCTGATTCCTTGGTGCCTCCCATTCGTTTTCGAACTATGGTTATTTCCAAGATCCTGCAAAAGCTCAGTGTCCACAAGTCTGCTGGACCGGATGGTATCCCCCATAGTCCTCAAGAAATGGTTTTCCTTTACGGCTAAACCGCTTCGCAATCTCTTTTATCTTTCATACTCTTCAGGGTGCTTTCCACAGATGTGGAAAGTTGCGAATGTTCAGCCAATTCCTAAGAAGGGAAACAAAGCTGATCCCGCTAATTATCGCCCAATAGCCATTACATCCGTGCTCGCTAAATTAATGGAAACTGCTGTCAATCGATGAGATCTCGAAAAACAAGATAGGAGAACTGATCACCTTCTTGAATAGCTCCGGATGGATATGATAATCTTTTCAAGCCCCAGGTCTCTGTAAAACTATACATATACTTCATCAGCCCTCAACGACCAGGTTAAACGAGTTGTGGTATCAAAACGGCGCTTCCTGTGCTAATTGGGTCCTGTTTTCGGCAGACGGGCCACCACGTAAACCAACCAAACCAACCAAAGCTGTCAATCGCAAAATAATCAAGTACCTGATGGACAAAGATCTGATCCACGATCGCCAATAAGGGTCCCGTCCCGGTCGTTCTTCAGGTGACCTTTTGGTTTACCTAGCGGAACGCTGGAACTCGTACATTCACAAATTTGGTGAAGGTCAAGTGCTTGCCTTAGACATCGCTAAAACGTTTGACAGAGTTTGCCATCAATGTCTCTTAGTAAAACTTAAAGCCTTTGGCTTTAGTTCACCTTTTCTTAAATGGATTGAGAGTTTTCTCTGCAAACGTTCTATACGAGTTGTATTAGACGGAATAACTTCTTCTTCCGTTCCAATTGATGCCGGCGTACCCCAGGGCTCAGTTCTATCTACCACCCTATTTCTCGTATTTATTAACGACCTTCTGTCGTCAACTCTCAATCCAATTCATAGTTTTGCAGATGATAGTACACTGGACAATGTCTTTAATTTCGACTCTGCTGCAGAGGCACATCCGACTTCGGTGGTCTCATATCGCCCATTTGGCCTTGCTCAATCGTATTCAAAAACATGCGTTCCGAGACGAAGCCAGTTTAGCTTCTATAGACTCCTTTGAGCATCGCTGAAATGTGGGAGTACTCTGTATTTACGTATAGCGATATTTTCATGGTAAATGTAGTAAGGAACTGAAAGATCTTATACCTCCACTCTCAGGCGCCCCCGTAAGATTCACCAAGCTTCACGCGCAGTATACTGTTCAGCCCCTTTCGTGTAGAACAGTGAAATTTAGGCAGTCTTTTATCCCCCGAACGTCAGTAATGTGGAACGCATTGGCGGTCGATAAGTATAACCTTCAGCAGTTCAGAAACAACGTTCACCGACACTGCAGACGCTTCCCTCCCGTTCCACCGCCTTAAATCCCCTACCACAACATCTTATCCCCAACGTATGTCGTTCTAGCTATGCAATCGCATTAAAGGGTGACCCCCCAAGCTATTACGAAAAAGAGCGGCGAAATTTGTAATTTTATCGCTTCTCGTTCCATTACATTTTTCTTATTTTTTACCCTCTCTCCCTCCCCCCACCACCCACCCAATTTTTTTTCTGTGCTCGCATCTGTGAATTATTTTGAATCGTTCTAAAGTTTCATAAGTGAATGCACTTTACGTCGCTAAAGAGTCTATTTCGAGTTTCCTGCGTGAACAATGCAAGAATCGTAAGTGAATTCTCATGTGAACGTCTATTTCACTTAGGCGAATCATTAGTGTTTCGCTTCTAATACCTTTTCGATTTCTTGGTACGAGTTATAAAAAATTAGCTGATGAACAAGTTACTCTAGGTACTATTGAAGGTGCCGGCAAATTTATTGATCAAATTAACCTGTGTCCGGATTAAATTTATTTGGGCTGAGATAAATTCATCAGTTTATGAATACAGTTCCATCTAAACTACCGAGTAATGCTTATTTAGTCAATGCGCCCTAAAAGAAACCCGTACCTCAAATTGAGCCTAAGCTACAATTGTGATAGAAACCTTTAAACACATTGGAAAATACAGCTTTTAATGTTTTATCACGGCTACTGAATATATTGCCTCCTGTCGATATTTAGTTTTAGAAATTTCGCTAGTTTTGATCATATCAAAAAATGTAAACATTTAACAGTAAAAATGTACCTACCTACTGGACAGCTAGAAAATTAATTACATCACGTACAGTAAATTTATAATCATAAATTCCTATTTATTGTTAAACAAGAAGAGTATAATAAAAAAAACATACTGTGCCTTTTTCTTATATGATTGAATAACAATGCTTATTTTTATTAATATATTTTTTAATTTTTAAAATTATAAAATGTAAAGTTCGAGCATTACACAATTCTCTTTAAAACAAATCAACTTTTCATTGTATAAAGTCACAATTTAGCATTTTCATAAAATTGCTCCGAGTTCAACTTAACTTTTTCTAACAAAAACATAATAATGAAAATATTTATAAACCAAAATATAATATACAACGAATTGTAAACTGAGCATTTTCTTCTGGTGATTGTTTTGTTTTTAAAACAAAAAAAATAATACAATATAATAAATTAAGAGGATTTAAATTTTCCCAATCACAGATATTCATAAGAAAACTTATATTTATGTCTAATTGTAAAAGAAAGACTGAAGTCGATAAACGTAATTATTAAATTTGAATTATAGCATTAATTAATGAAATTAAATAAAATTCAATATCGTAAAGTATATTGAGGTTATAAAAATAAAACTAAATTATTAGGAAATAAGTGTGTAAAATAAACAAATCTGAGAAGAAAAAAAAATAACATGGTTGATATTATATATAAAATATATTCCTATTATGTTTCCTACACCTACTGTCTTTTTGTATTATAGAATTTACAATTTAGTTTTTATATCAATTTTATTATTATTTTCTTGTTTATTATTTTTTGAATTATTTTACTGCGGTTTTTATTACTGTACCTCTATTTAAGAAAAAAACACAAAAAGTTTTTTTAACTTTTATAGCAACATATCATTTTATTTTGTTTCTGCCAATGAGCTAATAGTCATACTGCTATAGAAAACGATATAATGCATATATAATAATAATACAACAAAAAATAATTATGTAATAATTTGTTTTAATATTACAAAATGGTAAAAATATTAATAAAACAAATGTTGAAAAATTAAAAAAAATGGATTTTATTGGTTTACTGCTCGACTTTGTCCATTGACTAGCCCGATCCTTATCAAACCCTCCCTATATCCGTCTGAACTAACTTTTACCTTAAAACAAATCGAACTGTTACGCTAGATGTTTTTTTTGCGCTCGACTACAGAAGAGCGACATTAAACAGAGCTGCAGATTTTACTTTTTACATCTAGATGGCGTTGAGGATATACATAGATACAAAATATAACTGCTACAATAACTGGCTACTTTGATCGCAACGTGAACTTTGCTGTTATTTTGTCAGTCACGAAGCATTTCTGCGTTGGATAAAGGCGCGAAATAACGCATCTAATATAACAGGCTAACGAAAATGTTGAGACGTGAACAATTACTTTCCAGTTTTTGATCAATTTTATTGTCATCATTTTGGAGTGCGAAATTAAGCAGGGAACAGTTTCGGTAGAAGTAAGTCCGACCAAGTCATCCGTGTCATTGGATTGGTAATAAAAGCCAGGTAAGTTCGTAGCATATTAATTTATCATCACTGATCTTCGATTGTGTACATCAGCAATTTTATTTAAACGATTTGATCAAACACATTTCGTTATTGTTCTGATTTTTCGTCTGTCGGTTTTCAGCACTTGCAAATATCTAAACTCATTGTTCGGCTTTTCAGTTTCTTAAAGTAATGAAAATCTGGTAAAAGATTTTGTTTTTATGTGTTTTAGTGCGAGCACTGCTCACAATCCCTGAATGGAGAAAACGCCACTCGGAAAGCATCGAAGTCAACTTGAACCGTTAAAAGTACGACGAGATGAAAACCAGCTGAATCTGATGTGCTTGATTCAAAATTGAGTTGTTTCGGGAACGAGTTTTGTTTTCCTGCCTGATTTTACTTTATTATTTTTTAATAATAAAGTATTGTGATCGATCTGAAATTTCAAAAAAGTTTGCTACTCTGAAATTTTGTATTTACACGTTGTAGGACTAGTAAGCCCCAAAAAAGCAAAAAAAAAAAGGGTCCGTCTGTCCGCCGTAGACGCCGTACGCCGTACGCAAAATCGTTTGAAGGTGCGTAGCTCCCAAGCCCGTTGAGATATTAAATTGAAATTTGTATGGTGGGTAGATTGGGTGAACCCCTACGACTGGTATATTTTCGAGGGGTGGGGGTACAAGGGGAGAGGAGAGGGGAGCGTTTTAGACGAAAAATTTTGGTTTCTAGATCTCAGGAACCACTTATGCTAGGAGACTGAAACTCGGAACTTATGTAGTACTATGATAAGGGACTCAATTGCAAAAAAATTGTCGATATTGGTTAAGGGGTGTGGAAGTGGGGGGGGGGGGGGAAACAATGAGTCTTTAACGCATGAAAGACGGGATTGAAAAATTCTAAAATCGATATCTCCTGAACAATTGATGTCAGAAGATTGAAACTTTGTTGTTGTCCTTAGGGATACTTCAAGATTAGACAAGGGCTAACATTTTTAAGAGGGGTGGTAGGGTGTGGGGGTGGGGGTTGAAAAACTTTGGATTACAATATCTTCCGAACCAATTACACCAGGAAGATAAAATTTAGTTTCTGTATATGGGATCACAAGTGGAGTCTACCAAAACTAAATTTTTTGAGGGGGGAGGTGGAGCACGAAAGGGGGGGACAGCAATATTTCAAAAAATGTAATTTTTATATCTCAGAAACCGTATCAGATATGATCTTGAAAATTTTACAGGAGTTGGGGTCGGTAAACATCTAGTAGGGAAAAAAATGTTGGTGGTGTGGGTGTTGGGGGTGATGGTGAAAGGGGGTAGAAAGGAAAACATTCTGATTTTTATTTCTCGAAAACCATAATGAATAGATAGCTAACAATTAAGGATTATATAGAGCCACTATGGAGACATCCTAGAAAAATAAAATTTTTGATAGGGGTAGCAAGGTACGGGGGTGAGGGGTGGTTTTTTATATCTCAGAAACGGCTTATGCTAGAATGTTGAAACTTAGTACGTATATGTAGATGTGCTATTAGAGTAATTAAAGCAAAAAAAAAGTTCAGATTTTTATTGACGTTCAGAGGTTGAGTAAAAAAAATGTCCGTGAATCCACATTTCCACGAATTTCGTTGAAACTTTTAGACATGTCGAGCTATCAAAGCAATTTTACTTCTGCGGGCTATGTATATAAGCGCCTAGTAACGATCTTCAAAATTTTTCGATATCCAACCCCTAAGGGGGTGTAAAGTGGTTGTGTACATATTCACGAATTCTGCTATATTTCTAAGGTATATTGAGATTTGGAATTCACCTTTACTTCTATAAGCTTTAAACGTAGTCGGGGAAAAACCGATTTAAGTATTTTTCTCAATTAAACCCCCGGGGGGTATTGTTCAAGTTTTCACTGATTTCGAAAATCTCTTAGGTTTAATGTGATCGAATTCGCTTTTACTACTATGACTTATTCTACTAATTCTACTTATTCTACTAAAAAAATCTGCCAACAGTCTGGGCGCAACTTTATTATTTTATGGGTAAAAGTCCGAAACGTGTTTAATGATGAGATGCGGTGTAGGTTACTATGCGACCGACAACCTAAGAAATAACCAGGAGGCTATTTGGAACGTTATTTTTTAGGTTGTCAGTCGCATAGTAACCTACACCGCATCTCATCATTAAACACGTTTCGGACTTCTACCCATAAAATAATAAAACTGCGCCCAGACTGTTGGCAGATTTTTTAGAGACTGAAGGGAATTTTTACAAGCCTTTATCCAAAAATTCACAGCAGGTGACTGAATTTTGTACAAAGGAGTCCGTAATATGAAAAATTTATCATTCTCGCAGTTCAAAAAAACATTTTATAAATGTTCCATGTTTACAATCACGGAACAATTATAAAAAAAAATGGTTCATATGCGAAAACTCTTTTTTTTTAAGAATGGTATATGTGGTACTGCAAAATGTTTCACACATACGAGCCAACTAGATGATTCACTTATAATCCACCTACATGATTCACTTACGAGTAAGAAAAACGAATGCTTAATGATTCATTTAAGAATCGTTATTCAATTTACTAGGTGAACATATACTTTACGCATCTTTTAGTGTGCTGAGTAGTCTCGCTACAAATAATGAAGCAATTTTCTCGTAAAATGAGTCAGTGCGATGAGTTACTACGAAAAAGATAAAAATTTACTATTCACTTCTAGGTTCGTAAAAAAAATGCTTTGATACAATGCGAGAAGCAAACAAAAATGAATTCAAACACTGAAAAAACTGCGTGTATTTACAATTTTTTTATTACCAGAAAAGTGTGGAAATAGAAGTATGTATGCATGTTCATGACGAAGACAAATTGTGAAAAGTAAGAATACCGTGCAGTGAATATATTCTTTAAAAATTTTCTTTAAATGCTTCTCCAGCGCAGCATGACACTCGCTTAAAATCTTCACCTAGAGTTCACTACTTGCTCACCTTTAGCAATACCAATCATAGTGAATAAAAACCATTCACTATTCGCGAAATGTAGCTCGCCCACGAAGCGAAAGTTGAGTTCGACTTCTGATTCGGCGATCAAAGTCGAAATTGTGGAGGAGGTGGAGACGAGGTGAGGGCGAGTGGAAGAAAAGAGGAGTGGAGAAGAATTGAGTAGCAGAGAGGAAAAGATGAGGAGTGGTGGAGAGAGGGTAGGGAAAAGCAGGTGAGGAAAAGAGAAAGAGAGGATAAGAGGAAGGAAGGAAGTGAGAAGGACAAAAGTAGAGGAGGAGAGGAAGATAGAAGGAAAGGAGGAGCGGAGGAAAGGAGGAGAGAATGGGAAAAAGAGGGAAAGAGTAGAGGAAAACAGGAGGAGAGGAGGAAAGAAAGAAAAAGGAGAGCTTCCGATGAGGAGAAAAGAAGAGGATGAGCATCATATGAGGATGCACTATACCACCATGTGCCCCATATCAACGATTTTCAAGGGAAAAATCTGTTGATTCAATAAAATTCTAACCGTCCTTTTTGGTTTTGCAGTCCACAGAACAGATGGGTCTTATGTCAGACCTCTGTAACTGACCTGATGTGATCTTTAAGCCAAATTCGAGTAACTAAACGAGCTTTGTAAGACTGAAGGCTGTTCCCACGCAATGACAAGAATTTCAGATGATTATAACAGCAGCAAATTCATATTTGTCCGTTGTTGGATCCGATTGTGTCCAGGCTACTCGGCCTTAAACACAGGGGCTGTTTGATATACAGTCCTAAATTGTGGAATACCTTGAGTGATTTTCGGAATTGTACTGAATAAAGGCAAAAAGTGGCATCACAAAGATCTTACGTTCTAGCCCTTTTCTGATGAGAAGTCTAGAATATTCTTTGGTACCTCTGCATTTGCAGATCAAGTGGTGCTAGGCAGATAAGGCATGTTGAGAGAATATCCCGGTTTCCATTTCTTTGGGGCTCGAGTGTTCGGATTAAATTCAAGGTAATGATAGGTATATACAGGGTGGGCCATCTAGTGGTTTCTTTTTAAATCATAGGTTATTTTGACACTGAAAGCTGTTTTCCGCTCGAAATCTTGACAGAAAGTCAGTATCATACCTCCACGGAACGAAATGAGTCGCTTTACGCTTGAACAACGTTGAGAAATATTGAAAACTTATTTCCAAAGTGAGTGCTGTGTAGTCCAAACAGTGCGTTTTTTGAAAAGAAGTTTTGGCCGAAATGAAGCACCCACCGTGCCTGCTGTACGCAAGTTTGTGCAAAAAGTTCGTGAGACTGGCATGCTAGTGGACAACACTCATGGCCCCCGTCGTCGTACGGTGCACACAGACGGGAATGTGGTTGCTGTAGCCGAGAGTGTGAGACTCACTCCACGAACATCAACTCGCCGTCGATCTCAACAGCTCAACATTTCACGCACTAGCCTGAGAAGAATTCTGCACAAAGATCTCGGATTATTCGCTTACAAGGTCCAATTGACTCAGCAATGAAGGCGCACGACCATCCGCTTCGTTATCGCTTCGCAATTTGGGCATTAGAGCAGCTTGAATTGGACAACGATTTTGGGCGAAAAATCATCTTTTCTGACGAGGCGCATTTTCATCTTGGCGGCTACGTTAACAAACAAAATTGCCGCATCTGGGGCTCGGAAAACCCGCACGTTATTGTCGAGAAGCCAATGCATCCACAGAGAGTGACAGTTTGGTTCGGATTGTGGAGTGGTGGCATCATTGGACCATTTTTCTTCGAAAATGAGGCTGGGAACAACGTTTCGGTCAACGGTGAACGTTACAGAGCCATGTTATCCGACTTTTTTTTTATTGAAATTAAAGACATGGATTTGGACGACCTCATGGTTCATGCAGGATGGCGCGCCATGCCACACAGCCCATGCCACAATCGATCTTTTACGCACCAAATTCCCAAATCGTGTTATCAGCCGTCTTGGCGATGTCAATTGGCCGCCTCGGAGCTGCGATTTGACCCCTTTGGATTTTTTTTGTGGGGAACCGTGAAGGACCGATGTTATACCAACAATCCAGAAACGATTCAAGCACTTAAGGCCAATATCATCCAAGCAATCCTACAGCCCGAAACCATCAACAAGGTCTTGGAAAATTGGAGGGACAGAATGCGCTACTGCGCAGCCAGCCGAGGCAGCCACTTGAACGAATGTTCCATCATTAATGGGAATGTTTACTCTTACTAATAAAGCCATAATACATGGAAAAAAATTGAATTTTGTTCATTTTATTGCATTTTTAAAAAGAAACTTGTATTTGACCCACCCTGTACAAATACAATTTTTCGAAAACTGACCATAAATTTTTTGTCAGTGCTCTACGATATCATGATGTCACCTTAAACTCAAAGATATCTAGTTAAGGTCACTGAAGAAAAGAACAATTGGATGACTAACAAACAGAGTAAGAATGGTGCAATTTTTTCTATTCTTGTCGAGGTGTAAACGAAGCTTTTATAAAGATAACTCCAATTTCATAAATTCTCAAAATGTCTTTCATATTCAAGTCTAACAAAAGTATTTTAAGTGCACTTTTTATGTCCTTTATCTCCTGGGAATGATGTGATCCATCGTAAAGAAAACCACTCAAAAACACCTCCAGCAGACTCATGTTCACGTCTGTTTTCTTCGCGACTATTAAAGCGTCTATCGCGCTTATTACACCGTCGTCACCTTTACTTTACATCCTTTAATGGCTACTTGACCGGTTTCATGTCTTGCACTAAGAATAAGAAAAAAGCTCCCCTACTTACATATAGGCTTGTATTCTGTACACTCGTATACTAGGCCGTAAGGAATTTTCTTCGTCGTCGTCCTTCCGAAAGGCAAACCTTAACAAAAATACATTTCAGGAAATTCTTCTTCAATGGAAAAAATTTTACGACATCACACAAAACACATTTTGGCAGTCTTCGAATACCCCAAAGTCAGAAGGCAGAAGTAATGGATGTTTAAATTTTAATTAGACTTTGACAGCAGATTTATGTGGTCGGACACTAGAAAATTGGATGGTTGTGTGAATATTTTACGGGGTGATATATCCATTGAATTGTGGAATCATAGTATGCCCATAACAGTGACTATCGCTGCCGTTTGCACAAATTCTGTCCGGGTGCGGAACCACAGACCAGAACAGCAAACTTTTCAAAATACTTTTAACTAATTCGAATATCATCCAATTTACCACATTTTGTGAAGTTTGTAAAATTAACGATGAATAAAATATGGCAAATATTTCGGATATTTCTAATTAGAGATAGATGAATTTACTATGTACTTCCTAAAACCTGCATTCATTTGCTAATTGTTGCCAGTGGGATAAATAGAAAATTTAGAAAGTTGAGACAAATTCACAATTTTTGGAAGCCTTTCAGGTAGGTAATTAATTAAATATTTCCGTCTTGCTTTATTATTACTTTTTCTATACAAATTTGGGATGTGGTTAAAGACAGTCGGGCATCAAAAGGTGTCCTCAGTTTAATCACTAAAAATATTTGATATTAAGGCAATATCTCAAACGGCGAAATTTATAAGATATCTTTTTTGCACTCATCACAGTTCACGACTATCAATCTCGTTTGTTCTTCAAAATAGTCCGCTATTTCAGCTCAAGTCTTAAGCTTTAATTAGAGAGTGTCAAATATTTGACTACGAAAATTTAAAAAAAATTATGGTCAAGAAAAACAGGCCTGCTATAATAGAAGGTAAAAATAAATTTTGCTCAAATTAATTTTAAGTCCAGTACGTTAAAGACTCCTTCGCGTAGTTCTATACAAAAGTCCTGAAAACACATATGCACACAAATGCTGAGGAATAATTTCCGTTACAAGTTTGTTGGCGAGTGAAATTCGGCCACATCTTCGGATTGCTCCCATACAAAAAATTGGTGAATTTTTATTTTATTGCAAGAATGAGGAAAACCCAAAATGGAAGTCCTCCTTAACGGAGCTACCACACAAAAGTCATTCAAAAATTGTGTTTACATTCGTCCAACTACACAACAACTCAAAATTTTGATCTATAATGCTGTAATGACTAGATTTGCAGTCGGGGTAGACTAAGCGAGTGACCCCGGGATCCGTTAAAAAAATATTTGTTTTAATTTGACTTCACTTTATTAATTCATTTGATGACACAATAGAGATAGGTCGTTCACGAGTGAACTGTTCCAAAAGAACACTTCATTGAAGTGTGTGAGTGAAATAACTCACTCATTTTGGTGAACTGCTGTTCCATTCGACACGTGACAAAAAAATTAAAAACGATATGTTTATATCAATCGCAGGAATATTCAAATAATGCGCAAGTAGTAAAACTAATGTCCGCTGAGACGAAATTTTGAGCACAAAATTTAACGCTGAAAGCACTAAATTGGCATCACTGATTATAAACAGTGCTGTTGTCTTCATTGTAATTATATATGGCATACGAGACGCGGTGCGAACAATACCGCGACATTATATTTTACATCATAAGAAAAAATCTGCCAATGGTCTGGGCGAAACTTTATTATTTTCGGATCAAAGTTCGGAAGCGGTCAAAGTCGGAGTATATCATCAGCTGTTTCGAAATTATGAGGTTTCTTAGAAAAAAAAAATTATTTAAAATAGGGATTTTTTAGCCGATTAAACATTTTAAAAGCCCGTGTAGACTATTCGAATTTCGGTATATTATGTATGCTAAAAGCCCAAAGAAGTAAAAACGAATTTGTTGCCTTATCAGACTTAAGAGAGATGATGAATTGTTAAAACGTATACAAACCCATTACTCCTACTTGGGGTTTGAATTTCGAAAAAATTGTGAGACGTGTTTTTAGATGATTTCATAAAAAGCAACTTGATATCTCATGAGACACTACGGATTTTGAAAAATTTGTGAAAACGTAAGCGAACTCTTCACACCCCCTTGGTTCTGGAAATTCAAAAAATCGTGAATTGGTTGGCCGTAATAATCAATTTTATATCTCATCAGAACTTTTAAAACACATGCAAATTCTTGGAGGTTGAATATCGAAAAATTGAGAAATGGGTTTGCAGGCGATTATATAAAAAGTCTGTGGAAGTGAAAAGCGATCTAATATCTCATCGAACCTAAGAAATATGTCGAAGCTTTGAAAAGCATACAATCCCCTTACACCCATTAGGATTGAATATCTAAAATACTGAAATTGGCTTTTTGGTTTTTTTATATAGGAAACCTTAGGAAGTAAAAATGAATTCGATATATCACCAGATATGTAACCTCCTTACACCCACTTGGGGGTTAAATATCCAAAAATCCTGAAAAGAGTTAATAAATAAATATGAAGACAGCACGAGAAAGTAGGAAACAATTCAATTTCTTATCACTTCTAAAAGAAATGACGGAATTCGTGAAAACGTGTTCAACCCGCTTATACCCTCTTAAGGGCTGAAAAAGGAAAAAACTTAAAAACAAGTTTTAGGTGATTGTTACGCAAGCACGTGAAAGTGAAAAGATATTCGATATCTGATAAGACCTGGGGATATGGTAGAATTCATGAAAAAGTATACAACCCTCTTTGCACCCCCTTTGGGGTCGAATTTTAAAAAATCCTGAAAACACTTTCTAGGTATTTATATGAAGAAGTCGTACAATAAAAATGAATTTAATATTTGGAAAGACCTAATAGATATGACGAAAATTGTGAAAATATATGCATTCCATTTTCACTGATCATTTTTTGCCCCCCCCCCCCTCCGAACGCCAATGGATATTTGAAATTTTTTTTATCTAAATTAGTTTTCTAGTTGATTTACATAAACATACCGTGTTTCAACTTTGTAGCATAAGCCGTTCTATAGATAGGAAAAACACCCCCAACCCCGCACCATACTACCACTATAAAAAATTATATTTTTCTAACATGCTACTAATATAGCTCTATTTAAATACTAAGTTTTAGCTTTATATCATTATAGGTTGTCCTTTTCCTTTTCACCCTCCCCCACCCTCGCCCGCTAAACCCATACTTCCAAAATTTTGTTTTATGCTCAGGGTCTATTAGGCCTACTTCTGGTAAAAAGTTTAAGCATCTATCTTACACCGTTCTAGAGATATGAGACGTGATTTATTAGAAAAATTCTTATTCCCTCCACTTTCATGCTCCACCGCCCCCTTAAAAAATTTTTGTTTTCATCAAACTTCATTTGTCAACCTTTATAAAGAAACCAAATTTTATTTCTCTACTGCAATCGGTTCGTGAGATATCGTAATCTAAAGTTTTTCACCCCTTACACATTTGTTTCCGATCTATTCTTCTAGTATACCTACAGATGTTCATTAAGTTTCAATTTTGTGATATTAACCGTTTAGGAGATATGTATTTTAGAATGTGTCGATCTCGCCTTTTTTGCGTTTCGGACGCATTATTTTTCCCCCCACTCTCAAACCCCTTCACGTATATCGGCAATTTTTTTGCAAATGGGTCCACTATCAAAGTTTTATATGAATTCCAAATTTCAACCTCCTAGCATAAGCGGTTGCTGAGATTAAGAAACCAAAATTTTTCGTCTAAAACGCTTCCCCCCTCCTCCCCCCTCCTCCCCCTCACACCCCCACGCCTCAGAATTTGGTCACTTCAAGGGGCCTACCCAGTCTATTGATATAAAAAATTTCAATTTAATAGCTCAACGGGTTTGGGAGCTACGAGCCTTCAAACGATTTTGCATACAGCGGCGTACGGCGTACGGGGTACGGCGGACAGACGGACTGAAATTTTTTTATGCTTTTTTCGTGTCTACTCGTCATGAAACGTGAAAAAAAATTTTGAGGGAAGCAAATTTTTTTTTTTAAAAATCGATGACAATACTGTATTATTGAAATAATAAAGTAAAAGAAAGAGTAAATGTAAGTGTTCATGTATACACCGCTCTTCTTCCTATTTCCCAACCCACAAGCACAACTACTGCCTGCCTGACTCAGCGATGTTCTCCTACTACAATTGTAGTAGATAGATCTGTTACTTGTTCTTCACTCTGTCCTTAACCTCACCCCTCAAAAATATACAGAAACCAGATTTTATCTTCCTGATACAATTGAGTCGGAAGATATTGTAATTCAAAGTTTTTCACCCCCTACCCCCAAACCTCACCACCCCCTTACAAATTTTAACCCTTTTCTAATCTCCTGGTATCTCTTAAGACAACTACAAGGTTTCAGCCGTCTGATATCAATCGTTCAGGAGATATGGATTTTACAATATTTCAATCCCGGCTATCAAGCGTTTCGGGCTCATTGTTTTCCCCCCACTCCCACACCCCTCAACCCCTATCGACCATTTTTTTGCAAATAGGTCCACTATCATAGTTCTACATAAGTTCTAACTTTCAGCTTCCTAGCATAAGCGGTTCCTGAAATCTAGAAACCAAAATGTTTCATCTAAAACGCTACCATCTCCCCCCTCACACCCCCACCCATCCAAAAGATAACACTCGTAGGGGTTTACTCATTATACCTACCATAAAAATGTCAACTTAATATCTCAAGGGCTGTGAGAGATACGCATCTTCAAACGGTTTTGCGTACGGCGAACGGCGCACGTCTTAAAACGTGAAAATACAAAATTTCAGGGTAGCAAATTTTTTTTAAATTTCAGGTCGACCACAATACTTTATTATTAAAAAATAATAAAGTAAAATAGAAGGCAGTGAATACATAATTAGAACAGAAAACAATGAAATTTTGGTAAAAATTTGTGGCCCCAGTGATATTTGTTGGGGGCCCTGTGCTGCAGAACCTTTTAGTTCTGTAGGAAATCCAGGTCTGCAAGGCCTACTTGATCACCCGATAGACACTACAGTGGTCCGGAAGGCGGAAAGAGCCGCTAATGTTAAGCATGTCAGAGAAAACTCCTCCACCTACCCCGCCTACTGTTTTGGAGCCGTCCGTTTGTACTATATGGACGAACTCTTCCCTCCGTACCGAATCCCTTTCCCATTCTAGACGGGTTGGGATGATTGTTAGGAAATTATTGTCAAAATGAAAACTGGGAGGGGTGTAGTCGGTGTTTTCGGGAATGTTATTGAAGTGATTCAAGATTGTTGAGTAACCGGCAAATAGGCTAGTCCACTGTGTAGAGGCTCTAAGTCGATTGGCTGCACTGGCTACCATTTGCTTGCCATTTATTTCTAGGGGTGGTAGATTGGATAGCATGTCTAGTGTTGCTCCACTGATGCATATGCAGGCTGATCTCTGTACCTACCTTTGGGTGGTGTGGTTAACCGCTTTGTCTAAGGTCGTCCACCAGACAATAACACCATACATAAGTATCGGTCTGATGACGGACACGTAGAGCCAATGAACTATTCCGGGTTGCATACCCGATTTTTTGCCAATGGCCGTTTTGCATATGAGTAAAGCGCAACTCTTGCTTTCTTTACTCGTTTCTGGATGTTAGGTTTCCAGTGTAGTTTCCTGTCCAATATAAAACTGAACAGAAGTAAGTCAGCCAACTTTTTTACCTGAATATGCTCAATGGCTTACAATCACTCCCAGCCCAGTAGCGCCTTCTCCAGTCAGGTATTACCTACATCGGACGTCGATTCCATAGACTGCTTTCAAACCAAAAACGGAGCGGGAATAATGACGATGATTCTAAATGAAATTTGACTACTGTAAAAATAGAATCTGTTATTAATCATTAATTCTATTTCTTTCTAAGAAAAAATCAGCAATGGACCTTGAAGAGAATGCACAAACTGATACCGGATCATTGTATGTAAAGGCCATACAGAGAGGAGTACAAAAAATTGCTTATCATCAGTCTGAAGCCGAAGAATTTTTCATTGAACAAATTCGATTTTAATAATTAATCATTTTTAATATCTTTTCTGAAATAAATGTTATTCGTAGGACGTAAGGACTGCAAAGGGATTGAATACGTTTTCACGAATTTCGCCATATCTCTGATAAAGTTTTTAAATGCACTGTTTTTTTGCATAATTGTCTAAAAATCAGTTACTATATTTTTCGATATTTAACCCCTAAGTGCAGTTCAGGGGTTGAATAGGTTTTTACCTATTTCGCCATATTTCTTAGGTCTGATGAGATAACAAATGTTTATCACTTTGAAGTTTCTCATTGGAATTTTGGAGAAAAATAGATTTATTCCTTAAGTCGAATTCTCTGCAACTCTGAGCAGTTGTTAGTTCGACTTAGGGAGTTCTATTGTATTTACTTTGATACAGGGAATGGTGAAAGTGGTGGAGCTTTTGCAGACTCACCTTTATTGTTTTTGGTCAAAATTTGACAGATTTTTCTACGCCTTCCACGGTAATTATGAATCTAATAACATTTATTTCAGAAAAAAATGATTAAAACTCCTTTCTAAACCCATTAATTACATTTCATTGCTCGAATTACCATAAATTCGAGCCCAAATAGTTTCCCCATCTCACTTCGATTGAAACACGCAACTATCAATTTAAACGCAGCACACAATTAAATTTTATCCCGAACGAATTATATTTACAAAATCTTTTTTCCGCCCGAATTGTATCGCCGCATTTGTTACATAAACGGTTCATTTTCATCGATTTTATGTGTGCAATTATACTCGAAGTAATATCCAAGTTTCGGCCTGGTCCATGGCTATAAACTCATTAAAATCACCATTATATGGCGGCTATTGTTAATATCATCGATTTTCTATTGAACATCATGGTTAAAGTTGCCGACAAAATATCTTGTATCTAAATTAAGTTGCCAAAAGAGCCCAAGTTGCTATATTTCTTCAGATGTGTGTTCGGATTAAAGACGATCAAATCTTCCAGCCAAGGTAAAAAAAAATGCAATTGCCTATGTTATAGTCATGGGTGGGATCGATGGGCTATAATTGCGCAATCTAAAGTGATCTCATCATCAAATATCGAAAATATTAACCACCAAATATGACCGTGTCGGATGATTAATCACGGCATGGTGAATCTTTAATTTGAAGGAGCATAAAACCTATCGCACTTCGATAATTTGACGGGAGTATAGAATTTTTTTTATAAGATGACCAAAACTTAGATTTCCTTAGCTCTGGCACCGGTAAGCCGATAACACGTGGATCACGATCAGCACGGATCATCCTCACCGATGTGTTCAGGCCCCATCAGTAATTCAGGGAGAAGGTGAGATCATACCTAGAAATAAGGAAGTTGTCTAGAATCTTTAAGAGGTCAGAAGGTGCGCCATAACCGGACCTCGAAATAGAAAATCGTACCCCTGATTTAGCCGCGATCGAGGGTCGGTTTAGTCTTTGAAGCTGTTTTTATCGCGTGTACAGACTATTAACAATGTTTTCTTTACTGAACGTTTTATTGATTAAAGTCGAAGAATTTTTTTATTGGTTATTGCGTTTGTGTGCTTACAACTGAAAGTCTTCAATTTGGCACAGATCACACTGATGAGTTTTTGTGATGTTGCGATTTAAATCCGAAGATAAAAGGCTTAATCAAATGAGGCCGAAATTGTTAAGTTACACGATTACCGACTGGATGTTACCATGGGCGCCCACAGGTAGGGGCAAGAGGGGGCACTTGCATTTGACTATCGCTGAAAGTTGAGAAAAATGTTGAAGATCAAATGTTGTTGCATCTATTTTTGCCATTCACTGTAAAATCATTGTTCACATCTTTCATGCTTCGACTGTAGTTCTTAGTAATGGCACTAAAATGAAAATCAAACGAATCTATAGAAATAGATAATTAGCCCTTTTCCGGAATTGATCAAGGCCGCGAACTGAAGAAGAATCAGATCAGGCACATAACAGCATATTTCCAAATCGAATAATAGTTCAAAGTGTTTTTTTTTGCATAAATTTTACTATTTGTGATTAGTATTTAAATTGCTAGGTTTTCTTTTCTCGGCTGGATTGCAAGTAACAAGCATACATATCCATGTAAGTGAAGAGTTTTTTAAATTTTGTATCTTTGATGTAACTTTCTTGAATTTTGTTGTGTTTAAGGGCTCACATACCCCTCCCTGCGCGCTGAAAACCGAGTAAATTTTAAAAATTATTATAATGGTGAAAACAAATTAAATGGCTGAGTTCACATATTTTATTAACTAGGTATTTAACTATAAAAATTTTTTTTTTTTTTAATATTAACATTATTTTTTACGGGTATGAAAACCATGGCGTCTTCTTGTTGACATCATAACTTCACCAAAAATAATCCAATTTGCAAAAATAAAACATAATCTTGTAAAATAATGTAGAGGTAATAGTGTGATAGAGGGAATTATTTTTTTTCAAAAATAAAGATGTTACAGTATTTCAAACTTTAGTTTGCAGTTTAAAAAAAAAATTGTTTATCAATTTAAAAAAAATTGTCCAACAAAAAAATTAAAAAAACCTCTTGTCACACCATAGAGAAAATAATAAATTATCAAAATTAAAAAAAAAGTTCAAAAATATTGAAAATTGATTGAGTTAGCATGCCGACACTATCTAAAAACATAGTTTCGAGAAAAACGCGTTTATACTCGTAGCTCCTGGTAGGTACAACGTGAACTTACGGCTAGTCTTCCATTCTAGCTTCGTACTGTACCCCTTTTTCCCCTTGTATCTTCCTATAAACTTGGTCCTTTAAACGACTTTCTTTTCTAAGCAACCCAGGTTTTGGGAACAAAAGAAATACGAAACGCTGCTGTCGAGAGAGGCGCGGCAGTTAGCCGTAGCCGTAACGTAGTGAAATTTTCTTCAAATTTTTTTTTCTAAATTTTAAATTTTGTTTTTTAATTCTTAAAAGTATAACAAATGAAAATCTGTAAAAAAAATCAATTTTTTGAAAATTTCAGAGGTATGACAGCCCTTAAAATTATTGTTGTATTCAGTTAGCTTTTCATATAAAGCTATATGCTTCATGATAGTATCAAATAAAAATACGTCCCTGAAGTTAGTGAACACTTTTTGACGGAATCGATTAAATTCTTCATTATAATTTATTGCCCATTTATTGCGAAAAGCTCAAATTTATTGCTCCAGGATTGTGATTTTTACGAGGTTTTTCGCTAAAATAAGATGAAGTTAGCGGAATTTTTTTCGAAAAATTACTTATTCGCGAGTTGACTTGCTTTCAACCCAAATCTATTGAATTTCAACCGATTCCGCCAAAAAGTGTCCGTTATCTTCAGGGACGTAACAAAAATTGAAACGGACCAATGCCTTTCAATCCTCTTTCTTGACAACCTAGACAAAAAAGTTTATTATTTTCAGTTTGTGAAGCTTAAGACTGCGTTTGCTTCTCCGCCGTTTTGCGTCGCCAATTACTAATAAACATTTTTATTTCAGCAATTAAGGTTATGAAACTACGGGGTGCCCGATTCTTTTGAAAATTTTTGTACTTGAAGAACTAGTGACAACCCTCCCCTTTAAAATAAGCCCTATTTTATTGTTCTAGGATAAAAATTACAAAAGATATGCATTTTCAAAGAGGACTCGGACACCATTTTTGCAAAAACTTAAATATACTATAACTTACAAAAAAATGAGATAGAAACAAAAAAATTGAATTTCAATTATTTTTTTCACTAGTTCTTCAAGTACACAAAATTTCCAAAAGAATCGGAGATGGTAAGGTCGTAAATTTCTTCATTTTTGGCGACTCTTGATGGAATGACCCATACTAGACGAGACCAGGCTTCACCAAAGGGTTAATTCAAAACGATAGGTAGGAAATAGTATGATACCTACTCTAGATAAAGTACTGAACTCCGACAAATATTGTAGTTGAAGGTAAACAGAATAAGCTTGTTGTTCAGACTTCTATCACTTGAAGAAAGGCTGAACATGGCTATATTTCAGACGCAAAATGAAATGATTGTAAATGAAGGCATTCACATGGGCTTAAATTCACAATTTACATCTGATACATACATATCAATATGACAATACTAATGAGTCGCATCGATGCGATTACACCTTGGTTACACAATCGGTTTTTTCGATCGACATGAAATTCACAATACAGTCAAATATGTAAGCTGTGACTGATCATGGCTCGCTTTGCTTACACAAAACTCTATTGAACCTAAAGTTACAGAAAATAGTCGTTAACATCGTTAACAAAATAAGGAATAAAAATTCAACCAAACATTCAGATTCCAAATGGAGTGGGGTGGTTATTTTATAAACATTTTGCCTTGCCTCCCCCTGGAAGAAGTTGTGTGGGCGCCCTTGGATGTTACACAATTAATAGATTTTACCGAATGTGTTTACGAATTCAGGCTTCCATTATGTTTTTGTAAAAGTTCTAGGCAAAAACAAATGGACACGTATAATAGGTACACGGTGCCAGGTGAATCAAAACGAAAAAAAACAGGCATCGATTTATCCATTTGAATATGTTTCAGTTGATGGCTTACAAATCAATCGAAACCCAAATGGAAGAGCTGAAAGAGGATTCGAATTGAAAACAGAATTTCCATCCCCCCGGATATTTTATTGATTTCATTTTCGAACTTTGTGGTTTATCGGGTCGAGAAGCAGATAGGAATGTGGCAATTTTTGAAAGGATTCCTGCCAGGGTAGATGCACTTTGAAATGGTGAATAGTTTACGTCGCTCCGGTTTCCTCATCAGCGGAGAACTCGAAATACAAGGACAAAGGTTGCTGGAACCAATAGCTTTCATATAAGCCAGATATTTATATGTTTGTAATTCAAACCAATTAAAAACAAAATGCTGTACACCAATTATAAGTGTCCTTAACCCCTGCAAAAACCAATTTCCTGAAAAATATAACCTTTCAAAAATTTAATCTGGGTAATTTTGTAATGAGTCCATTTGCGCTATAAAATCTTTGTTTGGACCGAAATCGGCGACCAAAAAGAATTAAGCCTAATTTTTTTTTAGACGAATTGTTAACGGCTAATAAGGTCTTTGAAATTTGGCTCAACAAAGGTACATATATGAATTCACCTGCATACTAATTTTTTTCTTTAGTATTCCTTCTGCCAGTAAACTATCTCATAATTTTTCTTCTTCAAATACAAGCTTAGTTCTTTTCTAATTTTTACCAGCATAAAAATGATGACCCCGATAATGTTTCGTAATGAGACCGTCTAATCTTCGAAAAAATTTAATAAGAGTTTTATGCTGGACGTTTTACGGCTTCATCAGCAAGAATATATTTAAATTATTTAAAATAATGCGATACGGTGACTCCGATAGTCGATCTTGAACAAAAACAAAGAAGTATTTCAGTTTGTGCTAGACTTTGAATGCCTTTAATTATTATTTACTTGAATTACTTTATTATTTTAATAATAAAATATTGTTATCGATTTTTAAAAAAAAATATTTGGTACCCTGAAAATTTTTTTTTTGTACGTTTCATGACTAATAAGCACCAAAAAAGCAAAAAAAAATTTCAGTCCGTCTGTGCGCCGTCCGCCGTACGCAAAACGTTTGAAAGCTTATAGCTCCCAAACCCTATGAGCTATTGAATTGAATTTTTTTTTTAATATACTGGTGACTTGAAGTGACCATTTTTTGGGGAGTTGGAGTGTGAGGGGGGAGGTGGGGGAAGCGTTTTAGACGAAAAATTTTGCTTTCTAGATCTCAGCAACCGCTTATGTTAGGAAGCTGAAACTTGGAATTTATATAGAGCTTTGATAGTAGACCCATTTTCAAAAATATTGTTGATATGGATGAAGGGGTGTGGGAGTGGGGGAATAATAATGCGCCCGAAAAGCAAGAAAGCCGAGATCGACACATTCTAAAATCCATATCTCCTAAACAGTTAATGTCACAAAATTAAAACTTTATGAATATCTGTAGGTATACTGGGAAAATAGATAGGAAACAAATTTTTGAGTGGGGGCAGTGGCGTACGGGGGTGGGGGGTGAAAAAGTTTAGATTACGATATTTCACGAACCAATTGCACTAGAGAAATAAAATTTGGTTTCTGTATAAAGGTTGACAAATAAAGTTGGCTGAAAGTAAAATTTTTTAAGGGGTCGGTGGAGCATGAAAGTGGAGGGGGAAGAATTTTTTTAAAAAATCTTGTCTCATATCTCTAGAACGGTGTAAGATAGATGCTTAAAATTTTTACCAGAAGTAGGCCTAATAGACTCCCAGCAGAAAAAAGGGATGAGGGTGTAGAGGGTAAGGGTGGGGGAGGGTGAAAAGTAAAAAGTTCCGATGTTTATATCTCGAGAACCTATAATGATATAAAGCTGAAACTTAGTATTTAAATATAGCTATAGTAGTAGCATGTTGAAAAAAAATAATTTTTTATAGGGGTAGTATGGTACGGGGGTGGGGGTGTTTTTCCTAACTATAGAACGGCTTATGCCAGAAAGTTGAAATTCGGTATGTAGATGTAAATGAACTAGAAAAGTAATTCTGAGTAAACAAAATTTAAATATCCAGTGGCGCTTGGAAGTGGGGAAAAAAATGATCAGTGAAAATGGAATGCATTTATTTTCACGACTTTCGTCATATCTATTAGGTCTTTCGAAATATTCTTCATATAAATACCTAGAAATAGGTGGTGTAAAACGGATGTTCACATTTTCACGAATTCAGCCGTATTCCTCAGTTCTGATTAGATATCGAATAACTTTTCACTTCCACGGGCTTATTTAATAATCACCTAAAACTTGTTTTCAAGTTTTTTCATTTTTCAACCCCTAAGAGTGTAAAAACGGGTTGAACACGTTTTCACGAATTCCGTCATATCTCTTAGGAGTGATAAGACATCGAATTGTTTTTTAATTCCTCGGGCTTTCTTTATATTTTATCTAAAAACCCATTTCAGGATTTTTGAATATTCAAACCCAAAGTGGGTGCAAGGGGGTTGCATATGTTTTCACAAATTCTTATATATTTCTTTGTTCTAATGAGATATCGAATACATTTTTACTTCCTAATACCCTGTACAGACTATGCATTTTTAACTCATTTAACTGTTTAATTTTAACATTTTAAAAAAGTAGTGTTCAGACTAGGCAACTCGTTTTATTTTGATACATGATAGCTTGATGTGATTTGTTTTGAGAAGTAGATATTCAGCTGTGTTTCATTTGCAAATTTATGCTTTCTAAATTGTTTGAAACCTATTAGTTTGTATAGCAGTAATGAAAAGGGAATTTATTAGCTATTGCAGTCGTTGCACAAGCACAAAATTGAGTTTCTGCAGCATTAAATAGTTTCTTCCAAAGTTTACTTCGATTTCCGCGAGGAAATACATGTTTTCGGTTAAACGCGTAGTAGCTACGTGTTTTCGTAAACGCGTCTGTGAAGTGTTTTCAGCGCATTTAACTCGATTTCAACGCTTTAATCTCGTAGTCTGAACATAGTATAAGGCTTCCTACATAATCGTCAAAAAGTTGATTTCAGGATATTTGTTATTCAGCTCCAATAGGATGTAAGCCTTTGGACATATTTCTCATGATTGAAGAGATATTAGATTGGTTTGCACTTCGACAGACTTTTTATATAATCGCCCACAAACGTATTTCTGATTTGATGTAATGATTCAAAACCAAATCACGAAAAACCTTCTAATGGTGTAACAACTGATATTATACTAGGAGTATGACCCAATTATGTAATATGTACATATATTATATATGGCAGCTGCGTAAGTAATCTAGCGCGACCCCATTCTAACCGCTTCCCGAACTTTTTTTTAAGTTTTCAGTCACACAGTAACCTACACCGTGTCTCAGAATTAAACGCGTTCCGAACTTCTACCCAAATTTAATAAAGTTGCGCCCAGACTGTTGTCAGATTTTTTTAAATAATATGCGCTTTAGACGAAACATTTTGGTTTCTAGATCTCAGAAACCGCTTATGCTAGGAGGCTGAAACTTATGTAGAACTATGATAGTGGACCTATTTGGGGGTGCGGGTATAGGAAAAAATTCAAATTTTTATTCCTCGTAATCCGCAAAGGATAGAAAGGTAAAAACTGACGACTATATAGACCCACTATAGAGGCGTCCTAACAATTTTGATAGGGGTGGCAAAGTACTTGGTTAGGGGGTGGAGTTTTATATCTCGGAAAGGGCTTATGCCAGAAAGTTGAAACTTAGTACGTATATGTACTACTAGAGTAATTAAAGCAAAAAAAATCGATTTTTATTATCTAGAAAAAAAAATCTGTGAGATGGACTTTTTTTACATTTTCACGAATTTCGTTATATCTTTTAGACATGTTGAATTATCAAATTAATTTTACTTCTGCGGGTCTTTTTATAAACGTCTAGAAATATTCTTCCAAATTTTTCGATATCCAATCCCTAAGGGGGTGTAAAGTTGCTGGGTACATTTTCACGAATTCCGATATATTTCTTAGGTCAAATGAGATATCGAATTCGCTTTTACTTTTACAGGCTTCAAATATAGTAGGCAAAAATCCGATTGAAGCATATTTTAATATTCAACGCTCTATGAGTATATTGTCCAAGTTTTAACGAATTCAAACAAATCTTCTTGGTTTAATGAGATAGAATTCGCGTTTACTTCTATGGGTTTTATTTATAATTGTCAAAAACTTATTGTCGGGATTTTGCGACATTCCAAGAGAGTGTAAAATGATTGTGTACATTTTTACGAATTCCGACATATACCTTAAGAATGATGAAATATCGAATTCCTTTTTACTTAAGGGCGGCCGATTGAACTTTATTTTCAGTTTTTAACCTCAATTATCGAACTTTTCGGCTTGATAAAAAAAAAGTCAATAAGTAAAAAAAAAAATCCTACGTAGCGAAGTAGAAAACCTATCCAAAAATATTGTGTGAAATTTTGGAGGCAATCGGTCAAGCCGTTTTCCGAAGATTTTGGGGACCGTCTTTGAAAAGTATGTTTTGAGATAATCGCGTTTGAATGACGCTCTATATAGAGAATTCACGAAGGGTCCATTCCGGTTAATTGCCCATAACTTGCACATTTATTGGAATTTCAATATGAAATTTACACACAATGTTCTTAAGACAACAAACTTTAAGATGAGCAAAAAAAAATGTTTGATAAAAAAAATTTTCTACGCGGATGTTCCCCCTTAAACGGGCTTTCGCCTAAAAATCGGTTTCATATTTTCTTAATATTCAGCCCCTACGGGGCTTTGTCGATATTTTACCCCGAATATTTTTATTGAAATTGAAAAATAAACAAATAAATAAAAAATCTGCCAACAGTCTCGGCAGAGCTTTATTATTTTTTGGTAGAAGTCCGAAACGCGTTTAATGCTGAGATGCGGTATAGGTTATTATGCGACTGGCAACCAGAATAACCAGGACACTATTTGGAACACCGCAGCTCGGCTTGAAACGCGTTCCGGACTTCTACCCAAAAATAACAAAGATGTGTCCAGACTTTTGGCAGATTTTTGTTTAGCCCTCAATGAACTCAATCATAAAAACTTTTTAAATAAGATTCCGTAACCACTACAATGGCGACTCCAATGATATTTCTATACTAAAGTTCTTATTTTGAACAAAAATATAAACGAGTTTCAGTTCAACGGCAAAACTTCAGTTTATTAAGGACATTCAATAGCTTCAACTACAAATGTTTTAAAATTTTTAAATCCATTTCAGCCTGGACAGTATTTCGGGATGTCGTTTTCTATTCTTGTACAAAATTTAAAGAAACGATATTTTTTCAACATCAACCGTTCACATTGTACAAATTTAAAGGTGTTCTCAGTTCTTGCGTGAGATTCCAGAAATTCAACAACAAATAAATACCGTGTCCTTACCAATGGTGACCCATGCGAAATTTCTACTCACAACCTTCAGAACTTTGATAAAATTAAAGAGGAGTTGGAGCACGTGGAAGTTCTTTGCTTTTAACAGTTTAAACTAAAAATTATAAAATTTCTAAATTTAGTAGCAAAAGCAAAGAAATGATGACCCCGACGTTAGTTGAAAAAATTAAAGATAATTTTATTATATTTACGTAAAGAACCACATTTTGATCATATTGACATGCAAAAGCCGTAATCAGTGCGCAAAAGTCTAAAAGGATGAAACTAGTGAGAAGGTTTTGTAGCTCTCCAAAGAACGACACTTCGAACGCATAAACCATGCAAATTTAGCTGAGAAAGTGCCTGATTAACAGCAACAACTTGAGCAATAAAATGATACCGTGAAGGTGATATAAAAATAGAGATAAGATTCAAAGAAAAAGAAGCGCCAAGCTCTTAAGACCAGTAGAACAAAGCAAAAAAAACGGAAACCTACTTATACGAGAACAAACAATGAAGTCAAAACACATCCCCTCGGTTCCGTTCCCAAAATGCAAGGAGCTGTTCATAATTTAATATTCCACAATTTTCTTATCAGACAAAACCCTCCTGAAGCAGATTATTTCAAACATCAACAATTTGGGTCCATCCCTCATCCGCCCGTTCCATCACAATGAGCAGGTTGTATGTTGCATTTCTTCGGAACATAACATAACATCCTCGAGCTAACATTAGAAGCATTGGCATTTGAAGGAACATGATCCATCCCTAGTATAACGTAGCAGACAGGTATTGCTCCAAACAACCCTCTAAATATTTTATTACCCTCAGCTGCACATTAAAGAGGTTCCTGAAAGCCCTTCAGCACTACATAAAATGTAGCTTTATTTTCTGCTATTTTACCGGGAGTCTGTTTGCATCTTCCAACACCTTTCGGAAACCGCTTCTACTGCCTTTCGGAAACCGCTTCTTCTGCGTGGTAACATCAGGCTCCATAAATGGTTACCAGTCAAAGGTTGGGCTACAAAACAATTTGCAAGTATGCAGGACTTTTTCACGTGCGAGAAAATCCTCTTAAGAGGTACCGATGCGACTTTTTTCGCCCGAAAAAGGATCCTGGATGCAATTTACGCCGAGGTATTGGGGAACAAAAAGGTGTAATGCATCCAAGACACACGTTGGTCATAAATCTGTTCCCGGTTAGTTTCGAGTGCGGAAATGTTTGTGCATTTGAAGTGATACCATGTCCCTACTCGGGGTTCCAAACGTTTGTTTATCTTGTGTGATACATGAGCTTAGGACAGACGTCCATTAACAGCTTTTCTTTTTGAATTGGACATCTTAACCGCTGTAAGTTTTTCATTTCTGCAGACTAGTTACTCGTAGTTGGGGGTGTAGGGAAAATGCACTCATGTTTTCCTCTTAAGGCGTGTATTTCGGCCGGTTTACTCGTATGCTATGCACTTGACACAGTTTATTTAGAAGTATTCTTTTCAGTACCTAGTTTGCTCACTATGTCGGCAATTTTAATCCGGGCTCAAGGGAGAAAAATCCTTAGTGAGATCTTTACTCATTGAGATGCTCATGTGTTTGAGTCAGTGCTCTGTACACATCCGGTCAACAAAACTACGGGATATTTCTTTAACGTTTTATTGTCTTTGAGCTTCAACATAGTTCTTATGACCCAGATAGAACCTCTGATTCAACCATATATTCATTTACCTATTCATCAAAGATTTTTCAGTGATAATTCGAATTTGTGATACATATTATCATCATCCCTTTATGCGTTCTGTGCTTTCCCTAACATTCGCAAAAGAGTACACCTGATTTAATACCGTCAAACTGAATTCCGACTTTAGTAAAATAATATATCTCTGCAGTACTGAATGCCTTCAGAAAAAAGCCTGAATTTCAAAATTCATTATTTTTATCATTCTCTGCGGATCAAATTTTAATTCAATAGGTTCCTTGAACGAAAATGGTACAGAAGATGCATAAAAATGTCGTTCATACTCGTGTAAAAATCACTGCATTAGAAAAGATGCAAGCAGTCATCGATATGATGAACAACCCTTCAAATTTCGTGATTTCTTTTCATTGATTTCATTGTATTGGCAATTAAATCCGTAGTATTAATGCACTAAATTGTATAAGTTCACGGATATCTTCAATACATGAAAGTATTCATTGTTTTAATGTACGTATTCGTAGACAAATACAGCAATGTTTTTCATAATTTTAATGTAAATACTTAAAGTTACAATGAACAAGATGTTGCTTCATTTTGATTTTTAATTACTGCAATTTCTTTTTTGCTCGGTACTTTTATACCAACATTCATTGATATTGTTACATGTAAACCTGGCAACCGCGCAACCGTGCAACTCGATCGTTTCACATAATGAAAACAACAACAACCGAATACCTAGTTGCAAAATAACCCAATCAGAAACCTAGCTGAAGATAAGGCGAAACAACACGATTGTATCTCCCTTCTTATCGAATGCTCTAGAACCCTGTACATAAACCACCGAACGAAGATCAAAATCGAAAGCTCTAAAGCTTTCGAGAAACATCCACATCATCGAGCGAACATTCAAGTACATCCTAGACTGCAACCGGCTAGTATATAAGCAGGTGAAGCTTTCAGCGAAGATGCAGTAATTTTGATTACGTCGACTGTGACAGCAAGCGTGTATACGCGACCGTGTTGAGAGAGAACGAAAGTGAACGAGTCAAGCGATATATGGTATAAGCGGGCGGTATTGCCATACAGAGCGAATTATTGTGCGAATAGAATTTAAAGTGCGATTAATAAATAATCACTTATTTTTATTTTAACCGAATTGTGTTTTACTTGAAATCCCGGCGAACCCCTAGCTCGCAACAACATGATGAAAAATATTCGGAGTATGAAAATTTCATTTCACTGAACTAGAAGATCTCGATCTTAAATCAGTTCCTTGCGATTAATGAACTATGATATAAAACCATTGCATTTTTGTTGATTTTGTTAATCTTGCAATGAATTTCAGTTTATGAATCGAAATTCCCTAATTTAATGACAAAATTTTATTTCGAGTGTACTGTATCATATTTACTTCAGTACTTACCAGCCAGTTTTGAAACAATACTGTGTTCGTCAATTATATGAAAAATTAGCACTCCATCGTAACCGAGAGAAAACAATTCTTCCTCTCAGTACTGAACCATGTAAATCTCCAGTTCAGCTAATCTTTATTCATCCAGTACTGAACTGAGATACCGCTTCAGTGTTACGAATTCAGCATTACATTGATACCGTTTTCATGGAAAAGTTTTAAATAGTTAAAAATATATTTTTATATTTTATATATTTCATCTTTATATGCAACTGATCCCGTACTGATACCGTACTAAATTTAAGAATTCGGAACCTTCAAGAACCCATGAGTCCAGAAAAATGCCATTCTAAAGGTTCCTTGAATTCTTGAAAACATATGCTTTTTTCTTTTTTGACAGCTATTAGTAGGCTTCTCTTAAATAATTAAATAGTATCTACAGCATATAATTGTGATGAACTTCAAAACTTCACGAATTTCAAGATTCATTCAGTCCTGTTACTGTACTAATTTCCATTATTATATTGATTAAGAACAACATCTTCAAAATAATTCAATATACGAAAAATTACTCTACTCTATTCACTGTAATCAAATAAATGGATGTTGTTTCTACATGACATCGGTTTTTCTAGTGATACATCTCCTTTTTTTTCAATATCAGGTTTTTGTGTAATAATTAGGACGTTTTCCTCTTCACATTCTAATTTTATTGTAAAAAACAGTCAGTACTGTATACGTATCACAAAACTTATTCAATACAGCACTAAATTTCGGTACTATTGGAGCACCAATACTCGAACTTGAAACACTATTTGAGTTCAGTTCAGAAAGCGGCGCAACGCTAAGAACCGACACGCAAAGTCACTATTTTAGTCAGTACTGAACATGTTCCTATGGAGTTCTGTTCAGTATTGTAATAGGGAAACGAGTTTCGTTCAAGTTCCGCAGGAGTACCGATGTATTAACTTGTCGTCCAACAGCCGGTGATAGAGGTAATGTGATTTTCGGGAACATATACGGTCGACAAGTAAGGAAAAACTACCTCTGAGCTGACATTATGCAGGCTTACTATATTCATTACTGATTTTTGTCTTGTAACTCGAATCTAATTTAAAATCCAATTAACAAGCTTACATCATTCAGCTTGCAATATTAATTTCAGAAACTGTGAAATAAATCACTCAAAAATATCGCGATTACTAAACCGCCATATCTAAGATTACCTCCGCCCAATTGACCAAAGAAAAGAATCGATCATTTGTACTCGTCCGAGTACGAGTAGGTTCGGTTTAACCTTTGCATAACCGCCGTATAGTCGGTCATTTATCGCGATAATGAATGAAAATGTCAGTAGAACATCAAATTGATGAACCAGTGCCAGATACGCTAACACCTTTCCTATGCCATCCCCAACTGAATGTGATCTGTCCATCAACTCTTTTGTTGTTGATGGAGTCTTTCCATGGGCTGGTTTATCGCAATGGCCTAATTGATGTGGCTTTTCTTCAACTCATGCATTAAGGCGCGGTTTGTAGGATTGAAGTAAATTAACGAGAGGTGGCTTTTACCGGCAGAAAGCGAAAACGTTTTGATACTAGAAGATAGTGGAACCTTCAGTTCTTCCTCTGGGGCATAATGCGACAATACCAGTTCCCATAATGAAGGCCATCTGTTGTTTCCAATTCCTTATTCTAAGGGTGACAAGTCCTTGATGGCAGGATAACCAAGGACTTCAGGATTGAATCGTTACCACTGTGAACGGAATATGGTAGAAAGGTAGGGGCTAGCTTAGGTGGATGGCTACTTCAAAGTTGCCCGACACCTGAAATCTGGAGACTGGATCTGGACTCACTAGCCGCAGTATCCCAACACCAATAAAATCCATTGGTTATAGTTTCTGTTAATATGATTTTCCTGTGAATGGTTGGGCTTGAGTGGTTCAAGAGAAATGGGCAAGGAATCTTATAGAGCGAGGCAACACCAGGTGTAAAAAATATATATCCAACCGACTACTCGGTATCAGCGCGAAGTTGACAGTGGCGTCCGAAATAGCGATATGTAGCACCACATTTTTCTGAAGAATCCTTCTAAATGAGTTTGACCAAACAATTTAAATAATAGATATGTTGAGCTCAATAGACTCTTGCCTACTACACATATTTTTGCGTAAATGGTGAACTCTATGTACGCGTCCAGTAAAATGATCTAAATGTGAGACTCTATAACAAAGAGTTTGAGCTATTTGAGTTGTTCGAGTACAGTTTTTGGACCTTTCAAAAAATCGCTTAGGTGAGACTTCATTATTTTCACAAGATGTAGACCAAGGCCGTAGCCAGAAAAAAATTCGGAGGGGGGGAGGTCCGTGGAAAAAAAGTACATATTATCCCCCTTAGATTTTTTAAATGAAAAACGGAGATATCTAGAAAGCGCTATAAGCGATACAAACCCTTACGTGTGTAAAAGGCTTATGAGAGTAAAATATTCGTGAGCAAAATAAAAATTATGGGTGTGTAATATAATAATGAAAATTCAAACTATTATATATATATGTATGTAAATAAATGTAATAGAAAAAAATTCGCCAATGGTCTGTGCGAAACTTTATTATTTTTCGGGTCAAAGTTCGGGAGCGGTCAAAGTAGGAGTATATCATCAGCTGTTTCGAGATTATGAGGTTTCTTGGAACGCTAATTTTGTTCTTAAAATAAAAATATTTAAAATAGCGATTTTTAGCAGATTAAACATTGAAAAGGCCCGTGTAGACTATTCGAATTTTCGTATATTATGTACACTAAAAACCCATAGAAGTAAAAACGAATTTGCTGCCTTATCGGAGTTAAGAGATATGACGAATTGTTAAAACGTATACAAACCGATTATCTCATTCAAACCTAAAAATGTCGCAGCTGAGAAAAGTATACAACTCCCTTATACTCCTAAGGGTCGAATATCTAAAAATACTGAAATTTACTTTTTGGCGATTATATTGGAAGCCTTAGGATGTAAAAATGAAGTCGATATCCCATCGAATTTAAGCAATATGTAGGAATTTGTGAAAACATGTGCAACCTCCTAAGACCCACTTGTAGGTTGAATATCCAAAAATCCTGAGAGCAGTTAATAGATAAATATGAAGATAGCGCGAGAAAGTAAAAACCAATTCAATTTCTTATGACTTATACCGTCTTAGGGGTTGAAAAAGGAAAGAATTTAATAACAGGTTTTAGGCGATTATTACGCAGGCCTGTGAAAGTGAAAATATATTCAATGTATAATCAGACCTAACGGATACAGCAGAATTCGCGAAAATGTATACAACCCCATTACACCCCCTTAGGGGTCGAATATCAAAAATCTTGAAAATACTTTCTAGGCATTTATGTGAGGAATCCGTAGAATAAACATTTAATTTAATATTTATGAGGACCTAAGAGATATGACGAAATTCGTGAAAATATGTGCATTCCATATTCTTTTATAATTTCATTTGCGCCACTTGACGCCAATGGATATTTGAATTTTTTTTAACTGAATTGCTTAACTAGTAGATCAACATATGGTACACCCGCCAAGTTTCAACTTTCTAGCATAAGCCATTCTATAGATAGGAAAAACACCCCCACCCTCGTACCCTATAAAAAAATTATTAGTTGTCGAGATATAAAAAGGGAAAATTTTTCTTTTTCGCCATCTCCCACCCTCTTCCCTTACACTCACACCTCCAACAAATTTTTTTTAACTCTATTACGGGTCTATTGCTTAAAATTTTGATGGGAAGTAGGCCTTCCCATAAAAATTTTAAGCAACTATCTTGGAAGGTTCTTGAGATAAGATACGAGATTCTTAAGAAAAATGTTTATCCCCCCAACTTCCATGCCCCACCACCCCCTTTAAAAATTTTACTTTTATCAAACTCCATTTAATGACTTGTATACATACCAAATTTTATTTTTTTAGCGTAATTGGTTCGTCAGATATCGTAATTTAAAGCTGTTCACCACCCACCCCTGGACGCCGCTCTTGCCACTCAAAATTTTATTTCTAGTCTACTAGAATATCTACAGTCCGTCTTTAAGTTTCAATTTCATGTCATTAACCGTGTAGGAGATATGGAATGAAGCAGTGGCGGCTCGCCACATGAGGCTAGTGAGGCTGAGTCTCACCATTTTACGGAGGAAAAAGTCATCAGGTTACTAGGGATATTTTTGTTTTAGAAATGTTACTTAATGACTTTCCGCAGTAAACCGACGACTTTACTCATATAGTTTTAGTCCGACAAAGTCGTGTTTTATTATTCCAATTCAGCCTCACCTTCTGAGAAAGGCACGAGCCGCCACTGGATTGAAGAATGTCTAATCTCGGCTTTCGAGCGTTTTGAACGTTTTTTTTCCACATAATTCGATTCCCTAAAAAGCAAGCTATAACTTGTCCAATTGTGATTACTAGTTTTGAAGATATAACATTTTTTTATGAGGAGAGTACATGTCCGAAAGACTTTTCTTTACCATCCTTATCTCCGCGGATATTGAAAACTGACTAATTTTGTAGAACATGTTTTTTCTCATAATACAACAAGGAATCACTCCTTAAAATATTGCCACTCATGTACCGGACACTCTGAATAGTATCCAGTATACGCACACCAAACGCACACGATACAAGAAATTAAAAAACCGTGTAATTATATATCACGCTTTTTATACTCTACATGGAATCTGAGAGTATTATAAGTTTAATCCAGCCCAAAAGTTTGTAACGCATAGAACCAAGCCTCGGACGAAAAAAAGTTTTATATTATTTTGTGTTTATTTGTGGCCGAAACTCCAAATCCTCTTGACGTCCGTCCTTCCGTCCGTCCGTCCTTCCGGCCATCCGTCTGTCTGTCTGTCCGTTAGCACGATAGCTCAAGAACGCCTTGACCTAGGATCTTGAAATTTTGAATCTGGTTGATTGGTTGAATTTGTAAGGCTAAATTCGTTAACGGGCAAAATCGTCCTACTCCTTCGGGTAACTGCCATACAAAATTTCCTTAACGTGTTTAAAAATATTGATATATAACTTCGGAACGCCTAAAGCTACCTTTGTTTATATTAATAGTTTATAGTTGGAGCTAAATGCATGATTTTGAAGAAAATCCTATTAATCCTTCGTGTCGCTGCCATACAAATATCCTGTTAAAATGTCTTCTCTGAATTTACGAAACTCTCTATAACTCAAGTAATCTTTTAGCTACGAATTCGGAATTTTGTACAAATTATGATAGTTTTGAGTGAAAACTAAGTTCGAGTTTACTAGTCAGATAAATCCTTTTACTCCTTCTGGTAGCTTCCATACAAAAATCCTGAAGTCACATGTTCAACAATATTTCCCGATAACTTTTGAAGGCGTCAAGCTAGGAATTTGAAATTTTGCGTGCGCGGATAGTTTGAGGAGCTCACATGTGATTTTGTGCGCTGGAAAATATCCTGAACTGTTTGCGAATATCAAACTATTCCAGTCGGTTCGCGTCCTGGTAATAATAACGGTATAGATTCGATGGTCTAGCGACCAAATATTTTATGTTTGAAAGTTTATGATAGCTGCAATTAAAATCGAGTTTGTAACAAAAAGAAATTGATTTATACCGTTGAATTTAAAGTTTTTCATTCCATTTTTTTAATTTTTTCCAAGTTACAACATTTGTGTACAACTTCATGGGCAAAGTGTCCTTAATTTGCCCGCAAGTGTAGTGTAATGTAGTCCTTTTAACGCGTGTGATGGTTTGATAAGTGTCGCCATGAAATAAATGCCCCTTAAGCCCCCAAGTGTCCCCTACTAAAATATGTCTTCTAAAATGCGTTGCTCTTAGTGTGTTGGCCTTAGTGTCCTTAGTTATAGGCAAATTTGAAGAGACACTTACAGAGCTAGATCAGAATACCCTAAACCAGGTAGAAACCTGGTGTACTAAAGCAGGATTGGTATCAACCCAAAGAAAAGCACAATTGTTGCATTCACCAAAAGGAGGTGTAAGGAGAAGCTATGTAAGCCCACTCTTTTTGGAGAATCCATAGAGTATGCTAGTGAAGTAAAATTCCTGGGAGTCATCCTGGATGAAAGACTCACCTGGAATGCTCATTTGAACAAACTTCTTGAAAGGGCCAGAATCTCTCTCTGGACCTGCAGAAGCCTTCTCGGCAAGAACTGGGGACTGAGTCCCAAACTAACCTACTGGATGTATACCGTGGTTGCTAGGCCCATTATCATCCGTCTGGTGGAAGCAAACAAAGTAATAAACTGCTCAGCTTTGGCTGACTAAATTATAAGGACTGGCATGCTTGCATATCACTAGGCGATGCGCACCACTCCCACAGCTGCCTTAGAGTTTCTTGTCAACCTAGCACCTGTACACTTAGAAATACAAAAAGAAGCTAGGTTTACTACTTACAAACTTTTGAGCTCAGAGAACGAGTCAGGGCGTAAAACAACTCTTCCGCGGATCTCAACAAGGACCCCATACTAGCGATAGCTCTTTCTGATTCAATGGTATCGAAATTTAATTTCACAAGGCCATTCAAAGTTGTCCTACCTGAGGGTGAGGATTGGGACACCAACAAACCCACTCCAAAACCGGGATCCATAATCTGGTACACAGATGGATCTAAACCAGATCTATGTGTAGGACCTGGAGTTTATGGAGTTCGCCGAAATGTCAAATACTATTGTAGCATGCACACAACATCCACTGTTTTTCAGGCGGAGAGGAATAATGGCCCTTCAGTCAGTTCAAATCTACTCCAAACTTGTTTGGAATTGCCTCCAATGCCTGAATGAACTCGGAAATAAGAACAGAGTTAACCTCTGTTGGACTCCGGGACACAGCAGATATGAAGGTAACGAAATGGCCGACTTAATGGCTAGAAAAGATTCAGAAGCTGACTTCATGGGACCACATCCATTCTGTGGGGTACCATTAAGCACAGCCAAAATGAACACCTGAATGTGGCAAAAATCGTAAAGTGCCATTTACTGGGACTTGACACCGGGCAACAGACACTCAAAGCTTTTTATCCCGAAGCATTCGGAGAAAAGAACATCTGATTATCTGAAATTGTGCAAACATCAGACCCGAACCCTAGTGGGAGCTCTGACTGGACATTGTTACATGAGGAAGCATCTCAATAGGATTGGTCTCTCCGAGACAAAAATTTGCAAAATTTGCGATGACGAAGACGAAACACCAGAGCTCATCCTCTGTGAATGTGAAGGACTTACTCACAAAAGACTTCGTCACTTCGGTCAGGGTTTCATGGAACCATCGGATTCCTGACCATTCCTCTTCGAAAAATACTTAGCTTCATTGAAAGCTCAGGGATTGAAGAGGCATCATAGATAATCCAGGGGGACGTTACAATAGGCCCAACTGAGGCTTCAATGGCAGAGGTTAACCAGACCAATCCCATTCCCTAATCTATCTATCTAGTGTCCAATCTTAATCTTAAAATCTTAATTTTATAAATAATAAGCGATGCTTCTCATACAACCCAGCTAATTGATACACTTGTAAATAAACTACATGATTTACTACTGATTGAACATGAACTTCACCTAGGTGAAAGATTTGTGATTCACTTGGGATGCTTTTGGTATTTCCGATATTGTTTTATGAATCTTGATACCTTCTTGTTCTGTTCGGTTTATTACGTATTAATTTTTTATTCAGTTTCACTTCACCTGGGTGTAGTGTATAGTTAGGGATTCACTTGCTATGATTTGGTTTTTGCTGGACATATTCAATTATTTTTTTCATAAAAACATAACATTAAACATAAGTCATAAATCAACATAAAAGCAGCCTACAATGTAATGCAAAAAGTAGGAATGGATATTTTTAAGTTTAAGTTTTCATAATAAAGTTAAATTTTAGCTTGACCCGTTTTCAGACTTTATAAAGTGAAAAAAGATACTTTTCGTGTTTCTTGCTCGCAATCAGCAGATCACGTCAATTATCTTAAGTGAGATCTTTACATTATAAATCTATCGATATTGATTTGACCTTGACATAAACCTTGAAACATCTTATTCCATGCATTGGACAACCTGTAATTAATGCCAGTTATATCTTACAATTATCATAATAATAAATTGATGGCAATCTTCTTCACCTAACCGAGACTAATATTCACATAGCATTTTTTTCTTGATTTTCTGATATACTTATAACACATTGTCTTATATTTTTCGCATTTTTTTAGAAATCTGGAATAATGTGAAAGGCAGGAGCATTGTAGCGTACAATCTCAATATGTTGTTATCTTTTAAGACGTACGATATAATCGTTTAAATAAGCAGCGGAATTCAATTAACAGAATCATTGGAACAGAAAAACAATTTAATAAAGAATTTTATTAGTGGTACCGTAATGTCACTATTTATATTTGTCAATTGGTATCTATCAGAAAAGCATAGATACCGGTCAACCATTGTAAATGCTCCATTACAACCTTTGTTATTTTAGCTATGCAATCGCGTTAAAATGTGACCCCGAATACTACTTCGGCGGTCTAAAAAAATATGTGCAATCTGATTTTGGTGATTTTCAAAATAATAATACGACAATTGCATAATTTCCAGACTACAATACATTAATTAAGACTACAATGATAATTTCAAAGTGTACAAATAATTTTGTGAGCTTAATTTATGTCCCATACTATCATTCTTTATATATTAAGGTCGGCATTTTTTCAAGCAATCAGAAAAAGCTCGTCGAATTTATTTAAGAGAAGATTTTCACTTTAGATCGCTAAAACTATCAAGCACATACAACAGTACTGAAAAACGTTTTATCTGTCTAGCAATAAAGTGCATTCTCAACTACCTTCCCATACATTTCTGTGAAGAACTACAACATTACAATAAATTCGAAATGTCAGATCATCGATCACTAGAACAGCTTTTTTTTTCCTGTGAAATTCTTAACTTACGGAATATCGTTAAGGGCATACACAACTTATATCGACCCTCACATGATCTTATCTTAATGCGTACGAAATGAGTCTCATAAAACGGTAGTTACGGGCTAATCCATAGATCAACGTTACAGATGACCACAGCATTCTCAAACCGTAAAGTGTAAATCGTTTGGTACCGAAAATGAAGAAAAACGAAGACGATCTTATGCCGTTTACAGTATGGTCATAAATTCAAAACGATCGTTGTAATAAAACAGTGAAGACCGAACAGATCTTGATGCAGTCGCATCGTCTTACCTCTATGACTGTGCGGTTTCGAATTATTATAAAACACCGATGTAATATTATACGCTTGTAGTAGATATTAAATAAAATAAAAATGCTGTGGAATTGTATCTAAATGGCGATCACAGTTCCAAACGAGTGGCATCTTGGAAATATTATGAAAATTTCTTCACGTCTGGACCATATTCAATTGTGCTAAAGTTTTGAATACATTTTTAAACGACGTATGTATGTTTTGATCGACTTTAATAACAAATACCTACCTGTATGACAGCATTTGAATGATCATCTGATACCTAAGCGTGATGATCCCAGAAGTATTTAATTATTCAATCTTTGTGGAGTCTCATTTCTTTCACTTGAATGATCAATTAATCAAGACCAGTGATCATTCAAGAGTTTCCATACTCTGGGAACGCCCTAGTCAAGGTATTGTTCCCGTTATTATAAATTAGGCTGATGCTGATTATAGTTTTGGTCTACAAACCTGGGCATCAACAAAAAACGCCAAATGAAACTATATTTTTGTAAAAGATAACACACAATCCTTTATGAAAGAAAAATGCTTTGATTTTGATGAGAAAAGATTTAGTTGAGATTCTATCAAAAAAAAAAAATTTGCCAACAGTCTGGGCACAACTTTATTATTTTTTGGGTAGAAGTCCGAAACGTGTTTAATACTAAGATGCTGTGATAACCTAAAAAATAACGTTCCAAATAGCCTCCTGGTTATTATTTAGGTTAAAATAACAAAATTCATGAAAATGTTGAAAAAACCCCTTTTTATGCACATTTGTTTTACTCCAGCTCTGTACATCAACAAAATTTTGGATTTTTTTTTTTGCTTTAACTACTCCTGTAGTACTTCTACATATATATACTAAGTTTCAACTTTCTAGCATAAGCCGTTTCTGAGATATGAAAAACCACCCCCCACCACCGTACCTTGCTACTCCTTTCAAAAATTTGTCTCTATAGCACCTCTATACATTAAAATCAGAATTTTTTCATTTCCACCCCTCCCACCATCACTCCCCACACCCACACACTCAACATTTTTTTTTCCGCTAGAGGTCTACTGGTCCTAACTAGTGTAAAAATTTCAAGATCATATCTGATACGGTTCATGAAATATAAAGATTTAATTTTTTTGAAAATGGGTGTCCCCCACCTTCAGCGCTTCCCCTCCCCCCTCAAAAATTTTACATTCAGTAGACTCCACAAGTAATTATATATACAGAAACCAAATTTTATCTTCCTAGCACAATTGAGTCGGAAGATATTGTAATTCAAAGTTTTTCACCCCCCACACCCATACCTCACTACTTCCCTTAAAAATGTTAACCCTTTTCTAATCTCCTAGTATCCCTTAATACAACTACAAAATTTCGGCCATCTGACATCAATCGTTCAGGAGATATGGATTTTAGAATGTATCAATCCCAGCTTTCAAGTGTTTTGGACGCATAGTTTCCCCCTCCCCCCACTCGCACACCTCTCAACCCCTATCGACTATTTTTTGGAAATGGGTCCACTATTATAGTACTTTATACAGCTTCCTAGCATAAGCGGTTCCTGCGATGTAGAATCCAAAATTTTTCATCTAAAACGCACCCCGCTCCTACTCTTTTACACCCCACCACTCCTAGACTTTTACCCACTCTATCTACCATAAAAATTTCAACTTAATATCTCAAGGGGTTTGTGAGCTACGCACCTTCAAACGATTTTGCGTACGGCGTCTACGGCGGACAGACGGACATTTTTTTCCCCCTTTTTGGTGTTTACTAGTCCTGAAAAGTGTAAATACAAAATTTCAGGGCAGCAAACTTTTTGGAAATTTCAGGTCGATCACAATACTTTATTATTAAAAAATAATAAAGTAAAGTATACTTCACCCTCACTACAGCACTGCAAATCCAAGTACGATAAGTAATGCTTATAGAGTCCGTTCCGTAATGGCTATTTCGTAAAGATGATATTACACTGTATGTCACGCTGTCAAATTTTTGACTATATTCTCTAGCAAATGCTGTCAGATAGTGTAATCATTAAATTTTTGGTTACCAGAATTTTATAGCCTATTTTAACGAATTCTCTATTTTGACGGGAAAAAATTTTGACAGAACTTCTCAATTTTTTTTTATCAAATATTTGACAGCATAGCATACAGTGTAATACTAGCTTACGTCCTGTCCTGTCGTGAGCCGATGCGAAATCACGGTGCCCTGATGGACTGTGGACCTGCAAAAGATCAGAAGCCTCCTTCTTAATCGCGCGCTTAAGAGTGTTTCAAAGGCCGCTTGGGATCACTACCGAACAGCGCAACAGCCTCTTTTAGGAGCTACTGCGAGAGTTTGGAAGGAACCAGGGAGACAGCCAGGCTGCATATGGTCGTTCAGAAAGATTCCGTGCTAAAACCTGATGGTATATACATATACCACTTCAAGAATGGAGTCACTTACCCCTCTTTGAGACTCATTTTCCAGGAAATCAGGTGATTGAAAGTGATCGATGCGTGGTTCATCAAAGATAGGGCGCCCAGGCGTAGTGTGTATATGGCGCCTGCTGTAATGACAACTGCTAAGGTGAAATTTTAAATTTCATCGTTTGATAGCTACGAATCACCAGGAGTGGACGGCGTCTACCCGATAATACTAAAAGAGGGGGTAGATGTTCTAGCCCAAGTAGCACGGATAGTTCTTGGTCACAACCTGTAGTCCGGTGAACGTTGTCACAGCTAATTTTTAGTTGTGTCTTGTATGTATTTAATTTAGTTGGCACTTACAACTATTTTTAGTTGCGAAAACTCTCTAACAACTTATTATCAGCACTATACAGTCGTACGACCACTTAGTTCGTTTAAGTAGTTGTGCAATGGTTGTGCGAACTAATGCGGACAACCATAAGAATACTCCTCACTTATAAGTCCGTGAGTGGTTCGGACAACCACCTGCCAACTTCAACCAACCGAACCAGCCTGCTGCAACAAAATAGTAGTGTATTGCTACTTAATAGTAGTGTATTTCCACTTAATATGACTCCATATTTTTTAGATGTGACATGGCTTAGAATATAACTGAAATATTTTGAACAAAAATTTATACAAAAGATACACATATTTTGAATCAAAATACTTATATTCCTACTTTAAAATATTAGTTTAATAGCGTATGGATACGTCCCATCTTCATGGCAACCAGTTGGAGTAGCGTTTATCCCGAAGCGAGGGAGGGATGACTATACTCTGTCCAAAAGTTTTATCAGCATAACGTCATTTATTCTGAAGAGTCTGGAACGACTGTTGAGAAGCACATTAGGGAAGTTGCTCTCAGAGTGCATCCACTTTGTTCTGAACAACATGCGTATCAGGGCGGAAAGTCTAGCGATTCAGCGCTCCACTCCCTGGTATCCAGAATAGAGGGGGTGCTGGACCGGAAAAAGTACGCTCTGGTCCTTTTTGTGGACATTGAGGGTGCTTTTGACAGTGCGCCCTTTGAATCACTGTGTGATACTGCCAAAAGACATGGGGTTGATGACATCTTTGTTAGGTGGATTCACTCCATGTACACGCAGAGAATGCTATGCGCAGAGACGGCGGATGGGCAATATGCTACAACGGGGTCAGTAAGAGCTGTGCTCAAGGCGGGGTCTTTCCGCCAATGTTGTGGAGTATGCTCATCGACTCTGTGCTTCTTGAACTGCAGGATCTGAATATTCACGTACAAGCTTACGCTTTCGATATATTGTGGCTGCACTAGTTGTCGGGCTATCGCTCAGTGATGTATGCGACAAAATGCAGAGAGTCCTATGGGTGATCAATGGCTGGTGCGTAAGACACGAACTTTCTGTGACTCCTAGCAAAACTGCGCTACTTTTCTAATTTATGCATCAGTAGTTCGGTGGACTAAATCCGAATGTGCATACATTAGAGCTAGTCTCGCCAAACTACAGAGGACAGTCTGCATCAGTGTAACAGGTGCCTTGCACACCGGGTACGACACTCGATGCACTGCTCAATCTGGCATCGCTTGATATTGTTCTTCAGGCAAAACCAATGAGAGCTACACACAGCCTAATGAGATTAGGCCTGTGGAGAAAAGAGTATTGCACGGGTCATGGAGAAATGGCTGGAAGGTTGTCTAGAAACTCCATCTTCGATATGTCTTCGGATGATCTGGCTTCGACCTGTATACTTAAAAGGAAATATCCTGAGTAGGGAGGAGTGGGAAAACCAGTATGTACTGCTTAACGAGTTCACTGATATATTCTATACGATTGAAGACGGGTCGGGAGCTGGATTGTACTTGCAGGCTGATGGTGTCAAGTACTCTTTCCCCCTAGGAAAACATACTTCAGTCTTTCAATCTGAAGGATCGCATATACTTCAGATTGAAAGACTTAAGGCGGCAGATGGATAGACAGGCGAATCTACATTTGCAGCGACAGTCGGGCCGCCTTACAGTCCCTAGATAATTCAATCGACTTTTTGAAGATGGAACGTGACTGTAAAGAACAATTGAATTCTGTTGGCAGACTCAATGACTCAAAGGTCATATGGGTTCCAGGACACCAGGATATAAATAGCAATGATATAGCTGATGCATTAGCAAAGCCTGGATTGGAGTCAGCTTTAGTTGGACCAGAACCGATTTTCGGTCTGCCTGTTGCCCCTATTAGGGCTGCTATTGCTGAATGGTATGTATCGGACATTGAGAGATGGCGGCTTCTTCCGGGAATGCAGAAACCTCGTTGAGCAACCAAGTGGACGAACCGCTGCTTTTCTTCTCAAACTGTCCAGAAGAGAATGTGGTAGTCTGGTTGGTGTCCTCACAGGGCATAACTCTTGTGGCCTACATTTGGTCAGAATGAGAATCATCGACCATCCCATGTGCACTGATTACAACGAGAGTGACGACACCACGAAACATTTTCTTTTAGAGTGTCCGGCTTACTGTTTTGCGAGAATGCATGGATACGGCGTTGATGTTATGAGAATGGAATAACTCTGTTCTCGCTCTCGACCTGAGCTCTTGCAATTCGTAAGGACGACGAAAAAGTTTGGGTATAGACTGGGGGACTCGAGTACAATGGGCCATCTTTGCCGGAGTGCTCAAGATACACTCCTTTGCTGCGTGTCTTCCATCGCATCAAACAACAACAACAAGTCCTGTCTATTATTTTCCTTATTACAATATCGATTTCACGAGTTACTGATCTCAAACTAGGTACGAGTAAGTGCTTCCTTCTCGCACTACCAGTAAAAAATATACTTGCAACGCAAACATCAGTTTTAAGGCTCCAAGCGCTTAATAATATTTTATTATTTCGCAATGGAATTGGTGTATCATGAATTGATCATTCTTCTTCTACGGCGGATTATAGATTTTTCCTTGAACCATTCCTTGTGGCTCTTTTATGATATTTTTTCGATCGAATTTGGAACATCATGGTGGTTCCTTTGTTACATCTTAATTTTCACAGTTTCGCAACGTAGTTATTCCGGTGATAAGTTATAAGTGACAAATTCAAGTTATTGGGCTTGGGAAGGAGTTGAACTATCTAATGAGTAGGATTTGAACTCAAGACTCCTGGCTACAGAGGTCCCAAACTGTTCTTTATTTGCCGGTGAAGCAGTTCAAATTTCATTGCTGATATAATGTTACTAAGTGTGGAGCATGAGTTTCACCCTTCTGTTGAAACGACTAAAAACATCCCTTATGGTCGACCGAAACGAAATCAAAATTGGTGGTTACGAATAAGGTAAGTGAATTTAAGTAGCGCATAATTACGGTTCTGAACTAAAGGTTTGGAATTTGAACCGAAATTTATGAACTCCAATGATATGAAGTTTTCTAGTTGAAGTTCCGGTTTTTTTCTCCATAAGCTACAATTAAAACCATTGTTTTATTCACAAATTAATTTTGCGTATCAACTGTATACTTCGCATGTGTTCCAGAATCCGTAGTCGTACACAAATGTGGCTATAGTCAGATAGAATAACACAGAAATCCCTATAGGAACAGTCAATATTTCTACCATTATGGTTAAAAGCGAAAGTATTGAACCAAAACAATAAAAATCTACGCAGAAATTCATATCCAGAGAGCCCAAAAAATTGGGTTCAAGTTTCACAATTTGTATCATCAACATGAAGCAACGGTTCAAAGATGGGGCCCACGAGGTGAATATTTTTTTCGTTGATGGAATAAAAATTTAAGAATGAAAAATCCATGTAAATCATATCAGTAGTTCGAAACTAAAGGTTCAAGATAATGTAACTTGAACCGAAATTTATGAAGATGGAGATGGGTTTTTCTGAACTTAGTTCAGTTTACTTTGAAGTTCGCAATGACCAAAATTAAGATAATATTTATATTTCAAACCAATGATGAGCTTCCATTGTTAATTTTGAATTTAACCCAATAAAATGCCCTGAAAGGTATAAAAATTTCAACAGCATTAACCTTGATAACGCTTCGTTACAATCTAGTAAAAATTATATCCATATTTTACCGCAAGGTACCATCTTTGTGCAATCTTCCTCAGTTCGACTTTTCGCAATAAAAAATTTGATCGATGAAATTGTCGTAATTAAAATGATTCGAAATCAAATTTTTCAAGACTCGTTCAAATTGGGCGACTCGATTCGTACAGCAAAAAAACCCAAAAATATCAACCCACGGTATTCACCATCAGATGGTATCTACTCTCTTACCATTGCTCAACAACGACTGCAATTATTATCAGTCCAATTCCCCGAAGCAATTTCAGTCTGAAACTAAACTTTCAATCACAGCGTTGCTTGTGTGCCAATAAAATGGCAAATTCTGCCGTATATTTTGCTACCGTTGCTGAAGCGTTTGCAGCTATTTCTGGGCTATCGCGAGCCCATCAATTAGCAATTGTGAAAGACAAGCCTTCGAGTAGCGTAATTTCAGCTCAATCGCAATGAGATGAGTACCAGCACTCCAAAGTATTGATGAAAAAATAACCAACCGCCTCCTCTATTTGCAACATCAGTTACCCTTCAGATGCACTATCGAATCGACTAGATACAAAACTGTCGAAAGGAAATCAATTTTGAAATGATGAGAGACTCATATGTACGAGTACATGCTAGAGGCAACTTGACTCGGATTTCACACGAGCTATGAAAATTACGCCAATTAATTATAAACTTGAACTTTTTAATGAGAACCGTGCTTTTTACAAGCTATGACAACATCATCTCTCCAATTACGGCAATTTTCGGCGTTGATTGGTTTGCTACATTTTCAATTATCCACGACGAAATCGATTCGAACTGCAGGAAGTCTAAGATCTTAGATGCTGTCTGTTAGAATTTGAGTTAAATTGGTTCTAATCCGGAGGATTGAACACTTTTGAAGAATTGTTTTGAAATTGATCTGTATCTGATTGCAGGCTGCCCTTGCATCTATCAATCATGCGGACGTTTGTTTATAATTTTTGAACCATTTGAACCATCCATTCAACTCATAATAACATCCGATCTTTTAAGTAAACATATCTAATTTTGGTATCTTTTGGATTTGTTTTAATTAACTTTTATTATTCTTTCAATATGGATTTTAGGTCGTTCGAAATCGATACGGCTAGAGAAGAGACTCGAGCATAAATCTCTTATTTCCAAACTAAATGCTGTTAATTAATTGGATTTGATAGCTGATGATGAAGTATATATTTTGTTCCACATTACTCCCACCAAATTGATTACGGCTTCCCTCAAGGTTATGTTCTATCACCGACTCTATTTCTTACTTTCATTACCGACCTTTATCACATGGTGAAAAACTTTGGATTATAATATCTTCCGAACCACTTACACCAGGAAGATAAAATTTAGTTTCTGTATATGGGATCACAAGAGGAGTCTACTGAAACTTGAGGGGGGAGGTGGAACATGAAAGTGTGGGGACAACAATTTCTCAAAAAATGTAATTTTTATATCTCAGAAACCGTATTGGGGTCGGTAGACCTCTAGGGAAAAAATTTTTGGGGGTGTGGGTGTTGGGGGTCATGGTGAAAGGGGGGGGGGGGGTAGAAAGGAAAACATTCTCTTTTTTTAAGTGTTGGCGGACTAGTGATTACAGTTAAGGCTCATATCACCACCGAAGTGATCCTACACCATGTTAGAACGCAATATCCAAAGATCCAAGCCCCATTTATTCGCACATTTAAACAAACTTATATCATCTCCAGGGTCGGGAATTTAAATTTTTTAATTCTTAATTTTCTTACTTTTGGCAAAAATGAAGTCAAACAATTTGACATCCAAAAATCTCACAATTCGACTTTTTCACTACATTTGGGAGCAAAAATAATCAAACATTTGACAAGTGGCATACTGTAAAAATCATATCACACTATGCCACTTTGTCATAAAACCGATGGTCTTAGTCACTAGTGTTTAAGAAATAATACTGTATATTTATATGCTTATTATTGTAATATAATAATAATAATAATAACACTTCATCATATGTTTGACTAAATAAATTTGACGAAAAGTTTAAATAACAATAAACAAATAAAATAATATGACAAATAAAAATTTGACGGTTACACTAACTGACTGTATTTGTCAGATAGAATAGTCAAATATTTGACATAGTGTAATACAGGTTTAAGTAAAATTTGACGTAGTCTTATATAGTTGCTTAAGTTTGTATTGGACTGTATGCCAGTTTATCAAATATTTGACTAGTTTTGCTGGCAAATGCATACAATGTGTAACCGTCAAATTTTTGATACGATAGTTGTCCAATACATGTACGTATCGAACTAAAAACCGGTCAAAACAATAAAATGTTCATTCTAGTAGCTATTTGGTTGAAAAAAATTTAGCACTCGTCAACGATAACTCCAGAACACGTCAAAACAACTCGTTGTAATTTGAAGTCGGTTGTTTGACGGTATTTGTAAAATAAAACAAAAATAGCACACTTTTCCCGATAATTTTAGAACGCATAAAACTGCGAACTTAAACTTTTGCGAGGATAGGTTAGGTTAGGTTGGGAAGGGTGGACTAAAGCGATGTGCCCCAGTCCATCACGAGAGATCACTGTGGATCCATTGTGGTCCCCTCGTATAAAACCGGGCTCTAGACTACTGATTCCAAATATTGCTCTTCCTTATGAAGAGAGTAGTTCTCCATAAAGGAATCATCGCAAGTTCCGATAGATCGGTTAAGGAGAATTTCCCCAAGTACCGATGCCTGGTACGTGCCAGACTTTTACATTCACACACTAGATGCTCCAGTGTTGGCTCAACATTCTCATCACCACAGCGACACAGGCCAGCCATGGGTATTCCTAGCCTTTCTCCATGCCTCCCAAAGGGACAGTGCCCCGTTAGGACCCCTATAAGTTGTCTACAAATGTCCCTGCCCAGAGACAAAATGAAGCTAGAGTTCCTCCTATCAAGTTTCGGCTAGCAGATTCTTGCTTGACGGCATCCCGATAGATTCACCCAGGCCCCCTCCATCTGTCTGAGCGCTTCAATATCAATCATTCCCTTTACACATTCAATGGGACATAGAACCGACTCGTCGGCCAGCTCTATGCTCATCTCCGACCCCCTTCTGGCTAGCTCGTCTGCCTTTTCATTTCCAGGGAAGTCACTGTGTCCAGGAATCCAGCTAATCTTAAGGTTGTTGTTCATACCCACCATCTGCAATATTCTTTTACATTCTCCCACAAGCCTGGATTTAGTAATGTGAGCCTCAACAGCCTTGATGGCAGCTTGGCTGTCAACATAAATAGTTATTGTACCATTCACGCATTGTTTTCGCACAATTAACTCCGCTGCCTTTGTCAGCGCAAAAATCTCGGCCTGAAACACGCTCGAGCTATCCGGTAGCCTGAACGATTCCATAATGTCAAGGTCATAAGAGTACACTCCCGCGCCCGTTCCGCTTTCCGTTTTGGAGCCATCAGTGTAGATAGCAAACGTGTCTGGGGCGATGATTCCAGATCGCCACTCCAGTCTGGTGGGAATATTCACAGCATAGGAATGTCCAAAACTGCAAGACGGTGTCAGGTAGTCGGTGCGCTCCGGCATGGCGGAACGCAATGAAATTGACAAGATCCTAGTGTGGCCCACACTGCCTCCCATCCAATTACCTGCCTCACGCAGACGCAAAGCACCGTTTGCTGCTATAGATTTTACCGCTAATTCCAATGGGATTATGTGGAGCATTACTTCCAGAGCCTGCGAGGCCGTGGTACGTAAGGCCCCAGTGATCCCAATGAGTGCCATTCTTTGGATTCTGCTCATGGCGGCCCTGTTAGTCCCGACCTCCAACGCATGCAACCACACCAGTGATCCGTAAGTAAGAACAGGTCTAACTACGGTGATGTACAGCCAGTGCACTATTCTCGGGTTAAGGCTCCAGGTTTTCCCTACCTTTGCGAGGATATCTCAGGAAACCCGAAATGAAGCCTTGGAACAAAAATTTTTGCACAATTAAGTTTAGACCAAAAAGTTGGTAGGCACGTATGCATGGCTGCCCGTGAGAGGTAAGATCAAGTTGATTCTCTAAGACTAGACAGGGGGGAGTCAGAGTGATCGCGTACGCGGACGATCTGGTGATTTTGGTTTCAGGATTATTTGCTTCCGTGATCAGTGAGATCATGGAAGGAGCTGTAGGTAAGGTAGGCGGTGGCCTCAGTGTAAATCCAGATAAAACTGAGCTGGTGCTATTCATACCAGATTTTAACCTTCCCGGCCTAAACGGCCAACCGCTCCTGCTCTTCTCCAGGGAAAGTATTTTGGTGTTATCCTCGATTCAAAGCTGAGCTGGAAACTCAACATAGAAAACCGGGTGGCCTTTTACGCGTGTAAAAGAACTTTCTCAGATACACATAATGTCGCTAAGTTCTACCGCCTACCGGACCACGCTAGCGTCTTCCAGACGGAGATACTGGGGATCCGTGAGGCATGTCCGACATGAAAACACGACTTATCACCAAAACGCAACATCTTTATTTTCACCGATAGCCAAGCCGCAATTAATGTACTAGATTCGGTTACCATCTCCTCTAAACTAGTACAGCAATGCCGTAAAGAACTAGCCGCTTTAGCGTCTCGGCTCAAAGTTACTGTACTCTGGGTCCCGGGATAGAGATATAGTGGGATGATGGGCTAGTGAACTGGCCAGGAAGGGCTCCGCTCTTCCTAGCTCTCTTGCAGAATCAGTTCACGTTCTGCTAGGAGTTGTCAAGGTGGTCATACTCTCCCACTTCCAATCAGCTGCTAACTCCAGATGGAAAAGCCCAACCACCTGCGCCATATCTAAAAAGATGTGGCCATCTTACAACCGAGCCAAGTAACACGAACTTCTATACAAGACCCCAGCAGACATCTCCAGAATCACGGCGATCAGTACAGGTCACTGACCAATCGGGAATCATCAAAATTTCAACATTAACGCTAGAAAATAACAGTTTTAGACCATAACATCTGATGTGGGTTACACTTCTATTGTCTTGTTTTCTAAGTAATTACAGCTCACACAGCTTTTAAAGATGTAAGATATGCCTACAAAGTCTCCACTCTCGCTTCAAGGGGACGATTTGCTATCTGAACTCTGCTCACAATTGCGCCAGCCCCAAGCCACCACACCATTCATAATGTATAAATAATTTTTTTGGCTTAATTATTGTCGTCCATTTCATTCTTTATATATTTTGGCCTGGACTACATGATCTGTTTCATTGGTGATACGAAGAAAACTTAGTTTTTTTTCGGTGCATTTTCTTTGAAACTGGATATGTAGGTGTGGTAAGTGTTCTCTTCGGGGACCTCTGCACATACCCATTTGTTGTTGTTGTTGTTTTTCGCATATTTCGTCTAGTGTTACTAATTTGAAAAAGGTTGTACCAGAGAAACATATGTCATGTTAAGAATTGGTAAACAGTAAATCTTAAAGTTAATGACTTTACGGTATAAAAAAAATTATTGCAAATTAAAAACGGGAAAAGTAAAGCCCAACTACGTTCATATTAATAAAGTGGAATGTGATATTAGTTTTCAACGCAAGTAAAGATTAAAATTCTAAGAAAGAATACTAGCTATGTTTAAGTACAGAGCACTTCAACCTGAAATCATAGGAATGAATCATCGATTATATTTGTGATTGGCTGACTTGGCATTTATGTAAACAATTGTCATTTTTGTATACAACAATGTCTGCGGAAAGTATTTTGACACTTAATTTTAGATTGTATTACGTATCTCTTTAATGCTATTTCTTACATTTTCATTTTTTCCTTCATTACTTTTGAAGCTCCATTTTCAATCTAAGCTGTCCCAAGTTAATCCAACTGTCCTAGACCTGAACCCTTGTACCAAATCACGTTGTCAAGCTCGTGTTAGCAATCGTCTTCGAAACATTGGAAAGCAAATCGATTGTTGCTCAATCAAAACCAAGGTTCTTTCTATTTTCGAATCGTTTGATTGACGGTTTGTCGTGCATCTATAAATCAAAGTTGAGCATCTTCAATTACATCGACTCTGGCTACAGTATAAAACGGCATGACATCAGCCATCCCTTGAAGCTTGTGTATTTTTTTCTTCAAAACCCCCCATGCGGATTGCAATTTTTCTTTGTAGAAAAATTGAGGCTAAATACGGAACTTATAATTCCGAATTAAGAATAATAATAATAAAACAAAAAAAAAACTGAAAAAATTATACGATTTTCATTAAACATGGGATGGCTCATTGTTTGAAATCATCGTTATAATGGGAAGCTTTGCGTGATTGACTCAATCCTATCTAGAGACTCGACTTATTCTCGATAACAACTAAGACGCGAAGGCTGCTTCTGTCTTCAAAACGGGCAACACTTGAATGACAAAATATTTCGTGGCAGAATAAGCGCGTGAAGGTCGTTCTCAAAAGAAATCCGCAATAAGTTTCTACCTAACTATTATTTTATGTTGCTTATGAATGGATTGAACACTACCTGCACAATTACTCATTTCATTATATGATTCCGTTTTTTTGTGATTTTTTTCATAATTCCAGTAGGTACTAATTGTAAGTACATGCCAGGTGGGACTATATTAAATCGCATAGCTCATCCGGAAGAGTTTTGCTTGAAGGACGAAGCTGGATTTTGGTCATTCTCAGTTGGAGCTGTTCGCGTGGAAAACGTGCAAGTCATAGGAACTTTAGATTTGTAAATATCTGAAATGATTGTGCGGATTTCTTTCAAAGTATCTTCAATGAAGACAAATACCCAACTGCCTATTTGAAGAGGTTTCTTTTAAACTTCCGGCCGTTCATTTAGTTTTGTCATGTATTAGGTTTGCTTGGAGCCTTTTCTGAAGGCTTACTTTCATTACAGTGGTGACAAATTCGTGTCGACTGCAAGAATTAGTTCGTTCCAAGGCAGTACGCCAACACAATACTAGATTGATTTACTTAAGCCAATAGTATTCAAGGCATCGACAAGATTCTTAGAAAATTTTCTGCGTACTGTTTGCAAACTGTTTAAAAACGATCGTTAAGTGTGTTTACTTAGCCGCCAAAGTTGATCGACACTCGAAACTTATTTATTCCGAAGCGTGATCTGGAGCACTAACGATCCTGTTCCATAAGTTGCTACAAGATTTCAAAAGTGCAGTCAGTATACCTACGCAATCACTTCGATTTCGACCGATCAATTCCCGATCATTTCTCGGCCAAAATGATCGAACCAGTCTCCAATTGCATAAATGATCACACATGATCGCATTCTGTGCGCATTTTATCGTCAACAAAACTGAATTTAATTGAATTTTATTATAAAAGCAAGTTCAAGACGATCAACTTCTTCGGAACCAGCTTGACAAGATCACTGCTGTACTAAGATTAGATACGATCGTATGATTCTAAATTACAAAACGCATTTCGACTTCACTTGAATACACCTCGTACCAAAGTCATAAATTTTCGAACTGAACTATCAAATCGGTAGCGAAGTTTTTCTAATGGCGATCGCAAATTGATCGTGCCCGTTAGCTTGTGATCGTCTTAAAGACAGTCGATCGTATGGCCGGATGCAAAACGATCTGCCAACCATACGATTATGTGAGATGTTACTAAATTGCATACTTAATTCGTTGATCAGCAATTTAATTGGAAAATTCCCATCCGTCTGTCAAGGCAGTTCATAAAATGTTGAATTTTACTTGTCCGGCTTTACCGTATCGGACGTAATTAGCAATTACAATCGAACACGTGTTCTCGTTTAATTGAATATAATAAAAATGATCGATTTCGTGTTTCCTTTTAATTATTATATATTACTTCTTATTACAATGATCAAAACAAAATTCAATTAGCGTTATTGATCGATCTGTGCTTTCAATTTCGAAGTAGCATTTTATTAATAGTAGAAAATATGATGTTAAAAAAGAGTTAATAGTGTTGTTTTATACGCAACATGCCTTATTATAACCATATGTTGTAGATTTCGAAAAACTAAGAATAGACCCATGCAAATATATACCCGTTTTGTAGCGTTTTCGTGAAATGGGCTCTTTTAACATTGTTTTTCGTATTTATACAGAGCGTATTGTTATAAAATTAAGAGTAGGTGGTACAGAACGCAAAAGAGTGACCAAAACAGCCATTCAAACATATACTCGTTTTCATACCGTTCTCAAATCAAATGTAATTTTCACGCTTTTTGCTGTTTCTGCTATTTATTGTTATAAATATCAGAAACATATTTCAACTTGTTATAAATAGCAGAAACAGCAAAAAGCGTGAAAATTACATTTGATTTGAGAACGGTATGAAAACGAGCATATGTTTGAATGGCTGTTTTGGTCACTCTTTTGCGTTCTGTACCACCTACTCTTAATTTTATAACAATACGCTCTGTATAAATACGAAAAACAATGTTAAAAGAGCCCATTTCACGAAAACGCTACAAAACGGGTATATATTTGCATGGGTCTTTTCTTAGTTTTTCGAAATCTACAACATATGGTTATAATAAGGCATGTTGCGTATAAAACAACACTATTAACTCTTTTTTAACATCATATTTTCTACTATTAATAAAATGCTACTTCGAAATTGAAAGCACAGATCGATCAATAACGCTAATGTCTTTGAACCGTTGACGGTTTTTTCCGTTTGACAGAAAATACTTTTAGTCTCATGAAAACCTTTTGTTTATCATTTATCTTAGAAACGAGATGTTATTTAAAATTTACTTCTTGGTTTTATACAATCTCATTTTGTCACCTTTGATTTTAAGCTTACATTTTCGCGCTATTTTAAGTACTTTTGAAGTTATCGACATTTAAATAAAACCATTTCGTTACTTAGGTAAATCTTTTTTTAATGAAGTCTAGTCCGGAAATTGTCCAACCTTGAACCAAGAACAGAAAAATATTACAAAAAAATCTGCCAATGGTCTGGGCGAAACTTTATTAGTGTATCATGAGTTGCTTCGAGATTATTAGATTTCTTGGAAAATTATTTTTGTTCTTACTATAAAAATATTTAAAATAGAGATTTTTAGCCGATTAAACATTGAAAAAGTCAGTGTAGACTATTCCAATTTTGGTATATTATGTACACTAAAAGCCCATAGAAGCAAAAACGAATTTATTGCCTTATCAGACTTAAGAGATATGACGAATTGTTAAAACGTATACAAACCCATTACTTCCACTTGGGGTTTGAATTTCGAAAAAATTGTGAAACAGGTTTTTAGACGATTTCATAAGAAGCAACTTGATATCTCATGAGACCAGACGGATTTTGAAAAATTTGTGAAAACGTAAGCACACCCTTCACACCTCCTTGGTTCTGGAAATTCGAAAAATCGTGACTTGGTTGGCCGTAATAATCAATTTTATATCTCATCAGAACTAAGGAATGGCAAAAATTGTGAATACATATACAAACCTCCTTGGGGGTTGAATATCGAAAAATTGAGAAATGAGTTTGTAGGCCATTATATAAAAAGTCTGTGGAAATGAAAAGCGATCTAATATCTCATCGAACCTAAGAAATATGTCGAAACTTTGAAAAACATACAACCCCCTTACACCCATTAGGATTGAATATCTAAAATACCGAAATTGACTTTTTGGCTTTTTTATATAGAAAACCTTAGGAAGTAAAAATGAATTCGATATATCACCAGATATGCAACCTCCTTACACCCACTTGGGGGTTAAATGTCCAAAAATCCTGCAAGGAGTTAATAAATAAATATGAAGACAGGAGTAGAAAGTAGGAACCAATTCAATTTCTTATCACTTCTAAAAGAAATGACGGAACTCGTGAAAACGTGTTCAACCCGTTTATACCCTCTTAGGGGCTGAAAAAGGAAAAAACTTAAAAACAAGTTTTAGGCGATTATTACGCAAGCACGTGAAAGTGAAAAGATATTCCATATCTGATAAGACGTGGGAATATAGTAGAGTTCGTGAAAAAGTTTACAACCTGAAAACGCTTTCTAGGTATTTATATGAAGAAGCCGTAGAATAAAAAGGAATTCAATATTTGGAAAGACCTAATAGATATGACGAAAACCGTGAAAATATATGCATTCCATTTTCACTGATAATTTTTTTTGCCCTCCCTCCGAACGCCAATAGATATTTGAAATTTTTTTTTAATCTAAATTAGTTTTCTAGTTGATTTACATAAGCGTACCGAGTTTCAATTTTGTAGCATAAGCCGTTCTATAGATGGGAAAAACACCCCCCCCCCTCGTACCGTACTACCCCTATAAAAAATTATATTTTTCCAAGATGCTACTAATATAGCTTTATCCAAATACCGAGTTTCAGCTTAATATCATTATAGGTTGTCGAGATATTAAAATCGGAACTTTTTCCTTTTCACCCTCCCCCACCCTCACCCTCTACACCCGCACTTCCAAAATTTTCTTTTCTGTTAGGGGTCTATTAGGCCTACTTCTGGTAAAAATTTTAAGCATCTATCTTACACCGTTCTTGAGATATGAGACGTGATTTTTTTAGAAAAATTCTTATCCCCTCTACTTCCATGCTCCACCGCCCCCTTAAAAATTTTTACTTTCACCAAATTTCATTTGTCAACCTTTATACAGAAACCAAATTTTATTTGTCTAGTGCAATTGGTTCGTGAGATATCCTAATCAAAAGTTTTTCACCCCCTCCCCCCCTCCGTACGCCACTGACCCCATTCAAATTTTAACTTCTGATCTATTCTCCTAGTATACCTACAGATATTCATTAAATTTCAATTTTGTGACATTGACCGTTTCGGAGATATGGATTTTAGAAAGTGTCGATCTCACTTTTTTTGCGTTTCGGACGCATTATTTTCCCCCCCACTCCCAAACCCCTTCACCTATATCGGCAATTTCTTTGCAAATGGGTCCACTACTGAAGCTCTATATAAATTCCAAATTTCAGCCTCCTAGCATAAGCGGTTGCTGAGATCTAGAAACTAAAATTTTCAGTCTAAAACACTTCCCCCTCCTCCCCCCTCACATACCCACCACTCCAAATTTGGCCACTTCAAGGGGCTTACGCAGTCTATTCATAAAAAAAATTTCGATTTAATAGCTCAAAGGGTTTGGGTGCTACGAGCCTTCAAACGATTTTGCGTACGGCGGACAGACGGACTGAAATTTTTTTTTGCTTTTTTTGTGTCTACTCGTCATGAAACGTGAAAAAAAAAATTTTGAGGGTAGCAAATTTTTATACTCTAGATGAAATCATATAGAGTATTATAAGTTTAATCCAGCCGAAAAGTTTGTAACGCATAGAACCAAGCCTCGGACGAAAAAAAGTTATATATTATTTTTTGTTTATTTGTGGCCAAAAACCTCAAATCCGCCTGACGTCCGTCCGTCCGTCCGTCCGTCCGTCCGTCCGTCCGTCCGTCCGTCCGTCCGTCCGTCCGTCCGTCCGTCCGTCTGTCCGTGAACACGATAACTCAAGAACGCCTTCACCTAGGATCTTGAAATTTTGAATTTGGATGTTTGGTTGAATTTGTAAGGCTAAGTTCGTTAACGGGCAAAATCGTCCTACTCCTTCGGGTAGCTGCCATACAAAATGTCCTTAAAACATGTGTGCGAGAATATTAGCAAATAACTTCGGAAGGGTTTAAGCTACCACTTTGAAATTTTGTGTGTGTTACTTTTTTAATAGTTGGAGCTAAATGTATGATTATGAAGAAGATCCTGTTAGTCCTTCGTGTAGCTGCCATACAAATATCCTGTCAAAATGTATTCACTTAATTTACGAAACTCACTATAACTCAAGTAATCTTTTAGCTACGAAATCGAAATTTTGTACAAATTAGTTTTGAGTGAAAACGAAGTTCGAGTATACTAGTCAGCGAAATCCTTTTACTCCTTCTGGTAGCTGCCATACAAAATATCCTTAAAACGGGTGTTCAAGAATATTTGTCAATAACTTCAAAAGGGTTTAAACTACGACTTTGAAATTTTGTCTGTGTTATTTTTCCAAGAGTTGGAGCTAAATAAATAATTATAAAGAATATCCTGTTAGTCCTTCGTGTAGCTGCCATACAAATATCCTGTCAAAATGTCTTCACTTAATTTACGAAACTCACAATAACTCAAGTAATATTTTAGCTACAAATTCGGAATTTTGTACAACTTAGTTTTGAGTAAAAACGAAGCTTGGGTTTACTTGTTAGCGAAATCCTTTTACTCCTTCTGGTAGGTGCCATACAAAATGTCCTTAAAATACGTGTTCAAGAATATTGGCCGATAACTGCAGAAGGGTTTAAGCTACGACTTTGACATTTTGTACGTATTATTTTTCCAATATTTGGAGCTAAATACATAATTATGAAGAAAATCCTGTTAGTCCTTCGTGTAGCTGCCATACAAATATCCTGTCAAAATGTCTTCACTTAATTTACGAAACTCACCATAACTCAAGTAATCTTTTAGCTACGAATTCGGAATTTCGTACAAATTAGTTTTGAGTGAAAACGAAGCTTGGGCTTACTTGTCAGCGAAATCCTTTTACTCCTTCTGGTACCTGCCACACAAAATGTTCTTAAGACACGTGTTCAACAATATTTTTCGATAACTTTTGAACGCTTCATGCTACGAATTTGGAATTTTGTACACGTTCATTTTTAAATGGTTCCAAGGAAAAGGATAAATATGTAAGAAATCGAGTGAGTCCTTTCTGCACCTCCCATGTGAAAGTCCTTCAAAAAGGAAATTTTTTTTCGATGACTTACCCTGTTCAAGATATGAAATTAAACACTGAATATTGTCTTTTAGTTTTGAGTAGCAATCTAATGGCAGTCCTTAATAAAGAATATACAACGTGCACACACGTAATTTTTATCCCCAACTACAATATAAATCGGAGTTCAGTATTCATCTAGAGTATTATACGATTGGCTTGCAGCCGATCGTGACTGCAGTATGTTTTTTTTTAAAAATCGAAAACAATACTGTATTATTGAAATAATAAAGTAAAAATTGCGTTCAACAATCTTGTTTTGTTACCTTTGATTTTAAGTAGGCGCAAACGCAAGGAGGGTTTTTTGGGGCTGAAACCTCCCCCCCCCCCCCCCCCCCGAAATGATGTAATTAAAAAATCACAACTAAATGTATCTAATACGCCACGCCCACAGTGTTTTACATAGTAATTACTTGAGCTGAGTTAAGTTGTAGTTTTCATACGAATTTCAACTCATTTCGTAATTCCATGAAAACGAACTCGCCATGGAAATGGAAACGCAGTGACGTGATTAGAGATGGCAATTAAAATCAACTAATTGATTAATCGATCATTTGATTAATCGACATGTAGAACCAAAACTATGTTTGCGTTAACCATACAACAATTTTTCACAATCTTTCATTTGTTTGATTCAATCATAACATATTTCATAGGAACATAACTATAGTTGTAATAATCAAATTACAAATATTTTCATGATTGACATAATCATACTATGTTTAGAGCAAGAAGAGAGTAAAGTTAGTACGACCATAACATCAGTTATCAGAACTATCTTACATCTTGTAACGTGGTTCACGCAACTATAAATTCAAACATAGTTAGGTTCTCCCAAAATATGGTTACCACAGTCATATTTTTTCTTTGAGTGTATATATTTTGTGTGATAATATTAACTGTAAATAAGTATTACTTCAAAAACGATAATAAAGATTATAATAAATGGGATTGATTATTAAGAACAATAACGTTTGTTTTTGGCGTCGGTCTACGCGCGAGTAAAGTGGAGTCGCCATTACTGTTGCCGATGAGGTGTAGAGGCGCATTTTAGTGAGCGATCATTTCTGGTTCCCGATCCGTCGCGAACTAGTTCGTTCTTTTAGTTCACTGGTTCGCTGGAGTTCAAGTTTGGGAACGACTCGTAGTCGTCATTTTAGTAGAATGTGGTGACCAAAAAAAAAAGGTTGTCTGGTACAATGTGATAAGCTAAAAATTTATTGCACCATTGACTTACAAACGGACAATGAATGAATACAAACGAACTAGGAGCGTGACTGACTGCGAACTAGTTCGTTTATTTCAGTTATGGGAACGCTCATCCGAACTAGTTCGTTCGCGAACTACACAAGCCTAGTAAAGAGTCGCTATTACACAGCAGGCAGATCAATACCTGTAGAAAACTAATCGAAATTCTACCCATTTCAGCTTCATGACACGAGCCTGTGGTTCTTTTTAGATGGACGACACTGTGTCCAACTAAAAATGCCACGCAAAATATTAAATTGTTATTTTAAATTGTACCCGTTAGGTCAAAATCCAAAAACAATTTGAATTTGTAAAATGCACTTAGCATTGCAGGCCGACCGTTAGGTCGAAACACAAAACAATAGAAATTTTGTTATAACCATTGAAACCAAGATTTATATTTAAGTAGGTAAATAGACTAGTTTTTGAGAAAAAATAAATTAGTAGTGAATTTGAATTTGAACCGAAAGGACGGGTATTTTTCAATACGCTACACAAATAGCGGGTAGCAGCAGGCCATGATTTCAGTTCTTATCAGAACTGAAATCACATATGAAAGAGTAAAGCTCGAAGAGCACCCCCATCAGCTCTTATCAAAGCTGAGCAAACGCTCGCCCCGGACGCAGGCGCCTGACACCGCAGCTCACGCAATGCTCGCCCTCGGACGCAGGCGACTAGAGTCGACACTTGACTCGACGCCCGCCCCCGGACGTAGGCGACTTCGAGCATCTGCGACGTGTAAGCGCCATAGCCCGCCACGCTCGCCTCTAACGCCGCCGGTACAGCTTTCTCCTCCGGCCGCCGGCGACGCGGACCGTTTTTGTGCACTAATGTGGCCCACCACATAACTGGTGACGCTACAGAGCCAATAATGCGACAAAGGTTTCGAGTTAGGACCGTATTTTTGATGTAACTTTAGGAAAATTATTCATTCACATTTTACTTTAATATTTCAATAATACAGTATTGTTATCGATTTTTAAAAAAAAAAAATTTGCTACCCTCAAAATTTTTTTTTTTACGTTTCATAACGAGTAGACACGAAAAAAGCAAAAAAAAATTTCAGTCCGTCTGTCCGCCGTACGCCGTACCCCGTACGCCGTACGCCGTACGCCGTACGTCTACCGGTGTACGCAAAATTGTTTGAAGGCTCGTAGCACCCAAACCCTTTGAGCTATTTAGTTGAATTTTTTTTCGTGGATAGAGTGGGTAGGCCCCCTCTAGTGACCAAATTTAGAGGGGTGGGGGTGTTAGGGGGGAGGAGGGGGAAGTGTTTTAGACGGAAAATTTTGGTTTCTAGATCTCAGCAACCGCTTATGCTAGGAAGCTGAAATTTGGAAATTATATAGAGCTTCGGTAGTGGACTCATTTGCAAAAAAATTGCCGATATAGGTGAAGGGGTTTGGGAGTGGGGGGAAAAATAATGCGTCCGAAACGCAAAAATGGCGAGATTGACACATTCTAAATTCTATATCTCCTAAACGGTTAATGTCACAAAATTGAAACTTAATGAATATCTGTAGGTGTACTAGGAGAATGAATCGGAAGCAAATTTTTGTGTGGGGGCAGTGGCGTACGGGGGTGGGGGGTGAAAAACTTTAGATTACGATATCTCACGAACCAATTGCACTAGACAAATAAAATTTGATTTTTGTATAAAGGTTGACAAATGAAGTTTGTTGAAAGTAAAATTTTTTAAGAGGGCGGTGGATCATGAAAGTGGAGGGGATAAGAATTTTTTTAAAAAATCACGTCTCATATCTAAAGAACGGTGTAAGATATATGCTTAAAATTTTTACCTGAAGTGAGCCTAATAGACCCCTAGCAGAAAACAAAATTTTGGAAGTGTGGGTGTAGAGGGTGAGGGTGAGGGAGGGTGAAAAGGAAAAACTTCCGATTTTTATATCTCGAGAACCTGCAATGATATAAAGCTGAAACGTAGTACTTAGATAGATCTATATTAGTAGCATGTTGGAAAAATATAATTTTTTATAGGGGCAGTATGGTACGGGGGTGGGGGGTGTTTTTCCTATCTATAGAACGGCTTATCCTACAAAGTTGAAACTTGGTACGTTTATGTAGATCAACTAGAAAACTAATTTAGATAAAAAAAATGTCAAATATCCATTGGCGTTCGGAGGGGGGGCAAAAAAAATTATCAGTGAAAAAGGAATGCATATATTTTCACGGTTTTCGTCATATCTATTAGGTTTTCCCAAATATTGAATTCATTTTTATTGTACATCTTCTTCATATAAATACCTAGAAAGCGTTTTCAGGATTTTTTAAAATTCGACCCCTAAGGGGGTGCAAAGGGGGTTGTAAACTTTTTCACGAATTCTACTATATCCCCAGGTCTTATCAGATATCAAATATCTTTTCACTTTCACGTGCTTGCGTAATAATCGCCTAAAACTTGTTTTTAAGTTTTTTCCTTTTTCAGCTCCTAAGAGAGTATAAATGATAAGAAGAAAGAAATTTTCCAATGTTTAATCGGCTAAAAATCGCTATTTTAAATATTTTTATTTTAAGAACAAAATTAATTTTCCAAGAAATCTAATAATCTCGAAGCAACTCATGATACACTCCGACTTTGACCGCTCCCGAGCTTTGACCCGAAAAATAATAAAGTTTCGCCCAGACTATTGGCAGATTTTTTTTTTTACTTCTGTCTTACATTTAAGCCCAAACACAATGCTCCCGTTCCGTTCCGTTCCGTCACGACAAGTGAGCTTATGTGATCCGTAAAAGTTGAGTTTTGGTCAACTTTTCCGATCCGTTCCGTTACGACTGTTGTGTGCATTTACATGGTCAACCCATAAGGTCTACTTTGACAACTGAACGGAACGGGAGCATTGTGTTTGGGGCTTTAGAATAGAAGGATTGGAAATTTAGCAGCTGGTCCAACGTCAGATCTTTATAAGTCAAATTTCGAATTCTTCATTTCTCTATGTAAAAGGCGGAAATGATACATACGTACGTATGTTACATATAAGCACGTAGAATATTATGCGTAGAATCGCAGTAAATATTCTACGTATAGTGCTCTTTCAAACTATATGTATAGACATACCCGGCGACCGCGGACATCGTACCCTACAATTCTACGGTGTTTATCCGGCTTTTATACGGTCTTTATTTTCGTATAGTACATATATGTAACTTTGCCTGCTGGGTACTGTTGCAAATGAGGTATAGAGAGTCGCAATCACTGTTGCCGATGAGGTGTAGAGAGTCAGTATTTCTGTTGCCTAGGAGGGTGTAGAGAGTCGCAAATTATTTATTATAACGCTGGCCACAATCACAACAAATTAATCGATAAATTAAATGATTAATCGAAACCAAGAGTATCAAATGATCAATCGAACAATCGAAGGATAATAATCGATTATTTCAATCATTTGATTAATCGTTGCCATCTCTAGACGTGATAGGTACCCAGTAGGAAGTTCGAGGAGATCTCAATGAGGGAGCAAATATGGAGGTAACTATTACTACTCTCAAAAAAGTAGATTTTTAACAAAATTATGGAGAAATCCTCCACATCTCTTTTTTCACTCCAAATGGTTGAAAATGGAATTACGAAGAACATTTTTGAGTTTTCATTCTTTCCAGGAGTTACTCATATAATGTTTTAAATCGCCTTTCGGTTTGAGAATTTCCATTGAACGCGTCGATTCTATCACGCAGTCGCAATTTTTAAATTGCTGATTTGAACTAATAAATTTGTGTTTAGTTTTAGTTTTCTAGTCTTTTGTAAAGAAGTACAAGGAGATTTTTTGTGTTGCAAAGCATTATCGTCCTGATTGTTAATATATTCATTTTACGCACGAAAACGCGATTAGGGCTTTTTTTTAATCGAATGTAGGAAATTGTGTCAAATTTCAGATTTAGGAAGTCTATAGCGAAACATGCTGAGCTACAGAGTGCTTCCTGGAAGTTAAAAAGACATGTATTTTAATGAATATCTCACTATACATAGGTAGTTAGTTCCGAAAATATTCTGAAAGTGGTTTGCGAGATTTTTTTAGTTTAGTGAGAGCTGAACGCCACGAAAATAAAAATTTTTTTGGTCGAATTTGTAAGGTTAAGTTCGTTAACGGGCAAGATCGTACTACTACTTCTGGTAGCCATACAGAAAGTCCTTAAGATACGCGTTCAAGAATATTGACCAATAACTTCGGAACACCTTAAGCTACGACTATAAAATTTTGTATACGTTGGTTTTTTAAAGCAGTTAAATGAATGAATATCAAAGTTCCCACGATTGCTTTGAGTAGCTTCCATACGAAAATCCTGTAAAAATGTGTTCACTTAAATTACGGAACTCACTATATCTCAAGAAATCGTTCAGCCAAAAATTCGAAATTTTGTACAAATTAGATTTGAGTTAAAGTTCACTAGTCAGCGAAATCCTTCTACTCCTTTGGGTAGCTTCTAGAATTATTTTTAAATGATTTCTTATGAGGTAAAATTTCGATCTGATTTCAGGGGACATACTCTTGCAAAAAGAAGGTCAAATTGAAATCCATTTTTATAATAAGTATTCTACTAACGATATAATTTTTCCGTAACACCTCCCCTCCAGCCCCCGAAATAATTTTCTGTGTTCGCGCCAGATTTTAAGGTAAGATTTTCGCGCTATCTTAACCCCTTTTGAAGTTATCTACATTTAAATAAAACCATTTCGTTGCTTAGATACTTCTTTTTTTTATACAGCGTAATTTAGAAATCTTGCCATCTTTGTACACAAATGAAAATCAAAATTTTTAGTTTTAATTACTCTAGTAGCACATCTACATATATGTACTAAGTTTCAACTTTCTAGCATAAGCAGTTTCTGAGATATAAAAAATTTTATTTTTCTAAGGTGTCTTTATAGTAGTTCTATATACCAGTCATAAATTTTTAGTTTTCTATTCATGACGGTTTTCGAGAAATACAAATCAAAATGTATTCCTTTCTACCCCCTTTCACCATCAACCCCAAACCCACTCCCTGAAAATGTTTTCCCTATTGACTCCAACTCTTGTAAAATTTTCAAGATCATATTTGGTACGGTTTTTGAGACATAAAAATTGATTTTTTTGAAAAATTGCTACGCCCTACTTTCGTGCTCCACCTCTCCCCCAAAAAGTTTACATTTAGTAGACTCCACTTGTGATCACATATTCAGAAAGCAAAGTTTATATTCCTGGTGTAATTGGTTTGGAAGATATTGTAATCCATAGTTTCCGTAACACACTATAATTGAATAAATCGTTTAGTTAGAAACTTGATATTTCACACGAATCCGTTTCGTGTAAAGAACGTTATTAAGTGAAATTCTTCCACTCATTCGGGTTGGTCCCATACGAATGTCCTTAAAACACGGTTATACTAACAATTAACAGAAAAAAACTAACAATTAACAGAAAAAAACCTAAAACTCATAAGTTAAAAATTTTGCAAACCGCAATTTATCACCATTTTAAAGTAAGTCACGTATAAATAAGGAACTCTTTCGTGTAGCTACCGCGGAAATGTCCTTAAAAAAAGTTGTGCTTCCATTTGTCCGATCTCATGATTGCTCGAGAGTGTGAAGGAGTTGCCAAGGACTAAACCTGTTTTTTTCTTAGCGAAGCACTAAGCAATTAGAATCCCTACACATAATGGTATGAATGGAAGGAAAGGAGCACATTGCGATAGTTGTTATAAAAAAGGCCTCAAAAGACGTGGTTGCATTTATTCCGCGATATCCATAGACCCTTCATCATTTATAAATTTCAAATTATTTACACTGTAGCTTTTCACGATATCCAAGGATTGATTCAAAAACTGGTGAATCCTATGTAGCACTTTAAGTAGCTTCCATACTTATGTCATTAAAAAATAATTAATTGCATTTGTCCGAATGCTTGATAATATAAGCTATGAAGCTAAAAATTTGGATTACTTACCTTATAGGCCAAAAAAGGAAGATTCGGCGTATAAAGCAGCAACATCCCATACACTTCATGCAGTAGCTGCCATACAAAAAACCTCAAAATATGTGGAAGGTTTATTTATCGATTTTTATACATAGAACCCGCAGAAACTATAGAAAATTATACTAAAACTTTTCGTCAAAGCTGGGAAAAAAAAAGACATATATCTATTCTTTGAATAGCTACCATACGTATGTCAATAAAAAAAGAGAGCTTGATTTCGCTCAAATTCGAGATAACTTGATAATACGTTTACCTTATGTTTACTTTTACCTTTGCGAAAATTTGATGAAAATTTGATACTCAGCCCCCTACCTACACTTGTATTAACCCCAACCTGGAAAATATCGCAGACAATGATGTGACGAGAATTTAGTTTGAAATGGCTCTTAGCTAATCCCGACAACAACCCTTTGCAGCTTGCTGAAAGCACACTAAAAGTCGAAATAAATCACGTGGAACTTCGCTGTAAAAAAACCGAAATAAAATAATCACTGCCACTTTAAGACGGATTTAGGTCAGTAGTCAGATTTGCATTAAATCCAACTTTTGTCTACTAAACCAGATTGCGGAACAATGCAATACTCGCCGTTGTATTATAGTCCGAGATACTTGAGCCATGTGCCATGTGTGCGAAGCTATATCCGGGGTCCGGTAAAAAGAATGGGGCAAGTTTTCATACAATGAAAAATGAATTTTACATACGTGAAAGGAATATTTATTCTTATTTTTAAAAAAGATTTCCATCAATGGAATTTATTTTCGAGAATATTTAGTTGACCCACGGACCCAAGATCTATTGTGCGGTCTGCACCACCTTGTTGGGCGTTGGCATTCTTTAGGGAAATTAATTGCTCTTTTTGGCATGCTTTCAATATTGCCGGCCAAATGTACGATAAATTTTGTTATACTTTTCGGGTTCTGGACAAAGTTGAATCCTCCTCCGCAAATGATGTCTTAATTAATTTTTTCGGCTCTTTTTCATTAACTCATTTGCCGTTTACATTCGGTATTTTTTCTGCCGGCGGATAGCTGGACCAGAAGGCAATTGATGCAAAGAAATTTTACGAGCAATTATTTCTGGTAATAGCTTTCGGTAATTTTCTCAACATATCGCAGCTATTAACTCGATTAGTTGTTAGATTGTTTATTGTTTTCGAGCTTACAAGTAATAAACAAAATAGCAGGCAGGGTCGTTTTTCTGCTACGAGAAGTAGCTACTTAGTGCCTTTCTTTCACATTGAACTAAAACAACAAAATCCAAGAGAATTGATCCTTTCCTTAGAAATGTATTGTCCTTTTTTGCCAGGAATTGATTTCGGGGACAGTGTAAAGTGACCGTAAATATCAACCTGATGGAGTGTTCTTGTACGGTAATAGCATAATTCGACAAATGCTCGACTACTTTGCAGAAAAAGGTGAACAATTATTCACTTGAGTTGGTTCTCAAGGATTAGAGCTAGAGAAAAATGTCGCTGAAAGCTAATGATGCAATTAGGCGAGTGGATAGAACAGCTGAGGACACAATTACCGAGGCGCCTTTAGATAAAAGTCAACAAGGACACGATCTATTACTTGAAATAAAAGGAAAAATTTCAGAGAACCGAAAAGAAGTCGGCATTTTGGTTATTTTTCATAGCCACAGTCTAGTGCAAGTGGAAAGAATTTCGGGATAAATCAAGCTGTTCGGGCAACTTTTGTGTATTAATGTTGTACACGTGTAGACGCTGTTAGCAATTTAATCCATCTTCGCTTGCGTCTTTGCAAACATGGCCACTTACTCTTCCAGACTTAAGTCCATCAGTCAGTCCATTGGGCATTTTTAGGACAAGAAGGACACACTATGGGCATGGGAGAACGCAGAGTTCACTGATAATCAATCATATGCAAGGTGCACTGTAAACCATTGTGAATGATACCTCAAACTTATTTCTACTGTTTACCGATATTTTATATGATTTTGGTGGCTAATCCAAAGGCGTCTTAAATATCTACAACACTGTTTGGGTTATTGGACGCCACTGGTATAATGAAGAACTCTGGTTTCGATTAAAATATCTGTATTACCGCTCTGTTTGTGAGGAATAAATTGGGAACTTAATACCTTTTCAAAAATTATTGCAAACATATGGTTCGCTCACTATTGTCTCAATTCACTCGCACCGCAACCCATGTCGAGTGCAGTTTTACACATCTGCATACGCGACATGCAGAAAGTCTGAGGACGTAGGAAGAAACCCTCTGTTTTCCTGTTCAATGCCTTAGGCACCGAATCGGTCCGCAGTTTCTATGCTTCTGGAACTCTTAGGGGAATAAGCTCTTTGCAAAACCTTCGATATTTTTGCTTGGTCCGGGTTGGTTAGGTTAGGTTGAAATGGGTGGACTGAAGCATTGTGACACTGTCCATCACAAGAGATCACTGCGGGTCCATTGTGGTCCCCTCGTATAAACCGGGCTCTAGACTACAGATTCCAAATATTGCTCTTTCTTATGAAAAGAGTAGTTCTCCATAAAGGAAGGAGAATTTCCCCAAGTACCGATAACTGGAACGTGCCAGACTTTCACATTCACACACTAGATGCTCCAGTGTCCGGGTAAGGTGGCCAAAGTCGTATTCTTCCTACCTCCCTAAAGTAATTTGGGTTTCACACGAACTCCCCGATCCTCAACTCCGTCAGATGTACCCAAGGTTTTGTTGGGGTTCCTGAGTATTTGTTAGTTTGCAGATTGGACGTAGTTTGGTTTCCAAAATCCTCACTTTTGAGTTTCTTATACCAGGTTTGTCTTCATTTGAGTGATGGAGGAAGTGCTTAATTCTACATTACATAAATTACCGGATTTTTCTAAGATCCAGCCTCTGCTTTTTTTGTTAGTTAAAAGTTAATCCATCCCCAGGTGTCCGGATACTCCATTTGTGACTAGGATATTTTTATTTGGGAACTCAGCCTGATCGATCCTCGATCCAGCCCAAAAAGTGGAAAGGGAGGGACAATGTGAGCAGGAGATATGAGAGAACTTATGGAAAGATTGACCATATCTTACTTTCGGGCTAGATCCTACTCATCCTAAATCAAAATATCTAAGAAGAGCATATACCACTCGGCTATCAAATAAATTAAACCGCTTTATAGCTTTAAATTTTAGAAACATGTGCGACCACCTTACACTCACTTGGGGAATAAAAAACCATAAAAAATTCGGAAATTAGGTTTTAGGCAATTTGCATAAAGCCCGTAAAAGTGAAGACGAACGAATTCGATTTCTCCTTAGACCTAAGAGAGAAAACATACCCAACTACTTTACACCCCCTTAGGGTTGAATATCAAAAAATCCTGAAAGTCGTTTCTAGGAGCTTATATAAACAGCTCTCAGAAGGTAAAATTAATTCAATAATTAGGCAGACTAAGAGATATGACGGAATTCGTGAAAATGTGAGCAATCTCTTTTTCACTGACATTTTTTTAAGCTTCTTTCGTACGACAATGGAAATTTTAAGTTTTTTTGCTTGAATTACTTGCTTGATTCGCTTCTAGCTGAATCTGTTCTTGAAATAGAAAATAGCACACCCCACCCCCATAACTTGCTGACCCTGTCAAAAACTATATTTTAAATAAGTACAGGTCCCGGTACAGATAACAACTTTCAGTTATTTATCCGTATTGTTCCTTATAATATAAAAAACAATTTTTTTTTGTTTTTACCCTCTCCCTCTACAGTCCCAAACATTTTTTTTACGATATGTGAGATAAAAGGCTTGATTTTTTTTTAAATTTTATCTTGCCACTTGCGTGCTCCAGCCCCCTATGCAGACCAGTCAAAAATGATGTTTTTCTGAATATTTTAATAAGAAAATGTCTTTTCAATTTGAATATAACGTTTGTCCTTAACATTTCTGTGGTAAAAAGCGATAACAGCTTAAGTCGAGAAAAAAATTAGGTGATTACGTGTATCAAAATTGATAATTACACTAATAAAAAATATATTACAAGATCTTATTTTATTTAATTTAATAATACAACCCAATAATAATATATTATGAGATAAAAATCTATCAAAGAATGGCAATTTTACTTTATTATTTCAATAATACAGTATTGTTATCGATTTTTAAAAAAAAAAATTTTCTACCCTCAAAATTTTTTTTTTCACGTTTCATGACGAGTAGACACGAAAAAAGCAAAAAAAAATTTCAGTCCGTCTGTCCGCCGTACGTCTACCGGTGTACGCAAAATTGTTTGAAGGCTCGTAGCATCCAAACCCTATGAGCTATTTAATTGAATTTTTTTTCGTGGGTAGAGTGGGTAGGCCCCCTAAAGTGACCAAATTTGGAGGGGTGGGGGTGTGAGGGGGGAGGAGGAGGGAGGAGGGGGAAGCGTTTTAGACGGAAAATTTTGGTTTCTAGATCTCAGCAACCGCTTATGCTAGGAGGCTGAAATTTGGAATTTATATAGAACTTCGGTAGTGGACCCATTTGCAAAAAAATTTCCGATATAGGTGAAGGGGTTCGAGAGTGGAGGGAAAAATAATGCGTCCGAAACGCAAAAAAGGTGAGATCGACACATTCTAAAATCCATATCTCCTAAACGGTTAATGTCACAAAATTGAAACTTAATGAATATCTGTAGGTATACTAGGAGAATAGATCGGAAACAAAAATTTGAGTGGGGGAAGTGGCGTACGGGGGTGGGGGGTGAAAAACTTTAGATTACGATATCTCATGAACCAATTGCACTAGATAAATAAAATTTGGTTTGTGTATAAAGGTTGACAAATGAAGTTTGCTGAAAGCAAAATTTTTTAAGGGGGCGGTGGAGCATGAAAGTGGAGGGGATAAGAATTTTTCAAAAAAATCACGTATCATATCTCAAGAACAGTGTAAGATAGATGCTTAAAATTTTTACCAGAAGTAGGCCTAATAGACCGCTAGCGGAAAACAAAATTTAGGAAGTGTGGGTGTAGAGGGTGAGGGTGGGGGAGGGTGAAAAGGAAAAAGTTTCGATTTTAATATCTCGACAACCTATAATGATATAAAGCTGAATCTTGGTATTTGGATAGAGCTATATTAGTAGCACTTTGGAAAAATATAATTTTTTATAGGGGTAGTATGGTACGGGGGTGGGGGGTGTTTTTCCTATCTATAGAACGGCTTATGCTACAAAGTTGAAACTCGGTATGTTCAACTAGAAAACTAATTTAGATAAAAAAAAATTCAAATATCCATTGGCGTTCGGAGGGGGGGGGATCAAAAAAAATTATCAGTGAAAACGGAGTGCATATATTTTCACGGTTTTCGTCATATCTATTAGGTTTTCCCAAATATTGAATTCATTTTTATTGTACATCTTCTTCATATAAATACCTAGAAAGTGTTTTCAGGATTTTTTAAAATTCGATCCCTAAGGGGGTGCAAAGGGGGTTGCAAACTTTTTCACGAATTCTTCTATATCCCCAGGTCTTATCAGATATCAAATATCTTTTCACTTCCACGTGCTTGCGTAATAATCGCCTAAAACTTGTTTTTAAGTTTTTTCCTTTTTCAGCTCCTAAAAGAGTATAAATGATAAGAAGAAAGAAATTTTCCAATGTTTAATCGGCTAAAAATCGCTATTTTAAATATTTTTATTTTAAGAACAAAATCAATTTTCCAAGAAATCTAATAATCTCGAAGCAACTCATGATACACTCCGACTTTGACCACTCCCGAACTTTGAACCGAAAAATAATAAAGTTTCGCCCAGACCATTGGCAGATTTTTTATATGCAATTGAAAACTTGAAAAATGATTTTTTCTTATCTCGACATAAGCTGTTATCGTTTTTTACCACAGATTTAGTTATTGGACTATTAAAAGATTCAACTTTTTTAACAGTATGCCAGGCTGTTAAATATTTGGCCAAAAGAAAGCGGCATGTTATTTCCTAAGCTTAAAAAATTTCCTTATCACTAACACTTTAGTTATTAGCCTATCAAAAGATTCAACTCAAATCCTGAATCTTGTATCACACTGTATGCCAAGCTGACAAATATTTGACTCTTAACATTTTCCGTGTCCAAATTTGTGTACTACCGAAAGTATTTCTATTGGTAAATAGAGCTGTGTTAAAAAATCCTTTTTGATTTCTAACAACAGGAACGCCTTGATGGTAGATTGTTTAATTGATTGGAATTAAATTTTACAAGTATAAGAAAAACGCCGCTTTGAGTGACTAGATTTTATGGGAATCCAACTCGAAATCTACTGACACCGGCCTGAATACCCCTAAAATTTATGTTTCTTCTTGATGTTGGCTTATTTTCCATTGCAGACGAGCATAAGATCATAAAAAATAAATTACAAATTTTGACACAGCAGTATACTCCCAAGTTTTTAAATGTCAAACGAAGCTCTTCAAGGCGTTGTAAAGATTTTGAAATCTAGTTGCCGAAATTAGGGGCTGAAATCGGCTAAGAAGACAATTAAACAGTTTAAATGGATTTTAATTGGTCCTATTTGTGTCTTAAGCAAACTTTCCTTAATTGAGGTATAGAAGAAGGGACTTAAAGTAAAGGTAGTTAAAATTTTTTGGCCTGATTTCTTACTATATATAGGGATCGAAAATTTGAACAGGGCATAGTTACCTTTATCCTTTCGGACCGCATCAGTCAAAAATTTGAAGAGCAACTGAAGACCATGGATCAAATTCACATCGCACATATTTCTCAAAAGTACGACCAAGGAGCTTTGAAGTCAATTTTCATTTGCACGATAACGAAATACTTCGATTTTGTTGGAAAACCACGCGTTGAATTCATGATTCCACTCCCGGTCATTGATTTACTCGAAGCCAATCTTCGAATCTGTCCGACTGGCGAAGATCAAGATTGTCACAACTACGTATCGCTCTTTTTACATGCGAGATGGAAGCACGACAGTATCCTAAGGATCAACTTCTTACCAACAACGCACAATATCCACGATGTTCGTAGTCGCAGCTCCCATCATTTTGACCATATTATATCTGGCGGAGTCATTGGAATGCGTCAAGCAGTCGACATGATAATGCTGCATCACCAACGGGAGGAGCGTTATCCGGGCGGACTACTTAAAATCCGGCTGGACATCTCTGTACATTTCGCAGTGGAGGTACCCGTCAGGACACCGTACCAATATGCCAGGATCTACGATCGTGTCGATGGCTTGAGGAAGTCCTTTGCGATTGATACGTTTGGCGATGCAGTGATTCTCGTTAGTGGAATGCGTTTTCATGTCGAACGCCACGTCTTGATACGCCGCCATAAATTGTTTATTAATTTGTTCAAAGAGGATCAAGTTGATGGAGCCTATAAGCTTGACAATCTTTTTCCTGGGATTTGTGAAGATATGCTCATCGATTGCTATCTGGATTATGATATTGAAATAAACTACAACTACGAGTGGACTGTCGAGAGGCTTGAAGGTAATTGAAATGGAAAGATTAAATGAAAAATAAATTTATTATATAATTGCAATTCATGTATTTTATTGATATAGTAGAGTAGTTCGATACTACGACATCGTTTGAACCTTCTTTCACAGCGGTGAAAACAGCTGATGTTTGACAGTTGCTTGAAAACAAGCGTTTCGAGTGGAAACGAATGAATAAAATTAGAATTTTGAAGATCAAATTTTTTTCGATTTTGATCGCTTCTTAGAGAGTTTGTCCTCGACGAGCCTAGATCTCTCCAGCATTTCTAATATGAACTAGTTCAACATTGCTTTTATTCATATACCGAACTCACTAGTTCATTGAAAAGATGACCCAAACTTTTCCTTTCTGATCTACTTGCGATCAATTTCTTGAAAATCGCCTTCCTGTCCAAATACCGCACCTACGCGTCCATCTTCATGACCGAGATCCAAATAAGTGCGCACTAATAGAACCGGATTTAGAAATTGAGGTTGTCTCCAATCTGAACTAACTTCTTCCAAATATCGACGACGACCCCCCCGAAATATCTCAAAAGATAGTAATTAAGTTTTAATTACAAACGTCCGATGAACCCCCCAATAGTGAGGTGCTCGCACTCACATAACTTTCCATTGCACATAGTGTTGCGATGAACGAGATCACCCAAAAACACACCTGTAGCTTAAGAAACAGGTAGGAAAAATTATTTCGGAGGAATTCGGCGACCTTGATCTCGAAATGATATCGAAAAGTACAAGATCTTCAGCAGACGATCGGCCGAGTAGATTCAATGATCAAAAAGATTGTTGCTTGTGCGCTAAAAGTCAAGAACCTTTTGGTCTGAAAAAATGACTTTCGGTAGTGTGGTGTTGGTGAAGATCTCATGAAGAAATTTTGTGAAGATCGGCAAAGATCTCGTTCGAAGAAGCGTGACTCCTCGTTAATTGATGTTACATGCATTTCAAAGTGTCTATCAACTCGGCAAGGAAGCAATGACCCTCGAATAATGTTGTTGTTTTTTTTGTTATAAATTTTTATTAAGGGAAATTAAGTGTGGTAGCACCAAGCGCTGGAACTACTGATGCTAAAATGTAATTAGCCTATAAAAACTATAGGCGAAGATATGGACGATGTGAAAGAGGCTTTTGGCCTTAAAAAATGTTTAGATGTGCGATATATGCGCAACTGGTTTCTTGTTAATTGGTCCATTCAATTCTTGTGTTCTGAGTGTAATTTGGAGGTGTTCAGTGACTTTTGATGCTTTTTGGGTATTGTTTTCTATAGCAAATCAACTCACAGGTCATTATACAGTAGGGTGCTTTACGGCTTTTTTAATATCGTCATATAATCGGAATCAGGTTCGTAACAGATTTTTGGATGATGGAGAAAACCTGCGCAACAGACCTGAGAGATATGTTGGAATTCGTGAAAGTGCAGACAAACCCTAAAGGGTCGAGCAGAAATAAAATTAATTCAATATCTCGACGGACCTAAGAAATATGATGAAATTCGTGAAAATGTATTACACAGCGTTTTTATTGAAGATTTAGCTTCCACACCGAAAGAAATTCATTCGTAAAATCAAATACAAACCTTATTTGATTTTGCGTCAAATAATCAACGTTGTTAATTCAAATATGGTTTAATAGTTAATTATGTTTTCATAACATTAGAACTATCATTATTTGATTCAACAATTTCATTGTCAATTTTGTCTTTAAATAATCATGTTCATATTTGAGTACAAATATCAATCTTAAAAATAAATTAAATATTTGTGTGCTTCAATTATCATGATTAATGCTTGTAAAGCACTTTAATGATTCCTGAAATATTATGCAAGTGGTCTTTTAAGCACAAATATTTTTCATTAAACAGTTCCATTTTACCCCTTTCAAACATGATGCGCCAACAATGTGTGTTGTTACTTACATTAAAATCGATTGCACTGAATTTTAAAGATGAGCAATTATTCTCATATCATACATAAATATGATATAGGTAACTGTCCAATAGTGCTAAAAACTGCTATGTAATTTCCAGAAATTTTTAATAAAATACATAACTCCCCTTAAATTTTTTTATTAGCAAATTATATAATTTCACATAGATATATAATATATGTACATATATACATTATTTAAGAGTATATTACATTTTATTTTATATTACAATTATTTTCTATCAATGCAACTTTTTCGAGGGATTAAAAAAATCTTTATAAACAGATATCATTCCATTAGGGTTTGAATTTTAATAAACATCAGGCCCATTGAATTGATTACTTATATAAATATTATATAACATTTATCGGTATTATATAGAACTTAAGGGGATACATCCTAGTAGAAATTCATTTTTTTTCAAAAATTTTTTTTCACTCATCTTAAAGTTTGCAGTCTTAAGAATATTATGTGAAAATTTCATATTGAAATTCCAAGAATTGTGAAAGTTATGGGCAGTTAACCGGAATGGGACCTTCATGAATTCTCTATATAGAGCGGCATTCAAACGCGATTATCTCGAAACATACTTTTTAAAGACGGTCCCCAAAATCTTCGGAAAACGGCTTGACCGATTGCTTCCAAAATTTCACACAATATTTTTGGGTAGGTTTTCTACTTCGCTACGTACGATTTTTTTTTAACTTATTTAATTTTTTTTTTATCAAGCCAGAAAGGTCGATAATTGAGGTTTAAAACTGAAAATCAAGTTCAATCGGCCGCCATTTTGTGAAAAATTTTTTTTTTCAAAAACCATTACGTGGCGAAGAGCATCATACTTTACATTTTCAGAATCTTTTTGAAATTTTTGTTTTGAATCAACCGCCTGCATGTAATCTTGGGAACCGCAGAGCGTGCGAGCGACGGACTTTCTTTACGCCGACCCTGACAGCAGCGCCCCTGATTGATATATATTTATAAAAAAAAATTATGAGCGTACCTCAACATATATACTTTCGAATAAAACCAACCTGGATAAAATCGAGCAAATAGTTTTTGAGATAATAATTTCTAAAATTCACCTATTTTTTCTGCTTTCTACTCGGATGTACTCCCTTAATATGAATTGTAATGTTCACAATAGTCTGATATTAGAAATTTTTCACAAACTACATACGGAGTATGGTCAAATACGTTTAATCCGATATATTTTTATACCATAGGTAATATACTTACATACTGACCGTTTTATGCAAAATTTTGGAATAAGTCAAAACAGAAAAAACAATAATCAACGTTCAAATATCCGAGGACGTCACAATAGGCCCAATTCAGGCTTCAGTGACAGAGGTAACCAAACCAACCCCTACCTGAAATGGTTTTGAAGTATTCTATCAGATGTGGACATTTTCAAAATTGGTGGCGGAACTCCTTCTCTAGAAACAAATTTAAATTACCAATGCGGCTACAGTAATATACTACACATTAACCAAAAAATATTAAAGAAAACATTCACTAATCTTTAAGTTAATGTACATATATTAACAACTCAAACATTTTACACAAATTTTAAACAAGAATTCAAAAATTCACTTCTTTAAACTGCAATTGTAGATAATTGAATGAAAATGGTTCATGATTTATGCTGCAAAACTAACAGTTTTGCGATATAGCAAACAATTAATATTGCTTGGTCAATCAAGAAAAACTGCCATTTTCAAATATTTTATTATATCAATTGATAATTTTGGTGTTAGATCAGGCTTAAACGTGGTAAGCAGGAGTATTATTCAACTGAACATATTTCTTGTTGCTTAACAATTATTCTGACAATGAAATGTTTAATGTAAAATAAAATCATATTTGAAAGAATCACATACATGTAAAAATTAATCAATTCTGACGCTCTCCGAAGAAAATACACTTTTGATCTTCAAATCAGCCATACAGCCTATCATTCTATATGGAGCTCCAATTTGGAACCCGTGTGCAAAAACTCAGAGGAAAAAGCTACAAGTATTACAAAATAATTTTAAACAAACCGTTTTATTTTCCAACACGACATCTCTACGATTTACCTAAAGCTCGTTCGATTTCACACCTATCGGAAAAGCTATGAGCAATTTTCGGGAAAGATGCCTTAACTTAGACAACCCCCTAGTTACAGAACTATTCAGTACTACGAATATTTAAAATGTATAGTTGTTTCTAAGCTGCCTAAATAAGTTAATTTTATTGTAAGATAGTTTTAAGCAAAGACAGTAGAAACTATAAGATGTCCCAAGCAAAAAAAAAAGCTTTACGATTGGCGACCCAACTCCGGTGGCTATTGAAAAGTTTTAGAATTTATGTTGTAACCCACTGTATGTTGGAGTGAAAGCTCGCCAACTAACAACAAATAATCAATCAAAGGCAGGTTTTTTTTATCGGATTGTCAATGGGACATCATTTTTAGCTACATATATACATATGTGAATATGAGGCGTATGGCGGTAATATTCATATGCCATGTTTCCACTATCGCCTTCATGTGCATTGGATGATGCGAATTAGCGCGTATGCGTAAGTGGAAACGGCCTATTCGCGTTAGTTTGCAACTCAAGTCGAGAACCGCTTACATTTGCGTCAATGGCGATGTTTGGACGCACATCAAGGGATGTGAGTAGAGCACGAATGTAGCGTTTCCACTATCGCCAAGATATTTGCGTTCATCGCACATGTCCAATGTGACAGTAGTGCTAGTGCAACATGATAATCGTTAAGTTTCGCTATTTTTTTTGTTCATTTCCTGGAATGTTCTAAAAATTCTACGTCCTAATGAAAACAGCGTTTCTATGATTATTTAATTCATTAGATAAATTTGAAGAATGAATTGTTCTGCTCGGCCTATGTTTATGGTATTTTTGTTTTGTTCAATTGTGGCCAAAAACCCAAATCTTCTTTAACGAACGCACGAATTTGGAATCTGAATATTTGCTAGAATTTGCAAGGCCAGTATTAATAAGTTTGCCATTCTGCGCGAACCCCCCAAAAAAAATCGGTTCATTCATTAGATTTCTGCGTATGCCGCCTACCTGCCTGTACTGTTTATGCAATTTGAACCCAAAGCGATGGAAATAAGACATATTCTATTGTCTCTATTTAGGTATTTTCCAAATTTCGTTCGACCGCAATAAAACTGTGACCCTTTTATCTCTTATCGTCTCATACGTAAGGAATACCCGATTCTGGCAAAAAAATAAATAACAACAGCTAGGAACCTCCTATTGACTCAATTTTTTTTTAAATTTTTGCTGAGCGGCGTGAAATGGAATGCCGCGCCCGAGCGTATGGAGAAGAAACCCCCAAACCCCGAACCAGCGTTGTCACATTGCTACTTTTGAATCTAATTTTGCTACTATTCAACATTTTCACTATTTCCATAAGGAAATTAATTTCTCTCTTCTATATCGGAAAATTTTGGGGATTTATTCTAACATTAAAAAAAGTACATGCTGACCTTCTTGGATTTGTTTCTTTACAGAGATACAGAGCTCAAACTTATAAAAAATGAACAGATAGAATATTGCTGTATCCAAAGTACCGTCTCGTACGTTCGCAAAGCAAGGTACCCGATTCAGAAAAATATTAATTACATCCCGCACCCGACAAAATAATTTTTTCAATATACAAACCCCTAATTCAATTTGACGTTCCAAAAAATTTAAAACAGGGCTTTCAGATTGATGTTTACAGTGGACTACAAATTTTAGCATAAAAAGCTCTAATAGCCACCGGAGATTGGTCGCCAATCGTAAAGCTTTATTAATTTATTTTATATTGGTTGGGACATCTTATATAAAGAGATTCTAATATCTTTGTTTTAAGTTAGTTTGAAGTTCTTATTAATTAATAGGTTTTTAAAAAGAATTTTCCTAAATGAAGTATCACTTTAATTAATAACATAATTTGTCAAGAAATAGAAATACTACACTGTATTTGTAAAGACAATAATTTTTTCCCCGTCTGATCTCTACAAAAATTTAATGAACTGTAAATATCTAATAGAATAAATGTAATAATTAAATAAATAAGTAAGTAAGTAAATTAATCAATTTTCGTGATATTTACAAATTTTGCTATTAACTTCATTTAAATACGCAACCTTATTTAGTTTAACAATGTTTGTATTTGATATGAACATTTTAGTCTAATTGTTAGTTAACAATGTATCATACTTGATTTAAATAATGATTTTAATTTCGGTGCAGTGGATATTAGAACTTTTACTTTTCTAGCACGGTACGTCGGTACCGCTATAAAAAATTTATTTTGTTATGGTGCATCTCATGCGCGTAGTAGAAATACAATTGCAATTAATAAATTCCAGCTTGTAATCACCTAAAAAATATGACGAAATTCGTGAAATTCAACTTGATCTTTCACTTTTCTACTATATCTACACATTCATACCGTAATTTGGTACCATAGAGATATAAATACTGGAGACGACAAGACGCCGTTTATGTATGATGCATTTTGCAGCAAAATTGACCGTTTTTGTATGGAGCGTTTGATGCCATGTGGCAGTGAAATGCAAATAGTAGCCTAGTATTCAAATGTTTGGCATTTCTTGTGTTTAAGACCGGACTAGAACATATATGTGAGCTAGATGCTAAAAGCAGCATAGTTTTTATTGCCGGTCCTTTGAGTGGAATCGTCCGGCTTCAAAACAGTCGCTGCTTGTTATCTCCAGTACATATATCTCTATGGTTGGTACCCTTATCAAAAATTTTATTTTGCTAGGCTCATATTAGTAGAAATAAAATTTTGAATAATAAATTCAAGGATGTAATCAAATACTTCCGTGAAATTTAAATATCGTATCATTGCTCTAGCACACCACAGATTCAGATTCATTTCCTGTAGTGGTTCCATTTTGAACTCAACCAATGTCAACGAAACCAAGCTTTTTGGTTTAAAACACTCTTCCCACCACCACCCTCACATCCAAAGGATACAACCCAATCTATTTACCAAAAATTTAAACCTAAAATCTGAATGGTTTTTTTTATGATACGAGCCTTCAAACGCGTTTGCGTAAGGCGTATATGGCGTACAGACGGACTTTTTTGTGTTCTACTAATCCTGAGGTTGAGTAGAAATTTTTTATTAAACTTCAGGTCAATCACAATTTAGTTTTAAACAAATTTAATTAAAAAAAATTTGCCAAAAGTCTGGGCGAAAGTTTATTATTTTTCGGATCAAAGTTCAGGAAACGGGTAAAGTCGGAGTGCGATAGAATATTTACACCAATACAACATTTCACACATGAATTGCGTAATTGGGTCATACTATTTTTTGAGGGTTATACACGTGTAGACGTCTCGAATTTAGTTTATGAAAACTTTAGTTTATGAAAACTTAGTTTATGAAAACAAAGTGTTAAGTGTTGTTGAATATGGAAAAATCCTTAAATTTATTTTTAAAAAGCCAATAAAACTTAAAACTAATTTGATGCCTCATTGATTCACACAGAGGGCTGAATTTCGAAAAATTGTTAAATAAGTTTTTAGGCGTTTACATAAAAAGCGATAAACCCAATTTGATATCTCATCAGTCACTAGAAATTTCGCAAAATTTGTGAATTCGTAAACAACCCCTTGGTTGAATTTTGAAAAATCGTAAAATTGGTTAGGCGCTTATATAAAATGCCCGTAGATGCAATAACCAATTTTATGTCTCATCAGATCTAAGTGGTGATGAAAATTGCGAAAACGCATACAACACCTTACACCACTTTGGGGTTAAAAATCCAAAATTCCTGCAATCGACTTTTATGCGATATATCGAAAGGCTTAGGAAGAAAAAATCAATTCTATATATCATTAGACCTAAGTAAAAGATTCGAATGCGTGCAATTCCTTACACCACTTAGGGGATGTATTCATATTCTGACATTTCAGACAATCCTAAAACCAGTTTGTAGACGATTATATAAAAACTAGGCAAAAGTAAAGGCCAATTTAATATCACATCAAACCTAAGAGATATGGTCAAAATTGTAAAACCCACTTGGGGGTTGAATATCAAAAATGCTTGAAATCTGTTTTAGATGATTATACAAAACGCTCTAGAAAGCAGAAACTAATTCGAGATATGACGGAATTCGTGAAGGCGTGTTCAACCCTTTTATGTCCTTTTTGGGGTTGAAAAAGAAAAAAATTCTGAACACAGTTGTACAGCCACTTGGGGGTTGAATATCAAAAATTCCTGAAATCTGTTTTAGAGGATTATACAAAAAGTCCGAGAAAGGAAAAATTAATTCGAGATATGACGGAATTCGTGAAAACGTGTTCAACCCTTTTATACCCTCTTTGGAGTTGAAAGAGAAAAAAATCCTGAACACGGGTTTTCAGTGAATATAAAAAAATCTGCCAATGGTTTCGGTGAAACTTTATTATTTTTCGGGACAAAATTCGGGAGCGGTCAAAGGCGGAGTATATCATCAGTAGTTTCGAGATTATGACGTTTCTTGGAAAGTTAATTTTGTTCTGAAAATAAAAATATTTTTATTTAAGCCGATTAAACATTGAAAAAGCCCGTGTAGACTATTCGAATGTCGATAATAAAACCGACTAAAACACTAAAAACCCATAGAAGGATAGAAGTAAAAACGAATTTGATGCCTTATCCGACTTAAGAGATATGACGAATTGTTAAAACGTATACAAACTCATAACTTCCACTTGGGGTTTCAATTTTGAAAAAAATTGTGAAATAGGTTTTTAAACGATTTCATAAGAAGCAACTTGATATCTCATGAGACACTAGGGATTTTGGATTAGGGATTAGGAATTAAGACTTAATTCGATATATCATCTGATCTAAGCAATAAGTATAAGTTACACTACACTTCGGGGTTGAATATCCAAAAATCTTGAAAGGAGTTAATAGATAAAGAGAAGGAGAAAGTAAAATCCAATTCAATTTCTTATCACTTCTAAGAGAAAGGACGGAATTCGTGAAAACGTGTTCAACCCTTTCGTACCCTCTTAGGGGCTGAAAAAGGAAAAAACTTATAAACGAGTTCTAGGCGATTATTACGCAAGTCCGTGAATGTGAAAAGTTAGTCGATATCTAATCAGACTAGGGGGATATGGCAGAATTCGTGAAAAAGTATACATCACCTTTACACCCTCTTAGGGGTAGAATTTCAAAAAAATTCGAAAAACCCTTTCTAGGTATTTATATCAAGAAACTGTAGAATAAAAATGAATTCAATATATAGAAAGACCTAATAGATATAAACAAATTGTAAAAATATATGCATTCCATTTTCACTAATAATTTTGTTCGCCCCCCTTCCAAATGCCAATGGATATTTGAATTTTTTGTATATCTAAATTACTTTTCTAGTTATTTTACATATACGTACCAAGCTTCAACTTTGTGGCATGAGCCGTACTGTAGATAGGAAAAACACCCTCCACCCCCGTATCATACTACCCCTATAAGAAATTATATTTTTCCAACATGCTACTACTATAGCTCTATCTAAGTACCAAGTTTCAACTTTATATCATTATAGGTACTCAAGATATAAAAATCAGAACCTTTTCTTTTCACCCGCCCCCACTCTTACTCTCTACACGGTCACCCCCAAAATTTTGGCTTTAGCTAGGGGTATATTAGGCCTATTTCTGGTACAAATTTTAAGCATCTATCTTATGCCGTTCTTGAGAAATGAAATGTAATTTTTTTAGAAAAATTCTTATCCCCTCCACTTTCATGATCCACTGCCCCCTTAAAAAATTTTACTTTATCTTTATGCATAAACCAAATTTTATTTGTCTAATGCAATTGGTTCGTGAGATATCGTTATCTAAAGTTTTTCACCCCCCACCTCCGCACGCCACGTGTTCAACAATATTTTCAGATAACTTTTGAACGCGTCAAGCTACGAATTTGAAATATTGCACACATTAATTTTTGAATGGTTCCAAGGAAAAGGATAAATATGTAAGAAATCGAGTGAGTCCTTCCTACACCTCCCATGTGAAAGTCCTTCAAAAAGGACATTTTTTTTTCGATGGCTTACCCAGTTCAAGATATGAAATTAAACACTGAATATTGTCTTTTAGGTTTGAGTAGCAATCAAATGGGAATCCTTAATAAAGAACATACAACAAGCACACACATAATTCTACTTTATCCCCAACTATAATATAAATCGGAGTTCAGTATTCATCTAGAGTATCATTCGATTGGCTTGCAGCCGATCGTGACTGCGGTATGTTTATAAAAGCAAATATTCCAATGAAGTGGCACTTGCAGTGTGACTTTGTAACCCAAGTTCCTTGCATTGACCGGATCTAACTGTCGCTATAACTCACAAATGAATTGACAACAAGATTAACGACCTTCTTTAATCCTCGCTACTAGAACGCATCTCGGTCTTCAAGTATTCCCATTCCATAGACTAGCCAGGCAAATTTCATAAGTAATAAATTCGCATCGTATTATCATGGCACCATATCGTATATAAAATGATGATAAATTGCACGCCATCATGCACTTTGCTTTTGCAATAAATGTGCACAACGTATTATGCGTGTACAATTTTGCAACAATTAATTTGTTCGAAATTATCGACGATAATTAAGTTCAACTTTTCCGTCCATTCGTCCAACTACCCTGAACGAAATTTTCTTTTGCGACCGGTTTTAGGTTAGTTCTTCTGGCCTGTGGTCAATGTGCGTGATTTGAACGATAAGTTTGCAATTAATAGGGTGGTCTGTGGCAAGAACATTCCTTACAGAAACTTTTTTCCTATTTACTCGTCTACCTGGTGAAAAAATCTTGTCACGGAATATGTAGTGAGCGATCGACGTACTCCTACCGAAATACTTGTTCTGCGCCTGCAGAACCCATTTCATCCCTTACAGTGAAATATCGGGTGTCCTTTTGTTTTAGCCACTGTTTGAACTGTTTCAAGTATACACGTTCTTGGACCCATCTTCCACGGATGGTCCAAGATCGAGTATCTATAAACCATTTAAAGTGGCATGCAGCATAATTAGAGAAGTTCTCTTCATCAAATACTTCGGATAGGGAATCAACCTGTACGACCGTATGAAGTTCAATTACCTCTCCACAGAAAGTTACAATCTTTCATGCAAGGTAGCTTAGAACCTCTTCGGGAAAACTGTAGCGTACATTCGACTGGAAAATCGAGTTCTGGACTTAATCGCGCTATTGCTTTAGATATGTGAGCATATCAAATAGCTGCTGCTTCTAGAATCTGGCGACAAGATGCACATAAGGAAGGATTCTTTACTGGCGCCCTTACTGCGTTTCTATTTTTAGTATCCACCTTTGGATAAATTGTTAAAAGTTACCTTTCCTACGGGGACCATTAAATCAACTTGGCCGCGTCAGTCGTTCTTGATGCCCTCCTTCGTGCATCGTGGGCACACTATAGGCTGCCGCGGAATATCATTTCCATAAATTTCCGCTTAACTATGTTTTTCATGTTTCTGTTAAATTTATGCTCACGACTTCGCTAATGAATTCTTCTGACCAGGCTGCATGTAGAGAGCTGCGGCTAAGCCCGTGTCGTCGACAATAAGCCCACTTAACAGAAACGTCTTAACGTCTTAGCTAACACTTCGGATGCATCTCTAATCTCAAAGCGCGTTTTGCTTTGTAGATCATTCCCGCGATTATCATCCCAAGTGCGGATATTACTATATCGCGTGCACTTTCATATAATGTGGTCTGCAATGACGATTTGCGAGAAAACAGCACAATTTTGCCATCCAATTGCATAACAAAACCACCGGCAGGATGAGACTTTCCCGTCTTCTTTACAATGGGGCGCGACAAATACCGCCCCGCATCTCTTACACAATCGCTCGTGCAATTTATCTTTCGTTTTTCTACCATATCAACGAGGAGTGCGTACTTGCTATGATGAAAAATGACCCGCGGAAAAGCGATGAGACCCAGCGATTATAGAATTAATTTTTCCAGGCATCAAGCTAATGTCGGTGAAAAGGTGATGAATGTAAAAAGCGATATTCTAGTCCTTGAATTCAATTATGAGCTCGTTCAGAAAGAGTAACGAATTTTTCCGTTCAGTGAAATGGGGAAAATTATGTTGACAATGTAACAGAGTACAAAGCGACCTTACAGACTGCCGACGAAGAAAATTCACAACTTGGGCGGGGACGCTTTGATGGAAATTGAAGTCGAAAGTAATGAATGGAAAATGACTACCGCGGAAAGCAATGCGATTATAATGGAGTAGCGCTGAAAAAAAGCGAGTATAGCTACCAATCATCCTATAAGACTGGTGTTCGACAGAATATTTACATGCCAGGCTTTATGTCTAGGAGGAAATCAATTTCAGGATTTTAATAATATTCACAGGAATACTTTGTAAAATATCGCCTTTTTTGGGTATTGTGTTCTTTAAAGCAATAACATAATATATAAACCTAATATATACCTGATAGTGAATCGAAAAGGAGTACCATACAAGAATTTATGTGGTACCTCTGTTAAGTCGATGACGAATCCTAGTACATCCACTTCTTTCTAAAAAATTGCAAAAATACGGTGAAACAATGTAAAATATTTTTGCGAGCCGGAAATTCAAGTAAAACAAAATACGTCCAAAATTAATAGAAAAAATAATAATTTATTATTCGCATTAAATAATTACACTAATAATCGCTCTACTGGCAACGCTACCCGATTTGCTGCTACCAATTCAAATCGCTTGACAAATACTGTCGCGTAGAACTGGTTGGTTGGTGGATTTATGTGGTGGCCCGTCTGCCAAAAACAGGGCCCAAATAGCACAGAAAGCGCCATTTTGATACCACAACTCGTTTAACCTGGTCGTCGAGGGCTGCTGAAGTAGATGCATATTTTTACAGAGACCTGCGGCTTGAATAGATTATCATATCCATCCGGAGCTGTTCAAGAAGGTAATCAGTTCTCCAATCTTGTTTTTCGAGATCTCATCAACGTTATTGAGGAAGGGTTTGCCTAGTGCGCGAATTCTGGCTCTAGCTAGGGCTGGACACTCGCAAAGAAGGTGGACAACAGTTTCCCTCTTATTTGCATCCCCACAACTGCGGCAATTGACGTTAAAAGGAATACCCAGTCTAGTCGCGTGGTCGCCGATCGGCCAGTGACTGCCGTGACTCTCAAGACGTCCACACGGCTCCTGCTCAGGAGTTCATCTGTTCTGCTCCGGGAGTAGGATGGCCGTATCTTCCTAGATATGACGCAATTGGTCAGTCCTCTACATCTGGAGTTGGCGTTTGTGAAAAAGTGGATGGATATTTGGCGCTTAAGAGTCTCTTGTGGGACCTGAACGGATTCTACGAGAGAGCCCTGAAAAACAGAACCTTGCCTAGCTAATTCGTCTGCCCGCTCGTTACCCTCTATCTTGCTGTGGCCTGGGACTCAAAGCAGAGTAACTTTGACTTGACTTCCTAAGTGGGCTAGCTCCTCTTGGCACTGTTCGACGAGTTTAGAGGAGGTGGTAGCCGAATCTAAGGCCTTGATTGCGGCTTGGCTGTCAGAGAGGATTACAACATTTTGCTTTGGCGTAGCGTCTTACTGCAAAGTCCAACAGGCCTCCCAGATCCCCAGTATCTCCGCCTGGAAAACACTGGCGTAGTCCGGTAAGTGGTAAGACCTTGCGATATAGTGTGTATCTGAGAAAACTCGCGCTCCGACTCCACAGTTCATCTTTGAACCGTCAGTGTATATGACTGTGTCGAATTCATGTATAACTGAACCATTCTTCCATTCCGCCCTGGTTGAAAAGCCCACAGCGAAATCCTTCTTGAAGGTCAGTCTCGGGATAATATAGTCGGTCGGCGATTCAACTATTTCCGCTGGTAAGGATTCTAGAATGTTACTGTGACCGTGAGGTTTGCCATACCAGCACCCAGATTCCTTCAGTCTGATAGCACCACACGACAAAGTACTTCTGATATGTATAAATCAATAGGTAATAGATGCAACAATGCGTTCAGAGCATCTGTCGGACATGACCTCTTTGCATCTGTAGTTCCGACGGCTGCAGTTCTCTGAACTTTGCTGAGTTTGTTTATGTTGTAACTCTTACTCAACGCTGGCCACCAGGCTAGCGATCCGTAGGTAAGAATTGGACGTATTACGGCTGTGTACAACCACAGAACCATTCTTGGTTTAAGTCCCCACTTTTTACCGAAAGTTCGTTTGCAGGCGTAAAGGGCGATACGTGCTTTCTCCACCCGTTGTTCTATATGTAACTTCCAGCTGAGCTTCATATCGAGCACAACTCCAAGATACTTTGCACTAGATGATAATGGTAGTTGATGGCCGTTTAGGCGAGGGAGGTTGAAGTCCGGTATTTTAGTTTTAGTGGAGAAGGGCATCAGTTCCGTTTTGTCCGGATTTACACCAAGGCCGCAGCTAGCAGCCCACGTGTTTACCTTACCCAGCGCACCTTCCATGATTTCACTGATCACTGAAGAAAACATCCTTGATACCAGTATAACCGTAGAACTGACCGCCGTCTCAGTTTACCGTAGTAAATACTTTGCTGTGCTTATATACTGCTTGTGCTGAGTCGAGAGATTTCTCGCATTTCTCGATGGTGTATGTGAACTGTTAAGAACAATCTGAGAAGGAGAAAAGTGTTCGAACCACTTTGCCGAATTTTCCACGCCTTTCTCTTTGGGTATTGGAAGATTGTTTGATGGATGTGAATGCTTTAATCCGCTTTTCAATAAGATTAAGCTTAAATGAACATAAGAAAAAGCGTCTCTATTGATTTTGTTAGCAATATTTACATTGAAGCCACAAATAAATCAAAGTTTAAGAATTTGTAATTCTGCATTGTTCTATTTCACTTTTTTTTTCTGTATACGTACAGGCAACAGAATACCCAGATGACGAATGGTCATAGGGAAATGTGTCTCTTGTGAAAAAGCGTGGTTCCTCTATATTTAACTTGATGAACTATGGATTTACAATGAAATTGTATCCAATGTACAAACCCTGTAATATGTAAAGAACAACACATATTTCAGTATTTTTGTACAAAATACAATGCCTCTATATTTTATGTATTCTGAGGTAAATGAAGTTGGCATTTCTCGAATAATTTAATTTTTTAATAGTTTCCATTCGATACTTTATTGAAAGCGTAAAAGCTTTATTGTAGGTTCGAACCATCGCTTACCCAAGACTCATTGGCTGAATAACGTTGGCCAATTAGCTTTCAAAACTGACAAACAATTTTTAATATGACACTCGTCATCTGGGTATGATAGGTATTGTCTATGCTATTGGTTTCAAAGATAGGCAGCTGCAAATATTAAAAGTATTCAAATAAATCGACTAATTACAATGACCTGTATGTATACTAAATACAGTGGTCAGATGAACTGATTTAAAGCTGATTTTGATTAGAGTGATTAGAGTAGTATTTATTATAAGATGACAAAATAATAAAAAGTCTGAGGTACGTCCCCAATTCATTTTATTATTTTTATTGATTAAAAAAAATTTCTTTTGTTTCATCTAATATAATTTTTCTTTTCTTACTTTAAAAAAATCTGCCAAAGTCTGTGGAAATTTTATTACATTTTGAGACAAGGTCTTGGAAGTGGTTAAGGTAGAGGTACAACAGAAGTGATCTCGCTACTGACATCCAGCAGATTGTTGAGGGTGTAGGACGGTCTAACTCCCGATTCACTGCAGCCTCAATGGGCCTATTGTTATTAACCTACCTTATTTATAACTCACTCATGACGATTATATCAATCAATTTTAATATGCTTACTGACACCCTTAAAACACCAATTTCAATTTTCGGTCTTAGTCCCGGACGCGGTCAATATCAAAATATGGCACTAATCGTTTCGAGAGCAAAAAGGTTATATGGAAATTTAATTATGTCAATAGAATAGCTCCTTGTAAAACACTGCTTTTAACACTCATCAGAAGCCCTTCATACAAATAAAAACCCTTTGAAGTAAAAATCGACTCAATACCTAGTCAGACCTAAAACATATGTCGAAATTCGTGAAAACGTACACATTTCGCTTAGCCGTTTACACTCTTAGAGGATGAACATCGAAAACTCTAGAAATTAATTTTAAAGCAATTATATAGCAAGCCCGTGGAACTAAAATTCAGTTCGATATCTCACCAAAGGGAAGAGATAGGCTAGAATTTGTGAAAAGAGTTTGCCTTTTACACGCCATTGCGATTAGAATAGCAAAAAAATACTAAAGGCGATTTTCAGGCGATTATATAAAAATCGCGTGAAAGTAAAAACCAATTAGATATCTAATTAGATCTAAGAGAAATGGAGAAAGTCGTGAAAACGTTAAAAATCTCTTTACGCTCCTTAATATCTAAAAGCACTAAAATTAATTTTTAGAAGATAATATAAAATATAATATAAATTGTATTAATCCTAAGAGATATTACGAAATTCGTGCGAAAGTACACAATTCCTTGTACTGCCTATGGGATTAAATGTCAAAAGTTTTTCTGAAATTATTTTTTAGGCGATTACGTACATGTTAAGCATGCGAAAGTAAAAATCAATCTCAACATTCCCGAGAGATATATCAGGATTCGTGAAAACGGTTGTACCTCTTACTCCCCTTAGAGGTTTAATATCAAAAAATTCTAAAACTATTTCTGTTCTGTTATCTGAGGAGCTCGTGGATATGGAATTAGTTCAATATCTCAGAAGACCTAAGAGATATAATGAAATTCGTGAAAATACATGGACCCCTTTTTCAACGAAATTTTTTTTGCGCCACCTTCCTACCCCAACACAAATCCGATTTTTTTAAAGCTTTTTATTTTTTTGTTCTAATTAATTTTATAGTAAATTTACATACTCGTACTAAGTCTTAACTTTCTAGCATATGCCTGGGATGGCAAAAACGAAGCCTACCCCTGCAACGTGCTACCCCTAAGAAACTTGTGTTAAACAAACACTACATTGCAGCTTTCTTTAGAGGCTCTCGAAATATTATGAACATTTCACTTTTCACCATTTTCCACCCTCAGTCTGCCCACACCTACCCCTAAATTTTGTTTGTAGAGGTTCGTCTGAAATAATTTTGGTTAAAAGTTCAGGGTGCGGTTCAAGTTTGTTCTGCAACAGTTGAAAAGCTAATTTTTTGGGTGGCAGGCGCGTACAGCCCCCTGAAACACTCTCGGTACTTTTATCCCAAAGAAACAATAAAAAATCTGCCAATGGTTTGGGCGAAACTTTATTATTTTTCGGGTCAAAGTTCGGGAGCTGTCAAAGTCGGAGTATATCATGAGTTGTTTCGAGGTTATTAGTTTTCTTGGAAAGTTAATTTTGTTCTTAAAATAGAGATTTTTAGCCGATTAAACATTGAAAAAGCCCGTGTAGACATTCGAATTTTGGTATATTATATACACTAGAAGCCCATAGAAGTAAAAACGAATTTGTTGCCTTATCAGACTTAAGAGATACTACGAATTGTTAAAACGTATACAAACCCACACTTCCACTTGGGGTTTAAATTTCGAGAGATTTCGAAAACGGAAGCAAACCCTTCACACCCCCTTAGTTCTTGAAATTCGAAAAATCGTGAAATTCGTTTTGATCAAATACAGTAATAACCAATTTTATATGTCATCAGAACTAAGGGATGGCAAAAACTGTGAGAACAAATGCCAAGCCTTGGGGGTTGAATATCCAAAAATTGAGAAATAGGGTTCTAACCGATTACATAAGAAGTCTGTGGAAGCGAAAAACGATCTAATATCTCATCAAACCAAAGAAATATTTCGAAGCTTTGAAAAGCATACAACCCGCTTACACTCCTTAGGATTGAATATCTAAAAATACTGAAATTGACTTTTTGGCGCTTATATAGGAAACCTTAGGAATAAATCGATATATCAGCAGATCTAAGAAATATGTAACAATCTGTGAAAACATATGCAACCTCCTTACATCCACTTGGGGGTTGAATATCCAAAAATCCTGAAAGGAGTTAATAGATAAATATGAAGACAGAACGAGAAAGTAAAAACCAATTCGATTTCTTATCACTTCTAAAAGAAATGACGGAATTCGTGAAAACGTGTTCAACCCTTTTATACCCTCTTAGCGGATGAAAAAAGAAAAAACTCAAAAAGAGGTTTTAGGCGATTATTACTCAAGTTTGTGAAAGTGAAAAGATATTCGATATCTGATCAGGCCTAGAGGATAAGGCAGAATTCGTGAAAAAGTATACAACCCCTCTAAGGGGTCGAATTTAAAAAAAATCCTGAAAAAACTTTCTAGGTATTTATATGAAGAAGTCGTACAATAAAAATTAATTCAATATTTAAGAAGACCTAATAGATATGACGAAAATCGTGAAAATATGTGCATTCCATTTCCACTGATAATTTTTTTCGCTCCCCTTCCGAACGAATATTTGAAATGTTGTTTATCTAAATTACTTTTCTAGTTGATTTACATATACGTACCGAGTTTCAACTTTGTAGCATAAGCCGTTCTATAGATATGAAAACACCCCCCATCCTCGTACCATACTACCCCTATGAAAAAATATATTTAGCCAACATGCTACTACTATAGCTCTATCTAAATACCAAGTTTCAGTTTTCTATCATTATGGGTTTCCGAGATATTAAAATCAGAATCTTTTCTTTTCACCCTCACCCTCTACGCCCCCACCACCAAACTTTTACTTTATTATTTTTTAATAATAAAGTATTTTTTTCTGATAGGGGTCTATTAGGTCTACTTCCGGTAACAATTCTAAGCATCTATCTTACACCGTTCTTTTGAGAAATTCTTATCTCCTCCACTTTCATGCTCCACCGCCCCCTTAAAAAATGTTATTTTCATTAAACTTTATTTGTCAACCTTTATACAGAAACCGAATTTTATTTTTCTAGTGTAATTGGCTCGTGAGATATCGTGATCTAAAGTTTTTCACCCCCAACCTCCGCACGCCACTACCCCACTCAAAAATTTGTTTCCGATCTATTCTCACAGTATACCCACAGATGTTCATTAAGTTTTAATTTCGTGACATTAACCGTTTAGGAGATATAGATTTTAGAATATCTCAATCTCGGCTTTCGAGCGTCTCGGACGCATTACTTTTCCCCCCACTCCTTCACCCATATCGGCAATATTTTTGCAAAGGGCTCCACTATTAAAGCTCTCTATAAATTCCAAGTTTCAGCTTCCTAGCATAAGCGGTTGCTGAGATCTAGAAACCAACATTTTCCGTCTAAAACGCTTCCCCCACCTCCCTCTCACACCCCCACGCCCTTAAAAGTAGAACCTTAAAAAGTTGTACCCAGTCTACCCACGAAAAAAAATTCAACTAAATGGCTCAAAGGGTTTGGGTGCTACGAGCCTTCAAACAATTTTGCGTACACCGGTCGACGTACGGCGGACAGACGGACTGAATTTTTTTTTTGCTTTTTTCGTGTCTACTAGCCATGAAACGTGAAAAAAAAATTTTGAGGATAGCGAAATAATAAAGTAAAATAAATATTCTTTCTATCAGACTGTTGGCTGATTTTTTTAATTTTTGTATGTTAAAATTACACGACGTCGTCATATCCTACAATATCACCAATAAATACACTGCCCCAATGACAGTTAAAAACTTTACTCAGAACAATCAATTTGACGGCACTTTTGCAATATTAGACATCCTTAAAACTGACTGAACTGAACGCTACACTACTCTATCAAAGGTTAAACATAAGCTGCAATACGAGGACCTTAACAGAAGTTTCGCCTGGTCACTTATTGGACTCTGTAATTCTCTGCCGGTACGTCTCTTTGTGATGTAAGCCGATTAAGCGGTAACTGAAATTTCGGTCGATAGATACGTCAGTACTGCTACGACTGTTAAACATGGGAATTGACAATACATCAATTAATGCGTGAGTTTTTTGAGTTTTGGTGTCTAACGACCGCAAAAAAAAGGTTTATATTGCTGTACAACACTCTTCAAAGCCATAGTATAGATTCAGCACTTTTTTCGAGCCGACATTGTTATTTGTTTAAACCCACTTTGTGCCAAAAGTACTGGAGGCCAGTTTGGGTTCGAGTTCAAAACCCGGGCCTATTTTCCAATACTCGACTCTCTCGAATTCGATTTCCATGCAAAAACTGGGTCACTCCATGAATTCTTTCAATTCGGATTATGCATTTAATTCTATTAAAAGCTGACCATGAAATCCGACACTAAAGCGACTTATTACCATAATACCAATGGCTCTTTACTTGATTCTTAACAATCAAAAAAAAAACTGGAAATTATGTTGGTCACTCGATCGTATACACAGAGAAGATCAACGATCTAAAAGTGCGACCCAAAAAATAATTCTATTGGACATTAAAACGAGAGTTGAATCAAATACAAGAGACAAGATCACTTCAAGTTCTCACAGAATTCAAACGGTACCCACGTGTATGCCTATGGTAAAGAAAGCCAATAAAAATGCTTCAATAAATAAGCTATTGTATCAAATATTGTCCACCCTCGCGGCAATTCGTACAGACAAATTACATGAAACGATCGTGAAGCTGTACGATCGTCGATCGCATTCAGAACAACTAAGTCTTTAAGAATTGCTACAGCGTTCGAGCCAGTTGAATGAAGGTGGATCCGAAGATGCCAAACAAGTTTCAGATTGTCTACTTGATGGCATCCCTCTTGACGAGATTCATTTGCGCGGACCAATAACTTGAAATAACAGTTAGCACAGGTAACTTGATCGCGGCGATCATGTTGGCGGTATGTGTCTTGTGGGTACGCTTCCGCCTGGATGTCGACTCTGTCTATTTGTCCAACGTCCGTCGTCGTAATAATTCATATCAAGACGTCCGATCGCCGCAACGGACTAAGATCATTGATCATGACATCAAGGTAAGATCGTAAGCTTCGTTCCGTTTGATGAAGGTCATTTGAATCGGTCACTTACCTTCATTAATCCGGAACATAATATTGCTTTTAGTCGGAACTGTAATTATGTCCGAAAAGTAGCCAATCTAAGATAAGATTCGTCCGCCTTGGAATGACTCAGCCTTGGCCAGATGGCAACAATTCCACTAAATCCTATGCCCAATGTATACGAAATGTAATCAGGTGAAGTAGAACTCCATGTGTTTATTTCGGGATTAAGGACGAGCTTTATTAAATTTCCGCCCGGAACGAAATATTTTTCAACTGGAAAATTGCGCATTGCCTTTCAGCCGAAGGAAATGTACTTGGCAGGAATGCTATATCCTATACTTTAGACGCTACATAAAACACATGCAAAAGTAACACTAGGCTCGCATACCCCCCGGTAAAGGTGAACAAATGTTCCGGGAAGGCGGTTGAAGGAAAGAAAATGGATCTACTAATTCAAGTTGAAACCACTGAAGCGGTAAAGGACGTATAAAATTGGCTTAAATAGCTTTACAACAACAGCCGAGCTATCTAGGACATCTGCACAGTTCAGCCGCCCAAAAAAATGAAGAAAATCAAGTAAAACACTACCGAAAATGGGCAGATTTCGAGTAATGAAATGAAAACATTTGGTGTAAGTTTTTTCCGACGAAAAAGGATCTACTCCACACAAACCCGGCATACTGCAATTGTGTGTTCGAAAAGATAAAGCTAACAAAATCCGGGCACATATCGTTACATGGGGGCTGTAGGGGTGGGAGCAGCCTTGTACCCCTAGGCAGGAAGGGCGGCAAAAACGATGTGAGTTTGAGCGAATGCGGTACTAGGTGCTAAGTTTCTGAAGTTACACTTCCCTCTATGAACATTTGAATGTTTAATCTGAATTATGCAGGCGGTTTTCCCGAAGCCAGGACTTTTACATCCCTTACATTTAACAATGCTGACGAGATTTTTGTTCGTTGTGTTCTTTGCAGGTTTTTTTCCCCATTTTCCTTCTGGATGCTGTAAAATATTTGAGAAGTTCATTTTATGAGCAAATATTTGGTTTGTGCCAATTAATTTTGAGTGTATTCTTTTGGTCGCTATCGTCAAATTTTCCAATGTTACAACTATCTTATTGCCGTTCTTTGAATCCTACCCGTTTCGGATGAAGGTGAAGAATATACTCTCCCATTCTGTGTATTAACAAAGATGGTAGCGCTGAAGGACCTCGGTTTCCATAGCCCTTTCTACGGATTGCAGATCAACCAAGAAGTCGCAGTAGTATCGAAGCAAGTGCTCTGAACAGACATTCCCTACAAAAATATTTTATGAAGGACAAGGACAGCTGGACAGTACGGCATGTGACACAATTGCGCAGAAATATAATACTTATAGGGAAGAGTCATTCATGACTCTTTAAGTCTTTGAGAGTAATGCATTATCTAGCGTCATATGTGCCAAACATCTTAACGATACCTTCGTCATCATATTTTACTCCTTCATATGCAACTTAAAAACATATACGAGTACAAGTTATGTAAACTAATTTGTCGTTCCCGACTCTAAATTGAATTGATAATACATTTTTATTGCATGATGCCTCATGTGTTTCGTGTAAGCTTCGTGCAGTATTTTTAAAAATTTATAGATTGGTTTTTTTTTGCGTTAGAGGAATATTTTTTGAAGCCCATCATTTTAACTTCCCGACTGGGTAGGTCAGTGCTTTGACTGTCTGTAATTGAAAGAACATGGCATTTGAAAAACTTTCAGTGAAGGCCAGTTTGAAAAGTGTGTTGGAGTAGGTTATACTCTAAGGAGTAGGTCGAAGAAGCTGTTTCATCATCAGTTTACATTTGAATCGACAGATGGTTTTTAAGCAATTCCAGTGAACACTCTTACAGCCAGTGGCGGATCCAGACCTTGCTGTTGAAAGTGAATTCTTTAAGGTCTTCTATTAAAACCTTTGTGATGATTCAAAACAAAAATTGTATCATCTTTGGGCCGCAACTTTTGATATTGATTGTATTAAAAAAATCTGTGGTAAAAAGCGATAACAGTTTAAGTCGAAAAAAAAATTAGGCGATTACGTGTATCAAAATTGATAATTACACTAATAAAAAGTATATTAGAAGATCTTATTTTATTTAATTTAATAATACAACCTAATAATAATATATTATATGAGATAAAAATCTATCACAGAATGGCAATTTTTTTTAAAAATGCAATTGAAAACTTGAAAAATGATTTTTTCTTATCTCGACATAAGCTGTTATCGTTTTTTACCACAGAAATATTTTAGTTCGTAATTTAGAAGATCCAGAATGCTGTAATAATTACGATAAAGGAAAGTATATTTGAAAGGGAAAGCAGATACAATACGATATTGCTTATTGATGATGGACTACCGAAATATTAAGATTTTCAACGGTGAAGCTGTATGGAATAACATTGTTTTAAATGTGCTTCGCATTGCTTGGGATTATTCTATATAGGCGATGTTGAAACTAATTTCATTATCGCGAATTATATTTTAAGTAACATTCTTGCCTTCGCCTCCTTATACTAAAGGTAGGTGGCACTGAAGATCACCCAATATTTCAACCAATTTAGTGGAATTTTTGGCTGTTCGCTATGATATATGAAATTCAATGCTAAGAGCGCCGAATCGATGTTATGTCATTACACCTAAGAAATATATCGGAATTCGTGGAAAAGTATGATACATAACCGCCTTATACCCCCTTAGGGGTTAGATATCGAAAAATTTGGAAAAAGTGTTTATAGGCGCTTATATTAAGAGGCCGCAGTAGTAAAAATTGATTTGATAGCTCGAGAAGTCTAAAAGATTTAACGAAATTCGTGAAAATGTAGGAAAAACCCTTTTTACGGACATTTTTTTACTCCATCTTTGTACACAAATGAAAATCTAAATTTTTTTTAGTTTTAATTACTCTACTAGCACATCTACATATACGTACTAAGTTTCAACTTTCTAGCATAAGTGTTTCTGAGATATAAAAACCACCCCTCACCCCTGTACCGTGCTACCCTTATCAAACATTTTATTTTTTTTTAGGATGTCTCTATAGTAGTTCTTTATAGTCGTACATTTTTAGTGTTCTATTCATTACAGTTTTCGAGATATAAAAATCAAAATGTTTTCCTTTCAACCCCCTTTCGCCATCACCCCCAACACCCACACCCCCAACATTTTTTTTCGCTACTAGAAGTACAATTTTCAATTTTCTCGAGATATAAAAATTGATTTTTTTGAAAAATTGGTACCTATCCACTTTCGTGCTCCACCTCGCCCCTAAAAAAGTTTACATTCACTAGACTCAACTTGTGATCCCATATACAGAAACCAAATTCGTAATCCAAAGTTTTTCACCCGCCACCCTTACACCCCTCCAACCCCCTTAAATATGTTAGCCCTTGTCTAATCTTGAAGTATCCCTAAAGACAACCACAAAGTTTCAACCTTCTGACATCAATCGGTCAGAAGATATGGATTTTACAATGTTCCAATACCGGCTTGCAAGCGTTTCGGACTCATTGTTTTTCCCCCCACTCCCACACCCCTCTACTACTATCGATCATTTTTTTTCAAATGGGTCCACTATCATTGTTTTACATAAGTTCCAAGTTTCAGCTTCCTAGCATAAGTGGTTACTGAGATCTAGAAACCAAAATTTTTCGTCTAAAACGATCCTCCTCATCACCCCTCATCCCCCTCACACCCCCACCCCCTCAAAAGATACCATCCGTAGGGGTTCACCCAATCTACCCACCATAAAAATTTCAACTTAACGCGTACGGCGGACGGGCGGACGGCGTCTACGGCGGACAGACGGAATTTTTTTTTTTTTGCTTTTTTAAGGTCTACTAGTCCTAAAACGTGAAAATACAAAATCACAATACTTTATTATTAAAAAATAATAAAGGAAAATCTGAAAACGGTTGAAGTATGCATATGTTTAGAAAATTCGGAATTGCTCTTGGGGGGGGGGGGGGGGGGGAGGGGTGCGGTTCCTCGTCTTCTATTGCATTTATGTCGGCAGAACAAATTTCTTGCTAATCTTTGATGCATAACGCGTCCTACATTTACTTTCAATCAATCTATAAAAGTTTATTAGATCGAAATGAATTAATAATGTATTACGTGTCATTAGTAATTTAATTTCTTACGTCGAACTAATTTTTTTTTCATAAATTTTAAAATTTTCGATACATGATGTTATTTTCCTTTGACGACACTACATAAATTAATTTACCATTAACTTAAAGGATATGTGATTCGTATAGCATTAGATACTAATGCGATAGCAGTATTCTTTTTGTTATTTGGGAAGGGATCAAATTCGTCTACATCCAGAAAATGAGATAATTGAAGAAAAATTTTACTTTCAAGCAATAATTATCACCAGTCCGCCGTACGTAAATTTAAGAACTTTATTTTTAAGGGCTTTATAAGCATAGCATTAAAAAACCTACTAAAAATCAAGATTTAAAATGAAAATGCTCTGGCTGAACGAGTTCTTGTATGTTTCGTATGGTCAGCAGTTGAATTTTGTCATGTTCACCGACAGCCAAGCCGCAATCAAAGCAATAGATTCGGCTACCATCTCTTCTAAACTAGTTCAGCAATGCCGTAACGACAGGTGCGAACGCAGAAAATTATATCGGGGAGGGTTTACATACATATTTACTCGTCGCGTATTAGTTACATTTAGTTGTGAGTTCTTAATTACATCATTTCGGAGGAGGGGGGGGGTTGAACCCCCCAAACTTCCCCTGCGTTCGCGCCTGTGTAACGAACTAGCCGGTTTAGCGGAGCGGCTCAAAGTTACTGTGCTCTAGGTTCCGGGGCATAGAGATATAATGGGAAATGAGCGTGCTGCTGAACTGGCCAGGGAGGGCTCCGCTCTTCCCGGCTCTCTTGCGGAACTAGTTCACGTTCCTTTAGGAGTTGTCAACTGAGACATACTCTCCCACTTCCAAGCAGCGGATAACTCCTGATGGAAAAGCCTAACCACCTGCGCAATATCTATGAAGATGTGGCCATCTTACAACCGAGCCAAGTCAGACGAACTTCTAAACAGGACCCGGGCAGACGTCTCCAGAATCACGCGATCAGCACAGGTTACTGGCTAATTAAGGATCATGCAGCCAAATTGGGCATTCCGTTCAATGTACACTGCCGCAACTGCCAGGACACTAATGAGCGAGAGTCGCTCGTTCATTTCCTTTGCGAATGTCCGGCTTTAGCTAGAGCCCTTCTACGGGAACTTGATGGATATTTCAAGGAAGAAAGTTGGAAAGTTATTACTTTTCCTAAACAGCACAGGATGGTTATAACGATCAATTTTCCTCACATTCATCTTTTAAATTCCCCAGTAACAACAACCACGGCCAAAACGTCCTTTGATCTAATTGAGCTCTGTCTGGAGGACAGGGCTGCCACTTAAACCAACCAACCAACCAGTTGGATTTGGAGCTCTTGACCATCACTGAACCAAAATAAATTCCATTCTTATTATTTTTCGGACAAAGTTTGAGCTGTAGTTAAGTTCGAGGTCCAACAGAATTTGTCATACAAGTAAAAATTATCATTGGCAAAAATTTAGCGGATGAAGACGTCTAGAACCTGTAAGAAGGAAACAAAATGACTGCCTCGCTCTACCGCTGAAATAAAGGAATAGAAATATTTATTTATTAACTTTAATATTGACCCCAGTGCATAAAATCAGTTCGAAGTGATTAGTACATGCTGAGGTTTAAGGGAAACATCCGAGTAGAAAATTTTTTTTTTTAAAAATTTTTTTTTCGCCCATCTTAAAGTTTGTAGTCTTAAGAATATTGTGTGTAAATTTCATATTGAAATTCTAATAATTGTGAAAGTTATGGGCAATTAGCCGGAATGGACCCTTCGTGAATTCTCTACACAGAGCGTCATTCAAACGCGATTATCTCGAAACATACTTTTTAAAGACGGTCCCCAAAATCTTCAGTAAACGGCTTGACCGATTGCTTCCAAAATTTCACACAATATTTTTGGACAGGTTTTCTACTTCGCTACGTAGGATTTTTTTTTATCAAGCCAGTAAGGTCGATAATTGAGGTTAAAAACTGAAAATAAAGTTCAATCGGCCGCCATTTCGTGAACAATTTTTTTTTTTTCAAAAAACCATATGTTGCAAAGGGCATCATACTTTACATTTTCAGAATCTTTTTGAAATTTTTGTTTTGGATCAACCAACTGCATGTAATCTTGGGAACCGCAGACCGTGCGAGAGACGGACATACTTTACGCCGACCATGACAGCAGCGCCCCCGGTTGCTATATAATATATTTATAAAAAAAATTATTAACGTACCTCAACATATATACTTTCGAATAAAATCAACCTGGATAAAATCGAGCAAATAGTTTTTGAGATAATAATTTATAAAATTCACCTATTTTTTCTGCTTTCTACTCGGATGTTCCCCCTTATAGAGTCATTTAGCACTTCCACGCAAAAAGAATAAAATTGTACAATATCGAAAATAGTAAATTTTATGAAGTTAAAACCAATTCTATTTTTCATCGGACATGAGAGATATACGTAATTCATGAAAATACTCGTATATTCAACTCCTACTCTCCCCCTTTGGGTTAAATCTCTAAATATCTCGAAATTGAATCCATATGCACGCATGCAAAGAGCTCGTAAATTTAGATAGAATTTCGATATCTGATCAACCGTAAGAAATATGTCGGAATTCGCCTGGGGTTTAAACTCGAAAACTTCTTAAAAATATATTTTGGCATTTCCGTATAGTAGAGAATCCCGTCGGATACGAGAACTGTTGCGCAATTTATGAAAATTTGTTTATTTTTTTTCATCCTTAGAGGGTTCTATATTGAAAAATGTTTTATCTTTATCTATACAAAAGAAATATGGCGCAATTCGTGAAAACATGTTCAACTCTTTTTCATCCAATTGGGGTTTAATATCGAAAAATTTGAACGTCTTAAGTGATCAAAAGCCAATATCATCGCAATCATCGTGCGTCGGATACGAGAAATATGGTGCAATTTATAAAAATTGTTTCAACCCTTTTCATCCTTTAGGGGTTTTATATTTAAAAATTGTAATATCGGTTTCAGTCATTTGAATATCTACAGAAACCACAAAGCCACTGAGAAAAAGTATCGGATATAAGAAATATGACGCAACTTATGAAAACATATTTAGCCCCCTTTCATCCTCTTCTCGAAAAAACTGTATGTCCATAGAGACCAAAAGCCAATATCATTGCAATGAGCATAATTCCTGAAATTTTCAACTTTCTTTGCGAACATTTTCATATCTAAGAATAAAACTTTATATTTAAGAAGGCAAGAAGTATTCTCGTCAGATACAGGATATACTGCCCAATTCGTGAAAACATATTCAATCCTCTTTTCATCCCCTTAGGGTTTAATAGTGTTTCTACTCCTTCTCACATCCTAAGCAAAATTGTGTTTAAGCGTAGATGGAAAAAATCGATTATCTACCATATTTCATCAGGACTAAGAGATCTACAAATATCCACCTTTGTTCACAAATGTAAATCTTTTCAGTACAATTACATAAGGTCTACTGATTTGGTATTTTATTGTTCTACTAAAGCCCAATAAGTATTAAAAATTTGCCAAAAGTCTGGGCGTCACTTCATTATTTTTCGGGTCAAAGTTCGAGAAACGGTTAAAATGGGATAGCGTTAAAATGCTTACGCCACTGCCACATAAAACATTGGGATGACTTGGAATTAGTTGTAACCGTGTTCAACCTGTTGTAAATTCTGAGAAGAAGCAGGGTTAGTAGGGTAAATTTATTGCTCTAGATCAAAAACTTTTGAAGTTATTCACATTTAATTTTAACCATTTCGTAATTGAGCAATTCTGTTTTAATAAAAAAGTGCAACTAAAAAGTAATAATCTTGGTTTAACAAAACGTTACGTACTAATCTTACTAATATCCTTCTGATCCTGCTACTTTAATCAACATACCTTAAAATTTTGCATGTTTGAAAACACCCTCTTTCCCAGCACAAATTCGAAAGGATGTATAAAAACATACTGCAGTCACGATCGGTTGCAAGCCAATCGTATAATACTCTAGATGAATACTGAACTCCGATTTATATTGTAGTTGGGGATAAAGTAGAATTACGTGTGTGCATGTTGTATGTCCTTTATTAAGGATTGCTATTAGATTGCTACTCAAAACTAAAAGACAATATTCAATGTTTAATTTCATAACTTGAACTGGGTAAGTCATCGAAAAAAAATTTCCTTTTTGAAGGACTTTCACATGGAAGGTGCAGGAAGGATTCACTCGATTTCTTGCATATTTATCCTTTTCCTTGGAACCATTCAAAAATTAATGAGTACAAAATTTCAAATTCGTAGCTTGAAGCGTTCAAAAGTTATCGGAAAATATTGTTGAACACGTGTTTTAAGGATATTTTGTATGGCAGCTACCAGAAGGAGTAAACGGATTTCGCTGATTAGTAAATTAGAACTTCCTTTTCACTCAAAACTAATTTGTACAAAATTCCGAATTCGTAGCTAAAAGATTACTTGAGTTATAGTAAGTTCCGTAAATTAAGTGAAGACGTTTTGACAGGATATTTGTATGGCAGCTACAAGAAGGATTAAAAGGATTTTCTTCATAATGATACATTTAGCTCCAACTATTATAAAAATAACACATACAAAATTTCAAAGACGTAGCTTAAACCCTTCTGAAGTTATCGACCAATATTCTTGAAGACGTGTTTTAAGGACATTTTGTATGGCAGCTACCCGAAGGAGTAGGACGATTTTGCCCGTTAACGAACTTAGCCTTACAAATTCAACCAAACATCCAGATTCAAAATTTCAAGATCCTAGGTGAAGGCGTTCTTGAGTTATCGTGTTCACGGACAGACGGACGGACGGACGGACGTCAGGCGGATTTGAGGTTTTTGGGCACAAATAAACAACAAATAATGTATAACTTTTTTTCGCCCGAGGCTTGGTTCTATGCGTTACAAACTTTTGGGCTGGATTAAACTTATAATACTCTATATGATTTCATCTAAAGTATAAAGATGTTTTGAAAACAGTAAACGTGTTGATTTAATAAATATTTGTTAGTATTATAGTTTAACAAATTATGTACATATAATAGAACAATTAAAAGGTTTTAATTACACTAATTTAAAAAAAATAATTATTCAAGTGACGAAATGGTGTTTTTAAAATACTGGAAAGTAGAATACAGGTGGGTGCAAGTGCCTCCTCTTGCCTACCTCTATGGGCGCCCTTGACTTGGGGGTTGAATTCCGAAATAGGTTCTTAGGCGATTACGTAAGAAGCAAAATGATATCTCATCAGATACTAGAAATTTTGCAAAACTTGTGAAAACGTAAGCAGCCCCTTCATCCACTTGGGGGCTGAATTACGAAAATCGTAAAATGGACTTTTAGACCATTATATGAAATACCCGTCGAAGTACTAACCAATTGCATATCTCATCACAACTAAGGGATGGCAAAAATTTAAAAACATATCCAATCCCTTTACAACCCTTGAGGTTTGAATATCGAAAAGTGGTTAGATGTGTCTGGTGAAGTGAAAACCAATCTGATATCTCATTACCTAAGAAATATGTCGAAAGTTCTAAAATGTTTACAATCACCTTACAAACACTTACACCACCTTATGGATGAATCTCTAGAAATCTTGAAATCAACTTTTGGAATTCGTGTAAGCGTGTTCAACCCTTTTGTACTCTCTTGGGGGTTGAAAAAGGAAAAAGAATCTTAAAAACTGTTTATAGGCGATTATTAAACAAGCCCGTGGAAGTGAAAAGGTATTCGATATCTAATCAGACCTGAGGGATATGGCTGAATTTGTGAAAATGTATACAACCCAAAGGAGATCCATTAGCGGTCTAAGTGTTTGGTCAGCGGCCACCCATCTTACCCAACCTAACCTAACCCCCACCGCCGCATGCCACTCACTCTCCGAAAAATGTTGTTTCCGGCCAATTTTCCTAGTGTGCCTACAGATAAACGTTAAGTTTCAATTTGGTGACATTAACCGTTTAGGAGATATGGATTTTAGAATGTTTCAATCTCGGCTTTAGTGCGTTTCGGGTGCATTGTTTTCCCCCCACTCCCACACCCCAGCACCCATATCGACAATTTTTTTCCAAATGGGTCCACTATCAAAGCTCTATATGGATTCTAAATTTCATAAACACAAATTCTTCGTCCAAAACACTCCACCCACATAACCCATCAAACTCCCATCCCTAAAAAGGTGGCCACTTAAAGAAGTCCACTCAGTGTACCCACAAAAAAAATTAAAGTTAATAGCTCAAAGAGTTCAAGTGCTACGATCCTTCAAATGATTTAAATAATAAAGTAAAATGTTGGCCTTCTATAATCAGTGTCTCTAGGAATATGTCAGTTTCAACTTTATACCATGAACCGTTCACGAAATATGATGAATTCAACTGTCGAGCTCTCAAGGCACACTTGTATCTTCTCTAAAACATTTCGTAGTTTAGAAGGATTGATGCAAGATTTTTATGTAAGATGTTAAGCAGATGCACAACTATTTATTTTATTTATTTATTTATTTTAATGTGGCACCATCATAAATGATGGGGCCCATCATATTTCGGCCAAGCCCGGTGGGCACATGGCATAGTAGCTTCTAACTAATCGGCATATTATTGGATATTAACACAAAAAACAAAAAAAAAAACATTACTCAACATAATTAAGTAATGCAAAACGATGTGTAGAGTATCAGAAATTGCCAAACACTTTTGAAACTCTCATATTTCTTTTAATCAAATAATTCAGCCGTTGAATTACCCATTTACTCGGCAACAATCGCCGAACAATAAAAAAAGCAGTACACTAACGACCCACCATCGTGAGCTCGGCTTCGGTCCCTTTTATGCAGTACAAACAGTAGTCAGTCGGCTAATTGACCTCTGCAATTAATCCATTGCATTGCTTAATGATCAATTAAATCGGTTTTTGATAGTAATTTGCCAACAGATGAGCAAATTGGTACATGTTCGACTTTCACTTAAGAAATTGTTGCGTCATCTAAACAGTAGCTACAAGAAGTTGGCATACGAGTCTTAACTAGAAAATGACAAAAAGTTAAGTGACTTAACCTACTGTTAAATTAAAACGTTGCCGCAGAAAAAGACATAATTTCGTTTGCTCCAGTATTACGTCATATCGAAATATTATTAAACATTTTACTACTTAAAAATTACCGCAAAAATAATTACTCTAAATTTTTTTCTTATTGCAAGCAAACAGTGCTCTTCAGAACTCGCATAACTTTAACCAAATTTGAAAAAAGCGGTCATACAAATCAACTTAAAAATGTGCATTAAATTTACGACATACTCAAAAATTTAAAGAAATGCAAATTAAAATTTATCAAGTCTCAAGTACATGCCTACACGGAAATCTAAAGTAGTTTTTGGCCTAAAACAAAAATAGGAACGTGTAGGTTTTAATTTTTACCCGAACTTAGTAAAACTGAACGATAAATTTTCAAATTCGATGGATAAGAACTTTATACGAGCTTATGTAATGTGGTAAGTACTTTCTATTCGAGCGGAAGGAAAAACTTCGGTTCCTACACTCTATGGAAGTCATTAAAAGTGACTAAAGAACACACCGCACAGTGTATCACGCGGAAAAGAAGAGACTCGGAAAACTTCATTTTCTTAAAAAAAAAGCCGGAGAAAACTTTGTCTAGGACCTGAAAAACTGAAGAGGACTTTCGGATGTGTGTCATGAATTTATTCGAAAGTTGTATGATCGATGCGTCTTATGAACTTTAATTAGATTTTTTTTTTTTTCCTTGCGATATTTTAGAGAGAGAATATGCGATTTTATGTGGGGGTTACTGTAGCAAGTTTCGAACACTTGCATAAATTTTTGAATATTTATTCGAACTTCATTTGTGGTTTGTCGAATTTTTTCACGATTCGACTCAGTTCTGTAATTTATTGAAAGCAATTCCAGCGGATTTTTTTAATGTATGTCGGTGGTATGGGTCTTGCACATTTAGTCTTGCTATTGTGAAAGAAATATATAGTCCTAGTTTTGACTTTCGTCTCGATTTGGCCAACGGATTTTTCTTGGAATTATGCTAATTTGTGATTTATATCGAACTTTCAGCTGAGGACTTGATGTTAGCAGTTTTTGTTATTCTGATCCTTTTATTTATCATTAAATTTCGCTTCAATTAATGGCCAAAAATCCATAGAGTGGCTTCGTCAAAATCAAGAAAAGTTTTATCAACAAATTATAGTTTTTAGTTTTGTGTCTGCTCAGAACCAAATCAGTACATGAATTAAATCATAAAATCAATGAACTTTCTCATTACTTTTCAGCCGATGCAATTGTTCATTAAATCAATGAATATCTATTCATTAATTAATGAACTGGTTCGTTAAACAATAAATTTTTCATTTAATCAGTGAATTTTGTTCGAAAATTCTTTTCGTTGACATCTTTCTTAAGTTGACATACTTCGATCATGAAATCAAAGAGTTTGTTCATTGGTTGATGTATTTCGGTTGAATCAATAAACATTTTTTAATATTTGACGTACCTACTCCTTTCAATGAATAAATGGATAATGTAATGTTCATAAGTAAACGTACTTCGTTCCATTGAATCAATGAATTTATGTTTTCCGTTCGTTAAATGAATCAATTTTGTTCATAATTTGAAGTACATCTTTTATTGATTCAATTGTTCATAAGTTGATGTACGACGCTGATTGAATCAATGAATATTGTTCACAATTTTCGTATTTTATTCGATGAATCATTGAATTTTATTCGTAATTTTATGAAATTGTTAATTAAGTTTGTCGTTACTTTATGAACTTAAAAAGTGAGGTTGTCTATATGTTTTGTACAAATATATAACGTAATAGATATGTGGAAACAAGAATAAATAATAATTTCTGATTTTGAAATATGGCCATGTCAAAGCACCCCTATATATCCTTTCCCCTCTTCAAAGTAGTGGACCACGATTAGTTTATATTTGACATATTTATTTTATGGAATTGTTCTTTAATGTTTCTATAAAATGTTTAGAAATTATCAAGTAAGCGATTATCTTATAAAATTGGCAGCCTGTGTCTTTTCCTAAAGTTCAGATGTTTAGAGCTTATTGATTTGTATTATTTTGCTGTAACACTATTAAATATTATTAATTGTTTTTAATCATTCCGCTTATTCTTTCATCAGTTAAATCAATGAAATATTTTTTTATTCTTTTTTGAAATGTACATTGAGTTACGAAATTCATCATTATTCAACGAAATCTTTCATTTAGTTGATGAAATTTACATTCATATACGTACATTATTTAATGAAATTGCTCGTTAAATTAATAATTATGATAAAATCATTTCATTAAACTATGAATATTCTCATTAAATATACGGAAGTAGTTTTTTTTTTAAATCCATGAATTTGTACATTGAGTCAATGAATTGATAAACGGAATGCGTAACTTTAAGAACAAATATTTTTTCAGTGTGCAGTAAAAAACGAATTATATTTTTACATGGGGATATTAAAATATTTAATTCAATTTGTTTACTCGATATGTTTACATGTGACTTAGATTTAGTAAGCATTTTATGTGTGATAACGTTTGTACCACTGTAAAAGTGATATAAACTTTAAAAGTAACAATGACTTGAAAGAAAATTGATAAGTAAAAAAAACCTTTGTATAAAACCAAAAAGATTAAGCCTTAATTTGATTAAGAAACCATCCAATCCATTTTCAAACCGAATCAAACCAGACTCCACTGGTAATTCTATATACAGAAAACACATTTTATCTTCCTGCCACAATTGAGTCGAAAGATATTGAAATTCCAAGTTTTTTACCCTCCACCACCATACCTCACCGTCCCCCTTAAAAATTGTAACCCTTTTCTAATCTCCTAGTATCTCTTAAGACAACTGCAAAGTTTCAGCCATCTGACATCAATCGTTCAGGAGATATGGATCTTAGAATGTTTCAATCCCAGTTTTCAAGCGTTTTGGACGCATTGTTGTTTTGAAAGCCGGAATTGAAACATTCTAAAATCGATATCTCCTGAACCATTGATGTCAGAAGATTGAAACTTTGTTGTTGTCCTTAGGGATACTTCAAGATTAGACAAGGGCTAACATTTTTAAGAGGGGAGGTGGGGTGTGGGGGTGGGGGGTGAAAAACTTTGGATTACAATATCTTTTGAACCAATTACACCAGGAAGATAAAACTTAGTTTCTGTATATGGGATCACAAGAGGAGTCTACCAAAACTAAATTTTTTGAGGGGGGAGGTGGAGCACGAAAGTGGGGGGATAGCAATTTCTCAAAAAATGTCATTTTTATATCTCAGAAACTGTATCAGATATGATCTTGAAAATTTTACAGGAGTTGGGGTCGGTAAACTTCTAGTAGGAAAAAAAATTTTGGTAATGTGGGTGTTGGTGAAAGGGGGTAGAAAGGAAAACATTCTGATTTTTATTTCTCGAAAACCATAATGAATAGAAAGCTAAAAATTTATAATTATATAGAGCCACTATGGAGACATCCTAGAAAAATACAATTTTTGATAGGGGTATCAAGGTACGGGGGAGAGGGGTGGTTTTTCATATCTCAGAAACGGCTTATGCTAGAAAGTTGAAACTTAGTACGTATATGTAGATATACTATTAGAGTAATTAAAGCAAAAAAAAGTTCATATTTTTATTGGCGTTCAGAGGTTGAGTAAAAAAAATGTCCGTGAATCCACATTTTCACAAATTTCGTTAAAACTTTTAGACATGTCGAGCTATCAAAGCAATTTTACTTCTGCGGGCTATTTATATAAGCGCCTACTAACGGTCTTCAAAATTTTTCGATATTCAACCCCTAAAGTGGTGTAAAGTGGTTGTGTACATATTCACGAATTCTGATATATTCCTAAGGTATATTGAGACTTGGAATTCACGTTTACTTCTATAAGCTTTAAACGTAGTCGGGGAAAAACCCGATTTAAGTATTTTTCTCTATTAAACCCCCTGGGGGTATTGTTCAAGATTTCACTGATTCCGAAAATCTCTTAGGTTTAATGTGATCGAATTCGCTTTTACTACTATGAATTCTTCTATTGATAAAAAAAATACGTAAATAAATAAAAAAAATCTGCCAACAGTCTGGGCGCAACTTTATTATTTTATGGGTAGAAGTCCGAAACGTGTTTAATGATGAGATACGGTGTTGGGTACTATGCGACTGACAACCAAAAAAATAACCAGGAGGCTATTTGGAACGTTATTTTTTAGGTTGTCAGTCGCATAGTACCCAACACCGTATCTCATCATTAAACACGTTTCGGACTTCTACCCATAAAATAATAAAGTTGCGCCCAGGTTTGCAAATGGGTCCACTATCACAGTACTACATAAATTCAAACTTTCAGCCTCCTAGCATGAGCAGTTCCTGAGATCTAGAAACCAAAATTTCATCTAAAACGCTTCCCCTCCTCACTCCTTACACCCCCACACCCCAAAAGATAACACTCGTAGGGGTTCACTCATTCCAACCACCATAAAAATTTCAACTTTATTCTCAGGGGTTTGTGAGCTACGCACCTTCAAACGGTTTTGCGAACGGCGTACGGCAGACGGACTTTTTATTTTTTTGGGAAATACAAAATTTCAGGGTAGTCAATTTTTTTAAATCAGGTCGACAACAATACTTTATTATTAACAAATTATAAAGTAAAACTAAATTTTATCTTACCGGTACAATTTCTTCTTCCAACGTTTTTTACATATGGCGTATACGGCGGACAGACGGACAGACGGACATTTCTTTTTTCTTTTTTGAGGTTTACTAGTCCTAAAATGTGAAAATACAAAATTTCAGGGTAGCAAATTTTTTTGAAGTTTCAGATCGAACAATACTTTATTATTAAAAACTAATAAAGTAATTATATAAGAAAAATTTAAATATTATTCGAATTAATTTTGAGTTGAAGGCATAGTCGAGTTCGGCAGTAACGATATCCCTCAGTTCATCTAAAGAACTTCAGAAAAAAGTTTCATTCGGAGTTATTGTCATACGTAGCTTTCAAACGAAGTTCTTGAAAAATGCAAACTATAATACATGTGCAGCCCTTTGTTCCCAACTGTAATATGAATTAGAGTTCAGTATTTCGTCAGGAAAATCATACATTGCGGCCTACTCCGACTGCTTACCTTTGTTTTTTTTTTAAAAAATGTTTGTCTGGTCATACAAAATTACATTAATAAAGCAACCCTAATACCCTGTACAGACTATGCGTTTTAAACGCGTTTAAGTAGGCAAAATTAACGAGTTAAAAAAGTAGTGTTCACACTAGGCAACTCGTTTTATTTTGATACAAGATAGCTTGACGTGATTTGTTTTGACAAATAGATATTCAGCTGTGTTTCATTGGCAAATTTATGGTTTCTAAATTATTTGAAACACAAGTGATTGTATAGCGGTAATGAAAAGTGAATTAATTAGCTAATACAGTCGTTGCACAAGCACAAAATTGAATATATGCAGCATTAAATAGTTTCTTTTAAAGTTTACTTCAATTTCTGCGAGGGTCGCAGTACATGTTTTCGGTTAAACGCGTTGTAGCCACGTGTTTTTGTAAACGCGTTCGGGAAGTGTCTTCAACGCGTTTAACTCGATTTAAACGTGTTAATCTCGTAGTCTGAACATAGTATAAGTGTATCGGAAATGATTCACTAATGATACATCTTTGTGAAATAAATATGTTCACATGTGAATTCTCTTTGGATTCTTAGGTGAGTCGCCTAGGTGGAGGTTTAGTGAATTGCTTAGTTTTTGTACATGAAGTGTCTAGATGCGTTCTTGCAAGCATAATTATTTTTGAATATTATTGCCGATCTGCAAACACGATATGTTTTTAATGTTATCGACCGCTCTGTATAAATTTAGTTCAATTCACCTACTGTAAATTTTCACCACGTTTTTGCTGACGAAAAGCCTCTCATTTTTTTAATACTAATAAATATTGAAGGAATCAATTTTCCAGCAATAACAAGTAGCAAAATCAAACGTTGGATCGAACATTCTCGAAAGGTCCAGGAAGATCTTCCATTTTCTAAACGGCTCCAATCACCCACCATTTAATGAACCATCGATGGATCACATGGAGAGGTATAAGAATGAACTGGTGAACTGTGACTACTATAATATATTTGGTTGAACTATGATCGTCCTGAATGATACCTGAATGCTAGGTTGTTATTCAGTCGATCATCATTTCAAAGTTAGTTGTCAAGATGTCTTAGAAATGGTTCAAGGATATTGTTGTCAACATGAGAACGATGTCTGGCTACCAGAATTTTCATTAAATTACTGAGTCCACCATTGCTTAAAAATTTAATCAAAACTTCTCATCATCAATTTGAAGAAGCTGAAATCACAAACCAATTTAGCCAATGATCTTCAACTTTGCATTGACAAGTTTGCCTTTGATCAAAACTTTGATCAATCATTTCGAGTTTCAATTTAATTCAAAACCAAGTCCGCACATACTCGCCTAGAACTAAATCAAGACCTGAAATTATTTTATTAAAGTTCATGTTTTATGTTCCTAATCATCAGCAAGTTGAATTTATGTTCTATAGTTTCTCCAGAGTTTGTCCTCACTTTGTGCCCGGCATTTTGTAATCAATTTATCGTAACCCACAATTTTGTCAAGAGTTTTCAATTAAAATTTTGATTGGTAATAAATTGACGGAAGATTGAAAAGTTTCATCCGCTCGGTGTACTCACCAGCCCAAGTTAGTAAAGTTTCCTTGATAGTGTTTTCCAGTTTAACCCCTGTAAACATAAAGTTAACAAATCGACATCAATTAATCGTTTACTTTCGGTACGAAGAAACCACCCTACGTTCGGTGTATCCTTAAAAGGGGGCTGCCCTTCATCCGCACCCACAATTTAGGTGCTTAATTTATGAAGGTCGGACTCGCGCGATGAATCTATGAGCTACAATTCTAATTACAATAAAATTAGATTTTTCGTGGCTGTAAAATTAATTAAGTCACGATACCGGGGGGTGTCTAACCTACGGCAGTGTTATCAGAATTTTAAAATTATTACGTTCGAGACGTGAGGTGCGTTATTAAATTTTATCGTAAAGATAGTTCCGCCCGGCAGTAGGGTCTTAAGTTTCTTAATGAGTTGATGTGACCTTCTTCGAAGATATTGTCGTAGGCTATCACCTCTCTGGAGAAATCTCGAAGATGGAAATTGCATCTAGAGCTTGTAATTGAATTGTTCAAGGTCGGAAATCGGCATTGATTACTATTCTTAACACCTCGTCTTATAGACTCTTAATTGCTTCTCGAAATAATGCAAGTGGTGCGTGCTCACTGATTGGAATTTATAAAGAAAACGTAAATTTAAAGCAAGGTCGATTTTTTTGTGGTTCGTGTATAGGGTTTTAATTTTAAGATGGTCGTTTTTCTTTGGAAATTTGAATTTACTTTTCGAATGTTGAAGAACTCCGAAAATACTGAAATTAATTTAACGTGCCGCGAATTTAAAATGAATTTAGTTGATTTTTGGAATTTTTATAGCTTCAGTAACGCGGTGAAAAGTGCGCTAATCTTCACTGAAAAAAATTCGGTTCATAATAACAGTGAACACCTTTTATTAAATAAAATTTTTTGGATTAATGTAAAAATTGTTTCAACAATGAACAAAATCATTGAATGAATATTTTGATCTTTGAACTGTTCTTTAATATTATGAATTTCATATCAATAAAAGTACTCTCACATCTTTATGTAATGCAATTACAAAAATTAGTATAAATACCTTCATCAAATTTATTAAGACATGCATATGAAGAATTATGTACATCAATTAGTTTGTTCGGAGGGGAGGGAGGTACCTTTAGATAACGATATCTCACGAACCAATTAAGCTAGAAATATAAAATTCGATTTGAACAATTTTTTAGGGGGTGGCGGAGAATGCAAGTGGGAGAGATAAGATTTTTTTTTTAAAAAAATCTCCGCTTACATCTCATGAGCTGTTTAAGATAAGATCTTACAATTCATATGAGATTTAGGCCTGATAGTCCCTAGCAGAAAAAACATTTTTTGGATGATGGGTGTAAGGGATGAGAGTGGGGAGGGTGAAAAGAAAACATTCCGATTTTTATATCTCGAGAACCGTTAAAAATAGAAGCCTGAAACTTAGAGTTTGAATAGAGCTATAGTAGTGGTAGTTTTAATGGGGATGGTGATAATGTGTGACAGGGGTGGCAGGTGTTTTTCCTTTCTCTTGATCGGCTTATACTAGAAACTATAAAGAAGTTGTACAAGTATTTAAATTTAAAAATCATATATTCATTGGGATATGGAATGGGGCATATAAATGATCAGTGAATATGGGGTAAATATATTTTCACGAGTTTCGTCATATCTCTTAGGTTTTCAGAAATATTGAATTAATTTTACTGCTAGTGGTTCTTCAGATAAATGCCTTGAAATCCCTTTCAGTTTTTTTTTTTAAATTTAACCACTTAGAGGATTGCACGCTGTAAGGGAGATGTATTATATAATATAGAAAATCAATTTAACGCATTTTCGAAATTCAACCCCCAATGGATATAAAGGGGTTTCATACGTTTTCACGATTTTTGCAATATCTCTTAGGTCTGACGAGGTAGTAAATTGGTTTTTACTTCTGTGCGATTTTTATACAGGGTGTTCGGTACTCCGTGAACAACCTTGTAAGGGGTTATTGCTTGATATATTTTGAGACAAAAATTATTCTACAGGGTGGGTCAATTTTCAATATCCGTGGAGATACAGGGTGGTCAAGAAAAGTGTTTCGGACCTGTAGCCTTACTCATTTAAAACGTTATATCTTGAAAACTAATAATCAGAATTCAAAGTGTTATAGCTTGTTTTTTAGGGAATCGAATTATCTTTCATTTGATGTAACAGCTCAACAGTAACTACATCCGATCTTAAGATATTTACTTCAAAACACAAATTTTTGCTAATTCAACCCTAAAATTCCAAGATCAATGTAGTTTTTCTAAAAAAACCTCATTATAAATATGCCAGTTTAATTTTATTTTTTTATGTACCATACTATTACCTACAAAAGCTGCATACATATGAATGAGTAACGTTTTACTTTACTGGAATTAATAGGCGAAAATACATATCGCTTAAAAATTAAATATGACATTAAGTTGCCCCTCGTTCAAAAAACCTGTTTAAATTGTTGTTTCTACTTAAGAATTATTATTGCCCATTTATTTCTATTTTAACTATCGAGAAAATCAATTAAATGTAAATGAGTTTCAATATGATTGAAGCACTTACCTGGATGTGGTAGGTAAAACTGGGTACAGTACTTTGGCTTTTTTAGTGGGGTACCTAACAAAATAAAGCGCCTATAAAAGCTTAACTTCCTTCATAGTTTTGTCAGTTTCAGTTACATTGTTAAAAGTAGAAGGTATTAGTAGAATTTAGAAAATAATTTCAAAATGCCTGAGTACTCCAATGAAGAATATGGAGACATTGTGTTCATCTATGGAGAATCTCAGGCAAATACACGAGAGGTGAGATCGCTGTATCATCAGAGATATCCTCTTCGACGGACGGAGGAAAGTATTTCAAGACGTTTACAGAAGGATTCAGGAAACTGGCAGCATTAGGACAAGCAGTGTAAATGCAAATCGTGCGCCGATAACCGCTGTTCAGATCGATGAAAAGATACTGCAGGAAGTTCAAAATGATCCATCAATCAGTATCCGATGCTTGGTATTGCAGTTGAACATCTCTAAGTGGAAAGCTTGGAGTGTTTAAAAAGTAGAACACTTGCATCCCTGCCATCACACATCAGTACAGGAGCTGCTACGCCCAAAAGGATCCGTGGATTCCGTGGCTCCGTAAACGACAAATAGATGACGAGAATTTTATGAACAACATTATGTGGACGGATGAGTCCCAATTGACCAAAGACGGTATCACAAACTTCCTCAACGTGCATACGTGGGCTCAGAGCAATCCATACACAAGAAGAGCGGCATCATTTCAGCACAGATTCAGCGTCAATTTATGGGCAGGTGTGATTGGTGACGATTTCCTTGGCCCTATTAGGCTTCCGCCTACTCTAAATAGCTCCAATTACTTACATTTTTTATCAAATGATCTACAGAACTTGTTGGATGGTATTCCACTGGTACGATTGGCTTCCATGTTTTACCAATACGATGGTGCTCCAGCTCATTACGGCCGACAGATCACAGATTGGTTAAATTCCAATTATAGCAATCGCTGGATCGGTAGAAATGGACCGTTACACTGGCCTGCGAGATCTTCTGATGTAACTATTATGGATTTCTTTGCATGGATACGGATGAAAGACCTTGTCTACGTAACGGCAGTAGTAACATTGGAAGATCTAAATACCAGGATCGATGAGGCAGCAACAGAAGTAAGACAGGAGTTGAGGAGTATGGATACCAAGAGAGCACTTGCAAAACGAGCTTTAGCGTGCATTCAAAATGAAGGTGGCCATTTTGCACATTTATTGTAATTAAAAAAATTTTGAATTAAAGCATAAAAACTATTATTAAATTCTTTCAGTTCAATCAAAGAGTGTAGATCAATATGTTCTTCTTTTTTGCACAAAAATGCAATATTTTTGGAATCACAATTTTACTTTATTTATTAACTTAATTTAACTTATGCAATGCAAGTTTATGCAACTTTTGTAGGCAATAATATGACAAATAAAAAAATAAAATTAAACTGACATTTTTATTATGGGGTTTTCTGAGAAAAACTGCATTGATTACGGAATTTTAGGGTTGAAGTAGCAAAAATTTGTGTTTTGAAGTAAATATCTCAAAATCGGGTGAAGTTACAATTTAAACTGTTACATCAAATGAAAGGTAATTCAATTCCCAAGAAAAAAGCAAGCTATAACACTTTAAATTCTGATTATTAGTTTTCAAGATATAACGTTTTAAGTGAGTGAGGGTACAGGTCCGAAACACTTTTCTTGACCACCCTGTATCTTCACGGATATCGAAAATTGATCCACCCTGTAGAAAAATTTTTGTTTCAAGGAATAAACCCTTACAAGGTTGCCCACGGAGTACCGGACACCCTGTATAAGCGCCTAAAAACTGATTCAGTATTTTTTTCATATTCAACGCCGAACTGAGTGTAAAGAGCTTTCAGACGTTTTCGCCGCGATATGACGAGATTTGAAATGTCTTTACATGCTCTATAAAAATTCTCAGCCCCTCGTACTGCACCCCACAAAAATTTTCTTTTCAGCATATTCGAGATATTTAAAGTATTTTACCCCTATCGTCGCACGTCACTGCCCCTCCCCCTACTGAACATTTTATTTCTAACTTACTCTCACTATCTTACTCTCTTGCATACAAACAGTTACGAAGTTTCAACCTTGTGGCATTAGTCGTTCAGGATATTTTGATTTTGGAAATAGACAATTTTCCTTGAACTTTTGTTTTCTCTAGCAAAATAAGATAATATCCGGTACGGTTCTTGAGATATAAAGTTGAAATTTTTTGAAAAATTGCTTCCGTGCTTCACCACTTCCCTCAAAAATTTTGGATTCAATCTACTCCACTTGTAATTTTATATACAGACTAAGAGATATTATGAGATTAGAAGAGGGTTTAATATTTTAAGGGGTGGGTAGGGATTAGCTTTGAATTACAATATCTTCCGAACCAATTGTACCAGGATGATAAAATACGATTTCTGTATATAGGATTTCAAGTGGAGTGTATTGAGTGCAAAATTTTTGAGGGGAGTGGTGAAGCACGAATGTGGAGGGATAGCATTTCTTCAAAAAATGCAATTTTTATATCTCAAGAACCGTACCAGATATAATCTTGAAAATTTTGCAGGAGTTAGGACCAGTAGACCTATTGCGGAGGGTGTGGTTGCAGGGTGTGATTGTGAGAGCGGGTGGGAAAGAAAAAAATTCAGATTTTTATTTCTCGAAAACCGCAAAGGAAAGAATTGAGAACTGTATTGAGCCACTATAGAGACAACTCAGAAAAATAAAATTATTGATAGGTACGGGGGTTGGGTGTGGTTTTTCATATCTCAAAAACGGCTTATGCTAGAAAGTTGAAGCTTAATACCTATATGGAGATGTGCTAAAGCAAAAAAAAGTTCTGGTTTTCACTGGCGTACATAGGTGGAGTAAAAAGGGTTTTTTCCACATTATCACGAATTTCGTTAAATCTTTTTTAACTTTTCAATTTTACTTCTGCGGACTTTTGATATAAGCGCCCAGAGAGGTTTTTCCAAATTTTTCGATATCCTACCCCTACGGGGGTGTAAAGTGGTTGTGTACATATCCACGAATTCAGATATATTTGTTCGGTCTAATGAATTCATCGAATTCACTTTCATTTCTAAAGGCTTTAAATATAGTCGAATTCTGTATTTAAGGTATTGTTCTGTTTTTTATGTGTCATTATGCACTTTAACATCTTATTTTATTATTCCAATAATACAGTATTTTCATAGATTTAAAAAAAAATACCGCAGTAACGAAGGGTTGTAAACCAATCGTATGATACTCTACATGAAATTCTAATCTCCGATTTATATTGTTGTTGGGGATAAGGCAGAATAAGAAGTGTGCATGTAGTCTGCTTATTTTTAAGGACTCTCGTTTAGTTGCTCGTGGAAAGTGAAACACAATATCTTCCGTTTTCAACTTTCACTTTCACTGGAACAATTTAAAAATTAATATTTGCAAAATTTCAAATTCCTAGCTTGGAGCGGTCAAAAGTTATCGATTATCACTCGTGGACGTTTTAAGGAGTTTTGTATGGAAGCTACTCGAAGAAGTGAAGGGATTTCGACCAATAGCAATATACGCAAATGCGTTTGAAAGTTCGTATCTCTCGAACCGCTTGAGCAATTAAATTTCGTCATATATTGTCATGTGAAAAATGCAAATTATACATTTGATGCGGACAGCATTACTTCTTTACTGAATTTACTATTAGCTGGGTTTGAAGCCACTCCCTTCTGATTTGTGGGTGGCGGTTAGATCACCTTGAAAATCTTGAAGGATTACTCTAACGTATTTTTGTCATCATAATTTTTTATGTACTAGATGATGTAAGCAGAGCGTCTACGTCAGTTCCCCTTTGAATATTTCATTCCTTATATTAGATACATAATTCAACAAATCAAAGCGTTCGTTTTTTTAAGTCTATTATACTCATCTCTAACCACTTGTATGTACTATTGAAATTATTGCTTCAATCGTCTCCAAAAATATAGTGATGTGAAAAATATACAGCGAGAATGTTCGCGGTTACAAGGACACCGACAATCACAGTACAAAGCTCTGATTCCACAACCCCGTCTTGTTCGCATTTTTTAAGACCCTTCTACTCAACTGTAATAACCCCATGCATGTAAAGGATTATTCAATACGTACATAGCAATTTTGTATTTTAATGCAAACGTACCCTTAAACTTATTTGCTGGTCTGTCAATGTCTAAACATCAGTCAAGGTTTACATTTTTATCATGGTGATGTCCACGAACGAGCAACGTTTGGAAATTATCTCAATTGTTCTGTGTTTTATTTAAATACAAAATTGTTATGTCCCTATTGAATAACCCTAGTGAACTTCACCATGATAAAAATGTAAACCTTGACTAACGTTTTGACATTGACAGACCAGCAAAAAACTTTAAGGGACTGTTTTTATTAAAATACAAAATTGTTATGTACCTGTTGAATAACCCCTTACTATCGAAATCATCGCCAATTGATTTTGATCTTTTTTACACCGACAGTCATAGTGTAGCCCGAGGCTTTAGATTAGAATTTAAGCTGTGTACAATTTATTTCGTTCCAGCTACTGAGTAGAACTTTATAATAGGTCAATTTAATAAAAACTTATCGTAATCTCCGTAAGTCCCAATATCATTTTTTAATGTAGTTTTAATTGTCATATTAGTTGCCCCAAGGCTTTTCTAATTTCGATATTTTTTAGTCTGTTTGAGTAGTCCATGTAAAATGATACTCTCCTCCACTATTAAAAATATTCTTCGATGGATTCTATTTGCCGCGACACTTGTAGACACACGGGTAAAAGATAAGAAAATTCGGCCTTAAGATAATAATTTTGAATGTTTTCCAGCTCTATTACAACATAAATATCGATAGCATCAACTTAGCACTGAATCCGCTATATCTTACCGGAAACTCCTCAATTTGTAACCGGACATTTATTAATATGGACATTTTTTTGGTGAAACAAAACGATTATCCGCGATTACGTTTGGAAGTAGTTCAACGTAGTAAGAATCGCGTAACAAAATTGTTCAATAGTCCGATTATACGAACATGCGATATCCAGCGCATTATCAAAAACAATCCGTTTACTTCGTCCTTCGATAAAATCCTTAAGAAATACTCGAATTTATCGACGGTATGTCCGCAGCCTGCTGGCTATTATTACGTAAGAAATCTAACGATAACGTCACAGTCTTTCCCATTGGCTATATTCTATAAGTCAAATTCTGGGGTACAAATGAATATTTTCCTTTATACGGAAAATCCGCGAGGACATATTTTTCAAATTGCAAGCTTCATGGTTAAATTTACAGTATATAAACAAGGTGGAGATTGGGTTTTGTAAATAAATTGGTGCGTTTAAATGTTGTTTGAAGATTTTTTTAGCCCAACTTTATACCTTGACGAAGTCCAGTTCAAATTTATTGCAGCACTTCAACCGCGCTTTCATGTCTGTTTAACGTCCGATAAAAATTAAGAAAAACTAAAATGTTTAATAACACGTTCTTCAAAGATAAGGTGTAAATTACTTAATTAATTTGCTATGACCTTCATCCAAGCTGTCACTTAATTCATGGAAATTTATTATTAATATTTGATACTTATCCGTAAGTGAACATTGGTGACGAATCTACGAACATTATTTACAATTGGCTCATCATGTTTACTAAGCGACTGTTGTCAGGAGACGGACATACAATTTATTTATTTTTTAATATTTTATTATCATTGCTACGAGAGGTCAAGATTATGTTGATGTAATTTGTGCTATTGTTGACTGCAGGTCAGATTTTTATTATTAGCGTTACGAAAAAAAAGCTACTAATTATTACATAGGTATGATGTATACCCATAAACCCAGCAGGTGATTAATTGCAAATAATAAATTCATGACTGGTAGAATTAATATTAGCTTCAACCTTTATTATTCATGGATCAGTTAAATTTAATAGTTTATGCCCCTGAAATAAAGGACGCAAGTTTATTTTTTGGTCAAAAAAAATATGTTCAAAGGTTTTTATGTTTTCGGTATTTGAGAAGGCGGTAGAGACAAATGCGCACATAATTCCCGACTAGAGTAGACACTACCTGGCTAGTATCAAAATAAATGGTGAAGAACACTTCGGTAAAATTTTGGTATTTTTCAGGCTCCCTGGAATATAGGGTAGGAGCAAGTCACCTATCAGCATTGGCGGATACAGGGGGGGGGACGGAGGGGCCGCTCCCCCCCCCAAGAGCAATTCCGAATTTTCTAAACATACATACCTACTTCAACCGTTCTCCGATTTTTTTTACTCCACTGCAATGTGGACTGTAATTAGCATTTACTGTAGTTCTGCGGTGCAATGCAAAGCACAGAACAGAACCATGATGGTGGATTTACCATACACTCAACGTTTGAGGCGCTCCTCTATCCCCACCATAAAATCAATCGAACAGATGGCTCGTGCAGTCGCAAGAGTCTAACATTCTTCAACTTTTTCTCCGACGCACGCTTCCATATGTGTACACACATACAATGAACTGTGGTACCATCGTAGCTCATCGTATTTCTGTCGTTTCGCACTTATAGGCAAGTTGCGCCGCAAAGGCATGTTGAGTGTCAATTCCTTTCAACACAGCAAAGAACACAGCCGACGAAAACCGGTTTGCAATGGCCTGATGGGGGTAGAGGCTCGCCTCAAGGGTGAGTGTAAACGCACCATGATAAAAAGACTACAAGACAACATATTGCGTAGGTAATAGGGTTATTTCATCAAGAACCGCCAAAAATGACGAAATTTGTGACCTTACCATCTCCGATTCTTTTGAAAATGTTTGTACTTTAAGAACTGATGAAAAAAATAATTGAAATTAAATTTTCTGTTTCTATCTCATTTTTTTTGTTAGTTATAGTATGTTAAAGTTTTCGCAAAAATGGTGTCCGAGTCCTCTTTGAAAATGAATATCTCTTGTAATTTTTATCCTAGAATAATAAAATATGGCTTATTTTATGTCGCAATAAAAATTATCCTTGAAATTGTTTTCAAGGATAATGATTTTGTCCTTTATCCCTGAATATCTCAAAACGGTTTTTTTTTATTTTTTTATATTTTTTTATGTTTTTCAAAACATACCAAAAAATTAACTTGGGATCTCAATGGGATCGGGGTCAAAAAAATCGATGAACATCATAGTGGTTCTCAATTATTTTATAGAAAAATTGTCATTTAATCAAGAATCGCCAAAAGTGTGACCTTATCATCGCCGATTCTTTTGAAAATTTGTGTACTCGAAGAATTAGTGAAAACAAAATATGATTTCAAGTTTTTGTTTCTATCTAATTTTTTTTGTTAGATATTGTATGTTAAAGATTTCCCAAAAAAGATGTCGAGTCCTCTTTGAAAATTCATATCTCTGGTAATTTTTATCCTTGAATAATAAAGTAGGGCTTATTTTAAAGATTGTTATTGTTTTTGTTAGTTAAAAAATGAGATAGAAACAAAAACTTGAATATCAATTAATTTTTTCACTAGTTCTTCAAGTACAAACATTTTCAAAAGAATCGGAAATGGTAAGGTCACAACTTTGGCGATTCATGATGGAATGACCCATAATAAGATGAAAACAATATGGTCCCGTTTTTGCTAAGTGCAGTCTATGTAGCTAAATTCACACAGAACTTGATCAAACAAAATAGCCAAATCAAAAAAATGTCCGCCCCCCCCCAACAGCAAAGTCTGGATCCGCCACTGCCTATCAGTAGATAGGTGTTAAAGTGGTATCTTCAAACTGATGCGTACTCGAGTTCAAACCATGTTAGTTGTCAATTTATTATAACATATTCAAATTTTAGATCCATTTAGATCGCTATAGATAAGCCAGTGTAGAAAAATAACCTATCAAACACGTTTTCTTATAATTCAGTATCAGAAAAATGCACAGGTACTGAACAGGTATCGTTTAGTCATTTACTTAGAACTCAAATTTAGCATTTGTAATATTGAAGTAGTACTGAGGTAGGTAAGTAAGTACGAGTGGCAACACGGAAACACTTAGACCTAAGAAGGTCCGTTGTGTTACCACAGGATCATCAAATCCGGTCCTACTCTTCAAACTATTTAGAGCTAGCAATGAAGCGTTGGATTCTCGCGACTTCCGTTGCGGCAGGGTCACTAAGCCAGTTGAAGAAGTAAGCTCCAAGATTAGCTTTCCATCTAGCGGATAGAGCTGGACAGGTACAGAGAAGATGAAGGACTGTCTCCTCCTTGTCCTCATCCAGGCAGCTTCTACAGAAGTCGTTTGAGAAGAGACCGAGTCTTTTAGCATTCAGTACTGAATGAAATACATTCGAATTAGTCAGTACTGAAAATTTTCACAGGAGATCTGCATATTTCAGTACTGGGATGGGAAAGTGTATATTTTTTTGAGGCGAACTTGTTAGGGTAGAGGTGCTGAAGAAATTGTAGAAACAAGTTAAAACATCATGTATACCTTGAAGGGGATAAGGTTTAGGTTCTGATATTTCCGATGCAAGAAAGTTCAAACTTGATATGTTTCTTCCGTATGTGAGAACTCGAGTAGAATATTTTAAAACATAATTTTATATGTTGCTGTACAGGTGTACATGGTTCTTGGGCATGACTTATATATGTACTTGAATACCGTGAACGTGCATAGGTAAATATTGAATAACCAGTGGTCTGCATCCTTAATCTTGATCAGAATTTCTAACATGAATTCATGTTGGTTTATATCTTAATATCATTCCATGCACTCAAATTTCTATACGCTAAATAACTACAGCTAAAAAGTGACCTCAATTTTCAGTCAAACACCGAACCTAAATGTGTAGGTTTTCGAATTTCAAATCATCCAGGACAGACACGAATAAAAACCGAGACTGTAAATTTTTATGATAGCAGTCTCCTTTTTTGCGAGCAAAATGCTGAAGGCTATGTCCAACTGAAGCCACCGCGGAGATATGAATGTGAATAATGGCGTGTAATAGAAATCTACATGCGGTCCTTATTTTTCCTAATATCCTATAAGGCGTAAATAGACGGAGCAGGTAAGGTATACCTACATGCATAGTCGTTGAATGAAACGATTTCAGGTGTACCATTAGCATAAATTTTATAACTTGCTATCTGCTGTAGTTACTTTTTATGTGTTTCGGTGTTTTCGACGTAAATAAAAAAGCTTAAAGGCGATTTATGTAAATCATATTTTTTGATAACATTGAAAAATTGAATCTTACGGTTAAACTCATTATTAAAGCATGCATATAAAATAGGCAATTTCTGATGGAATAATTTCAAATTATTAAGATAAAATTCGGGATTCAATTCAGCTGAAGACAGAACGAACCAAAATTTAAAATATAAAGTGGATAAAGGTATATCGCAAGATCGGGTTGGAGGTAGAAAGTTACTGCAGTTAAGGGACTCGTGACACCATCAGATAATAGATAATTTTAAAACCGGGGAAGTTAATTGTTGAAGATATTAGATAAAGTGATAATGGTTTTTTTTTGTGGGGTCAGGTGGAATTACAGTCACAGAAGAGAGAGCGATGCGCGACGCGCGCCATGTCCATGTGACATCACGCGACATTAATATATCTCATAGCGCGCGTCATATCGCGACGCCAATTATAGTTGGCACGTTGAATTGCTTCGCACAACTGTCAAATAATATTCTCAAATACTAAAATATTTTGCTCGCAGCCTGGTAATGTGTATTTCCTGTGTCAAAATCGCGTTAGAAATTGCTGACAGAGTTTTAATTAGTCATATGAATAATAGTGTTTGAAGTGTTAATTTTTAGTGTATCCAATCAAATAAACCAACAACAAAGGTAAGTCTTAACACTAAATGTAATTTTAATTTCTCTGTAGTGCAATGGCCACCTTTTTTTTACTTCAATCAATTCTTTAGACTACTATTATTATGTGTAGTATCTAACGTAGGTATGTACATATATATTTAAAGAAATTAATAAATTTTTTTAAATGACATAGATTTTTTGTTTCAGTTACAAAATGCATTACTACGACATGTTTTCTATTCCTTCGTACAAAAGTCACGCCAGTAAGTTCAAAAATTGTATTCATTGTTTAAAAATAAACACTCAATATACTTTTAACACAATTGATTTTCAGAAATTACAGAACAAGGTGCATTTCTAACTGAAGGAAGGAATGAAATTGTTGCACAGCAACCATCAACATCGAGTCCACCTTTGTGCACAGAAGATCTCTGAGATTCTGGTAGTCAAGAAAAATTTTTTTTTCAGAATTTAAGAATCTACATTGCACGAAAAATTTTAAGAATTATTAAAATATTTATAGAGATTGTTGTTTAAATTACAGATGCGTTTAAATCAGAAATAATAGTTGCCTTCAAAGACTATGAAGTTTACATGAAAAAAATTCACAATAATATATATATGTTTATAATAAATAGCAGAAAGAAGAGAAAAATATCTCTCGAAGAGTTTGTTCATTAAATCCAGGATTACCGGTTGCGGGGAATTCCCCAAAATTGGGAAATTTCAACTTTGAATGGTGCTAGCGGGGAATGAACAAATGTGGGGAACTGCGGGTAATTTGGGCAAATTGTGGGGAATTGCAGGGAATTTGGAAAACTGTGGGGGAAATCGACATCCTGAACAACATCAGTAGATCAAAAATGTCAAAGTTTACGTACTAAAAACTGATTTTACTACGAATTGATGTATAGTTTTCAAGTGCTACATTCTGAAAACATTGAGTAGAAACCTCGACAACTTGGTCTGAACATTGATCATTGGATCTGAGTGTTAAGAACTCCGAAATCATTTGAATCATTTGAAATCATTGAAGTTTGTAAAAAATCTAAAAAATCTATGGTCCCCGCGAAGCGCGCGTAAGCCAAACATGAACGCGAAAAGGGAGTTTTAATTCCTTTAGCCCCGCAGGGCTGTACAAAAAGTAGTTGGAGCGAAGCGCGCGTCAGCCAAACATGGACGCGAAAACGGAGTTTTAATCCATTTAGCCCCGCGGGGCTGCGCAAAAAGTAGTTGGAGCGAAGTGCGCGTCAGCCAAATATGGACGCGAAAAGGGAGTTCTAATCACCCAAAAACAATAATTTTTTTTAAATTTTTTTAAACTTTTCGCGCCATGTTGCAATTCTGATGTGGAACAAATATCACAAAAGTTTTAATATGGCAATGCTGGTGTTACGGAAATATAATTCTGATGTAAATTTATAGCGTAAAAGGTAAGTAAAAATCAGAATTTCAAATGGCTATAACTTTTAATTTCAGGACAAGCGCGAAGTGAAACATAGCGCAATATGTTTCAAAATATCGATAGATTTAATGAAACATATTTTTTTTCATTTTCAGGTGGTGGCTCAAACGGTCAACCATTTCCCCACTATCAAAAATTTTCTAGGGTGTCTCTACATATAGTGACTCTATCTATATAGTCATAAATTTGTAGCTTTCTATTCATGACGGTTTTCGAGAAATAAAAACCAGAATGCTTTCCTTAACACTCTTTCACCATCACCCTCAACACCCACATCCCCAAAAAATGTTTTCCCTATTTTCAAGTTCATATCTTGTACGGTTTTTGAGATATAAAAATTCAATTTTTTGAAAAATTGCGACCTCTCCACTTTTGTGCTCCACCTCCCCCCTCAAAAAGTTTTCATTCAGTAGACTCAACTTATGATCCCATATACAGAAACCAAATTTTATCTTTCTGGTGTAAATGGTTCGGAAGATACTGTAATCCAAAGTTTCACAACCCCCACCCCCACACCCAACCACACATCTTAAAAATTTCAACTTAATATATGAACGGGTTTGGAATGATTTGGCGAACAGACGGACATTTTTTTTAGCTTTTTTGGTGTTTACTAGTCCTAAAACGCGTAAATAAAAAACTTCAGGGTTGCAAATTTTTTTTAAATTTCTGGGCGATCACATTTAAAAAATAATAAGGTAAAAATTATTACTTAATTACGAAAATAGTTTAGATTACAAGAAAAAAAACTTGGAAAGTTCTCAAGCAAGAGCAATGAATTTATCATCCTGTGGACGGTAACAAAATAAGCGTTTGTAATATCGGCGAAAATAATTAGATCAATTTTTTAAAACATACATGTGTATTTTAAAGTAAAACTTCCCTAACAATCTTTCGAGTCTTAGAAAATTTTGGTTAAGAAATGTGTACATTTATTTATATTATATAATATTAAATTACACCAGCTTACAACATGTAAAAACAAAGCTTGCAGTCAAAGTGAAACAGAGTGATTTATTTCAAAATCAAAATGAAAAATTAATTTTTAGTGTTGACTAAACAGTTGAATTTAACTTATACCTGATTAACTTCGTTCTAAATTTTTAGGAATTTCGAGATTTCGTCAAAATTAAACATTATATTATAGTGAATTTACATTAACGAATTTAACAAAATCTCCCAAAACTCCCATCAAAATCTAATAGATTTCCCATACATTTCATAGATTTTGAAATCTATTTGGATGACTAGATTTTTTGAAAATTCTATTCGAAATCTACTGAACCTGATCAGCCTTGAATTATTTTCACCAAACGTTCACCTCTCATCACTCGCACACCTTTGACCACAATATTTACGATCACATATTTTATATAAAAAAAATGTAAATTACTTGCTAAGAATACAAGATTTTAAATCAGATTAGTGAGCTGATAAATGTCAAAACCCTTCTGTGAGCTATAAATGCTTTCAAGATTATTAAAACTTTTTGGCGAAATCTATAAAGGCGAGAAAAGCGAATCGTAAACGGACTGCCGAAGTAAAATCTTTTTTTCATACCTTCGTTTAAGAACCGCTTTAGCAATTCGCAAGGGAAACGTAAACGAAAATGTTAAAATAAGAGCAGTAAAATAGAAATATTTGGTATATGGGAATACCTTACTACACACCACTGTACTAAAGATTAGTACTTCAAATGCGGCATTAAATTGGCCATCGTTAGCCATTAAGCATCGTAAATTATTAAAACCCTTACAATAACCGAATCATAATAAACTTTCATATTTAACTTTACCCTTGTCTTTAATTAAAGTTATTACATACCTGAAAGTCTCCGCTAAATGCGATGCATTTCTGAAACGCTGAAAATAATTCGATTTCGATTCGTAAAATTTATAAATCGATTCGTTTCGGGTTCGCTAAATTCAGGTCGGAGCCAATTATTATCAATTTAATTGCATTTTTTAATAATTTATTAATCTAGCTATTCTTTAAAATACATTTATAGAATTCCATTTAGTTTAATAATACACTTTAATATTTAAAATAAGTATTTTACAGTTCATTTTAGTTACTTATATTCTACGATTTATGTAATAATAATAATACAAAAAAACTGCATTAGCAGAATCGTATGTATAAAAAACTTCTTATATTTCCGCTGAAAAATTTTCATACGTAGTTACAGTCCTTTCTGTATTGTAACCACCTTTGCATTTTAGATATTATTTCGCTGGCTGCTATTCTGAAATTTGTTTTGATTTGATTTGACAATTGCCTCCTCTCTAAAAGGAAAATACTTTATTATTAAAAAATAATAAATAAATTAATTTAATTTTTATCGAATTACAAGTCATTCGTTCGCGGACTGCTTTTAGCGTAGATATAAAATAATTGGTTTTAAAGAATGTGTTGTTTAAACTGCAGTTTAGAAGCGATATAATTTAGGTTCTACTCAAATCAGATTGGAAAGCCATGACCTTTTCTTCATTACATTATTCACTATCACATATAATAAATTTTTAAAAATTTTGGCAAACCATGCAAGCTTTGTATTACAATTTGTGTTAAGGTAGTTTTTATTCTAATAACTAAAATTTTTATTTTTTAAACCCATAAATGTTTTAAGTGGCGGATTGAGTAAATCTCATCTCTTGTAAATAAAATTACAGAATAATGTTAATGCTGCTTTTTGTATTTGATAGCGCTATAATGAGATTTACCCATACTTTTTAAAGTGTCTAATGACTTTCTAATTTTGCTGTACAAAGACTAAGTTGGTTTACTCGTATGGTCGGAAAATAAACATACGAGTCACTATACAATGACCACAGCAATATATAAGCATCGGTGGTTCAGTGGTAGAATGCTCGCCTGCCACGCGGGCGGCCCGGGTTCGATTCCCGGCCGATGCATTGACATTTTTGGTTGTTTGCCATCCTTCTGTCTATTTCGGTAAATTTGGCAACTCCTTGTACTAGAGCTACAATTCCAATACTTTTTTACGTTCTGGGTAAAATCAGATAAGATTTGTTCTACGAAAACAAATCTTAAAATAAATCAATGCGAAATCAACATGAAAGTAAGTCCCCGGCATTCTATAGATTATTAACTTGGCAAAATCTAAAATGCTTTGAAACGCGATTAATGCTTAATTACTCACGAAGAAATATTTCCATAAGAAAATTGAACCCGAAAGATTCATCTAATTTTCTTTCAAGTCGAATTATCCACAGAAATTAGATAATCAGTTGGAAATACTCAACGTTACCATTAAAGTGAAATTATAGTGGGTACTCGACTCGGCAATGAAAACAACCTTTACACTTGAAATGTAACCAAATAAAGTTTATGCCTAATTAATCTTGAAATCGACTTGCTTTTCAACTAAGACGTAAGAGCATCATCGACTAACGTGGTAGCGAAAAATATTATTATTATTGTCATTTTTTATATTATCTTTTATGGTTGTGATTTGCACTTGAACTTGAAATTGATTAAAAGAGTGAATTTTTGAAAGATAGGCGCTTTAGATAAGAGTATCCGGAACATAATTTGTTTAATTCCAAGACCAACTCAGTGTCAACTTATCACGCAATGAGGTCAGATAACTATATCTGTTGTCTAATCGAAATGTTGGTGCAATTTTGTCCATAAATGAAATTCAAACATATAAATTCTCAATTTCATATTTCTCAACGTAGGTAACTATTAAAAAAATATCATATGCTTTTCAAGTTCAGTTATTTTGCATGCAAGTGCTGGTATATTTTTTCTATATTCAATTTAATATCTGATATAATACCATGTCGAATTACACTAAATTCAAAACTTCCAGCATAACACGTTATGAAGCTATCGTGCAAAAGGTGTGATCCAGACGTTTATTGTCTTCAATGTCGGAGAAACCCTGATCCAACGAATCTCGTGGGTGTTCTAAAAAGGGACAATCTTGGGACAATCCCTCGGGTGTACACTCATGGGACAATCCCTTGCGTATACCCTCATGGGTGTAACTTAAACATCCACGGTTCTAACCGAAACACCCATGGGTGTAACCCAAACACCAATCGTTGCGGCGCTAGCACCCATTGGTGCAACGTTTACAACATGGGTGTTTCTCAAAACACCCATAATTATGGTTGTACAACCATGGCTGTTTCTCGAAACATTTAAAAATATGGATGTACTGCCATGGATGTTGTTTGACCAGGTATATTAGAAGAAGTGGGAAGAGTTTGGTCATGAACAATCTTATGACGAAATTAAAAAAATAAATAAGTATCTAATTACAAAAAATGAACAAAAAAAAATTTCTTTTGACCGTCTGTCCATGCCAAGGTATTGTGTACCCCTTTAAAATATTAAATTAGAATTTTGGTGGACCCTTTGAAGGGTAAAGTTTTTGAGGCTAGGGCTGTGCGGTCATTAATCATTATTCCTTTTGAGATATTAAGGTCAAATTTTTACGATGGGTGTATTTGGTGAACCCCTTTCAAGTGTAGGATTTTTACGCAGTCCCATTTGATCTTAGCGCTCGTGAGTGCTTTGCTGTTTCACGCAAAAGCAGATAATGCTCCTTTTTAGAAGACTGTTGACTGATAGTTTGGTTTGCCGAATTTTAAGAAACTCTTCAAAGAAGGCACCAAATTCCGAAAGATATTTATCAAACAGATTAAAAGAGTGGCTGTATTGTACGGTGACTGTTTTTTATGCCAATTGGGGAAAGCCAACTTTTTATGTGACCCCAACTAGTAAAATGGCCATTTAATAACCAGTTGATGTCGATATTCTTTAGTTTTTTGTACTAGCTTTAACTCAATCTCGAAATGTTTCTGCTCATCCGTGCCTATATCTTTCTTCATAAACATACCCAAGCCGTTGTTATATCAAATTAAATTTTCATAACTTCCTTTAGTATACGACCAGGAAGCTGATTAGCAACAACTATGTACGAAAGATTCATTGCATCTAATCACGGTTGCAATTACTTAGATACTTTGCTATAGTAAATTCAAAGGAGATACAAGATACCTACTTCAACTTTTGCATAAGACAGTCGAGTGGTGCTCATTCATTTAAGAGCCATGCAAATCTGATCATACTAAACAAGTTTTCATCTACACGACCTATCCTAACTAGAGAACAAGTCTTGTGTCTTATTATTGAATTAAGAAACCGAAAATTTATCCTATACTTGCATTGCATGTACACCACCTGAACAACTATAAGATTACCAGGAAGAAGAGAAGATGTTAACGTGGTGCAGAAGAAGCCTGCCGTGATTCTAATGAAAATTTATCTAATTTTGAAGAATTTGAATATTTCAGACAAATTAATAGCAACAAATTTTATCTGAAATAAAAATGAAGCAATGGGTTAAATAATTAAGTCATTAAAATATTTTCAGCCAAGTCAGCGCAATCTACAAAGAAGATTAGCTTTTAGCTCTTCCCCAACGGTTCAGTGAAGACCGGTTTTATTTCAGCGATCTTTCAAAGATTGAAGCTGATCAATGGGCGGTTATGTTTTTGGTGTAAAACGCAAACTTTTTAGGAAAAAAAAATATTTAGAGTTGTAGAGTAGCTGTTCACATTTGCTAGTAAATTTAAGCACAAGCATCGGTGGTTCAGTGGTAGAATGCTCGCCTGCCACGCGGGCGGCCCGGGTTCGATTCCCGGCCGATGCATTACTTTTGATGAATGGCCTACCCAATTGGCGTCATCTATTAATAAATGTGACCAACTTTTTGAAATAAAGGTTTATTCAATAGGTACATAAACAATTTTGTATTTTAATACAAACGCGCCTTTAAACTTTTTTGCTAGCTTGTCAATGTCAAAACGTCAGTCAACGTTTATATTTTTATCATGGTGAAGTTAACGAACGAGCAACGTTTGGAAATATTCAAAATTTTAATTTTTTCCGTGTTTAATTTATATATGGAATTGTTTTCTCACTATTGTATACCACAAAATTTACATGTTTTGAGTAGTATTTGGATGCGAATGGTAGCAGCGGTCAAACCTTTTGAAATACATAAACACATACACCATTTTGTTTATACTATTGGTTTTTATTTTTTGTAATTAAATTATTATAAAAAACAGACTTAGTTTCGTTATAACTAAACAAAATAAAATGAAATTATTCATAAATTATGATTAAATCAGAAAAAACAGTATTCCTCTTTAAACTTATAAAAATATCTTATAGACCTACAAAATCTTTCATTGAAAAAAATTCCAGTTGTATGTATTCAAAACAGCATGGGTTCCATTGTTACTTACTAAACATAAAAATAAAGCAAACAAAACTATTCATATTCCATTCAGTTAAGGCGTAAAAATATCAGACTTCTCATTTTACATAAATTATAATTACCTACGAAAGCTAAAAATTCGTTAAATTATCAAATATTCAATAAAAACATATTACTTTTTGTCCCAACTGCATAAATAAATATAAATATAACGATGTACAACAATTGATCTAAATTAAGTTCAAAACAAAAAAAAATCTTCTTTTAAAATAAATAAAGATATGAAATCTTTGAATCATTACATATTTCGAATATAAAAAAATGAGACTTTATTTTGACTTGATCGGCTAAACCTAGTAAGCACTTTTTAGAAATTATTATAGGAGTACCCAAAAACTTTGTCAGTCCTCAGAAATAAATGTTGGTATCTCGATATTTTAGGAGTTCTCCCAGTTTATCTGAATAATCTGTATCGGACTATTAATATTCATTTTTGAAGGTTGAGTAAATATAAGTTTTCAGACTATGCCTTAAAATTTTTTAAGAAGCATTTACAAGGTTTTGAAATGAGACAGCCGTGATGCTTATTACTTCTTGTACTTAAAAATCAAAGTTTTCGACGGTTCCCACTTTTCGCCAAAGTTGTTATTAGAAAGTTCTTTGGCAATTAAGACAGCATTCGCCAATGAGAAGTCAATTCCTTTTCTTGTCCTTAATTAAATTAAATTCAGAAAACTTTCTTTCGGCAGCTGCACTTCTATGGGGAAAAGCGATTATAGTTCCGATAAAATATCTTATAATGCGAAATATGTTTGGTTTAATCCGTTTTCTGATTAAAAATATTTTGATAGAAATCTTCAAGGGCAAATCTGTAGATACCACTAAGAAATGATCGCCATCGCCATTCCTCATTAAATATTTCTTCATTAGCTTCATCTACTAAATTGGGGACATCAAAGGAACTAAGCATGATGATATGTTTTTTGGATCAACGCCGTGCAATGCGATGGGAACTTCATTATCAAAATCAAGCCGAAATAGAACTTGCTTGCAAACTTCAATGTAATAATCTCGACATCTTCAATATTATTTATATCTGCTTCTGGTATCAATATTTTATTTATTAAAATAGCTTCTTTTCCACCATTATAAACATCTTCAAAATGTAAATATATTTTCACACTGTTGAAATCTATATCATTTCGTAAAACATTTGCAATAAATTGTGGTTTTACGAAATTTTTAAAAATTGTTTTAAAATAAGTTTTTTATTGTTCGAAGCAAGATATATATCCTCGGTGCCTCCGCTTGATATTCGATATTTATTTTATTTGTTAAGTTTAAAATATATACCAAAAAAATAAAGTACGCTCTATTTATTTCCGTCTTTTCATATTGTGTGAGCTAAATCAGCGTTACTTTCTCGTTGATATCGTAATAAAATGTTGTAAAGTGACCTACTGCTCTAATATCCGTACAACAATATATTCCAATGATAGCCACCTTCCTAGTGGAAGGTAATTGTGTAGTGGATGTCATAGGCGCGCCGTTGGGGGGGCCAGGAGGAGCCGAGACCCCCCCCAGACCCCGCCTTGGACCCTCCCAGAAAAATAATTCTGGCCCCTTCCAGAAAAGTAATTCCTTCCTATCCGCAAACTTTTTGTTGCCAATTGTTTTTTTTTTCAAATATTTTTTAACAATACAAATAATAAAAAAGAATCTTCTAAAATGAACGAAGCAAATCTCAACTGACTTTTGAAAATAACAAGACATTTTTGAATTTTACAATCATTGTTCTTTCGATCTGACGAGAGCTTTACAAGATTTTTTCAATTTAGCAAAATAAATTGGAAATTGTTCTTGAAAACAACAAGATTCTCATGAAAAATTTTTGAGTTTTACGTAATTGTAACAAAATTTTCTTCAAGTTTACAAACGTTTTTGAATGTAACCAGCTTTTTTTGAGAATATCTTTGAATTTTAGAAGATGTTTTCAATTTAACAAATTAAAGTAAAAATTGGTTTTAAACATAACGACATTTGCATCAAATATTTTTTGATGTTATGAGATTCTAGAATAAATAAACTATTTGGTTTTTGAATATATCGAGTTTTTTATGAAATACATACCTACGATATTGGATTCGTATATTTCGAGTTCTTAGTATATAGTTTTGAACAATTTTTTGTAACTGAAGTCTTACCAGTATATTATTCACTTTGAATTATATCTTTGATGGTAATGAAATCAGAAAACTTTTAATAATAATATTAATCATAAATATAATAGTAATCATAAATAATAACGTTAAGTGAGAATTGCGAAACCAATAGAAAATAAGCTAGGAATGTATAAATACAATTTTTTTTATCGAAATTGAAGAAAACATCTTACGAATACAAAAAAAGCTTCTACATATCCATCGAAATCTTCAAATCTTCGGGAACGCTAAAAATCTTCGAATTGAAGAAAAATATTCAAATCTGGCATCGCTGCTACTACTCAAGATATATTCTCGAATCTCTCAATCACATTGCATTCAATTTTAAGGACTCTCTTTTGGTTGGAACTCGAAACTAAAAGACAGTGAGTACCGTAAATTGAGTGAAGACATTTTTACAGGATTTTTCTATGGCAGCTACTCGAAGGAGGACTCATAGGAACAGGGCCACCCTAACCACAGGGCTATATAGGCTATAGCCCTGGGGCGCAAGCCTTTTGGAGCGGCAATTTTATTGATGTTATGTTTTAATTTTTTTTAGAAATACTGACCACAAGAGCGCAGAAATGGAAGATTGTATTTTAAAACTATTATCTGATTTAGATATCAATTTGGAAGATTGTAGAGGGCAATCTTATGATAATGCATCTAATATGTCGGGTATATACAGCGGCATCCAAGCGCGCATTAAATCTATAAAAATCTTGCCATTTACGTACCCTGTGCAGCAGTCTTTAAATTTAATTGGAGAGTCGGCGGCGGAATACTACGACAAGATAAGCAACTAAATTATTTTTATTTCTTTAAAATCTATACAATTTCTTTGCCGCGTCAACATCAAGGTGATTTTGACAGATACGCTAGCATTAAAAAAACAAAATGTCCAAAAAATTAAGCGACACTCGTTGGTCAGCAAGAGCTGATTCAATAAAGGCAATTGTTTCCGGTTATGGAAATTTTAAAGATGCTTTGAATAAAATTTTGGAAGATAATTTTCAAAAGCCTGCAACAAAATTTGAGGATGAGGGGTTGTTAAATGAGTTCAATTCACTGGAAACTACTATGATGGTAGCATTTTGGAACGAAATATTATAAATCATAGATAAAATTAATATATCACTTCAAAAAGTTGATACTACAATTGAAATCATTATTTGATTATACGCTTCTTTAGAAAAACGAAACGAAATGCAGGATCATTTCACCTTTACAAATCCGAAGGTATAAAATTGTCTAATTCTGACTCTTTTATATTTTGTATTTGCCGCTTCCACTAGCCATCAAAATTGTATTTTCTTATGACGAGGGGCGCATTATTTTTAGTAGACCGCGGGCGCCGAATATCCAAGGACTATTTAAAAGTTTTTCCTTCAACTGCAGCTAGTAGAAAAGCAATGTATAAAACCTTTTAAAGTCGCAACCTAAGACTAATCATTCGTTGTTTATACGAACATCTGATTTGTAAGCACAAAACGGACGAACTTGTATGAAAAGCATGTGTGCCTTTCGGAAGGAGTCGTATGTCCTGAGCCATTCGGCCCCTGGCCCCTGCCAGATTTTAGGCCACGGCACGCCTATGGTGGATGTACATGTGGATTGTGGAGTAAAATATAAGCAACAATCAATGTAGGCAAGAATTAAATTCACAATAGTTATAAAGATTAGATTTTTGGCGAATTTTGGGTATTTTATTACAAAAAAAAACACATACCTATAATTATAAATAATTTTTTTCATCCGGGTAGCATAATTGAAATTTGAGTGGTATAAGTAGTACGGGCTTGAAATAGTAGTAAAATACTACTATAGTAGCAAGTTCGGCAGCGCTGCTGGGGAGCCCTATATGGGAAACAGATAGTTTGCGGTGTATACTGCAAATCATAAAAGCGTTGGTAAAACTTTATTAACAGTTAAATTATAGAGCGACAGACGAGGCAATTGATGGAACACATAAGTTTGAATCGTAAGCGATCGAATGATGAATCAATAAAACTGCAAGCGCTTGGTTGCTGCTCTTTATTTTAATTTTACACTAAATTTCATTTGAAAGTAATAAGATTTCTGCAAAACTGCTCGAGATCCAGCATAAGACACAATTTTAGTTTCGATACTTAATAGATAATATTAACGATGAAAAATTTCGATACAGACATTTGCGATACGCTTAACTGATTCAGTTCACTGGCGGTAATACTTTCCGGTTAAAAAAAATACAATTGAAATGTTTTGCATGCATGCGACTGGTTCATGAATGCCTTGAAAGTGAATTAGTAATTCAGCTATTTATTAGACTATTGCAAAAGATCATAGAAACGTCCACTAAATATTTAGCGTCATAATAAATTCAAACTACAAGGCACACGTTACAGAGGCGTTACTTCATGTGATTATAGCCGTGAAAAATTTGTTTACCGCACTTCGATCCCATACGTAGTAAACATATTTTCGTCGAAAGACAATGAAAGTGAATTTGAAAATATGGTTATGAATAGGTTACCAGTGAAATGCTATAAATTGATCGAATGCTTGAAATAACGTAATATCCGCTGTAACTTACACCTCAGCAATGTAAGGATTGAAAAACTGAAGACTTATGCTTGATAACGTACTGTCAAGTTCACAAGTCTTGACTAATATCTCCTAGTGCAGAAAATTACATTTAACAAAAATTTCAAAAAGTTCTGCCAAAATCTGTTGAACTATCCGACTTCCGATGAGTAGAAAAATGTTAACATTGTCACGTATCAGCCTACTTTCGAAGCAGATTCAAAGTATTGTACGCATTCCACCTTGTGAGTTGTGACAACATGAGTAGCGTCTTCTCCAGTCATTGAATGGTCTTCACAAATCGTTAAAATCGAAAATTCGGGTTCACATACCTCAGAAAATTTCTCAGATTGTCTTTGCTCTAAGCAGAAGCTCAACGTCTTTTGTTTGCATCATTTCCTCATTTATGCGCTATTTCCTGTTTAACATATTCGACAATAATTAGATGGCATATTTACGTAGAACTTCTTTATATTTTCTAAGTGACAACTTCACTAGAATAGAAAGGACTCTTCGAAGCCTTTGACTCGACGTACTTTAGTTTCAAGTACTGCGACATAATCTTTAAGTTCAAGCCTTAGAATACGTTTCGTATCTAATCTTTGTGTAAAACGCACCTTTTCGAACTTTAAAAGAATAAATTAATGTCTCAAGTACGTAAGAAGAGGATGCTTAAATTTATTATTACTTATATGGTACTATATTATAAAAAAGCAAGTTTATTGTGATGGTTTTTCAAAGCGTTTTATATTGTGTATGACATTATTTTTGCCACCTTAATCCCTACCAATGCGTATATATTTGTCACCCTCATAGACCAAATATTCCACATGTGTGTTCTAATTCCAAATATGCACCAAGCTTCGCCTTTCTAGATGAAGCCATACTGGAAAAATTGAATGGTAAAAAAAAATAGTTACTCAAAAACACTGACACAAAATTTTGTTCATTATTTCAAAGAATATGTATTCATTAAATAGAATTCATCTATCCAATGAATGCAATCATTGGTACGACGAACAAATTCATGAATGATTTCAAAGAAATAGTGAACAGTTCAATTATTCTATGGATCTGATTTCATTAAAAAAAATGTTTTATCGTTTAGTAAATGATATGTCATATTACAATTTCATTTGTTGCAAAAAATAATGCATGCATAACGCTTTCATGACGATAATTCATACGTTTATAAAACCGATGAACGCGTCGCAAATTTCTCTTTATTTCAAGTATTCTCTGAAAAGTGTACTTTGACTAAAATTTAGAGTGAAAATAACTGTGATAGCCTGTACCAACATAATTAAAATAACAACCTTTCAAAAACTGACATGATACGATATAAGTACAGTTTACAACTTAATCAAATTTTACTGTTCATAATATCAAGCTGGCAGCACTTTACACCTACTAATGCTTCACTTTTGAAATCATTGTAAGAGTATAATAATTTCACTTGAGCCTAAGTCTTCCTTGTGATAATTAAAGTCTCGAGCAAAATTTAATAGTAATATTTTGGAAAATAATTGAACAATTGTCGTTCCGTCGAGCCTGATTTAAACTATCAACCTATGACAGCCAGAAGATACGAGCATAAATTTACAGTGAACCTGAATTTTAAAATAGTTGATCCACATTTGGTTGGAAAATTATACTTTTTCTCATTTTATAAAATGTAAAATTTTTCGAATTAGTGGAGGATGGAGCAAGTGGCACTTCTAAGTGCGCTCTTGTTACAGACAGCGTTACGGCCGACAGACGGACTTTTTGTTATTTTTCTTTTTTTGCGGTGAAACGTAAAAATACAAAATTTGTGGATAACAAATTTGTGTTTTTATATTTCAGGCCGATCACAAAACTTTATTATTCAAAAATAATAAGGTGAAATCAGAAGCTTTTTATTCAAGCCCTCTCGTACTCATTAACCACCCACCAGGAAAAATATATAACCCAGAAAAAGTTTATCCAGTGTACGTACTAACTACAGAAAAACTCCCGAGCTAATATATGAAACAATTCTTGAGATAGGAAGCCTATTTTTCACGATCCCTAACTCAATCCCCAAAAAAATAATTGAATAGTGTACCTGTAGTATATATTAAATTTCAATTCTCTGCTGTAAGCGGTTTCTGAGTTATCTCTATATATTTGTATGAATGTTTGTTTGTTTGTTTGTCTCGTATGCGCTCCTAAACTATTCATCCGATTGCGATGAAACTTTGGTGATTTGTTGAGAGCACGCCTGCGAAGGTTTCTGAATTAGTAAAATTATTTTACAATTGGTGATACGCGAGTCGTTTCAACAATTAAGAGTATTTCATATAGTTTAGCGGAAGTTCGTGCGTTTTCGGTGTATTATTTATGCGTTCCTCTACCAAATGGTAAAGTTGGAAATTTCCAACTAGCGCAAATTGAAACAACCCTTCAAGACAGACAAACTTTGAACAACAGACTGTTATATGACGCTTCGTGTGTAATTTTATGATCAGGAGCTCAGAAAATGCATAATTTTTCTTTATGAATGTTTGTTTGTTTGATTGTCCCGTATACGTCCCAATACCGTTGCATTCATCCGATTGCGATGTTATTTTTTGATTGGACGCTTGCGAATGTTTCTGCATTAGTAATATCTTTTTACAATAGGTGGCGCGCGAGTCATTTGACCATATAAGTGTATTTCATATAGTTTAGCGGGAATTCATGAGTTTTCGGTGTATGAGCGCGCACGCTTGACATAATTCAACAGCAGGAGCAACGGAACCAATGGAAGCAACGGGAGAAACGGAAGAATGGGAGCGACGGAGCAACGGGAGCAATGGAAGCAAAGGGAGCAACGGGAGGAGCATAGGAATAAGAGCAACGAGAGCAATGGGAGCAACAGGAAGCCGCTGGCTTTGCAGTTTCGGTGGCATAGCACTATACAAACGTAAGATTAACCGCGGGACGCAGCTAGTTTAAGGATAAAAATTACATCCCACAACAGAACCCCATCCCATCTATCAATAATTATAAATTTACTTTATTATTTTAATAATAAAGTATTGTTATCGATTTTAAAAAAGAAAATTTGCTAAACTGAAAACTTTTTTTCCAAGTTTCATGACTAATATACACCAAAAAAGCAAAACAACTCCGTCTGTGCGCCGCCGCCGTACGCATAATCGTTTCAGGGCTTATAGCTCCCAAACCCTATGAGCTATTAAATTTAAATTTTTGTTCTGAATAGACTGGATAGGCCCCTTGAAGTGACCAAGTTCTGTGGATTGTAGGTGTGAGGGGGTGGGGGGGGGGAAGCGTTTAAGACTGAAAATTTTGGTTTCTTGATCTCAGTAACCGCTTATGCTAGGAGGCTGAAACTTGGAATTTATATAGAGCTTCGATAGCTTCGAATGCTGTTATGGGTGAAGGGGTGTGGGAGTGGGGGGAATAATAATGCGTCCGAAACGCTAGAAAGCCGAGATCGAGACGTTCTAAAATCCATATCTCCTAAACGGTTAATGTGACGAAATTAAAACTTAATGAACATCTGTAGGTATACTAGGAGAATAGATCGAAAACAAGTTTTTGAGTGAAGTACGGGGGTGGGGGTTGAAAAACTTTAGATTACGTTATCTCACAAACCAATTGCACTACAGAAATAAAATTTGGTTTCTATATAAAGGTTGACAAATAAAGTTTGCTGAAAGTAAAATTTTTTAAGGGGGCGGTGGAGCATGGAAGTGGAGGGGGTAAAATTTTTTTTAAAAAAGCAAGTCTCATATCTCAAGAATAGTGCAAGATAGATGCTTAAAATTTTTACCAGAAGTAGGCCTAATAGACCTCCAGCAGAAAAAAAAATTTCAGGGATGAGGGTGTAGAGGGTGAGGGTGGGGGAGGGTGAAAAGTAAAAAGTTCTGATTTTTATATCTCAAGAACCTATAATGATATCACTCTGAAACTTAGTATTTAGATAGAACTATAGTAGTAACATGGTGGAAAAATATAATTTTTTATAGGGGTGGTATGGTACGGGAGTGGGGGGTGTTTTTCCTAATTATAGAACGGCTTATGCTAGAAAGTTGAAATTCAGTAAGTATATGTAACTCAACTAGAAAAGTAATTTTGATTAAAAAAAATTTAAATATCCATTGGCGTTCGGAAGTGAGGCAAAAAAAATGATTAGTGAAAATGAAATGCATATATTTTTACGATTTTCGTCATATCTATTAGGTCTTCCCAAATATTGAATTCATTTTTATTATACAGCTTCTTCATATAAATACCTAGAAAGTGTTTTCAGGATTTTTTGAAATTCAACCCCCAAGGTGGTGTAAAGGGGATGTATACATTTTCACGAATTCAGCCGTATGACCTCAGGACTGACTAGATACCGAATAACTTTTCACTTCCACGGGCTTATTTAATAATCACCTAAAACCGATTTCCAAGTTTTTTCCTGTTTCAACCCCTAAGTGTGTAAAAACGGGTTGAACAGGTTTTCAGGAATTACGTCATGTCTCTTAGGAGTGATAAGACATCGGATTGGTTTTTACTTCCTCGGGCTTTCTTTATATATATCAAAAAACTCATTTCAGGATTTTTGGATGTTCAACCCCAAAGTGGGTGCAAGGGTGTTTTCCTAAGGCTTCTTACATAATCGTCAAAACGTTGATTTCAGGATGTTTGTTATTCAACTCCAATAGGACGTAAGGCTTTCGACATATTTCCCAGGATTGATGAGATATTAGATTGGTTTGCACTTCCACAGACTTTTTATATAATCGCCTACGAACGTATTTCCGATTTCATGTAATGGCCCAAAACGAAATCACGAAAAACCTTCTAATGGCGTAACAACAAACAACATATTATACTAGGACTAGACCTCGTCTCGGAGTATGACCCAATTAAGTAATTCATATGATATATGTGGCAGCGGCGTAAGTATTCTAGCGCGACCCCATTCTAACCGCTTCCCGAAATTTTTTTTAGGTTTTCAGTCACATAGTAACCTACACCGCATCTCAGAATTAAACTCGTTCCGAACTTCTACCCAAAAAATAATAAAGTTGCGCCCAAACAAAAAAAAAGCATGTAGACAACAGTTAAGTTCGATTCATAACAATACTCTACCGAATCAATAAAAGCGGTTTTTTATAACTCATAAAATTATATTTAACAAATTTATCTATGCCACGCGAATTTTGACGAATTTTTGAAACCCGTGACTGATGCTCTTCTAGCATGGATCGAGTTAGCCAGAATAACTTGGTAGGTTTACTCATCATTCTAAAATCCATATCTTCTGAACGATTAATGTTAGACGGTTGACACAATGTGGGTAGCTTAAGAAATGCTGGGAGATTAGAAAGGGGTTAACATTTTTAAGGGGGTGGTAAGGTGTGGGGGTGGGGTGTGTAAAACTTTGGATTACAATATCTTCCGACTCAATTGTACCAGGAAAATAAAAATAGGTTTGTGTATATAGAATTATAAGTCGAGTCTACTAAATATAAAATTTTTGAGAGGGTAGGTGAAGAGCGGAAGTGGGGGGAGCGCCATTTTTCGAAAAAATAAAATTTTTATATCTCAAGAACCGTACTAGATATAATCTTGAAAATGAAGGAGTTAGTACTAGTAGACCTCTACCGGGGAAAAAATTGGTGTGGGTGTATGGGGGGTGTGGGTGTATGGTGGGAGGGACTGGAAATGGAAAAATTCTGATTTTTATTTCTCGAAAGTCGCAAAAGGGAGAAAGCTAAAAATTGGCATCTATATCTAGAGCTATTATAGAGACATCACAGGAAAATAAAATTTTTGATAGCGGTAGCAAGGTACAGCGGTGGGGGTGGTTTTTCATATCTTAGGAACGGCTTATGCTAGAAAGTTGAATACCTGTATGTAGATGTACTACTGTATAAATTAATAATAAGATGTGCCGGACCTCCAAGACTTCAAAACTAGTAAAATCGCAATTTCGTTAAAAATTAGACTGATGAACTTTTAGCATGGACCTATTCAAGTGGAGTCTACTAAATTTGAAAACTTTGAGGGGAGGTGAAGCACAGAAGTGGCTATTATATTTTATACTTTATTATTTTTTAATACGTAGGTTGCTTCTTAAGTTTTGAGATAGACAAATAAAAACAAATATTTATAATCAAAAATGGCTTTATTGTTTTTCAAAATATCCTCCATGAAGATCAACACACTTTTGACTTTTTTCAACATTTCTTTGCACCAATCGACACGATCTTTTTTTTGAGCGATTGTCAAATTATGCGGTATCCAACGCGAACAAATCTTTTTGACAGCCAAATGTTCATGCAATATTGAATGTATGCGAGTGGAACTAATACCCAGGAATGCCTCAATCTCACGGTATGTCACATGATGATCTTGCAATATCAGTTCATGCACAGCATTGATGTTTTCTGGCACAACTGCCGATTTTGGAAGACCTTCACGAAATTCGTCGTATGACAACACGTTCTGAGTACGTTCACCACTAAAAATGTCAAATTTTACGACAACAATGTCAGATTTGACGTATTCACATCAGTGTTGCCATATCTCAAAACTTAAGTAGCAACCTACGTAATAAAGTATTTACCATACATCAGTACCTGTTATTATCTTAGAAATTATTTAACAGGAGGGACGTCCAGTAGATCTCTAGCAGAAAAAAAAATTGGGTGGGTGGTGGTGTAAGGGGAGAAGGTGGAAATCAAAGAATTCTAGTTTTTATTTCTCGAAAACGACTAAAGGTAGAAAGCTTACAACTGATGACTATATAGAGCCACTTTAAAGGCATCCGAAAAAAAATTTGATAATGGTAACGAGACACGGGGGTGGGTAGTGTTTTTTGTATTCTAGAAACGGCTTATGATAGAAAGTTAAATCTTAGTTCGTATACTCGTATGTACATGTACTACGCGAATAAAGCATAAAAGGAGTTCAGATTTTCATTGTTGTGCGGAGGTGGAGTAGAAAAAATGTTCCTGAAAACGATGTTTTTCCACATTTTTACGAATTTCGTTATATCTTTTGGGCATGCCAAGATATCAAATTAATCTTACTTCCGCAAGCACTTGGTATATGGACCTAGAAATATTTTTCCAAATTTTTCGGTATCCAGCCCCTAAGCTGGTGTAAGTTGGTTCTGTAGATTTTCAAGGATTTCGATATATTTATTAGGTCTAATAAGATTTCGAATTCGCTTTCACTTCTAAAGTTTTTTAATATAATAGTAAAAAAACGGATTTAAGTATTTTCCGATATTCACACCTCAAGGGAGTTCCAGGAATTGTTCACGAATTCCGAAAAATCTTTTAGGTTTAATGAGATCGAATTCGCTGTTACTTCTATGGGCTTTATCTAAAAATTAATTTCAGTATTTTGCGATTTTCAATCCCCAAGAGGGTGTAAAATGATTGTGTACGTCCTAAGGAATTCCGCTATATCACTTAGGTTTGATGAGATATCGCCTAAAAATCGGTTTCAGGATTTTTTTTATTATTCCTAAAGGGCTATGTCGATATCTTATCCTCTATGTTTTTATGGAAATTGCAAAAAAAAGTAAATAAATATGAAATCTGCCAACAGTCTGGGCAAAGCTTTGTTTATTTTTTGGGTAAAAGTCCGGAACGAAATTAATGCTAACATGCGGTGCGACTGACAACCTAAAGAATAAGTAGGAGGTTATTTGAAACGTTATTTTTTTAGGTTATCACTCGCATAGAAACCTACACAGCATCTATTATTAAATGCGTTCCGGACTTTTATCCGAAAAAAATAATAAAGTTGTTATACTCTAGATGAAATCATATAGAGTACTATAAGTTTAATCTAGCTCGAAAAGTTTGTAACGCATAGAACCGAGCCTCGGATAAAAAAAAAGTTATTTATTATTTTGTGCTCAGTTGTAGCCAAAAACCCCAAATCCGTTTGCTGTCCGTCCGTCCGTTTACACGATAAGTCAAGAACTAGGAAGTTGAAATTTTGCCACCACCTGAAAAATGGAAAAAGTAAGGCTAAGTTCGTTAATGGGCGATATCCTTCCACTCCTTCGGGTACCTCCCATACAATAGTCCTTAAAACACGTATTCACAATTATTGCTCGAATGATTCAAGTTAGGAACTTGAAATTTTGCATACTTAAAGTTTACAATATTTGAAGAATGTGATGCAAATCGGATAAGTCCTTCGTGTAGCAGCCTACAAAAGTCCTTCAAAAATTTATGCAAGTTACAGAATCCACTATTACTCTAGTACAAGTTAAAGCAGGCATTCAACATTTTACAGGAATTAGTTTTATATCAATAGCAAGTCCTTCGGGTAGCTGTCATACAAAAGCCCTTCAAACACGTGTTCACCAATATTGAACGATAACTTTAGACGACTTTTACGACTTTGAAATTTTGTATACGTTCATTTTATAATTGTCGCAGCTGAAGGTATTAATATAAAATATATCCCGTAAGTCCTTCATGTAGTTGCCATACAAAAATTCTGTAAAAATGTCCTAATTTAATTTATGGAACTCACTATAACTCAAGAAATCGTTAACCATCCATCGAGTAGCCACTATACAATAGTTTCTACCTGTAAATAAAAGGTCACGCAATAATTGTATGTGCACTCCTCTTTCTTTTGATATATTCCCAACTAAAATATAAATGTCACTTTCTTACTTACGATGGCGCTCTACAGTCCAAATCGGACCTTGGTCTCCTGTATGTCTCGGTTTAGTGACCGCGTCCTCCAGTTTGTGAATCTTATCAGTGATTTGCTGTCTGCGTCAATAGAATCCTCCCAGCGCTTCCGTGGTTTTCCAACTGGTCTTTGTCCATTAACTTTTCCCTTTAGTGTGCGTTTGGGGATTCTTCTGTCATCTATCCGCTCCATATGACCAGCCCATTGTAGCTTTTTGAATTTTATAAGGATCGATACTTCCGAATTATCAAAGATGGCATACAATTCTCTATCGTATCGAATTCTCCAGATCGGGTCTTCCCTCACAGGACCGAGGATTAGAATATAAATCGGAGTTCAGTTTTTCATCTAGAGTATCATACGATTGCCTTGCAGCCCATCGTGACTGCGTTATGTTTTACTTTATTATTTTAATAATAAAGTATTGTTATCGATTTTTAAAAAAAAAATTTGCTACGCTCAACATTTTTTTTCCACGTTTCATGACTAATAGACACCAAAAAAGCAAAAAAAAATTTCAGTAATAATGCGTCCGAAACGCTCGAAAGCCAAATCGAGACATTCTAAAATCCATATCTTCTAAACGGTTAATGTCACGAAATTAAAACTTGGTGAACATCTGTGGGTATACTAGGAGAATAGATCGGAAGAAAATTTTTGAGAGGGGGCAGGGGCGTGCGGAGGTGGAGGTCGAAAAATTTTAGATGACGATATCTCACGAACCAATTACACTAGACAAATGAAATTCGGTTTCTGTATTAAGGTTGACAAATAAAGTTTGCTGAAAGTAAAAATTTTTAAGGGGGCGGTGGAGTATGGAAGTGGAGGGGATAAACATTTTTTTTAAAAATCTCATCTCATATCTCAAGAACAGTGTATGATAGATGCTTAGAATTTTTACCAGAAGTAGGCCCAATAAACCCCTAAAAAAATGTTGAGAGCATGGGTGTAGAGGGTGAGGGTGGGGAAGGGTGAATAAGAAAAAGTTCAGATTTTTATATCTCGAGAACCTATAATGATAAAGCTGAATTTCGATAGAACTATAGTAGTAGCATGTTGAAAAAATATAAATTTTTTATGGGAGTAGTATGGTACGGGGGTGAGGGGTGTCTTTTCTAACTATAGAACGGCTTTTGCTAGAAAGTTGAAACTTGGTATGTATATGTAAGTCAACTATAAAAGTAATTTAGATTAAAAAAAAATTTCAAATATCCACTGGCGTACGGAAGGGGGCAAAAAAAATTATCAGTGAAAATGGAATGCACATATTTTCACGATTTTCGTCATATCTATTAGTTCTTCCCAAATATTGAATTCATTTTTATTGTACGGATTCTTCATATAAATACCTAGAAAGTGTTTTCAGGATTTTTTGAAATTCGACCTCCACGGTTGTGTAAAGGGGTTGTATACATTTTCACGAATTCAGCCATATCCCTCCGTCCTGATTAGATATCGAATAACTTTTTACTTCCACGGGCTTGTTTAATAATCACCTGAAACTCGTTTTCAAGTTTTTCTCCTTTTTCAACCCCTAAGAGGGTATAAACGGGTTGAACAGGTTTTCACGAATTCCGTCATATCTCTTAAGAGTGATATGACATCAGATTGGTTTTCACTTCCTCGGGCTTTCTTTACATATATAAAAAAAACTGATTTCAGGATTTTTTGATATTCAACCCCAAAAGTGGGTGCAAGGGGGTTGCATATGTTTTCACAAATTCCTACATGCTACTTAGTTCTAATGAGATATCAAATTCATTTTTACTTCCTAACGCTTCCTACATAATCGTCAAAAAGTTGATTTCAGTATTTTTAGATATTCAACTCCAATAGGACGTAAGGCTTTCGACATATTTCTTAGGATTGATGAGATATCAGATTGGTTTTCACTTCCACAGACTTTTTATATAATCGCCTACAAATGCATTTCCGATTTCATGTTAAGGTCAAAAACCTAATCACGAAAAACCTCCTAATCGCGTATTAACTGATATTATACTATCACTTAGACCTCTTCCCGGAGTATAACCCAATTATGTAATTCATATGTTATATGTGGCAGCGGCGTAAGTATTCTAGCGCGAACCCATTCTAACCGCTTCCCGAACCTTTTTTTAGGTTTTACCTACACCGCTTCTCAGAATTAAACGCGATCCGGACTTCTGCCCGAAAATAATAAAGTTGTGCCCAGACTGTTGGCAGATTTTTTTTAATTTTAGGTCTTTTCTTACTTTTGAACAATATCCGTTTTCAAAAATCTTCTTAACCTTTGAGAGTTGGTCAAAATTCTGCAAATCAGAAAAATTAAATCGGCTGAAGGGACGATAGTGTCCCACACAATTGATCTCGAAGGATGAGAAAACAATTTTCCGTTTTATTTTGCGTTCAATGTCTTGACTTATTACCAAGAAAGCAAAGATTAGGGTAGGTCATATGAAGTTGAGAAGGAAAGGCTAAGATAATGTAGCCACATCCTCTACAGTGCAGCCTAAGAAGTACAACCTAGAAACCGTTCGTATCAATGGAACACTATTGAATAGTTCTTAATTCTACCATTGTGCCACAAGATGAGCTCGTTATCTACCTAAGGAGAATAACTTAGAATTGACTAACTAGATAAGTAGGTACTTTTAATTTTCACAATTATAAAATAAATTCCACATCTGAAATAATTTCCCTATTAACTAATCCTCTAATCACCGCGTATTTGATCAAAGGCATCCAGTTAGTCAACTGTGTGGGTATCTTTCATTGACTCCCTCCTTAATTATTGTATCATAGCTCACCTAATTTTCTGTAATAAACTAGAGTAAATTGTTTCTCTGTCAATTAATTATCTAATTATCTCTGCATTTAATGAACAATCGGGACGGAATCTGTTTCAGCTATTACGTTACAAATAAATTTTGTATTGTTCTCTTATTCAAAGATTTTAGTCTGCTTCAAATGATCCCATTTAAGTTAATCTTCTCAAACAGAATTAAGAAATTCTGGAAGCAATGGTGGTGATGGGAGGATTTCAAGAACCATACGACAAAATAATTCGTAATTTCTTCACCATATTAATGAAGTTATCGATGCGTTCACCCAAACCGAGCAGGAAACATGGACTATAAAACTCCACTACTCTTGTTCAATTGCTTCGAGTGGTGAGTATCCTCCAGAAAACAATGCGACATCTTCGCTTTGTAACAGCCTTGAGCTGAAAAATCCATAAAATCTCAAATGGAAGAATCCATGGGATTACACAAGATCCTCCAGGTAGTCGAGCTCTTGCAGATGTACCACGAAGCTGTTAAAACCTATCGAGCGCGCGGATAATACAAATGTTGGCCAATCGACCAAAGGTTCGTTAATTTGCATCTTCTTTCAACCTTTATCGGTAATTAAGAAAGATAATTCTAGTGGCTTCCTGTATTAAAAATTCATACGGTGGACAAACCAACAAAACCAGGTGGAAATTTTTCGCTTGAGCAATACCGCATTTTTTAAATTTTTTTTTTGTTCGCTCGTCTTAAAGGCACTTCTTGACTTTTAATTAATGTTTACGCTAACCGATCTGAAGTTGGTTAATGACCATCAGAAAATTTTTGGTCTCATTAAAATTATTGTCTGTAAACAACAAGTTAAAATTGTGTGTAAGTACTCTGTTGCATACTCACTTTATGTTAATGTTCGATGGCATAACGAAAATATTTTCATTATCATTAAATTCATAAAAAATAAGTACTTTTGGGTTGGAGAGCGTTTCAAGCGGAAACTATGTTGTTCATGAAAACTCCAGGTGACATTGGTCACTTTTTATTTATTTTATTTTTTGTAAATAATTCGGGCGTAAGTAAGTACTCAAGATGCGCCGAAATTTTAATCGATATTTAAAAATCAGCTTGAACATTTTTTTAAGGATGGTTGTGGCTTGAGGTGAAAAATGTCAAAGCAATTTGAAAAATAATCAGAAGGTCTTTTATTTAATTATCGAAAGAAAGGTAGAAAAAAACCCCGAAACACTTTGTTCACCCATTTAAATGTTAAAAAATCCATCCACATTTCAAGTGGATTATATTTGATGGTTTTTTGCACTTCCGAAAACAACTTCCGTCCTATTTGTTGCCGCGGTTGAAATAAATTTTTAAAATTGCATAATGGCACTCTACCTGAATCTGATAGGCGGATATTTTTGTTCGAATACCTCCGTTTCCGAAATTATTAATATTCGAAGTGGGTGTTGCGGTCAGCGTGTGCCAAATATTTGCGCTTGATTGATTAAATAAAAAATGCCAAGTGTACGTAGAATTTTTTTTAAGGATATTTTTGTTTACTTTTTTGAAAACGTCTCGACATTTGGACGTTTTTGTTTTTGTAATGCGGAAATAAATTTAATACCGTATTTCACAAAAACTTTAAGTAATTAAAAACTGTTTTATACCTAATAGCTGAATTACGTCGCCAGATTTCGACAACTAGATTTCAAAATATCGAAAAGCGTTTACATCATCCTGAACAGATTTGATGGACCTTCAATAAATTTAGCAGCTGGAGTATAACTAGTAGGTACTGTGTTCGGCGAAACGAAAACGAACGAAAAAGGTACCTTCGAAGTAGAGTGAAATAAATTATACAATTCGCTACTAGATGTCAGTGAAATAAAAGCGCGCAAAATTTGATAGAAATTAAAATATTGGCTAGAAATTACAATTCCGGTACACAACACAACAAAATATAACTCACACAAAATTTCCCGAGCACAAACGAACTGAATTGATAGCGCACGGTTGAAAATTTTGAATTGTCAAATATTTCATACAAGGGTACCGTACCCTTGGAAACAAAACTTTAACGAAACCAAGCGCCATATATTAGTGACTACTGCAAATGTCCATTCCGCCCATGAACACAGTACTGAATAACGAACGTATATTTCGTCGCGAAAAATGAACGAAATATTAATTTTTTATACTCTAGATGAAATCATATAGATTATTATAAGTTTAATCCAGCCCAAAAGTTTGTAACGCATAGAACCAAGCCTCGGACGAAAAAAAGTTATATATTATTTTTTGTTTATTTGGGGCCAAAAACCTCAAATCCGCTTGACGTCCGTCCGTCCGTTCGTCCGTCCGTCCGTCCGTCCGTCCGTCCGTCCGTCCGTCTGTCCGTTAGCACGATAACTCAAGAACGCCTTCACCTAGGATCTTGAAATTTTGAATCTGGGTGTTTGGTTGAATTTGTAAGGCTAAGTTCGTTAACGGGCAAAATCGTCCTACTCCTTCGGGTAGCTGTCATACAAAATGTCCTTAAAACACGTGTTCAAGAATATTGACCAATAACTTCGGAACGCCTAAAGCTACGACTTTGAAATTTTGTATGTGTTACTTTTTCAATAGTTGGAGCTAAATGTATGATTATGAAGAAAATCCTATTTGTCCTTCGTGTAGCTGCCATACAAATATCCTGTTAAAATGTATTCACTTAATTTACGAAACTCACTATAACTCAAGAAATCTTTTAGCTATGAATTGGAAATTTTGTACAAATTAGTTTTGAGTAAAAACAAAGTTCAGTTTTACTAGTCAGCGAAATCCTTTTACTCCTTCTGGTAGCTGCCATACAAAATGTCCTTAAGACACGTGTTCAACAATATTTTTCGATAACTTTTGAACGCTTCAAGCTACGAATTTGAAATTTTGGATACGTTCATTTTTAAATGGTTCCCAAAAAAAGGATAAATATGTAAGAAATCGAGTGAGTCCTTCCTGCACCTCCCATGTGAAAGTCCTTCAAAAAGGACATTTTTTCGATGACTTGCCCAGTTCAAGATATGAAATTAAACACTGAATATTGTCTTTTAGTTTTGAGTAGCAAAACTCCTACTCCTTCGGGTAGCTGCCATACAAAATGTCCTTAAAACACGTCTTCAAGAATATTGGTCGATAACTTCAGAAGGGTTTAAGCTACGACTTTCAAATTTTGTATGTGTTATTTTCCCAATAGTTGGAGCTAAATGTATGACTATGAAGAAAATCCTGTAAGTCCTTCGTGTAGCTGCCATACAAATATCCTGTCAAAATGTATTTACTTAATTTACGTAACTCACTATAATTCAAGTAATCTTTTAGGTACGAATTCGGAATTTTTTACAAATTAGTTTTTGGTGAAAAGGAAGTTTGTGTTTACTAGTCAACGAAATCCTTTTACTCCTTCTGGTAGCTCCCATACAAAATGTCCTTAAAACACGTGTTCAAGAATATTGGTCGATAACTTCAGAAGGGTTTAAGCTACGTCTTTGAAATTTTGTATGTATTATTTTTTCAATAGTTAGAGCTAAATGTATGGTTATGAAGAAAATCCTGTAAGTCCTTCGTGTAGCTGCCATACAAATATCCTGTCAAAATGTATTCACTTAATTTACAGAACTTACTATAACTCAAGTAATCTTTTAGCTATGAATTGGAAATTTTGTACAAATCAGTTTTGAATAAAAACAAAGTTTGAGTTTACTAATCAGCGAAATCCTTTTACTCCTTCTGGTAGCTGCCATACAAAATGTCCTTAAGACACGTGTTCAAGAATATTGGCCGATAACTTCAGAAGGGTTTAAGCTACGTCTTTGAAATTTTGTATGTGTTATTTTTTCAATAGTTGGAGCTAAATGTATGGTTATGAAGAAAATCCTATTAGTCCTTCGTGTAGCTGCCATACAAATATCCTGTCAAAACATCTTCACTTAATTGACGGAACTTACTATAACTCAAGTAATCTTTTAGCTATGAATTGGAAATTTTGTACAAATTAGTTTTGAGTAAAAACGAAGTTCAGGCTTACTAATCAGCGAAATCCTTCTACTCCTTCTGGTAGCTGCCATGTAAAATGTCCTTAAGACACGTGTTCAACAATATTTTTCGATAACTTTTGAGCTCTTCAAGCTACGAATTTGAAATTTTGTACACGTTCATTTTTAAATGGTTCCAAGAAAAAGGATAAATATGTAAGAAATCGAGTGAGTCCTTCCTGCACCTCCCATGTGAAAGTCCTTCAAAAAGGACATTATTTTCGATGACTTACCCAGTTCAAGGTATGAAATTAAACACTGAATATTGTCTTTTAGTTTTGAGTAGCAATCTAATGGCAGTCCTTAATAAAGGACATACAACATCCACACACGTAATTCTACTTTATCCCCAACTACAATATAAATCGGAGTTCAGTATTCATCTAGAGTATTATACGATTGGCTTGCAGCCGATCGTGACTGCAGTATGTTTTTATATGGAATTTGACAATTCATTTCGTTTCGCTCGGAACACAGTACTAGGCTTGACTATTGTGTCAAAATTTGTTATTTTGTAAGATTTTCCAATTTTTAGTAATGGAAATTTGTCCTGCATGAATCGAAATCAAGAAATAAAATTATTTAATTCCAAAACCTTGCATTTTGAGCAAGTAATTTGAAAATTTAGTTGAACTATGTAACAGTGAATATTGTAGTGAATTGTGAATAGTTTCAGTTGATTTTGAGCAGGATTTCCACAAAATCCAGTCATTTGAAGAGATTTTAAAATCGCTCAAATATATGGGAAATCAAGTAGATTTTGATACAGATTTGTTGAAATCTAAAGGTTTTGCAAAATCCAGCGCGAAATCTTGCTATGTAAAGGTAAGGATCCACCAGAGGCGGGCCGCATCGCAACGGTGCGGCGCGGAGTTCTGCGTCTACTTGAGATCACGAGTGACGGAAAAATGTCGAGCCCGTCTGTTTCATTGCGTCCACTAAGGTGCGATGAGCCGGGACGCAATTCTTCTCTAACAAAAAAAATACGCTCGCAAAGCGATGCGCAACACGCCAGTGGGTTCCGTCGCTCCCCGATGCGGCCACCTTCAGTGAACGCATTTTCATAATAATGTATGACAGGCGGATTTTTGCGACCCGGCGACTTGGCTAGTGGACACTTAAATCAGCTATAAGATGTACAAAGAAAATTTTTTTGATTTAATGATTTTAATTTTAATTCGGAGTAGTGAAAACATGACATAACTCAACCTAATAGTTTGTAATGGTTAGAACGGAGTCACGAATTTAACTTTAACGAACTCAAATGTTCAGCTAAAAAAATTACTAAATAAAATTACAAATAACTAAAATTTGGAGCTAAAAAAAACTGTTAATAGTCTAGGCGACAAAAGTGCCTACGCTAGTCACACCCTTAAAACACCAATTCAAATTTTGGGTTATAGTTCCGTACGCGGTCAAAATTTAGCACTGGTTGTTTCGAGACAATGAGGTTGTTTGGGTATTTAATTTTGTCAATAGAATAGATCCTTATCAACATTCATCATTGGTTCTTAAAATTGCGCCCAGAAGAGTGAAAAGTAGACCGGTTGCATTTGACATTTTTTTCTCTAAACATTTTTGATCGGATTTTAATTTTATCTGGGTTTTAAGCAGCTAATAGGGAGCTAATTCGTTTGCGAACATTTTTGGACATTGTTATCAGAATTCTTCGATTTCGAAATCAGATGCCTCACATTAAAGGTTCTATATCCCAGGTTCCAAATCCGCAAAGAGATTTAAAAAAATCTTAAATGACGCTCATTAGTGCAAAAATAAATTTTGATGTTTTTTTTCTACGCATTTCCGGCCATTACTCTTCATACAAAAAAAAATCTACCAACAGGTCTGAAGGAAACTTTATTATTTTTTGAGTTAAAGTCCGGAATGCGTTCAATACTGAGATGCATGCGACTGAAACTTAAAAAATAACATTCGAAATAGCCTCCTGGTTATTCTGTAGGCTGTCAGTCGTATAGTAACCTATACCGCATCTCAACATTGAACGCGTTTCGGACTTCTACCCAAAAAGTAATGAAGTTGCGCCCAAACTGTTAGCACATTTTTTTTTATTTATCTACCTTTTTTTTCAATAGAAGATTTCAATAAATCTAATGATTTTCGGAGTTCGCGAAAACTTGAACAATACCTTTCACCCCAGGGGTTTAATATAGAAAATTCTTATATTGATTTTCCCCGATTATATTTAAAGCCTTCAGAAGTGAAAGTGAATTCGTCATCTCGTTAGAGCTAAGAAATACATATATCGGAATTCGTGAAAATGTACACAACCACTTTACACCAGCTTAGGGGTTGGTAAACGAAAAGATTGAAAAATAGTTTCTAGGCGCTTATGTTAAGAGGCTGTAAAAGTAAAATTAATTTGATAGCTCGACATGCCTAAAAGATACAACGAAATTCGTGAAAATGTGGAAATATCCTCTTATTTGACTTTTTTTAACCCACCTTTGTACGCTTATGAAAATCTGCACTTTTTTTAATAATACTTTAATTACTCTAGTAGCACATCTTCATATTCATATACGTACTAAGTTTCAACTTTCTAGCATAAGCCGTTTCCGAAATTTAAGAAACCATCCCTGTATCCCTGGCTAGCAGCCCTGTCAAAAGTTTTATTTTCCTAACATGTGACTATACTGACTCTATATAGTCGTAAATTTTTTCCTTTCCGTCCTTTGTGGTTTTCGGGAAATAAAATTCAGAATTTCTTCCTTTCGACCCACTCCCACCATCGCTACACACACTCGCAACCTTAAAATTTTTTTCACTGCTAGAAGTCTACTGCGCCTAACTACTGTAAAATTTTCAAGATCATATCTGGAACGGTTCTTGAGATTTAAAACTTTAATTTTTTGAAAATTGGCAATCCTTCCACATTTGTGCTCCACCTCCCTCCTCAGAAACGTTACATTCAGATGACTCCACTTCTATATACATAAACCAAATTTTATCTTCCTGGTATAATTGGTTCGGAAGATATTATAATCCAAAGTGTTTTACCCCACACCCTCACAGCTCCCTTTTGTAATCTCCTAGTATCCTTGAAGACAACCATAAAGTTTCAACCGTCTGACATCACCTATTCAGGAGATATGGATTTTAGAAGGTTTCAATCCCAGCTTTCCAGCGTTTCGGACGCACTGTTTTTCCTCCACTCTCACACCCCTTAACCCATATCAACCCTTTTTTTGCAGATGAGTCCACTATCATAGTTCTACATAAATTCCAAGTTTCAACCTCGTAGCATGAGTGGTTCCTGAGATCTAGAAACCAATTTTTTTCGTATAAAACGCTCCCTCCTCAAACCCCACCCTCCCAAAAGACACCACTCCAAGGGGTTCACCCAATGTACCCACCATAAAAATTTCAACTTAATAAATTTACGGGTTTGCGAGCTACGCGCCTTCAAATGCTTTTGCGTACGGCGTATACGACGGACAGACGGACATTTTTTTTACTTCTTTGGGGCTTATTAGTCCTAAAATGTGAAAATACAAAATTTCAAAGTAGGAATTTTTTTTCAAATTTTAGGTCGTATTGTGATCGACCTGAAATTTTAAAAAATAAAAAAAAAATAACGGAGGCAATACGTTCGCAGGCTGCGAAGAAAACATTTTGGTATTTTTGACTATTATTTGACAGTTATGGCAAGTGAGTCGACGCGCTTGCTATAACTGATGTCGCGACGCGATTAAAAAAGGGCGCACCGCCTTCATTATAATTACATCTTAAGTCTGTAAATATAGGCCAAAGCGTTACAAAGCTAACAGTTTTGTTTCTATTTCTCTGCTGAATTTAGCAGTAATTTTGTTGACAAGATTATAATTTAGACCTTGCCAAAAATTTTAAAAATGTGTTTAATTAAATATGCCACATACCATGATAAACAATGTATTTGAAAACAAAAATAGCACGCTCTATTCGATTCAAACAGTAGCTGCGAAATATACATACATATATCGATAACGTTATCCATTAATGCGATGCGCTTATTTAGCGATAAGACAGAGATTGAAGTCTTCGATGATCTAAAGATTTTATTTACACACGAAAACCTGTTGTTGAATCAGCTGATTTACTCTGTCTTGAAAGCTTTTACTTTTACTTTTACTTTCTTATTTTATTTCCTATCTTTTTTCAAAATTTTCATCTCGCAAATATTTTTATTTCGTGTAATAACTTCCAAGGCATCGGTGGTTCAGTGGTAGAATGCTCGCCTGCCACGCGGGCGGCCCGGGTTCGATTCCCGGCCGATGCATTGACATTTTTGTCTATTTTAACTGATTCAGTGATCTTTTATCGTGGCAATTAGGTGAGAAATTTGATACCCGGCTCCGTGACTTGTCGATGGCCTAACAACTTACCGTCACAAAGAAACAGTGTTTTGGAGCATCGAAAGAAACCTCTGATCATCAGAAGATACGAGGTGACAATCGTATTGTCGTAATTATCGACATTAACTTTTAGTTGTTGTAATTGTGTTTGATGATTTCCAGAGCTGTAGTTCTGTGTACAGGCTAATAATAGTTCCATGAACCTATAATTTCCATTTAAGACTCATAACTCATATTCCATTTAAGACTCATATAAATTGACCCATCATTTAGCTTTTCTGTTTTGCCGCACGGAATAGCCACCTAAGACCCTAAGAGTAACTCACAAAATAGATGCGGTATTTTTATCTCCGTCTGATATTTTCTGAAAATGTTTTTGATTCATCGCATTCAGTGAAAGCCTCAACGACTTTAATTTGCAAATAACTGAATTCAATTTTAAGATGTCTTTCAAAAGGTCGACCCTTTTGTTCATAGGTTCACCTCCGACGAAAATCCATTCCACCCTCTCTCTATTTTTATTTTCTTGCACAAAAATTCAAATCAAGCAAAATAGTTTTGCCGAGATTAAATTCAAAAGAAAAGTCCCTTTTTTCTGAAGAGGTGGAAAGTCTTTCTACATCACCGAACTGATATTGCTGCTTTTCTGAATGAATAATGTAATGACATTTTTTTTTTATTTTTGAATTACTTGAAGTATTTTCAATGGAAAAATTCGAAACTTCTATAAATAGTAAAAAAAGCAACAAATAAATTTCTTGGAGATTTCGCTTTCGACCAGATATTATTTTATAAAATGACGTTCCTAGTACAAGTTGAGATCTCATAGTTGCTTGCCTAAATTGCAATTTAAAGACACTGTCCTGGCGAAATTTCCATTTCCCTAAGGTATGTAAAAATTTCAAATACTTGAAGACAATGCGACAGTTAAAAAAAATAGTAGACAAAAGAGAAAATACTTAGGAAGAAAGTTATATACCTCTGGACACAAGGTGGATACAACAGCGTTCATCAAACGAAACACTACGCTGCTGTTTGAAATGCAAAAAAATATTGCAATATCTTAGATCACCCACTACCTTCATTGTGGCCGGAATAACTACCTACCACTCCGTACTGATTCACCGCTTTCCTTTCAGGCTGATTGGAATAATTTTGAAATGTTAACATCACAATTAATTTCTACCAAAATAGCTGTACGCTAAGAATTTTTGGGAGTTTTGTTCTCTAGTATTCTTTTTGTCCGTCTCACTGCAACCGAGGGTTCAGCGATGGGATATCAATCTATCCCTGGAAAAATTAGCAATGTTGCAAAGCTTCGCGAGAAAAATTTAGAATGGATAAAGGGCCGACTATATTCGGAAAAGTGTCGTCGAAGAGGACAATGGCAGAATTTGGATTCTAGCTTATCCAATAGAGTTATATTCAAAAGCCAATTGTCACGAATAAGTTTCAGGTTATAGACAATTTTTCTACTTCCCTCCTTGTTCAAATTTTCGCCGCTAAAGAACGACTCGAAAATAAAGATTGTTCAAATTTTCACTTAACGCGTACTACACAGTAAAACAAATTTACTGCTCTTAGAGTAGGCAATTTAGTGCCCTCTGAGAGCAGTTAAAATAACTATTGTCAAATTTAATTACGCACTCCACTCTACTTTTCACTATTAATGCGGAAATTCACAACAAGTGTGGAAATCAATCGCTAGAAATTCGCGTAAAATTACACACGGCGTGGAAAAACTAACATGTACTACAAAAATGTGACATGTTTATATTTGCTTATTATTATTATTAATTTATCTTAATATATAATAATCACCCATATTAGCGATTTTTTTGCAAACAGGTCCACTATCGAAGCTCTATATAAATTCCAAGTTTCAGCCTTCTAACATAAGCGGTTGCTGAGATCTAGAAACCAAAATGTTTCGTTTAAAACGCATCCCCCACCTCCTCTATCACACCCCCACCACTCAAAAAGTGGTCACTTCAAGGGGCCTACCCAGTCTATTAAAAAAAAGGTTTCAATTTAATAGCTCACAGTTTGGGAGCCACAAGCCCTCAAACGATTTTGCGTACGGCGGATGGGGGACAGACGGAGTGAAAATTTTTTTTTGCTTTTTTGGTGTTTATCAGTCATGAAACGTGTAAAAAAATTTTTCAGGGTAGCAAATTTTTTTTTTTTTAAAAAATCGATAACAACATTTTATTATTAAAATTCGGGGTGCAGGCGTCTAAAACTCGAAAACCGCCGCTCCCTTTGACATCATATTTGGACCATATTGTTGCGAGCTAGGGATTCTCAAGTAAAACACAATTCGGTTAAAATAAAAATAAGTGATTATTTATTAATCGCACTTTAAATTCTATTTGCACAATAATTCGCACTGTATGGCAATACCGCCCGCTTATACCATATATCGCTTGACTCAATCACTTTCGCTCTCTACCAACACGGTCGCGTATACACGCTGGCTGTCACAGCCGACGTAATAAAAATTACTATGTCCCTCGCTGAAAGCTTTATCTGCTTTTATACTGCTTGGCTGTAGTCGAGACTGTTCTTGAATCTTCGTTCGGTGGTGTGTGTAGACGATACTGGAAAGCTTGAGAGCATTCCATTTGATCTTCAACGCTGTTCCAGCACGTTCGAGCACATTCGATAAGAAGTGGGGTATAATCGTGTTGCTCCGCTCTCCTTATTTACTCAACTAGGCGTTTGATTGGGTTACTTTGCAGCTTAGGTATTCGGTTGTTGATGTTTCCCTATTCGTAATCGATCGAGTTGCGCGGTGGCCAGGCTTACACGTAACAATATGTATCGTCTGCAGGAAGGTTTCTCTTCATTTTATTTCCGGTAGGTGGCACTACAGTCGAGATATTTCTATTTTTCGTATTTATGGTACGATTTGGCTCAAATTCACAATATATATTACTTAAATAAAAATAAATTCGTTAAGAAAATTTGGACCCGGTAGGTGGCTGTGGAGTCGAGATATTTACGAAAAACTATCTACATCTATCTATATATATGTATATAAAAGAGGATGTACTCGTATGTATGTGCGTATGTTCCCTATAAACTCCTAAACCGCTCAACTGATTTTCATCAAATTTTCAGGGAACATGTAGAATAGTCCCGGGATGGCTCCTGTGAAGTTTGGTAGCGATCGAATCAAAAACAATTGTTTCTTCGAAATTTTTCCAATTTTTTCGGTGTATTAGTTATGCGTTCCTATTACTAAATGGTAAAGTTGGACGATGGATGTTGGATAGGGGATAGAGGATAGTGGATGCAGGTTGGAGGATGGACATGGAGGATTGTGGATGGTGGATGGTGGATGATGGATAGAAGATGGAGGATGAAGGATGGTGGATAGAGGATGGAGAATAGAGGATGGAGTGACGGGAGCAACGGAGCAACGGAAGCAACGGAGCAACGGAAGCAACGGAAGTAACGGGAGAAATGGAAGCAACGGGAGAAATGGAAGCAACGGCAGCAACGAAGCAACGGGCGAAAAGGGAGCAACGGGATCAACGGGAGCAACGGAGCAACGGAAGAAATGGAAGCAACGGGAGTAACGATAGTATAGCACCAAATAAACGTGAGCGTAGCAAGCGTAGCCGCGGTACGCGGCTAGTACTCGTATATACTCGTATATTAAAGAGGATGTATGTATGTGCTTATGTTCCCTATAAACTCCTAAGCCGCTCAACCAATTTTCATCAAATTTACAGGGAACATGTAGAATAGTCCCGGGATGGTTCCTGTGAACTTTGGTACTGATCGAATCAAAAACAATTGTTTTTTCAACATTTTTCCAATTTTTTCACGATTTTAGTACCCTGGTGCTCTAATTGTTGATTTGTTTGTCCAGTATGCCTTCCTAAACCGATTGCGATGAAACTTTGTTGATATGTTGTGAACACGCCCGCTAAGCTTTCTGTATTAGTAAAACTATTCTACAATAGGTGGCGAGCGACACAAACAAATGGATGTGTTTCATAGAGTTTAGCGACAGTTTGTTTGTTTTTGGTGTGCACGTCTGATAAAATCAAACAACGGGAGCAACGAAGCAACGGAAGCAACTGGAGGAACGGAAGCAACGGGAACAACGGAAGCAACATGAGATACAAACGGGAAGCAAGATTGGTAACAGCTCGCTTTCCAGTTTCGATAGTATAGAACCATACAAACGTGAGCGCAGCCACGGGACGCGGCTAGTTGATAATATAAATGAATAAGCTTCAAGCGAATGATCGGCAGATGAATTCCCAGACGTATTTTAAAGGGCAAAAGATACAGCAATCGACAATTGGATGATAATTGGAAAAAACCAGGATATAGGTCAAAAAGGGTAGAAATTATAAAACACTACACACGTTTATTACATAAATTTAATTTATTTGTTTTAAAGCCACAAACTTCACACTTTATAAACATTATTTTCTTTTTAAATTTTAAATCACGCCTTACACAAAACCACGAAACAAGCGAATTAAACAACGAAGCGGTCAAGTTAATACTCGTACATGTCACAAAAAACAAATTACTACGCTTAAAGTATCCAAATTACATGCAAAATGCGTAATTTTATACACAATGATCAATTTTACACATTAAGTGTGGAAAATTTCTTGCGGTGTTGCAATATTACTACCCAGTTAGTAAATTTATGAATGTGTTTTAAATGTGTAGAAATACGCATTTTGTTCAATTTAATGAAAATTCGTAAATTTACTACATCAATGTGGAATATTTTACTGCTTCTAGGATAGTAATTTTCACAAAAATTGTTTATTGTGTAGGTATCGCGTAGCATCGCCTCAGGCGCGCATCTTGCGTTCTCTACAGTTATACCTTTAGCCTCGCGCCATGTAACAGAAATTTGTTCGAACTTTCTACTTTTGCTATATTTTCTTACTATTTGAGAACTGTAGTTCTGTACGCATAGAATAAAGAAAAAAGCCTTTAATCCTTACTATCTGTGTAATGTTATCCGAGCCATATTCAAAAAATATGAAATAAAATGATTAAGTTTATTTCATAGCAAAACAAAAACTAAAGTGGTGACCCCGACGCCATTTATATAATTAATTGTCGCCTTAAACTTAAGACGTTCTCTTCATCATCAATGGCGCAACAGCCCAAATCGGGCCCTGGCCTCCTGAAGTCGTCGCCTCCAATCGTCTCGATCCAAAGACCGCGTCCTTTAGCTGGCTTTGCTGTATTCAACAACTGATTCTTCTCATCGCTTGCGTGGTTTGCCTACTGGTCTGTTACCACTCGCTTTACCTTCAAAAGCACGTTTGGGAATTCTTTTATCTTACATTTGCTCTACATGTCCAACCCACTGCAGTTTACGTAGATTGATGAACGTTGAAGCTTCTGGCTCCTTGTATAATTGATACAACTCTTGGTTGTCGTGCCTTCCTTCACAGGTCCCCAAAACTCTTCGGAGGACCTTTCTTTTGAATGCGTTAATTCCTTTTCCGGAAGATCGCCTTAATTTCTACATCTCGCTGCCATAAAAGAGCCGCTGCCATAACAGAGCGCAATACCACTAGGGAAGGATCTTGAGAGGATGTTTATATCGTCAGCGTATGCTACTCGTTGGGTGTACTTGAATAGTATTATCAGTTTTTTGGATGACATACTCTAGTGCCAAGTTGAAAAGCAACGAAACTAGACCATCTCCCTGCTTTAAACCACATTCCATTCGAGAGCTGGTTGTGGAATCGTTTTGTATTCTTACTTGGGATTCAGTGTTTGTCATTGTACTCGTAAGTCTCGTTAGGCGGACTAGTTTTGGTGGCATTTCAAAATCAAGCATGATTTAGTCCATAGTACCCTCCTGTCGATACTGTCGAATGCTTGTTTAAAATCTACGAAGATTTGGTGCTCATCTGTGTTATATTCCCAGCATTTCTCAATGACCTGTTTTGCCGAGAATATCTGGTCGGCTGTAGATCGCCCGGTTCTGAATCAACCTTGGTATTCGCCAATTGTTTCGTTAGTATAGGGCTTAAGACGACGTTCAACTATTTTTGTCAGTATTTTGTAGGACGTACACAACAATGATATTCCTCTGTAATTCTCACAGCAGAGCTTGTCTCCTTTCTTGTAAATTGGACATATGATGCTACTTCGCTAATCGTCGGAGTATATTTTCCTCTGTCCAAATTTTGCATATCATCTTGTGTAGTATTTTCGCAACACAGTTTCCACCGTTTTTCAGAAGTTCAACTGGTATTTCGTCAACTCCCGGCGCTTTGTTTAGTTTCTGGTCACATAGGGCTACATTGATTTCGTCTAGTGTGGGTAGTGTCGATGGTGGTTCTTCTTCGTCAGTTGAAACCTTAATTGAGATGTTGTCTTTCATGATCGGTGCTAATGGAGTGGGATTGAGAAGATGTTCGAAGTATCTCCTTTAAATGTCTTGTATGTTGCTGATGATATTGCCCTCTGCGTCTTTGCAGCTTATATCCCTTTTTATGTCTTTTACTATTGCGTGTGCGTTCCGCGTTTTATTTTGTCTCATGTTGTAGTCCATTTTTTGTATCTTGTCAGTATGGTACTTCCTTTGCTTTCGCCTCTGGGTCTTTTTTCATATCGCCTAAGCTCGTCATTCTTATCTTTTTTGGCTCGTGTTGGTCGTTCAGTAAACATTTTGTAAGCCTCGTTCTTTCTGTCTATTGCACCGCGACATTCTTGGTCGAACCAGACATTATTTTTTTTGCCAGGTTTGATATCATAATACCTTTTCTGCTGAGAATTTGATGCCATCTCGTATTTTCGCCCACATATTCTCCACTGGCATACTCTGGATGTTTCCATATATTGGTGTCAAATATTGATCCTATGTTGACATGAATACCTGTGCCACCTCTTCGTCTTTGAGCTTGTCGATATCGAATTTGCGAGCTCTACTCGTTTTCGGATATCCACGACAAGCTCTTTGGCATTGATACTTAGCTCTGACTAGGTAGTAATGACTGATCAGAGTCACAATTGGACCCGCGGAGGATTCGTAATCGTACATACCACAAAGTATACTGGAAGCAGTCCTTTTATCAATTAGAACGTGGTCTATTTGATTGAAGGTTTGACCATATGGTGATGCCCACCTTCGGTGGTGTTCGGTAATATCGCAATGAGGGAAGCAAGTAGAGCTTACTATGATATTTTTTCTGCTTGCGAAATCTATAAGACGCTGGCCATTATGGTTATGTCATGGAGACTATGCCCTCTTGTTGTTTCTCTATGAGCCTCCTCCTTTCCGACTTTTGCATTAAAATAATAATTTTAGGTCATTTGAGGGCAGTGAATTATAGATTGTTTCTAGGGTGACTATAGGCGTGCCGTGACCTAAAACCTGGCAGGAGCCAGGGGCCGGATGGCTCAGAACATACGACTTCTTCCGAAAGGCACACATGCTTTTCATACAAGTTCGTCCGTTTTATACATTGCTTTTCCACTAGCTGCAGTTGAAGGAAAAAATTTGAAATAGTTCCTATGCAGTGCCGTTCTAAGATATTCAGCGCCCGTGGGCTACTAAAAATAATGCGCCCCTCGTCATAAGAAAATACAATTTTGATGGGTAGTGGAAATGGCAAATACAAAATATAAAAGTTTCAGAATTAGACAATTTTATACCTTCGGATTTGTAAAGGTCAAATTATTCTGTATTTCGTTTCGTTTCTTTGTTCTAAAGAAGCGTATAATCAAATAATGCTTTCAATTGTAGTATCAACTTTTTGAAGTGATATATTAGTTTTATCTATGATTTCTAATATTTTGCTCCAAAATGCTACCATAATAGCAGTTTCCAGTGAATTGAACTCATTTAACAACCCCTCATCCTCAAATTTTGTTGCAGGCTTTTGAAAATTATCTTGGAAAATTTTTATTCAAAGCATCTTTAAAATTTTCATAACCGGAAACAATTGCCTTCACTGAATCAGCTCTTGCTGACCAACGACTGTCGCTTAATTTTTTCGGCACTTTGTTTTTTTAATGCTAGCGTATCTTTCAAAATTTTCCATCTTGATGTTGACGCGGCAAAGAAATTGTATAGATTTTAAAGAAATAAAAATAATTTAGTTGCTTGTATGTAGTATTCCGTCGCCGACTGTCCAATTAAATTTAAAGAATGTGCTGCACACGGAACATAAATGGCAAGAGTTTTATAGATTTAATTCGCGCTTGGAGGCCGCTGTATATGCCCGACGCATTATCCTAAGATTGTCCCATATCAATCTTTCAAATTGATATATAAATCAGATAATAGTTTTAAAATACAATCTTCCATTTCTGAGCTCTTGTGGTCAGTATTTTCTAAAATTAAAATTAATTAATTAAAATTAAAACATAACATCAATTGTGCCCCAGGGCTATAGCCCATTTAGCATTGTGGTTAGGGTGGCCTTGTTCCTATGAGTCCTCCTTCGAGTAGCAGCCATAGACAAATCTTATAAAAATGTCTTCACTCAATTTACGGAACTCATTGTCTTTTAGTGCCGAGTACCATCCAAAAGAGAGTCCTTAGAATTAAATTCAATGTGATTGCGCGATTCGAGAATATATCTTGAGTAGTAGCAGTGATGCCAGATTTGAAGATTTTTCTTCAATTCGAAGATTTTTAACGTTCCCGAAGATTATATGTAGAAGCTTTTTTTGTATTCGTAAGATGTTATCTTCAATTTCGATAAAAGAAATTGTATTTATACATTCCTAGCTTATTTTCTATTGTTTTCGCAATTCTCACTTAACGTTATTATTTATGATTACTATTATATTTATAATATATATGTATTTAAGCGTATAACCAAAAGTTTTATGATTTCAATACCATCAAAGTAATAATTTAAAGTGAGAAATAAACTGGTAAGACTTCAGTTACAAAAAATTGTTCCGAAATCCAAATATACGAATCCAATATCGTAGGTATGTATAATATTTCATAAGAACTCGATATATTCAAAAACCTATTCTAGTACTTAAAAATAATTTTTTTATTCTAGGATAAATATATGATGCAAATCTCGTTATGTTTAAAACCAATTTCTACTTTAATTTGTTAAATTAAAAACATCTTCTAAAGTTCTCTTAAAATTCAAAGATATTCTCAAAAAAAAGCTGGTTACATTCAAAAACGTTTGTAAACTTGAAGAAAACGTTGTTACAATTTCGTAAAACTACAAAATTTTTCATGAGAATCTTGTTATTTTCAAAAACAATTTCCAATTTATTTTGCTAAATTGAAAAAATTTTGTAAAGCTCTCGTCAGATTAATACTGTTTGTATTGTTAAAAAAATTTGACAAAAAACAATTGGCAACAAAAAGTTTACTTTTCTGGAAGGGGCCAGAATTATTTTTCTGGGAGGGTCCAAGCCGAGGCCTGGGGGGTCCCGGCCCCTCCTGGCCCCCCAGCGGCGCGCCTATGAGGGTGACATAAAATTCGTCTTTAGTTATATCGTGCTTGTCTTCTGTTGGTTCGTGGACGTTGATCAGCTAAACGTTGAAAAATTTATTCGGATTGGTCAAAATCTACTGGTTTGAAACTCGTGACCTGCTGCTTAAATTATTTGTCAACGACAAAAGCGACTCCAAACTCTCTGCTTCCCGACAGTTTGCCACTTGTAAAGATTGTGTGCGATCTCATGTCCATGATTTCGTTACCGAGCCATTTCGTTTCTTGAGGGCAGTTATATTGACCCTTTGTTTTGCCATTTCCTCGAGGAACTCTTTCAGAGCGCCTGTCCTAAATAGCGACCGAACATTTCAAGATCTAAAAGAGTTGTTCATTTTTTGCTTGCGTTGCCGTTTAGTCAATCCTTTCCGAGGCTGTTCTTTAGGTTTCTGGACAGTGGTCTTTTTTTCCGGTGATGCGTTGTCGGCCCCTCGCTCTCAACCCCCGACTTGGAGGACCAGTCCTAGCTGTGCTGCGAGTCCAACTATGTCATACTTTTTGCTTACTTCCTGAGACGCACTGGTGTTACTGGCCATTCAAGTTAACTCCATGCTCCCTCCTCCTTTCTCAACCGGGCTTGGGACTGGCTACGACTGAGTAACGCTCTCTTAGTACCTATTTAAGTTCTCATTTAGGCTCTGTTTTTTTTTTTGCTTAATCATAAAGTTCTTGACTAAATTATGCCGAAAAACGCACTAGGTCGCATGAATTTGTGTAAATTTCCTTGCAATAAATCAGAGAAGAACCAGAAATTTAAATGAAAAGTGACATACAATATATGATTTACAGATCCATTTTATTTATCATTTTTAAAGAAAGCTTTTCATATTAAACTGTCAATATATTTATCTCGTCTTCATAATTAGCAGTCTCTCTGTTTGTATAGACAACTTTTTAATTGGCAATTAAAGTCTAATTAGGAAATTGGCTACCGTATTCATATAGGTTTTCTACCGAAACTCTTTTTCTCCGGACCGCACATATATTATATAAGTACTTACGCAAAAATGTAAGTAGTCTGAAAAATAAATGGTTCGTAGCATGAATAGTCCTGGAAATTTACCAATCCTTACGATATCAGCTATAGTTATCCTGGGGATCCTTTTTCGAGAAGATATCTACTATAGAAGGAAACATTTCTGCATTAAGAAATGTAAAGAAATGAATTACGAACTTTCATTGAAGCTATCGAAACGAAATATTGGAGTAAAATCTTTTCTATGAAGGCACTGAAAGTACTTCAAAGAATTGTTCCTTTGTCACTGCTTTTATTTCGAGTGCGAAAAATGTTCACTCTCAATAGGATATGTTCTTATTGTAAGTTGTTTTGAATGTCAAGCTTTTTCTGTCGTTCATGACGTTATGAGGTTCAATATATGATATATTCTTAACACATATGAAATGTATGCTTCATTGAATCTTTAATCTAAGCATACGGAAGACAGACTTTAAGCAGTCTTTCTGACTAAATCCAAGTGATATGCCTTCCGAAGAGTACAATGTACTATTGCTGTACGAAAGAAATTAATTTAGCACCAACTCCAACTTACAGACGTGGCTTTTAGACTGAAATTTTTTACTTGTTACACTTAATTTCTTAGTATCAGTTTGAAACTAGCTGAGTATATCATCTTCAATTTTAATAGCGAAAAGCATAATCCGAACCAATTACAATGTATCTAATATTCGTGAAAGGAATATGTTAGTATAATAAATTGTTCTTTTCATTTTTTTCTGTGAAAGGGAAATATAAAGTGGAATGTATACGCGTACCTTAGCGGAAAATTTATGTTGTGTACATGTTAATATCGAATTTACCATTCTCAGTTGTAAAGCAACCATAAATTATTGTCAGACAAAACATTCACATTTTTTTCTTCTACAAGCTTTCATCTATGTACTGTGCGTTTAGTTGGTAAGGATAATTATAATTACATCTACGTATTGTAGCAAACCAAAAGTGGTAATGTCCTTTTTTCAGTATTCTTTTGAATTCATAAGCAAACTAATTTATTTGCATTTCAAAGAACAGTATGATAACATTTAATGATAATTTAGCTTAGCTAACTTATAGTTAAATTTCTTTAACTACTTAAATTTAAACCAAAAAAATTATTAAAACTTGAAATGAATTATGACTTAAAAATTGATAATAATAACTATCAAAACTAAGTAAAACTTAATGTTAAATATAACTTAAACTTAAAAACCTTAAAAACTTAAAATGTAATAAACTTCAATCTAAAAACTGAAATAATGCTTCAAACTTAATAAAAACTAGAAATTGATTTGGTTTAGATCTAGAATTTAAAAATTAAATAAAATTTCACACTTACAAAACCCCAAATTTAATAAAACTCAAAAGATGAAATTAAAAAAACTTAAAAATTCAAATTTATTCAAAATAAAAACTTTACAAACTGAAAAAATCTTAAAATAAATTAGAAAATCTGCCAACAGTCCGGGCACAACTTTATTATTTTTGGGTAGAAGTCCGGAATGCGTTTAATTCTGAGACGGTGTAGGTTACTATGTGACTGAAAACCTGAAAAAAAGTTCGGAAAGCGGTTAGAATGGTGTCGCGATGGAATACTTACGCCGCTGCCACATATAACATATGAATTACGTAATTGGGTCATATTCCGGGACGCAGTCAAAGTCGTAGTATAATATAATATCATATCGATTAGGAGGTTTTTCTTGATTTGGTTTTGGGCCATTACATGAAATCGGAAATGCATTTGTAGGCGATTATATAAAAAGTCTTTCGAAGTGAAAACCAATCTGATATCTCATCAATCCCAAGAAATATGTAGAAAGCCTTACATCCTCTTGGAGTTGAATATCTAAAAATACTGAAATCAACTTTTTGACGATTATGTAGGAAGCCTTAGGAAGTAACAATGAATTCGATATCTCATTTGAACAAAGAAATATGTAGGAATTTGTGAAAACATATGCAACCCCCTTGCACCCACTTTGGGGTTGAATATTCAAAAATCCTTAAATTAGTTTTTAGATGTATATAAAGAAAGCCCGAGGAAGTGAAAACCAATCCGATGTCTTATCACTCCTAAGAGATATGGCGAAATTCGTGAAAACGTGTTCAACCCGTTTAGGGGTTAAAAATTAAAAAACCTGAAAAGAAGTTTTAGGTGATTATTAAAAAAGCCCGTGGAAGTAAAAAGTTATTCGATATCTAATCAGACCGGAGGGATACGGCTGACTTCGTGAAAATGTATACAACCACTTTACACCACCTTGCACTGTATTAAATTTTTACTACTTTAAAAGTATGCAATCGGATGCAAACTTAAATTATAGTAAAATTACACTGCATTGTGTACGCTACACAATAGTGTGTAAATCGTTACAGATAAATATGTATTGTGATTACATGCATTTCCGTAATTTTACACTTTACAGATGTACGTAAATCATGTAAAAATTAAACTGCATTCTGTACGCTACACACTAATGTGTAAATTGTTACAGATAAATATGTATTTCTTATTACATGCTTTATTTGTAATTTTACTCTTCTCACATGTTATTATAGTAAATCATGTAGATAATAGATCTGTCTGGTATGATACAGCGGTCTTACAGCGTGCATAATTTCACCACTGACATTCTGATCACTGTAAGACTATTGTACTGTACCACACTAGACAGATATAATTTTATTATGAAATGCTGTAAACATGCAAAATGGTGATAGCACTATGAAAATGAAATTTAACAAAACAATAGCGTTTTCAAATCTAATCGATCATTTATGATTGAATAAAAGTTGCATATTTAGAAAATAAACAAATCCATTTATATTGTTGCTTAAACTTAATTATAATACAGTAAAGGTAGCTTATGTTTATAATTTTATTTTATTTTTATTAAGGTTAAAACCTTAGTCATTGCATTAACGTTTTTTTTCTGGCCTCGGGTGTTTTCACTATGTATATTAAAAATAAGCGTTGAGTAAACTCTAGCGTTTGTGAAACAGACCGCGGATATTCTATATTTAAAATGAAATATAGCGCAAACCTCTGCCCAAATGCTTCTTTCCAGCTGTGCGCTAATGAATTTATAAGGATTTCATCTCCATAAGTTTAATAAACGAACCCCTGGCTGGTTTCTGCATTAAAAGATCGATTAGGATCATTGTAATATTGGGTAGATATGAATTTTAATTTGATTTACCGACTACACCTATCCATGGTGAAAGCACAGGGGGTTGAATTTCTTCTAATGTAGTTCTGATCTGGAAAATAGTAATTCATACATGTTAAGAAGTGCATTCTAAGAACTTGCATACGCATTTGAACTAACATTATATAAAATATATATGTGTTTCGCCTCTTCTTTAAAGTATTATTTTTTTAAGTATTGCATAATTTTATGAATATCTACTTGCATTTGATATTTCTTATTTGAAACTCGATTAAGAACATTTCGCATAAAATCATTAAGAACTAATAAACTTACCGACCAAAGCACTAGCACAAATTATCACTTAATAACTGTCTTCTGTCATCATCAACAGCACGGCGACGAACTTGCTTTTGTTTTTTTACTCGTACAAATTAGAACACCCTCAAGTAACTTTATGTAGAACTAGATAGATAGATAAATTTATTGAAATTCATTAAGTTGTATAATAACAAGTTAAAATTTGTTCAGTGATTAGATCTTAATCTTTACAGCTGTAATTGATAAATTTGCATTCAAATTGCAGAAACTTACGTTAATCTGTTACAGTAATATGTTCAAGGAAAAATTTTGTTAGAGAAAAAACCTTGCTTTAATGAACCTTAGTGACTAACTTAAACACTACTTAAACCTAAGCAAAAACTAAAAAACAAAATAGATTAAAATAATGACGCTAGTTGTAGCAGTAACTAGCCAAGAAAGAGACTAGAGGATTGTCTATCATTTCGGACATCGTTAGAAGTTTTGTGAGCCTGGTTGCAGCAAGTTCCTGGACGTTGAGCACTCCACTGTCGCGGTGTAATGCCTTCGTTGAGTAATAAAATGGTTTATTTAAAATAATCTTTAACGACTTATTTTGCGAGACTTGCAATTTCTTTTAGTGAGACAGAGCACATTTAGCCCAGACAGGAGCACCGTACGTCAACGTGGGCTGCATGATAACCTTGAAAATCAGTATTTTGTTTGCTAATGATAGAGATGATTTCCTGTTTATTAGTGGATAGAGCGCATGAATACACTTGGAAATCTTGAAGCATGCATTTTCTATGTGGTTAGCAAATGTCATTTTCCTGTCTAGCGTGAGACCAAGGTATGTAGGTTATAGTATCGGACCAAGGAACAGTTTGTCCAGAGAAGTTGACTTCACGATTCGGAAGATTAGAACGCTTTCTTTTTCTGCTGAAAAATAATGTAGAACTAGAATTAATACATAATAATATGTATAAAAATACACAACGCTATTGAATTCTGCACAATTTCATTTAAACTTACGTATTTTTATGTAATTTTTACAGAAAATACAACATTTACATATTTTATAGCAAATAAGCACATTAGGTCCTTAAATTTACGTTCTAATTGTAAAATTACATTAACCCTACAGTAAAAATTACTGTACAAAAAATAGTACTTTTACTGAAATTTTCTACTATGTGAAATAGTATGTGAATGTCGAATTTCAAAAAATCCTGAAAACGCTTTCTAGGTATTTATATGAATAATCCGTGAAATGAAAATCAATTCATAATTTTAGAAGACCTAAGAGATATGACGAAATTTGTGTAAACGTATGGATTTCGTTTTCACTGATCACTTTTTTAGCCCCTCTTCTGTACACCAATGGATAGTTCAATTTTTTTTTATCTAAATTACTTTTCTAACAGATCTACGTATAGTCACCAAGTTTCAACTTTTTTGCGCACGCCGTTCTATAGATAGAAAAAACACCCGCCACCCTCGTAGCATACTACCCCTAGGAAAAAATATATTTTTCCAACACGCCACTACTATAGCTCTATCTAAAAACCAAGTTTTAGCTTTCCATGATTATAGATTCTCGAGATATAAAAATCGGAACGTTTTCTTTTTCAACCTCCCCCATCCTCACCCGTTACACGCAGATCCTCAAAAAACTGTTAGAGGTCTATTAGGCCTACTTCTGATAACAATTCTAAGCATCTATCTTACACTGTTCTTGAGATGTGAGACGTGATGTATTTGAAAAATTCTTATCCCCATCACTTCCATACTTCACCGCCCCCTTAAAAAAATTTATTTTCAGCAATCTTTATTTGTCAAGCTTTATACAGAAACCTAATTTCATTTGTCTAGTGCAATTGGTTCGTGAGATATCGTAATCTACAGTTTTTCACCCTACACCTCCGTACGCCACTGCCCCCTCTCAAAAATTTTTTTCGATCTATTCTCCTAGTATACCTACAGATGTTCATTAAGTTTTAATTTCGTGGCATTAACCGTTTAGGAGATATGGATTTTAAAATGTCTCAACCTCGGCTTTCGAGCGTTTCGGACGCATTATTATTTCCCCCACTCCCACACCCCTTTACCCATATTAGCAATTTTTTTGCAAAAGGGTCCACTATTGAAGCTCTATAGTTTGAGCCTCCTACCATAAGCGGTTACTGAGATCTAGAAACCAAAATTTTCCGTCTAAAACGCTACCCTCACTTATACCCCTCAAAAAGTGGTCACTTTAAGGGGCCTACCCAGTCTATTAAAAAAAAATATTGAATTTAATAGCTAATAAGGTTTGAGAGCTATTAGCCCTCAAACGTTTTGCGACCGGCGGACGGCGCACAGACGGACCAAAATTTTTTTTTGCTTTTTTGTTGTCTATTAGTCATGAAACGTGGAAAAAAATTTTCAGGGTAGCAAATTTTTATACTCTAGACGAAATCATTTAGAGTATTATAAGTTTACTCCAGCCCAAAAAGTTTGTAACGCATAGAACCGAGCCTCCGACGAAAAAAAGTTATATTTATTATATTATTTTGTGTTCAGTTGTGGCCAAAAACCCCAAATCCGTTTGCTGTCCGTCTGTCCGTCCGTTCGTTTGCACGATAACTCAAGAACGCGTTGGCCTAGGAAGTTGAAATTTTGTTACCACCTGTAAAATGGAAAAAGTAAGGCTTAATTCGTTAATGGGCGATATCCTTCCACTCCTTCGGATACCTCCCATACAAGAGTCCTTAAAACACGTATTCACAATTATTGCTCGAATGATTCAAGTTAGGAACTTGAAATTTTGCATACATAAAGTTTACAATGTTTGAAGCGAAACTTCCGAATACGATGCAAATCGAATGAGTTCTTCGTGTAGCAGCTTACAAAAGTCCTTAAAAAATTTATGCAAGTTACAGAATCCACTATAACTCTAGTATGAGTTAAAGCAGGGATTCAAATTTTTACAGGAATTAGTTTTATATCAAAAGCAAGACTGAGTTCATTAATAAGCGCCATCCGTCGACTCTTTCGGGTAGCTGTCATACAAAAGTCCTTAAAACACGTGTGCCGTTTTTCTTTTTTAAATTTCAAGATTTCTCACCTCTGCATTTGTGTTAGTATACTCGTACATTAGAGCAAGTGAGTCCTTATTGATTGACTTTGCAATCAATGGATCAAAAATCAAATATTTCGACGCGAATTTGGTACTAGTTTTTACCTTTGGGGTCCTCAATTTATCAACAAAAAAACTGTTCGCAAAGCTCCAAGAAAATCTGTCCAACTTTGACGGAAAATTGTGATGAGACTAAATTCTAACGAAAACAGAAACTGCAAAAAAAATTTAATGGATCCCATTTTCAGTTGAGTTAATTAAACCAATCTCAACGGAATTGCCTCCATCCAGAAAATACGAAAATAAACGAAATAGGGTTGATTTGGGTTGGGGTTGGGGAGCAACTTGACCCGCCAACTCTATTAGATTACAATTAAGACTTGTTTTCTTTTCGGTAACGTTTTCACAACACAACGCCAAATCTACAGACCCGGAATGGAAAACAAAACTATGTCGTGAGTTTTGGCCTTCCCAGGCCCACCCTGGAAAAGTAATTGCACTGTTCTAGTGTCCATATTTGACCAAACAAACTGTTCCGGGATTTGCAATGAATTTAATTCACCGTGCTCAGTAAAAACTCCTTCACCGAAGGCAAGCATTTGTGTCGAGAAAGTTTCGTATTTATACGCTTCTACTGTCAGGATACAAATCCTTCGCTTTCTCGTAGAAATCCTCGTCTGGAGGCGCTCATGTTTATAGTGAAGACTCGGTCTGTATCATTCTGGCAGAAGAACCTTAGATTCTGCCACTATACAGAAAGGAAAGTAAAAGAAAAGTTTGTTGTTGGATTTTCTTTTTTTTCCTCGCTCGCCCGGAAAGTTTCGGTGCCAAGAATTCAGATGGGGCCAACAACGTGCAGCTTTGGGGCATTTTCTTCTTGTTGCATTACTGAGACGACGGAGCTGATGCCAAGATATTTCGTGTGTCTTAATTTTAATTGAAACCACTCTCTGTGATTGAAGATGTGCCGGGAGTAAGATCTTGGGAAATACTAGCTTTTTGATAGCGCTACTAGCTGTATGCGAAGAGCTAGAAGTTCGTGAATGGCTGGGATTCATAGATATGGTTAATGTGGTTCTATAGTAGTGAAAATCTTGTCTAGTTTCGCCAGAAAGATGTTCGATGAATGGAGTCAGTAGGTCGGTGGCCTGGGGATGTTCAAACTGCGAATGTGAGAAAACTTAATTCCAACGTGTTCTGCAATGGCATTGAGCTTGTAGGAACGTCAGAGTAAAGTAATAGCTAGAGAATTTGAAGCGCTTATTGAGTATCTGTTCAAGTTACCTCACACTATTTGGCAAATCATTGCCTAGAACTATTTGAATTTAATTTTGAACAGATGGTTTCATAAGCCTTGCTTCTCGGAATCGGGGTTTTAAGGTAGTCCGCGGAGCGTTGGTACATCAAACATCTATAATGAGCGGCTCATGCTTTAAAGTTGAAACCTACAACATTTGATATATATATATATCTGTACTACAAGAGAGCAAGGGTAATGTAGCCTAATGTCAGCATGACAGTTAGTCGACCTATAGGTCGTGAGTTCGAATCACTCTCGTGCCATAGGCATACGCTTTTTGTACGTCCAGTTTTTCTTACATCCCCGATGAAATTTTTATTATTACGGTGGCCTTCTGTCTGAGTTTTTCTCTCGAAGCCCGTCAACATAGTTTTTTCGCCAATCACCCAATCCGGAATGAGTAGCAGGTGGGTATGAAGGGATAAACAGAATAGGATATGGTTGAAATATTCAAGGAATGAAGTTCTAATTCTTCTTCAATTACAAAAAAAACGCTTATTCCATTTTGCGTTTCAAGCTTCATACTATTTACATACTTTTTCATATGATAGATAACTGTATAGCTCTAAATAAAAAGTAAATACACGTGCTTTAATAATTAAAATGTTCGTTAATCATTTCAATATAAAAAGGTACCCCACTCGATCTCAATTTGAGTCTGAATTTTTCGGTTCTATAAATTTTTCAGACTTCAGACTTCAATTACTTACATTTCTTCAATAAATTTTGGACCCAACAGAGGCAATAAAGCTTTTGATGTGAATTAAATTTCCATCGAAACAAAAATTCTTTCCATATGTCAAAGGACGTAGCACTTGTTGGATTCGACTCTCGGCTTTTTGGCAATGAGTTTCCGAACGCTAAGTAATCAGTGAGAACTGCACAATGTTTGCGTTACCCTGTTTTATGAATTGTGATAGTGATAACGGCCAGATTACAAAATTTTTAATTATTAGAAATTAAATAAAAATTTTTAAATTATTCATTTTACGCATAAGTCTGCTTCAAGGGTGATGTCAAAATGACTTAATTCTTTTTCTTACCCCTTTATCCTTTTCAAGAGTATTTTAAACATTTTTGGCAAAAAAACTGAGTATCAAAGTGTTTTAAATGGATCCCTTGTATTGTTTCACGCGCTACTTTGAAAATGTAATGAATGGTTCTTTTTATTCCGTTTATGTTGCGCAAATACGCAAATACAAATATCAAAACTGCATCAGTAAAAAAAACAATTCTGTTCGGAAACATTACCGAATATCCGAATATCAGCATTCGCGGAATATTCAGTACTTCAAACTCAGAACCGCCGGTACTGACGACCTCCTTCCAAAATAATTCTGTTTTTCAGTGCCTTAGCAGAACTGTTGATAATTTTTTCGGAAATTATATCAGTACTGAATACGGTTAGCCCATAAATTTTCTTTCCAATAAGTGGTTTATGTTAATAGATTAGATGTACATATGTAGTTCCTTTTGTTTGGTAACATTAATCTTTTTGGAAAGTTTATAAAAGCACTGATTGTACTTTAAATCAATCCTTTAATGTACGCTTTCAAATTTGTAAAATGAAACCAAATTTTATAGAATTTTGAATTGAAGATTAATCCGCTTTCTTAAAAAGCGTCATTTCTTTCGCAAAATCTGTCAGAGATGCGTTAAAACTTTCAGGGTCTCCTAAGGAAAGCCTCAGGATTGGAAAAACCATGGTACGATTTACACCTGTCAAGATCAACCAAAACTATATTGAAAATTGAATTTTTCTTGAAAACAAGCCAATCGTATAATACTCTAGATGAATACTGAACTCTGATTTACCAATTGTAGTTGGGGATAAAGTAGAATTACGTGTGTGCATATTGTATGTCCTTTATCAAGGACTCCCATTTGATTGCTACTCAAAACTAAAAAACTATTCAGTGTTTAATTTCATATCTTGAACTGGGTGAGTCACTGAAAAAAAATTTTCCATTTTGAAGGAATGTCACAAGGCAGGTGCAGGAAGGACTCACTCGTGTTCTTATATATTTATACTTTTCCTTGCGGAACCATTCAAAAATGAATGTGTACAAAATTTCAAATTCGTAGCTTGAAGTGTTCAAAAGTTATCGAAAAATTTTGTGGATACGTGTTTTAAGGATTTTGTATGGAAGGTACCCGAAGGAGTAAGACGATTTTGCCCGTTAATAAACTTAGCCTTACAAATTCAACCAAACATCCAGATTCAAAATTTCAAGATCCTAGGTGAAGGCTTTCTTGAGTTATCATGTTAACGGACAGACAGACAGACGGACGGACGTCAAGCGGATTTGGAGTTTTGGCCACAAATAAACAAAAAATAATATATAACTTTTTTTCCTCCGAGGCTTGGTTCTATGCGTTACAAACTTTTGGGCTGGATTAAACTTATAATACTCTATATGATTTCATCTAGAGTATAAAAATAGGCTCTTGAGCAAAACAGATTTAAATTGATTCGAAAACTTCACTATTCTCTCACGTTCCATACATATCGTCTTTTATAAAACCCAAAAGAATAGAACTAATGCATACAAGAATAACTTTTGTAATTATTTTAATTTATACCTGAAAATAATTGATTTAGTGATCAGAAGCTTTCTTTAATTTATTCTATGCTGACAACTATTACGTCTTATTTGATTACCCCTATTAAGTGTAAACTACATTAAATTTTGTTATTCTTAAGAGTTTTTAATTTAAACCGGAAAGTCGCTCAGAGTAATGACCTTTGCGAAAACATAAAATCTGTATTGTATCAGTACTGCCCCAGTACTTTAGTCAAATATTAACACATTGCGAGTATAAACAATATTTGACAGTCATTGAATACAGCGAGCGTTCTGCAACCTAGATGTTACTTTCAAATTGGTGCGACTTCAGTTAAAATACTGGTAGTTGTAACTTTATTAAAATTATTGTAAAACGCTGTAGACAAACCAGAATGGAAAAAATTTAAAAAAAAAATTATTTTTTTTTACTTCTATCTATCAGAAAATTCCAGCGGTACTGAACAGGTATCATTTACAGTCATTGACTAATAATTCACAGCGAACTTCACTAAATTAACACAGTAAGTAAATATCTATAGCGTACTCAATCTGTAATACTGAAACAGTACCTATATTCAGTACTCAATAAATTAAATTTTGCTGGAATGTTGTATGTTTCAGTACTGGGAGAGGAAAGGGTCCGCTAAAATACCGTTTCAGTACCGATACGCTACGCGGGTATGCTTATTATCTTTTTGTCTGCTATAGAATTATGCGGTTTTCAGAAGATGAAGCTTAAGAGAAGATCAAAAAGGACCTAGAGAAATTTTGTCCTTATTGTATAATACCATTTTATTGTAATAGGTAGATGCCACACCGAACCGAATCTGGCATATTTGTCAAGCGTATCCTCCAGAGGCGAGGTCATGATTTCCAATTACATACGACATGGTTTCGCGCTTTTCTTTGATTTTTCATGACTGGTTTCCGACAACCCATCTTGGATTATTTCTTTATGATTGCATTATCAATCGCTACATTTCATCATAAAACTATATCGACTTTTATATCTATACCTTTGCCGTAAAAACCAAAATCATCTGTCATTCGATAAAGACACAGTAGATCCGATGAAAAATCTTACAAGGCTTCCAGGATAATAAATGCACTTAAGTTCGACTTTAAATTGCCGAGAAACTTTATTTCTTTCGGCGGAAGGTAAGGTTTCGGCCCCCGTCGAAGTATAGTCGAGAATAGTTGAAGTATGTATTTATGTATTCCAAGGAGCAAGAATTCGACAAACAATAAAAGGAAACCATCTGACGGAATCGAAAACTTTGCACAACTCGTCGAAAGTATCTGCCTGGGAAAAGTAAAGTTTTCGAGTGTGTTTTTGAGTGACTTTTGTCGAAAGTATGGGATCAAGATTTAGTGGTAAATGTTGAAGTTTTTCTTTCCGAAGTTATATGGAGTTTCTGGAAGTCGAGCCGAAGTAGTGGCATCTGATAATGCAAACGTACTTACTTTCGATGAATTTCCATCAAGTGAACTGGTGAAAAGTGCATAAATTTTCGAGGAAAGCCCTTGATGGAGTATTCGTTATTATAAAATGAATTAAATGTAGATGTCGAATAAGTTTCGGTTTAATGGACTTGTCAATGAAATTTTTAGTAATTACTTTGTCTTTGAAGGATAATGACGGTATAGTGCACATAAATAGCCATTGATGGGATGAAAGTGGCACCGCATCGGGCGCGTAGCGTGAATCTTCGACGATCGATACGATCGCCAAATTTCAAGAAATTTTTTCATTACTTCATGGAATTTAGCAATCGAAATTGTATTTCTGAATGAAAATTACGTGTTTGTGGTTATAGAATTCATATAATTTGATGATCGTGTCATTGCGTTAGCCCTACGAAGTTTCACGCTACGCGCTTGATGATAATCCAGCCCAAAACGTTGCACAGAACGGAGCCTCGGAACGAAAAAATTTATAAATATATTTTTTTTAAGAATTGATAGATTGTTTTTCGGCGTTAGAGGAGTTTTTCGAAGACCACCAAATCCGACTGGGTAAATCACTGCCATATCTATTACCATTGAAATGAAAGGTCGAGACGTTTGAAAAACCTTCACTAAACCTTATCAAAAAGTTTAGCTTCTGTGTCCTAAAATGTTATTTTTGATGTCCGAAAATCTCTAATTCACGTCCGCCTGTCTGTCCGTCCGAGCGCATGACAACTCAATATGGAAGTTGAACTGTTATCGCCATCCAATTCGTTAGGCTAAAATCTTTAATGGGTGTTATCCTTCCACTCCCATCGGGAGATTCCCATACAAGAGTCCTAAAAACACATATTCAAGATTATTAGCCGAATGCTTCATATTAAGAATTTGAAATTTTGCTCACATTAATTTTCCAATTGCATGTAAACTTAATAAGAATCAAATCGATGGTGTCTTCGCTTAGTAGCCATATTAAAGTCTTTTCAAAATATATGCAAATTACAAACGCGACTATAGCTTAAGAACGCATTAAAGCAGGTCGAGAGCGCATTAATTAGTAACATCCGTTCACTTTAACGGGAACCTACCATACAATAGTCCTTGAAACATTTGCTTAGAAATAATGTTGATCTTCTAAAGCTTTATTAATTATCAATAATAATAATATAAATAATCATTAATAATCAATAAACATACTGCAGTCACGATCGGCTGCAAGCCAATCGTATAATACTCTAGATGAATACTGAACTCCGATTTATATTGTAGTTGGGGATAAAGTAGAATTACGTGTGTGCATGTTGTATGTCCTTTATTAAGGACTGCCATCAGATTGCTACTCAAAACTAAAAGACAATTTTCAGTGTTTAGTTTCATATCTTGAACTGGGTAAGTCATCGAAAAAAATGTCCTTTTTGAAGGACTTTCACATGGGAGGTGCAGGAAGGACTCACTTGATTTCTTACATATTTATCCTTTTCCTTGGAACCATTTTAAAATGAACTTGTACAAAATTTGAAATTCGTAGGTTGAAGCGTTCAAAAGTTATCGAAAAATATTGTTGAACACGTGTCTTAAGGACATTTTGTATGGCAGCTACCAGAAGGAGTAAACGGATTTCGCTGATTAGTAAACTCGAACTTCGTTTTTACTCATAACTAATTTGTACAAAATTTCCAATTTATAGCTAAAAGATTACTTAAGTTATAGTAAGTTCCGTAAATTAAAAGAAGACGTTTTGACGGGATATTTGTATGGCAGCTACACGAAGGACTAATAGGATTTTTTTCATAATAATACATTTAGCTTCAACTATTGGAAAAATGCTACGTACAAAATTTCAAAGACGTAACTTAAACCCTTCTGAAGTTATCGGCCAATATTCTTGAACACGTATTTTAAGGACACTTTGTATGGCAGCTACCAGAAGGAGTAGAAGGATTTCGCTGACAAGTAAACTCAAGCTTTGTTTTTACTCAAAACTAATTTGTAATAAATTCCAAATTCGCAGCTAAAAGATTACTTGAGTTATAGTGAGTTTCGTAAATTAAGTGAATACATTTTGACAGGATATTTGTATGGCAGTTATACGAAGGACTAATAGGATTTTCTTCATAATCATATATTTAGCTGCAACTATTGGAAAAATAACACGTACAAAATTTCAATGGCGTAGCTTAAACCCTTCTGAAGTTATCGACCAATATTCTTGAACACGTGTTTTAAGGACATTTTGTATGGCAGCTACCCGAAGGAGTAGGACGATTTTGCCCGTTAACGAACTTAGCCTTACAAATTCAACCAAACATTCAGATTCGAAATTTCAAGATCTTAGGTGAAGGCGTTCTTGAGTTATCGTGCTAACGGACAGACGGACGGACGGACGGACGGACGTCAGGCGGATTTGAGGTTTTTGGGCACAAATAAACAAAAAATAATGTATAACTTTTTTTCGTCCGAGGCGTGGTTCTATGCGTTACAAACTTTTCGGCTGGATTAAACTTATAATACTCTACATGATTTCATCTAGAGTATAAAAATAGGGAATTGAATATTTTTTTCATTAATATTAATGCAATTTTAAAACTTAAATCTATTTTACTTTACTATTTTAATAATACAGTATTGTGATCGATTTTGAAAAAAACTAGATGAATACTGAACTCCGATATATATGGTAGTTGGGGAATTACGTGTGTGCATGTTATATGCCCTTTATTAAGGACTCCCATTAGATTGCTACTCAAAACTAAAAGACAATATTCAGTGTTTAATTTCATATCTTGAACTGGGTAAGTCATCGAAAAAAAAAATGTCCTTTTTGAAGGACTTTCACATGGGAGGTGCAGGAAGGACTCACTCGATTTCTTACATATTTATCCTTTTCCTTGGAACCATTCAAAAATTAATGTGTACAAAATTTAAAATTCGTAGCTTGACGCATTCAAAAGTTATCGGAAAATATTGTTGAAGCTACTCGAAGGAGTAAAAAGATTTTGCTGACTAGTAAACTCGAACTTCGTTTTCACTCAAAACTAATTTGTGCAAAATTTAAACTTCGTTCCTAAACGATTTCTTGAGTCATAGTGAGTTTCGTGAATTGAATGAGGATATTTTAACAAGATATTTGTATGGCAGCTACTCGAAGGACTAATAGGATTGTTTGCATACATTAGCTCCAACTATTGAAAAACGTATTCAAGTTTTCAAAGTCGTAGCTTTATGCGTTCTGAAGTTATTGGTCAATATTTGATTTAAGAACATTTTATATGGCAGCTACCCGAAGGAGTAGGACGATTTTGCCCGTTAATGAACTTAGCCTTACAAATTCAACCAAACATCCAGATTCAAAATTTCAAGATCCTAGGTCAAGGCGTTCTTGAGTTCTTGAGACGGACGGACGTCAAGCGGATTTGGAGTTCTTGGCCACAAATAAACACAACATATTATATAACTTTTTTTTGTCCGATGCTCGGTTCTAAACAATTTTTGGATGTGTGAGTGTAGGGGGTGAGGATGGGGGAGTGTGAATAACAAAAAATGCCGATTTTTTATCTTGAGAATCCATAATGATGGATAGCTGAACCTTAATATTTAGATACAGCTATAGTAGTCGCATGTTGGAAAAATATAATTTTTTAAGGAGGTTGTATGGTACGGGGGTGGGGGTTTTTCCTATCTATAGAATGGCTTATGCTAGAAAGTTGAAACTTGGTGAGTGTATGTAGATCTACTAGGGAAGTAATTTAGATTAAAAAAAAGTAATATCCATTGGCGTACAGAAGGGGGGCCAAAAAAATGATCAATGAAAATGTAATGCATATATTTTCACGAATTTCGTCATATCTCTTAGGTCTTATAAAATATTGAATTAATTTTTATTCTACGAATTCCTCACATAAATACCTAAAAAGCGTTTTCAATATTTTTTAAAATTAAGCCCATAAGGGGGTGTAAAGAGGTTGTACACATTTTCACAAATTCAGTCATATCCCTCGGTTCTGATTAGATATCGAATATCTTTTAACTTCCACGGGCTTCCGTAATAATCGCCTAAAACATGTTTTTAAGTTTTTTTCCTTTTTCAACCCCTGAGAAGGTATAAGAGGGTTGAACAAGTTTTCACGAATTACGTCATATCTCTTAGAGGTGATAAGACATCCAATTAGGTTTTACTTCCTCGGGGTTTCTTTATATTTATCTGAAAACCTCTCTCATTATTTTTTGATATTCAACCCCAAGTACGTGCAAGGAGGTTGCATATGCTTTCACAAATTCTTACATAATGCATAGATTTGATGAGATATTGAATTATATAATATAATATAATCGCTAAAAACTCAATTTCAGAATTTTTAGATATTCAACCCTATGGGGCTAAGGTGGTTGTATACTTTTCACAGCTTCGACATATTTCTTAGATTTGATGAGATATTAGATTGGTTTTCACTTCCACAGACTTTATATACCATAATCGCCTACAAGCCCATTTCTCCATTTTCGATATTCAACCCAACTTTTCACAATTTTTACCATCCCTAAGTTCTGATGAGATATAACATTGTTTATTACGGCATTTGATGTAATGGCCTAAACACCAATTTCACGATTTTTCGAATTTCAAAAACCAAGGGGGTGTGAAGGTTTTGCTCACGTTTTCACAAACTTTTCAAAATCCCTAGTGTCTGATGAAATACTAAGTTGATTCTTATGAAATCGGCTAAAAACCTGTTACACAATTTTTTCGATGTAATGTGTAATGTCCTAGAAAAATAAAATTTTTGATAGGGGTATCAAGGTACGGGGGAGAGGGGTGGTTTTTTATATCTCAGAAACGGCTTATGCTATAAGAGTAAACGGCTTATGCTATAAGAGTAATTAAAGCAAAAAAAAAGTTCAGATTTTTATTGGCGTTCACAGGCTGATTAAAAAAAATGTCCGTGAATCCACATTTTCACGAATTTCGTTAAAACTTTTAGACATGTCGAGCTATCAAAGCAATTTTACTTCTGCGGGCTATTTATATATGCGCCTAGAATTGATCTTCAAAATTTTTCGATATTCAACCCCTATGAGGGTGTAAAGTGGTCGTGTACATATTCACGAATTCTGATAGATTTCTAAGGTATATTGAGATTTGGAATTCACCTTTACTTCTACAAGCTTTAAACGTAGTCGAGGAAAATCGATTTAAGTATTTTTCTCTATTAAACCCCCTGGGGGTATTGTTCAAGTTTTCACTGATTCCGAAAATCTCTTAGGTTTAATGTGATCGAATTCGCTTTCACTGCTATGAATTATTCTATTGATGAAAAAAATACGTAAGTAAATAAAAAAAATCTGCCAACAGTCTGGGCGCAACTTTATTATTTTATTGATAAAAGTCCGAAACGTGTTTAATGATGAGATGCGATGTAGGTTACTATGCGACTGACAACCTAAGAAATAACCAAGAGGCTATTTGGAACGTTATTTTTTAAGTTGTCAGTCCCATAGTCACCTACACCGCATCTCAGCATTAAACACGTTTCGGACTTCTACGTATAAAATAATAAAGTTGCGCCCTGACTGTTGGCAGATTTTTTATTTGATCTGATAGCTCATTGAATAGTTTGATTCCAGCATAAGAATAGTGATTTTTTGCCAAATTAGTTCTCCTCCGCGGCAATAAAAGTTCTTGGAATGTTCCTACACGAGTATAGTTGCTGTTACGTTCAATATCTTCCCTTTGTATACTTGAATACTAGCGATAATATTGAATATTTTATCAATAGCGAGAACATTTATTATAGCGTATACTTGTTCTGTACTATATCTACCCGGTTTCTTTAGTAATATTTTTAGTACCATGTTTAGCAAAATTTTTAAAGGTTTCAATGCATTTATCGTAGCACCTCCCCAACCAATTATCCCATATACAGCAAAATAGAACATTCTTGTTGCTGCTTTTGTCAAGAATGACCTCAAGGTAAAACATACGGGAGGTAACATCTTTAGACGCTTTATAATGCTGGCAATATGTTTATCCCAACTAAGATATTGGTCAAAAATTACACCAAGATACCTTACATTTTTTAATGGTTTGCATTTGCAATTAGAGAAACAATCTTTTGAATGGACATTACCACCCAAAGGTGGAGGAATACCTCGACTATTGTGTGCAAAAGCTACATATGTACTTTTCCATATTAAGTGTCATAGAATTATTTTCTAACCATTCTTTTATTAATAAAAGGCTGTGGATGGTTTTAATCTTAGAACCGTATCGTCGGCAAAAGATATTAAATCTTTTTTGATTTGTTGTTTATAAAAATCATTAACATACATTAAAAATAGTATTGGACCGAGCACTGTTCCTTGCGGCACTCCGTAGCAGAAGGAACGTTCCTGGCTTGATTCATGATTAATTTTTACAATTTGCTTACGATTACTATTAGTCATAGTCTTAGCATTTGTAATTACCGGGAAACTTGTAATTTGTTCCGCAAGTCGTTGGCCTACATCTGTAAAATATTTGTTAAAAACGTCAGCTATCTCTTTAGGATTTTCATTTGCATTTAGTGAGATGTTTTCGTGAACAATATTAGTGATTGGGTTTATGTTGGTATTCTTTCTCTATAGCTTTATGAATTGTCTTCCATACTTTTTTCCCATTGTTACCAGAGATGTGTAGTATTTTTTGAAAATAAGAGCTTTTAGCAGTATATGGACCATGGACCAAATAACAATTTTTTTAAAAAAACTTCATTAACTCCATCATCCACTTGTTTTTATTTTGATTTAACTTCAGAACGAGTTATTGTAAAACTCTTTATAATTAGGTTTAGTTTATTTCTATATTTTTTAAAGTACCTATACTTTGAACTTTTCTTTGAATGGATTCTTTTTTAAAGACTTAGTAAGTTTATTTCTTTTTCTAATTGAGTTAATAAGGCCCACTGATATTTAAGGTCTTATTTTCCTATTATTACTATTTGACTGAAGGTGAGTTGTTGTATTTTTCTCTATTAGATCTAGAAGTATGTTTGAAAATGTAGGGCTGCTTCATCTACACTGGAACATATCAATTAGTTTTTTTTTCCCAGTTCCTTCGACTAAGTTTTCATAGTTAATTCTTTTTATCGTTTTTGAAATCTTAACAGTATTGAAATGATTATTAGTTTTTAACAGTAGAACAATGCTCTTATGATCTGTAATATTTGTATCTATTACAACCAATGTTATTTTCTGAAATAGTCTGTACCTATTAAATTTTTAGAAATATGTATATGGTCAGTACAAGATGCTTCTCTAGTGTTGCTATTTATTACGCCATTTCATTGATGATGCTGTTATATTCCGCATTAGCTTTGTTTGACCTGTCCCCTATGTTGAAATCTCCGGATAGAATGATATTTTCATCTTTTGAATTATTACCATTTGAAGGAAGCAAACCCAAAAATAAATTGGCATAAATGAGTTGCGAACCGAAATTCCCGGGATTTGTAAAGTTCCTAAAATTCCCGGGATAATCCGAGATTCAGACACTACGTGCAAAAACCGTTAAATTTAAAAAAAGCCCTAACCTATAATATTTTTTCAGCAGCGGAATTTGCTGAACGACGTTTATTGTTGATCCAGTGGCGTGGCGTTCATGGAAGCAAGAGAAGCATTGCTTCCCTTACATTTTATTGAAAAATATCTAAAATGCGTTTTCTAAATCGCGCAGAAAAATCGCGAAAAAAGTCATGTTTCAAACATTTTCTTTGGCACAGTCTAAATAAATGCTCACAATAAACTACTCGCGAATATCTCACACAGCCGAATTGGCAGCACCACGACAAAGGCAAGCGAAAGAAGACAAATGGAAGCAATTTGAAAGTTGCATCTATAATGCCGGTTTTCCACCAAGCAGACACGTTAAGTTTTTGTTTTGTTCATGTTTTTGCAAGCACGGAAAACAAAAACTCGAACTCGAACAAATCTTAAACACTGTTTCAACCAAACCGACAGTGCTCTATCGCAGTTTTGTTTTCAGTATCTCCACGAAGCGGTCTCGGTAAGAAAACACACCGAAACCTTTTAAAGTTACCGCTTCTGGTCGGGACACGAAAAACAGAACAGAAACAGTCGAAAAAAGCTCGAGTTTGTAAAAAAATGATGAAAAGTCAAAGATTTGTTTTTTTCGACACGAGCTTTTGCTGAGTTTTTGTTTTGTCCGTTTGGTGGAAAACCGGCATAAGGGTTCATTTCATTCCGTAGTAAACCCACTGTGACGTCATGAAAAAAAATTTTCATACACGGGACGGTGGATGCAATAAAATATTTGCTTCCACGGATAGTAGAACACATTCTTGGCCGCAGCGTTCTCCGCTAATGCGGAATATAACAAAGCTTCTCGCTTTCAGCAAGCAGAGATCTGATAAGAAATAAGTGCTACCAGAGTAGGATAGGAATTGAATTCTGAACAAAGCTTGGAATTGAATGGTGGTAAATATTTAATTTGGTTTTTAGATCTCAGGAACCACTTACGCTAGGAGGGTGAAACTTGGAACTTATGTAGAACCATGATATTGGGCCTATTTGTAAAAAAAATTGGCGATTAGGTCTAAGGAGTGTGGCAGTGGAGGAGAAAGCAATGTGTTCGAAGTGCTTGAAAGCTGTGGGGTTGAAACATTCTAAAATACATATCTCCTGAACGGTGGGTGTCAGAAGATTGAAACTCTGTAGTTGTTTAAGGGATAATAGGAGATTAATAGAAAGTTCAAATTTTTGAATCGGGTGGTGGTGTGTAGGGGTGTGGGTAAAAGACTTTGGATTAGAATATCTTCCGAACCAATTATACCAAGAAGGTAAAATTTGGTTTGTGTATATAGGCTTACAAGTGGAGCCCATTGAATGTAAAACTTTTGAGGTGGGAGGTGGAGCACGAAAGTGGAGCGCTAGCCATTTTTAAAAAAATTTAATTTTTGTATCTCAAGAACCGTACCAGACATGATCTTAGAAATTTTACAGGAGTTAGGCCCAGTAGACTTCTAACAGAGAAAAAATTTTGTTATTGGTGAAGGGGCTGATGGTGTGAAGGGGTGGAAAGAAAAGAACTTCGATATTTATTTCTCAAACACCACGAACCAAGGAAAGCTAAAAAGTGACTATATAGAGTAAAAATATGGTGTTTTTTAATGTCTCAGAAACGGCTTATGCAAGAAAGTTGGAACTTAGTACGTATATGTACGTATGCTACTGAAGTAATTAAAGGAAAAAAATTCAGATTTTTATTGGCATAGAGGTTGAGTAAAACCACAGTAAAACAAATGTCCGTGAAAAGGGATTTTTCAACATTTTCACGATTTCGTTATATATTTCGGACATGTCGGAATTTTACTTCTGCGGGCTCTTTTTATAAGCGCCTAGAAATGTTTTTTCCCAATTTTTCGATATCCAACCCCTTAGGGGGTGTAAAGTGGTTGTGCACATTTTCACGAATTTCCATATATTGAGTCTAATGAGATGTTCAATTCCCTTTTATTTCTAAAGGCTTTAAATTTAATCGAAGAAAAATCTGATGCAAGCATTTTTCGATATTAAGCCCCTGGGGAGTAAGGTATTGTTCAAGTTTTCATGAATTCCGAAAATCTTTTAGGTTTAATGAGATCGAATTCGGTTTTACTTCTATTGACTCTTCTATTAAAAAAATACGTAAATAAATGAAAAAAAAAATCTGCCAACATTCTGGGCGCAACTACATTATTTTTTTTTTGGTTTTTAGTCCGGAACGCGTTTTATGATGAGATACGGTGTAGGTGACTGCGACTGACAACTTAAAAAATAACGTTCCAAATAGCCTTCTGGTCACCGGTCGTGATTGCTGGGTGCTTTTATATTAGTAATGTTAAAAGTAGCTAATGAAGGACGTTCAATTCATACGCAGTAAATTTGTAGAAAGAATATAATATAATAATAAATTTGTGATATTAACCAATGCTTCCCCTTGTTGAATTATCTCGCCACGCCACTGTGTTGATCATGATGTTCTCAAGCTTAAGAAAAAATATTTTTATTCCAATAATGTGAGCAGTATTTGTCTAAAACTTATAGAATAAATCAGAAACTGACAATTGAAATTCACTACGCTGCATTACTTTGTTTTGTACCGTAGTAGAAAAATCACACCGTAGCAGCCCAGCAGTCAAAGTTTCATGTACCACACGACGAAACGAAACCGTATAAAAGTATAACTCATGCAGAATTTTTGGAAATGATGTCCGCAGTAGCAGTATATGTTATAAGAGCATACGTGGAATTGGAATTTTCATTCTTTTGAAGTAGAAAAATTATTATAAATTGTGTATTGCCTTTCTTCTAGGTAGAAGAAAGGCTTGCTTATATATTTTCAATTCTGCGTCTTATATACAGGGTGTTTGGTACTCCGTCCACGACCTTGTAAGGGGTTATTCCTTGATATATTTGGAGAAAAAGTTTGTTGCGCAGGGTGGGTCAATTTTCAATAACAGTGGAGATACAGGGTGGTTAAGAAAAGTGTTTTTGACCGGTACCCTTACTCACTTAAAACGTTATATCTTGAAAACGAATAATCACAAGGCAAAGTGTTATAACTCATTATAATTTATATAATTATAAGTAAATATCTCAAGATTGGGTACAGTTACAATTTAGACTGTTACATCAAATGAAAGGTAATTCGATTCCCTAAAAAATGAGTATGAGTATGCTATTTATATTTCAAGTTTCTAGCATACGCCACTTCAGAGATTGGAAAGGCACCCACCACCCAATATAAAACTTATATTATGTATTATAGCTATCCATTGTTAGCAGGTTTCGAGATGTAAAAATTGGATTTTTGCTTTTCACACTCCCCGAGCGTCACTACTTACACCCTCACCCTGAAAATAGGGTTCTATACTATATAGATCCTATCTTTAACAGTTCTTGAGATATAATTAAAAGAGATAATTAAAAAAAAATTATCCTCCTACTTATATGGTACACCCCTGAAACATTTTATATTTAGCGAACAGCCCTTGTCCACCTATGCAAATAAAACAAATCCTTCTTTCTCGCGCAATTGATTTATGAGATATTGTAATCTAAAATTTTACACCCCTCACACCCGCACGCTACTGAACCTAATTTTTATTGGGTTCAGTAGCGTGCTTTAAAAAACTTTATTTCCAATATATTTCCCAAGTGTAATCACCACGTTTCAACCAAAGAGTATAAGATAGAGGGGAAGCGCCCATAGAAGCTCCATAGAAAAGCCCGTATCGAGTTTCAGCACCTCCACAGTCTCAGTCGATTATTAAATTTGGATTTGGTTCGAATCCGCGCTAAATTGTATTTCGATTAATAGATTGAGAAGCTATGTGGTAATTATTTAACCGAACAGAATTCAGATTATAAGCTACAAATAAATAAAAATAAAGTATTCAATGCTATTTTTTGAAAAAAATTGCTACCCCAAAAAAATAAAAAAAATAACAGACGACTGCCTTACGTAAAGTCATTTAAGTACTCGTAGCTCCTAAACCTTTCAGCTATTCAGTTGAAAAAAATTTTGTGATTAGCTTATTTGGGCCCCTTTATGTGGCTACTTTTTAGAGGTGGTGTGGGAAGGATTTAAGACGAAAAATTTTAGCTTTTATATCTAAGGAACCGCGACGATAAGAATTTGAATATCAGAACTTCTTTGAAAACAGTACATCCGAAACGCTAAAAAGCTGGAATCGAGACATTCTAAACTCCATACCAGAAGGTTGAAACCAAAGAGAATGAGATAGACTGGAAGCGGACAGTATTCGAAAAGCAGCGTAATCTGTTTTCTCAGTCGACTACTATGCTCTAAAAACATTAAACTGTAAATGCAATAAAATCTCATACTCTTTGCAATAAACGTCAAATTTTTTGAATGGAATTTTTTCAGGGTAAGCTACCATAGAAGCAAATTTGATTAAATGTTAGTTGTTTTCCGGCGTCATTAGGGTTTCTGGTGTGAAACCCCAACACGAAATCCCCGACTGTTGATTAATCGCTGTCCTTGAGAACATGACAGTTTTATAAGATTGTGTTGGACTAGGCCTTATCGAAGCTATTTTCTTACCTCTTAGCCTGGGTTAGGCATTATGGAAGGTAGTTTGTTAGTAGGGTTACTACCTTGTTCCTTGAATAAAAAGATAAATGTATTTTATATATTTATTATTCATCAAAGAAGAGACCGCGGCTAGACAGAATTCATTCAAACCTACTAGTGGATTATCACAAATATGTCTTTAAATCATTTTACTGAAAATTTCCAAATCTACTACAAAACTTTGAAATCTACTACTCTTTTTGATCCAGATCTACTTCTGAAATTTCAGAAAGGGGAACAACGCTAATCCGCGTCCCGAGAATAATCAGCTCGTAAATTTGAAAATGTCAAAGAAACCACTATAAACGCTTTTCGAAATTAAATCTAGTGCCCGAAGAGAAACTATAACGGGGATTCACCAAAAGCTTTGTATTTATCTTGTTCCGTTCTGCAGTACAGACTCGAACCACCATTTCAGGGTTGGATAATATGGTGTAAAGCTACAAACATTTGATTTAAAAAGCTTAATTTTTTGTGGCATGTTATCCTAGAACTCGATTTTCATTTTCGTTTTTTCGGCTCGTTAAAACTTTTTAGATTCCCCAAGGTTTGTTATTTACAAAGCCCTCTTTAGGAGTGCGAATAATGATTAAAGTGACATCAATGTACTTAAAGCCTCAGTTATAATGGTTCCGATCCGATCCAGCAACGTCGGAGGAGAAAAATTTCAAGGCAGTAGGTCTGTTATTTTACTTTATTATTTTTTAATAATAAAGTATTGTTATCGACCTGAAATTTCAAAAAAGTTTGCTACCCTGAAATTTTGTATTTACACGTTTTAGGACTAGTAAACCCCAAAAAAGCAAAAAAAAAAAAAATGTCCGTCTGTCCGCCGTAGACGCCGTACGCCGTACGCCGTACGCCGTCCACCGTACGCCGTACGCCGTACGCCGTACGCCGTACGCAAAATTGTTTGAAGGCGCGTAGCTCCCAAACCCGTTGAGATATTAAATTGAAATTTTTATGGTGGGTAGATTGGGTGAACCCCTACAACTGGTATATTTTTGAGGGGTGGGGGTACAAGGGGAGAGGAGAGGGGAGCGTTTTAGACGAAAAATTTTGGTTTCTAGATCTCAGGAACCACTTATGCTAGGAGGCTGAAACTTGGAACTTATATAGTACTATAATAATGGACTCAATTGTAAAAAAATGGTCGATATTGGTTAAGGGGTGTGGAAGTGGGGGGGAAAACAATGAGTCTTTAACGCATGAAAGTCGGGATTGAAACATTCTAAAATCGATATCTCCTGAACAATTGATGTCAGAAGATTGGAACTTTGTTGTTGTTCTTAGGGATACTTCCAGAGTAGACAAGAGCTAAAATTTTTAAGAGGAGTGGTGGGGTGTGGGGGTGGGGGGTGAAAAACTTTGGATTACAATATCTTCCGAACTAATTACACCAGGAAGATAAAATTTAGTTTCTGTATATGGACTCACAAGAGGAGTCTACCAAAACTAAATTTTTTGAGGGGGGAGGTGGAGCACGAAAGTGGGGGGATAGCAATTTCTCAAAAAATTTAATTTTTATATCTCAAAAACCGTATCAGATATGATCTTGAAAATTTGACAGGAGTTGGGGTCGATAAACTTCTAGTAGGGAAAAAAATGTTGGTGGTGTGGGTGTAGGGGGTGGTGGTGAAAGGGGGTAGAAAGGAAAACATTCTGATTTTTATTTCTTAAAAACCATAATGAATAGAAAGCTAAAAATTTAGGATTATATAGAACCACTATGGAGACATCCTAGAAAAATAAAATGTTTGATAGGGGTATCAAGGTACGGGGGAGAGGAGTGGTTTTTTATATCTCAGAAACGGCTTATGCTAGAAAATTGAAACTTAGTACGTATATGTAGATGTGCTATTAGAGTAATTAAAGCAAAAAAAAGTTCAGATTTTTATTGGCGTTCAGAGGTTGAGTCAAAAAAATGTCCGTGAATCCACATTTTCACGAATTTCGTTAAAACTTTTAGACATGTCAAACTATCAAAGCAATTTTACTTCTGCGGGCTATTTATATAAGCGCCTAGTAACGGTAACGGTAACGGAATTTTTCGATATCCAACCCCTAAGGTGGAGTAAATTGGTTGTGTACATATTCACGAATTCTGATATATTCCTAAGGTATATTGAGATTTGGAGTTCACTTGTACTTCTATAAGCTTTAAACGTAGTCGGGAAAAAACCGATTTAAGTATTTTTCTCAATTAAACCCCCTGGGGGTATTGTTTAAGATTTCACTGATTCCGAAAATCTCTTAGGTTTAATGTGATCGAATTCGCTTTTACTACTATGAATTATTCTATTGATAAAAAAAATACGTAAATAAAAAAAAAATCTGCCAACAGTCTGGGCGCAACTTTATTATTTTATGGGTAGAAGTCCGAAACGTGTTTAATGATGAGATACGGTGTTGGGTACTATGCGACTGACAACCGAAAAAAATAACCATTAGGCTATTTGGAACGTTATTTTTTAGGTTGTCAGTCGCATAGTACCCAACACCGTATCTCATCATTAAACACGTTTCGGACTTCTACCCATAAAATAATAAAGTTGCGCCCAGACTGTTGGCAGATTTTTTGCATACACTTTCTACACTAGAATACACTTTTCTGCACTAACTCTTGAGCGGGTGCAGAGAGGTGAAGAGGATGAATAAAAAAAGAACAAACCTATTACGTTTGTTCTTTTTTCATTCACCCTCTTCGCCTCTCTGCACTCACTCAAAAGTCAGTGTAAAAAAGTGTAGAAGGTGTAGCCAAAAAGAACAGACCTACAATTATTCCGTTCCGGCATTCGTCAAAGTGACACTATCGAGGTGTAATTTTGATTTTTAGTGAGGCGAAAGAGGTGGTGAAATTCAATAATTCACCTCTTAACGTCGGAACGGATAGAAGTTGAAAGTTGGTTAACTTTACCCAGTTGGTCGCGTCTGCGAGATTTCTCGCAGATTTCTCGAAGACATGTCGACTTGTCTGCGAGATTTCTTCGAGACGCCTTATAGGAAAAATACACGGTATCGAGACAAATGCACCCCGAAGTCTCGGAGACATGTCTGCTGAATGTCGGGATAGCAAAATGTTTTCACAATCAGCGCCATCTATATATTAATAGATTTTTCTATATTTACTTGTGCTCATACTTCTTATAATAAAGTAAAAAAACAAAATATTTAATGAAAAGTACTCTTTATTTAGTAATTAAAAAAAACATCACTGAGAACAACAATAATTCACTTTATAATGCATGCAAAAACACTTTCACCCACAACATTCGACCAAGAGGTGGTGAAATGCAAGAAGATTAACATCATCTGAAAAGAGGAAACTCAAATTAAACCCGGTTGAAACAAACTTATCAGAATAAAATCATCACATACCACTATTCAGACGTACTCTGTGCGAATCGAATAAATACGTACGACTAAATTCATTCCGAATTTAGTTTGCCATGACTTTTCTAAGTGGCAGACGTCATCTCAAGTCTTCGATCTCTTCGCTTCTCTGCGGTCGTTTTCTGCACTTCAAATACATCGTGGTGGGAGCACATGTTTGTATTGCTATTTCTTTCTATCTAGTATTGAAGAAAGGTATGCAATATGATTCCTAAGGCTCAAACCATCGAGATTTTGTCTCGAAAGAGACAAGCGACCAACTGGGTACCCCTCCGTTTTGTGTCTCGGCTAATTTCCGGAACGATTGTGACTAGGCGTTCCAAAATTCCCTTTAGATGTGTGTCGGATGGAGAAACTCAACACTCTCCGTTTTCCGGATCGGAAGCATTATAACTGAGGCTTTATTGTTTTACGTCCCGAATGTCTAAAATTTTTATTGACCACATTCTAAAACATACCAAAGTTTCATTTGGAACGTAAATGTAAAATATGAAAAATCTCTTACATTACTTTTTCGCTTGTGCGTGATGCTAAAACTTTTCCAAAATTTTCATCGAGGTCGGTACTATGGTGTATTACCAGGTGTTTTAAGCATCCATGTTATGCGTCCTCTATACATGATCAGATGTTTTATTAATCTGTTCCGATTGTAGGTTACGATGCTATTTAACAAAGAGATATCTCTTCTGGTAGGGTTCTACGAGGCCTACTTCCACCAGGGCCCCTATCATAGAACACGAAACGAAATTTTGTACAACTCGAAAGTGATGTACGAAAAATTTCCTTCGATGTATCACTGAATACGAACGAAACGTATGGAAAGTATTACCTACTATTTGAATTCGAAAACTAATATGTTGACGAGAAAATATACGAAAAAACGGATCGAAGTGTCACATGTTTCGAGTTCTGTGATGCCTACTATATGAAAATTGCTGCTCGAAATTTCGTTTCGTGTTCTATGATAGGGGCCCTGGTCATTCCGGACTCCTATCTTGAATAGTTCTTTTAGTATGAGACGTGATTCTTGCTCCATTATCGTAACTATATAAATTCCAGCTTTCAACTTTCTGCCTTAAGCTGTTCCAGAGATAAATGAATCAATATTTTTCGTTTCCTGTACCTAATACCAAAGGTCAACTTAGTTTACTTGTTACGATAACTTCGAGATATCAAAAAAACTTGTCTGAAAACACGTTTTCATACGGCGGACAGACGGACAACACATTTTTTTTATCCCTTTTTGAGATCTACTAGTGCTAAAACGCGAAAATGCATAATTTCAGTATAGAAATTTTGTGAAAGTTTGAAGTTTTCGATCGATCGCAATATTAGAATATTATTAGAATAATGACGTAAGTAGTTTCTCAGAATTTTGGAAATCACTTGCGAACGAACACCTGTTGAAATTTCTATCAGGTTGTATGTGTTTTTTCTTTACCACATTATTCCCCTACTCCCACTCACAAAAAAACGTCTACTGCACTGCACTACAGCCATATAACAGTTATGCGCACTAGATAGAAGCAAGGAGCCGTCGTCCAAGTTCCAGTTGTCCTTTGTCTATCTCTCCAAATATCAAATTCAATTAACATTAACATTCTGAATTCTGTCTCTGGTCTGGTCTCTGTGTTCCGTTTTTGTCCTGTTTGAAGTTTCTGAGGGGAAGTCCCGTTTGAAATCATGAAAACGAATAAAAAAAAGGTGAATAATAAACAAGTGAATAACAAAAAAGTAAATAATAACAAAGGGAATACCAAGATGCAGAAGCCAAATAAAATTCCAAACGAAAAACTTCTTAAACAAGTGGCCGCGCTGAAGGAAGAAAACATGGCCCTCAGCATCAAGCTGAATGAACAAGAAAAAAAAGGTAAAATGCTGCGCAGAAAGTTGATCCGTGACGTGCTAGCATCCCCCCGCAACAGTCCGGGTCGCATATTTTGTGAGATAAATCCAGCCATTGTGTATAAGAGACCCACCAAGATAAGAAGACGTGCAGCAAACTCTTCGCACGGAGCCGCCGCTACGTAAAAAGGTATTTTTTGTATCATTAAATTATGTAGCTCTTTTAGAATCATTCAGTGATGAACTTTCTTGCCTGGAGCTAGTTGATGAGACAAGTTATGTCCTTGAAGTCATATCCTTTAACTTCACCATGACATGACTCTAAACAGGAGCCAGATTGAGTTTGCTAACTCAAACCTGTTGCTGGTCGCCTGGCTATAGACTTCAAAGTTGATTTCTACTGGTTATTTAACTTACCCATGCAGGCACAATTCTTTTCTTTAAAATAAGATGAAATTAGTAAGAGTTAAGAAAAAGTCGTTCGAAATAGCGGTCACACTATCAAGCTTCAGCCGTAGCTAATCCTTTTATCAAATTTTTCAGCTCATTGAGCATAACTTTTGCAACAGGCGCGATCAGCGTGATTCTCTGATGAAAAACGCACACCGGAACGCGTAGTTCTGATGGTGGGCATCCAATAACACTATGTTGACCCTACCAAAAAACAAACATTTCCAATCCTCCAAGAATGATAATCACTTCTTTTGGGCATCTAGGATATCTTTATGTTATTGGACATAATTACTTTCTTCATCTTTCCAATCGATGTCGATGTCTCCCAGGGCACCATTCTATCTCTTGATATTTTTCCGTAGTCATAAAGGACCTTCTGTCGTTAACTCTCGATTCATAGATAAAAGTACGCTGGATGAGTGGTTCTGTTTTCGGTGGACGCCTTTTACAGTGAGTTGATAGATTTTGACCATAACATACCACACTCATGGAGATGGACAAGAAGAACAGAGTTTAATATGTCCTATTTATGTTGAAGTTTCGGCATTGGTCACGAACATATCGTTTGGTGCGAGACAAACTTATTTCGTGCATCTTCCATCTAAACTGCAAACACACAATCGCTATATGTTGATTTTGATGCTTCCGAATATATTGTGATAGATAGCAAATCAGGTAAGCCCAAGTGCTCAACCGTAGAATAAGTCTTGATGGGTATAACATACTCCCATTAGTACGTAAAGTACCTTCAAGAGCGAAGCTGACAGTTCCATGTTCAGAAATATATATGCTTTGTTTGAGGCTACTATCCCTAGTGACTATCATTAGCACATAGTTTTCAGTTTGAATCTATTGAGGCTACAATTTCTGAATAAATCAATAACACGAATACTCGAATGTCTGTATTACTCGATTGTGATTCTGTGAAAGGTGTGAGTGAATTCATGTGCGACTCATTGCATTCATATGACTTAAATTGTGTTTTCAATATCTTTTCAGAACAAACATACAGTTGCAGTCAGCGAGCTGGTCAGCAGATGATCATCACATCTTACCGGAAATCCCCTAATGTAGCGTATAGCCAATAAATAGAATCAACTCAAACTCAACACAAACCATATTTATTTATAATATTTCAAAATGCATTAACAGAGCAAAAATGTTTTAGCGATTAGACTTATCATCTAAACAGCCAAGTTGTAAAAATTATAGCACTAGGCAATGAGGAAAATAAAGAGAATCGTTTACCCCAAAACGGACGAGGTTTATTCTTTCTCCTTTTAACCTCTAACACTTGAAATTTTGCATAAGTTCAACATTTTTTATTTTTCTGCTCAATTTTAGCTGTAATCAACATACCTACGACTTGCATGAAATTGAGATCACGTCCTTAGCACAATTTGAATATATCACAACGATGTAACAAACTAAGGTATTTTAGTAAAGAGTTCTTTCGACCAGCATTGCTTCAGTAGGAATCGTTTCATAAGTTAGTATTACACTGTTTGACCAAGTGGTCAAATTGCAGTAATAAGCAATGCGAAATAGCGAATACAAATTAATCCCACAGTATACACTCGGTCAAATTCGTTTTTTCGCATTGCTTATTCTTGCAATTTGACCACTTGATCAAACAGTGTAATACTAGCGATAGTCTCAATATTCTGTGACTTCATCAATTGCGGCCAAAAATACAGTTCATATTATTTCCACAGAAAACATTTATTTATTTTACTGTAGCCGAGACCTTTGTTCATTTACCAAGAGCTGTTTAATATACATTTTGAAGGAGAAGCTCCTGTTACCGATGTAATTAGAGGAATTTCATAGAGGCTGTTGACTTTGACCCAGTTTGCTATAGTGTCTTAAACGATAGATCGGTTGTATTGCTGGCTTCATATTCAGCTAAATGGGATTATTTTGTGGACTTCATTTTAAAAATGGTAAAGTGCCTAAAGACTGTCTTATACCATGGATACACTGCTTGTATACAAATTACGTTATTCAAATCATGATATGCGATACAAGATAGCATGATACACAGCCCATACATGTTATACTTTGATATTTAGCTATCAAAGACAAAATTTCTTCGTGCCAAACGTTGCAGTATGATGTTCCGGCGAATAGCACTTTCATTGCTAATAAAGATATGTACAAAGCGGACCATCATATCACACACAAAAATAAAAACACAATCAAAGAATTTTAACTGACTGAAGAATATAAAAATCCACAAGTGCCATTCATTGGAATTTCAGTTGATTTCAGTTTTAGATGGCGCTGATGGCAGTTAAAAGCAGGCTATATCAGCTAAAATCATCGAATTTATATACAAGGAAACAGATTGGATATTACGTCGATATCAGCTCGTTGACGGACTATATGCACATTATTGGGTGATACACTGGTGATATTGACGATATTATGATTTGTATACGAGCTGTGTATCCAAGGTTTTACACCTAAAAAAAGAATTAAACCGAACGTGTAAATGTTTAATTAAGAACTTGATTACAAAAATTGACCAATTATCACAAATTTGTTATAACGTTCATAGTCTCTGGTCTGAAATAAAATATTAAATTCAAAATACACCTAATTCTCTTTTTACACGAATTATTTTTACACGAATTTCATTTAACACGAGTTAAAAAGTTAACATTTTTCTCTTTTTACACGAATTGTTTTGCTTTAACACGATTTTAAATATTCTAAGAATTCTTTTATAAATTTTTTTTTATGTTTCATGGATTTCTTTTATTCTACTACTACTCACAAATTATATAATTTAATATCGTATTATATTTTTCTCAACTCAGTTTAATGTAAAAATATAAGAACAAATTGAAATTGGAACCAAATGTTACAAAAACGTTCCGATACCAAACATACCTATTATGTCGATTGTATGCGTATTTTCTCTTTGAGTGGGATTCCCCGAATTATACATAAAGTAAAGACGTAATTTTTTTTGTACGCAATTCATTGTGATTTTGAGAATTGAAAAGAAAAGACGTTTAGTTGCCGTGGATGTTTAAATAGTTATAAGTAAAATTAAGAAAGTGCTCGTATAAATTTATTAACCCAATAACAGGTAAGTTTTAAATAATTTCCAAATTTTTGCATGATTAATTTTTTTATTGTATTTTGGTAGGCCTAACACAATCAACACAACACATAAATCACCTGTAGTAATTAAGAAGAGGAAAGCGATCAGTTCAGATACTAAAATTAAAATTGTAGATCAACTTGCAACAGGACAAGGTGCAACTGCTGTAGGAAAGCATTTTGGTATTCATGAAGCTACTATAAGACCAATTAAGAAAAATGAAACTGCGATTAGAAAGTCTGTATGTTCTGGAACAAAAATAAGTGCCAAGTCGTCGTCATACATAAGAGATGTTGTCAAAGAGAAGATGGAAAAAGCTTTGGTAATATGGATTGAAGATAAATCCCAAAAAAGAATACCAGTAGACGGAATTACTATCAAACAAACAGCCTTAAGAATCTACAAACAATTCAAAGAAATTGAGCCAAGCACTTCTTCTCGGTCAAAACAACCTGAATTTTCAGCAAGTACTGGTTGGATGACAAGTTTTCTTAAAAGACATGCTCTCCACAATATAAAAAATCTGCCAACAGTCTGGGCGCAACTTTATTATTTTATGGGTAGAAGTCCGAAACGTGTTTAATGATGAGATACGGTGTTGGGTACTATGCGACTGACAACCTAAAAAATAACGTTCCAAATAGCCTAATGGTTATTTTTTAGGTTGTCAGTTGCATAGTACCCAACACCGTATCTCATCATTAAACACGTTTCGGACTTCTACCCATAAAATAATAAAGTTGCGCCCAGACTGTTGGCAGATTTTTTTTTTTATTTACGTATTTTTTTTATCAATAGAATAATTCATAGTAGTAAAAGCGAATTCGATCACATTAAACCTAAGAGATTTTCGGAATCAGTGAAATCTTAAACAATACCCCCAGGGGGTTTAATTGAGAAAAATACTTAAATCGGTTTTTTCCCGACTACGTTTAAAGCTTATAGAAGTACAAGTGAACTCCAAATCTCAATATACCTTAGGAATATATCAGAATTCGTGACTATGTACACAACCAATTTACTCCCCCTTAGGGGTTGGATATCGAAAAATTCTGTTACCGTTACCGTTACTAGGCGCTTATATAAATAGCACGCAGAAGTAAAATTGCTTTGATAGTTTGACATGTCTAAAAGTTTTAACGAAATTCGTGAAAATGTGGATTCACGGACATTTTTTTGACTCAACCTCTGAACGCCAATAAAAATCTGAACTTTTTTTGCTTTAATTACTCTAATAGCACATCTACATATACGTACTAAGTTTCAATTTTCTAGCATAAGCCGTTTCTGAGATATAAAAAACCACTCCTCTCCCCCGTACCTTGATACCCCTATCAAAAATTTTATTTTTCTATGATGTCTCCATAGTGGTTCTATATAATCCTAAATTTTTAGCTTTCTATTCATTATGGTTTTTGAGAAATAAAAATCAGAATGTTTTCCTTTCTACCCCCTTTCACCACCACCCCCTACACCCACACCACCAAAATTTTTTTCCCTACTAGAAGTTTATCGACCCCAACTCCTGTAAAATTTTCAAGATCATATCTGATACGGTTTTTGAGATATAAAAATTAAATTTTTTGAGAAATTGCTATCCCCCCACGTTCGTGCTCCACCTCCCCCCTCAAAAAATTTAGTTTTGCTAGACTCCTCTTGTGAGTCCATATACAGAAACTAAATTTTATCTTCCTGGTGTAATTAGTTCGGAAGATATTGTAATCCAAAGTTTTTCACCCCCCACCCCCACACCCCACCACCCCTCTTAAAAATTTTAGCTCTTGTCTAATCTGGAAGTATCCCTAAGGACAACAACAAAGTTCCAATCTTCTGACATCAATTGTTCAGGAGATATCGATTTTAGAATGTTTCAATCCTGACTTTCATGCGTTAAAGACTCATTGTTTTCCCCCCCACTTCCACACCCCTTAACGAATATCGACCATTTTTTTACAATTGAGTCCATTATTATAGTACTATATAAGTTCCAAGTTTCAGCCTCCTAGCATAAGTGGTTCCTGAGATCTAGAAACCAAAATTTTTCGTCTAAAACGCTCCCCTCTCCTCTCCCCTTGTACCCCTGCCCCTCAAAAATATACCAGTCGTAGGGGTTCACCCAATCTACCCACCATAAAAATTTCAATTTAATATCTCAACGGGTTTGGGAGCTACGCGCTTTCAAACAATTTTGCGTACGGCGTACGGCGTACGGCGTACGGCGGACGGCGTACGGCGTACGGCGTCTACGGCGGACAGACGGACATTTTTTTTTTTTTTGCTTTTTTGGGGTTTACTAGTCCTAAAACGTGTAAATACAAAATTTCAGAGTAGCAAACTTTTTTGAAATTTCAGGTCGATAACAATACTTTATTATTAAAAAATAATAAAGTAAAATTAAGGGAGAAACTGCATTTGCAGATGAATTGGCTGCTAAAGAGTCTCCTCAAAAACTTAGAAAAATTTTTGAAGATGGAGGATACACCCCAGACCAAATATGGAATGTAGACGAAAGTGGCCTTTTTTGGAAAAAAATGCCTAGCAAAACTTATATTGCAAAATCACAGAAAACTGCCGGTGGTTTTAAAGTAGCAAAGGACCGTGTTACATTGTTGTTTTGTTCAAGTGCTTCAGGAGAACGTATGTTAAAACCACTTCTAGTAAATCGTGCTTTAAAACCACGTTCGATGAAAGGTGTTGATTTTAATAAATTGCCAATTCACTGGATGGCAAACAAAAAGGCTTGGGTGACCAGTGCAATCTTTACAGAATGGTTTCAGAAATACTTCATCCCAGAGGTAAGACGCTACATGAATGCAAAATGTCTAGAATTTAAAGTTCTTCTAATTCTAGACAATGCACCTGGCCATCCGGTCTTGGAGCGCCCAAATGTTCAATTTTGTTTTCTGCCGCCTAATACTACATCCTTAATACAACCCTTAGACCAAGGAATAATTGCTACATTTAAAACGTACTACATAAAACGTTCATTCCAATACGTGCTAGACAAACTAGATAATAATGAGGAGTTAACAGTCATTGATGTATGGAAAAAAATTTCAATTATGGACTGCATTAAACAAGTTGGGCTAGCGTTAGCTGAATTGAAGCCATCAACCTTGAATTCTTGTTGGAAAAATATTTGGCCAGAATGTGTCAAAAGCAAAAACTCTGTCATCCATAATAACAACGAATTTACTGACATTATTACATTGGCACGAACAATTGGTGGAGATGGATTCGATGATCTATCATCTGCAGATCTAGAGGAATTATTAGTTGATAAAAGCTTGAGTGAAAATGAAATTATAGACCTCACCCTTGAGGCTTATCATGAAAGAGAACAATGCGATAATGACGAAGAGGATCTTCCTGTTTTAAATGCAACTCTAATTAAAGAAGGTCTTGACCTTGCAAGGAATTTAGGTAATCATTTTGAACAACATGATCCTGATAAGGAACGAGCTGCGAAATTTCAACGTGAACTGAAATTGTTAATGTCATCTTACAGGGAACTTTATAATGGATTATCACGAAATCAAACACAATCTTTAATAACTGATTTTGTTCGAAGAACTGCTGAATTATCAACAATGGGAAATAGAAATGATAATAGAGAGATAATTTCCCAAAATGATGAACAAAATAATTCTAGTGATAGCAATGATATTGCAGTCATACGCAAACGTATGCGTTTGTTGTCAGAAAGTGACGATGATAAAATTTTGTTATGTTTATATTAGTTTTACTTTTTATATATTAATAAATTTCTGATATTATTTTCTTTTATCCAATTCATAATTTTTTTTTATAATATATTTAATGTATTAAAATGTGTAAGCACGGAAAATAAATTCTCAAGTGAACTCTGACAAGAATTTTTTAATATTGTTTATTGTACTTTAAAGTTGCTTTTTTAGGTCTGGAACCAATCTACTATTTTTCCATTTAGATAATATCTTTTTTTACACGATTTTTTTTACACGATTTTATTGGGAACGTATCTATCGTGTAAAAAGAGAATTAGGTGTATCGCACAAATTGCTTCAAAACGTTTACTTACTCGCTGAACAGATTTGTCGAATCCGAATGAACTGGCATTAAGCCTTAGCGGAAATGTTTGCTTCGATTTTTTTCGAATTGCAACAACTTGACGAAACTTTTCCTCATCAAATTCTTTAATTGGGGACTATGAAGTAATAAAGACTTTCAAGCACTTTAAATTTGAAATAATTTCTATTACTAAGTCCGCACTGCTAATATCGGCAATAAACTCTTCCAATTGGGTGCACATTTTTGAAATTTTTCGAAGAAATTCTTCAGTGCTATAAAAAAGTGACACGTCCAACTTTTTCAAAGATGGAAACTGAAACACACCATGTTCAAATTGCAGCTCTTCACGTCGCCGAATCCGCAATATAGCGCGATTGAATTGAGTATCTCTGCTCCAATTTCTTGGGCTCTTAGGTTGACCAAGACTCACTCCTAACATGTTATATGATAATGATAGCTCTTGTAAACAGTGGTACAACTAATTTTGTAATGAAAGCAGAAAAGGAGCTATCTTTCGAATTGAAATCTATGTGCAGTGTTTTCAGTTTAATCGATTGGAATATGTTCAAAAGAGCCAACGTTTTAATGTATTTACATCCCCTCAATGTTAGGACTTCAAGAATAACCAATTTTTTTAAATCCTCAGCGCGAAAACCATCACAATTCGACAAATCTAAACTTTCTAATTCAGTTAAATCTGACAACTTCTTGCAATCCTCCCTTGTCAGGTCGCTATTAGGTATATTCAAAACTTTCAGTCGACTCTACGCAAATATAATACATTTCAAAAATGAAAACCCACCCAAAGAAAGATTGTGTATCTCCTCGATGTTTGGACAGCATTTTGCTATGATGAAGACATATTTGGAACCTTCGTCCGTATTCCGCATTAAAAAATCAAACCGTTTTATCATAGAACCGATTCGGGTTAAAATATACTCCATTTCATTCAAATTGAATTACTTTGTAGCTTCGTCATAATTTAAGTAGTTGATCATGTTATCGAAGCGATCGCTATATAAAACGAGTTTCATGATATCGATATCAGGCAAGAAGGAACACAAGTGTCGCAAGCAGTCGACGTTTAAAGCAGGGAATACACGATACAACGGTTGTACCGACGTGTGTTGTTGCGATATCAGTCCAACGGTTGTATACACGGCACACACGATGCGATTTGCTTACAATTTTCTTCCAACAAGATTTCATAGTTATTCCCAATACAGTTTTTGATAACACAGAAGCACCAAAAGTTTACGAATGAAATCGCTACAACAGTTGTATTCATAATAATACACTATGCAATAGACATACAACCTGTCGCATGCGACCGCCGGTTTTCGTTTGAGAGCATACCACCGTACGATATCGGCCCAACCGCTCTTTATAAGCGCATGCACAATACAATCGTCGCATGCAACGATAAATTGGGCCAACAATTGGTACAACCGTTGTATCGTGTATTCCCTGCTTAAGTCCATTAATTCCATTTCACATCGCACTTAGATGTCTTCTGTTAATTCTGTTGTATCCTAAAATTTGAAAAAAGACAGATCATAAATTGTAGACTAGAGGCTTAATAACACCGTTTTACTTTATTATTTTAATAATACAGTATTGTTTTCGATTTTTTAAAAAAAAAAATTTGCTGCCCTCAACATTTTTTTTTTCACGTTTCATGACGAGTACACACGAAAAAAGCAAAAAAAAATTTCAGTCCGTCTGTCCGCTTTCAAACGATTTTGCGTACGCGTACGCCGTACGCCGTACGTCGACCGCTGTACGCAAAATCGTTTGAAAGCTCGTAGCTCCCAAACCCTTTGAGCTATTAAATTGAAATTTTTTTGATGAATAGACTGGGTAGTCCCCTTGAAGTGACCAAATTTGGAGGGGTGTGAGGGGGAAGGAGGGGGAAGTGTTTTAGACGGAAAATTTTGGTTTCTAGATCTCAGCAACCGCTTATGCTAGCAGGCTGAAATTTGGAATTTATATAAAGCTTCAGTAGTGGACCCATTTGCAAAAAAATTGCCGATATAGGTGAAGGGGTTTGGGAGTGGGGGGAAAAATAATGTGTCCGAAACGCAAAAAAGGTGAGATCGACACATTCTAAAATCCATATCTCCTAAACGGTTAATGTCACAAAATTGAAACTTAATGAGTATCTGTAGGTATACTAGGAGAATAGATCAGAAACAAAAATTTGAGTGGGGGCAGTGGCGTACGGGGGTGGGGGCTAAAAAACTTTAGATTACGATATCTTACGAACCAATTGCACTAGACAAATAAAATTTGGTTTCCTTATAAAGGTTGACAAATAAAGTTTGCTGAAAGTAAAACTTTTTACGGGGGCGGTGGAGCATGAAAGTGGAGGGGATAAGAATTTTTCTAAAAAATCACGTCTCATATCTCAAGAATGGTGTAAGATAGATACTTAAAATTTTTACCAGAAGTAGGCCTAATAGACCACTAGCTGAAATCAAAATTTTGGAAGTGTGGGTGTAGAGGGTGAGGGTGGGGGAGGGTGAAAAGGAAAAAGTTCCGATTTTTCTATCTCGAGAACCTATAATGATATAAAGCTGAAACTTGGTATTTAGATAGAGCTATATTAGTAGCATCTTGGAAAAATATAATTTTTTATAAGGGTAGTATGGTACGGGAGTGGGGGGTGTTTTTCCTATCTATAGAACGGCTTATGATACAAAGTTGAAACTCAGTACGTTTATGTAAATCAAATAGAAAACTAATTTAGATAAAAAAAAATTTCAAATATCCATTGGCGTTCGGAGGGGGGCAAAAAAAATTATCAGTGTAAATAGAATGCATATATTTTCACGGTTTTCGTCACATCTATTAGGTCTTCCCAAATATTGAATTCATTTTTATTCTACGGATTCTTCATATAAATACCTACAAAGCGTTTTCAGGATTTTTTAAAATTCGACCCCTAAGGCGGTGCAAAGAGGGTTGTAAACTTTTTCACGAATTCTACTATATCCCCACGTCTTATCAGATATCGAATATCTTTTCACTTTCACGTGCTTGCGTAACAATCACCTAAAACTTGTTTTTACATTTTTTTCAGCCCCTAAGAGGGTATAAACGGGTTGAACACGTTTTCACGAGTTCCGGTATTTCTTTTAGAAGTGATAAGAAATTGAATTGGTTCCTACCTTCTCGTGCTGTTTTCATATTTATTTATTAACTTTTTTCAGGATATGTGGATATTCAACCCCCAAGTGGGTGCAAGGAGGTTGCATATCTGATGATATTTCGAATTCATTTTTACTTCCTAAGGTTTCCTATATAAAAAAGCCAAAAAGTCATTTTCAGTATTTTAGATATTCAATCCTAATGGGTGTAAGGGGGTTGTATGCTTTTCAAAGTTTCGACATATTTCTTAGGTTCGATGAGATATTAGATCGCTTTTCATTTCCACAGACTTTTTATATAATCGCCTACGAACCCATTTCTTAATTTTTGGATAATCAACCCCCAAGGGTTTGTATATGTTTTCACAATTTTTGCCATTCCTTAGTTCTGATGAGATATAAAATTGATTATTACGGCCAACCAATTCACGATTTTTCGAATTTCCAGAACCAAGGAGGTGTGAAGGGTTTGCTTACGTTTTTTTCGAAATTCAAACCCCAAGTGGAAGTAATGGGTTTGTATACGTTTTAACAATTCGCCATATCTCTTAATTCTGATAAGGCAACAAATTCGTTTTTGCTTCTATGGGCTTTTAGTGTACATAATATACTGAAATTCGAATAGTCTACACGGACTTTTTCAATGTTTAATCGGTTAAAAATCTCTATTTTAAATATTTTTATATTAAGAACAAAAATAATTTTCCAAGAAATCTAATAATCTCGAAGCAACTCATGATACACTCCGACTTTAACCGCTCCCGAACTTTGACCCGAAAAATAATAAAGTTTCGCCCAGACCATTGGCAGATTTTTTATTCTATTTTGAAGCTAAATTTTAAACATAAACATACTGCAGTCACGATCGGCTGCAAGCCAATCTTTAGATGAATACTGAACTCCGATTTATATTGTAGTTGGGGATAAAGTAGAATTACGTTTGTGCAAGTTGTATATCTTTTATTAAGGACTCCCATTTCATTGCTACTCAAAACTAAAATACAATATTCAGTGTTTAATTTTATATCTTGAACTCGGTAAGTCATTGAAAAAAAATGTCCTTTTTGAAGGACTTTCACATGGAAGGTGCAGGAAGGACTCACTCCATTTCTTACATATTTATCCTTTTCCTTGGAACCATTTAAAAATAAACGTGTACAAAATTTCAAATTCGTAGCTTGAAGCGTTCAAAAGTTATTGTTGAACACGTGTCTTAAGGACATTTTGTATGGCAGCTACCAGAAGTAGTAAAAGGATTTCGGTGATTAGTAATCTCGAACTTCGTTTTTACTCAAAACTAATTTGTACAAAATTTCCAATTCATAGATAAAAGATTACTTGAGTTATAGTAAGTTCCGTAAATTAAGTGAAGACGTTTTGACAGGATATTTGTATGGCAGCTGCACGAAGGACTAATAGGATTTTCTTCATAATCATATATTTAGCTCCAACTATTGGAAAAATAACACATACAAAATTTGAAAGACGTAGCTTAAACCCTTCTGAAGTTATCGGCCAATATTCTTAAACACGTGTTTTAAGGACATTTTGTATGGCAGCTACCCGAAGGAGTAATAGGATTTCGCTGACTAGTAAAGTCAAACTTTCTTTTTACTCAAAACTAATTCGTAAAAGATTCCGAATTCGTAGCTAAAAGATTACTTGAGTACTTGAGTACTACTTATAGTGAGTTTCGTAAATTAAGTGAATATATTTTGACAGGATATTTGTATGGCAGCTACACGAAGGACTAACAGGATTTTCTTCATAATCATATATTTAGCTCCAACTATTGGAAAAATAACACATACAAAATTTCAATGTCGTAGCTTAAACCCTTCTGAAGTTATCGACCAATATTCCGGAACACGTGTTTTAAGGACATTTTGTATGGCAGCTACCCGAAGGAGTAGGACGATTTTGCCCGTTAACGAACTTAGTCTTACAAATTCAACCAAACATCCAGATTGAAAATTTCAAGATCCTAGGTGAAGGCGTTCTTGAGTTATCGTGTTCACGGACAGACGGACGGACGGACGGACGTCAAGCGGATTTCAGGTTTTTGGCCACAAATAAACAAAAAATAATATATAACTTTTTTTCGTCCGAGGCTTGGTTCTATGCGTTACAAACTCTTGGGCTGGATTAAACTATATGATTTCATCTAGCGTGTAAAAAGCAATCAACAGTGGGCTCAGACGGACCCACGTACTCTGTATTAGGAATTAGGAAGGATAGAAAATGAAGATCCGAACTGGGATATCTTCTACAACTTAATACCGCGAGGAGAACAAGTCTACAAGCAGGCCAAGAATCATTGTGTGTACAAGAGATTTTTTTATCCACATTGTAACTGACATCCAAACGTGATCAATGATCAAGTTGTAGTAACCGGGGGTATGTCGAAGACTATAACAAAGCGTCACTGTTTGAACTGTCGGGTTTTCGACAGCCAAAGCTGACGTGACAAGATAATTCAATTACACTTACGTTATTCAAAAAATTTGAAAGTTTCGTCCTTTTGTGATTTCAAATGTGACGCAGACCAGTCGTGAACGCAGGGGGGGGGGGGGGGGGGGGGGTAATGATGTACTTAAAAAATCACAACTAAATGAAACTATTACGCCACGCCTAAAGTGTTTTACATAGTAATTACTTGAGCTGAGTTAAGTTGTAGTTTCCATACGAATTTCAACTCATCTCGTAATTCCATGAAAACTAACTCGCCATGGAAATGGAAACGTAGTGATGTGATAGTGCCCCGTCAGAAGTTCGAGCAGAACTCAATGAGGAAGCAAATATTGAAGTATCTAATAAAAAAGGAGATTTTTAACAAAATTATGGAGAAAACCGCCACTTCTCTTTTTTCGCTCCAAATGGGATTGCGAAGAACATTTTTGAGTTTTTATTTTTCCAGGAAAGTTAATCATACTCGTATGTTTTAAATCGCCATTTGGTTTGAGAATTTCCATCGAACGCGTCGATTCTATCACGCAGTCGCAATTTAGAAATATCTGATTTGAACTAATAAATTTGTGTTTAGCTTCAATTTTTTAGTCTTTTGAAAAGTGGTATAAGGAGATTGTTTGTGGTGTAAAACTTTAGCATTATCATCCTGGTTGTTAGTATATAGTAATTTTACGCCAAAAACGCGATTAGAGCTTTTTTTAATTGAATGTAGAAAGTTGTGTCTAATTTCAGATTTAGGAAGTCTATAGCGAAACATCATGTGCTACAGAGTTGTTCCTGGAAGTTAAAATAAAATGTACCAGGTGTATAACCTTAAAGCGATCATTTTTTAGTCAGAAAAACACATGTTTTTTTCAAAGAAAACAAAAACAAAATTATTCAAAGTACTCACCCTCGCTAGCTACACATTTCTCCCATCTCTCGTGCAATTTGTGGATACCACGCCAAAAAAATTCCTTCTCTTTCGAAGCAAACCACTCATCAAGCCATTTTCGGCCGTCTTCGTAAGAACCGAAGTGTTGCTCAGCGAGCGCTTGACCCATCGACGAAAACGAGTGGTAGTCAGAAGGGGCCAGGTTTGGTGAATAAGCGGGGTGGGGTAGCACCTTCCAGTTGAGTGTGTACAAGTAGTTGCGGACCAGTTTTGACGTGTGCGATGGTGCGTTGTCGTGGAGGAAAATCACCTTGTCATGTCTTTGTTGATATTCCGGCCTTTTTTCATGCAGAGCACGGTGCAATTTGATCAATTGTTAGTGGTAGCGGTAGGCATCGACAGTTTCACCAGATTTTAAGAGCTCATAGTAGACGATACCTTGCTGATCCCACCAAACGCACAACATTGTCTTCCGTCCGAAGCGATTTGGTCTTGCGGTAGATGTTGATGGTTGACCGGGATCAACCCACGATTTTCTGCGCTTTAGATTATCGAAATAAATCCACTTTTCATCGCCAGTCACAATCCGATGCAGAAACGACTTTCTTCTGTGTCTGGCGAGCAACATTTCGCATGTGTTTTGGCGTCGCTCCATCTGCCTATCGTTAAATTCATGCGGCACCCATTTTCCGATCTTTTGAACCTTTCCCATGGCACGTTGACGCTTGGAAATGGCTGCTTGGGTAACATCCAATTGCTCGGCAAGCGTTTTTTGCTACCCAATCGCAATCGTCCTCGTCCAAAAGAGCCCGCAATTGATCGTCCTCAACCTTCCTGGACCTATTTTCGTGCCTCTTTTCGCTCAGGTGAAAATCGCCGTCTTTGAATCGACGAAACCAATCCCTGCACGTTTATTCCGCTAAAACATTGTTACCATAGGCCTTCACAAGCATTTGATGCGATTCAGCAGCCGTTTTCTTCAAATGGAAGCAAAAAAGCAGAGCTTCCCGCATATGCTCTTTTCCTGGCAAAAAACTAGACATGATCAGCACAGGACAAACGTATGTTGTTGAATGAAATTTGTGACGATGTGCCCTGATTAATGTTAACAACTAACCAACCCTTAAATAAAATAAAAAATGGCGTCCCTAGGTTGCTTAACACGCTCACTAACGCCATCTATGTGTCAAAGATCGTTTTAAGGTTATACACCTGGTATTTTAATATATTTCACAATACATAGTTAGTTCCGTTAATATTCTGAAAGTGGTTTGCGAGATTTTTTCAGTTTAGTGAGACATGAGTTCCACGAAAAAAAAGTGTGTTTGGTCGAATTTGTAAGGCTAAATTCATTAACGGGCAAAATCGTCGCGTAGCTGCCATACAAAAGTCCTTAAGATACGTGTTGAAGAATATTGACCAATAACTTCGGAACACCTTAAGCTCCGCCTTTGATATTTTGTATACGGTAAATTTTCAAACGTTGTAGTTAAATGAATGAATATGAATGTTCTCACGAGTCCTTTGAGTAGCTGCCATACAAAAACGCTGTAAAAAAATGATTATAAAGGAATTCCATTAGTCCTTTGTACAGCTGCCGTACCAATATCCTGTAAAAATCTCGTATCCTGTAACTTCACTCAAATTACGGAACTCACTATCGGGCCTATTACGAAACTCGAGTCGAGTGAGTAACTCGACTCACATTTGGACTCGACTCGAGCTAAAGTTGGTATTATGAAACTCGACAATTGGAAAGTCACTTCATTTCCAGCAGTCGAATGAATTTGACATTTTTTATAAGTAAATACTCACTCGATCGGCTCTCATAATACGCAGTTCTCTTAACTCACGCTTTTTTTCGACTCAAAGTCGAGTGAAACTCGACAAGTAGGCACTCGTCGAGTTTCATAGTCGCAGGGTGTGAGTTATTTGGTTGAGTCGAGTTTCGTAATGGGCCCGTATATCTCAAGAAATCGTTCAGCTACGAATTCAGAATTTTGTACAAATTATCATAGTTTTGAGTAAAAGTTCACTATTCAGCGATATTATTCCACTCCTTTGGGTAGCTTCCATACAAAAAGTCATTAAGACATGTATTCAAGATTATTTTCCGATAGCTTTGAATGATTCAAACCAGGAATTTGAAATTTTTAACAAATTAATTTTTAAATGGTTACAAGTAAAAGGACAAGTATGCTAGAAATCGAGTGAGTCCTTCTTGCACCTCCCATGTGAAATCCTTCAAAATGGGAAATTTTACTTTCGGTAACTTATCTAGTTATATACATGAAATTGAACACTGATGATATTGTCTTTTAGTTTCTAGTTACAACCAAATGAGATTCCTTAATAAAGGACAATGCACTCCTGATTCTACTTTATCCCCAACTACAATATAAATCGGAGTTCAGTATTTCATCAAGACTTTCTGGCTTGCAACGATCGTGACTGCAGTATGTTTTGTTAAATACTCGTAATTCCACTGCACTTAGATTGAAGATCAAATTGCAACAAAAAAAAGAAATAGAAAAGAAGAGCAAAGCGAGGTGTTCTAGCATCTTTAAAGAAGTGCGACCGACCTCGTTTTATGCACCGTTACAACAGTTTTTAAATGATTTCTTGCGACTTACAAAGAAGATCTGATTTCAGAGGACATGCTCTTGCAAGAAGGAGGTCAAATGGAGGAGAAAAGGGATCTTCGAATCTGCCTGAAAAACACTCCAGGATTAATCACGGCACATTTACTAGTTGGGCGAATACTCCAGAATTAGTTCCATGAGAGACCTCGTTTTAAGCTCCCCTAGAAGTACTAGAATACTCTTGTAAAAAGTAGGTGAAATAGATATTCATTTTTATAATAAGTATTCTACTAACGATATAATTTTTCTGTAAGCCCCCCCCCCTCCCACCCACAAATTATTTTCTGAGTTCGCGCCTGACGCTGACAATACCATTTTGGTGTTTTCCTGGTTTAGAGACGATCTGCAATTCAGTGACTGATAAAGTAATGAAATCAGAAAGATTTTGTACTTGTTTGGATGGAGTTTATCTAAATTTCCCTGGTAAACTAGTCCGATCGGTATCCAAACTGTTCATCCCCAGTCATATCTCAGACATACAGTGAAACTTCTATTACCGGACACCTCCGAAAACCGGACACCTCCCTATAGAGGACAGTTCTTTATTCCCCAATGAATTAGGTATTAAACTCAATACCCCCGAAAAGCGGACACCTCTTTATAGCGGACACTTTTGAATTCCCCAAAGGTGTCCGCTATAGAGAAGTTATACTGTATTAATATTTTAAGCTCTCTGGTTTAGCGACCGGTGTCGTGGTCATTTTAAAGTCTGATCTAAAAACACTGCCACTCTGTTCACACTTACTTTATTATATATTATATATTTATACAAACTATTAACTAACTTTTTAAACTGTTAACTGACTAACTATTAACATTTCTACACTTAGTTTATTCCACTTGATTACTAACTATTCAAATACTTCAATATATTTCAATACAAATACTTTATTTCACTTGATTCCTAACTATTCAAATACTTAACTTTTTAATGAAAAACCAACCGGTCGGTTTGAAACGCGATCGAAAACTCTTCCCGTTTTTTGGACTTGCGAATCTCGATCAGCAATTATCGCTTAATCGGTTAATGTTCACCGTGCCGATAATTGCTGATCCGCATCGGTCATCGATCAACTCCCGGTAATCGACCCAAGTTGGGTTTTAGCTGATCGATGGCCGACGTCGCATTTTCCTTCCTGACCGTCGGGCACAGGTGTTCGAACTTTGTACTAAATAAAGTGCATCACCTCGTATCGGAAGTCACTACATACCATATATCGATATTCAATATACTTTCCGGTACGAGGTATGCCTGCATAGGAAAGTCGGGGTCAAACCGACCCACGACACCGGGTTCAATGATCTTGTGTTAGTACATTAGACCTTTTTGGTCTAAGTGTGACTGGTATTTCTACAGACAGCCACGCATACGTAAAATCGAACTTCGTTTTCACTCAAAACGAATTTGTACAAAATTCCTAATTCGTAGCTAAACGATCAGGCCTATTACGAAACTCGAGTCGAGTGAGTAACTCGACTCACATTTGAACTCGACTCGAGCTAAAGTTGGTATTATGAAACTCGACAATTGGAAAGTCACTTCATTTCCAGTAGTCGAGTGAATTTGACATTTCTTTTAAGTGAATACTCACTCGATCGGCTGTCATAATACGCAGTTCTTTTTACTCACGCTTTTTTTCGACTCAAATTCGAGTGAAACTCGACAAGTAGGAACACGTCGAGTTTCATAATTGCAGAATGTGAGTTTTTTGGTCGAGTCGAGTTTCGTAATAGGGCCGGTAGTGAAGACATTTTGACAGGATATTTGTATGGTAGGTTCATAATCATACATTTAGCTCCAACTATTGGAAAATCAATACGTACAAAATTTCAAAGTCGTAGCTTAAACCCGTCTGAAGTTATCGGCCAATATTCTTGAACACGTGTTTGAAGGACACTTTGTATGGCAGCTACCCGAAAGTGTAGAACAATTTTGCCCGTTAACGAACTTAGCCTTACAAATTTGACCAAACATCCAGATTAAAAATTTCAAGATCCTAGGTCAAGGCGTTCTTGAGTTATCGTGCTAACGGACGGACGAACGAACGGACGTCAAGCGGATTTGGAGTTTTTAGCTATAAATAAACAAGAAATAGTATGAAACATTTTTTCCTCCGAGGCTCGGTTCTTTGAGTTACGAACTTTTGGGCTGGATTAAACTTATAATACTCAGATTTCATCAAGAGTATAATTACGTTGTCGTCGGTTAAATTGCGCTCAAATCAAACTCTGCTGATTTCGACGTAAATGCGTCCTCAAGTACGAACGTAACTGCGTCGCGTGATTTATCGGAAACCATTTCTATTTACGAAGCAAGTTTTGATTACAGCGCAATTGCGCTGGCGGCATTCCGTCGCGCTTTTACGTTGGCGCAATTTATCCGAAACCATAGCTTTATGTTATGAAACGCGCTAAAACCAGTATTTTTTATAACAAATGAATTGTTAATTTCGTTTACTAGATGCCGCTAGCATCGGAAAGAGAATTTTTATCGGTAATCTCTTTCTCGCAATATTGGTCGCCTTGTCGCACGATTGGATTTTATTGCACTTGAAAAATAGCCAGTATCATAACAGGATAAACCGCAAAAACAGCCAGTGTCATAACAGCACTACAAATTTTTGGGCTGGATTAAATTTATAATACTCTCAGATTTCATCAGGTTTATTAAACACAGAATATCCAATTTTCACAAATTTGGTATTATATTCATACTCCTCGGACTGAAAGAAAAATTAAATTCAAAATTGTGCACATATTGTTTTAAAACGTTTACTTACTCGCAGAAAAGATTTGGCAAATTCGAATGAACTGGCATTAAGCCTAAGCGGAAATGTTTGCTTCGATTTTTTTCGGATTGCAACAACTTGACGAAACTTTCCCTCATCAAATTCTTCAATTGCGAACCGTGTAGTAAAGACTTTCAAGCACTTTAAATTTGAAATAATTTCTATTACTAAGTCCGCACTTCGGATACCGGCAAAAAACTCTTCTAATTGGGTGCTCATTTCTGAAATTTTTCGAATAAATTCGTCACTGCAATCAAACTGTGACAAGTTCAGCTTTTTCAAAGCCGGAAACTGTAACATATCATTTTCACATTCCAGAGCTTCTCGTGTATCAAACACATATTTACTGGAATCGTGTATTGATAAATCTCTTAGGCTCTTCAGTTGACCAAGTCTCAAAATTTCTTGGTATTATAGTAAGAAAAAAATTGTGTTCGATTGTGTTTGTTCAGGTCTAACTTAATAGATAACTCTTGCAATTCGGTTTGTGTTTCGATTAATTTTGTAATGAATTTAGAAAAATACCCTCCAACCTGATCGAAATCTATTTCCAGTATTTCTAATTTCATCGATTGAAATATGTCCATGTACTGCAACGGTTGGATATTACATCCTATCAAGCTTAAGACTTTAAGATTGACAAAATTTTTCAAATCTTCAGCGCGAATACCAGAACAATTAAACAATTCCAAAATTTCTAATTGAGTTAAAGCTGAAAACTTCTTGTGATCCTCCTCTGTCATCCCGCTATTTGCATTTATCTCTGGGAAAACCGCGCGAATCATCAAAACTTTCAATCGACTCGACGCAAATATAATACATTGAGGAAAGGAAAACCCGTCAATAGAAAGAACGCTTATCGTTTCGATGTTTTGACAGTATTTTGCTACGAGAAAGCTAAAATCACTATACGGGTTGCAATGTGTTAACTGTTTTATCTTAAAACCGATTCGGGTTAAAATATACTCCTTTTCATTCAAATTAAATTGCTCTGAATCACAATCTTCAATCCATAAGTGGCTGATCATGTTATCGAAGCGATCGCTAGATAAAACGAGTTTCATGACATCGATTTCAGGCAAGAAGGAACACAAGTGTCGCGAGCAGTCGTCGTTTAAGTCCATTAATTCCATTTCACACTTAGTTGTCTTCTGTTAATTCTGTTGTATCCTAAAATAGATAAATCGATAAAATTTGAAAAAAAATTAATAATAAAAAAAGACAGATCATAGATTCTAGACTAGTCTTAATAACAGCGTTTTTGTTCTATTTGGAAGCTAAGTTTTAAACATAAAGCATTCAACAGTTGGCTCATATTTTGCAGGATGACCAAATCCGATATTCGTTCTCCTGCCCACGTACTCTGTATTAGAAATTAGAACGGATAGAAAACGACGATCCGAACTGGGCTATCTTCTACAACTTATTAAGCTGTATGTAATAAGCCGCCCATAGACACGCGAGCATGTTGAAGCAAACAGGTTTGCGCGAACTAATCCGCTCGTGTATGGCATTGTTGACCGTTTGCGCCAACATGCTCGCGCAAAAATCAAAATATTTTGATTATTCAGCGCCAAGCTGCTGGTGTTGGCCGTATGTTATCACGTGTGTGGTGATGTTTGCGCAAACTTCAGTGTTCAATAATTGAATTGAATTGTTGAATTGCGTTGATCCGGCGTGATTTTATGACGAGTAATAAAATATCAGAACGTTCAGTCGAATGTGATTGTCGGGTTCACCCCAAGCACCGACTACGTATCTTTACTGCAGCCAACTCACATGGACACGGCTGCTCTATCTGTATGCTGCGTACATGAGAGTTTTCTAAAAGCTCCTCATACATTTCACGCATGTGTATGCGTGAAAACTAGCAAAAGCTCATATGAATTTTTATAAAATTTTCAAGTCAGACGCAAAATTCTGGATTTCGAATTATTACCGCTAGACGGTAGTACAGGCGTCTGCGTGAAAACTGGCAAAGCTCAAATGAATTTAATTTCTTATTAGGTGTGTTATTTTCAACTGGATTGAAAAAAAACGATCTTTACGAATCTTTGCGGTTCGCGGATCTCGACGGCTCAGCAGATCTTTACGGATCTTTGTGGTTTTCAGATCTTCACGGCAGATCTTGCGGTTCGCGGATCATCACGGCTCGTGGATCTTAAAGGTTTGCGAATTTTTGAGATGATGTAGATAGAAGATGGAAAATGGATGGTGGAGGATGGAGGATAGAAGATGAAAAATGGAAGATGGAGGATGGAGGATTCAGGATAGAGGATTCACGATGGAAGATTCAGGATTGAGGATGGACGATGGACGATGGATGAAAGACGATGATGTAGGATGGACAATGGAGGATGGACGATGGACAATGGACGATGGTGGATGGATGATGGACGATGAAGGATGGAGGATGGAGGATAGAAGATAGAGGATGGAGGATAGAGAATGGAGGATGGAGGATGGAGGATGGAAGATGGAGAATGGAGGATGGAGGATGGAGGATGGAGGATGAAGATGGAGGATGGCAGATGGATGATAATGGAGGATGGAGGATGGAGGATAGAGGATAGAGGATAGAGGATAGAGGATAGAGGATAGAGGATAGAGGATAGATTATAGAGGATAGAGGATGGAGGATAGAGGATAGAGGATGGAGGATGGAGGATGGAGGATGGAGGATGGAGGATGGAGGATGGAGGATGGAGGATGGAGGATGGAGGATGGATGATGGAGGATGGAGGATGGAGGATGGAGGATGGAGGATGGAGGATGGAGGATGGAGGATGGAGGATGGAGGATGGAGGATGGAGGATGGAGGATGGAGGATGGAGGATGGAGGATGGAGGATGGAGGATGGAGGATGGAGGATGGAGGATGGAGGATGGAGGATGGAGGATGGAGGATGGAGGATGGAGGATGGAGGATGGAGGATGGAGGATGGAGGATGGAGGATGGAGGATGGAGGATGGAGGATGGAGGATGGAGGATGGAGGATGGAGGATGGAGGATGGAGGATGGAGGATGGAGGATGGATGATGGATGATGGATGATGGATGGAGGATGGAGGATGGAGGATAGAGGATAGAGGATAGAGGATAGAGGATAGAGGATAGAGGATAGATTATAGAGGATAGAGGATGGAGGATAGAGGATAGAGGATGGAGGATGGAGGATGGAGGATGGAGGATGGAGGATGGAGGATGGAGGATGGAGGATGGAGGATGGAGGATGGAGGATGGATGATGGAGGATGGAGGATGGAGGATGGAGGATGGAGGATGGAGGATGGAGGATGGAGGATGGAGGATGGAGGATGGAGGATGGAGGATGGAGGATGGAGGATGGAGGATGGAGGATGGAGGATGGAGGATGGAGGATGGAGGATGGAGGATGGAGGATGGAGGATGGAGGATGGAGGATGGAGGATGGAGGATGGAGGATGGAGGATGGAGGATGGAGGATGGAGGATGGAGGATGGAGGATGGAGGATGGAGGATGGAGGATGGAGGATGGAGGATGGAGGATGGAGGATGGAGGATGGAGGATGGAGGATGGAGGATGGAGGATGGAGGATGGAGGATGGAGGATGGAGGATGGAGGATGGAGGATGGAGGATGGAGGATAGAGGATTGAGGATGGAAGATGAAGAACGAAGTATGGAGGATAAAGGAAGGAAGATGCAGAACGAAGTATGGAGGATAAAGGATGGAGGATGAAGAATAGAGGATATAAGATAGAGGGTGTAGAATGGTGGATTTAGATTAAAGATTAAAGATGATTAAAGATAATACATAAAAGATAAAAAATAAAGGATCAAGGATCAAGGATCAAGGATCAAGGATTAAGGATCAAGGATCAAGGATCAAGGATCAAGGATCAAGGATTAAGGATTAAGGATTAAGGATTAAGGATCAAGGAACAAGGATCAAGGATCAAGGATTAAGGATCAAGGATCAAGGATCAAGGATCAAGGATCAAGGATCAAGGATCAAGGATCAAGGATCAAGGATTAAGGATCAAGGATCAAGGATCAAGGATCAAGGATCAAGGATCAAGGATCAAGGATCAAGGATCAAGGATCAAGGATCAAGGATCAAGGATCAAGGATCAAGGATCAAGGATCAAGGATCAAGGATCAAGGATCAAGGATCAAGAATCAAGGATCAAGGATCAAGGATAAAGGATAAAGGATAAAGGACATTAAACATTAAACATTAAACATTAAACATTAAACATTAAACATTAAACACTAAACATTAAACATTAAAGATTAAAAATGAAAGATTAAAGATTAACCCCGCAGTACTACGTAAAAGGTAGTTGGAGCGTAGCGCGCGTCAGCCAAATATGAACGCGAAAGGGAGTTTTAATCCCTTTAACCCTGCAAATTTTTAGATAACGATATCTATTAATTTCAGATCGAGCGGGGAATGAAACAAATTGATATTGGCTTAAAAGTTGAAATACCACAAATTAAAAATGTAAATGTTCATTTTGGAGTTTTAGTGTCCAGTAATACTTTTTCCTAAATCTATAGCAACAAAAAGAAATGATATATATATATAAAAAACATTTTAAAAATGTAAAAAGAAGGTGTCGGGTTCAACAAAAAGGGATGATATTCACAGAGTCGGTTTTCTTTTTATTAATATTTCCACTTACACTTGTATACAAATTTGTGATATTCATTTTTCCAAGAAACCCGACAATCGCTCGGAAAAATATCCCCCCCTCCAAATTTTCCAGATTAAAAGCAACCAAAAAGTAAACTTTGCACATCATCTTTATGCCACGACGAGCGATTGTCGAGTTTCTTGGAAAAATGAATATCACAAATTTGTATACAAGTGTAAGTGGAAATATTAATAAAAAGAAAACCGACTCTGTGAATATCATCCCTTTTTGTTGAACCCGACACCTTCTTTTTACATTTTTAAAATGTTTTTTATATATATAGTATATTACTGTTACGTCACGATACGGAACATAATATCGCCCATAATTTGCGTTTCCTCTTTTCGTTTCTTTGCTCTGCTAGTATAACTAGAACGGCACAAGCACAAAGTATTTCCATAGTGGAATCCAATAAGGAACTAATGCTCGCCAACATGCTCGCTGGTGTAGGCGCTACAGCTAGTGTTTGCGCAAACATGCTCGCATGTCTATGGGGGCTTTAAAAAAATTATTTATCCACATTGATACTGACATCCAAACGTGATCAATGATCAAGTTGCAGTAACCGGGGGTCTGTCCAAGACAAAGTATCACTGTTTGAACTGTGGGGTTTTGGGGAGCCAAAGCCAATGTACGATTATGGCATATGCGTTATTAAGAAAATTAATAGTTTCGTCCTTTTGTGATTGCAAATGTTTACCTAAAGGTAAATAAAAAGCGTGAGACTAGAAAACCTATACTAAGCTGGACACTAATGTAAATGCGAAAGCGTTGAAATTAAGGGGTTATGCCACTCTAGAGTTTTCGAAAAATCGATTTTTTTTTTTTTTTTAAATTGTTCCTTAGGACCTCAAAAATGCTGTCCCAAAAGTTTATGGCCGAAATAAGTCCCTAAGGACTCGATTTTTAAATTTTAGTACAAGGCCGCCTGGAAAATTATTCATGATTTTCTACTACTCAAAACTTCTAACGCGTTTATCTCAAAACTACATTTTTCAAGCTGGCCGGAAACATAACTCGGACAATTTTCAACCGATTCACTTGAAATTTTGAATATATCTTTAAAACTATATTGTCCATGGAAGTACGTAGGATTTTTTTTTTATATTGCATAGTTCATTTGTTATTAACAATTTTCTGACGATTTTTTAGGCAAATTTCACACTTTTCACTTTAGAAGTGCTAAAAATTGGCTAAAAATCAAAATATCGAAAAAATCCTACGTACTTCTCTGGCTGTTGTTATATGTAATCGAAATAAATTTATTAGGTTATCATAATTCAAAAATTACAGGCACTAGGTGTCCGGCCATGGACCCTGGAAAAACGGAGACGTCACCGCAAAAACGCTGCACAGCCGCCATTTTGAATTTAATTGCTTAAAAAAAATTCCTGTACATAGTCAATAACATGTATTATAAATATCCATTTTCGTAATCTCGATTTATTTTGTAATTTTTCTGAAAAAAAATCCCGAAAAAGACCTAATTTTTCAGCCTCTAGAGTGGCATAACCCCTTAACAGAACCGTCATTTAAGACTACGACCCTTAATCGACGACTTGTAAATTTTTCATTAAATTTGAATCCCTTTTGATTTTTGATTATTTAGCGTTATTTTCAGGAGAAAGGAATTAATGAGGGTACTTACTTCCACGTCCTTGAGTATGTTGACGAAGATCGATAGTTTCGCACTGAGAATCCACGGTTTGTTTTCAACACGCCAGGAAATTAATGCATCGGGCAGGCTAGTTGCTGGTGACAAGCTTGACGAACTAGCTGTTAATGTTGAATAAACACTTCTTGAGCTTAGCGCTGACAGTACCAAATTTGTGTTTTCCTCGTCTAGAGAGTATCTGCAATTCGGTTACTCAGGTAAAATAATTAATTTAGAAAGATTTTGTGCTTGTCTGGATGAAGTTTATCAAAATTTTTCTGGTAAACTATTCCGATCGGATCCAACCTGATCGTCCCCACTCCTATCTCGGACATATTAATATTCAATCGCAGTAATTTTCGCGGTAGCATGTTAGGGATGAATAATTACTGTTGGACTACCTGTATATCTGATATATTTAGAATATGTATGACTAGTATATTACCAGGCTTCAGCCGAAGACAAGAAAGATTTTATTTAGTAAGGACGAATTCTACAAAATCTTAGAACTGGACAGAAAATTTCCATGAAAAAGACAATAGACAACTACAGTGTCGGCTCGCCACATGAGGCTGAGCCTCACCATTTTACAGAGGAAAAAGTCATCAAGTTAATAGTGATTTTTTGTTTTGAAAATGTTACTTAATGACTTTCCGCAGTAAACCGCAGTCCTTCATCATATAGTTTTAGTCCGACAAAGTCGTGTTTAATATTCGGATTCAGCCTTACCTGCTAAGAAAGGTACGAGCCGCCACTGGACAACTCTTGATAGATTCTGCTAGCATCAAAAATTTCTTTGTGAGCTCTACTTGCTCTTCTCATGGTGAAATCCCAAAAAGTATTGTGATCATCCCTCCAGCATCGCCGACGTAAGAAATCTGCGCGTAGAAACCGCGATTTATGTGACCTGTCGAAAATGACCCGGCTTCCGAAATTCAATGTGAAAAACATCATTGGTGCGGTCAGCGATAGAAAGTCACCTTGAAAATACTTCCAATGTAGATGTGAATGTGAAACAAATCTAGACACGGATTAAAGATGGAATCAGTATCACAGTAGAGAACACCGTGAGATATCAAAATTAGGTACAGTAGTCCCTCGACTTACGTCGGAGTTAGGTTCCGAGAATTTGCGATGTAAGTCGAAAACGACGTAACTCGAGGGTAGAAGCAACCTCAGGCGATAAATGTATAAACTTTCATTTTTTGAATATGAATGTATTTATTTTTCAAGTTTGTACATAATTCATTTTTTTAAAGAAAGTCGTGGGTTCTCGTCTACATAAGTTTTATTTTCGTATACAATTGCGTATGTCGGCTGTTACTTGCAGCCTTCATCAAGTGTCTGTACACGACTACACGTCAAATTACAAATAGTAATGAAGGCAACAAGTAGCAACCGGAATACGTATTTATAAAACTTAAGAAGAAGAAAATAGACGGCTTTCTTTAAATACAAATACATATTTGACATAAAGCACTAAAAAGCAACACATTAATTGTTATCATCTTTAGAAGAAATAGCCTCTTATTTCTACTGTTTGTGGGTTGACTAGTTCACTGGCGATGAAGGTCGAAATTCATGTTTGGGACAAAGTTTGTGTTCTTTTTTCTTCGAGCAACTGCTTGTAATCGTTGACAGAAGTATAGACTTCGTTTGAAATTTCTGCACTTCATAATTCGTCGGAATTCCCTTTTACCAGGGGAAAAGTTTTCATATGAACAAACATCTGTTCTATGAAAACGGCGACGTAAGTCAAGGGACGGACGACGTAATTTCAAGGGTTTGGTCTCAAAGTAATGAACGCCGTAAGTCGAAAAAACGTAAACAAGGGAGACGTAAGTCAAGGGATTACTGTATTTTCAAGTTATGAACAAATCAGGGACTTATTCTACTCAGAACATTTACAGATAACCCGCTTTGGAGTTGATTCTATCCTTATTAAAGTTTGAAAGACGGCCTGCATATAAGCGTCGATATCATCGTGGTTAATGGGAAATTCTTATTTTTAGGCAAAGATAAGCTAACTAAGGGCAAACTTACACTCAGTGTTGTCACAATCGGCGCAAACTTTTATTCTGGATCTTGATCCCAGGAAAATTTAAATTTGAAATCAGATGCCCATACGCAAGACAAAAGACCTGAGTAGAGAGGGAGACGTGCGAAATGTCAAAAAATTTGTTAACAGCGGTGGATTATGCTGTTATGCAGAGCCCTCTGAACTATAAACGCTCAACTGAATTCAACATCTGATAACCATAGAGCTACTGGAGACGACAAGCCACCGGTTTTGTATAAAGCGCTTTGAAGCCAAAAACACGATGAGAAGTGAGACAAAATAGGGTCGTTGTTGTTGTTTTAGCGTGAGAGTGAGTGAGACAAAACAGGTTCGTTATGTCAATTGTTGTTGTTTTACGTGCAAGTGAATGCGACGACGTCCGCCTTCAACTCAATCGCTGCTTGACATCTCCAGTATATATATCTCTATGGATAACCGAGTCATAACAAACATGACAGCTCTATTGATGAACCCAGTTGGTCGCGTCTGCGAGATTTCTCGCAGATTTCTCGAAGACATGTCGGCCTGTCTGCGAGATTTCTTCGAGACGTCGTATGGGAAAAATACACGGTATCGAGACAAATGCACCCCGAAATCTCAGAGACATGTCTGCGAATGTCGAGATAGCAATTTTCTTTTTGGTGCAGCGCCATCTGTTTGATGATAGCGTGATGTGGATTTGACTTTGTGCTCATACATACTTCAAAATAAAATATACAAAAATATTATTTAATGCACTGTTTATTCAATATTTACCGAGACGAAAATTCAACAAATTCATATATATATAAATGATTAAAATAAGCGCGTATTCCTTCAAGTCGGTGAAAAAATGTTCACGTAGGTGCACATCACCTGAAAATAAAAAAAGATGTAATGAAATTAAACGTGGGGAAACACGGCGAAGTTAACTTACCACAATATTAAAAATGTAAAAAAAACTACATATTATATAGTGACACATCGTCAATGGACGAATGGTAAAGTTGGAAATCTCCACCTGGTGGCAAAAAAACAACCCTTTAAGATAGACAAATTTTTGTCAAATTTTTGTTATATGGCGGTTCGTGTGTAATTTTGTGATTAGGAGCTCGGGAAGTTTTCGATTCTTTCTTAATTTCATTATGAAAGACATAATAAAATTGATGACGATCGGTGCGGTTGGTAGTAAGGTATTCCTTTCTGGTTCTACATTCCGAAAATGTTAGACTCAAACCCGCACAATGAAGTCAGAAAATGAACAATTTTTCTTTATGAACGGGCGGTATAACCTTCGAAATAACTTCAGAAATGTTTAATATTCGGGAATAAAGAAACATGGAATAATTCTTAAATTATTTAAAAGGAACATACACCGTTTTTTCGTTACATTTTTCTTGCATATTGGTATTTGAAATTGGTTTCTGAAAAAAATAAATTTTGGTTTTGATATGTTATGATACGTTTGTCCTTCTTATTTAATTATGAGGTTCATTTAAATTCACTTTAAGCGATATTTTGGAGTAAAACACTTTTATTCGAGCTCAATCTCAATTTTGTATGAAAATCACATGTAACTGCCAGTTTCTGTCTATCTTAAAGGGTTCCGAAATTTGCCACCAGAGCACATGGTATATATTCGTCAATACAAATCGAAACAAATTTGTTTGGGGCATGCATGACTTGGATGATAAAATTAAAGGCAGGCGTCCACTAGAGCGGACGGGCCGGGCAAGGCCGCATCGCAAAAATCCGACTGCCATACATTGTTATGGAAGTGCGTCCACTGAACGAGACTCACGACGGAACGAAGTACGTAGAAAAAAAAATTCTCGCCACACTGTTGCGATGCGGCCCGTCTCTAGTGGACGTCTGCCTTAAAGTGTAAGATTTTGTTGGACAAACTCAAGTAAAATAGTTTATAAACGAGGATAAGACTTATTTTTCTTATCTGGAATTGAGGTTTCATAGAAAAAAAATCTGCCAATGGTCTGGGCGAAACTTTATTATTTTTCGGCTCAAAGTTCGGGAGCGGTCAAAGTCGGAGTGTATCATGAGTTGCTTCGAGATTATTAGATTTCTTGGAAAATTATTTTTGTTCTTAAAATAAAAATATTTAAAATTGAGATTTTTAGCCGATTAAACATTGGAAAAGCCCGTGTAGATTATTCGAATTTCGGTATATTATGTACACTTAAAGCCCATAGAAGCAAAAACGAATTTGTTGCCTTACCAGAATTAAGAGATATGACGAATTGCTAAAACGTATACAAACCCATTGATTCTACTTGGGGTTTGAATTCCGAAAAAATTGTGAAACAGGTTTTTAAACGATTTCATAAGAAGCAACTTGATATCTCATGAGACAAGACGTATTTTGAAAAATTTGTGAAAACGTAAGCAAACCCTTCACACCTCCTTGGTTCTGGAAATTCGAAAAAACGTGAATTGGTTGGCCGTAATAATCAATTTTATATCTCATCAGAACTAAGGAATGCCAAAAATTGTGAAAACATATACAAACCCTTGGGGGTTGAATATCGAAAAATTGAGAAATGGGTTTGTAGGCGATTATATAAAAAGTATGTGGAAATGAAAAGCGATCTAATGTCTCATCAAACCTAAGAAATATGTCGAAACTTTGAAAAGCATACAATCCCCTTACACCCATTAAAAAAAAGTTTACAACCCTCTTTGCACCCCCTTAGGGGTCGAATTTTAAAACATCCTGAAAAAGATTTCTAGGTATTTATATGAAGAAGCCGTAGAATAAAAATTATTTCAATATTTGGGAAGACCTAATAGATATGACGAAAACCGTGAAAATATATGCATTCCATTTTCACTGATCATTTTTTTTGCCCCCCCCCCCTCCGTACGCCAATGTATATTTGACATTTTTTTTTATCTAAATTAGTTTTCTAGTTGATTTACATAAACATACCGAGTTTCAACTTTCTAGCATAAGCCGTTCTATAGATAACAAAAACACCCCCCACCCCCGTACCATACTACCCCTATAGATAATTATATTTTTCCAAGATGCTACTAAATAAGTTCTACCTAAAAACCAAGTTTCAGTTTTATATCATTATAGGTTGTTGAGATATTAAAATCGGAACTTTTTCCTTTTCACTCTCCCCCACCCTCACCCTCTACACCCTGACTTCCAAAATTTTGTTTTCCGCTAGGGGTCTATTAGGCCTACTTCTGGTAAAAATTCGAAGCATCTATCTTACACTGTTCTTGAGATATGCGACGTGATTTTTTAGAAAAATTCTTAACCCCTCCACTTTCATGCTCCACCGCCCGCTTGAAAAATTTGACTTTCAGCAAACTTCATTTGTCAACTTTTATACACAGACCAAATTTTATTTGTCTAGTGCAATTGGTTCGTGAGATATCGTAATCTAAAGTTTTTCACCCCCCACCCCCGTACGCCACTGCCCTCACTCAAAATTTTGTTTCCGATCTATTCTCCTAGTATACCTACAGATATTCATAAAGTTTCAATTTTGTGACATTAACCGTTTAGGAGATATGGATTTTAGAAAGTGTCGATCTCACGTTTTTTGCGTTTCGGACGCATTATTTTTCCCCCCACTCCCAAACCCCTTCACCTATATCTGCAATTTTTTTGCAAATGGGTCCACTACCGAAGTTCTATATAAATTCCAAATTTCAGCCTCCTAGCATAAGCGGTTGCTGAGATCTAGAAACCAAAATTTTCCGTCTAAAACATGGCATGGATACACAGCCCATACATATTATACTTTGACATTTAGTGCATTCCGAAATTTTAGCAGTAAAGAAAAAAAGGGTTGTTCGTGTCAAACGTTGCAGTATGATGTTCCGGCGAAAAGCACTTTCATTGCTTATAAAGAAATGTACAAAGTGGACCATCACATCACACACAAAAATGAGAACACGCTCAAACAATTTTAAATGACGGAAGAATATAAAAATCCGCAACTATCATTCATTGAAATTTCAGTTGATTTCAGTAACAGATGGCGCTGATGGCAGTTAAAAGAAGGCTGTATCAGCTAAAATCTTCGAATTTATATAGTACAAGGAAACGGGTTGGATATTATGTAGATATCAGCTCGTTGACGTACTATATGCATAATATTGGGTGATACACTGGGGATATTGACGATATTATGATTTGTATACGAGCTGTGTATCCAAGCTATTATATACCGTGTATTTCTCCCATAAGCCGTCTCAAAGAATCTCGCTTGCAGGCCGACATGTCTCCGGAAAATCTGCGAGATTCTCGCAGAACGACCAACTGGGCAAGACTCCACCGCTGTCAACAGATTTTTTGACATTTCGCACGTCTCTGCTCGGGTCTGTTCTGTTTACATACAAACTTGTTACCGTGTTGGGCATCTGATTTCAAATTTAATTTTTCCAGGGATCAAGAATTAAGATCCAGAAGAAAAGTTTCCACCGATTGTACAACTGAGTGTAAGTTAGCTTATCTTTGCCTAAAAATAAGAATTTCCAATTAACCACTATGATATCGACGCTTATATGGCGGCCGTCTTCCAATCTTTAATAACGATAGCATCAACTCCAAAGTAGATTATCTGTAAATGTTCCGAGTAGAATAAGTCCCTGATTTTGTTCGTAATTAGGAAATACCCAAGCGACCCTGCGTTATTAACGATTATGAGTTCAGCATCAACAAAGCTCGCCAGACCTTCGGTATTCTCTCGCCTTACTGGAGGATCATATCGCCCTGCGCACAAATGCGTTACGTTAATTTAATTTTGGCATCTCAAGGTGCTCTCTGATTTGATCCTGATTCCATCTTTTGTCTGTGACCAGTTCGACAGTCACTTCTCCATTGAAAGTGTTTTCAAAGTGAATTTCTATCGCTGAACGCTGATACGAGTACATATTGCACTGCAGCCGTGTCGTTTTTCTTATTGAATTTTAGAAGCCGGGCCATTTTCGAAATGACACAAAGCGGTTTCTACGCGTAGAGTTCTTACGTCGGCGATGCTGGAGGCATGACCATAATATTTTAGGAATTTCACGATGAGAAGAGCAAGTAGAGCTCATAACAAAATTTTTGGTAGTAGAAGAATCTATCAAGTGGTGTCTATTATCGTTTTCATGGAAACTGTCTGTCCAGTTGTTCGAAAGTTCGTTCTAAAGTTTTGTAGAATTCGTCCTTGGTAGACGTCTTCTATTGCAGCCTGATATTTAACTAGTCATACATACTCTAAAAGTATCAGATATTCAGGTAGGTAGGTAAGCGTGGCTGTCTATAGAAATACCAGTCACATTTAGACCTAAAAGGTCTAATGTGTTAACACAAGATTATTGAACCCGGTCCTACTCGCTAAACCATTTTGAGCTTACAATGAAGCGTTCATATGCAGGTAGTCCAACAGTCATTATTCATCCCTAGGATGCTACCGCGAAGATTACTGCGGTTGGATATTAATATGTCTGAGATATGACTGGGGACGAACAGTTTCGATACCGATCGGACTAGTTTACCAGGAAAATTTAGATAAACTCCATCCAAACAAGTACAAAATCTTTCTGATTTCATTACTTTACCCGTCACCGAATTGCAGATAGTCGCTAGACGAGGAAAATACCAAATTCGTATTGTTGTTGTGAACGAGGGCCTAGCAGTGATTATTTTGACTTAAAGAAAGGGTAAGGTTCGGGAAAAGAATGACCGATTCCGCCTAAGTCTGAATTGGTGGCTGAAATCCAAGCGAAAGCGACACGTTTGTTGGCGGCCGGAACTACCTCCGGCTGCGTGTGGTACGTTGCTCGGATCTCAGGCCATAAACCCTTGGATTGACCAACAAAATTGAATCCAAACAATTTGGTACACAAAATACGACCCCAACAAATTTGGCCCAAAAAAAATATGGCCTAACAATTTGATCCATAAAATCAGAAACAAAAACTTTGATCCAAAGCAATAAGGCTAAATTCAAAAAAAATTTCGTGTAACGGGATAGGGTCGATGCCGAGTGTCAAATAACGATGAAACAGCTTCGTTCATAACAAAATTGCGCCCAATGTGGGGCGCCATTTTGTTGTGAACAAAGGCGTTGGATGTAAAGAACATTTTGACTTGAAAAAGTCAAAATATTCAAAGGAAGGATAAGGTTCGGGAAATGAATGGCCAATTCGTCCTATGTCCGAATTGGTGGCTGAAATCCGAACGGAAGTGAAACGCTTGCTGGCGGCTGGGAAAAGCTGCGGCTTGGGTATTACCTTTCTTGGATCTAAAGAGCCGTACAGAATGAACGCAATCGCAGTCGGATTGGAGTGTCAAAATAACGGAGGGGAAAAGACGAGTTTCAAATGCATGTGATTGTATGTAGCTAAACCATGTGAGCAGATGGCGATTACATTTAGAATTATTGTTTTTAATTGTCTTCATTAATTGACTACGGTCGAATTTTTAATGTAATATTTGTTGTTTGACTTTTTTAGACTCGTTGTCAGACATTTTCTATATTTCGTTGTAAATTTCATTTGTTTTTAAAGTCTCAACAAATTTTATTTGTATTTGTATTTTATGTAGCTAAACAGAATGAACGCTATGGGTCGCAGAGAGTCGCAAGTAAATTCGAAATATTTAAAATGATCGCAAGTAAACGCATCGAAATGTCAAATATGACATTATCATAACCTAAAACGCACTGTATTATTTAAAGAAGAAAATAATAAAATGGCAAATGAAAGAGATTTCGATAATCATTAAAAATAATTTACCGCTTTTCGCGTCCATATCAATTTCGCTTTGATTATTGACACTGATACAACTGCGAACTCAATCCGGTCATTGTGTTCATGCAGCGTTTACTTGCGGTTTACAGCGTTTCATTGCATCTCGTTGCGACAATTTGAGATTGCAATCCGACTGCGATGCGTTCATTCTGTACGGTCTTCAGGCTATAAATCCTAGGCCTTCGTTCGCAACATTGTCAGCATGAAGCTCAAGAAGTGTTAATTTCTGGGTAAATGCCTGGGTACCCAGTTCGTCGCTTCTGCGAGAATCTTGCAGATTTTTCGGAGACATGTCGGGCTGTCTGCGAAATTCTTCGAGACGCCTTATGGGGGAAATACACGGTATTGACACAAATGCTTCCCGAATCTCGAAGACATGTCTGCGAATGTCAGGACAGCAAATTTATTATTGATTTCACTTTCTGCTCATACATACTTTGGAAAAAATGCTGTATAGCGAACACGCGGAAAAGACATGCAAGAAATTTTCCCTATTTTTAAATTACTTTATACACTAAACTTTGATATATTTAAGTATGTGATCAATCAAAATTTTTGACATTCGGGACGTAAAACTATAAAAAAAAATCGATTTCAAATTTTTATTTTACTCACCCAGTACAGTTCGAGCCGCCATTATGTCATGTTAGCCGAAGAGTATGAGATAGAGGGGAAGCGCCCATATGACCTCAATAGAAAATTCCGTATCGAGTTTCAGCGCCTCTACAGTTTCTGTCGATTACTAAATTTGAATTTGGCTCGAATGTGCGCTAAATTTTGTATTGAATAATTGATGAAGAAGCTCTGTGGTATTAATTTAACCGAACAGAATTCAGATTATAAACTACAAATAAATAAGAATAAAGTATTCAATATAATTTTATTTCAAGAAACTAAAATAATATAGCTCAAGTTTAAGTTTATTACCATAGGTACAATTTAACAAATGTAGTTACATAGGAATCACTTATAAACTAGACAATTACACCGACACTTTGGTGTCTTATTGATTTTGATGAAAAGAAAATTCTGCATGCCTTCATTGTAGCTCTTTTCCTCGATGATGATGTAATTGGTTTTGGTGACACATCGGTATTTCCTGTAGAAAATGAAACAAAATATGAATTTCAATATGAAATGATATTTTCAATGTTTATACCAAATTTACATGCGCCTGCATCTACGTCAACAAGTACAAGATCCTTAGTTACTTTCCGTCTCTTGCTTCTCGAGAATTCGCCTTCTACAAAAGAAAATATATTAAACAAAATAGGTGGCACACATTATTTGTAGTAAAATTCAAATTTACCGGCCTGAACCGCCATTCCGGTATTAAATGATGGGACACTGTTTTCGTATAACAATGGCCTCGGGTAGGTTTTCTTAAAACAGACCACTTCGAAATGCAACGAATCGCAACTTCATCAAATTGGGTTCATTGCCATCAAGGCCGTATCCAGGAGGGGGGCGACAGGGTCCGGACCCCCCCCCCCCCCCCCCCCCCCGAAATTCACAAAGAATTCAAAGTACTGAAAATCAAGCTTATTTTTTGGTCAATTGTATTGAGAAACATCCTATATAATAGTAAAAAATCTATAATGTATCAATTGCGATTGAAATCGGTCAAGTTCGACGGGAAGGCGGGTCAAGAGTGAATTAATTTAATTCTTCATTTGTTGTTTTTATAATTGACGGGCTTAGAACCAGAGGGATCCAAGTGACAAATTCGCGAAAATTGAGTTGATAGTAAGAAATGTCTCTTTAGACTGTCTGCTGTCCTCTACCAGTGGTGCACAGGTGCAAGAGTGGCTTAAGGCTGCTATCTGTTAAAAAACAAATCCAATACTAAACGAAAAAGCACAAATGATACGAGCCAGACGGGTACAAGCGCAACTAGGGCTCCTTTTTAACGAGCAAAATCAAATTATTCTTGGTTTTTTTGCACTTAGTTGTATTTAGCGATCATGGTAAGCTTTGTTACTGTTAAGTTTTGTTACTTAATATTACGATTTGGTTTTCTGTTAAAGCCAATATTTCATTTTCAAAATCTCGTAATGGGTAAATTTTCAAACTTTAGTTCCCTTGGACTTATTCGTATTTACTTAACTTGGTACTGAGTATAGCTAATTTTATGTTATTTACGAATTCCATCTCATTAAACCTAAAAGAATTTCGGAATTTGTGAAAACTTGAACAATACATTACACCACCAGGTGGTTTAATATCGTAAAAATACTTAAATTGGGTTTTCCCCGATTACATTTAAAGGTTTTAGAAGTGAAAGTGAATTCGCTATCTCATTAGCCCTAAGAAATATATCGGAATTCGTGTATATGTACACAACCACTTTACACCCCGCTAGAGGTTGGATATGAAAAAATTTGGGAAAACATTTCTAGGCGTTTACATAAAGAGATGCAGATGTAAAATTAATGTGATAGCTCGGTATATCTAAAAGATTTAACGAAATTCGTGAAAATGTGAAACAACCCTTTTCACTGACATTTTTCTTACTCCACCTTTGTACGCCAATGAAAATTTGAACTTTTTTTTTACTTTAATTATTCTAGTAGCACATCTTCATATAGGTAAGGTTTCAAATTTCTAACGGATGCCGTGTCTGAGATATGAAAAACCACCCCCAACCCCCGTTCCTTTCTACCCCTATCGAAAATTGACCTTGTCTAGGCTCGTATTATCTCTTAATACAGCCCTACTCCACAACCTTCTGACATCAACCGTTCAGGAGATATGGATTTAGAATGTTTGAATTCCAGCTTTGGAGCGTTACGGACGCATTATTTTGCTCCCCACTTCCACACTCCTCAACCCCACTCAACCATTTCGCAAATGGTTCCACTATCTCAGTACTCCGCAAGTTCCAAGTTTCAGCCTCCTAGCGTAAGCTGTTCCTGAGATCCAGAAGCCAAAATTTTTCATCTAAAACGCACCTAACTCCCTCTTATTAATTAAGACATAATAAAGTAAAAATCTGTCAAGTATATACACGAACCAAATTTCATCTCTACTCCGTAATTGGTACGCGAGATATCATAATCCAAAGTTTTTTATGAACTAAAATTTTTCATCTAAAACGCCTCTCCCACCTTGCCCTAACAACCCTTCCCCAGGAGTACCACTCGTAGGGGTTCACTCAATCTACCTACCAAAAAAATTTCAAAAATATAAAGAAAATCTCGGGTAATTATATATATTTCTTTTTGGCGCAGCTGTGGGCTTTAAGTACTAAGTCCCTAAAAGGAAAACCGATCAACCAGGTCGGTAAGTCTTAGCCATAATTATTGACACTTAAAAGACTTTGATATGACATTACTCGAAACTACTTGAATCGCACTTGTACCCCTCTGGTTCTAAGCCCGTCAATTGTCAAAAAAGACAAATGTTTTGGTTTAAACTGCTAAACTAAAACAATAAATTAAGTATCTAATAAATAGTAATAAAAAACCGGTATGCACATATGTACTTATTTTTTGTGTAGTTTGCTTGTTTTAGGGTTCCGTAGATAAAACATCACTGCAGTAGATGGAATACTGAACTCCGATTTATATTGCAGTTGGGGATAAAGTAGAATAAGGTGTGTGCATGAAGTATGTCCTTTATTAAAGACTTCCATTTGGTTGCTAATCGTAACTAAAAGACAATACCTTCAGTGTTTAATTTCAAAAAAACTTATCGTTTTCCAAGGACTTCAACATGGGAGGTGCGGGAAGGACTCATTTGATGTCTAACATATTTATCCTTTTCGTTGGAACCATTTTAAAATTAAAGTGTACAAAATTTCAGCTTTCCTAGCTTGACGCGTTCAAAAGTTATCGGGAAATATTGTTGAACACGTGACTTTAGGATTTTTGTATGGAAGCTACCAGAAGGAGTAAAAGGATTTAAACTCGAACTTAGTTTTCACTCGAAACTAATTTTTACAAAATTCCGAATTCGTGCCTAAAAGATTACTTGAGTTATAGTGAGTTTCGTAAATTAAGTGAAGACATTTCGACAGGATATTTGTATGGCAGCTACACGAAGGACTAATAGGATTTTCTTCATAATCATATATTTAGCTCCAACTATTGGAAAACAAAGCTATACAAAATTTCAAAGCTCGTAGCTTTAGGTGTTCCGACGTTATATATCAATATTCTTAAACACGTTAAGGACATTTTGTATGGCAGCTACCCGAAGGAGTAGGACGATTTTGCCCGTTAACGAACTTAGCCTTACAAATTCAACCAAACATCCAGATGAAATTTTCAAGATCCTAAGTCAAGGCGTTCTTGAGTTATTGTGCTAACGGACAGACAGACGGACGGACGGACGTCAGGCGGATTTGGAGTTTTTGGCCACAAATAAACAAAAAATAATATAAAACTTTTTTTCGTCCGAGGCTCGGTTCTATGCGTTACAAACTTTTGGGCTGGATTAAACTTATAATACTCTCAGATTCCATCTAGAAGAGTATAAAAAGCGTGATATCTACTTACACGGTTTTTTAATTTCTTGTATCGTGTGCGTTTAGTGTGCGTATACTGGCTATTATTCAGAGTGTCCGGTACATGTTCATTGAAAAAACTAGCGGCTACTAAATTTGGTACATAAAGTAGCAAACGAATTTTGGTATAATTAATGACAAATTATAGCATTAAAAAAATTTTTTTTATTATAATAACCTAATTTCAATAGCTACATTAGCCGTGTACAAAACGAATAGTTACATATCACAAAAGGTTTCTTTCTATAACTATTATTACTATCGTTAAAAGCAAAAGGAGCGATGAGAATGAATTAAAATTACACATTGCTATGTTCAAATGGTAGCTTTTATAACAATTTTTGCAATTGTTTCTATGTAAAAAGGAAATAAGAATCACGAATAGGGGAGAAAATCCCATTTGTTTAACGACAAAAAGCTATGCAAATGGTGTAAGGCACCTTGCAGGTAATCCGAAACAACTAGCAAATAGTCCAAATTGCATTACAAATAGTGCAAATAACATAGCAGAATATGCAATTTTTGGTACTATACTCGAATTATTCTGGTGAAGATACGCACTAGATAATCATTCTTGATCCGGCCGTGTGCGTGTAAGTTTGTAAATTTTCTTTTAAAAGCGTCAAAGTGAGTGATAAAATGATCGAAACCGCCGCAAATAATAACGAATCAATCATCAGCAAACCTAAAATTTTCGGCATCACAAATGATGTGGTTTGCGAAATTTCTTGGAATATTGATTGGCAATTGGGTTTAAGAAGATGATGAAAAATGAGAATTGTTCTTAAATATGAAAAATATACTAGATATATAGTTGGGGACAAAACTCTCCATACACCCTCAAAATTTCATAAATTTAGTAGAAAATGCAAATATTTATGAGAATTTTATATGCAACTTTACTGCAAATGTATTAGGTGTACAAATAAGTTCCCGGCGTTTTTTGTCAAACTTTGAGCCTTTATTGTGGGAAATTGGTTGCATTATTTTTTTTAAAAATATTGCCCATCGCTAGCCACAACCTTTTCCCATCTTTCTGGCAGCATACGAATTCCGCGTTGAAAAAACTCCACGTCCTTTGAGGCGATCCACGAATCGACCCAATTTTTGACATCTTCAAAAGAACGGAAGCGCTGCTCAGCCAAGCCATGCGTCACTGATCGGAATAGGTGGTAGTCGGAAGGGGCGATGTCTGGTGAATACAGTGGGAGGGGTAGGACGTCCCATTTCAGTGTTTCCAGGTAGGTTTTCACAACCTGAGCAACATGTGGCCGAGCGTTGTCGTGTAGCAAAATCACTTTGTCGTGTCTCTGCTCATATTGCGGCCGTTTTTCTTTCAATGCTCGGCTCAAACGCATTAGTTGTCTTCGATAAAGAGGTCCTGTGATGGTTTCACTCGGTTCCAGCAACTCATAATACACCACGCCGAGCTGGACCCACCAAATACATGGCATGACTTTGGAACCATGGATATTCAGCTTTGCGGTCGATGTTGATGCATGGCCAGGGTATCCCCACGATTTTTGGCGCTTCGGGCTGTCGTAGTGTATCCACTTTTCATCACCAGACACGATACGATGCAAAAATCCTTTCCTGTTCTGCCGTTGGAGCAGCTGTTCGCACGTGAAAAAACGCCGTTCGACGTCTTTTGGCTTCAATTCGTACGGCACCCAATTTCCTTGCTTTTGCATTATTCCCAAGGCTTTTAGACGATGTGTAATGGCTTGTTGAGTCACATCCAATGAATCCGCAAGACTTTGTTGTGTTTGGCATGAATCTTTGTCCAGTAGTACCTCCAATTCTAAGTCTTCGAAATTTTTTGACGGCCGGAACGCTCCTTGTCTTCCACGCCAAAATCACCCATTTTGAAGCGATGAAACCATTTGCGACACGTTGATTCGCTAATAGAAGACTCGCCATAAGTTTCTCTAATCATCTGACGAGCATCAGCCGCAGATTTCTTTGAATTAAAACAAAAATGCAAAAATTCCCGCAAATGGCGCTTATTTGGCTCGAACTCCGACATGTTTAAGGACTTATAAGTAACTGACGCCGATAAAATTTTACAAATGTAATGATGGGAAATTGTTGCAATATGTCTGATCTTGCCATATTACGAGCTTGACCCACCATTTTTTCCCAGTATTTCGTGTTAGTGCCATCTCTACGAGAACGCCGGGAACTTATTTGTACACCTAATATTTTTATTAACATAAATTTAAAAAAAAATTACATTAATTAACTTATAACCGTAAAAAACACCAGAAAAAACGAAATTCAGTAGGGACAAAAGTGTTCATACATTGATCAGATAGTGTACTCTGGTCTTCAATGCATTGCTTGACTGTTGTTTTTCTTCAAAGAACCGTTGTATTTCCTATGAAATGCGTGAATACGATCTAGTGATTAGTTTGTTTTAGTAATCTGTGAGCAAAGGGAGTGAAAAATGAGCAAGCGTAAGGAAGTAAGTGTTGAAATAAAAAATTTAATTATTGCTGAGCACAGAAATGGAAAATCATACCGCGCAATTGGAGTTTTCTTTAATTTATCCCATGCCACTGTCCAATACATTGTTCAAAAGCATAAAAACACAGGATCAGTGGAAAATAAGCCAAGAAATGGACGACCAAAGAAACTTTCCAGGCGGGATATCAGCATGATCTTAAAAGAGGTCGATAAAAACCTAAGGATCACCGGTCGGCAACTGGCGGAACATGTCGCTAATACTTCGAATAAGTGTGTTCACCCTAAAACCATCCGAAGAATCTTACGTTCCGATGGATATGCAAGTAGAGTTCCTCGTAAAAAACCGCTAATATCTGAAAAGAATAGGCAGCTTCGACTTGAATTTGCAAAGCGATATTTAGGAAAGGATTTAGAGTTCTGGAAAACTGTCTTATTTACTGATGAAAGCAAGTTCAACTTGTTCGGTAATGATGGCAAAGAAAGAATCTGGCGAAAAAAGGGAACAGCATTGCAACTGAAGAATTTGATACCAACAGTAAAACACGGCGGTGGCAATGTGATGGTGTGGGGTGGAATTGCAGCTGGTGGGGTTGGCAGATTGGTCTTTATAGACGGTATTATGGACCAATACTATTATAAAAGACTGTTAGAAGAAAACTTGCAACCTTCCGTGGACAATTTGGGTCTTGGCCGGCATTGGATATTCCAACAGGACAACGATCCCAAACATACTGCACGCTTTGTAAAGAACTGGTTGCTTTATTATGCACCAAGGCAGCTGTATTCTCCTCCTCAGTCGCCAGACTTAAACCCCATCGAACATATTTGGGAACTTATGAAAAGAAAAATCTCGAAAATTCACACCGGCAGCAAGGAATCACTCAAAACTGCGCTTCAACAAGCCTGGGGAGAAATAACTCCGGAAGTCACTAAAAATTTGGCGGATTCAATGCCACGACGGTTGCAGGCTGTTATTGATGCCAACGGTGGCCCAACAAAATATCGAAATATAAAATTATATTAAATAATGTGGAATTTTCAGTTCAATTACATAATGTATGAACACTTTTGTCCCTACTGAATTTCTTTTTTTTGTGTTTTTACTTATAAGTTAATTAATGTAATTTTTTTTTTAATTTATGTTAATAAAAATACATTTGCAGTAAAGTTGCATATAAAATTCTCATAAATATTTGCATTTTCTACTAAATTTATGAAATTTTGAGGGTGTATGAAGAGTTTTGTCCCCAACTGTAGTTCTTTCAGATGTTGTTTCAAAAAATATGATAGCTCATTTAAAAGTTTTAATTTCTGAACATCATTGATTTAGGCTATGATTAAGAATATATCCAATTTGGGATTGTTCAAATTGAAATCACTATATTTCGATAGCCATCGATATTGTCATGTGATCGAATTTACGACAGAATTGCAAGTAGTATACCTCGATTCCAAAGAAATTTTAATACTTATTTTTTGATAGATTTTCAGTCCATAAAATATGTCATTTGGAATTAAATTTAAAAATTATCGAAGTTTAAGAAGTACCTACAATTTCCTTTTTTTAATTTTGATTTTTCATTATTCTAAATTAAGATTAATTAGGGTTAAGTTAATAAATTAAATATATTTTTGTTCCTTTAAAAGTAAGCATTTTTAATTATTACTTTTTTTTTAATAAAATTCCAAACTCGTTATTTTTGTCCAAAATTTATATATGTAATATACTGGAAAAAACAGGCTGTTTCTTGCCTAACTTGCAATATTTTTTGGCATTTACTATGTTTTAAATTGCGTCTAATCAAAGTTTTAAGTAGAATATGACGCCATCATCATAGCATTTTTCCTATTTTTATTATTATTCGTAGCAATGAAAATTACTCACTCTGCTGTTTTCACTTTACATATTTTACTATGTCAGGCTGCACCATGTATGATTACATGGCAAAATATCCTATTTCAAATCATTTATTTTACAAGTCAATATAATAGTAAATTCAAGGGGAGAATGCAAAATTTGCTATTAAATAATATGCTTACCGACTTTTACTAATATGAGAAATTGAAATATTACAAATCAAATTTTGCAATTTTTTGTAGATGTAACGAATGATAAATTGCAATATACTCGTAACCTTGCTGTTTACTGTATGTTCCATGGGAACTGCTGCCACGCTTGTAATACATACCATGTGAAATGGGTCTAATAGTAATTTTTTCGTACTATCCCGATTTCAACCATTTAGATAGCAAACAATAATAAGAAAAATAGCATTTGATGCTTTTTTTCTTTCTTTTATGGTTATTTATATATATATATATATAGTACTACAAGATTGTATCTTATATAAAAGTACAATAAAATCAAAATAGAACGCAATAAATTCAAAAAGAAAGGAATAATAATATTAAAAGAACAAACAAAATAAGAAGAAAGAAAAGAAAAGATAGTTAAAAAGCAAGAAATACTCGTAATTGTGAGTGGCAATATTTTAAGGAGAGATTCCTTGTTGTATTTTGAGATAAAACATGTCCTACAAAATAGGTCAGTTTTCAATATCCGCGGAGATAAGGATGGTAAAGAAAAATCTTTCGGACATGTACTCTCCTCATAAAAACTGTTTTATCTTCAAAACTAGTAATCACAATTTGACAAGTTGTAGCTTGCTTTTTATGGAATCGAATTATGTGGGGAAAAAACCTTCGAAACGCTCGAAAGCCGAGATTAGACATTCTTCAATCCAGTGGCGGCTCGTGCCTTGTCAGGCTGAATTGGAATATTAAAACACGACTTTGTCGGACTAAAACTATATGAGTAAAGATGTCGGTTTACTGCGGAAGGTCATTAAGTAACATTTTCAAAACAAAAAATCACTAGTAACTTGATGACTTTTTCCTCTGTAAAATGGTGAGGCTCAGCCTCACTAGCCTTATGTGGCGAGCCCCCACTGCTTCAATCCATATCTCCTAAATTGACTGTAGATATACTAGGAGACTAGAAATAAAATTTTGAGTGGAAAGAGCGGCGTCCAGGGGTGGGGGGTGGACAACTTTAGATTACGATATCTCACGTACCAATTTCGCTAGAAAAATAAATTTTGGTATGTATACAAGTCATTAAATGGAGTTTGATAAAAGTAAAATTTTTAAAGGGGGTGGTGCGGCACGGAAGTTGGGGGGATAAGCATTTTTCTTAAGAATCTCGTATCTTATCTCAAGAACCTTCCAAGATAATTGCTTAAAATATTATAACGGCCTAATAGACCCGTAATAGGGTGAAAAAAATTTGCAGGTGTGAGTGTAAAGGGAGAGGCTGGGGGAGTTCGAAAAAGAAAAATTTCCCTTTTTTATATCTCGACAACCAAACATTTTTTTTAGGGTACGAGGGTGACGGGTGTTTTTCCTATCTATAGAATGGCTTATGCTAGAAAGTTGAAACTTGGTGGGTGTATGTAGATCTACTAGTTAAGCAATTCAGTTAAAAAAAAATCGAATTTCCATTGGCGTCAAGTGGGGAAAAAGAAATGATAAAAGAAAATGGAATGCATATATTTTCACGAATTTCGTCATATCTCTTAGGTCTTCCTAAATATTAAATTAATGTTTATTCTACGGATTCAACATGTAAATGCCTAGAAAGTATTTTCAAGATTTTTGATATTCGATCCCTAAGGGGGTTAATGGGGTTGTATACATTTTCACGAATTCTGCTATATCCCTTAGGTCTGATTGGACATTGAATATCTTTTCACTTTCAGCGGCCTGCGTAATAATCGCATAAAACCTGTTATTAAATTCTTTCCTTTTTCAACCCCTAAAGGTGCGTTTCCATCTCCGCCGTTTAGCGTCGCCGACACGGGTGTCCCGTCACACTTTTGACATCGTCGTTTCCATCTGCGGCGAAACGGTCGACGCGACGCTAAAAAATCATTAGTCATGCGCCTGAATGGCAGTGCTAGATTTTTCACTCTTATCGTACATTTTTGACTTTTAAATTACTTTATTATTTTTTAATAATAAAGTATTTTTTTCGTTACTATAGGTACGTAGTTTGGATCCAAACCAACCTCTATCAAAAGCACATTAGTATCGGCTCTCGCCGAAAAAGTTGAAGTTGATTCAACTCCCAACGATTGCCTCGGCGCGTCACAGAGCTAGTTTTTTATGTATGTAGAATGTAGTCGGCGACGCAAAACGGCGGAGATGGAAACGCACCTTAAAGGTGCGTTTCCATCTCCGCCGTTTAGCGTCGCCGACACGGGTGTCCCGTCAAGGTGCGTTTCCATCTCTGCCGTTTAGCGTCGCCGACACGGGTGTCCCGTCACACTTTTGACATGGTCGTTTCCATCTGCGGCGAAACGGCCGACGCGACGCTAAAAAGTCATCAGTCATGCGCCTGAATGGCAGAGCTCGTGAACCGATTTCAACCTAGATAATTAGCCGCTTATCGTACATTTTTGACTTTTAAATTACTTTATTATTTTTTAATAATAAAGTATTTTTTTCGTTACCATAGGAACGTAGTTTGGATCCAAACCAACCTATATCGAAGGCACATTAGTATCGGCTCTCGCCGAAAAAGTTGAAGTTGACTCAACTCCCGACGATTGCCTCGGCGCGTCACAGAGCTAGTTTTACTTTATTATTTTAATAATACAGTATTGTTTTCGATTTTTTAAAAAAAAAAATTTGCTACCCTCAAAATTTTTTTTTTCACGTTTCATGACGAGTACACACGAAAAAAGCAAAAAAAAATTTCAGTCCGTCTGTCCGCCGTACGCCGTACGTCGACCGCTGTACGCAAAATCGTTTGAAAGCTCGTAGCTCCCAAACCCTTTGAGCTATTAAATTGAAATTTTTTTGATGAATAGACTGGGTAGTCCCCTTGAAGTGGCCAAATTTGGAGGGGTGGGGGTGTGAGGGGGAAGTGTTTTAGACGGAAAATTTTGGTTTCTAGATCTCAGCAACCGCTTATGCTAGCAGGCTCAAATTTGGAATTTATATAAAGCTTCAGTAGTGGACCCATTTGCAAAAAAATTGCCGATATAGGTGAAGGGGTTTGGGAGTGGGGGGAAAAATAATGCGTCCGAAACGCAAAAAAGGTGAGATCGACACTTTCTAAAATCCATATCTCCTAAACTGTTAATGTCACAAAATTGAAACTTAATGAGTATCTGTAGGTATACTAGGAGAATAGATCGGAAACAAAAATTTGAGTGGGGGCAGTGGCGTACGGGGGTGGGGGCTAAAAAACTTTAGATTACGATATCTCACGAACCAATTGCACTAGACAAATAAAATTTGGTTTCCTTATAAAGGTTGACAAATAAAGTTTGCTGAAAGTAAAATTTTTTACGGGGGCGGTGGAGCATGAAAGTGGAGGGGATAAGAATTTTTCTAAAAAATCACGTCTCATATCTCAAGAACGGTGTAAGATAGATACTTAAATTTTTTACCAGAAGTAGGCCTAATAGACCACTAGCTGAAAACAAAATTTTGGAAGTGTGGGTGTAGAGGGTGAGGGTGGGGGAGGGTGAAAAGGAAAAAGTTCCGATTTTTCTATCTCGAGAACCTAGAATGATATAAAACTGAAACTTGGTATTTAGATAGAGCTATATTAGTAGCATCTTGGAAAAATATAATTTTTTATAAGGGTAGTATGGTACGGGGGTGGGGGGTGTTTTTCCTATCTATAGAACGGCTTATGATACAAAGTTGAAACTCGGTACGTTTATGTAAATCAACTAGAAAACTAATTTAGATAAAAAAAAATTTCAAATATCCATTGGCGTTCGGAGGGGGGGCAAAAAAAATTATCAGTGTAAATAGAATGCATATATTTTCACGGTTTTCGTCATATCTATTAGGTCTTCCCAAATATTGAATTCATTTTTATTCTACGGATTCTTCATATAAATACCTACAAAGCGTTTTCAGGATTTTTTAAAATTCGACCCCTAAGGCGGTGCAAAGAGGGTTGTAAACTTTTTCACGAATTCTACTATATCCCCACGTCTTATCAGATATCGAATATCTTTTCACTTTCACGTGCTTGCGTAACAATCACCTAAAAATTGTTTTTAAATTTTTTTCAGCCCCTAAGAGGGTATAAACGGGTTGAACACGTTTTCACGAGTTCCGGTATTTCTTTTAGAAGTGATAAGAAATTGAATTGGTTCCTACCTTCTCGTGCTGTTTTCATATTTATTTATTAACTTTTTTCAGGATATGTGGATATTCAACCCCCAAGTGGGTGCAAGGAGGTTGCATATCTGATGATATTTCGAATTCATTTTTACATCCTAAGGTTTCCTATATAAAAAAGCCAAAAAGTCATTTTCAGTATTTTAGATATTCAATCCTAATGGGTGTAAGGGGGTTGTATGCTTTTCAAAGTTTCGACATATTTCTTAGGTTCGATGAGATATTAGATCGCTTTTCATTTCCACAGACTTTTTATATAATCGCCTACGAACCCATTTCTTAATTTTTGGATAATCAACCCCCAAGGGTTTGTATATGTTTTCACAATTTTTGCCATTCCTTAGTTCTGATGAGATATAAAATTGATTATTACGGCCAACCAATTCACGATTTTTCGAATTTCCAGAACCAAGGAGGTGTGAAGGGTTTACTTACGTTTTTTTCGAAATTCAAACCCCAAGTGGAAGTAATGGGTTTGTATACGTTTTAACAATTCGTCATATCTCTTAATTCTGATAAGGCAACAAATTCGCTTTTGCTTCTATGGGCTTTTAGTGTACATAATATACTGAAATTCGAATAGTCTACACGGACTTTTTCAATGTTTAATCGGTTAAAAATCTCTATTTTAAATATTTTTATATTCAGAACAAAAATAATTTTCCAAGAAATCTAATAATCTCGAAGCAACTCATGATATACTCCGACTTTAACCGCTCCCGAACTTTGACCCGAAAAATAATAAAGTTTCGCCCAGACCATTGGCAGATTTTTTTATGTATGGAGAATGTAGTCGGCAACGCAAAACGGCGGAGATGGAAACGCACCTTAAGTCATAAGAAATTGAATTGGTTTTTACTTTCTCGCGCTATCTTCATTAGATTTGGATATTCAACCTTCAAGTGGATGTTAGGAGGTTGCACATGTTTTCACAAATTCACTTCATTTTTACTTCCTACGGTTTCCAATATAATCGCCAAAAAGTCAATTTCCGTATTTTTTTTATAGATATGCAACCCTAAGGAGTATAAGGGCGTTGTATACTTTTCTCAGCTGCGACATTTTTTTTTAGGTTTGAATGAGATAATCGGTTTGCATACGTTTCGGGGGGGGGAGGGGGGGCGGGGGGCGTGGTCCTCCCCGAATTTTTTTTTTGCTACGGCCTTGATTGCCATCCATACCTGCGAATGACATCCATTTCTAGAAAAGCCTCACCTCCAATTAGTTTTTTTGGTTTAAACAATTTTAAAATAGTCACTGAACACTCGTTTCTTATTCGTAGGAACAACCCGTTCGCTGAAAAAAATTTCACAGAATAAATAATTTGACGTTTATTGAAAAGAGTATGAGAGTTTATTGCATTTACAGTTTAATGTTTTTAGAGCTTACTAGTCGACTGAGAAAACAGATGGTGCTGTTTTTCGAATACGGTCCGTTTCCACTCTATCTCATTCTCTTTGGATAAACCATGTAGAATTCTAGGGTACGATCACTGAGATATATCAAATGGAGGCCTTGATTTGCTATCTCACATGGCCGACGTTTTTAAAATGTCAATATCCGAAAAAGGTGTCCATGATAACCCGAGGTTCTGCATTATTGAACAAAATTTTGATGATTTTAAACATTCATTAGATTTAAAATTGGTAATGCAAATAAAATAATTTTTGATTGAAACATTTCTTTATGTTTCTTTCACAAATTCAATTCATTTTAAGTTTAGAGAAACTTCGAAAGTTATCCGGGGTACAAATTAGGATTGAGCCACGGATGACCTGAATCTTAAGAAGGAAAGAGTTAGTAGCACGGTATGCATGTATTAAGGCGAGAAGGAAAACAATGACAGAACTATCAGATTAGGCAACATGAAAAATGAAATCCGAATTTTTAGGTGTAATTTCGAATTGAAAAATTACCAAATAATTTGAATTTGATAAATACTTTTTTGGATAAACAATGCAAGGTATTGAAAGAAAATGAGTTCATAAAATTGCAACTAAGCTGTGTAAATTGTACAGCTAATATTGGCTACTGCAGTACGAATATAATACCATGTACTTATCGGTATGGCGCCAAATTCAAAAATAACGTATTACATGCTCAACCGTTATAAATATTCCTGAAGCTTTTATTTCCCAAGAAATTTATTAATGAAAAAATTGAAGTAAACTGTGAGTTGTGTTATGAATTTCGAGCGCAAAACACAACTTCTCACCATCAAATCGAACAATTTGAATTGTCAGAACTGATAATTCAAATTGAAAAGTTTTTAATTTTATTTAAGTTGTTGCCCATGTTTTTCGAAGTCCGAAATTTTAAGAAGGAGCGAGAGGGTACGATTTCGTCGGCTATTTCAATATGTCATATCGTATAGGGAAATGAGCCGATGAGGTATCCATATATTATATATCAGTGGGTACGATGTCCGCGCTCGCCATCTATACGTATAGTTTGAAAGAGCACTATACGTAGAACATTTCTACGTATAATATTTTAGGTCTATACGAAACATACCTTCGTTCTTTGAACGTATGAAATTCACTTCTTCTACTGCCGCGTTTCCACTAACGCATTCGCGTATCGTCTACATTCGCATTGTACACCAATGCATGAGCAAATGTGTTCAGTTCCAGCGGGAATACAAGTAATGTATTATGTACTGTATGTAATATTATATTATAGTTTATTTAAGATTATTGAAATGTGTCTTTTTCGCATTCTAAAATATGTATAAAGAATCATTCCTTCAACATTCGGAATATTTTATTTATTTCAGTTATCTCGTCAAAACCGTCAAAATGTCGAAACGACGACGGACAGCCCAAAGCATGGATACATCAACATCACTATTGCCATCGACATCAACATCACTATTGGATTTGAATGATGACTGCCTAAGGCACTTGTGCTCTTTCTTAATATCCTTCGATATCATGAAACTCGTATTGATTAGCGATCGTTTCGTTGACACGATCAGCACCATCGACTTTACAGACACTGAACATGAGATCACTTTAAAAGAACTGGAACAGAGCTTATCTCGGATTGGTCCTAAAATAAAACGAATAAATTTTACTTTTTTCGGTTTTTCGGTAGAACAAATGAGCCTCCTCAGAAAATACTGCCAATATGTCGAGCATATTGACTGCAGTGAAATTAAAGAATACGCAGCAAGTTGCAGAACTGTGATAGATTCATCGCTGCGATTGAAATTTTTAAATTTAGATGGATGTGGATTCAGAGATTGTCATTGCAGGCCACTTTCAAATTTACCCGAATTGCAGTACTTAAACTTGGCGAACAATACTGATATTACCGGAAAATATTTAAATAATTTGATAAATCTTAAAAAGTTAAATTTAAACTCTTGCGAGAGCATCAAGTTGAAACATTTGATTGCGATTTTCAAAGCAACAAAATTGAACACACTAGACATAGGAGGAGTCGAGGACGACTCGTCCGATTACCCTATAATAAAAACTTTGGTCGAAACACAAACCGAATTAGAGAAATTAACCATAAGTACGGATTGCGAATATAATATTGCGAATTTGAGTCAACTGAAAAACTTGAAACACTTGTACCTAGACGGAGAGCCACCTGTAGATCTTTTGGCTAAGTTAGCACAAAATCGTAGAGAAAATCTCGAATCGTTACGAATACATTTTAGCAAGGGAAACCCAAAAATTCAGATTGAAATCGAAAAACACATTTTGAAATTTCGTAATCTAAAAAGGCTGGACGTATTGTCAAGCGGTTATACCGACGAATTTTTGATAAAAATGTCAAAATCTTTGACTAAATTAGAAGAGCTGACTCTATCGAAGAATCAGGAAGTAGATCTAGAAATTTTGCGAAATTTGAAGTGCTTGAAGGTCCTTAATATGACCACATTTATAAAGTTCAATGAGGAAAAGTATCAGCAAGTTATTGAAATAAAAAAAAAGGAGAAGAAACTCGTTCCGCTTAAAATTAATTCTAACAATTTTGGAGTCTCCGAGTCATTTTTACAAGTAAGGATTCAAATACCTTTTCTTTAAAAGATTGAGCCTAAATTATCTTAATTTTTTCATTGTAGAGTGGAACGTATAATCGTAATAAGAATATTTTGCTATTGCATATTTATGAATATCACGAGAATAATGATGAGTAAGTATTAAATGAATTGTGTAGTTACTTGTTAATTTAATCTTGGCTTTTTTAGATGGAATAAGACCTGCTGCGTTTGAATTGAAATGTGGCGAAATGGAAAATATAAGTTTATTATTTTCACATCGAATTTTACTTAATAAATATTTTCGTGTTATGTAAGTATTTTTGAATTTGTGTATCTTTTGTTTGGAAGGATTCCTGGTTCTTTATTGTTTTATTGATAGTAGTCCGTCTTGAACATCTTTGTAAGCTTTAAACGCTGCTATACTGTTATATGCTATACTTTGATTGTTAAGTTTTAGGCGTCGGAAATAAATCGTCGGGAATTGATCACCTAAATAAGAATCTGAGTAGACGCGCTTTTGGGTATCGGTCTGGGTGCGGTAGCTAAAGGAGAGTTCATTTCAGTTTTAAGCTCATACAAGGCGACAATGCAGTGGGAAATTTCCAAAGTGATCGATACTAAGGCGAAAAACTGAGAGGTAAAGCCCAAGTTCGAGAGTATAAGATTTAAGCCTGGCTTCCTCATCATCACCTGCGAGGACACCTAAACCACCGCATGGCTAAAGGCAGCTATAAAACGTACTGCAGTCACGATCGGCTGCAAGCCAATCGTATAATACTCTAGATGAATACTGAACTCCGATTTATATTGTAGTTGGGGATAAAGTAGAATTACGTGTGTGCATGTTGTATGTCCTTTATTAAGGACTGCCATTAGATTGCTACTAAAACCTAAAAGACAATATTCATTGTTTAATTTCATATCTTAAACTGGGTAAGATATGAACAAAAATGTCCTTTTTGAAGGACTTTCACATGGGAGGTGCAGGAAGGACTCACTCGATTTCTTACATATTTATCCTTTTCCTTGGAACCATTTAAAAATGAACGTGTACAAAATTTCAAATTCGTAGCTTGAAGCGTTCAAAAGTTATCGAAAAATATTGTTGAACACGTGTCTTAAGGACATTTTGTATGGCAGCTAACAGAAGGAGTAAAAGGATTTCGCTGATTAGTAAACCCAAACTTTGTTTTCACTCAAAACTAATTTGTACAAAATTTCCAATTCATAGCTAAAAGAATACTTGAGTTATAGTTAGTTCCGTAAATTAAGTGAATACATTTTGACAGGATATTTGTATGGCAGCTACACGAAGGACTAACAGGATTTTCTTCATAATCATATATTTAACTCAGTAGTTTTTTAGCAGTAGTGGCTACTGCTCTACTCTTGTGTAGACAAGTCGTAGGCAAAACCTGGGGCTTGAAACCCAAAATAGCCTGCAGCTATTGTAAGACCTATGATAGCATACAACTTCGTGATAATACGAACGATTTACGATACGCAATTGCTTCTAAGCAAATATATTAGAATATCTTTATATAAAATGCCCCAACCAATATAAAATCAATCGATTGGCTTTTTATACTAATATTTGTAGTCCACTGTAAACATGAATCCGAAAGCTCTGTTTTATATTGTTTGGAAAGTCAACGTCACCGATTCCGAAATCGGTAAATTTGAATAAAACAGGATCTTTACATTTATTTGTCCTTATTAACTAGTTATGGAAATATTTAAGTTTAATATTTTACATCGGGTTAAATATTCGTGCTTTCACCTCCTGGTTGAGCTGCAGAGAGGGGCGTGGCGAAGGTATTGGGTACCAACAAAACTAAATGCCACAGGACAACAGTACTTGGGCGCGATTTTGCGGAAAATTTCGACAACCTGTCACAATCGACGTCGGATCAGCCAGCCTCACTCCTCGACAGTCCAGTGGCAAAAGAGTTTTCGGTCATCGTGTTCCATTTCGAGGAAACCTCGTTTCCTGCAAACGCTCACTCGTTCTCCATACCAGCGTGTCAGTATTTGGTCCAATTGGCCTAATGTTGGTACTGATTTTCTTGAATAAAGTTCCATGGCGCTCTACTTAATGGCATGCGCCAACGCTGCTCCTTACTCAGGTTTTCGGGCTGAATTCTGCGCGAGTCGGTTCTCAGGTGTTGGTAACGTTACCGTGTCTTTAAACGCGGACCTTCATCCGCTCAAGTTAGCGTGCCAGTTCTTCCTTTCAGCAAAAGAAATACTTCAAAATGAAAAAAAACTAATTTATTGAGCCAAACGTAAAGCAAATTACCATAGCAGCCGTCCGCACGCGAAACCCATCTTCCCGGGTTCCATATTCGAGCCTTGTGGACCTTCGCTATTCTAAACGTAACAAGTGTTTTAAACTAATGAAAATTTCTAAAGAAACACATTTTTTAATGTTTGTTATGCCATGACCATCGGCGAGAAGTCTTAGATTTTATGTTGTTGGTTCTTCTGCGCAAGAATTGTTCATTGAAAACGAAAGAGTCAACAAATTTAAAAAGAAATTCCAGACTGAGAATATTACATCAGTAATAACAATATTTTGATATACTGTCATATAGAAGTCCTTCAAACACGTGTGTAGATATCTTCAGTATGCTTCAGCTAGGAACTTGAAGTCTTTGGAAAAGGAAAGTTTTATAGGTATTCAGTGATTAACCATCTACCTATAGTTTCAGAAATACTGGCATGTTTAGCTATCGTTTGGTGGCTACTTGAAGGAGAAGGTCATTATTCGCATTTTTAATTCAGTACGTAGATATTTTGGTATATCACTGATTGTATTTTGAGGAATTTTGTATGGCAGCCAACTAAATGAGTGAACCGATTTGGCCATTGAACGTAACCCTGCAAATTAAAGCAAATATTCAGATTCTAAATTCGTGTGTTCGGAAAAGAAGATTTGAGGTATTTGGCTACAATTGAACAAAACTACTATGAGCACCAAATTTTCATCGGCCGAGCAGAACAATTCATTCTTGTAATTTATCTAATGAATTAAATGATCATAGAAACGCTGGTTTCATTTGGACCTAGAATTTTTAGAACATTCCAGGAAATGAACAAAAATATCGCGAAATTTGAACTAGCACTATGAATATTACCGCCATACGCCTCATTCATATATGTATATAGCTAAAAATAATGTCCCATTGACAATCCGATACAAAATCCTGGCTTTGATTGATTATTTGTTATTCTCCAACATACAGTGGGTCACAACATAAATTCTAAAACTTTGCAATAGCCACCGGAGTTGGGTTGCCAATCGTAAAGCTTTTCAAATTGATATTGACATGCTTGGGACATCTTATAGTTTCTACTGTCTTTGTTCTAAGTCACCGAAATAACATTTTAGTCACATTTACAACCAAACAAAATGTTAGTGTAATACATATATTGTAGATACGGTGTAGTTCACTATAGCTTAAACAAAAATGTCATCTTGTATGAAGTCGAATACCTTTGTAATTCCATTTGCCTTTTCGCTGTATTAATCACATTTAAAATTTGTTTGACAGTAATTGATTCACAATAACAATAACTAAGACGTCTTTGGAACTTAACATTTATGAAACTGGATTTTAATGACCGAGGAGTCGTATTTGTTTGGTTGCAGAACATTAATTTGAACTGGTCATAATAACGTTAAGCGGAAACATGCCGGAAACAAACAGTGAAAACCTGTGAAAGTGCTATTAAGGGGAGCAAACCCTTTAGACGCCCGAAAATTAGTAATTTTTCATGAATTTTTTTATGGTTATAAAATAATCGTATCATTTTAAAATTTTCATATGATATTATTACAACTTTGAAGTGTTTTGTTGTACCTAGCACTGTAGCAGCATCCCTATTCCCTTATCTAATCCAAATGCTTGGATTTATCCTCATATCTCCATTGCCGGTAGGTCAGTTTCGTAATAATTAACGTAAATAACTCTGTTTGCTTATTGACCTACTGGAAATGCCGGTAGTATTAAGTATCTTTAAGTAATATTGCTAACTTGCGGATTCGGGCTTAAGCGCCGGTTCATATTGCCCGGTCGAGGTCGAAGCTACAAACAAAATACAATTGTTCGGAGGAATTTTAATTAAAACCTATAGTTCGGACAACACAGAGATGTTGTTGTTGTTGTTTGGTGTGGGGGGGAAGACACGCAGCAATGCAGAGCATCTTGAGCATTCAGGCCTACATGGACCATTATACTCGAATCCCCCATTCTCTACCCGAATTTTTTCGTCCTCCTCACGTATTTCAAGAGCTCAGGTAGAGAGCGAGAACGGAGTTATTCCATCCTCATAGCATCAACGCCGTATACGTGCAGTCTCGCAAAAGAGTAAGTAGGACACTCGAGAAGGATATGTTCCGTTGTGTCGTCGCTCTCGTCGCAAGCAGTGCACAAGGGGTCAATGATTCTCAGTCTAACCAGGTGTAGGCCACACGAGTTATGCCCTGTGAGGACACCAACCATACTACCACATTCCTTTTTGCTCAATTTGAGAAGAAAAGCAGTGGTTCGTCTACTTGGTCCCTCAACAAGATTTCTGGTTTGCCGCATTCCCGGAAGAAGCCGCCATCTCTCAATGTGTGATTTACTCACCCACTCAGCAAACAGAGGCAACCGGCACACCGAAAACTGGTTCTGGTCCGACCATGGCTGACTCCGATCCAGCCTTTGCTAATGCATCAGCTATTTCATTGCCATTTACACCCTGGTGGCCTAGAACCCATTGAGCCTTAAGTCGTTGAATCTGCCAACAGAATTCAACCGTTCTTTACACTCACCACCATCTTCGTTCGAAAAGACGATTGAATTATCTAGGGATTGTAGAGCGGCCTGACTGTCGCTGCAAATGCAGATCATCCTGCCTCTCCATATTCACTCTATAATCCATTCTACTGCCTAAAGGATCGCATATACTTCAGCTTGAAATACTGAAGAATGTTTTCCTCGGGCGAAAGAGTACCTGAGATCGTCAGTCTGCAAGTATATTCCAGTTCCCGACTCGTCTTCAGTCATTGAGCCGTCCGTATAGAATATATCAGTGAATCCGCTAAGCAGTGCGGACTGGTTTTTCCAACCCCCCCTACTCGGGATCTCTACCTGATATTTACTTTTGAGCATACAGGTCGAAGTCATAGCATCCGAAGGCATATGGGGTTCCCAGACAATCTTCGAGCCATTTCTCCATGACACGTGCAATGCTCTTTTCTCCGCAGGCATAATCTCATTAGTCTGTGTGTAGCTCTCATTGCTTCTGCCTGAACAACAATGTCAAGCGGTGGCAGATTGAGCAGTGCATCGAGTGCCGCACCCGGTGTGGTACGCAAGGCACCTGTTACACCGATGCAGACTGTCCTCTGTAGTTTAGCGAGACTGGCTCTAATGTATGCACATTCGGACTTAGTCCACCAAACTACTGATGCATAGATTAGGATGGGTCTTATAATGCCCGTTTATAGCCAATATACCATTGACGGCCATGTTCTTCCAAAAGCTCTCCGGCACTGCCAGAATGTTACTAGCTCACGGTTCGCCTTTGTATTTACATGTTCTCTCCAGAGAAGCTTGCTATCCAAAATAACTCCAAGATACTTAACTTTCTCCGAGAGCTGAATAGTTTCACCCTTCAGCATTGGCAACACTAAACCTTCAGTCTTTCTTTACCTAGTAAACAAAACTAGAGCGGTTTTGCTAGGACTCACAGAAAGTCCGTGTCTTTCGCACCAGCCATCGATAACCCATAGGACTCTCTGCATTTTGTCGCATACATCCCTGAGCGATAGCCCGACAGCTAGTACAGCCACGTCATCAGCGTAAGCTTGTACGTGAATATTCAGATTCTGCAGTTCGAGAAACAGAGAGTCGATGAGCTTACTCCACAACAGTGGCGAAATGACCCCGCCTTGAGCACAGCCCTTACTGACCCCCGTCTTCGCGAATAGCATTCTCTGTGTGAGCATGGAGTGAATCCACTTAACTAAAATGTCATCCACCCCATGTCTTTTGGCAGCATCATACAGTGAGGGCGCACTATCAAAAGCACCCTCAATGTCCACAAAAAGGCCCAGCGCGTACTTTTTCCGGTCCAGCGCCCCTTCTATTCTGGATACCAGAGAGTGGAGCGCTGAATCACAAGACTTTCCGCTCTGATACGCAAGTTGTTCCGAACAAAGAGGATGCGCTCTGATGGTGCATTTACACTCAGTGTTTGAGGCGAGCCTCTATCCCCACCAATAAATCACCCAATCAGATGGCTTGTGGAGTCGCAAGAGTCTAACATTCTTCAACTTTTCTCCGACGCACGCTTTCATATGCGTACACACATACAATGAACTATGGCAGCACACAATTCGAAGCTCATCGTATTTCTGTCGTTTCGCACTCATAGGCATGTTGCGCCGCAGAGGCATTTTGAGTGTAAATTGCTTTCAACACAGCAAAGAACACAGCCGACGAAAACCGGTTTGCAATGGCCTGATGGGGGTAGAGGCTCGCCTCGAGGCGAGCCTCAAGGGTGAGTGTAAACGCACCATGAGAGCCACTTCCCTAATGTGCTTCTTTACCAGTCGTTCCAGACTTTTCAGAACAAAAGATGTTATTCTGATTGGCCTAAAACTTTTGGGCAGAGTATAGTCGTCTCTCTCTGGCTTCGGGATAAACGCTACTCTAACCGGTTGCCATGAAGATGGTACGTATCCATGCGCCAAGCATGCAGAAAATATCTTTCTGAAGATCGGCACTAGAACATCTACCGCCTCTTTTAGCATTATCAGATAGACGCCGTTTACTCCTGGTGACTTGTAACTGTCAAACGATGAAATTGCAAATTTCAGCGCCTCAGCTATCACTACAGCGAACGCCGTATACCAACTTGGTCGGACTGAGTGTCTAAACCACGCATTCATCGCTTTCGATCACCTGATTTCCTGGAAAATAAGTCTCAAAGAGGGTTCTTAGTGACTCCATTCTTGAAGTGGTATGTGTACAGTGTACCATCAGGTTTTAGCAGGGAGTCAAGCCTGGCCGTATTGTCTCTCTGAAAGACTTTATGCAACCTAGCTGTTTTCCTGGTCCCTTCCAGACTCTCGCAGTAGTTTCTAAAAGAGGCTAGTTTTGATGTTTTAACCAGTTTCTTATATTCCCTCTGCGCTGTCCGGTAGTGATCCCAGTCGGTCTCTGAACCACTCTTAAGTGCGCGATTCAGAAGCCTTCTGGTGGTTTTTCTGAGCTTCTGCAGGTCCCCAGTCCACCAGGGGACTGTGGTTCTGCATCGACTCTTGCTGACAAGACACGATTCCGCAAAATATTGACTTAAGGTTAGACTTAGACAAGAAGTCACTTCCTCAATCATATCAGGCGTCCTCATCTTTCGTGGTATTTGAGAACTCTCCTGTAAGAGAGATCTGAATAAAGTCCAGTCTGCATTCCTGGGATTTCGTATAGCAGGTATGACGGTTTTGTCAGCTGCCAGTCGTAATTCCAGATATCTGTGATCCGACAGAGTTTCCTCTTCCAGGACGCGCCAATCTATTATGGATTCTGCAATCCTAGAAGACGACAACGTCATATCTATCACTTCCGTTCGCCTCGTCGTAACAAACGTTGGTTTGTTGCCTCTGTTGTTTACTACAAGGCACGACGACATAATGAACTCCAGTAACCGCTCACCCCTAGGATTGCATTTGCTGCTGCCCCAAACAGTGTGTTGAGCATTAGCATCACATCCAATGACAAGCTGTAAGTTATTGGTTACGAGCCTGGTCAGCTCTCTGTATGGAGGAGGTAATATCGAGTCATACGGAAGGTAAGCCGACACTACTATTATCTCTTGTCTCCTACCCTCCAATACGTTAGACATTTTGACTGCTACAATATCTTGGCAGGTGAGCTGCCTCAACATTGTCGCCTCTATCATATTTGATATAAATAGACAGGCACGCGGTCATTCAGATCCTTCATCGTAAAAGATCCGGCCTCCCTGGATCGAATCCAGTCCACAGACTCGCCTATTGCGAATCCATGGTTCTGTATTATTGATACATAACACAACACAGTGATACTAAGAAATGAAAAACAAAATTGGGGATTCGTATAATATAGAACTTACAAAACAAAGAATGCCAATTTTGAATAAAATTCATTCAACGATTTTTTGCAGAAAAACCCTCTTAGCTGAAGGAGGAGCCCATGACTATAGTACAGCTTATCTGAAACTTTCTAAAATTTCAATCTACAGGACTAGATAGATAGATAGATATTTATTTCGAGATGCTAACATGAGTGAAAAATATTTGGTTTGGGATGATATAGAGATTAGACCAGGGGTCTTTATAACTTAATTATAATTATTTGCATGCTTTGGCAGATATCATTTTAAATACAGTTAATTATAGGTATTGTTCGGGAGAAAATTCGCAAAACCCGTTGATTCACTTACATCTAACTTAAAACTAAACTTAGCGTAACTTACTAACTATGAATAAAACGAAAATTACAGTTTAATCGATAAAAATATCTGACATGAGAGGGTTGTTGCAATTTTCACATTTTCTTACGAATTTTAGTAGTAATTCGCCTGAGATTTCGTTTATTGTTTTGGTACTAGCTGCTTCATGCAGTCGGCTGGTGGAGAAGTGCCAGGTTTGTTTAGTATTATTTTTAGAGATTTGTTCTGGATGATCTGCATTTTGTTCTTGTGTACAAGGGCGCAATCATACCAGATTGGTGCTCCATATGTGAGAGCAGGCTGCATTACTGCTTTATAAATAAGGAGTTTATAATCCTGTGACAAATGAGATCTTCTGTTAATTAAGGGGTAGAGGACTCTAATAAATTTATTTAATTTGGAAACAGATTGTTCAGCATGATGCTGGAAAGTTAAGTTTTGGTCAAAATATAGGCCTAGGTACTTAATTGTATTTGACCATTGTATGATTTCGCCCAGAATATTAATGTTTGAAGGTGGTAGGAAGTGAGAAGCACGGCGCTTGGTAAAAAATATGGCTTGTGTTTTGGAGGTATTGATTTCAATTTTCCATTTGTTGTAGTAATCTGAAGTTAGTTCCATTTGATCTTGTAGGATGTTAATAATGTTATGTGGGTCAGGACTAGTTAATATACATATGTACAAAGAATAAGGTGATATGTAGGTCAGATTGCCATAATTGCAAAGCAGTAGATGGCGGCAATCCCGCCATTTTGCGTCCCTATGATAAATTTGTCGGAGATTATATGGTAAAATAAATAAAATTAAAATAAACTCATTTATTTACAAATTTCGAAATATAGGTTTAAAAGTACAATAGAGCTCTTTTGTTCAATTAGCCTTGCATTCCAAAATTTTTTATACCGTCTTCCACTCGGTGAAGGAATTGATCTCCAATTCTTTCCTACAAAAAGAGCAAAAAATATCCTTAAAATAGAAACTCTGAAAATTTAGAAAATTTTTATGAAACTCACGAAAACATTATGATGTTGTTTAGGTAATTGAGTACTTAAATCGGCTAACAATACTAACGTCAAGACAACGTACAAAATTATTAAATTGAAATGCATGACGCGCCCTTCTCTAAACTGGTCACCTAATGAAGATCGCAATAATCTCGAGATTTCCTAAGATCTTATATAGTTAGCGCTCTTCCGGTAGAAAGGAAATGATCATGTAACAGCAAACAATATATTAATAAAATAATAGAAAATCGTAAATTTTTATTGCAATGATAAAAAACGGCATTAAGTAATTGATCGGGACGGGACTATCACCCCAGCTATTCTCTAGTGGATTTGTGCTTTACATAACTTTATATTGCTTCAATTGTAATGTGTCTAATAAAATGTTTGTAATTAACAAAAAGGTTTTACATTTCTCCGGTATTTGGGTAAATCACGCGAGAACACAAAGTCCCTCAGCGAAATAGAGTATAGTGATCTTTTTATGGATTATTTGTAAATAGTTAAATATTAAAGATAAGGAATGAAATGGATCTTTATTGAACTTGCTATGCTACAGTTTTGTACACATTTTACGGCTGCTCAAGATTGCAATCTATTTAAAAAAAAAAAATTTCTCAGTACAAACTTATCTCTGTAGCTGGAATTTTTCTACAATTGATAAATCTTCTCACCATCCACCTCCCCACCTTTATCCTTTTTTGCTAGGTATTGGATAAAACAAGAAAAAAAAATTACCAAGATGAAAAATAAAATTACCAAGGCTTGAAAACTAAAAAAAAAACCTGCCAATGGTCTGGGCGAAACTTTACTATTTTTCGGGTCAAAGTTCGGAAGCGGTCAAAGTCGGAGTATATCATCAGTTGTTTCGAGACTATGACCTTTCTTGGAAAGTTAATTTTGTTCTTAAAATAAAAATATTTAAAATAGAGATTTTTAGCCGATTAAACTTTGGAAAAGCCCGTGTAGACTATTCGAATTTCGGTATATTATGTACACTAAAAGCCCATAGAAGTAAAAACGAATTTGTTGCCTTATCAGACTTAAGAGATATGACGAATTGTTAAAACGTATACAATTCCATTACTTCCACTTGGGGTTTGAATTTCGAAAAAATTGTGAAATAGGTTTTTAGACGATTTCATAAGAAGCAACTTGATATCTCATGAGACACGAAGGATTTTGAAAAATTTGTAAAAATATAAGCAAACCCTTTACACCCTCTTGGTTCTTGAAATTCGAAAAATAGTGAAATTGGATTTTAGATCATTACATCAAATGCCGTCATATCTCATCAGAACTAAGTGATGTCAAAAATTGTGAAAACATATGGAAACCCCTGGGGGTTGAATATCCAAAAATTGAGAAATGGGTTTGTAGGCGATTATATAAAAAGCCTATGGAACTGCAAAGCATCATCAAACCTAAGAAATATGTCGAAGCTTTGAAAAGCATACAACACCCTTACACCCCTTAGGATTTAAAATCTGAAAATACTGAAATTCACTTTTTGGTTCTTATATGGGAAACCTTAGGAAGTAAAAATGAATTCGAAATATCATCAGATCTAAGCAATATGTAGGAATCTGTGAAAACATATGCAACCTCCTTACACACACTTGGAGTGGGGGTTGAATATCCAAAAATCCTTATAGGAGTTAATAGATAAATATGAAGACAGAACGAGAAATTAAAAACCAATTTAATTTATTATCAAAAGAAATGACGTGAAAACGTGTTCAACCCATTTATACCCTCTTAGGGGCTGAAAAGGGAAAAACTGTAAAACAAGTTTTAGGCGATTATTACGCAAGCCCGTGAAATCGAATTTCAAAAAATTCTGAAAGCACTTTCTAGGTATTTATATGAAGAAGCCGTAGAACAAAAATGAATTCAATATTTGGGAAAACCTAATAGATATGAAAATCGTGAAAATTTTCACTGATCATTTTTTTCGCCCCCTTTTCAAACGCTAATGGATATTTCAACATTTTTTTTATCTAAATTACTTTTCTAGTTAATTTACATACACATACCAAGTTTCAACTTTGTAGCATAAGCCGTTCTATAGATAGGAAAAACACCCCCCATCCCCGTACCATACTACTCCTTTAACAAATTATATTTTTCCAATATGTCTTTACTATAGCTCTATCTAAATACCAAGTGTTAGGTTTCTATCATTATAGGTTCTCGAGATATCGAAACCTTTTCCTTTTCACCCTCCCCCACTCTCACCCTCTACACCCTCACCCCCAAAAATTGCTACGGTTTTATTAGTCCTACTTCTGGTAAAAATTTTAAGCATCTATCTTACACTGTTCTTGAGATATGAGACGTGATTTTTTAGAAAAATTCTTATCCTCTCTACTTTCATGCCCCACCGCCCTCTTAGAAAGTTTTACTTTCAGCAAACTTCATTTGTCAACCTTTATACGTACACCGAATTTTATTTGTCTAGTATAATTGGTTCGTGAGATATCGTAATCTAAAATTTTTCACCCCCCCCCCCCCTACTAAAAAATTTATTCCCGATCTATTGTCCTAGTATATCTAGAAATGTTTCTTAAGTTTTAACTTCGTGGCGTTAACCGTTCTGGAGATATGGATTTTAGAATGTCTCAATCTCGGCTTTTTTGCGTTTTGGACGCATTATTTTCCCCCCCACTACTTCACCCTTTCACCCATATCGGCAATTTGCAAATGGGTCTACTATTGAAGCTCTATATAAATTCCAAGTTTCAGCTTCCTAGCAAAGCGGTTGCTGAGAGCTAGAAACCAAAATTAAAACGCTTCCCCCAACTCTCTCATCACACCTCCTCCCCACAAAAGGTGTCTACTTAAAGGGGTATACCCAGTCTACCCACGAAATTTTGAGGGTAGCAAATTTTTATACTCTAGATGAAATCATATAGAGTATTGTTGCGAGCTAGGGGTTCGCCGGGATTTCAAGTAAAACACAATTCGGTTAAAATAAAAATAAGTGATAATTTATTTTTCCGCACTTTTTATTCACAGAATTATAATCGCACAATAATTCGCACTGTATGGCAGCACTGCCCGCTTATACCATATATCGCTTGACTCGTTCACTTTCGTTCTCTCTCAACACGGTCGCGTATACCCGCTGGCTGTCGCAGTCGATGTAATCAAAATTACTGTGTCTTCGCTGAACGCTTCACCTGCTTATATACTAGGCGGTTGCAGTCTTGAATGTTCACCGGTGTACTTGAACGTTCGTTCAGTTGTGGAATCTTCTTGAAAGTTTCAGAGCCTTCGATTTCGATCATCGTTCAGTGGTGTGTGCAGAGGATTCTAGTATATTGGAGAGCATTCGATAAGAAGAGAGATACAACCGTGCCGTTTCGCCTTATTTCTAATTGGGTTATTTTGCAACTAGGTATTCGGTTGTTGTTGTTTTCATTATGTGTAACGATCGAGTTGTACGGTTGCGCGGTTGCCAGGCTTACACGTAACAGTATTATAAGTTTAATCCAGCCCAAAAGTTTGTAACGCATAGAACCATGCCTCGGACGAAAAAAAGTTATATATTATTTTTTGTTTATTTGTGGCCAAAAACCTCAAATCCGCTTGACGTCCATCCGTCCGTCCGTCCGTCCGTCTGTCCGTTAGCACGATAACTCAAGAACGCCTTCACCTAGGATCTTGAAATTTTGAATCTGGATGTTTGGTTGAATTTGTAAGGCTAAGTTCGTTAACGGGCAAAATCGTCCTACTCCTTCGGGTAGCTGCCATACAAAATGTCCTTAAAACACGTGTTTAAGAATATTGGTCCATAACTTCAGAAGGGTTTAAGCTACGTCTTTGAAACTTTGTATGTGTTATTTTTCCAATAGTTGGAGCTAAATATATGATTATGAAGAAAATCCTATTAGTCCTTCGTGTAGCTGCCATACAAATATCCTGTCAAAATGTATTCACTTAATTTACGAAACTCACTATAACTCAAGTAATCTTTTAGCTATGAACTCGGAATTTTGTACAAATTAGTTTTGAGTAAAAACAAAGTTCGAGTTTATTAGTCAGCAAAATCCTTTTACTCCTTCTGGTAGCTGCCATACAAAATATCCTTAAGACACGTGTTCAACAATATTTTTCGATAACTTTTGAACGCTTCAAGCTACGAATTTGAAATTTTGTACACGTTCATTTTTAAATGGTTCCAAGGAAAAGGATAAATATGTAAGAAACCGAGTGAGTCCTTACTGCACCTCCCATGTGAAAGTCCTTCAAAAAGGACATTTTTTTCGTTAACTTACCCAGTTCAGGACATGGAATTAAACACTGAATATTGTCTTATAGTTTTGAGTAGCAATCTAATGGGAGTCCTTAATAAAGGACATACAACAAGCACACACGTAATTCTACTTTATCCCCAACTACAATATAAATCGGAGTTCAGTATTCATCTAGAGTATTATACGATTGGCTTGCAGCCGATCGTGACTGCAGTATGTTTATACTCTAGATGAAATCATATAGAGTATTATAAGTTTAATCCAGCCCAAAAGTTTGTAACGCATAGAACCAAGCCTCGGACGAAAAAAAGTTATATATTATTTTTTGTTTATTTGTGGCCAAAAACCTCAAATCCGCTTGACGTCCATCCGTCCGTCCGTCCGTCCGTCTGTCCGTTAGCACGATAACTCAAGAACGCCTTCACCTAGGATCTTGAAATTTTGAATCTGGATGTTTGGTTGAATTTGTAAGGCTAAGTTCGTTAACGGGCAAAATCGTCCTACTCCTTCGGGTAGCTGCCATACAAAATGTCCTTAAAACACGTGTTCAAGAATATTGGTCCATAACTTCAGAAGGGCTTAAGCTACGACTTTGAAATTTTGTATGTGTTATTTTTCCAATAGCTGGAGCTAAATATATGATTATGAAGAAAATCCTGTTAGTCCTTCGTGTAGCTGCCATACAAATATTCTGTCAAAATGTATTCACTTAATTTACGAAACCCACTATAACTCAAGTAATCTTTTAGCTACGAATTCGGAATTTTGTACAAGTTAGTTTTGAGTAAAAAGGAAGTTTGGGTTTACAAATCAGCGCAATCCTTTTACTCCTTCTGGTAGCTGCCATACAAAATGTCCTTAAAACACGTGTTTAAGAATATTGGTAAATAACTTCAGAAGGGTTTAAGCTACAACTTTGAAATTTTGTATGTGTTATTTTTCCAATAGTTGGATCTAAATATATGATTATGAAGAAAATCCTATTAGTCCTTCGTGTAGCTGCCATACAAATATCCTGTTAAAATGTCTTCACTTAATCTACGGAACCCACTATAACTCAAGTAATCTTTTAGCTATGAACTCGGAATTTTGTAGAAATTAGTTTTGAGTAAGAACGAAGTTCGAGTTTACTAGTCAGCGAAATCCTTTTACTCCTTCTGGGTGCTGCCATACAAAATGTCCTTAAGACACGTGTTCAACAATATTTTTCGATAACTTTTGAACGCTTCAAGCTACGAATTTGAAATTTTGTACACGTTCATTTTTATATGGTTCCAAGGAAAAGGATAAATATGTAAGAAATCGAGTGAGTCCTTCCTGCACCTCCCATGTGAAAGTCCTTCAAAAAGGACTTTTTTTTTCGATGACTTACCCAGTTCAAGATATGAAATTAAACACTGAATATTGTCTTTTAGGTTTGAGTAGCAATCTAATGGCAGTCCTTAATAAAGGACATACAACATGCACACACGTAATTCTACTTTATCCCCAACTACAATATAAATCGGAGTTCAGTATTCATCTAGAGTATTATACGATTGGCTTGCAGCCGATCGTGACTGCAGCATGTTTTTTTTTAAAAATCGATCACAATACTTTATTATTGAAATAATAAAGTAAAACAATACTATATAATTTAATTGATTTTACGTTATAGGAACTCTAAAGGGATGGAATATGAGGCAAAGAACTATTTTGAATACTTCTGCAATGTCTTATCCACACCGGTTTCAAACGTGGGTTACAGGTTGTCTGCCCAATCTGACAACTTGCCCACTAAGTCAAGGTCCAGCTTCCACTACAAGACATACGTTAGATAGAACTTCAAGGCACTACTTTTCCTACGAGAAGTCTGAACGTGAAGTCTTCTCGTCATATGAAATTCTGATAGAACCAAAAGAAGAGATCGCGAATTGTAAGGTTTTTTCCTTCTGTTTCTTCGCACGTTTTTGGACACCATACCCTCATATTTTACCTAATTTTTTGTGGGTTTTGGGGCAGCTGTTAAGCTCCAAATTCCCTAAGTTTGTTTTATAGTACGATCAAAAAAGAAAAAAAATCACTTCACAACCAGTGCTGTCGTTTTCCAGTTTTTTAGGGTTGTAAAATTTACATGTTTTGAGTAGTATTTGGATGCGAAGGGTAGCAGCGGTCAAACCTTTTGAAATACATAAAAATATACAACATTTTGTTTGTAGTATTAGTTTTTTATGTTTTGTAATTAAATTATTATAAAAACAGACTCAGTTTTGTTATAACTAAACAAAATAAAATGAAATTATCCATGCAAATTATGATTAAATCAGAAAAAACAGTATTCCTCTTTATACTTATAAAAATATCTTATATACCTACAAAATCTTTCATTAAAAAAAATTCCAATTGTATTCAAAACAGGCTCAGTTCTATTGTTACTTACTAAACATAGAAATAAATCAAACAAAACTATTCATATTCCATCTAGTTAAGGCGTAAAAATATCAGACTTCTCATTTTACATAATTATAGTTACATAAGAAAGCTAAAAAATCGTTAAATTATCACATATTCAATAAAAATGTATTACTTTTTGTCCCACCTGCATAAATAAATATAAATATAACGATGTACAACAATTCAAATGTATTCTAAATTAAGTTCAAAACAAAAAAAATCTTCTTTTAAAACTTAAATAAAGATATGAAATCCTTGAATCATTACATATTTTGAATATAAAATCATGAGACGTTATCTTGATTTGACCGGTTAAACCTAGTAAGTAACTTTTAAAAAATGTTATAGGAGTACCCGAAAACTTTGTCAGAAATAAATGTAAGTATCTCGATATTTTAGGAGTTCTACCAGCTAATCTGAATAATCTGTATCTGATTATTAATATTTATTTTTAAAGGTTGAGTAAATTTAAGTTTTCAGATTTTTTTTTAAAATTTTCTAAGAAGCACTACTAGGTTTTGAAATGAGACAGCCGTTATGCTTATTACTTCTTGTACCTAAAAATCAAAGTTTTCGACGTTTCCCAATTTTCGGCAAAGTTGTTATTAGCAAGTTCTTTGGCAATTAAGACATCATTCACTGTACCAGTGAGAAGTGAATTTTTTTCTTGTCCTTAATTAAATTAAATTAAGAAAACTTTCTTTCGGTAGTTGCACTTCTATGGGGGGAAAACGATTATAGTTCCGATAAAATGTCTTAGAATGTGAAATATAGTTTGGTTAAATCCGTTTTCTGAATGAAAATATTTTGATAGAAATGATTGCCATTCCTCATTAAATATTTTTACGTTAGCTTCATCTACTAAATTGGGGAATAATGACATCAAAGGAACTAAGCAAGATGATAAGTTTTTTTTGGATCAATACCCTGCAATACGGCTAGAACTTCATTATCAAAATCAATCCGAAATAGAACTTGCTTGCAAACTTCAATCTCGACAGGCATCTTTATTTATTTATTTATTTACTACCAAACAAGATATTTATAAATTCAGATTATTCTAATTTAATATAATACAATTTGACTTAATTTAATTTAATTTACTTTAATTACTATAAAATTATAAGCAAAAGGTAAAAGGTTGGCTAAACGGGATGTGAAGGAGCTGATAGGATCGAACGCAGTTTCAGTTTGTATGTTGGCTTGCTTATTAGAGGTGTGAAATGTTCGCTGAAATTGTTAAATGTTCTACAGCATCTGTTAATGGGTTCATTTTGACCGTAGTCAGTACGATGGGGATATTCCTTAAGAGGTTTTGAATGTCTCGTCAGCCTGACAGTGTCATTAAGTCTGATTTTATTTGTAAGGTGGTCAACCTTAATATCACCATTCAAGACATCTAAGGTAAAGCAGGATGTGAGCATAGTTCTTCTAGAGCTAAGCGGTAGAAGATTTAACAATCGTAGCCTAACTGTGTAGTGTGGAAGGTCATCAAAATCTCTCGGGTCATACAAGTCCCTAAGAGCAAAAAGAAGAAATTGCTTCTGGATTGACTCTATTCTGTTGCTGTATATTTGGAAAAAGGGATCCCAAATGGGACATGCATATTCGAGAAGAGGGCGAACAAGGGAACAGAATAATGATTTAGTGACCCATACATTTTTGAACTCTTTAGCACTTCTTTTAATGAAACCTAGAAGTTGGTTGGCCTTTGAGATTATTCTGTTGTAGTGAGATTTAAAGCATAGTTTATTGTCAAGTAGCACGCCGAGGTCTTCAATATGCTCTACTCGATTTAGACCAATTCCACTTAGGGTATAATTATGGTGGTAAGTGGATTCTTTACGTGAGAAGCTTATCACGTGACATTTCCCGACATTAAGCTTTAATTTATTTTGACTGCACCACCCATCTAGTGCCAAGAGCTTGGATTGCAGGAATACAGCATCTGCGGGGGAGCTAATGGAATGATATATTTTCAGATCATCGGCGTATAAAAGATGTGGGACACTTTCTAGTACTTCCGAGAGATCTGAAATGAAGATGTTGAATAATAGAGGTCCCAAGTGACTTCCTTGGGGTACACCAGAGGACACTGCTATATCTTTGGAAATGAAGCCTTGGAACTTAACACATTGAGTTCTATTGCTAAGATATGACTTAAGCCAGTCAAGTAAAGGTCCTGTTATACCGATTTTTTTTAACTTAAAAATTAGAGTATTGTGATCTACTTGATCGAAGGCTTTGCTAAAGTCAGTGTATATTGCATCGATTTGGCGTCCATTTTCCAGTGCGCAGAGTGTATCAGATACAAGAATCATTAGGTTAGTCGTGGTGGAGCGCCCTTTTCTAAAACCGTGCTGCTGGTCGTTAAGAATGGGGTTGATAATATAAGTGATTTTATCGCAAATAATTTTTTCAAATAATTTCGGTATGGCTGATAGTATTGCTATACCTCTGTAGTTCTCAACGTTTCGTTTGTCACCATTCTTGTGAATGGGCGTGAGATGCGACGATTTCCAGGCCGAAGAGAAAATCCCTAACGACAGTGACTTGTTGAATAGAAAGTATAGAGGTGTTGAAAGTTGAATGGCACACTTTGACAAAAATAGGGGAGGAATAAGATCCGGGCCAGGACCTTTTTTGACATCTATATTTGTGAGAGCATTAAACACCTCCTCAGCGGATAATGAAATATTGCCAGCAAGTGAAGGGACCGAATTGTCAGGTTCGCTGAAGGTTGATTCTGACTGGGGACTAAAAACTTCTCGAAAACGGTCAGCAAACATATCGCAGATATCGCGCCTGCAGGATGAGTGTTTTATTCCATTGGACATGGTTACGGAGTAACCCCAACTTTTCCGTTTTGTATTCACAAAGTCGAAAAAGCTTTTTGGGTCGGTAATGATATCTTCACCAATTTTGTTTATATAAGACTCATACGCTGCTCGGGATTTAAAAGAGAATTCCGAGGCTAGCTTGTCATATTTTTTCTGAAGATCAGGAGTAGTTGCATCCGTTTTCTTAAGTATTTTGAATATCTTATTTCTCTGGTTTCGCAGTGATCTAAGATTTTTATTCAGCCACGGTTCTGATACTTTATTTTTCAGCTTGATTACAGGAACATGGTTAATGACAATTCCGAAAATCACATCGTAAAACGATGATATAGCATTGTCCAGATCATTAGATGCGAAAAGGGATGTCCAGTCTATCGAAGATAATTCATTATTAATACTAATGAAATCGGCATTACGGAAGTCAAATACAACATTATTGTTGTAAGAGTTTACAAAATTAATATTGTCACATGGTAGGTCTACTATGATGGCAGAGTGATGTTGGGTATTTGAGAAAAGATTCTCAGCGTCAGATGCAGGACTAACAATCACTTCATCATATGCGTCTGTAAAGATCATATCAAGCCATCTTCCGTTTTTATTAGGAAAATTCACTACCTGATGTATATCATTACTATACATCGTGTCTATGATAGTGGTGTCAATAACAGACGTAAGATTTCCAGGTATGATGGTGTTATCTGAATGATTAGTGACGAAAGAAATGCTAGGGCGATTAAAGTCGCCGAGTAGGAAAAGGTTGTCGTTTTCATGTAAGGAACGCTTGACACCATGTAAAATATCCAGAATGTCATGGTATTTCTGATCTTCTGAGTTAGGTTGGATATAAGCAACACCAATGTAAACATAATTATTGATCAGCTTGATTCTGATAAACTTATGTTCGAAAAGCAGTGAGGGGTTTGTATCTACAATCTCGCTAGATCTGTGAACTGCAATAAGGACACCCCCTCCTATTGATAGACCAGTAGCGCTATGATTCCTATCATTTCTATAAATGGTCCACTTGTTATCCAGTATTTCTTCGTTTTTAAACGAGTCGTTAAGCCAAGTCTCCGTTATAACTAAAACGTTGAAGTGACATGATTTAGCGTCAATAAAAAGATTATTATTTATATCTGCTTCTGGTATCAATATTTTATTTATTAAAATAGCAGCTTTTGCACCAATATAAACATCTTCCATAGGTAAATATATTTCCTCACTGTTGAAATCTACAACATTTTGTAAATAAATTGTGGTTTTACGAAATTTTGAAAAATTGTTTTAAAATAAGCTTTTTATTGTTCGAAGCAAGATATGTATCCTCGGTCCCTCCGCTTGAAATTCGATATTTATTTTATTTGTTAAATTTAAAATATATACCAAAAACATAAAGTATGCTCTATTTATTTCCGTCATTTCTGTGCATATCGTGTGTGCTAGCTCAGCGTTACTTTCTCGTTGATATTGTAATAAAAGATTGCAAAGGAACCTACTGCTCTAATTGAAATTTGAGTAGTATAATTGGTACGGACTTGAAATAGTAGTAAAATACTACTATAGTAGCAAGTTCGGCAGCGCTGTTCACTGCGGATTGAGAAGAATGGTTTTTCGTATTCTTAATAAAGTTTCTATGAGCTTCGCCTGCCTGCTCAGGACTATCAACCGCAAGAACGCGTTATCCAGCAATAACTTTACCCGTCAACCCATGGGTAGCTCCGTTGTATCAATAATGGTTAATCTTTCAGTTAAAACAAATTCCCTTTTTTTGATAGTCACCCAAGGATAAGTACTGTGGACACAGGGAATAAGTAGGTAAGTCTAAACACGAAACTATTCAGGGCAGCACTTTTTTGCTATTTTTGAACTACCCTGTAAATGCAGTTTTTGTGGAAAAATTAAATTTGTTGACATCTCAGTGATCAAATAACATATAACAATGCGGTGGACCATCTAGTGGTTTCTTTTTAAATCATAGGTTATTTTGACACTGAAAGCTGTTTCCCGCTCGAAATCTTGACAGAAAGTCAGTATCATATCTCCGCGGAACGAAATGAGTCGCTTTACACTTGAACAACGTTGGGAAATATTGAAAAATTATTTCCAAAGTGAGTGTTGTGTAGCCCAAACTGTGCGTTTTTTGAAAAGAAGTTTTGGCCGAAATGAAGCACCCACCGCGCCTGCTGTACGAAAGTTTGTGCACAAAATTCCTTAGGCTGGCATGCTAGTGGACAACACTCATGGCTCCCGTCGTCGTACGGTGCGCACAGACGAGAATGTGGCTGCTGTAGCCGAGAGTGTGAGACTCATTCCACGAACATCAACTCGACGTCGATCTCAACAGCTCAACATTTCACGCACTAGCCTGAGGAGAATTCTGCACAAAGATCTCAGATTATTCGCTTACAAGGTCCAATTGACTCAGCAATTGAAGGCGCACGACCATCCGCTTCGTTATCGCTTTGCAATTTGGGCCTTCGAGCAGCTTGAATTGGACAACGATTTTAGGCGAAAAATCATCTTTTCGACGGGGCGCATTTTCATCTCGGCGGCTACGTTAACAAACAAAATTGCCGCATCTGGGGCTCGGAAAACCCGCACGTTATTGTGTTGTATTGAATGTAAAAAGTAGGCGTTTTGCATTTTGACATTCAATAATAGAATAAAATATATTATTAGCTTTTCACAATTAACTTGATCGGTTCTCCTTTTATTTTCGTACGTTTCAATTCAATTGTCTACAGGTTATGGGCCCAGACACGAATTATTAAACTCAAGAATTAAAAATATACGTATTTCAAATATCATGGCAAACTTTCAAATAGCTTTTGAAAGATTAAAAGGACGAGAAAATTTCAATGTTTGGAAAGTCGGTGCTAAAGCGCATTTAGTCACGAAGGGACTATGGATTTGCATGAGAACGTTAGTGGAAACAAATTCATCGGCAGATCCATTATCGAAAGATGAAAAGGCATTAGCTGAGTTAACGCTTCTGGTGGATTCAAGTTTGTATACGCATTTAGAAGAATGTAAGTATGCTAAAGAAGGCTGGGATGCGTTAACAACTGCATTCGAAGATACAGGTGTTGTGAGAAAGGTGACTTTATTAAAACAGTGGATCTCATTAAAACTAGAAGACTGATTCGATGCAGGATTATGTGAATCAATATTTGTCATTGCGCTCCAAGGTGAAATCAGCCGGTTTCAAAATAGATGAAGAAGTCGCCGCTTCGATTATGTTGTGTGGTTTGACAGATGAGTTTAGACCCATGGTCATAAGTATTGAAACGAAGAGCTCGGATATTACTGTTGATTTTGTGAAGAACATTTTACTGCAAGAGATTGATTACGATAAAGGAGATCAAGGAAAAGCTCTTGTTGTTAAAAATAAAAATTTTTCCAACAAGAAATATGGCAATAAAAATAGTGCAATTAAAATAAAGTGTTTCGAATGTGGTGGACCACATTTTAAGAAACAATGCCCGAAATTAAAAGGTGATAATGTACTATTTACTTCATTTGTGGCTCAGAATACATGATCGAGTGATTGGTTTCTCGATAGTGGTGCGACCGCACATATGGTGAAAAGTGATACGATGCTGGTAAACAAAAGTACCCCAATAGTTAAAGAGGTAATAGTTGCTAATAATCAAAAATTGCTAATTAATAGTGTTGGTGCTATCAAACAAAATGTCATAAATGATGGACGCACTAGTGAAATAACAATTAAAGGTGTGCAACATGTACCTGAAATTTGTGCAAATTTATTATCAATAAGTCAGATTGTCAAAAAGGGGAATCAAGTATTATTTGACAAGAAAGGTTGCAAAATTTTTAATAAAGATGAAAACATAATTGCAACAGCTGACTTAGTAAATGACATGTTTAAGCTTAATGTTGCGAGAGCCAATTCATTTTCTGTTGAAAATGAGAAAACCAATATCAATTTGTGGCATCGTAGACTTGGACATGCCAGTTTTAATATGGTTTTTATGAAAGATTCACAATTTTGACTGTTCATCTACCAGTACTAAAAGTTGTGAAGTTTGCATAAAGGGTAAACAAAGTCGCTTACCATTTAAGAGCGAGGGAAATCGTGCAAGCAAAATGCTTGAACTAGTGCATTCTGATGTTTGCGGACCGATGTCAGTAAAATCTATTGGTGGTCATAAATATTTTTTAACTTTCATTGATGATTACACTAGAAAAGTGTTTGTTTATGTTTTGAAAAGTAAAGAAGAAGTGTTTAAAAATTTTGGCGAATTTAAACACTTAGTCGAAACACAAACTGGGTGTACATTGAGAGTTTTGAGATGTTAATTCAAGATTTACAAATTTTTGTTCGCAAAATGGCATCGTACATCAAAAATCAGCTCCTTATTCTCCTCAGCAAAATGGATTGGCTTAACGGATGAACCGGACTTTAATTGAAAAAGTTAGATGCATGATTATTGATGCAAAAATTTCCAAAAATTTTTGGGCCGAAGCCGTGATGACAGCTGCTAAGATTATCAACAGTTTGCCATGTAAGGGAACTGGAAAAGTTTGTCCAGATGAACTGTGGACCGGTAAGAAACCGAACTTGGAAATAATGAAAGTTTTTGGCTGTAAGGCTTTTGTACACGTACCCGATGTTTGTTGGATATGCAACAGATACAAAAGCGTATCGATTATATAATGGGACTGCCAAAAAACTTATCATCAGCCGTGATGTTACATTTATTGAAACTGAAGATATAAATACCAATTTAGAAGAAAGTAATAACTTGTTTATACCACTTAATAATGAGAATGATAGTGATGATTCCAAATCAAGGGAGGAATTGGTCAACGAACCGAATTTGTCAATCATTACAATCGGCACAGATGGAGTGGCACAGATGGAGTTGACACAGATGGAGTTGGCACAGATGGAGTTGACACAGATGGAGTTGGGACGGATGGAGTCAATGATTCGTTGGATGTGAGCAACTGGGAAGACGAAAACGTTTTAGTTTTAAGTGAGCCAATTCCGCGGCGATCAGCAAGAAATAAGGACAAGGAAAGACCAAATTATGCTTGTGTGGCGTTTGATGCGAGTGATCCAACAAACGTTGGCGAAGCTATGTCAGGACAATCAAGTCAACTTTGGAAAAATGCCATGCAAGAAGAGATGAATTCACTAATTGAAAACGGTACATGGCAATTAGATAATTTACCAAAAGACAAAAAGGCGGTGAAATGTAAATGGGTTTTTAAAACTAAGAGAAACTCAGATGGAGAAGTCGTCCGATACAAAGCAAGACTTGTTCCAAAAGGTTTTACACAAGTTGAAGGGATCGACTATTATGAAACTTTTTCGCCAGTAGCCAGATATTCATCGATACGGTTTCTTTTGGAGCTAGCAGTAAAACTTGATTTGAATATCAGTCAAATGGACGCTGTGACAGCGTTTCTCAATGGCAAGTTAGACACCGAAGTCTATATGGAACAGCCAGAGTTGTTTGATGACGGTTCAAAACGGTATTGCCGTTTAATTAAGTCTATATATGGTTTAAAACAATCAAGTAGATTGTGGAACGAAACCTTAACGGAAGTATTATTGAATTTTGGATTAAAGCGCTCGTCAGTTGATCAATGCATATTTTATTCAATAAGTAATGACCACATTTTGATAGTCGCAATATATGTGGATGATTTCTTGATATTATCAAATAATGGTGATCAAGAAAAGCATTTGAAAGATGATCTTTCTAAACATTTTAAAATGAAGGATTTGGGACAGGCGTCTTCTATCCTTGGTATGAAAATTATACGTGATGCGAAAACTGGTTCAATTTCCATTAGTCAAAGAAAATACGTTAATGATATAATTGAACGTTTTGGAATGGGTAATGCGAAACCAGTTGAAAATATCTGCTGAAATGTGCCCGAAAAGTGATGAAGATAAATATGAAATGCGAAATGTACCATATAAGGAAGCTATTGGTTGTTTATTGTATGCAGCACAGGTTAGTCGGCCTGATATAAACTTTGCAGTAAATATTCTAAGCAGATACAGTGAAAATCCAGGAAAAGCACACTGGGCAGCAGTTAAGCGATTATTACGATATCTTAAGGGCACAGCGGATAAAACAATTACATATAGTAAATCTCCGAATGAAATGCAAAGATTCTGTGATTCGGACTGGGCCAATGATTTAGACAGTAGGAAATCAACCACTGGTTATGTGTTTTTGATGCAGAACGGAGCTATATCTTGGTGTACAAAAAGACAACAGACTGTTGCACTGTCGACCACAGAAGCTGAGTTTATGTCTATGGTAGCCGCCATACAAGAATCGATTTGGTTGAAAAACTTGGAAACGGAAATGTTTCCGAAAACATCAGCAAATATTGTTATTCATTGTGACAATCGTGGTGCCATTCAATTGGCTACGAATAACACATATTCACCGAGAACTAAACACATCGATATCGAAACAAAATTTATTCGGGAGAAATTGACTGAAGGAAGCATTAAAATCAAATACATTTCAACCGAAGAAATGGTAGCGGATATATTAACAAAACCAACTGCAAATCGTAAATTGTTAATGTTTTCAAAAGACTTTGATTGTCGAGAAGCCAATGCATCCACAGAGAGTGACAGTTTGGTGCGGATTGTGGAGTGGTGGCATCATTGGACCATTTTTCTTCGAAAATGAGACTGGGAACAACGTTTCGGTCAACGGTGAACGTTACAGAGCCATGTTATCCGACTTTTTTTTACTGAAATTAAAGACATGGATTAGGACGACCTCTGGTTCGTGCAGGATGGCGCGCCATGCCACAATCGATCTTTTACGCACCAAATTCCCAAATCGTGTTATCAGTCGTCTTGGCGATGTCAATTGGCCGCCTCGGAGCTGCGAATTGACCCCTTTGGATTTTTTTTTGTAGGGAACCTTGAAGGACCGATGTTATGCCCACAATCCAGAAACGATTCAAGCACTAAAGGCCAATATCATCCAAGCAATCCGTGAGCTACAGCCCGAAACCATCAACAAGGTCTTGGAAAATTGGAGTGACGGAATGCGCTACTGCGTAGCCAGCCGAGGCAGCCACTTGAACGAAATTGTGTTCCATCATTAATGGGAATGTTTACTCTTACTAATAAAGCCATAATACATGGAAAAAAAATTAATTTGGTTCATTTTATTGCATTTTTAAAAAGAAACTTGTATTTGGCCCACCCTGTATTTCCACCTTTAGGCCGAATTTGAGAAAATAAGTTTTCAATTGGGTCTTGATTCAACCGCGAAGTTAGTAGATAATAAACTCCCATTTCAGAAGAAAATAACTCTTCTCACAGCAAATTTCTCGGTTTGAATTAAACTTGTAATACCGATTCACTCCGGAGTACAAATACGTATATAATGTTTAAACCCTATTATCCGAATATGAAGAAGGATGACTGTGCAGACGATCGGTCATTTCTTGAGCAAAACCTCTTCAAACAGGCTCTGGATTGGAATTTAAAACAATTTAAAACAATCCCGAAAAAAAGTCGCAAAATATTCAATGCCAATGCAATCTAGAACTGCAAATCAACATGAAAATGTGTGAAAAAAATCTGCCAATGGTCTGGGCGAAACTTTATTATTTTTCGGGACAAAGTTCGGGAGCGGTCAAAGTCGGAGTATATCATCAGTTGTTTCGTGATTATGATGTTTCTTGGAGAGCTAGTTTTGTTCTTAAAATAAAAATATTTCAAATAGACTATTCGAATTTCGGTGTATCATGTACACTAAAAGCCCATAGAAGTAAAAACGAATTTGTTGCCTTATCAGACTTAAGAGATATGACGAATTGTTAAAACGTATACAAACCCATTACTTCCACTTGGGGTTTGAATTTCGAAAAAAATGTGAAACAGGTTTTTAGTCGATTTCATAAGAAGCAACTTGATATCTCATAAGACACGAGGGATTTTGAAAAATTTGTGAAAACGTAAGCAAACCCTTTACACCCTCTTGGTTCATGAAATTCGAAAAATAGTGAAATTGGTTTTAAGGTCATTACATCAAAAAAAATATTACGGTTTTTCCCCGTGGAGAACCGTTTTAAAACCCCAGCACTAAGGGGGCGAACGGGCCTTGTCCGGCCAACCCTGAGAAGGGTCGTGGTGATTCCTTGGTTTAAGGGCCCCGTTCTTAATTTTTCCCGGACCGAATCAATAATTCGGGAAAGTTTCGCGGGTAACTGCAAAAAAACAACGGAAGGCGAGCTGTAACACGTCACAAACTTGATGAGAACACTTAACGATACAAAACAATTTGAACTTTTGTTCCAAAGGTTAAATTATAAAATTAAATTTTATTGGCTCTAAATACCTCGCACACAGTTAATACCCTGAACTACCTGACTCCTACGCTTAATTACTAGGGCGCCTCTGGTGCGGAGTCCCTCGATGTATTCCCGACGATCGTTCTGCTTTCGCCTCCACACAAGTCGTTGTCAACGTTGATCGCGTATATATCCTTCGTCTCGAATATCTTAATACCGCCCGTCTCGAATATCTCCGTCGTCGGTATATCCTCGGAAGTCACCGACTTGTAATCTTCCGGATACGCACTTCAGCTTTTTCTTGAATTCAATGTCCTCTTTCGAATCCACTTCGCGACAATCCTTCTCCGATTTCACTTTGAATACAGTTTTCGTCTGCACTCTCGCTAATACTCGAACAAAAGAGACCATTTTCGGTTGCCGTACTTCCCGCGAAACCTCGGATCAACTTTTAAATCGGTTAATCCCCGTTTTCCTGGGTCAACGACTGCTTTCTCCAGGTCATTCACTCAAATCGAAAAACTTTCTCTTTCTTCGTTAGCTTTTACTCTCGATTGATTCGGGGTCCACTTTATCTTCTCCACCCGACTTTTTAGCATGGACCCAAACCTCGCTGATCTGTCTTATCGACTTGCAATTCTCGCAGTGTAAGTCCGCCATGTTTGCACCTTGTGATGTTCTTGTTTGCGTTTTCAGTGATGTGATTGGTCCTCAGTGATGTGATCTGTCCTAAGTGTTGTGATTGGTCCTCAGTGATGTGATTCGTGATTCGATGTTGCGTGTTGTGTGTTAATTTCCAATTGTGGTTCAAGTCTAACCCCAATCTTACCAAATCATACCAATTCATTTTTCCTATTCCTATTCCTATTACCTAACTATAACTAACTAATGTAACTCTAATTCGATTATATATATTCTTCATCTTAACATAACTAACCATAACTAACAAATTCACGTTTTTCTGTTTCCTATTTTCGAGTTTAGCTCGACTTCCATGTATGTACGACTGAGTACTTAATTGACTAATTCCCTCCTTTGTGCTGGTATCTTTTTAGGTGAGACTGAAGGCCAATACGTGCGCAGAGGTGTATTCACAAGGAGCACGCGATGAAGTAGTTGGTAAGTTGGCCTATCTTTCTCTAAAAACATGATACACTCTTATTTACTGAACAATTCTCTTCTTTTCAGGATGACGATCAAAATTACGGCGTAACAATAAAAAATTTTACGATGATCTCATCAAACCTAAGAAATATGTCGAAGCATACTACCCCCTTACACCGCTTAGGATTGAATATCTGAAAATATTGAAATTGACTTTTTTGCTCTTATATGGGAAACCTTAGGAACTAAAAATGAATTCGATATATCATCAGATCTAAGCAATATGTAGGAACCTGTGAAAACATATGCAACCTCCATACCCCCACTTGGGGGTTGAATATTCAAAAATCCTGAAAGGAGTTAATAGATAAATATGAAGACAGCACGAGAAAGTAAAACCCAATTCAATTACTTATCACTTCTAAAGGATATGACGGAGTTCGTGAAAACTTGTTCAACCCTTTTATACCCTCTTCGGGGCTGAAAAAGGAAAAAACTGAAAAACAAGTTTTAGGCGATTATTACGCAAGCCCGTGAAAGTGAAAAGATATTCGATATCTGATCAGACCTGAGGGATATGGCAGAATTCGTGAAAAAGTATACAACCCTTTACACCCCCTTAGGGGTCAAATTTCAAAAAAACCTGAAAACACTTTCTAGGTATTTATATGAAGAATTCGTGGAATAAAAATGAATTTAATATTTGGAAAGACCTAGTAGATATGACGAAAACCGTGAAAATATATGCATTCCATTTTCACTGATCATTTTTTTTGCCTCCCTTCCGAACGCCAATGGATATTTGAAATTTTTTTAATCTAAATTACTTTTCTAGTTGATTTACATACACATGTTGAGTTTCAACTTTGTAGCATAAGCCGTTCTATAGATAGGAAAAACACCCCCCACCCCCGTACCATACTACCCCTATAAAAAATTATATTTTTCCAACATGCTACTGCTATAGCTCTATCTAAGTACCAAGTTTCAGCTTTATATCGTTATAGGTTCTCGAGATATAAAAATCGGCACTTTTTCCTTTTCACCCTTCCCCATCCTCACCCTCTACACCCTCACTGCTAGGGGTCTATTAGGCCTAGCTCTGGTAAAAATTTGAAGCATCTACCTTACACGGTTCTTGAGATATGAGACGTGATTTTTTAAAATAATTCGTATCCCCTCCACTTTCATAATCCACCTTCCCCTTAAAAAATTTTACTTTCAGCAAACTTTATTTTTCAACTTTTATACACAAACCGAATTTTATTTCTCTAGTGCAATTGGTTCGTGAGATATCGTAATCTAAAATTTTTTACCCCCCACCCCCGTACGCCACTGCACACACTCAAAAATTTACTTCCGATCTATTCTCCTAGTATACTTACAGTTGTCCATTAAGTTTCAATTATGTGACGTTAACTGTATAGGAGATATGGATTTTAGAATGTGTCGATCTCAGCTTTCGAGCGTCTCGGACGCATTATTTTTCTCCCCACTCCTTCACCCCTATCGGCAATTTTTATGCAAATGGGTCCACTATCAAAGCTCTATATAAGTTTCAAGTTTCAGCCTCCTAGCATAAGCGGTTGCTGAGATCTAGAAACCAAAATTTTTTGTCCAAAACGCTTCCCCCACCTCCCCCCTTACACCCACATCCCTCACAATTTGGTCACTTCAAGGGGCCTACCCACTCTATCTATGAAAAAAAATTCAACTAAATAGCTCAAAGGGTTTGGGTGCTATGAGCCTTCAAACAATTTTGCGTACACCGGTCGACGTACGGCGTACGGCGGACAGACGGACTGAAAGTTTTTTTTTGCTTTTTTCGTGTCTACTAGTCATGAAACGTGAAAAAAAAATTTTTCAGGGTAGCAAATTTTTTTTTTTTTAAAATCTAAAACAATACTGTATTATTAAAATAATAAAGTAAAAGGCAACAAATAAATAAACTTCCCCTTTTATCGACTCCAAGCAAACCGCATTCGGCAGTTTTGTTGATTTTTTCAAACAGGGTAGCTATGAAGATTGCGAAAGCTTTTTTCAATAGCCGCTGATCTGTGTAACTGAAATTCAAAGCTCTTTCGGCCGTTTTTTATGACTTGAGACATCTTATAGAGTCTATTGTCTTTGCCAACAGTCATTTTTAATCAATTGGAGATTTCTTTCGCTACTAAAATGTTAAAATTGAGCTACTACTTTATAACTCAGACGTCGCACCGACTTCGTTGCGGCTTAATATTAAGAAAACTCGAATTCAACAACGAAAAGTGAAACTAAAAAACATCAGGATGACTATTTTTTGGACCAATATCTGATCATTACAATACTTCATTCTTCGAAAATTATCAGATTACAGTCAGCAAAATGACCAGTCCGGTAGTCAACGGATTTGCTCTATTGGTAGAGTATCACTTCGCACTTCTATGGTACTACAACCCTAATTGGCCTTCGTATCCGCGATTATTTGCCTTTAATCGATTTTTGGAACGTCTTCATTCGATCTGAGTTCTACTATCGATCACGATAAAGTACGGGTGAACTGGGCCCCAAGCCTAGTGCCCATCAAAACATAAAATATCTTGTAATGCCGTGTAATTGGGGTGGTTTTGTTTGGTCTAGAGCCTAAAATGCTGTTAAGACAGCTCTGCAATGGATGCTCCGAACAAGTGGATTTTTTTCGGGATTGGCTCTTAACCCAATCCCTAGACGTCCACTGGAGCGTAGCTTAAAGAATGCTACGAGTTGATTTGGGAAGCGACAGTAGAAATAAACCTATTCGATGTGCAGTGCAATCAGGCACGTACCACTTGACCCCTATCACCGGAAGATTACCTACTCGGCCTAGAGTTCACATATTCGAATTGGAAGTGATCAATTATCTTAGGAGATGCGTTGTAAATAGTCACGCTCATCATTTGTCCCCATAGGTCTATAGGTTGATTCTTGGATACGTGCAAGGCATCACGGCATAGCAAACAATTTTAAATTTTGTATAGCGCGTAGAATGCGGAATAGGGCCTATCGATTCTACACATCCACACTATACAAAAACACCGAAATTATCACAAGTCTAATACGAAGGTTGACATAACAAGCATTTTGGTGGGTGACTGACCCAATTTGGTTTTAAGCTCAAGCCTAGTAAGTAAATCGTACTTTCGCCGCGAACAAAAATAACATTTTAGAGTGAACTATTAAGGGAAAGAATAGTCCAAATCTAAAGCGTATTGAAAAAATCTAGAAAAAAACAGCTGATTATATTGTGGGTCTGTATCTATGAGGGCCTATTATAAACTCGTAGATACGAAAAAACAACTCAGTAAACTGGTTTTTCGGTTGATTTTCTAGTCGGGTGATAGTGCGATGGCTTTCGGTTACTCTACCGATTTTCCACTTCCTCTGCTCCATACGCATAATAAAACGTATCGACTTTAAGCCGAGATGATTTTAAAAATTTTCGGTGGTTTTATCATGCGTGGCCGCCAAAGCTGAGCGATCGAGCGATCAGACTTAAATTCGGCGTGTACGAGATCGGTTCAAGTGGTTCTACAATCCGCTAAACAATATTTTGGGGAAGTGATCTGTGATCTTGACAAACATTTTTTGTGAGAGTGTTTCTAATTGAAAATCGATTTTGTTCTAATAAACTGGCGAAAAAAATTATTAATAATGGCAGTGTATTTATCCCGATGTGGGCTACGTGCTGTAATTCGGAACGCAGTTGAAAGCTTAGCCTATACAGGGGCTGGTTTAGAGCCCAATCGTAGCATAGGGTATACGGTGAGCATTTTGTGGAATCTTAGATTTCTGATCAATTTGAATTTGTGAAAGGTGATCTTTAAAAAAGGCAACAGAAGCAAGTTTAATTCGTTGAACAAAAATATTCTGGCAGGTTTAATGGCCGGTAAAAGATGTTTTTTTTTCCTGAGGTAAATCGAAGCACAAAAACATGATCAAAAACTATGATGAAAACTTGTTTTTATGTTTCGTGGTCAGAAAACTTTGAGCCTACCTCTACATATGAACACGTGTCTTATAGTAGGTCCGAGATCCACAAGAACAAAAGCTTATCTTTAGAAAATTCTTTACATGAGGAGAATGAAAGTATATTTTGTATCGCTCTCTTAACTCTGAGTAAATTTTGGCGAAAATGCTGCCAACAAGTTTACTTTTTTTTGGAAAGCAGCTTCATTTTGGAAAAAAAAATGTATTTCGGCATATTCCAAACAGCATCAAACAGAGCAATCAGCTCTTTGGAAATGAGACAAGTAATCTACAAAATTTTGATTTTTAAATATTAGCAATTATATAAAATCTGTTTGAAAATTATGAAAAAAATTTTTGGTGATTTCTCTACTTTTCTGTAGTAACACTACTTCTTTTTTTACCCAATCGATAAAGAACAAGTCAAACTAAAGTTCGTTTAGTTTTGTATTTTAGTTACTATCCTTCTCTTCGAAATAACAATATAGAAAACCCATGAGTAAATTTTATATTTTTAATTCTTAAGTTTCTTCGATCTTGTGAAAATGAGGCTTAACTGAAGGCTGCTGATGAGTACGTTCTGAATCTGGAAATAGATTGGAAAAAATTCCAAAATTATGGCCTGGAGAGCAAAAATGAATTTACTATTTTTTTTATCCAAGTTTCGAACCATCCGACAAACCGACTCTAAAAATTCTGAAAAAGTACAAACTTAACGTTACATTTTTAGACATTCTTCACTAATTTTTGATCCGATTTTCATTTTCTTTGGTTTTCCTGGTAGCTCTTTAGCTAAGCTTTAATTTAAGATGCTGTTTGTGAAAATCGAAGAAGAGATTTCCCGAAAAAGCTCAAGAGTAAATTTTCAAATTTTCATATATCTTAATTTTCTTCGACCTTGGAAAAGTACGTGCTCAGTCAAAAATGCTGAGGCGTCTTTTCTGCGACCACCGTACGCAAAATCGTTTGCAGGCCCGTTGTAGCTGCCAAACCCTTTGAGCTATTAAGTTGAAATCATTTTTATGGATAAACTGGGTGGGTGGAGCATTTTAGGCGGACAATTTTGGTTTCTAGATCTCAGCCGTTATGCTAGGAGGCTGAAACTTGGAATTTTACTTTATTATTTTCTTATGATAAGGTATTGTGATCGATTTTTAAAAAAAAAAAATTTGCTACCCTGAACATTTTTTTTTTCGCGTTTCATGACTCGTAGACACGAAAAAAGCAAAAAAAAATTTCAGTCCGTCTGTCCGCCGTACGCCGTCCGCAAAATCGTTTGAAGGCTCGTAGCTCCCAAACGGTTTGAGATATTAAATTGAATTTTTTTTTATGAATAGAGTGGGTAGGCCCCTTGAAGTGACCGAATTCTGAGGGGTTGGGGTGTGAGGGGGGAGGAGGAGGAAGCGTTTTAGACGGAAAATTTTGGTTTTTAGATCTCAGCAACCGCTTACGCTAGGAGGCTGAAATTCGGAATTTATGTAGAAATTTGGTAGTGGACCCATTTGCATAAAAATTGTCAATATGGGTGAAGGGGTGTGGGAGTGGGGGGAAAAATAATGCGTCCGAAACGCAAAAGGCCGAGATCGACACATTCTAAAATCCATATCTCCTAAACGGTTAAAGTTACAAAATTGAAACTTAATGAATATCTGTAGGTATACTAAGAGAATAGATCGGAAATAAATTTTTGAGTGCGTACAGTGGCGTACGAGGGTGGGGGGTAAAAAACTTTAGATTATGATATCTCACGAACCAATTGCACTAGACAAATAAAATTCGGTTTGTATATAAAAGTTGATAAATGAAGTTTGCTGAAAGCAAAATTTTTTAAGGGGGCGGTGGATCATGAAAGTGGAGGGGATGCGAATTTTTCTGAAAAATCACGTCTCATATCTCAAGAACAGTGTAAGGTAGATGCTTAAAATTTTTACCGTAAATAGGTCTAATAGACCCCTATTTGAGAAATAGGGGTCTATTAGACAGAATTTTGGGGGTGAGGGTGGGGGAGGGTGAAAAGGAAAAATTTCCGATTTTTAAATCTCGAAAACCTATGATGATAGAAATCTGAAATTTGGTATTTAGATAGAACTATAGTAGTAGTATCTTGGAAAAATATAATTTTTTATAAGGGTAGTATGGTACGGGGGTGGGGGATGTTTTTCCTATCTATAGAACGGCTTATGCTACAAAGTTGAAACTTGGTATGTGTATGTAATAAATCAACTAGGAAAGTAATTTAGATAAAAAAAAATTTCAAATATCCATTGGCGTTCGAAAGGGGGGGCGAAAAAATGTATCAGTGAAAATGGAATGCATATATTTTCACGATTTTCGTCATATCTATTAGGTCTTCCCAAATATTTAATTCATTTTTATTCTACGGCTTCTTCATATAAATACCTAGAAAGCATTTTCAGGATTTTTTGAAATTCGACCCCTAAGGGGGTGTAAAGGGATTGTATACTTATTCACGAATTATGCCATATCCTCCAGGTCTGATCAAATATCGAATATCTTTTCACTTTCACGTGCTTGCGTAATAATCGCCTAAAACTTGTTTTTAAGTTTTTTCCTTTTTCAGCCCCTAAGAGGATATAAAAGGGTTGAATAAGTTTTCACATATTCCGTCATATCCTTTAGAAGTGATAAGTAATTCAATTGTTTTTACTTTCTCGTGCTGTTTTCATATTTATCTATAAACTCCTTTCAGGATTTTTGGATATTCAACCCCCAAGTTGGTGTAAGGAGGTTGCATATGTTTTCACAGATTCCTACATATTGCTTAGATCTGATGATATATCGAATTCATTTTTACTTCCCAAGGTTTCCCATATAAGAACCAAAAAGTCAATTTCAGTATTTTCAGATTCTCAATCCTAAGGGGTGTAAGGGGGTTGTATGCTTTTCAAAGGTTCGACATATTTCTTAGGTTTAATGAGATTTTAGATCGCTTTTCATTTCCACAGACTTTTTATATAATCGCCTACAAACCCATTTCTCAATTTTTGGATATTCAACCCCCAAGGGTTTGTGCATATGTTTTCACAAATTTTGCCACCCCTTAGTTCTGATGAGATATAAAATTGGTTATTACGGCATTTGATGTAATGACCTAAAAACTTATTTCACGATTTTTCGAATTTCAAGCACCAAGGGGGTGTGAAGAGTTTGCTTACGTTTTCAAAAATTTTTCAAAATCGCTCGTGTCTCATGAGATGTGAAGTTGGTTCTTATGAAATCGTTTTCGAAATTCAAACCCCAAATGGATGTAATGAGTTTGTATACGTTTTAACAATTCGTCATATCTCTTAAGTCTGATAAGGCAACAAATTCGTTTTTACTTCTATGGGCTTTTAGTGTACATAATATACCGAAATTCCTATAGTATACAGGGGCTTTTTCAATGTTTAATTGGCTAAAAAATCTTATTTTAAATATTTTTATTTTAAGAACAAAATTAACTTTCCAAGAAACTTCATAATCTCGAAACAACTGATGATATGCTCCGACTTTGAACGCTCCCGAACTTTGACCCGAAAAATAATTAAGTTTCGCCCAGACCATTGGCAGATTTTTTTGTCAATGCGTTCGAAACGCTCGGAAGTAGAGATTAAAACATTCTAAAATCCATATATCCTAAACGGTTAATGTCGCGAAATTGAAACTTGATGCTTGCCCCGGTTCCTTTTGTTGCATTTCTGCGTATCGTATCACCATTGCGTATCATTCAGTGAATGAATACAGTATGGACGCTACACAATTTTTCTTGTATCAAGAGTGTCTTGCGTTTTAAAATGCAAGATACGCGATTACAACTGAACACGTGTCTCAGTTTCAGTTCAACTGCAAATATGAGTTGACCAAATGAGCAATATTGTGAAATTACAGTTGTAATTTTTTCACGAGTTCGATTGTAATCACAAAACAAATTTCCAACTTTACGTCCCGAACCCGAATGAGCCATTTTGTGCAACGCAACATGTCCAAACATGACTCCACCGCGTATCGTATCATTCCTTTGATGTGACGCCAAAAAACTGATTGGGTTCGTTGCGTTTCTTTGTATCACATTTTGATACAGAACGAAGATACGTTTGTCGTATCCACTGGTACGCAACAAGAATACGATACGCAGAAATGAAACAAATGGATACTAATACTAATGTATACTAGGAGAATAGATCGGAAACAAAATTTCGAGGAGGCAGTGACTTTCGAGGGTGGGAGTGAAAAACTTTAGATTCCGATATCTCACGAGCCGATAGAGTTATAAAATTGAAATTCGGTTTGTGTTTATGAATCGACAAATGCAGTCTGCTGGAAATAAAATTCTATACGGTGGCGGTAAAGTATGGAAGCGGAGGGAGGGGGATAACAATTTTCCTAGATAGGTAAGTAGGTACGCGTGGCTGCCCGTGAGAACACGGACACACTTAGACTTAAAAGGTCCGTTGGGTTACCACGGGATCATCGGATCCGGTCCTACTCGTCGAACCATTTAGAGCTTGCAATGAAGCGTTGGATTCTCGCCACCTCCATTGCGGCAAGATCACCGAGATAGTTGTAGAAGTAAACTCCAAGATGAGCTTTCCTTCTGGCTGATAGAGCTGGACATGTACAGAGAAGGCGAAGGACTGTCTCCTCCTCCTCCTCATCCAGGCAGCTTCTACAGAAGTCGTTTGAAAAGAGGCAGTTTCTTTTAGCATGTCGACCTATAAGACAGTGTCCGGTTAGGACACCGACTGTGGTGCTGATATTCACCCTTTTGAGCAAAGTCAGCCTTTTAGAGCGTTTTAGATCCAGCTTCGGCCAGATCTGTCTCGCAGTGTGACATGTAATACCGTCTGCCCATCTTGAGTTGGTTTTCTCAATTGAGTCCAATCCCAGTAGCAGTTTACAGGAGAGAGGCACACCCAGATTCCGATGTTCCGGCATAATCTGAAGGGAGGTACCGCGACGAGCGAGTTCGCCAGCCATGCAGTTCCCTGGAATATGCCTGTGTCCTGGCACCCAGCACAGAAGAATATTGAACTGTTCTCCTTAAGAGATGATCGACATTCTGCGGCGATCTTTAATGTTGTCGAGGCCGATTCCAAGGATTTTATTGCCGCTTGGATGTCTGTGAAAATGCTAATATCCCTAGTAGATATTACATTACACCTCAGCCAGGACAAGACCTCCTTGATCGCTATAAGCTCCGCCTGATAGACACTACGGTGGCCCGGAAGGCAGAAGGAGCTACTAATGTTAAGCATGTCAGAGAAAACACATCCACCTACCCTGCCTTCAGTTTTGGAGCCGTCCGTATATATGTGGGCTGACTCTTCCGTCCGTATCGAATCCCTTTCCCATTCTAGACGGGTTGGGATGGTTGTTAGGAAATTTTTTTTCAAAATCATAACTGGGACGGGTGTAGTCGGTGTTTTCAGGAATGTTATTGAAGTGATTCAAGATTGTTGAGTGACCTGCATATATGCTAGTCCACTGTGTAGAGGCTTTAAGTCGAATGGCTGCACTGGCTGCCATTTGCTTGTCAAAAATGTCTAGGGGTGGCAGACTGAATAGCATGGCTAGTGCTGCAGAGGAAGTTGTTTTCAGAGCTCCACTGATGCATATGCATGCTGATCTCTGTACCTTCCCTAGGGTGGTGCGGCTAACTGCTTTGTCTAAGGCCGTCCACCTGACAATAGCACCATACATAAGTATCGGTCTGATGACGGACACGTAGAGCCAATGAACTATTCGGGGTTGCACACACCATTTTTTGCCAATATCCTTTTTACACGAGTAAAGCGCAACTGTTGCTTTCCTTACTCGTTCCTGAATGTTAGGTTTCCAGCGAAGTTTCCTATCCAAAATAAGACCCAAATATTTTGCACTATCGGTGAAAACTAGACTAGTACCATTCAGAGAAGGAGGGTCTACGTGAGGAATTTTGCATTGCCTGGTGAAGAGGACTAATTCTTTTTTGCATGGGTTCACGCCCAACCCGCATTCAGCTGCCCATTTGGAGAGGATAGAGAGATCATTGATGCGTGTTGAGGTGCTTTCCCGAGACAGCAATTGCAACATCATCTGCATAAGCAATCACTCTGCAGCCCGCCCCTTCCAGTCTCAATAGTAGTTTGTCGACCCCTAAATTCCAAAGAAGAGGGGAGAGCACACTACCTTGTGGTGTACCTCTGCTGACAAACCATCGAGAGGAGGACTCGCCCAGCTTTGTGTTGACAATCCTGGATGTTAGCATCAAATTGATCAGCACGCCAAGCGAGGACTGAACCTTCAGGATAGAAAGTGCGTCAGTGATTGCCTCTGGTCTGACGTTGTTGAATGCTTCCTCGATATCGAGAAAGGCAACCATGGTGTATTCTTTAATACTAACAGATTTTTCAATGGTGCGCACGAGCGGATGAAAGGCCGTTTCGACCGACCTCCTCTTCCAGTACGCATGTTGGGATGTTGACAGCAATCGCTTGTCAATATTGTCGCGGATATACACATCCATTAGTCTTTCCAGTGTTTTCATAAGAAAAGATGATAAACTGATAGGTCTGATGTCCTTAGGGCAGACATGAGAGCTTTTTCCTGCTTTGGGTATGAAAACCACCTTGATTTCCATCCATGTTTCAGGTTTGTAGGTTAGATCCAGGTAGCCTTTTAAGATAATCTTCAGAAAAGGCAGAATTATATCCGAGGTCTGCTGGATTTCAGCAGGAATTATTCCATCCGGTCCCGCAGACTTAAATGGTTTAAAGCCTTCTATCGAGGAGCTTGGTCTCTGTTATAAGAGCGTCAGAGTTGAACGGTGCATGGTTTCTTGTAATGCTTATCCGCTCCGACTACCAGGGAAGTGGGTGTCCAGGAGATCAGTGATTTCCCTACTTGAGGTGATCCAAGATCCGTCCGGTCTCAGGTAGCATGGTGTGGTTGGATTTTTAGAGAGAATTTTACGGAACCTGGATGCCTCGGAGGAATCTTCTATTACAATTTTCCTAAAAAATCACCAATTTATTTTCTTTGCCAAGTCGGTTTCCTTGCCCTAATTTTTTTGTCAAAATTTTGTGATCACATATCGTCACCCTTATGCCAAAGGCACGAAAGTGAAAATTTTTTACTTTTGCACTAATGTTGTTTTGTTTTACAAAATGGTTTAAAGAAGTTATGCCGTGACATTTGTAAGATGAAACCGTGTTCATTATACAGCAATAATCAGGGGAGATTGAAAGCGTTTAAAAAAACGATTTTTAGCAACAGTTTGAACTTTCAAATAGCTATAACTCAAATTCACTGATTTGCACTTTCGTGCCTTCGCCACAAGGGTGACGAGTGACAGCAGTGAATCTCTTAAATTAAAAATTCTGGGTAATTCGAATAAGTTTGAACAATTTTAAGTTTATTTTTAATTGCTCTTCTTTTCACGATTTGGAGGTTCCTGATATCGAGGCTTGGCTTTTTTTCACTTTCCTGCTCGTGTTAGACGATAAATCGAACTGAAGAAATATTTCTGCTACAGACTAAAAATTTCGGCTACTGTGAGTTTTGAGACGACAAAAATTATTCTTCACAGTAGACAGTAGCAGTTTTTTTTATGTATACATACAAAAGGTACTCAAATCTTAAATAACTTATTCGCTAAAACATTTAATACAAATTTTACTCGCAGTTGACCTTAAAATCGAGATAAAAACGATATCAATATCAAAATAATAATAAATTCAGTTACTCTTTCACTCCAGCAATAAAATTATCATAAATTAGAATTCACCGGAATAAAAAAAACTTGATAAACATTTATACAATCCAGCTGTATTTTGTTATTCAAAAGACATACAATTAAAAGACTTTGTCTAAACTACTTGCCATAAGCTCAAGGTTTTATTTTGAATAAAATTATGTTGGCCTTTTATAGGTGGTAATCATATTTAAGACGGAAAATATACTGTGCCGATTCGTAATCTATCGAAATTGTACGTACGTTTTAATCACTTTCATATCATTTCAGGTGTGTACTAGTGGACCTATTGCCAACAATCCAATCCAATTGGCTACGGGAAAATCATATCCGATTTCGCTAAGCCGGCGATATTATTCGAAAAAGACGACGAAAAATGAACGTAATAATCCTGATAGCGATTCGGACTCGGATTCGGACAATGAAAGTGATCATAAGAAGATTTCCAAAGATCGTCATCACGAACGTGTAAGTTGGTTGCATTTAAGATAGGTCTTAGTCTCTTAGTTTGAACTTAGAAAAATCCGGTTTAAAAAGAACCTTTTTATCGGAAATTACTCAATTTACGGGTATGTAAATAGAACGAACAACATTTTTTGGCAACGTTGAAATCACTTGTAGTCTGTGGTCAAACGATAACAGCATAGGGTCAGATTGTCCTCGTACAGAAATGTTATTCGGTTGTGATAACTGCCGTAATTTTTTTAGATGGAAATGCTGACAGTGATAAGAATAATATAATGTATTATTATTGCAATGCATAGCAGTTTTTATTGTAACAACAAGTATATTTTGACCCACACTCGTTGCTAAAGTTTTAGAATTGCTGGGCATTTTTCGTTGCCGTTATCAAGAAGATTCTTCATTCATAAACTTGAATTTCGTAAGATGTGAACCAATTTCTCAAGTCTGCTCTTTCATCACTATAACAAACTTTCTTCACCAAAATGTATGGATGTTTTTTGCTGTTGCGGATGGTGGAATGATGTCTTCTCAATCTACGTGGAAGAGATGAATTAGAATAAGTATTTAAGTGCATATAGAATTCTATCTGGCTGCTTACCAGAGCATTCCTTGCGGAGGTATCTGACTCGCACTCGTCTTCCGCTTCACTTAAGCTACATTTATTGAAAATAGGATGGAAGAAGAGCTACAAGCGAGTAAAGCTAGTAAGAAACTGAATTCGTAGAATTAGGATTCAGCGACAGTTTGGTTTTTTTTTAAATGCTTATTAAATTCATAACTTTGTATAAAAACATAAACAAATATCAGAAATTCAGAATCTATTAGTTCCAAGCTTGCTTCCCAGACAGCTGCCAGCTGGTATAAGGAAAGCAAAGTATGGTGTTTTTTTAGGTGCATGAGAACTTTCGATATCGATAACTGTGGTTTGACAGCTGAGAATGTCAAACTGTGTTGACATTTATGTTCAGTAAGGTTTGGCAAGTCATCATGAATCGTTTAACGCCAGAAGAACGCTTTCAAATTGTGGAAATTTACTTTGAAATCTGTTCTCGAAGTTCATAGAGCACTTCGTCCATGGTGAATGGCCAGCGCTATCGAGCCATGCTGACTGAATTTTTGTTTCCAAAAATTAATCAGCTAAACATCGCCGACATTTGGTTCCAACAAGACGGTGCAACTTGCCATACAGCGCGCTTAACAATCGATTTATTGCAAAATCAATTTGGTGACAACTTGATTTCCAGAAGTGGTTCTGTTAACTGGCCCCCTCGTTCGTGCGATTTAACGCCTCTGGATTACTTTTTATGGGGCTATATTAAGTCATGCGTTTATACCGACAAGCATTGGAAGCCAATATTCAAACCACTATTGACGCCATACGGCCAGATTTATTGGAAAAAGTAGTCAAAAATTGGACTGATCGAATGGACCATGTAACTCGTAGCCGCGGAGGACATATGACGGAAATCATATTGATATGAAATTATCTACCAGAATATAATAAAAAAATTTCATTCCAACAATATTTCTGTCTTGTATTATAATTTTAAGTTCTCATGCACCTAAAAAAACACCCATAAAACAAAGAAAATTAGTAAAACGTAATTCAAAATAGTTTTAAAAAAAAAGAAATAAGAAAATGAGACACATAATAAAAAAATAAGAAATTATAATTTAGAACAATATTAAAAAGAAAGGAAAGAGAAAAAAAAAATATTAAAATATAATTAATAAAAAAAAAGAAGAGATCGAACAAGACTATAATTTTAAAACCAGAGAGAGAGATTGATTGAGAATCCTTAATCGTATCAATGGAGAGAGAGCTGATGAATGTCCATAGGCCTGAATATAGGTGGAGAAAGAGCTGCCGTTGAATCTAGAGAAGAATTTAACGAGCTCGTTCAAGCTCACACAGCTATGCTGCGTGTCGAACTGAGTCCGCTGCAATTCTCTACCAGATCATTAGAAACTAAGAGTATCCATTTATGTGTCGTTTTGTTGAATAAATCTTTTCGCTAAGTTTTTTAGTTCCAATATATTTTTTGCTTGTCGAATTTCGGAGCCTTTCTTAGACGATCAGTCCTTGGTAGATGTTTTGGTCTTATGGACGAAGCGTTTCGTGTGTTAAAGCGATGTATGTCGTGTATAAGAGTGATTGAAGATTTCGTTAGGTGGTGTTTGATTTTATATATAATTTATATTCGCTCCAGTCTTATAAGTTGTCCAATATTTAGTTTTCCATAAGTTAAATAGAGTTCCGGAGAGGGTGTCAAATGTGGAAGGTTGAAAACTGCTTTGATACTCTTATTCATTATTCTCGAGATTTTGTCAATGTTATACTCAGTCGTTTGGCTCCAAATTCAAAGTCCATAAGTTATAGTTTGGAGAATAAAAGAATTGTATATAGTGTCCTTAATATGTGTCTGTAGAAAATGACTTCGTCGTATGACTCCTATGATCGGCGCAATCTTATTCCATGTATTGGTGATATGCGGTGTTCAAGTCAATTTGTTTGTTTGAATGGCTCTGGCAACGAGTATCCCGTCTATGTGTATCTGCGTATTAATGTCTTCCTTGTTTGTTTGTCTGAATAAGATATACGTTGTTTTTGCTGTGGTCAGAGTGAGCATATTGCCTAAAAGCCAATCTTTGAAGAGTGCGAGGTCCAAGTTAATTGTTGACTCTAGCTGTTCCCGCTCTTTTCTTTTATATAAGAGAAGAGTGTCATCTGCATAAATGATATATTTTGCCTCAAGTCCAATGTACTGCAGGTTGCGTATATATAGCAGTTTATAACTATGCTTTAACTACAACAGAATAATCTCAAAGGCCAACAAACTTCTAGGTTTCATTAAAAGAAGGGCTAAAGAGTTCAAAAATGTATGGGTCACTAAATCATTATTCTGTTCCCTTGTTCGCCCTCTTCTGAAATATGCATGTCCCATTTGGGATCCCTTTTTCCAAATATACAGCAACAGAATAGAGTCAATCCAGAACAATTTCTTCTTTTTGCTCTTAGGGACTTGTATGACCCTAGAGACTTTGATGACCTTCCACACTACACAGTTAGGCTACGATTGTTAAATCTTCTACCGCTCAGCTCTAGAAGAACTATGCTCACATCCTGCTTTACCTTAGATGTCTTGAATGGTGATATTAAGGTTGACCACCTTACAAATAAAATCAGACTTAACGACACTGTCAGGCTGACGAGACATTCAAAACCTCTTAAGGAATATCCCCATCGTACTGATTACGGTCAAAATGAACCCATTAACAGATACTGTAGAACATTTAACAATTTCAGCGAACATCTCACACCTCCAATAAGGAAGCCAACATACAAACTGAAACTGCGTTCGATCTTATCAGCTCCTTCACATCCCGTTTAACCAACCTTTTACCTTTTGTCTATAATTTTATACTAATTTAAATTAAGTCAAATTGTATTATATTAAATTAGAATAATCTGAATTTGTGAATATCTTGTTTGGTAAATAAATAAATAAATAACGTAGGGCCCAGAATTGAGCCTTGCGGAATCCCTATGTTGACTGTTTTCGATTTACTACGTTCGTCTAAGTTTTTTGTTATATATTGTCGTCCTAGAAGATAATCCCGAATGACCTCATTACACTTCCCTCGAATACCAAGCTCCTTTAGTCCTTTCAGCAGTATTGAATTTTCTACCGTGTCAAATGCTTTTTTTTAAATCTATGAAGATCGAGGCGACATAAAATCCTTCATCAAGGCCTTCATTAACGAATTGCATAGCATCAACCAATGCTGCAGTAGTATTGCTCTGTTCTTGGAAACCATATAGCTGTTTGTCAAATCCACAGTATTTATTCATGAAATTTAAAATTCGATTGTTCATAACTTTTTCGAAAATCTTGCTAATAGAGCTAGCTAGTGGTCGGTAGTTATTGGGATCCCTATTTGAGCCCGCTTTAAAAATTGGCTTGATCAACGAAGTCTTTAAACAGTGTGGAAATGAGCCGTCAGTCAGGTGAACATTTATAGCGTCAGAACCTCTTTCCCGATATAACTGTTTTTATGATTTTTAAGTCATTCGTCGTTATTCCATCAATACCTGGAGCTATATTGTTTTTCAAAACCGAGACAATTGACTCCATTTCCGTTCTATCAGTTGTGAATAGGAACACGGACTCTGCCACAACCGGACATGTTTGCCTACGAAAGTTATGCGACTTGATCCGTAATAGGTCCAGTATCTGTATCCAATACATGTATTCCGTTTGAATGCTTCGATTCATTTTTTCCCAAAGAATTCTTAATAATATTCCAAAATTTTCGTTGGTTCCCGTCAGATGTTGCAAATCGGTAGTATTTTTCCTTAGATAATCTTATCATTTTTGTCGTCATATTTTTAATTTGTTTATATTCATATTTTGAGTTTGCATTATGTGGTTCTTTTATAATTTTTTTATATATCTTCTTTTTTTTAGTTATTTGGTTCAGAATATCATTTGTGATCCAACTATTGTTTCTTGTTCGTATAGTTTTTGTTCTTGTCGAAATCTTTTTGGCAGAATTTATTGCTGTTATTATTGAATCAATCGAGTTTTCAGCTAGGCTTCGAATATTTTGATTTTTTGCCTTTATGAAGTCGTCATGATTTGGACCGAGGTTTTGACCATTTTTATCTTTTTGAGTTGTGCGCTACTAATTGTTAAGCCTTATGATCCAGGTCAGGCCAGTCATCCAGATTCGTATGGGTCGATTTTTTAAGTGGATAGTTGTTGGTATATACAGTACATACATGTTCTATTAGAGTTGCAGAGTGAGACGAGCATCTTGTTGGTATATTTTTATTAAGAATTTCAAAATTATTTGTCATTAGCATTTCATTGTAGTTTTGCGTCGTCAAACTGTCTTGCAGTATATCAATATTTGTGTTAGCTATAGATAAAAGTCTATTACATTTTGCGTAAATTGAGTCCAAGTGTTCAATAAAGATGCCTTCTAGTTCACCAGGAGATTTATAGAATGTAGCAATTTTTGAGAGAACATTGTTAAGCTCTATCTCAATTATAGTGGTATTATAGGCCTTGTCAACTAGAATTGTGCTGAATTTCACACCGTCCTTAATATAAATGGCTGTGCCTCCTCCACGCCCTGAATCTATGCAGTTATGTATGGCGCTAAAACCGTTGATATTAAAATACCGTACTTCATTATCATAAAGCCAAGTTTCAACCAAGATAACAATCTGAATGTCAACATTTTGTAGTAGGTGTGCTTCTATGGTTGTCATCTTATTTCGTAGACTTCTTAGATTCGCATAAAAAATTTTGAATTTGTCCATAATTTTATGCGTACTAAAAATTTATAGTGTTTTTCTATTATACAGGGTGTTTGGCACTCCGTGTGCCCCTTGTAAGGGGTTATTCCTTGATATATTTGGAGAAAAAATTGTTCTACAGGGTGGGTTAATTTTCAATATCAGTGGAGATACAGAGTGGTTAAGAAAAGTGTTTTTGACCGTTACCCTCACTCACTTAAAACGTTAAATCTTGAAAACGAATAATCACAAGGCAAAGTGTTATAACTCGTTTTTTAGACAATCGAATTACCTTTCATTTGATGTAACAGTCTAAATTGTAACTGCACCCAATCTTGAGATATTTACTCGAAAACACAGATTTTTGCTACGTCAACCCTAAAAATTCAGTGATCAATGTAGTTTTTCTCAGAAAACCCCATTATAAAAATGTCATTTTAATTTTATTTTTTTATGAGCCGTATTATTACCTACAAAAGCTGCATACATATGTATGAGTTACGATTACCATTTTGGAAGTAACAGGTAAAAATACATCTCGCATAAAAATTAAATATTGAAAAGTCAGTGCCATAAAGTGGACCTCGTCCAAGAATCTGTTTAATTTGTCGGTAGTACTGAAGTATTTTTATTGCACATTTATTACTATTTAAAGTATGAAGGAAAACAATGAAATGTATGTGAGTTTCAACATAATTGATGCTTTTACCTGGACGTGGTAGGTACTACTGGATGCGGTACTATGCCTTTTTTAATAGGGTGTCTTACGAAATAAAAAGCCTATAAAAGCAAAACTACCTTCATATTTTTACCAGTTTTAGTTACGTTGCTAAGAGAAGAAGGTGTCAGTAGAATTTAAAAAATTATTTCAAAATGCCTGTGTACTCCAATGAAGAATATGCTGACATGATGTTAATTTATGGAGAGTGTGACCAAAAGTCACGAGCCGCGCGAAGGCTTTACCACCAGAGACATCCTCATCGACGGACACCTAGCAGGAGAGTATTTCAAGCCGTTTACAGGAGAATTAGGGAAACTGGCAGCGTTAGAACAAGGAGAGTAAATGCAAATCCTGCGCCTATAATCGCTGTTCAGATTGATGAAAGAATACTGCAAGCAGTGCAAAATGATCCATCGATCAGTATCCGACGCTTGGCATTGCAGTTTAACATATTTATCTACTTGGAAGGTTTGGAGTATTTTAAAAGTAGAACGCTTCCATGCCTACCATCACACACCAGTACAGGAGCTGCTACCCATTGATTTCCCCAAACGGATGGAGTTTTGCAATTGGCTCCTTGAACGACAAATAGATGACGACAATTTTTTCAACAATATTCTGTGGACGGATGAGTCCCAATTTACCAGAGACGCTATCACAAACTTCCACAACCTACATACGTGGGCTGAGAGCAATCCACACACAAGAAGAATCATTTCAGCACAGATTCAGCGTCAATTTATGGGCAGATGTGATTGGTGACGATTTACTTGGACCTATTAGGCTTCCGCGTACTCTAAATAGCTCAAATTACTTACAGTTTTTATCAAATGATCTACAGGACTTGTTGGATGATATTCCACCGGTTCGATTGGCTTCCACGTTTTACCAACACGATGGTGCTCCTGCTCATTACGGCCGACAGATCACAGATTGGTTAAATTCCAATTATAGCAATCGCTGGATCGGTAGAAATGGACCATTACACTGGCCTGCAAGATTTCCTGATCTTACTACAGTAGTTGCCGCTTATTGTAATCACTTTAGGACCAGCCAAAAACAATAACATTAACCGGGTGATAACAATAAACGAAGAAAAAAATAAGCGATGAATTCTGTTTGTGGAAAATGGAACCCAACTGTTTTGATAACAAAATGCGGCTTATAACATAATCCGCGATTACAATAAGCGGCATCCACTGTATTATGGATTTCTTTGTATAGGGACGGATGAAGGACCTTGTCTACGCAACAGCAGTAGTAACATTGGAAGATCTAAATACCAGGATCGATGCGGCAGCAATAGAAGTAAGGCAGCAGTTGAGGAATATGAATACCAAGAGAACACTCACCAAACGAGCTTTAGCGTGCATTCAAAATGAAGGTGGCCATTTTGAACATTTATTATAATAAAAAAATTTTAAATAAAACATAAAAACCATTATTAAATTCTTTCAGTTCAAGCAAGAAGTGTAGATCAACATGCACATGCACTGACTTTTTAAATATTTAATTTTTATGCGATATGTATTTTTACCTATTACTTCCAAATTGTTGATCGTAACTCATACATATGTATGCAGCTTTTGTAAGTAATAATACGGCTCATAAAAAAATAAAATTAAAATGACATTTTTATAATGGGGTTTTCTGAGAAAAACTACATTGATCACTGAATTTTTAGGGTTGACGTAGCAAAAATTTGTATTTTCGAGTAAATATCTCAAGATTGGGTGCAGTTACAATTTAGACTGTTACATCAAATGAAAGGTAATTCGATTCCTTAAAAAACGAGTTATAACACTTTGCCTTGTGATTATTCGTTTTCAAGATTTAACGTTTTAAGTGAGTGAGGGTACCGGTCAAAAACACTTTTCTTAACCACCCTGTATCTCCACTAATATTGAAAATTGGCCCACCCTGTAGAACAATTTTTTTCTCCAAATATATCAAGGAATAATCCCTTACAAGGGGGCACACGGAGTGCCAAACACCCTGTATAAATCTTCCAAAAACGAAAATTCGAAAATCGCGCGTTACATTTATAGTTTTCATATCCAGAAATGTTATCAATAATATGAGACGTCCTAAGCCAGCATTCTACTAGGACAATTACGAGTATACCAAATTTTATCTCATTACTTTGTGACCATACGAACAATTCATCTCTATTTTTGTCACCTCTTATGTTTATTGGTATGATATCAAATTCATTACTTCCTTGTAAATATTTCAAGTTGTCAGTTTCAATGGAATTAGCTGTATTGAAGTAATCCTCAATTACGTCATGGTTCGCCATTAGTTATTTAGATAATATAAGAAATTTAATTCAAATGTAAGATTTATTAGGCTACCTACTTTACTAAATCATGTAACATGTCTAAATCCTTTATTATTATTGTTTGCTCAATCTCATCTCTCCTAGTGTATACCTGGTTGTCTTTGGTCCATACGTACTTGAAGTTAGTGAACATGAACTGTTTCGTTAGGATAAGGATTTAGTTATATGCAGGTTTAGAAATAGTAATTAAATTAGCTGGGAATCGTTACAAGAAAGACGACGAACATCACCGAGAGGGCGATAACTTGGACGCCTTCCTCCGAACCGACATATACGAGTTAATGAAGGTAAGTAAACGCCTTGGGGGTGGCACGTATACAACCCTTGATGAAGGACTGACTTTCAATCTCTATACGCGTCACGGATTTATCACAGAACACAAACCGACAAAAAAATATCGAACACCATAATTATCTGCGGACGCATGCACGGATCACACTCAGTCACACATAGCCAAACATGGCGTAGGGTTGGAGAGTCGATATACAACCTCGAAAGATTGGAAGTCGAGAACGCAGTTTCGATAACTTGATCCTGGGTAGAAAGCCGAAATAAACAAATGAGCAAATAGAGAAAATCGGGATTAATGACCGGAAAATAACGATCATTGACCAAACCAACAGAAAATTAAGTCCAGGTAACCGTACATAAAGCTGGGCGAATTTTCGTTGGAAACAACTTTATTATTTCTCGGGGCAAAGTTCGGAAGGCGGTTAAGGACGAGGTGCAACAATATTTGTTACGCCACTGCCAACCGTAAACATCAATTTCTTGATATTCAGAATGGAATTTTTTCATGGTAAGCTACCATAGAAGCAAATTTGATTAAATGTTGGTTGTTTTCCGGCGTCAGTAGGGTTTCCAACACGAAATCCCCGACTGTTGATTAATCGCTGTCCTTGAGGACATGACAGTTGAAAAACACTTCACTGGATACGCCAGTCTTTATAAGATTGTGTTGGACTAGGTCCGAATGAGCTGTTTCGTCATCGGAGGGCATAGACTCGTCAGAGGGTGTATCATGCCTACTATCCGAAACACCCTTACAGCTGGGGGAATTGCTGAGCATAGTTTCTATATAGCGAACTCGAAATCAAATTTACGATCACGAATTTTAAACTTTAGCTAATTTCCCGCCATCGCAACCTTATACTAAAGGAGGTGGCGCTGAAGATCATCTAATATTTCAACCAATTTGGTGGAATTTTTGGTTGTAAGCCAGGATGCCATTGGCTTCTTGATATTCCTTGAACAATTTCAATCTTTGCTTCATAAGACGTTCAGTCTGAATTTGAATTTATTTTCTTTTCCAGGGCGACAGTGATTTTTGGCGACGAAAAATGCGCACTCTACACGGCGTATTCGATGTTAATCACGACGGTGTCATATCTTTCGATGATTATCTATTGCTAGCGAAGAAATTTTCCGATTTGGGACATCTTTCGCCGAAAGAGTACGAAGAATTCATTGCGGTTATGAAAGTATGAAACGGATTTTTTTTTAAAATTAATTTATCAAAAAAACAAATTTGTTTACAGGAAGTATGGCAAGAACAATGGGGAGAAATTACACCATATAATCTTGTAACGGCCGAACAATTCTTAACGGATATGCATCACGCGTTAAATGATCGCGACTTGATAAAGAAAATTCATCGATTTCTACCGTACATTTTTAAGGTAAGGGCTTTTTGGAAAAAGGAGCACAATCTGTTCGGTTGGTTTAATGTAATCTTTTCCAGGCTGTTGATACTCATCATTGCGACTACATCGAACTAGATCAATACAAATTGTTCTTTCAATGCTTAGGCCTGACGGAAGAAGATGCAGCCGTTTCGTTTGCTGTAATCGATAAGAACGGGGATGGGAAATTAACGCTTAAAGAATTTATCAAATTGGGAAAAGATTTCTTCTTGACCGAGGACGATCGAAGAGTATCGCGAATGTTTTGGGGTCCGTTAATAAATCATTAATATAGCGTTCATTATTTTGCAATTATTATTGTTTTATTGTTTTTTTATAGTTTCGTTTAATTTTAAGTCTTGTTTTGAAATTGTCTTACACTTTCAGAAGGTGATTTTTAATGATGATACAAAATAAGAGTAAGAAAAGACTAAACTAATTGGTTTTTTCCTGCTCCGGAAGAATTTATAAATTGAGGACGTTGTTGATTTTTTTGATTTCTTTAATTTGGCTTTCGATTTCGAGAGTTCTAAAATGAACGAAAGGCGATAATTAGTTTTTTATTGAATTGATATGGACACATTATCGGTACTGGATAAAAAATGTGTGAAGAGGTTGTACTTACATTTGTGTAATGATTTCTTTGATGGTTTTCTCCTGTCTTGGTGGCAAGTCGATTTTCTTCAATTCTCCTGTTTCCATGAATTTGTTTATCTAAAAGTAAAAAAGTTGTGAAATCCGAAAATTAAGATCAATTCAGTGGGATGTTTAAGACCCTCGAAAAAAGGAGAAATGTTCGTAACGAATTCAAACGGGAAACGCGAGTGGTCAATTGAGTTCATAATGCATGAAAATAGATTCGATGAAAAGACTTTTTTTTTGTCAGTCAACGAAAGAATTTATAAATTGACGACATTATCAGTCATCACAACTGATTTTTATTTACACTGAGAAGTGCAGTCCTTTTTTGCGATGTGTGGTTTGGTCCTTTGTGAGTTCGGAACACTAATATCAGAGAAAGACATGCAAAGAAAACATCAGTTAACAATATAAGCAAAGCTTCAAAGCTGACGGTAGTTTGATTCTTAGATATGCTAAAATTTCCTTCTATTCCAAGACTACTGTAGCAATCTATTGGGGTTAAGGCATGGAAACGATTTCCAAACGAACTGTGTGTTCAGAGTCGGTATTTTCTCGTACACACACAATTTCACAAAAGTCTTACCGACTACCGGACTATGTTAGCGTTTTCTAGGAGAAAAAATCCGGGAGACCTGTTGGACATTGAAGTAACCAACGCTAAATCGAACAGATAGACAAGCCGCAATCTAGGCCGTAGAATCGGGTATCGCCTTGTTTCAGCTCGAGAAAAAGTGTCGAGAGGAGCTAGCCTATTTATGAGGTCAGCTCAAAGTAACTCGTCCTAACCCCGAATCATAAAACAGTGAAAAAACAAAATCGTCAGGAAAACCGGTTATGACGAGTACCTATATAAGGAACAGCGAACGACGAGAAAGGGGTCAGTCAGTAGTAACTAGTCTGCTAACAAGGCAACGTGGACTTAAAGTTCCTCTTGTAGCAACATTGACTACTGTTCTGACCGGACAACCATCTCAAATCGGTTCCCAAGCTGGAGAAGGTAATGTGGACTTAAAGTTCCTCTTCGAAGGCTTGAGACCAATTAGTTCGTGTCCAGACCACGCCAAGTCGAGAGACGATGAGCAAAACAACAAGTGAGGACGACGAAAGACGCGAAGACAGCAAGCAGAAGCAGCAAGCGAAGACAACAGCCAAGCAGCGACGACCACAGCGAACCACGACGTGCATATTGAGCCACGACGCGCAGAGCAAAGCAGCAACGACGCGCAGCGCAACGCAGTGACAACAGCGAACCACGACGAGCATAACCAAAGCAGTGAACACGCTACGATGAGCAGAGCAGACGAACAGAGCAGATCAGGCGAACAGAGACAAGGTGACGATCAGTAACCAGGGTCAAGTTAAGGCAAGCAGAGTCGTGCCAGGAGTCGAGCTAAATCTAGCTACGACAAGCCACGACGAACGACGCCAAATCACGACAAGAAGACACAGCTGAACCAAGCCAAACAAGCAGAGGCCACACAGAGTGACGAAGACAGGGAAGGACGTGCAGAGAGGGTCAAGGCGAGGCAAGTGAAATCATACCCACAGCAAATACGAATCGAGTCACGTTTAGCAGAGGCGACGATCAGACGGCAAGGAGAAAACCCAGAGGAAATCAAACAATAATTTTAATGTATGTCAACTAATAATAATAAAGTGAAGTCTAATAACAAATAAATATTTTGTAACGGATCCTGGCACCCGTTGAGCCTACCCCGGAAAATCCTTTACAGTACATTGTTGCAGTTGTGACGATGCGAATAAGAGGCGACTATCTTACATCTTTTTTACAGTTCGGCGCGAAAGAACCTTGCACTACTTAGGACCAACTGCTGGTCTTCCAACCCCACATTCCAAGCGAAGCACTAGCTCAACACGCGACCACCCAGCTACAGCCCAACACTAGATAGTAGGGATGCAGTAATCCTATCAAGGGTTAGACTGGGCCATACCAAGCTGACCCACGAGTATAGAATAACATAGACACAGCAACCCGGTTGCTTTCTATGCCAGGCTCCGCTTACAGTTGAGTCCATTTTTACGACTTGCTGCAGAACCACTCGATTTTTCAATAACGTCGTCCCTCCCCTTGAAATTCTCCTATCCCCTTCAAGTCCCGACGCACTCTTCCAACTCCTGAATCATCACCACAATCAAATATCACATCTAATAACACCCCACACCCCTTCCCCCTACTTATAAGTTAGATTAAAGTTTTTGTATCTTGTAAGCTTTAAATTTATTATCTTACTATCATTTCAACTCATCTATTTATGTTTTTCTTTCGGATTTACGTTCCCTTATCCTTTTATCTAAATTTCATTGCATATCCCGTTTGCCTTACGTTTAGAACTTCACATTATTGGCATTTACTTCATTAATTATTTCTTTAGATTTCTAACCTCAGTTTGCAGAACTATATTATGCACAATTACTTTGTTATCTAAGTTTTCTTTCTACTATCATGCAAGCTTAAATTCATTTTTCTTTTTTACCATTATTACATTTTCATTTCTATTGTAGTATGTGCCATATGCCCTCTGGGCCTGGCCGAATTCTTACTTGGGTTTCTCTTATTTATAAGGTAGCTACAAGCAATAAATAAATAAATAATAATTCTTTACAGTTGTTCAGCGCTACCCGGGGCCGACTTCATGCACTATTTGACAACCTGAATGAGATCCCGAAGAATAAGATAAGACTTAGTAAAAAGTTCTAAATGGATATGAGAGTACAGTCCTTATCCGTACTGTACTCTCGTGTCCTTATCCATAATGGATCCACAGTGATCTCTCGTGATGGACTGTGGCACATTGCTTCAGTCCACCCTTCTCAACCTAACCGGATCTAGGACACGAGTAAGGATGTCAGATAGTTGGCTGGAGAACCCACCGCGTGAGCTATAGAAATAGCCCAAAACCCGCAAGAAGAATTGTAGCCCGAATACAGTGCCCAACTTTGCAATTTTACAGTAGCAGTTTAATGTGTTGAATACAGTTGCGACTTCGACCAAGAACTGTAAATTTCTAAGAAACAATGTAATGTTAATATGATATTTGTGTGGATACATAAATTTGTATTTATCACCATTTCAAAACTCTTATTTGAAGAAAATATTTGGAACAATAATACAATATGAAGCCCTTGGTGTAATAAGGGGTCAACTCATTTTTTAATAGCATGAGAGGGCTTGACTTACTGACTTATTGGATTCGGATGAAATTCAGCTGATACAGTTAACCCCTTACGATTTAATAATATTCTTAAGAATTTTAACAAAATCATATAAAAAAGAATAAAATAATTTTAATGCGATAAGGGGCCAGAAAAGTAACGTTTTCTCATGTTTTTGGGCATCAACACTTAATAATTTAATTGCTTGATAATCGTCTTCGCTTAAATCACAGAAACTGTCTAAAGAAGATGAAGCCGGCTCTCGATAATCGTCATACATTTTTGAATTGAAGCGGTTCAACACATCTTTGGAGGAGTGAAATTTTTGCAACACGTGTCTGTAACCTGACAAATTTTGTGACAAAAGATTTTGTGATATATTTCAAGACGCGACGAAAATTCGGACTTATGCAAGAATATAAGTACCTTTAAGTGTACCCGAAGACGTAAGAGAGAATCTAGTATTTGAAGTTGCATTCGCTGCTAAACACATGCTCCACTACTGCATTACTAACAGGAAGAGTTAACGTTTTTAGTGCAAAAAGAGCCAAGTCTTTAAACGGCTGCTCGCCTCTAGCATTCGTAGTATTTAGAACACATGCCCAGAAATGTATTATGTCTATTTTTGACAAATCGCCATTATGTTCAGGATGCAAGCACAACTCGACTAATGGTAGAGTGCCGAAGGAAATCCTTTTGATATCAAGGCCAGCGACGCTAATGCATTCTACCAAGGCTGTCGCCAAGTTTTGGCCGGTGCAACTTCAACAATAGCATGAAAGTTCGTAGCCATAGCTTGGCGACTTATGCTGAAGTATCTTATGCATAGACCCATGAACTTTGCAACGGATACATCTGTTGCCTCGTTAGCAATTATGCCATAATTCTTTTATCAGATCAATGAGAAGTACTAGCTCAACAACGGTTGAAATTAATTTTGAACATTTCGTTCGGTGTAACCTAATGCTTTCTAATTTTGAACCCTTTCCTACGATTCTTAGTACGCCTAGATGGTCAACAGCATTTATAGATGCATGCATTGCAACATAGACAGCCAGGCGGAAATCTGTAGTCTTCGCGTCCTCATTCACTTCGACGTAACCTGCCCGGAAATAAAAGTGAATACCAAGCTTATTTCAACAACATGCCCTAAAATCGTAATAACAATACAAACCATATTGGGTTAAACTGGATTGTCAGCTACGACTTAGAGCTCTCTCTTTTTCCATGTGCTTCATTGTTTTACCGTGTGTCATTAGGTCACTGTGGTGGGCTCTTAAGTTGCATTTGCATAGTTTGGACCTAGCTTCACCCTTGCCATTATTTACATCTGCGTCACTTGAGGGTTGTAACCAATCTGAGCGAGGACGAACAACGCGATTTAGAAAAAGTTCTTTCAGGAACATTTCAAAAGTGGATACATTGATTTGGTATTTTATATTGGACAATAGTTTCATATATACCTATCCATTTATATATAAAAGTAAATTCAATTTATTTCATTTCAACTTCGACGTCGATTGTGATACTGTGTTTCTAACAATGCTTGGAAATTACATGAAAGTTCAACTTCGGTAAAAAATTAAAAATCTATTTTCAAGACGATTTACAGGTTAAAAGACGTCTGCTTTTTATCGAAGTCGAAGGTGAAATTTAAGCATTGCCACATGTATAGTATTTAGTGTACTGAAGAAAATAATAATAATTAAAACGACCGATATTTCAGTTTTCTATTACTATTTTTTTCTTGTAAAACGTCTATGTTGTAAACTAGCGAAATATGTAGTACAATTTGCGTTTGTCGAATAGCCCAAAGAGCTATAAGTAGCGTTTTGAAATTCGAACCCACGAATTGGAAAATAAAATAGCAAAAATCGCGGGAAATAGCCCAATCTGGCAGCATTAGAGGAATTGGTAAATTAGTGCAATTTGGATCCTAGTAAGTAAAGGAAAAATTTATTGCTAAATCTATGCGTTATATAAGGAGGAAAGGGTGGGTGTTGTTAGATTTGGAAATAACAATGGGATTAAATATAACTTACATATATTGGACAATGAAAACGATAGTAGAGTAAATCCGAGTGATTTCACACCTCGTAAGTTTGAGCAAGGGTAAATGGGGTAAGTTCGTAACGTTTATCATCTATGTTAGTTTTTTTAGTTTTGATTTTCCGTTTTGTGTTCATAGGTCTATACCGAGTTACAATTTTTCCAGCAATTGGATATTCTGCAATAAGCTGCTAATAATAGTGTATTTTCGCGATCATATTGACATTTAAAATTTAAATACCGTAATGTTTTCTTTAGCTTAACTTCACCAAATATAGTTATAAATCTCTATTTGATGATCATTTTATGAAGATTGTTTTCCAACAAGCACCAGCTCGATATGATACAGTAGATATTAGTAATATTCAAATATTAGTTTAGATATTATAATACCGCGTAATGAATATATTCGAATTAGGTGATACAGTGAAACCTGTCTAAAACGGACCCTGTATAAAACGGAAACCTGCCATAACGGAAAAAAAACTGGGAACGGAGCATTTTCCAATGCAAAACACCCTGTATAAACCGGAAACCTGTCTAACGCGGAAACGGAACGTGATTTGCGGAACGAAATTTTTCGCAAAACGGAAAACAGTTGAAATGTGACATGAGTGGATTTACTCGTAAGTACGACTGACTGCAAGTGAAAGACGGAGAAATGCTTTTAATTTGTTATGGAACTAGAGTGTTACAAAAACTTTTAAAATAATTTTGGACATCTGTTTTGAAATTTTGGTAGTTCAGTCTTTGGAAAATTGTTGGTAAGGTGCAAAAAGAAAAAGCAAAAATCAAAACCAAGTTTCCAATGGACTTGAGACCAAAATTTATTTTCTGATGATGCTTATTTCCATCTCAGTGGATACGTCAAGCAAGATGGTGTGCCACACAGCTGAAGTTCTCCGGGCCAACAATCTCCAAAAACAGCGAAATCAATTGGCCACCGAGATCGTGCGATTTGACTCCGTTGCACTTCTTTCTTTGGGGTTACCTCAAAAGCATGGTTTACTCCAATAAACTCAACACCATTCAACAACTGAAGGATCTATTGGTCTAATTAAGGAGAAATTATGCCGTAATGTCATCAAAAATTTGGACTAACGGGTCGAGGTGTGCCGTAGGAGCATTTGAGTAATATTCTTTCCCATATTTAATTGTCATGGACCAAATAATATTTTACTTTATTATTTTTTAATAATAAAGTATTGTTATCGACCTGAAATTTCAAAAAAGTTTGCTACCCTGAAATTTTGTATTTACACGTTTTAGGACTAGTAAACCCCAAAAAAGCAAAAAAAAAAAAATGTCCGTCTGTCCGCCGTAGACGCCGTACGCCGTACGCCGTACGCAAAATTGTTTGAAGGCGCGTAGCTCCCAAACCCGTTGAGATATTAAATTGAAATTTTTATGGTGGGTAGATTGGGTGAACCCCTACGACTGGTATATTTTTGAGGGGTGGGGGTACAAGGGAAGAGGAGAGGAGAGCGTTTTAGACGAAAAATTTTGGTTTCTAGATCTCAGGAACCACTTATGCTAGGAGGCTGAAACTTGGAACTTATATAGTACTATAATAATGGACTCAATTGTAAAAAAATGGTCGATATTGGTTAAGGGGTGTGGAAGTGGGGGGGAAAACAATGAGTCTTTAACGCATGAAAGTCGGGATTGAAACATTCTAAAATCGATATCTCCTGAACAATTGATGTCAGAAGATTGGAACTTTGTTGTTGTCCTTAGGGATACTTCCAGATTAGACAAGAGCTAAAATTTTTAAGAGGGGTGGTGGGGTGTGGGGGTGGGGGGTGAAAAACTTTGGATTACAATATCTCCCGAACTAATTACACCAGGAAGATAAAATTTAGTTTCTGTATATGGACTCAAAAGAGGAGTCTAACAAAACTAAATTTTTTGAGGGGGGAGGTGGAGCACGAAAGTGGGGGGATAGCAATTTCTCAAAAAATTTAATTTTTATATCTCAAAAACCGTATCAGATATGATCTTGAAAATTTTACAGGAGTTGGGGTCGATAAACTTCTAGTAGGGAAAAAAATTTTGGTGGTGTGGGTGTAGGGGGTGGTGGTGAAAGGGGGTAGAAAGGAAAACATTCTGATTTTTATTTCTCAAAAACCATAATGAATAGAAAGCTAAAAATTTAGGATTATATAGAACCACTATGGAGCATCCTAGAAAAATAAAATTTTTGATAGGGGTATCAAGGTACGGGGAGAGGAGTGGTTTTTTATATCTCAGAAACGGCTTATGCTAGAAAATTGAAACTTAGTACGTATATGTAGATGTGCTATTAGAGTAATTAAAGCAAAAAAAAGTTCAGATTTTTATTGGCGTTCAGAGGTTGAGTCAAAAAAATGTCCGTGAATCCACATTTTCACGAATTTCGTTAAAACTTTTAGACATGTCAAACTATCAAAGCAATTTTACTTCTGCGGGCTATTTATATAAGCGCCTAGTAACGGTAACGGTAACGGAATTTTTCGATATCCAACCCCTAAGGGGGAGTAAATTGGTTGTGTACATATTCACGAATTCTGATATATTCCTAAGGTATATTGAGATTTGGAGTTCACTTGTACTTCTATAAGCTTTAAACGTAGTCGGGAAAAAACCGATTTAAGTATTTTTCTCAATTAAACCCCCTGGGGGTATTGTTTAAGATTTCACTGATTCCGAAAATCTCTTAGGTTTAATGTGATCGAATTCGCTTTTACTACTATGAATTATTCTATTGATAAAAAAAATACGTAAATAAAAAAAAAATCTGCCAACAGTCTGGGCGCAACTTTATTATTTTATGGGTAGAAGTCCGAAACGTGTTTAATGATGAGATGCGGTGTTGGGTACTATGCGACTGACAACCTAAAAAATAACCATTAGGCTATTTGGAACGTTATTTTTTAGGTTGTCAGTCGCATAGTACCCAACACCGCATCTCATCATTAAACACGTTTCGGACTTCTACCCATAAAATAATAAAGTTGCGCCCAGACTGTTGGCAGATTTTTTAATAAAATCTTCATTAACTCCATCATCCTCTTTTTTTTAATTTTGATTTAACTTCGGAACGCGTTATTGTAACACCCTTTATTTGAACTGTATTTATTTTTATTTTTTGTTTGTTCATTATTTTTAAAGTACCCAAAAAAAATATTATTATATATGTACAGTACTTCAAATCAAGACTTTTGCTGAACAAAACTGTATAAAACGGAAACCTGCTAAAACGGAACAAAAAGTTGGGTACCACAGCATTCCGTTTTAGACAGGTTTTACTGTATCACCATATATCGGTATGAACCCATCACTACTGTGGTGTATTCCCAGCGGTGATTCTGGCAGTGCTCCAGGCAGGTAATATCATGTTGATGGAGGGGATATTCGGTCGGGATATCTCACTCTACATTGACAGCCAGGCGGCTTTGAATGCATTGGAATCGGGGACTATTAAATCCCAGCTAGTAAAGCGCTGTCGAGAAGTGCTCAAGGTACTTTGTAGTCAGAATAGAGTACGACTATGCTGGGTACCAGGGCATAGTGACGTACCAGGCAACGAACGGGCCGATGAGCTGACGAGACTAGGATCGACGTCAGACGGGATGGTAGAGGAGGTGGTTAGTTCGCCATTAAACGAAATTAAAGCACGTATCAGGGATTGTACCGCGAACGCAGCGAACTCTAGATGGGAGGCGCTAACGAGCTGTAGGACTTCTAGGGCACTCTGACCAAGGTTGGACAGACGGAAGACTAGGGAGATATTGACACGGAGTAGGGGAAGTCTGCGGCTACTTGTCCGGAATACCGACAGGGCACTGCTTGCTAGGGAAGCATGCTATGCGTATGGGGATCGCTGTCTCAGACGTGTGCAGATATTGCCTTGACCTATATACTGAGGAGGACATCACCCACATTTTGTGTCAGTGTCAGGCGGTTGCAAGGAGGCGACTGAGGTGGCTGGGCAGTCTTTTCTTTGACAATTTGGAGGACCTGAGGTCAATAGAGCATGATAAGCTAGTCAAGTTCGTTAGGGATCTGGGTTGTTTAGGGGATGTTTAGTGACCTGCGAGGTTCTGAAGGGATTGCTATGGGCCCTTTTGGTGCCTAGTGTGCGCGGTGGCTCAGCGCTTCGCCCCTTCTTAAAACTAAAACTAAAACTTCTTCAGTTCCTGTGATACAAAATATTCGCGAGGGGTATAGAGCAGCTACAGTAGTCTTTCAAATGACACTATCTTGGTTTAATATCTTCAATTGTCGCCAGTATTTTTTTCACTCCTTCAAGTTCCCTTTCGATAGTGTGATTAATTTTTCGAGGGTTAAATATTTTAGCTCAAATCAAATTAGCAAAAATTAATGCTGACTGGAAGCCGACTCTATAGCTCCGCGGATTTTTATATGCACGAGAGCACCTAAATAACTAAAAAAATAAAATTAATTCCTACATATAAACGTTGACTGCCGATCTTCTTTTGAGCCTGTTCTAAGGCCTGTTTCATTTTCTTTGCAGCTTCGTTTATTTTCTCCACATTCTCGACGAAATCCTTATCCGCCAGAGAGTTGTTCGGCAAAAATAAATTCGCTTTGTTAACAAGTTCCTGACATCTAAAAAAAATTATAACTTCGTTTATTAAATTACCAAACCTAAACAAAAACGAACCTTCTAGAAATGACTTGCTGCTTATCGTAAATATCTTCGTATTTTTCGGCCAATCGTTCGGCATTTTCCCGAATTTTTTTCTTTTCCAATTCCAATATTTCGACTTCTCGTCTCTGTTGCTCCTTCAATTGCTTCAAAATATTCACACGCTTCAGGATCTCGATGCGAGCTTTTTCGTGACGATCGAAATGCTGTTCCTTCAGGACACTAATGGCTTGCATTAGAAGAGCATACGATTCTTGTGGTGTTGGTTCCGATGACTTGTCCAACGATAGAATCGGTTGTGTTACGGATCCTTTTAGGATATTTCGAATATACGTTACAAACGATTCGCTCATGATTTTCTGTATTGGTAATTCGGACATTCGTTGGCTGGTCGAATTTTTATCGATAGTTAGATCCCAAGATGGTAGTAAGCTGGGATCAGTTATCAGGTTTAGACTGATCACTTGACCACTCGATAGTAGCGTTATGATTCCTGACGGCATTTGGAATATGGTGAACCCGAGAACGGAATTTACTTTCCCGCTATCAAGGGCTTTCGTGCAAACCAGATATTCGGCGTTAGATGGCGTGTTGAGCGGCGGCAGGCAAACTGCATCTACCAGTCAGATAAAAATGTGATTAGAAAACGTCTATTCGGAAATAGTGTAATGTTACCTTCAGAGTCGACGTACTGTTGAAGTTGTTTGATAAAATGCATTGTGATTACATGCAGTCCGGTATTGTGGTATGCAAAGTAGCGTAGCTCGTTAACTTCATCTCTGAATATTTTTCGAATTGAGTAACAAATAAAAGGACTCAAATAAACATACAAAATTACCTCTTCAAATAAATTGGACACACATGCGACTTGGTTTTGTTATAGTCCGGCAAGCCTAATTCCAATTCGACAGTTTCCAAGACATTCACAGTCCATTCGGACGGATAGATCACTAAACTGGAATCGACCTCATGGTTTGACTGAAAATTCAAAGAAAGAGGATAAGAAAAAATCTCAAATTTGGGTGGAAAAAATTCTGAATAAAACAGCAGATAAGAAAACAGTCAAACGATAAAAAAATTTTATTCACTTGACGAAAATTCCGAAAAATTGGTATTGAATTTCAAACGGGCAGGCTTGCATTCAAGCAACAAATGATGTTGTTACGAGAGCGGTTTGATAATGACGTGCAAAAATGGCAAAAATCGAGAAAACATAATTTTTTCGGGAAAAAATTAATTTTATTTTTCAATGTAGTCTCCTCTTAGCTCGATACACTTAGTTCAGCGTTTTTCCAATTTGTTGATTCCTTCCAAATAATTTGATTTGTCCAACCCTTCAAAATAGGCCGTTTTTCCTTGATTTCAGCATCCAATCGAACCAATAACACAGAATAATATGCTCCTGTTATTGTTTTTCCTTTCTTCCAAATAATCGGTGAATATTATTCCATTGGAATCTTAATCTTTCCAGCTGATGTAACGGTTTTTGCCTTCTTCGGTGCGCTTGAACCGGCTTCCATCCATTGTTTTGACTGTTCTTTGGTTTCTGGAGTGGAGTGGTGGATCCATGTTTCATCAACAGTTACGAATCGACGAAGAAATCCATTCGGATTACGTTGAAACAGTTGCAAACTGTGCTGTGAAGTTGTCACACGATTGCGTTTTTGGTCGATTGTGAGCAAACGCGGCACCCATCTTGCGGATAGCTTTCTCATGTCCAAATAGTTTTTCAAAATATTCCAAACACGTTCAGATGAGATGCTTACTACGTTAGCTATCTCACGCACTTTTACTCGACGATTTTCTATCACGATATCATGGATTTTATCGATTATTTCTGGCGTGGTGACCTCATATGGACGACCTGGACTTGGTATGGTTTCTGTGCTCGTACGACCACACTTGAATTCAGAAAACCATTTGTAAATCATTCGGATCGATAATGTAGAGTCGTCATAATGCTTATCTAATTTTTCTTTGGCTACTTTAGCTGTTTTCCTTATTAAAAAATTATGTTTAATCAACACACGAAATTCATTTTTATCCATTTTTAAAAAATTTTATAAGTCGACTTGCTTAGATGGCTGTTTCTCGAAAACTAAACGAGGTATCAGGCTTAAACTTTGCAGGTAATCTATTTAAGGATGGTCCAGGTCGAAAAAAATAACGAATTTCTTACCTGCCCCATCCTTCTTGATTTTTGCACGTCATTATCAAACCGCCCTCGTAAACTGAGATCCCGGAAAAGTCTTCAACTAGCAACAGAACCAATTAATTTAACCATCGAAAAAAACTGAAGCATAAAGCAATAAATAATAGAAGGCTCACCTTCTATATTTTGACATAAAAACTTATATATCTAAATCGTGGACTCATTGGAAAAGGCAATAAAAGAAAACTTAGAAGAATTGTTTCCAAAGGATTTGGAATTTTCATTCTGGATGGGATCTTTGTGGTTAAATTTAAACGTTTGGTTGGTAACCAAAATAGATTCCGGTTAGTACAGGGTGGCCCATAAGTCACGACGGGGTTTGGACTTTTGATAACTTTTTATTTATTTTATTTCCATTTTCTTTTACTTTAGAAATTGTAATAAATAGTTTGGAAAACTTACAATGAAAAAATTCAGTACTTTACAACGCACCAAAATCGTTCAACTTTACTTTAAAAATCATCTTTCAATTGATAGAACGCAGCGAGCATTTTTCCGAAAATGAGAATGGTGACCGAGAATGATATCGGGCCATGATTGAGAATTTTATAAGACCTGTTCGTGAATAAGCCTCAGACAATTTCACAACTAAAGAAAAACATTCGTGCAGAAATAATGCGCTAGAGCCACATACTCGTAGACTAAAATTTTTTTTATAGCACCGAAATGAACTTAGGGGTCAACCTTTAATACTGTTATGTACAGTCCAGTCAGTATAGTATGGGGAGAAACACAAAAAAAAAAAATTAATATGAAAGTAAAAATATAAATAAATAAAACAAAAGAAAAATAGGATTAACAGTAAGAGGGATCAGAGGAAAACAATCGGTGGATGTTACGTTTAAAAGTTTGTAAGTCATATCCGCTAGAAAACACAGTCGGGGGCAATGCGTTCCACATTCTGGTTGCACGAGAAAGAAACGACTGTCTAAATTTCATTGTACGAAATTTTTGCGGCTCAACCGTATATTCGTGAGCGCGTAAAGCTGAACGAGTATTACGTGGGAACTGGACTAAAGGAGGTATAAGACGACTGATTTCATTACTACAGCGACCATGGAAATATCTGTAGTAAGTGTTGAATACTCCGACATTTCGACGATGTTCGAGGGAGTCAATAGTTGCCGCCATGGCATCGTCTCCAATAAGTCGGAACGTCAATCTCTGAATACGGTCAAGCAAAGAGAGATGCGTTTTGGGTGCTCCTGCCCAGATATGTGAATTGTACTCAAGTCGGGGCCTGATATATATCATATGCATATGCCTTGTAGATTTTTGCGAGGTTTGATGGTGTGAAAAATTTCTTGCACCTTCGGAGGAAACCTAGGCGCTTGGAGGCGTCAAGAGCTACATCATAAATGTGTTGACTCCAATCAAGTTTTTTACTGATGTTCATTCCTAGAAGATGGAAATGCTCCGAAGTGTTCAATGCGACACCATCAAAAATAAGATCAGGCACCGACGTGTCGTATTTTAGGGAAAGATGACAGGCTTGTGTTTTTGAGGCATTAAACTCTACTCGGTTGACCCTGCCCCATTCCAGGATTGAGATGAGATCAGAGTTTAAAGAACCAATTAACTCATTACGTTGAGAGGGTACCGAAGACTGGCGTGCCTCTGTAATCGAGCTGAAGCTGTAGGTGTTGTCATGTGTACTATCATCTGCGAAGCTATGGATAGGATTGAGAGTGGACGACAAAAGGTCGTTAACAAAAATTAGGAATAAGGTAGGTGATAAAACTGAGCCTTGAGGGACGCCGGAGTTGATAGGGAAACGGGATGATGAAACGCCATCTTATACAACCTGTATAGTACGTTCCGAAAGAAGGCTCTCAATCTATCGAATACAAGTAGGATTAATACCAAATGCATTGAGTTTGGATAGAAGGGCTTTGTGTTAAACTCTATCAAATGCCTTCGCTATGTCAAGTGCAAGTACTTGACCTTCACGGAAGTTATGGATACAAGCGTTCCAGCGTTCAGTCAGGTATACCAACAAATCGCCGGTGGATCTCCGTGGACGAAACCCATATTGACAGTCATCAAGAAGACGACTGCTTTCCAGGTATTGCACAATCTTACGGTTGACAGCAGTTTCCATGACTTTAGACAAAATAGAAGTAATGGCAATGGGGCGGTAACTTGCGGGGTTCGTGTTGCTACCCTTCTTAGGTATCGGCTAACCATTAGCTAGTTTCCATAGATAAGGAAACTTACCAGAAGAATATGAACGATAGAAAAAATTGCGAAGAGGTTTATCCAAAGGAGAGTAGCATTTTTTAAGGGTAATGGGGGAATGCCATTTGGACCAGCGGATTTATTAATATTGAGAGCTTGAAGGATTTTCGAAATGACACGTGTGCGAAATTTGATGGGAGGAAGTTCTATATTGCTAGTTGGGGCGGACTGTGCACTAGGTGGAAGAGTAGAGTTTCTCACAATAATCGAAGAAAAAAGATTTGCTTTTTCTATGGAATCAACGACTCTGCGGTTACTATCAGAAAGAGGAGGTGTGGATGACGAAATAAAATTATTGCTAACCGCTTTCGCAAATGACCAAAAGGATTTCGATCCTTCGGGGCACTCCAGGATCTTTCGTCTTATCTTTAGATCATGTTGTAGTTTTGCATGATTAATAGTGGACTTGCAGGTGTTTCTTGTCGTAATGAATTGCTCCCTATTAAATTGTGAGCAATGTGCCTTAAATGTACCAATAGCAATATTATTAGCCTGAATGGCATCGAGACAGTCTTTGGTAAATCATGAGTCCATAGATGGTTTGACTCTTGTGTAGCTGAAGGGAATAACGAGCCGCATTCTCTTTAAAATTGTCTCGGTAATGAGTTTACAGGCCTCATCGCAATCATTGGACGAATAGCACAGGTTCCTATTAAATGCCCTATAGAATTCGTTTAGATCTCCTCAATTGGCTATATTATAATGCCAAACGATTCGCATTGAAGCTTTGGTTACCTGTGATGATAGTGCCGAGAACGTAAATGATGCACGAATTAGAAAATGATCCGTGTTGCCAATTGGCGATGGCGCAATAATAGATACTGTGTATTTCTCAGGCTGGTTGGTGAGAAAAAGGTCGAGGAGATTGGAATTCTGACCTGCAATATCCGGAAAGTGGGTGGGTTCACTGACCAACGGATCACACTAGCAAATAAGGCTGAGCAAACTTCGCATATATAAGACCATAATAAGACCTGTGCTGCTATATGCAAGCGAAACGTGGACTCAAGCGTCTGAAAAATCAATAGACGCTTTTGAACGACGGATTCTTCGAAGAATTTTGGGACCAGTAAGAGACGGTACTGAATGGCGTATCCGGTACAACAACGAGTTGTATAACGTCTACGACGACCCATCCGCATCGACTCTTATAAAATTTCGTAAGCTACAATGAACAGGCCATGTGGAGCGAATGGACGACGGAAGAATTCCCAAACGCACACTGAAAGGTAGAGCTCATGGTAAACGACCGCTGGGAAAACCGCGGAAAAAATACGAGGACTCAATTGACGCAGATTGCAGATCGCTTCTTAGATGCACAAATTGGAGGACGCGGGCGCTGAACCGAGATGACTTCAGACAATGTATCCTGCAGGCCCTGGCCCGATTTGGGCTGTCGCGCCATTGATGATGATGGCTTTCCCATCCCCGCGGCTTTCCCACCGGTCCTTTGCCCTCAGCTCCTTTCTGTGTGCGTTTGGGAATTCTTCCGTCGCCCATTCGCTCCACATGGCCTGTTCATTGTAGCTTACGAAATTTTATAAGAGTCGACGCGGCTGGATCGTTATAGATGTTATACAACTCGTTGTTGTACCGGATACGCCATTCAGTGCCTTCTCTTACTGGTCCCAAAATTCTTCAGAGAATTCGTCGTTTAAATGCATCTATTGAATTTTCAGACGCTTGAGTGAGAGGCCACGATTCGCTTCCATATAGTGGCACAGGTCTTATTATGTTCTTGAATACGCTTTCTAGAATTTTGGAATCTGCACTCCGCACACTCAGTCAGTGGGCCGGCTTGGGGATGAACGCTTCTAAAACGGAAGTGGTGCTATTCACAAGGAAGCATAGCATTCCTGCATTTAGGCTGCCCAAGCTCGAAGGCGTGGAGCTTAGACTACCGGAACAAGCTAAATACCTGGGTCTAATTCTGGATAGGAAGCTCAGCTGGAAATTGAATATTCAGAAGCGCATTAAGAAGGCAAATAACGCGCTTTTCGCATGCAAGCAGACCGCGGGCAAAAGCTAGGGTCTCAAACCAAATATAGTACACTGGTTGTACACGGCGGTTGTAAGACCTATTCTGACCTATGGGGCAGTGGTATGGTGGAGAGCCATGGATAAAAAGTACAATCTTAGGGAACTAGGAGGAGTGCAACGGACTGCCTGTGTTATGATCACGGGAGCCTTTCACACAACACCTACTGCCGCGTTGGAGGTGTTTATGCATCTATTGCCAGTGGATATCTATGTGAAACAGGTAGCGACAAATACAGCAGTGAGGCTATCGAGCTGTACCCTCTTTAGGCCGAGCTCTAAAGGGCATAGCTCGATTCTCAGCGAATTTATGGTGAGCCCGGCGGATATTAGTACGAACTACTTAATCCCAGGGATGGATTTTGCGATGCCATACGAAGTTTTTTTATCCCAGTAGAGTGGACTGGGAGAACAATTTTGTGTGAAGGGGAAATCTCCGTATATACGGACGGATCGAAAATGGAATGCGGCACAGGCGCTGGCGTCTTTTCTCAGCAGCTGAGTGTAGGGAAGTCGTTCAAGCTGACAGATGTATGCAGTGTTTTCCAAGCGGAATTTCTGGCTGTGTTGCAGGCAGCAAACATCCTGTTAATGGGGGAGATATGTGTAGGTTCTGCCATGATCTGTACGCTGTGGATGACATCACTCACATCTTGTGTGAATGCCCAGGGATCGCTAGAAGGCGACTGAGATGGCTGGGTAGTCTTTTCTTCGATAACATCGAGAATTTGAGGTCGGGAGGGGATGCCAAATTGGTTAGGTTCTGCAGGGAACTGGAGTGTTTTTGTAATGAAACAGCTCACGAGAAACTGAAGGGATCGCAATGCAGCGTATCGCGCCTAGTGAGCGCCGTGGATCTAGCTCTGCGCCCCTTCTTAAACACAAACCTAAACCTATTATGTTCTTGAATATGCAAAGTTTGTTCTGCCTGTGTAATTTTTTCGATTTTAAGATCGGGAGGACCGTAAAATACGTCTTATTTTCTAGTGTGACCCGTTGGTTTACTTCGTCCCGTTCGTTGCCGTCTATTACAAGGTGTGATCCCAAGTATGAAAAATGGTTCACAATTTCCACGATGCAGTCACCCATTGTCATATTTTGGTTGGTTGGCCATGTTCTTCTTATTTTCATTGACGCTTAACCAGACATTCTTTGCCGTTGAGTCTAGACAGTGGAAGACTTCCTTCGCGTCTAAGATAGATCTGGCCATGATGCTTACGAGTATGTCATCCGCGTACGCCACTAATTGAGTGGACTTGATAAGTAAGGTATCGGGTACCTTTCTGACGACATATTCCAAGATGAAATTAAAAAGCATGGGAGCTAGTCCATCTCCCTGCTTCAGGCCAGATTCTGTTCGGAAGCTTTGTGTGAACACGTTTTGTATCCTTACTTGGGATTCAGTGTCAGTCATGGTCATTTTGGTTAATCGGACGAATTCCGAAGCCAAGCATTATCTTATATAGTTCATCTCGATCTATACTATCGTATGTATGCTGATAGTCGACAAAGATCTGGTGCACGTCAAATATATCATCTACAAAATCCAATTTCAGTACACTGCAAGAAATACTCGTTGGAGTGGTCTTAAGGGTTAAATTATTAACTATTGGCGTTGGAGGTAAAGATAACGAGGCCACGCTGAGTCGTGGAAGCCACATCATTTAGAGCTTTGGAAATCTATGTCAAAAAATTGTTGAGAAAACTGAAAGAAGGTAAGTCAAGAAATGAATACACTTCTCAGCTTCCGAATTTTTTCTTCGATAAATGGATTTCTTACAAGCCTTGGATTAATAACTCTATTTTGTTTTAAAAAAATTTTAGTTTAAATCGGGGCACCAGGAATAAAATTTAGATTTCTTTAACGGTTGAAACATACTGAGGAAACTATGGAAATCTTTTCAGAAAAAGGTATGGAATCTCTTTCTCTTGACGTCGTCTTAAAATTTCCTACAAATGTCTGCAATCGCTATACCCTTTGACCAACACTATTTTTACATTAAAACACACTAAAATAAAATTTCATATTCTAGAATGGAATGGATTAAGGAAGAGAAGTCGGTACATACTTTTAGGGAAAATTAACGACGAAAATCGCGCTTCATTTCAAATTTAAATGGGTAGGAAGGCCAAATACGACCTGTATCTTACCAAGCTGATTTCGAGCTCAAAATAAATATCTACCACATTTTTGAGATTTGGAACCATACGATTTTTCCAAATTTTCTTTCGACAAATGGAAGTAATCTATCTTAACTCTGTATTACCGTAGAAGCTAAGAGTAAAAGGAGTTGAGTGATAGACCAAAAACTGATCGATACAAAAACAACGATGTTACGGAATTTGGGGAAAGTGTCGGAACGGACGGCGCTCCGAAGAAGGGCGGTCGAATATACAAAAGAGTCTGAAGCATTTGAGCTAATACGTTGCAAGCATGTACCTCTTCCGGAGTTTCCGCTTCGATCAACAACGCATTATGCAGTTTTCCATTACTTTCTGCAATTACAAGTGCCGGCGGCATCGACGGTATGACTAGTAACGCACATGAATCCAATCCAAAGTTGTCATTCGATTGCGGAATCATAGTAATTGGTCCTTGAAGACGCGGTCTGAAAGACAGAAAAAAAACTACATAAAAAAAATCCCCAATCATTTTATTGTCATCGTAAACATACTTGTTCGAATCAATTCCAGCACACAGGACATAGACATTTCCATTTCCTCGCAGGACAACAATTGGCCATTCAACTTTGTCCTGTGATTTTCTGTTTCCATTCAGTTTATTGTTGGGCGTACCATTTCCGGAACCCTGAAAAAAATCGAGGAAAATTGAAAAGGAAAAAGTAAGTTGCGGATAATGGGAACGGATACAACAATAACCGCAGTCAGGTTTTGTTTCCATGTTTTTTTGGAAATATTGTTGTTTTCTGCTTTTAATACTCACGATGACGTATGTTGAATTAATAATTCTTGAGTCCTTGACAGTTTCGTTCCCCGATGAAACCACACGTGGTGGTGCAATATCAAAATCAACTGCAGTCTCGCCCAAACTGCTAAGCAACGGAACTTGTGACGATGTGGAGATGGTGGACCCAGTTGGTGGTATAGAATTCGGTATCGGACCCACACGCCAGACATGTTTCAATGTTGACTCGTCATATACACTGCGATGGGGCGAGAGATTTGAATGCATATGAATAAGGGATGTGATAGAGGGTTTAGTGTAAGTAATATTTTGGTATTTTCCTGAACAATTTCAATGGAAGAGGAGGAGGAGGAGGCAGACGGATTCGAGTCTCGTAGGATAAGGAGCGAAGACTTCGTTTTAAGGATATTTTTTTGTTTGCGGGATCTTCGGGGACCAGGACATTACTTCATAAGTCATATTTACCGTATGGTGTTGTCGGATACCAGTGCTAGAATATGCGATCCGGTCGGCGATGCTGGATGCCAACGTATCTGTAGCAATTCCAGCGGGGAGTTGTTGACAAAGAACTGCTCGTCGAGGTTGTGCGATCTGTGGAATGGAAATAAAAGTGAACAATTTTGAGTAAAATTTTTTGAACTGAGGATAAATGATAGGTTGCAATGAGACTTCCATGGACAGAAAACGTTAGATAGGTAGTTGGAGGTAGTGGTTTGGCAATGGAGCGCATATGAGAGTAGCTTCAAAAAATAGGTAACAGCAGTGGTGGCTATTGCCTTCAATACGCAAGAGTAGGGCCCGGCGGCCGTAGCATACTCTAATCTGCTCCATCAAAATGAATGTTAGGTGCTGGCAAGTTCGACAAAAATGCCAATACTACGTCAAGTTGCCAAGCTGTAGACAAGCGAAAAACAAATTTTAAACAGTAAAACGGAAACTTTATATTTAAGTCCTTTCTCCACTCCACAGTCCAAAAGGAGTGTGACCAGTCCAAAAGTAATTTCAGAATTTTACGACATTCAAACCTGAGGAGAGTAAAAAGGATTTAAAAAATTCAACAATAAGCTCAAAATGGTGGCATAAGATATTGTCGGCCTAATGCTAAAACCTCTGAACTCACAAAAGTAGAACTTTACAGGAGACAGAAAAAACTTATTGCTGTTCGTACTGCATGTATGCCGCTCAAGTCATAAAGTTATTTGCTATTAAGTTAGCTTCAGAAAATAAACAAAATTATAATTTTAGATGAAAACGTATCAGAATGTAGTTTAGGTGGAGTTACGTGGTTCCCTGTGCATGAAGTTCTTACAAGTTGGGAGTTAAGTGTTTTTATAGATAAACAAACTTAGAAAGTTATTAATGGTTTATTTCAATAATTTAAATCGAATCGTTCATTAAACATTAGCAATAATATAATATAATAACTGTTTCCAAACTAAATGAATTTTTATTTCAAGTATATTTTATTTGAATTATTATTCATGAGGTAAATTGTTGTAGAAGCCGTGATAGTCTGCTGGTATTGACAACTTCAAATCCTGTAGATGTTTAAATTAGATTTTTTAATTTTTACTCCTTTCCTTCTGGAGTGTACTTAAGGACACGAATAGCTGTTACTATGGGATCCCCTGGTTTTCTCCCTGGACGAATATTATTATAAAATTTAATTCCCTCGAAGTTCTTAAAATATTCATGGTGCAAATACTGAACATTATATGGTATCGGATTTTGTTTTGCTTCTTTGCAAACTTCAATGTAATCCGCAGGGATATTTATCATTCGATTCCTAAGTTTCCTTTCAATACATGAATGCATAGAATCAGCCTCCATTTGGGTATGACCCTTCTCCAAATAATTTTGTTTAATAGTAATATTATTTAAAACCGCTACATTTAATAATGCGTTGGATAATGTACCATTACGATTTTGAGATGTACATCCAGCAGAATATAAAATAATTGTATTTTCTGGTTCTTGTAGTGGGAGTAAATCTCTATATATAAAAATGAATGTTTGTCTGTCTGTTTGTCCTGTATAGGCTCCTAAGCCACTCATCCAATTGCGATGACACTTTGGTGATTTGTTGAGGGTACGCCCTCGATGGTTTCTGCGTTAACAAAATTATTTAACAGTTGGTGGTTCGCGAGTTATTTCAACATTTGAGTGTTTTTCATATGATTTAGCGGCAGTTCGTTTTTGGTGTATTAGTTATGCCTATTCGTATTACTAAATGGTATAAGAGGATAGTGGATGGAAGATGGAATATGGAGGATGGAAGATGGAGGATGGTGGATAGAGAATGGAGGATGGATGATGGAGCTTGGGGGATGGTAGATGGAGGATGGTGGATAGAGGATGGTGGATGGGAAATGGTGGGTGAAGTATGGTGGATAGAGGATGGAGGATAGAAGATGGAGGATGGTGGATGGTGGGCGGAGAATGGTGGATGGAGGATGGAGGATAGAGAATGGGGGATGATAGATGGAGAATGGTGGATGGTGGATAGAGGATGGTGGATAGAGGATGGAAGATGGTGGACAGAGGATGGATGATGGAAGATGGAGGATGGCGGATAGAGGATGGAGGATGGATGATGGAGCTATTTCAACATTTGAGTGTTTTTCATATGATTTAGCGGCAGTTCGTTTTCGGTGTATTAGTTATGCCTATTCCTATTACTAAATGGTATAAGAGGATAGTAGATGGAAGATGGAATATGGAGGATGGAATATGGAGGATGGAAGATGGAGGATGGTGGATAGAGAATGGAGGATGGATGATGGAGTTTGGGGGATGGTAGATGGAGGATGGTGGATAGAGGATGGTGGATGGAGGATGGGAGATGATGGGTGAAGGATGGTGGATAGAGGATGGAGGATAGAAGATGGAGGATGATGGATGGTGGGCGGAGAATAGTGGATAGAGGATGGAGGATAGAGAATGGGGGATGATAGATGGAGGATGGTGGATGGTGGATAGAGGATGGAGGATGGTGGATGGTGGATAGAGGATGGATGATGGAAGATGGAGGATGGCGGATGAAAGATGGAGGACGGTGAATGGAGGATGGTGGATGGGGATGGTAGATGGTGGATGGAAAATGGTGGATGGTGGATAGAGGATGTAGGATAGAGGATGGTGGATTGGAGATGGGGGATGGAAGATGGAGTAACGGGAGCAAGAAATGGGAGTAACGGGAGAAATGGTAGCAACGGGAGTAACAGGAGCATCGTGAGAAACAGGAGCAACGGATCAACAGGAGAAATGGGAGCAACGGAGAAATAGGAGCAATGGATCAACGGGAGAAACAGGAGCAATGGATCAACGGGAGAAACGGGAGCAACGGGAGTAACAGGAGCGATGGAACAACGTAAGCGAAGCGAGTGTAGCCGCGGTACGCGGCTAGTTCGTTATAAAAGTACATATTATGTATAATCGTTGAAAAATCATTAGCCATTAACCCTCATTCGGTTTCATTCCAGAGGAAGCAATAACCATCCATGGAAGTTAGGTCGTAAATAGTAAAATTATGAACAGCTAATTTCGTTTTGAAATAAGCGCTCGAAACATTTGATTTTGGACAAAGCAGTACTGCTTGCATGTCCATTGTGTACACATACTTGTGCGTACTCTTATTAATTTGTTTTTCATTCCGGGTCTCTTGCTTCTTTTGCCGATGAATTTCATATATCTCTGGATTTAAATTGCCAGATTTGAAAGACATGTATGTCATTCGTCTTTTTTAGGTCGGAAAAGACTCAAATTCTCCTCCTCAAAAACTGTGGAAAATACTGTACTGGATAAATGTTTTTGTTCACGTTCTTGGTACCAGGTACTATAAACTTTGTAAAGTTGGTTCTTAGATGTTCAATTTGGTTCCAAATACATTTTTGTTGATGTTGAACGGCAATAGTGGGAAGGCAACTTCGGAAGATTTGACAAAAATAGAACTAAGTTCGCTCGGTCAGCAATTAGTGCTCGACTGCATCGTTTAATATTGACATTGGAAGGAATTGGCATATTGACTTCTTTAATAGTATCGTCCATTTTCCAATTCCGGGCAGACCATTCACCAATATTTAGTGTATTTAAGAACATGGTTTTACATACTCTATCCAGAAGAGGATAACTTCTGTTGAGATACTATTTAAATGTACATTTTCTTCGACTTATGTCTGCATGTTTTCGATCACGCGGTCTGTCTGGGCTTATATTTTTAACTATCGATGTATTGAGAAATATTTTTTTTTCATATCAAGAGGGATACCAAAATTTTTTGAAAATATCTTCACGGTGTTCATCAGTAATTTATTGGCATTTCAGTATACTCTTTTCACCTTTTTTACATCTACATCTAGGTTTGAGATGACGCTGTTTTTTTGGAACATCATATGCCTATTCCCCTTTCAACTTCTTCGTTCCATTGTACGGAAGACCCTTTTCTCTCCTAGCCTTATTTACTTGAGCCTTCCATGAATGATCCTTTACTAGATGTCGTTTTCTTCGAACACGTTTGCTCTAAGAAACTGTAGCAGAACTACTGCTGCCAATATCTGTGTTTTCGCAAAATAAGGCGATTTGCAACAGTTTTAAATGGTTGTTGTAGTTATTTTGTACAAAGCCAAAATTGTAACTCCATGAATATTATCAAAAATACGATCAATATCTAAAAATAAAAACGTGTCACTCCCCCAGTTATACAAAAGATAACAATCATTTAATTCTATTTCCTAAAGAAATATGCTTTTTCTAATTTTTTATATGAACAGTTCTCACCTTGAAAATGTAATACACTTCACTAATTTTAAAACTGCAAACGAAATTAACCAAATGACTATTTTGTTTTCTAAGCTGAGGAACAACCACTACTTATAAACATAACGCAGTCACGATCGGCTGGAAGCCAATCGTATGATACTCTAGATGAAATACTGAACTCCGATTTATATTTTAGTTGGGATTATATCAAAAGAATGAGGAGTGCACATACAATTATTGCATGACCTTTTATTTACAGGTAGAAACTATTGTATAGTGGCTACTCGATGGATGGTTAAACGATTTCTTGAGTTATAGTGAGTTCCATAATCAAACATTTTTAAACTTTAAGTATTCAAAATTTCAAGCTCCTAACTTGAAGCATTCGAGCAATGATTGTGAATACGTGTTTTAAGGACTCTTGTATGGAAGGTACCCGAAGGAGTGGAAGGATCTCGCCCATTAACGAACTTAGCCTTACTTTTTCCATTTTACAGGTGCTGACAAAATTTCAACTTCCTAGGCCAACGCGTTCTTGAGTTATCGTACAAACGAACGGACGGACGGACAGCAAACGGATTTGGGGTTTTTGGCAACAACTAAACACAAAATAATATATAACTTTTTTTCGTCCGAGGCTCGGTTCTATGCGTTACAAACTTTTCGGGCTGGATTAAACTTATAATACTCTATATGATTTCATCTAGAGTATAAAAACCGGCTTGCAAATGAGGAGTTACGCGGTTTAAGTGTTGATCGCGCGGACCATATAGTTGCGATTTTCAGTATTTCATTATTCGGGGATTTGCCATTGTATTTCGATCCTGATTTTTTCTTGGGATATCGAGAGTATTGTATTTTTATTATTTCGCTCAAAATCCAATTTTTTATGATTTTGGAGTTAAGAGGTTTTAGTATTAGGAAGACGATATATTAAATTGGTGTCCCTTTAACAGGACCCCTTTACATACGCCTAAAAGTTTATTCCGAGATTTTTAGATACTCAAAACGGTGAAAAGGGGTTCAGTACGGCTTCCTATGTTTGAACATAAGACAGTAAAGAGACCCATCGTACGTTTCTCTTCTCTTAACTCGTTTCGTCAAGCAGATCAGACTTCGTAACAAATTTCGTAAAGTAACTGTTGAGAACCGAGTCCAGCTTTATTAAATCCTTCCTTTTCAAGAATTCAAAAGCTTTGGTTGGTTGGTTTAAGTGGCAGTCTTGTCCTCCAGACAGAGCTCAATTAGCTCAAGAGCCGTTTTGGAACCAGAAACTCGTATTAAACCGGGATGTTAGGAGTTGTTGCGACTGGGGAATTTAAAAGATGTGTGTGAGGAAAATTGGTCCGTTTTATCCACCCTGTACACTTTAGGAAGATTAACAACTCTCCAATTTTCTTCCTCGAAATCTCCCTCAGGAGGCTGGCTCTAGCTAACGCCGCACATTCAGAAAGGAAATGAACGAGCGACCCGCGCTCGTTCGTGTCCTGGCAGCTGCGGCAGTGTACATTGAACGGAATGCCCAATTTGGCTGCATGGTCTCCAATTGGCCAGTGACCTGTACCAATCGCCGTGATTCTGGAGATGTCTGCCCGGGTCTTGTATAGAAGTTCGTATGACTTGGCTCGGTTGTAAGATGGCCACATCTTCCTAGATATGGCACAGGTCGTTAGGCTTTTCCGTCTGAAGTTAGCCACTGATTGGAAGTGGGAGAGTAATAATTGATTTGATCCCTTCATGCAAAATGGGCAATTCCTTCCCAACTCTAAAGTTGGTGAGAAATTCCCCATTTGGGCACACTTCCTCAGCTTAAAGAACTGGTGACCATACTGTCTCCTTGTTCAATGAGCTGGAAAAATTTTCACCATATCGAGATACTCATGCATGTATGCCGACATTGGGCTCAATGTCTCTTAAATCTATACCATAAACCGAAAGTACTCCCCAGACAGCACAATGCACTGGTATAAGGGGTAGTACCGTGATACAAGCTATATATATATATTCCGTTAATCAGAAGAAGAGAAAGAAATAAAAAAAAGTAATCGGAAAATGTAAAAAAAAAAATAATAATAAAAAGAGTTAGTAATTACTAATAAATATAATCAAAAAGTAGTTAGAGGAAAGAAAAAGAAAAATGAAAAGAAGAAAAGAAAAGTTAATATTTAAAATACGTAAAACATGCAGAAATAACATAACACAAGCCACAGCCATTCTCTAGAATCTTCGAGAGTCTCATAAATTCGCCAGAATAATTCTCTGTTTCTAGGTCGATTTTATTTGCAACTATGCGTAATACTGTTCCTAAGTACGACTTGGAAGATGCTTCTTTGTAAGTTGTTTCAGCTGAAACATATTCTTTGCCATTTGTATGTTTGTCGGTAAGGCATTGTATTCTCGTATTGCCTCAAATACGGGATCCTTTCTAAGTCGGTCTGTCCGGGGAAAATGTTGCTGTCTAATAGAGTCCGCACTTCTTGTGTTATAGTTGTGTACTTCTTGATTGTTGATCAATTTGACGGAGGATTTAAGTTTCTTGTTCTTGATATTGTAAATTAGTTTTATGCGTTCCAGGCTTATGAGCTGATGTATGGTTAGTTTGCCATAATTAGAATAAAGTTCCTCCGATGGTGTTAATTGAGGTAAGTTATGTATGGCCTTGATGCCCTTATTCATAAGTCTCGCAATATTGCCCAAGTTTCTTTTCGCGGTTTGGCTCCATATAAGAAGACCGTAACTTATGTTGGATATGATAAAAGCATTGTATAGCAAATTCTTTATAGGGACTTGTAGGTAATCGTTACGTCTTAGTACTCCAATAATCGGGGCAATTTCATTTCTTAGTTTAGTTATGTGAGGATTCCAAGTCAGTTTGTCGTCAATTGTTAGTCCTAAGTATTTCGTTTCCTGTGCTCTCGTTAGCTGTACTCCATCTACTTCTAGTTTCAAATCAATGTCCAATTTGTTCGTTTGCCTAAAGACCATGTAGTTTGTTTTCGCAATATTTAATGTTAATAAATTGCCCAGAAGCCAGTTCTTGAAAAGTTTCAGGTCGGCGTTGATCAACAACTCCAGTTCTTCAGCATTTTTACCTTTGTAGAGAAGCAGAGTGTCATCAGCATAAGTTATATATTTTGCTTTAAGTCCTGTGAACTGCAGGTTGTGAATATACAACAGATATAATGTAGGGCCAAGAATCGAACCTTGTGGGACTCCTATATTGACTGTCTTAGGAGAGCTAAGTTTGTCGAGATTCTTAGTAATGTACTTCCGTTCATCTAAAAAGTTTTTTAATAGTTCATTGGCCTTTCCTCGGATCCCCATTTCCGACAATACTTCAAGTAATATTTTGTGATTTACAGTGTCGAAGGCTTTTTTTAAATCTACAAATATCGCAGCAACGTATGAACCTTTGTCAAGACCTTCATTTATAAACTGCATCGCATCTATCAACGCTGACGTCGTATTGCTTCCTTCTTGAAATCCGTATTGGTGAGCATCAAAACTAGAATATTTTTTTATAAATTGTAATAGCCTCCTGTTGATAACTTTTTCGAAGATTTTGCTGACCGCGCTAATTAGGGCTATTGGTCGATAGTTATTAGGATCTTTTTTTGAGCCGCATTTGTAGATGGGAGAGATAAGTGCTGTTTTCAGGCAAGTAGGAAATGTTCCTTCGTTCAAATGGTGATTTATAACAATACTGAGTGGAGTAGAAATTATCGATTTTAATATTTTCAGATCGTTTGTTGTTATGCCATCAATACCGGGTGATATGTTTGATTTAAGTTCCGCTATGATATTTTCTAATTCGGTGGTGTCTGTTGGAAGAGTGAACATTACATTCGATACCGTAGGGCAGCATATCCTTTTAAAGTTCTCCGCATTGTTATGAGTTCTAAGGTTGTCCGCAAGAGTTGTGCAAGAGTAGTCTTTCTTAGTAGCCTTTTGAGTCTTTCTGCAAGAGAAGAGCGGAGCTCGTCCTGGCCAGTTCATCAACTCGCTAATTTCCCACAATATCGCTATGCCCCGGGATACAGAGCTCAGTAACTTTGAGCCGATCCGCTAGACCGGCTAGTTCGTTACGGTATTGTTGTAATAGTTTAGAGAAGATGGTAGCCGAATCTAGTGCTTTGATTGCGGCTTGGCTATCGGTGAAAATAACGATGTTGCGTTTTGGCGATAAATGTCCGACATGCCTCACGGATCCCCAGTACCTCCGCCTGGAAGACGCTAGCGTGGTCCGGTAGGCGATAGGACTTAGCGATATTATGTGTATCTGAGAATATTCCTGCCCCGACCCCGCAGTCCATTTTCGAACCATCGGTAAATATTATCGTGTCGAAGTCTGTCACGAAGTCACCGCACCGTTCTACCACTCCTCTCTAGTTGGGAAACCAACAGAGAAGCCTTTCGTGAAACTCGGTTTGGGGGTGATGTAGTTAGTCGGTGACGTAACCAATTCCTTTGGTAACTGTCCCAGGATATTACTATGCCCGTACGGCTTCGCAGTCCAGCACCCAGATTCTTTGAGTCTGACGGCATTGTTTGATGCGGTGTTTTTTATATAAAGGTCGATTGGTAGGAGGTGGAGTAGCACGTTTAGTTTCAAAAGCTTTACTTTCTCGTCGTGTTTTACAAATCCTTTCAGCTGTTTAATGCAAAGATTGATGTATGTACACTTAAGGGGACAAATTTTGAGTGGTGGGGAATTTTTCGATATTCAAATTGTATAAAGGGGTTGAATATATTCTGCCTACCAGAGTGGCAAAAAAAATGTAAAAAAGGTTACTTACAAAATCGCATAATCTTTTTTCAGGGTTAATATATAAATTCTTTCAGTAAAAAGTTGGATATTTGCATTGCCTATCAAGCCAAAATACTAAAATTACTGACAGCCTTCACTACACTCCCTAAAACTTGAAAATACAGAATTTTGAGAATAGCAGATTTATTTGAAATTTCAGATAGATAAAAAAATGTATTTTTAATTTGCTCCTCAATTAAAAATGTTAAAAATTGCAATATTCTATTATTAGTCCCAAAAATGATTTAAAAAAATTGTCTTTTGTGTGGTCACCATACAAAAGCCTTGGAAAAATTTGTGCACTTATCTTCTCAAATTGCCTATAAATCAGTCAGAAAGTCGAAATTTTAGAAGAATTAGGATCGAGTAAAAAGAAAGTGCGCTTTCGTTAATGAGCAAAAGTATGCAACTAGGATACCTTCCAAACAAAAGTTCACACGTGTTTTTGTCGATAAAATCGGCATGCTTCAACATGGAAATTTAATTTCGATATTTGTATGTTACTTCTCTAATAGATTGGATATTAAGAAAGTTGAGTGAGTTCTTCGTGGAGCTGCCATACGAAAGACCTTGCAAAATTTGTACATTATCGTCCGGAAATCGTGAAGACAATAAGGAAATGCAATACACAGTGGCCAGGTAGATCAAAATTAGAACATCTAGCTCGATTTAACTACAACTCTGCTTCCACAAGATGCCTAAAAGATGGCGGTATACGCGACACAGATAATGTTGCGCCGAGAATCACACCGTCATATACTTAAAACTACTTAAGGAGTTTCTTAGCGCTCCTTACTCGCAAGATAGATACATTCTTGCATTAGATTAGAAGAAAGCCATAAAATAATTCTTCCGTCTAATTCCCTGCTCGCTTGCTTCGGAATATGCGAGATGTGGATGAGCGTTAATTATCGTGAGACGCGCAAAGATAACGACGACGACGAGATGTGCGAAAAATATAACTTAACTTTCATACACACGCCATACAAGGAACAATTTATATGGCCAACAAATAAAAATAAAAACAGGAAGAAAAGGACGAGAGCTTAGGCTGGATACGGGTGGAAAAATATCTGAAATAAACTTTTACACCCCCCAAAGTCGTCGTCGCATGGTAAGCTAGGATGAAAGTGGGATGCAATCGGGATGAGCAAATCTTTCGGTTGGTTGTAGCACCCACTCACTCCACCTGTCGTAGAAAGTTTTAAAATAAATTTTATGTGTGGATCGTAAATACCTGAAACACATACAAATTAGGGAAGGTAGTTGCAGGAACCGTCATATAAATGCGGCAAGGATATCAAATATAGTAGTGAACGCGCGATGCTCATTAGGTACGCCATTATGCTATCACAATTTTATTCTTGGGGATTTCTTCGGTGGTGACTGGAATTGAATTTTAATGTTATGGGCGAGTCTGCAGTGGAATAAGAGTGTCGAGTATAGACCATAGTTTTGACCCGGTTTCTTCATTTCAGGGCTTTTGGAGCCAACGATGAGCCCTCTTCCTGGACAAGTCAAAGGTATCTAAAAGACGGGAACAATGAAGTAGACAAGATTTATGAGGCCTAGGAAAAAGGATGCGGAAAAAACGCATCTAAATATTTTAGGGAGTTGACGTTATCAGCACTTTGCCATTTGGTTGAGTCCCGGATGACGATTAAAAATCCGGCAACACTCTTCCGTCGTTCATCCTACAACGCCGTCGGTGAAAAAAAAAATACCCGAAATATTGGACCACATGTAATCCTTCTATACTCCGGAGTAGAAGACCATCTCCTCCACGATTTTTTTACACCTTCCAACCCTTTTTTTAACGCCGTTGCCTTATGCATCGGCACGATCGGAATTTTATGGGGTTTTTTTTCGGCGAAGGTAGTAGTGGGACTCAACCCATCCATTCGCCACTTTAGGTCAATGTTTGGAAGGTCCTGGGAGCTGTTCCTATTGTTGTTACGCCGCGTGATACCAAGGTTTTATGTACTACACGCCGCGAGTAATTAAAAATGTTTATTTAAAGTTTTATACCCTTTAAACAATGTTCAATGTGCGCGGGGGTTGTGACTTTGATAGCTGGCTGGTGTGTTGCGGTGTTGTGGAGATGGCTTGGATGGGGGTGCGGTTGATGTGGCGTACGGAACATCATTGCCACAAGGGTTGAGATCCAGAAGTGCCGAACGAAAGGAGGAAAAAAAAAAAATCGCGGAGCCATCATACCAAGATGGGGTTAATTTTTTCTTCCCACACTCGAAACACTTCTCGGGGTTTTTTTTTGCTCTCTGCCGGCGGCAGCTTATTTTAAGGGTTGGCTGTGTCGCAGCCCGGATTATCAATGTTATGTCAGGCCGAGCATCAGAAGCATCAGCCACTTGAAAGATGAACCTGACGATGGGCAATAGTATCACCCCGTCGAACGGGGCGCATAGTCCTCTGCGGTAACACGGAATAGGGGGTTGGATTTTATAGTACCTGGGTGCTATAGACCGAGAAAAAAAATTATCCGCTGAATTTCATTAATGAATTACATAAATTAAAGACAATTTTCTTTTATTTAACCCTTTTTTTTCAAACTATACATCACTCCCTTCGCCATCATCTATATCTGCCTTGGATTTCGTGTCCTGAAAGTGGTGAATTGAAGGGGTGGTACCACCGCCACGTTGTCATTAAAAATGAGCGGCAATGGAACGCCTTTTATTGTCGTATCTGTTCTCCTTTTTTTTAATTAAAATTTTTTTAACAATTAATTTATCTGATAAATTAGCTTGTACTAGTTGAGTTTGACTTTTGTGTTAATGAACCATTTAAGCAGGAAGAAAAGGAGGCGGTTAACGAGTTGATGGCATGTCCTTAATGTGGCCTCATTTGACACGATTGCGGAAGTAATTTCAGACGTTTCGTTCAATTGTTGATTCATATTATAAGCCGATTTACAGTTTAGAGACAGATACTTGTCTTATAAATGTAATTAGAAAAATTAGACAAAATTGGTTGAGCTGAAGTGGCGGAAAAATAACATCGACGAATAGGGGTATTTATAGTCGTATTATTTCTTACTACTTCTATTTCGAATTGGATCAAATGGAATAAAAGTAACAGCGATTAGGACAAAATTTCCTATCAGAAGTGAAAAATCTGCCCAACACTCGCAATATAACTTTAAAGTTATAATAACCAGTCCCGACGTCGGCACGACGTCGTACATCTGGCTAAATACAAGTTTTTGGTCACTTAATTCCAGTTCTCTAAGTTGGAACAACGTCGCGTCAATTCGACATTATAAACGAATTTTATAATAATACAACTAAACTTTTATTTTCGGAACACAGAAAAAACACCGAACATGACTCAAAAAACACCACACAAATAACAAATATATATTTAAGCAACGTTGTGGTTGCAGATATAACTAGCCTTTTGGTCGACTGTCTGGTTATGAATTTAATTTAGAAGTTGTTAAACATCTTGGTTACAAATGTAATTAAAAAGTAATTTTGATGACTTCATGGTTACGAACATTTCGGTAACTTTTTAAGCGACTGTCTGCTTATGAATTTAACTTAGAAGCTATTTCATAAGCATCTTGGGTGCATAGCTAAATAGGGGGTTTGAATCTTTTCAGAGAAGTTATTTGGGCAACGATTATCCCATATTTTTTTGAATCTAGACTTTCTTAGATTTTGTTTTTGGAAAAAATGGCGTAGTATTGTCAACATTTTTTTAAAATATTTTTCTATTGACTAGATGCCAGGATTTTACAATGTCGATGAAAATTATATAAAAGTGAGGTTCACTCATTTTGGGGGATATAAAAAAACCCCAAATAATAAGAGGGCGATTAAAAATATATGACCCAGAAGAAGCATTGTTTGCACAAAAAAACGAGTCATTTTTTAAATTGACTTTTCCAGTCAAGGTTTTTCACCTCTCAACGGTCTCATTTCGCATTGATAAGCATGAGTTGTCAATGGAGCGTTCTTTTCCAGTTTGGAAGTTCGTGTGGTTGTCTTCGTAGATAAATCTGACACCGAAAATCACGCCAAAACCCTTAAGATATAAAATTAAAGTTTGTGAAAATTTTATGAATAACTTTTTATTTTTTTAAAATTGTTAATCGGGAATTTATAATAAAGTGTTGTATAGAACTGACTTATTTTGGAACAAATTATTGTAAAAACAAATTGATTATAAAAGCTAACATTAAGGTTGCGTAAATACCCAATGACCAAGATCTTTTGACAAGTTGCTTAGATTTTGGCTCAAGGTCGGTGTAAAGTTATGGGACAATCAAAAAATCGTTTCCACGACGTTAGTGCGACGTTGTAATGACCGAGCGGTATTACATAGATGAGAATTTATACCGCCGTGTTGCAGTAGCCATTATCTCTGGTTAACGCATTTCAATGAACAGTGAACACTTATGCCTACAGATTCTGAATGCATACTACAAACACGAAAAAAATGAAGAATATTTTTTTCAAGTACGCAATTGGTCTAAACAATTAACAATAAAGTGGTTTATTGTCAGCCGGTCGAACTATATATATTTGATAAATTGCTCATCTTAAAACAGGCAAAATGATTTTACAATTGGTTGTACGCGAGTTGTTTCAACATGTTATTGTATTTCATATAGTTTAGGGTCATTCCACCAAGAATCGCCAAAAATGACGAAATTTGTGCCCTTACCATCTCCGATTCTTTTCAAAATTTATGTACTCGAAGAATTAGTGAAAAAAAAATACAATTTCAATTTTTTGTTTCTATCTCATTTTTTTTTGTTAGTTATAGTATGTTAAAGTTTTCGCAAAAATAGTGTCCGAGTCCTTTTTGAAAATTCATATCTCTGGTAATTTTTATCCTAGAATAATAAAGTAGGACTTATTTTAAAGATTGTTGTTAAAAAATTGTCGCAATATAAAAAAAATACGAATAAAAATTATCCTTGAAATTTTTTTTTAAAGGATAACGATTTTTTCCGTTATCCTTGAATATCTCAAAATCATTTTGTTTTTATTTTTTTTATATTTTGTAAGTTAAACTGTTTTACAAAACATACCAAAAAATTAACTTGGGATCTTAATGGGATCGGGGTCAAAAAAATCGAAGAACATCAGTGCTTCTCAATTATGTTATAGTTGTGTAGTAGTAGAACATCGCAGCAAATCATTTGCGATGTTAAGTTCGAAAATATGCATGATCGAAAAACACAAAGTGACATCGTCCTCTTTTCATCGTCAGCCGTCGACCGAACTACTACTGTACTATTATATTATACAACTTAAATTTTGAACTTGGGTCTAAATTAATTTATTGTTTTATTCAATAAACATACTGCAGTCACGATCGGCTGCAAGCCAATCGTATAATACTCTAGATGAATACTGAACTCCGATTTATATTGTAGTTGGGGATAAAGTAGAATTACGTGTGTGCATGTTGTATGTCCTTTATTAAGGACTGCCATTAGATTCCTACTCAAACCTAAAAGACAATATTCAGTGTTTAATTTCTTATCTTGAACTGGTTAAGTCATCGAAAAAAAAGTCCTTTTTGAAGGACTTTCACATGGGAGGTGCAGGAAGGAGTCACTTGATTTCTTACATATTTATCCTTTTCCTTGGAACCATTCAAAAATGAACGTGTACAAAATTTCAAATTCGTAGCTTGAAGCGTTCAAAAGTTATCGAAAAATATTGTTGAACACGTGTCTTAAGGACATTTTGTACGGCAGCTACCAGAAGGAGTAAAAGGATTTCGCTGATAAGTAAACTCGAACTTCGTTTTTACTCAAAACTAATTTGTACAAAATTTCCAATTCATAGCTAAAAGATTACTTAAGTTATAGTAAGTTCCGTAAATTGAAAGAAAACGTTTTGACTGGATATTTGTATGGCAGCTACACGAAGGACTAACAGGATTTTCTTCATAATCATACATTTAGCTCCAACTATTGAAAAAGTAACACATACAAAATTTCAAAGTCGTAGCTTTAGGCGTTCCGAAGTTATTGGTCAATATTCTTGAACACGTGTTTTAAGGACATTTTGTATGGCAGCTACCCGAAGGAGTAGGACGATTTTGCCCGTTAACGAACTTAGCCTTACAAATTCAACCAAACATCCAGATTCAAAATTTCAAGATCCTAGGTGAAGGCGTTCTTGAGTTATCGTGCTAACGGACAGACGGACGGACGGACGGACGGACGTCAAGCGGATTTGAGGTTTTTGGGCACAAATAAACAAAAAATAATAAATAACTTTTTTTCGTCTGAGGCTTGGTTCTATGCGTTACAAACTTTTGGGCTGGATTAAACTTATAATACTCTATATGATTTCATCTAGAGTATAAAAATATCTACTACAGTTGTAATTTTTTTATAACATAATTGAAAAGCACTGATGTTCTTAGATTTCTTTTAACCCCGATCCCATTAAGATCTCAAGTTAAGATTTTGGTATGTTTTGTAAAACAGTATAACCTATAAAACATAAAAAAATAATAAATAAAAAAAACAGCATTTTGAGATATTCAGGATAAAGGACAAAATCGTTATCCTCGAAAAAAAAAAAATTCAAGGATAATTTTTATTCGTATTTCTTTTTATATTGCGACAACCTCCCCCTTTAAAATAAGGCCTATTTTATTATTCTAGGATAAAAATTACCAGAAATATGAGTTTTCAAATAGGACTCGGACACTATTTTTACGAAAACTTTAACATACTATAAAAAACAAAAAAAATGAGATAGAAACAAAAAATTGAAATAGTATTTTTTTTTTCAACAGCAGACTGTTGTATGACGGTTCGTGTGTAATTTTATGATCAGGAACTCAGAAAATGGACAGTTTTTCTCTGTGAATGTTTGTTTGTTTGATTGTCCCGTATGCCTTCCTATATCCTTCATCCGATTGCGATGAAACTCTGTTTCGTCGTCCGCGAAGGTTTCTGTATTATTAAAACTATTCTGCAATCGGTGGGGCGCGACACAATCAAATGAGCGTGTTTCATATAGTTTAGCGACAGTTCGAGTGTTTTCGGTGTATAAATGCGCACGTCTGACAAAATCGAACGGCAGCAATGGAAGCGACGGGAGCAACGGAAGCAACGGGCGCAACGGGAGAAACGAGAGCAACGAAGCAACGGGAGTAACGGGAGCAACAGGACCAACAGGAGCAACGAAGCAACGGGAGTAACGGGAGCGACGGAGCAACGGGAAGCAAGACTGGACTGCAAACCGCTGGCTTTGCAGTTTCGATAGTATAGCACCGGCTAGTTATTGCATTATTGCACAAAATAATGAAAGATGAAATTTTTGGGAAATGAAAGTGTGTTGCGATGACTAGTTCAGAACGTTTCTCAATTCCTTGTAATTGAATTCAGTTTTGCTTAGCAATATACCGACAAACCGAAAACATCGCAAGCTAGTTATTAACTATTCATCTAGGTGAGATATATGATCCCATTGAACTTACTTAGGATTTTCAGATTAATCCCTAAGCGTTTTGGTTTATTACTCGAAAGTGAATCGCCTAGATGGACCGCACGTGAAGGTATTTTTTTGCTTGCGCGTTGTGTATATTTTCATTCAATATTTTATAACTTACAGTGAAAAATTAAAATTTTTTTTAACCACTTCAACAGAACTCTTAAATATTTTCATAGTACTAGAAAAAAACCCTTGCCTTCATCAAAAAGATCAAAGCCCATTTTGGCGCCATAGAAGAATACATTTTATTCCATAGTTAAACGAAATTAAAAAAAATTTGTTTTATTTATATAAAGCATTCTGTGCTCACACAGAAATAAAATAATTAAGTTTAATCTTTCTAGCGTAAGCGAAAGCCTAGATCCTATCCTCAGCCTTTTGAGATTTTCTTTATCGCCACGTCAGCAATTTTTTTAGTCAAAATAAGTTTTTGACGAACGAAGACTTGGAGGGAAAAATACTTGCATACTAAGGTTCTTAAAAATTGTGATTTCAGTTATTGCACGATAACGAAAAATCCGTAGGGAAGTTTAAATTTTACACACTAAAATTTATCACCATTTAGAAGTGCAGTAAAAAATATGTAAAATTAAGGTACTGATTCGAGTGGCTAACAAACATATGTCGTTCAAAATTGGCGTTTCCATTCGTCCGAACTCGTGATGTCTCGAAAATGGGTTAAGCTTGTGGGGAGAGGTTTTGGGGCCAAACAACTCAGGCCGAAAACACTCTTCACAAATTGGACACAGATCCAAGGACTCTGGTTGTCACTTCGGTTCCTAAATAAGGACGAGAAATCGAAGTGGCAGTCAATTGTTCGCCGACTGGCGAAATCAGTATATGATGCAAAGACCTAGCATTAGTAAGTAGCCGCCATCCCAGGACATCCACATGTAACTTAGACCGATTGGTACGGACTTGTAAATAACCATTACAGAATCGATTCAGTAATCATTACAGTTTCAACTGGAATATACCAAAGTACCACTACATAACTGATTCGGACAAATTTCGCGACATCACTGGTTGAATTATATGCCTTTAAATTAAGATTTAACTTACTTCAAGGATTAATTGCAACAAAAAATTTAATTAAATCAGTAAGTAAGATTTTCCTCGTTTTAAGTGAAATTCGCTGAAGGATCCAAATCGTCCTTGTAATTCTCGATCGTATTCAACAAATTATGTTACTTCTACAGAGCCACGGAGTATCGTGGAAATATGGGAGGAGATTATCATTATCTAGGTACACCGTGCCATCCCCAGCTTCACTCAACAGCCCTTCAACCCCTATATAAAAAAAGGCCAACATAGTATACAAACGAGAAAGAAACACAATACAAAATACACTGCTACTGTAAAGTACCTGGCTAAATTGTTCATCTGAAAACCGCCCTCATTTACTCCCCCCAATAAAATCGCAATAGCCAATTTCGAAACCTCTTTCTAAAAGCCAATCACAATAAAAACAAAAATTATCCTAATTAACTGTTGATAATTATTTTCATTATTTTATAGATCCCATTAAAACATGGGATAAACATAAACTCGACGACTTTTTGCGCAATTACTCTTGGGCGAAAACGCTACAACCATAACCGCGTATTCGAGCAATAGCTCGCGTAACTCCTTCGTCTTTTTCGTATGGCAACGCCTTCACGAAAGTATCAATTTCACTCAGTGAAATGAATTTATAGAGGTGTATTTTTACGGGGTCCTTTCCCATGCTCAGCTAATAATTTTAATAATCCGCAGTTAGTTGATGAAAATCACTTTACCTTAACACCTTCTTAGGGTGGGCGTTGGTTATACTTCTTCGGCTATAGTTGCGATATTACGGCACAGTATAACGCTCCAGAGTCGAAAGCACTTTGCGTTTGTTGTCAATAAAAGTGCCATCGGTTATGGTGTCCTGTAATAATAATTTCGGGTGTTTGGTTGCTTGTTTGATAGCCGAGATATTACAGTCAAGGATATTACGTTTTCGCATGCAAATACTCCACCCCAGGCCCCCATCCACTCGGTAGCCGTTAACCGATTTTCAACCCTCTAAAAAACCCAGTCGAGTCGAGGGTTTGTATTGTCATTCCATTAAAACCGTAGCTCACGGACTCACCATCACAGACTGGGTCGTAGAAACACTGTTAAACCGTCTAATGAAAGTTTTCTGTTTCACTTAGATAATACACGTTTCAAAAATTATTATTATTATTATTAAATTCACTCTTTTGAAGAGCTCGCACAAACACACAGCCAATGTATTTTGCAGACAACCGAAAAAGGGAAATAATTCGGGTTATAGTCAGCTAAGGATGATTCGAACGCGGGGTGAGGAGAGGGTCGAAAAGAGTGTATTAGTCGAAATTATTAATGCAAAGTCTCATAAACGTATAAATTATTGACAATTTATAAGCAAATTTCCAAAAATAGGTCTTGTGCTCTGTTTCACACACCACTCCACCTACAACCCGTTCCGGCCCCAAAATTCGTCCTTACTTCGAGTCGTCTAACATGAATACTTTGTAGCGATTGGTAGCGATCCGAACCACCCTCAACTGTCCCTCCCTCATAAGTTTAGTATAATTAGGTTGATAATCGAGGCAAGTGGCAAAAAGCAGTCAACCCTTTCGTTTTTTCCGAGTCGATGAGGGGGAGAGACACTCAAAATCACCAACACCCTACACTTTTGCGTATCAAAAGTTCGTATTTCGAGTGTGAATTTATGACTGTTTCTATAACTGCATTTGATAAGAAAATGACATGGCTTTTAGGGTGAATAAGATTCGAATGGAGAGTAGAGTTGGATTAGGGCATAGTTTTCTTAAAATCCAAACAAATGTAGCGAACTTTGAAATGAGGAATAGCAGCGAAAACGGACATGACCAAAATATGACAAAACTACGGTCATAGCGACGTTATTACGACAAACGCTTTCAATATGATCTGCAAATTCAGAATTTCAGAGGTTATGTGAAGAAATAGAATCTAGGGAAGTCATCGTTTAAGCAGGCGCAGTTGGAGGCGATTGGGGTCTACTAGTGGGACTAATGCTCGTCGACAACCGCGGCGTGAAGAATTTGCCATCACCTAAAGTGAAAGAATGTTTTAATTATTATGGTTTAAATTTTAACATATACATAGACTTGTGTTACATAATGCAGCCTTTAACATTTGTTTATATTTCGGGTTAAGGACCGTATAGTGTCCGAATTGAGTTTGAAAGAATTTAGGGATAAAAACCAATTCGATATCTAATTAGATCGAATAGATACCGCAGAATTCGTGAAAACGTACACAACCTCTTCACACCGCCTTCGGGGTTGAATATGAAAAAATACTGAAATCAATTTTTGAAATTTTACTCGTATGATATAATACGAATTCGAGTTCATCAGACCTACGAGATATGGCGAAATTCGTGAAAATATAATAAACAATCTCTTTAAACTTCTCTTAGTGGTTGAATTTTAAAAAAGTCAGAAAACAATTTCAAGTCGTTTATATAGAAAGAGTCTGTAAGTAAATCCAGTTTTATGTCTTAACACCTAAGAAATATGACGGAATTCGTGAAAATATAGGCAGACCCCCTTTATTGACCATTACTTTTACCCCACTACTACAATGCAAATTTGAACCACTTTTTGAAATTTTTACTGTGAGTCGCTCCTCCGGTAGAAAAGGAACCGCGTTCCGCACCGTGGGGCTCCTACTGCGTATTCTGATAATACTCAAAATTCTGAGTATATAGAACATTCTTTTTTAAAATCTTTAACACATAAAGACATATTCTGTCCACTAAAAAAATTAACTGAGTTCTCAATTGCTTGACAATTTGGTTAGCCTTGACCATTACTCTTAGTTTTGACCTGTTTAACTAGACTGACTACTCCAACTCTACAAATGATTTTAAAATCATTTTTAAATTACATAATTGCAAAGAAAATTCAAATTGAATTCTAGAGTAGCCATTAAGTGTAGTAGAGACCACCAAAAAAAAGTCTGTCTAACCACCGTCCGAAAACTGATTCGAAACCCCTAACTCGAGAATCCCTTGAGGCATGATCTTCAAATTTCTACCGTCGGGTACTTTGCCAATCTAGCCGGACAAAAGTCAATTTACAAGAACTCAAAGCAGGTAGAAAACATACAGCAGTCACGATCGGCTGCAAGCCAATCTTATGATACTCTAGATGAAATACTGAACTCCGATTTATATTGTAGTTTGAGATAAAGTAGAATTAGGTGTGTGCATGTTATATGTCCTTTATTAAGGACTCACATTTGATTGCTACTCAAACCTTAAAGACAATATTCAGTATTTAATTTCATATCTTGAACTGGGTGAGTCTTCGAAAAAAAATTTCCTTTTTGAAGGACTTTCACATGGAAGGTGCAGGAAGGACTCACTCGATTTCTTACATATTTATCCTTTTCCTTGGAGCAATTCAAAAATTAATGTGTACAAAATTTCAAATTCGTAGCCTGAAGCGTTCAAAAGTTATCGGAAAATATTGTTGAACACGTGTCTTAAGGATTTTTTGTATGGAAGAGATCAGAAGGAGTAAAAGGATTTTGCTGACTAGTAAACTCAAACTTCATTTTCACTCAAAACTAATTTGTACAAAATTCCGAATTCGAAAACGATTACTTGAGTTATAGTGATTTCCGTAAATTAAGTGAAGACATTTTGACAGGATACCCGTATTTGTATGGCAGCTACACGAAGGACTAACAGGATTTTCTTCATAATCATAGATTTAGCTCCAACTATTGGATAAGTAACATTTACAAATTTTCAAAGTTGTAGCTTCAACCCTTCCGAAGTTATCGGCCAATATTCTTGAACACGTGTTTTAAGGACATTTTGCATGGCAGCTACATGAAGTAGTAGGACGATTTTGGCCGTTAACGAACTTAGTCTTACAAATTCAATCAAACATCCAGATTCCAAATTTCAAAATCCTAGGTGAAGGCGTTCTTGAGTTATCGTGTTCACGGACAGACGGACGGACGGACGGACGGACGTCAAGCGGATTTGAGGTTTTTGGCCACAAATAAACAAAAAATTATATATAACTTATTTTCGTCCGAGGCTCGGTTCTATGCGTTACAAACTTTTGGGCTGGATTAATCTTATAATACTCTATATGATTTCATCTAGAGTATAAAAAGCCTTTTATTATTTAAGTTAAATAAACAGAGAACTTAAGTCAACCCCTCCCAACCTTTTATCGGCTGCGCTTGATGCCGTAAGTTTAGTCTGAACTTGACAATAGCGACAAGTGCACGTATTTCTCTTGGCTTCCTAGGTGTAGCCGTTGCAGGTAAAAAGTAAACATTTTATATTCAGTGTTACTCTTCGAAAATAGAGTAATGAACAAGGTAAGAACACATACTTTTAAAGTAGTTATATTTTTTTGTAAATGTAATAGTAAGATTTTGGCTGTTTCAAAAAAGACTTTACAGTTTTTGAATTTTAAACAATATTTTAGCGAATTGAAAGGTTTTTGGGTCCGTCCCGGTTATTATTTTTATTGTGATTGGAAGATGGAAGTCTGTACAATATACCCATTATCAATTTAGCCGCGCTTTTTCGAATAACGGGTCAACAAACATGATAGTAAAAAAAAGCAAATATTAGATCAAAAATGTTGATGGTGTTAACATGTTATTTCTTCCGTTTCAGGGTTATCCGGTGAGTCAGGAGTAAGAGTAGTGACCCGTAGATCACTGTATGATAAAATGCAAGAGCAGAACTTACCCAGTTTTGAAAAAAAGTTAAAATATTTGGAAAGTTATCTTTTATCTTGCGAAGACTACTCTTACACAGAGAGAAATGTGTAATGAAATCTAACAAAAAATGTAATGATTTCCATTAAAAATGCAATGAAATTCCAACCCATTACACCCGTAAAGAAAACTATGACATGTAATGAAATTCTGTAGTAAAGAGTTGTTGTTAAATTTATTACAGATTAGTAAAATTCATTACAAATATTTGAAATCTCACGGTACCAGTGTAGTAAAAATAATTACCAAGTATAGTAAATTTCATTACAAACTATGGTGAAATTTATCACCATGTACAGGAAAGTTCATTACTACGTAGTAAATATATATCCAGTTCACTTTATGATATTGAAAACACTATTACCGAAAACTGCACTTTTACCAAGAAAAACCGAGAACAACACTCCAATAAAACAAAAACGGTCACTATCACTCAATTCAACTCAACAAGTATATGACACTTCTGCAAACTTACTACTTTCTATAGTCAAAAACACTAGAGCATTAGTCAAATTAATTACAACTTTCATCAAATTTACTACTACTGTCGTCAAACACACTATTTCTTTAGTAAAATTTATTGCTATCTTTACGAAATGTACTACATTCGACAGATTCACTACTACTTTAGTGAAATTTACTACAATTACTGTAATTCGAATATTTTCTTTCAGTTTAATTACAATTGTGTAGTCAATTTTATTACCTTAGCAAGTCTACTACATTTTTAGTAAATTTTACTACATGATATAACAAATGTTAATTTTACTACAATAGTAGGGGAGAGTGCTGTACCTTGGAACGAAAAACACTTTTTATTTTTTTATGCAAAATGTACTACATGTAATGCGATGAAAATTTGAGGGAATAACAATGACCCACTTACTTATAATACATTTTTTTTTCATCGAACAATATCATTCCAAATTTGAAAGAAAAATAATTGAAATTTCAAAAAAATTTGTTCCAAGGTACAACGTTTCGTTGTACCTTGGAACAGCACTAGTTGTACCTTGGAACGCTTGCAAATTAGGTAAAAATAAAGAAAATACTAACTTGGAAAATGCTAAAAGAGATATTTATTAAACATAATTAAAAAAATTCATCATAAAATGGTAAAATATTATAAAATATGTTAAAATGGATAACTATGTAGTACATAAGTAATTTATTTAACATTGAATTAATGGAATGGAAAATTAAAACATGTTTTCAGCATCGATGGGAATCTTACGAATCCCATTCTTACTGCGAGACATTTATTGCAAAAAAAAAACACTGTTGTCAGTCAAAACACGTTAGTTTTGTATCAGGATTGCTATTTTATGCCATTCCAAGGTACAACACGTGTGACGTTCCAAGGTAAAACATGGTCCATTAATTGAATAAAAGCTATTTTTTAAACCTCCTAATTATCTTACAATCAGATGTTATAGAAAAGAGATAATACACACCTTATTGATAATAATCCTGCATAAAACGATTGTATACCACTACAACACAATAGTTTAATTATTAAACAAACTTAGTTAAAAAAATTACTCACACTACCCTCAAAACAAAAATATCAACAAAAACGCAAAATAACCGACAAAGTAAAGTGATAACAAGACAGGTTGTCTTGATATCAGCTGTTGTAAATGTAGTTCTTGATTCACACACCAGAATGCTCTTTTTAAACACAAAATTAACAACGTTCCAAGGTACAACCATTCCAAGGTACAGCACCTTCCCCTACTACACTTGTTCAAATTTCACCACATTTGTAATAAATTTTATGGCAACGATATTTTTTTGAATTCATTACACTGATTTGTAGAATTTATTACAGATATTTTTTTCTGTGTATGATCAAATAAACCACTTGAAGCAAAAGTTTTCGTATATATAATATGAATTCAAACAGAGGTGGAAGAAATCATTGTTATCGTATGGTTATCTCGCAGCAGCGGCGATGTGTACTGGCCACCGAGATCGTGCGATTTAACGCCTTTACACTCATTCCTTAGGGGCTATCTTAAATCGCAGGTCGATGCGTATAATTCGCAAACAATTGATGACTTTTAAGTTAACATAACAAACGCAATCCAGCAAATTTAGCCAGATTTATGCGACAAAGTCGTCGAAAAATGAACCTCTTGAATACGTGCCACCAAGCAAAGCCGGCGCGGACATTTGAACGACGTTATATTCATAGGCGCATCGTAGGGGGGGGGGGGCAGGAGGAGCCGGGACCCCCCAGCTACCGGCTTGGACCCTCCCAGAAAAATAATTCTGGCCCCCTCCAGAAAAATAATGCCTTCCTATCCTACCGCAAGCACTTTTCTTGTCTATTGTTTTTTGTCAAATGCTTTTTAACAACATAAAAGAATCTCTTAAAATTAACGAACCAAATCTCAACTGACTTTTAAAAATAACAAGACATTTTTAAATTTTAAATCATTGTTCTTTCGTTCTGATGGGAGCTTTACAAGATTTTTTCAATTTAGCAAAATAAATTGGAAATTGTTTTTGAAACAACGAGATTCTCATGAAATATTTTGGAGTTTTACGAAATTGTAATAAGATTTGTTTTTGAATGTAAACAGCTTTTTTTTTGAGAATATTTGTGAATTTTACGAGAACTTGAAGATGTTTTCTATTTTAAAAATTAAAGTAGAAATTTGTTTTAAACAACGAAATTTGCATCAGATATTTTTTGATTTTATGAGATATATTGTTAAGTAGAATTGGTTTTTGAATATAGCGAGTTTTTTATGAAATTCATACCTACGATATTGGATTCGTATATTTGGATTTTTTAGTATATACAACAGTTTGAACAATTTTTTGTTACTGAAGTCTTACCAATATATTATTTACTTCAAATTATTACTTTCATGGTATTGAAATCAGAAAACTTTTGGTTATATGCTTAAATATATATTATAAATAGTAATCATAACTAATAACGTACATTAATATTCCAGTACTAGTTTCAGTTAAAAAGAACAAATTAAAATTGGAAAATCAAGTAACTTCAAGTAACGTATACCTATAGTTCGACTTCGCCAAAGTCAAGCTGTATAAGCAAATCAAAATAAATGTAAAATAATTATTATACATGTACCTATATAATATGTAATATTATTTAATAATTACAAAAATGCATTATTTTTAATAATTTGTTTAAATTTGGACTGCAAGATTGACCTTCCACAATTGCGTTATAGAACATCTGTTGGATAAAAATCAGCACATTTGATGATGCGTGTGCGTAATCAACATCGAAAATCTAAAATATTTTGTCAGCGATATCTAAAGCTTGTAAAACGCTTCTGCATATAAAGTTATGATCAGAAACTTTAACCGCAATTTGATCAAATTCATATTTTTATTGCCTTATTGTGATAATACGAGCAGTTGGTACTTGAATACTTTATATCTTTCGCTTCTTTAATATAATTCTAAAATGAGTTCTGTCCACCTCTCACAACTTCTGGGAGGTTTTCTAGTTGGTTTTAAGAATGCAGGAAGTAAGTACAATAATGAGTTTTTGACATCAATAACAACAAAAGAAAACAGTTAGATACCTATTTAAATTGTAGAAACAATAAAAATTACAATCTGATAAATTAAGCTCTTGTTTCTTAAAATCCTTAAAACCCCGCCTGAACCGTGCCAAGTGTATTGTGCTTATTAATAGATGCCAGGATTCAAATAATTTGCAAATTACAGTTGGATACATTGTTGCAAAATCGTCAAGTATTTATAAAAATATTTTAAAAATAAAATAAAATTATAAATCTTTAATAATAAAATTAATAATTTAAAATAAATTATTTTATTTTGTTAATTTTTTTCACTATGGCCCAAAAAGCAAGAAATCATCTTACCTTACCTTATTCGCGATGTTAGAACGGAATTTTAATTAAATATTTAAATGAAAAATATAGAAAAAAATGGGATACACAATACTTTTTTCACAATTTACACAACTTTAATAGTTCAGGGGGTGTTCAAAACTTCCGATCGTTTCGTTTGCATTGCCAATGAAAAAAATGCAAACGAATAGCGACGCGAGTTATTACAATAAAGATTTAAAAAGCTTTTCAATTTCAGAACAAGTTTTGAAATATACAAGACGATCTTTAATTGTCTTGTAAATTTAAAAAATGCTTCTTAAATTCAAAACACTGGTTCGTTGTATCTCGTAAAAATCTTTTCAAATTAAAAGATTCACCTATTTTAGCAAAACTATTTTAGCTTTCTGGATAAAACTCTGTTTATTTTTAATTTAGTGTTTCGATAAAGAACAAATGAAACGCGATCGAAGAAAACGTAATTAGATCAGTGTTGCCGGTACTGACTGACTTTGAACATGAATATGGATGAGAAAATATAAACGAACACGAAGCTGTTAAGTGAAAATTGCGAAAATAATAGAAAATAAGCTAGGAATTTATAAATTAATTTTTTTTTGTTATCGAAATTAAAGAAAATATCTTACGAATACAAAAAAATCTTTTACATAGCCATCAAAGTCTTCATATATTCGGTAACGCTAAAAATCTTCAAATTGAAGAAAAATCTTCAAATCTGGCATCCCTGCTACTACTCAAGATAGATTCTCGAATCTCTCAATAATGAACATTGAATTCAATTTTAAGGACTCTCTTTTGGTTGCTACTCGAAACTATAAAGCAGTGAGTTCCCCAAATTGAGTGAAGACATTTTTACAGGATTTTTGTGTGGCAGCTACTCGAAGGAGGACTTATAGGAACTTTTTCAAATTCTTTCCTTCAAACAACGTATAAAACATTTCAAAGTCGTAGCCTAAGACTACTCATTCATTGTTTATATGAACACCCAATCTATAAACACAAAAGGGACGAACATTTATGAAAAGCATGTGTTCCTTTCGGAAGAAGTCGTATGTTGTGAGCAATTCGGCCCCTGGCCCCTGCCAGATTTCAGGCCACGGCATGCCTATGGTTATATTCCATACTAAATGCGATAACATATTCTTTCAAACAAAAAAAAATTTTGTGGATATCTCACAGACAACTTGTTTTATTTACATTTAAATATCGGAAAATCAAATTGAGACACCCTATAGCTGTTTATTACTATGTTTATTATTTATTTATGAGGTAGGTACGTTCTTTTTCTTCACTTTATTTGTTTCTACATATTTTATTTTCATTACATTTTGTTTTTTTTTTTAATTTTAAACAACAATTTATTTATATTTATTTTCATTATCTATTTATTGTTATTTATGTATGTATACTATTATTATTTCTTAATTTAATTTATTTATTATTATTTTTGTTTTGTTTTTTCTTTTTATTTTTTGCATGTATTTTAGGTATGCTTCATTTGTGTTAAGCCAAACACCAGTACGCCCGTACTGTCTGGGGAACACATCTAACACACCAAGATAAGCTGAGCAAAATGTCAATATACAATATATGGTAATTTTTTTCCAGTTCATATAAATTTGAAATTGAAATAACAATTTTACATGTAATTTCGCGAAAAGAAAATTTTTGAGTTAAACTTAATAGTTTTTCTTAAAGATATTTGTCGCAGAACACTTTCTAAAGGCTAATTCAATCATACAATCTGGGTATTTAGATTGATAAAATGGAAAAAAAATAATTTTGACTGGCTAGATTGGCAAAATACCCCTATGTGCGTCGCTAGGCCACTCAGTGCTCCAATTAGGAGTAAACTTTTTGGCGATGGGTATGATGGGCGAGAATAGGCTTGAGTGATAAAACCATAATGTAGAATGTTTAAACATGGAGTCTGGTCGCAACTTTATTATTTTTTGATTGCATGTCTGGGGCAGATAGTTGCCAAATTTCCATTATCCTTTCCTTATTATAATGACTGTATTTTCAGGAACCATAAAATTACATATTCCTCATAGCTGTTAACTAAATACCACTTAACTCCAAATGGGCCATTAATCACATTAGAATGTGGAGGATATTAAACGAAACTCCTTGATGAAGTATCCAACAATAATTTATATTACTATCGGCCGGGCGACTATTCCTTAAGAAAGTTTCCTTTCTTCGTCCGCGACGATTAAGTCATAAAGTACAGATGTCGCGTAATTTACCGATTCGATTTGTACGGCCTCCATACAACATCCTTCGACTGCTCGGCAATTTATTTTTCACTCATAATTTCCAACCCCCAGCCCCTACCTTGCACTCGATCCGAACTACTCCATCCATTACCGGGCGATGTATATCATTAGCTAATTTCAAGCCCGACTAACGACATTTATTTTGCCAACTAATTTAAATATTATATCACTTCATCTTGGCCCTAATGGCCTTTTGATATATAGAAGAAAGCGCAAGGACAACCATACACCAAGTGGATGTATTGGAATTGCAAATCATATTCAAGCCGGGAAGGACAAAAAAATGGAATCTTTACCGGTTTTGTAATATCGTCGGTACGCTGCTGTTGCCTTTGGCACTTTTCTTTGGAGTAGAAAAGGAGAAGGATCCTAATTTAAAAGAGACCTGAAGGTCCTTTTTTTGTGTGTAGTTCGAGAAGGTAGCGTATAGGACGGGAGCAAGGACTCGCATATTTGAGGTATAATAGTATGAAACCAACTCACAGGTGGCTAATTAATTTCAAGCCATTCTCGATACACGCTTCTGGTGTTCTGACCAGACGTTATCTCTGGCGAAAATCTTCGGAGAAATTTGCTCAAATTTGTTGCTCGGATTTTAGCAACAAATTTGAGCAAAGGACGAATTAACCAATTATTTGGAAACGAGCTGAACAACTATTCCACGCCCAAATTCAAAATACGTTGAACTTCTTAAAGCCGTCAGAGATCTTATAACCACACAGTAATGCGAGCGACGCGACGCGCGTGTTTAATCAATCGCATTGCGACACCAGTTATATGGAGCGCGCTGAATTGCTTTCCGTAACTGCAGATAATAATAATAATAATTATATCAAATACTAAAATATTTCGTTCGCAGGCAGCAAACGTATTGCCTGTTTATTTTATTTTATTGTATAGGTATTCGTTTTCCTATATTTAATAGAAGTTTTCCGTCTATTGTTGTAAAAAATTTGAAATACAACCGAGTCAAGTGTCTAAACCGTGTGACACGCGTGCCAAAATTTGAAAATGGACTATCAAAGCGACGCGATTATATCGATAGAACATGCATTTGATTCATCTGTTATCGCGTTGCAGTGCTTTACGAGCGCGCGTTGCTTTCACTCCAATTTCACCTTAATAATAGCCAAACATGGATCTGACTTTGAAAGGATCTTTCAGTTCGGGATGCAGAAAGTATTAGCCTGTTTTTGCGCCCTCTAGTCACAGGATCATCTCTGTAGTATGTCTTTCAAATTAAATTGAAAGATTTTTGCGTCACTGGTCAAGACCATGTGCCATCTGTCTTTTCAGTTCGTTTGACATCTTGGAAAGACGGCTCAAGTATAGGAAAAAACTTTGATTCACGACATCCCGCGAATCAATTACGGCAGAAAGTTGAAACATGAGGTATAATAGCATACAGATATTTGCTAAATGTAAAGTAGGGTCGATGGAGCAGAGCAGTGTATCAATATCAATTTACAGTATGAGCTCAATAATCCGACAAACACTATAATCCGCCATTTTTTAGGCTAGTCACTGGAGACAATACAAGTTTCTGTAATCCGCCGGATTTTTTAATCTCGAGTCCAATAGTCCGTCGTCTACAAGAGTATCTTTCAACTACCGTATCATCTACACTGTAATCCGCCGCTTGTACAAATATGTCGTGAGCTTGATTTTCATGGTGGCGAATTATCAAATATCTCCAAAATCACGTCTCATATCTCAAGAACTATTTGAGATAGAACCTTGAAATTTACACAAGAAATAGACCCCTACCAGAAGAGAACATTTTAAGCGGTGAGAGTGAGCGAAGATGTAAAGCGAAGCACTCAAATTTTTATATCTTCAAAGTCACTGACGAATGAAGGTTGAAACTCGGTAATTATATAGGGATATTGTTGTCATGTTTTACAAATTAGTTATCTAAGATTTTTTACAGCAGGGTGAGAAACGGCTTATCCTAGATAGTTTAAACTTGGTGCACATTTGTAATTATTATGTACAGGCACTGGAAAAGTAGTTTTGGTTAAAAACGTTGAAATTTGCATTGGTGAAGGTGGACAAAACTAGAGCGTGGATGAAGAGAGGTTGACTTACCTATTTTCACGAATTCCGTGACATATCTGGTATGAGGCTGGAATTGGTACCTATACTTTCAGTAGTTTTGTATGTTCATATAAGAAGATGAAAAGAGGCTAAGCATTTATGACAAACTGCGCTATATTTTTGCAATATTTATACTCTAGATGAAATCATATAGAGTATTATAAGTTTAATCCAGCCCAAAAGTTTGTAACGCATAGAACCAAGCCTCGGACGAAAAAAAGTTATATATTATTTTTTGTTTATTTGTGGCCAAAAACCACGTCCGTCTGTCCGTGAACATGATAACTCAAGAACGCCATCACCTAGGATCTTGAAATTTTCAATCTGGATGTTCGGTTGAATTTGTAAGGCTAAGTTCGTTAACGGGCAAAATCGTCCTACTCCTTCGGGTAGCTGCCATACAAAATGTCCTTAAAACACGTGTTCAAGAATATTGGTCGATAACTTCAGAAGGGTTTAAGCTACGACATTGAAATTGTGTACGTGTTATTTTTCCAATAGTTGGAGCTAAATATATGATTATGAAGAAAATCCTGTTAGTCCTTCGTGTAGCTGCCATACAAATATCCTATCAAAATGTATTCACTTAATTTACCAAACTCACTATAACTCAAGTAATCTTTTAGCTACGAATTCGGAATTTTGTACAAATTAGTTTTGAGTAAAAAGAAAGTTCGACTTTACTAGTCAGCAAAATCCTTTTACTCTTTCTGGTAGCTGCCATACAAAATGTTCTTAAGACACGTGTTCAACAATATTTTTCGATAACTTTTGAACGCTTCAAGCTACGAATTTTGTACACGTTCATTTTTAAATGGTTCCAAGGAAAAGGATAAATATGTAAGAAATCGAGTAAGTCCTTCCTGCACCTCCCATGTGAAAGTCCTTCAAAAAGGACTTTTTTTTCGATGACTTACCCAGTTCAAGATATGAAATTAAACACTGAATATTGTTTTTTAGTTTTGAATAGCAATCTAATGGCAGTCCTTAATAAAGGACATACAACATGCACACACGTAATTCTACTTTATCCCCAACTACAACATAAATCGGAGTTCAGTATTCATCTAGAGTATTATACGATTGGCTTGCAGCCGATCGTGACTGCAGTATGTTTTTCCTTTTTTTTCAATTAAAATTTTTATATTTGAAGAAATACGAATGGTAGAAAGTGGGATCTTATAAGAAGCTATTTTATTAACATTCTACGAATAATATTGTTACATGTAAACCTGGCAACCGCGCAACTCGATCGTTTCGCATCAACAACCGAATACCTAGCTACAAAGTAACTCAATCAGAAACCTAGTTGAAGTAAATAAGAAGAAACAACACTATTGTATCTCCCTTCTTATCGAATGCTCTCCAATGTACTAGAACCCTATACATACACCACCGAACGAAGATCGAAATGGAAAGCTCTAAAGCTTTCGCGAAGATTCCACACATCACTGAACGAACATTCAAGTACATCCTAGACTGCAACCGGATAATATAAAAGCAGGTGAAGCTTTCAGCGAGAGATATAGTAATTTTTATTACGTCGACTGTGACAGCCAGCGTGTATACGCGACCGTGTTGGTAGAGAGCGAAAGTGATCGAGTCAAGCGATATATGGTATAAGCGGGCGGTATTGCCATACAGTGCGAATTATTGTGCGAATAGAATTTAAAGTGCGATTAATAAATAATCACTTATTTTTATTTTAACCGAATTGTGTTTTACTTGAAATCCCGGCGAACCCCTAGCTCGCAATAATATATTTTGATTTCCAACTACGCCGAAAAATGTTCGTCCCTATTGTTGGTATATTTTGGCTTATGTGACTCTAATACCCTAGGCAGACGACGCATTCGAATGATCATTCCTAGTCGAATGATAATTCCGCATCACGTCTGTCCCAATGTAATTGTCGAATTGGTCATTCTTTCCATCATTCCAATTACAATTGCGAAATGGTAATTCGGATATAAATTGTTAATTCATTTAAGCGCTCGCAACGCTATCTATCGTCAAGCCTATGAAACTACCATGAAACAAGTGGAACAAATAGAAAATCAGGTGTTCCATGTCCAAATTTGTCTATTTATTTCATGTGTGCATTAATTATGATCAATCTTTCTAACGTTTCGTTTACAATTGCTGACATATTAGAACTCTTCAGATAAAACGTAGCCGTGTGCCAATGCAAAACTGGCAACTTTTATTGAGCATTCTCACAACAATAATATTTTGACAGATTGAATGTAATTCCGATAGACGTGTGTCAATGTTAAAACTTATTGATCATTGAATGCGAATGATCATTCCCCCAATGATCATTCGAATGCGTCGTCTGCCTAGGGTGTAAACAGCTGTTTATTATCCTACTAGGAGATGAGGCTGCCATCTGTGTTTTTAGTTCGGTTGGCGTCTGGGATGGTATGATGCTAATTCTGTGCAGTTTCGTTTGATTTTTGAGTTGGGAAGTGTTAAACAAGAATGGGTGGGATAAAAAATATGGAAGTGAGTTTTGAAAATATTAATCTTACACAATGCAAGATATCTTCTTTCCTATTCAGTTTGATCCTCCATCACAGATCCTTTCCTACCAAGTCCTCATTGTGGCTTGAAGGGTGTCATTTCTTACCATCAGAAATAGGGCTGGCGAAAATTCTCGACACCTCTCCTTCATTTAACCTGACCTTAAAAAGAAGGTCTAGCTACAACTCTCCCACGAGAATTGATTCTACGATAAATTCCAAACAAATACAGCTCACTACTCATATGAAATTTATCAAATTAAATATGGAATCTACCCCCAAGGATGAATTCGAAATTTGTTTGTTTCCGAATCGGTTTTTTTGTCAACTCTTCTACAAATCGGACATAGTGTAGTCGCGACCTGAATTACATCCGATAAAAGAGACATGAAATTCTTCCGTGAAAATCGACCGGGATATTCGCATAGACGTTATAGGCAAGGACCTAGGGACCCGTCCTGTCGAAAAATCCGTATATCTGCTGGTCGGTTTCAGATGGAAAGTTTCGAAGACAAGATGATTCCAGGATTGTGTTTGTGCCATCCAGCTTCCTGACAATTCCACAATCCTTGCGTTCTCCATTCCATCCACAGATGAAATAATATACGTCCTGAACCCGAAAGGTTCTACGGACATAATATCGGTCGGACAGGACAACTGGATTCGTTCGCCAACCAAGTCCCATGCATACTAATGTTTTTCTTAATAGCATCCCTTAATTTGATCCGCTATTTTGACCCGGGTCCGACCTAGACGACGAATAAGAGAAAATATATTTTGCTCCTGGTGGATGGAGAATATTTTAAAATTTTTATGTCGGCTTCATACTCCATCACGGGGACCTCCAGCCCCCTCGTGAGAGTATGGATAGTAGGAAAATCGCCAGTATGTTTAGCAAACGAATCATATCGCTGAAATCGGTGGTTGTTTGTAGGGTGGACAACATCGTCCAGGACTCCATCCCCAAAATAGCTGCATTTCTATGTGATGGCTGGAGGAACGATTGTCGTCCGTGTCGCATACTGTGCAATCCTTTTTTTAATTCTACTGGTCAGAAACGGAAATATTTAATCCATGCTGTCCTTCTCCGTGTCGTCTTCCACTGGGAGGAAGGATGCCTAGGTCCATCTCAACCCGAGGATAGAAGAAACGTGAACCTAATACCGAAAAAAGATCCAGCTCCAGAACCCCAAAAATTAAGGGTTGCAAGGACCTTTTTTTTATCCGTAACCGGCTTCCGAATTTATTGTGGTTCATTTAATATTTTCCTTTTTTTTATATTTTATTTTCTTTTATCTTTGGGACTTGTAGTCGTCTCCCGCTCGGTAAGGTTTTATTTTATGCCGAGCCTAATTCCGGTAATTAATAATTTTGAATTTTTAATGTTCACGTATAAATACAGGACGGTAAAAAAGGGTATTTTTACAGGTGGGAATGGTAAAGGAAACGTTGGTAAACATTAGCAGATAGATTCTGCGGTTAAATTCTAGGGGATGGTTAAAAAATTTAAATGAATAAAGTTCGTTACGAATTGTCCATAAGGCACTTATTTTTGCAAGTAGTAGGATTAAAATCGCTTTGATCATTTAATTTTCTAGTTCTTTTGCACGAAATGCGATTAATTTTTGTTTAATTGATTTTTTTTTAATAAAATTTTAGCTTTTTATGATTAATTCTGTGTTAAATTTCAAATATTACAAAAATTGAGTCCTGTAAGATCACTGCACAATACCCTTAACAATCAGTAAAAATATTTAAATAATTTAATAACAATTTTTTTTTTGGCACAGACGATAATTTGAAAGTGTTCTAATAATTTTGTTAGCCTCTTTATGTGCGTCATCATCATTCTTCAAAAATAGATCAAATAATTAGATAAAAAATTGATTTCGTTTGTTATAACATTAGGACTAGTATTATATCTACGGTTGCCAGATTGGGCTCTTTCCCGCGATCTGGGCTATTTAAATGTTCAGTTCTCGGGTACAAATTTCAAAAAGCTACTTATAGCTTTTTGGGCTATCCGGCCAACGCAAATTGTGCTATTTTGCTAGCTTACAACAGACCCGATTTACAAAGAAAAAATAAAAATAAAAAAATTAGAAAACTGAATTTCAGTCGTCTCTTGGGTTAAATCTGCTAGTGTTAACAGCTCAAATACAACGTCTGCAAATTACATCATATCACAAATCCTCTTGGCACTTAATTTTCGGTTCACTAGTCATAATATAAGTACTATTTGACCGCTTTAGATTTCTTTCTTTGGGGTTTTTTGAAGTCACGTCAGAACAAGCCACAGACTCTGGAAGCTCTCAAAGAGAATATCCGTTAGGAGTACGAGAACTTATCGCCCGAAGTTCTCGCCATAACGATTGAAAATGCGGTAAAAAGAGCCCAAATGGTCATCAACAATGGCGGCGCCTACTTGACCCAAATCATCTTCGAAAAGTAAAGGTCCAAATAAACATTAAAAAAAAAATTATGAAATTATGTCGTTTCATTTTAAAGATATAGCAAAACAACATTGGGTGAGTGTTTTCGGGCCACCCTGTAGTTCACACGATATCTATCTGGTATTTGCAAACTATAATTAATTTAGAATCGATTCATTATTTGTGGACTTTTACAAATGAACAACTTTCTTTCAAGCTATGGATATTACCAATATTGATCATTGCCATAGAGTGCCTTTATTTTTGCATAATTTATTAATTATAATTTTTGCTGGATTGGCAAGTTACAGACACGTGTTGCAAAAATTTCAGTCCCTCCAAAGTTATTATAACATGTGAACTCTGGCAATCCGAACAGCTCACTTATTATTGATATTAAAGTTTCCAGAGAAAAACAACAACCTTGCAATATCGTAGAGAGCGCTATATACTTCTCGCATGTTCTAGACACTTCTCGCATGTAAAAGGTACTTCTTCTGCGTTCCACACAAACAACCGAATATGCTGGACATTTTTCGACTCAACAAACAATATAGTATAAACGCCGCAGAGCCGGGGAATAAGTTTTTATACTGTGAGAGTGAATCGACTCGACAGCGTATTCTTAAAGTGACTTTCATCGATAACAGCGATCAAGTAATAAATAAAATCGAATTGTGTTCTTCTTGAAAACCTGGCGAATTTATTTTTTAAGTATAATTTTACGTTTAATTTGCTTCTAATATGTTTTTCAAACAAGATTTTTAGAATGGTGATAAATGCGAATTTTTCTATTCAGACAATATTTATTATACATTACAGTGTTTCTTAAGAATTCTGGAGCACAGTTCGTCGTTGAAATCGCAACTGTGTTCAACACGTTTAAGTATGTCTTTAAAATTGCAAAGCTAAGCGCGGTATTTGGGCTACAAGTCTTTATGCGAGTTTTGGGCTGTTTCATATAGCTCACTCGGTGGGTTCTGCAGCCAACTATCTGGCAACCCTGATTATATCATAAAAAAGTTATGTAGAATTTTTGAAATGGCAGAAAGTGTTAAAGGATCAAAAAACATATGCCCATTCTTCATTACGGCTTTTTCGAAAATCGTACACAATTAATAAAACAAAAACAGGGGAAAGGACAGAGTTTTCAGTGGCGCCAATATTAGAGATGTGAGGAGATATAGGGACTTACGTGATCTAAAAATGTCCTAACGCTCCATCACCTTGGACTTTTATGACTTTAGAGTAGGATGAACAATCGCCAAGGTGGAATTCAGTTATAGTGAAATCGCAACGCTTCGATCGCCAATTTTCTACTTTCGACGCGCGCGTTACACGATTTTGACACTTGTGTAGGTTTCGTTACGGATTTGTTCAAAAAAAAGGACGGCGACGTTCGCAGGCGGCGTGCAAAACATTTAGGTGTTTGTGAATATTATTTGACAGTTATGGCAAGCGATTTAGCGCGCTTGCAAGAAAACTGGTGTCACAACGTGCGCGACGCGATTGTTCTATCACGAAAAGGCTACAAGCAATTTTTCTAATTTTACTTTACTATTTTTTAATAATAAAGTATTGTGATCGACCTGAAATTTTAAAAAAATTTGCTACCCTGAAATTTTGTATTTTCACGTTTTAGAACTAGTACACCCCAAAAAAGAAAAAAAAAAAATGTCCGTCTGTCCGCCGTAGACGCCGTCCGCAAAACCGTTTGAAGGCGCATAGCTCACAAACCCGTTGAGATATTAAGTTGAAATTTTTATGGTGAGTAGATTGGGTGTACCCCTACGGTTTGTATCTTTTTGAAGGGTGGGGGGTGGGTGTAAGGGTGGGGGAGGAGAGGCGCGTTTTAGACAAACAATTTTGGTTTCTAGATCTCAGGAACTACTTATGGTAGGAGGCTGAAACTTGGAACTTTTGTAGTACAATGATAGTGTACCCATTTGCAAAATTGGCAACGTTTGAAAGCTGGGATTGAAGCATTCTAAAATCCATATCTCAGAAGGGTGAAACTTTGTAGTCATAAGGGATACTAGGAGATTAGACAAGGGCTAACATTTTTAAGAGGGGAAGTGGGATGTAGGGATGGGGGGTAAAACACTTTAGATTACAATATCTTTTGAACCAATTGTACAAGAAAGAAAATATTTGGTTTCTGTATATGAGATCACAATTAGAGTATACTGAATGTAAAAATTTTGAGAGGGGAGGTGGAGTACGAAAGTGGGGGTATAACCATTTTTCAAAAAATTTTATTTTTATATTTCAAGAACCGTACCAGATATTATCTTAGAAACTTTACAGGAGTTAGGCCCTGTAGACTTCTAGCAGGAAAAGAAATGTTGGTGGTGCTGGTGAGGGGTGTGACGGTGGGAGTGGGTGGAACGAAAAGAATTCTGATTTTTATTTCTCGAAAACCGCGAAGCATAGAAAGCTGAAAATTGACGACTATATAGAGTCACTATAGAAGTATCCTACAAAAATAAAATTGTTGATATGGGTAGCAGGGTACGGGGGTGCTTTATCATATCTCAGAAATAGCGTATGTCAGAAAGTTGAAACTTAGTATTTATGTAGAAGTACTACAGGAGTAATTAAAGTAAAAAAAAGTTCAAAATGTTATTGATGTACATAGCTGGAGTAAAAAAAATATTCGTGAAAAGGGTTTTTTCCAACATTTTCATGAATTTCGTTATATCTTTTAGACATGTCGAGTTGTCAAATTAATTTTACTTTCTTGGACTCTTTATATAAGCACCTAGACACATTTTTTCAACTTTTTCGATATCCAACCCCTAAGGGCTCAGTACCCCCTGTGTTGGTTAATATGCGACTGATAACCTAGAGCATAACCAGGAGGCTATTTGGAACGTTATTTTTTAGGTTGTCAGTCGCATGGTAACCTACATCGAATCTCAATTTCGGACTTTTACCCAAAAAATAATAAAGTTGCGCCCAGACTGTTAGCAGATTTTTTACTTTATTATTTTAATAATACAGTATTGTTATCGATTTTAAAAAAAAAAAAAATTTGCTACCCCGAACATTTTTTTTTCACGTTTTATGACCAGTAGACACGGAAAAAGCAAAAAAAATGTTCAGTCCGTCTGTCCGCCGTACGTCGACCGCTGTACGTCGACCGCTGTACGCAAAATCGTTTCAAGGCTCGTAGCTCCCAAACCCTTTGAGCTATTAAATTTAAATTTTTTTTATGAATAGACTGGGTAGGCCCCGTACGGGTGGTGGTGTGAGGGGGGAAGTAGGACAAGCATTTTAGACGGAAAATTTTGGTTTCTAGATCTCAGCAACCGCTTATGCTAGGAGGCTGAAATTTGGAACTTATATAGAGCTTCGGTAGTGGACCCATTTGCAAAAAAATTGCCGATATGGGTGAAGAGGTGTGGGAGTGGGGGGAAAAATAATGCGTCCGATACGCAAAATAGGCGAGATCGACACATTCTAAAATCCATGTCACAAAACTGAAACTTAATGAATATCTGTAGGTATACTAGGAGAATAGATTGGAAACAAATTTTTGAGTGGGGGCAGTGGCGTATGGTGGTGGGGGGTAAGAAAACTTGAGATTACGATATCTCACGAACCAATTGCACTAGACAAATAAAATTTAATTCGTGCATTAAGGTTGACAAATGAAATTTGATGAAAGTAAAATTTTTTTAGGGAGCGGTGGAGCATGGGAGTGGAGGAGGTAAGAATTCTTTTAAAAAATCACGTCTCATATCTCAAGAACGGTGTAAGATAGATGCTTAAATTTTTTACCAGAAGTAGGCCTAATAGACCCCTAGCAGAAAATAAAAATTTCAGAGATGAGGTTGTAGAGGGTGAGGGTGGGGAGGGTGAAAAGGAAAAAGTTCGGATTTTTATATCTCGAGAACCTATACTGATATAAAACTGAAACTTAGTATTTAGACAGAGCTATAGTAGTAGCATGTTGGACAATTTTTTATAGGGGTAGTATGGTACGGGGGTGGGTGGTGTTTTTCCTAACTATAAAACGAAAAGTAATATTAATTCAAAAAAAATTTAAATATCCATTGGCGTTCGGAAGGGAGGCAAAAAAAAATGATCAGTGAAAATGGAATGCATATATTTTCACGATTTTCGTCATATCTTTTCGGTCTTTCCAAATATTGAATTACTTTTTTTTGTACGGATTCTTCATATAAATACCTACAAGGCGTTTTCAGGATTTTTTGAAATTCGACCCCCAAGGTGGTGTAAAGGGGATGTATACATTTTCACGAATTCAGCCATATCCCTCAGCTCTGATTAGATATGGAATAACTTTTCACTTCCACGGGCTTGTTTAATAAACACCTATAACTTGTTTTCAATTTTTTTCGTTTTTTAACCCCTAAAAGGGTATAAACGGGTTTTCACGAATTCCGTCATATCTCGTAGGAGTGATAAGATATCTGATTGGTTTTCACTTCCTCGGGCTTTCTTTATATATATCTAAAAACTCATTTCAGTCTTTTTGGATATTCAACCCCAAAGTGGGTGCAAGGGGGTTGCATATGTTTTCACAAATTCCTACATATTTCTTAGTTCTAATGAGATATCGAATTCATTTTTACTTCCTAAGGCTTGCTACATAATCGTCAAAAAGTTGAATTCAGGATGTTTGTTATTCCACTCCAATAGGACGTAAGGCTTTCGATATATTTCTTAGGATTGATGAGATATTAGATTGGTTTGCACTTCCACAGACTTTTTATATAATCGCCTACAAACGCATTTCCGATTTCATGTAATGGCCCAAAACCAAATCACGAAAAACCTCCTAATCACGTAATAACTGATATTATACTACGACTTAGACTGCGTCCCGGAGTATGGCCCAATTATGTAATTCATATGTTATACATATGTATGTGGCAGCGGCGTAAGTATTCTATCCCAACCCCATTCTTACCGCTTCCTGAACTTTTTTTTAGACTTTCAGTCACATGGTAACCTACACCCCATCTCAGAATTAAACTCGTTCCGAACTTCTACTCAACAAATAATAAAGTTGCGCCCAGACTGTTGGCAGATTTTTTACTACTGATGAAAAGATGAAAATGAATTCGCTGCAAACATTAGCACAAGTTGGCCACGTGAAATAATCTTCTTGAGTTCAAACAGACGAGCTGAGAGTATCCCTTCAGGATATCCGCTCGCTAAATACGTCTATACTGGAATCTGTGAAAAGCGGGCAGGTGTGTGATAGGAAAAGTTGAACTCCTTTTGAAAATCACATTAAATACACTAAAAACCGGTGGTGGAGAGGTGCACAAAAATGAGTCTTGTAGGAAGCAGGACCATGCCGTCATATCGCTCAGTTCTAAAATTATTTTGAAATAATTTCGATGCCTTCCAGTTATGGCGATGCCCTGTACATAGACGTTTATTATAGGAGCCAAACTACTACTAAAGCTCACAAGGCAAACGGTATAACCAGTTATTAGCCCAGAAGTCAGACAAACAAATTTCCTTGTTAAATTAATTGTAAATTTCGCAATTATCATCCTGTGGTTCGGGCAAATTAAATGCTGGGATGTCGGCTCCATCCAAGCGTTTTCAGCGAGCGGGAAATCGTTTCAGATCACAGAAAATACCTTTCGCTGAGGGGATGGATGATGGCCTTTCTAACGCGGGGTAGTAGTAGTTGTAGCAGGACTGATGCCGTTGTTCCTGATGGGGATGATGAGAATTTTCAACTAAACCATCTGGCTATGGGTTTATGTAAGTTAATTACGTATACATGATGCGATTAAGTCTGATGGTCTATGATTGTAATTATTATTTTATTCGTATTTAGTGTAAATTTTGCAGTGGAAACAGCCGTCCCGATAAGCTTGAATCGCATTGTTGCGGTACTTATCAACTCAAATTCATCTTATTCGTTTGAACCGACACCTAGGAGAGTCACCATTTTCAGAGTTCGTGGGCTGACGAATAGATGGCGTTAATGAAACAGCATAAAAATGTTTGTAGGTCTACAAAACAGCTTTCGACAAAGTGTGGCGGATCATCAAAACATTGGGTACAGAGATTCTAGTGTTTAAATTGCTCAAGGCAGCCATTTTGAACTTTGTGCACCTCCCTGAGGCTTAACTTCAAGGATAAGGGTCAAAACGAGTTCCGGTTTTGCGGTCTATAGTGCTACTTCTAATTCGTTTGATCCAGGACCTAGGGAAGCCACCATTTTCATAGTTCGCGGGATGACGTAAAGATGGCGTTAGATCGGCTGAGTGCGGCAAATCATGAACACATTGAGCACAGAGTTCTCAGGGTTTAAAATGCCAAAAGGTCTCCAGACTTAAATTCAGGCATTTTGAACTCTGTGCACGTCTCAGTGGCTTACCTTCAAGGAAAAGGTTCACAGGTTCTTGTCCTGCAGTATATAGTACTAATTTAATACATACCTATTGATTGTTGTAAGAAAATCTTTCGATTAGATGGAAATAAAGTGAATATACTGGCTGGACGATGTGAAAAAATACTTTGAAAAACGGGCAGTCGCCTGCCACTCACGACACCGATAGCAGCGCCTGTGAAGGTACAGTGTAAAATAATGTTGTCTGATTGGTTGTTCCGCCTCGTGTTCGGTTGCATTCGTTCGATGTTATGATGTGTGGTGGTCGTAGCCATTTTTTTAATTTGTTTCTGAGCTAAGATTTGTTATGCTGCTTGTGGGCCTCTTCAAGGGTCATCTATTTGCTTTGACTAGGTTTACAATTACACTTTACGACGAAGATAATATCCAGGATGTGAGCTAGATAACTAAACATCATCAAAGCAATTTCTAGCTGCAAAAGGGCAAATTTTGCACTGTGGAGTACCTATTATTCCAACAAAAGGCGAATAAGAAAAAACCGCAATTTTAAACTTATACTGCTTGCTGCCTTGCCAAGCCACAAATTGTTTTAATAGTCACTCCAACCTCTACGATTAAATAATAAAAATTTATTTTTAATATATTACTAAATTCGTTCAATGGTAAAAAATCCAGCCCACACTCACCAAACTGAAAGTAATTCAAACAATTACACAATTTTTTTTTCGTAAATTTTGTGGTTATGAATTTGCCATACATTCAGCGTTGCAAAATATCAAACCAAAAATATGAACGAAGTTTCCTACAGGACTACACACACGTACTTATTTATAATATTTTACATATCACGTATGAGGTACTGAGGTACATTGGTTTTCCATAAAAAAAATTCAGAAATTCATAAAAGTAACATATTCGTTATTATGGGAAGGCAAGCTTAACCACAAACGTTTAAACTGAATTTTAAAAATAAAAGGACCAAAAGAATTTCGTGTATTATATGCAATAATAATAATTGTATGTCCGGTAAACCGTAAATTTTTTTTTAAAAGGGAAGAAAATTTAATATTACGTAAGCGAAGTTAAAAGAAAAATGCATGTGAAATAAAATAGCACGACAATATAGCAAAACAGCCGCATTATTTTGTCAATGTCGGTACTGAATTATTTAAAATTAAAAAAAAAATCCACGTGGTAATCTACTGAATGTTTTACGTGAACAATGAATTCTACCGGCTGCGCCAATTATGTTACATTCAAATCCACGCTAAAATTATGTCAGCTGGGAGGTTGTTACACTGATCTATCATTCGGTTTGGAAGAACATTTCTAAAAGGATTCGTGCTGTAAACTAGATACTGTTTTCGCAAATTCATTTCGATGTCAATGAAGCCTGGGTTCATTGAATTTTCAGGATAATCGATTGGAAGTTTTTTTTGGATAAATTGAAGATGCGTGCTCTTAATATAAGCGTATAGAAGCCATTTTCCAGATTTTTCTATATTCACCGTTTCCACGAATTCCGACATATTTCTTAGGTCCAATGAGATATCGAATTTCCTTTGACTTTTAAGGGATTTAAACATAATCACCAATAAACCGATTTAGGCATTGTTTCATATTCTACCCAAATGGGGTGCAAGGTGGTTGGCATCAAATTAATTTTACTTTTGCGTGCTCTTAATATAGGCGTCTAGAAGTTGTTTTCCAGATTTTGCAATATTCACCGTTTCCACGAATTCCGGCATATTTCTTAGGTCTAATGCGATATCGAATTTCCTTTGACTTTTAAGGGATTTAAACATAATCACCCATAAACCGATTTAGGCATTGTTTGATATTCTACCCAAAGGGGGTGCAAGGTGGTTGGCATCAATTTAATTTTACTTTTGCGTGCTCTTAATATAGGCGTCTAAAAGTTGCTTTCCAGATTTTGCTATATTCACCGTTCCCACGAATTCTGACATATTTCTTAGGTCTAATGGGATATCGAATTTCCTTTGACTTTTAAGGGCTTTATACATAATCACCAAAAAACCGATTTAGTCATTGTTTAATATTCTACCCTAAGGGGGTGCAAGGTGGTTGGCATCAAATTAATTTTACTTTTGCGTGCTCTTAATATAGGCTTATAGAAGCTATTTTCCAGATTTTGCTATATTCACCGTTTCCACGAATTTCGACATATTTCTTAGGTCTAATGCGATATCGAATTGTCTTTGACTTTTAAGGGCTTTAAACATAATCACCAATAAACCGATTTAGGCATTGATATTCTACCCAAAGGGGGAGCAAGGTGGTTACTGAAGTTGTCACTACTTCCGACAAATATTTTAGGTCTTATGAGATATCGAATTCGTTTTAACTTCTATGTGCTTTATATACTCGTATAACCGTCTTGAAACTAATTTCAGGGTTTTGCGATATTCAGCCCCAACACGGTCTGAAATAAGTGCTTACGTTTTTACGAATTCCCACATATCTATTGGGTCTAATGAGATATCAAATTGTGTTTTAGTTTAAGGGCTAGATATAAAGCCCGTTAAAGGAAAAAACAATTCGATATCTCATCAAACCCAATGAGCATCAGACTATGCGATTGACAACCTTAAGACTAATCCGGACGGTGTTTAGAACGTTTTTAGGTTGTCAGTCAAGGCATCACACCATAAAATGCGTTCCGAACTTTTCCCCAAAAAATAATAAAGGGTCACCCAGACACCTATTCATTATTACACATAATTTTATATTGAATTTACGTAAGCCACAAATGTGTTCTGGTCTTTCTTACTACAATGTAACATATACACTGTATAACATAATGCTAATTTCCATCGTTAATGATCCAATTTGAATGTCTAATTACCACATAATTTTTTTTAGTGACTTAAATATTATCTTTATCTCAAAAGAACACAGGTGAAATATACTAAAACGAATACTGGTTTCGTATGAAGATAAATTAAGAAGCAAACCTTCTTTGTAATGTTGATTACAGTGAGCGCTTCACTTTAATCCTTTACCGACTTCGATCTACGATGCGAAAAGCGTCCTTATAGAAGGTACTCTTGTTTCTTCAAATATGAAGCACAGAGCACTTCCCTTGGATGACATTCGCGAACAAGTGCGCCATCTTCGAATAAGGAACAGTTGGACTGATTGATACAGTGAAGATCGGCAGTGTATAAAAAAGTAAAGGACATGCATCTCAGAAACAGCGTATGCCAAAAAGTTGAAACTTAGTATGTATATGTAGAATTACTACAGGAGTAATTAAAGCAAAAAAAAGTTCAAAATGTTATTGATGTACAGAGCTGGAGTAAAAAAAAATTTCGTGAAAAGGGTTTTTTCCAACATTTTCATGAAGTTCGTTATATTTCTTAGACATGTCGAGTTATCAAATTAATTTTACTTCTTTGGACTCTTTATATCAGCACCTAGACACATTTTTTCAACTTTTTCGATATCCAACCCCTAAGGGGGTACTGAGATGCGGTGTTGGTTAATATGCGACTGATAACCTAAAGAATAACCAGGAGGCTATTTGGAACGTTATTATTTAGGTTGTCAGTCGCATAGCAACCTACATCGCATGTCAGTATTAAACACGTTTCGGACTTCTACCCAAAAAATAATAAAGTTGCGCCCAGACTGTTAGCAGATTTCTTTACTACTGATCAAAAGATGGATTCGAATAAGGAACAGTTGGACTGATTGATAGAGTGAAGATCGGTAGTGTATAAAAAAGTAAAGGACGCGAGACAGAATCCTGTGGAATGCCACTGAGTATTTCGTTCGAACTTGAGTCGTTTGTACTTAAAATTCGCGATCCCTTATTAAACATTTGAATTCATTCGAGAAATATTCCACGTATACCGTTAATCTAATTTGATAAAAGTCTATTAAATAAAATTCGTTAAAATTCTTTTCAATTCGAGAAATGACTTCAGAGTACACAACAGGTTGGACGTAACCGATTTACTCTGAAAGTTCTATAGAACTATATACCTATAGGTAGGATAATTCTTTTTTCTTCAAGAAAAGTTCTTAGGTAAGTTTCTTCATTAATTTGTAGACAATAGAATTAAGGATATCGGCTTGTTAGAACTAAGATTTGTAGATTGGGTTTGTTGACGCTAGTTTCCAATCTTTAGGTAATTTTCTCTACAGATGAGCGAACAATTTATAATCACTATACTCGTAATAATAAGGTCACGTATCAATGCTCAATGTAAACTAGAGATGAGCAAAGCAGTTCATTTCAGTGAAGTACTTCACTCCTACTTCACACTTACTTTAAAGAACGAGTTCATTGAAGTACTTAATTGAAGTGTTCATTTCATCTTTACTCTACTCGCAGTTCACTCACTCACTCACTAGTCATAGTTACTATTCGTGAAGTACTTCAATTGAACTCTTCTTTCCTTCGTTCAGTAGGCACTAGTCACTTTAATTGAAGTGTTCACTCATTCAATTGAACTCTTATTTTCTTCGTTCAGTAGTCACTAGTCACTTCAATTGTTGACTCACTCTATTCTCTTCTCACATCCGATTAGTAGTCACCGGTGGGCTGGTGTGTGTGTGAGTTCTCTTCTCTAAACAGCCGCTCACTTAATCACACACTAGTCAGGCAGAAGTTCGTAGGGCTGGTGTGTGTGGATTTTCTTCAGCCGGTCTATAGCCAGGCAGGCAGTAAGTAGTTGTGATTGTGGGTTGGGAATTGGGATATAGGAAGAAGAGCGGTGTGTACATTTTTACATTTTACTCTTTCACAAAAATGAGTGAGTTAATCACACACTCACTTCAATGAAGTGGTCTTTTAGAGCAGTTCACTCGTGAACGACCCATCTCTAATTCAAACTTCTGCATCTAGATTAATTTTTGTATTATATTCATTCGATGGCATTGGCACGATGGAATAACCGATTTTTTCAAGCTCTACTTTTAAGGGTGTCAAAAAGAGTTTTTTTTTTCATTCGTCAATACCTCTCAACCACAGTGAGCTATCGAATTGATTTTTACTTCTGCAAGATACTTATAGAAACGCCTAAAATTAATTTTCAGACATTTTCGTTATAAAAAGGGGGTTGAATATGTTTTCAGGTATTCATCAATAACTCTTGGGACAGATAAAATATCGAGTTGGTTAACAATTCGCCAGGATTCTCAAACAAACGCCTAAAAAGTGATTTCAGAATATTTTGATATTCAACCCCAAGAAGTAGAAAAAGGGTTAAACATGTTTTTTTAAATTCCATAATATCTTCTCAAACTAGATTGGATATCAAATTGTGTGTCACTTCTACAGCCTAGTCAAACAAAACCTTGAAGAGTTATTTCGTGATTCCCGACACTCAACCCATAAGGAACTGAAAACCGGTTAGGTATATTTTCAGGAATTCCTCAATATCTCTTATACTCGATGAGATATCAAAAAAATATTAAAGAATTTTTTAACATAATATTCAACCTCAAGTGCGTTGAAAAGAGGTTAAATATTTCTTTGATGAATACCCCAATATTTGTCAGGCTGGATGAGATATCAAAACGGGTGTCCCTTCTAAGCGTTACAAATACCTAAAAATAAATTTCGGCAATTTTTCCGATATTCAACCCCTACAGTGTGAAAAGAGGTTAAGAATTTAATAATAAGATATCAAAATGGTTTTACTCTACAGGATACTTAAATAAAGGTTAAATAGGGTTAAATAAATTTTTTATGAATATCTCAGTATTCCACACGCTGGATTAGATATCATAGAGGTTTCCCTTTAGGAATTCCGGTCTTTTCCGTTATTCAACTCTAAAACAGTGAAAAGAGGTTCAGAACTTATTCAGGAATTCCTCAATAGTTCGTAGGCTCGATGAGATATCTAATGGGTTTCGTTTCTTATTTCGGGATTTTTCCGGTAACATCTGGAGATTTCTATGAACTGTGAATATCTCAGAAAGATTAAGTACAAGTATAATTTTTGCGCACTAAAACTCAATTAATTAAAAAAAATAGTTTTCCTCTGACACCATGTCCTTCTGAATATGACAAGGCTCCAAACTCCGAAATTAATATTCCTTCCGCCCAGATATTTCATATTTTTCATAAAAAATCAGTGCAAAAACAGCTATAAAAGTTTAATTTGACCATTCCGCGAGAGAGACAGACTCATTCCCCGGATAAGTGATATCTAATAAATTTTCCCCGGGAAATATCACAGAGAACGGGGTGGTAAAAAAAGAGTCCTTAAAATCCTGTCCATTACGTATATGCGCGAATTATCCATATATTATTCTGTTCTTTTATTCATCCTGCAATATCCTCATGTTAACATGCTACTTATACATAAAAAGGACATTACAGCCACCGTACATAGTCGACTAGTTAAAATAATTAAAATCCGTGTCCTGGGGATCTTGGCAGCCTCATAAATTAACTGAACGAGTTGTGTGGTTGGAAGGTTGCATTTTTCGAAAAATCGCTACTGGATATTTTATATAATAAAAAAAAGGACACACTCATTTTCTTGGTGTGGTCCTTTTTCCGATGGTCTCATTTCAATTCTATCCAATTTTTTCCTTTTTTTCGGTGGGGGGTAATTTCCAGAAGAAGGAAACCACTCGCACTGCATTAGCATACGAGAAGTTGTACAAAATGATGTAACCGGTACCCGAGTTGCACCACACACAAGGATCATCAGCATAGCATCCTTTTTCGCTATGGTCTGGGAATATATCCAGGAAGTAGGATTGGCTATTATTCAGAAGGACTCTCGCCTCCTTCGTGATACACGTAGATATGGTATTTTGCTGACTGAATATTCCATACCGTTGGTTGCCATTCCGTCGTCCTTACTAACTACTAATACAGTCCGTCGAGGTCCCAGGATATATGAGTGCTGAGTTCACGCATTCGCTAGCATGACTTCAGAAAGGACTCGTCGCTTGATTTTTTACATAGACACTCTATATATGGGAAAAAGGGCAAAGTAAACTTTTATCTAAAAGCCGTTTAAAAATTAAAAGCACGTCCGCCATTGTGTCCTCCGGTTGGGATGGAAAAAAGGAGGCGGTCTAATATTTTACTTGCTCTTAAACTCATACCCTATAAGTGGGACTACGTTTCCTTCTCTGAGTGGCGGCAGCAACTCCTGGACTCTATGGTTTATATTCATTTTTTTTTTCATTACTATCCTTAGGCTAAGCTGGTGGTAGTCGTCGGTCACAGTCCCTCATGTCCACTCCTATATGAAAAATTAAAATGAGATGTTGACATAATTTTTATCCTTTCTACCGATTGCTGTATATTACCCCTTTCATGCATGAGGCTGGGAGTTGGTGTAGTAAAACGGTGACAGTACTTTGGCTGGTACATTGGTTCACATTATTTTGAGAAAATTGGCAAGAATTAGGAGGACACAAAAAAAATCACACCAAATTTTAAAACATTATCCAAAAAAAAGTCGAACTTCACTTAAGGAGTCAGATCAAAGAGATAGAGAACTCAGAAACAATTTATTTGCAGCCATTAACACAAAACGCTCCTTATAAAGGTCCCAATCATGCGCCTGACTGCTCGGGATTCCTTAACGAATCACAAACCATTGCCACTACAATCTCTAAAGGTGGAGTTATAGACGCGCGAGTTACGAATGTGGTTCTGGGTTCAAGTAAAAAAATTGATTTTATAGTTCCTTTTCGCGGAACTGAATAAAAACACAATTTTAAATTAAATTAACTTAATTTTATTCACTTGAATTTGATAGCACTTCGTTTAACAATTATTGTGAGCTTCAGCTCTTAAAATGATCTTATAATTCAATTGATAGATAAACTCTCTGAACAGACTGACCCCGATCTTTCTGTTCGAATCTTATTTATAGTTTGACATCCTTTGTTTGATCGTATTATGCTGACTCTTTGATTTATGCATTTGCAGAAATCAGTTATCGGTTATCAATTATTCTTTATAAACAATATATGAAATTGGATATGAAATAATGCGTATTAAGCAGATTTGTTGATTTTACGTTAATTAGAAAATCTTGTTATGGTTAATTATGTTTTGATTAAGAATTGAAAGTATGCACAAATTTAATGTGTGACATGAGTCATGCATTAAATTTGGTGGTGATGTCATTAGAGTTGAGGCTTAGTGGGTCTAATCTAACTCCTCCCTCCTTAAGTTTGTTGTTGTCCTCAACAACTTTTACATTAAGTAATTCAACATCATTTTGTTTAATTTCATTTACATTAATTTGTAAATTTTGGTTTCGGTTTTTACAATATATGTAAAGTATAAATGATATGGTAAGTATTAAGATTATAATTAATAGTGTAGATCCAGTTGTAATTGTATTTTTGGTATTAAAATATTTAATTTCTTCAATTTTCTTTAAATTTTCGATATTTTCTAATTTTAAAGCTTCAAAATTTGGTTCATATGAATATCCAGTGATATTTTTTATAGGATTTAATGTTAATATTTGTTGAAATTCTATTATTTCGTTAGAAAAAAATTTCTGTAGGATCTCTACTTTACAGTTGCTAAATCTGGTTACATAGTTTCCATTTAATTGGTATAATTTTTCATTACAGTTATGTTTTATTTTTTCATTTATATTTATGATTAATAGTAAACCTTTTTCAATTTCAGTTATACTAGTCTTATTATTATGTTTTATTATACAATTTGAATTCTTACAATTTAATTTGTTTCTTAATGATTTTACATATTTTTCATATTCGTAGTATTCTCCATTATACATTACTACTTTACTAATATTTATATTTAATGTTTCTGAATACTTATTTGGAATTTTTCTTACATAATAGGTTAATGTAGGTTGGGTAAGAATAGGTATATTGATGACAAATATGATTATATTTTCTTTCAATAAAACATTAATACTTATGTCTTTTAATTCATCAAATGTTAAATTAAATTCGTTAATTTCGTCGTGTGTTAGAATTGATCTTGACATAATTCCAGTTCTAGCTGAATTTACGTTGTCTATTATTTTTTCAAGTTCATCCTTTATTAAATTTAAATTTTGACTTAATTGAATATTTATTAGAATTCTATTCATTTGTCTAGTTGTATTGTTGATATTATTTACGAGTTGTGTATATGTTTGATTAATATTTGAAATTATTTTGTTAAGATTATTTTGGAAAGCGTCGTTAATTTTAATTTGTTTATTCATAGCTTCTATTACTGCGTGGTTATTACTATCTATAATTTGTAAATGTTCCATAATTTCTTCATAATCATCATTATCCATTAATCCGAAAAGACATTTATATAAATTTCCGATTGGGTTAATAAGCCCTCTTTTTGTTCTTTTATTTGAAAATGGGTTAATTTTGTTTAATATGGAATTATCTTTTTTGTTAAAATGTAATAGTTTTATTTCGCTACGTATATTTTCTATTATTTCGGTATTATGTGAATTTATTTCAACTTTGTTTATAATTTGGTCTAATGCATAATTGTATTGTTCAAGATTTATTTTATGGTAAATTCGTTTATGGTCTTTAATTAATCTTACTGGGTTTCTTTTAATTAATATAATTCCTGATTCTGATTCTACTTTTTCTATAGTTATATCTGCTTTTGTAGTAGATATTATTGTAGTTAGCATTACTATTATCATAAATACTTTGATCGCTTTGATCGTAAAGATCTGAAATTTTAAGAAAAATGATATATTATTCAATTGAGTAATTTCCCTTGAATTATTTCCAAGATTATTTTTTGTCTGAAATAAGGTATTTGTTTTTGTGAAAAGTTTAAACTTTTATTATTATTGGTAATGTATTCTGCAAATGTACATGTGAATACTCCACAATCATTGTTATTGTCTTGTTGGGGTATTTCCTTTGGGTTTTCTAAGGTAAGGGTTTTAAAAGGTTTCTTGAGTTTGTCTAAAGATTCTTCTTTTAAATAATTCTGAATTAGTTTCAATACTTCGTTGTTTTCGTTTCCTAATGAGTCGTAACATTTTATTTTTTCTTGTTTAAAGTCGATTACTACTAGGGTCCAGTGATTTCCGTTCAAATGTATAGGTATTAATATTATGTCGTATGAAAATATATTAACTTTCCGTGTCCAACGTTTTACTGCGTTATATCCTGTTTTAGAAAGTGTTGGGAAAAAGAAAGTATTCATATGATATACTTTTGGTAATTCTTTAGAATTTTTGCTGCGTTCCGTAATCAGTCCTAAATAAAAGTTTATGATTTGGTCATTTAACCATTCATTATCTGCTAAGGTAATTATATCATTTCTTGTAATATTTAAGTTAAATCGAGATATTAAGGTTTCGTTTAAGGGTTCGTTGTATAATGCATTTTTTATTTTGGTTTGTTGTTCGGGTGTAAAGATTAATTCATCTAGTTCTTCAGGTTTCTTTTCTTCTAGAATCTTAATATTTTCTTCTCTGTCAATAGATTTTCTTTTTGTATATTTCTTTATTCTTTTTATTCTATTAGGGTGTATTTTACCTGAGAATCTATTTTGTTTGCTTTTTTCTTTCAGTATAATATTTCTATCTTTGTCTTTTGTGACTTCAACTTTTCTAAATTTGGGTTTTTCTTTATGTCTTTCGTTTTTATAATTTTTGATAAAGATTTCTTCTTGATCTATGTCGGGTTGTTTTTCTCTCTTTCTGTTGTGATAATCAATCCATTTAGTCTTTTTGTTTATTAGTAATTTATTTAATTTATTTTTATCTATATTTCCATTTTGGATATGCAAAGGTTTAGCTTGTGTTATAGAATGTATTGTGTTGTTATAATGTTCTGTAGCTTTTAGTAGTTGTTCTGCTATATTTAATTCGGGTTCTGTTAAAATAATTATTCTGGTTTGTTCCAATAATGTGCTATGACATCTACTCATGTCTGAGTTTCCTGTGTGTGATTTGGGTGAAGTAAAATGAATTTCTATCTCTTCCTTTCTCATGTATTCCTTGACGTTTATCATGTTAAATTCATTGTCTGCAATTATCTTTTTAGGTTTTCCCATTATAGCGTTTCTTTCTCGAATAAGCTGTATGAATGTTATGGCATTTTTATCTATTGTTTCTTTTACGTATAAGTGTTTTGAAAACTTATCTATTGTCGTAAAGAATTGTCTTTTACCTATGATGAATATATCGATGTGGATTAACTCGTTTATATCCTTTGGAGTTTCAGTTATTTTAAATTCAGGTTTTAATGGTTTCCTGTCGTATTTTGCTACGTTACATATTTCACAATTGTTTATGAATCTCGTAATTAGTTTCATCATTCCGTTGTAGTAATATTTATCTTTTACTTCATTATAGTTTTCCATTATTCCTCTATGATTGCCTTTTTCATGTATTTCTCTAATTTTTTCAAAACATTGATCCTCGTTTATTAAATCTTTGGCTTGTTCAGAACATTTTATAAATCTTAGGGTTGTATTGTTTGAATACAGTTTTACTAGTATTAATTGTACTTTATTCCATACATGGTCATTTAATTCACAGTATATTCCTATGTGTCCTTTTTCTGGTATATATTTCCTAAATATATTAATTAGTGTGTTTTCATTATTTGTATCAGTTTCGTCAATACATATTTTATTTCTCTTATTTATTGTGTTATATTCTTTCATCTTCTTCTTAGTTATAATTATTTGGTTTTTATATATGTTTACTATGCCTTCTTTAATAGGTATGAGATCATTTTGATCTTCTTGTCCTGAGTGAATTGTTGCTATTTCACTACAATCTACTTCCATTTTTTCGTCTGTTAACATATTCATTTCACACATGTCTTCTGTTATTCTGCTCAAAAAGTCTGCGACTTTATTATCTTTTCCTTTTATATATTCTATATTAAAATTGTACTCATTAAGTTTGATTTTCCATCTTTGTAATTTGCTGTTTGGTTCTTTTAGGTTACTAAGCCAAACTAAGGGTCTATGATCTGTTTTAATGTCAAATCGTACACCATACAGGTAAGGTCTAAAATATTGTGTTGCCCACACAATGGAAAGTAATTCTTTTTCAATTGTTGAATAATTTCTTTCGTGTTCATTTAAGGTTCTACTCGCATAAGATATTGGGTGTCCACTTTGTGATAATACTGCTCCTATTGCTTTATTGGAGGCGTCTGTTGTTAAAACAAATTTTTGTTTAAAATCTGGATATCTAAGTACTGGGTAATTCGTTAATAGTTCTTTTAATTTTTCAAATGCTGCGATATATGATGGATCTTCAGGGTTTATTTTATTACATTTTTTCAATGCGTCAGTAAGTGGTGATGCGACTTTGGCATAATTATTTATAAATTTCCTGTAATATCCTGTAATTCCTAGAAATGATTTTATTTCTGTTGTAGTTCCGGGTACTTTTAGATTTTTAATTGCTTTGATTTTGTCAAGATTAGGTTTTATTCCTTCCGTTGTCAATGTATGTCCTAAGTATTCTGTTGATCTTGCAAAGAATTTGCATTTAGCAATTTGTAACTTTAGTTTGTGTTTGCGTAAGGTTTCTAGTATTTTCCTTATATTGCCGTCCATTTCCTGGAGCGATGTCGCAAAGATTAATATATCATCTAGATATACTACACACGTTTTATTTATGTGTTCGCGGAGTACTTCATTTATCATGCGTTGGAATGTAGCAGGTGCATTTTTTAAACCAAAGGGCATTCTGATGAATTCATAATGTCCTTGAGGGGTAGAGAAAGCGGTTTTATATCGGTCATGTTCGCTGACTTCAATCTGATGGAATCCTTGTGCTAAATCCAATGTTGTAAAATATTGGGCTTTTCCAAGTTTATCGAATATTGATTCTACGTTTGGAATTGGGAACTTATCATCCACGGTATCCTCGTTCAATCTTCGGTAGTCAATTACCATTCTCCATTTCTGTTTTCCAGAACTGTCTACTTTCTTTGGTGCCATTAGTATAGGTGCATTATATGGTGAATTCGAGGGTTTAATTATTCCTTGTTTTAACATATCCATTTGAGTTTCTACTTCCTTTTCGTGGAATGGTTGGATTCTATATGTTTTAGCATAGAGAGGTTTATTACTTTTCGTAATTATTTCGTGCTTCGTTTGGGTTGTACAGGATAGATTTTCTCCTTCCTTGTATATTAAATCATCGTAATCTTTTATAATTTTCTTTAAGGCTGCTGTTTCTTCGGAATTCGTTCCTATAAACAGTTTATCTTGCGATTGTTCAGTTTCAATTTCATATTGAAAATTTATTTCTTCGGGTACGGCGTAGTTAAAGTTTAATTTTTGATTGTTAATTAGCATGTTTCCTTCTCCTAAATTTAGTGTAATATTTAAGGTGTATAATAGATTTTGTCCTATTACTGCCTTAAAAGGTTTATTTTGGAAGTCCATAATATTCCATAATATTTTGTGTGAATCGGGTAATTTAAATTCATTGGGCATATTAGATTTTAATTTTTGTTGTACATAATAAGTACCTCCTAGTCCGTTGACTGGTATGGGTTCTTGTAAATTGATTTTTTCGTTATTAAGGAGACAATTTTTGTCTAAACTTGAAATAGATGATCCCGTATCAATAAGTGTAGGGATAATCTCGTTATCTATGTTTAAATTTATTATAGGTAAAGGGTTTCCGAGGCACATTGTTGAAAATTTGTGTCCATTGGTTCGGATTTACGATTATTATCTGTTTCTCTATTGTTTGAATTTTGATTGATTCTAGCTGAATTATCTATTTGCATTGGTTCAGGTTTGTAATTGTTATTATTGTTATAATTCTGCCTGTTGTAATTATTATTGCGATTATAATTAAGATTGTTTGGATTTTTAAAATTCCGTTGGTTATAGTTATTATTATTATTATTTCTGTTATTAAATTGCCGGTTCCCTTGATAGTTATAATTTTGATTGTTAGGATTTGGGTTATTATTTCGATTATTATTGAGGTTTTTGTCATTGTTGTTATTTTGAGTATTATTATTTCGATTATTAGGATTTTGGTAATTCTGATTATGAGAATTTCTATTTTGATTATAATTTTCATTTCTATTCCTGTTATTGTTTCTTTGTTGAAAATTACTAATATTCTTCACGCTACTTTCAGTGTTTTGCTGAATTTCTTTAAGTGTGTTGTACGCTTTATTTAAGGTTTCACAATTCTTAATTTCTAGTAAATAGGCTTTATACTCTGGTAATAAGGATTTAAATTTATTTAATGCAAGGCTTTCATTTCTAACTGGATTAAATTCGTGAAATTGATCTCTGCGTGGATCATGTAGATATTTAATATTTATTTGATTCAACAGTACGTTAAGTTCATTATAAGTATCATCTATATTCCTATTACTTACTCTGTGTATTTTATTAATAAGAGTACTGTATGACTCGTTTACGCCAAATGTTGATGTTAGGATGTTCTTCACAATCTGCCAGGTAGGGACAGGTATCTTCTGTACTGTGTTTCTTGCTTCGCCTTGGATCTTGTGCAGGATTAATCGAAAAATGTATGATTGGTGGTTTCCAGGTTGGGTAAAGTTGAGTATAGTGTCGGCTTCGTCTAGCCATGTTGTTAATGCGTATTGTTTATTGTTTCCGGTGTATACGGGTAGTCTTCTAGCTTCCTTCAAGATTTCGTCGAATGTGAATTCTATCGGTAGTGGTGGATTAGCTTCTGCTTGTTCAACCATTTTCACTTCTTTTTATATTTTAATTAATTTTTCGTATTAATTCGTTGATTTTTATTTTACTTTATTATTTTGATAATACAGTATTTATTAAAGCTTTGTTTTCTCTTATTGATCGTACTAAGTTTTCCTTAGCTGATCTTCGGTAATGCAAAACTTGTAGTTTTTAAATTCAACTCGATTTTCTCTTGTTGAATGTGTAATTTAGTTTTTCACTATTTTACTTTTTTGGTTTTATCACTATTGTCCAATTTGCACTTGAACTAACTCCTTGTATAAAATACTTAGTGGAGTACGTGACTTTATGTTGGTTCTTTAGTCAAAGGTGGTTCCTCCCTCCTATGACGGACGACTGCGCCAGTTACGAATGTGGTTCTGGGTTCAAGTAAAAAAATTGATTTTATAGTTCCTTTTCGCGGAACTGAATAAAAACACAATTTTAAATTAAATTAACTTAATTTTATTCACTTGAATTTGATAGCACTTCGTTTAACAATTATTGTGAGCTTCAGCTCTTAAAATGATCTTATAATTCAATTGATAGATAAACTCTCTGAACAGACTGACCCCGATCTTTCTGTTCGAATCTTATTTATAGTTTGACATCCTTTGTTTGATCGTATTATGCTGACTCTTTGATTTATGCATTTGCAGAAATCAGTTATCGGTTATCAATTATTCTTTATAAACAATATATGAAATTGGATATGAAATAATGCGTATTAAGCAGATTTGTTGATTTTACGTTAATTAGAAAATCTTGTTATGGTTAATTATGTTTTGATTAAGAATTGAAAGTATGCACAAATTTAATGTGTGACATGAGTCATGCATTAAATTTGGTGGTGATGTCATTAGAGTTGAGGCTTAGTGGGTCTAATCTAACTCGCGCGCGTGAACCGATGCGACGCGATGTCAGCTGACTAGAATGCATGTCAGCGAGTATAACCAGAAATCGGTTCGCGCACGTCGCTTCGATTGCCAATTGTCTAATTTCATCGCGAGCGTAATGCGATTTTGACACTAGATGGCGACTGTTTAATAAATATTGCGACTGAATGCCTAAAAACGGAGGTGATACGTTTGCAGGCTGCGAACAAAACATTTCGGTATTTGTGATTATTATTTGACAGCTATAGCAAGCGATTCAACGCGCTTAATATAACTGATGCTGATACTTGATTGTGGCATCGCGCGAGTCTGTATTCCCATTTCTAGTCAGAATATCCCAAAGACTTTTCAGCCTGAAGGTGGAGACCTTGCTTGGCGCGCTTATCAATTTGATACTAACATCCAGGATTGTCAACACAAAGCTGAGCGAGTCCTCCTCTCAAAGGTTTTGTCAGACTCGGTGGCGTGCTTTCCCCTCTTCTTTGAAATTTAGTGGTCAACAAAGTACTATTGGGACTGGAACGGGCGGGCTGGATAGTGATTGCGTATGCAGATGATGTTGCAATTGCTGTCTCGGGAAAGCACCTCAACACGGTGAGTGAGATATTGCAGAACACTCTCTCTATTCTCTCTAAATGGGCAGCTGAATGCGGGTTGGACGTGAACCCACGCCAAATAGAATTAGTCCTCTTGACCAGGAAATACCAAATTCTTCACAAGGTACAAAGATCTGCATGTACATACATCAGCGGAGCTCTGGGAACAACTCACTCTGCAGCACTAGAATTGCTATTCAATCTTCCACCCCAAGACATTTTTGGCAAGCAAATGGCAGCCAGTGCAGTCATTCGACTTAGAGTCTCTACACAGTGGACTGGCATACAAGCAGGTCACTCAACAATCTTGAATCACTTCAACAAGATTCCTGAAAGCACCGACTACACCCCTCACAGTTATGATTTTGACAAAAACTTTTTATCAGCCATCCCAACCCGTCTAGAATGGCAAAGGGATTCGGTACGGATGGAAGAGTCTGTCCACATATATACGGACGGCTCAAAAAACTGAAGGCAGGGTGGGTGGAGGTGCTCAACATTAGCAGTTTCGTCCGTCTCCCGGACTACTGTAGTGTCTATCAGGCGGAGCTCGTGGCGATTGTCGTGGTCCGGTTTGGCTCCGACTCTCCCTACACAAACCTCGTATCGGTGATTGGGTTCAATATTCGAACTATGTCACAATTTCCGATACGAGGTGACAAACTTAAATTGGGCTAAAGGCCGGATACCTTTGCTCGGCGGTCAGCGGGATTTTTGCAACATCAACTATCGATCAATTCTGGCCAACTCGGGTCAACCGCCGAGAATTGATCGATGGTCGATGCAGATCAGCAATTATCGGGCTGAGAGACAATAATTGACCAAGCGATAATTGCTGATCGATTTTCCCAAGTCCGAAAAACGGCCAGTTTTGTGTTAGTAATCGAGTAATGAAGTAGCTCCGCGGTCGCTAGAAATTAATAAGTAATAAGTAGTTGTAAAATGGATCGGAATTAAGTGATAATAAATAAAGATAGTACTCGAAGTTGGTGGCTTTTTGTGTAGTTTGTTTGAAGTCTTAAAGTGTTGGAGCCACGTGTCACGACACGATCAAGGAGGCCTTGTCCTGGCTGCGGTGTAATGTAGTATCTACTAGGGATATTAGCATTTTCACAGATAGCCGAGCGGCAATAAAATCCTTGGGATCGGCCTCGACAACATCAAAGGTCGCCGTAGAATGTCGATCATTTCTTAAGAAGATGGCGGAACAGTTCAATATTCTTCACCGGTATATTTCAGGAAGCTGTATGGCTGACGAACTCGCTCGGCGCGGTATACCCTTCAGATTATGCCGGAACATCGGAATCTGGGTGTGCCTCTCTCTACATGTAAACTGCTACTGGGATAGGACTCAGTTGAGAAAACCAACCACTCAAGATAGACGGACGGTATTACACACTGCGAGAAAGATCTGTCCGAAGCTGAAACTAAACCGCTCTAAAAGGCTGACTTTGCTCAAAAGGGCGAGTATCAGCACCACAGTCGGTCTCCTGACCGGACACTGTCTTATAGGTCAGCATGCGAAAAGACTCGGCCTCTTCTCAAACGACTTCTGGATGAGGAAGAGAAGGAGACATGTTTCATCTTCTCTGTACCTGGCCAGCTATGTCCGCTAGACGGAAAGCTCATCTTTGAGCTTACTTCTTCAACAGTCTCGGTGACCTTGCCGAAACGGAGGTCGCGAGAATCCAACGCTTCATTGCAAGCTCTAAATAGTTTGACGAGTAGGATCGGATTCGATGATCCTGTGGTAACACAACTGACCTTCCTAGGCCTAGGTTAGGTTAGGTAGGTTAGGCATCGCGACGAAGCACATAGACCGCCAATAGGTCCGTTGTGATCTCACATGGACGGGAAGAGGTACCCGTGTGCCCAAGACAACATCTTAGGTAAACCACCCCGTCAGACTGATAAACTGCAGCAGCTTGTCCAGCTTAATGTTTGTGGCGAAGCGCGTACCTAAAGTACGTTCGCCTACCTTCTTCGGTCTAAGTGTGTCCGTGTTCTCACGGGCAGCCACGCGGTCCTACCTACCTACCCACCGTGTCCGTGTTCTCACGGGCAGCCACGCGTACCTACCTACATACCTACCTCCCAAAGATCCTGCAAGAACATTAGTTCACGAAAAGCAGCATTTTCTTGATATCCTTGTTGGTCACATTGTATGCGGATGACTAGAGTTTAAGAAGAGCAACCAAATTAGTGCAAGCGACGATTTTTTCACTGATATTGACTTTACGGTCTTCTTATCAGCGATTGAGCTTCCAACTGAGGCTCATATTGAACGCCAGGAGCCCTAAATTTATTAGTCCTAAAATTGGCCACAACTTGTATGTAAATCAATGCCCGTCAGAAGAGGGCTATCGACGCCTAGGTGCGGCGCCGATAGCATTAGTATGTCTGGTTCTCTCAGTTTTTTCAAGTTCACACCAAAACAATGTGTACACTATCTGCAGCATTTTCTTTATTCAGGCTCAGGTCTCATATTAAATTCTTCTCAAAAAACCTCAAGATTTGGGATTATACTACAAGAAAAAAGTGCGAAACACCTTTACTTATAAATAAATCATAATTTCACATTCCATAAATAGCCTAATGTTAATTTCCATCAAAATTAATTAAAATTAAGAGATTCCTTGTTCTGATGAATGAACAAAAACTGTTTTCAATTAAACCCTCTTCTTCGTTTGTCTGGTCAGAGAAGTCGGTGATACCAAAGGCAAGTCGCGACGACCTCTTATCCAATGGTTATAAATTTTCATAAAAGGTTAAGTGCAATAATTTTTATTTTGTCTTGTTGTTTGTGCTTTTTTTTTGGTTTTTGTCCAATTTCGCGCCAACACAACCCGTTGACAGTGTCAGGTTTAAATAAACCATAATCAAAAATGACAGTTCAGAAGACAAATTTTAATTGGAATCCTCTGTAACGTTATTAAGTTTATATGAACTCGTCCCCTTTCTCGACTGACGACCGACTGCGACTGTAAAAAGACGAGGAGGTTTTGTGATGAAGTTTCTGCAAAGAGAATAATTTTCTAAAAAGGATATTCGCTCTACCTGTACATTTTCCGAAGTTTTCTATAATTCGAATTAATTTGAATATTTGAATAAAATGGGGAGTTTGGATGTAACGTAAAAAGACTGTTTTGATTGGTAAGTTTGACTTTATTACTTTTTAAAAATAAAGAATTGCGATCAAAATGAAATTTAAAAAAAAAATTTATCAAATTTTATATTTTCACGTTTCACGGCTAGTAGACCCCAAGGAAGTTAAAAAAAATCCATTTGTCTTTACGTCGTCCGTCGTTTGAAGGCACTTATCTTCCAAACCCTTTCAGATATTAAGTTAAAATTTTTTTTGGTGGGTAGATTTGGTGAGATACATTTTCGGGGGTGGTGATGCCCGTGATGACGTAGGAGGAGACGAAAAATTTTGGTTTCTACATCGCAAGAACAGCATATTCTCAAAAAACGGTCGTTGAGTTTGTTAGATTCAAATTTTTTGAGGTGCGGGGAAGCGGAGGGATAACAATTTTTCAACAAAACCTATTTTGCGTCATTATTTTTTAAATTAAAAAAAATTTCCAGCACTCAAATTTAGTATATTCACGTTTTAGGACAAGTAGACCCAGAAAAGTAAAAAAAAGGAAAAATATTGTCCGTCTGACCGCCGTATACGCGAGTATAAGAGGTAAGGTGGGAAAACCACTTCAAACGAAAATTTGGGTGTCTATATCTCAAGATACATTTAAGCTAGGAAATTGAAATTTGGCATTTTTAAAGGGCTATGTTAGTGGAGCTATTTGCAAGCATTTCAATATCGATAGAGGAGTGTGGGAGTAGAAGGTTGGATAACAATTTGTCCGAAACACTCGAAAGATAAAATCCAAATCTCTTGAACGGTTCATGCCACAAAACTAAAATTCAATTCTTAATTGTAGGTATACTATGAGAATATTTTTAAGGAGGTAGGTAGCGTGTGTGGGCGGGGGATGAAAAACTTCTGACTACTGTATTTTCCGAATATATTACGCTAGAAAGATACAATTTTGTTTGTATAAATACGAGGGCGGTCCGACAAGTACTTAGCCTCACCGCCCGATGGCGCCACTATCGCAAGAGAAATTTACTATCGTGTAGTACATTCTCGTAGACGGCTACTGTCAAAATTTCAGCAGAATCGAACTCGTAGTTTTGTTTTGACCGCGTGTGGAAGCGGGCGAGTCCGCGGATTTTAGAAAAATGGAAAAAAAGCAATATCGGTCGGTGATTCGATTCTTGTTTTTGGAAGGGAAATCGCGCTCAAAGAGCGCATGGATGCTGTGTACGGTGACTCTTCTCCTTCGATGGCGACCGTCAAAAATTGGTTTAACGAGTTTCAACGTGGTCGCACGTCGGTTTTTGATGAGCCACGCCCAGGTGCCCCGAAAACGGCTACCACGGAGGATAAAGTGACAAAAATCCACGATCTCGTATTGGCAGACCGCCGATTGAAAGTGCGCGAGATAGCTGAGACAGTAGGCATCTTAAAAGACCGCGTGGGTCATATCCTGCATGAAATTTTGGGCATGAGAAAGCTGTCGGCGCGATGGGTGCCGCGTTTGCTCACTCCGGACAACAAGCGCAACCATGAGACCACTTTAGAGCAGTGTTTGGCGCTGTTTAAGCGCAATCCGAAGGAGTTTCTGTGTCGTTTCGTGACCGTCGACGAAACATGGATCCACTGGTAAGCACCAGAGACCAAGGAACAGTCGAAACAGTTCACCCGGCGAACGTGCTCCGAAGAAGGCGAAGACTGTCCTATCGGCCCGAAAGGTGATGGCCACTGATTTCTGGGATTCACAAGGTGTGATCTACATCGACTACCTGGAGAAGGGCAAAACGGTCACAGGGCTCTACTATGCCGAATTATTGGGCCGATTCGACGCCGAATTGCAGAAAAAACGGCCCCATTTGGCGAAGAAAAAAGTGCTCTTCCACCATGACAAAGCACCGGCTCACACCTCCGCCAAATTGGTCGAATTGGGCTAAGAACTGCTGCCTCATCCACCGTATTCTCAAGATTTGGCCCCGTGCGACTTCTTTTTGTTTCCAAACTTGAAAAAGTCACTCGCCGGGCAGAAATTTGAGTCGAATGAGGAGGTCATCGCTGCCACGGAGGCCTACTTTGCAGACCTCGAGAAAACGTATTTTTCAGACGGTTTAAAGAAGTTGAAGCATCGCTGGGTCAAGTGTATCGAGCTAAAAGGGGACTATGTTGAGAAATAAATCGCCACTTTTCCACAATTTTCGTTTTTCTTTTGTAGGCTAAGTACTTGTCGGACCGCCCTCGTAAGTGTTTAAGAGGAGTATGTTAAATGCAAAATTTTTGAGGCAGACGCTGGATCATGAAATTGAAGGGAAGAAATTTGTTTAAGAAGAACCATTTTTATAGCTCAAGAACTGAGATCTAAATAATTTTAAAGAGGGTAGGCTTAGTTACAGATAAAAAAGGGGTGGTGCGGGTGTAGGGGTAAGGGATGGAAAGCGAAAATATTCTGATTTTTATTTCTCGAGATCTAATAAAGATAGAAGGCTACCCAACAAGAGTTATGTGCCCAGTTGTTACTACAGTTACATTTTTAACGCATCGACGTTACAGTTACATTTTCGTTACAATTTTTTAAGGAAGTATTAAGTTTTCGTTCCATTTCAGTAACAGTTCACACTAAGGTAATCCTAATTACACAAAAACGTAAGTTTCTTAAAAATGTTACTTTATAGTAAATACGAGTATGCCCAAAATATAATAGTAACAGTACCCAAATCGCCGCAAATTTTTTGGTTCGTTTTAACACATTAAAGGCATTGCTCCCAAATTGTTTCTTATGGTTTCATTAAAGATATCAATTTATATGATTTTTGGACACCGCTACGTTATTGTAACTAATATTTATCAATATTTTAATTTCGTACATGTCTAGCTTGTTCTCAGTTATTAAAGAACTTGTGTGAAAGATGTACGTGTGCTGACCAATCGCTAATAGTTCCAAAACTAAATTTTGGACAATGTGTTTGTTGTGTTTATTCTATAATATGAAATGCCAAAATTGCCAATAATAGCAGTAGGGATATTTTTCGGTGATGGTAAACCACAATTATAAGCATATTTGCAACCTTTTGAGGCAGACATGTCACCGCACTTTTAAGGAATGGATTGTCTGTTAAAAAGAAAAAGATAATCGTACAAATGGAATGCTCTGCTAGTGATACTCTTGCAAGTTCCTTCGTAAAGGGTTAGTTAAAATTGTGCAATTGTTTTGTAATTAGATAAAGTTTCATATATAAATGTTATTCTTTCCATTCAATCAGGGGTCCTTAAAAATTACACTGTGCTCTTGAATTGTGCATTAAATTGTCATAAAAATTTCAAAGCGTTTCGAGTTATTATACCTGAGAGAATAATTCGTGAAAATAATGTATTTTTCGACCATGTAAAGGAGGTTCCCCCCTTAAATGTACCACAACTGGAGAATATGAGTTTCATAGATGATCATAGATCATTAACATCAGCAGCAGATCAACTAGTTACACCGCAAAACTACATATTTTTTTGTTTTGCATTTTTTTATGTTATGTTATCAATTTTTCTTTTCTATTATATTGTATTGTGATTGTAAACTAAAAAGGATTAAATACATTTAAATACACCATTAAACTGTGTGACTTTCCATCATTCTGATACAGAACGAGATCATGAACAGAGACGTGATTTTTCCCACACTGAGTGGTTACATAGTGTAATTTGTGCCTTGATGACAAACGTAACCATAACGTACACATTAAACAATTTTGTGAAAATTACTATCCTTAAAGCAGTAAAATGTTCCGCATTGATGTAGTAAATTTACGAATTTTCATTAAATTTAACAAAAGTGAGAGTAATTCTTAAAACTGCGTATTTTTACACATTTAATTCATAAATTTACTGACTGAGTAGTAATATTGCTAAACAGCATGAAATTTTCCACATTTAATGTGTAAAATTGATCAATATGTATAAAATTACGCATTTTGCATGTAGTTTTGTTACTCCAAGCGTAGTAATTTTTTTTGTGATATGTATTAACTTGACCGCTTCGTAATTACGAATTAAATTCACTTGTTTCGTGGTTTTGTGTAAGGCGTGATTTAAAATTTAACAAGAAAATAATGTTTATAAAGTGTGAAGTTTGTGGCTTTAAAACAAAAATAAATTAAATTTATAAGGTATAATAAACATGAATAGTGTTTTTTACTTTCTACCCTTTTTGACCTATATCCTGTTTTTTCCCAATTATCATGTGTTGATTGATCTCTTTGAATTTTTCCAATTGTCGATTGCTGTGTCCTTTGCCCTTCAAAATACGTCTGGGAATTCATCTGGCGATCATTCGCTTGAAGCTTATTCATTTATATTAACAATAAATTAATAATAATAATAAGCAAACATAAACATGTCACATTTTTGTAGTACATATTAGTTTTACCACACCGTGTGTAATTTTACGCACATATTTAGCGATTGATTTCCACACTTGTGTGTTAAATTCCGCATTAATAGTAAAAAATCTGCCAATGGTCTAGGCGAAACTTTATTATTTTTGGGGTCAAAGTTCGTGAGCGGTCAAAGTCGGAGTGTATCATGAGTTGCTTCGAGATTATTAGATTTCTTGGAAAATTATTTTTGTTCTTAATATAAAAATATTTAAAATAGAGATTTTTAGCCGATTAAACATTGAAAAAGTCCGTGTAGACTATTCGAATTTCAGTATATTATGTGCACTAAAAGCCCATAGAAGCAAAAACGAATTTGATGCCTTATCAGAATTAAGAGATATGACTAATTGTTAAAACGTATACAAACCCATTACTTCCACTTGGGGTTTGAATTTCGGAAAAATTGTGAAACACGTTTTTAGACGATTTCATAAGAAGCAACTTGATATCTCATGAAACAAGACGGATTTTGAAAAATTTGTGAAAACGTAAGCAAACCCTTCACACCTCCTTGGTTCTGGAAATTCGAAAAATCGTGAATTGGTTGGCCGTAATAATCAATTTTATATCTCATCATAATTAAGAAATGGCAAAAATTGTGAAAGCATATACAAACCCTTGGGGTTGAATATCGAAAAATTGAGAAATGGGTTTGTAGGCGATTATATAAAAAGTTTGTGGAAATGAAAAGCGATCTAATATCTAATCGAACCTAAGAAATATGGCGAAACTTTGAAAAGCATACAACCCCCTATTGGGATTGAATATCTAAAATACTGAAATTGACTTTTTGGCTTTTTTATATAGGAAACCTTAGGAAGTAAAAATGAATTCGATATATCATCAGATATGCAACCTCCTTACACCCACTTGGGGGTTGAATATCCAAAAATCCCGAAAGGAGTTATTAAATAAATATGAAGATAGCACGAGAAAGTAGGAACCAATTCAATTTCTTAATACTTCTAAAAGAAATGACAGAACTCGTGAAAACGTGTTCAACCCGTTTATACCCTCTTAGGGGCTGAAAAAGGAAAAACTTAAAAACAAGTTTTAGGCTATTATTACGCAAGCACGTGAAAGTGAAAAGATATTCGATATCTGATAAGACGTAGGGATATAGCAGAATTCGTGAAAAAGTTTACAACCCCCTTTGCACCCCTTAGGGGTCGAATTTAAAAAAAACCTGAAAACACTTTCGAGGTATTTATATGAAGAAACCGTAGAATACAAATGAATTCAATATTTTGGAAGACCTAATAGATATGACGAAAACCGTGAAAATATATGCATTCCATTTTCACTGATCATTTATTTTGCTCCCCCGCCAATGGAAATTTGAAATATTTTTTTATTCAAATTAGTTTTCTAGATGATTTACATAAAAGTACCGAGTTTCAACTTTGTAGCATAAGCCGTTCTATAGATAAGAAAAACACCCCCCACCCCCGTACCATACTACCCCTATAAAACATTATATTTTACCAAGATGCTACTAGTATAGCTCTATTCAAATACCAAGTTTCAGCTTTTTATCATTATAGGTTGTCGAGATATTAAAATCGGAACTTTTTACTTTTCACCCTCCCCCACCCTCACCCTCTACACCCTCACTTCCTAAATTTTGTTTTTTGCTAGGGGTCTATTAGGCCTACTTTTGGTAAAAATTTTAAGTATCTATCTTACACTGTTCTTGATATATGAGACGTGGTATTTTTGAAAAATTCTTATCCCCTCCACTTTCATGCTCCACCGCCCCCTTAAAAAATTTTACTTTCAGCAAACTTAATTTGTGAACCTTTATACACAAACCAAATTTCATTTGTCTAGTGCAATTGGTTCATGAGATATCGTAATCTAAAGTTTTTCACCTCCCACCCCCGTACGCCACTGCCCCCACTCAAATTTTCATTAAGTTTCAATTTTGTGACATTAACTGTTTAGGAGATATGGATTTTAGAATGTGTCGATCTCACCTTTTTTGCGTTTCGGACGCATTATTTTTCTCCCCACTCCCCAACCCCTTCACCTATATCAGCAATTTTTTTGCAAATGGGTCCACTACCGAAGTTCTATATAAATTCCAAATTTCAGCCTCCTAGCAAAAGCGGTTGCTGAGATCTAGAAACCAAAATTTTTCGTCTAAAACACTTCCCCCTCCTCCCCCCTCACACCCCCACCCCTACAAATTTGGGCACTTCATGGGGCCTACCCACTCTACCCACAAAAAAAAATTCAACTAAATAGCTTGTAGGGTTTGGGTGCTACGCGCCTTCAAACAATTTTGCGTACACCGGTAGACGTAAGGCGGACAGACGGACTGAAATTTTTTTTTGCTTTTTTCGTGTCTACTCGTCATGAAACGTGAAAAAAAAAATTTGAGGGTAGCAAATTTTTTTTTTTAAAAATCGATAACAATACTGTATTATTGAAATAATAAAGTAAAATCACAGGAGTGCGTAATTAAATTTGACAATAGCAATTTTACTGCGCTCAGAATAGGCACTAAATTGCAAAAGTAAAAGTAACTAGATGAATACTGAACTCCGATTTATATTGTAGTTGGGGATAAAGTAGAATTACGTGTGTGCATGTTGTATGTCCTTTATTAAGGACTCCCATTAGATTGCTACTCAAACCTAAAACACAATATTCAGTGTTTAATTTCATACCTTGAACTGGGTAAGTCATCGAAAAAAATGTCCTTTTTGAAGGACTTTCACATGGAAGATGCAGGAAGGACTCACTCGATTTCTTACATATTTATCCTTTTCCTTGGAACCAATCAAAAATTAATGTGTACAAAATTTCAAATTCGTAGCTTGAAGCGTTCAAAAGTTATCGAAAAATATTGTTGAACACGTGTCTTAAGGATTTTTTGTATGGAAGGTAGCAGAAGGAGTAAAAGGATTTCGCGGACTAGTAAACTCGAACTTCCTTTTCACTCAAAACTAATTTGTGCAAAATTCCGAATTCGTGGCTAAAAGATTACTTGAGTTGTAGGGAGTTCCGTAAATTAAGTGAATACATTTTGACAGGATATTTGTATGGCAGCTACACGAAGGACTAACAGGATTTTCTTCATAATCATACATTTAGCTTCAACTATTGGAAAAATAACACATACAAAATTTCAAAGTCGTAGCTTAAACCCTTCTGAAGCTATCGACCAATATTCTGGAACACGTGTTTTAAGGACATTTTGTATGGCAGCTACCAGAAGGAGTAAAAGGATTTCGCTGACTAGTAAACTCCAACTTTATTTTTACTCAAAACTAATTTGTACAAAATTTCCAATTCATAGCTAAAAGATTACTTGAGTTATAGTGAGTTTCGTAAATTAAGTGAATACATTTTGACAGGATATTTGTATGGCAGCTACACGAAGGACTAACAGGATTTTCTTCATAATCATACATTTAGCTTCAACTATTGGAAAAATAACACATACAAAATTTCAAAGTCGTAGCTTAAACCCTTCTGAAGCTATCGACCAATATTCTGGAACACGTGTTTTAAGGACATTTTGTATGGCAGCTACCAGAAGGAGTAAAAGGATTTCGCTGACTAGTAAACTCCAACTTTATTTTTACTCAAAACTAATTTGTACAAAATTTCCAATTCATAGCTAAAAGATTACTTGAGTTATAGTGAGTTTCGTAAATTAAGTGAATACATTTTGACAGGATATTTGTATGGCAGCTACACGAAGGACTAACAGGATTTTCTTCATAATCATACATTTAGCTCCAACTATTGGAAAAATAACACATACAAAATTTCAAAGTCGTAGCTTAAACCCTTCTGAAGTTATCGACCAATATTCTTGAACACGTGTTTTAAGGACATTTTGTATGGCAGCTACCCGAAGGAGTAGCACGATTTTGCCCGTTAACGAACTTAGCCTTACAAATTCAACCAAACATCCAGATTTAAAATTTCAAGATCCTAGGTGAAGGCGTTCTTGAGTTATCGTGTTCACGGACAGACGGACGGACGGACGGACGGACGGAAGGACGGACGTCAGGCGGATTTGAGGTTTTTGGCCACAAATAAGCAAAAAATAATATATAACTTTTTTTCGTCCGAGGCTTGGTTCTATGCGTTACAAACTTTTGGGCTGGATTAAACTTATAATACTCTATATGATTTCATCTAGAGTATAAAAACTTCACCCCTATCAATGTTACTGAGTTTTTTATGAGATAACACAAAAACATGTAACAGAAAACACGTTTGAATAAGGCGTTTTGACGGACAACACATTTTTTATTGTCCTATCTTTTTAGCAAATTAGCGGACAATCGTGTAATGCATTGCTACCAGAATATCTTTAGGAACATTACTAGGAACGCATTGGTCTATTTGAAGATAATCTTCCATGTAATATTCCGAGGAAGTCTTGTGTAATTGATGGTTTGCGTTAAGGGGTTATACGCAGTAAGAATTTAAAAAAAAATTGTTTTTTTATTTCATTTTCATAATGTACATATATTTAAGTATATTCACAGAAAATTCCATGTCAATCCGGCAAATATTCTCGAAGTTACATTCATATTTGTAAAGACGTCTCGGAGCGTTTGAAAGTGCTTTTGAAACTTTGAACACGTTTTTCTCAAAACTGTGTTTTTAAAGTCGGTGACCAAGATTTCTCAGAAACTGCAAAACCAATCAATCTCAAATTTTTATACAAGCTTTATAAATGCATTTTTTAGTGATTAATAGAAGGTTTTTTTTCGCTGATAAATATTTTCCATTTTATAAAAAATTTAAGGACTAAATTTTTATCGAAAATCAAAATTTTTTTTTGAGAAGCCGCCATTTTGTTAAAAATTAATATTTTGCTTATTCCTTCGATTGAGTACTAGATAATACATTATACTATCGAAATATTTTTTGTTTATACTCTAGATGAAATCATATAGAGTATTATAAGTTTAATCCAGCCCAAAAGTTTGTAACGCATAGAACCAAGCCTCGGACGAAAACAAGTTATATATTATTTTTTGTTTATTTGTGGCCAAAAACCTCAAATCCGCCTGACGTCCGTCCGTCCGTCAGTCCGTTAGCACGATAACTCAAGAACGCCTTCACCTAGGATCATGAAATTTTGAATCTGGATGTTTGGTTGAATTTGTAAGGCTAAGTTCGTTAACGGGCAAAATTGTCCTACTCCTTCGGGTGGCTGCCATACAAAATGTCCTTAAAACACGTGTTCAAGAATATTGGTCGATAACTTCAGAAGGGTTTAAGCTACGACATTGAAATTTTGTATGTGTTGTTTTTTCAATAGTTGGAGTTAAATATATGATTATGAAGAAAATCCTGTTAGTCCTTCGTGTAGCTGCCATACAAATATCCTGTCAAAATGTATTCACTTAATTTACGAAAGTCACTATAACTCAAGTAATCTTTTAGCTACGAATTCGGAATTTTGTACAAATTGGTTTTGAGTGAAAAAAAAGTTTGACTTTACTAGTCAGCGAAATCCTATTACTCCTTCGGATAGCCATACAAAATGTCCTTAAAACACGTGTTTAAGAATATTGTCCGATAACTTCAGAAGGATTTAAGCTACGTCTTTGAAACTTTGTATGTGTTATTTTTTCTATAGTTGGAGCTAAATGTATGATTATGAAAAAAATTCTATTAGTCCTTCGTGTAGCTGCCATACAAATATCCTGTCAAAACGTCTTCACTTAATTTACGGAACTTACTATAACTCAAGTAATCTTTTAGCTATGAATTGGAAATTTTGTACAAATTAGTTTTGAGTAAAAACAAAGTTTGAGTTTACTAATCAGCGAAATCCTTTTACTCCTTCTGGTAGCTGCCATACAAAATGTCCTTAAGACACGTGTTCAACAATATTTTTCGATAACTTTTGAACGCTTCAAGCTACGAATTTGAAATTTTGTACACGTTTATTTTTAAATGGTTCCAAGGAAAAGGATAAATATGTAAGAAATCGAGTGAGTCCGTCCTGCACCTCCCATGTGAAAGTTCTTCAAAAAATACATTTTTGTTCGATGACTTACCCAGTTTAAGTTATGAAATTAAACACTGAATATTGTCTTTTAGGTTTGAATAGCAATCTAATGACAGTCCTTAATAAAGGACATACAACATGCACACACGTAATTCTACTTTATCCCCAACTACAATATAAATCGGAGTTCAGTATTCATCTAGAGTATTATACGATTGGCTTGCAGCCGATCGTGACTGCAGTATGTTTTTTTATTTTGAATGATCCTATCCATTGATATCGTGGTCAGCGCAAAACGCGTTTTTTTATATGAGTTCGCGGCAATCAGCTATAGTAGTCATTATTTTTACAAATAAAAAATATAAGAATAAAGTTAAAAGTTACCATAATATATATATAAATTTTTAGATTAATAAATTAAAATGTCTTTCAAGGAAAAAATTCATGAAAAATAGCTTTTTTCGGCTTCCTGACAGCGTATAACCCCTTAAAGCATTTTGAAATTAAAATATTCAGAGTATACCTTTCATGGAATGAATATAAGTAGTAGTAGGTAATGAATATATTTCAAATCAATGCAGTTTGTAAAAAATAAATTGTATTGCTGAAATAGGGTCTTACCAGGAGAGAGACTCGTATTTCGAATAGCATTTTTTTGTAGTTATAATAAAAAGAGAATAGCTCTAAATAAGACAATTTTACAGAATATTTTATAAGTACTATGTATGGTCTTACATGTAATGTGTGAGTAAGTAATAGAAGGATTTCAAACTCTTGTAATACAGTGATTGTAGCAGCATTGCTTACTTTTCCATTACCTGTTATTAGATTATGAACGTTCCTTAGCTAGGACATTATCCGTAATGACAGATAGTTAGATAGGTTAATTAAATTCAAAAATTGTTTAAAAAATCAGTAAAATTTATTTAGAGATTAGGCGTTAACAGCTACAGTAAATAATTTTACTTCTTGTTGCCGAATCTTACTTTAATATTTTATGCGAAAAATTATGAGTTGAAGGAAAAACAATAGAAAAAACCTGGTTTGAAATGAACTTAATAACTAACTTCAGTCTAACTTAACTTAACTCTAAATACACAACTAGCTAAACTTATTTAATGATAATCTATTATTAAAATAATAAACTACAAAAATACGTAACTGAAGTACGTCTCAATCTAAGTTTTACATGTGAACCTTTGATTTTGAAAGTGGCAACTCACATTTTGAAAAAAATTTAGTTGTGACATTCTGAAGATGTTTTATACAACACGAAGCAACTTCCTGAGAACCTCTTGTTGCAATTGTTTCATCTCACTTTTAACAAAAACAAGTAAATTTTCTCGAAAGTCGGCATATATGTATATTTTTAAACATGTTAAAACGCAAACCCTTAAATATCTCGATTTAAAAACAAAGTGACTTATGCCACTTTCAAAATAAACGGCTCATGTTACAAACTTTTGAGACGGGTTAAACTCAAAATACTCGCTAGATTTTAGGAGTACTATCCGAGAACATATTTTCGATCCTGGAATTTCGGGATTCAAAAGATGTACCCTAGCATCTCCAGAGTTTTCAAGAATTGCATAAGAAAGATGTTAGCTTAGTTAGCTAGTACAATGAACATACCTAATATTCTTGGAAACAATAAATAGATAGGTTTTAGCATATATTCGATTTGTATGGTCTCATTCAGAATTTATTGAATTAATTTCTCCCAGGAAATATTCGAATGAATATGATTTGGTCTAATTCTGATTGCAACCTGTGTACCTATACGTAATTTATTGTGACCTAAAGGAAAACCGATCATTTCCATTTAAATAAATTCAGAGCAAATGTAGAATAAATTTTCAAAAATTCACTTCAAACTCAACGTAGAATTAGTAAGTTTCGCTATACATAGATAAAATAAAGCATTCGCATTTAGTTTTATTTCCCAATTTTATTATTCCTATTTTATAAATTTGGCTTAAGTTATGAACAAAATAATTAAGAGTCTTTAATTTCCTTTGTTTGATGAGTTTGATACGAACTCACTTAGCGAATTCGTTGTAAAGGAACTTTCTAAGGCGATTCAGAAGTGAATAGAAAGTGAATTCGTAGCGAATTCAATACTCTTTCGTTCACCAGCAATTCATCGGTGAATGATTTATTTCGATTCAGTTTGGGAGATTTTTCGTGATTTGGTTTAGGGCCATTACATGAAATCGGAAATGCAGTTGTAGGTGATTATACAAAAAGTCTGTGGAAGTGAAAACCAATCTGATATCTTATCAATCGTAAGAAATATGTCGAAAGCCATACGTCCTCTTGGAGTTGAATATCTAAAAATACTGAAATCAACTTTTGACGATTATATAGGAAGCGTTATGAAGTTAAACTGAATTCGATATCACATCAGAACTAAGAAATATATAGGAATTGGGAGTGAAAACGTGTTCAACCCGTTTATACCCTCTTAGGGGTTGAAAAAGGAAAACTCTTGAAAACGAGTTTTAGGTGATTGTTAAACAAGCCCGAGAAAGTAAAACTATGTTCGATATCTAATCAGACCGGTGGGATATGGATGAATTCGTGAAAATGTATACAACTTCTTTACACCATCGTGAGGGTCGAATTTCAAAAAATCCTAAAAACACTTTCTAGATATTTATATGAAAAATCCGTGGAATAAAAATGAATTCAATATTTGAAAAGACCTAATAAATATGACGAAAATCGTGAACATATATGCATTCCATTTTCACTGATAATTTCTTTCGCCCCCCTTCTGTACGCCAATGGATATATAATTTAAAATAAAAACACCCCCCCCACCCCGTACCGTACTATCCTTATAAAAAATTATATTTTTTCAACATGCTTCTACTATAGTTCTATCTAAATACCAAGTTTCACCTTGATATCATTATAGGTTCTCGAGATATAAGAATCGGAACTTTTTCCTTTTCACCCTCCCCCAGCCTCACCCTCAAGGAGTCTATTTGGCCTACTTCTGGTAAAAATTCTAAGCATCTATCGTACACTGTTCTTGAGATATGAAACATTGTTTTTTAGAAAAATTCTAATCCCCTCCACTTCTATACTCAACTGCCCCCTTAAAAATTTTTACTTTCAACAAACTTTATTTGTCAACCTTAATACAGAAACCGAATTTCGTTTTTTTAGTGCAATTGGTTCGTGAGATATCGTAATCTAACGTTTTTCACCCCCCACCTCCGTACGCCACTGCCCCCACTCAAAAATTTGTTTCCGCTCTATTCTCCTAGTATACCCACAGATGTCATTTAAGTTTTAATTTCGTGACTTTAAACGATTAGGAGATTTTAGAATTTCTCAAACTCGGCTTTTTTGCGTTTCGGATGCATTATTATTCCCCCCACTCCCACACCCTTTTACTCATATCATAATTTTTTTTTTTGAAAATGGGTCCACTATCGATGCTCTATATAAATTCCAAGTTTCAGCCTCCTAGCCTATGCGGTTACTGAGATCCAGAAACCAAAATTTTCCGTCTAAAACGATTCCCCCACCTCCCCCCTCACTCCTACACCACTAAAAAGGTGGCCACTTGAAGGGGTCCGATCAGTCTACCAACAAAGAAAAATTCAACTTATTAGCTCAAAGAGTTTGGGAGCTATAAGCTTTCAAACGTTTTGCGTACGGCGGACGGCGCACAGACGGACTGATATTTTTTTTTCGCTTTTTTGGTGGTTTTTTTTTTTTAAAAGTCGATAACAATACTTTATTATTAAAATAATAAAGTAAAAGTGGGTATGAATTATAAATTTGTGCAATTTAATTAAATCATAACTAAAGATGAGACGAATATATTAGTATTCGCTATGATATTACTAATATTTGGATATATTAGATATTAGGAATATACCGATATCAAATATTCGAATATCATGATATTCATTTCCCATCGACCCCTTCTCATACCATGGATTTTCCGATCTATTTATTCTTTATTTACTTGCATCCAAATTGCACTAATTTACCAATCTACTCTTCTTTTCCTCATACAATAAATCGATGGGGTGTCGAGGTAGGGGGTGAAAAACTTTGGACTTCAAACAATTACAGCAGAAAGATAAAATTTAGTTCATAGTTCATAGTTCATTTATTTCAATAATGCTTAATTATATATAGACACAGTTTGTAATTTTTTTTTAGAGAGTAGGCTGGTGCCTTTGCAACTACAATATTGAGTTTAGTACAAGACAAGAAAATAGTGTGAAACTTTGTAAAGTTACGAAAGTATTGTTTGCTTAAGGAAAAATTTAATCAACTAAAAAAACCTTACATACAAATTAACCTAATTAACCTAACTTATACTACCTTAGAACTAAATAAAAACACAAATAAAATACATTCGCAGAAGGAACCTGCTCAAAAATAAAGATTGGGCTTTAAGAGCCATAACATTGATCATTGAAACTTCAGCCTCCTGGTGAAGACGTTTAGTCGAGTAGAAGAATGGTTTGTCCGTTATGATTTTAAGGCATTTGTTTTGTATTATCTGCAACTTTTTCTTGTGCACGTTAGCACAGTCGTTCCATACTGGAGAGCCATATAAGATGATAGGCTGCATTACCATTTTATATACTAGAATTTTATTGTCAAGTGATAGCTTAGATTTCCTATTGATGAGTGGATATAGGGCATGTATACAGCGAGAAATTTTCGAGATTGTATTTTCGATGTGAGCGTGGTAGGTTAGTTTTTTGTCTAACGTGAGACCAAGGTAGGTGATAGTGTCAGACCATTCAATGGGCTCTCCACCGAAGCGTAAAGGTCGGCATGGCAAGTTCCTGAAGGTACGTTTCTTTGTAAAGAAAATCGATTTCGTTTTGGAAGGGTTTATTTTAATTTTCCAATTGTTGTAGTATTCACCGAACACATTTAGTTGGTCTTCAAGACTTTTAATTATATTGGACGGATTGTCGGAGCTGCAATAGATGTTTGTGTCATCAGCGAAAATTGCCACTTGACAATTCTCATTTATTGGTATATCCGCAGTGAATATGTTAAACAATGTTGGACTCAGGCAAGAACCCTGGGGTACACCGGCAGGAATTTGACGAAAGTTGGAAAAGGAAGATCTCAATTTGACAGTAAAGGTTCTTCCTTCGAGAAAGGACTTAATCAGCTCGCAAATGTACAATGGAAAGGAGAACTTGTATAATTTGTATACTAATGCATCGTGCCACACAGTGTCGAACGCTTTCTCAATATCAAGAGCCACCATACCTATAGAGTTTTTATGGTGAAGGGAATTTCTGATGAATCTGGTTACCCGCAATAATTGGTGACTTGTAGAAATCCCTGCCCTGAAACCAAATTGTACGTCTGGTAAGATGTTTGACTCATTTAATAATGTCTGGATCCGATTTAGTACAACGCGTTCAAATACCTTTCCCAGTATAGGAAGTAGGCTAATCGGTCGATAGCTCTGGGGAGACTTTGGATCTTTGCTCGGTTTTAAGATGGGAATAATGATGGCACTTTTCCATTGGTTTGGGAAGACACTTAATTTGAGACATGCATTGAAAATGAAATTAAGAACAATTATGCACTTCTTAGGTAAGTTCTTAATTACTACACTTGGCAGTTTGTCAATTCCAGGGGCTTTTTTAACCTTCAATCGCTTTAGAATTTGACAAATTTCGCGTGGAGTGCAGAAATTGATTGTTCCTCTGTCACAATTTGTGGTTCTCATAGAATTTAAGACATTTTCAACAGCTTCGTTAGTACTAGGATTTCCGAGATTTTCTGTAGCGCAGTGGGCAGAATGGAAATTGTCCGCTAGCAATTCAGATTTGTCCAAGTCAGAGAATTTGAGATGGTTACTAGAGTCTAGAAGGGCTGGGATTTGTTGACTTTTTTTCTTAAAAATTTTGTTGAGCTGCCACACTTTCCTTGAGTTTTTGTCAAGTTCTGAGAGCATATCATTCCATTTTTTGTTGCGTTGCTCGAAGATACGTACCCTAATTGCCTTGGTTAGCCGGTTGATAGTGGTTTTGGTAGCAGGATTTCTAGTCGACTGCCATTCTCTGCGGAGATCATTACGTATTTTGATGTTTCTGTATATAGTCTACTGAACGTGAACTTTTTGAGGAGGGAGGTGAAGCACAAAAGTGAGGGCTATTCCCTTCAAAAAATTAGATTTTTATATCTCAAGAACAGTACCAGATATGATCTTAGAAATTTTACAGGAGTTAGGCCCAGTAGACTTCTAGCAGGTAAAATAATTTAGAAGGTGTGATTGTAGGGGGCGATGTCGGGAGAAGGTGAAAAGGAAAAAAAATGTGATTCTTATTTTTCGAGAACAGCAAGGGATAGAAAAATGAAAATTTAAGACTATATTGAGCGCATTCTAAAGAAAGAAGGCAGGCACTTTAAGAAGGAAAGGGTCTGGGAAAGTACACCTTTGCAATTTCGCACCTACCACCTACACATTAAATAAGGAAAGTGTAAATGAGTAAGGGAAGATTATGTTAGATTCAAACGACGAATTCAACATTTATCGGAAGGGAAAGGACTGTCTTCTTTGAAGATATGAATGACAATGTATGAAATTTATTGTATGAGGAAAAGAAGAGTAGATTGGTTAATTAGTGCAATTTGGATCCTAGTAAGTACAGAAAAAATTCTTCTCATTCATGGGTCCTTTTACTTCCCTTCAATAAACATGTATTCATATAGTAGGTACAATATTTAATACTGGACAATATTAATAAGCTGATCAGTTACCGAACGTTAATCGTCATTCCAAGAGTCAAGATAGATAGCTGCTCGTAAAAAAATAGCTGAATCAAAACAGGTGATAAGAGGGAAGAGTTGCGTGCATTTTCCGGCCCAAAAACGTCTAATTTTTTTTTTAAGAAAATTAAAATTGTTGTTTTGAATTATAAACCAAAGTAAAAACCATTTTATCAAATAGCGTTAATTTCATTTTTTTTAGAAGATTGATGAAATCATAGGGGTTAATACCCCATAATATTTTTGGTGGACTATTTATAGAATGATTTAAACGTATAAAAATTATTGCAAATAAATAAATATTGTAAGTTAATCAGTATTCTTATCTGCTCTAACTGACTTGGTCAGATCATCGGATCAGCCTTATAAATAGAGACTACATCTATAAAATGTAGTCAGTAAGTTCTGAGTCTGAGAACTCGACCGGTTTGTGTGTTTTTTCTTAATTTGGTTACGATTTACGAGTATTGTGGAATCTAAATAGTGCGCAATAGTAAGATTAGTGAACACACTGCAATGGAGATGTTAAACGTTCTCCTTATTGGTTTCGGATTAATAGTAGTAGCGATAATCGGCTTCTTACAATACGTCTACCGGTACTGGCAGCGAAAGGGCTTCCCATATCTTAAGCCCTCCATACCGTACGGAAACCTGGTTACTTATCAAAAACAGGAGCAATCTTTTATTGTTTCGGCTGCTGATCTTTACAATAAGTCCAAAGAACCATTTGTCGGCATCTATATGTTTTTCCAGCCAGCGCTTTTAATTCGCGATGCCGATCTTGTGAAAAGAATCCTCGTCGATGATTTCACGAGTTTCTACGATCGCGGAGTTCACAACAACGAAAAAACTGAACCGCTTTCAGCAAACATCTTCAGCTTGGAAGGAAAAGAATGGAAAAATATGCGATCGAAACTTTCACCGACTTTTACTTCGGGAAAACTCAAGAATATGTTCAGCACGATCGAGAATGTAGGAAAATCAATGCAAGATTATTTGGCCGATACTATACCAAAGGGTGGAAAAGTTATAGAGTTGAAAGCCTTAACAACAAAGTTGGTGTTTATATTACACTGTATGCCATGCTGTTAAATATTTGACTTAATAAATTTTGACGCAAAGTTCGGTCAACATTTTTCCATCAAAATAGACCCTGTGCAAAAAAAAATTTGGCAAATAAAAATTTTACTATCACATTATCTGGCTGCATTTGCCAGCGAGAATAGTCAAATATTGGACATAGTGGCAAACAATATAATTCAGACTTAAGTGACATTTCGTTTATTTCGAATTCTTTTCAGCTATTCAACGGACATTATTGCATCAACATTCTTCGGCGCCGAGATTAACAGTTTCAAAGACAGCAATCACATTTTCACTGAAATGAGGTCCAACGTAATTTCAAAAGGTTTTCTACGTAATTTAGCAAGTGCTGGTACTTTTTTGGCACCCAAGTAAGTTTCATTGATTTGAATAACCACAGATTAAAAGTAGCATTAAATTTGTAAATTTAATTTAGATTGTACGACTGGCTTCAACTATATCGTGTAAATAAATGGGTCCTTGCAGCTATGATTAAAGTAGTTGAAGATACCATCGATTATCGGGAGAAGACAAATACCGAGCGCAAGGACTTTATGCAACTTTTGATTCAGCTTCGAAATACCGGAACGATCAAAGAGGATGGCAACTGGAGTGTGCAATCTGATACAAGTAAAATTGAAATCTTTTCTGTAAAATTTTACTTTAATTCCTCAATTTTCGAATTCAATTCACCTTAATTTTCGAATTTAGAAGGAACACAGGCCATTACCAGCGTTCAGATAGCCGCCCAGTGCTTCATATTTTTCATAGCTGGATTAGAAACAACGGCTTCCGCTATTGCATTTTGCCTTTATGAGCTAACTCAGAACGAGGATGTTATGCGCAAACTTTTAGAGGATATTACCAGGACCTTAGAAAAACATAACGGACAAGTTACATATGATTCGATTCAGGACATGAAGTACCTGGAATTAGTACTTCTCGGTAAGGTCTATAGTAGCAAAGACGAGTAAAAAATTAAATTATTACTAAATTTAAGAAACCCTTCGAAAGTATCCTGGCCTTCCAATACTAAACCGAAGCTGTACAAAAGACTATCAAATACCCGGCAGTAACTTCACCATTGAAAAAGGAACTAAAGTAATTATCTCGGCCATGGGACTACAACGTGATCCTGAATACTTCCCCGATCCGTTGAAATTCGATCCGGACCGTTTTTCCGAGGAGAATAAAAACTACAATCCGAACGCAAATCTTCCGTTCGGTGACGGACCCAGAGCCTGCATTGGATTACGACAAGGAAAACTTAGTGCGAAGATGTGTCTGGTGCGGATCCTTACTAAATACCACATCGAATCATCGGTAAAGAAAGAGCTGGAATTCGATAACTACGCAGTTAGTCTTATGGCCAAGGGTGGTATTAATGTAAAGTTGACCAAAATTGAAAAATAAAATATAGGTTGCACAGATGTACCTGTATATATATATTATCTTTAAATTAATCATCATAACTAGAATTATTCATAATTATATAGACACCAATATTATTAGAAAATATAGAATTCCAGATTTTTGTGGTGTCATATCTGAAAAATATTTTTTAAGCTATGAAGATTAGTACTTTAAGAATAAGTGTCTATATTTTGTATTTGTATTTTTTTTTCTTTAATAATTCAATACTGTACTCGCTTATAATTGTACTCAATCGCAGCAACGCTAATCGTTGTGTTCTTATGAAGTTTTAAATGCCAATTTGAGGGAAAGTTCCCGCAAACAAGTTTAAATTAATTGATTTTGAAAAAACAGTGTTGGAGTCGGTTCGACACCGCTTTTTTAGAGATAAAAATGCTTTTTTTTTGTTAATATTTTTATTCGCATTCACGACCACCCTGTAAGAAAAGTCGTCAGGCCTGATTTAAATAATACCAAAATGCCGCGATTCTGACGACAATTCGCAAATTTCCCTTGTGAATTTTTCGGTAATTTCGAATGTGTCAAAATTGATATTCGAACATATCCCATTTCGAAAATGGCTTCATTTGTATTTTGAACGTGCCCCACTAAAGTTTTGACATTTGTCGCTGACAGAAACAGTCAGTAAAAACGACTTTTTCTCCGCTAGAGTTCTACTGGGCCTAACTCCTGTAAAATTTGTAAGGCCATATATGGCACGGTAGTGTAGTCTGTAGTCTGGGTGGCTTAGTGGCTAGAGCACTTGCCTTCGGTGCACCTGGTACCAGGTTCGAATCTGCTTGGCGACAAGTAATTTTCGAGAATGGGATTGGGTGCCGGACTACCAGTTCACTTAGCTGTAAATGAGTACCTGAGTTAAAATCGGGGTAATAATCACGGACGAGCGTGTGGCTGACCACTTCACCTCCTAGTGTTCCGTTGGTCTAGTAATGAAGTAACTTTAGCATTACTTCAAGGCCTAGGCCCAATTTGGGCTGTTGTGCCATTGATTATTATATATGGCACGGTTCTGGAGATATAAAAATAAATTTGTTTTAAGAATGGCTGTCCCCTTACTTTTGCGCTCCACCTCCCCCCTCAAAAATTTTATTTTCAATAGACTCGACTTGTAGTCCTATCTTCAAAAATAAAATTTTACCTTAAGATATTGTAATCCAAAGATATTGTAATCCAAAGTTTTTTATTCCACCCCACATTCCCCTCCTTCAAAGTTTTAGTCCTTGTCTAGGCTTCTAGTAGTAATGTTTCAATTTCAGCTTTTGAGCAATTCGGACGCATTGTCCTTCCCCCCATTCCAACACCCTGCAACCTAATCAATCAGTCAAAAAGAACAGACCTAATATTTACAACAAACACGAAACGAAAAACAAACAGTTTCCTCAATTCACATAAGCGAATTTCAATTTGAATACCTAGGAAGGTCACGAAAATATTCGCCAACAGCCTTGCCTCATGAAACCGACAAATTTCCTTGTTTCGTAAATGAAGGGAGGTTTTAAGTTTTAGGTAAGGTGGGTGGTCGCTTTGCGACCAAGCACATACACCGCCAATGGGTCCGTTGTGATCCCACATGCACGGGAAAAGGTACCCGTGTGCCCAAGACAACATCTTAGGTAAACCACCCCGCCAGCCGGACAAACAGCAGCAGCTTGTCCATCTCAATGCTTGCAAATTCGCCCAAGTCTATGGCGTACGTTCGCGCCTCCACATGAGAAAGCAAGATGGGTGCCGCGTTTGCTCACAATCGATCAAAAACGATTCTACTCAAAAAATATCAAAATATTTGTGATGAAACGTAGCAGTGTTGTCCTTCTGTAATGATAAAGCATTTTGTGTTTAAACAGTCAGTTGTGGCAGCAGCCGTACGGGGAAAATTTTTTAGTTGCGCGAAGAAGAGAATGATCCCTTTCATATTGCACGGCAAAACGACAATCAACTGTACGGCAAAACTCCCAATTGAGCAATCGCTCACCCTATACGATTTATGCAGGGTTTTTTTCATATCACAACCTTTTTTCTTCCAGTATCTAGTGCATTATTTACTACGTTTACATGGAGGATTGTATCCGGATTCAATCCTCTAAAATCGCATGTAGACACAAATCGGATTGAAATGAGATCGACTCGATCCGAACCAGCTTCTCGACCTGGATCGAATCGAAACCGGTTATGTCGTTCGTCATTTCTTCGATTTGCCCATGTTTCGATCTTTCGATCCGGTGTTGTCATAAACGCGATCCAAATTTCGATCTTTGGATTCTCCATGTAAACGTTGCAATTGGTACTTGGGTACTCAGTCGCCGTCCAGTTGCAGTGGCAACCCATCGAACTGTGAGTCCTATCGCCGGACGGCGACCGTACCGTGGCCGTGCAATGAGAAAGGGATCTTCTTCGCGCCACTATAATAATTTCGTGGACCGCTTAAAACCGTGCAATTTCACTTTATACGATTTGAACCACCGAGAAAAAAAAACCGAATAATAACCTGATGGCTGCTAATTATCTCACTTAGTCTGCTGCTGTTGTTCTGGAAATTAAAAGTTTCTTATCAATGAAATTAATGTTTACTCTAAATCAAAACACTTACCTTTCGACGTTGACATTTCCTGTGACATTTCTCGATTCCGTGTGAGGTATTCGCATTTCTTTCTTGCTCATACTGAAAGGCATCCGACCATCTCATCCGCACTCGTCGACATGAGAGATCTCCTATCGCGCATTGTATTTGAAATTGGAATGAGCAAGAACGAGATAGCAATACGTGCACTCAGTGAACAGTGAGTTTGAAGTCAGTATGAAGTAGAGCCTACTGGTCATCGATGAGTGGTGAATCTGAATTGCATACCACCTGAACGATCATCGAGGATCGGTAGAAAGGATTTACATATGAATTGTGTTCTACCGCTCATCGAATAATGGAGGGATAAAATTGCATAAGAACTCTGTGGCATGTGGCACCTACCCGTTATTCTTTGCCGGTCGACACTGCATCGATCCTCGGCGTCGGGTCATGCCGCCGAATGCAATTTTGTTATTCGTCGACTAGTGCAATCTAGGGTCACTAGATACACACACAACACTCTCTACCTAGGGTTTGGCAGATACGTCTAATTCGGTCGTTTCTGTACTAGAAATTGTAATTTAACCTCACAAAAATCGCCTGTTTATGTACTAGTTCGCCTGTTTTTGTACTAATGAACATTGCTATCAAATTGCGTTTTTGAAGTGTGTTAGTGCGAATATGTGAAGAGTCGGAAAAAAAACTGTCGGTTCCCTTCCACAATTCTAGTACTTCTCTTTCTTTGGTATGAAAGTGTGTGTGCGCGAAATGGTTGTTTTCAATTGAAAATTTCCGTATTTCTTTCATTTCTTTTATGGAAATTTACAATTTTGTAGCGAAAAGTCAATCATTTCGAATGTTTAGAAAGCAAAATCCCATAAACATGAAAAAAAATTAAATTTACTGGTTTTTCACCTTGGTACGCATCTGCCAAACCCCTCTTAGAGGCTGTTTTGGTGTGAGTGCGTATACAGTAACCCTAGTGCAATCGAAACACGACTTCCATTGCACTAGCCGACAGAGTTATTTGTTCCGTGATCAGAACTGCTCAGTTGATGTTGAACGTCTAAGTTTGTTATGGCATTTGCAGGTCGAGTAGATACGCACTTGATGATCGGATGTATAAGCACTCGGCGATCATACTTTAGTCTTTTGCACTCACTAAAGATGGAAGAGGTCGGCATGTTTAACATACTTGAGGCAAAGTTGGGGAAATGTTTACTTTTCGATTTAACCCTCAATATCGCCACGAACACAAGTGCGCGTGCTAACATGGTAGTAGTTTGTACATAAGGACCCATGAATTTTTTGTGTTTTTGGTTTATAGGGAATATGTACTAAAAATGTATATTGTCCGTACTCAAGATAATGGATGTTAGTGTGAGTTCGTATAAACCCAGCGAAAAACTGCAAAGCGCATTGATTTAAAGCGCATATAAAGCGCTTTGGTAACCAGAAACATTGAAGTGCTTTGAAAGCGCTTTGAAACAAGCGAGAGCAAAGCAGATGCCAATCTTCATTTTGATTTTATTTATATATATATTCTAAAGTTCTGTGTAAATTGCCATATATTACGGGGATTCCCGACTTATCGAAAGAAGCGCGCTATTCTTTGCATTCGCACTATTAGTGTTCAGTGTTCGTGAAGTGGTAATTTAATTTCAAGTGTTATCTTCAATTTAAAGAATAAAATTAGTGATCACATGTGAGTAGAATATTATTATTATTATTGTAGTATTTTATTTGTTGTGGCACACCACTAATTTTTTTTGATTCCTTCAAACTTATTTAAAATAAACCTTTGTTTTTAGATTAAATTTAACGTAATGTAATTTGCCAACGTACTGAATAAAAAATAACAAAAAAGAAACGTACTTCATTATTAAACTAGCTATAAAATTAAATAAAATTAAATACATGGTCATAATTTTCATCACATGGTTATTGGCACGATCAATTTTAGCTATTTTCAGGTTACCTATTTACACTCCATTATTGGGAAGCAAGAAATATGGAAATGTATTCCGTTGTGACGGTCAACAAAATGAAATCCCTTTGAAAAAAAAAAATTGTTCTTGCTATATGATACGGTAAGATGATTTTAATTTATTCATTATGGAAATCAACATTTCTTTTACACAGATGCCGTGAAGGATTCGTTGACTCGTGAGGAGTTTGAAAAAGAGATGAGGGTTGGAATCCGAGGTCAAAAGAACAAGTTACACTATGGGAACCTTATTAAAAATAATAATAAATAAATAAATCATAAGACAATAATTTTTTTTTTCCCGTCTCATCTCTTGTTTCATGTTTCTTGCTTATCTTTTCCAAGATCTTATCTTTAACTTCGTTTTTTAATTTTATTTTATGGCTTTATGCCTTACATTATTACATAATAAGAATTTTATTATCCGTACATCGAATTTTATTTTATGGTCTTATAGTTTTTATTTAAAACGTAAGGATGTTTCTTTTTGGAAATTGAAACGCTTTCCAATTAATCAGGCAAAGCACTTTACAATAGCTTAGAAAAAGCGCTTTGTAATTGCTTAGAGAATGCGCTTTGCATTTGCTTAGGAAAAGCGCTTTATAAGCGTTGAAATGATAGCGCGGCCCAAGCGCTTTATAAGCGTTGAAATGATAGCGAGGCCCAAGCGCTATGTAGCAATGACATGCAATGTTAAATTTGAGTGAACCCAAAGCATGTTCAAAGCGGTTTGCTGCTTTAGTAAAGCGCTTGCATATCGGTTATAAAGCGCTTGCATATCGGTTATAAAGCGCTTTTTTTTTCGCTGAGAAGTGACTCTAGTGTCGGCAATTTGTAAGTTCAGTACATTTTATAACTCCTTTGCAGGAATTAAGTGTGGCATGTAGACAGATTTCGATGTCGCAGAGGTTGGACAGTTTCGTTTGTCTTAAAACCCTTTCAGCATGAACGGAATCTTTGGCTAGGACAATAATGTTACCGAGGCGGTCAAAAGAGACATCTAGAAATTCTTTAGACCTTCTAATGCTTTGTGAAGAGAGAAAATATTAAATGATTTGAGAGGTTTAGATGTGTCTTTATTTTTTATTAGTAGGAATTTTTTGCAGGATTTTGAGGTTATGGAGTTAATTTGTGGTTGGTTGGTAGGAGTTTTGTTATGTATGGGAATTCTGATATGTCGGTAAGGATGGGTTTGGGAATTCTAGGTTTTTTTTTTGTTGGAGTGTTTTCCGAATCAAGTAGGTGATAGTAGTTCCGGCGAGTTACACCGCCCGAATCGACGTCCATGGCTACTGAATCTTACCTCGATGATAATTAAAAATTTGACAAAACTGGAAAGCAGGTACAACTTTTTCTCTCACTGAACAATATAACAGGGATAAATCGCTCAAATTATCTAAAGCAATAAAATTGAACTGCACTCTTCGACTGTGTAATCGGTACTGACTTATTAATTAATTTAATTAAATGTTAGACGATTTATCAATTTAAAGATGGAAAAAAGTAAGAACTAAAGCTTTTTAATGAAGTTCGATAGTTTTACGCTTATAAATTTTTATTGTCGGATTTTGCATTTATATATTCCTTCTTTTGTGTAAAAGACTTTTTCATAAAGATTATCGTACGTCAAGTATTCGCGTTGTATTTATTGAATCATAATTTTTAGGCCCTCATTTTGTCTCCATCTAATTTGTACTTTATTATTTTCTAATAATACCCCAACAGGAAATTATGGTTCACATTTAGGTTACTGCGACGTCGTGGTGTTGAAAAATGTTTCCGATTCGCCACAATGTTTCGTATCTGCAACGTTTTAGGGTCTTCCATTTACCGAAAGTGGCGCAACGCAATGAAGGAATTGTGTTGGTAACAATGCCTATTTAGTTTTGCATCAGAACGATGGACAGCCACACACTATGAATGTGTATTTAAATGTACGTAATCGAAGTTGAATATGCAATATGAATATGAATATACTTGTAATATGAAGAGAAATGGATATCTTAAAAAATATACAGATCTCTATATAAAATAATTATGAAATTGAAATAATCAGCATAATGTAATGTAAAATTACTAAACGGATTCATATTCTTTGTAAACATACTATAAATACTTATAGAAAAATCATGGAACATGATAAATTTTTGTAATTGAATTTTTTTTTGATTTTTTTAAAAATAAAATTTTACAGAATATACTTCTGAAGCAATAGCTCTTTTAGTTAAAATTACTATTCGATCTTTGAAACTAAATTTACTTCAGAAATTTTGAAAAATTCTATCTCTATATATAAACATACTGCAGTCACGATCGGCTGCAAGCCAATCGTATAATACTCTAGATGAATACTGAACTCCGATTTATATTGTAGTTGGGTATAAAGTAGAATTACGTGTGTACATGTTGTATGTCCTTCATTAAGGACTGCTATTAGATTGCTACTCAAAACTAAAAGACAATATTCAGTGTTTAATTTCATACCTTGAACTGGGTAAGTCATCGAAAAATATGTCCTTTTTAAAGGACTTTCACATGGGAGGAGCAGGAAGGACTCACTCGATTTCTTACATATTTATCCTTTTCCTTGGAACCATTCAAAAATAAACGTGTACAAAATTTCAAATTCGTAGCTTGAAGCGTTCAAAAGTTATTGGAAAATATTGTTGAACACGTGTTTTAAGGATATTTTGTATGGCAGCTACCAGAAGGAGTAAAAGGATTTCGCTGATTAGTAAACTGGAACGTAGCTAAAAGATTACTTGAGTTATAGTGAGTTTCGTAAATTAAGTGAATACATTTTGACAGGATATTTGTATGGCAGCTACACGAAGGACTAATAGGATTTTCTTCATAATCATATATTTAGCTCCAACTATTACAAAAATAGCACGTACAAAATTTCAATGTCGTAGCTTAAACCCTTCTAAAGTTATCGACCAATATTCTTGAAGACGTGTTTTAAGGACATTTTGTATGGCAGCTACCCGAAGGAGTAGGACGATTTTGCCTGTTAACGAACTTAGCCTTACAAACTCAACCAAACATCCAGATTCAAAATTTCATGATCCTAGGTGAAGGCGTTCTTGAGTTATCGTGCTAACGGACAGACGGAAGGACGGACGGACGGACGGACGGACGGACGGACGGACGGACGGACGGACGGACGTCAGGCGGATTTGAGGTTTTCGGCCACAAATAAACAAAAAATAATATATAACTTTTTTTCGTCCGAGGCTTGGTTCTATGCGTTACAAACTTTTGGGCTGGATTAAACTTATAATACTCTATATGATTTCATCTAGAGTATAAAAATGAATGTTTGTCTGTCTGTTTGTCTGTTTGTCCTGTATAGGCTCCTAAACCACTCATCCAATTGCGATGAAACTTTGGTGATTTTGTTAACGCAGAAACCATCGAGGGCGTACCCTCAGCCCTCGATGGTTTCTGCGTTAACAAAATTATTTAACAGTTGGTGGTACGCGAGTTATTTCAACATTTGAGTGTATTTCATATGGTTTAGTGGCAGTTCGTTCGATTTCGGTGCATTAGCTATGCGTTCCTATTATTAAAAGTTAAAGTTGGACGATGGATGTTAAATAGGGGATAGTGGAGGAGGGTGGATAGAGGATGGAAGATGGAGGATGGTGGATAGAGGATGGGTGGATGGAGGATGGTGGATAGAGGACGGAGGATGCAGGATGGGGGATGGTGGATAGCGGATGGAAGATGGAGGATGGTGGATGGAGGATGGTGGATAGAGGATGGAGGGATGTGGATGGTGGATGGAGGATGGTGGATGGAGGATGGTGGATGGAGTAACGGGAGCAACGGGAGAAATGGGAGCAACCTGAGTAACGGGAGCAACGATAGTAACAGGAGTATCGGGAGAAACAGGACCAATGGATCAACGGGAGCAACGGGAGCAACCGGATCAACGGGAGTAACAGGAGCGATGGAACAACGTGAGCGAAGCGAGCGTAGCCGCGGTACGCGGCTAGTACTATATAAAAAATACAGATTTTATTTTATTTAAAGTCCTTCATGAAAATTCTATTCGCCATTGCAGTTGATCTGAAGTTACTTTATAGTCATTTTGCCTAGCATGTTGCAGAATGGGAACGTGGTTGTTCACCGTTCCGTAAAACTTCCTAAAATGTAGTTTATTGTGTCTAGACACAAGAGAGTTGAAGGCGAACGTCTCGCATTCACCCACACTCAAAATAACAACAATTGACACTAGGCCCTTGTTTTCACTCGCATTTAAATTATGGCCCGCTCTTGAAACACGCTAAACAACAGCAATTTGACACTAGACATCTATTGCACCTTACTTTTCGGGCTAAAAAGCGCTTTAAACAAAACCTGGTGTCTTGTCATCTGCAGTATATAAATCTCTGTGTGTGCCCAATTAGACTTGGTACCTAATTTGTTTCACCAAGGCAAACGATAAAGTAACACTTTCCAATACTGCGACTAAAAGGGTTTTCTAGTAACACACTGACTACAAGGTTTCTATCTAGGTAGAGTTCCCATTGATCGATTCAATTATGATTGGCTTCAAAACAGGCACGATGAATATTTTCCGCCTAGAATGACAGAATTCCCCAAGAATTTGGCGGCAATTTGGGAACTGATACTATTTTGGGAAGACTTACGTTTTTTTGTTACTTAGACTGCCTAAATGGGAAGTGTTGCTGACAAGGCACGAACACTTAACATTTTTAAAAAAAAATGGTATCGAAAACATTTCTGTGACGTCGATGTGTTAAAAATGTGACTATAGTAACAACTGGGCACAAAATTCTTGTTGGGACAGTATTGTGATCGATTTTTAAAAAAAAAAAATTTGCTACCCTGAAAATTTTTTTTTTCGCGTTTCATAACTCGTAGACACGAAAAAAGCAAAAAAAAAATGTCAGTCCGCCGTACGCCGTCCGCCGTACGCAAAATCGTTTGAAGGCTCGTAGCTCCCAAACGGTTTGAGATATTAAATTGAATTCTTTTTATGAATAGAGTGAAGAGGCCCCTTGAAGTGACCAAATTCTGACGGGTGGGGGTGTGAGGGGGGAAGAGGGGAAAGCGTTTTAGACGGAAAATTTTGGTTTTTAGATCTCAGCAACCGCTTATGCTAGGAGGCTAAAATTTGGAATTTATGTAGAACTTTGGTAGTGGACCCATTTACATAAAAATTGTCAATATAGGTGAAGGGGTGTGGGAGTGGGGGGAAAAATAATGCGTCTGAAACGCAAAAAAGCCGAGATGGACACATTCTAAAATCCATATCTCCTAAACCGTTAAAGATACAAAATTGAAACTTAATGAATATCTGTAGGTATACTAGGAGAATAGATCGGAAACAAATTTTTGAGTGGGGGCAGTGGTGTACGAGGGTGGGGGGTAAAAAACTTTAGATCATGATATCTCACGAACCAATTGCACTAGACAAATAAAATTCGGTTTGTGTATAAAGGTTGACAAATGAAGTTTGCTGAAAGTAAAATTTTTTAAGGGGGCGGTGGATCATGAAAGTGGAGGGGATGCGAATTTTTCTAAAAAACCACGTATCATGACTGAGGTAGATGCTTAAAATTTTTACCATAAATAGGTCTAATAGGTGTAGAAGGTAAGGGTGGGGGAGGGTGAAAAGGAAAAAGTTCCGATTTTTATATCTCAAAAACCTATAATGATATTAAGCTGAAACTTGGCATTTATATAGAACTATAGTAGTAGCATCTAGGAAAAATATAATTTTTTATAAGGGTAGTATGGTACAGGGGTGGGGAATGTTTTTCCTATCTATAGAACGGCTTATGCTACAAAGTTGAAACTTGTTATGCATATGTAGATCAACTAGAAAAGTAATTTAGATAAAAAAAAATTTCAAATATTCATTGGCGTTCGGAAGGGGGGCGAAAAAATGTATCAGTGAAAATGGAATGTATATATTTTCACGATTTTCGTCATATCTATTAGGTCTTTTCAAATATTTAATTCATTTTTATTCTACGGCTTCTTCATATAAATACTTAAAAAAATTTTCAGGATTTTTTGAAATTTGACCCCTAAGCGGGTGTAAAGGGAATGTATACTTATTCACGAATTATGCCATATCCTCCAGGTCTGATCAAATATCGAATATCTTTTCACTTTCACAGATTTAGATTTTTAAATAGGGGTTGGTATGGTTAACCTCTGTCACTGCAGCCACAGTTGGGCTTATTGTGACGTCCCCCCGGTTTGATTATGATTCTTCTTCGATCCCTGCGCTTTCAATGAAGCCTAGTATTTTGCGAAGAGGAATGGTCAGGAATTCCGATGGGTCCATGAAACCCTGACCGAAGTGACGAAGCCTTTTGCGAGTTAAACCCTCACATTCACAGAGGATATGCTCTGGTGTTTCGTCTTCGTCATTGCATATTCTGAAAATTTTAATATCAGAGAGACCAATCCTATTGAGATGCTTCCTCATGTGACAATGTTCAGTCAGAGCTCCCACTAGGGTTCGAGTCTGATATCTGCTTAATTTTAGATAATCAGATGTTCTTTTTTCCAAAAGCTTTGAGTGCCTGTTGCCCGGTACCAAGTCCCAGTGAATGGCACTTTGCTATTTTTGCCACATTCGGATGTTCATTCTGGCTGTGCTTAATGGTATCCCACAGAATGGATATGGTCCCATGAAGTCAGCTTCTGAACCTTTCCTAGCCATTAAATCGGCCATTTCATTACCTAGATAGCCGCTGTGTCCCGGAATCCAAATGAGACTAACTCTGTTCTTATTTCCGAGTTCAATTAGGCATTGGAGGCAATTCCAAACAAGTTTGGAGTAGATTTAAACGGACTGAAGTGCCATTATTGCTGCCTTGTTGTCCGAGAGAATATATATTTGTTGGTTTTTGTAGCCTCTCAATAGCATGATTCTCCGCCTGAAAAACAGTGGATGTTATGTGCATGCTACAGTAGAATTTGACATTTGGGCGCACTCCATAAGCTCCTGCTCCTACACCTTGATCCGTTTTAGATCCGTCCGTCCGGTCACGGGCTTGCGTAATAATCGCCTAAAACTTGTTTTTAAGTTTTTTCCTTTTTCAGCCCCTAAGAGGATATAAAAGGGTTGAACAAGTTTTCACAAATTCCGTCATATCCTTTAGAAGTGATTAGTAATTCAATTGTTTTTACTTTCTCGTGCTGTTTTCATATTTATCTATTAACTCCTTTCAGGATTTTTGGATATTCAACCCCCAAGTGGGTGTAAGGAGGTTGCATATGTTTTCACAGCCTCCTACATATTGCTTAGATCTGATGATATATCGAATTCATTTGTATTTCCTAAGGTTTCCCATATAAGAACCAAAAAGTCAATTTCAGTATTTTCAATCCTAAGGGGTGTAAGGGGGTTGTATACTTTTCAAAGGTTCGACATATTTCTTAGGTTTGATGAGATATTAGATCGCTTTTCATTTCCACAGACTTTTTATATAATCGCATACAAACCCATTTCTCAATTTTTGGACATTCAACCCCAAGGGTTTGCATATGTTTTCACAGATATTGCCATCCCGTAGTTCTGATGAGATATACAATTACGGCATTTGATGTAATGACCTAAAAACTTATATCACGATTTTTCGGATTTCAAGAACCAAGGAGGTGTGAAGAGTTTGCTTATGTTTTCACAAATTTTTCAAAATCCCTCGTGTCTCATGAGGTATCAAGTTGCTTCTTATGAAATCGTTTAAAAACCTGTTTCACAATTTTTTCGAAATTCAAACCCCAAGTGGTTTGTATACGTTTTAACAATTCGTCATATCTCTTAAATCTGATAAGGCAACAAATTCGTTTTTACTTCTATAGGCTTTTAGTGTACATAATATACCGAAATTCGTACAGTCTACAGGGGCTTTTTCAATGTTTAATTGGCTAAAAATCTCTATTTTAAATATTTTTATTTGAAGAACAAAATTAACTTTCCAAGAAACCTCATAATCTCGAAACAACTGATGATATACTCCGACTTTGACCGCTCCCGAACTTTGACCCGAGAAATAATAAAGTTTCGCCCAGACCATTGGCAGATTTTACTTTATTATTTTTTAATAATAAAGTATTGTGATCGACCTGAAATTTCAAAAAAGTTTGCTACCCTGAAATTTTGTATTTACACGTTTTAGGACTAGTAAACACCAAAAAAGCAAAAAAAAAAAAATGTCCGTCTGTCCGCCGTAGACGCCGTACGCCGTACGCAAAATCGTTTGAAGGCGCGTAGCTCCCAAACCCGTTGAGATATTAAATTGAAATTTTTATGGTGGGTAGATTGGGTGAACCCTACGACTGGTATATTTTCGAGGTGTGGAGGTATAAGGGGAAAGGAGAGGGGAGCGTTTTAGACGAAAAATTTTGGTTTCCAGATCTCAGGAACCACTTATGCTAGGAGGCTGAAACTTTGAACTTATGTAGTACTATGATAATGGACTCAATTGCAAAAAAATGGTCGATATTGGTTAAGGGGTGTGGAAGTGGGGGGGAAAACAATGAGTCTTAACTCATGAAAGACGGGATTGAAACATTCTAAAATCGATATCTCCTGAACAATTGATGTCAGAAGATTGAAACTTTGTTGTTGTCCTTAAGAATACTTCAAGATTAGAGAAGGGCTAAAACTTTTAAGAGGGGTGGTGGGGTGTGGGGGTGGTTGGTGAAAAACTTTGGATTACAATATCTTCCGAACCAATTACGCCAGGAAGATAAAATTTAGTTTCTGTATATGGGAGCACAAGAGAAGTCTATCGAAACTAAATTTTTTGAGGGGGGAGGTAAAGCACGAAAGTGGGGGGACAGCAATTTTTCAAAAAATGTAATTTTTATATCTCAGAAACCGTATCAGATATGATCTTGAAAATTTTACAGGAGTTGGGGTCGGTAAACTTCTAGTAGGGAAATTTTGGTGGTGTGGGTGTTGGGGGTGATGGTGGAAGGGGGTAGAAAGGAAAACATTCACATTTTTATTTCTCGAAAACCATATTGAATAGAAAGCTAACAATTTAGGATTATATAGAGCCACTATGGAGATATCCTAGAAAAATAAAATTTTTGATAGGGGTATCAAGGTACGGGGGAGAGGGGTGGTTTTTTATATCTCAGAAACGGCTTATGCTAGAAAGTTGAAACTTAGTACGTATATGTAGATGTACTATTGGAGTAATTAAAGCAAAAAACTAGATGAATACTGAACTCCGATTTATATTGTAGTTGGGGATAAAGTAGAATTACGTGTGTGGATGTTGTATGTCCTATATTAAGGACTCCCATTTGATTGCTACTCAAACCTAAAACACAATATTCAGTGTTTAATTTCATATCTTGAACTGGGTAAGTCATCGAAAAAAATGTCCTTTTTGAAGGACTTTCACATGGGAGGTGCAGGAAGGACTCACTCGATTTCTTACATATTTATCCTTTTCCTTGGAACCATTCAAAAATTAATGTGTACAAAATTTCAAATTCGTAGCTTGAAGCGTTCAAAAGTTATCGGAAAATATTGTTGAACACGTGTTTTAAGGATATATTGTATGGCAGCTACCAGAAGGAGTAAAAGGATTTTGCTGACTAGTAAACTCGAACTTTGTTTTCACTTAAAACTAATTTGTACAAAATTCCGAGTTCATAGCTAAAAGATTACTTGAGTTATAGCGAGTTCCGTAAATTAAGTGAAGACATTTTGACAGGATATTTGTATGGCAGCTACACGAAGGACTAATAGGATTTTTTTTATAATCATACATTTAGCTCCAACTATTGGAAAAATATTACATACAAATTTTGAAAGACGTAGCTTAAACTCTTCTGAAGTTATCGGAAAATATTGTTGAACACGTGTTTTAAGGATATTTTGTATGGCAGCTACCAGAAGGAGTAAAAGGATTTGGCTGATTAGTAAACTCGAACTTGCTTTTCACTCAAAACTAACTTGTACAAAATTCCGAATTCGTAGCTAAAAGATTACTTAAGTTATAGTGAGTTTCGTAAATTAAGTGAATACATTTTGACAGGATATTTGTATGGCAGCTACACGAAGGACTAACAGGATTTTCTTCATAATCATATATTTAACTCTAACTATTGAAAAAATAACACATACAAAATTTCAATGTCGTAGCTTAAACCCTTCTGAAGTTATCGACCAATATTCTTGAACACGTGTTTTAAGGACATTTTGTATGGCAGCTACCCGAAGGAGTAGGACGATTTTGCCCGTTAACGAACTTAGCCTTACAAATTCAACCAAACATCCAGATTCAAAATTTCAAGATCCTAGGTGAAGGCGTTCTTGAGTTATCGTGCTAACGGACAGACGGACGGACGTCAGGCGGATTTGAGGTTTTTGGCCACAAATAAACAAAAAATAATATATAACTTTTTTTCGTCCGAGGCTTGGTTCTATGCGTTACAAACTTTTCGGCTGGATTAAACTTATAATACTATATATGATTTCATCTAGAGTATAAAAACTGTTACTGTGTAGCAGAGTGTAATTGGGCATATAGGGTGTTTGGCACTCCGTCCGCCACCTTGTAAGGGGTTATTCCTTGATATATTGGGAGAAAAAAATTGTCCTACAGGGTGGGTTAATTTTCAATAACAGTGGAGATACAGGGTGGTTAAGAAAAGTGTTTTTGACCGGTACCCTCACTCACTTAAAACGTTATATCTTGAAAACGAAGCAAAAATGAAGCAAAAATAACATCACTCAAATGATGACCTCCATTTTCTCTGCACTGCTCAAGTCTGTTAGCAAAGTTAGTCATCACTCTTCCCAAGGATTGGCGCGGGATCGCAGGCATTTCCCGCTGAATATTCGCTCGCAGTTCTGCCAAATTTTTAGGCTTATCAAGGTACACTTTTCCCTTGAGGTAACCCCACATCATCATCAATCATTTCAGGGTCTTCATTCAGAAGTGTTTGATATCCCCAACATTGTTTCTGCAAAAGCTAACCTTCTTGGGAAATCTTGAAGCTGTAATTCTTGAACTACAGCAATTTTGTACGGGTGAAAATGCTAGTCTTCATGAAGTATCCGCCGAACAGTCCTATCGGACATCCCTAAAGCCTGAGCATGACGAATAGCTGATCGCCGGGGAATCCGTTCAAAAGCAACTCGTATAGCCTCGATGTTTGCAGGTGACCTTGCCGTCATGTGGGACCCCCCTCTTCCCAATGTTGTTCCGATAGCTGTATTGCGAAAGTTCCGAACCCACAAAAGAATAGTGTTCCGAGATGGAATCGGCTCACGAGGAGGAACATTAAAACGTAAGCGAAATTGCAGCTGTGTTAGGGTCACAGAATCGTTATTTCTGAAGAACGTCTCGACGACAAGGGCACGGTGTTCACTGGTCCAATGCTCCATTGTAGGTTAGGTTGGTTAGGTTGAGAAGGGTGGACTAAAGCAATGTGCCCCAGTCCATCACGAGAGATCACTGTGGATCCATTGTGGTCCCCTCGTATAAAAACCGGGCTCTATACTACTGATTCCAAATATTGCTCTTCCTTATGAAGAGAGTAGTTCTCCATAAAGGAATCATCGCAAGTTCTGATAGATCGGTTAAGGAGAATTTCCCCAAGTACCGATGCCTGGTGCGCGACAGACTATCACATTCACATACTAGATGCTCCAGTGTTGGCTCAACATTCTCGAAACGTAAATTGTAACTAAACTTCCACATCAGGAGAAGGGAACGAGACCGACCCCACCACCCACTACCCACGTTCAAAAACCGTCAGGTTTCACTGCCGGACCCTGTATAAGCGCCTAGAAACTGGTTTGGTATTAGAAGCTGTGTACGTTTTCACGAATTCCGACATATATCTTATGTCTAATAAGATATCGAATTCGCTTATATTCTGTGGGGTTTAAATATAATCACCTAAAAACTAATTTCAGGTTTTTTCGATATTTAACCCCCTAATATGCTGTAAGGTGGTTGTGCAAGTTTTTACAAATTTCGACAAATCTTTTAGGTCTAATGAGAAATCATATTCGCTTTCACTTCTAAGAGCTTTATATAAAAATAAATTTTAGGATTTTTTGATATTCAACCGCTAAGGAGGTGTGATGTAGTTGCGTACGTTTTTACGAATTCCGCCATATCTCCTAGGTCTGAAATATTGAATTATATTTACTTGAACGGCTTTCTAGAAAATGGCCTAAAATTAATTTTTTTTTGATATTTAACCCCTTAGGGGTATTATGTCGATATCTCACCCGATATGATTCTATTGAGCAAAAACAGTCTGGACGCAACTGCATTTTTTTAGGACGAAGCCCGGAACGCGTTTAATACTGAAATCTCTGCAGGTTACTACGAGTATGTGCAAATTCCTGAAGGAGTTTTGGACAGATTTTGATAGAAAGTAGGACGCTGTAGAGCAACGCTCTAGCAACTCCATCCCGTTCTAGATTTCGGTATTTTTCAAGCCTTTCCATTTGATTTCCCAAATGACTCTCCATAATTAGTTAGAAGAAAATCGTAAAAATATATTACAAGTATAAGGGATTCTTATAAATTAGAAATTTCAACTCCCACAAACACCTGCAATGTTACCGAAATATTAATTTATGATTTCATCATCCCGTTGACGATATATGCGCCTACTATTCTCATCAAGTTTCACATATACGCATGAATAATTATATGGATCAGAGGCGTGTATTCGAAACGAGCCCCTTGTGTATTTCGCCGTTTTCCCAAGTAATAAATAAACTTTTAATGGATACTATAAATAAATAAAAATCATTCGCCATTAACACCCTTTTCGCAGAAGTTAAGTAACGAAATCCACACTGTCGTAACCACGAGAAATGATATAAGTGTAAGGAAGAACATCTTAACCCTTTTTATTCCATGCAGGATGAGAGGGTGGAGGGGGGGGGTTCATCCCCCTCTCGTACACCCGGTATTTCAGTTATCCATTACGCGCGCCTTCGTATTTTAATGTTTATGTCCTCTTGTACTTTACCTACAACTTGAGACTTTTTACCCGAAAAATATGCACGTTGTCGTCTTCGTTGCGCATAAAATAAGAGATTACAATATAAATTACAAATAATTAAAATTTGTGCTTGTTGTTGCGCTGCTGACGACATATTTTTGTTGAAATAATGTTTTATATGCCGGGTTGTATTTTACAATTTCCATAACCGTCTTCTAGCCCGGCTTGAATCTACCTTTTAGCATAGACCGGGGAGTAGACGAGTTTCGCGAGTTGGCTTCTTTAGCTTTTTACCTATACGGTAGTATGGGCAATAAAAGTTTTTTGTCAGAAAACTGATGCTATTAAACATTCGGCTAAAATCCCGTAGAAGACTATGAAAATGTACAGGACAAACGCATACCCCTCGCTCGGATGAGGACAAATATTTTATACTTTAAACTGGCGAAGAGACACCGTTTGTGCTTAATTGCGCGATGAGCGAGTAATGGGGTTCGTTCAGAATCAAAATTTATTTCATCCGAAAATGTCTTGGCACTCGGTTTTAGAGAACCGAACTCGGAAGCTACACGATTACATCGTTTCGCGAAAACTTTATCGTTACTTTTTCGACGACTCTACGGTTAGGCTAAAATAATTCTTTTCAAACACAGGTAGTCTGAATCCTAGCCAGGTATCTACCCGGTACCTACCCCGGTATCTCACCTATAAAACTACCTAGCGCCGTTACCCTATTCCACAGGCAGCCTTCCTCCTTACGCTCGCGAAACTTTATCGTATACGAAACATCGTGAAAGGATACAGATCCTTTTTATTTATTTGTGCAGCAGTCTTGTACCGAAAACATCTACAGACGGAATTAATGGTTCCGTGTAATTGCCGATTATGAATCAAAAATTTCGACAATTCAAATTCCGGACTTTCGAGGGCGGAAAATTGACGGTCGCTGAAAAGTTCTTAAAGACTGGATTTTCCACGCGACACTAATTAATTCGAAATATGTTTGAAAAGTGTGCGCGATTATGGATAAATGGACACCTTTCCAAAACTCTGTCTCACTCCCTTCTATCGCCCAGCGAATATCATCATCGCATATAAAATATGTAAAATGATAGAGGAACTCATTTTGTATGGGCCCATAAATTGATGCCATTAGTTTAAATCTTTAATAGCACTGTTGATAATAAATTACCTTGAATTTTGGCTATTAAGAGATGAGGAATATTGTGACTATACAGGAACAAGGTTTTTGGCAAATGGGAATTTCATAGCCCGAATATGCTAACCCCTTTTATGGGTCGTATTTCAAAGGTGATGAATAATTTTTAGTTATTTAGTTTACGGCCGCCAAAAATTGTATTGAATTTTGCGAACAGTGTGCGGTGAACATTAGATTTAACGATTAAATCCTTAGAGGACTAATTGTTCGGCAATAAAGTACATGCTACACAATAATTCCTAGAAAATATAATGCCAAGCCCCCCTCCCCCATTCCAATTAATAAAAAAAGTTCTTTTTTTAAAATTTTAGTTCTTAGCACTCATTTGACCAAGCCAAAAACTACTAAAATGGGATCACCACAAAATCCTAAATATACAAAAACTGAAAATTCAGAATAGACAAACTCAACAAACTCCAAATGCCGAAAGCTGAAATACCGAATCATAAAATCGTGAAATCTATAATCCCGAAAAATGAAATATATAAAATCTCGAAACAGAAAATTCTTAAAATGGTAAAAACTAAAAAAAATCCACCAATGGGCACAAGTTAATTATTTTCTGGACTAAGATTGCGTTATGATTAAAATCGTAGTGAAATATAATTTGTTATGGAAGTGTCATCCTGATTAGGTTATCTAATTTAGAATTTGTTAATCAACCGTGAAAGTCAAAACATACATTCCCAAAAAACGCGTCACAGAAAAAAATTGACAAGTGCAGGAAGAATATATTCGTTAGCCCTGTACCTACCAGTTTTATGTTTCCATCCTCTTTTCATCCTTTTGGGGGGTGTAATATCAAAATGGTTGTTTAGGCATTTGTAGAACTAAAAACTAAGTTACTATCTCATCGGACCTCAGAGATGTAAAAAAACTCGTAAAAATAAATTCAAATTTTTCATCCTCTTTGGGGTTGAATAAAGTAAAATCTCGAAACTTTTTTGTAGACATTTGTAAAAAAAAAGTCCGTCGATGTAAACACCTTTACAAGAGTCAACCGTAAGAATTATTATCTTAAAAATATTTCTTATTTTCTTGAGACTGAATATTGATTGATTTCATAAGAATATTTTCAACCCCTTTTCTTGAAGGTGAATATTAATTAAACAAATTCTGACAATAGGTCTTTAGGCATTTGCATAAAGAGTACGTCGATTGAAAAACAATTGCAATCATCAATCGTAAGAATTATGACTGAATTTGTTAGAATATTTTCAACCCCTTTCCATCGCATTGGAGTTGAATATTGAAATTAATTTTTATGCATTTTATATACAAATGCATAAAAACTAATTTCAAGATTTTTCAATATCTCGTAGAACTAAATGCTAATTTGATATCTGAATCGAAGACAAGAAACATTGAGCAATTAATTCGTAAAAATGTTATTTAACCCCTTAAGGGTTGAATAACGAAAAATATTTGGAACGGTTTTTAGATTTTTGCGTAAAAAGCCCAAATCAATATCCGACTAAACCTATGAAATATGCTGGAATTCGTGAAAATACTTACAACCACATTTTTTTGGCACACCACTGAAATTTTTTTCAATAAAATTATCTTTCTAGTGTAACTAATAGGCCTATTCTGTGACCAGTCTTAAGTCACAATTTTTGATGAGAGTCACAATTTTAGAAAATCTGTGACTTATTCTAGCATAAGTCACAACTTTGACGTCTCAAAAAAACACTGCCGAAATATGTGATCACAACGGCGAGCCAGGCAAACAAATTTAACGTTTCGTGAACTTTCAATAGTGAATATTAAAAAAATTGAATACTTTTTATATGTTCTGCTGTACTTATTGGACGAAGCTGAACAAAAGTAATTTAACGTAAGTTTTGATAACTGTTTTACACTTTGTGTAATTTATGGGCGTTAAGAAGAGCCACACTCCGAAAGTTGAGGAACGCAAGTGATCCGTTTTCAAATTATTGGAGCAATAGACTGCACCCAATAACAATTCCAACTATTTCGGATACCACATGACCAGCACATTTGTACCTATAAATCGAAAAGGCTTCTACAACATAAATATGGAAGCTGTAAGTTTCGTTTAGACAAAACCTAAGACATTTTCAACTAAAGAGTTTTCATCCTATATATTTGCGATTCTGAAATGGTATTTTAGTAAGTGAATGCAAAGTTTTCGGGTTCTTGTCATGATTCAGGCATCTGGACAACAGATTCAGTTCGAATTGATTTAATGCAGAAGCATAACTCCAATCATTTCAATTGGCTTTTTGGAGATGCAGGATATCCTTTGGAACCGTGGCTACTAATGCCAATAGCATCACCAGAGTCAAGAAAGGAACGAAAATATAATGAACTGCTTATAAAAGCAAGAAATACAATAGAAAGGGCTTTCGGGCTATTGAAATCACGTTTCCGATGTTTACTAAGGCACAGAAATTTGCCTTACACACCGGCAAATCACAAATTAACAGCTTATACCTGCGTGATTCTACATAATATTGTTGCGAGCTAGGGGTTCGCCGGGATTTCAAGTAAAACACAATTCGGTTAAAATAAAAATAAGTGATAATTTATTAATCCGCACTTTAATTCACAGAATTATATTCGCACAATAATTCGCACTGTATGGCACTGCCCGCTTATTCCATATATCGCTTGACTCGATCACTTTCGCTCTCTACCAACACGGTCACGTATACATGCTGGCTGTCACAGTCGACGTAATAAAAATTACTATGTCCCTCGCTGAAAGCTTTATCTGCTTTTATACCATTTGTCTGTGGTCGAGACTGTTCTTGCATCTTCGTTTGGTGGTGTGTGTAGAATATGCTGGAAAGCTTGAGAGCATTCCATGTGATCTTCTAGGCTGTTCCAATACATTCGATCGCATTCGATTGGAGGGGAAATATAGTCGTGTTGTTTCTCCTTATATACTACGTTTCTGATTGAGTTATTTTTCAACTAGGTATTCGGTTGCTACTGTTTCCCTTATTCGTAATAGATCGAGTTGCGCGGTTGCCAGGTTTACATGTAACAATATGTTCATTAATGGTGGTATTAATTTCGATAGAGTTACTGAAGACTTTTCTCATGAAACAAACTGAGGTGAAAACAGCGATTATTTTTCGGTGGGCAGACGCATTACAAATGCATATATTGAAATTTTAGAATAAAATGCATTATGTGAATATTAAAATAAATTTGTAAATTGGTCTGATCCAAATAAAAATATAATAAACAGTATAAAAACTTGAAAAAAAAGTCTATTTATTTAATAGCCCAGTCACAAAATTTTAGTCACAGCAGGTTGTGACCTGTGATAGGTCACAATCCCAGAATAGGGCCGTTTATCAGTATATCTATTTACCAACATTCGACTTTCTGGGATAAGCAGTTTCTAAGACGAGCGGCTCTGGAGATATAAATATCAAAATATATTGCTTTCGATATTTTGAATTTAGCAATTTTAACCCTAACTTTTTTAAATTTATTTATTACGCCGGTCTCTCTGAACCATATGTTTTCGAATCTATCAACGCATATCTCCAATATCCTTCACTTTGTATTCCACTTAATACCATACTGCAAAAAATATTTGACTAAAAAAATTTGCGAAAAGTCCGGTCAAATTTTTTCCCGTCAAAATGTGCTGCCAAATATTAGACGAGAAATTTTGTAAAGTTTTCTCCGGCAAAACAGAGCTTTTGTAGAGCAAATAAAATAATGTGGCAAAAAAAAATTTGACCATTACACTTTCTTAAGCTAGTATTACACTGTTTGACCAAGTGGTCAAATTGCAGTAATAAGCAATGCGAAATAGTAAATTCCAATTAATCTCACGGTATCCGCTTGGTCAAATTCGCTATTTCGCATTGCTTATTACTGCAATTTGACCACTTGGTCAAACAGTGTAATGCTCGCTTAACTGCATTCGATAGCGAAAATAGTCAAATATTTGACATATAGAGGTCTTAGAAAACATACGCCAGTATCAGACAATTGTATGAAAGTTGTTCGAAATACTGAACTCATTTTTAAAGTGTAGTTGGGTATAAAAAGAGTAAGGGATATACTGCAAATATAGTGTGCAGTCCCCTTTTCTATAATTTATAATTTAGATACCCAATTTTTTAAGAACATTTGTATGGTAGCTACAAGAAAAAGATGAAGGCGAAGAAGAAGAGGAAGATGGCGAAGAAGAAACTAAGCCGAAGAAGAAGAAGTCAAAGAACAACAACAGAGGTTTTCGATTATCAATAATTTTACTCTAAGTAACGAAAGATAATCCTAGATGCCGTTTAACACGTGTTATTAGGGAAGAAGTCTTAGATATGACTCTCAGTGATCCTTTAACCGCTCAAAACATCTACGATTGGCATGTCTTCGACGAACCATCTATGTCAGACCATGCGCATATTTGCTTTAACATCAAAGTCAGACAATCGTGGGAGGTCGAAAGACGCATTCCAAAATGTACAAATTGGTCTGTGTATAAAGCAACCCTGGAGGAATTGCTCCCAAATGTCAGTCTTTATGGCCCTATCAGGAATGAATGGGAAGCTGATAGAGTAGCCTCCACGGTACAAAAAGTAATACTTGATAGCTATGAAGCTAGTTCTCCACTCAAGAAGGCCAAGGCCAAAAGAGATGTGCCATGGTGGAATGGAGAACTTCAAAAACTCCGTGCAAGAGTTAGGAAACTGTTCAATAGAGCTAAAAGGTCCAATAATTGAACGGAGTATAAAAGGGCTCTAACAGTATATAATAAAGAAATTAGGGACTCAAAGAGACGCACCTGGCGCAACTTTTGCGAGGGTATTGATAACCTACCAGAAGCTGCCAGAATGCAAAAGATACTCTCTAGAGTTCACAATAACGGTATTGGACTCTTGCAAAAGCAAGATGGAAGTAACACCGGTAGTATCGAGGAAACTGTGCAAGTTCTGATGCAAACCCATTTTCCTGGCTCAGAGGAGATAGGGTATCATACGAATGAAATTAGGCCCTATGGGATTATGCCAAATAACAGAACTAGGGCTTTATCTGGCAGAATCTTTACTCCTAATACAATAGAATGGGCGGTAATGTCATTCCTCCCATATAAATCCCCAGGAGCTGTTGGCATCTTTCCTGCATTACTGCAACAAGGACTCGATGTGCTTCTTCCCATACTGGTCAAATTATTTAGAGCCAGTTTTGAATACGCTTACGTGCCACTGGCATGGCGAGACGTAAATGTGACTTTTATTCCAAAAGTGGGGAATAGATGTTGGACTTACGCAAAGTCATATCGCCCAATCAGTCTAACCTCTTTCTTACTTAAATCTATGGAAAAGGTATTAGACAGATACATAAGGAGCTCTGCTGCTTTCAGCCGGCTCAACAAATATCAATTCGCTTATCAAGCTGGCAAATCGACTGTTAGCGCTCTTCACAATTTAGTGCAAAAAATTGAGAAGACGTTGACAGCCAAGGAAATAGCGTTATGCTCTTTTCTTGACGTTGAAGGTGCTTTTGACAACACTTCCTACAAATCCATTGAATTACTTACTCGTAAGATAGGAGTAGAAGAAACGGTAACGAGATGGATAGTAGCGATGCTTGACTCCCGTAGAATCTCGGCTCAGATCGGAGGTAAAGGTCTCACTGTACGAGCGGTGAAGGGATGCCCTCAGGGAAGTGTACTCTCCCCACTACTGTGGTGCATTGTTGTAGATGATCTCCTTAAGGATCTGAGCATCAAGGGTTTTGAGACTCAAGCATACGCTGATGACCTGGTGATCACTGTAAGAGGTAAACATGACTGTGTCATTTCGGACCGCATGCAAGAGGCCCTAGAGATAGTAGATCACTGGTGCATTCAACAGGGATTAAGTATAAATCCAAGTAAAACAATTATAGTGCCATTCACTAGAAGACGGAAGGTAAACTTAAGGCCCCCGATTGTGAGAGGAACTACAATTGAATTCTCGTCCGATGTCAAATACTTGGGAATTACCTTGGACAAGTGTCTGACTTGGAATTTACATCTTAAAAACATCTCCACACGAGTAACATTGTCTTTTATGGCGTGTCGAAGGCTCTGTGGTACCACTTGGGGTCTCAGACCAAATATGGTATACTGGACCTATAAGTCTATTATAATACCAATGATCACATACGCCGCTATGGTGTGGTGGCCAAAGGTTGAACAAATCACAGCACAAAAGGCCCTGCAAAAAATTCAGAGGCGTGCCGTTCTTAGCATTACTGGGGGACTTAAATCATGGCCATGATAGACTTGGCCCCATTACAGTTAGAGATAAAGAAGGAGGCTCTGAGAGAGGCCATAAGGCTACAGCAGTACAATAAATTCAAGGCAGGAGACCTTGCGGTCACCTTAAAATTCTACAGGAATTTAATCAGAAGGATTAACCATATACGGTGACTCTGGGAGATCGTGTATCATGGCAATCTGGTCTACCAGATTTTGGGGAAGGTGCTTCAGTCTGGTACACGGACGGCTCTAAGACCTATAGTGGAACTGGAGCGGGCGTATTTGGACCCAATTGTAAAATATGGACGGCAATGGGACAAACAGCCACTGTGTTTCAGGCTGAGGTACATGCCATAGAGCTGTGCGCAGGTAAACTTCTACTGAATAAACCAAAAGGCGCTACAGTTATTATCCTATCTGACAGCCAAGCGGCACTGCTAGCGCTGAAATCTTATTGTTTCCGTTCTAGGCTTGTGTGGGACTGTCATACTCTTCTTAAAGAGCTGGCACATTATAATAGTCTAGCCCTGATGTGAGTGCCAGAACATGAGGGTATTCCGGGTAATGAATCGGCTGACCAGCTAGCTAAACGGGGAGCCAACTCACCAATGATTGGCCCGGAACCATTCTGTGGAGTAGGTAAAGGCTTCATTAAGGATGGTATTTTTAAGTGGGTAAATCTTCAGGTGGAAGATTATTGGAACTCACTTTCAGGACTTAGACAGTCAAAGAAATTCCTGACTTTCTCAAGTAGGAGAGCGTCGGAATTCCTTTCCTTAAGCAGGTATAACGCACGGGTCATAATGGGATATTTTTCCGGACATTATTTCCTTAATTATCACCTTAAGACCATCGGTAAAGTATCACTAGATACATGTCGATTCTGTGATATCACATCTGAAACCACGGCACACATTCTGTGTGATTGTGATGCAGTGGCCAGATCAAGAAGGCAGATTCTCGGTGGATTTACTCTCACCTATGAAGACCTGTCGAAGACTCCCCTGAGTAAAATCATCTCCTTTCTCAAAGGAATCGATATGGCCTAGGGAGTGGTTAAGAGCCAGGAACAAAAGACCTCTTAGGTCGTAGTTCGAGAAGTAGTGAGGCTTCTTTAGGCTCTACCAGTTAAATAAAAAAAAAAAAAAATATGCAGTACGGTTGGTTGTATTCCTCAGTCCCTATCCCACAGGGGGTAGAGAATTGCAAAAAATGTACTGTCCGGTTAAAAGTTCGATAAGAAAACGTTTTTAAACAACTACAACTGTATTTTCACTATAGAGAGATCGATTTCATAATAAAACATACTGCAGTCACGATCGGCTGCAAGCCAATCGTATAATACTCTAGATGAATACTGAACTCCGATTTATATTGTAGTTGAGGATAAAGTAGAATTACGTGTGTGCATGTTGTATGTCCTTTATTAAGGACTCCCATTAGATTGCTACTCAAAACTAAAAGACAATATTCAATGTTTAATTTCATAACTTGAACTGGGTAAGTCATCGAAAAAAAATTTCCTTTTTGAAGGACTTTCACATGGAAGGTGCAGAAAGGTCTCGATTTCTTACATATTTATCCCTTTCCTTGGAACCATTCAAAAATTAATGTGTACAAAATTTCAAATTCGTAGCTTGGAGCGTTCAAAAGTTATCGGAAAATATTGTTGAACACGTGTTTTAAGGATATTTTGTATGGCAACTACCAGAAGGAGTAAAAGGATTTTGCTGACTAGTAAACTCGAACTTCGTTTTCACGCAAAACTAATTTGTACAAAATTTCGAGTTCGTAGCTAAAAAATTCCTTGAGTTATAGTGAGTTCCGTAAATTAAGTGAATACATTTTGACAGGATATTTGTATGGCAGCTACATGAAGGACTAACAGGATTTTCTTCATAATTATATATTTAGCTCCAACTATAGGAAAAATAACACATACAAAATTTCAAAGTCGTAGCTTAAACCCTTCTGAAGTTATCGACCAATATTCTTGAACACGTGTTTTAAGGACATTTTGTATGGCAGCTATCCGAAGGAGTAGGACGATTTTGCCCGTTAACGAACTTAGCCTTACAAATTCAACCAAACATCCAGATTCAAAATTTCAAGATCCTAGGTGAAGGCGTTCTTTAGTTATCGTGTTCACGGACAGACGGACGGACGGTCGGACGGACGGACGTCAAGCGAGGCTTGGTTCTATGCGTTACAAACTTTTGAGCTGGATTAAACTTATAATACTCTATATGATTTCATCTAGAGTGGAAAAATTGTCAGATCCTTAAGACTCCTTCTAGAGCGTAGAGCCAAAACAGCATTATTTTCTACGTCCTTGTTGCTATTAATAAAATTTGATTGGACCACTTCACCGAACAAATTTTAATGTTCGTTATAAGGAAGATATTGTGCACAAGAATTCCTCAAAGGTGAAATGACTAAAACAAATTTGATTTGAAGAGATTTCGTTATACAGAAGTTTCACTGTGTCTATAGTGAATATCACAATATATTGGACATGTACATAAAAGCCTTTGCTACCATTTCATTTGTAGATAATTGCAGACAAAACCTGCATGTACGTACCAACCGTATTCAATCAAATACTTATAATTATCATTGTCGATGCAATTATCTGAATTGTCGTACTGCAACATGGCCCATTCCTTTTGAAGATTTATCAAATTACTCCTTGTGTACGGTGATATCCTTACCGTGGATTTCAACTCGACTACTGTATTGTGTACCGAACTGAACATGTAGAAAGAGAACGTAAGGTCCTTCAAATTTTGAAAAGTAATTAAGGACTCGAACAACAAAAGGTTATTGTGCAGGAAACTTTTATATGAGTCACGTCGTTCTAAATGTTTCGAGTGTATGTTTTTTGCCGTTGGTGTACACATACATGTTCGTCGCATTCGACATTGTGCAATTGCTCAATGCTCAAGGGCCAAAAAAGAGGTTAAGACTCTGGTTGGCTTAGGTATGTATGGAAATTTAGTCGACTTCACTCATATTTTACTTACTATTATTATCATTATATGTCGAAATACTCAAACCGCTACCGTCGTCATTGTACCCGACCGCTTCTTATAGCATTTTCTTGCTTTTTCGAAGGATATTGCCATACACAAGTTGGGGGTGGCAAAGGATATATCCACACATAGGTACCTATAATTCCATATTTACCCCGTTTGGTTTTGTTTACAATCCTTTATTCACAACTGAAGTCACATTCGCAGTATTGTAAATACCACGAATCTGACTCACATTATATCGCACAAGGGATATTTACAGGCTTCCATAGGTTCCTTAAAGTCCTCTCATATCCTAATTATTATTATAATTTTTTCTTATTGTAATTTGACGACAACTTGTTGGTACCAACCTGCATTGAGTTTAACTCAACTATACGAATATTTCACCTATTGACTTTTGGATGTAGTTTAGTTTCAGTATAGTACAGGGTGCAACGTCTACACTATATAAGAAACTATAAGCCGAAGGAAGGCTCTATGGCTTGCATAGTTTACGCCATTACAATAGGGGCGCATACGTTTTCATTTGATTTAGAATTAATTACTTTGTTCTTTACACGAGAAGGTACCTACCTGGCCCGTGCTCTAGTAGTTATATTATTTCGAATGTTCTGCCAGGTTTCTTCCGTTTCTGGACAAGATTCTATAATAGCTTCTACACATCCCCCGCTTTTGTACCTTACGGAAAGCATTTCAAGCACTTCTCGTTCTGTATTAGGCGAACATTTGATTTTATGTGCGAGCCACTGTTTCAAGGTGGATTACAGAACGGGGGTTCCTACTATCGAAAATTATGCATTTGCTCGGCTTGAATAATTACAATTTTTAATTGTTGTATTTAATTTAATTTGCAATGATTTTTTCCAGAGAATTGAACACTTTTCAAAGTTCAAAATGCCGCCGTAATGCGGTATTTTGTTCCCTACATGGTTCTTTCCCAGAAATAGGAACAGGGGCGGAGGTTCCATAGGAGCAAGTGAAGCAACTGCGCCGGGCGCCAAATTTTTAGGGCGCCGCACCTACTGTTCCACCTACCTACACAATTGTTCGGTCATGTATTATACAATCATGCAATTATCACTAAATTTACTGATTGAAAATTTTGCAATTCTAAAACACGGAATCCTACTTACATATATTTTTCCATATCCATCCAAATACAATTTAACAACACGTCGTACACCCAAATATTTGTTTCATTCTCCTAAATATTAGGGCTGCGACATCGACATCGATGTTTCTAAGACATCGATGTTTTGCAAAAACATTGAGTACTTTTTACATCGATGTTTTGGTTTCGATGTTTTTTGTACATCAATGTTTTATAATAACATCGAACACAGCATAATCATTAAGGGGGTCATCCCGTGTGACTGGTCAAAAAATCGATTTTTTTTTGCATTAATTGCATTCAAATATAGTCTAGAATATTTGGGCGAAGTGAATTTCCGATATTCGAAGCCGTTCGGAAGTTACAGGCCGTAATATTCTCTAAACTCCTTTGTTGTTTCGAATATAATGAATGGTCAGTTTAGTCGCGTTTTTCTCAAAACGGTATTTTCCAAATCGGTAGACACGATATCTCGAAATGTATCGAACGAATTCCTTTGATATATGGTGAACTTATTCAGTACTCATGTAGACACTTTACAAACTAGAATAATTGTGATTCATCAAGCCGTTTTTTTTGTCAAGCATAAGAAGTCGTAAAAAACACCAAAATTGACGATAAAGAGTTCAAAAAGTTGCCAAAAATTGACTTTTGAATATTTTTTGATAATCCTAGTTCCGAAACTAGTTTAAACTTCACAGAATTAAATGCCGTTTGATTTTTTTTATTTGAGATAAACAGAACGCCCGCAATCGGTCTACCGAAAAAAAGGTTTTTTGAAAATGAGTGGCTAAGGCCATATACTTCAGCAATGAGCGGAAATTTCGGACTGAAAAAAGTGTGCTCAAAATATGCATAAATATGTGGTAAAAATTGCACAGTTGTATCTTTATTTGATTCGCCAAAAAAAATTCCCAAAAAAAGTGTAAAAAAAGAGCACACGGGATGACCCCCTTAAGTACCTAAAATAAATTATAACTTACTTATTAAATTTTATTTAAAGCGCGTCGGACACCGAAGCCTGGAAAATGGAAACGGATTCCGCCTCCCACGTCGTCCATAGTGACGACTCAAACCTCGCTGAGTCTGAACTGGCGATGGAACTGGACCCGGTGCAACCCGATTCCGATTCAGTACTGGTTTGCCAGGATCACTGCTAATTAACGGACGAAGATGATCTTGGCTCGGATGCTGGACTGGATGAAGGCTCGACTGGTCCTCCCGATGGCAGTGAGGAAGATCTGCTGGCATCTGACCCGGAAGACCCGGAAGATGCGAACATAACCGTGATCGAGGCTTAATGCTGCGAATACTGCAGATTAATCTTCATCACTCGAAAACGGCATCAGCCTCATTACTTCTCCGTCTAGCCAGGGATGGAGAAGACCTTGTCTTGATCCAGGAACCATGGATTGTGCATGACGTGGTAAACGGTCTCAAGACTCCAAACTATACTCTGTTCTATGTAAGGAATATTGGCAAGCCAAGAGCGTGCATTCTTGCAAAAAACAGTTTAAATATATTTCTGCTACACAGCTTCAGTGATCCTGATATCGTCACTGTCAGCCTTGAACTGAATAATAAGATTCACTGGCTGATCTCGGCCTATCTGGCCCATGACCATCAAGGTCCACTGCCACCGAGTATTAGGAGCGATCTAATCACGGAAGCTAGTAAGCTTCTGGTGTCATTCTAGGGTGTGATGCAAATGCGCATCATGCAGTCTGGGGTAGCACTGACACAAACGAAAGAGGCGAGTTGCTTTTTGACTACTTTTTAAGCACTAACCTCCTTCTATGCAACACAGGGCAAGAGCCTACCTTTATAACCAGGAATAGACAAGAAGTCTTCGAAAACATCTCACACATGGTCAGCAACTGGAAGGTTTCTGAAGAAAACTCCTTCTCGGATCATCGCTACCTCCAATTTAATCTGAAAGATTACAAACCTATCCCACCGGCCTTTAGGAACTACCGGAGGACCGACTGGGTCAAATACAGGGAAACTCTTAGCGGCTTACTCCCTCCCATACCGCCACTCCAACCGAGTAGCTCAACTGATCTCGAAGGTCTGGTCACCACCCTTACGCGCGCCCTAAACGAGGCATTGTCAAACTCCTGTCCTGAGAGCAGGCCAAGAGGGAAACATAAGCCGCCATGGTGGAACGCAGAACTCGGGGCTCTTAGAAAATGCTGTAGGCAACTGTTTAACAAAGCCAAAAACACGAAAGACGTTTGCGACTGGGACTCCTATAAAGGATCACTTCGTAAATACAAATATGAACTGAGAAAGGCGCAGCGCAAATCCTGGGGACTCTTCTGTAGTGAAATAGAAGATTCATCCGAGGCATCCAGGCTCCGCAAAATTCTCTCTAAAAATCCAACCACACCATGCTACCTGAGAAGACCGGACGGATCTTGGACTACCTCAAGTAGGGAAACCACTGATCTCCTCCTGGACACCCACTTCCCTGGTAGCTCGCCCGTTGAGTCGGAGCGGATAAACATTACAAGAAACCATGCACCGTTCAACTCTGACGCTCTTATAACAGAGACCAAGCTCCTCTGGGCGATAGAAGGCTTTAAACCATTTAAGTCTGCGGGACCGGATGGAATAATTCCTGCTGAAATCCAGCAGACCTCGGACATAATTCTTCCTTGGCCGAAGGTTATCTTGAAAGGCTGCCTGGATCTAACCTACATTCCTGAAACGTGGAAGGAAGTCAGAGTGGTATTCATACCCAAAGCAGGAAAAAGCTCTCATGTCTGCCCTAAGGACCTCAGACCTATCAGTCTATCATCCTTTCTTCTGAAAACACTGGAAAGACTAATGGATGTGTACATCCGCGACAATATTGACAAGCGATTGCTGTCAACATCCCAACATGCGTACTGGAAGGGGAGGTCTGTCGAAACGGCCTTACATTCGCTCGTGCGCACCATTGAAAAATCTCTCAGTATTAAAGAATACACCATGGTTGCATTTCTCGATATCGAGGGAGCTTTCAACAACGTCAGACCAGAAGCAATCACTGACGCAATTTCTATCCTGAAGGTGGAGTCCTCGCTTGGCGCGCTGATCAATTTGATGTTAACATCCAGGATTGTGAACACAAAGCTGGGCGAGTCCTCCTCTCGAAGGTTTGTCAGCAGAGGTACACCACAAGGTGGTGTGCTCTCCCCTCTTCTATGGAATTTAGTGGTCAACAAACTACTATTGAGATTGGAAGGGGCGGGCTGCAGAGTGATTGCCTATGCAGATGATGTTGCAATTGCTGTCTCGGGAAAGCACCTCAACACGCTGAGTGAGATATTGCAAAATGCTCTTTCTATCCTCTCCAAATGGGCAGCTGAATGCGGGTTGGGTGCGAACCCACGCAAAACAGAATTAGTCCTCTTCAACAGGAAATATAAAATTCCTCACGTAGACCCTCCATCTCTGAATGGTACTAGTCTAGTTTTCACCGATAGTGCAAAATATTTGGGTCTTATTTTGGACAGGAAACTTCATTGGAAACCTAACATTCAGGAACGGGTAAAGAAAGCAACACTTGCGCTTTACTCGTGCAAAAAGGCCATTGGCAAAAAATGGGGTATGCAACCCCGGATAGTTCATTGGCTCTACGTGTCCGTCATCAGACCGATACTTATGTATGGTGTTATTGTCTGGTGGACGGCCTTAGACAAAGCAGTTAACTGCACCACCCTAGGGAAGGTACAGAGATCAGCATGCATATGCATCAGTGGAGCTCTGAGAACAACTCCCTCTGCAGCACTAGACATGCTATTCAGTCTGCCACCCCTAGACATTTTTGGCAAGCAAATGGCAGCCAATGCAGCCATTCGACTTAGGGCCTCTACACAGTGGACTGGCATATATGCAGGTCACTCAACAATCTTGAATCACTTCAATAACATTGCTGAAAACACCGACTACACCCCTCCCAGTTATGATTTTGAGAAAATTTTTCTAACAGCCATCCCAACCCGTCTAGAATGGGAAAGGGATTCGGTACGGATGGAAGAGTCCGCCCACATATATACGGACGGCTCCAAAACTGAAGGCGGGGTAGGTGGAGGTGTTTTCTCTGATATGCTTAACATTAGCAGCTCCTTCCGCCTTCCGGACCACTGTAGTGTCTTTCAGGCGGAGCTTATGGCGATCAAGGAGGCCTTGTCCTGGCTGAGGTGTAATGTAATATCTACTATGGATATTAGCATTTTCACAGACAGCCAAGCGGCAATAAAATCCTTAGAATCGGCCTCGACAACATCAAAGGTCGCCGCAGAATGTCGATCATCTTTTAAGGAGATGGCTGAACAGTTCAATATTCTCCTGTGCTGGGTGCCAGGACACAGGGATATTCCAGGGAACTGCATGGCTGACGAACTCGCTCGACGCGGTACTACCCTTCAGATTATGCCGGAACACCGGAATCTGGGTAAACTGCTACTGGGATTGAACTCAATTGAGAAAACCAACTCAAGATGGGCAAACGGTGTTACATGTCACACTGCGAGACAGATCTGGCCGGAGCTGGATCTAAAACGCTCTAAACAGCTGACTTTGCTCAAAAGGGCGAATATCAGCACCACAGTCGGTGTCCTGACCGGACACTGTCTTATAGGTCGACATGCTAAACGACTCGGTCTCTTCTCAAACGACTTCTGTAGAAGCTGCCTGGATGAGGAGGAGGAGGAGACAGTCCTTCACCTTCTCTGTACCTGTCCAGCTCTTTCAGCCAGAAGGAAAGCTCATCTTGGAGCTTACTTCTTCAACTGTCTCGGTGACCTTGCCTCAATGGAGGTCGCGAGAATCCAACGCTTCATTGCAAGCTCTAAATGGTTCGACGAGTAGGACCGGATTTGATGATCCTATGGTAACACAACGGACCTTTTAGGTCTAAGTGTGTCCGTGTTCTCACGGGCAGCCACGCGTACCTACCTACCTATTAAATTTTAATTTTTAAATAATATCTCAATCATTATTTTGTTCTTTCCGTGCAACGACAATATCAGTCATCAGCTCAGCTGATTTCAAATCCTTCATTTCTCTATGTAAAATGCGGAAATAAAAAAATGCGCGAGCAAATACGTTGCACCACTCGTAGAAATGGAGTGAATTTTGTACGTACACAGAACGTAAGTATGTTACGTATAAGCATCTAAAATATTATACGTAGAATCGCCGTAAATATTCTACGTCTAGTGCTCTTCCAAACTATACGTATAGACTTACACAGCGACCGCGGACATCGTACCATAGAATTCTACGGTCTTTATTATTAAAAATTTAGAAAAACTAGAATTTATTTTTAATAGCATAAATAAATTTGTTTGTTTTAACAAGCCTGTACCTATATTTCTTGCTCCTGAATGTAACCAATCTTTTAGTTATCCTGATGATTAATACTTTTAATACAGCATCTACAAAATTCTACCGTGATAAAACATCGATGTTTTTTACTGATTTTTTACCGACATCGATGCCTTTTGTTCGAAACATCGATGTTGTAAAACATCGATGTTTTGAGGTCGATGTCGCAGCCCTACTAAATATACGGTTGCGCTTTGATCTTATTATATAAATATACAAGTTTACACAGTTTTGTATGATCAACATGATTTTTCTACACTGATCCGACACGTCTCCACGCATTGTTCGATCATACATGTGCGAATCTATTGACTTACTCATTGGCGCAAACATTTCATCCGCACCATTGTTCGACATACAACACACACGGTACAGTGAACGTTCAACGTTTTTATGCGCGACGGCATGCGTTGTATTCCGCTGAGTGCATATGTATTCATGGTATCTGACGCAGTTTATAAAAGTGCGCCATATGAATGCATTGGGACCTCAGACACCCCAGGCGCATGCGCGGTGCCAGTGCTCCAGATCTTTATGCACACTATCTTTTATATCAATTCCGATGGGCTTTTTAATTTTCTCTAGGTATGTTTTTTAAATATATAGGGAATTAAACTCTCATGACGTGATCACCACTATACGAATGCAATTAAGAAGTCTTATCTAATAATTGAACGAAAATACCGATACATTTGCTTCAATGTTATCGAGAAAATTTAAATATTTAGAATTTTCACGAGTTGGAAGCACTGTTTGACAACGAAAGAAAATGTGATTTTTTTCTTGCTAGGTTTTAATGTTTAAAATCTAATACGTTTCAAAGGCTACTTTAAAATGTCTCGTTATGTCGATTCAGCCTTCAAACTTAATTACTTAAAATACATTTAAAATAGGATTAAAGTCTCACAGTTTCTAAAAAATTATTTAAATTCAAAAATTCTTGCATACGGCTATCATTGAAAATGTGTGTATAATATAGCATCGGAGAGCCATAGGGAAAATAGCTAACAAATTCAATATTATTGTCAAAAATAGCCTTCTGCTCCAGGACATTCATTGTGCTACAAGAAATCACAATTGAATGCATATTTTACTTCTTTGGTTACTAGGAAAGGATCCTTAACAATTTCTGTCTTCAATATCAGATGCCGAATAAAGAGACGTAATATGGGGTGGGTGGTCAATTTCAGAACCGTGACTTTTTGATTTTTTCAAGAAAGACTATTTTCAAAGTAGTTTAAAAAATGTACGTACTCCTTGAACTGTGTGTGCGCGCATGTATACACTACATATCTTAATATAGACACAAATGATTTAAATGAAGTGAAAAAGATCTTGCCTGCTGGGTAAAACTTAAATGACGTCCCTGGTCGAATTGTATTCAGTCGAAGAAGCCTTATTTCCGCCACTTTCAGTACTGATCTTTTCATCATCCTGTATCACATCCACAGTCTTGACCACGGCTACGTTTCGCTCATTGAGTTTTTTTATTATCTTTCATTGATTCTTAAAGGATGCACCTTTGAAGACAATCACAGATGTTGGTGGAATAAATTTTGCATATCTTGCGGAAGGAATGCGATCCGTCGTACGAATAAGCAATGTACTTCATTTTTGTTCTATGGTGTTTATCTGTTACATATTAGAAATCCCGATATGTATCACAAACCATAAATGATATTATGAATAATTAGAAAAAATTAAGCGGCCAAATTAACAGCAGGGGTCACTTTACCACCCTCTTCTCTAGTTATATCATGCAAAATCTTGAAAATCACCTTTGATTTTTCGAAACAAAATATAAAATATTGGGCACCAAAACATAGAAAGTGCGCCGGGCGCCAAAACTATCAGCACCGCCACTGAATAGGACATTCAAATTTCCTTCTGTCTTATTGCTAGCCTGCTACATCTATTGTGGTATGATAAGATATTGAATTGAATTGAATTTTATTTCAACGAACTCTTTATACCAAAGCTGCATTTTTCGATATTCAACCCTTAAGGGGATGAAAATGGGTTGAATATGTTTTCACGAAATCTTCCATATCTTTTACGTTCAAAGAGACATTTTGAATAACTTTTTTCCTGTACAAGCTCTTTCCACAAACGATTAGAAATCTTTTTCAGAATTTTTCAATATTCGACCCCAAAGAGGTGAAAACTAGCTCTTTATAACAAAGCTGCATTTTTCGATATTCAACCCTTAAGGGGATGAAATGGGTTGAATATGTTTTCACGAATTCTTCCATATCTTTTATGTTCAATGAGACATTTTGAATAACTTTTTTCTTGAACAAACTCCTTCCACAAATAATTTGAAACCTTTTTCAGAATTTTTCGATATTCGACCCCAAAGAGGTGAAAGCTGGTTGAAAATGTTTTCATAATTTTTTTCAAATTATTGAATGGGATAATATTGGCTTGAAATACAAAGCGAAATAAATAGAAAGGAAATTGTTCACAGCTCAAGCGACCATCCCAAAACACGACCAAAAAAATCTTCGCCGGACAATATTTAAATGTATATTCTACCACAGAACAATCAAACAGCTAGATGAATTTTAATCTTGAAAATTACTTCATATCTCCATTAGAAGTTCATACAAACAGCATCGAATGGGACGGGGGTGGGTGCACAAAAGGTTTGTTTCAGATACTGCTCGCTTAAAAGGATGATGACATTGCGATTTATTATTCGGTTCCAAACAGACGACTATATTTGCCAAAACCTGCACAAGTTACTGTGCGATACTTTCCACTCTATTAGCCAAGTCATAAATATAAATAATACTTACTTAAAAAAAAATCGTGCTGGGAAACGTAAAGGAACAGATTGTCCTTTCCGTTGACTTTTTCGGTTCATTTTAATTTAGCCCACCAATCCGTTTCCATTCTACGCCACTGGAACTACTACCCACAGACCAGAAAACTTGCACAGGAAAGCGTTGTGATCTTTCTTTTTGGCATTTTTTTTAACCGCCCCACCGAAAAGGGTTGGCATTTCATTAGTTTTGTTCCGGGGAGTTTTTTTTCGGAACGGGTGGGTAGGTAGACCCCGAACAGAAAATATATTTGCGATTGTTTTAACGAAAATAATTTTTAAGAGTTCATAACTTCTAATTAAGTGCACAACCCGAAAGAGAGACCATATAAAAGCTACCGCACTCCTTCTGAATTTTCCCGCAAATTAATTAAGTTAATTCTGGCAGCTAACATTGAATTAGCATTTTGGCCGGATATTGCGTTTTATAGAGCTGGAGATATAGAAAATAAGAATTTAAAAAAATAAATAAATTCGAGCAGGTACCTAACTAATTTTCTGAAAGATTTATTTATTTGGTCTGTCAAAAGGTGAATTTAATCAAAATTATGATAATTTTAAGTTGATTCGAGAAGATTGAAGCTAAAAACCTTTTTTTGAATATAAGGACCTTATTTCAGGTAGAGATGTTCATGTTATAATTTTTCACTTATAAAAAGGCACGGTGTGTTACATGTTATACGTAGAAATGTTAAATGAGACACATTTAAAATGAAAATGTAATAGGTTATCGCTAAGGTGAGTATAAAGCTTGCATTAGACTGCGTACCTTGACATTATAATTTTTTTGAATTTTTTTACACATACACATAGCCCGTTTTCTCTGAAAATTTCAGCATACTTTTTTTTTGTCAATTTGGAAAATTGTTTTCAATGTTAACATTTTGACTTATTCTATGGCAAATGCAGTCAGACAGTGTCAGCTCCAAATTTTTATATGTCAAATTGTTTTAGTTTTCCTACTCAAAAATTGACTGATTGTTTTTGATCAATTTGACTATTTTCAAAGCAAAATTTTCGACTAATTATGCCGCTGTCAGATAGTGTAATTGTCGAATTGTTTTACCTGAAAAGTTGACTATACTTTTTTTGTCAATTTGGACTACATTTTATCAAAGTTTGAATTAAAAAGTCAGACATTAATCCCCAAATTTTTGTATGACAAATTGTTTTATTTTTCCTACTCAAAAATTGGTTGGTTTTTTTTTTAAATTTGAGTATTTCCGAAGTCAATTTTTGGACTAATTTCGCTGCTGTCAGATAGTGTGATCGCCAAATAGTTTTGTTAAATTTGACTGAATTGTTTGTTAAATTTTACAAAAGTTTTTTCAAAATTAAGATTTTTGACCGGTGAATGCAGTAAGATAGTGTAAGAGCCAACTGTTTTACTTGTCCCACACAAAGCCGGTTTTACCTGAAAATTTTAAACGCATTTTTTTGTTGAACTTTTGACTATATTGCTGGCACATAGTGTAATTGACAAATTTTTGTTTTTGTTTCCATTTTTGATCAAACTTGACAACAGAGTTCCAAAATAAATTTCTTTTTGTTTTCTGTCAAACGCCGTTAATACCAAAATTTTTGTTGTCAAATCAATTTATTACTATTTTAAAAGTTTGATTTTTGATTATTTTTGGTGGCAAATCAAGTCAGATAGTGTTACCGCTAAATTTTTATTTACCATATTGCTAGCTACGTCTTACAGAAAGCCTATTTAACCTGAAAATTTAATTGCATTTCTCCTGTCAAATTTGACAATATATTTTCATATTAATTTTTAAAACTTTTGTAGGTGACAAATGCTGTTAGATGCACCAAATTTTTGATTGCAACTCAAAATTTCACTGCATCTTCATCGAAATTTGGCTATTTTTAAAACCAAATTTTTTAATGCCACCAGAAAGTGTATTCATCAAACTTTTTGAGCTCGTTTTTTCCTGAAATATTTGACTGCATTTTTTGTCAAAATTCTTGTGGTCAAAGATTTGACAGCTTGTCATAGGTAGTGTGGAAAGCTTTAGACAACTGAAAGTTTTATCGAGCATTTTGATTGCTCAAAACTGCAGTATGATTTTTAAAAGGCACGGATCAATTGCATTCGATTGGTGTACATGTGACCCTTTGAAATATGTACATATTATCAAAAAGAATTATGATTCCCTCTTATTTTATATGTCTTATAAAACATCCCCTATCCCAGTTATTATTCAATTCTCCTAACGACTACCAACCCTACAGCTTTGCGTACTGTACACGCGTTAAAAATTATAGGACTTTGCTGATGATGTGCTACCTGACATTCGGCACTTGACGTTCATTAGAATAGATACTGCTGATTCGCATCAGATGGATTAGATAGAACCTACCCTCCCTCAACCCATCTGATCCTGGTTTGAGTATTAGAAGCGAAAGGTGTTTGAAATACTCTTTTCGTGGAACGGGGGTAGGTTGATGATGATGTTATCCAACCCTGGATACCGAATGCTCTTAAAAAGATTATGAAGACTATACCTGGGCGAAAAGCCTATCGTAGCAATCATTGGCTAGATGGTACCCATAGTGTGAATTTACTACCTACCCTCCCCTCTTCAGAAGCCAGGTCCTTTCGGTGGAAGCACCGTAAAAACGTGTATACCGTTCGTGTTTTTGGGTTAATATGGAAATAGGGAATCGGCTATAGACAGTTTCTTTTACATCCCCTAGTAGAGCCGAAGACTCATTCCTCCGGATCGACTCTAATATCCTGCTCCCATTCGTAAAATGTCGAGGTGTCGGTAGGAAATGAACGCGTTGAATTAATCCAAAGTTGCAAACTTTGCTAATCTAGAGAATATTTGAGATTATTAAATATTCAAATTATATTTTGTTTTCTTCATTTGCATATATTTGATGTATAGGCGCGCGTACACTATAGCCATCCATTTGTAATGGGGATGATGACGACAAGGGATGATGACTCTTTTTACGATTTTGTGTCCTTCCTTCGGTTTTTCGGTGCAAAGATAATACTTTCTGTTTTTCCAGGATATCTTTGGTGCCTTGTTGGCATTTCCGAAAATGTAACTACGAGCCCTTGTTTCGTTGAGTTTTGATGGTTTAGGTGGAAGGGTATTTCGAAGATGGCGATAACGACTGATACGTAGTTACCAGATTCAGTTATGGCTTAAAGTTATGAAATGGTTTCTTGGTGACATTAAAAACCATCAAAATAGAAGCGTTATCAGTTCCAGGAAATTACAAAATTTGAGATGGAAAAGTAATGTAGGCTTTCGTCCATCTCGGGGTATTCTGGACAGATCCAATCTCTTTCGGTCTTTCTGGAACAACTGGATTGCTCAAGATGGATTTAGTGATCTAGTGCTAGTAGGTCTTGAAGTTACTAGGACCAGATATTGCCAAATTGGCTCTGGATTGAAATAATCAAGGATAATGTCAATCGGGTGTCTGAGCTAAACCGACCTGGTCGTCCTAGCCAAGCTGAGCGGGACGTCCAAGCCAAGCCAAATCGAGCGGGTCATCTGAGCCAAGCCAAGGATTAGGCCATAGCTTTGTATCAACTATTGTAGCATTTAGCTAGCGATAGTGTCAGCATTGAACCAATCTTCAATACTGAGCCATTCTTGGACCGATGATAAGATTCCCGCCCTAAATAGAAAAGTTTGAGCCATTGGACCAACGTTCAAATACAGTGTTGGCTTGGTCCAACAAATCTCATGGTACTTTTTGGCACAAATGTTTGTAAGGCCTTCCAAACTTTTGGGCTGAACTAAATTTATAATCCTCTATGATTGCATCTATCATTAAAATAATAAAGTAAAGATAAACCAAATGTTTGTATCCAATTTACATTTTTATCAAAACGTTCGGATAAAACGAAACCTTCCAAACGGAATTATATTTACTAGGTACCTTTTTATCCAGTCCACTCTGGCCCTCCTTAAAAAAATATATTCAATTATTTCCGACGCAAAAAAAAGAAAATCATTTAAATATTTCCTTGTGTCTTTTGCCATATTTTTGTGCAAATACAACTTAAAAATTCATCGCATGTTCCGCCACATGGGTCACCCAACTGAATAGAAGATTAAAAAAGGATTCTGTACATCCTCTCGATTTGAGACAAAGGCAACGGATTCAAACTAATATATCCACCACCTTACGCTTCGGAGGGTCCACCCGTTTCTTTAACCCTTTCCGTAATTAAATTTTTGTTTTTTTTAAACATTTCTCTACGTAACAATCTTTTCCAGAAAATTTTCAACCCCATCGCGGGTGAGCAGGAGAAGTCCTGAAGCAAGTCCTGGGATGTTATCTTTGGGTGCTCATCTTTTGTAAAATTGATCCCATATTTCTATTTTAATTGTCATAAAAGTGTAATAAAATTTCGTAATTTGTTTGGCTTTAGTTAAGAGTCAAGGAGCTGAGTCGAGGTCCTTCGAACTCATCTAAAATTTTCAGGCTTATATTAACCCCGCTGTTTGCTTGTAATAAAACACGCGATGCCATCCAATTCTTTACTGGAAGGGTTAAGGAATTATTTTGTTTGCCATGTATACCGCAGGAACAGGACCTACAGAAAAAAAAGCCAACAACAGGAACGAGAAATGTATTAAGTAAACTCCTTCCCTTAATTTTTTTTAATCGCATGCTTTTTTTAAGAGATTATAGGGTAAGCATCCTGTATGTTCCCCTTTGTCCAAAACGATGACAACCATAGAGTAGCTACACTGTACAAATTTACCAAAACCATTGTTTGGAGGGTGGTTACTTAAAGCGTGCCCGATTCCATACCAGGAAAAGGATCAGTTAAAATGTGTCTTGCAACCGAATGGTTCCACATCCGCATCCTGATAATAACCCAGCGAAAAAAAGAACTGGTAGTCAACCAACAAATAAAAAACATGAATTTATTTCGGAAAAAGGGTTCTAGTCAGTGGCTAAGCGATTAAAGGACTATGCGTCCTTATGACGGGCGGTTTAGCTGAGTAGACGCTACATCAAAAATGTTAAAAGTGTCTGTCGTTGATTCAACTTAAGAGGCTCTGAATTATATGACCATTTCAGGGGATGAAAGAACCTTTGCCGGATTTTTTCCGTTTCTTTTAATCGGACGTGTCGAAAATGGGCATTTGTTCAACGAAAATTTCAATTCGTTTTTTTTATATTAGGAAAGTGGTTACACATCTCTGTAAGATTTGCTCATCTTTTGGAATTATATTTTAAAACTAAAAAAAAAATTCGTTTGTAAAATTATTTTGTACTCTAGCTCAGGTCAACAGGACAAATAATCCTACCGGCTGCGCCAGTTATGTTGGTTGTACATCTCTCAAACAGACTCTGACCATGCCTACGAAAGCGTAGGAAACAACCCTTACGCCCGACCTTATTAATTATATTTGTGTTTTATTTTAGACCACAAGATCCAATAGACAAAAAGAAAGCATAGCGAACGTCATACCGGTGTATTTTGTTTCACAAAAAATTTTTACATTCAGTTCAACTGGAGAAATTATCCTACCGGCTGCGCCAATTATGCTTGACGGTTATCTCTACCAGCGTTGCACATTACTCTTATATTCGACCTTATCGATTACAATTGCTAAATTTTACCGATTTTTTTGGATTCTACTCGGTATTTAAAATAGAATAATGACCAATATAAGTGAAAATTAGGGATAAGATTAGAATTGAATGATAAGGCAGCTACCTTCAAATAGACCTCGTTTTCTAAAAAAAATTGTTAAGCTCTCTTGAACAGGTGAAATGGTCCTACCGGCTGCGCCAATTATGTTGGGGGTACATCTTTATTGGACTCTAGCTCTAACAACTTAGGTCCGCTATTAACAAAGCACTGTGTACTCCTATCTACAGTAAAACTATTTAATCCGATTTTGTTTAAAATGTCTATGCTTTAAAACTACTACGTCTAGTTAAGTCGCAGTTAACACCAGAAATAGTCCATTTTTGGCTCATTAAGGACATAATATACCTTACAGCGCATAATACTTCTATACGAAACTTAAACTTTACGATGAGGTCGAAAAAGGACTATGGCTTTTCATTAAACACTTTCTCATAACGTAATTATTATGAATAACACAAAGAGAAAGGGTTTTCGGGCAATTCATAGAACGAAGTTAAGTTAGTCGCATATAATTAACACCACGGATATTTTATTTAAATTTTCCAAAAAGTATGAGTTGTTATTTTCTTCACAAAGTTTTACTGTGTCCGGGAAAAAAATGGCAATCCTAAAAGTACTGTACACACAGGAGTCTAAACTAGTGTATTTTTATCGCAATTTACATAGAAATGCAATTGCGTTAATACCGTTGAAGCTTTTCAAAGAAAATTCACGAAAATTGCCTATAGGGAGATGGAGAGTTTTCCGTAAAGTTTCGAGCAAAGATCTTTCGACTGTGGGGGATTAGTGAGTGCGATTGCAAAACGAGACAAACGAGTCGTATAATTCGCACAAACTTTAGGTTATGAATTTTAATTTCATTTTATGAAATTTATTGCGTCTGTTTTTTTGGTTTTTTTTTAACAACACTAACCTGCATATAATTTGGTCCTTTCCTTCCAAATATTGACCATTTGGACCCCAACGCCGTGGCAACTCCAACAGGCTTAGGCCACGCAATCCGGCCAAAGCTACAAAATCTCCTTCGGGCGAACACAGGATTTTATTGACTTCGAAATTTTGCGTTGTTGCTGGTATTAATTTCTGAAAGGAAGTAATTGAGTGTTATTAAAGAAATGTATGAAAAACTTGCAAGGATTTTTTTTCTAGACCAATTTTTTCACTATAAGGAAATTTTTCACTCAAAGGAATTACATCCATTAAAAAACGGAAATCACTCAATTCGAAAGAGTGAAAAAATTACGTTAATTTTCACTCCAAGAAGCGGAAACCACTCAAATCAGAGAAATGAATTTGACGAGTTAATTTTACTTTATTATTTTAATAATAAAGTATTGTTATCGATTTTTAAAAAAAAAAAATTTGCTACCCTGAAAATTTTTTTTTATACGTTTCTTGACTAATAAGCACCAAAAAAGCAAAAAAAATGTTCAGTCCGTCTGTGCGCCGTACGCCGTCCGCCGTACGCAAAACGTTTGAAAGCTTATAACTATCAAACTCTTTGAGCTATTAAGTTGAATTTTTTTTTGTTGGTAGACTGAGCAGACCCCTTCAAGTGGCCACCTTTTGAGTAGTGGGGGTGTGAGGGGGGAGGTTGGGGAAGCGTTTTAGACGGAAAATTTTGGTTTCTAGATCTCAGTAACCACTTAGGCTAGGAAGCTGAAACTTGGAATTTATATAGAGCATTGATAGTGGACCCATTTGCAAAAATATGATATAGGTAAAGGGGTGTGGGAGTGGGGGAATAATAATGCGTCCGAAACGCTCAAAAGTCGAGATTAAGACATTCTAAAATCCATATCTCCTAATCGGTTAATGTTACGAAATTAAAACTTAATGAACGTCTGTGGGTATACTAGGAGAATAGATCGAAAACAAATTTTTGAGAGGGGGCAGTGGCGTACGGTGGTGGGGGGTGAAAAACTTTAGATTACGATATCTCACGAACCAATTGCACTAGAAAAACGAAATTCGGTTTCTGTATTAAGGTTGACAAATTAAGTTTGCTGAAAGTAAAAATTTTCAAAAGGGAGGTGGAGTATGGATATGGAGGGGATAAGAATTTTTCTAAAAAATCACGTCTCATATCTCAAGAACAATGTACGATAGATGCTTAGAATTTTTACCAGAAATAGGCCCAATAGACCCCTAGCAGGAAAAAAAGTTTTGAGGGTGGGGGTGTAGAGGGTGAGGCTGGGGGAGGGTGAAAAGGAAAAAGTTTCGATTTTTATATCTCGAGAATCTAAAATGTCATCAAGCTGAAACTTGGTATTTAGATAGAACTATAGTAGTAGCATGTTGGAAAAATATAATTTTTTATAGGGGTAGTATGGTACGTGGGTGGGGGGTTTTTTTCCTAACTATAGAACGGCTTATGCTAGAAAGTTGAAACTCAGTATGTATATGTAAGTCAACTAGAAAAGTAATTTTGATTAAAAAAAAGTCAAATATCCATTGGCGTACAGAAGAGGGGCAAAAAAAATGATCAGTGAAAATGGAATGAATATAATTTCACAATTTTCGTCATATCTATTAGGTCTTTTCAAATATTGAATTTGTTTTTATTCCACGTATTCTTCATATAAATACCTAGAAAGTGTTTTCAGGATTTTTTGAAATTCGACCCCCATGATGGTGTAAAGGGGTTGTATACATTTTCACGAATTCAGCCGTATCCCTCCGGTCTGATTAGATATCGAATATATTTTTACTTCTACGGGCTTGTTTAATAATCTCCTAAAACACGTTTTCAAGTTTTTTCCTTTTTCAACCCCTAAGAGTGTATAAACGGGTTGAACACGTTTTCACGAATTTGGTCATATCTCTTAGGAATGATAAGACATGGGATTGGTTTTTACTTCTTCGGGCTTTCTTTACATATATCTAAAAGCACATTTCAGGATTTTTTAATATTCAACCCCTAAGTGGGTACAAGGGGTTGCATATGTTTTCACAAATTCCTACATATTTCTTAGTTCTAATGAGATATTAATTTTTACTTCCTAAGGCTTCTTACATAATCGTCAAAAGTTGACTTCAGTGTTTTTAGATATTGAACTCCAATAGGACGTAAGGCTTTCGACATATTTCTTACGATTGATAAGATATCAGATTGGTTTTCACTTCCACAGACTTTTTATATTATCGCCTAGAAATGCATTTCCGATTTCATGAAATGGCCCAAAACCAAATCACGAAAAATCTCCTAATCACATAACAACTGATATTATACTACGACTTAGACCTCGTCCCGGAGTATGACCCAATTATGTAATTCATATGTTATAAGTCGCAGCGGCGTAAGTATTCTAGCGCGACCCCATTCTAACCTTTTCTGAACTTTTTTCTGAGTTTTCAGTCACATAGTAACCTACACCGCGTCTCAGAATTGAACGCATTCCGAACTTCTACCGAAAAAATAATAAAATTGCGCCCAGACTGTTGGCAGATTTTTACTTCAAAGAACGAACCGAAATCACTTAGGGCCATTATTACGATCTTCAGTTAAACTCTAACCGGAACTTTAACTGGAAGTTTTGTATGAAAATCTGCCTGTTCGAACTCAACTGAACATCGTAGGAACGAGCCTTATAGCGGCAGAGTAATTTTAACAAATTGAATTTTACTACAAGGGAGGAACAAAAATCAACGCAAGCGAGAATCAATTAAGGAAATCCTCTCAAATCAACAGAGTGAATTTTTCGAGTTGAATTTTGTAGATCGAGCGAAAATTACTTTTAATTAGTTTTCTTCTTTTTGCACTTCAAACTAATGGAATTTACCAAGTAGAGCTTAAATTGAAATCGAGAATCAAGCAGACAAATCCACTCAAAGAACTACCGGAAATCACTCAAATTTTTTGAGTTGAATTTCACTTAAAGGAACTAAAAGAGTTCGCATTAAGATTCAAGCCAGGATTCACGTATTCCCTCCATCAAACGAACAGCTCGAGTTGGAGTATTTTTCCTGACGTAATCAACTGTTGGTTATTTCCGTCATTGATTACCTAATTTCCCACCCCCAAGTCCTTTGCATAATATTCAATTGAATTCTTACCCAATTTCTGTGATTATTCAATTTTTTTGATGGCATTTTCGTTCGGTTTTTTTTTTCTTCTGTCTAATTTTAAACACTCGCCATTACTTTCCGCTCTCTAAAAATTTTCCATTCAATTTGACTGGAGGGCAAGTGTTATAATAAAAAAAAGAGGCAAGGAAACTCCTTGGAATCCCTGCAGTCTTACGTTTTTTTTCTTCACAATTTACCGAATATCCACTTCTTGAGAGGACCAATGACGACGATGGTATAGTGCAAAGAATGAGTGGCCCATTTGCATATTTTAAGCGTAAAAATTAATCACCAATTTTAATTCTTTCTATTTATTCAGGACGATATAGGGGATGGGGTAGTATATTAGAAGGTATGGCCAGTTATACCATAGTTCGGATTTTTTTTCCTACGTATCTTAGGAAGTGGGCCTATAGTATCGCGCCTATTACAGTAAGGGTGGCGAAATTGGGGAATATCACGTTGTGGGGGTGGGTGATAGGGATGTCGTCATTTACTCTGCCGATGGTTATAACCTGAAGTCATTAAAAGTGATGGAAGCTATAATCGGAGGGTTTGAGAGTGAAAAAATCTCCGAAAAGTATAAGACAAGATCCATCCCTTCGGTCGACCGATGGTCCTTCAGGCATACAAAACTTTTTTTGCTTTTTTACGGTATTGGTGAAATTGTGTAAGAGGCGAAAAAAGACATCAAATTTGGGCTGTCTTTTTTACAATCTACGAAAATACATTTTCCGTTGTTGTTTTTCGTGTTTCGGGGGTGGTGGAAACATACTTGCCCTTGCCGTGTCATTAGAAACGATTTTGTCCACTGGGAATTGTCTTATGACAAACGCTTGGAATTAAACTTTTTTTCTCTTTTTTTTTAAGGAGTGGGCCGCATAAAAGCATAGGTCGGCGGTAGTCTCTTGGCAATCTATTGTCTGTTTGTCTTGTGTATTATTGGGACGCTCTTATTTCGGCTGATTATCAATATTTTATTCCCGGCGAATTGGAACCGAGATGAATTAGGGGCTGATTGTGATAATAGCAGTCGCGAGTGAAGGGAGAAAAAAGTGGACTAATTTTTATAAATGTTGTTCTTTTTTGTGAAGGTTTTGCCTTAGGGTTGGTTGATGGAGGGCATACGTTGACTACGTTGAATTGGATCAGAAACACTAAATTTAAAAATATATACGAACGTCTTTAACGCTTTTCAAGATATTTGCTTGTTCAATTCATTGCAGGATGTGCTATTGATTTGTGGACAACACTCCTATTGTTACGCGATATATCTTTCTACCCTCATTTCTACCATCTCTTCATTCCTTATATGTACACGATATTAGTCTTTTAGTTTCGATTAAAAAAGCAAGAGAGAATAAATAAAAGAAAGGGGCAAAAAAATCAATTCTTCATTTTACACTCCAAATTACTCCTTTAATTCAGATCAAAAAACAGGAAAATCCCAAGAACAAAGTGGAAACAGAATAAAGAAAACAAAACCGAAAAATGTAAAAAAGATAATTAAAGAAAACAAAGTAAAACAAGAATTGAAAAAGACAAAAAAGAAGAAAATTTTGAAGAGGAGTAATAATAAGAAAGAAAAGAAAACGGAAATTAAAAAGGATGTAAAGAAAAAAGGAAATTAGGAAACGAATAAAGGAAAATAAATAAACGACATAACATAAAAGAAAAAAGAAGAGAGAAAAGAAAAGAAAAGAAAAAAAAAAAAAATAAAATAAATAAAAATCAAGTTCAAATGCATCAAAGGAAAGAGAATAAATAGAAAGAAACTAAAAAAAGGAAATGAGATGAAAAGAAAAGATAAAAAATAAAAAAGGAAGGAACAAAAAAAGAGAGGCAAAAACATTAGATTAAAAAATAGAAATAAAAAAGGAGCAAAGCAAAATACAAGAAAAAAAACGAAAAGAAAAAACTGAGGAAAAGTATGTAGTAATAAGCAACATAAAAGGATCCAAGTAATGACAATCAAAAAAGAACAGAGAAAAGAAAAGAAAGAAAGAAAAATCTAGTACAAATGCATCAAAGGAAAGAGAATAAATAGAAAGAAACTAAGAAAATAAAAAAGGAAGGAATAAAAATGGAGAGACAAAAACATAGATTAAAAAAAAGAAACAAAAAAGGAGCAAAGCAAAATACAAGAAAAAAAAACGAAAAGAAAAAACTAGGGAAAAGTATGTAGTAATAAGCAACATAAAAGGAATCGAGTAATAATAATCAATTGAAAGAGGAAAAGACGTAACAATAATAATAAAGAAATACAAAAAATAAAACATTTAAAATAAGGAAAAAAGGGAAATGAGAATAAAAAAAAACAGTAAAAGATCTCAAGTACAAAAGAACGAACGGAAATAGGAAAAACAGAATAATTAAATAAGCAAAGATAAATGAATAGTAAGGAAATGAAAGAGGAAAAAATTTAAGAAGATAAAAAAGAAGCAAGAACAAATTCAACACATATTCTGCACGAAAACCAAAGAAAAGATATGAAGAAAGAAAAAGCTCAAATACAAGTATTAAAGAACAAAAATAAAAGTTAAAAAATATATCCGAAAAATTATTAAGGTTAAACCTCTATATTCAACAGAAAGACAAAACAATTTTTTTAATCGCCAAAGGGCATACAATAATAAAAAAAAATAGTTGATAGTACTGGAAAAAATATTTTTAAGGATACTATTGATGATATTGATAACATTTTTGTGCAGAAATAAAAAGCCGAATAGGAATCCAAAGATTTTTTTTGGAGTCAAGATATCAAGTTTTGAAGCCAACATTTTGTTGCAAGCCAACATAAAAAATCATTTTGGCTTTTTATTTTATCGGATGATATTTAACACAATAAAAATGCTCTTTTTATATTAAATAGAGTTATTAAAGCCCTGGTGGTTGTCTGAAGACTATAATTTCTTCATATTTACTTAACAAACTATATTTTTTTAAATCTTCAGTTTCGTCTCTAAAAAAACCAAATAAAATAGAAAATATGACAGCCTTATTAGGTTACAGTGTTTCTTTAAAATTAAAGCGTGTTAAAGGAATTAAATGAGGTCTTGTCCGATTGACGCTTTTAACGCATTGTTGCATCTATTACCTATCGATCTACATACCAGAAGTACTGTGTCATGTAGCGCTATCAGACTCAATGAATCTGGGTGCGGGTATGCCAAACCTTACGGTCACAGTAACATTCTAGAATCCTTACCAGCGGAAATAGTTAAATCGCCGACCGACTACATTATCCCGAGACTGACCTTCAAGAAGGATTTCGCTGTGGGTTTTCCAACCAAGGCGGAATGGAAGAATGGTTCAGTTATACACGAATTCGACACAGTCATATACACTGACGGTTCAAAGATGAACTGCGGAGTCGGAGCGGGAGTTTTCTCAGACCCACACTATATCGCAAGGTCTTACCACTTACCGGACTACGCCAGCGTTTTCCAGGCGGAGGTACTGGGGATCTATCTGGGAGGCCTGTCGGACTTTGCAGCAAGACGCTACGATAAAGCGAAATATTGTAATCCTCTCTGACAGCCAAGCCGCTATCAAGGCCTTAGATTCGGCTACCACCTCCTCTAAACTCGCCGTACAGTGCCGAGAGGAGCTAGCCTACTTATAGGAAGTCAAGTCAAAGTTACTCTGCTTTGGGTTCCAGGACACAGCATGATAGAGGGTAACGAGCGGACAGACGAATTAGCTAGGCAAGGTTCTGCTCTTCAGGGCTCTCTCGTAGAATCCGTTCAGATCACACTAGAGACTATAAAACGCGAAATATCTACCCACTTTCTCACAAACGCCAACTCCAGATGGAGAGGATTGACCAACTGCGTCATATCTAGGAAGATATGGCCATCCTACTCCCGGAGCAGAACAGATGAACTCCTGAGCAGGAGCCCTGTGGACGTCTCCAGAGTCACAGCAGTCAGCACGGGTCACTGGCCGATCGGCGACCACGCGGCCAGACTGGGTATTCCTTTTAACGTCAATTGCAGCAGTTGTGGGGATGCAAATGAGAGGAAAACTGTTATCCACCTTCTTTGCGAGTGTCCGACTCTAGCTAGAGCCACACTTCGCGCACTAGGCAAACCCTTCTTTAATAACCTTGATGAGATCTCGAAAAACAAGATTGGAGAACTGATTACCTTCTTGAACCGGTCCGGATGGATATGATAATCCATTCAAGGTCTCTGTAAAACTATATATCTACTTCATAAGCCCTCAACGATCAGGTTAAACGAGTTGTGGTATCAAAACGGCGCTTCCTGTGCTAATTGGGCCCTGTTCTAGGCAGACGGACCACCGCATGTGTGAAATGCCGGAGTCCAACCATAGTTCCGTACACTGCCCAGAATTGGCATTGCGTTATCCGCCAAGACTTGCCGATCGGTATTGGTTTGTTACTGAAAAACCACCAGACCAGTGTCGTGCCAAGAATTGGCTTATTATTGGTCAGTAAGCTCTTTCGGCATTGGCTCGAAGGTCGGCTTTGTATTGGGAACATCTTGGTAGAAATATTTTTTGTTTCTCACCATATCAATTGATTCGGCTTCAACCCTATTACAAGAATGTTTTAGATTGGTCTAGTGGGTAGCGTAGCGGACTAATGTGTGACGGGACCATGGTTCGAATCCGAGAGTGTGCAAGGTGTGTAAGTAAAATCAATTCGCATTTTTCAAAAAAATAATAATAAGAAAATAGATTCGTAGTTGCAAAAAAAAAAAATATCATTTTCGTTTCTTTTTTTACTGACGCCCCAAAAACTGGCAGTCAGTGTCAGTATCGGGCCAGAGTTTCACCAAGAGTAGAACCAGTGTGATTAAATCGACATTGGCTCGGCAATGATTTGGTCTAGGCCACATACTGGACCCGAAACATTAGCCAGTACTGGCAACTGTGGCACCAGTACTAAGCCTGTGTTGTGCCGTTCTGCTTTTCGTACATGGGACCACGAAAACCAACTAACCAACCAACCTAAATGAGGCGCCAAAAAATAAACATTTCATTTCTACACCTAATTGATTTCATTTCCTACCGCAACAGCAACCGGCGTTCCTTTTTATTTAAAAATATTAATATTATTATAATATTCGCCCTTTATTGTAATCAATTTGAATTTGAACTGTTTATTTTATTCATGTTTTGATTATTACGTGTAAAATTTTTTGTTAAATCCGCATTTAAAATATAATTTTTTGTTAAAGAACAAGAGATAATTCTTAGATTTTATGTATAGTCTTATTTAATTAACATCTATGAGGATTTTTCTTTCAATTTCCATTTTCCTCACTTGATTAATACCAACAAATGGTTAAATTCAAGTTCATGAAAATTAACAATCACGAGTTGAAAAACCGTGAGGTCTGAACATCGCATTATTTAATATATTTTAAAATATGAAAATGTAAGATGGAATAATAAAAAATCAAATCAAATCAAATCAACAAGAGATAAATTGGTGCATATATATTTTTAATTTCATTAGTATTTTTGATCAATGACAAGAATAAGTAGGTATAGGGGCAACCCGTGTACCTGTGGACAATTGTAATTTTTCCTCATAAAAACTGCTCTGTCTTTAATTTGCTTTTTTTTAATTTTTTTAGTGCCTAGGAAGATATTAGTTTTTCTTAAAGTTGTTAGTTACTATTTTCTTGTACAAGATTTTAAGTTATAGAATGTTTTAAGAATTGGAGCTTTCGTCCACGTCCACGCCGTACAATGTACCTATGGATATAGGTAAATGTACCTATGGACGCGCTTGTAATTGAAGACAGTTTGAATGAAACACATTTTAACAGAAATTAACAAAATTATTTATTACAAAAATAAAAATAAAATCTTTTTTTAAAACAAATAATGACAGATTTAAAACTTATGAACAATATGTGTACTTATGGACAGTCCAAAAGTACAAGTAAAATGTTGTCCACAGGTACAATTTACGAGAATTTGATCAAAACCCTTCATAGCATTTTATCTATTTAACAAAAAGGTCTTCCGATACAGTTACAATGTAAATAATATTTAATAAACTTCACACCGCATAAAGATTAGTAACGAAATCGAGTTTTGAAAGTTAAAATACATTGGGTAAAACAACTCAGAAATTCACTTTTATCGAGATTTTTTTATCAGCCTAGAAAAATGGAACCGTTGAAAAATGCGAAATGACACTTAGTGAGGGTTACCACATATGAAAAAAATCTGCCAACAGTCTGGGCGCAACTTTATTATTTTTTCGGTAGAATTTCGAAACGAGTTTAATTTTGAAATGCGGTGTAGGTTACTATGTGACTGAAAACCCAAAAAAAAGTTCGGGAAGCGGTTAAAATGGGGTCGCGCTAGAATACTTACGCCGCTGCCTCATATAACATAATTATAATTACATAATTGGGTCATACACCGGGACGAGATCTAGTCCTAGTATAATATCAGTTGTTACGCCATTAGAAGGTTTTTCGTGATTTGGTTTCGGGCCATTACATGAAATCGGAAATGCATTTGAAGACGATTATATAAAAAGTCTGTGGAAGTGCAAACCAATCTAATATCTCATCAATCCTGAGAAATATGTCGAAAGCCTTACGTCCAATTGGAGTTGAATAACAAACATCCTGAAATCAACGTTTTGACGAAGTAAAAATTATTTCGATATCTCATTAGAACTAGAAATATGTAAGAGTTTGTGAAAACATATGCAACCCCCTTGCACCCACTTTGGGTTTGAATATCCAAAAATCCTGAAATGAGTTTTTCGATATATACAAAGAAAGCCCGAGAAAGTGAAAACCAATCCGATGTCTTATCACTCCTAAGAGATATGACGGAATTCGTGAAAACGTATTCAACCCGTTTCTACACTCTTAGGGGTTGAAAAAGGAAAAACCTTGAAAACAAGTTTTAGGAGATTATTAAACAAGCCCGTAGAAGTAAAAATATATTCGATATCTAATCAGACCGGAGGGATACGGCTGAATTCGTGAAAATGTATAATCCAATTTACACCACCTTGGGGGTCCAATTTTAAAAAATCCTTAAAATACTTTCTAGGTATTTATATGAAGAACTCGTAGAAAAAAAATGACTTCAATATTTGGAAAGACCTAATAGATATGACGAAAATCGTGAAAATATATGCAATCCATTTTTACTGATCAATATTTTTGCCCCACTTCCGAATGCCAATGGATATTTGAATTTTTTTTAAATCGAAATTTCTTTTCTAGTTGATTTACATATACGTACCAAATTTCAACTTTCTAGCATAAGCCGTTCTATAGTTAAGAAAAACACCCCCCACCCCCGTACCATACTACCCCTATAAAAAATTATATTTTTCCAACATGCTACTACCATAGTTCCATCTAAATACTAAGTTTCAGCTTTACATTGTTATAGGTTCTCGAGATATAAGAATCAGAACATTTTCCTTTTCACCCTCCCCCAGCCTCACCCTCTACACCCTCATCTTCAAAATTTTTCTTTTTTCTGCTGGGGGTCTATTAGGCCTACTTCTGGTAAAAATTTTAAGCATCTATCTTACACTGTTCTTGAGATATGAGACGTAATTTTTTAAATAAATGCTTACCCCCTCCACTTCTATGCTCCACCGCCCCCTTAAAAAATTTTACTTTCAGCAAACTTTATTTGTCAACATTTATACAGAAACCAAATTTTATTTCTCTAGTGCAATTGGTTCGTGAGATATCGTAATCTAAAGTTTATCAACCCCCACGCCCCTACGTCACTGCCCCTCTCAAAAATTTGTTTCGAATCTATTCTCCTAGTATACCCACAGATGTTCATTTAGTTTTAATTTCGTGACATTAACCGATTAGGAGATATGGATTTTAGAATGTCTCGATCTCGGCTTTCGAGCGTTTCGGACGCATTATTTTTCCCCCCACTCCCACACCCCTTTACCCATATTATCATTTTTTTGCAAATGGGTCCACTATCGATGTTCTATATAAATTCCAAGTTTCAGCCTCCTAGCCTATGCGGTTACTGAGATCTAGAAACCAAAATTTTCCGTCTAAAACGCTTCCCCCACCTCCCCCCTCACACCCCCACCACTCAAAGGGTGGCCACTTGAAGGGGTCTGCTCGGTCTACCAACAGAAAAAAATTCAAATTAATAGCTCAAAGAGTTTGAGAGCTATAAGCTTTCAAACGTTTTGCGTACGGCGGGCGGCGTACGGCGCACAGACGGACTGAAAAGTTAGGCTTTTCCATCTGGAATTAGCCGCTGTCTGGAAGTGTGACTCTTTACGACTCCTAAAGGAACGTGGACTAGTTCCGCAAGAGAGCCGGGTAGAGCGGAGCCCTACCTTGCCAGTTCATCAGCCCGCTAATTTCCCATTTCTTAGTTTCTGTAAGAACTTAAATTTGGGCAATACTTAAGCTGTCCACAGGTACAACCGTCCATAGGTACACGGGTTGCCCCTACTATTTTAACATATTTTGATATGTATAAATTGTACGAGTATTATAATTATATAAATTAATTTGAGTTTCTGCAAAGTCTCTGATGTGACTGTGCTAAATTTGAGCTCATTGTTTCGTAAAAGAACAAATTTTTTGGTCCGTCGATCCGGTTACATTTGGCTCGTTTATGTGGATCACGAACTGCACAATGTCCTTTCATCACCGATCTTCGAAATTTACCATTCCCGTATTCTACTGATTTCGATCTTCTATTTCGTCTACTATTTAAAAGTGAACTGGATTTCAAGGAGGAAAAAAAATTAACCAATACATAGCCAAGCAAACTACAATATTTTAGTGACATTTTCATAAATCAGGAGTCCAGTCTTTTATAGCCACACCTTCTGTAATAAACTTTAAACGTATAACGACTGCAATTATATTTTCGCCTTCATACAGGCAGCCTTCACCAGTATTTAAATTTTCCAAGTTGACAAAAAGAATAATTGCTCAATGCAAATGTAAAAAATAGCAAAAAAAAAAAATCTGAAGATATCCTTAAGCAAAATTCTCCACAGTTCAAATGCACACCTTGTTGCAAGTATGCTACCGTTTCACACTCTTACAAACAATTTCCAGTCCCGATGGAGTAAAGAGTGTTGAGGCAAAAATATGCGAAACTATTGTGTCACGAAGAATTTCTAATAGGTAGAGTTGTGTGTTACCTTTTCCATATGGGGGTGAAAAAAATCCGGAAAAAATAAAACCGAAAGAAAAAATCACTGCAAATCATCCCTAGGATCCCTAGGAAAAGTGGCGAGAAAAATTCTCCCATGTCCTTCATATTCATCCTAAATATTTTTCTATGCAAAGGATATTCACATTTTTGTGACATTATTTCTTTGGCTCGCCCCCCTTCCCCTACATCGGAGGAGTTGCGGTCCGAAGGGTAGGTGGTACCCGGTACAAGTCTCGAGGTATTTTAGTGTTTTGTGAAAAGAAGGGAAAATCGGGAGTGAGAGCGAGTTAAGGCATGTGCAATTTTCCGCGCAATCAAAACGACAAATGTCGTCAATTTTTTTAAAGTTGTCACGTCCAACATTCGTCGTGGAGTGTTGTAGGTATTTCGGATGTACGTACAGTACATGTATTTGTTTTGATAAATTTCGTATGGCATATATAAAATTCGTACAGTATAGATGGGAAAGTGGAAAGAGTGGTCGTCCTTTTTCCCTTTTTTTGCTCCAGAAAGGTATTTTCATCACATATTCCTACTCGTATCATTCTTTTTTTTTTACGCCGCGTTTTGCTCGCGCAATGTCCTTCTATGTCTTGTGATTTATGAAAATTTAAATAAGAACACTAGCGAGATGGAGTTGAAGCTTTATATCGCCCAGATATACAAATATTACCATCAATTTTATGCCCAGCATTTTCATCTAACACAAATACAGAAAAATGATTTGCAATTTTCCATTTTACTTATTCGGAAGATGATGTTTGGTGCGGTTGCTGGCCATTTGTTTAAATTTGTTTATATTATGATACAACGTGTGACTATAGCGACAATTTTTATAAAAAAATAAAATAAGCGGGTTTATTTGAAAATGTGATTTTCTTTGTTTTCTTTACGTTTATTTTTGCGATGAGAAATTGGTTAGACGTGGGTTAAATTAGAGATTTCTGTTTTGATCCGATGATGGCATTTGGTTTTTGTAAGGATGTGATTTGCTTGCATAAGATTTTTGTTTTTTCGCTAACGTTGATGGATTACTCCGGTGTGTTTCAATTTGGAGACGAAATACTCACAAGAGAAATTTAATAAATTCAATTTTACCGATCAAATACGTGAAATAAATAAAGTAGAAAATGTTCAAAATTAAAAAAAAAAAACAATTTTACAAGTAATATTTATTAGGTGTACAAATAAGATCCCGGCGTTCTCGTATAGATGGCGCTAACATGAAATACTGGGAAAAAATGGCGGATCAAGCTCGTAAGATGGCAAGATCAGACATATTGCAACAATTCCCCATCATTACATTTGCAAAATTTTATCGGCGTCAGTTACTTATGAGTCCTTAAGCATGTTGAAGTTCGAGCCAAATAAGCGCCATTTGCGGGAAGTTTTGCTTTTTTGTTTTAATTCAAAGAAATCTGCGGCTGAGGCCTGTCAAATGATTAGAGAAACTTATGGCGAGTCTTCTATTAGCGAATCAACGTGTCGCGAATGGTTTCATCGTTTCAAAATGGGTGATTTCGGCGTGTAAAACAAGGAGCGTTCCGGCCGGCCAAAACATTTCAAAGACGCAGAATTGGAGGCACTACTGGACGAAGATTCATGCCAAACACAACAAAGTCTTGCGGATTCATTGGATGTGACTCAACAAGCCATTGCACATCGTCTGAAAGCCTTGGGAATGATGCAAAAGCAAGGGAATTGGGTGCCGTACGAATTGAAGCGAAGAGACGTCGAACGGCGTTTTTTCACGTCCCAACAGCTGCTCCAACGGCAGAAGAGGAAAGGATTTTTGCATCGTATCGTGACTGGTGATGAAAAGTGGATACACTACGACAACCCGAAGCGCCAAAAATCGTGGGGATACCCTCGCCATGCATCAACATCGACCGCAAAGCCGAATATCTATGGTTCCAAAGTTATGCCATGCATTTGATGGGACCAGCTTGGCGTGGTGTATTATGAGTTGCTGCAACCGAGTGAAAACATCACAGGACCTCTTTATCGAAGACAACTATTGCGTTTGAGCCGAGCATTGAAAGAAAAACGGCCACATGTTGCTCAGGTTGTGAAAACCTACCTGGAAACACTGAAATAGAACGTCCTACCCTACCCTCTTTATTCACCAGACATCGTCCCTTCCGACTACCACCTATTCCCATCGATAAAAAATGTCCTGGTTGAGCAGCACTTCCGTTCTTACGAAGATGCCAAAAATTGGGTCGATTCGTGGAGAGCCTCAAAGGACGTGGAGTTTTTTCAACACGGATTTCGCATGCTGCAGAAAGATGGGCCACGATAACTCAAGAACGCCTTCACCTAGGATCTTGAAATTTTGAATCTGGATGTTTGGTTGAATTTGTAAGGCTAAGTTCGTTAATGGGCAAAATCGTCCTACTCCTTCGGGTAGCTGCCATACAAAATGTCCTTAAAACACGTGTTCAAGAATATTGACCAATAACTTCGGAACGCCTAAAGCTACGACTTTGAAATTTTCTATGTGTTACTTTTTTAATAGTTGGAGCTAAATGTATGATTATGAAGAAAATCCTGTTAGTCCTTCGTGTAGCTGCCATACAAATATCCTGTCAAAATGTCTTCACTTAATTTACGAAATTCACTATAACTCAAGTAATCTTTTAGCTACGAAATCAAAATTTTGTACAAATTAGTTTTGAGTGAAAACAAAGTTCGAGTTTACTAGTCAGCGATATCCTTTTACTCCTTCTGGTAGCTGCCATACAAAATATCCTTAAAACAGGTATTCAAGAATATTGGTTGATAACTTCAGCAGGGTTTAAGCTACGACATTGAAATTTTGTATGTATTATTTTTCCAATAGTTGGAGCTAAATATATGATTATGAAGAAAATCCTATTAGTCTTTCGTGTAGCTGCCATACAAATATCCTGTCAAAACGTCTTCAATTAATTTACGGAACTTACTATAACTCAAGTAATCTTTTAGCTATGAATTGGAAATTTTGTACAAATTAGTTTTGAGTAAAAACGAAGTTCGTGTTTACTAATCAGCGAAATCCTTTTACTCCTTCTGGTACCTGCCATACAAAATGTCCTTAAGACACGTGTTCAACAATATTTTTCGATAACTTTTGAACGCTTCAAGCTACGAATTTGAAATTTTGTACACGTTCATTTTTAAATGGTTCCAAGGAAAAGGATAAATATGTAAGAAATCGAGTGAGTCCTTCCTGCACCTTCCATGTGAAAGTCCTTCAAAAAGGACATTTTTTGTCGATGACTTACCCAGTTCAAGATATGAAATTAAACACTGAATATTGTCTTTTAGTTTTGAGTAGCAATCTAATGGCAGTCCTTAAGAAAGGACATACAACATGCACACACGTAATTATACTTTATCCCCAACTACAATATAAATCGGAGTTCAGTATTCATCTAGAGTATTATACGATTGGCTTGTTTTATAAAATTTTTAAACAATATGAGGTTAATAAAATTCAACAGTTTTCTTAATTTGAGCACATAGCCGATAAAACTAAAGCTACTAAAATGCGTTTCTATGTTTTTCATGCTTGAAAGATCCTACTCCCAGTGTATTTATGTTCTCGTGCGTTATTTATGCGTTCCTTTTGACAAATGGTAAAGTTGGAAATTTCCAACTGGTGGAAATTGAAACAACTCTTCAAGATAGACAAATTTTCAACAGCAGGCTGTTGTATGAAGGTTCGTGTGTAATTTTATGATTGGGAGTTCAGAAAATCGATAATTTTTCTCTATGAATGTTTGCTGATTTGTTTGTCCCGTATGCGTTCCTATACCATTCATCCGATTGCGATGAAACTTTGTTAATTTGTTAAGCAACGGGAAGCAAGACTGGAAACCACTCGCATTTATAAAATTGAACCACGGGAGCATTGGGAATAGCGGGAGCAATGTGAACAACGAAAGTAGCGGGAGCAAGACTGGAAACCCCGCACGCATTGGAAGGCATGCCGGGGTATTATTTTATTGTGCTCGCAAACGAAAACCCAAAGGTTGTATACGGGAAAGCATTACAGTAATGCAGATCATAGTAGAAGGTTTTTTAGTACAATTTCGGTGGTATCGCACAATTCATACGGCTAGTTTTTAATAATATAAAAAATTTAGTGAAAACTGTCAACGGATAACATGAGAAGAATTTTGGCCTTTATTTGATGGACATTTTTTTTTAAAAAGAAATTGAGATACCGGTTCCACGAAAAAAAAACGGTTACCGCGATATGTTTTCTTCTAAGGACTATTTAGATAAACGCCTAAAAGGCCCAAAGGGATAAAAATTAGTTAGCTACGTTTTCATTATGTCTTCAATGTATTTTTGATCAAACTATTATAGTATTACAAAATGAACTCGTTGTGGAATGCAGTAGCGTATAGGAATTGGGAACAATACAAGGTGTCTACAAAGTTTTAAGCATACTTGGGGAGCGTGTCAAATATGAAGGTTGGTGGCGTACGAGGATCGGGGAGGCATCAAACAATTTTGGATTATCATATCATTTCTAATTGTATTTGAAACGTGATTCTCTGTTTTTATTATTGAACTGTGTCAGAACTTAACCACAATCAGGCGCAAGCTATGCTTTTGTGAGTATGTAGTAAGCTAAGAAAGTTACTAAGGTGTAAACTTATAATTAATTGAATTAATAAAACCAGAATTTTTTGCATTTTGACTCCTAAGGGGGTGTAAAGGGGTTGTATAATTTTCACGAATTTAGCCATATCTCTCTGGTTTGATTAGATATCCAATAACTTTTCACTTTCACCAACTCGTATTATAATCACCTAAAACCCGTTCTCAAGTTGTTTCCCTTTTTCAACCCCTAAGTGAGTATAACAGGGTCGAACGCGTTTTCACAAATTCCGGCATATCTCTTAGGAGTGATAAAACATCGACTTGGTTTTTACCTACTCTGGCTTTGTTTATATTTACCTAAAAACTTTATTCAGGATTTTTAGATATTCAACCCGTAAGTGGGTGTAAGGGGGTTGATAGGTTTTCACAATTTTCGCCATATCGCTTATAGTTGATGAGATATCAAATTCGCTTTTACCACACTTGAACGCAGTTTTTTTTATAATCGCCTACAAACAACTTTTTTGATTTTCTGATATTTATATGAAGAACCACTAATGAATGTTGAAAGTTTTTTTTAATAAAGAGCTATTTTAGTGACAAAGTTAGTTTTCTGGAATAACCTCTATATCTCGAAACAACTGATGTTACAGTTCTGACTATGAGCGATAATCGTAATTGATGTTTTGAGGGTTTCTAAAACGTCAATACTTCTTTTGCACCTTTACTTTAACAGCATCCCGGACTTTGTGCCGAGAATAATAAAGTTAAGCCCAGACTGTTGGCAGATTTTTTTCTATGTCATTGACAGTTTATACTACAAATGCCAAATTTGGAAGGTATGTCTAATTAAACTAAAAAAAGAATTTTTGTGCAGTAGTTTTCGATGTTTCCTAGATATTGGGTGTTATGATCGATATATGTTTTCCAAACCAAAAAACTATGAAACGATTTTTTTTTTATTATTTTATTTTTAAATTAATCACGTAAAGTTTATGAAATTCATTTCTTAAATTTAGATTCATATTTCGTCCTCCAATAAAGAACGAACGTTTTAATTAGTTTTAGGTCTTAAATTCATTTTAGAACTAATATTTATTTAGTTTTAAGTTTTACGTAGTTATTAGGTTCTACTTTAATTCATCTAGTATAAGTTTAAAGTTTTATTTATTTTTTAGCATAACATCTAAGTCTCATTTCGAATTTGGCCTCTTATTATATTTTTTACGCGTTAATTTTTATTAGTTAAAAGTTTTATGTCATTTTTTTAGAATGAGTTTTTAGCTTTATGTATATATTATTTTTTAGTAGAACTTTTAAATTTTATTTCGATTTTAGGTTCTTATTATATCTGTTAGCCTAAGTTTTATTTAGTTGTAGTTTCACTTAGCTTAACAGAATTTTTTAAGTCTTATTTAATTATTTTTTAGCGTAAGTTTTAAGTTTTATTCAGATTTTGGGCTCTTATTTAATTTTTTAGGCTAAAGTTTTATTTAGCTGTAAGTTTTACTTATTTTTTAGGTTCTAACTTAATTTTTTGTTTTATTTCAAGTTTTATTTCAATTTTAGGCATTTTTTTATGGTTAAGTTTTATTTAATTGTTAGTTTTAGTATAAGTTTTAAGCACCATTTATTTCAACTTTATGTTTTAAGGATACCTTTTAAGTTTTATTTCGATTTTCAATTTTATTTAGCTGTTTTAGTTAGTTTAAAGTTCTTATTCAATTATTTTTAGTACAAGTTTCAAGTGTTATTTAGATTTTATTTCTTTACCATAAGTTTTAGGTTTTAGTCCGACCTTAAGCTCTTATTTTAATTCAATTCAATCAATATTTATTAGTTTTTTCACTTATGTCTACCATCTTATAATTTATAATTTAGAGAACAGATAATTCAATATCTTAACAGCTAAATTAAATCTAGTTAGCACAGCAAAGCGAAGCATCTACGAGAATTTTAGTGAAATAAATTCAAGGAAAAATTTATACAAAAAACTTTGTAAGCTCTTATTTTATTTTTTATTCTTAAGTTCTATTTAGCTATAAGTTTTATGTAAAATTTAGGTTCTAAATACATAGTTTTTGGTTTGATAATAATAAAGAATTTTGATTGACCTGAAAAATAAAAAAAATTGATGCGTCAAATCCAAGTTGTGAATACCTGATACTTTTATCTGATCTCTCTCTGATATCTCTCTGAGTTTAGCTCTCTCAAAGCCAAATTCTGATACGTTGGAGGAGTAGCAAAGACCAACGTATTCTGGGTGATCTTGTTGAATTTTTTTTATTTAGTCTTTAGATATCAGAGTGGCGTGGTATAAAAAAGATCAGGGAAAATTTGTAAAATTTGTAAAATTTTACACCTAAAAATTTTAAATTTTTTAAAAAACCAGCCCCAAAAATTATATACCGTGCGATCTTCCAAGCTTCTAACATTCCAAGTCTTGGCGACAGGTAAAGTCTACTTTGTTTCAATAAATAAATAATTCGATTCTTCTATACAACGATACTACACAACCATCCGCCTACAGATCCCTATCTCTAATTAAATTCGAAGCATTGACAATAAGATTTATTTTTATTAATGATTCAGGAGCATCTATAGAAAGGAAAATAAATGTCCTCTCGCATATTATAGCCTAGGAAACAAGAAAATATGTCATTTGACGAGCGTGGCTAGTAGCCGAAACCAAAAAGTAATAAATGGATAGTAAAGTCTATAGAGTGCTTTAGTTCGCAAACATAAGAAGCATCGAAACGAATAAAAGGAAATTGAGAGAAACCATGGAGGAAATATTTTCCGGGGTGGGATGGGGGTTAAGAAAAAAAATCCTACACATATTGGATACCGTAAATAATGATCCTCTGTCTTTCTCAACAGAACCACACTGACCTAATCTATACAGAACGACTGGATTAGTACAAGATTGTATGAAATGCTTTCTGAATATGGTGACCCCGATGGGGATGATTGTGGGGGAGTATAATGTGTGGTGATGGTTACCGTATGAGGGTAAGAAAGAACATGATGTGTATAACGTAGCCCTGAAATGACATCGAGAAGTTGTAGTTGCGGCGTTAAGTTCTTTCGAGGGTGAGAAAAGTACACTAAATTTGGTCGTAAGAGTGATCCTAATGGAAAGTCCTTTGCTCTAATAAATCGACTTGGGAACTTGGAGACAGGATATTTGCTTAGAGTGGAACGAATAAGTGGAATTATTGCTTTCTTGTTAGCATTAAGAATACTGCTTCTAATTAAAACGTAGATTTTTCAGTTTCAGTTTTTCAGACACTGATTTAAATTCTAAAGCGCTCTCTGTCGATTTTCGGGTAAATCTTTTGTTTTTAAATATGATGATATAACAAGATTTTTGAGCTGCACCACTATATCCCTGATCTTTATTAATAAACGAAAATGTCTTTATTAACGTCACAATCCTGTCTAGAGCAAATTGCTCAAAATCGGCACGATATCGAATAAGTTTTTGCTCCAAAATGCTTTTTATTCAATATTTAACATTAAAATAGGATTGTTCAAAAATTCTATAATATCTTTCACATCCGGTTATATATTGTGATGGACTTTGCTCTAAAGCTTGTATTACACTTTATTATGGTATGCCACATGTCAAATATTTTGGGAAAAAATAATTAACGAAAAGTTCAGTCAAATTTCAAAATACTGTAGCAAAAAAAAATTTTACAATTACACTAACTAACTGCAGTTGCCAGCCAAAAAGTAGACTTAAGAAATAAATAGTAAAAATATTTAAAAAAAATTATTTATTTTATTAAAATAATTAACTATTAATGAAAATGTATTAAAAGCAATAAAGAAAAATATGTAAGTAAAACAAATATATAATAAATCGATGGACAGACGGATTTTTTTTGCACTTTTGAGGGCTACAACATGAAAATACAAAATAGTAGGGTAGATTTTTTTAAAAGTCGATAACAATTACTATTGAAATAATTAAGTAAAAGAAACAATAATGAAGAAATAAAAAATAATCTAAATAAAAAAAATTAATAATAATAAAAAAAATTAAAATAAATAATTTAATAAAAAAATAAAGGAAAAACAAATTATAAAACAAATCTAATTAAAAAATACCGTCTCGCTTCTTTTGATTTTATTGCGATTTCAACGAATCCTTTAATTTGCTGAAGGTGCTCAGTGATAACAAACCTGCGGCGAGAAGTTATACATATAAGAAATATGTCAAAAAAGATATACGGACCAGGCCATTTAAATTGGAATAACGTAAAGTGGCCTATTTTCGACCACCTTCCTGGTCGGAATTTAATAACAAATTTTTATTATCGCGAGTACTAAGGTAAATTCTATGCTCAATATATTTCCACATATGTTCTATATCCGTTTGCTATGCACAACGGGAGCTGCATGTCATTTATTTACGTTGTGGTTTAAATTAATCGGCGGTGGTCCTAACAACCTTGAATTTTAAGTCTAAAATCTAAATTGTTGGTTCTTTATTTTTTGTAAATTTAAAAGACTAACTTTCATCAGAGTGAGTAATTAAGGTTTTTTTGGCTTTAGACACATTTTAATCTGTATTGAAACGTAAAAAAATAATTTAAATTCATAGAGTTTATGAAACAAATAAATAGAATGGAGTGGTCCTGATGACCTTATTCCGACCAGTGGTCGGTATTAGGGAATATCAGGGGAATATTTCAAATATCTAAAATATTATGTTTATATACTCTAAATAGTAAAAATCGATATTTATTGATTATATTATTGTCTTTACTGTCTTGGATCCTATTTCCGACCTACTCAATAAATATATTTTAGATCTCGAAAGTTCACATGAAGCGGACCTATCACCTTCATGCAACTGATATATACTGCAGAATCCATACCTTTTCGTTTAGGAGTTTTGGCTTTATTTGACAGTTTAAGTAATAAATTGCCTTCTATTTAAATATTAATGGGCGCAGTACGTTACTTGTTGCGAAATTTATGTTCCTATATTATTATAGATTTACCTTAGATTAAATCTACTAATATCACTGGTCGGTAATTAGGACAACCAATTTGATCGGTTTACCCATTTCCGACCTAGTTGCCGTACAGCAGGATAACAAGTTTACTGAGTGGCAATTACATTTTAATTTTGCGACTTATCTAATAAAATTAGACATACATATATATCTATATATAAAAACAATAATGTTTGTTTGTTTGTCCCGTATGCGTTCCTGTATCATTTATCTGATTGTAATGAAATTTCGGTGATTTGTTGTGCGCACGCCCCCGCGAAGGTTTCTGAATTAGTAAAATCATTTTACAATTGGTGTCGTTTCAATAATTGAGCCTTTTTCATATATTGTAGTTTAGCGGCAGTACGTGCGTTTTCGCTCCTATTAGTTATGTCATTGTCAAATGGTAAAGTTGGAAATTTCCACCTGGTTGAAATTAAAACAACCCTCCAAGATAGACAACTTTTTGGCAGCTGGCTGTTGCATGACGGTTCGTGTGTAATTTTATGATCAGAACCTTAGAAAATGAATAATTTTTTCCAACGAATGTTTTGATTGTTTGTTTGTCCCAACGGAGCAACGGGAATAATACGGGCACCAGAGCAACGGGAGTAATGGAAGCAACGGAGCAACGTAAGCAACTGGAGAAAGACTGAACCGCTCGTATTGCAACGCATGTCTGGGTATTATTTCGTTGTGCTAGCAAACTAAAAAAACAATAATGATGTATGGGGAAAGCAGTACAATAATGCAGATCGTGGTAGAATGTTCTTTAATACAGTTTTGGAGGTGTTGCACCATACACACGTGAGCTTTGCCACTGGACGCGGCTAGTATAGTATATTTGGAATTGCAGTTGCCTCACAGTACCACAGAATGTGTTCAGGTTTCTACCTCCGTTTGGCAGAACCTGCACAGACTATCAGATACCATCGCTAACATGGGATTTCAAATTCGCATACTCGATATCACTGTTAAATTTTCCATTTTTGATAATTCAACGAAACAGATGAATATAATTTGAACCTGTGCCAAACTAACAGTTTGTGTGTACCTGTTATTGTGTGTTTTGTCAACAAAGTGGAGCCCTTGACCACTGAACCCGAAAAAATAGACGATCCAAACGACACGATATAATTCACAAATATTTTTAAAATAATAATCGCACTACTCTTTTCAAATATTTTTTGAAGCTATGTACTCTGTTAAGAAGATATGCGACCACCAAATTGGGATCGCAAAATCCCAAGTGATTCGGTCTTGGCCTCTCGGAGACTGGACAGTGTAGCCTAGTAATGACACTTCTTTTGTTTCTCCCAGAACCTTATGCCCCTCTTGATGGAGCAGGTTGAGATTCCACAGAAAACTCCACTTGGGCGAATAGCGGATCCTTCTCTTATCTACTATTTCATTGGTCTCTATGCCCTCATGACCGGTATCCAGTATTACGAACGTATTTGGTCTGCCTCCCCTAGTGGCTTTTTCAGAATCTAGTACAATTTTTATTTTATAAAAGGCCTTGAGCCACCAGTGGCGTGGCGTTATAATTCAACAAGGGAAGCAATTGGTAAATATCAAAAATTTACTATTATTATGCTTTCTTCAAACTGAGTGCGTATTAATTGAACCGCTCCTATTAGCTAATCAAATTTTATCTTTTTCGATATAATTGGTTCGGAAGATATTCTAATCCAAATGTTTTCACCACGCGATCCAAAAATTGTAGCCTTTGTCTAATCGCCTATTAACCCTTAAGACAACTATAGAATTTCAATCTTCTGACATCGACCGTTCAGGAGATATGTATTTTAGAATGTTTTTCAAGCGCTTTGGACACATTGCTTTCCCTCCACTCCCACACCCCTTAGCCTTTCTCGCCATTTTTTTGCAAATGGGTCCACTACCATAGTTCTACATACAAGTTTCAGCCTCCGAGCGTAAGTGGTTCCTGAGATCTAAAAACCAAATTAAATATAATCAACTATTTCCCACTCATACCCATAACATATCAATACAATTCCAGACTTTGTTCAGAATTCAATTCCTCTCCTAATCTGGTAACTCTTATCAGATCTCGCGTCCAAGTTTGCTGAAAGCTTCTCCGCTACATCTAAGAATTTTTTCTACTACCCGTGGAAGCAAATTCCTCATTGCTTCCAACCTCCCGTGTTCGTGTATTTTTTTTTTCAACTCGTCACAGTGGGCTTACTACGGAATGAAATGAATGCTCATTAATGCAACTTTCAAATTGCTTCCATGTACCTTCTTCTTGGTTTCTTTTCGATTGCCTTTTTCGTGGTGTTACCAATTCGGCTGTGGGAGGTATTCGCGAGTAGTTTCTTGCGAAATTTTATTTTAACTGTGCCAAAGAAAATGCTTGAAACATGAATTTTTTTTCACGATTTTTCTGCGCGATTTAGAAAAAACGCATTTTAGATATTTTTCCCAAAATGTAAGGGAAGCAGTGCTTCCCTTGCTTCCATGGACGCCACGCCACTGTGAGCCACGTGTTCTCCTTATCTGATAAAGATAAAACTTATGTCGGGATAGCTGGAAACGAACAAGCAGACCAGTTGGCAAGGACACCTATATCTCCCCATGAGGAAGAAGCTATCCCTCCACATGTCAGCTTCCTACGCCGCACGGCAAGAAAGAACCTGGACGCTCTGCGAACACAACACTGGGCCAATCAGGCCACTTTCCTGGCAAAGCACTGGCCTAAAACGACCCCACCAGCTTACAGTCCCCAACAAGACAGGAAGGACTCCGTTATCCTGACCAGGCTCAGGTTGGGACACACCAGGATGACACATGAGTACATTATATCTAGAACGCCACAACCGGGTTGCCTGGGATGCCAAGTACCGCTCACCGTGGGACACATCCTCACCAGCTGCGTTAAAACCGTCCGCTTCTTCAGGAACGCCGTCCCTCCCCTTAATTCCCTCCTTGACCCCGCCGATACTAACCTACTCTTTTAACTCCTAGAGCATCTAAAAATCAAACATCTAATCTAACCACCCTCAAGCCCTCTCCTACAGATTTAAGTTGAAATGCAATATCATTATCTTGCTTGCTTAGTTTCAAATAAAGATTTGCTCGATATCAATCCTGAATTATAATTGTCGATTTACGCATTTATTTTTGAGTTAGACTTCAGTTGAATTATGCTTATTTTTATTTATAATATTTAATTTGATTTAACAGGTCTTAAGCATTACTATGTATAATTTTGAACCAATTGCATGCATGCTGTTTGCGTTTGCTTATGCCTTATCACTGGCCTGATTATCTTAATATTTTATATTTTATATTGTATACTTTATTTTATTCTATATTATTTTATACTGTAATTTTGAATTTATTATCACTCGGCATTCACTACTTTTTTACTGAATTAATACACAAGCAAAATGGAACTGTAAAAACATTGTAGCGACGTGCCATATGCCCTATGGGTTTGGCCGAAAATTGATGTGTCTCGATTTGTAACCGGGACACATCCGAAATAAATAAATAAATAAATAAAGATAAAACTTAAAACATATTTTTTTACATTAATTGGAATCATTTGAAATATATTATATATTCCTATCTATATAAAGTTTATTTACATTTTATGTTATTATAATCTAATATGCTCAAATAAAAAAATTAATGGAAGCTGAATTAATTATTTTATTATCCTGTTTTCTTCATAAAATTTAACAAAAAAAAAAATAATATCGTTAATAATATGCAATAACAATGTTGTTTTATATGATAGAACACATAGGTCGCAAATAGGCTAATATGCGGTCGGTATAAGGAAAGCGTTGTTTATGGGGTCGGAAATAGGAAGATTTCATCGTTATGAAATTAATTATTTCTTACCATGTTTTCATATCAATATATAAATATATCATACTAAAATTGAGTTTTTTTAGTATCGGTAGCACGTTACGAAAATGCAAAATTTTTTTTTTTTAAAAAGAAACAAATAATTGTTTGCTTTATATGAAAAAAAAATATCTGCAGGGTCTTAGGTGGTCGGAAATAGGTCATTTTACGTTATTAAAAATAACCGTTTGCTATTTAGAAAAAAATTTCATAGTGACTATTACTAACAAATCTTTTAAGAGACACAACTGATCAGTGACATTAGGACACTGTACAAAGAGTGATAAAATATACGCTTTATTGTTAATATGCTAATAAAATATTTTATAGTTAAGTTTAATGAGTTTACATTATAAGAATTGCGTTCTGTTTTTTTTCACAACTTTTGAAGTATTATTTCCAAGCCAGTCTTGAATTTAACTAAATTGAAAACGTAGGTTTTTTCTACGTCGGTATTCAGAACTACACAGTAAAAAATTTTGTGAAAATTACTATCCTTAAAGCAGTAAAATATTCCGCATTGATGTAATAAATTTACGAGTTTTCATTAAATTTAACAAAATTGCGAGTAATTTTTAAAACTGCGTATTTTTACTCATTTAATTCATAAATTTACTGACTGGGTAGTAATATTGCAAAACCGCATGAAATTTTCCACATTTAATGTGTAAAATTGATCAATGTGTATAAAATTACGCATTTTGCATGTAATGTTGATACTCTAAGCGTAGAAATTTGTTTTTTGTGATACATATGTATTAATGTATTAACTTGACCGCGTCGTTGTTTAATTCACTGCTTTCGTCGTTTTGTGTAAGGCGTGATTTAAAATTTAAAAAAAAAATAATATTTATAGTGTGCGAAGTTTGTGGCATTAAAACAAATAAATTAAATTTATATAATAAACATGTATGTATAGTGTTTTATAATTTTTACTCTTTTGACCTATATCCTCGTTTTTTCCCAATTAAAATGTGTTGATTGATCTCATTAAATTGTTTCAATTGCCGATTGCTGTTTCCTTTGCCCTTCAAAATACATGTGGAAATTCATCTGCCGACCATTCGCTTGAAGCTTATTCATTTTATTATCAATAAATTAATAATAATAATAAGCAAAAATAAACATGACACTTTTTTGTAGTATATATTAGTTTTTCCACACGGTGTGTAGTTTTACACACATTTTTAGCGATTGATTTCCACACTTGTGTGTGAATTTCCGCATTAATCCGGATTATTGGAAGCGGCGGATTAGTGGAAGCGATGGATTACATGATTGGTATACGTGCGATGAAAGAAACCATGAGCTGTTATAAGAACACTTTATTGACGGTAGCTACCGTGTATAGATAGAAGAAAAATAAACGTCGTAGACGGTGGACTGGATTTAAAATACACTGAAAGGCCCCAGCTCTCCATAGCCAGATTTACCTTGAACTACACCATTCGGAAATTGCGTGCACACACGTCCTAAATTGCTTTAGATATCCTGAAAGTGATTTCTATCTTGTGTCGGATTCCTTGCATAAATAAAACAAGGCCCTGTCCGAAAATACGGTCAAACGATTACACATATTCGTTTTACTAATTAAACTCGCACACCCACAGTTTGTACGGGGGCAGAACTGCAGGTAGGGTGTAGGGTCGTACAGGACTTGTTTATTATTATATAAAAAAAGAAAAAGAAAACTGGGAGTAACTATCAACGTTAAAACAGATCACCATCTCTTATTGGGCGGAATGTGACGAAATATAAAAACGTAAACTGTCTCCTAGTGATGTTTTCAAGCTCGCACTTATCAATTATATGCCTGCGTGTTACTCTACTTAGTACAGGACATTCGCTGCATACCTTTTCACGGCATAATTCCTAAAATGGATTCGTTCAATTAAATTATGGTATGAGTATGGCGAAGCGGATCCTTAATACTTCCATTAAACCATAGATAGACCTTGTACAAGTAGGGGAGTCGCTGTAGTCACTTCGTCACGGAAAAATGCGACTGTTAAGATTTTGAGGGTTGAAGATTAATCATTAGAAGTTATCCCTCATTATTTATTCGGTTTTGACATAGCTGGATCGCGGTCATTTTTTTTCCAGACTATAGCGTTATTTCTTATCCTGTTGGCAGTAATTTGATGGACTTCTTCAAATTACCTATCTGCCCACGAATTATTTCGAGCTATTGAAATCATCAAGGTGTGTTCATTTTTCGGGAGGAACATTGAGTAGTGAAGGATGGGCCTTAATTGAATGCGTCCCGAATTCCTTTTCGTGAATGAAATATCCGATTTTATTAAGAATGTTGGCAATAAGGACGGGGAAGTAGTTGATGCGATTGATGTTTTGTGATTTTTTCAGATTAAGGATAACCAAAAAATTTGTAAAAATTGTACCTAAGGTCGCCAGATTGTGCTATTTACCGCGATTTGGGCTATTTAAATATTCAATTCGCGGGTACAATTTTCAAAAAGCTACTTATATCTTTTTGGGCTATTCGGCCAACGCAAATTGTGTTAGTTAGTTTAGTGTTAGTTTACAACAGAGCCGATTTACGAGGAAAAAATTTAAATATAAAAATTAAAAAACTGAATTTTAGTCGTCTCGTTAAATCTGCTAGTGTTACCGGCTCAAATACAACGTTGGCAAACTATGTCCTATCACAAATCCTGTTGCCACTAAATGTTCGGTTCTCTCCAATGAAAAAAAATCTGCCAACAGTCTGGGCGCAACTTTATAGTCCGAAACGTGTTTAATGATGAGATGCGGTGTAGGTTACTATGCGACTGTCAACCTAAGAAATAACCAGGAGGCTATTTGGAACGTTATTTTTTAGGTTGTTGTGTAGGGGGGAAAAATGGCCTTTCATATTTTTTACAAATTTCAAGGGGGGACCCCCGGGAAAAATGGCTTTTCACACTTTTTACAAATTTCAAGGGGGGACCCTTGGGAAAAATGGCTTTTCATATTTTTAACAAACCTCGTATTTTCCCAAGGGGGGGGAAAAATGGCTTTTCATATTTTTTACAAGTTTCAAGGGGGGACCCTTGGAAAAAATGGCTTTTCATATTTTTTACAAATTTCAAGGGGGGACCCTTGGGAAAAATGGATTTCATATTTTTAACAAACCTCGTATTTTCCCAAGGGGGGGCCCCTGGGAAAAATGGCTTTTCATATTTTTTACAAATTTCAAGGGGGGACCCTTGGGAAAAATGGCTTTTCATATTTTTAACAAACCTCGTATTTTCCCAAGGGTGGGCCCCTGGGAAAAATGGCTTTTCATATTTTTTACAAATTTCAAGGGGGGGCCCTTGGGAAGAAAAATGGCTTTTCATATTTTTAACAAACCTCGTATTTTCCCAAGGGGGGGCCCCTGGGAAAAATGGCTTTTCATATTTTTTACAAATTTCAAAGGGGGACCCTTGGGAAAAATGGCTTTTCATATTTTTAACAAACCTCGTATTTCGTCCCCGTATACTATTCGAATTTCAGTATATTATGTACACTAAAAGCCCATAGAAGTAAAAACGAATTTGCTGCCTTATCAGAATTAAGAGATATGACGAATTGTTAAAACGTATACAAGCCCATTACTTCTACTTGGGGTTTGAATTTCGAAAAAATTGTGAAACAGGTTTTTAGACTATTTCATAAGAAGTAACTTGAGACAAGACGGATTTTGAAAAATTTGTGAAAACTTAAGTAAACCCTTCACACCTCCTTGGTTCTGGAAATTCGAAAAATCGTGAATTGGTTGGCCGTAACAATCAATTTTATATCTCATCAGAACTAAGGAATGGCAAAAATTGTGAAACCATGTACAATCCCTTGGGGGTTGAATATAAAAAAAATTGAGAAATGGGTTTACAGGCGATTATATAAAAAGTCTGTGGAAATGAAAAGCGATCTAATATCTCATTGAAACTAAGAAATATGTCGAAACTTTGAAAAGCATACAACCCCCTTACACCCATTAGGATTGAATATCTAAAATACTGAAATTGACTTTTTGGCTTTTTTATATAGGAAACCTTAGGAAGTAAAAATGAATTCGATATATCACCAGATATGCAACCTCCTTACACCCACTTGGGGGTTGAATATACAAAAATCATGAAAGGAGTTAATAAATAAATATGAAGACAGTACGAGAAAGTAGGAACCAATTCAATTTCTTATTACTTCTAAAAGAAATGACGTAACTTGTGAAAACGTGTTCAAACCGTTTATACCCTCTTAGGGGCTGAAAAAGGAAAAAACTTAAAAACAAGTTTTAGTCGATTATTACGCAAGCACGTGAAAGTGAAAAGATATTCGATATCTGATAAGACGTGGAGATATAGTAGAATTCGTGAAAAAGTTTACAACCCCCTTTGCACCCCCTTAGGGGTAGAATTTTAAAAAATCCCGAAAACGCTTTCTATGTAAATACATGAAGAAGCCGTAGAATAAAAATGAACTCAATATTTGGAAAGACCTAATAAAAAACCGTGAAAATATATGCATTTCATTTTCACTGATCATTGTTTTTGCCCCCCCCTCCGAACGCCAATGGATATTTAAAATTTTTTTTTATCTAAATTAGTTTTCTAGTTGATATACGTAAACGTACCGAGTTTCAACTTTGCAGCATAAGCCGTTCTATAGATAGGAAAAACACCCCCCACCCCCGTACTATACTACCCCTATAAAAAATTATATTTTTCCAAAATGCTACTAATATAGTTCTATCTAAATACCAAGTTTCAGCTCCATATCATAATAGGTTGTCGAGATATTAAAATAGGAACTTTTTCCTTTTCACCCTCCCCCACCCTCACCCACTACACCCTCACTTCCAAAATTTTGTTTTCTGCTAGGGGTTTATTAGGCCTACTTCTGGTAAAAACTTTAAGCTTTTATCGTACACTGTTCTTGAGATATGAGACGTGATTTTTTAGAAAAATTCTTATCCCCTCCACTTTCATGATCCACCGCCCCCTTCAAAAATTTTGCTTTCAGCAAACTTCATTTGTCAACCTTTATACACAAACCAAATTTTATTTCGTGAGATATCGTAATCTAAAGTTTTTTACCCCCACTCCCGTACGCCACTGCCCCCACTCAAATTTTTGTATTCGATCCATTCTCCTAGTATACCTACAGATATTCATTAAGTTCCAATTTTGTGATATTAACCGTTTAGGAGATATGGATTTTAGAAAGTGTCGATCTCACCTTTTTTGCGTTTCTGACGCATTATTTTCCCCCCCACTCCCAAACCCCTTCACCTATATCGGCAAATGCAAATGGGTCCACTACTGAAGATCTATATAAATTCCAAATTTCAGCCTCCTAGCGTAAGCGGTTGCTGAGATCTAGAAACCAGAATTTTCCGTCTAAAACACTTCCCCCTCCTCCCCCCTCACACCCCCGCCCCCTACAAACTTGGCCACTTCAAGGGGCCTACCCAGTCTATTCATAAAAAAATTTTCAATTTTATAGCTTAAAGGGTTTGGGAGCTACGAGCCTTCAAACGATTTTGCGTACAGCGGTCGACGTACGGCGTACGGCGGACAGACGGACTGAAAATTTTTTTTGCTTTTTTCGTGTCTACTAGTCATGAAATGTGAAAAAAAAAAATTTTCAGGGTAGCAAATTTTTTTTTTTTAAAAATCGAAAACAATACTGTATTATTAAAATAATAAAGTAATAATACTTTACACGTATCTATCTGGTGTTTGCAAACAAAAATTCATTTGAATCGGTTCATTATTTGTTGACTTTCTACAAATGAACCACTTTCTTTCAAGTTGAGGACACCCATCGAAATATAACATACAAGAGATAATAGATTTACCAATATTGATGACTATCGTAGAGTTCAATTTTTTCATAATTTATTAAACATTATTTTTGCTTGATTGGTGGGTTACAGACATGTGTTGCAAAAATTAAAGTTATTGTTACAAAGTTATTGTTACAATGCGAACAACTCACTTGTTATTGGTATTAAAGTTTCCAGAGAAAAACAACAACCTTGTAATATCGTAGGTAGGTCCATGTACTTCTCGCATATTCTAGACATTTCTCGCATGTAATAGTTACTTCATGCGCATTTCACACAAACAACCGAATATGCTGGAAATCTCTCGACTCACCACATGCAGTATATAAGCGCTGCAGAGCCCGGGGATATGTTTTTCTGCTGCGAGAATGAAACGACGATCAGTTCTACGCGAAAAAGTATTTTTTAAGTGATTTTCATCGATAAAAGCGATCAAGTAGTAAATGAAATCGAACTGTGTTTTGCTTGAAATCCCGCCGAACCTCAAGCTCGCAATATTGTATGACGCTAATCGGGAGGCGTCTTGATCTTCTTTAGACTCCGGATCTGATCGCTTAGGCGAAGGTGATTATGAGATGCTGACATTATTATATATTGATGTGCATCTTGTAACATAAAATAATACTCGTATATATTATTATTCATAAAAGCAAAAAGCCATATGTTATTGATGCCTGATAACTTAAGGCCGGTTTACATGACGATTGCAAATAATTTTTACTGAGATTGTGAGGGAGAAGGATTATCTCTAATGTGAAACTGATCAGGATTGAAATGAACAGATATTATATCCAGCAAAAAATATTGACGATATTTCTGTGAATGGGTTTGTGGCAACATTTTTTGCAGTGGCTGCTTCTACTTCATTGAAAATTCGATAAGCTAGAATTATGAAAATTACAAATTATTTTTCGTGAATAATTTGATTATTGAACCTAATATTTTTCGAGAAGACTTTTAAAATTGTGATAAATGCAAATTTATATACCAGGTATGCAAGTATGAAACCGGAATTCACTCATAGATGGCTCTAGATGTCAAAGTTATAGCAACCCTTAGCGATTGCCACGCCAACTGAACGACAAGTAAAACGGTAACGATCGAAGATGCGTCACAGTCTACGAAGAATACCCGCGTCGTTTAGATCTTGTGTTTTTTTGAATTATTTTAATATAAAGTCTTTGAAGCAGATAGAAAGGTTTTTTATTTAAAATTGTATGGTTACGAACCCTACAAGTGGTGACCCCTAGTGCGACACAATTATAAGTTAATATTTAACGGTGCGAGAAATCGAAGAAAATAATTTTTCTCAAAATGGCGACCGCGGACGCTACTCTTTTTCAAGACGCGGACGAGGACTCCGAAAGCACGCAGAGCCCAAAAGTGAATCCGGAATTACGACGCAGACTGGAAGAATTGTTGCCCGCGCGTAGTGACAATTTAGTGCGTATTAATTCGGTTCGAGACTTAAAATTGCCACCATTTTGGACGCGTCGACCGGCTTTGTGGTTCGCCCAAATAGAGGCTCAATTCGCGACTAATCGTGTGACATTAGATAGTGCCAAGTTCAATTCGGTGGTGGCATCAATCGACTCGTCAATCTTAGAGCAGGTGGCGGATATTGTCGAGAAACCTCCCCCGACCGATAGATACATAGAACTTAAGCGTCAGCTAATTGCTCGGTTTACGGACACACCCGAAGCAAGTCTTACCAAGGTCCTTACGGAATTAGAACTTGGTGACAAACGACCATCCCAACTTTATAGGGATATCAAGACAATGGCGGGAAACCAATTACCCGCCGAAGCAATCCGTGCCTTATGGCTTCGTAGACTCCCTCCGCGGGTTCGGGCAATTTTGTCGGTAACGTCCGACGTCGACATCGTTCCGTTAACAGAGATGGCAGACAAAATCGCCGAAGAATTTAATTCTGCACCTATGGTAGCGGAGACGTCAAAAAGTGTGGTAGCTCCTGTAACGAAATCGGGAAGTGAAAATCAATTGCTCACTCAAATTTTGCAACGACTCGAGAAATTGGAAATGATGGGCAAGGAAAGAGCGAATCGTTCTCGTTTGCGTTCACGCTCCCGATCGAAATCCAAGCCGCGAAATTTAAACCCGGAAATGTGCTATTACCATGCTACATTTGGCAATAATGCGCGAAAGTGTCGGGAACCGTGCACTTTTAAGAAAACGACGGAAAACTAAAACCGTCATCGTCAACCTGTGCGGTCAGCGATGACGATGCCAATAACTGCAAGAACCGCCTAATAGTTAGTGATAAAAATACCGGTATGACATTTTTAGTGGACACTGGTGCGGATGTGTCAATAATTCCGTGCGGGAAGAAATATAAAAACGACAATAAAACAAATTTAGAACTTTACGCCGCAAACGGGACAATTATAAATACTTTCGGCGAAAAAATCCCCGCATTAAACCTTGGACTTCGTCGGATGTTCAGATGGCGATTTTGTATAGCGGATGTTTCACGACCCATTCTTGGCGCCGATTTTTTGCGTTATTTTAATTTATTGGTCGACATTCGACGCAAACGACTCATCGACGGTGAAACGCAAATTTCAACAATCGCTACAGTCACTAGCAAAATGCCTCCATCCATCACTACTGTTAACAAGGTAGGACCATACTATAAATTATTGGCAGCGTTTCCGGCAATTACAAATCCTGTACTTGTTACCAACTTGAGACAACACACATTAAAACACCACATATTGACAAAAGGACCACCCATCGCAGAACGAGTTCGTCGTTTGAGACCGGAGAAATACAAGGCTGCAAAAGACGAATTTCAATTTATGGTCGAAAACGGTATATGCCGTCCATCTAGTAGCCCATGGGCAAGTCCACTCCATTTAGTTCCAAAAAATTCTGGAGAATGGAGACCGTGTGGCGATTACAGACGCCTTAACGCTTCAACGGTGCCTGATCGCTATCCAATCGCGATAATAGAAGATTTTTCTCACAACCTTAATGGGAAAAACATTTTTTCAACCATTGATCTGGTCCGAGCGTACCACCAGGTTCCGGTTGCAGATGAAGATGTGCAAAAAACAGCGGTAATAACTCCATTCGGTTTATACGAGTTTTTAGTTATGCCGTTTGGATTACGGAATGCGGCGCAGACATTCCAAATATACATCGATATCGTTCTCCGTGGACTTAATTTTTGCTTTGGATACTTAGACGATATTTTGGTTGCTTCTAGTTCAGAAGAAGAGCACCAAAGTCATCTTCAACAATTATTCGCTAGACTTCAAGAATTTGGTGTCAAAATTAACGTAGCCAAATGCCGTTTTGGTCAACCATCCGTACAATATTTGGGGTACTTGGTTAGTGCTGAAGGAATCGCACCTTTACCTTCAAAAGTCAACGCCATCGTGGACTACAAAAAACCACACACGATCCAAGATTTACGTCGCTATCTGGGAATGATAAACTTTTACCGCAAATTTTTACGGAATGCTGCAGAAGTTTTAGCACCGCTGAACCAATATTTGTCGGACAGTAAAAAGAATGACAAACGAGTCATTTTGTGGACATCAACTGCTGAAAAAGCATTTGAGAGTAGTAAGAAATTACTTGCATCAGCAACTTTGCTTACTCATCCGTCGCAAGATGCCCCATTGGTCATTGTAACGGACGCCTCTGATTTTGCTATGGGTGCCGCGCTGGAACAACTTCAGGACAACGAATGGAGACCTTTAGGATTCTTTTCTAAAAAATTCAGCGATGCCCAGCAGAAATACAGTGTGTACGACAAAGAGTTGCTGGCCATATATTCGGCTATCAAATATTTTCGAGATCGAGTTGAAGGTCGCGAATTCAGTATTAAAACTGATCATAAACCGTTGAGTTTCACTTTTATGCAGAAATCAACAAAAGCATCACCACGTCAAATGAGACAACTCGAATTTATCTCTCAATTTACCACTGAGATAATTTATATTACGGGAAATTCGAATAGAGTGGCCGATGCATTATCTCGTCTAAACGCCATTACTGCTGAATCGACGATGGACATGTCCGACATCGCAACGGAACAGTCATCAGACCAAGAGTTGCAGGATCTCTTGAAAGACGGAACGTCTTTAAAGTTACAGCGATTTCCATTTGACGGTAAAGTGGTTTACTGTGACACATCAACAGGCGATATTCGACCGTATATCCCACGAACTCTTCGACGACGAGCATTCGATACGGTTCATCAATTAGCGCATCCAAGTACACGCGTGACCAGTCGCCTGGTACGAGCAAAGTTTGTTTGGCCGCAAATGAAGAAGGATATCACAACATGGGGAAAAACATGCCTCCAATGCCAACGTTCCAAGGTCAGTAGGCATGTTTCCAACTTTCCGTTAAAGTTCGCAACACCGGATAAAAGATTCGATCACGTTCATATCGATTTGATTGGCCCACTAATTCCGTCAAATAATAATCGATATGTTCTGACAATGATTGACCGATTTTCTCGATGGACTGAAGCTGCTCCTATTAGTGAAATATCTGCCGATACGGTAGCAACAGCATTCTATACGAATTGGATAGCCCGTTTTGGCACTCCACGGACATTAACAACAGATCGAGGAAGTCAGTTCGAGTCAACGTTATTTCGATCATTAACTCGACTGATTGGCTGCAAACATATCCGTACAACAGCCTACCATCCTTCAGCAAATGGGATGATAGAACGGTGGCACCGAACTCTGAAAACGGCTTTGATGTGCCACGAAACTACAAACTGGATCGAGACTTTAACTACAGTGTTACTTGGACTACGAACAGCGTACAAAGAGGACATCAAAAGTTCCGCAGCGGAGATGGTGTACGGAACTACACTGCGAATACCAGGCGAATTTTTCCTTGAAGATAATAGACCGAGCGACCCGGAAATCTTCCTCTCGAAATTCAAACGCGATATGCAACGGCTTAAACCAACATCGGTTTCACATCATAACCGAGAAAGGATTTTTGTGTACAAAGAATTAGCTAGATGTACACATGTTTTCTTGCGAGTCGACAGCGTTAGAAAACCTTTGCAGCAACCCTACGCAGGACCTTTCGCTGTAATCTCACGTCCTAATGAGCGAGTCTATACGATTTAAATTGATGGGAAAAATAGCAACGTTTCCACAGAACGTTTAAAACCGGCATTCATATTAAATCCTGACGTCGACGATTTAATGCCTGCAACTGTCACGACAACGAAACCGCAAAACAATGATAGCAACAGCAGACCGCCGATTTTAAAAACGTATTCTGGACCTAAGAAACGCCAGCAAAGTGTCACATTTCAAGTTTGACACTTACTAACGTAATTGTCTGGGGGGAAGTATTATAGCAACCCTTAGCGATTGCCACGCCAACTGAACGACAAGTAAAACGGTAACGATCGAAGATGCGTCACAGTCTACGAAGAATACCCGCGTCGTTTAGATCTTGTGATTTTTTGAATTATTTTAATATAAAGTCTTTGAAGCAGATAGAAAGGTTTTTTATTTAAAATTGTATGGTTACGAACCCTACAAAGTACTAACTGTCAAACCGAACCATGGACGCCATTTTGTTGTTTGAATATCTGATAAAGATATAAAATACGCAGCAATACCGGTTTCATACAACAGTGAAGTTTTGACGAGCGTTGAACATGTCAACTTTTGTGCCTGGAACGACTATATGCGGACAGCATTGATTTTCTGTTACCATTTAAAAAAAACGGCTGCAGAATCGCATCGAATGCTTGTTGAAGCTTACGGGGATCATGCACTTGGGAAATCACAGTGCTTTAAGTGGTTCAAAAAATGTAAAAGTGGTGATTTCGACATCGGAAACAAGGAACGTGGAAAACCACAGAAAAAGTTTGAAGACAGCGAATTGCAGGCATTGTTGGATGCGGATGACACCCAAACGAAACAACAACTCGCAGATTAGTTAAATGTGACCCCCCAAGCCGTGTCCATACGTTTGAGAGCCATGGGAAAGGTCCAGAAGATGGGGAAATGGGTTCCACATGAACTCAATGCAAGACAGCAGGAAAACCGAAAAACCACTTGCGAAATTTTGCTCGCCAGATACCAAAGAAAGTCATTTTTCCATCAAATTGTGACTGGCGATGAAAAGTGGATTTATTTTGAGAATCCGAAGCGGAAAAAATCGTTGGTATCTCCAGGCGAACCATCGACATCGACTGCAAAACCAAATCGCTATGGACGGAAGACAATGCTCTGTGTTTGGTGGGATCAGAAGGGCGTGATCTATTACGAGCTGCTGAAACCTGGCGAAACCGTTAATACAAAACGCTACCGACAACAAATGATCGATCTGCAGCAAGCTTTGCTTGAAAAACGGCCAGAATATGGAAAGAGGCAACACAAAGTGATTTTGCTGCATGATAATGCACCATCACACACGGCACGACCGGTGAAGGAAACGATTAAGGCTTGTCAGTGGGAAATACTTCCGCATGCGGCTTACTCAGACTTGGCTCCTTCTGATTTTCACTTTTTTGCATCGATGGGACACGCACTTAGTGAGCAGCGCTTCACGTCGTACGAAAATGTCCAAAAATGGCTCGATGACTGGTTTGCCTCAAAAAAACAAATTTTTTTTTGGCGTGGCATACATAACTTGTCAGAGAGATGGGCAAAATGTATAGCTAGCGATGGGCAATACTACGAATGAAATATGTTGTAACACTTTTGTAGAATAAACGTCTATTTTTCATAAAAGAATTCCGGTTTCATACTTGCATACCTGGTATTCTATATATATATATTATATATATATAGTGTTTCTTAAGAATTCTGGACCACAGTTTGTCGTCGGCATCGCAATTATGTTAAACACATTTAAGTAGGTCTGATAAATTTCAAAGTTGAGAGCGGTATTTGGGCTACAAATCTTCGTGCGGGTTTTGGGCTATTTCATCAGTTCACTCGGCGGGTTCTGCAGCCAACTATCTGGCAACCTTAGTTGTACCTTACTCATTATCTGCACTCATACCTACATCCGCGAAAATCACACTACTGAAAGGGAGGAGTACTTACTGTGAAAATTTGGAATACCAAATCTTACCCATTAATGCCAGGTCTTCGTTTTTCACAGGCTGTAATTTCACCCCACTTAACTTAAACCCGCAAACCAAAAGTATCACAATGAATCAGTAGCGATTCGCCTAGGTGAAGAATATGTTCCCAGGTGAATTCTCTTTCGATTCTTAAGGTTAATCATTGAGCGTTCCACTTTGTTACTCTTAAGTGAACCATCTCGCATTTACAATTCGTCTACAAAATGGAGCTTTTGCATGTGCAGTATCTGTACATGTACTTGTATTTTTCATTTCAAATTCAATGAAGTGGACATTTATAAGTTTTCTAATTTCTTGTGAGCACGAAATTTTTTGTTAATATTCCATTCTAAAAAAATCATCTAATTGTTTGCTGTGCTGCTTGAATTATAGTGAAGGCGATGCGATGGAACTATTGTGTCGCGCGCACCATATCAGTTACAGTAAGCGCGTTAAATCGCTTGCCACAACTGTCACATTATATTGACAAATACCAAAATATTTTGTGCGTAGCCTGCAACTGTATTGCCACCAATTTCTAATTGCATAGGCATTCTTTCGCGATATTTATTACCCAATCTATTGTTGAAAAAGAAACCAACACAATTGTCAAAATCACATTACGTTTGCGACGAAATTGGAAAATTGGCTACCGAAGCCTTTAACTTGCATTCCAGTCAGCTGTCATCGCGTCGCATCGCTTAACACGCGCGCGCGTCGCATCGCTTAACACGCGCGCGTCGCATCGCTTAACACGCGCGCGTCGCGTTTATTATAATTTTACGTTTACAACAGTCAATGAAAGAATACTGATAACTACTACAACTGGAGGAAGATATTATTTGACAAAAACTAAAGCGATTCCAAGTCCATGAATATGCCAAAGGCGAAAAACTTCACTGGAGAGGCCTATAGAAAATTGTGCAGGACTTGGTCCGAAACGCCTACCTCCAGTTGAAGATAGCGTAGCAGTAATTTTTTACAGACTGCTCCAACACGTTTTCTTCCGCATAGCTCAGTTAAGAAAAGGTCGCTCCATTCAAAAATTTTTTTTTTAATTTGATATTTTTTTTCATTCTCTAATACTATGAATAATTGCTACTAATTAAACATTCAAAGCGCACTGAGCGCCTGATTAACAGGACCAAGTGTGCGAGAAAAGAAAAGGACGAAATTTTAATAGTTTTCAATTAAGCATCGCTGCAAATGATAAATAACTGAGTCACGATCTCTCTCCTTTTTTTTCCAATTGAAGGCGGAAAAAAATGAACTTTTTTTTATTCCTTGTCGTCCTTTTGGCATAGTATCGTGCATTAGTTGGCTGCAAAATGAGGCTGCCAGTGCCGTGCTTGACATCCGTCTCCTATGATTCTTCTCCATGACCTCTAAGGATAGCAATTCTTTTTTTTCGCCATCGCCGTCGCCATCGCCACCCAACTACCCCCCATCCCCATATCCTTCGACTGAATCGGTGTCAGTTGAAAATCTACTTTGCCAAGAAGGGCCCTCCTTTTCGCTAGTATAAAATTTCCTATTTAATTTTTTTTTCCAGTATTTCAGTCGTTACGCTGGTGTTCTGGACGGCGGGGTAGTAAAATAAGGGATGTGTACTATGCGGGTGGTAAAGCAACAGAGGGCTGAAGACAAGAAAAAAAGGCATCACACGTCTGATACTTAATTCACCATAGCCCATCCTTTCGCCTACCACTCGACCTACCACCGGGAAAGAGAGAGAAAAAGAATTGCAAATAATTTAGATGGCAATTAAAACGTTCTAAATAACATTTTTCGAAAGTGACATACCAAATTAAATGACATCAGTCAGTAGATCTTTAGCTGTCCGTTTCGAGTATTTCGTGTTTTATTGTTTCGGCTTTTTGTTCTCCTAAGTCCTTGTAAGGACCGTAGAGGTAAGAAAGATATACGTTCGAGTCGATTTGAATTTTTTTGTGTTCCTTGAAAGGAAATTACATTTAATTATATTAGTGTCAACGGTGAGTTTGCAGTTCTGTCGAGAGTCGGAAAGGAATTGGTTTTAACAGGGAAATTGAATCTTCAAATCTCCCAAAACACTTTACTAAAGTTGACTAACTTTTATAACACACCATTCGCAGCTATTATAGAAGTCTAACATTACGGGTCCGAATACTTTCGAGAGCCATTGTTGCATACATAAATGGCAATTGTTTACATAAACGGAAAATCAGCAAATTGAAAAAATACAGAACCAGCGATTCTTTCCTAGTTGTTGATGTTAGGGTTGTAATCATTGCAGTACTGGGATCATCATTAAAGTTTAGTAGAACCAAATGGTCTGTAGGTATTTAAGTGGCCACTACATTGGTTGACAAAGGAAAAATTGGACATGATTCAAATGCAATTGCATTATTCAAGCTTTACGTGTCCAGTCTTCAATCACATGAAGGCGAAAGCAACGAATTTCGTAGTGAAGAATGAAATGGGCGAAAGAAAAAAAATCAAGCAATTTGGGTTAGCAAAAATATTCGTACGCGTTGAGTAATAAATATGCAATAGTATGTTTGAATTATTTTTTAATTGCAAAGTGGGGAAATAGCTTTCATTGGTTGTGAGTACGAATTTCAGAATTTCTAGGAGTTGCCGGTTATTTAACCGGAATTTATAGAAAACATTGTGCGCGAAGCTTATACAAAGTGTACAAATATTTTTCGTGAGCCATAATAAATAATATGAATAATTTTTTCCCAAATTTGTACTACAGAATAACCATATTCCCCACATACAGGTTGTTCATTGCTGTCAATGAAAAATTTCATAATAAAATCACTATCTTGTTTAAGGACTTACAGCGACTTTAAGGACGAAGGATTTTCGTTGTAATTTGCACTGCCTTTTGGCAGTATCTCCAGAACCACACAATGTCAAGTAATAATTTAAGGCTTCTTTTAAAAGATGCTAGTCTCCAAAAAGGGACTTATTAGTGTAATATTTTTAGTACGTTTTTGGTACGCTTACAATATTAACCGTAAAATTCACCATATCCATTTTTTCTGTATCTGTATTCATTAAGAAGTGACTGTGATAATTCTAGAACAAATCACCTTAACATATTTGGGGGAAAAAAATTATTTTGTCAAAATGAGCTGAGTTTTGTTATTCAGTATTCGTTTTATATTGCCTCCAACTACTCACTCAGCAACAGCAGCTATAAAAAAATTATTATAAAAAACCTTAAGGCAAAAGTTTAATTTAATTTAAAATGAAGGACATTAATACGGTTGTTTTTATTTTAACTTGAATGCAGTTAAACCTCATATTTTTAGTTTTAAAATATTTTTCAATTAGTAACTAATACTAGACGAAAGGAAGAAAAGTAGCTAGACAGTTTTCATAGCTAATTACTTTCTTCATCCTTTTTTCTGTTGGTAAAATGTTACATAAAGCGAAGCAAATAAAATAAAAAGACTAAGTCGTGATACAAATGGGATTTATTTTCTTTGCGGACAGAATTAGGTCACTATATTCCGGAAAAATATTTAAATGCGCAAATATGGTAATAAAACACAGACAAGGGAAATTCACAATAGACTGTTTTTTACTTTATTATTTCAATAATACAGTAATGTTATCGATTTTTAAAAAAAAAAAAAATTTGCTACCCTCAAAATTTTTTTTCCAAGTTTCATGACTAGTAGACGCGAAAAAAGCAAAAAAAAATTTCAGTCCGTCTGTCCGCCGTCCGGTATACGCAAAATCGTTTGAAGGCTTGTAGCTCCCAAAACCCTTTGAGCTATTAAATTGAAATTTTTTTTATGAATAGACTGGGTAGGCCCCTTGAAGTGACTTTATTTTTAAGGTTGGGGTAGGAGGGGGTACGTGGGGAAGCGTTTTAGACGGAAAATTTTGGTTTTTAGTTCTCAGCAACCGCTTGCGCTAGGAGGATGAAACTTAGAATTTATATAGAGCTTCGATAGTGCCTGTAGATATACTAGGATAATAGATCGGACACAAATTTTTCAGTGGGCGCAGTGGCGTACAGGAGTGGGGGCTAAATACTTTAGATTACGATATCTCACGAACCAATTGCACTAGACAAATAAAATTCGGTTTGTGTATAAAGGTTGACAAATGAAGTTTGCTGAAAATAAATTTTTTTAAAATTGCGGTGGAGCATAAAAGTGGAGGGGATAAGAATTTTTCTAAAAAATAAATATCTCGAGAACGGTGTAAGATAGATGCTTAAAATTTTTACCAGAAGTAGGCCTAATAGACCCTTAGCAGAAAAAATTGTGTAGAGGGTGAAAGTGGAGGAGGATGAAAAGTAAAAGGTTCTCATTTTTATCTCTCGAGAACCTATAATGATATAAAGCTGAAACTTGGTACCTTGATAGAGCTATAATAGTAGCATGTTGGAAAAATATAATTTTTTAATACGGGTAGTATGGTGCGGGGTGGGGGTGTTTTTTCTATCTATAGAACGGCTCATGCCACAAAGTTGAAACTCGGTATGTATATGTAAATTAACTAGAAAGGTAATTTAGATAAAAAAAAGTTTTCAAATATCCATTGGCGTTTGGAAGGGGGACGAAAAAAATGATCAGTGAAAATGGAATGCATATATTTTCACGATTTTCGTTATATCTATTAGGTCTTCCCAAATATTGAATTAATTTTTATTCCACGGCTTCTTGATATAAATACCTAGAAAGTGCTTTCAGGATTTTTTGAAATTCGACAAATTCATATTTCTTACGTTTGGTGAGATATTTGATCGCTTTTCACTTTCACAGACTTTTTATATAATCGCCTACAGACCTATTTCTCAATTTTTGGATATTCAACACCCAAGTGTTTGCATATGTTTTCACAAATTTTGCCATCCCTTAGTTCTGATGAGATACAAAATTGGTTATTACGGCATTTGATGTAACTCCGCCATAGCCGGTCGCAAGCCCAGGCTGAGATAAGGAGGAGCGAGTGAACACATCCCGAATGGCCAGTAACACCAGTGCGTCTCAGGAAGTAGGTCTGAAACCGATGTAGTTGGACTCGCGGCATAGCTGTGAGAACCCCAACACACCATAACCGGCTGAAAGTTGTTCACATGTCTACGTACTATAGGCCTGGCCCGCCAGGTTGGGGGTTGGGCGATGGGCTAACAACTCATCCCCGGAAAGAACCCATTGTTCCGAAAGCAGGATTACAGCCTCGGATAAGATTGGATCAACGGCAACGACTCTGGCAACGCATTAAGGACTATTCTTTTGGATCTTGGAACGCTCGCTCCCTTTACAGAACAGGCGCACTGCGAGAGCTTCTTAATGAAGTTTCAGGATACAACATCAACATTCTGGCGGTCCAGGAAACGAGATGGCTTGGCAGCGAGATTAATGACTTGCGGACACACACAATACTAACCAGTGGAAAACCCTCGGGGAGCAGGGAATTTGGAGTAGCTTTCGTGGTAGGTAGCAAATTCAAAAACTTAATCACCGACTTCAAACCCGTAAACGAAAGGTTGTGTGCGATCCGCATAAAAACAAAATTTTTCAATGTATGGCTGTTAAACTGTCACGCTCTAACAGAGGAAAAAGATGATGCAGTGAAGGACATATTCTACAACACCCCAGAACAAACATTTGATTCTTTACCTTCCAATGACATAAAGATACTTCTAGGAGACTTCAATGCAAAAGTTGGACAAGAGGAGACACATAGAGGAACCACAGGAAGGCACAGTCTCCATAATACCACCAATGACAATGGACAACGTCTAATCGACTTCGCAACCAGCAAAAACTTAGTTGTAACCTCAACATGCTTCCCCCCATCGCAACATTCATAAAAGAACGTGGTCATCTCCGGATGGCCGCACTTTCAAGCAAATTGACCACGTTCTGATCGAGAAAAGGGCTGCGACCAGCATTCTAGACGTACGATCTTTTCGCGGAGCAAACTGCGACTCCGACCACTACCTCGTAAAAGTGAAATATCGATGTCGAGTTGCCTTATGTGGGTATTCGAAAAAGGGCAGGACACCCAAATTTGATATCGATAAACTAAAGGACGAGGCTATCGCGTTAGCTTATAAGTCAGCGCTACAAACACGCTTTGAAGCGTTACTAACTGACGAAGTGACAACCATCGATCAAGAGTGGACACAGTTGAGAGATGGTATCAGAACGACAGCAGAAGATATCATAGGACTAAAATCCCAACAGAAACGTAATGACTGGTTCGATAATGATTGTAGTGACGCAATAACGAAAAAGAATGAAGCTTACAAGGAATACATTGAAAAACCGACGAGAGCCAAAAAGGAAAGATACGACGAGCTTAGGCGATTATCAAATAAAATCTGCAGACGAAAGAAACGTAAACACAACAATGACATAATTATAGACTAAATACCGACATGAACTCAAATAGTCTACGATCCACATATACTGCCGTCAAACAAATAAGACAAGGCTATAAGCCACGAACAAACCTCTGTAAAGACAAGGAAGGACGTATCCTTAATGACGCAGAACAAATTAAACAAAGATGGGTTGAGTACTTTAAAAAGCTGCTAAACCCGAACAGAGTGACGGCCGCCGACCCAATTATTACACCAAGTGCACCATCTGATGAGCAAGCATCAACTACGGTACCCACTGTCGGAGAAGTGGAAGCAGCCCTGCGCGACCCAAAAATACATAATTCACCTGGAGTTGATGCTTCTAAAGGGAGGTGGTCCATACCTCGCCAACCTCCTACACAAAATCATTGAAAAAATTTGGATTGAAGAAAAAATACCCGACGACTGGCGCCAGAGCATTATATGTCCAATATATAAGAAAGGAGATAAACTGCGATGTGAAAATTACAGAGGCATATCATTGTTGTCTACGTCTTACAAAATACTGGCGAAAGTAATTCAGAATCGATTAAAGCCTTATACAGAAAGTATTATCGGCAAATACCAAGGTGGTTTCAGAACCGGATGATCGACTATTGACCAGATATTCTCAGTCAAACAAACCATTTTCACGATTTTTTGAATTTCAAGAACCAAGGGGGTGAAAAGGGTTTGCTTACATTTTCAAAAATTTTTCAAAATCCCTCGTGTCTCATGAGATATCAAGTTGCTTCTTATGAAATCGTTTAAAAGCCTGTTTCACAATTTTTTCGAAGTTCAAACCCCAAGTGGAAGTAATGTGTTTGTATACATTTTAACAATTCGTCATATCTCTTAAGTCTGATAAGGCAATAAATTCGTTTTTACTTCTTAAGTGTACATAATATAATGAAATTTGAATAGTGTACATGGGCTTTTTCAATGTTTAATCGGCTAAAAATCTCTATTTTAAATATTTTTATTTTAAGAACAAAATTAAATTTCCAAGACACGTCATAATCTCGAAACAAATGATGATATACTTCGACTTTGACCGCTCCCGAACTTTGACCCGAAAAATAATAAATTTTCGAACAGACCATTGGCAGATTTTTTAAGTACAGCTTTCAACAGACGTACTTAATTTACCAAATATAAATTTTCTTATCTCTCCAACTTTGTAAAAACAATATTTGAGCAATAGTATAATATTGGGGAAACATAAAAAACTACCGCCCCCGGGTGGACTCGAACCACCAACCTTTCGGTTAACAGCCGAACGCGCTAACCAATTGCGCCACGGAGGCGGTGACATAGATTCCACATAAATGAAGAAGCGACCGAATTTACTGTCTTAGTTCTGATAACTTCTTCATTTTATCGGTGATTTATGTCCGGAATCTTTAACTGCTTATTGATCAGAAGAACGATACGAAATACTAGTAAACGCAAAAGGAACCTGTAGAGAACCTGTATACGTACTAACACAAATATTGAGAGCGGCCAATGCGTGTCTCGTGGAAACCAGTAAATTTCCCTATATTTTTAAGTTTACATTCGCCGTAATTTTTAAGTAGAGAAATGATGCATTTTGTATACAATAATCGAAATTCATATGGCATTGTATATGTTTAAAACGCTTAATTTTTTTGAATTAAAATTAAGAACCAACGAATTTTGTGTTAAACCTTACAAATGTTCTAAAATAGAGCCGACAGACTTCACTCTAGATAATGGATGTTTGTGTTAGTTACTAGCTACTACATTTACTTTAATGAAGCGTACATACATATAAAACCATGAAAATTGGTTTGCTGTGCAGTTTCCTGAACCAATAAAGAAATACTTAACCCTGGAGCTTTGAAAAAAATTCGCCCCCGGGTGGACTCGAACCACCAACCTTTCGGTTAACAGCCGAACGCGCTAACCAATTGCGCCACGGAGGCGGTTGGAATTTTCACAAAATTTTACATTCTGGCGATGGAGCCTTAGATTCTTGCTATGAGCGGCTCACTCTCCATGTTTCAGTTCGCTATGTTAAACCCATTGTCGAACGTTTGGTCCAAAATTAATTGTTTCATTAGCTACACAAAATATTTTTTCCAGAACCTTCTATACACGCTTATTTGTTTGTTGCGTACATTTCAGGTATACTAAAAACATTTTTAGTTAGGCCATGAAAATAGTGAAATGAATTTCGTAATTAAAAAATTTGGCCCATGGGGGGATCGAACCCACGACCTTCGCGTTATTAGCACGACGCTCTAACCAACTGAGCTAATGGGCCACATACAATCTGCTTTTCTACAAAATACTCGGTTCATAGCCTGGTCAAACGCTGAGATTATAACAAAAATAACTTCCGTGTCAGCCTATTCTACAAGCTTAGCAAGTAATAGAACTATTTATAGATCTATTGAAAGCGTTATCACATAAATGAGCAGAAGCTATAACTTTTCGCGGCACCATGCAGATAAGAAACTGCAATAATCCGGGTAGTTGATAATAAAAAAAATTCTTTAACTTTTCTGGAGAAAATAAGCAAAGTGTTACTTCCTTGTTAAGGTTAAGGCATTTCCTACCATAATTACTTTCCCTTCGACGAAAATATTACGCCCCCGGGTGGACTCGAACCACCAACCTTTCGGTTAACAGCCGAACGCGCTAACCAATTGCGCCACGGAGGCGACAATATTTCAACTGAAATTGTTCTTGGCAAACTTGCACGACATTTTATTGATATTTATTGCAATAATAATTGAAAGACACACGGCCAACTAAATTTACAGCGCGTGAAGCGACGCGACGCGCACGCGTAAAGTGTCGTTTCGATAGACTATTTTTGCCGCGCACGTAACTCAATTTTGTAAGTGGCAAAATCGCGTTACGTTGTATTTCCAATTGTTTACAACAATTGACGGCAAACGGCTAATAAATATCGGAATAAATTTGGTTGCAGATTTGTTCGTCTTTTGTTTTTATTTTTTTCCAATTTCAATAACAATATGAGCGGTGGAAGAAGCGAAAAAATACTTAAAGCGATTTTTAGGCGATTATATAGAACGCCCGTTCAAGTAAAGCACAATTTGGTATCTATTTAGACCTAAGAGATATAAGGGAATTCGTAAAAACATACACAACCACTTTGCACCCAACATGATATTCCAACTTGGAATGGATTCAGTAGCAGAGGAATATTAAAGCTAGATTAGATTAGATTAGATTGGTAAAAGGGCTTGGTTTGGTTAACCTCTGTCACTGAAGCCACAGTTGGGCCTTTTGTGACGTCGCCCGGATTAACTATGATTCCTCTTCAATCCCTGCGCTTTCGATGAAGCTTAGTATTTTGCGAAGAGGAATGGTCAGGAATTCCGATGGGTCCATGAAACCCTGACCGAAGTGACGAAGTCTTTTGTGAGATAAACCATCGCATTCACAGAGAATGTGCTCTGGTGTTCTTCGTCATCGCAAATTCTGTAAGTTTTATTCTCAGAGAGACCAATCCTATGGAGATGCTTCCTCATGTGACAATGTCCAGTCAGAGCTCCCACTAGGGAGCTGCTTAACTTCAGATACTCAGATGTTCTTTTCTCCGAATGCTTTGGCATAAAAAGCTTTGAGTGTCTATTGCCTGGTGTCGAGTCTCAGTGAATAGCACTTTGCGATTTTTGCCACATTCGGATGTTAATTTTTGCTGTGCTTAACGGCAGTATGGATATGGTCCCAAGAAGTCAGCTCTGAACCTTTTTTAGCCATTAAGTCCGCCATTTCGTTACCTCTATAGCCGCTGTGTCTCGGAATCCAAATGAGGTTAACTCTGTTCTTGTTTCCGAGCTCAATCAGGCATTGAAGGCAATTCCAAATAGGCTTACGCATTTTAGTTCACCATAGTGAGCGATCATTTCCGCTCCCCGATCCGTCGCGAACTAGTTCGTTCGTTTTGTTCACTAGTTTGCGTGATGAGAACGACTACGAGAAGTTCAATGTGATGAGCAAAAAAAAAGGTCGTGTGGTAGAAATGTGATGAGGTCGCCTGGTAGATGTGATGAGCTAAAAAAAAAAAAACAAGGTCGTGAGTCTACAAGTGGATTGTACCACTGACTTCCAAACGGCAATCAATGAATACAAACGAACTAGGAGCGGAACTGACTGCGAACTAGTTCGTACAAACGGCAATCAATGCATACAAACGAACTAGGAGCGGGACTGACTGCGAACTAGTGCGTACAATCGGCAATCAATGCATACAAACGAACTAGGAGCGGGACTGACTGCGAACTAGTTCGTTCATTTCGCTTATGGGAATGCTCTTCCGAACTAGTTAGTTCGCGAACTACACAAGCCCAATTTCAAACAAGTTTGGAGTAGATTGGAACTGACTGAAGTGCCATTATTGCTGGTTTTTTTGTTGGTTTTTGTAGCCCCGTCTGATAATTTCTGTAATGCATAGTTCAATAGCTTGAGTCTCCGCCTGAAAAATAGTGGATGTTATGTAACATCACATGCACATTATGCTACAGTAGAATTTAACTTTTGGACGAACACCATAAACTCCTGCTCCTACACCTTAATCCGTCTGTATACCAAATTATAGATCCCGGTTTTGAAGTGGGTTTGTTTGTGGCCCAATCCTCCCTTTCAGCTAGGACAACTTTGAATGGCCTTGTAAAATTGAATTTCGGTACCATTGGATCAGAAAGAGGTATCGCTGGTATCGGGTCCTTGTTGAGTTCCGCGAAAAGAGTTGGGCAAGCTGTTTTGAGCTCTGACTCGTCCTCCGAACTCAAAAATTTGTATGTGGTGAACCTAGCTTCTTTCTGTATTTCTAAGTGTAGAGGTGCTAGGTTGAGAAGCACCTCTAAAGCAGCTGTAGGAGTGGTGCGCATCGCCCCAGTAATACCCAGGCATGCCAGTCTTTGTAATTTAGTCACCTTAAGCTGAGCAGTTTTCAGCTTTGTTTTCTTCCACCAGACGGATGCCGCATAAGCTATAATGGGTCTAGCAACGACGGTATACATCCAGGAGCTTAGTTTTGTACTCAGTCCCCAGTTCTTGCCGAGAAGGCTCCTGCAGGTCCAGAGAGATTCTGGCCCTTTCAATAACTTTGTCCAAATGAGCATTCCAAGTGAATTTTTCATTCAGGATGGCTCCCAGGAATTTTACCTCACAAGCATACTTTATGGATTCTCGAAAAAGAGTAGGCTTAGATAACTTGTCCTTACACCTCCTTTTGGCGAATGCAACAATTGTACTTTTCTTTGGGTTAATACTCAATCCTGCTTTAGTACACCAGGTTGCTACCTGGTTTAGGGTATTCAGAACTAGCTCTGTCACTGTCTCTTCAAATTTACCTCTAACAAGAACGGCAAGGTCGTTAGCGTAGCCCTGTACCGTGACTCCGGATTTTGTTAGGTCTTGAAGAAGGTCGTCCACTACTAAGCACCAGAGGATGGGTGATAGTACTCCACCCTGTGGACAGCCTTTCGCAGCTGTGACTGTGTTGAGTCGGCTAGTGTCGAAGTTTATCTTCTGCGTTCTAGCAAGGCCTTGATCCAACGCTTTTTTGTGGCAGAGTAGATACTTTCGTAGGCAGTTTTGTCAAAAGACCCTTTGATATCTAAGAAGCAACCCACAGCTATTTCTTTGTCCGTGATCGATTTCTCAATTTTCGTGGCTAGGTTTTGTAAGGCGAGGGTTGTAGGCTTCCCTGGTTGATATGCATATTGATTGGAGTGTAAGGGTTGAGACCTAAAAGCCCCATCCCTGATATACCTATCAATAATATTTTCCATAGTTTTCAGGAGGAATGACGTTAAGCTGATAGGACGATACGACTTAGGATTGCTAAAGCTATAACTGAAGGGATGAGTATTAAAGCTTTAATTGAAAAATTGGATCTCCAAAAATATCCAACTTTCACAAAAACTTCTTTATTCCTCATAACCAAAAACCGCCCCGCCATCTCTCGTAGCCAAGTACAAGAAATTACCTATAAACGCTCTGCTCACAAATGCCGGGAATAATTTTCGTCAAATTCAAATAAACTTCTATAAAGCAACCGAAAAGAGAAAATTGTGTCTGCTCCCTGGCATTAGGCTAATTAGAAAAATAAAAACGCAAAAAAATGTAAAAGGAACTGGTTAGGCAGTACTACATGAAACTGGCCGAAGGAACCTTTTCACCCACCCTGTGTACTTACATCGGGCTCTGCTAATCAATTAATCCCAATAAAAATTTTCCGTAGGCTTGGCAGTTGACTAATTACTGGTGGGCAGCCTTTACTTAGAGCCCTACCGCATCAATGTTTCACCAACATGTCCAGTTCGCCTTGGCTAAGCTTCTAAAATAAGGGTGCTATCACTTCCATCCCTCCGTACAATTTGTCCTTTCTTATTCGACTTGTTGTTATCATTTTTTTTTTGGTTACTATCATCTGGTGATCAATTAGGGATGGTTTCTAATTAGTATGCATAATAATTTCTAATTCTTATTAAATGGTCAGCTATTGGAAAAAAAACTGTCGAGGAGCCAGAAGAAAAGGGAGGATTCAGTGGACACTGAACATAGTGTACATAAAATGGTAATTATCTGATATAGTGACAGGATTAGCCGAAAATTTATGACACTCCGTGGAAATATTGGGGCGAGTGTTACCTGGTTGGTAGTACTTTATAGAACATAAAGCTGATTAGAGATAGGTACTTTTTCTTAGCATGAAATGTATATGTAGGTGAAGTTTATGTTGAAATCGTTCATGCAAGTGGTTCTTGTCGACTCTAACGAAGCAGGATGGTAAAATTTTTAAAAATAAGAAAAAGAGTCTAAGAAGTCTTCTGTCCTTTAAACTGGAAAACACCACCACCCTGTCCGAGTTCCAACTGTACAGCAATTTATCACCAAGAATGTTGTCTGGAAATTCGAGAATTCCCCCAAGAACTGCGATCATGGCTCCATTGTGCTAAGAAATAAGAACTTAGGTTCGGATTTCAAAAATTCAGGTGGTTTGGTTTTTCTCAACATCCATGTATTTCTTGGACGACGTGCTACACGTCTTGTAGATGGATTTCATCTAGCTTCCTCAACCTAAGCCAATTATCAATGTCAGGTTTAGGTCTCTTAGATCCTTCCACACTGGTCAGAATATCCCTAAGATACGAGGACTGTTCCAGAAGTATCCGAACTGACGTATAGATGGCGGTTTTTTTTGAAAGATAGCAGCGTCCCCTATAAGGCTTAAGTTTGAAGTTTGAAGAAGCTACGTTGTTTAGTCTTTATTTGGCAGCCATCAATTACGAACGCTCTCAGTGAATTTTTAAACATGCAAAAAAATTGCTCATTGCTATGTGATACAATACTTTCATTTGAAAGGTCTCAGTCTAATCAATATCAAAGCTGAACTAAATTCTACTCTGGATGAGTCTGATCTTCGCTTGCAACAATAAAATATTGGGTCGCAGAGTTTAAACGAGGCCATACGAGCTGTCAAGACGAACAACGCAGTGGTCGACCAAATGAGATGATGAAGAAAATCCACAAAATTGTATTGGAGGACCGTCGCCTGAAAGTGCGCGAGATAGCAGACATAATACGCATTTCAAAAAGGGCTGTCCATCGCATATTGACTGACCTTTTGGACATTAGAAAGCTGTGGGCAAGATGGGTGCCGCGTTTGCTCAAAATGGAACAAAAACAGCGTCGTGAGGATGTTTCAATCGAGTGATTGGCGATGTTTCACAGCAATAAGGCCGAGTCTTTGCGTCGATTCATAACTATGGACGAATTATGGGTCCATCACTCCACACCTGAGACGAAGGAACAGTCAAAATAGTGGACTAACAGAGGAGAATCGGATCCAAGGAAGGCGAAGGCAGTCCCACCTGCAGGCAAGGTTATGGCGTCAGTTTTTAGGGATGCGCGTGTGATAACTTTCATTGATTATCTTGAAAAGGGAAAAAATTAACGGCGAGTATTATGCGATCTTATTCCAGCGTTTGAGTGATGTAATCAAGAAAAACAGCCGCATTTGGCGAAAAAAAAGTTTTGTTTCATCAAGACAAGATAATGCACCGGTTCACACATCTGTTATCGCGGTGGGCAAAATCAGAGAGAATTGCTTCCTCACGCACTCCATTTGCCAGATTTAGCCACCTCGGATTATTTTCTCTTTCCAAATATAAAAAAGTGGCTCGGTGGTAAAAGATTTACCTACAGAGAAGAGGTGGAGTCTGCGTTGACGGTACATTGAAGAGCTCAGCAGTTCTCACTATAAAGTGAGTATCGAAGCTATCCAACATCGCTGGGAGGTTACATTAGGGTAGCTATTGGCAAAGATAGCTAGCACACAGCCCGCTATATGGGTCCGCTGTAATCCCACTGCACCATGGCAATCTGAGCCCTTCTGGCCACGGTTTTTTGCCCACGGCTGTTTTTGGCAAATTTTCAAGAACAAACTGAGCGTAATTGTCCGCGGTATTGTTCTGTCAAATATTTTTCCGTGTTTTGGTGCGAAGGAGAGGAGAGTAGGAAGGAATTGTGGAGAAGAAAGGGGATACCGAACTTAATCAGTCTTAGAGGTGAGAAGGAAGATCAGGAATCGGACAGAGTATGGCAACGTAGTAGCAGTGTATTGAACTGAAAGGAGACTATGTTCTCAATTTTTTTGTGTATTCTTGGTTAGATCGGGTATTTCTTGGACAGCCCTCCAAACGTCGAACCTACTGATCAAACTTTTGAATTTACTCTTCTGTAAGTTTGGCATACATACATCTTTTACCTGAAGCTCGTTAGAAGCATCAGTGATAAGACCTTGTGAAACGTCCTTGAAAACAGACTAGAGTTGGAATCATGTCTACCTTGACGGCATCAGTCTAGAACATAAAATCTGGTTAGAACATTCCCTTTACACTAATGTATGCAATTAAGGACAATGTAGCGAAGCAGCTCCCTGCACATCTAATCTTGATAACTCCTTCTTCGATAGTCCCAAGTTTGCAGGTGGCGAACCTCTTACTTATTTTCTCCCCAAGATGTTTTTAAGAAAAATGGACAAAAGGACAAAAAGGACATCAGTGGGATCTATTTGGTACCCAAACTGAGTGCGGGGGCATCAGAATCGAATGGGCGTTTTGTCAATGTGTACCGTTCTCATGACGTAATGAATACCTGGTAAATATCAGTGTAATTGGGACTCCGAAAAAAACCATTACAAGAAAATTAAACAGGGAAAATTTTTTGTTGTTTTTTTACCTTGGCAGTATGTAGTATGAACAACGTCATTGGGATCAGATGCCTGATAGGAGATGGTCCTTATTTTTTTCGTGGGGAATAACTTCAATCTTGGAACGGATACAAAAGAGATGGCCAGGTTGGATGGATGTCTGGTTGGTTAGAACTTTTATGCTCTCATCCTTTTTTTTCACCAGCCACCCCCCTAGATGGATACTGTATATTATAGCCTCGAGGACATGCACAAGCATATCTTATTATTTATTCATTTTGTTCGTCGTCCTTTCGCTCTCATCAGTCCCCATTCCTGATTTCGGTAATAACCTCCGCGATTCCAAGTCCTAGTCCGTCCTGATGGAGTCCTTCTTCCCGTATTCATTTTTTTTGTTGTTCAGTTTGCTTTAGTCTCTTCACATAAAAACGTCGCGATTTTATTATCTTTTTTGTGATTACATTATTTACGATACCGAGTAAATGTCGAGAAAGAATTGGAAGGATGATACCTGGGATTCGGGAAATAGGCAGGACATCAAGGTCCCCGGGATTCGGAGAAATAGCCAATTTTTCGGATCCTGTTCTGATGGGAAGGAATAATAATAATAATTTGGTATTTTCTTTCTTGTTGTTTATCGCTAACAGGATGGAATCTGATTAATGCTGAACTGGTACTTCGCAGAAATTAAGGAATATATTTTTTGAATAGCGTGGGGTGTGTTTTGTCAAGGGTGGAAAAGTTTTTCTTCAATTTTTTTTTTTTTTTTCATTTTTTAAGAAGATGCCTAAACATTTTTTAATATATTGTTGCGATTTCAAATAAAAACACATTTTGTTTAATTAACAAAATAACAAATCAATTCTATTATAATCGCATTCAATTATTTTTACAATTGGCAGCAATTCGCGGCATCACATTTACTACACGGTCGCTGTTATCATGACCGTTGTGTCGCTTTTACAGTAAAAAAATTGTTTCCGTGTAAAAGTTTTGCTGCGCTTAAATAATAGTGCATGTGTTGACTTGAGAGCTTTTCAGCATCTTCGGTAGGATGTGTGTACAACATGCGACAAGTGTGTAGAGCCTTTTGCGCTATTCTATTTCGATATTGGAAGGTTGTAGTTTCCTCCGGAGATTTTGATGTCATTGATAAGTGGTTCGGATTGCCGAGGTTTACTTTTAATACACATATTATATACACATATTTTTTTGTATTTTATTAAGGTAGACAGAAAAATATAAACAATAGGAAAATAAAAAGTTCAATAAACAATAAAAAAATAAAAAAGTTCAATAAACAAAATATAAATAAGATAAAAAAAATTAAAACAAATGAAAA